>OX328270.1:26248127-36248127 GCA_946814005.1 Chamaenerion angustifolium | reverse complement strand
CCTGATGCAAGTCATGAAAGATGGTACTTGACTCACGATGCAAGGCGTCTGAGGTCTCAGAGGGCAACGCCTTTAATATCCTTTGGGCGTGGCACTTGGTAATCTGATGGGACTTAGACATCTGTCTGTAGTATATGAGCTCGACGAAAGAGCTGGAGGGTGTTCTACCTTAAGATGCATCATGCTAAGAGGCGTTGACTGTTATTAGTCTGAATCGTCAGAGTTATCATCATGATTGATTGTTTGTATGCTTGAGCACAGGTATTTGATGGTACCAAGACTTGTTGTCATGTTTCCCACAAACGATGGCAATGTTGGATTCCAATGACAACGCCTTGAGTCGGAGTGCTACGCCATGACCTGTAAGATGGAAAATCCAAGTTTTGTCCATGATTACCCCTGTGATGATAAAATGAGTTGGGGTTTTAAGAGAAAAAATAAAGCATGTAGCATAAAAAATCAAATCTCTCATAAATGACTAGTAGAGTATTTAAAGGGATACTTAACGTAGATCCAAGTTTAGTTCCTTAACATGGTCAATCATCTACGAGTCTGACACAATAGACCACATTAACTTTCTATCGAGTTAGGATAGTATTGTGCAAATCTTTTTTTTTTGGCTAAGTATTGCGAACCTGATTCGAATTACTAACCTTCCTACATTTAACAATAACTTAGAAAGCTTTAGCAAATTAGTAATTTATTTTTTAAAAAAACTAACAAATTATTAATAGGTAATTATGCTTTTTTTCTTTCAAACTGCCAAGTATTTTTGGTCGAAAATAAATATTTATACACACACAGAGATATATATATATAATATTTGAAAAGTGTATAAGTTGGACGAAATTCTGTGTCCAATAATTGATCACCTTCGTTCCTCACCGTTATTAAGTATTAACCCAACCTGGACCCAATCCATTGATCCCGATTCGGCCTCTGAGAGACCAATAATTATGCCGTTCTTCCACTGGGACACATCAGACACTTTTTATCCAGCTGGCACATTACCATTGGCTCAATGACGGGATAAGGAACAAGACGCGCTATTGCGCGAAAAAGTCGAATAAATTGAATCTCTGACGAATCAACACAGAAGATTCATCGTCTTCTTTACGTTTCCTTCTCCTCCAAGCAAATTTCAAACCCCGCACAAAGTAAAACTCCAATTCAGCTCTCACCACCATCAATGGAAACGCTGTTACTTACTGTTGTTAATCTCCAGTTTTTTGTAAAACCATCGTCTTGAGTCATATATTTGGCTGTAGCAGTCATGGATCATCTAGAGTTACCGGAAGTTGATGATCTCAGCGCCGAGATCGATTGGGATACCTTCTTCACTTTCGAGCCAGAGGATATGAATCTACTGTCTGATGATGCGCGGGTAACGCCGTCGTTGATTGATGAGATTGAGAATATCCTTATGAATGACGACGATCAGGAGGCTGATGCCGGAGAAGGCGTAAATCCGGAGTTCTTCAGTCAGGATTGGGCCAACGTACTTTCTGATTCTCCTGGAACTGTGTCTGGGGAAGTCGTCGATTGCCTGAGCGAGAAGGATTCGGAGTCGTCAGGGCAAGAGAACGGTGAACGTGAGGAGAAGAAAGACGATCCAGCTGAGGTAGCAAACGACAGTGATAGCGCAGATGATCCCATCGCAAAGAAGCGTCAGAGGTACCATTGATTTTATCCTATTAATGGATTCGGTGGTTAAATTTATCTAAAAATTCTGCGAAATCTTGTTTAGGGTTAATATTCGGATGAACTGATATCGTACATGTACCTGCTAAACATAATCAAATACGGAATTAATGCTTTTGGGTCATGATTTATCTCTTAGATGCCTTATATGTCCAAGTTATGTCTGTTGTGCTGCATAGATATTTACAAGGTATTGTAATCATGAAACTGGAAGGCCTTGGTATTGGTAGTATGGAGAATTTAAATTTGAAACTGAAAGTTCTATACGGATGCCATAATTGTTAAGATTTACAAATTGCAGAGAGCTTCATTTGCTTTTTGGTGCTGCAATGCGTGATGATGCTTAATACCTGGAACCACCTTTCAGGCAATTAAGAAATCGAGATGCTGCTGTCAGATCAAGGGAGAGGAAGAAAAGTTATGTTAAAGATATGGAGATAAAGAGCAAATACTTGGAGGGAGAATGCTTGAGGATGGGACGGATACTCCAGTGCCTCATAGCAGAGAATCAAGCCCTTCGTCTTTGTATGCAGAATAAGGCACATGGTGCTTCCATGTCAAAGCAGGAGTCTGCTGTACTCTTGATGGGTATGAATCTCGAATTTTGCCTCCATACAGTTAATTTCACAATATTAGCTCACCTGGGTCATCTTCAATCAATCTGTATGCTCTTAGGAGAGACGAAAGCTTCCATTTTCTCAAGTTTTATCAATTGAGTGATTGCAGTGGTACTATACATAAATTCATTATAATATATCCTCTGCTCATCAATTTTATGCAGAATCCCTGCTGTTGGGTTCCCTGCTTTGGTTCCTGGGCATCATGTGCCTCTTTACCCTGCCCATGCCTCTCATTCTAGTGGCACAAAACACCGCAGAGAAAGATCAGGAGGGTCGACCTCTAAAAGGAGCAAGAAATGAAACATTCAGATCCTTTGGAACCTCATGTTCTTTCACAATGACCCGAAGATGTAAAGCATCAAAGACCAAAATGAGAGGTAGCTCCATGGACGTGCTCGACCCTCCCGATCTGCATATGAGACAGATACGCTGCAGTCCTGGTGGTTACCAGTTTGTTGATTTCTCAGTATGAATTGAAGAATAATCGGAATGATCAAGCTTTGATCATCTTACTAGATCTTGTATGATATGTATAACGGAAAAGTATGAAATTGCACCCGAATGTTTGCAATTTTTTGTTATTGGACCTATATGTTTTTTGGCGCAATTACTTACACTTGTATGTTACATTTTGTTGGTAATTGCACCCAACGTTAAAAAATCTCGTTAAGTGTCCCGTAAAGGGCACGTGTCGTCGTTGATTTTGAAACGATGTCATGTTAAATGACCAATTTACCCCTAAGTCAAACCATCACCTTTGTTTCGTGTGAAACTGAACTCCTCCTCCAGCAATTTAATCCAAAGTCACTCTTAAGTCTGAAACCTAATTGTACTTTTGTCTCCCGCGCCTAGCTTCATCTCCGGTCAGAACTGCTGCTCGCAAAACTGCTGCTGCTCTTCGGCGTTCGTGTGCTGCGTTTGGTCTTCCTCCCGTCGGGGTTCGTTCTTTGCTGCTGCTTGCGAAACCGCCTGGGTGCGTTCGTTCGATTGCTCGCGAAACCGCATGTTCAACGGATTCGGTTCGTTCTTTGCTGCTGCTTGTTGATTCCGGTCGAGAGTCGAATCGTTTCTCCCCACAGTTGAAACTCGTTCTTTCTGAATTCAACGGAGCTCCGGTCGAGAGTCGAATCGTTTCTCCAACTAGAAGAAAATCGAAAGAATGGAGAGATAAGGCAACAGTCGCAGTACTCCCAGATCGGTGAGGTTTGTATCTAAACGAATCGATCGGCTTCTGAATCCCTAAATTGTTGGTTGCTAGTTGAATTCTTGCTGCGTATTCGCTTCAACTCCAAGCATGTCTGATTTCTAATGTTAAAAGTGCAAAAGAAAAAGGTTAGTTTCAAGTTGACAAGGCGAAATTCATACTTATTTATTTTTTATCATTTTTCAATTATTTATTCAATTTTTTAAGTACATAATTATTTTATAGGGTTAAATATTAAGGAGCTACATGAACTTCATCCATTTTGCAATGAACTACTCAAACTTTAAAAAATCAAAACGAATTACATCAACTTTGGATGAAAGTGCAACGAGTTACTTCCGTCCAATTTCTGATGAATTTTCGATGAACTTCCGAGAAATTTTTGTCAACAGTTGACAGTAATTTGGACGGAGGTAGCTCGCTGCACTTTCGCGTTGAGGTAGCTCGTTTTGATTTTTTAAAGTTCGGGTAATTCGTTGCAAAACGTACAAAGTTCAGGTAACTCATTTATATTTAACCTTATTTTATAACCTAATTGTCATTTACAAAACTCACACTATCATTTTCAAAAACAATTTTTGGATCATTTTTTTAAATCATAATGGTTATTAAAAAAAATGATCTCTTTCATATAAATTATTTATTTATATTTGTCATTATATATACTTATTAGTTGCTATTAAAGCCTAATGGCCCGTTCGTTTGGTGGATTTGGCCCGGATTTGGGCTTACGGAATCCATATCACCTTGTTCGTTTCACAGAATTGTCTATTCTGAGGCTTAGGGAATCAGGGCGGTCCGGGCTTAGGGAATCCGGGTAAAAACCTCGGATTCCCTAAGCCCACACGGGTCGGAATCCGGATTCCGACCCCAAATGACTGAATTGCCCTCTTGCTTTGACGTATTTACAACTCTGCCATCGTCTTCATTACGCCTCCAATCTTCTGAGAAGAGAAGCTGTGTACCTGCGCTGCCATCGCCTTCATTCCTACCAAGGATCACATCTCACCGAACGGTTTGTCGGATTCAGCTTCAATTCCACCGAACGGTTTGTCGGATTTCGATTTGGCTTTAAACATCGATTCTTGCCAGCATTCGATTCTGCGTTCGTCTGCGATTAGGGTTGTTCACTGCGTTGTAGGTTGAAATATGGTTAAGTTTAGCTCCGTAATAGCTTAACGATATTTATTGTTTTGAGCTTCATCAGTAGTTTCATGGAATTGCTGTATTTGATTCTAGATAATTCATTTTTTGGAGAGTGCCTGCTTTTTGCTCACAAATTGGAATTGCTGATAGTTTTCTTTATCGGAATTGTACGATCAGCGTGTATAGGTGGATGAGTGATTGAATGCTTCTGATTGATCATCGCATACATTGCTAATGAATAGTGAGGACTCTGGAAATGCTGAACATTGTGAACTCAATGTGTGCAATTACCTGCTTATGCTTGTCTATGAGCTATTGAGATGGTTATGAACGTATGTTGACATTGTAATTTTTATTTTTTATATAATAGACACTCAGATTAGAATATAAGAGGTGCATGCGGTGGATAATCCATGGAAACAGTGGTTGTAATTGATGGGAATGATAGGAGGAGATACGATGATAGCGAGTTGGAGAACTCTGCCTATTCTATGTCTCTGCATGAGCAAATTGCCGATCCGGTTGTCTATAAGCTTGTTCGGTTGCAGATGGGAATGTGACTGGCTGTATGATATATATATACTAAATTAAATGGTCATTTATTATTGGTGTGCTGTATGATATGAAGGTTGAAGGTGATGGGAGACTAGTTCCTGCAACAGATGATGAAATCATGGAAGTTGTGGACCTGCTCAAAGATGAGAAGAGTGACATGGATATTGTAGATACTTGTGAGGAGAATGTCACTAGTTCCACTTGTGGGTCTTTGGGCAGGAAAACTGTGCTAGATACATCAGGTAGGTACTTGTTATCAGTTACCATTTTTGCAAGTTAAACGTATTATAGTTGTTTGATTCACATTTGCTTTCCATTACGCCAGGAATTATTTCCTCCAGTATTTGCATATCCAATTATTTAAAGATGGGTTTGCACAGATGTTTAGATAACAAACCGAGAATTTGCCACCAAAAACAGGTGTTCTCTATCTAATTTCCTTTCTGCCTTCGTTTTTAAATGCCTCATTGACTGGTTTTATATTCTTCCTGTTGTTTTTGGTTATTTTAAAGGTCGATATAGTTACTATGAGATGTACTTTGACGATCATTCCCGGTGTCACGATGGAGGATGTGTGGAAGGCTCACAATCTGTTCTTCACTAAGGAGAAAAGTGTCCTGATATTTTTTGGGATGGCGCCTGCCAACCGGCTCGAGTGGTTGCGGGCAATTAAACTGTAGATTTATCATAGTTTTATTGGATCGACATGTATGTATAATTTTGATTAAGGACAAACCCACGTTTTGTATAATGTATGTGGCGACTAACAATATTTTGTATTATGTATGTGGTCATTTTGGCTAGGTTTCAAGCAAATGACTTAACACTTATTCGGAACGACTATTGTCGTACATTCATGAAACGTTATATTGCGAATATTATATTTATCGATATTTCTAATCATGTTAATGCTATGTAATCAATTGATTGTTTAAGAAATTTTATTTTGCATGACAATTTACATTCTTTATTTTTTTAAAATAAATTTAAAAAATTGGTCTTTTTAAAAAAATAAAAAAAAATAAAAATTTCGTTTTTTAATTTTTTTTATTATTTAAATAAACGTTTTTAATATTTTTAAGTTTTATAATTAATTAATACAAATTATTTTTATTATATACTATACATATACAAAGAGAGGCAAATATGTCATTTTACCACATTCCATTCCTTTTCCGTACACAATTCCACCAAAGAAACAACAGAATTCCTTATTCCGTTCTATTCAATTCCACCAAAAAAACAACTTCATATTCTTAACTCCTATTCCTTATTCCCAATTCCTATTCCGTATTCCGAATTCCGTCAAACAAACGCACCGTAAAGGAAATTGCAATTAATTACTTGGCAAATGAGGTATAGTACATAGTACATACTACATACCCAATGAGGATGTGCCAGCGCGGCACTTGAGCAGCGTTGTGCAGAACGGCAATCCTTTTGAGATGCAGGTTTTTTAGGAATATACCGCTCTTCATGTCCTTCGAATTTCAAATTTTGGAGCCGTTATCCAACAATCAAGAAACCATCCCTCTCAACGGTTATATATCATCGCCTCCATTTCGCTAACCCTACTGCCATTCCATTTGTGCGAATCTTCAACAGTAACGCTCAGATCTTAATTCTCCAGAAAGACAAAGAGACGAAATGGAGAGAACTGCTACCACGATTTCGGCCATGGATGCGTTTGAGAAGCTGGAGAAAGTTGGTGAAGGAACTTACGGCAAGGTGTACAGAGCAAGGGAGAAGGCGACGGGGAAGATAGTAGCGCTGAAGAAGACTCGCCTCCATGAGGACGACGAGGGCGTTCCTCCCACCACTCTTCGTGAGATTTCCATTCTTCGTATGCTTTCACGAGATCCGCATGTTGTCAGGTCTCTTCACTTTCTCTCTTTAATCGTTTCTGTCTTTATTTTTCTTGATTGTAGTTTCATCCGCATGAAATTGAATCCTTGTTTCAATTTATATCTGATAGCCCTAATTTGACTCTCATGTAACCCTAGTTTATCTGATCTTTCTCATTTTCACCGTTCTGCCACCCAGGACTGTAATTAATTCTCTGATTTCGTAGTTTAACGATGAGAGGAGATTGTTTAATTTGCAATTAATTTATTCGATGACTGATCCTATACCTTCAAAAAATATGGGTTCTTATGATCTCAAACTATGTTCTTTTCGAAAAAACAGAATGTTGGACGTGAAACAAGGCGTTAATAAAGAGGGAAAGACTGTGCTGTATCTGGTTTTTGAGTATATGGATACAGATTTGAAGAAGTTCATCCGCAGCTTCCGAGCCACTGGAGAGAATATCCCTGTGAAAGCTGTCAAGGTTCATGCATTAAACCTTTTTTTGATTTCCAAAGTGAACATCACTGAAATCACTATTTTCTAATTGGTATCTTCTGCACAATGCAGAGTTTGATGTTCCAATTGTGCAAGGGTGTTGCTTTCTGCCATGGCCATGGTGTCTTGCACAGGTAAATTCATCATTCTACAGTTCATCTTTCAGCACTCATATATTTTATTTTTGTGAAATTTATATCTCTAAGTGTAACTCCATTTCAGGGACCTCAAGCCACACAATCTATTGATGGATCGAAAGACGATGGCTCTAAAAATCGCAGATCTTGGACTTGCCCGTGCATTCACACTTCCTATCAAGAAATACACACATGAGGTTAAATAATAAGACAATGTTTCTCCGCAATGACACATTTCTGTTTCTGATTTTCTAATTGTTGTTTGTTGATGAACTGTGTTGCTAATACTATCTGCTACAGATCTTGACTCTCTGGTACAGAGCACCTGAGGTCCTCCTTGGTGCAACCCACTACTCAACTGGAGTAGATATGTGGTCTGTTGGATGCATATTCGGTAGGACCATATTCTTAGCCTAGTAAACTCAATTCAACTTTATCAGCATATTCTCTGGGTTTAATTGGCTGATGGGATTTCTTTGGTATGAATTTGTAGCTGAGCTGATGAACAAGCAAGCCCTTTTCCAGGGTGATTCCGAGCTGCAACAGCTCCTCCACATCTTTAGGTTAGTGAATCAAGAACAATCAGAAAATAAATAACAACTCTTTTATGTTTGTTACTTAATCTGCATTTCGTTTAGAATTCTTATCTCATGCTGGTTTAAAAGGTTGCTTGGGACCCCAAATGAGAAAATGTGGCCTGGTGTGAGCAAGTTGATGAACTGGCATGAGTATCCACAGTGGAGGCCCCAGAGCCTCTCCACAGCTGTTCCTGGTCTGGACAAGGATGGTCTCAACCTCTTAGCGGTAATAAACACGAATTCTTTACCAAAGAAGTAACTTTTGATGTGGTTGATTAATTTTATTAGTGCAATATACTAAATTTACAGTGTTTCAAATTGCAGCAAATGTTGCAGTACGAACCTTCAGAGAGGATTTCTGCTAAGAAAGCAATGGACCATCCTTACTTTGATGATGTGGACAAGGCGTATCTTTAACTCCGAAGTGGATCAGTGTTGGTAGATAGGAATTGACATTGAAAAGAAAATGCTTTAGAGTGAAAAATCCGCCATTGCTTCGCTCGAGCATATTGATTCTGGCATTTCGGTGTGATGAACAAGATTCTTTCCTTAAAGAAAGAACAGCTTTTTAGTTAACAGATTCTCGAGGTTCTAACTGCAGAAGCTTATGACTGAATGAAGATTCAGATGTATTGATAATTAATGGAGTACACGATTGATACTCGATGATGAACAATCATCTGGTTCATAATCATCCAGATGTGTGAGTGAAATTGATTGAAGGAAACAAAGCATTTAAGCTATAATTGAGTAAAAGTTAAAACAAACAAAAATTGATTGAAATTGCTGTCTTCTGGTAAATATATCAATAAAAATTAAAGATTAGGATCAAACAAACAATAACAAAACAAAAATTTGTTTGATCCGATCCAATGCGGAAGTATCAATAAAAAAAAAGAAAATTATGCACATAATCAAATTGACTATAAAACAACAACGTTAAATTGAGCCCTCCATGGTGCATCATCTCCTTAAAACTATTTTTAAGCCCTTAATACAACTGAATTGAGCAATGCATTATCTATTTAGCTTCGATTGATGGATCGAACACAATAATTAAGAGGGTTGGATCATGGAACGAAAAGTTAGAAGATATCACAAAACCTAGTTTTCAGAAGAATATGCAGTATTTTTTTGGATTCTTGAATAGTTGAAAATTGGAAATGAGATCTAGTTTTTATATTGAAAAAATATGAAAAGTAATGAATTTTTGTTGGAAAATTATAGGTATTGCCTAGGGTGGCAATCGTGTCGTGTCTAAACATGTCTCGTGTCTAAATGGATAAGTCTTAAACGTGTCTCAAAACTTTAAACACAAACACGACACGATTAATAATCGTGTCTAAACGTATAAGAGTTGTTTAGACAAGGGATTCATTAAGGTCAAACTCATATACACTTTAAAACAAATATATACACAAATCCATATATAAATAAATCCATATATACAAAGTAAGATTTTTAAAGTTCAATATTAAAAAGTAAGTGGGTATTTCAAAATTTTATTATTATTATTATACTTAAATGTGTCTAAACGTGTCACATGTATACACAACACGATTAGTTAATTGTGTTTATACATATATCTGCAAATCTGATGTGTTTAGACACGATTATTAATCGTATCTAAACATATAAAAGTTGTTTAACCATGGAATCCGTTAAGGTCAAACTCATATACGCTTTAAAGCAGATCGTGTTGTGTCGTTTAATCGTATCGTGTCATAAATTGTGAGCACTAGTATTGCCAATTACAAGAACACAAACTTAAAAGTACAATATGTGCTAATTAATCATTAATTTGCTCATCTTATTCAATAACCATCGAAACAGTAAGTGTGGGGATTTACTATTATCCTTTATGTGCATCTTTCTTTACCAATTTGTCATTTACTCTCATGAGTTGGTTGATGATTTGGCTCAATTATAAATTTTATCAAATTAATCAAATTTACAAAATTATTTGAATATCGAAATGATCTCTTCCAATCAATTATTATTCAAGCTAATTATATATTTATGAAGACATTTTCTGTTGTAACATAAATTATACAATGTTGTTCTTCCTTTTCTAATCAATTGGAATATATTCCTATCCTTAATTGTAATTGACAACTTAAAAATAAATATATATATGAGATGATGCATTTCTTCCTTTTTCTTGTCATGGGAATATAATTCTATGCTTAATTGATGATCTGGGAATAATATAATGCATCTCACAAAGAGCTTGATCATGACAAACATAAAATAATCAATTTGCTGTTAAAAACGAGCATGTTGTTTACAGTAATGATAGCGGGGAAATGGAGAGTTTCATAATAATATAAGTTAAACCACCTACCAGTCATTTATATTGTATTGTAATTAAATATTTACTTATATTTTTTTTTAGCAAAACAATTACTTATGTTTCAAAAACGAGACTCTATTAAACATATTATATGTTCAGTCACGTATGTTTGACAAATGAACTCAGGAATGCCGACTGGGGTTCAATTCACTCAGATTTACGCAAATATATATGCGTTCAAAATCTTATTTTGGGTTTGAATCGAGGAAAAATAAATTAAAGATGAACATGAAGAAGTAAAAATGTATTTTAGTAATTTTTGCATAATTTGTTTTTGTAATCATTCCGTCACATTTTTAAATAGGTAATTATTCAGTCACATATATCAACATAATATATCCATAATATAATATATTATGTAAAAATTACAATTTTTAGTGCATTTATTATAACAACATTCTTTTGAATTATTTAATATTTATCAGTAATGTTTAAGTTGAGAAAAAACAAGAAATCAAATATTATAATTACTAATGTTTTTTTACAGCAATTGAGAGACAAGACAGACAACCACACAATTCCTCCATGTAAATCTACAAACCCTAGAACAATTTCATTTCCAAGGCATTTCCACTGTCAATGAAGATGCATGCAACGGACAGCAAACTGTTCTCTTCCTTTCTACGATGAACAATATATATATATGATCCAATCTTAAACATATATGCACATATATATGTATACATATATACTAACTAGTTAAAAAAGACTGATAAAATTCAAGAGAGATCAAACCCTAATAATATGTAGAAAATAATGGAAAAAAGTGCAAATTTGTTCATATTTGATGTGCCAAGAACACCCAAATTGTACTTAGTTATACATAGTAATTATACTTAATTATGCATGATTAGGTCTTTTACCAACCTGAATTTTGAAGTTGCTTAGCTTCATCCAACTTCTCCAACCAAAATCTTAAAATCTTTAAAGACGGTTGATTTAATTTTGGAGTCCATCATATCAAAAGATTCAAAACCCTAATTGGCAGCATTTACTTATTCCATGGCTACCAGGGTTTTACTGAAAAGAAGACTTCCCCGGAGGTGCTCCGGCCAAGCCACTACCCCATCCAAAAATCTGGCGCTGTTCTCCGGACGGCATTTGGTAGTTCCTCATGTTACTCCCACCACCGACGCTGAAGAAACCGCCACCTTCTCCCGCCACTCCTCCACCAGTGACTCCTGAAGACTGAGACGCCGTGCTCTGCTGTACCTGTCCACCACCTCCTTCTTGGTCCTGTTCCTCAACCGCCAGCGGCAGTCTCTCGTACACGGCATTTGAAAAGCTAGCTGCAAAAAGTACCACCGGGCCGGACGCAATCAGCGGCCCTGCCACGCCGCCTCCAACGACCTGCCCCTGGGCGCCGGAGAGAAATATGGATAGACCCCCGGATCCGGGAGGTGCAGGCGGTGGCAGCACAGTTCCCGTCAGAGACAGTATTTCAAACCTACCATGGAGAGTGACCACGCTCCCCGACGGAGAGGATGGCTGCCGGAGCGTGACGTTCACGACGGTTCCACTGCCGCTGAGGATGCATACCCCTCGACCCCTCCCCCTGGCGTACCCGGTGACGCTCTCGATGATGTCAGACCCTGCGGAGATCTCAAGCACGTGGGATCGCAGCGCGTTGGGACTGTCCCTGGAAACGATGATCGGCGGCCTCGGCTTGTTCTTAGACCCAGGAGGACGGCCACGTGGTCGGCGCCCAGAAGTACCGCCGGATCTAAGCGCCCCTTGATTGCCCTCCATGTCTCCCTCCTTGCTGCTCTGATCCCTGTCCGGCGTGTCCTCCTCCGGGGGCGAATCCGATGGCTGCTGCGACGCGACCGGCTGGTGCAACGACTGGTGCATCGTTGGAGGTGGCCTGATCTGCAAGTGTGGCGGCGGATGGAGCAGCTGCAGCTGCTGAACGTAGCGAGATCGAGGGTCAGGATCGAAATCCGCCATCGCCGTCGCGTCTACTCTCTCCCACCACTTATTCGCCACTTTTCTCTCTTTTAACAAAACCCCTTCTCTCTTCTTCGTATTCTTCTTCTTCAAGAGCTGCTACTGCTGCTCTCTTCCTCGAATACAGAGAAACCCTAATATCCAAGAAAAAAGAAGTGAAGGTGCCTTGAAGTTGTCCAGTCGTCGTCACGTGGTGTCGTCTTCTTTACCACCGCCATCCTTTTTTTAGCCAAACCACCGCCATATCTTTTTTTATATATAGCCAAACACCCGCTGTCCTTGAACAGTAAAAGCTGCACTCTCCTGAATCAGAAAACAATCAGTTCCTGAAATGGGCAAATGAAGCTACTTATCAGTGTTCTACAGTTTCATGGAGAAACCCCACCTTTTTCCTTTAGACAGTACCAAACACTAATTTTCCTTTGCTTCCAGTCTAAGAAAAGTTCAAAGAAAACCAAGAGCAGCAGTTCTCACGTCTGCATCTCTCAACATAAATCTGCAGTCACGGAACTTGAGATCAGGAAATGGCGTGGAAGAGGACACAGAAACAGAACCAAGGAAGAGGAGACAGCTTTGACACGTGTAAATAGTAGAGAAGGAGATGAAAACACTGTGTGCAGAAGGATGAATAGACTGGTATATTATTACGACTATTGCAGGTTTTTGGTTATGGAGTCAGAAGAAGTCCACACGCTTGTTGAGGTTGAAGAAGATGGGAGGTTCGTTTAGCAGTGGAAGTATAGTAGAAGACAATGAAGTGAGCAGAGAGATGGAGGAAGACAAGGGAGGAATTTAGGGAGGAAATGGTGGAAACTTTGCTGTAAATACTTGGAAAATTGACTTTCTTGCCACTGAAAAACAACTATTAAGTATTAACGGGTAGTACACAACTAAAACTAGCTAGTTTTAATAATTTGCGAAACAGAAAAGTAAACAACGTTTTTTCGGAGCGCGTTAATAGTTTCCTTAGGAGGTGGACTATGAATTTCAAACACATGTCGTTGTTTGAGCGTCATGTCCGCCATGGTATCCGCTACCGCATTTGCTTCTCGAAAAATATGTCTGAACTTCATTCTTTCGAACTGAATTAATAGCTTCCTGCAATCAGCAATGATCGACATTAATTTTTGATTTGACATATTTTCGTCAAAGATTACCTTATGGGCTGAGAGGGTGTCCGTTTCAAGATGAATATATTTTAATCCAAGTGCATTTGTCAGCAGCAGCCCGTCTAAGGATGATCCAATATTCCGCAGTGAGACTGTTTGAACAACCCAAAGTTCTTGAGAATCCTGCAACCCATTGCCCCTTGTAGTCTCGGATGACCCCTCCAGCTCCTTCAAAACCCTGATTTCCCCTAGCACTCCATCTGTATTAATTTTAAACTAATCCATTTTTTGAGGAACCCAACTAATATTAATGAAAATAAACTCATTAGTAATGACAGTTTCAAGATAAATATTTTAATAAAATTTTGCGTGAGATAAAGATAAATTAGAAACAGAAGAAAAATCATGTTATTGATATTTATTAGAATAAGTTCAAGAATTTGAAAAATATTAACAATTCGTAATCTTTATTTAAAATCACTATCGTGACCTTCATAATTTAATTAATATTCTTTGGATAATTGCTCTTTTCTGATAATTTTTTATTTATAAATTATTGGTTCACACAATCATATGAAAAGTACAAAACTATAATATATATATATATATATTTAAATTAGAGTATGAATTGTCTTAAAGTGTGGAAAAATTATAGTGTACAATATCAACTTGTCATTGCTATTTTTATTATACAACACAAAACGTAATATGTTTCGAACAAAAGTATGATTCCTTGCTAAATTCAATAATATATTATTTTATGAAGAGATTACTTTCGTATTTTTAAATTAAAACGTTATATATAATAAATTATCACATATTATGTCGTAATCGTGATCAACTATTATTTTTTAACGTTTTAATTTATTATATATAATCGTGCCACCAGCAAACTACTGAATCATAGAGGATGTAATTTGAGCCATCTGTGCCAAATTTGTTACTCTGGAGTGGAGGACATAGATCACATATTGCGTGGGTGTAAGCATGCTAAAGAGATGTGAATTTCTGCATCTGGACCGCCTAATCTGGGTCAATCTATCGACTACCCTTTGAATGAGTGGATCAAGAAGGGGTGTCAGGAATCGGGAGTCAATATTCAAGGTGTTGAGTGGAAGTACTTCTTTCCTTACGCGATATGGAACATTTGGAAAAATAGGAACTCTCTTATTTTTAATGATAAACCTACTTTTTCTTCTGTTTATTCCTTATCTTTATCTCAGGCAAAGTTTCACAAAAATGTTTATCTTGACACTGACAGTGCTAATGAGTTCATTTCCATTGATATTAGTTGGGTCCCTCCCAAAGAGGATTGGTTTAAAATTAACACAGATGGAGCTACTAAGGGAAATCAAGGTTTCGTAGGAGCCGGTGGGGTCATCCGAGACTTCAGGGGTCATTGGGTTGCAGGTTTCTCAAGGAATTTATGTTGCTCAACCAGTCTCACTGCGGAATGTTGGGCCATCCGAGACGGTCTGCTTCTGGCAAAGACACTCGGATTAAAATCTATTCACCTTGAGACGGACGCCCTCTTAGCCCATAAGGTAATCTCTGATGATAATATGTCAAATCAAAAACTTATGCCGATCATTGCGATTGCAGTAAGCTATTGATGCAGTTCGAAAGAATAAAGTTCATACACATATTTCGAGAAGCGAATGCAGTAGCGGATATCATGGCGGGTATGACGCTCAATCAGAGACATGTGTTTGAAATTCATAGCTCTCCTCCGAAGGAAACTATTATCGCGCTCCGGAAAGACGTTGTAGGCATTTCTGTTTCGCGAGTTGTTACAGTTAGTTAATTTTGGTTGTGTATTTTGAACTTGTGTGATTAATTGTCACCTTTAGCGGTTATTTTAATCCATAATTATCAAAAAACTATTATTTTTTTCCTAAAGGACTTTCATTTTTTTTAATAAGAATTACCACTACGATTAAAATTATCCTTAGATATATAATCTCGATAGTATATAAACATTATTTCACTTAGGGTTAAATACCAATTTCAGACGAATTTGCGACGACAGTTGACGGAAAATTGGACGGATGTAGTTATTTGCACATTTTTCGAAGTTGAGGTAGCCCATTTTGAATTTTCAAATTTCGGGTAGCTCGTTACAAAACATCAAAAGTTCAGGTAAGTATTTAATTATTTCACTTATAGGAGCTTAATGTATTTTGTAATTTGTCCAATAAATTTTGAATTAATTATAGAAATGATTTCGTTAATTAAAACATGCAAAACCCATTGTGTATTATTTAATACACGGGTTAACTCACCAACCCACATTTCAGATTTTAATTTAAAAAACTAACTCATATTATTATACGAGTCGTATTTATGTCAGAAGGACGTTCATGATACGATCTAAGATCAACACAACACATAAGTCGGCCATGATCCATTTTGACACCCCTAATTTAATATAAACATGTATAGATTAGACATAGACCGATATAGGCATTCGACATGAACGAAAATGACTTATTTAGTTCAATGTATCTCTCTCTTCTTTTTTATTATTTTTATTCAATAATAATTCATGGATGGGGAATAATTGTCAATGTTCCTAATTCCTATCCTCTTTTAGTGTGTGCTCCACTCAGGATTCTAAATTTTGTCGGTAATAATACGATGAAAATTAAGAGAAAAAAATGGTTTTTAGTTCTAGAGTATAGTTATGATATAATTTTTTAAAATAGTAACAATTTAAATTAAAAATATTTTTTTAGGATTTATAAATGTAGTTATAACTATATAATTATATATATGTAAAAATATATTAATATATGATAATTGATTTAAAAGATATTTCTTACTTTAGCAGCTTAGCTACTTGTTTCTAAGATTAAAATGTTCAAAATTATATAATAACAAATATAAGTATTTGGAACATAATATACACTAATACATGCAATTACGTGTGGGAAGGTCACACAATGTGCCCTCATGCTAGAAGAGCAATGCACAAAATTGAAGCAATGCACAGTCAATTGTGTGTTAAATTGGTCATCGAGTATCTTGTGAAAAAAACACTTAAGAAGCTTGTTGATGCACACGTAGTTCTTTGTTGTAGATTGATTTCTTAGAATGTGTCTTTATGTCACATGTGTCTTGTTCATGTGCCTTATAACTGGTAGTTCAGAATGTAAAAGATTGATTATTTTAAATAAATAAATGACTAGTTTGCAGTAGCTAAGCAAAAAAATGAGACAAAGTTGCGCTTCGCGTTTACAGAGTTATTGCTTCGCATTTACATTCGCGGTTAGAACGTTTGATTAAGTGATATTCTAAATGCGAATGACATTTGTGAGTTTGACTTTTTAAAGTTAAAAATGCAAAAAAGGTTAGCGTTTAGGCTTATTTCATTAAAAAAAAAATGGAGAGTTATTTTGATAATTAATTATTAAATTATGGTTAAATTTGAAAATAAAAAACAGAAAAATATTGCAAATGTAGTATTGCCACGCGCCGCCGAACAGAAAGAGATTTGTTCTCCCAAAAGTAAAAGAAAGGACGGTGTTGAGTCCGTGTCCGGCTGTACTTTCCGGCGAAGGATAATCCAATTTCCAAAAATGTACGCTGCCGACAGCTCCATTGTCGTCGTCCACGTGCACTGTTACACCATATCCATGCCCATATCTCGACTGTCCTCTTTGACCGTTTGACCGTGCCACCTTCCCCACATGTGTTACTTTAATTTGCGCATCAAACCCCGCACGTGCTAACATCATCGATCACGTGCTAAAATTTGTAAAAACAATTATTTACAAATTTAAATTGAAAAGATTAATTAATTGGGGTATCAATATATTACCATAAATGACATATAGATGTTACATTTTAGTTGTAGAGTGTTGATTTTCAAGTGGGTGACTCTGGTGTTACGAGCTCGAATTCCTGATATAAAAAGGGGAAATGATTTTAACTTGGGTCTAACGTTCCGACCACTTAATCTTAGACTGTGAGCAGCGGTGGATCAGGGAACTCAAGCAAGTCGGTTCCTATTCCAAAGCAGCTCGTTTTACTAGGGTCCTTGTTTCAAATAGAGTCCTCAAATGGCCCTCTACCTAATTTAGTGGATACTTGATAAAAAATACGAAAAATTAAGTAGGTAAAAAAAACAAATGGGTCCTAGGATCCCACTTCTTGTTAACCAAATCCGTCACTTACTATGAATAATGGTACGTTGACTGGTCCATTGCAAAACGTTAAATTACGAGAATGAAGTATAATAACGCGGCAGAAAAATTGAGCATTATGTAGCTCACCGCATTTAACCCATTTTTTTATGTTGAAAAAAAAAATCAAAAGTTCCCGACAATCTTTATTGTTCTTCACTAAATTATCTCGTCGTCTGTCGTCTTCTTTCTATATTTTGCACTCTCCACAATTCAGGAATGCACAATATATAAAATATATTATATACAAAATAACATGATATTTAAATGAATAAGAATTTGAATATTCCTTTTATATGCTATAATAAAAGTTTAGCTAGTTGTTTGTTTGCATATAGTGTTATTGTATACGTGATAATTTATAGTTATTAAAAATAATCTCACTCTAGGGTTGATATAGTCATAGTATTCACATGTTTATGTTTAGTCTACATTTTGTTTTTGTAATGAATATTAAATAATGAATTACATTTACTGAAAAAAAAAATGATCACAGTTGAGTATAGATAAGTCATAACGATCTCGTTATAACCAATAGAATAAAATAATTATATGCAAAAATGTTGTACCTACACTTTAAAATAAAGTAATATTTAAATTGTGATTACAAATGTTGTATGGATCGGTTAAAGTGTCTTCCACGTACATAAAATCAAATATTAAGTTTTACAAAATAATGAAAAGGACCATTAACTGCATGTAGGATGGATAATGGTGTATAAAAACTTAACAACCAACATATTTTTATGTATTAATCACATCATTATGTTATGGTACCGTTCGATTATGTTAATGCAATTTTTACTCATGGTTATGATATTTAATTCATATTTATGATTAAAATCATAACCAGACATATATATAGGGCTGTCAATAGTACGAGTATGCCAAATACCATAACCATAACTATTACAGGTACAATTTTCAATATTATAACCATTAAAATAACCATGGTTATTAATAATGGGTTTACATGTATACCCATATTTATTTTACACAATAAATATAATAAAATACTGAAAATTTTATTAAAAAAAATACATAAATCTATATTGTCAACAATAAAAATATTTAATACTAACATTATAGTTATTTATTACATGTATGTACATTATCTTTCATGATTTAGTATGTATTATTTTTGAATAATAATTAATTATTATATTTATATAATAAACACGGTTATAGCTCAAATACTATAACCATAACCATTATGGGTAGAAAATTCATCACCATAGCCGCACCACACCATAATTGTACGGTTAACCATTTTAAACAGTAACGGTTATAACCATGGTTATGAGTTTTTCACCATACCATTGTCAGCCCTACATATATATAATCTTATCACGTAAATATATTTCATTATTTATATCAAATTTGGATTAAAATGATCATGTTAAAATTATAATATTATAATAATTAAATTAATCTTTTACTATTAGAAAATTTCAAAATTTGTTTTACAATATTTATAATAAAATATAAATATTTCGAATATTAATATACATATAAAATCTTGGTTGATAAACCATAATTATGAATATATTTATGTTATTAAAATTATACTCATAATAATTATAATTATAATAAACAAATATATAATATAATTATGATATTTATTCAAAACTTTTTTTTTTTGGGCCAAATATTTATTCAAAACCTCAATAAGTCCATTATGAGCTCCGCCGTAGTGTAATCCTATTCAATTATTTAGGGTCCCATAGGTTAGGAGTATGTCATCAACTCTTTCATATTTCATTATGCCCCTCAAACATTATTTTAATTATGAATTTAAACATTATCTTTTATAATTGCTAGTGGGTCCTACATTTTTTGTCTTTAACCACGAATATTTCTTTTATCATTTTATTATTATATTTGAGCTAATAACATCTCTTCAATTAAGTCAGTGGCTATCAATTTTGGTTGACCTCTCCCAACCTAACCTCACTGTCAAGTGCTTGAAAATAATAAATGGATGTTAAATGAATACAATTTAATGAAGTATTTTTTTTGTCGTCGTGACGTGTGATTTAATTGAAACAATTTTTAAGATCTTATTTTATGTTAGCTTAAGAAGCCCAACAGAGGCCCATCAATAAAGTCACTGTTGAAGTCCAATGGGCCAAGAAGTACAGTTTGAAAGATGACTAACACTTTTTTTAAAAATATTAACTGACCGCGCTTTTTGCAAAACATATTTATTAACATTATTATAATATAAATCTAAATTTAATATAAAGTTAAAAATGACATTTTTATAATTATTATAACAAGACAAATCCCTTTTCCTGTTCTTTTTTAGATTAATACAATTTTAAATTGTGTTAAATACCAATGAGCTACCTGAACATTTTGCAACGAGCTACCCGAACTTTAAAAAATCAAAACGGGCTACCTCCAGCTTTGACGAATGTGCAGCGAGCTATCTCCGTCCAAATTACCGTCAACTGTTAGACAGATATTCGTCGAAAATTCGTGAGAAATTGGACAGAAGTACCTCGTTGCACCTTTTCCAAAGTTGAAGTAATCCGTTTTAATTTTTTAAAATTCGGGTAGCTGGTTGCAAAACGTATAAAGTTTATGTAGATAATTCGTATTTAACCTTTTTAAATAATAATTATTATTATTATTATAAAATTCCTTCTTTAATATAGTCATCATCCCACCCATCCCATTCAATAGGAGGTTTGAGATGAAATCTCATTCAAATCAAAATCAGAAAGAAAGGCAAGAAATTATTATTATTATTATTTGTTTATAATAAAAAGAGAGAAACTGCCAAAGAAAGCAAACATGTAATTGCCTGGTCACTTTCCATGATCTGATCCGAAATAAAATAATAATAATAATAATAAAATAACAACAACAGTCAACAAATTAATCAAAGTGGGCCCCCTAAACATCAAGATTAGACACAACAAAATCAATAGCAACCACCACCATAGCCTACTCCAAAGTGATTCACTAATCAACAGTTCAACACTACACAACACAGAACAGAACAGAACATGAGGATGATCAACAACTGGGGATGGAGATGCTGCCGCACACAATGAGAAACATCGAAGAAAGACCACTAACTACTACACACATTTTTTTATTTTTTTCCTGGAATTGGACACCAATACCATGTGGCAACGTAAGGAATGTGTTTGTTAGCTGTGTCGGACAGCAAACAAGAAAGAACAAACTCACATGGTGTCTTTATCTTCAAACTTTTTCATTTTTGTCCACATTTCCTGTCCTCTTCTTCGTCCATCCCCCACACACCTCAATTCCAGATTCAAGAGCTTACCTTGGTAATGTCTCGACTGGATCGGTTATACTTCATGTGGCTCTTAACCAGCTGCCCCGCAGAAATGGCAGACATTAGAGAAAGCTCACCAGCAAGAACTGCTCCAGCTACTATGGTTGCCAAGAGCCGTGCATTGGCTCCTGGTACCTCCTTGCTGGCACCCTTTACACCCAGTAGGTTCAAGCAAGCAGATTGAGACGACAGTTGGGTCCCACCGCCAACGGTCCCGACCTATATGTAATAGCAAGAAAAGAAAAAAAAATCATCTCAGATTAAAAAATACCCAACTTCCAAACTCAAGCATCATTCCCAAGACTAATAAACTTGGATCCTCTTCATTTCATATTTGATTTGGTTCATTTAAAGGTAAGCTCGGGCTTAGTTCCCGGGATAATTAATGGATGAGATTCAACTTTTTTGCAGTTTTGAAGGAGGTAACAGAAACCCATCCATTGATCAAGCTAAAAATTAATTCTTGACTGTGAAATAAAATAACAAGTCCGTTCAAAGGCATAGATATGATCAAAATTAAGTAATTCTACTAACATGTTAGATTTACTATATATATATAGCCTAAAAGCTTGAGTTGGGGAGTGATTTGTATTTGAATAGCCATGGTATGGAGAAAACTGTTAATTTGAATGCAGAACGGACCTCAATAGAAGGCATGGTTACAGAAACATGAAGATCCTTGCCATCATTGACAGCTTCCATCATGGTGATGCAGTGGGAGCTCTCTATGTTTTGTGCTGGATCCTGTCCTGTGGCTATGTACACTGCGGAGACGATGTTGCTTGCATGGGCATTGAAGCCACCAAGAGACCCGGCAATTGCAGAGCCAGTGAGGTTCTTCAGCATGTTGAGTTCAACAAGTGAAGCTACATTTGTTTTCAACACTTTCTTCACAACTTCTTCCTTGATTATTGCCTCGCAGACCACTGATTTGCCTCGTCCTTCAATCCAATTGACCGCTGAAGGCTTCTTGTCGGAACAAAAGTTGCCTAGTAACACAGTAGCAGTAGTATAGTTTAGTCTTATAAAGCTAGTAAGAAGGTAAAATATATACACTTAGACATTCTTAAAAAAAAATTGAAAAAATAAAATAAAATATCCTAAATAAAACATAATTTAAGTCATTATTATTATTATTTTATTTTTGGGGCCATTAATTTAAGTCATGATAGCACTATAGTTGATAGCAAAACAAGTTGTGAAAGTGAGACAAGTGACATTGACATCCACATTATCCATTATTAAGTGATCCAATGATCATACCCTTTTCTATTGAAATGACCAGATATGTAAAAACACAAAATTATATAGAGGACGAATGACAAGAGCATGAAAGGGAATGACAAAAGGTGGGGATATATCATTATGACAGCAACTTGAACAAATACATAGCTGCAACCACTTTTATAAAAGTTCAAGCATTCTGATGTTAGAAAGACCGTGACATCTGAAACAATCGAATTGTATTTTTAGCTAGCTTCTATCCATTCCAACCATTTAAAACACTAACCATATGTAGAAGCTAAGATAAATAAGTTTTCACAAATCAATCAATTTCGTGAGCTTGGAATTATGCTTCTTGTTATTTAGCAAAATATATGAATACAAGACCGAGGCAGATTTAGTCTCAGAGGCAGAATGGCATTACGTTTGAACCAAAAATTGGAAACCATCACCATCAAATGTCATTTCAACTCATAATGAACAAAAGCTTAAATATAAACAGCATCCCATGCATTTTACAGATGTTAATAGTTATGGTGAAATATTCACAGCTAAATTGGTTAATGAATGTCGAATATGATACTAATACAAACTTTACCAGAAATTCCAATGATATCCATGTCTGGGAAATCATTTTGGAGGAAATCTAAGACATTCTGGACACCCTTGGACACCATGTTCATCCCCATAGCATCGCCAGTGCTGCAGCTGAATCTCATGTAGAGATTCTTTCCAGCAAGAGAGCATTGAATACCTTGAAGCTTTGCAAATCGACTAGACCTGCAAATGTGAAGCGCAGATTCCCGTCAAAATCCATTCCTACTTAAATCAGTTGTGTTTTTTCAATTTCCTCCCATGTAGTTTTATTATTTATTCGTAAATCCATTTTTCCAGGAAATTAGAATATCCCAGAATATTTCTCTGCAAACATGATTTAAACTTACCAATATCCATCAACGCCATCATGAAAAATACATCGATAGAAGAGAAAATATGGACAAATTAGACCAAAAAAATCACCATATCCAGGCTTCAAACACGAAAAGGAAAAGTTACCCATTAAAGGAATTTAGTTTCTGAAGAAAATATAAGGCAATATAGAGACAAGTCGAAAGGAGAGAACCAAATAAGAGGCATGCAAGGGTTAACTTTAGCCCCCCACGTAAGTCACCCAATCAAGAAACAGACCTACTAAATACAAGATCACAAGCTCCAATTGGCCCAATAATTCCAGTTTAGACCTTTCCATGCAGTTGGGTTGCCGAAATTTCTGCTTTAGTTCCTGATTGTACTACCAGTTGATCTCATAAATGGCCAAAAAAAGATTTAAAAAAATAACTGATCGAACTTACCTATTGAATACGACGGATAAGGTGTCGAAATTGACTGGGTCTTCCAAGAAAAACTTCAACTCCGTTGCTCTCTTGGCAGTGGCAAACCTAACGACCGGAGCTCGGGTCATGCCGTCCTTAAGAACTACGCTTGCAGCGCCGCCTGAAGCGTAGATCGCCTTGCACCCTCGATTCGTACTTGCTACTAAGCAACCTTCCGTCGTAGCCATGGGAACAGAATACTCGAAGCCATCGAGCAGAAGAGGGCCTGCGATTCCCACAGGGATCTGCACATAGCCGACTGGCATTTCGCAGCACTGACCCAAAATCGATTCGTAATTGAATCCTTCAAGTGGTAAACCACTGAGGGACCTTCCAGTCATCCTCTGCAGAGCCTCACGCCTGATAGATGCAGCACGCTTGCAGTCCCCGAGCTTCGATTCCAATGAGTATGAAGGGATAGTGCCATCCACCACGGATTTAACGATCTCTTCGTCGTCAGCAGACGAAATGGTTGAAACAATCGGCTCTGGATCAACCAACTTCGGTGCTGGAGCAATGGTAGTGCAGCATAGCCCAGTGGAAGACTCGTCGAGGTCGAGGTCCCAGGCGTCGTTGGAGGCGCGTGATACGAAACACTGAACGAAATCAATCCCGAAGAACCCTAGAAGGTAGATGAAGGAAGCGATGAGTGTGATTATGGCAGCTATCTCTGGGGAAGTGACGACGTGGAGGGGAATGGAGCTGCGGATCTTGTCCCGCCACCTGTGGAGGAGGTAGTACGCGACAGAGAAGAAGAGCGTGAAGAAGACGGCGTTGGTGAGGTACAGCGGGAGAGGGAGAGCGTCCGAGGCCTTTGGAGACGACGGGGAGCGAGGATCGACCTCCGTGGAATTCTTCCGTCTGTACATCTGGTGGACAGAGGCTCCATTTCCGGCAGGAGAACGCGCAGCCTTGAGCGGCCGGCGACGGACGTCCATGTCAACCAGCTCCGACGGAGGACAGATAAATGAATCGCCGGAAATTGAGCTCTCTCCGCTGGTGAATGAACGGAGATGAGGTGTTACCAAAGGAGCACCTCTGATTAATGAACGGAGAGGAAAATAAGGGGAAGAATTTATAGAGATTCTCCACGTTCTCCGTCTCTCACGACGCGCCAATCAATTTTACTATTTTTAATTTTTATTTATTTTCCTTTTCACTAAAAAGGTAAAAATTACACTTTGTCCAAAAGAAAATAATAAAAGTACTTTACAAACCCCTCACAAATTCTACAAGCTTCTTCCAAAGAGAGGATTTGCAATCAGGCTTAATTTTTATTATAGTAATATATGTAAATAAAAATAGGATTAAAAATCAATTAGCTATCTAAACTTTGGACATTTTGCAACGAGGTACACAAATTTTAAAAAATTAAAACGGACTACCTCAACTTTAGCGAAGGTGCAACGAGCTACCTCCGTCCAATTTCCGACAAACTTCCGATGAATTTCTGTCAACGGTTGACAGTAATTTGGACAGATGTAACTTGTTGCACTTTCCGCCAAAGTTTAGTTAGCCCGTTTTGATTTATTAAAGTTCGGATAGCTAGTTGCAAAACATTCAAAATTCAGGTAGCTCACGTGTATTTAATCCTAAAAATATAGTATATAATATCATTAAAAAATACGTATTATCTAAATTAAAAAAATATAGGAAATCAATATTATAGTTATATAATATTATTTCATAACGTAATTCTCTTTATATTATTAATTTAATAATTCCAAAAAATAAAAATGTCAATATTATTTATGAGTATAAATAAATTTTCCATTCATCGTGCAATAACATGGGACCTAAACTTATGTGAGCCATTAATCAAATTTGAAGTGTTTTTTTGCACATGGTTTCCACAGAAATGAAGAAACACAAGTCTCGAAAGATACTCTTCTGTCACTGTTCAGTTTGCAGAGAGTGTGAAGAGAAAGAGGTAAATAACCTAAATTTACAATAGTTACTGTTCTGTCTATTTACTAGATTAAGTAGGTTAAAATGATTTTTTTTTCTATCTTAAACACTAAATTAAATTTTAAAATGTTATTTTGATTGAATTTGAATTTTAAAATATTGTTATAGGATGAATTCGTACTTATAATAATATTTTTAGATTCAATTGCAACTATAAAACTTATCTTGATAAAAAAAACACTATAAAAATTATTTTAAATTCAAATGTTATCAAAAATAATATTTTAAAGTTATAATTTTCTTTTTGAGTTTGATTTGTAATTTTATTAGTGATAAAATGAATATGAATAAAAAGGCAAAATCGTCTAGATAAAAAACATTAACATATAAATGGAAACATTAACAAAATACTAACAAGGATGCAAATACACATATGTATTATATTACACAAAAAAATATATTAATATACAAAAATATTTAATATATATATATATATATATAAACTATAACATGTGTTTGAACAGGTGTTTTTATAAATTTCATCATCATATCATACGTGTGAAATTTAAATTTTGAATGTAATGCTATTTTGTGCGAATCATGTTAGTCTTATTTATTTATATCAAAATTTGTATTATTATATTAGTAGAAATTAACGTTACAAAAAAACATTTTTCTAAATCAATAATTTTATCGTCTCGAGACTATGAGGAACATGTGGAAAAAAAAACCTTTTTAAAAAGTATTTATTTTAGAATTTTTTTTTTGAAAAAGTATATATGTAGAAAAAGTATTTAGTCAAATGTGCATCTGCGCAGGTGGAGGTAGCGTTTTTAAGAAAATCGCTACTACTAGTAGCGTTTTTCGTTTTTTTTTTTCATTTTTTAAAAAAAATAAAATTACAGTACGTATATATTTGAATTTCGATTCAAATGATGCAAAAAAATATTAAATTTGGATTTACAGATTGATTGTAGGCTCTGCCGTAAGTTGAGATATGAAAATTTGACTTAAAAAAATATAACTCATACCCTGTAAGTTCAAAATGACCACGGTGAACGTCATTTATGTCGTAATTAAAATATCTACCTAGATTATTTTTTTTTATTTTTTTTGAGTAAGTACATAATTAAATTTCTTACCTAATACATTTGATTATTTCGGTCAAATTTTAAGACAAGCGATGTTAGGTTACAAAATCATTGTATTTCTAATCAAAAAAATTACTCTATGTAGATAATTGAATTTTAAATAGAAAAAATAAGAATTTTAAATATAATATTTTTATTAAAATTATGAAAAAAATATTAGTTTTTTTTTTAATTTTGTTTCATATTTTTTAATACAAAAATTATATTACAAACTCTAATTTTTCCTATTAATTTTTCAGTTTTTAAAGAATTTTTCTGATTTTTTTAGTATTTTAAAAAAGTAATGTGATTTTAAAAATTATGGATCAACCATGTGCTGACACGTCATTTTCCGTCTATATTTAACGGAAAATTTAACGGATGTAGCGATTTGCCCCATGTGTCAAAGTTGAGGTAGCTATTTACACATTCGTCCAAAGTTTAGGTAGTCGTTATTGAAAATTCAAAGTTCGGATAACTATTCGTAACGTCCAAATATTTTGGTAGTTATTTGTTATTTAAAACTTAAAAAAATAGTCGCGCCTTTTCCCATGGCATCTCTCTAGCAGTACTGTTTTCCTATTTCCAGGACTCTCTAGTCTCCCCAATGATGAACACACGTTTCTGTCGAGCTGTTGCTGCAAACGGAGTTGACTTCAAGTTCAATGCATCTAGCTCGAGAGAGAGGTGTGGCAATGGCGTCGCAGAAGAAGGAAACTGTCTGCGTGACGGGAGCTGGCGGTTTTCTAGGGTCGTGGGCGGTCCAGCTTCTTCTCTCGGAGGGATACATCGTCCATGGAACTGTCCGCCACGCGCGTAATTTCGACTCTCTTGTCACTCTCACTGATCTGATTCCTCTGTTTCTCAAATTATTCGGAGTCGGAGAACACCCATTTCTTTCAAATATTACGTGCTTACATGCATGAAAAAAATCTTTGTCTATACGTGCCGCGAAGTTCGTTCCTTTATGAATTTACCTTGCAATTTAACAGCCTGTTAAACGAATTGACATGGTTGATGGTTCCATCTCCATGATTTGATTGTTGGGTAAGACCAACTAGACCTTGCTGTGAGAGAATTGATTATCATTTCGTATACAGAGAATGAGAAGAATGCTCACTTGGGGAAGCTTGATCAAGCTTCTGAGAATCTGAAGCTCTTCAAGGCAGACTTGTTGGACTGTGATTCTCTCTTTTCAGCTATTGATGGCTGTACTGGAGTTTTCCATGTTGCCAGTCCCGCGTCGCCATCTGCTACCAATCATGACTCATGAGGCAAGGCCCCTCAATGGTTTCCTTATTCATTTGTGTGCACAGTATGTGTTTGTAGAATTGCTTTGATGGCCTTATGTCCATGCAAAAACTGTCTATGAGTACTGTCTATGCATTTAGTCAATTATTCTCGTTTTCTGAGATATGCATAGTATTCGAGTTCCTCTGTCTTCATCATTTATGGAATATGGTTGGTCGAGAAGTTTTGGTAATTTTTTGTGTACTATAAAGATGGATAGAAGATACGAATTCAATCAAAATAATATGACATACTTGGTGTTTATACCAAACTCAAAACTCTGAACAGTGTTTGGATATAGAGGTGCCTAGTGTCACGGGTCAGCCATTCGGGTGACTGGGATCGACACATGGCGACACATGGCGAAGCCCACATATGGGAAGCTCTAGAATGTTCCGTGCAAATATGGCAACAAGAGAGGGAAATATTCACATCGACCAGATTCGTTGTACGAGTCCACATTCGTTGTATCGGAGTATATATTCTTTGCCATATTTAGCTCCCCATTAATTGTCGTAGTTTCATTTACAGGTTCCCTCAACTTGTATATAAGGGGGTTCCATATTCATTTGTAATCACATTGGAAAACTCGAGAGTAATATAAGTAGAGATATTCCTCTCATTCTAGTGTCTTCGGGATTTTGAGGGAAAGGCTGCTTAGGAATCCAACCTAAGGCCGCACGAGCGAGGTGAGAGCGAGAGACTTTCTCCAACCCCGTGACAAGTGGTATCAAAGCCAAAGTTCAGATCTCTCGATGGCTTCTAGCAACCAAGTGGAGGCGACGAACGTTGAAGGACATGGGAAGTCCAAGAAGACCCGGGAGAGTTCAAGGGATCAACTGGGGGCTTTAGAGCAACGCATGGTGAAGCTCCAAAACGTGTTAGCAGATGTCCAAGGGAGGGCCGAGGACGCATCCAATGGGGTGGATGAGATGCGTTCCGAATTGGAAGAGCTTCGAGGGGGCATGCAAGGCGCTTTGAACATAGCAGTTGATGAACTCAACAAGCGGGATGAGTCGATAGAAGCTGTCATCGCAGCAATGCGAGAGGAGATGCTGGAATTCGCAGGTATGAAAAATCAACTTGCTGATTTTATGGGTATGCGAGATGAATTGGAAGATCTCAAAAGGGAGATCAACCAAGTACGGAGGATGCGCATCGAAGGGGGAGGCGCAATCCAACATGGGGCCCGTCTAGATGTTCCTCGCCCTGAGAAGTTCAAAGGGTCGCGAGTAGCAAAGGACGTGGACAACTTCTTGTTCAGCATTGAGGACTACTTCCAAGCAACGGGAGTAGACGACGACATGTCGCGATTAGGTATGATCTCCTCATATTTGCAGGACACGGCATTACTGTGGTGGCGTCGAAAACGAGACAACCGGATGGGAGAGCCGGTTAGAACTTGGGAGGAGTTCACGGTAGAATTACATAAGCAATTCTACCCGGAGTATGCGGAGAACGAGGCGCGGGGGAAGCTTCGTCGGTTGGAACATAGAGGAGAACTTCGAGAGTACGTGAAGGAATTCTCGGAGTTGATGCTGCAGATTCCGTCCATGTCCGAGGGGGAAGCGTTCTTCCAATTTATGGATGGACTCAAGCCATGGGCGAAACAGGAGCTGCAGCGTCGAGGTGTGGAAAACGTGGACAAAGCCATGTCCACGGCTGAAGCCCTACTTGAATTTCGGCCAGACAAGCCCAAACCGAAGGACAAGTACAACGGCGGGGGAGAGCATGACATATCCAATTACGAAGGGGGTCATGACAGCTCTTACTATTCGAACGGCGCCGAGGATCGTGGCCGATCCAACAAGTCCAACGATAGGGGAGATCGAGGCCGATCTTACAAGTCGGATAGGGGAGGAAGCAACAAGTCCGACGACGAGAGAGCCGAGGGAAGTCGGACTAACGGGAAGAACTCGCCAAGGGGAAGAGGCGAGAAAGGTCCATTAGAGTGTTTCCTATGCAAAGGACCTCACTTAGCTCGGGAGTGCCCAATGCGGAACAAACTTGCAGCTCTCATTGGCTTGGAGGACGGGGAGGAACAGGAGCAGCATAAGGAAGTTCGAATCGGGGCCTTGCGGACGATTAACGCAATCCGTAGCAGGAAAGCCAAGACAAAGGGGTTGATGTTCGCGAACGTGGAAGTCGCGGGCAAACCAATGCAAGCACTTGTTGATACGGGCGCTTCTAACCTCTTCATGTCTGAGGCGTTTGCAAAAAGGATGAAGTTCCGTGTGGAAGAAACTAATGCGCGTCTCAAGACGGTGAATTCAGAGGAGATACCGGCATACGGTGTCATGCACGAGGTAAGCATCAAAATGGGCTTATGGAGCAGCATAGAAACGATGGAGGTAGTTCCTCTCGATGACTACGATTTTGTTATCGGAATGGACTTTCTCGATCGGATCAATGCTATGATAGTTCCTTTCGAGGATTGTATATGTATCTTGGATGCGAAGTGTCAATGCGTTGTGCCGATCAAGCGTTCGAATGGAGATGGGAACCACACGCTATCATCGATGCAACTAAGGGAAGGCATTCAAGAACTCAAAATGGCTTATCGTGCACCATTAGGGAGGGACAAAGGCAAAGGAGAACCGAGCCAATTGGGCAAACTTCAACAGAGGCTAAAGGAGCTTCTCGAGGAAGAACATCATCGACCTCCTAAGACCTTACGAAGCGCACCGATCCAAGTCCAAAAGGAGCATGCCGCAAGGGAAACAAGGAGCCGAACCGAGGGGACACGGGACAGCTCCACAACGGGAAGAAACGACGTTCTTCGACATAAGGACGTCCATGAGGACTTGACTCGTCGAGAAAAGGGCACAAGTATCGAACGAGCAAGGATGAGGAAACACAACCAAGACAGCGGGAAGATCTTGGTAAGTCGGGACGTGCGGGAACAAGACCGGAAGACCGTATCAAGGCCTTCCATGCGGGGGAAGCGACGAGGGCGTCGCTTGATTGGGTGGGGGAGAATGTCACGGGTCAGCCATTCGGGTGACTGGGATCGACACATGGCGACGCATGGCGACACATGGCGAAGCCCACATATGGGAAGCTCTAGAATGTTCCGTGCAAATATGGCAACAAGAGAGGGAAATATTCACATCGACCAGATTCGTTGTACGAGTCCACATTCGTTGTATCGGAGTATATATTCTTTGCCATATTTAGCTCCCCATTAATTGTCGTAGTTTCCTTTACAGGTTCCCTCAACTTGTATATAAGGGGGTTCCATATTCATTTGTAATCACATTGGAAAACTCGAGAGTAATATAAGTAGAGATATTCCTCTCATTCTAGTGTCTTCGGGATTTTGAGGGAAAGGCTGCTTAGGAATCCAACCTAAGGCCGCACGAGCGAGGTGAGAGCGAGAGACTTTCTCCAACCCCGTGACACTAGCCTAACTGCCAGATAATCTGAGAATTACATGTTAAACCAAATCAATTATATTTCCATATAGTTTTCACCTAATTTACACAGGTGGAACTGCTTGAACCAGCAGTCAAAGGGACTTGTAATGTTCTGCAGGCATGTTCTGCAGACTTGTAAAGTTAGGAGAGTCGTCTGTGTCTCATCTATTGCTGCTCTTATGCTGAATCCTAGCTGGCCGAAGAACAAAGTTTTGGACGAGAGCTGCTGGTCTGACCAGGAATATTGCAGAAACCACTGCCGTAATCATCAAAGACAATTCAGCGTCAGCCTCAGTCACTTTAATTTCATGTTCTGATTCTGTTAATCTTAATCTAATGAGATTGCCATTTTTGTTTTCTCTTTTAAGAATTGGTATTGTCTGTCCAAGACGGAAGCAGAGAGCGAAGCTTTTGAGTATGGGTGTCAAAAATTGACCTAACCCGTGGGTGACCCGTCAACGGGTCGTGTTTTGATCATACTTTTTGACCCACGGGTCATTTTGACACAACCCATGAATGACCCGTGAAAACACGGGTCAGGTTTGGATCAGTAGTCTTGGCCCATGGGTCAACCCATGACCCGTCCCGAATTATATATTATATTAAATATATATAATTCTGACCCATGAGTCATTAGTCTTGACTCATGGGTCATTAGTCTTGACCCATTAGTCAGTTTGTTTTTGGGGTTTTATGTACTGGTGGGTCGAGCGGGTCATGGAGGTCTAACGAGTCAGTCTGACCAAAACCTGACTATTCCTGACGGGTCATTTTGACCCGCGGGTTGACCCATCAACCTGCATGTCAGGTTTAAGTTTCAAAAACTGACACATACTATTACACGGGTCAGGTTTGGGTCAAAGGGTCTCTGATGGGTAAGACCCATGACCCGTTTTGACACCCCTACTCCCCTACTTTTGAGTATGCAAACAGATATGGACTTAGCGCTGTATCGGTTTGTCCCAGTATCATAATCGGGCCACTTCTGCAGCCAACAATCAATACAAGCAGCATGATTCTCTTAAACCTAGTGAAAGGTAAACATATATGAACTCAAGTCATTAATTTATACTCTTTATGAAGGATGCATAGCGGTAGTGGATTCTACTTTTATTTTCAGTTCTGCTCCTACAAAATGTTTAAACTCAACAAAAAATGATATATTTGAGACGTTCACAAGCAAAGACATTAACCCCTCTGCGAAGTTAACTTCATGTTCAATGTGTATATTATATACACTACTTATGTTTACTTATATATTATCTTGTTTTCTATAAACCAATCATGTAAAAGTGCGGTATGATATTCGAGTCTGATGTGAAACCGCACAGCCTCATTCATTTTTTCTTATACACTAGGTGGTGAGGGGACAGTGCCGAATCAACTGCGAATCTTAGTTGATGTGAGGGACGTGGCAGCAGCGATGCTCTTGTTATACAACAAACCCGAGGCCGAAGGACGATATATATGCACATCGCATGCCATCAAGATGCGTGACTTGATGGACAAGTTAAGAAGTCTATACACCCACCTCACTTATCCTACAACGTAAGTCTTTATTTACTGCATCAGTAGAAATTGATGGATGTTAATTGTTGAATCACGTTTACCGGTCGGTTCTCTCCGGTGCTTTCCGACTTGGTTCTGTGCCGCTCCGTTAACCTGCACAGAAGGAAAGCCCGGGTGTTCCCGTTGTTTCCCCTCCGACGATCAAGTCAGTTGAAGGTTCGTTTATAGAAGAAAATAAGTATGTATCTCAAGTAAGTAATGTTACCCTTATCATGGTATGCAGATGTGTGGGGTATTTATAGCCCTCACTTCTAACCTGACTGTAGTTTAGTTATGACCCTGGTCATACCTCGAGTCCTGTGTCGCTGGGCGCACTGTGTATGGTGCCCTGTACATAGGGCCCTTGTTTCCTGAATCCTTGTCCCGCACTATTGTTCCCCATTACCTTTTATCCGGCCTGGAGCTTTGTGCTGACCGCAGACGTAAATGAAAGAGTCTGGTCAGGTGCGCCTCTATGGCACGCCTTTAGGGGTGCCTCTGTGGCGCGCCCCTAGGTCCGAGACGTGGGTTTTGAAGCCTTCTAAAGTTTCGTTGATGGTGTTGGTCAACGTCAGTGCAAAACGTTGGTTCTCTAAAATACTACAGAAGAGGAGAGCTAAAAACCCGAACATTAGAAGAAAAAAATCCTCCTTTGCTGGGTCATAACACTTACGTTGTTGGGTCCCATGAAACAGCAGCTGGACTGAGTTTTCATTGTGACAGATGAAGGGCGCATTCGTCCTTTCATAATAACAAATTATTGCACGGTGTTTGGTTTGGGTAATGCCAAAATTCATTCTTAGAAATACATACTCTTAGGATGTTGGTTTAGGGAATGGAATAAATTGTATTAAGTTGCGTGTTATCCTAAATTTTAAGTACTTATTATTATTTACTTATTGCAACATTTTTAAATATTTATTTAATTATCTCATATTTATTTACTATAACAATTTAATAACTCAAAGTAAAAACGTGTAATAAATAAAATTAGAACTAATTTAAATGTCATTGCCACGTCAATTCTGTTCCCCTTTTTGTCGGCAACTTGAAGTCTTCCCGGGCCTGATTCTTGCGTCCTAAGCAAATGCCGAGGATGTCCGATTTCTTCCATATTTTGTGTTTTGTAGTAGTTTTTTAGTTACTGGATATATGTAAAAAAAAAAACAAGACATTATATGATACTTGATATGTAGAGAAAAACACACATTTTGGGGACATTTTTTTTTAAATATACACGTTGGATCTTGGATTGTCACTTCATCATGAATTCGTCCTCTTAAAACTTTTGTAGAATGCTCTGAAAACCTGCACGAAATGAAATTCCGGGGTGTTCCCGTTGTTTCCCATCTGATGGTAAAGTCAGTCGGAGTCCGATAATATATGTAGAGGAAATGTAGTTGAGTGTGTTGAATGTAAGTTTGAGAAAATTGAATGCAATTATGAAGGTTGGTGGGTATGTATAGGTTTACCTTTGGACTTGAGCATGGTCAAGTGCTTACCAGAGTTACTCTCTGATTTCCGGCGAGTCAACCATAGTTACCTGTCAGCTGAATGACAGGAGTCAGATCTGTCAGCTCGTTCCAGAATATTTGGGATGGGGAACCTCCTGGAATCCATCCACCCAATACGATCTTGTTTTCCGTACGATGAGTAGTTGAGTATTTTAAGGTCGGCCTTAGGAGCGCAGCCTACATGACGTTTCATTAATGACGCGTCAGTACGTACGCTTCGTCCTGAGGTGAGCTATCAGTGTTGAGCGGTTCATTCGAGGAAAAAATAATGATTTTTCAATGTTCGTTTACAATAATAAGGTTAATTTCACATCATATTTCGAGACAAGTCGGAATCTAAGGAAAAATTGTGTACATTTATCCACAATTAATGTATTTATACAGACTAAATAGCAAATAATTCAATATATAATTACTTACTTACTAACATTAAATTATTCTAACAAATAATTCAAACACAAGAGTGTATAGGTTTAGGGTTTCCGATTGAACCGCGGTCGAACCCGACCAAGAAAACAAGTATCATAGGATAGAAGAATCTTACTGGTTTTGTGTCGGTCAAATGTCAACGACCGATTTGACTTTAAGGGAGAATTACGAAGAATCCAAGAATATTTCTCTCGTGTGCTTTAAGCATGCATTATTATTACTACATGGGATTCCATATTATTCTCAAACATACATCTAACGCATGCATTATTTTTTTTTTAATAAATAATTTATTAATCTGGTTTTAAAAAAATAATTAATTCACTTTGCCTTAATAATACTAAACAGTTAATAGTAAGATTATTATTTTGGCAAAAAAAAGAAAAGATTATTATTTTGGCAAAAAAAAGAAAAGATTATTATAAAGTAATATAAATAGGGGTGGCAAAACCTGACTCAACCCGTGAGTGACCCGTACACGGATTGTGTTTGAGTCATTTTGACCCAACCCGTAGACGACCCAAAGTTAGGTTTGGGTATGAAGGTTTGACTCACAGGTCAACTAGTGATCCGTTATATTTTTATATTATATTAAAATAACAAATGTTATTATGTTTTTTTTTGTATGCACATGTCGAATGAGTCCAACATGTCAGTCTGATTTAACCCTTTCATTCATGAATTCTGACCCGCGTGTTGATCCACCAACCCGTGTGTCAGGTTTATGTTTGAAAAATTGACTCATACTATTATACGGGTTGTGTTTTGATCAGGGGTCCTGACACGACCCATGATCCGTTTTCTCACCCCTCAATATAAATAGTAACACATACTTATCTTAAAATAATCTAGTGGTCCGGATTTAAACTTGGATATAATTTCTAATTTAGCAGTTAACGATATTAAATTATTATTATTATTATTATTTTTTTGCCAACTACGATATTAAATTATCTAGTAAATATTTATTTATACCGAAAGAAAAACATTTTTGAATATACTAGCGTTTTTGACCAAAAAAAAAAGAGGGGGGGGGGGGGGGGGGGGGGGAAGAGAGATAAACACAGAAGGAAAATCGCGGGACCCGTTTTCCAGCTGTCCCTGTCTCCCCTCTTTCTCTCTCTGTTTGATAACTTCCCCACCATACACAACACAAACGAAGCACAGCAGAGTAAAATCATCAATCAAAAATTAAAAAGTTTTGCAAAAAATTCCAAACAGGCCTCTCTCTCTCTCTCTCTGATTTTCTCTAGATCATCTTCCTCTCCACTTCTCAAACAGTCAATACCTCTTGAACCCTCGTTAGGGCATCCTCCCTCTTTCTCTGCGATTTCTTTTTGCCTTCGACTTTCAGTCTTTGTTTCCCACACTTCTGTTTCTCGATTCTTCGATATTTCGTGGATTCCCTGTATATTTCATCACCAGATAGATTTTTTTATACTGAAAATGAGTCTGGGTAACCGTCTAATCGGCTCCAGGTCACTTGATCAGTCAAAGTTTTGATCTTTCTGCAAAACCCTGATTCCCTTGTGCAGAAACAAGAACTGGGCTCTCGACCTTCTCTCGAATCAAAGATTCTCTGGTTGTAATTCGTGATCTTCCATGGACTACCAACCAATTCCGAGCCCGAGTTCGGGCCCGGTTGGGTTTTTCGTGAATTCTCCTTTTGGAGATACTACTTTCACGAAGGTCTTTGTCGGGGGTTTGGCTTGGGAGACACATAGCGACACATTGAGGCAGCACTTTGAGCAGTTTGGGGATATTCTTGAGGCTGTTGTGATCTCCGACAAGAATACCGGTCGATCGAAAGGCTACGGTTTTGTAAGTATTTTCTCTCTCGTTCCATCAGCATATCCCCAAAGTGTCTATTTGATCCCTGAGTTCTCTGGTACAGTTTTTCATTTCTTCAATTTGTAATCGTTGCACGTTGTTGTTATTCGATTCGACTGTTTTAAATCATAGTGCCGATTTCATTCAGGTACATTGATCATCAAAAACATAGTTAGGGCATGCCCTGTCCTAATAACCAGATTTTAAGCAATATATGTAGTTTGTGTATGACATTCATTAGCTGAGTAGAAATCATTAGAGTTTAAAACTATCAAAGTGAAAAAATGTAGAAAATTGCATTTTGTTTTTGCTAGTTAGCCTTAGACAAGCCATTATGTTACGAAGCTCGATTTACCAAATTTGAATGTGATTTCTACATCCACCTAATATTTGAATATTGGTATCTGTTTAACCATACCTGGTTTCTTGTTGCAGGTAACTTTCCGAGAACCTGAGGGTGCAAGGAGAGCTTGCGCTGATCCAACTCCAATAATAGATGGCAGAAGGGCAAATTGTAATTTGGCTTCACTTGGACGACCTCGTCCTTCTCTGCCATTTGGTATTCTACATTCTATCTGTAACACCCTCCTTATATGTCAGCTGTTCCTCATCAAACATAGATAGCACTTCCATAGAGTTTTTGATGTCCATGATCATAATCGTAATTCTACTTGTGTTGTTCCTTCAGCTTCGTTATATTCATGATTTTACCTAATCACTTATAACTTATAAGCTTTATGCTGTATATAGTTTTTCATATGGCCTCTTGTTAATCTGTTCTTTATTCTTCTCGTAGGACGATTCAGACCCACTGCCCCACACTTGGGAGGTCTGCCATCTCCTCGGGGAGGTTATGGTGGAAATTATCCCTATCAGCAGCCCTTTCCTTACAACTATCAGCAAGGATATGTCTACCCATCTTATGGGTAACTTCTGTTTTAGTGTTTGTTAAGCATAGTAGTGGTCTTTCACTTACCCATCTTATGATCAGTCCAAGATTCTGCATGCTTTGGCTTTCATAGTTGTTTATTGTTGAAAATTTAAGTGCGTCTCCTATCTGATTCGGGCACTTCCACAATTTGACAGTTCAATAGACAGAATTCTAGGAATTATGTTTGAACATAAAACCCGTTATGTTTTGTCTGGAAAATAACATATTTGTTTATCCAGGTATACTGCATATGGACAAGAGTACGTCTACCCACAGGTCCGTTCTATCAGTTACCATACAAAAGTATTCCCGTGTTGTCATCGTATATTGGATTACACGGTGATAATTAATTTTTATGTGCTGTCTTTGTTTAGGGTGTTTACAATCCGTACACGGGTCAGCAATACCTCCCACTGTATGGGAACTCCGTGAACCCAGGTGTTTATCCGTATGGCCAAATGCCACAAAATGTTCCAGGTGGTGGCCATGGTTACACTGCAATGCAGGGGTATGCGGTCCCAGGTCATCAGATTGTCCCATTCGGAAGCCCTGGTGTCCCCAATTCTCCTTCTCCCACTGCCCAAGCATCGTATCCTACTGGTTGGTGTCTTTTCTTGGAATCTCAATTATGACAAGTATATCTTCATATGTTTGTGTGTAAAAATGTTTGCCTTTTCCCGAATAAGAATATAAAATGAAACAATGCCAATTATTGAAATCAAAATAGCAGAACTTCAAGAATTATATCTTACACAACCGAGAAGTGAGTTATGAGATTATAAGTCGAACAATTTTTCACAACCTCAATTAAGTTTTTGGATGTTCTTGCTATTTGTGCAGCTCCGCAGCAGTTCAGGGTCCATGCCCCGACAGCAGCTCACTTTCTGCAAGGTGGTAGTGGCAGTTCTGACCATGCATCAGGGTGAAGAATCGATTGAGGTCAGCGAATATTGTCCTCCCTTTTTACCTTATATGCACATACTCAGAATAGTGTCTTTTGCAGGTATCCAAATAGACTGCAGCAGGACTAAGAGCTAAAGAACTGCTACTCAAAGTGGCAGGCTTCAAATCTAGCCCTTGCAAATTATTAATCTTGCATTCTAGAGGTAACGTAACCCGGTTCATTCCATTTGTTATGCAAAATATTGTTGCTTCAAAATTGTGTAAAGAAAACTGTTGTCCCCTCCTCCTCCTGGTCTTGAAGAGTATGAAACTTGTGATAAAATATACTATTCTGGCCATTCCAGGAAACTATTGAAACAATCTTTTCCTGGAAACTTTCTTTTTAATTTTTCTTGTTAAGTAGTTTCACATGGTATTAACTATTAACTATTAAGAGTCGATTACCTGTATCTGAGAGAAATGTAGCTTTCTAACAATTGCTTCACTTTTCTTCTAAAGGTTACATTTTTATGTGATTGAGATGTATCAAAACTGATATGCAGGTCATACGAAGTCGTTCTCATCAGTTAAAGTCGTGTCAATTAGAGTCAACTGCCACTGGCAGAGGAGTGCAGGAAGATCCGGGCAGCTCTTCCTTTTACTTATCTATGTAAAAAAACAACAAAAAAATTGGTGCATCTGTTGCCCGAGCCTGGAAAGAGCTCTGGGCGGCCATATCTCGATCTGTTGGATGCTGGAAACGGATTCTAGCAACCGCAGTAGTCAAAAATCAGTGTTTTGGAATCAACATATGATTCTTCAATCTCTCTTTGTTCTGCTTCTTCTTTGTAAATTGCACAGGTCTCTCTCTGGGTGTTGTGTCTGTGTACAGCAGCATTTGTGGATCAAATCAAAGTCCTTCATGCATCGTCTGAATTATTGTGCATATTAGAAGTTCAAGTTAGAGTGGTCTGGTCTGGTCGGGTCGGTCTCATCTCATTGCACAAACAGTGTCTTGTTCTTCTTCTGTTCTGTAAATTTAATGAACATCATATGAAAAGACAGACACCTGACTTCCTAGAAATCGGGAAGTGTTCGGGTGATTCCCTTTGTCGTTTAATAATGATCAGAAAAAAAAAACATTTTTAGTGTAAGATTTGTGTATTTGGTATTCGTTGTATTAATTAATTTAAGAGTGTAGATATATTAGTTAATTTTTAAATATTTGAATAACATATATTACTATTAGTATTATTTTTTAAAATGTGACTCAACGTTTAAGTACTAATAAAAATTGAATTTTTTTATTGTTAGATAAATTTTATCATAATGTTTATGGATATATGTTTTTGTTTTTTCTGTAAATTTTAATACTGTGGTTGAATAATTATAAATTCTTGTATCATAAACATATTGGTATATTAAATTCATTCCCAAGATTTTGAACCGGCACGAGTTGAATTCAATCCCTAAAAACCACTAAACGAATCCGGACTTCTTTTACAAATCACCGACCTCGTCCTCCGACGAGCACGGCCATGGCGACGATAAATCCACCCGCTGGAGACCCTGCCCGCCCCTCCACTACAACTGTGCCGCCGAACCCACAACCCGTTCCTCCCCCCAAGCCACACGTTCCTCCTGCTAAGGCGGAAACCTCTTCCATCGATAATAAAGATATACCCGCCACCGCCGCGGTTTCAGCTTCCCCTACGCCACGGCCAGCTGAGCCTCCATCCCCCGAAGACGATGTCATCCTAATTCCCAGCTATTCGAGTAAGTAGTTCACTAGAATGTGTCTTGTTATTACATTTCATTAGGCTTTATATATGTTTCTTGAGTTCAGCTGCGTCTCAGCTCAAAAGTTAACAAAAGTTGCGTTTTTTAAGGATGGTTTTCACTGGAAACCGTTAACGAATGCGAGCAGCGGCTCCTCCCTGAGTTCTTCGACGGTCGGTGCCCTTCTCGGAACCCTAGGATTTACAGGAATTTAAGGGACTCGATCATCAAGCTCTACCGGCAGAATCCCACAAGGAAGATCACATTCACCGATGCAAGAAAGATTCTTGTGGGCGATGTGGGATCCATTAGGAGGATCTTTGATTTCTTGGAGACATGGGGTTTGATTAATTACTCCAGCTCGGCTTCAAGCAAGCCATTGAAATGGGATGATGAGAAGGAGGTGAGCAAGTCAATTGGTGTGGCTTCTCAGAGTGGTAGTGCTGCAGGAGCTAATGCTGCAGCTGAGACCTCGGGTGCGAATCGAGAGAGCGCCAAGAGATTGTGCAATGGATGCAAGTCAGTCTGCACTATTGCTTGCTTTGCTTGTGACAAGGTGAATTATTATTTTCCTCTTTGGATGATTGCTAATGCTGTAGGTTATAAACATCTAACTGGTTACACATGTTTCACCATTGTGCAGAATGGTTACACATGTTTCAAAATGTGACTAATTGGTTACACATGTTTTTCCCAATGTGATTATTTGATTATTCCGTTAGTAAACCGTTAATTGTGAAATGACTATTATGCCCTTAGTGTAATTGAAGAACCCAGAATCATCTTCAAGAACCAGAATTGAATTGAATTGAAGAACCCAGAAATTCGATTCTGGGTTCTTCAATTCAATTCGGTGATGAAGAACACAACTTGGTTGATGAAAATGGTGATTACGTCATTTTATGTATCTAAATAGTGACTTAACTTTGATTTCTAACCGTGAACAGTAAAAAACCAATTAGTCACATATCAGAACCAATTAATCACATTTTGAAACATGTGTAACCATTCTGCACAATGGTGAAACATGTGGAACCAATTAAGTAATTAACCCTAAAAATGGTTTCTCCCTAATCTTTATAGAAACTAGGGAGCTGTGTTGGCATCGGAATTACAGATTCATTGAAATGTGAGCTTGATTTGTGAACTTTCGGTATTGGTGGGAATGCAGATATGATCGACGTCTGTTTATCTATCTCTGTACATATCTTGGTGTAGTTTTTCACATTTTGTGTATTCGGATGAAATTGCTACCATGTAAGTGTTAACATTTTAAAAAAGAGAGCAAAATTGAACCCTTAAGAATTCAATCTTTCAAATAATTCTGCATATTATCTCCTCTGCTGTTGTATAACTTTAATTAACCCTGACCATGATGTAGTTGTCTCGATTCACCCAAGCTGTTACTCTATCAGAGCTTCATTTATTCATCTGCATTGAGAATCAGAGATTCAGAATTTACTTAGTTGGTAAAATTTACTGCTGTCACTTACCTTTGTTGTGCAGTATGATTTGACCCTCTGTGCAAGGTGCTATGTGCGTGGCAACTACCGAGTCGGTGTGAGCTCCTCAGATTTCAGACGGGTTGAAATCAACGAAGACACAAAAGCAGAGTGGTCGGAAAAAGAGACCCTGCATCTTCTAGAAGGTGTAATGTACCACGTTGATGATTGGAGGAAGATTGCACAACACGTCGGTGGTAGAAGCGAGAAGGAATGTGTGTCTCAGTTTATTAAACTTCCTTTTGGTGAGGAATTTGTTGATGACGAAATTGATAGAAAGCCGAATCATGCGAATGATAATGGAGATGCAGAATACACACCAGACGGTTCTAGCTTATTGCCATCTAAAAGAATATGCAGTGAATCTGGAGCGGAATCTGTTATCTCTTCATTACCAAATAAACGAGTTTGTCTAACACCTTTGGCAGACGCTAGTAATCCAATCATGGCACAGGTATAATCCACGGTTATCTTTATATGTAGCTGTATTTACTTTCATAATTTATGCTTAGAAAACATGTGTTAGCCTGCCTATCTTGAAATATATAAAAAGATGTTTTTTTTTTGGTTTCAAGAACTTGTATTGCATATATGATGAATTGCTGAAATGGCGTAGGATTAAATTTTGAGGTGTTAATCTTTTCTTTCAGGCAGCTTTTTTGTCTGCTTTAGCTGGAGTAGAAGTTGCAGAAGCAGCTGCTCAAGCTGCTGTGAGGGCTCTTTCTGAGGTGGACGGTGGAGTCTTCATTGAGAAAAATAGAAGAAATGGTCAGTCTGTATGATTTTAATACCGTAACTGGGAATGATCTTGTCATGTTTATACTACTTCAGATAGGTTTAATTGGAAATTCTCCTACGCCATGACTAATAATATGCTCTTTCTAATTAGAACATCCTAAGGATTTAGGGGTGACAATTTCTTACACGACACGATTAAACGATCTGCAATTTACACGTTTAGACACAACACGATTACTAAGCATATCTAAACAACTCTTATACGTTTAGACACGATTAATCGTGTCTAAACACATCTAACATGCAAATACACGACAAACACACGATTAATTAATTGTGTCTAAACATGTCTAATCGTGTCGTGTAAGGTAATTTCTATAAATCCTCAATGTTGAAATATTGAAATACCCACTTACTTTTTAATATTGAACTTTGAAGACTTATTTTGTATATATGAATTTGTGTATATATCTGTTTTAAAGCGTATATGAGTTTGACCTTAACGGATTCCGTGTCTAAACAACTCTATACGTTTAGACACGAGACATGTTTGGACACGTTTAAGATTTATCCGTTTAGACACGAAATATGTTTAGACACGACACGATTGCCACCCGAGATTTAGGTGTTATATGTGATGCTAAACATGTTTCTAATAGTAGTTCTGCAGAAGCTCTTTCATTGTTGTAGCAAATAGACTTCATTTCATTAACGATAAGAAGAAAGTTTTAATTTTGATCATATAAACAGAAGGTGAAACTTTGTTGAATGGAGATACGACACTAAACGCCTCTGAAGGAGCCCTTATGGAGGCAGATTCACTGCTAGAGAAGGAAGAGCTTGATTTGGAAAAATCCATATCTGAGATAGTAGGCTCGCAGGTGAGTTAAAATCTTGTTTATCGTCTATTGATCCATGATATTTGCCCTACTCTCCAACGTGTTCATGCAAAATATTTGTAATGTTTGGTTTTGGGTAGATGAAAAGAATAAAGGATAAAATAATGGAGTTTGAGGAATTGGATTTGCTGATGGAGAAAGAGAAGGAACAAGTAGAGCAGCTGAAGAACATGCTTTTTGTTGATAAGTTCATGCTCTCATTCTACAAGAACACCACTGTAAAATCCAGTGTTGGATCGAAGGAAGAGAATGTAAAAACCGAGTGAATCAGTAAGTTTTTTTTTTTTCTTCTTCTGTTTTTTAGAGTGTCTTATTTCTGCAGATGTAGTTCCGAATTCAGTTGGGTCTATCAAATGAAAGAGTAGCTGACATTTGTTTAGAATCTTGATTACGTTATTGAGACAGATGAAGCTGACATTTTCTTCCGAATATCAAGGAGCTAGCTGAACTTTGTACGTTTTGCAACAAGCTACCCGAACTTTAAAAAATCAAAACGGGCTACCTCAATTTTGGCGAAGGTGCAACGAGCTATCTCTGTCCAAATTACCGTCCACTGCTACAGAAATTCGTCGGAAATTTGTCGAAAGTTCGTCGGAAATTTATCAGAAATTGGGTGGAGGTAGCTCGTTGCACCTTTGCCAAAGTTGAGGTAGCTCGTTTTGATTTCTTAAAGTTCGGTCAGCTCGTTGCAAAACGTTCAAAGTCCAGGTAGCGCCATGGTATTTAACCCTTTATTTTAATTTCAATTCCGAGTTTAGGGTTGCAGATTATTTGGAGTTTCAATTTTTAGATTGATCATATATACAGTAAGAAATTTAAAAAGCTGAGTTAAATTTTTGAATCTCAATTAACAGATGTGGTTACTATAAAAATCTAAATTCAATATAGTTTGTGATATTAAACTCGTGATAGATTTTTTTTAATAAATAGATAATTTTTTAACCTAGAGACGGAATCTGAACTTAAAACTAAAGATAATAAAAACATGTTATTTAAAAAAGAGAAGTATTCTTTCTCATCTTTTTCTTTAATAAACAGATTTCCTTTTGCTTTAATTATAAATTATAATAGAAGAAGGAAAGAATAAAACAAATCTCCTTCCACCTTTTCATTAAAATCATCTTTATTTACATTTTTAAAAAATATTACAACCGTTAGGTATTCACAGATCAGATATTATAACAAAAAAAAAAAAAATTGACAATCGATTGAAATATGAATTTATTAATTAGAAACAAGCATAAGTATAATTTTTTCTTTTAGAATATGATTATCTTTGGAAGGTTTTGAACAATTATTGGATGATTAAATAATTTTGATATTTAATGAAATGGGGGAAGGTTATAATTATTTATTGGCCACCTGTCCTAATAATTTATACACTATTATTTTATTAATTAATAGGCGACGAAATTAATGAAGATAATATTTATATAAAAATCAAACAGGGGAAGAGTCCAAATACATCCTTCCAAATATTTCGACCCAAATTACGAATCTGACCCTAAACCATAAAGAGTGCTAGTTTTTATGATTTCTCAATTAAAGGATATTTTCGTCATTTCCAAAATAGGCGTGGCACACTATACTACGAGGATGGCTGATTGGGTTTGATTGTCGTATATATAATGTGATTAATTATTAATGTATTTAAGAAGTACTGTTTTTTGCCACGTAATTAATAATTATTTGGGATTGCTATTTTAAAATAGTCCCGGTTACTGAGATGGAAAGAGAGGGAAAAAAGGAAAACTTTTTTTTTTTTACTTAAAAACTTTTATTGGAAATGATATTATAAATTACAAACTAAATATTGGGGGAGGAATTCTCACATTTATCAGTGAAAATAAAGGAGTTGCTGCTGCGTTCTGTGTCAGTTTCCGAACACTAGGAATTTTTGGCTCCTTCAGTTTCCTGATCTCCGCCTTTGTCTAATTATTGGTGAGTTTATTCCACAATTTTCCGCTTTTTCTCTGATTTTCCCTTTTACTGGTGATTTTCTTGATTTTAATACCGTAATTTCGGAATATAATCTGCTATTTTTCGAAATTATGTTTCTCCTTCTAATTTTTGAGGGTTAATTACTGATTTTACCCGAGATATACAGTTAAAATCTTAGCTTTCTAGCTGCGTCACTCTTTCTGCGGCCTTTCTGAGCTGTAATCACGCTGCCTCTGCAGATTTGTGCAGAAAGTTCCGTTTTTTTTTTTTGCATTAGGGGTTTGATGACTTGATCAGAGTGGTAGTTTTAAAAATTTATCAATTTGCAACTCGGAGAACTTCAGCAGTGGAGTGCAGCGTGTTCTTGCTCCATTTTCGTACAATGTTTTACTTCTATGCCGACAAAGATCTGAACTTTCAGAGGTTTGGATCAGATGGGGAAGATCTGACCTTCGGGTTGACCGATTATGATTTATGGGTTTGAGATTTTGCAGCGTTTCATGGGAATTTAGAGGAATTGGTGCGAAAATGTCACGATCGGAGACAGGAGTCATGGCTAGCAGGGGCGAGCCCTTCAACAATGTCGGTCTTCAGAAGAATCAGCTGTCGCCTCAGCCTGTGATACAGAACATGCGCTTAGCTTTCAGCCCTGATGGAACCGCCGCCTACAAGACCATATCACCCACATCTCCGTCCCATCATTCCCCAAATGGCGTCAGTGTCAGTGGTGGAGTCGGGTCGGAGGTGTCTGCACCAGGTGGGTGCGATTCTGGTTCAGGAATCAACATGAATGTTGGAGTTGGTGGTGAGCGGCCGGTGAAGAAGAAGAGAGGGAGACCGAGGAAGTATGGACCGGAAGGCGCCCTTCCGTTGGCCCTTGCACCACACGCTCCACAGCCTGTCAGTGGTGGCGGCTTTTCGTCACCTACCAGTGGTGGTGGCGCTTCCGGAGAGCCAGCATCTCCTAATCATAAGAAATCCAGAGGGAGACCACCTGGTTCTAGCAACAAAAAGCACCGATTGCCACTGCAACCACTTGGTAACGAATTCAAGCTCCCAGTCTGCTCTTGGTCCATATATAGTCCAACATAACCAAAACAAGAAATAATTGAGTTCTTTGCATGAATGTGTTGCAGAACAAGGTTTCTTGCTGATGTTGTAGAATGTGATTACTGATTAGTTTAGGTGGGCAAGTTTGTCTTTTTACATTGTTGACATTTGCTTTGGCTCAAGCTAAATTCTTGGTCTTTTTAGTGCATTTAACATGTTCTGCTGCCACAGACACCTTGGTAGACTGGTTTGTTTCTTTAATTTATGTTCTGACTGGACTGGACAGAAATGGTGATGGAAAAAAGAATGCTTTGATTTGGAACTTAGGATCTTACTGTCATACCCTTGTTAGTTGCACTGGCTTGCCACTTTGAGTTTGATACTCACATTCTCTATTCTACTTCTTGTGCTGCTGTTTAGTTTAACGTGATATATAATAATGGTATTCTGAAATTGCTTCTTTTACGACAAGTTGTTTTTGTTAGGATTCTTTAATCTTTATGTTCTTGTTTCTTAGTAACGTTCTGACTCTGCTAAAACAAGCCGGACTTCATAAGAATAGATTCCTTCTCTGAGTTATAGCATGCGAATCTACATTATGTCTTTAGGATAACTGCATTTAAAAAAAAAATACAGTCCTTAGTACTTTGATCCAAAGTTTGAAACCTTTTGTTGCAAAGCTGTAAAATATCTCTTCCCTTGTTGCAGGTTCATCTGGGTCTGGATTTGTTCCGCATGTCATAACTGTGAAAGCTGGAGAGGTTATTCTCGATCTGTTGCTGCTTTTATGCATTCTTTTGTGCCTGATGATGCATTTTCTATTCTCTCTTCATGTCTGAGGATAAAAGGAATCAAATATCTTTTCCAAAAGTCTGTGTTGTTACAGCTTGTTTGTCTGCTCATGGAATTTTGAATCCGTCCTGCTTTGTTGGTTAGATAAGGTAGTCTCTCTATATGCCATCAAATGTAAAAAAACATTTCTTATATATATGTTTTTTTCAGGATGTTTCGTCCAAGATAATGTCGTTTCTCCAGCATGGATCAAAAGCACTCTGTATCCTGTCAGCAAATGGAGCAATATCTAATGTGACGCTTCGTCAAGCTGCCACATCTGGTGGTACTGTTACGTACGAGGTATGTCCTTATAACACTCCGACACCTCTACTTGTATAAAGTATAGTTTTTTATGAAGAGTATGATTATATTATCTACATTTTACTGGATGACCTTGTTATTTGCAGGGTCGATTTGAAATACTGTCGCTTTCTGGGTCTTTTCTGCTGTCAGAAGTTGAAGGACAGAGGAGCCGAACCGGTGGCTTGAGTGTGTCTCTGTCTGGTCCAGATGGTCGTGTTCTTGGTGGTGGGGTTGCAGGCCTTCTAACAGCAGCTTCTCTTGTTCAGGTCTGTGGTTCTGGTCTTAGTCAACTTTTTTTAATTATATGATTTTAACAGTGGTTCCCACCTGTCATACAGATTATTGTGGGAAGTTTTAATGCAGACGGAGCCCGCAACAAGGAACCAAAACCCGCACCAACCCAACCTGATCAGGTATTCGTCCCATCCAAGGTCTCCTCTGGTGGTGGTGGTGTAATCGGGGCAAGCAGTCCTGCTTGGGATGGCACCATTGATGATTCTTCAGGCGGTACGGGTAGCCCACTTAACCATCATGGGTCAGGACACGGTACCAACAGTGGTTCACAAGGCTTTCCGTGGAAGTAGAATGTCTCTTTTTCTCGCACCCTCAGGTCAGGTCTGTTTCTAACTAAGCACTGGAATGTAGTAAGGTATGTACTGTAACAAGCCACTTGGTGTGTTTGATTAATAAGTAGTGTGTCTGTGTTTGGCTTGTTGCGTATGTATTAGTAGTTATAGTCATTTAATGGATTCTCCCTTTTGTAGAAGAGATAGGGAGGGGAAGGGTGTGTCTATGTTCTTCATGAATGGATTGATTACTTGTAGATTTGATCCATTCATCTCTGAATTTCTCAAAAAAAGATGGGCAAACGATAATTATTCAATCCATATAAAGTTTGAACAAACTATCCGACTTGGAGGATTACAGAAGTTTGTGCATTCATCCATGCTCTATGGATTGATTACATACCCAGAAACTCCAGATAACAAGACTAAAAATTGTGCACTGTTATTTATTTATAATACTCCTTACTGCCACCTGCAAATGCCCAGGCAATGAACAGGGAAGAACATCAACTGTCCAACTTATCAAGCGTATTCAAACATAATGCCATGCCTTCATTCCGCAAAGGAAAATATATACCGACTGAAGGTAAAATGAATCATAAAAATATCTCAGAACATGAAGGATCATATACAGGGAAAGAGGAGAAAAGTGTTTACCAAGTGAATCATCTAAGTTTTGTATGTACGTTGCAGCTACTACCTTGCCTATTCAACTCTTTTTGAATCAAGTGATCTAATGACCTGCTATTCAGCATTTAATTTTTTTGCAACTTTTCAAGTAAAGAAAAGAAAAGCAGATACAGGAGCTGACGACAATTAACAATGTTTCATCTACTAACCCTAGCAAGTACCCCAATTTTGACCGATTCATCCAATTTTCAACCAATCCTCGACAGAGAAGCTACTCTTTTCAGCTAACAAATCATCCATTAACAAGTGATAAAGCATCTCAACAGTCAGTTGACATATTTTAATGATCATGTTTCAAAAATGTGACTTTTTGGTTAAGTATTTGACAGATTAATTGGTTACTAGGTTTTGAATTTTCCTCTTCCCTTTTATCTTGTTCTTCGTATTCATGTTCAAAATCTGATTTTGTACTCAAATTTGCATAAATCTGGATTCGAATCGAACCCAAACACATAAATCTAGATTCAAATCGAAACCAGAAATACAAATTTGGGTTCGAATCGAACACAGGAACACAGATCTGAATTCGATTACATATCCGCATTCCTGGGTTTGAACTGGACCCAAATTTACAATTTTGGATTTAGTTCAAAGCTCAAATCTGAGTTCGAAATCAATGTTCAGCAAAACTGTTCAGTCACCTGCTAAGTGTTGAGAATTATGAACGAGGAATGAAGAGTTCTGAATACGTACCAGAGGATTCATGCGATCTATTTCGAGGACTTGTTACCCCTGACATAATCAGGTGGTGAGTAGACGATCGCAGCTACCATGGCGCCTGGTAGCACCCCATACTTGGCCAAGGCCGCAAGCTTCGACACCAGTGGCTGCCCCTTCGTGAAAATCCCCATTTCCCTTCGTCGATCTGAATCACTATTACGTCGCCGATTCGAGTCCCAATATGCCTGCCGCCCCCTATCTAAGCTTTACAATCTCTCAACTATCTGCTTCTGCTCTGTAGACGTTAACGGGCTGTAATGGGCTTTTCAATAAGCCCAATGTCTCGGCCCAAATGTCTCATATTAAATAGAAATAAAAACTTTAACTTCCGAACTTCAGCAATCTTTTTTCTTTTTATTATAAAGGTTAAATACTAAGGTCTTAAAAACTATCTCAACTTTGTACGTTTTGTAATGAGATACCCTAACTTTAAAACTTCAAAACAAACTAGCTCAACTTGGACGAAGGTGCAAAATAACTACCTCCGTCCAATTTCTGACGAATTTTCGATAAAATTATGTCAACAGATGACAGTACAGAGATAACTATTTACAACTTCGTTCTACTCCAAGTTGAGGTAGCCTGTTTTGAATTTTTAAAGTTTGGGTAACTCGTTGCAAAACGTTCAAATAAAAAAAAGGGTAAATGGTCAAAGTTCCCCCTAAAGTTTGGACGAAATTTAAGAATTTTCCTTAAAGTTAAAAGTGCCCCTTAATGTTTGAAAATGATGAAAAATCCTCATTGTCAGATGCTTTTTTAGGGGGAATTTTTTTATCATTTCTTAACATTAGGGAGGATTTTAAACTTTAATGAGTATTCTTAAATTTCGGTCAAAATTTTAAGGAGCACTTTGAACATTAACCCTAAAAAAATGTAACTTTTTTATATTTAACATTTATTATAATACACAAACTCTTATACGATATTAATTAATTTTATAAGATTAATACACGTCCGTATCCTACACGTGTCCGACCGTATCCAACACATGTCCGAATAAATAAATTAATGGTGAGCATAACGTGGCAATACGTACGTACACATCATGGGGAGGGAAGCGTGGGAGTTCGACTACCAGTCAACTTCCTTCCCGTATCCTTAAAGTTCCATTGCTTTATTTTATTTATGATTACGAATATACATGGTGAATTATTCATAAAAATATCAAATATACGGGTTGACGCTCACCCATCAGAAATGATAAGGGTTGACTCAGACTGACTCGTTTGATCCGCGCATAGTAGATCAAGTGGGCAACTTATTGCTAGGGTTACTTTTTGGTTCATGATAATTGACACATAATATGATTTAATATAATATATAAATGGGACGGGTCACGAGCTGACTGTGAGTCAAGGCTTCTGACATAAAGTCTGACCCGTGTTTTCATAAATTATTTATGAGTCATGTCAAAATGACTCATGAATCAAAAATCTCGATCTAAACACGACTCGTAGGCGGGTCACACACGTGTTGGTCAGATTTTAACACTACTGCCTACTATCAATAGTGGCGTCATATTCATGACTTATTGAGTGGCACGTAGACATCGAGATGCAATGGCTGCCCTTTAATAGACCACATGTATTCAAATATTAATCCACATAAATCAAGCAACATATCATTTTTTTACACGATATTACTTTACAAATTAGGCTACTTCCAACGATAAGGACCATGACTCTTTTATATCTGCGTGGCATAATTACAACCTTCCAAGCATCCATCTAATTTTTACGTTATAGATTTCAACGTCTGACATAATTGTCTTCCTTATGTTCAAGTTCACTGTAACTAAAATATCACACTGGTTGGTATACATTAAAATAGACATCATATATACAACAAAACTACATCCTTATATTACCAATTGATTTTAGGATGAAACTCAAATTGTATATTGTGGTTGCTATTTGGGTGTGTCTCGACTCCGATATTAAAATTTAACATTGTGTTAAAGTCTGGTTCTGTTTGACTCTGTTGAGTTGTTTTTCGTTATGGGTACCCGGTGTGAGTTTGTTGTGTCCCGTTTACTCCACATACCAGAGTTCGGGTCAGAACTGGATGTGAGAGATGATTTGTTGAGTCCCAACACGTCTGGATTAAATGTGTCGGTGTCGTGCCATTAAAAATAGGAGTCGTCACTGTGCGAGGCAGTGTTGAAGTCCACTGTTACTAAAATACCACACCGGTTGGTATACACAAAAATAAAGCACCATATATATATATATATATTTTTTTTTGGTCAATACACCATATATATAAGAAGACTATCTCCTCCCATCATCAATTAATTTTAGGATGAAACTCAAGTTATATATTGTAGTTGCTATTTGGGTTGACTCAACCCCGATATTAAAATTTAACACCTTCAATGACAAAGAATTAGGGCATGTCATGCTATTGATCCATGACATGTCATGAAATCATGATTAATGTTATATTTTGAAAATGCACGTACCATATGTCGGACTTGGGCCAAACTAATGTGAAAACACGTTGGAAAAATGCATCATTTTGATGCCTAAGAACAAAAAGGAAAAGGCCTTTATTGACTTGTGTACTAATTAGAGTCCAACGTCGGCTAAAAAAAGTCGAACTGTGTATCAATCAGCCGCATACATTTGGAGAGAAATTACTGGACCAGATTCCGAAACACCGAAGAGACAGTTTATGAAAAAATTGATCGATCGGCATTTTATGCCAAAGAAGCGCTATTACTGTACAAGATTTCCATCAATTATTGACCAATTTCGAGATTCGTCACGCAGATTGTGATCTGGGTTTGCTCAAAGATTGGAGTTTTTTGCATTTCCTGGTGTCACTCTGAGGGTCGAGTTGGCACTGAGTTGATGGACGAGTGCGTCCGATTTAGTTTGCATGTGCTGAGCTAATAAATGGTGTTTGAAGGGTTGGTGGGCGATTGAGATTCATCGCTGATTAAATCTCGAAGCGCTTCTTGTCTCTATACAACAGACGATTCCGATCCAATTACAGAGCCAATTCACCATTCTCAGGAGAGAAGGCATTTTTTTTTATTGGATTTGCATACTATAAGGTAAGATCTTTAGTGTCACTTGACCTCTGCTTCGTTTAGCTGTCATTTCCCTCTCTTCTTCTTCTTCTTAACCCTCAATTGTTCAGAATTCAGATTCACACTCTTTCTCTCTGTACCCCTCCTCTCATTTTCTATCTAAAGAGGTGAATTTATTTATATTATTTTCAATTGAATATATGCTGAATCTGATGTGTTGTTTTTCTTGGATGTTCTTCAGTAATTAGACACTGATTGTGTTTATTTTAGATCTCTTTCAGTAACAAGTCTTGGTTATCTTGTTGTTCTTAGAAGCAGTCTGGTCGGAGATTTGGCACCGTAAAACATGAAGGGGGCTGTGTGGGTGGCCCTTGCGGCTTGCATTGGAAACTTTCTCCAAGGATGGGACAATGCCACCATTGCAGGTATAATTTAACCTTTCTTCCTCCGAAAAACAGATTCTGCAACAAACCTAGTTCAATTTTTGCATAGTTTCGTTTTTTTGCTGTATTTCTCATTCTTGGATTGGTATGTTTCAATGTTCCATTGCCATGGCAGGGGGAATTGTGTACATAAAAGCAGACCTTGGCCTAGGGACAACAGTTGAAGGTCTGGTGGTGGCCATGTCCCTAATCGGAGCAACTGTAATCACGACATGTTCCGGCGCCATATCCGATTGGGTTGGTCGTCGCCCGATGCTTATCCTATCCTCCATTCTCTACTTCATCAGTGGTTTGGTCATGCTGTGGTCTCCCAATGTCTATGTCCTCTGTTTGGCTCGTCTCCTAGACGGGTTCGGAATCGGACTCGCAGTCACCCTTGTCCCGGTCTACATCTCCGAAACTGCCCCTTCCGACATTAGAGGACAGCTGAATACCCTGCCTCAGTTCACAGGTTCGGGAGGGATGTTCTTATCATATTGCATGATATTTGGAATGTCTCTCCAGACCTCGCCGAGCTGGAGACTCATGCTCGGTGTCCTTTCGATTCCCTCAGTCATCTACTTTGTATTGACTGTGTTTTACTTGCCCGAATCTCCAAGGTGGCTTGTGAGCAAAGGAAAGATGGCTGAGGCCAAGAAGGTTCTTCAGCAGTTGCGCGGCCGCGAGGATGTTTCAGGTTTGTTCCTTATTAGATCGATGCAAGCCGCCTCTGAACTTGCCATAAGGGTGTAATTTGATCGAATTATGTCGACTGGAACAGGTGAGATGGCTTTGTTAGTCGAAGGTTTAGAAATCGGGGGCGAGATATCGATAGAGGAGTACTTAATTGGCCCCTCCGACGAACTGGGAGACGGCGAGGCCGCCGATAAAGACCGGATCAAGTTGTACGGACCCGAACAAGGCATGTCTTGGATGGCCAAACCGGTTGCAGCAGGACAGAGTTCCTTAGCCTTGGTCTCCCGACAAGGCAGCCTAGCGCTTATGGACCCGCTCGTCACTCTCTTCGGAAGCGTACATGAGAAGCTTCCGGAAACAGGTAGCATGTTGTTTCCCACCTTCGGAAGTATGTTCAGCATGGCGGCGGCTGAGGCAAAGGGGGAGAGGTGGGATGAGGAGAGCCAGAGAGAGGAGGGCGAGGGGTACCGATCGGACGGCGGAGGCGGGGCCGACACGGATGATGATTTGCATAGTCCGTTGATTTCTCGGCAAACCACGAGCATGGAGAAGGACATGCCTGACCCCCAGGGGAGCAATTTGGAGATGAGGCGTGGAAGTAGCCTGTTCCAGGGCGGCGACCAGGCGACAGGGATTGGTGGCGGTTGGCGGTTGGCGTGGAAATGGACCGAGCGCGAGGGTCCTGACGGGAAAAAGGAAGGAGGGTTCCAGAGGATTTATTTGCACGAGGAACCCGTCCCTGGTTCGAGGCGCGGTTCGAGCATTTCGGTAACCGGAGCAAATGCAGGTCCCTCTGACGGCGACTACATCCAGGCGGCGGCTCTCGTGAGCCAAACCGCGCTCTACTCGAAGGAGCTGATGGAGAAGCACCATGTTGACCCCTCGATGGTCCACCCGTCGGAAACCGCTTCCAAGGGTCCTGTCTGGAGAGCGCTTCTCGATCCTGGAGTGAAGCACGCATTGTTCGTCGGAATGGGGATTCAGATGCTCCAACAGGTACTAATGGATCCGATCACGAATATCTCCTAAGCGTGTAGTTGTTTATGCTATTGCGGTTGCTGATGATCATCTGTTGGTCTGTCGTAGTTTTCCGGCATTAACGGTGTTTTGTACTACACGCCTCAAATTCTGGAAGAAGCAGGTGTGGAGGTCCTTCTTTCGAACTTAGGCCTCGGGACCAACTCCGCGTCGTTCCTCATCAGCGCATTCACCACCTTACTCATGCTTCCGTGTATATCCGTCGGCATGAAGCTGATGGACACTTCAGGAAGGAGGTAATAATCTTTTGTCCAACATCGGTGGGTTTAAAGAATTATGATATATAACAAGTTACTACTAAGTTGTATAATGTTCGAATCTTTCGATAATAAAAACTTAGGGTTAAATACCAAGGAGCTATCTGAACTTTGAACGTTTTGCAATAAGCTACCCGAACTTTAAAAATTCAAAACGAGCTACCTAAACTTTGATGAATGTGCAAATGACTACCTCCGTTTAATTTTCCGTCAACTGTTGACAGAATTTCGTCAGAAATTTGACATAAATTCGTCGGAGTTAGCTATTTGCACCTTCGTCCAAGTTGAGGTAGTCCATTTTGAATTTTTAAAGTTCGGGTAGCTTATTGCAAAACGTCCAAATTTCAGGTAGCTCATTGGTATTTAATCCTAAAATTTAACATAATATTAGCAGACAGTTTAGGGTTTAGATGTTTGACGGTGTTAGGTTGTTTCTTGTTGTGGGTACCTGATAATTTGGGTTTGTTGTGCTCCATTTAGTTTCACTCCGAGGACGAGAGGACGAGTTAGGTCTGGACGTGAGAGAGGATTTGTTGAGCCTCAATCCGTCGAAATTAAAAGTGTCGGTCATGGAATTGTATAATGTGATTGTTATTTCAGTGCGACCCCGATAATAATATTTACCATTTTTCTGTTACAGTTTTTCTACAGAGATAATACCTTAAATGTTTTTTTACAGGACGCTTCTGCTGACAACGATCCCGGTACTAATCGTGACGCTCTTGATCCTCGTAATCTTCGAGATGGTGTCGATAAGCACGGTGGTGAATGCCATTATCTCGACCATCTGCGTGATCGTCTACTTCTGCTGCTTCGTGACAGCCTATGGTCCGATCCCCAACATTCTCTGCTCCGAGATCTTCCCGACAAGAGTCCGAGGTCTCTGCATTGCGATCTGCGCGCTCGTTTACTGGATATGTGACATCATCGTCACCTACACCCTTCCAGTCTTGCTATCGAGCTTAGGCCTGGCGGGGATTTTTGGAATTTACGCCGTGGTCTGCGTCATCTCATGGGTGTTTGTGTTCCTCAAGGTTCCAGAAACTAAAGGAATGCCGCTCGAGGTTATTACGGAGTTTTTCGCAGTTGGCGCGAGACAGGCTAAAAAGACAGAGTGATGGAAGCCGATTTGTGCATCGAAATTGAGCCAATTTGCAGGTCCGATTTTCACATTTTTTGGGTTCTGTTGTATTTGGGTTAGTAGATTAAATGTAGTGATATGATATTTATGATTCTGTGGTGTATGAATAAAACTTTTCTGCAGGGAACAAAAATTGTAGCTAAGTTATTGTGAAATCACTGAAATGGATAAAAGTAAAATAAAATAGCTTCTTTTTTTGGCCATTAAATAAAATAGCTCAATAAACGACGTCGTAGCACTTTGTCATCATTAATTACTTCACAAAAGCTATGCATGTTTGGGAGTTCCAAAAGAAAAGGGGTTAAATATCAAAGTAGTTATCTGAACTTTGATCGTTTTGAAATGAGTTACTCGAATTTTAAAAATTCAAAATGGGCTACCTCAACTTTGAAGAAGGTGCAAATAACTACCTCCGTCCAATTTCTGATGACTTTCCGACGACAGTTGACGGAAAATTGGACGAATGTAGTTATTTGCACCTTTCTTCAAAGTTGAGGTAGCCCGTTTTTTATTTTTCAAAGTTCGGGTAGCTCGTTGTAAAACGGTCAAAGTTCATGTAGCTACTTGGTAGTTAACCAAAAGAAAAAAAAAAAAAAAAGAGACTTTTACCTTGTGCCACAAGTATGTAAACTTCAAAGTTATTATTATTATTCATTTTATTTGACAAGCAAACTTTAAAATTATAAATTTTAATTCTATCTATATAAGATAAGAGTAGTGACTAGTGATACTACAACTACTCAGTTAAATTAAATATAGATTAATTATTGTTTTAAGTGTTTTTTTAAAGCGTTCTATGGTTGCTATATGAAAGGGCAACACTATTTACATGTTTACACCTTGAATAATACTCACTTTTGCACCGGAGTCAAACACTAAGGGGTACAAATGCATACCATGCATATTTTTTAATTTCTAGGTTCCTAACGCGAGATCTCTGATTTTTTTTTTCAGAAAAAAAACCTATACCCAGTTCTATTGTACTCTACCCCATCTGATAACAACCAGCATTTTGCACTGACCCCGTCAAGCAGCGCTATGCGAGATCTCTGATTAAGGAAAGAGTTGTTGAACATGATTATTGTTTTAAGTTTGGATTAGAGAGTATAATCACAATAAAAGACGTAGATTTGGCCATGATCATAATTTTGGAGGACAAAAATGGTATTTTATTCGAAGTGGGACTCTTCAACTGCCAAAGAAGGTGAGGAATAGAAAGTAGTTGGGAGTTGTTGGTCCTGAAAGAGCTGCAAATTCGTCTATTTAAATTTAGTCCTAAACTTTAGTTGCATTGTGCATCTCTTCTCTACACTTCTTGATCTAGTTCAGTTTCATCCTCCATCACCTAGTCATGTATGATTTGATAGATCAATGAAGAAGATGTGGAAGAAAAGGGAATAATTTGGCATTACTGTTCTTGTATATATAATATATATTTACAGCATTGATAAGGAATTCTAAATATGCAGTGGCACTGTGGTAGTAACAGAAAGATCAAACTACTCAGCCTTCAGCATCATCATCATCTTCTTCTTCTAATCCCTAAATTGTGAATTCGTACCATAATTCTAGAGGATGATTAAGATTAACTTGAGAAGTGAGGTTGAGATGACGGCTCTGGTGTGGTGTAAGTAAGAACCGATTAGGATAAGAACCTATTAGCGGAGTCTTCTCTGTGCTTCAATCTAGCTTCGGCATCAGCTGTGTTGGAGCTGGAGCATGCTCGAAAGTTACCGCACTTGTCGCATTTCTCGCTGGCGGAATCCAAGATCCGTCGGCAGGAAGGGCAGGAGGAGTGGGAGGCGAGCCACTTGTCGATGCACGCCAAGTGGAAGGCGTGGCCGCAGTGCGGAAGCACTCGGATCTCGTCACCTGCGGCAAATTCGGAAAGGCAGATGACGCAGTCGTTATCAGGAAAATAGGTAGCGGACTCCGGCGTGAAGGTGAGCTTCGGGAGAGAGCGGAGGATCTTCTTATTCAGAGCCTTGTTGGCCTTGGAAGGCGGAAGGGAGGGCCCGATTCCGTTGGGGGAAGACGAGGAGAAGCGGCGGAGCCAGGCGCAGCGGGCGACGGCTATGAGACCGAGGATGCATATCAGAGCGCAGAGGATGGCGGTAAATACGAAGACGAAGTCAGAGTTAATGGTAATAGGTTCCGGAGTGTCGGTTATGGCGGAATAATCGGGCGGCGAGGCTGCGGCCCCGAGGAAGCGGAAGGGACGAGGCATGTGCGGAGCGGAGATGGAAAAGAATTGAGTGGATTTGGTTCAAGAGAGAGACTACGGTTTGGAAATATGTGTATTGTGTACTGTGGAGTGGTTATGAATCAGCTAGTGACGTAATAATAACAATAATATTAAAATTTGATATGATTCAGTTTTTTTTAATGAAATTTCTTATCTATTTTAGTAATTAATTTTGTAATATTTGAAAAAATGTAAAATTGTGCCGATATTCAATGATATTTGTTTATTGCTATTTAACAAAATTTGTCTTGCAGAAGAGGTTAAATACCAAGAGCTACTTCAACTTTGGAATTTTGCAACGAGCTATCCGAACTTTAAAAATTCAAAACGGGTTACCTCAACTTGGACGAAAGTGCAAATAGCTACCTCTGTCCAATTTACCGTCAACTGTTAATAGAATTTTGTCGGAAATTGGACGGAGGTAGCTATTTGGACCTTTGTCCAAGTTGAGGTAGTCCGTTTTGAATTTTTAAAGTTCGGATAGCTCGTTGCAAAACGTCCAAAGTTAAGATAGCTCCGGGGTATTTAACCCTCAATCCTAATATGGCTAAATTTGTAATTTTGCATCATCATCTAATATTGTTCAATGTTCAATACAGAAGGGCAACAACAACATAATATAGATTTCCTTGATTCAAAGCAAAGAAAATAAGGCAAAAACCAAGCCCTGCTTGCTCTTTCACAAGTCATACCTCACATTCCATTTACCATTAACATCTGCATTCAGTGTCCAATTGTTCTCCCAAACCTGCAAGTATGGGAGATCTGGAATTCCCCAAAACAAGAGATGCTCGAGATCAAGTACCAACGGTAAATGAAATAAACAAGAAACAAACTGGTAGCCATCACCGTCAGCCATGTTGCTTAGCAATGAAAAATGACTGGAGTTGGATTGCCATGCAGATTTTATTAGGAGGCACTTTACTATACAAATATGCAGAAATAAACTGTGGAAGAAAATAGATCACATGAACCAGAAGCAATGCATATGTATATATACCTGGTCAAAAACTTCAAACCTAAGTTTAACTCTGACATCTTGATCCTTGCTGAAGTTCAGAATGCTCCATTAAAATTCAGCAGCTCCTGTGTGTTTCCACTGCCATTATACAGAAGACAATGAACAATTACCAAATAAAGCCCGTGTGTTTAGGCTCACTGTGGCTTGAGTTTAGGCTATCGAAAGGATATGCAGCAATGAGTAAACTCACTGTAAGGATGAAGGTGAAACCATCGTTCAAGGAACCACAAACAAACTCGAGTAAACAGTTTACTCAAGAGTCAACAGCATAAAGTGATGAACCCTTTTAAATGCTTGGTCAGCACTTCATTTTAAACCTTAGCAAGCCATTATTTGACACAGGGAATGCCTTCTTTCCACGCATAGTGTACTGAACCTTACCATTCTTTTCATGCTGAAGACCGAAGGCTAGCTACTATCTACAATGCATTTAGTAGCAGTTATGCAAGAAAATCAAAACTTTTCTGACAGAGAACGAACAAACAATGTGGAAGATGATTTGGACATACATCTGGGTAGAAGTATCTTATCATTGCACTAAGATGACTTGGAGGTCCAGTTTTTGTGTCTAGCTCGTCTAGCTCTCCATGAAGGTCTCAACAAACGAATATAGGTAATGCTAAAGACCACCGAACATAACAAGAGACTCAATGTAATAGAATATGCATAGCCAAATCTGAGTTTAATCAATACGAAAGCTTCTAGTTCTAACTATCAACTTCCCAGAACACAATTGAGATCATGCCTTAATCAGGAAAATTTCCAGTATGAATTCAAACACAGCTAAAAATCTTTCTGCAAATGAATTATGAATTTTTACACAAAAGAATGAGCTTATCAAATCATTGTACCGACGAAACGAAGAATTTCGTTCAAAATGAAAAGCAAAGCGGAGAAATGGAACCTGCAAGTGCGTCTTAGAATCAACAGGAATCTTCTCCTTGGCGTAGAATCTGATAGCCTTGGCATCACCGTAGTATCTGAGAGACGTCTCCATCCTCAAAGCTACCAAACTGAGGAAGGATGTAGCTTGTGAACGGCTCTGCTTTTTTCCTCCGTTCTCCCTCCATACTCCAAACTTGGAAATCTAACTACCTGTCAATTATTTTCGAACATGACGGAGTCCTTGGGCCTATAGGAAAAAAACACGTAGTGGGCTTTATTGGGCCGCCGATTCAACCATATATGGGCCCATCAGTAAATGAAGATTTAACATTTGGGCTGGAAAAATTAAGGCCCAAGGAACAACTATTTGAGTTACGGGTTAACTTTTATGACCCCGACTATATTATATTTGAAATAAAATATATACGACTGAATAAGTTTGTTGTAAGAAAAGATCAATAAAATAATTTTGTTTGCTATTTGATCCTAGAACACAACTATAATGAACAAATGTGCTCAGTGTTGTGTTGTATTTTATTTATTATAATTAAATTATAAACAAAATTATCACACAAAATAATTGTATTTTGTGTATATATAACGATATTTTTATTAATTAGACTTAAATTTAAATTAAAACTGAAATGATTTGAAGATTTGTTTTGGTTAAATTTTTGAAGATTAATTGAATAAGCTTTTTTTTCATCTGTTTTAAATTTATAAAAATAAATTATTGTAAAATTTCGTAATAGATTTAAAAGTTGAAAATTAACAAAATATTAAAAAATTGAAACCCCAAACTCTAAAATCTATGCTATTATTAAAAGTTTTAATAATTTATTACCCCAAATCCTTTGACTACAGCCATAAGTCGATCCATAAGATAGGATGTTAGCCAATTGGGCAAGACAGACTACTCCACTCCAGCTTTAAGTATATCCTTTAAAAAAGTATCTACTAAAACTCCTCTCTATTTTGGAATCGAAGCCAGTGAAGTGAATCAAGCCATTGAGGATTTACTCCTCATAACTCTTCGATGTACTCAACAAGATCATTAACCTCCTGCCTCAAGGCTGTGATCTTCTGCTGCTGAGCTGCAATGCGGTTTTCAATCTCGCGTCCACTGAGCTTCTTCTCGTAGCAGTCGACCACGGATAAGTGCTTTACCAATACCTTCTCTTGCAATTCTTTCTCCTTGTTCACAAGTTCATCCACCTATTATCATATAAAGCTCAAACATTTATGTTTATGGAAAAGCAATGCTACAAACTGTGAAACTTAAAGTGAAGCAAGGTGAGAAAAGGGATCTTTTTGGTTTCAGATGGTGTTCTCTCCAAGAAGTATCCTTTTCTAGACAGTAGTTCAACATTTAAAAATGACAAATGGAGATGCCAAAAGGAGTAGACCTTGGGGAGAATGTGAGAAGCCTGTGGAGAAGACTGCAAAAAAGATATCAAGGGTTTCAATTCCTTGGAGAGCTCCTTCAGAGCAGCATCAGCAGATTTTCGAGCAGCTTTACAAGCTTGCACATTTCCTGTTCTTGAAAGATCAGCTAAGGAAGCTTCAAGCTTTTCGTGAATAGATAAGCAACTGTTTATAATATTCTCAACTTGCTGAATCGCAGATCGAACCTGAAATGATGAGGTTGGATTATATATATATATAAATTCTGGGAAATTATAGAACTATGTGAAGAGGTAGTTACTTGCCTCTTCCCATTCAAGTTTTGCCAAATAAGAGGGTGAAGATTTGGAGATTGACATGTCAGCATGCACATACACGATGCATGTGACGAAAAGGAAGAAAATTCCAGAGATCAGCATCAATGGTTCCATTAGCATTGAAATGGAACTAAACTTATAATAGACCTGCACATAAATCATCTACCATTTTAGCTTATAAATAAAACTTAAAGATCGAAGCTTTTTACTGATTGACTTCAATTCCTCGTGTTAGTTTATTTTCCATTTTCTCCTATTTATTTCATCTTTACCAGAAGAAATGGCCATACCTGAAAATTTTGATTATGCTCTGGTACAACATTGCTCTTCTCCAAGACAATTACAGGTCTCCCAAACAAATCAAGATGGGAAAACTTTACCTGCATTGAGTTACTCCAAGTATTAGTTACAAGATACAAAGTAATTATTCTTAGTTAAAAGAGGAGATTCAATATTTGATAATCTAAAAAGTAGAATCAGAAAAAGTTATCCCCCTAAATTGGAAAACTTGGATTGATGGCAGATGGATTTTAAATGCAATACCTCTTGGGACTCTTTAACAGTAAATGGAGCAGAAACAGATATTTCTCGAGATCCTTCAGGTAAAACCACCTGTAGAAATCATTATTGAATAACATAAATACACAGGAGAGGAGGAGCTTGACTTGTCAGCATCGTTGTATTTCAAATGAGAATTCAACACGGAAGTTCACATAGAGCTCATAATGCTTCATGATCTGATAAGGAGGTCGATGCAGAAAATGACATTCCTTATCTAAAATATAACGGAAAGTAAACATAATGATGTTTAGTATAACATGTGACAAGCAATCTAAAGTTTATTTTCAACAGTAGTCAATATTTGTTAAAAAATAAAAAAGTATACTACTCAATCTTATGCAGATGCACATTCAAAATTGTTATGACTCTCCTACTGCAAACCGAAGTCACATAAAGTCTCCTTTCATGACATATATAAAGCTTTAGGAATATTATTAGAAGCTGGAGATCGCTCACCTTTACTATGAGGGTGTCGACGACCAGCTCAGATATGGGAGAGCCAAAGGAGAAGTTCAGAAAGCGTTTTCCCTCAGATTGGAACAGAAAGTCCTTAAGAGGCAAGCTGTAACCAATTGTAAATGCTGTCTTCCAACCACCAAACATTGGATACCTAGGCTCAATTTCCAGTTGTGTCTGCATTAAAAGGGAAGAAAACTGTTAAGGACCATTGGACGAAAAATAATTTCATGAACATTGTATATCTACCTTTTTTGAATCACCCCATAGATGGGATGTTGAAATATTTCCAATTTCATCCCTGTAATAAACAGAATGGGCTCTAGGAGGCAAATTTGCAAGAAGAACTCTAAACGCTGTTGGGGCTCTTACATCTGGTCTGGCTTGGTAATCAAGCCTACAGCAAAGTGAATACTATGAGATAACTTCAAAACTTGAACAAATCTAAACAGAGGAAAAAATTCAAAACAAAATACCATACCTAGAGAATTCCCCCTTAACTTCAGAACCTTTATTCACGATGTTGTAATGCTCTGTCACTTGCACATTACCCCAGTGTGAAATTTCTATCTCTCGCACTAACTCCTTTGCAACAGCGAAGGGGAATTTGCTCTCAAAGTGAACAATTATAGGCGAAAATGAGAAGGGAGGACGGTTTTCATAAGGTCCATATTTAATGTCTGAACCTTGAACCTTTGAATTCTCTAGTTTCGTATAAGACTCAAGCCTAACTTTAGGTAGCTTAATGGTGAGTGATTGAGCCTTGACCTCATAAGGTGAAAGATAGCATGCACTGTCTTCATACAACAGAAGCTGAATATCAGCCTGAGTAATTTTTTCAGGGAAGGGCTGCACTAAGTGCGTGTAACCAGCTATGACATCTAAAGTGAAGCTCTGTCCTTTGCTCAATGGCTCAGGCAAGGACACTGAATAACCAACTAAAGCTGATGGGATTCCATCAAAGGTTGTTTCTTTGACAAGAAGGTTAACAGAGGAACCTTTGGCTTTACCTTTCCCTGCACTAGATACAGCTACCAAATATGCCAACTTTGTCACCTGAAGCTCGGGGATGACCAGAAGAATCTCAGATACAGAATCCTTTCCCGTGTTCTCTACCTTCATTACAGAAAAGGACAATTTCAGACTTACTATGAAAATAAGGGTGAGTACTGAGTAGTAATGAGTTTCCCGTCGAAGAGTATATTATCACCAGCCATTATGGGGAAAATTTGACTTCGCAGAAAGCAGAATAATTGAGTATCAAAACTAATGAAGAGAAGTTAACAGTGTGCAAGCACCTTGAGGGTCGAGGTGCTGCGTACAATTTGCGATGTCAGATCGATCTGTCATACATGAGAAACATAAAAAGAGAGTGAATATATTTGTAAAACATTCAAAAGCTACAATCAATCTTCCTCATACAGCATTAAAAAAAGAAAGTGAAATGCATGTTATGCTCCAGGAGATAGAAAATGAAGCACAGATCACTGGAATTTCGCTAGTCAAACTTGCTTCCAATTGGGACGAAATCAAACTTTCGCATCAGAAGAGAATCAGAAAAAGACAACCAAAACTTGTTCTAACCCAACTCAGGTGCTCCACTTCCAGATCGAAAAAAATGCCACTAAGAAAATGGCGATGGCAGCAGAGAATCCGAATGTGCAATTGGATAACGAGACAAATAGAGATCCAAGGAAGACTTACACGCCGATCCACCTTGGAAAGGACCAGATCAGAGAGTGCCGGCGTGAAGAGCACGGCCGCAGTGAAGAGCAGCAGATCGAGCCTCGGTCCCATTTTCTGCGAGTTCTCTAAAGAAGCATTGGCAGAATCAGAAGGTAAGAAAATAAACGAATATAGGAAGCAGTAAGACTCCAAGTTTAATGATAAACGGATCGAGAGCAGGGATGGCCCAGACCCGGATATCGAATTAGCCCATTTTGAAGATTAGGTCTCGGTATTTATTAACTGGGCTTGACTTACTTCTCATGGTTTCTGCGATTCACTGGATTTTATTCACCAGCCTTTGCCACATATTCGCTTGTAAAGTATGCGGGCCAATTGGACAAACAAATAAGTACGGGGACCGGACGTAGCCTTTCAAGGCTCCAAAGGGACAGCAGCGTGTGTAGGGTTGTCGATAGTTAGGGTATGTTACGATCGTACGAGTATGACAAATATCATAACCATACCATATTTTTAAACTACATACCATAACTATAATCATTACAGGTACAATTTTCAATATCATAACCATTAAAATAATTGTGGTTATTAACCATAGTTTTATCTGTATACTCATATTTATTCCACATATGTAATATAATAAAATATCGAAAATTTTATTTAAAAAAATACGTAAATCTATATTGTCAATAATAAAAATATATAAAACTAACATCATGTGTATTTATTAACTTGTATATACGTTAATTTCCATTATTTAGTATATATTAGTTTATTAATAATAAATAATTATTATATTTATATAATAATTATGGGCATAACTAACATAACAATAACCATTATGAGTACAGAATTTATCACATAACCGTACCACACCATAATGGTACGGTTAACCATATTAAACCGTAACAGTTATAACAATGGTTATGAGTTTTTCACCGCACAATTGTCGATCCTACGTGTGTGTCGTTTCTCACCGTTGATTGCAACTGACATAAGTGAACGGTTTCGATGTATTCCCAGAACCGGTCTGAGTGCAGCTACTACCGTACACCAATTAGATGTCGACACGTATCAGATCTCTTGCTCGATTTCGCTGATAGTGAGAACTAGGGGTAAAACCGATCCGATCGGGCCGGTTTATTAACTATTTCGGACGGACTTCAATATTTTCCGTCAACTGTCGTCGGAAAATCGTCGAAAAGTCGTCAGAAATTGGACGGAGGTAGCTATTTGCACCTTCTTCAATGTTGAGGTAGCCCATTTTGAATTTTTAAAGTTCGGGTAGCTCGTTGCAAAACGTCCAAAGTTCATGTAGCTACTTGGTATTTAACCCTTTAATTTAATCATTGTTGTATATAACCCTACAGTTTAATTTTGTAAATGGGAAAATACGACGTTGCCCCCTAAAATTTAGGTCAATTATAAAATTTCCCCTTAAATTATAAAATTTCCATAATATTTGAAAATGATGAAAAATTCACTCTTAAAATATATTCTTTCATTGAGAATTTTTCATCATTTTTAAATATTAAAAAAAAATTAAGAGAAAATTTTAAAATTAACCTAAAATTTAGGGGACAATGTCGTTTTTAATCTAGTAAATAGATAAATCTCTATTGTTAAATGGTGGAAATACTACATTATTTTTCTTTATGTATTTTTTTGAATCTTGGCAATTACATCCAAGCCATCCCCCAACTACTGCACTAAATTATTGGCCAAAAAAAAAAAAACTACTGCACTAAATTGAATTTGAGCTTTTGGGTGATTAGATTCTCCGAACTCGATTTCAAAATCTCTACTTTACAGATAAAATTTGAACGGTTAAGTTATTTTTGAACTGTTATATCATTCAGACGAATGACCAATTTTTAAATTTTAAATTTAGATTTGACAAATCGAGTATCGAGTCATACACAAAATGAAGGACTAGGCTACTTGCAGAAATGAACATAAAGAAACTGAATCTATGGCAGAATAGAAAGAAGGTAACGGGTCACTCAGGCCTTGCGGTGGTCCGTCGTTTTTGCTAATTCCAGTCTTGACCAACCAAGAACTTCGTGTTTTTTTCTCTCTCGATAGATTAAAAAACAAATCTTGGCGTTATTGCTTCCGTTTTTATTCATCTCCTTTTCCACCAAACAATTTCCCTTAATTCCATCCTCTCTCTTGCTCAAAAGCAACTCTCAATAAAGTACTGGGTACCCATTTTCAGATTGGAACCTCTCATCAGCTTCAGAAGCCTAGATGTCCACTTATAATAGATCTTCGCTCTTTACTATTGTCTCCATTCGGCCTCCCCAGAGCTCTCCGGTAACTACTGAATCTCTGTCGAGTACGGTTTCTCTAATTTTGTCTTGTTTTTCCAGATGGGGTTTGAGTCGTTGTCAATAAATTGTCTGGGTTTGAACAGTTTTGCCATTTGTATGCCGCGATTCTTGCAATCTGTGACTGATTTCATGTGGTTGTTTCTTGGAGCTGTCTATTGGTTCGCATTTATGCATTTCTTGGATCTTTATTGCTTACTGTGTTTATACCTTTTAGTCACAGCTTTGCTAGAAGCATTGGGTTATTGTGAAATATGTCATTTGTGGCATCAATTCTGTTTGTTTATAGAGTAGCTCTTACAGAAAGCTGTGTAATTCAGCAATATCCAAATCGTGGTAGTTATCGGCTTATTGATCTGAAATAAAACTAATGAAGAAAATGGAAATTTTGAATACTCAAATATTGCATTTTCAGATCTTTGCCTGAGATACATGTAATTAACCAATGTCCATGATTCTCTTTGATGTTTAGATTTCGATATACTTGCTGATGTAGTCTTAAACAGCAGGTGGGTGATGCCCAAGGTGCGATCTTTCTCACTGTATAGGTCGGATATTGCATATTCGTGAGGGTATGAATGTAGAATAGAATTGGCAGATGGCAGATGAAATCCATCTCCACCAAGATTTCGAGGCCTTGAGTGTGTCGAAACGGTTAGCAAGAAGTGTCAGTCAACAATGGAGAAAGAACATCCAAAAACCCGAAGAACAATCAGATAATAACAGCACGAAAGGAGGCGTGTCAATGAGATGCCTTAGTTTATACGGAAGGGGTGGAGGCTGCAAAGTGGGTGCTGAGACAAGTGAAGAATATGGTGACCCGAGTAGTAGAAGAAGGTCAAGTGCTAGTGAAGATGCCAAAGGGTATGGATTGATTTGTGGGCCCGATGAAATCGGGGTTGATTGCTTCCCGTATGGAGTAAAGGAGCGGTTTTGGAGGAGAAACAACCGAAGAGACATGTTTCTTGACCAAATCCACCATGTCTTTCTGCCCGACGATATTCTTGAAATGTGTTTGGTCAGGCTTCCACTGACAAGTCTCATGACTGCTCGCCTCGTCTGCAAGAAATGGCGAAACTTGGCTTCCACTCCACGTTTCCTACAAATGAGGCGAGAAAAATTGTACCAGAATCCATGGTTGTTTCTTTTCGGGACAGTAAAAGATGGGTTTTGCTCGGGAGAAATCCACGCCTTAGATGTCTGTCAGGATCAATGGCACAAGATACAAGCTGATGTTCTTAAAGGAAAATTCATGTTTTCCTTAGCAACTATCCACGATGATGTCTATGTCGTGGGAGGGTGCTCGAGTTTGACCAATTTTGGTAAGGTTGACCGAAGCTCGTTCAAAACCCACAAGAGTGTCTTATCATTTAGTCCGTTGACCAAGTTGTGGCATAAACTCGCATCAATGAAGTATGCCCGATCGATGCCGGTCTTGGGATCTTCTGAGGTTTCTCCGGAGTTCTCAATCTCTCAAAATTCATTGCTAAGGCAGGAAAGGCGGGTCCCACGGTCGAGGCTCGGTGGGGTCTCAGACGTCTACGAGGATCCACATAGGCTCTCTTTAAGGCGACAGCACCGCAGCTCTTTCGACAACATTGAAGGGTCGCCGGTGTCCTGTAGTAGGACCGCCGCCTGCAACAGATTTTCCCGCCAAAAAATCGACCAATCATCAAACACTAAGGGCAGCAGCAAAAGGTTTGTTTTGATTGTGGTTGGAGGGCTCGGGTCGTGGGATGAGCCGTTAGATTCGGGTGAAATCTACGACTCCGCCATCAACAAATGGTCGGAAATTCCGAGATTACCCTTTGATTTTGGGACTGCCTGTTCTGGTGTTGTCTGTAATGGTGTTTTCTATGTCTACTCTGAAAACGACAAGATCATGGGTTATGACATCGAACGGAGTTACTGGGTCGGGATCCAGACAACCACCCCATTTCCTCCTCGGGTTCAGGAGTACTATCCAAAACTCGTGTCTTGTAACAATCAGCTGTTCATGCTGTCTGTCTCGTGGTGTGATGGGGACGGACAAATCGGGAGGAGGAACAAGGCGGTCAGGAAGTTATGGCAGTTGGATCTTATGGATCTTACCTGGAACGAGGTCTCTGTGCATCCTGATGCGCCCATGGATTGGAATGCGGCGTTTGTGGCGGATAAAAACGTGATCTTTGGGGTCGAGATGTTCAAGATTTTTGGACAAGTGTTGGATTTTGTTACGACGTGGAATGTTTCCGATGAAGGCATGAAGAAGAATTGGCGTCATGTTTCCCGGAATCAGTTGTCGCATCAGTTGGATTCTTCTTCTTGCATGACCAAGACTTTGGCTTTGGTTTATTTGTAGAATTTGATTGAGATTTGGAGCTCAGGGAATAAACGACGAAGGTGTCTTGTTCTTGTCTATTCATGTTTCGTGGTCCTCAACGACTTTCGTTTTCTGTTCTAAACATTTATCCATTGCTGTCTTTGCATGGTATGTGGATGATTGGTGTATTGTACTCTTGACAGTTGGGATTATGTGTTTTTTTTTCTTTCAATTTCATTGATTTTACAGTTTCTTGGTGATGTTTTGGTCGATTTGTTGTAAAAATGTGTCATTTATGAACTCAATGTGTAGTGATTGATGAAATAATATAGTTTTGAGTTCTCAATCCTAGGGGTGAGCGGTTCCGGGTACCCTGTAAATTTAGAGGTTCCCGGAACCTACTCAGTATGTAACAGAGTATTTTGAATTTGGAACTGGAATCTACCCGTTTAATTTTGGAACCGTACAATTATCAACACATGTGCATGAAAGGCTCTTCAGGTGTTCTCGTTCTATTTTGTTAGTTTTTTTTTATAGAGAGAGTGAATCGGTTCAAGTTAGTTTAGGGTACCTAAATAAGATAACCGGAACCGAATAAATAAATTTTTGATTTTTTTTTTCTTCGAAACCTATCCTATTTTTAAAATTACTACCCGGAACTTACCAAAATTGTCGGTAATCCGGATCCAAATGGCTCACCCCTACTCAATCTCATATCCAACCCAACCCAACCAATCGTTTGTGATTTGACTGTAATAAACAATTTATTAGTTAACTAAGAATAACAAAATTAGAGTTCATTACACATTTGATTTGGACATATATACCCCTTACATAAATTATGATAATTCCAACATAAGAAATCATAATTGGAACTGTCCACGCCAAGAAACGTTTCGACACAAATGAATTGGAATCCCAAACAGTCCAAAGCCAACCAAACCACCACTGCAGTAGTCCAAGGAGAGACCTTTCAAAACCCCTAAACTCTATTATACCAAGTTACCAACACTCTCCTCCTTCTGTGTAAAATGGAAGATTACAGACATAATAAACAATACATACACTACATGAACAATACATATAAACAGTGGTCTCAACCCAGGGTGTTCGGGAAGATCCCGGAGAAGTTTGGAATCTTATCAACATGCTTCAACGCGCGCTCCGCAATCTGCCTCGTTCGATAATCACCGTTATGAAATGCATCCACTAATGCCGTACTCACATTTGGGACTCCGGAAACCTCCCCCGCGATATCACCGGACCTCAAAAGCCTTTCCACGACCCAAACCGCCCTTCGTCGAAGATTGTCTGTCCTCTTCTCCAACAAAACGTTAAAAATCGGCCGAATCCCTTCAGCGTCACAGAGAATCAGAACTCCTTGCTCGATATCAACCCCGTCTTCTAACAGAGTGGACAAAGCTGCGAGGGCCGATTCAACTACTTTCTCGTTTGTGTGGTCCAACAGCGCAACTAATTTCTCGATTGCCTGCCCTTCGACAAGACAGAACGTGTCTCGCAAGGAACATGCTCCTTGGTGGAGTCGGCACAGACCGGTGATGACGGGTTGTCTAGTGAAACAAGGAAAGATGGCCCCACAGAGATTGGGTGGGGGCCGCTCGGGGAGTTTTGTCAGGTTCTTGGATTCCAGAGAGAGGTTCTCCAGGGCCATGGAAGAGACCATCTGGACTTTGTCGAGTCCGTTGCATTGGAGAAGGTCAATGAAGAGAGCTGCAAGGTTGTGCTTTCGGGAGAGCTCGATAGTGGCGGGTTCTTGATCGAGAATGAACGTGATCCGAGCTAAGATCTGAACCAGGCCTTCCAGGTATGGTGTCATGAACCGAATCCCCCGAGCCTCTCCTTGCCTGCAAAAATATTTTCCGTTCAAAATTAAGGATTGCACATTAAAAAAAAATAAAAAAATTATGTGTTTATATTGTGTTTACCTGATCTGGTAGATCCTCGAAATGATCTGCTCAAAAGCGCCTTCATCGAGCATCTGCCTCGTAAGCCCTAAATCACTCTCTGGAAGCTCAGCCAAAAATCCTGCAGCAGCCGCCTGCTCCTCCGTAATGCCTATATTTTCTGTCGCCACACGACTCAGGCTGCCCAGCTGCCCAGCGGTCCCACGAAGAGCATCGGCAAGTTCCTGATCCATGTGAGATGATAGATTCTGCAGAAGCTTAATGGAGGCAAACCTCAACTCCCTCTGTGGAGCTTCAATGAACTGAACCAAACTAATGGTGGCACCCGAGCTCTTAATGGCAGACACAATGCTCAGGACATTAGAAGCCGAGCTTGTAAGCCCAACGAGAACCTGGAGCAGCTTGCACTCGATGGCGGGGCCCGTGTTGCTGATTAGATGCAGAAGGCTGTGGATGATTTCTTCGGATACAAGGGTTTGGTGGTCTGGCCCCACGGGAATGGAGTCGAGGTCAATGCCTGAGGTGACAACATTGGCAAGGATCGTGGCGGAGACTTCCTTTAATCGCATCGGGAGCTGGTGTGCCCCCACGGTGAAGAGGTCCTTGACTAGTGGAGGGAGGATTCCGGAATCTATCAGAACTTTGGCGCTTGACTCGCAAGCAATTTGGTTTAGGGCTTTTAGTGCGGCTTCTCTCGATTGGATCTCCCCACTTTTCATTAGACTGATTAGCGAAGACCCAACTCTTCGGGCCACAAGGAGTTTGATATCATTGTTCAAGGCAAGTTCGCCGAGGTAACTTGCCATCGATAGTTTGGTCTCCGCACGTCCTGCAGACACTCCATAATTAGTAGTTTTTTTGTGTGTGTTGTGTGTGGTTGTGTAGGGGTGATCAAAAGATTCAAAACAGACTGTTGGACCGAATTCCCGACAAGACCGGCCCGACTAGGACCGAGACCGAGCGGACGTTTTTTTTTCTTCAAGGCCGGTCTCGGGCATTTTTCCCGATAGCCCGTTTAGGACCGGCCTGGACCGAAGGAATGTGGATTTGAGATTTTCATAATAGCACATCGAATGAATGTGAATTTGAGAGGTTTTCTATCTCTATAAAAGTTGCATACTGATAAATTTACAAACCACGCAGCCATGCGGTGAGCTCATAGCGAACTATTCTTTCGCCTTTTACTAAAGAATACCGTGAGCTCATAGTTGTTGTTTCTTTAGTGCAGATTCGGTCCAGGACAGAGACCGGACCGAGTCAAGAAAGACCGACTCGGGCGGGCTTTTTTGACCGAGGTCGGTCTCGGTCCTCCAGAAGGCAGGACCGAAATTTCGGTCTCGGTCTTGCCTTCAGGACCGGACCGGCCATGATCAGCCCTAGTTGGGGGGTTAACAAATAGCAGATCGACCATAAGTTCAGTAATCAACGTGACATTAAGAAAAAATACCTTCGAGAAGATGTGTCAAAAGCGGCTGTAATCGACCACTTTCAGCCATCTGCCTCACATTGTTTTCGCAGCACTCGAGATTGTCAAGTGTTTTATCAGCTTTTTCAACTGTCAGAACATTTTCGGATTTGCTGCTCGACATTCCAACCAACATAAGGATAGCTCCATTAACCGACCCAATCTTCTCACACAAAGGCTCGGACTTAGAGAGCTCGTATAGCAAAGCAACAGCTTCCTCCCTCTCTTTAGATTGCTCGTGGCTTAAGAACTTCACTATTGTCCGCACAAAATCTCCCTCCACCATCATTTCCTGCTTGGCAATGAAGAAAACTGTCAAAACCTTAACATTATTAAGGCATTATCTTATAGACTAATCGACCAACCAATCAGAAAGCACAGGCTTCATTTGAATCTCAAACTGTAGTTAGCTAAAAAAGCAATCTTTATATCATCAGACATCAAAGCAACTTTTGTAATTTTGGCCCAGATACATCATAGTAATCAAAATTAATAATTTCCTAATTTTGATTGAAAGCCAATAACTCCCGATTAAAAACCTTTTAAATCAAATTTTGAAAATGAAGAAAATAACGAAATCAAAAGGAACAACCTTAATGTGCTCATCTTCTTCTGCAGCAATTCGAAGTGTTTCCAAAGCTTTGCATCTGACACGACGGCTACCACTCTTCAACATATCGATAATCAAAGGCAGCAAACCCGCCTGGCGCACTATATGCTTGTTGAATCGGCTTTTCTGACTTATGTACTGAGCATACTTCAATGCATGCATTATCTCACCTTCAGCACTGCCCAAAGTTAAGGAGTGGCGAGCCATGTCGAGTTGGGCAGCTTCGTTCCTAGCAGTCCATTCTTCAATTGTGTTTCTCAATGCAATGCTAGGGTTCAGCTCCGTGCTTCTCAATTCTTTTAATGTGAGCGGGCATGTTAATCCCTTCCCACTGTCTCTACATTCCTTAAACCACTTCTCGATGGATTCACGTTCAAAAGTTTGCCCGTTTTCTAAAGTTACTGGGTCACACATGACTTGTTTTGTAAGGGGACAAACAAATGCATCGTAAATGGGTTCGAAATGTAGTTTTTCAAATTGGTAGCTATCATCGGATTGGCTACCATGATCATAGCTTCCCTCCCAGCTTCCAGACATTTTTCTTTTATAATTTAGTCCTGGCAAGGGCAATATGTGAGTACACCAGAGTTAATTACAAAAAAAAGTGTAAATAACAATGAGGCAATTTATTTTAAGAAACATACGTAATAGATGCACATCAATATGTGTTTATAAATTAGCATTTGCAGTTAACAGGGAAAATTCACGAGACCTAAGCTTCTTATTCAATAGGAAGTATCTAATCCGAAGGTATAAGAAAATTGGAAAATACTGAATCGATAAATAGGCTACGTATGCATAAAAATTATTTTCTCAATTATAAACTGAAGTATCACAATCTTAAACTAGGGTTATTGCCAGAAACATCATACATTTAATCAAATCCTAAATAGGGAAAGAAGCTCCAATCAAGCCACCACAACACTAGCTAATATACCTTCTTTAGTCACAGCACTAGCTGAAATTCACTGTTTAACCGATTAAAACTCAAAGATTCTAGCAATTCTGCTAAGAATTGATCAATCCTGACTAAAATCGAACTCGAGATTGACGTTCTCTTGAGAAGAGGAGTGGAATACCTTCAAAAATTGGGTGAAATTATCAAGGCGGAAACCCTAGTTTTAGTTGGACTAGTCCATGGGAACGCGATTGTCACTGCCGACGGGGCCAAAGTAAGAATCCCAAAAAATCGGCTTGGCTCCGCAGTGAGTGACGGCTATGTCTGAACTTCTGCGGTGGAAGAGAGGCGACGGAAGCTATAAACTGGGGCTTGTTGCGATGGAAATGGAAAGGAAGGGAGCTCCGAAGAAGGGGAAGGGGTCCGTGTACAGTAGTTGTTGGAGAAAGAAAATAGAAAAATGGAAGAAAAATATTAAATTGGAGTAAAGAAGTCAAGAATAACTCCGGTTGGACGAGGGAAGCGAGAGTTGACGAGGGAGAATAGTCGCCGGGGAGAGAAATAAGCAGAGACCACCTTGCAGTGGGGCCGACGACGATCCACAACCCAACAAATGAGTCTCTTGGCTGCCAGTTATACTCCATGGATCATCGTAGATTCGTAATCATATCAAAAACTATTTTTTTGATGAAGATTTAATTACAAAGAACAATTAAAAATAAATAAAATTACGGAAAATATTTTAGTTTATAGAAGATGATGGTAGATTTCATTATGTACTTAATTTAAAAAGGTGATTCCATTTCCATTTGTTTCCTTAATCACCTGATAAGGAAATTTAAAAAAAAATTGTAGAAAATAAGGTTAAATATCAATGAGCTACCTGAACTTTGGATGTTTTGCAACGAGCTACCCGAACTTTAAAAAATCAAAACGTGCTACCTCAACTTTGGACGAAGGTGCAACGAACTACCTCCGTCTAATTCCTATCAACAATTGACGGTAATTTGAACGGAGATAGCTCGTTGCACTTTTGCCAAAGTTAAAATAACCCGTTTTGATTTTTTTAAGTTCGGGTAGATTGTTGCAAAACGTTCAAAGTTCAGGTAGCTCATGGGTATTTAACCCTATAAAATAATATGTAGAAAGTACTTTAAAAAAAAAAAAGTCCAAAACTTCCAACAGATGGAGCAGTTCGTCCCCACCCAGTCTATAGCACGCTCCAAGAATCAAGGGCACATAAGATAGAATACAATGGACATACATCTGATTCAATTACTCTACAGAAATCCAACCTTATTTATTATAATCGGAGATACACAACACACAAAGGAAAAAACCCGTGCAGTTCGATATCGCTCAACTATGCCGAATCGAAAAATTGATGTAAGCTACTGGAATCTGGATCAATCAATCTTCCATCGATTTGGTCTCCATTAGAAAGCTAGAACGAACTCCAGTTGTCACTCTTCTTAGGAGAACGGTTTTCTACCTTAAACGGTCCCGAAGATCCAAACGGATCAGAATCATCAAAGGAGGAGAATCCACGGCTGTGTCCTCCTCCAAAGTCCTTGGAGCTGCTAATGGAGTCGAACCTTGTCAACTTGTCGGCCTGCTGCTGCTGAGAGAAGTGCCCACCACCATCGTTTGTCCTGAAGGAATCAAACCTTGAAAAGTTGCCAAAGTAGTTTTCCCCTGCTTCACTGTCCCTTGGAGAATTGTTCCCAAATTTGGAGGCAGGGCTGGGAGGCACAGAGTCCTCAAAGAACGGGCTTTTGGTGCTCTGGAAGGCATCGGTGGATGAAGGGCCTCCAAAGTCATCGACCCCAAACGAGTACCCATCATCGTTCTTGAACAAATAAAAAAGAAATCAATGAAGATTTTCATATGGGTAAGTGCTATGAGCTATATGATGAACGGATGATGCATTAGAATTCTTGCATATAAATACGTATCTCACCTTGGTATTGAAACCCCAAACTGAGTCCACATCATCATTTGTGTCAAAGTTACCCCAATTTGAAGAATCTTCAAAGCTTCTGTTCAAGCGGATAAAAAGGTTATTTAGAAATGGCTGTCTTACAAGAAGCTACAGATTTTAAAGAATACGAGTGTGGAAAATTGAATCTTTTCCACTTCAGAAAGCTGTTAATTACCACTCAATCACGTTTTAAAAATGTAACCTTTTTCACTTTTACTAAGTTTGTTTGACATGTTATAGTGTTTTCTTAAAGATCACTGAAAATGGAACAGTACCTGTGAGTTTCTGCATCCCCTTCAGAAGTTTCGAAATGGGGATCTGAGAATATTTGAGATGGACTTTCTGAGGTAGTTCTGGCAAGGGGACTTCCACGAGGACTTCTTACTGATCCATCCTCACTGTGATTATAGTTAAACGTGGATTGATCGTCCTCAAACGCATGCTCGGTATTGAAGAGATCAGGATGATTTTCCTCAGCAATATTCGATGCTGACTCAGTCAGAGAACCATTATCTGCTTCTTTCCGATCAGAAGTTGATTTTGTTTTTCCATCAAGAGCGAGATCATTGGCAAATCCTGAATTGAAATGACAAGTCATCACTTATAAATGCCACCAAATAGCATAGTGTAACGAAAATTTATGAAATGAGCACTTCGGTTACCTTCATCTTCAAATTTATCCCAATCTTCATCCCAGATACTTGCAACCTCTGGAATTCCAGGTTGCCAACCTATTATACCAAATTGCACAATAGGAACTGCTCAAAATGTGTTTTTTCTTCTCTCTTTTTTTACCCAAATTCTCAAAATGTTCTATGAAACCAGAGATGGTAAAATATAACTGCGACACTAAAAGTAGTACCAGCAGGGAGCACAAGATGTGCTGTTGGTTTGACATCAACTCCATGTTTTTTACAACGTTCAAGCAGAGCCTTCATTAGCTCATCAAGATCTGACTGAATGCGATCTGCTCGGACCTGAACTTGGCAGCAGCAACTTGTTCAAAAGCCTAAAACCTCCAATTGTAAAAAAAAAAATTGATGAATCTAACAAATTAATACCTGGAGAATTCCATCTGCACTGCCACCTTGTTCCATCTTGACAATGGCTTGATGCAACTCCACCTTCCTCTCCTGTAATAAAGTAGTTATAATATCCGAAATGAGGGAATGCACCAGGAAAACAAACAAACAAACAATCACCTGAATATCTCGAAATGTAGCCTCTTCAATGGTTAACTTGGATGCTATTTCAGCAACTTGCTTGTACTTCTCTTCATACTTTTTACTAAGCATCTCAGCCTATAAAGCAAACAACAAAAGAAACTGTACAGTGGTTTCTGTGAAAAAAATGTAAAGACAGGTATAACTAGTTTATTATCTCAGGGAGTACCTCTCGCTTATCCGCCAATGCCCTCTCTGTTATCTCGTTCAGTTTATTATCACATCTACTTTTATACAAAACCTGATAATTAAGACAATACATTCAAAAGCTCAAAAGAAAATCTTAAGAGGATAAACTAATGGAGAACTATGACAATGAGTTTTACATAAAAAATTCCAGATTCATATATTGAAGCATCATACCTTCCCAAACAAAGAGATTCATAATTAATGTTTTTTCTTCTTTTGGCCAAGATTCATAATTAATGATTAAAAGATAGTCCCAACAAGCAACTGAACGGCATGTTCTGTTCGAAAGGCCTTTTAGACAAATACTTAACATACTATACGTATATATCATTGGACATGAACATTAGGTGCAACGAGTAAACAAATGCCTTTTTATAAGCAAAAGAAAAAACATATTTCAACCTCGTATGACCTTACTATTGATCTTATGAAAGTTAAGTCGGGGCATAAAGGCGAGTTTTAAACTCCCAAATCAACACTCTAATCGGGGTAAGCAGAGATATAGTAAATAAGAAGGTTCATATTGTCAGGTTCAAAGCCAATATTTACCATAAGATCAGCAATATAGTTTTCTTTATAAAAGCATAAAGGAGTTTGGACATCTTAACAAATTTAACTGGGAAAGTAGAAAGGTTATACCGAAATTCTATTTTGCTAAAGACACATGAAAATAAATTATGCAGCGGGCCAATTGAAAAGGAGGACGTCTGGAGATGCAATGATAAATAAACAAAAATGCAAGCAACAAAAAGTTCATAAACCACTTACAAGATCCTGCATTTTGTCTCGATAGAACTCAATCTTCTCTCTCGAGTCCAGAATTATCTTCTCTTCAAACTAAGAACCAAAAAAGAAACTGATGTCAGGTTAAAGAGTTGGTTTTGAATTTTAGACCAACTTATAATAAGCATATAACAAACTCATATCATTGCAGGAATTTCAGAGAATAAAATATATTAAAAGAAAATGGGTTGCTAATAGTTGTATCTAGCGTTTAAGCCAAGAAAGTGGTCAAAGAGGTAAACATGATCTCAAATGGTACAACAAGATCATCAAAGAAAACATTGGATCAAAATTTTTTAAAAAAATACCTTATTTTCGTTTGTTGTCTCTGGACTCACTTTGGCTGAGTTCTGATCCCCGACATTAATTTGATCTGCAAATGAATCACCCAGGACTGGCACACTTCGATCTTGCCGATTAGAATACCCCACACCATCAGCAGAGGGAACTGGAACCCCTGGCTTCAACGCAGTCGCTGGACCCATTGGTCGAGCACCTTGCATTCCTTGTGGTGGCCCAAAACCTAACAAAACTTAGCCAATTAAACTCCAGATTATCGCTTTAAGACAAAGAAAGAGACTATAGACTTGTAGAGACCAATACCTGGATTAGAACCCCAAGCAGCTCCTCCATAGGCAACTTTTGGTGGTCCCGTCATGGACAATAGGGTCTCATCATGCATAACATTATTTGGAAGTGACGGAGGAAGTGTACGACCTTCCCTAAAGCGTTCCATGAGGTATAAGGCAAAGCAGAATTCTCTCAAAGAGAGCATGCTATCGCTGTCCTGATCAGACAAGTCCCATACCTGTTTCAAGATATCTAACAGAGCCACCAAAGAAATTGTCAAACTTTTCTTGATCCTAAGCAGGAGTATATATATGGATAATAACATAATATTAGCATCCTGATGTTCTCTGGTGTAATAATTCATTGGCTCAGAGTCATAAGACCAAGAAAATGAATCCTCATAACAGCAGACTGATTACTGATTAGCAATGCAGTACCAAATAAGAACATAAAAAAATTCAGTAATTGTCAGTTTCTCGAACTAGCTAGTTCTCAAAAACTAATACAAGAAAACCCGGTAACTCTAAGTACCATCACCATTTTCACTGTACTTGGAAGAAACTCGGGCATGTTTAGAAAAAAAATCATTGATCAAGAGACCGACAGTTAGTCATTAGAGAAAAATAAATGGGGTAGAATGGAGAAAAGTGACGACTACCATAGCCCTACACCTAAATTACAAGAGCTGACTTTTACTTCCAAGTAAATGGTGATATGACTCACCAATGTCAATCATCCAGATCCCCTTGCATCAGTCTAATCTAACAAGTTGCTAACTAATCAGTCAGACAATTGCTTTCGCAAGATGTAAAAAAATGCAACAAAGTACATGGAAAGATATCAAAGCATAGGGCAATAGAATCATGGAGCAATATAGCTAGTGAAATATTGCAACAAAGAAAAGATTAAAAAAAATAACGGGGTAAGTATTCTCATTAAACTAGAGGGAGGACAAGTTACCTCTAGGTAGTCTCCAGCTCAAAAATAAATCTCGAGCTTGCTCTCCCGTAATTTTTCCATCTCTGTCCGTGTCTACTTCCATAAAAACTTTTGAGTACTTCTGAACGTCTGCATGTTTCATTTTTGGCCAAGGTGCTGCGGAACTATTAATCGTAGAATTTCCAGTTGCAGTTGAAACGTCAGAGGCAGCAAATGAAGGAGCTGCTTGAGATGGAACCTGCTGGCTTGGAACTTGCTGGCTGGGACCCAAAGAAGTTGGGGGCCTTTGAGTCGGACCACTTGAAGGGCCCCTTAGAAAAGAAGTCAACGAATCTAGTGAATTGGGCTTTTCTGAAGCTTGAGGAGCACCAGAGACTGGAGTTGTAGAAGGCAAGGCAAGCAAGCTGCTAGGAGATGAAGAATAGTCTTGCTTTGGAGGAGCTGGACTTGCAGAAAACAAATCGTTTCCAAAAGCTGATCCTGAAGCAGAACCATTACCAGAAACAACCAATGCTTTTGAGTCAATAGGCACCACAGTTTGTGATGGCAAAGGAACTGGAACTTGTGGCCTTGAAGGGGTTAATGCTGCTGAGTTTATACCACTAGCTCCAGTCAAAGCCCCGACACTTCTTCCACCTCCTAACCAATCATTGGAAGCAATTGTATTTGAAAAGCTTGGACCTGCCATACCACTTCCTCGAGGAAATTCCGGAGCTACAGAAGCCTGAGATGGGCGGACAGAAGTACCAAGGGGCATTGACTGAGGCAGCCTTTGTGTCTGGTTCTGTTGAGGGAAAAACTGACCCTGAATCTGATTTGGCGCTTCTCCCCTAAAGCCAAGATTCTGTGATGGTGTTGGTGCACGTGGACCAAACTGTGCAGTTGGTGCCATTCCACTGGGGGTAGCATAAGGTCCAGACGAACGTGCAGGCGTAGCAGGAAGATTAATTTTGGGTGGAGGAATTTTAGCTGCAGCTGGACCATATAAAGCAGCTTTCACTATTTCTGGTGTTAATTCCCTCTTGCTTTGAGCCACAGTCACAAGTTTGAGAGCATTATAGAATTCTGCTCGACCAAGGAAACCAGTTTGGCGCTGATCAGAAATGCTCCATATCTGTAGGTTCACAGAATGAAATTTTAGGCAACTCAGACTGGAATATTCAACTAGAATAAATCAGAAGTGCAGGAAAGGTTTTGGCATCCAAAGAAATTCAGAAGTTAATATTTTCTGTATAGCACCAATTATATTGGATGCCTCCTAAGTCTAAATGCACATTTTCAGCGTTCAATTACTTTATTAGTCCCTGAACTTCAGAAAGCAGATAAATTTCAATTCATAGACTTCAGCTCTCAATCCTCAAGTTGCACCGCTAGTCTAGATTCTAAGAATATATTTATGCCAAGGTCCTCCATGCTAACTAATTGCTCTTATTAGCACTAGAATAGAGATCCCAACAGTCCTGGCATGAGAGGCAAATAAAGGATAGCTAGATCCCACAACATTAGTCCCAAAGAGCTAACAATCCAAAGCAAAACCATATAAATTGCAAAATCTACAACGCAATATCCACAGGAAAACTTTATTAGAAGATCAAGATGTTGCTGCCAAGTGCCAATCAAGCCTCTATCACAGATCATTAGAAAGCAATACCTGAGCTAGGACGTTCTTGGGCAAGTTGGATCCCTGGAAGAAGGAGACAGCTTCAGCTCCACTGATCCTCCCATCTCCATCCAAATCTGCTCTCTTAAAGTAAACCTCAAATTGTTCCATATCCACCCAGTCTCCTCGAGCTCAAATTCAGGGCAGATCGCAGAGACTGCAACGAATCGGAAGAACCAGTTGAGGAGAATCGAAAAAGAACAAGATGTTGAACTTGGTAGCCGCCCGAGAAAAGGTATTGATCGGAACAGCTGTCGCCGTTCGCTATTAGAAAGCAAGAAATGATTGGGTGCTCAGAATCTCCGACGTCTAGACCCGAGAAGAATTATGGAAAGAGAAAGAGATCGGAATCGGCGATCCAGAGACTAGCTATTGGAATTACGGATGATGGCGGAGAGTGGAGATGAAATGAAACCGTTTGGTCTGGCGGTTCAATACAAACGAACCGATCTATCCCAAAAATCAAAATACTATATATATATATAGTATATATTAATAACAAAATAATATGCACATTTTTTTATAAAGCACTTATTAAGTAATTATTATTAAATTTCACATTCTAAAAGTACAAATTTTAACGAAGAACTACATAAAATTGAATTGCTAATTTATGCTGTGCTTTATTCAATTGAATACTTTTTTTCGAAAAATAAATTATATTTAAAAAATAATATTGTTTCTTAATGTTTGGTTAAATTTTGAGTTTTCTCATTTAAAGTTGAAATCATAAAATTTCAAATGTTACAATTGAGTCATGAATCGATTGGGGTTTAAGTTTGCGTCTTGATCCCCACCCATACCCATGGTCGGTCTGCGTAAAATGCAGACCAAAACCCCAACTGAATCGGAACTTAAATTTAATATTTTTTAAAAATGATTAAATTATAACATTTTTAAAAGTTTTCTTTTATTTTTACAATTTATTCTTTTACATTTTGATGAAAAAATATACGGATTGGACAAAATTAAACCTTAGTCATATATAAAAAAAGAAAATTTTACGATTTAAACTTTAAGGAAAAATCTTAAATTTTGTCAATCAATAGGAGACAATATAATAATTAAAATCACGCATATAAGTTAATTTTTTGGTTTAAACATTAGTGCAACATCCATGAATATTTTTTATTACAAACTCAGAAGTTCAAAACCTCTAATTAAAATATAAAACACTAAATTGTTACGTTGTATTACTATAGTTATCGCGCATGCAAATTAATATATGTAAAATCGCCCTCACATGTCCATGAGTAGCTAATACCCGTTCGGTATTTATATTTAAAGAAAAATGAAGCTAAATATCACTGAATTAGTTAATTTTTCAATAAATTTTGTACTTACTTTAAATTTGTAATTTTTTTACTCCATCTAGTGTTAGTTGATGACTGAAACTTACATATTAATTTAATATATTTGTATGCAAATTGCTATTCTAACTTTGGATTAATTATAAAAAAATGAACTTTTAGAAAAATCAAATAGTAAACTATTTTTTTACATACAACAAACCAAACTTTTGAAATGGAAAATTAAATAGTAAACTATTATTTTTTACAATCAACAAACCAAACTTTTGAAATGAAACAAACAACAAATCTATCTCAAAATTTTAATGGAGCAAACATTTGAACTGATTTTTCAATATTTGAGAGATTTATTAAATTGTAATACCATTTTCTTATAATATTTCAACTAATGTTACTTAATAAATAACTCAAATATTGAAAAATCCGTTAAAACATATTGAAAATTTGAATTAGATCTGTTAATTACTCATCTTCAAAATTAGACATGTAATTTGTAACTTGTTTTGTGTCAACCAAACAACTCCGCATTCCCTTCAAATGCATCACTCTTGAATGTGTTGAACTGTGCATATCATAGAATGCAGGAAACTCCAAGTAATTTGATCCGAGTTCAAGGTAGGTAGCTTAACTTCTGGAGATGGCTTATTATTAAAAATAACTCAGCTTCTCTCAATCAAATGGAAACTATAGAACAGACACAACAAGATGATGGTTAGTAAGTAGAGAGCTTACACAAAGTTGCACCTGCAAAAGTTGCCACAGGACACAACAAGAAGCTGTGATTCTACAGTCTCTTATCTCTTTGGATAGCTCAGACCAACATATGGAAATCACACAGATTACGAGGATATGCAGCAGACATGATGTTTCGTAATGTTAGATATTTTAGTATAATTTGATTGACTAGTTAACCAATATAATTATAATATTTTATTAATCAAATCAGGATGGTGCGGAGTGTACGCTTGTTTAAGTATATTATGATTCACTGTATCAGAAATTTATCAGTTGCTTAGGGACAAGCAATGGGGGTCAAAGAGGACAATGCCCTCTTTGCAGGGGTTCGGGGCAGCGCAATGACTTTGAATTTTTGAAATTAATAACTTAACATTTTAACTCAAAATTCTCGATATTTTGAACACTTGATTTTGAGTCAAGTTTAGGCCGAAATGGTGTAATGACTTCGGCACCAAGTCATCTTCCCAAGGGATCCCTTTGCTTTGGAGCCAAAATTTCAAATGAATGGGCAATACTTTAGGCCGAATGATTCCAATGATTACAAAGGGTGTAGTATCTCTTCCAAAAGATGTGTTGTCTCTTCCAAATGGTTGGACAACACTATAAATTGGTCATAGGTGAGGTGCGAAAATTTCATAAAAAACATTCACATTCTCAAGTGATTCTGATTTTATTTGATTGAAATTTTGGGTGCCACCAAATTGTTTCAATATGAAAGTATTGTCACGATTTCAATGAAAGTGTTGTCACGACTTCATATCAATCCAAAAAGGCTTATCGAAAGTTCTACACATAACATCAAATATTATAACTTTGCAGTGGACTACTAACTATTAAAATTGGCAAATTTGTCCATTTTTTTCATTCAAAACTTTGAAATAACGAGCACAGAGCTTGAAGCATCGAACAAGAGATCATTATAATTAGAAGAGGAAATCTTTCGTCTGGAATTTGGTGCAAAGATGCAGCAAGAGCATCAGTACCTATAGTTGTCAAACATGCAAACTTACCTGAAGTTCAGAGATCAAGTGTAAGACATCATTTGCCCCATAACCACCACCACTCTTTGCACCATACCATCCATACTAAATTACTAATCGAATAATCTCCTTCAGCGCCACTTACTCATAAACAATTCGAAATCGATTTACTTCAGCACTCAGAAAACTAAAATAAAAAATCAAATTCATTGAACAAATTCAGAGAAATATCGAGAATACATGGACTCGTAGATGAGAGAGCTAGATAGAGAGACTCACGACGGAGTTCCGACCCCCCACCGCTGCAAAATCGAAAGGAGGATAAAATGGCGGCTTAGGAAGGGAAGATAGGGAAAGCCAGTTGAAATTAAAGAAGTATTTATAGTGAATTAAGTTAGGCCTCATTCAGTGAAAACTGTGGAATGAGACGGCCCGTTAACATACTAATAATAATAAATAAATAAACTAATGACTACGAATTTGTTGAATCACGAAAACTGGAGTCTTTTCTTTTCGGTCGTTTCTAACTGCTCCGATAACCTGCACGGAATGAAATCCTGAGGTGTTCCCGTTATTTCCCCTCCGATGATAAAGTCAGTCGGAGGTTCGTTCAGAATTGATGAGTAAATGCAAAACAAAAAGTGAGTGAAGTGAGTAATGAGCTATCAATGTATAAATGAGGTAGGTGAAGGGGTATGTATACTCATTTTTCTTGGACCATGGTAGAGTCAAATGTTACCTTGGTTATCCGAGTTGTCTCTAGGGTGAGCGGACTGTGGTTTGTAGAGGTAATGATATGGGGTAAGACAACTATCCCAGTGTAGTTGTCATTCTTGTCAGCTTGATCATTACCTTGTCATACATTATCGAACTAGGCAATAGGGGCGTAGGCGTTTAGACTAGGGTAGTCACTACGTATTCTGACATGCATTTAATCATCGTACTTTCACGTCTGGTGCTCAGTAAGAGATCAATTTTGTTTGACGCATCTCACATGAACGACACCCTCATACGTTTCTCGTAAGGGGGACGCCAAAGTGGCAAGCACAAAAGTGACGACTCTGGGGCCTGCAAGTCCAGATTCGATCGGTTTTGGGTCAGATACGAAAATGTATGGGCCGAGGCCCATAACCCATTAGTATTAATATTATGGATGCTCTAGTAGAGAGGCATGCTTGGTCTCACTAATAAAATAGTGATAGTGGTTGAGTTTCATTTAGAGTGGGACAGACGTCCTTAAGCATATCTATGTTTATTTTAATATTATTAATAAATATATAACTAAAAAGTAGAGATTTGCATTAAAAAAAAATATTTTTTCATAACCAAACAAAAAACAATACGGCTCTCAAATTTAAGAACATCATTTTGAATGAAAAATGTACCTTTTATCATGTCTTATTAATTAATAAAACTATTCGATGGATTCCTTTCAGGAACACTATATTTCTCATTTTTGGGCATTTTTAGCTTCTTAGTGTTATATTATAAATTCAGTATTTTTTGTGATTTATTCATCCAATTAAGGAGGAGAATGCGTTAGTCTAAGTGAATTTATCTTTTTTTTTTTTAAATTTTGAAATGCGTCACTTTATGAACGGTGTATTAAAAAAAAGGTAATAGCAAGTAGCTACCTGTACTTTGGACATTTTGCAACGAGCTACCCAAACTTTGAAAATTCAAAACGAGCTACCTTAACTTTGAAAAAGGTGCAAATAGCTTCCTCCGTCTAATTTCCAACGATTTTTCGACGAATTTCCGACGAATTTCCAACGAATTTCCGACGAAAAATTAGACGGAGATAGCTATTTGCACCTTCTTCAAAGTTGAGGTAGCATGTTTTGAATTTTCAAAGTTCGGGTAGCTCATTGCAAAACGTCAAAAGTTCAGGTAGCTACTTGGTATTTATCCCAAAAAAACATTTTTCTTTCAAAACTGAAAAAAAAATAAAAAAATCAAGATTCAACAAAATCCACATCTTCTTTCTAGAACATATCTGTCTAATCTTCGCAGTTGACACTTTACTTTAGACTTTAGACTTTGGAGTCTGACTTTTGACTGCTGCTCAGTCACTCAGCACTACCATTCACTACGTACTGACAACGGCCTCCGACGGCGGCGACACAAAATTTGCGCACCCACTAAAATGGTTGGGTCCGCCCGTGACCATTCACTGTGATCGTAAAGACTTAAATGCAGAGAGAGAGAGAGAAAGTTTGGAAACGGTGGTGATGAAGAGGACGGAGAGCGACGTTCAACAGTTCTCACACGCATCCACACAGATCATTATTAATCCCTAGATCAATCAAAGTTAATAATGGAAAAAAGTAAAACAATGGAGGGAAGCAATGAAACAAAACAAGAACAGAGGTTGAGGTTGGATCAAGCAAGGCCCCACTGCCTCTGTTCTGTTCTGTACTCAACCCATAAGGAAAGACATCATCTTTCTCTACTCGCCATTGATGAATAACAGCCTTTCTCTCCCTAAAAATAGCTTCTTTTCCCTCTGTCTCCCTTTTTCCACCCTTCATGTAAAATTATCGCCCCAAGTTCAGATTATGAACACAACCCCTTTTCCATTACCGGACGCGTCTACTGGACTGCCCTCGGATTCGAGTTTCATGATTTATATATGCTGCTGCATTAGCGTGTATTATTAACTCTGAAATTCTTTTATTTTGGAAAAGAAATTTTTGTTTTTTTTATTAAATTTTTTTCTTGTTTTTTGGAAGATTTTAAGTTCCCCTTTTGCGGCTACATCACGTTCATTAAAATCTAGAAGGGGGGAAAAGAGGGTAGCCTTTTGTGATTCGTTGTTCATTAGGGTTTCTGCATCTTGATCTCTCCGTCCTCGGAGAGGCCCGAGATCTGAAATCCCATTGTTTCTATACCCGCTGCTTCGGATATACCTATGTTTTGAGGGGTTGTCTTGCCTTGAGTTGCTGTCTCTTGGAATCTGTGTTTTGTTGCAGTAGAAACTTGAAAAGCTCTCTCTTTTTCATAGAGATGAGCTGCTTCTCTTGCCTTAGCTCGAGGAGTAGACGCAAAGACGTAAGCAGAGTAGAAATCGACGACAGCGGTGGTCGATCTAGCTCTCGCGGTGGCTTGGATTCCTCAGGTGATAAGCTGATTTCATTCCCTTTTTTTTTCTATTGAATCCATCTATCTGTTGTACAATGTTGTCCGTTAGGTTTGAAAAGTAGGTTGGATTTGCAGGTAATTGATGAATTTGGATCTTGTAACTTGATTTGTTTTTTTTTATTACTAGCTCAACGTGAGCTAGTAAGCATTAATTAGCTACAATCCAGGTTCTTCATTTTCGCTTCAAATTGAGAAAATTCTCACATCAAATCCTAATGTTCATTGTATGGTTGGTTATAGGAAATGGGAAAAAGAGAGAATCTCATAGTGGCAAGAGCAAGGGTGGGAATAGTCCCAAAGGCAATGCTGCCAGGAGCTTCACATTCAAGGAACTTGCCACCGCAACTCGGAATTTCAAGGAATTGAATTTGATTGGTGAAGGGGGGTTCGGAAAAGTATACAAAGGGTGGCTTGAAAGTGGTGAGGTAATTAGCCTCGAACTGTTCTTGCACTCTTTTGTTCTTTATTTTCTACAGATTCATCCACACATAAGTGGTTAAATGAGTTGGAATGTAAAAAAATAAGATTTTGGTCACTTGCAATTGCTTGAACTCTCATTTCATCTTACTATATCTTCAATACCATTGCCTAAGCAATAAAAAAAACTACTTTTAGGATCATCAGGAAGAAGAGAGGATTTTGGGCATGTTTTTGTTAGAATAGTGTAATTTTGTTGATGTTGTTGATTGTTTGTCGGCAGATTGTTGCCGTAAAACAGCTCAATCACGATGGTCTTCAAGGGTTTCAAGAGTTTATCGTGGAGGTTCTCATGTTGAGCTTGCTTCATCATCCTCATCTAGTCACTTTGATTGGATATTGCACTGATGGAGATCAGAGGCTTTTGGTTTATGAATACATGCCAATGGGTAGCTTGGAGGATCATCTATTCGGTAGTTACCAAACCACGATTTCCATTCATTTCCTTCTTTTCTACTCCAATTTTTGAACCATTTGCTGAGACTTACAAAATGGGTTTAAAAGTCGAAGAAGATGATTTTCCTGGAAATGGGTCTCTAATTACAATGATTAGCAGACTTATTTGAGGAATAATTTTCAGATTAGTCGATTTCAAGAGCCATTTATCTTATAATCTAGGGTAAATGGTCAAAGTGCCCCCTAAAGTTTGGCCTAAATTTAAGAATCTCCCTTAAAGTTTAAAGTGCTCCTTAATATTTGAAAATGATGAAAAATCCCCATGCTCTTTTAGGGGGAATTTTTCATCATTTCTTAACAATAGGGAGGATTTTAAACTTTAAGGAGGATTCTTAAATTTCGGTCAAACTTTAGGGGGCACTTTGACCATTAACCCTATAATCTAATGATAAACTGCAGTAGCTGCATGAATTCTTCATCTTCTGCTAAAACCGTGGCTTTGTTTTCCCAGATCTTGAGTCGAATCAAGCCCCACTTAGCTGGAACACTCGAATAAAGATTGCGGTTGGTGCAGCAAGAGGAATCGAGTACCTCCATTGCAAAGCAAACCCACCCGTTATCTACCGTGACTTGAAATCTGCAAATATCTTGCTCGACAATGATTTCAACCCGAAGCTCTCTGACTTTGGTCTCGCCAAATTGGGTCCTGTCGGGGACAACACCCATGTCTCAACAAGAGTCATGGGAACATATGGATATTGTGCTCCAGAGTATGCCATGAGCGGAAAATTAACCCTAAAATCCGATATTTACAGTTTCGGTGTCGTTCTTTTGGAGCTCATCACCGGCCATAAAGCCATAGATACTACCAGAAAAGCAGGAGAGCAAAATCTAGTCACTTGGGTAACTTCAAATTCTCTTTTTTATCCGTTTTTTGGTCTCAAGAAGTGCTTTTGGCAATTGGGTGGCACTCAAAATCTAATCTTTTTAATTTGCAGAGCCGACCGTTTTTGAAAGACAGGAGGAAGTTTGTCCAACTCGCAGACCCTCTATTGCAAGGGAAGTTTCCGGTTCGGTGTCTTCACCATGCAATTGCCATCACAGCAATGTGTCTGCAAGAGCAACCCACGTTTCGTCCACTCATCACTGACATAGTCGTGGCCCTCGAGTACTTAGCCACCCAGAGCGACAGCCCTGATTCCAGAAGAAGCTTAAACCCTACATCGGCGTCAATAAAAGCAACACCGTCTCCTTCAAAGCGCGACAGGAGGTAGGTTGGGAGAAGGTGTTGTTTTGTTCATCTGTGCTTGAAAATGTAGGAAGATGGAGAAGAGAAGGAGTTTGTTGATGGTATTTTCTTCTTCTTTTTGGTGCTTGTTACAGAAACTTATATATTGTGTAATTAATATTCTAGTTTTTTGCCTAATACAAATTCGTGTATCTATCTATCTATGTATGCATGTATATTATGAAGATTCTAAGTGAGTTTATAACATTATCATAGGACAATGTTTTCTTGTTGTTTCATATTTTCTTGGTTTTACCAATCTTTGCGTATCAATACTTATATCGTGTTACACTTATTAAATACAAATGCGCACGATAAGTTTATTGTGTTATATTCCTCCATACGAATACGACACCGTGCGTGTTCAATTGTGTTCTCATATTGTGTTAAATTAGTTAGTAGTAGCATCCACATGTGAAACTCATAAGAAAATATTAAAATTCTCATGTGCACATGTGAAACTCATAAGAAAATATTAAAATAATGAATTATTTATAATAATAAATAATAATTATGAAATTCAGATATCAAATTTTACGAATTTTTAATGTAAAATTATCAAACTCTAAAAGTTATTAAATAAGTTTTTAGAAAAATATTAAAAGTTCAAACTCACTCGTTCAACTTTATTATATTAATGTGTGCGTTGTATGTTGATATTTAAACACGGCACAAAAATTACATCATGATATCTCTCTATAATATTATTACACATACACAATTATTTTGTATGTGTGTTGTATCGTGTTACGTAAGAAATTATCAAATTTTAGTTTCAAACAGATACTCTCGATGGTTTGGTATTCCACTCTTAAAAAAATACTATTAACTACGGTTGATCATGAGCGGGTCAGGCCGGTCTTGGAGACAGAACCGAGCGGCCGAGCCCGAGACCGAAATTTCGGTCTTGACATCTGGAGGATCGAGACTGACTTTGGCATAAAAAAACGTATGAGTCGGTCTTGCTTGATTCGGCCCGGCCTCGGTCTTGGACCAAATTTTTTGGTAAAAAAAAATCAGTTGGATTAGCCAAAAAAATCACTGAAATTTTGGTTTTGAACTCGCTCGCTTCTCGTTTTCCGCCGCACTTCCCTTATGGGACCGATCCAAGGGTTGTTGAATGCTTAAATGTTATGAATTATTAGTGTTTCAATGGTTATGCCATGAATTTCTAGGATTTTCTTTAATGTCGGATCGGTCCGGTCCTAATCGGGCTTTTGAAATAAAAGCCCGAGATCGAGACCAAGCCCGATCTTGAAGGGAAAAAATGTATGCTCGCTCTCGGTTCTAGTCAGGTCAGTCTTATCGGGAATTATCCAGTCTTTTTTATCACCCCTACTGCTAACTAATGTTTTTATAAGTTTAAAATATTTTATAAATTACTTTATGTAATTACGGTAATATCCTTACATAATTTGTTCATAATCTATAATGATAATAATGTGGAAGGACCTACCTTCCTTAAAGCCGAATTGACCATTCATAACCACATAGGTTGGTTTGGTCCCCATTTAAGATTCCATGTGCGGTGCGGACTCACAAACTAAACCTATGGGTCCAGACCATACGGAACTTCTCCCATTGATTTGTGACGTTCAAATTTTTTATAAATATTATTTCAGAAAAAAATTATTTTTTTCTATAATGCAATTTGCTAAATATTTATTAAGGTGAAAAACTTATGATTTTTTTTGTTGAGGATGTAAAATTATTTTGATTTAACTTGTTAACGGAAACTAAAAGTGAATAAAAAGTATTTAAGTCATTTTAAAGCTCAATTAAAAAAAGAATAATCATAATTTAGATATAACTCATTAAAATGAATTATTTTAATGCATTTTTTTGGGGGTCATATTTTAATGCATATGAAAGAGAAGATATTGTAACAAAATTAATATATATATATAACTTTTGCATGATTTGTCATGTTATGGATACAAGTTTTTATTAGGTATATGAGAAATTACGTGTTTATAAATAAGTACTTGATTTTTTTTTATTACTTTTAGGTACTTGAATTTTTCAAAATGTTTGTTTTTGTCTTTTAAACTGTCATTTTTGGACTGAACGTAAAAAGTATGTAGTACTAAGGAATTTGTACTTTGTCTTATTATTGTAGAGTACATATGCTTCTTATTGTTAAAATTTGGTACATGTAGTTTGTCTTGTTATTTTAATGTAGTATTTTTTATACTTAATCTTATTTTTTTATAATTCCGTCCAAAAATAATTTTTCTAATACTTTAAAAATTCCATGTGCCTATTCATAATTTTTTGAAGTACGTAAAAAATGTTTATCCCTTGTCTTATGACACTCTATATGAATAACAATTAACGGGTAACTGTGGAAGTAATTAAGTTCCTCATTGGAGTCATTAACAACATGGGTTTGGTATTAATTAGTAATTAATTTGAATATTAAGTCCTTAATTTTGTATTTGTAATACGAGGCGTTGAGTAGGTGAGCAACTAAAACAATAAACTAATTCATCATAGACTGATTTCGTATTTGCTGACGTGTCTTTAAAGGAGGAAAATATTTTTTAATTATAAAAAAAAATTGTTGAAATTTTGGTCGTCTAGAAAAGGACAGTAATACGTAGCCCGGTCAATTTCTTGACCACCATGCAGTAAGTAATACAAAATAAAGCCTATGTATTATATTATATATACACAAAAATTACAACCTTTATAGTTTATAAAGAGATTGAACGGGTCTCTTTAATATCTCTATTGAAATAGATAATAATCAAATAATTAAAATATAAAATTAATTAATAGGGACGAGAACGAGAGATAATGCTTAATCCACGCGTTGTGGAGGATTGGGCCCTCCTCTACGCGCCATTGACTTTTATTTTAAAATTGCAATCCACTCCTTCATCTTTTACCTTTCTCTGAACGAGGACAAAGTTCAATCATGAGAATGTTTTTGCCTTTGTCTTCCAAACATTTTCGGAGTTGCCCCCATAAAAACGATTCTTTACGATAGCGAAAATAAAACAGCAACATTTGTTCATCTAATATTTTAAGGTTAAATACTAAAAAGTTACATAAACTTTGAACATTTTGCAACGAACTACCCGAACTTTAATAATTCAAAACGGGCTACTTCAACTTGGATAAATGTGCAAATCACTAACTCCGTCCAATTTACGGTCAACTGTTGATAAAATTTCGTCAAAAATTCGACAAACAATTGTCGGAAATTCGTCATTAATTGGACGGAGGTAGCTATTTGCACCTCCGTCCAAGTTAAGGTAACCTGTTTTAAAATTTTAAAGTTCGGATAACTCGTTGCAAAACGTCCAAAGTTCATAACGTTTTGCAACAAACTACCCGAACTTTAATAATTCAAAACGGGCTACCTCAACTTGGACGAAGATGCAAATAGCTACCTCCGTCCAATTTACTGTCAACTGCTGATAGAATTTCGTCGGAAATTCGTCATAAATTGGACGGAGGTAGCTATTTGCACCTTCGTCCAAGTTGAGGTAGCCCGTTTTGAATATTTAAATTTCTGATAGCTCGTTGCAAAACATCCAAAGTTCAGGTAGCTCCTTAATATTTCAGTTAACACAACTTACTTTTTTTATTTTAATAACAAAAATAAAATGTTACCAAACTCTTAATGTAGGGAGTTTATTGACATACAATTTAAACAAGAAGGACCACATTAACACATTCCAAACATTTGAGGAACAACTAATGACTAACCAAAAAGAATGATTCAAATGAAATTACCCATAAAGAATGATTCTTCTCTTCCCCCAAAAAGAGAGTATAAAATGTCAAAGGATCAAAAGTTGAGGTGTAGAACTTCACCTCTGGTCTCTCCTTTCACCTCTGGTCTCTCCTTTCCATTTCTGTGTTTCCTCTCCTCTCCTCTCTGGTTTGTTCTTGTGGTATAAATGGAAACCAGGTAAACATCTGAAACTCAAGTAAATTTGAACTCTTGTCGGAAAAGAGAAGATTGTAAGGAAACAGCAAAAATGGGCAACTGTTGGGGAGCTCCAGTGGATACTCATCACAGCCCTAATCCGACCAAACCAAACAGTCCAGGTTCCAAAGTTTGAATCTTTGAACAAGATCCAATCTTCTTCTTTCTGTGTGTTCATTAATGTCGTGAAGAAACGTCAAACGGTGCTGATATCTGTGTGTACAAAAACGCTAGGGAAGGAGAACGTCGCAAGGGCCCTGTGTCCTCCGGAAAAGCAACCGGTTGCGGCAGAGAAGGAGGAGCAGCAGGAGGAGCCGATCTCGCCGAACCTGAAGGTGTTCACTTTATCACATTTGAGGACGGCAACGAGGAACTTCCGACCGGATACCATGTTGGGTGAGGGAGGGTTCGGTCAGGTCTTCAAGGGGTGGGTCGACCCCAAAACGTATGCTCCAGCGAAGGTCGGTGTCGGGATTCCGGTCGCCGTTAAGAAGTCAACTCCGGACAGTCCTCAAGGACTGCAAGAATGGCAGGTAAAAATTTCAAATTTGAACCAAATTCTTTCATTTTTTTGCAATATTAACCAAATCGGCGAAACTGGTTCAGGCAGAAGTGAAGTTCTTGGGGAAATTTTCGCACCCGAACTTGGTGAAGTTGCTAGGTTATTGTTGGGAGGAGAAGACGTTTCTCTTAGTTTACGAGTACATGCAGAAAGGCAGCTTGGAAAATCACCTTTTTAAAAGTATGAAACATAATATATCTATTAATTCATTGTTATTTTTTTGCTTAAATTTGACTTTTAATATTTGACTTTATTTAATAATGAAAATTTATTTCCCAACCATGCAGCTATAATGGCCATATTGCAGCTGGTTGTAATTATTTATCAGGAAGTCCCTATACTCTTTCCCAACAAAACTTTCATCCCAAAACTTTGTCAATGTTAATCGGAAATACTAATATTAATGTACTACTATAAACCTTCATTTAATTGATTAGTGCATAATTTCATACATTATCCTCAGAAAATTCAGTCTTCATAAAATTCCCTTTTTATTTAGAAATTGAATTTTGAGAGATACATTTTACATGTTAGACTGATGGAATTGCACATTGCAGAGGGTGCGGATCCTCTTTCGTGGGAGTTACGGCTTAAGATAGCGATCGGAGCCGCTCGAGGGTTAGCCTTTTTGCATAACTCGGAGAAATCGGTCATTTATCGGGATTTTAAGGCATCCAATATTTTGCTAGACTGGGTTAGATCTTTGGACACCCTTTTTTTAGACAATTCAAAGTTTTATGACTTAAACTGTCATTCTTTTTCCTTTGGGGTCTGAAAGGCTAACTATCCATTTGATTAGGACTACAATGCTAAGCTTTCGGACTTCGGTCTGGCAAAGTTCGGCCCGACAGATGGCAGCTCTCATGTCACAACACGTGTGATAGGCACGTACGGGTACGCAGCTCCCGAATACATTGCCACTGGTAATTCGACTGTCTCTACATATTTCACTAATTTATATCGTAATTTTCTTATTTTCTCATATATTATATAACGCCAAGTACGGAGCAACTCAAGGTTGAGGGGTTAACCTAGGCCTGTTCATGAACCGGTTCGATCTCGAACCGATTCAGAATTGAATTGGTTTGTAAAAAAAAATATTTTTTTCTGTTTCTAAAAATACTGATCTGGTTTATGTTAAAAAATGGTCTGGTTCAAACCGATTCATAACCGGTTCGAAATGACCTGATCTGTTTTTTTTAATAATAATTTTGGTTAGAAAATAATATGGTTCAAACCAAAATTGAATCGACTGAAAATCATGTCCAACACACTGAACCGACTGAAAAATACTGAACCAAGTGAAAAACACACTGAACCAACTGAAAAAACACTGAACCGACTAAAAAAACACTGAACCAACTTAAAAATACACTGAACCGACTGAAAATCTGTTCCACAACCAATTGAAATTATGTCAAACATCAACATACGAGAGTCCAATACATCTCTAGGTTTGGTTTATTGAAGACATCTCTAGGTTTGGTTTAATTTCATACCGGTTTGGTTGATTTTGCTTCAAACCGGTTCTAAAATTATATGGGTTTATAAATGTTTGATTTAAATTTAAGTATAAACGAATATAAAAAATGAGTCGATTCGAACTGAATTTTTGATACTATTTTGAACTGGTCTACTTGAAACCTAAAAAACTGATCTGGTTTTAATACTAATTCGGCTGAACCGGTTCGAACCAAACCAAAACCAGATCAATTCAGTTGAAACGGTTTAAATGAACAAACTTAGGTTAACCCTAAAAAATATAATTATTTTAAATTATATATTTACCGTTACTTTTTTTTTAATTAAATTATTTGCTCTTACTCTTATATTAAAAATTAAAATTAAAATATATATTTGTCCCACTAAATAAACTTTCTAATTTCATTCATGTATAACGGGATATTATAATTTATAGGACATCTCTATCTAAAGAGTGATGTATACGGTTTTGGAGTGGTATTATTGGAGATACTTACGGGCCTACCCGCACTTGACCAGAGCCGACCTTCCGGCTCACACAGCCTGGTTGAGTGGACCAAGCCATCCCTATGTGAGAAACGAAAGCTTAAGAAGCTAATCGACCCGAGGCTAGAGAACCAGTACCCAATCAAAGCCGTGATCAATGTAGCCGAGTTGATACTAAAATGCCTCGAACCCGACCAAAGAAACCGACCATCGATGCACGAAGTTTTGCTTAGCTTAGAAAATATCAACTTATTCAAGGAGGTCAAGACCCGATCGACCGTGACTTCCGAACGCAAAAATAGCCATCACCGGTCGCCTGTGCCCCGCCATGACAGTGGTAGAACTGGCGGCCGAGAGAATCGTCACTCATGGCCGACGGACAGTTAGGGTGAACATCAGATTTGAGGTCATAGATACACGGTGTATATATGGATTAGACAATTCCTTGTTTTTTCTTCCCCAATTGGTCAAAATAGTATAAAAATATGTTGGATTAAGAATAAATTATTTTTTATTTAATATAATCAAATGCATCTAATCAATTAAATACATGGTCCAATAATATTTAATTAAATTTTGAATTGGTCAAAATTTAAGTTTACCATCCGACAACTTTTTAAGCAAATTTAACCAATTCAAATCCGTCAACTTTTTAAGCAAATTTAACAAATTCAAGCTCACTCGATTGTAACTGACTTGGATCTGAATCTTAATTCACTTTTTTTAAGCAAATTCCAGCTTACTCGATTTTGACTGACTTGGATTTGAATCTTAATTCCAATAATATTTAATTAAATTTTGAATTGGTCAAAATTTAAGTTTACCGTCTGTCAACTTTTTTAGTAAATTTAACAAATTTCAGCTCACTCGATTGTGACTTACTTGAATCTGAATCTTAATTCATACTTTTTTTAAGCAAATTTAACAAATTTCACTTTTTTAAAGCAAATTTAAGCTTACTTCGATTGTAACTGATTTGGATCTGAATCTTAATTCATACAAATGTGAATCAAAACTCAATTATAACATTTAAAAATGTTAAATTAAATCTTTTTTAAAAAATCTTTTTGTTATTTTTATAATTTTTAAATCTTTATTTGTTAATTTTAAATGAAAAAAATTGACAAAATGAACACCTTTGACTAAATATATGTATTTTTTTTTACAAAATGTTGACGAAGTAAACAATATCTTTGACCAAATATAAAATATTGTTTTTACGATTTCATCAGAAAGAAACTTGAAATGTTTGGAAGCTGTATAATAGACCGGGGTTTTATTAATTACGACCACATTAGTCATTACAATGTTTATTCAACTGTCGCATATGATACCAAGAACACCACAGTCAACACTCAACAGCACTCAGCTTTTCACTTTGATATTCACAAACCAGACAGCCGATCTCACATGCTCGGTCGGACATTCAGGCGAGTCGCAATCTTCTGGCTCAAAGATTTGTCCGCCTGAGGCAACACCACATCAAATATAAGCATTACCAAGCAACATTACCACAAAACTTGAATTCCAAAACCAATCCTTTTACTTTGCCTATCTTCTGAGGGAAAGGATAAGAACAGACCTGGGACCAGTAGGAGATCCAGATGCTGCGGATTTCATGGGTGACACGGGCGTCCGAAAGTGCTTCCACCCAACGCTTCACAAATCGATCTTGCCTGCAAAAACAGCAATTTTGAATAGATATGAAGACAGTAAGTGGACACTTTGGAATCGGGTGGATTACCTGTCAGGTGGCCAGGATCGGTATCGCTCTCCAGGTTGCTTGAAGTTGTTCTCCTTTTCAATGATGACCTGCATATGCCGATAAAGCTCAAATGACAAATTAGTATACAATTATTGGTTTTCCATTTTATTGATGATCAGCATAAAGCCGAGAATGGACCATAACATACCCTTTCACGTTTACCAGTCAAAACAGGAGTCGGAATAGGGAACTGCTGAGCATGACGAACAGGATCAAATCTTGATGGGAAGTAGTTCACCTGCAAGACACCAATTAAAGCATTCCATAACCAAACAAGACCCAGAATTATCTAACTGCATCTTATGAAAAACAAAACTTGCATTACCTCTTCGTCTCTGTGCATGAAATTCATGAAACCTTCATGGTGATTGTTGTGGTGAGCACATTTCGGCGCATTAACTGGAAGTTGGAGATAATTTGGTCCAAGGCGATGCCTCTGTGTATCAGCATACGAAAAGATGCGAGTCTGGAGTAGCTTGTCATCGGAATAATAGATCCCAGGAACAACAATAGCAGGGCAAAACGCAAGCTGCTCATTCTCTGCAAAGAAATTATCAATGTTCTTATTCAAGACCATTCGTCCCACTGGTTGCAATGGCAAGATGTCTTCAGGCCAAGTCTTTGTCACATCAAGAGGGTCAAAATCAAATTTGTGTTCATGGTCAGGATCGATTATTTGGACATAGAGTTTCCACTCAGGGTAGTTGCCCGCTGCAATAGAGTCATACAGATCCTTCGTGGCATGGCTATGGTTGGATCCACCAACCCTGATTGCATCTTCCTCAAGCAAGGACTCAACTCCACAGGTTGGTTTCCAGTGGAACTTCACAAGATGCACCTTTCCAGCTTTGTTGATTAAGGTGTATGTATTGACACCAAATCCATCCATGTGTCTGTAATCTTGTGGGATCCCAATATCATCAAAGAGGAAAGTGAACATATGCAAGCTTTCTGGGTGATGAGAGAAGAAGTCGAGGATCCTCCAATTTTCCTGGATATGTGTCTTAGGGTTGGGCTTAAGAGCATGGACCATATCTGGGAACTTCATTCCATCACGGACAAAGAAAACAGGAAAATTATTGCCGACAAGATCAAAATTTCCCTACATCAAACAATAAAATTGTCAGCCTACAATGAGAATAACACAGATTGTAAATAATTTTTTTTACCTCTCGTGTGTAAAACTTCACAGCAAAGCCTCGAGGGTCCCTAAGGGTTTCAGGGCTGCCACGTTCATGGATGACAGTAGAGAAACGAACAATTACAGGAGTCTGCACTCCCGGTGCACGGAGGAAATCAGCGCAGGTGAGGTTTGAGATATCGTGTGTCACCTCAAAGAACCCTTTTGCACTTGCTCCCCTAGCATGGACTACACGCTCCGGGATTCTCTCCCTATCGAAGTTGGCAAGCTTTTCAAGCAAATGGTAATCCTCAAGGAGTATAGGACCTGCCAAAGATAATGCAACTTTCTGTTTTCTAAATGGGTATTCATTCATAAGAAACTTCATCTTGAACAGTTGTACAAATATGTAACAAATTCACTAGACTAACACTCTGCTTTAGAATTGGAAAAACTCCTATATTTTCAGGTGGAGAAAGCTTAATCAACCAAGAAACTCCCAACTTTCTACAAATTAAACATGAAGTAATATATACAACAGCTAACTTTTCTTCATGGCCACTAACTCTTCCAATTAAAGGGAAAAATAGAACAATCATTCAGAAGTAAATCAGAAAGCTTGAAGGGAAGACATAATGAGAAACATTGTCAGGCAGGTATTCATGTCTCCTATACGAGCTAATTGAAGTACTTTTTTAGCACACAAAGAAAGGCAGCTGAGAGATCAAAAGACCGTGTGCGAAAATTGGTTTGTTATCAACACAGAGATGTACTGATGAACCAAAAAACTCAGCTAAGTAGTCCAATATAGTACCTCTGGTTCCAACCGTTAAGGATGAGTTATTGTTCCACACCGGAGCACCAGAGTTTGTAGTCCAGAAGTGAGAATTGAAAGAACTCGATGGGCGATGCTGCAGGATAAATGATTCCACCAATACGTCAATCAACAGTAGGGGAAAACAAAAAGTGATTCTCCTTTGGGTATATTAAACTGAGGATCTTAAGAAGTTAAGCACTCCAGATTCATATAACCAAACTAACCTCAGGATTCAGTAAAACAAGGGCTGAATAGAATGAGGTTCATTATTTTTAACGATGTACAGCACAAAGGAAATTTATTTACTTTCATCTGGGGTTCCAAATGTTCCTAACAAATTAAATTTCAACAATCGATGGTATACTGGGCTTCATGCAATCGATGGACCAAGCCGCCGCCTTAGAGAGCTGATCACAGTAATGACCTCCCAGTGAAAGAGATCGTCACTATTCTACCCATTCTCTTACAAATTTATATTTCTTATCCGAAGAAAAACTTCCTCTTTAATTTCATAACTTCGTCCTAACAATACCACAAATTTTCAAATGGTTTCGATCGATCAAATTTACTCCCGAAGCTGGAGCCGGTGCCAACAAAAGGGCGACGTTCAAAATAAATTGTTTCCCGATAGACTTCAGTAACAATCGTTTCAGATCAGAACAAAGGAGATATTACGCTGCAAAGTTCTGTTAATCGGTCCAATTTGAGCACAAACAATCATCCAACACACAAAAAAGAACACGCTGAACGATACAAAATCATCCGATGAAGGCATCCAAGTCACAATTTCAGTATAAAAATGGATGAATGAAGATGATCAATACAATAGTACCTTGTATGGATCCATAGCGAGAGAAGAACTGTAACGAGGCGAAGAAGAGACGGCAAATCCTTCCGATGAAGGCGAAAGGGAGAAGCGTCGATTGATGGCGGACCGTTCCGAAATGACGCGTGGCGATCACCGTGGCGCACTACAGTTCGGCCCGTCCCATTTATATAGCCAGGTCACGCGTTTCTATTTAGTATTTTCTGCTACTCATCGTTATCCTAATGTTTTTCTGTTGGCGTGTAAATCTCTCTCAAACTTTTCATATCTCTTTTTACATCCTCCAGTTCCGATGATGTTAAATTTAGGCATCTATCTCGTTTACTGAAACCATTTCGTCCTTCGATTAGCTTTGCAATGGACCTCATATACACAACACGTGAGACTTGAGCCAAGCATGATCCTTATTCATAAGTTTGAGGGAATATATGACCATCCATGACAAGGTATAGGACCAAAAGAGGACATATGTTTGGAATCTAGCTCGAGTGGCACCATGTGACGTGTACATTTAACTATGTGACACGTAGCGGGTACTTCATAGAGGCGCGTGCCACATCAGAAAGTCTTTCTTGGATATGGTATACTGACACAGCAACTTAATTCAAACCAAATAAAACCAGTTTCTATATAACTGGTGTTTATTATAGTATAAACACAACGTAAACTTCCATAGCAGCTCGACAAAGCCAGTTCACGACATGTTCTGTTCTGTTCTTACTTACATGCTTGGTCGCACGTTAAGACGGCTAGCCAGTATCTGACCCAGAGATTGGTCCGCCTGCAGAAACACCCACCACGGCAAATAATTCATATAACGTTAATAAGTGATCATACATGCATTTATACTTTATAAGTGGTAAATTTTATTATCGGATCGAACCACGCGCAAATAACAATCACAATATACAACTCGGATTTCATCCCAAAACAATGTTGTTATAGGAGGAGTTGACCTTATTGTATATATGGTGCCCAAATTATTTGAAATACACAGGTGTGGTGTGGTGTTTCAATTTCTGTCACAGTGGACATTATTTCAACACTTTCCCTACGACTCGTATTTTAAAGGCACGACACCGACACATTTAATTCAGACGGATTGGGACTCAACAAATCTCATCTCACGTACATGTCTGACCCGAACTATGGTCCGTGGAGTAAACATAACACAACAAACCCACATCGGGCACTCAAAACGGAAAACAACTCAACACCGCCAAATAGAACCAGATTCTGATACCATGTTAAATTTTATTATCGGGTCAATCCACGCTCAAATAACAACCACATTATACAACTCGGGTTTCATCCTAAAACCAATTGGTTATTGGAGGAGTTGACGTTATTGTATATATGATGCCCAAATTTTTTGAAATTCACCGGTGTGGTATTTCAATTTGTGTGACAGTGAACATTATTTCAACAATAAGTGATATAATTAAGCTCATATATATATATATCCAACTGACCTGAGACCAGTAGGAGATCCAGATGCTACGGAGCTCAAAGGTTACACGCGGCTCTGAAAGGGCGTTAACTAAACGGTTCACAAACCGCTCTTGCCTAGAAAAATTTGTAAATAAATTAGGAGATCCCTATCAATATAATCAGACTAGCTAGTCGTGTTCGGTCGGTCGGGTCAAGTTATATGTGTATATTTACCTTTCCGGGTCGAAGGATCTGTATCTCTCCCCAGCCAGCTTGAAATTGTCGTTCTCCTTCTCCACAACACGCTGCATATGCCAATAAAAGTATACGATCGTTAAAGAGGCCTATAGCTTCAGTATGGTGGTGCTAGGTATTCTCTTTAAGGTTGAGCAAAAAAGACTGGCTGGATCGAAATCCCGATAAAAATGGTTTAAGACCGGTCCGACTAAGATCAAGACCGAGCGGATTTTTCCTTTAAGGTCGGACTCAGTCTCGACCTTAATTTTTTTCTCCGAAAAGCCCGATTAGGACCGGACCGGACCGAATTTTATTAAAACCTAACAGCCTCATATATATATATATATATATAGGCATTTTGTGATTTTGATATTACTAATTAATGATGCTGAATTAATATAGACTAAAAGATATTATTATATGTCATTTCATATAAAAATTTGTACAATGTTTGGACTTAAATCGATGACGGTAGTGATTCAGACATATTTTGTTTTACAACAAATTTTGTTTTTATTGAAAATTTCGGTCACAGACCGAGACCGGTCTGATTCAAGCAATTCCGACTCAGGTGGGCTTTTTAGACCGAAATCGGTCTCGATCCTCCACATGTGAGGACCAAAATTTCGGGCTCGGACTCGTTCTTGCCAAAAAGACTCGTCCGGCCTGCCCAAGCTCTCCCCTACTCTAACAAATTAGTGAGTGATGGAATGTATTGCAGCTTTGTATAAGTTTAGATACCAAATTTTCAAAAATTCAAGTAACAACTTGCTAACATACCCTTTCACGTTTACCACTCAAAGCACGAGTAGATATTGGGTTTGTGGCGAAAGCGTTGCGGACGGGATCAAATCTCGATGGGAAGTAGTTAATCTGCACCCAAAAAGTTACCATTTACATACATATATTATTGGTAATGAATTTACTTATTACTACAAGTAACTAAATGCCACTACATATATATATATATACATACCTCTTCATCCCTGTGCATGAAATTCATATGACCCTCATGATGATTGTTATGATGAGCACATTTCGGTGCATTCACCGGCAGTTGAAGGTAGTTCGGTCCGAGTCGATGCCTCTGCGTGTCACCATACGCAAAGATCCGACCTTGAAGCATCTTGTCATCGGAATAATGAATTCCAGGAACCATAGTCATGGTAAACGCAAGCTGCTCATTCTCAGCAAAGAAGTTATCGATGGTCTTATTCAGAACTAACCGCCCAACCGGCTGCAACGGTATGATGTCCTCCGGCCAAATCTGTGTCGTGTCGAGGGGTTCAAAGTCGAACTTGTCTTCATCATCAGGATCCATTATCTGAACCCAAAGCTTCCACTCAGGGAAGTTTCCGGATTCGATGGATTCGTAGAGATCTTTGGTTGCATGGCTGTGGTTTGTGCCGCCAACCCTAATGGCCTCTTCCTCAAGCAAACTCTTCACTCCACAGGTTGGTTTCCAGTGAAACTTCACGTACCAGACCTATATGATAATAATTTTTATTAAAAAAACAAAAATCAAATTTTTTTTTGTTAAGATGACTTAAGAGTATACCGGTCGTTTTCACTCACAAGTTCGGACTTTTGAGACAGTTGGTTAAGGAGTACGTCTTAAGTCTAACATGGTATCAAAGCGCGCAGATTCAAATCCTGACGACTTGAAAATATTGATCCATTCCCATTAAAGGCCGAGGTTGGGCACAAACCCATGGTATAAATCGATGTTCATAAACATCAGTTTAAGGGATGATATTAAGATGACTTAAGAGTATACCGGTCGCCTTCACTCACAAGTTCGGACTTTTGAGGCAGTTGGTTAAGGCGTACGTTTTAAGTCTAACATTTTTTTAAAAAAAAATGATTTTTTTTTATTGAAACGTTTCACGAACCTTTCCAGCTTTGTTAAGGAAAGTGTATGTATGGACACCAAATCCTTCCATGTGTCTGTAATCCTGTGGGATTCCGATGTCGTCGTAGAAGTAAGCAAAGGTGAGCAGGCTCTCTGGGTGGTGAGACAAGAAGTCGAGGAATCTCCAAGATTCCTGGAGATTGGACTTAGGGTTTGGTTTAAAAGCATGGATCACATCCGGGAACTTCATGGCGTCACGTACGAAGAACACAGGAATATTGTTCCCGACAAGGTCGAAGTTTCCTTCCCTAGTGTAGAACTTGACTGCGAACCCTCGTGGGTCCCTGATGGTCTCAGGGCTGCCACGTTCATGGATCACGGTCGAGAAACGAACTATGACTGGAGTCTGTACACCCGGTGCGCGGAGGAAGTCGGCACAGGTGAGGTTCGTGACGTCGTGGGTGACCTCGAAGAACCCTTTCGCGCTTGCTCCCTTTGCATGGACTACACGCTCCGGGATCCTCTCGCGCTCGAAGTTGGCAAGCTTTTCGATCAGTTGGTAGTCCTCAAGGAGTATAGGACCTCTGGATCCAACGGTCAAGGATGAGTCGTTGTTCCACACTGGTGCACCCGAGTTTGTAGTCCAGAAAGGAGTATTGTTAGCACTTGATGGGCGATACTGCATCAGATAGATGGTTGAACGTTAAACAAACCATTGTTAATCAATAATAAAATATTGGATAATCTTTTATTTAATAATGATTAATAGGATACTCAGATTTAGGGCTAGCTAGAGCCTCTCGTTGAATCGAAATCCCGATAAAATCGGCTCGAGATCGGTCTGACTAAAACTGAGACCGAGCAGATTAGTTTTTTCCTCTAAGGTCGGATTCAGTATCATGTTATTAGTATTTATTAATATATTTATATAATAACCATGAATATAACTAAAATACCATAATCATAACTATTATGGGTAAAAAAATCATCAGTATAACCGCACCGTACCATACTAGTACGATTATCCATATAAAAAAAATAACAATTATAATAGTGATTTTTGATTTTTTTTTTTTACCGCAACGCGCTATCTCGGATCTTATTAAACACGTGGTGTCTAAAATAATATTTTAGTAGATAAATAAAAAAATGAAAATAATAATAATAATAATAAAATAGATATAACGACAACAGATACAGATCATGCCATATTAATTATTAGTGGGTGGAGACCTTTTACGTTTTGGACTTTTAGTCCCCACTATATTATTGTTAGGGTTAACTGATTTATTAGTTTAACTTTGTAATATTGTATTAGACTTTTGTAAATTTTTTTGCTAAAGGTTGTACAAGTTTACACTTTACTACTTGATTTTTTTAAAAAAACTCGGTTTAAATAATTTAGTACTTTAGTCTTTAGCTTTGTGATTTTTAGAAATATATAATTTTGTTGTTGAAATTTGTGAAAATTTACACTTTGGTAACTCATTTTTTAAAAATAAAATAAAATTAGTTGAGATGTGAGTATGTGACTTGTGACTAGCGGTGTCAAAATTTGACACAACCTGTAGGTGACCCATGGTTGACCCGCCCACGGGTCATGTTTGGGTCAGAGTTTTTGTCCCATGGATTATTTTTACACGACCCATGGATGACCCGTGTTTTCACGGGTCAGGTTTGGGTCAACCCATGACCCGTTCCATTTATATATTTTAGTATATTTTTTGTTTTTATTGAAATGGTGGGTCGAACGGGTCAGATTGACCCGCGGGTCATGGAGGTCGAACGAATCAGTCTAACTCAACCCTTACCATTACTGACGGATCATTCTGACCCGCGGGTTGACCCACAGGTCAGGTTTGGGTTTAAAAAACTCCAAACAAAATTGTGCAAAATTTCAAATTTTAGTTAGCAAATATATATATAATGGAACTACGATAGCCGATCCGGTTTTACCTATTATATTTAGTTTGCAAATAATATTCCTTATGTGATATTTGTACTGAATTTAGTAGACCAAATTCAAATAGATCTGACAATTAAATCGGAGTGTGTACGAAAAACGGGATTGGGTCGTACCTATCGATCCATGGGTCAACCCGTACACCCGTATAATTAAATATATATTATAATAAATTATACAAAAATTATTTGGGCGCATGGATCGTGTGAGTCATATGGGTCACGTGGGTCGCATAAGTCACTTGAATTGCATGAATCAATGAGTCATATGGGTCGATGGGTCACGTGGGTCGACGGGTTGACCCGTAAACCAGCAAATCATGTTTGGGTCTTGAGAATTGACATATCATAAATCACGGATCGTGCGTGTTTGAGTTGAGCATATTTTGACACGAATTGACATCCCTACTTATAAATCATCACAATTGCATTTTTATCGAACATATATAAGATGATGAATGAAGATGATGAGTCCGTACCTTGTAAGGATCCATATCTGGAGATCGAGATGAAGAAGATGAAGTTAAGAGATACAGTTGAAGAAGTGTGAGGTACACAGTCCAGTGCAGGCTGCTTCTATTTATATAGTTGAAGCACACACACTTATTTTCACTGATGACTTTTCTACCTTCAATATATGATATTTTATCAAGTAGAATGTTAATTGCTCCATCAATAATTCATCTTCTTCACAACCAACAAACAGACATGATTGAACGACATGGGTCCATTTTCGAAGGAACTGTGCTGTCATCGTTATCCATAGATGACACTGTTAATCAGGTAAAAACTCAGACACACACCAATGATAGATGATTAAAGGTTGTTGAAAAAGTAAGCAGTGTAAAAAAAATAGAAAAGTAATATTTTGAAATTTGGGTATACGGTAGCGTGTTTTTTCAATAACCGCTAGCCAGGGTAGCGCCTTTGGAATAGACGCTACTTAAGGTATCGCTTATTCCAAATCAGTTTTTTTTTGTTTTTTTTTTTAATTTTGATGTTTAATTAAAAATAAAATTATGTATCTATTAAAAAAATTTATAGTAAGTAGATATCTTAATTGTGATTCAAATGATTGGAAAAAATGTTAAATTTGGATTTACGGATTGACTGTACGCTCTGTCGTAAGTTGAGATATGAAAATTTGACTTAAAAAATTATAACTCAGACCATGTAAGTCCAAACTCACCACGTTTAACGTCATTTATCTACGCACTGTAATGTTTTTGATTTTTTTAGAGTATGTACATAATTAAATTTCTCACTTAATGCATTTAATTATTTCGGTCAAATTATAAAACAAACGATGTTAAGTTACAAAATCACTGTATTTCTAATCAAAAAAATTATCTTATGTAGATAATTGAATTACGACATAAATAACGTTAACTGTGGTGAGTTTGGACTTACATTGTTTGAGTTATAATTTTTTAAGTCAAATTTTCATATCTCAACTTACGGCAGAGCGTACAATCAATCCGTAAATCTAAATTTAATATTGTTTGCATCATTTGAATTCCTAATTAAAATATCTACTTAGTATAAAAAAATTTTAATAAATACATAATCTTATTTTTAATTAAACATCAAAATAAAAAATAACTGATTTGGAATAGGCGTTACCTTGAATAGCGCCTTTTGAAAAAACGTGTTACCCACGGAAGCGCGTATACCCAGATTTCAAAATATTTTTTAAAAAAAAACTATTTAATTGAATCAACTTAATCATCCTCCAATCAACAATAAATCAAGGTGGTAGGTAAATATGTGCCGTGCACGCGAAATAAATAAGGTTTGGATTTTATAGTTGTTGCATCATTAAAATGAAATTAAGGTGAATTATAATTTAGTAATTAATTAATAACACACATGACACATATTTACCCTATAAGTATTTGCATCAATATATTTGTACGTGGTTAAGTGCGTCTGTATATTTATTGGATATGTGTATATTTATTGGATATGGTTGAATACACTATTTTATCCAAAAAAAAATTATAAATATAATTTTTTTGTGATGATAATCTTCATTCCATCTTTATTTTATACAAATATTTCCTTACTGTTTCTTGTATGAAATTCTACATATATATTATTTTTATAGATAATATTATGCAATTAAAAAAATGATTGATATTGATGAAGACGTTTCAATAAGAAAATCGTTTGTATTTGATATCAAAATTGACCGATCAGACTTTTCAATGAATGATAATTTGTATTTTTACTATACAATTATTTTGAATCAAGATTTTGTTTTTTTGGTCACTGAATCAAGATGATCCAACATATTTTGAATCACGAATCAAGATGACCCAAATTTTTTCTTGAAATATACATCAAAATAAAAGTAAATACCGAAATATTCTCAGTTTTGAAAAAAAATATCAAAGTATAGTGTGGGTATTAAAAAAACATTTTTTTTTCTCTCTCTCTACAATCAATCTTCACGCAAGTTGCATATTTGCAGCACAAGTACTACCCGCGAATACACAAATGTGATGCTTTTTAGGGCAACTGCGAATAACATTTGCGGGGACGCTGTTTTAGTATAGTCACTCGCAAATGACTAGTATACTTTGGTATTTTTGTTTTCAAAAACGATAATATTTCAATATTTATATTTATTTTGAAGTATATTTCGGAGAATAAAATTCCGAACCACCCTCCTACTAAATATCGTTTTCTCATATAGCGACTCTAAATTAGTTTTGTTCATAAATTAATTCGATTTCGAACTAGAATGAAATTGGACTGTTAAATAAATCAATTAATTTTTTGGCTCATTACAAAAACTGTTCTCTTTGAAAACATAATATCTGGTCTGGTTGAACTAGTTTTGAACCGGTTCGAGTTGAACTCAATTATTGCTTTTCAATTAAAAATACTAATTAGAACATTATGGTTTTTATTTTACCTTACTTAGTTTGTTCATGCTTGAGGTTGTAGTGGCAGTAAAAACAATTATGAATTTATAATACACACTTGTGATTTCTAATTATGCTATTAATCATACTAATTGTTATAATTAGATATATAAATAAGGAGAATCTAGTTTCAAAATTCAAGTTTGTAGTGCATCGTTTACTTATGGTTACTAGTTATGATTGAATATGTTATTAAAAATAACTAAGTATAAATTAGTTTCAAAATTCAAAATTAGTTATGATCTGAATTAAACCCAATCCTTAAGTTGGTTTAGTTTAGACTCTAAAATTAATTTGCTTTTGAAATTAAACCATTCAAACCGATACAATCCATTTCAATTCCAACCTATTTTTAGTTCAGTTTGTCTGAACCATTTTTCCAATCTATATCTAATATATATATATCTTTTGGTAAAAATATCTAATATATTATAATCGAATTGATTCCTTTTTAATAGACTAATACACTATTATTGTCCAAGAAATATCAAGATAGGGTTAGTATATCCACGAGATGCTATACTACCCAATTGGATGAATTGAGCATTTTCTTTCTTATCCTAACATGTTGGGGTCTAGTTTGACCTAGTCACGTTTGGCAATGTAACGTGGGGAAAAAAAAATATGGAAGAGGAATAATAATTGTGGGTAAATTGATTACTTACTAGTTAAACTATGGAATATTTGATAAATTTCTTGAAAATAATAATAATAATATTTAAGGGTTAAATACCAATGAACGTTTTGCTACATGAACTTTGAACGTTTTGCAACGAGCTACCCGAACTTTAAAAAATTAAAACGAGCTACCTCAATTTTGGACGAAGGTGCAACGGGCTACCTCCGTCCAATTTCTGACAATTTTTCAACGAATTTCTGTCAACAGTTGATGGTAATTTGGACGGAGGTAGTTCGTTGCACCTTCACAAAAGTTGAGGTAGCACGTTTTAATTTTTTAAAGTTTGGATAGCTCGTTGCAAAACGTCTAAAATTCATGTAGCTTTTTGATATTTAACCCAATATTTAAACTTAACATATAAGATTCGCTAGTTCTTTTTAATTATTAAATGGTGTTAGAAATAGAAACTATCTTTTGTATTGTAATTGATAAATTTTGTTAGCTGGAAAACACCAAGGAGCTACCTGAACTTTGGACGTTTTGCAACGAGCTATCCGAACTTTGAAAATTCAAAACGGACTACCTCAACTTTGAAAAATGTGCAAATAGCTACATCCGTCCAATTTTTCGAAAATTTGTCGAAAATTGGACAGAGGTAGCTATTTGCACATTTTTCAAAGTTGAGGTAACTCGTTTTGAATTTTCAAAGTCTGGATATCTCGTTGCAAAATGTCCAAAGTTCATGTAGCTTCTTGATATTTAATCCTATATAAATATCAACTGAATTATAAAATTACATGATAAATATGTACATGTTTCCATTACTATTTAATTATAGGGTTAAATACGACATTGTCCCCTAAACTTTACGCCGATTTTAAAATTCTCCCTTAAAATTTAAATTATCTCTAATGTTTAAAAATGATTAAATATTTTCATTGAAAGAACATCTAACAATCATGAATTTTTTTAAAGTACGACGTTGCCCCTTAATTATAAATTAGACTAAGTTAACAAATTGTACCTTTTTAATAAATGTTTTTAATAGTTTCTTTTAAAAGTATTTAATTATTTAAAATTAAATGCTAAAATAGGTAATTATCTCAATTTTTTAAATATCAATTATTCTGGATGTGTGGGACCCAGAGAGATTCCTTTCCATTTTCATGACTGGGACTATTCCAATTTCTACGTTCCAAATCTATCTTCTCTTACTTTTTTTGTAATAATATTGTTAGAAAGTCAAGCACGTGCTTGAGCTTGTTTGTCATTTATAAGTTATATATATATATGTATATGTATATATTGCATCCCTCTATTTATTTCCCTCCGATTTTACGTACATACAGCATTAAACCGACCAGCTGGCCAGTTTCTCATACATTGCAATCATCTAAGACCGTCGATAGACAGACACCTTGGATAAGTTTGTTCAATTATTAAACAGAAACATTTGTTTATATTGTTATTATTATTATTATTATTGTTATTATTATTATTATTATTATTATTGATGAGTATATATATTATATAGAGAAAAAAAGTACGGAATCAGAATTCTAAAATGTTTATTAGCGCTTCTGTGATAGAATATATTTAATTCAAAATAATATATATATATATATATTATTTGTATATAAATACTATTTAAAATTAAATTATTATAAATAAGATATAAATTTACACTATTGATAAACAATAATTACTTGGATATATGATATTAAAAAAAATGTATACGATTAAGCCTTAAGGTGCATATATATATTAAAAATACATAACTCTCATGCTTGGATTTTTTTATAATAACTATCAGAAATACATGATGTTATTTTTTTCTTGATTATTTTTCCTTAGAAATAAGCTTTTAAAGTATTAAAAAAAGAATACGAAGTCTATATAATTTAAATATAAAAATATTTTATCTTATGACATTAAATCTCCATTGTTTCTTAAAAAAATCTTCATTATATTGTTTAATATATATATATATATAATAGTTAGTGGTCGGCCCTGCAGGTTTAGGCCCTTTGGGTGTAGGAGCGTACTGGTCAATTATCGAGTCAGGCCAGTCAAAACATTGTGTTCTTCAATATTATCTTCTCTTACCTTTTCTTTTGTCAGGATTTATTATTTTAATTTTAATAAACTATATTTTGTACATGTATTTAAGAATAATGTAATAGTTATAAGTTATAACTGATATATATATATATATATATATATAATTATGCTAAATAGTGTAATGAATACAATTATGATGAATAAATATATATATATCATCGTATCACCAGTAAGTAATATTCATTTTTTTATGAATTAAATACGACATTATTCTTAAAATTTACATCGATTTTAAAATTTTATTGTGCTCGTTGTAGATTATATGATCAAATGGGTTAAAGATTTACTGATTTATAATTAAGTAGCTTTCCTTATTTTGTTTTAAGACTTTATTTACATACAAAAAAATATGTCTCCTGTTTGACCAATTAATATTTTGATCTATTAAATATATTAGTACTTTGTATCATCATTATTGGTCCCAAAAAAATATATTTTCCTTTTTAAAAATCTTTATGATATTTATGAAACAACATTAAAAAAAATAATCTCTTTAGTAGAGGCAGAAGAAAGAAATACTTCCATTATAGCAGGGGAGTGCAAATGGTATCAATTAAACATGTATTGGTTATCACAAATAAGGAAAAATCCTAAAGAAAAATATTAATTATTTGAAATCATTCACAAAATTAGAGAAAAATCAATCATAAATCTGAAGTATTATTTTTAAATTCATGCTCAATATAATAAAAATTTGAGTAAAGGTCAGTTTCTATATTTACAATCTTCCATAAATTTACATTTATTTTTGTAAATACTTAATTATTAAAATTGCTTATTCAAGTTAAAGCTACAATTAGGGCAGATCATGGGTGGATCGGGCTGGTCCTGAAGGCAAGAACGAGACCGAAATTTCGGTCTTGCCTTCTGGAGGACCGAGACCGACCTCAGCCAAAAAAGTCCGCCCGAGTCGGTCTTTCTTGATTTGGACCGATCTTGGTCCTGGACTAAATTTGACCAAAAAAAAAAACGAATTTGTCCAAATAAAAACATCATTGGAATCAAAGTAACAAACATGCAAAGTACAAATAAACCAAGTAAAAAACATATAAATTCTAAACAAAGTTCATTTTCTCTCATAGTTCCAAACATACATAATTGCTTTTTAAGATTTGCATAGTAAATTCGGTCTGGGTCGGTCCTAATCGAATTTTCGGGAAACCCCCCCCTGAGACCGACCTTGAAGAAAAAAAACTCATCCGCTCGGTCTTGGCCCTAGTTAGGCCGGTTTTGTCGGTAATTCGGTCAAACAACCTTTTTTTATCACCTCTAGCTACAATGTAATTATTTAAAATACAATGTAAATCAATAATTAATATCTTACTACTTACCCTTTTCATTAGGGTTCCATTTACATACAATTTCCCAAATGAAGGCCTTTATTTGATTATTAATTAAGTTGATTATAGAATAATTAAAAATAAGGCATCCTAATAATTAACAATCTACAAAAGAACATTTTGTTTGAAAGGAGACACATAATAAGGTTACCGTTGAGCCAACTCAAGACTCGGAAGAACGCGACCTTTTGATGAGATTCATCGGACGGCCACGATTTACTAGCCGTTGGTTTTGAAAATTGAAGAAGGGAAAAGGCATGTGCAGACATTTATACGCCGTGTCTTCATCTCCTCTCTCCAATCGAATTTCTTAATCCACATCTTCCACAGAGCCTCACTCTCTCTCAGTGGAAGAAGGGTCGAAGGAGAATTTGGGTTGTGTGTTGATCAGAGGTCTAGAGAGAGAGAGAGAGATCACTCCATCGGTGCGATTCTGATGGAAAATTAGTGTTCGTCTATCGCTTATGATAACCCTGTTGGCAAATCGATTCATTTCATCTCGATCGTGAGCAACTTTTAACGATTGTCTTGATCTTGGAGGTACGGCTTGGAAATTAGTGATTTCGGATTGTTTCCAAATTGTTGCGACATTCATTTCTGTTCTTGAAGGGTTCTTTCCTCACTGTGCGCTATTCATGTTCATAATCTAACCTATTCATTTCTCAAATTGGCATTTCGATTTCGAAATAGTTGCGGAGTGGGATTTCATGGATCAATCAATTGTCAGCGTTTCGATTTGGGTTTTCTGATTCAAGTTCGAATCTTTGAAATAAAGTGCGTTTCAAATTTCATGATCTTTTTTGAATTTCATAAGCAACCCGTTCTTTCTTAACTGGTAGAAATGTCGGGATCGGATGAGAACAATCCAGGCGTTATCGGACAGGCAAATCTTCAAGGTAGGTGACGATCTGATAAAACCTAGTTTGAGGAAATCTGTAGTTCTTCAATGTACTGAACTTGATTTTGGATTAAAAAGGTGGTGTACGTGCTGGAGGAGGAAAGGTAATGGCTGCAGCTGGACAAAACCGAAGAGCCTTAAGCAATATCAATCGGAACATTGGCCTTCCTCCTTATCCTTACCCTTGTGCAGTCAACAAGAGAGGCTTGTCAGAGTAAGTTTGTCAACCCTATTAATCTGTTGAATGAAGTTTAGAAATTGAGTTTATAGGTGTTATAGAGACAGAATGGAGTGGGAATCTTGAGTTTGCAATTTAGTTGCTTTTGAAAAATAGTTCAACCAATTTAGTTCCCTGTTTTCGATTTTTCATTCTTGTATTTTTTTTGGTTACAGAAAAACTGTAGTAGATGATAAGAACCCACCCATGCCAGTGCATCGTCCGGTTACTAGGTCAGTACTTGGCTTTAGATTTGTCCATCTTGCTGTATATACAATTACAAGTCTTAGTTGTCTCTATTTATCGAAGTCCTATGCTTATCGTCTGTGTTTTGAGTTGATCTTGCTGTTTTATTCAGGCAATTTGCTGCCCAAGTTGCTAACAAGCAGCAAATTAAATCAGAGGTCAGCATTACCTTAAAGATGGACATAAACTTTAGTCTTTTTGTTCCTTGTTCTTCTGATTTGCGGTGGATGAATTTTATGAATGGTTAATGAATCTGCAGGGGTCCAAGAACCCACTTCAACCAAATGCCATAGTTGAAGATGACAAGATGAACAATGACTACCCAGTTCCCATGTCTGTGCAGCACACCGAGGCCATGATGGAAGAGATCGATCGAACGGTATCTCTTTATCCCGCAGAAAAAATAAATCATATTAATGAATTTCAAGATTCAAGCTTCAACAACTCAAAACAATAATGATGCAATTGCAGGATGAAGTTGAGATGGAGGATGTCGCTGAAGAGCCAATCGAGGACATCGATAGCTGTGACAAGAACAACACTCTTGCTGTTGTCGAGTATATTGATGATCTCTATAGCTATTACAAGAAAATTGAGGCAAGACTGTCTTTTGGGTTCTGTCAAGTGATGTTTTGTTATAACTTGTGGTCTAAGCTTTAGTTACTTACTATGCAGGGTACTGGCTGTGTCCCACACAACTACATGGAGCAGCAACCTGATATAAATGAACGAATGAGAGGGATACTGATTGATTGGTTAATTGAGGTTCATTATAAGTTTGAACTGATGGAGGAGACATTGTACCTCACTGTGAATCTAATCGATCGGTTTCTAGCACTCCACCCAGTTGTGAGGAAGAAGCTCCAATTGGTAGGAATCACAGCCATGCTCCTCGCATGCAAGTATGAGGAAGTATCAGTTCCGGTTGTGGAAGATTTGATTTTGATTTCTGACAAAGCTTATAGCAGAAAGGAAGTTCTTGACATGGTAAATAACTAACATAACACCAATTTGCCTAATCTCCAGGAAAAAAAGTATAGACTAAGCAAAGTATATGACTTTGTAATGTTTGTTTTGCAGGAGAAGTTAATTGTGAACAAACTACAATTCAACATGTCAGTTCCGACTCCGTACGTGTTCATGAGGAGGTTTCTCAAAGCTGCAAAATCCGACAAGAAGGTGTCTATCGAGCTTGATTTGATATCTTCAGTCAACACTTGATTTTACAATTAAAAAACTGATCTTTGTTTGATTTTAAAGATGATCTGTATATGAAAAAAACTGATCTTTTGAATTGATTCTGTTTTCAGCTCGAACTTCTATCGTTTTACATCATCGAACTCTGTCTTGTGGAGTATGAAATGCTAAAGTTCCCACCATCCCTGTTAGCAGCAGCTGCAGTGTACACAGCTCAGTGCACAATCAATGGGATCAGGCTCTGGAACCAGACCTGCGAATGGCACACAAGCTACTCCGAGGAACACCTCATGTGAGTATTATTGCAGAAATTTTGTACAGAATAAGAGTGTTTTCGGGTTCTTGGATCATTATTATTACTATTTTCTGCAGGGAATGTTCAAGGATGATGGCTATATTACAGAAACAATCTGGGACTGGAAAGCTTACTGGGGTTCACAGGAAATACAGCACCTCAAAATTCGGCTATACAGCAAAAACTGTGCCTGCTACGTTCTTAGAGACGGCTTTCTGAGGAAGAAAAGATTGCGTTCACAGGAATTGATGAGCAACATAAGTTGCCCCTGCACTTATGTTGATGAATTTCTACTAAGTGGTGTTCCTTTTCCATTTTTTCGGGTTGTCACTTGAAACTTTGAACTGATTCTATGACATTGTGTATTTTTACCGTATAGTAAGTACGATGCATCGTTCATTTTTACTGTAATCTTACTCATGACAATAGATGAAAAGAAGTTACTGTTTGTTCCTCTATTCTGCAGTAAAATTGAGTTTTTGTTCAACAAGTAGGCACTGTGCAAATTTTTTAAAAAATTAAGCAATTTCAATTTTTTTTTTTAGAAAAGTAAGTATAGAAAAAAAAATTTCGAAAAATATGTATACACGCACCCACTTTTTGAAAAAATTCGCACTGTACCAATTTTTTTTTAAAAAGTAAGTATTATGAAAAAATATTTAGCAAAATTATAAGCGCTACTTGAGATAGCGTTTTTTACAACGTGCGCTATTTTGAGTAGGGGTAGCGTTTTATGAAAAACGCTAGTGGCGTTTTTTTGTTTTGTTTTTTACAACTCGATGTTTAATTAAAATAAAATTATGTATTTATTAAAAAAAATTGTAATAAGTAGATATTTTAATTGCGATTCAAATGATGCAAAAAATATTAAATTTGGACTTAGACTGTACACTTTGCCGTAAGTTGAAATATGCAAATTTGACTTAAAAAAATATAACTCTCAAACTATGTAAATTCAAATTGACATGGTGAACGTCATTTACGTTTTAATTAAGTTATATTGTTCATTAAGTCGTGTCAAACAGTCTTGCAGATGAAAATGCTGTCTTTTCACATCTGCAGATCGTCGATTAAGCCAGCCAAACAGTCCTTAATCGACTTTTTGTTACAGATCAACGTCTAAGTCGTGGTAGTAGATGTGCTTTTCTTGTCTTGTCTTTTGCCGTGGCTTCTTTCTTTAGCCTTAATGATGAAAACAAAGCAGAATCGTCCAAACATGTCCTTGTCGCAGCAGTGTCTAAGAAAAGAAAGCACTAATTATTCTGTCGAATTAAAAAGAAAAAGTGAAACTTGATGGGTGCACCAGGCAGATGACTGTTCTTTCATGTAGATAGTTTGGGTATACTATGGACCTGGTGCATGGAAAACTAGCGGATGAGATTTTTTCCAAATCGGACCCGCCATATGCTCACGTGTCTCTCCTGTCTTGGGGTTGGGCCTTTTCAACGGCCACGAATCCTTCGCCACCGGGAAGTGGAACCTTCTACTATTAGAGAGGTGTGACAGGTGAAGCTATATGAATGGAGATATTGATGAATCACAGAACCCACCTCAAAGAAGACGACGACAAGGAGTAAGTGAAGTAGAGTGATGCAGAGTTACTCAGGACTGAGTTCAATCCCTGCTCTTGGCTCTAAACCGAAGCCTCAATGCAACAGCTTGGTACTCTCTCTCTCTGCGATTGCAATTTCCCTGATGATGATTTTGATTCCATACTGCGCGTTATTGATTTCTCATGTTATTAAGCGCCCGATTCCGTATTTTTTTTCCACTGTTTATGTTGATTTCGAAAGTATTTCTTAGATTGATTTGATGTGACATTTCATACAGATTGAAACAATTTGGTGGTTCACCCAAACTTCAATCGGATAAAATCAGAATCTGTTTGAACTAGAACTTGATAAGGAATGTGAGAGTTTGTGATTGAATCTTTCGGACCTACTGACCAATTTATAGTGTTTTCTTTGAAAGAGACCCCGTACCCTTTGAAAGAAGCTTGCCACCCAAGTCACATTGCTCTTCATTTGAATCTTGGCTCCAAATCATAAGAACCCCTTCGGTTGCACCACTTCATTCGAAAATTTGGCTCCAAAACATTGGAATTCTTGGATGAGTTAAAATGTTAAGTCATTAATTCCAAAAATTCAAATTTATAATGATTTTTTAGAATAGTAAGTTTATCAAAAATAAAAAAATTCCCAGCTTCAATCACAGCTAGGGTGCTGCCCCCTTGACCCCTTTGCTCGTCCTAACTGATGAAGTTTTGATACAGTGAATCATAATATATTTAAACAAGTGTGCACTCCGCACCCTCCTGACTTGTTTAATGAAATACTATGATCATATTGGTCAACTAGTCAATCTAATTACACTAAAATACTTAACAGTTTAGCTATTGGATGAATCTAGGATATTTTGCTTCAGAATCTGGGCGGTATGAGTAAAATCTTGCATGGTAGTACTTGCTAGAGTTGCGTTTGAATGTTTTATTTGGTTTCATATGTTCGTCGAATCGAGTTTGATCTTCGCTAAGTTTGAAGAGATTTCTTAATTTTTGGATTGGACAGGCACCAAGAAATGACTCTGCCGCAACGAAGATAAGTGCGGTAACCTGCTGTTGTAAGAAGCTAGGAAAATGCAAGTTATTTTCATCTAGAATTGAAATGAAAGAGATGGTAAGTGTTATGCTCTGTATAAAGCGAATATAATTAAGAAATTATGGACATAATAGTTTTTATAGTGAATAGAAACATTTGTTGTGGATTAGGTGAAGCAACAATCCCCAATTTCAGCTGTTTCAACACGCGATGATCAAACCACGGAAATTGTGGATGATGTTGAAAATCTGGGTATACTGAGCGTTGATCCGGGTCTATCACAATATAAGGATCACTTTAACTATACAATGAGTAGATACTTGGATCAGAAGAAGCTCATTGAAAAGTATGAAGGTGGCCTTGAGGAATTCTCAAAAGGTAATTTTTTGATTTTACGTTTTTTGATCAATATAGTTACTTGCTAGCTAGTAGGGCCGGAAATAGTGCGGTGAAAAGTTATAACCGTTACTGTTTAATATGGTTAACCGTACCATTATGATGTTGTATGATGATGAATTTTCTACCCATAATGGTTATGGTATTTGAGTTATACCCATGATTATTATATAAATATAATAATTAATTATTATTAATAAATTAATATATACTAAATAATGAAAGTTACTATACATACAAGTAATAAATAACTATGATGTTAGTTTTATATATTTTTATTGTTGACAATATAGTTTTATGTATTTTTTTAAAATAAAATTTTCGGTCTTTTATTATATTACATGTGTGGAATAAATATGTGTGTACGGGTAAAATCATGGTTAATAACCACGATTATTTTAATGGTTATGGTATTGAAAATTACACCCGTAATGGTTATGGTTATGATTATGGTATGGTTATGGTATTTGTCATACTGTACCATACCCTAACTATTGACAGTCCTATTGGCTAGTGACGTTTTATATTTCTCCAATTTTAATTCTTACAGGGTATTTAAAATTTGGATTTAACCGAGAAGAAGGTGCCATTGTGTACCGTGAGTGGGCTCCTGCTGCTCAGTAAGATCTTCTGACAAAAATTCTGCATTTCTAATTTTCTACTACCGTATTGATTTGATCCATTGATCGTCTTTTACTGTTAGTTGAGGATACTTTTCTTGCAATGCAGGAAAGCTCAAGTAATTGGAGACTTTAATGGATGGGATGGATCTAAGCACAATATGGAAAAGAACGAATTCGGTGTTTGGAGTATTAAGATTCCTGATCATAATGGAAGTCCAGCCATCCCTCACAATTCAAGAATTAAGTTTCGTTTCAAGCATGGTGATGGGATCTGGGTTGATCGAATTCCTGCTTGGATCAAATATGCTACCGTGGACCCTTCCAGATTTGCTGCACCTTATGATGGTATTTACTGGGATCCACCAGCGTCTGAAAGGTAAAAGAAAAGCTTAACATAAGTAGTAAAAACCTATATTTGGTTGCAAATCCTTGGAACTTTGATCTTTACATTATTTTATCATGAAATTTTCATGACATGGATAGGGTCGGCAATGGTGCGGTGAAAAACCCATAACCATGGTTATAACCGTTACTGTTTAATATGGTTAACCGTACCATTATGGTGCGGTGCGTTTATGGTGACGAATTTTCTAATCATAATGGTTATGGTATTTGAGTTATAGTTATAACCATGGTTATTATATAAAAATAATATTTATTTATTATTAATAAACTAATTTATATAATATACTAAATATAAATTATATAATTGAAAATTTGAAATTGTTGAATATTGAAAACTAGCCAACTATGGTAATATAGATTGATTAATTTTTAAAATATAATTTTTCATCTTTTATTATATTACATGTGTGGAATGAATATGGGTATACGTTTAAAAACATGGTTAATAACCACAGTTATTTTAATGGTTATGTTATTAAAAATTATACTCATAATGGTTATGGTTATGGTATGTGGTTTAAAAATATGGTATGGTTATGGTATTTGTCATACCCTGACCATACCCTAACCATCCCTAGACATGGATACATCCGGTAGAGATTCAGAACATGTTTCTACGAATCATTCAGTTTTTTAAAGGAAAATTCTACTTTCTAACCAAGGGTGGATTCTTTGAGTGAAACTCAGTGAAAAAACTTACCTTTTCGGAGTGGGGGTGGAGGGAAAGGTGATTAGCTGAGAGATCCTACTTTCTCAGTAAGTGACTGATTGCTATTTCGTTTTACTAACAGATATGAGTTCAAGAACCCTAACCCTCCAAAACCAGAGGCTCCACGTATATATGAAGCTCACGTTGGAATGAGCAGCACAGAGCCACGTGTCAATTCCTATAGAGATTTCGCAGACAATGTTCTGCCACGTATTCGGGCAAATAACTACAACACAGTCCAGTTAATGGCAGTGATGGAACATTCTTACTATGCATCATTCGGGTATCATATTACCAACTTCTTTGCAGTTAGTAGTAGATCTGGAACACCTGAAGATCTCAAATACTTAATCGACAAAGCCCATGGTTTAGGTCTACGGGTTCTAATGGATGTTGTCCATAGCCATGCAAGTAATAATGTAACGGATGGACTCAATGGCTTTGATGTTGGTCAAATCTCACAAGAATCCTACTTTCACAGTGGAGACAGAGGCTACCATCAGCTGTGGGATAGTCGATTATTCAACTACGGAAATTGGGAAGTTCTTCGATTTCTGCTGTCTAACTTGAAATGGTGGCTTGAGGAGTATAGATTTGATGGGTTCAGATTTGATGGGGTTACTTCAATGTTGTATCATCACCATGGAATCAACATGAGCTTCACAGGAGTTTATAATGAGTATTTCAGTGAGGCAACCGATGTTGATGCCATTGTTTATCTTATGCTAGCCAACAATTTGATTCATCAAGTTTTACCAGATGCAACTGTGATTGCTGAAGATGTGTCAGGGATGCCTGGACTTGGGAGGCTTGTTTCTGAGGGGGGGATTGGGTTTGATTATCGGTTAGCTATGGCGATTCCTGATAGGTGGATTGATTATGTGAAAAATAAAAAGGATGAAGAGTGGTTGATGCAGGAAATTTCTTGGAGTTTGACAAATAGGAGATATACTGAGAAGTGCATTGCCTATGCTGAGAGTCATGATCAGGTAACGAACAATAATTTATTTATTTACAGCTTCTTTATATTTAGGATTATAAAAAAACAAACCGAACTTTAAGGAAAAATCAAACAGCAAACTAAACTTCTTTTGTTGACAAACAACAAACCAAACTTTTGGAATTGAGCAAACAACAAACCTACCTCAAATTTTCATTATGTTTGAACGTATTTTTCAATGTTTGAGAGAGTTATTAAGTCGTAATACACTTTCCTTAGAATACTTTAACTAATGTTGACTTATAAGTCTCTTAAACATTGAAAAAATTGTTCAAACATGATGAAAGTTTGAGCTAGGTTTGTTGTTTGCTCAATTTCAAAAGTTTAGTTTGTTGTTTGTCAACAAAAAAAGTTCGGTTTGCTGTACGATTTTTCCTCAAAGTTCAGTTTGTTTTTTTGGTAATTAACCCTTATATTTATATCTCTTGCCTTTTGCAGGCCATTGTTGGTGACAAGACAATTGCATTTCTCTTAATGGACAAAGAAATGTATTCTGGCATGACTTGCTTAGCCGACATAACTCCTGCAATTGATCGGGGAATAGCTCTTCATAAGGTCTGTTCATAGAATATAATGAAAGTTTCATGGCATATCATCGATATTTATTATTATTTCATCTGTTTTGTTAGTTTAAGATCATGAAAGATCAAATTTGATGGCATACATTGTACTCTGCAGATGATACATTTTATTACCATGGCATTAGGAGGGGAAGGCTACCTTAATTTCATGGGGAATGAGGTAAGCACTCTTGACTACATGGTTATTCTGTTAAATTTTAATATTGGGGCCGAGACACACCCAAATGGCAACCACATTATACAATTCGGGTTCCATCCTAAAACCAATTGGTGATAGGAGGAGGTAGTCTTGTTGTATATATGGTGCCTATTTTTTGGAGAAACCACCGGTGTGGTATTCCCACATCACAGTGTCTTCAACACTCCCCTGCACTGTGACATTTTAATCCAGACGGGTTGGGACTCAACAAATCCCCTCTTACGTCCAGGCCCGACCCGAACTCTGATACGTGGAGTAAACGGGAAACAACCCAACACCGTCAAATGGAACCAGACTCTGATACTATGTTAAATTTTAATATCATGACCGAGATACACCCAAATAGCAATCACATTATACAACTCGGGTTCCATCCTAAAACCAATTGGTGATAGGAGGAGTTAGCGTTGTTGTATATATGGTGCCTGGTATTCCCACATCACAGTGTCTTCAACATATTCTACATTTTACCGATTTCAATTACAAACTGGAAAATCATCCCTTTCTAGAGTTGAAGTTGTTTATATTGGAGTTGTACACAATGCTTGTTACAGTTTGGCCATCCCGAATGGATAGATTTCCCAAGAGAAGGTAATGGATGGAGTTATGATAAGTGCAGACGGCAATGGAACTTGGTGGACACCGATTACTTGAGATATAAGGTCGGGATTACTTTCATTCTCTCGATTCAATACAACGTTTGGATACTCAACTTGGTTCCATTGAACTTCTCACTTGAAAATATTGCAGTTCATGAATGAATTTGACAAAGCAATGAATTTACTTGATGAACAATTTAAATTTCTCTCATCGACAAAGCAAATTGTCAGCAGCACGAATGAGGAAGACAAGGTAATACTCACTGATTGTTGGACATCTTAGTTATGTTGTTGAGATTGAAGAACACGATGTAGCAATGTGCCTTATCTTTTCCACTTCACACAGGTTATCGTGTTTGAGCGTGGAGATTTAGTTTTTGTCTTCAATTTCCACCCCGAAAATACATATGAAGGGTACGTTCTTGTTGCACTACGCATCAGAATTGTGATTCAATTCGTTGCCTTTCTTGACAAAGGAGACAATCTGATTATGTAGGTATAAAGTCGGCTGTGATTTGCCCGGCAAATACCGAGTTGCACTCGACAGTGATGCTTGGGATTTTGGTGGATCTGGAAGAGTAAGATTCTATATTATTCAGTGTGTTTGAATTTGTTAATAGATCCAACTTCTGGAAAATTGAATTGATTTTCAACAGGTAGGACACGATGTGGATCATTTCACAATCCCAGAAGGCATCCCCGGAGTCCCTGAGACGAACTTCAACAATCGACCCAACTCCTTCAAAGTCCTTTCACCTCCACGAACTTGTGTGGTAATCGACTTCATCACTGAACTTATCGTAAAGTTTGTTTTTTTATGTAACGCCCCTAACCAATTGACTGTCCTCACTAGTCCAACCCAGCCTGACTGAGCCGTTGTTCTCATTGGACCCATAAAATGTGGAATTCTTATTGGCCTTGATTAGTACATCTCTCTTTATATGAGTTCCAAATCACTTTTTTTCACCTCTGCTTATCGTAAAGTTTGAATTTTTAATGTAATAGTTTTAGAAATTTATAATCTCCGGAGTCCCTGAGACGAACTTCAACAATTGACCCAACTCCTTCAAAGTCCTCTCACCTCCACGAACTTGTCTGGTAATCGACTTTGTCACTGAACTTACCGTAAAGTTTTGTTTTTTATGTAACGCCTTTAGCCGATTGACTGTCCTCACTAGTCCAATCCAGCCTGACTGAGTCTGTTGTCCTCATTTGGATCCAGAAAATGAGGAATTCTTATTGGCCTTGAGTATACATCTCTGTTTATATGAGTTTCAAATCACTGTTTTCTATCTCTGCTTATCGTAAAGTTTGAATTTTTAATGCAATAGTTTTAGAAAATTATAATCTCCTTTCATTTGCAGGTCTATTACAATGTCGATGTGCCGTATGTTGGTGAAACCGTAGCAGAAGACGAGGTTTCTAATAACTCTCTAATCGATCAAACGCAAGATGAGACCGCACCACGGGGTTATGTAGACATAGAAGCTGCTAGAGATGAAGAAACTGAACCTGTGATTAAGCTGAAATATGAAGATTAAGAAGATGATGCAGCAGGTGACTGAGAAACTCTTTTCTTGCATAACAAGATATTGAGATCAATAAAGGTTGAAATAGTCTGGTATGAATGTAGTGTTGAATATATAGTAGTTTACACGTGGCATGTAGAGCTTGGGTATAGCCAGCTAGTGTGCTTATATATGAGTATTGTAACAAGACAGATGTCCCTCTTTTAAGGAAGTGTGTTATTTTCTTTTTTGAATTTAGGGTGATAAAAAAAGACAGAATTTCCAATAAGATCGATATGAGACTGACTCGACTAAAACCGAGACCGAGTGGATGAGTTTTTTACTTCAAGATCAGGCACAGTTTTAGACTTTTTTCTCGAAAGTCCGATTAGGACCGGTCCATACCGAATTTTTTCAACCCCTAAATATACCCCAGCTGACTAGCACTCTCGAGTCTCGTCTCTCTTACAGTCTCCTTGGCACTCCAAAATAGAGAACAGAACTGAAGCTCTCGTCTTCTTCCTGTCTCCAGTACGACTCCTTCTCGTCTCTCTTACACTATCCAGTCTCTCTTACACTATCCACGACTCCAACACTCCTCTCGGCTCCTTCACGGCTCCAGCACTCCTCCGCGAATGAACGATTTCGTCCGACACGAACGAACGGCTTCAGCACTCCTCCACGACGAACGATTTCGTCCGTATCAGACAGGTGCTCTTCCATTTGTTACGAATTACAACAATTGATTCCATTTGTTACGATTTATAACTAATCATGGTCGATTTACAGCAATTTTACATCCTAATGTAACACTAGAGTGTGTTGGTTTACAAATGGTCGATTTACATCTGAATGTATAAATGGCTGATTTACATTGTGTTTGAATTCTTTGGATTGTATTACTCAGTTGAATTGTTGTGGATTGTATTACATTGAGTTTGGATTGTTTCTGTGCATGCACTAATGAATTCGTTTTTTTTTTACCAGTTTTTTTTACAAAGGAAATCGGTTCACGACTGAGACCGACCCGAATCAAGAAAAGCCGACTCTTACAGTTTTTTTTTGTCGAAGTCGATCTCGATCCTCCAAAAGACAAGACCGAAAAATCAGTCTCGGTCTTGCCTTCAGGACCACCCCGACCATGATCAACCCTAGTTGAATTAGATTATGTGGACAAAAACAATGGAGAATATATATATATTTATATATATATATATATGGCAAATAAAACTATCTATTATGGAATTACCTTAGAATCCTCTTTCATTAGGCCTTAATTGAGGGATTAGAAGTTGGGTCTTGATTGAGATTAACTTTCACCTATGGGAGTGATGTCTAACTTCTTTGATTTTGAATCCATTGAGTTTCAATTTAATTGCGACTGAAATTATAACATATAGTAATTTTTAAAGAGGTTAATTGTGATATTCTTAAAAATATTATGTTATTTTTTTATAAATTTTAAAATATATTATGTTAAGTTTAGATGAAAAATTTAATGAAGGGGAGGAATTCAACCTGACCAAATATTAAGAAACAAAATTTTCAAAACAAAGAGAGAAATTTGAACCAAAGTTATAATTTATACTTATTTTATAAGAATATACCGCGATTAAAAGAACTAGGAAATTTATGTGATAACCCGACATAAGGTCACATAATCCACATTACCATATGTCCATATGAGATAGTAATTCATCAATTTAAAGAATGCACTAATAATATTTCACCACTTGCTTATTAAGTTTGATAACTTGGAATAAACAATCTGCCTTAATTTTATTTAAGGTGTAACATGAAATTTTGACTCACATTACAACATGAAATAGTTTAGGGCTAAATAAAAAAAGAAGTTAAATACCAACTAGCTACCTGAACTTTGGACGTTTTGTAACGAGCTACCCGAACTTTGAAAATTCAAAACGGGCTACCTTAACTTTGAAGAATGTGCAAATAGCTACCTTCGTCTAATTTTCCGTCAATTGTCGTCAGAAATCCGTCAGAAAGTCGTTGGAAAGTTGTCGGAAATTCATCGGAAATTGGATGGAGGTAGCTATTTGCACATTTTTCAAAGTTGAGGTAGCCCGTTTTCAATTTTCAAAGTTCGGGTAGCTCGTAGCAAAATGTCCAAAGTTCAGGTAGCTACTTGGTATTCAAACCTAAAAAAAATTATATGCTTCAAGAGGTACATATATAAAAAATATATATATATTTCTTTTTGGCCAGGCTAATTGACCATTTGAAATTTTGATTGGTCAAAATGTAAACTGAAAAGGGAAATAAAATAGAGTCGCTGTTTTGATCTAAAACTCGGAAACTGAAATCACCATCTTCCGATCATCGGTTGAACGGCGGAGGGGCTAGAGCTCTGTTAGGTGCGCCTACGGCGATGGAGGAGGGCCCAACCAGTGAAGGAGGCGACAAGTACAGCTTAATTGTGCCCACTTACAATGAGCGACTCAACATAGCCCTCGTCGTTTTCCTCGTCTTCAAGCATCTCCGGTATCCATCTATCGAATTTATTATCGTCTCGGTTTCGTTCTCTTTATGATTTTTTATGTATTTTTTCTGAATTGAGCTTGATTGGATTCATCGAAGTTCAAAACTATGTTATTGTTGTTGTTCGATCTAGCTACTGGAAGTCATATCTTGTTTACTGATCTTGATGGTGATTCTAGGTCAAATTTAGTGAATGTATCGACTCTGAGCTGTTTTCTCTATACTTCTTTATTAATTCTCCGCCAATTTCATTTGAATAGTGAGAAAATTGGTTGGTGTTTAGATAGAGAAAATTATACATGATAATTGATGTGGATGATTATTGGCCGCAATTTTCATTTGTTTGTGTAAAATCATGTCTAACTTAGATAGAGAAATATTCACAATTTTCATTTGATGAATTGTGAATATAGTCTACTATAGATCGCACACAGTGACAGTTCAGATAGTGTTTTAATCTTTCATGAGTTAACTTACTCTGCATTTTCTTTCTTCTTTCTTTTGTCAGGAATGTTGATTTTGAGATAATTATTGTGGATGATGGAAGTCCTGATGGCACACAAGATATTGTAAAACAGTTGCAGCAAGTCTATGGTGAAGATCGTGTTGTAAGTTGATACAAAGTTAAGTTACGAAGGCTGGTATAACAAGTTCATTCTTACTTACTGTGGTACATTAATTTTGTGTTTTTTAGTTACTAAGAGCAAGGCCAAAGAAGCTTGGATTAGGTATGCTACTTCCATTCTCCGTTGGTGTTATGCTTTTCTGAGCACGGCTTTATCTTGATCTGGGTTTACATTTCAGGTACTGCCTATGCCCATGGTCTGAAGCATGCATCTGGCAATTTTGTAGTGATCATGGATGCTGATTTGTCGCATCACGTAAGTCTGTATATTTAATACCGTTCCTGTATTTGCTGGATGACAGATTACTTGCACATCACTGCTGGTATTGTTATAATACACCACTAGTATGAATTTTCAGAAACTAATTCCTTGAGATTACGAAATGTATAAGTAATATTTGTGTAGTCTCTCGCTCTGTCATCTTTTATGGTCCACCATTGATTACTGAATCAAACTACAATCTTCTTTGCAGCCAAAGTATTTGCCAAGCTTCATCAAGTGAGCACCTCTCTCTATTTCAAATTTCATGGGATGTATATATATTGAAATCCCTTTGACCTCTGTTATCTACGATCCATCTTAGGAAACAGAAAGAGACGGGTGCAAGCATAGTTACTGGAACCCGTTATGTTAAAGGCGGGGGTGTACATGGATGGAACCTTATGCGCAAATTGACCAGTAGAGGAGCCAATGTTCTTGCTCAGACACTCTTATGGCCCGGAGTGTCAGATCTGACAGGATCTTTCCGGTTAGTGAACTTTTCTAACTGTTGCTTTTCCCTTCTCGTTGGCATCACATATCAGAGATGATTGTTCCGTGTTAAAATAGGCTGTATCGGAAATCTGTGCTCGAAGATCTCATTAGCTCTTGTGTTAGTAAGGGCTATGTTTTCCAGATGGAGATGATTGTCCGTGCTTCAAGAAAGGGTTGTCGTATTGAAGAGGTACTGTGAATCATTGAGTTACTTGCGCACAAAGATAAGGCTATAAATTTCTAACACTACGAATTCACTTTAAATTGATCTGCAGGTTCCAATAACATTCGTGGATCGAGTATTCGGAAGTTCAAAGCTCGGGGGATCCGAAATAGTTGAGTATTTGAAAGGACTTGCATATCTTCTTGTCACAACGTGAAAATGAACAATATAAATTTTCAAACTTGGTTCCATTTTCTTGTTATTGTTACGGAAGTTTCTGTTTTGCAGCAGAACCCAACTTTTATCAGTGCTTTTTATACACATTTGTTTATGAGAAATCGTATCCACTTCAAGTCGTGCAAAGCCAATGATGAATCTAATCTAATTAGAGACGTTATTTTGTGGACAGTATAGTAGTTTGGTTGTCATTAATTACTATGAGCAACTAATAATGAAATATTAAATGTAATAACTAATAGTAAACAACATTTTTTTCTAAAACAAATTAGAAGTTTTACCAGACAAAATAACGTTTAACTTCCATTTATATACTATTCACAAAATAAAGGTTGAAAACAACTTTATTCTGTTCATATAAACTCATACGCCCGTTTTTAATCAACTATAAATACTTTTATTCAAGGGTTAAAGGTTAAAGAGCTACCTGAACTTTAGACGTTTTGCAACAATCTAACCGAACTTTAAAAAATCAAAACGGACTATCTTAATTTTGACAAAGGTGCAAATAGCTACTTCCGTCCAATTTACTGTCAACTGTTACAAAATTTCGTCGAAAATTCGTCAGAAATTAGATAGAGGTAACTATTTGCACCTTCGTCTAAGTTGGGGTAGACCGTTTTGAATTTTTAAAGTTCGGGTAACTCGTTACAAAACGTCAAAAATTCGAATAGCTGGTATTTAACCATTTATTCAAAGTAAATTGAATACAAATTAAATTAAAGTTTTAACATTTAATAGTACATTCTAGGACATTCAACCTTTTACTAGACTCAACACTGACTAGAAACTGAAGTGTGAACTTCATTTTTTTTTCTTTTCAATTTTTGTTTTAATTTTAATTTATTTATCTATTGAATATATATTAATTTATTTGTATCCAAAATAATAATATTTTTAAATTAAAAAAATTAAGGTATTTAAATAATTTTTTAAAATATAGTTTAAGTATGCAGAGAAACTATAACGGTGCGTTTCTTTGACGGAATTCGGAATACGGAATACGGAATAAGAATAGGGAATAAGGAATAGGAGTTAAGAATATGAAATTGTTTTTTTGGTGGAATTGAATAGAACGGAATAAGGAATTCTGTTGTTTATTTGGTGGAATTGTGTACGGAAAAGGAATGGAATGTGGTAAAATGACATATTTGCCCCTCTTTGTATATGTATAGTATATAATAAAAAGAATTTGTATTAATTAATTATAAAACTTAAAAATATTAAAAACGTTTATTTAAATAAAAACAAATTTAAAAACAAATTTTGTTATTTATTTAATTTTTTTAAAAAGCCAAATTTATTAAGTATATTTAAAAAAAATAAAGAATGTAAGTTGTCATGCCAAATAAAATTTATGAATCAATCAATTGATTACATCACATTAACATGATTAGAAATATCGATAAATATAATAGTGATTACATCACATTAACATGACTCCCAGTCAAGGGTAGGTATACTTTCATATTTGTTAAAAAATCGAGGTTATTTTTGTAAATAATTTTTATTTGATGTATATATTAGTGAAAAATTCCTCATTATCCGTAGAAAGAACATTATCCATAGCCAGAGTATCTTCGATCTCCAAGAACAATACAACGAACTCGAAACTGTTCATCTCTAAAACCATACAAAATGTTTTATTCTCCACACGAACACAACATAAAGAAAGCAGATAATTATTTCCCTCTGTGAAGTTTGAACATATCACATAGTTATAGCAGCATGAATTAACCCGGTTACGGAACCACGAACTGTGGAAATGTTATATGTCACCCAACTTCAGGACTTCTGGAGAATGAAGAACAATATTTTTCTGCAAAAAGAACAGCAAGCAAGATTTATATTCAGAAACAATAACCATTGTTGAGTTTACCGTGAGGATAAGGATAAGTGGTAAGACTGACGAACCTGCCTCAGAGCTTCTTTGTAATTTCTTCATTTACTTTAGTGTAACACTTCATTCTCCTAATACATGTGACTGCATCTTCAAGTTTCTGATTGTGAATTGCCTTTGCAAAAGCATCAGACCAGTGTTTCAATTTGTCCTCCATCTACATGAATAATGAACAATAAGATAATTTATTCCACATAATTCATCAGTTATAATGTAAGACCTGAAAATACCTGAGAATAAATCTGGTTTAAAGCCTGAGAAGTTGATGCTTCTTCAACAGCTTCTCGAATTTCAAGTATTTGCAGTTTGGAAATTGAATCAAAAGATCAGATTTGCAAAAACACAGTTTTCATTGCCTACATTTATCTTTGACAATCTTTATTGGAGCATATTCTTTCTCTCGCTAAAGTTCACAAACAATAAACAACTTAGACATCACCCCACAAATAAATGAAACCACTTCTTAGTCAAGACCCAGTTCTAGTATATACCTCAGATTTCATATGGACTAGATCAGGATGCAGCTTCTTCTGCCATTCCTTGTACTTTATCTCCAAGCTGCTGCCATCAATTTCATAGTTCTTCTCCCTAATGCAGAAGAACATATCAATACTGGCGGTCCGTTGGATTGCTAACTGCTTTTACAACGATTAACACTAAAACAATACTTCCCTAGCTGAAAATTCAAGTCAGGAATTGCTATTTCAGATATCAGGAAATAGTATCTAAAAAATGGCTGGATTTTTATTTAACCCTTGAATACAGCAAACAGCCTAAAAAACGGGGATATTACAGAGTACCCGACTATGTGTATGTCTACTTACAGACCAAATATTTGGAAGTAGTCCACCGACGCATCAACCGGTTGAACGCTCTGGCAAGAGTAACATGCTAGAAACGGCGTTCTCGGCGCCGCCGCACCACAATTCCAGCACTTGGCTGCTGATTCCACCTTCTCGGCAGGTTGAGAGCAGCAGTACCTCCTAGCGGCATATAGAAGATTCCAGACTGAATCGTATCCACCCAAAAAAATAACAGCTGCACATAAGTAAATAAAACAACTTAATCGGAAATCAGAAACAACAACAAGATACTAACCTGTTCTTAGGATTGGCCGAGCTGAAGAAATCGAAGACGTGACAACGTTGCCCGACAGAAGATGCTGAAGAACACACGTCTGAAGCTGAAGAAGATGCTGAAGAACACCCAGGGGACGACTTCAACTCGCTTAAATGGCCGCTTGCACGGGACAATGTGGTCGCTGGAATTGATTCTGGCAGGTGAGCAATCATCAATTTGGGAGGAGTTCAATTGAAGACAACGCAGGTCTTTTGGCAGAGCTTCGGTCATCAATTGGAAAGAAGACTTCCAGGGGCACGCTCGACATTTCTTACTACAGGCGAGGGCAGAATCGTCATTTGGAGTCCAATTCCGGATTCCATACGGTCCGGGCTTAGGGAATCCGAGGTTTGGACCCGGAATCCCTAAGCCCGGACCGCATGGAATCCATATGCCATGGATTGGTCATTCCATGAGAAGAACATGGGCTTACGGAATCCGTAAGCCCAATTCCATGGCCAATCCATGAGAAGAACATGCTGTTGGACCTGGAATTCCTAAGCCCGGACCGCATGGAATCCATATGCCATGGATTGGCCATTCCATGAGAAAAACATGGGCTTACGGAATCCGTAAGCCCAATTCCATGGTCAATCCATGAGAAGAACATGCTGTAAGTATTAGTCATTTAAGGATAAAACTCTGTATTATTATATAGTTAGATTATTTGTTGGAAGTTGATATTATTTTGAAAATAAAATTTCGATTTTCCTCCGGCCATTTCGAGTCTTCGACAGCTGCACTATTTACTCACTCTATCCTCTTCACCGGCAAACACGTTTGGCCCAAAAAAAAAAAATCCTCTTCACCGACCACCAGCCCTCCAAAGTCCAATCCAACATGAAGCCGATGGCCGGAGTTGTCCGCTGTACCGCCAACTACGTCCCTCTGTCACCTATCAGCTTCCTCGAGAGATCTGCGGCAGTGTACGGCGATCGCCTCTCCATCGTCTACGGTAACGTCAAGTACACCTGGAAGCAGACTCATCAGAGGTGCATCAAGCTCGCCTCCGCTCTCTTGCACTTCGGAGTTTCTCGAGGTGATGTGGTGAGTTGAGCAGCTTGAGCTCCAATGCTTATTTCTGCCTATGGGTTTTTATTGAAGTGGTTAAGTGAATTCTTTGTTTGGTTTTCTGCTCAATTAGTCTATTTGATTCATTGATGTCATCAAGGAGTTGGAACTTTCAAATTTCTGAAAATGAGCTTGCTAAGCATCCAATTTGACGAAAAATATCTTATCAATACGCTCTTCAGCTGCAATCATGCTCTGGTTATGGCAATTACTTGTCGTCTTGTGCAATATGATGGAGATATGTCTTTCTGTTAACATTTTTGTGTAAATCTACTGCAAAAATATTTTCTTTTATCTAGCTTGCTTAGGAGCTGATATTTCGTCTTCAAGTTTGGTAATTGGAGTATGGGTAGCTGGTTAATGTTGGTTATTTCCACTGAAACAAGATTTTGGGATAGGGGCTAAATTTACCGCAGTTTACTCATTTAGTGTGATTTTTCAGATTTATTAGAGGTATTTGTGTTAAAGAGTAGAAGTTCTTAAGAAACTTTGTTGGAATAATCTTCTCATCCATAGTCTTCATTCTTCAACCCTATGCATAACTCAACTTTTATCCCATATCTATGTATGATGATGCCCTATAGTGGTTTTGATTTGTTTACAGCATCTGTGCTTTGAGTTTCAAGTAACTGTATTAGTTGGTTGGTTCTTGTATTCATTTCAAGATGGTTAATAACGTAATTGTGATACTCCTAAGATCAAATTTTGATTGACAAGTCTGCCTTTGTTTTATTTTATTGTAATCATATTCACATATTTATCTAGACCTATTGTCTCTTTTCAGTTTCCTTATATGCCCTATCCCTTGAGATATTCAATCAATGCGGTTGTACTTATCCTTATTAGTGATCCAAATATATACCATTTTCTTGGCACTTTCTTGAATGTTGGTCTTTTAGTTTTTTGTCCAAGGCCTTTTATTAAGTTTTCTCATTACTTTTACTATTACCATGGGTAAAAGTTGATAGATACACAAGATCAGCCAGCTGATACAGATCTTGTTAAAGGATGATTACCGGGAATCCCGGCATTTATCTCTGTAGCACTAAGCTTACAGCATTTTCTTGCTATTTAGCCTATCAATATGTACTGTTAGCTTGATTTTGTGAACAGGTGGCAGTTATGGCACCAAATATTCCAGCCATGTATGAGCTTCATTTTGGCGTACCTATGGCCGGAGCCATTCTTTGTACACTTAACATTCGTTATGACTCAGCAATGGTGTCAGTTCTTCTTAAACATTCAGGGGCGAAAATCATATTCGTTGATTCCCAGTCTCTCAACATTGTTCATGGAGCACTCAACAGATTATCTAAGGAAAGTTCAAACCTACCAATTATCATCCCAATTTTCGACCTTAATGTATCGTCTGCTGTTGACACGTCCATCACCACCACTTGGAAAGTTGACAATGAATATGAGACGTTCCTGGAGTTTGGTAAACTGGACTTTGAAGTTAGGCGTCCCGAAGATGAATGTAATCCAATTGCTCTCAACTATACTTCTGGAACCACATCAAGCCCCAAAGGTGTCATATACAGCCACCGAGGTGCGTATTTAAATTCTCTAGCAGCTGCTCTATTAAACGAAATGAGGTCCATGCCTGTGTATTTGTGGTGTGTGCCAATGTTCCATTGCAATGGATGGTGCCTCACTTGGGCCATAGCGGCTCAGGGCGGAACCAACATTTGCCTTAGAAATGTCACTGCAAAGGGTATTTTTGACAATGTTGCTAAGCACAAGGTGACCCACATGGGTGGAGCCCCGACCGTATTGAACATGATAGTGAACTCTGACAAAGGTGACCGTAGGCCCCTCCCAGGCAAGGTCATGGTCATGACCGGCGGTGCACCGCCACCACCTGAGGTCCTCTTCCGGATGGAGGCACTAGGGTTTGAAGTGACACACTCGTATGGGTTAACAGAGACATACGGGCCTGGAACGGTTTGTACTTGGAAACCCGAGTGGGACCCTCTTCCCCCAAACACACGAGCCAAGATCAAGTCTAGACAAGGACTGCACCATCTAGGTATGGAAGAAGTCGATGTGAAGGACCCTAACACAATGAAAAGTGTCCCTCCTGACTGTAAAACCATGGGCGAGGTCATGTTTCGTGGCAATACCGTAATGAACGGATACTTAAACAACGAAGAAGCAACCAATGCTGCTTTCAAAGGAGGCTGGTTTCGGACGGGTGATCTAGCCGTGAAGCATCCTGATGGGTATATCGAATTGAAGGATCGGGCAAAGGATATTATTATTTCTGGAGGTGAAAATATCAGCACGATTGAGGTGGAATCCATCCTTTTTAGCCACCCTGGTGTTCTTGAGGCGGCTGTTGTGGGTCGGCCCGACGAATATTGGGGCGAGACACCTTGTGCATTTGTGAAGTTGAAGGACGGAGTTCGGGTAAGTGAGGAGGATATAATCACATATTGTCGGGCGAATTTACCGCACTATATGGCTCCTCGCACCGTTGTTTTTACCGAGCTTCCGAAAAATGCGACAGGGAAGACACAGAAGTTTGTCCTTAGGGAGAAGGCTAAGGCCATGGGAAGCCTTTCGAAAAGGATCATCAGTAAGATGTAAATCGTTGACTGTATTCGTCTGCAAATTCTGGGTTCGTAAATTGCTGTGTTGTACTGTTATATCTTTATGAGTGTTGATTTGAATGTGTAAAACGGACTGAAGTGCAAACAAATTATTACGCGGGTTCACCTGCGGATCGTATTCAAATATAAGGGATGGAAGTAAGTCATATAACTATATAAGGCGCTTGCTGAATCACGTTTACCGGTAGAGTATTTTTCGGTGCTTTCCGACTTGGTTCCGTGCCGCTCCGTTAACCTGCACAGAAGGAAAACTTGGGTGTTTCCGTTGTTTCTCCTCCGACGATCAAGTCAGTCGAGAGTTTGTAAAATTAGTATGTAGCTCAAGTATGTAATATTTCACTTAACCTGTTATTCAGATGGGTGAGGTTTTTTTATAGCCATCCACTCTAACATGACTATGCTTTGACTTTAACCCTGGTCATCCCTCGAAACCTGGGGCGCCGGGGCACTGTGTATGGTGTCCTGAATATAAGACCCCTGTTTCTCGTACCCTTGTTTTGCATTACTGTTCCCCACTATCTTTAATCTGGTATAAAGTTTTGTGCTGCCCACGAATGTAAGGGAAAGTTAGGTCAGACGTGACTAAAGGGCGTGCCTTTTAGACCTAGATAGGGCACATGCTCTTTATTCGGGGCGGTTCGGTTTTACTGAAGGTAGGCAGATTAATAACCACCCGTCCTTACCTTCATCCTTCTCTTAAACAGCCAAAACACGCACCACCAAATCACCTTTAAATTCGGTCCATTTGGAAAAGGTTGCTATATCGGTCTCTTATGTTTTATATCTATAATAGGGCAATAAATGTTTTCATATTTTATTTGATCTTCAGGCACTTTTTATGCCATATGACCATAAAAACACGACCCCAGATGGATTACCTTATGTTCAGATGACGTTGTTGCTCGAAAATCTTAACAGACTTCATTGTGGAAAACGTTGCATGATTGGGTCTTGGGTTGGGGTGGCTCAGTTGGGTATTGTTGGATCTGAAACTCTCAGGTGCTGACTTGACAGTAAATTGAATGCTAAAGGATTGATGATCATGCACTTTCGCCTAAGTTCCGGTGAACATGCAAGAAGGGGATCACAACACAGGGGTCGTCTCTGGGTCCCTCTCCGATACTTAAATGAGTATATTGTGTGTATGAACTCAAAACGTAATAAACGTATTAAAAAGCAAGAGTATTTATAGAGTGAAGAGATTAAACCGTTATAGACAACAGAATATCTTGGTGAATTTTCTGCCGGTAAAGATTAGGATATCAAATATTACAATTATGGCGTAATATTGCAGTTACCGTATGTAATATTTAGAGAATATGTGTCCGATATACGAGGGATATCGTGGTCATATCTTTAGTGTCGGTTTGTGGAACCAGAGTTGAGAGGTTAGACTCTCTTGACGAGCGCTTCTATGACTAGCAGCAGGAAACTTTGACCTTGGTCAATGACGACCTGTGATGAAGCTTTAACGTCCACTTTGGCTCGGGTTCGATACTGGACCGTTTTATGAGGACCAGATTAACATTAATGTGGACCGACCTGGTTTGAATGACATGAGTTTTACCCATGCAAAGTTATTGGATCTCTGAGCGCTTTCCTTGTTGGGCCATCGCAATCAATACCCACCCCGTATGTCATTTCATGCTCTCTCTAACCATCACAGAAAATAAGAAAAATCTGCTATATATGCAAGTGTTATCAATGCTCTGTTTCTGTGCCATCTAAAGACATTCGCTTTTTCAGCTACCTTGCACATGGAACAGCAACTGATTACATATACAGCATCACTGGAGTTCCAATGGCTTTCACTTTTGAGGTATAATGAAGCATTCGCATATTGGACACGGATCATAACTTCGTTCTGTTTCATCATCGACACAAAATTTCCAAACTTCCAGATCTATGGTGATGTAGAAGCATCAGGAAGAGACTGCTTCAAAATGTTCAACCCCACTGACCTTACCACATTCAACGTACGCAACAACCTCCTTCAACTAAATCCATTTCTTCACTGCACTTCATGGCTACTTAAATTAAGTTTTTTTTGTTCTTACTGTAATTCCAGAGAGTGCTTCATGATTGGTCAGCTGCATTTTTCACCATATTCGAGCTCGGTCCAAAGTACCTCAAAGAGATCAGCTCGGAAGTGGTGTCTCTTCCAAGCCCGAAGAAACTGGAATTGATAGAAGACTACCTCGATGGGTACTTGATGGACAGAAGCAGTCGATACGAGAAGAAGACAGAGGTGATTGATTTAGGAATGCAGGAGATCAGAACATATTTCAGACTGTTCTTGCTTTCCTTTGTGCTGCTGATGTTCATGTTCTGTTCCAGAATCTCTAAAAGCAAGTCCATTAGACAATCTTTGCCTTCAACTTCTCTCTAAACACGTCTATGGAATTTCATTGTTTGGGGGCGTTGGTATTGTTAGGAAGATGTGTATTTTATAACTGTGTGGCCTAGGGAAGTAAACGTTTTTCTATATTACAAACTAAGTATTTTTTTGTCGAAAAAAAAGAAATGAGTTAGTAGCAACAACCAATACTCATTCCGCTGCGTAATGTTCAAGCTATTTGTCCCGTGTGCTTTGCTTGTTGGATACAAGTAACATGCACTGATCCCTTCAACAGCCCGAGTGTGAGAGGTCAGCTCGTTAGACCCAAATTGCAATCTTTTAGGCCCATTTAGTTCCGTTAGACATTTTGGGATTCGATCTTGTGACACTGGAGTCAAAGCACTCTAAATCACTAGACAACCAATTCGATCTTGTGACCCTGAAGCCAAATACTTGGGAGTAAGCTCTCACAATCAGTAGACAATCAATGTCGGTGGTAAGTATTATAATTTACAAATTAAGTATAAACATACATGAATAGTTCTTTGTGAAGACTTTATATGATACATCAAATTCAATTAGTAATTTGCTTCAAAAATATTTCAATTAACAAATTACATATTTATGTACAGTTTAACTAACCAATTTGCTATTTAACCCTTATTTTTATTGCCCCTTAAAAAGGCGTATCTTTTGATTTTCAACAAAAGTAAGGGATTTGCTCTTTAAAAAAAAAAAAAAGTTGTTAGGGTGAAAATCTATGTATTTCCCCCCAAGAGATACACCGATAATTTCTGATAACGATAGTCTGTTCTGCATTAGGGTTTAAGGATGCTGCTGGTGTGAGGTTTCCTAGATTAGGTGTACAAGAAGGAGATGGGAAGAACTCTGATCACATTATCTAGAGTTTATTGAAGCTCAGTATTCTCTGCGTTGGCGGTCTCTCAGCTACACAGAAAGCCATGGGGCGAGTTCAAGCTAATAAGGCTCACAAAACTCGATTTTCCTCCAAGTCTTCTCGAAATATCCATAAGACCTCAACCAAAGGTTAGTCTTACGTCTGCGTATGATCCATGATTCTTCGTTCTTGCAGTTGATGCCTTCTTTGTTGCCGACTGGAGCGAATTTTTATTCACACAAGAGTTTAGCTTTTAAGGTAGTAATATTCTGCTTCTTATTGCAGATAAGAGTAGAATTACGAAATCGGATCGTAATGTCCTCAAAGGTGCACGCGCTGCGCGTCTCCAGCATAATAAGATGGTATTCAGCCTCAATACCTTGTTACTTAGGCAGTTTGATTGATGTATTCCTTGCTGGTAGTTCACCACTGGAACGATTTTACTTATGTAGATGAGGGAGAAGAAAAAGGTGGCCCTTTTGAAAGAGAAGAAGGCTTCATGTGGAGCAGCAAGTCCTCCACGCGTTATTGTAAGTTGTAATTGATCTTTATTATCTTGCTCAGCATGGTTTTGGTTAAGTTTATATTTTAAGGCGATTGAGTGATTTGTACTCACCATATATCATATCTCATTGATGACAGGTTCTTTTCGGCCTCACAGATTTCGTAAACCTGGATTTAGTATCTGAGGATCTTCTTAGGCTGTTGTCAGGCGATGATGCCAGAGCAGACTCATCAACAGTTGCTTCTTCTGAGTATAGATTGCGTGCAACGGTAGGATCTCTCTTGTGCAGCAATGTGAATATGTCAGGAAACGGCGAATTGAGTTTGCATATTTAGTTATTCATCTGGATTTGTTGAGCTATTTTGAGAAGATAATATATACAGCATATCATTATAATATTTATCCAGTTGAGGAATATGTGAAGCAGATCTAACTGGTGGTATCTGCACTAGGTGTTGAAAGCACCATATGGTGATTTGCTTGCTTGCATGGAACTGGCCAAGGTACCGAGCTTATCAAAATTATTAACCCTTATATGGAGGATGCAGCAATATTGTGACATTACCATCTCCTAAGCGTCATATGTGCCCATCCTGTTTTGCAGATGGCTGATCTCATAGCTTTTGTTGCCTCGGGAAGCTCCTTTTGCGAAGATAGTACATCATTCTGTATCGATTCATTTGGAAATCAATGCCTCTCAGTGTTCAGATCTCTTGGTTTACCCAACACTGCTGTCTTGATCCGAGTAAGATACTGCAGTATTCTTGTTGACTATAACAAATATTTTCCTATCTAAAGAAATCCTGGGATTCTCATGCCTTTCTTCTAATTCCTCCAGGATCTACCTTCAGAGGAAAAAAGAAGAAATGCTATGAAGAAGATGTGTATATCAAGCCTTACTCCTGAATTTCCCGAAGACTGTAAGTTCTTTGCAGCAGATACGAAGGAGGAGTTGCACAAGGTAAGCTGTTTTTGTCATTTTCATTGTTGGCTACTATATATGAAATGAACTTCCTAGTTAAATACCTTTGTAGTAAAAGTTTAAAGTAAATCTGTATCACACTCTCCTCAAGATTAGTAGGGTCACTTCTTCCCTGTGCGTCAATTGCAGTTCATGTGGCTTTTTAGGGAGCAGAGACTATCTGTTCCTCATTGGCGGAACCAGAGGCCTTACCTGATTGCTCAAAAGGTACCTGCTTTATCATTTTTTGGCTGGCTTTTATGATGGGAAAATCACAATTTGCTCAAGCATGACTCATGAGCTCAGTCAAACTATAAAAAATAATAACTACTTAAATGCGCACATTGGTCAAATGGTTTGATAGAAAACTCTCTATGCTTATTTGGACTTCACTATCTTTGCAAGGGAGAAAATTAAATAAGCCAGACTTTCGAAATCATGAAACTATTGAGGACATTTTCTGCCCCGTCTTAGATGCCTATGTGCTAATACATGTAGATGAACAACACACTTTGCTTGTTTACTTTACTCTTTGCTTGTTTACTTGTAATAACATATTAACATCTTTACCTGCTTGTTCACTCTTCCATTTGATGTAGGTGGATATGGTAAATGATGATTCCAATCAGGGGAAATCCACTGTTCTTCTCACTGGTTATCTTCGTGCTCGTAGTTTATCGGTCAATCAACTGGTAATTAACCTGTTTTGGTAGTTTTGTGGTTATTGGCGTAGATTTTTTTTTCAATTGTGGGGCAGATAACATGTGTGTTTCCAATTTGTTATTCACAGGTTCATATATCTGGTGTTGGAGATTTTCAACTATGCAAAATTGATCTTTTGAAGGATCCGTTTCCTTTAAATGCTAGAAAGGAACATGAGGCCATGGATGCAGATTTTGTAAATGAAGTAGGAATAATTTCTTATTACTATTCTTAATTCATGGTTAATTACTGTCAAATGTATTAAGTGTTCTCTTCCGTTCTATATAGGTCATGCGGGTTCTTAATCCTGATCCAGAAAAGCAGGAGCCTTTACTTGTTGAAAGTGTTCCAGATCCTCTTGCAGGAGAACAGGTAAATTCAGTCTATGCTCCTCCTAGTATTTGTGGTGTTAGTTTTCAGCTTTTATTCTTCTACTACAAGGGTAGGTGCGTCTTACTATATAGATTTCAATTTGTTATGGAGTAATTGTTAGCTATTTTGTTATGGAGTCTGTCTTCATATAGATTAGAGATATCATAATTGGATGATTCACGGATAGGAACTGATAGTGTATGGCTGTGTAAATTGAATCAACGTGGCAATAGAATATAGGAATGACATTACCCTTAATTTTAGATGTGTTTGATTATATCAGGAAGATGCATTATCTTCTGACATAATTGATCTGTGTAAACTCTTTTATATTCCCTTAGGTAGTTTGTTATCAAATTTACTTATGTTGTATATTTTAGATTTTTATACCATTGGAGAATACCATATTTGCTTTGGTCTCCTGTTGACGACCTTCTTATTTTTCTACTTTTCCTGTGCAGACATGGCCAACAGAAGAAGAAATGGCTGATGCAGAGAAATCTCAAAAAGAAAAGAAATTAAGAAAGAGGGTTCTACCCCGAGGAACCTCAGAGTATCAGGTAGGCCTATTATTTAGTATGTCTTTTGCTTACCTTTACTGCTTTCAATATATTGCTTTTTAAATTGTCAAGGTTGTTGTGCTGTTTTAGTAGTAGCTTATATATTTGAATTAACTTTGCAGGCTGCTTGGATTGTTGATGAATCTGATGAGGATGATCTGGCAAGTGGTGATGATGAGGATGAGGATGGTATGGTTTTGGATGAAGGGAATGCTGGTCATTCCTGGGGCGGTAATAAAGGTTCTTTTTTTGAGGATGAAGATCAAGCGTCCTTACAGTTAAGGGATTCTGATGAAGAAACTGATGCTGATTCCATAATGATGGTTTGTACATTTTCTTAAACTTTTTTCGATTTAAATTGGCTTATTTAGTTTCATGTTGGTATATCCAATTTATGGCGTTGGTATTTTTGAAGTATGATGTCAGGGTATGAGAGTTTTGTACTTTTCATGTAGGACGGTGAAAATATGACGAAAGAACAAATAAGGGATGAGATCCAGAAAATCAAAGAAGCACACGCTGAAGATGAGGGTAAATTCTTTAGGACTCTTATGAATTCACTGATTGTAGCTTATTAAAGTAGATCAACCATCTATTAAAAGCATAAAAATTTAGTGTTTTTTGACGACCCTCTCTTTCAGAATTCCCAGATGAAGTTGATACCCCTCTAGATATTCCAGCCAGGAAGCGCTTCGCAAGATACAGAGGACTAAAGTCCTTCAGAACGTCTTCTTGGGACCCTAAGGTAATCTTGACTTCACGTTAAATCCCGACATCATAACTTTAAAAACCGCGTCAGTTTACCTTTGTTTTTTGCATTGAATTTCAGGAATCTTTACCACCTGAATATGCAAAAATATTTGCATTTGACAATTTTAAGAGGACCCAGAAGCATGTTCTTGCAAAGGCCAGTGATATGGAGCAAGCTGAGAGGGAAGACTGTATAATGCCGAGCTCATATGCTAGACTTCATGTTAAAGAAGTGCCAACTAGTGCAGCTACAAAATTATGTAATCACGTGTTACCTGTTGTTGCATGTGGTCTTTTGCAGCATGAATCCAAAACGTCCGTTCTTCATTTCAGGTTATATTCTCTCTCTCTTTCTCATATGCACATGCTGCTATGTTTGAGTATACAACAAGGATTGCTTTCTTTCCGTTCAATTCTCAGTTACCAATTCAAGGTGGGATCATGCAAGTGTGGTTCATTTTTCTTAACAATTCAAAACTTCTTTTGCAGTCTGAAGAAGCACGAAAGTTATGATGCTCCAATAAAAGCCAAAGAAGAATTAATATTTAATGTTGGGTTTCGCCAATTTGTGTCTCGGTATTTTTTTTTTAAATTATTAATCTGTCTATTAATTGATTAATCACTCATGAAATATACTGAGTTTCTTTTCTGCCATTGCTATGCAGGCCAATATTTTCTGCAGATAATTTTAATTCAGACAAGCACAAAATGGAAAGGTTTCTTCATGCTGGTCGATTCTCCGTTGCTTCAATTTACGCTCCCATTTCCTTCCCTCCACTCCCTCTGATAGTCCTTAAACAAACGGAAGAAAGTGCTGCACCTGTTGTTGCAGCAGTTGGCTCCTTGAAAAGCATCGATCCTGACAGAATCATCTTGAAGAAGATCATCTTAACTGGGTAAGTTCTAATCTGTGTATTTCCATTATCAAAATAAGTACGCAGATGGTAAATTTACATAATTATATCGGTACATTTGACTTTTCAAGATATCCTCAACGAGTATCAAAGAAGAAAGCCTCGGTCAGGTACATGTTCCATAACCCAGAGGACGTGAGATGGTTCAAGGTATGATTTTTTTTCTTTTTTCAATCATATTTTGTTTAAATTCGCTGCTGCTAATCATCGTGTTATCTGTTACAGCCAGTTGAAGTGTGGACAAAATGTGGACGCCGGGGTAGGATCAAGGAACCTGTTGGTACACATGGTACACATTTTCCCACTGTTATAAATGATTTGTAAAATGAAAAACATAAGTAATAATACTGTGTTTGGTTCTTGAATGTAGGTGCGATGAAGTGCATATTGAACGGTGTGATGCAGCAGAGTGACACAGTGTGCATGAGCTTGTACAAACGGGCATATCCGAAATGGCCCGAACAAACGTTCCCTCTCCTCCTCGATGGTTGAAGCTGCTGCCACAACGGTTGTGGTGCCCGTCTCTTGCTGTCGGGAATGAAGCTCTGGTTCAGAATATCACCTCTTCTTCCTCTTTCATTCCTTCTTGCTATGTAGTAAGTAAGTAGTATCATCTGTAGGTAACAGTTTTGTTTTATGTTCTCATTTGCTGCGAAGATGAGTTGTATTTGTATGGCTTCCTTGTTTCCATACATGTCGTGTGTTCTCCATTGATTCTCAGTAGGGTTTCTCAGAAACTGACTTTGTTGCTTTGGGGCTCAAATCAGACCTCGGAGCCTATTGGGAGTTGGGATCTCACAATTTGATTTAGAATATATATATATATATTCCCTTATTTTTTATTTATGTGTTAAAATTATACTTTTGTAAAGTTAAGAATAGTTATAGATTGTATCTTTTTTTTTTTAAAGAAGTGATTTTCATTCATTTTTACAATTGAACATATTGCAACACAAACACAATTTATATTTCCATAAAAGAAATATAATCATAATGAGATTTGTTTGCAGTGTCGGATCTATTCCAATAACTTTGCACGATAGTATGGTGGAACTGTGTGCTATAAGAGACGGTCTAACCATGATAGCGAATTGGGGAGTGTAGGATCTGCACGTCGAAGCACATTCAAGAAGCAATTAATTTGATAATTGATGATCCAGATGTAGATAAACCACTAGTTCATCTCATTTTGGATTGCATGAAGCTTATTTTTAAGTTTATCATATTCAAAATTAGACACGTGTTTCGAGAAGCAAATGAGGTACTGAATGCTTTAACTAAGTAAGCTGTCAATTTTGATGAACTTTTCCATACTCTAACGAATCCTTCTTAGGATATTTTGAATGCTTTTGCTAAGTAAGCTGTCAACTTTGATGAACTTTTTCATACTGTAACGAATCTTTTTTAGAATATTTTGAAGCTCATGATGTTGGAAATTTAAGGGAAAATCACTACTAGAATAGTTAAAAATAATTAGTTTTTCTTTTCGTTATTGTAATTTATGATTTACCAAAAACACGATTCAAAATTAACTGAACCGCTATATAATTTGATTAAAGCGTTTTTAACTAACTGAACCGGTCCACCTTTAGCTAATTATTGCAGAAGCAAAGCCGACCGGACATTTCATCCCTCCGTCGTCTCCTTCTCAACTCCGATTTTCTCAGTACCGACGACAGACGGACAGAGTGAAACACTCTTCAACGTAACAGTCGGTGAATTGATTGGCTTCGATTCTCTCGTTAAAGATCCATTTCAGTGAAGAACTTCGCCTTCGTATCTTCATTGCTTCCTGGCTAGCAGCACTCTTTGCTGCGTGATTGGGCGACACTGCCGCAGATGGCTTTGCTGCGGCGGCGTCAGAGCTACTACACCCGTCTTCGGCGAAATTTGCCTACTTTCTCTATCATCTTCTTCTTCCTCCTGCTTTTCTTCTATCTTATTTGCTTTCTAGCTTCTTCTCCCAACGAATCGGATCAGCTTCACCGACCTCGCCACCATTCTAAGGTACTGCATCTTGAAATTTCTCTTCTTTCAATAGTATTACAGAAACCTTAGCATGATTGTTCTTGCTCACAGGCTAATATTCAACACGACGACAAAGATGCTATCGAAGTTTCGTCATTCCGAGTTCCGGTTAGTATTTAATCGCGTCTATCATGTTCCTTTTCGTCTTGCTTATGTTAGCTCACTCTGATTCCGAGCTCATACTGATATCTAGAGTGGTGGAGGGAGACCTGGTCGGGACTTATGGAGTTCCAGAAACTCCAGATTTTACTACGCATGCAGCAATGCCAGCTCTAACTTTGCAAGTTGGTTCTTACTCTTCCATTTTTATCCCAGTGTTTTACCATGTATTGCAAGTATTACATTTGAAGATCAGTGGGGCATCTCTTTACTTGATGGGTGAAAATGTCACTTCCTTTATTAGTAAGTTAATGGAGGGGGATGGAATTTGCACCTACTAATAGGACTATCGTCTTGGGGTGGCATGTTCTTCCTAATTTAGATTAAAATTTAAGGGTGCTATATTTTTTTAAATGTAACTGATGTTTTACAGAACCCGAAGCTATTACGCAGTCGAATCGCTACTTGATGATTGCAACTAGTGGAGGATTGAACCAGCAAAGAACTGGGGTATGTGTAATGAACCAACACATAGTAATTGTTCTTTGCTTAGAGTTAAACCAGTCATGAAGCCTGAAGGTGACTTATATTATGTTTATGTTAGAATATCAGCTCTTGATAGTGACTCTGTATATAAGATTTTGGAAAATTTCCTACCCGTTTAGCCAAAAACATTAGTTGAGCAAACACAGTACAACTTGCTACGCATTGCTGCTGATCCTTTCTTGCTTGATGTTTTCCATTAGCAATTTTGAGAGACTGTAGAGCAGACTTCGTTAGTAAGGATCACATTATTGGCTTTCCACAAATCAAAATGAACTTTTGGCTTGATGTTAGGATGCTTTCAACAAGCAGATGTCACACTCATACTAAACGGATGCATGTTTTAGTGCATGTAGTTTCCAAAATGTGTTGTATATGTTCTTGTTGCGTTTAGATCCTGTGATTTTTACAGGTTTGAACTAGTTTGGCTTCTCTTTTCATCTATGAGGTGCTGAGTTTGGATTGGAACAGATTTCAGTTAGATCTATGTTATTATATGCGTGAATGTACATTTGAAGTTTCTTAGAGATAGTAGAACACTAGGAATCACATTAAACATTTTTTTTTGCACTCTAGAAAACTTAAGCAGGTAGTTAATCTGTCCATCCTCTTGTATAAATTTATTCTTTTTCTCTAGGTGCTGGGTGTTGTTCAATATCGACTAGAATATCTGCCATACCCCCCATTTGAATTTCAATAAACTTAATGGGCCACTCTAATTTTCAAAGTTCTCGTATCGTTGTTTGACAGATCACTGATGCTGTTGTAGCTGCTCGTATTCTGAATGCCACCCTTGTTGTGCCTAAACTGGACCAAAAGTCCTTCTGGAAGGATGCCAGGTTTGTCATGTGCTTGTTGGTCATCTTTTCCTTCTTTTGGTTCACTCAAAGTTTCTACACGTGTGGTAACGCATTCTAGATTTTTCATGCCCTTCTTAATATTCATTTATGCCATCTCTCTATTTACCCATAGTATGTGAGTGTGTTAGTGTTCTACTCTTGTCATGTTCTCTCTAAAAAAATGTTACTTTTTTTTCCTCCCTCTTTGTCTTGTTCCTTTGGCTACTTTGTCATCCTTTGAATCGTAAATTATGTCTCTAATGCTGTGTTTCTGCAGTAACTTTTCTGAGATCTTTGATGAGGATTGGTTCATCAAATCTCTTTCACGAGATGTCATAATCATAAAGAATCTGCCCGTTTTGAAGAAGGGAGGAAAGACCTTGGGTCCACGTAATATGCGTGTTCCAAGAAAGTGCAACGAAAGATGCTATCAAAACCGAGTTTTACCTGTTCTTGTGAAAAGGCATGTAAGTTCCCCATGTCTATTCCTATTAGTTTTGATCTTATACTATACCTTCTCTTTTGAATTGTGGAGCATTGGGTTATAATGTAGCAATTAGAAGATGAATTTAGTAGAAGCATACATTTAGATATATTGTCTAATTATGCATACTACTCAAGTTTAATAGCCAGAGCTTTTGCTGTCAACTGCCCATTTATGGCAAGTATATCCATGCTATCGAAACACTCACTTTCTTGTGGGATAAGACTATATCTATATCAGAACCTCTGCAAAAAAAATGGTAATTTTATCAGAACATTCTTTTCATCGGTAAAGAGAAATTATATTTTGCAACAGGTTGTTCAGCTCTGCAAGTTTGATTACAGACTTTCAAACAAGTTGAGCACAGACCTGCAGAAGTTAAGGTGTAGAGTTAACTACCATGCTCTGAGGTTCACCGATCCAATACGCACAATGGGCAAAACGCTGGTCAACCGAATGAGGATGCAAGGCAAACATTATGTCGCCTTGCACCTAAGGTACTGAAAATTATAATTGATAGTAAGCTTTATATCTGTTATTTCTAGTGTCTAATAAATTTTCATGTTAGAACTGTTAGTGCTGCGACTATTGCAAAATTTTGTTAGTACATATGAAAAGAAGGTAAATGGTAGGGGTGAGACCAGTCCGACTGGACTGGCTTTTTACTATTCCGGTTGGGGCTGATTTTTTACTATTTTGTTCTGGATTTTCTTCATAAAAATGCCCAACCAAAATAGTGAAATACCCTAAAAGAAACAATAAACCATCCATTCGTTTACAGATTTTTGGTCCGTTTTTTTCAGTTTAAACTTAAAAATACACATTTATAACCACATTAAACAACTCGATTGAACAATGTTTAGTTGTTTACATAAGTTTCTACTAAAACTGATTGAATAACTAAAAAATTGATAGCACAACTAAATTAATAATATTTTGTATCAATTAATTAATTATAATACTTTATACTAATAATATAATAGTAAGTATATAAGTCTTAACAGTCGTTTTGGTCTCCTCAGTCTTTAAAACCCCTAGATTGAAAACTAAATTAAATAAAACCGATTCATATTTTTTTTCTTCATTTTTGGGTTCGGTCCGGTTCTCCCTGTTTTTTCGGGCTGAAGGGTTTTGTCTTTCACCCCTAGTAAATACTGATTAAAGAAAACACTTCTATTACAGGGATGTTTTTTCTTGCTTGGTAAAAGTATTTTATGTTGTTAAATGTCGACATTAACAGTTGATCAACAAATAAGTTTTTATTCTGCACATTGTCAAAGGTTCGAACCCGATATGCTTGCTTTCTCTGGATGCGATTATGGTGGAGGAGAAAGGGAAAGACTGGAACTCGGTACAATTCGCAAAAGGTGGAAGACTTTACATGTAAGCATTTAATTGTGAAAAGAACACTAAACTTTTGTCTTTCCTGGATTTATTCTCTTATGCGAAACGAAAAATCCAAACTTCGCAGATAAAAAATCCAGAAAAGGCAAGGAGACAAGGCAGATGTCCCCTAACACCTGAAGAAGTTGGGCTAATGTTGAGAGCACTTGGGTACGGTAGAGACGTGCATATTTACGTGGCATCTGGTGAAGTGTATAGAGCAGAAGAATCATTGGCACCTCTAAAAGCACTCTTTCCAAATTTCCACACTAAAGAAACCATAGCCACCAAAGAGGAATTACAGCCTTTTGCTGCATTTTCATCGCGAATGGCTGCTCTTGACTTTACGGTTTGTGATGAAAGTGATGTCTTTGTCACCAATAACAATGGAAACATGGCTAGAATTTTAGCTGGACGAAGGTAATATGATTGAGCAATGCTACAAAGTGTGATATATACAGTGAAAATAAAGTCTTTTCCAATTCTAGAAGCTGCTGATTATCTCATTTAGTAATTTCCCCCTGAAAATGTAACTTTTTTCAAAAAATTAATTACAGGAGATACTTTGGGCACAAACCCACAATCCGACCAAGTGCAAGAAAACTGCAAAGATTGTTCATGAACAAAGCAAACATGACTTGGGAAGAATTTGCATTGAGAGCTCGAAGGTATCAAAAAGGCTTCATGGGGGAGCCAATGGAGTCGAGACCTGGTAGGGGCGAGTTCCATGAAAACCCAGCCTCATGCATTTGTGAGGATGCTGAAGCAAAGGCAAAGAAAGATTCAGTCCATAGAAAATTCGGTAAAAAAGTTGGTGACACTGAAAGAGAAGAAATCGAAGATGTAGCTGATGATGTAGATAATGAGACCGAACACGATTTCCCCGATGCTGATGAGGAAGATCAAGATGGAATGCAAGAGCAAGTGACTGATTCCACTACAGAAGACTATGATACCACCACCAATGAGGAACCCGAATTGGAAGAGTTGCTTTCAGATTGAAACATATATAGGGTAACATTAAAAACCCTAATTTTATTTGCTCCATTTCTCTCTGTAGCAGAGCAAATCTCTAGCTCGAGCTTACACAACTGCAACTACCACACTAATGATCATGATCTATTCATGGAGTCCAAGCACAAAGAAATCTAGGAGGAGTAGGAGCTTCTAGTAAGTTAAAATCTTTGCCCGATTGTAGAAGAACTACTTTGTAGACCGTTCTTCATGAATCGTAATACCAATAGGTTATAATGGTAATGCAGTATCTTCTCCAGATTGAACATGTATATGATCAATCTAAAATCAACTTAAAGTTTGAATATTTCTGTCTTCTGATTGTGTAAAGCTTTATTTTTCTCTTCCATTTTCTTTGTTGAACTGCTGAACAGGTTTGGTTGACATTAGTTACAAAAGGCGATACCCAATTGAGGAATGATATAAACGTGTTGTCTGAGACCAATATTCCTTCACCTATTGAAGTCCTGTAAGAGGAAGATGCTTTGTAATCTGTGTTTTGCACGTGGTCTGAGTCGACGCCATTGATAACGCCATGGTAGTAGGTCGTTTGAAAAGGTACAATCCTTTCTCATCTTCTCTGTCGTGTCTGCCACCTGAAAGCAGTTGCATGAATCAGTTCTTCTTCTTCTTCTTCTTCAACTAATTCGTCGATCTGAGTAGGATGGTGTTGTTGTGTGTGCATAATGCGTTGACGAAGGATTCCGACAGACAACGTGGTGGTTCGTTTGGCAGATCTCTTGTCTCCACGGTTTATCATACCGAAGGAGAGGAGAATCTCTGTGTGTCTATCTCTGTCTGTCTACCTGGATAATTATTATTCTTGAAATGGAAGTCTTACTAGTCGTTTCTTTCATGGAATTCGGAATAGGGAATATGAAATAGGAATATGGAATAGAAGTTAAGAATATGAAATTTTTTTGGTGGAATGGAATGCAATGAAATAAGGACTTCTATGGAATGGAGACGTACCTGGCTTCGGTCCGAGAAGAGACGGGTCACGGGGAGCTTCAGGGAGGGGAAGAGAAGGAGAAGAGAATCGTCAAGGAGCTGATATAGTCATTGAAGAAGCTTCGGTCCGAGTATTTCATTGAAGGAGCGTTTGGGCAATATGAAAAGATAATGAGGGCATAATCGTCATTTGTGCACCTATTCCTGATTCCGGGCGGGCTAGACTTAGAAATTCCGAGCATTTTACCCGGAAAGTCTAACACTAGAAGGATAGGATTCCGTAAGCCAAATTGTTTCAATTCCGCGAAAAGAACAATTTCTTACGGAATCCGTAAGCCGAATTTCTTTTCTTTTTCCACGAAAAGAACATGCCATTAGTTACGCAATAATGTAACAGGGTGCCCATCATACAATTCTACCAAGGACGACGACTCATAGGAGTCATTAACCTGGCGCTTGAATGATTAAAATAAAGGAAAATGGGTTCGAAAATGATTTAATATGTTTATATAAAATATTTTTTAACTCAAAATAATGTTTTAAATGATTCAATATACCTAAAAATGACGATAAGAAGTATTTTCGGCAATCTTTCAGTACAATACTTTTTTAAATATACAAAATTAATCAAGTATTTATTTTTTGAAACGTTACAACTAAAATCTACAAATTTATACTAATATTACACTTAAATTATAACTCGATTTAGACTCAAATACAGTCTCCTGACTTGAAACCTAACACATATCGGGGGACCCATCATTGAATTTGAATCAAAATATTCAATTAATTTTGTAAGAATTGACGAAAATATAGATTACTGTAGTTTTTAAACATGTTGGACCACTTACATAGTTTTGTTTTTTGGTAAAACAGAAACCACAACAAACCAAAACTAAATACTAATTATTTTTAACTATTCTAGTAGTGAATTTCCCTTCACTATCAAACATAAGGAGCTTCAAAATGTCTGATGGAGGATCCGTTTAAAGTGTGAAAGGGCTCATCCAGATTAACAGCTTCTTTAGCCAAAGCATCCGCCACCCCATTGGTTTCCCGGAACACGTGTCTGATTTTGAATTTGTTAAATTCCCGGACCACTTACATAGTTAAAAACTATTTTTCTTAATGCAAATAAAGTTATGTTTTTATAACTTTTCCCTATAAAAAAATATTATTATGTAAGCCTCTGTTATTTTTTAGATCAATAAAAATTAAAATAGGACCCTCAATAAGTGTATTGATCCATTCAAAGGGCCACCCACCCTTTTGCAGGACCACAGTTCATCTCCCTCTCCTCAAACGATTTAGAAACCACCCATTATGGATCGAATCTGCATTATTAGATCTACAAAATGATCGATAACTCGTATATGTATTTCACACACACATTATATATATATATATGCATGATGAATTTAATGATGAATCATCTCTATCGTGCTGATTCCCCTTCTATGATCTATCTATCTAGTATGTGATGATATAATTTGTACGTCCATGTGTATCGTGTAATACAATAATATATAATTGTTTTTTTGTGATGGTATAATTAATTCATGATGGAGTATCCATCTTTCTCTTCCACATATGATTTGGTATATGATGATGATATTACGAGGAAGGTTGATTAACGAGTTGCAATTGCATGGTAAGTTGCATGTCGGTCATCATGTCACATCCAGAGTCATAAATAATGTAGACCCCATGCAATGCAACATCATATCCAAATGATATCGGTCGGTCGGGTCGGTGCATGATGAAGATGTTACCAAATGCACCAAGAATCTTATCTCGGATAGAATATGGGGTATCATTAGATGTGTCAAAAATTGACCCAACCCGTGGGTGATGGGTGAACCGCTCACGGGTCGTGTTTGGGTAAGACATTTTGACCCACGAGTCATTTTGACACGACTCATGGATGACCCGTGAAAACACATGTCAGGTTTGGGTTAGTAGTCTTGACCCATGGGTCAACCCATGACCCGTCCCGAATTGTATATTATATTAAATATATATAGTCTTGAGCCATGGGTCAGTAGTTTTGACTCATGGGTCAGTTTGTTTCTGAATTTTTATATACTGGTGGGTCGAACGGGTCAGACTGACCCGCGGGCCATGAAAGTCGAACGAGTCAGTCTGACTCAAGACTTACTATTCATGACAGGACATATTTTGGTTTCAAAAATTGACCCATACTATTACACGGATCAGGTTTGGGTCAGAGGGTCCCTGACACGACTCAATGCCGACACAACCCATGACCCGTTTTGACACCCCTGGGTATGATAGTTTCATTATAAATATTACAATTTTTTAATATTATAATGATATTTATAGCTGTAATATTTAGCACGATTTTTATTGTACATCCATAATTAAAGTATCCATAAATAATGTGAAACTTGTATTAATTTGGTTGCTAATTGAGTTGAAATTTTTAAGTGCGAACAAATTTTAATCTCATTGAATACACACTATTTTAAGGTTAACACTTGTAACTTGAAAATTGAAATTGAGAGAGAAACAAAAATTAAACCTATTATATATATATATATATATATATATGTGTGTGTGTGTGTGTTAATGACAGCTAATTATACCTGTTAATTATACCTGTTAATAAACTTAATTACTTAACTAAATTCCTCTACCCAGTGAGATTTCTGATTCTCTAAGCGGTTTGGTTATGAAGTCATTAATTATTTGAGATTACAAACAAACAAACCCTAATTAAGTAATTAGACAGGTAGGAGAGAAGTTGTGTTGTCTCCTCTCCGCAGAAAATGGAGACCAAAGACAGAGAGGCTACACGCCATAAATGGATCAAGATTTAACAAAAATCTATTAATTAATTAAGTGTTAAATATCAAATTGTCAGCTTAATATTATATGACTTTCTATATAAAAAAAATAACATCATTTTTTATATAAAAAACAAATAAAATTCACACATTGTTTAGTTTTATTTTCAAATTTCTAAAAGAAACTTTTCAAATATTTAAATTTTATGTTTTACATTTTAAAAAAAATATTTCACAATTTTACTTTTTAGTAGTTTTGTGTAATGTTTTTTATAGCATGTATTATTTTTACAATTTCATTTATAAATTTAAAAATTATTATATATTATTTAAAGTTTTAGGTCATTTATCATTATATTAAACTTTTTTTTGGCAATTTTTTAAAATATTGTTTTTTATCCATTTTAACATAAAATTCTACTGAACTAGCTTAATTATTATACAATAGAAAAGTTTAACTAACAATTTGCACACTCTCTCGTTGTTGTACAATTTAGATTAATTAATTAACATTTATTAATATAGTTTAGCCATCGTCCTCTTCACTCCTCTAATCTAATCTCTTCCTATAATAATCATCTATCTCAACAAGTTTGACATATAATGGTGTGCCATTGCCAACCGAACGAGCAAGCTAGCAGCTTCCTTGATTCTCCATGAATGATTCAAAACCCTAATTAACTACTTTCACTCTTACGTGCATGTATATATCATATAATAAGATCCAAATGGTATATATTGCACGTGCTTCATAATATGGACATTATTGATCGAGTCACCAACTTATATATTGGTACGACGACGAGTCCAATGTAAATGAGGAGGATGATTCGAATCATTTGATACGTACGTCAAAAAACACACACACATACGTTGTTAATGAAACGGTAATACACATTGATACATAAGGTGTGCTATTATTACGTACGTACATAAATTAATACTGCCTTATATTATAAGAATCAAACTGCTTAATTTTATTTATATATCATGGTATCAATCGATAATGGTATCCATCAGTAAGTACCACACGTAAAAGCAAAATACTCCTTAATTATAGACAGATTACATATCATTGCTAACCCAACAATTTATATATACAACTAAAAAAATAACATATTATTTTAATAATTCAACATTAACTCAAATCAACCATTTAAAAATCGACGTTATAGTTTAAAATTTATTCCTTAACCCGAGGTCACATATTTGACTAAGGTGTGAGTGAAAATTATTTTAAGTATGAAACATATCAAGAATATTGCTAGTTATTTTCATCATAACTCTTTAATTTTTTTTTTATATATTTATCTCTCTATTATTATTTTTTTCTCACTTTAATTTTTCTCCACTAAAAAATATTCTAACTTGGTCCCTAACCCTAATCACGTGCATCTATTTCTCATACAGTCCTCACAGGTTTACCCTTAGGCCGACCTCAAAGGTTGAAACTTTAATTACACGAAATTTGAATGAAACCCTAAAAATAAAAACTTTAAAACATCTGCAATTATTTTCGGATCTAGCTTCCCCATCCCCTCGTGTGCTTCTCCATACTTGGCTGCCGTGTGAGATGTCTTCTGTCCCCTCTCCTTTATAATCCCCTTCTCTTTACACTCTTCATAACCACCATTGAAAGTTGAACTGAAACATCTCTCTCTCTCTGTCACATAAACCCTAAAATGGTCGGAGCTTTTCACCGGTCTATCTCTTTTCCGGCAAAACAGCCCGGAAGTCCACCGAAACCTTCCACCTCTCAACAGAAACGTTCGGTTTCTCTTCCGACTCGAACCCACCCCATCGTTTCTCAACTCAAAGACTCCATTGCCGAGCTCAATGCTAAATCCTCAGCACCCACCCCGCGCACCTCTGCATGGCTCGTCGACTGCCTGAGCCGACTCCGAGCCATCCACGACGCCCTGGACGACGCACTCCAGGTCCCACACACGCAGTCCGCCCTAGCGCGATACCCTCATTTGGTCGAGAAGCTGCTGGAAGACTTCCTCCACTTCGTGGACATCTATGGGATCTTTCAAACCCTAGTGTTGTCCCTCAAGGAAGAACAGACAGTTGCCCAGGTTGCCATACGTAAGAGAGATGAGACCAAAGTAGGGTTATACGCGAAATCCCTGAAGAAGACTGCGAAAGAGATTCAGAAGCTCGTTTCGACCGTTAAATCGATTCAGAAGCGCCACGCGAGTATCGTCATCACCCCTGTGCCGAGAATCAGACCCGAAGCGGATGCACTAACTGCAATATTGAACGCCGTTGGAGTCACAGTCACGGTCTCGCTCGCGCTCTTCAATGGGATCTCTGAATCTTTCGTGCCACGTAAATCGTGTTATTCGTGGGCAAAGTTGAATGCGGAGAAGGTCGATGAGGGTATTGAAGAGTTGCAGCAGTCCGGTGCAGAGAGGAAGCAGTTGAGGGAGTTGAAGAAGATGAAGGAAGATGAAGTGAGGGTGTCATTGAAGAAGATGGAGGAGTTGGAGGGTTGTATTGGAGAGATTGAAAGTGGCAGTGGAAGAGTGTTCAGAAGCTTGATCAGCACTAGGGTTTCATTGCTCAATGCTCTCACACACTAAAAATGGAGGAAATTTGAAAAATGAAGATCCATGTAATTTCTTCTTCTCATTTTTGGTTTAATTACTTCAAAATTTGAAGAAAAAATTAAGAAAATGAAGCCAAGAGAGCAGATACATGATGTAAAGTTACTTTTCATGGTATTATATATATACAGTAAAATTAAATATGGTGAGAATTCTCAAATCATGAGCCATATATATGTTCTTGCTCCAGTGTATTTTCCAATTTATGTCATAATAATAGCCTTATAGTTTTGCACGGAAACTCCATTTTTTTTAAAATTTACAAAGCTTAAAATATTTATTTTGATTGTATAAATGATTATTGTATGTAAAAAAAAATGGCTATTACGTTTAACTTGGACCGGCAATTATCACGGCTCAAATGAAATTGAGCCGTGATAATGCTGCCGACGCTTAATGTTACGACTCAAATTCATTTGAGCCGTGACATTTTTATGGCCGGATATTCCAGCCGTTAGAAAATGCATTTTCGGCCGGTAATGACCATCTCTTCCGTAGTGATTATGGGCGAATTCCTATTAAGAAAAACAAGTTATTTATATTTTAAAAAACGTACTGCTCTCTTTAAGAATATATATATAATCATTTTATTTTTCTCAGCCACGACCTTTTATGTTCATAATTGATAATTATTTTTGGCCCCTATCGGTAATGTCACCCACCCTATCGGACAGAATCGGGTCAGCAATTTGTAGTACCCAACGAAGCTTCATGTGATCCATGTTCTTCCATAACATGATTGGTCGGGCATTTATTATGATATGTTGTCATCATAATTAATCAAAACGTGTAGGGAGACATATAAACATGAAAATGTCCAATAATCGAGATCATAATAATAGGCATGAGAATAGTAAAGAAATAGATAGGAAGGGATAAGAGTATTATCAATTATCGTAAACAGTAGTATGATTAGATTTAATAATGATTATAGTTATGTTAAGCGTTAACAATACATTACAGCGCGTCAACTATCATTTTTATTGTGTTAATTATTAACCTCCTCCAGCAATGACAACCCATTCGCGATTTGATTTTTCTAAATTGTTTTATACAAGTTGATATCTATAATCATAGAATTGTTTTATTTTCATAATCATTAGGCTCATCATTTTGGATAATAAATAAACTTAATACCGAACAATTAATAATAATAATAATAAATGGCAATTTTCTCTATAGATATAATGGGCCTGAGATCATAGGCCATTATGGCGCTAATATAAACTTTTGTCCAAGCCCAAAAACTAAAACTGCCAAATCCCAGAATAGCGAAAAATATTAACAGACTTATAAGGTCTAAGGGGCTCTTTGGTATGCAGTAAGAATTTGCGAACATAGACTAAAACTTTAATTCGCATTCTAACTCGATGTATATTCAGGTATTAATGTTAATATAATACATATTTTTGGGATCGAAATCAACTATTTTCTGTGATGGTACCCCTTTGAGTTTCGACCGATTTTGTAGTTTTTTGAAATACTCCACAATCGAAACTCTATTTTCGATGAAATAAATTTTGCATTCTTCCGAAATCGATCAAATATATATTCTACACATTCTTACTCAAAATCTAAGATCAAATATTTTATTTTATCACTTGTTTAAGGGGTTAAATACGTTTTTTTCTAGGTGGCACCACATTAGTTTCGTCCATTTTCGTAGTTTTGTCAATATCTTATCACTCACAACTTTGTTTTCTGTGAAATTACTTTTATTCGCATTCTAACTCGATGTATATTCAGGTATTAATGTTCATATATAATACATGTTTTTGGGACCGAAATCAACTATTTTCTGTGATGGTACACCCCTATGAATTTCGATCGATTTTGTATTTTTTTTGAATTACTCCTCAATCGGAACTCTATTTTCGATGAAATAAATTTTGTATTCTTCCGGAATCGATCAAATATATATTCTACATATTCTTAATCAAAATCTAATATCATATATTTTCTTTTATCACTTCTTTATAAGGGGTTAAATACTTTTTTCCTAGGTGACACCATTTTTGTTTCGTACAGTTTCGTAGTTTTGTCAATTTCTAATCACTCACAACTTCGTTTTCAATGAAATTACTTTTATTCGCATTCTAACTCGATGTATATGCAGGTATTAATGTTAATATAAAACATATTTTTGGGACCGAAATCAACTATTTTCTGTGATGGTACCCCTTTGAGTTTCGACCGATTTTGTAGTTTTTTGAATTACTCCTCAATCGGAACTCTATTTTCGATGAAATAAATTTTGTATTTTTCCGGAATTGATCAAATGTATATTATAAACATTCTTATTCAAAATATAGGATCAAAAGTTTTCTTTTATCACTTGTTTATAAGGGGTTAAATATTTTTTTCCTAAGTGGCACCATATTAGTTTCGTCACATTTCGTAGTTTTGTCAATATCTCATCACTCACAACTTCAGTTTAAGTGAAAATACTTTTATTCGCATTCGAACTCGGTGCATATTAAGGTATTAATGTTAATATAAAACATGTTTTTGGGACCGAAATCAACTATTTTCTGTGATGGTACCCTTTTGAGTTTCGATCGATTTTGATGTTTTTTGAATTACTCCTCAATCGGAACACTATTTTCGATAAAATAAATTTTGTATTCTTCCAGAATCGATAAAATATATATTCTAAATATTCTTACTCAAAATTTAATATCAAATATTTTATTTTATCACTTCTTTATAAGGGATTAAATACTTTTTCCAAGGTGACACCATTTTAGTTTCGTACAGTTTCGTAGTTTTGTCAATATCTTATCACTCACAACTTCGTTTTCAATGAAATTACTTTTATTCGCATTCTAACTCGATGTATATGCAAATGTTAATATAATACATATTTTTGGGACTGAAATCAACTATTTTCTGTGATGGTACCCCTTTGAGTTTCAACCGATTTTGTAGTTTTTTGAATTACTTCTCAATCAGAACTCTATTTTCGATAAAATAATATTTGTATTCTTCCGGAATCGATCAAATGTATATTATAAACATTTTTACTCAAAATATAGGATCAAATGTTTTCTTTTATCACTTGTTTATAAGGGGTTAAATACTTTTTTCCTAGGTGGCACCATATTAGTTTCGTCCCATTTCGTAGTTTTGTCAATATCTCACCACTCACAACTTCAGTTTCAGTGAAAATACTTTTATTCGCATTCGAACTCGGTGTATATTAAGGTATTAATGTTAATATAAAACATGTTTTTGGGACCGAAATCAACTATTTTCTGTGACCCTTTTGAGTTTCGACCGATTTTGATGTTTTTTGAATTACTCCTCAATCGGAACACTATTTTCGATGAAATAGATTTTGTATTCTTCCGGAATCGATCAAATATATATTCTAAATATTCTTACTCAAAATCTAATATCAAATATTTTATTTTATCACTTCTTTATAAGGGATTAAATACTTTTTCCTAGGCGACACCATTTTAGTTTCGTACAGTTTCGTAGTTTTGTCAATATCTCATCACTCACAACTTCGTTTTCAATGAAATTACTTTTATTCGCATTCTAACTCGATGTATATGCAGGTATTAATGTTAATATAATACATATTTTTGGGACCGAAATCAACTATTTTCTGTGATGGTACCCCTTTGAGTTTCAACCGATTTTGTAGTTTTTTGAATTACTTCTCAATCAGAATTCTATTTTCGATAAAATAATATTTGTATTCTTCCGGAATCGATCAAATATATATTATAAACATTTTTACTCAAAATGTAGGATCAAATGTTTTCTTTTATCACTTGTTTATAAGGGGTGAAATACTTTTTTCCTAGGTGACACCATATTAGTTTCGTCCCATTTCTGTAGTTTTGTCAATATCTCACCACTCACAACTTCAGTTTCAGTGAAAATACTTTTATTCACATTAGAACTCGGTGTATATTAAGGTATTAATGTTAATATAAAACATGTTTTTGGGACCGAAATGAACTATTTTCTGTGATGGTACCCCTTTGTTCGACCGATTTTGATATTTTTTGAATTACTCCTCAATCGGAACACTATTTTCGATGAAATAAATTTTGTATTCTTCCGGAATCGATCAAATATATATTCTAAATATTCTTAATCAAAATCTAAGATAAAATATTTTATTTTATCACTTCTTTATAAGGGGTTAAATACTTTTTCCTAGGTGACACCATTTTAGTTTCGTACAGTTTCGTAGTTTTGTTAATATCTCATCACTCACAACTTCGTTTTCAATGAAATTACTTTTATTCGCATTCTAACTCGATGTATATGCAGATATTAATGTTAATATAATACATATTTTTGGGACCGAAATCAACTATTTTCTTTGATGGTACCCCTTTGAGTTTCGACCGATTTTGTTATTTTTTGAATTACTTTTCGATCAGAACTCTATTTTCGATGAAATAATATTTTTATTCTTCCAGAATCGATCAAATATATATTCTACACATTCTTACTCAAAATCTAAGATAAAATATTTTATTTTATCACTTGTTTATAAGTGGTTAAATTATTTTTTCCTAGGTGGCACCATATTAGTTTTGTACATGTTCGTAGTTTTGTCAATATCTCATCATTCACAACTTCGTTTTCAGTGAAATTACTTTTATTCGCATTCTAACTCAATGTATATGCAGATATTAATGTTAATATACTACATATTTTTGGGACCGAAATCAACTATTTTCTGTGATGGTACCCCTTTGAGTTTCGACCGATTTTGTAGTTTTTTGAATTACTCCTCAATCGGAACTCTATTTTCGATGAAATAAATTTTGTATTTTTCCGGAATCGATCAAATGTATATTATAAACATTCGTACTCAAAATCTAGGATCAAAAGGTTTCTTTTATCACTTGTTTATAAGGGGTTAAATTCTTTTTTCCTAGGTGACACCATATTAGTTTCGTCCCATTTCGTAGTTTTGTCAATATCTCATCACTCACAACTTCAGTTTCAGTGAAAATACTTTTATTCGCATTCGAACCCGGTGTATATTAATGTATTAATGTTAATATAAAACATGTTTTTGGGACCGAAATCAACTATTTTCTGTGAGGGTACGTACACCTTTGAGTTTCGACCGATTTTGTAGTTTTTTGAATTATTTCTCAATCGGAATTCTATTTTCGATGAAATAAATTTTGTATTCTTCCGTAATCGATCAAATATTTATTCTACACATTCTTACTCAAAATCTAAGATAAAATATTTTCTTTTATCACTTGTTTATAAGGGGTTAAATTCTTTTTTCCTAGGTGGTACCATATTAGTTTCGTACAGTTTCGTAGTTTTGTCAATATCTCATCACTCACAACTTCGTTTTCAATGAAATTACTTTTATTCGGATTCGAACTCGATGTATATTCATGTATTAATGTTAATATAATACATATTTTTGGGACCGAAATCAACTATTTTCTGTGATGGTACGTACCCCTTTGAATTTCAACCGATTTTGTAGTTTTTTGACTTACTCCTTAATGAGAACTCTATTTTCGATGAAATAAATTTTGTATTCTTCTGGATTCGATCAAATGTATATTATAAACATTCTTACTCAAAATATAACATCAAATGTTTTATTTTATCACTTGTTTATAAGGGGTTAAATACGTTTTTCCTAGGTGGCACCATTTTTGTTTCGTACAGTTTCGTAGTTTTGTCAATATCTCATCACTCACAACTTCGTTTTCAATGAAATTAGTTTTATTCGCATTCTAACTCGATGTATATGCAGGTATTAATGTTAATATAATACATATTTTTGTGACCGAAATCAACTATTTTCTGTGATGGTACCCCTTTGAGTTTCGACCAATTTTGTAGTTTTTTGAATTACTCCTCAATCGGAACTCTATTTTCGATGAAATAAATTTTGTATTTTTCCGGAATCGATCAAATGTATATTATAAACATTCTTACTCAAAATATAGGATCAAAAGTTTTCTTTTATCACTTGTTTATAAGGGGTTAAATACCTTTTTCCTAGGTGGCACCATATTAGTTTCGTCCCATTTCGTAGTTTTGTCAATATCTCATCACTCACAACTTAAGTTTCAGTGAAAATACTTTTATTCGCATTCGAACTCGGTGTATATTAAGTTATTAATGTTAATATAAAACATGTTTTTGGGACCGAAATCAACTATTTCATGTGATGGTACCCATTTGAGTTTCGACCGATTTTGATATTTTTTGAATTTCTCCTCAATCCGAACTCTATTTTCGATGAAATAAATTTTGTATTCTTCCGGAATTGATCAAATATATATTCTACACAATCTTACTCAAAATCTAAAATCAAATATTTTCGTTTATCACTTGTTTATAAGGGGTTAAATTCTTTTTTCCTAGGTGGCACCATATTAGTTTCGTCGAGCTTCGTACTTTTTTCAATATCTCATCACTCACAACTTCGTTTTCAGTGAAATTACTTTTATTCGCATTCTAACTCGATGTATATTCAGGTATTAATGTTAATATAATACATATTTTTGGGACCAAAATCAACTATTTTCTGTGAAGGTACCCCTTTGAGTTTCGACCGATTTTATAGTTTTTTGAATTACTTCTCAATCGGAACTCTATTTTCGATGAGAGTTAAATACTTGTTTCCGGACGAACTAATATTTGATCTTAAATTTTTTTGAAGAATGTTTGGAATATATATTTTATCGATTCCGGACGAATACATAATTTATTTCATCGAAAATAGAGTTCCGATTGAGAAGTAATTCAAAAAACTAAAAAATCGGTCGAAACTCAAAGGGGTACCACACAGAAAATTGTTGATTTCGACCCAAAAATATGTGTTATATTAACATTACTACCTCAATATATATCGAGTTCGAATGTGAATAAAGCTAATTTCATTGAAAACGAAGTTATGAGATATTGACAAAACTACGAAATGGGACGAAACTAATATGGTGCATGCCACCTAAGAAAAAAGCGTCTTATATACATGTGATAAAAAAACATTTGATCTTATATTTTGACTAAGAATGTTTCGAATATATATTTTATCTATTCCGGAAGAATACAAAATTTATTTCATCAAAAATAGAGTTTCGATTGAGGAGTAATTCAAAAAACTACAAAATCGGTCAAAACTCAAAGGGGTACCATCACAGAAAATAGTTGATTTCGGCCCAAAAATATGTGTTATATTAACATTACTACCTCAATATATATCGAGTAAGAATGTGAATAAAGCTAATTTCATTGAGAACGAAGTTGTGAGTTATGAGATATTGACTAAACTACGAAATGGGACGAAACTAATATGGTGTCACCTAGGAAAGAAGTATTTAACGTCTTATATACAAGTGAAAAGAAAACATTTGATCTTATATTTTTATGAAGAATGTTTGGAATATATATTTTATCGAATCCGGACGAATACATAATCTATTTCATTGAAAATAAATTTCCGATTGAGAAGTATTTCAAAAAACTACGAAATCGGTCGAAACTCAAAGGGGAACCATCACAGAATATTGTTGATTTCGGCCCAAAATTATGTGTTATATTAACATTACTACTTCAATATATATCGATTTAGAATGTGAATAAAGCTAATTTCATTGAGAACGAAGCTGTGAGTTATGAGATATTGACAAAACTACGAAATGAGACGAAACTATTATGGTGCCACCTAGAAAAAAGGTATTTAACGTCTTATATACAAGTGATAAAAAAATATTGATCTTATATTTTGACTACGAATGTTTTTAATATATATTTTATCGATTCCGGACGAATACATAATTTATTTCATCGAAAATAGAGTTTGGATTGAGGAGTATTTCAAAAAACTACAAAATCGGTCGAAACTCAAAGGGGTACCATCACAGAAAATAGTTGATTTCGGCGCAAAAACATATGTTATATTAACATAACTACCTAAATATATATCGAGTTAGAATGTGAATAAAACTAATTTCATTGAAAACGAAGTTGTGAGTGATGAGATATTGACAAAACTACGAAATGGTACGAAACTAATATGGTACCACACCTAGGAAAAAAGTGTTTAACATATTATATACAAGTGATAAAAAACATTTGATCATATATTTTGACTAAGAATCTTTCGAATATATATTTTATCCATTCCGGAAGAATAAAAAATTTATTTCATCAAAAATAGAGTTTCGATTGAGAAGTAATTCAAAAAACTACAAAATCGGTTGAAATTCAAAGAGGTACCATCACAGAATATTGTCGATTTCGGCCCAAAAATATGTGTTATATTAACATTACTACCGCAATATATATCGCGTTAGAATGTGAATAAAGCTAATTTCATTGAGAACGAAGTTGTGAGTAATGAGATATTGACGAAACTACGAAATAGGACGAAACTAATATGGTGCCACCTAGGAAAAAAGTATTTAACGTCTTATATACAAGTGAAAAAAAAACATTTGATCTTATATTTTTATGAATAATGTTTGGAATATATATTTTATCGATTCCGGGCGAATACATAATTTATTTAATTAAAAATAGAGTTCCGATTGAGAAGTAATTCAAAAAACTACAAAATCGGTCGAAACTCAAATGGGTACGTACCATCACAGACAATTGTTGATTTCGGCCCAAAACTATGTGTTATATTAACATTACTACCTCAATAGATATCGAGTTAGAAAATGACAAAAGCTAATTTCATTGACAACGAAGTTGTGAGTTATGAGATATTGACAAAACTACGACATGGGACGAAACTATTATGGTGCCACCTAGGAAAAAGGTATTTAACGTCTTATATACCTGTGATAAAAAAATATTGATCTTATATTTTGACTACGAATGTTTTGACTATATATTTTATCGATTCCGGACGAATACATAATTTATTTCATTGAAAATAGAGTTTGGATTGAGGAGTATTTCAAAAAACTACAAAATCGGTCAAAACTCAAAGGACCATCACAGAAAATAGTTGATTTCGGCCCAAAAATATATGTTATATTAACATAACTACCTAAATATATATCGAGATAGAATGTGAATAAAACTAATTTCATTGAAAACGAAGCTGTGAGTGATGACATATTGACAAAACTACGAAATGGGACGAAGCTATTATGGTGCTACCTAGGAAAATGTATTTAACGTCTTATATACAAGTGAAAAAAAAACATTTGATCTTATATTTTTATGAAGGATGTTTGGAATATATATTTTATCGATTCCGGACGAATACATAATTTATTTCATCGAAAATAGAGTTCTGATTGACAAGTAATTCAAAAAACTACAAAATCGGTCGAAACTCAAAGGGGTACCATCACAGAAAATTGTTGATTTCGGCCCAAAAATATGTGTTATATTAATATTACTACCTCAATATAAATCGAGATAGAATGTGAATAAAACTAATTTCATTGAAAACGAAGCTGTGAGTGATGAGATATTGACAAAACTACGAAATGGGACGAAACTCTTATGGTGCCACCTAGGAAAAAGTATTTAACGTCTTATATACAAGTGAAAAAAAACATTTGATCTTATATTTTTATGAAGAATGTTTGGAATATATATTTTATCGATTCCGGAAGAATACATAATTTATTTCATCGAAAATAGAGTTCCGATTGAGAAGTAATTCAAAAAACTACAAAATCGGTCGAATCTCAAAGGGGTACTCATCACAGAAAATTGTTGATTTCGACCCAAAAATATGTGTTATATTAACATTACTACGTCAATATATATCGAGTTAGAATGTGAATAAAGCTAATTTCATTGAAAACGAAGTTATGAGATATTGACAAAACTACGAAATGAGACTAAACTAATATGGTGCCTGCCACCTAGGAAAAACGTGTTTAACGTCTTATATACAAGTGATAAAAAAACATTTGATCTTATATTTTGACTAAAAATGTTTCGAATATATATTTTATCTATTCCGAAAGAATACAAAATTTATTTCATCAAAAATAGAGTTTCGATTGAGGAGTAATTGAAAAAACTACAAAATCGGTTGAAACTCAAAGAGGTACCATCACAGAAAATAGTTTATTTCGGCCCAAAAATATGTGTTATATTAACATTACTACCGCAATATATATCGAGTTAGAATGTGAATAAAGCTAATTTCATTGAAAATGAAGTTGTGAGTGATTTGATAGTGACAAAACTACGAAATGGGACGAAACTATTATGGTGCCACCTAGGAAAAATGTATTTAACGTCTTATATACAAGTGAAAATAAACATTTGATCTTATATTTTAATGAAGAATTTTTGGAATATATATTTTATCGATTTCGGACGAATACATAATTTATTTAATTAAAAATAGAGTTCTGATTGAGAAGTAATTCAAAAAACTACAAAATCGGTCGAAACTCAAATGGGTACGTACCATCACAGAAAATTGTTGATTTATGCCCAAAACTATGTGTGATATTAATATTACTACCTCACTATATATCGAGATAGAATGTGAATAAAACTAATTTCATTGAAAACGAAGCTGTGAGTGATGACATATTGACAAAACTACGAAATGGGACGAAACTATTATGGTGCCACCTAGGAAAAAGTATTTAACGTCTTATATACAAGTGAAAAAAAAACATTTGATCTTATATTTTTATAATGAATGTTTGGAATATTGTTGATTTCAGCCCAAAAATATGTGTTATATTAACATTACTACTTCAATATGTATCGATTTAGAATGTGAATAAAGCTAATTTCATTGAGAACGAAGTTGTGAGTTATGAGATATTGACAAAACTACGAAATGGGACGAAACTATTATGGTGCCACCTAGGAAAAAGGTATTTAACGTCTTATATACAAGTGATAAAAAAATATTGATCTTATATTTTGACTACGAATGTTTTGAATATATATTTTATCGATTCCGGACGAATACATAATTTATTTCATCGAAAATAGAGATCGGATTGAGGAGTTTTTCAAAAAACTACAAAATCGGTCGAAACTCAAAGGGGTACCATCACAGAAAATAGTTGATTTCGGCCCAAAAATATATGTTATATTAACAAAACTACCTAAATATATATCGAGTTAGAATGTGAATAAAACTAATTTCATTGAAAACGAATCTGTGAGTGATGAGATATTGACAAAACTACGAAATGGGACGAAATTATTATGGTGCCACCTAGGAAAAAGTATTTAACGTCTTATATACAAGTGAAAAATAAACATTTCATCTTATATTTTTATGAAGAATGTTTGGAATATATATTTTATCGATTCCGGAAGAATACATAATTTATTTCATCGAAAATAGAGTTCCGATTGAGAAGTAATTCAAAAAACTACAAAATCGGTCGAAACTCAAAGGAGTACCATCACAGAAAATAGTTGATTTCGGCCCAAAAATATGTGTTATATTAACATTACTACCGCAATATATATCGAGTTAGAATGTGAATAAAGCAAATTTCATTGAGAACGAACTTGTGAGTTATGAGATATTGACAAAACTACGAAATGGGACGAAACTAATATGGTGCCATCTAGGAAAAAAGTATTTAACGTCTTATATACAAGTGAAAAAAAAACATTTGAGCATATATTTTGACTAAGAATGTTTCGAATATATATTTTATCGATTCCGGACAAATACATAATTTATTTAGTCGAAAACAGATTTCCGATTGAGAAGTAATTCAAAAAACTACAAAATCGGTCGACACTCAAATGGGTACGTACCATCACAGACAATTGTTGATTTCGGCCCAAAATTTTGTGTTATATTAACATTACTACCTCAATAGATATCGAGTTAGAATGTGACAAAAGCTAATTTCATTGAAAACGAAGTTGTGAGTGATGAGATATTGACAAAACTACGAAATGGGACGAAACTAATATGGTACCACACCTAGGAAAAAGTATTTAACGTCTTATATACAAGTGAAAAAAAACATTTGATCTTATATTTTTATGAAGAATGTTTGGAATATATATTTTATCGATTCCGGACGAATACATAATTTATTTCATCGAAAATAGAGTTTCGATTGAGAAGTAATTCAAAAAACTACAAAATCGGTCGAAACTCAAAGGGGTACCATCACAGAATATTGTTGATTTCGGCCCAAAAATATGTGTTATATTAACATTACTACTTCAATATATATCGATTTAGAATGTGAATAAAGCTAATTTCATTGAGAACGAAGCTGTGAGTTATGAGATATTGACAAAACTACGAAATGGGACGAAACTATTATGGTGCCACCTAGGAAAAAGGTATTTAACGTCTTATATACAAGTGAAAAAAAAACATTTGATCTTATATCTTTATGAAGAATGTTTGGAATATATATTTTATCGATTCCGGACGAATACATAATTTATTTAGTCGAAAATAGAGTTCCGATTGAGAAGTAATTCAAAAAACTACAAAATCGGTCGACACTCAAATGGGTACGTACCATCACAGACAATTGTTGATTTCGGCCCAAAAATATGTGTTATATTAACATTTCTACCTCAATAGATATCGAGTTAGAAAATGACAAAAGCTAATTTCATTGACAACGAAGTTGTGAGTTATGAGATATTGACAAAACTACGACATGGGACGAAACTATTATGGTGCCACCTAGGAAAAAGGTATTTAACGTCTTATATATCTGTGATAAAAATATTGATCTTATATTTTGACTACGAATGTTTTGACTATATATTTTATCGATTCCGGACGAATACATAATTTATTTCATTGAAAATAGAGTTTGGATTGAGGAGTATTTCAAAAAACTACAAAATCGGTCAAAACTCAAAGGACCATCACAGAAAATAGTTGATTTCGGCCCAAAAATATATGTTATATTAACATAACTACCTAAATATATATCGAGATAGAATGTGAATAAAACTAATTTCATTGAAAACGAAGCTGTGAGTGATGACATATTGACAAAACTACGAAATGGGACGAAGCTATTATGGTGCTACCTAGGAAAATGTATTTAACGTCTTATATACAAGTGAAAAAAAACATTTGATCTTATATTTTTATGAAGAATGTTTGGAATATATATTTTATCGATTCCGGACGAATACATAATTTATTTCATCGAAAATAGAGTTCTGATTGACAAGTAATTCAAAAAACTACAAAATCGGTCGAAACTCAAAGGGGTACCATCACAGAAAATTGTTGATTTCGGCCCAAAAATATGTGTTATATTAATATTACTACCTCAATATAAATCGAGATAGAATGTGAATAAAACTAATTTCATTGAAAACGAAGCTGTGAGTGATGAGATATTGACAAAACTACGAAATGGGACGAAACTCTTATGGTGCCACCTAGGAAAAAGTATTTAACGTCTTATATACAAGTGAAAAAAAACATTTGATCTTATATTTTTATGAAGAATGTTTGGAATATATATTTTATCGATTCCGGAAGAATACATAATTTATTTAGTCGAAAATAGAGTTCCGATTGAGAAGTAATTCAAAAAACTACAAAATCGGTCGAATCTCAAAGGGGTGTACTCATCACAGAAAATTGTTGATTTCGACCCAAAAATATGTGTTATATTAACATTACTACGTCAATATATATCGAGTTAGAATGTGAATAAAGCTAATTTCATTGAAAACGAAGTTATGAGATATTGACAAAACTACGAAATGAGACTAAACTAATATGGTGCCTGCCACCTAGGAAAAACGTGTTTAACGTCTTACATACAAGTGATAAAAACACATTTGATCTTATATTTTGACTAAAAATGTTTCGAATATATATTTTATCTATTCCGAAAGAATACAAAATTTATTTCATCAAAAATAGAGTTTCGATTGAGGAGTAATTGAAAAAACTACAAAATCGGTTGAAACTCAAAGAGGTACCATCACAGAAAATAGTTTATTTCGGCCCAAAAATATGTGTTATATTAACATTACTACCGCAATATATATCGAGTTAGAATGTGAATAAAGCTAATTTCATTGAAAATGAAGTTGTGAGTGATTTGATAGTGACAAAACTACGAAATGGGACGAAACTATTATGGTGCCACCTAGGAAAAATGTATTTAACGTCTTATATACAAGTGAAAATAAACATTTGATCTTATATTTTAATGAAGAATTTTTGGAATATATATTTTATCGATTTCGGACGAATACATAATTTATTTAATTAAAAATAGAGTTCTGATTGAGAAGTAATTCAAAAAACTACAAAATCGGTCGAAACTCAAATGGGTACGTACCATCACAGAAAATTGTTGATTTATGCCCAAAACTATGTGTGATATTAATATTACTACCTCACTATATATCGAGATAGAATGTGAATAAAACTAATTTCATTGAAAACGAAGCTGTGAGTGATGACATATTGACAAAACTACGAAATGGGACGAAACTATTATGGTGCCACCTAGGAAAAAGTATTTAACGTCTTATATACAAGTGAAAAAAAAACATTTGATCTTATATTTTTATGAAGAATGTTTGTAATATATATTTTATCGATTCCGGACGAATACATAATTTATTTCATTGAAAATAGAGTTCCGATTGAGGAGTAATTCGAAAAACTACAAAATTGGTCGAAACTCAAAGGGGTACCATAACAGGAAATAGTTAATTTCGGCCCAAAAATATGTGTTATATTAACATTACTATCTCAACATATATCGAGATAGAATGTGAATAAAACTAATTTCATTGAAAACGAAGTTGTGAGTGCTTAGATATTGACAAAACTACGAAATGGGACGAAACTATTATGGTGTCACCTAGGAAAAAGTATTTAACGTCTTATATACAAGTGAAAATAAACATTTGATCTTATATTTTTATGAAGAATGTTTGGGATATATATTTTATCGATTCCGGACGAATACATAATTTATTTCATCGAAAATATAGTTCTGATTGAGAAGTAATTCAAAAAACTACAAAATCGGTCGAAAATCAAAGGGGTACCATCACAGAATATTGTTGATTTCGGCCCAAAAATATGTGTTATATTAACATTACTACCTCAATAGATATCGAGTTAGAATGTGAAAAAAGCTAATTTCATTGAAAACGAAGTTGTGAGTTATGAGATATTGACAAAACTACGAAATTGGACGAAACTAATATGGTGCCACCTAGGAAAAAAGTATTTAACGTCTTATATACAAGTGATAAAAAAACATTTGATCTTATATTTTTACGAATAATGTTAGGAATATATAGTTTATCGATTCCGGACGAATACATAATTTATTTCATCAAAAATAGAGTTCCGATTGAGGAGTAATTCGAAAAACTACAAAATCTGTCGAAACTCAAAGGGGTACCATAACAGGAAATAGTTAATTTCGGCACAAAAATATGTGTTATATTAACATTACTATCTCAACATATATCGAGATAGAATGTGAATAAAACTAATTTCATTGAAAACGAAGTTGTGAGTGCTTAGATATTGACAAAACTACGAAATGGGACGAAACTATTATGGTGTCACCTAGGAAAAAGTATTTAACGTCTTATATACAAGTGAAAATAAACATTTGATCTTATATTTTTTTGAAGAATGTTTGGGATATATATTTTATCGATTCCGGACGAATACATAATTTATTTCATCGAAAATAGAGTTCCGATTGAGAGGTAATTCAAAAAACTAACAAATCTGTCGAAACTCAAAGGGGTACCATCACAGAAAATTGTTGATTTCGACCCAAAAATATGTGTTATATTAACATTACTACGTCAATATATATCGAGTTAGAATGTGAATAAATCAAATTTAATTGAAAACGAAGTTATGAGATATTGACAAAACTACGAAATGAGACGAAACTAATATGGTGCCTGCCACCTAGGAAACACTTGTTTAACGTCTTATATACAAGTGATAAAAAAACATTTGATCTTATATTTTGACTAAGAATGTTTCGAATATATATTTTATCTATTCCGGAAGAATACAAAATTTATTTCATCAAAAATAGAGTTTCAATTGAGGAGTAATTCAAAAAACTACAAAATCGGTTGAAACTCAAAGAGGTACCATCACAGAAAATAGTTGATTTCGGCCCAAAAATATGTGTTATATTAACATTACTACCGCAATATATATCGAGTTAGAATGTGAATAAAGCTAATTTCATTGAGAACGAAGTTGTGAGTGATGAGATATTGACAAAACTACGAAATGGGACGAAACTAATATGGTGTCACCTAGGAAAAAAGTATTTAACGTCTTATATATAATTGAAAAAAAAACATTTGATCTTATATTTTTATGAAGAATGTTTGGAATATATATTTTATCGATTCCGGACGAATACATAATTTATTTAATTGAAAATAGAGTTCCGATTGAGAAGTAATTCAAAAAACTACAAAATCGGTCGAAACTCAAAGGGGTACGTACCATCACATACAATTGTTGATTTCGGCCCAAAAATATGTGTTATATTAACATTACTACCTCAATAGATATCGAGTTAGAATGTGACAAAAGCTAATTTTATTGAAAACGAAGTTGTGAGTTATGAGATATTAACAGAACTATGAAAAGGACGAAACTAATATGGTGCCACCTAGGAAAAAAGAATTTAACGTCTTATGTACTAGTGATAAAAAAAACATTTGATCTTATATTTCGACTAAGACTGTTTAGAATATATATTTTATTTATTCCGGCAGAATACAAAACTTTGTTTAATCGAAAATTGAGTTTTGATTGAGAAGTAATTTAAAAGACTACAACATCGGTCGAAACTCAAATGGGTACCATCACGGAAAATAGTGAATAAAACTAATTTCATTGAAAATGAAGTTGTGAGTGATTAGATAGTGACAAAACTATTATGGTGCCACCTAAAAACGTATTTAACGTCTTATATACAAGTGAAAATAAACATTTGATCTTATATTTTTATGAAGAATGTTTGTAATATATATTTTATCGATTCCGGATGAATACATAATTTATTTCATCGAAAATAGAGTTCTGATTGAGAAGTAATTCAAAAAACTACAAAATCGGTCGAAACTCAAAGGGGTACCATCACAGAAAATTGTTGATTTATGCCCAAAACTATGTGTGATATTAATATTACTACCTCAATATATATCGAGATAGAATGTTTATAAAACTAATTTCATTGAAAACGAAACTGTGAGTGATGAGATATTGACAAAACTATAAAATGGGACGAAACTATTATGGTGCCACCTAGGAAAAAGTATTTAACGTCTTATATACAAGTGAAAAAAAAACATTTCATGTTATATTTTTATGAAGAATGTTTGGAATATATATTTTATTGATTCCGGACGAATACATAATTTATTTCATCGAAAATAGAGTTTCGATTGAGAAGTAATTGAAAAAACTACAAAATCGGTCGAAACTCAAAGGGGTACCATCACAGAATATTGTTGATTTCGGCCCAAAAATATGTGTTATATTAACATTACTACCTCAATAGATATCGAGTTAGAATGTGAAAAAAGCTAAGTTCATTGAAAACGAAGTTGTGAGTTATGAGATATTGACAAAACTACGAAATGAGACGAAACTATTATGGTGTCACCTAGGAAAAAGTATTTAACGTCTTATATACAAGTGAAAAAAAACATTTGATCTTATATTTTTATGAAGAATGTTTGGAATATATATTTTATCGAATACGGACGAATACATAATTTATTTCATCGAAAATAGAGTTCCGATTGAGAGGTAATTCAAAAAACTAACAAATCTGTCGAAACTCAAAGGGGTACCATCACAGAAAATTGTTGATTTCGACCCAAAAATATGTGTTATATTAACATTACTACGTCAATATATATCGAGTTAGAATGTGAATAAATCAAATTTCATTGAAAACGAAGTTATGAGATATTGACAAAACTACGAAATGAGACGAAACTAATATGGTGCCTGCCACCTAGGAAACACGTGTTTAACGTCTTATATACAAGTGATAAAAAAACATTTGATCTTATATTTTGACTAAGAATGTTTCGAATATATATTTTATCTATTCCGAAAGAATACAAAATTTATTTCATCAAAAATAGAGTTTCGATTGAGGAGTAATTCAAAAAACTACAAAATCGGTTGAAACTCAAAGATGTACCATCACAGAAAATAGTTGATTTCGGCCCAAAAATATGTGTTATATTAACATTACTACCGCAATATATATCGAGTTAGAATGTGAATAAAGCTAATTTCATTGAGAACGAAGTTGTGAGTGATGAGATATTGACAAAACTACGAAATGGGACGAAACTAATATGGTGTCACCTAGGAAAAAAGTATTTAACGTCTTATATACAATTGAAAAAAAAATCATTTGATCTTATATTTTTATGAAGAATGTTTGGAATATATATTTTATCTATTCCGGACGAATACATAATTTATTTCATCGAAAATAGAGTTCTGATTGAGAAGTAATTCAAAAAACTACAAAATCGGTCGAAACTCAAAGGGGTACCATCACAGAATATTGTTGATTTCGACCCAAAAATATGTGTTATATTAACATTACTACTTCAATATATATCGATTTAGAATGTGAATAAAGCTAATTTCATTGAGAACGAACCTGTGAGTCATGAGATATTGACAAAACTACGAAATGAGACGAAACTAATATGGTGCCTGCCACCTAGGAAAAACGTGTTTAACGTCTTATAAACAAGTGAAAAAAAACATTTGATCTTATTTTTTGACTAAGAATATTTCGAATATATATTTTATCTATTCCGGAAGAATACAAAATTTATTTCATCAAAAATAGAGTTTCGATTGAGGAGTAATTCAAAAAACAACAAAATCGGTCGAAACTCAAAGGAGTACCATCACAGAAAATAGTAGATTTCGGCCCAAAAATATGTGTTATATTAACGTTACTACCGCAATATATATCGAGTTAGAATGTGAATAAAGCAAATTTCATTGAGAACGAAGTTGTGAGTGATGAGATATTGACAAAACTACGAAATGGGACGAAACTAATATGGTACTACACCTAGGAAAAAGTATTTAACGTCTTATATACAAGTGAAAAAAAAACATTTGATCTTATATTTTTATGAAGAATGTTTGGAATATATATTTTATCGATTCCGGACGAATACATAATTTATTTCATCGAAAATAGAGTTCCGATTGAGAGGTAATTCAAAAAACTAACAAATCTGTCGAAACTCAAAGGGGTACCATCACAGAAAATTGTTGATTTCGACCCAAAAATATGTGTTATATTAACATTACTACGTTAATATATATCGAGTTAGAATGTGAATAAATCAAATTTCATTGAAAACGAAGTTATGAGATATTGACAAAACTACGAAATGAGACGAAACTAATATGGTGCCTGCCACCTAGGAAACACGTGTTTAACGTCTTATATACAAGTGATAAAAAAACATTTGATCTTATATTTTGACTAAGAATGTTTCGAATATATATTTTATCTATTCCGAAAGAATACAAAATTTATTTCATCAAAAATAGAGTTTCGATTGAGGAGTAATTCAAAAAACTACAAAATCGGTTGAAACTCAAAGATGTACCATCACAGAAAATAGTTGATTTCGGCCCAAAAATATGTGTTATATTAACATTACTACCGCAATATATATCGAGTTAGAATGTGAATAAAGCTAATTTCATTGAGAACGAAGTTGTGAGTGATGAGATATTGACAAAACTACGAAATGGGACGAAACTAATATGGTGTCACCTAGGAAAAAAGTATTTAACGTCTTATATACAATTGAAAAAAAAAACATTTGATCTTATATTTTTATGAAGAATGTTTGGAATATATATTTTATCGATTCCGGACGAATACATAATTTATTTAATTGAAAATAGAGTTCCGATTGAGAAGTAATTCAAAAAACTACAAAATCGGTCGAAACTCAAAGGGGTACGTACCATCACATACAATTGTTGATTTCGGCCCAAAAATATGTGTTATATTAACATTACTACCTCAATAGATATCGAGTTAGAATGTGACAAAAGCTAATTTCATTGAAAACGAAGTTGTGAGTTATGAGATATTAAAAGAACTATGAAAAGGGACGAAACTAATATGGTGCCACCTAGGAAAAAAGAATTTAACGTCTTATATACAAGTGATAAAAAAAACATTTGATCTTATATTTCGACTAAGACTGTTTAGAATATATATTTTATTTATTCCGGCAGAATACAAAACTTTGTTTAATCGAAAATAGAGTTTTGATTGAGAAGTAATTTAAAAAACTACAACATCGGTCGAAACTCAAATGGGTACCATCACGGAAAATAGTGAATAAAACTAATTTCATTGAAAATGAAGTTGTGAGTGATTAGATAGTGACAAAACTATTATGGTGCCACCTAGGAAAAACGTATTTAACGTCTTATATACAAGTGAAAATAAACATTTGATCTTATATTTTTATGAAGAATGTTTGTAATATATATTTTATCGATTCCGGATGAATACATAATTTATTTCATCGAAAATAGAGTTCTGATTGAGAAATAATTCAAAAAACTACAAAATCGGTCGAAACTCAAAGGGGTACCATCACAGAAAATTGTTGATTTATGCCCAAAACTATGTGTGATATTAATATTACTACCTCAATATATATCGAGATAGAATGTGAATAAATCAAATTTCATTGAAAACGAAGCTGTGAGTGATGACATATTGACAAAACTACGAAATGGGACGAAACTATTATGGTGCCACCTTGGAAAAAGTATTTAACGTCTTATATACAAGTGAAAAAAAAACATTTGATCTTAAATTTTTATGAAGACTGTTTAGAATATATATTTTATCTATTCCGGAAGAATACAAAATTTATTTCATCAAAAATAGAGTTTCGATTGAGGAGTAATTCAAAAAACTACAAAATCGGTCGAAACTCAAAGGAGTACCATCACAGAAAATAGTTGATTTCGGCCCAAAAATATGTGTTATATTAACATTACTACCGCAATATATATCGAGTTAGAATGTGAATAAAGCAAATTTCATTGAGAACGAAGTTGTGAGTGATGAGATATTGACAAAACTACGAAATGGGACGAAACTAATATGGTACTACACCTAGGAAAAAGTATTTAACGTCTTATATACAAGTGAAAAAAAAACATTTGATCTTATATTTTTATGAAGAATGTTTGGAATATATATTTTATCGATTCCGGACGAATACATAATTTATTTCATCGAAAATAGAGTTCCGATTGAGAGGTAATTCAAAAAACTAACAAATCTGTCGAAACTCAAAGGGGTACCATCACAGAAAATTGTTGATTTATGCCCAAAACTATGTGTAATATTAATATTACTACCTCAATATATATCGAGATAGAATGTGAATAAAACTAATTTCATTGAAAACGAAGTTGTGAGATATTGACAAAACTACGAAATGAGACGAAACTAATATGGTGCCTGCCACCTAGGAAACACGTGTTTAACGTCTTATATACAAGTGATAAAAAAACATTTGATCTTATATTTTGACTAAGAATGTTTCGAATATATATTTTATCTATTCCGAAAGAATACAAAATTTATTTCATCAAAAATAGAGTTTCGATTGAGGAGTAATTCAAAAAACTACAAAATCGGTTGAAACTCAAAGATGTACCATCACAGAAAATAGTTGATTTCGGCCCAAAAATATGTGTTATATTAACATTACTACCGCAAAATATATCGAGTTAGAATGTGAATAAAGCTAATTTCATTGAGAACGAAGTTGTGAGTGATGAGATATTGACAAAACTACGAAATGGGACGAAACTAATATGGTGTCACCTAGGAAAAAAGTATTTAACGTCTTATATACAATTGAAAAAAAAAACATTTGATCTTATATTTTTATGAAGAATGTTTGGAATATATATTTTATCGATTCCGGACGAATACATAATTTATTTAATTGAAAATAGAGTTCCGATTGAGAAGTAATTCAAAAAACTACAAAATCGGTCGAAACTCAAAGGGGTACGTACCATCACATACAATTGTTGATTTCGGCCCAAAAATATGTGTTATATTAACATTACTACCTCAATAGATATCGAGTTAGAATGTGACAAAAGCTAATTTCATTGAAAACGAAGTTGTGAGTTATGAGATATTAAAAGAACTATGAAAAGGGACGAAACTAATATGGTGCCACCTAGGAAAAAAGAATTTAACGTCTTATATACAAGTGATAAAAAAAACATTTGATCTTATATTTCGACTAAGACTGTTTAGAATATATATTTTATTTATTCCGGCAGAATACAAAACTTTGTTTAATCGAAAATAGAGTTTTGATTGAGAAGTAACTTAAAAAACTACAACATCGGTCGAAACTCAAATGGGTACCATCACGGAAAATAGTGAATAAAACTAATTTCATTGAAAATGAAGTTGTGAGTGATTAGATAGTGACAAAACTATTATGGTGCCACCTAGGAAAAACGTATTTAACGTCTTATATACAAGTGAAAATAAACATTTGATCTTATATTTTTATGAAGAATGTTTGTAATATATATTTTATCGATTCCGGATGAATACATAATTTATTTCATCGAAAATAGAGTTCTGATTGAGAAATAATTCAAAAAACTACAAAATCGGTCGAAACTCAAAGGGGTACCATCACAGAAAATTGTTGATTTATGCCCAAAACTATGTGTGATATTAATATTACTACCTCAATATATATCGAGATAGAATGTGAATAAATCAAATTTCATTGAAAACGAAGCTGTGAGTGATGACATATTGACAAAACTACGAAATGGGACGAAACTATTATGGTGCCACCTTGGAAAAAGTATTTAACGTCTTATATACAAGTGAAAAAAAAAACATTTGATCTTAAATTTTTATGAAGACTGTTTAGAATATATATTTTATCTATTCCGGAAGAATACAAAATTTATTTCATCAAAAATAGAGTTTCGATTGAGGAGTAATTCAAAAAACTACAAAATCGGTCGAAACTCAAAGGAGTACCATCACAGAAAATAGTTGATTTCGGCCCAAAAATATGTGTTATATTAACATTACTACCGCAATATATATCGAGTTAGAATGTGAATAAAGCAAATTTCATTGAGAACGAAGTTGTGAGTGATGAGATATTGACAAAACTACGAAATGGGACGAAACTAATATGGTACTACACCTAGGAAAAAGTATTTAACGTCTTATATACAAGTGAAAAAAAAACATTTGATCTTATATTTTTATGAAGAATGTTTGGAATATATATTTTATCGATTCCGGACGAATACATAATTTATTTCATCGAAAATAGAGTTCCGATTGAGAGGTAATTCAAAAAACTAACAAATCTGTCGAAACTCAAAGGGGTACCATCACAGAAAATTGTTGATTTATGCCCAAAACTATGTGTAATATTAATATTACTACCTCAATATATATCGAGATAGAATGTGAATAAAACTAATTTCATTGAAAACGAAGTTGTGAGATATTGACAAAACTACGAAATGAGACGAAACTAATATGGTGCCTGCCACCTAGGAAACACGTGTTTAACGTCTTATATACAAGTGATAAAAAAACATTTGATCTTATATTTTGACTAAGAATGTTTCGAATATATATTTTATCTATTACGAAAGAATACAAAATTTATTTCATCAAAAATAGAGTTTCGATTGAGGAGTAATTCAAAAAACTACAAAATCGGTTGAAACTCAAAGATGTACCATCACAGAAAATAGTTGATTTCGGCCCAAAAATATGTGTTATATTAACATTACTACCGCAAAATATATCGAGTTAGAATGTGAATAAAGCTAATTTCATTGAGAACGAAGTTGTGAGTGATGAGATATTGACAAAACTACGAAATGGGACGAAACTAATATGGTGTCACCTAGGAAAAAAGTATTTAACGTCTTATATACAATTGAAAAAAAAAACATTTGATCTTATATTTTTATGAAGAATGTTTGGAATATATATTTTATCGATTCCGGACGAATACATAATTTATTTAATTGAAAATAGAGTTCCGATTGAGAAGTAATTCAAAAAACTACAAAATCGGTCGAAACTCAAAGGGGTACGTACCATCACATACAATTGTTGATTTCGGCCCAAAAATATGTGTTATATTAACATTACTACCTCAATAGATATCGAGTTAGAATGTGACAAAAGCTAATTTCATTGAAAACGAAGTTGTGAGTTATGAGATATTAAAAGAACTATGAAAAGGGACGAAACTAATATGGTGCCACCTAGGAAAAAAGAATTTAACGTCTTATATACAAGTGATAAAAAAAACATTTGATCTTATATTTCGACTAAGACTGTTTAGAATATATATTTTATTTATTCCGGCAGAATACAAAACTTTGTTTAATCGAAAATAGAGTTTTGATTGAGAAGTAACTTAAAAAACTACAACATCGGTCGAAACTCAAATGGGTACCATCACGGAAAATAGTGAATAAAACTAATTTCATTGAAAATGAAGTTGTGAGTGATTAGATAGTGACAAAACTATTATGGTGCCACCTAGGAAAAACGTATTTAACGTCTTATATACAAGTGAAAATAAACATTTGATCTTATATTTTTATGAAGAATGTTTGTAATATATATTTTATCGATTCCGGATGAATACATAATTTATTTCATCGAAAATAGAGTTCTGATTGAGAAATAATTCAAAAAACTACAAAATCGGTCGAAACTCAAAGGGGTACCATCACAGAAAATTGTTGATTTATGCCCAAAACTATGTGTGATATTAATATTACTACCTCAATATATATCGAGATAGAATGTGAATAAATCAAATTTCATTGAAAACGAAGCTGTGAGTGATGACATATTGACAAAACTACGAAATGGGACGAAACTATTATGGTGCCACCTTGGAAAAAGTATTTAACGTCTTATATACAAGTGAAAAAAAAACATTTGATCTTAAATTTTTATGAAGACTGTTTAGAATATATATTTTATCTATTCCGGAAGAATACAAAATTTATTTCATCAAAAATAGAGTTTCGATTGAGGAGTAATTCAAAAAACTACAAAATCGGTCGAAACTCAAAGGAGTACCATCACAGAAAATAGTTGATTTCGGCCCAAAAATATGTGTTATATTAACATTACTACCGCAATATATATCGAGTTAGAATGTGAATAAAGCAAATTTCATTGAGAACGAAGTTGTGAGTGATGAGATATTGACAAAACTACGAAATGGGACGAAACTAATATGGTACTACACCTAGGAAAAAGTATTTAACGTCTTATATACAAGTGAAAAAAAAACATTTGATCTTATATTTTTATGAAGAATGTTTGGAATATATATTTTATCGATTCCGGACGAATACATAATTTATTTCATCGAAAATAGAGTTCCGATTGAGAGGTAATTCAAAAAACTAACAAATCTGTCGAAACTCAAAGGGGTACCATCACAGAAAATTGTTGATTTATGCCCAAAACTATGTGTAATATTAATATTACTACCTCAATATATATCGAGATAGAATGTGAATAAAACTAATTTCATTGAAAACGAAGTTGTGAGATATTGACAAAACTACGAAATGAGACGAAACTAATATGGTGCCTGCCACCTAGGAAACACGTGTTTAACGTCTTATATACAAGTGATAAAAAAACATTTGATCTTATATTTTGACTAAGAATGTTTCGAATATATATTTTATCTATTCCGAAAGAATACAAAATTTATTTCATCAAAAATAGAGTTTCGATTGAGGAGTAATTCAAAAAACTACAAAATCGGTTGAAACTCAAAGATGTACCATCACAGAAAATAGTTGATTTCGGCCCAAAAATATGTGTTATATTAACATTACTACCGCAAAATATATCGAGTTAGAATGTGAATAAAGCTAATTTCATTGAGAACGAAGTTGTGAGTGATGAGATATTGACAAAACTACGAAATGGGACGAAACTAATATGGTGTCACCTAGGAAAAAAGTATTTAACGTCTTATATACAATTGAAAAAAAAAACATTTGATCTTATATTTTTATGAAGAATGTTTGGAATATATATTTTATCGATTCCGGACGAATACATAATTTATTTAATTGAAAATAGAGTTCCGATTGAGAAGTAATTCAAAAAACTACAAAATCGGTCGAAACTCAAAGGGGTACGTACCATCACATACAATTGTTGATTTCGGCCCAAAAATATGTGTTATATTAACATTACTACCTCAATAGATATCGAGTTAGAATGTGACAAAAGCTAATTTCATTGAAAACGAAGTTGTGAGTTATGAGATATTAAAAGAACTATGAAAAGGGACGAAACTAATATGGTGCCACCTAGGAAAAAAGAATTTAACGTCTTATATACAAGTGATAAAAAAAACATTTGATCTTATATTTCGACTAAGACTGTTTAGAATATATATTTTATTTATTCCGGCAGAATACAAAACTTTGTTTAATCGAAAATAGAGTTTTGATTGAGAAGTAATTTAAAAAACTACAACATCGGTCGAAACTCAAATGGGTACCATCACGGAAAATAGTGAATAAAACTAATTTCATTGAAAATGAAGTTGTGAGTGATTAGATAGTGACAAAACTATTATGGTGCCACCTAGGAAAAACGTATTTAACGTCTTATATACAAGTGAAAATAAACATTTGATCTTATATTTTTATGAAGAATGTTTGTAATATATATTTTATCGATTCCGGATGAATACATAATTTATTTCATCGAAAATAGAGTTCTGATTGAGAAATAATTCAAAAAACTACAAAATCGGTCGAAACTCAAAGGGGTACCATCACAGAAAATTGTTGATTTATGCCCAAAACTATGTGTGATATTAATATTACTACCTCAATATATATCGAGATAGAATGTGAATAAATCAAATTTCATTGAAAACGAAGCTGTGAGTGATGACATATTGACAAAACTACGAAATGGGACGAAACTATTATGGTGCCACCTTGGAAAAAGTATTTAACGTCTTATATACAAGTGAAAAAAAAAACATTTGATCTTAAATTTTTATGAAGACTGTTTAGAATATATATTTTATCTATTCCGGAAGAATACAAAATTTATTTCATCAAAAATAGAGTTTCGATTGAGGAGTAATTCAAAAAACTACAAAATCGGTCGAAACTCAAAGGAGTACCATCACAGAAAATAGTTGATTTCGGCCCAAAAATATGTGTTATATTAACATTACTACCGCAATATATATCGAGTTAGAATGTGAATAAAGCAAATTTCATTGAGAACGAAGTTGTGAGTGATGAGATATTGACAAAACTACGAAATGGGACGAAACTAATATGGTACTACACCTAGGAAAAAGTATTTAACGTCTTATATACAAGTGAAAAAAAAACATTTGATCTTATATTTTTATGAAGAATGTTTGGAATATATATTTTATCGATTCCGGACGAATACATAATTTATTTCATCGAAAATAGAGTTCCGATTGAGAGGTAATTCAAAAAACTAACAAATCTGTCGAAACTCAAAGGGGTACCATCACAGAAAATTGTTGATTTATGCCCAAAACTATGTGTAATATTAATATTACTACCTCAATATATATCGAGATAGAATGTGAATAAAACTAATTTCATTGAAAACGAAGTTGTGAGATATTGACAAAACTACGAAATGAGACGAAACTAATATGGTGCCTGCCACCTAGGAAACACGTGTTTAACGTCTTATATACAAGTGATAAAAAAACATTTGATCTTATATTTTGACTAAGAATGTTTCGAATATATATTTTATCTATTCCGAAAGAATACAAAATTTATTTCATCAAAAATAGAGTTTCGATTGAGGAGTAATTCAAAAAACTACAAAATCGGTTGAAACTCAAAGATGTACCATCACAGAAAATAGTTGATTTCGGCCCAAAAATATGTGTTATATTAACATTACTACCGCAAAATATATCGAGTTAGAATGTGAATAAAGCTAATTTCATTGAGAACGAAGTTGTGAGTGATGAGATATTGACAAAACTACGAAATGGGACGAAACTAATATGGTGTCACCTAGGAAAAAAGTATTTAACGTCTTATATACAATTGAAAAAAAAAACATTTGATCTTATATTTTTATGAAGAATGTTTGGAATATATATTTTATCGATTCCGGACGAATACATAATTTATTTAATTGAAAATAGAGTTCCGATTGAGAAGTAATTCAAAAAACTACAAAATCGGTCGAAACTCAAAGGGGTACGTACCATCACATACAATTGTTGATTTCGGCCCAAAAATATGTGTTATATTAACATTACTACCTCAATAGATATCGAGTTAGAATGTGACAAAAGCTAATTTCATTGAAAACGAAGTTGTGAGTTATGAGATATTAAAAGAACTATGAAAAGGGACGAAACTAATATGGTGCCACCTAGGAAAAAAGAATTTAACGTCTTATATACAAGTGATAAAAAAAACATTTGATCTTATATTTCGACTAAGACTGTTTAGAATATATATTTTATTTATTCCGGCAGAATACAAAACTTTGTTTAATCGAAAATAGAGTTTTGATTGAGAAGTAACTTAAAAAACTACAACATCGGTCGAAACTCAAATGGGTACCATCACGGAAAATAGTGAATAAAACTAATTTCATTGAAAATGAAGTTGTGAGTGATTAGATAGTGACAAAACTATTATGGTGCCACCTAGGAAAAACGTATTTAACGTCTTATATACAAGTGAAAATAAACATTTGATCTTATATTTTTATGAAGAATGTTTGTAATATATATTTTATCGATTCCGGATGAATACATAATTTATTTCATCGAAAATAGAGTTCTGATTGAGAAATAATTCAAAAAACTACAAAATCGGTCGAAACTCAAAGGGGTACCATCACAGAAAATTGTTGATTTATGCCCAAAACTATGTGTGATATTAATATTACTACCTCAATATATATCGAGATAGAATGTGAATAAATCAAATTTCATTGAAAACGAAGCTGTGAGTGATGACATATTGACAAAACTACGAAATGGGACGAAACTATTATGGTGCCACCTTGGAAAAAGTATTTAACGTCTTATATACAAGTGAAAAAAAAACATTTGATCTTAAATTTTTATGAAGACTGTTTAGAATATATATTTTATCTATTCCGGAAGAATACAAAATTTATTTCATCAAAAATAGAGTTTCGATTGAGGAGTAATTCAAAAAACTACAAAATCGGTCGAAACTCAAAGGAGTACCATCACAGAAAATAGTTGATTTCGGCCCAAAAATATGTGTTATATTAACATTACTACCGCAATATATATCGAGTTAGAATGTGAATAAAGCAAATTTCATTGAGAACGAAGTTGTGAGTGATGAGATATTGACAAAACTACGAAATGGGACGAAACTAATATGGTACTACACCTAGGAAAAAGTATTTAACGTCTTATATACAAGTGAAAAAAAAACATTTGATCTTATATTTTTATGAAGAATGTTTGGAATATATATTTTATCGATTCCGGACGAATACATAATTTATTTCATCGAAAATAGAGTTCCGATTGAGAGGTAATTCAAAAAACTAACAAATCTGTCGAAACTCAAAGGGGTACCATCACAGAAAATTGTTGATTTATGCCCAAAACTATGTGTAATATTAATATTACTACCTCAATATATATCGAGATAGAATGTGAATAAAACTAATTTCATTGAAAACGAAGTTGTGAGATATTGACAAAACTACGAAATGAGACGAAACTAATATGGTGCCTGCCACCTAGGAAACACGTGTTTAACGTCTTATATACAAGTGATAAAAAAACATTTGATCTTATATTTTGACTAAGAATGTTTCGAATATATATTTTATCTATTCCGAAAGAATACAAAATTTATTTCATCAAAAATAGAGTTTCGATTGAGGAGTAATTCAAAAAACTACAAAATCGGTTGAAACTCAAAGATGTACCATCACAGAAAATAGTTGATTTCGGCCCAAAAATATGTGTTATATTAACATTACTACCGCAAAATATATCGAGTTAGAATGTGAATAAAGCTAATTTCATTGAGAACGAAGTTGTGAGTGATGAGATATTGACAAAACTACGAAATGGGACGAAACTAATATGGTGTCACCTAGGAAAAAAGTATTTAACGTCTTATATACAATTGAAAAAAAAAACATTTGATCTTATATTTTTATGAAGAATGTTTGGAATATATATTTTATCGATTCCGGACGAATACATAATTTATTTAATTGAAAATAGAGTTCCGATTGAGAAGTAATTCAAAAAACTACAAAATCGGTCGAAACTCAAAGGGGTACGTACCATCACATACAATTGTTGATTTCGGCCCAAAAATATGTGTTATATTAACATTACTACCTCAATAGATATCGAGTTAGAATGTGACAAAAGCTAATTTCATTGAAAACGAAGTTGTGAGTTATGAGATATTAAAAGAACTATGAAAAGGGACGAAACTAATATGGTGCCACCTAGGAAAAAAGAATTTAACGTCTTATATACAAGTGATAAAAAAAACATTTGATCTTATATTTCGACTAAGACTGTTTAGAATATATATTTTATTTATTCCGGCAGAATACAAAACTTTGTTTAATCGAAAATAGAGTTTTGATTGAGAAGTAATTTAAAAAACTACAACATCGGTCGAAACTCAAATGGGTACCATCACGGAAAATAGTGAATAAAACTAATTTCATTGAAAATGAAGTTGTGAGTGATTAGATAGTGACAAAACTATTATGGTGCCACCTAGGAAAAACGTATTTAACGTCTTATATACAAGTGAAAATAAACATTTGATCTTATATTTTTATGAAGAATGTTTGTAATATATATTTTATCGATTCCGGATGAATACATAATTTATTTCATCGAAAATAGAGTTCTGATTGAGAAATAATTCAAAAAACTACAAAATCGGTCGAAACTCAAAGGGGTACCATCACAGAAAATTGTTGATTTATGCCCAAAACTATGTGTGATATTAATATTACTACCTCAATATATATCGAGATAGAATGTGAATAAATCAAATTTCATTGAAAACGAAGCTGTGAGTGATGACATATTGACAAAACTACGAAATGGGACGAAACTATTATGGTGCCACCTTGGAAAAAGTATTTAACGTCTTATATACAAGTGAAAAAAAAAACATTTGATCTTAAATTTTTATGAAGACTGTTTAGAATATATATTTTATCTATTCCGGAAGAATACAAAATTTATTTCATCAAAAATAGAGTTTCGATTGAGGAGTAATTCAAAAAACTACAAAATCGGTCGAAACTCAAAGGAGTACCATCACAGAAAATAGTTGATTTCGGCCCAAAAATATGTGTTATATTAACATTACTACCGCAATATATATCGAGTTAGAATGTGAATAAAGCAAATTTCATTGAGAACGAAGTTGTGAGTGATGAGATATTGACAAAACTACGAAATGGGACGAAACTAATATGGTACTACACCTAGGAAAAAGTATTTAACGTCTTATATACAAGTGAAAAAAAAACATTTGATCTTATATTTTTATGAAGAATGTTTGGAATATATATTTTATCGATTCCGGACGAATACATAATTTATTTCATCGAAAATAGAGTTCCGATTGAGAGGTAATTCAAAAAACTAACAAATCTGTCGAAACTCAAAGGGGTACCATCACAGAAAATTGTTGATTTATGCCCAAAACTATGTGTAATATTAATATTACTACCTCAATATATATCGAGATAGAATGTGAATAAAACTAATTTCATTGAAAACGAAGTTGTGAGATATTGACAAAACTACGAAATGAGACGAAACTAATATGGTGCCTGCCACCTAGGAAACACGTGTTTAACGTCTTATATACAAGTGATAAAAAAACATTTGATCTTATATTTTGACTAAGAATGTTTCGAATATATATTTTATCTATTCCGAAAGAATACAAAATTTATTTCATCAAAAATAGAGTTTCGATTGAGGAGTAATTCAAAAAACTACAAAATCGGTTGAAACTCAAAGATGTACCATCACAGAAAATAGTTGATTTCGGCCCAAAAATATGTGTTATATTAACATTACTACCGCAAAATATATCGAGTTAGAATGTGAATAAAGCTAATTTCATTGAGAACGAAGTTGTGAGTGATGAGATATTGACAAAACTACGAAATGGGACGAAACTAATATGGTGTCACCTAGGAAAAAAGTATTTAACGTCTTATATACAATTGAAAAAAAAAACATTTGATCTTATATTTTTATGAAGAATGTTTGGAATATATATTTTATCGATTCCGGACGAATACATAATTTATTTAATTGAAAATAGAGTTCCGATTGAGAAGTAATTCAAAAAACTACAAAATCGGTCGAAACTCAAAGGGGTACGTACCATCACATACAATTGTTGATTTCGGCCCAAAAAAATGTGTTATATTAACATTACTACCTCAATAGATATCGAGTTAGAATGTGACAAAAGCTAATTTCATTGAAAACGAAGTTGTGAGTTATGAGATATTAAAAGAACTATGAAAAGGGACGAAACTAATATGGTGCCACCTAGGAAAAAAGAATTTAACGTCTTATATACAAGTGATAAAAAAAACATTTGATCTTATATTTCGACTAAGACTGTTTAGAATATATATTTTATTTATTCCGGCAGAATACAAAACTTTGTTTAATCGAAAATAGAGTTTTGATTGAGAAGTAATTTAAAAAACTACAACATCGGTCGAAACTCAAATGGGTACCATCACGGAAAATAGTGAATAAAACTAATTTCATTGAAAATGAAGTTGTGAGTGATTAGATAGTGACAAAACTATTATGGTGCCACCTAGGAAAAACGTATTTAACGTCTTATATACAAGTGAAAATAAACATTTGATCTTATATTTTTATGAAGAATGTTTGTAATATATATTTTATCGATTCCGGATGAATACATAATTTATTTCATCGAAAATAGAGTTCTGATTGAGAAATAATTCAAAAAACTACAAAATCGGTCGAAACTCAAAGGGGTACCATCACAGAAAATTGTTGATTTATGCCCAAAACTATGTGTGATATTAATATTACTACCTCAATATATATCGAGATAGAATGTGAATAAATCAAATTTCATTGAAAACGAAGCTGTGAGTGATGACATATTGACAAAACTACGAAATGGGACGAAACTATTATGGTGCCACCTTGGAAAAAGTATTTAACGTCTTATATACAAGTGAAAAAAAAAACATTTGATCTTAAATTTTTATGAAGACTGTTTAGAATATATATTTTATCTATTCCGGAAGAATACAAAATTTATTTCATCAAAAATAGAGTTTCGATTGAGGAGTAATTCAAAAAACTACAAAATCGGTCGAAACTCAAAGGAGTACCATCACAGAAAATAGTTGATTTCGGCCCAAAAATATGTGTTATATTAACATTACTACCGCAATATATATCGAGTTAGAATGTGAATAAAGCAAATTTCATTGAGAACGAAGTTGTGAGTGATGAGATATTGACAAAACTACGAAATGGGACGAAACTAATATGGTACTACACCTAGGAAAAAGTATTTAACGTCTTATATACAAGTGAAAAAAAAACATTTGATCTTATATTTTTATGAAGAATGTTTGGAATATATATTTTATCGATTCCGGACGAATACATAATTTATTTCATCGAAAATAGAGTTCCGATTGAGAGGTAATTCAAAAAACTAACAAATCTGTCGAAACTCAAAGGGGTACCATCACAGAAAATTGTTGATTTATGCCCAAAACTATGTGTAATATTAATATTACTACCTCAATATATATCGAGATAGAATGTGAATAAAACTAATTTCATTGAAAACGAAGTTGTGAGATATTGACAAAACTACGAAATGAGACGAAACTAATATGGTGCCTGCCACCTAGGAAACACGTGTTTAACGTCTTATATACAAGTGATAAAAAAACATTTGATCTTATATTTTGACTAAGAATGTTTCGAATATATATTTTATCTATTCCGAAAGAATACAAAATTTATTTCATCAAAAATAGAGTTTCGATTGAGGAGTAATTCAAAAAACTACAAAATCGGTTGAAACTCAAAGATGTACCATCACAGAAAATAGTTGATTTCGGCCCAAAAATATGTGTTATATTAACATTACTACCGCAAAATATATCGAGTTAGAATGTGAATAAAGCTAATTTCATTGAGAACGAAGTTGTGAGTGATGAGATATTGACAAAACTACGAAATGGGACGAAACTAATATGGTGTCACCTAGGAAAAAAGTATTTAACGTCTTATATACAATTGAAAAAAAAAACATTTGATCTTATATTTTTATGAAGAATGTTTGGAATATATATTTTATCGATTCCGGACGAATACATAATTTATTTAATTGAAAATAGAGTTCCGATTGAGAAGTAATTCAAAAAACTACAAAATCGGTCGAAACTCAAAGGGGTACGTACCATCACATACAATTGTTGATTTCGGCCCAAAAATATGTGTTATATTAACATTACTACCTCAATAGATATCGAGTTAGAATGTGACAAAAGCTAATTTCATTGAAAACGAAGTTGTGAGTTATGAGATATTAAAAGAACTATGAAAAGGGACGAAACTAATATGGTGCCACCTAGGAAAAAAGAATTTAACGTCTTATATACAAGTGATAAAAAAAACATTTGATCTTATATTTCGACTAAGACTGTTTAGAATATATATTTTATTTATTCCGGCAGAATACAAAACTTTGTTTAATCGAAAATAGAGTTTTGATTGAGAAGTAATTTAAAAAACTACAACATCGGTCGAAACTCAAATGGGTACCATCACGGAAAATAGTGAATAAAACTAATTTCATTGAAAATGAAGTTGTGAGTGATTAGATAGTGACAAAACTATTATGGTGCCACCTAGGAAAAACGTATTTAACGTCTTATATACAAGTGAAAATAAACATTTGATCTTATATTTTTATGAAGAATGTTTGTAATATATATTTTATCGATTCCGGATGAATACATAATTTATTTCATCGAAAATAGAGTTCTGATTGAGAAATAATTCAAAAAACTACAAAATCGGTCGAAACTCAAAGGGGTACCATCACAGAAAATTGTTGATTTATGCCCAAAACTATGTGTGATATTAATATTACTACCTCAATATATATCGAGATAGAATGTGAATAAATCAAATTTCATTGAAAACGAAGCTGTGAGTGATGACATATTGACAAAACTACGAAATGGGACGAAACTATTATGGTGCCACCTTGGAAAAAGTATTTAACGTCTTATATACAAGTGAAAAAAAAAACATTTGATCTTAAATTTTTATGAAGACTGTTTAGAATATATATTTTATCTATTCCGGAAGAATACAAAATTTATTTCATCAAAAATAGAGTTTCGATTGAGGAGTAATTCAAAAAACTACAAAATCGGTCGAAACTCAAAGGAGTACCATCACAGAAAATAGTTGATTTCGGCCCAAAAATATGTGTTATATTAACATTACTACCGCAATATATATCGAGTTAGAATGTGAATAAAGCAAATTTCATTGAGAACGAAGTTGTGAGTGATGAGATATTGACAAAACTACGAAATGGGACGAAACTAATATGGTACTACACCTAGGAAAAAGTATTTAACGTCTTATATACAAGTGAAAAAAAAACATTTGATCTTATATTTTTATGAAGAATGTTTGGAATATATATTTTATCGATTCCGGACGAATACATAATTTATTTCATCGAAAATAGAGTTCCGATTGAGAGGTAATTCAAAAAACTAACAAATCTGTCGAAACTCAAAGGGGTACCATCACAGAAAATTGTTGATTTATGCCCAAAACTATGTGTAATATTAATATTACTACCTCAATATATATCGAGATAGAATGTGAATAAAACTAATTTCATTGAAAACGAAGTTGTGAGATATTGACAAAACTACGAAATGAGACGAAACTAATATGGTGCCTGCCACCTAGGAAACACGTGTTTAACGTCTTATATACAAGTGATAAAAAAACATTTGATCTTATATTTTGACTAAGAATGTTTCGAATATATATTTTATCTATTCCGAAAGAATACAAAATTTATTTCATCAAAAATAGAGTTTCGATTGAGGAGTAATTCAAAAAACTACAAAATCGGTTGAAACTCAAAGATGTACCATCACAGAAAATAGTTGATTTCGGCCCAAAAATATGTGTTATATTAACATTACTACCGCAAAATATATCGAGTTAGAATGTGAATAAAGCTAATTTCATTGAGAACGAAGTTGTGAGTGATGAGATATTGACAAAACTACGAAATGGGACGAAACTAATATGGTGTCACCTAGGAAAAAAGTATTTAACGTCTTATATACAATTGAAAAAAAAAACATTTGATCTTATATTTTTATGAAGAATGTTTGGAATATATATTTTATCGATTCCGGACGAATACATAATTTATTTAATTGAAAATAGAGTTCCGATTGAGAAGTAATTCAAAAAACTACAAAATCGGTCGAAACTCAAAGGGGTACGTACCATCACATACAATTGTTGATTTCGGCCCAAAAATATGTGTTATATTAACATTACTACCTCAATAGATATCGAGTTAGAATGTGACAAAAGCTAATTTCATTGAAAACGAAGTTGTGAGTTATGAGATATTAAAAGAACTATGAAAAGGGACGAAACTAATATGGTGCCACCTAGGAAAAAAGAATTTAACGTCTTATATACAAGTGATAAAAAAAACATTTGATCTTATATTTCGACTAAGACTGTTTAGAATATATATTTTATTTATTCCGGCAGAATACAAAACTTTGTTTAATCGAAAATAGAGTTTTGATTGAGAAGTAATTTAAAAAACTACAACATCGGTCGAAACTCAAATGGGTACCATCACGGAAAATAGTGAATAAAACTAATTTCATTGAAAATGAAGTTGTGAGTGATTAGATAGTGACAAAACTATTATGGTGCCACCTAGGAAAAACGTATTTAACGTCTTATATACAAGTGAAAATAAACATTTGATCTTATATTTTTATGAAGAATGTTTGTAATATATATTTTATCGATTCCGGATGAATACATAATTTATTTCATCGAAAATAGAGTTCTGATTGAGAAATAATTCAAAAAACTACAAAATCGGTCGAAACTCAAAGGGGTACCATCACAGAAAATTGTTGATTTATGCCCAAAACTATGTGTGATATTAATATTACTACCTCAATATATATCGAGATAGAATGTGAATAAATCAAATTTCATTGAAAACGAAGCTGTGAGTGATGACATATTGACAAAACTACGAAATGGGACGAAACTATTATGGTGCCACCTTGGAAAAAGTATTTAACGTCTTATATACAAGTGAAAAAAAAAACATTTGATCTTAAATTTTTATGAAGACTGTTTAGAATATATATTTTATCTATTCCGGAAGAATACAAAATTTATTTCATCAAAAATAGAGTTTCGATTGAGGAGTAATTCAAAAAACTACAAAATCGGTCGAAACTCAAAGGAGTACCATCACAGAAAATAGTTGATTTCGGCCCAAAAATATGTGTTATATTAACATTACTACCGCAATATATATCGAGTTAGAATGTGAATAAAGCAAATTTCATTGAGAACGAAGTTGTGAGTGATGAGATATTGACAAAACTACGAAATGGGACGAAACTAATATGGTACTACACCTAGGAAAAAGTATTTAACGTCTTATATACAAGTGAAAAAAAAACATTTGATCTTATATTTTTATGAAGAATGTTTGGAATATATATTTTATCGATTCCGGACGAATACATAATTTATTTCATCGAAAATAGAGTTCCGATTGAGAGGTAATTCAAAAAACTAACAAATCTGTCGAAACTCAAAGGGGTACCATCACAGAAAATTGTTGATTTATGCCCAAAACTATGTGTAATATTAATATTACTACCTCAATATATATCGAGATAGAATGTGAATAAAACTAATTTCATTGAAAACGAAGTTGTGAGATATTGACAAAACTACGAAATGAGACGAAACTAATATGGTGCCTGCCACCTAGGAAACACGTGTTTAACGTCTTATATACAAGTGATAAAAAAACATTTGATCTTATATTTTGACTAAGAATGTTTCGAATATATATTTTATCTATTCCGAAAGAATACAAAATTTATTTCATCAAAAATAGAGTTTCGATTGAGGAGTAATTCAAAAAACTACAAAATCGGTTGAAACTCAAAGATGTACCATCACAGAAAATAGTTGATTTCGGCCCAAAAATATGTGTTATATTAACATTACTACCGCAAAATATATCGAGTTAGAATGTGAATAAAGCTAATTTCATTGAGAACGAAGTTGTGAGTGATGAGATATTGACAAAACTACGAAATGGGACGAAACTAATATGGTGTCACCTAGGAAAAAAGTATTTAACGTCTTATATACAATTGAAAAAAAAAACATTTGATCTTATATTTTTATGAAGAATGTTTGGAATATATATTTTATCGATTCCGGACGAATACATAATTTATTTAATTGAAAATAGAGTTCCGATTGAGAAGTAATTCAAAAAACTACAAAATCGGTCGAAACTCAAAGGGGTACGTACCATCACATACAATTGTTGATTTCGGCCCAAAAATATGTGTTATATTAACATTACTACCTCAATAGATATCGAGTTAGAATGTGACAAAAGCTAATTTCATTGAAAACGAAGTTGTGAGTTATGAGATATTAAAAGAACTATGAAAAGGGACGAAACTAATATGGTGCCACCTAGGAAAAAAGAATTTAACGTCTTATATACAAGTGATAAAAAAAACATTTGATCTTATATTTCGACTAAGACTGTTTAGAATATATATTTTATTTATTCCGGCAGAATACAAAACTTTGTTTAATCGAAAATAGAGTTTTGATTGAGAAGTAATTTAAAAAACTACAACATCGGTCGAAACTCAAATGGGTACCATCACGGAAAATAGTGAATAAAACTAATTTCATTGAAAATGAAGTTGTGAGTGATTAGATAGTGACAAAACTATTATGGTGCCACCTAGGAAAAACGTATTTAACGTCTTATATACAAGTGAAAATAAACATTTGATCTTATATTTTTATGAAGAATGTTTGTAATATATATTTTATCGATTCCGGATGAATACATAATTTATTTCATCGAAAATAGAGTTCTGATTGAGAAATAATTCAAAAAACTACAAAATCGGTCGAAACTCAAAGGGGTACCATCACAGAAAATTGTTGATTTATGCCCAAAACTATGTGTGATATTAATATTACTACCTCAATATATATCGAGATAGAATGTGAATAAATCAAATTTCATTGAAAACGAAGCTGTGAGTGATGACATATTGACAAAACTACGAAATGGGACGAAACTATTATGGTGCCACCTTGGAAAAAGTATTTAACGTCTTATATACAAGTGAAAAAAAAAACATTTGATCTTAAATTTTTATGAAGACTGTTTAGAATATATATTTTATCTATTCCGGAAGAATACAAAATTTATTTCATCAAAAATAGAGTTTCGATTGAGGAGTAATTCAAAAAACTACAAAATCGGTCGAAACTCAAAGGAGTACCATCACAGAAAATAGTTGATTTCGGCCCAAAAATATGTGTTATATTAACATTACTACCGCAATATATATCGAGTTAGAATGTGAATAAAGCAAATTTCATTGAGAACGAAGTTGTGAGTGATGAGATATTGACAAAACTACGAAATGGGACGAAACTAATATGGTACTACACCTAGGAAAAAGTATTTAACGTCTTATATACAAGTGAAAAAAAAACATTTGATCTTATATTTTTATGAAGAATGTTTGGAATATATATTTTATCGATTCCGGACGAATACATAATTTATTTCATCGAAAATAGAGTTCCGATTGAGAGGTAATTCAAAAAACTAACAAATCTGTCGAAACTCAAAGGGGTACCATCACAGAAAATTGTTGATTTATGCCCAAAACTATGTGTAATATTAATATTACTACCTCAATATATATCGAGATAGAATGTGAATAAAACTAATTTCATTGAAAACGAAGTTGTGAGATATTGACAAAACTACGAAATGAGACGAAACTAATATGGTGCCTGCCACCTAGGAAACACGTGTTTAACGTCTTATATACAAGTGATAAAAAAACATTTGATCTTATATTTTGACTAAGAATGTTTCGAATATATATTTTATCTATTCCGAAAGAATACAAAATTTATTTCATCAAAAATAGAGTTTCGATTGAGGAGTAATTCAAAAAACTACAAAATCGGTTGAAACTCAAAGATGTACCATCACAGAAAATAGTTGATTTCGGCCCAAAAATATGTGTTATATTAACATTACTACCGCAAAATATATCGAGTTAGAATGTGAATAAAGCTAATTTCATTGAGAACGAAGTTGTGAGTGATGAGATATTGACAAAACTACGAAATGGGACGAAACTAATATGGTGTCACCTAGGAAAAAAGTATTTAACGTCTTATATACAATTGAAAAAAAAAACATTTGATCTTATATTTTTATGAAGAATGTTTGGAATATATATTTTATCGATTCCGGACGAATACATAATTTATTTAATTGAAAATAGAGTTCCGATTGAGAAGTAATTCAAAAAACTACAAAATCGGTCGAAACTCAAAGGGGTACGTACCATCACATACAATTGTTGATTTCGGCCCAAAAAAATGTGTTATATTAACATTACTACCTCAATAGATATCGAGTTAGAATGTGACAAAAGCTAATTTCATTGAAAACGAAGTTGTGAGTTATGAGATATTAAAAGAACTATGAAAAGGGACGAAACTAATATGGTGCCACCTAGGAAAAAAGAATTTAACGTCTTATATACAAGTGATAAAAAAAACATTTGATCTTATATTTCGACTAAGACTGTTTAGAATATATATTTTATTTATTCCGGCAGAATACAAAACTTTGTTTAATCGAAAATAGAGTTTTGATTGAGAAGTAACTTAAAAAACTACAACATCGGTCGAAACTCAAATGGGTACCATCACGGAAAATAGTGAATAAAACTAATTTCATTGAAAATGAAGTTGTGAGTGATTAGATAGTGACAAAACTATTATGGTGCCACCTAGGAAAAACGTATTTAACGTCTTATATACAAGTGAAAATAAACATTTGATCTTATATTTTTATGAAGAATGTTTGTAATATATATTTTATCGATTCCGGATGAATACATAATTTATTTCATCGAAAATAGAGTTCTGATTGAGAAATAATTCAAAAAACTACAAAATCGGTCGAAACTCAAAGGGGTACCATCACAGAAAATTGTTGATTTATGCCCAAAACTATGTGTGATATTAATATTACTACCTCAATATATATCGAGATAGAATGTGAATAAATCAAATTTCATTGAAAACGAAGCTGTGAGTGATGACATATTGACAAAACTACGAAATGGGACGAAACTATTATGGTGCCACCTTGGAAAAAGTATTTAACGTCTTATATACAAGTGAAAAAAAAACATTTGATCTTAAATTTTTATGAAGACTGTTTAGAATATATATTTTATCTATTCCGGAAGAATACAAAATTTATTTCATCAAAAATAGAGTTTCGATTGAGGAGTAATTCAAAAAACTACAAAATCGGTCGAAACTCAAAGGAGTACCATCACAGAAAATAGTTGATTTCGGCCCAAAAATATGTGTTATATTAACATTACTACCGCAATATATATCGAGTTAGAATGTGAATAAAGCAAATTTCATTGAGAACGAAGTTGTGAGTGATGAGATATTGACAAAACTACGAAATGGGACGAAACTAATATGGTACTACACCTAGGAAAAAGTATTTAACGTCTTATATACAAGTGAAAAAAAAACATTTGATCTTATATTTTTATGAAGAATGTTTGGAATATATATTTTATCGATTCCGGACGAATACATAATTTATTTCATCGAAAATAGAGTTCCGATTGAGAGGTAATTCAAAAAACTAACAAATCTGTCGAAACTCAAAGGGGTACCATCACAGAAAATTGTTGATTTATGCCCAAAACTATGTGTAATATTAATATTACTACCTCAATATATATCGAGATAGAATGTGAATAAAACTAATTTCATTGAAAACGAAGTTGTGAGATATTGACAAAACTACGAAATGAGACGAAACTAATATGGTGCCTGCCACCTAGGAAACACGTGTTTAACGTCTTATATACAAGTGATAAAAAAACATTTGATCTTATATTTTGACTAAGAATGTTTCGAATATATATTTTATCTATTCCGAAAGAATACAAAATTTATTTCATCAAAAATAGAGTTTCGATTGAGGAGTAATTCAAAAAACTACAAAATCGGTTGAAACTCAAAGATGTACCATCACAGAAAATAGTTGATTTCGGCCCAAAAATATGTGTTATATTAACATTACTACCGCAAAATATATCGAGTTAGAATGTGAATAAAGCTAATTTCATTGAGAACGAAGTTGTGAGTGATGAGATATTGACAAAACTACGAAATGGGACGAAACTAATATGGTGTCACCTAGGAAAAAAGTATTTAACGTCTTATATACAATTGAAAAAAAAAACATTTGATCTTATATTTTTATGAAGAATGTTTGGAATATATATTTTATCGATTCCGGACGAATACATAATTTATTTAATTGAAAATAGAGTTCCGATTGAGAAGTAATTCAAAAAACTACAAAATCGGTCGAAACTCAAAGGGGTACGTACCATCACATACAATTGTTGATTTCGGCCCAAAAATATGTGTTATATTAACATTACTACCTCAATAGATATCGAGTTAGAATGTGACAAAAGCTAATTTCATTGAAAACGAAGTTGTGAGTTATGAGATATTAAAAGAACTATGAAAAGGGACGAAACTAATATGGTGCCACCTAGGAAAAAAGAATTTAACGTCTTATATACAAGTGATAAAAAAAACATTTGATCTTATATTTCGACTAAGACTGTTTAGAATATATATTTTATTTATTCCGGCAGAATACAAAACTTTGTTTAATCGAAAATAGAGTTTTGATTGAGAAGTAATTTAAAAAACTACAACATCGGTCGAAACTCAAATGGGTACCATCACGGAAAATAGTGAATAAAACTAATTTCATTGAAAATGAAGTTGTGAGTGATTAGATAGTGACAAAACTATTATGGTGCCACCTAGGAAAAACGTATTTAACGTCTTATATACAAGTGAAAATAAACATTTGATCTTATATTTTTATGAAGAATGTTTGTAATATATATTTTATCGATTCCGGATGAATACATAATTTATTTCATCGAAAATAGAGTTCTGATTGAGAAATAATTCAAAAAACTACAAAATCGGTCGAAACTCAAAGGGGTACCATCACAGAAAATTGTTGATTTATGCCCAAAACTATGTGTGATATTAATATTACTACCTCAATATATATCGAGATAGAATGTGAATAAATCAAATTTCATTGAAAACGAAGCTGTGAGTGATGACATATTGACAAAACTACGAAATGGGACGAAACTATTATGGTGCCACCTTGGAAAAAGTATTTAACGTCTTATATACAAGTGAAAAAAAAAACATTTGATCTTAAATTTTTATGAAGACTGTTTAGAATATATATTTTATCTATTCCGGAAGAATACAAAATTTATTTCATCAAAAATAGAGTTTCGATTGAGGAGTAATTCAAAAAACTACAAAATCGGTCGAAACTCAAAGGAGTACCATCACAGAAAATAGTTGATTTCGGCCCAAAAATATGTGTTATATTAACATTACTACCGCAATATATATCGAGTTAGAATGTGAATAAAGCAAATTTCATTGAGAACGAAGTTGTGAGTGATGAGATATTGACAAAACTACGAAATGGGACGAAACTAATATGGTACTACACCTAGGAAAAAGTATTTAACGTCTTATATACAAGTGAAAAAAAAACATTTGATCTTATATTTTTATGAAGAATGTTTGGAATATATATTTTATCGATTCCGGACGAATACATAATTTATTTCATCGAAAATAGAGTTCCGATTGAGAGGTAATTCAAAAAACTAACAAATCTGTCGAAACTCAAAGGGGTACCATCACAGAAAATTGTTGATTTATGCCCAAAACTATGTGTAATATTAATATTACTACCTCAATATATATCGAGATAGAATGTGAATAAAACTAATTTCATTGAAAACGAAGTTGTGAGATATTGACAAAACTACGAAATGAGACGAAACTAATATGGTGCCTGCCACCTAGGAAACACGTGTTTAACGTCTTATATACAAGTGATAAAAAAACATTTGATCTTATATTTTGACTAAGAATGTTTCGAATATATATTTTATCTATTCCGAAAGAATACAAAATTTATTTCATCAAAAATAGAGTTTCGATTGAGGAGTAATTCAAAAAACTACAAAATCGGTTGAAACTCAAAGATGTACCATCACAGAAAATAGTTGATTTCGGCCCAAAAATATGTGTTATATTAACATTACTACCGCAAAATATATCGAGTTAGAATGTGAATAAAGCTAATTTCATTGAGAACGAAGTTGTGAGTGATGAGATATTGACAAAACTACGAAATGGGACGAAACTAATATGGTGTCACCTAGGAAAAAAGTATTTAACGTCTTATATACAATTGAAAAAAAAAACATTTGATCTTATATTTTTATGAAGAATGTTTGGAATATATATTTTATCGATTCCGGACGAATACATAATTTATTTAATTGAAAATAGAGTTCCGATTGAGAAGTAATTCAAAAAACTACAAAATCGGTCGAAACTCAAAGGGGTACGTACCATCACATACAATTGTTGATTTCGGCCCAAAAATATGTGTTATATTAACATTACTACCTCAATAGATATCGAGTTAGAATGTGACAAAAGCTAATTTCATTGAAAACGAAGTTGTGAGTTATGAGATATTAAAAGAACTATGAAAAGGGACGAAACTAATATGGTGCCACCTAGGAAAAAAGAATTTAACGTCTTATATACAAGTGATAAAAAAAACATTTGATCTTATATTTCGACTAAGACTGTTTAGAATATATATTTTATTTATTCCGGCAGAATACAAAACTTTGTTTAATCGAAAATAGAGTTTTGATTGAGAAGTAATTTAAAAAACTACAACATCGGTCGAAACTCAAATGGGTACCATCACGGAAAATAGTGAATAAAACTAATTTCATTGAAAATGAAGTTGTGAGTGATTAGATAGTGACAAAACTATTATGGTGCCACCTAGGAAAAACGTATTTAACGTCTTATATACAAGTGAAAATAAACATTTGATCTTATATTTTTATGAAGAATGTTTGTAATATATATTTTATCGATTCCGGATGAATACATAATTTATTTCATCGAAAATAGAGTTCTGATTGAGAAATAATTCAAAAAACTACAAAATCGGTCGAAACTCAAAGGGGTACCATCACAGAAAATTGTTGATTTATGCCCAAAACTATGTGTGATATTAATATTACTACCTCAATATATATCGAGATAGAATGTGAATAAATCAAATTTCATTGAAAACGAAGCTGTGAGTGATGACATATTGACAAAACTACGAAATGGGACGAAACTATTATGGTGCCACCTTGGAAAAAGTATTTAACGTCTTATATACAAGTGAAAAAAAAACATTTGATCTTAAATTTTTATGAAGACTGTTTAGAATATATATTTTATCTATTCCGGAAGAATACAAAATTTATTTCATCAAAAATAGAGTTTCGATTGAGGAGTAATTCAAAAAACTACAAAATCGGTCGAAACTCAAAGGAGTACCATCACAGAAAATAGTTGATTTCGGCCCAAAAATATGTGTTATATTAACATTACTACCGCAATATATATCGAGTTAGAATGTGAATAAAGCAAATTTCATTGAGAACGAAGTTGTGAGTGATGAGATATTGACAAAACTACGAAATGGGACGAAACTAATATGGTACTACACCTAGGAAAAAGTATTTAACGTCTTATATACAAGTGAAAAAAAAACATTTGATCTTATATTTTTATGAAGAATGTTTGGAATATATATTTTATCGATTCCGGACGAATACATAATTTATTTCATCGAAAATAGAGTTCCGATTGAGAGGTAATTCAAAAAACTAACAAATCTGTCGAAACTCAAAGGGGTACCATCACAGAAAATTGTTGATTTATGCCCAAAACTATGTGTAATATTAATATTACTACCTCAATATATATCGAGATAGAATGTGAATAAAACTAATTTCATTGAAAACGAAGTTGTGAGATATTGACAAAACTACGAAATGAGACGAAACTAATATGGTGCCTGCCACCTAGGAAACACGTGTTTAACGTCTTATATACAAGTGATAAAAAAACATTTGATCTTATATTTTGACTAAGAATGTTTCGAATATATATTTTATCTATTCCGAAAGAATACAAAATTTATTTCATCAAAAATAGAGTTTCGATTGAGGAGTAATTCAAAAAACTACAAAATCGGTTGAAACTCAAAGATGTACCATCACAGAAAATAGTTGATTTCGGCCCAAAAATATGTGTTATATTAACATTACTACCGCAAAATATATCGAGTTAGAATGTGAATAAAGCTAATTTCATTGAGAACGAAGTTGTGAGTGATGAGATATTGACAAAACTACGAAATGGGACGAAACTAATATGGTGTCACCTAGGAAAAAAGTATTTAACGTCTTATATACAATTGAAAAAAAAAACATTTGATCTTATATTTTTATGAAGAATGTTTGGAATATATATTTTATCGATTCCGGACGAATACATAATTTATTTAATTGAAAATAGAGTTCCGATTGAGAAGTAATTCAAAAAACTACAAAATCGGTCGAAACTCAAAGGGGTACGTACCATCACATACAATTGTTGATTTCGGCCCAAAAATATGTGTTATATTAACATTACTACCTCAATAGATATCGAGTTAGAATGTGACAAAAGCTAATTTCATTGAAAACGAAGTTGTGAGTTATGAGATATTAAAAGAACTATGAAAAGGGACGAAACTAATATGGTGCCACCTAGGAAAAAAGAATTTAACGTCTTATATACAAGTGATAAAAAAAACATTTGATCTTATATTTCGACTAAGACTGTTTAGAATATATATTTTATTTATTCCGGCAGAATACAAAACTTTGTTTAATCGAAAATAGAGTTTTGATTGAGAAGTAATTTAAAAAACTACAACATCGGTCGAAACTCAAATGGGTACCATCACGGAAAATAGTGAATAAAACTAATTTCATTGAAAATGAAGTTGTGAGTGATTAGATAGTGACAAAACTATTATGGTGCCACCTAGGAAAAACGTATTTAACGTCTTATATACAAGTGAAAATAAACATTTGATCTTATATTTTTATGAAGAATGTTTGTAATATATATTTTATCGATTCCGGATGAATACATAATTTATTTCATCGAAAATAGAGTTCTGATTGAGAAATAATTCAAAAAACTACAAAATCGGTCGAAACTCAAAGGGGTACCATCACAGAAAATTGTTGATTTATGCCCAAAACTATGTGTGATATTAATATTACTACCTCAATATATATCGAGATAGAATGTGAATAAATCAAATTTCATTGAAAACGAAGCTGTGAGTGATGACATATTGACAAAACTACGAAATGGGACGAAACTATTATGGTGCCACCTTGGAAAAAGTATTTAACGTCTTATATACAAGTGAAAAAAAAAACATTTGATCTTAAATTTTTATGAAGACTGTTTAGAATATATATTTTATCTATTCCGGAAGAATACAAAATTTATTTCATCAAAAATAGAGTTTCGATTGAGGAGTAATTCAAAAAACTACAAAATCGGTCGAAACTCAAAGGAGTACCATCACAGAAAATAGTTGATTTCGGCCCAAAAATATGTGTTATATTAACATTACTACCGCAATATATATCGAGTTAGAATGTGAATAAAGCAAATTTCATTGAGAACGAAGTTGTGAGTGATGAGATATTGACAAAACTACGAAATGGGACGAAACTAATATGGTACTACACCTAGGAAAAAGTATTTAACGTCTTATATACAAGTGAAAAAAAAACATTTGATCTTATATTTTTATGAAGAATGTTTGGAATATATATTTTATCGATTCCGGACGAATACATAATTTATTTCATCGAAAATAGAGTTCCGATTGAGAGGTAATTCAAAAAACTAACAAATCTGTCGAAACTCAAAGGGGTACCATCACAGAAAATTGTTGATTTATGCCCAAAACTATGTGTAATATTAATATTACTACCTCAATATATATCGAGATAGAATGTGAATAAAACTAATTTCATTGAAAACGAAGTTGTGAGATATTGACAAAACTACGAAATGAGACGAAACTAATATGGTGCCTGCCACCTAGGAAACACGTGTTTAACGTCTTATATACAAGTGATAAAAAAACATTTGATCTTATATTTTGACTAAGAATGTTTCGAATATATATTTTATCTATTCCGAAAGAATACAAAATTTATTTCATCAAAAATAGAGTTTCGATTGAGGAGTAATTCAAAAAACTACAAAATCGGTTGAAACTCAAAGATGTACCATCACAGAAAATAGTTGATTTCGGCCCAAAAATATGTGTTATATTAACATTACTACCGCAAAATATATCGAGTTAGAATGTGAATAAAGCTAATTTCATTGAGAACGAAGTTGTGAGTGATGAGATATTGACAAAACTACGAAATGGGACGAAACTAATATGGTGTCACCTAGGAAAAAAGTATTTAACGTCTTATATACAATTGAAAAAAAAAACATTTGATCTTATATTTTTATGAAGAATGTTTGGAATATATATTTTATCGATTCCGGACGAATACATAATTTATTTAATTGAAAATAGAGTTCCGATTGAGAAGTAATTCAAAAAACTACAAAATCGGTCGAAACTCAAAGGGGTACGTACCATCACATACAATTGTTGATTTCGGCCCAAAAATATGTGTTATATTAACATTACTACCTCAATAGATATCGAGTTAGAATGTGACAAAAGCTAATTTCATTGAAAACGAAGTTGTGAGTTATGAGATATTAAAAGAACTATGAAAAGGGACGAAACTAATATGGTGCCACCTAGGAAAAAAGAATTTAACGTCTTATATACAAGTGATAAAAAAAACATTTGATCTTATATTTCGACTAAGACTGTTTAGAATATATATTTTATTTATTCCGGCAGAATACAAAACTTTGTTTAATCGAAAATAGAGTTTTGATTGAGAAGTAATTTAAAAAACTACAACATCGGTCGAAACTCAAATGGGTACCATCACGGAAAATAGTGAATAAAACTAATTTCATTGAAAATGAAGTTGTGAGTGATTAGATAGTGACAAAACTATTATGGTGCCACCTAGGAAAAACGTATTTAACGTCTTATATACAAGTGAAAATAAACATTTGATCTTATATTTTTATGAAGAATGTTTGTAATATATATTTTATCGATTCCGGATGAATACATAATTTATTTCATCGAAAATAGAGTTCTGATTGAGAAATAATTCAAAAAACTACAAAATCGGTCGAAACTCAAAGGGGTACCATCACAGAAAATTGTTGATTTATGCCCAAAACTATGTGTGATATTAATATTACTACCTCAATATATATCGAGATAGAATGTGAATAAATCAAATTTCATTGAAAACGAAGCTGTGAGTGATGACATATTGACAAAACTACGAAATGGGACGAAACTATTATGGTGCCACCTTGGAAAAAGTATTTAACGTCTTATATACAAGTGAAAAAAAAACATTTGATCTTAAATTTTTATGAAGACTGTTTAGAATATATATTTTATCTATTCCGGAAGAATACAAAATTTATTTCATCAAAAATAGAGTTTCGATTGAGGAGTAATTCAAAAAACTACAAAATCGGTCGAAACTCAAAGGAGTACCATCACAGAAAATAGTTGATTTCGGCCCAAAAATATGTGTTATATTAACATTACTACCGCAATATATATCGAGTTAGAATGTGAATAAAGCAAATTTCATTGAGAACGAAGTTGTGAGTGATGAGATATTGACAAAACTACGAAATGGGACGAAACTAATATGGTACTACACCTAGGAAAAAGTATTTAACGTCTTATATACAAGTGAAAAAAAAACATTTGATCTTATATTTTTATGAAGAATGTTTGGAATATATATTTTATCGATTCCGGACGAATACATAATTTATTTCATCGAAAATAGAGTTCCGATTGAGAGGTAATTCAAAAAACTAACAAATCTGTCGAAACTCAAAGGGGTACCATCACAGAAAATTGTTGATTTATGCCCAAAACTATGTGTAATATTAATATTACTACCTCAATATATATCGAGATAGAATGTGAATAAAACTAATTTCATTGAAAACGAAGTTGTGAGATATTGACAAAACTACGAAATGAGACGAAACTAATATGGTGCCTGCCACCTAGGAAACACGTGTTTAACGTCTTATATACAAGTGATAAAAAAACATTTGATCTTATATTTTGACTAAGAATGTTTCGAATATATATTTTATCTATTCCGAAAGAATACAAAATTTATTTCATCAAAAATAGAGTTTCGATTGAGGAGTAATTCAAAAAACTACAAAATCGGTTGAAACTCAAAGATGTACCATCACAGAAAATAGTTGATTTCGGCCCAAAAATATGTGTTATATTAACATTACTACCGCAAAATATATCGAGTTAGAATGTGAATAAAGCTAATTTCATTGAGAACGAAGTTGTGAGTGATGAGATATTGACAAAACTACGAAATGGGACGAAACTAATATGGTGTCACCTAGGAAAAAAGTATTTAACGTCTTATATACAATTGAAAAAAAAAACATTTGATCTTATATTTTTATGAAGAATGTTTGGAATATATATTTTATCGATTCCGGACGAATACATAATTTATTTAATTGAAAATAGAGTTCCGATTGAGAAGTAATTCAAAAAACTACAAAATCGGTCGAAACTCAAAGGGGTACGTACCATCACATACAATTGTTGATTTCGGCCCAAAAATATGTGTTATATTAACATTACTACCTCAATAGATATCGAGTTAGAATGTGACAAAAGCTAATTTCATTGAAAACGAAGTTGTGAGTTATGAGATATTAAAAGAACTATGAAAAGGGACGAAACTAATATGGTGCCACCTAGGAAAAAAGAATTTAACGTCTTATATACAAGTGATAAAAAAAACATTTGATCTTATATTTCGACTAAGACTGTTTAGAATATATATTTTATTTATTCCGGCAGAATACAAAACTTTGTTTAATCGAAAATAGAGTTTTGATTGAGAAGTAATTTAAAAAACTACAACATCGGTCGAAACTCAAATGGGTACCATCACGGAAAATAGTGAATAAAACTAATTTCATTGAAAATGAAGTTGTGAGTGATTAGATAGTGACAAAACTATTATGGTGCCACCTAGGAAAAACGTATTTAACGTCTTATATACAAGTGAAAATAAACATTTGATCTTATATTTTTATGAAGAATGTTTGTAATATATATTTTATCGATTCCGGATGAATACATAATTTATTTCATCGAAAATAGAGTTCTGATTGAGAAATAATTCAAAAAACTACAAAATCGGTCGAAACTCAAAGGGGTACCATCACAGAAAATTGTTGATTTATGCCCAAAACTATGTGTGATATTAATATTACTACCTCAATATATATCGAGATAGAATGTGAATAAATCAAATTTCATTGAAAACGAAGCTGTGAGTGATGACATATTGACAAAACTACGAAATGGGACGAAACTATTATGGTGCCACCTTGGAAAAAGTATTTAACGTCTTATATACAAGTGAAAAAAAAACATTTGATCTTAAATTTTTATGAAGACTGTTTAGAATATATATTTTATCTATTCCGGAAGAATACAAAATTTATTTCATCAAAAATAGAGTTTCGATTGAGGAGTAATTCAAAAAACTACAAAATCGGTCGAAACTCAAAGGAGTACCATCACAGAAAATAGTTGATTTCGGCCCAAAAATATGTGTTATATTAACATTACTACCGCAATATATATCGAGTTAGAATGTGAATAAAGCAAATTTCATTGAGAACGAAGTTGTGAGTGATGAGATATTGACAAAACTACGAAATGGGACGAAACTAATATGGTACTACACCTAGGAAAAAGTATTTAACGTCTTATATACAAGTGAAAAAAAAACATTTGATCTTATATTTTTATGAAGAATGTTTGGAATATATATTTTATCGATTCCGGACGAATACATAATTTATTTCATCGAAAATAGAGTTCCGATTGAGAGGTAATTCAAAAAACTAACAAATCTGTCGAAACTCAAAGGGGTACCATCACAGAAAATTGTTGATTTATGCCCAAAACTATGTGTAATATTAATATTACTACCTCAATATATATCGAGATAGAATGTGAATAAAACTAATTTCATTGAAAACGAAGTTGTGAGATATTGACAAGACTACGAAATGAGACGAAACTAATATGGTGCCTGCCACCTAGGAAACACGTGTTTAACGTCTTATATACAAGTGATAAAAAAACATTTGATCTTATATTTTGACTAAGAATGTTTCGAATATATATTTTATCTATTCCGAAAGAATACAAAATTTATTTCATCAAAAATAGAGTTTCGATTGAGGAGTAATTCAAAAAACTACAAAATCGGTTGAAACTCAAAGATGTACCATCACAGAAAATAGTTGATTTCGGCCCAAAAATATGTGTTATATTAACATTACTACCGCAAAATATATCGAGTTAGAATGTGAATAAAGCTAATTTCATTGAGAACGAAGTTGTGAGTGATGAGATATTGACAAAACTACGAAATGGGACGAAACTAATATGGTGTCACCTAGGAAAAAAGTATTTAACGTCTTATATACAATTGAAAAAAAAAACATTTGATCTTATATTTTTATGAAGAATGTTTGGAATATATATTTTATCGATTCCGGACGAATACATAATTTATTTAATTGAAAATAGAGTTCCGATTGAGAAGTAATTCAAAAAACTACAAAATCGGTCGAAACTCAAAGGGGTACGTACCATCACATACAATTGTTGATTTCGGCCCAAAAATATGTGTTATATTAACATTACTACCTCAATAGATATCGAGTTAGAATGTGACAAAAGCTAATTTCATTGAAAACGAAGTTGTGAGTTATGAGATATTAAAAGAACTATGAAAAGGGACGAAACTAATATGGTGCCACCTAGGAAAAAAGAATTTAACGTCTTATATACAAGTGATAAAAAAAACATTTGATCTTATATTTCGACTAAGACTGTTTAGAATATATATTTTATTTATTCCGGCAGAATACAAAACTTTGTTTAATCGAAAATAGAGTTTTGATTGAGAAGTAATTTAAAAAACTACAACATCGGTCGAAACTCAAATGGGTACCATCACGGAAAATAGTGAATAAAACTAATTTCATTGAAAATGAAGTTGTGAGTGATTAGATAGTGACAAAACTATTATGGTGCCACCTAGGAAAAACGTATTTAACGTCTTATATACAAGTGAAAATAAACATTTGATCTTATATTTTTATGAAGAATGTTTGTAATATATATTTTATCGATTCCGGATGAATACATAATTTATTTCATCGAAAATAGAGTTCTGATTGAGAAATAATTCAAAAAACTACAAAATCGGTCGAAACTCAAAGGGGTACCATCACAGAAAATTGTTGATTTATGCCCAAAACTATGTGTGATATTAATATTACTACCTCAATATATATCGAGATAGAATGTGAATAAATCAAATTTCATTGAAAACGAAGCTGTGAGTGATGACATATTGACAAAACTACGAAATGGGACGAAACTATTATGGTGCCACCTTGGAAAAAGTATTTAACGTCTTATATACAAGTGAAAAAAAAACATTTGATCTTAAATTTTTATGAAGACTGTTTAGAATATATATTTTATCTATTCCGGAAGAATACAAAATTTATTTCATCAAAAATAGAGTTTCGATTGAGGAGTAATTCAAAAAACTACAAAATCGGTCGAAACTCAAAGGAGTACCATCACAGAAAATAGTTGATTTCGGCCCAAAAATATGTGTTATATTAACATTACTACCGCAATATATATCGAGTTAGAATGTGAATAAAGCAAATTTCATTGAGAACGAAGTTGTGAGTGATGAGATATTGACAAAACTACGAAATGGGACGAAACTAATATGGTACTACACCTAGGAAAAAGTATTTAACGTCTTATATACAAGTGAAAAAAAAACATTTGATCTTATATTTTTATGAAGAATGTTTGGAATATATATTTTATCGATTCCGGACGAATACATAATTTATTTCATCGAAAATAGAGTTCCGATTGAGAGGTAATTCAAAAAACTAACAAATCTGTCGAAACTCAAAGGGGTACCATCACAGAAAATTGTTGATTTATGCCCAAAACTATGTGTAATATTAATATTACTACCTCAATATATATCGAGATAGAATGTGAATAAAACTAATTTCATTGAAAACGAAGTTGTGAGATATTGACAAGACTACGAAATGAGACGAAACTAATATGGTGCCTGCCACCTAGGAAACACGTGTTTAACGTCTTATATACAAGTGATAAAAAAACATTTGATCTTATATTTTGACTAAGAATGTTTCGAATATATATTTTATCTATTCCGAAAGAATACAAAATTTATTTCATCAAAAATAGAGTTTCGATTGAGGAGTAATTCAAAAAACTACAAAATCGGTTGAAACTCAAAGATGTACCATCACAGAAAATAGTTGATTTCGGCCCAAAAATATGTGTTATATTAACATTACTACCGCAAAATATATCGAGTTAGAATGTGAATAAAGCTAATTTCATTGAGAACGAAGTTGTGAGTGATGAGATATTGACAAAACTACGAAATGGGACGAAACTAATATGGTGTCACCTAGGAAAAAAGTATTTAACGTCTTATATACAATTGAAAAAAAAAACATTTGATCTTATATTTTTATGAAGAATGTTTGGAATATATATTTTATCGATTCCGGACGAATACATAATTTATTTAATTGAAAATAGAGTTCCGATTGAGAAGTAATTCAAAAAACTACAAAATCGGTCGAAACTCAAAGGGGTACGTACCATCACATACAATTGTTGATTTCGGCCCAAAAATATGTGTTATATTAACATTACTACCTCAATAGATATCGAGTTAGAATGTGACAAAAGCTAATTTCATTGAAAACGAAGTTGTGAGTTATGAGATATTAAAAGAACTATGAAAAGGGACGAAACTAATATGGTGCCACCTAGGAAAAAAGAATTTAACGTCTTATATACAAGTGATAAAAAAAACATTTGATCTTATATTTCGACTAAGACTGTTTAGAATATATATTTTATTTATTCCGGCAGAATACAAAACTTTGTTTAATCGAAAATAGAGTTTTGATTGAGAAGTAATTTAAAAAACTACAACATCGGTCGAAACTCAAATGGGTACCATCACGGAAAATAGTGAATAAAACTAATTTCATTGCAAATGAAGTTGTGAGTGATTAGATAGTGACAAAACTATTATGGTGCCACCTAGGAAAAACGTATTTAACGTCTTATATACAAGTGAAAATAAACATTTGATCTTATATTTTTATGAAGAATGTTTGTAATATATATTTTATCGATTCCGGATGAATACATAATTTATTTCATCGAAAATAGAGTTCTGATTGAGAAATAATTCAAAAAACTACAAAATCGGTCGAAACTCAAAGGGGTACCATCACAGAAAATTGTTGATTTATGCCCAAAACTATGTATGATATTAATATTACTACCTCAATATATATCGAGATAGAATGTGAATAAATCAAATTTCATTGAAAACGAAGCTGTGAGTGATGACATATTGACAAAACTACGAAATGGGACGAAACTATTATGGTGCCACCTTGGAAAAAGTATTTAACGTCTTATATACAAGTGAAAAAAAAACATTTGATCTTAAATTTTTATGAAGACTGTTTAGAATATATATTTTATCTATTCCGGAAGAATACAAAATTTATTTCATCAAAAATAGAGTTTCGATTGAGGAGTAATTCAAAAAACTACAAAATCGGTCGAAACTCAAAGGAGTACCATCACAGAAAATAGTTGATTTCGGCCCAAAAATATGTGTTATATTAACATTACTACCGCAATATATATCGAGTTAGAATGTGAATAAAGCAAATTTCATTGAGAACGAAGTTGTGAGTGATGAGATATTGACAAAACTACGAAATGGGACGAAACTAATATGGTACTACACCTAGGAAAAAGTATTTAACGTCTTATATACAAGTGAAAAAAAAACATTTGATCTTATATTTTTATGAAGAATGTTTGGAATATATATTTTATCGATTCCGGACGAATACATAATTTATTTCATCGAAAATAGAGTTCCGATTGAGAGGTAATTCAAAAAACTAACAAATCTGTCGAAACTCAAAGGGGTACCATCACAGAAAATTGTTGATTTATGCCCAAAACTATGTGTAATATTAATATTACTACCTCAATATATATCGAGATAGAATGTGAATAAAACTAATTTCATTGAAAACGAAGTTGTGAGATATTGACAAAACTACGAAATGAGACGAAACTAATATGGTGCCTGCCACCTAGGAAACACGTGTTTAACGTCTTATATACAAGTGATAAAAAAACATTTGATCTTATATTTTGACTAAGAATGTTTCGAATATATATTTTATCTATTCCGAAAGAATACAAAATTTATTTCATCAAAAATAGAGTTTCGATTGAGGAGTAATTCAAAAAACTACAAAATCGGTTGAAACTCAAAGATGTACCATCACAGAAAATAGTTGATTTCGGCCCAAAAATATGTGTTATATTAACATTACTACCGCAAAATATATCGAGTTAGAATGTGAATAAAGCTAATTTCATTGAGAACGAAGTTGTGAGTGATGAGATATTGACAAAACTACGAAATGGGACGAAACTAATATGGTGTCACCTAGGAAAAAAGTATTTAACGTCTTATATACAATTGAAAAAAAAAACATTTGATCTTATATTTTTATGAAGAATGTTTGGAATATATATTTTATCGATTCCGGACGAATACATAATTTATTTAATTGAAAATAGAGTTCCGATTGAGAAGTAATTCAAAAAACTACAAAATCGGTCGAAACTCAAAGGGGTACGTACCATCACATACAATTGTTGATTTCGGCCCAAAAAAATGTGTTATATTAACATTACTACCTCAATAGATATCGAGTTAGAATGTGACAAAAGCTAATTTCATTGAAAACGAAGTTGTGAGTTATGAGATATTAAAAGAACTATGAAAAGGGACGAAACTAATATGGTGCCACCTAGGAAAAAAGAATTTAACGTCTTATATACAAGTGATAAAAAAAACATTTGATCTTATATTTCGACTAAGACTGTTTAGAATATATATTTTATTTATTCCGGCAGAATACAAAACTTTGTTTAATCGAAAATAGAGTTTTGATTGAGAAGTAATTTAAAAAACTACAACATCGGTCGAAACTCAAATGGGTACCATCACGGAAAATAGTGAATAAAACTAATTTCATTGCAAATGAAGTTGTGAGTGATTAGATAGTGACAAAACTATTATGGTGCCACCTAGGAAAAACGTATTTAACGTCTTATATACAAGTGAAAATAAACATTTGATCTTATATTTTTATGAAGAATGTTTGTAATATATATTTTATCGATTCCGGATGAATACATAATTTATTTCATCGAAAATAGAGTTCTGATTGAGAAATAATTCAAAAAACTACAAAATCGGTCGAAACTCAAAGGGGTACCATCACAGAAAATTGTTGATTTATGCCCAAAACTATGTGTGATATTAATATTACTACCTCAATATATATCGAGATAGAATGTGAATAAATCAAATTTCATTGAAAACGAAGCTGTGAGTGATGACATATTGACAAAACTACGAAATGGGACGAAACTATTATGGTGCCACCTTGGAAAAAGTATTTAACGTCTTATATACAAGTGAAAAAAAAACATTTGATCTTAAATTTTTATGAAGACTGTTTAGAATATATATTTTATCTATTCCGGAAGAATACAAAATTTATTTCATCAAAAATAGAGTTTCGATTGAGGAGTAATTCAAAAAACTACAAAATCGGTCGAAACTCAAAGGAGTACCATCACAGAAAATAGTTGATTTCGGCCCAAAAATATGTGTTATATTAACATTACTACCGCAATATATATCGAGTTAGAATGTGAATAAAGCAAATTTCATTGAGAACGAAGTTGTGAGTGATGAGATATTGACAAAACTACGAAATGGGACGAAACTAATATGGTACTACACCTAGGAAAAAGTATTTAACGTCTTTTATACAAGTGAAAAAAAAACATTTGATCTTATATTTTTATGAAGAATGTTTGGAATATATATTTTATCGATTCCGGACGAATACATAATTTATTTCATCGAAAATAGAGTTCCGATTGAGAGGTAATTCAAAAAACTAACAAATCTGTCGAAACTCAAAGGGGTACCATCACAGAAAATTGTTGATTTATGCCCAAAACTATGTGTAATATTAATATTACTACCTCAATATATATCGAGATAGAATGTGAATAAAACTAATTTCATTGAAAACGAAGTTGTGAGATATTGACAAAACTACGAAATGAGACGAAACTAATATGGTGCCTGCCACCTAGGAAACACGTGTTTAACGTCTTATATACAAGTGATAAAAAAACATTTGATCTTATATTTTGACTAAGAATGTTTCGAATATATATTTTATCTATTCCGAAAGAATACAAAATTTATTTCATCAAAAATAGAGTTTCGATTGAGGAGTAATTCAAAAAACTACAAAATCGGTTGAAACTCAAAGATGTACCATCACAGAAAATAGTTGATTTCGGCCCAAAAATATGTGTTATATTAACATTACTACCGCAAAATATATCGAGTTAGAATGTGAATAAAGCTAATTTCATTGAGAACGAAGTTGTGAGTGATGAGATATTGACAAAACTACGAAATGGGACGAAACTAATATGGTGTCACCTAGGAAAAAAGTATTTAACGTCTTATATACAATTGAAAAAAAAAACATTTGATCTTATATTTTTATGAAGAATGTTTGGAATATATATTTTATCGATTCCGGACGAATACATAATTTATTTAATTGAAAATAGAGTTCCGATTGAGAAGTAATTCAAAAAACTACAAAATCGGTCGAAACTCAAAGGGGTACGTACCATCACATACAATTGTTGATTTCGGCCCAAAAAAATGTGTTATATTAACATTACTACCTCAATAGATATCGAGTTAGAATGTGACAAAAGCTAATTTCATTGAAAACGAAGTTGTGAGTTATGAGATATTAAAAGAACTATGAAAAGGGACGAAACTAATATGGTGCCACCTAGGAAAAAAGAATTTAACGTCTTATATACAAGTGATAAAAAAAACATTTGATCTTATATTTCGACTAAGACTGTTTAGAATATATATTTTATTTATTCCGGCAGAATACAAAACTTTGTTTAATCGAAAATAGAGTTTTGATTGAGAAGTAATTTAAAAAACTACAACATCGGTCGAAACTCAAATGGGTACCATCACGGAAAATAGTGAATAAAACTAATTTCATTGAAAATGAAGTTGTGAGTGATTAGATAGTGACAAAACTATTATGGTGCCACCTAGGAAAAACGTATTTAACGTCTTATATACAAGTGAAAATAAACATTTGATCTTATATTTTTATGAAGAATGTTTGTAATATATATTTTATCGATTCCGGATGAATACATAATTTATTTCATCGAAAATAGAGTTCTGATTGAGAAATAATTCAAAAAACTACAAAATCGGTCGAAACTCAAAGGGGTACCATCACAGAAAATTGTTGATTTATGCCCAAAACTATGTGTGATATTAATATTACTACCTCAATATATATCGAGATAGAATGTGAATAAATCAAATTTCATTGAAAACGAAGCTGTGAGTGATGACATATTGACAAAACTACGAAATGGGACGAAACTATTATGGTGCCACCTTGGAAAAAGTATTTAACGTCTTATATACAAGTGAAAAAAAAACATTTGATCTTAAATTTTTATGAAGACTGTTTAGAATATATATTTTATCTATTCCGGAAGAATACAAAATTTATTTCATCAAAAATAGAGTTTCGATTGAGGAGTAATTCAAAAAACTACAAAATCGGTCGAAACTCAAAGGAGTACCATCACAGAAAATAGTTGATTTCGGCCCAAAAATATGTGTTATATTAACATTACTACCGCAATATATATCGAGTTAGAATGTGAATAAAGCAAATTTCATTGAGAACGAAGTTGTGAGTGATGAGATATTGACAAAACTACGAAATGGGACGAAACTAATATGGTACTACACCTAGGAAAAAGTATTTAACGTCTTATATACAAGTGAAAAAAAAACATTTGATCTTATATTTTTATGAAGAATGTTTGGAATATATATTTTATCGATTCCGGACGAATACATAATTTATTTCATCGAAAATAGAGTTCCGATTGAGAGGTAATTCAAAAAACTAACAAATCTGTCGAAACTCAAAGGGGTACCATCACAGAAAATTGTTGATTTATGCCCAAAACTATGTGTAATATTAATATTACTACCTCAATATATATCGAGATAGAATGTGAATAAAACTAATTTCATTGAAAACGAAGTTGTGAGATATTGACAAAACTACGAAATGAGACGAAACTAATATGGTGCCTGCCACCTAGGAAACACGTGTTTAACGTCTTATATACAAGTGATAAAAAAACATTTGATCTTATATTTTGACTAAGAATGTTTCGAATATATATTTTATCTATTCCGAAAGAATACAAAATTTATTTCATCAAAAATAGAGTTTCGATTGAGGAGTAATTCAAAAAACTACAAAATCGGTTGAAACTCAAAGATGTACCATCACAGAAAATAGTTGATTTCGGCCCAAAAATATGTGTTATATTAACATTACTACCGCAAAATATATCGAGTTAGAATGTGAATAAAGCTAATTTCATTGAGAACGAAGTTGTGAGTGATGAGATATTGACAAAACTACGAAATGGGACGAAACTAATATGGTGTCACCTAGGAAAAAAGTATTTAACGTCTTATATACAATTGAAAAAAAAAACATTTGATCTTATATTTTTATGAAGAATGTTTGGAATATATATTTTATCGATTCCGGACGAATACATAATTTATTTAATTGAAAATAGAGTTCCGATTGAGAAGTAATTCAAAAAACTACAAAATCGGTCGAAACTCAAAGGGGTACGTACCATCACATACAATTGTTGATTTCGGCCCAAAAATATGTGTTATATTAACATTACTACCTCAATAGATATCGAGTTAGAATGTGACAAAAGCTAATTTCATTGAAAACGAAGTTGTGAGTTATGAGATATTAAAAGAACTATGAAAAGGGACGAAACTAATATGGTGCCACCTAGGAAAAAAGAATTTAACGTCTTATATACAAGTGATAAAAAAAACATTTGATCTTATATTTCGACTAAGACTGTTTAGAATATATATTTTATTTATTCCGGCAGAATACAAAACTTTGTTTAATCGAAAATAGAGTTTTGATTGAGAAGTAATTTAAAAAACTACAACATCGGTCGAAACTCAAATGGGTACCATCACGGAAAATAGTGAATAAAACTAATTTCATTGCAAATGAAGTTGTGAGTGATTAGATAGTGACAAAACTATTATGGTGCCACCTAGGAAAAACGTATTTAACGTCTTATATACAAGTGAAAATAAACATTTGATCTTATATTTTTATGAAGAATGTTTGTAATATATATTTTATCGATTCCGGATGAATACATAATTTATTTCATCGAAAATAGAGTTCTGATTGAGAAATAATTCAAAAAACTACAAAATCGGTCGAAACTCAAAGGGGTACCATCACAGAAAATTGTTGATTTATGCCCAAAACTATGTGTGATATTAATATTACTACCTCAATATATATCGAGATAGAATGTGAATAAATCAAATTTCATTGAAAACGAAGCTGTGAGTGATGACATATTGACAAAACTACGAAATGGGACGAAACTATTATGGTGCCACCTTGGAAAAAGTATTTAACGTCTTATATACAAGTGAAAAAAAAAACATTTGATCTTAAATTTTTATGAAGACTGTTTAGAATATATATTTTATCTATTCCGGAAGAATACAAAATTTATTTCATCAAAAATAGAGTTTCGATTGAGGAGTAATTCAAAAAACTACAAAATCGGTCGAAACTCAAAGGAGTACCATCACAGAAAATAGTTGATTTCGGCCCAAAAATATGTGTTATATTAACATTACTACCGCAATATATATCGAGTTAGAATGTGAATAAAGCAAATTTCATTGAGAACGAAGTTGTGAGTGATGAGATATTGACAAAACTACGAAATGGGACGAAACTAATATGGTACTACACCTAGGAAAAAGTATTTAACGTCTTATATACAAGTGAAAAAAAAACATTTGATCTTATATTTTTATGAAGAATGTTTGGAATATATATTTTATCGATTCCGGACGAATACATAATTTATTTCATCGAAAATAGAGTTCCGATTGAGAGGTAATTCAAAAAACTAACAAATCTGTCGAAACTCAAAGGGGTACCATCACAGAAAATTGTTGATTTATGCCCAAAACTATGTGTAATATTAATATTACTACCTCAATATATATCGAGATAGAATGTGAATAAAACTAATTTCATTGAAAACGAAGTTGTGAGATATTGACAAAACTACGAAATGAGACGAAACTAATATGGTGCCTGCCACCTAGGAAACACGTGTTTAACGTCTTATATACAAGTGATAAAAAAACATTTGATCTTATATTTTGACTAAGAATGTTTCGAATATATATTTTATCTATTCCGAAAGAATACAAAATTTATTTCATCAAAAATAGAGTTTCGATTGAGGAGTAATTCAAAAAACTACAAAATCGGTTGAAACTCAAAGATGTACCATCACAGAAAATAGTTGATTTCGGCCCAAAAATATGTGTTATATTAACATTACTACCGCAAAATATATCGAGTTAGAATGTGAATAAAGCTAATTTCATTGAGAACGAAGTTGTGAGTGATGAGATATTGACAAAACTACGAAATGGGACGAAACTAATATGGTGTCACCTAGGAAAAAAGTATTTAACGTCTTATATACAATTGAAAAAAAAAACATTTGATCTTATATTTTTATGAAGAATGTTTGGAATATATATTTTATCGATTCCGGACGAATACATAATTTATTTAATTGAAAATAGAGTTCCGATTGAGAAGTAATTCAAAAAACTACAAAATCGGTCGAAACTCAAAGGGGTACGTACCATCACATACAATTGTTGATTTCGGCCCAAAAAAATGTGTTATATTAACATTACTACCTCAATAGATATCGAGTTAGAATGTGACAAAAGCTAATTTCATTGAAAACGAAGTTGTGAGTTATGAGATATTAAAAGAACTATGAAAAGGGACGAAACTAATATGGTGCCACCTAGGAAAAAAGAATTTAACGTCTTATATACAAGTGATAAAAAAAACATTTGATCTTATATTTCGACTAAGACTGTTTAGAATATATATTTTATTTATTCCGGCAGAATACAAAACTTTGTTTAATCGAAAATAGAGTTTTGATTGAGAAGTAATTTAAAAAACTACAACATCGGTCGAAACTCAAATGGGTACCATCACGGAAAATAGTGAATAAAACTAATTTCATTGAAAATGAAGTTGTGAGTGATTAGATAGTGACAAAACTATTATGGTGCCACCTAGGAAAAACGTATTTAACGTCTTATATACAAGTGAAAATAAACATTTGATCTTATATTTTTATGAAGAATGTTTGTAATATATATTTTATCGATTCCGGATGAATACATAATTTATTTCATCGAAAATAGAGTTCTGATTGAGAAATAATTCAAAAAACTACAAAATCGGTCGAAACTCAAAGGGGTACCATCACAGAAAATTGTTGATTTATGCCCAAAACTATGTGTGATATTAATATTACTACCTCAATATATATCGAGATAGAATGTGAATAAATCAAATTTCATTGAAAACGAAGCTGTGAGTGATGACATATTGACAAAACTACGAAATGGGACGAAACTATTATGGTGCCACCTTGGAAAAAGTATTTAACGTCTTATATACAAGTGAAAAAAAAACATTTGATCTTAAATTTTTATGAAGACTGTTTAGAATATATATTTTATCTATTCCGGAAGAATACAAAATTTATTTCATCAAAAATAGAGTTTCGATTGAGGAGTAATTCAAAAAACTACAAAATCGGTCGAAACTCAAAGGAGTACCATCACAGAAAATAGTTGATTTCGGCCCAAAAATATGTGTTATATTAACATTACTACCGCAATATATATCGAGTTAGAATGTGAATAAAGCAAATTTCATTGAGAACGAAGTTGTGAGTGATGAGATATTGACAAAACTACGAAATGGGACGAAACTAATATGGTACTACACCTAGGAAAAAGTATTTAACGTCTTATATACAAGTGAAAAAAAAACATTTGATCTTATATTTTTATGAAGAATGTTTGGAATATATATTTTATCGATTCCGGACGAATACATAATTTATTTCATCGAAAATAGAGTTCCGATTGAGAGGTAATTCAAAAAACTAACAAATCTGTCGAAACTCAAAGGGGTACCATCACAGAAAATTGTTGATTTATGCCCAAAACTATGTGTAATATTAATATTACTACCTCAATATATATCGAGATAGAATGTGAATAAAACTAATTTCATTGAAAACGAAGTTGTGAGATATTGACAAAACTACGAAATGAGACGAAACTAATATGGTGCCTGCCACCTAGGAAACACGTGTTTAACGTCTTATATACAAGTGATAAAAAAACATTTGATCTTATATTTTGACTAAGAATGTTTCGAATATATATTTTATCTATTCCGAAAGAATACAAAATTTATTTCATCAAAAATAGAGTTTCGATTGAGGAGTAATTCAAAAAACTACAAAATCGGTTGAAACTCAAAGATGTACCATCACAGAAAATAGTTGATTTCGGCCCAAAAATATGTGTTATATTAACATTACTACCGCAAAATATATCGAGTTAGAATGTGAATAAAGCTAATTTCATTGAGAACGAAGTTGTGAGTGATGAGATATTGACAAAACTACGAAATGGGACGAAACTAATATGGTGTCACCTAGGAAAAAAGTATTTAACGTCTTATATACAATTGAAAAAAAAAACATTTGATCTTATATTTTTATGAAGAATGTTTGGAATATATATTTTATCGATTCCGGACGAATACATAATTTATTTAATTGAAAATAGAGTTCCGATTGAGAAGTAATTCAAAAAACTACAAAATCGGTCGAAACTCAAAGGGGTACGTACCATCACATACAATTGTTGATTTCGGCCCAAAAAAATGTGTTATATTAACATTACTACCTCAATAGATATCGAGTTAGAATGTGACAAAAGCTAATTTCATTGAAAACGAAGTTGTGAGTTATGAGATATTAAAAGAACTATGAAAAGGGACGAAACTAATATGGTGCCACCTAGGAAAAAAGAATTTAACGTCTTATATACAAGTGATAAAAAAAACATTTGATCTTATATTTCGACTAAGACTGTTTAGAATATATATTTTATTTATTCCGGCAGAATACAAAACTTTGTTTAATCGAAAATAGAGTTTTGATTGAGAAGTAATTTAAAAAACTACAACATCGGTCGAAACTCAAATGGGTACCATCACGGAAAATAGTGAATAAAACTAATTTCATTGAAAATGAAGTTGTGAGTGATTAGATAGTGACAAAACTATTATGGTGCCACCTAGGAAAAACGTATTTAACGTCTTATATACAAGTGAAAATAAACATTTGATCTTATATTTTTATGAAGAATGTTTGTAATATATATTTTATCGATTCCGGATGAATACATAATTTATTTCATCGAAAATAGAGTTCTGATTGAGAAATAATTCAAAAAACTACAAAATCGGTCGAAACTCAAAGGGGTACCATCACAGAAAATTGTTGATTTATGCCCAAAACTATGTGTGATATTAATATTACTACCTCAATATATATCGAGATAGAATGTGAATAAATCAAATTTCATTGAAAACGAAGCTGTGAGTGATGACATATTGACAAAACTACGAAATGGGACGAAACTATTATGGTGCCACCTTGGAAAAAGTATTTAACGTCTTATATACAAGTGAAAAAAAAACATTTGATCTTAAATTTTTATGAAGACTGTTTAGAATATATATTTTATCTATTCCGGAAGAATACAAAATTTATTTCATCAAAAATAGAGTTTCGATTGAGGAGTAATTCAAAAAACTACAAAATCGGTCGAAACTCAAAGGAGTACCATCACAGAAAATAGTTGATTTCGGCCCAAAAATATGTGTTATATTAACATTACTACCGCAATATATATCGAGTTAGAATGTGAATAAAGCAAATTTCATTGAGAACGAAGTTGTGAGTGATGAGATATTGACAAAACTACGAAATGGGACGAAACTAATATGGTACTACACCTAGGAAAAAGTATTTAACGTCTTATATACAAGTGAAAAAAAAACATTTGATCTTATATTTTTATGAAGAATGTTTGGAATATATATTTTATCGATTCCGGACGAATACATAATTTATTTCATCGAAAATAGAGTTCCGATTGAGAGGTAATTCAAAAAACTAACAAATCTGTCGAAACTCAAAGGGGTACCATCACAGAAAATTGTTGATTTATGCCCAAAACTATGTGTAATATTAATATTACTACCTCAATATATATCGAGATAGAATGTGAATAAAACTAATTTCATTGAAAACGAAGTTGTGAGATATTGACCAAACTACGAAATGAGACGAAACTAATATGGTGCCTGCCACCTAGGAAACACGTGTTTAACGTCTTATATACAAGTGATAAAAAAACATTTGATCTTATATTATGACTAAGAATGTTTCGAATATATATTTTATCTATTCCGAAAGAATACAAAATTTATTTCATCAAAAATAGAGTTTCGATTGAGGAGTAATTCAAAAAACTACAAAATCGGTTGAAACTCAAAGATGTACCATCACAGAAAATAGTTGATTTCGGCCCAAAAATATGTGTTATATTAACATTACTACCGCAAAATATATCGAGTTAGAATGTGAATAAAGCTAATTTCATTGAGAACGAAGTTGTGAGTGATGAGATATTGACAAAACTACGAAATGGGACGAAACTAATATGGTGTCACCTAGGAAAAAAGTATTTAACGTCTTATATACAATTGAAAAAAAAAACATTTGATCTTATATTTTTATGAAGAATGTTTGGAATATATATTTTATCGATTCCGGACGAATACATAATTTATTTAATTGAAAATAGAGTTCCGATTGAGAAGTAATTCAAAAAACTACAAAATCGGTCGAAACTCAAAGGGGTACGTACCATCACATACAATTGTTGATTTCGGCCCAAAAAAATGTGTTATATTAACATTACTACCTCAATAGATATCGAGTTAGAATGTGACAAAAGCTAATTTCATTGAAAACGAAGTTGTGAGTTATGAGATATTAAAAGAACTATGAAAAGGGACGAAACTAATATGGTGCCACCTAGGAAAAAAGAATTTAACGTCTTATATACAAGTGATAAAAAAAACATTTGATCTTATATTTCGACTAAGACTGTTTAGAATATATATTTTATTTATTCCGGCAGAATACAAAACTTTGTTTAATCGAAAATAGAGTTTTGATTGAGAAGTAATTTAAAAAACTACAACATCGGTCGAAACTCAAATGGGTACCATCACGGAAAATAGTGAATAAAACTAATTTCATTGAAAATGAAGTTGTGAGTGATTAGATAGTGACAAAACTATTATGGTGCCACCTAGGAAAAACGTATTTAACGTCTTATATACAAGTGAAAATAAACATTTGATCTTATATTTTTATGAAGAATGTTTGTAATATATATTTTATCGATTCCGGATGAATACATAATTTATTTCATCGAAAATAGAGTTCTGATTGAGAAATAATTCAAAAAACTACAAAATCGGTCGAAACTCAAAGGGGTACCATCACAGAAAATTGTTGATTTATGCCCAAAACTATGTGTGATATTAATATTACTACCTCAATATATATCGAGATAGAATGTGAATAAATCAAATTTCATTGAAAACGAAGCTGTGAGTGATGACATATTGACAAAACTACGAAATGGGACGAAACTATTATGGTGCCACCTTGGAAAAAGTATTTAACGTCTTATATACAAGTGAAAAAAAAACATTTGATCTTAAATTTTTATGAAGACTGTTTAGAATATATATTTTATCTATTCCGGAAGAATACAAAATTTATTTCATCAAAAATAGAGTTTCGATTGAGGAGTAATTCAAAAAACTACAAAATCGGTCGAAACTCAAAGGAGTACCATCACAGAAAATAGTTGATTTCGGCCCAAAAATATGTGTTATATTAACATTACTACCGCAATATATATCGAGTTAGAATGTGAATAAAGCAAATTTCATTGAGAACGAAGTTGTGAGTGATGAGATATTGACAAAACTACGAAATGGGACGAAACTAATATGGTACTACACCTAGGAAAAAGTATTTAACGTCTTATATACAAGTGAAAAAAAAACATTTGATCTTATATTTTTATGAAGAATGTTTGGAATATATATTTTATCGATTCCGGACGAATACATAATTTATTTCATCGAAAATAGAGTTCCGATTGAGAGGTAATTCAAAAAACTAACAAATCTGTCGAAACTCAAAGGGGTACCATCACAGAAAATTGTTGATTTATGCCCAAAACTATGTGTAATATTAATATTACTACCTCAATATATATCGAGATAGAATGTGAATAAAACTAATTTCATTGAAAACGAAGTTGTGAGATATTGACAAAACTACGAAATGAGACGAAACTAATATGGTGCCTGCCACCTAGGAAACACGTGTTTAACGTCTTATATACAAGTGATAAAAAAACATTTGATCTTATATTTTGACTAAGAATGTTTCGAATATATATTTTATCTATTCCGAAAGAATACAAAATTTATTTCATCAAAAATAGAGTTTCGATTGAGGAGTAATTCAAAAAACTACAAAATCGGTTGAAACTCAAAGATGTACCATCACAGAAAATAGTTGATTTCGGCCCAAAAATATGTGTTATATTAACATTACTACCGCAAAATATATCGAGTTAGAATGTGAATAAAGCTAATTTCATTGAGAACGAAGTTGTGAGTGATGAGATATTGACAAAACTACGAAATGGGACGAAACTAATATGGTGTCACCTAGGAAAAAAGTATTTAACGTCTTATATACAATTGAAAAAAAAAACATTTGATCTTATATTTTTATGAAGAATGTTTGGAATATATATTTTATCGATTCCGGACGAATACATAATTTATTTAATTGAAAATAGAGTTCCGATTGAGAAGTAATTCAAAAAACTACAAAATCGGTCGAAACTCAAAGGGGTACGTACCATCACATACAATTGTTGATTTCGGCCCAAAAAAATGTGTTATATTAACATTACTACCTCAATAGATATCGAGTTAGAATGTGACAAAAGCTAATTTCATTGAAAACGAAGTTGTGAGTTATGAGATATTAAAAGAACTATGAAAAGGGACGAAACTAATATGGTGCCACCTAGGAAAAAAGAATTTAACGTCTTATATACAAGTGATAAAAAAAACATTTGATCTTATATTTCGACTAAGACTGTTTAGAATATATATTTTATTTATTCCGGCAGAATACAAAACTTTGTTTAATCGAAAATAGAGTTTTGATTGAGAAGTAATTTAAAAAACTACAACATCGGTCGAAACTCAAATGGGTACCATCACGGAAAATAGTGAATAAAACTAATTTCATTGCAAATGAAGTTGTGAGTGATTAGATAGTGACAAAACTATTATGGTGCCACCTAGGAAAAACGTATTTAACGTCTTATATACAAGTGAAAATAAACATTTGATCTTATATTTTTATGAAGAATGTTTGTAATATATATTTTATCGATTCCGGATGAATACATAATTTATTTCATCGAAAATAGAGTTCTGATTGAGAAATAATTCAAAAAACTACAAAATCGGTCGAAACTCAAAGGGGTACCATCACAGAAAATTGTTGATTTATGCCCAAAACTATGTGTGATATTAATATTACTACCTCAATATATATCGAGATAGAATGTGAATAAATCAAATTTCATTGAAAACGAAGCTGTGAGTGATGACATATTGACAAAACTACGAAATGGGACGAAACTATTATGGTGCCACCTTGGAAAAAGTATTTAACGTCTTATATACAAGTGAAAAAAAAACATTTGATCTTAAATTTTTATGAAGACTGTTTAGAATATATATTTTATCTATTCCGGAAGAATACAAAATTTATTTCATCAAAAATAGAGTTTCGATTGAGGAGTAATTCAAAAAACTACAAAATCGGTCGAAACTCAAAGGAGTACCATCACAGAAAATAGTTGATTTCGGCCCAAAAATATGTGTTATATTAACATTACTACCGCAATATATATCGAGTTAGAATGTGAATAAAGCAAATTTCATTGAGAACGAAGTTGTGAGTGATGAGATATTGACAAAACTACGAAATGGGACGAAACTAATATGGTACTACACCTAGGAAAAAGTATTTCACGTCTTATATACAAGTGAAAAAAAAACATTTGATCTTATATTTTTATGAAGAATGTTTGGAATATATATTTTATCGATTCCGGACGAATACATAATTTATTTCATCGAAAATAGAGTTCCGATTGAGAGGTAATTCAAAAAACTAACAAATCTGTCGAAACTCAAAGGGGTACCATCACAGAAAATTGTTGATTTATGCCCAAAACTATGTGTAATATTAATATTACTACCTCAATATATATCGAGATAGAATGTGAATAAAACTAATTTCATTGAAAACGAAGTTGTGAGATATTGACCAAACTACGAAATGAGACGAAACTAATATGGTGTCTGCCACCTAGGAAACACGTGTTTAACGTCTTATATACAAGTGATAAAAAAACATTTGATCTTATATTTTGACTAAGAATGTTTCGAATATATATTTTATCTATTCCGAAAGAATACAAAATTTATTTCATCAAAAATAGAGTTTCGATTGAGGAGTAATTCAAAAAACTACAAAATCGGTTGAAACTCAAAGATGTACCATCACAGAAAATAGTTGATTTCGGCCCAAAAATATGTGTTATATTAACATTACTACCGCAAAATATATCGAGTTAGAATGTGAATAAAGCTAATTTCATTGAGAACGAAGTTGTGAGTGATGAGATATTGGCAAAACTACGAAATGGGACGAAACTAATATGGTGTCACCTAGGAAAAAAGTATTTAACGTCTTATATACAATTGAAAAAAAAAACATTTGATCTTATATTTTTATGAAGAATGTTTGGAATATATATTTTATCGATTCCGGACGAATACATAATTTATTTAATTGAAAATAGAGTTCCGATTGAGAAGTAATTCAAAAAACTACAAAATCGGTCGAAACTCAAAGGGGTACGTACCATCACATACAATTGTTGATTTCGGCCCAAAAAAATGTGTTATATTAACATTACTACCTCAATAGATATCGAGTTAGAATGTGACAAAAGCTAATTTCATTGAAAACGAAGTTGTGAGTTATGAGATATTAAAAGAACTATGAAAAGGGACGAAACTAATATGGTGCCACCTAGGAAAAAAGAATTTAACGTCTTATATACAAGTGATAAAAAAAACATTTGATCTTATATTTCGACTAAGACTGTTTAGAATATATATTTTATTTATTCCGGCAGAATACAAAACTTTGTTTAATCGAAAATAGAGTTTTGATTGAGAAGTAATTTAAAAAACTACAACATCGGTCGAAACTCAAATGGGTACCATCACGGAAAATAGTGAATAAAACTAATTTCATTGAAAATGAAGTTGTGAGTGATTAGATAGTGACAAAACTATTATGGTGCCACCTAGGAAAAACGTATTTAACGTCTTATATACAAGTGAAAATAAACATTTGATCTTATATTTTTATGAAGAATGTTTGTAATATATATTTTATCGATTCCGGATGAATACATAATTTATTTCATCGAAAATAGAGTTCTGATTGAGAAATAATTCAAAAAACTACAAAATCGGTCGAAACTCAAAGGGGTACCATCACAGAAAATTGTTGATTTATGCCCAAAACTATGTGTGATATTAATATTACTACCTCAATATATATCGAGATAGAATGTGAATAAATCAAATTTCATTGAAAACGAAGCTGTGAGTGATGACATATTGACAAAACTACGAAATGGGACGAAACTATTATGGTGCCACCTTGGAAAAAGTATTTAACGTCTTATATACAAGTGAAAAAAAAACATTTGATCTTAAATTTTTATGAAGACTGTTTAGAATATATATTTTATCTATTCCGGAAGAATACAAAATTTATTTCATCAAAAATAGAGTTTCGATTGAGGAGTAATTCAAAAAACTACAAAATCGGTCGAAACTCAAAGGAGTACCATCACAGAAAATAGTTGATTTCGGCCCAAAAATATGTGTTATATTAACATTACTACCGCAATATATATCGAGTTAGAATGTGAATAAAGCAAATTTCATTGAGAACGAAGTTGTGAGTGATGAGATATTGACAAAACTACGAAATGGGACGAAACTAATATGGTACTACACCTAGGAAAAAGTATTTAACGTCTTATATACAAGTGAAAAAAAAACATTTGATCTTATATTTTTATGAAGAATGTTTGGAATATATATTTTATCGATTCCGGACGAATACATAATTTATTTCATCGAAAATAGAGTTCCGATTGAGAGGTAATTCAAAAAACTAACAAATCTGTCGAAACTCAAAGGGGTACCATCACAGAAAATTGTTGATTTATGCCCAAAACTATGTGTAATATTAATATTACTACCTCAATATATATCGAGATAGAATGTGAATAAAACTAATTTCATTGAAAACGAAGTTGTGAGATATTGACAAAACTACGAAATGAGACGAAACTAATATGGTGCCTGCCACCTAGGAAACACGTGTTTAACGTCTTATATACAAGTGATAAAAAAACATTTGATCTTATATTTTGACTAAGAATGTTTCGAATATATATTTTATCTATTCCGAAAGAATACAAAATTTATTTCATCAAAAATAGAGTTTCGATTGAGGAGTAATTCAAAAAACTACAAAATCGGTTGAAACTCAAAGATGTACCATCACAGAAAATAGTTGATTTCGGCCCAAAAATATGTGTTATATTAACATTACTACCGCAAAATATATCGAGTTAGAATGTGAATAAAGCTAATTTCATTGAGAACGAAGTTGTGAGTGATGAGATATTGACAAAACTACGAAATGGGACGAAACTAATATGGTGTCACCTAGGAAAAAAGTATTTAACGTCTTATATACAATTGAAAAAAAAAACATTTGATCTTATATTTTTATGAAGAATGTTTGGAATATATATTTTATCGATTCCGGACGAATATATAATTTATTTAATTGAAAATAGAGTTCCGATTGAGAAGTAATTCAAAAAACTACAAAATCGGTCGAAACTCAAAGGGGTACGTACCATCACATACAATTGTTGATTTCGGCCCAAAAATATGTGTTATATTAACATTACTACCTCAATAGATATCGAGTTAGAATGTGACAAAAGCTAATTTCATTGAAAACGAAGTTGTGAGTTATGAGATATTAAAAGAACTATGAAAAGGGACGAAACTAATATGGTGCCACCTAGGAAAAAAGAATTTAACGTCTTATATACAAGTGATAAAAAAAACATTTGATCTTATATTTCGACTAAGACTGTTTAGAATATATATTTTATTTATTCCGGCAGAATACAAAACTTTGTTTAATCGAAAATAGAGTTTTGATTGAGAAGTAATTTAAAAAACTACAACATCGGTCGAAACTCAAATGGGTACCATCACGGAAAATAGTGAATAAAACTAATTTCATTGAAAATGAAGTTGTGAGTGATTAGATAGTGACAAAACTATTATGGTGCCACCTAGGAAAAACGTATTTAACGTCTTATATACAAGTGAAAATAAACATTTGATCTTATATTTTTATGAAGAATGTTTGTAATATATATTTTATCGATTCCGGATGAATACATAATTTATTTCATCGAAAATAGAGTTCTGATTGAGAAATAATTCAAAAAACTACAAAATCGGTCGAAACTCAAAGGGGTACCATCACAGAAAATTGTTGATTTATGCCCAAAACTATGTGTGATATTAATATTACTACCTCAATATATATCGAGATAGAATGTGAATAAATCAAATTTCATTGAAAACGAAGCTGTGAGTGATGACATATTGACAAAACTACGAAATGGGACGAAACTATTATGGTGCCACCTTGGAAAAAGTATTTAACGTCTTATATACAAGTGAAAAAAAAACATTTGATCTTAAATTTTTATGAAGACTGTTTAGAATATATATTTTATCTATTCCGGAAGAATACAAAATTTATTTCATCAAAAATAGAGTTTCGATTGAGGAGTAATTCAAAAAACTACAAAATCGGTTGAAACTCAAAGATGTACCATCACAGAAAATAGTTGATTTCGGCCCAAAAATATGTGTTATATTAACATTACTACCGCAAAATATATCGAGTTAGAATGTGAATAAAGCTAATTTCATTGAGAACGAAGTTGTGAGTGATGAGATATTGACAAAACTACGAAATGGGACGAAACTAATATGGTGTCACCTAGGAAAAAAGTATTTAACGTCTTATATACAATTGAAAAAAAAAACATTTGATCTTATATTTTTATGAAGAATGTTTGGAATATATATTTTATCGATTCCGGACGAATATATAATTTATTTAATTGAAAATAGAGTTCCGATTGAGAAGTAATTCAAAAAACTACAAAATCGGTCGAAACTCAAAGGGGTACGTACCATCACATACAATTGTTGATTTCGGCCCAAAAATATGTGTTATATTAACATTACTACCTCAATAGATATCGAGTTAGAATGTGACAAAAGCTAATTTCATTGAAAACGAAGTTGTGAGTTATGAGATATTAAAAGAACTATGAAAAGGGACGAAACTAATATGGTGCCACCTAGGAAAAAAGAATTTAACGTCTTATATACAAGTGATAAAAAAAACATTTGATCTTATATTTCGACTAAGACTGTTTAGAATATATATTTTATTTATTCCGGCAGAATACAAAACTTTGTTTAATCGAAAATAGAGTTTTGATTGAGAAGTAATTTAAAAAACTACAACATCGGTCGAAACTCAAATGGGTACCATCACGGAAAATAGTGAATAAAACTAATTTCATTGAAAATGAAGTTGTGAGTGATTAGATAGTGACAAAACTATTATGGTGCCACCTAGGAAAAACGTATTTAACGTCTTATATACAAGTGAAAATAAACATTTGATCTTATATTTTTATGAAGAATGTTTGTAATATATATTTTATCGATTCCGGATGAATACATAATTTATTTCATCGAAAATAGAGTTCTGATTGAGAAATAATTCAAAAAACTACAAAATCGGTCGAAACTCAAAGGGGTACCATCACAGAAAATTGTTGATTTATGCCCAAAACTATGTGTGATATTAATATTACTACCTCAATATATATCGAGATAGAATGTGAATAAATCAAATTTCATTGAAAACGAAGCTGTGAGTGATGACATATTGACAAAACTACGAAATGGGACGAAACTATTATGGTGCCACCTTGGAAAAAGTATTTAACGTCTTATATACAAGTGAAAAAAAAACATTTGATCTTAAATTTTTATGAAGACTGTTTAGAATATATATTTTATCTATTCCGGAAGAATACAAAATTTATTTCATCAAAAATAGAGTTTCGATTGAGGAGTAATTCAAAAAACTACAAAATCGGTCGAAACTCAAAGGAGTACCATCACAGAAAATAGTTGATTTCGGCCCAAAAATATGTGTTATATTAACATTACTACCGCAATATATATCGAGTTAGAATGTGAATAAAGCAAATTTCATTGAGAACGAAGTTGTGAGTGATGAGATATTGACAAAACTACGAAATGGGACGAAACTAATATGGTACTACACCTAGGAAAAAGTATTTAACGTCTTTTATACAAGTGAAAAAAAAACATTTGATCTTATATTTTTATGAAGAATGTTTGGAATATATATTATATCGATTCCGGACGAATACATAATTTATTTCATCGAAAATAGAGTTCCGATTGAGAGGCAATTCAAAAAACTAACAAATCTGTCGAAACTCAAAGGGGTACCATCACAGAAAATTGTTGATTTATGCCCAAAACTATGTGTAATATTAATATTACTACCTCAATATATATCGAGATAGAATGTGAATAAAACTAATTTCATTGAAAACGAAGTTGTGAGTGATGACATATTGACAAAACTACGAAATGGGACGAAACTATTATGGTGCCACCTAGGAAAAAGTATTTAACGTCTTATATACAAGTGAAAAAAAAAACATTTGATCTTATATTTTTATGAAGAATGTTTTTAATATATATTTTATCGATTCCGGACGAATACATAATTTATTTCATCGAAAATAGAGTTCTGATTGAGAAGTAATTCAAAAAACTACAAAATCGGTCGAAACTCAAAGGGGTACCATCACAGAATATTGTTGATTTCGACCCAAAAATATGTGTTATATTAACATTACTACTTCAATATATATCGATTTAGAATGTGAATAAAGCTAATTTCATTGAGAACGAACCTGTGAGTCATGAGATATTGACAAAAGTACGAAATGAGACGAAACTAATATGGTGCCTGCCACCTAGGAAAAACGTGTTTAACGTCTTATAAACAAGTGAAAAAAAAACATTTGATCTTATTTTTTGACTAAGAATGTTTCGAATATATATTTTATCTATTCCGGAAGAATACAAAATTTATTTCATCAAAAATTGAGTTTCGATTGAAGAGTAATTCAAAAAACAACAAAATCGGTCGAAACTCAAAGGGGTACCATCACAGAAAATAGTTGATTTCGGCCCAAAAATATGTGTTATATTAACATTACTACCGCAATATATATTGAGTTAGAATGTGAATAAAGCTAATTTCATTGAGAACGAAGTTGTGAGTTATGAGATATTGACAAAACTACGAAATGGGACGAAACTAATATGGTGCCACCTAGGAAAAAGGTATTTAACGTCTTATATACAAGTGAAAAAAAAAACATTTGAGCATATATTTTGACTAAGAATGTTTCGAATATTTTATTTTATCCATTCCGGAAGAATACAAAATTTATTTCATCGAAAATAGAGTTCCGATTGAGAGGTAATTCAAAAAACTAACAAATCTGTCGAAACTCAAAGGGGTACCATCACAGAAAATTGTTGATTTCGACCCAAAAATATGTGTTATATTAACATTACTACGTTAATATATATCGAGTTAGAATGTGAATAAATCAAATTTCATTGAAAACGAAGTTATGAGATATTGACAAAACTACGAAATGAGACGAAACTAATATGGTGACTGCCACCTAGGAAACACGTGTTTAACGTCTTATATACAAGTGATAAAAAAACATTTGATCTTATATTTTGACTAAGAATGTTTCGAATATATATTTTATCTATTCCGAAAGAATACAAAATTTATTTCATCAAAAATAGAGTTTCGATTGAGGAGTAATTCAAAAAACTACAAAATCGGTTGAAACTCAAAGATGTACCATCACAGAATATTGTTGATTTCGGCCCAAAAATATGTGTTATATTAACATTACTACCTCAATAGATATTGAGTTGGAATGTGAAAAAAACTAATTTCATTGAAAACGAAGTTGTGAGTTATGAGATATTGACAAAACTACGAAATGGGACGAAACTAATATGGTGCCACCTAGGAAAAAAGTATTTAACGTCATATATACAAGTGATAAAAAAAACATTTGATCTTATATTTCGACTAAGAATGTTTAGAATATATATTTTATCCATTCCGGAAGAATACAAAACTTTGTTTCATCAAAAATAGAGTTTCGATTGAGGAGTAATTCAAAAAACTACAAAATCGGTCGAAACTCAAAGGGGTACCATCACAAAATATTGTTGATTTCGGCCCAAACATATGTTTTATATTAACATTACTACCTCAATATATATCGATTTAGAATGTGAATAAAGCTAATTTCATTGAGAACGAAGCTGTGAGTTATGAGATATTGACAAAACTATGAAATGAGACGAAACTAATATGGTGCCTGCCACCTAGGAAAAACGTGTTTAACGTCTTATATACAAGTGAAAAAAAAAACATTTGATCTTATGTTTTGACTAAGAATGTTTCGAATATATATTTTATCTATTCCGGAAGAATACATAATTTATTTCATCGAAAATAGAGTTCGGATTGAGGAGTATTTCAAAAAAGTACAAAATCGGTCGAAACTCAAAGGGGTACCATCACAGAAAATAGTTGATTTCGGCCCAAAAATATATGTTATATTAACATAACTACCTAAATATATATCAAGTTAGAATGTGAATAAAACTAATTTCATTGAAAACGAAGTTGTGAGTGATGAGATATTGACAAAACTACGAAATGGGACGAAACTAATATGGTACCACCTAGGAAAAAAGTGTTTAATGTCTTATATACAAGTTATAAAAAAAACCATTTGATCATATATTTTGACTAAGAATGTTTCGAATATATACTTTATCCATTCCGGAAGAATACAAAATTTATTTCATCGAAAATAGAGTTCCGATTGATGAGTAATATAAAACTACAAAATCAGTCGAAACTCAAAGGGGTACCATCACGGAAAATAGTGGATTTTGGTTACAAAATTATGTATGATATTAACATTACAATCTCAATATATATCGAGTTAGAATGTGAATAAAACTAATTTCATTGCAAATGAAGTTGTGAGTGATGAGATAATGACAAAACTACGAAATGGGACGAAACTATTATGGTGCCACCTAGGAAAACCGTATTTAACGTCTTATATACAAGTGAAAATAAACATTTGATCATATATTTTTATAAAGAATGTTTGGAATATATATTTTATCGATTCCGAACGAATACATAATTTATTTCATCGATAATAGAGTTCCGATTGAGAAGTAATTCAAAAAACTACAAAATCTGTCAAAACTCAAAGGGGTACCATCACAGAAAATTGTTGATTTCGACCCTAAAATATGTGTTATATTAACATTACTACCTCAATATATAACAAGTTAGAATGTGAATAAAGCTAATTTCATTGAAAACGAAGTTATGAGTTATGAGATATTGACAAAACTACGAAATGAGACGAAACTAATATGGTGTCTGCCACCTAGGAAAAACGTGTTTAACGTCTTATATACAAGTAATAAAAATATATTGATCTTATATTTTGACTAAGAATGTTTCGAATATATATTTTATCGATTCCGGACGAATACATAATTTATTTCATCGAAAATAGAGTTCGGATTGAGGAGTATTTCAAAAAAGTACAAAATCGGTCGAAACTCAAAGGGGTACCATCACAGATGATAGTTGATTTCGGCCCAAAAATATATGTTATATTAACATTACTACCTAAATATATATCGAGTTAGAATGTGAATAAAACTAATTTCATTGAAAACGAAGTTGTGAGTGATGAGATATTGACAAAACTACGAAATGGGACGAAACTAATATGGTACCACCTAGGAAAAACGTGTTTAACGTCTTATATACAAGTGATAAAAAAACATTTGATCATATATTTTGACTAAGAATGTTTAGAATATATATTTTATCGATTCCAGAAGAATACAATATTTATTTCATCAAAAAAAGAGTTATGATTGAGAAGTAATTCAAAAAACTACAAAAGCGATCGAAACTCAAAAGGGTACCATCACAGAATATTGTTGATTTTGGCCCAAAAATATGTGTTATATTAACATTACTATCTCAATATATATCGAGTTAGAATGTGAATAAAGCTATTTTCATTGAAAACGAAATTGTGAGTTATGAGATATTGACAAAACTACGAAATGAGACGAAACTAATATGGTGCCACCTAGGAAAAAAGTATTTAACGTCTTATATACAAGTGATAAAAAAACATTTGATATTATATTTCGACTAAGAATGTTTGAAATATATATTTTATCGATTCCGGACGAATACATAATTTATTTCATCGAAAATAGAGTTCCGATTGAGGAGTAATCAAAAAACTACGAAATCGGTCGAAAATCAAAGGGGTACCATAACCATCACAGAAAATTGTTGATTTCGGCCCAAAAATATGTGTTATATTAACATTACTACTTCAATATATATCGAGTTAGAATATGAATAATGCTAATTTCATTGAAAACGAAGTTGTGAGTTATGAGATATTGACAAAACTACGAAATGGAACGAAACTAATATAGTGTCACCTAGGAAAAAAGTATTTAACGTCTTATATACAAGTGATAAAAAAAATATTGATCTTATATTTTGACTAAGAATGTTTTGAATATATATTTTATCGATTCCGAACGAATACATAATTTATTTCATCGAAAATAGAGTTCGGATTGAGGAGTATATAAAAAAAAACTACAAAATCGGTCGAAACTCAAAGGGGTACCATCACAGAAAATAGTTGATTTCGGCCCAAAAATATGTGTTATATTAACATTACTACCTAAATATATATTGAGTTAGAATGTGAATAAAACTAATTTCATTGAAAACGAAGTTGTGAGTGATGGGATATTGACAAAACTACGAAATGGGACGAAACTAATATGTCCTTTTGGAATCTGTCATGGTTAAGGTATGTAGGTAGACTACGGTAGATGTTGATGCCGATAAAGGTTCAATCGATCATTCTGATCGAACAATTCGGTTCTGATACCATGTTAACTAGTATAGCGGAAATATCATATATTGAAGCTTGTTATGCATTCAACCATTGATGATTTCTACATCTATTTTTAATATAATTGTAATACAATCAATTCTATACATACAATTCTAACTATCACTAAACCCATACAAAGCATAGGAAATATAGGAAATGTAAGACAATAATACTTAAAGTTAATTACATTTAACTTATGTTATGTGTGTGTAGAGCATGTGCCGGCACATCATCTTCTTCAATGTGGAGCATATGTTTCAACAATTTGAGGACGGGATTTAAATAGCATATTTCGGTTGCAGCGAAGAGCGGTGGCGGAAGTTTTTCCAACGGCGACCATCGTAATGCAAAAATTCCGAACCAACGGAGCTCATTGAGCCTTGAGGCTGGTTCTCGACGATGATGGAGAAGGAGTTAAGGCCCGGCCCATAATATCAGCTGCCACAGAAGAGCTCATGGTTCCGACGAACTTATAAGAAATGAGCAGCAAAGAAAGTCCAAATCGAAAAGGGCCGTCCGACCCCAACCGAAGCTTCCCTTCTCTTCTTCTTCTTCCCCGAAATATCTGCCCCTGCTGCCTGGCGCTGCCACTCGTCGCTCTAATAGTCGATGCAGTCGTCATCGGTCTTCCTTGCTGCCAAGCCCCTCTCTTCTCCCTCCTTTCGCGTGAAAGCGCTGCTCACGAATCCAAGCACCAAGACGGCGAGCGATTCAGGCTCGATGGCAACGTCTGCTCCTAAGTGGGCTCAGAAGAGCATAACTCTGCCGCCACAGCGGCGTGGCTGTCACTTGATCACTCCCAAGGTATTGTCTAGATTCATCGTGATGTACTTTACATGAACGGAGAAGCCATGCTTCTCATTTGCGGATGAACCTGAAGTACTGACGTAGGCGATTGATTGAATTGCGTTTGCATTAGAGATAGCTATGCAAGGAAAAACATCATTTTGCCAGAGAATTGTTTTAGGGAAGTTGATTTGCTGAAATCTTGTTTGAATTGGACAGGATCCAGTTCCTGAGCATAAACATGGAGACTCTCATGATCAAACTCGTAGCTAGTAAAAATCCAGGAACTCTTCATGATTAAAGCAATAGTTTCCCAGTTCATATATTTTACAGTAATGAGTAGCAGAAAACTAGCAATTCGTTATTCTTTCTGGCCTTTGTCCAGAATCGAAAGCTGTTTTGCACTCTATCGTCCTTGACAATTTAAAAAAATATGTCCTAATTCGTGCTTGGGCATGGTTCTGGTGCTTTGCTGACAGACTTGCTATAATCATTATATAACAGATAGTGAAGGAAATTGGGCAAGAGTTATCAGAATTCAAATGTGGCTTAGCTCATCTCTTTCGTAAGTAGATAGATTTTTCTTTATTTTGAACTGCCTGCAGCAGACAACTTCCTGAATTCGATTTATTAACCTTTTTAACATTTACGATTATGATATTTCAGTCCACCACACCAGTGCTTCTCTCACTATCAATGAGAACTATGATTCAGACGTTAGGGATGATACAGAGACATTCCTTAACAAGATAGTCCCTGAGGTTAGCCTACTTTGAGAAAGAGAATTGTTCTTAACAGAACTTACTAATATTGGTTGATTCATTAATAAGTTTTTGGGTTCTGCTATAATCTTTCAGGGAAGATCTGCTCCTTGGAAGCACACCCTTGAAGGTCAGTAATGTCACACATTTCGATTTATATAAAGAATTAGACTCCAAGCTAGATATAGATTCTCAGTTTATGGCCATTAATGTTTGTCATTTCCCCTATTTGATGCACTTTAGTGATTAAGGGTGTTCAGGAGGAGGTTAGTAGTACTAAAGCTTAGTGCAATATTATCTGCATCTGTTACTACTGGTTTTAGCTTTTGGCATTCATTTTATGTGTGTTGTATAGCCGCCTTAACATGAGACTTATTGAGAAGTCGCCTGGCTCTAGCATTAGTGATTGGATTGGAAAGAGTGTAGAAGGGTGGGGCTTAGGAATCAGTTCTATGGTTATCTATATACGGCTTCCCTGTTGGCTGCACCATTCCTTTCAGGGATGCTGAATGTATAAATATAAGCCAAAGCTATTCTCAATTCTCATCTTTTGCTGGAAAATGTGTGTTCAGGTCCTGATGACATGCCGGCACATATTAAATCCTCGATGTTTGGATGTTCACTCACGTATGTACACACTTCTTTATCTATATCCTCTTCGTTACAGCGTGACTAATCTGTCTCTGTTCTTTCAGAATACCGATTACAAATGGGAAGCTTAATATGGGAACTTGGCAGGTAACTGTTGGTGGGTTAATCTTAGATGTATTCACATGCTTCGTTTTATGGGTACCACTGCATATATGCAGGGAATATGGCTGTGTGAGCACCGTGATGTTGCCACTCCCAGGACTGTGGTCATAACAATGAACGGAATATGATCCGATCGCAATTACTGTGGTATCAGTACTTCCATCCGAATCCAAATACTTTTTATTTATGCTTTTATTATTATTGTGTGCCTAGTTTCGTTTCCTTAATGGATGGATGGATTCGTACATTGTTGCTTGAGCATCAATAATCATCAAGAACATAGAATTGATTGTTGTCATAATTAGTCTGTACAAAGAAGGAACATCCCAAGTACCTCATTACCTTAAATCAAAGAAAACCATACAAGAGACAGGAAGACACGTTAGATGCACAAGCAACAGGAATTTTGCATATATAAACAATATATATATATATATGTATATTATACTAGGGTGCTGTTGAGTGATTGTCTCCTCTCCTCTCTTACATAATTTTCCTTAGCCATTCCATGCAAAGCCACCCCTTCCCTTACACTTCTTCCTCTTCTGTACTCAACCTCTGCATCTGAAACAGACGCTTCCATGTGATGTTTCCGACCACTTTTTGAAGTTCTTAGCTTTGAGAAACGATCCCCTTCACCATCTGTTCTTCCACGGTTGCCTCCTGGTGTGCTTGATCCTGATACATTGTTGCCTTGTTGCCTCCATGATCTAACACCTGATCCTGACAAATTCAAACAAACATGAACATCCATAGCAATGTCTTATTTGAAGGATCAAAAACACCAGAAAATGCCTCTATCAACACATTCTTGCAAAAAGAATTTGAAAAACGATGAACATTGCAAAGCTTAGCATCAATCATTATAGCAGTGGTGCTGAATTAAGAAATTACATGATTATGCCTTAGACTATGTTCATTGATTCACGAACAACACAACCAAATAAAACATCCACACCGTTGGCTTTAGATGCATTTTCCCAGGAAGACTAACTTAATAAAATCCAAAAATTTCAATTTTGCTCTTGGATCAAATTTAGCAAAGGTTCAGGTTACCTGAAAGTAAGCTTTTTTAAAAATAAAAATAAAAAATTCTGGGATAGTTATTACCTAAAACGTCCAAGGCAGGTGGAGAATTTGAATCGGGAGGTGCCATAGTAAAGGATTCATCTGCTACATTGGTTATCTCCACATACTGGGGCGTGGTGATGATTTCATCAGCACTGAACCCAAAGGAAGCCCTATAAGCTTCTACTTCCTCAGAATCTTGCTTCCTATTCTGCATTTGTCTGCTATCAACATTGCCATTTCCAATGTAAGTAACATCTGAATCCTTTGAAACACTCAACCTCCCGCCCGTATGAGGGAACGGTGGGTTATGATCGAGGTAAAACTCAGCAAATGTGGCAGGGCAGAAGAAATTAGCATCATTTGATCCTTTAGATGCCCCAGTGGCACCAAACCCATACAACCGACCCGACCCAGTTCTTGGATACTTGTCGGGAGACACTGACGGGTCCCAGTTTGGAGGGAAGTCACGCTCAGGGAAGGAAGAAGATAACCCATCACCTGATGTCCTTGAAATTGGGGATATAAGGCTGCTGTTGGGGCTTCCAGGGTAAGGTGAGTAGGTGTCATTAGAATTTGCATAATTACCCCTTTCTGCAGCTGCTTTGAATCCCCTTGAAGAAGAAAGGAACTGAGCATAAGGAACATCAGGGGAGGATGGGGTTGTCAAGTGAGCTAATTCTGGTGGGGGAGTAAAGGGGGCAGTTGAGGGTTCGGTTGTGAAGGTGGAGAAGGCAGGTGGAGAAACCAGTTGTGTTTCATGGGCGTATGGTCCTGTTGCGTACATTGAATTAGAAGGCCCGCCAGGTGAGTTTGCGGATAAAGAAAGCATGTTATTTGGGGACGGGGCAGTTGAAGGAAGAGCAGAGTGTGTGATTGAAGCAGGCGAAGAAGGTGGTGCGAAAATGGAAAGGGACAAGGCCGTGGGTTGGTTGGGCAACCCGACTGCTTGAGTCCCGTTTCGTTGGTTTGCTGCACCATGGCCTTCGGGAATACGAGACGAGGGAACGATGCGGGTCCCACCTTTTTGAGTGCCAAAGCATGAAAATGCACCCCAACAACCTCCCCATCTCTTCCTCTGCGAAAATGTTACATTTTTATCATTGATGGGATTAAGTAAATGAATGTGAAACACAGAATTGAATTGAATTGAGAAGGCTTGGTAGTGCTTGTTTTTCAGACATCCTCGACCAGCAACCTTTTTTGCACAAATTACTGTCTAATTCTAATCTGCATCAGCTTTAGTATGAGTTACTAACTGAACACTCTTTTTGACTACTCAGAGGTCGTCTTTTGCGTTAATATTATCTACTGAATCAAAGCATTGTCGCCTTATAACACAAGATTCTTAATTTACACATAGGGTTAATTATAAAAAAAAAAACAAGCCGAACTTTGAGGAAAACCCAAACAGCAGACTGGATTTTTTTTGTTGACAAACAACAAACCAAATCTTTGGAATTGAGCAGTCAACAAACCTATCTCAGATTTTTATTATGTTTGAACGAATTTTTCAATGAGGGGTTATTAAGTTAACATTAGTTGAAGTATTCTAAGAAAATGGTACTCCGACTTAATAACTCATTCAAACATTAAAAAATTTGTTCAAACATAATAAAGATATTAGGTAGGTTGTTGATTGCTCAATTCCAAAAGTTTGGTTTGTTGTTTGTAAACAAAAATAGTTCGGTTTGCTGTTTGATTTTTACTCCAAGTTCGGTTTGTTTTTTGGTTTACCCTTTACACGTAACTAAATAGTCAACAACAGTCGATAGTCTATTCTCTATTGACTGTTTCGATTAGGACAGATCTCTGTGATATGATCCTCTAGCCTGAACAAAAACGCATTCTACTTTTCCAGAATTTTGGAGCCGAATCAATTTTGATTGCACAGTTAAAGAAACCGTGGAGGAACTTAAATCATATTCATCTGCCTGAACACTAGATCTGAAGCTAGAACGACCCACAATCTAGAGCCACGAAATAGATACCACTTAACTATGAAATCACCTCAGATCTGATCTGGCACACAATGCTAATCAGCCCCACAACGATAATCAAATGCGTGAAAACCCAATTCAGGCCAGTTCACTAGAGCGAAAATTAGAGAGCATACCGATTCTTGTCTCTGCTGTTGAGGAAATCGATTCTGCTCAGATCCCATCCCAACTCAGCTCGAGCAAGCTCCCACTCCAACTCACAGAGTCGTCACCAATCAAAAAGGTCGCTTTCTTTCTGAATGGAGTCCCAGTCCGCACGTACTGCTGCTGAGCGAGTCTAGTGCCGAAAGAGGTTGCTGCAGCTACAAGAAACCCATTAATGGCATCGGATTACGACATTAGGGTTCGGAATTAGTGTTACAGTCTGCCCAAGTTAGAGATCTGGCATAAGCGAAGGATTTGAGCAGTCGCATAAGGAGAAGCAGAGTGGAGTGAAGATCACGAAGGACTGCAGCGAGAGAAAATGAAGGGATATATAATCCAAGACAGCATAGCCCGCATAGGTAAGGAAAGACAAAGAAACACAGTGAAAAGGGGTGGAAGAATGGCCCCCCCAAAAAAAAGGTGTAAAAGATTGGAAAAGAAAAAGAGACGAAAGAGCAAGGAAAAAGAAAAAGAGTACCTTTCAATTATTATTTTTTTTTATCCAACGTTACAAAATACAAACATAAATAAATTATACTCTAAATAGATAGACTTTTTTTATTATTATTATTATCATTTCCGACTGGGATAGTTAAATTCGAAAACTACTACAGTAACTTGCAAGAAGGGAAGTATGAATTTATGCTTGTTACTCTCAATGATAAAGTCACTAGGAGGGAAAAGAGATAACAAATATGGTACGAAAGATGTTGATTATATTTTATATAAAAAATAAATAGATATTTATAACTAAAAGTTAACATGATCATCAAATGTTCTTAATATTATGATCCGTTTTGTTTTCTTATTCTTTAATTAGATTTCTTAAGTGAATAAAAGGAACTTGAGAGAATCGTATGAACAATTGTCCCTCACATAGCGCGTTCGTGCCTCGAGTTTCAGTCGGATTCCAAATTCAATAGACACCTAATATCCATCAATTGACAGATTGACGACGTATCACAGTATTAAAAATTAACTTGACCATAATTATGAATTGTGTTTGGATTAACACCTATTATAGGTTAAATTCTTTTTATAAGTAGTATACCTATACTCTACTAAAGTTAACACTCAATCTTTATGCATTTTTTTATCTTTAAATAAAAAATTCGCAGAAATTTCTCCAACAAGAAAGAAGTAGCAAATAGGTCACATTCGTACGGGGTTTTTCCGAGATAAAACTTTCATTCAACTAGTTGAAATCGTACTCGAAATGTCCAATAACAACAAAAATAGTAAATTAGATAACGGTGTACAAGTTCAATTTACCGGTCACATCTCTCTTTTCGATTTCTTAGCAATTCAATCCGCACATCTATTGGTGGTTCGTCTTACCCAACTCCATTTGATTGATTCTATATGGGTTGTCGTCTCTTGTATCGAGGTGACTATGTTCTTCATTCGCCAATATGTGTCATTGGCCGATCCATCTAGCAATTTAATCATCTTTTCAGAATCTGATTCGATGATTACCTCCGTCCATCCGTAATGAATTGCCATCTCCACGCCTTGCAAGATTGCTCGGGCCTCCATGTTTTCTGCCGAGATGTCCCTCACCGTCGAGTTCCTCCCCACGATCATGTTGCCCTTGTCGTCCCTTCCTATTACGCTCGTGCCTCACTTCCCTTTGCCGAGCTATTTGTCAAGATTGGGGGAATTGTACAGAAAATAAAAAATACATGGTATGATTAAATTCTTTATTGAAATATATAAAGCAACTAAAATAAAAATAAGTTTTTGATTTTGTCGCATGTATATATGTATCTCCTAAGATCGACTATAATTAAATTTTAATCGTGTGTGGTTGGGAGATACCATCATTTTTATTTTTAGTTTGTAAATCCAATATAATTTGTTTAAGCTTGATACATATTTTTTTATATATAATTTTTTTCTCATCTTTATCACTAATTTTGCTTTGTTGATATAAACATATAAATTAATTATTATGCATGTGACAATTTTTTTAAAATATATATATATATATGTGGATATATATTACTATTGGTTGGTGGATTTGGACGTGCAAACAGTAATCACTGTATTGATTTAATTATGAATATGGTTACTCACCTTTCCATTCTGACCTAGATATAATTAATTGGAAAAACATATGTTTACTTTGTCTATTTTTATTTAAAAAAAGGGACATAAAAATTTATGTTTTTTTTGTTGTTTAAATGTCCAATCGGAGGACCTAACACACAAACAATGACTACCAAGCTAATCTATGTTATGCCCATTAAATTCATATTTATGGAACAATTAACCCTTAATAAATCATTGTCACGATTTAAGCTAAAAACAATTAAATAACTTTTCCTTTTCCTTTGTATTCTACTAATAGTCTTGAATAATTCTCAACGTGAGTTAATTAAGTTATTCAAAAAATAATAATTATAATATTTAAAATAAATTTATTTATCATTATTCTTAAAAAACAGGTTAATAACCAAAAACCAAACCGAACTTTGAGAAAAAACCAAACAGCAAACCGATTTTTTTTGTTGACAAACAACAAACTAAACTTTGGGAATTAAGCAAATCAACAAAACTACCTCAAACTTTCGTTATGCTTGAATGATTTTTTCAATGTTTGAGGGAGTTATTAAGTCAACATCAGTTGAACTATTTTAAGGAAATATTATTACGACTTAATAACTCCCTCAAACATTGAAAAATTCGTTCAAACATAATGAAAATTTGAGATAAGTTTGTTATTTGCTAAATTTCTAAAGTTTAACTTGTTATTTGTCAACAAAAAAAGATGAAATTACTATTTGTTATTAACCCTACAAAAACCATGTTCTCTTGATCTTAATCATCACAAACATAAATATAAAAAATAAAAATTATTGATGATCTCTAAAATAGTAAAATGTCGCATTACCTGTGTCGGGCGGATATACTTATGATTACGGGAGGAGATGTTCGATAGAAAAGACGAAGAACAAACAGTAGTTAACTACTGCAATAATTCTTCTCTTTCTTCAAATCTTACTGAACCCAACCAAACCCAGATTAAGAAGTTAGAGATGAACACGACCAAATCCTTAATTTAATCCGTTAGTTGCTCTGTCGTCTCTTTCTTTACCTCACAGAAAGCTACTGCAGCTAGAACTCAACTGTGCCTCTGTTGTTTCATGCTTTAAATGGTGGAAGAAAGGAATGATTTTGAGGACAGAGAAACAAGAACACAGCTACTTGAAGAAGATTTGAGCTACCACCAATGGAGGTAAACGACGGCCTCGTCGCCGGCTCCTACAACCGCAACGAGCTTGTCGTCATCCGACGTGACGGCAATCCTTCCGTGAGTTATCGGTTTCTTGAAACTGTTCATTTTTTCTTGTCGGCGACAACGTTTTGATACTGTTTTTCGGGGGTTTCAGTTAAAGCCGCCGCAGCGCGGAGGTGGGAAGATATGCGAGATTTGCGGCGACGACGTCGGACTGGCCGTAGACGGCGAGCTCTTCGTGGCCTGTAATGAGTGTGCCTTCCCTATTTGTCGCACGTGCTACGACTACGAACGCCGCGAAGGCAACCAAGTCTGCCCTCAGTGCAAGACTCGATTCAAACGTCTCAAAGGTAATTAAATTTCGAAGCTTTCTGTATCTCTCTGAATTCCGATGGCCGTAGAATCGGAAAACTGAGTCAAAGAGTTCTGCAGGGTGCGCTAGAGTCGCCGGCGATGATGAAGAAGACAACATCGACGACGTGGACAATGAGCTCAACTTCGGCAGCAGGAACAGGGGTGATATGTCGGTTAATAGAGATACGGGTTACGGGTATGGATATGGGTATGTCTCGGATCCGGTCCAAACGGGTCATCCGCTATCCAATGTCCCTCTTCTTACCATTACTAATGGCCATATGGTAATTATTGCTTAATTCAAGCCTTGTTTTAGTCTTTTTGTCGGTATAATTACAAATCAATAGTAACCGATTGGTGATAGGAGGAGGTAGTCTTATTTTGTGTATACCAATCGGTATGTTATTTTAGTCTTAGTGGACTTCAACACTCCCCGCACTGTTACGACTCGTATTTTAAAGGCAAGCACTGTTACGACTCGTATTTTTAAAGGCAACGGGTTGGGACTCAACAAATTTCATCTCACGTTCAGGCCCGACCCAAATTCTGGTACGTGGAGTAAACGGGACACAACAAACCCACATTGGACACCCACAACGGGAAACAACTCAACACTGTCAAACAGAACCAGTCTTTGATACCATGTTAAATTTAATATCGAGACCAATCAACAACACTCAAATAACAATCACATTATACAACTTGGGTTACATACTAAAGTCAATTGCTGATAGTAGGAGGTAGTCTTATTGTATATATGGTGCATATTTTGTGTATAACAACCGGTATGGTATTTTAGTCATGACTTTAACAAAATGGTATCATATAGCTTGGTTTCTTCGTATTAGGATGATGACATTCCACCGGAGCACCACGCGGTGGTTCCTTCCTACACGTCGGAGACCAATCGAGGGAAGAGGAACCACGCTGTTCCTAGTAAGTGTTTTTTTCTCTTCTAGTTGTTACTTGGTTCACAAGAAATCTTACTGTGATTCGCACCATTCGAGCTCTTCCGCTACAGACAGTGTTCGTATAGTTTGAAATAACACGGATTTTGGTCGGATTATAATAGTGCAACCGAGATCGATGGATCCGTCTAAGGACTTGGGGGACTATGGATATGGAAGTGTAGCTTGGAAGGAAAGAATGGAGAGTTGGAAACGCAAGCATGACAAGCAACAAATGATGAAGAATGACAATGGAGGAGGCAAGGATTCGGACCACCATGGAAATGACCTCGATCTGCCACTGTAAGTTTCAAAAAAGTTCATCTTTTTAGTCAGTTCAGTTTGACTTACAATGATTGCTGATGAATCAGGATGGACGAAGGAAGGCTACCGCTGTCAAGGAAGATTCCGATCCCTTCAAGCCAAATAAACCCTTACCGTATGATCATCATAGTCCGCCTCGTGGTGTTGGGTTTCTTCGTTCACTATCGAGTCACCCATCCTGTGAACGACGCGTACGGACTCTGGCTTGTCTCTGTCATCTGCGAGATTTGGTTCGCCGTCTCGTGGATTCTCGATCAGTTCCCAAAGTGGCTCCCTATCGACCGGGAGACCTATTTAGACAGATTGTCTCTTAGGTAAATATCTAATCTCCCGATCGACCATCGTGTCGTGTGCTAGGGTTTCGTTTTTGACTTGCTTTGGGTTGTTTATAGGTATGAGAAGGAAGGGAAGCCTTCACAACTTTCACCGGTTGACTTCTTTGTGAGTACAGTCGATCCTTTGAAGGAACCGCCTCTCGTGACAGCAAATACGGTCCTGTCGATTCTTGCTGTGGACTACCCTGTCGACAAGGTCTCCTGCTATGTTTCGGACGATGGTGCCGCAATGCTGACGTTCGAAGCCCTATCAGAGACGTCAGAGTTTGCTAAGAAGTGGGTTCCGTTCTGCAAGAAGTTCGATATCGAGCCACGAGCACCCGAGTTTTACTTCGTGCAGAAGATAGACTACCTCAAAGATAAGGTTTTGGCATCATTCGTGAAGGAACGGAGAGCAATGAAGGTAACACGGTCGGTCGTCATTTCCATCATCTTGCAAAAAGATAGTTATGTTTTGATTGTTAATGGCGGAGGTTCTGGTTCTGGCGAGGTTGCAGAGAGAGTACGAGGAGTTTAAGGTTCGCATCAATGGTTTGGTCTCAAAAGCACAGAAAGTCCCTGAAGATGGGTGGACCATGCAAGACGGAACCTTGTGGCCCGGAAACAATGTCCGAGACCATCCTGGCATGATTCAGGTCTGTAATATCTGAATGTCAAAAACTTTCTAAGTTTTTGTTATCGATTATTTTTCTGAGCTAAATGTTAAATTTTAATGACGGGGCCGAGCCATACCCAAATAACAACCACATTATACAACTCGAGTTTCATCCTAAAACCAATTGGTAATAGGAGTAGGTAGCCTTGTTGTTTATATGGTGTCAAATTTGTATTATACTCACCGGTGTAGTTTAATATCACAGTGACTTTCAACACTCCCCGCACTGTGACAACTCGTATTTTTAAAGGCACGACACCGGCACATTTTAATCCAGACGAGTTGGGACTCAAGAAATCCTCTCTCACGTCCAGGCTCGACCCGAACTCTGATACGTGGAGTAAACAGGACACAACAAACCCACATCGGGTACCCACATCGGGCACCCACAACGGAAAACAACCCAACACCGTCAAATGGAACGGACTCTGATACCATATTGAGAACCTAAGTAATGAGCAGCAATAGAAGAGAGGAAAGTGAAGAGATGCACGGAGTGATTTTCAGATCATTTGGCTTAGCCTTTTCATCTGGGCACCATCACCATACGTAGGAAAAGAAGACCAAACGTTTTTACATAATTAGACCAAAAGAATAAAACCCTAACACTTAAGTCCTCAACAATTAAACTGAAATACAAAAACACATAATACACTCCATATTATCAAATATGATAAAATTAGTCCTCCAATTTCTCATGTTCAGCTTGTCATTTAATACTCAAAGCATATTTTCATGAAGGTGTTCCTCGGACAAGGTGGAGGACACGACACCGACGGCAACGAATTACCGCGCCTCGTCTACGTCTCGAGAGAGAAGCGGCCCGGGTTCAACCACCACAAGAAGGCTGGTGCAATGAACGCGTTGGTCAGAGTCTCCGCAGTTCTCACAAACGCCCCCTACTTACTAAATCTAGACTGTGATCACTACATCAACAACAGCAAGGCTCTTCGCGAGGCAATGTGCTTCATGATGGACCCTTTGGTCGGAAAACGCGTTTGCTACGTTCAGTTCCCTCAGCGATTCGACGGTATCGATCGCAACGACCGATACGCGAATCGAAACACCGTATTCTTCGACGTGAGTCTTCATCTTTACTCGTTCTTTACGTGTTACCATCAAAATGGGTTTAATTGGATTGGAAACTTGGTGCGCAGATTAACATGAGAGGGTTGGACGGAATTCAAGGCCCGATTTATGTTGGAACGGGGTGTGTTTTCAGAAGACAAGCATTGTACGGCACCAATGCTCCGAAGACGAAGAAACCGATTTCTCGGACGTGTAACTGCTTGCCTAAGTGGTTATGTTGCGGTGGATGCTGTTCTGGAAGTAGAAAAAAGAAGAAGGCTAACTTGAAGAAGAAGAAGAAGAGTCTTAGCAATGGAAGTTTGCCTGCCTTGGAAGGCATTGAAGAGGGCATTGAAATTGAAGGTAAGAACTGTCGAACCCTAAGTTTTAGAAATACAGAGAATACCAAATTATATAGGTTTAATTACTAAAAAACAAACTGAACAAGAGCAAGTCGAACTTTTTTGGTTGACAAACAACAAACCAAACTTTTGGAACTAATCAAACAACAAACCTACCTCAAATTTTCATCATGTTTGAACATATTTTTCAATGTTTGAAAAAGTTATTAAATCAACATTAGTTAAAGTATTCTAAGTAAAGTGTATTACAACTTAATAACTCTTTCCAACATTGAAAAATCTGTTCAAACATAATGAAAATTTGAAGTAGGTTTGTTGTTTGCTCAATTCCAAAAGTTTGGTTAGTTGTTTGTAAAAAAAAAAATCGATTTGTTGTTTAGTTTTTCCTTAAATTTCGTGTTTTTTTTATAATTATCCCAATTATATAAATCACTTTACTTTCTCCTTAAAATGCATAGGATTCGAAATCGAGAACTCAACACCAATCCATAAGCTCGAAAAGAAGTTCGGCCAGTCGCCAGTCTTCACCGCATCGGTCCTGCTCGAGCATGGCGGAACCCTAGAAAGCGGTAACGCCGTTTCACTTCTCAAGGAAGCTATCCACGTCATCAGTTGCGGCTACGAAGACAAAACCGAATGGGGAACCGAAGTAAGTACATGACCAGCCGAACCCTTAGCTTGTGTTCAAGTTTGTTGTTTGATAATAATCTGTCAGTCCAGGTCGGCTGGATTTACGGCTCGGTGACGGAGGATATCCTGACGGGGTTCAAGATGCACTGCCACGGGTGGCGGTCTATATACTGCATACCGTCGAGACCTGCATTTAAAGGGTCTGCTCCGATCAATCTCTCCGACCGTCTGCACCAGGTGCTTCGGTGGGCCCTAGGTTCGGTTGAGATATTCTTGAGCCGACACTGTCCCCTTTGGTACGGATACGGTGGCGGACTAAAATGGCTCGAGCGTTTATCGTACATTAACGCCACGATCTATCCGTGGACTTCGTTTCCTCTCATCGCGTACTGTACTTTACCGGCGATATGCTTACTTACCGGAAAATTCATCACCCCGGAGGTAGAAAATTCACACCTGAATAATGTCTCTAGCTAGCTACTTTTTAATTTCATTTACGTTTTCTTCTTCCAAAATACAGCTTAGCAACGTCGCTAGCTTGTGGTTCCTCTCCCTTTTCATCTGCATCTTCACGACGGGAATCCTCGAAATGCGGTGGAGCGGGGTCGGGATCGACGAGTGGTGGAGGAACGAGCAGTTTTGGGTGATCGGAGGCGTATCAGCCCATCTTTTCGCTGTCTTCCAGGGTCTCTTCAAGGTTCTCGCCGGTGTCGACACCAACTTTACCGTAACGTCAAAAGGCGGCGATGATGATGCGTTCTCTGAACTCTACGAGTTCAAATGGACGACTCTCCTGATTCCCCCCACCACCCTTCTGATAATAAACATCATCGGAGTTGTCGCCGGTGTGTCGAACGCGATAAACAATGGATACGACTCGTGGGGTCCGCTTTTCGGTAAACTGTTCTTTGCATTTTGGGTGATTGTCCACCTCTATCCTTTCTTGAAGGGTCTTTTAGGGAGACACAATCGGACTCCGACGATCATCATCGTCTGGTCGATCTTGTTGTCGTCCATATTCTCGCTCTTGTGGGTCCGGATCGACCCGTTTCTGGCCAAGTCTGACGGCCCCGTTCTTGAGGAGTGCGGGTTAGATTGTAGTTAAACTGGGATTTCTGGGTGTTGTATCGATAACGATAAGGAGTCTTTTTTATAATGCAGTAGCAGAAATTACTTCTGTAACATGAGAAAGTAACATGAGATTGCTTGTGTAAATTAATTAGCTTTAAATCAAATGCAAAAACAGATAATGAATGGGAAATGATGTTTGGTTTAGGGTTGTGTATCTAATATATTTAAAAGAGTATGTACCAATTTGTTAGTTGATTTTTGAGAATTTAATAAAAAAAATGTTATACGATTTTATATAAACTTGAAATTTGTTAGTTCAGCTTAATTTACTATTAAATTGTGATGAAAATTTGCAATTTATTTGTTATCTTACTCTATTTTTTATGCAGGTCGCTAGCTTAAATTTGCAAAAATAGCAATTTGCTAGCTGAACTTTTTTCTTAAAATGAAATTTGGTAGCAAATTTCAATTTTTCATAAATGAACTAACAATTCGTTTATAAAAAAAAACAACTTTCAACTAGCAAATTGATAAGTAACACTATTAAAATTGTAATAATGGAATATTACGTTCCAATATGTCATCAAATTTAAAAGTAAACAAAATTAATCGAGTATTTTTTTAAAAAAAAATATTATAATTAAACTCTAATAATTTTAATTCCAACCAACCACTATCCTAAACTATAATAAGATTCATTACCGTAATTAATATTATTTAAAAACATATGTTTAACAGATAATTTCATCCTCAATATCATATTCAATATGATATGCATATATATTTTCATTAAAAGCACAAATCGTACTTTTTCCGGTCAATTATTCTACACTTAGGGCTATATATATATATATATATATATAATAGCTTTCCACATATAAGAAAATTTTAGTTTGACTTGACTTTTCTTTTCCTATCTGATTCCTTTGTTACCTGCATGAGTTAATTAAGAACGTGAAAGCACATTTATAACTTAATTTGTAATAATGATTGATTAATTATGTTAGCTTAATTAATGATCTAGTTTCCGACAGTTCACATTCAACAACACTCTCTACCTTAAAGACCACGAGGAAGAATCATTTCTGTTGACTTTTACTAAACAATAAATACGTTTCTCATATATAAGTGGAAATTAATAAATACCATTTCTCATGAGTTAATATATATATATATATATATATATATATATAATATTATAATTTTCCTTATTAATTTTTGTCATGGTATTAATATAGTTCACAAATCTTGCACATATAAAAATTACGCGATATATATATATTCTTTTTTTCATATAATCTTATATGTATTACTACGTAACGTACCCTAACAATATGTCACATGACTTGACGACTTGTCTAATCAATATTGAAACCAATTTTTATGTGGAGTTTGGGAATCAGATCGTGTCTCTTTCTTCACCGTCGTCTGCGGTGGTGGTGTGGTGGTGGGTGGATGGGAAATAATGGAAGGTCCGTAGTGTACGCGGTTGCTATAGCTGGTTATGACTATTGAAAATTTGAAATGAAAAACGTGGCGTGTTACTACGTACTGCACTCGCTTAATCAGGGACACCGACGAAAATAAAGTTTTTTTATTTATTAAAAAGGAAAATTGGGTGTTGCCAGTACTTGCAGAGTACGGACGGTTGATATATTTTTTTAATGGAAAAAATATATATTATTTTAGGACTAAACTACAAGTATTTATATATACTTACATTCTTATATATAGACTCTTGATATTCTATATAGATTGATATTCTATATTCTATTTAGGGTTAATTATCCTAAAACAAACTGAATTTTGAGAAAAAATCAAACAACAAACCGAACTTTATTTGTTGGCAAATAACAAATCAAACTTTTGAAATTGAGCAATCAGCAAACTTACCTCAAATTTCAATTAATTTTGAAAAACAAAATCAATGTTTAAGGGAGTTATTAAGTCGTAATACTATTTCCTCATAATAATTCAACTAATTCTGACTTAATAATTCCATCAATTACTGAAAAATCGATTTAAACGTAATGAAAATTTGAGGTAGGATTGTTGATTGTTCAATTCCAAAAGTTTGGTTTGTTATTTGTCAAAAAATAAAATTCGGTTTATTGTTTTGGTAATTACCACTTATATATATAATATGCATTAAATATGCTCTTATATTAAACTTCTAAAAGAAGTTGGGTATCACGAATAGCTTGGTGACAAAGATTTGAGTAATTCTGGATGGCGTATTTATTTGACATTATTTAATTTATTTACCAAAAAAACATTATTAGCTAATAATGTTTAAAAAAAACATATATATTATTGGTGTTTTCTTCTTTGGTTAGTGATGAAAGACAATAATAAATTCTTAAACGAGGTCTTGAAGTGAATGTGAACATATATACACATTATATTATATTATTGGAAACTATAAGTATATCTGGTTATGTCTGAAATTAGAAACAAATAATTAATGTTAATAATAATAATTCATTAAATTACTGAAACTAATGATCCTTACTCAGATGTTCCATCATTTTCAGCCATGTGAGTCCATGTTACTAAATCCATGCAGCAGAAACTGATCAAACAACAAATCAGATCAAGACAACTTATTTATTTTATTTGTAAAGAAGAGTAAATATTTATATCAATGCTATTACTCTTAGGGAAAAAATAAATAAATTTACAAGCTCAAACTATGATAAATATATGTGTATATATATATATAGAGAGAGATTATAGTAAAGAGATTATATAATATACCGTATTAATTGAAGGGAAAACTACCAAACTGGTACCCGAACTTGTGGGTGATTAGCAAGTAGGTATCTTAACTTTTTTTGTAGCAACTAAGTAGCCGAACTTATGAAAATTAGCAAATAGGTATCTACCGTTAATTTCCGTTAAGAATAAACGGAAAATATAACGTGAGGAGCAAACAGGTACCTAAACTTACACGAATAAGCAAGTAGGTACCTGAACCGATTCAAAAAACGGTTCAGAATCAATTCGGTTGAACCACTTTTTTTTTAAAGTAGGATTTATATATCAAACATATGCATGACTCAACTCCAGACGTTCTCAGAGTGTTTCTTGATGCACTGAAAACGTATGGAGTTGAGTCATGCATTTGTTTGGTATATAAACCTACTTGTTTATTTTAAAAAAATAAAGTGGTTTGACCAAACCGATTCTAAATAAGTTTTTGAGCCGGTTCAGGTACCTACTTGCTCATTCGTGTAAGTTTAGGTATCTGGTTGCTCCTCACGTGATATTTTCTGTTTATTCTTAACGGAAATTAACGGTAGGTACCTATTTACTTATTTAAGAAAGTTCAGCAACGTATTTGCTAAAAAAAAAAAAAATTAGGTAACTAATTGCTAATCACAGATGTACCACTTGGATAGTTTTCCCTTAATTTTTTTGATCCAAAAAGTTTTCCCTTAATTAAAAGGTATGCTGTTAATATTAATATAAAATATTGTCTGCGCGGATTAGAAAACCCTACCATGATTCAAACTATCCATCAATGATCCATTGACCAATCCAATACCCTAACAGGTTGTTATATATGTAATATCTGCTGCATGCATCTATAAATATATACCCTTTTCCATGGCTTTTCATCATCATCCAAGTTTTCTCTTTTGGTTAACAATCTAGAGAGAGAGAGAGAAAGAATAAGCTAATTCCCATTCTTGTTCTTCTTCAATTTTAGAGAGAGAAAGAGAAGATACAGATCCAATGAGGAGGTTAGTGAAGAAGATATGGTGCTGCGGTGCAAAGAGCTTCCATGGCAGTAAATTCCAGGAAAAAGAAAAGGAAGATGCAGTGCAGGAAGGGCATATCAGAGTTTACGTAGGGAAAGACGATGCAATGCTTATGAAGTTGGAGGTTGAAGCCAACTACTTGAACCATCCATTGTTTGAGGACCTTCTTCGAATCTCGGAGGAAGAATTTGGGTACTCTTACGAAGGTGCACTGAGGATAGCCTGCGAGATCGATGTTTTTCAGCACGTGATTCATCTGCTCGATAGCAGTAACCCTACTGCGCACTATATGGACCTTCCTCAGCTCATGCAAAAGCTCCGCAGCAGCAACAATGGCGGACGCAACTGATATGGAAACGGCCATCATCATCATATATATTGTCAAGTAGATGCACGCCAAGCTTTTAGTTCGTTGGTGTTTTTCTTTTGACATACGTACTTGGTATAAAGGGATAGATACAAGTTAACTACTGATACATACATATGTATACATTAATATATTATACATACATATGTATATGAGTTAAATACCAAGTAGTTACCTGAATTTTGAACGTTTTGCAATGAGCGGCTAACTCAACTTTGAAGTAAGGGCAAATAGCTACCTCCGTTTAATTTCTAACAAATTTCCGACGACTTTCCGACCACAGTTGACGGAAAATTGGACGGAGATAATTATTTGCACATTTTTCAAAATGAGGTAACCCGTTTTGAATTTTTAAAGTTCGGGTAGTTCGTTGTAAAACGTCCAAAATTCAGACAGATACTGGTATTTAACCCTATGTATATATAACGTCTATATGTATTAAATTGTGTAGGGTAGATAGGAAGATAATGCATTGACACTGCCTTATGAAGTTAATATATGAAGTCACTAATTGCAGACACTGTGCCACAGCCTTCACAGCTCAGTCTAAATTAAGAAAAGACGTGGGAAGTACAGAGAACAGATCAGCAACCCATGATACTACAGAGCTCAGATACTTCAACCCTAATTATTTTATTATTATGAAATAATTATTAGGTTAAATATTTTTTTACTAGCTACATTTCAAGGATTTAAACATGGTTAGTTAAACTTGCATTTTATTGATCAAAACTCAATTAGCATTTTGCTCCAAAAAAACAATTTAAATAATAAATTATTCATACTCTCAAAATTGTAGTTAACAAATAAATAATTAACACTTAATTATTAATATACTAATTCCAATCAATCATTAGCTAGTGTTAATTTTGGGAGTTTTTTTTAAAAATTAAAATTAACAAAGACTCTGTTTCTCACATGATGACATCAAACTCGAAAGGTAGATGCCGGTGACACCAAGGGAATATAGGGTACGTACCAAATTTCTAGTAGGCGTTCTATCTAATACAATAATATATTGGTCACTTTTTTCAACACGCTAGACTGGGGAGTGGGGACATTATACAGAAACACAGCCAAACAAATTATTTTACTTTTCATTTATAACACTCTTGAAAAATGGAAAATATAGGGATTTTTTTGAGAAAAAAAAAATGAGAGGACATATATATATATATATATATTGATAAATATGGAATAAACAGCTACATGGAACAAACTTTGCACCCAAGTTCAACTACAAACCAAAATTAGTTAACTTTAACAATTCTCGAAAATGAAAAACCAACAACGTATTTACGTAGCGCGTTAGTAGTTTTATTCGGAGGGGAAGTATGAAGTTCAAAAGCATGATGCCGATTGATCGTCATTCCCGTCATGATATCAACGACAAGTAGGGGTGTCAAAGCGGGTCATGGGTCGACCCATGAGTCGTGTCGACCTTGGGTCATGGGTCGACCCATGAGTCGTGTCAACCTTGGGTCATGTCAAAGACTCTCTAACCCAAACACGCCTCGTGTAATAGTATGAGTTAATTTTTTTAACTCAAACATGACCCGTCAGGAAAGGTAAAGTTTGGGTTAGACTGACTCGTTCGACCTTCATGACCCGCGGGCCAGTTTAACCCGTTCGGCCCATCATTTCAATAAAAAAAAATAGACTGAAACATATAAATTGGATGGGTCACGGGTTGACACGTGGGTCAAGGTTTCTGACTCAAACAAGACACGTATTTTCACGGGTCATTCCATGTGTCGTGTCAAAATAACTCGTGAGTCAAAAACTTTAGCTCAAACATGACCAGTGAGTGCATCATAGGTTGGGTGATACCCCTAGTGACGAGAGGACATATAATTACTATTCAACATAGTATCTTTATAACCAGAGTAGAAAGTGAGCAAGACTCGTATTGGGACGTGCAGTTTCATTTCTTAAAAAAAAAAACTTCTAGCAAGAATGAATATAAACTTAAATTTTCATGTATATGGTTTTAAAATACGAATGAATCCAATATAGATAGTTGTTTCCCCACCAATGCTACTTGGTCTTGCACTCTTGCTGACTTAAATTAACAAGAATAATTTATATAAATTTAAAAAATAAAAACCCGAAGCAACCCACTCAGCTCTCAGCCTCAGTAGAATCATCATAATAAAAGTTCCTATTCCTATATAATATGTGAGCACCAGAAACAGGGATGGATTGACATGGGCACAAATGTCCTTCTTTGGACGTACCGTAAATGACCGAACTACCCTTTCATCTCACCGACTTCCACGTCCTTCAACGGAACCGTCTCCACGCCGTCTTTCAGCATCCTGATTTCTTCCTCCGTCATGCTGTTCTTCACATGGAGTGAAGAGGCTTTTGCACGGGCATGCTTCTCAAGCTCCACCGCCCAACTGTAAATTACCATCCCGATCACTGCGACCGCCATTCCCATGATGTTCTTGAAAGTCAATGCAGAATCAAACAGGAGCCACCCTAGAGTGAGGACGCACACAGTTTTCATGTGACCCAGAACTTGGAAGGAGACGGCTGAGAAGCGACCGATGCAGAGGTATTGGCTTACATTGCAGAACACGGCGAGGGAGCACGATAGGAGTATGAACAGCTGTGTAAACACATCAGGAATTTAATCAAATGAAAGTTACTTTATTTTTCAAGATTATGATTCGGTAAGGAGAGGGCTTACGAGGGCGCCGGTGGACATTTGGTAGGTTGTGATGAATTTGCCGTTGAGGAAGTAATCGATGAATGGGCCAAAAATGAGGAGAGAGATGGCTTGAATCGGAGCTGTCTTGCTTAGTAATTCGAAGGATCCGATCGAGTATTTCTTCTGTAGGGAGCCTATCGACTGCAAATGTAAAAGCAAGAGTTATGATCTTTGTGACATAATAACATAGTAGCATGCTAGAGTTGTTTGCAGCAAAATATATAAGAACTTGGTATGTAGCAAAAGGTAAAGAGGTAACACCACATAAAAGTTTTCCCTGAATCAAAGTTGAAAATATGAAGCTTTTCCAAGGTAGCAGTACTGGTCAAGCTATGTTCTGATCTGTCCATAAACTAATAAAATTGAAGTGAATTAACCCTATTTGGTTAAGCTTCGTTAAATCTGAATCATCCAGTACTTTTTTTCCTCACATAAATCACCTTTCTCCATATCTATCATCTCCATCACTTATAGTTCTCAAGGGTTTTTCATATTTTCTCTTTAGTTTATGGTGATTTTGATTTAGCTAAAAGGTATGATTCCGAGCTTTAAGTGAAAGCTTAGAATTTTGCAATGGTTTCAAGAAAAATACTCACAATTTGTTGCAATGAGGTAGATAACACAGCCATGCAAGCACATACAAACCCTTTGGCATTGACTTTGACATCAGTTACCGTGCAAACGCCAACACCAATCACGACCACCAACACAGCCGTTTTCACCTCCCTCGAGTAGTGTTTGTTGTGAATAATCCACTCCATCACGCATACTACTGGTATCATGCTCAATTTCGAAATCTACACCAATGGCATTGAATGACATCAGTTAATAGAAAGGATATGAAAGAAGTAAGACGCTTTTCATGTTCAGTTTCTAAATCTACAGCAATGGCATTAGAACTCATCCATGTACAGCCACGAATAAGGAAATGAAGTGGCTAAGAATGTACCATTACTATCATTACCTGATAAAAACCAACAGAATTTAACATCAGACTGAGGTTCATCCCAGTTATAGACATGTTTGCAACAATGGAAAACCATAAAAGCTCCCACAAAGGTACCGGCTTTGATGCAGAGTAACCAGCAGCATTTGAGACCATACCAACCAAAGCCGTCACAGCAAAGTGAAACCCAGTCAATGTTGTTGCTGAAGCCAACAAAGCAAACGCATGCAAGTGAACATATGAAGACATACTATAGTAACATACACAGCAGAATCTAAAATACAAATCAAGATCTTGATTTACTCGTGATTGAAATCAATGCCAGCCAGTTTAAGAAGAATTAGTGTGCATGAAGTGTTTTCAAGAAGCTAATGGATGCCGAGTTTAGTATTGGAATATTGAGAACGAATCAAAAGCAATTCAGCTGATTGACGCCAGGACAAATTGATAACTAGGCGAAGGATTCATGTAGCTAGCAAAAGTTTGGCTGTGATTCCAAATTATGGCGAGTTCCTCGGCAAGAAATCACCAAAACACAAGAATCGTAGGGCTAAAGCGATAGAGAACACTGATTGGACTCAGCACTGGAGATCGACCGATGAGTCAATGATTAGTCGCATCCAAGGTGGGTACAGTAAAAGCATCTAGATGTTGTATAGGTGAGGACTAACCAAAGGCGAAAGCGTATCCTCCTGATGACATGAGCTGCTTATTAGCCATGATAATGCCTACGGAGCTGACAATGTTCATCGCCCACGCTCCGACATCTGACACCGCCGACGCCTTCTTCTCGCTCTCCATTTCCAACTAATTTTCCCAAACTACTGTTTGCAGAAGCTCAGATAAAACCCAATCCCGCACTGATCAGCACCACCGCGTACCAGATCTCAGTCAGCATGAACCGTACAGAATCGATGGCGCAGGATCCCAAAATCGGTAACGCCTTCAGTTTTGGACTGACCTTGGGATGAGTAACAACGAGGTAAGATCCGGTACTTTCACCTCCCCTGTGTTGGAATCAGCGTTCGTTTCCCAAGAAAATAACTGAAGATGGTGATTTGAATCCAGGGAGAAGGAGAGGTGGAACCGGGGAAGGAGAAAGTGCGGATTCGTCTCAGTACGACGCCTTAGCTTCTGTTATCCTCCTCCTCCGCGTCACTTCTTTTCAATTCAATTCTCACCGTCTTCCTCAACTCCCAAGTATCGGATCTAATCTAATTGACTAATGTCTGATCTGCCGAACTCAAAGTTAATTATTAATTAAACCAGTGTTATTTATGGTATATAAAGAAATATAAATTTAAAAATAACACAAATTACTCTAACTCTCCATAAATTTCTCCCGTCAATTACAACCGGAATATTCTGTTATAACTTATTTTCCATAAGTTTTGACCCAGATTAAATAAATGGTTTTTTTTTTTGAACAATAAACACTCCAAATATATTAAAGCGTACTAGAGGAAATGTTCGAATACAAGCTTGAATCAACCGAAAGTAAAGAAAACAGAGGGGTCGGGGGTGATGACACACAGCCCGAAGGGCAAGACCCCGCTAACGTCATCCGTGCTACCCAATCCGCACTAGCATTTGCGGATCGAGGTATGTGGATCCATTCCGCCAATTCCATCCCGATAACCTTAGTCGCCGCGTTGGAAAGGATAGTTTCCACTCTCCAACTAAAGTCCGTACCTCTTAAGTGGTTTATAATTCCGAGGTTGTCGGATTCGAAAATTACTCTCGTCCATCCCATGCGCCCGGCTAGGTCCACCGCGGCCAAGATAGCCTCGGCCTCCATGACCTCCGTCGAGCAAGCGTTCTTGATGAAGTAAGCACCACCCACAACCTGACCATGATCGTCTCAAGCTATTGCGGCTGCAGCTCCCCGCCCACTCCTGACCATCCACGAGGCGTCGCAGTTTATTTTGATCGTATTCGTTGGAGGCTTTACCCATCCGACCGAAGGTTGTCGCAGCCGCCTTTGTATACCACGGCTATTCCCCGTCTCGTGAACAATCCTATCAATGTCCATTAAGATATTCCCCACGATAGGTTGTGTTCTTTCAAACAAGAGCTTACACCGGGCTTTCCAAACCGACCATCCCACTATCATCAACCTCGTCCATGAGTGTGGCTCATTACCTCGCCTCGGCTGGTTGCCCATTGACGCCCAAGATAGCCATTGATCCAGAGAAAATCGAGCCATGTTGAGAGCTGCAAGGTTCATATGTCTAAGCCATACCTGGTGCCATCCAAGGGCAACCGAATATAGCATGTTCGAATAAAAATCAAATAGCAAATTGTTTTTTTTTATAAACAAGAAACTAAACTTTTGAAATTGATCAATCAACCAAGTTACCTCAAATTTTCATTATATTTGAACGAATTTTACAATGTTTGTGCTACCTTAAATATTGAAAAATACGTTCAAACATAATGAAAAATTTAGATAAGTTTTTTGATTGCTCAATTCTAAAAGTTTGGTTTGTTGTTTGTCAAAAGAAAAGGTTTGATTTTACTCAAAATTTAGTTTGTTTTTTTGTTAATTAACCCTTAAATAAACAACTATGATAAAAGTTACTGAAACGAATAATTTAAACTTTATTAAATATATAAACTCTTTGATTGATTCTTAAATTATATGGTTAAATACAAAAGAGCTACCTGAACTTTGGACGTTTTGCAACGAGCTATCCGAACTTTAAAAATTCAAAACGGACTATCTCAACTTGGACGAATGTGCAAATAGCTACCACCGTCCAATTTTTTACGAAATTTTGTCAATAGTTGACGGTAAATTAGATGGAGATAGCTATTTGCACATTCGTCCAAATTGAGATAGTCCGTTTTGAATTTTTAAAGTTCGAAAAACTCATTACAAAACGTTTAAAATTCAGATAACTATGTGTTATTTAACCATAAATTATATAAATGGAAGGAATTGATTAATTCTTCATTGCCGACGTTTCACATATATACAGATGAATCGTCCATGACCACGAGGCCGACAGCTGGGCTGGATCCTTTTGTACTTTTTGAAGATAAAAAAATAAAAACAAATGTTTATTTACGGTTTAAATATCAACTTCTTTTTTTTTTTGCCAAAATATATCAACTTCTTAACTAAACTCACTTTGTCCGTAATTAACTTTATATAAATTTATATTTTATTTTGTTATTTCTATTTGGTCTACTGTTAAAAATTTGATTAAAAAGTTGCATTTTAAATATTTTCTCTTTGTTACAAAAAATCATCAGCTTAACTTTAAAAAATAATATAGCATATATTTTAAGTGATGGTCATGCATATATTTATTATAATTTAACATAAAATTAAAAAGAGTTAACAAACCGTTAATTTGTATAAAATTAATTAACAATTTATCTAAAGAAATAGTTTGACTAGCAAATTATTTATACCTTAACAATATAGTTAATAAATTAAAAAAAATATAGCCAAATAGTACATAATTAACTGATTTAATGAGGCAAAAATTAGCTGTGCTTTTTGTCGATCTCGTCATGAAGTACAGAGAGGAAGAAAGTGGGTTCAGTTTAGATCTTGGGAACCGGAGGAATTCTTTAATACAAATCATTAGTTAACGTATCAATATTTAAAGAAACATTAAGGTTAAACCAATTAGAGTAACTGAGTAACCGTCTTGATTAATTAATAAAGGTGAAATTTTTGAATCAGTTATATCTTTATACTTATTTAAAAGCTTGAGTATTAAATCTAGCAATACATACAAAAAAAAAATATTTATGTTTGTGAAAGCATGTATCAAAATAATAATATAATAAAACGAATACGATAATACAAATTAATTTTTATTTAAATATTACAACACGAAGAAAAAAAATATCTGCTAAGTCTATTTTGAATATTTTCTGAACAACTCATATTTAATTCTTTTAAAACTTTAATATTTATTAACCCTGCATTAACATCTTATAAAATACAATATATGAATTCATAGTTTTTAGGGTTAATTATAATTAAAAAATATCATTTCCTTTTAATAATTCAACTAATGTTGACTTAATAATTTCATCAAATGCTGATAAATCCATTCAAACATAATGTAAATTTGCGATAAATTTGTTAATTGCTCAATTTCAAAAGTTTTGTATATTATTTGTAAAAAAACGGTTTACTTTTTAGTTTTTCCTCAATATTCGATTTATTTTTTTGGTAATTAACTCAAATATGAATAGTTCTTTGAAAGAAAAAAATTTATTATTTTAATATATTTTTTTACAAATTTTATATATGAAGGTACAACCAACACACTTAACATAATAAAATAACATGATATGAAACATACTAAAAAAATTATATATCATGCTTGTATTTAAATTATGTAAAATTATATATCACATACGAAAAATTATATATCATGTTTGTATTTAAATTATGTGTCGTGTTTATATTTGTGAACATGGCATGTAACATGCTCATTATCTCATAAGACCGAGACCAAAATTTCGGTCTTGGCTTCTGGAGGACCGAGACCGACCTCGGTCAAAAAAGCTCGCCCGACTTAGTCTTTTTTGACTCGAGCCGGTCTCGATCCTGAACCGAATCTGCACAAAAAAAAAACTATGAGCTCACGGTATTCTTTAGTAAAAGGTGAAAGAATAGTTCGCTATGAGCTCACTGCATGGTTTGTAAATTTATCATGACGCAACTTTTATAGAGATAGAAAACCTCCCAAATTCACATTCATTCGGTGTGGTATTATGAAAACCTCATATCCACATTCCTTCGGTCCGGACCGGTCCTAAACGGGCTTTCGGAAAGAAAATAATACCGAGACCAAAACCGACCTTGAAGAAGAAAAAAACGCCTGCTCGTAGACATGAACCATCATCTACCATTGACACAACATATATATTACAAAAACAATATGAAAAACCTCTGAATCATAAAGCTAGGTGACCACAAGAGGCATCATCATCAACCTTAACAAACACAAGACAATAAGACCGCTACATCAAATTACAAAGAACAATCTATGAACCACTACCACCAACACTCTGTATAATAATACTGTGTTTCATCAAAGATACATACACACAGTGGCTGTGCAACTGGAGGATAAAATATGAACTCCCAGTTTAGTCTACTTACTAAATTGTAAGCAAATGTAAACCATTCGGAAACCCGATACCCTCCAAATTAACCATTGGATGACATTTTCAATAATATTTCACTGAGTGCGAGATCAGACCTTTCAAATTCAGTCCCTGCCCATGGAAGGGTGCTTCTGTGCACCAGGAGGTGCTGTTGGTCGAGGGAAATTAAAGTTGAACTGCGCACCACCAAAGTTGGGTGCCTCCACATAGGGGCTCTACAATTTCAAATCAAAATAATAGCTGTTTATATTATTATTTACTACCAATTTATCACATATTTGTTGCTCGATTTGAGTGGGAGAAAAATACCTGCGGTGGTTCATTGTCTTGAAAAGAATACTTGGGTGAAGTATCAGGAGATCGAGCATCGAAGCTTGACTCACTTCCGTTAGCTTTTCCAGTAAGTAAACCATCTTGTTCATTTCCATTTGATGATTTTACCCTCTGAGAAAACATGTTCAAATGTCAAACAATTGTTGAAGCTGGTCGGATTAACCATCCATTACTTTTGGTTTGTTTTTTTCTTTTCTAAGAGAGAAATACCTGGAAAATTTTTCCAAGAGTTTTCAACCCCTTTGCTCGGAGTCGCAGTTCCTCTTTCTTAACATTAGGATCTTGAAGAACCTAATTAAAAAAAAAAAAAGAGCTTGTGTTATTGATATGCAGACGAATGAGTGAAGTTTGGCCAAATAAAAAGGTTCAGTAAATTCATATAGTAGTACAACCATCTGACAGACGCGGGAAAGAGTAGCCTCGATATCAGCTACATTAAGCTTCCACAGAGAGTCAATCATCAGTTTTTTGTGAGACTCCATATATGCTTCAAGTTCTTCTTCCGTATAATTTCCTTCTTGACTGAGTTGCTTTTTCATGTCCTCCTGGAGTTGCATCAGAGCAATTGCACCTAATGCACCAAAAACAGAAGCTCAACAATTGCACCTACTGCACCACATGCATTTCTGCAGCAGAGTCGGTAAATCCCATATTACTTTGACATGTAATACTGGTGTTAAAAGGGTACGTCTTTGGTAGAACAAGGACATATAATGCGACGGATTGAGTTTGGAGATAACTAGACACATGTGATTTTTATACCCATAGTGAATGGAACGACACCGATGATCAGTCTAATGGTGTCATACAATCAGAGATATTATCAATCCAACATTATTTTATTCTTTGGACAAAAAAAGCCACAAGATATGATGAACATATCAAAGATACTACTAGCAACATCGACTTACCAGTTGCAGCTGTTACTTGGGATTTAATGAAGTGACCTTTGTTTCTGAACCATTCTGCAATGAACGGCATGCCCAAGTATATTGCCTTCTTTCCAAGCTCTTTAGCTGACTGTCTCACATATATATACCCGATTGTGTTCAGCATATCATTGCCATAAGCTGCAGAAGGATAGGAGCAATCAAGAATGCCCAGTTACTGCTCTTGCTTAGTTTACATGTTAATTACTCATATAGCAACATAGCCCTCAAGTCAACTGAACACTAGCACGGCCTTTGGAATCTTAAGTTGATACTTGATACCATAAGACTACTATAGCATGGAACGTTACCTGCACTAGAAAGCCTGGCTACTTCAGCTTCTGCATGTGCAATAAATTCCTTCTTTTGTCCTTGCACGTAGAGGTTCAACCTATCTTTCAGACTTACTGCAAGCTTTTCTTCTCTTTCTCTCTGAACAACCTGTGGAACAGCAAGTCTAGCTAAATAAACAAATCACACCCATCTAACAAAAGACCAGAAACAGTAGTTATTGAGTATAATGAATAACTTAAAGGCAATAAGCTATAATACTTTCATTGAAGAGAAACCTACTGATTAGAATATTGACTACAGAAAATGTCAAACGTCACAATTTTTTTTAAAAAAAAACACAGCTGAACGTGTTATAAATTTACCAAATAGCAACCTCAAGATTAAATGTCAATCACAGTTTCTGATTGATAATTTTGAAGTTAAATGGAAATAGCAACCTCAAGATTAGAAAAAGGATCAGGACCAATATGAAATGATAAGAGCTGTTTTACCACGTAATACTTGTGCACAGTATAAAATAAAGCACATCCTTAAACAAAGAAACTTAATTTGTAATAATCTATACCCTCATTCTCTCTTGCAATTTCTTAATATCTAGCTGCTCCCCTTCTGTGAAAATATCCAGAGAAGCCATTGATGCCATGGCGAGCTGGCCTATGTAATCTTCAAAAAGCTCACTACCGAAAAGCATTGCAAAGATTGCGGCAGGATCAATAATAGCATCACTGCAAGGAAACACAGAAAAAATACATTTGTATAAAATAAAGCAGTTACCTAGAGTGAACATCAAATACCGCAATTGACATAATGTACATAATTAAACTTCTGTTAGGAAGGACAAGCAAAATGTGAAAATGAACACTTCCATTAATCTTTAAACTGTCCAGTGATACGGTAATGAAAATACATACGCTGACACCCCTGATTTCCCATGTGCATCATATGCTTGTCTTTGGGCTGGATCACTTAACACTTGGTATGCCTCTCCCAAAGCCTGAGATTATTCATAAGTAAAAAAAATAATATAGGACACAGATAAATCTCTATATCCTACTCTGAACGGTCTAGTAAAAGGTACACTTGGTCTGGTCATCCACCATCATCAGACATTTCCAGATGTAAACATGGTTTTCTCCCTCTTTTTCCAATAGATCACCATGCATAGTAGATTTTAAAAAATAAATTATTAGCTCAACCGTGGTTAAATCCAGGGAGATGTTAATTCTTTAGCTTCTCTTTTTTCAACATTAGTGTTTCAACTTCTGAGTGCATCCTCCTCTAGAAGACTAAATCAATTATCTATGAACAGCTTCTGAGTACTAGAAGACTTCAAGATATACTTGAATAACTGCTTTCATCAAGTACAACATTCTTCCAACAATGATTGAAGCTCTGGAACACTTAGTTGCAAGTATAAATTTTTGCCTGGAATTTATTAGCTGCATTTGGATCATTCGGGTTCTTGTCTGGATGAACCTGTCGGGCCTGCAGAACGAAAGAAAAAAACATTTAAATTGGCCCTCAGAAAAAAGCATTGAAACTGGGCGTGTCCAAAACCAGAAACTGCAGCGGAATCACGTGAAATTCAATTCAGGACGAAGATGTCGATATTAATTGAAGAGAACAGCAAAGTATGCACTTAAGCAATTATCATTTACTGCTGATAACCAATTGTCTGATAAGCCCCGAGGAATCAATGTTTCATTTTCTCCATGAATAAGCCAAACAAGCAATTTGAATTTTCCATTTCTAGACGCAATGAAAGTCAACAAACGGTAGAAATTGCTCATCGACGCAAATATGCAGGAAAAAACATCCCCACTTCATGGGCGCATGTACAAATGGATCTAACAAAAATCAATTCCTACGCAACCCTAATCAGTTTCAGCTAAATTGCCATCGTCGAGCTCGGAGCAACAAATCAAAAAGACGAAACGATGCAGATGCATGCAGTGTAATCCAGATGGAAACAAAGTCAACTCGTCACCTTCATGTAATAAGCTTTTTTTATCTCAGCGTCAGTGGCCGATGGACTCACGCCAAGAACATCGTAATACTCGGTCTCTCTCGCCATCGAAAACAGCGAACCGATCTATGACTCTTCTGCCTTGAACGAATTCCGTAGCTTCTCGCTTAATCTACAGAGTGCGACGAAGGCTCGACGGTTGCAGTTTAAGAATCCAATGGAGATGAAGAAGAATGGATGTATTTTTGTCGAAGAAGCCGGAAATTTTAACGTTAATTAATTTAATCGAAAAAAAAAAGAACAAAAGAACAGAAGGGGTCTAAGACAAGACGACCGAGGAACGCGCGTCTTTCGTAAGGGGAACAACTTTTAAGAGTGTCGATGTTGTACCCTAAGGTTTATATAGTGTATAACTTTGTCCATTAGTTTTTCATATCTCACTTAAGCTCATATCAAATAACTGGATTGGGCAGCACTACTAATTAGGGTGGACACAAGTGCACTAATTAGGGTGGACACAAGTGCAGTGAAAAATTCGTAACTATGGTTTATAACTGTTTCTGTTTAATATGGTTAACCGTACTATTATGATGCGGTGCGGTGCGGTTATTGTGATGACTTTTCTACTCATAATGGTTATGGTATTTGAGTTATATTTATGGTTATTATATAAATATAATAATTATTTATTATTAATAAACTAATATATACTATATATAATTGAAATTCTTGTTATTATTAATATAGTAATGGTGTTAAACTTGAATTTGAATGTTAAGTGGTGTGTGAATGTTAATGTTGAATGATGTTAGTATTATATATATTTTTATTGTTGGTAATATAGATTTATGTATTTTTTTAAATAAGATTTTCGGTATTTTATTATATTACATGTGTGGAATGGATATGGGTATACAGGTAAAACCGTGGTTAATAACCACAGTTATTTTATGGTATTGAAAATTGTACCGTAATGGTTATAGTTATGGTTATAATTATGGTATGTGGTTTAAAAATATGGTATTTGTCATACTCATATTATACTCTAACCAACAACCCTACTGCTAATCGGGGTGAAATCAATAATTTATTTGAGTGGATAAAAATAAAATTCGGGATAAATAGTTAAATTTGAAAAAGTTTAAGGGGATAAATATAAATTCTTAAAAGGTCAAATTATAAATAATTATATTTTTAAATTTAAAATTACAAAATCTTAAAAGTTAAGGAAAAGTAATAGTTCCTTTATCCGACTATCACCTAATATTCATGTCAGGATAAATCGTTTTTTTGGGGGGGTCATATATAAATCGTTTAAAAATATGTTCAAATTAAATACAATTTAAAATTTTAACATGTCAATTTTATTCGATTCAAACGAACATATTTTTTATGAATTAACTTCCATGACTTGCAAAATTACAACTTAATTTTTATAGTTTAAACCCGATAACCCTGGTTAAAATATTTTCAGGTTACACTTGTTTGAATTGGATATTAGTTAATTGTAGAGTCTTCTTCCGATGCTTTGCTTGCCGCGTCATCGCTTGCGTGGCGGACGGCCTTTTCTCTTTGGTCTCCTTTCCTTTCCATCAATTATCATCTGCTTTGGTGTCATGTCATTGCCTTGCAAATAAGTGCTTTACTTAACGCACATAATTTCTCTAATTTTTTTTTTTATATATATATTTTTCAACGATAAATATTTTTTAATATCATTTAAATAATTTATAAAACCCTGGTTAGTGTGCGGTTCGATTCGAAGATGATCCCTTGACTCGAGCCAAGCATAGGCCTCAGTCGGTCAACGTTAAGCGACGTATACCAACCTTATAAATGGTTACATTTACACATAGTAGTTAATATATAATCATACAGATTATTAATCAACTAATTCTTATTTAATATAATACATATAATTACATTAAAATACCAATGAACTACTTGAATTTTGGACGTTTTGCAACGAGTTACCCGAACTTTAAAAAATTAAAACGGGCTACCTCAATTTTGGCGAAGGTGCAACAAGCTACATCCGCTCAATTTCTAACGAATTTTTGACGAACTTTCGATGAATTTCTGTCAACAGTTGACGATAATTTGGACGGAGGTAGCTTGTTGCATCTTCGTCAAAGTTGAGGTAGACCGTTTTGATTTTTTAAAGTTCGTGTAGCTCGTTGCAAAACGTCCAAAGTTCATATAGCTTTTTAGTATTTATTCATTATATTTATGTGCCACTATTTTACTTAGGGAGATTCTATTTGCAGATCATCGACTACTAAATACATACTACTTTTGTTAAAAGACAAAAATGCCCTAATAGTTTTTTACATATTTGTCCTTACCTATTTTAAAAATAGAACAAAATTATTAAATAAATACCACTTATTTTTAATCTCTTTTGCTAAACAAAGATCACTACTAGATATATCTAATTCAAAAAGGCAAGATTTTGTTAAACAAAACATCAAACCAAGTGAGAAACCAAGTGCCCTCCCTCAGGAACCAGAGCCATTAACATAACGGTGCTAGCACACATTCCAGAGGCCATTATCATAGTCGACTCGACTCCTTCCCAGGAGCACTGTGTTCAAAAAACAAACAAGAACATGACTTCAATGTCAAAATCAAGAAATGTTCATATCATATAGCAATATTCGAAACTCACACTTCTTTTTTCCTACATGAATTGGATTTATGCATTTAACTAAACTAGTATAATCGGTAACCATTAGCAATAACAATATCTCCACCAGAAAAAAGATTGATTCACAATTAATGCAGCAAAATTAAACATGTAGTACCTTGAAGTCAATTAGATCAACAGTTTTCTTGAAGAAATATGCTGAAGTATTGACAACAGGGTTTGTAATTGCATTTGTGACTATGCCTCGACCTAATCTTTCACATGATGAAGATGGTAAATCATCACAAAAATGAAAAGATCTCAAAGCATATCAATTTTAGCTCATTGAAGCTAAATATGTGACGAGGAATACAAGCATGAATAGAGAGGCTCCCATCGGATCTCAGAAACGCAGCTTCCTTCAAATCTAAATCCTTCATTATTTGTACAACCTTACTAACAACTCCATCTACCACCAGTATCTCAGTACCGACTTGCAGCTCCTCCACTGCAGCAGGCGGTGCGGAAGCCGCGTCCGCCAGGGAGGTGTCGAAAGCCTTCGAAGACGTCCGAGGAACGCCGAAGGCAGGTGAATTGTTGGACCAAGAATCCGCGCCGATGTTGCTGCAGTTGTGGCGAGCCTTGGTGCTCAACTTGGCCGACAAAGTTGAGTGGAAACTAATTTAATTAAATTTATAATAATTGGTATTTGTTTAGCAATTTTATTTTATTTTTAAAATAAATAAGGATAAATATGTAAAAATTATTATAGTATTTTATTCTTTTAATAAAAGTGGTCTATACTTAATAGTCAATAATCTGCAAATAAAATCTCCATTTTACTTATTTGAATGTGAGAAAATGAAATAGATGCATCCATATATAAATATTTGTATTAAGTATTAAAATATTTTTGATTAATACGCTAATGCATTATCGCGTGCTCTGTTAATTATATTGTTCATTACATTCATTTATTTATTTTTATTTTTCTTTATAATTTATTAAGTTGATAATGAACAAAATCAATCGTATGCCATCATCTTTATCATCAAATTCAATTAAATAAAAAAAGCGAAGATTTTGTATAAAATAAAAAAATAAAAAATTGCGATGGTTTATGGGAATATAAAGTAAGTGCATAATTTGAAACAAGTAAATTTATTTGCACTTTGCGTATAATATAAAAAAAATTGTTTGATTTATTGTGAAAATAAATTATAGAATTTTATAAAATATAAATTTTAAATTTATGTATATAAATATGTATAAAATTAAATATAACTTATCAATATGTAATGCTAAAAATAGATATCAACTATTATAACTAAGATATTATATTTTTCAACTTAGATTTAAAGGTGAATGACATTTATATTAGTACTTATTGATACACATTTTTCTTTTAACTTCGAATATACATTGCAAAGATGATGAAAATAATTAAAAATGATATAACATATATGTGTATAAAATATAATATTTGTCAATTGGAATTACAATTATTCGTGTAACGCTTATACATAAATATATCTTTTAGGTTGTATTGTACAAAATTATGAAATGACAAAATGATGATGTGATTAGAAATTAGGTTTTAGAGAAAAATAAAATATAATATTTATCAATTATTATAGTTATTTTTGTAATATTTTTTAAAATAAATGAAAAATTTAGAATGAATCTTAAAGTATCAATTAACATTTTATTAAAATAAACAATACTAAGGATGAAATACATATAACAACCGAACATTTTAATATTAGGATAAATAAATTACTTAAAATTTATTAGATTTTAGAGATTCTAATTAAATTAATATATACGTAGAGTATATAATTTTATTTTATTTTACCACTTGTAAATTGTAATCCATATTTAATGATAAAATATCAAACAATAATTCAAAGTATAAATTGATAAAATTTACCATGTGTAAAGAATAAAAATTAATTATTCTTTTCCATCTACCTTGACTTTGATTTCATCATTCCTAAATCCTAAGCACCATATCGTACTATTCACTAGATCACCAGAGCTCAAGTATTCTCCGGACGAATTTGGCGGTTCCGATTGCTTATTAGCTACGGCGGTCCGACCGAAGGCAAAATCCCATGTCCAACGCCGTTGCCAATGGCCTAGCCGGAGCCGGAGGCGGCATCATTGCTCAAATCATCACTTATCCTCTGCAAACTGTAAGAACAACCTATCCGTCTTCCTCTCTCTCAGTTCAGATACAGCGACTATATCGATTTCAAATGGAGATTTGGCGATATTACAGGTGAATACACGGCAGCAGACCGAGAGAGTAGCTAAGAAAGGCCTTCGCAATTTGGATGGAAGTTCCTCGCCTCCTCAGTCTCGTCCAACTAGCACGCTTCTCCAGATTATCCAGGTTTGTATTCATGCGTTTGGAATCATAATCTTTTTATATTATCGCGACTGTGAGCTGGTTTGCTGTGTTTTATGGCAGGTTCTACAAACGGAAGGTTGGGGAGGACTGTACAGTGGTCTCAAGCCTTCTCTATTAGGAACTGCGGCATCACAGGTAGACTCATCTTCTCAGATTAGGTTTTATAGATTGAAAAGTTCATGGTCTTCAAATTGCTGGTTAGTTGCTTCCGGAAACGACTTTGCTGTTTAGATAGCCCCCTTTTCAGAATTTTGGTTTATGCAAATGCTTCTAGACAAGCTTATGCTACAGTTTGTTAAATTTAACCATGTCAACCAGAAAATTAATTTGATAAATGGAGAAACTCCTATTTATTATACTGGCTTGCTTTTCTTGTAGTAATTTTAAATGTTGGACTTCTAAGACTCGTCCTCAGTTGTTCTCTGATAGACTCTTAAGCAGTTTCTGCACTTAGATGAAGTCTTACTGCACCTAATGATATCCTTTGACAATGGTAGGGAGTATATTACTATTTCTATCAAGTCTTCAAAAACAAGGCAGAGGCCACTGCAGTTGCTCGTAAGAGCAAAGGACGTGGAGATGGAACTGTTGGTGTTTTCTCTTGGCTTGTTGTGGCTGCTCTTGCTGGGTGAATAATCCATTCTTAACATATTCTGTCACTCCTGATTTAATTAAATCTGGAAATTTAATCCGTGCTTGTTTTCTCTACTGTTGCAACTGTTGAATTGCTTTTGGTGGTCATCTGTTTGCCATCTTTCCTTTCAGGTCCTTGAATGTTTTGCTGACGATTCCCATATGGGTCCTTGTGACTCGAATGCAGGTAACTCTCAGTATTGGAATACACTATGCACCACTTTATATACTTGTGTGCTAAACTCATTATCGTTTTTTTAGTTAAGAAATTATATTGGTTCTTGCACTAGTTGATTCTTTTGGAGTAAAGTGGGATCTAATATCTGTGACATGATCAAGTTCACGTTGTTAAAGTTATCGTTAACTTGTTGGTGCATGAACAATCTAGACAAAACAATGATCCTAATGTTGGTGTTGGCACATAACTCATTCCCGCTAGAACTTGCATCTGATCTCTGGAAGGATCTAGTGGGTTTTGATAAGTCCATCCTTTTTCTTTAGATCCAGTTTGATCTCTTCTTCTCTTTGAAAGAATCAGGATATTCAACATTTCTCCAGAAATTAATTATGACGATGCAAAGCTGTATTCTCTATTTTCTGTATGTTCCTTTATTTGTCCTTTTCTTTTTATTTAGTGTTGATTATTCCATCATACTTCTCAAATGGCTGTATATAGACACAAACTCAAGCAGAGAAGAAAATAATGGAGGGCAAGAAGGCAGCTCTGATGAGGGAAGCGTCACTAGATGGCTGGGATGCTTCTACATTGGAAGAGAGACTAGCTGAACTTGAATCAGTGAAACGTCGTCCATATGGAACATTTAATGCGGTTAGTGTATCTGTACTTGTTGGTTAGTGTATCTGTACTTCCTTTGAAGTCCTCCCGTTACCTCTCCCATTTGTTCCTGTCCTAGATAATTTATTTGTCTATTTTCTCAATTTTTCTGCCCTAACACCTCATTTTTGCTTCTTAATTGAATAGGCGCGCGAGGTTTATAATGAGTCAGGGATTGCTGGATTTTGGAAGGGCATCATTCCAACACTCATTATGGTGAGCAACATAGGTTTTGAGCTAAGTTTATCTACTTATGGAAGTTTCTTTAAGACTGAGAGTTAACTTTGAAAGTTAACAATTAGTTGTAAATCAGAAAATCAAGAACAAGGAAAAATGACTTGAAGTTAACTTCCAAAATGCAGACTTGATTTTTTAATTTCGCTTGAAAATCACTTTTCTTATAAGCTATTGTATTACGAATTAAGGATAATGTTTGATATTTGAACTTAACAACCCATTTTGCAACATTCCAGTTAACTTTAACTTTTTTTACATTGGATTCTTGTACAATAGCTACACTAGTCTGTTTGTCAAGTGTAAAATAATCATGCTACCATAATAGTTAATTTTGCTTTTGCTGTAGGTTTGCAACCCTTCTATCCAATTCATGATTTATGAAACCTCCTTGAAGCACTTGAAGGCAAAGAGAGCTGCTAAAAAGGATGGCTCAAAAGCTGTAACAGCTTTGGAGGTTCAATTGCTTATTGTGGAAACTTTGTGAATTTCTGCAACTTTGTCCTTTTTGGGAGAATTGGTTTTCCGGGGATTACCAGATCATTTCTCCTGCAGAAAATTTTAAATATTTTATCACATTTTCTCTCATATCCCTTCTTGAAACAGGTCTTTTTGTTAGGAGCTTTGGCAAAACTTGGAGCAACCGTTGTAACATACCCTCTGCTTGTTGTTAAGGTAACTAACTGCATCAAAACCATTATATTAGGTATTGCATGCAATCAAGTTCGCAAGTGCCTTACTCTTATGTGTTTTCAAGTTGATGTCACACACATGTGTTCATCACTTCATCACTATGTAGATGTCAATGCTGATCTTGTTGGCATTTGATGCTATTGCAGTCAAGGTTGCAAGCAAAGCAAGAGATTGGTGGGAATGTTGCGATGAGATACACTGGTTCAGCCACAAAAGATCCTACACTTTGCTTTTCTTACATCTAATTTTTAGCTCTACTAATGTTTGGCTTTATTTTATGTGTATAGGTACATTAGATGCAATAATTAAAATGATACGTTATGAAGGTCTGCGTGGATTTTACAAGGGCATGAGCACGAAAATTGTACAGAGTGTTTTTGCAGCTTCTGTGCTATTCATGCTTAAGGAAGAGCTTGTCAAGGCATACATGCTACTAACGCAGAAAAGCCAGAAGGTTGTCTTAAGGATATCAAAGAGATAGTCCATGATCACATACAAGGAAAGAATGGATGTTGTGTTTAAGAGTTCACTAGGTAATTATAAATTGTGAATCAAACTTTGGTGCATTGACTGTCATATTACTTTATTGGAGTATATACTGGCCTTCAGTAGGAACAGAAAAAAAATGATATAATTGTAATCTATGTTTCAGAATTGTCCCTTTGAAATTCTTATTCTATTCTACTAAGCTTTTCTGCATTCATTTGTGCTTTCTTAGAATGCTAAATTTTGTAGTATTGAAGTACATTATAATCATATTCACATGATCAATTAGTTTCTATGACCTAAGCCAAACTCAAGACGAAGAAGGGACATTGCTGTGATTACAAGGTAAGAGCTTCTGAACTCTTCAAGAATTGCATTTACTTTGCTGCATTGGTAACAAATTCAATATTGGCGTGACTCGTATGGAATCGAACTAAGTAATAATGGTGATGCATAGCTTTTTCTTCAAGAACTATACATTCCCGCTTCACAATCTTGAGTTTAATTTCTCCATCTTTAAGCTTCGAGAAGCAATATGTCAATATTTCTGACACCTGGACTACACTTTTGCAGGAACTAGGTCTCCATTCGTCGTGATCAAGACAAAGTTCACTCTCCGGTTCTTTAACTAGCACCAACAGCTCATCCCATGGTTCCATGTTCAAGACATGTCGTTCTTTGTCAGTGAAAACCTTAAAGACCCAGGTGTTGTTTCCATCCACAAAAGAAGTGTTCTGTAAAAGCGTTTTTATCGCATTCTCGATTCCTGATAATCTGAACACAATTCTAGAAGCTAGATGCTTCTAGCACACTCTTGGCAGCTCCAGCACGGCTTTGTTTTCAGATGATTCACAGTTCATTGATGCATTAAATACCCTTGCTACTGATGTTTTGCCCGTGCCGTTGGGTCCGTAAAAAGGATAAATCCGAGCATCTCTTCTTCTATAAATGGCACCAATAATTGCGTTATTGACAACTTCATTACCTGGAATCTCTTCAAAAAAATTTGGTTGGTACCTGAGACTGAGGCTTGAGGTTATAGATAAGGAGTGTTCCTCACTGTGCCCCCCTTGAGCCTTGACCATGCAGTGCTTGGATTACATCCATGGACCTTTTGCTTGTGGCTATATTCATTCTTGACCACAGGCTCCATCAAGATCGAGCACTTTCCTTAAACAGCACTGATTGGGAAGATCGATGAAATTGGGGTGAAGTGAAAAGAGTAATCTTCTTTTCAGGACGGGTCTTGGAGCAATCCCAATACATAACTCAAAAGACCTGTGCCTCTCTATCCTCACCAATGATCTTTGTCATTGCCAATTTGCGAGGAAAAACAGAGCTTGAATTTTGAGGTATGATGTTCTATGAAACTTGTTGGTTTGTGACTTGTGATAGTGAGAAACGCACCAGTTGGTACTGTCTATCAAGAGTAGGCGAAGACGCACCTACATATTAGTAATCGATTGATAAAGCAAGCAACAATGCACGTGGAGAACAGTACAGGCCCAAGAAGCCGAAAGACCAAACATCATTTGATGGATGGTTTCCTGTCGTACAACGTATGCCCCACAATTTGGGTGATCTGGTTTACAACATCTCTTAATTTCATTAACGTAAAGTCAAAGAAGAAACCGCGGTTGCCTGCAGAACTTGCTGCAGCATCCGTGCAGCAAGACGCAGCCCAGTTTCACCCACCACACGCCCCGCCAAGTATCGCACCTCGGACTGCTTTAGTGCCTTCAAAAACAAATCCAACATATAAGAAGATTGTCTCAACGTTCTAAACTAAAACAACTTGTTCTAAATTCATTAAGATTGACATTGTTGATGTACCTGTAAGATAGGAAGCAAGAGGGATGGATCAAAATTGTCTGAATTTTGCAGAAGATTCCATATTCGGAACACTTGATCTCGAAGATCCATCATGCTCTTCATCTCCTCATCCCTCATCGTAATTGGTCCATTAGGGTTGCCACCGAACAATAATATCCGCATCGGAACCGGGATAGATATGTATGTGTCCATAGCAGAACTCAAAGCAAAAGCTTCAATTACGTGAACAGATTCCTGGGTGACCAAGTCTCGAAGATCTTCACCATCCGAACCTAATAACAGTAGCAAAACGGGTTGCAGGGCATCTTTTACTGCAAAATCTCTGTCTTTTCTACCTTGTTCAAGTAAGTTCTCGAGTCGATTCCACCTATACCCAAAAAGACAATACAAAAAGGTTCAACCTTGGAAGGGTTTATGGAATGCAAATTCATCGTGTAATGGTAGAAGTAGAAAACGTGCCTGAATCTTCCATCTTTGAACAGAAGTTGAATTAGGGCGTCTCGTAGATACGTGTTTGGATCAGTGAGAAGCCTTTTGGCGAAATACGGATACGAAGCAGCCAAGACCTTGAAATTGGGATCTGCATAGAGTGCTAGGCCTTCTAGTACAGTGAGAGACCTCAGTACCAATACGTAGTATGCAGGAACTGCGTGCAAAAGATCAAAGCCAAAACTCAATTGTTGCAAAAAAAAATAAAAAAAATTGAGACAGAAATTGAAATTTGAAGTACCATTGAATGGATATTGATAGAAGATGGAGCCAAGACCATCCACAATTGTGTTAAAGTTGAGTTCGCTCACTGTGGCGCTCAGGGCATCATCGAAGAAACTCTGCAGAGCTGGAACAATTGGAGAAACATCTACATCAGGTGACAGAAACTCCAAAGCGTAGTAATCACGAGCCATGGTCTCATAATCTCGATTCACCAGATGAACAACATGACCAATAATAGCGTGTCTTGCCATTTCAGGAGTTTCACTCATCATTCCAAAATCAAGGAAAGCAAGTTTTCCTTGAGGAGTTGCCAATAGATTCCCAGGGTGAGGATCTGCATGAAAATATCCGTACTCGAGCAGCTGCCTGAGGCTGCATTGGATCCCTGTTGTTACTAAATCTAAGATATTCAAACCTTGTCGCTCAATCGCTTCTAAATCACTCAGTTTAACTCCGTCAATCCATTCCATTGTCAGTACCTTTCTGCTCGTATAATCCCAAAATATAGCTGGTACGATGATGCTTTCTTTGTCAGCATATAATTTCTTGAATGTCCTCGCGTTTTGTCCCTCCTGCAGGAACCTGTCAAAACTTACAATCAATTATTCACTAGAGAACTGATGATCTTGTTAAATCAAACATCAGAATGACAAAGGAAGGACTAACCTGAACGTAATTGAGTTCCTGATAAATTCCGCGAGCAAATTCATCGACAATAGCGACAATGTCGCTAGTGATAATATGCACGTGCTTATTCATCAAGAACCCTAGACCTCTGATGAGGAAAAAATCGAGCCCGATAACTTCTTCAATGCCGGGTCTTTGCACTTTGACTGCAACTATATGTCCTGTATGTTTCAGCTGAGCTTTATAAACTTGCCCTAAACTTGCTGCAGCAACTGGGGATGAAGATACCGAAGAGAAGATGGCATCTAGTGGCATTTCTAATTCTCTCTCGATGCATTCAAATGCATCTGCATCTGGGAAAGATGGAATAGAGTCCTGCTCGATTACAATTAGTTAAATTTAATGCCTTTAGCAACACAAAGGAAAGTCGGTTTATGATTGATTTTGCCACTTTGGAATTTTAATTTGCAGTACCTGAAGTTGTGATAGTTCCTCCAGATACTCGGGAGGGCAGATATCAGGCCGAGTCGATAATCCTTGCCCTATCTTGACAAAAGTGGGGCCTAATCGTGTTAACATCGTCTTCAATTCCGCCCCTCGTTTTCGCTTGTTTTGATCAATCTGCCCCCACCTTTGATCCAGCATCAATTTCATGGCGAATGAACCCAACGCTATCATTATCTCCAACGCTCTCCCCACCACCTAACAGACATAATTGCACTCGAATTACACGCACCATACCAGAAACCAGATGAAACTTCCTTTCCAAATTGTTGATCGTGAAGCAATTTTCTATAATTGACGCAAAATAATTCAAAATGCTTTAGCACCAGCAAGCACTCCATGAGTAAAATTCAGAGACGCTTCGATTGCAGACGATTATGAGAAATTACTGACAGTGACAGAAAGAGAAGGAAAATAAGAATCACCGCACCTTGAAAGGTCGCGATCCGTACTTGCGATCGAGAATATCGGAGCTGTAGACGGGAGCATCAGCCGCGCGAGCCAAGGCTTTAATCTCGGCAGCTATCTCCTCTGCCCGATGCTGCACCATCTGTACCCTGCCGGCACCTCCATTACCATGCGATCTGATCTCCGACGACAGAGCAGCCACCGTTGCTGGAATTCTGACACCGTTGACTCCTCCGCGAGGCTTCTGGAACGTAATCGGAGACGGCCAAATAGGCCGTGAAGAAGATATAAGGAGTGGAAGAGCAGCAGACATGGACTCTGGTGAGGAGGTGGACTAGTAGTAACTACTAACTAGCGTAGCTCCGAGGTAGGAGGAGAGATAGACGATTGGCGATGGCGCATTGGAAATGGAGTTTCTTTCTTTACTCTCTTTTCTTGAACTGGAATAATCCAGAGCAGGCGCGGTGCACTCAAACTGTGCCATGCCCACTTATTTTTGGCGGAAAAATCCATCAATTTTATTTTAAATTTTGTTATTAATTAATATATGATTAAAAAAATGTTGGACGGTTTATTCGTCAATAAGTAAAATTATATTTAAATATTAATTTATATTATAGTAAATATAAATTCGTACTTTATATATAAATAAAATAAATTTTTATCACGGTAAAGTGTATAAAATAATTTGGCACAAATATAAAGCGTATGAATAGTGATTGAATAATTTAAATAATATTGTTAAATTTATTATCGGAGTCGAGTCATATCCAAACAGCAACCACATTATACAACTTGTGTTTCATCCTATAACCAATTGGTAATAGAAGAAGATAGTCTTGTTATATATATGGTGCATAATTATTTGGAAATCCAATGATGTGGGACATACTTCAACATTCCCTCGCCAATCTCGACATTTTTAATCCAGACGGGTTGAGATTCAACAAATTCTCTCTCATGTCCAAGTTCGACCTGGACTCTAGTACGCGGAGTAAACGAGACACAATAAATTACATCATTTACCCATAACGAGAAACAAACCAACACCGTCAAACGGAATCCGACTCTGATACCATGTTAAATTTATTATCAGGGTCGACACATCCAAACATCAACCATATTATATAATTTGAGTATAGTAGGAGATATCATTATTATATATAGGTTGCATAATTGTTCACTAATGTGGAACCTACTTCAACAAATATCATTTGCATTCAATAGATTAGACTGCAATTCATATGGGTGAATTTCTTCTTCTTGAATACTAACATCTAACTCCACCTTCCCATTCATCTACCTAATACTATGAATTAAGGTAAGATATGATGTATAAAGGTTTGACAATGTCAATGATATATCATTTATATATGTATATATATAATCTCACCATATGATACTCCCTAATTATCATTTGTCATTATATAATATATATATATATGTGTGATTAATTAATGTAATAAAAGAAACTGGGAAAAAGGTTTTGACTTTTGACTAAAGTGCTTCTACATATTGACCAAGGACAGACTACAAACATATATTTGACCTTTGTTGTTCCACTTCCATCTCCAGCCTATGAAAAGGTCCAATGAAAAACACATCTTTTCCTTTCCACTGTTGCTTCTCTCTGCCTTGTCCCTCTCCCAGTGACCCAGTCTCCCTAATCCCTATCCATGGAGTCAACAGACTGAAGAAATAAAAAAAAAGGAATGAAACTTGGTTAATTGAAATTCAACTAACCAAAAAATCGATTCGAATATTGTTAAAAGTACTGAATCGAAACATTTCTATATTTAAATCGCATATTTTGGTTTGTGCTAAATTGACTTGTAAAATCAATGACACTTTATAGATCCAAAATTTATTTAAGAAAATCAGAAATTTTTATTTTTCGCAAGTTCAGATCATAAACAATTGCAACTGCCAAAAAGCAAATTTAGTTTGATAAACTTTCATGAATTAATGCCCAATTTTTAATAATTTGCCCATTAATTACAATCCTTACGTTTCTTGATTAAAAAACAAACTATATTCAAATGGAAACCAGCTCTGCTCTGCTAAACTCCAACTCTGCTTCTCTCTTGTTTGTTCTTTTCCCTATGAAATCAAGCTCTGGTTTCTGATAAGTTTCTTCCTTTGTGGACTCAACTTGAGAGGGAGAGGGAGAGGGAGAGGGAGAGAGACTGTACGGCGGCGTCACCTTCATGGGTTCTGACTCGGATCGCCGATCCGTACAGATATGATCCTTGTGCCAACATTTATAGACAATCACTTCTCACCTAACTCCACCGCCCCCACTTCAAATCAAATGCAATGACTGCCCCTCCCTCCTCCCTCTATTTTGCATGACACCGCGTCTTAATCCTCGTGATTGATTGAATCGATCTAGTTGTACTGCGTTATAGCCCCTCAACCAGACACCCAGAAAGTCGCAAAGCTCCGTCCTTTAGAGGCTAAGCTGCTTTATCTGATTTGGGTTTTTTACTAGATGGGTTCTTGCGTTTCGAAATCGAGAGGTCGAGGCAGTGATGCGGTGGGTTTGCCAGTGGATAATGGTGGTGGGTCTGGGAGATGGATGAACAAGATGAAATTAGGATCTTGTGAAGGTGAGAACAAGAACCAGATCAATGTTTCTGGAAAGATGTTCTCCAATGGAACAAGTGATGTTGCTTGCTTGCATACTCAGCAAGGGAAGAAGGGTATCAATCAAGATGCTATGTTGGTTTGGGAGGTCTGTTGCTTTGCTTAACCTAATTTTCTTTCTTTCTTTCTTTATAATTATCAATAGCTGAACCAAACTGATTGTTCTCTATGTGTTTGCGGGTTTGAGCTTGTTCAATCTGTTAGTCTCCATTTACATTTAGTGCTTAATTCTGTAGAAATTGGTGGAAATGGTCAAGAAATAGAACATTTTAGGTTTATCTATTTCTTTGTGCTAGTGCTAATTTAGTAATTTCTGGGAAAAAATTGATTGATTTGGATCCTAAACTAGCCAACAAATTACCTTTTTTTCCCTAGATAATGTATGATTATTACACTTCAAAGCACAAATTATGAGATCTCCATGATAAAAGATATAATATAAAACTGATAATTGTAGTTTGCAATGCTTGGAGTTCTTTAGGGTACTATCATAGTTTATATTATATAAGGTTAATAATCAAAAAACAAACCGAACTTTGAGGAAAAACCAAACAGAAAACCAAACTTTTTTTGTGGACAAACAACAAACCAAACTTTTGGAATTAAGCAATCAACAAACCTACCTCAAATTTTCATTATGTTTGAACGGATTTTTCAATGTTTGAGGGAGTTATTAAGTCAACATTAGTTGAAGTATTCTAAGAAAATAGTATTACGACTTAATAACTGTCTCAAACATTGAAAAATCCGTTCAAACATAATGAAAATTTGAGGTAGGTTTGTTGATTGCTCAATTCCCAAAGTTTGGTTTGTTGTTTGGTTTTTCCTCAAAGTTCGGTTTGTTTTTTGATAATTAACCCTATTATATATCTATGCAAGTTTCCTTTCTACATATACAAATCTAATTTCTCTCCCTTTTCTGATTTTAGAATTATAACTCGAGAAGGGATACAATCTTCTGCGGGGTGTTCGATGGTCACGGTCCATTTGGTCATATGGTAGCTAGAAGAGTCCGTGATTCGCTCCCTCTAATTCTTTCCACTCAATGGAATGCTGTTTGTTCTAGTGAAAATCAAGAAACCCTTTTGAACCCCGAGGATTCCCCTGCAGCTCCAAATCCAGATGGAGCTGTGATAGCTGCCATGGATGATCAATGGTCAGAGAATTTGGTAGTGGACGAGGAAAATGAGAAGCTGCCAGAAGTGCATTATCCGCTCAGACAGTCAATGTTGAAGGCCTTTAACTTGATGGACAAGGAATTGAGATTGCACCCGACAATCGATTGTTTCTGCAGTGGTTCAACTGCAGTCACCTTGTTAAAGCAGGTACCTTTGTTCTCTAGCTGCCTTCATGACTATGTCAATGTTGAGGTTATTAGACTAACTCAATGGGGAAAGGCTTATAGACCAATGAACTAGTCGATTAGGTGGAATACCTGAGAGATTATTCTTGCTTAGTCTTAGAGCAATGTTCCGAGCCAATCGCAAACCCGCTCCAAAACATGTGGGACCCACGTCAGTACTAACTAGACAATGATTGGTCCAGAGAGCCATCATCCATGTTGATCATGGACGGGACGGGCCGGTCTTGGAGGCAGGACCGAGACTTCAGTTTGACATCTGGAGGACCGAGACCGACTTTGTCCAAAAAAAAACGAGTCGGTCTTGCTTGATTCGGTCCGGTCTCGGTCTTGGACCGAAAATTTTGGTTAAAAAAAAATCAACAGGATTAGTCAAAAAAAAATACCGAAATGTTGGTTTTGAACCTGATCGCTTCTTGTCTTCCGTCGCACTTCCTTATGGAACCGATCCAAGGGTTGTTGAATGCTTCAATGTCATGAATTATTAGTGTTTCAAGAGTATACCATGAATTTTTAGGATTTTCTTCAAGGTCGGGCCGGTTTGGTCTTAGTCGGGCTTTTGGGGAAAAAGCCCGAGACCAAGACTGAGTTCGACCTTAAAGAAAAAAAACTGTCCGCTCGGTCTCGGTCCTAGTCGGGCCGGTCTTGTCAGGAATTCGGCCCAACAAGTCTTTTTTTATCACCCCTAGGACTAATGGTCAAGTTAGTAATTTTTCGTACATCTCCCCCTCCCCATAGCCCCAAAATAAAGAGCCTTGAATACTCGAAGAAAAGTACCTAAACCTAACAAGATTAAGTGAATACCTAAAATTGTAAGAACGAAGTAACGCCTGTGTAGGCTTCTGGCTTATTGAGTATTAGGTGGAAGAGTTAATTTATTCGATAAACCCTACACCAATTGTTCATACAATTGGTATGGGACAAGACTCATAACTTACAATTGGTTTGGTCCATAACAATCAACACCGTGATAGGGTCGGGATCTCATTATCGGGAATGTTGGCGACTCCAGAGGAATCTTGGCAACAAGAGACAAAGACAACAATCTAGTTGCTGTTCAGCTTACAGTGGACTTGAAGCCTGATCTTCCAAGTACCTCTCCTCTCTCTCTCCATCTCTCTCTCACATTTATAGATTTCTGTAATATGGTTTTGTATTGACAGGGGAAGCTGCAAGAATACAACAATGCAAAGGACGAGTCTTTGCACTGCAGGACGAGCCAGAGGTGGCTCGAGTTTGGCTACCCAATAACGATTCCCCGGGTCTTGCTATGGCCAGAGCTTTTGGTGATTTCTGTCTCAAAGATTTCGGATTAATATCTGTTCCCGACATATTCTATCGTCACCTCACTGAAAAAGATGAGTTTGTCATTCTGGCCACCGATGGGGTAAGACATCACATTAGAAGCTCGTGTTGATCATATGATGTGATGAGTAGGGCTGTCGATGGTTAGGGTATGGTACTGTTATGACAAATACCATAACCATACCATATTTTTAAACCACATATCATAATCATAATTATAATCATTACGGGTACAATTTTCAATATCATAACCATTAAAATAACTGTGGTTATTAAGCATGGTTTTACCTGTATACTCATATTTATTCCACACATGTAATATAATAAAAGACTGAAAATTTTATTTTAAAAAATACATAAATCTATGTTGTCAACAATAAAAATATATAAAACTAACATAATGGTTATTTATTACATGTGTGTACACTAACTTTTATTATTTAGTATCTATTAGTTTATTAATAATAAATAATTATTATATTTATATAATACCATGTGTATAACTCAAATATCATAACCATTATGAGTAGAAAATTCATCACCATAATGGTACGGTTAACCATATTAAATAGTAACGGTTATAACCATGATTATGAGTTTTTCACCGCACCATTGCCGGCCATAGTGATGAGCCTTAACTAGATTGAAGATCTTGTCCAATAAATTTATCATTTTTGGCAGGTTTGGGATGTTCTTTCGAACAAGGAAGCCGTGGACATAGTAGCTTCCGCTCCGGGACGTTCAACGGCTGCCCGAGCCCTTGTTGACTGTGCGGTCCGTGCGTGGCGACTCAAGTACCCGAACTCAAAGAATGATGACTGCGCTGCTGTCTGCCTTTTCCTCGACTGTGTTTCTCCAAACACACGACCCATGAAGGCAACCCTGGTAACCAAACCCGATACAGGCAAAACGATGGAAATAGCCATCGATGATTCTGATCAACAACACGATGTAGTCCTTGAACGAATGGGGACACTGGGCCCCAGCGAGATCGTTCCCGTCTCGGAGCTGACCGAAGAAACCGGCCACCTGGGTGTTAGGTCATCAAAGAAGAGCCTCGCTGAGTGCATTGCTAATGGTGAGGATGAGGACTGGTCTGCCTTGGAAGGCGTGACCCGGGTTAACAGTCTCCTTAGCTTGCCGAGGTTCATGTCGGTTGACTCGAAATCGGCTAGTTGGAGGAAAAAATGGATATGATTTGGAAATTAGATTATTGTTTTGAAGTCCATTTTTTTGGTACGAGGAAGCGTGCTGTCGGGGTAGATGAAGCTTGGGAATCAAGCCAGCGATTTTTATTTTTTACTTTTTCTTTGTGGGGGTAAATAGAAAATGCTGTAAAATTGGGATAGATGATTTGCGATCGAGCTTCGCTGTATTTGCTTCCTCTGTAGACATTTTGTCGTGAGATTGTGGTTCCAATGTTTGTACTGACCGAGATTTTGTACGAGGATTGTTGTCCGATTTATGAAATATTGGAACCTTTCTATAACTTATATAACTTACAATTTCTGACGCTACACAATTAAACGACACGATATGCTTTAAAACATATATGAATTTGACATTAACGGGTCCCGTGTCTAAACAATTTTTATACGTTTAGATACGATTAATAATCGCGCCTAAACACCTCAGATATGTAGATATTTGTATAAACACGATTAACTAATCGTGTATACATGTGGTACATTTAGACACATTTAAGTATAATAATAATATTAAAATATTAAAATACCCACATAATTTTTAATATTGAACTTTGAAGACCTTGTTTTGTATATATAGATTTGTGTATATATCTATTTTAAAGCGTATATGAGTTTGACCTTAACGAATTCCGTATCTAAACAACTCTTATCTGTTTAGACACAACATGATTAATGATACGACACGTCACGATTGTCACCTCTACATTTCTCCACCATGTGATTCGTTTATTTAATATATGTTGTGAAATTAACAAATATTGGGATACTAATTACTAGGTAGCTATTGAATTTTATATCTAAATTAATTTACTAAAAATATATATGTCCTATTCTTTGAGTTAATCAAATCAAATTTACGTTTCTTTAGATTTAGACCGTAAGAGAAGGGCAAATGTGGAAATTTTAATGAATCATGGTAATTTACATTATTATTTTTTCTCAAATCTTGTTATCGGTATTTTTATGGGCCATGGATGGGTTATGTAGCCCATTAATAAACCGTATACGGGCTTACTATTATTTTTTTTAATGTAGAAGGTTATTTTCGTAATTTTGGATCAGTGTTAACGTTAACGTTATTCTATTTGAATTTCGTTTGTTCTTAAAATTCGCTTTATTAATTGGTCGAACCAAAATGGACCTACTAATCATACTTATCATCAAACAAAACTAGGGAGCACTCTTAGTATACTCTATAAAGTTTTAATATAATTTCTCAATTTATTTTAGTAAAAATAAAATAAAAGTAGAGAGCACTCTTAGTTATTTTCTTAAAATATATTTTTAGATATTATTTTTTTAATCTTAAAATAGTTATGAAAAACATGGGATATATATATATATACACGTAGAGATAAAAACATGTAAGACAGTAATTGCTTCTGTAATTTATTTCTACTTTTAAAAGAAAAAAAAAAACTTTTTTACATTTTTTAAAAAATATTCACTCTTGTTTTTTCTTCAATTTTGTATTAAAAAATATCTTACGTTTATAATTAATTCAGTGCAATGATGATGATTAATTTGTATACCTAATCTTTAATAATAATAATGTTCATGTCAGTTCCTCTCGATACCTAGGGCTAAGATATACAATGATGATGTGGTTTTGTCACGTGAGATCGATCCATTTGTGTATGATGATGGCTTGTGACTTCCCATTTACCCGGCCAGAGAGAAAACTCTTCCCTTTTACTTGCTGTTTCTTTGAAAGATCCTCACTCTTTGAATTTGCAGGCACCTGAGACTTGAGAGACCAAACGGAAGCGCATACCCTCCTGCAACTGCAAAACAAGTAATAGTAATTTAGTATAATAAAAGGAATACATATATATATATATATATATATGTATGTATGTATATATGAGAATGCTAATTAACCCTAGTTGGATTATGTAATACACATGCAATCATTAGGGCACAACCAAGGACAAAGCCAGAAATTTAGGTCGATAGGGACAGTAATTAGTCTAAGGGCAAATAGTTAAAACAAAAAAAAAAAATCAAACGGGGCAAATGTAAGAATTTAAAGGATTAAATTGAAAATAAATATATTTTTTAGGGTTAAATTGACACAAATCCAAAAGTTGAGATTGCTCCCTCATCCCTATGTGGCTTCGTGCTTGGGCACAACTTAATCACATATAATTAAGTTACATCTGGAGCGATTGTCTTAGACTCTTAGCGGAAGCGAATCTGCCTGAGATTGGAATAACGGTCTGTCGGACGGGAGGACACGTCACTGATTAACTGACAGCGGCCTAAATTTTCACAGTTGATGACCTCTGTCTAAACTGTGGGTTACTATCTCTCTCACTGTTCAGCTGATGAAGAACACTCATATATAGAGAGATTAGGTTTATGGTAAGTATTTCATACTAGGCTTATCTGAATGAACTCTTATTTATGAGCGACCTATTATCTTAAATCAACTTACCCTGAATTTAGTTAGTTACCCATACATCGAGAGACTGTGATTATGTGAATGAAGAACGTGAAGTGTGCATGGGTTGCTTGTGCGGGTAAACACTGTCCCCACTAGGGTTTGGGCTGACAACAAGTCAAGCACCCATCAGTCAGTGATTGCACTACACTTATATTATACAGAAAATATATTATTAAATTTATATTCGAGACACACTATTCTCAGAGTGTACACGTTCCTTTTGTAGGGTGAATGATAATTAACATAATTACCCATCTCAATCTCAACCCTAAACTTTCAACAATTGTGTCAATGTTATATTTACCATTTAATAAATGAAATGAAAAGAACATGAGATCCAACCTCGTCGTACCAGATCGAAGTGGAAGAAAACATTCTGCTTTGTTTTACGGTCACGGTTTGCTCAATCATTAAGGAACCACTCACACGATTATTAATTATCAATGTAAATATATGCATTCTAAAGTCTAATGAACCAGATTATGTTTTCCGGTATGACTCTTTCTGGTATATTTCAGGTCGGCTTTCTTGCTACTCCGTTAACCTGCACAGAAGGAAAGTCCGAGAATTCCCATTGTTTTTCCTTCGATGATTAAGTCAGTCAGAGATTCGTTTATGGAGAATAAATATGGAGTCAAGTACGCAATGTTACATTCGTTTAGAATGGAGATCGGTGATTGTATTTATAACCCTCACCCCTAACCTGACCGAAGTTAATCATGACCATAGTCATCCCATGTGTCATCTAGTTAACTGACCATGGTTACGTCTTGAGTCCCGTGCTGCTTGGTGTCATGTGCATAGTGTCCTTGTTTTCTGGATCTCTGTCCCGCACGACGGTGTCTCCATTACACTTTATCTGGCCTAGAGCCTTGAGCCGTATTGTGCCGTAATAAGGAATCTTTAAGGGAAGATTGATTTTCAATTGACGCCGCTTCAAGGGCAGCGCCATCACTTTATTATGAGTCGGGTCGATCTTTATTCAACTTTATCCGATGACATGCGAACTGATATTCAACCTGAACTATCCACACATTTATTTAAGTGATATATAACCATTCTTAAATTTATTATTTAATATTATTAACCCTCATTTGTAAATTTCTATACTCTGTATATCCATTTCTCAAATTGATATTTCTCCAAGTTTTTTTCAATGGAATGAATCATGTGCAACTTATCTTACAAGGTCCAAAAAATGTTACATCGGAGTCAGAGATTTATATGGATGTGTGGATGGGGATGGATTGATATGATTCTGTCATCTCATGCGTGTAACCAAAACCCTAATCTCTCTCTCTCTGATTTTTCTATTTTTCAGACCCAAGACTTTCAACACGCAAAGGGTCGCTTCATGACGTGGATAGAAGAAGGGTTAAATATAAAGTTCATAACCATCTAATCTAATCTAATCTCTCTCTCGTATGCCCTAAATAGTAAATACTGTGCATTGGCATCTTCTTTTCTTTGTCGTTGTCGATAGGCTTCCTCCATGCGTGAAGAACATTTACTAGTCAGAGTAAGTTTTACCCTACTTCCTTAACTACAAAAAAAGGTAAAAAAATCGAGCATCTCTGTAAAACTTACTCATCTTCTTCTATATAAATTTACTGGGTTAATATGATTTAAAAACTATCTTATCACTGAAAATAAATGATGATATACAAACTTCGCCTATGCTTAAATAAGTGAATGGAACAATCTAGTGTCTTGATTATGAAGAAAAGGTATTTTTGAAGATACTATTATAGCTCACTTATTTTGTGAAAAATCATGGTGTTTAGAGATTTGAGTTATGTCCTAGCTAAAGAATATTTTATACCGAACATTCCTTATAAATAGGGGTGTCAAAACTTGATACAACCCGTGGGTGACCCGCCCACGGGTCGTCTTTGGGATTGGGTGTTTGACCCATGAGTCATTTTGATCAAACTCGTAGATGATCCGTGATACCACGGGTCAGGTTTGAGTATGAAGGTTTGACCCACGGGTCAACCCGTGACCCGTGACATTTTTCTATTATATTAAAATAACATGTTTTTTGGTATGCGCAAGTCGAACGGGTCAAATTGACCAGCGGGTCATAGAGGTCCAACATGTCAGTCTGACCCAACCCTTGCATTACGGACGGGTCATTTTGACCCTTTCACCAACCCACGGGATCAGGTTTGAGTTTGAAAAATTGACTCATACTATTATATGGGTCAGGAGATCTCTGACACGGCCCATGAGTCAACCCATGACCCATTTTCTCGGCCACTACTTGTAAATGATGATTGAGACGAGAGTCAACATTTTTTTAAACCATGGGAAGCTTTATTTTATTTTGGAACACTTCTACTTATTATATATATATGATGATTCCATTTACATTGACTTTGGATAGCATAGATCGTATGCTCATTGAGACATTGTGTTCTTTATGGGGTTTTGACATTATATAAAGAGAATTTCTTGGGATAATAAGTAGACGAGGAAAGGGATTTCCCTTATGCCATTAGCATGAGACAACAGAAACAAGACAAGTTCATACTTGTCGGGAAAAGAATACTTTATTGAAATAGGGTTTTATCAATTTTGAGGATCATTTAATAATTCACGTATATATTCATTTGAGAAATGAAATAATATTTATTTTCATTAAAAAAAGTGTATAAGCATATGCAGTTGTCGATTGATGATTTATAATAATGATATCCTAACATTTCAAAAGTGGTCGACTTCTAGGAGGTTCCTTGTAGACACGAGAGAGATGACATTTTTGACAACTTTCATGGTTTTGTTGAGGGGACAAAGGGCAGAAATCAGGGAGAGATCAAGATCATTAGTGGTCCAATATTAAACAAAAATTAACACATATTTATGATATTATTTTATTAATGACTTTTTTATATATATAAGATTGTATCCACAATTCTCAAACGAAAGTGTTAAGGTTAAAGTTTTTTTTTTTTAATGTGACGTCTCTAGTGGGGTTTAAATTTAGTTCGCACGTGAAGATCACAACTGCTTGTTACTAGGGTTTATTAGTTAGTTAACTTTCACTTAGTGATCATGGTTCATCAGTTTTATAGATAACTGATCATTATATCGAACTAACACCGGATACAAGTTAAATTTTTCTATAAATATCACACTACTACCCTATTTATATAAGGTGACCTAACTTTCTACACTACGTACATTATAGATCTATGAAACTCTCAAGCTAACTTTATCATCACAGATAAAATATTAGACAAAACTCGAGTTTTTCTTCATGGATCATGTGTCAAGGAGCATTGAATTCAAGAAGTTCACCAAAATTCAACAACAATTGCATATGATGGAAGAAAGCATTTGTTAATCGCTGCCCAAGAAAATGTTAATTTCATTTACTTAGTGAATTTTTATTTGTTTAATTAGCAAAATTCAGTTTTTCTATTTTTAGATATAGTCTAGTAGTGGAGATCAATTTTACTATTTTTAGATGTCGGTTAGTAGTGGGTCAAGTAGTGAAAATTTGTTATGTTATTTTCTTATTTAAAGCAGAGTAATGAATGAAGAAAATTATGTTTTTCTCTGTAAAATATTCGTCTTAAAATCCTGTTCATTCTTAGCATTATATCGAATCAATCTAAGAGCACTTCATGGTGTTCCTTTGGACAAAGAGAACACCACAGCTACCCTAGCTTAGAAGAGGCATCAAATGATCTTACTCAGTTGATGGACAGATATTGATATATGTTGCCAAAGTATCAATCACTTTATGGAGCTTTCATCATAGCAAAAACAGTACCCTGCACGGTGTCGGGAACATTTTCCTTTTGATTAAGAGTGTAACGATAGAGAATCCGAAACAATCAATTCAGAATATATATGGTGTATTAATATGTATATATATACATTCTGATTGAGATATCAAAGAGATAATATGGTGTATTAATTTTTAATTAAATTGGAACTAATTTCATTAAGAAATGATGGTATTAGATGCTTCCACATCAATCCCATTAACTATGAAATGCCTTTCAAAAAGAGATGTCCATTAGATATTAATTAATTAAAGATCATCATGTAAAAAAAAAGGTAGGAAGCATGATTAGGCAATATATAAGGCACAAACACTATACACATTTGGAGTAAACGGCTACAGCATGGGAATGTGAAAGACTTAGGTTCATAACTCAGTTAGCTCTTGAGATCACAGAACCAGAAGAAGTAGCTGAGGAGGGCGATTTAGGGTTTGGAGCTTTTGGATAGTAAGGAATGATCCTCTGAGCTACCTTCCTTCCCCATTGGCTTGAGAATCTGTACTAGCTAGATAATTGAAGTCTCTCCATTCTTCATTGGATTTTCAGGAGAAGATCGTGTATTAGGGTTTTGATCATGTTGTAGGTAGTTAACTAGCGCCACGAGGAGACTGAGAAGAGAGGTCTGCTTTGCCAACCTAAGAAGACAGAGTTGTTAAGGATCTGGAGTCGGTACCCTTCTGAAGGGTAATGGAGCCTCAAGAGTAACTTAGCTTGGGAAAGGGCAAAGGGACTTAAGGGCACATTGGTAAACCCCGAGCTTCGAAGGAACACTTCCCACGACTCGAACCGCTCATGTCTTTCATGTCGGCTGCCTCCTTCAGCCGCCACAATGTCTGAAATCTCCCTACCGAACCAGTTGGTCTCCACGGCGAGCCGTTCCCGACTGCTAGGTGGCAGCGTGGCCTCAAGGGAATCGAACACGGCTCCATAGTGGTCCAGAGCCTCCACGAACCGACGGGTGAAGACCGGGTGGTTGTGGTTCGCCTCCCGTTCCGCAACGGTCACGATTCGTGGGTTCAGGACTCGAACACGCTGCAGAAAAGCTCGAAGCTCTCGTGTGTCAGTATCGCTTCTTATGAGGCGGTGAAGGTACATCACGAGGTTGACAGCCACCACTTCGTCAGGAATTACTTGGATCGCCGATGGTATCATGTAGGTGGTTTCGTCGTTGTTGAGCACCAGGGCGTGGAACTGGAACCTGGGTATGGATCATCAGCTTGGTTTCAGTAATAAAAACGCAAATTAAAGAAAAAAAGAACATTGATTAAGGATGTCTCAAATGTATATAAGGAACTACTTAATACGACGATCATGAAGGAGCATAACCAATCAAAAGCTAAGAAAAAAGAAACCTAGACTTAATTAGCTAGGTATGTATAAACTAGGGTTGTTAGAGCCAGACATGATATTAATGACGGGGTTAGGAATTAAGGACATGATATGGTCTATACCTTAGACCGAGAGTCTGGGCGAACTTGGAGAGGCTGTCGCCAGTGCGGCGGAGGACATCCGGGTCAGGCCCTGCCCCTGTGATGCGGATCCTTGGAGGAGGGTTCCGGTCAGCGGCGAGGGCCTGCATGAGTGGCGGCCACTGCACACCGTGCATGATGTCGAAGTCAACTATGTGTATGGGCCGCGGCTGAGTTCCTCTACCACCATCAAGGGCATCTAGTATGGCCTGGTTGGCCGTGAGGTGGCTAAACCGAATGAAGGGCGTGATCTGGTTCAGGGAGAGGTAGCACGACTGTAGCAATCTGGGGTCCGAGGAGGGATATTCCGCCGCCGTCGACGGGGTGCCGACGTAAAAGCTGAGGCGGAGGGAGAGCGCGCGGGCGAAGTGGTGCGCTAGACGATCGGAGGAGTCTCCGTAAGGCGAGGTAGCAGATGATAGGAGGGAGATGACTCTGTGGGCCGCCGCGAAGTTTGATTGGGAGATGAGCTCCGCGCCGGTGATGAGGAGTTGGCGCGTGTGGATACCCGGTGATGGGTGCCCGTACGGCTGATCGTGGTGGTAGTGGGCCAGATCTGGAGGCAGATCCGTCTCTTCGGCTTCTTGGTGGGAAGAACTGAATGAATCCGAACCCAACATCTCTCTCTCTATCTCTCTAAGTTGTAAGTCTAGGGTTTAGTTACAGAGAAGCAACAAAACGATGGTGGAAAAAAGGGTTTTCTCCATTTTTCTTTGGCTTAACGCAATATATATGCAGTTCCTTTCCAGGGCAGAACGCTGTCTCTCTTTCTCTCTACGACAGACAAAGCGTGTTCTTAGTAATCAGGTTGAAAGAAAACCCTAATACAGAGTGTGGATAGTAATAGTAATGGAGGCCAGGTGAAAGAGAAAGAGAGAGAGAGGTTATCGGCAGTCTGCTCGATCGTCTTCTTCTTCAGTTGATCTTCAGCACAGTGTATTATTTTAATGATTGGTGATAATTTCTTTTAATAATAATAATAATTTAATTAAGTATCTCCTTTTAGTGGCTCTATTAAATTAAATGAGGATTGCGCAAGTGTGGTCGGTTCATAAAGGATTAAATGTCCCAAAATACGGGCTCCCCGTAGGGGTTAAGGGTTACCATCCCATTTAATTCAAATTAAACTATAATAACTACTTTTTTCTTGTATAAAAGCTTAATATTGTCCATTTATATATGAAAACTGGTATTGTAAATATATATACTATGTACACTCTGAACTAAAAGGATTGTACTTTGCACGTTCAATAATTTAATATTTATATGATAAGATTCGAAAATATAATTCAATATTTGATTAAATTTGTGTGAAAAATAATCAAAAGAAGATTAAGTTTTATCTTGTGGCATGTTGACACAATCTAATTAACTTAGTTATATATTGTTAGATAGGATATTTGAATCAAGTAATGTGAGATATTTTAGTGTAATTGGATTGACTAGTTGACCAATATGATCATAATATATCATTAAACAAGTCAGGAGGGTGCGGAGTGCACACTTGTTTAAGTATATTATGATTTATTGTATCGGAACTTCATCAGTTGCTTAATGGTGTCAAGTCTCATCCAAATGGGGTGACCAACTCTATAAATTGACTAAGGTTCAGGTTCAAAAAAATCATCTGAAAAACAATACAATCGTTCTCAAGTTCTTGTTCAGACAAATTCTGATTTTATCCGAATGAAATTTTGGGTGAACCACCAAATAGTTTCAATCTGAAAGTGTCGTCACGACTTCATATCAATCCAAGAAATATTAATCCTCTCGAATTTGACAAATAATAAGTATAATTTCCTTTCCTTTCCATTTTTAACTTGTCCAAGCTTACGTAAATTGTAATTGCTCTAGCTTTTGGCTTGCGTTGGTTACATTATTTGCACCAAAATTGGGAACAAGAGACACCAAAAGTCCATTACAACCTCAAAGTTACCAAAAGACACAAACAGAATCTTTTAGTAATCAATGAAATTCTCTACTTATCTGAGGATATATATATATATATATATATATATATATATGTCTGTGTATGTATCAGAGAGAATGACCCGACGAAATAATAGGCATTTCATCATTTCACTTGAGCTTTTGGAATAATGGCTCTATCTTCTGTATTTTCATAGCTAGTCATTCCCTTAAAAGGCCATCCATAATTTTTTTTAAAAATAAATGAATAATTAATATACTAGCATGAAATAAGAACAATGATAATTTTGATACAATGCTATCTAGTATCTATGATTGTTACATAGATGATTATATATAATGTTATACCTTATTTTGGATTAATTATATTTATGAAATCGAAAACAAGGGTGCTAACTTAAATGACATATTTCGAAATATATATTGTATAAGAAAAATTATTTAAACAATATTTTAGTTGAAAACTAATAACAGCAGCAATATCAATTTTCAGCCTCTTTTTTTACTTGTAACTTATGAATATTATGATTTTTTAATGAGGTTAAATGCAAATTTAGTTAATCTCCATAGTAGATGGTTTAGGAGCAATAACAAATATAGGTAGATCAAATTTCAAAGATTTTTTTATTTATTTTTTAAAATTTATTTTTAACTGATATTCTACCAAAAGTAATTTTAGAAGTGTAATTTTAAGCTGTTGATAAATATTATATATATGGATATGTAAAAGAAATTACTCATCATTAGCAAAAGTACAAGTAGAAGCAAATATACCTAAAACCTTTTTTTTTTTATAGAATTGGGAGCCCCAAAAAATCATTGTCTAATGGTTCAGAAACCAGCCTGGGGATTTGGTGTTGTGGGTGTGAGTTGTGTTCCCTGGCCCTCCTCCCTTAATATATTTATTATTATTATTATTTAAATAACTAATACTCCTTGGATTACTAAATCAGAATATTTAGTTATATAGGATCAAATGGGGAGAGAATGAGGCCACAAATTAAGCTAGTTTTTTTTTGGTCAAATAAATTAAGCTAGTTAGGGTTCCATAGAAATGCCCTAACACTTCATGCAATTGTTACCCTAACTTTTGATACTTTACAAATTAGTACCCGAACTTTAATTTTTTTTAAAGTGCTACCTAAACTTTGACACATGGGCAAATCATTACCTCTGTTAAGTTTTCTTTTAATTATGGACGGAAAATGATGTATGAGCACATAATTGGTCCATAAAATTAAAAATTATATTATTTTAAAAATATTAAAAAATTATAAAAAAAAACTGGAAAATTAATAGAAAAAATAAAAGTTTTAAATATAATATTTTTTTAAAAAAGTATGAATACAAAAATAAAAATGATTATTTTTTTTAAAAAAATGTTGTTTCATATTTTTCACTAACAATATTATCTTAAAAACTCTAATTTTTCCTAATAATTTTCCATATTCTTTTTAGATTTTATTTGGTATTTTTTTAAAAAAAATATATTTATTTTTCTAAATTATGGATCAATCAAGTGTTGCCACATCTCCATCCATATTTAACGGAAAACTTAACATGGGTAGCGATTTGCCCAAAGTCTGAAAGTACATGTAGCAAAATTAAAAAAACAAAAAAAAAAAAGTTTATGTAGCAATTTGTAAAGTGTCAAATCGTTGGGGGTATCAATTTGGTTATTAACCCTAGATTATATGTTATGGAAGAGGTTCATTTATGTCAATTATTTATGAATAAAATGTGATAATTGCCCCATATATGCTAACATGAATTAAGATGACGACTATTTGTTTCGATATAAATAATCCATATGTATTATAATAATTGCGTATTTATATATGAGTTGAGTTGGGAAGGTTCTCAGTGGCATGGATAGTTCGATGTGCTTATAATTTTTCTTAATAGGATAGATTACACGATTCCGTGTAAATTTAACTTTTTATTCACTTGCAACCGGTCAAAAAATCAGTCATTTTTACTCCAAAAAATCGAATGTAATAGACTAATAAATATGTAAAGAGATCATTTGAATTCAAACCCTCCATTTTTTCATACTATAATTTTCTACTCTAAAACTCTAACCTTTAGTCTATGTTTGGTTTACTAAGGTTTTGATGAAATGGTGAGATATGACATGACACCAACATACCATAAATGTAAAATAGCTACACACATGGTGTCTGTCTATCTGAAAACATCTGCACTTCCCCATCTGATGATCCCAACTTACTTCTGTCTACATGGGGTTGCAGGAACAAGAAACCCTAGATAGGCTTTATTGAGGTCCATTGTTCATTACTCCTTTGGTAGAGAGAGAGGAAGAAAGGGAAGGCAGGCATATGACATATGCTTCAAATAGTAAAGGGTCTGTATTTTTCTGAGACTTACTTAAATTTACAGAAGAATAGGGTTGCTAGGACCATCTCATGGATATATACTCTAGGACATGATCATGATGGATTCCTCAACACAATGTAAATGATTTTTAAAAAAATGAATAGACGTGGTATGAGGGTTAGAAATAAGAGAAATATATAGTGTAGAACGATCTTTTCACGCTCCAGACCGACCTACACGGGTCTTAGGTACCAAAAAAGTTACATTTTACATTGACCTTATAGAATTTAGAGTAACTAAAACTATGATAGACATTCATGGAATATGTCAAAAATCTTTTGAGTGAACTTTTGAGATGAATTGGATATTGAGATGGGTGCCTCTCCATGGGGATAGGACAATGATAGAGGTTATTCTGTTCTCCAATTTCAGAGAAGATGTAGGAGGAGTAGATACCTACCTTAGGTGTAGGATCAAGACAGGACATGCTTTGTTTATGTCCTAAAACCCAACATATCTAAACATGTGTCTCCAAAATGAAAAAAAAAAAGAATTATATTTACAAAAGGTAATAACTCGATCCAACATGTTTTAATTGCACTAATATGTGTACGAACGTGGTAATTAAACATTTCGTTTTTGAATTGATAAACTATTTGGTCATTTTTTTTCAATGGTTAATTACAAAAAAACAAACGAACTTTGAGAAAAAACCAAACAGCAATTTTTTTTTTTTTTTACAAACAAAAAACCAAATTTTTGGAATTGAGCAAACAGCAAACCTACCTCAAATTTTCATCATGTTTGAACGGATTTTTCAATATTTGAGGGAGTTATTAAGTCAACATTAGTTGATGTGTTATAAGGAAAGGGTATTACGACTTGTTAACTTTCTCAAACATTGAAAAATTCGTTCAAACATAATTAAAATTTGACGTTGGTTTATTGTTTGATGACTTGCTAATTCCAAAAGTTTGATTTATTATTTATCAAAAAAAAGTTTGGTTTGCTATTTGTTTTTTCCTCAAAGTCCGTTTTTTTTATAATTAACCTTTTTTTTCAAATATTACAATTAAGTCCAAAAACTTAAACTACCATTGTGATTAAACATCATCTAGATCAGAGGCTTAAGGGGTTCCATATTGGTTAATTGGGGACTCGAACAAAGTTACATTTTTTCTAACTTCTAACTTTATGTAAATTTAAACTTCAAAATTGTAATTATTTTCAAACCAACCCTTTAAAAACTTATATTTGGCACCTAATTTAATTGTTTATTCACATTTTAATTCTTCAAACAAAACGACACCATTGTAATTATAGGAAACAAAATTGCATATCAAGGGGCTTTACATTCTACTCATTTTCTTCTTTACATATCTCAAATGTCCAACCCTAATGCCATCTTAAACAACTAACATCCCTGACCCTATTGCATTTGATTGTAATACCAAAATTCATCTAAACAACTAACATCCCTGACCCTTCTTCTTTGAGATCAAAGAATTTTAATTTAATTAATTATAGAGGAAACTCCTTCTGAAGAACATCCAGATTCCGAGAATCACAAGCCTCAAACATGTCATTCCTCGAAGCACAGCTGAATATGGAAAAAGTAAAGTTAGTATTTTGCAGCAGCAGCAAGGTAAGAGTTGTTCTTCAATGAAGAGAATATTACCTTAGTGAAATTCGCAAGTACTGCCACGCGCTGTCCGCCGAAGGGTTCATGGAAAGCGCTCGAACATAGTAAGGGATTGAATCTTCATACATTCCCTGCATTGATTTGAAAATATACAGAAAAGGAAATCGATGAACTGATTCCATACAGTTCAACTGCATGTAGAACCAAGGTTTAAACACAGGAAAATTACCTGATTTGCGTAACTAATACCCATATTGGCCCAAGCACGGACATAATTAGGCTTCAAATCCAACGCCTATACAACCCAGATACGTAATTTGTAGCTTGAAATGTTGATGAAAGATAAAAAGTTGATAGCACAGAAAACGTTTAAAAAAGTAGTTTTTTGGGGGTTAATTATAAAAAAAAAAAACGAACTTTGAGAAAAAAAAAAAAAAAAACCAAACTTTTTTTGTTGACAAACAACAAACCAAACTTTTTTTGTTGACAAACAACAAACCAAACTTTTGGAATTGAACAATCAACAAACCTATCTCAAATTTTCATTATGTTTGAACGAATTTTTCAATGTTTGAGGGAGTTATTAAGTCGTAATACTCTTTCCTTAGAATACTTCAACTAATGTTGACTTAATAACTCCCTCAAACATTAAAAAATCCGTTCAAACATAATGAAAATTTGAGGTAGGTTTGTTGATTGCTCAATTCCAAAAGTTTGGTTTGTTGTTTGTCAACAAAAAAAGTTTGATTTGCTGTTTTGTTTTTCCTCAAATTCGGTTTGTTTGTTTTTACTATTAACCCTTTTTTTTTAGTTGATAAGTTAAGAAAATGTCGAACTCACCCGCTGATAAGCTAATATTGCATCGGCGCTCTGTACACTATTGGCTTGTGTTGCACCGAGCTTGTTCCAGAGGGAGTAATCACTTGGCTTGAGCTTCAACGCCCTTTGGAAAGCAGAGATGGCTTTATCGTACTCTCTAGATTGATTGTAGAGCACCCCAAGAACTACGTGAACGTCAGCATCTTCAGGGAACATCTGCGCAGCATCGTTGAATAATCCTGCCACCTGCGCGCAATAAGACAGTATCGATCAGTTAGAGCTGCTTCAAACCCAGAAACTGATGCAAATGAAACTTACATCGGCATGATACAGTGATTCAGGCACATTGGGAGAGGTAATGGATTTGTATTTAGGATGATTGTGAAGCCACCCGTATAAATATCTTAGTGCAGCAGCAGGCTCCAACTCTGCAATTCAATGAAGCAAAACATTATTATTTTGATCATTTACCATCCACACATTATGAACTTAAGATCGATTGGGATTTGGGTTTCAAGGATGAGCATTATTTACGGATTTGGCAGTTCAACAAAACCATTCAGTGTAATTCTCTAATAATAAAACAAAAAAAAGGTTAATTAGCAACCTGCTAGCTAAATTTTAGAGGTTTAGACAATTTGCTCGCTAAACTAGAAAAAATAGCATTTTTTAAAAAAATTATCCAGAAAATTGTAAATTTTCTGAAATTTCAAATACCAATTTGTGCAAAAACAACAAGACAACAAATTTAAGTTTAGCAAGGCAACCAACAATGTGTAAGTTTTTGTCTCCATTAACAGTAAATTCGACGAAATTGACATTACAACTTGGGTTAAATACCAAGTAGTTACCTGAATTTTGGACGTTTTGCAACGAGCTACCCGAACTTTGAAAATTCAAAACGGACTACCTCAACTTTGAAGAAGGTGCAAATAGCTATCTCCGTCCAATTTCTGACGAATTTCCAACGACTTTGACGGAGGTAACTCGTTGACGGAAAATTAGACGGAGGTAACTATTTGCACCTTCTTCAAAGTTGAGGTAGCCCGTTTTGAATTTTCAAAGTTCGGGTAGCTCATTGCAAAACGTCCAAAGTTTAGATAGATACTTAGTATTTAACACTTAAAACTTTATATAAGTTCAACTAGCAATTTGTTTATAAAAAAAAAGTTCACTTAGCAATTTGTACTTTAAAATAGTTTCAACTGGCAAACTCGTCATGCACTAAAGTTTAGCATGTTGCTATATTTAACCCATAAAGTAATGCAAATAACCGTGGACATTTCGGTACTAACCATTCGTATGACTCACACCAAGTGAAAGAAGCACCTCCAAATTAGCTGGATCAGCTTCCTCTGCACTCATCATGGCAGCAATTGCCTGTAACAGAAAGACACTGGCTCAACAAATTTATAATGAAACCCAATATCATTCATTTCATAATAGCATTCTAATGTTTAATAGATATAAGGGTAAATTACTTAATTGGTTACACATGTTTCACCATTGTGCAGAATGGTTACACATGTTTCAAAATGTGATTAATTAGTTTTGCTACGTGACTAATTGGTTACACATGTTTTTCTCAATGTGATTAATTGATTATTCTGTTAGTAAACCGTTAATTATTTTTTTTAACATATTATTGAATTGTGAAATGCCTATTATGCCCTTAGTGGTATTGAAGAACCGAGAATCATCTTGAAGAACCAGAATCGAATCGATGAACACATAATCGAATTTCTGGGTTCTTCATGAACCCAGATTATGGGTTCTTCATAAACCCAGAAACCAGATTCTGGGTTCTTGAAGAACCCATAAATTCGATTTTGGGTTCTTCAATTCAATTCGGTGATGAAAAACACAGCTTGGTGATGAAGAACACAGTTTGGTTGATGAAAAGGGTAATTACGTCATTTTATGTATCTAAATAGTGACTTAACTGTGATTTCTAACGGTGAACAGTAAAAAATCCAATTAGTCACATATCAAAACCAATTAATCACATTTTGAAACATGTGTAACCATTCTGCACAATGGTGAAATATGTGTAACCAATTAAGTAATTAACCCTAGATATAATACATGACAATTAGAAGGGGGAAAAAGAGACTAATTAGAAAGAACCTGTTGATCATCATCATTTTCAGCATTCGCTATCCCGAGCAACCGCCAACCTTCAGAATTTTCAGGATTCTCTAATACTTCGGCCTCTAAAGCAAGGACTGCTTCACTGAGAAGACCTTTCCTGAAAAGCTCATGTCCTTCCTTTAAGGGATCTGGGTGACCAACATAAGGATTCATATATGAAAATTCATATACTCCACTGGAACCCCTTTCCTTCACAGCTCGTTGTTCATTCAAGAATAAGAAGCTAACCCAAGTGACCATCGAAACATAAATTAGATCAAGCAGATGGGATTTCTTTCATTGAAAAATAATAAAGTGATAATGAAAGTTAAGTTGACATACTCATCATACGCATGTTCCCAAATATCAAAAGTGTCTGGAAAGGCACCCTCAGCCACTTGCTGACCAAATTCATCAGCCCAGTCATCAACGTGCAACTTAGAGAATTCACTAACCCATTGATCACCCGTAGTTCCCAGCAGCTCTCTTTCAGCAGCAAACTCCTTAGCCCAACTATCAGGTCCGTGACTAATCTGAAAAACAAGAACGGGACGTTCAAATCCATGAATATGGCAGGTGATCTGATACTGTCATAGTCACTTTACCCTAGAGGTCATGACTTACATGTTCATTAGCCCATGAAGGTCCTGCATCGTATTGCTGCTCAAACTCCGAGGCCCAGTCTCCTGCTGCAGGCTTTACTTGATTATCAAGAACGATAATATCGCCATGGCTCATCTTTTGTTGGAAATCTCTCGAATGTATGGTGGTTGATCCTTCGAATTGTATGCTTGGATTATTCTGAAGTCGTGACGACACTTTTAGATTGAAACTATTTGAATGCACCCAAACTTTCAATCGGATAAAATCAGAATACTGAACTAGAACTTGAGAAGGATTGTGAATGTTTGAGATGGAGATTTAGGACCTCCCCTATGACCAATTTATAGTGTTTGTCACACCCTTAAGAGAAGACACCATATCCTTTGGAAGAGACACAATACCCTTTGGTCATGGTATGTGTCATTTCGGTCATATATGTCCTTTGGATTCAAAATTTTGGCTCCAAAACCAAAGGGAACACCTTAGGATGACACACAAGCAATGGTTCGGCCTAGAAATGGTTTGGTCCAATATTTGGCTCTAAAGCAAGTGTCCAAAACCCGAGAATTTTGAGGTTAAAATGTTAAGTCATTAATTCCAAAAATTCTAATTTACAATAACACATAGGCGTTGCCCCTTGGACCCCGCCAGGGGCGCAGCCCCTGGACTCCGGCAAAGGGGATTGCCTCATCTCTAATCAAATGATGAATCTCCGATACAATGAATCATAATATACTTAAACAAACGTGCACTCCGGACCCTCCTAACTTGTTTAATGAGATAATATGATCCCATTGGTCAACTAGTCAATCCAATTACACTAAAATATATAACATCTTTGACACGAATTGAAGAAACCTCGAATTCTGCATTTCCAAAAAAATTGTTATTCAATAAGATAATTAGCATTAAAATCACACGCACATGTTTGCGTCAACTCTGATTGTTCCGGTAACCAAACCAATAACACAAACATTACTACAAAATGCGACTAACCGAAAATCTAGAGAAATCTCTTGTTAATAACATTTTTTTTAGAAAAAAGTTACTGTGGGATTATTAAACAGGTGACGAATATTCACATAGTGAAGGAAAATGATGTTCTTGCCTGTTCAAATTCAGATGCCCATCCATTAGCACCATGTTGTTGCTCAAAAGAGTGAGCCCAAGCATTAGGGTTACTAGGAGCAACCCCATGTTGGCCGCTAAATTCATTTACCCACCCATCAGCAACATGAGGCCCTGGTTGTAGCATTCCTTGAGACTCATTCCAGTAACCCTCCAACTCCAGAAATCTACCGGGGAGGGGACCCTTGGCCTGAAGATCACCTCCATCTATATCTAGGGAATGTAATAGTGAATTCACCTGAAAGGTAAATGAAAAATTGTTACTTGGGATATAAACTATAGGGTTAATAACCAAATAACAAACCGAATTTTGAGGAAAAACTAAACAGCAAACTGAATTTTTTTTGTTGACAAATAACAAAGCAAACTTTAGAAATTTAGCAAACAACAAACTTACCTCAAATTTTCATTATGTTTGAACGAATTTTTCAATGTTTGAGGGAGTTATTAAGTCGTAATAATCTTTCCTTAAAATATTTCAGCTAATATTGACTTAATAACTCCCTCAAACATTGAAAAAATCATTCAAACATGATGAAAATTTGAGGTAGGATTGTTGTTTGCTTAATTTCAAAAGTTTGGTTTGTTGTTTGTCAACAAAAGAAGTTCGGTTTGCTATTTGGTTTTTCCTCAAAGTTCAATTTGTTTTTTAGTAATTAACCCTAAACTATATACTCGATGTTCATTTTGCCAAAAAAAAATATGGAAAATTTTAGCCAACTTCATAAAATTGAGAAAACATAATTCACAAGAGCAACACCCAATACCAACTAACATATAACACAGAATACCTGAGCATTGATGAAATCTTCACTCTTATCAGCACAAAAATGTCGAGCCATTATAGTACTACGATCACGTATGCATTGCTTGTCACCCTCAGACAACCCCAAAGCTGGAAGTTGGGTAGGACGAAAAGGCATTCCGCCACGGCTACTGTCAACAAAGGAGTGGAGAATCCCTGAAAGTACCCTCTGGGGTGGCCCTTCAAGTAATAAGAATGTTACAGGTTAGAAATGGAACTCCACAACTCTCTCAAATAATCTACACAATAGTGTGTCGTTAAATGACATCTTAAGTGATACACCAATTAGAAAGGACACTAATTTGGACCTCAACCATTTCATATTGGATTTTCATTCCGCCAATATTGAGGATATTTGTATAGCATAGTTATTTTTTTCATCAGGATGGTACCATACTGCCATATTGATACTATTGCGAGTCAATCAGGATCTCTATTCTCTAGATAGAATCAAAACACATTACAAAAGCAAAGTGGGTCAATATAATAGCATGGAATTGTTAGGATCAAACACTCATGAATAAAACACTAAGGATTCGGAAGAAAACACTCAGTTTTCAGAGAGGAAAGAAAGAGAAGCAAACTCAGATTTTTCGTGGTAACACCCAAGTGGGTAACCTCCACGCGGTTTAGCAAGATATATTAATGACGGTCACTGTTACAAAATATGTATACATGGAGAAATACAATACAGTATAGTCTATGGGTTCGGGGAACCGCGAGACGCGTACATTAATACATAATCTACCATTACATATTAATCAGACTACAATACGTAACAGGAATTCTTCTGAAATTTTCAAAGATAAGGGTGTTTCCTTACAGTGATAACTACAACAAGAAGAGCTGACACTTCCACAACACACACAAAATGATGGTGTGCAGTGTGCACCATATAAACCACAAAATGCTGCAGATGTAAACTGCCATTTAGAAGGAGACAAAAGTTACCATCCAAAGTAGGTTGAAATTGAGCAGGGACACCTCTTAAATCATGGCCAAACTGAGTAAGAGGTTCCCTATTTACTTCATCCCAGGCATCCACAAGGTCATTTGGATGGGCAGAGTGAAAATTTCGAAGGAACTCAGACCCCTGAAACCAGAACAGTATAAAATTAATGCAAAGACACGAGAAAAGCTTTCACTCTATTTACAGAAGTCAATAACATATCACCTGAGCATTGGGTGGCATAATTGCAGATTCAGCACCTGGCAATGCTCTGATATGCTCATCTGTCTGATGGAAAAATCTGTTATCAGGAACCACAGGTGTGGCGGTTGGTATCTCCTTTAGTCTTTCCTGTTGATAAAAACAGCTCAAAAATATGCAGTGTAAGCACCCAAGAGGTGCACCCAAAAGGTACACCCAAAATATAAACGACAACTACATGAAAGTTGACATGTAAAGGACTATATCTATTCAATGATTAGATTATGTTCAATTTTTTTAATAGTCAATACATAAGTTTCCTAGTTTGATAAAATACTTGGAACACAATTTAGGACTGCACTGAGCAAATTAACAAGAGCAATAGCAGCGCGACCAAATTAGAGAGAAAAAAGACCTGGATTTTGGAAGACGAGCCAATAAGAGCGTTAGCAAGAGCTCCCATAGGATTGGATGAAGAGGATGAGCCAGGTACAGCACAGGCTGCTCCACCGGACACCAGGTCTCTCATCGCCATGATTGATGACGGCTTATCTAAAACTCAAAACTTTGCTCTGTTTCCTTGGTGAGTTTAGAGTAGCAGTAGGAGATGGTGGAGCACGTCTAGGGAATTCTGAGAGGTCGGAGAACGAGCATGCAGAGATGATAGAATATAAGAGTAATAATGATTTTACCTTGCTCGCTCCCAAATCTCCCAACAGGAAAAAAAAAGCTACGGTGTTTTATTAGTAATAAATAAATATAGATAACTTATATAAATTATTAAAAGAACAAAAAATTGGTCAAATATTATATAAATAAGTATATATAAGGATGAAATCATGATAGATGATGATATATTTCTGTTAGTTGTTACACATATATAGGCAGAAGAAAATATAAATAGTACTTTTTATATATCATTTTATTTACCATAACATTTTATACTATTTATTTTGATGAATAATAGTTAGTTAATTTGTGTGAACGGGTACATCACATTGTATTGAAATTTGAAAACGAGTCATCTTGAAATATTCTCAACACAAATAAGATCTATGATTATTAACGGATCAATTTTCAAGAAAATATAATATGTGATTCACATGTCAACCACATGACGTGTGAACCCGTGCGCAATTTATTTTTTGTGGTTTGAATTTTGCGAACTAATCATTTGACTTCCACAACCGTAGACTCATTGACTCACGTCTCAAGTAACCCATGTGATACATATAGTCACGTGACTCATACAATCTGTGCGAAATCTCCCAAATTTCCCAACAGAAAAAAGAAAAACTACGGTATTTTATTAGTAATAAATAAATATAGATAACTTATATAAATTATTAAAAGAACAAAAAATTGGTAAAATTTTATATAAATAAATATATATAAGGATGAAATCACGATAGATGATGATATATTTCTGTTAGTTGTTACACATCTGTTACACATCTATAGGCAGAAGAAAATATAAATAGTACTTTTTATATTTCATTTTATTTACCATAACATTTTATACTATTTATTTTGATGAATAATAGTTAGTTAATTTGTATGAACGGGTAAATCGCATTGTGTTGAAATTTGAAAACGAGTTATGTTGAAATATTCTCAACACAAATAAGATCTATGATTATTAACGGATCAATTGTTGCAGAAAATATAATATGTGATTCACAGGTCAACCACCTATAGTCACGTGAATTTTGTGGTTTGAATTTTGCGGACTAATCCTTTGACTTCCACAACCGTAGACTCATTGAGTAACCCATGTGATACATATAGTCACGTGACTCATACAATCTGTGCGAAATCTCCCAAATCTCCCAACAGAAAAAAGAAAAACTACAGTGTTTTATTAGTAATAAATAAATATAGATAACTTATATAAATTATTAAAAGGACACAAAATTGGTAAAATTTTATATAAATAAATATATATAAGGATGAAATCACGATAGATGATGATATATTTATGTTAGTTGTTACACATCTATAGGCAGAAGAAAATATAAATAGTACTTTTTATATTTCATTTTATTTACCATAACATTTTATACTATTTATTTTGATGAATAATAGTTAGTTAATTTGTGTGAACGGGTAAATCGCATTGTATTGAAATTTGAAAACGAGTCATGTTGAAATATTCTCAACACAAATAAGATCTATGATTATTAACAGATCATTTGTTGTAGAAAATATAATATGTGATTCACAAGTCAACCACATGACGTATGAACCCGTGCGCAATTTATTTTTTGTGGTTTGAATTTTGCGGACTAATCCTTTGACTTCCACATTCGTAGACTCATTGACTCACGTCTCAAGTAATCCATGTGATATATATAGTCACGTGACTCATACAATCTGTGTGAAATCTCCCAAATCTCCCAACAGAAAAAAGAAAATCTATGGTATTTTATTAGTAATAAATAAATATAGATAAATTATTAAAAGAACAAAAAATTGGTAAAATTTTATATAAATAAATATATATAAGGATGAAATCACGATAGATGATGATATATTTATGTTAGTTGTTACACATCTATAGGCAGAAGAAAATATAAATAGTACTTTTTATATTTCATTTTATTTACCATAACATTTTATGCTATTTATTTTGATGAATAATAGTTAGTTAATTTGTGTGAACGGGTAAATCGCATTGTATTGAAATTTGAAAACGAGTCATATTGAAATATTCTCAACACAAATAAGATCTATGATTATTAACGGATCATTTGTTGCAGAAAATATAATATGTGATTCACAAGTCAACCACATGACGTATGAACCCGTGCGCAATTTATTTTTTGTGGTTTGAATTTTGCGGACTAATCCTTTGACTTCCACAACCGTAGACTCATTGACTTACGCTCAAGTAACCCATGTGATATATATAGTCACGTGACTCGTACAATCTGTGCGAAACATAAATATTTATAAAATATAATTATTATATTGGTTGATGAGTTAACCATATGGTTGTCAATGGTTAGTGTATGATACGAGTATGACAAATATCATAACCATACCATATTTTTAAACCAGATACCATAACCATTACGGGTACAATTTTCAATACCATAATCATTAAAATAAATGTGGTTATTAACCATGGTTTTAAACGTATACCCATATTTATTCGGTTATTCCACACATGCAATATAATAAAATATCGGAAATTGTTTTTTAAAAAATAAATAAATTTATACTGTCAACAATAAAAATATATAAAACTAACATTTATGGTTATTTAGTACTTGTATGTACAATAACTTTCATTATTTAGTATATATTAGTTTATTAATAATAAACAATCATTATATTTATATAATAAACATGGTTATAACCATGAGTATAACTCAAATACCTTAACCATAAGCATCATGGATAAAAAATTCATCACCTTAACTGTACTGCACCATAATGATACGGTTAACCATATTAAACAGTAGCGGTTATAAACATGATTATGAGTTTTCCACTGCACCATTGTCGACCCTAGTTAACCGATAAATTAAGAGGTATAACTACAACTCAAACACATTTCATTTTTTGTGAAAATTTAATAGGTCGTTTAATTATTTTACAACTCAAACAGTTGTAATTTAATTAGAAAAAAAATATTAGATATATAATTGAATTACAAAATTAATGGGGTTCATTTTACTAATATTTGTATATCTAATATTTATTTTATTGGCAAAGGCCCCGTGCCATCTCTTTGCGGTCTGATCCGGCCCGTGCCTTATGTGCCAAATTTATTACCTTGAAACTTGAGATGAGGCCCATGAATGATTTTTTCGGCCGAAAGGTCCATGAATGATAATAGATCATAATTAGTACACTATTTCAGTGGCTTTATTATTATTATTATATATATATATACACCCACAATAAAAATAGATAACTACTATTGCTTATATAATTTAATTAATAAAAATCATATATAACATATATATAGTTAACCTATCATTCTCATGCTATAATTACAAATATCAATAATGACAAAAAGGAAAGTTGACAACCGTCCATATAATGGTTTAATGCACTATAAATTAAAAATTAATGTGTATTATTTAATAATTGTATTTTTATTATATATAAATAAGTATGATTAGTTAACATGGTTTCAAGATTAGATCGACACCCGTGGGATTGATGTTGGCGTTATACAACTGTCCCCATATATTTATAATTGCAGTATAAATAGGCAAAAAATGAGACAAATATTTTATTTTTCTAATCAATCCATGATTTGATGGTAGGGTTAAATTAGGAAGATTTTTAGAAAAAAAATATATTGTTGCCCCACAATAATAATTTTCTTTTGTGTGATACAAGATTGCTATAATTTCATTGATGAAGATGGTCAAAAGTGATTTTATATCTTCTTTCTTCATCTTCAATCTCCAATGAGATCTCAACTTTGATATTGACTTTAAAGGAGCCTTTTATATAAGATTATTTAAATTAATAAGTAAAAAATCATTAATCTTAAACACATAATAATTAGAGAAATATAGAAACAATTCAGAAGAATTTTTTTAAAAAATAAATAAATAGGAGAAGGTATGAAAGTTGTATAAAGTTTAAGAGAGAGTCTTTGAATTTTGAAATTATGTAAATTTAGATCGATTTTTTTTTTAAAATAAATTTGAATTTCAATATAAACATAGTAGAGGATCACAATTCACAAACTTAATTTGATTAACAATTGATAGAGATTTTTGTTTTGGCCAACAATTGCTAGAGATCATGAAGGAACTGTTCGTGGGGAGCAACTTTCCAAATGCAGGGAGCCTCGGTTGAGGATTTAGAGGCAAACACTTTACTTAAAGGACTAACTAGCATTCTCGAATAAGTGACTTAAAATTATATTTGAATCGGATGCTTTTTCGGTCATTAACCACCTTCGAGGTGCTGGTTTTTCTTGGAGATCACTATTTAATGCACAGTTTTTGACCAGGTCGTTTGAAGAAGTTTGATGGGACTACGTTCTTAGAACGGGTAACGGTTGCACAAATTGAGTAGCTAAAAATGCTATGTTGGGGTTGTATCCTTTGGATTTGATCTTGAGAACCATCTTTCTAATGTATTTAGTAAGGATTTTGAATTGTTGTATAACTAATTATAGTATCTTTTAAATGAATTGCAATTTGATTGGCAAAAAAAAAATGATCCTCAACTGTCATAAAATGTTAAAAAAAAAAAAAAGGAAAAAAAACTGTCATAAAATGTTGGGTTAAATACTAATGAGTTATATGAACTTTGGACTTTGGACGTTTTGCAACGAGCTACCCGAACTTTAAAAATTCAAAACGATTTACCTCAACTTGGATGAATGTGCAAATAGCTACCTCTGCCCAATTTACCGTCAACTGTTGACAGTAAATTGGTAACTTGGATGAATGTAGCCCATTTTAAATTTATAAAATTCGGATATCTGGTTACAAAACGTTCAAAGTTTATATAATTGATTAATATTTAATCATAAAATATTTGAATTTCACCCTCATCCTATCGAGGCCGGAGAAGTCGGGTACGCAATCGCCTTTACCTTTACCTAATGTATACACAATTTCTGGCTTTCGTTATTGGGTTGGACCCACTTCTATTGCCACCTGCAATTAAAATATATAATATTTTAAGGATGAAAGAAAATATAATATAGATTAAATTCACACTTGAACAAAACTAATATAGTTTTTTGGGGAAAATGTTTATTAAATAAAATGGACGTTCCAAAAAATCTATCTCTTTTATATATTTTATTATGAGTCTTTTTCATTTAACTTTGGCGAAGTTTTGTTGATTTTTGTACCAACAAAAATTATTATTTTTTATGCTACCATAAATATAGTGGTAGATGAAAACGTAACGGCATAATCATAATTCTAATGGTTAAATATTAAAAAGGTATCTGAATTTTGAACGTTTTGCAATGACTTATCTAAATTTAAAAAATTCAAAACAGACTACCTCAATTTGAACGAATGCGCAAATAGCAATCTCCGTCCAATTTAATGTCAACTGTTGACAGAAATTCGTCGGAAATTCTACAGAAATTGGACGGAGATAGTTATTTGCACAAAGTTGAGGTAAACCATTTTGAATTTTTAAAGTTCGGATAACTCATTGCAAAATATTAAAAATTCAGGTAGCTACTTGGTATTTAACACTAATTGCAATTCACGTTAATATATATTGGAGTCACCTTAATATATATTAATAAAGGATATTAGATTTTTATTGCAAGTTATTATTCATTCATTATCAGATGATGCAAGTTATGGGGATAGATATTTATATATCATAGTGTCAAACATATTTATATTTATATATATGATAATCAATTTATTCCACTTGGACAATCCCTCTTATCATTATGAAAACAAAATCACAATATAATATTAATATGCTCTATCATAAGGAATCCTATGTCTGATTATTTAATATTTTGATCAATAGTGTACGGCCAATTTCAACTTATTGTTGGCCAAAAAAAAAAATCAACTTATTAATTAATTGCATGTATTTTAAGGTAATTAGTAAATGGTCCTTGATTTACAAGACAAATATGTGATTAATACACTGATAAGGACTAAATTGCACTAACTAATAAAACGAAACTGTGGTATTGGGTTGTGTGTCGGATGATGTTGTTGTCTTCCGTTTTTAATGACTCGATTTGTGTGTTGGGAAGAAAAAGACAAAACGGTCCTTGCAGCATTTCAAAGTGGTAGGCAGGCCGCTAAGGAATGACTTTTTCTTTTTTACCAACGAAAATGAACGGGTTACGGGTAGGTGTCTCAAAACATATTATGGATCTACCCATGAGTTGAGTCCGTCTTGGATCGTATCACGGATTCTTTGACCCAAATCTAACGGGTTAGTTCGACTCATTCAACCTATAAGTACATAAAACTCCCAAAATAAACTGATGAATGAGTCAACATTACTAACCAATGAGTCATAATTATATATTTAATATAATATACAATTTGAACTGGTCATGGATTGACACATGAGTCAAGACTACTGACTCAAACATGACTCGTATTTTCACGGGTCATTCATGTGTCGTGTTAAATAATTCGTATGTCAAAAAGTCTGACTCAAACACGAGCTGTGGGCGGGTCACTCACGTGTTTGTTCAATTTTTTACACCCTTAGTTAGTAGTGGTCACATTCGCTTCACCCTGCTACGTAATGTTCGGACTTTCGTCTCCATACATCACCGAACGCTTAGGGAATAACTTTGAATAGCCAAAATCTCATACCATTAATTAACATAAACTTAGGTCATACTCCATAAATATGTTTACATTTAAAATATTTGTTTTGCATTCAAATTATTTGCGTTAATATATATTTTTTTACGGTAATTGATCTAACATGTTTGAAAAAATGATAGTATCTGGTACTTTCGGCAATTATTCGTTTTCGTCAAATACTTTTGAAAATTACAAAATTAACCAAATATTACTCTAAACATTATAAGTAATTCATGAAAACTTACATTAATATTACTAATAAGTCTCGACTCGATTCCAACTCAATTAGGCTCTCCTGACTTGAATCCCAACATGGATGAAGATGCCCAAAGTCTAGGAGCTAGTTTGGGTTGGTACTTATGTAAGAGGATTACCGATTAAGCCACAATTGGAACCTCAATTGACTGAATTTGGTTTGAGACTAGTTAATTGTGGCTCCGTATGAGCTATAATCGGGGTTCCCTTGACATGCATCTCAACACACAGAACTCACGATTAAGTGTGAATTTAATTGAACATAAATGTAAGTTTATAAAATTTAGTTGTAACATTTGAAACATGTTTAATCAATCATATAAATTAAAAAACATTTTACGGAATTTGGTAAATAATGATTGATAGAAATTTCAATTACCAACATTTTAAAAAATATTATACTATTTAATATATTTTTTTAAAAAATGTTAAAAATATTGAACCGTTTACCATTTTTTCTCTCTGTATTTTTCGATTAATTAATATATTCAGTGATAGATATTTTGCCAAAAACATAATGTGATAGATATTTATCCAAATGAAACTTTACTGAATATATATAAGAAAAAACACTCATAACAAAATGTCCACAACTTAATGATTCGAGTTTAAACTTTTTTATAATATTATCAAAGTAATATTACCATAAATAATTATAAATTCTAACTTATTAATAAAACATTCAAGAATACCATAGACAAATCATTAATTAATTTATTCAAACATATTTAAAAATATTAGTGTCTCCTTAAATCACGCAAGATTGATTTGTATAAGAAGAGACAATTTTCCACGTTGGGGGAAGGAAAGTGTTTCCCTCTCCGGCACTCCAACATCACCATAAATATTTTCATGCGTTTTGTCAATCAAAGGACCCCAATTCACCAACCAGATATACTAATGTACACCTCTATTATACGCCCGGAGTACATACGCCCGGAGTACATACACCCTCTGCTTCCATCAACAAACCTCATCCCTAACGAACCATGAACCCGGGTCTATCCTCCTCGCAATGGTTAGTGAATGACACAGACATGCATTGCAGACTAGATAGTACTTCAGTCCTATCCTAAGCTTTCGATCATTATTTCATGTATTTAAGATTCCATGAAAAATCGAACCATATAAAACATCACATAATATATATATATTAATATATATGAATATGTAAATATGTAATTATACAACAATAATAATAACCACAAGCTGGTTTTGTGGTTGAGAACGCTGATTCCCAAGTGATTTGCCTCCAGAGTCATTAGTTCGAATCGCCCAAATATACTTGAGAAATGTTCAACTTGTGTCCAAATGGCTGGTCTCTCAACTCTATACTATCGGTGAGGCTACGTTAACGGATTCAGTGTAAAGTGCTGACTGTTCTCACATGTGCTAGTATGGTAGATGACTATATACAACTCATAAATGACAACAGAAAATCACGAACATTATATAGCGAGATGATCTTGACTCACCACTACTATCTATCCCATTATTTATTTTTTACCAAAAAAAATTGCAACAATAATAATAATAAATAAAAAAGGGAAAGCACGTGGTTGTTTTGTTGATCCGAAATTCTAGATTGTTGCCGGTGCAAAGCATCCGTTTCCTGCGGTTCGATAGTTCTGCTCTCTGCATTAGAGACATTGTTAATATCTTGAACTTAGAGGAACACACTTATTCTTTTTGAATAGAATAAGGTTTTTCTTCCAAATAAAACCAAAGAGAGTTTGAAAATTAAAAAACAAAAAAAACTTTGACTGAGTATTTTATTTATTATTACAAAAAAATTAAGGTATGGAAGAATTTAAATCAATCCATGTAAATACTAATTTATATTTTATGCTGAACTTTTTATTTGAGTAGGCTTCAACTCAACCATTTTGATCTTTAATGTGACCTGAACTTTTTCTCTCAACTTTTTAGAGTATGTAATTTTCGATGTAGTTTTTTTTAATTTCCATTATTTTTTTTAAAAAATTGTATTTACACTAATTCTTATTCTCCTTGTACTTAATTTCTTAATTACTTCATTCCTACCCTAAACATGTATATTATTCACCTATCACATAAATTCTATATGTGTTAGAAATACCTCCAACATAGAACTTACAAAATACATGAAAATAAGTAACCCTAATTATAATTATAACTATGATATTGTCAATGGAGAAAGGTAAGCAAAGTTGTCTAAGCTTTTGCCTCTCATAAGCAATATATATATACATATGTATCGATGGTATATATTCACATATATCGATGGAGAGGAGAGGACAGACCATTCGCGGTGTGCAGGTTTGTGTGTTTCCAACGTGTACTCGAAAATAGAGACTATTAGACATCGAGACGAGACATGATACAGAAACCAACCCGAGGTAATGTAGAGTTAATTTATTTCACGGAGGATTATTCTTTCGAGGAACGTAGAGTTGGGTAATTTAATTAAAATTTAAATAATCTAAGTTTTGGGAAAATGGGATGATTTGAGATAGTGGGAGTATAAATTATTTTTTAAAATGATATAGTATCTTTTATTTGTAGTTTTTTACATAATCTCCAAAATTTCTCAATTTATAACCTTATTTTTCTGTTATTTTTTTAAATTGTGTTAGTTAAGCTAATCTTGAAGTGCCAAAATGTAAAAAAAAAAAATGATTTAAAATGACTATAATATATATATATATATATTTTTTTTAAATATGAGTATACAAGTATAAATATGATTACCAATACAATTATAATATTAAAATTATGCATTCACTTGTTATAGTCATTATTATAATATATAGTTAAAAAATAGTGCAGTTATAGCATTTATCAAACTTGCATTATTATGAAATCTCACATCATAGAGAGAAGGATAGAGTGGTCGAAAAGACCAACAAAAAATCGACGGGTTCAACAACCTCATGGATGACCTCAACCTCGAAGACTTGGGTTATAAGGGGACCATGTTCACTTGGAGCAATAATAGGCGAGGCGGGGAGAGGATAAGGGAGAGACTCGATAGGGCAATCGCAAACCCATCGTGGCTCAACCTTTTCCCTACGGCTCTTTGTACCCATGGACTCATGCTCGGATCCGACCATGCTCCAATCTCTATTCATCTAAGGCGTATGGAGAAGAAGGATAAGAAACCGTTCCGTTTTGAAGAGATGTGGTTGGAGAAGGACTCGTGTCAAGACACGATCACTTCGGCTTGGATTAGGGGAGGGCCATTGGTCAATATGGCTGAGATGAAGATTAAACTGGATCAGTGCAAATCAGCCTTGACCGAATGGAGCTCCTCCGAGTTCAAGAACAACCTTAAGGAAATCGAAAAGGTCAAGGCTAGGCTTTTCATTCTGTTGGCTCAAACGCACAACTCGGTCTGGTCGGACGAAGAAAAAGCTCTTAAATCCAAACTCCATGCTCTTTGGAAACGGGAAGAAATCTATTGGAAGCAACGATCTAGGGTTAAGTGGCTCGGTCATGGAGATAGAAACTCACGTTTTTTCCATCAAACTACACTCTCAAGAAGGCGTCGGAACAAAATTGTGCGCCTAAGCAACGGCCACGGGGGGTGGATTGAGGGGGGAAAGAAAGGTTAAGACGGAGCTGCACGGGTTTTACTCATCGTTGTTTTCATCGGAGAGGGGAGGCTCACGGGCGCAAACAAATTTCGATCGGATCCTCAATTGTGTTCCGGGAGTGATTAATGCCGAGATGAATGATAAAATTACTGCATTGGCATCCTTTGATGAAGTTAAGAGGGCATGTTTCCAGATGGGGGGATCAAAGGCATCAGGCCCGGATGGCTTCTCAGGCACGTTTTATCAAAAGAGTTGGGACACGACCAGACCAGACTTGCTCAATTTGGTTAACGCGTTTCTTACAACAGGTATAATGCCTTCATTTCTTAACCATACACACATTACCTTGATCCCTAAGATTGTTAATCCCGAGTGTGCCTCGGATTTTAGACCGATTAGCTTATGCAACTTTGGATACAAAATTATATCAAAGGTCTTGGCAAATAGATTAAAACCCTATTTGCAAGAACTTATCACCCCGTTCCAGAGCGCCTTTGTTTCAGGGAGACGTATACATGATAACATATTATTGCGCATGAGATGTTCCAATACCTCAAGACAAGAGGCAAGCCAAGAACGAGCTCGGGGCGATCTGAGTGCGCACTCAAGATCGACATGCAGAAGGCATACGATCGGATAGAATGGGACTTTCTCTTAGAGAGCTTGAGGAGAAGGGGCTTCAATGACAGGTGGATTTCTTGGATCAAAGCATGCATCTCATCGTTAACTTACAGGGTCTTGGTTAATGGGAGCCAAACGGAAGTGATCCGCCCCTCGCGTGGCTTGAGACAGGGTGACCCTCTATCACCTTATTTCTTTATTTTGGTAGCTGATGTTCTCTCCAGATTGCTTGATGACCAGGTCTCTAAGGGGTTCATAAGAGGAATCCGCCCAAAGAGGTCGTGTCCCGAGATTCAACACCTCTTCTTCGCGGATGACTCTCTACTGTTCCTCAAAGGCCCCCTTGCACTGGCAACAAACCTAAAGAATACGCTCGAGGAGTATTGCCACGCATCAGGACAGAAGATCAATTTCTCCAAGTCAACCCTACTTTTCAATTCGGGGGCACAACCGGAATATAAGATTCAAATATCCGATCTGTTTGGGGTGGCACACACGACAGACCCGGGGGTCTACTTGGGGCTACCCACGGTGTGGGGGCGCTCCAAGAAGGAAGCGCTGATCTACCTAAAGGAGAGGGTACGATATAAAATACAGTGTTGGAGGAACAAGCTCCTAAACCATGCGGGGAAGGAGGTTCTGATCAAATTCGTCTTTAGCGCCATTCCTACATATGTGATGCACATTTTCAGGCTTCCGGTCACATGGTGTTGTGAGATAAATAGCCTCATTGCCCGATTCTGGTGGGGCTCCCGCGAGGGCAATAGGAAGATCCACTGGAGAAATTGGGACTCTATGACAACGTCTAAGGCGGAGGGAGGTTATGGGTTCCGGGACATGAACATTTTCAACCGTGCTATTCTTGCGAACATGGCATCCCGCATTCTTCATGAACCGACCGCCTTATGGGTAAGAGTTATTAAGGGAATTTATTTCCCGAACACCTCATTCATGCAGGCACACCACGGTAGTAGAGCATCATGGGCATGAGTGAGTCTCTTGGAGGGTAGAGACATCATTCGTTGGGAGGGTGTTTGGGCTCTAGGGGACGGACGGTCGACAAGGTCGTTTGCCGACTCGCAGGCTCGGTCGACGAGATTGAGGCCACAACAGTGCTTCATGCGGTCCACCTCGCCATCGACAACAGGTGGGCGCGGGTCATCATCGAGACGGATGCCATGAATATTATCAACCATATTCATGGTCGGGTGTTCGCTTGGAGATTGGATCCTATTTTGTCTAATGCAATTACCCTCTCGTCTTCGATAGGGGAAATTGCCTGGGTTAATGTTCCACGGTCCGCAAACTCTTGTGCGGACTGGTTGGCGAAGAATGTTCTAGCGGGGTTGTGTCCAACGGATTGGGCGCTCGCGCCACCAAACCCTTTACTTCGTTGTATTATCGCGGATAACATTTTGTATTCGGACTCGGTTTCGAGTAGTGAATGATATGTGATGTTTTATTGGCCAAAATATCCGTCTAATATAAAAATGATGATTATAGGTTTTACATTAGAATAATTAATTTTAACAATAGAATAGAATAAACATTTAGTCAAATTAAAAATAATATATATCGATAGTGGTTACTTTTTTTCTCCAACAATACAATATAGTGTAGGATTGGGAATATATATATATAATCTGAATACATCAATAATGCGATGATTAATTGGAGGAAGAATTTGAAAAGAGGGTGAAGAGTCATAAAGGAGGCGTACGTGCGAGGCAACAATATACGATACATCCAATAATAGCATGAAAGAGAGAGAAGAATTCGTAGCTTTAGGAAAGACAAAAAGGGAGAAAAAACAACCAACCAAGTCCCACGTTTGACTCACCCACCCATCAACAGGATACGCAACAAAGAACAGTTGACTATTCTGACAAGACATATTGCTCGACCATTAACGGATCATCATAAGCCGAATCGAACTATAAATCCAGCGCACGTATGAGTTTATGCTTTTTTTAAAAAAGGAAGATACAATTAAGGCAGAACTAATACCGAAATTTCGGTATTGACATCAGGAGTCGGTATTGTTTGACTTGGGCCGGTCTCGGTCTTAGATTAATTTTTTTGGTAAAAAAAAAATCACTGAAATTTTAGTTTTGAACTCGGTCGCTTCTCGTATTCTGTCGCACTTCCTTTATGTAACCGATTCAAGGATGGTTGAATGCTTCAAGATCATGAATTACTAGTGTTTCAATGGTTACATCATGAATTTTTAGGATTTTCTTCAATGTCGGCCGATCCGATCCTAATCGGGCTTTTGAAAAAAAACAATCCGAGCCCGAGCTCAACCTTGAAGGAAAAAAACCGCTCGGTCTCGGTCATAGTCGGAAATTCGGTCTAACTAGTCTTTTTTTATCACCCCTACATATAATTGTTGAAAATAAATTAACAACTTCTTACGGAATTCGTAAGACAAATTTCTTTTCCATTCCGTGAAAAGAACATGTCATAAATGACTATTTAAACGGTTAAATTTAGCATACTTTTAAATATACTACCTGTAAACAATGACATTTAAATTATTTTAACATTTTAAATTATTATCAATGTTTAGCATTTTCATATCCAATCGATTTTTTTTGGGCCAATTATATCCAATACGATTCGTTTATGAAATAATATCCCAACTCGACGTAAATTTCATTCTTTTTCTTTTTATATTATTCTTTCCCTCTTTTCTTCCTCTTTCTTTTTCTCATGGTAAACAAAGTCAGTGAAGACTTGTGAGTCTTTGTTTTGTTGAAGACTAATCGGGGAGTCTCTCTCTCTCTCTCTCTCTCTCTCTCTCTTTCTGAAATACACGAATGGAGATGGAATCTTGACGAGTTTAGTACGAAGCAGAAGAAAATGAAGAAGAAAGATCAGTCATGGAAGACACCAACGTCTTCCTGTTCATCAACAGTTGTCGTGTTTATCCTTTTGCTGCTGCTGCTGGTTCTCTCCGACCAACAATCCGAAGCCAGACAGCTGTTGCAACAAACAAACGGAACCACAGCTGACGCGGTGGCGCTGCTGTCATTCAAGACCTCCTCCGTCGTCTCCGATCCCAACGGTTACTTATCCAACTGGATCGACGCAAGAGACGTGTGCATGTGGCGAGGCGTTTCATGTGGTTCCGACGGCCGTGTCCAGGTCCTCGATCTCAGCGGCTTCGGCCTAGTTGGAAAGCTCAACCTCCCTCACCTTGACGCCTTACCTGCTCTTACATCACTCAGCGTAAGAGATAATCAATTCTCCTCCGGCAACTTATCAGCTTCAAGCTCGTGCGTTCTCGAATCCGTCGACCTCTCCTCCAACAATTTCTCTGACAAGTTACCGCCAAAATCGTTTCTTTTCTCCTGCAACCGTCTCCGGTACCTTAACCTCTCTGACAACTCCATCACCGGAGGCAGCCTCAGCTTCAGCCCCACCCTTCTTCAGCTAGACTTCTCCAGGAATCAAGTTTCCGATCCGACCTTTGTATCGTATTCTCTCTCCAACTGCCAAAATCTCAACTACCTCAACTTCTCCGGCAACAAGATCAGCGGCGAAGTACTCGCTGGCTATGTGTCCTGCCCCAGCCTCTCCGTCCTTGACATCTCCAAGAACAATCTGTCGGGAAGCTTCAGTGATGTTGATTTTACCAGTTGTGCAAACCTCACCGTGCTCAACCTATCGTACAATATGCTGTCCGGAGCAGAATTTCCGACAAGTTTGCGAAATTGTTGGCTTCTGCAAACTCTAGACATGTCGCACAACGTTCTGCAGAACAAGATTCCTGGTACTCTGTTGGGAAGCTTCCACGACATAACGAAGCTGTCCTTAGCGCATAATCTGTTTGTCGGTCAGATCCCTGCTGAATTAGGGCAGCTCTGCGGCACCCTCCAAGAGCTTGACCTGTCAGGAAACAACCTCAGCGGCGGTCTGCCGTCGGAACTCGGTTCCTGCTCTTCTTTATTGAGCCTCAATGTCGGAAATAACCTTCTCTCCGGAGACTTCCTCAGTACGGTCGTCAGTAGAATCTCCAGTCTCAAATACTTGTACGCATCGTTCAACAATATCACCGGACCGATCCCGACATCTCTGACAAACTGTTCTCAGCTCCGAGTGCTCGACCTCAGCTCCAATGGCTTCACAGGAGCAATTCCGTCATTTTTCTGCTCGTCATCCTCGTTTCCTTCCCTAGAGAAGCTCCTCCTAGCGAACAACTACTTGTCTGGGACTGTTCCGCCGGAGGTCGGAAACTGCAATAATCTGCGGTCGATCGATTTCAGCTTCAACGACCTTCACGGAGAGATTCCGCAACAGGTCTGGAATCTGCCTAAGCTGTCCGATTTGGTCATGTGGGCGAATAATCTGAGCGGTAAGATCCCAGAAGGAATCTGCGTCAATGGAGGAAATCTAGAGATGTTGGTTCTGAACAACAACTTCATCTCCGGCGAGATTCCTCAGTCAATCGGAAAATGTACGAACATGATTTGGATTTCACTGTCTAGTAACCGCCTCACCGGAGAAATCCCTGCCGGAATAGGAAACCTTCCCAAGTTGGCGATTCTACAATTGGGGAATAACTCGTTGAGTGGTCGGGTCCCGCCCGAGCTCGGGAAATGTTCGGGCCTCATATGGCTCGACTTGAACAGTAATGATTTGTCCGGGCCTCTCCCTCCCGATCTCGCTGACCAGTCCGGTAGCGTCAGCCCGGGCAGTGTTTCGGGCAAGCAATTTGCGTTTGTTAGGAATGAGGGTGGCACAGCTTGTAGGGGTGCGGGCGGGTTGGTCGAGTTCGAGGGGATTCGACCCTCTAGGTTGGAAAGTTTCCCAATGGTGCATTCTTGCCCGTCAACCCGAATTTACACCGGCCTAACGGTTTACACTTTTGCTAGCAGCGGGACCATGATCTACCTTGATTTGTCCTACAATTCGATCTCAGGGACCATTCCAGAGAAGTACGGTGTTATGGGCTATTTGCAAGTGTTGAATTTGGGTCATAACGGGCTCTCAGGGAACATACCCGAAGCCTTAGGAGCTTTGAAGTCGATCGGGGTGTTGGACCTGTCTTATAACCACCTTCAGGGTTCGATCCCAGGGTCTCTCGGGTCCCTGTCCTTCCTAAGCGACCTGGATGTCTCGAACAACAACCTTAGTGGGCCCATCCCTTCCGGAGGGCAGCTCATGACATTCCCTCCATCAAGGTTCGAGAACAACTCGGGCCTCTGTGGGGTCCCGCTGTCTAAGTGCGGGTCCGGGCCTCAGCACACCACGGATTCTTCTTATTCGGGGAAATCAACTAAGCGGGCTTTTGAAGCAGGGATGGTGACGGGGATATCGTTCTTCGTTGCATGTATTCTGGGCCTAACCCTAGTGGTTTATCGGGCGAAATCGAACCAAAAGACGGCGGAAATAAGAGAGAAGTATATTGAGAGCCTCCCGACTTCGGGCTCAAGTAGTTGGAAGCTCTCGAGCGTGCACGAGCCGCTAAGCATCAACGTGGCAACGTTCGAGAAACCCTTGCGAAAGCTGACCTTCGCGCATCTGCTCGAAGCCACAAACGGGTTCAGCTCAGATACCCTGATAGGGAAGGGTGGGTTCGGGGAGGTCTATAAGGCTCAGCTGAAGGACGGGCCTGTCGTGGCTATCAAGAAGCTAATTCATACGGGCCAAGGAGACCGTGAATTCATGGCGGAAATGGAGACGATCGGGAAAATCAAGCATCGGAATTTAGTTCCGTTAATGGGTTATTGCAAGATCGGGGAGGAGCGACTCTTGGTGTACGAGTACATGAAATGGGGAAGCCTTGAATCGGTCCTCCACGATCGGGCCAAGGGTGACAACAGGCTTGATTGGCTTGCAAGGAAAAAGATTGCGGTCGGTGCAGCCCGTGGGCTAGCCTTCCTCCACCACAGTTGCATCCCTCACATCATCCATCGTGACATGAAATCAAGCAACGTCCTTCTAGACGAAAACTTTGAAGCCCGAGTTTCCGATTTCGGTATGGCCCGTTTGGTGAGTGCCCTCGATACTCATTTGAGCGTCAGTACACTCGCCGGCACACCGGGCTATGTCCCGCCGGAATACTATCAAAGCTTCCGGTGTACAGCAAAGGGCGACGTCTACAGCTTTGGAGTCATACTTCTAGAACTTCTATCCGGCAAAAGACCGATCGATTCCACAGAGTTTGGAGAAGATAATAATCTTGTGAGTTGGGCGAAGCAGCTTCACCGAGAGAACCGTACCGATGAAATCCTCGATCCCGATCTGTTTACGGGCAAATCAATCAAATCGGAATTGTTCCATTACTTGAGGATTGCGTTTGAATCCCTGGACGACCGACCGTTCAAGAGACCAACGATGATTCAGGTTATGACCATGTTTAAGGAACTCCAGGTTGATTCGGAGAGTGATGTTCTTGAGGGGTTGTCGGTGAAAGATTCTTTACTAGACGAATGATTCGGTTCCTGATATTTACCTTTCCCATTGCAGTAAATAGAAAGAGAGCTCTTTTTCTTTTACCTATCTTCACCTTGTTGCTAATATATAGGGATTTTGCTGTATATAGCAATATACCATTGTTCTGAATAGATAGTGTAATGGGGAGAACTATTTGTTGTCAACGCCCATTATTAGTGGCCACTTCTACACTTTCAAAACATGTTGCAAACTCTATAACCCAATTTTACAGTGTTGTAAAATCAAATTTTACACGAAGACACCCAAAAAAATCTATAAGGCCCATTTCAAGTAAACTCTATAAGTGAAGATAAATGGGTTAAAAAGAAGCAATTCTGCTAAATAGTAATAACAAATGAAGTGTTAGAAATATGGGATCATTTTTTATTTTATGGTCATCCATTTTATAACCTATGATATTTAGTATTTACACTTTGGGTCCAAAATTGAAAGAAGAAAGAAAAACATATATATATGTATATATGTAGAATAACGATAGTCTAACCGAACTAAATCAGCAAATTTTTCATTAATATATATCTCAAATAAAAATTAATTACAGAAATAACTTTGATTTTTTTAACAAATATGAAAAGTATACCTACCTGCAACTAGTGTGTCGTTACATCCACTCGCGATTCTCATTCGCGGGTGGACAATAAACCCGCGACTCCCCATCGCTGGTAGTTTAGTTTAGTTTATTTTTCTTAATCTGTTTGGACAAATAAATGTCAATTATGATGAAAAGACACGCTTGTATAGGTAAGGACTAATTCACGTTACTCGGAAACCAAAATAACTGCTTCAATATCTAATTTTTGACTTCTTAGTGGATAAGAGTGCTTCAATTATGATGAAAATACACTTTCTGTCAGAGTCACCTCATCTTGCAAGCTAAGTACTCACCAAAATTTAACCTACGCAATCTACCTAAACAATATTACGTACAAATTTCTAGCTAAACACTAAGCAATTAACACAAACAAAATCTAGATTACCCCACCCGAGACTAGTCGCGGGTGGATGTAACGGATGTAACAACCCAGTGAAATTTTCCACCCGCGGCCGCGACTCTCATTCTCGGGTGAACAATCCACTTGCGACTCCCAGTCGCGAGTAAAGTATACTTTCGTATTTGTTAAAAAATCGATATTATTTCCGTAATTGATTTTTATTTGAGGTATATATTAGTGAAAAAATCTAAATCAGCAACTAGAAAATAGAAAATAGACACGTATTTTGCACTTCTTACACGTTTAATCATGCTAGGTCTGCAAAATGGGCCTTATTAAAGATATAATAGCTGAAAGCCCAATATAATTGAGGCCATGGAACTGAGAAACCATGAAAAATAAAATAAAAATAGACCTAAACACAAAAGTGAGTATATGGTTGCAGTGCAGAGGACACCAGAGACATGCGGAGACGACGGTCTGGCGGGAGTTTTGTTACTTTTGACACAGAAAATACAAAAATCTGGTCAAACTAATCTTTTTTGACTAAGGTCCCACATTTATGATCCGTATCTTAAGAAATTTTGTGGGATATTTAAGTGAATAGATTTTATATTTAAGTGTATTCATCTCTATTGATTTATTGACTATGATGTTTGTATTAAATAAATGAAGATTATATTAGGCGACCGAAAGGTTGTTCGGTAGTACGATAAACGACATGTGGAGATGTTTAGGGTAGACGACTTAGTTGGATACGGTTTGCAATTTTGGCAATAATTTTCAACTTATTTACTTTCTTTTGTCACAATAATAATTATTGTATGGATATAGCTAGAGAAGAAATATATAGTATATTGATAAATATAAGGATTAGTTACTTATTTGGTTACTTATGTTTAATTAATATTATAATTTATTTATTTATATTATTAAATAGTGTTTGAATAATGTTATTAAATATTTATTAAATTGACGATTATCACTCATTTTATTATTTTTTTACGATTTTACTATATTTCTTATTTTTTTTCTTCCATTGCTCATCATCTTTTCATGTTCTTCTTGTTTTATATTTCATTTCATAAAAAAATCATTCTAACAAAAAAATAACATCATTAAACATAAGTGAATAAATAATACATATTTAAATTAAATAATTATACACGGTCAAACATATATAAATGACCTTAATAGATAATTAATCCTAAATATAAACACAATATACATCATGTATAAATTTTAATTGCATACTTGGCAAATTTATGTAATGTGGACTCAACCACTAATCAGTAAATGCTTAATTAGTAATTTTATTATTTAGCGACAGATATAATAACAAAAACAGATTTTTAAATTTCATAATTTTGTGAAAAATAAATAACTTTGTTGTGTGGTGAAAAATATATTATTATTTTAAATTGAGAGTTCAAATTGTTTTTTAATATACAAAGCACTTAAAATAGGATATATTGTTTTAAAAATAATTAGGAACGATCCCCACATTTGAATGTGTCTCCACTCTCCACCCATTACCGACTAAGGAAAATATATATTTATTTATTTTTTTAACTTTTTTAGTATTTACCAAAAAAAAAAAAAAACTTTTTTAGTAAATATACATTTTTGTAAAGAATAGATAAATCTTATCCATGAATAAACTCCCAACCCTAATTAAAAAATGACTAGAAACTTAGCAACATTTAATAGGTATATTTTTATTACAAAAATTCTAAATCTATGATTATACAGATTAGCTCTCTTTCTATATATACTTAAAATTAAAGTAAACACATTTCTATTGGATTAATAATCACTCATCCCCATAAGAGAGTTTCAAATTTCAATGCAGTGTTCTAAAAATGGCTACCACAGACCTTCTGTATTGTCGTTTTTATCAGGTTTTTCTGAACCCTAAATTCCACGGCAGGCTTTTGTGATTATTTTTCTTAATATCATGAAAATAGGCAAACCCTAATTTCAAAAACTATATACAGATATTGGAGATTATTATTATTATTATTATTATTATTATTATTATTATTATTATTATTTAGATTGTGTAATATTATGACTGTAATAGTAATAACAACATGAATTATATATCACGTTTTTATAAGGTTTTTGATCCCTAAATTTAACAGCTAGCAGGCTTTTGTGATTGTTTTTCTTAATATCATGAAATTAGGCAAACCCTAATTTCAAAAACTATATACAGATATTGGAAATTATTATTATTATTTAGATTGTGTAAGATTTGACTGTAATAGTAATAACAGCATGAATTCTATATTATTTAATCATAACACAACATTATATAAGGCGTATGGAAAGTATAGTACCGTTGTAAGATTAAAATATATATTTTATATGTATATATATTTTGAACTTTTAATATTACCATTTCACACTTACCCTGTAATTAATTTTGATTAAATCTTCTAAAATTTATATTTATTTCCTAACTTTTTAAAACTTTTAATTTAATTCTCACCCTATTATAGTATATTCTCGTTTTCGTCCATACATACGATACGACCATAAAATGTGTAACGTGTATGGCAATCTTAATATTTATTATTTAATAGAATTAATTAATTATTCGAGAAAATTAGGGTTACGTTGTGCAGTGGATGCCACCTGTCCGGGGAAGGTCCTGATTGATAGGATCGGTCTGTCCCATTGGAAGCTCCGATTCGATAGAATAGCCGTCCACAACGCATGGATGATAGGGTTGAATCGACTGATTCCTTCTATTGAATCGACCTTCACACCTATTTATTATTACAATTTTTGATAACATATAAATAATGTATTAAGAAAATAAAATATTAAAAATATCCCAAACAAACTATATTGAATTTAGCAAGACATTAAATAAAATATTCTTATACAAATATTCATTTATTACATTTTGTATCTATATTATTTGTCTTCTTTTTTTTTTGACCAAATAAAAGAGGGGTGCAACACGAAAACTTCCCAAGAGGTCACCCATCCTAGTACTACTCTCTCTCATCCTAGTCTTCTTCTAATCTCTATAAACTTTGTTTTTTCATTAAATAATTTGTTATTAGGGTGAAACAAATTGGTATGTTTATTGGGTACAATCATACTTAAAGTTAATATTCAACTAAAATTAATTATTGTTTATTCAAAAAAATATCAATTTTTGGAGATTTATTATAAGTATTCAAAAGTTAGTGTCACAATTTTTTTTTTAATCCGTATCCTAGTATAAACTAAAGTATTAATATAAAGTCTACTAACTAATTTTAATTTTCATAGTTTATGGTTTCATACCTAACCTTCAAGATTTAAGAAAAAACCATTAATTAAATATTTTAAATTTTTAAAAAACAATATTTCTGTCCAACATTTTATGATATAACAATCAGTGGACCCCCTAAACCACCTCCTGAAAATACACCCAAAAAACAATATACATAGCTTCTATTGAAAATCTTACCTATCGTGGTGGAAATGAAGGTTGGATAAGGATAAATATGTGGAACACGAACTGTAGTTGCCTAAAATCACTGCACACAGTTATAACGTTCTTTCCTTGAAGGTACGAATGTCGGGCGGTTAATCTTGACAGCCCAACTCCTCATACCATACACAAAAAGAAGGAAAAAAATGGACAGTCCGATGGGGAACCGGACTCCAATCCGTTTTGGTTCAATCAAAAGACTGACTTGCACGGCGGACTCGGTGTGAACCAGTCGTTTTTTTTTTGGAGTTTTTTTTTTTAAACTGATCAATTTTTTTTTTCTGTTTTAAACCGATTTATTTTGTTTTGTACAGCTGGTCTGATCGATTCTCTTCAACCTTAAACTAGTTTTTTTTTTATTAAACCAATGTTTAGTGAAGACTTATGAGGAAGGAGCTATGGTGCAACGTCTTGTTGGAAACCATTGTTAAACCTTAAAGCGTTTTCTTAAGTTTTTTTGTTTGCTACTGCTGCTATCTTGTTGGATTGTGATTCGTATAAGGAAGAAGGGAAGAGTTGTGCTTCAGGCGAGTGGAGGGGAGATGGGTGGGCAGAAGGGAGGCGAGTGGAGGGCGGGCCTGAGGAGGAGCTGGAGGTGGCGAGAGATGATCAACGCGACTAGTGGGGGGCCAGTGGAGGACGAGTTGGAGGAGGGGGCGGGAGGTGGTGGGCGGGCTTGAGGAGGGGCGGGAAGTGGTGGGTGGGCTGAAGAATGTGCAGGAGATGGGCGGCGGGCTGGGGAGACTTGGGAGGAAGGACGGGGGCGGTGAAGGGGCGAAAGTGGGAGTTCAGAGAATGTGAAAAAGAAGAAAAATAGAAGAGTTGGGGAGAGGAGCTACTGAAGAAGGTGAAGGGCTAGAGATGGGTGGCGGCGGGGAGAAAGGAGTGATTGAGATGAGTGGCGTCGGGCGGGAGGGGGTCGGTGAAGGGGGGGATGAGGTGTGAGTTGAGAGAATGTGAAGAAGAAGAGAAGAGTTGTGGAGAGAAGCAACTCGAGAGAAAAGAGTTGGTGAAGAAGATAAGAGAAGAAGGTGAAGGGGGCTGTACATGTGATTTTTGTTTTTTAATTTTTGCATGGTGAATCGGCCAGCCCGGCCAAGTTTGACCGAATCCGACAGGACGAACCGGAAACCGGCTCTCTCACCGGTTCGAGAGCCGGTCCGTTTTTTATAACACTAAACCAAAAAAAATATAACTATTTTGACGAAAGTACCCTTGTTTGCAGACGACGTGGCATTATCTGGTTGGTTAAGGCAAGACAAAAACATTGGGGAACAAATACATGATTAAGGTCCGAAAATCACATCAACGGTGCTGAGAAATCGCCGAATTTGTGTCTGTTGAGTTATTTATTTATTTAATATCTCTTGTTTCTGCTCTCTTCAAAGATTCCACTCCATTTCTTGACGGTCCACAACCATTACCGCATTCGAACCCTCTTTTTCTCCTTTTAATATAGATTAAAGCTAGCAGTATTTCCCTTTTAATTTCTCAAAGAACGCAATCATAGAGAGAGAAGAAGAGAGCTTTCTCAACTTTTTTATGTGAAACCCAAAATCAATTTTTCTTTTTGTTCTTAATCCACCATTGCTTGAATTTTAGATAGAGTTGGAGCTCTGGAAGGAGTGGTTTGATCAAAGGTTCCAGCTTGGTTTCGTGGGTCTTTGTTGAGATCATCCTCAGCATTGGCTCTTCATTCAATAGGTAAGTTTATGTCGTGTTTATGGTTTCTCAGTCAAATTCATATTTTCTTTTCCTTATTTGAATGATAAATACATCTTTCGTCTAGTCTTCGTGTTCTACCCTTGTATTTTTCATGAAATGGAGAAATCTATTTTCTATTTCGCCATAATTAGATCTTGTTGCAGAAAGTGGTTTCCATGATTGCATATTTGTCGATTTGTAATGCACAGTTATTTTGAATGATCTACTGTCAGAAAGGAACTCTTCATCCTGGTAAGTGTTTGTGGACCCAAACGGGAATAAATTATTTACCTGTCTTTTGTGTCGATTTTGTTTATTGTTTCATAATTCCTCAGTAATCGTTGTGAAAAAATTTATGGCTTCTGTATGATTATGCCTTTTTGGTAAAATATCTGGTACTGCAGCAAATTCTTATGTTTGGTCTCAAAGAGGAAGAGTCTGAATCACTGGGAGGTAGTTCATGGATAGATTTTTCCATTTCCTTCAAAAAAATTGCAAAATTCGACCAATTTTAACACTCATTGATATGAATTCTACATACTGAATTGATTTTCGGGCTCATTGTGTTGTTTTTCAGGTACTTCTGACTGACTTGATCGAATTTTTGGGTCCGAAACGTGTTCTGAACTGCGTCATGAGTGGACTTACTGATAATGTGTCGATAATTGGTGATTGGATTCCTTTTTGTCAAAATGATGAACATGGGCAGTTTTCAGTATCAAAAGAGATGCTAAGTTTGAGTAATTCTGACAATAAAGGTAATGGGCAACTCGATGATAGCAGCATTCAGTTTACTGAAATGGGTTCCTTCTCTGATTATAAATTGAACTCTCGTGGAGGAGGTCTTGTGGAGAGGATGGCGGCTAGGGCCGGTTTTAATGCTCCTAGGCTGAACACTGAAGGAATCAGGCCAAACGATGTTCTTAATTCTGTTTCTCGATCTTCTCCTCTTTTAATGATCTCTCCCGGACTCAGTCCCACATCGCTGCTCGAGTCTCCTGTTTTCCTCTCAAATTCACTGGTAAGTTTTTCCATAGCTTAAAAAAGATGGTATTTTTGTGCATTTGTGAGCTTTAAACTGCAGTGAATTGCTGAGGTTATTGTTGTTGTAACCTTTTCTGCTCTGGGAATTAAGCTTTATCCTGAAGGGTATCTTGCTTATCACAGAGATGCCATGATCTTGGTACTGTTTTTTGGTTTGTGACAGCATTTGATCCATAGTGATGACTTAGATTTGGTTAAGGTGCTGTTTGGGGATATGGTTTTGGAAAGAATTATTATCATTTTGCTTAAAGAGTTGAAACAAGTTCTTTGGTCTTGATCACGATATTGATGAATTTGTATGGCCTATCTATTCTTGATATGGCTCGCAAAATGCATGTTTGACTCGGCTTTAGTCTCTCTTTTTTTGCAGGCTCAGCCTTCTCCAACAACAGGGAAATTCCCATTATTCCCAACAAATGGAATCAGCAACAACAACAACAACAAATCGACCTTAGGTGGGCCCCCGAACACCAATTCATGTCGAGGGTTTCTCTCGAAAGACATCGGTTCTTCATCTTTCGCGTTCAAGCCTTCTGCAGAATCAGCTCCCTCCTTTTTTGGCAGTGGCAGCAAAGTAGTTTTCTTCTTGTCTTCATTGCTCTCAAAGAAAAAAACATCCCGGGTATTTGATTTTTCTTCTTCTTCTTCTTCAGGGAAATGAATCCATGTTTCCTCAACAATCCTTGTCTTTCCCTCGAATCGACAACTCGAGCCAATCAGAGAATTCAATTTCTCTCCAACCCCATAATAGGATCTTTGAGGCGGTCCCCGAGCATGGATCTGACGAGCAGCTGGATGAGGAAGGAGGAGACCAGAAGGGCAATGGAGATTCAGTTGGAGGCGGGACCCCCTCAGAAGACGGCTACAACTGGAGGAAGTACGGTCAGAAACAAGTCAAAGGAAGCGAGTTCCCTAGAAGCTACTACAAGTGCACAAAAACTAACTGCCCTGTCAAGAAAAAGGTGGAGAGGTCTCATGAGGGTCACATTACTGAGATCATCTACAAGGGGGTTCACAACCACCCTAAGCCGCCACCCAACCATAGGGCAGCAGCCATTGGCGGTGGTGGGCCTGACAATTCCGAGCCAAATGAGGCGGAGGGAGATGGTGAGGCGGGCTGGAACAATGTGAAGCAAGACAACTTCGAGGTGACTTCATTGCCTTCGGAGGGCCTCGATTTTGGTCACCAAGGCAGGGCAGGTTTGCAGGCTCAGAACGGGTCGGGGCAGTTAAGGGGCGGTGGTGCCGATGCAGTGGATGCTTCCTTGACTTTCTCCAATGAGGAGGCCGAGGATGATCAGGGGACGAATGGTAGCGTGTCAATGGGGTATGACGCCGAAGGGGATGAATTGGAGTCCAAGAGAAGGTAAAGCTATCCGTTCATGTAAGGGGTGTCAATTCGGGTTGACGGGTCAATCGTGGGTCGTGTCAAGTACGGGTCGTGTCAAAATATGTTTAACCCAAACACGACCTGTGATTCATGATGAGTCAATTTTCAAGACCCAAACACGACTTGCGAGTACACGGGTCAACTCGTGGACCCGTATCATTTTAATTTGTACAATATGAAATTTGCGAGTCGACCCACGTGACTCGTCAACATATAACTCTCTTATTCATTCAACTCACATGACTCATGCAACCCAAATGACTCATGAGACCCACACGAACTATCCATGAATTTTTGTATAATTTATTATAATATATATTTAGTTATACAGATTTATTAGTTGACTAACGGGTCAATATGTATGATTCAAACTCAACCCTGTTTTTCATACGGGTTGGATGAGTCATATCAGAATGACGCGGGTCCAAAACTTTTGACCCAAACACGACCCATGGGCAGATCACCCATGGGTTGTGTCCAAAATTTACACCCCTAGTTCATGTAGTGTCTTCAGTTAGTCCGGCATGTTTTGAAAAACCGTGTTTTGTTTAATGACTTAAGAATCATCGTTCGTCAGGAAAATCGATGTCTATCCTGCCGACATGAGTGGAGCGACCAGGGCGATCCGGGAACCTCGAGTGGTTGTCCAGACAACCAGTGAGGTGGACATCCTCGATGACGGGTACCGTTGGCGAAAGTACGGGCAGAAAGTCGTGAAGGGGAACCCGAATCCAAGGTTTTTTATTGCATTCAACCAATTTTTTCTTGTGCTTAAATACTGAGTCTTCAACTTATTGTTAAGTTCATCTGAGAGTGTTGGCATTGCAGGAGTTACTACAAGTGCACTAGCCCGGGCTGCACGGTAAGGAAGCACGTCGAACGGGCCTCGCACGATCTCAAATCTGTGATTACAACATACGAAGGCAAACACAACCATGATGTCCCTGCTGCCCGGAATAGCAGTCATGGGAACTCGGGCGCCGGGGGCTCAACCCATGCCCAACGTCCCGAGCATTCAATGGTCCACAATGTCATGCCTAGATTCGATGGTTCCGGTCCTCTTCCTCACTTTGGGCTTCCCGGGCATCCACATCACCTGGGAACCGGAGTCTCTTTCGGCATGGGAGGCCCAAGCGTAGCAAACTATGGGTTGGGTGGACTCAACCCGGTTCATGGTAAGATGCCCGTGCACCCGTTCCTGGCCCAGCAGCACCAGCTCAGCGAAATGGGGTTCATGATGCAGAAGGGAGATGCGAAGGTCGAGCCCGGTTCTGACCCCAGACTGAACAGCAACGCTACGGTATACCAGCAGCTGATGAGCAGGCTGCCGCCCTTGGGGCCTCAGATGTAAAGCAAGGTTTAAGGTGGTTTCAGAGATAGAAAACATACATATAACTATGGGCATATCATCATATATATTATATAATAATTTATTTGTTATATATATATATATAGTGGTTTTTAAGTGTAATGAATATATACATCTCCTATTTATTGAAGAAGCTGCTTGGATAAGCTTTGGTGGGGACAGAACAAACATAAACTGTTGTCATTTTTTTTGGCCAAATAAATTGTTGTCATTAACTGTCATAATACCAGGCCATTTATCAGTTAAATTTAGAAAAACAAAAGATAAAAAGCCTTGCTTAGTCACCTACCTAGCCAGTGTGACCAGGTTTGGGTCGCCTTCAAGCCGAGTCTCGACTCTAAATCAACTTTTTTTAAGTTCAGTTGACCCAGCTAGAGGCTTAGCACCTTACGTAAGAGCGATCGAACCCGATTGACCACGAAACTCAATCAGCTCAAAACTAGGCATTTCAGAAGACCAACTAGGATATATATTTTAGGGCTGATCGTGGGCGGGCTGGACCGGTCTTGGAGGCAGGACTGAGACCGAGACTGAATTTTCGGTCTTGGCATTTGGAGGACCGAGACCAACTTTAGCCAAAAAAACTCATTTGAGTCGGTCTTGCTTGATTCGGACCAGTCTCGATTTTAGACCGAAATTTTTGGTAAAAAAAATAAAATCAACTGAATTGGCCAAAAACATCACCGAAGTTTGGTCTCAAACTCACTCGCTTCCCGTCTTCCATCGCATTTCCCTTATGGAAACGATTCAAGGGTTGTTGAACGCTTCATGGTCATGAATTATTAGTGTTTCAAGGGTTATACCATGAATTTCTAGTGTTTTTTTCAAAGTTGGGCTAGTCCGGTCCTAGTCGGGCTTTTGGGACAAAAGACCGACACCGAGCCCGACCTTGAAGAAAAAAAAACGTATGCTCGGTCTCGGTCCTATTCGGGTCAGTCTTGTCGGAAATTCGATCCAACCAGTCTTTTCTTATCACCCTTGACATATTTGATTAATCATGTATTAATTTTCTTCTTTTCCTCCCGCTACTAGAATGAAGCAAGAAATCATGCAGCAATACAGCAAGTTTGTACATAATAAAAATGGTGATTCATTCCACCGAGTTTGTATTTACTAGTCGATTGACCCAATCCACCACCGCCGATGCAGAAATTTAGGCTGAAGTGAAGATGATTTTGAGGAATATATGCAACTTCCTCATCCTCCAAACCATGCAGGCATTGGCCTGGAAAAAAAGCACTACAAATACCTGCATTGAGCAGCCAAGTCGACTTCTGCATTAAGAATTTGTTTGTTTTTAATGGGAGTTCCCAATTGCAGCATCCAAATCTCCATCCTTTTACCGATGAATAACAGCTTTTCGATGCGTAATCTCCTCTCTGCATAGAAAGTAGAGATCTCGCCATTAATGCCAACACAAAGTAGTGTAAAGGGCCCTCAAGCAAGATTCATAAAAGCAGAGACTCGACCTGAGACATTGCCAGATAGATTCATAGTGAAGTACGGCAATGATTCTTCTTTTGCGGCCTTTAGGATGATGTCCACCACGCTTAACTACAGGCAACTGTTTGATACCCTTCGCCTCCATCAACTCCTTCGCCGTTTCTAAATCAGTGTTTTGGTAGCAAATTAGAAGTCCTCGCTCTTGCCCACGGTAGCTTAACTTTCTTGTACAAATGGAAGAAACTGAGCATGGAGTCCCCTAAAAATTTACACAAACCCATCATTAGCACATAAAAGAAGAATAACCATACACCAAAAAATAGGGCTCATCATGGGCGGGTCAGGCGGGTCCTGAATGCAAGACCGAGACCGAAATTTCGGTCTTGCCTTCTGAAGGACCGAGACCGACCTCGACCAAAACCCCCCGCTTGAGTCGATCTTTCTTGACTCGGGCCGGTCTCGATCCGGGACCGGTCACGGTATTCTTTAGTAAAAGGCGAAAGAATAGTTCGCTATGAGCTCAACGCATGGCTGCGTGATTTGTAAATTTATAAAGATGCAACTTTTATAAAGATATTAAACCTCCCAAATCCACGTTCATTCGGTGTGGTATTTTGAAAATTCCAAATCCACATTCCTTCGGTCCGGATTGGTCCTAAACGGGCTTTCGGGAAAAAAAGTCTGTGACCGAGACCGACCTTGAAAAAAAATTCGATCTCGGTCCTAGTCGGGTCGGTCTTGTCGGAAATTCGGTCCAACGGTCTTTTTTTATCACTCCTACCAAAATATACGACTAATAAGTTGTAACATACATCCTCGTAGGCAGCATCCGCTCGGGAAGCATTATTCAACATTTTGTTCAAGTACCGTCTGAGGTCACCGTATGTTAATATCCCTTCTAGCAAGCCATCTTCATCCACCACAAATGCGCATTTTTGCTGTCCATCAAGCATGGCCTTTGTTGCGTCTTTTAGTGTTGCATGAGGAGAAATCTTCACGTAATTCTTTGTCATTGCATGAGACACCTGAAAAAACAGAGACATTAAATAGAGGATATAAAGCCAAATCATTTGTTATTGGAAAAATGTACCTTAAGAAGCTCAAGCACAAGATCCTCATTTTCTATCTGATGCTCGGGATCAGATCCAACGACAGATAGCTCTAAATCTTTGCCATCATTCTGCATCCAACCCATTTCGTTTTTGTCTTCGGAGTGAGAAATGTGAGTGTAGCCCCGTGCTGTGCTTCGTAAATCAGATGTGTCAGGCTCCTTGCCTTGGTTTGTCACTGAAGGTACCCAGATTGCTAACCCAACATCCCCTACACAACATTAGGAAATGGAAATGGAAATCAAGTATTGAATCCACTTGGCAGATTCCCACCCCCACAAGGAACAAAAAATAGTATTTTCCGAAAGCCCGATTAGGACCGGTCCAGACCGAATTTACTATACAAACCCTAAAAACCAATGATGTATGTTTGGAACAATGGAAGAAAATGAACTTTGTTTAGAACTTTGTATGTTTGTTACTTGGTTGATTTGTTACTTTGATTTGTACTTTGTAATTTTGTTACTTTGATTCCAATGATGTTTGTATTTGGACAAATTCATTTTTTTTGTCAGATTCGGTCCTGAACTGAGACCGACCCGAGTCAAGAAAGACCGACTCGGGTGGCTTTTTTGACCGAGGTCGGTCTCGGTCCTCCAGAAGGCAAAATCGAAATTTCGGTCTCGGTCTTGCCTTCAGGACCGGCCCGCCCCGCCCATGATCAACCCTAAAAAATACCAAAATAGTAGTATCAAGAACCAGGAGTAAAATGATAGTTACCATGAGAGGAAGTAGAATCCTGTAATCTTTGGTCAGCTCAAACAACAGTAACACTGATGTTAAGGGAACAGAGCAGACAGAAGCTAAAGTGGCAGCCATTCCCACCTGAAGCAAACATTTAAGGCAACCACTATAATAAAGTAACAAGAAATAAAATCCATACCACATTTTATTTTGAATTTTTGAAAAACTAAATGGGAATTGTACCAATGCATATGCTTGTGGCTGTGCAAGAGCTGTATTTCCAGGAAGGGCTGCATTGATGATTTCGGCAGCTGAGCCTCCAAACACAGCACCAACAGCAGCTCCAATCATTAAACTAGGTGCATAAAGGCCACCCACGAGCCCAAATCCTCTGCACAGTGCGGTAGCCACAACTTTAGCTGCAACCAGTTGAGTTAGAAGCCATATCCCAGGTGCAGATGCACTTTTTCCAGTATGTAATATTTCTTCAACATTTGTGAAACCCAAATAAAGAACTCCAGGGTATTTTAGAGCAATTAAGCCCGCTCCTAGACCACCCAAGGCTGGACAAACAACACTTGGAAGTCCAAACCTTTCTTGGATATATTCAAATGATTTGGTGAACCAATTGACCAATCGAGTGAAGGTAACACTTACTACACCACATAGCATGCCCAATATCAAGTACAGAGGTAGCTCTGCAACAGCATTGAATGAAGTGAAATGGTAGTTAGAATATGTTCGCGGGCTTTAACCTTTCCTAAAGTTACTGATAGTAAAGCCAAAGTAATTATCTAACAATGTTCTCGAGCAGTAAAAATGAATGGGAGAAATACCAGCAACAGATTTCAAATCATAGGCAGGTACAGTAAAAACTGATTGTGTCCCTAAAAGAACATTTGACACGGTAGATGATATAACAGATGCTAATATTATCATAGCTGTTGTAAAAGGAGGTGAATTTTCTGCTCGGAGAGGCCTTAGCACTGTTTCGATAGCAAAGAACGATCCAGCAACAGCAGCATTAAAACCTATAGTACAAATTAGGAAGACAAAGTTACGTATTTCTGATCAAAACCAAATAGACTAATAATTTTGACCAATAAGCCCCTCTTCCATGTCCTTTAGATATCCATTCCTTGTCTATTGTTATATTGGGAAACCAAATTTGATACCTGAAGCAATTCCAGCTGCTGCACCAGCTGCGACAAGAGCTATTTTCCTTTCTCTGTTGTTTTCCATCATCAATGAGAACCCATAGGCATATGATTTCCCAATGTCTACGCTCGGGCCTTCTGGACCTAAGGAACGACCAGTTCCTAGAGTTACAGCAGCCTGGATGGCTTTTACAGTAGGGAAGACTCCAGCAAGCAGATCAATTCCTTGTCCTTGAGAACTAGGCTGTTTAATTTGATCTAATATCTCGAGCAATCCATGCATCATACCAACAATAACTCCTCCAGTTACTGGAACTAGAAGGATTCTATGCCAAGTATCAGCCAGTCTTTGTAGACGAAGCCAAGCAGCTCCCTCATTCGAAGCACCAGCCCACACCCATTCATGTATTAAATGCACCTATATTTTAATTATACCAATCAGTCCACTGATAAAGTTAATACTTTGCAGGCAACTAAACCTGGGTAACTACGATATAGTTGATACCCAGTTTACCTCTTTCATGTGTATGATTAATCAAATAAGCATTAACCTTACAAGGAATACAAAGACTCTTAATTTATATATTATTTTTTAAAAAAAATATCAGCTTTGAACAGATCCGGATCACTGCAACAAAACGAGAAAGGGTTATAAGATAGAACTTAGAAGCAAACCCCATTATTGAAGGCAGCCACGAAAAGGCCGGTGGCAAGGCCGAGAAGGCAACTGATGAGTAGCAATGCCCACTCCGGTGGCGCACTGCCTCCCAAAACATCACCAGCACCGCCGACATCAAAATGGTGGGGATCCCCTCTCACCACGGAGCGCACTCTATCTCTGTCTCTATCCCTATCCTTACTTAGGCGCTTGAAGCTGTGTCCACGAGAGAAGCCGCGATCCAGCCGCTTGAGCAGATCCCGCAACCCTCCGCCGCCGCTCCCGCTTCTGCTTAATTGCGCTTCCACGTCTCCATCTCCTTCCTCCCTAGCAATGCTCGGCGATGCTCTGAGCAGATGGCTCTGATCGCTGAACTCAACTCCCGCCATTCGTCACTAATGCATCCCACAAAACGCAGACGGCTACCGGACGTAGATCCTGCCGGCGGCAAGGACGTAAGTTCTGGAATCGCTTCCAATCTCTGCGTCTAGAAGTGGGTGATTCAGAAGATTCGACGATCAAAGCTTCAAACTTTCAATCAAATTGCGACGTCTTCATCCTTCGACTTTTTTCTCCGTCGCATGGAAGCCACAACACGTTAGGTGGCGCGTAGTTACAGTTGACACAAATTATACCATTTATTGCATCGAAAATTAAGCTTATTTGGCAAAACGCGAACTTTAATTCACGATGATTAGTTGGTCGGCAACACAATGAGCTTGACGAAATTAAACTAAAACTCTTATGTATTTTCTAAATATAAAGAGATTTGAAATTCCTCTCTTTTTTATTTTTTAATTAAAAAATAGTCCGCCAAGGGTCTGGCGGGTAGCGGACGGTGGCATGACTGTGCCTCAGCCGTGGTAGGCCCCTATCATTGCAACTCTAGGATGCACCACCACCATCATGGCAGAAAAAACTTGCAAATCGATTTAACAAAAGACATCATCGTTCTGTTTTGGGTTTTACGGTGTTTCTGATCATGTTTCTCACTGTTTGTCTTGTCATTTTGTAGGGCCGGCCATCTTGGAGATGATGATTCTATATACATGTCTTTCGGTGAAATACCATTCTCAGGTACGTGCGTAATTTCGTATAAAAGTGAGATGTAATACGTGTTCCACTTCCATATCCTTGCTATTGAACAAGCATCACTCCTATTGAACAAGCATCACTTATAAGATCACTTATAAGGAGTTTACTTCGTTAGGCTTGTTCATTTAAATTAGTTCGATCAGTCTAGATCTGATTTGAATCGGTTTGACCGAATTAATTTAAAAACCAGACAAGTTTTAGGTTTCAAGTAGATCAGTTCAAAATAATAGTTTCAATTCAGTTTGAATCGACATATTTTTTTATACTAGTTTATACTTCAATTTAAATCAAACCACTTTAAACCTATATAATTTTAGAATCGGTTTGAAGTAAAATAAACCAAACCGGTCTGAAATTAAATCAAACCTAGAGATATTTTTAATAAACCAAACCTAGAGATGTATTGAACTCTCGTATGTTGATGTTGGACAAGATTTCAGTTGGTTATGAAACAGATTTTCAGTCGATTCAGTGTTTTTTCAGTTGATTCAGTATTTTTTTCAATCGACTCAGTGTGTTGGACAAGATTTCCAGTTGGTTCAGTTTCGGTTTGAATCATATTATTTACTAACCAAAATTATTATTAAAAAACTCAGACCAGACTAGTTCGAACCGATTTTGAATCGGCTCGAACCATACCAATTTTTTTTACCTAAACATACCATTTTTTTAGAAACTGAAAAAAATACTAATTTTTTACAAATCAGAACAGTTCATTTCTGAACCGATTTTGGATCGAACTGATTCATGATCAAGTCTACCTGTCGTAGAGCATATTCTTATATATGATATTGTTTTTGAGACTCTCTTTTAATGATTTCTTGAGGTTCGATAGATCGAAAAACATGTCTTTGGGTGATTTAATTTTTGTAATACTCTATCCAATGCAATTAGTTTAATGATTTGTGTTGGAGTTAGGTAATTTAATTTTTGTTTTATATGCTGCTTCATATATTAATGGTGTAATTTTTTGAATCTATCTATCGTTGGGTGACACCAAAGTCAAGAATGGTCAGACTTCAGAGTTAGACTGGTCCCACGCCTCCACGTGGCCCATATTCTCCCCTACTCGTTATATTCCTTTCCAATGCGGAATATAACAATAAAAGTATTTTTTTTCCACCGTACTTACTTGGTTATCATGTTCATGAGTCGCTCAATTATCCTATGGGCTATAATAGATCTCCAAATCCACCCAAAATTTAGGGTTTGCGTACCTTTTCGATTCTGTCGATCACCTCCGCTTTGATTTCCGATTCAGAGTTTCACTGATGGAGCTAACGGTACGTTCCAATCTGCAACAGTTTTTTCATTGATCTGCTCGAAATGAATCCAACTGCAGAGGATTTATTGTACTTGTATCCGCAGAGATTGATTGCGCTTTTAATGTGTCTAGACTATACTCTTTTTCGTTAAGTTCATTTGGGGCATCCATTTAATTGAATAGTGGTTTCGTTTGTTTAGAAATAGGACAATCTTTCGAGATTTTTCCGAGTTTGACCGCGAGCTGGAATGATAGTTACTGTTCTTGATCCGATTGGATTTTCTTTGAAGGTGTGGTGAATTAGGGTAATGGATTCGGTCAGTGAAAGCTTGGTTTTCGAAACAGTGGATGAAAATGAAGTGAGTCTGGAAAGAGGGCCCCTTGTGGATCATAACGCGACTATCAGTAGTAACTCCTTTCCTCATGTTATCAATAAGCTTGGTGCTGAAGGAAGTGTAGGTGATGCTGCTCTTGCTCATGGGGATGCGACTACAGCTGCTGCTTCAGCAGCTGAAAAAGATGTTAAAGATGTGGAGACCATGAGTACACCGCAATATGCGACAAGCTCTGCATCTGGTGACACTTCTTCGACAAGAAAAGGGCTTGGACTGAAGAAATGGAGGCGATTCAAAAGAGACATCGTGAAAGATGTCAGTGCTAGTACAGATTCTAATAAGATTCTGAAGCGGGTTTTACCTGCTCAAGCAAATTCAGACAAACCTTCTAATAAACCTCTTCACTCAGCTGGAAGTTTACACAATACTGAGACTTCGGCTGGATCAGTTAGTGGGCTGCGATATGATGGAGTTGGCGATGGACCTGTAGAGCATGGATCTCCTATAAGCTCTTCCTTCGCTTTGGCACCAACTTTTGTTGCTGGTGTGGATTCTGATAATAGTGAGGATAGGAGTAGTAAGTCCTCCACAGCTGCCAGTGCCCCAAGGTTCAGGACCGAGATGCCATCGGGATTAGGTTATGGTGCCGAAAAAAACAGAGTCAAGAATTTTAGTGGGAAGAATTTGAGTAATTCAATGCAACGTGGTCAGCAGGGAAAGAGTCGAATAGAGAGTAGTAAGAAGGCTAGAGGAGAACGGATCAAAATCGAGAAAGAAAACTCTCATTCCAGCGTGGAATCTGATTCAAGAAGCGCAAACTTTGTTTTCACGCAGGCTCCTTTTTCTGCTACTAGCAACGGAAAGAAAAGTGGAACATCTAGAGATTACACTGATGAAGTACAGGAAAATGATCAACATTTCTGCGAAGAAGGTCAAACTAGTTATAGTAAAGGGAATGCAGAAGACTCTGAAGCTCATTCTCAGGATGATTTAGCTGCTGACATTCCTTGGAAGGCTAAAAAGGAGAAGTGTGAGAACCATCACCCGTCTAAGGATCAGGATCCTCTTCTTGACTCTATTGCATCCCTCAATTCTGTGCAGGAATCACTAGAAAAAGGTTAGTCACCTCTCTTAAGTGCATAACTGCATATTTAAACACATGCAAACAACAGCTGTGTGGATTCTGGCCTTACTATGAATTGAAATTTGAAACTATGGCATCTTCGAGAGTTTAAGTCTATTCTGTTAATAAAATTTGCCAAAGGCTTGCAACAGATATTCTTGGTATTCCAGAATCTACTAAGAGTCCTTTTTCAGAAAGTAGCCATGGCATCAGTTAGATCTAGAAGGTTGTTGCCGTTATAATGTAGAGACTTAGTAAACTAAAATTGAGTAAACTAATTCCCATGTTTTTGGATAACATAGTAAATATAGTCAGTTCCGAAGCATAGACTTGGAATCTGATTCTGAGTAATGAGTGAAAAGATTCACTCCATCTTATCCTTGGCGAAAATAGAAAATAGATTGCCTGTTTCGCATTATAGCTCTAATGAAAGCCGAACGGTACTAAGTTTATCGAGTTGAGAGCTGAATGCGCTGTCAAAGAATTTTTTTGGGGGAGTGATCTAAGGAGATTACTTCTGTGAGGATGTCATTTGTCTCTTGAATATCTTATTAATACTAGACACTGAAAGAACATGTTAACGTGAAACATCGTTCACAAACTGAATATATGAAGTATTTATCTGTTGGCATGGCTGGCTGTTAAATTTGTGTTTGAAGGTGTGGCTTTAAATGATTGTCAAGAACTGCTATTCTATAATATCTGGTCTACTTGGCGTTTAATTTTCTTAGTTTGAATTCATAGCTTCATGAAGTATTCAGCCAATATGAACTTACAAATAAAAATATATTTGTGTAGCTACTGTAAAGTATTGAACTATAGCCTGCACGCCTGTTAGTTTGTGGACTTACTGATTTATCAACACCATGATGCAGTGTGTAGAGGAGGGCACATAAGAGCTTCTCTATTTCCTTTAATTGTCTGAAAAACTACTTTGCTAGGCAGGGTGAACCGGGCCATGTGTTTGGACATATCAGGGCCTCACTGTCTAAACTTTTACTTTGGCAATAGTAAAGAAATCCAGCTGTCTACGTTTAACAACTAAGGTGGATCTTTCATCAATATTAAAGAACTGCTGATGTAGCTTCTGAAAATTCAAAGTGAGCGGAGGTTGAACAACTTTTTTCAGTTTCTTATGAACTCGGAGGAGGAATATCCCTTTCTACAGGTAGCTTAGTACGTAGCATATCTCTGCAACATATAAATCCACAGAGCCATTGTAGTTAGAACATATGCTGCTGTGGCCAAAAAAAAAAAAAAGAACATATGCTGCAGAATTTATCTCAACCTTTCTACGAAGTTATTTTGTATCCCGGCTAGTCTAGAGCTTAAGAGTCAAGTGTGGAAAGCAAATGGTTGATAAATATATTTCTGTAGGCACTTTAGATTTTAGATTTTGGAATGCCAATGAAATTACACCTTACATTCGTCTGTTCCCTATTTCCTGTTCTTTTGTACACTACACCAGTCTTGGCATTCCATTTACACTTCATAACCTTGATTAATATCAGCTTTGCCTTACATAATTACTCTGATATGTATACATGCTCCGTTTATATATGCAAAATAAATTGAGACACTGTTCTTGCAGAACTGCAAAAACTGGCAGAGATTGGCAAGGAACCTTTCTTGCCTCATTTTAATTCAGTCAACACCAATGGCCAAACTTCCCCAGACTCATTGGAGACTCAGATGCTTGCTTTGACCGAACATGTGGAACACCTCAAAGCAATGCTTGAAGAATCAAGAACAGCTCTTCGGATCAAGGAATCCCAACTCTCTAAACTTGAGGCAACCTTGAGCAACCCCCCAAAGGAAGAATCAAGTGGTGAAATAGATGCAGAGCTCGAAACCCTCTTTCAACAGAGGGTTGAATCAGAGGTAGAGTTCTTAGCCATAAAAAGCATCATACAGAGCCTAAAGACCGAAGAACAAGAGACACTGCAGAAATTTAACTTAGCAGCGACCAAGGCCGTGAATCTGAAGAAACAGGTAGAGGACATCGATAGCTCGTTTGGGGACATCATGGGTGTGGACGAGGTTTTGAAGTTCCAGAAAGGGACATGGAAGGTTTCTGTTTACCTTTTATTGCAGTTGGTGTTGCTTGGGGTCGTGTTTTGTCTTTTTGCGCTGCAGCTATCTTCCAAGCCAACATTTTCAGTGCCAACATGAAGTGCAGTATCTGGGGCGAACCACGGGTTGCTGTTTAAATTTTTGGTCATCTTATCTGAGTGGTCTTTTGAGTTTGCCTCTTCTACAACTGTTTGAACCACAGGTTTACGGTTACAGTCTGATGAGATGTTCAGTGTTCATGTATGTAAATTAGTGCTTCATTCTGAATTGTAGGAAGCTTTATTGTTCTCAACATTACAAAGGAATTATGTCTGGTATTGTTTTTGAGGGGGTGATCTTCTTGTTTCTGTTCTTCCTCGTGTTTATTGTTGATTCGATGGTCCCCCTACTTTGCAGTGGGATGAGAATGTCTCTCAAGATGAGATTCAGGTGCATTTTGTGTCCCTAGTGAGTTGACCCTGTAGGTATTACATACAATTTAGTGCCCCTAATGATCGTTTTCTCAAAAGAAATTTTTCAATGTAAAATAAGAGTAATCATTTTATTTATGACCATTGTTCCAATATCTATAGATGTTTATATACAAGTTTATATATATATATATAAGGGTTAATTACCAAAAAACAAACTGAAGTTTGAGTAAAAATCAAATAGCAAACCGAATTTTTTTTGTTAACAAACAACAAACCAAACTTTTGAAATGAGCAAACAACAAACCTACCTCAATTTTTTCAATATTTGAGAGAGTTATTAAGTCAACATTAGTTAAAGTATTCTAAGAAAATGATATTACGACTTAATAACTCTCTTAAACATTGAAAAATCTGTTCAAACATAATGAAAATTTGAGTTAGATTTATTGTTTGCTCAATTCCAAAAGTTTGGTTTGTTGTTTGTCAACCAAAGAAGTTCGGTTTGCTGTTTCGTTTTTCCTTAAAGTTCGGTTTATTTTTTGATAATTAACCTATATATAAATTATGTTTTATATGATTATATATGTTAGTATATGAATGAATTAGCTTCTATTAGAAAGTTCTTACTTTGGCTCTAAAATTTATATCGTTTATGAAATTATTACTTCTTTTTTTAGAATGTTCAGTCAAAATTATGTTATGACGTTTGGTGAAAATCTCTGTCATTATAATTTAATTACACATCAGTTTTCGTGTAATTAAGTAACTACTTGCTCGAAAACAACATAAGTGATCTCTCAAAATGAACTGATAATACATACATGTCATTATGAGTTAACTAAATATGCATAACTAATAATTTCGACAGAAGAGAATACACGCCACTTTAAAAGTTGTATTTTTTTGGGTAAAAGTATAAATGTGATCATGTTACTCGTCGGTAAAAAAAAATGTCACTATAACTCGACCCTATAAAATTATTATTGGAGAGTTATATTGTCATTATAAAACTATTTATTACCAACAATATATCTCCCCAATAAAAATACATTTCATATATATAACGTATGATTTGACCTTAGGGAATACGAACGCTAATTTGCATAGCTTTCCATCCTTTTAGCATCATAAAATCACAAGTAATCAAATAACTAGCAAATTGTTATGACATACGTATATATTTAATTAAATTTATATCCTTGCTAACCTAAAGAGATGCATTATAATCATATTATATAACATCTACCCCCAATGATTTCAAGCACATAGAGATATTCAATTTCATCTAGTAATGCACCAATGGAAGCAAGTTTTCAATACTTGTAGCAACAAAGAGGCAAGCACAAATAAGCAAAGTATAAACATTTCAAAAATACATAAAATCAATCTCTCTCCTAGAGAGTTTATGATATCGATAGCAAATTCCCACAGAATTTTGTACAATACAGATAATATTGGGATTTGAGAGATAAAACACATGATATATAGTAGCAAAAGTAGTATAGAACTATGATTTTCACCTTTTACTATCCCAAGAAACAGGAAATTTTACTCTAGGAAAAGCAAAAACTAAATAGGGTGTAAACTTCATTGAGTTACCTCTAGCATTGACCTTCATCCTCATCCTCCGGTGGTGGAGGCTCATTGAGGTCAATGTCCAGAGACCTTGGCCGGTTCAATGGAGACTCGTTGCTGGGACCTGTCTCGGACCTGCTGGTGCTCTGCGGGGTCGATACCATGGTCGGGGAGCTGCTCGAATGGGTCTTAGAACTCAACTTGTTATGGCTCGATACATGACCACCATAGGCTTGGTGGCTATTGAAGGACTTATTGCAAGGGTAGCAAATATACACTTTCTTCTCCTTGCTATTACTACTGCTAACCCTATTCTCCTGATCTGCAATATTTCCATGAAGTTCACTCAATTTCTTCGTCTTCTTCTCCTCCTCAGGGTCGATTGCCCTCCTTTTCTTGGCCTTATCTTCATTAAATGGAGTCTCACAAGATAACAGTAACAGAATCCCAGCAGTATCTTGCTCCTCCATTCTCGAGGATGAGTCTGGAGCAGATGTGGTCCAAGAGCTCATGTCCACCGACAAAGTAATACGAGGATAGTTCGGCAAATTCACCATCTTAGGCTTATCTAAATCTTCAAGCTTCGGCTCAATTGGACAACTAGGGTTAGGGTTAGGTCTAGATTCGTACCTCAGTGGAGAAGACGACTGCTGATTAGCTGCACCTCTCCACGGCCTATCTGGATGCAATCTCAAGTGTCCGTACAAGGCCTTGACCGAGCGGAAAATCTTCCCACAGATAGAGCAGCCACGGATGGCGTTATCATGGTCTCCTTCCGTCGACTGAATCTTCTTGTTCTTCTTCCTCAGGTCCCGCTTCGCGGACTGGAAGTGAATCCGCTTATGGCCGCCGAGCGCCTTGCCGGAGCCAAACTGCTTTCCGCAGTGCTCGCAGACGTGAATCGGAGGAGTGTTATCGGAAACCTTTTGTTCTTCATCAAGCTGATGCTGTTGTTCGGTCTCTTCGGCTTCCTCCACGTCGGATTCTTCGTTGGAGCTCCGATCAGTGAATGGTAGTGGCGTAGGGATGGTATTGACTGTCTCCTGGTCTCCTTGGCGTTGTTGTTCCTCCATTGGAACTGCAATGTTTGAGCTGTAAGATAGATGATGAAGAAGAGAGGTTTTGTTGAGAATAAGAAGAGGGATTAATTTCCAGTCTCTGAACCAATTAACTGACTTTTGATGCTTCTACTCCGTAAATCTCATGGACTACCACGTAGATGATTCTAAAATCTCCACTCAATCAAAAGATCAGATCCATATAGATATTGATTATATTTTCTTTATCTGCAACGATACAAATAAAACCCTAAATATTGTTTAATAAGTTACGTTACAAGTATTTCAGCTGGTAAATATTTAATTTTCCATTAATTATTTTTTATTTGTCCACAATGTCTAAATATACATACATATGTACGATATAGTGACATAAATAATTTATATTTTTATTAGTTTTTATTAACAAAATTTCAATATGGACAAAGGAAGCGCCTGTGTTTTTGAAAATTTTTAATGTATTTTTTTTTAAAAGAAAAATTATATGTATAATTACATTGACGAAAATATTTTTTTTGTGTGTTAATGACAACTGTAATAACAGATCTAATTTGTTAGTTAATGTACCAATATTTTTAAGATATTTAATCATCAAAATTTTAGTCTATGACTATTGACTACAGATAATTATCTAATTTGTAGATTAATAAAAATAATAATTAAATAAGAACCGTAGTTCACAATATGGTATGATATTGATAAAATTATTAACATCAAAATCGATTCGTTGGCCAGATGGTTGGTTGGCATTTTCAATTGCTAACACAAATTATATTTAATAAATCACTAACCATAATGATAATTTTAAAAAGTTGCTTAATAAAATTATAATTATTGCTGAGCATATTTGAATATGGCAAGTAATTTAAGTTGTAAATATATTTATTTCCAGTGAAATATATTTTTAGTTTATTTGTGCACAATCCTAAGTATATCTATATATCTATATATATAGTATTATAGTGTGATAATGTGAGATTTTAATTTTACAATTTGGTGGCCAAAATAAATATATTTTTGAATCTAAATTTAATATAGAAAGGAAGGCTCTATCTATAGTCTATATTTTTAAACTATTTTAATATCTGTTTTTTTAATTAGACTGCACAAAGTGTTATTTCCTCTTAACAAAATAAAAACCTTCTATGTATTATTGATAATTTTAAATATAGATTTAAAATGGTAGTTAGTCTAACGAAAAACAATAAATATTCAATCATATATATTTTAAACTATTATAGCAATTTATACAAAATTTGAAATTTATAACTATAATAAATTAATAATAAAAACTAAACAAACAAAATTATTTTAAATCTAACTTAATTATTTTTTCCACTTTTCTCTCCTATTTTATCTGTCCCTCTACTAAATTACAATACTTCAACATCAATATCAATTTCAAATTGACCCGATCCGGTAATATAAATTTCCAGCTCTACATATTGATGGTCATCTGCAGATCTATAATCTCGAACTATATTGATTTCTTTAACTAGACAATATGAATCGCCAGGTAAGGACCGAGATCGAGACCGAGACCCGACTAGTTCTACATGGTAATCATAATATTCATCATTAGAAACATGGCAATAGTCTTCTTCTATAGTTTCGAAAACATCATCGTCACTGATATTACAAGCTTCTGAATGGTCCAAGCAGCAGCTTTCTGCGTCGCTTATGAACCCATCTTCCTCTGCCACGGCTGAACCATCAGATTCTCCGGCCACGGCTGAACCATCAGAGTCACGTGTTGGGTTGTTATGGGTCGGTTCGCTCCGTTCTTCGTCATCCACCAAGTTAAAGTTGTCCATCTCGTTGGAAAAGTCAGCGTACTCCGATGGCGGCGCAAACCCTAGACAACCATATTTCTCTATCGATACGTCATTATGGTCCAGTACTGGTGCAAACCCTAGTGGATTGTCTTCAGTATATTTTCGGTCCTCAGTTTCTTCGTCTGCAGAAATCAATGTAGGGTTTTTATCAATTAACTTAGGCTGTTCCTCGTCTAAATTAGCGCAATCCGCCTCAGGGCTAAACCCTAGACATTTGAAAACAGAAGGTTGGAGTGGATCGACCAAGGAAGTGAAATGGCGGCGCTTAGGGTTACGCTGTGGCGAAAGTTCATGGAAGCGGCTTCGCTTAGAGTTACCTGCGACACGATTAGGGTTCTCCATCACCGGATTACAGTACGGATTGAAGCTCGGTAAAGTTTAAAGAGAAGGAAACGTCTGCTAGGGTTGATGGGTTTCGTTTAAAGCGACTTAATGAATATTTATAAGCTGGAATTACTTCAAGTGTATATATAAATTTAATTCCTTAAATTAGATAATTGAGGACAGTATAATTTAATAGATATCGTGTATATATATTTTATATTTCTGATAACATGAATATCTCTTTACATATAGATAAAATTTAATATCTTCTATATATTCATTATATATATATATATTATTATATCCGATAGCTAATTTTGTTGAAGACCTTAGATATATAGATATTGCCTATTATGTAATATACGATACTGGATTGCTATTCTGGGACTTACCCAGTATTATATATTAGTGTAGATTTATTTTTTCGAAAATATATAATTCAATGGACGAGTTACTAATTAAAGATCATCAAGGAGGAGACCAACAGAACAACCCTAGCCCAGACAAGGAAGGAAACATAGTTTCCATGGAGAACAAGTCCGAGGTTGATAGTGGCACACTGTCTCACGTTTGTGAGTACTGCTACAAGCAATTTGATTCAGGGAAAGCGTTAGGTGAGCACAAGAGGATTCACTTTCAAGATCCAGCAAAAGGGGACCTAAGGAAGAAGAAGGCTAAGAAGTTTCAGAAGTTGAATCGTGAAGATAGCAATGACGAAGACGGTGCTTTGGATACGGATTTTCTTTATGGTTCAAGGTTGCAGACTGAGATGATTTCTAGGGGAAACTTTGTTAACCCTAACCCTAATCGTCCTAGCACTAGCAAGCCAATTGAGATGGATTCAAGCGAGGATTTACTGAATTACCCTCCTTCAGGGTTGCCATCAATATTGAGCTTGAACGGCAATGACATCGAAATTGTCAATATTCTCTTCTCTTTGTCTAATCTAGACAACGGCAGGGCTGTTAGCTCCAAAGAGACGACCTTGAAGCTCAAGGGGAAGAAAAGGAAGAAGTCGGCAGATCAAGATCCTGAAGAAGGAGATGATCATGTCGCTAGGGTTTGTCAGGAAGATATGAAGAAAGACAAGGGGAGGGTTGTTGTAAACTGCAGGGAGAAGAAGACGAAGAAGTATTCAGAAGATGACCGGAAACGGGAAATTGAAGGAGATGATGTCGCTAGGGTTTGTCAGGAAGAGATGAAGAATGACAATGGGCAGGTTGTTAAGTCTGAAGAGCCGGCCCTGAAGCTAAAGGATTCAGAAGATATGAAAAAGGACAATTTAAGGGTTGTTAACTCTGAAGAGCAAATCTTGATGCTCAAGGAGAATAAATTGTCTGAAGATCAAGATCTCGAAGAAGGAGATGATCACGTTGCTAGGGTTTCTCAGGAAGAGCTGAAGAAAGACAAGGGGAAGTCTGGTAAGTCCAAAGAGACGATCTTGAAGCTGAAGGAGTCAGAAGATGGTGTTTCTAGGGTTTGTCAGGAAGAGATGAAGAAAGACAAAAAGCAGAAGAAGAGGAAGAAGTCTCCGGTAGATCGCCGGAAACAAGAAGTGGGAGGAGATGATGCTGTTAGGGTTTGTGAGGAGCAGATGAAGAAACCCTACATTTGCGTTCCTTGCAACAAGTCATTCACTACCTACCAAGCCTATGGTGGTCATGTCTCGAGCCACAACAAGACCAAGCGTGTCCCAAAAGTTGTCTCAGATCCTAATGACAGTGTCATGGTTCCCCGTGAAGTTCAAGGTTGCCGGAGGGTTCTTAAAATCGACCTCAATGAGCTGCCACCTGCGGAGGAGGAGGTGGAGGAAGGAGAAATTGTGTCGCCTTATTATTACATTTGACCGACGGCGACTCAAGTCATCTTCTTAACACTGTAATAGATAGATAGTTAGATCGCTGTGAGAGCTTGTTTATGGATATGCAATAGAACTGGAGTTTTCAATAAGCTTCTATGAAATATGAATCCTTCTTTCTTTGTATTTATGTTAAATAATTATGAATTTATATTTTTTTAAATAATTTAAAATTACTATACTAAAAATGAATATATAGTTTTTGTTATAATTATATATGTAAATTAAAAATATACTAGCATAAGCTATTGAAAAGTTATCACATCTGTTTTTAAATCTGAGGAAATAGAGAGGGAGAGGAAATGAACTACCTTTGGTTGGAATTGGGTAAGGTATTGACAATTAAGTTATATAGTTATCGGTTGAAAATCATAGTAATAGTAAGATGGAATAGTGTTATGTTTTTCATATCTAGATGTTTTAGTTTGAATAAATAAATAAATTATTGGTTATACAATTATATCATTTAAGTTATCATAATTTATTTGGTTAATTATACATGTTTCACTCATATAATCAATTGATTCTCATCTATTATTTTTTAATGATCTCTTATGTTTCGAAATATTATTATTTAATCTAAATATTATTGACTGTATTAACATAATAGTGAACTGACGGATGAAAAATGAATTTTTAAAAAACAAATAGGAAAAATATTTTTAAAATGTATTTAACAAAAAAAAAGAAGGAATATGGTATAATGGTTCAGCGTTTCTTCCATCACAATATGACGTAGCGGGTCAACATTTCATCCCTTAATAGAATTCAAGTTCGAGCCTTAGAATGAAATAATATTCATGGTCAACACTTGTACCCCTTAAGGTCCAACTCTGGTGCGAGTGAAAATTACCTATATGGTGCATGCGAGTCAGAATTACCTATATCATAATTACTATATGGTAATTAAAGTCTATTTATATACTTTGATTGTTAATATACACTATTAAAATAAATCTACTAAAATAATTTACTATTAAAATAACCACTATATAAACTATTACAAATCATATATATATTACATTTCGGCCCGAAAAACTATCAAATTTGTATAAATTAAAGGATAAAGTTGGGCTTTCTGAAGGCCAAATATGTAGCAAGTCTATTCTTGTTGGAGGGGGCAAGCAAGGCGTTAGATCAATTTACTTGCTCTCTTTTCTTCGAGGTTGTGGGGAGTGGAGACAGTGGTTCGATCGTTCGAGTATTGCGTCTGTTAGTGTTGATCATCTGGAAAGAAGAAGTAATTTCACATCTCTCCCCAAGCTCAGATCTAACTTGTGTGATTTTGCAGTGTCAGCTGCGATTTTTCTGGTTCTTGAGGTGTTCCTTGTGTGGTGCTGCTGTTGTTTTCCTTGTTTCCAATAGCTGGTTGCGACCCCAAGTTTTATTAGGAATCATACGACAAATCTTGACGCATTTTGCTTCGTTTCTTTAAGCGATTGATTGATCAGTAGCAGAAGTTATATTTTTAGAATTTGGCTTTCGATACAAACTCAAGAACTCTGACGATCTTTGGTTGTTGAGCAGTTACGAATCAAATGGAAGCCCACACTAGCCACAGCTTACTGAGCTCTCAGTCGGATTCCCAGAGAACTTTGTAAGTCTACCAATTTTGTATTCGTGAAGTTAAATTCTGGATGATTATACTGATAGTAATTAGTAGCTGTCAGCGTGGTTTGATTTTTGGTCTGGGCGGTGCAACAGGTACCCTTATGTTACTGGTACATCTGTTGTTGCTCTCAAGTACAAAGATGGGATTCTGATGGCTGCTGATATGGGAGGTTTGTTTTTCTTTTCTTATTGGTTTAATTGTTGTTGTTACTGCTAGTACTGGATAGAATTATGAGGTTTATACTATTGTAGTATCTGAAAGCTGCTGCTACTTTTATGTTTGTTAATTGTTTGACCCTCATCCGCTAAATGGCAATATTGTTTGAGTTGGAGCATGCAAAAAATCTGTGATTAAATTTATTAGAAGTTAGAAAAATGTTGTTTCTAGCTGAAATTGTACCTCTCTTTCTCTGCGATTTTTTAGTGAATACGCCTGAGAAAACAAATTCTTTATCAGGTTCTTATGGATCTACCATAAGATACAAGAGTATCGAGCGAATAAAGCCAATTGGAAAACATTCTCTTCTTGGAGCAAGTGGAGAAATAAGTGACTTCCAGGAGATTCTGCGCTCCCTTGATGAGCTGATGTAAGTCTTTTACATTATAAGATTCTTCTTCTTCTTCAAATGCATGCCATTTGGATACTAGTTTTGGTTAATGGTTGTAGCCTTCACGATAATATGTGGGATGATGGAAACTCCTTGGGGCCCAAAGAGGTGCATAACTACCTTACGAGGATGATGTACAACCGACGCAACAAGTTCAACCCATTGTGGAACTCACTGGTTCTGGGTGGAATAAAAAATGGCCAAACGTATCTTGGCACGGTATGTCTCTCTCATCTTATGTCATATATGAACTCCAACAGCAAATTTGAAAAGTTCTGTAATTTGTTGCCATCAATCTTGGCCTTTTATTATAGGTTAGTATGATCGGGGTGAATTATGAGGACAACCATGTTGCAACTGGCTTCGGAAACCATCTTGCCCGCCCCATTCTTCGTGAAGAGTGGCATGAGAACTTGAGCTTTGAAGATGGTGTGAAGTTACTGGAGAAATGCATGCGTGTGCTCCTGTACCGTGACAGATCTGCAGTGAACAAGCTTCAGGTTGGCTTTCCTCTCATCCATTATGTTGTTTTCTGCTGGAATAGTCTATGGGTAACATAAAGTTTGGTTTGCAACCTAAATGTATTCTGAACCCTGGGGACCAAATTGTACAAACTACAAACCTCTCTTTCAGTTGAAATCCTGCTTTAAGAGTTGTTGAGTTTTCTTTATGGTAAAACAATTATGATATAATATTTGTAATTTTGTTTAAGTTGTATAAACAAAAGTGATACCTTTGGATTGTGCAGATTGCAAACATCACTGGAGAAGGCGTTACAATATCACAGCCGTATGCTTTGAAAACTTTCTGGGGATTTTCGGCTTTTGAGAACCCATCAGCTGGTGCTCAGGGGTCATGGTAACTGAATACTCTGGTCTCTATATCAATCATTAAGGGGGAAGTAGCCATTATTGACTTGTTTGCCTTGTGGCCACTGTTGTTTTATTTTCAAATTGCTGAGATCTTCTTTCAAGTATTTGGAGTTAAATTTACAAATGCTTAAGTGCAACTAAGAGAATTATACTGTCGTAATGGTCTCGTATTTTTCAGGAGCATCTCAGTTAACCCTTTTCGTTTCATTTATGATAGTATTACAACTAGTAGGAATTTGAAGAGCAATAAAAAGCTCACCTTCTACAGTAATAAGCCATTTCCTTGCACTATATTTATCTCTAAGTGTAAAATTCCAAGTCTCAATCAAATAGACTTTGGAGGAGGGTTGGGGTAAATTAATGTGAAGACCAAAGGATAGTTAAGCTGAAGAAGAGCAAACTCAAACACTTCTGTGGCTTCGACTCCATCTACTCTCGGCTTCACGGTCATTGTGAAAGGTCGGGTCTACGTGAACTACAACTGCTGATACTCGGACATTTAGAATAGACACCTAGGATGCTGAAAAAAAAAAAAAATGATAAATACAGAGAAACAAGAACTGACGATGAGTGTAGATAATTCAAATAGTAAGAATAAACAGTGAAAAATCCCTGGCATCATTGCTAATGAACCAAATTTAGCCTCTTCAAGTTCATATTTTCAAATGCAGGTTAACTAAGAACAATACTATTCCTCAAAGTGATTGTCAATGTGAATGAACTTACTCGAGATTTTGCTCGACTCCAGCTTTCTATAAGTTCAGTAATCTCAACTTGCTTAATTGCCATTGCTGAAATTACCTATGATAATATAACATGAGAAAAATTGTAACAAGGAATTATGCATTCTTAAAAAGTTGTCATTTATGAGACAAATCTGAAAAAAGTAAGGAGGTTTTAGTTACCTTCTTTGTTTTGTCAAGGTCATACTCCATTGACTTGATCCTATCCAAAGAATCCATAAGCATTTTATCCTTCTCTAATGGCATAACGGCGGGCTTTAACTCAAGATCCTCAAGCATTTTCTCCAGCCTCTGCAACCGTTCTATGCATGACTTGAGACGGTCTTCACGGTCTGTGACATTCGATGAGTTCATGCTGCTCTGATTCTTCCAACATGAAGAACATAGCGGAAAACTGTAGTCAGTAAAGTAAAGATAACAAGAATAATCTTGCCGTTCCCTGGAAATTTTGAAAATCGATTATACCTTTGCTTGAAGATTTTGCTTTATGGATGTCCCTAGAGAAGTAGCTTTAGTTAGCACACTGATAACTACAAAGCTTGGAACTAGAAAAATAAAATAAAATTACAATGAAGTCATTTTTGTTGAATTTAGTTGAACAATATTCCAAAGATTTCATGCCTTGATCACTATCAGAGGCTTCAGAGTCTGTGAAGTTTTCATGGCAGTTGTAGAAGGTGTCTGATTCTGATGTCCCAGCCTGCATGTTCCATTTAACTTTTCCTCAGCGTACGAGGAAAATAAGGAATCATTAAAAAAAAAACATTTTCTTTCTCAGCAAAATTCTTACTTCATCATTAGCTGAACAAGGATCGTCTATATCAGAATTCGCAGTGGATGTATCACTGACTCTTCCCTGAACAATATTTTTGTTTCTTAATTATTTAATAAATAAAAAAGGAGTTTTCATCACCGAAAAAGTTTTCATTACTTGCCTTCAATGGCTGTCGCTGACCATCAAAGTATACTTTCTTATGATCATCAGATACTCTGCTAATTTGCCTCACAAATGTCGCTTCAGCATTATGCACAAGCTAAATAAGTAATAAAAAGTTGCTGCTTTAGCGCATATAGAGTTTATTCAGGCAAATTCATGACCAACAATGAATGATCATTACCTTCAGTATATCAGGGTCATTCCAAGGACCTTTATCAGACCTAAGGCACCCTCCGTAAGTAAAACAAGTACATGAACCACCCAAGAAATCCGGTAACTGACTGAAAAGAATAGGAGATAGATAGAGAGATTATTACATTATCAAAGACTAAATAACCTAGAATTAGTTGAATAGATACAAACCTGGGGTCAATGATTTCCAGCAACCGTGGTAGAGATTTTGTTTCCAGAACCTGGAAATTTGGGAGGAGGACATAAATGGAGGGAACAAAGATTAGATGGAATATTTTTCAGAGCTAATCATTCTTTACATGTATCTTCGAAACTGTTGACGGATCGAGAAATTTTTGAGCAGCTGGCCAGATCATCTTTTTGAAGCCAGTACCAGCATTAACAACGTACATTCTGTGTAGTGTCTGACAACATTGTGTAGATAGAATTTTAGAAACAACACTAGATAAGAAGGTAATGATCGTGGGAGAGTGTAAATAGTAAATACCTCTGGATAATAACTGCTATCTACTTTAGCGATGGATGACAATAAACTCGCAGCAGTTCGAGTGAAATTTTTCATTCCCTGGTATAGATAATTTGGAAACGAAATTATTTCAAGGTAGAAGAAGTTTAAGAGAAACTAACAACAGTGAACATAACATTAATTTTGATTTATGCTTCAAAATCCACGATTATTTAAAGAATCTAGTAAACTACAGCATTAGTTGATAAAAGTGTTTGGAAAACTAACATACCAAGCCCTGTACATCCAGTATAGTTGTTGTTGAGTATATCTGTCTCTTTGCTGCAATTGAACAGGCCGGGAACTTCACCAGAAGAGTCCTTTCAAATGTTTGAACATGGTAACGTAGATATCGGTCTATACTAGTTATGCACATTAGTTTACTAGGATGAGCTTTCCCGAGCCTCTCAATGTAAATTGGCCTTCCTTCTCTGTCAACACCATGGTACCCATGCGGATAATGTTGCAAAACGTCTTCAAACTCCTCAAATTCATAATCCTGCGTAGGTTTATCAAACTACTTTCCATAATTTTGTAGAGAGTGAATAAAAAATTTAGGGAAAAATAGAGATAAACTTCAAAATTAATTATTTCTGCAAAATATTTGGAACCACACATTGATATCTTCACAACTACCATGACAAGTATGTATCATAATTTTTCATCGAGTATATACTTCTACTGATGCAAATGCATATGAAAGGTTTGTTTCAAGTACAAAGAGAAGAATATAGTTATCTTTTTTTCCCACCTCCAGGATAGTGTCTGTTCCGAATTCTTTTCTCCAATTAAGCATCTCCTCCCACATCAGGATAGTCTTCTCAACATTAAAGTTTCTTGCTTTCAAAAATCTACAGCAAATTAAAGAAGTATTGATTATGTAAGTATCACTCTATACAGGCAAAAAAAAGCTTATGGTGATCTTCATTATCGCTCTTCAACAGTGAGATTGCCATTCCAACTACAGAGATGAGATAAACTAACCTTAATAATGTATGATAGTCATCATGATGAGGTGGCAGAAAGCCTCTCTCAAGGAGCTTTTGACGAAACTCAAGAACAGCACCTTCCTCCTCTGCATCTCGTACATCCTCTATTGAAACTGAAGGGAATCTACAATCAATTTTCGTTTTCCCACATATTTTGAGAGAATGACTAAATTTGTTTGAAGCTGTTAGAGCCTTCTTCTTGAATGTTCCAATTTTTGATCTAAGTCGATCGTCCTCCAAGTTTTCGAAATCTGATCTTCTCTCTATTTCCTCTTGAGCTCCTAGTCCTTCCATTCCTGTAAATACATTTTTAGAAGGTTATTATCATACTCCATAAAAATATGACCAGCTGCATCAACAAACTTAAATTTTCAGCACACAAAAATATCACATGGACGTGAAAGCATACCTGACATTTCAGTACAATTAAAAAGAGGAACAGCTTGATCTTATTCTTCACAAGAGATTGAGCAGCCCATAAAACAGCTTGTGCTGTCGGAAACAAAATTTACAGCCTTAAACTGCTTAACATGACGGTACTTCGATCGGACTAATCAACTGATGCAATCCAGAATGGATCTGCCTTTCTAGAACTAAATATAAGCATGTATATATGAGTAATCTGTCCAGATCTAAGCTGCAATAGAAATGAAGAATTCACTGACATAAGGAACTGTAGAGCACATCCATGGTTATATCTTTTCTTAGCAACTTCATGATCAAACTGTCATGAATGCTCTACCAAAAATCCTAAGAGGCACTTATCGTATAATACAAAAAAGAAAGATGAATCCAAACTCATTCCAAATCTGCCTGCCCTAAAAAGAACTTATTAATAAACAGACGCCAAAGAATAATAATTTTTCGAATCTACTAAAAGGAGACGAAGCAGCAATAAGTCAAACGCAAAACAATTGACATCAGGCAAGGGACGATGCTCCTCGCATTTACAATTTTACACCTCAATCATTACTCGAATAGCTGGAATGACATTGAATCTCAACAATGCCGATGAAACCGTACACGAAAGCCAAAGAGGAAACGTACACGCGGATGAATAGAACAGAGACGTAGAGAAGAGAAACATACCTCTCTGGCTCTCTTCAACCCTGCAGTGCGAGCATCGCCATTCACAACTGATCCACTGGCTGTAAGAATCGGCGCTGCGAAGAATCTATCTCGGTGACCGAGAAAAATCCACGCAGCGCTGCACCGCGAAGGAGTCGCTTGCGGAGTTACTGGAGAATTGAAGTGTCGTGGATGGCGGTGGAACTGCTAGAGAGAAGAAGAAGAAGAAGAAGAAGAAGAAGAAGAAGAACGCGTAGACGGAGGAGGAGGAGGAAGTAGTAGAAGATTTAAGCTTTCCTTTAGTTATATTCTTTTCTGTTCCACACTGAGATTTCTTTTTTTCGCTCGCTTTTTCTCTCTCTAGAGACTGGGTGAAGAAAGGTTCCAGGCTTCCATCGCTCCTTTGCGTTTGCCTACGTGTCAGTTTTTTTTTTACTAAATTACTATTAAAAATAAAAATAAAAATATTAATGCTAACTTCCAGTGTGTTTTTCTCAAAATAAATTCTTCATTTAATATAAACTTTGAGAAACAAAAATTTGTTAGGGGCATTCATATTTTCTACAACAGAGAACGTGTAAAAAATCGTTTAAATAGCAAAAAATGGAATTTATTTAGCCTATTTTCGCTGGAAAAAGTCAGTAAATTTTCATAAACAATATTATTTCCGAATTTAAATTTTGCAAATTCGACATCCTCCGTTAAGACTAACTTCGCTTTAATGTGCACCAAAATCATACGTCTCCTCTATTTTTCTCAATATTTGGTCTTAATTAGCCTAAAATATGAATTTGAAATAAAAAATAATTCGAAGAAAAAAAATACAGATATTGAAAATGATCTTAAATTAAACTTGTAATATATCATATCACTTGTGTAAAAAAAAATTGTTTATCACTAGTCGATAAAAAAAATACAATCCATATCTGTGTATATCATTATTTTATTTTAAACATGTTTTAAATTTTTACAAGGGCATCAACACATATTTTTTTAAAGAAGATACATTAATATTAAAAGGCATTTGATTAAAAAAATACATTAATTAAATGAAACTTAAATTTAGTTTTATTTTGTTTCTTTATAAGCAAAGCAAAATATGACTAACAATGGTTATGTTATGGTGTGAGTATGTCAAATAACATAATTATACCATATTTTTAAATTGTATACCATAATCATAATTATTACGGGTACAATTTTCAATACCATAATCACATTCATAACACATGGTTATTAACCATAGTTTTAACCGTATATCCATATTTATTACCTCATGTGAAATGTAATGGAACATTATAAATGTTATCTTAATAAATACATATTATGTCACAAATAACAAAAATATTCAACATTAATATGATGCAACATCAACACCATTCGAAATTAACACTAATATCATTTAACATTTATCATTCAATTACAATTCGTTTTGGAATAATACATTCGCGAAATCTAAAAGTGAAAATCATATTTATGTTATTAGTATTTATTAATATATAATATTATTATATTTATATAATAATCAAAGGTATGACTAAAATATCATAACCATAACCATTACAGATATAAAATTCATCATCATAACCACACTGCACCATAATGATACGATTAACTATATAAAAAAATAACGATAACTATGATTTTGAATTTTTTACTACACCATTGACGACCCTAAGCAAAACACACTAACACAACTATATAAGAAGGAAATGTGACACGTGTAATATTCATATCAAGTGGGGAGAAAAAAACAATAAGCATCAATGCTCTGTATTAATTGCTACGAATTTTGTCGTCGAGCGGTTTACATAACTGCGTGAAACATAAGCCCATAATAAATAAATCAGCTGAAATAATTATACTATTGAAAACCAAAATATTTATAACATCATTTAATGCTGTCTATTTTCTTATATCCTTTTTTTTACTGCTTGGAAATCACCCTTAATTATTACCAAATGATTTGTCAATCATTATGTAATCAAATTTATTTTTTTGGCCAACATTATGTAATCAATTACTTGTTCTAATTGTTCACGAAATCATGTATCATTTATTAATAGATTGGGAGGAAGATTCTATCGATTAATGAAAAGTATATCCTATGCATGCTCATTCAATTAAATTTTGCATTAAGCATAATTGTGGAATATTCCTAATTGTATCAATCTCTTAATTATCGTGAGTTAGAAGTCTAGTATATATACTGCCAACTCGAGTATACATGAAGAAGATAGAAGAGTGAGTTTGATGATTACGTAAATAGAAAAAAATTGTCTTGACAAGTCTTTTGAATTATAAATAATAAAAAGAATGAACCATAATGACTAAATGAGGATAAATTCTTGGTAGGAATGATGTTTACATAAAAGAATTAAAAGTTGTCAAATATTATAGATTAAAAAAAAAATAGTGCAACATCTAGCATGTTTCAATTGTTTGGGTATAATACCAAGTTCGAATAAGAATTAATGTGTATGAAACATCTAGCATGTTTCAAATGTGTGTCTGTATTAATTTGGTGTTAATACTCAATTTATCTAGCATTTTTTCAAAACAAAATAGATGAGACGACATTGTTTTTATTTCATAGAGGATGTAAAATCACTAGAATCCTAAAAAAGAGAATTCCAAGTAGATTTCAAAGTTAAAATCACACCTTGTGAATGATATAACTACTTAACTAGATGGGTTGGGCACTTAGAACCTCCATTTTTGGAGAAAATTGGTCTTCATAACTTTTTTTTTGTTGGACAAGAATATTGTATCTACAAATTCAGAATGAGAGCGTAAATATTAAACTGTTTTCATTTGAATTTTCGCTCTATGGATTAAAATTAATAAATTTGTCTGTCGTACTCACAAGAGTACAATAACTGTTTTGAATAGTTTTATTTGTATAAAATTTGGTAGGTAAATTATTTTAACAGTCACTTATGTTATACATGTGACTGAATAATTTTTTTTTTTTTGTGGGTATAAAATTTGGTGGGTAAATGACATCAACAATACTACTGACAATTGAACCCTAGTGGTTGAGAGCATTGACTCCTATGTGATTTAGTTTCAGGGTCACGAGTTTGAATCCCTCCAAGTGCTCATGCACGTGATTTGTGCGCAAATGAACAGGAAAATTCAGACATAGCATAGCGAGATGAACCTAGAATACAAAGAATTTTTATGACTGAACGGTTACAAAGATTTTTTATGATAAAAAATTACTAGAATACCATTCTCTTATCTTCTTCCTCTTAAATTTTTTTTTTCTAATTCGAACAAGAAATTTGATTTTGAATTCAGATTTAATAATTTTGTTCGAAGTATATTATAATAATTATTTTTTCAAAAATCATACTTTATAAACTTTCAAATGGACCGAAATTGTGCATGATAGATCTGTATGTAACTATACTTTTGGTTGGGTGTTTGTGCAACTTCCAAGTGCCTTTTTCTGCATGCAGTTGACCATGCTATCTTTTTCTCGTGCTAGCTCAGAAAGTATTAAGTAGGAGTGCCACATCATCAAAATCGATACATATATAATATAATATTCAACAAAGTATGTGGCTAACTGAAGTACTGAACCATATTTCGTTAAACAAAATGAATATAGAAATTTACATATATTGATATATACGAGATAAATGTAGAGATCTAGAAACAGAAGGTAAAAAGGAAATGAATATTGACAGATAATGAGTTGCTGTTTAAAATTATGAACAATGTTTTGAATTGAATAGTTTTTTTTTTTTAAAAACTTTTATATTTTTCTTTCCAAATAAATCTATAATATTATTAAATCAAATCCGCATCTGTGAATGGTGAAAGGAACAGACAAGGTGTGAGAAACGGTGGAGATTGAGACATTACGAGAGAGGAGAAGTAGGGACTCTACTACTGTAGAGTCGGTAGTGAAGTCGTTCTCCATTGAAATTTACAGAAACCAGAAGGCAGAAGGGAAAGTGACCCTATATAAACTGTTGCATAACAATATAATAATAGTGAGTGCATATACATATACATATATATGCACTATCTTTTACTGTTTTTACTTTTTAGACAGTGAATACAGTTGCTTGTCTATGTTACTTTCCCTCCTCTAGTACTGTTCTCTTATGCTGTCCCTAATTACCTAACAACACTGTAGTACTAATATATGCATGACTCGGTCCATAATATGAGGGGTGTAAATGTCAAATCGTCTTTGTGTCAGAGTTTTTGACTCATGAGTTATTTTGACACGATTTATGGATAACCCGTGAAGACACGAGTCAAGTTTGGGTAAGAATGTAAGAATGCTTGACCCACGAGTCAACCCGTGACCCGTCATATTTATATATTTCAGTATGTTTTTTGTTTTTATTGAAATGGTGGGTCGAACGGGTCAGACTGACTCGTGGGTCATAGAGATCGAATGAGTCAGTCTGATTCAATCTTTACCATTTCTGACGGGTCATTCTGAGCCGCAGGTTGATTTGGGTTTCAAAAATTCACGGGTCGAGTTTAGGTTAGAGAATCCCAAACACGACCCAAAATCGACACGACACATGAATCGACCCATGACTCGTTTTCACAGTTGTAACTAACGTACACTTACAAATTACAATCTTCATTTTATTCCATAAAAAAAGTATGCAGAGAGGAAGGAAGGTGCGAAGAAGCCAGTCTGCATATTGTCAGGAAGCCTGTTTTTCAATGCTTTAAACGAAGGAAGATCAGATTCAGAACAGAAGAGAGACGCCATTAAGTATCTAATATTATTCAGAATCTAAGCTAGACATCATCCACACAGTATATATTACCAGTTATATATATGTAAAAAGCATTCCTTTTCTGACAGAGCTAGGGTTTGATAAAGTGCATGCTGTTGTTCTGTGTTATAGCTAGCTAGTTAGGGTTCGTATACAGTTAATTCGTTAGGTTTGGGTTGGGTTGGGGGAGGAAGATGACAGAAGAGATAGATAGAAATAGAATGTTGTTTGTCTTGATTACTGTCGGTTAATAGCCGGAAACATTCCCAACGTCCAAGAAAGGGACACGTACACAGACACACACACAACAACTCGATTCTTTCTCTTTCTCTCTCTAAATTAGGGTTTGAGATCAGAAAAAAAGATATTTGCAAAGACTGATAAAGGGCTCTCTCTGAACCCCGCGTGGATGGTCGAACTGTCTACTAAATGCGTAGCTGTAAATACATGCATATTACAAGTTAAATGAAGGAGTTCACTTCCTAAACGTGACCGAAATTCCGGGATTTATACTTAACGACCATGTTGAGTTTATTTAAAAAAACTATATAGGTCGTGTCTTACTTGACTTGAAGCAGGTAGTGTCTTACTTGACTTGAAGCAGTCTCAGTTCTGGATCAACTTTTTTTCTATTAAGAAAAACAAAACTTTATCTAAAGCTATTACATACAAAATGTAATACAAACTTAAACTAATGTTACAAATAAGTTCTGACTCGATTCGTATCAGACCATAAATTCCCTAGCCATGGACCAAACCCAGACCAGATGACCCTCTATTGTGGCTCAATTGTAGCTCTAATCGGAAGCTCTCTAGTCTGGGTTCAAGACTAGATTAGGTCCTCAATATTGGGTGACCTTGGCTGGATTCAGATCCATACCAAATGACCATTAGTGTGACTCGAATCGAGTCAGAATTTATTTGTAACATTAGCGTAAATTTGTAGGGTTTAGTTGTAACATTTAAAAATATATTCGATTAATTTTACAAATATAAAAAATATTTAATGAAATTTTTTAAGAGAGAAGTAACGGAAGTACTAATTACCATCGTTTTCAAACATGTTGAACCATTAACCATTGCCAAAAAAAAAATATGTTAGTACAACTAAAATTTGATGCAACCATGTTAGACTATTTTCGAATTTTTCTCTTTTGTTTATACACGTAATAACAATGATTATCTATACTATTACCAATATGTTTACAAATCTCATACCCTATCAATGGTTATAAACCATTTCACGCGTGCATTGGATTTCATTTCATTTCACACATGCCGACAACAAATCTTCTTTACTTTTACTTTTTACCTTTTACCCGACACAGTCAATTTCGTTTGGGAACTCTATAATGATTTGGTCATAAATAGCATAGTGGAGTTACAAAATTAGTATAAACAAAGAAACACCTATCCATCTGCTCTAAAATTCAACCGTTCATGTGCTGCGCTATGTCACGTGTTTCTTCTTATGATCATAAAATCAATCAATCTAGTTTCGAATAAACCAATTAGATTTTGTCCACAGCAACTATGAATTCCTTACGACTCCATCGAGTTATAAGTAACATTCACTCATCTGGCCGAATCAATGGTTAAATCTACTGTTCAAACGCTCTCAAATTACACACACTCCCTTACAGCAGTTGAGACTGCTGAACTCTTGACTAGTAACACTAGGCTCAAGGAAGATCAAAGGCAGCCTTTGCAGGATATGGAACAAGATGTCCCGATTACTGCAACAACCTCCATCTCCTACAAGGAAAAACTCACTGGTATTGTTCCGGGGGCGTACAAAAATGTGTTTTATCAAGAATGTGTGAAGTTATCTGAATCTTCTCCCTCAAATGGCCATGAAGAAGGGGAACCTGCGGGTAAGCTATCCTTTACCATATCCAGAGATGAGAAAGCAAGAATACAAAAAAGGTATGAGCAATCTATCATTATAAAAATCATAGGAAGAAGTGTACCTTATCACCCCATGGTGCTGAGAATTCGAGCTCTTTGGAAACCGGAAGGGGAAATGTCTTGTATTTTGCTAGGGGACGGGTTCTACCTAATCAACTTCACATGCATGGGAGACATGGATAGGGTTTTTAGAGATGGACCTTGGTTCATCAATGGTCAATTTTTATCTATACGAATGTGGGAGCCCAAATTTAATCCAGAAAGAACAAATATTTCAAAAGTTGCTGTTTGGATCAGATTACCCAATCTACCAATGGAATTTTTTGACCCTATTATGCTTCAAGGAATTGGAAACACTATAGGACCTTTGTTGAGAATTGATGGTTATACCATAAACGCGGAAAGAGGGAAGTTTGCACGTCTTTGTATCCAAATGGATTTGAGCAAACCACTTCCTCCTTCAATTGTTATTGATGGGTATGTCCAAAAAATCTCCTATGAAGGGATTCAAGCTATTTGTTTCGTGTGTGGTATGGCGGGACATAGGAAGGAGCAATGTCAAGTAGGAGCTTCAGCAAGTCAAAGCTCGGAGGACCATGCCCAAAATACAAACAATAATACGGTTAGTGCGAAACCCATAGAACCTACCACCAATAGCCAGACTGGAGAGAGGGGACCTTGGATGTTAGTTACTCGCCGGAAAAAACCATCAGAGATACCTAGAAAATGGAGGGAGAGTCAGCAAAAACCGACAACCGACCCTAAACCACAAAAGAAAACGGAGATCCTTCTCCCTCATAACCGAATAGGTATTCAAAAGAAAACTGAATACAACAGTGGTCATATAGCTACCTCAATCGTCGGAAAACCAAAAACCGACAAGGAAACCACCGTGACGAACACCGCCACGAACACCGGGACGAACACCGGAATGAACAACCCGAGCGAATCGGAGCGGATAGAGGGTGGGGTCGGGCCTGATAATGAGTGGAGAAAAAACGGGAATGTTTGGATAAAGCAAAGGAAAGGTGGCGAACGCATGGGAGGCCAGACCGAAGTGCATGGGGTCGAGGTGAGTGGTAAGGGGAGGAGTAAGTCGGGCTCGGGAGCTGCAGGGAGTGGAGTTGTAACGGGAATGAAGGAGGGAAGTCGGTTGAGGCCGAATAACGAAGAAGAGGAGCGACAACCTCGATCACGGACAGAACAAACATCAAAGCTCGAGGTTGTCGGCCAACACGTCGAACCAAGCAGCAGCCAGCTCGGGAAGGGAGCTGTTGGCGACCATGCGAAGTGGGAAGGAGGCGTCCTTGTTTCGAGGGGAGGTGTCAGACTTGGAGGCGGAGCTGTCGGCCACGTAAGGAAGCATGCTGTCGGCCAGGTTGATGGAATGAACGAGGAGATTGGGAGTGGTGTCTGTGATGTCGGCTTGGTTGTCACAAGTGAGGGTCCACCGGGGTTTGGAGCTCCTTCTGCCGAGGCCATGCAGACTGCTGAGGAAGAAGAAGAAGGAATGGATATACAAGAAGAGGTGGGCCGAAACTTGGAGGAGAATGCAAGTGATGGGCTGCGTCGGTGGGCCGAAGAGGATGGGCTGCACCAAACAAAGAAAGAGGCGGGCCGAGTTGAAGAGACTGGGCTGGACCGAAATGATGGGATAAATACTAATGCTGGGCTGATTTCAGCCACTGTTCAATTGGGCCGAAATGGTGGGCTGGCTCGGGATGAAGGGCTGGACCAAAATGCCGAGACAGGGAGTTGGCCTATAAAGCTTAAGACTATCAAGGATCATCTAAACCCAACAGATAACACCTTGAATTTTACTTCTATTAGCCCTAATTATAGTCATAATGAGGAAAAGAATTTAATTTCGTTTGTTAATGTGACTAAGAACAGGGAAACAGGGAAATTGGGAAGTCGAAAGGATGTTTCTTTCAAAGGCCAGGGACACAGGAAAAGTGAAAAACCGCAAACTCACTTGGACAAGTTGGAGAGAGGGACAAAATACATCGTTAAGGTACCCACTGAGCAAGATAGGAAGGATGCTCAAATTCAGGGAGGTAAGCACCAAGGTGAGGTAACTAACATGAATTTAGATGTTAGTAGTTCTATGTAATTGGGGGGGGGGGGGTGATTTTTATAGCAGTTTATTTATGAATCAAATACATCATTCTAGTAATATTGGTCCTGAGAAAGCCCACATGAGATCCATTATGTGGAATGTTAGAGGATTTGGTAATTTAACAGCTGTTAAGGCGGTGAACCGCCTCATCCATACGCATAAGCCTACTGTTTTGATTTTAATTGACACTAGACTTAGTGGGCAAAGGATGACTGAGCAAGCAGGTAAACTCCCATTCAACAAGTTCCTTGGGGTGGAAGCCAGAGGGTTCAAGGGAGGAATTCTCGTGTTGTGGAATGATCACGAGACAAAAATTACGGAGATGGCTTCTACTGAGCAAGAATTACATTTTAAGATCCAGGTTATCCCTTCTAATCTGTGTTGGTTCATGTCTGCAATTTACGCTAGTCCTAATTTTAATGAAAGGCTACTGTTGTGGGATAACCTTAGGTCTGTCGCAGCTACTATTTCTAGTCCTTGGCTAGTAGTTGGGGATTTTAATGATGTCACTAATAGTGCCGAAAAATTGGGGGGTAATAAAATTTGCATGAATAGGGTGTCTCTCTTTAATGATATGATCAGTGATTGTAACTTGATTAACCTTGGCTATAGGGGGCCTAAGTTTACTTGGAGTAACTTGTGGGATCCAGATAGATTTATCCAGCAGAGACTTGATAGGATGATGGCAAACATGGACTGGAAATTTAGATTTCCCAATGCTTCTGTGACGCACCTTACGAGAACCCACTCTGACCATTGTCCGCTCCTCATAAATTCTGGTGGAGATGGTGGCAACAGGGTAATTCGACCATTTAGGATGGAACCTATGTGGCTTGATCATCCTAGTTTTGAGCTTTTGGTTAAGAATTCTTGGAGAGAATTTAGTAATAGGATCACTCCTGCCATTAACCATTTCCCTGATAAAGCTAGAGCCTGGAATAAAGAAATTTTTGGTAATGTGTTCCAGAGAAAAGAAAAAATCCTTCGGAGGATCTCAGGAGCCCAAAAGTGTATTGCTAACTCTCCAAATGACTATATTGTCAATCTGGAAAAGAACCTTCAGACAGAGCTCTCTGAGATTATGGACCAGGAAGAAAAACTTTGGGTTGCTAAGTCGCGCACTAAGTGGATCAAAGACGGGGATAGAAACACCAAATACTACCACATTTCTACTATTGTTAAAAGAAGAAGAAATAAGATCTTGGCTATTAAAGACTCAATTGGAAATTGGATCTTTGATGAGGGTCTCATTCAAGAGGAATTTCAAAAATTCTTTTCAAATCTCTTCACAACTTCAAAGGATTCCTCAACTATGGAGGTTGATCAGCCTGATTCCTGGAGAATTGCTCTCTCTGATAATCAAAGTCGTCGTCTTAACAACTCCATCACCTTGGATGAAATTAGGAAAGCCACTTGGGATCTTAAACCGTTTAAAGCCCCGGGGTCGGATGGCCTCCACCCGGCTTTCTTTCAAAAGCTGTGGAACTGTACGGGTAGCTCTCTGACCGAGGCTATCATTGAGGTTTTTAAAAGGGGGTCTAGCCCGACAAGTTGGAACGAGACCTTTATCTGCTTGATTCCAAAATGTAGTCAGCCTAATTCAGTCTCCCAGTTCAGACCTATTAGTCTTTGCAATTCTATTTACAAGGTCATCTCAAAAATCCTGGTGAATAGAATTAGACCAACTCTGAAAGATATCATTTCCCCTTTCCAGACTAGTTTCATCCCGGGTAGAAGGGGTTCAGATAATGTCATTCTGCTTAGAGAAGTGCTGCATGTTTCTAAGCAAAAGCACGGCAAAACTGGATGTATGATCATCAAAATAGACCTTGAGAAAGCTTATGATAGAATTGAGTGGGACTTCATCAGAAGAACTCTCTTTTTCTTTAATTTCCCGGATAAAGTCATTCAGTTGATTATGAGTTGTATCTCCACGTCTTCAATTGAAATTTTGTTCAATGGGGGGAAACTAGAAAAATTCTATCCATCCAGAGGGATTAGGCAAGGGGACCCGCTATCCCCGTACATCTTTATTCTTTGCATGGAATATCTGGCGTTTCTTATCGATGAAAAAGTTATGCAGGGACAATGGAAAGGAATAAAAGTGGGAAGAGGTAATTTGACTTTATCCCATCTTTTCTTTGCCGATGATCTCATTCTCATGGGAGAGGCGACACCGGAAAATTGTAACTGTATCAACTCGGTCTTAAATGAGTTTTGCGAAAATTCAGGTCAGAAGGTAAATCAGGGTAAGTCAATCATGGTTTTCTCCAGAAATGTTCCGGTTACCCAAAGAACTCAGATAGCAACGAGTTTACAGTTTAGAACAGTTGAAAACTTTGGATCTTACCTTGGCTTTCCTTTGGATTTGTCGAACTCGAAAGTTAGCTCTTTTAACTTTATTTTGGATAAAGTTAGAAGTAAACTCTCGGGTTGGAGGGCAAAGCTGTTATCAATGGCAGGTAGAGTGACACTGGTCAAATCGGTCTTGTCCACTATCCCTTCCTACTATATGCAATGTACTATGTTGCCTAATTCAGTCTGTAAAGAACTGGACAGGATTAATAGGAATTTTGTTTGGGGATCCACGGACCAGAAAAGAAAAATCCATTTGATCAATTGGGAGGAGATTACAAAGCCGAAAAATCTTGGGGGTCTTGGTCTGCAGTCGGCTGTGTATCGTAACAAAGCACTTTTGGGGAGTTTGGCTTGGAGATTGAAGAAGGATACGGCTCCTTGGGCTGTTGTCATTAGAAATAGAACTTTTAAGCAGGATGGAACTTCTCTCACTACTTCGAACAAGACGCCTTGTAATTGGAAAGCAATTAAGGAAGGTATGACCACCCTTAAATTAGGGTCTGGGTGGGTGGTGGCAAATGGTAGAGATATTAAATTTTGGCACGATAACTGGGTGGGTAATCAACCCCTGCGAGCGGCAATCTATGGTCCTCTCAACTAGGCTTGGCCAAATAAACCGGTTCGGGTGAACTGGTCTGGTCTGGTCTGGAACTGGTTTGGTTCGAATCGGTTCGGCCGAACTAGTTCCAAAACCAGACCAGTATTTTTTGCCTTCAAATAGAACAGTTCAAAATAGTACCAAAAATCCAGTTCGAACCGGTTCGACTCGACTCGTTTTTGATACTGGTTTATACTTAAATTTCAATCAAACCACTTTAAACCTATATAATTTTAGAACCGGTTTGAAGCAAAATTAACTAAACCGGTCTGAAGTTAAACCAAACCTAGATATGTTTTCAATAAACCAAACCTAGAGATATATTGGACTCTCGTATGTTGATGTTGGACAAGATTTTAGTCGGTTGTGGAACAGATTTTCAATCGGTTCAATGTGTTTTTCAGTCGGTTCAATGTATTTTTCAGTCGGTTCAGTATTTTTTCAGCCGGTTCAGTGTTTTTCAGTTGGTTCAGTATTTTTTAAGACGGTTCAGTGTGTTGGACAGAATTTTCATCCGGTTTAGGTTCGGTTTGAACCGGAATATTTCCGAACCAAAATTGATATTAAAAAAAACAGAGCAGAACAGTTCGAACCGGTTCTGAATCGGTTCGAACCAGACCAGTTCTTTTTTCCTTAAACCAGACCAGTTTTTTTAGAAACAGAAAAATGTACTGGTTTTTTTCAAACCAGACCAGTTCAGTTCAGAACCGGTTCGGGGGCGAACCGGTTCATGAACAAGCCTACTCTCAACTATGAGGAAGACAGGCTGATGGTAGGAGATGTCTTCCAAAATGAAGAGTGGAAACTAGATAGAACGTCTTTTGATTTCCCCAAAAAAATTGTGGACATGTTTCGAGGTACTCCAGGGGCCAAGACCAATGTATCCTCGGACATGCAAATTTGGAATGGCACTCACTCGGGGAATTACTCTACAGCATCTGCATACTCTCTTTTAGCTGGCCATGAAACAAATAATCAGGTAATTAACCAATGGGATTGGGTTTGGAAGATTCAGACTATCCCAAAAATTCAGTACTTTATCTAGTTATGCCTTAAAGATAGACTTGCCACCAGCAAGCTATTGAACCATAGAGGATGTAATTTGAGTCCCCTGTGCCAAATTTGTTATTCTGGCGTGGAGGACATAGATCACATTTTGCGTGGGTGCAATCATGCTAAAGAGATGTGGAACTCTGCCACTGGATCGCCTAATCTGAGTCAATCTATTGACTACCCTTTGAATGAGTGGATCAAGAAGGGTTGTCAGGATTCGGTAGTCAATATTCAAGGTATTGAGTGGAAGTACTTTTTTCCTTATGCTATATGGAATATTTGGAAAAATAGGAACTCTCTTATTTTTAATGATAAACCTGCTTGTTCTTCTGTTTATTCCTTATCTTTATCTCAGGCAAAGTTTCATAAAAATGTTTATCTTGAGACTGACAGGGCTAATGAGTTTATTTCCATTGATATTAGTTGGGTTCCTCCAAAAGAGGATTGGTTTAAAATTAACACAGATGGAGCTGCTAAGGGAAATCAAGGTTTCGCAGGAGCCGGTGGGGTCATCCGAGACTTCAGGGGTCAATGGGTTGCAGGTTTCTCAAGGAATTTGGGTTGCTCAAACAGTCTCACTGCGGAATGTTGGGCCATCCGAGACGGACTGCTTTTGGCAAAGACACTCAGATTAAAATCTATTCACCTTGAGACGGACGCCCTTCTAGCCCATAAGGTAATCTCTGATGAAAATGTGTCAAATCAAAAACTAATGTCGATCATTGCGGATTGCAGGAAGCTATTGATGCAGTTCGAAAGAATGAAGTTCAGACATATTTTTCGAGAAGCGAATGCAGTAGCGGATATCATGGCGGGTAGGGCGCTCAATCAGAGACATGTTTTTGAAATTCATAGCTCTCCTCCGAAGGAAGCTATTATCGCGCTCCGGAAAGATGTTGGGGGCTTTTCTGTTTCGCGAATTGTTAAAGTTAGTTAATTTTGGTTGTGTATTTTGAACTTGGGTGATTAATTGTCACCTATAGCGGTTAATTTAATCCATGATTATCAAAAAAAAAAACAAAAAAAACTATGAATTCCTTTATTATATTTTTGTTGTACCGTAAAATCCAATCAAATAGTGATCCCGTACTAATAATTTCAATAGGTCCAACATGGTATCCTAAACTTGTTGGTATTAATAGGTTCTAAATAAATTTTGAATTAATTACTAACCGAGTAAGGTTCAGATACGAAAATTAGAAACGAATTTCCATTAGAAGGTACCTATTTGCCTAAATACATGCTAATTCGTGTAAGTTCAGATACACGTTTACTAAACCATGTCAAGTTCATGTACTTGTTTACTCCTCACGTGCTCCTCACGTGATTTTCCGTTTATTCTTAACGGAAAATTAACGGTAGGTACCTATTTGCTAATTTCACAAAGTTGGACAACCTATTTGCGACAAAAAAAAGTTTAGATACTTACTTGCCAAACTATGTAAAGTTGGGGTACCTATGTGCGATTATTAATTAAATTTGTGGGTTTTGATTGAAAGTGTATTAGGCTCCAAGAACGTATTTATGGGCCCAAAGGGTAAAAAGATTCGGCCCGGAGATGGCCCGGGAATAATGATTATAAATCCTTGCAAAAGACGTTTGTTCAGTACCAACAAGTACAAGTTTCAAACGTCAAGGACTATAGAAGAAAGTCAATGCCGAAAGTCAAGAGTGAGGATTTCGAGGGTGGGAGAGTGAATATGCGCAGGAAGCGGCCATGTCTGTATTTTTTCCCCTTTCCTTTACAAACAGCAACGTGGCCACTGCAACTCTCTCCTCCACACCTCCTTCACCTCTCTTCCCTTCATTTTTCTACGCTTCATCTTCACTACTGGAAGAAAAAGTCACTGCTCCTCGACCTGGTGATTGAACATTCATCTCTTCTTTCTAATCTCGATTTCGCTTCGTCCCTTGGAAGCGCACAGACTTCTGGGTCTTATCGAAAAGTGGTACGACATTCTCTCTGGACGCGATCTTGTTTGTAATTGTCCATTACAGTGTTTGGTCGGTGTTCTTGTTTGTGTTTAGTCTAGGTTTGAGCCAACGTTAGGGATTGTATCTCTATAGAGTGACTAAGCAAAGCTGCCGTAGCTTAAATCTGATTAATCGCATGATTCTGCTTGCTATTGATGGAGTTTATTGTCGAACCCTTCAGATTAAATTGAATAAGTCGAAATTAACATGCAGTCCACAATCATGGGATTGAAGTAGTTATTAACTTCAATTATATGACAAATGAATAATTTGGTTGGATGATTAGTTGAGATTAAAGTTTGGATTATTGTCATCAAAAGTGTCCCGAATCCAATGAAAATGTCCACTTGATAATTTGAGCTATAGTTCTAAGTTCTAAGGGGTAATTACCAAAAAACAAACCCAACTTTGCCCAAAAACCAAACTAAACTTTTTTTCGGACCAAAAAACAAACTAAAGTTAAGTATTTCAGCAATCAGGATCCCAGTTCAAATATCTGTTAATTATGGACGGAATTTTGAATCGTAAACGAAATTATGAAGTAGATTATCGTTATACCCTTCACAGCTCAAGTCTCCGGCAATAGAGGGTCTTGGTGGGAGCGACCTATAGATGTCCATAATTCCATCCATCGCTTCCAGCATGGATGGTGAAAGAGGGTCCTCTTGCCTCTCTACCTTACGGTCATGGAGGAGAGGGATGATCTGTTAGAAGGAAGTTGAAAGGGTATAACGGTAATCTATATCATAACTTCGCCCACTGTTTAAAATTCCGTCCATAATTAACAGAGAATTGAACTGGGTTTTGTGATTGCTCGATTACTCAACTTCAGTTTGTCTTTTGTTCCAAAAAAAAATTTAGTTTGTTGTTTGGTTTTCAACTAAAGTTGGGTTTGTTTTTTGGTAATTAAACCTAGTTCTAAATATAAATCCTCTGCAATGCTTAGATTCATTCAATTTTCATCAACTGTAACAAAATTTTGGTTTTGTATATCTCTTGCTAGGCTATAATGGGAGGTATGGTAGGGAAGGCCGATTCGCCCAAAACGGTATGTTTACCAGAGACAAAGCTCGAGGCCAGAATGGTCGAAGCAATCCAAAAAAAGTCGAGTCGAGGAACCACAATACGATCTTTCACTAGTGTTGTGTTGAAATTCCCCAAAATCGACGAGAACTTGAGGAAATGTAAAGCTATCTTTGAGCAATTTGGTGAGTCCATAGACCAACTGAGAATCCATTATTACTCGTGTTCATATCTCAGTGCTAATAGATAATCTGTTCTATGTTCTTTTGTGTGTAGATGAGGATGCGAATGGGAGAATAGATCACGAGGAACTGAAACGGTGCTTCGAGAAACTCGAAATCTGTTTCAGCGAGGAAGAAATCAGCGATATGTTCACTGCGTGTGACATAAATGACGACAAGGGCATGGAGTTCAATGAGTTCATTGTTCTGCTTTGCCTCACCTATCTTCTCAAGACCGAACCATCTAATCCCGACTCCGTATCCTTTTATGTCGAAATTGCACCACCCTTAATACATCATAACTAGGGCCGGCAATGGTGTGGCGAAAAACTCATAACTATGGTTATAACTGTTACTGTTTAATATGATTAACCGTACCACTGTGGGTCAGGGACAAAGCTACCTTAGCCCTAAGGGGCAATCTGCCCCCCTCAACTTTTAATTATGTGTAAATTTAACCTTAAAAATGCAATAATTTTCAATTTAGCCATTTTCAATCATATATTTACCCCTACGGATTTCTTTTAAGTTTAACTATTTGTCCTTACTCTAATATTTGCACCCACTCGATAATTTTTCTGCCTTCGTCCCTGATTATGGTGCGGTACGGTTATGGTTATGAATTTTCTAACCATAATGGTTATGATATTTGAGTTATACTCATGGTTATTATATAAATATAATAATTATTTATTATTAATAAACTAATATATATTAAATAATGGAAGTTACTAATAAATAATCATGATGCTAATTTTATATTTTTTTATTGTTGACAATATAGATTTATATATTTTTTTAAATAAAATTTTCGGTCTTTTATTATATTACATGTGTGGAATTAATATGGGTATACGGGAAAAATCATGGTTAATAACCACGGTTATTTTTATGGTTATAGTATTGAAAATTGTACCCGTTATGGTTATGGTATACGATTTAAAAATATGGTATGGTTATGTTATTTGTCATATCCTAACCATCGACAGTCCTACTCATAACGTCGGATATGTTGTTGATTGCCTTAATGTGTTAGAAACCGCATATAGAGATGCAGGGTTTGGAGACAACATTTGAGACACTAGTCGATGCGTTTGTGTTTCTAGACAAGAACAACGATGGCCATGTTAGCAAGAACGAGATGGTTGAAGCCATTAATGAATCTACCTCTGGGGAGAGATCTTCCGGCCGAATCGCCATGAAAAGATTCGGTAGTTTCTTCCTCACTTGAATGACAAGAAATTCGATTCACAATGAATGACTGATTGGTGTCTTGTTTATTGATCCCTCATTGCAGAAGAGATGGACTGGGAAAAGAATGGTTCTGTCAACTTCAAGGAGTTCTTATTTGCATTCACTCACTGGGTCGGGATCAACGACACTGAAGACGATGAAGATGAGACGTGATTTCTGCACACACCGATGATTCAAAACCATATAAAAGGGTTTGCCTTTGCTTTTGCTTTCGGTTTCCAATAATCGTACGGTTGATTTGAGCAGTGTTGCATAATGTTTGATGTAAATACTAAATAGTCATGGAATTTTGTGATGACGAGACTAAAATCAAACTATATCTATGTTATGTTTACTGTATATACCATATAATTTTGGGTTAAATACCAAATAGCTACCCAAACTTTGATCGTTTTGCAAATAACTACCTCAATTTTGAATTTTCAAAAACGTCTATCTCAACTTTGAACAAAGGTGCAAATAGGTACCTCATTTAACTTTTCTGTTAAATATGAACGAAAAATGACTAATGGTTAAATATGAACGGAAAATGACGTGGCAAACAGTCCCTGATTTTAAAATCTAAATGATTTTTTAAAAATACCCAAAAAATCTGAATTTTTTATAAAAAAATTGAAAAAAATAGAGAGAAAATAAGAGTTTTAAATATAATACTGAAAATATGAAACAAAATAAAAAACTAATCATTTATTATTATTTTATATTTTTAATAAAAATATTATATTAAAATATCTTATTTTCTCTATTTATTTTTTATTTTTTAAAAAACAATTCAAATTTTGTTGGTATTTTTTAAAAAATATTTAATTTTTTAAAACATGGATCTGATGTCATTTTCGTTCATATTTAACGGAAAAGTTAAGGTAGCTATTTGCCCCAAGTGTCAAAATTTAGGTAACTGTTTTTTAAAATTCAAAGTTGAGATAAATATTTATAAAACGATCAAAGTTCGGATAGCTATTTAGTATTTAACCAAATAATTTTTGGGTACTATTGATATATTGATAGTAACGTTTTTTTTTCCTTCTGTTTAATAAAGAATACAATACAATCACACTGAACTGTATTCACTACCTGTTTACACAAACATCATATACAGAGGCAACTGCATCCAAAATCCATCATCATCGAAAGCAAGCAAATCCACCACCACAATTCACACCGAACCCGAAAACCCGAGAAGCCACTGAAGATGATGAATGATTGTGATTACAGCCTTCCCCACAGGAAAAACAGCAATCGTAATATAGAATTGAGTAGAATAACCTAAATGGTAAAAGATGATGGATGGAAAGGACCCTGTGAAGCAATCATGGACACAAACCGCAGACATAATCTATAGCTGCACCGATTAATCTGCCATTAACAAACGATAGTAGACCTTACTTTGGCAATTAGCCCTTAGTTTTGGCTCTTTTCATGCCAAGGCTGTTCTGATACGGAGAGATGGAACCAGACATGGGAGAGGCGGAGCCCTCCTCACGCAGAGTTCCATTAAGCAGTGCTAGCTCTCTGAGCTGCTGTTTCTTGTAGAAGTCCTGAGACTCGTCCTGCAGTAAGTGTGATTGGATCATTGCATTCATAATCCAGAGATTGGTCTTGAAAGAACAGAGAAAATGCAAAATGGAAGAAAAAAAATGATTATTTGGAGAAGGGTAATTACCACAGGTTTGAGCAGATCAAGGAGCACATCACGAGCTTGAATTAAGCGAGAATCAATGATCTCAACTGGTAATTCAGCTTCCAACAAGATATAGAGAGGTTCATTCAGATGTTCATAACCAGGTTTTCCTCTCAGCATTTCTTCCTGTATTAGTTAGGAGAATCAAACCTTAGTGATCAGTGGACACTTCAAAACTTACCTAGTTCTATTTGTAAAATCTAACACCATAATGCATGGATCTAACTCGCCAAATGAACCAATAATTGCGGATTGCAGAAAGTTATTGATGCAGTTCGAAAGAGTGAAGTTCATACATATTTTTCGAAAAGCGAATGCAGTGGCGGATATCATGGCGGGGTTGACAATCAACCAGCGACATTTTTGAAATCCATACCTCAACTCCGAAGAAAACTATTAACGCGATACGAAAAGACGTTGTGGGTTTTTCTTTTTCTAGAATTGTTAAAGCTAGCTAGTTTTGGTATGTGTAGATTTGAATTTGGGTGATAAGTTTGTCACCTATAGTGAATTTTAATCCATAATTATCCAAAAAAAACTCGCCAAATGAAGTAGAATAGAAACCATAGGTTAACTAGCTATATCTTTGAATAAGTATAATGGAAACCATAGGTTTATGAGCTATACCTTAATAGGGTCCTTAATGCTGCCACGTCCCCTGATCAAAATACGGCAATCAGTACTTGCTTCGACTCGTTTGAGAGAATTTCCCCTGGGACCAAGGAGCCGGCCAACAAAGTTGTACTGCAATTGCAATATCAAGCCACTGTCATGCAATTTAAAAGTAGAAAACGTGAAATAAATGAATGAATAATAAACTATCTCGAGCTTCATACGTTAGGGAACTTATCAGCAGGAATATCGATCCGTATCTTCTTCTTTACAACTAGTCCTGATGAGGTGCTTTGAGGGCTCGACCAACTTTGTGCAGGTGAAGGAGGCATTAGTGTTATCTGCAAGTTCCATTGTTACAGATCAAACTTATAGCCAGGTACAACGCAGGTTGATAGCTATGAAAGCAAAAATTGTTGCTAAAGGAGGTCCAACAGTTCAGTGTTGTTCCAAAATGCAACAGATGAGAAATACATGTCTAGATGCAAATAGTGAAGATTGAAATATCAACAACAAGCAGTATCCTATGTAAAATCAACCAGTATATGCAGGACTCTACCTAAATGAAGAATACAGTTTTTTTTTTTCTTTTCCTTGTAAGGATTTTGGTTAAACTGATATGTCCATCAAACAACCCTCGTCTACCTTAATTCTTGTATGTCTCAATCAAAGCAACATACATATATCACTCTTGGTTGGGGGTTTGATGCACCATATATCAAGTACTACTATAAAAATTCAAATGCACACGTTCTAACTAAGCATGTCAGTGTTAATGATATATCTGCTAATAGTGGGAAAGACCACAAAGTCACAGTATCATGGTGTTAGGCTAATCCTTTATCCTGAGTTCCTGACAATTTAACCTCAGAGCATCTGTCATGTCATCCGCAAAGTTAATCTAAACTGAGAAGATAAAGAAAAATTGTCAAGAGTTAGCAATAATAAGACGAATGTCAGAAATTCTTCCAAAGCAGTAAAACAGATGGAAATATGTTATGTCAATGGTTAGTATCATTACTTCAGGCTGGAACCTTGATTGCCATCCGTTCAGGTCAGCTCCTCCATTTGAAAATATTCCTCCAGAAGCCAATGGGTTAGCATGTTCAAGCGCAGTTTGACCTAAAACTGATGCATTCTCCAACAGTGTGCTTACACGCATTATTTCTGTTCCAAAAATGTCAATTTCCAAGAATAACATGTTAGGGTTAGCAGGTGTTAGTCGCCAGTTACTTGCTAAAGTTAGTAAAACTAATGGAATCAATGTAAAAGAACAACCAGTCGTAATGAACTACTAGTTGTAATTCTAGTTTTTTCTAAACTAACCCAAAAAGATTAGACGATTATGGTTGATGAATATTGATTATTTTAGGTTAAATAGACCCAATGCTTCCGGATGTTTAACTCTTGTTAAATGCACCAAGATGTTTGGAAGTGTGATTTCTAGTAAGTTCCCTCAAGAAACTAATCTGTATGCATAGGAAAACAATAAAGAGAACAAAGAGAAATCAGGAACTAAGAATAACAAAAGGAAGCATGCAGATTGAAATCCAGAAACATGCAGTATAACCCAATCATTGAAACGAAGAGAAACAAACTAATGTCAATAGCTTACTTGGAATATTTTGAAATTAAAAAAAGTTAACCCCTCCAAAAGGGATAGATACTAAAACTTATGCTTCAACAGACCAATTTGGATCATACTGTGTTATTAAACTGTTATGCTGGATGTTTTGCCTCATAGCCACTCAATGCAACTGTGCCGCAAACACAAGTCCTGTACTGTTGACAGGAGAAGTTGATCTCCAATCACACACTTGAGGCAGTTATATGCAATACGTGCCGCGCTAAATAACAATTCACATTATCAACCCTCTTATCTTACTATCCTCAAGCTGAGGAGGTCACTGCAATACGATTCAGCTTCAATGCAAGCACACCTCACAATTATCCTCCGTATCTTAAAGATCTAACTTGACTAAACCAAAATAGTAAGCATCCTTCCCCCCTTAACAGATGAAGCTAAATGAAATGATAACACACCAAGAGAAAATCATCTTATAAATTTGTAGACATTATCATGAGTTAAAGAAAAAACAACAGATACAGAAATAAAATAGAGGCAGAAAGATAAACTTTTATACAAACTACAATCACCTGGAAGAATAACTGCATTTATGTTCCTTAAATCACAGGAAAGTTGGTCATTTTTTCCCAATCAATCTCTACTATGGAGCTTTTTATTTCATCACCAGACTCAACGTTTTGAAACGTTAATTAAAGAATAGTGTACATAAAGAGATGAAACTAAGAACAAAGACTTCAACACTGGTTGCTATCTAGTATCTACAACTACATCAGCGCAGACCAGTTACAACAATCTGATCTGGAACACATTAGTCATCCCACTGTATTTGCATATCGACCCACTTTAATTCCAAAAAAATAATAATAATACAAAATGGCACATAAATCAATTCTCACCTTGGTTCAACAATCGACCGCAAATTGGCAGCACTGGCCTGAACAGACTAAACCTTTGATACTCCGCAATTAGCTCGTTAAGATACCTGCCAATTCGAAATAAAAATAATCAGTTTTGTCATCCACACCACTCCAAACAAAGATAACCACCACCATCACAATATATATTAATCAAGAACAATGAAGATTGAAGACAATGATACATAAGAGATGAACAAGGGCATTAGATAACATAACAACGGAGTCATCGTCGCGTCAGATAGCCTTTCAATCCAGTAACCTGATCAGCACATGCTACAGACCGCAAATTCCTGATCCGATGAGCTCAGGAGCTCTGATCGAGAACAGAAACAGCTCATCACCATCCAAAACAAGTCAAAAACAAAACTTGACTGGTCCAAGCAGCGCAGATCTCGGAAAACAAACCGATCTTCAAGCACAACGATGATGATCGCTATTCAAGAAGAAACACTGACAGAGGAAAGAAGCACTTACTTCTCCTGCTCAGCGAGCACGGAGGAGGTGGAAGAGCGAAGACCGGACACGTGAGGTGAGTTAGAGGGTGAAGGTGAGTAGGACATGTATCTGCCTGCCAAGGATGCGATATCGGCGCCGAGAGGGGCATCGAACTCTGTGGCGAATTGCATCGGCGACGATCTGAGAGGAGTCTGGGGAAGGATGCGGTGCTGTTGCCTGTGGTTTGACAGAGAGGCTTTCAGCAGCGCGTCTGTGAGTCTCAGAGTGGAAATTGTGGTGAGTATATATATATATATATATATAGGTGAGGTGTGTATCAGGTGTGGTGGCTGTGCATAGCTGCTAGTTGTTGCTAGCTACGTATATGTCGTACAGTAAAAAGACAGATCTTACCTTTTTACTGTTTATATAATTATTATTTATTTACGTACAAGCCACTGTACTTTTTGTAGACGACCAGGTGGCACATGAACTTTGCAGTGCATGTGAAGTAAAGATTGCATGAGGGTAAATTCCGTCTATTCACGTTTATTTGTTTTTACGGTGTGTTACATTTACTCTTTCTTTATCAATTACTTCATTAGACTTATTCAGCGAAAATAAAATATAGATTACGCTAATTTCTATAAAGATTAGGATTATATAAGTACATATATATATATATATATATATATAATTTTCTTAGGTATTTAAGTTTCTATTTTATTTTAAAAAAGTAAATATTTTTTGGGCATTCCATAAACTATATTTATAAGACAATTGAAGATTCTGCTCACATTATATCAAATCTTCTGGAATTAATAAACTAAATAATTCATTTTGAACTCAGTAATCTTCAATATAATGCACGCATTTTAACTTCTTTTTTTTAAAGTTAATATTTTTATTTTAAAAATTATATTATGTTTGGTATTATCTTTTATAATATTATATATTCTCATTGGGTTTATATATAAATAAACTTTATTTTGCAGAATTTAATAATTTTATACTAAGAAATTAAAATGATTTTTCTAATTATGAAAACATTATTATTTTATTATTTTCTTAAATATTTTTATTAACTAATTTAAAATAACACGATAATACATATATTGAATATATGTATATTCAATATACACGATAATACACTATACACATGTTCAGGAAAATTAAATATTACTTAAAGTTTATAATGTATATTCATATATTGAATAAATTTACAACGTAAACTTATTGATACACGTGTAATTCGAGATAAAATATATAATTATCATAATAAAAGTAAAACACATGTCTTAAATAGTTACCTAAAGGTAGTATGTATTGTAAGAGACTTCAAAATTATTTTAATTGCAATGCACTTTGTAATTATTTCACAAATTGCATGGTTACCCTTCGTTTCACTCCTTCATCTTTACATCCACCAAACTAATTGAAGATTATGATGAATAGGGCCGATAATGGTGCAGTGAAAAATCTATAACAATGGTTATAACTGTTACTGTTTAATATGATTAACTGTACTATTATGGTACAGTACGGTTATGGTGATGAATTTTATACTCATAATGATTATGGTTATGATATTTGAGTTATAGCATAATTATAACCACAATTATTATATAAATATAATAATTATTTATTATTAATAAATTAATCATGATGTTAATTTTATATATTTTTATTATTTACAATATAGGTTTATGTATTTTTTAAAATAAAATTTCTGACATTTTATTATATTACATGTATGGAATAAATATGGACATACATGTAAAACCATGATTAATAACCACAATTATTTTAATTGTTATGGTATTGAAAATTGTATCTGTAATGATTATGTTTATGGTATGCGATTTAAAAATATGGTATGATTATATTATTTGTCATACCCGTACCATACTCTAATCATCGACAACCTACCTTCCAATATTTATATTAATCTTCCCTCCATATTTTTTATATTTTTTTAATTAACCCTCAAACTTTATTCCTGGGTGCATTCTACGCTATTGCATTCATCCCCTAAATTACGGGTCACGGAAGTCAAAATCCAAATTGGGGTAAAACCCAAAATTGATTCAAGTTGGAGGGTTAACATACGAATAATCGACCTCAGTGCATGACAGTCTTTCCAGAGACAGAAAATAGACTTCCCAAGTAAAGAATGAATAAATAATAGTAACCAGTGCCACTGTTGTTATAATATAAAAGTGCAGGGTCTATTTTTAAACTTTCTAGAACCCACAGAGAACAACCTTGGAGGCAGGGAAGACCAGGCCGGTAAAACAGAGCAAACAGAGAGTGGTCAAATTCTGCTTACACCAAGTCAAAGGCTTCCATTGGATCTCAACGCTGGAGCTCTTCATCCTTTTCCCAACCATAGGCTCCTTCGACAGGTCACAGCTCTGTCCTTTCATCCTCAACTCCTGCACGCACCTGATCACAGCCCTGCTGTCACCTCTCTCCCTATGCAACTGCCGATGAACCTTCCAGAACCTCCATAGCTTATGCTGCACCAGCGCGACGAACACCAGAGACGTAGACAGCGACACTGCTGACGGGGCCCACCATTTGCGGCAGTTTCCGGCGGCAGATGAGGTGAACAGCGCAATGAGGAACAGAGCATGGAAGAGGAAGAAACTGCAGCAGAGGTGGAAGATCTCGAGCTTGATAGAGTCAAGCCGCGTCTCCCGCAGAATGATTCTCCGGTTGAGGATGGTCTCGTCTCGCTGCCACAGCTTGAGGAGGAGGAGGTGGCCGGGGCTCCGTGAGATCTCCATCAACGGGTGGTGTTGCAATGCGGAGATCGTCACCGGCGTCTGAGTTTCGTGCTCTTTCTCGGTCGAGATTTGGACTACGTGTGCATCTGCTACGGCCATCGGAAACTAGATTGGTCGATCGAGTGATCGGAAATTGTGGTGTTATAGAGAATGAGGGGTAGAGAAAATGAGGAGGAGAGGGGTGTTATTAGTAGTAAGTATCGGTGGGTAGCGAAGATGCAGGGGTTTGCAACGGTTGGCGCTTCCGGTCTCCAACGGTCGAATTTCTGGGCGGTTTACTTTTTCCTATTGTTTATTGAGCGGCCGATAACGGATAGTTTTTTAATCGATCTGGGCCGGAAATCTAAGAATCTTGACGGTCCATTAGCGACCCATCAATGGGTAAATAATAGGGGTCTCAAAATCTAACTAACATTTGGGTGATCCGTATTTGAGTAAGAATTTTTGACCCATGTATCATTTTGACACGATTCATGAATGACCTGTGTTTTCACGGGTCAACCCATGGGTCAATCTAACTAACCTGTGGGGATTCATATTTGGTCAGAATTTTTGACCCATGGATCATTTTGAGTCAAAATCTAACTAACCTGTGGGTCAAAATCTAACTAACATGTGGGTGATCCGTATTTGAGTCATAATTTTTTACCCATGAATCATTTTGACACGATCCATGGATGACTCGTGTTTTCACGAGTCAATCCATGACCCATCTCATTTATATATTTCAGTTTGTTTTTTGTTTTTATTGAAATGGTGGGTCAGACAGGTCATGGAGGTCGAACGAGCCTACTATTCCTGTCGGGTCAGGTTTGAATTTCAAAAACCGATCCATACTATTACACATATCGTGTTTGTGTTAGAGGATCCCTGACACGACCCAATGTCGACACGGCCCATGACCCGTTTTGACACCCCTAGTAAATAATGGTTTCGAATCGAGATATTCAAAACCCATGGACCGTTCTTTGGGTTGACCCGTTAACCAGACATGTTAAAAAAATAAAAATCGAAATACTTTTTACTTAAGTAATTACATACGAGAAATTATATTAATGCCCCAAAGTCAGGGCTATTTACATGAAATTCCTAAAATCATAACGTGTCATAAAGTTGGTGAATCTATGTTTTTTAAAAGTACTTTTTGTTAACAAAAAGAAAGACATGGAATATGGGATTTCCTTCAAACTCACATGTTCTAAAGGGGAACCTTAGAGGACAAGCAATGTCCTTTAAGCAACGCAAAGCCGAGTACATTAAACGGATGAATATATACAGTTCAGTAGGAACAAGTGCTAGCAATCCTATTCCAGAAATCCAACCACAAATCTGAAGAAGCTCACCTTTCACGGTTGTTCTTGTTCTTCTGCAAAACAATCAATTTCTTCTCTTAATTCATCTTTGCATGTGAAGATAAAACCACACACAAATCCTATCCTATACTGATCGCACAAAATTACCGACAATTCCCCGAGAATTAAAGAGATTTTGATCCAAATATAGTTGTGAAGTTATTTCACTGACCTTTCTTGGGATCGGCATGAACAAAGAAACTTGCGGCAACTATTAAGTAGCAGAGTATTAACATCAGCCCTTTAAAGTAATTTGAAGTCCCTTCCTGCAATTACAGTATAATAAGTATTAGGGTTAAATATCAAGTAGCTACCTGAACTTTGGACGTTTTGCAACGAGCTACCCGAACTTTGAAAATTCAAAACGGGCTACCTCAACTTTGAAGAATGTGCAAATAGCTACCTCCGTCTAATTTCTGACAAATTTCCGACAACTTTTCAACGACTTTCCGACGACAGTTAACAGAAAATTGGACGGAGGTAGCTATTTGCATCTTCTTCAAAGTTGAGGTAGCCCGTTTTGAATTTTCAAAGTTTGGGTAGCTCGATGCAAAACGTCTAAAGTTCAGGTAGCTACTTGGTATAAGTATTAATTCTGATAGACGGCTTCATGAATATTGGGATATTGGAGGAGATTATATTATGCCTTGAGATGCAAACCTGTAAGAGGAAAGCTACAACTAGGACGGTTATGAACAAGACAGCCGTCTCAAACAGTCGAAAATTCAAGTCCATGGGACACCCCATCATCCAACCAACCACCACGCAAAACGGAATCTGCATTGATTCAAGTTCTTGAATTGTTAAGAAGATACTCAACCGTTGTTAATTAAAAATAAGACCTAAAAAAAACTAGAAAATTACACCCCTAGTGTTTGTACCAAGATGAAAAATGCATGTCGGGCTTCTTTTAAAAAATGGAGAAAATTGCACGTTTCGTCAATTGGCCATTAAATTCTCCGTTAACATTCTTACATGGCATAAACACTGATTGCAATTTGCTAATTTTCCTTCTAACCAAGTAGCAATGAATACTTCCAAGTACTTACCCCGAACATAGAGATTTGTGTAGAAGATCCAATTGCCACTCCTAGAGATATGTCCTACCAACCGAACAGACTCATAAGCAATCACATAATCACACATGAACAAGAAATTTAGCAAAGGAATATAAGAAAACATAAGTTCTCACAAGTTTGTCTTTCATTGCAAACATAACAGCACTCGCATGCTCTGCTGCATTTCCAACAATTGGAAGTAATATGACACTGATAAACGAAATGGGCATATTCCATGCTTTGGACGCCCCCTGCAGTTTATAAAATAAAAATTGAAATATCCATGCTTGAAATATACAAGAAACATAGTTCATAAGGGTCTTAGCCATATTATATAGCTAAAGTACTATGAATTACCTCTATGGCATCGACTAGGTAGTCCGACAAAAATGAGATCCATGCAGTCATAACGGCAAGCCATATGATCGATTCCCATTTAGAGATTTCTGGAGTTTCATCATCAATTTCTTCACTTTGGCTTTCTCCACTGGGGCTCGTGCTTCCACTCCCATCCTAAAATGAATGAATTCATGGACCATCAGTGAAGTGAAAAAAATAAATAATTAACACTGATTATGAAAAAATTGCAAAATCCATGAACAATTAATATTATTATTAGCTTTTGTGGCATCCAAGCTTAACATGAACAATTATTAAGAGAATAAGTAAAAGGGTGAAGCTTCTAACCTCATTCAGGGGGACATATTGGTTATCTTGGGTCTTCAACTGATAAAAGAGATAAGCTGCATATGCGATAAGCATGATACAGCTGCTAAATCTCGAAAGAGCCAACTCTGACTTGCCAAAATGCACTTCACTGTGTGTATAGTGGAGAACAGCAGGAAATAGTAAACCCATCACTGCCATCAGCAACAACCCAGAGCTTACCACAGCAGTAGACTGCAAGCCAGATACACGTAATGCATTAGATACTATTTTGGGGAATAAACACATAAAGGAAAAGGAAAACAAAGTAATGTAATGTGTCTTACCTTGTTAAAAACCTGTTCCTTCTTGATAAACACCATGCCACCACTAAAGAATGCACATCCAAGGACCAGAAGCATATTTGACAAGATAGACCCCAACAATGATTGTTGAACTACACGTATCATTCCACCTCTCAGTGCGTGGATTGATATAATCAATTCAGTCGCATTCCCAAAGGTAGCATTAAGAAGTCCCCCAACTGCATGTTGCAAAGTACGCACAAGCATTTCATTATTCACATTCCTCCAGATCATTATATATACATATCTTGATTATTGAGGAAATTACATCTTTATGATCATGTGAGTGGAATTGAATAAAGAAGGAAATTACCTGTAGCACCAGTGTAGAAGGCCAGTTGCCTATAGAAAAATAGATGATATCAGCACCAAGTTTGTATATCATGATCAAGACTAACTTGGCGTGAGGAAATGAAGGTCTTTCTTACTCTGTAGCATAACCTAACCGCTCGGCTAAAGGTGTAATACCCAATAAGCTAAAAAAGAAGACCCAGCCCTGCATCTCCATATCAAATACAAAGTAAATTAAAAAAATAAGAACAAAGGTAAAGAAAATGCAAACTGGGAGTAGCACTTACCTTGTTATCAGTTAAGATGTGAACCAGAATCGCCAGAGGTCCAAAAGGCATAAGCAAGTTCAGTTTATTTGAGAAAACAACTGTCCTTATGCTTCTACATACATCATCTCTAATGCTATTCACCTTCATGGCTCCTGAAACCCCTGAAAGTGACCCATCTTCAGACGCACGGACTGCCTTCTGTACTATGCCCTCCTTGCTAGATATAATCTTGTCATCGAGTCTAAGTGCTGTCCTTTCATCTAGTGAGCCCATCTGTTAAATTAAATTTCTTCAATAAGACATCATAACAAAATGGTGCAACAACAGAAAAAAATATGAAGATGGAGATGCATCTTATCTCCTACGCCCCCTCAACTTCACATTAAAATTTTGTAAAATCCATACACTTTCCATCATGTTAGCCCCAAGACCTCAGTGACCTCCTTCCAAAACCTAGTTCTGTCCCATCTTGCATGATACAAAGTTTAGAGAAATAGCTGAAATTTAGATTACTGCTTAGATTAAAGGAAAAGGCGAAAACATACTTCAAGTTGGGGCCGGGTACCGCGCGGAAACTTGTTGTCCATTCTTCTTTAGTGGAAGAAGAACAAGAAACCCATAACATCAAAAGGGAACCACTCTACAACATTGCCTGCAATTTAAGCAACTTAGGAAATGCCGATGGTGGATAGAGAAGCTATGACGAACCCAAAACCAAGCACATAAAAACAAGTTAGCAGGCTAGAACAATCGACCCAAATTAGTCACCAATATGCAATAAAAACAAAAGGTCAAATTGCTTTGAATTTTAGCAAAATGTCCAGTCATATATGCACTGTTCAATCCGTCTGTACACCAATCGGATCAAACCGTGTTTTCATGCCTACTTTAGCAATTACTCTCAACCCCAATTGAGAAGGCGCGCAATCCTAATTCAAATACTAAAATTCCTTTCAATCAACAAGAATTAAACGAACTTTTGGATCATACAAGACAACGCACCTCGCCAAACAATTATGCAGCATCTGCAAAAGTTCAATAAAGAATCGCAGCAAACCCACAAAACACTGAGATTTTTAAAAATTCAGGACAGATAATAACGTAAGAACAATAAATTGGTTGTGTTGGAAATATGATGCGTACGGCAGAAGCGGCACCTGATTCTCGGAATTGTTAGTTAAGGATAAATACTAAATGAGGATCTCGCTATAATTAGAACACCACCAACGCAGAGAATAAGAGACAAACAGACAAAGGTAACGCCCAAGTCCTTGCAGTGGACGGACCTTGTATTCGGTTCTTCTTCTTCTCTTCTTCACCAACTCCCTTCCAATGTCTCTTCCTCTCTGCGATCACCTAGACATCTGTCGCAATTGCAGAGACTTCCAATCTTAGATTCGACGGTTTACAATTTCTACGTGGTTAAGCTTTGCATTTGCGCCATAATTGTGGCCTGTGGGTGATCGATTTCTTGATTTAGTAGCTTCATAGTCAAAATCTTAATTCAGAATTAGTCCTTAACCTTATTATTAGTTCTGAAGTTATCCCTCAACTTACTAGCTCAGAGGGGAAAATAAATGGGAATATTACCTCCCCTCCCCCTAGGGAAAAGAATCAAAATAGTAAAGGTAAAAATTATTTAAATTTAACTAATTGATAGTCAACCTTACGTTACCCCATTACAAAGAATATGTTAATGATGCTTTGAATTGAGTTATGCTATAGTTTAGTCGGTCTCACGTTTTCGCCTCTTCGGCGACAAATTTAAAATAAAAGACTACGGATATATATATTTTAGGGTTAATTACCAAAAAAATAAACACAACTTTGACCGAAAATCAAAAAACAAACTAAACTTTGTTTTGGAGCAAAATATAAACTGAAGTTCAGTAATTGAGCAATCAGGAAACTCAGTTCAAATATCCATTAATTATGGACGGAATTTTAAATAGTAAACGGAATTATGAAATAGATTACTGTTATACCCTTTCAACTTCCTTTTAACAGTCACTCTTCTCCATCGAAAAATTGAAGTGGACACCTCCATCCTAGAAGCCAAATTCCGCCGCGGAAGCCGAATCCCAGATGAGTTGTGAAATGTTTAACGGTAATCTAATTCATAATTTCGTTTACTATTCAAAATTCCGTCCATAATTAACAAATATTTGAACTGAGTTTCCTGATTGCTCAATTACTTAGGCTTGGCCAAATAAACCGGTTCGGGCGAACTGGTCTGGTCTGGTCTGGAACTGGTTTGGTTCGAATCGGTTCGGCCGAACTAGTTCCAAAACCAGACCAGTGTTTTTTGCCTTCAAATAGAACAGTTCAAAATAGTACCAAAAATCCAGTTCGAATCGGTTCGACTCGACTCGTTTTTGATACTGGTTTATACTTAAATTTCAATCAAACCACTTTAAACCTATATAATTTTAGAACCGGTTTAAAGCAAAATTAACTAAACCGGTCTGAAATTAAACCAAACCTAGATATGTTTTCAATAAACCAAACCTAGAGATATATTGGACTCTCGTATGTTGATGTTGGACAAGATTTTAGTCGGTTGTGGAATAGATTTTCAATCGGTTCAATGTGTTTTTCAGTCGGTTCAATGTATTTTTCAGTCGGTTCAGTGTTTTTTCAGCCGGTTCAGTGTTTTTCAGTTGGTTCAGTATTTTTTAAGACGGTTCAGTGTGTTGGACAGAATTTTCATCCGGTTTAGGTTCGATTTGAACCGAAATATTTCCGAACCAAAATTGTTATTAAAAAAAACAGACCAGAACAGTTCGAACCGGTTCTGAATCGGTTCGAACCAGACCAGTTCTTTTTTCCTTAAACCAGACCAGTTTTTTTAGAAACAGAAAAATGTACTGGTTTTTTTCAAACCAGACCAGTTCAGTTCAGAACCGGTTCGGGGTCGAACCGGTTCATGAACAAGCCTACAATTACTGAACTTCAGTTTGTCTGTTGCTCCAAAACAAAGTTTAGTTTGTTTTTTGATTTTCGGTCAAAATTGGATTTGTCTTTTTGGTAATTAACCCTTTTTTTTTATAAATAAATAATCATATCTCTGTTTATTTTATTTTAGCAAGCATCGTATTTGATTATCTCAAGGAGAGAAAATGATGTGTTGCCTAAAGTAAGGGTGTAACCTTTCAACTTTCGTGTCTCAATCAAAACAACCGATCCATCAATTCGGATAAACCTTCTACCAGGCGACGTGCATCAAGCAAACCATTAACATCAAAGTTCTGACTACATAAAAGTCCCTATATCTTCACAAAGTTCATCCAGAAGAACAAGAAAAATCATTATTTCACTTCCAAGTCCCGACCGAATGCAAACTGAGTTCAATTCGGAGCTCACAGAGCAGCAACTACTTGTACAAGAAATGGTTAGAATGCTGTAATAAGCAGAAGAAGGTGAACCTGAATCAGAGGGCCTTTGCAACTTGAGGCAGAGACTGAAGGAGAAACGCTGAGGGCTTTCGGACCGTGTGATTAAGCAACAACATTAGGGTCAAAAGCGTCAATGCACCAGCTTGGTGGGCTGTGCCGAGTGAAACTGGTACGTACGATAAGAGCGTCGATACCCCTAAAGTTACCTGAACATGGAATAAAATAAAACAAAAGCAGATGAAGTCGTGATATACTTATAGATGTGAGAATTTTGGACATAGAAGAAGTGAGAAGCAAATTACTTGGAGAGCAGCCATGCCAAGGGTGGTCCTAATTAGAGACCGGACAGCAGGGTGTATGTCAAGCTTGCGGGTTGACAACCATAGAGTGCCAATTGAGACCAGAGTCGCGGTTGCAAGGATTCGGTGATCCAACTGTAGAAAGGGATATGTCAGACTTGACCAATCATAATTCTCTAAACATGTAGAACGCACTGTTTTCTCAGACCAAGCAACAATTTTTTTGGTCAGTTACCATCAATGCAAAAGTATAATATACTTAGTTCCATAGTCCTCATAAGGTCATGAAGTAAAACAAGAACGAGAACAGAGAGCATGCAGAAAAGACAGAATGTTGTTTACTATAAACCATAAAGAATCAGAGAAATTAAGCTTGAACCCAACCTGAACCAAGGAGGTGTTCTCGAAAAAATTGCGAAGCAGGGGCTTCATTTCGAAAATGTTATCAGGTACCCATGTGTCACCCATCTTGGGAAAAGTATTAAATGCATGGCCCTGACATATATGAATACAACAAGATCATTAAGGTTGGTGAAATAAATAAAAAAATTAGATAGAAAACCACAAAAGATTAATCGAGCTACATACAGCATCGTTCCCAGCAACAAATGCTCCAGATATAGCTGTTACACCGACAAGCAAGCTCACGGGAAGGGCAATTCTCTTGACTTTGGCTGCGCCACGAACACAAGCTACTGACTCAGCAGGTGGTTCCGGTATAACAACAGAGAGAGCAGTCCAGAAAAGGCCACAGTAAATAGCAAAGGCTGAAGTAAGGTGAGCTGCTAGACGATAGGGACTTACTCTTGGTTGCACATACTCAGATGGTGGCTCCTGAAAAAGGTAAAATAAAAGCAGTTCTTAAGCCATAACAGATTCATAAGTTACAGTACCTAGCAAAAAAGATTCATAAATCAGATAGCTAGTTAACAGATGATATCATTCTTACTTCTAAGCCACTCTTGACCATCCACCAACCAATTAAACCCTGTGCAGCACCGAGGCCAAAGAGACCCGATAGTTTCAAACCAAGACGCAATGTTATGTACCCCTTGCGGAGGAAATATGAGAATGGCAAGGCAAACATGATTCCTAAAGCCCTTCCCCACATTCGATGTGCATATTCCATCCAGTATATGAATTTGAAATCTTCAATATTCATCCCTTTATTCACCCTGTAGATAAAACATGAAAAATTAGCAAGTGCATTTTTGAGAAATTTGATGTATCAACAATGCCCAATTCACACAGTACACAAATGCATGCAAATCAAACAAGCTCTCTCATTCCTTTATTCTTGAACATCAAACTGAAAGAGAGAGCATGAATTAGAAACAAACAAAGACTGATTAGACAGGGAGCTCATGTCTTCATGTATAAGTATAACTATAGCTATGAAGTCACAAGTGGGATATGGAACAACTAGATTCCATGAACTGTTCATACTTCACTCTTTTATCACCCTAAAGTAAATATTGAAAAATGGAAGTAAAAAATAAATGAAAATGAAACTCATTTAGAAGAATGCAGTGTTTTACTTCGGACTGACTCCATTGTCTATCCGCGAAAGTAAATTTTTAAGAAAGACTTGACAAGCAAAAAAAATTTGCCAACAAGGAACAGCACAAAGTACTAAGCATGACTTACCGTATATATTCAGGAGACTGCTTATACTTTTCGAACTCTTGGGCCCACTCCTCATCAGAAAGAGGAGGAAGGCCACCTGTGAATTTCCAATCAGTCATTGAAAGACCAGAGCGCGTAAGCCGTGTAACACCACCTAGAACGACCATAGTGAAAACCCAGGCAGCAGAGCCAAAGAGCCAAACTCCCACCAACTTTTGAGCTCGCGGACCTCCAATTACTAGGAGCTTTAGTCCCTCCTTGCTTTCTGCAGAAACAGATGCGATAGTGGACATCCTCCTCCAAGATGGTGAATAACTGCCCTGAAATAGTAGCATAATTCACTCTCAGTGAGTACATTTATGCACATTAACCACCAAAGCTCACAAACAATTGAACCTAATGCCTTGGCATGTGAAGGTTGCAGCACATTCTGGCCATTTATCATAATTAAGGCAATAGAGTTAGCAATTTCTACTACTGTTACACAAGTGACAACTTGCCAAAACATTAGAAGAGACAAATAGCAGTGGGATGGTTGCCATAACATAGGAAATCTCGACAACCCATAGGGAGCCATGGATTATGGATTTGGATAATACAGTTACTTAATCTAAACATATTGAAATAAATAACACAATGAAGCTTCTGCTGAGTGCATTCAGAGGGGTGTGATCCAGCCCGGACTAGATAAGAATCCCTCCTTTGCAGGTCAGGGATTTGGTTTAGTAAGATTTTCCCCATAGATTCATACTCTTCAGTAGCTCACTGGTTCGTGGTTACTAAGTAACAAATTCCAACAGTTGAATACTGTGAGGAGCAAGAGATCACTTCACCAAATTCTTCCACAGTTATGTGTCAATTTCATTCGGATCTATAACTAAAATGACAAAATCTGGTGCTAGATCCATAATCTGCCATTCCTATTAACAGGAGGAAAAAAAACGATCATCTAATGCAGCCCATTTCCAAATTTCATCCTTCACCATGTAGTGAGAGTTTGTAGATAAACCAATCCCTCATTCGTCGGCACTGTAATCAGATAAAATCAACCAAAAGCGAACACAATTTGCCACGACGCCCCATCTCAGTGCTGGTAATAAGGAATGAACAGCAAACCTTATTTCCCTACGCAATTTAGATTCAAAGAGAAACGAACCTTGAAGAGGGACTTGAACCCAAAGCATGAGCTCCTAGCAACAGTTGAACCAAACAGCCGACGGTACGGTGATTGCTCGAGCGAAGCTATCGACGAAGAAAACTTCGACGCTTCCCTTATTACGCCGCCATTCAGAGCACCGCTTCTCTTCAGGATCGACGATATAGCTCGGCCTCTCCGTAACATGGCGCCTCTCTCTCTCTCTCTCTGTAAACTGCTGTTGAAGGGTTTAGGAAGGGTCTACGTGGCCAGGAGGAGGACTCTGCAGTTCAGTGGCTCTGCTCCCGTCGTCGTCATCGTCAATGACGGGGCGACGTCGTTTCTCGACGCCGTTTCCTTACACGTAATTTTCGCGCTGCTGGTTTTAACCGGTTCGAATTCGTTCGTCTGGAAATCCGGTCCGTTTTAGTTCTGTTCGAACCACTTCTGACCCATGGGTTGTGGCCCTAGTTATAACTATATCGGGACTGAACTTGAGAAGGCCCGATAAGTAATACTGACCCAGTTACTATAGCATCCATTAGAATGGTAGGCCGTAGACCGACTCATTAAGGTATATACATTTTTAATTAAAATATTAAACTGCTACGCTATATTGTGATAGTTCATCTGGATATTATTTGGGTCTTAATAGAGATATAATATTATATATATTATTATATTTAAAATTATATTATATTAATTGGTATTTGGTCAATTAATATTTAGTAGGGGATGTACGCAGACGACACCTTTTTTTTATATATATAAGACACATTGCTAAAGATGGTCAGCTTTTAATCAAAATAGCGGTGTTTTTCAACAACTAATTAACTTAAAACAAATAGACCTCAAGGTTGAACATAAATTAGAAAAATGGGACACCGGAAAATTTAAAATATTTTATGTTGAAAATTCAAGATGAAAAATAATAAAAATAATATAGAGTAAACGTATATTTTAAGACAACTGTCAAATTTCTTGTAATTTTAACTATTAAAAGTTTTAAATATCATTTATCATGAATAATCAATATATATATATATTTTGTTGGTTCAATTATAATTTTTTTTTAGTAATATATATGGTAAAATAGAATTTTACCTCTTATTTTAAGAGGAATTCGAGTTTTCTTCTAATGTTTAATTTTGAAAAGTACGTTCCTATTTAGTAATTTGTTTAGTTGTCCATTTTTCGTCAGATTTTGTATTCAAAATTATCAAAATATGTTTTAATTTCTTTTTTTAAATAACATAATACTTATAAGAATGTCACAATTAAAGTCTTCAAAAATTTACTATATGTTACAACTGAATCTTGATTCGATTTAACCTAAACTAAATGGGATAAAGTCAAAATTTTATCCCGGACCAACTCGCCTATGGGTGAGGGGTGAAATCAGACTGGTTGAACCGAAAATTTTATTGTTTCGATCAGGTGTCTATATTTTCAAACTGGAATTTCTTTTGAGAAAAAATATGACCAAGAGACCGTATAAGGAAAAATAAACCGTTCATTCAGATTTCTAATTTACTGTTTAAACCGAAAAACAAAAAAAAAAAACAATCAAAATAAGTATTCAAAAACAAATTAAACAACAAAATAACTCAATTTAACAATGTTGATATAATTTTCTACTAAACCGATTAAACAACTAAAATAACTATTAAATAACAAAATTATTATTTGTTTATGTTCATTGATTAGTTAATAGTAATTAATATAATATATAAAATTATATACGTGTAAACAATCAGACCGGGCTCTACGGTATTTTAGATTTGTAGACTAAACGATCTAAAAAACTTTATCAAACAAAATAAAGGTCATAAACCGAGTCGTACATTTTCGGAACGATTTGGTTTTCACCGTAATTTTAGACCACCCGATTTTTGCTTTCACACCTAAGATTGTGTCAATACTAAACCCATATCTCGTTCGATTGGTGTTCGAAACCGTTCAATTAAGATTTTTTTTTTGATCAATTACTCGTTTCATTCGATTAGAACAATAAAACGGCGTTCAATTAAGACTTGAGTGTAGAATGAATCAGAATTTTATTATAATACACATTAAAATTTTAAAGAGTTTAAATCCAAAAGAACTTCGTTATTTTTTTTTATATCAAAACATATAATGTTAAGTTTTAATAAAAAATTTGACGAAAATAAAAACTCAACAGATGAACAAATATTAAGAAATAATTTAAAAAAAAATAAACGTTAAGTAAAAACTCAACTTATACTTAAATATTAATCACAAAAAACGTATTTAAGCATATATCTCTCTCTATATATATATAAGAAAAAAATGATTTGGCCAAGTATGGTCACTCCTATCCGAGAACTACAAACGACTACGTGGATTGCACTCCAAACAAAATGATGTCCTCTCTTCTAGAAACTAAAAAGTGTAAATTATTTAAAATTGATTTCTAAATATCATAAACGTAGTAGATATTTTATTGTATGTTATGGTTATCTCTCCTGGTATCCATCAAAAATTATTTTAATGCTAATAATGAGAGTGATTTGGTACATAAAAATTGAGGTTGTTTATGGAAAATATGCACAAGCTTGGAAAAGCATTTCAAAATAAAATATATTTAAAAATTATGCGTAACAAATATCGTTACTAATCTATTAAAAAAACGCGATTTTCAAAGGATATCACGAAAAATAACCTGCTTGTATGGTCTTACATTTTGTGTTAAATTATAATTTTTATTTTAATAAAGAATTAATAAAGCAAAAAAAAAAAAAAAAATTGACGTTCTATGACCTATCAACCTCCTTGCCTTCACGAGGGACAATATTTGCTATTAGGGCCCTCCCAAGTCCCAACTACCCCATATACCTTGAAAATAGGATCCACATTTTTTGTCACGCAATAATTTGTAGTAATCTAAGTTTGATTTAAATACATTATATATATATATATATATAATTGAAAAAATAAATTTGTAAATTATATATATATGAATAGTTTCTTCGATTTTTTTTTTAAAATTTGATAAGATTATTCTATTTAAAATCCGTTCGTTTATCATGACAGAATGTCACGTACTTTCAATTAATGAGAAACCTCTGCACGTGGAAATGCTTCTAGAAGATTAAATTCCCTTCACAAAATTCTGTTGTCTAAAATAAAAGGTATCGTGTCCCGTTCCTGTTTATTAAAGGTGACATTATTAGTGTGTCTAGGTACGCCATCAAGTACGTCATATTTCACATATAATAATAAATAATAATTATTATAATATAAAAACAAAAACCTTCATCGTTATATAATTAGACAACTATTTAGTAGAACATAACTAATATATCGAATATATTTCACATGATAAGACTTTTATGCCGAATTTATGCAATACAGTTCTTAGCATAAAGATTAGGGTTGAACTTGGGACGGACTTTTGAAGAAAAAAAAGCAAACCCTAAATTTCAGACATTATATTTGGAGGATCGAGATTGAATTCATAAAAAAAACGTCTGAGTCAATCTTGCTTGACTCAGTCATATACCGATTTTTTGCAAAACCAGAATACATCATGCATAACTTCAGTCTCGGTCCTGACCCGGTCTTTAATTGATAGTGATCCGCTTGACCCATTAGCTGAAGCAATTCTCGAGAATACATCATGGCCTAAGGCCGAGAATTGTTTCATCATGCTATGCATGTTTTGAAAACCATCAATTCTCGGTCTCGGTCTCTTCATTTAAGAATGACAGCATAACACCAAAACAAAATACATCAGGCATCTACATACTCAGTTCGAGTCATTCAGAATTTTACCTTAAAAATTGAACTCGAGACCGACTTATAGGGAAAAAAAAACATCCCGTCTGAACCTCTAAACAGACTATTCCGGATGGTTTCAGAACCTTTTTTTTCTCATAAATTGGGTACAACATTATTTTCTGCTAACCCTAATAAAAATGCATTTTTGTGGCAAAATAATATTATTAAATATAAATAAACAAATAAAGCTTCTAGAAGATGTCCCCACCGCCGCCCTAATTATGTACCGTAGTGACTACTGAGTAACTGTTATCCCCCATTAGTCGTTGAATTATGAATAAAGTACAAAGATTCTCTTTCGAAAATATTTTAATATAAATCATTTTGTCAACACAATAATACCCTGCTATTTATTATTTAATTTTCCTTATATTGGCCAAAATTTTTTTTTACCTTATATCAGAGATGAAGCAAATAATTTATAAAAAAGTATTGTAAGCACAAACTACAATTGAAGAGTATACAAATTTAAAGGGTTAAAATAAAAATAAATATAATTTTCAGGATTAAATTTACACAATTGCCCCCTCAATCATATATAATGTAACTTGGTCCCTGCCTTACATTGTTCCTGAAACAAATAGTCACTATTCTTGTGGTAGGAAGTAAATATATATTTTCTGAATAGTATATTATATTTAAATGGTAATTAGTAATAATGTATTATAGTTTAAAAAATAACTAGAAAAGGACAGATGTTCTAGAAGCCGAAAAAACACGGGCTCACGCCATCGGACAGGCCGGGCCCGCTGAACCATTTAAAAGCTGACAAACTCCCACTGGATTTGACTGCCTTGGTACAAATACCAGGAGTACATTCAGATAAGGCAAGGCGTATTTGCCCTTCAACTTTTGAAACAAGAATCATATGAGTCTGCCGCCTCATTTTGTAGAAATACTTTTAACAAATATATGCAAATATTGACATTAATAGTGCTATTATTTATATATACATACAGAAATGGATATAAGCTTAATTTTATTAATTAGTACCCAAAATTTGTAACATAAAATACTATGCACTCATGGGTTATATTGTTAAATTTTAATATCGGGGCTGAGCCACACTCAAATAGAAACCACAATATACAACTCGGGTTTCATTCTAAAACCAATTGGTAATAGGAGGAGTTAGCCTTATTGTATATATGGTGCCCAAATTATTTGAATACTACTGATGTGATATTTCTATTTGTCACAATGAGTTTACTTCAATTGTTATATTTTTCGTAAATGATTGAGTAATATTGTTTATTTTATAATAAAATAAGATATCTTAATTTCACCAAATAAATTTGGATCAATTTCACAAATTTATAACCGATTAGACACATAAGAAACATAAGAAGTTGTATAAGCTAAATTTCTACCGTGAAACTTTGACTGACTGGGGTCTCAAATTCTGTCAACTAAAGTTTGCTCCTTTACCGTATGTATGTCATTACTTTGGGGGTGAATAACTAGAATTTGGAAATATTTTATTTGGGGTGTACATACGCCGGACGCTCCTATTTATTCATATGCATATACCTTCTTCGGTTTGACCTGGCCTCCATTATATATATACATCTGTATCTCCTTTCACCATGTTCACACTCATCTGTCTCCTCAAGCTTTCTTTCAGCCATTTTCCTCCCACTCAATTTCCGGAATTACCGTCGTTTTGCCCCCGTAAGTTCCGATGTTTGTCGCCCTCATCACTCCGCCGTCTCCATTGTTCAAGCGCTCCTCAGCTCATGCGCTTTCCTCCTCCGTCAGAGCGCCGGTCACCACTAGGTTGCCGATCACGTGCGCCTCGACGTGCCAAGCGCCGCCGTCGATGCCGCGGCAGATCGCCGACCTCGTCTCCCGCAAGACGCCGGCCAGCCTTTACGAGGTCCTGCAAGTCAAGCAGAACGCGTCGGTAATGGAGATCAAGACTGCCTACCGGACTATGGCGAAAGTGTACCACCCCGACACGACGAGACAGGACGATTCCGATGGCCGCGATTTCATCGACATTCACAACGCGTATGCCACGCTGTCCGATCCGGCAGCTAGGGCTATGTACGATCTGTCGCTCGGGCGGTTGCAGAGAAGGGCGGAAAGAAGCGAGGTTTACGCGACTCGGCGGTGGGAAACAGATCAATGTTGGTAGCAGGAAGCTGAATCTTGTCTTCATCCTTGCGTTTGGATTGGGAGTTGTAGCGTAGTTTCGTAGATATAAGTGTATAACATGTCCACCTGGGCAATGAGCTGGTGTAAATTCTGCAGTCATCGTCTGCTTCCATCGTAGATTGAATGAGGAAGAATCACCCTTGGTCAAGCTTGAGTTGGAATTTTCTCTGAACAAAAGCTTAGCCAATACTAATTTTGTTTGATTAGAGAAGCAAATACCAGATCAGATGATTAGAGAACTAAGCCTCCTCCAATGGCAATCTACTCAATCTCGAGGAGACGACACAATCCTTTCTTCTCTCATGTCCTGACTGACTATTATCATCTACTAAGAACTTAGCTATGGAATTACTTTGTTCAACTCCCTAGTCTCCACCAATGATATCTGCTTCATTTTTTGTTTGATTAGTCATTAAATACGTATAGTAAAGGATGATCGTTTCATTTCCAAGTGGTCAGCGTGGAGTTGATGACATGCATGAGGAGGCGGATACTTGAAAGGTCAGAACCCTTGTGTCTGGGTCTGGGCACGGTCCTTTGGTGATTGAGGATCCAATAGGACGTAACTGAAACTGTTGCAAATATTATAAGACAATTTTCATTGAAACTTGTTTTAGCAGGAAAGCCATAAGAGCACTGTTATGATGAAAAGAATAGGCCAAGAATCAAAGCCCGATAATGTTAGTCGAAGGTGTTAGTTGTGGAGAGTCTCGCGGTTCAACTTCCGCAGTGGGTGAGATTGTCGGGTGTGAAGGGGCAGGAACCCCCACCCAAAGGCGATGTTCGGGGCCGCGCGCTCCGAACCACAGTTTAGGTTACACCTTAGCTGTGGACGGTGTCTAACAAGACAATGAATTGGACGGTGCACATGGGCGGCTGAATGATGGTCAACACGGGCGGCTGGACGATGGTCAACACGAGCGGCTGGACGATGGTCAACACGGGTGTCTCAACATTGGAAGCTGGGAAACGTGTTGTGCAAGAAAACGTGTTCAAGTTAGAGTTTTGCATTTAGTCATAGTTTTGTCTATATATATACATTTCTTAATTCATGTATTCTATAAGAAGAGTTGAACAATCATCAATACATATTGAAACCGTCGTGGAGGTTACTTCAAAGAGGTATTAGTGTATTACCACGTAAAACTCTCTGAAAATTATGTCCAACACACTGAACCAACTGAAAAAATACTGAACCAACTGAAAACACACTGCATTGATTGAAAATACACTGAACCGACTGAAAAACACACTGAACCGACTGAAAATCTGTTTCACAATCAACTGAAATCCTGTCCAACATCAACATACGATAGTTCAATACTATCTCTAGGTTTGGTTTATTGTAGACATCTATATGTTTGATTTAATTTCAGATTAGTTTAGTTGATTTTGCTTCAAAACGGTTCTAAAATTATATAAGTTTAAAGTGATTTGATTTAAATTGAAGTATAAACCAATATAAAAAAACGAATCGATTCGAACTGAATTTTTAGTACTATTTTGAACTGGTCTACTTGAAGCCTAAAATTATTGGTCTGATTTTAATACTAGTTCGATCGAACCGGTACGAACCAGATCAATTCAGCCGAACCGATTTAAATGAACCAGCCTAAGTAATCGTAATAGTCGTTTCTCCTTTTTAATATTCTCCTCCTGAAAGTGGATCAACGGAGCAAGGGTCGTATTTTAGAATTGTACATGTTGGGCCCAAATAATTTCAGGGCCTAGTAGCTTTTACACCAAGCCTTCCCAAAAGGTAAATTGATGAAGAAAATCGTTGATTGTTATTTATTTATTTATTTTACAATTTTACACATTATATTATTTTGTTTTATTTTAAATCATAAAAAATGATAAAACTATTTAAACTTGAATTTTTTTAAATAATTATTATACAGGAAAATATATTTTACAAACTGATTTTGTTAGAATAACTTTTCATAATATACGAATTGTTTTGTATTCTTTCATAAATTTATTTATTAATTTTTTTTATTGTTTTCTATATATATATTTTAAAAGATGACGAAACGTATGGCCCACAATATCTAACGGTGAAAATGAACGTTGGGAATTATATTTATTATAATCAGTAGTAATCTTAATATATAAAACGAACTATACTGCTCCATTATCGCTTTGATTCTAAGCGAAATCATCTCTGTAACTGAAATTCTCTCTTTGTACACTCCACGTTTCTCAGATAATCGACCCTTTCGTCTTCCACCTTCCATATCAGACGAGCTCCGCAGCGACCGGATTGCTCTTCAATAGCCAGAAGAAGAGATTCGAAGATGTGCTGCGGCGGCAGAATTTGCATGCTTTGCACGTGTCTGATCCTGGTGGTGATACTCATCGGTTTTCTGTTCGGCTTCGGCGTCTTCACCCACGGCTTCCATAAGTTGAAAGACACCTTCAGCATGTGCGATCCTAGCCACTTCAACGCTACTCTTTGCGGCAGCAACTCCGCCGGCCGCCCTTTCTTTGGCAATGCAGCGCATCCTCCCTACTAGATCGATGCCAATTGCTATTTCCGCCACCGCTGCATCTCTCAGCTCTCTTCTCGCTGGTTCCATTGAATTCCTTCCTTCTTCGTCATTACCTTATTGCTAGTCGTCACCTCTGCATTAGGCGATAAGGTTCGTCGAACTGTACAACTGATATTTAATGGATAGCAATCCGGATTGGATTTTCAATTGCTAATTTCAAGAAGATTGAACATTCTGGTTGTGTTTTGCGGCTTGATTAATTATTGCGCACTGAAATTCCTTTTTAATTAACCGTTTTTCGCTACAATCATATTATTGCCGAAGAATCTCTGCCTTGTCTGTTAGCACTCCTTAATTTAAGAGATGATATTAAGAAATTGAGTTAAATACCCATAGCTAACTTTGGACGGATGGTAGCTAGCTATTGAAAGTTACCCGAACTTTCCGTCAACTGTTGACAAAAAATTGGACGGAGGTAGCTATATTTGCACATTCCTCAAAGTTGAGGTAGTCCGTTTTGAATTTTCAAAGTTTGGGTAGCTCGTTACAAAACGTTTGTACTTAGTATTTAAACCTAAGAAATTTGCATTTTGTAAAGTAGCAAGTTTATTATTAAATAATAATGAATTTTGCATTTCCATGATCTGGGCAAATTATTTTCTACACTTTACAAAATTTATTACAATTTACAACAGATAGATGGACTTAGTAAATTACAATTTATGTTTTTTTTAAAAAAAAGTTCATTAGTTCAAATATTACAGTGTTCTTCCCCAATTCAAGCCACTACTCCTTTTTCAACTCATCAAAGGGAGGGAACAAATGAGCTTCCAATCCACATTTCATATATTTTAAGTGCTAATGAAGTACAAAAACGCGATGAGTTTCTTCTCCACTGAGCTCTACCAAAATTGACTACACATACAGAAACTCAACTCCAATCTTAAGTCTCTCTAATTAGGTGTTGTATCCATTTGGTCTCTCACCACTCCTTGCCGATCGTTTCTGCAAATCGGCATCGTAATGTTGGAATGCAGCATCCAGAGCCTTGCACATCGACAAAAATGATACCTTTCGGCGTTAATATATTTCAACATTTTCATCTCCATTACGAAGAACATCAAACATTATACCTGATGCATTTGACGAACGAGAACTGAAACTTGTTGTTTGTGTGCTGACGGCACTGATTTCTTTATCTCCTGGAATTAGGTTCTCATTGAGGAATCAACTACTAACTATTATGCAGCAAAAACAACACAAGATAATACACAAAACACTATACCTCTAGCTGTGGATATATTTGTGACATGGCTTCCTTCAGTCTGGTCACCTAAGCATAGACAGAATGAAACATACTTTTATAAAAGTTTATATAATTCATTGCCACTTTTGTAAGGAGATAGTTTGGTGAACACCCAATAGTCTAAAAATTGTCCATTTACCTTAGCATACAAGTAAGAGCTAGTAATTGGATAAGATGACCAAAAGTGCCTCAGAAGTTCTTGTATCGATGCCCAATGCTGCATTATGGAAAATTAGACATTGAAAGTGGAGTTCTAGCAGACAAAAGGTTATGCATAATGTATCTTTAAGTTTGGTTTTCAAAACTTACATGATCAAGCTGCTCCTTTGTAGCGGCAGGCAGCTGGTCCAGAATACTATCCTGAGTGTTCTTACCGACATCGTATTTAGTTCTTGATATATCGTGGGTGATGGAATTAAACACCTAAATAGACAATATGGAATTTAGAAAATTATCATTCATAGAGGGAGCTGCTAACTCAAACAATCGGTGCCATTACCTGAAGAGCATCTTTAGGCTTGATAATTGGATCCTGCAACCCCGTGATTCTAATCTCGTGAATAGATTTTCTCAGAGATCCATATGCTTCTGCGGGGTTCAAAGTATATATATTTTTATCTGTCCGCCCCGCATTCTCTCCCAGTACTTTAACAGCGTTAACTTGCTGAGAATCAAAGTAGTCCCGGGGATCCTAGTTTTAAAGAGTACCAAGACAAGTATAAGATAGAAGAAGCTCGAGAAAACTAATTTAAAGACAGAGCAATCTGTAACCTTAATATACAGAGGAGCAGGTGGGGGACCACGTGGTCCCTCAAGGTCTTCAATATCCGTTGATCTAGAGACTCTCTCAAACATTTGCTTGTTATCGGTACTGTCAGAAGCCTCCTTAGCTGACTTAACTGCAAAGCAGATTTGAAGAGAAGGAAAGAAGTCTTCTTTATGAGAAGTAGAGACATCAAATGTAACGACAACATCAGATCTGGAATAGTATGATAAACCTTGTTTCGACTTAGCAAGTGCCTCAGCAACAGTTCTTGCATCTTCCAGCTCCACTTCTACATCCACATAAAAAGATAAGTCATTTCTAAAACAAGAAGTTTACTTTACAAAAGATCCAAGAAGGGAAGATCACCACTCATTGGTATTAGATTACAAAATTGATGGGGATGAACTAATAATGAGAAATAGAAGATGCTTTACCAACTGATTTTCCTTCAAGCACAACTGCAGCATGCCGATTAAGGTCCAGTGCTAAAGATCTCTTATATAGGCGATACTGTGGGTCCATTGTATCCTTTTCTCCCTCTTGGAAGATACCGTGATCCTTAATGCAAAATATATATGTATTAATTAGTTCAAAAATCATATTCCTCAAAGTTTAATGTGGCCATGAACAATTCAAACCCTACAGATTATAACATCCTTTGACACGCTTCGGATGGTGTGAGAACTTTTTTTTATTTATAAATATTTCGAAGAAACGAGTTTCAAATTACCAAATCATACCGGTAGATGTGAGTAATCATCTCCTTCGTCAGCTTCCATGTTTACTGTTGGATCAACCCGCCTGACCTGGAAAGAAAACTTCTGTAAGAATCAAACGAGAAATGCTAATTGATGAAGATAATATTCACAAAACCCGTTCTTAATTTTCTACAAGAAAGACCTTCTGCTTAGCTTCTTTAGCTAAAATGTCATCGTTCTTAAGAAAGATTGCCAGCTCTTCATCTTCAGCAGCCTCAGCAGCTGCAGCAATGGCATTTCTTGTACTGTGAAGGTACTCTGCTTTAAAATATTTGGTCCAAAAGTCCTTTTCAGACATCTGATTAAAAAATAAACCAGACACTTCAGAGAGAATGAACTTACTCCAATACAGATATACTAATAAGAAAGAAGTGTCGGACTTAGGAGTATCCTGAAGTGATAAAACAACTAGTTGGCAGGATCGTATTACCTTTTTGGGTACAAAACTCAAGAATGCCTGGTGCACTGCTGGTTTCTCAGCAAAAATCTGAATTACAAATTATGAAGTCATGCAAAAGCTGAAGCACATAGCTACCATAAATTATACTTGATTAGGAGTGAAAAGACTCTTTGTGCAATCATGTGTTATGAGTTTTTATAGCAATTGCACAAGGGAGAGAGCATTGAAAAGGATCATGAGAGAAATACAAATACCTGAAGAATGACTTCTGGGGTCAAACTAAACGTAACTTTGTTGGACTGCAAGCACAAAGAAGATTAACAGCTAATATGTAAATGTTATATTATAATATACACCATAATGGAACAAAGAGAGAAATAAAAGTAAGAAATATTGAAAGCAATTATTAATAACTTCAGTGAAATCCACATGGACAATAAACAGGCCAGGACAGATGACATACCCGACCATCAGTAGCTGGTTTAATATCCGATATCATGGCAGTTTTGAAGCCCACACGCTGTTTTAACTTTCTGCTAGACTCTCTATCGAGCAGCTTCTGTAGTTGGAAATCAGTAGATCTGATGTTACTTTCAATAAAATGATGAAGTATTATGCTAGGCAGTTCTAGTTAGTATAGATGCTCAATTTAATCTTCATAAGTTAAGACCAAAATAGTCCTCGTCTTTGTTTACTTTTGGTCTAAGTTAAAGTTAAGTCAACCATTGATTTAATTTCTTTTCTTTTTTACCCAAAAGAGTTTGTCCGCTAAATACAAGGGATGACTATCATGAGAAATAGAAAGGATACAAAAGCAGAAAAAGGTATACGACAGGAAAGTGACATGGTAAACAATAAACTTGAAGTGAGAGAGCCATGTAGCATTCGTAATCTGATGGAGTAAAACACATTTAAGTTCCAAAACACAAACACCAATACAGTGGCCCAACTAACCTTCCTCGTGGCCCAGAATTCAGCTTCTGTAAGAACACCGCCCATGACAAGTTGCTTATGAAGTTTCTGCAGCTCGCTGTATTGGGCAAATCTTTCAGAGATTAGGAGATTCATAAAAAAAACATAGTAATGAGAGAAACAACATTACTGAAAGCCTGACATTCATCATATCATTATATGCCTAGTTATAAAAGTAAACACTAGCTCCATAACAGAACATCTGCTTCAGTTACGTGCTTTAAAGAAACAATCAGGAAAAAGTACACTTAGTGAACTTCTCATTTATAGATTAAGAAACGAGAGACATATGAAAAAGTTATCATACTTATCCAAAAACTGCATCATAAAGCATACCTATCTTCTCGCAGTAACTTGATGCGTAGCTCTAATTCTGCTGTACTTATCTGTTCACCCGGGGATACGACATCAGGTGTTACGACATCAGACATTACCGCAGCAGTTTTTGGAGTCACCCCAACTTTTGCAATTGCTTTCCCTATTCAAGAACAACAAAGGCTAAACTTACAAGCATACTTAACATGTCAAAATATGAAGGAAAAATGAATAACTTAACGAATTAAATTTCTTTACATTTATACTACGGCTTAAGAGACATACACAACCACCAAGCAATACACTGGTAAAGGCCACTTTACCATATTACCCTGAGAGCTACATTTAAGAGCAGATAATAACTTGCAAAATCTCCTTGCTTATCTAGCTAGTAACAAAAGCTAAAGAAATCTTTATATCGAAGAATCAACACAAATGTTGAGATGCTAAAAAACTGTTAGGATCCTAAGCAATCTCTCTCTCTCTCTCTCTTTCCCACTCTATCTGGCCAATAATAAGGTGGTAAATGTTACATAACCTATCTCTTTAAGGTGACACTATTGCATCAGCTTTGCATAGATTCATTGTACTGACTTTAAAAAGACCCACTTAGAAAAGCATGTGAAGTGATTAAACAGAAATAACAATGGCATCCGCCTCAAGATGCAGTGACAATAGTCAGGACTTATATACATTTCATTAACTCCGTATAAAAGTAGAAATTGCACTGTCACAAGCCAACTTTCCAACCCATAAAAGCCCTTTAATAGAATAAGAGCAAACTGATTGGAAATACTGAGAACTTCAATTGCGCCTTACCTACAAACTCTCTGCACACGTGCATATCCGGAAAACTTTCAAATTCAAAAATATAAGATCGTTTCTGCAAGAGAAGCTTCCCTATTTCATTAAATAGATATAGATAACACAAAAACAATATAAAAACAAACAAAATAGAGGTACAATCTATCACTCAAGCCTCAAGATCCAAGCCGAGTCGCATTAGTGAGCAACCTTATTGTCATACGTAAGATTAAGCCACGGGGGTTTGTTGGATGCTTCACCGGTGTGCTTCTGACCTTCACGATAATGTAGTATAAAACAAGTATCAGATACTATTAGGCTATTAGCACCAAAATAGTCTTAGGACTGAAAAATCAGCCAGTAAATGCATCTGAATTAACACCATACTAAAAAACTGCAAGCTAGGAAGTAAATGTTGAGTGTAAATAACACCTTAAACAAATTCAGACACCATTCAATATTTGAAAAGTGAAATATAACCATCATCAAGATTTAGAGCACCTTCAATAGTCTTAAACTCCACATCAAGTTTTGAGGTCGAGTCAGGATGATTAGGCATGAACACAAACCTGTCCCAGTTCTGCACAAAGAGGCAAAGCTAGCAATGAAATGCTTAGCACCATAAAGCTTAAATAATGCTACTCATCTGTTACAGGTGCACAACTTTGTATATATGAATAGCATATCACACAGATAAATACTGACAGCATAAAAATGCGGAAGCATTCATATTATGCTCAACACGCTTCGATATAGTAAACAGTGTTTTAAACTACTGCCATCTAAATTTTCAGAAGAGACCTACAATTTCAGCACCTAAGATAAACATGATGGACCACGAAAAATGTAGGCACATACTTAGTAGAGATAAAACTGTAAGAGTTGTTCCTGATGGTGGATACTACAATTTAAAACAGTTATCTGAAGTTACGTCCTACAAGGTCACTTAAAGAATTGATTTTTCCATCGAAATGCAAATACATAATCTTCACCAGAGTAAGAAAACTATTGCATATAAATTTTAACTTCATTCTCAAGAGTCAAGGCCCTCCCAAACCCATCCCCACAAACTTCATGGTATTGAACTGAGAACATTACAAGGTATTGAGTACAAGACTGTTAAGCACAGTACCATCTTAAGAACCCCCGGAGTTCCAGGGTCCTTCACAGTGATCTTGTACTTGGCACGCTTCATGACTTGTCCACTCGCCATATTCGCCTAGAAGAGTAGCTACGAAGAATGTCCAACAACCAAGCTCAAACCAGTCTCCAAAGCATAAACAGCAAAGCCGCGGGTATAAGAATCTAGGGTAATATATCGGTTAGCAGACAACTAATGCACCATGATCTAGGGTTAGACGATTGCTTGATTGAGTTTTGATCGATCTTAATCGAAAGAAGTACGGCAGTCACTGTTGCCTCTCCAAATTGAGCGTCAATACAGACAAATTCGCCGGTTCGGTCCTCATAGTCGCCGCCGTCGCATCAAATCATAATGAGTAAAGCAAAAAACAAGTTCGATTAGGGGAAACAATCGTGTATGTGGCCACGAAGCGGGAGGTGCGGCGGAGCTAGAGTCAACAATCAGTGATGGGTGCAAGAAATTATTAAAGAGTTATCGAGCAATGCTGTGGAAGAAGGGAAGAATTTGCAGTTGCAGACAGGGAAGAAGAAGCTACTGGGAGAAATTGAGAACGCCAGTCCCATTGAGAACCATACACGATGGGAATAAAGGAGAAATTAATATAGATATACACAAAATTGTTAATTCACCTAAAGCCTAAGGCCCTAAACTATAGACTAATTTTTTTATTTCCTCCTAAAATATTGATTTTATTTTTAACCATCAAATCGAGTATAGTTAATTAGTTTTTTCTTGCTGATTCATATTTGAATAATTTGTTAGTTTAACTTTATTTTGAACAAATTACTAATTAATTTTATGAAAAATTACAATTTTCTAGCTCTAACAAGTTTATTATTAAGTATTTACAGCAAAATGCACATGTAACCTAATAAATTATTAAAAATTTTATATAGTTAGTTACCAAAGTGCATATTTTTGTAAATTTTGGCTAGCAAATTTTGTGTTACAACTTAATAATAAATTTAACGAATCTAACACATTATAGCTTTATATAAAGTCAATTAACTAAATGCATAAACCAAAAAAGTTTAGATAGCAAGTTGAACTTAATTTAACTTTATAATGGACTATATAATAATAATAATAAGTAAATACAAATGTAGAATTTCAATAAAAATAATTCCAACTTTTTTTTTTTGATCCAAAAATAATTCCAACTTCATCAACAAAATTTATATAGTTGATAAAAGATTGAGTTCTTTAAGAATATTTTATGGGAAAGAATGTTTATTAATAAGACTTTTACTGACTAAATAGTGACTTTAGAAAATAAATAAAAAAAATCTTATTATTATAGGCTAAAGCTGTTCTTGGGCCCGTCGTACTATCTGAAGTTCTGAACTGAGGCTGTGCGGGGAAGGCTCAAAGCCCGATCGCCTAGCCTTCCCTCCAAGCTCGAAGCTCCAATTTTCTCTGAACTGACCTCAAATCTCCACTACCGGGAGACATAGCGTTTCATGTTGGTACTTCACAGTGCCAATGCACGTAGCTAGCCTTGCTTCTCGTGGAATCTGGAAGATGGAGTGAGAAGTTCAGCGCCAAAAGCTTCTCAGGATCTCTTCAGATGGCGCCTTTCTTCTGAATCTAGAAACATACACATTTCGCTATAATCTAAACTATAAAGCTCTCCGCTGGATTGTCCAGTTGATCATGATTGATGTCGCGTCCTTCATCTGAGTATGTTCTAGATCTATTGTTTTTTTAATCTGTCCAGTTGATTGATTGGCACGTAAAGCTGGAGTTTAACTGGTGATGAAATGAAAGAGCTGTTATATATTTTAGTGTAATTGGATTGACTAGTTGACCAATGGGATCATAGTATCTCATTAAACAAGTTAGGAGGGTGCGGAGTGCACGCTTGTTTAAGTATATTATGATTCATTGTATTGGAGATTCGTCGGTTGATTAGAGATGAGGCAATGGGGGTCAAAAGGGGCAACGCCCCCTTTGCAGGGTCCAGGAGCAGCGCCCCTGGCGGGGTCCAAGGGGCAGCGCCCCTGGCTGGGGTCGAGCTATTCTAAAAGTCATAAAGTCACTATTCTAAAAATTCATTGTAAATTTGAATTTTTGGAACTAATGACTTAACATTTTAACCTCAAAATTCCCGGTTTTTTGGACACTTGGTATAGAACCAAGTATTGGACCGAACCATTGGCTAAGGGTTGAACCATGGCTAATGGCCGAAATGGTTCTAGAGTCTTCCTAAGGTGTCCATTTGATTTTGGAGCCAAAATTTGAATCAAATGGTGTGTTATGGCCGAAATGGTGCATGTCTCTTCCAAGGGACATGGTGTCTTCTCCTAAGGGTGTGAATAACACTATAAATTGGTCATAAGGGGGTCCTAAATCTTCATCTCAAACATTCACAATCCTTCTCTCAAGTTCTAGTTCAGTATTCTGATTTTATCCGATTGAAAGTTTGGGTGCCTCCAAATAGTTTCAATCTGAAAGTGTCGTCACGACTTCAGAATAATCCAAGCCTATAATTACCACCATCCATTCGAAATTTTCCAACAAGAGCGATTTAGTTCTGCCGTTTTACTTGTTAGTCATCTTCTGCGTTGGTCACCATTCCGTGGCTTTAATTTTTAATAATTCCTGCCGAAGGTTGGTTTCTCTGCCTAAAATTGTTATTCGTTCACAAATTATGAAAGCATTACTTCACTTAAATCCAATGTAGCTGTTGAATCGTTGATAATGAGTGACGTTGAATTGGATTGAATTCCTCTGGTCTCGTTTTTGCACCTTATCTTTGGGAATTTAGGGTTCATATGTTGTGTATACTACAGTGGTTAAAAACATTAGGTTAAAGATGATTTGTTATGCTACTTTTGTGCATCCAACCAGCCCAATCCGATCCCTTGTGAGTATCTACAGGTGAAATTTAGTGTGAGTCTATTCATTCTGACATTCAGGGTCACCTAGCAGTTGAAATATTCCATATCCTGTTCCGGTATCAACGCTTTGATTAGTAAACAATCAAGTGTCTTTATGGATTTGAATCTGCTCTTTGAAATGAGGTTTGCTGCATTATCGTATGTGGTTGCATTGCAAGACTTTCATTACCCTCTTCTGCTCCATTTTTAAATGCTGGATTGGTACTTAGATGTTCTGATCTTTTTATTCTGTATCACCCTTTTCTAGACCATGGCAATGATATTTTTTTTCTTCCTTTTCACTTGGTCTCGTTACAAGTTGTATGTCTTTAATTTCTTATATGGGAGCAGCAACTACAAGTGCTCATTTCTTATATTCATTAAGAGGTAGCTGAGCCCATGCTTTCAAACTCCATAATCTTTTCAGGAAGAAAAAGAGTTGTTCCTCAATCCTTCCGGGTTGAGCTTCTGAATTCTGAAACATATGTTCCTGGAGACTACTGTCTAGGTACTTACGATATTGACTCATGACTTGCCGTTTATCTGATATTGTGCAGGTCTTGGCTATGAACTAATCACTCTTTGTAAAAAGCTTTTAGGCTTTTAGCATAATTCTTGCTTCTTGAAGTTCTTAAACATCTGTCCGTACAAGCTATTTCCCTTGAACAAAAAGTAACGGCAATAAGCATCTGCAGGTGCCCCATTTAAACCACACCACATGTATTTATCATTCAATGATCAATTATCGATGATCTATCCTTTCATAGGTCCGTGTCAATTTTACATGATCGCAGTTGATCTATTACTATTCTATGTATTCTAGGAACCAAATGAACGCCACCGGAAAAAAGAATGAACTTACTGCATGTTTAGGGTTTAGGGTCACAGATTCGTCTTCAATGCTATAATAAATAACGTATCATTTTCCATCCAACGGTCCCCCTTCATTTATGCAGAGGTTTAGAACCCTTTCCATGTATTAAGAACCTCATAAAAAATATCGGTTATGATTTCCCTGTCTGCAGACCTCAGGAATGTATTGAGTTCATCTCGGATATCATATATCTTGCCAAACTTCACAAGATACAACATGCAGCTGCTCCTCAGATTCGGCAACTGATATAGATAAGATGTCTGAAGCCGCTCCAGGACATTCATCGAGTCAATATCTTCCATGAGGCTCTCATGGCATGCCTCTTTCAAGTCACTGATATCATACTTATCAGCAGCTCGAAGAAGTGCTAGACGGTGTGTGAGGAAATCTTCATGTTTTATGTTTCCGTAGATGTAATTGAGAAAGACTTGGCAGGCTTCGATAGACATGTCAGAAATGTTTATTGCTGACAATTCTTTTTCTTTCAGGTCATGGGAAAACATACTGTGGAAAACAGGTGATCTTGAAGTCATGATAGCACGATGAGCTCCAATGCTTCCATCGGAAGCATTAATGGTGATGTCTGTGTATATGCCTTCGGTTAGCATTCGGCTTAGTGTTGAAAGAGCTGTCACGTTTGATAGTTGCCGTGCATATCCCTCAGCCCAGATGGAGCTGAGCTCCCCACCCTGCATCATTTCAACAATAAGCATTCTGCTGATCAAACTATTAGCGGGTAATACTATGTTTTTTCTCAAAAAAGTTAAACTGAAATATGATTTGACATAAAATATTTTGGATTTTATCATTAAAAGAGCGTATCAAAATGCAACTATATATACTCACGCTAGGTGGCGATGTCTTTAGATCAAGGAATTCAACATCTATTATTAATTTCCCAGTCAAGGGTATGTCAATTGCCCACACGAAAGCGTCGTTGTTCTTCAGCTGCTTATCAGTTCTTTCTGCATGCAGGAAAATATGATGTTAGCTGGAAAATCATACAGGGTTATCAAGAATGCCTAACCACCGCAGTATGGAGACCAATCATATACTACTGCATTCATTCAATTAAAGGTGTAAGGAGATCACCCTAAGGTAACTATCATTATTTTATATAGTAACTTAGTAAGGAGACCTATCAATTAAGACTAGGAGCCATATCGAGTCGTTTACATTTTTTTTATGGTAAACGAGTCCTTTACAGTTTTGGAATCTGATCCGGGCATAACAGGAATAATATTAAGTGCCACAGAATGGGAATTGTTTGGAAGTTTCGAGGTAGTCTCTTTTTTATCCTCTGAGCATTGTTGCCCATTCCACCCTCAAACATGCAGCACGTAGTAACAATGATAAAATATATTAAATTCCTAACGGAGATAGAACTTTGCGCTTTCCTTGGAAATAGATTACTTCGAAATCAGCACTAAATCTGACGGTGCTTTTAATGACTCGACTCCTTCTTAGCTAACCTTTAATGAGACAACTCTGATTTATTGTTTCCATGAAAAAATGAACTTTGGTCCCCTGGGAGTTGGGGGTAATCTAGAAATTGGGTCATGCTCTTGTTTTGCTTAATGAAGGCTGAAGATGACATAAGATAAATGATTTTGTAGATAATTTTTGGTCGAAAAAATTACCTGGATGCGTCAGAGCCTTGCGACCTTCTGCGGAGCAGACGGCTCTGATTATGAAAGAGGCAATCGGCGGAGTGTCTTTGGTCGAGCTTGAAATCACCGGATACAATCTAATAAATAACATCCGATTCCTCTCTACTGAAAGATGCCTGCAAATTCATACAGCAAAAGAAATGTTAGATACTGGAAATATCTAACAGTGCACGGTGAAAAACAGAGCATTTCTTTTCTGTTTTTTTCTCAGAACATTCAGCGTAAGTTTACTATCTCCTCAGCATTTGTGAAATTATTTTATCTTATTTAATTATGCACCATCATTGGAAACCAGACTGAAAATGTCATTTAACTTCATATTTGTCGAGCAAGAGATGATCATGTTTGATAAACTTGCTTACCAATTCCACTTGCCAATCTTGAAAGGTTCCGACTTGCGGTAGGAGCAGGAAGCCAAGTTGTCGATTCTCCATTGAGCAAGACGGCAAGTGGTCTCGACTCTGAAAGCAGAATCGCTCATCTTATCAGCAAACGCGAGGGCTGCTGCGACCTCATGGATGCAGTGGAAGAAACCATCCAGCAGGAACTCTCCGTGCTTTCCCAGGTTTGACTCTCTCTAAGCTCTCTCTCCTCATAAACTCGACAAGCATAAGTATAATAAATTCACACTCTTCCCCGGTGCCCCCTAGAGAGAATCTCACACTGGTTAGTGTTCAAGAGATCCCAAATTGATGAAGTCTTTCTTCAGTTTAAGTGGGCGTAGAACGCTTTTTCAATGGTTTCTCGCACGAAACTGTATTGGTTTGCTTTACGCCATTATGGATGAATGGTGAGATTTCTCTCAGCATCAGAAGTAAACTTTATAGAAAGGATGGAAGGGGGAAGAGGTTTGCTGATAGGTTTGTTTGCTTTCACTGCACTTCAGTCATTTGAATTATAAGGCGTGTCTGCGTGGAGATCATTTATTGGATTGAATGTTTTCGTTTGGTTCTCATTAATGTCTCTCTTTAATATCTTTTTTATTTTTATTTTTGTTGGTTAAGCTTTTAATATTAGTATATAGTATATATACTTTTCTATGGGGTATCGTGTTGCTTACGTCATATGGATGCTTGGAAGTAACAGATCTTTTTTTTTAGTAATAACTAATGACAAGTTGACAACTCTGGGTTCATTCAAGCAAACTCTTGACAAACAAAACATAATGAATTTATCAACAAATAAAAAAATACTGAATTTTAGCAAACTCTGAATTTTTATATTAAAGCTTAGAGGACTAGTCTTAAATACTACCGTCAGCATATTTTTTTAAGTTAATTACTATTTTCAATGCTGCTAATCTTAGCTAACTTTAAAAAAAAAATACTGATTCTTTATTCTTTATATTAAAGCTTAGACCTTAGAGGACTAATTTGTCTTAAATACGTCAACATATTTTTTTTAGTTTATTACTATTTTCAAGGCTGCTGAACTTAGCTAACTTTTTTTTTTTTTTGTTTAACTTTAAAGTTCAAACTGATGCCATTGTTAAGAAATAAAATGTAGGTCCTAGTTAGCTTTTTCATCATCTCGAAAGGTATTCGATGCATTAACTTTTTTTTTTTAATACCTTTTTCTGTATACATCTTATCCTCAAAATGGATTCTGTGAAACTAATACAGTTTTGAGGATTAAATAATTATTTCCTTCACTCAATAAAAAGTTGTTGACTGATATAAGTTTAGCAGTAAGACCATTTGAACTTTTTCAAAAACTATTCACTTTTCAAAAAATATTTGAAAAAGTGTATATCGAATTTTTTTTTTAGAAAAGTATGCATACGCGCGACGCGCCTATTGAGTAGGCGCATCCCAGGGGTGCGCCTACTGCGTAAATTTTTTTTTTTTTTCGCAAAAACACCGGTCTATCAGAAACCACGTTGATTTTAAGTCTGCTTATGGTTTTCCTCCTAAATAGAAATTGAGAGATAGTCTCACGCGTATTCATAGGTCCAAACTACAAATTTTCCAACTTGTTCTGAACAACAATGAAACAAAGTTGTTTATTCACAAGTTTCTGAATGAGACTTTTCTTCAGATGCTCACGCGTTGCTTTATCTCAGTATTCACAGGGTTTCCTCCAAATTTTCCAACTTGTTCTGAACAACAATGAAACAAAGTTGTTTATTCACAAGTTTCTGAATTAGACTTTTCTTCAGATACACTAGCTAGTTTGACATTTTCAGGAATTACTCCTGCAAAAGAGCTCTTTGGGGTTTCCACTGCCTTTTTCTTCGGCATCTGAAGTCTCTTGATTTTCTGCATAGTGTACTCGTTGATTTTAAGTCTGCTTATGGTTTTCCTCCTAAATAGAAATTGAAGTCTTTCATCACAAACTACTCTCTTCTTTGTAGGGTGATTCAGTTTGTTGTCATTGATATACCGCGCTATAATTGCTCCAACATCTTGCTGAGAGATCTAATCATGCGTCTCTACACCAACCGATTTGAGAAACTCGGTGAGATTACTCGATCCCCATCTAACAAATTCCATTTTTCTTGATTGGTACTTCCTTTTTGGTTGTGAATGAGGTTAAATTCCGTCACATTGAACTGTCACGAAGATAATTGCAAAAGAGCTATTTGGGGTTACTTTAGGTTCCTGTCCTAAATTTTCCAACTTGTTCTGAACAACAATGAAACAAAGTTGTTTATTCACAAGATTCTGAATCTTCCGAATATCTTGTAAAGCTTCTCCAATGACTATAGCTTTTTATATGAGTTCAAGCCTGCTTATGGTTTTCATCCTAAATAGAAATTGAGAGATACTCTCTCCAGTAAAGAAGAAAGGAAGTTCTAAGAAGAAATGGTTTTCCTCCTGAAAATGTCAAACTGGCTAGTGTATTTGAAGAAAAGTCTCATTCAGAAACTTGTGAATGAACAACTTTGTTTCAATGTTTTACCTCGCGGATGTTGTTCAGAACAAGTTGGAAAATCTAGGGCAGGAACCTAAAGTATTTAACTTCTGAGAACTTCCTTTCTTCTTAATTGGAGAGACTATCTCTCAATTTCTATGTAGGAGGAAAACCGTATAAACAGGCTCAAAATCAGATGTTTTTCAAAAAGTAAGCATATAGTAGGAAAAAAAGCATACATGGAGGAATTTGGTGCGCGTAGAGGAATTTGGACTTGTGAATACTGGGATAAAGCAACGCGTGAGACAATCATCTCGGTGGTTTGTTAACAAATTGATTTTCTGTCCTCTTGATCCAAGACCCTTTTGTTAACAAATTGATCTTCTGTCCTCTTGATCCAAGACCCTTCCTAACCATTGGAAGGGGATCAGTTTTCTTCTGTCCTCACCGTACGACAGAAGATATTCGGAAGATTCAGAATCTCGTGAATAAACAACTTTGTTTCATTGTTGTTCAGAACAAGTTGGAAAATTTAGGACAGGAACCTAAAGTAACCCCAAAGAGCTCTTTTGCAGGAGTAATGCCTGATAATGTCAAACTACCTAGTGTATCTGAAGAAAAGTCTCATTCAGAAACTTGTGAATAAACAACTTTGTTTCATTGTTGTTCAGAACAAGTTGGAAAATTTGTAGTTTGGACCTATGAATACGCGTGAGACTATCTCTCAATTTCTATTTAGGAGGAAAACCATAAGCAGACTTAAAATCAACGTGGTTTCTGATAGACCGGTGTTTTTGCGAAAAAAAAAAAAATTTAGGCAGTAGGCGCACCCCTGGGATGCGCCTATTGAATAGGCGCATCCCTAGGACGCGCCTACTGAGTAGGCGCATCCCAGGGACGCGCCTATTGAATAGGCGCATCCCTAGGACGCGCCTACTGAATAGGCGCGTCCTAGGGATGCGCCTATTCAATAGGCGCGTCGCGCGTATGCATACTTTTCTAAAAAAAAATTTTCGATATACACTTTTTCAAATATTTTTTTTAAACTAAACAGTTTTTGAAAAAATTCAGACCATTTAGCAATAGCTTCTCCTATATACACTAGTAAAACCACAATAATAGCCCACAGAAATCTATTGGCCCCAATCAGAATATTATTGTCTTTCCCAAGTTATCATCACTAAATACTCATTAGTGGTGAAAATATTTACAGCTTTATAGATTCAACTCAGACATAAATAATAGGTGGTACCATAATAGTTTTTATATACTAATGTAGTTGGTGCCACACTCACTAAAATATCTTCTCGCTTGCAAATGGATAGCAAGATTATCCCAATAATCGATTCCCATATCAATTGAAGATTGCCCACCAAAGAATCATCATTTTTTTCCATTATAATACAGTTCTGTGGATTTTTCCTCCTTTCAGAAAGATCCGGCTATGTAGTACATTATCCTGCACTTTGTTTAAGAGGGTGCTTCTTCAGCCATCACCATGGCTGTGGATGACTGGACGATGTCTCAGGCTCATCTTTCCAGTTTCCTTGTTAAGTCTGCTGTAAAAGTTGATTGCTTGATTATTAAAAAGAAGTAATCACTGTTAGTAATTTAAATTCCCGATTCTTTTGGGTTATAACAAGCATTTCTCTTTACATATATATATATGACACAATACGATTCAATGATCTGCAGTTATGTATATATGAGTTTGATTTTAACATATTCTGTTTATAAACAATTTTATACGTTTAAATACGATTAATAACTGTGTCTAAATTCTTATGATCTGCAAACATATGCATAAATACGACTAAACGCGATTGAGTGTATATTTTTTTTTGTTTAAAAAGTAAATCATACATGTTAGGTGTGATCTATTTAATAATCGTGTTGTGTTTGTGTTTTGAGTTTAGAAATGCGTTTAAAACTTAACGACACAACACGATTAGTGATACGACATGATTAAACACAACACGTAGTACACCTCTACATGTAATTTACTCTGACGAAATTAGAACATAGATAGTATGCCTCATCTCATGATTTTCTAAATTGTGAGAAGCTTAATCAGATTTATCTTATGAATCGTTACAGATGGAAGTCCCTAGCTTTTGCAATAGAGAGGTATTTCGGTTTGAGCTGCTAGGTCATACTTGTGCTCCACGCTCTACTTATAACTCTTTTTTCAACTTTTCATATCCAAAATGTATAAATACCAATCTTTATCATTCATCCTAGGTTGTGGCAAAAAAAAAAAAAATCATTCATCCTAGGTATGATTGCTTTGCTGCCCAGGTCAATTTTTGTCTAGAAGGTTAATGACTTACTATGGATGCACTGTTTTTCTTGCGTATGACTTAGAAATGGAATAGCTTAATTACTAATAAGGTGTCTATCTGAGTGTCACTATTGCTCTGATTAGATTGCACACCACCAGGGGGCATTCATTGACCATTCACAATTGTACCATGTCCCAAGACCACTAACAACAATTTGGATTAGTGTACACGTGTCTTATATTTCCCAATCTCCATTTCTTCTGATGCAGGCAATTTCCTGGAATTCACATCCACTACAGAATTATCCAATTGTGGAACATCAGTGATCAAATCGAGGATACTACTATTTACTTGATTGTGATCATGTCGGGACAGATCATCCACCAACTGAAGGAGACTGACACAAGGCGGAGATATTAATTGGTATGTCATAGCTACCTTTCAACTTACATGTCTAAAGTCGGAAGTTGGTTGGAAGGTTTGTTGGAGCTTTAAGAATTGGAGGAGATTAAACAAGCATAAATATATTGAACGTGGAAAGGCAACTCCTAGAGGTTGTCAAATCATACTGGGTGGTTAAGCTGAAAAAATTGGAATTTTGCTGAAACCCACCAAGTTAACAATCTCAGCTCCTGTCAATGCCTTAGCGTCAACTTTTAGAACTCAAATACTCAATCTTGTTACGAAACGGGTCTGCTCTGCTAGATTATTTATTGGCAATCATCGCATTAATATGAACGCGACATTTTAAAATGATAATTGATTTTTGTGTATTTTCGTCGATCATTTTTTTTGTGTGCGCATTTTCTATTACACAGTTTACACGAAAATGAAGTGACAAAAGATATATTTAAATTGGATTAGTAAGAGCTATTTAGAGCAAGTGACACATATTTATTAGCCTGGTGCAAATACTTGGTATAATTAAATATTTTCTGGTCTGTGTATTACGAAAATTCAACACTAGTATTTCCTTTTAGTGAAAAAAACTTTTAATTTTATAGCATTGAAGAAGAAAAAAACTTTGTGGATGGATGCCTTTGGATTCAGTTGGGCTTGGATATAAGTGTTGTTTGTTCTCCATAGCGGGCCTTACAATTATCTGCTGGGCACTCTTTAGGTAGGCTTGTTAAAGGGTCTCTTACCTTAGGTCTCTTACCTTAGCGGGAAAGTCAAGTAAGGAGCTTCAAAACAGTGCGTGCACGGAACTTGAAAGTGAAAGCGAGGGAGACGTCCTTCTCCATCATCAACCAAGTCAATCCCAACAAAACTTATACAATGGATGGGCGATGTCTTTGTCTTGATTTCGTTTCGAACAAGGTTTCAATGGTTTCTGCTTCTATAAGCTTAGCAGTAGTTGAAATTATCTGCAAGCTGCGTTCTTGGTCGAACCCAATAAAGGTTCCAAGCAATCCGTGCCCTGAACGAGCTCTTCCAATCTACCAAGATATAATAAGTGAACTAGTGATTATCTGATACGTTGGTGAAGATGGGGGATGAAACTTCCATGACGAAGACCAACACTAGGAACCTGAGAAGGATCCGGACTAATAAAATCCAACAGACGGAGAAGCAGTCTTCAGAATGGGTGGTAAACATCCATAACTGCCTGAACGAAGGTATTGAGTATGACCTTGGAAGGTCATGGACCATTTACAGGGTCCCAAAGAACATGAGGGGTATCTACAGAAAAGCATATGTACCTAAACTCATATCAATTGGGCCCTTTCACTATGGAGAGAAACGCCTGCAGGCCATGGAGGAGCACAAGATGAGATATTTGTTGCGCTTCTTGGGATATGATTTTGATAAAGCTAAAGGGCAAGAAGAAAGAGATGTGGAGAAACAGAATTTGGAGACAGTCAACCGATTGGAGGAAATTAATGCAGCAGTTAAAAAGCTGGAGGTGAAAGCCAGGGAATGTTACAGTGAGTATTTTGACATTGGGAGTGACGAGTTTGTTCAAATGATGGCTATTGACGGCTGCTTCCTCATCGAGTTACTGCGTCTTTACTACAAGTTTGATCAGGAGGTAAGTTCCTATGCAACCCTCCATATCAGGATCAAGTCTCTAGCTTTATTCTCATTATTATAAGATGGGTACCAACACTAAGAATATAAGCTCTGTTACTGTTTGAATTATATTAGATTTGAACTAGCTAGTTTCATTAGAAAATTGAGTGATAAAAACTCTAGAAAAGACAGAAAGAATCCCCAATGTAAACCAAATCCATTACCAAAACTTTTGCAGTATGCACCAAACTAGAATTGATTTTGTATGCCTTTAGTCTTTACTGTAAATTGACACATATTGTTTAATGCCATCTCAGCACTTTGGCATATAAGTACAATACATTCTGTGGTATTAGTTGGTTCATCACTTCTTGGCCAAACCCATTCATGGTATCTTTATGGAACCTTAACCTTTTCCAAAATGTCTAACAAAGACAGATTATCCTTAGATTGCAAATTTTGTACGTAGTCCACTGTTCTATTACCATGCCCCTATTCTGTCTCTGTCAGGAAGGAGACTGCATTGCTTAAAATAAACTCACTAGGAAGTAGGAACATAAATCAATCACTTGAGTATCTTAATGTGTTTTCGTTTTTTCCACATGCATGGCTTTGATTTATTTGCTCCTCCTCTGACTGCTCAATCCAACACTTTCACTTGCTTTCATACTAGCTAGCTTCAACATGTTGGTATCAATTAAGATCTGACCAAGAATAAATTGATGAGATTAACTACCTTCTTTTGTATATTGATATAAACCAACAAGTTATCTGCAATCTGCATCCCGAGATATAGGTACCTTAGTGTAGTTTTATCCTCTTTCTATAAATTTTACTAATTGATAATTTGATATTATCATGTAGTTTTTATATTTTGAAATTATTATGGAATCTGCGTTATGACGCACAAGCCTCTTGATTCATTGTTGGTTTCACTTTGTTCACTTGTCATTGTTCAGGAAGATGTGGATGACCCAATCTTTTCAACACGATGGATGCTAAGGTCCCTCCAACGCGACCTACTAATGCTCGAGAACCAACTCCCCTTCTTTATCCTTCAAACGCTCTTCGACCTGACCTCCACCACATCTCAGTCACCTTCCCTCCTTAACCTCATAGTCACCTTTTTCGATCCCTTACTCCCAAGAGAGACCTCTTCCATCCCAACCCTAAACCCTGACGAAGAATATGACCACATGCTCGATGTCTTCCGCACCACCTTCCTCATCTCCATCAAAAACAAAGTCACATCCTTCAGCTGGAAGCATCTCCAGTCCCCAAACAACCTCCCCATGGTCCAAGAAAGGCAGCTCATCCACTGCGTGAAGGAACTCCAAGAGGCTGGAGTCAAACTCAAGAGACGTGAAGGATCGGACCTTCTGGACATCTCCTTCAAGGGACATGTCCTCGAGGTTCCAACTCTTTACATTGACGATAACACTGTACCTCTGTTCCTGAACTTTGTAGCGTACGAGCAGTGTGATGAGGATGCTGAGCCGTTCTTCACCAACTTCTTCATGTTCTTCGACAGCCTCATTAGTTCGCCCGAGGATGTAGAGATTCTCCACATGAATGGGATCATCAATCACGTGTTGGGAACAAACAAGGATGTGTCTCACCTTGTTAACAGCCTCGGGAGGGAAATTGTTTATGATCTCGACGAGTGTTACTTGTCAAGTCAGATGAAGGATATCAATGAGTACTGCAAGAAGTATTACACTTCGAGGTGGAGGGTGTTGTGGGCAAATTTGGTAAGGGAGTATTTTAGTAGTCCGTGGACTTTGTTGTCACTTCTCGCTGCAGTCTTTCTCTTGGTGCTTTCGGCTGGGCAGACACTATACACCATCTACCCTTACTATCATCCTCCCCGGTAGACCACCTTGTTGAGGAATGAATTCTAAAGTTTTTTTTTTTGGTCGAAAGGATTCTAAAGTTGATCAACCCACTTATGATCAATTTCATAGTATAATGTCATTAATGAAGCATCATTGGAGAATTGGATACATGTACAAAAGGAAGGTAAAACAGTTAATTAGATGATCACTTGCTACAACAATATGGACACGGTGGCGTGTTGTTGATACGGTTTGTGGTACAAAATAGGATTGTTAGGTTGTGGAGTCTGATTAATATGTAATGTTAATTTATGTATTAATGTTCATGCGTTTTGCGGTTCAACCTCCGTGGTGAGGTTGCCAAGGTGTGGGTGGGGGCAGTGTTGAAGTACAACATTGATTTTATGGGCCAGGTTAGAAGATTTGGATCAAGAGTATATTTAGGTTTATGAGCTTAGTACGTTGGAGAAAGATTTAGAGAATTAGAGACTAAAGTATGTGTATAAATTTATTGATGATTGTAGTTAGTTTTTGTTCTAGAGATCTCCTAGGTCTAGAGTTTTCTGTAGCTCACTATAAATAGGAGTCTATACCATTGCATGTATCAACCAACCAACAACAAGTACTACCACAAAGTGAGTTGTACAAGAGAGTCTCTAAGATATCATAGCTAGTGATATTGTTATATATATATATATATATATATATACGAGTTCTTCTCTTCTCATTAAATTACGATCTTGGGCAAGTGTGATCTAGCACTTCGATTCTTTACAGGTAAAAGTCCCACACTCGAAGTCGGGGTTCGGGGCAGTGCCCCGACCCGCATTTTAGAATGCACTGTAGCTGTGGACGGTGTCTAACAAGGCAATGAACTGTACGGTGCACATGGGCGGCTGGATAACAGTCAACATGGGCAGCTGGCTGGAAAACGTGTTGTGCAAAAAAACGTGTTTAAGTTGGACTTTTGCACTTAATCATAGTTTTGTTTGTATATACTTCTCCATCCATGTATTCTAGACAACATTGTAAGAGAGTTGAATAATCATCAATACACTAAAATTGCCGTCTCACAATTTTTGTTCGTTTTCATCTGTATCTGTGAGTGTTATGAAATCAATCCTGACAAGGATAACAGAGACTACAATATCAGACAAACAGATGAAACTATCTACACCACATGTCTGCAAAGGATATCAGAACAGCTCACTTGTAATGTACAATTGGTTTGACTTTATGGCTTGGTCATTTACTACATGATGGAGCACGTGCTTGGGTCGGATTCATGGACGACTCTGTAGCTGTATGGATAATGGGTGTCGTAATAATAGGAGGAGGAGGAGGTGGTGGGGTTCCATGGTTGTTGATGATTCTCAGTTGAGTGAGCCATGCCTGGATAATATTCATATTGATTGTTGTTGTTGCTGCTGCTGTTATAGTAGTTGTTGCTGCTTTCAGATGCTGTGATTGGTTGGACACTCACTAGAGTAGCAGACGGGAACTTCTTCCTCAGCGACTCTGTCAGGTTGGCCGCATCAAATTCTCCAATGACCACAAGATGATCCCGGTCTTTCCCTTGCATCTCCACCCTGATAACGGAACCGTGAATCTGGGTGGCAATCTGCATAGCCTTGGATCGGTCCTTCTCGGAGCGCATAGCCAGTTTTATGGTTGTCTTCTGATAAGCCATGGTTATCTTCCTTTTCGTTGAGATTTGCAAATGGAGAAGAGAAGTTTGTTGTGTTTGTATTGCTGGTTTTTCAGGTTTGAGTTTGCAGGCTATATATAGATGCATAAGCACACGTCACGTATATTAAAGTATATATATATATCTTGGATATTATTATATAATATAAGGGAATGTTCCGCGTGGCCCGCGTCTGAGGAAGCATACACGCAAATCAAATGTACTAGAATTCTAGAAATGATAACACACGGTGGAATCTTTTGTCGAGATCGGAGTCTTTGGGGTCTCAATCATTTTTAAATGACCATATACCAACATGATCATTTTTAAATCAAATCTTATTCTACATTACTCTTAAAAGTCTCTATCAGAAATAAAGATGTAATATAAACTAAATTAGAATTCAATCCCTAATATTTGTGGACATATTGACAATTTACTTAATGTTTGGAGTTTTTTAGTTTTTCAGATTTTTTCATTCATTTTTTTTAAAATATGTTTTCAATATCTGTGAAATTATTGATATTTTTTAATAAATTTTTATTCTAGAGATTTTCTTAGACCATTATAAATAAGAAATCAAACCGTTGTGTAATCAACAAGTGTACAACAAAATTTTCCAAGTAAGCAATATTTAAGAGGGGTTAAAACTTAAAGGTATCTTATTCAATCATTGTCGTGCATTGACGGTAAGTTTGAATTACCCTTAATTTAAGGCATACTATTTAGTCAACGTTTTTCATAAATCTCGAACTAGTAAATAAAAATCCTTGGTATCCTCTTAAAACATATTTAAATATCATTCCTTTATTTGATGTTTGCGATTATTAGTATGGTAAAGAATCTAAATGCTAGATTGCACTTGACCAAGATCGTACTTTACTAATAAAAGAAAACTTAGCTCTAAATATGATATATTGGAGACCCTCTGGCACAACACATGTGGTGATTCTTGTTATTGGTTGGTTACAAATGACTTAACTTAACGCCTAACTCCCTATAAACTCTCTAGAAACTTAAACCTACATAAGATAATTATTCTATAAACATCCTAAGAAACTCTAAATAATATCCTAAAATTTAATTAGTCCTAGAATTGTGTATATACAAACTAAAGCCTCTCTAGATTATTCTTTTAGGTCCAACTCAAAATATTATCCCATAAATTTTATGTTAGCCCATGAAAGTGAATGTTGTATTTTAAGAGGTATAACACTACAGAACAGACACCAATGTACTACGTATCATACAAAATGAATCTAATTACAAACAGATCAACATATGGGAACAACTCCACAACACATGCTAGTGTCGTTAACCATATGGATAGGCAACATCATCATCATAAGCTGAAGAGGAGACCCAGTAGCCGGGCAATGTTTGTTGAATATAATCCGTTGAAGTAGCCATAGTTGGATAGTATTCATATGGATGTCTGCTGTTGTAATTGCTACTGCTTCTTCTTTCAGGTGCTGTCAATGGTTGCACACTCACCAGAGTAGCAAACGGGAACTTCTTCTTCCTCAGGGACTCGATGAGTTTGGTCGGATCAAACTCGCCGATGACCACAAGCTCATCCCTTTGTTGCCCTTGTATATGCACTGAAATGATCCTTCCTGTCCATAAAAAACCACCAAAAAACGATCATTCCCTGTCCATAACTATGAAGATGGTCACTGTAATGAATAAGTAAACCCTAACCCTTAGTCTTTGCGGCAATCTGCAGAGCCTTGGACACGACCTTGTCGGAGGGAGACGACAGCTTTACGGTTGTTCTCTGATAAGCCATTGGTAGACGTTAAGGTTGTTTGCTTGTAGAGACTGTAATATATAGAGAAAGACTCTCCCATCTTATATATATATAGAGAGAGAGTCTATATTTATAATACTTTTATATGATGAGGAAACATCCTCGGAAATGGAATGGAACTGTGAAATGGCGGTTGATGTATTTCTTTTATTATATTGTTATATTTGTCAATACACGGTGGAAAATAATCTTTGGGAGCATTTCAAGAATTCTTCAATTCACCAATAAAATTAATTAGATACAGAATCCAATTATTATTATTATTATTACATTATAAATGTATTGTAGAATATTTTTTAGACAATAGAATATAGAATTAACTACCAACTTGGTAGCTGAGTTTTGAGACTTAAATAATTTATTATGTTTTTTTTATAAATAAATTGTTAGTTAACATTGTATAAAGTTGTCATTTACTAAGTCCGCCTAATTTAATATTAAATGTTGATAAAAATATGCATACACTCATCATTTTTTGAAAATTCGGATAATAAAGTGTAATGTCTTAGCAAAATTTAGCTAGCAAATTGCAATATTTTAAAAGTTCAATTACAACGTAGTATTTAACAGTAAATTAAATAAATTGTAATTTTATGTAAGTAAACTATTAATTTATTCTAAAATAATCCAAATAATAAATTTTCTAGACTTTAGGTAGTAAATGGATAATTATTATTTTTTGTTTCCGAAAATGATCATTTGGATTTGGTGTGTCTCTAAATTCGTCCGTCAAATAAGACGTTGCTTTACAATAATAACGTACAAAACTTTGTTCACAAAAGTCTTCTATTGTTTCATTATTTCTGTGTAGCGTAGAGCTCGTAGCCTCGTACTATTCTTACAATTGTCGTCAAAATGGTGAAGTTTTTCTTCCTTTCTTCCTTTCATCTTCTTTTCGCGGAATAAGATTGGAATCGCGGAATAAGATTGGAATATGTGTTATCTTCTTTTCGCGGAATACGATTGGAATCGCGGAATAAGATTGGAATAGGTGTTACAGATTCAGTAAGAAGTTGTTTTTTTTTTTCGCGAAATTAAAATTTTTAACTTACAAAATCCCAACCCTATGGTGTTAGACATTCCAGGTAAAATACTCGGATTTCCTAGGCCTAGCCTGTCCGAAATCAGGAATAGGTGCCCAAATGACGATTATGCCCTCATTATCTTTTTATATTGCTCAAACTATCCTCAACTCATTCAATTCTCTACGGACCGAAGCTCCCATGCTCTTCTCAGACTTGTCTTCTCCTTCTCTTCCCATCCCCGAAGCTCCCATGCTCTTCTCGGACCGAAGCCAGAAACTTTCCAGGTACCTCTCCTTCTCCATCTCCGAATCGCTTATGGGTACGAACCCATAAACATAATTTCTGGGTTCACCAGGAACCCATTCTGGGTTCAACACGAACCCAGAATCGCGATTTCTAGGTTCACCACGAACCCAGAAATGCGATGCGATTCTGGGTTCACCACGAACCCAGAATCACAATTATGGGTTTGTGACGAATACACTGAAACTCTATTTTCGGCTGTTTCTTGTTGTATGAATGATTTAATTGGTTGTGGTGCTCATCTCTGTTGTTGAATATCATATAGTCCACTTGAGCTTGTTTTGGTGAGGACGAGTTTGCTGTATGTGCTTCTCATTCGATGTTCAAACATTTTTCTTATGTGTTGTACCATGTCTGACTAGGTGAGTCTTCAGTCTCTTTATTGATGTTGTGAACATTGATGTTATTACATAAGAAAGATGATCGCCTTCCAATGGTTAGGAAGAGTCTTGGATTAAGAGGACAGAATATCAATTTGTTAACAAACCACTGTAAAGTCAATATCAGCAATCTGGATGGTGAATTCTACCTATACTGCGTATGTTTTCTGATACATTTTATATGTATTTCACCTGCTTTGTTTGATTATGGATATATACCAACTTCATGTATTTATAATATGAAAGAATGAATGTGAACAATGTATAGGTGAGCATTGCATATGAGGATGGTCATCCTGTTGATGCGAAGGGAATTGGGAGGAAAGTAATTGACAAAGTTAATGAGACTTATGGCACTAAGCTGGGTGGAAAGCATTTTTGCAGATTTGTTTTTGCTTGGATATGGAATATTATATTTCGGATGGATAGTGTATCTATTGATATTATAGTATTGGTAAAAAGAATGAATTTATATTAAAATTTACATTAATTTAACTATTTTATTTTAATTAATTAAAGAGTTTTTTCTTGAATATTAAATAATTAATAATTTTATAAGTTTTTTAAATTATTAATTAATTGTATTATAAAGTTTTATTATTATTAATTTTTAAATTAATTAATACAAATTATATGTATTATATACTATGCATATAACAGGAGGGACAAATATTTCATTTTACTACATTCCCTTTCCATATACAATTCCACCAAAAAAATAACATAATCCATTATTACATTTCATTTGAATCCACAAAAAAATAACGTTCATATTTTTATCTCATTGTCTTATTGTCTATTTCCTATTACGTATTTCGTTTTTCGAATTCCGTAAAAAAAAATCACACTACACACTATGTATATATACCGTCGGGGATGAGACCGAGATTGTCTCTCTGTCTGCAGCATGGTTAACCAGAATGTCAAAATGCGCAAAAGACAAAGAAATAAAGGCATATTTCATATTCGGTTTAATTAATAACAGTTTTTTTTTTAAATATATATATAAATAAAGAATTGTGATGAAAGGTCTGCTATATGTTATATGTATTATGGCCCATTGGTTTAGGGTTTGTTAGCAGTTTTAGAGTAATTTTGGGTCGATAGGGGTGTATGATTGATGTATTAACAATGTATTAGTATTAATTAATATATGTAATAATTAATACATGTTTTGATTCGAAATAATTGTATGTATTAGCTAATACATAATTATAGTATTAATTGAGTATTAACTAATACATAATCTAATCATGGTATTATTTAATACATAGTAAAAATTTACTTAACTACCCTAAGTCTAATAATCCTAGCTAAGAATAGTTTATCATGTTAGTTTTTAGTTTTATCAAACTTTGTGAATTTGAATATAAAATATTTTAAAATTATTATTTACTCAGATTATATAATAATAATTAATAAAAAAAATAATATATTAAATGAAAAATAAAATGATGTAATACTATTTATAATTTTTCATTATTAATTATTTCATATATATTTTATTTTATTAAAAAAAAGAATCACTAAGTCAAATATAATAACACTTGTTGGGTACCATTCGAATTCAGAAACAATTTATAAGTTTATTTCGGTGATGATATATGAAATATAATTAATATTTTAAAAGAATAGTTAAAAATTTAAAGAATAGTTTAAAATACATACAATTTAAAAATATTTACTCAATAATATTTTAATACATGCTCGTCTATTTTGTATACATTTTTAAAAATATATTAAAAATAACATTAAATTAAAATATATCATTTACTCTATTTTTTGACTGTTTATATGCATGTGCATGAGGAAAAAAAACTTATTTAAAAGTGATTATTGAACTTAATGTGTGGTTTCACATGTCATGTTGTTCTCAAAATCGATTTGTAAAATCATATTATTTTGGGTTAATTAAGTGAACCGTTACACATGTTTGACCAATGTGATTAATTGGTCACACATGTTTTTTCGCGTGACTGAAACGTTACACATGTTTCAAGATGTGACTGAAACGTTACTCCGTCATTGAACCGTGAAAATTTTCCGTCTAATGCTCATGTGCTTGTCACGTGATAAGAGGTAGTTTAATTTCAGAAATACGAAATTACCTTGAAGCCCCTTACGTCCCCTATAATCAGTTTCATCAACCCATTTCCCCCCATTTCTTGCTTCCGTCCCTTGGCTTCCCGTAGAAGTGATTGCGCCACGGTCCCCTGCTGCTGCTGCTTCCGTGCATTTCCGAGGTAAGATTCTTCTTCTTCTCGCGTTCAAGTTGTGAAATCGGGGCTTGTTGTTGAACTGATTTCGCTGTGCCCTCACTGTCGCCCGAAGTGATTTCGCGCGGAGGGTTGCTGCTGTGTGCACCGACTTGATTTCGCTTCCCGTGGCTTCCCTTGTTGATTTGCTGCGGCTTCACCTACTGATCGAGCAAATGTTTGTCTTCATTTAGGGTTTATCGTCTGTTTATGAAATTTGTGTTTGTGAAAATGGGTATTTGACCGAAACTTGCTGGTTTAGGGGTATGAAGTTTGAAAAAATCTGTTTTTTGGTGCGTAAAGTTTGAATCTTTCGGCCAAAATTGAAGTTCTGATGTTCATGTTTGCTGGTTTATGTATGTCTTGTTGCCATGTTTCAGCCAAAATTGAAGTTATGTTGTTCATGTTTGATGTTCATGTTTAATATAAGTTTTGATGTTCATCTTCGTTCGTTTTGTTATGTTTAACATCAAACATGCATGACCAATTTCATGTTTGGTTGTTTTCAGTCATTCAAAACTGTGGTTCAATGGGCAAGAAGGATGACATTGCCGAAGCTGTTTTTCACCATGGTGGAAAGTGGGTTGATAATGGGGGTAGCCGAACCTATGTAGGTGAACTTGAGTCACTCAAAGTGCCTTATGATAAGTTGAACTATCTGTCACTTACCAGACTAGATGAGGTGTATTGTGACTTCGTCGAAAATGGCTCCATATTTTGGTTGGCCCCCGGTGGAAATCCGAACACCGATCTTCTGGCGATAACTTCAGATGCCGACCTGAAACCTATACTAGAACGTCAAGGAACAACGAAGGAGATCAGTTTCTACGTTATGCCACCATTTGATAGAGAAGAGTGTGTGAAAGACCCATTTCTGATGCAGCTGCGCAACAAGTTGATAAACAAGACTCGACGAGCATGTCGTTCAAAGGAGCCTGAAGTAGTGATTGAACGACCGGTCAAAGAGGATAAAGTCAAGAAGACCGACCGAACTACTGATAAGGGGAAGAAGAAGCTGTTCTCTGATGACGATGACAGTGACAATTTGGAGACTTTGAAGAATCTTCTGGACGACCTGCGAAACTTCAACTTTGAAAGTGAAGATGACAGCGATGATGCAGATTTTGTAGCCCCAAAGGTTGCTGAAAGTGAAGACGAGTCAAGTTCGGATGAAGACATGGAGTCCGATGAAGAAGGAAAACCGAAGGGTGAAAGCGATGAAGGTGGACGGAAAGACAGAAAACCGAATGTGGAGAAGAAAAAAATGTTCGTTTGGGAGGAAGTTGGATTTGGAGACTCATGTAGTGACGTCCAAAGCGACACGTTGGAAGCCGAAAGGAAGACCGACAAAGAGGACGAGGTAAATAGCACTGAAAAGAGAAAGATTTACGATGAGGACAAGGATGCTGTCGACATGGAGCTCAACCTCGGGATGTTATTCGGTACGGTCGAGCTGTTTAGAAAGGCAATGAGGGACCACACTATAGTGAATGGTTATGATGTGGAGTTCCCTGTGAACAACCAAACTAGAGTGGAGGTTTACTGCAAGCATCGGTGCGGATATAAGGTTGTCGCGCGAAGAATGAACCGTCAAATGGCATTTGAAATATGTCAACTTGTGAAGGAGCATCAATGTCCCCGAATACATCATAACCACCACATCGGGATGAAATGGGTGTGTGACAATTTCATCGGCATGCTAAGGGACGACCCGAAAGTGAAGGTATGATCTTATACGGTTTATGTTCTATTTCATTGTGCCTTTGTAGCTACTTAACCTATTCTATTTAATGCTGCAGAATAGTGTAATTCGTGGTGAAATTAAACGTCGATTCGGGTGGAATGTCAATCGGTTCACTGTGAGTAGGGGAATGCGTATGGCCAAGGAAAAACTGAAGGGGGATCGCACTGAAGAGTTTGGAAGAGTGCGTGATTATGCTGCAACTTTACAAGAACATAACCCGGGTTCGACTGTGGCTGTCCATGTGGATTCTGTGTCCAGCCCTTTACGCCCAAGGTTTGAACGCCTTTATGTTTGCTTGGAAGCGTGTTCGACTGGTCTGAAAAAGGGGTGTAGGCCCTTCATTGCTTTGGATGGCTGTTTCTTGAAGGGGCCAGACGGGGGGCAACTCCTATGTGCTGTCACCCGAGATGCAGATAATGCGTTGTTCCCGGTAGCATGGGTCAGTTTAGTTATCCGGGTGACAAACGATATACCCAGTAAAAGGACCACATCCTGTTTTGTCCAACATGTCTTTTGTTTTTCTGTGATGGTGTTTTGTGAAGTTCTGCTACTTTTGTGGTGTTTTGTGAAGTTAGGAAACTTTTGTGGTGTTTGTACATGTTTTGGGTCGAACATGGGTGGTACTTGGTGACTTATGTCTGCTGAACTTCTTCTATGAAAGTCTATGGATGGCTGTTTCTGGTTTTTCAGGTTTTGAATGGAATGTTGGAATATGTTTGGGCAGATCTGATCTGTTACGGCTGTTTAACCTTTGAATCACATTTATATGAAACATGATGTACTATTTAATCACAGTATGGGTAACATGTATAACCTTTTAATCATATCATTTCAAACATCAGTTTCCATTTAATCACATTACTGCGAAACATGTATGACCTTGTAATCACATTATAGAAAACATGTATGACCATTTAATCACATTTCGTTATAACATGTGTAGAAATTCTGTTTCTCAACAATTGAAACACAGATGCAAAACAACTGCAATGCATAACATATACAGAACTGCAATACAGAACTGCAATTGCACCATATACAACATACAACTTCCTGTCTTTCAATTGCAACATACATAACTGAAATCCATTTCCACAATGCTGATCAACTAATTCAAATACATCTACTTGTTTAGTACAATGATGAAAATGAAAGAACACAGAACGATAATTGCAGCATACAATTTCCAGTGTTTTTGTTTCGCAGCAGCTTCTGCAGCATGTGCAGTCGCAAGTTCTGATCGAAGCTGTCCCTCTACACCTTGAAACTTAAACACGGCGTTTCTTCCATATTGACACATTTGTGGATCTTCCCATTGGAAAAATGCACAACCAGGATTTTGTACAGTCTGGACAACACAAAAAAGGAACAACATGTTAAAATTAGGGTTCTTAACAAAATTAGGGTTTCTAACATAACAAACTAATAGGGTCAACATGGTACCAAAAAATTGCAATTACCTCAAAATGTGAACACCCATGAAACCTACGACCGAAATTCTTCCAAGTACCCGCACATTTGACCGACGAAATCTCACCGCAGAAACATAGTCGGGCTGTCGACACTAAACGGGACGAATCTTGGATGGTAGAGTGGGAACGCAGAGACGCCGAAGGATCGCGCGGAGGGGAGGGGCCGAACCCAGTCCATGGTTCCTTCTTCATCTTCGTGCGTACGCTCTGCTGCGTGAAGAATGGAAATGTCTTCTAATATACAATTTTAAGGGCATTTTGGGAAGTTAAGGCTGGAAGTAACTCACGTGCAAGGCACATGGACAAACTAACGGTGATATTTAACAGACAACAGTAAAAATGACGTTTCAGTCACGTGCTTAAACATGTGTAACCTTCCTGCACAAGTTATAACCTATTAGTCACATGCGCAAACATGTGTAACGGTTCACTTAATCATGCAGTTCCACATGTTTGTAAAACCAAAGCAATTGCCTATTTTTTATTCTTAATCAAAAATCAATCACATAGAGTCGCTTGAGAACATGAATGTTTTGAAGCTTTATGTATGAGAGTAACATTTTAAGGATGAAATCGCAAAGAGTAGAAGAAAATAATCGAAGTGGATTGAACCGGTCAGGGTTCAAGGGGATACTATCTTTTTTTCTTGTTCGTGATTTTTTTTTCCAATTTTTATGAATATGAATATATTTTATTTTTAAAAAAATAAATTCACGTGTACAATTTATTTACATTGTGAAATAAATTTAAGTGTGTTTAAGTGTTTTTGTCACTTTAAGTATAATTTTATATCGAATCAAACACTGTCTTAGGTTATACATGTGTAAGTATATCTTAATACATGTCTCATCCAAACATAGTATTAACTAATATGTGTATTAACTAATACATCCAATCAAACGCCCCCGTAAGAACTATTGCCCTAAATCATTGAATCCTATTTTTTGGATTTGACCCTTATATAAGTTTATTCAGGTTTAACATTAATGTGAATTAAACATAGTTCAAAGTGGTTTATAATTGGGTCTAATCGAAGAAAGACTTTTGACTCTTTTTTTATAAAGAATATCTCTATTTTTTGTATAATGTTTATAATATAAATTTAATAGCTAAGTTTTTTTGTACTAATTTTGTATTGTATAAATATATATGGTTAATTTTGCTAAATAAAAAGTTTTTTTAAAAAAAATAATAATTTATCTATATTTTCGTTCTATTTATTTTAATCCATGACGTCAGTATTCTGTAAGTTAAACTTGAAGATTGTTTGACAAAGAAAACTTGACAATTGATAGTGTTTATCAAATAACCACACTCTAAATATAAGAGTGCATCATACAACTTATATATGGATATCATTCGATCACAAGTATCAAACTTAATGGTGCATTATAGTAGCTATTAACCCTTAAAACATTTGGAATTTGAAACTTCAATTTTTCTTTTTATTTTGAGGTTGAAATCAATTTAAATTTAAAAATGAAATTAATTAATCAAGAACCAAACAAAACTTCATATATAAAATTTAGGGTTAATTACCAAAAAGCAAACCCAACTTTGGACCAAAACAAAAAAACAAACCGAACTTTTTTTTTTCTTCCAAAAGCCAAACCGAAGATTATGAAATGAGCAATTAGGAAACCCGACCTAAACATCCGTTAATTTCGACGGAAATTGTAACAGTTTTGAAGATTTGACGGTTCTGCCCTTCTAGGGTTCTTCATTTGAAGTTGTAAAACCCATGACCTCTTACAGAACCACCATCCGGGGAGATCCGAGCCATCCCCGACCACATCGAATTGGACATGAACCCATTTCCAGGACTCCGATGTCTTGCATACATGTTGCAGAATCTTAATTGAAGAACCCTAGAAGGGCAGAACCGTCAAATCTTCAAAACTGTTACAATTTCCGTTGAAATTAACGGTTGTTTGGGTCGGGTTTCCTAATTGCTCATTTCATAATCTTCGGTTTGGCTTTTGGGAAAAAAAAAGTTCGGTTTGTTTTTTGGTTTTGGTCCAAAGTTGGGTTTGTTTTTTGGTAATTAACCCTAAAATTTAAGTTGATAACAAAATACATATATAATAGGACTCAGAAAGAAATTCATAGTTTTTTTTTAAAAAAAAAAGTCTAACAACACGAGTTATTCGAATATTATGCACTTTTATAAAAGATAAATTCCCTAATAAAAAATCTTAATTTGGTCAAACAATGTCTAGTTTGTATTCAAATATGCATTTATTTCCCTACCATACAATTTTCATGTCATTAATAAATACACTTGACTTACTAAAGAGCAGTGTATCACTTCTCATATAACATATACACATATATATATATATTAATCTAAGCATCATACAACCAAAAGTATTTCTTCATTTCGAATATGCTGTTCACAAAGAATTACGCTCTCCTTGTTCTTCTAAGCATTATTTTTCTCAATTTCGGATTTAGAGTTGATGGTCTGAGACTTGTTTCAAAGGAACTCCATTCAAATTCCGAAGATGAAAAGACATCATCTGTTCGTAAGACTATGAAGGTATGCATTTGATCTTCACCATTCTTATATATATCATTCATTTGAGATTGCCATGCATGTCTCAGTTTTGTGATTTTTGCAGACAAAGTATGGGGACATCATCGACTGTATTGATAGAAACAAACAACCTGCTTTTAACCACCCTTCATTGAAGAATCATAAGATCCAGGTAACTACAATTATACAGTTATTTATACTGCAGTGAAGATAATATTGTCTGCAACAATTTACTGGAGATGGGGGTGTTAAAATACTGTCACTGTGACAGAAATTGATATACCACACAGTCCACACCGGTGGTATAATAAAAAATTAGGCACCATATATACAACAAGGCTACCTCCTCCTATCACCAATTGGTTTTATGATGGAACCCGAGTTGTATATTGTGGTTGCTATTTGGGTGTGGTTCGGCCCCGATATTAAAATTTAACATGGTATCAGAGCTCGGTTCCATTTGACGGTGTTGAGTTGTTTCCCGATGTGAGTTTGTTATGTCCCGTTTACTCCACGTACCAGAGTTCGGGTCGAGCCTGGACGTGAGAGGGGATTTGTTGAGTCCCAACCCGCGAGTTGTCACAGTGCGGGTGAGTGTTAAAATACTGTCACTCTGACAGAAATTGATATACCACACCGGTGGTATAATAAAAAATTAGGCACCATATATACAACAAGGCTACCTCCTTCTATCACCAATTGGTTTTAGGATGGAACACGAGTTGTATATTGTGGTTTCTATTTGTGTGTGGCTCGGCCCCGATATTAAAATTTAACGGGGGGGTTTCGACATTGTTTGCAGGAACAACCAAATTTTCCAAATGGATGGACGAAAGGCTCTTCTTCCATAGCACAAGTCACAGATTTCAAACATCTGGGTTTCCATCAAGAGTGTCCAGTTGGAACCGTCCCAATCCGAAGAAATACAAACAAAGAATCATCAACATTGATGGAACCCTTGGGAGAAACTTTATCTGATAAGAACAGCACAAACCATGTGAAAATGGTACTCTTGACATGAAAAAAGAAGAAATTATATATACATATATTTTGCAGTGTTTCATATGGAATTTTGACTTTTTTTCAGTCTGCAATTGTGCGCGCAGCAAGAAAAGATACACGTTATACAGCAGCAAGTGCTCAAATTGACATTCGAAACCCGAAATGCAAACTTGGCGAGTCAAGCTCGGCATATGTTTGGCTTCTAGATGGTCATTTGCAAAACTTCAACATGATCTTAGCTGGATGGACGGTAACTCTATATTCCATTTACTCCTTCAGTTGTGTCTTTTAAATGTCTGCAATGGAGTCTGAATTTTGAAATGATTGAATTGCTAGGTGAATCCAGCACTGTATGGAGATGGAAAGACTAGGTTATCAACTTTCTGGGCTGTAAGCAAGCACTGATAGATTTGATTAGTTCCTTTAACGTGTCTCATATATACATGACTAACGGGTAGTTTTCAAACAATTGTCGTGTTGAGCAGGATCGTGTTTATGACACAGGATGTTACGATTTATTGTGTCCGGGTTTCGTGCAAGTTGATCGTGTTGTTCCTTTGGGCACTGTCTTACCTAATATCTCTGTTTCAGGCGGACCAAAATACCACATTACTATCAACATTTTTCAGGTGACTATTCTCTGCATAGATTATATAAGAATGAAAACACTTAGAGTTAGAACTAACAAACAAACACATTGTAACTTGCTTTAGGGTGCATGTCCCGTCATCATTTAACAATAAATTCAATAAATTAGACGCAGTTAACAAATTTTAACTTTATTTGAAGTCAACTAATAGTGTGTTCAAAAAATGTTCAATTAATAAGTTTTCTAGACTTAAATAGTATAACTATACAATTAACTTTAAGTTTGCTAATTTTTCTACCCTTCTGTTTGTTGGGATCGATTCTCAACAAGCGCTCTAATCGAATGAAGAAGTTTCTCACAAATGATAAAAAACGTAGCTTTTTGCATAGAGAAAAGGAAGAGAGGAAACTCAGTTTTTCGTGGTAACACCCAAAATTAGGGCGGTTTGGTTAATATGTATGACAGGTTACTGTTACAGAATACGTATATATGGAAAAAAATACAGTACAATCTTCGGGTGGGGGGCGTTGCCCCGAACCCCACTTTCGGGTGGAGGGTTTCTGCCCCACACACCTCCCGACAACCTCACCGCGAGACGCATACATTAATACATAAACTAAAATCACATATTAATCAGGTTCCACTACCTAACACTGTTGTTGATGTTGTTGTAGGATCCTGAAACAAAGAATTGGTGGTTACATTTTGGAGAAACTCATACTCCTATCGGTTATTGGCCCAATGCAATATTTTCCCATTTTTCAAATGCTGCAGCTCGCATTGACCTTGGTGGGTTTGTTGAAGGCATCTCCGGTCAACCAAATCCCTCTATGGGAAGCGGCATCCTTCCTGATGGAACATCAAACTACGACTATGTTAGTTACTATTCCCATATCGAATATATCACTCAAGATAATGTCACTACAACTCCTCAAGAACAAGACATGGTCGTTTACCATGATGATGCTTATGGTGTGGAGTTCCATTCATCTACACAAGGGAAAGGGGCTAACTTTCTTTATGGAGGTCCTAACAGTAGGAACATCCTTAATCGACAAGTTGATGCTATCAAAGATATGTAACAAAAGGATGTTTAGCTTGTATGAGATGCTCCGTTTATCAAAGTATTGAAACAGCAAATTGATAAAACAGTGTCTTCAGTAATCCCACTGTGGGAAGCGAAATCTACTTTTCCCAAATGTCAAGATCATACATAATATTATAACAACTCCAATCGAACAGGACATAACAGAATTCCACGACAGCTTTTATGGGATAGAGTTCCATTCGTTTGTAGCACGGAAAGGTGCTAACTTTCTCGATGGAGGTTCTAATAGCCTTACTATCCTTAAACACCCATCTGATGTTGTAAAAGACATGTGATAGGTATGTTCTTTAGCTTGTATAAGGTGCAAATTTGATCCGAGTACCTCAATAAGAGCTCAAAAAGGGCCTAATCTTTCACTTCTAGGTTGTCTCACTGCTGTCGTTATCTGATAAGTGTTGATGATCATGGGTTTGTCTTATCTGTGATATATTGTTTGTTAACACAGGTAATACTCACTTCATTTATGGAAAAATATGCTTCATTACATTGATTCAGCCATACAAGGTAACTTATACAGCTTTTACCTATCTATGTAGTAGCTATAGTAATTATTACATTTGACAATAGCTTGTCACAGTTTGTCAAACATTACTATTCTACTTTTGACAATATTGTCTTACTTTGTTGACTGTTTGACTCAGTTTATTCTAACACTCCCCCTCAAGTTGAGTGATCGGATCTCCGATACTCAGCTTGTCCAGTGCTTCTTTGAAAACATTCGAGTTCACTGCTTTGGTGAGTATATCTGCTAATTGATCTTCTGAACGAACAAATGACAGTCTGATCTGTTTTGCCTCGAGATTATCTTTTATGAAGCGTCTGTCCACCTCAATATGCTTGGTTCGATCATGCTGAACTGGATTTTCTGAAATACTAATTGCGACTTTATTGTCACATCTTAGCTCACATGATTCGGTTGGTGGAAACCCAATTTCTGTCATTAATTTTCTCAGCCACAATATCTCAGTTAATCCTCTTGTTATTCCACGGAATTCCGCTTCTGCACTTGAGAGAGCCACCACCTTCTAATTTTTACTTCTCCATGTTACTAGATTATCACCAATAAAGGTCAAATATCTGGATGTGGATCTCCGATCAATTGGGTTGCTTGCCCAATCGACATCTCTATATCCCTGTATTTCCAAATGACCATTTCTTCTGAACAAAACTCCATGCCCTGAAGTGCCCTTCAAATACCTTATGATTCTCATGACCGCTTCCATATGCTCAACTTGAGGTTGATGCATAAACTGGCTCACTACTCCAACCGCATAAGCTATGTCTGGTCGAGTATGTGACATATATATAAGCTTGTCTACTAGCTTTTGATATCACTCTTTGTCTGCTAGTCTTGCTCCTTCTCATAGTTGTAAGCCGTGATTTACTACCATTGGAGTTTCAACTCGTTTGCATTCTAGCATCCCTGTTTCTGTCAGAAAATCCAAAATATACTTCCTGTGAGATATAAAGATTCCTTATCTTGATCTTAATACCTCGATTCCAAGAAAGTATTTTAAATTTTCGAGATCCTTCATTTCGAATTCTTCAAACAAGTTCTTCTTGAGCTTGTGCATTTCTTTTACGACATTCCGTGTAATAATCATGTCATCAACATAAATGATTAAACATGTTATTAGGGTTCCTGTCTTCTTCAAGAATAAGGTATGGTCTTAGTTGCTCTGCTTATATCCATATTTCTTCATGGTTATAGTAAACCTTCCAAACCATGATCGAGGAGATTGTTTCAGACCATAGAGTGCCTTTTTCAATCGACACACCTTTCCTTCCTGAGTTTCATCTCTTTAGCCTAGTGGGACTTCCATGTATACTTCTTATTCAAGATCTCCGTGAAGAAATGCGTTCTTCACATCAAACTGGTGGAGATGCCAGTCTTTATTCGCGGCTATAGACAACAATACTCTAATTGTGTCTATCTTGGCTACGGGCGAGAATGTCTCGTAATAGTCAATCCCGTATGTCTGAGTGTATCCTTTTGCCACCAACCTCGCTTTGTATCTATCAATGGATCCATCTTGCTTGTATTTGCTAGTATACACCCACCTGCAGCCTACCGGTTTCTTTCCAACCGGTAACCTACACATCTCCCACGTCTTATTCTTTTCTAGTGCATCCATTTTAACATCCATTGCTCGTTGCCAATTCTTGGACGGTTGAGCTTCTCTGATCGTACTTGGAACTTCTTCAGTGAGGATAGACATTGTGAATGCCTTTGCCTCCTCACCTAGCCTCCCCCTTACTGTATTTGCCACCGGATACCTTGATTTGCTCGCATCCCTATACGGTGTGTACCTCTTAGGTGGTCGTCCTCGATTCTCTCTTGGAGGTAATTTGTATCCTCCAGTCATTATCTCCTCTTGTTCACCTAATTATTCAACGAGAAAATTGAGATTTTGTTTTTCAGGTGATCTTACCGGGCTTACCTCAGATACCTCATACGGTGGAATATTAGTTGTGACTCGTAGTTCACTGTTCGGTACTGACGTATCAGATGTTGGCTTGGTAGTTGGATTATCTTGTTCTGTTGGTAGTTGGTGAAGACATCAGCAAATGGTGAAGATTAGACGACACAATGACGAACATAGCGAATTTGCGGTGGTAACTGACGATGAAACCAACGAACAGAGTCGAGCAGCAGGAGCTGAGACAGAGGCAGAAGACAGGAGATGGAGACTGACGACGACAGAAATTAACAGAAGGTCGGCGGAAGAGATCTGCAACACTTCGACATGTTCAGAGTTAGGCGGGCTAGCGGAGGACATGTCGACCATGGATGCACGATTCTGGAAAGTCGGCCAGAGATCTTTTTGGAAAAAGGTCTATAACACGAAACTGAAAAATGCACGACTCTGAAAGTCGCCTAGACTTCTGAAAAGTCGACACAAGAAACCGAAAATCCAAGAACTAAACCATACCTGAACTAAATCGAACCGGAGCAGAAAATAAAACCAGACCAGAAAATCAAACCGAATTAGAGAATCAAACCAGAAAATCCTACCAAAAAATTAAACCAGACCAAAAAACTGAACCAGACATAGAACCAGATTAAAAATTGAACATAACAGAAATACCGAACCAGAATGAAGAACCGAACCGAACCGGTTCCAGACAAAACCTGATTGACGACAGGTGGAAGCCTCAAAGGAAGACAAGGGATGAGAGGAAGCAGTTGGAGACGAAGAGGACATGATGGATGGTCGGGGAAGGACTTCGGTGCGCTCTTTGCAGGAGGCCGAAGAGGCAGCAAACGAGCAGTAACAACGAACAAGGTCGAACAGAGGATTATTGGAAGAGGCCGACCAAACCAAGGTTGAACGGAAATCGAGCGAAGCAGCAAACGAGCAGAATATCGAGTTGAACGAAGGCCGAACGGAGAACAACAGGAACAGAAGATGATCGGGGGACGTCTGAACGGACATGAGCAGCAACGAACAAACGATTGTCGAACAGAGCAGCAGAGCAACTGGGCGGCAACAGGTGGGTGGTCAACATGGGCGGAAGCAGGTGGATGGGCAGCAACAGGGGCGGCATAACCAGAACGGTAAGACAATGATACCATGTCAAATAAACTCGGATTACATTGTATTCATTGAACTTCCATTAAAATTTAGTTGCCTTATATAATGCTTACAATTTCTACCACTATGTAGTGGAAACCTACCACTATACTAGTGGAGACCTAATTTTACCACTACTCTAGCGGATACCTAATTCTACCACTAACACAGGGAAGGTGTCCCTCCAAAAGACTTTTGGAAAGGGATGGGTGCACTGTAGGTAGGGTTGATCATGGGCGGACCGGTTCGGTTCTGAAAGCAAGACCGAGACCGAAATTTCGGTCTTGCCTTCTGGAGGACCGAGACCGGCCTCAACCAAAAAAGTCCGCTCGAGTCGGTCTTTCTTGACTCGGGTCGGTCTCGGTTCTGGAGCGAATCTGCCCCCCTAAAAAATCCCTGAATTTTTCCAAATACAAACATCATTGGAATCAAAGTAACAAAATTACAAAGTACAAGTGAAAGTAACAAATCAACCAAGTAACAAATATACAAAGTTCTAAACAAAGATCATTTTCTCCCATAGTTCCAAATAGGGCTGATAAAAAAAGACTGCTGGATCGAATTTCTGACAAGACCGGACTGAGACCGGCCTGTCTACTACCGAAACCGACTAGGACCGAGACTGAGTGGTCAGTTTTTTTCCTTCAAGGTCGGTCTCAGTATTTCTTTCAAAAGTCCGATTAAGACCGAATCAGACCGACTCATTGAGAAACCTTAGAAAGTGAGATCCCATTACTGATTTAAAATTGCTCGGTCCAAAAAATTCAATTGCTTCTCTCCCCTTCGCGCATGCCACTTCTCGAAGCTGCAGAGAAAGTGACCAAGTTAAAATCTACATTTTTGACTGTTATAAAGTGATTGAAGCTGCAAATGAAAAATGACAGAACGCATTGGGAAGAGGGATGTTTGTTAGGGTGTCTAATTTTCTACTGCATCTGCTCGTTACTTTTTTAGGGGTTTCTTTTTATTTTTGAAGTCATTCTCTTTATTACTAGTCAGTCACTTTATTTTAGAACATTTTAATATTTTATTGAAGTAGGCCGGCATTCTTCTGTTCAATGTTCAATGGTGCATTGCATCACTTTCGTAACATTATTGGGTTCTTATTCTGCATCACTTTCCGCCTGAGTTCTTATTCCACTCGTATACTTTTTTCTGGATGCTTGAGTTTTTAATGTCTTCGCTTCATTGGTTTGTAAGACTGAGCTTGCAGGACAGTTTCTGTTTCTCGATGTTGTCCTTTGGGTTGAGGAGTAGGAGAAGTGCTCCGACAACGGTATATGTTTTTTTACAAAAAATTCGGTCCAAGACCGAAACCGGTCCAAGTCGAGCAAGACCGACTCATGTGGTTTTTTTTGGCCAAAATCGGTATCGGTCCTCCAGATGTCAGGATCGAAATTTTGGTCTCAGTCTTGTCTCCAAAAACGGCACGGCCCGCCCATGATCACCGGGTTTGCATAGTACATTCGGTCCCGGGCCGGTTCTAATCGGGCTTTCGGGAGAAAAAAAGTCTGAGACCAACCTTGAAGAAAAAAATCTACCCACTCAGTGTCGATCTTAGTCGGGCCGATCTCAGACCGATCCTATCGAAAATTCGGTCCAATAGTCTTTTTTGATCCCAGACTATAGGACGCCAATGGAGACCTTCGTCTACTACGCCTCTAGAAGGCTACAGCTTTCAGACTCCCAAAACCCAATCGTTGGCTCTTTTTTATTAGTTAGTTCTTTTAAATTTTGAGTTTACCCAAAAAAAAATTGCATTCAGTAATTGTCTCTTTTCTGATTTTTCTTTTAAAAGTAACTATGTTAGTTTTTTTATTTAAAAAAGTAAGTATACAATTTTTTTTTAGAAAAATAGCTATATGCTCACCCCGGGGTCGCGCCTATTGGACATAGGGGCACCCCAGGGGTGCGCCAATTGAATAGGCGAACCTCAGGTAAACAGTAATTTTACTGTGCAAAAACTATTTGGAAGTTTTTGTATCGTATGTAGAGTTTTTTACGTACCGTATTATACAGTCAGTAATTGTCTCTTTTCTGATTTTTTTTTTAAAAGTAACTATGTTAGTTTTTTTATTTAAAAAAGTAAGTATACAATTTTTTTTTTTAGAAAAATAGCTATACGCTCACCCCGGGGTCGCGCCTATTGGACATAGGGGCACCCCAGGGGTGCGCCAATTGAATAGGCGAACCCCAGGTAAACAGTAATTTTACTGTGCAAAACACTATTTGGAAGTTTTTGTAACGTATGTAGAGTTTTTTACGTACCGTATTATACAGTCAGTCTAAAAGTCAAAAATTAACGCATAGTTAGCGTCATTTAATTCGTAATTAAATTATCGACGCACCGTAATTTTTTTGATTTTTTTTGAGTAAGTATATAATTAAACTTCTCACCTAATACATTTACTTATTTCGGTCAAATTTGAGTGTAAACGATGTTAGGTTACAAAATCACTGTATTTTTAATCAAAAAAATTATCCTACGTAGATAATTGATTTACGACCTAAATGGCGTTAACCGTGTTGAGTTTGGACTTACATGGTCCGAGTTATAATTTTTTAAGAACAATTTTCATATCTCAACTTACGGTATGCCGTACAGTCAATCCGTAAATCCAAATTTAATATTTTTTGCATCATTTGAATCGCAATTAAAATATTTACTTACTATAAATTTTTTTAATAGATACATAATTTTATTTTTAATTAAACATCGAGTCATCATTTTCGAACAAAATGATTTTTTTTTAAAAAAAAAATAGAACTGTCTTGCCCCATGAATAGGCGCACCCCTGGGGTGCGCCTATGTCCAATAGGCGCGACCCCGGAGTGCTTGTATAGTTATTTTTCTAAAAAAAATTGTATATTTACTTTTTTGAATAAAAAAATTAACATAGTTACTTTAAAAAAAAAAATATCCTATTTTTCTTTATAAATGGGATGGGACGGGAATCTTTATACTTTCCATCCAAGATCATATTTTATTGGCTTTCTTTCTCAATAAATAAAAAAAATATATTTATTGGCTTTCTCAAGTGCTCATAGTTTTTCAGAGAACAATCCACGAAATTTACAAAGAGTGTTGAAAATTCAACACGGAAATATAAACTAATTGCAATCACGTCGATCCAAGTCCTCGTCTTAGTGGGACTGAATGACTATTGAAACCACACAAAAAGGAGCAGCCCACTTGCAAAATGCAAGGAAGGAGCCACCCACCTTCCTCCGCCATCTTTCTCTAAAAGTAGTAGTCCACTTTTATGCGAAAACAACACGTTTTGCATGAAGTCCGAAGAGATTTTTGCACTACGAGAGAAAGCTTAGTTAATGGCTCATTTTCATGGCTCAAGTATAATTGAGCCGTGAAAAATTTAATATAATAATTGGTAACGGCTCAATGATTAATGAGCCGTCCAGAATTTGATTTACCGGCTCAACTCTTTGAGCCTCTAGTAAACTGTGTTTTTTTTTTTTCAAAATTTAGTTGGGACGGCTCAACAGAACTGAGCCGTCCGAACTAAAAAACGTTCTGGTTTAGTTGGGACGGCTCATTTTTGTTGAGCCGTCAAGTAAAATGATGTTAAAAAAAAAAATAGTTGGACAGCTCAACAGAACTGAGCCGTTGCAACAAAAAAAGTTCTGGTCTGACCAAAAGAATAGGGACGGCTCGATCCTATTGAGCCGACTAGTAAAAACGTTGTCGTTTTTTACTCAAAAAAAAATTGGGACGGCTCGTTCCAATTGAGTCGTCCCAATCAGTAGTTGGATGACTCAATAGAACTGAGCCGTCCGAACTAAAACCGGATGAAATTGGTCCGGCTAGTAAAAACGTTGTCGTTTTTTACTCAGAAAAAAATTGGGACGGCTCGTTCTAATTGAGCCGTCCCAATCAGTAGTTGGACGGCTCAATAGAACTGAGCCGTCCGAACTAAAACCGACTGAAATTGGTCTGGCTAGTAAAACCGGCTGATTGGGACGGCTCAATTGGAACGAGCCGTCCCAATCAGCCTTAACTACCAGAACAGAACCGAGACTGCCTCTGCAGTCTGCACTTGTTCATTTTCTCACGGAAGAACTCTCAAGAACACACAGCACTCTCAAGAACTCCGCGCAATTGTCACCAAATCGGTAAGTTTGTTTCTTTTTTTTTTTCAATTCATTCAAGGATTCGACATTCCCAAGTCTTATACATGTTATCATTTCCTCGATTTTCAGAGAAAACATCAAGAATCACCAATTTCGAAAACCCTAATTTCTACATTAAAGTTCAATTTGAAGGTAATAAACCGATGTCTATCTCTTTATGTTGGATTCGTGGTTGGGTTAAGCTTTCATTATGTCAGATTTGTGGTTAATTCGTGAAAAACGAATTAAAGGGTAGGTATTCTAAGAACAAAGTGATTAGGGATTGCTGTGGGTAACCTTGAGCCGAATTAAAGGGATTGCTGTTAATATAATACATATATTATAAGATATGAATATAGGAATTGCTGTTATATATGTGAAATTTGTGTCCAATAAGTCTATTTTTTTTTTGCTGTTATATATTTGTGGATCAATTTGCTGTTATACATATATAGGAATTTGCTGTTGTTCCTACAGTGTATTGTGTAGATTTAGGTAATTAACTTCAATCTTCCTTTGAGATTATTGTTATAACGTAACTAAACCATCCTTATATAATACCCTGCCTTAATATTTTATTAAACCAATACTCTTGAGTGCATATCCACCGTAATATGTACAAGAGAGGCATGTTCTACAATAATGGGAGTTCATCATTCTTTCGTCGTAGTAGTTGGAGAAAATGGTGTGTGAAAGGAGATGGATTCCACTAGGCTGCAAAAAATAAGTGGAGATAATAACCTCACTGCACCAATTAATCATCAACAACACGACAAAAGCTTGGTGCACTTATATAATAAAAAATAATACTATTTATTCACGTTTGTGTATTTTATGAACAAATTACGCATAATCCACTATAAATAATATAGTATGATTATAGTCACTAACTATTAACACGTATTGGTTAACAATTATAGGTCATGCAAACCATTCATCAAGGTCATATCGCTAACCTTTAGAGTAATATGATTAATTCATTTCAACACTTCATGACAGCTGGTTCTAACGATTTCACACCAATTAACAATCTTGGTTGTGGTTCCACACTTTTACCAATTGCAAATAAAGTAAGTACATATGTTATATTTATCACTTATATCAATACATGCATGCTATTTTAGTTCACTTGTTAATAGAATATGATTATGTTAACCACGCACGCTTGTTTGATGTCTAAATGTGATGCATCTTATATATAGTACTTTGTTGGGATGCTTTTATAGGATGGTCAGACAACTCAACCAAGTGATCAGTCTGCCGAGCGTAGAAGTGAAGAAGATGATACAATAGATGATTGAAGAATGAAGTTCGAAATTGTTTCTTTAATGCTTTAGGAATTGAATATCGGATTGTAATACTGATTCTGTTTGGTTTATATTTACAGATTTTGGTTTGTAAAATTATTCAGGTTTTAAATTTATAATTAGGGATATATTAATTTACTCAAATTTTTTATTTTTAAAAATTTCGATTTATTTCGGCCGAAAATAGTTGAGCCGTCAACTATAAATTAAAATATAATCTCATTTGGACGACTCATACTAAATGAGCCGTCCCTATTAATTTTATTAATTTAGACGGCTCATACATATTGAGCCATCTATATGACGGCTCAATATGTATGAGTCGTCCTTGTGACGGCTCAATGAAAAACGAGCCGTCATATATCAGACGACTCTTCCTATGACGGCTCGTTTTTCATTGAGCCGTTAATGAAACAATTTTCAGTCCTTATATATATATATTCTCCCGTAGTGTTGGTATGATATGGGATTAAGGTTCTAAGAAACTGCCTGGAGTTGGAGGCGACTGTGTCTAGTGTAAGAGTTTGCTTATGGCTTAAAATTATTAAGACACAAATATTTAACAATTTGACCACTAGCAAGTTCTTTTATTTTATACGTGTGTATACTAATATAAATATGCATTTGGTGTATACGAAAACAACCATATATACCCACCCTTCTCTTTCTACTCTTTATTCTTCCTTTCAACTTCCATTTCACCTGTAAACAATCACCTTCCGGACCAAGCTACCACGCCATGGACGATAATGCTGTTTCAGCGGCGGTGATATTGGTGAATGCGGTATCTTCCTTCATTTCCCAGGAGATCAACCTCCAGACCAACGTACAGACCAATATCGACCGCGTTAGGGCCTGGTTAACGATGATGCAGGCTTATCTTAACGATCACCAAGCAACGGAAGCCAACCAGCTTCTCCAAGATCGGGTCAGGCAGATCCGAGACTGTGCACACGAAATTGAGGACATCATCGAGGAGTTCATGTTCCATGTCCCTCACAACTTCCACCGCCACGTTGTCACTAGGCTCGCCCACGATTTATATCATCACGTGTCTCAGAGAAAGGCTCTCCTTGAGCTTACCTCTAGAATTCAGGACCTCGAGAAGCAGATCCAGAGTTTGAAGACGCTGAGTTTTCTACATCCGAACAATGGATATGTAGCCAGTAGCTCGAGCACTACCACTATGTGCTCTGCACCCGTATCGAGTTGGACTCGTCAACATCAAGAAGAGCTAGTGGGTTTTGGATCCCTCCAAAATCGTATTCTGCACCAACTTCTGTCGGTTGATTCATGCAGAGTCACTTTGTCAATAGTGGGTCCCCCAGGTTCGGGTAAAACCGCTCTGGTGAAGAATGTGTATCAACATCCATCCGTTTCGGGGAAGTTTCAGTGTCGGGCTTGGGTTCGATGTTCTCGTTCCTTGAGACGCAAGGAAACTTTGTCGAGCATCATAGCGCAGATAAACGGCAATGTTGGGGACGATTTATCGAGAGGTGTCCTCCATAAGCATCTGCTACTTAAGAAGTATTTCATCGTGCTTGATGATGTATGGAGAAAGGAGGATTGGACGTACATCGACGAAGCGCTTCCCCGTGGACTCAAAGGAAGCAGAATCATCGTTACTTCTTGTAACAACGATGTTGCTGCATCGTGTGCTGAAACTCAAAGTCACGTTCATCAACTTAAGGGCTTGACGTGGAAAGATGCCAGAAACCTGTTCTGCAAGAAAGCTTTTCCGACCACAAATGGAGAATGTCCGCCCGAACTGGAGGTGTTCGCCGGAAACATTGTGAAGAAGTGCGAAGGTTCACCCTTGGCGATAACCACAGTAGGAGGTTTGATATCGAAAAAGCCTCAGATTCCTGTTGAGTGGAAGAAATTTTACAACAGCCTTGGAACGGATATTTCGATCATCGAAAGTATCTTACCGCGCTACAATAATCTTCAGAGTCAAAACGACATAAAGAGCTGTTTCTTGTACTTTGGAGTCTTTCCTGAGGATTACTCCATCCAGCGCGAACGGTTGATTCGACTGTGGATCGCAGAGGGTTTTATTACGAAGAAGAGGAACCGAAGCTTAGAGGAAGTAGCAGAAGACATCCTCAATGAGCTTGTTCAGAGTAATTTAGTACATGTGAGCAAAACAGATGTGGACGGTCGTGTTAGGAGCTGTCGGGTCCTCAATCTAGTTCGAGAATTCATTATCTCCGTCTCAGAGGAAGAAAAATTCATCCGGGTTATCGGAGATGCCTCGCTAACTAGAGACAAGGTCAGAAGGTTGTCCCTCGTTGCAGACAACACCATATTCTCTCAGTTTCAAGGTGAGAATTTGAACCATGTTCGTTCCGCGTTTGTCTTTGGGAAAAAAAGCTACTATAACCTAAACCTCTTCAAATTATTGAGAGTTTTAGACATGCAAGGATCAGACATAGACAGCTTTCCCGAAGAGATCCTTAGGCTATGTCTTTTAAGGTATCTAAGTCTACAAAACACAAAGATTCAGACCATTCCGAGCTCTATTCATAAGTTGTCTCTCTTGGAAACCCTAGATCTAAAGCAAACGCTAATCACTCGCCTACCTAAGAGCATATTTAGATTGTGCAAGCTTCGTTATTTGCTAGTCTATCACTATGCATACATGAACTACCTTCCTTTTGATGGTACCAAAGGGGTAGAAATTGGCGATTCCATTGGCGACTTAACATTGTTAGAGAAGCTTTCGCTTATAAAGGTGAATGCACATATCGTGAAACAACTAGGTTTTTTGACCAATCTGAGGAAACTCGGGATCGTAGGGCTCAAAGAGAAAGATGGTAAGATATTATGTGAATCCCTTGAGAAAATGGCGCGTCTCTCGACTCTTGATGTAAGATCGGAGAGACAAGACATGTTGCTTGACTTGGACAACATTCCTAACCACCGACCGACTTTCGAGTTTCTTCAGCGCCTCCACTTGAAAGGCCGTCTACAGAAAGTACCGGAATGGATTCCAACGCTGCAAAGTTTGATCAAAATCTCCCTCAAGTGGTCAAGGATGAGCGTTGATCCCCTTGTGTCTCTCAAGAATTTACCAAATCTAATGGAGCTAGAGATGATAGACGTTTACACCGGGGAACACCTAGAGTTCAGTGAAAATACATTCAAGAAGCTCAAAATACTGCATGTTGAACAGTTTAGTCAGCTGACGACAATATCGATGATGCGAAAGACGATGCCTGATCTTAAGAAGTTAACGATCTGCAAATGCGGAAACATGAAGATTCTACCCATTGGAATTGAGCTTCTGTTACATCTCGAGGAGCTTCTGGTGTATGATATGGCCAATGAGTTCAATGATAAGCTCAGATACAAAGATCAGTCCGTGGTTAGACATATTCGAGTGATCCAATCCTTTGATCTGACGAACGGTACAGAATGGGCTGCACGTAACCTGACTTAGGTGAGTCGGAGTCCGCACTCTTCTTGTGGAATGAGTTACGGTGTTTGTTTTTTCATTATTTGGGGTAAATTTTTAGACGGGAGTTGGTGTTGGTGACTGTTAGCAAGTTAAAATCTGTTTATCACAATCTCTCTTGAATTCAATACATTGATACCTTCAACTCAACCACAATTACATGTATTTATACTATTTTGTCTAGCTACATAATCATTACATTTGACTCTGTAATTTCAACATTACTATTTCACTTTTGACAAATTACTCTTACTTTTGTTGACTCATTGACTTGTTGACAAACTTACTCTTACTTTTGTTGACTCATTAACTTGTTGACTTAGTCATGTTAACACTCCCCCTCAAGTTGAGTGGTCGGATCTCTAATACTCAACTTGTTTAGTACTTCTTTGAAAACCTTCGAGTTTATTGCTATAGTTAATATATCTGCCAATTGGTATTCTGAACGAACAAATGACAGTTTGATGCTTCCAACTTCGAGGTTCTCTTTTATGAAGTGTATGTCCACCTCAATGTGCTTGGTCCGGTCGTATTGAACTGGATTTTCAGAAATACTTATCGCAACTTTATTGTCACATAGTAACTCACATGACTTGGTTGGTGGAAAATCAATCTCTGTCATTAATTTCCTCAGTCACAGTACTTCCGTTAATCCTCTAGCTATCCCACTGAATTCTGCTTCTGCACGTGAGAGAGCCACAACCTTTTGCTTCTTGCTTCTCCAGGTCACCAGATTATCACCAATAAAGGTAAAATATCCGGACGTGGATCTCCGATCAACTGGATTGTCTGCCCAGTCGACATCTGTATATACTTGCATTTCCAGATGACCATTTCTTCTAAACAAAACTCCATGTCATGAGGTGCCCTTCATATACCTCATAATTCTCATGACTGCTTCCATATGCTCAACTTGAGGTTGATGCATAAACTGGCTTACAACCCCAACAACATAAGCTATGTCTGGTCGAGTATGTGAGAGATATATGAGTTTGCCCACCAGCTTTTGATATCGTTCTTTGTCTGCTACTCTTGCTCCTTCTGATAGTTGTAAGCCATGATTTACCACCATTGGAGTTTCAGCTGGTTTGCATTCCAACATCCCTGTCTCTGTTAGAAAATCCAGAGTATATTTTCTTTGAGATATAAAGATCCCATCTCTTGATCTTAGTACCTCAATTCCAAGGAAGTATTTCAACATCCCTAGATCCTTCATCTCGAATTCTTCGAACAGGTTCCTCTTGAGCCTGTGCATTTATTCTATATCGTTCCCTGTGATAATCATGTCATCAACATAAATGATCAAACATGTTATTAGATCTCCTGTTTTTTTCATGAATAAGGTATGGTCTGAGTTGCTATGCTTATACCCATATTTTATCATGGCTATAGTGAATCTCCCAAACCATGCTCTAGGAGATTGTTTCACACCATACAATGCTTTTTTAGTCGACACACCTTTTCTTCTTAAATTTCATTTCTGTATCCTAGTGGAATTTCCATATACACTTCTTCTTCAAGGTCTCCATGAAGAAATGCATTCTTCACATCGAACTGGTGGAGGGGCTAGTCTTTAATCGCAGCTACAGACAACAATACTCTGATTGTATCCATCTTGGCTACATGCGAGAATGTCTCGGAGTAGTCAATCTCATATGTCTGAGTGTATCCTTTTGCCACCAATCTTGCTTTGTATCTATCAATGGACCCGTCTTGCTTGTACTTGATAGTATACACCCACCTGCACCCTACTGGTTTCTTTCCAACCGGTAGCCTGCAAATCTCCCATGTCTTGTTCTTCTCTAGAGCCTCCATTTCAACATTCATAGCTTGTCGCCAATTCTTGGATTGTTGAGCATCGTTAATCGTAATTGGAACTTCTTCTGTGAGAATAGACATTGTGAATGCCTTTGCCTCCTTACTTAGTCTCCCCCTTACTGCATTTTCCACCGGATACCTGGATCTGCTTGACTCCCTATCCGGTGTGTATCTTTTAGGAGTCCGCCCTCGATTCTCTCTTGGAGGTAATTTGTACCTTCCAATCATTACCTCCTCTTGTTCTTCTGATTCTTTAACCAGAACATTTTCATCTTGGGGTTCAGACAGGCTTACCTCAGATATCTCAAATGGTGGAGTATCAAGTGTGACCCTTAGTTCGCTTGTCGTGACCGGCGTATCAGATGTTGGCCTGATAGTTCGATTTTCCAGCTCAGTTGGATCATCATAGGAGGGACTTTGTCTGTCATAGGAGATATTTGAATCACACACCCAATTCGGTGGATCTACTGTAAGACTAACCACTGAACACTGGACTGGTGATAAAAATACTTTGTTTCAAGGAAATCACAGTTCATTATGGTGAACATGTGACGAGTTTTAGGATCATAACACTGATACCCTTGTTCTTCTAAGCATTATTTTTCTCAATTTCGGATTTAGAGTTGATGGTCTAAGACTTGTTTCAAAGGAACTCCATTCAAATTCCGAAGATGGAAAGACATCATATGTTCGTAAGACTATGAAGGTATGCATTTGATCTTCATCTTTCTTCTATTGTTTTTTAATCCATGACGTCAGAATTCTGTAAGTTAAACTTGAAGATTGTTTGACAAAGAAAACTTGACAATTGATAGTGTTTATCAAATAACCACACTCTAAATATAAGAGTGCATCATACAACTTATATATGGATATTCAATCACAGGTATCAAACTTAATGTTGCATTGTAGTAGCTATTAACCCTAAAAAAATATGGAATCTGAATCTTCAAATTTTCTTTTATTTTGAGGTTGAAATCAATTTAAATTTAAAAATGAAATTAATTAATCAAGAACCAAACAAAAACTTCATATATAAAATTTAAGTTGATAACAAAATACATATATAATAGGACTTAGAAAGAAATTCATAGTTTTTTAATAAAAAAATTATAACAACACGAGTTATTCGAATATTATGCACTTTTATAAAAGATAAATTCCCTAATAAGAAATCTTAATTTGGTCAAACAATGTCTAGTTTATATTCAAATATGCATTTATTTCCCTACCATACAATTTTCATGTCATTAAAAAATACACATGACTTACTAAAGAGCAGTGTATCACTTCTCATATAACATATATATATATATTAATCTAAGCATCATACAACCAAAAGTATTTCTTCATTTCGAATATGCTGTTCACAAAGAATTACGCTCTCCTTGTTCTTGTAAGCATTATTTTTCTCAATTTCGGGTTTAGAGTTGATGGTCTGAGACTTGTTTCAAAGGAACTCCATTCAAATTCCGAAGATGGAAAGACATCATATGCTCGTAGTACTATGAAGGTATGCATTTGATCTTCATCATTCTTATATATATCATTCATTTGATATTGCCATGCATGTCTCAGTTTTGTGATGTTTTCAGACAAAGTATGGGGACATCATCGACTGTATTGATAGAAACAAACAACCTGCTTTTAACCACCCTTCATTGAAGAATCATAAGATCCAGGTAACTACAATTATACAGTTATTTATACTGCAGTGAAGAAAATATTGTCTGTAACAATTTACTGGAGATGAGGGGTTTCGACATTGTTTGCAGGAACAACCAAATTTTCCAAATGGATGGACGAAAGGCTCTTCTTCCATAGCACAAGTCACAGATCTCAAACATCTGGGTTTCCATCAAGAGTGTCCGATTGGAACCGTCCCAATCCGAAGAAATACAAACAAAGAATCATCAACATTGATGGAACCCTTGGGAGAAACTTTATCTGATAAGAACAGCACAAACCGTGTGAAAATGGTACTCTTGACATGAAAAAAGAAGAGATTATATATACATATATTTTGCAGTGTTTCATATGGAATTTTGACTTTTATTCAGTCTGCAATTGTGCACGTAGTAAGAAAAGATACACGTTATATAGCAGCAAGTGCTCAAATTGACATTCGAAACCCGAAATGCAAACTTGGCGAGTCAAGCTCGGCATATGTTTGGCTTCTCGATGGTCATTTGCAAAACTTCAACATGATCTTAGCTGGATGGACGGTAACTCTATATTCCCTTTTCTCCTTCTGTTGTGTCTTTTAAATGTGCAATGGAGTCTGAATTTTGAAATGATTGAATTGCTAGGTGAATCCAACATTGTATGGAGATGGAAAGACTAGATTATCAACTTTCTGGGGTGTAAGCAAGCACTGATAGATTTGATTTGTTCCTTTAACGTGTCTAATATATACATGATTAACGGGTAATTTTCAAACAATTGTCGTGTTGAGCAGGATCGTGTGTATGACACAGGATGTTACGATTTCTTGTGTCCGGGTTTCGTGCAAGTTGATCGTGTTGTTCCTTTGGGCACTGTCTTACCTAATATCTCTGTTTCAGGCGGACCAAAATACCACATTACTATCAACATTTTTCAGGTGACTATTCTCTGCATAGATTATATAAGAATGAAAACACTTAGAGTTAGAACAAACACATTGTAGCTTGCTTTAGGGTGCATGTCCCCGTCGTCATTTAACAATAAATTAGATGTAGTTAGCAAATTTTAACTTTATTTGAAGTCAACTAACAGTGTGTTCAAAAAAAGTTCAATTAATAAGTTTTCTAGACTTAAATAGTATAACTATACAATTAACTTTAAGTTTGCTAATTTTTCTACCTTATGTTTGTTGGGATCGATTCTCAACAAGCACTCTAATCAAATGAAAAAGTTTATCACAAATGAGAAAAAGCGCAGCTTTTTGCAGAGAGAAAACTCAGTTTTTCGTGGTAACACCCAAAATTAGGGTAACCTCCACGCGATTTAGTTAATATGTATTGATGACAGGTTACTATTACAGAATACGTATACATGGAAAAATACAGTAGAGTACAACATACAGGTTCGGGGCGCTGCCCCGATCCCCCGCGATAAACTCACCGCGAGACGCGTACATTAATACATAAACTAACATCACATATTAATCAGGCCCCATTACCTAACACTGTTGTTGCTGTTGTTGTAGGATCCTGAAACAAAGAATTGGTGGTTACATTTTGGAGAAACTCATACTCCTATCGGTTATTGGCCCAATGCAATATTTTCCCATTTTTCAAATGCTGCAGCTCGCATTGACCTTGGTGGGTTTGTTGAAGGCATCTCCGGTCAACCAAATCCCTCTATGGGAAGCGGCATCCTTCCTGATGGAACATCAAACTACGACTATGTTAGTTACTATTCCCATATCGAATATATCACTCAAGATAATGTCACCACAACTCCTCAAGAACAAGACATAATCGTTTACCATGATGATGCTTATGGTGTGGAGTTCCATTCATCTACACAAGGGAAAGGGGCTAACTTTCTTTATGGAGGTCCTAACAGTAGGACCATCCTTAATCGACAAGTTGATGCTATCAAAGATATGTAACAATAGGGTGTTTAGCTTGTATGAGATGCTCAGTTTATCAAAGTATTGAAACAGCAAATTGATAAAACAGTGTCTTCAGTAATCCCACTGTAGGAAGCGAAATCTACTTTTCCCAAATGTCAAGATCATACTATTATAACAACTCCAATCGAACAGGACATAACAGAATTCCACGACAGCTTTTATGGAATAGAGTTCCATTCGTTTGTAGCAGGGAAAGGTGCTAACTTTCTCGATGGAGGTTCTAATAGCCTTACTATCCTTAAACACCCATCTGATGTTGTAAAAGACATGTGATAGGTATGTTCTTTAGCTTGTAAGGTGCAAATTTGATCCGAGTACCTCAATAAGAGCTCAAAAAGGGTCTAATCTTTCACTTCTAGGTTGTCTCAGTGCTGTCGTTAACAATGTTTTTCTAGGTTGTCCTATGATCATGGGTTTGTCTTATCTGTGATATATTGTTAAATATGAACTCTTTTCTGTTAAAGAAAAAGGGTTTAAAGATTTAGGCGATCCACAAGTTAAACTAGGGATCAGAGACTAACCCTCAAATCTCTTGGATGTTCTGAATGTTGTATAACAATCCAGAGAAATAAAGCCAAATACTTCTTCCTCATTTCATAGTAGAAGTCTATTCCAACATTTTCTATTGTTGCTTTTTCTACTTGTTGCTTTATCGTGTATTGCTTATGTTCTACTTTTTCTTCTTTGCTGCAATTTTCCATTGTTTCTTCAACATTTTAGCATCAAGGAATTGATTTGAGGAAAGGAACACCATGGCTGTTAGGAAATAAACTTGTAATATTCAAGAGTCTAGAAGTCTCTATGTGTAGAAGTTTCTAAGTGTCTAGAAGTCTCTTAAGTAATTAGGAGTTATAAGAAGTCACTAGAATATGAAGCTACTAGAAGATGAAATCACTAGAACCTCAAGTCTCTAGGGTCTTCTATATGTACCTATAAATATGTGATGGAATGAATGATAAGTCATCAAGTTGAGTAGACAAACAACAAGTCTCTCACTCCACCTCTAACACACACTCATATTCATATACACCAACAAGTGGTATCAGAGCAAGGTTAAAGATCGTGATGGCATCGACAAGTATGCAAGTACCGAGATTGACGAAGGATAACTACGATATTTGGTGTATCCAAATGAAGGCCCTTTTGGGATCACTTGACGTATGGGAGTTCGTGGAGACCGAGTTCAAGGAACCCAATGCGGCGGCGGTAATGACAAAAGAAGAGAAGGATGAATTGAAGAAGCAGCGGAAGAAGGAGAAGGAGGCCTTGTTCACAATATATCAAGGTCTTGATGAAGCCACGTTCGAGATAGTCGCTCCGGCTAAGACATCAAACGAAGCTTGGGGGATACTTCAAAAGGCGTTTGGTGGCATCGAAAAGGTAAAGAAAATTCGATTACAATCTCTCTGTGCTCAATTCGAGGCCATTCATCAAGAAAGCTCAGAATCCATCTCCGACTACTTCACGAGGGTTATCTCAATCGCGCATCAAATGCGAAGAAACGGAGAAACGTTGGAAGATGTTCGTGTCATGGAGAAGATCTTGAGATCCCTCGATCCTAAGTTCGATCTTGTGGCCGTGGCGATTGAAGAATCCAAGGATTTAGATGAGATGTCCGTGGAGCAACTTATGGGTTCTCTACAAGCCCATGAACAACGACTTATGAAGAGAGGAGAGGGAAGATCTTGGAGCAAGCATTACAAGCGAAGTTGACGCTACAAAATGACGGATCACGAGGCGGCTTCCAAAGAGGAAGATTTTCAACGCGGAGAGGAAGAGATGGTCGGACAACAACCACCAACGAAACTGATGTTCTAGAATCAGCTGGACGAGGAGCAAGTCGAGGAAGAGGTCGCGGTCGTGGTCGTGGACGAGGCCGTAACGGATGGACAAGTAACAAATCCGAGGTACAATGTTATGTATGCAAAAAATACGGCCACTATGCAGCAGAATGTTGGTATAATACCGACAACAACGGAGAAAAGACGAATCTTGCGGAGAAAACTAACGATGATGGAGTACTTTTGATGGCGTATGATGGAGCGGTGACATCAGAATCCGTCACATGGTTCATTCATACGGGAGCGTCCAATCATATGTGTGGACAAAAAGATTTATTTTCGGAGCTCGACGAAAGGCGAGATGGGCATGTTACCTTCGGCGATCTTTCCCGGCGACAAATCGAAGGGAAAGGTAAAATTTCCTTTGCACTCAAGAACGGGCGAAAGCTTTGCATCTCCGATGTCTATTATGTTCCATATATGAAGAATAATGTTCTAAGTGTCGGACAATTGCTCGAGAAGGGATACGACGTCCACATGAAGGATCACGCTCTTAGCATCCGTGATAAGAACAACAAACTTATCACGAATGTGACCATGACCAAGAATAGAATGTTTCCTCTACGGCTAAGCACACATGAGGAGAATTGCTTGAAGGTGACAACCCTAGACAACTCAACTCTCTGGCACATCCGGTATGGTCATCTCAATTTTGAAGCGTTAAAACTACTAGAAAGGAACAACATGGTACTATGCTTGCCGAAAATCGACCGTCCCAATGGCGTGTGCGAAACTTGTGTCATCGGAAAGCAGCAAAGAAAACCATTCAAGAAGTATCTTTCGAAGAGAGCAACCGGTCGTCTCGACTTAATCCACTCGGATGTCTGCGGGCCAATCACTCCCATCTCCATTGGTGGAAATAGGTACTTCTTGACCTTTACCGATGATTATAGTGGTAAGACTTGGATTTATATGATGAAGGAGAAAAGCGAAGTTTTGACAAAGTTCAAGGAGTTTAAAAACATGGCTGAGAAGCAAAGTGGTTGTCATTTGAAGTGCTTGCAAACCGATAGAGGATGCGAATACACGTCGCGTGAATTTGACAAGTTTTGCAAAGAGAATGGGATCGTGCATCAACTCACCATGCCTCAAACGCCTCATCAAAATGGTGTCTCCGAGAGAAAGAATATGACCATCTTGAATTTGGTTCGATGCATGCTCAAAGAGAGAGGAGTTCCGAAAGAATTTTGGGGAGACGCGGTTGCATGTGCCGTTTATTTACTCAACCGGTTTCCTATGAAAAGGATTGGGAACATAACGTCAGGGGAAGCATGGAGCAAGCGCTAGCCAAGCGTCGAGCATCTTCGTGTCTTTGTGTGCGTGGCGTATGCAAAAGTACAAGAAGAAAAGCGGACGAAGCTCGAGGATAAAAGTATCAAATGCGTTATGCTTGGCTATGGAGAGAACTCTAATGGCTATAAGTTATATAATCCTGTCACAAAAAGGATTGTGATGTCGCGAGACGTCAAGTTCAATGAGGAGTGTGCATGGAATTGGGGAAATATCAACCCTCAAAAGGAGATCTTAGAGGCGGAGGAATCGGAGGAGATTGTCTTAAATGAGGAAGATCAGGAACCATCTACACCCACAAATGTTGATGCCCAATCAGAAGAAGAAAGCTCGAGTGAATCACCCGTGAGAAAGACAAGGCGAATACGAGACATATATACCTCTACGGAGGAAGTTGATGAAGAATTATATGGTAACCTTTGTCTCTTCGCGGGATATGATCCATTAACTTTTGAAGAAGCCTCTAAGGAGACAAAATGGAAAAAGGCAATGGAGGAAGAGATTGGAGCCATTAGGAAGAATAAGACTTGGGAGCTCACTACACTCCCTCGAGGTCATGATGCCATCAGAGTAAAATGGGTGTATAAGACGAAGACAAAGGCAAATGGAGAAGTGGAGAAATACAAAGCGAGGCTTGTCGTGAAAGGATACAAGCAAAAGTTCGGGGTCGATTATGAAGAAGTCTTTGCACCGGTGGCTCGGCTAGAGACGGTAAGGTTACTCCTTTCACTTTTCGCTCAAAATAAGTGGAGAATATTTCAAATGGACGTGAAATCGGCATTCCTGAACGGGAATCTCGAAGAGGAAGTCTACGTCGAACAACCTCCAGGGTTTATTGTCAAAGGCCAAGAAGATAAGGTATATCGATTGAGAAAGGCGCTCTACGGGCTAAAACAAGCTCCAAGAGCGTGGAATTCCAGAATTGATGACTACTTTATTCAAAGTGGTTTCAGTAGGTGCTCGTACGAACATGCTTTATACTCAAAGACTAACCCCCGTGGAGACGTTTTGATTGTGTGTTTGTATGTAGATGATTTGGTGTTCACCGGCAACAATCCTGCCATGATTCAAGATTTCAAACAATCCATGGAGAAGGAGTTCAAGATGACGGACTTGGGCCTTATGGCCTATTTCCTCGGCATTGAGGTGCAACAAGGAGAAGATGGGATATTCGTCTCTCAAAACAAGTACGCAAGAGAGATTTTGAAGAAGTTCTCAATGGAAGATTGTCAACCGGTCGACACCCCCGGCGAGTGTGGAGTACGAATTACAAAAGAAGGAAAAGGAAAATTGGTGAATCCTACTCACTACAAGAGCCTCGTGGGATGCCTACGTTACTTGACGTGTACTCGACCCGACATACTCTTTGGAGTCGGTTTGGTGAGTAGATACATGGAGACTCCGAAGACCTCTCCCATGAAGGCAGCCAATCGAATCCTCAAGTACGTGAAGGGAACGCTCGATTATGGGTTGTTTTACTCATCAAAAGAAGATGTGAAGCTTTTCGGATTCAACGATAGTGATTGGGCCGGATGCTTCGACGATCGGAAAAGCACAACTGGGTTTGTTTTCTACCTTGGAGGTACGGCATTTACTTGGTCATCAAAGAAGCAACCAATTGTTGCATTATCTACTTGTGAAGCAGAGTATGTAGCTGCATCATCATGTGTATGCCATGCTATATGGCTAAGACGATTATTGGAGGAGCTCAAGGTGCAACAAGAAGGCCCGACCAAGATCCATGTCGACAACAAGTCGGCTATTGCCTTAGCAAAGAATTCGGTTCATCACGAGAGGTCCAAGCACATTGACATCAGGTTCCATTCCATTCGAGAACATGTCAAGGCCAAGGATGTTGAGCTCATACATGTGAAGACCAATGATCAAGTTGCCGATATATTTACAAAGGCTCTGAAGACCGATATCTTTCAACACTTACGGAAAATGCTCGGCATCACCGTAATAGGAGAAACAAGTTTAAGGGGGGGAAATGTTAGGAAATAAACTTGTAATATTCAAGAGTCTAGAAGTCTCTATGTGTAGAAGTTTCTAAGTGTCTAGAAGTCTCTTAAGTAATTAGGAGTTATAAGAAGTCACTAGAATATGAAGCTACTAGAAGATGAAATCACTAGAACCTCAAGTCTCTAGGGTCTTCTATATGTACCTATAAATATGTGATGGAAGGAATGATAAGTCATCAAGTTAAGTAGACAAACAACAAGTCTCTCACTCCACCTCTCTCACACACTCATATTCATATACACCAACAATGGCTTCATTCAGCCGTTTGATCTTCAAATGAGAGAGGTACGAGCTAGACAGCTTCCAAATAATGACTTTCTTTAAATCCCATGGGCTTTGGGGACACGGTAAAGAAAGATTTTCTTCAGATGATCACCCAACTCGTTTGAATATGAATCAGAAGAAGGATGCTACGGCGTTGTTCTTCATTCAACAAGCAGTTGATGATACCCGTCTTCCCTAATGTAAATTCGCAGCAGCTACCACCTCCCAACCAAGCATGGGACACCACTTTGCAAAACGAGTTTCGTGATCCATCAGAGGTAATAACTCTATGAACCTTCATTTAAATGGAAAAGAATTGATCCAATATTGCTCATCTCTGAAGTGATTACAATCACATCATTAGTCAAACAGGGTTTGCCCGCTTCTTTCTTGTCTAATACTTCATCTATATTTTAGATGTCAATTTTCGTGAAAACTCCTAATGGAAAAAGCATCACCCTAGAAGTGGAGAGCTCAGACACCATTGATAATGTAAATGGCGCAAAGATCCAAAATCAATACAGATTACTCCTTTCTGGGAAGCAACTTGAGGATGAAGATCTTTGTGAGGATGGATAGTTGTAAAACAATAACCTTATACGTTGAGACCTCGGACATGATAGAAATGGTCAAGGTGATGATTCAGGTCAGGGAAGGTGTGGGAAAACATAATCCTAAAACAAGGAAAAGCAAGTCAAGAAATCATGGAGCACAAAACAAGGAATCATGGAGCACAAAACATGGAGAAGACACAAGGAATCATGAAGCACAAAACATGGAGAAGACATCTTTTCCATATATTCTTCCTTACACTAAGAATAATGTTTTAAGCATCTTATTTAGGTATATGTATTCTAGATGACTATATAAAGAGTTGTAATCCTTCATATGAAGAGAATGTGAATGTGAGTTATATCTACAAACCTGTGTATTAAATTCAATATGGTATCAGAGCCTTGTTTTTCGATCAGTTCATCTACCGATTACATGTTTGAGTAGTCGAGTCATGTCGGAATCAGACGGAAGAGTTAGTTCCGTCCAGAAATCAGACTCAATAGTCTAGTTGGCGGCTCAGCTGGCAGCTCTGGCGGCTCAACTGACAGCTCTGGCGGCTCAACTGGCAGCTCAACTGGCAGTGACTGCGAGCACTTCGACAGAATATTTCGAAGCGGGATTCGTCCAGGAAAGCGAAGCTGGAGGTATTGGCGAAGCTGGAGGTATTGGTAAAGCTGGAGGTATTACCCAGCAGATTGGAGCAACGTACTTCCCTGCTGAGAACATTGTCTAGGGAGGTGTGGCTTGCATGTGGTCTCCAAGAAGGATCCATGGAGGAATTGGGTTCAATGGTAATACTTCAGAAACTTTGCAAGAAACTTACGAGGCATCCTTGGGTAGTGGTTGCGAGAGAGACAAAGGTAATTTAGGGTTTTATGAAAAATCCCTAATTACAGGTTTGGTCCCTCTAATTTAGTCAAATATTCAAATCAGTCTCATAAGTTTGATATGTGTGCAAAACATCCTAAAGTGTATCTAACAAGTGGTCCAGAAGAAAAAAACGGACAGTGGCTCCTGGATTCGGGTGCTACGTACACAATGACATTTGATAAATGTGACTTGGTAGGACACACCAATCCTACTCGGACATGTATTCAAAGCGTGAACGGTGAATTATCAGCAGTTTGTGGAGCGGGGTCGATAGAAATCTCGACATCACTTAAACTGAATAATTGTCTTTATGTCCCTGGACTTTCGAGCAAATTAATGTCTATAAGTCATGTGACTAAGGAGTTGAACTTCATGGTATTGATGTATCCGAGTTTCTATTTATTACATGATATTCAGTCGGGGAAGACGATTGGGCGTGGTACTAAGTGTGGAGGATTGTACTATGTTGACGAAGTGGCTCAACACAGAACTGCATCGCTAGCTCACGGGACTATTGACAGGCAACGATGGTTGGGACATCCGTCTTCAGGGTATCTCCACATGCTATTCCCTACATTATTTCCCCAACAAAATAATTTCTCGTGTGAAACATTCATTTTATCAAAAAGTCATAGACAGTTATATCAACTTTCTACGACTAGAGCGGATTCAGTTTTTTCCTTAGTTCATTCAGATGTGTGGGGTCCTGCCCCAATTTCTGGGTCTTGCATGAATAGTACTGGCTTTAAGTATTTTGTGCTATTTATAGACGATTGTTCTAGAATGACGTGGGTTTATTTCCTTGCTTGAAGTGATTTCCAAGTTCGTTGCCTTCTATGAAATGAATCACACCCAGTTCAATAAACAGATAAAAATCCTACGGTCTGATAATGGAGGTGAATTTGTTAATTCCTCCATGCAAAATTTCTTTAGGGAGCGAGGTATGATCCACCAAACATCGTGTCCACATACTCCACAACAAAATGGGGTTGCGGAACGAAAAAATAGGATTGTCCTTGAAATGACTCGTGCGATTATGATTGAGTCACATGTCCCTACTTATTTCTGGCCTGAAGCCATAGCAACCTCCGTATACCTACTAAATCGTCTGCCTACTAAAGCAATCAGTCTTAGAACTCCACTACATGAACTCTCACAACATGTTAATGTTCCCTCAACATTAACTCTTCTGCCACGTATTTTTGGGTGTTCTGTCTATGTCCATATACCAAAAACGGACCGTTCTAAACTTGATCCATGCGCAGTCAAATGTGTCTTAGTAGGATACAAAATTCATCAAAAAGGCTATCGTTGTTATCATCCGCCTACACATCGGTTATATACCACAATGGATTGTGATTTTCTTGAGACAGAATTCTATTACTCCACCCAACATAATGCTCAGGGGGAGAATCAAACAGACCCATTAAGTTGGGTGTCAAGTCCGGAATGGCCTGAAGCGGTCCCAAAAGAGTTAGTAGGCGGAACCACTGAGACACTTCAAAACATAGTACAATCTGACCAGGCAGGCGCTGGTATCATACCCACCCCGACTAATACTCCTGAGGTAAGTACCCAAATTTTAGATAATGAGTGCACAAGCACAAGTTATTTTTATAACAATGGTACAGGAGAGCAAGAGCAAATGGAGATATATACATCAAGAAGATATGTATTACCACCCAGATCAACCCGGGGAGTGTCGCCAACTCGGTTTGAACCAGAGTATGTACCAAGGAAAACAAGCTACCCGATTGCGAATCTGGCAAGAGGGAATATGTCGCGAATAGCGCATGCATTTTCCACGGCAATTTATTCAGAAGACATACCAAGGCACGTTCATGAGGCTCAAGCCAAAGAAGAATGGTGTCAAGCAATGAGTGTAGAAATGGAAGCGCTGGAGAAAAGTAAAACATGGGAGAAATGTGTGCTCCCACCCGGGAAGAAGGTGGTTGGATGCAGATGGGTTTACACCATCAAACACAAAGCAGATGGGTCGATTTAAAGGTATAAGGCAAGACTAGTAGCCAAATGATACACTCAGACCTATGAAGTAGACTACTTAGAGACATTCTCACCAGTAGCGAAGATTGATACGATCAGGGTCTTGTTCTCTATAGCAGCAAATAGGAACTGGCCACTACACCAGTTCGATGTGAAGAATGTCTTTCTCCATGGAAAACTTATTGAGGAAGTATACATGGAAGCACCTCCAGGCATGCCAGAGAAGTTCAAGAAGGGAGAAGTATGTCGATTAAAAAAAGCATTGTATGGGTTGAAACAATCTCCTAGAGCATGGTTTGGGAGATTCACTATAGCAATGAAGAAGTATAACTACACGCAGAGTAATGCGAATCATAGTTTTTTCCTAAAGAAGAAGAACGGGAAGGTAACTTGCCTGATCATTTATGTTGATGATATGATAATTACAGGAGATGATATGATAATTACAGGAGATATACCAGCTGAGAAAAAATCTATTTGAGGAATTTGAGATGAAGGACTTGGGCAACCTCAAGTATTTTTTGGGAATTGAAGTACTTCGATAAAAAATAAGTATTTTTATTTCTCAACGGAAGTATATCCTAGACCTACTTGTAGAGACAGGAATGACAGATTGTAAACCCGTCGATACTCCAATTATTGTAAATCACGGATTAACAATTAGTCAATAGGCAAGGCTAGCAGATCAAGGAAGATACCAACATCTAGTGGGGAATTTGATTTATCTGGCACACACACGTCCTGATGTAGCATATGCAGTAGGAGTTCTTAGTCAATTCATGCATCAACTCCAAGAGGAACACATGGAAGCAGTAATGCGAGTTATAAGGTATCTAAAAGGTACACCAGGAAGAGGGATTCTATTTCAAAATAACGGACATCTTGAGCTCGAGGCATATACAGATGCGGATTGGGCAGGTAGCAAGATTGATAAAAGATCAACGTCTGGATACTTCACATTTGTAGGGGAAATCTGGTAACCTGGAAGAGCAAGAAACAGAAGGTGGTTGCTCTATCCAGTGCTGAGTCCGAGTTCAGAGGAATAGCTCGGGGACTGACTGAGATATTGTGGATACAAAAGCTATTGTCAAAGATTGGATTTCCGATCAAAGAGTCATGCAACTTATGGTGCGATAACAAGGCTGCAATCAGTATTTCTGAAAATTCAGTTCAGCACGATAGAACGAAGCATGTTGAAATAGACAGACACTTTATCAAGGAAAAATTGGAAGAAGGGATTGTAGTTTTTCCATATGTACGATCAGAAGATCAACTTGCTGATGTACTAACTAAAGCTGTCAATGAGAAATCATTTGATGAAATCTAGTGCAAGCTAAATGTGTGTGATCCCACAATTCAGCTTGAGGGGGAGTGTGGGAAAACATAATTCTAAAACACGTAAAAGCAAGTCAAGAAATTATGGAGCACAAAATATGGAGAAGACATATTTTTCATATATTCTTCTTTACACTAAGAATAATATTTTAAGCATGTTATTTATGTTTATGTATTCTAGATGGTTATATAAACAGTTGTAATCATTCGAATGAAGAGTATGTGAACGTAAGTTATATTTATAAATCTGTGTATTAAATTCAATAGGTGTCCCTCCAAAAGGTTTTGGAAAGGGATGGGTGCACTGTAGGACGCCAGTGGAGCCCTTCGTCTACTACGCCTCTAGAAGGCTACAGCTGTCAGACTCCCAAAACCCAATCGTTGACTCTTTTTTATTAGTTAGTTCTTTTAAGTTTTAACTTTACCCAAAAAAATTGCATTCAGTAATTGTCTCTTTTCTTTATCAATGGGATGGGACGGGAATCTTTATGCTTTCCATCCAAGATCATACTTTATTGGCTTTCTTTCTCAATAAATACAAAAAATATCTTTATTGGCTGTCTCAATTGCTCATAGTTTTTCAGAGAACAATCCACGAAATTTACAAAGAGTGTTGAAAATTCAACACGGAAATATAAACTAATTGCAATCACGTCGATCCAGGTCCTCGTCTATTGGGACTGAAAGAGATTATTTTTGGTATGATATGGGATTAAGGTTATAAGAAACTGCCTGGAGTTGGAGGCGACTGTGTCTAATGTAAGAGTTTACTTGTGGCTTAAAATTATTGAGACACAAATATTTAACAATTTGGCCACTAGCAAGTTCTTTTATTTTATACGTGTGTATACAAATATAAATATGCATTTGGTGTATACGAAAACAACCATATATACCCACCCTTCTCTTTCTACTCTTTATTCTTCCTTTCAACTTCCATTTCACCTGTAAACAATCACCTTCCAGACCAAGCTACCACGCCATGGCCGATATTGCTGTTTCAGCGGCGGTGATATTGGTGGAGGCGGTATCCTCCTTCATTTCCCAGGAGATCAACCTCAAGACCGACGTGCAGACCAATATCGACCCCATTAGGGCCTGGTTAATGATGATGCAGGCTTATCTTAACGATCACCAAGCAACGGAAGCCACCCAGCTTCTCCAAGATCGGGTCAGGCAGATCCGAGACTGTGCACACGAAATTGAGGACATCATCGAGGAGTTCATGTTCCATGTCCCTCACCACTTCCACCGCCACCGTGTCACGAGGCTCGCCCACGATTTATATCATCACGGGTCTCAGAGAGATGCTCTCCTTGAGCTTACCTCTAGAATTCAGGTCCTCGAGAAGAAGATCCAGAATTTCGCGACGCTGAGTTTTCTACATCCGAACAATGGATATGTAGCCTCGAGTTCGACCACTACCACTATGTACTCTGCACCCGTATCAAGTTGGACTCATCAACATCAAGAAGAGCTAGTGGGTTTTGGATCCCTCCAAAATCGTATTCTACACCAACTTCTGTCGGGTGATTCAACCCGAGTCACTTTGTCGATAGTGGGTCCCCCAGGTTCGGGTAAAACAGCTCTGGTGAAGAATGTGTATCAACATCCATCCGTTTCGGGGAAGTTTCAGTGCCGGGCTTGGGTTCGATGTTCTCGTTCCTTGAGACGCAAGGAAACTTTATCTAGCATCATATCGCAGATACACGGAAATGTTGGGGACGATGTATCGAGAGGTGTCCTCCAGAAGCATCTTCTAGATAAGAAGTATTTCATCGTGCTTGATGATGTATGGAGAAAGGAGGATTGGACGTACATCGCCGAAGCTCTTCCCCGTGGACTCAAAGGAAGCAGAATCATCGTTACTTCTTGTAACAACGATGTTGCTGCGTGGTGTGCTGAACGTCAAAGTCACGTTCATCAACTTAAGGGCTTGACGTGGAAAGATGCCAGAAACCTGTTCTGCAAGAAAGCTTTTCCGACCACAAATGGAGAATGTCCGCCCGAACTGGAGGTGTTCGGCGAAAACATTGTGAAGAAGTGCGAAGGTTCACCCTTGGCGATAACCACAGTAGGAGGTTTGTTATCGAAAAAGCCTCAGATTCCTGTTGAGTGGAAGAAATTTTACAACAGCCTTGGAACGGATATTTCGATCATCGAAAGTATCTTACCGCGCTACAATAATCTTCAGAGTCAAAACGACATAAAGAGCTGTTTCTTGTACTTTGGAGTCTTTCCTGAGGATTACTCCATCCAGCGCGAACGGTTGATTCGACTGTGGATCGCAGAGGGTTTTATTACGAAGAAGAGGAACCGAAGCTTAGAGGAAGTAGCAGAAGACATCCTCAATGAGCTTGTTCAGAGTAATTTAGTACATGTGAGCAAAACAGATGTGGACGGTCGTGTTAGGAGCTGTCGGGTCCTCAATCTAGTTCGAGAATTCATTATCTCCGTCTCAGAGGAAGAGAAATTCATCCGGGTTATTGGAGATGCCTCTCTAACTAGAGACAAGGTCAGAAGGTTGTCCCTCGTTGCAGACAACACCATATTCTTTCAGTTTCAAGGTGAGAATTTGAACCATGTTCGTTCCGCGTTTGTCTTTGGGAAAAAAAGCTACTATAACCTAAACCTCTTCAAATTATTGAGAGTTTTAGACATGCAAGGATCAGACATAGACAGCTTTCCCGAAGAGATCCTTAGGCTATGTCTTTTAAGGTATCTAAGTCTACAGAACACAAAGATTCAGACCATTCCGAGCTCTATTCATAAGTTGTCTCTCTTGGAAACCCTAGATCTAAAGCAAACTCTAATCACTCGCCTACCTAAGAGCATCTTTAGATTGTGCAAGCTTCGTTATTTGCTAGTGTACCATTATGTATACATCAACTACCTTACTTTTGATGGTGCCAAAGGGGTGGAAATTGGTAATTCCATTGGCGACTTAACATTGTTAGAGAAGCTTTCGCTTATAAAGGTAAATGCGCAGATCGTGAAACAACTGGGTTTTTTGACCAATCTGAGGAAGCTAGGGATCGTAGGGCTCAAAGAGAAAGATGGTAAGATATTATGCGAGTCCCTTGAGAAAATGGCGCGTCTTTCGACTCTTGATGTAAGATCGGAGAGACAAGACATGTTGCTTGACTTGGACAACATTCCTAACCACCGACCGACTTTCGAGTTTCTTCAGCGCCTCCACTTGAAAGGCCGTCTACAGAAAGTACCGAAATGGATTCCAACGCTGCAAAGTTTGATCAAAATCTCCCTCAAGTGGTCAAGGATGAGCGTTGATCCCCTTGTGTCTCTCAAGAATTTACCAAATCTGATGGAACTAGAGATGATTGATGCTTACACCGGGGAACACCTAGAGTTCAGTGAAAATACATTCAAGAAGCTCAAAATACTGCATGTTGAACAGTTTAGTCAGCTGACGACAATATTGATGCTGCAAAAGACGATGCCTGATCTTAAGAAGTTAACGATCTGCAAATGCGAAAACATGAAGATTCTTCCCATTGGAATTCAGCTTCTGTTACATCTCGAGGAGCTTCTGGTGTATGATATGGCCAATCAGTTCAATGATAAGCTCAGATACGAAGATCAGTCCGTGGTTAGACATATTCGAGTGATCCAATCCTTTGATCTGACGAACGGTACACAATGGGCTGCACGTAACCTGACTTAGGTGAGTCGGGGTCCGCACTCTTCTTGTGGAATTAAGTTACGGTGCTTGTTTTTTCATTATTGGGGTAAATTCTAATATATATTTTAGACGGGAGTTGGTGTTGGTGGCATATAAATATTTTTCAAAGTTGTAGTTAAGTTTGTTTTTGCTAAACTATTTGAAGTGTTAAAGACTTTCTATTTAAAATATTCAGACGACTTAAAGACATTAAGTAGGTGTTTGTTTCAACCTATTCGTTAATATACATACAAACTAAGTGTTAATTAACATTGTATTTAGATATACTTATACATGTTTACATATATATATAGCGTTTAGATGAGAAAGTGTAGTAAGATATATCAATAAATGCATAACCTAATACTTGACTCGTTATAAGTAAATTAATATAGATACCGGCCTTGAACTTATTTTCAATGCAAATATGTTTTACAAGTATGAAACAAAAATAATATGTTTGCCGGAAATATTTTGTACGGTTATTTTAAATATACTATATTTCATTTTGTTGATTTTATATTAAAACGTTAAATTTACGTTCATTAATTAACTTCGTTAACCGTGGTTAATGTGCAAATTTTATTGACATACCAACACTTGATTGAACTACACAGAAAAAAATAATATGTTATTTTAAAATATAAAAATTCAGAAGAAAATGAAATTCTATAAATATGAAATAAAAAATAGTTAAAAACCATCACTCTAGAAGTGGAGAACTCACACACTAATTTTTTTTTAAAGTAACTACCGTGCAAAAACAATTTGAAAAAGTAAGTATATAAAAAAACATATTTAGAAATATGTATATAAGTGCTATTGGAGGTAGCGCATAATATTCTTTTTTACAAAATTCGCTACCCAGGTTAGCGTTTTTACCAAAATGTCACCCCAAGTGGCGTTTTTACTAAAACACTACCTTCCATTGGCGTTTTTTTTCAAATTTTTTTGTCGACTCGATGTTTAATTAAAAATAAAATTATGTATCTATTAAAAAAAATAGTAATAAGTAGATATTTTAATTGCGATTCAAATGATGCAAAAAATATTAAATTTGGAATTACGGATTGACTATACGATCTGCCGTAAGTTGAGATATGAAAATTTGATTATAAAAATATAACTCACACCCTGTAAGTCCAAACTCACAACGGTTAACGTCATTTATGTCGTAATTCAATTATCTATCTAGGGTAATATTTTGATTAGAAATACAATGATTTTTTAACCTAACATCGTTTGTCTTATAATTTGACCGAAATAATTAAATACATTAGGTGAGAAATTTAATTATGTACTTACTCAAAAAAAAATTAAAAAATTACAGTGCGTAGATAATTTAATTACGCATTAAATGACGTAAATTAAGCGTTAATTTTTTTGCTTTTAGATTGACCGTATAATACGATACGTAAAAAAACTCTACATACGATACAAAAAATTCCAAATAGTGATTTAAATAGTATTTTACTGTTTCGACAGTGATTTTGTATCGTATTAAGAGTTTTTTACGTATCATATTATACAGTCAGTTTAAAAGTAAAAAATTAACGCATAGTTAGCGTCATTTAATTCGTAATTAAATTATCTATGTACTATAAGTTTTTTTTATTTTTTTTGAGTATGTACATAATTAAATTTCTCACCTAATGCATTTAATTATTTCGGTCAAATTATAAAACAAGCGATGTTAGGTTACAAAATCACTGTATTTCTAATCCAAAAATTATCCTAGGTAAATAATTGAATTACGACATAAATGATGTTAACCGTGGTGAGTTTGGACTTACAGGGTGTGAGTTATACTTTTTAAAGTCAAATTATCATATCTTAATTTACGGCAGAGTGTACAATCAATCTGTAAGTCCAAATTTAATATTTTTTTGCATAATTTGAATCGCAATTAAAATATCTACTTCTTACAATGTTTTTAATATATACATAATTTTATTTTTAATTAAACATCGAGTCGACAAAAAAATGTGAAAAAAGCAACAAAAAAAAACGCTAGTGGAAGCTAGCGTAAAAACGCTACCTTTAGTGATGTTTTAGTAAAAACGCTAACTTGAGTGGCGTTTTAGTAAAAACGCTAACTTAAGTGGCGTTTTAGTAAAAACGTCACTAGGGGTGGCGTTTTGGTAAAAACGCTACCCTGGGTAACGAATTTTGTAAAAACAAATATTATGCGTTGTTGGGTATTGATAGTGACAGCCCAATAAGAAAAGAGCTCCAGAGGCCCAATAACTTTGCAGGGGTTAAACCCATATCATTCGAACCGGGCCGACCCATGTCAAGGTTGACCTGGCCCTCCTAAAGCGGCCCAGTATCGAACCCAAGCCAAAGTGGACGCCAAAGACTCCATCACTGGTCGCCATTAACCAAGGTCACAGCTTCCTACTGCTCGCCATAGGAGTGCTCGCCGATAAGAGAGGTCCAACCTCTCAACTCTGGTCCCGCCAACCGTCACTAAAGATATGGCCACGATATCCCGCATATCTCGGGCACATATTCTCTCAAGATTACATACGGTAACTGCAATATTACGTCATAACCGTAATATCTGCTATCCTAATCTTCACCAACACAATATTTACTAAGATATTCAGTTGCCTATAACGGTTTGGTCTCCTTACTCTATAAATACCTTTGCTTTACATACATTCAAAGGTTTTTTTTGGAGTTCATACACACAGTATACTCATTTAACCATCGGAGTGGGACCCAGAGGCACCCCCTCTGTTGCAATTCCCTTCTTGCAGGTTCATCGGAGCTCAGGCGAAAGCGGTAATCATCAATCCTTTGACATTCAATCCACTGTCAAGTCAGCATCTGGGAATTTCAGACCCAACATTTGGCGTCGTCTGTGGGAATACGAGCAAAACAGTCATGCAGCCTCGCTCTAACCGCAATCATCGGAAGCAGGCTAATGAGCAATCCTCAGAAAGCTCTGAATCCGTCACCGCTTCGCCACTAAGCGGATTGAACAGAAGCTCGGTTGCCTATGACGTCGGAAGAAGTCATCAATGGCGTTCCGATCACTCCCCGACAGATCTCCAAAGCTCGGAGGAGTATCCCGTTCCAACTGAAGAAGCTTTTTCGAGGATGAAAGGAGAAAGAGAAAATTGAAACAGAGGGATAAAGAATATATGAACTCTGGAATGCAAACGACTTGAGTGCGTAAATGACTAAATGCTAAATTTCGCCTTTTTCTAGCCAAAACGAAGGAAACCAAACGGGTATGTCTGAAACGGCTCATATAATAATTACACCATTTTTGGTAAAATCGAAGCAATGTTAGAATTCCAAGGATTACATCGAGGAGAGAAAAGGTTGAAACGGTATGAAAAACTGTCAGCCTACCCTTTGGTTACAGAAGACAAAGAGATAGACATGCCTCAAATGTCCTCTCGATTTCTCGCTAACTGTGCATTCATTAAATGCTCGAAACCTTACACAAAAAAGATGATCGCCCAAAAGCTATACCAAGCCTCTTCTAAGACCCTTGCAACGATAGTGTTCGCCCAAAGAGTGGAGAATGAGCATCCATAAACCCTGGCAACCCAAAGCGTTCGCCTAATGGGGTAAGGGATCAAACATTCCGAAAACTCTAAGCAACCAAAATCGTTCGCCAAAGGATACGGAGCATCAAAAAGCACATATAGCAAATAAGGACAGCAAAAGATCCAATCCAAATGTCACTATCTCAAACCCTATCACAGAATCAAGCTCGACCGAAGAAACTTCACTCAAGCTTCGGGGGCAAATGTTGAGTATTGATAGTGACAGCACAATAAGAAAAGAGCCCCAGAGGCCCAATAACTTTGCAGGGGGGTGAAACTCATATCATTCGAACTGGGCCGACCCATGTCAAGGTTGATCTGGCCTTCCTAAAGCGGCCCAGTATCGAACTCAAGCCAAAGTGGACGCCAAATGCTCCATCACTGGTCGCCATTAACCAAAGTCACAGCTTCCTACTGTTCTCCATAGGAGTGCTCGTCGATAAGAGAGTCCAACCTCTCAACTCTGGTCCCGTCAACAGTCACTAAAGATATGGTCACAATATCCCGCATATCTCGGACACATATTCTCTAAAGATTACATACGGTAACTGCAATATTACTACATAACCGTAATATCTGCTATCCTAATTTTCACCAACACAATATTGACTAAGATATTTTGTTGCCTATAACGGTTTGGTCTCCTTACTCTATAAATACATTTGATTTACATACATTCAGAGGGTTTTTTGGAGTTCATACACACAGTATACTCATTTAACCATCGGAGTGGGACCTAGAGGCACCCTCTCTGTTGCGATCCCCTTCTTGCAGGTTCATCGGAACTCAGGCGAAAGCGGCAATCATCAATCATTTGGCATTCAATCCACTGCCAAGTCAGCACTTGGGAATTTCATACCCAACATGCACTACCCCAAGTAGCGCTTATATACATATTTCTAAATATATTTTTTATATACTTACTTTTAAAAAAAAAGTAGTTACTTTTTTAAAAAATTCCTTAGACACCATTGATTTTTATTTTTTTCCAAAAAATACCATTGATTTTTTTTGCCTTTTTATTTTGGCAAAGATCCAAAGTCAGTTGTGATTCAAAAAATATTAAATTTGGATTTATGGATTGACTGTACGCTCTGCCGTAAGTTGAGATATGAAAATTTGAGTTAAAAAATTATAACTCGGACCATGTAAGTCCAAACTCACCACGGTTAACGTCATTTATGTCGTAATTCAATTATATACCTAGGATAATAATTTTGATTAGAAATACAGTGATTTTTTACCAAACATCGTTTGTTTTATAATTTGACCGAAATAATTAAATGTATTAGGTGAGAAATTTAATTATGTACTTACTCAAAAAAAATTACAGTGCGTAGATAATTTAATTTCGAATTAAATGACGCTAGACAAATTAACATATATAAACAATTAGGCCACTAACAAGTTCTTTCATTTATAGGTGATATACGTTATCTATATATGTATGTACTTGGTATATACAAAAACAGCCATACCCTTCTCTTTCTGAACTTCCGTTTTCACCTCTAAACAAACAATCACCTTCGGGACCCACGCCATGGCCGATATTGCTGTTTCAACGGCGGTGATATTGATGGAGGCGGTATCCTCCTTCATTTCCCAGGAGATCAACCTCAAGACCGACGTGCAGACAAATATCGACTTCATTAAGCCCTGGTTAATGATGATGCAGGCTTATCTTAACGATCACCAAGCAACGGAAGCCAACCAGCTTCTACAAGATCGGGTCAGGCAGATCCGAGACTATGCACACGAAATTGAGGACATCATCGAGGAGTTCATGTTCCATGTCCCTCACCAATTCCACCACCACCGTGTCACGCAGCTCGCCCATGATTTATATCATCACGGGTCTAAGAGAGATGCTCTCCATGAGCTTTTCTCTAGAATTCAGGTCCTCGAACACAAGATCGAGAATTTCACGAAGCTGAATTTTCTACAGCCTAACAATGGATATGGAGCCTCGAGCTCCACCACTACTACAATGTGGTTTGCACCCGTATCGAGTTGGACTCACCAACATCAAGAAGAGTTAGTGGGTGTCCAATCTCTCCAATATCGTATTCTCAATCAGCTTCTGTCGGGTGATTCGACACGAGTTACTTTGTCGGTAGTGGGTCCCCCAGGTTCGGGTAAAACGGCTGTTGTGAAGAATGTGTATCAAAACCTGAGTTTCAGTGCCAGGCTTGGGTTCGTGGTTCTCGTTCCTTGAGACGCAAGGAAACTTTGTCGAGCATCATATCGCAGATAAACGGCAATGTTGGGGACGATTTATCGAGAGGTGTCCTTCATAAGCATCTGCTACATAAGAAGTATTTTATCGTGCTTGATGATGTATGGAGAAAGGAGGATTGGACGTACATCGCCGAAGCGCTTCCCCGTGGACTCAAAGGAAGCAGAATCATCGTTACTTCTTGTAACAACGATGTTGCTGCATGGTGTGCTGAAAGTCAAAGTCACGTTCATCAACTTAAGGGCTTGACGTGGAAAGATGCCAGAAAATTGTTCTGCAAGAAAGCTTTTCCGACCACAAATGGAAAATGTCCGCCCGAACTGGAGGTGTTCGCCGAAAACATTGTGAAGAAGTGCGAAGGTTCACCCTTGGCGATAACTACAGTAGGAGGTTTGATATCGAAAAAGCCTCAGATTCCTGTTGAGTGGAAGAAATTTTACAACAGCCTTGGAACGAATATTTCGATCATCGGAAGTATCTTACCGCGCTACAATAATCTTCAGAGTCAAAACGACATAAAGAGCTGTTTCTTGTACTTTGGAGTCTTTCCTGAGGATTACTCCATCCAGCGCGAACGGTTGATCCGACTGTGGATCGCAGAGGGTTTTATTACGAAGAAGAGGAACCGAAGCTTAGAGGAAGTAGCAGAAGACATCCTCAATGAGCTTGTTCAGAGTAATTTAGTACATGTGAGCAAAACAGATGTGGACGGTCGTGTTAGGAGCTGTCGGGTCCTCAATCTAGTTCGAGAATTCATTATCTCCGTCTCAGAGGAAGACAAATTCATCCGGGTTATCGGAGATGCCTCTCTAACTATAGACAAGGTCAGAAGGTTGTCCCTCGTTGCAGACAATGTTGGAGACAAATAATAGAGAAGTGGAGTAGAGGAATAGAAGAGCACACGATAGGAAGTACTCTGAATGTGGATGATTTATTCAGACGGAAGGTGCCTCTATATATATAGGCTTACAAAGGAGCTGCTATCCTAACATTTCTCACCTAATTTACTATTATTAGTCTACTCTAAAAATAGAAGTAACAAACGAAACAGAAAATATATGAACAGAAATATCTTGACTTTGAATCAGTCTTCAACACTCCCCCTTGATTCAAACTTGCACACTCCAAGGAGTGATATGAAGTAAGCATGCTTCTTGTATGGGAGAGCCTTTGTAAATATATCTGCAACTTGCTCCTCAGTGCTGCAAAATTTCAAGATGATTTCATTCTTGGCAACTAGCTCCCTTATGAAGTGATATCGAATGTCAATGTGTTTCGTTCTTCCGTGAAATGCTGGATTCTTGGTCATTGCAATAGTAGACTTGTTGTCGCAGAAAATCTCAGTTGCTTCTCCTTGCGTGTGATGCAGATCAATCAACACCCTTCGCAGCCAGACACATTGACAAGCTGCTGCAGTTGCCGCCACATATTCTGCCGCTGACGATGACAGTGTCGTGCTTGCTTGTTTCTTTGAGCTCCATGTAATTGCACCTGATCCAAGATTGAAAGTGTGACCTGAGGTGCTCTTCCTATCATCCAAGGAGCCTGCCCAATCACTATCTGTAAAGCCAGACAGTCTAAAATCTGAAACATGTGAATACCAAATGCCATAATCCACAGTTCCAGCAATATAACGTAAAATTTGTTTTGCAGCTCCATAATGATTCTTTGAAGGCTTACTCATAAATCTCGAAACAACTCCAACCGAGAATGAAATATCAGGTCGAGTGTGAGCTAAGTAAATCAAACCTCCGACTAAACTTCTGAAACTAGATGCATTAGCTTGCTCTGCACCATCTTCAATCTGCAACTTTTCATTCATATTCATGGGTGTAGCCGTACCCTTACAGTTTATCATCCCAAACCTTTCAAGTAGATCTGAGGCATACTTCTTCTGTGACACAAATATCCCATTTTCGCTTTGCTTCACTTCGAGACCAAGAAAATAGTGTAACAATCCCAAATCTGTCATCTCAAATCTGCTCATCATACTGGATTTAAATTCAGCTACAACTAACTCGGATGAACCCATATAAATTATATCATCAACATAGAGGCAAACAATAAGAAGATTACCATTACCTCGCCTGCTCAAGTAAAAAGTATGTTCGTTTTCACTTCTTTCAAATCCATTCTGTAAAAAATAAGAGTTAATCTTACTATACCATGCTCGTGGTGCTTGTTTTAGCCCGTATAATGCCTTCTTCAGCTTGTAAACTTTTGTTTCATCACCATTTATCACAAACCCATCAGGTTGAGCAATGTAGACTTCTTCTAACAATTCACCATTTAGAAACGCAGATTTGACATCAAGTTGATAAATAGGCCACTTCAATTGTGCAGCCAATGCCAAAAAGGTTCTCACCGTTTCAAACCGAGCAACTGGGGAGAAAGTCTCTTCAAAATCGATGTCGTGTTGTTGTGAATAACCTTTAGCTACGAGACGAGCTTTGTGCTTCTGGATGCTTCCATCTGCATGGTACTTTGTTTTGAATATCCACTTCAAGCGAATGATGTTCTTCCCATCGGGCAAATCGGTTAGCTCCCATGTCTCGTTCCTTTCAATTGCCATGAGTTCATCTTTCATTGCTTGTTCCCAGTCCTTCGATTTTGCTGCTTCTTCATAAGTTGTGGGATCTGAAACAAACAAGGCAAATGAGCAAGATTCATAAATTCTTCGTAGAGACTTGACAGTCCTTGGTGGTGTCTCATCATCAGACGCCTCATTTGAATTGGGTGAGACGCTTCCCGCTACACTTGAATTTGATGAACTGGTTGGGCTGTTATTGTGCGAGTTCGAGGGAGACGAGCTTGCTGAATCTGCTGCTGTAGGTATCGATGTCTCATCCACTGAAAACTCAATTTGAGTTCCATCACTGTCGTTATTCCAATTTCCAGCTTGCTTCTTCATCAAACATCACATTTCTGCTTATAATCACTTTTCCACTGAGAGGGTTATATACCCTATATGCTTTGGATTCAAGGCAATAACCAATGAAAATACATTTTTCTGACTTTTCATCTAACTTGCTGAGCTTTGGAGAATTAATCAAAGTATAAGCTATACACCCAAAGGTTCTTAGGTGGCTTACCGAAGGTTTCTTACCCCTCCATGCTTCATATGGCGTTTTATTAAGGACCGCTTTCGTTGGAGACATATTCAGTAGATACACTGCAGTAGCAACAGCTTCGGCCCAAAATTGATTCGGAAGTCCCTTGCCCTTTAGTAGACTCCGAGCCATTTCTACAACAGTGCGATTCTTACGTTCAGCGACCCCATTTTGTTCCGGTGTATATGGTGCTGTCAATTCCCTGCGAATACCATTTCCCTCACAAAATCGATTAAATTCCTTAGATAAGAACTCACCACCTCTGTCCGTGCGAAGAGCTTTGATGCAGTATCCGCTTTGCTTCTCCACCAAACTTTTGAACTTTATAAAGGCTTCAAAAGTTTCTAATTTGAGTTTTAAGAAGTACACCCAACTCATGCGGCTGAAATCATCCGTAAAGAGTAAGAAGTATTGACTCTCTCCAAATGACTTCGTATTCATTGGACCACATAAATCTGCATGGATTAATTCAAGACACAACGAAGCTCTCCAAGCCATCCCAATTGGAAACGACTTTCTAGTTTGTTTTCCATAAATACAACCTTCACATACACCAAGAGACATAATTTTAGGCAACCCGAAAACCATACCTCTTTGCTCTAGCAATTGCAATCCTTTGATGTTGAGATGACCATATCGCAAATGCCACAATTTGGAGTCATCATGTGCACTAGTCACCAATGCAAAATCCTTCACGTTTGAGACTTCGAGTGGAAACATTTTATTGTTGTTCATGTGAATATTAACCATTGTGTGTCCTGAATTCTTTTCTTTAATGACACAAGCTCCATCATCAAACAAAATTGAGTATCCACTTATCATTAGTTGCCCGACACTCAATAAATTATGTGCCAATTTTGGAACGAACTGAACATCATGCAGAGTTTTTACTGTACCGTTGCTTGTTTTTATTGCAACCGTGCCCTTTCCTTCAGCTTGGAGATCTTTGTCATCACCTAGCTTAACCTTCATCTTTTGCGTCTCGTCAAGCTCTTTGAATATCTCCCTTTCACCCGACATATGGTTGGAACAACCACTGTCTATAAACCATACATCACCTGAAACTTCATTAGTGTTACCATGAGCCATAAACAACTTACTTTCTTCACCATTTGTTTCAATATAATTCACGTATTGTTCTCTGCTCCAGCAATCAGCTTTAACATGCCCGGTCTTCCCGCAATTAAAGCATTGAATTCCACTTCTATACCCTTGTTGTCCATTGCCAGAGTGTCGTTGGTCAAATCCTCTGCCCCCGCCTCGACCACAGCTCCTTCCACGAAAACCGAATCTGCCTGGACCTCGGCCTCTTCCTCTTCCTGCTGTCTTATCCGATTCTTTTGAACTGGATGACTCCCCCTTCACTTGAAATGCTTGTTCTTCTCGCTTCTCTATTGATCTGTTGATTCTTGCCTCATGGGCTTGCAAGGAACCCATCAATTCATCAAATGTAAAGACCGACATATCCTTCGACTCTTCTATAGCCGCTACTACATGGTCAAACTTTGGAGTCAAGCTACGCAGTACCTTTTCCACGATGGTCTGGTCCGTAATCTTCTCACCGTAGGATCGCATTTGACCGATTATTGTCGTTGCCCGTGACAGAAAATCAGCCATTGTTTCTCCATTCTTCATCATTAAGGTTTCAAAGTCACGCCGTAGTGATTGCAATTTCACCACAATGACCTTTGAATCTCCTTGAAACTCCTTCTTCAGGATGGACCACGCCTGCTTTGATGTGGTTGCCGTTGCAATTCGTGAGAATACGGTATCGTGGACGCCTTGTTGAATGATCACCAATGCCTTGGCATCTTTCTTTCGGTGTTCTCGTGAATCAGTACACCCTTGTTCCACGAATTCCCAAAGATCTTGGGACACAAGTATCGTCCTCATGCGAATACTCCAAATCTCGTATTTCTCTCCTTTGAAGACAGGAACAGTAGAGGGTGTGCAACACCAATTAAATTTGTGTTGGAAGACATGGTGGAAACCTACGCTCTGATACCACAAATGTTGGAGACAAATAATAGAGAAGTGGAGTAGAGGAATAGAAGAGCACACGATAGGAAGTACTCTGAATGTGGATGATTTATTCAGACTGAAGGTGCCTCTATATATGCAAGGCTCAGACTTAGACAGCTTTCCCGAAGAGATCCTTAGGCTATGTCTTTTAAGGTATCTAAGTCTACAGAACACAAAGATTCAGACCATTCCGAGCTCTATTCATAAGTTGTTTCTCTTGGAAACCCTAGATCTAAAGCAAACCCTAATCACTGTCCTCCCTAAGAGCATCTTTAAATTGTGCAACCTTCGTTATTTGCTAGTCTATCACTATGCATACATCAACTACCTTACTTTTGATGGTACCAAAGGGGTAGAAATTGGCGATTCCATTGGCGACTTAACATTGTTAGAGAAGCTTTCGCTTATAAAGGTGAATGCACACATCGTGAAACAACTAGGTTTTTTGACCAATCTGAGGAAACTCGGGATCGTAGGGCTCAAAGAGAAAGATGGTAAGATATTATGTGAATCCCTTGAGAAAATGGCGCGTCTCTCGACTCTTGATGTAAGATCGGAGAGACAAGACATGTTGCTTGACTTGGACAACATTCCTAACCACCGACCGACTTTCGAGTTTCTTCAGCGCCTCCACTTGAAAGGTCGTCTACAGAAAGTACCGAAATGGATTCCAACGCTGCAAAGTTTGATCAAAATCTCCCTCAAGTGGTCAAGGATGAGCGTTGATCCCCTTGTGTCTCTCAAGAATTTACCAAATCTGATGGAGCTAGAGATGATTGATGCTTACACCGGGGAACACCTAGAGTTCAGTGAAAATACATTCAAGAAGCTCAAAATACTGCATGTTGAACGGTTTAGTCAGCTGAGGACAATGTTGATGCTGCAAAAGACGATGCCTGATCTTAAGAAGTTAACGATCTGCAAATGCGGAAACATGAAGATTCTTCCCATTGGAATTGAGCTTCTGTTACATCTCGAGGAGCTTCTGGTGTATGATATGGCCAATGAGTTCAATGATAAGCTTAGATACGAAGATCAGTCCGTGGTTAGACATATTTGAGTGATCCAATCCTTTGATCTGATGAACAGTAAACAATGGGCTGCATGTTGTTAGCTTGTATAGCGGAAATCATATATTGAAGCTTATTATGCATTCAACTTAAAGTGCATGACAGCATCTTTTGGAAGTGGAGGCCAAGTTGTATGTTCAACTTTCAACCCATGTAACGGTAACCTGACCGAGATCCGGGATGGGCCCCACCAAGTTGTTATGCCACAAGAGCAAGGTATGCAGATTCTTGAGCCTCGATATCTGCTTCGGGATCGAACCCGACAAGGAATTTTGGTACAAGTACAGATTTTGAAGCTCACTGCAGTTTCCGATCTCTTAGGGAATCGAACCCGACAGATGAGTCGTGTAGATTGCTATTGTCTGAATCTTCTTTAGGAATCCAATCGATGTCGGAATCTTCCCTGAGATGATAATTCCAATTAATTTGCAGTATCCTAGAAATGGAAAGTTTTATACTTTCCTTGTTTGTTAAGAACGTATGGATACTTTCCAATTAATTTGCAGGTATTTTATTATATTACATGTGTGGAATGAATATGGGTATACGGTTAAAACCATGATTAATAACCATAGTTATTTTAATGGTTATGACATTGAAAATTATACTTATAATGGTTATGATTATGGTATGTTGGTTTAAAAATATGGTATAGTTATGGTATTTGTCATATTCTGCCTTCTCTAACCATAACTTAGGTGAGTCGGGGTCTGCACTCTTCAATTATGTTGGTTTGTTTGTGCTAAAATATTTAAAGTGTTTAAAGACTTTCTATTTAAAATGTTCAGAAGACTTGAGCCATTAAGTAATGCTTGACCCCCTTCATTTAGATGACACGATATAGTATATAATCTACGGCTTCTTTATTGATGTGCGTAGTGGTTTAACATTACCTATCATCAAAACCCACTAAAAAATTCACAAAATCAATCCAGAATAATTCCGGGCATTCCTAGAAACAGAATCAGGACCAACTCAGGTGATACGGAAGGCACTCAGATGCGAGTAAGTGACATATATGATACGGGGAGCAAGCGCTGGAAATTGGCGGATCTGCAGCATAGCATATCGGGATCGGAGCGTGCTGCAATCGAGGCAATACACATGAGCAACACTCCCACCGAGGACAGACTCGTATGGCCCTCGGCCGCAGATGGGGTTCCGAGACCACGGTTGGTCTACCACCAGATTCGAGGGAGGGAGCCCAGTTTGAACAACAGTGGGGCTGTGGGTGAGGCAACCGTCGAGAGACGAACCTGGACAACTATTTGGCGAGGCGACTCCATCCCCAAGGTAAAGCAATTCTTGTGGCGAGCTTCACATAATGCTTTACCTGTACGTGCTGAATTGGCTAGACGGGGAATCCAAACCGAACCAAAGTGCAGCTTTTGTGATGCTATTGAAACGACCATGCATGCTATCTTGGAATGCCCTTGGGCATTAGCTGTATGGCGTAAACTATGGGGTTCGGTCACGGCAGATGCGGGTACTGCAGGTTGGCTTGAATGGATCAGGTCCATTCAGGCACTGAGCCACACCGGAGGTGAGGTAGGTAGATGGAGGCGTGTGCTGGGGGAAGCAACCGCATGGGAGATCTGGAAAACCAGATGTTGTGCTAGCTACGAAGGGAAGGAGCCGCAGGTCGAGCCGACGGCCCGGGCTGCGCGAGCCCTGGCATGCGAAACATGGCGAGCTGTGCACAAACCAAACAGGGTCAGACCTGTTCATGGGAGCGAGCATGCGGATAGGGGCTGGGTCCGACCAGATCCCGGGGTGGTGAAGGTGAACTGCGACGCAGCTTGGGACCATACGACTAACAACGGTGGTCTAGGTGTGATCGCGAGGGATTGGCGTGGCAAGATCGTTGATGGTAGGAACGCTAGGTGCTTTGGTGCGAGTGCGAAGATCTTGGAAGCTAAGGCGATCCTCCAGGCGACGGAAATGGTGAGACACCACAGGTGGAACAATGTTATCATCGAATCGGATGCCCTATGTGTAATAGATATACTTAGAGGAGGGCATCTCGAGAATGATTGGGAAATTCATAATGTGGTGGTTGATATTTTGAATGTGGCAAAGGAGTGCCCAAACATCCAATGGCGGTTTGTCCGGAGAACGGCGAACAAGTGCGCACACTGGATTGCTACTAATTCGAAACAGGGGATGTCCATCTAATTGGACTTTGTCACATCCGCCTCCTTTATTATCTTTATGTATTTCGGACTATGTAAACGGTGTATTCGAGTAATGAAGTGTTTGATTATTTGGCAAAAAAAAAAAAAAAATCCAGAATACAATAAAGATCGACATTTCCTCTATAATAATGTCCTCTATAATAATGATTAATGATCAAGCAATTTCCGATGGCGTTTTTGCCACAATCGACAAAGCGTGGAGGCCGCTCTGCAACTCCTCGTTCAACAAACCATACACCAATCTATGCCTCTTCACCAAGCTCTTCCCTTCGAACTCCTCCGACACAATCCTAAGATTGAAATGTGTTTCTCCATCACTCCCTCGAACTCCTGCGTGTCCTGCGTGCTGATACGATACATCTTCCACTTCCAATTCAATGGGGTTCAGCTCCCTCTCCAGTACCTCCTTAATTCTCTGACCTCTGCTTCCCAAATTCGATTCTATTTCAACTCCTCCATTCACCTCGGATTCATCATTTTTACTTCTTGCTTCCGTGATTTTGCTCAAATTATCCATTTTGGGCTCCCCAATTTCCAAACCATTAGCGCCGACTTCAGGGTTCGATCCAAGATCCTTACTTTCAGTATCAGAGAGCAGCAGCAACGCTTTCTTCTGCATAAGTCTCAACATGTTCAAAAATCCATTATTTCTCGAAGGAGTCAAGCTCTGCTGGAGTCCCAAAAGGGTGACAAAATCAGGCGAAACCCTAATTATCTCATCCACGGGGCGGCCGGACAGCCCCTGGACGAGCAGCGCCGCCAGCCCCTTGGTCAGCACCGAGTCGGAATCCGCCTCGAAAACGACGTTCCTTTCCGCATCGAAGTACGCTCTAACCCATACTTGGGATACGCATCCCTCGACCTTGTTGTCGCGAGTCTTGAATTGGGCGTCGAGGGGTTTGAGGTTCTTGCCGTAGAATAGAAGCTGCTGGTACTTGGATTTTGGATCGGGGACGGACTGGAAGAGCTTGATTATGTCTTGGAGCTTCGGCGGAAGCTCCTCTATGGGCTGCAGGGAGTTTGATGACGGCGGCGGCGAGGGCGACGATTTGGTCGGGATCCTCTGAAAGGATATGGAGCATCGTTTGAAGGCGGGATTCCGCGAGAGAAATGGTTCAAAAGATTGAGTCTTCGGGTGGTGGAGGAAGGTGGAGAATCTGGTGGCGATTAAACGAATCGACAGTGATGAAGTTGCCGATGACATGGCTCAATTGAAGGAGTCAGAAGAAGAAGATGGAGAGATTTGTAGGAAGCCGACGAATCTTCATCCCCTTCTTCAATACCCTACTAATCAACATTTCATACCATTGAATCATTGGATCAAGCCCAGAAAATTGATATTATGTTGGCCCACGAGATTTTAATGGGTGCAAAATTCTAGGTAGACCTCAATGTTTATACATATATATAAGATAAGAATTAGGGTAAAATGCGCATTAATAATTTGGAAAATTTTAAAAAACTTAATCTGTAATGTTTGGAAATATTTTAAAATTTATTTTTATCCAAACTTAACAATATTTATTTTAAAATCTATAAAATAATAAATTACTTGAATGTCATAATTTAAATCCTTCAAAAGTTTTTAATATTATTATTATATAATTAAGTTTCAATTCAATTAAAACTTTTTGAGGATTGTCTTCACTCGTACCCGCTAGGGTTGACAATTTCTGACACGACACGATTAAACGATCTGCAAACGATCTGCAATTTACACGTTTAGACACGACACGATTACTAAGCGTGTCTAAACAACTCTTATACGTTTAGACACGATTAATAATCGTGTCTAAACACATCTAACCTGCTAAAACACGACAAACACACGTTTAAACACGATTAATTAATCGTGTCTAATCGTGTCGTGTCTAACCGTGTCTAATCGTGTCGTGTCTAATCGTGTCGTGTCTAATCGTGTATAATTTTCACTAACCCACACCCACATTTCTACAAAAAAAAAAAAAAAACACGGGCCACACCCACATAACCAGTAGCCCTAATTGCCTTTTCATTTTCAATTGTTGATTCGGTTGGATTTGTGTTGAATGTTGGATGTGTTGTTGAGTGTTGATTTAATGTGTTGATTTTAACGTGTCTTATCGTGTCGTGTTTTATCGTATATATCGTGTCTATCGTGTCGTGTTGTGTCTATCGTGTCGTGTTATCGTGTCATGCCGTGTCTAATCGTGTCGTGTCTTATCGTGTTGTAAACGTGTCGTGTCGTGTCGTGTCTTAATCGTGTCGTGTCGTGTCTTAATCGTGTCGTGTCGTGTCTTAATCGTGTCATGTGTCGTGTGACACGTTTATTAAACGTGTCGTGTACGTGTCTGACATTTACAGACACGTTTAAAACTTATCCGTTTAGACACGACACGTTTAATGACACGACACGATTAATGACACGACACGATTAGACACGACACGACACGACACGATTGCCACCCCTAGTACTCGCTCACCTCTTAAACTTGATCTGAATTAAGATTCATTATCTAAACCCTAAACTATAATACTCCGAATAGATTCGAGTCAAAATTGAATATGAACTCAATTATAATATATAAAGATTATAATTTTTAAAATATTCTCAAATATTAAAGATTACAGTCGCATCTACCATATAAAATAATTGTTAAATTGCAAGTTGTAACCTAATATTTAGGGTATTATTTGTATGTTATTCATAGTATAGGACTAATTAATTCTTTAGGGGTAATTAGTTAGTTTATTTCCGTTTTGTACTTAGATGCAATTTTCGAATTTGGGTTTAGTATATAAAGTCATCATCTGTAACCCTAAACCTATCAATCCGTAGCATTTTCAGTTTTACATCTTCTCTCTTCCGTTAGTCTCTCGAATCTTCTTGAGCTCGGTTCATCTTCTCGTTGCTAAGAAGCTTATTTCATCCGTTTCTTTACATGGTATCAGAGTGTCCAGTGCTCTGAAGCACTTCCAATCGGTCCTGCAAAATTGCTATCTGCAACTCCTTCGCATCATATTGTTTCTCTATCCATTTGTTCTTTTGTTACCTTGTTCCATATGGCATCTTCATCCTCCAATACTGATGCTAAGATTGGAGCCACTGGTTATCAAATCATGGCGGCTCCAACTGCACCAGTTATTGACCTGAACCATCCCTTATTTCTCCATCCCTCGGATACCCCTTCTCTATCTCTTATACCAGAAAAAATAACCGGACCTGACACCTATTCATTCTGGAGTCGTGCTATGTATAAATCCCTCATGGCCAAAAACAAGTTAGGCTTCATAGATGGAACTTGTATTAGGGAGAGTTATGATTCTACCTTCATCAGATTTGGGATAGATGTGACGCGTTGGTTTTTTCATGGATCATGAATTCGGTTTCCCGAGAGTTGATGACAGGGATTGTATACTCCACGAGTGCTTTTCAGGTCTGGAAGGACCTTAGGGAGAGATTCAATAAGATAAATGGTTCTAGGATTTTCCAACTCCATCGTGAGATATCCCTGGCCCAACAAGGTACTGAGACCATTTCTGAGTTTTTCTCTAGGATTCGTCTGATGTGGGATGAGTTTGATGTCATATGTGCCTTACCTACCTGTGAGTGTGAGCAGTTTAAGAAACACATTGACCATGCCTCTAATATGAAGTTGTTCCAGTTCTTGAATGGACTGAATGAGTCATATTCAACCGTTAGATCCAATCTTCTTATGAGGGAGCAGTTGCCTAACCTGAACCAAGCATATTCTGTGTTAGTTCAGGAAGAGCACCAGGGAGCGATTGTTGAGAATTCCATGGTGAACCTAGCCATCAGTATAAGCCACCCAAGAAAATGTTAATATGTGAGTACTGTAAAGGTAGGGGTCACGATGTGAGTAAGTGTTTTAAGAAGATAGGATATCCCTCGGGTTGGAGAAGAAGCAACCAGGGTTTAGGAAATACACCTCAAGACAGCAATGCCCTGTCATCCCTTTGTTCTACCTCTGAGTCTATAAATACTGGTTGTAGTACTCCTCTTGAGACGCAGCACACTGAGCCTGTCATGATCAGCACAGAGAGTTTGGAGCAGGTTGCACAAATGCTGAACAGGCAACAAGAGGCTTCGACTAGTATGGTAAACGCGGCAGGTATGGATTCTTTAAATAGACCTGTTCTTGAAAATGAAGCATGGATATTGGATTCAGGAGCCACCGATCATATGATATGTAGGTCAGATTGGTTAACGTCTCTACAAAACAATGGCTCTAATGTTCAATTACCCAATGGTTCTTTTTCAAGAGTTCCTAAATCTGGAGATCTTGCTTTTGGAAACTCAAAAAATTGACTAATGTTCTATATGTTCCCGACTTTAAACATAATTTGATGTCAATTGCTAAGTTGACTAAGGAGTTATCTTGTTCGGTTACTTTTTTCCCTAAGTTTTCAATAATGCAGGATCTCTACAGTGGTCTGGTCTTGGGGATTGGTAGAGAAAGTGGAGGGCTTTATCTTTTCCAGCCTTCTAGTTCATCTACAGCCTTACAAGCTCGTTCTTCTGATGATCACCAATCATTTCTTTGGCATAGACGTTTAGAGCACGCTTCCATTCAAACTCTTAGTAAAATTGACTCTCTCAATTTTCCATCCGTCTGATTTGATTGTTATTATTAGGCATTTTCTGATGTTGATCAAAAATCAGTTTAACACATCTGTTAAGAGAGTTAGAACTGATAATGGCCGTGAATTTTTTAATGATCAGTCTTTCTTATTATTCAAAGGTCAAGGAATTGTTCATGAGAGTAGTTGTCCATACACTCCACAACAAAATGGAATGGTGGAGCGAAAACATAAACACCTCTTTGAAGTTGCTAGGGCTATTAAGATTGAAGCTAATATTCCATCTAGATTTTGCGTTGATTGTGTGTTAACTGCATGTTATATGATTAATCTAATGCCCACTCCGGTTTTGAATGGATTATCTCCATTTGAAAAATTATTTGGAAAAAATCCTAGATTAAATCATCTTCATGTGTTTGGTTCGTTATGCTATGCAAAAATTATACCTAATTTCGATAAATTTTCATCTCGATCTGCTCTTTGTGTGATGATGGGTTATTCTGTAACCCAAAAGGGATACAGATTATTGAATATGAAGACTAAGTCTTTTTTTGTGAGTAGAGATGTCAGGTTCTTTGATAATGTTTTTCCCTTAAAAAATGTCGATGACATACCAGAGAAGCTCTTTGTGCATGAGCGCATTGATTCAGTCAATGATACATATGAATGTTTCAAGTCGACTAAGGTTGTTGATGCAGACTCAAATTCTGATGATACTAATGGTCCAGAAGATGATCAAGATACGTCTGTGAACATACATGATACATCACATATTCCTGATGAAGAACCAAGGAGGTCCACCAGGCACACCAGGGCACCCTTGTGGCAGAGAGACTATGTGATGACACAGTTGCTTATCCAATTAATAATTAGGTCAACTATAATTTTGTCCATCCAAATTATAAGAATTATATTGATAAATTGGATGTTATTGTCGAACCTGGTAATTATTATGATACGACAAAAGATAAAAATTGGATAGAGGCCATGACGAATGAAATTAAGGCTTTAGAAGAAAATAAGACTTGGACTCTTGTTCCTCTTCCTCCTGGAAAGCGTGCAATAGGGTGTAAATGGGTGTATAATATTAAGCAAAGATCTGATGGTTCGATAGAAAGATATAAGGCTCGATTAGTTGCAAAGGGATTTAATAAAAAAAAGGGATAGATTTCACTCATACTTTCTCTCCTGTCGCGAAAATGGTTATTGTCCGTACATTACTTGCTATTGCTTTGAAATCAATTTGTCCCTTATATCAGATAGATGTATCTAATGCTTTTTTACAGGGAGATCTTAATGAAGAAAGTTTTATGCAGATACCTCAAGGCTTTCGCAAACAGGGGGAGTAATCTCGTATGTCGTATGCACAAGTCCTTGTATGGATTAAAACAGGCTTCCAGGCAATGCAATTCCAAACTCACTGAGGCCCTTATTTCGAATGGTTACAAACAGAGCCTCTATGATTATTCGCTTTTTACAAAAAGACGAGGCTCTCAGATTGTTGATTTACTTGTTTACGTTGATGATCTGGTTATAACTGGAAATGATGAGTCCCTTATTACTTAGTTAAAAATAGTCTTACAAAACAATTTTAGAATGAAAGATTTGGGTGAATTAAAATATTTTATTGGTTTAGAGATTGCTAGATCTAAAAGAGGCCTATTTCTGTGTCAAATGAAATATTCACTTGAACTTCTTTATGAAGTTGGATTGTTGGTAGCTAAACCCAGTAAAACTCCAATGGAGCAGAACATGAAGCTTACGAGCAAGGGATGTGATGAACATTTCGGTCTGAATTAAGATGATGAACTAATTTCTGATCTCATTCTTTACAGGAAACTGATAGGTAAATTGTTGTATTTAACGATCACAAGGCTTGATATCAGTTTTTCTGTCCAACATCTCAGTTAGTTCATGCAGAATCCAAATAAATCTCATTTGGATTCTGTTCTAAGAGCTATTCGGTATATTAAGAATCAACATGGGCTTGCTATCTTATTAAGTTCAAATCCTGACACTAACTTAATTGCTTTTTGTGATTCAGATTGGGGAAGCTGCTTAGAAAACAGAAGATCCACTTCAGGTTTTTGTATTAAATTGGGTAATCCTCTTATTTCTTGGAAGGTCAAGAAACAGACAACTGTTTCCAGGCCCTCGGCCGAATTAGAATACCGCAGCATGGGATCAACGGTATTTGAAAATTATTTGGCTCAAAGGTTTGCTAGAAGAATTAGGAATATTTAATTCTGATCCTGCACATCTGTTTTGTGATAATAAGGCTGCAATCCAAATTGTTTCTAACCTTATGTATCACGAACGCACAAAACATATTGAAAGTGACTGTCACTTTATCCGAGAGCATATAAATGCAGGTATTGTGAAAACAGGATATGTGAAGTCAAGTGAGCAGCTAGCAGACATTTTCACCAAAGCTCTTGGAAATGCTCAACATTGTTACCTTCAAAAGAAGTTAAGAATGCTGGATATTTTTCAAGGTTATCAACTTGAGGGGGAGTGTTAAATTGCAAGTTGTAACCTAATATTTAGGGTCTTATTTGTATGTTATTCATAGTATAGGACTAATTAATTCTTTAGGGATAATTAGTTAGTTTATTTCCGTTTTGTACTTAGATGCAATTTTCGAATTTGGCTTTAGTATATAAAGTCATCATCTGTAACCCTAAACCTATCAGTCCGCAGCATTTTTAGTTTTACATCTCCTCTCTTCCGTCAATCTCTCGAATCTTCTTGAGCTCGGTTCATCTTCTCGTTGCTAAGAAACCGATTCCATCCGTTTCTTTACAATAATAATAATAAATTACTCAAGTTTTCAACCGTGAGAATATTACATTCCATCTAGAGATGTCGAAAAACTATATCCTCTATCCAGATATAAATATGAATTTGTTTATTCATTTATTAAAAAAATTGTGCATCATCACTCCAAAGTTCGATCACGATCAGGTGGTGATTGACACTTGACTAATCTCCGATCGAGTTTTTTATTTAATTAAGTATACACGTAAAAAAACAGTGGGAAATGACATGTAAAACTTGATGGGGTTTATAAGGGACGCCTTATTAATTAAAACCTTTATATCACTGACCTAAAAACATAATCTTATTGATTTATACAACTCATTCATGTAAGGCGTCGCCTCTTAATGATGAGCCTGTGGCGTCAGCCTACACGATGGCGTCGCCTAGGTAAAGTCTGGATAAGGACGCATTAATTGAAGGTCTGACAGCATTAAATGGGATTAAATATCTCCGATATTTAAGGAATAAGGACTCCTGTCCCATCAGAATGTCAGTTTGACCTCAGTTAAACTGATTAACCAGGGTAAGAAGGAAGCACTGTTCATCAGGTTAAGTGAAGGCTATAAATAGCAAACATTCATTATCATTTATTACATTCTGATTTTCACCACATCTACATAAAAGCTCTCAAAAGTCTTAGAACTGACTTAAGCTTCGGAGTGGAATAAACGGGTCAACCCGAAGTTGTCAATTTCACGCAGGTCGACCCGAGAGGAGCGACGCCTGTAGCTGAAGAAGTTTCACAGGATCCAACATCTGGCGCCGTCTGTGGGAACCCTTGAGGAAAATATTGTCATGGCTCCTACCAATACACAAGCTAAGCAAACACAGCAACCGGAGGAAGGAAGTTCCCTCCACAATCTTCAACAACACCTGACGCCTTCCGCTTTTATGCCGAGGCTTCGGGGCAATCCAGGGGCGTCGCACCCAAGTGCTTCAGCCCCAATAGGAGCTCCAGCTAGAGTACTATCGCATCCACAGACTCGAGCGCCGCTCCTACCCGCGCAATCCCATATAGCCTCATCTGGAGGAAGAGCACATTCAGCAGTCCCCACTGTCCAAGAAGTCGTCACGCCAGCACTTATAGCTGCGATAGACGACCTTCTAAATCGAAGAGAACTCATGGCTGTCGCTCGTGCAGCTCGTCTTAACGAGCATCACCGCACGGACGAGGCAGCCTCAGAACCTCGGGAGGTTCCCGTAATAGGACCACCTATTAAGGCGGATCCTTCGCCCAGAAGCGTTGAAGCAACGCCAACCCCAGTGGTAATGGCTCCTCCTCAAACTGAGGTAACCCTGGATAAAGTGATGGAGCTTATTGCTGATTCAAAAAAGGAAGATACGGGTAAAGTCATGCTGGAAGCAAGAGATAGGGCATCACACCCTTTCACAAATGAAATATTGGACGTAGACATACCATCCGTCCCGATCCCAAGGATTGATGTGTATAGGGGGGAGGGTGACCCTGTGGAGCATGTTCAAACTCATGAATCTTCCCTATTGGGAAGGTCAAAAAATGAAAAGCATTGCGCAATACTCTTTCCTTCAACCTTGAGCGGCGCCGCCTCTCACTGGTTTTTTGGATTGCCAAAAGCTTCAGTTACGTCATGGACAGACTTGAAGGACAAGTTTATCATCCAGTACATAGATGGTAGGCAACTGCTGAAAAGTGTGGGTACTTTGGACCATATTCGACAAGCAGGAGATGAAAGTTTGGGGGATTTTTATAAACGCTTCAATCAGGCCCTAGCCAGTATCGATCAGGTTATCACAGGAGGTGAGACCATTCGAGCTTTTGTTAGAGCACTGGGGCAGAGAGGATCAGCTTTGCATGATAGTTTGAGCGTCATTCCCGTCCATACTCTATCTGACCTGGCGGCGAGGGTCAAGTCATATATTGACCTCGAGATAGCCCGTGAGGGAAGGAAATCTTCTAAGGATCTTCGAAAGGAGATACAGGAGGGAAAAAGGCCAGAGCAAAAATTGCAAAAAAGTCGTCCCCAAGACGATAGGCGAAGTCATCCACAAGAGGACAGGCGACGCCCAAATATCCCGCGACCACCACGAGAAGTTTTCGAGAATTTCACGCTCTTAAACCAGGACATTTCGGTAATCCTCAACGAAATGGAGAAGAAGGATTTGGCGTCGCCACCATTACCCCGCAGGTCAGGAGGACCTATGGGCCCTTATCACGAGCAGTACTGTCGATATCATCGAAGTAAAGGGCACAGCACTGATAATTGCAAGATCCTGAAGAGAGATATCGAGACGCTCATCCAAAGGGGGCTCCTCAAGAACTTCGTGGCAAAGAGGGATCGTAGTCCCAGCCCACGAAGGGACAGGAGGGTGTCGCCTAAGAGGGAAGGAGGAGATGAGGGTTCAAGAGGCAAGCATGGGCATGTACGAGTGATTAGTGGCGGGTTTGCTTCGGGAGGAGAAACTAGTAGTGCTAGGGAGGTATACGCTACTCAGTTATCTGGAACCTCTAAAGCAGGAAAACGTCCTAGATCACCGGAAGAAACCGATATTACTTTCAAGGAGGATGAGATGAATCATGTGACATGCCCTCATGAGGACGCATTAGTCATCACGGCGGAGATTGCTGGATATGATGTAGAGCGAGTACTTATTGACTCGGGAAGTTCAACGGATGTCCTTTTTCTCGAAGCATTAAAGAAAATGGGACGGAATGAAAAAGACCTGAAAAAAGTGAACTTCCCACTTTTAGGCTTTACTTCAACTCCAACCTACCCGGTAGGAGCCATCACCTTACCAGTATTTTTGGGGGAGGGATGGAAATCTTTGACAATTGATGTTACATTTGTCGTGGTCGACGCCCCTACTGCATACAACGTAATTTTGGGACGGTCCACATTGAATCTGCATCGTATGGTTCATTCAACTTATCATCAACTCCTAAAATTTCCAACGCCTCATGGAATAGGAGTGGTAAAAGGCAATCAGCCGGGGGCAAGGAATTGCTACGTGCAATCCACCCGGCATCGAGTTTTGAAAGGAATAGAAGCTCTATCTATCCAGGCAGAGGAAGATTTGAGAGAAGGGAAGGTTCGCCCAACACCAGTAGAAGGACTGGTAAAGATATCGATAGACGGTCCTGAAAAGGTCGTCCAAATTGGGGCGACGCTTCCGGAAGAGCAGGCTACGGCTTTGACTCTTCTACTCATTGAATTTCGAGAACTCTTTGCTTGGAAACCGAGTGACATGCCGGGTATAAGCGAGGAGATAATTACTCACGAGCTCAACATTGATACCAGTATTAAACCTCTCGCTCAGAAGCGACGACCGGTGGGGGAAGAAAAGTCCATTGCCATTCGACAAGAAGTGGCAAAGTTGATAGAGGCTCGATTCATTAAGGAGATCAGATTCCAAACATGGGTCGCAAACCCTGTATTGGTAAAGAAGGCTACGGGCAAATGGAGAATGTGTGTCGACTTTAGGGATTTGAATAAAGCATGCCCTAAAGATTCATATCCTTTGCCACGGATTGACCAGCTGGTCGACGCCACATCAGGGCATGAGTTATTGAGCTTTATGGATGCCTATTCAGGGTATAACCAAATCAAAATGGCAGCATGCGACGCTCATCATACAGCTTTTTATGCAGATAGTGATATATATCACTATACTGTCATGCCTTTCGGACTCATCAATGCTGGGGCCACCTACCAAAGGATGGTCAACAAGCTCTTTGCAGGCATGATAGGTGTAAACATGGAGGCCTATGTCGATGATATGCTGGTAAAGTCCGTCAAAGGCGTCGATCATACAGAAGACCTCAGGAAAACTTTCGAAGTTATGAGGCTTCATCAAGTACGGTTAAACCCCGCCAAATGCGCATTCGGAGTCTAGTCTGGAAAGTTCTTGGGATACATGGTGAGCGAAAGGGGTATCGAAGTAAACCCCGAAAAGCTAAGCGCTATTGAGGGCATGAAAAGTCCCACTTGCCATAAGGAAGTACAAAGTCTGAACGGAAGGTTGGCGGCGCTGAGCAGATTTTTATCTAAAGCTGGGGACAGATCCCTACCCTTCTTCGAAGTATTAAGGGCCAACAAAAAGTTCGAGTGGACATCAGCATGCGAAGAAGAGTTTCAAGAGCTGAAGAAGCATCTACGAACCCTACCGCCATTGGCTAAGCCAGAAAGGGCGACGCTTTAGTTCTATACTTAAGTGTCAGTCCAATGGCTGTAAGCTCTGTACTTGTAAAGAACGTAGAATCTGGCCAGGTGCCAGTTTACTATGTATCTAAAGTCCTTTCAAAGGCAGAAATAAACTATATAGAAGTTGAGAAGTATCTCTTTGCGTTGGTCGTTTCAGCTAGGAAACTACGCCCCTACTTCCACGAGTATGAAATCACTGTATTAACTAATCAACCACTAAAACATTTCCTACAAAAACCAGATGCGTCTGGAAGGATGATAAAGTGGGCGATAGAGTTAAGTGAATTTCGAATCCAATTTGCGCCCAGAACCGCCATAAAAGGTCAAGCTCTGGCTGACTTCATAGTCGAGTCTACCCATAGCCAGGAAGAGGCGCCGCCCTCACTCCAAATCAATAAGGAAGAATCCTCACCTGAATGGAAGTTATATACAGATGGATCGTCATCCATTGAGGGTTCAGGAGCTGGTTTGGTACTCACTCCACCAGATGGGGGGGAATCTCTGAAATATGCCTTGGTTCTAACCTTTAAGGCCACCAACAACGAATCTGAATATGAAGCGTTGATTGCGGGCCTAAGGATAGCTAGAGGTATAGGCATCAAGGCTATCAAAGTATATTGTGATTCCCAATTGGTGGTAAACCAAATAAAGGGGGAATATACTGCTAAAGGAAAGATGATGAAAAAATATCTAAGTGAAGCCAAAATTTTGATTGAAGGCTTCGCCCAATTTGAGATTAACGCCATTCCAAGAGAGGAAAATGAAGAAGCAGATGCTTTGAGCAAATATGCCTGGCAGGCAACGCCTTTAAAAGTTCATTTTGTCGAAACTGTTTCATCTCAGGAAACCTATGAGCGCCATGTTTATAGCATTGACTCATGGGCGACGCCTATAAAGGCCTACTTGGAATCAGGAACTGAACCCGCAGAAGGGGCAGAGTTGAAAAGGATGAGACGTATAGCTCCAAGCTACACCTTGATTGAGGGAGTCCTTTACAAAAAGGGATTTTCTACTCCTTTCTTAAGATGCGTCGATCCACCTGAAGCTACCACTATCCTCAGAGAATTGCATGAAGGATATGATGCTTGCCATGAAGGAGCTAAATCCATTGTTCGGAAAGCTTTGAATCAGGGTTTTTATTGGCCGACAATGGTAAAGGAAGCAGAAGAAATGGTGAGAAAGTGTGAGTCATGCCAAAAGTACACTCCAAGGATTGGGCGTCCCTCATCAGAATTGATACCTATGCGCGTCGCTTGGCCATTCGTGCAATGGGGAATTGATTTGATGGGACCATTCCCCAAATCTAAACAGAAATGCTATATTATAGTAGCAGTGGATTACTTTTCAAAGTGGGTAGAGGCCAAAGCTCTGGCGTCAACTACAGAATTCCAAGTGATAAAATTCCTAAAATCCAGAATTATTTCTAGGTATGGAATTCCAAGCATTCTCATCAGTGATAATGGTCCTCAATTTGCTGGAAGGGAGCTAAAATGCTTCTGTGAAGAATTACATATTGACCATCGCCATGCCTCAGTAAGACATGCCCAGACAAATGGTCAAGTAGAAGCAGCAAACAAGGTCATCCTCAATGGTTTGAAAAAACGAATAGACGCCTTGAAAGGAAGATGGACGGATGAATTGGATAACGTTCTCTGGTCCATAAGAACAACACCAAAAACATCTACGGGTGAAACACCCTTTGGATTGGTGTATGGTTCGGAAGCTTTGGCCCCTACTGAAATAGCAGTATCATCACATCGAGTGATCCATTATCAGGCGACGCCTAATGAGGAACAGAGGCACATCGACCTTGACTTGGTGGAGGATAAAAGATGGATCTCTGATGAAACTCAAGGACGCATGCGACTAGCCACGGCTAGATATTATAATCGACGAGTTTTCTCTCGCCAATTTTTCGTGGGGGAGATGGTGTGGAGAAGAAATGAATTCTCACACTTGGATAGGCTAAATAAACTCTCCCCGAAATGGGAAGGACCCTATAAGGTCGTCGCTGTTCCCCACCCCAACGCCTATGTCTTGGAGGATGAGGAGGGAAGAAAGCTAAGAAATACTTTCAATACGGAGCATTTGAAAAAATTCTACGCTTAAGTTATGATGTACAATACTATTGTAACTCTACTTGATTATTACTAATGAGTATCGCAAGTTTTGGAAGTCATTGATTCAAACAATAAAGTCGACGCCTTGATAAACATGCCTTAATTATCCGAAAAAGATAATTTACAAGGGAAAATGTTCAAGCGTTAAAACTACAAAAATCAAAGCCTAGAAAGCAATAAAATATTCTAATGACCCTGGGAAGGAGGGGTCTTCGAAGGAGCCTCAGTGCTCGGCTCTGGCGCCGCTCGCTTCTGCCCAGCCTTTGGAGGATTAGTGGTGGATGGCGATGCTCCAGAAGCTTTGGCAGCAGCTTCAGCTCTCTTGTTCTGCTGTTGCATCTGCAAGAAGGCTTTAAAGCCTTGTACTCGCTCCACGGGGAAGTCAGCTTGAACTTCGCGGATCTGGGAAACTAAATTTCCGTATACACGGATAATCTTGTTGAGTAGATGCCTCTCCGCAGCTTCCTCGAAGGCGGCAGTCTTCTTGAAGGAGGTCACCGCCTCCACTTTAGTAGTCTCAAGTTGAACGAGCGCCGCCTCCTTCTCCTTTTGAACGGCTTGAAGTTGGCCAAAGGCTACCTCTTTCTCCTTCTGGAGAGTTTCAGCCTGAAGAAGCGCCGCCTCCTTCTCCTTGGTCGCAGCAGACAAGTTCTTCTCGGCCCGGCGAGCGTTCTCCCTGTTCTGGTTGGAGGCTTGTTCACACTCTGCAAGTTGCTGGGCAAACTTGTTGGCTTTTTCCACAGCGAACTGAGCCTTCTCAATAGCACCATCCTTCAACTCAACCTCTTCGCCAAGGCGTCGACGAAGGAGGACTATATCCTCTTCAAGCTTCGCCTTCTCCTTCACCCAATCAGCCTTTTCCTTTTCAAGATAAGCAGACTTGGCCGCCCTTGCAGCTTGGTCTTCCATAGCCGCGCATTTGTGGGCCAACTGCACTGCTAAGGCGCCAACCTGAGTTTCTGTGGCCAAAAGCTGTAAACAAAAGGATTAGACAAGCGAAAGAAGGATGGAGGAGTGGACAAGCGAAAGAAGGATTAGACTTACAGAGGCGACAGAAGTGAGGTGGTTTTTAACAGCTCCTTCGACCCATTGAGGATCGAAGTGACCCACTCACAAGATGAAGAGCTAAGTCAGAATTGGCGAGGGTTCCTTCAGAAAGCTTCGCTTGAAGGGAGGTCCCTTCGGGGATGTTTATACCTTGCAAGCGGCGCCATGGTTCCCAATTCATCAGTCGGTTCTCTGGCACTGGTGTCTCGTAGAGGTGCCGCCTCAAATCAAACCCAGGGCCTTCAACAGGACCCAAAGGAGTCATAGAGGCAGACGGAGACATACCTGGCGTCGTCGGGCGGACAGATGACCTTGGAGACATACCAGGCATCGACGCTTGGGGCATGGTGGGTGTCGCTGGAGATGGGGACCTTCGAGGCGGAGCTTGCCTGAGAGGTGAGGGATCAAGGGTGGAAGATGAATTCACCCTATCCCCTAGCGACGCTCCGGACCCTAAAAATAGGGCTGTTAGAAAAAGAAGGCATCTTGGCCAAAACCTAAAAACATTATAAATTCTTATTAAAGAAAAAATACATGTTGGTAGCGCCGCTTCTTCTGCACTCTCGTCCAACACTATAGTGTTGGAAGGATCAGCAGGATTTTTCTTATCCCTCTTAGAGCGTCGCTTTGGAGCCATGGTTTTCGCTTTATGTTTCTTCTTGGATGGTGTTGGGTATTGATAGTGACGACTCAATATGGGAAAGGCCTCGAAGGCCCAATAAATTTGCAGGGGGTGCAACCCATACCATTTAAACAAGGCCAACCCACAGTAAGGTTACTCTGACCCTCATAAAGTGGTCCAGTATCGAATCCAAACTAAAGTGGACGCCAAAGTGCCACTTCAGGTCGCCATTGGCCAAGGCCAAAGCCTCCCACTGCTCGCCATGGGAGTGCTCGCCAAGGGAGTTCCCAAGGAATGCTCACCAACAATCAAGGTCGCAGCCATAGGAGTGCTCGCCATGAAGAGAGTCTTGCCTCTCTCCTCTGGTCTCACCAACCGTTAATAAGGATATAGCCACGATATCCCGCATATCTCGGGCACATATTCACTAAAGATTAGATACGGTAACTGCAATATCTCACCGTAACCGCAATATCTACTATCTAAATCTTCAACAACACAATATTCACGAAGATATACAGTTAACTTATACGGTTTGGTATCTCCTACTCTATAAATACCTTTGCTTTACATACATTCAATACGTTTTGAGCTATAGACACACATATACTCATTTAAGCATCGGAGAGGGACCCAGAGGCACCCCCTCTGTTGCGCTCCCCTACTTGCAGGTTCATCGGAGCTCAGGCGAAAGCGCGCGATCACCATACCCTTGGCATTCAATTCATTGCCAAATCAGCATTCAGGAAATCACAATACAACATTTGGCGCCGTCTGTGGGAAAACGAGCAAAACAGTCATACATACTCGCTCTAACCGCAATCATCGGAAAGAAGCTAACGAACAATCCTCGGATAGCTCTAATTCCGCTGCCGCTTCGCACTCCACCAAGAACCTGCTAGCCAAGCAGTCTGTGATGCCGTCCCTCCGAGACCGGCACGTGAACACATTGGCAATTCGAGAATGACCCCTGTTCCAAACGTCGCAGAGATTCCAGATCGACAAACCATCCAAGTGGCTTGGGAAACCATTCAGGTAACCGCAGAGATGATATCCCTCTTGGAAACCATCATAGGACAGGCCCGCAGAAAAACCCATGCTCCTCATGAAGATCCTCGTCCTGCGGGGCCACCGGAATCAGAAACTGGAAATCCTGGCACCACAGTCCCTCAAGAAGATCAAGAGATGACCTTTGGACACCAATCCTTACCTCCGGCCTCCACTGAGACGCCGGCGGTCACTCACCCTGGCAATCCATCAAGTTTTGCACCGACTGGAGGACTGCAGCCTCTGTTCACTCTTGACCAAGTTGAGGAGCTTATCACTAAGAGACTCAAAGAACAACGCGAAATCGTCATGACTCCCTTTAAGGAACGATCAGCTCATCTCTTCACCACTGACCTGGTCGTCATCAAGATCCCAAAGGATGTTGTCGCCAGGGCCATCCCCAAGTATAGTGTTGGAGGCGCCCCCATTATACATGTTAATAAGCATGAAGCCTCTCTGTTGGGTAATTCGACTGATCTGAATCACTTAGCCCTGTTATTTCTGTCGACCATTTTGGGTTCGGCGTCGTCTTGGTTCTTTGGTGTCCCTGCAGGATCAAGAAGGGTAAGAAGGGTCGAGAAAAGCCTAGATCGGAAAACCCAGGACCAAGACATCCAGAGGTCCCCGAGTATTTCACGCCTTTAAACAGGCAGATCTCGGCGGTACTAGTCGAGATGGAAAGGTCTCTGGCGAGGCCACCGAGACCCCGCAAGAGTGGTCAGCCCATGGGGAATGACACCGAGAGCTATTGCAGATATCACAAGCGCGACATCGAAAAGCTGATAAAGAGAGGAATCTTGAAGGAATGAATGCACAAGGCTGGACAGTCATAATAAACTTTCAGCTAAGTGGGAAGGACCATACAAGCAAGTGATTCCTTCATAAACATGTTCACTCGAAGCAAATCGAAGACAAAAGCCCTGTCTCCAAAGACAGGCCAAAAGCCCTATCACCAAAGATAGGCCACAAAAGCCCTGACGCCAAAGTCAGGCCAAAAGCCCTAACAACAAAGTTAGGCCACAAAAGCCCTGACACCAAAGTCAGGCCAAAAGCCCTAACAACAAAGTTAGGCCACAAAAGCCCAGACACCAAAGACAGTCAAAAAGCCCTAACAACAAAGTTAGGCCACAAAAGCCCTGTCGCCAAAGACAGGCCAAAAGCCCTATCACCAAAGATAGGCCACAAAAGCCCTGACGCCAAAGTCAGGCCAAAAGCCCTAACAACAAAGTTAGGCCACAAAAGCCCTGTCGCCAAAGACAGGCCAAAAGCCCTATCACCAAAGATAGGCCACAAAAGCCCTGACACCAAAGTCAGACCAAAAGCCCTAACAACAAAGTTAGGCCACAAAAGCCCTGTCGCCAAAGACAGGCCAAAAGCCCTAACAACAAAGTTAGGCCACAAAAGCCCTGACGCCAAAGTCAGGCCAAAAGCCCTAACAACAAAGTTAGGCCACAAAAGCCCTGTCGCCAAAGACAGGCAAAAGCCCTATCACCAAAGATAGGCCACAAAAGCCCTGTCGCCAAAGACAGGCCAAAAGCCCTATCACCAAAGATAGGCCACAAAAGCCCTGACGCCAAAGTCAGGCCAAAAGCCCTAACAACAAAGTTAGGCCACAAAAGCCCTGTCGCCAAAGACAGGCCAAAAGCCCTATCACCAAAGATAGGCCACAAAAGCCCTGACACCAAAGTCAGGCCAAAAGCCCTAACAACAAAGTTAGGCCACAAAAGCCCTGTCGCCAAAGACAGGCCAAAAGCCCTAACAACAAAGTTAGGCCACAAAAGCCCTAGCAACAAAGTTAGGTCAAAAAGCCCTATCACCAAAGATAGGCCACAAAAGCCCTGACGCCAAAGTCAGGCCAAAAGACCTAGCAATAAAGTTAGGCAAAATAAAAGCTCTGACGCCAAAGTCAGGCCAAAAGTCCTAACAATAGAATTAGGCAAAGACAGGCCAAAATCCCTGACACCAAGTTAGGCCAAAAAGTCATGTCGTCAAAGACAGGCCAAAAGCCCTGACGCCAAAGTCAGGCCAAAAAGCCCTAACGCCAAAGTTAGGACAAAAGCCTTGACGCCAAGTTCAAAAAGCCCTGTCACCAGAAGTCGAACGCCCCCACGTAGAAACCACTCTCCAGCTCCGCCCGAGCAATTTGGCCCATCCTAGAGCAGGAGGGTGATAAACCTGATTGCTGTAAGGTTTGGTGCCGGAGGCGAGGGGTCCAATGCAAAAGAAGTCTATGCTACCCAAATCTCTACAGCTGTCCAACTGGGAAGAACAAAGACCTACACTAAAAGGCGAACGAACCCACATTAAGGGTAACAGTTCCCTTACAAATTAGGCGCAACGGAGCAGACGAACCAATAAGGTAACAGTCTCTCCAAAGAAAAGCTTAAGAGAGCGAACGAATCTTAGGTAACAGCTTCCTAAAAGGCGAACGAATCTAAAGGTAACTGTTCCTTTGAAAAGCGAAGTTGAAAACAAGTATGGTAAAACTTCCTAAAGCTTTCCAGCTTCCTAAAAGGCGAACGAATCTAAAGGTAACTGTTCCTTTGAAAAGCGAAGTTGAAAACAAGTATGGTAAAACTTCCTAAAGCTTTCCAGCTTCCTAAAAAGGCGAGCGAATCTTGGGTAACAGTTCCCCAAAAAGGGCGAACGAATCCGAGGTAACAGCTTCCTAAAAGGCGAGCAAATCTTAGATAACAGTTTCCTACGACTAGGCGAACAAATCTAAGGACCAAAATCCTAAAAGGTGAACGAATCCATAAAGGATGACAGTTTCCTTAAAGGCATAATCCTTGGGTAACAGTTTCCTTAAGAAACATGGCGAAAGGAACGGACGAGCCGATAAGAGGCCACAGTCCTTCCCCCGAAACCTAAAGGAGCGAAAAGAACCTCTAAAGGGTAACGTTTCCTCCAAAGAAAGGTCCAAGACCCTTTGAATGAAAACAAAAAGGCGAGACTATTCTACAAAACCTGAAGCGAAGTTAAGTATGGTAAAACTTCCTAAAGCTTTCAAGCAAGATAGACATCAGAAGAACAACCAAGTATACTCGAAGTCAAACAAAAACCAAGGCTTGCGAAACAAAAAGACCCAATATCAAAATTGGGCGAAAGACCTAACGCCAAAGTTAGGCAAAAAGACCTAACGCCAAAGTTAGGCAAACCAAAAGACCCGAAAGACCTGATGACTGAATCAGGTGAAAGACCTAGCACCAAAGTTAGGCGAAAGACCTGATGCCAAAGTCAGGCACAAGACCTGTTACCAAAATCAGGCGAAAAGACCTAAGGAAAAAGTTAGGCAAATAAAGCCTAAATATAAAAATCAGACAGAAGTCCTAGCGCAAAAGGCGAGCAATCCGTCAAGGAGTCCGTTCTCTTATAAGTTGGGCAAAAATTGAGAAGTAACATCCAAAGCGAATGAATCCATATCAAAGGTAACAGTTCCTTTGCGAAACAAACACAAGAAAGTGGGCAAATGAACCTAGGGCGATCACTTACTAAAAGATGAATGAGCCTCGGGTAACAGTTCCCCATGATTAGACGAACACTCCAAAGGTCTAAAACCTTAACAAAGCGAACACATCTACAAAAGATGATAGTTTCCTTAAAGGTATGATCTTCGAGTAACAGTTCCCTTAAGAAACTTTGGTGGAGGGAATGGATGGTCCAAGATCCTATATGGCGAGACTCTCCTACATAAGCTAAAGAGAAGTTGAAAACAAATATGGTAAAACTTCCTAAAGCGTTCGAACGAAAAGATATCGGAAGAACGACCAAACACATTCGAAGTCGAAAAAGAGTAAAGGCTTACGAAATTAAAGGCGTTCATTATAACAATATCCGAGTCTGAAATCAAAAGAATAATTACAACTATCCCAAAAACAAAGGGAAGTAAAAGTGATTATCGATAAAAAGAAGGATGAGCAAAAAGCAGGAGGATGAACAGGCTCCCTTGACCTGAAACTCTGCATTGACTCGGTCGCCTGAAGGCCTGAGACCTCAAGGTCTGGGTTCATCAGGGGATGAAGTCTCCTTCTCGGCCCCGGGGGCAGCCTCATCGCCAAGGAGATTCCTTGGTGTAGCCGCTCTCAATGAAGTCCCGAAGAGACTTCACCTCCCAGAGAGGAAACTTGGGATCAATCCCTTGAATCTCGTCGACCAAGATCTGGAGGTAGGCAGCAGCCTCGGCCTTTATCACCTCCAAGGCGCAGTCAGAGAACTCCTCGGACTTCTTAAAGCCCTCGACCACGCTAAGGGGGATGGGACAACCTTAAGATTTAAGGAAAGATGCTCCTGCTCAGCCATCGAGGCATCCCTCTGCACCCAGGACTCTTTCAGTTGAGCCCTGAGGTCACCATTCTCTGCCTCTAGCCAAACAGAGTACTGGTCGACATCCTTGATCCGAAACTCATAGACGCCTAGGCAGCTAACAACCTCGTCTTAGCCCGCGTGGAAAATAGACTGATGAATTTAGGTCCTCAAGTACGGTCAATGAGTTTAGGTCCCAGACTGATGGGTCAGAAATTTATCCAATCAATAAAGACTGGCGCAGAATGATGAACCCCGACCTTGAGCGTCAGTTGCACGAACTGATGAATGCCCGCTAGCCCAAGCATCGACTCTGAAGTTTCCGCCCCTGAGCAGATTGAACAGAAGTTTGGTTGCCTATGATGTCAGAAGAAGTCATCAATGATGTTCCGATCACTCCCCGACAGCTCTCCAAAGCTCGAAGGAGTATCTCGTTCTGGCTGAGAAAGCTTTTTCGAGGATAAAGAGAGAGAAAGGAAAAATTGAAACAGAGGGCTGAAAGAAGATATGAACTCTGGAATGCAAATAAATTGAGTGCGTAAAAGACTAAACGCTAAAGTTCAGACTTTTTAACCAAAACGAAGGAAACCGAACGGGCACGTAAGAAACGGCTCAGATAATGATTACACCCTTTTGGGTAAAACCGAAGTAATGTCAAAATTCCAAGGGTTACATCGGGGAGACCAAAGGGTTGGAACGACACGAAAAACCTGTGAGTCTGCCCACTGGTTACGGAAGACAAAGAGACAGACATGCCTCAAAAGTCCTCTCGACTTTCGCTAACTGTCCATTCATTAAAATGTTCGAAATCTTACACAAAAAAGGTGATTGCCAAAAGCTATACCAGACCTCTCCTAACACCCTCGCAACGATAGTGTTCGCCCAAAGAGTGAAGAATGAGCATCCATAAACCCTGGAAACCCAAAGCGTTCGCCTAATGGGGTAAGGTATCACACATTCCGAAAAACTCTACGCAACCAAAATCGTTCGCCAAAGGATACAGGGCATCAAAAGGCACAAATAGCAGATAAGGAAAGCAAAAAATCCAGTCCAAAAGTCACTATCTTAAACCCTATCACAGAATCAAGCTCGACCGAAGAAACTTCACTCAAGCTTCGGGGGCAAATGTTGGGTATTGATAGTGACGACTCAATATGGGAAAGGCCTCGAAGGCCCAATAAATTTGCAGGGGGTGCAACCCATACCATTTAAACAAGGCCAACCCACAGTAAGGTTACTCTGACCCTCATAAAGTGGTCCAGTATCGAATCCAAACTAAAGTGGACGCCAAAGTGCCACTTCAGGTCGCCATTGGCCAAGGCCAAAGCCTCCCACTGCTCGCCATGGGAGTGCTCGCCAAGGGAGTTCCCAAGGAATGCTCACCAACAATCAAGGTCGCAGCCATAGGAGTGCTCGCCATGAAGAGAGCCTTGCCTCTCTCCTCTGGTCTCACCAACCGTTAATAAGGATATAGCCACGATATCCCGCATATCTCGGGCACATATTCACTAAAGATTAGATACGGTAACTGCAATATCTCGCCGTAACCGCAATATCTACTATCTAAATCTTCAACAACACAATATTCACGAAGATATACAGTTAACTTATACGGTTTGGTATCTCCTACTCTATAAATACCTTTGCTTTACATACATTCAATACGTTTTGAGCTATAGACACACATATACTCATTTAAGCATCGGAGAGGGACCCAGAGGCACCCCCTCTGTTGCGCTCCCCTACTTGCAGGTTCATCGGAGCTCAGGCGAAAGCGCGCGATCACCATACCCTTGGCATTCAATTCATTGCCAAATCAGCATTCAGGAAATCACAATCCAACAGATGGTTCCTCTTCTTGAATGGGAGGAAGAACTCCAGTCGACGCCTGGTCATAACAACCAGAAGGTTGAAATAAATAATCAAAATCGCTCTCTGCAAATAAGAAAAATAAGAGGATTAGAAAAATACCCAATCAATCTCCGGCTGAAAAGTCGACGACTTTATAGAGGCACTAGCAAGCATCGCCTCCGTCGTATCCTTGGAAATAAAGGATAATTGTACTCCGGAATGTGCCTCATATATGAGGTTAAGGGTATCGAGATCCTCTTCTGAGTATTCAGTAAAGGAGGGTAGGGGATCGGTCCGAGGATTTCGAAGAGGCCAGGCGACGCCCCCAAAGAAAAAGAAATATTTAGATTTCCAATTCGAATTAGTGGATTTAAAACCACTAACCAGAGGTTTTTTGGCATCCCAGAACCAAGGGTTCTGACCAAGGCGTCGCACATTCCAGCCTTTGGACTCGGGAAAGCGGGTTTGGAAAAGGAAAACGCCAAAGGCGTTGAATTGAAGGCGATAGAAGGATCGAAATAAGGACAGGGAATAAGACCAGTTATTTTCGAAGCAAAGAATTGAAAATCCTACCCACATCCGTATGGCGTTAGGCGTCAATTGGGTAGGGGTAATGCCGTAATAACGACATAGTTCTATTAAGGCGTCGCAAAAAGGGAAACGAAGCCCAGCCTCGATTTGGGCCAAATAAATTGTGGCTTCGTCATCCCTAGGAAAACATACCCTGTCCTCGCCCATGGACTCAGGGTATGGGAATCGAGGTTGGTCCTCATTACACATACCTGAAGTTTCTACGGCTAAAACGAAGTTTTCTCGGGTAAGGATGTTTGGTTTAGGATCAATTGCAGGAAGAGGAAAGTTAAGATTCTTACGAGAAGTGTTGCTGGAGGACGCCATGACGACTTTGATTACCTCTGTGGTTGGGCGACGCTTCAAGAGAAAAAGGCGATAACTCTGATTCTAGAGAGAGAAGTTAGAGAGAAGGCAGAGCAAAATATTTGAAGGTATGTTGACATAAAGGGACCACTTCTTTTTATAGTGGACCCATCTGAAACGTCACTCCCAACTGACCGTTGGATTGAAACAAATTCTGAAACGCTGCCTTTTGACTAGCCGTTGGATTGCAACGGTCACTAGGATTGCTGACGTCATCACACTGTTTCATTCAAATTCAAACAAAACCAAAAGTAGCACACAATGTGAACCGTTGGATCAGTAGAGATCACACGGATGGCCAAGGCCAAAGAAACGAATTCAATTTTGAATTCCACCGCCAAAACATTATGGCATTCCCGCCATTAAAGGCTCATCGACGCCTGAGGCTCATCGACGCCTATAAAAACTCCAGGTGAACCTGGGAAAATTAAAGGCTCATCGACGCCTGAGGCTCATCGACGCCTATAAAAACTCCAGGTGAACCTGGTAGAATTAAAGGCTCATCGACGCCTGAGGCTCATCGACGCCTATAAAAACTCCAGGTGAACCTGGGAGAATTAAAGGCTCATCGACGCCTGAGGCTCATCGACGCCTATAAAAATTCCAGGTGTCAACCTGGGAAAATTAAAGGCTGATCGACGTCTATGAAATATCATAGATGAGCGACGCCTTGAAAAATGAATCCAATTGAGACAAATTAAGACTTCCATAGTCGTACTCAGTGAGATTCTATCCAACCAGGACTGATACTCCTGCTTGGCTTGGGGGGCAGATGATGGGGTTTATAAGGGACGCCTTATTAATTAAAACCTTTATATCACTGACCTAAAAACATAATCTTATTGATTTATACAACCCATTCATGTAAGGCGTCGCCTCTTAATGAGATTCGAGTAGAGGTGTAGATGAAATGAGATTGCAAAGCATATATTCGAACTTAGTTATTTTGCTACTAATTATTTTTTAAAACAATATTAGTTAGTTTTTTGTAGAGTTACAACTTACAATATGGTAACCTTTTCTAAGTTAGTAACTTACGATTAAATCGGTTAACAAATTGATTTTTTTTTTCAAATTAATAATTTTTATAAAGAATAACAAGATAAAAAATTTAAGGGTTAATAATTAAATCATTATCTTAACTTTGAGCCGTTTATAAATTACTACATGATAGGGTTTATAAGGGACGCCTTATTAATTAAAACATTTATATCACTGACCTAAAAACATAATCTTATTGATTTATACAACTCATTCATGTAAGGCGTCGCCTCTTAATGATGAGCCTGTGGCGTCAGCCTACACGATGGCGTCGCCTAGGTAAAGTCTGGATAAGGACGCATTAATTGAAGGTCTGACAGCATTAAATGGGATTAAATATTTCCGATATTTAAGGAATAAGGACTCCTGTCCCATCAGAATGTCAGTTTGACCTCAGTTAAACTGATTAACCAGGGTAAGAAGGAAGCACTGTTCATCAGGTTAAGTGAAGGCTATAAATAGCAAACATTCATTATCATTTATTACATTCTGATTTTCACCACATCTACATAAAAGCTCTCAAAAGTCTTAGAACTGACTTAAGCTTCGGAGTGGAATAAACGGGTCAACCCGAAGTTGTCAATTTCACGCAGGTCGACCCGAGAGGAGCGACGCCTGTAGCTGAAGAAGTTTCACAGGATACAACAAAACTGAACATAAATCATAGGGTATTACAGATAGATTCTTTTAATTAGTACTTATATCCCTTCACATATAAGCTCTCTGAGGCCAGATCTCCACCACTGCCACCGACGTATTTACCGAGTGTAGCATCGGAATTCGACTTACACCGCCCCAGGAAGGCCTCCTGGGCCTTGCCAGGGTTTTCTAACTTGCCGGACCATGTCTTCAGTGTGCTCTGCTGAAGGGCACGTCCGAACGAGAAGGACAATGTCCACGGCTTGACCACATCTAGCTTGTTCATCGCGTTTAGGTTCTGAGTGGCTTCCTCCTCGCTCTGACCTCCGGAAAGGAACACGATACCTGGAACGGCTGGGGGGACAGTGCGGCGCAGGGCTCGGACTGCTAAATTCCATACTGATCAAGTGAAGAAGAATTTGGTGATCTCTTACGTAAGATAGTGTTGCATGCATTACGTTTACGACGTACCGTAGGGCTGTCGGAACCAGGGATTACCATGTTGGGCTTCAGAAGGGTACCCTCGAGAAGGACATGTTGGTCATTCAACGCCTTATACACCGCAGCTAGCACGGTCTCGGTAGCCGCCGCGCACCTGTCAATATCATGGCTCCCATCAGTCAAGATCTCTGGCTCGACGATCGGCACAAGCCCATTCTCCTGACAGATAATCGCGTAACGGGCCAGACCCAGAGCATTCTGTTGAATGGAGAGCTCTGACAGTTCGGTAGGTCCGATCTTAAGCACCGCACGCCACTTGGCGAACCGAGCCCCGGCGATGTAGTACTTGGCGTAGCGGGCCCCAAGGGAGTCCAACCCCTGAGTGGTGGTCTCTCCGTTGGTTCCGGCGAGCTCCACGGTTCCCATGTCGACCTTGATGCCGGGGACCACTCCGTTTTCCTGGAGAAGCGCGACGAAGGACTCCCCGACGAAGAAGATGACACCTGAGAGGTGTTTGAGAGCGCCTGGTGACGTTAGCAGGAGCTCGCGTAAGGCTTGGCGGTTGGACTCGATATTCTCCACGTTGATACTCGAGAGACGCTTACCAATGGTGCCTGTGCTCTCGTCGGCGGCGAGGATGCCCTTCCCTGGTGTCGCGATGTATTTGGCTGTCTTTATCAGCTCATCTGAGAAACTCACACACAGATAGAGATTGTAAGTGAAATGAGACCAACTAGCAGCAGTGGCTAATCCAGAGAGAGGGCCGGAGAGTATAGTACCTGCATATTTCCCGACGAAGGCAGACATGGTTGCAGAGTAGAGGAGATAGATTCCACCATGCAGAGATAGAGCGACTACCTTTACCTTATATATAGACAATACAGAGGAGTCCAGCGTGGCATTTTTTATGACACGTGTCGGAGCGTTAGCCTGACGAAGGTTATCACAATTGGATAAAAGAACGAGTGATGACTTGTCAGCCAAGTGTCTTTCCGTGGCTCAAAAGACAAGATTCCTAGGTGGTTTCAATATCAACCTCAGTGCAACTATTGCTATGGTACTTGAGCTATTCCTTAAAGTGGTGATCTATAAAACTTTTTTCGACTAGCTAAGCTTGAAAATAACCAATATAACATATTGCATTAAGTTGTATCAAAACAATAAAAATCGAGTTCAAATTCACATAATTGCAGCTAAATATAGTATGAACTTTGGACAATGTTCGGTTCGGACTTGATATCCCTACTGCAATCAGTTCCGTTTTTTGTTCGAGAAGAGATAGAGACCGGACTCATTTGAAACAGTTTCGAATAGACTCAAATCATTTAAGTTGGGTAAAAGTCTGAAAATTGTTCAATATGTTTACACAACATGTTTTTCGTGCAACTTATTTTTTTGTGATGGTTAACCGTTTAATACGTTTGAAAATGATGGTAATTACTTTTCCATTAAAAAATTCCGTTAAATATTTTTCATATTTGCAATTAATCAAATATTATAATTAAACCTTACAAACTTACACTAATGTTTTAAACAAGTCCCGACTCGATTTGAGTCACATCGCGGGTCCACTAGTCAGGGTCTGAACCCAGACCGGGTCACCCAACCCTGGGGACCTGGTCTGGGCTCGAACCCAGACCATAGGAGCCCAAATCGTTTGAACCGAACCCAGCCAGGTTCGGTCCTATTCGATTGGGGCTCCAATTGAGCTCAATCGGGGGTCCTATGGTCTCAGTCCGAACCTAGACCAGGTCGTCCGGCGACCTGTTCTAGGTTAAGACTTAGACTATTTGACCCCCTCTGAGCCCAGACTTGGTCCTTAGGGTTGGGTGACCTGGTCTGGGTTTGAACCATGACTAGTGGACCCCCGGTGTGGTTCGAATCGAGTCGGGACTTGTTTAAAACATTAGTGTAAGCTTGTAGGGTTTAATTGTAACATTTAAAAAAATATTTGGTTAATTTTGTAAATATGAAAAATATTTAACAGAAAAATAACAGAGCTACCAATTACCGTCATTTTCAAATATGTCGGACCAAAAACAATTGTTTGGGTTAGAAAATCATTTTCGTCAAATATGTTAGTATCATTTTCAGATTTTTCCCATTAAGTATACTTAACTTAAATGATCGATATATTAACATTGGGAACTAAATATCTCAAATTTTTATTTTAATACAATAGTATATCCCAAATTTTTATTTTTATTTTAAAACAATAGTATTCAGTTTCAAACAAAGACGTATTTGTCATAAAAGTATATATTATACAATAAACTCACATTATAAATCTTTTAGATTTCCCCTACTTCATTTACCCGTTGGGCTTTGGCTCGGATCTTCCGGTCTGATCCGGTTTGTGTGGTTCTTTGTAGCCGCGGAGGCGCGGCTGGCTGCTAGCTGCTCAGGTAACTCTGCGCGCCGATTAACGGCGGATTGAATTAGGGCTCGTTAGTCGTTACTTTATTCATCAATCAAGAGTTGGAACACAAAATTCAAGGCGCAAAATGGCGAATTTCGCGGGAAATTTCAGTCTCAGGTTTACGCTTCGGTTTCAAAATAGTGTATTTCTCGGGTAAGAATGAAGAAGCTCTACGAATTCGCAGAAATGGATTGTAGGGTTACTTTCAACGTTCTTTCCCCTTCAGCTTCTTAGGAAGTGCTCTTTCTATGTTGTTCCAGGATGAAGAAGAATGGCGGTAGTATCGCATGTGTGGCGAGCAGAGACTATGTCTCTTCAATGCCAGCTAGGTACATTCCTAAGAAATTCTCCGACAGAAGAAAAGCAGAGGAAAAAGATACTCTTCAAGTTAGAGGACCGGTAGAGAGTGAAGTCTATGACAATCCAAATGCAACTGCAGTAAGGTCTGGCTTCCCTCATGTGCATAGAGGAAGAACTACTAAAAATGCTTCATACCACAAGGAGACCCAAAATGAAAACGGGAAGCCACCACCGACCTTGCGGCATACCAGCCTTATGCTCAATTCCATGCCAATGTCAAGTAAGTTCAAATTTGAAAACTTTGTGCTTGGTTTTGAACTTGATGCTTTGCAAAATGAGGTCCTTTCAAAGTTTTATGATTGCGATTTGGGTATTCAAGGGTCTGCAGAATTAGGGACGAATCATGAGTTAGAGGGTGGAACCTTCAATTTTGTTCGGCCTTTAAGGAACGAAGCATTGGCAGCATACTGGTTCTTCGAATTTCTTGTTTCAGTTAAAGCTTTATCCTCATCATAAATTATCCTTCATTTGGGACCTTGCTGCATTTTCAGATCCAGAAGAAGTAATAGGCCAGGATGAAGACACCCTTGATGCAGAACAGCTGAATGGAGCTGACGAGATTGATGTCCTTCAGATGAAAAATATTGGATATCATGACATAAGAGAATCTGAGAAAACTAGAACAGATGTGGAGCATAAGGCAATTCAGTTACTTGCAACCAGGTACCTATGGCGAATCTCAGTCGCTATTTCCTTGATTCAACCTTTCTGTTCTGCTGAACTAGATTAACCTTCTTAAAATTCCATTTTTTGGGGGTGGACTTGGTAGGCTAGTAGCATTCATTTAGTATATTCCGGCCACTACACTCAAAGTGTAGTTACATTGCATTATATAGTAGACAAATCATGAAGAATTCATTTGCCGATGGTCCAATTATACTCATTTCATTTACTACATAAATTATTTTGTGTTCATGTATGTCAACTGGATTCACATAGGGCTGACAATGGTGCGGTAAAAAACTCATAACCATGGTTATAACTGTTACTGTTTAATATGGTTAACCGTATCATTATGGCGTGATACGGTTATGGTGATGAATTTTCTATCAATAATGGTTATGGTATTTAGTAATACCCATGGTTATAACCATGATTATTACATAAAAATAAAAATTATTTATTATTAATAAACTAATATATACTAAATAATCGAAGTTACTGTACATACCAGTAATAAATAACCATGATATTAGTTTTATATATTTTTATTGTTGGCAATATAGATTTATGTATTTTTTTAAATAATATTTTCGGTCTTTTATTATATTACATATGTGGAATAAATATGGGTACACGGGTAAAACCCTGGTTAATAACCACGTTTATTTTCATGGTTATGATATTGAAAATTGTATCCGTAATGGTTATGGTATATGGTTTAAAAATATGGTATGGTTATGCTATTTGTCATACCCGTACCATACCCTAACCATCGACAGCCCTAATTCACACTCCCAATTAATCTCTATTCTTTTACTTTAGGGCGTTTACAGTTGCTGAGATGAAGAAGAAATTACATACAAAGAAATTTCCTTCTGCTATCATTGACTCTGTGGTAGATGATCTCCGACAAAGGTAAGATTAACATACACACACAAAAAAATGTGGTCCAATACGATTCAATTATTTTTTCTCAGGAATATTTTGCAGGTTTCTTAAGGTCTATTTTATAGATGCTACTGCCACATTTCTATGAATAATTCTACTAGAGAAAGAAATTTAAACTAAATGGATGCTCAACATAATGTTCTTTTCTAGTAATGCACAAAAAAAAACGTCGACAGCAGGGTTCGAACCTGCGCGGGCGAAGCCCAACAGATTTCAAGTCTGTCTCCTTAACCACTCGGACATATCGACTATGTTTGGTCAATAGAGAAGTCCACTTTAATTTGTGTTCATTTTCTCAAATCCTGATCTCGTGATCCATATATGTAGGGGCTTTATCAATGATAGCGTTTATGCTGAAGCGTATTCTCAGTCCCGATGGTCTTCATCATGTTGGGGGCCAAGACGAATAAAACATGTAACTAATGCTCATTTTTTTCCTTCTCTAACACTCTAGTTTCTATCTACCTGAAAGAAGCCATTTTTTACTTTTTACAGGAACTATACAAGAAGGGAGTTGATAGAGTCGACGTGGATAAAGCTGTGAAAGTCGTTTTTGAGGGAGATGATTCAAGCTATGACGAGGAAGAGACATCAAGATTCGGGTTGTCCAACGAATCAGTGGACCATCTATTTGTTCAAGCTTCAAAACAGTGGATGAGAAGCGAGGGAATCGCTTCTGATACCCGGAAAGCAAGAATCATTAGATGGCTTCAGTATCGTGGGTTCAACTGGGGTGTCACGAACCTCATACTGAGGAGATTGGAATCTCAGGACAATTCATAAGCAAAATAAGCTCGGTTTAATTTCCTAACATCAGAAGATGCTGAAGAAGCTAGAGTTAGAACCAAAACCGAACAGCATGGCAAAAGGTACTGGGTGAAAGGTGATTTCTTGCCCCAAAACATCAATATTTCATGCATGTGTGCTTCTAGAACAGACAACCTTAAAGATGCTCTTATTCCTTTCTATTTTAGAGAGAGAGTTTTAGTAAAAGGTGGAAATTTGATATCTTTGTGAATCTTCTGATAAGTTCCATGTTTACAGATCAACTGTTCTCGTAAATTCGGGTTCATTGGTGCCATTTCCCGACAGTTTATAGTTGGTGATGTCTGATGTTTATTTCGGTGTTTCTTGTACAAATCTCAGTATGGTTTTGGTGGTCCTCTCCAAGATCTGTTCAATCTTCAATATCATGCCCGTTCTACACAAGAAACACAAAAAAGAGTTAATTATTAAAAAAACGAACTTTAAAAAAAAAAAAAAAAAAACGAACTTTTTTTTTTAACAAACAACAAACCAAACTTTTGGAATTGAGTAAATAACAAATCTGACTCAAATTTTTATTATGTTTGAACAAAATTTTCAATGTTTGAGAGAGTTATTACTTCGTAATATTTTTTCTTTAGAATACTTTAACTAATGTTAACTTAATAACTCTCTAAATATTGAAAAATCTGTTCAAACATAATGAAAATTTGAGGTAGGTTTGTTGTTTGCTCAATTCCAAAAAGTTTGGTTTGTTGTTTGTCAACAAAAAAAAGTTTAATTTGCTGTTTAGTCTTACCTCAAAGTTCATTTTGTTTGCTTTTAATTAACCCCAACAAATCTATCTTTAGATGGTTGGGGTAGATCCATTTGATGCAAAGCTTAATTATTCTCTAGTTAATTGATTAAGCACACAGTAGGTACATTGCTACAGCTACTGCTCATCTCTATGGCTTCAATTTGATTCATCGGAGAATGCAAATGAGCAATTAGATGAGCCATGGAAAGCTACTACATCCATCCTACTTCTCACGGGTGGCATAGACGGGTTTGCGGATGAATTCTTCTTTGTTGCAGCGGGGTCCGGTCTTACAGTCTCGTTGGGTCGGATTTCTTTCAACATCGCAACCACATCTCTCATCGTCGGTCGGTCATTTGCCCTGACACTCACACAGAGTAGCGACACTGCTAGGGTTTGCAGCATCTCGTGAACCGCAGGGTCCGCCCTCCTGTTTAACTTTGGGTCGAGGACTTCGATCGGGTCCTGCCGATTCGATAAATGGTCTCGGACCCATTGGACCAGGTCCGCACCTCCAGGCAAGTCAGGGTCCAGTGGGTGCCTTCCGGTCAATATCTCCAACAAAACTACCCCGAAACTGTAGACGTCGCTCTTCTCAGTGATTCCATGCATTGATGCATTTTCTGTGGGAAAAAAGAAAAAGTTATATAATAACAGTAAAAGTCTTGGGTTGGACACTCACTGTTTAACAAAAACAAAAAGAGTTAATTATAAAAAAAAACAAATTAGGAAAAACCAAACAGCAAATTCTTTTGTTGACAAACACCAAACTAAACTTTTAGAATTGACCAAACAACAAACTTAACTTAAATTTTCAGTATGTTTGAACGTATTTTTCAAAACAACAAACCAAACTTTTAGAATTGAGCAAACTTAACTTAAATTTTCATTAGGTTTGAACGTATTTTTCAATGTTTGAGAGAGTTATTAAGTCGTAATACAATTTTTTTATAATATTTTAACTAATGTTGACTTAATAAGTCTCTCAAACATTGAAAAATATGTTCAAACATGATGAAAGTTTGAGCAAAGTTTATTGTTTGCTCAATTGCAAAAGTTTGGTTTGTTCTTTGTCAACAAAACTAGTTCGGTTTGCTGTTTGATTTTTGCTCAAAGTTCAGTTTATTTTTTTTGGTAATTAACCCAAAAAAAAAAGTACCTGGAGCCATGTAGCCATAAGAACCCGCGAGTCGAGGTCTTGGGCTTGGCTTTGATACACCATCTTCGTGGCTGCTACCAACCGTTGCCAACCCAAAGTCGGCTAGGTAAGGCTCAAACCCAGAACCCAACAAAACATTCATGGACTTAACATCTCCATGCAAAATTGGTGGAACACAATCGTGGTGCAAGTACACGAGAGCTTGCGCCACTCCAACCACAACACCGTACCTTGTTCCCCAAGTGGACCCGCCTTTTCCGGCACCGTGAAGAAGAGAACCCAAGCTTCCGTTGGGGAGGTAGTCATAGAACAAGAGATTCATACCCCGGTTGGATCCCCATCCAAGGAGTCGGACTATGTTCTTGTGTCGTATCGAACCAAGGGCCTGTATTTCGGACCCAAATGCACCTGACTCTTCACCTGACCAAATTTTCTTCACCGCTAGAGTTTCCCTGTTAGGGAGCACGACTCGGTATACTACGCCTGAGCTTCCGGTGCCGATCACGTTTGAAGTTGTCAGGTTCTCGAGGATGTCGTCGATCGAGAAGTCGAGCTTTTGGTATAGAGTCACCTCCCACGTATCGTTTTCGACTCCATTTATGCGGCCTTGAACAAGAAGATAGATTGCTAGTAAGATTAGCACCACACTTGTGCTAACAAGGACAATTAGCATCATCTTGGTAGATTTCATCGTGGCAGCCGATCTAGAAACGGGGCCTGCGCCAGACCCAACCTCGTCTGCCAGATCGAGATCGGGGTTAGAAGTAAGGTCACTCAGGGGAAGGTGTCGGAAAAACGCAGTGTCGGGTAGCTTGCCGGAGAAATAATTGAAAGAGATGTTCAGGGAGATGAGGTTCTGGAGGTCTGACAGAGCGCTTAGGTTCCCGGAAAGCATGTTGTGGGAGAGGTCGAGGATAGCTAGTTTCGTCAGACTAGACAGTTGAGAAGGAATCTCGCCGGAGAGACGGTTAAAGCTGAGGTTGAGCGATATCGTGATTGACGGAATCAACCCGAGCTCTTTCGGGATATCATTTGAGAACGAATTGCCCCCAAGATCGAGCATTTGAAGTTTGTTGCAAGAAGCTATTTCTACCGGAATCGCGCCGAGAAGTCGGTTTCTTCCAAGATTGAGTTTTGTAAGTTGCGTTAACAACCCAATACTCTCGGCCAACGGACCACTAAGATCGTTTACGGAGAAATCGACGAACTGCAGGCTCCGGGGCAGATTCTGCGGGACTCGACCCGTCAGCAGATTCGAATTGAGGTCTATGAACTCCAGATTCCGGCATCCCGACAAAGATTCTGGAATCCCTCCTGAAAGTCGGTTCGCTCCCAAATCAAGAAAGTTCAAATTCTCTAACTTGCCTATCTCGAATGGAACGTTTCCTCCTAGGCTGTTATAGCTCAACCGCAGCCTATACAACGCGGTGCAGTTACCTATGTCGGGCGGGATAAACCCCGACAAGTTGTTGGATAAAAGGAGAATCTTTGAAAGATTCTGTAACCCGAAAATTTCCTTCGGAATCGGACCGCTCAGGTTGTTGTAGGAAAGATCGAGCGCCTCGAGGTGCTGGCAGTTCAATAAGCTCTTCGGAATCTTCCCCGACAGACGGTTTTTCCACGCGAATAACAAAGTTAAGTACTTCAGTTCTCCGATGGAGTCGGGGATTTCGCCTGATATCGCGTTATTATCGACTTCGAGAAGAGTTAGAGACGCGCAATGGGCGATCTCGGAAGGTATGGTGCCGGAGAGGTGATTCGCACTGAGGTGAAGCTCCTGGAGATTCACGAGATTCCCTAGATTCTTAGGGATGGTTCCTGTAAGAAGATTCTCTGAGAAGTCAAGGATCGTGAGGTCGGTGCAGCTGATTCCGAGATCCTCCGGGATGGGCCCCACCAAACTGTTCTGCCACAAGAGCAAGGTACGCAGATTCTTGAGCCTCGATATCTGCTTCGGGATCGGACCCGACAGGGAATTTTGGTACAAGTACAGATTTTGAAGTTCACTGCAGTTTCCGATCTCTTCGGGAATCGAGCCCGACAGATGAGTCGTGTAGATTGCTATTGTCTGAATCTTCTTTAGGAATCCAATCGATGTCGGAATCTTCCCTGAGATGACAATTCCAATTAATTTGCAGTTTCTAGAAATGGAAAGTTTTATACTTTCCTTGTTTGCTAAGACCGTATTGATAGTTAGCAGGGTTCACTCAAAATTTCAAATTTTGCAGCATTACTCGTACATATGGTGAAAGATTCCTAAACTCACCTGTGATTCCCGTCACGGCGAGACCTAACATGATCAAGTTGGTGCAGTTCCCGATCTCCGACGGCAGCTCGCCCCGTAGATTCTGGTTTCCCCCGACTCTAAAAACCTCCAACCGACTTAACTCCCCGATTGTTATCGGAATCGTGCCGGTCAATTCATTGTCGTACAAAGTCAAGTACTCGAGTCTCGACAAATTTCCGATTTCGTTAGGAATTTCTCCTTCGAACGAGTTCGTATTAAGAGACAAGGTCTTGAGCTTCCTGAGTTTCAGTATCTCTACCGGAATCTCTCCGGAGAGAGAGTTATCGCTTAAGTCGAGAACCTCAAGCTCCGAGTAGTCCCCAAACTCGACTGGGATCGAACCGGTGAGGTTTGCAGAAGAGAGAATGAGTCTCTTCAGTGACTTCAGCTTCTGCAGATTCGAAGGCGGTGAGGCTGCCAATTGGACTCCGTTTAGGTTCACTTCCACGACTTGTTCTTTATTGTTGCAGAGAACCCCGAACCAATGGCACGGACTCGTGTCGGATGCATTCCACGAGCTCAGTGCATTAGTGGATGTATTCTTCTTCCATGAAAGAAGGGCTTCTCCCTGTAAATCCAAGGAGCTAATAATGCTCGGAAATAGCAGAAAGTTCACGACCAGAAGTAAAGTAAAAGAAGGAAGGAGGTTTCTCAGGGTTGAAGGCATCGCAGCTGAAACAGCGCAGAAAGACACAGAGAGATCTGTGTTGGGATTGATGAGGAAGAAGGAGAGACATAGTTTTCTATGTGCAGATAATTATACAAGTGAGAGATCTGGATCAAGGAACATACTTTGTTTTGTTTAATGCATTTGCCAGATTTCATTACTATTAAAAACAATTTGTTTGCTTGATATAAAAAACCCGTCTCGATCGAAACCCGAACCTCAATCGGTCAATCGATGAAACACCATTCTTATGGTAATGAAGATTTCATGATCAATTTGAATCACTGAAAATTACTCGACTTTTCACCCATAAATCGCTTTGCTTCAAATTGCATCATCGACAAGTGATCCATCAGATTTAGTTAGTTCGGTTCCAGAGTCATGATAAATGATACAACACGTGATACCTCATGGTACTGTGTCTGGTCGGGGAAGTTGCCGTAAATATGCAACACATTCTCTACTTAAACTACATCTGCAAAGGCTTATTTACCATACTGGTTTATGGTGTAAATTTACCAGAAAAAAATGCACTTGTTATTATTTTTTAGCAATATGTATTATTAAATAGGTTAAATACCAAATTGCTACATGAAATTTGGATGTTTTGCAATGAGTTACCCGAACTTTAGAATATCAAAATGGGCTACATCAACTCTCGTGAAGGTGCAACGACCTACCTCCGTCCAAATTACCGTAAACTGTTGTCGGAAATTCGTCAGAAATTAGACGGAGGTAGCTCGTTGCATTTTCGTCAAAGTTGAGGTAACCTGTTTTTATTTTTTAAAATTCATATATCTTAAAACGTTCAAAATTCATGTAGTTCTTTGGTAGTTAATCCTTATTAAATCATTCACTAGACCAAATAAAACTTAAAACTATGTATTTTATCTGTGTCTAGTAATTTTTAGTTTTTTACAACAGTTTAAAAATAAGAATTTATCTGGGATCTAGAGCGTAGTTGTCGTGATGTGGGTTGAGATTATAATTCAGGGTAAAAAAGTGCACATGCAATACAGCAAGAGAAAACAATGTAGTTATTATATTGTTTATATTGAGGATGTTGATGTAATTAACGTTTTAATAAGCTCCTAATCAGGTCAGGTTGTCGGGTAGCTTTTATTGTTTAAATGAGTAGCTTTAGATCGAGAAAGTATTCAAAGCTGCATATATGTATATATTTTTTTAATAAAGTGCTTGATTATAACATATAAGGACGGCCTTTGATTTAAATGTATGGGGTAGGGTTTGATGTACATATTTTTAGGGTTAAATATTAAATTGTTAACTAAGTTGTGAGTGTATCAACTTAATTGGCAAAGATTGGCCAAAAAAAAAAATTGGCAAAAAAAAAAAGTTGATTTTTTTTCTAACTTAATTTATAATTAATTTTGTATAAAATTATAATTTGTTAATTACGTATAATTTATCATTAAATTGCGATAGAAACTTGTTTCTTGTTTATTATTTTACTTATGTTTTTTATGCAACTTGCTACCCAACTTTTTATAAATTTGCAATTTGTTAGCTGAATTTTAAGGGTATGAACAATTTATTAACTGAACTTTAGGAGAGAAAAAATGTAATTTGATAGCTGACACGTACATGTGTCCATCAATACTTAACACACAATTAGCCTGATGTAGCAAATTATATTTTTTTTGTAAGTCAAATAACAAGTTTGTCTAACAAATTGTTTGTATCCGCAAAGGCGCAAACTTTAGTTAGCAAATAAATAATTAACCCCTCGTGTAAAACTAAAACTACCATTTAACAAGTTTCATCCCCACCATTTTTAGTATATTTAATTTAATAATAAAAACTAGATTTATTTATGGATAAAAAAATATACCCTAAGGCATAAACTTTCATTCTTATTTTAAATGAATTTTATTCAAATTAAAATATTGTTAAATAATTTATAAATTTATATAATAAACTTCATTATAAATATCTAAATTCTTTATAAATACAACTATATAAGGCTAATATTTTTTAATCCTTGTTTATAATTAAAAATAAAAAAAGGTATTGCTTACAAATTTAGCAAATGCTAAGACACATTAATTAATATTTCCCCTAAGCAATTAATGGGGGAGACAACACTAACCTACTTGGGCATTTGTTTAATTCGAGGTTATGTCACTAATCAAACCCTAAATGGTGAAACTCTAGTATGCAAAAAAGTGGTCAAACCGATGGATGGATTGAAGTTCATTGATGATGTCTTTTTGTATAGTCCATTTACATTATTTCAGAAAAATAAAAAATAAATGATGAGTACTTCTATTCTTTTAATATAATGCATGCACGTGGTAACAATCAGATAATCATGGTACGTAATGCAAAGCTTGGCAGGTAGGGTTAAAAAAAAGTTTAATAACCAACCCTTTAACCAATTTATAAATTATAAATTGTTATCTAATTTTTTTTAATCTTTTTTAAATTTTTACCTAAAGTTTGATATTTAGGTCAAATTTGATATTTAGGGCAAATTGCTACTTCGATTAATTTTTTCGTTAAATATGAACGAAAAATGACGTATCGACATATGATTGGTCCCTGCTTTAAATAATTTTTAAAAATAGTAAAACAATCTAAAAAATGAAAAATATTAGTTTTTAATATAATATTTTTATTAAAATATGAAATAATAAATAATTATTTTATTTATTTTGTTTCATAGTTTCAATAAAAATATTATATTAAAAACTTTTATTTTTTCTATTAATTATATTAAATGGAACATTATTATCAGTGGTGCAAATAATAAATCGATACACCAAATATCACTTACATTTTAAAAAACAATGGTTTTTTTTTTTCCAAAACAATGCACATTCATTCATACTCCGCACCCGCAATATCCAAGATACATAACGAAATAAACGAAGGTGGATATATAATTGTCCAGTTAAACGGACACATCCCCTGTCTGGATTTCCTAGCTATCCAATTTGCGCACCGATTTGCGCTTCTCCTTACAAAACTCCATCTCACGTTCGGGATTCTCCTGGCTATATCCTTGATGTCTCTTAGGATATGTTGTATTTCCCATTGGCTCTCTTCGTCCGACTGCTTTAGACCCTGTATAATGAATTTTGCATCTGATTCTATTATTACATTAGACCAATTATTATACAAAGCTAATTCAACCGCTTGCAATATTGCTCGAGCCTCCGTCATGATTGCGCTTCCCTCCCGTCCGCTATTGCTCCTTCCCCCGATCACTCGGCCCCTCCAGTCGCGCGCCACCACTCCCGTACCCGATTTCCCGGTTGTTGCTACCCACGCGCCATCACAGTTCAACTTTATCGTTCCTAGTGTCGGCCGGTTCCATCTCGGGTTGCATTCCTGATCTCCCCTTATTGGACCGTGCGGTTCGGCTTGGGCTATCCTCCAACAGTCCGAGCTCAACGTCTGAGCTGCTTCGATGGCCCTCTCCGGCTTCGGCTGATCCTCCTCGTAAATCGCTCGGCACCGCTCTTTCCATATCTCCCAAGTTAGGCATTCCGCCTTTAGCCTCGCTTTCTCCCCGTCCGGTCCTCCCATGTCTTCCATCCGCATTATATGGTTGAGCCATCCTTCTCGTTCGGCCTCCGTGAGTCGGTCCCATCGCATCCCGGCGCCTACGAGCCAAGCTTTCCTCACCCATTCACACTCAAATAGAGCATGTTTCTCGTCCTCTTCGCATGTGCAAAACGGGCATCTCGATGTAACCCCGATGCCGCGCCTCGCCAAAGCTTTGAATACCGGGATTGCATGATGACCTGCTTGCCATAGAAATGATTTTACCTTAGGGGTCGACGTACTCTTCCATAGTTCCCGCCATGGTGGTTCAGATTGTTGTCTTCCCTCTCGGTCTCCTATCACCGTCTCCTCCCTTTCGGTTTCCCTTAGCTTCCTATGGACAAGCTTGGGTGTCACGGTTCCTCCTCTAGCATCCGGCCATATCCAACGATCACTCCTTGTGGTTCTCCCAAGATAGATCGTTTCTATTTCTTTCCTATCCACCTCCAAGATCTCGGATTGAATAGGTTGTAGGTTCCATCTTCTCGAATCTGAGTCTATGAGGTGGCTTACTCGCATTGTCTCTTCTCCACTATCACCCGATCGTCTTTGGATTTGGCGGTCTGGGGCACCCGGTATCCACCTGTCCCCAAATACTCGAATGCTCTTTTCGTCCCCCACCTGCCACAATCCATGTTGTTTCATAGTGTCCCGACCCCTTAAGATACTACTCCACGCCCATGAAGGTCTCGCCCCTAACTTGGCCTCCTTAAGCTCCCCCCGTGGATAGTACAAACCTTTCATAACTTGTGCCCATAATGCACTCGGATTGTTTTGTAGTCGCGATGCCGTCTTGGTTAGCATTGCCGTGTTGAAGTCCCATAGATCCCGAAAGCCTAGGTCACCCATATCTTTCGGCCTTGTCAATTTCCTCCAACTAACCCAATGCATACATCTTTTCTCATCTCGCCCATTCCACCAAAAACGAGCAATCAATCTTGCAATTTCCTCACACCATGTCTTGGGCAATTTGAACAAAGTCATTACATAGGTCGGAATTGCCGTAACCACGGCCTTTATGAGCACTTCCTTTCCCGCTTTATTGAGAAAGATCGATTTCCACCCATGTATTTTCCTTAGGACTCTGTCTTTGAGGTAACCAAGTGCTGCTTTCTTCGACCTCCCCCAGTTGGTTGGGATACCAAGATAATTCCCCGCATCTTCAACCGCTCGTATCCCCAGAACCTCCTTCATTACATCCTTTGTTCCTTCCTTAACTGTGGCCCCAAATTGAATGCAAGATTTGTCAAGGTTCACGCTATGTCCCGACGCCACACTGTACCTTTCCAATATTCCCCTCAATTCCCTTGCATTCCTTTCGTTCGCATTTAGAAAGAAAATAGAGTCATCCGCAAACAGTAAATGATGTATCTCCGGACAGGTGCTCTTCATGCGAATGCCCTCTATTTTCTTATCCATTACTGCCCTGCTTATTTGCTTAGAGAGAATGTCAGCCACAATAATGAATAGATAAGGTGAAAGTGGATCACCTTGTCTCAATCCCCTCGTTGGTCTGAATCTTGGTGTCTTCTCCCCATTAATCACCACACTATATTGCACTTTGGACATGCACTCCTTTATCCACCTACACCAGCCCTCAGCAAACCCCAGCTTTTGTAGCGCTCCCATTACAAACTGCCATTCCACCCTATCGTAAGCCTTGTTCATATCTAGCTTGACTGCACACTCTTCCTTCTTCGCGCTCCTGTTCGTTCTCATGTGATGGAAGACCTCATGTGCTATAAGAATGTTATCATGGATGAACCTGCCAGAGACAAACGCACTTTGGAAAGGTGAAATAATATGAGGCATTAAGGGTTTCAATCTATTAGCTAGCACTTTGGATATGATTTTGTAATTGAAGTTGCACAAGCTAATTGGTCTAAATTGCATGGGGTTAATAGGATTAGGGACTTTAGGAATAAGCACAATGTCAGTGTAACAATAATTGGAGGATAGTGTGTTAGTTTCAAAGAAAGAATTTACCGCATGAAAAACATCGTGCCCTAACAAGTCCCAGAACCTATGATAGAATATCCCTGGGAAACCATCTGGTCCCGGCGCTTTGTTGCCTCCCAATTGGAAAACCGCTTCTTTAACCTCATCCATGCTAACTTTCTTTGTCAGCGCCTCATTCATCTGATTCGTAATTACCCGTGGCACCCCCTCCATTTGTTCATCCAAGCCTCGACATCCCTCCGACCGAAAGATTTGTCTGAAGTACCTCACACATTCCTTCTGAATCTCTTGTTCTTTTTCTGTCCACGTCCCATCCGCCCTTTGGATCCTCCTGATTTGATTACCTCTTCGTCTCTGTACAGTGACTTGATGGAAGAACCTCGTATTTCTGTCCCCCCCCCTTTGAGCCATTGAACCCTGGACTTTTGCCTCCAATATTCTTCTTCATGTTTCCATTCTTCCTCCATTAATCGTTTGATCTCCATTTCCTCTTGTTTGTCTATGTCCCGGCTATGTCTCCCTTGTATTTCAGTCAATTTCCTTTGGAGGTCTTCTATTCTTTTCTTGTGATTCACACTGTTGTCCTTGCTCCATTTGATAAGCTGTTGTCGGCATCGTCCCAGTTTGGTTGGAATGTATGTGCTACTCCCTTGTTCTTGCCTTGGCACCCATGTACCCCGCACTACCTCATCACAACCTCCTTGTACCAACCATGCTCCCTCGAACCGGAACCATCTCCTCCCTCTCTTCATATTTGGATCGGCTTGAATGACCAGAGGGCAGTGATCCGATCCTAAGAGTAACTTGTGTGTCACTCTTAGGGCCGGGTACATCCCAATAAGGGCCGAATTGGCTATGGCCCGATCAAGCCGCTCACTGATTCGTTGGTCGCCTTCTCTGTTATTCGTCCATGTGTATGGTGTCCCGCTGAACCCCATATCCACCAAACCTGTGTCTTGCATCATACTATTGAAGGCATCCATCATACCTTGCCTCTTCGGCTGTCCCCCCTCCTTTTTCGTCGCCCTTGCTATTTCATTATAATCCCCCACGCACATCCATGGTCCTGTTCTCCCGTTTGCTAGAGCCCTTAGTCTATCCCACATTCCCAACCTCTCCTCCCATTTTGTGCTTCCGTATATCCAGGTAATGTGTATGTTGCCTTTCCCATCTTTAAAGTCGACCGTGGTGTCGAGCATCGACCCATCTTGCGTGATGACCTCGACTCTTATATCATCGCTCCACCACAGGGCTAGACCTCCTGCCACCCCTATCGAATCCACATGAATCCCATGATCCATTCTTAGCTTCCTTCTTACTCTACTACATGCTTTCTCGCTATTCTTTGTTTCCATCAAGTAGATAATCTTCGGTTTTGTCCTCCTCATGAGATCGGTTAGGTACGGAACTGTCAGGGTCGATCTCAACCCCCGACAGTTCCACACCATAGCATTCATTGAGTGGTGTGGGGGGGGGGGGGGGGGCTGTAAAGGGACAGCCTCCCGAACCCATATCCTCATCTTGTGTCACGATTTTCATCATCCTTCGTTGGAATCCCCTTCTTTGTCCCCCAGCCGACCGCCCTCGACCCCTTGTTCCCTTTGCCCCCAACCTTTTCCGGTCCATCTCCCCATCCTCATTCTGTCTCTTGACCCTCTTTGCCTCCACTTCTTCCTTGTCCGCCTCCGAGTCCTCATCGAACTTCCTCTTGAGGTTTACTTTCCTCATCATAGGACTTAAGCCCGTTTGGATTGCTATTGGGTTGGGGTCCCTTCGAGGTGAGTCCTAAAGTTTAATAACCAACCCTTTAACCAATTTATAAATTATAAATTGTTATCTAATTTTTTTTAATCTTTTTTAAATTTTTACCTAAAGTTTGATATTTAGGTCAAATTTGATATTTAGGTCAAATTTGATATTTAGGGCAAATTGCTACTTCGATTAATTTTTTCGTTAAATATGAACGAAAAATGACGTATCGACACATGATTGGTCCCTGCTTTAAATAATTTTTAAAAATAGTAAAACAATCTAAAAAATGAAAATGAAAAATATTAGTTTTTAATATAATATTTTTATTAAAATATGAAATAATAAATAATTATTTTATTTATTTTGTTTCATAGTTTCAATAAAAATATTATATTAAAAACTTTTATTTTTTCTATTAATTATATTAAATGGAACATTATTATAAGTGGTGCAAATAATAAATCGATACACCAAATATCACTTACATTTTAAAAAACAATGGTTGATAGAACAAAATTGAAGGATCAAAGGACCTTTCTTGGATGGTGGATGAGCTTTTGCTTTCATTTCATTTTTCTTAACATATTATAACCTAAAACTTATATTTATATCAAACGTCAATTCATTGCCTCCTATTCCAAAGTTATATCGTCTTCATCATCCCCTAATTTGAGGATTTTGTTCCCAATACTTGTTTTTATAATAATTTTGTACTATTATTTATATCTTAGAAAAAGCAAAAAGAAATCATTTCATTTGCCTTTTGGCCGGACAAAGAAGAAGGTTAGATTACTATACAAAGACTTGTCCAAGACTATTCGGCTTTAATATATGTAAATATGTAATATTGGTTCTATTAAAAAAAAACAAAATTACTATACAATTTATGATACATATATTATTGTAGCATCTCTAATTTGTTTAATAGGTTAAAAAAGCTAATCAGAGTAGGGTTTAAAAGAATAGTTTTTTTTGTCTTATATATAAATAATAATTGTAAAAAAAACCCATCATTTATCTAATAATAATAAAATCTACATGTTTTTGACTAGCGGGATAGGAATACAAAGTAGAAAATAAAAAAAAATAAGAATATGAAAAATAGATTAGTTAATTTTAATAAAAAAAATATAATTTTAGATACTTTATAACAAATTAATTAAATTACTAAAAAAGTAACTAATTTATATTAAAATTAAGTTTATTACAGAAATTATAATAAATTAGATTACAATTATGATATATTTAAAAAATTATAATAAATTATTAAAAAAATAAAAAATATTTAAAAAAATAAAAAAAATATTTAAATTAATTACATGAATATATTTAGATTTTAATTGCAAGACAACAATTCAACTTACAAATTGAACACTCGTAAACTTGAGTTGGCAATTGGTATTTAACCTTATCAAAATTTAGAAGAATTAAAGCCCATAAGCTAGCTAATGGCCTATGTATTCGTACAAGAATTCCTCGGTTAAGGGGCCATTTATATTCAAAAGAAAAGCAGAGGCTCAATTAAACACACCATTTCAATAAGTATTTACTAAGCCATTTATACACGTCCATGGGCTTCCCCTCCAGCGAGACTAGCTGCCTATTTTTTATAATAGTAGTAGTCTGAAATTTCGAACATAATATATTGAGAATTGTGAGTTGTGACAGATATTATTATAAAAAAAAAAAAAAATTGACTGAGATGTTCTTATTTGATTTGGGACAGATTCGGTTCAGACGATTTTTTTTTTGTATTATTAGATCAATAACTCAAAATATACACAAATTTAAAACATAAAAGCTAATTAAAAAATCTATATAATAAAAAATTAATATATACAAAGTTCTATAATATTATTAAATAGTTGTAATTTAAATATATGCATTCAAACTATCAATTAAATATAATATATATATATTATAAATATATAATTAGTGAGTAGAGTCTAATCTTTTTTTTTTTACATCAACAAGATTAGATTTCATAAATGAAACGGTGTCTAGTTACAAGATAAATCTAAAGCAATAAGATTACATAAATCGGGTGGGGGCCTAACGGCCCAATCCATCGGACACACCCTAAGTTGTGCTAGCTTAGCCACAAAATCAGCACACTGATTAGCGGTTCTTGAAATAACTACCCATTGGATAGCCGGTATCGAAGATGTCAAAGCTCGAGCATGTGATAATATCGCATCTATCTTCCAACAGAACGAAACGTCTTTGATGTGGTTAATGACCGTCTCGGAATCGGACTCCACTCGTATGCTCGGCCACCCTTTTTCCACCGCCAAAGTCATCCCTTCGACGATCGCCCAAGCCTCCATCTCCTCGACCGATCCTCCTGTGGTTGTTTTGTGTCTTCCTCCACATATGTTACCTAAGTTATCCCAGGTGATAATCCTGACTCCTCCCTGTCTAGATGAGGCACACCAAGCTGCATCACAAATAATTTTTACTAACCCGAGCTCTGGTAACCGCCATTGCATCGGCTCCCGCGGCTCCCTACACTGGTTGCCCTCGCTCGATCGCGTCCCTGCCATCTCTTGCAGAACTTTGGTCGCCTCTTCCACAAGAACTGCAGCATTCAGTGTTTTCTGATCAAACACCAACTTACACCGAGCTTTCCAAATCAACCACGACGTAACCATGGCAACCTCCCACGAATTCACGTCGCTCCTCCTCCTGTCTGTCTGGTGCGGTTGGCTCTGGAATGGATCTGGACTCCCTCTGAAGATCCAGTCTATCAGAAGCAGTTTCACAACTTCCGTGATGTTCCTCCCAAGCATTCCAGCCCACACCGCACCTGTCCACGAGCATCCCACGACCATATGTTCCACCGTTTCTATATCATCACAAGCAGGGCAAATAGGGGAGGTCGGCACCCCTCTTCTGGCCAGGTTACGTATGAAAAAATGGAGAATGATATTTATCTAATAAAAAAAATGTCTGCACACTTGCTTTCAGTTTTAAACTCGTGATAAACCTTTCGAGACTGTTTGTAATTATTATTTATTATAGAGATAGACACGTGTTTTGGACGATAAATATTTTTTATATTACATATTAAATGAAAAAATATATAGTATATATGTATATCTTATTTATTAGTTTTTAATTTTCTTAAGTATTTTTAATTGAGAATAAAATTAGCCTAATATTATACAATAAAAAAATATATATTTATACAAAATATGAACTCCATTAGTATTTTTGTATAGTATAAATTATTTAATTTGTTTCAATATTATAAAATTAATTAAATTTTTTACTTATAGTAGTAATAGTAAAATTATCTGTAATTTTTTATTTGTTTGTTAATTAATAAAATATGCTGTTTTTTTTAAAATATATAATAAGTATTTTTTATAAATTAAATAATGTTCATATAATATTTTTAATTTAACTTTTATGATTTAATTACTTGTATTAGTTCCATACACTAAACTTGAGGTAAATCAAAATTAATATAAAATCTAATCATTTTAATATTTTAACATATAATATTATTAAAAAAAGTAAACTAATTGGTTTTAGTATCTGTAGTGAAATATTATTAATCAAATTTTTATTAAGTATAAAAAATGGACAAAAAATGTAACGGGTTATGAGATTCAATGATGATGCTTGCAATATTTTTAAGTGCATAACTTTGTCTACGTGACATTGTTACCTCAGGTCCTCAACAAGAAAGATGTAAGTTGATGTGTACCATACTACCATACCACTTGTATTACTCTATTTTAACATGTAACCAATACATATTAGAATTTGTCAAAAATTTAGAAGATCTAATCAAATTAATATATAATAGAAACTGATTCGTACATTGTGCAATATAATAATTATATAGTTTATAAATGAATAACATTTGTAAAATAAATATAAATATATATTTATAATATAATATAATTAGTTACAGTTTATTGAAGTACATTTAGTTAATATTAATTCAATTACACAACATAAAAATTAATCATATTTATGAAAAAATGTTAAACCTTTTTTTTATAATATTATACAATGTAATGATTATATATATTTTATAAAAATATTTTAAAATAAATGAGTACATAATAAAAAACAAATATCAACAATTATGAATATAATGATAAGTTGATAACAAATGATTTTAAAATTCATTTTATGATATATATTATTTTCATATATTTTTAAATAAATACAAACTCTTAGAATATATATATATATGTATATTGTTTTTAAACTTTGTAATATATTGTGATTCTAGTAGAATATGGCAATCATGTTTTATAAAAATAGTTTTAAAAAAAGTATGAAGAAATTATATAAAAATTATTATTATTATTTGTCCATACCCTAAATTTTATGTTGCATACATAATTATAAATACCTTCATAAAATTAACATAAATTATTTTATTATTTTCATAAAATTGATATATAATATACGTATTTATCCTTAATTTCATCTTAGATTATTTTGTAATAAAAATATTTAATATATGCATCTACTTGCTTTTCATAAAATATAAAATACAGTAAATAAAATAAATTTAATAAAAATCACAAATGCACATGAAAAATAAGAAGAAATTAATGAAATTTTATAACTGATTGAGAGAATGAATGAAAAGCTTTGAAATATTTTAAACTAAGTTACATGACATACCACATATGAGTGATAATTATATACTTGACATGAACCAATTATAAATTATGAAATTGACATTAGAAATGAGAAAATGTCTTCAAAAACTTATTTGTCATAATTATACATAACTTAACCAAATTAATATAGTTATACATATAATTTTTATTTTTTTTTGTTTTTTTGATCTAATAAACTTTGTTGTTCTTTATAGAATATCTGATATCATAAGTAGGGATGATCATGGGTGGGGCCGGTCCGGAGGGCAAGACCGAGATCGAAAATTCGGTCTTGCCTTATGGAGGACCGAGACCGACCTCTGCCAAAAAAGTCCGTCTGGATCGGTCTTTTTTGATTCGGGCCGGTTTCGGTCCTGAAGCGAATTTGGCCCCCCCCCCCCCCAAAAAAAAAAAAAAAAAAACTGAATTTGTTCAAATACAAACATCATTGGAATCAAAGTAACAAAATTACAAATCAACCAAGTAACAAACATACAAAGTTCTAAACAAAGTTCATTTTCTCCCATAGTTCCAAACGTACATCATTGTTTTTTAGGGTTTGCATAGTAAATTCGACCCGAACCGGTCATAATTGGGTTTTTGGGAAAAAATATGAGTCTGAGACCGACATTGAAAAAAAAAACTCATCCGCTCGGTCTCAGTTCTATTCCGGCCGATCTCGATTCGATCTTGTGGGAAATTCGGTTGAACCCCTCCCTAATCATAAGTATATAATTCGTATTAAATATTTTGTTTCTTCCTCCAGGGTATTAGTATTCTGTATTTCACTTTATGCTCTCTTTTTTGACGAACTGACTTTATGCCTATTTGAATGGAACATTCTAGAAGTGGTTAATTACTAACTTATATCGACGTGGCTGAATCAGAAAGGATAGTCCCAGGATAGCAGTTGTTCGCGAAATAGCCAATCAGTTTTGTTCTCAAGCACCCAAATCGGAGGTTTACAAAAATTCATTTAAAATTAAAAGGCCGAAGAAGGATCTAGAAACCCTATGCAACTCCTTTATATAAGTGTCTCCAACTTCATTTCTAACACTCCGCTACCTCCTTCTGCACGCATTCTGTTAAAACCCTAATACCTAGATCTCTTTTCGTATTCTCCATCTTCGAGCATCAGCTATGGCGGAAACTGAGACGTTTGCCTTCCAGGCTGAGATCAATCAGCTTCTCAGTTTGATCATCAACACATTCTACAGCAACAAGGAGATCTTTCTCCGGGAACTCATTAGTAACTCCTCCGATGTAAGTTTGGGATCTGTCTTTGAATCTCTATTTTAGTTTTGAAGAGCCTATTTACGGATCTTTGCGTTGATTAAGCCTTAGACTAATTTCTTGTTACTGCCAAAAATTTACTTATGATGGTTTTTAGATATTTTTACATGATAATTGAGATTTAAATGCTGAAATGATTGGATCTTTGTCGCCTATCTTCTGTTTTACAAATTGCATGACCTTATGTTTTGGTTCAGTTCTATTGCTTGACTTCGTAGGATTAAAATTTATGCCCCTTCGCTATCATTTTTAGTGACGATTCTATGCAGATGTAGCGATGTAAAACAAGATTATTTCGGCATGGCCTTTTCTTTTTCTGTCTGCTTAGCTTATGTATCGTATGTGTACTGAAGGTTCACACTTAAATGCTAGAAGTCCTTTGCGTATCATCTTCTTGTGACGTTTACTCTGTAGATTAGTGATTAGACAAGATTGTTTGGTATATTATCTACTATGTAATAACGTGATCCTATTAGCTGTGAATGATACCAATTGTGTGATTCTGTATCAGGCTCTTGACAAGATTCGTTTCGAGTCTTTGACCGACAAGAGCAAGCTAGAGGGTCAGCCAGAGCTCTTTATTCACATTATCCCCGATAAGTCTAACAATTCCCTGACAATCATCGACAGTGGAATCGGGATGACCAAAGCTGGTATGTTTAAATAATATAAAATTTATCTTATGCACAGTGATTTTTTGAACCTTTTGCTCTTTAGAGTTTTCATAATAATTTGTTAATTATTACTGTTTTTTCTTACTCAGATTTGGTCAACAATCTCGGTACCATTGCAAGATCCGGGACCAAGGAATTCATGGAAGCACTTGCAGCTGGTGCTGATGTTAGCATGATCGGGCAGTTTGGTGTTGGGTTCTACTCGGCATACCTTGTTGCTGAAAAGGTCATTGTCACCACCAAGCACAACGACGATGAGCAGTACATCTGGGAGTCTCAAGCTGGAGGTTCCTTCACGGTTGCACGGGACACCACTGGTGAGGTCCTCGGCAGGGGAACCAAGATGACACTTTACCTCAAGGAGGACCAACTGGAGTACCTCGAGGAGCGCCGGCTCAAGGATCTGATCAAGAAGCACTCTGAGTTCATCAGCTACCCAATCTCTCTTTGGGTTGAGAAGACCACTGAGAAGGAGATCTCGGATGATGAAGACGAGGAGGAGAAGAAGGATGAGGAAGGAAAGGTGGAGGAAGTCGATGAGGAAAAGGAGAAAGAGGAGAAGAAAAAGAAGAAGATCAAGGAGGTGTCCCATGAGTGGGACCTTGTGAACAAGCAGAAGCCTATTTGGATGAGGAAGCCCGAGGAGATTACAAAGGAAGAGTACGCTGCCTTTTACAAGAGCCTTACAAATGACTGGGAGGAACACTTGGCCGTGAAGCACTTCTCTGTGGAGGGTCAGCTCGAGTTCAAGGCTGTCCTCTTTGTGCCCAAAAGGGCTCCATTCGACCTCTTTGACAATAAGAAGAAGGCCAACAACATCAAGCTATACGTGCGTCGTGTCTTCATCATGGACAACTGTGAGGATCTCATTCCTGAGTACCTCAGCTTTGTTAAGGGCATTGTTGACTCCGAAGATCTTCCCCTCAATATCTCCAGAGAAATGCTACAGCAGAACAAGATCCTCAAGGTCATTAGAAAGAACTTAGTCAAAAAGTGCATCGACCTCTTCACTGAGATTGCTGAGAACAAGGAGGACTACAGCAAGTTCTACGAGGCCTTCTCCAAGAACCTGAAGCTCGGAATCCATGAAGATTCCCAGAACCGAACCAAGATTGCTGATCTGCTGAGGTACCACTCTACCAAGAGTGGTGAGGAGTTGACCAGTCTGAAAGATTACGTGACCCGAATGAAGGAAGGACAGAATGACATCTTCTACATAACCGGTGAGAGCAAGAAGGCGGTTGAAAACTCTCCCTTCCTTGAGAAGCTGAAGAAGAAGGGTTACGAAGTCCTCTACATGGTGGACGCCATTGATGAGTATGCCATCGGGCAGCTGAAGGAATATGACGGCAAGAAGCTTGTCTCTGCAACCAAGGAGGGTCTGAAGATCGACGAGTCTGAGGATGAGAAGAAGAAGCAGGATGAGCTGAAGGAGAAGTTTGAGGGCCTCTGCAAGGTGATCAAGGATGTTTTGGGTGACCGGGTTGAGAAGGTTGTTGTGTCTGACCGTGTGGTTGACTCACCCTGCTGTCTGGTGACTGGTGAGTATGGCTGGACCGCCAACATGGAGAGGATCATGAAGGCTCAGGCTCTGAGAGACAGCAGCATGGCTGGGTACATGTCGTCCAAGAAGACCATGGAGATCAACCCTGAGAACCCCATCATGGAGGAGCTCCGAAAGCGTGCTGATGCTGATAAGAACGACAAGTCTGTCAAGGATCTTGTTCTCCTTCTGTTCGAGACCTCCCTCCTCACCTCCGGTTTCAGCCTTGATGACCCAAACACCTTCGGGAACCGTATTCATAGGATGTTGAAGCTCGGTCTGAGTATTGACGAGGATGCAGGTGAAGGTGATGCAGACATGCCAGCACTGGAGGAAGCTGACGCAGATGCTGAGGGATCCAAGATGGAGGAGGTTGACTAAGCCGTAGCTGCTTATGGTGGACGTATTTTCCTATCTATCTCTCGAGAATTGAAATTAAAATTAGTTTTAGTAGTTTATTTATGTTTTATCCTTTGAAGTGTTGTTTTTCCGGAGACCTATTTTGAATGTCAGCTTTAGAGTGTTTTGGCATTTTCACATTTTGATTATTTCCGTCATTGAGTGATAATTATATGATAGTATTTATCTCGTGGAAAATCAAACACAGGAGTTCTATATTAGTGTATGATCATCTACCAAATTTTTAATCAATTTGATACAATCCAATACCAATCTAATTTTAATTTGTAAAAAATTTGGGGTACACGAAGTTGTTTATTTGAATTTATTACCGAAGTCGTGGAATCGTATTTTTCAAATTTACATTACATCAGTATTAACTATTAACACGGTATCGTGATACATTATTTATTTAGTATCGGTCAACAGCACCGGCGAAATGTACTGAACTTATTATTCCTCGCGAGCCTTCACTTTATTTAGGGGGGGTCTTAGTGTACCGGAATGAAGGTACAGCAGAGCGCAGAGAAGTAAAACCCTAGGTCTCTATAGATTTTTCCTCCCTCCCGCCGATTAGAGCCCAAATATCTCGTCGAACCGGGGGAATACTGAATACTAGAATTCCTATTGGACTTATTGCATTCAAAAATCTACTCGAAGCTTAGCGGAGAGCATTTGTAGTCGCTGATTTGAAGCTGAGACTTCTGGTATTCGGAGATTGTGGGATGGGGAAGAGAAGGGACCGTCGGGTGGCAGCTCACGGCAACGCTGCCCGTCGACTCAAGCTCGATCTTTTCGCGGAACCCTCCGGTAATTCTTCTTTCCGTTATTCGTAAATTTACTAGTTGTGCTGCGATGATGATGAATCTGCTGGATGCTACGCTCAGGGCTTCTTGTTTGAAACGATTAGGGCTCAGTGGTTTCTATTTTTCGATTCTATATCTTCTTCTTCTTCACTTTGTGGAATACTCTGTAATTTTAATTTGTGAGAGACGATCGTAGACTGATATAGTATATGTCGATTTTACCGCGATCAGAAAATTTATGACTCACTAATCCAGACCCTTTTGTGTCTTTTGACGGTTAATCTTCTAGGTTGGCATTGGAAGTTTGGATATGGTTGTATTTGTATTTGATTGAGTGTTTGGTTTGGTTTCTAGGAGATTTGGGTGGCTCATCTGCACAAGATGAAGTTGAAGGGTTACCCAATTCACCGTCATCTTCAGGTGGGTTCCGCCATTTTCTTCAAATGGACTATGTAGAAGGATCATGATTTTTGGTGGAAATATGTGCAAGACTGTTATGTTTTTCCTCCTAATTATTATTCACAGACGGTAAGGTGGCTTGTTACTGGCAGCATCCTCTGTTAGATCATTTTCGGGGCTCCGCTGCAGTAAAAAATTATTCATGACTGTGTTAATACATGCTCTTAGCTCAGACCCGTAGCTTTTGGAGACGGCAGTCTAAAGCGGTTCGTATATCTCTTGCTTTATCATTCTTCATGACACACTAACTTGTTTCTTCAGTTTATTACAGGTGATCTTGATAATAAGAAGATTTAGATATTCCTATCATTTCTGGCGCTGCAAAATCTGCAGCCTACTTGCTTCTTCTTGATGACAATATTATTCTCTCAATGAAAATAACATCTGTTTATTGAAAATTATATGGAATATTGGAATAATAGTATCTCTATGTTGATCAGAGGAAGTATTTCTTCACTGGTCAGATGCTTTTAAAGTTACTCATTTGCGAGGATGATTTTTGCAGGAAAAAAAACAGAAAATCCTTTGCTCTTACTTGGCCAATATAGTGATGATGATGATTGTGGTGGTACTGACACTGATAAGGAAAAAAGTAGAAGTCCTGCAAATGCCAGTGGTGACAATTCAAAGGTTGCGAATGGTAGCCAGGTGAGCTGTGGTTCAGTATTCAGTCATAGTTTTTTATTCTATGATCACCAGCTTAGCTCACAGGGTCATCCTTATTGCTTGCTATACTTGACGAAGTGATGAGACCTGAAGATCTGTGGTGCATATTCTTTTACAATATTGAAAAAAAAACTGAATGAAATTCGTAGTGATATACTATTTTTACGCCTTCAAAACTTTCAGTATCTCTTCCTGGACCAATTTTCTCTCTGAATTCTTCTTCGAAACAGTTTTATGGACATTTAATTTAGTATATGTTATATTGTTACAATAAAGGGAAAAAATCATATTTTCATGCCTGTCATGTCATTACTTGGGGTTGACACTTCTTGGATGAGGCCTTTCATCGACTTTCATTCCATTCAGATTTTTGTTACTGCTAGACTTTTCTGTGGTATATATATGAAATCCACAGTTTTATCTTGCCTCGTTATTGGAACCTGGAAAAGGTGCTTTAGGTTTTGGCAGGAAAAACTTCCTTTACTTGACGATTACAAACTCTTGCCCGTTCTTATTGCCAAGGACAAAAGAAGAGAAACAAAATCAAATATTTGGCGCTAGACAAGTAAAAAATAGTTTTACATCACGACTTTGCAAGGAATTTATTCAAGTTAATTTTAACTGAGTGCTAACACGTCTTGTTTTAATTCTTTAGGCTGAGGGACTCTTTAAAGAAGGATCTCAAAATATGGATCGTAGCATCAATGGAGATCAATTGCTTGATGAATTTGAGAAGGAGGTGGGGCGAGACTATGATGCTCTTGAAGATGCACAAAAAATTGATGAAAATAGCAGTAAAGATAGTGCTAAAATTGCTTCAGTTGAAGTCGGTCAAGATTCTCAGCATCAGGCCAATGGACATACTGATACTCAGATTGTTGGGGATGCAAGTTTTGGATGGAAGATGGTGTTGCATGAAGAAACTAATGAGTACTACTATTGGAATATTGAGACTGGGGAAACATCGTGGTTAGTACCTGAAGTTTTGACTCAACAAGCCCATGTGACTGGTGATCCGATTCATGCTGCTGCAACTGAAGGCATGGGTGACGTGGCTTCACAAAATGTTGATTTCACTTCTGCTTCTGCTTCCATTGTTGAGGTTGGTATGGAAATGACTTATCCAAACGGGCTTGCTGATGGTGAAATTGGTGGATCAGTTAAACAGCAAGAGGAAGCAGCAACGACAAAAGAAGCTCATTTGGGTGGGGAGGTTAATCATTTTGATTCAAAACATGGCTCCTCAGGATCCAGTGATATGCTCTGTGATCAGGCGTCCATAGCTGCTAGTGCCGAGGATCATGCGAAGGATTTAACAGACTGTAGTAAATTTGAATTGGGGACTGATCATTGGTCTCACCTTATAAACCAAGCTGAGCAGTTGCTGGAGAGATTGAAGATACTTAAAAGGTACAAAATCTCTCTTTATGATAGATAGTTGATTTTAAAATGTAGACTGATGCCGTTGTATAGTCCTTGCTAAAATTGATATTGTGTTATTCTCAGCTCAAAAGGTCGAGATAGTCAGGACTGGGTATCAAAATCCACCTTGGAAGTTGAGATCAGACTTTCCGATATGAAATCACTTGCACGCCATGGCTCATCACTGCATTCTTTCTGGGTGCATTCTGAAGGACAGCTTAAGCTGCTTGAATCTGCCATTGACTCTAAAAGTGGCCTATTGGATAAGCTTGCTTCAGAGAAAGAGGTTGAGTCAAAGAATATCTACGACACTTTAATAGAAGAATGCAATTCTCTAGAGACAGCCGAGCCCGCCTTGAAAACAGACGACAAGCAAAGCGAAGCGGTTCCTGCACCCGCTGCAGCATATGCTGTCCAAACTCAGAATCTGGGAGATAATAAAGATATATCAGTTAACTCTACATATGGACAATCAACAAGTGGTGAAACATTCAGTGCTGCTGTAGTTCCTGATGAATCTGCTAAGTATTCTTCTGTGGATATTGACATGGATGTTGATATGGAAGTTGATGATGTGTCTCCTTCAAGCCATGGTATGGTAGAACAGTCAACAGAGCAATTTGCTGAACTCCTAACAGTTGCTAGTCATGACCAGTTTGCTGTTCCACCTCCACCAGATGACGAATGGGTTCCACCCCCACCACCTGATTCTGAGCCAATGCCTCCACCCCCACCGGATGAGCCTGAACCGCCACATCCCATTGCTCTGCCAACTGAAGCGGAACAACCTCTTTCTTATTCAGATCAGTACAGTTTATCCTACGCAAGTGCCAACTATCAATTCTATGGGCATCCTGAAATTGCAACCTCTAACTTATATACACAAGCTGAAGGATATCAAGCTGTTTTACCTCCAGGATCTGTTTCCTATGGAACAGTTTTTAGTGCATATGATGATACTGCTTCTGCCGCAGCTAGTAATGTTGCACCAGTAACGTATTATCAACAAGGAGCTGCATATCCCGTTGGAGTTTCTGCTGTAGAATCTCCTCTTTTTCCAGTTCAATCTGATTCCTTCAGTTACAGTACCCTTGCACTGGACAGAACTGGATCTGGGCAGGCCCTTACTGAGGCAGGTGGTACCAACTTGCAGCACATATCTACTGAGCCCCCAGAGATGAGAAGTGGAACCGTGGATGGGTTATCAGGGGTCCCTTCTACCTCAGCACCCAGCAATTCAGCAATAGTTGAAGCCTCTGCTACCACTTCAGTGAAAGATAGTGGTTCCACTTCAGCAGCTGCAATTGTTATTGCTGCTGCTGCTGCTGCTGCTGCATCCGGGGATGCCAAGGTTCAGTCTAAAGGTAATTGACTAATGCTGTTCCAGCATGTCTGTCTTGATAGTTGTTATTGACTAACGCAAGTATCTTACATTGGACTATCTCTTAACTTAGTTAATTAGTTAACTAAACACCACATATAGTCAACTTCTATTTTCCAACGCACACCTGATTTGGGAATCTCAGTGATGCCGTTTCATTTGACAACTAAGCTAATGCTTAAGGGAGGGATAAGAGTTGTGGTTTGACGTAATATCCTGCCCCTTTGTTCTGTGCTTAAATCACTTATAAACGAATTGAGAGAGCTTATAACTTGATATTCATTAAAATTTCTTTGCTGTCCTATTGAATCAGTTACACGTGGTAAAAAGAGGACAGTTGCCGTTGCCTCATCGTTGAAGTCCAATAAGAAAGTCTCCAGTCTGGTGAATAAGGTACTTGATTCTATCACATTTCCTGCTTTCAATGTTTGCAAGGTGAAGCTTGTCCTGAACATTTCTGCACTTGTCAATCTCAATATTCATAGTGGAAAGCAGCCAAAGAGGAACTTGAGGAAGACGAAGAAGAAGAAGCTAAAGGCGCACTTGCAATGTTAGAGAGGAAGCGTCAGAGAGAAATAGAGGTTTCCTATTGTCAACCTTTTCCTCCCCACAACATACGATTGCAACAAGTCACGTCCCTCTCATATCTCTCTACTGATTTGACAATGCAGGAGTGGCGCGCCCAGCAGATCGCAAGTGGAGAGGCGAAAGAGAACGCCAATTTTCAGCCTCTGGGTGGAGATTGGTAAACTTCAAAATCCAATCTTGCACAAAATAAGGCCAATTTTCCTCAGCTTAAAGTTTTGGATTTTTCAAACTGTTTCTATTGTGTTACAGGCGTGAGAGAGTTAAAAGGAAGAGGGCCAAATCTAAGGCCATAGAAGCATCGACTAAGGAAACACCTATCAACCTAAACCCTAAACCCGATCTTGTGCAATTGTCTCGGGATCTTCCGTCCGGCTGGCAGGTACAGTTTCCATCCCTCCTTGTAGCCATGTCTGATTGGATTGGAATTGTTGGTTTCTAATGTGCATAGCCTGCGTTTCTTTTAGGCATTATGGGATGAGTCGTCGAAGCAGGTGTATTACGGGAACATGACCACCTCACAGACAACCTGGGTTAAACCCACGAAATAGTAGAGTATTGTTTCGTTTCATTTCGAACATCTTTGTCGAACTCGGTTCCTCCCATGTCAAATATAGTTGCCGCATTATTGTTTACGAGTTATATATAGAGTCCCGTGTTGTGCCTAATCCTAATCGTGTTGATTAATTAGTTTTAAATGAAACTAAGTAGCCGAACTTATGAAAATTAGCAAATAGGTACCTACCGTTAATTTTCGTTAATAATAAATGGAAAATATCACGTGAGGAACAAACAGATACTTGAACTTACACAAATGAGCAAGTCAGTACCTGAACAGATTTTTGAAACGGTTCAGAACCGGTTTGGTCGAACCACTTTATTTAAAAAAAAAACACAATAGGATTTATATACCACATGCATGTCTCAACTCCAGACGTTCTCGGGGTGTTTTTAGATACACCGAGAACTTCTGTAGTTGAGTCATGCATGTGTTTGGTATATAAACCCTACTTTTTTATTAAAAACAAATAAAGTGGTTTGACCAAACCGATTTTTGAATCGGTTCATTACTTGCTGATTCGTGTAAGTCCAGGTACTTGTTTGCTCTTCACGTGATATTTTTCGTTTATTCTTAACGGAAATTAACGGTAGGTACCTATTTGCTTATTTAAGAAAGTTCAACAACCTATTTGCTACAAAAAAAAGTTTAGGTACCTACTTGCTAATCACCCACAAGTTCGGGTACCAGTTTAGTAGTTTTCCCTATTATACGATTAATTACTTAAACTATGTTTCAAATTCTATAAGTTTTGATTTAAAATAAGAAGTATAAGAATAGAACTAATTTTAGTGCTAATTTAAATATAACATATTATGAATAGTTAATTGTATGTAATTATGTTTAAACATATATTTACATATCATAATTATTTAGATATTATTATTAATCGTTGTGATCTACTTATATATGACACAAATTTATATAGGAAATCAAATTAAAAAAATCTATTTACATATGAATACATGTTATAATGTTCATATGTTACATTCTCAGTATTTATTATGAAAAATTAAATCATAATTATATAATAATAATGAAATAGGAATAATATATAAACGAAATGTATTGGTTGAGAGGTTTCCCAAACCAACCAATAATTTGGTTCCCATAAAACGGCATTCGACCCATCTTCTGGAATCTGCTACTGAGCACTCAATGGATCAGCGATGGGACCGACTTTGGCAGCAAACTCTGAGAGGTTGGACCCGACAGACCTTCCTCGGCTGAACCCAGCCGTGTTCCGATGGAACCGACACCGGAACGAGCCCGCATGGGTGGTCGGAGAGCACAGACAACTATACTTGTTTCTGGTTATCGTCCTAGGGTTCTGAGACGTGCTACGGGACAGTACTGGACCCGGCCACAGGGTTGGCTCTGGCGGCTCACTGATGGCCTTTATATTGAGTGGCGGAACCGAGTACTTCTTCCGGCAGACTTTGGTCGGAGATTTCCTTTGCTCATCCTTTTGATCCATGTCTTCTATATATATGAAAAAAAAGAGTATATAAATCAATTTTCTCAGATTAAAGATTGATCATTAACGCAGTATATTTATGAGTAAATGCAGAGAATGAGAGATTAATCAATTACCTGATGAAAGATGGATAAATATATGTCAGAAACAGAGGAAATCTTCTTGTCTCAACACCAAAATCTGTGTAATTTTCGTGAGTCAATTGGTTTTCCTCCTTAAGTACTACATGCCTTGTCTCCTCTGCCGTTGGGAGTTTGTGGTGCAGAATCAACTGTCTGTTACCAACCGAATATGGAATCCTAACTGTAACCGGTTATGTTTTCCTTTTTTGGATCCAATATGGATCTCTGTCGGATACCATGCCATTTTTTACTTTTACCATATCAGGTAAATAAAATTACTTGAGGCAAATATCATTCAATGCAGCTATAAAATGTACAGGCATTGTACCATTTATATGTTAGGTATTGGAGTCTGATTAATATTAATGTACTTGTAGACTGTACTGTATTTCTCCATGTATACGTATTTTGTAACAGTAACCATCATTAATATATTTTGCCAAACCGCGTGGAGGGCTACCCAATTGAGTGTTACCACATAAAACTGACTTCTCCTTCTCTTCCTTTCCTCTCTGAAAAACTGTGTTCTTTTCTCAATTTGATCAATTTCTTCATCCGATTTGAGAGTTGTTGAGAATCGATCCTAACATTATATTACACCAATGTAAACCTCACCCTGTATGGTTTTTCTCAATTCATTGAAATTTACAAGTTTATGCAAAAAAATTACACGATTTGAAATTATAAGCATTTAAGGAAATTTGTATTATGTTTTTTTTTTCATCGTTCAAGTTCTTGTTTACACAGAGGGCAGCACGATATGATTTTGAGCCATTGATCGACACACTTGAGGTGGAACAGATGCGAACATGGCAGCTGCCTCACTTCTTCCTTCTCTTTATACTTTGCCAGGCATATGCAACAGTCCTGAATCCGAACAAACACAAAGAAAGACATGTTTTTAATTAGCAGAAAACTAGGAAGTGTGTCTCACAAATATATATACAAGTTACTTGGGATGCAAGTGAACTTATCGAGCACGAACCAGATCTTCATTCGAGTTAAAACCCGAGTCATTCCCGAGTTCTAGATTGGTGTTGGCTTCCTTGAACTTCCAACTGGGTAGGTTTGAGATTTGGTCGTCAGACGCGCCTTTAGCGACTGATCCCATGTTCATGTTGTAACCTAGGAGAGTGCTAATGAGAGGAACAAAGCAGCATAGGAGAAGGAATAGGAGGAATGGGAATGAGTAGGTGATGGCATTCCATGCAAGAAGAGAGATGCAGAGGTAATGCAGCTTCGGGGACTGACGGAAGGAACCGAATCGCGAGTCGAACACCCAGACGTTGCCCATCACGAACCATATGGCGAAGAAAAGCTCAAGTGATGTTCGGCATTTGTTCATTAGATGCAAAGTCCTATCAGTTCGAGAACGTGTTATCAGTTAAAGATTAATATAATACTTCTTTTCGTGAGACTTAAGATGTACCCCTTAACCAACTGTCTCAAAAGTCTGAACTTATGAGTGAAGGCATTCAGTATACTTTTAAGCTAATGTACCTGGACTCTTCAACCCCTCTCTGTTGTTCGATATCCGATAACGTGAAACCGTCTCTCTGACCGGAATTAAGTTGTTGACACCGACCGTATAGCATAAGCACACTCAACACGCATCCGAAATCGTAACCGACGATCCAAATCCTCATCGGCCATACGGGTTTTTCCTCTTTCGAGATGACAAGAGTAGTGGTGGTTATACATATCTGAGTCACGAGAGCCAAGAGCTCAAGAACCATCCAACTAGAGGAGTTAAACGGGTTTGACCCGAGATCGGACCTCGACCCGTTTTGGTAATGAAACACCCTCCTTAGGAACGAAAACCACCTGGCCCGGGAAATCTTCATGGCTAGCCTCACCAGAAAGGTTGCAGGTGCCGAGGCTCGAGGACGGGTTCGGGCTAGTAAGGTTGATCGGTCCTCGTTGTTCGATGAAATCGGACCGCATATAGACTCCGGCCCGAAAGAGTATCGAGTATTCATGATGAAGAAATGATTATAGCTATCTTCTGTTTCCCTGATTGAGAGAAAAAAATCCGAAATTGGTATCTTAATCATTACCAAGATATGAACAGTGATTGGTATTTATTCTGCAAAGTTTCTGCAGAAAGTCTGCTTCCATCTATGGAAGGTATAATTCTAAAATAGCTGAGAGCAGACCCAGTCTGACTTTGATGGAAATAGGAAACTTAAAAAAATCCTCATTTAATATTATTACTTCACTTTGTTAAAAGGGTTAAATACTAAGATGAATTTATGTTTTGCCCGTTACCGAATTTTAAAAATTCAAAACGAACTAGTTCAACTTTAAAAAATGTGCAAATAGATACGTCAGTCTAATTTTCCATCAACTGTCGTCAGAAATTCGTTGGAAAGTCATCGAAAATTGGACGGAGGATACTCATTGCACCTCAACTTCAAAGTTGAGTAACCCGTTTTGAATTTTCAAAGTTTGAATAGCTCGTTGCAAAACGTCCAAAATTCAGTTAGCTACTAGCTATTTAACCCTTGATAAAATTAATCTAAACTAAAAAAGACTTTTACAAATGAAGGAAAGAACATACCGCAGGATGTTTCTGAAGCTGTTCCTTCTGATAAACCTGGAACGACCCAGTTATGAATACAACTCTAAGATTGAATCTTCAATCAAGATCGAAACTTTTGAGTGCAGAAGAGGTTCTGGTGGAGTTCTTGAGGAGATAGAGTAAGAAGGGATGAATATATGGGAGAGAAAATGAAAGGGAAGTCTGTTTGTTGGGGAGGATGAGCTTAGCTTAAGCTACATGATCTTGAGGTAGGAAGTTGGTCTCGGATGGTGACCAAGAATCCACTGCAGAGATGATATAGCCCCCACCACACCATACCAGAGAGAGAGAGGGAGTTTCTTTGGTATCAAGGGAATAGAAGATGAGGGAGAAGAAGAAGAAGAAGAAGAAGAAGAAGGCGTTTGGAGGGAAGCTAACCGTTGGCCTAACTGCCACCTGGGCTTCTTCTCTCTTTCCCTTTCTTAATTTTTTTTTTTTAATTATGAAGGAAGCAAAGTTGTAGATATTTTCATATATATGCTGCAACTTTTTGACAACCCAAATGGAGAGAAATAATTGAGACAAAAGCAAGATATTTCCAAATTAATAAAAACAAATAATAATTTTTTAAAAAGGAATGTTTGCAAAAATAGTGAGAAAATTATTGAATGGATTTCAGGGTATTTCCGTGTACGATTTATCATTTTATCTTGAACCATAGAAGTGGTGGGATGGTGAAGTCAAGGTCTTGATTTGCATAATAAAAAATAGTGTTAAATACCAAGTACCTACCTCAACTTTGGACGTTTTGCAACAAGCTACCCAAACTTTAAAAATTCAAAACGGACTACATCAACTATGAAGAAAGTGCAAATAGCTGCCTCCGCCCAATTTTCCGTCAACTGTCGTCGAAAATTCGGCATAAAGAGTAATTGACATAAAACAGTAACGTATATATATATATATATTAGAGCACGAATATTTCAATTTTTTTTTAATTATCATTAAAAATAAAATAAGTCACGCTATGTGTACGTGCTTTGTGTTGTTTTATTATCTTAACTTTCACATGAAAAATATTCACCATGAAAATGATTGTTAGTAAGAGGTTAATATATTTGGAAAAATTATGGTAGGGTTACTAAATTGTAATTCGGCTTTTGAACCTAAAAAATACACTTAAATTGAAGAATAGTGAGAAATTATTTCACTCACATCAAATTTGTAGTGAATGGAAAAATGTATCCATATTTTTATGTAGCATCAAACACTAGAAGATGTAACCATTAATTAAATGATAAGAGGTCACCCACCATTAGGAACGAAACTATGAAAGGATGAGGGGTCGTCCCCCAACTTTTAATTTTGTGTAAATTTAACCTTAAAAAAATAGTAATTTTCAATTTAGTTATTCTAAATTATACATTTGTCTATACAAATTTTTTTTAGTTCAACTATTTACTTCCACTAAATAATTAATAGGGCCTCGCTTTGCCTCCACCGAATAATTTTATGGCTTCGTCCATTAAGTTTGGGGATGACATCAAAGTGAGATTCTATTAAAATTAGGGTTGTCAATTCGTGCGTGCGTGCTATCGTGCATCAGGACACGACACGCACGAAAGTTCAACACGAAAATGTAACCGTGTCACAGACACACGACACGAAATTTATTGTCTCAACACGACACGAACACGATAACACGAAAATATTCGTGGAAAGTCGTAACACGATAACACGATAACACGATTTCACGTTTTCACGAAAATAACACGGTAACACGAAAATAACACAGTAACACAATAACACGATTTCACGAAAATAACACGGTAACACGGTTCACGTTCGCACGATAACACAGCCTAAATAACATAAACACGTCCCCTCAAAGGCAAACAATCGTGTTATCGTGTTTTGAGACCTAAACACTAACACGACACGAAAAAACAATCGTGTTATCGTACCATCAAAGGCAAACACGAACGACTTTTTCGTGCGTGTTCGTATTGTGTTATCGTGTCGTGAGTGAAATTGTCAGCCCTAATTAAAATACTTTAATTCTAACACAATTAACTTAATTTAAATTCGACATACATAATAAAATTTATTTTTATAATAAATTATTATTATTATATATATTATTATAAATTATAATTATAATTACGCTTATGAATTAAATTCCATAATTATTACATTATGTAATAAAAAAAACATTATCACACCCAATGCCACATGTGATTAACCAACTAAAATATGGTACAAATATTTAAATTTTTACAACACCATTGTTGGAATTGTCGAGCATCTACATATAATTCTTTTATATAACATCTTACTAGACTACTTTAATAATCAAATTTTTGGATATATATTAACCTTTTATTTATTTTGTTAGTGTTTACAACTATGGTTAATAGTTTTAATATTACCATATATTTTGGTCATATAATCGGATGATAACCCTTGTTGTTTATTGAATTTTGTTATTTTGATACCCCTATTTTGTTCATAATAGTGTAACGGTTAACTTTCTATACTTTATTTCTTATTTGATTCGGATTTTGAGATTGAGAATATACTTATAATTAATATTTTATTAACTAGCGTCATTATGATGTACCGAAGTAATTCATTGTTGATCACGAATTATTTTAAATAAAAAAAAGTATGTATGCCAATTGCTCTATTTAATTAAAAAACAAACATTAATCCTCCTCCGCCGCCTTGAAAGTTTGACGTGTCTCCTTACCTTATCCAAACGGGAAAAAAGGCGGCGGAGCCACAGGAAGTGACAAGTGTGGCTGAAGCTGACAAAATCAAAATATTCCCATTTTGTCCACAAAAATGTATCTTTGTAACAAAGACGTCCTTCTTCAAGGCCAATTTTGGGACTCTATATGAAAATCCCAAATCCACGTCCAGGCCGGTCCTAAACGGGCTTTCGGGAAAAAGGTCCGAGACCGACCTTGAAGGAAAAAAAACGCCCGCTCGGTCTCGATCCTAGTCGGGCCGGTCTCGGACCAGTCTTGTCAGAAATTCAATCCTACAGTCTTTTTTGATCACCCCTAGTTTTCAGTATGACTTGACTTAATTTAATAAAAAATTATATTTCAATTTAACACCGAAATTAAACGTAAATAATTAAATTAAAAAAATTAGTTTCGCAAATATAATATAATACTATAAAATGTTACATGTGTGTATATATAATATATACAATTATGCATGCAAACAGCTCAAGGTGGGCACGACGTTTAGTTCAGTTAAATCTCCATGCGAATAGTATGGGATTTGTATTCCTGAGGAAGTGGAAACACGAATGACATCGTAACAGGACACGTTTATTCTAGAAGAAAGTCGGTCGAGTGTCGGCAGAATCTTATAACATCGTGAGATAAGATAAGGGAATGTCGTGTAAAATAGCACGTAACCGATATTTAAAAGCAATTATTTATTGAAAGATGATTATTTTAATTTTATTATGATACAAAGTAACATCTAAAATGTCAGAAAAAGTATACTTTTGTTTTGTAATTGAAATGACAGAAAGTTAAATTGTAAATTTCCATTCTTACTAAAATATTTATTTTTTATAATAATAGGTAGCGATTCAACGTTTATTTTTTAATTGTTTTATTTTTAATTAGAGTTTTGAATTTAAATTTTGAAAATAAAAATATATTTATAAGGGTTAAATATCTAAGATTTATCTGAACTTTGTACGTTTTGCAACGAGCTACTCGAATTTTAAAAAATCAAAACGGATTACCTCAACTTTGAGCGAAGGTGCAACGAGCTACCTCCGACAAATTACAGAGATAGCTTGTTGCACATTCGCCCAAAGTTGAGGTAGTCTGTTTTAATTTTTTAAACTTCGGATAGCTAGTTGGAAAAACGCGTAGAGTAACATTATTTATAATCTATCTTATTTAGTATGAAAGTAGAAATTACTTAAATATATAATGATTCTTTTATATATATATATATATATGACATATGTAAGATTCTATTCTCATGAAGAATAAAAAAACATTTCCTACGCTACCTGAGATTGTCTTTGTTCACTCCGTGCGGCGCATATTGTCTTTCTCTCTCCTCCTACAGTTATTCAGTTCACAGAATACTCGGTCTCATAGTCTGCAGGAACTTCGTGTGTGTTAGGTGGGCAGGCCAGAACTCGATCCTCCCCCGCGGAAGTTTCGATTTTGCCGCCAACAACGACAAGCTTAGCTTCACCTTTCGTCGTCGTCGGAAATGGAGTTAGACCCTTTTCCGGACCCAGGCTCCAAACCCAAATCTTCGGTGGTGGCCTCCGTTCCCTGGCAAGACATGTTCCGATCCGGCTCCGTCCGCAAGCCGTCACCCCTACCGGGGACCCTCGCTCTACCTCCCGCAAACCGCGCGCCGCCCATTTCCGACGACTCTGATCAGAATGCCGCGTCGGCGTCGGCTGACCCTCAGGTACGCCTCGCCCTCTACATCGCGATGGCTCACCTCGGTCTCGCTACCGCGGTTCTATTACTCTACGGCATCTGTAAGCTCCTGCAAGGCTATCTGCGTCCGATTCTATGGGCGATTCTTTGCTCGATTCCTCTGAGAGGGATTCAGCAAACTCTGGTCGCATTCTGGACGGAGCCGCTCGAAACAGGGTTCACCGAGACAGTGTTCGCCGTCCCGGTGGCCGTATTTAAGGTTTTCATCGGAACCCTGTCGGATATAAAAGCCGTCTGCTACACTTTTTTCCTTAAGAATTCGAAACCAAAGGATCTGCGTCGGAACCAGAGTGGGTTCTCTCGACTGCTGAGGTGGCTGCTGTCGTTTGGCGTCTTCATCGTTGCATATGAGAAAATTGGAGCTTCTGGGTCACTCGCAATTCTTGTGCTTGGCTTCTTATTTAGCACCAATCCTGTTAAAAAGTCCACCCTTTCTGCCGTTTCGTCGTTTAGGCACACTAAGTTCCGCCGTAATAGAGTTAGCGCGATCTTCACTCGCATAATTCTCAAGAAACTGAAAACAATCGTTGCAGTAGGTTTGATTGTGGGCATGATCGTCGGTTTCTTACTCGGATTGATCTTCCTCTCTTACAAAATCGGTGTTGAGAGCAAAGACGCCGTAATTTCCACAAAATTACACTTAGAACAGAGCAATTACGCAGAGAAAATGGGCATCAAGCAATGGATGGACGAAAACGATGTCCCAGAAATGGTCGATCGTTACACATCAATGTTCTATGCAACTGTATCGGACCAAATCGATGGATTGGCAATTCAGTACAATATGACTGAATTTGTCACAGGAATCAAGCAATTCGTGATTAGTTCATCTTCAGGATCTTCTGGGCAATCCTCAGCATTAATGAGTCCCTCTAAATACACTTTCAAGCTACTGAGTATAAAGAAGCGATTTAGAGACAACGAATGGGGCCAAATATACACCGAAGTCGAAGCTCTATTGAAGGAACTGATCATTACTAGAGAGGACTTAGTTGAGAAGGCAAAAGGGTTAGCTTTACAAGGACAGGTCATTTTGCAACAGGTTTTTGCCAGCAGTGCTTCTGTACTAGGTGGGAGCGCAAAACTCATGTTTTCGGTCTGGAACTCGGTTATATCCGGAGCAGCTGAAATTTTCAACTTTGTGTCTCAATTAATGGTGTTTTTCTGGGTTCTTTACTGCTTGATTACGTCAGAATCCGGTGGGGTGACAGAACAAGTCATGGGTATGATCCCGATCCCAAATTCAGCTCGGACCCGATGTGTTGAAGTTCTTGATAAGGCGATTTCTGGGGTTCTTTTAGCTACAGCTGAGATTGCATTCATCCAAGGTTGTCTCACTTGGCTGCTGTTTTGTCTCTTGAAGATTCACTTTCTGTATATGTCTTCTGTTCTTGCTCTCATGAGCGCGGTTTTGCCCATCTTTCCTTGTTGGTTCGCGACAATCCCTGCAGTTTTGCAGCTTGTTTTTGAAGGAAGGTATCTTATGGCCATCGGGTTGTCGATCATTCATCTTGTGCTTGTAGAGTATTGTGCATCGGAAATTCAGGAGGACGTTCCCGGGTATAACGCGTATCTCACAGGGCTTAGTATCATCGGTGGAATGACATTGTTCCCTTCTGCATTTGAGGTAATTGGATGACAGATTTAAGGTTATCTTCATGTCTTTATCGTATAACGACTATGACTGGGGTGTCAATTTGTGTCGACGGGTCAACCGTGAGTCGTGTTAATTACGGGTCGTGTCAAAATATGTTCAAATCAAACACGATCCACGGGTCAACCTGTCGACTCATATGACTCACTGATTCATGCAACTCACGTGACTCATGCAACTCAAATGACCTATGCGTCACACGCGATCCGTGCGACGCATGAATTTTTATATATTTTATTAAAATATATATTTAGTTATATGGGTCCTAGTTGACCCACATGAACGATCCAAATCCAATTCTATTTTTCATACGGGTTGGACGGATCGTGTCAAAATGACTCACGAATTCAAAATTTTCAACTCAAACACGACCCATGAGTGAGTCACCCATGTGTTGTGTTCAAAATTGACACACCTAATAACGACATATTGGCCCAATCTTTCTCTACATTGTCATGTTATCGTGTTGTCTACAAACTGATCGAATCATAACCAATATGTCTGTCTGTAGTCGTGTTATCCTATGTTCTTGCATTATTTCCATCTGCTGCTCAATGTTTTGCATGGTTGTTGCTGCAGGGAGCTATCATGGGACCGCTTATAACTACTGTCGTAATAGCCCTCAAAGACTTATACGCAGAGTTTGTTCTCGACGAACCGAAGAACTCCCAAGAATAACTCCTGCAAATCATTTACATGATTCCATTTTTACTTGCAGACATCTACCTTCAAGAATTCAAGGTAAGGTGGCCAGCTCATTGTTGGATCTCGGTTGATCACTTTGTTCCGAATTTGTCCTCTTCAAACTTTCGAGGTGCGCTCCGAAGACCTGCACGAAATGAAATATCAGAGTGTTTCCGTTGTTTCCCCTCCGATGGTAAAGTAAGCCGGAGTTCACTGATGTATGGAGAGGAAATGTAGTTTTGTGTTGAATGTAAGTTGGAGAGAATTGAATTTAAGTTGAAAGGTATATGGTATTTATAGAGGTACCTTAAGAACTTAAGCATGGTTAAGTTCTTATTATAGTTACTCCTGAATTTTCTGCGAGGCAACCGTGGTTACCTGTCAATCGAGTGACAGGAGTCAGACCTGTCATTTCGCCCAGGACACCCAGGATAGAGAGCTCTGGAAATCCATCCACCTAACTCGATCTTGTTTTTCCGTACGGTGAGTAGCTGAGTATTTTAGGGAAATCGTCCTTAGGAGCACAACCTTCATGGCGCACCAATACGTATACTTCATCCTAAGACGAGCTATTGACAATAGGAGGTCCTAAAACAACCTCCTTGGTGTCGCCCTGGGCTTGAAACTTGGGATGGTTGACCTGTTTGTTGGGCTTGATCCGTTTTTTGGCCTGGTCCAAGAGTATCAAAGCCCACGTACCAAGACTCATCACTAGGGGTGTCGAAACGGGTTTAGGGTCGACTCATGGGTTGTGTCAGTCTTGGGTAGTATTAGAGACTCTCTGACCTAAATCTGACCCGTGTAATAGTATGAGTCAGTTTTTGAAACTCAAACATGACCCGTCAGGAATAGTAAGACTTGGGTCAGACTGACCCGTTCGACCTCTATGACTTGCATGTCAGTTTGACCCATTCGACCCACCAGTACATAAAAACTCAGAAACAAACTGACTCATGGGTCAAAACTACTAACCCATGGATCAGAATTATATATATTTAATATAATATACAATTCGGAACGAGTTATGGGTTGACTCATGGGTCAAGACTACTAACTCAAACTCGATCCGTGTTTTCATGGGTCATCCATGAATCATGTCAAAATTACTTGTGGGTCAAAAAATCTGACTCAAATACGACCCGTGAGCGGATCATCCACGGGTTTGATCAATTTTTGACACCCCTACTCATCACTTATGGTTTTCTAGATTTCTAGTGTATAAATTTATTGTGTATACATTTTTGTAGAGAGGGTTGTTCATATGTGGGAGATTTAAGGATATGATTTCAAGTGCAATGAAAGGGATGTTCTTGAACTCCCGTGCTGCACAACTTGAACTAGGGGTGAGCAAAAAAGACAGGTTAGATCGAAATCGGCCCGAGACCGGCCTGACTAAGACCGAAACCGACTAGGAACGAGATCGAGCGAGCGAGTTTTTTCCTCTAAAGTCGAGTTCGGGTTCAGGATTTTCCCCAAAATTCCCGATTCGGACCGGATCGGCCCGAGTTGCCTAAAAACCTAATACCTAATACTATATATACTATACAAGTATAGTAGTATACAGATTTATAAAGTTCGAGGAGTGAACACATTATGTTCTATTTATAATGTGTGTTTGGATTGTATATTTGATACTTGATTTATTGTGTTTTGTGTTTGTATGTTCTAAATTTGGTGAAAATTCGGACAAAAAAATAAATTTTTTTATTTGGACTGAAAATTTCGGTAATGGACCGATGGCCCGAGTCAAGCAAGACCGACTCTGGCGGGCTTTTTATACCGAAGTCGGTTTCGGTTCTCCAAAGGTGAAAACCGAAATTTCGGGCTCGGGCTTGCCTAAAAACCGTCCCGCCCAAGCTCACCCCTAACTTGAACAGACGAACTATGTTTGTTGAAATGGTTTCATTTTTCGCAGATTTTGAGGTTGTTGCGAAGTTTCAGACACTATAAAATGGTAGAGTTCCTCCTTCATATGGGTTGGAGAACAGATTTATTATTTGATTAAAGGAGATAATTAAGGTTTAAGCAAGAATTAACGTGAAATGCAAGACTGTTGTTAACTGGGGAAGGTGGGGTGGGGGCAGATGGCCGGCCGGGTCAGTCAAGGTCAGGGAAGCCACTTGGGTTCCAACAGCAACCTCGTAGTTTTGTTGGACCAAGGTACCCTAATAAGTAACATGGAAAATATGAAAGTTAAATCTACTTGTCTTATATATATATATATATATGGTTAAATAACCAGGAGCTACCTAAACTTTGAACGTTTTGCAATGAGTTACCCGAATTTTAAAAAATCAAAACGGATTATCTCAACTTTGGCGAAAGTGCAACATGCTACCTCCATCCAAATTACTGTCAACTGTTGACATAAATTAGTTAAAAATTCATCGGAAATTCGTAAGAAATTGGATGGAGGTATCCCGTTGCACCTTCGTCCAAAATTGAACCCATTTTGATTTTTTAATGTTCGAGTAACTCGTTGCAAAACGTTCAAAGTTCAGGTAGCTCTTTGTTATTTAATATATATAAAGCTATGTAGGAATAAGGGATAATTATCGTCGGATTCAAATTAAAAAAATGTAATAATTTTTTAATATTTTTAAAATTTTACATTTATCCTCTGATTTGTTTAGTTCACTTATTTAGTCTTATTTTTACTCCTACATAAGTGTATTACTCCGACTTTAAGTATATTATTGACTTCGTAATCACACAACTTAGTAATGCCGACTTTTAAATATAAAAAATAATCACACAAACACGTTCTTGAAATTGACATATTTTAATACTTTCAGTTGTTCGAATAATTTTTTTAAAAAAAGTAAATTTTATTTTATTATCTTACATAATTGAAGATTAATTTTACACCACAATTAAAATTTTAAGTAAGTGCTTAATTTTTCTACTGTATTTAAATTAAACTCTGACGGTCTGACCACAAATTATAGGTATTATGGGTTCGCTATATATATATAAATAAATCTTGACCAAACTCTAACCGACAATTTGTTAGGAAGCTCAAAGAAACCCACGTGCACCAGAAGGTGCCTATGCACTTATTTAATATATAGTTTTTTTTTTTTTACCAATATTTAATATATAGTTACTGATTTTTTTTTTACTATTTTACTTTGTATGTAGAAATAGATTAGTTTAAGTTTCACATTAATTTTCAATTTTTATAAAATATTTTCTAAGCAAGACTTTGAAGTTAGAATAAAATCAAAAAATAAATAAAGGTAAATGTAAAGATTTAAGGAGTAAATAAAAATAAATATATATTTTAAGTTTAAAATTACTCTTAAAATAAGAGTTAAATACAAATGAGCTACATAAACTTTAGACGATTTGCAACGAGTTACCCGAACTTTAAAAATTCAAAACAGTACCTCAACTTGGACGAATGTGCAAATAACTACATTTGTCCAATTTCTGTCGAATTTTCGACAAAATTCTGTCAACAGTTGACGGGAAAATGGATGAACGTAGCTATTTGCACCTTCGTCCAAGTTGAGGTAGCTCGTTTTGAAATTTTAAAGTTCAGATAACTAATTGCATAACGATTATAGTTCATATTATCCCTTAAAATAATATTAGATCATGCTATAATTAAGTAGGTGGTTTAGGGAAGTAGAATAGCTAACCAAGTGGATCGTCCTTAAGAATTAAGATTCACGTAACCAAACTAGAATCCATCCATAATGATATTAATAATAACAAATAATAATAACTTAAATTCCATTAATTACCCCACATTAACAGTATCCAACGAAACTCAAGCCACCACCTATGCATTCTTCAGACCAACGCAAAACCTAAACCAAATCTCCCCATCCATCTCCTTTCTCTCCCTAATCCGCCATTGTCTTGTTCGTTGTTCCCAATCGATCGAACCATTCTTTTTTCACCCCAAAAAACTTGTTTTTCCTCCGATCCAACATCCTTAGAATGGTGGTTGCTGTCGTGTTTCTGATGTTCCGGTGAATCGACGACGACTAAACCGCATCAAAATGGGGTTCTTCGAATCATTTCTCGGCCCAAACGCCGCTCGAAAGTTCATCAAACGCAAAGACAGCGATGCTGCAGAAGCCGGTAAGAATCATCCGCACGCATTCATCAATACAGATTTTGCGTAATGTTGTCGTCCATTTAATTACATTCAATGGAGGGGTCCAACCAATTTAATCGAAGCAGCAGATTGTGTTCTTCATTGTTGTTCAGATTAACCTTGTTTCTAAAATGTCAGGGCGAGCCCTGGAAGAACTTAGGAGTTCCCTGCACAACGAGCTCCGGACATCCGAAGGCGCCAAGCGGCAACAACAGCGGTTCTGCGGACCCGTCATCGCTATGTCGTTCAATTTCCTCGTCTCCGTCAGCATCATACTCACGAACAAATCGGTACGATACTGTTAATTTCGTTACGAATTTGAAATTTGTATGAAATTTGATTGAAGAATCATGTTTTGAAGGTTATGGGAAGCGTCGGGTTCAACTTCCCCATCTTCCTAACGTTGATTCATTACACAGTCGCTTGGGTTCTAATGGCATTCTTCAAAACGCTCTCGCTGCTTCCGGTGTCTCCGCCGACGAAAACGACGCCGTTTTCGTCGATCTTTGCATTAGGCGTCGTCATGTCATTCGCCACGGGCCTCGCCAATACGAGTCTAAAGCATAACAGGTTTTACTACATACCGTGCTGTGCAAGTTATTTGTGTTTTGGCTGATCTAACACTGTACTGATAATGTTTGGAACATATGTTTTGTAGTGTTGGGTTTTACCAGATGGCCAAAATCGCTGTTACTCCGACCATCGTATTGTCGGAGTTCATACTGTTCAAGAAAACCATTTCATTTAATAAGGTAAACACGTACTATAACGCAGTGATTTTGCCAGTCTGACTGAGCCTATTGTCTTGAGCGTGTTGGACTTGAGTAGTATCAGTTCTTTCTATCTTATGCGGGCCAAAGTATCACAATCTACTCCCTTAAAGCGCGCTCGACGTCGTGACCCAATCTAGAATCTTTGTCCCCGGTAGATGACTCGGTCTTACAAGTCCTACTGTTCAGATACCCACCATGATTTGACCAACTATTTTCTCATGTTGGCACATACCTTCAACTTCAACTTTGTAAGCCTAATCATGATCCCAGATCAACTCTGATACCATTTGTAAAGCACTAAGTACAAGCGACTGTCCTCACTGCTTCAACCCAGTTTAACTGAGTTCGTTGTCCTCACTTGATCTCAAATCACTTATTTCTATCCGATATGGGACAAAGTATAACAAATACAATTCGATTTCATCAATTCACAACAACTTTCATTTCATTTTTTAAAAACGTTATCCAATTTTTGCAGGTTATTGCCCTCGCCGTGGTTTCGATCGGGGTAGCAATTGCGACCGTGACAGACATTCAATTCAACCTCTACGGTGCCGTGATTGCAGCGATTTGGATCATTCCGAGCGCGATAAACAAAATCCTATGGTCCAACTTACAACAACAAAGCAATTGGACCGCGTTAGCGTAAGGCAAAACTCGATCAACATCAATTTTTTTTTCTCGCTTTGGTTTGAGTAATTACGAGATTGTATCGATTTTTCGTGCAGATTGATGTGGAAGACAACTCCTATCACCATCTTTTTTCTACTTCCTCTGATGCCGTGGCTCGACCCTCCCGGTGTTTTGTCCTTCAAGTGGGACTTGAGTAACGCGTCCGCCGTCCTTATGTCTGCTCTTCTCGGCTTTCTTCTCCAGTGGTCCGGAGCGCTGGCTCTCGGGTAAGTCGATGATATGAATGAAACAGAAATATAACTTCCAAACAGTAAACATATGAAACGTGCATTATGTTTTGAAGGGCAACTTCTGCAACATCTCATGTCGTGTTAGGACAATTTAAGATTTGTGTGATCCTCCTCGGAGGTTACATATTCTTCAACTCCGACCCGGGTTTATTGAGCCTTTGCGGGGCCACTGCCGCCCTCGGGGGAATGTCGGTTTATACGTCGCTTAATCTACAAAAATCAAGCGATATTGCCGGCAAGCAAAGCATGCTAGCAAAAGCCACGAGCGAGGAAAAGATGGAGATCGAAGAAAAGTTGCTCACGAGCTCTGTCTAGACTCCGATCGAGCAAGCATCCGAGGTGATCGGGAGTCGGGATGGGACCCTATTGAAATTTTTTTAATTTTTTTTATAAAGGAAAATTGTTTTTGTTAGGATAGACTTGGTACCATAGGGTCATTGGAATGTAGTGGCGCATACATTCTTGGCTGCGGAAGAGAAGTGTTCCTGATGAGGAGTCATAGTTATGCTAGTTGTTCAGTCCATACATTTTAATATATTTTTTTTTTTGTAGAGTTAAATATCAATGAGCTACCTGAACTTTGGACGTTTTGCAATGAGCTATTCGAACTTTGGAACTTCAAAACGGGCTAGCTACCTTAACTTGGACGAAGGTGCAAATAGCTACCTCCGTTCAATTTACTGTCAACTGTTGACAGAATTTCGTCGTAAATTCGTTAGAAATTGGTCGGAAATTTCGTCGGAAATTCGTTAGAATTTTTTTAATAAGGTAGCTATTTGCACCTTCGTCCAAGTTGAGTTAGTCCGTTTTGAATTTTTAAAGTTCGTGTACCTCGTTGCAAAACCTCCAAAGTTCAGGTTGTTCATTTATATTAAAACTTTTTTTTAATCTTATTTCTTTATATAAATGTAAGAAAAAAATCTAGTGTAGGATTTGGGTTTTTGCGCAATCTGTTAGTTGTATTTTTTAAAAAAATTGTTTGTTACACTCGTAGTAATATATTAATTTTGTCTAATTTATTGTTAAATATAATGAAAATGTGAAAATATAATTGTTATTTTTGTTAATTATTTCATTAAATTTGGATGAAAATGACATGACATTACATAATTGATTTATGATAAAAAATTATATTACTTTTAAAAATCTAGAATTTATGAAAAAATATTAGAAAAAATACGAGTTTTTAATATAATATTTTTATTTAAAATATTAAATAAAAAAACTATTAAATTCCCAATTTTTTATAAGTTTTTTTCTATTTTTTGTGATATTTCTAAAAAAGAATATCGTTTTAAAATCATGAATCAATTTCACATCATTTTTCATCCAAAAATTTAACGGAAAAATTAATGGAGATAGTAATTTGCTAAAATTGTCAAAGTTTAAGTAATGTATTTAAAAAAAAAAGAGTAAAGTTTAGGTACTAATTTATAAACTGCACAAAGTTAAGATAATGATTTAATTATTAACCTTTAATTTTTTTATCTTGTTATTGTTTATACAAATTATTAATTTGAAAAAAAAAATAATTTGTTAACCGAATTCTAATGATACATGATGGGTATGTAAGTTTATTTCCCAATTTAATCCTAAATTACTAAATTAGAAAAGGTTACCATATTGTAACTCTACACAAAAAAATATATATATTTAAAAAAATAATAATTAGTAGCAAAATAACTAAGTTCGAATATGCTTTGCAATCTCATTTCATCTACGCCTCTACTCGGTTCGGTTCGGTATGCCTTTGCGACCAGCCGGATCCACAAAATACAAAACCGGTCCGGTTTATTCAGCGCAATTTCGTAAATAAAGCCTTGAATTGGTGGTAAAGTAGACTTCTTGATAACGCCTGTCTTCTTAAATTATCTTCACAAGACCAGAATCAGGACTGCCAGTATTAAGCTTCTCGAGCTAGATAAACCCTAGCCATCGATTTTGTTGGATTCTCATTTGAGGCAAGTTGTCTCTTCTTTCTATCTTTTCTGTTTCCTGATCATTAAGAATTGAATTGATTCTCCATGGGTTCAAAATCGAAGAGCGATGTCTTCACCGGCGACGGAGCTAGCCCTGGGTACGTATATCATACTGTCTCTTCGCACACTTCTTTTTTATTTGAATTGATGTAGAGATTTCGTCTTATACTACTTGTTTACTGTGGTTAAGTAACAATGACGTTGATGGTCTGTTGATCATGTGTCTCTGTTTCTTTCAATTGTCTGAGCTTTGTTCTTATTGAAATTGCAGGAAGATATTCATTGGAGGATTATCAAGAGATACGACATACGGTAAATACTTTGCTTGTCTGTTAGTGGGAACTACTACGAATAGTTCAATGTAGTTCTTTTCGACTTTTCGTGGTAGAAGATTTTATCCCCAACTTAAGTTTTAAGCTATGAAAGACTTTTATTTTGGCTTGTGGATGGTGTCACTGTGATCAGTCTATAGGAAAATAGGCCTTTTGCAATTCTGGAGGAGTTCAGATTACAGCCTGTTTAGGTCTATCAAATAATCTAACGTTCATTGGAAGAGATTGTACAAAATCATGATTTTAAGTTAGTCCATGCAGCTTTTTGGATGGCACTGGAGACTGCCGTTATATATATATTTTTTCTGCAAATTTTAGTAAAACATTACATCCTCCTTTAATTGGTGTCTTACAATGTGTATGGTGTGCTCGAGCAGATAGGTTGTGTTTGTAATAGGTTTCTGTTTAGCGAAACTTGTTATTCATCTATGGTATGTTCTGACTTTCTCCCTCTTGTCATGAGTATACAGAAACTTTCAATAAGCATTTTGGGGCATATGGGGAAATAACGGATTCAGTGATAATGAAGGATCGTTTCACTGGTCAGCCGAGAGGTTTTGGGTTTATTACTTTTGCCGATCCATCAGCTGTGGACAAGGTTATGGAGGATACACATATTATTAATGAGAAACAGGTAAGATCACTAACTTGTTACTGACTACTTAATAATGCCTATGCTTGTAGGAAACTATTTGAGTTAGATTTTCATGCCATCCTGATTATTATATTGCTACAGAAGCCCATCTCCTAGTTGTAGAAAAATAGTGTTTGATGATGCAGTGATGTCTTGTGGCAACTATCGGTTCTTGAGGTAAAACCCATATACAAGTGGGGATGAAGCCAAGAATTCATCTCAGTGGAGGCAAGAATTAAAGTAGGGGCAAACCATTAAACTAAAAAAATTAGAGGGGGAGAAATATAAGTTTTTAAAGGGTTAACTTGAAAATAATTACATTTTTAGGTCCAATATTACACAACGCTAAAAGTTGAGAGGGCTAAAAGTTGAGAGGAGCAGTTGCCCGTCCTCATCCTCAAGTAGCTCTGTCACTGGGTCAATGTATTTTCAACAAATGAATTTGAATCTTAGTTGTGTGATTATAGTGATGAAAAAATATATTATACTATATATAAAAATTTCGAATAGAAATACACAACATCTAATAATAAATTTGTTTTACTTTGAGCTTCTAATACTGTCTAGGTTTTTATAGCAAATTTTTCAACATGTTGATTTCTCCTTATTCATGGAAGAGGAGGGCCTATATTTTATGTAGTTTATCATGATTCAGTTTATCAGTTAGGAAGTGTTTTTTTCCCCTGATATATTTAATCTTCCATTTTGTTTCTTCTGGACTTAAATGTCAAAGTTGTGTCTAAGACATGGGATTTCAATTGGTATTGAACAGGTTGAAATTAAAAGAACTATTCCTAGAGCTGCTGGACAGTCAAAGGGTTTTAAGACTAAGAAGATATTTGTTGGTGGTATACCATCAGGGTTTACAGAAGGTATGCCAGTAGTTCTCTGAGTTTTTTGTTTTTTTTTAATCATTGATTGTTTTTATGAGTCTTTGGGTTAGTATAACGAGCTCACCTTCTGTCAAATTGCAGAAGAGTTCAAGGATTTTTTCTCGGAATATGGGAAAGTGGTGGAGCACCAGATCATCAAGGATCATGTAACAAATCGTCCTCGAGGCTTTGGATTTATAATTTTTGATGACGAGCAAACAGTGGATGAACTTTTGTGTAAGGGAAATATGATTGAGATGGCTGGCAATAAGGTGAGCTCTAGGAAGCAAAATGTGAACAAAATCTTTGAACAGGCTTCTGAAGTCATTAAATGAAAATCCAGTTCCTCACATAGCTCAAGGCTTAACCCATCATTTGTTTTATTTTAGATGACATTAAGCTCTATCGCGATACTATAAGAATGCATATGTTTGGGGAAGGCATGTCGCGTTTATGTAGAGCATAAATTTGGTTGACTAAGTTGCTTGTTTGTAGGTGGAAATCAAGAAAGCTGAACCAAAGAAATCATCAAACCTACCACCACCTGCACAATCCTTTGGTAGCCATTCTAGGGGACGATCTTTCAATGATGGTTATACTGGATTTGGTGGTGGGGGTTCTTACGGTGGTGCCTTTGAGGGGGGTTATGGTCCAGGTCCAGGTCCATATAGGAGTCCTGGAAGCTACGGAAGTAGGTTTGGCGGTGGATATGGATATGGCGGTGCTAGTGATGAATTTGGTGGCCCTTATGATTTTTTTGGCTTAGGTGGTTATCGGGGAGAACCTTCTCTTGGTTACTCTAGTCGCTTTGGATCCTATGGAGGTGGTGGTGGTTATGGGGGAGGCGGTTTAGGTGGATATGGCCGAGGTGGTGGAGGCTATGGTGGTTTTGGCGGCTCAGGCTATGAAGGGGGTTATGATTCAGGCCCAGGTCCTAGTTATGGTGGTGGTGCAGGTAGTCATGGAAGAGGGGGAGGCTATAGTGGGAATAGTCGATACCACCCCTATGCAAGGTAGAGAGCTAGAGCCATTTCCATGCAGACGCTTAAGCTTAGGAGTTCCTGATGTCTTCTAGTTGCTTGCCTATTTCGCACTGATAAGCAAGAGTTGAGCCTTTGCATCTTATCTTTTGACTAGCAGATAGAATGATGTTCCCAAGTGCTTTATAGCTTATTGTCTTTTGGATTATAGAAACTTGGCTTGTAGTATGAATCTAAACTAAGGTAGTTGAGAGTGTTGTGGAAAGTTTTATGTAGTTTTGATATCATTTAGATTCATGATAGATTGATTATATGTAGGTTTAAATACAGAGAAGTTTGCTTTCCTACAACAGTTGGTTCAGGTTTGGTCCATGTTTTGATATGATTTCGACCAAGGTCTAGGTTGCTCTGCTGGCCTTCATTGTAGTTCTTGTTTGTGCTGGCTGCTGCTGTTTTTCAGGATTGCCTGGAAATGAACTCGGAAAGATTGACTAGTTTCACTACATTTACGTTGTATATTTGATACACAATTGTATATATATAGGTAAACCGAAATTGAGGTTATTTGCTCAGTAAATTAATCTGTGGTGTTCCGAATCTGGGTATTTTACTGCCATAAGAAAATGTAGTCACTGATATATACATCTTAATGGCATGACCAAACATTATGAGACAAGAGTTATATATTAAGAAGCTATTTGAGCTTTGGACGTTTTGTAATGAATTACCTGAACTTTGAAAATTCAAAACGGGCTACCTCTATTTTGAAGAATGTGCAAATAGCTACTTTCGTCCAATTTTTCTGTTAACAGTTGGCGGAAAATTGGACGGAGGTAGCTATTTGCATCTTCTTCAAAGTTTAGGTAGCCAATTTTGAATTTTCAAAGTTCGGGTAACTCGTTGCAAAACGTCCAAAGTTCAGGTAGCTCCTTGGTATTTAACCCAATTCTAAATGAAACTTGTTATGGGGCGATGAATCGTTGAATGAATGTTTATTATGCTCTTATCTTGTGGAGTGTTTTGTAAAGGAAACATTAGTTCAGGGAGGGTTTTGCTGAAAATAATAGTTGGGGGAATATTGAACGTTTTAAAAAATTAGGGTTAGGTTGATATATTTTCTGCTTCCCTCATCGTTGTCTTTTTGTGGTGCTGCTGCCTCTCTTGGCTTCTTAGTGAATTTCGTCTAAGACAGCAGCGATCGTCTCTCCTCGCCGGCGATTCTTATACCAGGAACTCAGCGACTCACTGAGATATGGGTAGCGGCGAGTTACGGTACGAGATCGCTCAGAATGCGTACATAAAGCTGGTTCTACACGCTCAGAAACACTGCAGTTCTGCCGTGAACGGCGTTCTACTCGGTCGTGTCTCTGCCCAAAGTGATACCGTCGTCGAAATCCTTGATGCGGTGCCTCTCTTCCACTCCCACCTCGGCCTGCTTCCTAATCTTGAGATCTCTCTTATCCTGGTTAGCTTCTCTCTCTGCTCTGTGCAGTTGACTCCGCTCTTTGCAGAAGCTCGTCTACTCATGATTAACAGATAGATCTTATCAGCTAGAATCGAAATTCAATTTAACTGAACTGAACACCTGCCTGAAGTAGTTGATTTTGTTTAGAAAATGCTTCGCAGCTGCAATCGAATCGATTAATGCTTGCACAGCTCGTGATTTTCATTTGCTTCTGCAATTATTCAATTTTGTGGTTCAGTGTTAATTGACGATTTCATCGAGGTATAATTGATTCATGAATTGGATCAGATAGAAGAGTACTATGGAGCGAAAGGGCTGAGTGTAGTTGGATATTTCCATGCAAATGAGAGGTACGACGATGCTGAGCTTGGGGGCATTGCCAAGAACATCGGTGACCACATGCACCGATACTTCCCTCAGGCTGCCATACTTTTGGTAAATGTTAACCGTGCTCTCTGTCTGTAGTTTTCTCATGCTCATTGATTGTAAAGCTGACTCTTCGGTATGATTCTTCAGTTAGATAACAAGAAGCTTGAAGCTATGCTGAAAGGAAAGGACCGGAGCCCCGTTATGCAGGTCAGTGCATTATTCGGATTATTCCCATCTTACATTGTTATGCAATAGTTTGTCATGCTCTGTTTCAGCAGTTTATGAGCATCACTTTCTTGAGATTTTTTCCATGTAATATTCTGGTTTGATTATCATGTTTATGGTTATTGATGTATCAATTGTGTAATTTTATCAGAGATGAATATGATAGTTGACCTTGTGGTTGCTTGGTTGCTTGGTTGCTTGGTTGAGTGAAACTTCAATTTGCTGGTTTGTGTGTGATCATTTATCTACCAGACCTTAAGAGAAATTTATGTAAGAGTGATATTTAAGTTCAATGGACTCGGATCTTCATTTGGGCTTGACTTATCCATGTTAAGACTCGAAATGGATACTCTAGTTTCATAATGTAAGAAAAATAATTCTAGTGTGAATTTGATTTTTAGAATTCTCTATAAGCTAGTAATTTAAGCAGATCATCTGTATTGTAAGCAACCGCAATACCGCCATTTCTGTAGAGATGATCTCCAGAATTCACAGGTGACAAATCATAAAAGTTAAAGAGAGAAGAATAAGGTTTATATTTTTAAGTCAACAATAAAGGCCGGAATTATGTAACTGCAAACTTAAACTCTCCATGGAACTTCTGTAAAGTATGAGTGTTTTAAGAGGTGATTTGCAGCCACAGTATGTGGGAGGAATAGGTAAGTCTTGGAGTTAAGAACATTTTGCTGATTGGACCAAACGAAATCAGTGCTCAAAAATATGCATGCAGAATGGTATTTCAGGGTGCAAACAATATGACAAACCTGATTTAATCGCCAATTGTGAAAACTGAAATTTGAAATGAATGATAGTATCGTCTAACAGCACTAAGGTGCTCTGTTATCCTGAGTGTTGAGTTTATCCATCTTGCTGATAGCGTATGATCCGACAGTGCATAAATTTTGTCTGATTCATTCATTCATCAAGTCACTCTATCGTGTATGGTAGAAGCAAGCTTATATACTCTACTATGTGTTGTTATCAGCTGTACACAAAAGATGCTTCCAAGAACTGGAAGCCAATTACATCTGACGTTGGAGGTCGCTTAGTGATGAAGGATCCATCAGCAAATGCAGTTCTATTGGACTTCATCGCTTCTAAGAAATGGCAAGACATAGTCGATTTTGATGACCACCTGGATGACATTAGCAAGTAAGCTTGCATCTCCCATCTTTAACTATATCAAATAGTAACAGCCATCCCTTCTTCACACAATGGATTCATCAAATTTTTTATTTTTTCTCACTTTTCAGGGACTGGGTAAACCCAGATCTTTTCAAGTAAAGAGACCGACGACCAGTGTTGCCCGAGTTTGGTCTCTTCTTATGTTCCATCACTCGACAGACCATTTCATTGCTTAACTCTATAGTTTTTTGTTTTTTGTTTTTTATATTTTAAGATACTATTCTGAAATAGGACCCTGCATCAAGAAAGGACCTGAATGTCGCCTTTTGGTATTCGGGTACGTGTTTAAATTGGAAGGACATCCTTTTTTTCTCCCAATCACTTCATTTTTCACTTGCTGTTACTACCCAACTAATCTTTTGATGAAACCGATTGATTCTCGAATTGCACTTTTTCATATTCTGTTGCGTTTTCGGAATTTCAATACATATGTCATCACATCAACTGCCATTAAGGTAAGTAGGAAAAAGACCAAACAAAAAACAAATCACATGGCATGACATGGCATAAGTGTATACTATCTTTTCTAAGATCGTATTACTGTTCATCACATGATAGATCTTCTTTAAAGTTCGGTTTTCTCTCATAATAATTGTACTATGTCTTGAAAAACTCATATATGTGGAGTAGGCATGTGAAAGATGTCTGCACATGGGAGCTGAGCTATAAAGAATTGCTTTGGTCGAATAGGGCAACATTCCTTGTACTCATAGATTCGTGTTTCTTATTTTAATTTGCATCGTTAAACTAATTTAGCTTACAAAGTTTTGGAATTATTTTATATATAAAATATTATATTAATATATTCTTTCAAGTTCCAATTCTTTGTCTACCTCGTTATGAAGGAGAGAACGTGGGAGGTCAGGTGTCTAGTAAGGTTTTGGAACAGTTGTTAAGTATTATTATTATTTTATCACGTCGTGGTGAGTAAAAATTACGATTTCAGAAATGATTTTAAATGGATGATATTTAATTAAAACAAATGGGTGAGGAGTTACAATTTCTGACACAACGCAATTAAACGACTTGTAAAGAGTTGCATTTTACATCATAATAACACGGCACGATTACTAAGTGTGTTTTAACACGACAAACACGATTAATTAAGACATAAGACAATAATTTTCATTTGTAAATTAGTGTTAGAAATTTCAAGTTTAACTCTATCATGGCAAAGACAAAAGTATTTATTTAATAGAGTATTGTCTCACGTAAATATAATATATTACATAATATTAGTCATGGAACTATTAATTTATAAATATATATATATATATATATTATATAAAAGACAAATAACACATAAAATTATTTTTTTAAGTATTGAATCTTGAAGACCATACTTTTTAAAATTTAAGTATAATATAATAATAAAATATTAAAATACTTACTTATTGAACTTTAAAGACTGAATTTGTGTATATATTTGTTTTAAAGTGTATATGGATTTGACTTTAACTGATTTTGTATCTAAACAACTTTTATATGTTTAGACATAATTATTGACTTATCTATTTATACACAAAGACATGTTTAGACACGTTTAAGATTTATCAGTTTATGCACGAGACATGTTTAGACATGATACGATTGCGACCCCATACACGTAGTTGCTAAATATTACTTGGCAAAACTCAAAACTCATGTGAAATATATAATCATTTTTTTATTATTTTATCTAACTAACTTTTTTTTTTTTTTTTGGCCAACAACATCAAATTTCATTCAATAACCAAAGATGAAACCGAGTACAAGATATTATCCGCATACAAACATCTAAGAAGGGGGGTTGGGGGTGAGGACACCCAATCCGAAGGACACAACCCCTCAAGCACATTCTTCGCAATCCAATCCGCACAAGCGTTAGCGGATCGAGGAGTATGGCCCCAAGCGACTTCCCTAATCAAAGAAGATCGGGAAACCGCATTAGACAAAATCGGGGCTATCCTCCAAGCGAAGTCACGACTCTGAATATGATTAATGACGTTCAGAGAGTCTGTTTCAAAAATAACAGAAGACCAATCCTTCTCAATAGCCAGTTGGACCGCGAAGAAAACCGCATGGGCCTCTATCTCGTCCACTGAGCCCGCATAGAGCACACCTGATCGTCCACCCATAACTCGGCCCGAGTAGTCTCTAGCAATGACCCCATAGCCTCCCCGCATGGTGGAACCGTTCCAAGCTCCGTCGCAATTTACCTTGATGTACCCCGTAGGAGGTGCCGCCCAAGCTTGGAAGTGCGAAGACGACGAAGCTACCGACCGAACTGTGGCTGTCTCCGTGAGCGTTGTGTTGATCTCCGCGAGGATAGAAGGAACAAACGGTTGGATCCCCTCGAAAGCGAGTTTGCATCTCGCTTTCCAAATGACCCAACACACCACCATAATACGTCTCCATAGTTTTGATTTATCCCGCCGGTCCGCTCCCGTGAAAGACGTTGCCGCGGTTAACCACTCCTCCAATGATGTCATCCCGGCTAGGACCCTGTCATGTCCAATAAAATGCTGCCAAACCTGTTGAACCCAAGGACATGCAAACAAAAAATGCTCACGCGATTCAAAAACAGAGCAGGTCGGGCACAAAGGATCCACCGCAAGACCGCGGTTCGCAAGCGTTCCCCTCGTCGGCAAGGCGTCGTTCGCAAGCTTCCACATGAACGCCTTTATTTTAGGCCACAGATCAGAATTCCATATCGCTGGCCATACCGAAGGTAAGTCCGGTCCTGGCCTCCTGTTCAAGTCCCAAGTCCGATCACGCGTCGAGTGGATGTGGTGGTAGATCGAGCGCACTGAGGTCTCGCCCGACCTAGAGAACGGCCACCTGTGACGGTCATGCACCTGTTCGATAGGGATGTGGTGTTGAAGAACTGCATTGATGTCGTCCCTATGAACGGCTTGTCGTACCGCTACCTCGTCCCACACCCGAGAGTCTTGGTTTATCCATAGAGCCACCCTAGGTGAGGATGTTTGGGATCCATCCTCCCTAGGTCTAATCCTCGAATGATTACGCGCCGTGACCCAATAATCCGAGAATGGGTTAATCGACCTCCCATCCCCAAGTAGCCAAACACCATCTGATCGAATAACATCCCGCCCCTCGAGTAAGCTCGACCACGCCCATGAGGCCCTGCTCCCCGCCTTCGCCTGAAAGAATGGAAGGTCCGGGAAATACAGGCCTTTGAGGAACCTCACCCATAGCGCATTCGGTTCCGAGAGGATCCTCGCCGCCATGTTAGCTAAAATAGCTTTGTTGAAATCGTGCATGTCCCTAAACCCATATCCCCCCTCTGACTTGGGGGAAGTCATAGAGGCCCAATTCTTCCAGTGTATCTTCCTGTTTCCCTCCTTAGATCCCCACCAGAAACGAGCAATAATACTATTCACTTCCTTGCACCAAGAGACAGGAAGGTTGAAGATGTGCATAACATATGTGGGTATAGCACTTAGCACCGACTTTATTAGCACCTCCTTCCCTGCCTGATTAATGAGCTTGTTCCTCCAACACTGAAGTTTGTCCCGGATCCTCTCTTTCAGATAGCCCAAAGCCTCCCTTTTCGACCTCCCCCATACTGTCGGAAGGCCAAGATAGCGACCCGGGTCCACGCAAGTTGGCACACCAAAGAGCGATGAGATTTCCCTTTTGTAACCATCTGATGCCCCTGAGTTGAAATAGAGGCTAGACTTGTGAAAATTGATCTTCTGTCCTGACGCGTGGCAGTACAAGTCAAGCGTAGCCTTCAGGTTTGATGCCAAGTTCATCGGTCCTTTTAGGAAAAAGATTGAATCATCCGCGAAGAACAAGTGTTGGATCTCAGGGCAACCCCGCCTCGGTCTGATGCCCCGAATACTCCCCTGTCTGATCTGGTCATCAAGCAATCTAGAAAGAACATCAGCGACCAAAATGAAAAGGTAAGGTGAAAGCGGGTCACCCTGCCTTAAGCCTCGCGAAGGTGTGATAATCGCCGATTGCTTTCCATTTGCCAGGACCCTATATGTGACGGTTGATATACATGCTTTGATCCATCCGATCCATCTGTCATTAAATCCCCGCTTCCTCATGCCTTCCAGAAGGAAATCTCATTCGACCCGATCATAAGCCTTCTGCATGTCTATCTTCAAAGCACACTCGGTTCGCCCTGAGGTAGTTCTTGGCTTGCCTCTTGTCTTCAGGTAGTGGAACATCTCGTGTGCAATAATAATACTGTCCTGTATCCGTCTCCCTGAAACGAAAGCACTCTGAAAGGGGGTGACCAGTTCCGGCAAATAGGTTTTAAGCCTATTCGCAAGAACCTTAGAGATGACCTTATAACCGAAGTTACAAAGACTGATAGGTCTAAAGTCTGAAGCACATATGGGATTAGCAAGTTTAGGGATCAAGGTAATATGAGTTTGGTTAAGAAAGGAGGGCATGATACCTGATGTGAGGAAGGCGTTGACTGATGTGTGCATATCTGATCCGATTGTTGCCCAACTCTTTTGGAAAAACGACCCCGAGAAGCCGTCTGGTCCTGCAGCCTTAGAACCCCCCATCTGGAAGCAAGCCCTTCTAACTTCCTCCATCGATGCCAAACCCGAAAGATTATCATTCATCTCATCAGATACTTGTAAGGGCACACATGATAACACCTGATCTGACCATCTGACCTGACCCCCCTGACTTCGGCCCGAAGAGAATAACGCTGAATAGAAGCCATGAAGCTCGGTTCTAATGTCCGCCTCATTTTCCAACCATGCTCCCGACCCATCCCTAAGTTTGACAATCTTGTTCCTCCTTCGCCGAGATAGAGTTGTTTGATGGAAGAACTTCGTGTTCTTGTCCCCATGTCTCAACCACTTGATCCTAGATCGTTGTTTCCAAAAAATCTCTTCACGCGTCCATAAGGCATGAAGCCTAGATTTAAGCGCCCTTTCCCGATCCAATTCGTCCTCCCCTTCGGCAAGTGATGAGGATCGTGCCAAAAGTCGTATGACCTTGGCAATCTCCGCGACGTTATGTTTAAATTCCTTTGAGCTCCAATCCAAAAGGGCCGACTTACATCTATCGAGTTTCACCTTTATTTCACCCACGGCCCGAAGAGGACCGCCCCGTTGCCACGCACCCTCGATGACTTTGAGGCACTCGTCATGTTCAAGCCACATATCCTCAAAACGAAACGTTCTCTTACCCTTCGCCTCCGTCGGTTTTAAGTAAATGGAGATCGGGGCGTGATCCGACCCGATGATGAGCTCATGAACACAAATGGCCGAAGGGAACATCGATAGCCAAGATTGATTGGCGATGGCTCGGTCTAACCTCTCTCTTATGCGGTCCCCTCCCCTTCTATTATTTGACCAAGTGAAAATTGATCCTTTGAAGCCCAAGTCTTCAAGAGCGAGGTCATCCAAAAGAGAGTTGAACCCGTCAATCTTGTTTTGATCCTTAAGTCCGCCCCCCTCCTTCTCCCTTTGATGGGATATATCGTTAAAGTCCCCCACACAAGCCCATGCCTCCGATCGATTTCGGCCGATCCTTTTAAGCTCCTCCCAATTCTGACAACGTCTCGAAAAAACCGATTCGGCGTAAACCCACGTGAATCTGCATACGCCCCTAAACTCCGGACCCGACACCGAAGTGTCGATGAAATTCCTATCTTGTGAATGAACCTGAATGTTGACCTCATTTGTCCACCAAAGGGCCAACCCTCCACTAGCACCAATGGGATGAACATACGTAGCATAGTCCATCCCGACTTCCCTTCGAACCTTCTCACAGTGGGCCTCCGTCTTCTTAGTCTCCATTAAGAAAACTATAGAAGGCCGAGAACCCTTCACTAGGTCTTTGAGGTGACGAATTGTCAGGGGAGACCCTAGCCCCTGACAATTCCAACTGACGACGATCATTGGAAACCCGTGGCTGTTTTAGGACAGCCACCGGAACCCTTTGATTTGTCGTTATTCTTGATAACACGAACACTCTTTCTTGTCGCCACCGTCCTTGCCTCCATAACCCCCTGGTTCCCCCCAGGATTAGAGAAGCAGATCATCTCCCCTTGGCCAAGGGCCGATGGCCCACTTTGTGTCTTCCTCTTTTTCAAAGGACCCTTGTCCTCTATGCAGCCCAACGCCCTCTTGGCAACAGCCCATCCACTGTCGTTTTCCACCTCTACAATCCCGCATTCTGCCCTTGTCGCTTCAGCTATACCAGGACCCTTGGCCCCGAAAGAGCCCTGCAGACCCTCCCCCAGTTCCTGACCCAACTCATGCCGCACCTCAGCTTCGGTCCCTACCTGCGGTTCCGGTCTTCTGTTGTGGACAAGACAGATAGGGATGATCGCCTTGGCAACCAGATCGCAAGGGATACATACAATGGGGTCAGCAAGCCCTTTCGGGGCGACACTAAGGACGGAAGATGTTGGGAGAGCTGACGGCCCAGCTCCCCCCAGCACTGCACCTGGGTTCCCCTGCGTGTCCATGACCACGATGGCCCGAGAGTGGTGTTCCTTAACAGAGAGGGCCACAGGTTCCGGAAGAGGGGTTGCATCCATAGCCCTAACTTTCGACTGAGGAGTCCCTCCCTGATTGACCAGCTTCTGTGATCCGATTGTTCCACCTGACTGCACCTGAATATGCCCCCCATACGCCTGTGAAGAACCGTTACTCGCGCCCTGGCTGAGACGATCTCCAGATGATCTCCAAGACGAGCCACCCTGATTCGATGCCTTTGGCATCCCTCTACGGATTAGCCCATTGCTCTGAGGTGGTCCCTGACCCCGCATAACCTCGCTCCAAGACTTGAATCGATGGTCCCGAGAGGTGGCCAGCCGTGCACCACCCCCCACGGTAACCCATCGATTGTTCGTCTTAGGGCGCTCGCAAGATGTCCAAGGCCCGTATAAGGGTGAGCCTTCTCCCGGATCCGTTATCACTGGCTCAGAACAAACCTTAGAAGAATGCCCCACCCGACCACAACCATAACAAAAATCCGTCAATCTCTCGTATCTGACCGACGCCCATTTACCAACTCCTTTCGAATCAAACCATCTAAATCTCGGCATCAAGGGAGATAGGGAATCAACTTCAACCTGAACCCTAAGAAACGTTCTCTGTTTCATCACGGTGCTATCCTCGGTTTTCAGGCATCGACCAATGCTATCCCCTATACTCTGAGCATTCGGTTGGTTCATCATTTCAAGGCTCAAGCCGTGAATTTGAACCCATGTCTGGAACTTAGTGAAGTCGATTTCATTGATCGACTTGTCAATCGGGCACGGCTTGATATTCAAACACAAACCGTGGATAGACCACGGTGACAGTTCTAACACTTGATTAAGCTCCCTAGCACTCGCAAAATCAAACACGAGGGTGGTGTCATTTACCTCACCAATGTTGACCGGCCCATACTTCGCCCACGCCTCCCTCAACACAAGCTTCACCACACTGTTTTTGATGTGTTTATCGGACATCAACACACCAAGAGCTCGGTTATCCGGTGCCTTCTCCAAACCGAGAGTATCCGAGGACAACAAGCACAGGGTCGCCATCCCCGGAGCCACTTCCCCTTGAGAATTGGACTCGGAGGCCATAGCCACCGATCGGATTCAGATATGCACACAGCGATCTCGACCGACCTGCACACAGTAGAAAAGGAGGCAAGCAGATATATGGAGAAAGGGATAGGGGATTACTCGAAGAATCGATCGCCGATTGGAGACCGGCGACGATCCGACGTGTATGTAGGTCTTCGGGCAATGGTGAGAGGCGCCGCAGTTTCCAGAGTGCCACGGGAAGGGGAAGCTGCTTCCAAGCCTAGCTGAGGTCCGGGAGAAAACGGACGGCAGCTCCTTGGAGAAATTCGAACAGAATCCGGGAAGTTCGAAACGGATTCGGGCGACCTAAAATCACCAAACAAAGTCCCAGCTGAGAGCAAATTGAAAGCAGACCTGTAAACCCCTAGCAGTGAGGAGCAGAAATATGCATTCAATTTTGGAAAGCCCTCTGGTTTAGAACCACATGGACGCCATTGTTTTTCTCGGAACCGAGCAAAACCCTAGCTTCACCATTAATTCCTTCCTAGCAGAGAGAGAGGAGCGTGCAAATCACGCGCAGAGAAGATCCAATTGGAAACCCTTATCTAACTAACTGATGCATCGTGAAAATGGTGGAAAACTAAATAAAATACTTGATAGATATATCTCTTGGAGCTTGTGTGAATATTTTATTCTCCTTTATTATTTAATTTATTTTTAAATATTTTGAAGGAAAAATGTCGGTTAAAAAATATTTATATGGCTCTCCGCATGTGTACACTATGACTTCTTTTTTTTTTTTTTTTTTTTTATAATTATGGATTAACATAATCGATATAGATCCTTGGAGAAATTCGAACAGAATCCGGGAAGTTCGAAACGGATTCGGGCGACCTAAAATCACCAAACAAAGTCCCAGCTGAGAGCAAATTGAAAGCAGACCTGTAAACCCCTAGCAGTGAGGAGCAGAAATATGCATTCAATTTTGGAAAGCCCTCTGGTTTAGAACCACATGGACGCCATTGTTTTTCTCGGAACCGAGCAAAACCCTAGCTTCACCATTAATTCCTTCCTAGCAGAGAGAGAGGAGCGTGCAAATCACGCGCAGAGAAGATCCAATTGGAAACCCTTATCTAACTAACTGATGCATCGTGAAAATGGTGGAAAACTAAATAAAATACTTGATAGATATATCTCTTGGAGCTTGTGTGAATATTTTATTCTCCTTTATTATTTAATTTATTTTTAAATATTTTGAAGGAAAAATGTCGGTTAAAAAATATTTATATGGCTCTCCGCATGTGTACACTATGACTTTTTTTTTTTTTTATAATTATGGATTAACATAATCGATATAGATGATAACTAATCACCCAAGTTTAAATTACACAACCAAAACTAGCTAACTTTAACAATTCGCGAAACAGAAAAGCTCACAGCGTCTTTTTGGAGCGCGTTAATAGTTTCCTTCGGAGGAGTGCTATGAATTTCAAACACATGCCGTTGATTGGGCGTCATACCCGCCATGATATCCGCTACCGCATTCGCTTCTCGAAAAATATGTCTGAACTTCATTCTTTCGAACTGAATCAATAGCACATGGAAATGTATGTGAGAAATGATTTGTCAATGTTTGATATCAATAGCAGTACCCTATGGCTTTGTGCTTTGTCAATGTTTGATCTCTTCATGTGAGAAATGATTTTATATTAATAAATAAAACACTGTAATGGTCGCCAAATATGAAAATTTCAGCCACATGACTCACCCTTAGCCCTACGTATTGGACGGGGCATTGGTATAAACTTTAAAGTCTACATTTATCAATTTCATTTTAAAATATTATTATGTTAATAAAAGAGAGCATCATATAAAATGTTATCATTTTGTTAGAGTATACTTAAATATTAAAATTAATTCATAATTGAGAGTTATTCAATTATTATATTAAAATAATATACCTACTTTGAACCATCCACAGTTGTGATATAGTGTTTGAGAGCGCTAACTTCAAAGTGATTTTGACTTCAGGGTCACAAGTTCGAATCCCCCTAAGTGTTTCTGGGAAATGGTCAACTTGTGTTTGAAGGGCCGACCTCTCAATTCTAGGCTGTCGATGGGGCTACGTTGACGGAACCAGTGCTTGCGCTGGTTGTTCAAGGGATAAAAACTCCATCGAGGTCTGGACAGGAAAACCCGAACATTATATAGCGGGATGGGCCTAGGGTCGACACTAGTAACTCGTTCCTTTTATTTGGCAAAAAAATATATATATACATACCTTGAAAGTAAGTTATGAGACATTCACCCTCATCTAACTGTATTAAGATGAGACATCCAATTATCAAACTAAATACAATAAATAAAATATTAATTATAATTATTGGGTAATGTTAGCTTATTCTCTGCCTCACTTTTTTTCCAGAAAATAAAAAACAAACTAGCCATTCTCAAAATGTCATATCAATTGATTTTCCACTAAATAGGGAAAATGATGCAAAGCAACTGGTAAGGTTTCTTTTTTGCTCTTTTTATTTATTTATATTATATAGAATAATTAGAGTTGAATTGTGACTTCAAATAACAGCCGTATTTTCCTTTTTATATGCTCAGCAAATTCACCATTTTACAAGTGGAAAATTGAGGGAAAAAATAGTATGAAAAAACAGAAGAAGAAAAAAAGTAGGAGAAAAAAATGATACTATGATTCGTAAATAAATTTTTAATTATGACTTGTCGAATGCCAATGGAATATGAAAGTGGAAGTAGAATAGGAATATCCATAAAAAAGGAAAAGTACATAATATAATTATTATTAATTTTAAAAAGAAAATCTAAGGTAAAATATTGAAGGCATCTTATTATAATTTTTTATCTACTTTTTGTATTTATATTTATTAATAATCATATCATATTCTTTCATGGCGTCCAGAGTCCTCCTTCTCCTGGTAAGTCAAATAAAAGTAATAAAAAATGAAGAAAAAGACATAAAAGTAGTCTTTTTTTGCTTCCTTACTATTGTATTGTCCACCATGAAAGTTAAGTAGTTAGGTACTTAGGTTATAACGAGAAGTGGGATCGTATTATTCAATTAGTCTAGTTAGATTGACATTTGGGTCGATCGTGGAACTTCATCCATGTTAATAGACTAATTAATGGACCCGAGTCAGGTCTTGGATAGGGGTGAAAGCAAAAACAGGCTGGTACGAAAAATTTAGTGAAAACTAAACCAGTCTGAAAATGTACAACTCGATTTAGGTTTGATTTTTTTTAAAAAAATTTAATATGATTTTTTAGACCATTCAGTCTACAAATTTAAAAGATTGTGAAGTCTGGTCTGACCATTAATACATATATAATTTTATAATATAGTTAATCAATGCAAACAAATAATAATTTTGTTATTCAATAATTATTTTAGTTGTTTAATTGATTTAGTAGAAAATTATGTAAACATTGTTAAATCGAGTTATTTTGTTGTTTAATTTTATTTTGAATACTTATTTTGCTTTTGAATCTGTATATTTTGGATTTTTCTGTTTAAACCGAAAATCCGAATGAACGAATTATTTTATCTTATATGATCTTTTTGTCGATTTTTTTTAAAAGAAAAATCGATAGGAAAATATAGACATCCGGTCGAAAATAATCAATATCCTGTATGACCAGACCGGTTTCACCCCTAGTCTCGGTCATATGGAAGAAAACACGTACTAAATAAATGAAATTAACACGGTTTAAGATTTAGGGTTTAAATGATAAAAAAAAAATCGTGGACTGCAAAATGTCTGTCTTGGCATCGGACATTGGGACTTGGACTTGGGATGATGTCTTGCTTTTGATTTGATAAAAAATTAAAACTTAATAATTTGATTATTCCACTCCACCGATTAAAATAGGTTTAAATAATAAGTAGTTATTGAACTTTGAACGTTTTGCAACGGACTACCTTAACTTTGAAAAAAGTGCAAACAGCTACATTTGTCCAATTTCTGACGAATTTTCGACGTCTTTCCAACAACTTTTCGATGACAGTTGACGGAAAATTGGACGGAGGTAGCTATTTGCACTTTATTCAAAGTTGAGGTAGTCCGTTTTGAATATTCAAAGTTCGGGTAGCTCGTTGCAAAACGTTCAAAGTTCAGGTAGCTACTTGGTATTTAATCCATGAAAATATTGTTTAGACGATAAAAAGATATGTTGACCCCAAAAAAAAGACGGTAAAAAAATTATATTTTTACCGTAATTAATACCATATTTTAAAGAATTAAAAATATATTAACATATTTACAATCAAATATTCTATTATACTAAATATTTGTGTAAATATACTAATAAATACACCTTATTTATTTTCTTATTTATTGCATATATATACACAATATATATTGATATACCAAGAAAAGCACCTTACCGTTGATTTATTTCTAATAATATTGAATTGAAATATATGGCAGGAGAAAATACAATTACACCCCGAGAGGAAGATTATTAAAGCACCGCCCGTCCCAGTCCTTTTCTGGCATCATCACAATTATTCACAACCGTCTTCTCCCTGTCTCTCTCTCTGTTTTTTGCTTTATATTTCTTTTGAAATCTTCATGTTGATGAAGGGAGCTTCAGAGGTTGAATGAGGATTTAAAATCGACCCAGATACCCAAATTCCATACACCAAGCGAGCAACTTGGTGGTGAGATCATCATTTCATTCCACAGAGGAAAAATGGTTGTTGCTAATCAAGAAGCTATAAAGCAATTACAGACTCTGATGGAAGAAGGTCATCTTCTTTAACACAGTTATATTAGTCTTTGAATCTGTTCTCAATATCTATAGTGTTAACGATTTTTTATTTTTTTATTTCAGTCGATGAGACATTGAAGAACACATATGAGGTCAGTGGCCTGTCATTTATGTATCTTTCAGTTGCTTGATCTGCTGAATTTGAATGATAGTAAAGCTGCTAAATGAACAAAATTACAAAAATTATGCCCCTTTTGTTGTAATATGCTTGTTGTACAAAGAAAACAGTTGAAAAAAAGATATTTTTTTTACCTTGATTAAAGTTTCTGTTGACAAGTTGCTTAATCTTGAGTTCAGATTCATTGTTTTGATGTCAATCTGCTATTATTTGGCAAATAAAAGAAGTTTCGATCTGCTAATTTTCCACTGCTTCTATTGAAATCATGGTTCTGTTCATGATCATCTGCAAATATTTTTAAAAGAATTGCCTTTCTGTAGCTAAATTGCCTTTGGATTGATGATATTGAATAAAACGACTTATACAAACTCATTGGTTAGTTTGGATAAGTAAAACATTGCCCAGATTTTTTGAACTTTTTTGCTAAAATCTTTGCTTGATTAGAATTTCAGGGCTTCTCATTATCATGAGGATCTTCCATCATACAGTAAAAATATTATTTTTAGCTAATTCTGCAATTAAAACTCCTCATCATTTCATACTTTTGTGTATTCAGAATATCCACCAGGGCTATCCGACCGAAACGTTGGTGCGTTTCTTGAAAGCAAGAGACTGGAATGTCGCCAAAGCCCATAAGATGGTTAGTCTTCATCTCATTATCGATTCATTCATCCTTGTTTCGTACGAATATATGCCGCTGATATTAGATTATTATTTTCTTATAGCTTATTGACTGTCTCGAATGGAGGATCCAAAATGATATCGACGATATATTGACTGTGAGCATCAGCCTTCCTATATTCAGACAATCAGTTTCAAGATATAATTATCTTTCATTTTTGTGCATTTATATGTTGATTTGGTAAAATTATTTTTCAACTGCAGAAGCCTATAGCTCCTGCTGATTTATACCGAGCAGTTCGGGATTCCCATCTTGTGGGGTTTTCTGGTTTTGCAAAGGAGGTAATGATAATTCTAAGCTGGTTTTGCATAGCTTGAATGTAGTTGAACCTTCGAATGGAGGCACCCAAAATTTCAATCTGATAAAATCAGAATACTGAACTAGAACTTTAGAAGGATTGTGAATGTTTGAGATGAAATTTTTGGACCTCCTCTATGACCAATTTATAGCGTTTGCCACACCCTTTGGAAGAGACACTATGCCCTTTGGAAGAGACGCAATACTCTTTGGTCAATTAAAGTACCATTTCGGCCACAACATGTCTCTTGGATTCAAAATTTGGCTCCAAAACCAAAGGGACACCTATTGCTCTGTCTCAGCAACGGATGAATCTTCGATACAGTGAATCATAATATATTTAAATAAGTGTGCACTCCGCACCTTCCTAACTTATTTAATGAGATACTATGATCCTATTGGTCAACTAATCAATCCAATTACACTAAAATATCTAACTTTGAATACACTATAAAATGTGCTTAATCTGTGTATTTTTTTGCTGCATTTATAGGGTCATCCTGTTGTGGCTATTGGAGTTGGGCTCAGCACATATGACAAAGCATCTGTGAGCATCTTTGGTAAAACTATGAACAAAAAATTACATTTGTTAAATTTATACTTATTTCCATTATCTTCGATCTTAGGTGCATTACTATGTGCAATCACACATTCAAATGAACGAGTACAGAGATCGGGTTTTGCTGCCTTTCGCATCGAGGAAGTATGGCAGGTACATCGGAACATGTGTGAAGATTTTGGACATGACTGGTTTAAGACTCTCTGCACTTAACCAAATTAAGGTATAAATATTTTGCAACTGTTTTTATTTTTCAAAATCATAATAATATTGAAACACTCAATGTTCTTGTTCTTGTCTTTCCTATGCAGCTGCTAACTGCAATATCAACCATTGATGACCTCAATTACCCAGAAAAAACTGAAACTTACTACATCGTTAACCCGCCTCGCATTTTTTCCACCTGTTGGAAGGTAAAAATAAGGGAAAACTACCAAACTGGTACCCGAACTTGTGGGTGATTAGCAATTAGGTACCTATAACTTTTTATTTGTAACAAATAAGTTGGTGAACTTTTTTAAATAAGTAAATATGTATCTACCGTTAATTTCTATTAAGAATAAACGGAAAATATCACGTGAGCAACAAAAAAGGACCTGAACATACACGAATGAGCAAGTAGGTATCTGAATTGATTTTTGAACTTTAAAATCGGTTAGGTTAAATCACTTTATATATATATATATAAACTACTTTTAGTAATGCATGTATTTAGTATATAGACCTTACTTTTTCTAAAAAAAATAATAGTAAAGTGGTTTGACTGAACCGATTCTGAACCCGTTTTTGAACCGATTCAGGTACTTACTTACTCATTCGTAGTTTAGGTATTTGTTTGCTCCTCCCGTGATATTTTTCGTTTATTTTTAACGGAAATTAACTATAGGTACCTATTTGCTAATTTTCATAAGTTCAACTACTTAGTTGCTACAAAAAAAAGTTTAGGTACCTAATTGTTAATCATCCGCAAGTTCGGGTATCAGTTGGGAAGTTTTCCCTACAAATAACTATACTTTACCGCTTTACGGGCATTCTTGCCTGCAAAATCATTAAAAAGCCTTCTAAAATTGTCTCAATATATTATCAGGTTGTGAAACCCCTTTTGCAAGAAAGAACGAGGAAGAAGGTTCAAGTCTTGCAGGGCAGCCCAAAAGATGAACTTTTGAAGGTCAATAAACCACCATAACACCAGTTTCTTGCTTTTGCCTCCACTCCAAAACTAGAATCTGAAGATTGTTTCATTTTTCTTCCTGTTTTGCAGATAATGGATTACTCGTCTCTTCCCCATTTTTGTAGAAGAGAAGGCTCTGGACCGTCCCGAAGCTCCAATAATGTAACTACTGATGATTGTTTCTCCTTCAACCACTCCTTCCACCAACAGTTCTATAACTACATAAAGCAGCAGTCTTTGCTCACGGGCTCTTGCTTGCCTATCAAGCAAGGATTGTACCACGTGACGCTTCCAGAGCCAGACACCGGAGATGGCAGAATTGTTCGGACAATAGAATCTGAGTTCCACAAACATGGGGACAGGAATGGTCGTCAGCTCACTCAAGGGCCTTCGAGCTCGTGGCAACTGAAGATCTAATCCTCCTGATTATGCTGTAAAAAAATGAGACTTCTGATGTTTTAACTGAAGTACGATAAAACTACCTATCGCATATATAATGAAGAGGACGGGATTACTATTTTATGACATATTTATCGATGTTGGCGTGATGGTTTTATTGGATGTAACTCGAGATTTACCCTTTGGCTCTGAAGGGTTATTTACCTGACGATGAATTTACCTTACTGTCCTTTTGAGAGTTGAATCAAATCTGAATATAAAATTATAAATTATGTCAAAGTAATTTTTTACATTATACTCTTTGCAAAATCCCATACGGTGCGATAACGATTATAGTAAAGAATTTTTGAGTTATCCGTGTTATTATATAAATATAATTGTTATTTATTACTAATAAATTAATATATATTAAATAATAAAAGTTAATGTAAATAATTATTAGTTTATATATTTTTATTGTTGACAATATAAATTTATGTATTTTTTAAAATAAAAATTTTGATATTTTATTATATTATATGTGTGAAATAAATATAAATATACGAGTAAAATTATAATTAATAACCATAATTATTTTAATAGTTATTATTATGTAATTTGAAAATATGACATAATTATGCTATTTGTTATACGAATACCCTAGCCATGACGACACTACTTCCGAAACTCCAAATGACTATTCTGCCCCTAATATTTACGTCCCAGAAAGCATCGAACGCTCCAATAAGTTAATAGGTTGAGGTGGATCCAACACACCATAAAATCGCGCGTACGCCCTCCTTTTTCCCGCTGAGCTGCTGATATCGGAATTTGTCTTCAAAGTTCAAACTGGTTTGAATTTCCAAACAAGAACAGAAAGCAAAAGCCAATGAATTCCCTTTCCCTAATTTCTTCGAGTTTCGATCGTTCGATTCCTTCTCCCTTTCGATTAGTTGGAAGATACAATGTATTGGTCGGATTGCCGGTCGATAGCATCGAAAGATTTTGATTTTATTGCCGAGGACGAGGGTCGGAGGTGATCGCAGTTTTTAGTGTGTGTTTTTCCGGCAGTGTGCCAGCTGGGTTTTTAGCATTTCAAGGTTTTTAGGGTTCATGTAGAAACTTTTCACCAGGTTTGTAATTGCGAGTCTCCTATTTTTACGTTCTTGCTTCTAGTTCCTTGGTCTTTGTGGGATTTTCATTTGACTGAATCTTGATTGTTTTGAATATTGTATGTTGATGCTAGGGCTTTGAGTCGAAGCAGTCACCTCGATTGCAAAATTGAAGATTTGAAGTTGTCAGGTTCATATTCCATCGTTGAAGTAACATCCTTTAATCAGGTACATAATGCACTGCAATATTAGCCGTTTTAGGGTTAAAAACACTACTTAAATTGACATGGTTATGTCTGAGTTGCTTGCACTCTCCCATCTCTGAAGGCCATCTTGGCTCCCATTGGTGTTTCGGATTGTTAACAGAGGGAGGAGGATGAATCAAGGCGATCTCAACAAGGTGTGGGACATCAAAGCCCTTAAGAGGAAACCCAGGGAAGATGAAGCCAAGAAGATGCTCGAGCAAATCGCCAATCAGGTCCAGCCCATCATGCGCAAACATAAGTGGAGGGTCAAACTTCTCTCTGAATTCTGGTAAGTTTGAGCTTCTTCTAGCTTTGCACTGTGTTGTATTGAGTTGCAGCCAGTTGATTTAATTATTGTTACATTTTAAGGTACTGATCTGTAAGGACAGTAAAATGTGAACTAGAACGAACTGGAAGATCTACATGGGCGAATTAAGATCAGATTGCCCTCTTGCTGTTATTCTCTGTCTTTAATTGCTGAAAGCTAAACTGTTAGATGTAATTGGAAATTCAAATGTGGAGTTGAATTGGATGTCTAACACCATATTCTATCTATTTTGTTCTTTTGGTGAAGAGGGAAAAATAAAACCAACAACTGGTTTGTCGAGATTGATAAGCTCTTATCTGGGGGATGACAATTTCCATAGCTTTGTTTATTATCTCAAAACGCTATGTTTGTTAAGATGACTTAAGAGTATACCGGTCGCCTTCACTCACAAGTTCGGACTTTTGAGACAGTTGGTTAAGGCGTACGTCTTAAGTCTCACATGGTATCAGAGCGCGCAGGTTCAAATCCTGGCGACGTTGAAAATATTGATACACTCTCATTAAAGGCTGAGGCCAGGCACTAAGCCCATGGGTAAACCGATGTTCATAAACATCAGTTTAAGGGAGGATGTTAAGATGACTTAAGAGTATACCGGTCGCCTTCACTCACAAGTTCGGACTTTTGAGACAGTTGGTTAAGGCGTACGTCTTAAGTCTCACATGGTATCAGTGCTCCGGCACCTGAAGAAGTCGAGGCTTTATCTAAATGGAAAATTAAGGACGCTCGAGTTATGACTTGGATTCTTAGCTCGGTTGAGCCTCATCTTGTTCTAAATTTAAGGCCTTATAAAAATGCTGCTGATATGTGGAATTATCTCAAAACGGTTTATAATCAGGATAACTCTGCTAGGCGTTTTCAATTGGAGTATGAAATGGCTAATTTCACTCAAGGAAGTCTTTCAATTGAGGAATATTTTTCTGGTTTTCAAACTCTTTGGGGTGACTATTCGGACATTGTTTATGCTAATGTTCCCACTGCAGCTCTTTCTGCTGTCCAAGCAGTACATGCAACTAGCAAACGAGATCAATTCTTAATGAAACTACGGCCTGATTTTGAATGTGCAAGGGCTAATCTAATGAATCGTGTTCCTATCCCATCTTTGGATGCGTGTTTAAGTGAACTTCTTCGTGAGGAGCAACGTCTACTTACTCAAGCAGGCACCCCGAGCTTGGTTTGAGAAGTTTCGCAGTACAATTCTTTCATTCAATTTTACACAAAGTCAGTATGATTCATCTCTCTTCTTCCACGCATCTACATCGGCTATAGTCATTCTCTTGGTTTATGTGGATGATATTATCATTACTGGAACTGACTGTGCTTTGATTACTAAGCTTCAAGAATTGTTACATGCAACTTTTCATATGAAAAATCTTGGCCAGCTAACATACTTTTTAGGACTTGAAGTTCATCATCAGGCTAGGGGTATCTTCGTAAACCAACATAAGTATATTCAAGATCTTATCACTTTGGCTGGTTTGGAGGACACTTCTTCTGTTGATACTCCTATGGAGGTCAATGTCAAATACAGGAAAGATGAAGGGGATCTTCTGAATGATCCTACTCTCTATCGGAGCCTGGTTGGGAGTCTTATCTACTTGACCACTACTCGACCTGATATCTCCTATGCTGTTCATCAGGTTAGTCAATTTATGTCTGCTCCTCGGCATCTCCATCTTGCTGCTGTTCGACGCATCATCCGCTATCTTCAAGGTTCAACTACTCGTGGGTTATTCTTTCCTACTGGCTCATCACTTCAACTTGTTGCCTATAGTGATGCTGATTGGGCTGGGTGTCCAGATACACGTCGATCTACTACAGGTTGGTGTATGTTTTTAGGAGATGCTTTAATTTCTTGGAGATGTAAGAAACAAAACTGTGTGTCTAAATCTTCTACTGAGGCAGAGTATCGTGCTATGTCTACTGCTTGTTCTGAAATTGTATGGCTACGCGGTCTTCTTGGAGAACTTGGGTTTTCTCAGAATACTTCTACTCCTCTTCATGCTGATAACACTAGTGCCATTCAGATTGCGAACAATCCAGTTTTCCATGAACGCACCAAGCACATTGAGGTTGATTGTCATTTTATTCGAGACAACTTGGAGACTCGTGTGATATCTCTTCCTCACATCTCCTCTGATCTCCAAGTGGCTGATATCTTCACCAAAGCTATGACTCGACAACGACATCAATTTCTTGTTGGCAAATTGTTGCTTGTTGACTTACCAGCATCAATTTGAGGGGGGATGTTACATAATCAATTAGTGGTATAATTAGGTCTCCACTACATTAGTGGTAGAATTAGTGGTGCACTACATTAGTGGTAGAATTAGTGGTACACTACATTAGTGGTAGAAATAGTGATGTTTGTAAGTCTATATAAAGACACTGATCAAGCAATACAGATTAAGCAATTCATTCAAGTCTAAATTGACAATGTTTTCTATGAATTGATTGGCAGTGATCTTATTTTCAAGCCATCTGACCTTGAGGATGAGGGAAAACCTGGGTCTTTACTCTTCTTCTTCTTCTTCCTTCTTTATGCTGTTACTAATACTGAAATGTTTGCAGTCCTACTAATGCTCGGCTTTTGGGGTTGAATGTGAATCATGGAGTTCATGTGAAGCTGCGACTTCGAAGGCCTAACCGGGATAATGATTTCTATCCTTATGACCAAGTCCTTGACACAATGCTGCACGAGCTGTGCCATAACGCCATTGGTCCTCATGATGCAAGATTCTACCGTCTCTGGGATGAACTCAGAAAGGTCAGTCATATCAAATGAAGCATTAAGCTTACTCTTTATATTACTTTGTCATTTATTTGGATTTTCCTTCCCTCTAAATGTAGGAATGTGAAGACTTGATTTCAAAAGGAATATCTGGCATGGGTCAAGGGTTTGACCTTCCAGGTAGGCGTCTTGGTGGTTTCTCTCGGCAGCCTCCTATGTCACAGTTACGCCAAACTGCAGCATCTGCTGCTGAAAAGAGAGCAGTTTTGGGGTCTTTATTGCTATCTGGACCAAAACGCCTTGGTGGTGACAGTACCATCATGTCTGCTCTTACTCCTGTGCAAGCTGCTGCAATGGCTGCTGAGAGGAGAATGCAGGATGACCTTTGGTGTGCTTCTAAATCTTGTGAAGATTCTGAGGATAGTGAAAGCAGTCCTGATTCATCCTTGCCAGATGTTTGGAATGTGAAAGAAAACCCGAACCCAGTAACTGGTGTTTCTGGCAAACAGATATCAGATTCAGTCTCTCGAAAAAGAAGCCGTCAAGTAGATGATGGATTAACTTTCCGGTTATCAAAGAAGAGTGAGAATATCACATTTGTCGATTTAACAGAAGTTGCTTCAACATCTCAGAGTGCCACTGGTTGCCATTCTAAATCTACATCTCATGGTGTAATTTCTTCTTCAACTTCAAGCGCCATGGACAATCTAGATGACGCAACTAATGTTGAAGAACTCCCTATGTGGGAATGTGAAATGTGCACTCTACTAAATCCGGTGAGTATTTCTTCTGGTCATAGCTTTTCAGCTTACAAACGATAATTTTGCTGGCAAATCGATGCCATTGGAACATCTCTTCTGTCTCTTGATTTGATTTCTATTGTTGTTTTTGTGGGAGGATATGCAGCCATTGGCTCCAGTCTGCAAGGTCTGTGGAATGCAAAGACCGAAAGATACTGCTACGATTTCTAAGTTATGGTCCTGTAAGTTTTGCACTCTTGACAATAGTGTGAATTTGGAGAGATGTTCAGCATGTCAGCAATGGCGGTATTCACATGGGTGTCCAGTATCATCATACGCCCCTCACCGAGGAGATTGAGGGTTAGTACCTTAATTCCAAAGTCTTGCTATCTTTCAAGAAAAGCTTTTAAATTTGTCTCAGTATATTATCAGGTTTTGAAACCCTTTTTGCAAGAAAGAACAAGCAGGAAGGTTCAAGTCTTGCAAAGCAGCTCAAAAGATAAACTTTTGATGGTCATTGGGACAAACAAAAAAACTTTACTTGTTGGAGTTAACCTGGTTATGTTGTAAAAAAGGTTCAAACTTTTGATCTTTAACTTAAGTTTTATAAGAAGAATCCGTCTCATATATACTTCCATTAGCTGCTCAAAGATAGAAAGAGTGATTGAAACACAACTCTGTTGGGTATTGTAGTCTGATTAATATGTAATGGTAGATTATGTATTAATGTACATGTCTCGCGGTTAAACCTAAACCCTAAACCCACAGACTGTACTGTATTTCTCCATGTAAACGTATTTTGTAACAGTAACCGTCATTAATATATTTTACTAAACCGCGTGGAGGTTACCCACTTGGGTGTTACCACGAAAAATCAAAGTTCTTCTTCTCTTCCTTTCCTCTCTGAAAACTGAGTGTTTTCTTCTCAATCCTTGGTGTTTTCTTCATCCGATTGAGTGTTTGATTCTATCAAACTCAACCAACCAAACACAGATGAGATATCAATTATCTTGGCTTCCACCTGACACAAATGTCAAACCACCACTGAGTACTTAGCTTCCAAGCAAAGAAACGATTCTATTAACAAACTCTACTGTCCGGGAATCATAAATTACACACGAAACAGAACCACTTCTGTCCCTTTTTTTGTTTAATCATCATATACACACGACAAAACATCTCCAAAACAGAGATCATGTAGGTTCAAAGTTTCTCTACAGGGAGAAAAGATGAGGACCCGCCTTCGCCTTGGTTCTTCCTGCTGAAGATGTCGCTGATATTGGGTCTAAGAACCTTCTTCGATACAGAGATCTTGTCTAGTCTCTTCACCTCCACAACCTTCTCAGGTAGTCGGCTCTGTTTCTGGACTCTATACACTTCTGGTGAGGATAGAACGGACTTTTCTGCCTCTGCCAAAATCCTCGAAGCTGTCTCAGCAGCTTTCTTCTGCTCCCTCTCTCGCCGCCTCTTCAGCTCCCCTTCGACTGCCTTCCTTGCCGCCTCAGCCATATCTGCCCTTTTCAGAGCCGCCTCTGTTTCAGCCTTCATGTCCTCGATCTCCTTCTCAGTTGCTGCTAACCTTTTCAAAGCCTCGTTCTCACTAGCCCTCACAGCTTCAACCTGAGCAATGGCAGCAGCAACCTTCATCTCTGCCAATGTATCGGACTCTTGCACCTTTCTGCTCAATGATTCAAATTCATCCCTTGAAAGTGTTATCTTCGCACCCGACTCAGAAATTGAAGAACGGGCTGCGCTGGTTTTTTCAGACAGTGACTTGATTTCATTCAAAGCTGTAGTTTCTGACTCCTTGGCTTCTTCGGCTTCCTCCAATGCAACCCTCAGTTTCTTCTCAGCTTCTTTCAGGTTCGTTTTGGTGGCTTCGGCTTCTTTTCTCAACTCCCCGGCCTTATTCTTCATCTCTTCTACTTCTTTCCTTGCAGCTTCGGTTTCAGACATGAGCTGCTGAAGCGTGGCTATCATCTCATCGGAAGCTCCCCTGGTTCTAGATTCTTCTACAAGGCATCCCTCGAGCTCGGACTTGCTTTTTCTGAGCTTTACATGTAAATTCCCGATCAGCGACTCTGTTTCTGCTTCCTTTTCCTTAATCTCAGCATGTTCTTTCCTCACATTCTCCAATTCCTGCTTCAGTGTCTCCACCAAACCACGAAGACAGCTCTCCTCTTCTGCTACCTTCTTGAGGGACCCTTTGGCATCATCAAGCTCTTCCGTCACGGTCTTAACCAAATTTAAATCAGAAGCCTTTGCACTTTCCATCTGCTGGGTTAAACACCCAATTTGCTCCTCTGCTTCAGAGAGTTGAGCTTCGAGGTTCCTTGTGACTTCAGGATCGAATTCTTTTCTCAAAGCAGACATTTTTTCCGCAGATTCCTCCAATATAGTTCTATATTCGTGTTTATGAACATCCTTGTTAGCAAAAATCTTACCTTGCTCTTGTTTCGCCTCCAAAGTTTCAATCTTTACTTGACTAATGGCTTCCTGCACAGCTGAAATCTCTTTTGACAGTTCACCAACTCTCTCCATATTTGTTTTTGCTGCATGCTCAGCCTCTTCAACCTGCTTACTGGCAGCACAGTTGATATCCATGGCTTCTTCACGATCTTGCTGAATTTTTCTCAGTTCTTGTTTTGAGGCATCAAGCTCATAGATAGTTTTTAAGTACTGTTCCCTTGTTTCCTCCAGTTCCTGATTCCAGGCACCATTGATTACACATGGATCCCCAATTTTTGATTCTTTGAGTTGCTTAGCCAAAAAATTTGCACTCTCCATTTGTTTGATTGATAGTTCTTTGGCTTGATTTACAGTGGCTAGCTTCTCAGTTAAATCCTCAACAGTTCTCTTAGCTTTTTCAAGCTCAACAAGCACTTGAGATTTTGTTGTTTCAGCATTCTTTAGCTGATCCTTTAACTTATTCACCTCTTTCTGGGCCAGATGGAGCTGTGTCTCCTTGACCAAAACTCTCTGGGAAAATAATAAAAAAGATCAGATAAGCAATGAAGAACACTGCCATACTACAATATAAATATTCAGTTAGAACAAACAGAAACAACTACAAAATTGCATCAAAATTCCTTAATTTCCAAACTACGTAGCTACCACAGAATTGCTTGGTAAATGATAAAGCTTTCTTTAATACCTCTGCAGAGTTAGGAGGTGTAGCTTTCTTAATAAGTTTTTCTCCCGAAAAGGCACCTTCACCAAATAAGGAGACTGCATCCTTAACCGACTGGAATGGAGCTCTGGTGTCTATCTCTCCTACCTCTACTAATTTCGTAGAGCCTGGAGTTCTCTGGCGGTCTTTTGCAACCATTTCACTCTTACAACTCCTGATTTATAAAATTTGACAAAGAAAGTTCATTAAAAAAAAACATAACAGCACTTGAAACTAATAAAATGTAGCCAAATTACTCGAAATTAACAACATAAATCAAAATTACATAAGTATTTAAATTTTCAACTAAAACAGCCATTAGTAAACAAAATCCAGATTTGAATCATTAGAGTCCACAATATCTTAGAGTTCATTTAGATCAATAATCAATATGCAAAAGAGATAATTAAGCATCCTTCACAAGTCCTTGTCACTTTGTTGCAAACTGGTTTCTGGTCCATATGAAAAGGACTGACTCCTCATAGTCATAAATCTATACACCATCTTTGTTTTCCTGATTTCAAAAGTTTCCAGATTTTGCACCGAATAAACCCAACAGAGATGCTGCTTTATACGGACATACATCCAGAAACATCTTGAAATGTCCAATTTTTGTTCATTTTCGTAAGATACTCAGCATCATACACCAGTTTTTGCTTTAGAACCACAAAGCGAGTTAACAAAAGAGTTCAGGAAAATTAGCATGTGTTACTCTAACTAGGGAAGAAAAGGACAAATAGATGAGATCGACTTATGCCATAATAAGCAATGATTAGAGAAAAAATGGGTTGCTGAGTTTCTCTTGATTTAGGACTACTTTCAACAGCATCCATGATTCCGTTAAAATCTTACTTCCAGATCGGAGTCCCTTCCTTAAAAAGTGAAGGTCACGTTATACCCCGAGAGTGAAGAAAAAAAACATTTACATAAGTCGCAAACAACTCAGACAAAACCATGTCAATTTAAGTAGTATGTTTGACCATAAAACATCTATATAGTAGTGCATTATATACCTGATTAAAGGCTGTCACTTCTACGATGAAACAAGAACCCGACAACTCCAATTCTGCAATCAAGGTGACTGCTTTGATTCAAACCCCTATCACACACACAATATTTAAGCTTCAGCCAGATGAAAACCCCATAAATACCAAGAAATTAGAAACAAGAACGGAAAAAAGGAAAACCCCAATTACACACCTGGTGAAAAGTTTCTACATGAACCCTAAAAATCTTGAAATGGCAAACCCAGCTGCCCTCTGCTAATCACTCAACGACCTTACACCTTGACGTCACGGCCGGAAAAAGTCTGTGATCACCACCGAACCTCGTCCGCCGCGAGAAACTTGAAATCTTTCTAAGGCATTGAACAGCAATCCGACCAAGAACGTCAGAATGGCGGATGAACAGCACGTTCTTGGAAGAAATCCTCGCGATCCTTGGAGGGTAGAAAACCCGCAAAGGTTATTGTATCTTCTAACGAATCGAGACAGATAAGGGAGACGAATGATCAAAGTTTGAAGGAGAGACTGGGAAAAAAGAATTATTGGCTTTTGATTTCTGTTCTTGTTTGAAAATTCAAAACATTTTGACGACAAATTTTGATGTCAGCAGCGCAGTCGGAGAGAGGGGAAAGGAGAACGAGCGATTATATGGTGTGTCGGGTCCACCTGAACCTGGTGACACATAATTGTGCGGGGTATAAAATGACATAATTCCGTTATAGATAATATAAATTTTATTATTATAATCGTAATTACTAAGCAAATTTTACTTATATTCAAAATATTTATATTTTATTATAATTTATAAAAATCAAATTTTGTACAATTTAATTTTACAAAATTAACTTAATTATTAAAATATTTCTAATTTGAACACAATTGAATTAAACCCAAATTCAACATATATATTTAAATCTATTATCATTTTGGAATATACACAATTTAGATTAATATGTATCAGAGTATGTACCGTTAAGATGTTAGTTGACTTGAGACATGGCACCGTTACGTGGATGTCAGTTGCATGCACTTATTACGTCACTGCACCAATAAAAATTCTCCACGTGTTAACACTTTGACCAATCTCCAAACATGGGGCCGACAAGTGAACCAACGGCTGAGATCAATCTCCTAATACATCAGCGATAGATCACGCGCCACGCACACGCGTACCCGGCACCCTCATTACAACCTACGATTCCTCTCAAAATATTTCGGTTTGAAAATTTCTGCCTGTTTTAATCTGTCGGATTCGTCGCCTCTCCATCAAGAACCCCCAATCCCGATCGATTTAGTGCATCGGCCTTTCGTTGAAGCTCGAGGTAAATTTCGATATATCTTTGAATGAATTACCGTCGTCTCGAAGCTTAGTTACCCTTTGATTGCTTCCGGTCAATTCTCCGCTGCTGCGATAGAGAAAAGAAAGGCTGCAGTGCAGACGAACTATCAATTTCTTATTTTTGAAGCTTATTGGCCATAAAGTTTTCAAATTTAGTTTGTGCGATCTCTGTGGGTACTTTCTGACTGGGGATATTGGTAGCTTTGGGTCTGTTTGTACTGATGTTAGGGTTTGGTTTAGATTTGATCTAGGCGTTTTGATTTATTAGTTTTAATGCATTGCATATTCCGGAAAACTTCAGCTTTATGGCTCTGTATTTAAGTTGTCTTTCTTTTTTTCCGTGTGTGGTCCGGCAAAGCAGTATGTGTTGTTTCTCCTTAGATAATAGTGAAGGGAAGGTGTTGTGGCTTCCATTAATCTCCGAGGCATTGTTGCAGGCTGAAACTAAATGCAGAACTTGCTCCAAGTTAATAACTTTGTACTATGTTACTGTCATTTTTGCAGCATAGATGGCTTGTGCATTACTTGGGAATATGATGATCATGGTCCTAGCACTCCTTTGTGGCCTGCAATGGGCATATGGAATTAGGTTTGTTATTGACAGGGAAGAGTGCTTCTCCCATGATGTTAAGTTTGAAGGGGATACAGTTCATGTTTCATTTGTCGTGATCAAGTCCGATTCTTCTTGGCATTACAGTCAAGACGGGGTCGATCTTGTGGTAAGCACTAATTCTTTCTCCATATGACAGTTTGTTATTTCAATGAAGCTTGCATTAATCTCTTAATTTTGTATTTCATAATCAATTAATCATCTTGTGAAGGCTTTGATTTACCTGCTTTCTACATAGAGGGCAGATATATAAATGACCATGCCATTATTTGCTTGTAACAATGCCAAGATAGTATTGTTTAAAGCATTTGGATTGGGTTTATTATTTACTTATAACGCGTTTATTTTCCTATCAATTTTCGATGGGTTAAATACCAAGTAGCTACCTGAACTTTGTACGTTTTGCAACGAGCTACCGAACTTTGAAAATTAAAAACGGGCTACCTCAACTTTGAAGAAGGTGCAAATAGCTACCTCTGCCCAATTTCTGACGACTTTCCAACGACAATTGACGGAAAATTGGACGGAGTTAGCTATTTGCACATTCTTCAAAGTTGAGGTGGCCCGTTTTGAATTTTCAAAGTTCGGGTAGCTCATTGCAAAACGTACAAAGTTCAGGTAGCTACTTAGTATTTAACCCATTTTCGATTCATTGATTTTGTCACCTTACTGACTGAAATCAGGTGAAAGGCCCTTCTGGGGAGCAGTTAAATGATTTCCACGACAAAATCAGTGAGAAATTTGAGTTTATCGCTCATCACAAGGGTCTGCATCGCTTCTGCTTCACCAACAGGTCACCTTACCACGAGACAGTCGACTTTGATGTGCATGTTGGGCATTTCTCATACTACGATGAGCATGCAAAAGATGGTAAATTTGCGTTCTTTATCCAAACATTCTCATGACAATAATTTTCTACATATGTAATTGATTAATTGTTGTTACTTTCAACAGAGCACATCAATCCTTTGATGGAACAAATTGGAAAACTCGAGGACGCTCTTTACAACATCCAATTTGAACAGCACTGGCTCGAGGCTCAGACCGAGCGTCAAGCACTAGGTAATGCAGAACCCCAAACTTCTCCTCAAATTCATTTTCTGGAAAATGCCTATATTAGGAGAACGGATTATGGGTGGTCCTAATTTCTTGCAACTGTTATGAGAATGCAGTGAATGAGCATATGAGCAAAAGGGCAATTCACAAAGCATTGTTCGAATCTGCAGCGCTTATTGGGGCGAGCGTTCTTCAAGTTTACCTTCTCCGGCGCTTATTTGAAAGAAAGCTTGGCATTTCTCGAGTTTAGGTCTTTTTTTCATGCTCTGAGTTTGTTGTTTCCTTTTCTTTTACAGCTGAATCCTGTATCTGTGATTCCACAACTAATTATATTTATTACAAAGATATGGAATTAGGGGTGGCAATCGTGTCGTGTCTAAACGGATAATTTCTAAACATGTCTCAAAACATCAGACACGAACACAACACGATTAAGTAGCAGATCACACGGGACACGATACGGGACACAATTAACTTTCTTGAAAATTAAAAATTGAAAAACATAACGGATAGACACGATTAAGAACAACTTGATTGATACGAATTTACACGATTAAACACGAAACGACACGTTACACGACACGATTAACACGAAAAACATTAATTTTATATATTTTTTTGAACGTGTCACGATTAGTTAACTGTGTCTTTATTCGTGTCACATATATACACGACACGATTAGTTAATCGTGTTTTATCATGTTTATACATATATCCGAAGATCTGAGTTGTTTAGACACGGGATCCGTTAAAGTCAAACTCATCGCTTTAAAGCAGATCGTGTTGTGTCGTTTAATCGTTTTGTGTCGTTTAATCGTGTATGGAATCTCCTCTTTACTTCACACGCAAGAAAGCTTCTCGTAGAATCATGGCTTCTACTGTGTGGTTGGGATTTTACTATTTTGGGAAACCTGAAATTGATGATGAAGAACAAAAGCAATTTGACAAACAAAACCAGTTCATAGTACACAATGTGGAAAAGCGCAATTGATTACAACAGAACTACTATGCGTAGTTGACAAACAAGATAATCGAGACAGGCTCGAATGAACACAAAGCACACGTATATCAGACTCCATGTTTTTTACGGCACAGAATCATCATCTTCTTCAGGATGATACGGGTCAGGTTGCCATTGATGAGCATTGATACACAGAAGAGCTCAAGAAGCTGTAGAGGGGTCTTGGATGCAGCAAAACCATTTCTTCTGAAGCATCCATACAATGCAGAAGAACAAAATCATTACTAGTAAGCTAAATCAGACGAACAATTGCAAATTACATGATGGAACTTACAGGAGTAGCTTTAACGGACGAATCCGATGAAGAATTTCTAATCGGCTTTTCTGGAGAATCGAGTTTTCCTCCTGTCTTCTTCTCGTCTCTAGCCTTGTTGAAGATGACAGTGAATCCCTCGGCAGATGCAGGGTCGTTCACGTCCCATTCACCGAATTTCGGCAGGGGTCGGCCCATGTCCTGTTTAAGATCATGATAACATCATCATACATGAAACGATTGATCAATTCTGTTGCAAAATTGAAAAAAAAAACATGTTTTTTTCTGGAATAAAAACCATCACAATAACTGGTCAACGTAGGTGTTCTAAGAACTCCCTAACCAACCAACCACCATTGAACCAGCTTCCATGTCCACATCATAGGGGGAAAAAGATTATTTTTTTAAAACAACGTTTACTTCACCAAGAACACCGCAAAAAACAATTTTGATTATATGTGCGATTGGTTTAGCTGGTATAGGAATTGACCCATGTCAAAAATAAAAAAATAGACTTGAGCAACGAATCGATGGATTGAAAACCATGAAATCAAAACCCTAAAGCAAGAATCCTGCAGAAATTAGAGAAGCGGGAGAACTATGCCATGCTTGCTTACTGCCATGGATTCAATGAAGAACTTGTTCGATAAAAGACGACTTCGCGGCTATGGAGGAACGAGAGAGGGAAGAGGGCAGTGGCTGTTGCAGAAACGAAGGAGGTGAATAAGAAGATTATAAAGAGAGGAGTTGGGCCAGACAGAAAAGAAACAGACCTGCCTCCATGTGAGAGAGGTTACCAGTTTTGATGAGACCTCTCTTCGTCACTTCGCTACATAACGGCGTTACCATGACGTTCTCTTCGGCTCTTCGATAATATATCATTTTTAAACAAATAATAACCTATTATTAGTAAATATTTAAGTTATTACTTACTAGATATATGGTTGGGTTGGGTCTTTGCGCAATTAGTAATATATTTTATTTTTTAATATTTTTATTTATTATATTTAATATAAGTTATTTTTTATGGTAAACATATTTAAATTATTTTTGAATGAATATAGTGTAAATTAATTTTAAAAAATAAAATAATAAGTTTACTATTATAATGATTAAAAAAAAATTAAACTGAATATACACTATAATAATTTTTTTTTTAATTTCATTGTTGTAAGTTTGAATTGTTTACAATAGAAATACTTTAAAAATGTGAAATAATTAATTATGTAAATAAGTTATTATAAATTATATTATGAAATACAAAATATATATATTATATTAAGTGCATTTGCTCATAAAATTAGTTAAAAATGCATGACAATAATTAGAATTAATATTAATAATAAGATCATAATTAGTACTTTTAAGTTAAATAGTATTATATATTTTTATGACTTAATTTTCTGCATTAGTTTACAAAAGACTATTAAACTCATTAGTAAATTTTATTTATTTTAGTAATAATAATAATATATTATATATTTATTATATAAATAGTATTTTAACAATTCAAAAATAGGTAGGGTTATAAATATACAAAAAAAAAAAAAACTATTTTCACAAAACTGTATAAAATATGTTAATGTCCATAGAATACTCTTAACTTATTTTCTATGGATTATTACTTCTATCAATGTACATATAAAAATATTAGTATTTTTTATAGCAATAGCAAGATTTTTTTCAAAAAGTAACTACTTTAGAAAAAATATTTGAAAAAGTGTATATCGATTTTTTTTTTTAGGAAAGTATGTATACGCGCGTTGCGCCTATTCAATAGGCGCGACCCAGGGGTGCGCCTATTGCACAAATTCTTTTTTCCTTCACGAAAACACCGGTCTATCAGAAACCACGTTGATTTTAAGTCTGCTTATGGTTTTCCTCATAAATAGAAATTGAGAGATAGTCTCACGCGTTGCTTTATCTCAGTATTCACATGTCCAAATTCCTCTACGCTAGTCTCACCAATTCCTCGGCTGGTTCTCTATCAAGAGAAATCTAAAGCCCCTGGCTGGTGTTGTTGGATATGCAAGTGGAAGCAACGGTCTATCAGAAACCACGTTGATTTTAAGTCTGCTTATGGTTTTCCACCTAAATAGAAATTGAGAGATAGTCTCTCCAATAAAGAAGAAAGTAAATTATAAGAAGTTAAATACTTTAGGTTCCTATCCTAAATTTTCCAACTTGTTCTGAACAACATCCGCGAGGTAAAACATTGAAACAAAGTTGTTTATTCACAAGTTTCTGAATGAGACTTTTCTTCAAATACACTAGCTAGTTTGACATTTTCAGGAATTACTGCTGCAAAAGAGCTCTTTGGGGTTACTTTAGGTTCCTGCCCTAAATTTTCCAACTTGTTCTGAACAACATCCGCGAGGTAAAACACTGAAACAAAGTTGTTTATTCACAAGTTTCTGAATTATACTTTTCTTCAAATACACTAGCCAGTTTGACATTTTCAGGAATTACTGCCCCCAAATAGCTTTTTGGGGTTTCCACTCTTGCCTCTCGACTGGTTCTCTAAAAATGTGAAGTTTAGATACTAACATTGTTAAAGCATAAGCATAACACATTAACACTAACCAGGCTAGAGAGACGTACATCTCTGACTCAACATCTTCCGAATATCTTGTAAAGCTTCTCCAATGACTATAGCTTTTTATCTGAGTTCAAGCTTGCTTATGGTTTTCCTCCTAAATAGAAATTGAGAGATACTCTCTCCAGTAAAGAAGAAAGGAAGTTCTAAGAAGAAATGGTTTTCCTCCTGAAAATGTCAAACTGGCTAGTGTATTTGAAGAAAAGTCTAATTCAGAAACTTGTGAATAAACAACTTTGTTTCAGTGTTTTACCTCGCGGATGTTGTTTAGAACAAGTTGGGAAATTTAGGACAGGAACCTAAAGTATTTAACTTCTTATAACTTCCTTTCTTCTTTACTGGAGAGACTATCTCTCAATTTCTATGTAGGAGGAAAACCATAAGCAGGCTCAAAATCAGATGTTTTTCAAAAAGTAAGCATAGTAGGAAAAAAAATTTGAAAAAGCATACATGGAGGAATTTGGTGAGACTAGCGTAGAGGAATTTGGACCTGTGAATACTGGGATAAAGCAACGCGTGAGACTATCTCTCAATTTCTATTTAGGAGGAAAACCAGTGAATTTAACTCATCTCCGCGATTGATCTTCTGTCCTCTTGATCATCTCCGTGGTTTGTTAACAAATTGATCTTCTGTCCTCTTGATCCAAGACCCTTCCTAAACATTGGAAGGGGATCAACTTTCTTCTGTCCTCACCGTACGACTAACCAATACAATTCAAATTCATGTACGCAATGATCTCCTAAGCAGACTTAAAATTAACGCGGGTTCTGATAGACCGGTGTTTTCGCGGAGGAAAAAAAAATTCTGCAATAGGCGCACCCCTGGGTCGCGCCTATACATACTTTCCTAAATTTTTTTTTTCGATATACACTTTTTCAAAAAAAAATTCGAAAGTGAATACTTTCTAAAAAAACTCCAATAGCAACAATCTCTAATGTTTTAGTATACATATTATATTTTATCTATTTGTTAACTATAAATTATATTTGGTTTTTAAATATATAATACTTAATTTTTTGACATTGTTAAAAATTATTGTGATATTATTGTAATGAAGTATGCGATGTTTATATGTGACTTATGTCTTATTTTAATCAGAGTATTATGTGATATATGAAATGATTCTGAATTAATCTATATTTTAATTTATAAATATAAATTTTAATATGTGTATACCTGATATTCATAAAATATACTATTATTTATTTTATTATTATCTAAATTTCACTTCATTAATTATATTTAACGAAAAATCGTAATTACAGTGTAAAATAAAGAGAAATTATATAAGTTTTGTAACTTATCTTGAGAATAAATGAGAGACTTTGAATGATTTTAAATTAATTTACATGATATGTCACCTATGAATGAGAAATTTATGATTTACATTAACCAAAGAAGAGCTTAATTTAACATTAGGAATTAAAAAATACAATAAAAGGTTTATTTGTCAACATTGTATGTGATTTAACTAAATTAATATATATATGTATATTATCTAAAAGTTGAGTTTTTAGATGAATTTAAGTATAATATCAATTAATTTCTAATAATACATTAAATATTAAAACATACTTTTAAGACTAAAACACACTCAGTCTATCAAAATAAAATTAAGATTCGTAATTTATTTAAAAATTTATTAAATATATATAAAAACATAACGATTCACCATTTATAATTTTTTTTTATACATTAATTCAAACTGTTTCCTAATTATTTTTTGAAATTATTCTTTATTTTTAAAATCTATTCGGACGAAACGTTAATTGAAACGGTTTTCTCTCTACATTTTTTTTTTCAATTAATGCGCATCTTTACAAAAAGACATATCTCAAAAGAAAATCCAAATCGTATTTTTTTTGGACAATATTCAAATCGTAGCTCGTGCGAGTAAAATTAATGGTGATGGTGAGTTGGCAAACGCCGTTGCTGTGGGTGCGTGCGAGTCAATGAGACTAGCTGGCATTTTTTTTTTTTTTTATAGACATTGAATTTTATAATTTATCAAAATTTATTGGGATTTACTAATTTAATATTAATACTTATTATATATATCTAACCTTTTTTTTTTTTTTTTGGCCAATATATATATCTAACTTATACCAACCTGCAACAGACATAATCAGAGAATAATAATCTATTAATAATTCATCATACAGATACAGTTGTCTTCTCAAAAGCAACGACCACGCCAAACCATAAAATGCAGAAGAGGACAAAAACATTTCAGTAATATAACTCATTAAAGTTTATTATAAATATTAAATTACTATCATTCGGAAACACGTTAGATTATCTAAAATATTTTTAATTTAAAATCATTTGTGCAAATAGTTGGTCCATTTTCCTTTCTAAAAATAACGTTTTGAAATAAGATTTGAACTCCCTAATATAAAATTGTAACTATTTTTACAGAGGGTTAATTATTAAAAAAAAATGAACTTTGAGAAAAAATAATACAGTAAATCGATTTCTTTTTACAAATAAGAAATTAAATTTTTGGAATTGAGCAATTAACAAAGTTACCTCAAATTTTATTATGTTTAATTTTTAAACGAATTTTGTAATATTTAAGAAAAATATTAAGTCGTAATACCATTTTCTTAGAATAGTTCAACGTTGACTTAATAACTCTATCAAATATGAAAATTTAAAGTTGATTTGTTGATTGCTCAATTCCAAAAGTTTTGTTTGTTATTTGTAAAAAAGATTTGATTTGTTGTTTAATTTTTTCTCAAAGTTTTTTTATTTTTATAATTAACTCTTTTATCAATATGTTCAACTATTTTTAAATGAAAAAAAAATTGAACACGTAATTACTAATTAGACCATGGAAAAGGAAAACACACAAGTAATAAATATATATATATATATATATGTATGTATTATACTGTTACAAAGTTTGTAAGAGAAGAGAATATGACAAGATCATTCATTTGACGTTAGAACAGCTATAGATTCTTGTCTGCCATGGAGAGAGCAATGCACTGTGGCTTGTGGGCATCTTCTTAAGCATACATACATTTTATTTTTAGTTATAATTAATTGTTAAGATTTAAATAGATTTGGAAGCAAAGTTGCAAGTTGGGGTGACATATTGTGCCTGCGTACGTGTACTTATGTTCCCGTGCGTATGATACGTTTATCATATCATGAGAGACTTACTAAACACGAATACACACGATAAATTTATTTAGTTAAGTTTTTCAACACGAACACGACACACAATTTTCCGTGCGTGTCTACATTGTGTTGACTTAAATTAGTCAATTATAAAATTAGTCAATTATAGAGTGATTTGCTGGATAAGTTTAGAAAGTCTAATTCTTGGTAGATATCCTTTGTGCAGAAGGTCATGAACCATGATTGAATCAAGCACTGGAAACATGATTGAATCAAGACATTCAAAGAAGTAAAAGTCCAGTATTGTATTCTAAACTGTCTTGTAATAATTATGGTAATGGATATAAAGACTGCGTGACAAAGGCCTCACTCTGGACTTGGGAGCAGTAATTTTAGTCAACCACTTGGACGAACGAAATTACGTTTTTTTGTCCGATTCAAGAACTCATAACTGGTTTCAAAGTTTATATATCACTCTGACAGAGAAACTAGAGAGGAATGTTAAATTTCACTCAAATAGCCACCACAATATACAACTCGAAATGAGGTAACTTTTTTGTATATATGGTGCCCAAATTTGTTGTATATCACCAGTGTGATATATCCAAATCACAGTGTCTTCAGAGTGTCTTCAACACTCCCCGCACTGTGATAACTCAATTAAGACTCGGCACAACGGAAAACAACCTAACACCGTCAAATAGATTCGGACTCTAAGACCATGTTAAATTGTTAATATCGAGGCCGAGCCACACCTAACTAACAATCACAATATACAACTCGTGTTCCATCCTAAAATCATTTGGTGATAGGAGGAGATAGTCTTTTTGTATATATGTTGCCCAAATTTGTTGTATATCACCAGTGTGAGTGTGGTATATCCAAATCACAGTGTCTTCAATACTCCCCTGCACTGTGATAACTCGATTAAGGCACGGCACGGTACCGACAAGACGAAATGGGACTCAACAAATCATCTCTCACATCCAAGCCCGACCCGAACTCTCGTATCGAAATGGGACTCAACAAATCATCTCTCACATCCAGGCCCGCCCCGAACTCTCGTATGTGGAGTAAACGGGACACAACAAACCCACATTGAACATCCACAACGGGAAATAACCCAAAAACCGTCAAATAGAACCGGACTCATATACTATGTTAAATTTTTAATATCGTGGCAGAGTCACACCCAAATAACAATCATAATATACAACTCGTGTTCAATCATAAAATCAATTACTGATAAGAGAAGGTCGACTTTTTATATATATGGTGCCCAAATTTGTTCTATACCACCGGTGTGGTATATCCAAATCGTCTTCAACAAGGAACAATGATGCAATCTCAGTTCTGAATTCGTTCTTCCATGGAAGTTGGGAAAACTTATGCTGCAAATTTGCAGCTCTTCCATGTAGATGATCTTGTTTGCAGATCAAGTAGAATCTTTGGTGAGTACAAGATTGATAAAATCCAAATAAGGAGGGAAATCAAGCAGATCCGAGGTTCTATCCTATGAGGGTTATTGTAGCATGACTTATCTGCCGATTATACACACCTCATACTGAAACTGACAGCTATCTGTTTGTTTGAATTCTAAGTCTACAGCTATCTGTACATTGAAGAATCACTATCAAAGTGTAACTGACATACAGTGACCAAATATCCAAGCAAGAGGCGGTCCCTCTTTCTCTATATAAGAAGACTATTCTTCTTTACTTGACACGTGCCACTCTCTATCTCTTTCTGTTTCTGTCTATGCTTATAGAGCTATGGTGGTTAGGGTTCGTAGCTCATAAGTATATTTCTCAGTCTCTTCCTTTCTTCTTTCTCTTCTCCTCCATTCCATCTCCTTTTTTCTGCAACTCTTTCTTCTTCAACTTTCTCCTCCGGCCGTCAACCAGAAGAGAGTATACATAATTGGACAAGAGTATATAAGGACTTATTATGCAGGCAAGAACAGACACTATAATTCTTTGCTTAGTTTCTTCTACTGGGCATTAAACGTGGTGTTTTGAAAAACCAAAAACAAATGCAGGTGTTATTATAAGGCGACTGGGAGGCTTATAATCGGGAAAAAAGGCAGCATCTTTATGTTTGACAGAAGAGAGAGAGCACAACCCGACATCCAGCTAAAAGAGTGTTTTGCTTGTGTTGGGAGTGTGCTTTCTCTTCTTCTGTCATCATTATGGTATAATTAGTGCCATAATAACGATCAACAAACAGGTAAGTACGAAATGTGAAGTGTACATGAATTGTTTGACCAATCAATGGTTAGTGATCAAGTGTTTCGTCTCAACTTCACAATCAATATTTGTGTTTATATAAGTTTGTTTAATTTGTTAGATGATTTTTGGAAATCCAAACATGTAATTGATCTCAATGCCTATATACCATTTTCTTGCTATATCTAGACTGCAGGAAACTAGAGTTGGAAAAAAAAAAACTACTGGATCGAAAAACAAAAAAAATCGTTATGATACCGTTCTGAATAGTCTATCCTGAATTTAAAACCGAATCAAAATGAGTGTTTTTTTTTTAATTTCAAACTCGGACTTGGGCTCAGTTTTTTTCCTAGACTGAATAAACTGGTATGACCCGAATATAAGTTAGAATCAATATTTATTGTATTTTTTAAAATTAGTTTATTGTGTATTTGAAATTTGAACTTTTTTGTATTGGACATTTAATATGATATTTGTATTTTGTTTTAGATACTTGGTATAATATTTACATTGTGTTTTGGATTTAAAAGTGTTTTTTTAAGAGGAAAACCCGTTCAGGACCGAGACCGACCCGAGCCAAGACTTACCGTCTCGTTTTTTTTTAATAGATAAACTCGATTTCGGTCCTCCATACATAAATCCCAAAAATGCGGACTCATACATTTTTTGGAGAAAAACCTGTCTCGCACGCCCGAGCTCACCCCTAGGTGGGAGGGAAGATAGTATATGAGTTTTCTTCCAAGTCAAGTAAAAAGAGTTTCTTTTTAGGGATGGAGTTATATTATGACATGTTCTTTTCACGGAATGTGTAAGGAATCCGGCTTACTGATTCAGTAAGAAGTTGTTCTTTTTGCGGAATTGCAAAAAAAAAAAGCTTACGGATTCCGGGCGGGGTAGGTTTAGAGATTCCGTGTGAAAAACTCATAATTCCTAAGCCTAAAAGTCAAGGAATCTGGAATAGGGGCGTTAAAGAATATTCTACCATCACTAACTTTACTTATTACCAAGTGTACCCTTCAGTTATTTATTCTTCAACTGTGTGGAGAAGAAGAACACCGGAGCTCGAGTTCATCCTCTGCAATCTGAAGCTCCAGTTCTCCCCTGCAATCCGGGTTCGGGCAGTGGCTTTCCACTTGTGGTGGAAGCTGTGACATAAACAACCATGATTCTAGCAGAAGGTAAAAGCCCTTGAAGATCGTCTAGTGTTAAGCCCACCTCGTTGCCTATTTTCTTCACCACTCGAGCATAGTCAATCGGATTATGAGCAAGGCTCTCAAGTTTTGGGAATTTCAAACGGTATTTGTCGCGGATGAAGTTGTGGATTATGATGATCTCATTCTTGATGTCGACCGCGGGGTGAACCCAGAATCGATGATGTTCGTGTTTAGCATTGTTCGTGTTTAGCATTGCTATCATTTGTTCGAATTTGCTGAATTTGTTCGATTGAATTTGCTGAATTTGTTGTCATTTGTTCGAATTTGCTGAATATGTTCGATCGAATTTGCTGAATTTGTGCTGAATTTGTTGTCATTTGTTCGAATTTGCTGAATTTGTTCGATCGAATTTGCTGAATTTGTGATGAATTTGTTCGTTCGAACCTAGTTTGGGTTGGAAGGAACAAGGTGGTTGTTTTGGAGGCGGATAAGGTTGAGATGTTGCTTGGATTTCCAAAGAAGCACACAAGAGGAATCAACAAAACTGATAGGTACAAGTCTTTGGGCAATTCCTTCCAGGTTTGTATGTTCATCTTGATTCCAAGTATTGAAGCTACTTTCCCTACTCTATTGTCGAATATTATTGCTATTATAATTTATTTGTTTGTTTGATTATTATGGAATAGTTTTATGGCTTCGTCATGGTTTTATGTATATAGTGTGTTCTGAAATATAAAAGGTAAATTCAACTTCTAGTTTGAATACTCGCATTCAATTCTAATGGTTGTGACTTCGTGTCATGAGTTGCTCAATCATATCAACTCAACAAATATATATGTGTGCTTCTCCACTTATATTGATCATAATAATGAAGGAAGATGAAAAGCACGAACAAATCCCGAGTTTGCAAGGATGTAGAATCCCGAGTTTGCTCGGTTGAAATGCAGGAGGATGGAGACGTACTGAGAAGAAATAAGTCTGTGAAGAAAGTAGAATGAGAAGAAATGTTGATTTGTATTCATTTCCACCCTCATTTTGATATCCTCTCTCTATTAGTTGTAATGAAATATAATATTTGGAATATTATATTTCAGTTAGTGTGATTAATGATATTATGGTTCAGAATATTAAATTTCGGCTAGTATGTTTAATGATATTATGATTCGGATAAATATAAATTTAATGGATCGTTGAAAAAAATGAATTTAGATTATAATTGACATTAATTAAACTAGGGTTAATAGTCAAAGTGTCCTCTAATGTTTGGGCGAAATTTAGGATTGCCCCTTAAAGTCTAAAATTTTAAATATTAGTCCTAAAGTTTGGACGATTTGAAAAATTGCCCCTTTCCGTCCTCTGACTGTTAATTTTGGACGGAAAACACAACATGTGCCCTGCACGTAACTTCACTTAAGATTGAAAGACCAAATTGCCCTACCCTCTTCTTCTTCATCGTTCCCACCTTCTTCTTGGTCTTCTCCTGCAACTTCTCCTGCAAGCTCCTTCAGGACTCGGGTCTTCTCGTCATCGACAGAATACCGCCGTCCGACGCGGTCGAGGAGGAACATGGCCACCAGAATGAAAATGGTCTTCACAAGGGCTTTGAGTTGTTTGCAGAAGATCCCTGAGCTTCGTCCGGATATTGGCGATGTCGAACCAGCAGCAGCAAGGGAAGTCGAACCAGCAGCAGCAGCATGGTCTCCTCGCTCAGCTTCAATCCATAAAGCTCGGTGGGTGCAGCTTCTTCCCTCCGTACCTTCGCCGTGAGCGTCGTGGACCAAGGTTCTGGAGAAGACTGCAGCAGCAACATGGAGAAGACTGCAGCAGCAACATGATGATGACCCATCCCCTCATGCTGCTGGTGCTGTCCGTTGGCAGCAGTGCCATTGCCATTAAATGTAATTCCAGGAAAGTCCAATGCCCGACCCTTCTGAACTTTGGAAAAATGTGTATGTCAAAGGATTAGGAACTGAGGTAAGGTTCTCTACCCTCTTTAACATATCGCCAGTATGGTGATTATGTTCATCAACTTCATCGTTCTGTCTTTGCAGGCGTTTGGAGCTGATAGGGAAGAAGATGCTCATAGAGGCGCTACTCTTAAGTCTCCGTTCGAGTTTTTGAGGAAGCAATGAACGAACTACAAAAGAATAATCTCTGGAATCAAATGCGGGATTCATTTCCGGTTATGAAAACAGTATATGTAACAGGGACGGTATTTGGATTTGTTATTCTCATGGCGACTTTCGACCTATACATGATTTCTTGATTTGGATTTATTATGAACGCGTGTAGAGCTTGAACTAGTGATGTTACCTTCAGGAATCCTTTTGCTTTGGCTGCTGTCGTGTCGCCTCGAAAGGAAATGGCCGCGGCTAAGGAGATGGAAGATTCCGGCCATGCATCCGATATGCTTTGGCACGTCAGAATTTTCGTCAGACATGGTTCGTAGGAGCTTAGCAACCATCTTCAAACTTCTGCAGGTCTTTCTCTGGTGCAATAGTGAGAGAGAATGGAATTAAAGAGGAAACGAGGTCTTCTCCTCCATTACAGTGTAGATTGGCTTTGTTTTGAGGTGTTGTATAGGAAAGAGGGCAAGTGGGTGGAAGCAGTGTGCACATGACTGTGTGTTATGGAGGAGGAGAAGGAATGTTGACAGTGAGTTTTAAACTTTTGAGTACCTGTCAAGAGAGGGAGAGAAACAAGAGGAAACTCAGAAGGATTCTTGGAGGTAAGCGTGAGGTTGAAGTAGGTGACGAGGTGATTTCTGTAGAGTGCAATTTGGTCTTTCAATCTTAAGTGAAGTCACGTGCAGGGCACATGTTGTGTTTTCCGTCCAAAATTAACAGTCAGAGGACGGAAAGGGGCAATTTTTCAAATCGTCCAAACTTTAGGACTAATATTTAAAATTTTAGACTTTAAGGGGCAATCCTAAATTTCGTCCAAACATTAGGGGGCACTTTGACTATTAACCCATTAAACTATTTACTAAAAAATAAGTAAAGGGATTTACATTTAAAATTAATTAAGTAAATATTTTTTAAAATTATTAGTTAATTATATTTAAGTTTTTATTATTATTAATTTTTAAAATTATTTAATACAAATTATATGCATTATATACTATACATTACATATACAAGGAGAGACAAATATGTCATTTTACCACATTCAATTCCCTTTCCATATACAATTCCACTAAAGAAACAACATAATTCATTATTCCATTCTATTATATTCCACCAAAAAAATAATTTCATATTCTTACCTCCTATTTCTTATTCCATATTCCTATTCCGTATTCATTATTCTGAATTTCGTGAAAGAAACACTCTGTTAGCCTAGGTCGAGTGCTTACGCAACTTCTTTTGATGCAGAGCAAATTTAAAATTAAATATGTAATTATTTTTAATTTTATATTTGCCTTAAGAAATTGTTTTAGTTCAATTGGCTATCACTATTTTAATTATTATTCCTACTTAATAAAAATGCTTATTTCTAATATATTTTCATGGAGACATAATAGTTGGTCATTATGCTAATTATGAGGTGAATATGAATAATTTATTCTCTAAAAAGTAAACAGTTTAATTTTAATGAAAAACTACTAGTCCTGTAATAAGAAATGGATTCTAGTTTCAGTGTTATGGTTGTTATTAATATCATATTAATTAGTATGTTCTCCAAAGATAATAAACATCAATCAAAGATAATAAACATCAATGTAGTAAAAGAGTTCCATGTGGGGCAAGGGCAATTAATATTATTAGTTTATAAATAAAATAATTTTAAAAATATTTTTTTAATGTCAAAACTCTTTATGAATTTGGGGTTTATTTGATATATATATATATATTTTTTTAAATAATACAGGTAAGTGTGTGTATGGGTGAACTCTCATGGATTGTCAATAAATGTGTTTAATTTATGGATGTCATCATGAATCATTATCATCAACAAAGTCGTTGTAGTATAGTGGTAAGTATTCCCGCCTGTCACGCGGGTGACCCGGGTTCGATCCCCGGCAACGGCGATTTGGTCAATTTTCTTTTTTCTTCCCTTTGTCAACTTGAATCTCAGATCCACAATCTTTTTTTTCTTCTACTTCTTCCATAAATTTTGGATTTTTTTTACAATTCTACTACAACGAGATACTCCTGTTTATTTCTATACATACAAGGATCATACTGATCAAAACTGGAAAACCAACCAACCAACCAAACCTTAATAATCTTCACTCGTTTCTTATCTGTGTCACTCTCGTTGAAAAGTACTTCAAGGCCTCTCTGCAGTCTGCACTATCAGGGTTTGAAAGGTTGGAGCTTTAATGGCGGAATCCTTGTCATCTTGAAACTGAGTTGGGAGGTGGAAGCTGGGTTATCATCAAGATCGAAATTTGGAGAGGGAGACAGAGGAGATCGAGTACAGAGAGAAAATATATATCTATACTAGTTTATAGTTGTCAAGCTAATTTTAACAAACTAAAATTTAGAATTAATAATCGCACTAATCCATTATATTTTTAAATTTAATTTGTTTAGTCTAACATGTTTTGTGATATTGTATTTAATTGAATAACTAATGTTGAAGAAAAGTGGTCAAGTGTATAGCATATATGAGGGATAATTAAGAAGAAAAATAAAAATAAATGATGCAATCTAAGCAATATTGCTAACATGAATAAAATATTTATTTAGTAAAAATATAAGAATAGGTAAATTGATTATAATTATGATTTGAGTAATAGAATACTGATATTAAATTGGATCTAAATATTTTATTAAATATACTTAATTTTATTTGTTACTTATATTTCACTTTTATTATTATAAATATAAATAGTGAAATTTGAATTGGTATAAAATTTTAATATTCAATTTAAAAAAGAAAAAATAATAATTTTACTAACATATTATTTAAAATTTGTTACTAATATCAGATTGTGAGTAGGTTATAGTTCCAAAATGAAAATTTTATAATCTACTTATATACAGTAGGATTTGGAAAATCACTAAATTTATGGGATATGCTAAATTGCACAATCCAAAAGACAATTTTTTGTTACGAAACAAAAGCTAAAAATATAAATAAAATTTTAATAGAAATCTTTGAAGACTGAAATATTGAGAAAAAAATTTGAAGTCAAAGCTTCCAGATCCAGAGCCTCTTCTCTGCTAGTCTATGTAGATTGTGCCTTGTGGGAGGAGAAAGTAGCGGTCTTGTCTTATGGGCTTTAATTCTGGAAGTTTGGTCTTCCTCCCAACGATAACATAAAGCCTGTCTGTTTCTCCGTCCTTCCCCCTGTCACGAAAACCGTGCAAGAACGAAGAATTCCTTGTTCTGCTTCTCTCAGGTCACAGAGGCTAGCAATGTCTCTGGGTTACGCGGAGAAGCTCTCCTACATTGAAGATGTTGGGTCAGTGGGAATGAAGGAGCATTTCGACTCACCTTCTATATTGCAACAAAAAGTAATCTTTATTCCCTCTCCCTATCATTCTTGTTCGTTGTCTGCCTGATCATTCTCGATGTACTTCCAATTTTTTGTAGCTAGGGTTTTATTAATGGGTTTGTTCATCTCGGTCTCTGAATGATGCTCTTAAAATGTATGTCATACGAAGCACAATGCATCTGTTCTTAAATGTAACAATTTGTTTGGGGTTTGTATCATCCTTTTTGTTGCTGCATCCATTGAAATTGTGATTAAGCCAATTTATATAGGTACCTCCATTGCTTGATCAACATTGATAATCCATTATCAAATTTGCTTTGCCCTTTTCTCAGCTGACCCCAGTCTTGATATTTCAATCGTAGACTCAGAAATCTCTTAGTACGAACAATTTGTTTTCATCAGTTCCATGGTGGACAGAGAGAACAATCCTTCTATTTGTGATCAGTGAAGCTCGTTGGTTACTAAGTTAATTGACCATTAAAATGAAATTCTCAGTCATTTCCACACTGCTGAAATTCAGACACGCCCATGAGTTCTAATTTGTCAGAGTTATATCATATTATGGATGATTTAGATTAGTGATTGTGGGTACTTTCAATATGCATACTAAATACACGATGCTTGATCCTGTAACTCAGAAGTTAGCTCACTAGTTAATGATACATTGCCTCCTGTTGACCAACTTATTCACATGGCATCATTTCTCTTTGTAGATGGCCTCATTTTTGTTTTGGTTGTTTTGCTATTGCAGATTGAACGACTTGCAATGATGATAAAAAAGGTTGGATTAGGTGTTATTAAGTTCATTCTGGGTTTCTTTGTATTTGAATTATTTGCTAAATTTTGTGTTTGTAATTGCAGAGTAAGCATCTCGTGGTCTTTACAGGTGCAGGAATATCAACTTCTTGCGGTATACCTGACTTCCGAGGCCCCAAAGGAATTTGGACACTTCAGGTGGAGAATATCATCAACTTATAAATGTCATACATTGTTTTCTTCTTTTGCATATAGACTTATTTGCATATAGCTTGCCTATTTTAAGTCTATGAGACAGATTAATTAAGGTCAGTTTTATATAGGAATATATGAGAGCTCGTTTGGAATTTTGACATCATTTTCGTTTATTGGGTGCAGCGTGATGGAAAACCCTTACCTCAAGCTTCTCTCCCATTTCACCGTGCCATGCCAGGCATGACTCACATGGCCTTGGTCGAGCTAGAGAAGGCTGGAATCTTGAAGTTTGTCATTAGCCAGGTTTGTGTTACTTGCTCTGATCTTAGTCCTCTAACAGTATTAGGGCTGGCAATTTACTAACGAAACGATAACACGATACGAACACGCACGAAAAAAATCGTGTTCGTGCTTACCTTTGATGACACGATAACACAATTTTAAAAATCCAGATATATATGGAGTGAAGTGATGGTGATAATGTAACATTATCACCATCACTTCACTCCATATATATCTGGATTTTTAAAATTGTTGAGACTTCAGTTTTTCAAGAATTTGCTACATTTTCTTTATTTGCAGACATTACAATTAAGGGTTAAATACCAATGAGCTACCTGAACTTTGGACGTTTTGCAACAAGCTACCCGAACTTTGAAAATTCAAAACGGGCTACCTCAACTTTGAAGAAGGTGCAAATAGCTACCTCCGTCCAATTTCCGATGACTTTTCGACGACAATTGACGGAAAATTAGACGGAGATAGCTATTTGCACCTTCTTCAAAGTTGATGTAGCCCGTTTTGAATTTTCAAAGTTCTGGTAGCTTGTTGCAAAACGTCCAAAGTTCAGGTAACTCCTTGGTATTTAACCCTACAATTAACTTCTTTTTTTTTTTTTTCTGAACATGCTATCTTCTATCGAGTTGATTTTTGGAGGAATAAGAAAAACTGATTCTGCTTGCTTATATTGGTTCATGCTTTTTGGATAATAGAATGTTGATGGCCTCCATCTTCGGTCTGGAATCCCTAGGGCTAAGCTGGCAGAGCTGCATGGAAACTCTTTCATGGAAGCATGCCCTTCATGTGAAACCGAGTGAGTTACACTCTTCCTTTTATTTTGCTATCTTCATTTTTATCATGGTTGATACTATTTTGCCGAGTAGGTTGTTTTCTGGTGTTCTCCATTTATGTAGACATGTTGATTTAGCTTAAGCAATGACAAGTTAATTATGTGAAGGTACATGAGGGATTTTGAAGTAGAAACTATCGGGCTAAAGGAAACTTCACGACTTTGTACAAATGAAAATTGTCGAGCGAAACTTAAGGACACGGTGCTTGACTGGGAGGTTGGTATTAATTTTGTTTAGCCACAAACAATTGAATAATTCTATCTCATTTTAGTGTATGTAATCGATAATTCGATAATTCCATCTCACAACTTAGTGAATAAATACCAAGTAGCTACCTGAACTTTGGACGTTTTGCAACGAGCTACCCGAACCTTGAAAATTCAAAACAGGCTACCTCAACTTTGAAGAAGTTGCAAATAGCTACCTCCGTCCAATTTCTGACAACTTTTCGACGACAGTTGACGGAAAATTGGACGGAGTTAGCTATTTGCACCTTCTTCAAAGTTGAGGTAGCCCGTTTTGAATTTTCAAAGTTCGGGTAGCTATTTGGTATTTAACTCTTCGATATACCCATTGCTTATAAATCTGGTCTACTAGGATGCTTTACCCGAGAGAGAGATTAACTCTGCTGAGGACAATTGCAAGAATGCTGATATCGTGCTCTGTTTAGGAACAAGGTATACATAATGTTGTTCATTTCATTGTTTATGATACATTTTATAACGGTTTTAGCCGTAAGGTACAGCCTGCAGATCACCCCTGCATGCAATTTGCCTCTAAAATGTATACGTGGTGGTGGAAAGGTTGTTATAGTTAACCTTCAGGTACTTAATATGATCTTCTCTTCAGTTTGATATCAAATTTTTTTTTTTTACCTTGATATCTAATTTTTTTTTACTGTCATGTATTGGCTAGAAAACTCCAAAGGACAAAAAAGCGAGCTTGGTGTTACGAGGGTTAGTAGATAAGGTAAATTTTGGTTTCTTCATTTTTACGCTATATGGAATTATAAAGGTAATTAAAAATATGATGGCCTAACTCGAACTAATACAGGTCATTGCAGGTGTCATGAGCTTGCTGAATTTGCAGATACCTCCATTTGTGAGGATCGATTACCTCAACATAACAGTAGCTAAAGCTCTGAGTGCCGGTACCCTTTCTTAATTAAACGATGCTTATGATAAGAAACCCGAGCATTTTGTATATTGAAGAACACTGATGATGAGTATATGTTGGAAACCAGATGAAAAATTTCTGAACTGGACTCTCCAGGTGAATAGTGTCCACGGTCGGAAAGCTCCATTATCATTCATCAACTCTATTGAGGTAACTCTATCCATTTTTTTTTTTAAAGGGTTAAATACCAAGTAGTTACCTGAACTTTGGATGTTTTGCAACGAGCTACCCGAACTTTGAAAATTCAAAACGGGCTACCTCTGTGCAAATAGCTACCTCTGTTGGAAATTCGACGGAAATTCATCAGAAATTGGACGGAGGTAGCTATTTGCACGTTTTTCAAAGTTGAGGTAACCCGTTTTGAATTTTCAAAGTTCGGGTAGCCCGTTGCAAAACGTCCAAAGTTCAGGTAGTTCCTTGGTATTTAACCCCCCAAAAAGGTAAATTAATGTGTTGAACGGATGCTGTTTTCATTTGCATCAAAGATTGGCTTTCCAGATGAGGAGAAATATAAACCAGCTGTTCTTGATCAGCAGCCATTTTTACTAAAGAGGTAATATTACGACTTTGTGGCTCGGTCATCTTCCTCTCTTTAATCGTTATATATATTATCTTTCTGTTCAATTCAGGAGAACAGAGAGGACGAAATCATTTGAAATAGCGATCAAAATCAATTTCATGGAGGGTTGTGGCTGCGAATCCACCCGAATTAGCATCCCTTTTGATGATGCCAAGGTAAGACTTGAGGGGATCAGACAGTTGCTTTATCTCTTCCAATAGAAATACTGAAAGACACCCGTATCATGGGCGGGCCAGTCCGGTCCTGAAGGCAAGACCGAGACCGAAATTTCGGTCTTGCCTTCTGGAGGACCGAGATCGACCTCGGCCAAAAAAACCACCCGAGTCGGTTTTTCTTGACTCAGGCCGGTCTCAGTTTTGGACCGAATTTGGCCACAAAAACAAACTGAATTTGTCCAAATACAAACATCATTGAAATCAAAATAACAAAATTACAGAGTAACAAATATATAAAGTTTTAAACAAAGTTCATTTTCTCCCATAATTCCAAACATACATAATTGATTTTTAGGGTTTGCATATTAAATTCGGTTTGGGCCGGTCCAAAAGTCTTTTTTGATCACCCTACGTAAATCTATCCTCGTTCGTTCATGGCAGGATGCAAAGCTTGCCTCAGATTATGACTCCGACTCCATCGTTCAGAAGTTGAAAGACAAGGCAATGGAAGATTCTTCGTGTGGCCAAACCGCAGTGATAGAGAGAAAGTCTCTTTCGCCCTCCAAAAGTGAAGTCGACATCTATGCCGTAGTCACAAACATCTGTACCTACACAAAAGTTGAATTGCCGAGCAACGGTGCGGTGGTGAAGAAACGGAAGCGGAGCAACAGAAGTTCAAGCACAAGGAAACCCTCCAGAGGTCCCAAGCAGAAACCTGCTTCTCAAACTGGTGAATAGAGGTTGAAGGTAAGAAACTGGAGTTTTGGTATCTGTGTATATAAACATAGGACCTTGGCATCGATCGGGAGTTCGGGGGCCGGGTGAAGAATTTTGTTTCGACAATGCATCACCCTAACAAGAATGTGTGAAATTTTGGTATGTGAAATGATAGTTGTGTTGATCCAAGTGTTTGTGAGGATGGAAAGTGTTGGCATAGTTTTGGAACAAATTATAAGAATATATGGGGATCGATATTGGAAGGGCAGGCAGGGCACAACGGACGACAGACAACCGAGTCTAGACACGATTGCTAGATCGACGCCGAGCTTTACGAGGTTTGCCTTTCGGCATATGCAGGTCATGTCAAAATATGATCAACCCAAACATGCCCTGTGATCATGGTGCACCAATTTTCAAGACCCCCCAGGTTTACGGGTCAACCCGTATGACCTGTGGACCTATGTCATTTTAATTTGTATTGTATGAAATTTGCGGGTCAACCCGTTGGTCTATATGACACTGATTCATGCAACTCACGTGACGCATGCAATTCAACTGACCCACACTAGGCGTGTCAAAAATTGACTCAATCCGTGCGTGACCCGCTCACCGGTCGTGTTTGGCTCGTACTTTTTGACCCATATGTCATTTTGACACGACTCATGGATGACCTGTGAAAACACGGGTCAGGTTTGGGTCAGTAGTCTTGACCCATGAGTCAACTCATTACCCTTCCTGAATTGTATATTATATTAAATATATATAAATTTGACTCAAGCATTACTATTCCTGTCGGGTCAGGTTTGAGTTTTAAAAACTGACTCATACTATTACACGGGTCAGGTTTCGTCAGAGAGTCTCTGACACGATTCAAGACCGACACGATCCATAACCCGTTTTGACACCCCTAACCCACCCGATTTGTGTCTCATTAACTTTTATATAATTTATTTATATATATATTTAGTTATATGGGTCCACGGGTTGATCCACGAATCGATATGTACGATTCAAAGTCAACCTCATTTTTCATATGGGTTGGAAGGATTGTGTCAAAATGATCCATGATTCCAAAATTTTCGATCCAAACACGACCCTTGGGCAGATAATTCATGGGTCGTGTCCAAAATTGACACCCTTACCGACAAGTCACCGAATTCGAGTTGGTGTCGAATTTACGGAATTTTAGCATAATGAAATATGAGGTCGAATATAATAGATCAATACGTACCATAGTAGTATGAATACATGGCATACTTCCAAGTCAAATCCACCACCAATACCGAATACTAAACCTATCAAATCCCAACCTTAACACACGATACAATAATCTTTCTAGCTAGGTTAAAAAGAGAAGGTAAAAAAAAAACTATCACAAACTAGGGACCTCCATAGAGTTGTTTTCTTAGACCTAAAAGGTTACGACAGTAAAAAAACAAACCCTAGTAGTAAACTCAGAACTACTGCTGTAAACGTCCCACGTCCGACCGGTCGGGCGTTGTTGGCTGTCTGATCAGCAACATCTCCGGCCGGGCTGTCAGATGGGGAAGGAGTGGACGGGGCCGGCGGAGATTTATTCTTCGGTGACTGTGCAGTCTTTACTGGCGCTGGCGCCGGAGCGGGGGTGGGTGCCAGCTTGAAAAGCTCGCTGGAGAGAAGAACTCCGTCGAGGGAGTAGACGGCGAGGGGCTGCTCGTCGAAGGCGGTGGTGGAGATCTTGACAGTGTTGATTTTGGTCTGGAGGGTGATGCCCTGACCGTCGTTCTGAATGGTGAAATCAAATTTCTTGGCGCCGTCGGTAGCGAGGGTGTTGGTGAGGCCGTTGTTGGATCGGAGCATGGCCATGGACATGTAGATGGGGATGCCGTAGAACTCGAAGAAGGAGATCTTGTCGGCCGCAGTTAGGTTCTTGTACTTGGGGAGGAATGGTTTGAAGGCTCCGTCAGTGGGGCAGAACGCCGTCAGACCACCGGCGATAGTGTCCTGAAGAAGAAGTATGAAGTCAAATGGAACAATTTGCGTGCACAGTTGTATCCCTAAATCTTCACTAAATAAATTAATAATCAAGTTTTAAGAAATTCTTAATTTAAATAATAATAATAAAAAAACTTTGATAACATTTCATAAATAAATTCTTATTAAAATGGATTAAATACAAACGAGTTACCTAAACTTTGGACGTTTTGCAACGAGTTACCCGAACTTTGAAGAAAATAGCTATATCTGTTCAATTTTCCGTCAACTGTTGACGGAAAGTTGTCGGAAAGTCATCGGAAATTGGACAGAAGTAGCTATTTGCACATTCTTTAAAGTTAATGTAGCCCGTTTTGAATTTTCAAAGTTCGAATAGCTCGTTACAAAACGTTCAAAATTCATATAGCATATTGTTATTTAACCCTATTAAAATTTCATAGATCTTCTAATGCTAGGCTTTATATCCCAACTATATTATAATTGGACAATGGTCCTCTTATATGGTTCTACTTTTACATATTTGACATTTAAATATGTATATATATGTCGTATATTTTAACTAATTAAATCGCTAGTATGTATAATTTTCTATGTAAGTAAATACATAAATGAATTATATCGATAATAAATAATAATAAAATAAAAGGATTTCTCTGCTGCGTATACCTGGAACGTGTTCAAAGCATCTGGTACAGCCGACAAAACGTCAGCGAACTCCTTGCACCCATGGCCGGACATGAGAAGCGTCAGATTTACGTCGCCCGGTCCTGGAGCCGGCGCCGCCGCGACGGCAGACGGCAGTATCTTGCTGATCTGAAGCACCGAGATGTTGTACGGGACCTCCTCCACCGACCTAACAAGGTAAGTGTCGAGGGTTCCATTGTTGTCCTCTGGCCCGAACCCGACCTTACCTCCGCGTAGGTCAGTGATGTTGACAAACCCCGACGTCCCCGGCGCTTCCCCCGTTGACTGGAAAACGGTGGCAACGAGAGCGGATCCGTCGCTGATCTGGTGAAGCTTCTTTGTGCCGAAGTAATCAAGGAGTACATGTAGGGAGAGGATGTTCTTAAGAGTGTATATAGAGGTGTGTGTGGAGAGGAGTCCGTCCATGGCCGCATTGTCTACGGTGAGGACGGTGATGGTTGTCCTGTCGTTGATCTCAGCATCTAGGTGTGTGAGTGTGAGGTAGTGGTTGAAGGTGGCCAAGTTTGGGTGGTTGGAGAGAATGCTAGTGATGTTATGGGCGGTTGCGGCGGCGGAGAGGCCAATGAGGAGGATGACAGGGAGGAGGAGGACCTTCATGTCGATGAATATGTATGAACTGTGTGTATATTTCTCAGAGCTGTGGAAGAAGTGCAATGGAGTTATAGAGGGAGAGAGAGAGAATGGCGGATCTCAAGAGAGAAGGTAGTTGAGGAAATAAAGGGAGAAGTACACGATGGACTTCAATTACTAACACTCCAATCGGTACTTGGAGCTATTGAGTCGACGCTAACACCGAGTTCAGTGGTTAGTTAAGTGTTGGAACCTAACTGACTATAACTACCAATGTCTATGTATCTCAAATACAATTATTTAGTTGATTAACGGTTAAAAATTCTTTTATATTGTTACTATGGAATTCCTTTATATTTTTTAATTTTTCAAATATAATTTCGGATTATGTGGATTAAAGTGAAATAAAACCAGATATTATTATGGATAAAAGTCTTTTAGATACCTTAGAAGTCACGTTTTTACAAATATTTATCTCATATATTTCTTTTGTTACTTTCCAATACTTTAATAGTCATAAATGTATCTATTTTAATTAGAAATCTGAATGCGGAAAGTAGCAAAAAAATAAATAATAATTCAATAAAGACAAAGTAAATATATTCGATTGCTATAATAAAACAACTTAGATATACGTGAAAGCAACAGTAGCATAAAATAGAGTTACATTAATGGAACAAAATACTACATATACGTGACGGATACATGACCGAAATATTAAAGTAGATACATTTATAATTTATGAGATACCCGGAAGTAACAAATTTTTTATAAGACACCAATTTGTAAAAACGTGACTATTGGGGTACATTTTTATTCCTTATTATTATAATATATTTTTAATGTGTGATTGTATATGAAGTATTATAATTGATAAATGAATAATAAAATGCAAATCATAATAGTTTTAGATACCGATCTAGTTCGTTGCAAGTGATTATGCATGGAAGTAATAGAAACCAATTAATGCGGTCTCGGGGTTGATATTAATTAAGGGGGAGATTCATTGCATATTTTGTTATTAAATTATTTTAAAAAAATCCCCTACCAAAGGGGCGTTTTTTAATTACTTGACATATTGAAATTTACTACATTAGATTCGTTGCAGTGCATGTCATTTAACGTTAACATAAATAAGAAAAATAAAATATTTTAAATTAACATTATACCGAATGTATTTATTCATAAATTTAAACTTATAAAACAGTTGATTAAGGGGTACAACTTCACTTGTTTAGCATGGTCTAAATATTTCAAAAACAAATAAGTGTTTTTGAATTTATTGTTTGTGCATTTTGATACTAGAGATAGTTTTAAAATAAACATTTTAATTAAATTGTTCTCAAGTTTGAACTTATGAATAAATAGTTAAATATAGTTGTATTCTTAAATGCATCTAAACAATCCTAATACATATATTTAATTAAATATTTTTCATATAATGATTCTGATTTTGTATATATTAGTGAAAATTTGATGTATTCTCTCTACATTTCATACCACATGCTTAGCATGGTCATTGTGCTTAAGGGAGTTTAGAAATAAAAAAAAAAAGGTCCGAACTCGTGAATATATACATTTAGTATACTATTAATATATTTCAATATATATATATATAAATCATTTTCCTAGTTGAAATATATATATATTTAAATCGTTGTACATAAAGTAGGGATGGCGTAAGAAGCTGTTAAAGGAAGTTGGAACTAAAAAGAGCATTTGGCCAGCCAGATCACGTGATTTCAGCGTCTCTTGCAAAAAAAATTAGGGGTGATAAAAAAAAAAGACTGTACGATCGAATTTCCGACAAAACTGGTCTGAGACTGGCCCGGCTAGGATCAAAATCGACTAGGACCGAGATCGAGCGAACGAGTTTTTTTCTTCAAGGTCGGTTTCGGTCTCGAGTTTTTTTTTCCCGAAAGACTATTTAGGACTGGACTGACCCGAAGTTACTATACAACCCCTAAAAATCAATGATGTATGTTTGGAACTATGAAAGAAAATGAACTTTGTTTAGAATTTTGTGTGTTTGTTATTTGGTTGATTTGTTACTTTGATTCCAATGATGTTTATATTTGGACAAATTCAGTTTTTTTATATGTGTAAGATTCGACCAAGGACCGAAACCGGCTCGAGTCAAGAAAGACCGACTCGGGCGGGCTTTTTTTGCCGAGGTCGGTCTCGATCCTCCAGAATGCAAGACTTAAATTTCGGTCTCGGTTTTGCCTTCAGAACCGGACCGGCCCACCCATGATCATCCCTACCAAAAATCCATGACCAAAAACCCAGATCACGTGATTATAAGGTTATATTATTTTTGGTTCATGGTTAAATATATTAAATAAACTATTTAAATCTTGTAATATTTATATCAGTTCTGAGTTAGCTTAATGAATATACATACCAGTAGTAATATATTGTTTACTTTAATTATACATGTAAAATAAAATTAGTAGGGTTAAATACCATTGTGTTCGTTAAATTTGAGTTTCTCTCGTAATGTTTAAAAATGAAAATTTGAGTTTGGGTCTTGAAAGACCCCTACAGCTACTCGTCCATGGGTTGAGGTTCGATTGAGACTTAACTCAGTCTCAATTGTATTAAAACTCAATTGTAATATATTTTTTTTTAAGTTTTAATGCGATTTTTTTTGTTATTTTTATAATTTTCAAAATATATTTTATTAAAATAATTAATCACCTTAAAATAATAATTTTTTAAAAAATAAACTTTAAAAGAGTAATAATTTTAGCTCAAATTAGCAAAGTTAATTATTAATTGTTATATTTATTTCTTCAAAAGTAGTAAAAAGGACCAATCTTAAGCAATCTCCCTTGAGATTTTGCACGTTAAAAGTGCGCGTGATCTCGTCGAGAGATCCCCACGTGTACGGATGATATTTGAAATGGGAAGGTTAAACCTTCCGCCGACACCGCCGTCGTTAATTGCCACGAGGTTTTGCGTGAGACGTTTACCGTTGCCATGTTTTTGTTTTGTTCTCCTTTTGCTGCTGCGAACCGTAACTGTCGCCAATGAATTTCTGACGAGCGTTGAATTTTCGAAGGAACAAGACTACTATAACATGATTGGTCGAGCGAGGTAGCAGGATCGAGATTTTAGAATGAAAAATTGAATTTTGAAGGAGATCAAAGTTCGTCCAGTATTCGGCCTAGGTTTCAACTAACACCTTCGTAGCTTATCTAAAGGCCCAATAGATGGTCAAAAAAATTGAAGGGCCCAATAGAGTCGAGTAGGTCTAGTCTTTTTTTTGTTCATTAATTATTTTATATTCAAATTAAAATATGGAGACTAGATGATCATAAGGGAAAACATGACATATATGGAAGTTTAAGGCCCTTTTTAAAATTAAGACGTTTATGTGGAGACTCGTCATAAACTTTATCGGGATTCGACAAAATTTAGTATAATAGAGGGATGCTAGTCGACTCAGCTTGTTCTTTTTGTGGAAATATTGAAATGAAATAATACTTAATCTATCAGTGTGATTGAACTACAAGGATATGATTCGGTGTCCTGGGAGTACGCCCCTAGTTATTTCCGGCTAATACCCTCGCAAGAGTGGCTAACCGAGAGAAGGAACAGGTCAAGATATCCCTAGGCAATTCAAAAGATAAGATGGAATCTAGTTTTAATACCATGTTGACACATTTGGAAAGTTAGGTGTAAGTTAGTTTATGAGGGTAAACTACCGAACCTCGTGAAAATCACCTGAAGCATTCTACGAGAAACAAATGAATCATGTGAATAATCTCGCGAATTGACGAGCCGCACCTGAGACCCGAGTCCCACATTTGGACACTGTCGACAGTCGGGACTATCAAGTTAAACTGTCTTTTTTAGTGTCTGTAGTAAAAAATAGAAGGTGTTGGGGGCAATTGTTCATAACTCAAATGGATTAATAATTGACGACATCAATAGTCAATAGAGAAGTGAGATGAGAAGATGTTGAGTGCGTGAAAGCAATACCCATTTTAGAAGCACTATACTTGGTAACTGAAAGATAGTGTCATGACGTGGAAGTCAAGATAAAAAATGGAATTGGGTATGAGTTTCACACCCACCAACTTCTTTTATAGTTCTTATTAATGTAGATTAGTATAGTTATGTTTTGAACTATTTTTGAAGAGTTAATAAAGTATGTGATTTTTTTCTTCAAAATATTAACTTAAGTTATATATTAATAAGGGTTAAATACCAAGTAACTACCTGAACTTTGGACGTTTTGCAACGAGCTACCCGAACTTTGAAAATTCAAAACGGGCTACCTCAACTTTGAAAAAAGTGCAAATAGCTACCTCCGTCCAATTTGTAACGACTTTCCGACGACAGTTGACGGAAAATTAGACGGAGGTAGCTATTTGTACCTTCTTCAAAGTTGAGGTAGTCCGTTTTGAATTTTCAAAGTTCGTGTAGCTCGTTGCAAAACGTCCAAAGTTCAGCTAGTTACTTGGTATTTAACCCTATTAATAATGAGGCACACAATATCGCAAATATATTTAACGGTGTTAGTTCAATTTTTATAAGAAAAACTAAATCAAATAAAAGAGGCAAAAAAAACACAAATTACTTATTTATATAGTAGAAAAATTAAAATAGCGTGATGATAGAATATCCAGGGAAAAAACTAAAGGCTAAAACTAGTTAACTACTACTAAGATTTGGGCATTTTAAGTATTTTTCATTTTTCTCATTTACAATTTCCCAGTAACTTTATTTTCGATTAAGAAAGTTCGCATAATAACTCGCGTGGTGGCTCACGGTAGCATTCACACGGTGTTCAACAATCGAACACAGGAAATACCATTCAAAATTCCCGATTTTTTCTTCGCCACTTAGGGTTTCGGTTGCTCGCCTTTCTCAGCTGGTTCGCTCTTGTCGCTAGAGAAGAGAACGCGATTCCCTTGCATCGAGCTGGTAAGATCTCAGAATCTCGGATCTCAGGTAGTCCATCTCGCCGCAGTCTGTTGATTCTGCGGATTGTTCTTAAAAAGCTAAGGAGGAAGGTAGGGAAGTAGGTAGGCTAAGAAAGAAGACATGGATGAGGCCATCTCCGCCGTTGCCGATGAGGTCTTTCTCGGTGACGAGGACGATGACTACGAGGATTTGTATAATGATGTTAATGTTGGGGAGAATTTTATGCAGTCCATGAGAAAGAATGATGACTCTGGGTTTAGGAATGAGGTTGTCGAGGAGCAGCCGCCCATGGTTGCGAGGGTACCTCCTTCTGGGAGTGCAGGTTTTTCGGTGTCTGGAGTTGTGGATGGAGCTGGAAATACTGGTGTTGCAAGTGGCCCTGGGGATCTCAGGGCTTTGGCATATCAAAATCAAGGATTTCGGGGAAATGAGGTTAAAGAATCAGGACCTGTGGGTTCATCATCAGTGGTGGGTGGAGGCAGTGGTGGTATGAGGGTTGAGTTAGCACAACGACCTAGTAAGCCTAATGAGATAGAAGAGCGGACCTTAAACAATAGTAGCGTTCCTGGTGGCCCTCAAGGTCTTGGCCAACAAGTAAATGGCAGTGAGGGCTTAGCCACAGAAGGCAACGGTAGGAACATGAGTGCTATTGGTGTCAATGGAGCTCAAAATGCTGGTAGCAATAGTAATGTTGTGGCTGTTGTAGGCCCTGGTGTTGGAGGCAATTTTGGCGGTGGTGGAGGAGGAACTGGTGGCGGTGGTGGCACAATGCTTTTTGTGGGGGATTTGCACTGGTGGACGACAGATGGGGATTTGGAGGCTGAATTATGCAAGTATGGGCAGGTTAAAGAGGTGAAATTTTTTGACGAGAAAGCAAGTGGCAAGTCCAAAGGATATTGCCAAGTGGAATTTTTTGATGCTACAGCAGCAACATCTTGCAAAGAGGGAATGAACGGGCATTTGTTCAATGGCAGGGCATGTGTTGTTGCTTTTGCAACCCCTTTTACCATTAAGAGGATGGGAGAGGCTCAAGTCAATCGGAGTCAACCGGCCACACAATCTACTGGGCCTCAAGCAAGGAGAGGTCCGAATGATACGGTCCCTAAGACTGGTGGAAATAATATGGCAGCAGGAGGGGACTTTCAAGGTGGAGAAAACCGAAGTTTTGGGAGGGGTAATTGGGGAAGGGGAAATATGCAAGGGATGGGGAACAGGGGTGTTGGTGGTCCAATGAGGAATAGAGGCGGTGGAATGGGCGGACGAGGTCTAATGGGGAATGGTGGACATGGCTTTGGCCAGGGCATGGCTGGAGGACCACCAATGATGCACCCTCAGGCAATGATGGCTCAGGGTTTTGATCCAGCCTTTGGTGGGCATATGGGAAGATTAGGCGGTTATGGAGGATTCCCGGGTGCTCCTGGTCCTCCTTTTGGAGGTTTAATGCCCTCATTCCCTCCAGGAGGGGTTGGCTTGCCTGGGGTTGCTCCCCATGTCAACCCAGCTATTTTTGGGAGGGGAATGCCTATGAATGGAATGGGCATGATGCCTACAGCTGGTATGGAGGGTCCTAACATGGGAATGTGGTCTGATCCTAGCATGGGTGGTTGGGGCGGTGAGGAGCCTGGTGGTAGAGCAGCAGAGTCTAGTTATGGGGAAGAGGCAGTGTCTGATCATCAGTACACTGAGGCAAATCAAGATAGAGGGGGTTGGCAAAATTCTTCAAAAGAAAAGGAGAGGGGTTCCGAAAGAGATTGGTCAGGTTCATCTGATAGAAGGTACCCGGATGATAGAGATGTGACAAGGGAAAAAGATACAAACCATGATCGGGAATGGTCAGAGAGGAGACACCGTGATGAGAGAGACAGTGGTCGGGAAAGGAGCAAGGATCATGAAAGAGATAGAGAACGCTCTCGAGATCGTGAGAGAAATAGGGAACGTGAACGGGATAGAGACAGAGACAGAGAGAGGTACAGGGATGACAGGGAGAAACATTCTGATCAATACAGACACAGGGACCATGAACCAGAGCATGCTGATGAATATGAAAGAGGAAGGTCATCAAGGACTCATAGCAAGTCAAGGGTTTCACAGGAAGAGGATCATCGTTCAAGATCAAGGGATGCTGATTATGGTAAGAGACGTCGGGAGTGATAACACAGTGGTATATCCACTGGAGAATGAGATTTTGCAGTGTAGCATTATCTTGTTGGGGAGATGTCTGTCCGTGAACTGCAGATTTAGATTCTCTACACAAATTTCATGACTACCTCTAATATGTGATTCAGGAGTTGTTTCTTCCCTGATTCAGTAAGTCTCTTAAATTCAATTGATCTACTCCTTTTCTTGCCTTAGGAACTGTGGTTAGTGTAATTTCTGCAGCATATTGTTTGATTCCCGGTAACTCCTGTTTCTTAGAATCACATATTGAATGCATTATATGCTTTACATCCTTGTTTACTTTCTTTTTTTGTGTGGCTAAGTTCATCTTGTGGTACCATTGTGCAGCAGAGACTACTCTGCTTTCTATATGTTAGTACTGCTGTACTTAGATGTAAGTTAGTATAAAGTTATGTTAAAAATCTATAACTTGATAAACTAGTCAGTCGGACAAATGAGAAGAGAGAGAGAGAGGGGGAGGAGGGTATCTGAGCAGAACTTTTTGGTGTGTCAAATACTAAAATTAATGATCAGATACATTGCTTGTTGTGTTGTTATGTTAAAGCATTAGAAGTTGATTTGATTCTTAAAATTCTCAGTAAGTTTGCTGGTAGCTGAAATATCTATTAAAGCAATATCCGGATTCTTGTCCTGCCTTTTTCGTCTTGCCTTTTAATACTTTTCTCCGTAATAATGAAGAAACTTGGCTTAGGCAAGCGAACATCTGACTTATGAAATACCTTATTCACCCATGAATTAAATAAGGCACAAGCTTAAGCTCTGGTGGGTGTCCCCACATGAAATTATTGTGCCTGGGCAACAATGGGATGCAGATTTTTGATGCTCACTATTTTAGGATTTGCCGCTAAAACACATGTTTATTTTCATATTACCCTCCTACGTGTGAGTCTCAATAGTAGTTGTAAACGTTTGATACTAGCATCCATCTCTGCATCATCCATTTTCGCTGTTCGTTTTATATGGTCACTTGGGCCTAACTGCATATGCTATCTGATTTGCTCTTCATTTATTAGCTTTAAGTAATTATTTGCCACCTATTATGAACCATGTGGAGTGAAGAATCCTTTCCGCTATCTGTGCCTATTATGCCATTTGCTAAATCATTGGTATTGTAATCTTGTTGTGGTTTTGTGTAATAATACCTTCACCCTCTTTATTGTTTATCAATTTGATTCCCTTATGGTGTGTGCAAGAAGCATTGAACTTAGATTAACTATACATGTATATATCAGTTGATTTCAAGTAGTGACCGTGTATCCTAGTCCTACCAGTTGCGATGTAATTACATTTTCATGTTCTACTCATCAATTGTTTGGTTTCATAAATTGTTGAACTTTGAGTTTTCAGCTTGGGTTGTTTTAATAAATGTCCTCTTTCTCTGTGCTTAATATGCAAATGTTGATCCTTTATTTTCTTGCATCCATCTGTGCTGTCAGCCTTTGGGGATAAGCTGAAGCTGTGTGGAAATGAAGAATCTGTTGTTCAAGAGTTTGATTTTCCTTGGAGATGAAGACAGCCATAACAACTCTGAGGGAATGTCTGGTACTTACATGAACTTTGTGGGATTTGGGAACACTTATATTTTGAGCTATAAACTTACTATCTATCTTTGGATGATTAGTACTTGAGCAACCACAAACCTATGCTTGAAGTTAAACAATGCTTGCTTTCTGTAATCTCTGTTGTTGGTGGATGATGTGGGAATTATCTGTAGCTTACTTCTTGGTCTTGTATTAGGATTAATGTGGGTGAAGAGCAGCTCGACATGCTGACACGCCTTTCGTTTCTTGGGCGCGTTGTTGTATTTTCTTTATACCCTCTCCCTGCTTTTATGTATTTACCTCACCTCCATTGTAGTCTTAAATTTCATTTGTGGCTTACTATTGTTAGGAGAGAGTCAGCACCCCCACATTCATTGTAGTGTCTGTAAGTTGGTTGTATATTCCAACCTAGCTCCTTCCCTCCTTCCTTCCCTCTGTAAATATGTTTTTTTTGGCCATTTGTAAGTATGCTTTTTTTTGCCAAATGTAAATATGATTTTTTTGAGTCTTCTATTTCTTCCATCAACATGTAAAATCCCATTTTCTGAGGGGTGAGATCCCAAAATCTTGTCTCTGTGTGTCCTTTGTTTTACTACCGAGTCGGTTTCGGTAAGTTCGACAGCATAGGAGATGATGATTTATGCAGTTTATGCATTCATTAGAGGTTAAATATCAATGAGCTACTTGAAACTTTAGATGTTTTGCAATGAGTTAGCCGAACTTTGAAAATTCAAAACGGGTTATTTCAACTTTGAAGAATGTGCAAATAGTTATTTTCGTCTAATTTTCTGTCAATTGTTGATGGAAATTTGTCGGAAAGTCGTTGGAAAGTCGTTGGAAATTCGTCAGAAATTGGATGGAGGTAACTATTTGTATCTTCTTCAAAATTGAAGAGTTCATTTTGAATTTTCAAAGTTCGTGTAACTCATTGTAAAATGTTCAAAATTCAGATGACTTTTTGATATTTATCCCTTTCATTTAGGAATTGAATGTCGTTTGTTTTTGTACATTGTTTCACAAATTATGGTTCTTATCAGAAAATTCTTCTTCACAAAGAAGAGTAGAATACTCAATTTGTACGATTTTGTGGTTATAGGGTCCTTATAAAAAAATATATTCAATAAATGCTTATACATAAAATTAAATACATCGCTAGAGGCTCAAGATATCTACGTCCAATATTATATGTTGTGGCACGTGTCTAGCTCCAGACCAGCATATTAACATAAGGATGAAATCATACAAAAGGCGTGAGTTTGAGGACGTAGTAGGGACAAAATATACATTCTGTATGAGTTTGAGGACCAAATACAGATTAACCCCAAATCGGTTCGGCTTCTTATTCTTATTAAGTGGTTCCGTTTCCAAAGTCCGGACCCGCGTATCGCAAGAAACGCTGCTGAAGAAGAGAGGAGACATGGTGGCGCAGACTAACCAAACGGACCTTCCCGACGCCGTAACGGCGGCGGAGAATCTCGAGGCCTTGCTTGAGGTAGGTTAACTTCTCTGATACAGACAACATCTTTCTGCTCTCAGTAATCGAGCATCTTCATGATCAGCTCCCCATACAATCTCATGAATTGGAGCTGATTTCTCTATAATAGGTTTTTATCTAACTTAAGATGAATGGATTTTCCAGGCTGCTAGATACGGCGACCTGGAGGATGTTACGAGCTTAGCAGTTGCTGGCGTTCCACTCGATTCTAAGGATGAGTTTGGCCGCACAGGTTGCTATCATTTGTTCTTGTGAAATTAAAGCATGTTGTTTGTTGATTATAATACAGCAAGCTTTAGCTGTTCCTGTTTTGTGCTTGAAAGCAGGAAGAGCTGAAATTTCTTCAGTTGCCGTTAGAGTGTTGTTTGCTGAGTCATTATTAAAAAATGATGAATACATTTCTTGAGCCGAAAGCGTTTGCTTAGATTCACTTAGACTGAAACTTTTAGTTCCAATGCTGGATATTTGTATTGATTCTTTGCTGATCGATTTCCATATGATGATTCTGTTCTGTTGTTACATTCTGTGGTTCTCTTTCGGAACTGCTGATCCTAAGATTCGTATTGGTACTTTTTTTTCTTCTAGCAGTAGAAATAAATCCCTTTCGTGAACTTTGTATCACTTCAATTTCTATTTTAAAATTGAATGCAAATATTGTTTTTTATGGAAATCTGACTTAAGTACAGTCTATGTTTCAAATTTTCAATGCAGCTCTCCATATGGCTGCAGCAAACGGGCACAGTGAGATCGTTAGCTACCTCATCAGTAAAGGAGCTGTGAGTAATTTCCGCTTTCACTGCATATTTTACATTTTGAACTATAGGTTTGAAGTTTCTGTTTCTGAATCTTGGAGTCTCCATCGTAGGATATCAACGCAATTAATACGGAGAAAAATACACCTCTTCATTGGGCTTGCCTTAATGGTCATGTTCAGGTAAATGAAACTAAAGGGAGATTGCCTAATCCAAGTGTAGTTTCCTGATTCCATTTGTCCAGTTTCTACATCCCCATATCAAGACTGCCTTATTTTTTGTATGATACTATAATAGTGATCTGCAGAATTCTCTGGAAATATGCATTTTTCGTATGAAAAAAATTATTGTTCGCGAAACTGATTTATCAAAAGATAAGCTTCTTAGTAAGAGTTGTGTGATTCCAGGTTGTGAAGACTTTGATCCTAGCCGGGGCAAATGCCAGTATGCTGAACAGGTATTGTTGTTGCCTGACACACAAAGGTCTTATTATAAATATGGAAATGTGGATCTTAATTCATCTGTATAACATTTGCTGAAAGTTTTCTCCCTGATACTTATATGTATTTCTATAGCTTTTCAACCCCCCCACCCCCCACCCCTTTTTCTAAAAGTTGCATTTGTGCAGCCATGAGAGGACGCCAATCGATGAGGCTGTGAGCAGGGGGAAAATGGACATCATCGATGCAATCAATGAATCTGCAACACAAGTCGAACTCACTGGTGTTGATATTTCTGAGTAGACAGAACATGAGAAGTGCACTTCAAATCTTTGCTCTTTCTGCTGTTATTGATCAATCCTTGTTCGTCTTTCCCTCATAGTAGTGCGTGCGGGTTTGAATATGCTAGGATTTACTTGTTGAAGCATATCAAAGCACTGTTTCAGTGGATTGAATGATGTATGAAGTCTCCTTTGTTTGGTTGAAATGACTCCAGCATTAGTAATGGGGTGGTTGATGATCACTAACAATGTTCCTCAGTCAGTGGCACTGATGCAATGCAATGGAATTAGGGATCGTTGTTATTAGTAAGAACCTCATGGTTTCAGAGATTACTTGGTGAATAAGCAAAGTAAGAGAACATCTAGAACAAGGACAGTATGATGTACTTCAGGAAACTCCGAGCATAAATATGAACAAAAAAATGACTACTGAAACAACATAATGTTGTTAAGCATCATTTTGTTAGGGGTTGGAAAATAGGTCATGGGTCAACCCATGAGTCGTGTTTGAGACTCCCTGATCCAAACATGACCCGTGTAATAGTATGGGTCAATTTTTCAAATCCAAATCTGACCCGCAGGTTGAGGGTCAACCCGTGGGTTAGAATGAGTCGTCTGGCGTCTGGAATGAAAGGGTTGGGTCAGACTGATATGTTGGACCCCTATGACCCGCGGGTCAGTCTGACCCGTTCGACCTACGTATATCCAAAAAATCAGTATGACACATGTTATTTTAATATGATATAAAAATGTTACGGGTCACAGGTTGACCCATGGTATTACAGGTCATCTACGGGTTGAGTCAAAATGACTCATGGGTCAAAAACTCTAACCCAAACACGACCCGTGGCGCACCTACGGGTTGGATTAATTTTTGTGACTCCTACATTTTGTTGCCTTTTCAAGCTTTCACCTAGTCTAAATCGACAAACACTCATCTTTCTCTGCATCTTCTTCTTCATTGTCCTCATCATCTGCCATTTTAGTGAGTTTTACCTGGATCATAACTTCATGCCCGACTACTAACATTGATTTTCCAGACAATTTTTTCCAATTATTTTAGGAAATAAACAGGATTTTGTTCAAGCCAAGCTTGATTGGGTCTTGAAGTCCAAGCTAGGGACTTTATGGTTAGAGTTCAATTGAGACCCAATGATTTAGGGCCAAGTCCAAACTCTGGATTCTGTAAATAATGCAGACTCTAACATTAGAATTTTCTATAATTTCTTATGTTTAAGACAACCCAAGGCATTTGGCGTCAAAATCCACATAATTATTGCTTCTGCAATACATTGTCAACTCTCCACACTTGATCCACATATCAAGTACAAATGTCATATACTCCTTCCCAAGTATACTCTCCAACCCACCCAAAGAAAGAACATTTTTGTCAAACTCACTAGGAATTCTGCTTCTCAAACTGGGACTCATGGCAGTGAGGGTCGAGCCAATCCCTGGAAGAGCCCTTTGACATGTTAGGACTTAACTTCCCTCCCACGAGCTCTTTCAGATTCTCGAGCTTGTTTTCCCTCCCCGACCCACTAATCCTCTTATCTGCTTCCTTAAGTTTCTGCTTAAACAGCTGCTTTCGGCTGCTTGAATTCAGAGTGGCTGGTTGTTTTGATTGGGAAGGCGGAGCACCATGTGGTCCAAGATAAATGCTCTCTTCTTTCCTCAGCTGCCAAGATTACAAAACGGGTAAAGCGGAGTATTCAGATAGAGGATAGGATCATAAACAGTTAAGGCAATCTACAAATTGACTGACCTCTGGAGAAGGAGTTGGTGAAATAGTAGTCTCTAATACTGAAGTATCATTTTTCTCTATCGAAATGGAGTCTCCTATTCCCAAGTCGGGTATCACAAAGTCATCATTGTCTGCACCAAAACTCGCTTAATACATCAGATTTACAAATAACCACACTACGAAATATAACTAGTTGTAGCTTATCACTGTTCCACACACACAAAAAAATAAAATAAAGTGATATCCTCTATCAGAAGCTCAATATAGAAGGCAAACATAAATCATCTCAAGTTAAATCCTAGCTGATGTTAAAGCATGTACTGTATGTATTATATAGACATGGGTGGATATCTGTTAAATTTTAATATCGGGGTCGAGCCACACCCAAATAGAAAGCACATTATACAACTCGGGTTCCATCCTAAATCCAATTGGATTTAGGATGGAACCCGAGTTGTATAATGTGCTTTCTATTTGGGTGTGGCTCGACCCCGATATTAAAATTTAACATGGTATCATAGATCGGTTCCGATTGACGGTGTTGGGTTGTTTCCCGTCGTGGGTGCCCGATGTGGGTTTGTTGTGTCCTGTTTACTCCACGTACCAGAGTTCGGGTCGGGCCTGGACGTGAGAGGGGATTTGTTGAGTCTCAACCCGTCTGGATTAAAATGTGTCGGTGTCGTGCCTTAATCGAGTTATCACAGTGCGGGGAAGTGTTGAAAGCAATGTGATTTGGTATACCACCCGGTGGGTATACCACAATTTGGGCACTATATATACAACAAGGCTACCTCCTCCTATCACCAATTGGTTTTAGGATGGAACCCGAGTTATATATTGTGGTTGCTATTTGGGTGTGGCTCGACCCCGATATTAAAATTTAACAATATCCAATAGAACAACTACAGAAATTAGGTGTATCACTTGGTTCACTGTAGTTAATGTTGCCTAAGGAATAATACGGAGTTAGGAGAACTTAGGAAACACAGAAATCAGCCTGTTGATCGGATTTGATTCATGTTATATCAACAATACTAGGAACAACATTTCAACTTAATCATTAGATTGATTCATCAATTATCATGACATGGGAATCAAACATTTAACCTGGATGGACATAAATCAGAAGAAGCTCCAACCGATCAACGGGTTTTATCAGTGATCCATAAGTGTGTAAATATGATGAAAGCCAGACCTTAATCACAGAACATCCCCTAATCCAAGCTCAGAGCAAATCTAAATCTAAGGTCTCTTCAGAAGATTCTAATCTTTAAGAACTGACAATTGGTGAATCGATTTACACAAATTATTAGAATGGAGCCATGAACTGACAGTAAGATGCTACCAAGTTCACGTAAAATTTGATTGGGAACTTTCGCAAAAATCAATGCAACCAGATCAGAACTCGATTAGAAGTAATTCAGTAATTCGTTCCATCATATATATAGTATACAGATGGGGATAAAAAATATCACTCTACAAATCCGGTCAATTTAATTGAGAATCAACAATTATTAAACCTAAAAGGCTGAGGGATTGAGAGGAACGAGAGAGTACCCCAATCATCTTCTTCTTGAACTGGAGCAGTTGGAGCGGGAGACGGGTCCATGGAGCAGCACACAAGATCATGGATTTGCCCTGTCACAGGGCGCTGAAGCCCGTCGAGACGGAGAGAGATCACGCTGCAAGAGTAAATCTCGATCGTCCTGATCCAATCGATCAATGCCACTGTGAGGGCTCTGTATGTGCCATCCAATACAGAATCGAATCGATTCGCCGCACACAACACAAAAAAGGAACACGATCAAACGTTAAGATTAAACCCTACTAGACACATTTCATTGAAGCAGAGCCAGACACCGTTGATTAATATTATACCAGATTTACCCCTTTCAGATTACCTCACTTACCATGGAGCGTGAGGTTATTTTGGTCCATTGACCAATTAATGAACCGATCTGGTTTTTAATAGGGCTGATAATTATCGGGTCAGGACGGTCTTGGAGGCAGAATCAATACCGAAATTTCAGTCTTGATATCTGGAAGGCCGAGACTGACTTTGACCATAAAAGCCCGTCCGAGTCGGTATTGCTTGACTCAGGCCGGTCTCGGTCTTAGACCGAAGTTTTTGGTAAAAAAGAAATCAACTGGAGTGGCAAAAAAAAATCACCGATGTTTTGGTCTTGAACCCGCTCGCTTCTCATTTTCCGTCGCACTTCCCTTATGGAACCAATCCAATGGTTGTTGAATCTTTCAAGGTCATGAATTACTAGTGTTTCAAGGGTTAACGTTATGAATTTTTAGAATTTTTTTCAAGATCAAGTCGATCCGGTCATAGTCATGCTTTTGGGAAAAAACCCGAGTCCGATACCGAATCCAACCTTAAAGAAAAATCGTTCGGCTTTAGTCATAATTGGTCTCGGTCCTAGTCGGACCGTTCTCAAACCTATATTGTCGGAAATTCGGTCCAATCTTTTTTTATCCCAAGCTTGTAAGCCCGTTTCATAAATTTGTCTCAAGGATTGAATTTTGGTTGGTGGATAGATTAGAGAATCTGATTCTTATGAGACCAATCAATGCCACGTGGTGATCCGACAAAGCATTAGATGCTGCTCACATGATGATTTCGGCAGCTCCAAGATTTGAATTTCTGAGAAGCGTGCAGTCTTTGGTCCCTTGCAGAAGAACCAGTCAAGAATACATCTACAGAATCAAGAAAAAGAGTCAACTTTGACATTGTTCTGTTCAAAATCCAACTCTTTATATGTACATTAATGGAGATTTCGAGCTTCCTGTAGTTTCAGACTTTCAGTTGCTGCAGTTTTCATCTTTCAATTATGTTCTTTTGTCTGTTAAGTATGAAAAAACTGTCACTTTCGGAGCTGTTCTCAAGTTCTTTTCTAGTCACGGTTCTTGTTCTGGTCGTGTCTGCTGTTTTTTTAGCCACCACATTCATGAAGAAGGAGAAGGAGATGGGTGATATGGAGATTTCCAGATCTCCAATAGAAGAGCCCGAAACGTGTAATTTCAACCACACAGGCTCTATCACTGCAAATCAGAGATCAGCGGTTTCTGAATCTTCTGTCATCCGCGATGAAGACGCCGGACTCATTGAAATCGACTTCCATGGAGGAGAATCCACCATTTTTGTCAGTGAGGAGAGAGCTCAGGTTTCTTCTGATATTTACAAAAAATCTAAACTTGTGGATGAAGAAGAAGATGAAAACCTGTTCGAGATCGACATTTCCATAGGATCCACCAAATTACCGAGGATCGAGGTGGGGGCATGACTCTACTACGATTGTAGTCTCCAGAATTTTAGGAGATTGGAGTTCTACTCTGTAGCTGCTGTAAAAGGTGCAACTTTGTGAAACCTCCTCATCTTGAGATATTATTCTCTCAGTTCATAGACAGGACCAGATAAAAAGCAATGATCCAACAATCAATAGCTTGCTAGAAAGAATCTGTAACAAAGTTTTGAAATTTAACATTATTTGTAAATTCATGCAAGATCCTCAATTTCATTGTCCTGACAAGACCCAAAAGTTGAAAACTTTTCGATCAAACACAAACGCATCTAAGCTACCATCTGTGTGTAGAAATGTCTTAACACAGATGAATGATTCAAATAAGTGTTTCTTTTCTTCTTCTATCTTCAAGATAAAGAACTTACCTCTTAACCCTGTCTTTTGGACACTCCCTCCAGGATTCAAGAATTTACACTTTCCTAGAAATCTGAAGATTCAACTGTATATTAGCTTTAAAGCCCAGATGAAGAGATTCGCCTTGGCTATCTTAGTACGGTAGTAGGTGAAGAAAAGGTACGAGAAAACGACCATGGAGTGGAGGCAACGGCGGTAGTTCCCGCCGGCGCCCGCTGTAGTTCAAACCTCGAAGCTCAGCTAGCCAATTGAAGCTTAGAGCTTCAGGCTCTGTTTCAGTTTCTTGAGAAACACTGTATATTCTCTATATTCTTGGTTAATATCAATTCACGAAAAGCTCGTAAGTTACTTCAAACAAAGTTTTACCAAGTAGTTTGGCCGCGGAAAAAAACACTTTTTTGTAGTCGTTTAAATAACAGTAAAACAAATCATTCAGTAAAATAATTTTACCTAATAACAAAAATGATAAAAACAAAGTAATTGTTTAGTTTTTACCATGCCAATCAATATGTCCTGAGAACAGAAAGGCCCGACATTTTACTCAGACAATCTGGAGTGGAGAGAGAGAGAGATAGAGATTAGTCGTTTCTTCTTTCTTTCTTTCATTCCAGATTCAGAAATCAGAACCCCTGATAAAGAACACACCTTTGCGTGTTGCGTCCTCCATCTCTGATACCCACAAGCAAGCAACCAAGTTCATAATCCATGGCGATCCTAGAAGCCTTCCTCAAATACAAGTACCATATCCTCTCCTCCATCCTCCTCTGCGCTGCCGCCTCCGCTCTGGTCCTCTTGGCTCCCCGCTTCGTCACCGTCTTGGCCTACTTCTGGCCCCTCTGCATCTCCACCACCGTCTTCCTCGTCGCTGTCTTCGTCTTCGGCCACACCCTGCCAACTCCTGCCGACTCCTCCGCCGAAAAGGCTGGCGAGGGCCTCCTCGACTACGTCGCCAGCCAGGCGGAGCCGGTGGATCTCTCGTCAGAGACCTTCGAAACTGACGAGAACTACCACCACCTAACAACTGAAGCTAGCTAAAGGATCAAATTTTCTCTCTTGATATATTCTTCCATTTCGTTTCCATGTGTAGTTTAGCAGTTAATTAGGAGACAGCATGTCATTGTAATAAGAGATTTTGGCTCGTTAATAATGACATCTTGATCCTCTCTATTCATTTCTGATCGAAAATATGGATTCTTTCTGGGATTTCATGTTAGTTTGAGTGCTTGAAGCTGCAGCATCAGAAGAACGGAGTAGAACGAAAGAATGGTGAAGCAGCTAAACGTGCGCCGTGATGCGAACTGCGCACCACTAGCTTGGAAGTATGTTGGCCCACCGCCCACGTGCTGCATTAGTCGTATCTACAGAATGCTGTCTGTACCTTCTTTAATTTTACTACTAGGAGATTATTCCTCCAAGTATATAAATAAATAACAAAATTATGGGAAGAAATAATTAGTTTAATTAATAAATAATTCAAAATTTTAAAGTGTGGTTAGTAAATAAATAATTAATCTAAAATTAAATTAAATTAAAAATCATCCAATATACATAGAAATTATTCTCATGAATAATGCGGCGTCTATGTGTACAGTTAACGTAAGGATAAGAGGACGATTTGGTCAATTCAATCAAGTCAGCATAACAACGTCGACTTTCTCGAACAAGACAGAAAGTTGACTGTGTGGGCCCAGAGGTTTGTACGGTTGTGTCAGAGGTGTCAATGAAGGGACCCCACCTTAAAGATTCCTAACCAGCCCATTTAGCACGAGAGTGTTTCTATGTGACCCAATTCTTTTAAGCTTTATAATGGGCTGGGCCGTTGTGAAGTCGAGGGCACTGCAGTAATTTCACGACTAAATATATGATTTCTCCCCAAAGTTTGTCCACTTCATTGACCTTCCATAACTCATCTCTTCATTCTTACGAACATTATATGATAACCCAGCATATTTTCATCTCTTCATTCTTACGAACATTATATGATAACCCAGCATATTTTTATATAATAAAATTTATATTTTAAACATACTCATAAACAAATTTGTGTAATTTATTATTTTTAATTAGAAATTAATAAAATCATAGTGAATTAATTTTGAATTATAACCCTAAACTCTACAAATATAGATTTTTCACTTGTGAATAAAATATATTAAAAATTCATAATTATTGTTAGATTTTTAATTTAAAAATAAGAAAACTAAGCTTGAAAAAAATTTGAAAATATTAACTAATTGGTTTATAATAAATGTGATAAATTGAAACGATTTTTAAGGTTCAATGTGGTGCTTTTAAGCAATTTTAAAGTATCCACATGTACAAAAATATGATATCATATACACAATTGTAAAATACAATCTAGGTGGACTAATAAAATTGATTAGAAAATTTTATTTTGATTACTTGTTAATATTATATACATCCTAACCAAATTAATATGTATAGATATATAAATATTAATTATGAAAGGAAACTGTCATTGTTAGATAACCTTTTCTGCTGCATATGTATGGAAATTTCCAGTATCATTAAAAGCACCTCGACCACCCGAAAACGTGGAAAACCTATGTCTTCGACACTGTACCACATTATCATGCAACGTCCATGTCTCTACATCTATATAGTAGCATTTATATTTGGTCGGGATCAACCCAGAAGGAACTCAACGAATCTGTCTGTATATGTGTGGGTTGTTCATCATCTGCGTACTTACCTTTCACTTTTTAACTCAACCCTAAAAATCCCTCCACTCTTAGGGGTTGGGGGTAAGAAACCCTAGTTAAGCTAAGAAGGTTCCCTTGGGATGAACACCAAGTGAAACAAACCAGATTCGAACTACTGTTCTTACTAGTTCAAATCAGTCTTACTAAATTCGTTATTCTAGTTTGGACACAAAAAATAAGGATTTTTTTTTTGAAATTGAGTAATTTTTTTTTTTTTAAATAAAATTATAAGGGGTCAAAATCACCCTTTTCATTTTCGATGTTTGAAGTGCGTGATGTCCTCGCAATTCAATTTATAATCTTTGACCTCTGCACGTGACTCAGACTTACAAGTTTTATATTTTTTAGATATCTCTCCTTAGGGTTACTTAACCAACTATTTTCTTCCATTGACACGAGTTTTCTACCTTGTAAGTCTCTGATCACGATTCTAAGTCATCTCTATTACAATTTGTAATGTCTCATGCAATTATTCTCACTAGACCAACCAAACCCGACTTAGTGAGTTGTCACTTGGGGTCGAGCAAGAGAGATTTTTTATATTAAATTTGAGTAATACATTTCTTTTAAGTATAAGAATTCCAAATTACTTTCTAATTTCCGATCTGTATCAAATGAATTTCTCATCAAGCCATACACCTAAACCCAAAATTTAACTACCAAGATCCATCCAGAGGGTGTAGTTGTTGAGACCCCACATATTTATTTAAGCTGTTACATTATCGAACGTGACCAAATGTATAGATATGATAGCTATGAATATATATATATGGTCTCTCCTAGAGTTGGGCAAAATAAACTGGTTAGGCCGAACCGTATCTGGACAATACCATTTTTGAACGGGTTCGGTCGAACCAGTTCAAAAAAACAAAGTTTTTTTTTGCAAAAAAATGGAGCGGTTCAGAAGAGGTACAAAAAACTGGTCTGCAAACGGTAAACTGTACCACTTCTTGTACCGGTTTTAAATATAATATTATATTTAATTTTTAAAATATATACTCTAAACCATTAGATCAAAGTTGGTTCGGTGATGATTTACAATTTACATTAGTATAATGAATTATATATTATGTTTTATGGATTATGGTTTATAGATTATTGATTATGGTTTATGGATTATGGATTAATGGTTTATGGATTATAGATTATGGTTTATGGATTAGGATTATGGATTAACGTTTATGTATTATGATTTATGGATTTATTTATTATGTATTATCATAATACATAATAAATAATCCATATTACTATTATGTATTATTATAGTTTTTTAATATATATAAAGTGGTTCGGCCGAACCGGTTATGAAGAGGTACGGTAATTTTGTCAAAATCTAGAGCGGCAAAAAACTGGAGTGGTAAACCGAACCTCTTTAAAATGTGGTAAAGGTACGGTTCATGAACTGGTTCGGCCCCGAACCGGTTCATGCCCACCCTTCTCTCCCCGTTAGTTTGTGGAGTATGATTAATATATAATGTTCACACGTCTCGCGGCTGGACGGTGGTCAACACAGGCGGTTGGACGGTGGTCAACATGGGCAAGAAAACGTATTCAAGTTGGAGTTTTGCACTTAGTCATAGTTTTGTCTATATATACATTTCTCCATTTATGTATTCTGTAATATTGAGAATTGAACAATCATCAATACATATTGAAACCACCGTGGAGATTATCTCGAATAGGTATTACCACGTAAAACTCTCACACATTTTCTCTCTAAATTTTTTAAAATGTCTCTCAATCCTTGTTCTTCTTTATCAATTTATGTGTCCATGGGTTGCGAAATCGATCATAATATCTCCCTACTATTCAAATCGATCTGTCAATCCATTGCAAATCATCTCATTTATTATTTGGATAAGAAAACATGATTCTATCATATATTCCGACAGTATTACCAAATGTCAAATCCTGATTATCGATTCATTACTTCTTCCCGATGAATCACAAACATATCTACCCTAGCAATTAACTGCCCGATTGATATCAAGTTCGGATTGAATGTATTAAAGTGATGCATATAAACTATACGTACACACATACGTGTTCAAGTATATCTTATGGACGTATCTCGAAAGGTACTTCCTTCCTTCTTCTCTAAGAAATATATACAAACTACAATCCAAGTTCTTTTGCATGAGAATATTCAGCTACGATATTCCTCTGATGGTGACACCTACTTTTCCCTAAAGCAGATCCGTTCCCCTTTTGATATTCTTTTCTACATCCATAGAAATCAAGATTCTCGATCAAATTTGATGAACTACGAAAGTACTGTACGTGATCAATATACATATACTTATTACTATTAATCTGGGTTTTCTGCAATACTTTGAATTTCTTAATCGAACAATACGAATGAGTGAAAATCGAAAATGAAAGCTAACTTCTTCTTTTTTATTGGTTTAAAGGGTGTTCAGTGTTGGGATATTAGTAGTTGCTTATTTTCGTCTTGCAGGAACTTGGGACTCAATGGATTAAGAGAAATGCACATGACACAAGAATTTACGTGGTTCACCAATTTAGTTATGTCCACAGCTCACACTCACACTTTTACTATAGACAAATAGTGTTACAAATTGTGTATCACACCAAACACACAATGTATTACTCACACTCTAAAATACTCACTCCGTATTTTTTTGGCTCACAATACAACATTATTTTCTCACACACTCAAAACACCAACAACCGTTTGTTACTCTTCTCTTTTTTTTGTGGTCCTTTTTCCTTCAGACATTGTTGGCTTCTTATAGTTGTCAATGAGGACAACCTTGAGTGGCTTGGCTGACCACTTTGCTAAGTGTCTTACCCACTTACTTAGTGTCTTGTCCACTATGATGAGTGGTTTGCCCACTGATTAGTGACTTTTCCAATCTGATTACTGGCTTCTCCACTTGTTGAGTGGTGCTGATGAACCGAAAGTCTTCATTCTCACCCTCCAGATGCTTCAGCCACCCTGCGTGTAATGTAAGCGACAGCAACGGAAGCAAATGACTGCAAATATGAGTTTACAACTCTACAAATATAGTACGATGTCGACGATTCTGTCTCGGTTTTACAAATGCTATGTTCGAAGATGGAAGTATTGAAATTGTTTATATTGTATATCCAAATATGAGTTTACATACAGACAATTAACGCCACTGGAAAAAGGGAAAGACATGGAAACATGATTTAATTTTGCCACACTAAGAAACATTCTTATACAACTTATAGAAAATATATATTATATATATTACATATATATATATATATATATATCATGGAGTTCACTTAACCACGACTGGTTTCTGTTGATCTTCAACGTTGATTTCCTCCTTCATCTTTCGTATAAACTCGTCGAACTTCTTGTTTAATTCATCGGTACTCATTGGAGTGTTCCACACATCATGATCGTCTTCGTCTTCATATAGTTCATCTCCTTTATCACCGTGTTCGGGTTCTTGAGAGATAACAGATTCTCCATTACTTACCTCCTTCTCTTCCTCTTCTTCTTGTTCCTCCATTAGAGCTCTTTCTTCTTTGACTCCTTCCTCTGGTTTCCCTTCTAGGAGGGTTTCTGAACCGCTTAAAGTACTTAACAGACTCTCTTCCGTATAGTCATCAAGTTTGATGTTATATGGTAGAACTGTTTCAGCTGTGCCATGAGTGATCTCCTTCTTTTTCGTCCTACGGTTGGCACAGAAGCTCGATCCTTTGATAAGACCCGATGTTTTTGCGAGGAAAACAAGGATTCCATTGCAGAGAAGGAATATACAGCTCTTGTCAATGGTGTGTGTGATGATTCTGAGAGGGAAGGTGAAGATGTAGAAATTGTAGGGTTTGAGAAATGCAGGGCAGTTGGAGGTTGAGCATATGATGGAGAAGATGGATAAGGAGAGCAACATGAACAATTTCTTGATGCTAAGTTTGTTTAGCAGCTCAGTCTTTATCGTTCGGCTCAATCGATGATTCATCTTTGATCGGTGCAGCTGGCTTGTTCTTGTTTAGGTGTGTTTGTGAAGATGGATTGGGGATGGGGAAGAGGTGAAGTGATAGAGTGGGTGCATCATCAAATTCATGGAGGGTTGCTTTATATAGAGAAAGAGTGTGGGGGTGGGGGATATTGGATAGAGATGATGACTAAATGTTCAAAATATTCCTCCAAAACCCTAAAACCATATAACATTATGATTTTTAAGTCAAGTTTTAAAAAAATTGAGGTGATTATTAAGAAGTAGTTAGATTCATTTAGCTACACAATTTGACACTTTTGAGTAGGGGTGGCAAAACATGACCCAACCCGTGGGTGACCCGCCCACGGATCGTGTTTGAATCGGGATTTTTGACCCACGGGTCAACCCGTGACCCGTGGTATTTTTATATTATATTAAAATAACAAGTAGAATTATTTTTCATTATGTTTTTTGTATGCGTGGGCCGAACGGGTCAGACTGACTGACCCGCGGGTCATAGAGGTTCAACGAGTCAGACTGACCCAAGCTAGCCTTTCATTCTTGACGGGTCATTCTGACCCGCGGGTTCACCCATTAACCCGCGGGTCAGGTTTGAGTTTGAAAAATTGTCTCATACTATTACACGAGTCGTGTTATCCTGGACACGACTCAAAACTGACACGACTCATGGGTCGACCCATAACCCGTTTTCTCACTCCTACTTTTGAGGAAACTACCTATTTGAATTCAGAACTGACTTATAATAATAAGGTAGGGTAGGGTGTGAAAAAAAAATAAAAAATTATTGAATCGGTTCTAGTCTATGGTATCGAGAACTTACTCAATACTCGGTATATGCATGTGGTTATTATTATTATTTTTTTTTTATGATTATTGATTGTGTTTTAAGATGAATGATTGTATAAACTCAAGATTCTTTTGTGTGAAAAAATGCATTGTATAATGTATTTATTCAGGAAACAAAAATAACAAGTCCAATTCAGTGGCCATAACTGTTCTTACAAACATGTTTAGTGTAAATTCTAGTTCCATAGTAAATAAAAAATAGATTTTAAGTTATGATAACATCCTGTTCCATACACTATACATGATTAAAAGAAAAATAATTTGAAACTCGCAGAGACTACTCAAGTGCAATAAGAATATCTATTTTTCTAGATTCAAGTGATGACAAAGTACAGTCGATCGGGCTTGGGGTGTTATAAATAATATCAGACCCGACCGTAATCAGACTTATAAATTATAATGTTGAAGACTCGTACCAAAGGAGAATATCACACGTTTTAGTGATGAAAGTCGGTCAAGTTTAAGTTTCGTTACAAAATAGTAAATATAAAGATCCTAATACCTCTAAAATTATAGATTATTCGCAACGCAACCGTTGAGCCTTATTTAAATTTTTTGCCGTACATCTGTCTCATTAGGTCTTAGTTATCTTGATATCTACTTATTGTAAGGCATCTATGGGAATTTTTTTTTGCACTTTTTGAGTAAAACTTGAAAGTGACCCAAATGAAGTTTTCATGACTATTATGTAAAGTCAAGGCTTTAAGCTGCAGTTGTATGAAGAAGAAAAGGCAAAAGGAAAACAAACCATACCAGTAAACCAACATCTACGTTTCCATAGGAAGCGCCCTTGCTTGGATGCAAAAGGTAGGGGGAGCATGAATCGGTTCGGGACCGAATCGATTTATGAACTGTACATTTATCACATTTTAAAGAGATTCGATTTACCGTTTCAGTTTTTTGCCGCTCCAGTTTTTGGCTGATTTACCGTACATATTCTGAATCGGTTTGGCCGAACCACTTTATATATATATTTTTAAAAAAAATATAATAATACATAAACCATAGTCCATAAACCTAATCCATAAACCATAATTCATAAACCATAATCCATAAACATAATACTTATTAATACATAATCCATTATACTAATGTAGATTGTAAATCATTACCGAACCAATTTTGGTATAATGATTTAGAGTATATATATTTTAATAATTAAATATAATATTATATTAAAATAGGTACAAGAAGTTATAAGGTTTATCATTTGCGAACCAGTTTTTTGTACCTTTTCTGAACCGCTCCATATGTTTGCAAAAAAAAATGTTTGGTTTGTGAATCGATTCGATCGAACCGATTCAAAACCAGTACGATTCACAAAATATACTGTTCGACTCGGCCAAACCATTTTTTTTGTCCACCTCTAGCAAAAGGTCTCGAGATCGATTCGCGACATATCTCCGGGTAATTCCTTGGATGAACAAAAATAGGTAAACCAGAATGTATATATTAATTAAAAATGTCAGGTTCGAGTTGTATAAATAAAAAATCTTTTATGGTAACATCTTATTCAATGGAAAACAAAAATAACAACTATAATATATCGAAATTATAATAATAAAAATACGCTTAATATTATGTAATTGTATCATAGAAGTACATTCGTGCACTATGCGTAATAATAAAAAGAGGGGAATATCTATTGAAAATGGAAACACCTTTCTCCTTTCTCTAAAGTGGGACAAGTTATTCTAATTTTCGTCTAGTCATCGTTCCCCGATGTGAAATGAGAACAATACCAATAGACACGAATCATAATGACAAGGAAAAGAAGAAAAGATAGGGTTTCTTTCCTTTGCCACTCGATAGATATATACCTCAATTAATCATATATATATAACCTGTAAATTTTAAAAAAAAAAATATCTTATAAAATACTGTATTTATTTTTTAAATCTTATGCTAGGTGAGATCGAAGTAAAGATCACTACAAACACTTATATGAGTTAAAGAATTTAACTTGAGTATAATTAGTTATTTCAATATAATATCAAAATATTTATATTGTGAACCGTTTTCGAACTAATTAATAATTACATTTTCGAGTCTAACTTTAAAAGAAAATAGTTACTCGAATAATTTTAATTATTAGAACTAGAGAACTGACTTGCGCTTTGCGCACATTATAAAAATTATTTAAATTGTTGTTATATTATAGTTTAATGTAAAGTTTAAATTATTATAAGAATAAGCAAAAATAAATCAAATTAATTTTTAATTATATTATTATATTGATAAAATGAACTAAACTTTTAAAATGAAAGCGTTTTTGTTTTTAATATAATTTTAATTAATATTATTCAACTTACTTTATAAATTTTATTATTTATAGTATATTTTTATGAGCTAGTTCTATTTATGAGTATTTATATTTATTTATCTATAAAATATTTGTTAATTATTTATTATAATTATACATACTTTTAGACTTTTATATTGAAAAATTAATGAGATTGAAATAATTTAAATATATTTAGTATTATTTAATTAATGATAATTTATTTAATTGATTTAGTTATAAAATTAAACAATGTTGATTTTTTTTAAAGAAATAAATTATTTTTAAGACAATAAATATTAATATTTTGATACAAAATGAATATAATAAATGAGGAGGTGAGAACAAATCTGTAACGTATAGTCGTATATTGAGTATAGATTAGAAGTTTCAAAAGAATTATATGGTTTCTAGAGGTACACGTGGTGAATCCACGTCATCCACTGTTACAAAAAATATTAATCAACCAATGAAAATATTTCATTTTAATAGCTAAGCATGATAAAAAATTACATGCCTTAATTATAGAGGTTAACCAAATTAATATATATATAGAATATCATTTTTTTGAACTTTTTTAAAAAGTATTTATTTTAGAATTTTTTTTTGAAAAAGTATATATGTAAAAAAAGTATTTAGCAAAATGTGCATCTGCGCAGGTGGAGGTAGCGTTTTTCAAAAACACTACTGGTAGTAGCGTTTTTAAGAAAATCGCTACTGGTAGTAACGTTTTTCGTTTTTTTTTTTAGAAAAAAAATCAAAAAAATCTTAATTTTTTTTTAAAAAATTACAGTAAGTAGATATTTGAATTTCGATTCAAATGATGCAAAAAAATATTAAATTTGGACTTACGGATTGAATGTAGGCTCTGCCGTAAGTTGAGATACGAAAATTTGACTTAAAAAAATATAACTCATACCCTGTAAGTCCAAACTGACCACGGTGAACGTCATTTATGTCGTAATTAAAATATCTACCTAGATTAATTTTTTTAATTTTTTTTGAGTAAGTACATAATTAAATTTCTCACCTAATGCATTTGATTATTTCGGTCAAATTTTAAGACAAGCGATGTTAGGTTACAAAATCATTGTATTTCTAATCAAAAAAATTAATCTAGGTAGATAATTGAATTACGGCATAATTGACGTTCACCGTGGTCAGTTTGGACTTACAGGGTATGAGTTATATTTTTTTAAGTCAAATTTTCATATCTCAACTTACAGCAGAGCCTACAGTCAATCCGTAAGTCCAAATTTAATATTTTTTGCATCATTTGAATCGAAATTCAAATATCTACTTACTGTAATTTTTTAAAAAATTTTAAGATTTTTTTTCAAAAAAAAAACGAAAAACGCTACTACCCTAACTGCGCAAATGCACATTTTGCTAAATATTTATATATATATATATACTTTTTCAAATTTTGTTCTAACATGGTTTCTTTTTGAAAAACATCCATTTTTTTTCCATTAAGTTTAGGTTAGGACGTTTTTTAGCCTGGGCCTATATAACTGCCCATACCAAACTTCAGCCTAATCACACCTCAGTCATGCGATCCAGCCCGATCGATGACTAGGATAAGTCGGTAACCAAACATCTCCTTACAACCAGAATCAGCTAGAGTGGCCCAAAAATCTTTGATTAGATTACACCAACATCCAAACAGTCCCTTATTTAATCCTACGCCCCACCAACGGGGGAAAAAAAAATATAAATCCAACTCGGGGTTTAACGAATCAAGGCTTCCAAACATCCCCCCATTTCCCCTTTCCTTCATTCAAAAACCCTACTTGAACCCCTCCGAACAAGACTCAGATCAAGGTCAAGAACATCTTTCTGTAAGAAATGTACGCCATGATCGCTCGATCCAGAGGAAGCTTGCAGTCAATGCATTTCCGGAGGTTTCTGAGCTCTGCGTCTGTGATCGGGGAACGAGTGCCGCCGCCTCCTCCTCCACAAAAGCCGGTTCCACCGGTTACAGAGAAGAAGACGTGGGGATTTCTCAAGTATAGCTTGGTTGCGGCTCTGACTGGTGTCACTGCGGTAGCTGGTTACGCTTCTTTCGGTCCGTTAAAGTTTTCCTGCAATGAATCGTCATTTACTTTATGATTTAGTAGCTAGCTCAGTTTGATGATTAATGATTAGTAAAAGCGGTGGTGGCTCAGACGGAACTTCTTTGGTTTTAGCTGAATTAAGTATTAAAAGTCTGTAGCTGTTATACTTAAATGTGAGGTGTTGCGATCATTTCTGTTTTCGATGGGATCGCTGGTGCTGGTGGACTTTTTTGGGAAATTGATCGGCCGTGTGTTCTTAACTTCTTGATGGCAGCTTACTCATCGGATCAGCTTGACGAAAAGACAAAAGCATTTCGATCATCAGTGAACAATGCACCAAATGAATCAGAATCTTCACTTGAAGTGAGTACGACTATGTTAAATTTCTTTGAACGTGTAACAATTTCGAACTGCATTGTTCTGCTATTAGAGAAGAGATTGCTGAACTGCTTTCTGAAATATAATCAATGTTTTTGGTGTGATCAGAAATGACGCTCTAGAGTGTTGACTATGTTCTGAATTTACACTGTACTCTGATTTCTTCACTCATTTCCCAGCTCAAAGAAGTAGAAGTAGCTTCCGTATTGTGATGATATATTCATGGGAGCATTGAATTTGTGTCATACACGTAAATTATCATTGTCTTGTGGGTTTTTAACTTAGAGGATGTGAGGATCCCGTGCTACATTGTGACATTATATCGTTTGTTGTTTACACAGAAATTCCAGGCTATGCTCTACACTGCTGCAATGACAGGTTTGACTAGATAGTATCTTCACATGGTTGTATCCGTTTTAACTGTACTGTACTATCATTTTTACTAAAATTTTATTGATTTTGTTTGTATGCTTGTCGTGTGTCAGTGCCTGCTAAAGCAATCGAGCTTTATATAGACCTAAGAAGGCAAGCTGAAGAGCACATTCAAGTAATTCCTGCACTATGTTCTCGTACAATTTGATTTTCCTTGCATGGTCTCTTTGTTGAATTGCCTCTCTTAATTCATCTTTTCGTTTTTTCAGGGTTTTACCGAACCAACTTCAGACAAGCTCCTCCCAGATTTGCACCCACTGGAGCAGCATGTTTTCACTCTCGTTCTTGATCTGAACGAAACACTGGTGTACTCAGATTGGAAGGTATTGGATACACTGTAGTTTTTCTTCTTGACTGTTTATTTTTGGTGGGTGAGTGGGTCCAACAGATAGCTTGCCTGAACTCAATATCTTTACTTTTATGTTTTAAGCTTATTTCGTCTCCAAATTACGTATGCTTTTGTTACTGACAATATCCTTTTTGTCACATAGCGTGACAGAGGTTGGAGAACTTTCAAACGACCTGGAGTTGATGCCTTTTTGGAACATCTTGGCAAGTTTTATGAAATTGTCATCTACTCTGACCAGCTGCAAATGGTATGTGTCGTTTTTATGGTTGGAATACCTAATTCCTATATCTATCTTTTGATAGTTACTTAAGTTTGATCTATCTCACATGGCTTTTCAGTATGTTGATCCTGTTGTTGAAAGGCTCGATAGCAAACAATGCATTCGATATAAGCTCTCAAGGGGTGCGACCAAGTATCAGGATGGTATACACTATCGGGTATGTTTCCACATGTTACTTCAATATACTGCCATGTAGTTTGTTAAAAAAATAAGAATTTAGTTCTACCCCATACATAATAAAGGTATGCTGTACATTATTATTTATATGCACACAATCTATTTGGGAGTGGCTCTGTCCTTAATAACTGTAGTGCAGTGATGCAAGACATCTTCTTTTTTTTTTTAGAACTCAACATCATAGTTTCTCTTATTTTGATCTCTTTTTAGGAATTATAACCCACTACTTGTAACAGGACCTATCAAAGCTGAACAGAAATCCAGGTAAGGTTCTCTACATCAGTGGTCATGCCTCTGAATCATGTCTGCAGCCCGAAAACTGTGTTGCCATTCCACCCTGGAAGCTCGAATCTGACGACACAGCACTGTTGGACCTTATTCCATTTCTCGAGTGTAAGCTACTGTCTTATCTCCATGAAATTACAAACTTAATAAGAAAAGTTAATCTTAATATCGATGTTACTTGTGTGCAATGAGTTAAGTGATGTTCGAATCAACATGCAGTTGTTGCCAGTAGAATGCCCTCAGATATCAGACCCGTGCTAGCATCTTATGAAGGAAAGGACATTGCAAAAGAATTCGTCAGACGCTCTCAAGAACATCAGAAGTATATATCCAAAATAAGCTCTCTTTTTTTTTGTAAAGCACTGCTCTATCTGTTTTGTGACTATAACTATTCATGATGCAGGAAAATGCAAGAACAGAGACAGGGTAGCAGAAGTTTATGGCGGCGCTGAGTCCAGGAAAGTTGTACGGTACCATTTCAACTACTGAATGGTTACACTGCTATCCTGGTTAATGCGATTAGGTATTTTCGTGACCGAAACAATGTAGATTACAATATTTTTATACTGAAGCTGCTGTTGCCGCACAATGATCGGTCTTACACCCGAATTCATAATCAACGCCACGATTCGTGGTTCTAATTTTTGTTCCTCATATAAATCTTGAAACAGAGCTTATGGAGAACTTTGTCCATTGATTTGTATATTGGATGAGAGTGAATTGTCCAATCATGCGGATTAGAAAAGTTTAAACGATCAAAATTAGGCAATACTGTTAAATCTGTGTTGGTTGGTACCCGTTGGTTTAGACAGGTTATTGGTGGGTTCTTATCTACTGTCTAATACGGTAGTACATCTGTGTCATCATCGCTGTCAAGTGGGAACTTGAATTTTGTCATCTTATTGTCTAATGGTTATGTAAAATGGAAGAACCAAGCTTCACGGCAAATTTATATTCCATTAGGCATCATATTTTAATGGGTTAAATAACAATGAGCTACCTGAATTTTGGACGTTTTGCAACGAGCTACCCGAACTTTTAAAATTCAAAATGGGCTACCTCTCAATTTTGGCGACTGAAATTTGTTGGAAATTCGTCATACATTGGACGGAGGTAACTCGTTGCACCTTCGTCCAAAGTTGAGGTAGCCCGTTTTGATTTTTTAAAGTTCGGATAGCTCGTTGCAAAACGTCAGCTCCGGGGTATTTAACTCTGTTTTAATATATATATATATATATATATATATATATATGTTCTATATTTTTTTGGTATAGTGTATTCAAATCCTATTGGAGAAAAAGATCCAACAATTTGGGCCAAACGGTTAGACTTTGGCAAGAAAAAAAACTGTTAAAATTCTATATTCTATAATTTGAATTTTTTTAAAAGTAACCATTTTACTTTTTTTATTTAGAAAAATAAGTATACTAAATTTGTTTTTAGAAAAATAGGTATACGCGCATTCCGGAGTCGCGCCTATTGGACATAGGCGCACCCCAGGGTGGAGCCTATTCATCATAGGTGCCATTCAAAGTGGCGCCTGTGCCACATACATTTTTTTTAAATTCAATAATGACGGCTCGATATTTAATTAAAAATAAAATCATATATCTATTAATTTTTTTTTATAGTAAGTAGATATTTTAATTGCGATTCAAATTATGCAAAAAATATTAAATTTGGATTTACGGATTGACTGTACGGCATGCCGGAAGTTGAGATATGAAAATTGTACTTAAAAAATTATAACTCGGACCATGTAAGTTCAAACTCAACACGGTTAACGTTATTTATGTGGTAATTCAATTATCTATCTAGGGTAATTTTTTTGATTGGAAATACAGTGATTTTGTAACCTAATATCGTTTTCACCATAATTTGACCGAAATAATTAAATGCATTAGGTGATAAATTTAATTACGTACTTACTCAAAAAAAATCAAAAAAATTACTGTTTAAAACAGTAACTTTACTGTTCAAAACACTATTTGTAAATTTGTGTATCGTATGCAGAGTTTTTTACGTACCGTATTATACAGTTAGTCTAAAAGTAAAAAATTAACGCATAGTTAGCGTCATTTAATTCGTAATTAAATTATCTACGCATCGTTATTTTTTTATTTTTTTTTTGAGTAAGTACATAATTAAATTTATCACATAATGCATTTAATTATTTCGATCAAATTATGGTGTAAACGATGTTAGGTTACAAAATCACTGTATTTCCAATCAAAAAAATTATCCTAGATAGATAATTGAATTACCACATAAATGACGTTAACCGTGTTGAGTTTGGACTTACATGGTCCGAGTTATAATTTTTTAAGTACAATTTTCATATCTCAACTTCCGGCATGCCGTACAGTCAATCCGTAAATCAAAATTTAATATTCTTTGCATCATTTGAATCGCAATTAAAATATCTACTTACTATAATTTTTTAAAACTTTTTTAATAGATACATAATTTTATTTTTGATTAAACATCGAGTCGTTATTATTGAAAAAAACAAATGTAAAAAAAAAAGTATGTGGCACATGCGCCATTTGGGGTGGCGCCTATGTCCAATAGGCGCGACCCCGGATGCGCGTATACTTTTTTTCCAAAAAAAAAAAAAATTGTATAATTACTTTTCTAAAAAAAAAAAAAAAGCAAAATGCTTAGTTTAAAAAAAAATCCTATAATTTCTGTAGGTTATATATATGATTTATTTTTGCTTTTTGGGCTAATAAATAGAATTCCCGCCAAGTAAATTGTGCTGTTCCTGGTAGTACGCCTCTTCCATTTTCGTTTTCATCGTACTTCTTCGTTTTTCCTCTGTATCTCTCTGCAACCTCTGTACTGCATTGTAGAATTTAACAATTTTAACTTCTTTTTCACTCCGTCATGCAATCACTGCCCAATAAATAATCAAATAGACGAAGATGCCCAACCACCATAACCTCATTCGATGTCTCCCTCCCTCCTCTCTGTCTGCTTCTTACTCACCCTGCTCCGCTCAGCCGCCGCACACGCGGGGCACCACGACGATGATGCTGATTCCGGTACCGACCTCAGATGGAAGCCATTAATACTGGTTAAAATCTGGTGCCTGATCCTCGTCTTCGTCACCACGTTCGTCGGCGGCGTCTCCCCTTACTTCCTGAAATGGAACGAAGCGTTCCTCCTACTGGGGACTCAGTTCGCAGGAGGCGTGTTCCTAGGGACAGCGCTGATGCATTTCTTGAGCGATTCCGACGAGGCATTCTCTGATCTAACTGCGAAGGAGTATCCGTTCGCCTTCATGTTGGCCGCCGCTGGGTATTTAGTCACGATGCTCGCCGATTTCGTCGTCGCTTACGTCTACGGAAAGACCCAAACAGGCGGCGGTTCCACTAACAACAATGGAGATCTAGAAACGCAGCAAGAGAAAAGACGCCAAAACGAAGGCGTTCCAGCACACCACATCTCCGCTCAATCGTTATTCCCTACCGCCACCTCGATCGGTGACAGTATCCTCCTAATCATAGCCCTGTGTTTCCATTCCATCTTCGAAGGTATCGCTATTGGAGTCGCGGACACGGAATCCGAGACGTGGCGGGCCCTCTGGACTGTCTCCCTCCACAAAATCTTCGCCGCAATCGCCATGGGAATCGCTCTCCTGAGGATGCTTCCTCACCGCCCCCTCCTCTCCTGCGTGGCCTACGCGTTCGCATTCGCCATTTCGAGCCCGATTGGTGTGGCCATCGGGATTGTAATTGATGCCACTACTGAAGGTAACATTGCAGATTGGATCTACGCTGTTTCGATGGGGTTAGCTTGTGGAATCTTCATCTACGTCTCCATCAACCATTTGCTCGCCAAAGGTTATATTTCAGAGAAGAGAGTTTCGGTTGATACGCCGGGGTATAAGTTCATGGTAGTTTCGATCGGGGTTGCTGTGATTGCAGTGGTGATGATTTGGGACTAACCGGACCGATCATATATTGCTAGTGTCGATTCTGGCTCTGGGAGGTTCCAGGTTTGTATAGATTTTAGATTCAACATTAGTCTATTCGATACAATGCATCAGCAAACCTTGCAGTTAACTCATATGCTGAAAACTCAGTATGCTATTTGGTAATTAACCATTGGATTATAGAACACCAGAGTAGCAGCAGAAAGAAGGCAAGACGAAGGGTTTATGAGCCTTAACACTAAAAACAATCCTCAAATCTCAGCAGCCTCTTTGTTGAGTAGTGTTTCTTCGTTCCCTTATTGTGCAATAACAAGGGTTTCCATATGGTAATTCCTTGCAGCAATTTCACTACAGTTGCTCTAAACCCACCAAATTCTCAATTTTTGGACGAAAAAAGAAGATGAAGAACCCATTGGAGCTTACTTAGAGCTCCATGTGGAGAAGCCTATTGAAGCAAGCCGTGACGACAACAGGCCCCGCAAAATCCCCAGCAAGACATCCTGTGAAACAAATGTTAAAAGTACAGTTTGCCTGATTATTATCCATCAAATCCTCCCATTCAATCTTTTGCTAAGATTAATGCGCAGTTTAGAGCTATTCAGAATACCCGAGTGTCTCGGAAAAAACTCCCAATTTTGGGAGGGTAGTATTCTGAACAGCTTCTTCATAAAAACCATTTAAAGATTCTGACAAATTTTCTTAAAAACCTGATGGGTTTTCTCAGAGCAGCATACTTACCCATCCACTGTCCCAATGAAGGACGCAACAGAGTGGCACCGATCCCAGCTCCGACCGAAGCAAAAACAAGCGATGAGCCGCACTTGACAGTGGTACCAAACACTCTTTTGCCAAGAACCCGAGCTTGTTCTTTTGGGTCCACATCATCGATTTCTGTATCCGATCCAAATATACTATAAAGACATTTGTATGCATCGATGCCAACTTGAACGGTCCATGATGCAGCACAAGCGAGGAACTGCCCTGTTCGTCCACAAATCTATAAAACTCATTAAAAAGCTCAGAGTAATTTAAAAAAGAAAAAGGAGATAAAAATCATTCTGGCCTTAACAGCCCCTCATTAAAAGGTTAATAATAATAAAAACGAACTTTGAGGAAAAACCAAACAGCAAACCAAACGTTTTTTTGTTGACAAACAACAAACCAAACTTTTAGAATTGAGCCATCAACAAACCTACCTTAAATTTTTATTATGTTTGAACGGATTTTTCAATGTTTTAGGGAGTTATAAAGTCAACATTAGTTGAAGTATTCTAAGGAAAGAGTATTACGACTTAATACCTCCCTCAAACATTGAAAAATCCGTTCAAACATAATGAAAATTTGAGGTAGGTTTGTTGATTGCTCAATTCCAAAAGTTTGGTTTGTTGTTTGTTAACAAAAAAAGTTTGGTTTGCTGTTTGGTGTTTCCCCAAAGTTCAGTTTGTTTTTTGATAATTAACCCTCATTAAAATCATGATTTATAATGACATTTTGATAATGACCTCTGAATGTTGTTCTGGTAACCCTCCAGAAATATACCAAAGTAGGCATTCCTCTTTGTGCTTTGCGTATAGCTGATTTTGGAACGTCTGAAGAACAAAGAGGTCGATGTGTTAACCCTCCAAATTAATCGGGTACTTTACAATAATGAGATTCATTCAGAGAAATTGGAAGATACGAATTACCTTTGAGAAGTTTCCAAGCCATCCTCTGTGAGACATAGATTACAGTTAACCTCTCAAGCACCCGTCTAGTTGTCACAACGGTTGTCTGAGAATGCAAAACTCGACATCATTAACACGATGAAACTCAGATTCTGGGTAATAATAATAAGGGTTAAATACCAATTAGCCACCTGAACTTTGGACGTTGTGCAACGAGCTACCGGAACTTTGAAAAATCAAAACGGGCTACCTCAACTTTGAAGAAAATGCAAATAGCTACCTCCGTCCAATTTCCGACGACTTTCCAACGACAGTTGACGGAAAATTAGACGGAGGTAGCTATTTGCACCTTCTTCAAAGTTGAGGTAGCCCGTTTTGAATTTTCAAAGTTTGGGTAGCTCATTGCAAAACGTTCAAAGTTCAGGTAGCTACTTGGTATTTAACCCTAATAATAATGTATAACTCACCTCACGGGCTATTTGCTTGACAGATTTTTTGAGTGGCACGACCAAATCTACATGGTGTTCCTTGGGGACCTCTTGCAAGAAGTCATCGTCGTCTTCTGCATTTGGACGGGGCTCCAGAAGAGGCAGATAGAACATCAAGAATGACCTTAGAGATGTCAGTGCTAGTGCTCTAAACTCAAAAGCTGAAAACAGAGGTTTCAACTCGATTCGGTATTCCTTTGTGCTGCTATAAGGCGTGTTCTTGATACGAAAAGTCTTCTGTAAATCAGAAATATCGTCCTCAGGCAATGCGATCCCAGCATCACAATATGCTATGGGGATCCTAGAATTACTGCATGTAGAATTAGAAGTATATCAACCACAATTCCAAGAAAATTCACGATGCATTTGCTGTGGAGATCTTTATATTTCTGACAAATTTGAATACATAAAATCCAAACAAAGCCTAATTGAAGATATTCTCAATCAATCTAATCAAAAGGAATAATTATTCGTTAAGATACTCTAATGACGCTGGCAAGGGACAGTGTATTGTCAAACATTCAGTATGATCCTACAAGATTACCCAACTGAGAGGATCTTCTGATCAACCAAAGATCATTTTGGCAATGAGGATTTGGAAAATCATAGAAATTTTTTGAAGGGTTGCATCTGTACAGATGAAACATTCATTGACAAGCTCAAAGTTGAAGCATTTGAGATATAATACCTACGACGCTGAAGAGAAAAAAAAATAGGAGACGTACACAATCAGTACAATAGTAAGGACTAAGGCGTATGCGGAGTTAGTGAGGCAGAGAGAGAGGATACCCGAAGAGGAATCGCGATGCAAATGGAGCGCTAGCCGCGACGGAGGCGGCGGCAGCAGATGCAGCGACGGTAGCCGTGAACACCCCGTGAGAGTGAACTGGAACGAAAGTGGGGTTCTTGCGAATCAAATCAAGAACTATCGCGATGCCAGACATTGTACGATGAAGTTCAAAATCTCAATCAACCCAACGGAGCAGATCTCTCTTCCTTTACCGCTAATTGGTCCTCAATATCTTTACCAAATTCAAACTACAGCAGCAAAATCTTGAAAGAAGTTCAGCAAAGATCCTTCCTTTGGGGTTTTCCGGAAAAAAAATGATAGAAGTAGATGCTGAAGAGAGAAATACAGAAGAAGATCGATGATTGGTGACTGGTGTTTCCCTCTCTGTTCGTGGATTGGGGAAGGAGGGAGAACGACGATGCAGTCTGCACTTCTGCAGGTGCCCATGCTTGTGCTAAGAAGAATCTTTGGGATTGATGTTTATTGTGTGTCTAATTACCCCCCAAAGTATCCAACTTAAGATATTTGTACCCTCAATATAGAATTTCTGATAAAATTGTGTTTAGGTATCAAAACATAACAAGAACACAACACGCATGATAACATGATAAAATTGAATATTATTTTTCTCAACTATAAAGTTAGACTATAATTTTTTTTTAATACTTTTCTAAATAAGTCTCATTTAATAGTTTTTTAAAAGTCTATTTAGATATTTAATTGGGTTAATTACTTAATTGGTTACACATGTTTCACCATTGTGCAAAATGGTTACACATGTTTCAATTGGTTACACATGTTTTTCCCAATGTGACTAATTGGTTACACATGTTGTTCCCAATGTGATTAATTTGTTATTCCGTTAGTAAACCGTTAATTATTTTTTTTAACATATTATTGAATTGTGAAATGACTATTATGCCCTTAGTGGTATTGAAGAACCCAGAATCGAATTGAAGAACCCAGAATCGAATTGAATCGAAGAACCCATAATCCAATTTCTGGGTTCTTGAAGAACCCATAATCGATTTCTGGGTTCGAACAAAACCCCGAACCCCAAATCGCAATTTTCTGGGTTCTGTTCGAACCCAAAAATCCCAGAAATTCGATTCTGGTTGATGAAGAACAGCTTAACTGATGAAGAACATTTTGGTTGATGAAGAACACATCTTGATTGATGAAAATGGTAATTACGTCATTTTACGTATCTAAACAGTGATTTAACTGTGATTTCTAACGGTAAAGAGTAAAAAAGTCAATTAGTCACATATCAAAACTAATTAATCACATTTTGAAACATGTGTAACCATTCTGCACAATGGTGAAACATGTGTAACCAATTAAGTAATTAACCCGATTTAATTTATAGAGTTTGTTAATAATACATTAAAAACTATTAAAATATGATATCATGATAATTCTTACTCTGAACAATTCGTGTTGAATTATGATACACTAAATTTATCGTGCCTATTCACGTTTAGTAAGCGTAGAAATACACGTAAGAACACATATAATATACACACGTTAATCGAACGAGTGGAGTTGAGAACTACTTAAGGTATCCAATCACTGAAGTCCATGGATTTGGTCAAAAAAAAACAAAAAAAAGAAGTCCATGGATTGTGTGTATATTTTGAATATTGAAAGGGGACCATTCTCCTTGGGAGCTCGAAGGGACACCCTTTTGTCTGAAAAAGACACTCTACTCTATAAACTTATTAAAAATAGTGCACTGAATAAAGAGACATTATTGGTTGCATCTAGTAGCTAGGTAGGAACCCCAGCTGGTCGGAAACTTGGTCGTTCCAAAAGATGACTATGATACTCAAATGAATGTACACTATGGCTAACAATAGGGCTGACAATTTTCATTGAAACATGATAACGGAAAAATTGTGATTATGAAATCATATGACAGAATGATAATACGATAATACAAAAATATTTTCGTGTCGTGTTTGTGATTAGCTATCAGAACACGATAAAATTTGACTTTTTTTTTTGTTAATTATAAATTTAGACTTGAATTTTTTTATATTTTTCTAAACAAGTTCATTTAGTAGCTTTTAAAAGTTTATTTAAATATTTAATTTCTTAAGTTTGTCAATTCTATATTAAACACTCGTAAAATCTGACGTTTGAATTGATAATTTTTACTATGAACAATTCGTTATTTTAATATTTTCGTATAAATCTCTCATGTGAATATATAATTGACTAACTTAATGTAACACGATAACACAATATGAACACACATGAAAAAATGTGTCGTGTTCGCGTTGAATAACATAACACAATAAGTTTATCGTGTGTATTCGTGTTTGGTAAATGTCACACTATAAACGTATTTATATGTTTGGTAACACACAATTACAAATTTGTGACCCCTAATTTACGACACAAAAATGGTGTCGACAAGAGACTTGGCATTTGTCAACAAGTTACCAAATTCCTCTTTTCTTGTGGAGGAATGAGGACCACAAAACCAAATAGACTTCTGCTATATGTTCTTATGCAACAATTACCAATTTACCACTACCTGGGGACGCAGTCATAAATTTAATTGACCGAAAGTAAGAATTAGAATTAGAATTAAAATAAAAATGAATAACGAAATTTAAAATAAAATAGGGAATAAACTACGTATTTAATTACAATATTAAGTTACATATCTTTCAAATGGTATTCTACAGTTACATTGAACAATGGAAGTTGACACTTGACGTGACATAAGACAAATATTGTAACATTATTCTTGATGATCTATATTATCTCAATTTCATTTGCAAAACACTTGGAGAAACTCAAGTTACTTCTAAATTCGATTTGTGTTTGAGAAAAATAATATTTTGGAGAATATGATGATCATTATGACAAAACACTATAAACTTAGAAATGAAATTTTCTTAGTTAACACTACTATTTATAATTTGACAATTAATGGGAATAATAATTATTTTAGGTGTAAAACAGTTACTTTTTTATGATTTCTTATGATACAAAAAAGACTAAAGAAGAACACTACAAAATGAAAAAGAACATCAGTATTAATAAAATAATATATTTCCTGTCCACATATATTATATTAAAATAGATAATATAAAAAAAATTATTAACACTTTATTAGTCAAAATAACAAATTATTATCATTTTAATAGTCATTAATCGATTTAAAAAATAGTAATTTGATACCTGATACGTGTCAATAATAACCCAATATATAATCAACCAAATAATACTCTAAGTGCAAGTAATAATTTGTGTGATACTTTGAATATAATTATAAACGACTGAATTGAATTTATTGTGTGAAACACTTTGAGGCTTTTAATTCTTCAATAATAAAGAAATGTTGGCCAAAAAATCAAAATAAAATGTTCTTAAATACATAAGATAGAAAAAAAAAGATAATAAACATGGAATCTTCCTATTCTTTTTAGTAGGTGTTGATAAAAAAAAAAGACTGTAGAATCGAATTCCCGACAAAACCGATTCGAGATCGACCGATTAGGACCGAGACCGACTAAGACCGAGCGGACAGTTTTTTTTCTTCAAAATCGGTCTCGGTATCGGTCTCGATCTCGGACTTTTTCCCCGAAAGCCCGTTTAGGTCAATCCGGAAGTTTTTAGGGAAGTAATATGAGTCCAGACGCAATAAAATCGCCTCGACACACAATACAAATCCACACGAGAAGAGCACAATCTATTCTATTCCTTTGTGGTCGAGGAAGTATCCGATTTCCATGAAATCTCTCATGGCCATACTTCACCACCACACCTCCCTTCTTCCTCTCCATCAACGATTCTCTCTCAACCACGATTCACTTCAATCTCCGCCTTTCTCTTTCTTTACAGATCACCGGAGGCATCTCAATCCGATGGCCGCTTGTGTTGGTAGCTCCCTCAGGGCAGAAATACCTCAACTCTCTCAGCACCCAAACCGGCCAAATTCTGACGATAACCGCGTCAAGTTCATCACTTTCCAGAGACCCACCTTCCATAACGGCGACCGAACCGTCCGGAACGATGAAATCTGGCACAGGATGCGAGAAGAGGCGCTGTCGGACGTTTCGCTGGAACCGATTCTGTCGGATTATTACCATGACTCTGTTCTGTCCCATTCTTCGCTAGAGAGCGCGTTGGCGAACCACTTGTCGATCAAGCTGAGCATTTCAAGCCTCGCCAGCGGGACTTTGTACGACGTCCTGTTCGGGGTTCTCGCGTCGGATCAGGACATAATGGCGGCCGTGAGGGAGGATTTGACGGCAGTTCTGGAGAGGGACCCGGCCTGCGTGAGTTACACGCACTGTTTATTGAGTTTCAAAGGGTTTCTTGCGATTCAGAGCCACAGAATCGCGCACAAATTGTGGTCCAATGGTCGACAGGTTCTTGCGCTGTTGATTCAGAACAGGGTGTCGGAGGTTTTCGCCGTCGATATCCACCCCGGAGCAAAGATGGGGCGGGGCATCCTCCTTGATCACGCCACGGGGCTTGTTGTTGGAGAGACAGCAGTGGTTGGAAACAATGTCTCGATCCTCCATAACGTCACTCTTGGAGGCACGGGGAAGGCTTCGGGAGATCGGCACCCGAAGATTGGGGACGGGGTCCTAATCGGGGCGGGTACGTGTATCTTAGGCAATATACGGGTCGGTAACGGGGCAAAAATCGGGGCAGGTTCAGTCGTTCTCAAGGATGTTCCGGCCCGGACCACCGCGGTTGGGAACCCAGCTAGGCTGGTTGGGGGGAAGGAAAATCCGATCCGGTTGGATAAAATTCCTGGTCTCACTATGGATCATACGTCGCATATGTCTGATTGGTCTGATTACGTTATTTAGAAACCCAAATAATTGGGTCGTCGTCGGATTTATGTTGTGGGCTTTCATTATTGTAACGACCATGTTCGATAGTCATTAGATGTTACGTTGTACATAATTTTCCTGCAATTCCATAACCATGATTATTGGTATTGTCGATGAAAGCCTGTGGGCTTAGGTCGTGGACCAACCTATTTGGGTGCGGTCACCATAGAGCCTAACTAACCCACTTTGTTATGGCTAGTCAATCATGCAGATCTTGTTGAAATTATCCCACAAAACATAACCCAATGTTTCGGCCCACGTGATTGAGTTAGTCTGACCCAGATTAGTCTGGGAACTCAGGTCATACTGCTATGATCGATTTCGCAACCCAGACACAAAAACTGATGAAGACGAACAAGAATTAAGAGAGATTTTATGTGGTAACACTTCCTCGAGGTAACCTCCGGTTTCAATGTATTGATGATTGTTCAACTCCCTTACAATGTCTAGAATACATATATGAAGAAGTATATATAGACAAAACTATGACTAAGTGCAAAACTCCAACTTGAACACGTTTTATTGCACAATACGTTTTCCAGTCAGCCGCCCATGTTGACCACCGTTCAACCGCCCATGTGCACAATCCAGTTCATTGTCTTGTTAGACGTCGTTCACATATACAGTGCAACCTAGACTGTGGTGCACCGCCACCCATGTGCACGTCCACAGCTACAACATTGCCCTGAACCCTGCCCCCGGCAACCTCACTGCGAAGGTTGAACCGCAAGACGCGTGAACATTAATACATAAATTAACATTACATATTAAGCAAACTACACCTCCTAAACCATGATACCATTAATCGGAACTCGGTCATGACCATGGAAATTAACATGGACCAATAGCAGGATAGCAAGATTGAAAGTGACGGGCAGAACTGGTAGTGTTAAAATATAGAGAAGTAATACATGGATCGTCACAGGATTAGATTTTAATAAAAGTTTATATAGCATATTGTCAATTTATTATTGTAAGGATTGTGAGTTAATTTGTAAATAATGTGCCGTATTCTAAACGAAGTTGATAAACAAGACAAGGGAGAGAAACTAATATATGGAAATACTTTTCTATTTAAGTGGATATGATCGATGATTCAGCATTTGGAACTTGTCTCCAATGGAATTGATATATATATATATTCTTCAGGAACCAACCAAAAGAAGGCAACATATGCAAAAGATAACTAACAAGTTCAAGTTTTGTATAAATCAAAGTTACATTTGCAGTAGCTACTAGCATCAATAACAACTTATGGGGATGGAGCTCCAATTGTTCTCTTTCCCTTACCTACTACTCTGTGTCCTCCTCGTCTTCCCGATCTTGATGGTCCTGAAGATGGGAAAAAGATCCAATTCCAACCTGAACCTTCCTCCCGGACCACGGAAACTGCCTTTCATTGGGAATTTGCACCAATTGGTTGGTTCTCTTCCTCACCATAAACTGAGAGATTTAGCTCGTAAATATGGGTCATTAATGCATATTCAACTCGGGGAAGTTTCTTCGGTTGTGGTTTCTTCACCAGAGATTGCCATAGAAGTTATGAATCAACATGACATTACGTTCGCCTCCAGACCACCACTGCTTGCTTGGAAAATCCTCTCATATGGATGCAAGAATATTGCCTTTTCACCCTATGGTGAGTACTGGAGGCAGCTTCGGAAAATCTCTACTTTGGAGCTGCTGAGCACTCGAAGAGTCCGATCATTCCAGTGGATCAGAGAAGAAGAGATGACAGATCTAGTCATGTGGATCTCTTCTAATGTCCAGTCACCCGTAAATCTCACCGAAAAGATTTTCTCATTGGGGTACACAATCACTTCGAGGGTAGCTTTTGGTAAGAAATCCAAGGGCCAAGAGAGGTTCATATCGATTGTCAAAGAAGCTACAACGTTGGCAGGGGGATTCAGTGTTGGTGATGTGTTTCCTTCTAGTAAGTGGCTTCATGTCATCAGCGGGATGAGGCCGAAGCTCGAGAGGATGCACTGCGAATCTGACATAATACTGAATGCCATCGTTGAAGATCATCTGCAGAATAGAAAAAACAATGGTGACGCTAGTGAAGATCTGGTCGATGTTCTTATGAAGTTTGTGGAGCATGACGATTTCGGGTTTTCCTTAACCTTAGATAATGTTAAAGCAGTGATCTTCGTAAGTATTCAATCCTTTCTGATACGTTTTTGCAATTGATCTTATTGATCTTGTTAGGATCAAACACTCAATCGGACGAAGAAAAACACTCAGGATTGAGAAGAAAACACTCAGTTTTGAGAGAGTGAGTTTTGAGAGAGGAAAGGAAGAAAATAAAAACTTTGTTTTTTCGTGGTAACTTTCACTTTAGAAAAATATATTAATGACGGTTACTGTTACAAAATACATATACATGTAGAAATATAGTACAATACAGTCTATGGGTTCGGGGCGCTGCCCAATATTAGGATCGATTCACACCAATTGATGAAGGAGAAGAACAAGAATTCTAGAGAGATGAGGGAGAGGTATAGAGAGAGAGCTGATTTATGTGGTAACACCCAATTAGGGTAACCTCCACGCGGTTTGGCTAATTTGTATTGATGATGATTACTGTTACAAAATACGTATATATAGAGAAATACAGTACAGTACATTACATTATAGCCTATGGGTTCAGGGCTATACTGTACAGAAATACAGGTTGAACTGCGAGATGCGTACATTAATACATAATCTATCATTACATATTAATCAGACTACCATACTTAACATAAGAGTGTTTTTCTATTGAAGGGAATTTTTACTGCTGGGAGCGAGACATCTGCAACAACGGTAGACTGGGCCATGGCGGAAATGATGAAAAACCCAACAATCCTTAACAAAGCACAGAGTGAGGTCAGACGTGTATTTGACAAAAGAGGAAGAGTCGAAGAGGATGGCTTACAAGAACTCAACTACTTGCAGTTGGTAATCAAAGAAACCCTAAGGCTCCACCCTCCTCTTCCTCTTCTTCTTCCTCGAGTTTGCGGGGAACAATGTGAGATAGGCGGGTTCGAAATCCCCATAAACACTAAAGTGATCGTGAATGCGTGGGCCATGGGAAGAGACCCAAAATATTGGAAAGAACCTGAGAAATTCAATCCTGATAGGTTTCTAGAAATTCATGTTGATTTTAGGGGAACAAATTTCGAGTACATACCGTTTGGTGCCGGAAGGAGGATGTGCCCAGGTGTGGTGTTCGGCCTCAACAGCATGGAGTATCAACTATCGATGCTGCTCTACCATTTCGACTGGAAGATTGCCAATGGTGGAATGAAGAATGAAGAACTGAACATGACTGAGGCATTTGGGGTGACAGTTCGTAGAAAAGAAGACCTTTACTTGGTAGCCACGCCCTATCAACCGCCATCGTCTTCCTAGATTTCATATTTAAGATTTTTAGTTTTAACATTTCTGTAATTATTAAATTTTGCTTTTTTTATTTTTAGGATTAAATACCAAATAACTATTTGAACTTTGGACGTTTTACAAATAGCTATCCGAACTTTGAATTTTCAATAACGGCTACCTAAACTTTGGACGAAGGTGCAAATAGCTACCTCAACTTTGACATGGGGCAACTCGTTACCTCCGTTAAATTTTCCGTTAAATATGGACGGAAAATGACGTGTCAGCACATGATTGGTCCATAATTTTAAAAACTATATTATTATTTTTAAATACTAAAAAAATCATAAAAAATCTTTAAAAAACTGGAAAAATAAGAGTTTGTATTATAATTTTTGTATTGAAAAATATGAAACCAAATTAAAAAAAAAACTAATAATTTTTTTTATTTCATAATTTTAGTAAAAATATTATATTTAAAACTCTTGTTTTTTCAGTTTTGTAAAGAATTTTTCTAATTTTAAAAAAATAATATAGTTTTTAAAATTATGGACCAATCATGTGTTGTCACATCATTTGCCGTCTATATTTAACGGAAGTAGCAATTTGCCCCATATGTCAAAGTTTAGGTATCCATTTTTGAAAATTCAAAGTTCGGGTATATATTTGTAAAATATTCAAAGTTCGGGTAGCTATTTAGTATTTAATCTTTTTTTTTTTAAGAGCTTGACTCCATTATTTTGGGGTGATATTATTATAGTAAGTTCAGACTTTTGATATAATCATAAAAAGGTAAAATAGAATGGTAAAAATTGCTATTCTTGCACAATTACTAATATAAGAAATCTTTCATGGTTCTCATTTCCAGCCAAACATAGTCGAGAACATGATTCTGCAGTTATATGGTCGGTATTTTGTACTAAAAAAAGCATCCGACAGCAGTTATATATAATAACCTTCACGCATTTTCACAACAACATATGCAGAAATAGAGAGTTCTTCATTTCTCCGTTCTTTGAAATGGAGAACTCGCCAATCATAATAACTTTCCTCCTCCTCCTCATCTATGTCTTGGTAATCGAGGGAGTTTCATCATTTACTCATAAGTATGAGGCAATTTTCAATTTCGGAGACTCATTAAGCGATACAGGAAACCGTCTCAGAACTGATCCCGTTCATAACTTTACGGGCGAGCTTCCGAATGGTATAACCTTTGGAAAACATAGCGGTCGAAGTTCAGATGGACGTTTAGTAATTGACTTCATCGGTAAGTAGTCACATGATTTGCACTTGCATCATAATCATAACAAAAACCTTAACTTTATGGGTCAATAACAAAAAAACAAACCGAATTTTGAGGAAAACCCAAATAGCAAACTGAACTTGGTTTTTGGACAAACAACAAACCAAACTTTTGGAATTAAGCAATCAACAAACCTACCTCAAATTTTTATTATCTTTGAGCGAATTTTTCAATGTTTGAGGTAGTTATTAAGTCAGCATTAGTTGAAGTATTCACTACGGGAGAAGACTGAGTTAAAGGCTCATTTCGACGACTCAAATATAATTGAGCCGTGAAAAATTTAATATAATGATTTTTAACGGCTCAATGATTAATGAGCCGTCTAGAAATTGATCATTTACCGGCTCAATTCTTTGAGCCGTCATTATTTTGACGCTAAAACTCTATTAATTTAAATCGAAATTATTTTAGACGACTCTAATACTGTAGAGCCGTCAGTCAAAATATTTGTTTTTTAATCCAAATTATTTTGGACGGCTCAGTTTTGTTGAACCGTCAAGTAAACCAAATTTTTTTTTTCGTTTAGAACATTCTAAGGAAAGAGTATTACAACTTAATAACTCCATCATACATTGAAAAATCCGTTCAAACATAATAAAAAATTGAGGTAAGTTTGTTAATTGCTCATTTCCAAAAGTTTGGTTTGTTGTTTGTCAACAAAAAAAGTTCGGTTTGCTGTATGGTTTTTCCTCAAAATTCAGTTTGTTTTTTGATAATTAACCCTAACTTTATTATATCTACATATGATGCAGCTGAGGAGTTAGGATTGGAACATCTTCCTCCATTTCTAGACCTAAGAAAAGGTCCATATGTGAAGAGAGGAGGGGTGAATTTTGCAGTAGCTGGAGCCACAACGCTGGATCCAGACTTGTTAAAGGAGAAGATGAAGCCATTACAAATCCTAGTATTTGGACAACAATCTCTAAGTGTCCAGCTTAGCTGGTTCAAAGAGTGGACTTCGAAATGTGCAGATCAATCAGGTGAACTCCTATAATAATGACATTTCATTCCCTTCATAAGCAGGTTTATATCTAATTGTTTCATATGCTGTGTAGATTGTAAAGAGTACTATAAGAAGTCACTCTTCGTGGTGGGAATTGGTGGAAATGACTACAACTATCCCATCTTGTTTAAGGCAACAGATAAACAACTGGAAACTCTGGTTCCACTTGTCACTGACAGAATCACAAAAGCCATCGTTGTAAGTTATGTTGGAATGATCCCATTTAGATTCATGCTAAACTTCTCAAGACTGTAACTTTTTGATGTGATGATCGTTTTACAGGAGTTGATCAATGAAGGTGTAGTTAACTTTTTAGTGCCTGGAGTTATGGTCCCTAGTTGTGGTTCACCATTTGACATTCCAGTATTCCTATCTCACAACAAAGCTCTCCAACAATCTCTACAAAATGTGCGAAATGCTCATCCACATGTCAACATTACATACGCTGATTATTACGGGGCTGGCATGGTTTTCTATCGCGATCCAAAGCGATATGGTAAGTAAAATCGCTCCATATTCAATTCAGTTATAACACTCTAAACCAGAGCGAGTTGAGTGTTCTTACTAACTCAACACAGATTAACCGACTATTATTACTTACTTGGTTAACACAATTTGAGTGAGTGTGTCATCCTCACTTGAGTACTTGACTACTTGAGTTCAGAGAAGAAGAAAAAATCTTATTGAACTTAATGTTCAATGTCAATTGCTAACCCAACCTCACTTGAACGAACCCATTGTACTCATTTGGAAATAGAAAATGAGAAGTTTTTGTTATACTTGGTTGTTAAATCACTAGTTCAACACAAATCTTTCATTTTCACCAAAGTTCAAAAAATGAGGAATTGTTGTTACCTGAGTTCTTAATCATTAACCAAACTCGGTCTGACTAAGTTTATTATTCTCACTTAGGCCTAGAAAAAAAAATCTTGTTGAATGTGAGTGCACAATCACTAGTTTAAAGTAGGGTTGGGGAAACGGGTCGTGGGTCGTGTCGGTGTTGAATCGTGTTAGGGACCCTCTGACCCAAACACGACCCGTGTACTAGTATGAATCAATTTTTCAAACTCAAACCTGACCCGTGGGTCGGTGGGTCAACCTGCGAAACATAATAACCCGTCATGAATGAAAGGGTTGGGTCAGACTGACCCGTTGGACCCCTATGATCCGCGGGTCAGTCTGACCCGCGCATACAAAAAAAACCAGAATGACACCTGTTATTTTAATATAATATAAAAATATCACGGGTCACGAGTTGACCCGTTGGTCAAACCTTCATACCCAAACTTGACCCATGGTATCACAGATCATCTACGGGTTTGGTCAAAATGACTCATGGGTTAAAAACCCTGACCCAAACACGACCTGTGGGTGGGTCACCCACGGGTTGGGTCAGGTTTTGCCACCCCTAGTTTAAAGGCATGATTGAGTTTGTTGTCCTCATTTAGGTAAAAGAAAATGAAGTAAAAAAATGAAGAATTTTTGTTGAACTAAGCGTTTCAATCACTAACTCAATCATGTCTAATTGAGCATGTTGTACTCATTAGGTTTAAGAAAAATAGTGTTTGTTGCCCTCACTTGAACTTAGTTGAACTTGAACACAATCTAAAATATTTGTCACTGGTTGGTGACTCGAAATTGTAGGTCATATACTTTCATATAACTAATTATTTCTCTCGTTAAGACATACATTCTACTTTGCAAAATCGATCACTATCTCAGATTGATTTTATTACCATTTGTAACGCCTCAAATTTGAGCAACTGACTAGTTAACACATATGTGGATTTACTATTTATTTTTTTAAAATAATAGGATTTACTAAAGGAACTAAAGAATCTTGTTGCACGCGCCACATGTGTGGATCTCCCAATTCGACTGCTTGTTCGAATCCATCCGAGTTTGTATGTTGGGATGGAGTACATCTTACTGAATCGGCTTACAAGATCATGGCAAACGGTTTGATGCATGGAAATTTCTCTTCATCCTCAATAAACAAATTTGGTCCATTCTTTTGATAATAATGATTCATTTGTATTTATTAAAATTCCATATAATCACAAAATTTTATTCACTTTAAAAATATTATAAATTGCTTACTATTCGTTCTCGTATTTACTATTTATAGATAGAATAAATAGATAGATAGATTATAGATATTCTTTTATATTAAACTACTAAATATTAGTATTAGTTTTCTAAACCATTTGCTTAAGGAACTAAAAAGAGTATAAGGCACTTGTTAAAATTATTTGAAACATTATTTAATTTCGTTATATTTTTGAAGCTCAAAAATATTGTATTATTGTAAACAAAATCTCTTGAGTTGTCGACTCACTAAAGGAAATCATTCGACCAAAATTACACATAATAAATCTTATCCCTTTATAATCAAAATTCATTATATTGAATAAATTTCACGACACCCTAAGTTCGAACAACTGTCATCACTAATTTAACTTAGTTTAACTAAGTTTGTTATTTTCACTTAGGCTAAAAAATTCTTGTTGAATTTGAATGGTACATCTATGCTTATATGAGTTCAAAATTACTTCTTTATATCTGATGTAGGATATAATATCACAATACTAGGAGCAAAGATTTTAGACTGGGTCACGATGAGGATGACACATGCTTTAAGAATAGTAGATTGTGATACTATATCTCACATAAGATAAAAAGAAGTGATTTGGAACTCATATAAGAAAGGTGTAGTAGTCAAGTACAACTTGAATTTCTCATTTTTGGGTCTAAGTGAGGATAACCGACTTAATCGGCTTGAGGATAACATAACTCCATCTGATTGGCCGAAGAACCTATAATTTTCCTTTCAAGCCACCCTAATGATGTTATACATCTCGGATTAAATCGAAAAATATGTAATATATTTGTCCAACTTAGTTTTGAATGTAACTTGTTTATGACTTTATGTTTTTAATAGGTTTCGCTCTATTGATTTTAAATAAAATCGTTATTTGGCAAAAAAAAAAAACAATTGTTAACTTTCCATTTAACAATTTCGTTAATTTGAATGACTATGCAAGTTTTGTAGACATGGAAGCCAACGATTGAATCACTGCGTAAAAAATATGAAGAAAAAATATATTTATATAAAATAAATTTAAATTATTCATATTATCTTTTAAATAAATAAGATCTACTATATTAAATCAAACGTATTATATTTTTCTCATACTTAATTTTTAAATCTCAACAAATCAGAACGCAACCTTTTAGATGTTATAATATATATAAATATGGTATAAATTATAGCTAATTCTAACCAAAAAATATAGCAAAATCAAGAGTAAAAATAGAATTCTTAGATTTTGTTTTTTGTTTTTTACTTTTACCAGTCAACCACTTGAAGAAAGATAATTCTTTATTAGAAGGTTATTTAACGATTATTACTCATTGTTGAGATTTCACTGTAATCTTAATTTGTTAACTAAATACTCGCTCAATACGTAATTTCTGGTAAAAATCCGCAAATCTATACCGAATCTACAGTAGTTTTCCCCGTATAAATACTTGTGCAGAGGTATTGTTCCAGTAAAAAAATTCATAACCCTTTTCTTTTCTTAAATAATTTCTCTTTATTAAGTCCCTTTGTCATCGTTTTCCTCGAAAAGATTGAGACACCCAAGTTGCAGAAGGTAATAGCCATGTCGAAATTCTATCAAAGCTTGAATTTTTATCATGAAATCGTCATGCAATAATTTATTTGATCTGTTTTGGCATTAAATGGGTCATTAATTATTGCTATAACTTTACGGTGAAGAGAGTGTTGTGTAGTGTCTGTCAGTAATGTGTTTCTCTTAAAGGCTTCTCCTTTTACAATTTGGGATTGAGATGATGCCGTTTTCTGGGTGGAGTAAGAAACCATGATGTTATAGAAGATTCATCTCCTCTATTTCTGCTCTATCTGGTAACAGATTTCTCATTCCCAAATCTTGTCTTTTCTCCTCCTGAAACTGCTCTGTTTCCATGTTCTTCTCTGCTCTAATTACAGTGGTTCTTGGGCTGTAAAGACGCGGTTTACAGCTTCAAATTTTACTTTTGGAAACAATAAGAATGTTTTAGGCAGTCAAGGATTCATTTTTATTTTTCCATTTGAATATATGTACGTTTTGCCCAGGTTCTATTATATATAGTACATTATCTGTTGCCTCTGATAAATGTTTCTTTCACACAGTGATCATGTCCCTAGATTGGAGATGGATTTAACTGAGGCCAGAAACTAGAACCAGACAAGATCATAGGTTGTCTTCTCTTGAGAGACCAAACCGACCAAGAAATGATCGAATGGCCTCTCGGACCGGATAAGTCGATTGGAGAAGACACCAACATGACCAACGACCTCAGATTAGCACCGAAATCTCCATTTCCATACATCTCGCCACCCACAACCCTTCGCCCCGAGCATCCCGTGAGCTTCGGCCCGAGGAACTTGAAATACTCGTCTCTCTACAGTCGGGTTTCTGGGTATAACTTCGATCAGTTAAGTCAAAATCAAGTTCAAGTTCAAAATCCCTATCTGGGTTTCAAAGATCATGTGACAGCAGGTCTCAGGGAGGTCCCAAATGAATACGTGTCCATGAGGCGAAGAAATCCGATCAAGACTTGCCATTACCACATCAGGGGATTTTGCAAGTATCGCGATAACTGTAAATTCCTGCATGATGAATCGATTCCTCGCAGCTTCTCACCTGCACTGAGGGGTTTCTCAAACAATGAAGATCATGATCAAATTTTCCCACCTGGGTCCCTGGAAAAACTGGAGATCGAGATTGTGGACATCCTTAAATCGCGAAGAGGACCTATTTCTATTGCTTCGCTTCCAATGATATACCTCGAGAGGTACAGCAAGAGTCTTCAGGCTGACGGGTACCTTACTGAGAGCCAAAGGCACGGAAAAACGGGACACAGTTTGACCCGACTGCTCTCGAAGATTAGCAGCATAACCCTAATCGACAGGTTCAGTAATTTTTCTTCCTTATATCCCAAGTAATAAATCAATTCCTAGTTTCTTGCAGGCCAAGTAATTTAGTCCTCATTTTTACTCAATGGTTTTGGGGTCACTGCAGGCCTCATGGGCAGCATTTCATTGTTTTGGCTGAGGATGCAGCAAAGTACATTGAAAATCGACATGAGAGAGGCGAGAATAGTTCCATTAACAGCAAATCCCGACAGATCTATCTGACATTTCCGGCTGAGAGTCCTTTTACAGAGAAAGATGTTGCTAACTATTTCAGGTCACCGATTATTTGATATACGTTAGTACATTATTACAGATGTTTCCTCAATTACTCACTTCTTTTTATTTGTTTTACAGCAATTTTGGGGCGGTTGAGGATGTTAGGATCCCATGTAATAACAAAAGAATGTTTGGTTTTGTGACATTTCGTGATTGGAATACGGTTCAGATGATTCTTTCAAAGGGAAACCCACATTACATATGTGGGGCTCGTATTCTTGTGAAGCCATACAAGGAGAAGTCAAAGCTCAACGACAGGTACCACTACTATGTCCTGTTCTTGAAACATGAATCTTGGGAGAACGATGATACATTCCCTGTAAAATGTTCCGAGCATTTTTTTCAATATGGGTGACAGGAAACACCATGACAGACTGGAAACTCAGTTCCACCATCTGCAACTTGCCGATGCAGAATCTGATTTTGACTCAAGTAAGTATTCTGGGCAACAAAATTGTGAAAATTGGTTACGTAAGTGTGAAAATTCTGATAATGTTCTAATCGGGTTTGTCAGTGGCAAGAGAGTATGAAACATTGACAATCCTACAATACCAGAAGTATCTGAAACTTGAGGCACTTCGCTTGGCTCAGCTGGAGCTTGCAAGAAAGTATCACCTCCAATCTTTCTCTAACAACATCAATAGCCAAGTTGCAGAAGGTATATTATTCTTTCCTTCTTTCTTCCATTCATTCATTAGTATTACTTAAGTTGTTCAATTTCATAATGCTTTAGGTTTTTAACTTGCTTTTGTGCAGATCGTTTGAATCTCCCATCAGACCAAGGCTTCAGTTACTGTCTTGGTGTTGTAAATGCTCAGAACGACAATTTCCCAATGGTGGAGAAGAATGAACATGACAGGTCCATTTGACAACAATTTTAGTTTTTCTATGTAACACTATATTTACTACCTTCGTGGTTTTTTTTTGGCAGAGAAATAAATCTCCCAGAAAGTCCGTCTGCAGCAGCAATAGCAAACATCTCCAACTTTATTTAGGGTGTCTCATCAAATAACACACCAGCAGAAGAATAATCATAGTGCGCTGATTATGTAAATACTAGGGTTTCTAAGTGTTTGTCACAGATTCAGCTCTGCAATGTTTATAGGAACGTCAATGGTGTCAGCCTCATCGAAGATTTAACACAGGATACATACAGATACAACTTAAAGCTTTAGGTCAAAGTTGAGGAGGTGTTAATTTATAGCTTCTGCAGTAGCATCCCTTAGAAAGAGTTTGATATTTTAGGAGTATGAGATATGGTTTAGAACAGTTTGATTGATTAAAGAAGAAGAAGTTGCACCATATTTGGAGCAAAATATCTGTCTTCTTCAGTGGTCATCCATATGATACCAGCAAATTGCAAATAAAAAGATGTTTTTGAGTATTCCCTGGTGTTAAATATGCATTCTTTTAAGCATTTACTTTCTTGATATCTTACATTTGCAAATTGCAATTCGGTAGTTTACAAGAAGAAAAACACTTTTAATACCTAACATTTTATTAAGTTGCACTTTGGCATCCAACAAATTTTCTTGTACATCATCTTTAGTAAAAGCAACTAAACACAGATAAAGGAATCAAGAATTCTCTGTTGTGAAGTGTTAGGATCGATTCTTGAACACACAATGATTCTGATAAAGTAGAAGAACCAAAATTCTAGAGAGATGAGGTAGAACTAGAGAGAGAGTTGATTTCCGTGGTAACACCCAATTGGTTAACCTCCACGTGGTTTGGCTATATTACTGATGAAAAATACATTGTTACAAAATACGTATACAATAAGAAATACGGTACAATACAGTCTACTGGTTCGGGGTGCTGCCCCTAACCCCGCCTTAATACAGTCTACAAGGTTGAACCGCGAGACACGTACATTAATACATAATCTAACATTACATATTAATCATACTCCGATACCCAACATGAAGTTCGTGGAAATTCTAACAATCTTCACTTACATAGAACATTGTTGATCAATACATCCAAGTTTTTGTAAGACGATCATGAGGAAGAAGCAACTGCTTCATCAGCCATCTTCTTCCACTCCATCGCCTTCTTCTTCATCTCTTTTCCCCTTTCTCCTTCCATTAGCTCCCTCACCAACGCTTCCACATCATCCCTCTTCACGTTATTGTCAATCTCCATCCCGACCCCCCACTCCGTGCAACAGTACCGACAGTTCGTCTGTTGCTCTGCGAAGAATGGCCAACAGACTAAAGGCACCCCTGCACATAGACTTTCTAGGGTTGAGTTCCATCCGCAGTGGCTCAAGAAGCCTCCGACTGATGGGTGGTTAAGAACAGCCTCTTGAGGGCACCAGTTGGTCAAGAAGCTCCTACCCTCAGTTGCACTCAGAAAGCTTGGAGGTAGCATAGCGGATTCACCCGACACTAGGTCTGGTCGGATCACCCACAGAAAGTCTTGGTTGCTCTGGGCAAGACCCCATGCAAACTCAAGCATTTGCTCCGTCGTCATGACAGTGATGCTTCCAAAATTCACAAGAACGACCGAGTTTGGCGCTTTTGAATCGAGCCACTCTAGACACCTCACATCTTCCTTCCACAAGTTGGACCCGAGTTTCTTCACGTCCAACTCAGGCACCTGGTTTCATTAAAGGAAGTTTGCTCACTTCATACAAATATGCATGGTACGTGCTACGTTCATCTGTGATTTTCATCACATTTTAACAGAAAAATCAACCTGATTTTCTAAGAGGTGTAGGGGCCCAATCGAGTAGACTGGAGGCAGCATCGTATTGAGCGTGTCTAGAACTCGACTCTCTAGGGCATCGAACGTGTTGAGTACAATGGCGGAGGCCTGTTTGGCTCTCTCGCACTCGGTTGTAACGAACTCGACCATGAAGTCGTTCGGATCGGTGGTTCTAATGAAAGTCGGGAAGTCCTTCAACCGGATATTGTCCATACCCGGGATCCAATCAATTGGAGTGTCTAGATATCCATTGGTTAAATCCGATGCATCTGCATTAGTTCATTAAGAAAATATTAAGATGACTTAAGAATATACTGAATGTTTTCACTAATAAGTTCGAAATTTTAAAACAATTGTTTAAGGCGTACGTTTTTAAGTTTCCCACAAACAATAATCATTTTGTAGTGTCAAAATGGTACTTATAAGTTATAGACAGACAACAATATTGATGGGTATTTACTACAATATTGATGTGTGTTTACTTTTATTTGGCTACTTATCTTTGTATTCAAAGCCCAGAATTTTATATTGGGTTCACAATTTTTCATGCCAGGTTTCTCAATATCTATCTATCTATATATATATTAATTTGGATAAGTTATAAGTTATGGATAAGTTATAAGTTATTTAGAATTGTCACAACTAATTAAGTTTTTTAAGATATTTTCTCATTCCTAATGTAATTTTCATAACTTCTAATTGGTCCATGTCAAACATGTAATTTTCACTCATATGTGGCATGTCATGTAACATAGTTTAAAATCTTCCAAACCCTCTCATTCATTCTCCCACCAAGTTACAATTTTTTTAAATATCTTCTTATTTTCTAGGTCCATTTATAATTTTTCTTAAGTTTATTTTATTTACTAAATTTTACATTTTATGAAAAGTAAGAAGATGTATAAATTAAATCTTTTTATTACAATATAATTTAAGATGAAATTAAGAATTATTATGTATATTATATATCAATTTTATGAAAATAATAATTTTTATATATTTATAATTGTGACATAAAATTTAGGGTATGAAAAAATTATAATAATAATTTTAATATAATGTTTTCATACTTTTCTTAGGACTATTTTTATAAAATATTATTGTTATATTCTATTAGAATTAAATTATATTACAAAATTTAAAAATAATTTATATTTAATATAACTAATATGCATATATTTACATATACATACATACATATATATATATATATATATATTCGAATAGTTAGTATATATTTAAAAATATATAAAAATTAAATAGTAGATGTTATAAAATAAATTTTAAAATTATTAATTAGCATCGTATTCATAATTGGTTACATTTGTTTTTATTATCTACTCATTTATTTTTAAATATTTGTATAAAATATAAATAATTTTTATATTGTATAATATTATAAAAATAAATTTTAACATGTTTTTCATAAATATAATTAATTTTTATGTTGTGTAATTGAATTAATATTTATTAAATGAGCTTTAATAATGTATAAATAATCATGTTATAAATATATATTTATATTTATTTAAAAAATATTATTAATGCAGCTTTAGTAAATGGTAGAAATCAAATTACCTTTAAGCGGGGTATAACCCAACTCAATCAAACTCTGATAATGCACGTATCCCAAGAACCCACACGCACTGGTGGTCCACAACAGCACCTCCGGCACCCCGATCTCCTTCGCCCCGTCTAACGTGAAGCTCATCACGCCGTCAGACACCACACAGCTCACCGGAGGGATCTCGCCAGTATTGGCCCTCTCATTCAGCCCCGCCAGGAGATCCTTAAAATAGGGAAGACAGTTTCGGCGAGTGGATTTGCAGAGGGCGGGGATGTCCTGAGTTGCTTCCACGTCAGAAGGAGGCAGGCCGTCAGGGATGGTGGCGAACTCGAAGGAGGGAAGGCTGTCGAGGGAGGTCGGCCCTCGGGACTTGAGGAGGCGTCGGTGGTTGAACTCGGAGTTGACGAAGGTGACGTGGAAGCCACGGTGGTGGAGGAGCTTGGCTAGTTTCAGCATGGGGTTGATGTGGCCTTGGGCTGGGTAGGGCACGCACACGGCGTGGGGTTTGTTCATCGCTGACGTCTTCAGTTCTTGCATTTGACCCATGGTTGAGCTCAGGATTGTGAAGATATTCAGGAACTCAAAGTGGAAGAGAGATTTGATTGATGAAGGAGATGAAAGGATGGGGTTTCGATATTTATAGGTCATTCACATCATACGTTACTCAAGTATGGACTATTTTGTTTTTGCTAGAAAAGGAAGGTCAAATTTAAAGCCCACAAGGCACAAACCATGACTTGGCTACCTAGGGTTAAATTATTGTTGCATTTTATATATAATATATTAATTAACAGTAAAAAAAAAAGTAAGATCTAATTAAGTAAATTTTGAAGCTTCTTAAAACTATATATTATCACAAATTATTATTTTTTACCAATGATGAGCAAATGTGAAGATATAAAATAGAAACTGATTCCACACGTACGTATAGTTTTTTTACATAAATTTTGGCAATAAACTATGTAAATATAAATGAAAAAACATATTTAAAGATTATCACGTAAACATATTTATCTAAATGCTTACTAGTATTTATCGACACAAATGACAAAACCCTAAAACATCACGCCTATCATCCAAAAAGTTTTTTAGCAAACGTTTAATCCATAAAAAAAAGTTGTTTATGGCATCAGATTTCTAAAACAAATATATATTTTACAAAAGAAAGGGTGCATCATAGGGAAGAAGTGCAAGGTAAAACCCCGAAAATTACCTATTAATTATATTGTTCTCTTTTTTACCTTTTAAATTGAAAAGGTGCTCAATATAAACATGTATATTATTATATTGTTTATCAAGCTAAACGATATTACAATATTAATATTTGTAGCAAAATTGCATACTTTCTGCTTTAGCAGAGTCGTATACGCTTACTTTCTGATTTGGACGACGGTCAATAATAGAGAGGTAAGAATTAAATCTATAAAAAGAAAGGAAACGCGTTTTTAAATGAAAAGAAATTGAAATTAAATACATATTTTATTATATAATCTCAAAAATAAGTGGAGTCCGAGTCATGGGTTCCTCTCAGACAAACGCTTAATTACTCTGAACGTGTAGGGTTCACAATGTTGATAATGTATTATATTATAGTCAGTGTTGAAATCAAATCAATTTTTTGTTTTATATATATACATATAACGACATGTCGGTCCGATCAACTTGCAGTAACAACTTGCATTAACAGCTTGCACTAACTTGTTGAAACTTGGAAGTCTGAGCAAAACGTGAAAGTTGACAGGCAGACTATTCCGATAAATATCAATGACCATTCAATAAGGGTGAATAGTCTAAACAGACTATTACCGGATCGAGAGCAGACTAAAGCAAGAAGTTGACAGGTCCAAGCACTCACAAAGCTGGAAGAATTGATCGATCCAGGAACTAGGAATTGGATGGAGGGCAAAGTCCGAGCTGCTGTCCCATAGCCAAAAGTCCAGTCGCTGCTGTCAGTCTCTATCCTCTTATCCGAAGAAGAGACCAACTGAGGTGGCCCTATGAACGCGGAGGAAAGCTGACCGTTTGGTCGGCCTATCATCACATTCGAGAGCAGGAAGGCCGATCCGAGGACAAAACTGACATAGGGGGAGCTGGACAACAAACAGGTCCGAACGTTTGGGAGGCAATCTGGAAATCGAAGACACTGCCTAAGGTTTGGGTATTCGCCTGGAAGGTCCTGTCGAACTCGCTAGCAGTCCGAGAAAGGTTAGTCCGAAGGGGGATGCAAGTAGTCAAGTTCTTCCTTTCATTACCGTTGATGAATATTATTATTAGGTTAACGACTCACACATAATTTACTTATATAAATAGAATATTACTTATAAAAGTATATTTTATTGATAATTTTTTTTTTGGTCTAATTTTTTTTTTTTTTGAAAAGTCTATCCAATACCCTAATATAGAATAAAATATATTTCCAAGGTAATCAACACAACATTAACAGAAACCTTAGAGTTTTATAAGTACATATATATACAAGAGATTAGACACTCCAATAACGAAACTATGGAGAATTAGGGATAGACTAACTAAATAACTATTCTCAAGGACTTAAGCATATCTTCCATTCCCTCTAGGGGGATCAGACAGGGGGATCCGTTATCCCCCTACCTCTTCATTCTGGTGTCCGAAGTCCTGTCTCGGAGGCTCGACCAGCGTGTGCGACTCAAGGAGGTAATCGGGATCAAAGCTAGGAGCTCAAGTCCGGAGTTGCACCACCTGTTTTTCGCCGATGACACTCTCCTCTTCCTGAAGGGCACTCGTGAAAACGCCCAAGCGGTCAAGGCGACACTCGATGATTACTGCCTCGCCTCGGGACAACGGGTCAATTTCCAGAAGTCGATTATGTTCTGTGGGGAGTTGCTGAATACGGGGCTGCCTAGGGAGATTGCGGATATGTTTGGGACGCCCATGGTGAGCAACCCGGGTAAGTATCTTGGTCTTCCCTCGTTATGGGGGAGATCGAAATGCCAAGCTCTCAATTTTTTGAAGGACCGAATAGTGAGTAAGCTGTAGGGGTGGAGGTCCAAGTTATTGAACAATGCAGGGAAAGAGGTGCTATTGAAGACGGTTATTTCAGCAATTCCCTCGTACACGATGTCGGTCTTCAAACTGCCGAAATCGTGGTGTGGGATTATCAACGGGCTTATGGCTCGTTTCTGGTGGGGAGCATCCAATGGCGACCGCAAAATCCATTGGGTAAAGTGGGATGCGATGACTAGATCGAAGTCGTTGGGAGGCTTGGGCTTTCGCGAACTGGAGTCGTTCAACGAAGCCCTTCTTGGGAAGATGGCCTTTCGGCTGTGGGCTGAACCAGACTCCCTGTGGGCTAAGGTTATTAAGGGCATGTATTTCCCGAATCGGAGCTTCCTTGAAGCTACGAAAGGCAGTCGCGCTTCTTGGGCGTGGAATAGTCTCATTGTTGGCCGAAAGGTGATGATGAGTGGGTCTGTCTGGTCCCTCGGAGACGGAAAACAGATCAGGCCGTTCGTAGACAAGTGGATCCCGGGAAGGTATGATCGTTGCATTGGTTCACATCCCATTTCTCAGGTACAAGCAGGCTGCAAACTGGAGGACTGGATTGATGGGGACACCAGAACCTGGAATTCAAACCTGATCCGACAGGCTATCTCGGAGGAGGATGCTGCCTTGGTGCAGGAGGTTCCCATTCCGATTGTCACAAGACCGGATGAGCTTAGGTGGCCGTTTGAGAGGCATGGTCGGATATCTGCAAGATCAGCTTACCACCACATCCGTCAAAGGGTGGCCTGCGACCCCCTTGCGTCAGGCCAGGCTGCTTCTGCCCAGTCTGGAGGTCCGAACCTCTGGATCGAGATTTGGCGAGCCCGGACTTTGCCTAAGGTACGCGTTTTTGCTTGGAAACTGCTGTCAAAGTCTCTGGCTGTGCGGGAAAGGCTGGTTCGTCGGGGAATGCAGGTGCCTATCGGGTGCCCCGTGTGCCACCAAGCCGAAACCATTGAACACATGACCTGGGAGTGCCCTTGGGCTGCTAAGGTGTGGGAGCTGCTGCTTGGCCTGCTGGATCCGGGGGATGGCTGCGTCTCGATCCACCAGTGGCTCTCCAAGCGTTTTCTCGGTCGCCCAGAATCGAGGGCAGACAAGGGGATGCGGTGGGCGACCGTGCTCATCGCGTGTTGGTCGATCTGGAAGGCAAGGTGCGCCTGCGCCTTCGAGGGTCGTTTCCCAGATCACAGGCTGGTTGTTCAGTCCATCTTCAAGCTGGTCCAAGAGTGCAAGCTGTTGCAGGCTCGCAGCATCCGCCCGCAGTCCACAGACCTGCTTCTCCCAATCCAGCAGAACCGTCTTCTTCAAGCTTGGACGCCACCGAGCAGGGGATCAGTGAAAGTTAACTGCGACGCGGCATGGAACGGGAGTACCGGAGCGGGTGGTATCGGCGTCCTGGCACGAGATCACGAAGGGCGGATCGTGGGAGGATCGCTAAGATCGGAACACGCGGCTTCGATCGAAATTTTGGAGGCTCGGGCTGTGTTTGAAGGCGTTTATCTTGCCTATCAACACGGTTGGGAGTCGATTGTTATAGAATCGGATTCGGAGATTGTAATCAACCACATTGTCGGGTTGGTAAAGTTTTGGCAAATAGATACTATAGTGGCAAATAGCGTCCATTTGGCGGGTAGCTTTTGTAATACGGTTTGGAATAGAATACCAAGATCCGCAAACCATTGTGCGGACTGGATAGCGAAACAGGCATTGGGGGGGATGGAACCTCGGATTGGTTATTACAACCTCCAACCCCCTCTTAGAGTTACTGAGATGTGATTCGGAGTTGTACAGGGGTCCCACCCAACCCCTTTTTTGATAGTGCAATATTCAGAATTTATACGGTCAAAAAAAAAAAGCATATCTTCCATTTACGTTGAGTTCGATGTTAATGAGGGGGTAAACTTAATGGCTTAAGACTAGACGACTTTAATGATTTTAATTTAGGGTTGCATGGTATACTTAATTCTACCATTCTTTAAGACGTATAAAATCCATCATATTTATTGAAAAATAAATAGTGTTACAAATAAGGTCGAAGGTTAGAAATAAAATGTTAATGGAGTTAAATCCAAACCCTAGTGAAAATAGATTTTATTGAAAATAAATAGTGTTACGTACATGTGTTAGAAATATAATTTTAATGGACCCAAAACAAAACACTAGCGAAAATAGATGCACGTGTATTTTTACCTTAATGGGTAATATAGAGTAGAGACCTTCGTGGAAACCCTAGCAGACGAAGATATTTGGTGGGTATACTCACCATTTATTATCATTGACTTTGTTATCATCGTCTCTAAAGAGGGTACAAGAAATCGGAAATTGCATGATACAATCCCTGTACAACTATCCATAAGCACATAAGTCCCAAAGAAAACATAAAAGGATATATTAAATCAAAATCTCTAGAGTTATAACTACACTTTTGTCTATCAAAAAAAAAAACTACATCCCCAATCCTTCAGTTCCAGCTTCCCCTTCAATAAGTTTAATGTGCAACACAGTGTCCTTAATAAATACTGACATATAACAACAATATATATATTAATCTCACTTGTTTGTTTTGAAGCAGATACTATGAATTGAATTTCAACTTGCGACGACATATAATTGTATGTAAAGAAAAAACATACAATGGAGAGAGGCAGGAACAGCTAGAAGAGATAAAAACAGCAGATAAGTAGCTAGAATATATACATCCATGTTTTTCCCCAACCATTTTATGTTGAGACAAACTTCTTGCCGGCATGAATTTATCTTCGCAAATCTCTCAACAATATATATATAAACATTAAAAATTTGTTTCTACTAATATAGTTGGTTATTCGAACTTGTATTATGTGAAAACCCTATCCATCCATTATCTGAGTACTCACCGACCAGGGAAGCTAAAAGCCAATGAATAAGATATTGTATCTTGACTTGATGTAGACGGTTTGTAATATTGAAGGTTTGTAATTTAGTTTAGTTTAATGTATCATATTTATACATTTAAATTTAATAACTATTTTCACTATTCTAACAGCTCTATTTTGTTATTTCTAACCGCTCTAGTTACAACAGTAAATACTATTTTTAACAACTCTTTTTCATTTCTAACACTGCACCTCAAATTAAGCAGTAGGATCTTAGATGTTTAACTTGCTAAGTATAGTGTTGAAAATTCCTATGTTTACTATCTTAGTTAATATATCTGCTAGTTGGGCTTCAGATCATACATATGGTAGCTCCACAATTTCTGCTTCTAGCTTTTCTTTGATGAAATGTCTGTCGACTTCTACATGTTTGGTGCAGTCATGTTGCACCAGGTTGTGTGCAATGCTGATTGCAGCTTGATTATCGCACATAATTTTGCTAGATTGTGATTGAGGAAATTCAATCTCAGATAGCAATTTTTGTAATCATAGAATTTTTGTCAATCACCGGGTCACTCCTCTGAATTCTGCTTCTGCACTTGATAGTGTCACCGCTTTCTGGTTTTTACTTTTCCATGTAACCAAGTTTCCTCCGACACATGTGAAATACCTTGATGTCGATCTTCGGTCTATTGGATTTTCTGCACAATCCACATCGTTGTATCCTTGTATCTTCAAGTGTTCAATTGGCTTGAAGAGTATCCTGTGACCTCATGTCCCCTTCAAGTACTTTATAATTCTCCATACAACATTCATATGCTCCTTTTGAGGTTGATGCATGAACTGACTAACTACTCCTACCGCATATGCGATATCCAGACGCGTGTGTGATAGATATATCAATTTTCCCACCATTCGTTGATATTTCTCTTTCTCTGCCAATTGTGCTCCTTCTACTATCTGAAGTCCATGGTTTGTTACCATTGGTGTATCCGTCAATTTGTAATCGATCATTCTTGTTTCTGCTAATAGATCTAAAGTATATTTTCTTTGAAATATAAAAATACCTTGTTTAGATCTTAGTACTTCTATTCTCAAGAAATACTTGAGTCTTCCCAAGTCCTTCATCTTGAATTCAGCGAATAGGTTTTCCCTTAGTATTGACACCTCTTCTTTATCATTTCCTGTAATGATGATATCATCAACATATATAATTAAGCATGTTATTAAATTATCTCTTTGTTTTATGAAGAGAGTGTGCTCTGAATTGCTATGTTTGTATCCATATCGCTTCATTATAAAGGTAAACCTGTCAAACCATGCTCAGTGTGATTGTTTAAGCCCATAAAACGTCTTCTTCAGTCGACATACTTCTCTTGATTGAAACCCATCTGTGAATCCAGGTAGTGCTTCCATGTATACTTCTTCTTCTAACTCTCCATGTAGGAAAACATTCTTTACATCAAACTGTTGGAGCAAACTATCTATATTTTTCGGTGGTCATCTATATGATACCAGCAAATTGCAAATAAAAAGATGTTTTTGAGTATTCCTTGGTGTTAAATATGCATTCTTTTAAGCATTTACTTCCAATGTACTCTTAATATTTCTTGATATCTTACATTTGCAAATTGCAATTCGGTAGTTTAGAAGAAGAAAAACACTTTTAATATATACCTAACATTTGATTAAGTTGCAATTTGGCATCCAACAAATTTTCTTGTACATCATCTTCAGTAAAAGCAACTAAATACAGATAAAGGAATCAAGAATTCATAGACAGAGCTGCTGTGAAGTTTGTGAAAATTCTAACAATCTTCACTTACATAGAACATTGTTGATCAATACATCCAAGTTCTTATAAGACGATCCCGAGGAAGAAGCAACTGCTTCCTCAGCCATCTTCTTCCACTCCATCGACTTCTTCTTCATCTCTTTTCCCTTTTCTCCTTCCATTAGCACCCTCACCAACGCTTCCACATCATCCCTCTTCACGTTATTGTCAATCTCCATCCCGACCCCCCACTCCGTACAACAGTACCGACAGTTCGTCTGTTGCTCTGCGAAGAATGGCCAACAAACTAAAGGCACCCCTGCACATAGACTTTCTAGGGTTGAGTTCCATCCGCAGTGGCTCAAGAAGCCTCCGACTGATGGGTGGTTAAGAACAGCTTCTTGAGGGCACCAGTTGGTCAAGAAGCTCCTACCCTCAGTTGCACTCAGAAAACTTGGAGGTAGCATAGCGGATTCACCCGACACTAGGTCTGGTCGGATCACCCACAGAAAGTCTTGGTTGCTCTGGGCAAGACCCCATGCAAACTCAAGCATTTGCTCCGTCGTCATGACAGTGATGCTTCCAAAATTCACAAGAACGACCGAGTTTGGCGCTTTTGAATCGAGCCACTCTAGACACCTCACATCTTCCTTCCACAAGTTGGACCCGAGTTTCTTCACGTCCAACTCAGGCACCTGGTTTCATCAAAGGAAGTTAGCTCATACTTTATACAAATATGCATGGTACGTGCTACGTTCGTCTGTGATTTTCATCACATTTTAACAGAAAAAACAACCTGATTTTCTAAGAGGTGTAGGGGCCCAATCGAGTAGACTGGAGGCAGCATCGTATTGAGCGTGTCTAGAACCCGACTCTCCAGAGCATCGAACGTGTTGAGTACAATGGCGGAGGCCTGTTTGGCTCTCTCGCACTCGGTTGTGACGAACTCGACCATGAAGTCGTTCGGATCGGCGGTTCTAATGAAAGTCGGGAAGTCCTTCAACCGGATATTATCCATACCCGGGATCCAATCAATTGGAGTGTCTAGATATCCATTGGTTAAGTCCGATGCATCTGCAATAGTTAGCAATAAACTATTAAGATGGCTTAAGAGAGACACTTTAAGACGTCTTTTTAGTTTTTCACAATCAACAATCACTTCGTATGGTCAAAATGGTACTTATAAGTTATAGACAGTCAACAATATTGATGGGTATTTACTATTTACATCGTTTACTTTTATTTGGCCACTTACTTCTTTGAGATGGCCAAAAAAAAAACTACCTTCTTTGTATTCAAAACCCATCATTTTATATTGGGTTCACAATTTTTCATGTCACGTTTCTCTGTATAAAATAAGGGAAACTACCACACTCGCACTCGAACTAATGGGTAATTAGAAAGTAGGTATCTAAATTTTTTTTTTATAGCAACTAAGTAGTCGAACTTATAAAAATTAGCAAATAGGTATATACTGTTAATTTCCGTTAAGAATAAACGAAAAATATCACGTGAGAAGCAAATAAGTACTTGAACTTACACGAATGAGCAAGTAGGTACCTGAACCGGTTTGATCAAACAACTTTATTTTTTTTATAAAAAAATAGAGTTTATATACCAAACACATGCATAACTCAACAATCCAATAACGTATGGAGTTGAGACATGTATGTGTTAGTATATAAACCATACTTTTGATTAAAAATAAATAAAATGATTTAACCGAACCGATTCAGGTACCTACTTGCTCATTCGTAAATTAGGTATATATTTGGTACTCACGTGATTTTTTTTTTATTAACGGAACCGATTTGCTAAAAAAAAGTTTTAAGTACTGATAATGCGGCTTTAATGAATGTTAGAAATCAAATCACCTTTAAGCGGGGCATAACCCAACTCAATCAAACTCTGATAATGCACGTATCCCAAGAACCCACACGCACTGGTGGTCCACAACAGCACCTCCGGCACCCCGATCTCCTTCGCCCCGTCTAACGTGAAGCTCATCACGCCGTCAGACACCACACAGCTCACCGGAGGGATCTCGCCAGTATTGGCCCTCTCATTCAGCCCCGCCAGGAGATCCTTAAAATAGGGAAGACAGCTTCGGCGAGTGGATTCGCAGAGGGCGAGGATGTCCTGAGTTGCTTCCACGTCAGAAGGAGGCAGACCGTCAGGGATGGTGGCGAACTCGAAGGAGGGAAGGCTGTCGAGGGAGGTCGGCCCTCGGGACTTGAGGAGGCGTCGGTGGTTGAACTCGGAGTTGACGAAGGTGACGTGGAAGCCACGGTGGTGGAGGAGCTTGGCTAGTTTCAGCATGGGGTTAATGTGGCCTTGGGCTGGGGCGGGCACGCATACGGCGTGGGGTTTGTTCATCGTTGACGTCTTCAGTTCTTGCATTTGACCCATGGTTGAGCTCAAGATTGTGAAGATATTCAGGAACTCAAAGTGGAAAGAGAGATTTGATTGATGAAGGAGATGAAAGGCGGTGGTTCGATATTTATAGGCCATTCACATCATACGTTACAAGGCACAAACCTTGACTTGGCTACCTTGGGTCAAATTATTGTTGCATTTTATATATAATATATTAACTATCAGTAAAAAAAGAGTAAGATCTAATTAGGAGTTTTTTCAAAAACTGTTTAGTTTAGAAAAAATATTTGAAAAAGTGTATATCGAAATTTTGTTTTAGGAAAGTATGTATAGGCGCACCCCTGGGATGCGCCTATTCAATAGGCGCGTCCTAGGGATGCGCCTACTGCAATAGGCGCACGCCAGGGGTGCGTCTACTGCAATAGGCGCACGCCAGGGGTGCGCCTATTGCCCAAACTTTTTTTTTTTTCACAACACAGTCTATCAGAAACCACGTTGATTTTAAGTCTGCTTATGGTTTTCCTCCTAAATAGAAATTGAGAGATAGTCTCACGCGTTGCTTTATCTCAGTATTCACAGGTTTTCCTCCAAATTTTCCAACTTGTTCTGAACAACAATGAAACAAAGTTCATGTTGTTGGTAGATGATGTGTATTTATGTTGCTCCAAATATAAGCTCCAAAAATCGAACAGGGTATAGGCTAACTAACAGCTGCAACACATTAGAGGCAGGCATGCTAGAAAGGTCCTGCAGCTGCAATCTTCCGAATATCTTGTAAAGCTTCTCCAATGACTATAGCTTTTTATCTGAGTTCAAGCCTGCTTATGGTTTTCCTCCTATATAGAAATTGAGAGATACTCTCTCCAGTAAAGAAGAAAGGAAGTTCTAAGAAGAAATGGTTTTCCTCCTGAAAATGTCAAACTGGCTAGTGTATTTGAAGAAAAGTCTCATTCAGAAACTTGTGAATAAACAACTTTGTTTCAGTGTTTTACCTCGCGGATGTTGTTCAGAACAAGTTGGAAAATTTAGGGCAGGAACCTAAAGTAACCCCAAAAGAGTTATTTTGCAGCAGTAATTCCTGAAAATGTCAAACTAGCTAGTGTATTTGAAGAAAAGTCTCATTCAGAAACTTGTGAATAAACAACTTTGTTTCAATGTTTGACCTCGCGGATGTTGTTCAGAACAAGTTGGAAAATTTAGGGCAGGAACCTAAAGTATTTAACTTCTGATAACTTCCTTTCTTCTTTATTGGAGAGACTATCTCTCAATTTCTATGTAGGAGGAAAACCGTATAAGCAGGCTCAAAATCAGATGTTTTTCAAAAAGTAAGCATATAGTAGGAAAAAAAGCATACATGGAGGAATTTGGTGCGCGTAGAGGAATTTGGACTTGTGAATACTGGGATAAAGCAACGCGTGAGACTATCTCTCAATTTCTATTTAGGAGGAAAACCAGTGAATTTGACTCATCTCCGCGATTGATCTTCTGTCATCTTGATCATCTCCGTGGTTTGTTAACAAATTGATCTTCTGTCCTCTTGATCCAAGACCCTTTTGTTAACAAATTGATTTTCTGTCCTCTTGATCCAAGACCCTTTTGTTAACAAATTGATCTTCTGTCCTCTTGATCCAAGACCCTTCCTAACCATTGGAAGGGGATCAGCTTTCTTCTGTCCTCACCGTACGACTAACCAATACAATTCAAATTCATGTACGCAATGATCTCCTAAGCAGACTTAAAATCAACGTGGTTTCTGATAGACTGGTGTTTTTGCGAAAAAAAAAAAAGTTTGGGCAATAGGCGCATCCCTAGGACGCGCCTATTGAATAGGCGCGTCGCGCGTATACATACTTTCCTAAAAAAAAAAATTTGATATACACTTTTTCAAATATTTTTTCGAAAGTAAACAGTTTTCGAAAAAAATCTCTAATTAGGTAAATTTTGAAGCTTCTTAAAACTATTATCACAAATTATTATTTTTACCAATGATGAGCAAATGTGAAGATATAGAATAGAAAGTGATTCCACACGTATAGTTGTGTTACATAAATTAGGCAATAAACTATGTAAATATAAATGAAAAAACATATTTAAAGAATATCACGTAAACATATTTATCTAAATGCTTACTAGTATTTATCGACACAAATGACAAAACCCTAAAACATCATGCCTATCATCCAAAAAGTTTTTTTAGCAAACGTTTAATCCATAAAAAAAAGTTGTTTATGGCATCAGATTTCTAATATAATTATGTAATCATTTTTTAAAATATTTTACAAAAGAAAGGGTGCATCATAGGGAAGAAATGCAAGGTAAAAATCCGAAAATTAATTACCTATTAATTATATTGTTCTTTTTTTCATACTTCTTTCATATTAATTAAGAGTTTTTTCAAAATCTGTTGATTTTAGAAATTTTTTTTGAAAAAGTGAATATCAACAAAAAAATTTTAGCAAACTGTGTATAGGCGCGGGAACCCGGGGACGCGCCTATTCCATAGGCGCACGTGGCAGGTCGCGCCTATGGCGTTTTAGGGTTCTTTTTAAAGAACCCTGTCTTCGTTCTCGTCCGCCACCCTCCTCGCCAGCTCCTCTCCCACGCTCCCGCCTCCTCTCCGACGCCAGCTCCCGCCTCACCAGCTCCAACTCCAGCCTCGCCGTCTACAGCTCGGTCCTCGCCCCGCCGTCTCCAGCTCCAGCCCTCCTCCCGTTCAGCCTTCATTCTGTCGCCGGGTTCCGCTTGCATTCCCTCTCCGTCGCTTCGCCAGCTTCCGACGCCGCCTCGCCTCCGCAGCAGCCACCTCGCCTTGCCTCCGCAGCAGCCGCCTCGCCTCCGCACCCAAGCCTTCAGATCCGACGTCCGCAGCAGCAGCCGTCTCGCCTCCTCCGCAGCCTCCTCCTCCTCCTCCTCCAGCAGCGTCGGTAACAATTTTTTATTTTTTTAATAAATATTTTTTTTTATAAATATATGATTATTAATATTTATTGTTATGCTAATTAGCCATATTAAATTGAAATAGTAAAATTATAGTGCTAATTAGATCATGATTAGTAAAAAAATTGTGCCAAAAATATAAATTGTTATAAATAAAAAAATTATACTGTTTAATTGTACATTTATTATGCAGCCGCGCGTAGTTATGTCAAATTTGTCGCACGGTACAAACGTGATAGATGTTGGTCCTTTAGATCCATCGGTCCTTTGGGGTCAAGATAATCATCGTTCGTCGGATCTTAGCGATAATCAACAAATAACGTTTCGATGTCTAAAAGGCGAAGGAAATCTAATTTCCGAAAATGCAAAAGCGATTGTGCAAGCAGTTGGATTATGGGATGTGGTTATTATGTCACATCCCAAACTGGATCCAAAGTTACTGACCGCATTGTGCGAGCGTTGGCGGCCAGAGACACACACCTTTCATCTCAGACATGGAGAGATGACGATCACTCTGGAGGATGTAGCCGTGATACTTGGACTACGTATACACGGAGATGCCGTAACAGATGATTACGCCGTTGAGCCAGATATGGATGCAGCGGGTATGGAATTATTGGGTCTGAACTTACAAGGTCGTAAAGATTTTGTTAAGTTGACTACGTTACGACAACATCTTTTTCATCCTCATCTTACCGCCGAACAACAAGCGAGGACATTTATCCTCATGATACTTGGTGGTGTGTTGTTTACAACAACAAAGAAAGACAAGGTGTCTTTAATCTACTTACCCCTACTGAGAGATTTAGACAGAGCAGCTCATTACAGTTGGGGTTCAGCTGTTTTGGCGGCTACATATCGGAGATTGTGTGATGCCTCTGAGCTCAACGCTGCAACATTCTCAGGGTGTGCCATTCTAGTACAGGTATTCCATACGAAAATTTTGGAAGAATATTTAGAATTGATTCTACAATGTTATTAATTTTTTACACTACAGTTATGGTCGTGGGAGCACCTTCACCTTGGTCGTCCTGTGCTCCAGGGTGAAGTTCCTAGTGGAGAGATGCATCCCTTAGGATACAGGTTGATTTTATTTTTTTTGGATTGATTGTGACAAACATGTGTATTCGTTATTTTGCTGAAATCTGAATGGTGAATATTTTTCTTAATAGGTGGGCATTTCTCAAAAGATCGTTTAGTCACCAAATTCGAACTACGAATTTGGTGTACTATAGGGATGACTTGGAGTCTCAGTCAGCTGATCAGGTACCATATTTGAGGATATTTTTCTTATCTATGTTTCGAATAATATTAACCCTACGTTATGATTGCGAAAAACTTTCAATATTAGGTGACATGGGTGCCGTACAGTCCCTTTAGGTTGGCTACTGCACCCCCTGTCTGTCGTGACCACCCCGAGTTATTCCGAGCGAAGGTGCCACTTATCTATTTTAATGTGGTCGAGTGGCACCGTCCAGATAGAGTTATGCGGCAATTTGGACTGCAGCAGCACATTCCAGAGATAACACGTGATGAGGTTCAAGATCATGTGCGACTGCATAAGATAACATGTAAAGGTCCGCAGGGGGAGCGTCGTTGGACAACAATGCATCAAAATATGATTGCATTATGGAACAACCGTGTACCTTTTGTGAGGCGGGAAGACCAACCGGTGGTGAACGTCTCGCAATATATGGCATGGTATCGGCAAATAACCCGACGATTCATTACGACTCCATTTGCCGAAGCTAGTACGGCTCATCATCCAAGAGCTTCGTTTGTCCCTCACGGGGGACAAGTAGAGACAGTGGTAAGTACCTACGTAGTCATTACTTATGTCTATCATTGTTGTTAATAATTGACAATTCATTGTTTTCAATCCTTTAATATCATTGTCGGTCGTCTTACGATGCTATCGGTCAACTACCTGTGTACGCCGAACACATCCGACAGTCGGATGAATTAACTGATCGTGAGCTGAGGGTACTTCACGGAGGACGTGTTCGTGGAGCACCCGGGCGTGGACGTGGGAACATCGGGGAAGCCTCCTCAAGTCGAGGGTCTGGCGGACCGTCACGTAAATTTAGGGATGTTGAACAATTGGAGTACACCGAAGAAGAAGAGGAAGAGGAAGATGAAGGTGAATATGATAGTGAATTTGATTGTTCCGACTAGTTTAGTGTTGCATTAAATAATATTGGACCGTATTTTTATTAACTGCGTGTAAGAACTATTGCATTCATCTTCTATATTATTTAGTTAGTTGTCCTAATTTTTTTAGATTTTTTTGACAACCTTCAAAAATTGACATTTCTTACCGACGACCCATTTAACCCCCTAAAACGGTGGTTTAGAAAAGATGCTAATTTTTGAACTTTTTTATTTTTTTTCTAAAATTTTACTGGACACAAATACTGACATAAAAAGAGTAATGCCACTGGTTACATGCAATTTCGACATGTACATTTTTCTTAAAAATTACAACATCTTCTAAGTACGATATACTACATATTACCCTATATTTTTTTGGACATCCTATAACTTCTCAAAATGGGACGAATTAGTCCAACGAGCTTAATATCTTCAAAAAATCATTCGTGCATATTTTGACACGTTTAAAATGGCTCGAGAGTTAAACCATTTTTTTTAGCACGATTAACTTTAGTTCTTTTGTTTATTTAAAATTAACTCATAAAAAAAATGTTTATACATGATTTAAAGAAAATGCATATAGTCTTTTTGGGTCAAGCATGATCAAAACGGGCAATTCGGGTAAATTGAACAACATTTCAAAAGAAAATTAAAGTACCGAAAGTGCGGATTATGAGGTTGTGAGCTTTTAAGACGTAATCAAACCCCCGAACTCGATTCTCTGGACGTAGACCTTTCTAAGCCCTAGGATGTTAACTCCATGTACCATAGACAATTGTAGGATTCCGATTAGCCTTTAATTAATCGGTGACGACTCTTTCAATTTTTTCGGCCCGGTTGATGACCCCGCTAGACCGGACCTGTCGCTCGCCAATACCCGACATTTCAAAAAGAAAAAAAAAAAAAAAAAAATCTAAAACGGGTCGGAAAAGTCGGATTCGATGTCCGACAAACTATATAGGAAAGGAGTCTTAAAAGAAGGTCAAAATTTATTTATTTTTGGTAGAAAAGGAAGTCAAATTTAAAGCCCAGAAGGCACAAAACACAAACCATGACTTGCCTACCTAATAATTGTTGCATTTTATATATAATGTATTAACTATCAGTAAAAAAAGTAAGATCTAATTAAGTAAATTTTGAAGCTTCTTTAGATTATTATCACAAATTATTATTTTTACCAATGATGAGCAAATGTGAAGATATAGAATAGAAAGTGATTCCACACGTACGTATAGTTTTTTAACATAAATTTAGGCAATAAACTATGTAAATATTTATCTATATGCTTACTAGTATTTATCGACACAAATGACAAAACCCTTTAACATCACGCCTATCATCCAAAACGTTTTTTTAGCAATCGTTTAATCCATAAAAAAAAGTTGTTTATGGCATCAGATTTCTAATATAATAATGTAATCATTTTTTAAAAATATTTTACAAAAGAATGGGTGCATCATAGGGAAGAAGTGCAAGGTAAAAATCCGAAAATTACCTATTCATTATATTGTTATTTTTTTACCTATTAAACTGAAAAAGTGCTCAATATAAACATGTATATTATTATATTGTTTATCAAGCTAAACGATATTATTACATTATTAATATATGTAGCAAAATTGCATACTTTCTGCTTTAGCAAAGTCGTATACGCTTTACTTTTTGATTTGGACGGTAAAAATTAGAAATAGTAAGAATTAAATTAAATCTATAAAAAGAAAGGAAAACACGTTTTTAAATGAAAAGAAATCGAAATTAAATACATATTTTATTATATAATCTCAAAAGTAAGTGGAGGACTCACGGGTTCCTCTCAGAAAAAAAAAAAAAAAACTCTTACTCTCAAATGGGTTCCTCTCAGACAAAATTACTCGGAACGTGTAGGGTTCACAATGTTGATAATGTTATTATATTAATATATTATAGTCAGTGTTGAAATCAAATCAAATCAAATCTTATATATATTTTGGCCAAAAAAAAATCTTATATATATATAAAATAACATATCGGTCCGATCAACTTGCACAAACTTGTTGGAACTTGGAAGTCTGTGGAAAACGTGAAAGTTGATATTTGGAGCAAAATATATGTTTTGAGTATTCCCTGGTGTTGAATATGCATTCTTTTAAGCATTTACTTCCAATGTACTCTTAATATTTCTTGATATCTTACATTTGCAAATTGCAATTCGGTAGTTTAGAAGAAGAAAAACACTTTTAATACCTAACATTTTATTAAATTGCAAATTGGCATCCAACAAATTTTCTTGTACATCATCTTCAGTAAAAGCAACTAAACACAGATAAAGGAATCAAGAATTCTCTGCTTGCTGTGAAGTGTTAGGATCGATTCTTGAACACACAATGATTCTTATGAAGTAGAAGAACCAAAATCTAGAGAGACGAGGTAGAACTAGAGAGTAGGGGTGTCAAAACGGGTCATGGGTCGACCTTGGGTCGTGTCAGGGACCCTCTGACCCAAACACGATCCATGTAATAGTATGAGTCAGTTTTTTAAACTCAAACCTGACCCGCGGGTTGGTGGGTCAACCCGCGGGTCAGAATTACCTGTCAGTAATGGTAAGGGTTGGGTCAGACTGATTCGTTCGACCTCCATTACCTGCGGGTCAATCTGACCCGTTCGACCCACCATTTCAATAAAAACAAAAAATAGACTAAAATATATAAATGGAACGGGTCATGGGTTGACTCGTGGGTCAATGCTTCTGACCCAAACCTGACCCGCGTTTTCACGGGTCATCCATGGGTCGTGTCAAAATGACCCATGGGTCAAAAACTCTGACCCAAACACGACCCGTGGGCGGGTCAACCATGGGTCACCCACGGGTTGGGTCAAATTTTGACACCCCTACTAGAGAGAGAGTTGATTTCCGTGGTAACACCCAATTGGGTAACCTCCATGCGGTTTGGTTTTATTATTGATGAAAAATACACTGTTACAAAATACGTATACAATGAGAAATACGGTACAATACAGTCTACTGGTTCGGGGTGCTGCCCCGAACCTCGCCTTAATACGGTCTACAAGGTTGAACCGCGAGACGCGTACATTAGTACATAATCTAACATTACATATTAATCAGACTTCGATACCCAACATGAAGTTCGTGGAAATTCTAACAATCTTCACTTACATAGAACATTGTTGATCAAAACATCCAAGTTCTTGTAAGACGATCCTGAGGAAGAAACAACTGCTTCCTCAGCCATCTTCTTCCACTCCATCGACTTCTTCTTCATCTCTTTTCCCTTTTCTCCTTCCATTAGCTCCCTCACCAACGCTTCCACATCATCCCTCTTCACGTTATTGTCAATCTCCATCCCGACCCCCCACTCCGTACAACAGTACCGACAGTTCGTCTGTTGCTCTGCGAAGAATGGCCAGCACACTAAAGGCACCCCTGCACATAGACTTTCTAGGGTTGAGTTCCATCCGCAGTGGCTCAAGAAGCCTCCGACTGATGGGTGGTTAAGAACAGCCTCTTGAGGGCACCAGTTGGTCAAGAAGCTCCTACCCTCAGTTGCACTTAGAAAACTTGGAGGTAGCATAGCAGATTCACCCGACACTAGGTCTGGTCGGATCACCCACAGAAAGTCTTGGTTGCTTTGGGCAAGACCCCATGCAAACTCAAGCATTTGCTCCGCTGTCATGACAGTGATGCTTCCAAAATTCACAAGAACGACCGAGTTTGGCGCTTTTGAATCGAGCCACTCTAGACACCTCACATCTTCCTTCCACAAGTTGGACCCGAGTTTCTTCACGTCCAACTCAGGCACCTGGTTTCATTAAATTAGGAAGTTAGCTCACTTTATACAAATATGCATGTTACGTGCTACGTTCGTATGTGATTTTCATCACATTTTAACAGAAAAATCAACCTGATTTTCTAAGAGTTGTAGGGGTCCAATCGAGTAGACTGGAGGCAGCATCGTATTGAGCGTTTCTAGAACTCGACTCTCCAGAGCATCGAACGTGTTGAGTACAATGGCGGAGGCCTGTTTGGCTCTCTCGCACTCGGTTGTAACGAACTCGACCATGAAGTCGTTCGGATCGGTGGTTCTAATGAAAGTCGGGAAGTCCTTCAACCGGATATTATCCATACCCGGGATCCAATCAACTGGAGTGTCTAGATATTCATTCGTTAAATCCGATGCATCTGCAATAGTTATCAATAAACTAAGATGGCCGGCTTAAGAGAGAGACAGTTTAAGACGTTTTTTTAGTTTTTCACAATCAACAATAACTTCGTATGGTCAAAATGGAACTTATAAGTTATATACAGTCTACAATATTGATGGGTATTTACTATTACATCGTTTACTTTTATTTGGCTACTTACTTTTTTGATATGGACAAAAAAAAAAACTTACCTTCTTTGTATTCAAAACCCATAATTTTATATTGGATTCACAATTTTTCATGTCACGTTTCTCTATATAAAATAAGGGAAAACTACAAATTGGTACCCGAACTTATGGGTAATTAGGAAGTAGATATCTAAACTTTTTTTTTTAGCAACTAAGTAGTCGAACTTATAAAAATTAGCAAATAGGTATATACCGTTAAGAATAAACGGAAAATATCACGTGAGAAGCAAATAGGTACTTGAACTTACACGAATGAGCAAGTAGGTACCTGAACCGGTTTGATCAACACTTTATTTTTTTTTATAAAAAAAATAGGATTTATATACCAAACACATGCATGGCTCAATAATCCGAGAACGTATGGAGTTGAGTCATGTATGTGTTTAGTATATAAACTCTACTTTTTGATTAAAACAAAATAAAGTGGTTCAACCGAATCGATTCTGAACCGATTCTGAACCGATTCTGAACCAGTTCAGGTACCTACTTGCTCATTCGTGTAAGTTCAGGTACCTGTTTGCTACTCACGTGATATTTTTCGTTTATTATTAACGGTTTCGTTTATTATTAACAGAACTTATTTGCTAAAAAAAAGTTTAAGTAACTACTTGATAATCACCTTTAAAATAATGCAGTTTTAATAAAGGGTTAATTACTTAATTGGTTACACATGTTTTACCATTGTGCAGAATAGTTACACATGTTTCAAAATGTGATTAATTGGTTTTGAAATGTGACTAATTGGGTTTTTTACTGTTCACCGTTAGAAATCACAGTTAAGTCATTATTTAGATACGTAAAATGACTTAATTACCATTTTCATCAATCAAGTTGTGTTCTTCATCAATCAAGCTAATATTCATCACCGAATTGAATTGAAGAACTCATAATCGGATTTCTGGGTTCTTGAAGAACCCAGAATCTGATTTCTTCAAGAATCCAGAATCTGATTTCTTCAATAACCCAGAATCGTTCTTGAAGAACCCAGAAACGCGATTATGGGTTCTTCGATTCTTCTTGAAGATGATTATGTGTTCTTCAATACCAGTAGGAGCATAATAGTCTTTTCACAATTCAATAATATGTTTAAAAAATTAATTAACGGTAAAATTAATGGTTTAGTAACGGAATGATCAATTAATCACATTTGGAAAAACATGTGTAACCAATTAGTCACATAGCAAAACCAATTAATCACATTTTGAAATATATGTAACCATTCCATAAATACAACTGAAAAAATGTGTAACCAAATAACTAATTAACCATTTAATAAATGGTAGAAATCAATTCACCTTTAAGCGGGGTATAACCCAACTCAATCAAACTCTGATAATGCACGTATCCCAAGAACCCACACGCACTGGTGGTCCACAACAGCACCTCCGGCACCCCGATCTCCTTCGCCCCGTCTAACGTGAAGCTCATCGCGCCGTCAGACACCACACAGCTCACCGGAGGGATCTCGCCAGTATTGGCCCTCTCATTCAGCCCCGCCAGGAGATCCTTAAAATAGGGAAGACAGTTTCGGCTAGTGGATTTGCAGAGGGCGGGGATGTCCTGAGTTGCTTCCACGTCAGAAGGAGGCAGGCCGTCAGGGATGGTGTCGAACTCGAAGGAGGGAAGGCTGTCGAGGGAGGTCGGCCCTCGGGACTTGAGGAGGCGTCGGTGGTTGAACTCGGAGTTGACGAAGGTAACGTGGAAGCCACGGTGGTGGAGGAGCTTGGCTAGTTTCAGCATGGGGTTGATGTGGCCTTGGGCTGGGTAGGGCACGCACACGGCGTGGGGTTTGTTCATCGTTGATGTCTTCAGTTCTTGCATTTGACCCATGGTTGAGCTCAAGATTGTGAAGATATTCAGGAACTCAAAGTGGAAGAGAGATTTGATTGATGAAGGAGATGAAAGGATGGGGTTCGATATTTATAGGCCATTCACATCATACGTTACTCTCAAGTATGGACTATCAGTATTTTGTTTTTCCTAGAAAAGGAAGGTCAAATTTAAAGCCCACAAGGCACAAACCATGACTTGGCTACCTAGGGTTAAATTATTGTTGCATTTTATATATAATATATTAACTAACAGTAAAAAAAAGTAAGATCTAATTAAGTAAATTTTGAAGCTTCTTAAAACTATTATCACAAATTATTTTTTTTTTACCGATGATGTGCAAATGTGAAGATATAGAATAATAGAAAGTGACTCCACACGTATAGCTGTTTTATATAAATTAGGCAATAAACTATGTAAATATAAATGAAAAAACATATTTAAAGAATATCACGTAAACATATTTATCTAAATGCTTACTAGTATTTATCAGACACAAATGACAAAAACCTAAAACATCACGCCTATAATCCAATTTTTGTTTTTAGCAAACGTTTAATCCATAAAAAAAGTTGTTTATGGCATCAGATTTCTAATATAATAATGTAATCATTTTAAAAAAAAATATTTTACAAAAGAAAGGGTGCATCATAGGGAAGAAGTGCAAGGTAAAAATCCGAAAATTACCTATTAATTGTATTGTTCTTTTTTTACCTATTAAACTGAAAAGTTGCTCAATATAAACATGTACATTATTATATTGTTTATCAAGCTAAACGATATTACAATATTAATATATGTAGCAAAATTGCATACTTTCTGCTTTAGCAAAGTCGTATACGCTTACTTTCTGATTTGGACGACGGTCAATAATAGAGAGGTGAGAATTAAATCTATAAAAAGAAAGGAAACGCGTTTTTAAATGAAAAGAAATTGAAATTAAATACATATTTTATTATATAATCTCAAAAATAAGTGGAGTCCGAGTTATGGTTTCCTCTCAGACAAACGCTTAATTACTCTGAACGTGTAGGGTTCACATTGTTGATAATGTATTATATTATAGTCAGTGTTGAAACCAAATCAATTTTTTGTTTTATATATATACATATAACGGCATGTCGGTCCGATCAACTTGCAGTAACAACTTGCATTAACAGCTTGCACTAACTTGTTGGAACTTGGAAGTCTGAGCAAAACGTGAAAGTTGACAGGCAGACTATTCCGATAAATATCAATGACCATTCAATAAGGGTGAATAGTCTAAACAGACTATTACCGGATCGAGAGCAGACTAAAGCAAGAAGTTGACAGGTCCAAGCACTCACAAAGCTGGAAGAATTGATCGATCCAGGAACTAGGAATTGGATGGAGAGCAAAGTCCGAGCTGCTGTCCCATAGCCAAAAGTCCAGTCGCTGCTGTCAGTCTCTATCCTCTTATCCGAAGAAGAGACCAACTGAGGTGACCCTACGAATGTGGAGGAAAGTTGACTGTTCGGTCGGCCTATCATCACATTCGAGAGCAGGAAGGCCGATCCGAGGACAAAACTGACATAGGGGGAGCTGGACAACAAACAGGTCCGAACGTTTGGGAGGCAATCTGGAAATCGAAGACACTGCCTAAGGTTTGGGTATTCGCCTGGAAGGTCCTGTCGAACTCGCTAGCAGTCCGAGAAAGGTTAGTCCGAAGGGGGATGCAAGTACCCCTCGGCTGCCCCATCTGTGATCAACTGGAGACTATAAAACACCTGTTTTTGGAATGTGGGTGGTTAAAGCAGGTCTTGGAAGAGCTGCTCGGGATCAAGGATGCAGGTGAGGGCAGTACCTCGATTAAGGAATGGATGGTGAAGCGACTCACAGAACCAGCACGGTCCGGGGAAAGCAAGGCCATTCGTTGGAGTATCACATTAAGTACTTGTTGGAACATTTAGAAGATGAGATGTTCGAAGGTTTTTTAAGGCAAACAGCTGAACCCAAGGGTAGTGGTAGAACAAGTACTCAAGCTGATCCAGGAAGGCACTCTGCTACAGAATAACCAGTCTGAAGTGCAGACAAGGCAGACAGGGCAGGATGGATCGAGCCATCTCGAGGCCAGCACCTGGGGCACCAATGACGGGCTGAACAGCAACACTGGCTCGGGCCACCTCGAGGATCGATTAAAATCAACTGTGATGCCGCTTGGAATAATCTCACGGGAGAAGGGGGCATAACTGTCATAGCCCGTGACAATGAAGGTCAAGTTGTAGGAGGAACCCATAGCTCGGAGAGGTCGCCATCGATAGAATCATAGAATTGCTTGAGGCAAGGGCAATCTATCAAGGAGTCAAACTCGCCATCGAGAACATGTGGGAATCGGTTGTCATAGAGTCGGTTGCGAAGGTCGTTATAGAAAATCTTATAGGAATCGTAAATTTTTGGCAAATTGGGACTATAGTGCAAAATAGTCTATACTTGACAGGTTTGAACCCCCCATTTTACAATTTTTGTGGATAGACACAGATTTGTTTCGGGGGTCAATTTCGACTCCAAATTTTGTGATTAATATACAGAATCCTTGGTAAAAGAAAATAAGGATGAACATTTAAATAGATTATTAAGATAACATTCTTTAGAACTCACTTAGTTCGATTTTTAACATTAAAAGTAGTCATGTTCTTCCTTTCATTACCGTTGATGAATATTATTATTAGGTTAATGACTCACACATAATTTACTTATATAAATAGAATATTACTTATAAAAATATATTTTATTGATAATGGATGAAAAGTCTGTCCAATACCCTAATATAGAATGAAATATATAAAATATATTTAATTTGCAAGGTAATCCACACAACATTAACCGAAACCTTAGAGTTCTATAAGTACATATATATACAAGAGATTAGACACTCCAATAACGAAACTATGGAGAATTAGGGATAGACTAACTAAATAACTATTCTCAAGGACTTAAGCATATCTTCCATTTATGTTGAGTTCGATGTTAATGAGGGGGTAAACTTAATGGCTTAAGACTAGACGACTTTTAATGATTTCAATTTAGGGTTGCATGGTATACTTAATTCTACCATTCTTTAAGAGGTATAAAATCCATCATATTTATTGAAAAATAAATAGTGTTACAAATAAGGTCGAATGTTAGAAATAAAATGTTAATGGAGTATATCAAAACCATAATGAAAATAGTTTTTATTGAAAATAAATAGTGTTACGTACATGTGTTAGAAATATAATTTTAATGGACCCAAAACAAAACACTAGCGAAAATAGATGCACGTGTATTTTTACCTTAATGGGTAATCTAGAGTATAGACCTTCGTGGAAACCCTAGCAGACGAAGATATTTGGTGGGTATACTCAGCATTTATTATCATTGTCTTTGTTATCATCGTCTCTAAAGAGAGTACAAGAAATCGGAAATTGCATGATACAATCCCTGTATAACTATCCATAAGCACATAAGTCCCAAAGAAAACATAAAAGGGTAAAATCAAAATCTCTAGAGTTATAACTACACTTTTGTCTATCAAAAATAAAACGACATCCCCAATCCTTCAGTTCTAGCTTTCCCCTTCAATAAGTTTAATGTGCAACAATTTGCCCAAAAATAATAATAATAATAATGTGCAACACAGTGTCCTTAATAAATACTGACATATAACAACAATATATTAATCTCACTTGTTTGTTTTGAAAGAAAAAACATACAAGGGAGAGACAGACAGGACAGGAACAGCTAGAAGATATAAAACAACAGCAGACAAGTAAAATAATTACTGGTATAGTTCGTGCAAATATTTATTATATCAATTCGAGAGGTACCAATTTTCTGGATCCCCAGGTGAACGGATTATGATCGTATTTTGGACGGAGTTTATATGACTTACGAGTTATTTTGATACGATTTATATAATACATATAAAAAGTAGCTTATTTTTGGATTGTAATTTTTGACTCACGTCAATTCATAATTCATACAATAAATATTAACGGTGATGGGTTAATAAGGGACGTTTTATTTTAATAAATCGTTATATTACTGACCTAAACATAATTTTATTGATTTATACCATCCATTTATATAAGGCGTCGCCCATTAATATATACGTGAGGCGTAGTCCATACGAAGGCGTCGCCCAGTAAAGGTCAAGATAAGGCCGTATTAAATGGAGGTCTGACAGTATTAAATGAGATTAAATATTTTTGACATTTAATGGAACAGGACCCATGTCCCATCCGAATGTCAGTTTGACCTCAGTTAAACTGACTAACCAGGGTAAAAAGGAAGCACTGTTCATCAGGTTAATTAAAACTTATAAATAGCAAACATTCATTATCATTTATTACATTCAGATTTTCACCACATCCACATAAAAGCTCTTAAAAGCTTTAGAACTGACTTAAGCTTCGTAGTGGAATAAACGGGTCGACTCGAAGTTGTCATTTTTACGCAAGTCTAACCCAAAAGAGCGACATCGGTAGAGAATAAGATTTTCAGGATCCCACAAACGGTATCGTGCGGGGTAACGAATTAACCCACAAAATTTAAATTGAGCACAGGTTTCGTGATCAAGTAAAATTCTCGTGGATCGTGATGTATGTTTAGATTTTAAAAATTGACCAATCAATAATTACTGATTGTGTTTGAATTGAATATATATTACTATATTAGCAGAGTCCATATCCGACACAACCCTAAACCGATCGACATGAATTCACACCCCAATCAAATGATCAATCCTTTCCATTTGTATATTCCCTTTATATTATTTTACTCATAATAGGTCCACAATTTATTACGTTATCTAATAAGTAATAATACATTGGTGTGGGTCTCACTCAAGTGCCTTCAAGTCTTCAACATTGGATCCCGCTCTCCGGTTTACCGCTGCCCACCCCAGTTGGCATTTTACCACATACAACTATGGTTAAGAGGAGAGGGTTAGATTAGGGTTGTCTAACCCTAAGGGGCATCTTTTGGCCTTTAAGGGACAACAGAACAGAAGGACGCCATTAACGTTGTCTTAAGCTTAACTCTTAACATCGTCAGATGTGATCGGTTCGGTCCAGTGAATGAGCAGGTACGGATCACCCGGGTCGGGGATAAGTCACGTCCCCGGATCTAAGTTGTCAAAATTTGCATACATCTGGGTTGGGAATTCTGAGACTCAGTGCCGGGCCTATGTGTGCGGCCATTCCACAATCTCATTTACGGCCCGCAAAGCCCGCCCATCTTGGCTCTTAACAATGATATCGGGCTCTACTTAATTTCTCAATTAGATAAATTTATTTATTAATTAATAGACGCGGATTGTATTTAAATAAATTATCCAACGACCTCGTAATCGAAGTAGAAATACTTAATTTTCTTGAATGTATATAGAATTAGTTTCACTCAATCACGATACTAAAAGTTTGTTCATAGAGATAAAATAAAATATTATGAGTGTAAATATAAAATAGTTAATTCAAAAATAAATACATTCTTAAATATAAAATTATATAAACTAAGAGGGGTAATTCGATGCCTTCATGCCGCATTATGCACGCATCATTCAATGCAGTTGACAACCTATACAAGTCAACGGTAAAGGGGTCCAGTGAAGAAGGCATTAACTTATAAGACCACCGCCGAGGAAAACACCAAACCAAACCAATGGAAAGGTTGTCAACTTAAGTCGGCCGAGGCCAAGTCCACAGACGCCGGAGAAGAGAGTTTGCTACTCTCCCCAATGTTTGCATGAAACTCAACCGCCTAATGTTATAGAGAAATAATTATTAGAGGTGGCAATTCCGAACCCGACACAAAAAATGACTCAGGGTCGAGTAAAAAAAATAGAGGGGCGAGTTATTTTCGGATTGACCCGTCTGACCCGTCGCAAAACACAAGTCAGATTCGGGTCATCTATCCCGAACGCGACCCGTGTAAATAAAAAAAATAATTACAGTTTACAGATTGTGTTGTCGTTTGACCGTCCTTTTATGCGTTACAGATTGATAACTGAGAAGCAATCGATAACCATGACTCCACTCTTACGAGAACTGAGAAGTAACTGGTCGTCCTGACTCCTGTGTCTGCGTCCACTCCACCGTCCAGCAACTCCAGCTCCAGCACGCAGTCTGCGCCCAACTTCACTTCAACGTCTTGACTCCTGCATCACACACAAGTCTCCTGCCATCCTGCACCTCATCTGTATGTCTTCGACTCTGCGTTCGTCTGCGTCCACTCCAACTTTAGCCTCCAGCGTCCGCCGTCCAGCAATTTCAGCTCCAGCACGCACTCCACCTTGAACGCATGTTTCGCTTGAAAAACAACAACAACAGTGCAAGTCGGAGCAATAGTAACACATCACAAGTCAGGTGGGTCAACCCGTCGAGCCAATATGTCGGGTTCGGGTTGACCCGTTGGGATGACGGTTCGTGTTGAATTTGACGAGTTGACTTGTATTGCCAGCTCTAATAATTATACATTCGAAACTAATAAAAAATGGAAAATAAATTTACATAATAATAGCTATATTTAATTTCTTTTACTTTTGCATTTTATTTATATGTGGCTATAATTCTCATACCTACACAATTAAATAGTACGTACCAAGATGCATGCTATTTTATGGATCATCATAATGACTAGAGTGACCTAAGCTAATTTGTTTCGCAGTAGGGTTTATACTTATCCACCTAAACAGAATCAGAAGGAACAGCTAAGGTGTCCTTCCCCAGTTCTGCCGTAGGCCTATCGAACTCCATTTCATATATCATTTCTATTAATTAATTAATATATAGAATAGTATATCAATAAATGGAGCATCTTCTATCTTTCTATCAACACACAGTATTAGGTTTATTATTTTATTAGGGTTTGTATAGACTTCTTATTTCAGTCTCTAACTATTAATTGCACCAACAATGACGTCTGACCCTTCTCTATTCATGATACAAATGTCTCATCAGATTTGTACTTGTAAACAGGGTATGAATTCATGTCGACCGATTAAACGTAGATTGTGTTAAAAATATGATTTAACTTAACCACAATTTATAATTAATGATGAGTCATTTTCAAGATTCATCGACCGTGTGATTCGTCGACCCATGGTGTCAAAACGGGTCATGAGTTGACTCATGGGTAGTGTTAGAAACCCTTTGGCCCAAACACTACCTGTGTAATTGTATGAGTCAGTTTTTGAAACTCAAACCTGACTCGTCAACCAACGGGTTAGAACGACTCGTCAGGAATAGTAAGAGTTGGGTCAGTCTGACTCGTTCAACCTCCATGGCCCGTTCGATCCACCATTTCAATAAAAATTAGAAACAGACTGACTCATAAAACACCATTTCGGTAAAAAAAAACATACAAAGCAATATTATTATTTAATATAATATATAAATGAGACGAGTTACAGGTTGACCCGTGGGTCAAGGCTTCTGACCCAAACTTGACACAACTTTTCACGGGTCATCCATGAGTTGTGTCAAATTGACCCACGAGTCAAAAACATTGACTCAAACACGATATGTGGCGCGGGTCACCCACGGGTTATGTCAGATTTTGACACTCCTACATACGACTCACTGATTCATGCAATCCACGGAGCCATGCAACTCATGTGATCCATGTGACCCATACGACCTATGAACTTTTATATCATTTATTAAAATGTATATTTAATTATATTGATCCACGGGTCGATATGTACGACCCAAACCCGACTCCTTTTTTCATACGAGTTGAACGAGTATTGTTAAAATGATAAGCGAGTTCAAAATTTCGACTTAAACATGACCTAATGACGAATCACCCACGGGTTACTCATGGGTCGTATTCAAAATTGACAGTGTAACAGGTCGTGTTCAAAATTGATAGAGTAATTGTAAAGATCAAATTGGACCAAGTTCAACTGATGTCCGAGCTTCCCTAATATACGACAGAGAATTTGAAGTTTTGACTTTTGAACACTCCGATGTTCATCTCTAACTCGTTTACACCCACCCATGGTTTCTCCATTATTGGATCAATCCAATTGATAGTGTATTGATGTAGGAGATTTGGTATAGGGTCACCCTCTGGCCAAACCAGTCAAAATAATACCACACGCATGCTTCTCCTTTCCACTCCTTTTCCTATCCCTTTAATAAACAGCTGTAATCTCACACCCATTCCGACGTACTCCTAACTCATATAAATACACACACTCGTAGACTTCTCCATATCTCTCTATCTTACTCACTTAGAATTAAGCAGCAATATCTGTACACATTGCTTCAAAATGGCATCCTTTACGAACCCTAGCTACTTATCCTCCATCATCGTTTCTCTGCTCCTCCTCCTCTCTTCAATGGCCACCATTTCTCTAGCCACCACGAGGAAGCTCACCGCTCTGGTTCAAGAACAGCCCCTCAAGCTCGACTACCACCATGGACCCCTCCTCAAGGGAAATCTCACAGTCAACATCATCTGGTACGGACAGTTCACACCTCTACAGCGCTCCATCATCATCGACTTCCTCCGCTCACTCACCTCCACCGCCGCTCCTCCTCGAACTGTGGCCGCGTGGTGGAAGACCACCGAGGGGTACAAGGGAGGCGGAAAGTCAGCGCTACTTCTAGGCACACAGATTTTCGACCAGCAGTACTCCCTCGGGAAGCTCGTCAAGTCGCCGCAGCTCGAGCTTCTTGCTTCCAGAGCTAAGAGTAGTAACACTAACAATGGCGTCATCAATCTTGTCTTGACGTCAGCAGACGTGGTGGTCGACGGGTTCTGCAGGAGCCGGTGCGGGACCCATGGGTCTACCAAGTCAAAGACAACGTTTGCGTGGGTCGGTAACTCGGAATCCCAGTGTCCGGGGCAGTGTGCGTGGCCGTTCCACCAGCCCATCTACGGCCCTCAGACGCCGCCGTTGGTTGCTCCCAACGGAGACGTAGGAGTAGACGGAATGGTCATCAATTTGGCGACGGTTCTGGCGGGAACCGTGACGAACCCTTTTGCGAATGGGTACTTCCAAGGGCCTGCTGATGCGCCTCTCGAGGCGGTGAGCGCGTGTACCGGGATTTTTGGGAAGGGCGCGTACCCGGGATACCCTGGCGCCGTGTTGGTGGACAAGACCACGGGGGCGAGCTACAACGCTGTCGGAGTTAGTGGTCGGAAGTATCTGCTCCCTGCCATGTGGGACCCAAGAACCTCCACATGCAGTACTCTCGTGTAAAACTCAAACTCATGTGGGGCCCGAGGACCTCCCAAGGTGGTCAACTACGAGGACTAATGTAGTTCTCGATGTACCTTTTCCTTTCTGTTTTTGTTGCATGTATATTGTATATGTTAGCTACTACGTATTTTTTAATTTTTATTAGCATGTAAACAAAAGAATGTAAATCTTGAAAATTACTTCTTAAGTTCATTGATGTGTTGTTTCTCTTAAAAAAAAATTAATTACTCTATTCGGATTTCAATCAATTTTACATTAATACAAAATGCGTACGGTCATTTTCAACATAACATTGACAATAAATTCAAAATTGTTTCCATTTAAAGTGTATAATTTGTTATAATAAGTTATTCATAGTAAAAATTATGAATTCTAAATTTTATAATTTTTTATATGTAAAATTGACAAACTCTAAAAATAGTGTAAGTTTTAAAAATTATTAATCAAGATTTATTTTAAAAAGTGTTAAAAAATAACAAATATACTCTTGTTGAGATAGATTTTAAAAAAATATCAAAATCCTTGGATCTTAAGTTTGTATTTAGGGTTAATTATAAAAAAAAAAACGAACTTTGAGGAAAAACCAAACAACAAACCAAACTTTTTTTTTGTTGACAAACAACAACCAAACTTTTTTTGTTGACAAACAACAAACCAAATTTTTGGAATTGAGCAATCAACAAACCTACCTTGATTTTTTATTATGTTTGAACAATTTTTTCAAGATTTGAGGGAGTTATTAAGTCGTAATACTATTTTCTTAGAATACTTCAACTAATGTTGACTTAATAACATAATGAAAGATTTTGAGGTAGGTTTGTTGATTGCTCAATTCCAAAAGTTTGGGTTGTTGTTTGTCAACAAAAAAAGTTCAGTTTATTTTTTTGTTATTAACCTTGTATTTATGGAAAAAAAAAGTTGTCTGAAATGTACGTAACAACCGTTAACTATCATGTTATCAGTTATACAAGATTCTTAATGAATTAAAAAATTTAATATAACAAGTCTTTAAGTTTAAGTACCATAAAATAAAAATCACGAAGTTTGAGGACCAAAGATGATTAGAGGTGTGTGTTAGCCTTTTCGTTTTAGGACGGTGGCGTGAAACTTCAGCGCACGCGGCATCTCCTCTCATTTCACATCTTCGATCGCGCGACGACTCTAATAAAGTTCAATGTTCGATTCAACATTCTGCAATACCAAATTCAGAAATCTAGGAAGTTAACTTCAATCATTCATGGCGTATCAAGCTTTTCAATTCAAGGATCGCCGTGCTGACGCCCTCGGCAATCTCAGAGTGCTTCCCGATGAAATTGTCTGTTCAATTCTGGAGTACCTCTGTCCTCGTGATGTGGCTCGTCTCTCTTGTGTTAGCAGGTCAGTCAATGTTTCTATTGAGATCATAATTAATTTCTATGTCGTGATTGTATTTGTGATTCGGAAAAGCGCATATCGATCGGTAGCTTAATTAGTAGCTTTTGAATGGATTACAAGTTTTCAAATGCAAATGCTAGTGAAATATGAGAATTTTGTGTACTTGCAGCATTTACATAGATAGATTGCTGTATTAAGAAATTGTGTGTTCAAACAAGCTGGACAGCTATGCTGCAGATTCAACTATAGCTACCACGGCGCCATCAGTTGTATTATATTTGCTAATAGAAGAGATTAATGAGTAAGGTCAAACGGGAGGAACTTTCACTGATTGTACTCTGAATGTTAGGAGTCCTATGCTGATTGGATCTAGGGTCGTTTTACACTGTTAGTGCATTATGTTGTACATTTTCTAACCTCTACTGCACCTTGCTAAAAAACAACCGGTTATTGAAACATACTGAACTTTTTCTTCTTGTTAGGGTTACTATCATTTTGAATTTATACTTGCTGAAATTTGGGTCTTTACTCACATTTGTATGTTCAATATTGCAGTGTCATGTACATACTTAGCAACGAGGAGCCCCTTTGGATGACTTTGTGTCTAAAGAGTGCAAATACTGTCTTCCAATATAGAGGATCTTGGAAGAAAACCACACTCTCAATGTATGATGCTTTTCAGAATGTATATCTTTAAACAGTTGTGTATCAATGCATCCGCAGTTACAACATCTTTCATGGTGGTTTTTTTATGCAGAGAACAAGTCCCAATCAAATACATTGAGTTAGGCCGGAGTCCCTTACAATTTGGTGGTAAGTAACTGGGGTTCTTTAGATTATGTCCCTTAATGGGTCTTGTTCCTCTCTTGCATTGATTATGATAACTACATATATCTAAGATGTTTGAAGTATTGTAATCCCCTGTATTGCAGGATTCGATTCTCTTTTCTTGTACAAAAGATTGTACCGGTGCCACACCTCATTAGATGGGTTTGCTATGGATTCTGGAAATGTGGAAAGAAAGGAAGGCTTATCTTTGGAAGAATTTCAGCGCGACTTCGATGGAAAAAAACCTGTATGTGAAATGATCATTCTTGGATTTCACATATGATTTACATGAAATACAGGATTACTCACTAGCGATTTCTTTCTTCTAAATGCAATCCTCAATTTTCATTTGCATTAACTGCTTTTTTTCTTGCACTATGTTGTGGATCTACTCTTGGTCATGCTACCAATGGTTCCATCTGATGTTCTTATACTGTATATGACTTAACTGAATTATGTTTTGTTTAATCACGATCCTATATTGCAAGAACTTTTTTTCTTGTATTTGTTAGTGGTGGCGGCACTTTTTTGATAAAGTAATATATTAGTCTAAATATATGTATAGTTATAGTATCAGAACCATGATTTTGAAAATTTCATAAAAAGGAGGGCTGTTCTCGTTGAAAGCTCTTTCCAAGAATGGGAATGTTATATTACTTCTTAATAAGAGGCAAGATGCATTGCAATTTACTCAGGTATTGCTCAATGGATTAGCTGATACTTGGCCTGCAAGAAAGTTATGGACCATTGAGCAATTATTGCTAAACCATGGAGACACAACTTTCAGAATTTCTCAGAGGAGCTCTGGGAAAATCTTAATGAATCTCAAAGATTATGCTTCATACATGAGCTCACAACATGATGAGGATCCTTTGTACATTTTCGATGATAAGGTGGTGATGACTTGTGTTATTTCTCTAATTGCAAGCTTAATTCAACTTTTAAATAACTTACTTAATTACCACCTTTGCAGTTTGGTGAAACTGATCCTAGCTTATTGAAAGAATACAGTGTACCTCATCTGTTTCAAGAAGACTTCTTCGATGTCTTAGATCTAGATCAACGTCCTCCATTTCGATGGCTCATAATTGGACCAGAGAGGTCTGGTGCCTCATGGCATGTTGATCCAGCTCTTACTAGTGCCTGGAACACTCTTCTATCTGGGCGTAAAAGGTATAAGCACCTTGAAAAAACAGTTAGCTATCAATTCGTATGTTAGTTACTATTTTCTTAGATGATACTTTATATTTAATTAATTTTTCTTTGGTTGAATGGGTTCTAATCAATCAGAGAATAGGTCATATGTATGAATTAAGTCCATGTTTACCGTTTACGACTGTGCTTTCTCTGCTCATTTGGTCTTGGATTTGGAAATTCTAAAAACTAATTGAATTATCCTGGTATCTCAAAACAGATGGGCATTGTACCCCCCGGGAAAAGTGCCCCTTGGTGTTACTGTACATGTGAATGATGAAGACGGAGATGTTAATATTGACACTCCGACGTCGTTGCAGGTAATTCATCTTTTACCTACGTCTAATCTTTTTCCAAATTCTTATGCTGAGAATTGTTCCTTTAGTGCTTTATGGATGCTGATTCATGAATTTTTATACAGTGGTGGTTGGATTATTATCCTCTTCTTTCTGATGAAAACAAGCCTATTGAATGCACCCAGCTACCAGGGGAGACAATATTTGTTCCCAGTGGGTGGTGGCATTGCATTCTTAATTTGGAGACTACAGTTGCTGTTACCCAGAATTTTGTGAATACCAAGAATTTTGAGTTTGTTTGCTTGGATATGGCTCCTGGTTATCACCATAAAGGAGTTTCCCGGGTTGGACTGCTTGCTGTTGATGACTTTCCTGCTGTGGATCCTGTAACATCTGATTTTTGCAAAGAAGATAATATGAGTTGCTCAGATTTGAGTAGGAGAGAGAAGGGATTGAGAATTCAACAGGAAGTTGGTTTTTGTCAAGCAGGAACTGACATTGTAGCCTGCAGAGCTTCAGACTTGCAGGAACAAGAATTCTCGTATGACATAAATTTCTTGTCTATGTTTCTTGATTCAGAGAGAGACCATTATACTTCTGCATGGAGCTCGGGTAACTGCATTGGACCACGGGAAATGAGGGAATGGTTATACAAGCTCTGGGTTGGAAAACCAGGCATGAGGGAGCTGATATGGAAGGTTTTACACCATTTCTTTTAATCTCATCACGCCTCAGTTAAAACAAACAGAGTTTTCTCATTATGCTCAAATTACGAGAGTCGGCATTTGGTAGGTATGGTTTTATTACTAATACTATTTTTCTATGTAATTTCGTAGGGAGCTTGTATTGCTCTAAATGCAGGCAAGTGGTTTGATTGCTTAACCAAAATCTGCACTTTTCACGAGTTGCCTCATCCCACGGAGGAGCAAAAGCATCCAGTTGGCACTGGTAGCAATCCTGTAAGTTGTTCATTAGATCTTAAGTGAACATTCTGTTCTCAAAGAATTCTAACTTTTTTTTCCTTTATAGTTTCATTTGTTGAAATAGATACTTTTACATGTGGAACAGGGAAGAAGCATCAAATATTAGTTGGGTTGCTTATTTTTCTCGTTTTTGCAGGTTTACCTCATGTCTGATCATGTAGTCAAAATTTACGTGGAAGGTGGTCTAGAACATTCCATGTACTGCTTGGGCACAGAGGTGCAATTCGGGCAACATTTGCAATATGATATGGTTTTTGTCTTTGTTTATGTGTATTAATTTTGGATCATTAACTTGCAGCTTGAGTTCTACACTCATCTCCGTGATATTAATTCTCCTCTTCAAAACTTTATGCCTGAGATTTTGGCAAGTGGGATTATTTACTCTGAAAATGGATCATATACTATTGTGCCGTGGAATGGCCAAGGAGTACCCAATGTGATAGCCGAGTGCAATTTACTTCCAGAAAAATGTGGAGAGGATGGTTTTCCCTTTGGATTGTGGAACAAGAAGCAGTATGAACTGAGGAAAGCTGGGACGGACACCCCTATCCCTCTAACTGAGTGTCCACCCATATGGCCGTATGTCATAACCAAAAGATGCAAAGGGAAGATCTTTGCTCAACTGTAAGTTGTTATCTCAGTCAGGAATATTTTTTATTGGCAAGAAGAAAAATCCACTACTTACTGCCCACTCTCTCTCTCTCATCTCTCTTTTGTTTTTATGCAGAAGAGATACACTTACGCTGCAGGAAATTTCAAACTTAGCTTCCTTCTTAGGGGAGCAGTTGAGAAACCTTCATCTCCTGCCCCTCCCACCTTTTATTTCTAATAATATGGAGTTGACTAGTGAGACCAAAGTTGCTGCGGAGTGGGAAGCTTTCATTGGAACTTTAGACAGGAAGAAAGTAGATGCCCCTAGTAGGTTGAAGAAATGGTACGTTTACTGCTAAGAAAACAATTTCAGTTATCTCCATGAACTAATTATGCAGTTGTCGTTTACCTGAGGAGTAAATATATAAATATGATGCTCGTTGTTCAAACTGCTTAGGCTAATTTCTAGGATGATGATCCTACTTTATTATTGTTTGAATTTTGTAGGGGAGAGCCAATTCCGAGCAGATTAATCGAAAAAGTTGATGAATACCTTCCGGATGATCTAAGAAAGTTCTTTCACATAACTAAGGTAACTCTACTTCTAAATCATATTTACACAAATTAAAACTGGAGCCACCCGAGTGTATAATTTTCATTATCAAGAATAACTCTTGACATGATGGTTTGATATGATTTTAGGATATATTAGTCGAAGACTGGAAGCCTTCATGGATACACTCCGACATTATGGATGACAATATCATCATGGAACCATTTTCTTCCAATTCATCTCATAATGAACAGAATGGAGTTGAAGGAGAAAGATTATCGTGGCGTCTAAGTCACATCCTTGACTTCAGTGATCTTTCTGCCGGTTAGCTGCACAGTAGATAATTTTTCCTATATTCATCTTTCGGATCAGACAGTTTATCAAATTTTCTCTATTTATTTCTTTCGTAGGTGATCCAATTTATGACCTGATTCCGATACATTTAGATGTATTTAGAGGTGATGCGGACCTCCTCAAACAATTGTTACAAAGCTATAAACTTCCACTGCTGAAAGGATCCGAGACGCATAAGGAGAGCAAGTTCATGAGGCTTTCATATCGCACAATGTAAGATATGAATCCGAATGTTTGCAGTTTCCACGTGTTCGTTGCCTTAATGACATTTTTCTTTTCAGGTGCTACTGCATTCTGCATGATGATAACGTTCTTGGAGCCATCTTTGGCATATGGAAGGAAATGAGGAAGGCCGAATCATGGGAAGAAGTCGAGAATGCAGTTTGGGGCGATCTAAACACCTATTGTGGCGTCTCCTCCTGATCGGATTTCCTTGCTCAAAGTTTTTGCCCAATTGTTGTATATTACAGCATGTAATCTGATGACCTTAAATAATTTATTGTCGTGTTGTAATAACGTGAAGCGTCCAAAAGAAATTCACCAGATTTGTCTTTTTGAGGGATCACATTTTTAATTAGTCACAATAGTGGGGGGTTTTGTGAAATTATAATTTATTTGCACTTTTTTATATAAAACTACATGGTACCGGGGACTTCAGAGCCTTCAATGAAGTGTTGCTAGGGGTAGGGCCTTCAATGAAGTGTTGCTAGGGGTGACATTTTCTGACACGATGATTTGTAATTTACATGCCTATATACGACACAATTACTAAGTATGTTTAAATAATTCTTATACGTTTATGCACGATTAATAATCGTGTCTAAACACATCTAACATGTAAATATATGACAAACACTTTTAGACACAATTAATTAATCTACTAGTTCTAGTTCTAATTATAATTGATTATTAAAAATACTCAAATTTTAGTCTACTTACAACTTTTTAATTTATTATTATTTATAATTTCATGTTCAATATTCAATAAAATAACCAAAATTTGAGTACTATTTTTTTTATAATTAACCATTTTTCAAATAATGTAATTTTTATAAATCCACAATGTTGAAATATTGAAATACTCATTTACTTTTTAATATTGAACTTTGAAGACCTTACTTTGTATATATGAATTTGTGTATATATTTAAAACGTATATGAGTTTGACTTTAACATATCCTGTGTCTAAACAACTCTATACGTTTAGACACGAGACATGTTTAAACACGTTTAAAATTTATCTGTTTAGACACGAGATATGTTTAGACACGACACGATTGTCGCCCCTACCATGCTCCTCCAAAAGATGCATTAATTAACTAAGATATGATGTCTAAGGTGTTATGTATGTACCGTGAGGTGAATGGATTCGATTAAATAGATCAAAGAGAGAACCGAATCAACGGCCAAGATTGCATTACTGAAATCTGGCCACGCGAGAGTCGCTTCGATCCCACCAGTCCACTCCTCCAAACGAAAATCCCTCCTCCATTTCTCTGAAAAGACACCACCCAACACCATCGTCTCCAAGAGAAAAAGCCCCCAAATCTCCCATTTCCAATTCAAACACATAACCCTAACCTCCTCTCTCTCTCAAAAATGGCAACCGCACCATCACCGCGCGAGGAGAACGTCTACCTTGCCAAGCTTGCCGAGCAGGCCGAGCGATATGAGGAGATGGTTGAGTTCATGGAGAAGGTCTCCGCCGCTGCGGATTCCGAGGAGCTCACTGTCGAGGAGCGTAACCTCCTCTCCGTCGCCTACAAGAACGTAATCGGCGCTCGTCGTGCTTCTTGGCGCATCATCTCCTCTATCGAGCAGAAGGAGGAGAGCCGCGGTAACGAGGATCACGTCTCCACGATCCGCGATTACCGCTCCAAGATTGAGATCGAGCTCTCTAACATCTGTGGTGGGATCCTCAAGCTTCTTGATTCGCGTCTCATTCCGTCGGCTGAGGCGGGTGACTCCAAGGTGTTTTATCTGAAGATGAAGGGGGATTACTACAGATACTTGGCTGAGTTCAAGACTGGAGCTGAACGCAAGGAAGCCGCCGAGAGCACCCTGTCTGCGTACAAAGCTGCTCAGGTTAGTTCTTCACTAGATTCGTAATGAATGGATTCTAGTTCTTTTTCGAATCTTGAAATTGTGGCTGCGAGTGGAGTGATCTGCAGATTCATTTCGGTCAGTTATTGTGGATCTCTTCTGTTTGCTCCGTGGTGTGAATTTATGCTCTATCTTGGTTGGTTGATGATAGATTTTGAAACTGATTATAGTCGTCCGCGTAAAATCGGATTCTTGTGTGAAGTTAGTTTTAATTCAAAGGAAAAAAAAAACACAATTTTTTAGGAGAAATTGCTTATTTGCTTGCGATTATTCCATCAAACTGAATCACACATGATAAAAAATTGGAAAACTAGAGCTTGCTATTCCAGATGAAATCTGATTACAATGTCAACGCGCACATCATCCAGTTCATAGACTTGATTTTTATTTCTGCAGCATCTCATTCATTTCGTCAGCCTTTAGGGGTACTCATATCAAATGCTGCATTGCTTCTTAAACTACTACAAATATAGCTGCTTCAGTTCACAGTTGCTCATTTTTTTCTTGACTATTTAATGTTATATTTCCCTAATCCGCACATCTTCCAGTATACTACTACAATATGATCTGGGCCTTATGCTGCTTTTTGTTGATTTCATATTTACTGGTGAGAGCTGAGACCATCCTTTTCATCTGTAGGATATTGCGAATGCCGAATTGGCTCCAACTCACCCAATCAGACTTGGATTGGCACTTAACTTTTCTGTCTTCTACTATGAGATCCTCAACTCCCCTGATCGTGCTTGCAACCTTGCGAAGCAGGTACTTCGGAAATTTCTCATTCCTTCTATGGATTTATAGGAGTTTAGCTCGTACTAATAGGTTTCGTTAAATGATTGATGCTGTTGTATAACCTGCAAAAAAGAAGTATAAGATGATTTACCTATAGGTCACATATGAGAGGTGCCTAATTGTTTCTGTTAGGGTTATATCCAGTGCTCGATTCAGCATAATTAAATATTGTTTCTTTGGCAAGAGGGTAGTGGTTGAGGATTAGTTTGCTTGTAGGATCTTGCAGCAAATCATATCACTAAATGAAATATGACATTCACAATCAAATGATAGTCTTTCCTTTAAGCAAATCTATGCTAGCTACAGAAGTTAAAGAAGTGGACCAGAACACCTCAATATAATTATAAGCTAACTATGTATGTGTTTAAATATTGGAAAGGCATTTGATGAAGCAATTGCTGAACTGGATACTCTGGGAGAGGATTCGTACAAGGACAGCACTCTGATCATGCAACTTCTTCGTGATAATCTCACCCTCTGGACATCCGATATGCAGGTCCGTTAATCACTTAGAACAAAGCAAGATCTTTGCTTTGTCATATAATATAATATTGTATTTCCCCCTTCTGAATCGGGTCTGAGTGCTACTTTCTCTTCAGGATGATGGAGCTGATGAGATTAAAGAAGCGGCTTCAAAGCCTGACGAGCAGTAGAGAGTAAAGCTCGGTTTGGGTCAATCTAGAAGAAGATTGAAGCACTCCATTGAGTATTTCCAGTAGGAGAAGATGCTTATTTGTGACTTTATTTTTCTTTGCCGACGATGTGAAGGCACGACCTCTATTACTGAATTTGATTATGTCATGTTCTGTTAATTGATTTTTTCTTTTCTTTTCTTCCTCAGTATTATATCATTGGGGGTTTATGTTCAAGTGTTTAGGGGAAGTTCAGGCAGGGTTTTGGGGAAGTACTAGGTCAATTTCCGAAAGCACTGTTTCCTGCACCAAGGCATGAGCTTTGCAGTCAATTAGTAATTACAAGCAGAAAGATTGCGAATGAGTCTGTGCTTCTGGGCCGTTGGGACACGGCAAGGAGACCAAGTCACCCGAGATAACCACTGTCAATAAGGTTATATTTCATGGATAATAAAGGTAGTTTGAATTCATGATATGCCAATGCATGAGAACTAGGTCACCCGCCATACTACAATACGTACATAGTTCTTCGACTTGGTTTCATAGCTTGAGTTTGGTGAAATCGACTTTCTTGATCGGGTAAGTGTATGCCTCATAGTTGATGGTCTGCCCCAACGAACACAGCTTTGTCAAGGTAGTTATCAGATCAACCTGGTTATGATAGCTTTTAACAGCCAGTTAGCTGAAGGGTAAACAGAAAAATCAGAAACTAAACAATATTCAGATGATAATCGAACCTCGTAATCGGTCCGAGACACAGTTTCACGGCTTCTCTGGTACTTCTCAACCCAAGGTTTAACATCCTTATCGCTCGCTAACAATTCCTCTATTGCAGCCTGATCTGGACCCAGAAATGCAGACATCACTGCTAACTGGCGGGGACCGAAGCCAATTGCGGCGAATTTATCCTTCATTTCCTGAACGGTGGCCTTGTTCCATAGGGGTACCCTTCCTTCAGGATCCACGTCCTCACTGTCTGACCTCCCAAATTGCCTATCAAATAACCCCCACTATATACCACAAAAGATACATAATCCTTTCTTCTCTTCTATTAATCGATTTGGAATGATTTTTACTATTACAAAACAATCAAACCTGTCCGCTCGAGCCGTAGGCGGTGTACAACAATTGTCCTTTCTCTTTGTTCCCACCACATTTTTGAATTGCGGAATCGAGAAATGTAGCCTTGACTGCACTTTGTGCTGTTTCATTCATTCCACATAATATATATGAATTTCAAAACTGGGTAAACTAGTTAACAATGATGATAAAATGGTTAAAGTGTAAAACCTCCAAAATGGATGAGATCTGCATATGAGATAGGTCCTCCCTTCGAATTCAAATCTATTTTTTCCTATGCTTCCTCTAATAATCTCAATGCAGCATCCAGCCCCTTGTTCTCAGGTCTGCTAATCTCTGAGCTTCAACCAAGAACGACGCGTTAAGAATCATAAATCACGGTGATAATGCTCGAACATTGTTGTAGGAACTTATGAACATGATGATATACTTAGACAATATTCATCCTTAATAGTAATTAAAGCTGAATTAACCTTTTTTCCCCCTACAAAGCTGAATTAACTGATACTGCAGAAAGCAAACTGTTGGACTGAATCAGACTTGATAATTACCTGAATCGAATTGATCCATTCGGGCCTCCCGTTTTCGTGGCCTGCAAACAAGATGTTAGATATTTTAGTGTAATTGGATTGACTAGTTGACCAATATGATCATAGTATTTCATTAAACAAGTTAGGAGGGTGCGGAGTGCACGCTTGTTTAAGTATAGTATGATTCACTGTATCGGAGATTTATCAGTTGCTTAGAGACGAGCAATGGGCCTTTGCCGAAGTCATTACAACTTTAAATTTTTGGAATTAATGACTTAACATTTTAACTCAAAATTCCCGGTTTTTTGGACACTTGCTTTGGAGCCAAGTTTAGGCCGAAATGGTGCAATGACTTCAGCACAAAGTCATCTTCCCAAGGGTCCCTTTGCTTTGGAGCCAAAATTTCAAATGAATGGGCATGTTTAGGCCGAATGGTTCCTATAGGGTTACAAAGGGTATGGTGTCTCTTCCAAAGGGTGTGGCAAACACTATAAATTGGTCATAGGGGAAGTCCGAAAATTTTATCAAAAAGTATTCACATTCATTCTCAAGTTCTAGTTCAGACAGATTCTGATTTTATCCGATTAAAAGTTTGGGTGCCTCCAAACTATTTCAATCTGAAAGTGTCGTCACGAATTCAGATAAATCCAAGAAACCCCATCGAAAGTGCAACACAAGAGATAACTGACTACTTGATATGGAAGCTGAGATTGATTATGTTAGGCAGTCAATATCAAATTTAATTTCAGAATTCACCTTGTCGTAAGTTATGGCATCATTTAACGCCAAGGTCAGCACTGACGAGATTAGATCTGGATTCGCCTGTAGTACACAACATGAACCACAGTATGCTTAGAGAATGAGAATGATGATTTAAAGAAAGGAAAACATAGACACCACAAAGTGGATAATCTCAATTAGTGATATTCACCTCGAAAGCAACCGCAAACGTCCCCTTGATACTTGCTGAAAACAAAGGATGTAATTGAGTACATCAGTAGTCTGGGGAAATTTACCATCGAGACTAGCAGCGCTATCAATCGGTAACTTACATAGAAATTCAGAGCGCTGTCTGCGTTGAATCAGATCTGCAGCACTGGCATTTTGAACAGATGATCCTGAGCTGCTCATTAATTCCTAAAATTAAACCGCAGGTGGAAAAATTTATCACTCACATCAACTTTAACACTTGAATTTGCTCCGAACAGACCCTAAAAGAGACGATTAGCACAACCAACTGCAGTACTTTCTCATGCTATTGAATAACAAGGAATCAGACTTACGAAGCTGAGTGTAGCACCCGCCAGTTTGAGGACATCTCTCCGTCCGATTCCATCATTACTACTTCCTCTGGAATCTTCTTCATCTTTCACTTTGCACTGAATCACACCCTAATTAAGCAAATCAATATCGTCACTACATCATTTCGAGAGTTGATATTCCTAAACTTGGGTTCTGGAATGAAATTGCTTGCAATGGCAATGTACGGAGGAGCTCACCGCACTGGAGGAGCATCTGACGGTGGAGATAGCTGCATTACTGCGAGATGGAAGAGGAGAACGAGAGAGCGGAGTGGGAAGAGTAGCGATGAAGGAAACGCCCATTGTCGAATTGAATTGAATTTCTTCTCTCTGATGATTGAGAGGTGAGACTATGAAAGATAGAAAACGATCTATATTTATGTGTGGAGCGCGCGAAAGAGTGTTATCCAGTTATCCCCTCACAAAATCTTCAGTAGGGACAGGGAGGATTAGACGTGGCTGCTATTTTAGTATGTAATCCTCTATCTCTCATTCATGACAATAGACAACCTCAACTTTGATCATGCATCATTTCAGGTCACTTTCATATAGGGGTGACAATCGTGTCGTGTCATTAATCGTGTCGTATTTAAATATATTTCGTGTCTAAACGAATTTATCTTAAACGTGTCTAAACATGTCTCGTGTCTAAACATGTCTCGTGTCTAAACGTATACGTCGTTAATCGTGTCTAAACGTATAGAGTCGTTTAGACACGAAATCCATTAAATTCAAACTCATATACGCTTTAAAGCAGATATATACATAAATTCATATATACAGAATAATCGTGTCATGTCTAAACATGTCGTGTCTAAACTCATATAGGTATAAGAATTGTTTGGAGACACTTAGTAATCGTGTCATGTCTAAACGTGTAAATTGCAGATCGTTTAATCATGTCGTGTCAGAAATTGTCACACCTACTTTCATGAACCAAGAGGAGGTCCTTTCTTTCCCTTGGGCAATAATAGTCTAGGTCAGAAACTAGACCAAGAACCAGGTCTAACTGGTCTCCAATCGATGGTGTGCAACCATACCAAGTCCGGTCTGGTGCAACCAAAGTGTGGGTCCATTGCCTCCGGTAAGGGAAATACCATCAGTGGCATTGTAGAGTAGACAATGGAAGAACAAAGTAAAGAATATACGATGAGTCCCTAAATGGGATGATATATTTGATCATTTTACATACATGACACATGAGAGTCACATACTATTTACCAGCCTTAGCTTGAAGCTTCTCACTAGTCACTGTCATTAAGCCCCCACACCCACCACTTTGCATTCTTTATTATCTCAACTCAACATTCTTCCTCCCTCACTCAGTAGCCGACTTGTTGAAAGCGCCATCTAATCAGGTCGGGATAGCCAATGTCAACACTAGCTTTCGTGTTAATTCACCTGATCTTTTAAAACACGAATCAAATCTAACAATTCTAATTCAGCATAGTGTACTTTTTTTTCCCGAGGATGCTCCATTGATGACTAAACTGTGACATCTTCCACTGCTATTTTTTCAGCTAAAACCTGGTGTACCTGCTGATGAATGTTGTTGAGTGAGACCTCTGTTTGCAGGCCCTGGCGCTGACACAGACAATCAGGTAGTGGATTTTCATAGAACACTTCTTCTGATCGGAACCTGTCCGTCCCTTTTGTTCCAGAGATCGGGCCCTTTCTCCTTCGTGGTGACCCTTGCCTAGTAATAATAGACAAATATTAAGAAATTTTATACACAACCATGAGAAACAACCAAAAACTCACCGTCTTTTATGGAGTTCAATGATTCGCTCGGACAATCTTTTGCCTTCTTTCATTGTTCCCAGCTCAATCTTGTCAAATAGACGAACAAGAATTTTCCTAATCCACAAACACCAGATAAATCTCCATCAGATATGGGATAGTGAGAGAGAGGATTGGGAATGTTCAGCTAAAGGAAATACGTGCCTGTCAGGAGATATAGTCTTTCTGTGTCCAAGAAATCGGCGATGACCTTCAACTGCCCTTGCCATGTTTCCAGAGTAGGATGGAATAAATACATCGCTTTCAACGGATACGATGTAGTCTAGGGCAGCCATCTGAGATGCATGATTCATAAATGGTTCGAGTTCCTCCACCGATGCTAATTTTTCCTGTTTCTGACGTTAGTAAGTTACTGATAAAAAACAAAAAAGTACCAAAAGCAGAAAATCTAACTGCACATGCGAAAAAAAATTGAGTATGAAGAACAGATGCTGACATGGACACAAGACAGTCCCACAAAGAATTTGTCCTATATGTTTTTTAAGGCTAAACAATGAGCATTTGATGAACAGATATATGCAAGTCTAGAACTATCTATAAATTTGCTGGTGATAGAAAAACTGCCTTGTGTTTAGTCAATTTTGAGTAGATTTAACCTTCCATTTTTAGTAACTGACTACAGAATGTCAGAAAAGTGATGAAATTCATCTAATCACCATTCCAAATTCAAAATCTACGAGTAGTAGAGTACTATCACCTTAACGATCAAGCAATCCTCGAAAACCTATTAGTGAAGTTGCAAATGAGATGAGGAACTGTTGTTAAAGAAAATTTTGTACTAGCCTCGAGATTCAGTAATGCAGAAAATAGAAACACGAGATGAAGAAACAACAATACACACCTTGCTCATCAGAATGGGGTAGCGAGATCTCAGATCAGACATGTGTGTGTCACCACCATATATCTCTCCTGCAGCAATGTATATTGGTGTGCTTGATGGATATCCAAGGGCAGTAAGAAAAATTCCAACCTCCTTTGGTGTTAGAGGGCAAAATCCCTTGGATCTCTGCTCAGCTGAGTCAATTTCCTTTATTTTCCAGTATTCAGTGTTTTCCCTGCAAGTTCATTAACCACTAGAAGCATAAGATGCAGCACCTATAGGATGAGTAATATAAATATATATAACTGATTATTCAGTTGTTACAGTAGTCTATCTATAAATGATACCTGATAGTCCTTAATTCATTGGCTTCAGTGGCAGATAAACCATGAGTGCATCCACTAAATGCCAGCATGTCCTTCTCGTATCGTAAATGAAGAGAAATATAAGGACCATAAGATCTCATCCGCGCAACCAATACCTACACCATGAAAAGACCTGCTTGTATTACAACTAAGTAAAAAGATCTCTATTTAAGGATCAGATGAATCTCTTGACAATATTGTTACCTTCCCCATTGCTTCAATCTGAGGTGAAAAACGGAGAGCCTCGTAGCAAGCACGGCAGCGTAGCTTTTGTATGTCTGGTGGCAAATTGTTATTTGCAAGACGAGAATCTGACTTAGCTGCTCGAATAACCTGTTCAAGACGGAATTTACTGTACAGATTAGTTTTTCATTGTAGTTGGCATGATCACTGTTTATAGTAACAAGCAAGGTCAATATAAAACTGTACATCATAATCTTTCCACATATCAGCTATTTCTTGCTGGTAGTACTCAATGCCGGACCAACTTCTGAACTGCTTTACTGATTTAGTAGCAGAATCTAATTCCTTTGGGAGCTTCTTTATAATCTCTATGTCACTGCCCAGGGTTTTGATAAAGTGGTCTTCATCGAAAACATCCGAAAAGTTGCTGCATATTTATCAAATGATGCAGTTACTGGATGACAGAAAGGGTTGCAAGACATGATATTTCGTAATTAAAAAAAAAATATTACAACTTATAACAACCTTACCTAGAATCTTGCCAAAATGACATTTTATCAAGCTCAGGAATCACAAGAGTTGCATTAATTATACGCGCTACAGCAACCATGTCACATATCTGCATTTCAGAACCTTACTTTTAGCTTCTCCATGTAGTGATCTCAAATTATTTTATTGCCGTATAAAAAAAAAAATCAATCTGCTGATATGCTAAGAAAAGGTAACAATTTCAAAACACAAGCTGACAAACAAGGATCCTTTTCTTGAGTATTGTAAAATCCTCTTTAAATGTTATCAGCAGCCTTGTACTACAAAGCAAGTTCGAAAATGGATAGTGCATATACCAACGCAGCATCATGTTCTAACTACAGCCAAAGGCTGCTTTAGTTATCCCAGTATTTACTTCAAGTATAACTTAAAAGTACATCACATAAAAATGGAAACATAAATTAGAAATTTTGAAAAGATTTGAAAATCATTTGGAAGATGATGATAAGTCACGATGGTGGTGACATATAAAGGTCCTATGTAGAAATCTATCAGGGAAAAAGCACAAACCCCAGCACGCATCTGGTTAAGTCCACCATTAGTATGAACAAGAAGGTAGCCTCTTGAATGGTCAGGAGCTGGACAAAAAGAATAACTAATATGAGTGTATCCTCCCTTTCTAAATGCATATATATAGTAGATAAATCTTTACCTGTATAGTTAGCACTAGAGTTTATACAAGGTGCAAAATTGCGATTTGGTGGAGGCTTCCAGAGCTTTTCAAAATGTAGACTCCGACGTGTGCTATCCAACTGTACAAGTGTAAAGGAGTAAAAACATGAAAAATGTATGACTATCTAGTTTGAATAACATTCTAAGTGAGACTCACCCCATTACTTTGGATAATTGTTCCAGAGTTCTACTATTATTTTCTTACTCCTTTTTTGCCAGAAATATTTCCACTATTTGATACTTTTTTCTCCAAAAACCAAATTACTAAAGTCAATTGTCTCTTATATCGGGTTAAAGCACTTGATTACATATCCCAGATCCAAATCAGATGAGATTACCAAGCTAATTAGCATGAATATATTTACTGGGGATGAATAAAGAAGTAACCTTAGCTGAAGATGATGGAGGCTTTGAAAAATGAGGTGGCACCAGTTCCTGTTTCCAGCTCTGCTCAGTACCTGCTCTCTGGTATTGGCTGAGGTCATGTTGCTATAATTTGCAACCCAAAGTAACGAAAAGTTAAAACTAGATCAAAACTGGAATCGTCAGCTCCACTGCACGATCAAACCAATGTGGACACTAACTTCCACAAATAACACCTTCACCATATTAGACCAACACCATTATTTAAACTAAACATGCGTACACGATCCCTATCCCAACCACCAATTGACAGAGAATAATAAAATTGAGAATATGCAATCTTGTCCATAGACTGTTCGATGTCTAATGCTAATTTAAATTTTGAATCTAGCAACTACATTGAAGCAATCAAAAAGTATGACCAAAGAAGCTCACGAATACTAAGGACCAAACCAAATGCGCGAGATTTTAATGATTTGGAAGCTCTAATTGAAGCAAGGAAGCTGAAAGTGAAGTGAAACGTCGGTACAAGATGAACAGAATTGGTTTAATCGATCAACTGACCCCAGTGAGCTGGTGAGGCTCGGGATTTCTTCGGGCTTTCGAGGAAGGGAACACGTGGACGTCGACGGAGAGCAGAGCGAGTAGTGCTATCGCACCTATGGCGCAAGTCAGCAGCCGCCGTAGCACCACTAGCAGCGCCGTGGGCCGCCGCTTCAGCATCGGTCTCTAAGAAACGAACTTTGATGCAACAAGCTTCTGCCTCTCGGAATCAATAAGGTAGATCACTGAGCTCCGCATTAAGCATATCGTAACTGAGAGAGAGACATCGAATTCTTCCTCGTGTTTTTGCAGAGAGAGAGAGTCTTGCCTCTGCTCTGAGTTCTTCGCTTTGGCCTTGCCAGTTATGCACTTTCGTCTGCTTTTTAGACGCAACCGACGTAGATATTGAACCCGAGGAACCGCGTTTCCGTTATTTATTTTATTTTATTTTTCCATAAAAAATATTAAAAAATATAATAATTATTAATGAATTTTAATTTTTTGGCTATCGATATTAATTGTTTTAAAATTAACCCATCTATTGATTAAATACGTACTTACCTCAACTGGTCAAGATTTAGATAGCCAAGTAGGACCCACCTCATATCAACCTTAAATTATAATATATATATATATATATATCATATATTAGTTTCCCATGTTCATAAATAATATTTTCCTATCAATTTACTCTTTAAGATATGTAACAAAATATATTCTAATAAATATATTAAAAATTATGAAATACATTTTATACAACCAAATATACTATGAATATTATAAAATGAAAAAAATATTTTTTAGAAAAAATCAGGAAGCTCAATTTTTCATTAAAAATATATTTATTTCGTTTTTTTATTATTCTATATTTATTTATTTTTATTTTTTAGAATAAAATAAAACAATATAACTTGAAAATATAATGAGATAAATTGATATATTTTAACTGAACTTGATATTAAAATTTCTTATATGTGACGTTTTGTCTCTTTAAATTGAAATACTAAGTCGTGTTTGCTGTCCAAAAGGTTATGAGCTAGCATTGATAGGAGACTATCCGATCCAAACCAAGTCGTTTAGGTTATGTGACCCAACCTAGATTGAGGCTAAGGCCATCGAGCCCTTTGTTTTTGCATTTGCGACTAAATTTGTTCAACCAAAAAATTGAGGATGAAATTTTAAATCGTGAATAGGTTGAGGACCATATATAGTTTTGTCATCTTTAGCATGCATGATATGGTACAAAAAAGAAGATTGTGACTCTATTAGTTATTAACAATTAATGATATAGATTAGAATAGTATGTTACACGCCATCACGTGTGACTATAAAACTTGAGGTGGTGATCTCATATATAGACCTTATCCTCGTATAGTAATAAAAAAAGACTAATATATATATGCACCTGTACATTTAAATATGCTTATTATAATGGATTGTGAGCCAAATGATTTGATAGCTTTCATTAAGGTAAAATACGACATTATCTTTAAAGTTTACGCCGATTTTAAAATTTTCTCTTAAAGTTTAAAGTTTTCCTAATACTTGAAAATGATGAAAATTTCACTTTGCCGATGACTGACATATGCTCTTTCAGGAGGATTTTTCATCATTTCCAAACATTAGGGGAACTTTAAACTTTAAGGTGAAATTTTAAAATCAGCGTAAATTTTAGCAAAAATCTCATATTTAGCCATTCATTATATAATTTATGTTAGCGTTTTGAGTTGAATAAGGTTTGTCATATAATTTTATGGATAATGTGTATGGGTTCGATCAGACCCATTTTTTATTATTATTTTGGTTGTATACTTATATTTTCAGTTCAAATTTTCTAAAAAAAAAAATACTAATCAAAATATCGTACAAGAAAAAACTAATTGTTTGTTCAAATTACGGATTTTCGATTGAGGTTCTTGGTTTAAACAGAAAATACACATTCTAAACAAAATTAGCAATTAAACCAACAATTTGATTGAACAATGTTTATATATATTTTTTACTAAACCGATTATATAACTAAAAGACAATTTGAACAATTAAATTAATATTATTTTGTATTACTTGATTAATTATAATAATTCATAATATATATATATATATAAGTTCTGCTATGCCACTTCATTGTATAGTGTTCATAAGTTATGATTAAGTTGACAAATGAATTTATTAATGAGTTGTATATTTCCTTACACACATTTTAATAGGGGTGATAAAAAAAATTGGTTCGACCAAATTCTCGACAAAACCGGTCTGAGACAAGCCTGACTAGGACCGAGACCGACTAAGACCAAGATTGAGCGGGCGAGTTTTTTTCTTCAAGGTCGGCCTCGGTCTTTTTTCCCAAAACCCGAATAGGACCGGCCCGACCTTGAAGAAAACCCTAGAAGTTTATGACATAACCCTTGAAACACTAGTAATTCATGACATTGAAGCATTCAACAACCCTTGGATCGGTTCCATAAGGGAAGTGTGACGGAAGACGAGAAGCGAGCGGGTTCAAGATCAAAACTTCGGTGATTTTTTTTTTGTCAATTCAGTTTTTTTTTTATCAAAAATTTCGGTACAAGACCGACTCGGTGGATTTTTTTGGCCAAAGTCGGTTACGATCCTGCCTCCAAGGCCGGTCCGTCCCGTCCATAATAGCCCTACATTTTACCCAATTGTTCATGATTATGCACCGACACGGGATCACGACTATTCCTAAGAGAGACAAAGTTATAAATGCTTTCGAGAAAACAATGTTATTGATAAAGTACACACATTTTGTTGCTTCGCCAAGATCGGTAATGTGGTCTAAGGTTAGTGGTCCTCTTGTCAATCGAGCCACTTTCAATGTTATAGTACATTGGCCCCCATAAAACTTTGGTCCATGAATATTGCATAGTACTTAGATTGGAACTTTCGTCCATTTCTTCTAAAAGGTGGTGCATAGACAGTTGGATCTTTAGAGAGAACCTTATTTCAAACTAGGGATAGAAGATGCAAGTTAGTGGTTCGTTCAACCACGAGTGGGGCTCGATCGAGGTAAGTTTGTTCAACCATGGGTTTGGCACGACTTAAGTTTGTTAATTTCTTTCAAAACACGAACATGAAAGAAAAAATCGTGTTTCTGGAATTATATAATAGAATAATAACATAAACATGAGGTAATTTTTGTGTCGTGTTTGTATTTAGATATCATAACATGATACACACGGAACAATTTTGCTGGTAAGTATGATTTTTTAGTGATTTTCTAAGCAAATCTTGTTTAATATTTTTTGAAATTCTAATTAGATGTTTAATTTTTAAAGTTTGTCAATTCTACATTAAAAACTTGTGACTTTTTTTTGTCTAAATTCATAGCTTTTTACTATGTGTATTTCGTTATTTTGATATTTTCTTATGAATCTCATATATGTGGACACACAACTGACTAAGTTAAGGTCACATGATAATACGACGACATAAACACGCACGAAAACACGAACATGACACACTAAGTTTATATTGTCTATTCGTGTTAATAACCTTATTGATACACACATTAACATGCACGAAAGAACAATTTGTTACCTCTAATTCGATTTATACTAATGAGACCAGTCTTTCGAACTTGAAGCGTTATAGGAATACTTAGCATGAGCCAACTAAAACCTACTGGTAGGAAAACGGGTGAAATTTATAAATAAAAAAGTTTGTAGAACTAAAACTTATAATTATAAAGTACATAGGTGTAATAATGTCAAATACAACATTAATAGTGCATTGAGTTATGTTTGGGCGCCAACAATAATCTATCTATATATATTAATTTGGTTAAATCACATACAATGTTGATAAATAATTTTTTTGTTGTATTTTCTCACTTCTAATATTAAATTAACATCTTCTAATTGGTCCATGTCAATAATAAATTTCTCATTCCTAGGTGACATATCATGTAAATCACTTTAAAATCTTTCATTCATTCTCAATATAAGTTACAAAACTCATATCATTTCTCATTCATTCATAAATTATGATTTTTCATTAAATATATTTTATGAAGTGAAATTTATATAATAATAAATATGTAATATTATATTTTATGAATATCAAGTATGCACATATTAAAATTTACTTTTACAAATTAAAATATAGATTAATTAAGGATCATTTCATATATCACATAATACTCTTATTAAAATAAGACATAAGTCACATATAAACATCACCTACTTCATTACAATAATATCACAATAAACTTTAACAATGTCAAAAAATTAAGTATTATATATTTATAAACTAAATATAGCTTACAGTTAAAAAATAAATAAAATATAATATGTATACTAAAACATTAGAGATTGTTACTATTGCTAGAAAAATATGTTTTATATATTTATAACCCAACCTATTTTTGAATTATTAAAATACTATTTATATAATAAAAATATAATATATTATTATTAATACTAAAATAAATAAAAATTTACTAATGATTTTAATAGTCTTTTGTAAACATATGCACTTTTTAATATTAATTTTAATTATTGATGCGTGCATTTTTAACTAATTTTATGAACAAATGCACTTAATATAATATATAATTTTTGTATTTCATAATATAATTTATAATAACTTATCTATATAATTGATTATTTCATGCATTTTTAAGTTTTAATATTTTTATTGTAAACAATTCAAACTTAAAACAATGAACTTTTTGAAAAATTATTATAGTGTATATTTACGGGAAAAAAATAAATTTTTAAACATTATAACAGTAAACTTATTATCTTATTTTTTATTTACACTATATTCATTTAAAAATAATTTAAATATGTTATACTATGTAGCATAATAAAATAACTTATAAATATAAAAAATAAAAATAATTAAAAATAAAATATATTACTGATTGCGCAAAGTGCAGACCAGATATCTAATTGATTAATCATTGATGCAGCGATTCAACACTTTATTCCTATGGGTCAACTATGTCAAAGGGTATTACCGTATTATTGTTTTGAGGGACTCCTTTAAGACATCAGGCAGAAATCGGGAAAAAAAGAAGAAGTTAATAACTAAATTACTACCCTAACTTTGAACACTTTACAAATTACGATCTAAACTTTGTTTTTTCAAATTTTGCTACATATACTTTCGTATCATTTTGGTACAACTTCAAAAGTATAGGTAGTAAAAAAAAAAGTTCAAGTAATAATTTATAAAATCATCAAAGTACATGTAATAATTAAGTTACTAATCCCAAAAAAAGAACCATATATATAACTGTCAAAACCTAATTTATGATAAGAATATAGTTGGAATGGGGTTGTTGGAACTTATCGATTCGTCGATTGGGCAGCTGATCATCCATTCCAATTTCAAAAGCAATATTATGACGAGTTGAAATGCCAGATATAATGGAATCAATGTAAAGACACTAGAATAGTTTTTTTCCACCAAACCCTAGCTAGTGAATTAGGCAACTTCATTAAAGCAATAATCAAGTTTACAGAGGAAATGCGTGAAGACAGAGACAGAAGCAAGAATGGGAGGCAAGGGAAGGAAGTGGTGGGGTGGGTTAGCTTCAATTTCAATGACATATATAGGGGTAATTATCAAATAAAAATAATTGAGTTTCATATGGTTTGATGAGTAGTTAAAACTTTTTTAAATGAGCAAATACAAATCTTTATTTAACTTTACGTTAATAATAAACAGAATCAGACGTGTATTTATTACGTAATAAAAAGATTTAGTTATATTTTTTCAAACTAAAAAATTCTAAGTTACGAGGAAGACAAGACGGAAAAGCAGTGTTATCAGGACCGGACCGGGGGTCCGAACGGGATTTGGGTCCCTCTTCGGTTTGGTTTAGGTAAAAGACCGAAATGTATATGAACAGTATTTGAACCGAATTGAATCGGTTGGTTTTACTAAAATTGGTCGTTTTCGGTTCTAGTTTTTTTTGGGGGGGTTTAAATTTGTTTGGTGGGTCTATTCGGTTTAAACCGACTTCTTCGGTTCGACCGAGCAACTTCTTCGGTTTAGAAATTATGTTTAAAGTTTAGACCTATTGTGTTTGATTTTGAGACTATTGTGTTATGTATGTTCAAAGTTTGAGGTAATTATGTTGTTATATTGTATTTAAAAGTAATGTGTATGTTTTAGACCTTGTAGTTTGTGTGTGTTTGAGACTATGTAGTTTGTAATTGTATTTTCAATTTTTTTTTGCTTGTGAACATTGAACCGCACGTCGAACCGGGTCCAATCGACTTGGATCGTCCGAACCGGGAACCGCCCCCTCGCCGATTCGAGGGTCGGTCCGGTTCTGATAACAATGCGGACAAGTTTGAAATTATCATATTTTATTTATTTTTAACAAAAAGTTAAACGAAAATTTTAACTATCTATTTGTTTAAAAAAAGGTCAAATACTTAAATGCGAAACCATATGAAATTCAAAATTATCATAATTCTTCAAGTTGACCGAAATTACTTTTTTAGAATTGTAAATGCTTATAAAAGTGTAATATTTAGAATAATGGATCAGGCACATATTTAAGACCCGAGGCAACGGAAATCCAAATCAGTTGGAGTAAACCTGTAACAAATGAGAAATACCTGGGCCAAATTAGAAGTAACAGAAGCTTGAAGCCCTGTTTAGCACACAAATTAGGCCCACACAAGCATAGGAACATTGGGAAAAAGAGTTGCGCCTGAAAGAGTGTTCATGAAATATAGGGCCGATACTATATAATAAGCTTTGGATATGATTTTGAGTAACACTTATATATTTAAATTATGGTTAAATATCAATGAGCTAAACTTTGGACGTTTTGTAACGAGCTACCCGAACTTTAAAAATTCAAAATGGTCTACATCAACTTGAACGAAGATGCAAATAGCTACCTCCGTCCAATTTACCGTCAACTGTTGACAGAAATTTGTCGAAAATTAGTCAGAAAATTGGATGAATGTAGCTATTTGCGAATTCGTCCAAGTTAAGGTAACCCATTTTGAATTTTTAAAGTTTGGGTAGCTCGTTGCAAAACGTCCAAAGTTCAGGTAACTCCTTGGTATTTAATCCTTTAAACTAACTTTATATATTTAGATACGAATAATAATAGTGTATAAATAATTTTGATATATATTTAAAATAAAAAATCACAAACTATGGCAAACGTGCGAGGCCGAAGCTTCCCTTGTAATAGTTGAGTGAGCGTATATTGCATTAAATCATAATACATATAATTATTCCTCAATTAAAGATATAAAAAATAAAAAAAAAATCCAATAATATCAGTTTACAATGTACATTTTGTAATTTCACATTCCAAGAAATCAATTATGATCATTTGACTCTTTCACCGCCGGTTCCATGTCTGCCACCGCACCCACGACCGGTTCAGTAGATTCTGGGTTAGTCAAGACCGGTTCATCAGCTGCTGACTTGCTCAGGTTCGGTCTAAACTTAATGATAGTCTCCACTTCCTTCTCCATATTCTTTTCCACCTGCTCAATCTGCATTTATAGTTTTATTAATTTACATATATAACCTTGTCTCTCATTAATATAACGATTTAAAGTCTATAAAAGTCATATATATGTGTGTTTTATGTATAATGAATCAAGTTAACGAACCTTTTCAATGAAGGCATCCACACGATGAGCATCCTTGGCAATTTCTTCGGCCGCATTTTCAACAGTTTCCAGAACCTCCTTCAGTCGACCTTCCGGCAGGTGATCGCCCACCTCATCCGCCACCTCCTCCACCTTCTCCGCCACTGCCTCCACAACTTCCGCCACATGCTCCACCACATCTACCATCGTCTCTACTTCATCTGTCATTACAATTATTATATACTGTTAAAACCTCTCTCTATCTCTATATATTTCGAAGAAGATTATATAAAATTCCCCTACTTTTCAATGTCAGCAGAGGCCCCCATTTGCTTTTCCAGAAGGGCAGCACCACCGATATTACCATCCCCAGAATCCATAACTTCCTGTAAGAGATTACAGTCAGTTCAGAATATCTATCGATATTTTCATAAAATAGTGATAAAAGCAACAAAACTTATATATATACCATGAACCAGGTGAGCCATCGGAAGGAACATTCCTGGGTTCGACTCCACTGCGAACCAGCACATCCCTAAACATAAAACCAAACCTTAAATCAAAACACTTTCCAGTAAGAAATCAAGATCTGTCTCTCTCTCTCTACAGATATACATACATTAGGAAGGAGCAACGTGTGGTTTGGAAAGATCTCAAGCTCCTACTTCCTTGTGCAAACTGTGATTTATTCGTGTGTTTACGCAAAACTGTTACCAAACCTCTAGGGTTTAGGGCAACGTCAGCTCGATTTCCTATCCTAGGAATCCCCAAACTTCTCCCGGAGCTGAAAGGAACTGCTGTTAACGTTAACATTGCTGCTGTCTTCATGGGTAGCGTGCCTTGTTCAATTGCAACGACAGATGTTTCGGCGGCGCGATGAAGGTAAGATTGAGTAAAAGGAAACTGGAGGGATTGATGGTTGAGGATGAAGAACACAGATTAGTATGTGAGACAAGGATTGGAAGGTGGTTTTTATTGAATGATTTTGGGTTTTCAAAGTCAATTATTTTTGTTGACGTGGGGAGATTGGTCAACTTGATGTTATTTACACGTTTCTTAATGCATGTTACTATGTTAGATTAATTAAGGTACTTGGGTCAGAAGACAGCCTAATCCAGTATTTTATAGGGTTTATTTATCTTTATAATAATATATGTTCCATATGTATGATTTGTTAATTATCTAATACATTTCCTGGCTTCTTCCTTTTTTTTATGGTCAAGGTCTTTCCTTGAGAAGATACAAATAAATATATAATATAATACAATAAGCAATAAAAGTAGTGTAGACAATGGTTAGGGCAGTGTACGGTTATGTCAAATATCATAACCATATCATATTTTTAAAGCACATACCATAACCATAACCATTATCAGTACAATTTTCAATACTATAACCATTAAAATAACTGTGGTTATTAACCATAGTTTTATCTGTATATCCATATTTATTTTACACATGTAATATAATAAAATACCGAAAATGTTATTAAAAAAAAATACATAAATCTATATTGTCAACAATAAAAATATATAAAATTAACATCATAGTTATTTATGTATGTACATTAACTTCCATGATTTAGTATATATTAGTTTATTAATAATAATTAATTATTATATTTATATAATAATCATGGTTATAACTATGAGTATAGTTCAAATATCATAACCATAACCATTATGGGTAGAAAATTCATCATCATAACCGCACCACACCAACCGCACTACACCATAATGGTACGGTTAACCATTTTAAACAGTAACGGTTATAAACATGGTTATGAGTTTTTCACCGCACCATTGTCTGCCCTAAATGAAAGCTAGAGTTTTATGGAATTAGACCGTTGGAAGGGAATAGTATTTCAATGTGTAGATATAGATTAGTTATCATTTCTATAAAATATTTCCGTGTTAGGATTTTAGACTATTAATGAGTGTACAATTACAACATATTTGGTTGCTGAAATGATCGGATAATTTTTTATTTTATTTTGTTAAAAAATGATCGGGGAATAGGAACTACGAATTTTGCATTTCCATTCGTGGAATAGTACTGAAATGACATAAATACCCCAACGGTTCACAACCAATTAGAAAAAATTTTAACCTAACCCTGCATTGCTTAAATCATGCATAGCCGTCTCAGAAGTCTCGCAAACCTAGGCTTGTTCATTTAAATCGTCTTCGACTGAACTGGTCTGGTTTTGGTTTGTTTTGAACCGGTTCGACCAAACTAATATCAAAACCAGAATTGTATTTTTAGGCTTCAAATAGACCAGTTCAAAAATTCAGTTCGAATCAACTCGTTTTTTTATACTGGTTTATACTTAAATTTAAATCAAACCACTTTAAACCTATAAAATGTTAGGACCAGTTTGAGGCAGAATCAACTAAACCGGTCTGAAATTAAACCAAATCTAGAGATATCTTCAATAAACCAAATCTAGAGATGTCTTCAATAAACCAAACCTAGAGATTTATTGGACTCTTGTATGTTGATGTTGGACATGATTTTAGTTGGTTGTGGAACATATTTTCAATCGGTTCAGTGTGTTTTTCAGTCAGTTCAATATTTTTTCAGTAGGTTCAGTGTATTTTTCAGTTGGTTCAGTATTTTTTCAGTCGGTTCACTGTGTTGGACATGATTTCCAGTTGGTTCAGTTTCGGTTTGAACCAGATTATTTCTGAACCAAAATTGTTATTAAAAAAACAGATCAAACCAGTTCAAACCAAACCGTTTTTTTACCTAAACCATATCAATTTTTTTAGAAACATAAAAAAGAACTGATTTTTTACAAACCAATCCAGTTCAGGGTCGAACCGGTTCATGAACAAGCCTACCCAAACTCATGAATCCTAAAGGGTTATGGGTCTTGAGGTCGGGTATTTTCGTATTTGACCCAAACTGATTGGGTCTGGACTTGCGTATGAGGTGTGAATGAAGGTGTCACTCATATGGTGTAAGAAGGTGTCCTACACTACAGTAGTTGTCCTACCCAAATCATTACCTTAGTCAATCATGGTCCGCTCGCCATAGAGACAACTCGGATAACCAAGGTAACTTTACCATGATCCAGGTAAAAGGGTAAATACCCATTCATCTACCTCATTTAAGACTTAATTGCTCATTAATGATTCCGCGCATCATTTGCTCTGCATTTATTCCAAACGAACTTCCACTCATTTCATCATCGAAGTGAAAACAACGGGAATATCCCGAGATTTCCTTCGTCACCGGAGTAGCTAGGAGCTACCGAAACGAATAGACTCCAGTTTTCGTGACTCAACGTATCCATGCTCAAAATCGGTCTCCACCATGATTCCTTCTTTCGGAGCAAGCTTCCGGCGGCTTATATCGTCGACATACATTATGCAATCTCCATCTTCTACTCTACCAGTAGCCCTAACCTCTACATCTTCCACTCTATCAGTTGTCGTTTTTAACGACTATTAAACCTTGCGCCCGATTGCGAGCTTTTGGCTTCGGTCTCGAAATCCATGGAGCTGTTCTCAGAAGTCAGATCTGATCATCTATGTCTCACTGATGTAAGAAACCTCCTTCGTCATTTCTATTGCGGAAGTATCCAATATGCACACAAGGTGTTCGATGAAAGTCAACATCGAAATGACGTTGTATCATAGAATACATTGATGAGCGGCTAACCGTAACTTAAATTATTTTAATAAAATATATTTTTTATTTTATTTTAATAATAAAAATTAATTAATATTTTTTTTATATAAACAATTGTTTTATGTATTATACATTTTGAAACAAAATATATATATATATTATTTGACCTTATTCTATTTAATTCTCATATACCATTTCACAAACTAAACATTAAAATTTTATATTTCATTCTAATTAATCTACCAAACTATATGGCGTTATTCCTTATTCTTATTCAATATTTTTTATTCTTATTATGCAGCGAACCACATTGTATATCCAACCTAACACTTTAAGTTAATATAATATGGGTTGTGTTTTTCTAATTCTGAATTTCTTCTATTTTGTTGGGCTAATGGTTTGAATAGTGACCTCGGTGATGGTACCACATAGCAGCCAAAAATAATGTGATAAAATTATTAAGGGTAAAATACGAGTTTTCTCCATCAAATGTGAGTCCCTTAATGTTTTAAATTTAAAATTTTAGTTATAATGTTTAGATCGGATAAAAAATTCATTCTTTCTGTCAGCTGGTCGTTTATTACTAACAGAATGGAGATCATGTGTCAGACACATATTTTAATTTTTATAAGTGATGAAACTGATCTCGTCCTCTTTCACTGTTACTTAAAAAGCTTTATTTTAATTCGTCCTTGAATCAAGCAACATATCACATCTTCTGTTCTTCACATCTTCTGTTCTTCACATCTTATGTTCTTCAATAGACGTCCTCCTCCTTGAATCAATCACATATTCTGTTCTTCAACAGATGTCCTCCGACGAAGGATTGAGAGGATGCTGGATTTCTGGTGAAGATGTTGCAATTCAGCCTTCCTCAAACTTTCTCCATCCCGTCGCTGGAAACTTCTCTACATCTTCTCTGTCCTGTCGCCACTTTCTCTTGCTCTGAACTCATCCTCCCTCAAACCTTGACGAACCATATTCCAGTTCAACTATGGGCGATTCTAAGCACAGGATAGGTCCAAAGAAAGTCGACCCCCAAAATCCAAGTCAACAAATAGTTTAATTAGCAGGGTCAGAGAACTGCGATAATGGCAGTTTATGAAGTTGGTGCTGAATGATTTAGTCTGCCGGATGATCACAAAGGCCAAGTCAACAAATAGTTATTTATCAATAAAAATAATAATTATTATTATAAAATTATTTAGACGAGGTCATGGGTTCTAGAATAAGGAGAAAAGACGAATAAATAATTCCATATAGTCATTAGCAACCATACCATTCTTTTGACAATAATGACATGTTTTTTTTCACGGAATGGAAAACGAATTCGGCTTACGAATTCCGTAAGAAATTGTTATTTTTGTGGAATTGCAAAAATTTGGCTTACGGATTCCGGGCGGGGTAGGCTTAGACATTCCGTGTGAAAAGCTCAGAATTCCTAAGCCGGGCGCGCTAGGAATGAGGAATAGGAGGCGAAATGACCGAAATGCCCTTACTTTAAAATTTATATTAATTCAACAATTTTATCTTAATTAATAATTAATTAAATAAGTTATTTTATTTTTTTAATTATTAATTAATTATATTATAAGTTTTTATTATTCTTAATTTTAAAATTAATTAATACAAATTATATATATTATATACTATACATATACAAGGAGGGGCAAATATGTCATTTTACCACATTCCATTCCCTTTCCATATACAATTCCACCAAAGAAACAACAGAATTCCTTATTCCATTCCATTTCATTCCACCAAAGAAACAACTTCATATTCTTATCTCCTATTCCCTATTCCGTATTTCTTATTCCGAATTCCATGAAAGAAACGCCCCGTAAAGCTAGTCCCTAATCCCAATCATCTTATAAATGGGATTTTCTCACTATCAACACCATTCATCTAATCACCAACTCTGTACATTAATTTCGATTAAAAGTGTTGTATGCAGTCACGTATGTGGTTGACAAATGTGATTAAATTGTTAGAAAAATGGCAATTTTACCCTTCTCTGTAAGATTGTGTTCCTCATGGTTTTTCATGTCCGAAATCTGATTTCGAACTCAAATTTGCGCAAATATGGATTCAAATTGAACCCAGGAACGCAGATCCGAGTTCAAATCGAAACCAGACACAAATCTGGGTTCAAATCGAACCTAAATTTGCAATTTCGGGTTCAGTTCGAATCCAGAAACGCAGATTTGACTTCGATTCGAATTTGGATTTGTGTAAATCTGAATTCGAAATCAAATTTTGGATTTGAATCGAGGAAGAAATATTGAAAGTATAATGGTATTTTAGTCATTTTTTTGTTTTTTGTTTTTTTTTATAATCGTTCAGTCACCTTTTGAGACATAAAATAACTTTTCAACACAAATTTCAACTGTTCAATCACATGTGCCAACATAAGTAACTGTTAATGTAATTTACCATTTATCTTATGAGGTTAGGGTTAATAATTCGTGTGTGCGTTCTATTGTGTGAGAATAACTTCACTAACACATGTTAAACCAACACAAAATGTAATTGTATCACAAACTTACAATACGAACATAACAATTTTTTTTTAAAATCAACACTGACATGAATATGAAAAATATTGTGTCATTGTAATACGACAAACATGTTTGCACGATAATACAAAAAAAATTATGTCACGTTGTAACACGACAATATATATACTTTCACGAAAACACAATAACCCATCATGACTTAAATTGTTCAAAATAAACAAGTAGAGAAAAAAGAAAAAAGAAAACATGCGTGACAAAAAATAAGATGGAAGATCGTGTAAGGTTGAATTTATTAATATACATATAGGAAAGATTTTAAGATAAGTTTGCATTTAATTGTATTATTATTAAAAGAAAATCCAAGGGAATAGAGTATAGACTATATATAACGTGAAGGGTCTATGCTCCGGGTTCCTAGAGCTGCAGATACAACACGGCCATGTTTTCCACTGAAAGACCAACCTCCATTCATCTTCGTCTTCCTCCCTCATTTCAATCCATCACTTTGTTCAACTTTTGAGCTACACGTACTATTATTAATTTCAACTGTAGGGCATGACAAAGCGGAATCATACTCTCTCACTACCCAGTCATGCCACCGTCCTGCTCTCTATTCTTCTACTCAACTCCTTCCCCCGACACGCCGCCGGACAAAACGACACCTCGGACGGGACACAGACACCGAACAACATGTACGACTATAGTCGGAAGTTCAATCCATCCATGGCAGTCATCATGGTGGTCCTGGTCAGCGCCTTCTTCCTGATGGGGTTCTTCTCTGTATACGTACGGCAGTGTGCGGAGAGACGGTTCGTGGTGGGAGAGTCAGATGCGGCACAGAGAGGGGCGTTTGCGTTCGGGAGGAGATCTCTGAGGGGGGTGGCGCGTGGGTTGGATAGGGCGGTGATTGAGACTTTTCCGACGTTCGTGTACTCGGCCGTGAAGGGGTTGAAGACAGGGAAAGGATCGTTGGAGTGTGCGGTGTGCCTCAACGAGTTTGAGGATGACGACGAGCTGCGGTTGCTTCCCAAGTCAGTATTCAGTAATACTTCTCTTTTTTTCAACTAAAAAATATATTATTATAATTTTTTTTTTTTATCAAACATATTATTTGAAAGTAAAAAAATTGATGTTTTTACTGAGGAGTAAATGTGATAGGTTCGACTAAAGGTAAATTCTTTGTCCGATAGTATAACAAAAACTAGGTCTGATCATTGGCTGTCGGCCGGTCTTATAGGCATGACTGAGAGCGAGACCGAAATTTCGGTCTTGACACATGAAGGATCGAGACCGAAACTGACTTTGGCCAAAAAAATATGTCTGAGTCGGTCTTGCTTGACTCGGTCCAGTCAATATCGAAATTTTTAGTTATAAAAATCAGTTAAATTTGACCAAAAAAATCAACGAAATTTTTGTCTTGAACCCGCTCGCTTATTGTCTTCCGTTGCACTTCTCTTATGGAACCGATTATGTAACCGATCCAAAGGTTGTTGGATATTTCAATGTCATGAATTACTAGTGTTTTAAGGGTTACACCATGAATTTCTAGGGTTTTCTTCAAGGTCGGGTCGGTCATAGTCGGGCTTTGGTGGGGAAACCCGAAACCAATTCCGACTTTGAAGAAAAAAACTCGTCCGCTCGGTCTCGGTCTTAGTCGGACCGATCTTGTCGGGAATTCAGTACCTGCAGTCTTTTTTATTACCCCTAACAAAAACTAAATTTAATCACGGTTTTACCTTATAAATAGTATAGAGATCTTCTTACAAAGATTCGGATCTTATTTTAAAAAAATTAAGCCTGTAATTAGTACTCATGACTTTAGCATTTATTGAAATGATATCACACCGTTTGATTTAAGTTCTCTTAATGATGACAACCATTTCAAAATATTAAAAATTTCTCCAAAGTGTCCCTAGCCTATTTAAAAAGAAATGATGAACAAAAACAACTAGTTAGACCCCAATACAATTAAACCCTGAACTATGGGTTTTCTTAGAATTGGTATCTGAAGTTTAACTCGATACTAAATTTACCTCGATGATTTGGTGGCTATAGAACACTCCTTCATGTTTGGGTGTTATTGTGCTAGGAGCACATGTTGGGGGATAGATTTGAGAATTACTTTGAAATACATGAACAATTACATACCATTTTTTTATATTCAAATTGACTTAAAGATGGATGAAAGAGATATGCCACCAAATTCGTGACTAAAAATTAATAGAGAAAAGTTCAAAATACTGAAGATAAGATTATTCCAAATAATAAAAACAATAGATAAGCCAAATCTAAAACACGAATACTAATAATAATAAAAGTGATGATTGGATAGTAATGAACATTAAGAAAATAGAGGATGATTATTTTTATTTTAGAGCAATTTTCTTCAACGGATAAATGATAACATATATTAATATATTTAATTTAATTATATATATATAAAAAATAGTCAATGGCCGGTAAACTAATATCAATCCATTAGAAATCTGCCCCTTCCATATCAAGAGTTAAACTTCAGATACCAATTCTATCAAGAGTTTGAAGGTAAACTCGGTTTTCTATCAAGAGTTGACGGTAAATTGAACGGAGGTAGCTATTTGCACCTTCGTCCAAGTTGAGTTAGCTCGTTTTAAATTTTTAAAGTTCGGGTAGCTCGTTGCAAAACGTCCAAAAGTTCAAGTAGCTACTTGCTATTTAACCCTATATATTAACCTAATTAATTTATCCTTCTCCAGGTGCTCCCATGTGTTCCACCACGATTGTGTAGATACTTGGTTGTTCTCTCACAGCACCTGTCCGGTCTGCCGGGCTAACCTTGTCCCCGAACCCGGTGAGACCATCGAACCGCCGATAATTCAGCCTGAACATAACCCAGTTCCGAATCATGGTGAACCGAGTCCAGATCAAGTGTGCGTACCTATTGAGAATAACAGTGCCATTTCGTCACAAATGGAGGAAAATAACCAATCACCCAATCAAAGCACGCCACCCAGGTCGAGATCCACGGGAATGCGCTTCACTAGATTATTCAGCAGATCTCACTCAATCGGTCATTCTCTGGTCCAAGCAGGAGAAGACCGGGAGCGGTTCACTCTACGGCTACCTGATGATGTAAGAAACCAGATGATTATCGATGCACGGTTGAACCGCACAAAGAGCTGCACCGTGGCATTTCCTCGAGTCAGGAGCATGAGGACCGGATATAGGAGGAGCCGAAGTGGAGTCGGAACGAACAACTTCAACTATGAGCGGTTCAATAAGGAAGACCGGACTGGTCCGTGGGAATTCTCGATAACCCCGCCCTTTATATCGAGAAGCGGGTCGGTTCGATCACCTTTCCCACAAGGTGTAGGGAGTGATGACATGGGTCATACCCCGGGTAGGAGTTCCTCCAAATCGGGTAAACCTTCTCAGTTCGACCGGATATTTCTCGGGTTGGACATCGAGAATGGAGAGCGGTCAACGGACCCGCTTCGAGGTCACAGTCCACTGTAAATAATTCATTTTAAATCCTGATCGCAACTTTGTACATTTTGTTTTGGTGTGTGGATAATAGATACAAAGAAAGTGGGGATCGAGTTTGGATTGGACTGTCAATTCTTGAGATGTTTGTGTAAATTAATAGTGGTGGGCATTCATTAATATTGCATACATGTTGCACGATATTATAATTAGTTTGATCTAGATCTAGAGGGATATTTTTTACTAGATTAATAAAAAATGACTATATAATATATTACTCTATATATAATAAATATGAATACATTTTTTGTTTATTTCCTATATTATTCAACTAATAATATTTTAGGCTTGTTCATGAACCGGTTCGATCCGAACCTGTTCAGAACTGAACTGGTCTGATTTGTAAAATATCAATATTTTTTTATGTTTCCAAAAAATTGGTATGATTCAAACTGATTTAGAACCGGTTCGAACTGGTTTGGTTTGTTTTTTTAAATAACAATTTTGGTTCATATATGATTCGGTTCAAATCGAAACTGAACCGGCTGAAAATCATGTTCAACACACTGAACCGACTGAAAAAAATAATGAACCAACGGGAAAACACACTGAACCGACTAAAAAATACACTGAACCGACTGAAAAACACACTGAACCGATTGAAACTCTATTCCACAGCCAACTAAAATCATGTCCAACATCAACATACGAGAGTCCAATACATCTCTAGGTTTGGTTTATTGAAGACATCTCTAGGCTTTGTTTAATTTCAGATCGGTTTAGTTGATTTTGCTTCAAACCGGTTCTAAAATTATATAGGTTTAAAGTGGTTTGATTTAAATTTAAGTATAAACCAGTATAAAAAAACGAATCAATTCGAACCGATTTGAACTGAATTTTTGGTACTATTTTGAATTGGTTTGATACTAGTTTGATACTGGTTTACTTAAAGCCTAAAAATACTGTCTTGTTTTGATACTAGTTTGTCTGAACCGATCCAAATCAAACCAGAATCAGACCAGTTCAGCCAAACCAGTTTAAATGAACAATAAATTCCTTACGTGTTGTTTAGGTCGACCCTTCTTTCCCTATCAGTGTCAAGTCGCAATCCTCGTCGTGGTAGCTAGTTTACGACTTTTCTTCTGCTCATTCAAAAATCTTGTCTGATATTGATGCAAAAATGGAGTGTTGACCAATTATTGTTTTCCAAATGGATAAATTGCCTTATATATCCTCATATTAATTCAAACCCTAGCTAATATAATGCTTAATTAGTGCTTACGTATATTAATACACGGATGTTACGCATACCTGCATTTGGAGACGTACGAGTCTCTTGAGTCTTGACCAATTATTTTTCACGACTTTATTTTCTGTCGGTCCATTTAATTTCATTATGTCTTCGCATTTAGCTCTTCATATACCTTTCTTCTCTAGCTCACCACCTACAATCAAATGGAGAAAACAAGGAAAACTCTCCGGTTCCTCTCCGGCATCATCAAGGACCGAGCGTCCCTCGCCAAGTCGTCGCGCTCCTTCAATCCCTGTTCTACAGTTGTCGTTAAATCCACCACACACGACGCTACCTCAGCCCCGAAGGAGGACCGAATCGATGCCCTTCTCTCCTTAGCCGACGAAAGGCACTTTACAGCAGCAAAATGCATCGAAAACCTAATGGACCGACTCCACAAGACGGGTAACGCCTGTGTGGCTCTGAAGTGCCTCTACGTGGTCCATACTATCCTCTCGCAAGGGTCCCTTGCCCTAAGAGACCACCTCTCGACCCTCCCTTCAAACGGCGGCCACGACTTCCTAAACCTATCGATGTTTCGAGACAACTACAACAGTGAAACAATACAGTTCTCTTCGTGGGTAAAATGGTACTCTGAGTTCTTGGAGCAGACCATGATCAGCTCTAGAATTTTAGGGTATTACCTACACCCACCTCCTCCTTCTTCTTCTTCTTCTTCTTCATGGGTGTCGGTCAGAAAGGTGAGAGAGAAGAACATTAGAGCGTCTTCGAGCTTTGACTTAGCTCGAGAGTTAGAAACCCTAGTTTGCCTCGTGATCGTATTATGCAGAGCTCCTGCTTCGGTCCACTTGCAGAAGAATGACCTAATGTACGAGATAGTGAGATCAGTGGGTGAGGATTACAGAATACTTCGTCATGAGATCAGGTCGCGTCTTATGGATCTTGTTGGAAGACTTGAGAGCGTGAGCTGCAGTGAGTTGACTCAGTTATTGGATGTTTTGGAGCAGTTTGAGGATTGTAAGGAGAAGTTGTTTACGTTGTTTGTGTTGGTTTTAGGATAATGGGTCGCCCATAAGTGGGAGCCCATTTACATAAGTCCAGTTGTGTATCTGGCCTTAAAACCTATCCCTCTATATATCAGTATATATAGGGGTGCTCAGGGTTTGAAAAACCTAATGATAAGAGAGAATAGAAACTGATAGCCGCCCACAGTTTAGACAGAGGTCAGCAGCTGTGGAAACCTAGGTCACTGCCCGTTAACCCGTGGCGTGTCCTCCCGTCCGGCAGACCGTGATCCCAACCTCAGGCAGATCCGCTTCCGCTTAGGCAATCAATCCAGAGGTAACTTAATTATATGTGATTATGTTTTACCATATAGATTGCATGTAAATTACATAATCCAACATTGGTATCAGAGCCGTGTTAGGTTGGTTTCCGAATTGTCGAATTTCAGGAAAATCTCCATCGAGGTCAGTTGTGATCGCGACGAGCCCGCCGCCACCGATTCAGCCACTCCGAGGCCGACATAGGGGCTGCCGGGGCCTTCGTGGCCGCGGCTCAGCCCCTGGTGGCCGCAGCCACCGTGGCTGCCGCCACGCCGAGGCTGACCGCAGCCTCGGCCCCGACTAGCCGCAGCCTTCGTGGCTGCGGCTCGGCCAAGGAAGGGCCGCAGCCTCCGTGGCTGCGGCCACCCCAGCCACGGGCCACAGCCTCGGTGGCTGTGGCCCTGCGACTGGATGCCGCGACCTTTGTGGCCGCGGCACCAGTCGCCGAAGGCCGGGGTTCGGTCGGCCATTGATGGCCGACCGAACCCCAACCCCGTGGCCAGCCGAAGGCTGGCCATATCCTGGTGGCCAGCCTTCGTGGCTGACCACATCCTGGTGGCCAGCCTTCGTGGCTGGCCACATCCTGGCGGCGGCGGCGCAGCAGTTGCTAGGGTTACAAAACCCTAGCAGTTGCAAAGTGGAGAAGATGACACTGTTCTGGACCGGTCTAAGTGAACCGGTCCAGACCGGGCTGGTTCAATACGTTGGACCAGACCGGTTTTAATCACCGATTCGGTCCGAGATGTTGGACCGGCCGGTTCAGTCCGGACCGGTTGACTGCGGTTGACCGGTCGGTTCGACCAGGACTGATTGGCTGAGGCTGACCGGTCTGGTTCGGTCCGGTTCAGGCCGGTTTAGATGGCTGAAAGCTGTTTAAGCCGGTCTGAGCTCATTCAGAGGCTTTTGGGCTACCTGAATTGGTCCGAAACGAATTTGGTTCAGATCTTGGATCCTTAGTGGGTCTTAGTGATTTGTAATATCCGGTATTTGTGCCTGGACCATTTCATTAATAATTATTTTGGGCTAATTATATTAACTGTTAGATCAATTTAATTGCTGGGAGAGCCTTATATTGTTTAATGATGCATGACTGGATAGGTAGAACGCTGTGTGGGTTCCTTGAGTTCCCTGGTTTACTTTGTGTTTTCTGCAGGGTAGATAGTCTTGCCTTACTTTATATTGTTGGCTCTTGACTCCATGACTGGTAGAATTGACTAGGTTATGACTTGTTGAGATCCCAGCATACTGTGTGAAAATTGATCTAACATGTTAATTAATTTTTGGTTGGAGTGACTTTGGTCCTCAAAGTTTTGAAATTATAAATTAGCCCCAAATTAATTTATTTTTGAAAGATTTCAATATATATGTGTGTGTATTGAATTGTGTGGTTTGTTACCTTACTTGCATAGGATAGATTACCTTGGTAGGGAGATCTAGCTTTGGCATAGTCTAGGTAGCAAACCTTTAGGATTGTTTTAGTAGCCTTTCAGAAGTTTGGATAAGTTCGAACTACACTTGGGGATATGTTCTTAAGTGTGAACCGGTCGGTTAGTCTGCGAGGTTCTCTGAATTTCCTTGAAAAATACTAGGACAATCGTCTTATGTTAGAGTTGAACGCTTAGTGCGATTTGTTCGACTCCGGTCCTTTGAGGACTGTTTAGACTGTGTTTCGATTGATAGTAGTGACTTTAGGACATGCTTAGAAACGGGGAGTGCTTCTCGGCATAGCTAGGGTTGTCCTCCGAATTTAAGTATGTTCTAGAATCTGTCCTATTAATTTGAGACTTGTCTTTTTACATGCATTAGAACATTGTTCCTTGTGTCTCCATGATCCTATTAGAATTTCCTTTAGTTAGAGAAATTAGGCTGCCATGTAGAACATCATCGTTTAGTTGGACAAAGGTCTTAGACTTAATGGTGAGCACTATAACATTCGGAGAAAGCATATAAAATTGGTCCTAAGTAGAAATCCATAAACCCCATCAAGAAGATTATGAAAAGACTCGATTCTGGAATAACGAATCAGCAGAAGACTTTCCATTTGAGTGGGAGGTTAATGATGTTGAGACGTGCGCCATGATGCTGAGTACAGTGGATGAGTTTGAGCTTAACACACGGCTAAAGGGCTGTGGGATACTTTGCAGGCTAGAAATGGTTCTATACGACTGCTTAGTTGTGCTCACTCAACATTAAGTTTGATTCATGCATGATGAATCCTCAGCACTCCGCGAGATAGTATCCGAGGCATATGGCCAACATGATTGTGAATCTCAAGGAGAACGGTCAGTCAGTGACCGATGAGCAGCAAATCCAGGTCGTAATCCGCTCTTTGCCTAACTCCTAGAAACAGATGAAAATCTAAACAACTCATTCTAAGGCCCTCAATACCTTTGAACACGCTTGAAGGCACATTGAGTTAAAGAGGACAGACCCAAGGTCGCTGGACCTAAGGTTGAGGTGCGTGTGGCGCCATCCTCTGGACCTAAGAAGAGTCGCTGAAGGCGAAGGAGTAATGCACAGCGCGGTGGCGCAAATGCATTGAAGGCAAAGTAGACAAAGACTGAGGTGAACTTAAGGACTCCTCCGAAAACAACACCGCGAAAATGTTTGCGTAAGGCTTAGAAGCCTAAGTACAGGAAATGCTCCAACTGTGGCCAGTGGGTACACTTTGTGAAGGCATGTCCTAAATCGATCCGACCTAGATGTCTTGTTGGCTACTTAGTGAACTTTGTGTTTCTAGTACAGATATGTTGACTGAGTCATGTCCTTTGTGGATTTTGGATTCAGGATCGACAAATCACATAGCCAAGGATCGTGACGTTTTCGTAGAGTACCATAGAGTCCCGCGAGAAATTAGGTGGATTTACATCGGCAACAACTTTCGTGTTGAAGTCGAAGGGATTAGAACTCGTGAGCTGCGCTTGCGCGGCGGTAGAGTTTTAGTCTGATGTCATATCCTCTATGCTCCGCAGATTCACCGATATGTTATTTCAGTCTTGGGATTAATGAAACTCGGTTTTATATTATCTTTTCATGAATCTTCCGTCCAATTGTTTTTAGGTTCAACTTCGTCTGGCTTTAGTATTATTTCTGGTGGATTTATTGTTTCGGATTTGGATTCAGGCAACAATAATAATTTCATGTTTTTTCTTCTACTCGCGGATATGTTTGCGATGTGAATGAAAGACAAACTAGACTTGACTACAGAGGTCAACATAGAATGCAGCGGCTAGCCCAATGGGGTTTGCTGTTCTACATTCCACAAGTGGAGTCGTCTACTTGTGTAAGTTGTCTAGCAGAAAATTCCACCGGAATGCCTTTTTGGTTAGGCACCTAGAGCCAAATTTCCCTTGCAATTTATCCATTCTGATGTCTGTGACCCTCTTAGTGCTAGGGTTCGGCACGGAGCGCATAATTTTATTACATTTATAGATGATTACACCCGTTAGATAGGAGGGTAAAGGCCCTCCACCCTGATTGTGGAAGAAGAGTACCTTTCAGCGGAATTTAATGGTTTATGTAATGAAAAATGGATCATTCATCAGTTGACGATCCCCTACACCCCTCAGCAAAATAGTTTTGCAGAGAGGCGCAATAGAACGCTCCTTAAAATGATTCGGTCGATATGGCGCAGACTTAATTGCCGATTTCCTTATGGGGAAACGCTTTGGAGACTGATGCCTACATCCTGGACCATGTGCCGACGAAGACGGTTAACTCCACTTCATATGAGTTTTGGACTGGAATAAGTTCTGGACCTTCACCATATGCGCCCATAGGGGTGTGCCGCTTACACCCATGATTTCTCAAATAAGTTTGGGAAAGATTGGACCTAGAGGAAAGAAGAGTATTTTTGGTTACTCTGATACCTCCAAGGGTTATGTGTTTATAGTCGAGCAGTACAGTGGGAGTGTTTCCGAGTTCGAATCACGAGACACGACGTTTTTAGAGAACGAATTTCCGAAGAAGGGAGAGATTGGTTTGGATCGATCTCTATATGAGATTCAAGATCAAGTTGAGCAGGCACCTGTTAATTCGAGTGGGAGAGTTGAAACCGCAGATGATGAATTAGTTCGTCGTTTGCCGGATTCACCGCCTGCTGAAGCGAATGAAACAGATTCTACTCATGATGATCTTGTTGACAGTGGGAGCATTAGGGATCTCATTCCCAGTGGGAGCGATCATGGTCGTACCCCTGGTAGTAGTGAGTTGTTAGGCCGTGGGCTAAGACAGAAGTTTTCCTCCCGACGATATGCATTCGAAGGTGATGGAGAACTAAACACCCTAATATCTGACAATATGGTTATTGTGCCGTAAAATGTTAGAGAAACTCCCAATGGAACCTTCTAAGAAGAATGGATGAAAGTAATGGAAAATGAGATGAACACTTTGGACTAGATGGAATCTATAAGGAAGAACGGTGTTTGTCACTGGTCAACCTTCGAGAGGACATAGAGAAATAGAGCTAAATGGGTTCTTAAGATTATGGCTATTGGAGTGAGTCTAGACTTGGAACTGCACTAGATAGACGTTAAGACCGTCTTCCTCAATGGTGAGTTAGAAGAATAGATCTATATGGAGCGGTCTGAATGCTTTGTGCAGAAAGACCGTAAGCACTTAGTGTGCAAACTTCACAAATTGATCTATGGTCTGAAACAGTTCGTTATGCAGTGGTACCGCTGAGTTCATGATTTGTTCGTGGAAAATGGATTTCTCTTGATGGATGAGAATCATTGCGTGTACACTAAAAGGGTCTGGACCGAACTTTGTGTTTATGATTCTATATGTAGATGACATACTCATAGCCGTAAATAGCTTGGAGTTCCTCACACAGGTAAAGGCCTGATTGTCTTCTCTGTATGGGATGAAGAACATGGGTGAGGCGGCGCACATTCTTGGGATTTAGATCTCGAGAGGTCGCCGTAGGAGGCAGTTGTGGCTTTCAGAGGAAAGCTACATAAACAAAGTGTTGGAAACGTTCGACATGAGTAACTGCGAACCAATTGAAACTCCAGTTTACATTGATCAACCTCTCAAAATGGATATATGGACCAGATAAATAAATTCTGTAGCTAAGTGCAGTCGGAAGCCTGATGTGCGCAATAGTGTGTACTCGGCCTGATATTTGTCATGCAGTCGGCATGGTATATAGGTACCAAGCTGAACCCGGATTGAAGAAATGGTAGGCAATAAATAGGATCATGTGATATCTTAAGGGCATCGTCATGCTTTGTGCTAGAGACTTGCTAGAGATCCGAGAATCTCTGGATGACTAGGTATAACATTGCGGACTATGGTGGTGACTTTGATGAGAGAAAACCCACCTCGGATATGCTCTGCTCTCTGATGGCGCCATATCGTGGATGAGCAAGAAACAGTCGCGCATTGTGTTGATCGCCATTGAAGCCAAATTTGTGGGTCTTGTGTGGACCACTCACTTGGTTGTATGGCTGAAGAGACTTCCGGATTGATTGCTGAGTCATTGGAATCGTAATCTCCGTGATATAGAAACCCAAGTATCATAACAAGTCATAGCAAGTAGATATCAAGCAAAACTATGTTAGAGACGTGGTTAGACACAAGGTGATGAGTTTGAAGTACTTGTCTACGGATGAGATGGTTGTGAACCGTCTCTCCAACCTTGAAAAGAGAGTCTTTAGTGAGGCATGTGTAGTCTCTAGGACTGTGTAGACTTAGTTGATATACTTCATTTATTATATTTCCCAGACAATGTTCTTTGACTTGAATTATATTTGAGTATGCATGTTTTCGCAGTTTGAGTATTATGTGTGTTCATTTCTGTGATTGTTTGTTAATATATGTCAAAGTGGATTTGGTCACCCTCTCACACGGGTGATAGCTTCTATGCCTTTGTGGCTGAGTGAGGCTGGTGATAGCTTCTAGTTTTTGGAAGTCCGTCGGGATAACCAGAAAGGACTTTGTGTCCGGAGCTATCTGTTTTCGCACTACGACGGATTATGGTCTGTCAATCCACTCAGGGGTCGGATGGGAGTCTTTGTGACTTTTGGTTCGGGTACTTTGTGTGCCTGATGGACATCTGTACAGCATATGGACATATGCTCCATGGGAGAGGAGATATGCTGTAGCGCGCGTTCCATACCGCGACGCACCCTAAATCGACCATGGGTATGACCCGAGATGTGATCTTACCTCGGAGTCGTGTGAGACCCAGAGTTCTTTTCGTAAGAGCCACGTACGTACCCTCAGTACTCTGAACAGAGACTTGAGGTTCAGTTCAGTGTTTGCTATCTTAGTCCGTTATCGATGGGTGCGCTCACAAGTACCTTGGACCCGGTTCTAGAAAAGCGAGTTGAATTGTGCCGATGGTTTCGTGGGAAGGGGATGGTCATTATGGGATCTTCTCGATGTTGTGTCCACTAGACGGCCGTCAATCGCGGTATAGGCTGCGGTTGTGGGCACAATGCATATGTATAGGTTTGAAAGATCATTGTGTGGTCAAACCTTGAGAAAGATTACATGGCCAAGGGTGCAGGGCACAAATCCACTGATGGTGTGAGATCCGCGAGTCACTGCAACTCCTAACAGATGCGCAGTACCTTGCTCGTAGTGCCTGCCGGTCGCACGGCTGCCTCCTCGTATGTGATTTAACTGTATAAGGAGAATTCGTTCTCTTTGGTGCTGGCTTGATGAATGAGCGCCCCCCACTTTGTGCGAGTGGGAGATGTTGGTTTTAGGATAATGGGTCGCCCATAAGTGGGAGCCCATTTACATAAGCCCAGTTGTGTATCTGGCCTTAAAACCTATCCCTCTATATATCAGTATATATAGGGGTGCTCAGGGTTTGAAAAACCTAATGATAAGAGAGAATAGAAACTGATAGCCGCCCACAGTTTAGACAGAGGTCAGCAGCTGTGGAAACCTAGGTCACTGCCCGTTAACCCGTGGCGTGTCCTCCCGTCCGGCAGACCGTGATCCCAACCTCAGGCAGATCCGCTTCCGCTTAGGCAATCAATCCAGAGGTAACTTAATTATATGTGATTATGTTTTACCATATAGATTGCATGTAAATTACATAATCCAACAGTTTGTGAACAAAGCAAGCCACGATGGTCTCTGGGAAGTAATCACCGAAACAAAGCAGAAGTCCAAGGGGATTAAGATGAGGAGAACGAACCCTTTTCTAGGGCTTGGTTGGACATCATCTTAATACTTGAATGTAGATTGTGGTGTGGAGTTTGATGGTTTCTCTTTTGACAGCATAAAATTCTCAAATTAAAGAGTAAAGATCTTCATATAATTCCTTCATCTTCATATTTCCTCCCCAAGGTCTCTAACCCGCGGGTTCGGAACCATTCATATTGTTTGTCGCTGAGTATTTCTCGACCCGTGTACTCGCTTTCTCTGACCTCCTTGTCCCAATCACATGGGACACTTATTAGCCCCACCATCAGTATGGTGTTGAGAGGCTGACCCATTATAATTAAGTCGTAATATTTTACCTATTTTTTTAATGGATGGATTCGAACTCATGACGTCGGAGTCAAACCATGTAGAAGTCATCACTCTCATCCAGTAGATCACTACTTACCGTGCTTTGAATGATACTCCGAATATCATCCCTTCCCAAATACCCTGATAAATTATTATTTAAAAACAACAATTTAATTTTATAAATAATACAAATAATTAAGTGAATTTGAATGAATGGAACATATATATATATACCATGACACCGAGGTTAAAGACCCAGTTCATGAGAAGTCCGAGAGGAAGCCCGACAATATAGTAACACCCTAGGTTTACATATGCCACGTATGCTTGCCAACCCGACCCAACTGCCACTCCTGTCCATATATTTTGATGATTAATTTATTATATTAAGTCATATAGATTCCTTATATATATATATGAAGTTACCTGATAAAACGGGTTGCACACTGTTGAGAAGAATGGTGAGTTCCAATAGAAAAGAGAGGTTATCCACTAGCTGAAGAACATCCATGCTCGACGTAAATATGTATGCAAATTTATCATGCAGAATCATGATCAATGCAAAGAGCACGATCCCTATGATACTAGATTGCACCACCGACACTTGGGCCGCGAATTAGGCCGATTCCTATAATCCACCACGACAGGCTGAGGATTATGGAAATCCCCACCACCCTGAAGCCGAGAATACATACACCGACAGCCAAGTAGCCACCACATTGAACACAAGCGCCACCATGGCCATCCATGCGATCACGGAATTCTTCAGTTGGCTCTGCAAGAACCTGCAAGAACTTAGGGATATCAACATATTTTTAAATATATTTCAACACTCCGACAACCCGTTGGATTGGTTAACAAATTACCTTTGTAAGGGGAGTTGGAAGGCGGCGAAGCTAAAATGTAGGAGGGGGGGGGGGGGGGGGTCTCATCCACAGAGCCACCACACCGGTCATCTCCGCCACATCGTCAGGCTGTCCGAGCAGCCGTATGAGAGGCGCTGCAAAGATAATAGACGGGAAGGAGGAGGATGCAACATAGAAAGAGCACGATCCACGACCTCTGCATTTATAACCCTAACATGTGGTATCGTTTTTGCCCCAAATGATTGACCGCATAACGTCTCTAATGCACTCGCCATCCCTAACTAGGACCGAGGACAACAAAATGGCACCATTTCTACTTAATGAGTAATGTATATATAGTGATTTTTTTCCAAAGCAAAGAGAGAGACTAGCTAGGGCAATTATATTACCAAGAGACCGTAGTTGAAGCCGGCGATGACGGTGTTGGCTATGGCGAAAGCAGCGAGCTCGACTTCACCGATGTGTCCAGAGAAAGCCTGAGAGATGATATTCATCGTGTAAGTAGCCACCCGGCTGAAGATGGCTGGACCCACGATACTACACAGCTTCTTCGTCTCCGCCCAAACCCTAATCGCCATATCCTTAACCTCTCCGTCCTCACTGCAGTATTCCGTTAGTAGGGGCTGATCTAGGCCAAGGACTTCATCTTCTTCGTTCCTCATACTCCCCATCTCGCAGAGAAAGAGAGAGGGAGAGAGTTATCATTTAATGGGTGTTTATATAAGGTAGATCGCCATCAAGTACTTAAAGCAATTATATAATATATATGCATGTTGGTCTAAAGTAAGTTAGTTCATGGTCAACCCTAGGAGAAGATCAAGTATGGATCACGTTGTGAATACAATACAATATGAATAATAAAAAATAAAAAAGCATATCAAGCACATTAATTATACTTTAATGTTAATTGATTTTTTATATACTGCAGAAATAGTCATAAAAATAAAAGAAGTTATCTCTCTAATCCACCCGGGGTGCGAATTGTGCCCAAGAGGCACAACCCTTTTTATATATATATATATATATATATTAATGTCAGGTTAAATTAAATTATTTATTTATTAAAAATAGAGAAGTGAGTAAATATTTTTGAATTACCATTTACCTCATGCATATTGATCATAATGTTTTGTCCTAAGTTAAGATATGAAAATTTGACTTAAAAAATTCAAACTTAAACCCTCAAAGTTGAAACTATTAGCGATATTTATGGTGAAAAATTTAATTGTACATTTACACACAAAAAAAAATGCAGTACATAAATAATTTAATTACAATATAAATTAAGTGATTTAAATTTGAAAGAAATCTTGCATTCCTACATAGTGTTGTAGTAATTAACCATCATCCCTCTCATACGGCTAAATCACAATTATTCTCAACAAAATCAGGTGAATTTTCTGGTGCATAACAGCAGGAAAAAAAAAAAGATTACATAGCTCTAACTGGAAACTCAGGTCATTCATTTGAGAGATGATAATGCAGATGCCACATTTCGTGAAATTCGATCATGAATTGGTTCCTGATACAGAAAAAATTTGTCAAAAAGTTAAATACCAAGTAGCTACCTGAACTTTGCACGTTTTGTAACGAGCTACCCGAACTTTAAAAATTCAAAACCGTCTACCTCAACTTTGAAGAAGATGCAAATAGTTACTTCCGTCCAATTTTTTACGAATTTCTGATGATTTTCCGACGACAGTTGACGGAAAATTGAACGGAGGTACCTATTTGCACCTTCTTCAAAGTTGAGGTAGCCCGTTTTGAATTTTCAAAGTTCGGGTAGTTCGTCACAAAACGTCCAAAGTTCAGGTAGCTACTTGGTATTTAACCCCAAAATATAGTTGAATTACGAACAAAGTTCATATTCATCAAATGAAGTTTCAAACTTAGCTTACCTCATTCAATGGTATCTCGAACTTGGAGTTAGTTATCGTCTCATACAGAAAAATGTACCTCCATGCTAGTTCGGAAACAAGCTCTTTGGGGGCTTCAGGGAGGATCTGTAATAATTAGAACAAAAATGCCAATGAAGAAGAAAAAAAATACAAAATTTAAGAAGAATTTTTCAAAAAAAAATGGGGATTGTTACCTCGTCTTCGTAAGGGTTGCAGTTATCTCTAAACCACAACCGCAGAAACTCCTTCAAAAAAATTAAATCCACAAGAATAGTGTTGTCTATTAGATTGTACAATCATCATGCATGCAGTTGTTAGGAACTAATCGCAACAAACCCACTTGAATCGGATGAAGAATTTTACACACAAATTGATAAGGAACACAGAGAGGAAAGGAAGAGAGGAGAACTCTGTTTTTCCGTGGTAACACCTTGAAATAGGGTATACTCCACACGGTTTGGTTAATATGTATTGATGACATGTTACTGTTACAGAATACGTATACATGGAGAAATACAGTACAGTACAGCCTACGGGTACATTAATACACTTGAACCGCGAGACGCGTACATTAATATATAAACTAAAATTACATATTAATCAGGCTCCACAACCTAACAACACTGTATTATAAAGCACGGAATTTACGCACTGCATAATTCATTGTTTCTCTCTGTTTTTTGGTTCTTTTATGTTAAAGTAGAGATAATTACCTTGTCGACATTTTCTGGTTCAATACCGTTCTGGATGCGTTGCTCATAAGATTGAGCAATCCAGTACCTACTCGAGTCGGGAGTATGAACCTAAAGTTTCAAATAGAAAGCATCATTAGACACTAAACATCATGTTATTCTCATCAGACACCAACAATTTAATAGCAAGGGAAAGAGTAGAACCTCATCAATCAGGCAAATTGAACCATCTTGTGCTTTTCCAAATTCATATTTTGTGTCCACCAGTATGAGACCATGTTCTGAAGCCACGGACTGCAATATCCAATCAGTGAGACATAAATCACCCAAATAAGTATATAATGAGTAACCTTTTAAGAGAAAAATGGCAAACTAATTACTGCAAGTACTTAGTAGGGAAATAAAGTCCATGATTGGAGAAATAAATGGTTAGAAAGGACACTAGGCAACTACCATTTCAAAAATCAAACCCAACCTGTTATGGACTGATTAATACTTTTGACTAGATACTAAGCCCATTAATATTTGATTACAAGAACACCAGTAGGAAAATAAATTACCTGTCCAAACTCAAATAAGTTCAATGCCTTCTTGCTTACTTCATCATAATCTTCTTGACTCATCAGTCCACGTTTTACAATCTGCATTAGAAACAGAAAAAAGAACATATTAAGAATTTTTTAAAAAGGAACAAAAGTATTGTTTCAAAAAGAGTTCAACATTGTTCTAACGCATGCACAGATGCAAAGAATCTCTCTTTTTTGTTCAACAATATTCATCAAAATTAATGCTAATATAGAAAGTTGTGGGAGAAGGAGAACCTCCTCTGGAGTAACAGGTTCATCGTGGTCAGCAGCCTTAGTTGTTGGCGTCAAAATGTTCTCCTGCAGCTTCTGGTTTTTCAGCATACCTATCATTGTTCAAATGGCATTTCAGTTACATCACCAGAATTGAACATTTACGAAGAATGTCAAAAGGATATTATAAAAACTCACCTTCTGGGAGAACATTGCCACAATAATTACGGACCCCGTTTTTGTACACTGTCCATAATGATGTATCTGTACTCCCAGTCATATATCCTCTGACTTCAAAAGTTACAAAGTCATTCAGACCAAATTGATGATGAAAAAATGGCACATACAATCAATAGTGTACCTACGAATAATGGCTTTCACACTTGAACTAGTGATTAATTCAATCTTGCAGTGCAATTCAATAAAGAAGATCACCCTCACAAGTGGAGAAAAATGAAAACATTTATAGCTTCTGCGGGTTAGAGATGGTGGAGCAAAAGTTCCACATGTGAAAGGAGGGTTGAACTTAGAAACTAACCAATGGAAGCAGAACTCACCAACGAATTCAACAGGGAAAACAGAACACTTCTTGGCAATTGTAACATTTCCATCTGGAGCTGAAAGAACAGCATTTGAGGTAATGTGTCTTGTCCTATCGAACCACCACAAACTTGTCTGATTAAGCACCTGAATTCGGCAGCATAAACGAGAAAGTTCACTAATGTAGTAGATTCAGAATACAAGTTACTTGATTAAAACATATGGCGTTGAACATAAGAGTATTAGTAAAGAGAAGAAAGAAACTAAGTACCTGTCCCTTGAACGGAATTGAAGCTAGAATCCTATCAAAGGCACTTTGTCTATCTGTCGTCACGAGGACAAGGTAATCCCCACCATCATAGATGTCTCGAACCTACGTATTTCATCCAGTACAACTATCAACACAAAGTATCCAAAAATTGAACAAAAAACACCTTGCTTTTGGATAAAAAAATAGTTTTTTAACTGATTAAGGTTTGAAGAGAAACGAGTGCCCATATACCCAATAAAGTACACTATATTTGGACAACACACAAAAAATAGAAATGGGCAGGAATCAAAAATTCATATTTTGCACGACAAACAGATTCTACTAAGAAAGGTCAAGGTGATCAACTTTCAATTACCTTGCCTCTGATTTTGGATTTGAGACCAGGAACAGTCAAATGGAGATTAGTCTCAGAGAGACAATTGGAGAGTGAAGCCTTGATTGCTCCAAGCACTTCCTCTCTGTGGCTGCTGTCGATTAGGGTATCAAGTGAGAGATGCTTTACGTCTTGATTTTGCCTTGGCATAAAAGACTGACAGACAACAGATAAATTCTTGGGTCTCAATGTGATTTTCGCAGAGACGGAAGGCGTGGAAGAATTGAAAAATTTGCTGGTGTTGAGGGTTTTAAGAGGGTTTTGGAGCTGTAAACACCCAGCCATGGAACCTTCAACACTCGGCAAAACTGCTGTTATACAAATAGGCGGGTAGAAAAACTAGATGGAGAGAGCGATTGGCGTTCAATGACGCGATTATTATTCACGTTCGAAGATGAATGGACGAATAGGAGATTAGGGATTGAGCCAGATAGAGGAAGAGTATCAGATTTTGCACAGCGCGGAGGAACAGAGACATGAGAAAGAGAAACCTGTTCCCTAGTACTGTAGGGGCCGGGGCGGGCCGGGCCAGTTGAGGGGATTTCTTATGAAAGATTGATCCTTAACACATTTTATTATATTTTCGGGCGAGATCCTTATACATTGGAATCGGAACAATTAACCTCTATTCTTTACATCTCTGAAAATTTGATATATACATTTAAAATTAGAAAATTAACTATTATAATTATATTATGACGTCTTGGAGATCCAACCTTCTGTTAGAGTTCACGTAACAGTTTTTATAAAAATAAATACAATCTCTATGGCAGGAAGTACATAGGCTCGTGCAGGAGATGTGGCAGTCGGGTTCTACGGTTCGGTATCAAGGCACGGTCACGGCTTGGAGTCGCCCGTCCAGAGACATCATCAAGCTGAATTGTGATGCGGCTTGGTGCTTGAGCACCAACATGGGGGTGGTCGGGGTCATCGCCAGGGATAGCTCGGGTGTGGTCCAAGGCGGGTGGCATAATGTCAAAAGGGTGGGCTCGGTCGATGAGATAGAGGCGAAAGCGGTCCTTGGCGCGGTCCGGTTGGCGCTGACACCGGTGACCGGAGATCATCATAGAGTCGGACGCTTCAAATGTCATCAATCATCTTCGTGGAAGGGAGTTCGCTTGGAGGATTGCTCCCATTTTGTCAAACGTGGTTGTGTTATCGTCTACGATACAGTCAGTCGCGTGAGAGTATACCCCAGGTCCGCTAATTCGTGTGTGGACTGGATCGCGAAACATGCGTTACTCGGGTTGTGTCCTCAGGATTGGGTGTCATCACCACCAACTCCGTTACTTCGGTGTATATTTGCGGATAATATTTTGTACTCAAACTCTTATTCAGTTGTTGAAATGATATAGTACTTCGTACTTGGTAAAAAAAAATCAATTTCACCTCTCGGCTTCAACTTTCTCTCGGATAATTGAATCGTAAAAAACGTAATTTTATAAAAATGGTTGTTCATTAGAGAGGGAATTAAATTGAGTTATAAAATAATAAATAAAAGTTTAGATTATAAAATAATAAATAATTAAATATAAATAGTGATTTAACATTTCGTTTTTTAATTAAAATAAATAAATTTTAATTTAAAAATAAAAAAATACAGCATTTTAACCCTTCTTAATCCTTGTGAACTTTAAAGCAAAACATTTCATGGTATTTTTTTTCTTTAAGTAGGAAACATGAGTTTTTTTAAAAAGTAGGACTGTGCTATAAAAATATTTAGCAAAATGTATATAAACGCTATTAGGGGTAGCATTTTTTACAACGTGTATTAATTTGAGTAGTGTTTTTCATAAAACGCTACTTGGGGTAGCGTTTTTTTTAAGTCCGATTCATGAAGAAAGACAACTTTATTTTTCTGTTCCTCGTCAAATCACCCATCAATGTCGAAAATTATATATTAATAAATGTTAAAAATATTAGAATAAGAGGGAAATAGTGACATTTTATGTAACGAATTAACATTATATTTATACTTAAACCCGACACAAAATTCAACATCTTGTGTCGGAAGAAGAATCAAGTCAATTTTTTCATAAAAGATTCTAAATCCCAAAATAAAAGACTTTGGAAAAGGGAATCAAGAAATTAAATAAGAAATACCCATATCAAATGTTGTAAAATGAAATAGTATCAAATAAGAAATACCCAACATCTTCTTCATCATTTATAGCATCTTCTTCATCATTTATAACATCAAATAATAAATAGTATCAACCTATCTTTTAACTTGTGTTTTAATAACTCAACCCATCTTTTATTATTATATTTTAACAGGAAAATAGACGAAATCTTGCATAGAATGGGAAAATAACTCATTTCTATATTTTCCCTTATCCCAAAAAAACACGATGATTAAATAATAAATATGATATATAACGGAGACGAATGTTTGTACAAATAACGGAGATAAACATGATGGGTGATTTAGTGACATAATGAACAGTATAAATAAAAATAATAAGAAAAATAAAAGAAAGTTGTCTTTCTACATGAATCGGACGTAAAAAAATAAAAAAGGTCACCCCTGATGACGTTTTTCATAAAAATGCTACCATTAGTAGCGTTTGTCGAAAAATGCTACTCAAACTAGCGCATGTTGTAAAAAAACGCTACCCCTAATAGCGTTTAAATACATTTTGATAAATATTTTTTAAGTATAATTACTTTTTCAAAATAAATTGGCACAGTATCTACTTTTTTTTAAAAAATTAGTAGGAAACGTCATACATGACGTTTGCCTTTGAAATTAAGGACACGTCACGTAGTGTGCTTAAATTTAATGAAAGAATTTTGCACGTGGGTTATACTACCGTTCATACGAACTGTCCATTTTCGGTTAACGCGGGTACGACGTTCAAAGTAAAACACCAACATACGGTAGTTGCTGGTCTGGTCAGCGATCAGCCGTCAGATGTAGCCCAAGTATTTATTAATTTTATATTTCATGGCTAATAATACCCAATACGGTGGGTCCCGCATCACATTTGTGTTTTCTTGTGGTGCACGCGGTAGCACCAAATAATACCCTCCAGATTTTCCTCTCCGTTTAAAAACCTACCCTCTCTGAGACTCTTGACTTCACTTTTCCAGTTTCCTCTCTCACGACTCCAAAACTGCGGGAAAACTTGGAGAGCGATGGGGCATGAAATGGATCGCGATGTGGTAGAGATGACGCCCTCCGTTTCGAGAAAACCGAGGTTGCTGTGTCTCCACGGATTCAGAACGAGCGGACAGATCCTCCAAAAGCAGGTTCTCAAGTGGCCGGAATCGGTGCTGCGGCGGATCGAACTCGTCTTCCCCGACGCTCCATTTCCATCGCAGGGCAAGTCCGATGTCGAAGGAATCTTCGATCCTCCATACTACGAGTGGTTTCAGTTCAACAAGGTATCGATTCTTGATTGTTCCAAATTAATTGCAAATCCAAACCCAATCGATTCTGCAGAAACTGATGTATCTATGGAATTACGACAGGAGTTCTCGGAGTACACTAACTTCGATGAGTGCCTGAACTATATCGAGGATTGCATAGTCAAGAACGGGCCAATCGATGGCCTACTGGGCTTCTCTCAGGTATCCATGAATCCCGAATTCTTCTGCAGTCTATTTCATAATTTTTTATTTATCAAACGATGAAGAAGAGAGATCCAAACAGTTCATTGTTCATATCGATGATTAAATAAATTACGTATAAGCAAACTGACGGTTGATTCTTACGTCAATTAAAAAAATTAGGGGGCGATACTATCGGCGGCGCTTCCGGGTCTGCAAGCGAAGGTAACGTGGAAGCTGCTGATTTCTTCGATTATCACCATTTTATTTCAACTTCCATGTGAAGTAGTCAAATAACGAATCAACCATTTTTGTTAGAAAGCATGCATGCTCTAAATATCATCTACCAAACATATATTGTTTATTTCATGTTCATACATCTGTTCTTTTCAATTCCTACTATCTGGGACTCTGGGTAGTTGGTATGGCCACTGGCCAGCGATAATACTTGGTGAATATTTGCAGGGTAAGGCACTGACCAAGGTTCCAAAGATAAAGTTCATCGTCATAATTGGAGGGGCAATGTTCCAATCCCCTTCTGTGTCTGATATTGCTTATTCTTCTCCAATTTCTTGCCCATCCGTCCACTTCCTAGGTAAATATACATCTATCTCCCCTATCCTTTCTTTAGCACCCGAAGGGCTAAATCATCATTCTAACTCTCAGTTTATGCAATCCTTGTTTTGCTAATAATAATAATCATACTGCAAATGCTGATGATAAATTGATAACCTTTTAACTTTGCAGGTGAGACTGATTTCTTGAAGCCGTATGGATTGAAACTCTTGGAGAAATGTGTTGAACCCGTTGTAATTCATCATCCCAAGGGCCATACTATTCCCAGATTAGGTTTAAAAAAAAATCTTATATGCGTTTCCTTTCCCTTATATTTTTACCCGAATTCTGAGAGTATAACCTCATCGAGTAAGTTATTTCTTTCAGATGAGAAGAGCCTGGAGACAATGAGTCGTTTCCTTGGCGAGATTGAGAAGATTGTGTCCGATGAAGAACAGAGCTAACCTTCCAAATGATACATCATCGAATCTCATAACCTACTGGTATTACTATTTTATGCCGAATATTGATGAATTTTCAATTTATTTGTTGTCCAAAACACAAGATATCATCAATGTATTTGTCCCGTGTGCACAATTGGATTGGTCTTGTATTGGAGATGAGCATCAGGCATGACCTCATTCACCTTTCGTAGTGTTGAGTCGACCCATTGTAAATCCCATGAGGACATAAATGGGTGGTACAGTTTTTTAATACTAAAATTACTCAAAAAGTGTTCACCTCATCTCCAAACAACTTCATCCCTGATTAGTTTAATTGTCTTCCACAACTGCAAATCACCCTATCAACTGAAAATAATTACAACTTTAAGAAGTTCAGGACCAATTGTTCTTGTAGGCCCTGTATCTATTACTCATGATGTAAAATAATAATATGAATGAATATGTTAATTTACTGTTACTATTATTCGATAAATAAGTAAAGAAGATAAGATGTGATTCCTGAAATGTTATCTTTTGCAGGTTCTTGCATTGCATGGTCCACCATGATATGTATATGATATAAAGAGAAAAGGCGTGCCAAACACTCCATTACACATTGGAATTAGATTTTTTTTTTTTTTGGGGGGGGGGGGGGGGGGGGGGGGGGGGGGAATTAGATAAATCTGTTAAAATCGGTCACAGTCTATTCAATGTGCTTCTAAATAATTTTTATTTTGTATTATTGAATTTTTGTTCTCCTCCTTAATTAAATAATTAAGTATTGTACCACTCCGTTTCCTACATTTTCCAATTAATTCTCAGTACGTCCCCATTACATTTTACATGTCCTCTGAATACCTGATGGAGGTGTAGGGCATGCAGATGTGTTTTGTTGTCGGACAAAAGAAGTATCAACGCCATTGCATGTGTCGTTGCTAAAGGGAGAAGACCGACCAACTATACTTTTTCAAGATCGTCTTCCCCGACAATTTCATCCTTGAACAATTGTCATAGCGAAAGCGAATCTGTTAGATGTTGGGATCACGGTCTTCCAGACGAGAAAACACGCACATCACGTGTTAACGGGTAGTGACTTAGGTTTATGACATGAAATGTTAAAAAATACATTTTTTTATTCTTAACAATAAATATGAACTTTTTTGTGCCAACAATAAATATGAACTGAGAAATCGATTTCTTGGTTGAAATATAACCTAGAAATTGGTTTCTTGGTGCAAACAGAGCCCATAAATCCTTTCTGGATTGGGTCAACAATTGAAGGATATAACACAGAAATTTTATAATTTAAACATATTTTAAAAAAAACTTGATTAACAAAAAAAAATGAATAATTAATCAAGTAATTAAATAGTCACATTCTAAAATATAAAATATAAATGATCATTTCACTGAAAATATAAACCTAAAAGCTCACATTATACAAATATAAATGACCAATTGGCAATTACCAAGTAATTTACTCAAGAAAATAATGTCAGTAAGTGTAAGACGATGATCTATTAACTATTATTACCAACAAAGCTGAGATATTATAGAGTCTATACTTTAATAAATAGATTAATTGATTTTACCCGTATCATTTTGGATGATCCAACAAAATCATTTTGTCCCTCGTTTTATATGAGTCTCATTCTCAAATTAAACGGTTCAATTCAAAATGTGTTTTTATTTTCTCCAGAAAATAAGCTAAAAATGGAGAAGACGTCTTTCGTAATAAATCATGGTGTATTATATTATATATATATTAGTAAGCTGCTTTAGACAGATGTTAAATAAACAAACAACAGAAGGAGGTTTGCATGACCAACACGTTTTAGGAAATCATTAACCTTATCGCATCATAAGACACGAAAAACGACTATAATATTAATAATTAATTGGATGTTTTTTTTCCATCAAAACTCGCTCATATATTATGAACTATGGAGACTAATCTCGCTTACAAAAGAACTATCCGAAAAAAGTAACAAAAACAAATCAGGTAGGGGTATTGAAACTCAGTCTGAAGGACACACCTGTAACCTAGCCTGGTTTGCTATCAAATTAACACATTTGTTTGCGGATCTCGGAATAGCCCCCCAGCTTACAACATCCATGGACAACGCCGGGTACTTAACATTATCAACAACCGTATCAATCTTCCACAAAAACGTTCTTAACTCGGATATGGTTTAACTGGATGGGTCGAACTTGGATTTATGTTCTCACAAAGCATGAATTATTTAGATTCAATAAAAACTCAATTTCAAACAATATTAAAATATGTCCAAATTTTGTATTTGAGCACTATCTAAATAAATCATTATTAATTAACTATCGTTAGTACTAAATCAATCATCATCGGATCTAATTAACTAACCTTATAATAATAATTAACCTTTTGGAATGAGATTAAGTATTTATATTATCCGTACAATGAACATGGTCTTAGGTTGTTTTCTTACCCAATGTGTTCTTGTTATTGTGCATCCACACTTTGAGCACGTGACGCCTCACCCCGATCTCCTCACAGAAACGCTCCACCTCAGCTTCATCGTGCCTCTGCAGACGCCATCCCAGACGCTCTGCAAACCCTAGCATCTTCTCCTTTTGATCCGGCGTGAACTTGGTGCGCGACCTCTTCTTCATCAACCTGCTCCCGCCGCAACCCCAGCCGCTGCTACTGGGGTTCGACACGTCCTCCAGCTCCTCCCTGCTGAAACCACCGCCGGAAGTAGCGGGAAGGGCGAGGGGTCGGTGGAGCGTCGGCGGCGTCATGTGGAGATACTCCGACGGCGGAGGAGCACCGGCTCTGTAGTAGGGAGAGAAGTGGTGGTACACTAGACTGCCGCCGGCTCTAACTTTCGTGTCACTCTCCCGCCGGTGGAAGTTTCGGTGGCATCCGCATGCGGCGCAGCGGAGAGCATCTAGCGTGCCTTCCTCTCCGGAGGCCAAGAATTCTCCGCAGCCATCCACAGCGTTACCTCCGATTCCAACGGCGTGGTTCTTGAGGCACTCCCGGTATCTGAAGTGTCCTCCTCCAGGAGTGTTGCGTGAGGCGGAGGACGTAGCTGCTGCTGCTGCTGCTTCTCCTCCCACGGCGGCGTATCCAGTCTGGGTTTGAGGAGGAAGAATCTCCTCCTCCATTTCCTCTTCATGCTCATCCAATTCCATCCCTTTATTTGTTCTTGTTGAACTGAATATACTTAGTGTGGTAGATTTTTCAGGGTTTGGAAATGATTGAATTTTCAATTTCCACTAGGACTCGGAAGGAAGAAGCAAAATCTCTTTAGGTGGTGGCCAATGGATCTACAGGTCCATCACTCAAAAAGCGGTAGATATCACACGACACAAAAGATTAAAAAAAAAGTATGGTACGGTACCTTCCGATTTATATATATTTGACCAAAGCTATATATATATATATATATATATATATATATATATATATATATGTCCACGTCGAACCTGACGCACATGAAGCAATTAACTTGATAATTGAGGATACAGATGTAGATAGACCACTAATGTTTTTTATTTTGGATTGCAGGAAGCTTATTTTGAATTTTAACAAATTCAAAATCAAGCACGTGTTCCGGGAAGTAAATGGGTTGGCGGATGCTTTGGCTAAGGAAGCTGTTAATCTGGATGAGACTTTTCATATGCTAACGAATTCTCCTTCAGACATTTTGAAGCTCTTGATGTTTGATAGTCAAGGAAAATCCACGAATAGAATAGTTAAAGACAATTAGTTTTGCTTTTGATTTGTTCTTTTGTAATTTACAAAAAAAAAACATACATATTACATACATACCTTATAATATTATTTAAAAAAAATGATTTTTCAAAAAGAAATCATTAAAAAAGGAGTTTTGTTTTGATTTGCTAAAGTGAGAAGAATCTAATCCGTCCAAGCCTGAAGAGAAGAAAGAAAGGAGATAAGAAGGGAAAGATAGTGTGGTGCACAAAAGAGAGCTGTCTTCCTCCTAACCCTTTGTAGTTTACCGTGCCATTTATTTCCTTTCTCGTCTTGATTTTGGAGCGAATTAATGATCGTTTTGGAATTATATTTTCAAAACGTGACACTTGACCGACCAGACCGGCCCAAACATTAAACCTCTATATCTAGGCCCACCAAGAAAGCTACCGCATATTCAGAGTTAATTCGGAATTGTGATTGTGATTGAGATTAAGATTGTGAGGTTGAAGATTTGTGCTAACGAGATAAATAGTTGGTCCAAATGAATGTTTATGGGTATTTAAAAATTATAAAGATTGTACGTCTCTAATCACTTATAGGTGACAAAGAAATTGAATTGTGTTACGATGAGAACGTCACACATTTTAAGTTGAGTAGGTTTGTTTCACATGGGAAAAATTAAATGAATTTAGACTCTATAAGTAACGGATGTACTATTTAAATTTCATAAGAACTCTTTATATTATGAGCACAAATAAGAATAATCAATTAAATCAATTTGAGTTGTGCTAGTTGCTAGGTCTAGAATTCGCAGATGCTGACTGGATGATTATTCAGTAGTGATTTAGAAGGTGATTGGTTGATGAACGCAAACTTTCGATGGAGCCCCGATTAACCTGCAAGAAGGGGAGCACAACAGATGGTGATCTCCGATGAACCTGCAAGAAGGGGAGCACAACAGATGGGGTTCTTCTAGGTCTCACTCCAATACTTAAATAAGTATACTGTTTTTTATAAACTCAGAATGTAACGTGATATATGTCAAACATAAATATTTATAGGGATGGAAAACCAAACCTTTTTTGGTAATCGAATATATCTGTAAATATTGTGTTGTTGCAAATAAGTATAACATATATTACGGTTATCACGTAATATTGCAGTTGCCTTATGTGATCTTTGCAGAATATTTGTCTGAGATATGCGGAACATCGTGGTTGTATATTCGGTGTCGATTGTGGGACTAGAGTTGAGAGGTTTGACTCTCTTAGCGAGCGCTCTGTGACAAGCAGTAGGAGACTTTGACTTTGGTATTTGGCGATCAGTAGAGAATTTTGGCGATCACCTTGATTTCGGGTTGGACACTGAACCACTTTATGGGTTTCAGTTTACCATTATTGTGGATCGACCAAGTCTTGAATGGTTTGACTTTTTACCCTCTGAAATATCATTGAGCCTCGGAATCCTAATGAGTTTTGTTCCGTATTGAACCGTCACTATCGATATCCTAACACTAGTGAGTAGAAACCGTCAAGATGGTATGTGGAATAAAAAACAATAAGGACTAATGTATTGTTTGATAAAAGTAAGAGAACGGATTTACTTAAAAATGTTGATGAGTTGCGCTGCATCCAAAATTAGTTAAAATTTGACCCGTAATATAATGATATACGGATTTAGTAAAAGTAAATAACTATTTTTGTACAATTATGTAACTTTAATAAAAATATTAGTGGTTAACTTAATAACCAATCTGTACTAAAATTTGGCCAAAAAAAAATCTGTACTAAATTAATTTAAACTAACTGCTAATTATTGCTTTAGAGCAGGTGGGCAAGTTGGTGGGATGGGTTAAAAGTAGATACAAAACCAGAAACTTTTCAAAGATTGAGTCTTAGATTATTAATTTAGGTGAATTGTTTTTTCGCCAGTAAAAAAAATGGGCAAGCAGGGGTGATAAACTCAACTTAGCAACGTAATGTTTGGACTTTCATTCCATGTTACTCAAGCTTTCACTAGAAAATCAACGTTTTGCACTGACCCTGTAAATGTAGCTACCAACGGCCTAAAATTAATTTTTTTAACCTGTGAGTCAAATTAGAGTCAGCGTTTACAACCAATAGATCACAACATGCTTGTGGTATTATAGGTGAATTTAACTCGGTTATGTTTTGGATTAATTCAAACTAGTGACTAGTAATTTGAAACACAATCAAATTTCAATCAAATTGGAGTGTTTTATATAATAATTTATTTTTTTTTAAAGATATTTCAAAGGCATAATATTAATAATTTTGAGAAAATTCATTTTTTTAAAATGTATTTCGAATTTAATACAATCTCAAAATTCATTGTATTCAATGCTTATAGGTTGTGATAGGTTCCAATCATTGCATCTATCATTTCTAAGTGAGATACAGATTGGAACCCATCCACCTAAACTTTTGACATCAGAATTAAACAAAATTTAAAAGCTCTTACAATTTTAGTCTAATCCTTCTTCTTCTTCTTGAGAAAAAATTTGCCCACGCAATAACTTCTCGTCCTCCATAACCCGGTCGGACTGCTCGGTTCGGGTCTGAATCCGTATAGGACCGTCCTCGTATTTGCATAGAATGGTCAGATCACGATAAGGATTCAGTGGTCGCAGACCTATAAGACCTCCGGTGGACCTCGACTTGCTTAGGCTGATCACAGCCGTAGGTTTAACAGTTGAGTTGTGGACCTGCCTCCTCCTTACAGACCCAGATCCTACTGATTTTGACCTTACAACTATTTGAGGGGTCACTTTCACTCTATGATACCCTGCACCATCTGCACCAGATCCATGCCTCCCGTTGACCGCATTTGAAACATTCGAGACCTTTCCGTTCCTTCTCCCATTCGCCACACTCTTCTCCGCACTGGAGACTGCAGCCGCTGTCTCCTGCTGCTCCACGGCCTCCAAGCGACCCACGCGTCGCCTGAGGTGGCCCCAGACTCGTCCCGACTGGACCATCTCCCATACTTCCGCCAGCCTCTCCACCACCTCCATCATGTCCGGCCGCTTCCCGGTGTCGCTCCGCACGCATCGGGCCGCAAGAACTGCTGTCTGACGGACCACCGCCATGTCCGCGGGAGCCTCAATTCGTGTGTCGCAGATCTTTCCGAAATCCTGGCGGCGGATTAGCGGCATGGCCCAATCAACGATCGACGGCGGGCTGTAATGAACATCGATGGCCTTCCTTCCGCTGATGATCTCGAGCATCAAAATGCCGAAGCTGAAGACGTCGCTCTTGGCGCTGATATCCGCGGGCGCGAGGTACGCCGGATCGAGATAGCCCAGCGTCCCCGCCGGCGGCGTGCTCCGGATACGAACGTCCTCCACGTGTCCTCTCAGCGCGAGGCCGAAGTCGGCCAGCCTCGCCTTACCTCCCTCGTCGATCAGCACGTTGGACGACTTTATGTCGCGGTGGATCACAGGAGGGTCCAACGCGTGGAGCGTCCGAACTGCCTTGCCAATCTGTAACGCGAACCCGATCCGTTTACTCCAACCAGGCGGGCGTCGGCTCTTGTGGAGCAGATCGTAGAAGCATCCGTTCGGCATGTATTCCACCACCAGCAACTTCTCCGCCGCCGCATCGTTGCAGAAACCTATCAAATTCACGAACCTCGGGCTCCGAACGCGGGAAAGGATCTCAATCTCGTTCTCCACCGCACAACCGCCTGTGGACGATCTGTTTTTCGTCCTCTTAACTGCAGCAACGAGCCTGCCGCCGTCGAGGAAGGCCTTGTACACATTCCCGTGGCTACCTTTCCCTAGGAATCCCTCAACGGCGAAACCACCGGTCGCCGCCACGAGCTCTGAGTATGCAAAAGTCCTTATTTTGAAGTTCAACTTATCCGGGCCATCCGCTGCGGCAGCGGATATCTTTTTGCAATCCCAGTTGTATGGATCGCAGGCGACGATTGAACTTTCCCCATTGCAGGAGAAATAACATCGTCGGCGTCTGCCCATTATAAAATCTGGTATTAATCCAGAGAAAGAAGAGAGAGGGCTTTAAGTGTGTAGTGATGGTCAATTGGAAGAAAATAGAGAAAAGGGAGGTGTAGTTGCATGAGAAGAGCGGCAAAAGCCATAACTGCTCTGTAAAGAAAATAGAAAATGTGGTGTGCGTGAAGCTTTTTGTCAATATTTTCGTCATTTTACAGCCGAGCAGTCAAATATGACAAACATTCCATGAATTACCTTCTTTTTTAGTTGATGAAGGTATGGCTTTTTCACTCAAGACATTTAGTCTGAAGTTTGGACAGGATCATCTAATTCGTGACACGTGGTTACCCTCAAGGAGGAAACCCCGGATGCCCTAAAAGAAAGGTTGATTCAAGTGTGGATGCGTGGGGCGACGAATATCTTGGGTTTCGTAAAAATAAAAGATGGTATCTTTAATAAAGACGTGTCATCAACTTTAATTATTGCAAATTTGCAAGTATATATAATTATATATATACGAGGAAATTGAACTAGGCGTACAATGTAAAAACATTTATATAATTTTAAAAATTATTTAGCAATATATAATTCTAAAAACAAAATGAAGTATTATTAATACGATATTATATTTTTCAACACAATTTATAAGATATATGGCATTTATATTAATATTTATGTATTACATTTTTTGTTACTCTTTATATTTTGAATCTAACCTATTATAATGATATATTTTATACTTCTGGAAAGTTAAGTTATATTAATAAGTTATATATGTATTATATATCTATTTATATATTCATTTGGTTAATACCTTATAATTTTGATAAGTACAATTTTTGTAATATTTTCTCTATGCTATTATTAAAAATAAGTTTTTCTAATTTGTTAATATCAAAATTTTAGTAATTACTTCTAAGTGGTTTTCCACCTAACTTAATTTAAAATTTTCCAAGTTATATGTTTGTTTTAATACTCACTTTTGACAAAATTAATTGTTTGTAACTTAATCGATCTAATTAATTTAGTAGCATATTATATTATATATTATAATATCATTATTTTTATATACAAAATTGTAGGGGGAAAAGTTATATAAATTTGTAATTTTAATATATATATTTATTTTAGATAAATTTATTACTAAGGAAATAAACAAATAAATGTTATATGTATATTAAAGTCAATAATATTACATTATTATGTTTTATTAAAATTTATTATGTACATGATATTTTGTAAGATTGTTAAAATTTACCTTGATATTATTATTAGTTCATGTGTCCAATTTTATATTAAAAACCAAATTATAATCAATAAAGTATATGATGTTTGTTAATTAGTCTATTTAATTTATAATAGAAACTTTTTATATTTGTATACTTGACCTTCATAAAATATATTATTATAATATATACTTTAGTATTGTACATATTCTACTACATAAAATATATTTAAGAAAAAATATAAATATACATGTGAAATAAAAAGAATTAATTAAGGTTTTGTAAATTGTCTTGAGAATGGATAAGAAGTGATAATTGTATGTTTGATTAATTTGACATTAGAAGTAAGAAAATGCAATAAAAAAACTTACTTGTCACAATTGCATACATTCTAGTCAAATTAACATATAGATAGATAATTTCTTTCTACAAATTAGTATTGATGCTTTCTACAAAAGAACACACATTTTTTCCAACGAAATTGCAATTTATTCAAAAGATACGATAATCAGTTCCACAACAATTCAATATTCTTACTAAGATTCCACTGTGGTTCGTAAGTTTGTCCCATAAAGCATCGCAACTTATTTTGATTGTTCTTTCCATCGACATTTGCATCATCCTTCTTAACGTGACCGGATTCTTGACTCGGGTTTGGCTAGGGTCGGCAATGGTGCAGTGAAAAAACCATAACCATGGTTATAACCGTTACTGTTTAAAATTGTTAACCGTACCATTATGGTGTGGTACGGTTATGATGATGAATTTTCTACCCATAATGATTATGGTTATGGTTATGGTATTTGAGTTATACCCATGGTTATAACCATATGGTTATTATATAAATATAATAATTAATTATTATTAATAAACTAATATATACTAAATAATGGAAGTTAATGTACATACATGCAATAAATAACTATGATGTTAGTTTTATATATTTTTATTGTTGACAAAATAGATTTATGTATTTTTGTAAATAAAATTTTCGATATTTTATTATATTACATGTGTGGAATAAATATGGGTATACGGGTAAAACCATGGTTAATAACCACGGTTATTTTAATGGTTATGGTATTGAAAACTGTACCCGTAATTGTTATGGTTATGATTATGGTATGTGGTTTAAAAATATGGTATGATTATGGTATTTGTCATACTTGTACCATACCCTAACCATTGTCAGCCCTAAGTTTGGCTGTTCAGGTAGGTGCAGTGGTTTACAAACCAAACGAGATTTAACGCGTTGTTAATTTTCCAACATATGTCTGTTTTTGGATCATAGATTTTGCTTTGCCGTAAATAAAAAGCTGCACGTGCATATAAGATACTCTATATACTACCAATTCCAACCCGTGAAACATGCAGAGATTGAATTGGAGTTGGGTGTTTGTTAGAGTTAATGTGGACATGGGGGACAGCAATGCAACTGCTATATTGCATAAGAATGGAGTCAATAACTATGACCTACAGACAGGCAAAGTTAGGATTTTGTCTTAGAAAAAAAAACAAAAGTATAAGTAAATAGATAAATATAATATTTTAAAAGGTTGAATTGAAAATAATATATATATACTTTGAAGCTAAAGTTATATAATATAAGAGGTGTGTTTGTATGTATGGCTATTTTTTTTAATAACTATAATTAATTTTGATTAATTTTTTTTATTTTGAACGACGGCTCAATAGTATTGAGCCGTCAAAATTAATTTTGATTAAAAAAATATTTTGAAGGACGGCTCTACCGTATTCGAGACGTAAAAAATAATTTTGATTAAAAATATAGTTTTTGCGGCTCAGTACAAAGATGAGCCGTAAAAAAGAATTCAATAAATATGATGGCTCTAAAATTTGACTCGTTAATTCAACAAAGGACGACTCAACATCCATTGAGCCGTTAATAATTGTAAAATTAATTTTTTCACGGCTCAACGCTCAACCATGTTTGAGCCGTGACTTTGAGCCCGTAAGAATGCTCTCTCACGTAGTGACTAGATATGTTATATATGTTTGTTTTGTATATGTTTTATTAGAAAGTTTGTGATTGGTTAGGAGATAAGGGAATTATGTTCTTTCATGAAGCAAATTAAGGACACAATTCCTCAAAGATGTGTCTTTTAAGACAACGTTCGCTTGGGATGTTAAGATGATGTCGAATATAATCAAATATATAAATTTAAGTTTACACAAAACTAATGTTAGCTTCTTACTTTTTAAATAATAGTATAAGAACACGTAGATTCAATTGTTTATAATAACATCCCTAATAAGAATGCCTAAAACATTAGGTTTGTTGATGAATCGGTTCGACTCCGAACCAATTCAGAACTGAACTGAACGGATTTGTAAAAAATTAGTACTTTTTTATGTTTGTAAAAAAACTGGTATGGTTTATGTAAAAAAAACTGGTCTGCTTCAAATCGATTCTGAACCGGTTCAAATTGGTTTGGTATGGTTTTTTTAATAACAATTTTGATTAGGAAATAATCCGGTTCAAACTGAAATTGAACCGACTGAAAATCCTGTCCAACACAATGAACCGACTAAAAAAACACTGAACCAACTGAAAAACACACTGAACTGACAAAAAAAACACCGAAACAACTGAAAAATACACTGAACCGTTTGAAAAATACACTGAACCGACTAAAAATTTGTTCAACAACTAACTGAAATCTTGTCCAACATCAACATACGAGAGTCCAATACATCTCTAAGTTTGGTTTATTGAAGACATCTCTATGTTTTGTTTAATTTCAGACCGGTTTAGTTGATTTTGCTTCAAACCGGTTCTAAAATTATATATGTTTAAAGTGATTTGATTTAAATTTAAGTATAATGAGTATAAAAAAACGAGTTGATTCGAACTGAATTTTTGGTACTACTTGAAGCATAAAAACACCGGTCTGGTTTTGATATCGGTTCGAATCAGACCAAAACTAGACCAATTGAGCCGAATTGGTTTAAATGAACAAGCCTACAAAACATCAATTTATGTATGGATTCACTATTAATATGATTTGACCAATTGATTTTAAAACACAACTTTGAACATACTCCCTAAACCACGTACCCAAAAAAAGCTATTAATAATATATATCTTGATGAATAGATGTAGTGGGATGTAAAATGATGTAGGCGGGTTGGGTTAAATTTGCAAGGGTGGTGAATTAGGTTTATACTTGACCATTGCATCGCGTGTTGTTTTCCGATGCATCGTGATTAGGGCTGGATATGAACCGGTTCGAGATCGAACCAGTTCAGAAATGTACATTTACCACATTTTCAATTTGCTCCTCAAAAGAACCGCTCCAAATTTTGGTCGAATTACCGTACATGTTCAGAACCGGTTCGACCGAACCACTTTATATATATTAAAAAAATGTAATACTAATGTGTTGTGTCGAATATGTTGCCGAAGTGCACATCCATAAACCATAATACTGAATAGATAATAGATAATACACTAACTGAGATAATCCATAATCCATAAACGATAATACATAATCCATATAGTCACCACCATAATACATAATAGTCAGCACCAATCTGCATTCCGCAGCATGTAGATCATCACCAAACCAAACACATGTAAATCACCAGCAATCCTTAATCTTCCTATCACAATTAATTTCAGCAATCTTACTAACACAAGTAGCAATCAGATGAACCATAAGTTCATAACGGAAGATCATGAATTTAGGGTTCAAAGAAGATAACTCTCTTTTGCAAATGACGTCGGATGAAGGAAGAACCAACTGAACAAGATTGTCAATTGTCGGACGAAGGAAGAACCAGAGCCAGAGGCATCGTCGCATCGATTTCTGATGCTGAAGTCGAAGAGACGAACACGAAGAACCAGAAATTAGGGTTGTGGAGTGCGGAGATACGAAGACGGAGAACGCCACAGAAGAGCCACTCTGGAGAAGAAGAAGTGAAGAGTCTCACAACTCTCTTGTGAAGAGCGACGAAGAAAATAGGTTAGACTGAAGAATAATAACTCTAAAGAAGTGAAAAGAAGACTTACAACTCTGGTTTAGTTTAGTGAAAACCGGAGAAGTGAGATTTAGGTTAATGAATTAATGTTCAAACGGTCTAGTTTGGACCGTCCCATACTCTCACAACTCTCGTTTAGTGGTTTAGTAGTTTAATAATTAAATAGAATATTATATTAAAATTGATACCCATTTTTATAATTAATCCGAATCGTTCCACTCTTTGCTGAAATCCTTGCACAGTAATAGTAGTTATTTCTATCAAACCTGCCATATCATCTGTTGGTCAAAATTAAAATCAGATTAAAAAGGAAAAAAAAAAAAGTAGGCACTTCATTTCAATATCATTAATTACATTATTCATATATAAAGATATTCCCATTTTTTTTTTCGATTAGCAAAGATATTCCCATTACATGACTTATGATTAATTACCTTTGTCGGCCATACTTGCATATATGTATCTTTGAAATCCAATCGTGATTTGAGATGGTGGATAGAGAAAAGGAAAATGCATTATTATTATTGTGATATTAAATGTTGAGACACTAATACTTCTTTTATTTTTCAAAACAGAGAAAATTATTACAAATCCCTAAAGGTCTAAATTTAGGAGAAATAATTGTTATAGAATCTTGTCACCAATCAATTGTGTGAAAACAAATTTTAAACGTCACTTTAAACTCATAACTCAAACATGCAATGAAACAATTATTAAACAGAATGAAACAATTATTAAACAGATCATGTGTTAAATAAAGTTAACTTTTTGAACAACAAAAAACACGTTATATATATATATATATATAACATAAATCGTGTTCCATGATATGAAATGTTAGGAAACAACACGATATGAAATCTAAAAAATTCATAATTTAATTCCATAAGTGATACAAAAGCATATACAAAAATAAATTTAAATATTATATATATATATATATGCTCAAACGTGTTTATACATATATTTGCAAATAAAAAGAGTTTAGTCACATTTATTAACCGTGTCTAAACGTATAAAAATTTATTTAAATACGAGATGTGTTAAAATCAAACCCGTATACAAAATTATAAAATCACGTAATCTTATCATAAATGGTTTATCCTACTTAAATCATTTGTCATGACCAGTCTTTATTTTATTTTTTTAAACAAAACATGACCAGTCTTTAACGTAACATAATTTTGTAATTATTTAAAGTGTTATTTTTTTAAACGAAAGTTGAATAAATAAGTGGGTGGGGCATTTCCATTTTGCACCACACGTTATTTGAAAGAAAAAAGGAAGATTATTATGTGAGAATTTGAAAGAGTGGGTACGTTATATTCAACCAACTATATACGCTCCACTAATTACGTCGCGGATGGAGGTCAATAGATATATATATATATTATATATAAAAGGTCTGATAAAAAATATGATAGAGAATCAGAGATGGGTATAAATTCGATTAATCCTAGCTTATCCTCATTTTTTATATTATCGTTAGCATACTATTTATTTTTCAAATTTGTTCGAACGGCTCTATACATTTTTTAATTGAAAAAATAAAAAATATATATCATTAATATAAAATATTTCAAATCTCCAAAACTTTTATGCTCAATATGATAATACATGAAATATTGAAAGTTAAATTTTAAGATTAAAAATATTACAAATCAGTTGAAAATCTAAACAGTATATTAAAAAAAATATATCAAAAAAAGTGTTAGAAATAATAATAAACACTTTACTAAAAATAGTATGACAATTACATTACAAATAGATAATGTATGATATTAAAAATAACTATATTTTTATTAAATTAAATATATAAAAAATTAGACAGGTATAAAGAAAGATATAACAATTTTTTTAAAATAATTTGTTTGAACCGTTTCATAATTTCTCTACTTACCATTTCCTTTATAAACTAGTTTGGCTAAATTGTTTCAAAATCGGTACACTTAAGGATAGATTTAGTCTTTGTCAATGTTAGTATTTATGCCACCCTTAGTGTATGATTGTCGTGATGGTTAGATCGAAATTTTATAAAATCTTGACTCAATTATTAAAATGACTTAAAAATATACTGAATTAGTGTATGATTGTCGTGATGGTTAGATCGAAATCTTATAAAATGTTGACTCAGTTATTAAAATGACTTAAAAATATACTGAATGACTTGACTCACAAATTTAGACTTTTGAAACAGTCGGTTAAGACGTACGTTTTAAAGTCTCACCCTAATAAAAGAATATAATCTCGTAAAATTCAGTGTATGGACTCAAATAAGAGTTAAGTATAAATCGATAGATTATAGCATGTTATATGATACAATTGTTATCTACCATAGTGCACATATAGTGTTTTTTTATAACTAAAAGTATACATATAGTTTTTATTAATTAAGTATAATGTAATTTATTTAGCTCGAAACTTCATCCAGTAATTTATATCTCCTCGCCTTGTTCCTATAAACACGTCTGGTTAGAACACTGTTATTATCACTATAATTTCCATTATTATTAATTTCCATTTTAATATTTCTTTTGTTCGAGACGACATCCTCGGAGTTTGTTCTTCTCAATTTCTCCTCCAGAGCGCCTCTTGTGATGATCCTCTTCCTGACGGTCATCGACCTGCTTTTTTCCCCAGATCCGTTGACCTGTACGACCAGATCGGTGTGCCGCCGTTGACTCTGGCTGTTTACGGCGGATCGATTACTACGGTTAAGGCGATTATCCAGATCGTCGCTCCTGGTGATCATCAGTTTCTTGCTGCTCCTAACATCTTCCGATTCGATGTCGTTCTTGGAGGAACAGGACGAATTCTGGGCGGACAGTTTTTGTTCGTCGGTGTGGGAGGAGGAGATGTCTTTCTCGGTCAAGCACCAGTTACAGATTCGGTACGATTCGGCCTTTGGATACAGATTGCTGCAGTATCTGCCATTCGCAACCACAGAATCTATCTATTTTAATCAATACCAATGAAATCTGATTCGTTACGATTGATGGTAAAACCAGATGAACATCGATTTCATTTCAATGGATTGAAAAACTGAAATCTCTGAATTGAAATCCGAAGAGGTGGATTGCTTTAATTCTGAAGAAAATTACTGACCTGTGCTGTGATCGGAAGTGGCATTCTTTGCATTGGAAGAGCTCATCGGAGAATCCATAATCACCGCACATGCAGCACTCCAGCCGTGTCATTTCTGCCTATAGAGAGATGAACATGCTCGGAGATGCAGAGAAAGAAACACCCTTTTATGGGTGGAAAATAATCTCTATGTTTTTTTTTATATAAAAATATTACTATAATAATTTCTGAATATCGTTGTCCTTGTCGCGTGTTGGAAAGGGAATATAATAGTATTCAATGTCTTAAAAACAAATAAAAAAAGAATTATGACTTTCTAAGTTACCAAAGAATAAAAAAAAGGAAAGCATTGTTTATAATGGAAGTCTCGATCCAACGGGGGACCGAAGAGCAACACTTCCTTTTTCTTCTGTCAAAAAGAAAGAAATTCGTTTGGAGAATTGGAGGTGGAAATATTCTCTTTTTTTTTTTTTTTTCTTTCTTTCTTTCTAATATCAACCAACTTACAAAATTATTTTTTGTTTGTTTGTTAATTAAATATTTTAATATAAACTATATTTATCAAATAATAGAATATATAAACTACTAAATTTTTTTCTCTATAGATATTATATAGAGAGAGTTAAATACCAAGTAGCTACCTGAACTTTGTACGTTTTGCAACGAACTACCCGAACTTTAAAAATTCAAAACAGACTACCTCAATTTTGAAGAAAGTGCAAATAGCTATCTCTGTTCAATTTTTGATGAATTTTCGACGTCTTTCCAACGATTTTCCGACGACAGTTGACGGAAAATTGGACGGAGTTAGCTATTTGCACCTTTTTCAAAGTTGAGGTAGCTCGTTTTGAATTTTCAAAAGTTCGGGTAGCTCGTTGCAAAACGTCCAAAATTCAGATAACTAATTGATATTTAACTCTATTATATAATATAAAGAGTACATATATTTATTTATAAAATTAATTAAAAATATATGAATAGATCATAAAAATAAATATAAAAAATGATTAATACATTACAAATTAAAAGTGTTAATATTCAACTATTACTTTTATGAAATTATAAGTAATATACATAATTATTATCAATTTAGTATTAAATTAAATTTGTAATAGCAAAGTTTGTAATGTACATCAAAAATAAGATGACATGGTTGAAGTTTTATAATTAATTAAAAGAATGATTGAGTGATTTTAGAGATTTTTAAAGTAAGATTAATAGATTAATTAGATTTTTTTTTACCAAGATTAATTAGAATTGAACACATTATCTTTCACAATTTTTTTTCTATTTACAAAAAAAAAAAACTAAATTAACAAATTTATATATACATTTTTTTTTTTGCCAAAAATTTATATATACATTGATTAAATCATGCATCACCCAAAAAACAAATAACGAGGGACCCTCACTTTGGTGATTGTGGAGGGCACCTTCTTGAAATTATACTTTGATCCTTGTTCCCCACGATATCCTGCGTAGATTAGTTGGATAAGGAAAAATATATTCCTAGATAGATTGGGTCCAAGATATAAGTATATGATAGGGTTTAATGGTTTATAAGGGATGTCTTATTTAATAATTATTTATCACGGACCTTCTAAATAAAATTATGAAATTTTGTCCACCAAAGGCGTCGCCCATAAGTGTCAAAGAGGCGTCAGCCTATACAAAGTCGTCGCCTCCAGATATCAGGATAAGACTGCATTAAATGCGGTTCAGACATCATTAAATGAGAATCAGACATCTCTGATATTTATGGATGTGATTCTTGTCACATCCGAATGTCAGTTTAACCTCATTTAAAAGGCTAACAACGGTAAAAAGATAATACTATTTATCAGGTTAAGTCAATGCTATAAATACCAACATTCATTATCATTTATTACATTAAAAAAATTTACCACACATTAAAGCTCTTCAAATAGCCCACATAAAAGTTTCGAAGTGGATAAAAACGGGTCAACTCGAGGTTGTCTATCTGTGCATGTCCGACACGTGAGCGACGCATGTGTAGGAGAGATTTTAGAGGATCCAACCGTATATTTTCACAGTCTGTTTTTAATATTAAGTATATATAATTTAATGAAAGTTGCCTACTATTTTCTTTTCCAACTGAAGAAATATATGTAATTTTTATATATAATAAATAGTATGATTTTGATACAGTATTATTCTTAATACGCGCTTTGTGGGGTTCATCAATTCATTATTATTAATGAAAATTAAACCAGCTTGATTAATGCGTCTGCCCTACCAAATCGGGTTGTGGCGTGGGGTATGAAGATAGCAATTCATCTAAATTAGCTAAGCATAATATTGACAACCTTATTCCCTTAATAATATATATATGATTAGGCCCCACGTAACATCTTTCGAACTTGTCGTGTTCACATTTACATCACATATTAGTAACAAATTTGCTACTGCAAGAATAAGAAAGAAGAGCATAACATCGGTCTCATAAAGAAGGAAAGACACCAAGACAAAGATTCAATTCACTTCAATACAATCATCCAAACTACAAAATCACCATACAGAATTACAAATAGTGTAAGCTCACATCACAAGCAACATATTCACATAACGGGTAATTTATATTGAGTCGCTCCTGCTCTAATCAACCACTTAACGAGCAATCAACGTCGGTAAAAAACAGTTTCATGGCAGCAACTGCAGAAAGATTGTACCTTTTTTAACCTTTGGCGAAGTGAGATCAGTGGTGAAATAATTGTTCCATCGTGGGGTTGACAACTTTCTCCATCATATGATTATACCCACATTTGCTTCTCCGGGTTCTCCCCTTGCGCCATTCACAAATCTTCAATCTTTTTGACTCAAATACTACTACGGTTATGCTACTGCTACTTAACAACGCATTGCAACAGAGCTGCGATTCAGAGAGGACAAAGTCCTAAAACTCGGGCATTATGGACCTTCAAGCACTTAAGGTACTGAATAGCTTCATCAAGAACAACCACTGCATCCTTCCCTTTTCCAACACTACCTGGGATTATGTCTTGCAGAATACTTACAGTTTCACAAATTTTTTCCCTCCTTATTCTTTTGCTGTTGGAACCCATGTTTTCATTACTGGACTGGGAATCATTGTTATCAACATGAAGCCCATACTCAGTGTGGATGTTCATAGGTTTACCAGAACTTGCAGTATCTTCTTCAAGGGGGTCCCCATCTGGTAGGTGCTTTCTCTTTCTTACTGGCCAAGCCACCTCATCCATGGATTCTCCAGACAAGTGTTGATCATGAGTAGTCATCGTACTTGGGGAATGTCCAGTGCTCGTAACTTCATCATCCTCTGAGCAAAAATCTTCATCTTCATCATCAGAAGAATAGAGTAATGCATCAAGTTCATCAGGGTCTTCATGCATCTCGCTGTTAGAATCAGATACATCATTCTCATCGACTTTAACTTCGCAAACTTGATCTTTCAGGTTGGGGAAGTTGAGATGCATTGAGGACCATGAACTAAAGCATTTGAAGGGAGTTCCTATACCAGAACTGACCATTAAAGTTGTTTGACCCCCTGATTGATCAATGACAAGAAACTTCTTCTGCGCATCACCTGAGCTAGGGTTTACTGTAGTAGAAGCAGCGGCGTTTCCACTCCCAGAAGCAGAAAAGGGGAGCTGTTTCTCGCTAGAAGAGTAGCTCAACCCGGGAAGTTGAAAAGCTTGCCTAAACCGGGGCAAGCAATAAAACCAGCCATTAGTCTGACTGTATTGGCCATTTTGCAAAGACGTCATGTCAGCAACCCCAGAATCAGCGCTCAACGAGTTAATTGGGGAATGGCCTATAATGGGTGGAGCATTAAGCGAACTGAGATGATGAGGCAATTGAAACATTAAACTCTCTGGAGGAGGATAACAGGGACCAGGGTCCTCTCCCATCCAATCAAAATGATCACCTGATTGCAAGGTAAAGAACAAGTATGAGTGACAATAGATACAATATATGAAGATGAGGAAACACCGATGTGAACAACTTGTACCTGGATTAACTACCACTTGAAGTTTGAATTGGTCACTGCTTCGTTTGAGAGAGAAGAATAGTAAAAGAAACTAAAAAAAAAACACTCAGGTATTAACTCGAACACTTCGGGAAAGGAATAACAATCTACGTAACAGGCTTGAGCAACTGACGAAAGTATTCAGCCTGAAAAACACGAAACAGATCAAAGCAAACAGTTAGCTCTAATAAAAGATCCTTAAAGCCTCTCAATGCACAATATTAAAATGGAAAAAAATCACATAAGAAGGACCAACCTGACAATCCTGAAGAGGTTGGAAACATGCAATTACTCTAACTATAATGGTAGCACTGCCAGCAATTCCATTCAAGTGTTTCAATGCCCGGAATCTTGTTTGACCCGCCGCTTGGCACACCATCACTACACTTTCCGACGGTAAATATGAAGGGAAAGGGAGACACAATCTATTACAGGAAAGAGATCAGGTCCCTACCAAGTCCAACAGTTTGTATCTTCGATCGAGGAGTGCTAAAGAAAAGTACTTCAACACAAAAGATAAGGACCGAGTCGAAAACTGGCAACTAGAACGTTTAGAGGAAAGATCACCTATCGAGAGATCTGAACTAAAGAAAGAAAGAAAGAAGAAACCAGACTATTTGCCTAGAAGATTGGTTCAGCGAATCTGCAGGACGTAGCAAGGAACAACGATGAAGAAACTAGAACCCATTGGGAATCGTTGGAAGTAAAGAAACGTCTGATTCCGAGAAATGAATGAGTGGAGAGATTACAGGATAACCCTGCAATACAAGTTCAAGGAGATGCCTTTTCTGAAAACATCAACAGATAGACACAACCGCCAGCGCATGCTGTTTTCCACTTCTTTCTCTTAGTATAGCCACAACTATAAGTTCTCCAATAAACTCTGCTTAAACTCTAACCTGCAAAAGTAAGCTTATACATCAGAAAAGCAAGAGGATCCTAGTGATATATAACCAGTCCTCAAGAACTGGGTTTTTACCGTTCATTAAAAATGATAAAAATGTCTAGACATTCTTTTTCAAGTTACAAGAAAGTCATTCTGTGATACAATATTATATTGAATTTTTTTTTTTTTTAAGATAGAAACCAGATTCGATATTTTGTATGATTTAGTTTGGCATAATTTATGAAAATACCAATATATTAAACTTCAAAATGAAGAAATGAAGGAACCTATCAAGTGAATTAAACTCCTAAATCCTAATAAGCTTCCAGGAGCTTCCCAGTGAGCAACCAAACAAAGTAGAAAATTTCCTAATCTTTGGAGAGAAAAAATTCCGCAGCTCAAAAAACTACCTACCTAATAAGGCATTCTAACTACTTTTTCACCAAGATTGAGCTAAAATTAGAGGAACGTCAAGAAACAGAAGAACATTAAAGACGTCAAAAGGTAGATCTACTTGGAAAGGAAGAACCAACCACGAAATATTTCACACCAGCGCATGAACGTATTAATCAAAACCGATCTTGGAATCAAAATCCGAGAAAATCAGCTGCAATTGAGAACAATCGGTAGAAGAAAAAGACTGTCGAGCGGAAAAAAGCAAAGAACTCACCAGGCGTGCTCGAATGGAGAAGAAGACGCACCAAAACCACTCAGATAAAGCTCCACAGCCAACAGAAATACAAGTCGAGATTGAAAATGAAATGTGGGGAGAGAGTGAGGATGCACAGATTTATAGATGGGCGAATTTACAGAAGTGTCCCTCGCGAGGGAGCACAATTAGAAGCACGCCCAATAATGAAGACAGAAGAAAAAATAAAATAGGGAAAATATATACATACATATATATATATATATATATATAATAAAATTATTCACGTATATAATAATTAGAGGAAAGGAAAGTAGAGGGTGCATGCGTGCGCAAAAGTGGGAAGTGGAGGGCCTCAATTGGTAAATTACTATATTTTTTTTTAAAATAAAATTATGGGTGAGCTTGGGTGGGCCGGTGTTTTTGGCAAGATCGAACTCGAGCCCGAAATTTCGGTCATCACTTGTGGAGGACCGAGACCAAGATCGACTTGGGTCTAAAAAAACCGTCTGCGTTGGTCTTGCTTGACTCGCATCGGTCTCAGTCTTTGACTGAAAGTTTTATTAAAAAAAATTGTCTGAAATTTGTTGTATTTGTCTGAATCACTACATCATTACAGTTATCGATTCAAGTTCAAACATCAGTACAAATTCAAATATCACTACATCAGTACAAACCGAATATTAAACAGTTAAATATTCAAAGTGAAAGTCACTTCCCAGAGTCAAAAACACTGAATATTTAACAAGTACTGTTAGGTTTTAATACACCTCGGTCTGGGTCGGTCCAAATCGAACTTTTCGGGTGGGACTGAGACCGACCTTAGAGGAAAAAAAATGTCTGCTCGTTTCGATCCTAGTCGATTTCGATCTTAGTCGGACCGTAATATTACAGTCATTACAGTACGTGTTTTGTCCGAATTTCGGTTCAGACAGTCTTTTTCACTCACCCCTATATAAAATAAACTAAATAAATTTGAAGGATCAAAACTCAAATTGCTTAATCTTATTATGTGATATTTTGATAATAATAATATACTAAATAAATTTAGTGTTTAGACTTTTATTTATTCTGACTCACTACATTTTTTAAGTATAAGTCTAACCAACCTGCTGTAAATATAATTTTCTCCATGATTGTAAGTAAATTAAAAGGAGATTGCAAAATTAGGCCAGCAAAAGAGACGAGGATCCAATGTTCCAAACAAAGCATGGACACCCATCATTTTGGTATTTTGTTGGGATTGACCGTTCAAACACGTGAATCATCATCCAAATTGGTGGGCCCACAATAAAATCGAAGTAATGTGTAAAATTTTGGAAAGGGCATATGGGTAATGAAAAATAATAAATTTATGAATAATTTTCATATGATTTATCCATTTTTTAAAATTTTAAAACAAAAAGGTTGAATGGTAAGTAGACCTGTCAAAAAATGACCCGACCCGAAAATGATCTGGAATCGACCAGGGATCGGGTCGGGTCACAAAAAATGGTCAGCGGGTCATTTTTGGATTGACCTGTATGACCCGAACCCGACCGTCCAAAATTAAACTTAAATACATAACAAAGTACAACATTGCAGCATTACTGATTTAGTGAGCTTTGTTCCTTCACTCAGTCTTATTGCGTCTGTGTACAACTAAGCATGAACATGCGAATGCGTTACCTTCCTTCCCGCGCCTGCACCGCTGCTGCCTACTCGTGCTTGCCATCGATTACTCGACTGCTCATGTCTCTGACCTCTGTTCTTGCTCGTGCTCGCCTGGTCGTCTCTTGCCTGCTCGTGCTCGCTGCTCGACTCGTGCTCTCTCTAAGTGCTTTTATTGTAATTGTGCTGCTAATTGTGCTCTCCGTGAATCTGTGTATTCTGTAAATAGAACAAGTTAGATGTAAATAGAATGAACTCATCTTTGATGATATTGATTATGTTGTTTGACAATTGACATGTTAATAGAATGAACTCTGTGTGTCTTTTGTGAATTTGTAAAAATTGTCGCATTATCCCATTCCCGTATTCTGTAAATAGAACAAGTTTATGTAAATGTAACAAGTTTCTGTACAAATAACAAGTTTTTGTAAATAGAATGAACTCATCTTTGATGATATTGATTATGTTGTTTGACAATTGACATGTTTGTATTGCTATTGTTTTCGGATAACTAAAAGGTATATGGTAATTGTATATGCAGTGAATTCTACATTTCTCATGCTTAAAAGTGCTTTATACTATACGAGTGTGATTCGTCACATGGACTTAGGAAATTCAGTGGTGTGTCCTAACGAGGCTGAGTGAGAAAAGTTGGAAGTAATTGCAATTTTTTTTAGGTGTTTTCTATGGATTTGATTGTGATTTTTCCGGGAACGAAGTATCCTACTGCAAATTTGTACTTCCCGTTGGTGTTTGTTATCAATTACACATTGAAGAAAAATTATGACGGTGAGCGCTTGTTCATGAGAGGTATGGTTGATCGTATGAGATCCAAACTTGATAAGTATTGGACGAACTACAGTGTCATTTTGGCAATTGCTGTTATTTTAGACCCTCGATACAAGTATGAATTTGTCGAGTTCGCTTATAAAAGGTTGCATGGTGAAGAGTACGGGGTCGTTGAAGCTTAAACGATTCGGTCTAAGTTGTATGAGTTGTATAATGCGTATATGGATTAGGGGTGATCATGGGCGGTCCGGTCCTGAAGGCAAGACCGATACCAAAATTTTGGTCTTGCCTTCTGGAGGACCGAGACCGACCTCGACAAAAAAAAAAACGAGTCATTCTTTCTTGACTCGGGCCGGTCTCGGTCCTGGACCGAATCTTACACATAAAACAAAAAAACTGAATTTGTCCAAATATAAACATCATTGGATTCAAATTAACAAAATTACAAAATACAAATCAAAGTAACAAATCAACCAGGTAACAAACACACAAAATTATGGATAAGTCATATGTAGCATCTTCTTCTTTACATAAGAAATCTTAGGCTGGTAGAAAGGGTCGTTCAACCTTTTCTTACACTGATCAAGTGTTGCATCATTCAATCGTTCAAGGCAATGTTCTTAATGTAAGTGTTCTTTAATTCTATTTTTTTTTTCTAATCTTTCAACTATCTTATATTTTTTTTAATATGTGTTTTAGGAATTTGATGATTTAAGATTCAACTCAAAAATCGCAACTTGATCGATATTTGGAAGTCGAACTACTTGAATTGAAGAAGACTTTGAATGTTCTTGATTATTGGCATGGGGAATCAACTCGATTTCCTATTCTTTCTTCTATGGCATGTGATATTTTCAGCATCCCTATTACAACAGTTGCTTCTGAATCATCATTTAGTATTGGTGGTCGTGTTCTCGATCAATACAGGAGCTCGCTCAAGCCGGAAACTGTAGAAGCTATTATGTGCACTAGAGATTGTATTGAAAACGAGACAAGTAATATCTATAATATTTTTAAATTTTAGTTTCTTACTGTTTTATGATTATATATATGACAAATATATGTTTGCAACTTTGCATAGAAGAATATGAATAAACAAATTTGGAGCAAGAGATTGACGATTTTATTGTGAATGAGGAAGAGTCACAAGTATGAAACTTGGAATTATGTGTGGTTTGAATTTAGATGTTTTTGGTTGGAATTTGGATTCTTCTTAGTGTGTTTATTTTGAAGAAGTTTATGTGTCGCTCATTGTGTGTGATAAGTGATGTCTTATCTCTTATGTGAATTGTGATTGAGTATTTCATGTGAAATGACTTAGAGCAAACATTACTTTACTTTCTAGTTCCTACCATTACTTTCGGGTCAGGCGGGTCGACCCGCCAATCCGCCAAGTCGGGTTCGGGTTGAAAATCCTGACCCGAACAGTACAGCGGGTCGGGTTCAGGTTGACCAGCACAGTACAACGGATCGGGTTCGGGTTAGGCTCGGATCGAACCGCACAGTACAACGGGTCATATCGGATCGGGTCAGGTTGACCCGAATTGACAAGTCTAATGGTAAGTGTCGATGTTTGATAAAACTTACTTATGATAATATATAATACAAAATGTTGCTCACCCTCAATTTTAAATTTTTATATAAATTTAATTTTAAATAATTATAATATTTTTAAATTGTATATTTATCAGTGTTATCAGAATCGAACCGGGTCAGTAGTCTGATCGGGAACCAGACTTTTGACCGGTTTGGTTCAATTAAATGACCGAATTGCATATTAACTGTGTTTGAACCGGTGTGAACCAGACGGTTTTTAAAAAAACGATTGATTTCTATTTCTTTTTTGGGATGATTTTTTAACAGATCACACGTGTCTTTTCTGTTTAAACTGATTGGTTTTCAGTTATTAGGTTTCCGATTGATAAATCAATCACCAATTTTTTTAACAACCGACCAATTTGAATCTTTGATTAAGTTTGTGTGTGTTATAATGTGTTTGAGTGTAATATGTATGTTTGAGACTATGTACTTTGTGTGTGATTGAGCCTATTTAGTTTGTAACTATGTATTTTCAGGTTTTTTTTGTTATTTATGAATAATGAACCGCACATTAATCAAGTCCGTACGAGTTGGACCGGTCGAATCGAGAATAGGCCCTCTCGCCGGTTTGAGGGCCGGTCCTATTAGGATAACAATGATATTTATCATGACTGAATAATTCTAATTTCGTCACCTAGGATTCGGGTAATTCCTTCCCTCTGTTGTTGACCAGTCAGTCCGTTCCAAAGGAAGGTAAGGGCGTCTTGTTTGATAAGGTAAAGTTGGTCTCCTTAAAGTGAGTACTTAATTCATAAGACAAGACACCATGATTTCATCACTAGGGGAAAGAGATGTTGTTGGGTAGATCCCCACCATCACATAATAAACTTTGTATTACAACAATTACAGGAAATAAAAAATAAAATAATAGGTAAATAGTTAAATCTAAAATACAGATAAATTCATTTTACAATTAAGATTTTATATTTGTTTAAATTTATTTTATTATCATAAGTATTTTTTCATATATTTTTAGTAATTTTATTTTGTATTTTTTTGTCAAATGAAAAAATGAATAGAATTATGTGTAGAGACTAAATTTTATAGTACATATATATTTATAAATTAAAAACTAACTAGACACCATGTTTATTGTACATAAAAAAATTAAAATATATGGTGTTTTAAGAATATATACATAAATGTATATTATTATAAGTGGTGTAGTCAATTATCGCCCCTATCTCCACCTCTATATCGTAATTATTCTATCTATTCATGGAAAACTATGAGTATGCTTTGATTTGCTACCTTTAATTATGATAAACACTATAATATATATATATATATTAAGGGTTAAATACCAATGAGCTACTTGAATTTTGAACGTTTTGCAACGAGCTACCTGAACTTTGAAAATTCAAAACGGGTTACCTCAACTTTGAATAAGGTGCAAATAGCTACATTCGTTCAATTTCCGGCGACTTTCCAATGAATTTCGTCAACAGTTGACGGAAAATTGGACGGCGGTAGCTATTTGCACCTTATTCAAAGTTAAGGTAGTCTGTTTTGAGTTTTCAAAGTTCGGGTGACTCATTTCAAAACGTCAAAAGTTTGGGTAGCTCCTGGTTATTTAACTCATATATTAACTTACAATATACATATTACACCCCAATTGACTACACTTTTTAGTCACATCAATGAGGGTAAATTGGGGATCAATTAAGGTATAGACTAGGGTTTATCATGGGCGGGGCGGGCCGGTCTTGGAGGTAGGACCGAAACCGATATCGAAATTTGGTCTTGATATTTGGAGGGTCGAAACCGAGACCGACTTTAGCAACAACAAAAATGTATGAGTCGGTATTGCTTGACTCGGGTCGGTCTCAGTTTTGAACCGAATTTTTTTGTAAAAAAAATTTGGATTGACAAAAAATATTCACCGAAATTTTGGTTTTGAACCCACTCGCTTCTCGTCTTCTGTCGAACTTCCATTATGGAACCGATCCACGGCTTGTTGAATGCTTCAAGGTCATGTATTACTAGTGTTTCAAGGGTTACACCATGAATTTCTAGGGTTTTCTTAAAGGTCGGGACAAGTCGGTTCTAGTCGAACTTTTGGGGGAAAAACCTGAGTCCGAGACTGAGTCCGTCTTTGAAGAAAAAAACTTGTCCGCACAGTCTCGGTCATAGTCGGACCAATTTTGGGCCGATCTTGTCGGAATTTCGGTTCAACCAATCTTATTTTATCACCCCTAATATAGACTGTGCTCTATCTCAAAACAAGACTTGACAATGTTATTTTTGTCCTCACAAACTATAATATTATTTAAGTGTAATGAAAGGAAAAATAATTTTTAATCGTACTAGCTATCAATCTGAATATAAATTCCCCCAAAACATTGGTATGTAAACTTATATCACTTTTATTTCCAAAAACAAATTCACATCCCCATAAACATTACCTTATGAGATTGATTTGTGAATTAAAATGTTTTGCAAAATAACAAAGTACACATACATTAGAATAATATTTTTTCATTCTTAAGACTCAAACTTAATATTTCTAAATAAAACATGAAACCATCATACTAATAATAGTTATGAAATCCATTTATTATTGGATAGTTTTTATTCAAAATATGTGAATTAATAAATAATAAAGCGTTGAGGCCATAAATAAGTCTGTAATGTCTTGATAGACACCCTACCTAATTTATCGGAATTGATTTGTCAAACTGCCGTTGAAATTACGCATCTTGCCATTGACTTTTTACTTATCGAGACCTGCACTCCTATTTTGACTTCGATTTCAACCGAAACGATGCATTTCTGGAAAAAAGTTCCACTGTGTGTCTGCACGAGCACAAGGTACATTGATGTCTGTTCTAACATATATTATAATACATACAAATATATATATATATATATATATATATATGTATGTATTTATATCATTTATTAACAACCTCGTAGATTATGACCCCCCCCCCCCCCAAAAAAAAAAAAAAAACTCGTAGCCGTAGGGACAAGTTAAATAAACGCATCCTCGCGGATGATAATTATGTTTCATGAATTTTTCGATATTTTTTTTTTATTTTGTAATAATTATATTATTTCTATTTTAATTTTAAATTGCTCTTATTAAACTCATCGTGTCCTCCTTATTTAAGTATGTAAGTACTGATTTGCTTCCTTAATTTAAGTAAAATATTGAAAAAGTATTCAATTAATATTATAAACTATAAAATATTTAATATAAATTCTTGTACGAAAATATGACGGAATTTCAACATGACTTTATTTCTCGTTGTAATTAATACATTCATGTTATTAGTGAAAATGTTATGAACTTGACATTTATTTATAGAAAGTAACATCCCTTGTTATATAATAAATAAATATAAATACAAAATCGATATTTAAATATATTACATAATCATGCTTCTAAGTTCTAAGTAATGGTTTATTTATGGCGGGCCATATATATATATATATATGGTTAAATACTAAATAGCTACCCGAACTTTTGAGTTTTTTTAAATAGCTACCCGAACTTTTAATTTTTAAAAATGGCTACCTAAACTTTGGACGAAAGTGCAAATAACTACCTCAACTTTGACACATGGGGGAAACTACTAAATCCGTTAAATATAGACGAAAAATGACGTGGCAACACATGATTGATCCATAATTTTAAAAACTATATTATTTTTTAAAAATAATAGGAAAATTAACAAATTTGGAAAATTAATAGGAAAAATAAGAGTTCGTAATATAATTATTGCATTGAAAAATATGAAACAAAATTTAAAAAACTTAATCATATGTTTTTATTTTTATTTCATAGTTTTGATAAAAATATTATATTTAAAACTCTTATTTTTTCTATTAATTTTCCTTTATTGTGTGTATTTTTCTGATTTTCTTAGTATTTTAAAAATATTAATATAATTTTAAAAAATATGGATTAATTATGTGTTGCCACGACATTTTCCGTTTATCTGTAACAGATATATCTATTTGCCCCATATGTCAAAGTTTAAATAGTCGTTTTTAAATATTTAAAATTTGGATAGTTTTTTATAAAATGCCCAAAGTTTAGGTATCTATTTTGTATTTAAGTCATATATATATATATATATGTATATATTACTAAGTAAACGAGTTACGAGAGTAGTGAAGAAATGGTTGAGTTTGGTGGTGAGAGCTTTGCGGATGGAGGGATTCTCCAACAAACATTTCCCCCACGCTTAGAAAGCTACACAACACATCACATTACACACTCTCTCCCCCACTCAAATGAGTAGACAGTAGTAAGAGTACACGAAAAGTAATTAAGAAAATGTAACAAAATTGTTATTATTATTATTAATAATAATACATTAAATATTATATGTATATATAATATATATACATTATATTTCTATATAACATGAACATATATCAAAACATTCTAGATATACACATAGGATATAACCTACTATATCAACATATTAAAATGAGGCACGTCAACCCTTTGTCTTGGTGCGCTTTAATCTACTTTAAATTAAATTATTTAACATTTGATGGGTATTCATTTTGCTTTCATCAAACACGTGCAAAGAACATACACACTTCTGGCTTAATTTCATGGGACTATCAAAGAATGTTGTGTTCCTTTACACTAAGATGGTATTATTGCATAGATTTTTAATTGAAAAAAGAAGAAGAAGTTAAAGCATATAATATATATATATTTTGGGGATGTTTTTATTATTATTATTGGCGGAGTAAAGATGTGAATAATGATGAATACTATGACCTCTTTTGAAGGAAGACAGTTGATAGAACATCATGAAAAGTTTGATATATATATATATCATGTTCATTAGAAAAGCAACATTCACATCAGTCGATTTCACACAATAAATAATATATATATATATATAAGCTTTTTACTTATTTAGGGACAAGAACGTCAAACTATATAGGATAACACCTTTATTTATTTCCCCTACATTTTAGTATTTTTTGAATTTTATTATTTTTGTTTATTATATTAACAGTTATTTCCTGGGAACAACAGCACAGAATAATCTTAATGTTTAACCTGTTAAAAAAAAAGGTTTCAAGTTCATATATTTATAATTAATATATTATTTCTTAAGGAAAATAATAATACTGCAATTAAAAATTACTTTAAAAAAAAATCATCAGTAAGGGTAAAGACGTAATCCGTCTTTGAATTGGCATACAAAAATAATAATTATGAGGGTTGGAATTTTGGAATAAAAAAGGAGGTGAGGACTATTATAATTATAGTATTATTTGTTATTATTATTTATATTAAATAAAAAAGTGGAAGAAAATCCGACCGCCAAATCCTAATTGCAGATGCTTTTTCGGGGGACAAAAGTCGCTTCCGTCATCCCTAGCATGCGCCTCACTCCCCCATGTTATCCGTCTCTTTTTTCGAAGAATATTATTTGCACAATGACTCCCTGTATATTGCATTATTTAACAACAAGACCCATTCATTTGTTTTGTGCATTTTCACATCAGAAAACACAAAGTATTCTTTTATTAAATATTTAGTTTTTTTTGGGGCAGAAAATTTTGTATATTAATCACAAAATTTGGGGTCGAGAACAACCTCGATACAACTCAGAGTCTATCCGTAAAAAATGTAAAAGGGGGGTGGTGGTTGATGAAACCAGTCATAGTGACTCATCCCCCTAGAGCTTGTTTAACTAACCAGTCCGCACAATGATTTGCAGATCTTGGTACCCAGCTCCATGACAGGTTTTTAAACGAAGCTGCCAAGTATAGACTATTTTGTACAATAGTATCTATATGTCAAAAATGAACTATACCTATCAAATTGTCTATAACGACCTTAGCATCTGACTCAACAACAACCGACTCCCACCTCATATTGAGGACAAGTTTAACACCTAAGAAAACTGTCTTAGCCTCAAGGAGTACACTGGAAGGCGCACTCTCTGAGCAAAGGCTACCACCAACGATCCGACCTTCGTGATCCCGAGCCACGATCCTGATGCCTCCTCGACCCGTGATTGCGTCCCACGCTGCGTCGCAGCTGATCTTGACAACGCCAATGTTCGGGCCGATCCGATGCCGAGCTTCATTCGGTCCATGGTGATTTCCGAAATTTAGTTGGCCACCTTCTTTTTCTATATTAATACTTAATAATTAAATAATGGAAGAAAAAAGAGACTAAAATACGGAATCATATAAGTTGAATGCGATACACTATATTGTGTTAACTGTTAACATCATAACGTGACTATGCAAAAATAATTAGAAATAATTACTACATGACTCCCTTTACTATGGTAAATTACCTATTTAATCGCAAAATTTTTATTCATTTTTATTTATATAAAATATGAAGTTCATATAATTTAATAATTAGTTAGTTGAACTTAGTTTTGAAACAAATACCTAATTAAACTTAAGCAAATACAGACTACCAGCATAATAGAATGTTTTGTTCTAACTCTTCAATTTTGTCTACATAGTAACTTAAACATTTTCAATTCTAAAAAAATGATTAAATTTGTTTATCATATGATAAACTGGTAACTTATTATGTTTATTTTTAATGTAGAATTAAATAAAAATCTGTATTTATTATTTTAAAAACTTATTTGCTTAAAAGAATCAATTATTTAAAAGCCATGTGAAGTGTAGTTACATGTTTGATAATTAATTTGTTACACTTATATATATCTATATATTAAATTATGCATTTCCCTACTAATGAATTAATAGCCTGTCTAAATTTTGCAATATAAAAAAACAACCAGTTGGTCAAGGAATATACCCTTACGGTATAAAAATAACACGATTATTATTAACGTTACGAATGATTTATTGGGTGATTAAAGAAAAATAAATTTTAAAAAACATGGAATCTTTTTTGGCGCATGCAATCCATGCACGCTTCTGAAGAAATCAGATGGATACATTGACGTGATGGTAAGAGTCAAAGATGAAGCGGCACGCGAGACGCATGTATATATATAGAGAGAAGATTTACTGAGACCTTCTATTCTATATATTGGGCCTGTCTCTCCAATACCATTGGGCTAGACAATTAGTCAATCATGAAAAAATTGCTCGGGATTAATTTAAACATATTATTTTTAATTAGTATCATAAAAGTGTTTTTTTTAGTATTGTGTTACCATATAAATATTTTATAGAGTAAAATACTACGTTGCCTCATAATATTTGATCAGATTTTCAGTTTCTACATTAAAGTTTAAATCGTAAAATTTATTTCCCTTATGTTTGACCAAAGTGCAAGTCTGTCATGTTCGTCAAATTTTTCATCCAAATTTAACAGAGTAAGTTTTAAAAATTTTCAAAAATAACAAACAAACTTCAAAAAGATTACAATTTATCCATCTCAAACATTTTTAAATGTTACAATTGAGTCTTGATTCGATCGACACTCGATTGAACCCCAATAGAAGGGACTCTGGTCTAGGTCTGGGTCAAAATCCAGAACTGAAAGCCCTCAATTGAGGTTCAATCACGAATTTATGGTTGGATGAACCCCAATTCGATTGAGGCTTAATCGAATCATGATCGTATTGAGACTCAATTGTAACATTTTCAAATGTTTGCGATGGTTAAATTGTGACCGGAATGAATATAATCCCTAATTAGAAATTAGATGACATATTTTCGTACTTATACGGTATACCGATCGCTTTTATCGTTTCCGTACAAATTTACCCGGAATACGGGCCATATTGTTGATGTTGATGGACTTGATTCCTCCTACTTGACTCTCCGACTCCGTCTCTCTCTCTATATTTATAGAGAATATTGGAGTCTTCTAACTGTCATCATCAAACCTAAACTGTATACTCCACTACCCCCGCTTCCATGGCGTCCGAAAATCTTGCGAAATTTCTATCGCCTTACTACCTCAGTCCTTCCGATTGCCCCACCGAGGTCTTGTCCCGTTTCTCTCTCAGTCCCGACGGGGAGAACTACCTGATATGGTCCAAATGCATGTCGATTGCGCTGCGTGCCAAGAACAAGCACGCCTTCATCGACGGAACCCTACCGCCGCCGGAGATAGACTCGCCTGATTTTTCCCTCTGGAGGCAATGCGACGCGATGGTGAGGTCCTGGATCTGCAACAGCATGGAAAGCAACAACAGCTCATTCAGAAGCGCGATCTACGCGAATTCCGCGAAGGATTTATGGTGTGATCTGCATCAGCGGTTCTATCGAGGTACTCCGGCGAGAATTTATGAGATTATGTCGGAGATCCGTGACCTCCGACAAGGCGGACTCACTGTGGCGGAGTATTACACGAAGTTGATGACTCTGTGGAGCGAATTGGACTGCTATATGGAAGAGGAGGTGACGAACTGTACCTCTGAATGCGGTTCGTCGGCGGCGTATAAGAAGGTGAAGGATAACGAGAGGTTGTGCCAGTTTCTGATGGGATTAGACTCTGACAAATTTCGGATGGCGAAATTTCAGATCCTCAGCTCTGAATCTTTACCAAGTCTCAGGAGGGCGTACTCCATGGTTGTTCTGGAAGAGCAACTCGCTGACATGCGTATTTGATGCCGTTTTCTGCAATCAATTAGGGCATGAACAAGGCAAGATAAGTAGTCTGAATTCTAGGATCTGAAGAGTCCATAATCACAATAGTAGAGATCTGAATTCTAGGATCTGAACAATAGTCTGAATTCTAGGATCTGAAGATACATCAGTTGTTCAATTGCATTTCTCGTTCAGATATTGTTACTATCGAATCTTCAATCGTCTTTTACAATTGGCAATGAGAACAATAGATCAGGTTAAGAAAAAAGAGTGTAGTCTTTTCTCAAACATCTTAAAACACAACTATGCTGCTGCTGCTGATGATGATTCACTCATACATGAAGTAATGATAACAATAACAATATTACACAATCCCCAGAATCATACTTCTTCTCAGCTACTCATCTTGCTCTAAACAAATTGTTTCCAAAGAAAAATAAATCAATTGAAAACACTCTTTCCTTTATATGTACTTGTGTTTATATATGCTCTTCCTTTCCTCATCATCAACCAACATTGAACCCCTAGTGACACTCTCTCTTGATATAATCTTCTACAAAGCTCATCATCATACAACACAAACAGCCAAGATTTCACAGATCCGATCCCAACCCGATTCAGACTCCTGATATCCCTCATTTCCCTTGGGTTTGAGATGATTATTATTACTGTTATTTGCTAACTAACCTTCACTTTCCCTCTGAATCTTCCTTCTCTTGCTGCCATTGGCATTATTATTCTGAGAAGAAAAGGAACAGGAGCGATTTGTTGTTTCATCATCACTCTTGTAGCTGAAGCATGACATATCTAAAACCCCAATCGGGCTTCGGGGTATCAATGATGCTGAAACTGTTGGTGGCTTGGTTGAGCCAGTAGTTGAGAACAAACCATGAATCAGCTCTAAGCAACGAACCACTCTATCCTGTAGAGAAAAAAAAAACTCATTTTTAGTTCTTGCACTTTTCTTAACGTGAAATTTCCAAAACATTGTAATTTATAGGGCTAATCATGGCCGGGCCGGTCTCGGTCCTGGACCGAATCTGCACCCAACAAAAAAAAAACTATGAGCTCACGGTATTCACTTTCCCTATGAGATCACGGTATTCTTTATTAAAACCCTAAACCTCTCAAAAAAACACTATGAACTCATGGTATTCTTTAGTAAATTTATCGGGGTACAACTTTTATAGAAATAGAAAACCTCCAAAATCCAAATTTTTTTCGGTGTTGTATTATGAAATCTCAAATCCACATTCCTTCTGTCCGGGCCGGTCCTAAACGGGCTTTCGGGGGAAATTCGGTCCAAAAGTCTTTTTTTATCACCCCGTAAAACTCAGCGAGAAAGTGAAAAAGGTAATTGGCAGTTTATTGAAGTAGTAATTGACCTCTCTTTCTCACTAAGTTCTACTCTAAGTTGGATTTGAAATTGGGGAAGTTTTCTAGGGGAACAAGTTTTCCTTATAAACAAACCATTCTAATTTCACAATAAAACTTACTTTTATCCATGCAAAAAGGTGTTTGTTTGAAATAATCAACCGTTTCTTGAAACAATAATTTACCCTACTTTTTCACTAAGATGGATTTGAAATTGCGAAATTTCTTGGGGTAGAAATTTTACCTTATCAACATGTTGAGAAAGACTACTAAGAGGAGGTTTCTTAGAATCCACTCTCTGGGTATCTGTGTTTTCAAGAACAGATATTGCCACTGCTGCTGCAATTTCAGATGGCTTGAACTCCAAGAAATCGATGTCTGCATCATATTTAACAACCCTAATTCAAATTTCTAAATAAACTTGAAGAAGAGAGACAGAATATAACATAGCAGTGAATGACGGACCTCCAATCGTGCTCGATATGATTTCAATTGATCTTTGAATTGCTGCTTTAGGTGGTAGCGACATGGCATCTATTGGTGTATTGAGAAAGTGGTCTAAAAATGAGAATGGAGTGACGGCTTGCATTCTCCAACTCAACTTGCTCAACACCAGAAACTCCATTCTCTGCACTGTTCTTGCTTCAAAGATATATTTCGATTCACCCACCTGTTTCACACCCATAATCATCACAAAATCACTCAAAGAAATGGTAACTTTGAGCAATCACATGGAAAAGTTTCAAGATTGAACTATTAATCAATTGGATAAACCACAGTGAAAAATAATTGAACTTGGCAATGCAGTTACAATGGTGAATGGATGAAACCTGTAAATCTAGTGATGAAGGCACAACAATCTCCTCCACTTTTGCTGCCAAAGATAAACAAGCAACAGCTAACAGTTGGATCATCCAAGCTATGCCCTTCTGCAAGAACACAGATACAATTTATATGAATTAGAGAACGTAAAATCAATGAAATTCAAGGAGGAAAAAAGAGCCAAATTTGTTTCATTTGGATCTGTTTACTTACTGGGAGGTCATATGCAGAGAGGAATCTGTCCATGTAGCTGACTGATAAATATGCACAAAGAGGCCCAAAGCCGAAATGGGCATGCACCTGTTCCATGATTATTTACACAAAGTTAACTGTGAATCCAAAATGTGCTTGAAGTGAAAATCGAAATGGTATAAAGATTTAACCATTACAAAGCAGCACATCAAAATGAAACGAGTTATCTTAATTGAGGATGAAATGAATCAATCCAGTTCGATGTTGGATCTTAATCTCACCCATGATGGATATAGTTAGTTACCCTCCATTTAAAATCTCAAATGATAGAATTAACCCCAAATTCAAGCGGTCAATCATAATCACCCTACCATGTTTTTTGCAAGAAAAAAGAATAAACAGTAAAAAAGAAAAGCAACACCATTTTTTGAGACAAATAAATAGATCAATAGAGGATTGAAGATGGCCCAGCAAAATCATTGCGTGTAAGCAGGGTAAAAATCACATTTTTTTTCATAACCAAATCAAAAAACATCAAATTTTGAGATGCTTAAACAAGTATTTGCCAAACCAAAGTCCCCATTTTGAAACCAACCCACCTTTTTAATCCAATCGATAGCTTCCTTTCTACCACAAGAGGCCAAATCCCCATTTCTAAGTCTATTCACATACTCAACATTAGGCATGTGTTGCTGCTCCTTCACCAGCAACTTAACCAAACAATCCTCGCTTGGCGGTGGCGCCCAAAACACATCTTCTGCCTCACCGGATCCGCTGTTCCTGTGACGCAACATGGCGTTCGATGAGTGGACATCCCCGGATTCCTCGTTTTCATCGAAGAAAACACTAGTGTTGTCTTCTACACAGAGGAGGCCTGAGAATCCACCATCAAGCGCCATACCCAGTTTCACTTCACTGACTTAATTAATGGTTTTAGCTTTTCAATGCGAAAGAGAAGAAATTGTTTGACATAAGAATCATCAATGGGAGAGGACCCATGTTTTCATTATTGGAAAAATGCAGTACAGAATAATAATGGAAGAAGTATGGATGGATGAAGCAAGTCTTGAAATGGGAGTGGCTCTGCGAAGAGGAAGAGGGTTTTATATGCAGCGGCTATTAGGGTAGAGGAAGGAAGAGAGAGAACCATTCAAGGGAAGGGTGGTAGTGGTAACATAAAGAAAGAAAGGGTGAGTTCCTTTTACAGACAAGGTCAGGGCCCTTAATCTAATGGGAAAGAAGAAGAAGGAAAGGAGAGAGAGAATCTGATTTGTGTGCAGAGGGGATGAGTGTTTGACTGTTTGTCGAGGATCAACGGAGGAAGGACGACGGAGCACAGAGCACCAGGTGTCTATGGTTACGTGGAGACCAATATAATTACATTTCCTTGATATACTACACGTTTAACGGTTTCTCCAATTCTTAGATATTCATGTTCTTTTTAAAAGAAAGCATCCTAGTTAGCAAAGAGAGAGGATCCTATGAAATATTGCAACGATTTGAGTTAATCCCACATTAAACTAGGGTGATAAAAAAAGACGGAAGGATCGAATTCCCGACAAAACCGATCCGAGACCGGTCCGACTAGGATCGAGACTGAGACCGAGCGGACGAGTTTTTTTCTTCAATGTCGGTCTCGGATTTTTTTTCCCGAAAATCCGTTTAGGACCGTCCCGGACCGAATGAATGTGGATTTGAGATTTTCATAATACCACACCGAAAGGAATGTGGATTTTGGAGGTTTTCTATCTCTATAAAAGCTGCATCCTGATAAATTTACTAAAGAATATAGTGAGTTCATAGTGGTTTTTTTAGAGGTGACCTATTCTTCGCCTTTTACTAAAGAATACCGTGAACTCATGGTGTTTTTTTTTGTGCAAATTCGGTCAAAGACCGAGACCGGCCCGAGTTAAGAAAGATCGACTCAGGCATTTTTTTTGTCTGAGGTCGGTCTCGATCCTCCAAATGGCAATATCGAAATTACGGTCTCGGTCTTGCCTTCCGACCCGCACATGATCAACCCTACATTAAACTATTTCATTTACATTATAAGCATTGAAAACACCAATGAGTAAATGAATCACAAGTGTACTTGAAGGAGTCAAATCAAAATGGCGGGAGGGAAAAAGTTAAAAAAAACATAAAAAATGAAAGAATATAACGTGAGACTGCAAGACGATCTCAAAATCAGCCAAAAGAAGAGGCCAAAAGAGCTTCTTTTGCCTGCTTTACTTAACTTTAGAGGAGGGACCGTTTTCTCCGCTTTAGGGAGAACCAAATAACTTAGCAGAATGTGCTATCATCTGCATATATACTCAAGGTCGTTTTGTATACTTCACAATCATACTATATATATATAAGGACAATAAATGTTCTCCTTCAACCGTAACAATGGATATTCTATAACTATAATTAAATGAAAAGGAAGAAAAATATTTATTTGGGAAAAACAGTTGATAACATGAAGGTTACATTACGTTTTCACATGCCAATCAATATATTTATGCGTGACCATGAAACCCAATCGACTGTAAAGCCAATGGAACATGATGTTTCTTGACTTAATTAGTCAAAAGTTACCATTGAAATGTAATAGGATGCTTATCAGAATTAACCAGATAGTATTTTTAAATCTCACTTTGGATGCTCATGGGAAGATGTTTCCTTCCTTCCCTATGAATTCTCTTTGCTTGCTTTGAAAGAGACACAGACAGGCTCCCATGGATGGATGGATGCCTTCTAGCTCTGTTTAAAGGCACTTTTTGGTTTAAGGCTTTTGATAAATGAACATTTTTTACTGTTTTTTCCATTGGTTTAGAAATATAGGGTGTCATATATATTGCAATAACATATCTATTCTCAACCATAGTAAACAATTCTGTAAACTCGAATTTTGTAGAAAAAATCCAGAAGGTTTGATTTTAATCGTCTAATTATAAGATGATTGGAGAAATAAAAGGGCTGATTTTGATAGTCTAGTGCTCAAATATATCAACATCATGGTTAAATACACAAAACAAGACCTCAAGGTTAAGAGAAAACCAGCAGTCAGAAAACAATACAAAAGCTTCCTATTTCAATCTTTACTACTCCAGCAAAATTTGCCTACCTCCAAATTAGAATATGTAGCTTCTAATCTCAGACACCACAATCATTCGTCATCTGAACTGCTATCTTCTGACATTTTCACCGTATCGTCTTCATCATCATCCCCGGTCTTTTCCTGAATTTACAGTTAAAAAAAATCCAACATCAATAACATTAACACCGTGATTCTCTATTCCCAAGCCGAGGCCAATAGCTTTACAAACTTAGATTAAGCATGAATTTTCATATACTATACCTTCATCTTATCCCAGTCCTTGAGTTTAGAATTTGTAAGCATAAAGTTATCTCGTAGTGGAGCCCATGAAGGACCTTCGTTTGCAGCAGCAGCACTATTTGAAGATGTATGAGCCTGCAATGTCATCCAACAATGAGTTAATTCATATTTACATCAACAAGAATGGAGCATGAATGTATAATTTAATGATTCAGATTATTATCACTTCAACTAACACAAAATGAGAAGGTCCAAACATTTTGGATAATCATTTGCTTGCCTAAGTTAATTATCACCAGAATAAGAAAAGAAAAGAAAAAGAGAACATTAATCAAGAGGCAAACCTTTGAGCGCTTGCCTAGCTCCCCGAAGAAGGCTTCTTTCCTCTTCTTCTTTATTGCTGACAAAAAGAGAGGGAGGTTTTATTGATGGGAAGAAAGATTATAAAGCTAGAAACAAGTAAATACTCATGAATAATGTGATGGTCTGATTTCCTGAAATTCATTATATTTCATGATGCACAGTACAAAGACAATGTCATTGAAGGAAGCAAATCAATGTGAAAAATTTCCAAACAAAAACGAATATATAAAAACTAAACCAACAATTTTTTCTACATGCCCTCCACATTATACATGAAAATTAGTATAATACATCACTCTCTAAGCTTGTTCTTCCATGAACTTGCCATCCTGGGATTCTCACTTCTGGTTTCCTAATCTTACCTCGTGTCAAGTTTTAACTAAGTTCACTATCAACTAACTGATCTGCTTATAATTAAGTAACTCTCTCCAATTTAGGACTTAATCCTAAAGGAATATTCCAGTACTCAGACGTAATTGGAGACTAATAAATAGTAACACCTTTAACTAAAAGTCATTTCAGTAAAATAAGTAAAACTGTAAGAGTTTCAGCTGTGAAAGTGATCTAACCTTTTTCGTCTTTGAAAGAGGAAGGGTTCAATCCTTTTTGAGCATGTTGAGCCTTGTTAACCTGCAGCAAGAATCAAACCCTATTACCCAAGCTTTTCTGCAACAGTACTTCATTATAAGAGTAAAATGCAATTACAGACCCTAGAAAGATTTTTTAACAAAGCAGAACTATGATGTTGAAAGATATTCTTTAAGTAACTTACAGCATTGAATAGCTTCACCACTGCAGAAGGACCAGCACAGGATATACACAGTTAAAACAACCAATTAGTAACAAAGAAGAAAAAGAGAAAGTGAAGATCCCATGCATTCTCAGTTCTCAGCAAGAACAGACATACCTCCTTTGGTGGCAACACCAATGAGAAATTTGTCATGCACATCCAAATAATTAGCAGGCTTCACATGTCCTCGTTCTGCTATCTGTTGAAATATCCAGGAGACATAAGCAGAAATTCTTCAACTTGTAATAGGACCTAAGGAGAACAGAATGACATAGATAAGATATACCTTGTGCTTTTCTTTCTTTGACTCCCCCTTTTGCTTCTTCTCAGCTTCCTCTTCAGCAAGTTTCTCAGCAACAAGCTTCATCTGCCCAGATAATATCGGACCCTGCAACAGGCTTCAATTAGTATTGGAGCTCTTAAAGGTATCACGAACAAATACCAATCGTTCACAAACTTACTAGAGAATCATCAGGTACACTCTTCTTTATAATACTCTTGAAAGCTGTTTTAAATGCTCTAACACCTTCAGCGAACTTCATTATTCCAGGCAGAGCCTCAGCCTCAGCCTCAACATCCTCATCTTCATCGTTAGAAAGAGGCTCCTCAGTTAGATTATCTGGTTCCGAGGGTTTCTTCTGCTCTCTCACAAACTTTGGCTTTTGCTGTCGACCACTAACATAAGGCTTCTTCTTATTATTATTTTTGTAATTACCTTCATCATCTTCGTCATCTGAATTGTACTCTCTCGCCCTTTTCTGATAAAGTTTTCTCATTCTGCCATCGATTTTCTTCCCCTTTTCTCCAGAACTTTGAAAAACTTTGCCTTTCTTCTTTCCTTTGTGACCCCCCTTCTTGTGCGGTGATTTCTTATTCCTCAGGAATCCGCCAGCTTCAGGGAGCTTTGCTACCTCCGACATAGTCAATCTATAAAACCTCAAATATCCCCCGCCGTCTACAAATGATAAGTAAGAATATCAAATCATGGTCTAATTTTAATAAGAAAAATAAGCAAATTAACCAAAAAAGAACACCCTAAATCAATTTCAGCTTCTGATATATTCATGTTCATGATAATGAAAACCTCGGTTACAGCTAAAAGGGAGGCAACGATTGAATGAAAGTAAGACAGCGACACAACATCAATCAAAGTAATAGCTATACTTCCTCTTTCAATTTTAACGATTTTGAAAAGGGAAAAGAAATTTCTGCTTCAATAATCTGCTACCATTACAGCTTCTTCCGTGTTATGTATGATTATATATCTTATTTCGCAAAAGTAGAGCAGCTGAAGCTAAATAAGACGTTAGCAAAAACAAGAGAGGTATTGAAAAAGGTGTTAGTAGGCTGTGGTTACATGAGCGATACTAGGATAAGCAACGGAGACCGCGGTAGCGGAAGCAGTGGCGGACTGCCGGTGGTTGCAGTGTGAAGTGTGGCGGCAACGTCGGCAAATTCGTGTGGAGAAGTAAACCTCCGCTACAAAACTCCGATTATGGGCTGCTTTCCTAGGGAGAAAGTCAGAAATTCTTATTTGGTCCTTCAACTTCTAAGAAGGAGAAAATTAATGATATTACAATCTTTTTGTTTTTTGCAGAATCACCAAATAACTTAAAGCACGTCTTAAATTTAGTCCCTCCATCAGTCCATCTCCGATCGTCAAAGCATATTTCGTTGTAGCCCTACAGCACCGAATCACCGTGGATATTTCGAGCTACGTACATAAAGGGCGGTCGAAGACAGAACTGAGCCATCGCCGGCCGGGAATAGCTCCGTTTCCTTCGTCTATGACGGAGGCGTACGGAGAAATCTGATTGAGGTATGTTTCTGATTTGATTTGGCTTCCCTTTTAGTTCAATTCATCCTTACTTGTTGATATTGCTGCTTCTCGTTGTATTCACCGCCTCTAGTTTTTAATTTTTCAAACCTTTGAGACTTCATACTGATTTTGAAAGAGGACGAAGTGTTGAATGTGATGGTTGAGAATTGCTGATTCAATTTGTTAATTGATTGGTTTGAACAAGATCATTTGATTATTGAACGTTAATGTCAATCTTCAGCCAGTAATCCGGTATTCTGGCGTCGTTTTTAACTTGATTTCTAGAAATGTGATGACTATGCAATGGAAATCAATGTAAATAATTGGAGCTTAAGCTATTACAGTGTTTGTTATCAGTTGGGCATGAAATATTGTAAAAGGAGCTGAATTCTCTGTTGAAACAACATCTTGAGTGTGTGTGGATATGCAGAATGTTGAATTCTTGCTGTACTGCTTTCTATTGAGAAGGTGCTATCTCTATGATCCATTCACAATCTAACTGCAGTAAGTTTTACTATAAGATATTTGATTAAGGGGATTAGACTGTGGCAATCATGTGGAGATTAGGCCAGAGATTGTTTCATCTTCGAAGACAGTTGCATACTCTATCAACTAATAATGGACCCAGTGAAACATTGAAGAGAAAGCTTACTGAGGTGGAGAAGGTTAAGAGGAAGAGAAATCCGAAGAAAGATCAGTTCTTTGTGCAGACTCCAGATTCTCTCTCATTCCTTGACACTGTTACAATGCCAATGGTCCTGACTGTAGTTGGCATTGGATTCTTGGCAAAGATTTTAATGATGGTTAGTATACCCTTTGATTTTGCTTGCTATAGGATTCTTTGCTCAATGCATGATGTGTTGCTCACTTGCTCGAAAGTTTACAGTGTCTATTACATGGTTGATTAATTTAATTTGTCTTTGGCAGTAAAGAACAGAACTTGATAACTATGAGTGTGGAATAATAAAATTATCTTAATATTGGCACTATCGCAGATGTATTTCACAATTTATTGGTCCTTCATATAATGGTTAGGTCTTACCCCCTAGTGTGTATCCTTCTATAGAAAATCAATGCTGTAAATTCACATGATATGCTTATTCAAATTGTGTTATATCCGCATGAACATTTCTTTGTTGATGTAACTTAAGAATACACAATATCCCTTGAGCTATGTCGATGTGCTAAGTCTGGACAAATATTCCTGATTTGAATAAAATCTGCATTGATGCTTTCAATGGAATAGTACAATCACAAATGCTTTGTTGATCTCTTTTGGTTGATTGAATGTAAGATTGAAGAACTAGAATTTCTCATCTTATTATACAGTATGACGAATCAAAATCTCAAGAGATTATTGAACGCAAAATCAGGAATGCTCCCGCTGGTCAAGGCACTATTAGGATGCTTTCCCGGGAAGAGTGGGAAAGAATACGTGAAGAAAGGCCAAGAACTCCATTTGAATCTAAACTGGCTCGTCCAAATGCTAGAATTAGAAGTGGAGAACAATTGAAGAGGGTGAGTGAGTCACTACTACTATCATTGAATATATACTGTTTGTCTATATCAATTGATGTTGTTTACTGGGAATTTAACATAGTAAGTTTGTAGTTTTATTTACTGTGAAAATGATCGTTCACTTTTTCATTGTTATATTTACAGCGTCTATAATTGAACTGGGGAAAGTTAACTACTATTCTCGAATATTTGCAGGAGGATATGAAGGATTGGATGATTGATGTATTCACAGATGCGCTTGCTCGAGTAGAAGACATTGTTCATGATGTGAAATGACTATAAAGATCGTGTCGAATTTTCTAAACTATGTTCAGTGTTGAACTGATGATATTTACAGTTTACACCACTTGTTAATGGTATTTCTGATATATTTTGCATTTTTTTTGTTCTATTCTGTAAATTTTTAAAGATAATGATTCTACTACGCTAATACATATTACAAAATATAAAAAATTAATTTTATATAGTACAGTTTAAGTGTTCCTTATAAATATTATTCAAGAAGAAAAGGTAAATGACTAATTTAGCTTATTTTAGAAAATTAGGTAAAGAGAGATATTACCATTTGAATTTCTAATATTAACACTTTGGCCCAAAACAATTGGATTACCAAAGTTAACTGAGATTTGGTAGGGTGTGCCTGCCTGAGCTGTAGTGTAAGGCCTAGGCGACACGCAAGGAACCCAGTAGCAAGCTACTGTAGTGGAACCTTCCCTTCAAAATATTAATTTAATATCGTGTGAACCGATGGTCCACGTATCAGATATTAAACTGATAAGAACAGATACTACACTTGATCTTAGCCAAAAGGCCGAGAAAGGTATAAGTTGGCCAATGAAGAAGTTTAGATTTTATAGAAGATGAGAGTGTGTTCTGGTTTAGAAATAGTCGGTGTGGTACTTCGGAACTAAGAGAATTAAAAGTGAATATCATATACGCTGTCGTCTTGGGTGTTCTCAAGTCAAAGTAGACTAACTAGACACACAATCTTCATGGTTGACAGCTGCCATTTGTTTGACACCTGTCTAAGTCTATTTTTCTTTAGGCTAAATTTTAACCACGTTATACATGATATACAAATAAGTATAATATAAAGATTACTTATAATTTAGTGGCAGCAATAAATTTTAATAATAAACTCCAATACGTACATTTAATTATTTTTTATAAAGTATAATGTTATGAATTTTAATATAACATAATAAATTCATATGTGAAGTAATGTAAAATTATGCCTAAAAATAAAGTTTTACATAACTATATAAAAAATATTTTAATTTCTTAATATTTTTTATATTTGTGATAAAATTTATATTGCATGCATAATTATAATTGGGTAGATAATGTTAAACGTGCATTTGTTTTTAAATATAATACATAAAGTTAATTATAAATTAATTTTAAAAATAAAATTTAATATGTGCACTTACTTAATTTTTACAAAATATAATATTATCAAATTTAGTATTTGAATAAAAAATACACATGTGAATGAAAGATAAGTTATTAAATTTTTATAATTTATGTAGAGAATAAATGAAATTATTTAAATAATTTTAAAGTGAATTACATGACATACTACATATACATAAATATTATATATTTGACATGAATTAATAAAAAGTTATGAAAAGAATATTAGCAATGAGAAACTCTAATAAAAATATTAATTATTGATAATTGTATACAAATTAATATATAAATAATAAATGTGGAAAATAAATGACAAATGAATTCTCTTGGCACGTGACAGGGAAACTTATCATGGTAATTGGCACGCCTTTATGGCCCGTTCGTTTTCTGGATTAGGCCCGGATTTGGGCTTAAGGAATCCATATGAGCCCGTTCGTTTCACAGAATTGGAGTGGCTAAGGCTTAGGGAATCCGGGCGGTCCGGGCTTAGGGAATCCGGGTAAAAACCTCGGATTCCCTAAGCCCACACGGGTTGGAATCCGGATTCCGACCCCAAATGACTGAAATGCCCTCGACTGTTTGGCGGAATTACGGAGGCATGCCACCGTCTTCATTACGGACAGAACTGAAGGAGGAGCAGCTGCTGCGTTCGTGATAGCACGAATTCAATTCTGCAGACTGAAGAAACTCAGTTAAGAGCAAGAAGAAGAAGGCCATTGGATTCCAGTTACTGCAACTGAGGTGACCTCTAACATTCCTTCCTCATTCCTTTGGTTTGCTTAACTTCGCCATTGGCAATTTTTCAAATCTGAACCAATTTCAATGGAGAAGCTTTTTCTGATTGGAGTTTTATTTAGTATCTGAGAATTGCATTTGTTTGATGTTTAAGTAAGCATGTACCCAGGTTCTTTACCCTTCCGATTGTATTGCTCTATTCCTACTCCTTTGAATGAAGAAATACATCTGTAATGGCCCGTTCGTTTGATGGTTTCTGTATGTTGAGCTGATTTCCGATTCAATATGTAGCTGGTTTTCCGATTTCTTGTTCGTTATCTTGTTCTTGTTCGTTATATTGTTGAAATATGCTGTTCCGAATCCCATCTGCGAGATTTGTAACCAGGTAACAGATTATTTCAAATGGACAAGTCTGGTCTCAAGAACGCCTCTGCTGGAAGAATCTGGATGATGTATCCCTTCCTATTAGTTGAACGCCTCTGTTTATTAGTTGAACCATTCCTTTTTCATAGTAAGTTATTCCATCCTTTTTACAACAATAGCCTTATGACTGGAATTCGTTGGAGAAAGATTTACCTCTACATTTTGTTTGCTGATTTTTCAGTAACAAGTTTGTCAAATTGCAGGTGGCAAGTATGGGGGAGGACTCGTCATGTTTCTATGCGTCACTGGTTTATCAACCTTTCTTCTGGTTTCCTCTCGCCAAAGGTGAGTTCTTTTTTAATAAGCTTTTTTACTGAATCCTGGAAAGAACCTCTTCAAGTAATGAAAATTTCGTTTGGATTTCAAGTCAAAGGAATTATTTTTCTATTTCCTTCAGTTTGGGGAAAAAATCAGTAATCACACAGTTACAATAATAATAATCCAAGAGAAATGGAAATAGATTAATGAAGAATACCATTTTAATAAAAATGAGTCATAAAAAAGGATCCTTCGAGAGTAGAGTTTTTGGAGTTGATTTTTTTGTGCTTCATCTTTACCGTGTTTGTGATATTTATTGCAGTTCCTCACCTGCTAAACCTGTGGCACTTCCCTTGTTAACACTTTATCTATAAAACAGGTGGTCAGGTTAGTAAGAGTGAACCCACACTTCATTGTGGCATTGGTGGCGAGTACCTTGGTGTCCCTTGTACATCCAGCATTGGGTTTATTTGTTCTTCTTGCATCAGACGCTCTATGCTGTCACAATGCTCTCTGCAGGTATTGAAGAGTTTCTTTTCATCAAAAGTCATTCATGCAGTCCAATAGTTTGCCAGTATTTTTCATGGGATTTGTCCTAAATTGTGTATGGTATTATAATTAGCCCTGCTTTGAGTCAATGAGATAAATGAAAGAAATCACTCACACCATGTATGGAGTGTTGACTTGAGACTGCATAACACAAGCCAGGTTAACGTTTGTTCTGAGTTAGGCTCTGTTTGGAATTTTTGATGGGAGTAGATGGAGGGGTGGTGGAGGATAAGGAAGAACAGAGTTCTTTTGTTGTATGGATACATACACATTAAATTGGAGGGTTAACAAAACTTAGGAATACACTTTTCCGTTCAAATCTCACACGGTGATCGTTTACAATAATATCCTATATTTCTTTATATAACATTGCCACTATATGGGTAAGCTGGTTTTATCTAGAAAAACTGTGTTCTTCCATGATCTAATGAGTCTTCTCCAAACAAAGCCTTTTGAAATCCTGACTCTAGTCATGTTTATTGTAAGTTTGAAGATCCTTCATAACTTGTTTATTCTGAAAGTTGCCTGTTTCTGTAACAGTTTTTTTACGGCTTCCTTTCGCAGCCATACACAAAGAGAGGAATTCATGGAGTATGAAGAAGTGAGTGATGGAGGATCCCTGGAATCGTCCAATAAATGCAATGGGATGGAGGACAGCTCCTCTAATAGTCCAGGCTCTGCTAAAAGTTTTGCAGATACACAATTAGAGATCTTCCACCATCAGCACGGTCTGCTGATTCTCCACCTTATGGCAGCACTCATGTTCGTACCCTCTCTCAATGATTCCATAAGGCTATGAATGTGCACTTCCTATTGCGAGTTTTTGTGATGTTTAGTTGTGTTTGTGATGTTTATGCAGATTTCATCGTGATGTAATTGTTGTCTTAGGTTTCAATAAGCACCTCGTTCGTGTAGTTTGTTCGTCACATTAGTAATAATGTGGTTGTGATGGTTTGTTTGTGTGCTATAGGATAATTTGAAGCGTTAATAATGTTGTTTAGGGATAGTGTTTAGTTTGTTGTAATGTGTGGCAGGTACGGTTAAGTCCATAGTTTGTTGTAGTGTGTGGATGTTGTTTGATCATTTTTTGGATCAATATTGAGCATTGGGAGTAGAAAGATTCTTGAGAAATCGATCGGGTTGATATTGTAAAGATTCTTGAGAAATCAATTACGGTTATGAAGATTCGATATATTGTGGATTATTAGAATTTATGGAGATACAAAGAATTGTTCTTTAAAATGAATTAAATATTTTTTATTATTATTATTAATTAATTATATTTAAGTTTTTATTATTATTAATTTTTAAAATTAATTAATACAAATTATATGAATTATATACTATACATATACAAAGAGGGGCAAATATGTCATTTTACCACATTCCATTCCTTTTGCATACACAATTCCACCAAACAAACAACAGAATTCCTTATTCCGTTATATTCAATTCCATCAAAAAAACAACTTCATATTCTTAACTCCTATTCCTTATTCCCAATTCCTATTCCGTATTCCGTATTCCGAATTCCGAATTCCGTCAAACAAACGCACCGTTAATTTGAAATGAATGAGAGCAAAACATTAATGCCACGTCATACTTACCGTTACTCCACCAGTCCCATTCATTACGTGCCCTTGAATTTCGCGATAAACTGAACCGTCTTCTTCACTCAAGCGCACGCAGACGCTGAAGAATCGAAGAGCAGAGAGACCCCCATGTTCACTGAAGGGCTGGACCATAGTGGTCGACGATGGGCTTCAGCTTCAGAGGTCAGTCCTCATCTTTTTCTATCTGAGCACACAAGTTTCTCCTGGGTGCTTTCGAGTAATTTGTTTTGGTTTCTGCGTAAAATAAGAACACGAACACCTTGCTAATGAGTGATGAGGTTAAACTGTTGTGCTGTAAGTTGAATAGTCAGAGAGCTACAGCGAAGGCTCAGTAGATTGTAGACCAAAATTGGTAACATTTTAAGCAAAAAAGTTTGCATTTTGAATCGTTTGTAGATTCTATCTGTTCGGAATTGCTCTATAGAGCTAAATTGATTGTATTTCCCACTTTAGCATCAAAATGGATGTATGAGTTATGATACATCTCATCAGTGATAGGAGAAGCATGTTCTAATAATCCAGTTGCTTTAGTTTATACTCTATGAAATTGTGTGATTTTGAATGGAAAATTCGCTATGTTCCTCATCAGAAGGAAAATTCGCTCCCAAGAACAAATCTGGGAGCAAGGGCTGATCCAGTCATGGGAACACGAAAAAGAAGCAATGGGCTTGGACTACCAGCCATATCGAGATTCCAAAGTGGTCACCTGCCTACAAATGTGATGCCGCTGACAAGAATCATTAATGGTGATGCTGATGATACTTATTCAGTATCAGACAGTGACATGGTCACTGATTCTGAGGAAGATGTGTCTCGTAAGTCTTATTCGCTTGATTCATCTCAACCTAATGAAAGAACTCTCATCGGGCCTAGCAGTCAGTGTAGAAATAGAAACCTTTTGAGGAAGAGACCTGAGTATGGCAGTGATTCATTATATTCAGATATCAGTTCATCTGTTGAATCGTTAAGCAGAATGAAGAAGATGCCAGAAAGTGTAGGGAGGGGAAATGGGAGGTACCCAGTTGAATGGCAGGGATATGAGGATGGTGAATTATCTGATTCACTTGAAAGCTCGGAATTCTCTACGACACATACTGAGAGCATCAATGGGGTTCCAGCACTGAGTAGACTGCATAATCCCTCAAGTCTAGCTTCACAATTACAAGCAAAAAGTTCTGCTGAAAAGGTTTGTCTTTTAAAATTTGAAGATAGATTAAGTCAATTTGGAAGTACCAAAATGAAAAAAAGAAAAGAAAAAAAAGAAGTGTATTTAATGGATGATACTACAGATCTTGAAGCTGATCAATGCAAACTGTGCTATTAATTGGTCTGTTTTTCAGGGAAGTAGCAAAAATAAGAGAAAAGAGAAGTTCTCTGATGAAGAAATGCCTAGTGCTCCTCCTTTTTGTGGTTCAGTTCAGGAGATGAACCAAGAAAGTCACGTGGCAGAAGTGGAGGAACATAGTAATCCAGGAACAACAATCATGGATGGAATGAAGTCTACATCCTTGAATACTGAAGATGATGATAGAAATAAGAGGTTCAATAATCTTGAGAGGTTTTTATAGAGGCCCTTACTTACAAGTTACAAACATTATTATTTGTAAACCATTTTACAACATTGTACCCTCATCATATTTCTCTCTTTTTTTTAGCAGAAGAACCAATGGTGCAAAAATTGCTTTTCCTGGTTCATCCCCCCCTCGTTTACCTGTATTTCATGCTAGGTAATTTATTTAGTTTTGCTTCTAGTGGATGAAGATATATTTAGTAGATGTGTTATTTATTGGTTTGTCAAATTCTTATTACTGACAATCTTATTATTCAGTGCATTAGGGCCGTGGCATGCTGTCATTGCGTATGATGCATGTGTCCGCCTCTGTCTAAATGCTTGGGCAAAGGGATGCGACGAGGCTCCCATGTTCTTGGAAGATGAATGTTTAATTTTGCGGGATGCATTTGGGTGAGTTCAACCTTTCCTAATCTCATCAAAAAATTATCCATTCGGGTATCTAATGAAATAGTGTAATAAATGTAACTGGGAAATTTCCATCTCGATTCCAATTAGGTTGCTAGAAATACTTTTGAGATCTGAGGAGGAACTACTAGCAAAGCAATCTTCCAAGATTGTCAATGAGGGATCAACTGCAAAAACTAAAAAAATCACTGGCAAGATCAAAGTGCAAGGTAATTAGAACTTAGATATTATATATCTGATCATCCTATCCTAAATTATGGATCATCTTTCCGAATGACCAATTATATGTGCAGTTCGTAAAGTCAAGACAATTCTAGACTCACCAACAGGATGTGGTATCTTATCTGTCAAGTCACCTTCATCAGCATCCATTAGAAATCAACTATCAAATATACAGTCAACTGTTGCTTCTCAATGGCGAGCTGTTACAAAAGCTGGAGCGGTGCAGAGAAATCCAGGAAGCAGCTCTCGGTACGTAAAACAGGTCGCTGGACTCCTAAAAACAACTGGTGTGACAAGTCTTCGTAACAGTTCATCATCGTACAAGGTTGTCCAAGGTATTATTAGTATATCCACTGCTCTTGAAATGTCTCAGTAATTTCTGGCAGAAGGGATCAATCTTTACAATTCATTGACAATTTCTTTTATCTAAAGGAAAAAATTAGATCCTTTTACCAAACAACAATTTCTCTTTTGACAGTTCATTGGGTCACAAGCAACAGATACTAGATTGTGTTTCTTGAACTTTTTATTGACTTTTTGTGTTCTTATTACTAGAAACATTTACTTGCTTATTAAGACTGAAAAGTTCAACTGAGGAAGATGTGATCCCAGTGAAACCTGGATCGGGCGAAACACATGTCTTGTATGTACCACCGAGCTCTACCTTTTCTGTACTTTCTTTACGGAAAAAAACAACATATTTCTAAGCATTCTACAGCTTTCCAGATAGTGCAGGAGATGATTTAATCATTGAAATTCAAGACTCCAAGGTAAAGCACTATGGTCGTGTCCTTGTTCAGTTGGCCACCATTTCTGATGAGCTGGTAAGTTACCTTCTCTTACAAGCTATAAAAGCATATGCCCTCTCAAACTGATGGTTAGGACACCCATGTCAACCCCCAAATAAAGTTCAGGATATTTTTTTGAATTTGGTCTAGGGTGATAAGCTGCGTTGGTGGTCCATATACCGGGAACCAGAGCACGAAGTTGTGGGTAAAATACAGCTCTGTATAAATTCAACATCTTGTGAAGAAACTAATAATCTCAAGGTGAGGTCTATCTAAATTACAGCCATCATTTTTAGATAAATTATTGATATTGTTTTGATTATATCTGCTCTATGATCATGTCTGCTTTCTGGGGGAACTAGTACGGAACAGTTGCAGAAACTGTTGCATATGATCTAGCTATGGAAGTAGCCATGAAAGTGGAAGGATTCCAACAGAGGAAGCTATTTCTTGACGGTCCATGGAAATGGCTTCTACATGAATTTGCTTCTTATTATGGAATATCAGACGTCTACACGAAGCTAAGGTTGTTCCACAATATAGTGTACTATGTTTAGTCATTAATCAAACATATCTTGTCATATTTTTCTGACTTTGTTTATCGGCTTTCAACAGGTATCTTTCCTACATAATGGATGTAGCTACTCCAACATCCGACTGCCTCACAGTGGTGTACGATTTGCTGATGCCTGTGGTCATGAAAGGACACACCAGAAGCACATTAAGTCATCAAGAGGTGTTTGTGGTCTCTTAATTGAGTTTTCTGAAATACCCTTGTGAACTTCTATGTATATTTGTAAAATTAAGGCTTGAAAATGTATATACTTTTTAATTCTTCATCATTATTTGCACAATTTTTGGTGCCGGTTTATCCACTGACACATTTTTCACATCTCTGCTGATTTCTTTACAGAACCGAATTCTTGGTGAGGTGAAAGATCAGATCGAACAGATACTTGCTCAGGTTTTTGAGAATTACAAGTCACTTGATGAATCACTCTTCACTGGTATAATGGAGGTTTTCCAGCCTGCAACTGGAGAGGCTGCACCTGCACTTGACCCTGCTGTCAAACTCTACACTCTTCTACATGATGTACTCTCTCCCGATGCACAAAACAAACTCTGCCAATATTTCCAGGTTCAGAATGTTACTTTTTTTTTGCGCTATAGTTTCATTGTACTATCTTCTTCATTTTGCTTGAAATATTGAACACTTTGATTTATTTTTTCTAGGTTGCTGCTAAAAAGAGATCAAGGAGGCACCTAAGTGAAACAGATGAATTTGTTGCCAATAGTATGGAAGGAACTTTGCCTGATACCGATACTATGACCACTGCTTATCAAAAGATGTCTTCTTTATGTATAAACTTAAAAAATGAAATTTTTACAGATATTGAGATTCACAGTAAGGATATACTTCCCAGGTACCCTCTTTAAGATTTTTTTCTTCACAAATTATACGAATTTCTATAGGGTTTGTTATAGAAAGAACCATGAACTAATGAGAATTTCTGATGCAGTTTTGTGAACCTTCCGAATTTGACTTCACCGATATACGCCACAGAACTCTCCAACAGATTATGTGCATTCCTCACAGCATGTCCACCCTCTGGTCCTTCACCTCCCGTGGCAGAACTCATCGTAGCAACAGCTGATTTTCAGAGAGATCTTGTTAGTTGGAAAATTAGGTATCTATTTTGTTCATGATATTGCCTATTATGCAATGATGCCTTTGTTGTGGCTTCAGCTAATGTATTTTTGCTTTCACAGTCCCGTGAAAGGTGGAGTCAATGCCAAAGAGCTCTTCAATTTGTATATATTGGTGTGGATTCAAGACAAGCGCGTCTCCCTTCTGGAGACCTGTAAACTCGACAAGGTACTAATTACTTGACTGGTCGATGAAAGTCGAGAAGAACTTTTACACTATTGCATACTGAAATTTCATACTTTTTAGCCAAGAAATAAAAAGAATCGAAATTTTACCTCTTTTAGTTTGCATACTAAAGTTTATTAGCTTATCGAAAGACTTGTTGAATCATCTGCAGATAAAATGGTCGGGAGTTAGAACTCAACATTCAACAACCCCGTTCTTGGATGAGATGTATGACCGTTTGAGAGAGATGTTGAGCAACTACCAGGTCATTATTTGCAGGTGGCCAGAGTACATTTTCCCTCTAGAAAACGTGAGTTTGGATTATCTTCTCATTCAAACGACATTTGTTTTTCTAAATATTAGTGACATTCTAATCTGTAATTGATACACCAGGCAATTGGTGATGTTGAAAAGGCGACAATGGATGCCTTGGACAAGCAGTACATGGATGTTCTTGCACCTCTTAAGGAAAACATCACCCCCAAGAAATTCGGCTTCAAATACGTCCAGAAGCTCACCAAAAGATCCATCTCCTCTTACTTAGTGCCCCCCGAGGTGATCCTTCAATCCATTTTTACTCACCTTCTACACTTCATTTTACTGTTGTGATCTCAATCTCATACTGGATCCAATTTTCAGCTTGGAATTCTCTTAAACTCCATGAAGAGGATGTTAGATGTTCTTCATCCACGTACAGAAAATCAGTTCAGGTCGTGGGCATCCTTCATGCCCAATTCTGGTAATACGGCTCCTGGGGATCGTCTCAGTGAAGTGTCTGTCATGCTTCGGACAAAGTTCAGGAACTATCTTCAAGCCACCGTCGAAAAGCTTTTTGAAAATGTAGCATCATTGATTACTCACTCCCTTACTTTTCTTGACATATAATTTTTCACATTTTGTTTTGATTCATCCTTTTTTTAATCATTTTATGCCAAATGGGTAAATAAGATATCATCATTTCATGAACTTTGGACCGTAAATATTGATTTATTTTTTACTGTGCGCAGACAAAAATGCAGGCTGCTACAAAAATGAAGAAGATTCTTCAGGATTCAAAGGGAGCTATGGTTGAATCTGATGTTCGGGGCAGAATGCAGCCACTCAAGGAGCATCTGACAAGTACGATAAATCATCTGCACGGTATCTTCGGGAATGATGTCTTTGTTGCAATTTGCCGTGGTTATTGGGACAAAATGGGCAAGGTAAATCTGAATTTATCATTGCCTTGTGAAGCAAGAAAACTACTCCAATTTTTAACTAAACTCATCTGTGTTACTCGGAACTAATGATGCAGGAGATTTTGAGTTTCTTGGAGAGCAGGAAAGAGAACAGATCGTGGTATAAAGGGTCACAAATAGCAGTTCTTGTAAGTAAAAGTAGAAATAAGATCACTTTTTATCCAAAAATAATAGAAGAACTGATTTTCTTAAACAGAATCTGTTATTAGATATCATTTTTGTAATTGATATTTTTATATAGGTTCTGGATGATACATTTGCTTCCCAGATGCAGCAGCTGCTTGGAAATGCAGTTCAACCGAAAGATCTAGAGCCTCCAAGCTCTATCATGGAAGTAAGGTCCATCCTCTATAAGGACGCTCCCACTATGAAGAACAGTATATTTTACTAAAAAAGAGTATTTTTTAACGCTTATATGATCGAGGTATAAACAGATGGCCTACCAAAGAATTGTTTATCACTAGGTGCGGCTGCTCCTTTTGAGGTCGTTAATTTTGCATGTAGTTCGTTCTGTATAGAGAGCAGCTACTCCGCTGCAAAAAGAGAAAAAAATAATAATTTGATTGGCATTTGGGTGTGTAAATATATCAAGAGGTTAGTTATGTAATCCAACATTGCTGATTAAAAAAAACATTTTTTTAATACATACCCTACATTTTCTTTGGATAGTTGTGAATTTTACCATTCAGGTTAGACAGAGTAGCAAAAAAATTACATTTTGATCATATCAGTCATCAACAAAAGCACACATATAGACGGTGGACTAGTGGAGTTCATTTACCTTTCCACATATTTTGTTGGAATTTCAATCTCAATCAACCAGAGGAATCAGTCATATTTACAGAGTTGAAGCGACCATACCAAGACAAAACTTCTAAATGAATTTAACCTTTCCTGAATGGCAGAATGATAGAGGTAAAAGCATAGCACAATACATTAACCAAATTACAAGACAGACATTAGGCACAGCACAAAGCAACAAAGGGCCTTCTTCTTATCTTTTGTCCTTCATAGAAGCTTGGAGATTACATGGCAAGATGTCCAAAGGGCTTTTGATGCTGCACTGAAAAGGAGCGGGTTCTGATATATCCTGTTAGAATTGAAAACAAACCCAAGATCAAGTTTCAATCTTTGAGAAGCAAATAATAGACAGGAGGATAAAAGCTTTACCCAATTGCAGTTGCTCCCCATGATGCAACATTGTATATCACTTTACTTCCATCCCATGCCTTTTTGAGCTTCCCTTTCTTCTTTTTCATCGAGAATGTCTTGCTCAGAGCTAACCAACAAATATCCAAAAATTCTCACTTCAATCTAAAAATAAATAAAAATTGAAGCAGCATAATGAACTAACCTTCTTGAAGCTGATTTGGAGACAATTCCTGAAATTTAACCATCAACACATTTGTCACCAACATTTACATCTTGATTGATAGTAGGAAATGCAGCCATTCAATCATTATTCAACAAGTCAACCTAAAGTTTAGATGACGCAAACAATAGCAAATATTGCAGCTACGCATAACTGGCTTTTCCTTTTTCTCTATAAGGAGCTTTCTTAGAACAATTTGCATACCTTTGTTTCCTTGAGGGACGTCAAATATGTCGCCATGAAGCAGGCTATGCCATCTACTATATCTTCTTCAACTACAAGAACATATTCATCTTTATCTGCATCTGTATCTGTATCTTCACGTTCCCATAGATCATTGTCAGTGATGAAATCCCATGAACTGTTTTCATCTGTTAGCATTAAAAAAATGTCAATTCCCCTTAACCTTTAGTGGACGATTGATTAACAGAATATCAATTCATCTCATCTAGAAGCTCAGATTCAAGATATTCATACAACTTTTGCTTTGTTTGAATAGGAATGGATGAAGGGAAAAGTTTACACTTTCTTAGTCAACCTCCAATTTGGGATGGCAGCTTGGTTTATTACATAAATCCTTTCATTCCCTTTCTTTTTATAAATACTATCTAAAAAGAATGATGGGGGAAACCAAATAATCAAGAAAAATCTCCACTTCACTTCACTTCACTTCCCTTTCATTTCCGTTAATGAAATATATCCAAACAAAGAAAGTCCAAATACTGGAAGCAAATAGCCACTTGGTAGAAAAGAGATCTGAGGAGCGCACCAGCAGTATTTGGAGTAACTGGAGGTTGAGCACATTCTAATTTCTCAAGGAAGTCTGCGCATCCAACTCTAGACTTCAGGAGATCACACAACTGCATCAAGAGAATCAAAAGCATCCATTAGCTCATAGTTACAAGTAAGAATTGTAAGCAACAAGTCATACCCAATCTCAAATTTTTAATAGCCTAATACATGTGGATTAGTAGTCTATACAGCCTTTCCTCTTAAACCCCATCCAAACTTGAACTTCTGTTGATTGAATTTTCGAGCTTTATAACTCTACTCCAGGCAGCATCATGGTTCAACGAAGCAAGCAGACACCATGATCCAATTGTGCCGTGGGAAATCCCTAAATTCTCAAATAGCCCAGAAAAATGCACACACCTCATCGACTTCTCGTTCATCGCGAATAGACATGGACCCGTGGCGGCTCAGCTCCGGCTTTTGGCTGACATCATTATCACGATCATCTTCCTCATCATCAATCAAAGCATCGGCGTTGCCTAGGTATTCCAGAGCTCTCTGGCACTGCTCGAGCACCTTTTCAATTGTTTTCCTCTTCACGCGAACTAGCTCCTTCCCTTCGTTCTGGTCGACTGCTGTGGAATTCAAAAAGGAAACCTCTTCCTCCATAATCCGAGCAACGAATCTATGGTACGACGGCGTTACCGAGCTGAAGAGACGATCGATGTGGCGGAGCTTGCTGGTTCTGGTACGAGGAGGTGCTTGTCGTAGAGGCTATCGATTGAAGCTGGAGAAACAAGATGGTTGCCGACGAGATTTGCTTTGTCGTTTTCCTCGTCTTGTTTTATTTCAAAGCTCCACTTTTAGCCGCAAGCCCGCAACCTTCCTCTTCCTGAATTACATGCTGCTCCCTGTACTTATTGTTTTCTATTATTAAGATCCCGAATTGATATTATTCCTTTCAAATAACTCCACCAATTGGTTCTCAAACTTTGTCCTGGCCTATTATAGTCATTGACCATAGCAACTTCTTGTAATGGAAAGATGATGATGGAACTTATTTAAATATGCTCTGAAACTAATTAATATTATTATTTTCATTTAGAAACATGAAATATATTAAAAATGATGAAGAATTAGAGGAAATTGTGAGTTTTATAACTACAATTTTGGGATAATATAAATATATACATATTAATTTGATTAATTTTTTTAAAATATTGTTAAGTAATAAATTTAAACGGTTACATGTTAAAATTGTGTAATATCACTAAACACATCAATCTATTTCTATCATTGATGATGTTATATTAACATTTAAACCACTCTTATGTGGGTTAAATTTACTCTAAGCTACCTCATTTCATCTTAGGTTACATTTTTTAATTTAATGTTTCTTCTCTTATTTTGTTAGTGACTTTTACTTGGATTAAAATTTTATTTATCTGAAAATATTTTGATGAACAAATCCTATATTCTCATAATGATTGTGACAGAAAAAAGTAATTCATGGATGATAGATATTAGGGGTGATATAAAAGACCGTAGGACCGAATTCTCGACAAGATCGGCCCGACTAGGGATGTTTTTTTTTTCAAGGTCGGTCTCGATCTCGGGTTTTCCCCCCGAAAGCCCGTTTAGGACCGACCCGAATGATTGTGGATTTGAGATTTTCATAATACCACACCGAAAGGAATGTGGATTTTTGAGATTTTCTATCTTTATAAAAGCTGCATCCTGATAAATTTACTAAATAATATAGTGAGATCATAGTGTTTTTTTGAGAGGTGAACTATTCTTTCGTCATTAAAGAATACTGTGAACTCATAGTTTTTTTTGTGCAAATTCGGTCCAGGACCGAGACCGGCCCAAGTCAAGAAAGACCGACTCGGGCGGACTTTTGGGGCCGAGGTCAGTCTCGGTCCTCCAAAAGGCAAGACCGAAATTTCGGTCTCGGTCTTGCCTTCAGGACCGGACCGGACCGCCCATGATCAACCCTAATAGATATACAATATTTGTTGGTCGTTATAGAAGTCATTATTTTATTAATTATAAACATCAATAGATGCATTTTTAATTACATATATTAAGATATTTATTAATTTAAATGACAATATAATGAATATTTTATCTATAAAATTAATATATTAAACACACTAATTCCGCACCTAGCTAATTTCGTAATAAGGATATTCGACATATACAATATTTTTGTAATAATAAGATAAAAATATCTCTTAATATATAAAATATTGAATATTAATTCATTTATATTATAATATATGATTAACTCATCGTTAGCATAGCACTAAATTAATTAAAGGAGCATCAACAGATTATAATGAAGTGGTTAAATTGTTTGAAAGGCCTAAATAAACTTTGCTTCTCTGCAATAATTCTAACCCTTCAAATCCAATCTACCTATGCAATTAACTAACTTTTTCTTCCTAAGAAAACAAACCTAATTTTTAGATAAATCACGTGGCTCTGCTCATTTTTCTCATAACCCACCATTTTCTTCCTCTCCCTCCATATATCAACACTAATCTCCAATCTTTCTCTTAAACACCACCAGAAAATAAAATTGAAAAAAAAATAAAAAAGAAGAAAAACCCAAATAATAATATAGTAGCTTCTTTCCTTCTTCTTCTTCTTCTTCTTCCCGTATTCGTGTTATTTCCGAATATGGGTCGTTAAGTATGTCAAATCCGTAAGGTAAAAGTTCGATTTTGTTCGAACTAGGGTTTGGTAAAAGTGGAACTATGGAGGTGGAGAGGATGAAGCAGTTGGTATTACTGGTTTCTACCATGCAAAGCAATCGTGTAGCTCTGGTGGGTGGAAACCACACAGCTGCTAGGTTTTGCACTCGCTAAGGATCTCAACTTCTCAAGCTTTTCTGCTTCTTCCTTTCTTTCTTCTTTCATTTGCTTCATTGAGTTTCTTTATGTTCTTTCTTTCTTTTTATTAGCTCATTCTCCTCTCACACACAACCCCTCCAGATCGTAACTTATAACTCACATTTTTCGTGTTCCATCGTCATAGTAAGTAATCCATGGAAATGGAGTTGCCTCCGTCTTTGAATAGTAACCCTAATAATAGCAATATCAAGAGGGTAAAGAGATACATGCGTTCGCGTGGTGGTGGGATCGGTTTGGATGACAATGGAGCTAGTTATCTGATCGTCAAGCTCCCAGATTCCAAAGTCCTGACTTTTCTGGCTCGTTCGGTTCTTCTAGCATGCATCATCGTCTCGATCCCGTGGTTCAGATCGGTTCTTGATAGGTCCATGAATTCCGACGATAATGGACCCGGCGGAGCTCGTTCTGAGAACTTATCAGCCGTTTATCGTGATCTATCCAGCAAGGGTTTACTCCGAAAAGGAGACAATGCTTTGTTCCTTAGCAAGGGATACGATGATAATGTTTCTTCTTTTCGTGAAGTCCAGATCGATCGAATCCATGTAATGGACACTGATCGACAGAGTTCTATCGAAGGTGACACGTTCGATTTTGTCGTCACGAATGGCTACAAAACTGCTTCGGAATTCATCGACAAGATTCTCAAGATGGGCGGCATCCTCGCGATCCACCTCAGCAAGGATCCTTCCGACATGTTTGAGATTCCGACCAATTACAGAACCGTGTACTTTAGGAAGTCGGATTCACCGATCATAGCCATGAGGAAATTCGATACCCTAGAAGAAAATGGTGCATTGGGTGGAAGGAGAAGACTTCTAGGGCTCAAGTCGAAGGAAGAGAAGAAAGCCGCCCTTCGAAAACTAGAAGATGTGCTCTTAGAGCCACCCAGATCCGCCTCAGGTAGGGCAAAACATTAATTGTCGTTAACTGGGCAGACAACGATTTTCTTTGTTTTATTTTTCAAAATTTTGTTACTCTTAAGATGACTTAAGAGCATATTAAATGCATTCTCTCACAAGTTCGGACTTATGAGACAATTGGTTAAGGCATGCGTCTTATGTCTCACAACCGAATGTCTTCAAACACAATTTTGGATTTTTGAGACAGTTGGTTAAGACTCACGTCTTAAGTTTCACAGTTATATACTTTATTGCCTCAGGTAGGTCGAAATCGTACCTGAAGAAGACTAGGTACCTCCCTGACCTTATGGGGGACACCCTAGAGGGGTACCCTAGACGTGTGTTCATCGATGTGGGGTCGTCTCCCACGACAGGCGAGGGAGACAGGAGTACGGAGTGGTTTGCGAGGAATTACCCGACAAGGAACCTGGAGTTTGAGCTATATAGAATCGAGACAGTGACCGAGGACCAGGCGACAACAACAGGGAAGGGAACGACGACCCATACAGGGATATCAGACTGGCTGAGAAAGAATGTTAAGGAGGACGAGTATGTCGTGATGAGGGCCGAGGCGGAGGTGGTGGAGGAGATAGTGAAGAGCAAGGCCATAGATATGGTAGATGAGCTTTTCTTGGACTGCAAGCCAAGGAGGTGCAGAAGGGCCTATTGGGAGTGTTTGGCATTGTATGGAAGGTTGAGGGACGAAGGTGTGGCTGTGCACCAATGGTGGGGATAAATATGCAAAATTATAAATCATTGAGGACTTAAGTTCAACTTTCATTTTTATTTTCCCTTTTATTTATGTGTAATGTAATTATGTGTTTTATTTATATTATATTTATCCTTTATTTGTGTATGTATTCCATTTGGTGAAAGAAAATAAAGATAAATTAAACCACTTGAACTTCCTCAACTTTTAGGAGAGATTATTACAATAGTATAAGTTATTAAAAATATATTTTATAAAAAAAACTACATTTATTTTTAAATCAGTATTATATTTTGTGTAGTTGCAACTTGCCGTCCATATCTTAAATTTATGGAGTAAATACCAAGTAACTACATGAACATTAGACGTTTTGTAACGAGCTACCCAAAATTTGAAAATTCAAAACGGACTACCTCAACTTTGAAGAATGTTCAAATAGCTACTTTCGTCAAATTTTCTGTAAACTGTTGTCGGAAAGTCGTTGGAAAGCCGTCGGAAATTGGACGGATGTAGCTATTTGCACATTCTTCAAAGTTGACGTAGCCTGTTTTGAATTTTCAAAGTTCGAATAACTCGTTGCAAAACGTTCAAAGTTATGTAACTACTTGGTATTTAATTATAATGAACTGCATATGAATCTCAATACACCATGCATATTTCAATACTAGAAATCTATAATAAAATAACCAACCATAAATAATTTTAAATGCTCAATACATTCTACTATTTCAGTAGCTTTGCCACAACCAACCATAAATAACCTTAATTTCATGACCAAACTCATAGAGGCAGAAGAAAATAAAGCTCCACACTTTTAGTTGCAGACCTCACGAGCAATCCCTAACCTAGAGTTGGCAGTATCATACAAAACCCTAAGGTTCTGTTGCTGCAAATTGGCAATCACATTCAACACCGAGCTGCTCGGCATGGCTGCCATGGCCAGACATGCAAGCGACCCAGAGCTGCTGTGGATCAAGCTGTTCTCCAATGGCAGCTTCAAGTCCAACTCCGTGAAGTGGAATGTAATTGTCGGGGCAGTTGCTTCATTGGGGGATGAGAAACACGTGTCAAAAGCCCCCAAGCTCGAAAAATTACCTTTGACTTGGTTCCGGAATTCATCCCGAACCGCATTGTAGACAAGTGGGACGAACCGGGTGATGACGGTTCCTGAGTCGATGATTGTCCCACCCCCGGTCACAGGGTCTAGGGTTAGGGACATCGTGTCAATTGGGACCAAGACTCGGCCGACACTGATGCCGGTCAGGTTGACAAAGTAGAGAGATGGGCGGCGGGGGTTGGTTAAGAGTGGTGTGGTCCGGATGGTTTTGGGCTGACCTACAGGTCCGAGTTTGAGCGAGCCCGAGAAGTAGTAGGACCTGAAACTAGGGAGGCAGTAAGAGAAGACGCCTGAGTAGAGCGATCTGGTCTGAGAAAGGAGAGACAAGGGACCTCGACCGAGGCCCAGTAGCCCCTGGGGAGGGATCGAGCCACCAGAGACTGCCCCAATACACCCGAATGTGTAGTTCTGGACAATGTCTGGTCCTAGGGTTAGAGAGTCGCTGACCAAGGTTGCGGCGAAAGTGGAGGCGCCACCGTATGATTGGTTAAAGAGGCATGAACCATAGCCAGCCGTGGGGCACTGTGCTCCACGGATTTGGGTGCACTGGGGCACAGAGCAATCGAGTGTTCCATAAGTGGCGGAGGTGTTCGGGGTGAAGAGTGTGGAGGTGCAGCCCGTGCAGCCCGAACATGGAGCCCAGGCTGCATCACTACTTGTATCTAACACCATGTACATGGTCTGGCCCGGGGTCCCGAGCTTGACCCGAACCACGTAGTTGCCTACATTGATAACCTGCTGTCCCGGAGCAATGGGCACTGCGGTTATCTTCTTCTGTGTCAGCAGGGTTGATAGGTACTTGACTCGGGCTTGATCTTTTGAGGCTAGGTCGAGGACTGTGTCGACCCAGTTGGTCTCGGGCTTTGGCGGGCTGAACGGTGAGCATTTTCCATAAATGTGGTTGATGGAGAGGTCTTGTTGGTCTGATGGAGAAGCACAAGTGTTAGTTGCTTTGGTGGTGGAGAAGAGAAGTGCGAAGAAGATGAGTGAAAGGGCCAAGTCCATGACGATTGCTTGGCCAATGGCAATGGAAAATGGAAGAATGTATTGATAGTGGTGGTACTTTTGCATGGGAAAGCAGATAAGATATAAGGAGATGATAAGGGTGTTAGATTACCTAAATGCCCTCAAGAAGTCATTGAGTATGATGAATAGGGCCCTTTATATATATATATATGGGTTAATTATAAAAAAACAAACGGAAGAAAAACTAAAATAGTAAATTGAATTTTTATTGTTAGACAAACAACAAATTAAACTTTGGGAATTGAAAAATTAATAAACTTATCTCAAATTTTTATTATGATTGAACAAATTTTTCAATGTTTTAAGGAGTTATTAAGTCGTAATACCATTTTTTTAGAATACTTCAACTAATGTTGACTTAATAATTTCTCCATACATTGAAAAATACATTCAATAATAATGAAAATATAAGGTAGCTTTGTTGATTACTTAATTTCAAAAGTTTGATTTGCTATTTGTCAAAAAAATAAATTCGGTTTGCTATTTGATTTTTTCTCAAAGTTCGGTTTGTTTTTTGGTTATTAACCCTATATATATACACACACAATACATGTTGTATTACAGTATTACACGGCATAACGAAATTTAATTTTAAATTTTATAAGTGATTCAAAAATAAGTATTAAATACAAAATGTATTAAAATTAAATTTATATACACATAAAAATAAATTTAAATGATTTAATCGTAACTCTTAAGAGTTGAAGAAACTCACGTGAACTCATTTGGAAGGTAACGTGACCGCACCAAAGTTGTCCGGGCATGGGACAACGCGGTCGGTCACGGGTTCATATGTAGACTCCACGTCCCTTTCTCTTGGGCCCACTTGCTACATTTAGTAGGATCATGATTCATATTTACTTTAGGCCGAATTTTATATATAAAAGTGGTATGACTAATAATATGTTCTCTAAGGAATGGATATTTAGTATGCAATACCTAGGGGTGATAAAAACTGATTATTGGACCGAATTCCCAACAAGACCGACCCGAATAGGAATGAGACCGAGCGGTTGAGTTTTTTTTTCAAGGTCGGTCTCATTTTTTTTCTTCCCGAAAACCCGTTTAGGACCAGCCCGAACCGAAGGAATGTAGATTTAAAATTTTCATAATACCACACCGAATGAATGTGGATTTTAGAGACTTTCTATCTCTATAAAAGATGCATCCTGGTAAATTTACAAAACACGCAGCTATGCGGTGAGCTCATAGCGAACTATTCTCACTTTTTACTAAAGAATACCGTGAGCTCATAGTTTTTTTTTGTGCAGATTCGGTCCAAGACTGAGATCGGCCCGAGTCAAGAAAGACCGACTCAGACGGTTTTTTTTTGCCGAGGTCGGTCTCGGTCCTCCAGAAGGCAAGACCAAAATTTCGGTCTCGGTCTTAACTTCAGGACCGACCCGGCCCGCCCATGATCAGCCCTAGCAATACCATTACCCTGAATAATAGGATACAGATTTTTTTTTTTTTTTTAAATTTCAATCAATTTTTAGAAAAATACAAAACATGAGAAAAAACTCATCATATAATATAGAACAAAATAATTTTTTTAAAACAAAAATCAAACGTGCAGGTCATCTTCAGACATGAAAGGTCCGCACCACCATTCAAGGAAATTTTTCTCCAATTTCATGCTTTATTCACTCCCTTAATCCTGAATGAGAACAAGGATTCACCTGCAATGTCGATCAAACAAGAGCAAAGAAAATCAGCACCTTCCATTTCCCTTTTTTTTTTTAAAAAGACCATCCAAACGAAGCCTCAAACTAGGGCAACCAAATAATAGATGAATATTGGCATTTCATGTAGAACAATATATGAACGGAGGCATTCAATAAAACATACATAAAAAACAAAGCTTTCATTTTCACTTCTTTCAATAATTTAGAGAGGTGTCCCCCACACCCACCACCATGCAGCAAGAGTCATTTGTAACTCCTTTCTCTCTATTGGAGGCACAATGCAGCAAGAAAGAGTCATTTGTAGGTACAGGCACGTCTGAGGTCACGGATAGTGAAAAGGCTAGTGGGGATTTTATCTTCTCCCATGGCATTGCTCTGGTTTGATTTTTGTCTTCATTTAGCTGACAGAGACTTGATGTGAAGAAAGATGCCACATATATTGATAACAATTGGCACTTCAATAAATTATGGCAAAAGAGCACAGAGGATATGCACTACTGATTGCAGATCTTTTTGTTACCTAGCTTTTATTCATGAGGCCGTGTTGTCCTTAACAATGATCACTGGGCAATGAGCATGATTGGTGCAGTAGTTGCTCACACTTCCCAAAAACATCCTATTCATATGAATGAAATATATTCAGCTGTTTGGTAGAGAACTTCACAAATCATACATTGAACATAAGAAATGGTTCATAAGAAGTCCTTCGAAATCAAAGCAGTAGGTTGTCTAAAGATAGATGTGCAGACTAATTACAAAGGCATCATGTTCCATTGTTCCTTTTCTTAATGATTTGCAATTTCTTCCTATTGTATTATAATTAACAACCTTACCTTAAGGAAAGCAGATGTGGGATTAAACAGTTCATCCTAAATAATAGGATCATAATTAGTTTATTTAGAGGATCATACACATGCAACTTCCAACATGAACCATATTAAGCAATTAATAAATTGCAGATGAATTAAAAAAATCATAAGGTGATTGACTTTGAAATTCAAAGTGCTATGAAAAGTATTAAGCACTCTCTAACTGAAAATTAAGGGGCATAAGTATCATCCAAGTTATGACCTTTTAATAGGACCAAAAGCTCGAGATCCCATCACAAGCAGGTCGGCATGCAGTTTTTCAGCAGTTTCACAAATTGTCTCCTTTGGATCTCCGACTGCTACTTCAGTAGTCACATTTGCCTGCAAACAACGAGCAACAGATGCCAGGTTCTCACCAAGTTAGAAAGAATAGTGTCACGGATAGGATAGAGTATGCTTGAACTACTTAAAAGAAGGTGATCTAACTTCATTTTTCAGTATAATGCACTTCCATTGGTTAAATATGAATGGATGGCAATGGATACCACTGATCCTCAGTACTTCGTCCAAAGTAACGTTTAGACAGTTAATTACACCAAGATCATAATCAACATTTTGAAAATCAGTTAGATTTAAACACATTATGCAAAAAAGTGAGCAAATTCAAGGAATTAGCATCTAAACGTTGCCTAAATTATTTCATTTCAAAACGAAGATGCAGAAGTTTAGCTAAATATGAAAAAACTACTATCAGATACACTATAGACATGAAGCAACTAACTCATACATAACAATAACATAAAAGAAAATAAATTATGCAAATAGAAAGAAGCCTCACATTGTTCTTAGCACATATCTCCAGAGCATGATCCAGTATAGCCTGCGTGATCCGCCTCTGGTGAGCCTCGATCGCGGCAGTAAACGCAGGAACTTCCAAGTCAGCTGAAAAATGTTGCACTTACACCATTATAATCAAAATCCAGTATAACTAATTGAAAGGCCTCCAACTTCTCCAAGAACAACAGAAACAAGCAAGAAAAATGCATGATTCGACAAAATTCTCCAATTTTTCAATGAATCCTCAATATCAACAGTAAATAGGGTCGGTTGGGAATTTACTGGGGCCGCCAAAGGGGATGTTGCCGGGATTTAGTCCGATGACGATCGATGTCGGAGCTTGGACGTGGAGAGCGACGAAGGAGCCCGGGGGAGATTCAGTTGGCTGTCGGAGCTTGAGGTTGTCCAGAGCCCACTGGAGGGCGTACATGCTCTCATCGCTGCCGTCGACGGCGACTACCACGCACTTGAGGTTTCCGGTCATTACTTCGCTGAATCAAGTCTCTGATCCTTGATCTGGCACGGGAATCTAGGATAAAAGTACAGCAACCAAAAGAAGAAATGCTAAGACCATTTTTTTTGGCCAAGAAAAAAATAATAATAGTAAAAAACGTGGCGCGTTGTCAGTTGACGGCTGTTGATAGCCATGAAAAGTCATCGTTCTTGCTCGTTCGAATGAAGCCCAATAAGATGGTCCTTTGGAGGTGAGGCCCACTTTCGTAACATCTAACACTAGACCAACCAGGACGTTCACGCGCGTAGCGTAGTTAAGTATATATATAAAAATATTTTTATTTTAAAAAATATCTATGCATGCAATTAATAAGAATAATAGATTAATAGTAAGATTATTTTACAATTGTAGAAGTTTAGGAGGATGATAGGAGAGTTGTGAAGTTTTTCAATATTATTTTAGGCTAGAATAATTTTAAACAAAAATTCTTATTTTTTGTCATGTGAACTTAATATAATATATACTTTGAAAAAATTGCAATTTTTGTTTTTAAAAACAGAATTAATTTTTGATATGTTACAATTGAGATTTGATTCAATCGAAACTCAATTTAGAGGGCTAGGGTCTTGATGTAGACCAACTCTCAACTCAATGGCGAGTTGATGAGGGTCCAGACTCGTCAACTTAATTGTAATATATAATAAATTTCTGCATGAATTAATTGTAATATTCTTAAAAGCATTATATTATGTTTGTAATTTTCAAAATATATTTTATTAAGTTTGGATGAAAAATTTAACAGAATGATGAAATTGAACATCTGCTCAAATAGTAAGAAAATAAATTTAAATCTAATATTAGAATTTTTTCAAAAACTGTTTAGTTTAGAAAAAATATTTGAAAAAGTGTATATCAAATTTTTTTTTTTAGAAAAGTATGTATACGCGCGACGCGCCTACTGCAATAGGCGCATCCCAGGGGTGCGCCTACTGCAATAGGCGCACGCCAGGGGTGCGCCTACTGCAATAGGCGCACGCCAGGGGTGCGCCTATTGCCTAAAATTTTTTTTTTTCGCAAAAACACCAGTCTATCAGAAACCACGTTGATTTTAAGTATGCTTATGGTTTTCCTCCTAAATAGAAATTGAGAGATAGTCTCACGCGTTGCTTTATCTCAGTATTCACAGGTTTTCCTCCAAATTTTCCAACTTGTTCTGAACAACAATGAAACAAAGTTGTTTATTCACAAGTTTCTGAATAAGACTTTTCTTCAAGAGGACAGAAAATCAATTTGTTAACAAACCACCGAGATGATTGTCTCACGCGTTGCTTTATCCCAGTATTTACAAGTCCAAATTCCTCTACGCGCACCAAATTCCTCCATGTATGCTTTTTTTCCTACTATATGCTTACTTTTTGAAAAACATCTGATTTTGAGCCTGTTTATACGGTTTTCCTCCTACATAGAAATTGAGAGATAGTCTCTCCAATAAAGAAGAAAGGAAGTTCTCAGAAGTTAAATACTTTAGGTTCCTGCCCTAGATTTTCCAACTTGTTCTGAACAACATCCGCGAGGTCAAACATTGAAACAAAGTTGTTCATTCACAAGTTTCTGAATGAGACTTTTTTTCAAATACACTAGCTAGTTTGACATTTTCAATAATTACTGCTGCAAAATAACTCTTTTGGGGTTACTTTAGATAAATTTCAAAAAGTAACTATGTCCGTTAGGCGCGACCCCGGGGTGCGCGTATACATAGTTTGCCCTCCAACTTGTTTTGAACAACATCCGCGAGGTAAAACACTGAAAGAAAGTTGTTTATGCACAAGTTTCTGAATGAGACTTTTCTTCAAATACACTAGCCAGTTTGACATTTTCAGGAGGAAAACCATTTCTTCTTAGAACTTCCTTTCTTCTTTACTGGAGAGAGTATCTCTCAATTTCTATTTAGGAGGAAAACCATAAGCAGGCTTGAACTCAGATAAAAAGCTATAGTCATTGGAGAAGGTTTACAAGATATTCGGAAGATTGCAGCTGCAGGACCTTTCTAGCATGTCTGCCTCTAATGTGTTGCAGCTGTTAGTTAGCCTATACCCTGTTCGATTTTTCTGTCTCATTAATGAAAGATATAGATATGTAGTGAGATATCTGTGGAGAGATGCAGGGAGGAGTGACTTTGTAGAAGTACGAAAGCTTCTGCATTTCCAGATGGAGATGGAAAAGAATGGTAGCCCTGAGTTGGAAGAGAAACATAATTGCTTGATGGAGTATCTTGAGCCAAAAGAAGATATTCGGAAGATTCAGAATCTTGTGAATAAACAACTTTGTTTCATTGTTGTTCAGAACAAGTTGGAAAATTTGGAGGAAAACCTGTGAATACTGAGATAAAGCAACGCGTGAGACTATCTCTCAATTTCTATTTAGGAGGAAAACCATAAGCAGATTTAAAATCAACGTGGTTTCTGATAGACTGGTGTTTTTGTGAAAAAAAAATTTTTTAGGCAATAGGCGCACCCCTGGGATGCGCCTATTGCAGTAGGCGCATCCCTAGGACGCGCCTATTGAATAGGCGCATCTCTAGGACGCGCCTACTGAATAGGCGCATCCCTAGGACGCGCCTACTGAATAGGCGCATCCCTAGGACGCGCCTACATACGTTTCTAAAAAAAAAAATTAAATATACACTTTTTCAAATATTTTTTCAAAAGTGAACAGTTTTTGAAAAAAACTCATCTATTAACAGTAAGAAAGTACGTTCTATTTGTATTTGTCCCCTTCTTCCAAGTACAAATAGAGTGTTTGGCCAAAAAAAAAAGATTACAAATAGAGTGACTTTTTCTTCGTAGTTCGTACGCATCTTTATTGTAATTGTTCTTCACGCATATATTAATTAATATAAAATAAGCAAAAGTCTAAAAATAGTCCAACAAATTAAAAAAAAAACGTAATTTGTATATGATACTTAATGGTTTAATACGTTTGAAAAAATGATGGTGATACCTCTGTTACTTTTCTGTTAAAATATTTCGTTAAATATTTTTCATATTTGCAAAATTAACCATATATTTTTCTAAATGTTAAAATCAAATCCTACAAACTTACACTAATGTTTCAAACAAGTCCCGACTCGATTCGAGTCACACCAGGGTCCCCTAGCTAGGGTTCGAACCCAGAGCAGGTCACCCAACCCTAGGGGTGAGCTTGGGCGGTCCGGGCTGAGTTTTTTGGCAAGACCGAGCCCGAGCCCGAAATTTCGGTCTTCACCTTTGGAGGACCGAAACCGAGACCGAGACCGACTTTGGTATAAAAAGCCCGCCCGAGTCGGTCTTGCTTGACTCGGGCCGGTCTCGGTCCATTACCGAAATTTTCAGTCCAAAAAAAAAATTACACTTTTTTGTCAGAATTTTCACCAAATTTAGAACATACAAACACAATAAATCAAGTATCAAACATACAATCCAAACACACATTATAAATATAGAACATACAATCCAAAGACACATGGAGACTTTGTGAGTTGTTGTATACTAATATACTTGTATAGTATTATGTATTAGGTTTTTAGGCAACTCGGTCCGGTCCGGTCCGAATCGGGAATTTCGGGAAAAATCCCGAGCCCGACTTTAGAGGAAAAAACCCGTCCGCTCGGTCTCGGTTCTAGTCGGTCTCGGTCTTAGTCGGGCCGGTCTCGGTCCAACCAGTATTTTTTGCTCACCCCTACCCAACCCTGGGGACTTGGTTTGGGTCCGAACCTAGACCAGCTCCCATAGTTTGGTGACATGGTATGGGTTCAGACCCATACCATAAGGCTCCTGATTGGAGCTCCAATTGAGCCCCAATCGGGGGTCCTATGGTATGGGTTCGAACCCATACCAGGGCCCTATGGTTTGGTGACATGCCCTGAGTCCGAACCCAAACCATGTACCCATGGTTGGACGACCTGGTCTAGGTTCGGACCCTGGCTAGGGTACCCCCGGTGTGCCGAATCGAGTCGGGACTTGTTTGAAATATTAGTGTAAGTTTATAGGGTTTAACTGTAACATCTAGAAAAATATATGGTTAATTTTGTAAATGTGAAAAATATTTAACAGAATAGTAACGGAGGTACCAATTACCATCATTTTCAAACATTTTGGACCAAAAACAATCGTTTGGGTTGAAAAACCATTTCGTCAAACATGTTGTACAATTTTCAAACTTTTACCTATAAAATAATTAAAATTAGAATGAAAAATAATAAAGGAAAATTCATAAAAATGATCCTAATATGTTTGTATAAAAAAAAATTGTTGTATTAATATGTTTTTTTCTATAGTGAATGAATCATTATATTTTATGAGAAATGCATTTTTAGTTAATTATAGATAAAATATTTTACGGTGGGTCGTCGGTCAATGTCGGCAGCCCGGCATCATCCCATATATTCAGAGTACTTGGAATCAAGTTGGATTGGGAGCAGATAAAGAAGATGAACATTTGAGTTTGACAATTGTTTTTTACGACAAAGGAGATTCAATGTCTACTTTGACTAGGGTGGTAGGGTAGTTAGCAAATAACGGCTCAAAAAATATTTTTACGGTTTATTAATTGAATCGTTAAATTTTTACGGTTCAATAAAAGTTGAGTCGTTATATGACGTGTCAGTATAATTATCACGACTCAATATATAGTGAGTCGTGATAATTCTCAGCTCAAATAAAAAGTGTCGTCAAAATAATAATTATGACACTTTTGGTTGAGCCGCGGAATATATATATATTTTATTTAATTTTTATTTTTGGCAGCTCATATATATAAACCGTAAAAAATAAAATGTAATTTAATTTTCGCAGCCACCAAACGAGCTGCGTTTGTTTTAGATGAAAAGTCATAATTTTATATAGCATCAAAGGGTAAGTTTTATTATGCATACAAAAACAAATTATTAAAACTTTATTAAATAAAAAAAATATTTATTCAATTTTTTTTTGGGTCAAATAATATTTATTTTATTCAATTAACTAGAAGTTTACTTCAACTTTAAAATATGACGTGGACGTTCAACACTTCTTCCATCAACTAGAAGTTTCCTTTATGAATTTTTCAATATTACAAATAAAAAAAGTTATTTCTATTACACCTCATCCACAAGTAAGGTGATATGATATACTCAACAATCTAATACTTCTTCGAGTATCAAATACTTCTAAAAAATTCTTAAAATTCAAGTTCAAGACTATAGTCAACTTTAAATTTTGAAACTCGATGTCGTTTATATTTATATAGTTAAGCGTATAATTCAACACTTTACCAATTTTTTGAGAGTTGAAAAATGTAGCCAAACTTGATGCGAGCATAGTAAATAACATAATCACGTTATATTTTATATTTATATATTATAATCGTATGTTTTTTTTTTCACACGATAACATGATTTTACTCGCATACTCATATTTTTTTATAGCCCCAGTAAATTAAGTTTTTTTAAATACATTTCGATCCTAAAATCAATTTTAGGCCAATATTATATATATATATATATATATATATTTAATATCATAACTATAACCATAATAATTATATATATAACACTCACTAATATAATCGCGCCATATTAGTAATGATGCAGTTAATTAAAAAAAGGGCAAATAAAATGAAACTACCCAATTTTTCCTTAGTTTACTAAAAATACTCATTTTTTTTTTCAAATTTAGAGTTGGGACAAAAATAGTGCTCCGTTATTTTTTTGTTAAATATGAACAAAAAATAACGTGACAACATGCGACTGGTCCAAACTGTAAATAGCTATATTACTTTAAAAGAAAAATACATAAAATTGAGGGGGAACAATGAAAATGTAAGAATATATATATGGGTTTTAACATATTTTTTAATATTGAAATTTATAAACAATTTATTATTATTTTATATTTTTAATTAAAAATATATAATAAAAACTAGATTTTCCAATTATTTTTTAATGTATTCTGTATATTTTTTTTAAAGTAATATAGTTTTGTATAAGTTGAACTACTCACGTGTCCAAATTTTATGAAAAAAACAAACGTAAGTAGCTATTTGTTATAATTCTAAAAATAAATGTAATAAAAAATTAAAAAACAAAAAATACAAAAAATGATTAAAATCACAATTTTTAAATACCCATCACCGTCCCTATACCGAAGATTTTGCTCCGTTGAGGTTGAGGAGATTGTACTATTTATCTACAAACCCTAATAATGTAGTATTTCTTAGATAGTGTTTGACGACCTCATCTCCATCCATCCATCCATCCATCCATCCATCCATCCATCCATCCAATCCAATCCATTACATTGTATGTGAAATGTGTGTTTGGATGCATGGAAAAATTGGGGGACAAAAGACAGAGACGTGACCATTTCCCTTCCATTATGGACGTGGGGTAAGTACTCCACCTTAGACAGATACAGATACAGACATACAAAGACCATATCATATATATATATATATATATATATTGTGTAAATAAATGGTGGTGGGGTATAGATGAAACATGGAAGTACAAAGAGAAACAAATAAACAAATAAATAAAAAGATAAGGATAACAACTTGGGGTTGGGGATGTTGAAAGTTGTTTGGAGATTTGGATGCTTTTTTGGGATGTTTCTCGAAATATTACTGGGGGATTCCATTTTGGGGTAAGTCGCAGATTTCCCTTCCGGCATCAATAACACACATTTCAAACAAATTGGGTGCAAAGTCTGAATTTGTGCAAAGTTTGTGGTAGCGGTTTATTACGTAATTATATATAAAAAATAGTTTAATGAGAAAAATAGGAACAAAAAGATAAAACAATTGGTAGAATTAACTAGTAATATTTTTTTGGAAACTTTTACACAAATATGTTTATTTTATATTTAAAATAAATGTTAAATATTAATGGGCTACCTGAATTTTGTACGTTTTGTAACGAGCTACCCGAACTTTAAAAAATCAAAACGAGCTACCTCAACTTTGGCAAAGGTGCAACGAGCTACCTCCGTTCAAATTACCGTCAACTGTTGACGGAAATTCGTCAGAAATTGGACGGAGGTAGCTCGTTGCACCTTCGTCCAAAATTGAGGTAGTCTGTTTTGATTTTTTAAAGTTCGGGTAGTTCGTTGCAAAACGTCTAAAGTTCAGGTAGCTTATTGATATTTAACCCTTTAAATAACGGTTGTCCGTACACTATAGTACTATTAATATTTTAATAGCTCAAATTCGAAAACTTTAATTGATTAAGGTATGAAGTGCTAAACTGCTATCACCGTATCACCCGTGATTAATGATATATCAACTTTCAAGATTTAAACAGGACTGCGAGTTTATGGGTCAAACTAAACTATACAATCCATTGATTCATGTGACTCATACGACTCATATAACACGTATCACCTATTAACTTTTATATAATTTACTATAATGTTTATTTAATCATATATGTCTTGGCCAACTAATCATGTTAAAATAACCCTCAAGTTTAAAATATTCAGCCAAAAAACGACTCAAACTAAAAAACCTCACCAACATAACCTTACTCTTTTTAGAAACAATTTATACTCGAATTTTCTAGCCACAAAAAACATAAATAAACTACATTAAAAAGGTCTTGTTTAAAGAGAGATTAGTAAATGAACTAAAAACCATGGAATAATCCAACAAATTAATTCACATAGCAGTTCACTAATGAGGAGAGAGAGAGATGCCGAAAGAATTTAGTAAGGCGGCGGAGGTGGGCCAGACGAAGCCCTGGACCTAGCGCTGGGATTCCAGATCACGTCGGAGCCAAGCTGACAGCTGTACATCGAAATCCCGCACGACTCGGGTGCCGGCCCGGTCTGATCGCCTACACCGCCGACCGACACCGGAGGCGAATGCCCCTCCCCGCACCCGCCACTGCCCGATACCGAGTTACTCCCGTCGTCCTCCGGCGATGGAAGCCTGTTATACGAAGGACTGTTGAACGTGGCAGAGACGACGAACACAGGCCCGGCGGCGAGCAGCGGCCCAACCACCGCTCCGCCGAGTATCTGTCCCTGTGGACCGGCGACTGAGATCTTGAAAGCGTTGGGGATCTGGAACGGCGTCGGATGGGGGAGGAAGGTGGCGGAGATCGAAAGAATCTCGAAACGTCCGTGGAAGGTGACCGTTGCTCCAGGCGTAGCCGCTGCTGGGTGCCGGATCGTGAAGTCCGCCACCGCGCCTATCGTTATATACATGACAAAAATTCATCCCAATAAAGTAATGTTCAATTTTATTTACTGATATCATCCAACTGAAGAAAGAGACAAAATCGTAATCTTTCCATAAAAAGAAGATCCAATGCTCGATTTAGGGAATTAAACTAAATAAAGATATGGAAGGGGTTGTTCGTTCAGTTCGTTACCTGAGCCGGCAAGGACGCAGAGGCCGATGCTCTTACGGCGGCAGAAGTGAGAGACTGCGTCTACGATATCGTTGCCGCCCTGGACCTCGAGAATGTAGGGGCTCATGGTGGGCTCCAATGCCTCGCGCGTGATAACCATCGGCGGCTTTGGCTTGTTTTTGGATCCTGGGGGACGGCCGCGCGGCCGCCTGACTACCTCAATGCTTCCTCCGTCACTGGGGTTGGCGCCTTCGGGCTTAGATTTCTCCCCGGAGGACGCGGCGGCGTTTGCGGCGGCAGCGGATGGAGACTCGTCGTGGAGTGAGTCCCGTGAAGAGATTGGACCCGGGAAATGGTGGGAGAAGGGAGGAAATTTTGAGAACATGTTGTTCTTTGAGTCTAGGAAATCCCTTTTCATCCCCTTCAAGTATTCAGAGTATCTCCGATCGAAGGGTGTAATGGTTTTTGAATGAAGACGACGAATGGAAAGAGAGGTTCGCTTGGAAGTAAAGACTGACCGAAGGGTGCCGATAGAAGTGGGGTCCACTCCACAATCCACAGAAGGAGAGAGAGAGAGGGGAATTGAAATTGAAACCGCCGCTGAAACCGCCTTTGTAATTATCCTTTGTATTGATTTTGCAGAAAGCAAGAAGAAGACGACTCCTCCGACTCTGCTGCTGCAAATTGCAATTGCCTTTCCTCTCTTGGATTGGGATCCTATGCAAACCCTAATTAATAACAGACTACACAACAATTCATGTTTGGTTTGTATTCGTTAAATGTTCAGACAATCGATGCGATTGGTTTAGTGGTTGCGCAGTAGTTTGGTCGGTTTAAGTTCATACAGTAACCATAACAACGGATGGATAAAAAAAATAATTATCTACCTAATCATTTATATTCATATTATATTATCTTTTCTATTATTATTCTTTGTTCGAATTTTTCATATTCATTTCAGGAATATAATTTTAAACTCAAATTCGTGGTATCAAACTCATAAGAGTTTGAGTCTAACTTAGATTTACAGATATGAATTCAAAACTAAACACTCAGATTCGCAGATCTAAGTTTAGTTCGAACCAAGATTTGTACAAATCTTGGTTTTAACCAAATCCAAACATGTGAATTGCGGTTCGGAATCATATTTCGAGTCTGAATTAGAGAAGAAGAGGTTGGACACGAAGATGATGAATATAATAAGGATGATGAACACATATGGAATGGTATTTTAGTAATTTATTCTCATAAAAATTCTTTGTAACTATTCAATTGCATTTTGAAATATACTTTTAAAAGTATTAACTGTATAGTAATACTTTTAACTGTATAGTACTACTTTTAACTATATAGTTACATATGTCAATATATGTGACTTTTGAGATAATTTATTAAAAAAAGTAAATAAAGCAAAACTAATTAAATATATTGATTTGAAAAAGAAAAAAAAACATTCTTAAACATAGATGATAAATTTTAAAAAAAAAAGCATTATTAGCATAAATAGTCAAAGAAGTAATATACTATGAATAACTAAACTTTTTACTATGACGATAGTGATACTCTATACTAATATTATGTAAATACATACTTTCAGATGTTTGTACTAACTTTAGTATCAAAGTAAAAAAGTACAAACCCTAAACTCGAATTTATTTTATTTTTCATGTATATATATATTATTTTGAAAATTTATCCCCATCCTAATCCATTGTCGATGGATTGAAACCGAAGTTTCCTACTCTTCCAAGTGGACCTCCCGTTCCCTATATGTAATCTTTAGTATGTGTATTGTGTATGCAGTTGGTCTTATTTTGTTAGTATATATCCTTAGTAATAATAATAATTAATGAAACCCACTGTTTAAAGTACATTTTTCACGTGTGTTTACGTTCTTGGTGATCTTCTAGTCACTGACTTTTACTCTTATGCTGGTAAAGTAATCACTTCCTTATGTTCTTTAATAACCTACAATAAGAAAAATTTGGGTGCCGTTTGTTTCCCCTCCGGTAGCTAAGTCAGTAAGAGGTTGTTTCGAGAGTAAATGTGTATAATCCAGAGAATTGATTACCTGATACAAAGGTAGAGAGACTGTATTTATAGTAAAAAGTTAGTCATTGTTCATCCAGATAAGGATGCACCCTAGTCAGCTTTGTGTACTGATTGAGTATTAACCAAGATTGACATCAGATCAGGGGTCCAAACTATCAACGAAGTGTGCTTGGCACACTCTTAATTAACAACTTCTTAATATAACACTTAATTAACAAAGGTAGAGAGACTGTATTTACAACTAAGGATGATAATCATTATTTTTTGAATAATTCAAATACCTAGTTAATATAAAAATATTAGATTATAATATATATTTTTCTCTACAACAAAATTATATCATATAGCATTATTATTTAATCAACAGAAGTAAAGAACGTACTGCAAAGGCCGGAAGGAATGAACCAGGGCACAATTTTTATCCAATTTTTCGGACGAATAGAACGCAGTGTAGAAATAAATTTATAGCAGTTTCCACCCGCGACTGAGAGTCGCGAGTGAAAACTGTCAGTCGCGGGTTAGTATAGAGATGTATCTACAAAGCCAACATTAAGACATTTTGGTGATTGCTTTATAAATTTGGTATATTTTGGTGAAAAATTCGATTTGAGTAAGTCCATTGGGAGGCGACGCCTAGGTCATTTAGCTAGGTGACCCCAGATTCCATCAATGTGGTTCTTACCGTTTCCGTACTACGTTTTACTTATAGTTTTACCGTGATATATACTATTTTTAATTTTATGATTATATTCAATTTTACTTGTCTAAAATTTGAAATTATGCTCATAGTGTATCTCTTATTTTTATTATAATAATTCCGTAATTTTGGTGAGAGTTTCATGTTTTAATTAAAACTCTCTTAATGAAATGACCCTTGAAATGATGTTTGACTAATACACACGTGGTAGACTTTTTAATCCCTTAGTGATGAAATAAAGTTCAAATATTATTACCCTATATCTATATGTGATATGGATTCATTCAATTCATTTCAAAATCCGAAAGTATCACTTTTCAGTGGGCACCGACCCACGAATAAGAGGTTTAATGTGCTCATCAAATTAACGAATGTGATTGCATAGTACCCTATTTTATTCAATGAATTTTTATGATTGAGAATACGATTATTTGTTTAATATTAATGTTGACCGTCAAATTAACGAATGTGATTGCATAGTACCCTATTTTATTCAATGAATTTTTATGATTGAGAATACGATTATTTGTTTAATATTAATGTTGACCGTACAAATGAAAAGTAAAAATTAATAGAAGTACAGTGACGAAATTACTATATGCGAAAATAATGAAGGGTAGACTTGTTCATGAACCGGTTCGACCTCGAAACAGTTCAGAATTGAACTGGTCTGATTTTAATAAAATTATTATTATTTTTGTCACTAAAAGAACTGATCTGGTTTAGGAAAAAAAACTGATCTGGTTTGAACCGATTCAGAACCGATTCGAACTGATATGTTTTATTTAATAACAACTTTGGTTAATAAATAATATGGTTCAAACCGAAACTGAACCGACTGAAAATTATGTCCAACACACTGAACCAACTGAAAATTTGTTCCACAACCAACTGAAATCATGTTCAACATCAACATACTAATACATATCTAGATTTGGTTTATTGAAGACATTTTTAGGTTTGGTTTAATTTCAGTCCGATATGGTTTATTTTGCTTCAAACCGGTTCTAAAATTATATAAGTTTAAAGTGGTTTAATTTAAATTTAAGTATAATTCAGTATCAAAAAATGATTCGATTCGAACTGAATTGAAACTACTATTTTGAACTGGTCTATTTGAAGTATAAAAACTGATCTAGTTTTAAAACTAGATCGATCGAATCGGTTCAAAATAGTTCAGTTCAACCAAACCAATTTAAATGAACAAGCGAAATGAAGGACTTCATTCAAAAAAAGGTTAAAGACTCTGAGTAATACCCAACTCATCATCATATATATTGTAAAAGAAGAAAGTTGTTTACCTAATGGCATCAAATCAGGGAAAAAGCAGTTCATTTTTTCTTCACTTTCATTTGACAATTTGCATGGACAGTTTGAGTTGAATATCATCGATCTCTATTAAGAATATATATGCACGTATAATTGTGTGATTTATTCACGTTTTATCAAGAGTAAATTTATATATATTAATTTGGTTAGCTTATGTAAAATTGAGATAAGTAAATTTTTTAAGTTTTTGTTTTTCATTTTTAATGTCAAATTCATATCTTTTACTTAATCCATGTCAAATATACAATTCGCACTCATATTCATATGTGACATATCATTTAACTTAATTTACAATCTGTCAAAATCTATAATTCATTTCACACTAAGTTATAAAATTTTATTCATCTCTTCTTATTTCTCATGTATATTTATGATTTTTCTTAAGTTTATTTTATTTACTAAATTTTAAACAAATAATATTGTAGGGTATGATTTTTTAAAAAAATATTGTTGATATAATTTCATCATATTCTTTTTAAAAATATATTTTTATAAATATCATTATTATATTCTACTGGAATCAACATATATTATGAATTAAAAAGAATAATTTATATAAGTGACTAATGCGTAGTTTGTATTAATTTAAAAATATATAAAAATAATAAATTTAATAAAACTGAATGTAAAATTATTAATTAGCATTATGTTCATAATTGTCGATATTTATATTTATTATTTACTTATTTATTTTAAATACTTTTATGAATAAATATAAATAATCCTTATTATTGTGTAATATTATAAAATATAAATTTATTTTTTTCTCATAAATATAATACTGTTTATGTTGTATAATTGAATTAATATTATATTAATTAAATGCATTGTAAAAAATAATTGATTTACAAACTAATACTTTTTTTTATTGGCCAAAAAAAAATAAAAAAAACTAATACTTTTTTATTAAAAAGTAATAATTTTTTATTATACAAAAATAATTGATTTACAAACTAATACAATTATTATATTACAAAGGTCAAATCGTGTTTTTTTTAGTAAAGAAATGTTTCTAATACAATGCACTGAAAAATGGGTCCTCACTTGTCAGGTGACAAGTTTTTTCACGAGTTTATGTTTAAATGGTTAATTATACTCACTTTATTTGGACTAAGTAGATGTGAACTTTTTGTAAATACTTTTCTTTATTTATAATTAAAAAATAAAAATAAATTATAACAAACATAGTTACGTTCAGAGATGAAATCATAATTTAAGCTAAGAGCAGCAATTGGAATAAACCAAATAAAGATGTTTTTTTTATTGAAGAGATAAATATAAAATTTAAAAATATTAAAGTAAAAATTGCATTACCTAAAAATTAAGGAAGCAATTGCTTCTAGTGCTGGTAATATACAATAATACAAATATGACAATACCAAACTATGTCATATTTTTAAATTACATATCATAACCATTATAAATATAATTTTTAATATCATACTGATCATATTTATAACTACAATTATTAACTACATTTTTATTCATATACTCATATTCTTCGAAGTAGTCATAATTTTAGTGTTTGTAAATCAAATTTTGAACTTTTTAATTCTAGGAAATTAATTAACTATTAAAACACTCTTATTTTAATACAATCGAAATTCATATTTAATATACATATTAGAATTTACTTATATGATAAGTTTGTATATATATATATTCAAAGGAAAAACAGTACGAAAATCACCCTTTTTTATTTTTAAATTTCTTATGGATGGTTGCCTGACCCTAATTGCCCATCATATCATATCGTATAGTGACTTCTCCTAGTTAAGTCATTCATGTCTTTATCTTCCATGCATTTGGATAGATTTGTCAACAATCAACACAACGAAAGTATGTATTGTTTTTTAAAGTTTTTCTCATTCCATCCTGACGTGCCACTACACTTTTCTTGTGTGTGATGAATAAGCCATTATTGCCACCACATCGGCCATTCAAAAAAATACAGCTGACTGAAAAAATGGAAGGAAGAAACGGCCGCCTTGCTTCTTTTAAAGGTGGCCACCACCAGAAGAAAGAGGCCAAGTCATACATAAGAGGATAGACTTGAAGAAGAAACTACGAAGGCGGGTTAAAAATTCATTGATATATACGATGGTAATAATTAAGGAAGGAAGCCCTTTCACCTTTTTTTTTTTTTTAAAAACAAACTAAACTTTTGAAATTGAGCAATTAACAAATGTATCTCAAATTTTTATAATGTTTGAATGAATTTTTTAATATTTGATGAAGTTATTAAGTCAACATTAGTTGAAGTATTCTAAGGAAATGGTACTACGATTGAATAACTACTTCAAATATTGAAAAATATGTTCAAACTTAATGAAAATTTGAGGTAGGTTTATTGATTGTTCAATTCCAAAAGTTTGATTTGTTGTTTGTCAAAACATAATTTGGTTTGTTGTTTGGTTTTTCCTCAAAGTTCGTTTTTTTTAAAAGTTATTATTACTGAATTGTGAATGTAATTTTTTTTTAGGTAAATACATAAGGGGTAGTAAATCGGGTCAGTAAAGGACAGACACAATTTGCTAATCCCAAATCAGAATTACAATACCGACGGATATTTGGTCCAACGATACCGTCCTTGATTCGAAGCAAAAGGTTCCGAGATCAATTATCGTCGTGCCTTAAGAACAGTTCTTGAACTTTGAGAAAAAAAAACAGAAACTACGATATGATAGAACACAAATACAAATATATATATAAATCGAATATGCACTCCACACATTAAAATATATTATAATATTGCAGCACATCTTCAACGAGCTCAGGGCTAGCAGTCCATTTAGGGTTTTCCATGGAAGCTCAGGCACTTCAAGTTTGGGCAGTTCGGGGAATTCGGGAATTGGCAACTCAGGAATCTTGGGCAATTCCGGCTTTGGTAGGTCAGGAATCTTTGTTGTAATGTTAAGCTAGTTGTTTACCTAAGTTTTTTAGTTGTTTTGCTTTGTCATTGTTTTTTGACAAATAGTTAAGAAAGTAGAGTTACAAATAGTTAAGAAAGTAGAGTTACAAATAGTTAAGAAAGTAGTTATGTAAGTTATGGTTTTGGTTTAGTAATATAATAAAAAAAAAAAAATCAGAAAATGATGCAAGAAGTTGAGGCATCACAAAAAAGTTGTTCATTTGTTGTGTCTTCAAATTTTTTAATTGCAATTGTGTGTGTGTTAGTGTGGTTCCAAGTAATTGTGGCAAGAAATCCAACAATAGAAATCCAACAATTGGTATCAGAGCAAGCTTGGAAGAAGATGGTCGATCACGAAGGAAGAAACGCAACCATGAAACTGACGACGAGAGCTTCCATCCCGGTCCAATATCCCATGTTAAGTGAAACGAATTACGGCATATGGGTTGTCAAGATGAAGATAATCGTGCGTTCACTAGGGGTATGGTCAGTGATCGAAGGTGGAGACACGAGCGAAGACAAGGATCAAGGCGCCATGGTAGCCATTTCCCAAGCCGTGCCGGACGACGTGATGATGGTGATCGCGGAGAAGGAGACGACCAAGGAAGCTTGGGACGCATTAAGGGAGATGCGGGTTGGCGAGGATCGTGTCAAGAAGGCTCGTGTACAAGTATTGAAACGACAATTGAACAAGTTACGAATGGAGGATTCAGAGACGATCAATGAATTTTCCATGAAGCTCACTACGTTGGTGGGCGAAATTCGTTCTCTAGGCACGAAGCTTGACGACGGTGAGGTTGTTGAGAAGTTGTTTAGTGCAGTCCCGGACAAATTTCTCCACATTATCGGAACGATTGAACAGTTTGGGGATATTGAGAACATGTCGATTTTGGAGGCGATCGGTCGTCTTCGAACTTTTCAGGAAGGACTCAAAGGCCGAATGCATTCAAAGGATATTGGAGATCAGTTGCTCCTTACCCAAGCCGAATGGGAGACAAGGTGGGCGAAGAACAAGTCGCATGAATGTTCAAGTAGTAACGAAAGAGGAGGATTTCATGGGAAATGACGTGATCGTGGAAATTGCGGAGGTCGAGGAAATGGTGACCGAAAGCCACGTACCTTCGACAAGTCCAAGGTTAAGTGTTACAACTGTAATGAGTATGGTCATTTTGCCAAGGAATGCCTTAAGCCATAAGAGAAAGGGCAAACCTGGTTGAAGTGGAAGTTGATGATGAACCAGAACTGTTGATGGCTGAAGTGTGTGTCCTCAGTCACACGAATGAAGACAAGGTGTTACTCCACGAAGACAAGGTAGTGTCGAAGGTTGATAGCACTCCAGAGAAGGCTTGGTATTTGGATACCGGCGAGTAACCACATGACTGGTTGCATCAATCATTTTGCTGAAATTGATACAACCGTTAAAGGATCCATCAAGTTTGGGGATGGATTGGCTGTGGATATTCAAGGGAAAGGTTCGATTCTACTTGAGTGCCTCACGGATGAGCATTGTGTGCTCACTAATGTGTACTATATACCGAGCTTGAAGAGCAATATCATTAGCCTTGGTCAGTTGGATGAGAACGGGTGCAAGGTCGAGATTGAAGGTGGAGTTATGTCTATTGTGGATCGATCGAAACGACTACTAATGAAAGTGGGTAGGTCAGGAAATCGGTTATATGTGTTTAACATAGCACAAATTTTACTTGGATGGCTTCTAACAAGAAGTAAGGATGAAGAAGATGAATCCGAGGAAGAAGATGACAGTCTGGGTGATATGTGGAAAGAGATGGATCTAGTCATTGAGGATATAGATCATGTCCGTAGTGATGTGGAGATGGATGATCTAGTAGGCAAGATTGATATTAAGCAAGGAGTTTGGTTAGCTCGACTTCTAGCGGATATGATGCAGTCCGAAATGAAGAAAGTGCTCCTAAAGATTGATAATCAATCAACAATTGCGTTGAGTAAGATTTCGGTTTATCATGATAGGAGTAAGCATATTGACACCCCGGTTTCATTACATTAGAGATTGTTTGGAGTCGGGAATGATTGAAGTTCAGCACGTTTTTACGGAAGAACAACGTGCCGATATATTGACGAAGTCACTAGCTGGATTAAAATTCTTGGAGATGCGAGAGAAAGCTGGTGCACAGGTCGTGTAAGACAACAAGCATAAGGAGGAGACTGTTGTAATGTTAAGCTAGTTGTAGGGGTGATCAAAAAAGACTGTAGGACCGAATTCTCGACAAGACCGGCCCGAGACCGGCCCGACTAGGACCGAGACCGAGCGAGCGGTTTTTTTTCTTCAAGGTCGATCTCAGGCTTTTTCCCCGAAAGCCCGTTTAGGACCGGTCCAGACCGAATGTATGTGGATTTGGGATTTTCATAATACCACACCGAAAGAAATGTGGATCTTGGAGGTTTTCTATCTCTATAAAAGCTGCATCATGATAAATTTACTAAAAAATATAGTGAGTTCATAATGCTTTTTTGAGAGGTGAACTATTCTTTCGCCTTTTACTAAAGAATACCGTGAACTCATTATTTTTTTATTTTTTTTTGTGTAGATTCGGTCCAGGACCGAGACTGGCCCGAGTAAAAAAAGACCTACTCGGGCGGGCTTTTTTGGCCGAGGTCGGTCTCGGTCCTCCAGAAGGCAAAACCGAAATTTCAGTTTCGGTCTTGTCTTCAGGACCGGCCCGCCCCGCCCATGATCAGCCCTAGCTAGTTGTTTACCTAAGTTTTTTAGTTGTTTTGCTTTGTCATTGTTTTTTGACAAATAGTTAAGAAAGTAGAGTTACAAATAGTTAAGAAAGTAGAGTTACAAAACTTTTGACAAATAGTTATGTAAGTTATGGTTTTGGTTTAGTGATATAATTAAAAAAAATTAGAAAATGATGCAAGAAGTTGAGGCATCACAAAAAAGTTGTTCATTTGTTGTGTCTTCAAGTTTTTCAATTGCAATTGTGTGTGTGTTAGTGTGGTTGATATTCCAAGTAATTGTTGCAAGAAATCCAACAATAGAAATCCAACAATCTTGGGGAGCTAGGGCTTTGGGAACCCAAAAATCCAACAATAGAAATCCAACAATCTTCTAGCAAGAGTACATCGGAACCCAGAATCTTCCAGATCTGGGTTGAACGAGATCTGGGTTGAACGAATTCTGGTGTTCGAGCCCAGAATCTTCGAGTTCTGGGTTGAACGAGCCCAGATCTTCGAGTTCTGAGTTCGTTCAAACCCAGAATCTTCTAGTCTTGTGCTTGTTGGAATTTTTTGGGATTTTGTTGTTGAATGAATTTCTTCACTCATTTTATGCAAGGAAGGAAGAGTGGTACTGACTTTTATTTTGTGTATGTTTTTTATTGTGTATGTTTGATGTTTTGTAAGTCTCCAAATTCAAATTGAGGTTGTTTATTATATGGATTGACATCAAATTTGTACTTTGGATTGACAATAAACAAAATGTAGATATTTGATTCAACATGTAATGAATAAGTGAGTATCGAATATTACTGCATTTTTATATTTAACATGTTAATTATTCGCAGAAAAGATAATTAATTTAATAATAATAAAATATTAAATCGGTGAGCTATTTCATCGGTAAAGGGCTACTTTTACCGGCAATTTATCTCACCGGTAATAAGCTATCTTTACAGGTGGGTTATCTTGCCAGTAAAGTGTATTTTCTTGTAGTGAACGTAATATCCAAGTAACCCTTTCTGTAGTAACAGAGCTAGCCTTCTTTCTTCGGCTATAATCATACTATGTTCAGGGTCGAATGATGTATCTACACATTGTTTGTACAATTTATTTGGGCCACAAATAAGTTTCAAAAGGTTAACCTCAACGAAGAAAATTGAAATTATATTTAATGAAACCCAAATAACGAATACATAGTGCAAGAATGGGTGGCAAATCGCTTATGTGAAACACATAATTTTGGGAACCCATTCAAAGCTACAATCTCCAAAGTCCAAACGTACATTCATATAAATATATAAGTAAACTACATATATATGAACTCCATGCATCATATACTGCAATCTTTAAACACGATATACGTTTCATGTTTATCACACGCACATTCAGAGGTAGTCAATCGATTTAAGGTTTGCCAGAGAAGGATGGAAGTGTCGGCTTTGGCAGCTCAGGCACCTCGAGTTTTGGCAGCTCTGGCAACTTCGGAACTTCGAACTTGGGAAAGGTTGGAAGCTCTGGTTTAGGCAGTGTGGGGAGTTCGGGCTTTGGCAGCTCCGGTATCTTTGGGAATTCAGGCTTTGGCAGCTCAGGAATCTTGGGCAGCTCGGGCTTTGGAAGTTCAGTGTCAAGAAGGTATCGAGAAGCAAGGACACCATTGCTGACAGTGAGGACGAAGAGCGAAAAGAGAGCACATCTGAGATGAGAAGCCATTTTGATGGAGTTTTTGGTGAAGTGTGATGGTGTTCCTTTGGGTATCGCTTTTTATAGAGAAAACAAGAAGTAATGGAAGTTAAGGTGGTTGGGAAAATGGCAAGGTTGATTAGTTCAACTGTTTCATCTAATCGGTAACACAAGGACGAGGATGCAACAAGAATGTCTAAATCTACAAACCAAATTCAACACATGTCTTATCTACTTGACCACTAAATTACCTTGCAAAAGCTGTTTCATTTACAATGTTGCAGAAACCACTATACCTGAACTTGAAAACAGGGCAGAGGAGAAGTTTGACGATCATCGTTAGTGCCAAACATCATGATCGTTATAACCACTAGGGGCATAATAGTCATTTCACAATTCAATAATATGTTTTAAAAAATAATTAACGGTAAAATTAACAGTTTAGTAACAGAATGATCAATTAATCACATTTGGAAAAACATGTGTAACCAATTAGTCACATAGCAAAACCAATTAATCACATTTTGAAACATGTGTAACAATTCTGCACAATGGTGAAATATGTGTAACCAATTAAGTAATCAACTCTTATAAAAAAATAAAGTGAACTTTAAGGAAAAATCAAACAGCAAACCAAACTTTTTTTTTACAAACAACAAACCAAACTTTTGAAATTGAGCAAACAACAAACCTAAATTTTCATTATGTTTGAACGAATTTTTCAATGTTTGAAGGAGTTATTAAGTCGTAATACCCTTACCTTAGAATACTTTAACTAATGATGACTTCATAATTCCCTCAAACATTGAAAAATTCGTTCAAACATAGTGAAAATTTGTGGTAGGTTCGTTGTTTGCTCAATTCCAAAAGTTTTGGTTTGTTGTTTATTTTAAAAAAAATGATTTGCTGTTTGATTTTTTTTCATTTCGATTTTTTTTTTGTAATTAACCCTTTATTTGAACATTTAAAAAATTAGCAATAAATACACTAATTATGTGTCACGTGATGGGTGTACTCCCACAATTGGTTACAATTTTATTCATAATATGCGTAGCTATTGAGGTGGCATGGACGATTGAATGGAGTATGTGGATTTATCTCTCAAATGAAGAGCCCCCAAACCCTTCATATAATCGATCACGGCGGTTCTTCTAAAAATGGCTGGTGTTTGTTGAGTGATTAGACTGGGAGCTGGACCCAGATCGCCGTGCAGTCTCGGGCTATGAAATGAAACGATGGACAATCTCTCTTTACTTGAGTTGACAACTGCTTTATGCTCTATGCTTCGGTAAATTCCATTGGTCACCATCTATTCAAAAAAAACGTAAAATACAGTGATAAGTAGTAACATTTTCAGATTGACTTCGAGCCCAGATGTGATGTCGGTAGGTACCTCCAATATGTCACCGACATTGATGACAAACGTATCAGGAATGGATTTGACCGGAATCCACACCCCATCCTTCTTGATCTGCAGGCCGTCCATCTCGTTGACCTGGAGTACGACGGTCAACCCAGTCGCATCGGAGTGCGGGGAGAGTCCGGCGACCATCTCCGGCTGCGGGCAGGGCGGATAATAATTGATCTTAGTGCCTTGAATTCCCTCTTCAAATAACTCCCTCATCTCCTCTTCATCCATTTCCAGTGCTTTCGCCATGGACAGCAGGATCTTCATCGCAAGGTCTCTCACTCCTTTACAATACTCTTCAATGGCTTCTCTGAAAGATTGAGGGAGGTGAGGGAAGATGTGTGGTTTTCTGAGGTGAAGGGGGGAGAGTGTTGATGTAGAACATATCTCCCCAGTCAAGTTTCTGTTCCTCACTCATTATATATGCCTGCCCAAAGCCCTCGATCTCTCCCTCTCTTTGCCCTAACTTCTTCTTCTCTTCCATTGAGAGTCTGAACAGAGCTTCAGCCTCCACCTTCATCTTCTCCACAATCGATAAGCTAACTGCATGGTTTTTCACCTGCTTATGTTTGTTAACAATTGGTTAATTCATGTTGGTGTTGGGGATTGGTTCGCTCATTAGTGTGAGTCCATTCTAATAAGTCCAGTAATAGATACTGGCCAAAACCATTCCCTTTATGTATAAGGACACTCAGGGTTGGAAAATCTAATGAATGATGACAGTGATGCCCTACCGCCCTACAATTTAGACTGAGGTAAGTAGCTGTGGACACCTAGCTGTGACCTCCCGTCCGGCAGATCGTGATCCCAACCTCAGGCAGATCCGCTTCCGCTAAGTCGATCGTTCAAGGAGGTAACTTAATTATGTTTAATGTTGTGCCCTAAACGATTGCATGTTTCGTACATATTCCAACATTGGTATCAGAGTCATAGTAGGTTGGTTTCCGAATTGTCGAATTTTGTAAAGGTTTTCTCGCTCGAGCGTGATCAATCGTGACCGCCGACAGTCCGTTCATCTCTCACTCTATCCCTTACACCCTACCACTCCTTTCCTTATTCCATATGCATACCAGAACTCTCCTTTTATAGGAGGAGTTCTCTTCATGTGCATCCAAGAGTGGGCTGCTCATTCTTGACTTTTGGAGAAGGTGGTGGTCAAAGATGGTGGCTTCTCCCTTGCATTCTTCACGTGGGCTGCTACTCCTTGTCCTTGGGTGGCTGCTCAACAATCACCCCCTCCACCCAAGTGTGCCATACGAGACTGTTTGCAAATGTATTCATTCTTCAAATGAATCCACCATTTGCTTTGACATGAGAGATTTCTGCTATCGAACATGCTCCAATGCACCTGCCGGTGCTCAGCAGTGTACAATACTGATCAAGTCCAAACAATGTTGGAACTTGATTCCTGTGACGACCTTCGTCAACATATCTGCTGGATTATCTTCAGTGCCAATCTTCTGAAGTTTGATGTCACCTTCTTCTAATATTTCACGCACAAAGTGAAATCGGACATCTATATGTTTTGTTCGAGAGTGATAAACTTGATTCTTGGCCAAATGGATTGCACTCTGACTGTCACAGTACACGGTAACCTCTTGCTGCTCAAAGCCCAATTCTGTTACCAATCCCTGTAACCAGATAGCTTCTTTCATGGCTTCTGTTACAGCCATGTATTCAGCCTCAGTTGATGATAGTGCAATTGTTGACTGCAAAGTTGATCGCCAACTAACTGGTCCTCCCGCCATAGTGAACACATAACCAGTTGTCGATCGACGTTTGTCAAGATCACCTGCATAGTCTGAGTCAACATATCCAGTTACTAGACTATCTACACTCTTATCGAACTTTAAACCAACATCTACGGTCCCTGCAATATACCGTAGAATCCACTTAGCCGCATGCCAATGGTCCTTTCCTGGATTATGCATATAACGACTAACTAAGCTAACGGCCTGGGAGATATCAGGTCGTGTACACACCATAGCATACATTAAGCTTCCAACAACACTTGCATATGGGACATTCCTCATGTAGTCCCGTTCTTCATCAGTTTTAGGAGACTGCAATGCACTGAGCTTGAAATATGAGGCCATAGGAGTACTCACCGACTTCGTCTTCGAGTCGATGTTGAAGCGTTGTAGTATTCTCTTCAAATACTGCTTCTGAGTAAGATGAACTGTTCCTTTCACCCTATCTCTGCTGATCTCCATCCCCAGTATTCTTCGTGCTTCTCCTAAATCTTTCATTTCAAACTCATTACTTAACTGAGTTTTTAAACGATCTATCTCCCCCTTACTTTTACATGCAATCAACATATCATCTACATATAAAAGTAAATAAATGAAAGATCCATCTGCAAGTTTTCTGAAATATACACAATGATCGTATTGGCAACGAGTATATTTCAGACCCATCATAAAACGGTCAAACCGCTTATACCATTGCCGAGGTGACTGCTTCAAGCCATAGAGAGACTTCTTCAGACTGCATACCCAATTTTCCTTGCCAGCTTCTTTAAATCCTTCTGGTTGAGACAGATAAATCTCCTCTTCCAGATCACCATGTAAGAAAGCCGTCTTTACATCAAGCTGTGCTAACTCAAGATCATACTGTGAAACCAAAGCTAGTAATATTCGAATGGATGAATGCTTAACAACAGGAGAGAATACCTCACTGTAGTCTATTCCCTCTGTTTGAGCGTAGCCCTTGGCTACCAACCTAGCTTTGTATCGTACTCCATTTTTAGAAGCTTGATCATCTTTCTGATTGAAGATCCACTTACAGCCAATTACCTTCTTTCCTTTTGGAAGCGGCACAAGGTCCCAAGTCCGGTTCTGGTGAAGAGACTGCATCTCTTCATTCATTGCCTTTGTCCATTCAACTTGTTCACTGGACTGTACAGCTTCTTTGTAAGTGGTTGGGATCTCACCCCCTTCAACTGGTAATGCATATGTCACATAGTCTGCATAACGTGTTGGTACACGTGTCTCTCGCCTCGGTCTGTTGGTTGCTATCGATTCGGGTTGACATGGAGGTACTGTGACTGATTCATCTTGTCCATGCTTTTCCAACTTCTGTGAAGTAATAAACTCCACCTTCTGCGAATCTTCTGATGTTTCACCATCAATGCTGCCTTCACCGGAATCTTTATGCTTATGTGACTTAAACATCTCAGATTCATTGAATGTAACATCTCTACTAATTATTACCTTTTTGGACTCTATACACCAGAGTCTATACCCTTTTACACCAGTACTAAAGCCTAAGAATTTTGCTTTCTTAGCTCTAGGATCAAGCTTACTTTCTTTAACATGATAGTAAGCAGGACATCCGAAAATGTGTAAAAAATCATAATCAGTAGCATGTTTACCTCTCCACATTTCAATGGGAGTCTTCCCCTCATTGGCAGTTGAGGGTAGTCGGTTGATGATGTGGCAGGCATATGTCACAGCTTCAGCCCAAAATTTCTTGCTGAGTCCAGCAGTCAGCATCATACATCGCACTTTCTCTAATAAAGTACGATTCAATCGTTCTGCCACACCGTTTTGCTGCGGTGTACCTCGTACTGTGAAGTGTCTGACAATTCCCTCTCTCCGACATAATTCCATGAAGGGGTCTGACGTGTACTCACCTCCATTATCAGATCTGAGCCGCTTGATCTTCCTGCCGGTCTGAGTCTCAACCATTTTCTTCCAATCAAGGAAGATTTTCAGCACTTCATCTTTATTCTGCATCGTATACACCCACACACGACGAGAATAATCATCAACAAAAGTTACAAACCAACGTTTACCTCCCAAAGATGCATTTTGGGTCGGCCCCCAAACATCAGAGTGCACATAGTCAAGAATTCCATGTGTATTGTGTACTGCGGTTCCGAACTTGACCCGCCTCTGCTTCCCCAATACACAGTGCTCACAGAAAGATAATTTACCAGTTTTGGCACCCTTGAGTAAGCCTTGCTTCACCAGTGTTTGCAAAGCTTTTTCTCCTGCGTGTCCCATACGCATATGCCAAAGACTGGTGGTGTCGACATCAGTCTTATCCAGCTTCTCACAGCTTGTGGAAGCTCTTCCATCGACAGTACTTCCCTGCAAGAAGTACAAGTTACCTCGCCTTAAACCCTTCATAGCCACCCGAACTCCTGTTAATACTTTGAGAGTTCCGTCTTCAATGGTGATTCTGAATCCCTTTGAATCCAGAGATCCCAGTGAGATGAGATTCTTCCGCAAGTCCGGAACATACCGAACTTCTGTTAGAGTCTTGATGCTACCATCGTGCAGCTTTAACTGAATGCTACCTATTCCTTGTGTCTTACAGGCACTGTCATTGCCCATAAGAACTGCTCCACCTGCGATCTTTGTGAAATCAGTAAACCAGTCCCGATTGGGACACATATGATAGGTACATCCAGAATCCATAATCCATTCATCGGAATGACAAATGGATAATGAACTTATCAAGGAAAAATCGGAATCATCATCTTTGTCCACGACATTGGCTGTAGTGGGTTGATTCTGCGGTTGTCCTTTCCGGTTTGGACATTCCTTCTTCCAGTGTCCTTTTTTGTGACAAAAGGCACACTCGTCTTTGGCGAGTTTTCTACCGACTGATGGACCACGTGAAGTGGTCTGGGTCTTCGATTTTGAATCGTTCTTCTTTCTGGGATGCCTTGATTGTGGTCTCCCCCTTGCTGTTAAAGCTTCACTTGATGTATCTTGTTGTACCTGCTTATCCCTTTTCCGGTACTCATTACTAATTAAAGAACTAGATACATCGTCGAACTTAATACTTTCCTTCCCGTACAGTAGAGTAGTAATTAAATGATCATACGTATCGGGCAAGGAATTTAACAAAAGTAAAGCCTTATCTTCATCATCTATTTCAACATCTAAGTTTAACAGATCAGCAAGAATTTGGTTGTAACTGTTCAGATGCTCGGACATTGAAATACCTTCACGAAATTGGAATCTGAAGAGCTTCTTCTTCAAGTGCAAACGACTCTCAATGCTCTTCTTCATGAACTTATCCTCCAACTTCTGCCAAAGTACCTTAGCATTTGTTTCTCTCATGACAAAATACTTTTCTTCTTTGGTAAGGCACAATCGGATTGTACTACACGCTTGAGTGTTGAACTTCTTCCAATCCCGATCAGTCACATCATCTGGCTTTTCTCCCAACGCAATATCCAATTCTTGTTGGATCAAGACGTCCATGACTTCACATTGCCACATGCCGAAGTTGCTTGTCCCGTCGAACTTCTCAACTTGAAACTTGGCATTTGAAACATTGGACTGTCGCCTGGAGCTACTGACATTATCAGAGCTCCCATCTCCTCCCGATCTTTCCATTCGAAATTTAGAAATTTTAGACTCAAAATTTCAAAATTCTAACCGTACGGATGACTCCGGAATGATCCAAATAGTTGGAAAGCACTATTTGATCGTTGAAAACGGACTCCGGATGACTTCGATCAAGACCAGAATAGATCTTGAAAATGGACGGTTCAGATCTGCCGGGCGCGTGGGGGCGCGTGGGAGCGCGTGGAGGAGCGTGCGTGCGCGTGGAATCACTCGCCAAACAGGTACGGGACGCGTGGGGAGCGTGGCTGCGCGTGGTCGCGCGTGGGAGCGTGTATTTGCAGTCGTCTTCAACCTCCGGTGCGCGTCTGGCGCGTGAACAACTCCAGAAACTTGCAGGAGCAAGTGTGGGCTACTCCGACGTCCGAATTCGATTCCGTTTGCGGCAACGGATTCGTATTGATGAGAGGAACACCCTGGTATTGTCGAAAATTGAAATTGAGCAACTTGAATTTTCGGACAAATTCGAACCGAGGCTCTGATACCACTTGTTATACTTCACTCACCTCACCGGAAATCACACAAGACGATTTTAAAGTGGTTCGGCAAATTGCCTACGTCCACTGGAGCTTCTTTGATAGAATTTGTTGCAAGATTTCCAAAACCTACAAATTCTCTCAATCTCTCACTCTATCCCTTACACCCTACCACTCCTTTCCTTATTCCATATGCATACCAGAACTCTCCTTTTATAGGAGGAGTTCTCTTCATGTGCATCCAAGAGTGGGCTGCTCATTCTTGACTTTTGGAGAAGGTGGTGGTCAAAGATGGTGGCTTCTCCCTTGCATTCTTCACGTGGGCTGCTACTCCTTGTCCTTGGGTGGCTGCTCAACAGTGTGGTTTTCTGAGGTGAAGGGGGAGAGTGTTGATGTAGAACATATCTCCCCAGTCAAGTTTCTGTTCCTCACTCATTATATATGCCTGCCCAAAGCCCTCGATCTCTCCCTCTCTTTGCCCTAACTTCTTCTTCTCTTCCATTGAGAGTCTGAACAGAGCTTCAGCCTCCACCTTCATCTTCTCCACAATCGATAAGCTAACTGCATGGTTTTTCACCTGCTTATGTTTGTTAACAATTGGTTAATTCATGTTGGTGTTGGGGATTGGTTCGCTCATTAGTGTGAGTCCATTCTAATAAGCCCAGTAATAGATACTGGCCAAAACCATTCCCTTTATGTATAAGGACACTCAGGGTTGGAAAATCTAATGAATGATGACAGTGATGCCCTACCGCCCTACAATTTAGACTGAGGTAAGTAGCTGTGGACACCTAGGTCACTGCCCGTTAACCCATGACGTGACCTCCCGTCCGGCAGACCGTGATCCCAACCTCAGGCAGATCCGCTTCCGCTAAGTCGATCGTTCAAGGAGGTAACTTAATTATGTTTAATGTTGTGCCCTAAACGATTGCATGTTTCGTACATATTCCAACATTGGTATCAGAGTCATAGTAGGTTGGTTTCCGAATTGTCGAATTTTGTAAAGGTTTTCTCGCTCGAGCGTGATCAATCGTGACCGCCGACAGTCCGTTCGCAACGACCAACCGTGGTCGTCGATCGCTATCGGACGCTCGCCGCCGCCAGACGCAACCACTGTGGCTGCGTTGGCGAGACCCAGCCGCGTTGCGTGGCGGTTGGTGTCGGGAAGTAAGAGCGATGAGAGGGGGTCGATCATCGTGGCCGACCCCAAGCGAGAGAGGGCCAGCCACCGTGGCTGGCCCTTGCGGTGGCGGCCAGCCACAAGGGGCGACGACTAGGGTTTCAGAAACCCTAGCTGCCCCTTCTAGCGAAGAAGGAGACCTCTAGACCGATCTGAGTGAACCAGTCCAGACCGGCTTGGTCCGACGAGTTGGACCAACCCAACTTAATTTGTCCAGTTCGTTGTAAACCGGATCGGTTCAGTTCTGTTGACAGCCGCGGACCAGTCCGGTTCAGTTGGACAAGACTGATTCGGTTCAGACCGACTGGTTGGGCTGGTTCAGATGGTTTCGTGTCGTCTGGACCGGTCTAAACTAATTCGGAGGCCTCAGGCCACCTGAATTGGTCTGAAACTAATTTGGTGTCGATCATGGATCCTCTGTGGGTCCTAGTGTTTTATTTCAGTCCAATAAATGTGCATGGACCCTTTCATAAATAATAGTTGGGCTAATTTAATTAATTGTTGAACCAATTTAAATTGCTGGGAGAGCCTTATATTGCTTTATGATGCACGACTGGATAGGTAGAACACCGTGTGGGTTCCTTGAGATCCTTAGATTACTTTGTGTTTTCTGCAGGGTAGATAGTTTTGCCTTACTTTATTTGATTAACTCTTGACTCCATAACTGGTAGAATTGACTAAGTTGTGATTGTTGAGATCCCAGCATAGTGTGTGAAATTGGTCTAACATGTTAATTAATTTTGTTTGTTGAGACTTTAGTCCCTGAATTTTTATTTGTTGAGACTTTGGTCTCCAAAATTTTATTCATGGTGATTTTGGAGACCAAACTTTTGGTTAGGGTGATTATAGTTCTCAAAGTTTTAAAAATTACAAATTAGCCCCAAATTAATTTATTTTTGAAAGGTATCAATATATATGTGTGTGTATTGAACTGTGTGTTTGTTACCTTACTTGCATAGGATAGATTACCTTGGTAGGGAGATCTAGTTCTAGATTGTCCTTAGTATCCTTTCGGAAGTTTGGATGAGTACGAACTACACCTAGGAAAATGTTCCTAAGTGTGAACCGGTCAGTTAGTCTGCGAGGTTATCCGAATTTCCTTGAATAATTCTAGGACAATTGTTTTGTGTAAGAGTCGAACACTTTGGTTTAGTGCGATATGTTCGACTCCTGTCCTTTGAGGACTATTGGTATAGACTATGTTTCGATTGATAGTAGTGACTTTAGAACATTCTTAGAGACGGGGAGTGCTTCTCGGCATAGCTAGAGTTGTCCTCCAGGTTTAAATATGTTCTCAAGTCTGTCCTATCGGTCTGAGACTTGTCTTTTTACATGCAATAGAACATTGCTCCTTGTGTCTCCACGATCCTATTAGAATTTCCTTTAGTTAGAGAAATTAGTCTGCCATTTAGAACATCACCGCTTAGTTGGACAAAGGTCTTAGACTTAATGGTGAGCACTATAAAATCCGGAGAAGCATATAAAAATGGTCCTAAGTAGAAATTCATTAACCCTATCAAGAAGATTATGAAAAGACCCAATTCTGGAATAACGAATCAGCAGAAGACTTTCCATTTGAGTGGGAGGTTAATGATGCTGAGATGTGCGCCATGATGCTGAGTACAGTGGATGAGTTTGAGCTTAACACACAGCTAAAGGGTTGTGGGATACTTTGCAGGCTAGAAATGGTTCTATACGACTGCTTAGTTGTGCTCACTCAACATTAAATTTGATTCATACACAATGAATCCTCAGCACTCCGTGAGATAGTATATGAGGCATATGGCCAACATGATTGTGAAACTCAGGGAGAATGGTCAGTTAGTGACCGATGGGCAGCAAATCCAGGTCGTAATCCGCTCTTTGCCTAACTCCTAGAAACATATGAAAATCTAAATAACTCATTCTAAGGCCCTCAATAACTTTGAACACGTTCGAAGACACATTGATTTGTAGAGGACAGACCCAAGGTCGCTGGACCTAAGGTTTAAGAGCGTGTGGCGCCATCCTCTAGACCTAAGAAGAGTTGTTGAAGGCGAATGAGTAATGCACAGTGCGATGGCGCAAATGCATTGAAGGCAAAGTAGACAAAGACTGTGGTGAACCCAAGGACTCCTCCGAAAACAACACCGCGAAAATGTTCGCGTAAGGCCGAGAAGCCTAAATACAGGAAATGCTCCAACTGTGTCCAGTGGGTACACTTTGTGAATGTATGCCTTGAATCGATCTGACATGAATGTATTAATGGCTAATCTAGTGAATTTTGTATTCCTAGTACAGATATGTTGACTGAGTCATGTCCTTTGTGGATTTTGGATTCAGGATCGACAAATCACATAGTCAGGGATCGTGACGTTTTCGTAGAGTACCATAGAGTCCTACGAGAAATTAGGTGGATTTACATCGACAATAACTTTCGTGTTGAAGTCGAAGGGAATATAACTCGTGAGCTGCGCTTGCGCGACAGTAGAGTTTTAGTCTGAAGTCATATCCTCTATGCTCCGCAGATTCGCCGATATGTTATTTCAGTCTTAGGATTAATGAAACTCAGTTTTATATTATCTTTTCATGAATCTTCCGTCCAATTGTTTTTAGATTCAACTACGTTTGGCTTTAGTATTATTTCTGGTGGATTTATTGTTTCAGTTTTGGATTCAGGCAACAATAATAATTTTATGTTTTTTCTTCTACTTGCGGATATGTTTGCGATGTGAATGAAAGACAAACTAGACTTGACTACAGAGGTTAACATAGAATGCAACGGCTAGCCCATTGGGGTTTGCTGTCCCACATTCCACAAGTGGAGTCGTCTACTGTGTAAGTTGTATAGTAGAAAATTTCACCGGAATGCCTTTTGGTTAGGTACCTAGAGCCGAATTCCCTTGCAATTCATCCATTCTGTTGTCTGTGACTCTCTTAGTGCTAGAGTTCGGCACATAGCACAAATTTTCATTACATTTACAGATGATTACATCTGTTAGATAGGAGGGTAAAGGCCCTCCACCCTGATTGTGGAAGAAGAGTACCTTTCAGCGAAACTTAACGGTTTATGTAATAAAAAAAAAGGGATCATTCATCAGTTGACGATCCCCTACACCCCTCAGCAAAATAGTTTTGCAGAGAGGCGCAATAGAACACTCCTTAAAATGGTTCGGTCGATATGGTGCAGACTCAATTGCTGATTTCCTTATGGGGAAACGCTTTGGAGACTGATGCCTACATCATGAACCATGTGCCGATGAAGACGGTTAACTCCACTTCATATGAGTTTTGGATTGGAATAAGTTCTGGACCGTCACCATATGCGCCCATAGGGGTGTGCCGCTTACACCCATGATTTCTCAAATAAGTTTGGGAAAGATTGGACCTAGAGGAAAGAAGAGTATTTTTGGTTACTGTGATACCTCCAAGGGTTATGTGTTTATAGCCGAGCAGGACAGTGAGAGTGTTACTGAGATCGAATCACGAGACATAACGTTTGTAGAGAATGAATTTCCTAAGAATGGAGAGATTGATTTGGATCGATCTCTATATGAGATTCAAGATCAAGTTGAGCAGACACCTGTTAATTTGAGTGGGAGAGTTGAAACCGCAGATGATGAATCAGTTCGTCGTCTGCCGGATTCATCGCCTGCTGAAGCGAATGGAACATATTCTCCTCATGATGATCTTGTTGACAGTGAGAGCATTAGGGATCTCATTCTCAGTGGGAGTGATCATGGTCATACCCTGGTAGTAGTGAGTTGTTAGGCCGTGGGCTAGAACATAAGTTTTCCTCCCGACGATATGCATTCGAAGGTGATGGAGAACTAAACACCCTAATATTTGACGATATGGTTATTGTGTCGTAAAACGTTAGAGAAACTCTCAATGGAACCTTATAAGAATAATGGATGAAAGTAATGAAAGATGAGATGAACACTTTGGACTAGATGAAATCTATAAGGAAGAACGATGTTTGGGCACTGGTCGACCTTCGAGAGGACACAAAACAATAGAGCTAAATGGGTTCTTAAGATTATGGCTATTGGAGTGAGTCTAGACTTGGAACTGCACTAGATAGATGTTAAGACCGTCTTCCTCAATGGTGAGTTAGAAGAAGAGATCTATATGGAGCGGTCTGAATGCTTTGTGCATAAAAACCATGAGCACTTAGTGTGCAAACTTCACAAATTGATCTATGGTTTGAAACAGTTCCCTATGCAGTGGTACCGCAGAGTTCATGATTTGGTCATGGAAAATTGATTTCTCTTGATGGATGAGAATCAATGAGCGTACACCAAATGGGTCTGGACCGAACTTTGTGTTTGACTCTATATGTAGATGATATACTAATAGCCGTAAATAGCTTGGAGTTCCTCACACAGACAAAGGTCTGATTGTCTTCTCTATTTGGGATGAAGAGCATGGGTGAGGCGGCGCACATCCTTGAGATTTAGATCTCGAGAGATCGCCGTAGGAGACAGTTGTGGCTTTCAGAGGAAAGCTACATAAAACAAAGTGTTGGAAATGTTCAACATGAGTAACTGCGAACCAATTGAAACTCCAGTTTACATTGATCAACCTCTCAAAATGGATATATGGACCAGATAAATAAATTCTGTAGCTAAGTGCAGTCGGAAGCCTGATGTGCGCAATTGTGTGTACTCGACCTGATATTTGTCATACAGTCGGCATGGTATATATGTACCAAGCTAAACCCGGATTGAAGAAATGGTAGACAGTAAATAGGATCATGTGATATCTTAAGGGCATCGTCATGCTCTCTGCTAGAGACTTGCTAGAGATCCGAGAATCTCTGGATGACTAGGTATAACATTGCGGACTATGGTGGTGACTTTGATGAGAGAAAACCCACCTCGGATATGCTCTGCTCTCTGATGGCGCCATATCGTGGATGAGCAAGAAGCAGTCGCGCATTGTGTTGATCGCCATTGAAGCCAAATTTGTGGGTCTTGTGTGGACCACTCAGTTGGTTGTATGGCTGAAGAGACTTCCAAATTGCTTGCTGAGTCATTGGAGTCGCAATCTCCGTGATATATACACCCAAGTATCATAACAAGTCATAGCAAGTAGATATCAAGCGAAACTATGTTAGAGACGTGGTTAGACACAATGTGATGAGTTTGAAGTACTTGTCTACTGATGAGATGGTTGCGAACCGTCTCTACAACATTGAAGATGGAGTCTTTAGTGAGGCATGTGTAGTCTCTAGGACTGTGTAGACTTAGTTGATATACTTCATTGGTTTTATTTCTCATACAATGTTCTTTAACTTGAATTATATTTGAGTATGCATGTTTTCACAATTTGAGTGTTTTGTGTGTTCTTACTGTGATTGTTTATTAAAATATGTCAAAGTGGATTAGATCACCCTCTCACACGGGTGATAGCTTCTATGCCTTTGTGGCTAGGTGAGGCTAGTGATAGTTCCTAGTTCTGGAAGTCTGTTGGGATAACCGGAAAGGGCTTTGTGTAAGGAACTATCTGATTTCGCACTACGACGGATTATGGTCTGTCAATCCACTCAGGGGTCGGATGAGAGTCTTTGTGACTTTTGGTTCGGGTACTTTGTGTGCCTGATGGACATATGTACCCAGAGCTCTTTGCGTAAGAGCCGCGTTCGTACCCTCATTACTCTGAACAGAGACTTGATGTTCGGTTCAATGTTTGCTATCTTAGTCTGTGCTCGATGGGTGCGCTCACAAGTACCTTGGACCCGGTTCTAGAAAAGCGAGTTGGATTGTGCTGATGGTTTTGTGGGAAGAGGATGGTCATTATGGGATCTTCTCGATATTGTGTCCACTAGGTGGTCACCAACTGCAGCGTCGGCTGCGGTTATGGGCGCAATACATATATAGGTCTGAAAGATCATTGTGCGGTCAGACCTGGAGAAAGATTACATGACCAAGGGTGCAGGGCACATTTCCACTGACGGTGTGAGATCCGTGAGTCGCTGCAACTCCTAACAGATGCACATCACCTTGCTCGTTGTGTCTGCCGGTCGCACGTCTGCTACCTCGTATGTGAGTTTATTGTATAAGGAGAATTCGTTCTCCTGGTGATGGCTTAATGAATGAGCGCCCCCACTTTGTGCGAGTGGGAGATGTTGGTTTTGGGGGATTGGGTCGCCCATTAGTGGGAGCCCATTCTAATAAGCCCAGTAATAGATACTGGCCCAAACCATTCACTTTATGTATATGGACGCTCAGGTTTGGAAAACCTAATGAATGATTACAGTGATGCCCTGCCGCCCTACAGTTTAGACTGAGGTAAGTAGCTGTGGAAACCTAGGTCACTGTCCGTTAACCCGTGGTGTGACCTACCGTCCGGCAGACTGTGATTCCAACCTCAGGCAGATCCGCTTCCGCTAAATCGATCGTTCAAGGAGGTAACTTAATTATGTTTAATGTTGTTCCCTAAACGACTGCATGTTTCGTACATATTCCAACAATTCCGTTACTATTATTATTCCGATTGTGTTTTTACATACCTGGAAGAAACCCCATTCTTTGCAGGCAGAGTGTAGCTTTTGTAGCTCCTGAGTATTACCCTCCCCAGGAAGCAACAGTTCCTGCATATCTATGACGGGGAATGGAGTTGCGTAATCGGTGATCGGAGGGTCTTGATTTGGACGGAGATATCGGTCTGGCACGGCGGCTAGCGGCCTCTTTGCAAGTTCCTGAACACATGGGACGGGAAGGAAGCTATCAAACACTATGTTCTCGTCTGGCTCCATTATGAGATCAAATTGGGTAGCTAGGAAACTTTGGTGACGAGGATGGGAAAGAGATGGGAACATACTATATATACATACTATATGTTAAACATAGTCAATAAAGGAGGGCTGCTACATAGTCAATATAGGAGGGCTGCTACATAGTCAATAAGGGAGGGAAGAAATTTGAATTTTTTTGAAAACTAACTATATTGATTTTTTTATTTAAAAAAGTAAGTATGTAAATTTTTTTTTAGAAAAATAGGTATACGCGCACCCCGGGGTCGCGCCTTTTGGACATAGGCGCACCCCAGAGATGCGCCTATTCAAAGTGACGCCAGCCAACTGTCTTTTTTTTTTTTTTGAAAATCATTTTTTTTAACGATAACTCGATGTTTAATTAAAAATAAAATTATGTATCTATTAAAAAACTTTTAAAAAAATTATAGTAAGTAGATATTTTAATTGCGATTCAAATGATGCAAAAAATATTAAATTTGGATTTACGGATTGACTGTACGGCATGCCGTAAGTTGAGATATGAAAATTGTACTTAAAAAATTATAACTCGGACCATGTAAGTCCAAACTCAACACGGTTAACGTCATTTAGGTCGCAAATCAATTATCTACGTATGATATTTTTTTTGATTAAAAATACAGTGATTTTGTAACCTAACATCGTTTACACCCAAATTTGACCGAAATAAGTAAATGCATTAGGTGAGAAATTTAATTATGTACTTACTCAAAAAAAATCAAAAAAATGACGGTGCGTAAATAATTTACTGTGTAAACAGTAACTTTACTATGCAAAACACTATTTGGAAGTTTTTGTATCGTATGTAGAGTTTTTTTTTACGTACCGTATTATACAGTCAGTCTAAAAGTCAAAAATTAACGCATAGTTAGAGTCATTTAATTTGTAATTAAATTATCTATGCACCGTAATTTTTTTTTATTTTTTTTGAGTAAGTACATAATTAAATTTTCCACCTAATGCATTTACTTATTTCGGTCAAATTTGGGTGTAAACGATGTTAGGTTACAAAATCACTGTATTTTTAATCAAAAAAATTATCATACGTAGATAATTGATTTACGACCTAAATGACGTTAACCGTGTTGAGTTTGGACTTACATGGTCCGAGTTATAATTTTTTAAGTACAATTTTCATATCTCAACTTACGGCATGCCGTACAGTCAATCCGTAAATCCAAATTTAATATTTTTTTGCATCATTTGAATCGTAATTAAAATATCTACTTACTATAATTTTTTTAATTTTTTTTTAATAGATACATAATTTTATTTTTAATTAAACATCGAGTTATCGTTAAAAAAAAATTGATTTTCAAAAAAAAAAAAAGACAATTGGCTGGCGTCACTTTGACTAGGCGCACCCCTGGGGTGCGCCTATGTCCAAAAGGCGCGACCCTGAGGTGCCCGTATACCTATTTTTCTAAAAAAAAAATTTACATACTTACTTTTCTAAATAAAAAAATCAATATAGTTAGTTTTCAAAAAAATTCAAGAAATTTGTAAGGAGCGTCTCTTCTCTCCTACTGTCTTCCAACTTGCTTAGTTGACTTATTGCATAATATAATGTATTTATTTTCACGCATGGAGTCCAAGCAGTTTGTACGTTCAATTGAACGATTTGAGAATAAACATGACAGTATTTTTCATATCCTTTAATATGTAAAGCAAGTTTTTTATAGCTCAATTCAACAATATACACACATAATTAATGAAACGATTACGTGGAATATAGATTAGATTCAGTTGAGAATAATGAATTGTCGGTGGACTGATCCACTGGCAATGAATTTTTTTATTATAAAAAGGTCAAAATATCTTAACTCCCTATATTCGACATTTCTTTGAGATCTATACTCCCGACATCCGATCTTTCTTTCGAGGTTGGTATGAATACTCATAGAAAGTTCGAGGTCGAGCATTAGCGATAGTTGGTATGAGATAAGATAGTATGACATGATACATGAGTGAAAATTACTCATAGAATGTTTGAGATTGAGCATTAAACATGATAGATTTGTAATAGTCGTTGTAATAGCCTGTATGAATACTCGTAGAAATTAGTTCGAGGTCGGGCATTACGCGATAGTTGATATAAGATGAGATATTATGACATGGTATGTGAGTGAAAATACTCATAGTATGACTATAAACAATGCGCAATGTCAACTTTATCAAATATCGACATATATTTGTTTGATCATATTCTTAGTAGCAAATATTTTAAAAAAATTGCTCGAGCAACCAAGACCAAGAACCACTACTAAAGAGGCTCCCGGTTGCTCGAATAATTTTTTAAAAATATTTAAAACAAAATTAATTTTATTTAATTATATTAGGTAATTTAAGTTTAGTTTTACAATTCAAATAATATTTTTAATCAAGTGTTTAGAGTAAAATTTGAATAAACTCAACGATGTACCTTCATAATATGTAGATATGTGTTGCGTATATATATAGATATATTTAATTAACTACTAAACTATAATGAAAGTTTTGTAATCAACTTAAGTGTATTTCCCTTCATAATAGTATTTCCCACTCATATATGCCTTCAATTGTAAGGTCATATGTTCGAGTCTCCATATAAAAATTTTTTTATAACATTTTTGAGAAGACATTTAAAAGACCCAAATAGTCATGATAATATTGTGTTACAAAAACCACTTATGCCTTAATAATATAGATATAACATATTTGTATAATATAATATTGTGTTATTAAAATTGAATGATTATCATAATAGTATTATACAATATGTTAATACACAATAATTATGCATAATATTAGCAAATATAGTTATAATAGTAATACATAATTATACATTATAATGCATAATTATGCATTATAATGTATTAATACAATTAATATAGTGTTTCAAATAAATTAGTAACATATTTGTATTATAATATTAAAATTATGTTGATATTAATAATTGAAGGTAACATTATTAGTACATTATTGTTAATTATTATTAATGGTATATTAAAAACATTATGTATAATATGTATTATTAACAATAATATTATAATCTTAATATTACATTTTTGGGACCCAAATTAACTATTTTCCGTGATGGTACCCCTTTGAGTTTCGACCAATTTTGTAGTTTTTTGAATAACTCCTCATTCGGAACTCCATTTTCGATGAAATAAAACTTTGGTTTCTTCCCGAGTAGATCAAATATATATTCTAAACATTATCACTCAAAATATAAGATCAAATGGTTCATGTTATTACTTGTATATAAGACGTTAAATACGTTTTTCCTAGGTATCACCTAACAGTTTTGTCCGATTTCGTAATTTTGTAAATATCTCATCACTCACGACTCCGTTTTCAGTTAAATTAGTTTTACTCACATTCTAACTCGATATATATTGAGGTAGTACTGTTAATATAATATATATTTTTAGGACCGAAATCAACTATTTTCCGTGATGGTACCCCTTTGAGTTTCGACCAATTTTGTAGTTTTTTGAATTACTCCTCATTCAGAACTCCATTTTCGATGAAATAAAATTTTGGTTTCTTCTAGAGTAGATCAAATATATATTCTAAACATTATCACTCAAAATATAAGATCAAATGGTTCCTGTTATTACTTGTATATAAGACGTTAAATACGTTTTTCCTAGGTATCACCTAACAGTTTCGTCCGATTTCGTAATTTTGTAAATATCTCATCACTCACGACTCCGTTTTCAGTGAAATTAGTTTTACTCACATTCTAACTCGATATATATTGAGGTAGTAATGTTAATATAACATATATTTTTGGGACCGAAATCAACTATTTTCCGTGATGGTACCCCTTTGAGTTTCGACCAATTTTGTAGTTTTTTGAATTACTCCTCATTCGGAACTCCATTTTCGATGGAATAAAATTTTGGTTTCTTCCAGAGTAGATCAAATATATTTTCTAAACATTATCACTCAAAATATAAGATCAAATGGTTCATGTTATTACTTGTATATAAGACGTTAAATACGTTTTTTATAGGTATCACCTAACTGTTTCGTCCGATTTTGTAGTTTTTTCAATATCTCATCACTCACAACTCCGTTTTCAGTGAAATTAGTTTTATTCGCATTCTAACTCAATATATATTGAGGTAGTAATGTAATATAATACATAATTTTGGGATCGAAATCAGATATTTTCCGTGATGGTACCCCTTTGAGTTTCAACCGATTTTGTAGTATTTGAATTACTCCTCATTCGAAACTCCATTTTCGATGAAATAAATTTTGTTTTCTTTCGTAATCGATCAAATATATATTCTAACCTTTATCACTCAAAATACAAGAAGAAATGGTTCTTTTTATTGCGTGTATATAAGACGTTTAATACGTTTTTCCTAGGTATCCCCAAACAGTTTCGTCCGATTTCGTAGTTTTTTCAATATCTCATCACTCACAACTCCGTTTTCAGTGAAATTAGTTTTATTCGCATTCTAACTCGATATATATTGAGGTAGTAATGTAATATAATACATAGTTTTGGGATCGAAATCAGCTATTTTCCGTGATGGTACCCCTTTGAGTTTCAGCCGATTTTGTAGTTTTTGAATTACTCCCCATTCGGAACTCCATTTTCGATGAAATAAATTTTGTTTTCTTTCATACTCAATCAAATATATATTCTAAACTTTATCGTTCAAAATATAAGAACAAATGGTTCCTTTTATTGCGTGTATATAAGACGTTAAATACGTTTTTCCTAGGTATCACAAAACCGTTTCGTCCCATTTCGTAGTTTTGTCAATATCTTTCAGTGAAATTAGTTTTATTCGCATTCTAACTCGATATATATTGAGGTAGTAATGTAATATAATACATAGTTTTGAGATCGAAATCAGCTATTTTCCGTGATGGTACCCCTTTGAGTTTCAATCGATTTTGTAGTTTTTGAATTACTCCTCATTCGAAACTCCATTTTCGATGAAATAAATTTTGTTTTCTTTCGTACTCGATCAAATATATATTCTAACCTTTATCACTCAAAATACAAGAACAAATGGTTCTTTTTATTGCGTGTATATAAGACGTTTAATACGTTTTTCCTAGGTATCACCAAACAGTTTCGTCCGATTTCGTAGTTTTTTCAATATCTCATCACTCACAACTCCGTTTTCAGTGAAATTAGTTTTATTCGCATTCTAACTCGATATATATTGAGGTAGTAATGTAATATAATACATAGTTTTGGGATTGAAATCAGCTATTTTCCGTGATGGTACCCCTTTGAGTTTCAGCCGATTTTGTAGTTTTTGAATTACTCCCCATTCGGAACTCCATTTTCGATGAAATAAATTTTGTTTTCTTTCATACTCAATCAAATATATATTCTAAACTTTATCGTTCAAAATATAAGAACAAATGGTTCCTTTTATTGCGTGTATATAAGACGTTAAATACGTTTTTCCTAGGTATCACAAAATCGTTTCGTCCCATTTCGTAGTTTTGTCAATATCTTTCAGTGAAATTAGTTTTATTCGCATTCTAACTCGATATATATTGAGGTAGTAATGTAATATAATACATATTTTTGGGACCGAAATCATCTATTTTCTGTGATGGTACCCCTTTGAGTTTCGGTCGATTTTGTAGTTTTTTGAATTACTCCCCATTCGAAACTCCATTTTCGATGAAATAAATTCTGTTTTCTTTTGTTCTCGATCAAATATATATTCTAAACTTTATCCCTCAAAATATAAGAACAAATTTTTCCTTTTATTGCGTCTATATAAGACGTTTAATACGTTTTTCCTAGGTATCACAAAACTGTTTCGTCCCATTTCGTAGTTTTTTCAATATCTCATCACTCACAACTCCGTTTTCAGTGAAATTAGTTTTATTCGCATTCTAACTCGATATATATTGAGGTAGTAATGTAATATAATACATAGTTTTGGGATCGAAATCAGCTATTTTCCGTGATGGTACCCCTTTGAGTTTCAGCCGATTTTGTAGTTTTTGAATTACTCCCTATTCAGAAATCCATTTTCGATGAAATAAATTTTGTTTTCTTTCGTACTCGATCAAATATATATTCTAACCTTTATCACTCAAAATACAAGAACAAATGGTTCTTTTTATTGCGTGTATATAAGACGTTTAATACGTTTTTCCTAGGTATCACCAAACAGTTTCGTCCGATTTCGTAGTTTTTTCAATATCTCATCACTCACAACTCCGTTTTCAGTGAAATTAGTTTTATTCGCATTCTAACTCGATATATATTGAGGTAGTAATGTAATATAATACATAGTTTTGGGATCTAAATCACCTATTTTCCGTGATGGTACCCCTTTAAGTTTCGGCCGATTTTGTAGTTTTTTGAATTACTCCCCATTCGGAACTCCATTTTCGATGAAATAATTTTGTTTTCTTTCGTACTCGATCAAATATATATTATAAACATTATCACTCAAAACATAAGAACAAATGGTTCCTTTTAATGCGTGTATATAAGACGTTAAATACGTTTTTCCTAGGTATCACCTAACTGTTTCGTCCGATTTTGTAATTTAGTCAATATCTCATCACTCACAGCTCTGTTTTCAGTGAAATTAGTATTATTCGCATTCTAACTCGATATATATTGAGGTAGTAATGTTAATATAATACATATTTTTGGGACCGAAATCAACTATTTTCCGTGATGACCCCTTTGAGTTTCGACCAATTTTGTAGTTTTTTGAATTACTCCTCATTCGGAACTCCATTTTCGATGAAATAAAATTTTGGTTTCTTCCAGAGTAGATCAAATATAAATTCTAAACATTATCACTCAAAATATAAGATCAAATGGTTCATGTTATTACTTGTATATAAGACGTTAAATACGTTTTTCCTAGTTATCACCAAACTGTTTCGTCCGATTTCGTAGTTTTTTCAATATCTCATCACTCACAACTACGTTTTTAGTGAAATTAGTTTTACTCGAATTCTAACTCGATATATATTGAGGTAGTAATGTTAATATAATATATATTTTTGGGACCGAAATCAACTATTTTCCGTGATGGTACCCCTTTGAGTTTCGACTAATTTTGTAGTTTTTTGAATTAATCCTCATTCGGAACTCCATTTTCGATGAAATAAACTTTTGGTTTCTTCCAGAGTAGATCAAATATATATTCTAAACATTATCACTCAAAATATAAGATCAAATGGTTCATGTTATTACTTGTATATAAGACGTTAAATACGTTTTTTATAGGTATCACCTAACTGTTTCGTCCGATTTCGTAGTTTTGTCAATATCTCATCACTCACAACTCCGTTTTCAGTGAAATTAATTTTATTCGCATTCTAACTCGATATATATTGAGGTAGTAATGTAATATAATACATAGTTTTGGGATCGAAATCAGCTATTTTCCGTGATGGTACCCTTTTGAGTTTCAACCGATTTTGTAGTTTTTGAATTACTCCCCATTCGGAACTCCATTTTCGATGAAATAAATTTTGTTTTCTTTCATACTCAATCAAATCTATATTCTAAACTTTATCGTTCAAAATATAAGAACAAATGGTTCCTTTTATTGCGTGTATATAAGACGTTAAATACGTTTTTCCTAGGTATCACAAAACCGTTTCGTCCCATTTCGTAGTTTTGTCAATATCTTTCAGTGAAATTAGTTTTATTCGCATTCTAACTCGATATATATTGAGGTAGTAATGTAATATAATACATATTTTTGGGACCGAAATCATCTATTTTCTGTGATGGTACCCCTTTGAGTTTCGGTCGATTTTGTAGTTTTTTGAATTACTCCCCATTCGAAACTCCATTTTCGATGAAATAAATTCTGTTTTCTTTTGTTCTCGATCAAATATATATTCTAAACTTTATCCCTCAAAATATAAGAACAAATTTTTCCTTTTATTGCGTCTATATAAGACGTTTAATACGTTTTTCCTAGGTATCACAAAACTGTTTCGTCCCATTTCGTAGTGTTTTCAATATCTCATCACTCACAACTCCGTTTTCAGTGAAATTAGTTTTATTCGCATTCTAACTCGATATATATTGAGGTAGTAATGTAATATAATACATAGTTTTGGGATCGAAATCAGCTATTTTCCGTGATGGTACCCCTTTGAGTTTCAGCCGATTTTGTAGTTTTTGAATTACTCCCTATTCAGAACTCCATTTTCGATGAAATAAATTTTGTTTTCTTTCGTACTCGATCAAATATATATTCTAACCTTTATCACTCAAAATACAAGAACAAATGGTTCTTTTTATTGCGTGTATATAAGACGTTTAATACGTTTTTCCTAGGTATCACCAAACAGTTTCGTCCGATTTCGTAGTTTTTTCAATATCTCATCACTCACAACTCCGTTTTCAGTGAAATTAGTTTTATTCGCATTCTAACTCGATATATATTGAGGTAGTAATGTAATCTAATACATAGTTTTGGGATCTAAATCACCTATTTTCCGTGATGGTACCCCTTTGAGATTCAGCCGATTTTGTAGCTTTTGAATTACTCCCCATTCGGAACTCCATTTTCGATGAAATAAATTTTGTTTTCTTTCATACTCGATCAAATATATATTCTAAACTTTATCACTCAAAATGTAAGAACAAATGGTTCCTTTTATTGCGTGTATATAAGACGTTAAATACGTTTTTCCTAGGTATCACCTAACTGTTTCATCCGATTTTGTAATTTAGTCAATATCTCATCACTCACAGCTCTGTTTTCAGTGAAATTAGTATTATTCGCATTCTAACTCGATATATATTGAGGTAGTAATGTTAATATAATACATATTTTTGGGACCGAAATCAACTATTTTCCGTGATGACCCCTTTGAGTTTCGACCAATTTTGTAGTTTTTTGAATTACTCCTCATTCGGAACTCCATTTTCGATGAAATAAAATTTTGGTTTCTTCCAGAGTAGATCAAATATAAATTCTAAACATTATCACTCAAAATATAAGATCAAATGGTTCATGTTATTACTTGTATATAAGACGTTAAATACGTTTTTCCTAGTTATCACCAAACTGTTTCGTCCGATTTCGTAGTTTTTTCAATATCTCATCACTCACAACTACGTTTTTAGTGAAATTAGTTTTACTCGAATTCTAACTCGATATATATTGAGGTAGTAATGTTAATATTATATATATTTTTGGGACCGAAATCAACTATTTTCCGTGATGGTACCCCTTTGAGTTTCGACTAATTTTGTAGTTTTTTGAATTAATCCTCATTCGAAACTCCATTTTCGATGATATAAACTTTTGGTTTCTTCCAGAGTAGATCAAATATATATTCTAAACATTATCACTCAAAATATAAGATCAAATGGTTCATGTTATTACTTGTATATAAGACGTTAAATACGTTTTTTATAGGTATCACCTAACTGTTTCGTCCGATTTCGTAGTTTTGTCAATATCTCATCACTCACAACTCCGTTTTCAGTGAAATTAATTTTATTCGCATTCTAACTCGATATATATTGAGGTAGTAATGTAATATAATACATAGTTTTGGGATCGAAATTAGCTATTTTCCGTGATGGTACCCCTTTGAGTTTCAACCGATTTTGTAGTTATTGAATTACTCCCCATTCGGAACTCCATTTTCGATGAAATAAATTTTGTTTTCTTTCATACTCAATCAAATCTATATTCTAAACTTTATCGTTCAAAATATAAGAACAAATGGTTCCTTTTATTGCGTGTATATAAGACGTTAAATACGTTTTTCCTAGGTATCACAAAACCGTTTCGTCCCATTTCGTAGTTTTGTCAATATCTTTCAGTGAAATTAGTTTTATTCGCATTCTAACTCGATATATATTGAGGTAGTAATGTAATATAATACATAGTTTTGGGATCGAAATCAGCTATTTTCCGTGATGGTACCCCTTTGAGTTTCAGCCGATTTTGTAGTTTTTGAATTACTCCCCATTCGAAACTCCATTTTCGATGAAATAAATTTTGTTTTCTTTCGTACTCGATCAAATATATATTCTAACCTTTATCACTCAAAATACAAGAACAAATGGTTCTTTTTATTGCGTGTATATAAGACGTTTAATACGTTTTTCCTAAGTATCACCAAACAGTTTCGTCCAATTTCGTAGTTTTTTCAATATCTCATCACTCACAACTCCGTTTTCAGTGAAATTAGTTTTATTCGCATTCTAACTCGATATATATTGAGGTAGTAATGTAATATAATACATAGTTTTGGGATCTAAATCACCTATTTTCCGTGATGGTACCCCTTTGAGATTCAGCCGATTTTGTAGTTTTTGAATTACTCCCCATTCGGAACTCCATTTTCGATGAAATAAATTTTGTTTTCTTTCATACTCGATCAAATATATATTCTAAACTTTATCACTCAAAATGTAAGAACAAATGGTTCCTTTTATTGCGTGTATATAAGACGTTAAATACGTTTTTCCTAGGTATCACCTAACTGTTTCGTCCGATTTTGTAATTTAGTCAATATCTCATCACTCACAGCTCTGATTTCAGTGAAATTAGTATTATTCGCATTCTAACTCGATATATATTGAGGTAGTAATGTTAATATAATACATATTTTTGGGACCGAAATCAACTATTTTCCGTGATGGGTACCCCTTTGAATTTCGACCAATTTTGTAGTTTTTTGAATTACTCCTCATTCGGAACTCCATTTTCGATGAAATAAAATTTTGGTTTCTTCCAGAGTAGATCAAATATAAATTCTAAACATTATCACTCAAAATATAAGATCAAATGGTTCATGTTATTACTTGTATATAAGACGTTAAATACGTTTTTCCTAGTTATCACCAAACTGTTTCGTCCGATTTCGTAGTTTTTTCAATATCTCATCACTCACAACTACGTTTTTAGTGAAATTAGTTTTACTCGAATTCTAACTCGATATATATTGAGGTAGTAATGATAATATAATATATATTTTTGGGACCGAAATCAACTATTTTCCGTGATGGTACCCCTTTGAGTTTCGACTAATTTTGTAGTTTTTTGAATTAATCCTCATTCGAAACTCCATTTTCGATGAAATAAACTTTTGGTTTCTTCCAGAGTAGATCAAATATATATTCTAAACATTATCACTCAAAATATAAGATCAAATGGTTCATGTTATTACTTGTATATAAGACGTTTAATACGTTTTTCCTAGGTATCACAAAACTGTTTCGTCCCATTTCGTAGTTTTTTCAATATCTCATCACTCACAACTCCGTTTTCAGTGAAATTAGTTTTATTCGCATTCTAACTCGATATATATTGAGGTAGTAATGTAATATAATACATAGTTTTGGGATCGAAATCAGCTATTTTCCGTGATGGTACCCCTTTGAGTTTCAACCGATTTTGTAGTTTTTGAATTACTCCCCATTCGAAACTCCATTTTCGATGAAATAAATTTTGTTTTCTTTCGTACTCGATCAAATATATATTCTAAACTTTATCACTCAAAATATAAGAACAAATGGTTCCTTTTATTGCGTGCATATAAGACGTTAAATACGTTTTTCCTAGGTATTACAAAACCGTTTCGTGCCATTTCGTAATTTTGTCAATATCTTTCAGTGAAATTAGTTTTATTCGCATTCTAACTCGATATATATTGAGGTAGTAATGTAATATAATACATATTTTTGGGACCGAAATCATCTATTTACTGTGATGGTACCCCTTTGAGTTTCAGTCGATTTTGTAGTTTTTTGAATTACTCCCCATTCGAAACTCCATTTTCGATGAAATAAATTCTGTTTTCTTTTGTTCTCGATCAAATATATATTCTAAACTTTATCCCTCAAAATATAAGAACAAATTTTTCCTTTTATTGCGTCTATATAAGACGTTTAATACGTTTTTCCTAGGTATCACAAAACTGTTTCGTCCCATTTCGTAGTTTTTTCAATATCTCATCACTCACAACTCCGTTTTCAGTGAAATTAGTTTTATTCGCATTCTAACTCGATATATATTGAGGTAGTAATGTAATATAATACATAGTTTTGGGATCGAAATCAGCTATTTTCCGTGATGGTACCCCTTTGAGTTTCAGCCGATTTTGTAGTTTTTGAATTACTCCCTATTCAAAACTCCATTTTCGATGAAATAAATTTTGTTTTCTTTCGTACTCGATCAAATATATATTCTAACCTTTATCACTCAAAATACAAGAACAAATGGTTCTTTTTATTGCGTGTATATAAGACGTTTAATACGTTTTTCCTAAGTATCACCAAACAGTTTCGTCCAATTTCGTAGTTTTTTCAATATCTCATCACTCACAACTCCGTTTTCAGTGAAATTAGTTTTATTCGCATTCTAACTCGATATATATTGAGGTAGTAATGTAATATAATACATAGTTTTGGGATCTAAATCACCTATTTTCCGTGATGGTACCCCTTTGAGATTCAGCCGATTTTGTAGTTTTTGAATTACTCCCCATTCGGAACTCCATTTTCGATGAAATAAATTTTGTTTTCTTTCATACTCGATCAAATATATATTCTAAACTTTATCACTCAAAATGTAAGAACAAATGGTTCCTTTTATTGCGTGTATATAAAACGTTAAATACGTTTTTCCTAGGTATCACCTAACTGTTTCGTCCGATTTTGTAATTTAGTCAATATCTCATCACTCACAGCTCTATTTTCAGTGAAATTAGTTTTATTCGCATTCTAACTCGATATATATTGAGGTAGTAATGTTAATATAATACATATTTTTGGGACCGAAATCAACTATTTTCCGTGATGGGTACCCCTTTGAGTTTCGACCAATTTTGTAGTTTTTTGAATTACTCCTCATTCGGAACTCCATTTTCGATGAAATAAAATTTTGGTTTCTTCCAGAGTAGATCAAATATAAATTCTAAACATTATCACTCAAAATATAAGATCAAATGGTTCATGTTATTACTTGTATATAAGACGTTAAATACGTTTTTCCTAGTTATCACCAAACTGTTTCGTCCGATTTCGTAGTTTTTTCAATATCTCATCACTCACAACTACGTTTTTAGTGAAATTAGTTTTACTCGAATTCTAACTCGATATATATTGAGGTAGTAATGTTAATATAATATATATTTTTGGGACCGAAATCAACTATTTTCCGTGATGGTACCCCTTTGAGTTTCGACTAATTTTGTAATTTTTTGAATTAATCCTCATTCGGAACTCCATTTTCGATGAAATAAACTTTTGGTTTCTTCCAGAGTAGATCAAATATATATTCTAAACATTATCACTCAAAATATAAGATCAAATGGTTCATGTTATAACTTGTATATAAGACGTTAAATACGTTTTTTATAGGTATCACCTAACTGTTTCTTCCGATTTCGTAGTTTTTTCAATATCTCATCACTCACAACTCCGTTTTCAGTGAAATTAGTTTTATTCGTATTCTAACTCGATATATATTGAGGTAGTAATGTAGTATAATACATAGTTTTGGGATCGAAATCAACTATTTTCCGTGATGGTACCCCTTTGAGTTTCAGCCGATTTTGTAGTTTTTGAATTACTCCCCATTCGGAACTCCATTTTCGATGAACTAAATTTTGTTTTCTTTCATACTCAATCAAATATATATTCTAAACTTTATCGTTCAAAATATAAGAACAAATGGTTCCTTTTATTGCGTGTATATAAGACGTTAAATACGTTTTTCCTAGGTATCACAAAACCGTTTCGTCCCATTTCGTAATTTTGTCAATATCTTTCAGTGAAATTAGTTTTATTCGCATTCTAACTCGATATATATTGAGATAGTAATGTAATATAATACATATTTTTGGGACCGAAATCATCTATTTTCTGTGATGGTACCCCGTTGAGTTTCGGTCGATTTTGTAGTTTTTTGAATTACTCCCCATTCGAAACTCCATTTTCGATGAAATAAATTCTGTTTTCTTTTGTTCTCGATCAAATATATATTCTAAACTTTATCCCTCAAAATATAAGAACAAATTTTTCCTTTTATTGCGTCTATATAAGACGTTTAATACGTTTTTCCTAGGTATCACAAAACTGTTTCGTCCCATTTCGTAGTTTTTTCAATATCTCATCACTCACAACTCCGTTTTCAGTGAAATTAGTTTTATTCGCATTCTAACTCGATATATATTGAGGTAGTAATGTAATATAATACATAGTTTTGGGATCGAAATCAGCTATTTTCCGTGATGGTACCCCTTTGAGTTTCAACCGATTTTGTAGTTTTTGAATTACTCCCCATTCGAAACTCCATTTTCGATGAAATAAATTTTGTTTTCTTTCGTACTCGATCAAATATATATTCTAAACTTTATCACTCAAAATATAAGAACAAATGGTTCCTTTTATTGCGTGTATATAAGACGTTAAATACGTTTTTCCTAGGTATCACCAAACAGTTTCGTCCGATTTCGTAGTTTTGTCAATATCTCATCACTAACAACTCCGTTTTCAGTGAAATTAGTTTTACTCGCATTCTAACTCGATATATATTGAGGTAGTAATGTAATATAATACATATTTTTGGGACCGAAATCAGCTATTTTCCGTTGAGTTTCAGCCTATTTTGTAGTTTTTGAATTACTCCTCATTCGGAACTCCATTTTCGATGAAATAAAATTTTGGTTTCTTCCAGAGTAGATCAAATATAAATTCTAAACATTATCACTCAAAATATAAGATCAAATGGTTCATGTTATTACTTGTATATAAGACGTTAAATACGTTTTTCCTAGTTATCACCAAACTGTTTCGTCCGATTTCGTAGTTTTTTCAATATCTCATCACTCACAACTACGTTTTTAGTGAAATTAGTTTTACTCGAATTCTAACTCGATATATATTGTGGTAGTAATGTTAATATAATATATATTTTTGGGACCGAAATCAACTATTTTCCGTGATGGTACCCCTTTGAGTTTCGACTAATTTTGTAATTTTTTGAATTAATCCTCATTCGGAACTCCATTTTCGATGAAATAAACTTTTGGTTTCTTCCAGAGTAGATCAAATATATATTCTAAACATTATCACTCAAAATATAAGATCAAATGGTGCATGTTATAACTTGTATATAAGACGTTAAATACGTTTTTTATAGGTATCACCTAACTGTTTCTTCCGATTTCGTAGTTTTTTCAATATCTCATCACTCACAACTCCGTTTTCAGTGAAATTAGTTTTATTCGTATTCTAACTCGATATATATTGAGGTAGTAATGTAGTATAATACATAGTTTTGGGATCGAAATCAACTATTTTCCGTGATGGTACCCCTTTGAGTTTCAGCCGATTTTGTAGTTTTTGAATTACTCCCCATTCGGAACTCCATTTTCGATGAACTAAATTTTGTTTTCTTTCATACTCAATCAAATATATATTCTAAACTTTATCGTTCAAAATATAAGAACAAATGGTTCCTTTTATTGCGTGTATATAAGACGTTAAATACGTTTTTCCTAGGTATCACAAAACCGTTTCGTCCCATTTCGTAATTTTGTCAATATCTTTCAGTGAAATTAGTTTTATTCGCATTCTAACTCGATATATATTGAGATAGTAATGTAATATAATACATATTTTTGGGACCGAAATCATCTATTTTCTGTGATGGTACCCCGTTGAGTTTCGGTCGATTTTGTAGTTTTTTGAATTACTCCCCATTCGAAACTCCATTTTCGATGAAATAAATTCTGTTTTCTTTTGTTCTCGATCAAATATATATTCTAAACTTTATCCCTCAAAATATAAGAACAAATTTTTCCTTTTATTGCGTCTATATAAGACGTTTAATACGTTTTTCCTAGGTATCACAAAACTGTTTCGTCCCATTTCGTAGTTTTTTCAATATCTCATCACTCACAACTCCGTTTTCAGTGAAATTAGTTTTATTCGCATTCTAACTCGATATATATTGAGGTAGTAATGTAATATAATACATAGTTTTGGGATCGAAATCAGCTATTTTCCGTGATGGTACCCCTTTGAGTTTCAACCGATTTTGTAGTTTTTGAATTACTCCCCATTCGAAACTCCATTTTCGATGAAATAAATTTTGTTTTCTTTCGTACTCGATCAAATATATATTCTAAACTTTATCACTCAAAATATAAGAACAAATGGTTCCTTTTATTGCGTGTATATAAGACGTTAAATACGTTTTTCCTAGGTATCACCAAACAGTTTCGTCCGATTTCGTAGTTTTGTCAATATCTCATCACTAACAACTCCGTTTTCAGTGAAATTAGTTTTACTCGCATTCTAACTCGATATATATTGAGGTAGTAATGTAATATAATACATATTTTTGGGACCGAAATCAGCTATTTTCCGTTGAGTTTCAGCCTATTTTGTAGTTTTTGAATTACTCCTCATTCGGAACTCCATTTTCGATGAAATAAAATTTTGGTTTCTTCCAGAGTAGATCAAATATAAATTCTAAACATTATCACTCAAAATATAAGATCAAATGGTTCATGTTATTACTTGTATATAAGACGTTAAATACGTTTTTCCTAGTTATCACCAAACTGTTTCGTCCGATTTCGTAGTTTTTTCAATATCTCATCACTCACAACTACGTTTTTAGTGAAATTAGTTTTACTCGAATTCTAACTCGATATATATTGTGGTAGTAATGTTAATATAATATATATTTTTGGGACCGAAATCAACTATTTTCCGTGATGGTACCCCTTTGAGTTTCGACTAATTTTGTAATTTTTTGAATTAATCCTCATTCGGAACTCCATTTTCGATGAAATAAACTTTTGGTTTCTTCCAGAGTAGATCAAATATATATTCTAAACATTATCACTCAAAATATAAGATCAAATGGTTCATGTTATAACTTGTATATAAGACGTTAAATACGTTTTTTATAGGTATCACCTAACTGTTTCTTCCGATTTCGTAGTTTTTTCAATATCTCATCACTCACAACTCCGTTTTCAGTGAAATTAGTTTTATTCGTATTCTAACTCGATATATATTGAGGTAGTAATGTAGTATAATACATAGTTTTGGGATCGAAATCAACTATTTTCCGTGATGGTACCCCTTTGAGTTTCAGCCGATTTTGTAGTTTTTGAATTACTCCCCATTCGGAACTCCATTTTCGATGAACTAAATTTTGTTTTCTTTCATACTCAATCAAATATATATTCTAAACTTTATCGTTCAAAATATAAGAACAAATGGTTCCTTTTATTGCGTGTATATAAGACGTTAAATACGTTTTTCCTAGGTATCACAAAACCGTTTCGTCCCATTTCGTAATTTTGTCAATATCTTTCAGTGAAATTAGTTTTATTCGCATTCTAACTCGATATATATTGAGATAGTAATGTAATATAATACATATTTTTGGGACCGAAATCATCTATTTTCTGTGATGGTACCCCGTTGAGTTTCGGTCGATTTTGTAGTTTTTTGAATTACTCCCCATTCGAAACTCCATTTTCGATGAAATAAATTCTGTTTTCTTTTGTTCTCGATCAAATATATATTCTAAACTTTATCCCTCAAAATATAAGAACAAATTTTTCCTTTTATTGCGTCTATATAAGACGTTTAATACGTTTTTCCTAGGTATCACAAAACTGTTTCGTCCCATTTCGTAGTTTTTTCAATATCTCATCACTCACAACTCCGTTTTCAGTGAAATTAGTTTTATTCGCATTCTAACTCGATATATATTGAGGTAGTAATGTAATATAATACATAGTTTTGGGATCGAAATCAGCTATTTTCCGTGATGGTACCCCTTTGAGTTTCAACCGATTTTGTAGTTTTTGAATTACTCCCCATTCGAAACTCCATTTTCGATGAAATAAATTTTGTTTTCTTTCGTACTCGATCAAATATATATTCTAAACTTTATCACTCAAAATATAAGAACAAATGGTTCCTTTTATTGCGTGTATATAAGACGTTAAATACGTTTTTCCTAGGTATCACCAAACAGTTTCGTCCGATTTCGTAGTTTTTTCAACATCTTATCACTCACAACTCCGTTTTCAGTGAAATTAGTTTTATTCGTATTCTAACTCGATATATATTGAGGTAGTAATGTAATATAATACATATTTTTGGGACCGAAATCAGCTATTTTCCGTTGAGTTTCAGCCTATTTTGTAGTTTTTGAATTACTCCCCATTCGGAACTCCATTTTCGATGAAATAAATTTTGTTTTCTTTCATACTCGATCAAATATATATTCTAAACTTTATCACTCAAAATATAAGAACAAATGGTTCCTGTTATTACTTGTATATAAGACGTTAAATACGTTTTTCCTAGGTATCACCTAACAGTTTCGTCCGATTTCGTAATTTTGTAAATATCTCATCACTCACAACTCCGTTTTCAGTGAAATTAGTTTTACTCACATTCTAACTCGATATATATTGAGGTAGTAATGTTAATATAACATATATTTTTGGGACCGAAATCAACTATTTTCCGTGATGGTACCCCTTTGAGTTTCGACCAATTTTGTAGTTTTTTGAATTACTCCTCATTCGGAACTCCATTTTCGATGGAATAAAATTTTGGTTTCTTCCAGAGTAGATCAAATATATTTTCTAAACATTATCACTCAAAATATAAGATCAAATGGTTCATGTTATTACTTGTATATAAGACGTTAAATACGTTTTTTATAGGTATCACCTAACTGTTTCGTCCGATTTTGTAGTTTTGTCAATATCTCATCACTCACAACTCCGTTTTCAGTGAAATTAGTTTTATTCGCATTCTAACTCAATATATATTGAGGTAGTAATGTAATATAATACATAGTTTTGGGATCGAAATCAGCTATTTTCCGTGATGGTACCCCTTTGAGTTTCAACCGATTTTGTAGTATTTGAATTACTCCTCATTCGAAACTCCATTTTCGATGAAATAAATTTTGTTTTCTTTCGTACTCAATCAAATATATATTCTAACCTTTATCACTCAAAATACAAGAACAAATGGTTCTTTTTATTGCGTGTATATAAGACGTTTAATACGTTTTTCCTAGGTATCACCAAACAGTTTCGTCCGATTTCGTAGTTTTTTCAATATCTCATCACTCACAACTCCGTTTTCAGTGAAATTAGTTTTATTCGCATTCTAACTCGATATATATTGAGGTAGTAATGTAATATAATACATAGTTTTGGGATCGAAATCAGCTATTTTCCGTGATGGTACCCCTTTGAGTTTCAGCCGATTTTGTAGTTTTTGAATTACTCCCCATTCGGAACTCCATTTTCGATGATCTAAATTTTGTTTTCTTTCATACTCAATCAAATATATATTCTAAACTTTATCGTTCAAAATATAAGAACAAATGGTTCCTTTTATTGCGTGTATATAAGACGTTAAATACGTTTTTCCTAGGTATCACAAAACCGTTTCGTCCCATTTCGTAATTTTGTCAATATCTTTCAGTGAAATTAGTTTTATTCGCATTCTAACTCGATATATATTGAGGTAGTAATGTAATATAATACATATTTTTGGGACCGAAATCAACTATTTTCCGTGATGGGTACCCCTTTGAGTTTCGACCGATTTTGTAGTTTTTGAATTACTCCCCATTCGAAACTCCATTTTCGATGAAATAAATTTTGTTTTCTTTCGTACTCGATCAAATATATATTCTAAACTTTATCACTCAAAATATAAGAACAAATGGTTCCTTTTATTGCGTGTATATAAGACGTTAAATACGTTTTTCCTAGGTATCATCAAACAGTTTCGTCCGATTTCGTAGTTTTTTCAACATCTCATCACTCACAACTCCGTTTTCAGTGAAATTAGTTTTATTCGTATTCTAACTCGATATATATTGAGGTAGTAATGTAATATAATACATATTTTTGGGACCGAAATCAGCTATTTTCCGTTGAGTTTCAGCCGATTATGTAGTTTTTGAATTACTCCCCATTCGGAACTCCATTTTCGATGAAATAAATTTTGTTTTCTTTCATACTCGATCAAATATATATTATAAACATTATCACTCAAAATATAAGATCAAATGGTTCCTTTTATTGCGTGTATATAAGACGTTAAATACGTTTTTCCTAGGTATCACCTAACTGTTTCGTCCGATTTTGTAATTTAGTCAATATCTCATCACTCACAACTCTGTTTTCAGTGAAATTGGTTTTATTCGCATTGTAACTCGATATATATTGAGGTAGTAATGTTAATATAATACATAGTTTTGGGACTGAAATCAACTATTTTCCGTGATGGGTACCCCTTGAGTTTCGACCAATTTTGTAGTTTTTGAATTACTCCTCATTCGGAACTCCATTTTCGATGAAATAAAATTTTGGTTTCTTCCAGAGTAGATCAAATATATATTCTAAACATTATTTACGTTAAATACGTCCGATTTCGTAGTTTTTTCAACATCTCATCACTCACAACTCCGTTTTCAGTGAAATTAGTATATTCGCATTCTAACTCGACATATATTGAGGTAGTAATGTAATATAATACATAGTTTTGGGATCGAAATCAGCTATTTTCCGTGATGGTACCCCTTTGAGTTTCGGCCGATTTTGTAGTTTTTGAATTACTCCCCATTCGGAACTCCATTTTCGATGAAATAAATTTTGTTTTCTTTCATACTCGATCAAATATATATTTTAAACTTTATCATTCAAAATAGAAGAACAAATGGTTCCTTTTATTGCGTGTATATAAGACGTTAAATACGTTTTTCCTAGGTATCACAAAACCGTATCGTCCCATTTCGTAGTTTTGTCAATATCTTTCAGTGAAATTAGTTTTATTCGTATTCTAACTCGATATATATTGAGGTAGTAATGTAATATAATACATATTTTAGGGACGGAAATCAACTATTTTCTGTGATGGTGCCCCTTTGAGTTTCGACCAATTTTGTAGTTTTTGAATTACTCCCCATTCGGAACTCCATTTTCGATGAAATAAATTTTATTGTCTTCCGTACTCGATCAAATATATATTATAAACATTATCACTCAAAATATAAGATCAAATGGTTCATTTATTGCGTGTATATAAGACGTTAAATACGTTTTTTCTAGGTATCACCAAACTGTTTCGTCTGATTTTGTAGTTTTTTCAATATCTCATCACTCACAACTCCGTTTTCAGTTAATTTAGTTTTATTCGCATTCTAACTCGATATATATTGAGGTAGTAATGTAATATAATACATAGTTTTGGGGTCGAAATCAGCTATTTTCCGTGATGGTACCCCTTTGAGTTTCAGCTGATTTTGTAGTTTTTGAATTACTCCCTATTCGGAGCTCCATTTTCGATGAAATAAATTTTGTTTTCTTTCGTACTCGATAAAATATATATTCTATCCTTTATCACTCAAAATACAAGAACAAATGGTTCCTTTTATTGCGTGTATATAAGACGTTTAATACGTTTTTCCTAGGTATCACCAAACAGTTTCGTCCGATTTCGTAGTTTTTTCAATATCTCATCACTCACAACTCCGTTTTCAGTGAAATTAGTTTTATTCGCATTCTAACTCGATATATATTGAGGTAGTAATGTAATATAATACATAGTTTTGGGATCGAAATCAGCTATTTTCCGTGATGGTACCCCTTTGAGTTTCAGCCGATTTTGTAGTTTTTGAATTACTCCCCATTCGGAACTCCATTTTCGATGAAATAAATTTTGTTTTCTTTCGTATTCGATCAAATATATATTCTAAACTCTATCACTCAAAATATAAGGACAAATGGTTCCTTTTATTGCGTGTATATAAGACGTTAAATACGTTTTTCCTAGGTATCACCAAATTGTTTCGTCCGATTTCGTAGTTTTTTCAATATCTCATCACTCACAACTCCGTTTTCAGTAAAATTAGTTTTATTCGCATTCTAACTCGACATATATTGATGTAGTAATGTAATATAATATATAGTTTTGGGATCGAAATCAGCTATTTTCCGTGATGGTACCCCTTTGAGTTTCGGCCGATTTTGTAGTTTTTGAATTACTCCCCATTCGGAACTCCATTTTCGATGAAATAAATTTTGTTTTCTTTCATACTCGTTTAAAATATAAGAACAAATGGTTCCTTTTATTGCGTGTATATAAGACGTTAAATACGTTTTTCCTAGGTATCACAAAACTGTTTCGTCCCATTTCGTAGTTTTGTCAATATCTTTCAGTGAAATTAGTTTTATTCGCATTCTAACTCTATATATATTGAGGTAGTAATGTTAATATAATACATATTTTTGGGACTGAAATCAACTATTTTCTGTGATGGTACCCCTTTGAGTTTCGACCAATTTTGTAGTTTTTTGAATTATTCCTCATTCTGAACTCCATTTTGGATTAAATAAATTTTGTTTTTTCCGTACTCGATCAAATATATATTATAAACATTATCACTCAAAATATAAGATCAAATGGTTCCTTTTAATGCGTGTATATAAGACGTTAAATACGTTTTTCCTAGGTATCACCTAACTGTTTCGTCCGATTTCGTAGTTTTGTCAATATCTCATCACTAACAACTCCGTTTTCAGTGAAATTAGTTTTACTCGCATTCTAACTCGATATATATTGAGGTAGTAATGTTAATATAATACTTATTTTTGGGACGGAAATCAAATATTTTCCGTGATGGTACCTCTTTGAGTTTCGACCAATTTTGTAGTTTTTTGAATTACTCCTCATTCGGAACTCCATTTTCGATGAAATAAAATTTTGATTTCTTCCGTACTCGATCAAATTTATATTATAAACATTATCACTCAAAATATAATATCCAATGGTTTCTTCTATAACTTTTATATAAGACGTTAAATACGTTTTTCCTGGTATCACCTAACTATTTCGTCCGACTTTGTAGTTTTATCAATATCTCATCACTCACAACTCCGTTTTCAGTGAAATTAGTTTTACTCACATTCTAACTTGATATATATTGAGGTAGTAATGTAATATAATACATATTTTTGGGACCGAAATCAACTATTTTTCGTGATGGTACCCCTTTGAGTTTAGACCAATTTTGTAGTTTTTTGAATTACTCCTCATTCGTAACTCCATTTTCGATGAAATAAAATTTTGGTTTCTTCCAGAGTAGATAAAATATATATTCTAAACATTATCACTCAGAATATAAGATCAAATGGTTCCTGTTATTACTTGTATATAAGACGTTAAATACGTTTTTCCTAGGTATCACCTAACGTTTTCGTCCGATTTCGTAGTTTTGTCAATATCTCATCACTCACAACTCCATTTAGTGAAATTAGTTTTATTCGCATTCTAACTCGATATATATTGAGGTAGTAATGTAATATAATACATATTTTTGGGACCGAAATCAACTATTTTCCGTGATGGTACCCCTTTGAGTTTCGGCCGATTTTGTAGTTTTTTTAATTACTCCCCATTCAGAACTCCATTTTTTATTAAATAAATTTTGTTTTCTTTCGTACTCGATCCAATATATATTATAAACATTATCAATCAAAATATAAGTAGAAATGGTTCCATTTATTGCGTGTATATAAGACGTTAATTACGTTTTTCCTAGGTATCACCAAATTGTTTCGTCTGATTTGGTAGTTTTTTTAATATCTCATCACTCACAACTCCGTTTTCAGTGAAATTAGTTTTATTCGCATTCTAACTCTATTAATATTGAGGTAGTAATGTTAATATAATACATATTTTTGGTACAGAAATCAACTATTTTCTGTGATGGTACCCCTTTGAGTTTCGACCAATTTTGTAGTTTTTTGAATTACTCCTCATTCGGAACTCCATTTTCATTGAAAAAAATTTTGTTTTCTTCCGTACTCGATCAAATATACATTATAAAAATTATCACTCAAAATATAAGATCAAATGGTTCCTTTTAATGCGTGTATATAAGACGTTAAATACGTTTTTCCTAGGTATCACCTAACTGTTTCGTCCGATTTCGTAGTTTTGTCAATATCTCATCACTCACAACTCCCTTTTCAGTGAAATTAGTTTTACTCGCGTTCTAACTCGATATATATTTAGGTAGTAATGTTAATATAATACATAATTTTGGGATCGAAATCAACTATTTTCCGTGATGGTACCCCTTTAAGTTTCGTCCGATTTTGTAGTTTTTTTAATTACTCCCCATTCGGAACTCCATTTTCGATGAAATAATTTTGTTTTCTTTCGTACTCGATCAAATATATATTCTAAAAATTATCACTCAAAATATAAGATCAAATGGTTCCTTTTAATGCGTGTATATAAGACGTTAAATACGTTTTTCCTAGGTATCACCTAACTGTTTCGTCCGATTTCGTAGTTTTGTCAATATCTCATCACTCACAACTCCCTTTTCAGTGAAATTAGTTTTACTCGCGTTCTAACTCGATATATATTGAGGTAGTAATGTTAATATAATACATAATTTTGAGACCGAAATCAACTATTTTCCGTGATGGTACCCCTTTAAGTTTCGGCCGATTTTGTAGTTTTTTGAATTACTCCCCATTCGGAACTCCATTTTCGATGAAATAATTTTGTTTTCTTTCGTACTCGATCAAATATATATTATAAACATTATCACTCAAAACATAAGAACAAATGGTTCCTTTTAATGCGTGTATATAAGACGTTAAATACGTTTTTCCTAGGTATCACCTAACTGTTTCGTCCGATTTCGTAGTTTTTTCAATATCTCATCACTCATAACTACGTTTTTAGTGAAATTAGTTTTACTCGCATTCTAACTCGATATATATTGAGGTAGTAATGTTAATATAATACATATTTTTGGGACCGAAATCAACTATTTTCCGTGATGGTACACCTTTAAGTTTCGGCCGATTTTGTAGTTTTTTGAATTACTCCCCATTCGGAACTCCATTTTCGATGAAATAATTTTGTTTTCTTTCGTACTCGATCAAATATATATTCTAAACATTATCACTCAAAACATAAGAACAAATGGTTCCTTTTAATGCGTGTATATAAGACGTTAAATACGTTTTTCCTAGGTATCACAAAACTGTTTCGTCCGATTTCGTAGTTTTTTCAATATCTCATCACTCACAACTACGTTTTTAGTGAAATTAGTTTTACTCGCATTCTAACTCGATATATATTGAGGTAGTAATGTTAATATAATACATATTTTTGGTACCGAAATCAACTATTTTCCGTGATGGTACTCCTTTAAGTTTCGGCCGATTTTGTAGTTTTTTTAATTACTCCCCATTCGGAACTCCATTTTCGATGAAATAAATTTTGTTTTCTTTCGTACTCGATCAAATATGTATTCTAAACATTATCACTCAAAACATAATAACAAATGGTTCCTTTTAATACGTCTATATAAGACGTTAAATACGTTTTTCCTAGGTATCACCAAACTGTTTCGTCCGATTTTGTAGTTTTTTCAATATCTCATATTTTTGGGACCGAAATCAACTATTTTCCGTGATGGTACCCCTTTGAGATTCGGCCGACATTATAGTTTTTGGAATTACTCCCCATTCGGAACTCCATTTTCGATGAAATAAATTTTGTTTTCTTTCGTACTCGATCAAATATATATTCTAAACATTATCACTCAAAATATAAGAACAAATGGTTCCTTTTATTGTGTGTATATAAGACGTTAAATATGTTTTTCCCAGGTATCACCGAACTGTTTCGTCCGATTTCGTAGTGTTTTCAATATCTCATCACTCACAACTCCGTTTTCAGTGAAATTAGTTTTATTCGCATTCTAACTCTATATATATTGAAGTAGTAATGTTAATATAATACATATTTTTGGTACGGAAATCAACTATTTTCTGTGATGGTGCCCATTTGAGTTCCGACCAATTTTGTAGTTTTTTGAATTACTCCTCATTCGGAACTCCATTTTCGATGAAATAAATTTTGTTGTCTTCCGTACTCGATCAAATATATATTATAAACATTATCACTCAAAATATAAGATCAAATGGTTCCTTTTATTGCGTGTATATACGACGTTAAATACGTTTTTTCTAGGTATCACCAAACTGTTTCGTCTGATTTCGTAGTTTTTTCAATATCTCATCACTCACAACTCTGTTTTCAGTTAAGTTAGTTTTATTCGCATTCTAACTCTATATATATTGAGGTAGTAATGTTAATATAATACATATTTTTGGCACTGAAATCAACTATTTTCTGTGATGGTACCCCTTTAAGTTTCGACAAATTTTGTAGTTTTTTGAATTACTCCTCATTCGGAACTCCAATTTTTATGAAATAAATTTTGTTTTCTTCCGTACTCGATCAAATTTATATTATAAACATTATCACTCAAAATATAAGATCCAATGGTTTCTGTTATAGCTTTTATATAAGACGTTAAATACGTTTTTACTAGGTATTACCTAACTGTTTCATACGATTTTGTAGTTTTGTCAATATCTCATCACTCACAACTCCGTTTTCAGTGAAATTAGTTTTATTCGCATTCTAACTCGATATATATTGAGGTAGTAATATTAACATAATACATATTTTTGGGACCGAAATCAACTATTTTCCGTGATGGTAACCCTTTGAGTTTCGACCAATTTTGTAGTTTTTTGAATTATTCCTCATTCGGAACTCAATTTTTGATGAAATAAAATTTTGGTTTCTTCCGTACTCGATCAAATTTATATTATAAACATTATCACTCAAAATATAAGAGCCAATGGTTTCTGCTATAACTTTTATATAAGACGTTAAATACATTTTTTCTAGGTATCACCTAACTATTTCGTCCGATTTTGTAGTTTTGTCAATATATCATCACTCACAACTCCGTTTTCAGTTAAATTAGTTTTATTCGCATTCTAACTCGATACATATTGAGGTAGTAATGTTAATATAATTGGGAAAAGTATGAAAAAGATGTAATATGTTTGACCAATGTGGTGAAAGCGACACATTTGTTGTTTTTGATGCAACATGTTTGTTGTTGTTGGTTTTTGATGCAGTCGTTAAGTTTCCGTCCAAATAACCGTTAAGTGCCCACGTGCCTTGCACGTGACCTGCGTGCAGTGTGAAATTCCTCATATGCCCCTATCTTGTTCGGTGCTATCTTCATAGTCATGTCTTCGCACATAACAACCTCTGCATTTTTCTTGCAAAAACAGAAAGCGTTGAACACAACCCCACAAGGCTCTCCGAGTTCTTACTGCCGACCAAGATGGACAAATGCAAAGTACCAAAATCTCTCCAATACTACTGTTGTCTTCTACTTCATTTAAAGAAATCTTGCTTCTCAAGGCTCGTTTTCTTATTTTCACAGATCAAGGATGCGATTATCTCTCACGGTTGCTTCTTGCAAGAGTGTAATGTTGAGCACTCAATCATTGGTGAACGCTCGCGGTTAGACATTGGTGTTGATCTGAAGCTAAATCTAGAACTAGGTTTTTGATCTATTGTGGTACACTTCAATTGTTGAAGATGACTATTGAATCCTACTATGTTTCCCTCTTCTGTTTCCCTCTGTTCTTGGCAGGACACTATCATGATGGGCTCAGACTATTATCAAACTGAATCCGAGATTGCTTCTCTGCTTGCAGAAGGTAAGATCCCAATGGGGATCGGAAAGAACACAAAGATCAGGTACAAAACCAACAAAATCCCATTAATTTCACTACAGGATACACAATGATATGCACTAAATCTGTTTTGGTTTTGAAGGACGCTAAGATTGGGCAGAATGTAGTCATCGCCAATAAAGATGTAAGTAAAAAGGAAACTTTTTTCCCCTTTTCTGTAATGTTATTAACATTCTATAATTGAGTCTATAGGGTGTGGAAGAAGCAGACCGACCAGAGTTTGGGTTCTACATTCGATCAGGAATCACTATGGTAGCAGAGAAGGCAACAATCGAAGACGACACAGCTATATAAAGTGATTTGATGAACAAGATTGGATCCTTGTGTTTTTCCAGAAGTCTGATGATTTGGATTTCTTCGATTTTGCACCTGATGATTCAGCAGTATACGTGTTGGGTACCTTATGAGATATCGATCGCTATGGCATCGAAATTCCTGGGTTCGTAAACGTATGAATAAAGAGAAATTGTATTATATATTATAGCTTTTGAATAATCAGAATGGTTGTCTCTTCTCTCTGTCCTGCTCCTTTTGTGCTTGTAAATGACTTTTGTCCTTTTGTCTCTTCATTTAAATGACTATTAAATGAGAACATTGATGACAACCTTCACTGATTGTGATATTAAATGAACAATTTCTTAAAGGAATGCAGATAATATATATATATATATATATATATATATGGATTAATTTTCTATGGAAAATCTAATGTTTTCTTACTTTAACATGTAGAAACAAAGGGAGGAGAATAAACAGCTCTAAGTTCTGTTAGAATAACTAATAAAGCAGAACATTATCTACATGTGTAACCCCCTCTGGGACCATAATTATCGTTTCTATCAGCTGGAACACGATCGACTGCACCATTACTGCTTTGAAGTCTTGGAGCATTGGCCAAAAAAAAAAAAGTCTTGGAGCATCTCTACGATCCGTACGAGCATTAGAGCTCATATTCTGAGGAGTAATTTGCTGATTCGTGAAACCCCTCTGCTCCAGTAGATTCTGTATATACAAACACAACATAAATCAAGAGAAAATTCAAAATTCTGCTCAATCATCTCTAAAATTCATAACCAACAAAATCACACTCATCAAACTCGCAACCAATACGATTAGCGGCAAAAATCAATCTTCTTAACGAAAAATTGAGAGGAATAGCATTCTCCAACAAAATTATAAGTAGAACTTCCATTAATCTCAGAAACCTCTGCACTGAATACAAAAGCAGAAGATTCCATGTACCTCAGCCTGAATGTATTGAGCTTCTTTTACACAAAATTCAGCATTTTCATTTTTCTCCTCACTCTCCAATATCTCTTTAACCTGCTCAGCCCAGTTTTCCTTCACAGTTGGAAGAGTTTTGTGAAATGGAAGGAAAATGGTTGTCGCACCGGATTACGGAAGGAGGAGTTAGGGTTTCACAAATAATCGCGGGGAAGAGATTCGATGAGGAGACTTATGCGAGAGACTTCCTGGAAGATGAGGATATTTACTATGGCATATGGAAGGAAATAGAGGTAGGGGTAACTTCGGCATTTCCAATAAATTTTCTTTAAACGTGTCACGTGTGTGGCACATGAGGATTTTTAACGGGACAACATACGGAAAAACAAACGTTTCCATCTAAAACCTACAAAATGCAACATGTTACATAAAATACCTACAGCCCAAAACAATTTTAATCAATCACCAATTTTGGCAAATATATTACATTTTTTTCATACTTTTCCCTTAATGAAACCCAAATAACGAATACATAGTGCAAAAATGGGTAGCCAATCGCTTATGTGAAACACATAATTTTGGGAACCTATTCAAAGCTACAATCTCCAAAGTCCAAACGTACATTCATATAAATATATAAGTAAACTACATCTATATGAACTCCATGCATCATATACTGCAATCTTTAAACACGATATACGTTTCATGTTTATCACACGCACATTCAGAGGTAGTCAATCGATTTAAGGTTTGCCAGAGAAGGATGGAAGTGTCGGCTTTGGCAGCTCAGGCACCTCGAGTTTTGGCAGCTCTGGCAACTTCGGAACTTCGAACTTGGGAAAGGTTGGAAGCTCTGGTTTAGGCAGTGTGGGGAGTTCGGGCTTTGGCAGCTCCGGTATCTTTGGGAAATCAGGCTTTGGCAGCTCAGGAATCTTGGGCAGCTCGGGCTTTGGAAGTTCAGTGTCAAGAAGGTATCGAGAAGCAAGGACACCATTGCTGACAGTGAGGACGAAGAGCGAAAAGAGAGCACATCTGAGATGAGAAGCCATTTTGATGGAGTTTTTGGTGAAGTGTGATGGTGTTCCTTTGGGTATCGCTTTTTATAGAGAAAACAAGAAGTAATGGAAGTTAAGGTGGTTGGGAAAATGGCAAGGTTGATTAGTTCAACTGTTTCATCTAATCGGTAACACAAGGACGAGGACGCAACAAGAATGTCTAAATCTACAAACCAAATTCAACACATGTCTTATCTACTTGACCACTAAATTACCTTGCAAAAGCTGTTTCATTTACAATGTTGCAGAAACCACTATCCTCGACCTTGTCTTCTTTATTTACATGAACTTGAAAACAGGGCAGAGGAGAAGTTTGACGATCATCGTTAGTGCCAAACATCATGGTCTTTTGTCGAAAACCCGACCCCTCCATTGACACGACCGCTTCCACTTAGATCGAGACTCCACCTCTCGAATGTGCAGTTGACAAAATCGTAGTAACCTCCATAGAGAGATAGAACTCCTTTCTCAACTCTGTCTTCTATCCAAGAATAACTGAGCAAGTTCCTGAGAGATTCATTGATCGATTCCTGCATCAAGGAAATTAATTTCTAAAGTTCTGGTAAATTTCTAATGGATATCGGTACCCTAATTAGTGAAATGATTGTACCTTTTCACAATGCTTGCATTGATCTTGGAAGGTAAGGTGGGAAGCAACAGCTTTAGTTCTAATCTTGGCAGATTTTCCGTGAATAACCCAGTTGTCGATATAACTCCTGAGAGAAGAGATCAATCGGGATCATGATGATTCTAGCAAGACATTGAATCTAGTGTTGTTAAAAAAAACATACCTTGAATTCAAATTCTTCATGTTCATGAGGTTTTCAATTCCTGCACAGCAGCTATGTCCTATGACTAGTATATTCTCAACCTACAGAAAGACAAAACAGCAGTAAAAAAAACAGTTTTTTCAATGCTGAGGAATTTAAAACGACAACAAATTCGATGAGGTAGTTGCTCACTTGAAGGAACTTCACTGCAAATTCAAGGGCTGCACCAGTTTCTGATGTTCCCAACTGGCATATACATAATTTCACACCCAAATCAACTCGACCCGTTAAGGGAAATCAATATCTAAATGTTCAGTAAATTGAATAGACAAATTACACCTTGCTGGGAGGAACAAGATTTGCAACGTTCCGTACTGTGAAGGCTTCACCAGGTTGGAATCCAAGAACATTTGAAGGGCAAACTCGAGAATCCGAGCATGCGATCACCAAGAACTACTCGAGCAAAATTTATCGACAATGAACTTTTTCAAGATTTATTTGAAAAAATGTATTTTTTTTAAAGTTTACCTTTGGGGACTGAAGTGTAGCAAGAGCTTGATAATGATCAGCTTCTTTCCTGTTCAAAAATGGCAGCGGTGAGTACCTAATCATGGACAATCAAAGAGAAGACAACCTTAATATCGAAGTATCCTTAATCTATTTCTGTTCCTTACAGAAATTTGTTTCTTTTGAATCTCAGGAACCTCTGCTTCATCTGTATGAACAAGTTTTTTTCATCGCAAGCATCTGTTTCGATCTCCTTTTCCATATTGAATCTCTTCCATCCTTCTAGTTGTGGAGATTCTCTTTGACCAGCCCATGAAGAAGAAGGTGTTCTGATTCTTGTTCCGCAAGTACTGGTGGTGGCAGCTGAGATTATCCGACGAGCACCAGAACCTGAGAAACACCACTGAGTTAGAAGAATCAATCAAACCATGTTTTGAACAAGAATTTTGAGATAGAAAATGTGAAAGGATCACTCACGAATGCTGCAAGACAAGGCCATTAATGCTTTTTGGAGGTGGGGAAGGAAGCTGTCATGCTTTGGGTACTTCCTAAATATCTTAGTAGCGTTAAACAAGTTACTTTCCATAAACAACAGACATGGCGTTCTTATCCAAACTCCCACTATGATGGATCCCAAATTTATGGGAGGAAGAAGCTGACACGTCATCATCATCTTCTGTTGGATATTACAATCCACATCAGCTCCAATTTACATCAGCGTCAATCAGATTGTGGCAAGTGTCAAGTAATTATTAACTTTTTCCATTTAGTTAATTATATTTATGAATGTTACTCTTTTATTAAAAGGGCTCCTCCCCAATCAGCTAAGCTTCATCATTGAATTGAACTGTTATATATACCTCGAGTATCAAATTCAAAGCTGCTAGTTTTGAACTATTTGTTCCAGATTGTTCAGTGGTTGTTACCTTGTGATGCAGGACTATCATTTGCTTATCAATTAGTGTAACTTCTGGATTCTATTCATTGGGATTTGTTCAAGTTTGTCCATCTACTGGATAAGAATGTGTATACTTAATGTAGTCTATGCATTTTTCCACTTCTTTTCCCCAAACTTTGGTCATTCTTGCATGGTCTTGGTGGCTTTTAATGACCTTTACCATTCAAAAATCATATTTGCACTGGCATAACAGTTCTAGATGCTACTGTATCTTCGAATCATGCACTTTCTTTTGAATTTTATTATTTGCATTAAATGTCGATCCAACTGGCAGTGCATAGCCAACGTGGCATGTTGCAGTTCTCTAGCTAGTCCGGGATGTGTAGGGTTGGATACGAGTTATGGGTGATTCATGAGTGATTTGTTTACTGATTGTATTTAAGTTGAACATTTTGTATTCACATGTCATTTTGACATAACTCATCTAACTCGTACGAAAAGTGAATTGAATTTTGGTCATATCTCTCTATCTGTGACTTAACTCATGGATCCTACAATTAATGAATATTATATAAAAATTCATAGGTCACACACGAATTGAAAATCCTACCACTTGTGACTTATTTACAAATGAAAATTATTGTCTTATGTATTATTTTTTACAAATGGAAAGGAAACAAATACATAGAAAATTAATTATTATAAATACATTGGGTTAAATGTTAAAATACATTTGTTATTATAGGAAATTTATATTATTAATACATGTGTTACTATTATTAATACATGTGTTTAGAGTTAGCCCAATTATAAACTAATTATCAGCTAGACTCAAGTATAGTTTTTTTAGAGGTCACTGTAACTGCTATAGTTAGACACGACACGATTAGACACGTTTAGATATGACACAATTAGACACGATTAATTAATCATGTTTAAACATGTGTTTGTCGTGTATTTGCAGGATAGAAGTGTTTAGACACGATTAATAATCGTATTTAGACATGATTAATAATCGTGATTAAACATATAATAGTTGTTTAGACACGCTTAGTAATCGTGTCGTGTTATTATCATGTAAAATGCAGGTCATTACATATCATTTAATCGTGTCGTGTCAGAACATTGTGACTTCTAATTTTACAAATGAATTTCTACGGATTAAATAAAAACTACAATTTAAATCGAAAATCTTTAATATTAAAGCGAAACTACTTCCTCTATCTGGCTGACAACCACTAGCCCTCACTCAATAACTATAAGTAGGTAACGGATTTATAAATGGTTGATACTTGATAGATATAGCACCAAGCAATTGGTGCAACGTATTAAGTTGGACCCACCACAAGATATTTATTGGGGGTACATAAATCAATTTAGGGTTGTTTTTTAAGTTTTATGCTTTCAATATGGTCTAGTGGTGAGCGCCCACTCTCAATTTATTTAACTTTAGAGTTAGGAGTTCGAATTTTTCAAATGCTTTTGGAAAAGATTCAACTTATATACGAAGGACTGAACTCTCAACTCTAGGTTGTCTGTAGGGGTGTGCATAAACCGATTCATGAACTGTATTTCTATCACATTTTAAAGAGGTGCGGTTTATCACTCCAGATTTTGATTGATTTACTGTACCGGCTCGACCGAACCACTTTATATATATATATATATTAAAAAAAACTATAATAATACATAATGCATAAAAGATAATCCATAAAACATAATCTATTAACCCTAAACCATAATACTTATTAATACATAATCAATTATACTAATTCATCACGGAACCAACTTTGGTCTAATGGTTTATAATAGATATTTTAATAATTAAATATAATATTATATTAAAACTTGTAAAAACAAGTGGTATGATTTACCGTTTGCGAACCGATTTTTTGTATATTTTCTAAACTGCTCCATATTTTTTGTAAAAAAACTGTTTGGTTTGTGAACCTGTACGATTCACAAAAGGTACGGTTCGGTTCGACCGAACTGATTTTTTATGTCCACCCCTAGCTGTCGGTGGGGGGCAAGTGCAAAGCGCTGGTTGTTCTCAGATGTGGTGGAGACATTATGTTGCGGGATGGACCTAGGGCCGCCACTACTAGTCCATTCTTTTTTCTTGGATAAAAAACAAACAAATATGATCTCTATCCATTCCTTTTTCTTGGATAAAAAACAAACAAATATGATCTCTATTATGTATATATACCTACGTGCATATTGGTGACTCAACTTGGAAATAAAACAAAAAAACTTAAAGGGACTAATGGTATATAAGGGAAAGTTTGAAGGCAAAATAATATTTGTGGGATTGGGCTTATAATTGGATTTTCCATTTACGGTACAAAAATGGAAAATTAAATCTACATATACATGTTCCCCCTCCTCTCCTAATAATGCTCCCTTTTGTTTTGTGCTCCATAGACAACCTAGATTTCCCCTCTCTGTTTTGGGTAATGAAAGTAGGTCATTTATAAAAAAGAAACAGTTCCCCTGTTTAGCATATAAAGTGAAAGAGAGAACATTTCCTTTCTTGATCAACCAACCTTTCCTCTCTGTCTCTCTAGATAGCTAGCTTCCATTTTCAGACCTCCTGTCCTGTCTCTCCAAATCACAAGGTAAAATCTTACAGCAAACAGATGCTTTTATATACACATATATGATATATACTGAGTAACTTCCATGAAGTAGCTTGTGTTGGATTTTAATGGAGTAATTCCAAGTAGATCTGAGTTTATTCGGGTCACCAATTTCTTACTAGGGTTTTTGATTTCTTTTGATCCTTCTGCCTGTTTGATGTTCTTATTCCGTTTTATTTCATGATTTTGGTCAGCTCATCCGTACGATGATGATGGCGAGGGAGAAGAGAAAGATCAAGAAGATAGACAATATAACAGCAAGGCAGGTGACTTTCTCGAAGAGGCGAAGAGGGCTTTTCAAGAAAGCAGGTGAGCTAGCTGTTCTTTGTGATGCGGAGGTTGCTGTCATCATCTTCTCTGCCACTGGGAAGCTCTTTGAGTATTGCAGTACTAACTGGTATATATACTTACATTATTTTGCTATATTATATATGTATATATATATATATATGTATATGTATATACATATATGTATATTCTGCATCTTGGTTGTGATATATCCACAGTAGATGTTGGGGCCGGATAAGCTCCACACCATGTAATTGCTAATCGATAAGACTCAAAAGTTATGATGTGTGGTCGAGAGAACATAGAAAGAAAGAGATAGAGGAAGAGGAACCTCGTATGTTGCTATTTATAGTAGATAAAAAAATAATAGTAAATTTAAATGTTGGTTGGAAATAAATAAATAAATATTAAACACTCTATACAATAAAGTATGGATATATTATTAATGCATCGAGAAAACTAGGGGTATAATATAATATTAGAAAAAGATACATTTAAATAAATAATAGTGGATAGTAGAATAAAAGCTTTTAATGGTTTCAAAACACTAGTACTTTTCAAATTCTTTATTTTCCAACTATAATTAAATGGAAGAAAAATTATATATTTAACTTTTGTATCATGACCCATACAATATAGGGTATCTAAATTCATTGAGTTTGCATCAAAAATAACTTCTTGGATTATGAGAGGAGGATTGATGATCATGACCCATATATTAGTCTATAATCTTATTATATAGCTCATGTTGTTTTGAAGTAGCAAGGTCTGATTGTTTAACATTACACACTTGTCTATTTTACATAAAGAAACCACATAATCATAGCTATTGATCATGAATTGTAATGAAGGAATAAGAACATGCATGTATTGCAAATGATTTGAACTAGACTCTTAGTTAGTAATTCATGTGTTGAGCTCTCAATCATACATACAGTAATCAATGTGTTTATCTTACTCTTGTGACTTTGCAGCTAGTCAAGCATGGGACATTAGATTAGATGATAATAACCAAAAATCATATATATGCTTCAAAAATGGCTTAAAACCTTAAGGGGTTAGGTGTATATTATAGAGACCTTGATACAATTGTTAGTTTAAAACGTACGTTTTAACATATATATGGTATATCTTGAACTTGTGACTGAAGAACTTCGGTATTTTCTTATCATATATCACACCCTATCTTAAATTAATGTTTTACGAACATCAATTTATACCATACTCTTCACTTGAATCCATACAATGGGCTTTGTGCGTAATCACCTCGGTCTTTCATATTTTTTTCTCTCAACTTTTAACGGCATCCCATGATTCGATTATGCGTTCTCTAATACCATATCATGATACCAACTGTCTAAAACCTTAAGACGTTAAACGAAGATTCAGTTAATGATTTTATTATCTAACACAAACTAGCTAGTTTGCATCCATGTTTTCATGATTTAGCATTTGTGGTGACTTTAGTTTTTTTTAGTTACTAGTTAGAGCTAGATTTAAAGAATTACTTAGTTTGGTTTTTGGGTAAATAGTCTCAATGCATATGAATGTTTGTTGTTGTTAAATGCACCAACATGTTTGAAAGTGTTGTTTCTTGCACCAACTGTTAACTATCCGTCCACTTTTTCCGTTAAATATTTCAAAATAGCAATTTTACCCTCTTGTTTTTCTTCATATCATCTTCAACACTAAATTCAATTCCTAAATGCAGATTTGAGTTTCAATTATACACAAAACTACATTTTGGGATTGAATTCAAACTCAAATCTGCATTTTTGGTAAAATTTGAACCCCAAAATGCATATTTGAGTTCGAATTCAATCCAAATCTGCATTATTGGGTTGAATTCAAACTCAAATTTGCATTTTTGAGTTGAATTTGAAACCAAATATGTGTTTTGGAGGTGTATTAAGTGTTGAAGATGATATGAAGATGAACAAGATGGTAAACTTATTATTTTGAAATATGTAACGGCAAAAATGGATGGATAGTTAACTGTTGTTGCATTTAACAACACGTTCAAACATATAGGTACAAAAAACTACATCGATGGTGCAAATAATAACACGAGTAAACGTATGGGTGCATTGAGGCTATTACCCTTGTTGTTATTTTCCTATCATCTTCATGGAATTTCATGTGTTACTTAGGGTTTCCCATGGATGGCTACTGACGTTAGTGTTGTTTGTGAAGCACAAATGATACCCTTCAAAGGTATAAGATTCACCAATCTACCATTGCACAAGCCAACACTTCCTCTGTTGAACTCCAGGTCTCCCTCACACTCGAAAGTGTTGTAAAATCTTCTTCTTCACTTCATAGGGTTTCTACTACTTATAACTAAATTGAAATGTCCTGTATATTTCAGGTGGAGAGTAGCAGTAGCGTCAGGTTAAGCAATGAAGTAGCAGAAAAAACACAGGAACTAAGGTCGTATCAACAATCATTATTACTCTCATACAGATAGAACATCCATGAATATATCTTTACTATATATTTGATCATTAATTAAGATGTGTATAACCAAAACAGGAAGATTAAGGGTGATGATCTGCGAGGGATGAACTTGCAGGAACTGCAGCAACTCGAGAAAATGCTTGAAGTTGGTCACTCTCGTGTGCTTCAGAAAAAGGTACATAATGCATAAATCACCTTTAACCTTTGATTAGCTTTTCTTACTATTTTCGAGTCCATATTCTTTGAGTTTTGATGTTCTTTCAGGAAGAGAAGATCATGGGCGAGATCAAGGGACTCGAAAACAAGGTATATAGATAGTATGCAAGAGAAAAAAAATTAATTAATACATTGAGGTTGAATTTCGATTATGTGTCTTAATTTATGTATTTTTTCAATAATTAAACATTCTAATCCTATATTTATTTTGTTGTGTATATTAAATTAGTTCAGACATATTTATGTTTTTTTTTTCTTCTGAATAGTGCATATATGGCTACTATAATGTATTAATTCCAGGGTTTCTTGTTATTGCAGGGACATAAGTTGATGGAACAAAACAAGGAGTTGAAGCACAAAGTAAGACATCTATCTATCTATATATATTCATAATCTCAATAATATTCATAATTTTTCATGCCCTCTATCTATAATTCATTCATGATAATCTAATAAATAATGTTTCTAAATATTTAAATTTAATTGATTGCAGATAGCAGTAATAACAAATAATAGGAGGAAATATGTATTTGTGGAGTCCGATTATGTATCTAATCAAGAGCAAGGTGGTGTATCATCTGATTCAGCCAACATTTCCGGACCATCTCTTGATGATGATGGTTCTGATACATCCCTTCGATTAGGGTAAGTGCATTTCAATCTTTAAAGTGTCTATAAATTAATTCATGAGCATATTAAGTTTAGCACATGTAATGCTTCCTAAGTTGAAATGATCAATATTTGGATACATCATTCAATATCACAATTAAAAACAAATTTTTATTTTGATAAAACGATAGTTGCTTATGTTCTGAATTCTGAAATTATGTGCTTATTTGTCAAGTTCATTCGAATGTATATCTTTCAACTCATGTTTTTTCTTTGTTAACGTGGTTCAAAAGTTGTAATGAATATCAAATCGTAATTGTTTAAAGTCAAACCGAACTTTGAGGAAAAACCAAACAGCAAACCAAACTTTTTTGTTGACAAACAACAAACCAAACTTTGGAATTGAGCAATCAACAAACCTATCTCAAATTTTTATTATGTTTGAACAGATTTTTGAATGTTTGATAGAGTTATTAAGTCGTAATAATCTTTCCTTAGAATACTTCAACTGATGTTGACTTAATAACTCCCTCAAACATTGAAAAATTCGTTCAAACATAATAAAAATTTGAGATAGGTTTGTTGATTGCTCAATTCCAATAGTTTGTTGTTTGTCAAAAAAAAAAAAATCCTCAAAGTTCGGTTTGTTTTTTGATTGTTAACCCTTGTTTAAATGGTTTCTATGTTCTATCGCCATATAATCACATTTTCTCACTGAAATGAAGAGCAAATGTTCATTGTAGAACGCTATTTTAAGAAGTTATTGGTTTTGAATTTGCAGGCTTCCATTCTGAAACAAATCTCGGCTACAAGATGAGCTCAAGTATATGCGTTGATGAAACTCCTGTCATTTTGTTTGATGTTCATGGAATTAATGTTCAACTAATGAGAGTTTGTTGTAACAATTCTGTGGTATTTACTATCAACATAATCGATTGACGTAATTGATCTGTGTGATTAGCTGATTAGGTTGTGCTTGTTAAAACCTTTTGAGTAAATTTGAAATTTATTTTTACAAGTCATGACATTTTTCGTGGTGGTGTCGTCTCTAAATGTGGTTACATTTGATTTCATCAAGAAAATTACGCTCATTGATTTAATAAGTTTCTTTATTTAAAATTTAAATACGACATACGACACATTAATTAAGGTTTATTTATTTACTTTTATTATCAGGAAAAAATATGCAACGTGAAAGAGACGGTAGATATGCATGTAAGAAGGAATTTTTTATCAATATATACTTGAAAAAAATAAAGAATGCGGATGAGATTCGCGGTCTCTCTTTCCAAATTGGCAAATTTTCTCCGCTTTTTATTCTGACAAACCTCTTCACTAACTCAACTTGTTTTTGTCTTTGGTGCAAACCTACTCACCCACGAATCTCATTCGTGGGTACTATGGGTGATAAAAAAAAATTAGTTTGACGAATTTTCGACAAGGCCGGTTTAATTAGGACCGAAACTGAGTAGACGAGTTTTTTTCTTTAAGGTCGGACTCAGTCTCAGGTTTTTTCTCCAAAAGCCTGAATAGGATCAGACCGGTCAGACCTTGAAGAAAATTGTAGAAATTCATGTTGTAACCCTTGAAACACTAATAATTTATGACCTTGAAACATTCAACAACTCTTGGATCGGTTTCATAAGGGAAGTGCGATGGAAGACGAGAAGCGAGCGTGTTCAAGACCAAAACTTCAATTATTTTTTTGAAAAATCCAGTTGATTTTTTTTGTACCAAAAATTTCGGTTCAAGACCGAGCCCGGTCCGAGTCAAGCAAGACCGATTCAGACAGATTTTTTTGGTCAAAATCGGTCTCGGTCCTCCAAATGGCAAGACCGGAATTTCGGTCTCGATCCTGCCTCCAAAACCGGTCCGCCCATGATTAGCCCTAGCGGGTACGGACTTTACCCGTGAATGGGAAGGAAACTTCTACTGATGAATCTCATTCGCAGGTAAGTATACTTTCGTATTTTTAAAAGAATTAAGAATATTTTTGTATTTATTTATTTATTCAATATATGTTGGTAAAAAATTCTGGAAGAAACCAACAATTATGAAATATAGAATTTCAAAATAATTGTTGTATAATTAGAAAGATGGTATATATAATGACAAACTCTACTCATTCATGTCATATACATAAATGATATTATTCGCGCGTGAAATGCAACAAAGAGTTTAACCATGTATACTAACCATTTCAAGACTTATAAAATGTAGTTTTGACAACTAACTTAGTTCTACAAGTGTAGAAATGTACATCTTGATTACTTAGAAACGTGTCTTTTACTACAACTGCAAAATGCGTGTAAATCACTTTCGGGTGAATTGATATTGTTATGATAGATTACTCATTAAACCACTCTTCTTACAACTGCAATATCCTCCTTACCTAATTCATTCAAAATTCAGAAAATAAGCCAACTTGATCATGACGAAAAATGTCAAATCATATTTACGCATGAAATCCGAATCGACGGATCAGACTGCAACCCATGTGAGCTTCTGAGAGTCTAAAAAAGAAATTAACTACACAACTAATTAAAGTCTAACCTCCTGCATTAGCAGTTGTTCTGATTTCACCACGCACTTGTACTTACTACTACTGCTGCTACAGGATCTCCATCTTTGAGTTCTCTTTCTCCAACAACGAAATTGGTAAATTTAAGGGTGAATTATTCCCAGTTACTCCTTGCTCCCTCGCCTCCCCCACCACAACTTCCCTATTCTCTTCTGCAGTGGAATGTGAAATTACCGTTTTGATAGGATTAGTTTGGTCATTTCCTCTCAAAGTAGTCTCCCCCTGCTTTTGAGCTTGGTCACTGCTAGATGGTTTAACGCCACCACCATCTTCTTGCTTCGATGGAAGTTCAGTGGATTCAGAACCTCTAGTGTTAAAGGCTGCTGCTGCTTTCAATGGAGCAGCTCTCCTTGCAATGGAATTAGGTGCAGCTAGTTGGCTTGGAAGTCCATTGGAGATACGGTGAAAAGCTCCAGAATGGAGAGAGGAAGACTTGATTAAGGCGGAGCTGCTACTGGGGATTATATGAACAGCTTTCTTTGAATGAGCAGCAGCAAGAAGAGATGCAGCATCGGAAGGGGTAGCAATGCGGGCCCCGGCTGCAACTGCTGCTGCTTGGATCCCCAAAGTATCAGCATCGGGAGGAGGACGCATATTATTGATCTTTCGTGGTGGTGATGTTTTTAGAGTCACAGCTGCTGCTGGCTTCAGGTTGGCGCTTGCTACTGATGATGCAGGTACCTTGCTTGGCAAGGTAGCAGATGCCTTATTTGGCAAGGGAGTTTGTTGAGTCTGATTCTGCTTGCTGACAACTCCTTAAAAAATTTTAAAAAAATGCAATGAAAGGTTATTTTCTAGAATCAGGAGCTGCAATGGACCAAAAATATAGTAGACAGACAACAAAATCAGAGATCAAGGGCGTTATTGATGTTAATTAAATGGAGATGAACCCAACCTGATTTCATATGAGTTGAGCTAAGAGCAAGTGTGATTGCACGGCGTGTTGCCAACTGAGACTCAGTGAGTTCAGGTTTAACTGATTGCACGCTTCCTACATTCAAATTTTTGCCTCTTTTCCTAAGAAAGGACCATCTCTGAAGAAAAAAAATCATAACGGTAAATAAAATTAGGGTTGATCATGGGCGGTCCGGTCCGGTCCTGAAGGCAAGACTGAGACCGAGACCGAAATTTCGGTCTTGCCTTCTGGAGGACCGAGACCGACCTCGGCCAAAAAACCCGCCCGAGTCGGTCTTTCTTGACTCAAGCCGATCTCAGTCCTGGACCGAATCTGACCCCCCAAAAAAATGAATTTATCCAAATACAAACATCATTGGAATCAAAGTAACAAAATTACAAAGTACAAATCAAAGTAACAAATCAACCAAGTAACAAACATACAAAGTTCTAAACAAAGTTCATTTTTTCCCATTGTTCCAAACATACATCATTGATTTTTAGGGTTTGTATAGTAAATTCGGTACGGGCCGGTCTTAATCGGGCTTTGGGAAATAAACAAAAAAAGACCGAGACCGACCTTGAAGAAAAAAAAAACGTCAGCTCGGTCTCGGTCCTAATCGGACCAGTCTCAGGCCGGTCTTGTCTGAAATTCGGTCCAACAGTCTTTTTTGATCACCCCTAAATAAAATAGCAGCTAACAAGATTTTGGAAAATTTGCTTGTTGGTACCACATAAATCAACAAAGAGTTAACATTTTTAGGGTTGCCAAAGTTAGTGATATCCTTTGATTTGACTTGTAACAGCATTCCAAAGCATCAGAACTCAATCCTGATGCAAGTTTAAGAGAGTTCTGTTGCCCATGAACCCTGGAAAACTGGGTCAAACCCAGACATCTTAACAAGACTACATGACAACAGAATCTCCAGATTTAATGCTTGCAGTTTTAGCAAGTGCAAAGTAGTGTTTCAAATACAAATGCAGTCGTTACTCAGAAAAAGGCCACTGGGAAAGGGTGATGGTTCAGATATCTCACATAACTCTAATGAAATCGGGGAGTAAAACAGTTCAAAGTGAAGAAAGCTTTAACTAAGAAGAGTTAAGTTTCAGTTATTTGTCTTATAGAGCTACATAGATTCCAAATAAAAGCTACGTACCTCAATTATTATAGATAATGCATGCATGAATTTGAAAGCCCAGCAAAAATGGAAGATCAGCCAAGAAAAAAACCTGGGATAACTGGGAAGCTGTCCTATCTCCCTTGAAGTCTCCTTTCAACATATCCTCCCAATTTCCTTCACCACATTTATGCACAGCAGCAGTTAGTTCCTCATCCTCGGCCTTGGACCATGCCTTTCTTTTCTTTCGCGGAAGCATGTTATCATTTCCATCCAAGCCCTCAGAGGGCGCGGCTTTAACAGATACTGGAAGTGTCTTGCTCATGCCAAATCTTGAAGAAGATTCTTGAATGTTATCTGAAGCTAGTTTGCATCTATTGGGCATATTATTAGCCAAGGGAGCCTCAGCATTCGTGATATTAGCTCCACTGGAATTGCTTCGATTACCAGTAGCAATTAATACCTGAGCAAATCGCGAAAATTAAAATTTAAACTAGACAAGCATATCAAGTATTTAGTATTTAACTTAAATTGATCATTCAGCATTGAAATGGGAAATCATCAAAATCACCATGCGCTCAGATTACATGAGCAAAGAGAATACAAGGATGTATATTAAAAAAAAGCTTTATTATAAGATAAGATATGAACTTTCCTACCAGAAGAATTTTTTGACAAAAATGAAAAAGATAAATGCTTGATGTTTAAAAAAGAAATACACATATGTATTTCTTATGTAACTTATTTCTTTCTTCCGGGATTTATGCCTCTAAATAGATGAGTAGGAGAAACAGGTTTCACTCGTGATAAAAAAATAAATTATCACATTCGTTTGCCGCAAGTAGCAAAAATTCAGTCAAATCCATATGGCAGTGTGACAAATGTTCACTAGGGACATCTATTTCCAGTATTTCTTTTGACCCTATACCCATAGATATTATTGCAATCGCGAAGTGAGAAGTTTATTTTGTGCAGAAGAGAAATTATCAACCTTTCAGTATTTCTTAGACGGAATTGTCATTAATATCAGGAAAATACTAAACTATACAAAGCAACAAATAGAGATGTATGCAACCTATTCTTGATATAAAAAAAAAATCATTTAACCCGGGTTAACCAATGCCAGACAGAAGGATGAGCTTACCTTTACGCATTGTGCAGCCTCAGTTGCAACATCACTATCGACAGCAGGAGAAGCTTCCAATTCGAACTCTAAATCACTATCATCATCCTGGCAAAAAAATTATAAAGTATAGTAGTAAACAAAATATTACTATCACAAAGAAATACTTTTACAGTTTTACTATAACAAATGTGAATGATATACGAAAACTATGATTCGTTTTGTTACTTAAGTGAGTTGAGGTGAAGAACTATTCTCTTTGCATGCAGTATGTAGACAAAAATCTATAATACGAATCCACTATCAACATCATACATATAACACAATCTCAGAAAACAGGCTTAGCAGGGTCTATCTTAAATGATTCTCCTCACTGATACTGTTTATGGGCATCAACATATTTAGCCTTCTAGACATCCCATCAAAAGGATGCCAACCTCTAGGTGCTACAAAAATATTCAAGTTTGCATCTTTCTTAGAAGGAAAAGGCAATAATACCATATTCATAAGCAGACCTCCTTTGCTATTGATTCTACTTTCAGCATTAGTTTCTAAATTCCAGATACACAAAGAAGACCCCTATGAAACCTCTGACATGGAATAAGGACTTGGTTTCACTATTCAGTTCTTTGCTCCTTTACAATTAGCAATTACAAGAGACCATAAACTCGAATCGTTTTCCCAAGCTTCTGGCAGCCAAATGAAACAGCAGCAACCCGCATAAAGAAATTGATATTACGAGATTATCAAGATGGAAAAATTACCAGGGGCTCTGCCCCGAGTTCTGGTTTGTCGAGCAAAGTACTGCCGTAAGCCAGATGGCGCCACAGCATTTGGCACTCTCTAGCATCAGTGATCCCAGTGTTAGTCTTATTTACCAAAGTGTGCCAGTCAATCTTCGAACCATGGAACATGGCCACTTCGTGAAGCAATGACAGCACAGTAGTTGGCGGGTACCTGCTCATTACGCCATAATCCTCAATCATATACACGAATAGTGTCGATCCTAACCATTTCACTAACTGTTCATCGTGATACCCTCCAAAAGCCCACTGATTGATTAAGAAACGAAAAGTGTACCTTCTTAGAAGATTTGATATGTCTTCTTCAGTGATGGATCCCTTCTTCTGCTTCTTCGCCGTGGACTCGGTCCCCATCCGAGCTTGCGGTGGCATGGCAAGACCAATAGTCAGTGTCTGACGGTAAATTCCGACGTGACCAGATCGTTGTATTACGCGCGCTTCCACCACCAAGGAGGAAGGAAGAAGATGTACGGGTTCTGTTGCAGCTCGAAGGAGTCCGAGAGAACGAACAAAGACAGGGCGAACCAGGCTACAAAACTAAGCAAGTATCATACTTTTTAAAGTGATATTGAAATTGAAAATTTGAAACAACCTAGGGATGGATTTTTTTCTTTGACCTTAACTTTGTCTTTGAATACATTGTGGTCCCTCAACTTTGTTATAGAATTATGTACGTCCCTGACTTTAAAATCTCGTCAATATTTTATAATAATAAATTAATAATTTATTGTTGAAGTAAGTCCGTGTAACATAAATAGAAATACCATTTCGGTGGTATTCAAATAATTTGGGCATCATATATACAACAAGACTACATCATTTTATCACCAATTGATTTTAGAATGGAACTCAAGTTGTATATTGTGGTTGATATTTGAGTTTGTCTCAGACTCTATATTAAAATTTAACATGGTATCAGAGTCTGGTTCCATAGTGTTGTGTTGTTTCCCGTTGTAGGTGCCCGATGTGGGTTTGTTGTGTCTTGTTTACTTCACGTACTAGAGTTCGGGTCGGACCTGGACGTGAGAGAAGATTTGTTGAGTCCCAACCCGTCTGGATTAAAATGTATCAGTGTCCCCTCCTATCACCCATTGGTTTTAGGATGGAACTCAAGTTGTATATTGTGGTTGTTATTTAGGTGTGGTTCGGCCCAGATATTCAAATTTAACATTTATCTTACGTTTTTTTCAACTATTCAATGAAGGGTAATGTGAGGTGCTTAGCCTATTAAATGCGATACTTGCGGTGCAGGCTTTCCAGCTCTGAAGAAGTAAAATCTTAATGTAAAAGGGAATTAACATCTCTAAGGTACTGCTCGTCCATCTGCAGGTTCTTAACAATTCCTTCTGCCTTGGTTGAGTCCACGTTTTCCTGAAACGCATGGTTACATGAATGTACAATCAACCACAACATCGTTGATACAAGGGTTGAAAGTCATCCAAGTGGAATGCATACAAGAAACTCACTTTGCTTCCAGCTCATTCCTTTCACATGTTGACTCATTCCTTCCACATGTTGGCACATTTCTTCCATATGTTGGAGCATGCAAAAAAACATGTAAGGGTGAGCAGTCCAATGTCCTTCCATATATTTAAAGAGAACTCCTATAAATGGAAAGTTCTGATATGTAAGAAAAAGTGCAAGAGCAAAAATGGTAGAAGGTGAGTGAGAGATTGAGAGAATTTGTAGATTTTGAAAATCTTGTAGCAAAAAAACTTCAGTGGACGTAAGCAATTTGCCGAACCACTTTAAAATCGTTTGTTTGATTTTCGGAAAGGTGAGTGAAACACAACAACAAGTTATAATCATGTAGAGTCAGTCCTATGCACGTCTCTGGCCATGCCCTTGGCATCACCACAGACGTAGAGGTTTCCTCCTTGAGAGATCAGGCTCCAGAAATATGCTCCCTGTTGAAATTCATTATTGCAAAAGTAAATAAAAATGATACGAAAAAAAATATATATATAATAACAAGGCTATTTCATATACTGCTCACTTTTTCGAAAATCTTGTGCTGAACATACTCCTTCTGTGGACCTTCCCTTGAGAATGCAACGATGAGCATCTTGGCCTGATGAAGGAGAGAGTCTAACTCATTAGAGAAAATATTTCATATTATGCTATATGTAATCAATTGATAAAATGCTATCATTGTAACGAAAAATATATATTTAGGGGAATGTTGATCAACCACATATGCAAAGAAGTGATAGCAATTATATTCCACGAGTAATAACATTCAAGTGGGAATGTTGATCAACTGAAGATGCTAGGAAGTGGTAGCAAATATATTCCTTGAGTTAAAATATTAACTATAAGTCATATATCATCGTCGAAATGAACTCATAAATTGTTTCTGAATTCAAATGCTACTCATCAATTGTTGTTGTGTTTAACTTAGTGATTCGTTTTTTTTTAATAAATAAAACATATATAGTAGAATTAATGATGAAAATATATAAATAGTATTACATCATTTTATTTTTTATTTAATAAATTATTTTTTTTATTAATTATTATTAGATAATCCGAGTAAATAATAAAATTAAAATATTTTATATTAAAATTCACAAGATTTAATAAAAACTAACACGATGAACTATTTTTAGGTAGGATTAATAGACTTAGGGTAGTTAAGTAAATTTTTACTATGTATTAAATAATACACCATAGTTAGATTATGTATTAGATAATACTCAATTAACACTAACACTATAATTGTGTATAGCTAATACATATGTATTAGCTAATACATACCATTATTTCTAGTCAAACATTGTATTAATTAATACTAATACATAGTTAATACTTCAATCAAAAACCCCTTAAGAATCACATACTTCAATCACATATTTTACCTTTTAATCCATGATGTACTTCTATGTGTATTTTAACACATCCACTTATGATTTATGAATCATATACTCGGAAACATTAAGGGTAAATCTGTAACTTCAGGGAAGCCCACATTCCTTCTTAAGCTCCTTCGCCACCTCAGCCACCTCATGTTCCGGCAAGATCATACTCACAATTCTCCCATTCTCTTTCCATGGAATTACCAATACTACCCCTTCTTCCCCCACCCCATCAATGAAGTAGTTTGCAAACACCGGCTTTTGCCCCCTCAACTCTAATCCATACACATCCGCTCCCTCAAGATTCAAAAATGTCAAATTCGCACCAAACACTATAAAATCTGATTGGGGATCCCTCTCAACCATCTCTTCTATTGCCCTATTTTGATGCATCTTTCCTTTTGCAATCTCCCCTGCCACTTCAGACACACTTGCTTCGGAGATCGAGAAGTTCGCCTCGACCGTACTGATAATCAGACCGTTGATAGGCAGATAGTCTCCCGCATCGAAGTCATTATTCATACAAATAGTGATTGTTTTTGTTCGAGTATTTCCTCGGATCTTTGATAAGGATTTCCATACCATAGCCGATAAGATATCGAATTCAGATAGGTTATCGATCATTATAAGGCCGAGTTGCTTTTTAGTAATACGAACATAAGAAGTGTTCATCTTGCGGTTGGTGGTCGTGATCCAGGAGTCTCCGGTCGGATCGACCTGCCGGACAGATGAGACTGTTCCTGACCGGACAGTGGGGGGTTTGGGTGTTTGAGGGGTAGCCACGTGGAGTGTCTTGGGTGGCATTTGACCTGCCATGATGCGACCCCACATGTTGATGAATGAAGAGGCTGAGAATGCATCACCGAGTACATGTGCCCAACTCAGTCCCAAGGAGATACCTCCACATCTGAACCAAGTAAACTGCGGAACAATAAATTAATGGGTTAATTAACTCTTAAAGTAAAAAAAAAAAATAAAAAAAAATTAGGGTTTGTGTTAATTTTATTAATAAATCTTGTTTTGAATAAATCAATAATTAATTCCAATTAACTTGTTATTTTGTTTTTACCTTAATTAACTTGTTATTAAAGTGACATAGTTATATATGTTTTTATAATCGTATGAATTATCAAATTACAAATTTTTCCAAATTTCATCTAGGGAGATTGAAATATATATATATATATATATATATATATATATTGTATGTACATGAGGGTTTAACGTTAACATTATGAACAGGGACCAAGCCAAGGCCTAGGGCAATTGCCCCCTCAACTTTTAATTATGTGTAAACTTAATCTCAAAAAATGTAATGATTTTCAATTTAGTCTTTTTGAATAATATATTTTCCCCGCTAAATTTTATTTAGTTCAACTATTTGTAGTTACTCAACTCGATCATTTTTTTGGCTTTCGTCCCTGACTACGAAGGAAGAAATAAATAAATTATCAGATTAGAGAGGTTTGGAATAATATGCAGTTTTTGTTATTTAAAAATGGGTTGCAATGTTAAATTAAGGGTTTAGTGTTTTATGTTATTTATATGAAAAGTCCCTTAAACGCCTATAAAAATTTAATTAGTGTTTGTGGTACTTAACGTGTATATGCCTACTACTTTAGGGGTGACAAACTGACAATTTGAGTGTGTGCGTTAAATGATGTTATTATACAAATTTTACTAAATATAATAACACATTAAATTTATTATTTATTTCTTATAAATAAAAATTATACTTTCAGATCTTTTACAAAAAAAATAGTATTTTTTGTCTATTTTCTATTTATAATAGTATTTAATAAAAAAAAATATTTTTTTTGGCCAACAATAAAAAAAATATTTAGAAACACAGAAAACTCTTTTCCTATTTTTAAATAAAAATAATAAAATATATATAGTTTCCGAAATGTATGAGTAAATTATCAGCGTACTGAGTATACTTATAGAAAAACGACACACGTGGCACAATTTAAAGTTTCGATGCCGACTCTCTTGACAATGGAGAATGGACACGATTCCCTCACCGGTTACCGTCTCTAACTTCTACCTAAGTATTGTATATTTATTGCGAAAAGAAAAAAAAAAACAAAAAAAAACTACCTGAATATAGACGAGAGGGGAGAAGCCCAGATCAGGTCCGAGCACATGCCGATACAGCAACTCCATCTCGTCAACCTCGCCACGCGCCGACATCTCCAGCCACTCCTCCATCGTCCTCTCGCAGCGGGCCTCCACAATCCTGACCCCACTGTCGTTGCACTTGATCACCGGACGGTCATCAGTCTCCTGCCGCCGGATCCTGCCGGAGACAGGGTAATAGAGATCGAGCCACCGTGCCATGAGTGCCTTGATGTCTCCGATGGTGAGGCCTCGCGACGTCTCGGGGCTGAAGTAGTAGACGCCTTTCACGTAATGAAGCTTCATGAGGAGGTCGCCGTTGGTTAGCACACGGACCGCGGTGTCCTCCGACGTTATCTTCGCTGGGACGACGGATGAGAGCTTCAAGTCATGGACGACTTGTTGACTGGTTTCAGACTCAATAACCATATTGAGTGAGAGAGAGAGAGTAGAGTAGAGTAGTAAGAGTTAGTTGCAGATCAACGGAGAGGCGGAGGATCATTTATAGTAGCCACTAGGGCTGTCGATATTAGGTATCACAAATATCATAACTATACTATAGTTTTAAATCACATATCATAATTATAACTATTATGAGTATAATTTTTAATACTATAATTATTAAAATAACTGTGATTATTAACTATGTTTTTAACCGTATACCCACATTCATTTCATACCATGGTTATAAATTTTTCACCGCATCATTGTCGGACCCGGTAGCCGCATTCTCCCATCCTACTTTCTACCGTCCGTAAGCTTCTTCCCACGTATCCATCTTTCTTATATCTCTTTTTTATATCCTTATATTATATTGAGTAGGGTGAAAACGGAACGGTAGGACAGGTTTTTTCACTATTTTGTTTGTGTATTTATATTTTCGGATCGATTTTTTTTTTTTTTAAAAAAATCAACCGAAAGACCGTATAAGAAAAAATAAATTGTCTATTTAGAGTTTGAATTTTCGTACCGAATTTTCGATTTAAACCGAAAATAAAAAAATACACATTCAAAATCAAATTAAACAACAAAATAACTTGATTTAATAATATTTACGTAACTTTCTACTAAGTCGATTTAAATAACTAAAATAACTATTAAATAACAAAATTATTATTTATTATTATTTATTGATTAATTAATATAATATATATAAAATTATATACATATAAACGGTCGGACCAAATTCCACTGTCTTTTAGATTTGTAGACCGAACGGTCTAAAAAACGCTCCAAACAAAAAGCAATCTGACCTTAAACCGAATTGTACATTTTTAGGCCGGTTCAGTTTTCAAGAATTTTCGGACCACTCTATTTTTACTTTCACCCCTAATATTGAGCTTGCTGTGATTTTGAAATAAATTATGAGTTTTTTCTCTCAATAAAATGGATTAAGTTTGGGTCTTTGACTTAGATCAAGTCGTTCATAGGTCTTATTTGGGGTCAAGATTAAAAATTTAAACCAACTGGTTGAGCTAAACTCTAAACCTTTCAATTGAAGCTAAATTCAATATTAATTTGATTTAGGCTCGGGCTAGGGTATGTGATATTTTTAATAGTATTATATTATTTTTGCAATCTTCAAAATATATATTCTTATTAAGTTTATATAAAGTGTTTGACAATTGATAAAAAAAACTCATTGACATAACTTAAATCTTTAATTAAATAACAAAATGTTGAACCGTTACACAAATTACACTATCTTACCGTTAACTATCGGCATATGTGGAATTGTTGTCTTCTTAACCTTATTTTGTATCCCCATCATTACTTACATTGACAAGAGAGTATAATGTATTTCGTTGTCAAATTTAGTGCTGGTAATTAAGGGCGTTTAGTTGGGAGTTGTTCGTATTTAATTATTCATTAAACACAAACCTCAATCGTATTATTAATTATTATAATAGACAGAAAAGCGGACCTACAGTTATGACGTGTCAAAGCTGACTGTACCTCTGACTAAGCTTAGAATTAAGAATTTAGATCTGAGGGGTCCCACGTAGTTAAAGTCCTCAGACTCGATGGTCCGATCCTTATATATATATATATATATGTTAAATAATATTTAACTTTAATAAATCGTGGTTGAACACTTATATAAATGATTTACCTCGTTTTTAACACTTTTAATTAAGAGCGTTAATTTCGAGCGTTGGATCCACATGTAGGTAGGTTGTGATAAGATTTACTAAACTCAAGCACGATTCACCCGTTTTTACGGGTCAATTCTCGTGACCCGAGCGACCCCCATGACATTTTAGGTTTAGTGTTATAATTTTTTCATTTTATTTTTATATATTATAAATTATTCCACGGATCGATGAGTTGATCCGTGGGTCGAAAGTTACGACCCAAACACACCCCGTTTTTTGGACAGATCAAACAGGACGTGTTAAAATGACTCGTGGATCAAAAAATTCAAACTCAAACACGACTCGTGGACGGGTCAATCGCGGGTCACCCACGGGTCGTGTCAAAAATTGACACACCTACTTTTAATATGAAAATATATGTATAAATACATATAATTAAGTGTATTGTTTTTTTTAATGTTTTTTTTTTAATTACATGTGAAATTTAAAATTTTATTATGAAATAACATTATGAATTTCATAAAGTTCATGTTGTTTAGGGTTTATATATATATTTTTTTAATTTAAAGTTAATTATGCATATCATTTTGTCATATTTCTATTTTGAATTTAGAGATATATTTAAAATTTATTTATTTACACATAATATATTCATTAATACCATTAGACACACTGTACATTAATTGATATTTATGTTTAGTGATGAAGGTACGAAGGATTGAGGGGCAATTGTCCCCCTCAACTTTTAACTTGTGTAAATTTAACCTTAAAAATGTAATAAATTTTAATTTAGTCATTTTAAATCATACAGATGTTCCTACTAATTTTTTTTAATTTAACTATTTATCCTAGTAAAATTTGTGGGTTCGTGAGTTCCTATATATCTCATACGAAATCTAAGATGATAACATGCCCCAAGTAGGTGAGAGTCTCCCTGTCCCATCGCTATGAGCTGTTCCCAACTAATTCTTTGGCCACCGCTAGGCGTTAGCAATGAATGAAGTCCGATAGAGTTGGTATAGGGAATTAATCAAGACGACTCAGATTAATAATCCTAAACTGATAAAGCATATCTCACAAACCCTATAATATCATATTTGAATTTAGTTTACGATTCATGCATGTGTTTGGTATATAAACCCTAAAATGTGATTTGACTGAACCAGTTTTTGAATCGGTTCGGGCATCTACTTGATAATTTGTGTAAGTTCAGGTACCTGTTTGGCAAACCATGTCAAGTTCAGGTACTTATTTGCTCCTCACGTTATTTTCCGTTTATTCTTAACAGAAAATTAAAAGTAGGTACCTACTTGCTAATTTCACAAAGTTGGACAACCTATTTGCGGTAAAAAAAAATAGGTACCTACTTGCCAAATCATATAAAGTTGGGGTACCTATTTGATAATTAACATTTGTATTTATATATCATATGCATATATTAATATAATACAATTATGTATATAAGTCTGAATTTTAGTACGTTTTTTTAAATAAATTTTGTTCAATGGCTTTTAAAATTTCAATTAATTATTTAATTTTTAAAATTACTCAAGTTAACATTAAGAACTTGTAAAATATAATATTTGAATTTAGATATCATCATTTTAATATATGGTGTTTGAACACATTTATAAATGATGATGAGTTACCGCATTTTTAACACTGTTAATTAGATTGTCAATTTCGTGGGTTGGGTCGACATGTGGGTCTGTGTGTCAAGATTTGCTAAACTCAATTAGGGTCGGCAATGGTGCAGTGAAAAACTCAAAACCATGATTTTAACCGTTAGTTTTTTATATTCTTAACCGTACCATTATGATACAGTGCAGTTATAGTGATAAAAAATTTAACGTAATGTTTAGATATCATTATTTTAATATATATTTTTTACAAATCTTATGTATAAGTGTCTGAACTCAATAAATCAAAATAATATGACATGAATATACAAAAATAGTGTGTATACTTGTAAACATGTATCATGTATAGTCTTATTCACATGCCATTTGTCACTCCTAAATACATGCATGCAAATTTAATAATATCTTAGCTATCTACTATTTGTGGTCCAATGAGTCAGTTATTAGAACAACTTTCTGTATTTCTCTCTCATGTTGAGATGGAAAGAACATTCAGATGGAAGGGAAAATATCTCCATTGTCCCGCCATTGTTGAGAAAATAATAATTATAATATTATAGTAGGGACGGTTGGGTATTAGCTCTCATCTATCGGGTGACCCTACTTAGAACCGATTCAACTCGAAAGAGGCAGTAGCGCTGCCATCAGCTAGATGTGGGGCGCCTAAGATACCATAGCCTACTAAGACAAAGTCAGTTTAATCCACGCCTCGCAAATACCTGTATATGGTGACACCTTGGACAATCGAAGAAACCCCATAGGCGCGCCACATATACAAACTCTGGAAGGGATCGTGCTTGATGAAGACCAGCCAAGGGCAACGCCCTGGGCTCAGTTGGCGCGTCGGGTCATACTCAGTGGGGGGCGCCACTAATCACCACAATCTCTTCCATCATTTGCTCCCTTCGTACATGGAACAAGATGCTACAAGACACGATGCATGTCAGATGGACAATCGAGTGCCTACAGCTGCCGACATAGTGCCCCCTAACCTACTTACGACCATTTAAGGATGATACATACATGTCTGACCAAAATGACAGAAACGACAGTCTACCAAGAGTATCTGTCCACTCATCATATTAATGAGCACCCAACAATAGTCACTTAACTAGATGACACATGTGATGACCATAGTAAGGGCTGACCCGAATCAGGTTAGGGGTGAGGGTTATAAATACCCTCACCCACCTCTTTTCTGAATTTAATGCACCATTTACTACTCTCAACCTCCCTAGCATTTACTCCCTTTAAACGAATCTTCAACTTACTTAATCGTCGGAGGGGAAACAACGAGAACTTTCTGGGATTTCCTTTCGTGCAGGTCATTGGAGCAGCAAGAAGACCGACCCAGAATGTTGTGATCCAAGGGGGACCAATCAAATTTAATTTAGTGTATAAAGAAATAGATTTTAAACAGAAATAATAATAATAATAGACTTATTTTATTCATGGTTATATAACTATTATATATTGAGTTTTTCCTTATTTATTACACTACTTAGCCTCCCATCCCGTAGCACATGGATTTGCTCGCAGGTTCGGTTCTCATCTTCTCTTCTCCTTCTTTCTAACAGAAGAAATCGGAACAGAACAATCATGCTCCACCGGTTTATTCTGCACCAGTATTTAAAAAGCCAAAAAATAGTTCAACTTTACCTAAACTTGGGACACCTTTAGTAGATAATCAAGAACAAGGCTATACACATACTGGTACTTGTGTTAATGTTGCACGTAATACATATTTAATAATGGAAGACACATTTTGCAAGAGATGCTCATGTTGTATCTATAGTAACAATGATGATAACAAAAATCTTACAAAATTATGGGCAAACCGGCAAACTCTATTGAGAAATGATTTAATGCAGAGTACTATTCTGAAATACCAACTTTAACCTCATGAAGAAGACTATAACTTCTCCGTTCGAGCAGTGAAATGGTTAAAGCGGATTGAGAATATAAATAATAAAGTTCCTCACTTGGTTTAATTTCAAAGAGACTCGACAGGAAAGAAGTGAAAATATTCGTGGGCACTTTAATTGTTGATTCGGAAAGTTTGGCAGGGAAGTTAATCCATGTTTTCACCAACAAGTTCTGCATTGATAAGAATTTCACTTCTCGAATATGCACCAAGCTATGGCATTACAGATTTAGGGTAATTTTACTAATAGTTGTAGGGTAGTAGAGTTGGGCATTCACTTGGGTAGCAAAGTCACAATATTTTTGTTGTCACATGATATGAACAATCACCAAGATTGAGCGAGTCCTGCTGATTGATCACAGCCTGTGGGTGATCATCTATGCATAGCTCGTCCCGATAGTATCTAATCGTAGAATTGATAATTTTCCAGTTGGTTGGATTATTTTAGTTAGTCTAGAATTTTGGGATGCTGTCTTCTTTCTGAAAATACATGACCAATTGATGTCAATTGCAGTGATGTTTCTTATCCTGTCTTTTGGTTCTCTAGTAGGGAAGTTCATTCTGTCATTTCTTAAGATTTTCTTGCTAATTAATTTCCAAACTGGTAATTACATGAAACCATTGATAAGCCACTGTCTTTGTTAACCTACGTAGGACAAATTTCTGGTCCTATTGATCCAATCAACATTAAATTCAAAATTCTGCAAAAATTATTCAGCAACAAATTACAGAGGCATTGATACTACATTACATGCTACCTACTAAGAACAGTACAGTCGTTTATCCATCCTCTGGCTCCTTTTCATTCTCATTAACAGTATCATTGAAGGAAGCAGCTAGAAATTCCGCAAGACTTGACCCACCACTGAACTTATTAAGAGAATTCTGAACTTTTGGTTTCTTCGATCGAATGGAATGAGGTATCCATGCACCGGAATTAGTCAATGGTGATTCAATCGGTGTCCATATAACAGGGCTCAAATGCTTCCACGGGTCTTCAACCATGGACTTATCATAGAACCGTTCTGGCCCCCAAGATTGTGCTGACCCTGAGCCCCTACCAGAGCCACCCAAGTTTCTTCCAAACGACTGTCCCCTTCCTTGCCCTTGGAAATTACCGCGCCACTGGGACCCACCATGCCTCGGGGTGAAATTTGGATGACCAGAATAGCTAGGGCTCGGAGTTGTGAAACCAGGGCTTCTTGGGAAATTAGGGTTTCCATAGGGCGGCGGGCTTGGCATGTTATAGCCTCTAGGTGGATTAGGTGGGTGGTTAAAGCTCGGAGGGCCGTCTGGCCTAATCCAGCCTTGAGGGGGGAACCCTGCGTTGACTGGGTAAGGGTGAAAATTTCCTCTTGGGTTTTGATAGTGGGTGAAATTTTGCTGTAGATTGTGGGGTTGATGCTGTTTTTGGTTCAGGGAAGGTTGCCATTGATGAGCAGAAGATGGACTTGACTCAAAGTTTCTTGGCCCTGCAAAACCCGAAATAAATTATATCAGAAAATAAAATTATCAAAAAATTCACCAGAGATAACCTTCTGAAGTAATTCAGTAATTTGAAGTGCTTACTACCATTAAGAATTAAAGCTTTAAGATGATGAGATAAACAAATTAGTAATCATCGCAATTGTGCAAGCTTCCCTTGTAACGAAAATCAAAGCATAAGACAAGCTTAAAGATTTGAATTTGCAGAAATTTTGATAATTAAAGAGATACTTCCAAGAAACATTTCTGATTTCATAGTAGTGAGATGATGACATAAAAATCAAAGCTTTAAGATGATGAGATGAACAAATTAGTAATCATCACAGTTGTTCAAGCTTGGCTTGTAACGTAAATCGAAGTATCAGACAAGCTTAAAGGTTTAAAATTGCAGAAACTTATATAATTAAAGAGTTATTTCCAGGAAACAAAGCTTTCTGATTCATTGCAGTGACGGATAGTAATTTCCAAGTTTTTTTTAAAAAAAATGGTAAGAAATAATTAAAATTAACCGGCAATTTTTCTTCCTATGGCAAGAATATGATATTCAATACTAAAACGACAAGGACTTTACCACTTAAAATTTACAACAAATGTATCTTTCTGCCAAATAGAAGTGAAAGTGAATATAAAAATCTGATTGAAGATTTTTTCCAGAAACACCATAAATGCACATAAAAGCTTACATATAAAACTGAGATCATCAAGAGTCGAGTCATAATACCTGATGGTGCAGGAAATTTTTTATTACTTTGAGGGCCATGGTTGAAAGTAGGATAATTTTGCTGAGTTGGGTTGGCAGCATTGGTCCTCTTATTACCCGAAAAAGCAGCCATTGGATTAGTATAAAAATCAAACCTTGAAGAGGCACCTGATTCCTCTTGAACAGGTTGAGGTCCAGATGATTCATTTAAAGGATTTGATAGATAACTAGGACCTGGTAAAGTTCCATTATTGTCAATAGATTCAGCTTCAGCAGCTGCTGTGCGCATTGCTTTCAGTCTCTCCTTTCTCTTCTCTGACTCCTCCATTTTTCTGAACAAGTAAACAAATAAAGCATCAAACTGTTAGTAACACTGAAATTAGCAAAAAAGAAAGAAAAAAATTGTGAAATCTTCACTTCCCACAATCAATAAATCCAACAAAAAGGTTACCAACTCGGAAATTTATCATCAAAACAAACCGGAACCCGACCCTGAGATTCTAAGGCTTGATATTTAAAGCTATTATTACATTTCTATGCTTGAGCTCATTAATATTAATGGCCAACTTATGCTAGGTCAGACTCAGACATGATTTGTCACGGTCACGAATCCATACTATTAAGTCCAATTCAGAATGTAATCACTTCAATGAAACCAAAACCACGAGAGAGTATCAACTTCAGTAGTTGACTCTAATTGAAGAAGCGCAACTAAGAAAGGCAATCAAATGAAGTTTTTTTTTAGCTTCTGATGATTCAAGCAAGATCGAGCATCCAACAATCAATCCTATGTACTGTTCTTTGAGAGCGGAAGGGACTGTATTCAGACCCTAACCAACTTCATAGAAACTCAAACAAGAAAAATCAAGATATGTATAACCAATTAGAAGTTTAAGCGCACGATCACTCAGAAACGCTGAAGTGCGTAAAAAGAATCGCTTATTTCGGAATCCAGAAATCAATTATAAATCAATGAACTGAAACAAGTTAATGAGCGAGGAATACCAGTGAGAAACAGATTGGACAAAGCGGCGAATGGCTCCACAGAGACGAGGAGAACACGGCGGAGAACGGTAAAGTTTATTGAGCTCAATCTCTCCTTCATCTAAGTTCGGAAAGAGATAATTTTATATTAATTGCAATATAGTACCTATAGTTAGACAGCTATGTCAAAATGCTCACAATTCAAACATTTTTTTATTAAACAATGGAAAACTTGAATAAAAACTCCAAAACGTAAGGTACCACATAATAAATCAAATTGAGACATTCTGATTTATGCTATAATACATAGCATATTATCATAACCGGACTGGACATCGAACCAACGAAGGGGTCGGTTTACGGTTCAGTTGGTTAAATCCGGTTCAGTGTGCGGTTCACTGCTCACAAGGAGAAAAAATTAAAAACTTAAAATACATACATAGTCTCAAACACAAACATAATTACCTCAAACTACATAGTTTCACACACACACAAACTACATAGTTTCAATATTAAACACGCATTACTCTCAATTCTCAAACACAATACACAATAGTAGTAAACTGGTTTAACCAATTGGGTTAAGCCGATTGGTTTGTGCAAAACCAAAAACCGGAAACCCCAAAAAAAACGGCCGAAAAAACCGAAAACATAAAAAAAAAACTAAAAAGTGAACAAGAAACCTACCGGTTTTCCAAAAACCGTCTGGTTCAACCCGGTTCAAACACTATTCATTTGTAAAACAGTCTTTTAACTGAACCAAACCAGACAGAGGTCCGGTTCTCAATCGGACCGCCGGCCGGTTCTGATAACTATGATACATAGTAAGTTATTTTATTCGTTATATTTTATATATTTTCTAATGTATAAAAATAATAATGTAAATAGATAATTAGATAAATATTGGACTACATACACAAAATCACAAATAGAGTAGTATATAGTACGAAAGATCGAATATTGTATAGTTAAGTTTCTCTAATCATCAATACCTAAATTTTCTTTAGAAAATAATATATAGGGCGATAATAATAGGGGGTGATTAACCTTATAAGTTAAATAGAAAGACTAAATTGTAATTTAACTAAATAAGATTCTCCATCATGACGAAACCCGAGAAATCTTGCTTTCTGAGGCCATTTTTGGAGTAACAGAGTTTCCTTAGCCTTGAATCTTGATCGTCGGAGACCGCCGCCAATCATCTCTCTCTCTCTCTCTCTCTCTCTCTCAAGCAATGCACGGCCAGCCTCGCAAAGCCCCGAAGCCAGAAAATGCGGCGGAAGCCGCCGCTAATGCCGAGAAACTCCGATCTCTTCAATCGCAGTTTTTGTCTTACCACCACGATCGCATGTACCTCTCCCAGCTGTATACTGTTTCATTCCCGTTATCTGAATGATGATATACTAACCTCAAATTGTTAAAACTTTCAGCTATACGGAGGTGGCTCTGCAGACAAGCGCCAAGCTTCTTGAGATCAATCCGGAACACTACACCGCATGGAATTATAGAAAGCTCGCAGCAGAACACTTGGTCAAAGAATCTGAATCTGATCTGGATTCGATCAAAAAAATCTTCGATGAAGAACTGAGGGTGGTGAGGATCTGCTCTGTAATTCTCTATTTGATTCAATGTATCGAAGTTCAGTTTCATGCTACTTACGCATCAATTTGAAGGAGCTGCGGTTAGATCAATCGAAGCATTTCTTTGAACTTACCACTGGGGTTTGTTTCCGTTGGCAATCTTATGTGCTACGCTGCTCTTACAGTTAAAATTTTGATTTTTTGGTTCGTTTATATTTGAGATCTGTTCAGTTACTGATATGCTGAAGATTGTGTCTTTCTGCGGTAGGTAGAGAGTGCACTACTGAAGAATTTTAAAGCTTATGGAGCCTGGCACCATCGGAAATGGGTCCTAAGCAAGGGCTGCTCGTCCATAGATAACGAATTACGTCTCTTGAATCATTTCCAAAAAGCGGATTCTCGAAATTTCCATGCATGGAATTACAGGAGGTGAGAATTGTGAATCATGAATTCAGTAGACATTAAGCGGTCTTTTTCTGTTCTTCTAGTACTGAAAAATTACTTGGCAGATTCGTGGCAACGCTAATGAACAGATCACTGAAGGATGAGTTAAAGTATACAGAAGATTTAATTGGAATCAATTTTAGCAATTATTCCGCCTGGCACAATCGTAGGTACTGCTGTCTTATCTGCATTTGAGTGATTATATGGTTGTCATTATTTGCACCACCGATCTAGAAAATGAATCTTTTCTGTGTTCATGCTTCATAAAAGCAGATTATATTCCAGTTTTGACATACTTTGTGTAAATGGTTTGGGAGTGGTTTGTGCTAAGTATCCTCTAATGCAACTTAATGTGTATGACTCGTATTATCTAAGATATAATTTGTTATCGGTTTTATCTTTCTGTAGCAAAATGTTTGGACCTTTTTATGCACATGGGAGACTTAGTAGGTAAATGTTGTTTATTTTATGATGTTATTTTCTTGCAGTATACTGTTACTGAAAAAGGATCAAGGATTGTCTACTAAAGATGATTTAGAAAAAGAGTATGATTTTGTTCGAAATGCCCTGTTCATAGATCCAGATGATCAAAGTGGTTGGTTTTATCATCTTTGGCTTGTCGAACAGACCATCAAAGCTGAGGCTCCTTATTTAATATCTTCTTGGCCCCCACATGGATCCGATATTACTGTGTCCGTTACCAATTGCTCCGAAGATAGTGATCCCGTTTTACTATCTGGGGTTCCTCTGAACTTGAACAGATTTCCAGTGATTTTGTATTTCAATCAAAATGTGGAAGGTGTAAACTCATCAACAGTGACTATCCAAGCTAATTCCGGTACATATAAAGATCTCAAGTGGGAGACACTTTCACCAAAATACGCTCAGGCTGCTAGTGTATGGGTTACATATCTTGATATATCTAGTTCGGGAATTGATTCAGTGAGCCCGTGTGAGATGAAAGTTAGTGTGGAAAATAATCAGGGTATAGTATCTCCAAGCGGGTTTCATTTGAGCAAATCTCTGCACATTGTATTTACATTGTCTTCAAAGAGTGTTGAGGCAGACGCTCCTGAAAGGCAGAAGAATGAGATGATTTCATGGGCAGTAGATAGTTTTTCTCCTTCTCAATCTCTCCAACAGTCAGTTCCTACTGGTGCATTAGCGCTTGAACTTACCTCTGATTCAAAAGCTTTAGAGTGGCGAAAAGATGTCATCAAAGAAGAGATACGTCATTTCAGGGAACTGCTGGAACTTGACAATTGGTAAGTTTGAATCATGCTATTCAAAGCGAGTGTTTCTTTTAAAGTTATTGCAAATTTAACGGTGCGGTGTTTATTTTTCTAGCAAAATTGGAAAGTTGACTTTGGCGAGATTGCTGACTGCTTATGATGGAATGGTTGCTTCCTGTGAAAATAAAGTTGGTCATTCTGAAGAAGTTATGGAACTATATAGCGATCTGATAAAATTGGATCCACCGCATTCTCAACACTATAAGGATGAACACAGCGTAGCTTTGTTGCGTCAGGTAAGACAATCCTGTCCCGTTCATATTTAGTAAAATCCTCAAATTCCAATGAAACTAAGTTCATTTTACAAGATTCTTTGTCTCTTGAGTATTCTCGTGTTTACTCAATCTGCAGATTACTTCCAGCAAAGAAAACTTGTTGAAACACTGTTTTCTCAACAAAATCAATAATTTGTCATGTGCGGTGGAGCCTTTATGCCTGCGCCTCAACGATCTGTCTTTATCTCGGTTAGGATCTTTCGAGAAATTGTTGTGGGTTCAAATGCTAGATCTCAGTCAGAACGAGCTTCATTCAATTGAAGGTAAGCTAAGCTAACTAAGCATTTGATAATTTCCTAACTAGCAAATATCCTCCCTTTATGTTCTTTTGAAGATCCAAATCTAAACCTGAGGATCAAAGCACATGTTTGAGTGAAAGCAGTAGACTTTGGCATTGCTTAATCCGTCAAGATTGGATTTTTTTGTCAGCTTCACCGAACTTGTTCTTGATCATTAATGGTGCAAAACTGATCTCTACATAGTGGCTAACACACAAAAAGAGGTGTTTTTCATATCTGTTTATAACAGTGTTTTCTGAATTAATTGGTTTTATGTTAATTTTTGTGGGGGCAGGTTTGGAGGCTATGCAACTTCTGACTTACTTGAACCTGAAGAACAACAAATTAGCTAGTTTCACTGCTCTGGAGCCTCTTCGATTGATCAGGTCCTTAAAAGCTCTAGACATCTCATACAATGAGATTGGTGCACATTCCATAGACACAACCCGATATCTATGCACTTCGCCTCTAAATCACACTAAAGACATCGCATGGAACCAAGATGAAGACCTACCGGATAGTGTTGACATGAAAAGCTACTGGGAAGCTTATTTGGTATTCAAAGATTTGAAGTTAGTGCAGTTGGAAGTTGCGGGAAATGCAGTTGCTGATGAGAAGTTTAAGGCTTTCTTGGTAAAGATTTTGCCTGAGATGAAGTGGTTGGATGGTGATAAACTGCCATGATGTTGTTGTCTTAAGTTTCCTGAACTCAAATTACATTTGCAGCATAGTAAAGTATTTAATCTCCTTCAGGCTTCATGGATTATTATATACATTGATGGGATAATCTCAATTTTAGATCAAGCTGTTCCTCAAATCTTTAAGGTGGGAATTTGTGCTCATTGAGATGAGATCTTGGGTTGACATTTTTGTGTGGATTTAGGGCCACCTGGTCCTTGGACAATCTAGTCTGTGTCAGAGCCAGACTAAGTCGCAGATCTTGGACAATCTGACCTAGACAAGGTATTTTTCCCATGTATGTTGGGGCTCAATTGATGAACCTTTGATTGACCAAGCAAAGCACTATTGAGGATCTGCACTATGCTATTTATTAGAATTAGAATGATCCAACAGAAGTTAATTACTTAAAGAAGTGACGTTCTCTATGTTTATCCAAAGTATATGACATATATATCCAGTAAAAGATAGTAAAAATAACACATTACTCAGATCATCTGCTTTCTACAGGTAAGAAGAAGTAAGAAAGGCTAATTAATGGAATGTAGAAAGTAACGTTACTAAACAACTTGGCTATGGTCATCAATAAAGGGAATTTACCAATTTTAACCTCTGATAGAAGAGAAGAGAGCCTCCTTCATGTGATCTGTGCAATTTCGAGCAGAATCTTGTGGAGAGACTGAGGTTTGGACAGGAAGGGACTGTGATCGCTGCCTTTGATCTTGAATACTCCTTCCGGTGAGTTTTCTCTCACTAGCTTCTCTTGCACGTCTGGAGAGAGGGCGTGATCGTCTAATGTTTGAATGTAGAAGCGGCGGCAACTTCCGTATTTTTCTGGGGATAATGAGAGTGTCTCCATTATCGGTCCTAGTGGGATCGGTCTCATTGACACCATAGCCAGAGCAACATCCTTCAATTCGAGCAACCAGAGTAAAAAAAACAGTTAAAGTGATAAGTGAAGAGCATGAATAATAATTAGATTTGTAGAAAATGGTTCAGCGTGGTACGGAGAAAGGGCATTACTAAACTAAAGATCAATCATGGGTTTTGTTAACACAAATGACATGATGATGTGGGATAAGATCCGGTTTGCAGATAGTATCGTTTTTATTATTAAAAGAAGCAATAATTGACATGGTAGAGACGAGACATGAATAGAAGATGCAATGTCGGTCAGACTTAAACTTTGAATAATAATAACAGAGAAAAATAGGACACGAAAAGCTGCAGCATACAAAATTATCATTGCTTGGGTTGCTAAAGAGAATCCACCTCTCTTTTGTTTCTTCTGCTGTTTTTTGAAGGACTAGTATCAATCTCGGTCCTACCATTATACTAGAAAAACACCAAGGCAAACGTATATCCTGACTGGCCTCATATTAGACTAATGCTATTTAAATATAAGGTAAATCAATACAATGAAATAATTAAGTATCATGTACTTGATCTGAATTACATTTTCACCATTCTTTCAGGGTATTTTTAGTGTTGCCTACTTTTAGGGGAATCATCAGTTATTTAGAAAAACTACAGATCTTTCAGAAAATACCAACATGCTGATATGCAGAAAAAGGACCAAGCTTTTTGTCATAAAAATGGAAGAAACAACCGACAGAGGTGTACCTTAGAAGGGGATTGATGGAAGTATAATCCCTTCATCAGTTGTTTCTCAAACATGAATCCAGTAGGAGCCTTATCCTTTCCATTTCCATGGATTAAATACTTCGATTCCTGCATAAATTGTTCTGCGGAGCCAAGCTGCAGCAGTAACATTCTCTTGTTAAACTATGACAACCAGCCTAAAACTAAACTAAAGTGCTTGCACAACTTCCATAAGTTGAAATTTTTGCTTGGATATACAAACTTTTTATGAATGGACTCGTCTGAGAAGAAGAAAAAAACAGAAATTTGTAGTTACATACCTCTTCAGCAAACACATCAAAAGGCCGCTGGCCATTGGACACCATCGTGGCACATAGAAAGATTGCCTTTGAAATTTTGCCGGGATGCTGCTCCATGGCATAAGAAACGCATGCACCACCGACACTATGACCAACTAATATTACCTGAATAGAGTCCAAATGAATATGGATTTGAAGGGGGTAATTTGGAAGAGACTCAGGGAGAAATTATGTAGAGGAAAATCAAAGACACATTAAGACCTTTTCATCCTCAGGAAGGTTTTGCAGATAGTCAGTCAGAGGTTTTGAATATTCTGCCAAAGTAGTCACCTTGTTTGTGTCCGTTGTATCTATACCAGATCCTGTAAGATCTAATGCTATTGGAACTAACCCAGCTTCCTCAAGAAGAGCAATGGTTTTATACCAACACCAAGCTCCATAACCTTCTCCGTGTATCAGGACGATCTTCCTCCATTTCAAATTCTCCAGGAACTCTGTCCACTGAAATACACAGAACAGATCACTAAATTAATCACCGCCATTACCAGATGCAGTTGTTTAAGCACCTAGAGAATAGGGAGGAAGTATCATTAGCCTTCTAGAGATCATTTTGGATGCTAAAGGCAGGCGCAGCAGGAAACAATTTTCTAGATTTTATGAACTAAAGGTATGATAAAGAGCCAAAATGAAATGCACCTACTTCTTATAATCTTATTTTTTCCAGAAGGACTATATGAAAGCCAAAACTATTTGTCCACACATCAGAACATATGTCCGGTGAAAATGATATAATTACTGTGCTTCTGCTGAAAGATAGACCTTTGCTAATTATAAAGGTGCAAAATCAACGCGTCAATTCTAGAAAAGGGTAATCCGTGCAGGATAATTCAGCAAATCCAGTAAAGTATCTCTAGATGCACTTTGTGGAGGACATGATTAACCAAAATGGATAAAAGATGTATGATTATATTCCAGGCATCTGCTCTGTAAAAGGTCTTCTATGTCGCTTCTTTGTGGAATACCGATACCCCTCAAAAGATTTGCCACCATAACACCAGCATAGAGGTCTGAAGGATCCAAGCGAAAAATCAGAACCGTGGAAAAGTTCAACAAGCATATATAAATTGCACTTTCAGAGCTCTGACCAAGAGGGAAATAGTAAACAATCGTTTACTTTACGCTTTACTCTTTACGAAGAATATGCAATCATTATCTATTGAGCACTATCACTTTCTTCACATATCCAGAGTCCACACTATTATTGCCTTATTAGTGGCTAAACCTAGAAGTTCCATCAGATCTTCACATAGTATATACAGTCCACTTCAATTAAGTCAATCATCAAAGACGCGAGTATTTGGTCAAAAAAAAAAAATCAAAGACGCGAGTCAATGAAACCTAGAGAGAGAGAGAGAGAGACGTGCCTGCTTTTCGTTTGAGAAAGGATCGGAGAGAGTGCGGCGACGGGAACTTGTGTTTCCATTAATCCTCCGCGACATGGATCCGTCGAACCTCTGAGACTGTTGAAGCGCCATGGAGAGAGCTTGCCTGTGTATCAGTTCCTCCTCAACGAGCATCTTCCTTGACGATCGTCCATTCATTCTCTTGCTCCTGGATCCAACGATCTCCTTGGAGTCCTTCTTCGTCATGCAGATGAAGTTCCCCATCTAAGAAAGAGGGAACCTGGTGCCGATGTAGTCGTAGGCGCAGGCAGCAGAATTCTCCACTACTGGATTTGACCGGAAAGTGGAACCACGGCGTAGGCAAATGGCATCGTCTACTTTGTTAGTTGAGGAGGTAGTTCGTATGAAGGAAGAAGAAGAAGACCTTCGGAATTTCTATTTTTTGTAATTCAATAAAATTTGGTTTTGATTTGATTTGATTGTAATTGACAACAGCACACCACACCACAGCTCACTCATTTATTAGGGTTGCTTCCACAGTAACTAATTAATATTAGGAGACAAAATCCGAAAAACGAATATTTAATTGTGGTTCGTTATTGTTTTGATTTAAACACCATTTATTATTATTGATAGATAAATTTACGGGTTAATCATCAAATTAGTTAGCCGAACTTGACATGGTTTGTCAAGTAGGTACCCAAACTTTTTTTACCGCAAATAGGTTGCCGAACTTTTAAAAATTATCAAATAGGTTCCTAACGTTAATTTTTCCGTTTTTTTTACTTATGATTTATATATCAATCACATGCATGACACAACCCTAAATCAAGTCATGCATGTGTTTGGTATATAAATTATACATTTTTAAAAATAAATAAATAAAGTGATTCGATCGAATCGGTTTGAACCGATTTTTGAATCGGTTTCCATCACAAACCAACGGAAAAATTAACGTCAGGAACCTATTTGCTAATTTTCAAAAGTTCAGCAATCTATTTGCGGCAAAAAAAATTGGATACCTACTTGCCACACTATGTATAATTAACCCTAAATTTGCAAATCTCACCATTAAAAAAACACTTTCAAAATTAGGCGTATGACAGTAGGATCAAGTATCAACGTGTTTCAGTGTCATTTGCGGCACCGAAACTTTAAGGCTTTTATACTCCAACTAAAATTAGGTATGCATTAAATGGGACTATGGTTTACCGATCTCTTCCAATTTATGAAAAAGATATGATTTATGGACCGGTCGATCGAACTAGACTACTTATTAAAAAAATGTAAAATATACTACTGTTATAAATTTATAATACTATTTGTCATTGTGATCTCATTTAAAAAAACAACTAAAATAAGTATTAAATTTTGTATATAATTAGTAAATCGTGTGTCACATCTGATATGTTTAATAATCGTGTCATGTATACGTTTTGAATTTAGAGACACATTTAAGACTTAATTGTTTACTCACAACACAATTAATAACACAATACAAATTATTACCCATAAAGCTAACAAACACTTATATATTTCAAAAAACATAATATATTTTAGTATTTAAATTTACAAGGTAGCGTAATAGCTAACATTTTCGCAGTAAAACTCATTACTATCTAATTACGATGCAAATAAAAATTATTATAGATATAAATCAAGTATGCTAAAAGTATAACCTTCTATTAGTACATATGCTTGTAATAAAAAAAAAAAAAAAAAGTAACGGATAATTTGCAAAACATAATATATTTAAGGGTTAAAACTATCTTTAGTTTTTCATAAGGAAAAAAATTATAGGGTTAAATATTAAGGAGTTACCTGAACTTTGGACGTTCTACAACGAGCTACCCGAACTTTAAAAAATCAAAACGGGCTATCTCAACTTTGGCGAAAGTGCAACGAGCTACCTTCATTCAAATTACCGTCAACTGTTGACAGAAATTAATCGAAAATTCGTCAAAAATTAGACGGAGATAGCTCGTTGCACCTTCGTCCAAAGTTGAGATAGTCCATTTTGATATTTTTAAATTTGTGTAGTTCATGGCAAAACGTCTAAAGTTGAGATAGTTTCTAGATATGGATAGTTTTATGTAAAAAGTCCCGACAGTACATTTTAGCCGGATCCGTTATTAGCTGTGAAGTGTGAACTGAAGTATGGGAATAGTGGCTCAGCTTCAATTAATCTTCCGACATAGTTGGGCCGACAAGCGGACGTAAAGGCCGTGTTTGGTTGGATGCTAAATCCCTTAGAAGACAATGAGAACCCACTTTCTTCGATTATAGTAATAAGAATAATACTACTTTTTTTTTTTTTTTTTTTTTGCCAAGTACAAAGTACTATATCATATCAATAACCGAGCGAGAGTTCGCGTACAAAATGTTATCCGAGAAAATACATATAAGAAGAGGGGTTGGGGGTGCAAGCACCCAATCCTGAGGGCACAACCCGAGCAACGCATTTTTCGCAATCCAATCCGCGCAAGCATTAGCGGATTTGTGGACGTGCTCCCACGTGACCATATGAATCCGTGAGGATAAGACAGTCACGTTTGACAAAATTGGAGCAATCCTCCATGCGAAATGTACACCTAATAGATGATTGATTACATGAGAAGAATCCGATTCAATAACAATATGCGACCACCTGTTTGAAATCGCCAAAATGACCACGGCCAGGACAGCTTCGGCCTCAGCCTCATCCACGGTAGCAGAAGATTTAACCGAATGGCACCCCCCACTACCGTACCCGAGCTATCTCTAGCAATAACCCCAAATGCTCCCATGCATGTCTCCGATCTCCACGCTGCATCACAGTTAAGCTTGATTGTTCCGTCCGGCGGTCTCATCCACGCCTTGAAAGTCTCCACCGATCGGGTAAGGCTAGGTGGCGATGACATCTCCTGTTTAATTCGGGCAATCTCCTGTAACAAGGCAAAGATACACGGTTGCTTATTCTCATAAACCAATTTACATCGAGCTTTCCAAACCACCCAGCAGGCGATCATCGCTTGACACCAAGCATTATCTCTAGCTCTCCGGTTTGGGCCCGTACCGGCCGAAACCCTCAATAGCCATTCATCGATCGAACAACAGCCGCACCAAATCAAGCTCTCCGGGATGAAGTTTCTCCAAATCTGAATAACCCAAGGGCACCAAAATAATGGATGCTCTCTTGTCTCCTCAAGCCCACACGTCAAGCAAAGGGGGGATATTTGCATCCCCCTCCTACTCAAATTGTCACTCGTCGGGAGGACATCCATAACCAGTTTCCACATGAAGACCTTTATCTTAGGCCACACTCGAGCTGTCCACAGAAGTGACCATACCTTTGCAATGTCTGGTCGAGGTCGGCGGTTGAGATCGACTATGAGGTGTTGCCCATCGGCATGAATAGCATGGTAAGCCGATCTCACTGAAACCGAACCGTGGGTCGTGAGAGGCCAACGCAACCTGTCGGGTGTTTCCTCAATCGGGATAGTGACCCCTAGGACAACACCGACGTCTTCGTGGAATACCCTATGTCGAACAATCGATTCGCTCCACACCCGAGAATCCCCCTCGAGCCATTCCGCCACCGTCTCCGACCCCAGATGTGGACCTTCCTCCCTAGGCCGAATCCGGAAAGAGCTGCGCGGGGGGACCCATGGGTCCAGGAAAGGTCTAATGGTACGACCATCCCCTAGAACCCACAGTCCCTTCTCTCTAATGACCTCCCTACCTTCGAGTAGGCTCGACCATGCCCAAGAAGACCGACTCCCCTTCGAGGTCTGCATAAAGGGTGTGTTGGGAAAATAGATACCTTTGAGCACCCTTACCCATAGAGCCTGAGGTTCGTCTAGAATCCGAGCGGCCATGTTCGCAAGAATAGCGCGATTAAAGGACTGCATTTCCCGGAATCCGTATCCTCCCTCCTTCTTAGGTGTAGTCATGGAGGCCCAATTTTTCCAGTGGATCTTCCTCGACCCCTCCCTAGAACCCCACGAGAAGCGAGCAATGAGAGCATTTATGTCGTTGCACCACGTGATAGGGAGCTTGAATATAAGCATGACATAAGTGGGTATGGCGTTGAGGACGGGCTTGATGAGGACTTCTTTCCCCGCGGTGTTGAGCAATCTGTTTCTCCATCCCTGAATTTTGTCCCTGATCCGCTCCTTAAGATAAGAAAGAGATTCCCTTTTAGACCTACCCCAGACGGTGGGTAGCCCTAAGTAGAAGCCCGGGTCCGCTGTTTGTTGAACTCCAAAGAGGGTGGAAATGTCTGACATGTACACTGCATTCGCCGCCGAGTTGAAAAATAGAGTTGACTTCGCTATGTTGACCTGAGTGGCGACAGTATTGATCTATGGTGTCCTTCAGGTTGCGTGCCACCTGAATCGAGCCTTTGAGGAAAAATAACGAATCATCCGCAAAGAAGAGGTGCTGGAAATTTATGTCTCGTAACTATCATTATTTCAAACAGAATAAGTGATATATATAATTATTGGAGTGTTTTACAAATTATATATTCTGAATTCAATATTTATTCAATTATTATGAAATGATTAATTTTTACATAATCACTTGGCATACAACACATATTTAAAAATATAGTACATAATAAGTTATTAGAGAAGTTTATAAATCTTCTTTCAAAGAGAGCAAATGGTTGATAGTTTTATTAATGATAGTTTTATTATTATTATTATAAATGGTATATAGAGGTCTGAATTAGTTTTTAATCCATTTAAAAAACATATATATATGACATTCTAACAAAAATATAAATTGTGTTTGGATCCACGAGACATTTACTACTATTTAGGTAGCGTACAATTCTAAACCGATTCATTCTAGAATCGATTTACGCACACCCATATTTTTAGATTTATCATACACGTTGGTTAAACTGAAAATTCAAATTTAAAATCATTTTAGACATTAAAGTGTTTCCATAAACTTCTAAAATGATTTTTTTCAATGAGTCAATCGATATTAACATATATGAGATGCCCAAATACTCAGAGAGTTTCTCTATTCAATATTTTATCTACCTACTATGTTATTTTAGTAAATAAATAATTAAAATTCTAACATAACCCCGCAAATGTTATACAATTTTAGACTTGTGTGTTTATTTTTTATTCAATCTTGTACAATTTTATATTTATCCTCCTATTTTTAAAATTGTATTTTTATCCCCCAAAGTTTTGTGAATCCAATTCTTAACTTTATCCACATATTCTAACATAGGGGTGAAACCGGACCGGTTGGACCAGTTTTTTACTATTTCAGTAAGATACCTATATTTTCGGGCTGGTTTTTCTTAAAAAAACATAAAATCCACTCAAAAGATCGTATAAGGAAAAATAAACCGTCTATTCGGATTTCAGATTTTCGGTTTAAACCGAAAAAAAAACATTCAAAACCAAAAAATGTATTTAAAATCAAATTAAACATCAAAATAACTCGATTTAACAATGTTTACATAACTTTCTACTAAACCGATTAAACAACTAAAATAACTATTAAATAACAAAATTATTATTTGTTTGTATTCATTGATTAATTATATTAATTAATATAATATATAAAATTATATACGTATAAACGGTCAGACCGAACTTCAAAGTCTTTTAGATTTGTAGACCGAACGGTCTAAAAAGCCATTTAAAAAAAAAATATAATCATAAACCGAACTGTACATTTTCATACAGTTTTCACCAAATTTCCCTATTCTAACACTATCCCACGTCATTTTCCTAAAGTATGCAATCGTATCACGCATGGTGACTAGTTAGTGCGATTCTTAAGCAATTACAAGTGGATGTTTTTTCAGTGTACGATCGAGAAATCACCACAAAGCATGCATGGATAGTCTATTCTTTGGTCACTATTTCATTATGGAAGCTAACGACGGGATGGACAAATACATTAATGGATCATAATCTGCAACGTGCAATCCTCTTTATTTATAAGATCGAGACTTGTTCCGAACAATGCACCCAACACTAGTGAATTCGGGGACCAAAAACTTTAAATCTCGTACAAAAAATACTATTAATAAAGAGAATGGTGTCTCGTCAATAGTAATATCATTTTCTTGGGTCGTGGCTAAGAAAACGGTTAAATACCAATAAACGAACGTTTTGCAACGAGCTATCCGAACTTTAAAAAATCAAAATGGGCTACCTTAACTTTTGGCGAAGGTACAACGAGCTACCTCCGTCCAATTTCTGACAAATTTTCGACGAATTTCTGTCAAGAGTTGACGGTAATTTGGACGGAGGTAGCTCGTTGCACATTCGCCAAAGTTGAGATAATCCGTTTTGATTTTTTAAAGTTTGAGTAGTTCGTTGCAAAATATTCAAAGTCCAAGTAGCTCATTGATATTTAATCCTTAAGAAAATGGACGTTTTTTAAATAAAAATAACTATTATTAATTGTTTATAAAAGAATATAATGGAATAGATACATGAGTTAATAACCAAATAATTATTTGAACTTTAACTATTTTTTAAAATTTTGAATAAAGTTTAGGGTTAGGGTTTATACAACAATTTGCTTTTAAAAAATTCACACCCATAAAATTCTACTAATCATTCGGTATTTAACCTAAGGGTTAATTGTCAAAAAATAAATCGATATTTGATAAAAAATAAATAGCAAACCATTTTTTTTACAAACAATAAACCAAATTTTTGAAATTAAACAATCAACAAACCTACCTCAAATTTTCATTATGTTTGAATTGATTTTTCAATATTTAAGGAAGTTATTAAGTCAGCATTAGTTGAAGTATTCTAAATACTTAATAACTTTATCAAATATTGAAAAATCTGTTCAAACATAGTAAAAATTTGAGGTAAGTTTGTTGATTGCTCAATTCCAAAAGTTTCGTTTATTGTTTGTCCAAAAAAATTCAGTTTACTGATTAATTTTCCTCAAAGTTTAGTTTAGTTTTTTATTTTTTATAATTAACTCTTAACCTAACAAAGAATGAGTGTTCGTACCATTGGATAGAGTTAGGTTGACTGTGTCTAATGTTGCACGCACTATCACCTTAGCTTTCAATTCGCCCGACCATAGGAAAAGAGACGTGCCCAATTTAGTAACCCAACACGACTCTACAAACATATCCATCTGGTCTGGATTTATATGTCTGATTAATATGGATGAAATTATTATTGGTCTAACGGATTCATTAATTAATAATAAAATAGAGATGAAATGTTTCATATTTGAAACCATTTCTCTCTGAGTTTGGATTGAATAGGTAATCTGTTTTCTACTATTTCCGTGTGTGTTTTTAGCGAATTTTCATTCAATTATTGTTGTTGTTTCAATATATATAACAAGTTTTTACTTTGTAATAGTTAAGAAAACATTATTTTAATTTTGCATTTTTTAAATATTCCGTAATTTGGATATAAAAATATTTTTTTGTTGGGAAATTGAAAAAATAATCAAGTTTAAATAAGTGTGATTTAAGAAAACATATTTCAAGAGAAATTATTAAAAACACTCAAACATTATATGGAAAAAAAGAAAGATAATTATTAAAAGGGTTAAATACAATCAGCTACTTGAATTTTGGACGTTTTGCAACGATCTATCTAAACTTCACAAATTCAAAACGGGCTACCTCAACTTGAATGAATTTGCAAATAATTACATAACAGTCCAATTTACCGTCAACTGTTGACAGAATTTAGTCGGAAATTCGACGGAGTTAGCTATTTGCACCTTCGTCCAAGTTGAGGTATCCCATTTTGAATTTTTAAAGTTCGGATATCTTATTGGAAAACGTTTAAAGTTCATGTAATTTCTTGATATTTAACACTTATTATAAACACGATAATGTTTATTAGGTTTGTAGTATGTTTTGACCCAAAAAAACAAGGTTTGTTAGTATGATATTTTTTTTTTTGTTCAAAAGTATATATAAAGTAAATGTATGCGATAATCTTCACGTCCCAGTTACTCTGACTAGTTAAGTCATTGTTTGCTTCTTCACTTTCTACTCAGTCGCCATTTAAGTAAACAGTGTTCCTTCATGCCAGCTCTTCCACTAGTGTATTCTCTCCGATCAGTGGCAGTTCTACGCTGTCATGGTCTTACTACAAACCCTAGCAGCAGCAGACTCTCTTCTTCTCCTGCATCAACTTCTTCATTCTCGAGTTGAAAGATCTTCATCTTCTTGATCGATTGAGCGAGGAAGAGGACTTCATTTCTGAATCGATAATCCGAGTCATAGGTATGTATGCTTCTGAATCAAAGAGGACGTGATTTTTCCGTGTTCATATATATCTAAGAGAATTCTTAGAACTAAAAGAAATGAAGGATTTTTATTTTTGAAAAAGCTTCTCATTTGTTGTTAGAATCTTAAAACTCCGTATATGATCACTCATAATTGTGTTTTCTCCACTTCAGTTCTGGTGATGATGGTTACGCTGCTGAAGTAGAAGTCACCATTGTACCTCTACAATGGCGTATCTCTCCCTCTGCCTCACCATCTTCGTATTCTTCAACTCTCTTTTCCCGCCAATCACCTCCCTCAATATCGAAACACAAGCGCTGCTCAACTTCAAGAACCAGCTCCACGATCCCTTGAACAGTCTTGAATCATGGAGAGAATCGGACTCTCCTTGCAAATTCGTAGGAATCACCTGCGACATGGATTCGGGACACGTCACCGATGTTTCCTTAGGAAACATGTCTCTCTCCGGCGAGCTGTCACCGTCAATCTCCAAGCTCCGGAAACTCAACTCTCTTTCGCTGCCGTCCAATTCCATTTCAGGGAAGGTTCCGACGGAGCTCACCAACTGCAGCAACCTAAGACTCTTAAACCTCACCAGGAACAAACTGTCAGGGAAACTGCCCGATTTATCATCGCTCGAGAACTTGGAGTATCTTGATTTGTCGACAAACCACTTCAACGGAGTATTTCCGCACTGGGTCAGGAATCTGAGCAAGTTAGTGTATCTGGGTGTCGGAGGTAACCACTATTTCACCGGAGAAATTCCCGACAGCCTGGGCAACTTGAAGAATCTGACATATCTTTTTCTGGGAAGCTCTAATTTAATAGGAGAGATTCCTGATTCTATCTTCAATCTGACTCGACTCGATACTTTGGATTTGTCGGAGAATCGGGTTTCGGGTTCGATTTCCAGGAAAATCTCGTTCTTGAAAAATTTGACAAAGCTCGAGCTTTATGGGAATAATTTGACCGGAGAAATCCCGCCGGAGGTCTCAAACCTGACACTCCTTCAGGATATCGATATCTCCCGCAACAGATTCTACGGTGCGTTGCCTCCTGAGCTAGGAGCAATGAAGAGCTTATCGGTATTCGAGTGTCACGATAATGGTTTCTCGGGAGTTTTTCCGTCGGGGTTCGGCGACTTGGAGCATCTCACTTCATTTTCGATATACGAGAATCGGTTTTCCGGCGAGTTCCCGGTGAATCTCGGAAAGTTCTCCCCGTTGGACACCTTTGACATATCGGAGAACCAATTCTCCGGGAGCTTTCCTCGGTTCTTGTGCTCAGGGCATAAGCTTTTGTTCCTACTAGCTGTTGGAAATAATTTTTCCGGCGATCTTCCCAATACTTACGGTGAGTGCAAGTCGCTGCAGAGGTTCAGAATTAACCGGAATCGATTTTCAGGTAAGGTTATTAAAATTCCGATCAGATGTTACAACTTTATGATTCGAATTTTACTTCCCTCCAGCGATCTTATTTGAGATCCTGATTTTGATAACTCTTTCAGGCGACGTTCCTGTCGGGGTTTGGGCACTTCCTAATGCGACGATGATCGACTTTGGGGATAACGAGTTCACAGGCGCGGTAGCTCCGACGATCGCTTCTTCGAGCAACTTGAAACAGCTCTTGCTGCAGAACAATCGATTCTCCGGCGTGCTTCCGCCGGAGATCTCCAAGTTGGAAAAACTTGAGAGGCTGTATTTGAACAGCAATAGATTTTCCAGCAGGATTCCTGCCGAAATCGGAAATTTGCCGCAGCTCTGGTCACTGCATATGGAGATGAATTCCTTCTTCGGCAACATCCCATCGGAGCTGGGCCGCTGCGAACGATTAATCGAACTCAACCTCGCATCGAACTCTCTCAACGGCAACATACCCAACTCCATCTCGCTGATCAGCTCCCTAAATTCCTTAAATGTGTCGGGGAATCAGTTAACTGGTCGGATTCCTGAAGGTTTGAATAAAATGAAGCTCAGCTCCCTCGACATGTCCAACAATCGGTTCTCCGGTGAAGTCCCACATGATCTTTTAATCACCGGCGGCGCCAAAGCATTCCTCGGAAACCCAGAACTTTGTCTCGGCTCAAGCTCCCTACGTTTTGTATATTCGGGAATCCGACAGTGTCGCGCGAAACAACCTCGACGACAGAATCTCCACTGGTTTGTCATCTTCACCGTCGCTACCTCTGTGTTGCTCGCCGCCATTGTCGGGATAATGTTCTTGACCTATCGGAGCTTTAAGAACCAAGAAAAAGCCGCGCCATGGGAAATTTCTTGGTTCCGCCGCTTGGATATAGACCCAGAAGACATATGCCGCTTAAGAGATGAAAACTTGATCGGAAGCGGCGGCGCAGGGAGAGTCTACCGCCTCGACCTGAAGAAAAACAGAGGAACCGTGGCAGTGAAAGAATTATGGAGAGAAGACGGAGAAAAATTCGCTCTTGCAGAGATGGAGGCGTTAGGGAAGATCCGACACAGAAACGTGCTTAAGCTATACGCGTGTTTAGTGAAGGGAAGCTCTAGTTATCTGGTTTTGGAGTTCATGGAGAATGGGAGTTTATCGGAGGCGATCCACGGCAGCGATCGACTGAGTTGGAGCCAGAGGTATCGGATCGCGGTTGGAGCCGCCAGAGGAATCGCGTATTTGCACCACGACTGCTCACCGCCTATTATTCATCGAGATATAAAGTCAAGTAATATATTGATAGATGGGGATTATGAAGCGAAGATTGCTGATTTCGGGGTGGCTAAGGTTGTTGGGAAGGAGGGATGTGACTTCAGCTCCATTGCAGGAACTTATGGTTATATGGCTCCCGGTAAGACCTTAGGTATATGTATATTATATAGGGTTAAAGATTAGTTATCTACTTGCTACCTCAACTTTGAAAAATGTATAAATAGTTACCTCCGTTTAATTTTCCGTCAATTTTCGTCGAAAAATCGTTAGAAATTGAACAGAGATAGCTATTTGCACCTTCTTCAAAGTTGAGTTACCCGTTTTGAATTTTCAAAGTTCGGGTAAATTATTGCAAAACGTCCAAAGTTATTACTTGGTATTTAACCATATTACTATATATATATATGGATATTAACCAATTTTGAGTACACTTACGTTTATATATTGCAGAGCTTAGTTACACCCCGAAGGCAAATGGAAAGTGTGATGTGTATAGTTTCGGAGTTGTGCTGTTAGAATTAATTACAGGAAGAAAACCTATCAATCAAGAATCCGGTGAAGATAAAGACTTTGTCTACTGGATTCTTACCCATCTTAAAGATCGTCAAAGCATCCTCAAGTTACTGGATCAAGAAATTGCATCAGACACAACCCGAGACGAAATGATCAAAGTTTTGAAATTGGCGATCGTCTGCACATCAAAGCTTCCATCTTTGAGACCAACCATGCGGCAAGTGGTGAGCATGCTCGTCGATGTTAACCCGAACCTTGCTTCCAATCGATAAACAAGCAAGACACTACAGTGTTTGGCCTAGTTGGTGCAATCCTTCTAGAAGATCCAACATTTGTGGAATCGTATGAAGTCCATGCTAAAAGCAATGAGTAATAAAGATGTCACTTTTACTAGTTGTTCATGATTTCGAGTCTCATTGTACATAACCCCATCCTAGTAAACAGTAATAAAGATCTTGAATAGTCTTCATTTTGATCCCCAAGAAATGCATGTAGAGGTAAACTTAGTATGTGTTGAATCATCCTCTCTGCACATGCGTCGCTCCTCTTGGGTCAGACCTACACAGATAGACAGCTTCGGGTTGACCCGTTTATTCCACTCCGAAACTTAAATCAGTCTGACGATTTAAAGAGTTTTTATGTGGATGTGGTAAATTTCCGAATGTAATAAATGACAATGAATGCTTGTATTTATAACCTTAGCTTAATCCGATGAATAGTGTTACATTTTTACCATGGTTAGCCTTTTAACTGAGGTTAAGCTGACTTTCAGATGAGATAATGATCATATCCATAAATATTAATGCTGTTTGATCCCTATTTAATGCTGTCTGATCCCCATTTAATACGGTTTTATCCTGACATATGGAGGCGACGCATTGTATAGACTGACGCCTCTCTGGAACTAAGGGGGCAGTGCTTTGGTTGACATAATCTTCTTGATTTTATTTAGAAGGTTAGTAATAAATGGTTATTAAATAATGATTCCTATCCATATGGAAATGAAATATTTTCTATTTTTGAAAACTGTTTACTATCTCTTTCGATTACTAACAATAATGTTCAAGGGACAAGCAACAGAGACACAACCATTTTCACCAAGGGCAAAATTCTGGACAATTTAGCTCGGTTTACCACATAATGAATGAACACTGACATTCATCCAATCCTTCAATTTGCAAAAGGTATTGGATTGGATTGCTAGATCATTTCCATGCGTACCTTGATATTGGATGTGGCGGAAGGAGGTCTATGGATGGTCATTCGCAGCGGAGAGGGAGAGCGGGAGCAACAAAATCGATGGTTCGGCTTGGCTACAACTGACATGTGGGCGGAAGCAAAAGACATTTCCATCTCTGGCTCCGCCGCTGCTTGTGTCACCGGAGATACTCCGGAGGAGGATTATTGGAAGAGACTAGGGTCAGTGAGGGAGTGGCGATTGACGATCCTGTTGGTGGTTTGCGGCAGATGGGTCAAAAAGAGGCCATGAAAGAAAAAGTGGCCCGCTATTTGATATTGGAGGCCATGGAAATGGAGGCAAAATTAACAGCTCAGGAAATTCATTGATTTTAGGCCGAAGAAGACGGTGAAAATAGTCTGAATGGTCTAGTGAAACTGAAAAAATCGTAATTTATTTGTAGTAAATCGTAACATTGTTATAATGAATTTTTTTAGTTGTAATAGTTACGATTATATAATATATTTATAACCCTAATTGTAATTAGAGTTAATATTATTATAAATTTAGTACGACCATGATAAATATCATAACTACATTACATTTTAATTTAGATACTAAAAATATTATGGTTTTATCTTGTGTATGATATAATTTTTTTTCTCCCTTTTCTAGTCCTTGTAAAATAAGTTTTGGACTTTTGGTCCAAGCTATAGCTACTTAAGTAGTATTTATTTTATAGGTTAATTATTAATATATTTTGGATAAATATTAAAATTATATATATGGTTATAAGCGTGATTATAAATCTAATATCATAACCATTACAAATATAAAATTTATCAATATAACTGCTATCGCATCATAAATATGGGTAACCATAAAAATGAAGAGAAAATTCACATTTTTTTTAAATATTCATTATATTAGTGCCGACAATAATTATAACCATAACTATAGATATATTAATAAATAATAATTGGTCTAAAAGATAAATATTATTATAGTTGTTTACTTTTACAAACAAAAAGTCCAAAACCTAATTCACATGCACTAGAAACAAATATTAGGTATCACAAATATAAATATATCTGTAAAATATAGTTACAAATTGAGGTTATAAGTAGAGTTATAATACTGAAAAAAATGTATTAAATATATTCACACTGAATATTGTTATGATTCACGAGTACATCATATTTTGCAATTACGCTATCAAAAGTTTAGGGTATAGAATGCTCAAAAGAAAAAGTTTAGTGTGCAGTGATGCAATTTTAACAAGAAATATCTTTGACCTTACTGCGCCTATCCCAAAATATCTCCTACTTTTTGACAATTTTCTCAATTAATAAATCTTCAGACAGGATCAATAATATAACTTATTCTTTCACGAAGGACCAGAGCTCGACACGTGGCGGATACATGTCTGCTGGCTTAAAGTACTATTAAACGTAAGGCGAAGAGATTGTCTACGTGGTCCTTTCCTATACGTCCGATTTAGAAATCTGTTGAAATAGCGGCTAAAGGTGATTTCTCAACGAGTGCCACGTGTCTTGAGTTTTGTGAAAACCGTAGTAGTAGCCGACGCGGCTCGGCTGGTATCTGTCGGCATACTTTCTGTCGTGATCAATTTAGTCCTTATACTTCTGGGAAAAAGAAATAAAGCAGTTAGAAAACACAGCCATAGGTTCATAAGGTTACTGATCGCTGATTCAGTGGGGGCGAGATGGTCTTCGTCTCTCTCCTTCTGCATCACTCATTATTTGTTCCCCACGATGAAGCACAGATGCTCCTTCTCCTTTCTTCCTCCTCCTTGCTGGAGCTCGGAAGCTCACTGCTTGAGGTTAGTTGGCTTATCTATTGAGCTGTGGACTTTCTGGTTTCCCTGCAGGTTTCATCAATCATGATTGAAATTTAGCTCAGTACTCGTCTTCAACGTGTAAATCTCTTTGATTAATTGCCACCAAGAAAAAAAACTAGATTGCTTCCATACATGGTTTCCTCCATTCATGTATATTTGGCATATCTTTTGGTTGGACACAGGATTCACGAATAGATTAGATGATTGCAATGGGAATCGAGGGTTGTTCAATTCCAAGAGACTGCATGTCTCCCAGGTGATGCCTCTGTTCCTGTTTATACTTTGAGTACTTGCTTGCTTATGCTATGCATTTATATTTTGACTATATTTCAGTGTTGGTTTTGTTCGACATCTGTAGTAAAAGATTGTCCTGTACATGCCCTTGTTCTTAAGTCATTAGACAAAAAATAAAGAGATAAATTCACCGCTGCAGCTCTTGTGTTTCGTGAGCCATTTAACGAGTTCATTAGAGTTATAGTCATAGAGAGAACTGACCAAAAGTCATCACTATCAGTCTGTAAATGTATTAACAGAATTGGCATGACTAGCAATCCTTAGTAGGACTTGACTACGATAAAAAAAAACACCTTTCCGTTTTTGTATTAAAAGGGTAAGAGACTTCATATTGTGATTAATTAGAAAAGTATGTGATATTGAATTTGATGCTTGATTTTTCTTCATTTAATCGTGTATCACTTCAGTAAAAAAAGATCGTACCAATGTCCAGTGTTCTTACTTCTAACCATTTAAATAAAGTATTTCTATACAAGAATATACTACTTTATTTTGTATTTTTTTAAATAAACAATGTTAAAGGTATAATAAACTATTGACAAAAGTCTTTGCTTGGGGAATCAATTAGTTGAGTAATTTACCTTAATCATAAGTCATTGAACTTATCTGATAACCTCTTGGATAGGGTAACCAACCCATTTATTCCTCCCTTCTTGATTCCATCGAAGTGAAACACAGTGTGCAAACATGATGAATATGAGACTGTCTTGGTGTCCAATCAACCTGGGCCAGACTCAAGGTTGGTTGGACAAACTCAAGGTTGGTTGTGTTGGACAAACTCAAGGTTGGTTGGCTGGACAAACTCAAGGGTGAACCGTGCTCGTGAGCCGAAATTGAGAAAGTAATCTTTTACCCACCAAAAAAATAATTATGGAACATAATCAGTCAAGTGGGATCTATTAGATGTTTTCTCATGTATCATGCTAATATGAAGAGAATAAAACAAACAAAAAAACTATAGTCTTTGTCGTTCTAAACTCCGCAAGTTAGACTTAGAAAATAGTGAGGTTCATGTGATTAGGGAGAATAGACCTTGCGGGATCATTCATTAACATCTTTGTTATACAGAATAGTATCAGCATAAATCATCATAATGCATCTGTTATAGTCTCTTAAGTGTTAGGACAGTGATCATTTAAAAAATGCAGGAGTATTAATCAACACTTGGTATTTTAGAAGTGCTAATTAATGATTCCTCTAATTAGAAGCGGAGGCTAACATCAAATGATCAGTTCAGCTATGGGAAATTATGATGAGAAGTTAATTATTAATTCTTTGTATGCTTAATGTGATATAAAACTGCTAAATCAAGCATGTGGCAGATGCTTAATTGCTCTCTCTGCTTTGTTAAATTGCAGAAGAAAACAGGAGTGCTGTTAGTTGAATGATTCACTGTATATTTTTTCAACAAATGAGACTATGTTAACTAGCATTGGATCCTCCCATTATTTGTAATCCATAAATTGTGCTGTTTCTTTCTTTGCACATTGTGCCACCAGAGAGAATACCACAGATCTAAAGGCCTCTTACCATTCAGGGTTAAGACAAAATTTCAATTTCTAACCATCAAAAAACCAAAAAAGTAGTAATTCTTATTTGAGTGAAAACTTATCTTTACAATAATACTGGCTAGTCAAATAGAGCTATTGTTATTTTCTCAAATTACAAACTTCTTTTTTCCTTTTACAAATCCTTAATTACAAACTCGAGTCTTTGCCTTAATAATGCATCCTCAGTTATACAAGCATGACTTAGCTAGACTGACTCCATTGCTGATATAAGCTGTGTATTATCCACTTGCAGTTGATGCATCCTTTTTTTGCTACTGCAGTTGTAATCTGCTTCAGTTATGAAGAACATTGGTTTATGCTCGAAGATAACATAGTTTACTCAATGAAGTACGTCACCAGAATGTGCATACCTCAGGTTTGTAGTCGTCTCATGATGATGAGGTTGGCTTAGCTGAAGGTTGACAGGTAGGTCATCATCTTCAATGCTTAGATTAGCTGCAAGAAGTTTAGAGTTTGGTCCATTGGCATCCCTTCCTTCATATACCTGGGAATTGGGATTTATCGTTTAGGCTGTTAATAAAATCTCATTACATGATATCATTTTATGGTAATTAACATTCAGTGTATTTGTTTTACCTTCTTATACAGTTCCATGTTTTCTTCGCGAATTAGATTTACCTTCTTATACAGTTCCAGGTTTTCTTGATGAGCGAGGTGTCCCTGAAATGGAAGAGGTGTTGAATATGATACTTTTGCTTATGAACTTTAAAAAAAAAACTCGGTTTTTCAAGGGTTAACCTTTCTGTTAAGGTCCTGTATCTCATCCATTAGAATTTGGTCCTGCAAAAGGATACATATGATCCCTTGTTATGCATAACTATTTAAACAAGCATCTGAAACCTCAAGAAGGTGTGGAATGTATTAAAATGGCAAACCTTTTTTGTCCGAACACTACGGAGACTCATCTCCAATTGATTCTCTAGATTCTTTAAATCTTTGATATTCAAACCAGAGAGCTGTTCTCCCATCAATTGCCTGTTTTTATTGTTCAAAATCAAATATGTATTGTCGTATTAGCATGCATGGTATACAGGGTTTTGCAGAAGTTGTGGCATTACTGAAGAACAAGCAAATCATCATCTCCTCATTACTGAATGAAAATCAAAGTTACAAAGGCATGTACCCATGACTTTCTTGCAGGTTCTGTAGCTGTTGTCTCAACACTGCTGCTTCCTTTTGCCAAAACTGACAAGTAAGATGCTTACAAGTTACTTCAGTGGTCGCATAAATCTCATCAATCAAAAGATACTTTCTATCTTATCTGAAAATGAAGAATGAATGATGACTTATTCAATTTTAGTTTCTTAAGGAGCAGTTAACAGCAGTACAACTTTACTTACATAAATTATTCCTGGTTCATGTCCATCCCGTGCTTTGCTCGTTATGGGGGATATGCATGCATTGCATATCCCCCATAACCATGTAAACAACAAGCATGTAAACCACGTACGATAATGGGGGATATGCATGCATTGCTCGTTATGGCTATATTGTTTGCTACATCTGTATATCTAAATCAGTTCATGCCGATGAACATTATGCTGTTGCAGTTTTACAGTGTGAATTAAGACAGGCTACATCATGTTGGCTCAAGATATGAAGGTAAATTTACATTCACCAGAATTTGGCATATAAACACGTTATTGGGATCTAATCCGTTGAAGTTTAAGATTTGGGTAGTTCCGTTCTATGCCGGTATGTCCTATTCCTCAAGCACAAGAAAGTTGAAGAACTAAAAGCATAAAAGAGCAGATGATAGCCGCAATTTTTGTTGGTCAAATGGCTTAGGATGTTCAATATTGGCTACTGACTCTATTAACCCTTGTTTTGCATCTCCCATAGGTAAGATACTGTTCAGATATATTCTCGTTTTACATGTTTTACAACAACACTATCTTGGTGCTTTGTGCTGGAAATCTATAGAAAAACACACAGAAAAGCTAAAAGGAGAACAGAGCACCTCGTCCAATTAATATACCGTTTATGTTATGCTCTATCACATAATCTACTTTAGCTAAGTTGTCCATCCGAAGATTATAATCCAGGAACAGCAGAGAAGTGCTTGAAATATTTCAGCATGCTACTTCTATACATGATTGGACTTAACAAGCCCAAGTGCAGGTTTGGCCATAGTCCTATTACTAGTTCAGATATTTTAATCGAGTATAAGGTGAGGTAGTTTTATAAGACCATTAGATATTATACAACAGAAGCGTACCTTGAGTTCCGAGGTTGGGTTTGCTACTTGATGTTGCTCCCCTTTCGATTTGCTGTACCTTTCGATTACTGATTTCATGCTGGAAGAATCAGGTAGTTGTTATGTTAGCTATATGCTGATAAGGGTTGAAATACACTAATTGGCTAATTGCAGCATATGCATTATAAAGGAATAAATCTTTTACTCCGAAATTGTCTCATATGAGGGAGGGACTGAATTCTGGAACCTAGCTAATGGCGTCTGTGGACATACTTTGAGTTTCCAAAGCATTCAGATATCTTATGGATTAATGGAAAGCAGATCTTACTAGTATAACTGACTGCAGAAGACTGGATTGGAAGCTAAAAGAGGTATGTACTGGTTCTACACATCTAAAATATAGATTTATACCCTCTAAGAAGCATTGATCAGCGGATACATGTGATGGTAATGGTACCTATTCAATTTGACAAGCCGCAAAGCATCAACTGCAAGTGCTACAAAGTTGGATTAATTAGTAACAGGAATATCAGCAGTTGAGATTTGTCCAAGCTTAATTTTAAAGTCTTTTATCATTTGGGAGGATAGCCAACAACAGTAGGCTGGAATTTCTAGAATAGCGCTTGAATGGTTGTGGAACAGAGGAAAACAGTGCAAAGTTTTGAAGATAGATTCAGTTATATTAGGATTTTGCCAATTGATGTGCTATTAGTTGTGTGATAAATACAGACAACACTCTCTCTAATGACAATGTTGCCCAGTTCTGAAACAGTTCAAGAAGAATATACTTATCATATGAAATAGAGATGAGGACAACCCGTTCCATCATAGAGAAGAAGGAAACCTAAGCAGCAGATAGGGAAGAATCGTGACAGGCCTAACCTTAAAGACTGAACAGTGAGGCATGTTATGCATGATGAAATATGCAGTAGACAAGACTCAGAGGTTACTTGTGTTGCAAACCAATAAGGAGCAAGCAACATATCTCTTCATATCCATACAAGGATGGTTCTCTTCACTTTGTGGTCATCTGTTGTATGGCGCTCTCATGCAGTCCCGTCTCAGATTTGCTCAGGATAAAGGATCAGTGAAATAAGTTTCAAAGGTCTAGTAAGTATCATGCCAAGGTGGTTGGAATTGACTGGGATAATGCCTCTACTAGTGTACAACAATTGATGCTAAAAAGTTTATGATAGCTGATATTGGGCAAGTGTTGACCGCAGTTATAGTTAATCAAGCCAAGCTCAGAGTTCCATGGGAACACTGGATCATAAACTATCAAATTTCCTACCACCTTCTTTAGTTTAAAGAAAATGTTATCATCATCCTATTGCCAATATTCACAGGTAAGGCGCTGGGCAAAATGAAGAAGACATGGTTAAGGTTGCATATGCATCCATGCTTTGACTGATAAGAAAAGATTAATGGGGAGGTATCAAGAGCAGAGTATAGGAGGAGATGAACTCACCAAGGTCCTAGTTTATAGGTAGTAATCTCCTAGATTATTATTTTTTACTAATAATTATTGTTTACCACCAACTACCTAACCTATGTATATATATATATATATATACATAATACATTTATATATTATTATTTATAAAGGAAGTATCAAGGTAGTGGACTCTAACAAAATGTTTGTTTTTCTTATAAACTACAAAATTAAAGATATAACAGTCATTATTTAGCAATTCTGTGCAATGTGAGATTTTGTTTATTTATCCTTACATAACAAGAGTAATTTCTGTTGCATAACTTGACTCAACACCTACTCTCAACTCATAATGTAGTTGGAAGGGCATTTATATCCATAAAATTTGAGGTATTAGGTGCACAATGTTGTACCAGCAGATCATATACAAATCCTAGTTGCGAAGCTTCTCACTACTTAGTACTTATGGTTTTGCACTGCTATCGAATCAATGCGACTCGGCTCAAATCTCGGATCTACTAAGAAATATGCAGTGAAATCCAAAAAGGTGGAGCTGCAAAGAGATGGTAGAGGTGGGGAAAAGTAGTGCCTTTTTTTGGGAATCATGTCCATTGAGGAAGTTCTCCAGCAGTGTCCTAGATGCTATTATAAAAAGAACATAAGATTTGTTAACACAAAAAACAAAGCGAATGAAATTAAAGAAGAGACCAATCAAACAAAACATCATTATTCGAGGGAGAAGGACGATGAATAATCTAGAAGACAGACTATGTAGAATTTGTTAAAATATTTGGCAAAATATGCTTACTTTATGCCACTCATTGATTTGTTAGAATTTGGGGTACAGTTATTCAAGAATTTTCTCAATCTGTTAGACTTTCTAATATAATAGTAAGATCAAGGTGAAATTTACAATTCATTAGGACATACACGAACTCTTTGGTGCATCTTATTTTGTGTTTTTAGTAATTTCAAGGGATAGTTGATTCATTCATAGTTGGACAAAGCACATAGCAAGTCATAAAAGAACTTCTCAGGGAGCTCGACAAATCGGTAACTTCAAAAACTAGAATTGGAAAAGAAATAAGAGCATTGATAGCTGCATAAAAATTTAATATTGAGGATATCTGTATTGCCTGAGGTTGGTTTAAACTTGCTGTGTCAGACATCAATTTGAGATGAGATGATGAGAGGAGGCAGTTCCCAAACTACAAGGTTTGTTTGCGTGGCAAGCAAACCAAACTTTCTTCATAATGACGTGTCTAGACATTAACTAGCTATTATCTCTTGGGGGTGGAAGTATTGTTGGGTATTGGAGTCTGATTGATATGTAATGTTAGATTATGTATTAATGTACGCGTCTCGCGGTTCAACCAGTAGACTGTACTGTACTGTATTTCTCCTTGTATACGTATTTTGTAACAGTAACCTGTCATCAATACAAATGAGCCAAACCACGTGGAGGTTACCCTAATTGGGTGTTACCACGGAAATCAGCTATCTCTCTACCTCTCTCTCTAATCTCTCTAGAATTGGTTCTTCTACTTCATCAGAATTCATTGTGTTCAAGAATCGATCATAACAAGTATGTAGTTTAGTGGACATGTAATTGTCAGTTTTAGGCAATAGTGTTGAGACTTCATATATATTTGTTGTTTTATTCTATGAAAAATGTCATTTTTCAGCTCTACTTACTATTACTATTTCTTTTGCTTCATTGTTTCAGTCCTCAACAAGGTTATTATTTGGCTACAAATTGTCCAAGGAAAACTAGCAATTATCATCCCAATGTTGCAGACTGCAACTTTGCACTAAAATGTGTTGCAAAATGTACAGATTCGGCAAAAGATGGATTCCTCCATTCCGCATTTCTCCTATCATATAAAGTAAGAGGAAGCTTTCCTCCCAATGCTCCCTGTCTATCTATGTCACTTTCATGACCCCTTCCGTCTTAGACCCTCCATATAAACAACAAGCAGCTAGCTACTAAACGAAGAGGCAATCGACGTCGTCTGAAGTTGTACTTGTAACTTTGGTTTTGTTGTTATGATGATAGCTCAGGGACATTATTTTTGATTCACATCTTATGATTTCTATTCACTTCATACATTTAGTTGTTATATATATACATGAGATATGATATACACTATGAACTAACATTCAAGAATGAAATGTAAAAACCAAAATCCAACCATTTCTAGGATTTCTCAAGAAGTAATTAAAGATTCTATCAGATACGGAAACCTAAGACCAGTCACCATACCCGTTGCAGGTCTGCAACATCAAGCATATTGTCTAGGAATCTTTTTCCTTATATGGAAAGTTGAGGAAATCTTGAAAAGAACAACCATTACTCCATGTCTATGTAGGATAATTATATATAGACATATATAATGTTTAAGCATCTACAGGGTTTACTAAACCGAAAAAAAAGACCTCCTGATATGTAGGACTATGTACTGGTAAATTTTAATATTATGGCTGAGCCACACTCAAATAATAACCACATTATATAACTCAGGTTCCATCCAAAAATGAATTGGTGATAGGATGAGGTAGCTTTGTTGTATATATGATGCCTATTTTTTGTGTATACCACCGGTGTGGTATTTTGCATTTGTCACAGTGTGGTATTTTCAACACTCCCCCGCACTGTGACGACTCATATTTTTAAAGGCACGACACTGATACATTTTAATCCAGACGGGTTGGGACTCAACAAATCTCCTCTAACGTCCAGGCCCGGCCCGAACTCTAGTACGTGGAGTAAACGAGACACAACAAACCCACATCGAGTATCCACAACGGGAAACAACCCAACACCGTCAAACGAAACCGGACTCTGATACCATGTTAAATTTTAATATTAGGGCCGAGCCACACACAAATAACAACCACATTATACCACTCGGGTTTCATCCTAAAACCAATTGGTGATAGGAGGAGGTATCCTTGTTGTATATATCTATTTTTTGTGTATACCACTGGTGTGGTATTTTGTATTTGTCACAAGTGTGATATTTTCAACATGTACTCTATATCCATTTTGAATGAAAATTATAAGACTAATGTCAATCGTCAAGTTGTGTGACATAAAATCACATAACATTCATCACATACCCTAATGATCAATCAATCCTAGTCTTATCCTAACTATACAACAAAATCTGACTATTGTTTCAATTTCAAAATAGAGAGACGAAATTCATTATGTAAGTGATGAGATCTTTAGTTAAGGATTAAGAACCTGGTGCTAGCAAAATCATATAGCTTCCCAGTGCTAGAGAAGATTACAACTCCCACCTCCGCATCACATAGTATGGCAAGTTCTTTTGCTTTCTTCAATAACCCACTTCTTCTCTTCGAGAATGTCACTTGTCTGCTCGTAGAATTGTCGATTCGCCTTATGACGATCTTACCCCGACCCATCAAATCCTATCACAACAATACTTGAACATAAGCATATAATTTTCTCTTAATTAATATGTGCAGTCCCAAAGCAGTCAAAAGGCCCACAAAATTGACAATTCTGATGATATATCTTACCAAAACAAAAAACAACTTATAAGACTAATTACAGAAGGCGCATACCTTAGGACAAACCCAGAAATGGAAATATTTTTTGCTAATTTTAGGGGGAACAATTCGGTATCATCTACAGAAGCTCCTATTATAGGAAAACAGCAGATCCTACGAGTCAACAAACAAATTGAAATGCCTCAACTATATAATATACTTCATTTGCGGTAAATCTCAACTCTAGGGTAGAGTCTCTCTATCAGCAGATTGAGAGAAGTAAGTCAGCCATGACTCAGTAGAAATAAGCTGCAGCAGTAGAAACAACGAAAGAGAAGAACTTAGTGGCACAGAGAGAGATAGAAAAAAACCCAACCCGACTTGACAGAGCTCAGAGATCTCTCGTTAATGGAGGTTCCACGGCCGCCGTTGGGGTTATACCGATTCTTCACATCGACAACTCTCTTTCTCTCTCTCTCTCTCTCAGTTTTCTCAGGCAGAAATGGCTATTTAAGGAAAGTTATTTTATTGGAAAGGAGAAAACCTCTTTTGAGGAGAAGTGAAACCGCTAGTTGTTTTACTATAGGATGCTTACATGGACTAATGAGGTGCCCGATACATTATTTTATGCTTGGGTTTTCGGTTAGCGAAGAACTAGCTAATAGATCACTGACACGTGGTATACGGATTCGTATGAGGTTGCTTTTCTATTTTGGGAAATCCGGTGAGTGGAGAGTCTAAAAGAAGGAAAGTGGGGTGTTTTTAAAGTTTAAAAACATAGTATTTCTTTATAACATTTTTTTTGGCCAAAATTTCTTTATAAATAACAACTTTATTTTTATTCTAGACAGACCACTAAAAGTAGGATAGTAAAAAAGACGGTAGAATCGAATTTCTAACCAGACTGGTCCGAGACCGAGACTGAGACCGAGCGAATGAGTTTTTTCCTTCAAGCTCGATCTCGGACTTTTTTCTCGAAAATTCGTTTAGGACTGGCCCGACCCAAAGTTCCTATACAACTCCTAAAAATCAATGATGTATGTTTGAAACTATGGAAGAAAATGAACTTTGTTTAGAATTTTGTGTGTTTGTTAAAGACTGACTCAGACGGGTTTTTTGGGCCGAAGTCGGTCTCGGTCCTCCAGAAGGCAAGACCGAAATTACGGTCTCGGCATGATCAGCCCTAACTAAAACAATTGTGTTTAAAACTCGTGTTGATACATAAATATACGGTTTAATATTTATTTTTCAACATTATTTATCTCTAATTAACTGAATTTGCATAGTAGAATGTAAACTTATATTGTATAGTGAAATGATATTGAATCCGAAATTGGAGGAGAAAATGTGAAAGATTCCCTAGTTGAGTGACTTTTAAATAATAAAGCAAAAGAGATGGGGTTATTATAATTAGATAAGCCTAGTCATATGAAATTAACAAAGAAAAAGGAGTTATATCTTGTTTATTTGGCATATTTAATCTAAGATTATTATGATATAATTTGATAATTTATGTATAGTTTGGCGTGAAGAGCGCGTTGTAGAACAACGAGTCGTCTCTTTCCTTGTCTTGTCTCCCAACAAAGCAAGTTCCTAAGTTTGGTTGAGCACCGTCATGTTTCCATGACACGACCCATAATAATCGACCCATATTAGGTTATGTATGCTCCACATGTGTTTAGTATATAATTAAGTTTATTATTACATTAATTCTAAATATGGGCACTTCTATAATATCTAATAGAGTTTATTATTAATGGAGTCTATGGTGTTTTAATTATAATAATTGTTTATAGAGTTGATAAGAATTCAACTCAACTTTATGGATCATTATTTGTAATTTTGTACCTTATGAAATCAATAAAATACACTTTTATTTATTTAATTAGTGGAAACGCCAATTCATCCTTAATCAGAACTTCTATATTTAGAATGACAAACTACAGGCAAACGACAAAAATATAGTATGACAAAAATTTATTATATATGTATATAAAGAAAAAAACACGTTCTGCACCTTGATAAACACATATATCTAATGCACAAACAATCGAGATTAATATTGAAATATTCGGTATTTGCAATCATACTGGCTGTATGATAATTTATCTTACATCATATAAGAAAAAAAATAGTTTGGAACTGATATAAACAAACATATACTATACAAATCCAACATGATTTATTTTTTTCTGATCTTAAGTGAGGATAACAGATTCAGTCAGACTGTGTTGCGCTAGTAGGAATAATTGCTCTTGGTGGGGTGGTATCAGGTCCAACCCGGGCTGTGATCATGCTTGTAAGGTTGAAGACCCGTGGGAGAAAATCAGGGGCAAGGAATAGGATTCTGAACTGATGACCAAGAAGATGTCACACCCTTTGCAGATCATAATATCATGTCCTACATTTGTCTCGTTATCAAAAAAATTATATAATCTTAGTTAGCTAGATCACTTGATGAACACCAAAAAATAAAAATAATAATAATGTAGTACAAAACTTTATTGGATCAAAAAAAAAATAGTACAAAACTTTACTTAATCTTTAAATAAAAGATCATCCGAAGGACCGAAGGGGCGGGGAAGAACCTTAAACTTTTTTGGAATTGCTTTTTTCTTTCTACATTTGATTGGCCATAACCACGTGAACAAATTATTGGGGGAACCAATAACGTGGGAACTTAAAAAATTAATATTGGAAACACATTATTTCATTGAAATGGTATAAGGAAAACATATTAGCATAATTATAGCATTGCATGGGCGAAAAAATAGGATGAAAAAATAACCCATTTTCCATTTTCTTGTATTATTCAAGTATTATTTGGTAAATAATAATTACATGAGGAGATTTAAAGTTAATTTAGCTAGAAAGTAAAACCATGTTATTTTTTTCCTGAAAAAATAATTTAAGTAAGATAGTCATTATTTCTAAAATAAAAAAAATTGTTAAACTTTGATCTAGACAATCTTTTTTTTAAAATAATAATTGTTCTGATTAATGACAAAATAAATGTCATAATGTCAGTTTGAGATTGATTTTATCAATAAAATGGAAGACAAAAAGTAGACATTGTTATTTGGTAAATCAACCGCAGGTGAAGGTAAAGAAATGTATTGGTGGATCTGTAGTTGAGTTTTTATTGGGGCAGGCAATAAATCTGCAGGTCGATTTCCTAATCTTTGGGCATGAATAGAGTTGCGAATCCCTACTATCACGAAACCCTACGAACAGTACGACATGACAAGTGTTGGCGCCAAACATCAATGAAAGACAGATTGCCTTCTTGACCGTTTAAGGTTACTTAAAAAGGCAATAGTAAAAAGTAAAAAGTTAAAAACGTTGCATGCTCGTGTTTACTATGGGTAAGAACAGCAAAAAAAGACATAGGATATTGACCATCGATACTATCAAAAACACTCAAATTATAACAAGTACAAGAGATACATATGGCATCTATTTGTGATTAGGGTTTGTGTTGGTTAAGAGAAAAATAAACGTTCCATTGGAGGGGTTCTAAGAAAATACACCATGCGGACAATGGTTAATTAGTGAGAGATTTTCTTTAAGTACAATTACCGTCTTTTTGATGAATGTGAAATGATAATGTTTATTACTAAGTGGATAACATTTTTTAAACTTAAAAAACTTAGTTGGTCATCATATATGGACAAAATACTTGATAATAATTATAGCGGTTTGTTAATAATAATAATGCTTTATACTCTGTCAGACACTTTGTTAATTAGTAGGTGTTATCTGGTACAACAAAGTTTTTTAAAACAAGTTTTTATATTATCATAGAAAAGTCTTAGGATTCTATTTATATATATTTTATAGAAGTACTTTGGGATGAGACTTGTGAACATATATTATTCCTTGAAAACTTACCCTGCTAAAAAAACAGTTAGGAGAAGAAGCAAAAAAATAGTATTTTTAAGGTGAGATATGGACTTCAAGTTGGATGATCTCGTTGCTTTCTTCACTCCCTCGTCAAGTCTATTCCATCTCATTAGGCATAAAGGTAATTTATTTCCCAAGTTCCTAAGTACGTGAGAACTGGGTTCATGCTATAAATGGAAATATAGCAGTGAATCATGAAGAATATCGTTCCTCTTCCCCCAGGCCCCATCTATGGCAGTCGGTTGCGTCTTTAGAAATAGCTTAGCTAGGGTTTGGTTGATTTCTTAAGTCTTACCGTCGAGATTTAGCTGAAGCCACGTGAAGGCCAACAGTGCTGTCTGTCTCAGTGGTGGTTCAACAATCGAGAAATTCTCCACAGACTTCGTGGAGATCTAGGAGAATCTATTTCACTCCCTACTTAACGGATGATGGATTTGAAAACTCAGATCACTCCACTCCAACTTTATATACAGTGAGTCAGTCATTAAGGACTACAGTTTGGCCTGTCAATCACGTTCCTTTTTTGGGAATGAATATATGCGGAATGTCCAGCATCAGTATATATGTATATTGACCAACTACCGTAGAAGATAATACCGACGGTTGTGTTATAATGGTGGATGAGGCATATTGGAAAAGATTCATGGTGTAAGGTTAATAGTCATGTAAGTCTTACTAAGAAAGCTTAGTTTTTTCTTTATTAAAAAACCTCTAAGTATCAATTTTTGCTAACTAAGTAAAAGACCACGACCATGTTAATACCCTATTAACAGATTAATTATATGTACTATGCCCAAACTAATGCTTAGAAGTGAAGTGACATCGTTATTAATGTTGGCTATCGACCCGTATTATTTCAGACTACTCAGTCGAAGACCGACCCGATTAGAAGGATCTGGTGGCGCCGACACACTCATTGGGGGCGCGCCACACGTTCAGCAAATCCGAAACCTATTCACGGCCATAGTGCCACTATCGTGAAACACCACAACTTCATCACCGGTCATCACCGTAGAGGCGCGCCACTTGAGGAACGTCTCCCATCCTACCCTCTAGATCCTTTCCTATAAGAGAGCCTGGGGCACAAGATTCAACACAACACAAAGCTCAGGGTCAAACAGGAAGGCACAAAGGCACTAGACACAGGACACAAAGGCACTAGCACAGGACTCGACGCAACGCCAGATTCAATGCAAGTGACCATGGTCAGAACTGACTCAACCTAGGTTAGAGGTGAGAGTTATAAATACCCTCACCCCCCATATGCTGGGGTAGAGGTAACATTGCGTACCTGACTCCATATACTTCCTATACTCCGTTCCTCCATAAACGAACCTCCGACCGACTTAATCATCGGATAGAAAACAACGGGAACTCCCGGGTTTTCCTTATGTGCAGGTGATCGGAGCAGTAAGGAGACCGACCCGGAACACACCAGAAAGAGTCCTACCGGAAAATGTGATCTAACATCTGGCGTCGTTTGTGGGAACCTTGAGGAAAATCAGCCATGACTCCTCCCAACATTAGAGTGAAGAGTAACCAAGTCGAAGCTACGGAAAATGATACCCTCCACCACCTCCGGGAACACCTGGGGGCCTCGACGTACTTACTGTCACCGACCCGACAACCAGAGGGACATGCTTCCCAGTCTCCAACCTACCAGGCGCTGCCCGCGCCCCAACCAGCGGATGCATCCAAACCTGAGATGCACAGACCAACCGAGTCAACAATAACATCTTCAGGTAAGGCCCCGCCTCGGGTGGAGGTAGCCTCAGAGGCGCTTCTAACGCATGCCTTCATGGCAGCGTTGGACGAGCTCATTGAACACAGACTCCGAACAGCCCTGCAGAATGACACCACTCGAGTGGAGGAGGCGACATCTCGCCAGACTCCCTTGAGCGCAACCATGCCATCCACAGGGACGACAATTGCTCATCCCCCTAGTTCGATGACCAGGGACGAAATTGAAGAGTTTGTCACCCAAAAGGTTAAAGAGCATAAGAGCGGAGTCATGCATCGCCTTCGCGATAGAGCATCACACCAGTTTGCTCCCGAGATACTAGCGATCATCGTGCCTAAGCACGTGCAGAATTCGTGAATCGATTATTATCGAGGTGAAGGTGACCCGGTCGAGCACATCCAAAGGCACGAGTCTTCACTCCTAGGACGAACGAGCGACGACAACCACTTCGCTCTGCTTTTCTCGGCCACCTTAGGAGGTTTCGTTTCCCACTGGTTCTTTGGGCTATCCAAAGCTTCCATTCAGTCATGGAGAGATTTGAAATAAAAGTTCATTGTGTAGTACATGGGTGGAAGAGAATTGCTTAAAAGTGTACGTACGCTGGACCACCTCAAGCAAAGAAACGAGGAGAGCCTAGGGGATTTCTACACCAAGTCATCACGAGAGGTGATACCATATGTTCATTTGTCAGGACGCTCGGTCCGCGAGGATCGACTCTGTACGGCAACTTGAATATCATCCCGGTCAACACCGTGGAAGATTTAGCGGCGCGTGTCAAATCATACGTCAATCTGGAAATAGCAAAGGAATGAAGGAGGTTGCCCAAAGAGTTGAAGTAGGAAATCCAAGAAGGTAAGAAGCTCGAACACCGTCCCACATGGGTGTCGCATGAACAACGTCGTCCCTTCTTGGTGCGCCCAACCCGAGATGTCTACGAGACATCATTCACTCCCCTAAATAGGGACGTCTCCTTGGTACTGAGGGAGATGGAGATACAAGACTTGGCGTCGCCTCCTATTCCAAAGAAGAGTGGCGCGCCCATGGGCAGCGAGTTGAACAAGTCTTTTCGCTACCATCAGTGTAGGCTTATAAAGCTAAGGGCGAGTGCTACTCACCCTAGGCTTGGGAGGCAAGATGTTGGGTATCAACCCGCATTCTTCAGACGATTCAGTCGAAGGTCGACCCGACTCGAAGGATCTTGTGACACTGCCACACTCATGGGGGGTGGGGTGTCACACGTTCAGCAGACCTGAAGCCTACTCACGGCCATATATAGCGCTGCTATCGTGGAACACCACAACTTCATCACCGTAGAGATGCGCCGCCTGAAGAACAGGTGCGCTACTTGAGGAACGTCTCCCATCATGCCCTCTAGATCCCTTCCTACAAGAGAGGCTGAGGCACAAGACTCAACACAACACAAGACTCAGGGTCAGACAGGAAGGCACAAAGCCACTAGGCACAAGACACAAGGGCACTAGGCACAGGACACAAATGTACTAGCACAGGACTCGAGGCAACGCCAGACTCAATGCAAGTGACCATGGTCAGAACTGACTCAACTCATGTTAAATGTGAGAGTTATATGTACTCTCACCCACATATGGTGGGGCAAAGGTAACATTGCACACCTGACTCCATATATATACTTCATATACTCTCTTCCTCCATAAACGAACCTCCGACTGAATTAATCATATGAGGGGAAACAACGGAAACTCTCGGGCTTTCCTTCTGTGCAGGTGATCGGAGCAGCAAGGAGACTGACCCGGAACATGCCGGAAAGAATCCTACCGGAAAACATGATCCAACAATTAAGAGGTAAAAGTTATATAAACGCAATATTATTGGAACCCTATAGTATAGAAGTGAATGCAGAATGCATCATAAAAATTTCTTCAAATTATAGTTAACATTTTAAAGTTTTAAAAGAACATCAAAAGTCCTTAAGTTCACATCTTGATGAAATATTTATTGCCTCATTAAATTTAAATAGCATACCTTATAAAAGGTTATTTATAACTTTACACAATATTCAAATTCAAATTTGTAATAAAAATTCTTTGTGTTTTTTTTACCTTGTGCATAGTTCCACTCAACAGGTTAAAATATTCAAAACCACATTAGTGATCTACCTTGTCGCTCCATAAAGCGTTATGCTGCATGAAATCGTACCTTACACAATCTGCATAGCGGCTAATGCAAGCAGTTGTTGAATAAATATTGCGCGCCAACCAAAAGGGTTTTGTAGCGACTACGCTAAGACACTGATAGTGAAGGGAAAAGATATTAACATAACGAGAAAGCTTTATCTCTTGTTGAAGTAAAACTCATATGCCCGTTAACTATGGCGGCTCTGACCCAATCTATAGATATAAAGAGAGAGAGCTCCAGATTTAATTTCTGCAAGGAACCAACGTCAATCATACCCATACCATATAACCATATATCAATCTCTGCAACTCGAAGCATTCAAAATGCCGCCTCATGCGGTAGTACAACTCCAGATTCTAGACCGCTATGTGCGTCTCATTCATGTCCCTTCTCCAAATCCAAGCAAATTCTGTTATCCAACATTATTATATGATATGCACGATATATGTGTGTTGTTTCTTCAAGAAGCTTATATGATTTGATGGTGCTCTTTAAGCAGGTGGTGATGGACAACGGTATACTTCAGGTTACCTTGTCCAAACCAGGAGGTATCATTACTGGAATAAGCTTCAATGGGATTGACAACTTGCTTGAAATCCGCAATGAAGAGTCTAACAGAGGGTAATTCAAGATACACGGATTCATTCAATGAGACATCAAACCAACATCAAGATGGATCTGTATTATTATTTGGTTAAAGGAGGATCTGTCAACTATAAATTAACCATTTTGATTAACTTAATTTGTGTAGGTATTGGGACCTTGTTTGGGGTGGTCCGGGTGGCGCTGGCGGCTTTGACGTGTATGAAATCAACTCAGCTAGAGATTTTCGACACTTTTCCATGACAGCTTCTGCTATGTAAAAGCTCTAATGAAAGGTTATATATAAACATGCGTGCTCAATGATAGTTACTATTTTATGTAGGATATATGGCTCAACCTTCAACGTGATAGTGGAGAATGAAGATCAAGTAGAGATTTCATTCAAGAGATTCTGGGATGTCTCCATGGCAGGCAAGATGGTTCCGTTGAACATCGACAAAAGGTCCTACATTGCATTACCTTACAAGCTAGTTATTACATTTTACTTATTGGATTACTCTTTGTAGACAAAAGGTCCCGTTTTACACTTGTCTGTAAAAGAGTCAGTAAAAGTATTATCACAAGAGAATAATATCACACAATGCATCATACTAAATCCACCTGAATCATTATTAACGTGTGAGTTTGGTCCTAGGTTTGTAATGCTGCAGGGTTCGTCAGGCTTCTATTCTTACGCCATTTACAATCACTTGAATGGATGGCCACCTTTCAGCCTTGGGGAGACAAGGATAGCTTTCAAACTTCGGCAAGACATGTAATTAAAGCCATCTTACTTCCATTTCTTGGCTTACCTTGCTCTTCTTTGTTTATATTTCCTTTGAAGATATCTTCTTTTTGTATAATTTTTTGGACAAATATAAACACTGCATGGTTTCAGGTTCCATTACATGGCGTTGGCAGATGATAGACAAAGATACTTGCCGTTACCTCAGGACAGGGTGCCCCCTAGAGGCCAACCACTTGCTTACCCTGAAGCCGTGCTGCTCAACGACCCAATCGAACCCGAACTCATAGGAGAGGTACTCTCTATATATACATACTTGCTTCACATTTTGAAGTGAAAGCAACTTTTAGAAGATATCATAAAAGATAGTAAGTTTGAGATTTTCACCCACTTATCAACCTAACACCTTTTCGTCAAGTCAGGCAGATATAGAATATTGTTCCTTAAACTTTCATTGAAACTCCCGTTAGGTATTGTAGTATGATTAATATGTAATGGTAGATTATGTATTAATGTACGCGTCTCGCGGTTCAACCTCCGCGTTGAGGTTGCCGGGGGTGGGGGGCGGGAGCCCCCCGCCCGAAGGCAGGGTTTGGGGCGCTCTCGAACCCATAGGCTATACTGTATTGTATTTATCCATGTATACGTATTTTGTAACAGTAACCGTCATTAATATATCTTGCTAAACCGTGTGGAGGTTACCCACTTGGTGTTACGACAAGAAATCTGATTTTGCTTCCCTTCCTTTCCTCTTTAGAAAAATTGAGTTTTTCCTTTTCAATCCTAAGTATTTTCTTTATTAGATTGAGTTGTTTGATCCTAACAACTCCATCGACCAAACTTTTTCTATCGTGGTTATGTGTACAGGTGGACGATAAGTACCAATATTCTTGTGACAACAAAGACAGTAGAGTACATGGTTGGCTATCCACGGACCCAGCATTGGGGTTCTGGATGATCACGCCGAGCAACGAGTTCCGATCAGGCGGGCCCGTCAAACAAAACCTTACTTCCCATGTCGGCCCCACAACACTCGCTGTGAGCCTTCAATCAACATCTCCAAATTCATATCTCTTTCAGTACTGCTCGCCTTGAAAATTAATACATATAATTATAACCAAAAGATCAATTTGTGGGTAGGTGTTTATGAGTGCACATTACACGGGAAATGATCTGGTACCGAGCTTTGACGCTGCCGAGGACTGGACCAAAGTGTTTGGACCCGTCTTCATTTATGTGAATTCCATCTCCGACACTGCAACAGATCCCCATGGGCCGCTCTGGGAGGACGCTAAGTTAAAGGTCTTAAACTTTGTTCTTAAATGAAAGGCCGAATGAATCGTTTCAGCTAGAATTCTTTTCAAGATTTAGCTAGAACTGAGCTTCCATTTTTTCTTAACATACAGATGATGATTGAGGTCCAGAGTTGGCCCTACAGCTTTGTTGCATCACAAGATTATCCAAAAGCCGAGCAAAGGGGTAATGTCGAGGGCAGATTCTTTGTTCGGGATTTGTAGGTTTCTTTAATCTGATCCTCCGTTTGAACTACATCTTTATTCAGTCATCTACATATAAAGATGTTCTATGTTGATCGTCCTCTACTAATGAAGTTAATTAATGTTGTACCAAGATTTATCTCAGATGAATATATGCCTGCTCGTGGTGCTTATGTTGGGTTGGCTCCACCTGGTGATGTCGGGTCTTGGCAAAGGGAATGCAAGGTGCTGCCTCCTCTTCTTTCCTATATATAATGGAGAGTATAAGCTCTTCTTCAACTACCAACATCTTTTACCAACGGCAACGAACTTTTTACTGGAGGATTGTATTTTATGGTGATTCTGTGGGTAAAAAGTATGGTATGAAGTCATATTTATTGTAGTGAATTGTGTGTTGCAGAAATACCAGTTCTGGAGCAATGCACTCCAAGATGGTTCCTTTTCCATTCAAAATATACGTCCTGGAGATTATAATCTGTATGCATGGGTGCCGGGATTTATAGGAGACTACAAATGTGACGTTCTTATTTCCATTACACCAGGTGCCTAATCATATTTATCATAATGTAAATTTTGACATGCACATCCTATAGTGACATCTTCACAAATTATTGAGAAAACTTATTGATCTATTTAGTTCTTATAATTATCATTAGGATGTGAAATAGACATGGGCGACTTAGTGTTTAAGCCTCCTAGAAACGGGCCGACGCTTTGGGAGATTGGGGTTCCCGACCGAACCGCCTCTGAGTTCTACGTTCCTGATCCTGATCCTAAGTACATCAATAAACTGTACATCGACCGTGACAGGTTCATTCTCTAGAACTAGTAGATGAAGTCTTTGTTGAAGGTTAGGGTTTACTATTCTACATGACTATACTCATAAATGCTACCAAAAAAACAGGTTTAGGCAATATGGACTCTGGGATCGCTACACAGACTTATACCCGGATGGAGATTTGGTGTACTCGATCGGTGTAAGCAACTACAGCAAAGATTGGTTCTTTGCACAAGTTAACAGGTAAAACCTTTTTGTTTTTCCAACACCATCAAACAATGTTGTCCTTTCTTTTATAATGTTATGAAATTTTTATTGTTTTCTGTGTTCAAAATTAATTCTAGGCGAAAGGACAACACATACCAAGGGACTACTTGGCAGATAAAGTTCAAGATAGACGATTTACATCCGAGTGGCATCTATAAACTTCGAATTGCAATTGCATCAGCAACACTTGCAGAACTACAGGTCCATATCTCTTCTTATGATCGATCGATCTCCTTAACAGCATCTCCAACGTATAATATTTCATCTTTTTCAATATTTTTTGGAATTGGTTTGAGTATAAACAGGTGAGAGTGAACAATCCAAAGAGCAGTCCTCTATTTTCAAGTGGGCTCATAGGGAGGGACAATGCAATGGCAAGGCATGGAATACATGGGTTGTATTGGCTTTACAATGTGGATATAGAAGGCATAAGACTCGTCAACGGGGATAATATCATCTTTCTGACCCAGCCAAGAGGCCCCAGTCCGTTCCAAGGGATCATGTACGACTACATCAGGTTAGAAGGGCCTCCAGCATCCAACACTGCCACAAAGATGACTAGAAGTTAAGCGTGGTGAATTTCCTACTTTACCCTCGTCTTCTCAACGTGCTGTATTGCAGTGAGATCCTTACCCATATATCATATCGTCGTATCATTACGTTCATGGTCAAGAGCGTGAAACTTTTCGATTTGATTTGTAATTATATACGTATTTGAAGATGTATACTTCCCACCGTATATATATATCACTTCATGACTCATGAGAGATAACTCGGAGAAATCTATATACTAACGGGTGATCCTAGGCACCTACACTCCACACAAGTTTTCCTTGAGAAAGGATCAATATATGCCAAGCAGGATATATATATATATATATACTGGAGTGTCTAGACCCCTCAAAGCACTCGAGATAGAAATAAAATACCAACAATTTTGCAAAGTTTTTTCATATTTTTTTTTTTTTGGATTTTACGAAGTTAAAAGGAAGTGCAAATTTTGGGTGTCAATTTTTCACCCAACCGTGCATAAATCCGCTCATGGGTCGTCTTTGGGTTGAACAATTTTTACTAAAAAATGGTATTTTTAAGTCAATCAATAATCGTAATCTTGATCCATAAGTGAATCAATGAATCTGCATAATAAATATATAATAATTATATTTTATAAAAATAGTGGTGATGAATCCATAGATCACATGTATAAATGTCATATATGTTCATGAGTCATACAAGTAAACATGTCATGTGGGACAACAAGTTGATTGACAATATTCAAATAAAAAAATCAAATTGAACACGAGTTTTTAAGTCATGCGAGTTTGTTTTTTTTGGCCAAATAAGTCATGCGAGTTGACATATGAATAACCATATATCTTGTTTGAATTGATTATATTTTGACACTAATTATATTTGACACGACCCACAAATTTGTGGATACGAATAGACACCCTCATGCAAATTGATTTGTGGTAGAAAAGATTTGGTTTACTTGTCCCGATCAATTTGACTTTTTGGTGATTTACACCTAATGTGTTAACCAACTTTATTCTCTTTTAACTCTTTCTTTGGAAGGGGGAACTAGATAAAAGTAATATGCTGATCTCATTCCCACTTCCCTAGAGAGAAAACAACAGCTATTAGGTAGAGGAATAGATTTTCTACCAAAAATAAAAAAGGTAGAGGAATAGATCGTGCCATAAGCCTAACTATCCATATAAATATGTATAAACTGCATTCCTAGACAAAATTAAAAGTGAATGCAAAATAATCGCGTTTAGATTATGTTTTTGAGCAATTTTAAACCCTGTCTTTTTTTTTAAAAAAAAATTGGGAATTTAAACTTTTTTATCATTCACTTGTATTGGAAATTAATGGTTCATGAAAATCTTTTCTTTTTACAGAAGGAATACTTTAACCAAAAGAGACCTTTTTCTGATATTGCAACAAGACAAGAATATATCAATTGCCATTTTTTCCCTTCATTATACCAAACCTATAGCAACAGACGATCACATGAACTTTAGAATATGGAATAGTTTTCTCTCTCCCTCACGGATGTACTGAATCTCCGTTACATCAAATGTGCCGACGAAGGCAAGTGAAACATCACGAGGATTCTTTCTTTTCCTTGGAATGGAGACGAAGAATTGCACTTCATTCTTTATCTCTGGTTTAAGGAAACTCCCTCAATCTCTCCAGATATCCCCTTCTGTTGGATTTTCCTTCCTTTTTAGTTTTCCCACCAGAAACTCAACATCTCACCCGTCCCTTACCTTACTTTCTCTATAACTCTCCCTCCATTGCCAAGACATCAAACTCATCAGGTTAGCTAGCTAGCTAGATTAAACATCCATCGATTCCTGATTTATTTTCTATATATCTCTATCGTTTATTGATTATGGGTTTTAGTAGGTCTTATGGTGTTGTGAGCCTTACGGTCATCGTCTTTGTTTCTGGATTTTGGGTCGGATCGAGTGGCAGGATTCAGTTCGATGATCCGGGTTTTACCGGAGAGGGACCGAGTCCCGGCCCTGCCATGGGTTCACCACCTTCTCGGGTTCAGTTGTTCTTCCGTGACCGATATGTAAGACACCACCATTCCATTTCTATCTTTTTACTTGTAAAATAAATTAAGAGCTTATAAAAATTAGAAAAAATAAAAACAATGTGTTGGAGACAACCGTTTCCATGTATACTGCACCACAACAGAACAAAACCAAAAAAACATATTTTTACTGAAAAAGACCCAATTTTTAAATGTGTTGTGGACTAATCACTGTATTGGAAGTTGCTATAAGACAAACAAATCGTGATATTGAGATTCGTCTTTTTGGCCATTGAATTTGACAAATCAGTTTATTTTTTGTTTTATCACTATTATGTATTCACAGTTTTTTTTCTTAAAGTCTGACCTTAGACTCCTATTTCGTTGTTCTCATAATTATATAATATCTTTATTTATGTACTTTTGAAAATTTGTCGAGTTTCTTTTTGATATATTCTTTATTCATGTCAAAGTATAATTTGTTATGTACCCGATTTTCAGACATGTCCCAAGTTCTTGTGTTGTCTATGTCCCTTCTGTCTTCAATAATTTAGGTGTTTCTCTCCTTGATTCAACCATAGATGAAAGAACAGGATATCTAGTCAATTTAGTATTAGCTTCTAAAAGACCAATTAATTACCTGAAATTCCCTCAATTATTATGTCCGAATTTATGTGATATTTGCAGGTGGTATTGGACAATGGCATTGTTCAAGTAACAATAGCAAACCCAGAAGGAAGTGTCACTGGTATACAGTACAATGGCGTCGATAATTTGCTCGAAACTCTAAATGAGGAATCTAATAGAGGGTATGTTCGGATAATGAACCCTTCTTCATTTTCACTGAATTCTTTCTTCATCCTCAAGTTACCTTTCTGTCTTCCGTGTCATCGTCATTTGGAATATGCAGTTACTGGGATGTTGTTTGGAGCGCTGCTGGAACAACGGGAACAAAAGGAAAACTTGATAGGTATCATATCAGATATATTCTTTCATGAAATTATAACCATTTACAATAATAATTTATGCATTTGTTTTTAATTTATGGTGTTTTCTGCAGACTTGAGGGGACAAAGTTTGAGGTTGTAGTCCAAACAGAGGATCAGATAGAGCTTTCATTTACTAGAACATGGAATTTCTCGCTTGAGGGAACCGTCATCCCTTTGAATGTCGACAAGCGGTATGTGCTAATTCACTGTTTAGTGAAACAAAAGATTGTTCACTGTAAGAGATTATATTTAGCGACGGATATATCAGTTGCTAAAAGTTGATTCTTTGTTAGGTACGTTCTCCTTGGTGGCTCTTCGGGATTCTACATGTATGCCATCTACGAGCACTTGCCAAAATGGCCTGCTTTCATCATTGACAACACGAGAACAGTGTTCAAGCTCCGGAAGGACAAGTATGTTGAAAAATCCTCTTTAGTTCTCAGTGTCAAAGACTGATCAAAATTAAGTTACTATGAGATGACAGTGTTAGTTATGGTGATCCAGGTTTCACTACATGGTTATAGCAGACAATAGGCAAAGGCAAATGCCCCTTCCTGATGATCGTTCCCCTCCAAGAGGCCAAGCCCTAGCATATCCAGAAGCAGTTCGACTTATCAACCCAGTGGAACCAGAGTTCAAAGGGGAGGTACTATTTCATCTTTTGTTCCTATATTACTTTGTTTAGTTTGGCTATTGTTCAAGTTTTCTACTTATTACAGGTAGATGACAAGTACCAATACTCCTGTGAAAGCAAAGACATTTCTGTTCACGGGTGGATCAGCTCTGATCCAGCAATAGGCTTTTGGCAGATTACTCCCAGCGCTGAGTTCCGGTCGGGTGGTCCAACCAAACAGTTCCTAACTTCCCATGTTGGCCCAATTTCCCTCAACGTACGTCGTCCTCATTTGAAAATAACATATGTGAATTCCTGCTTCAACCCCAAAATGACATGTTCTTGCTTGAATGTTGAATCACCAGATCTTTGTCAGCGCTCACTACGCAGGAGAGGATCTGATAATGAAGTTTGGAGCCAACAAAGCGTGGAAGAAAGTGCACGGTCCGGTTTTTATCTATTTGAACTCTCTTCCTGATGGCGAAAAGGAAAAACCCTTAACTTCACTCTGGGACGATGCCAAAGAACAGGTAATTTGTGAATCAATACATACATTCTGAATTTGTGAATGTGCTATATATATGAACACACATACCAATACTGTATTATTAGTTTGATGCCGAAGCCCAGAAATGGCCGTACAGTTTCCCTGCTTCGGAGGATTTTACACCGCCTGATCAACGTGGTAGAGTTAGCGGGCGATTGCTAGTTCTTGATAGGTGCATACTTTTAACCACAAACTCCAAGCTTTATATATATGTACATTCAGTAACTTAGAGCAAAAGAAAATTGTGATCAAACCTCATAATTCCTTCCTTTTCCAGATACTTTAGTGAAGAAGAGTTACCAGGAGATGGAGCTTATGTAGGCCTTGCTCCACTAGGAGATAGAGGGTCATGGCAAAGAGAAACCAAGGTAACAATGGAGATTGAATAATTAATTTTTGATCTGTTGGAATTCGAAAGCGGTAAACTTGATCAAGTAACTTATGAAACAGGGTTATCAGTTCTGGACCAAAGCTGATCAGCAAGGTTTCTTCTCCATTAATGCTATTCGTCCTGGTGACTACAATCTTTATGCATGGGTTCCAGGTTTCATCGGAGACTACAAATATGAAATTGATATTACAGTGCTCCCAGGTTTGTGTTATTTGCGTTTCGTAATTTTATGCTACAGTTTTTTGAGATTCTAATATGTCAAAGCCTAAAAAACCTTGCAGCTTCAGATAATGACCTGTCAGATTTAGTTTATGAGCCTCCGAGAAATGGCCCGACATTATGGGAAATTGGTGTCCCTGACCGTTCTGCTGCAGAGTTCTATGTTCCTGATCCTAACCCGATGTACATTAACAAGCTATACGTTAATCACACCGACAGGTATTATTAGCATCACAAAAGTTAAAGCATTTACTCATCATCTTACTGTCATCTACTAGAGAATAAGCAATCTTGAGGGGTGAAACTGAAGCATGATTTGGTTACTTTGATCAGGTTCAGGCAATATGGGTTGTGGGAAAGGTACACGGAGCTCTACCCTGATGCAGATTTAGTCTACAATGTTGATTCCAGTGATTATAGAAAAGATTGGTTCTTTGCACAAGTTACAAGGTTACTCTTTCTCAATACCATTTAGGGAGATAAAAATCATATACAGATGCCTTGTTTGACAATTTATACCTTGAAAAATCATTTTTGATTGTTTTTAAACCCAGGATGAAAGAAAACAATACATACGAAGGAACTACTTGGCAGGTTAAATTTGAACTTGAAGCTTTGGATCCTAATGGAATATACGCGCTGCAATTGGCACTTGCAGCTGCTCATTCTTCGGAGTTAGAGGTAAGTGTTTACTTCTGTTCTTTCATGTTTCTTAGAACATCCTGGTACATATGTTTCAATACATTCAATGCAAACAGGTTCGGTTCAACAATCCGAATACAAACCCACCTTTGTTTACAACTGGAATCATAGGGAAGGAAAACGCAATCGCGAGGCATGGAATTCAGGGACTGTACTGGTTCTATTCGATAGAAGTGGCAGGCACCGAGCTTGCTATTGGGGAAAATACATTATATCTCACTCGGACAATGAGCATAAGTCCCTTCCAAGGGGTTTTGTATGACTACATTCGATTCGAAGGACCTTCAGTTTTAAGACCAAACAGCTAACTTGTTTCTTAGATTTAGTGTTTAGAAATATAGATTAACATTATATACCTAGTCTGCAATATTCTTATTGATACTGACATGAGATGAGATGAAATAATATACAGCTCCATTTGTCTTACTGCTTGAGATTTTTTCTGTGGTTAATATAGTACGATGATTCAAACAAACGAATATCAACGCAAAGAACAATGGACAAGATCTAGAAGGGAACAGTGTACTGGCACCTGAACTTCATAAGAAGTTATTCCTTCACACACACATCATATACTATATATGTGAAGCTGCAAGTTTCGTCTATAACGAGCATGGTGCTGCAGATTCGAATGTGTAATATAAATCAAGTATTTTGTAGATTTTCAAGAGGATTTCTTGGATTGATCTGCAGCTCGATCCCAGCCATGGGCTCTGCCCCTTGGACGGCGCTGCCCCCTTTGACCCCAAATTGCTCGTCCCTAAGCAACCGATGAAGTTCTGATACAGTGAATCATAATATACTTAAACAAGTGTGCACTCCGCACCCTCCTGACTTGTTTAATGAATATTATGATCATATTGGTCAACTGTTAAATCTAATTACACTAAAATATCTAACATATCTCTTGATTGATCAAGAGTTTGTAAAAATCTAAACTTGAAAGGCTTAATGTTAAGCATTTGTGACTTTATAAGTACATTGGGACTCAAATCTTAATTAACCTAGGCAGAGGGCTTCATTGGTTGCTTGTGTCCGAGCAAATCCAAGTTAACCCTGTTCGACCCATAAGAGACCCTGTCTTTGACTCAGAGCCAAGCCAAGTTAGCCCCTTGAATAAAAGTTCATTTTGTATAGTTTGTTGGGACTTGATTATACTTGTATGATATGTTGCGTTTTTAAAAAAAATGCTCGAGAAAAATCATATACGAAGGAAGGCATCATATCATATTGAAGCTTCTGTATGTATTTATTCTATACAGTCTCAAATGAGTTTTTTCCCACATACAAAGATATACAGGAGCATATGCATATTGCTTTCGTCCAAACAATGTGAATGTTTTACAACTGAAGCCCTTAATCAATGGCAAACTGCTTCCACCGCTAAACGATATGCCTTGTTCATTCTACATCCTGTTGGTCCAAATGTTTTCTCCGACACTTCAAATGAGCAGGTTTCTTTCCCAATACATGCCTGGCAAAATAAAACTTTACTTTAGACGACACCGAGAAACATTTAACCGTCGCTGTAAGTGCTGGTAGTTTTATTTTTACCTTTTGAATAGTAGTCAATGTATTAGCAGCCCCACAGGATCCTTCCTTAAACGATCCACAAACACCAGCTGGATCACCGAAGCTAGCAAATCGAATCTCCGATATGGTATGACCTTCTTGGCACGACAACTCTAGAGTGTTGTTTTCATAAGCATTGGCACATATGCTACCAATAGTGACCGTTTTGAACTTGACATTCATTGGAGTGCCCCCCATTTCTTCGTATACAACCAAAGTGTTGTTGTCGTCTCGGAGGAGAGACCGTGGAATGTGATACCTATAAAGGAAGAACATGGAAGTTTAATATGATACATGGTTAGCCATGATATTGCACATTCCTCACCATCTCTGAGAAGGCTTTCCGCAATCGTATAGGCATTTCTTGTCGTCGTATTTTCCACGGTAGTCGCATTTGATTTCACAACCATCTGCACTTGCTGAATAACTTGGCCAGTATCGTCCAATGCTTTGTCCATTCACCCAGGCAGTTCCTTTCCCAAGCCCCATCAAGTCCACCACGACCGGGTCGCTGCCAAGGGGGGCCTTGAAAGCCGCCTGTTACGAAAAAAAAAGAGTAAATTTTCAAATGCCTTACAGTCACCAAGCATGTATTTGGCTTCTGTACCTTATACCACAGGAATGGCTTATTTGAGGGGAGATCGGCAAAGCGCCAACCGTAGTCGAAAGGGCGGAGTGGGTTTTCCTTGTAAATTCCCTTCAACTCACCAACCAAACCAACCTTGTACACCCATTTGTTTGTGGAGAGATCTTGTGCTATCTCATCAGGCCTGCCTTTGTTTCCGATCAACTTCACGGGCCCTCGAATCCCGACCTCAACAAGATCGAAAAACGATCCATAGTTCTAACCAAGAGCATTCAATTGAAACATTAGTCTTAGTAAGAGAAATCCACTTCACAGGGTGTAGCCAAATTGATAAATTTTCGCAATCAATCGTACCGCCAATCCATTGGTCGCGCTAAGTAAAGAGATTGCATTAACTCCAGGTTTCAATATGATGTTTGCTTCGAAAGTGAAGCTATATTTGCTATGTTGAGCAAATTGAGATCCTGAAAAGTGTCCACTTTAAGTTACTACGTACAATTATTCTATGAACAATAAAAACTTACGAGACTCACCAGCATGACGTCCGTTAACAAAAGCATGTACGACGTGCCCGTGGGTGTTAACTTGCAAAGTAACATTCTTCTTCAAGATCGGGTCGTTTTCGTTGACATTTACGCTAAAAAAACGCGTCCAAAATCATAAGAAAGATGGTAAAAAAGAAGTTACTCTCTATAGAGCATAGAGAAATCATCACTAGTAATTATGTACCTTGTTAAGTACCAAAGATGATCACTTGTATCATTAGTTACTGCCTTTTGTTCCAGAAGTTGATTAACCGTTATTACACTTCCTTTAACCGTATCGTCATTGAGGAACTCGGGTTTCTCTGGCCGCCATAGCCATGCCAACGTAGACGACTCGTCGCCTGTTTTTACCATCACAGATGTCTGACTATTTACCTGAAATTACGGTGAAATGATGAAAATATATGATCTCCAACGTTGAATATGACAAAAATTAACTGTTTTTTTAATTACCTTTGCAGTGTTATAAACTTCATTGTAGCAGTCTGGAAGAATGGTAACTGACCATGCGGGGACTGTATAGTTATTTCCCATCAAACTGACAGTCAAATCGTTGTTTTGATTTGTATTACTGAGAAAGCAAACTTGTTTCCCTTGGTACATGTAAGTTGTGCCCTAATTAGAATAACAAAGAAATTAAATCACTTTATAAACATGTAATTATTTATTACGTATAGAGGTTATTAGATCGATTTAATCAAGCTTACGGTCATCTTATTTCCATAATCAGTGTCCTTTCTATCTCCATTAGTGATAATTTGCTCTACTGATAAGATAACTTCATGAAGTCTTTTAAGATGTCCCCATTTCGGTTGATTCAAATTACCTGCAAAAATCGAAAACATAGATTAATTAGAATATGTAATATCGTGCTTGACTAATTAATTTGGTCGATTCAAAATTTGTATACCGTATTCATCCAAGGGTGCATCATAGTCATACGATGTGGTTATGTATGGACCACCCGATGTTCGGCCGAAGTTCGTCCCGCCGTGGTACTAAATAACAGACGTAGTATTACTATACATATATATACACTTTGACAAAAAAATGAACATATATATATGGGTTAAATACCAAGTAGCTATCTGAACTTTGGACGTTTTGCAACGAGCTACCCGAACTTTGAAAATTCAAAACAGACTATCTCAACTTTGAAGAAGGTGCAAATAGCTACCTCCGTCCAATTTTCCGTCGGAAAGTCGTTGGAAATTCGTTGGAAATTCGTCAGAAATTGGACGGAGGTAGCTATTTGCACATTGTTCAAAGTTGAGGTAGCTCGTTTTGAATTTTCAAAGTTCAGGTAGCTCGTTGTAAAACGTCCAAAGTGCAGGTAACTACTTGCTATTTAACCCTATATATATATTAGATACGAACCATGTAATAATTTTGGAGGGAACCCCCGGTTTGGAAAAAACGAGCAACAGCAAAAGCAAGATCCTCGGCGGTTCGGCGAGGCTTCTTCAAACCCCAACCGAGGAACCAACCGGTCCAGTTTTCGGTCCACATTTTGGGGCTGTTTGGGTTGTTAGGGCTCCAATCGTCGCAATACCAACCATTGCACGTATTGATCTGCATGTGAACGTAACGTATATAACTTATCATCATCAAACTAGCTAGGTTGTTTATTATATATATAATACCAAGTAGCTACCTGAACTTTGGACGTTTTGCAACAAATTACCCGAACTTTGAAAATTCAAAACGGGCTACCTCAACTTTGAAGAATGTGCAAATAACTATCTCCGTCCAATTTTCCGTCAACTGTCGTCGGAAAGTCATCGGAAATTCGTCAGAAATTGGACGGAGGTAACTATTTGCACCTTCTTCAAAATTGAGGTAGTCCGTTTTGAATTTTCAAAGTTCGGGCAGCTCGTTGTAAAACGTCTAAAGTTCAGGTAGCTACTTGGTATTTAACTCATATATAAATGTGTCTCGTACCATGGGTTGTGGTGCATCGTTTTGTTGGCACATAACCCAAGGAATGTTAAGTTTATAGGACTCGGCAAGCTGTGCACACCACTTCACGTACTCTTTTCCATCGTTGCCGTATGGATCCATCACATTTCCATATTCATTTTCGATCTTAAATGAACAAATCAAAAGCTTGATTAATTAATATTAGTGGACTATCAGCGATTCGATCCCGATACATAGATTTCCTAATCGAATCGAGAAAATCGACAGAAAGTTGATCCTTTAGTGCGAACCTGTGATAGGATTATGGGACCTCCTTGGGATGCAAAGAGATTTTCGTTCCTCATCATATTGACGATCAAAGTGGTGAAACTTTGCATCTCGTTCTTTATATTGATAAACAAAAGCATTAGGGTAAATAAATATCCTGATTAGGAACAAGATTATAATATGATGATGAGAACAAGCTTGTAGTACTTACCATGAAAACCTGATTTTTGGTTCGCATCTTGATGTTCGGCAGGTTGTGCAACCAAACAGGAAACCCTCTGAAAAATTTATGACATTGTAATATAACTCAAAGCACGCTTAACATGAGTAATTAATGAAACGACACGGACACTTACGAACAAATCATGTTCGTGAAAAAGTATATGACAGAATGATAACACGATAAGACGAAAATATTTTCGTGTTATGTTCGTATTTAGGTATTAGAACACGACACGCACGGTAACATTGAACTTCTTTTTTTCAACTATAACTTTGGACTTGAAAATCTTTTTTTTAAATCTTTTTTTAAACAAGTCTCATTTAATAGTTTTTACAAGTCTACTTAGATATGTAATTCCTAGAGTTTGTCAATTATACATTAAAAACTCATGAAATATGATGTTTGAATTGATCCTTTTTTCTATGAACAATTCGTTATTTTGATATTTTTTTTATATAAATCTCGCATTTGAACATATAAGTGACTAACTTAACAAGATAGCAATGTATGAATACACACGAAAAATTATGTGTCGTGTTCGTGCTAAGGAACATGACACGATAAGTTTATCGTTCGTGTTCATTAAGAGACACAATAAACGTATTAATACATACGATAACACGCACGTATGCACGATCTGCCACCCTTAAAACTCAAAGATTAACATGAGTAATTAATAGATATCGAATATGTACCCGTAGTTCCACTCGGCACATGCGTATGGACCGATACGAAGAATCGCATATAGCCCTGCGGCTTGGATCGTTTTGATAAACTTGACGAGATCGTTGTTTCCTGAAAAATCATACTGACGATACAGGGGCTCGTGAGCGTTCCAGAAAACATATGTCTCGATAGCATTAAGACCACCGTCTTTAGCCTTATTGATCAAGTCCGGCCACATCTGAGGACAACAAAACTGGTTAGCTCGGGATATCGATAGGTTTACGTTACGAGTTTATGACATGATATGTGTCCAATGAACGTACTTGTGGTGTGCTGCGAGGGTAGTGAATCGACCCAGACATGATGATCTTCCTTTGGCCATCGATCTTTAAGGACCGACCATCGTATGTGACATCGATAGCGCAAGTCAAAACTACGAAACTAAAAATCAGAAAGCTAATGAAAAGGGAAGGATGGGTGGTTTTAAGTGAAGCCATTGATCATTTGTTTGGAGAAAGTTCTCAACTCCTACTATCTAATGATGTAAAGGAGATTTTAGATCAAATCCTTTACACCAATTACTAGTTATTGAGGGAAATGAAAATGATGGAGACCTTGAAGAATAATGAAAGATTGGGGGATTATTTATAGTGGGATTGGAGAGAATGGATAGCGCGAATGGGGCAACAGAAAAACAAGAATTTGCTTAATTTGGGAAGTTGTTGCTAATGTCCGGATAATACGTTACCTCGTACTTCTTTCTTTAGCAACTGTCCTTGTCGGATTTAAAAGTCATGCATCGAACTTAATAATAACATAATTATGGCACGATGATCCGGATATATATAGTATGAGAATATAACACATAATTGGCCTAATTCCATTAAATTTTTGTTTGTTAATTATTAAGGATAAGGATTATATGCTTATCCTTATCACTATCCATGAACATTAAATTACATGATTACTTACCTAAAATTGATTGCACTAATTCGTGAATATAGTTTAAATTTAACGGGGAACACCAATTTGAAAATGAATTTAACATTTATGCTCCTATCTAAAATTACGGAAATAATTATATATAAAAAATAGATGATGCCCTGTCAAATCAATAATTTACATTTACATTTTATTTTGAAAACATTGTTTTATATATATATTATAAAAAATTAGATATTTATCTTTTATTTCAAAACTAATCCATTTTTTTAAGTATAGTATTCAGTAAAATTATAAAATGACCAATGTTTTTTTTGCTTTATTCAGTAAATAAAATGGTAATAAATAGATAGTTTATAATTATTCACGCTTCACCGTGTATACGTTTTTTTTAATAAATCCTTTAAATTTTTATGACAAATTATTTAATACCCTCTCAATCAATTTTATTATTCCACTAACTAAAAAAATTTCATTCATGTCTACAAATGTATGTTTATTTTATTTTAAGTATCAACTAAAGATAATTTTCCAGGTAGTAAAATTAGGTTAAAACTCAAGTATACGGTCTATTTTGTGTAAATCAAAAGTAGAAGGGAGTATTGACATTTAAGAATATGTGGGCCGCCGCCCCCAAAGCAACAATTTGGGCCGTATGGATTTCGGCTCGACTCTGTCGAGGGTATTTCCGTCATTTCACGAGTCTCCGTCCCGGCCATGACAGGAGCTATATATGTTCACAGCTTCGAATCTAGGTATATAAAGCCCCAAATCATTCTCCCTCTCTTCTTCTCCCTTTCTCTCCACAAATCCACCCGTTCCCACAGAACTCACTCGACTCCGATCCAACTCGTTAACGCGCTCACTGTATGTATCCTTCGACATCATCGTCTCCCTCTCTCGCAGACGACTCCTATGTTTTCTGGATTTAGCCGGAATTGATATAGATTGTTTGGATACTGCTGTTTTAGCTTATTCGATGTTGCATGTCGGTAGATCGGAGCGAGGATGGCGACTTTCGAACTCTACCGGAGATCCACGATCGGGATGTGTTTGACGGAGACTTTGGATGAGATGGTCCAGAATGGGACCCTCAGCCCTGAGCTCGCCATTCAAGTCCTCGTCCAGTTCGACAAGGTAATTTCTGGGTGAGTTATTAAGAAACTCTATTGGTGGTATGGGAGTTGGATCTTTTTGACGATTGTCTTGTATATATCGACTTGTAACCAGTCCATGACTGAAGCTCTGGAAAGCCAAGTGAAGAGCAAGGTTTCAATCAAGGTTGGTTGCTCGACCTTGTCGCTATGGCATTTCTTTTGACTCCGTTGCAAGGTTTCATTTTTCTAATTCGCTTCCTTGGGACTGAAGAAATAAAGTTTTTGCATTGATCTATTACAGTATCCCACGCAACTTTGACTAGTCCTTATGTTTCTGCTGTCCTTATGACAAGGCTCAGTTTGATTGTTTTGTTGTGCATGGAAGTTACTCAGATATAGCTTGGAAAAATGTAACTATAATTGTTATATAAAAGCCTTAACTACGCCTATTCCCGAATTTGTAGACGGGTCTTTTCCCCATAGTTGAGTGTTTTATTGCTGAAACATGCAATTCAGAATAAATCTGGAATGACTATTTTGCTAGAAGGGATATCTGTTCTGATCAACAGAGTTGAATCCCTATCATTTTCCTGTTTAAACTGATGCAGAAATGACTGTTCTGGGATTGTTCTCTTCTTGTGATCTGCAGTATTAATTTGGTCCTTGTGTTTGTAAGAATATCCTTCACTTCAAATCTCATTATTGTTGGAAAAATCTAAATTTGTTTGCTTGGCTGGCTGGCTTAAACTAGGGAGAAGTCTAGTATGATAAGAAATGGAAATGAAGCACACTATATTGAGTTCCACTTTACTGAATACATATCCTCCTTGAGCCGAATAATTGTGTTTGTTGTGGAATATAGCCTCAATTGTACATGAATTTGCAATCGGTTTTCTTCCAGACAAATTAACAAACTGGTCAACAATATGGGTCTGCCGTTTGATTCTTATTTCTCTCCTATAATGATTACAGGGACACTTGCACACGTACAGGTTTTGTGACAATGTCTGGACATTCATCCTACAGAATGCAATATTCAAATACGAGGACGGGCAGGAGACAGTGAACAGCGTCAAGATTGTTGCTTGCGACTCGAAGCTACTCACACAGTAGAAAAATAATGAAATCTCAGGTATTTATGGGAATCTTATATACTGCTGTAATGTCTGGTGGAGAGATGCATGCTACTCAGCTTTGTCCATGATGTTGGAAGAATTGTTACTATGGTTATAAGAAAAGGACATCAAAAGCCCTTATGAATCTGTTCTCTTGTTTTATATGAATAAACTTTAGATGATCCCTCTTGGTTAGGGTTGATCATGGGCGGGCCGGTCCGGTCCTGAAGGCAAGACCGAGACCGAAATTTCGGTCTTGCGTTCTGGAGGACCGAGATTGCCCGAGTCGGTCTTTCTTGACTCGGACCGGTTTCGGTCCTGGACCGAATCTGCACCAAAAACAAAACTACGAGCTCACGGTATTCTTTAGTAAAAAGCGAAATAATAGTTCACCTCTCAAAAAAACACTTTGAGCTCACGGTATTCTATAGTAAATTTATCAGGATGCAGCTTTTATAGAGATAGAAAACCTCCAAAATCCACATTCCTTTCGGTGTGGTATTATGAAAATCTCAAATCCACATTCCTTCGGTCCGGGCCGGCCCTAAACGGGCTTTCGGGGGGGAAACAAGAATGAGACCGACCTTGAAGGAAAAAACTCACCCGCTCGGTCTCGGTCCTAGTCGGGCCGGTCTTGGCCCGGTCTTGTCGGGAATTCGGTCTAAAAGTCTTTTTATCACCCCTACTCTTGGTCTTGTGAAAAGTTCGATAACAAAATGTCTCCAAAATCATCCTTTTTTAGTTCTGGGCTGGAGCAGCAACAGGGGAAGCAATGGTCTCATGCTGAACTACGCGAGGACCGAGCACAGCATCAACAAGACAACAACCCTGTGAGCAATTACAGTTGGAAGTGAGATAATTGAGAACTGCCAGAAGCCCAATTGAGAACACATGGCGTGCCAATGATCTTCAGTCACTTTCAATAACCAGTTTCACTCGTCTAGATTAAAACCAATTACTAAAGCAAGAGGCTGCACCGTGAGGGCTAGCAGAATTGTAAGTCTGAGCCCGAATTATGAATTATCGGGAAGGCAGAAGGCATTCGGCCTCCATTCTAATTTACCTTTAATTCAATTAACCAAAACATACATTTCTGGATTGTCATTTGTGACTTCCACAACTCTCTTCCCTCTTATTGCCTCCTCGACATCACGAATCCACCTCCTGTCAATCCCGTTTCTCCCTCTTTGCATTGAACTCCTTGATAGTACTGCCTTTATTCAGCTAAAGAAATGCATGTTTTGGAGAACATAGATACTCCATTGTTTATTCATTGCTCCTGGTATTGATTCAAATCCAAGAAAATACCAATTCTTTCTTAAAAAGAAACTAGAAGTTTGAATTTTTCATATCGAATTCGCACAATTACATCAGCATTCGATCATTCCAAGTCCTTAACAACCTGAATTCCCATACTATTTGCAGTTCCAATAACTGACTTGCAAATCGATTCCAAAGACATGTACTGGCAATACGGATCGGACTGCTTTACCTTTGCAATCTCGTAAACGTGTCTCACGCTCACCGTAGATGCCACCACGTGGCCGGGGCGGGAGCTTCCGGACTCAATCCCAGCAGCCTTCTTGAGGTACCATGTAACCTTTGGCGATTTGACAGTGAACTCAAAGGTGTTGTCTTTGAAGGCAGTGATGGTGACCGCCATTGGGGTGTCTGGCTTGTACTTCTGGGTTCGGGCATTGAAATCCTTGCAGAAGGCCATTAGGTTGAGTCGGTACTGCCCGAGTGCAGGACCCACGGGTGGGGCTGGTCGGGCCCCACCTGCTGGGACCGTGAGCCGGATTGTGGCTGCCAGGGGGCGGCGGGTGAGGATCTCCTTCAGGGTCGACATTCAATTAATCGTTACAGTGTGTACTCTGTTCATCAAACAAGGCACAGTATTAGATTAGATCAGGCAACAATGTGTATTCCCCATTCATCAAATCATGGAAGAACATCATAGTGCAGAGCATTCGGAGCTAAGAAAATGGAAGAAATGAGAAAATACAAGATTGAGTGAAAATGATGTAAGTTCATTTTCTATCAAACGAAGGATCTTTTGCGTTCTGCTTATAATCGAAGGCCAGGCAATGATTTCTGTGCATATTCAAGCCCAGAAAACACGATTGTTTCCAGTTAATATCAGAGGATTCTGGTGCAAAAGCAATTGACTGTTCTAATTCTTCTACGTGCTTGTGCGGATCGAAATCACAACAATAATGCACATAATAGCGCAGAATCGCAGTAACAACAATACAATGAGGTAGTTTTCAAACGTGATGCAAGTTATCATTTGCTGAGAGGAACATACCCCTGAGTTTCGGAGTCGAGGACGAGCAGCTGTAGAGAAGAGCAGATGATAGTTGGACTCGATCAGAGAGTCAATTTCCAAAAGTGCTAGATACCGTCTGCTGTTCGAGCTAGGGTTTCTCTGGGGAAGAATTGCCCCGATTCGATATATATACTTCGGGTCGGGTTTCAGGTCTTTCTTCGGTACTTGGATTTCTAAAATGCAAATATTCCCTTTTACTTTTTATTTATACAAAATATAACTTATACTTTTGTTCTTGACCAATTTTACCAACTTATCTCTGAGGTATTGTCCCCCTGACAAGTGTCGTTCTCTTATCTGAAGAAATCGATGTCATCACTACTAAAACAATAACAACGTCCAAAAAGACGGCTACCTTCAAAATGAATATCATATCAAATTATCAATGGTGAGCATATATATAATATAGCAGAATTTTTTACCCAAATATACTAAGAAAAAAAATACGATAATATTCTCAATTTTTTTAAAATTACGAATTCGCTGGTAGGAGTTTATTTTTTTGTAACATGTGAATGGAATTCGCGGATGAACATTTAAGCGATACGCGCGAATGAGAGAGAAAAATAAATAATAATAGATTTTCATATCACCTGCTAATTTCATTTGCGAGTGATATTTTTTTATACCCACTCACTACTGGAATTCGCGAGTAAGTATATTTTAATATTTTTTTTTATAAATTATGAATATTTTGGTATTTATTTTTATTTTGAAATATATTTTGGTAAAAAATCTAATATAATTAGTCTTTGTCGGTTAATAAAGCTACACAAGTATTATACTGATCAATTAATTATTATTTTAAAAAGACAACGAAACAAACATCATGACATTGATTAATTAACCTATGATTACCTACAAATTATGTGTAAATGCACTAACTAGGTTTCTTTAGCTGTATATATATATATATGTGTGTGTGTGTTTGTGTTTGTCTCCATAATCACTACCAATAAGTGACAGAGCTAGAGAAAGGTCCTTCAATGGCGGAAGTAGAAGATTCTCTGCACATAGTGATGCTTCCATGGCTAGCAATGGGCCATTTAATCCCCTTTCATAACCTATCCATATCTCTAGCTCTCAAGGGTCACAAAGTCTCCTTCATCTCCACCCCTAGAAACCTTCAACGACTCCCTCCAACCCCCCAAACCCTAACTCCCCTTCTAACCCTACACCCCTTCTCTCTCCCTCTCCTCCCCAACAAAGACGCATCCTTCCTACCACCCCACGCAGAGTCCTCCATAGACATCCCCTACTCCAAACATCAACTTCTCAAAGCCTCCTTTGACTTGCTCGAACCCGACATTAGGTCATTTCTCCAGACCTCCAGACCCGACTGGGTCCTCTTTGACTTCACGGCGCATTGGCTACCAAAGATAGCCACAGAGCTTGGCATCCGATCTTCCTTCTTCAGTCTCTTTTCTGCGTCTTTGTTATGCTTTCTTGGTCCCCCAGGCTCTTACTCTAAGACACCAACGATCGATGACTTCATAAACGTGCCCAAATGGGTTCCTTTTGAGTCCAATGTCGTGTTTCGTCCCCATGAGGTCGCTAAGTACATGGACCGTGCGGAAGAGTATGATTCGGTAGTGACTCCCGACACGGTTCGGTTTGAAGCTTCGATCGTGGACTGTGAAGTGATGGTTGTAAGGACATGTGTGGAGTTTGAGGCGGAATGGCTTGATCTTTTGCGACAGATGCATAACAAAATGGTAGTTCCGATTGGTGTGTTGCCTCCGATCGGACTCGAATGTGAGGATGGTAACGACGAGGAATGGGCTCGGGTTCGGGGTTGGCTCGATCAACAATCGGCTAGCTCGGTTGTCTATGTTGCGCTCGGAAGCGAAGCAGTATTGAGTCAGGAAGAAATTCAGGTTATTGAAATTACGAATACAGGATTAATTTTTTGAAGGCTTAAACAATTTGATATTTGATTATTTTTTTAAAGGGTTAAATACGAAGGAGCTACCTGAACTTTGAACGTTTTGCAACAAGCTACCCGAACAGGTTACCTCAATTTTGAAAATGGTGCAAATAGCTATCTCCGTCCAATTTTCCGTCAACTGTTGACGGAAATTCGTCAGAAATTGGACGAAGGTAGCTATTTGCACATTTTTCAAAGTTGAGGTAGCCCGTTTTGAATTTTCAAAGTTCGAGTAGCTTGTTACAGAACGTCCAAAGTTCAGGTAGTTCCTTGGTATTTAACTTTTTTTTAAAATGAATTGTTACTTTATAAAAATGTATAATTTGTTAGCAGTTTGACGATAAATGGTGATGAAGATATATAAGTTCCCATCCCATAGGTACCAAATTTAATTGAGTTTTGACCAAAACCGGACCTTAGGCCCAATTTGATTAAGTCTTGACCCAGGTCAGGTCAGCGCCCAATTCATGGGCGAGATTGTTTGGATTACGGTCCAGACCCTAGCCCTTTTAATTGAGACTTAACTGAGTTCAGATCGAATTGAGACTCAATTGTAATATATATAAAAAGTTTTAAATGTTTTCATTGTGATATTTTTAAAAGATTTATGTTATTTTTACTATTTTCAAAACATATTCGGTTAAGTTTTGATGAAAATATGGTAAAATGGTACACTCAATTGATGACTAAATATGAAGAAACAAAATTTTTGTTTTTAAACTTTAAGGGGAAACTCGATTTTGTCAAATGAAATGGAATAATCTAGATAAATTTTTAAACTTAAAATTGTTGGTTATACTATGTAACACAATATTATAGACTTGGATTCAAAAGTTTAAAAATAATTTTAAATCTCATAAATAATGATTTTGTCATGGGTGATTCATCATCTATTTTAATGAGGGAGGTTTACATTTCTTTAATATGCTACTATATATCCCTAATTGATTCATTTTAGGATGAAACATAACTTGATATTATGAATCTTTTTCATATTGATACCAGGAACTAGCCCTAGGGTTGGAGACAACAGGTCTGCCCTTCTTTTGGGTACTGCGAGATCCTCCGGAATCGGCCCTAAAGGCGTTAGACATGTTACCTCATGGGTTTCTAGATCGAGTTGAGGATCGAGGCATTGTCTACACGGAATGGGCCCCACAAGCAAGGATACTGAGCCACGACTCGGTCGGTGGGTTCCTTACGCACTGTGGTTGCAACTCCTACATCGAAGGACTTGCTTATGGGCGGGTCCTAATACTGCTACCGTTCATAAACGACCAAGGGCTCAATGCGAGGCAGTTGGAAGGGAAAAAGTATGGGGTCGAAGTGTGGCGGGACGAAAAGGATGGGTCCTTCAATTGCAAATCTATTGAAGAAGCCGTGATGCTGGCTATGGTGGATGAGTCTGGCGAGTCGATCCGAGCCTCCGCAAAGGAGGCTAAGGGCATTTTTGGGGATTTGAAGAAGAATGATAAGTACGTTGATGATTTTGTTACTTACCTAGTGCAACACAAGAAGCACTAAGAAGTCGAAATATGCTTATCTATTACGATCTAGGGTTTCATTAAATAAATGTTTCAGCGACGTGTATATTTTCCGTCGCTATTTGTTACACTTTTCCCGAGAGAATCTTATCTTGGAGTGTTTTTTTGGCCATCAATCTTATCTTGGAGTTTTTGTTTTGGCCAAGTCTTATCTTGGAGTTGAATACCACTTTTCCCAACCATTTCTTTATAATCTGTCTTACGAGGAGGTAAGAATTTGAAAAATGTTCACATTCTATAGAAGTACGAAATCAGCTACTACAAACTGACACATTTTTCAGTTTAATTATTCTTTAATTCTTTATTTTTTATGTTTAAACCCCATAGAATTGAACAAAATTTTACGATTTGGTTTTTGAATTTTTGACTGATATATACATTAAATAAAAAAAATTACGAAAATATTCTCAATTTTTTAACAAAAACGAAAGTATACTTACCCGGGAATGTTGTTTTTTGTCACCCTCTAATGTCATTCACGGGTGGCGCAAAGTAAACTTTCACCCGCGGATGAGATTCGCGGGTAGGTATATTTTTGTTTTTATTAAAAAATTGATAATATTTTCATTTTTACGTGAGGTATATATCAGTCAAAAATTCTTAATTTTGTTGGTACAGACTACTGCTAATTTACATATTGTTGTCTTTCCCTTTTTATACAATAAGCACTGACTTAACATCTCGTAAATTGGCCAAAAAAAAAAAAAATCTCGTAACACAAATATGCAATTCAATTTGAGTCGCAATAAATTATAATCATAAATCAGGAGTCATAGTCATATATCACAACTGCTCGGGCCAAGAACGAGAATTTTCACCAAAATATACCTTAAATATTTATTAAATACGGAAATGTCATCGTTCACGGGTGGAATGTTCACCCGCGAATGTCAGTCGTGGGTGAAACCGTCGTTACAAACTACCGTTCCACTTGTGAAAAAATTCGATCAAGAACTCACCACAACCGCTCAACCCACTTCAATCATGGGCTCAACCATCGACCAACCTTCTGTAGGCGTAACATCGTTAACTCCATACTAAATGAAGGGTGAAATCAGACAAGACGGATGAGTTTAAGGATGAAATTAAATAAAAACATAATTTCAGGGTAACATTAAAGATTTGGTATGAGCTAGAGGACCAAATATGTACCTTGATCCAACTAAGAAGACGTAGTTGTTTAAAAAATTATGACGTGGCACGCCAGGCTAGCAGCGCACCGTCGACGACATTTCCACGGATTATGTCTCCGGCCGCCGCCCATCAAAATTGACGGTCGTCCCTCATCAGTTTTCATCTCTGTATTCATTACATAAGAAAAATATGATCTAGTGAGAGGAGAAAATCAGAAGAAGAAGAAGAAGAAGAAGAAGAAAGATGTGGTCCGACCTTATCCTCCAGGCGGTTATGATCCTCGTCAGCGTCGTCATGTTCCTCGCCATGTACGACGTCCCTCAGAAGTACCTCACCAAGCTCCGTTACCGCAACCGCGCCGATCTCAAAGCTAAGGGCCACTTCGTCACCGGAGCCCAGCTCCTCTCCAAGGCCAGATCCGCCTCCTCCAGCAATTCCGCTGCTTCCTTGGCCCGCGATGCCACCACCGAGGCCGATAAAGCCATCGCTCTCGACCCCCGCGACGCTGCCTCCCACATCCTCAAGGCTCTAGCTCTGGATCTCCAAGGGTTCAAAACCTCTGCTCTCGATTCCCTGGACGTCGCTCTCTCTCCCCTTGCCGTTAAGTCGCTGGGAGCTCAGGAAAAGGGGGAGGCGCTCTACAGGAGGGCGGAGCTCAAGGTGGCGCTGAGCCGCCGAGGGAAGGTTGACTCGGCGATTGATGATCTGGCTCAGGCCGTGAAGATCAGCCCAAGCCCTGACCCAAAGTTACACCTCTTACTCGGCGAGTGTTACAAGGCGAAGAAGATGAAAGAAGAGGCAGCTGCTGCATATGGCCAGGCCCTGAAGATCAATCCTACTAATACAGAAGCTCGTGAAGCTCTCGATCGGTTGGGTATGTCTTCTTAGTTAGGGATGGAACTTCACTGATCTGATCCATCATCGTCATTAGGTATTCCTCAAGAACCACAATACTGTAATTTTCAGATTCGAGCTCATCTACTGCTTATGGAATACCAATCTACTAGCTTTTGATGGATTTGGTGGTAAAAATGATGACTTTAGCAGATTGGAGCCGTAACTTGGTAGCTAAACTAAATTAAGCCAAGCCCTGTACAATTCTTGGTCTGTATTATGCAAATTGTCAAACGCCATTGCTTGCTGAAATGACATTGAGGTTCAAGTGAGAATTTTTTAGTATATTTCATTGGATTGTAGCTATAAACAACCAAAGTTGGTTTCCAATAGAGCTGTACATGACATTCAATAACATCACCAATCTTCAAGAAACAAACTTTCTCCTTCGGTTTAAACAGAATTGATAGGCAGTGGCATTACTATAGGAAGATCCTGCAGATGGTTTGGGACTTCAGGCAGTGGCTCGGGAAACCAACCTGACTGCGAAGGTCTCCTGGCAGCCGAACTAACTTTTGCTGCATTTCTGGTTGGAGCTGTGCATTGCAAAAGCCATTGCTCGGTTCTCAAATTGGTCTGGTTTTCCTCAGTGATACATTTTAACTGCTACAGATGCAGTAGCCACCCCAAATGCATATCCAAACCCCGTTGTTTCAGTTATTGGCTCAGAGTAAATCGAACACTTATCTTGCTGATGTCCAAGAAATAGAAATCAAATATGCAGAACAAAAAAAAAATCCAACCAAGTTATATACATCACAATCAGTGAGGAAGAAGAACAGGTGAAAAACAGACCTTTCCAAATAATATTATTTCATTACACATATATTTGTTATTACCTTTTAAATCACTAGATATTATGATTTACAAACCGTTAATTATATGGAAAAAATAGATACAAACATTATCTGATATTATATATTTTAAATTTGCGCACATTAATAAATAAATTAATCTATAATAAAATATATATTCTTTTAATATATTAAATTTTAGTACTTTATGTCAATATTTTATTAAATGAAAATTATGTTATTACTATAAATCTCCAAAAAAAACATTTTTTTCTCATTTATTATAACTTGCAAAACCTCACTAATCATGGATTTTGTTTAGTCCTGGAGGCATACAAAACGCCACATTCTTTATCCCTGTTAATTAGGAGGGGACGATAATACCCCTCCATGAAGAACACCTTTCCTACGAGACTCTATACGCAGACCCTTTCCAGTAGAATCCTGTACTCCATTGCAGTACTCTTCAAGAACATCTCTCTCCATCGTGGTGTAGCCAAGAAGAGTACTTATCAACACAGGCGAGCACCGGCCATCAATGGTCTCGATGGCTTTGCAGCAACTTTGCCCTAAATACGTCTCTCCATTGAGGAAGAACATGACGACCTCCCCTGAGCAAGCCGAAAGCTGCATCAATGAGTCCCAACACGTAGGTGAGTCTTCCACAACTCTGGAGGGGTAGCCTAGTCGTGGCACCGGCCCTAGGGAGCTAATAAGTGGCCGAGCGTGGGAGGTGGTGGTGGTGGTGGTTAGAGCTATGAAGAGGATGAGGATGAAGAGAGGATTGGAGATGGAAGAAAACATTGCCATTTCTTTGTCGTTTGATTTGGACGAGGTAGGCACGATAGTGTAGAGCATAGAGATTATGTGGTTCTTATATATAGGCAATATTTAGGGTTGTGGGGAACGTTTTGTTATGATGATTTATGCATGGCAAGTGAAGGGTTGGGAAGTTAAGTACGTGCTGCATTGATTTGGCATTAATTATATATATGTGCGTATATATAGCTTAGTAATTACACCAAATAATAATGTGTAAATTAAATGTGCTAATAATTATAAATCATGGATCGATGTTTGATATAATATATATGTCTTCAAAATAAGTGTTTTTCTATGGTACCTTGATCACGGCTGCGGTGATTGTGCTGTCGAAAGAAAGATTGGAAGTGTTAGAGATTACAGTAAACCTTGAATGGAGGAACGAAAGTTAAAATCGAAAATAATATACATTTTATCGCACCCTTATCTCTTAGTAGTTTCGTCCATGCTTAGTCATTTATGTAGTAATGATTTTTCTGTTAATTGGCTTGGTGTAGCTCGAGTCTGTCGGTCTAGGGGTGTCAAAACGGGTCATGTGTCGACCCATGAGTTGTGTCAGGGACCCTCTGACCAAACATGCCCCGTGTAATAGTATGAATCAGTTTTTGAAACTCAAACCTGACCCGTCAGGAATAGTAAGGTTTGAGTCAGACTGAACCGTTCAACCTCCATGACCCGCGGGTCAGTCTGACCCGTTCGACCCACCAGTATATAAAAACCTAGAACAAACTGACTCATGGGTCAAGACTACTTACTCATGGATCAAGACTACTGACTCATGAGTCAGAATTATATATATTTAATATAATATACAATTCAGGATGGATCATGGGTTGACCCATGGGTCAAGATTACTAACTCAAATTTGACTCGTGTTTTCACGGGTCATCCATGGGTCGTGTCAAAATGACTCGTGGGTCAAAAAGTCTGACCCAAACACGATCCGTGAACGGGTCACCCACGAGGTAAGTCAATTTTTGACCTCTAGTCAGTCCCAACCATCTTGAGTTGGTGCTTACGAACTCTTTTTTTTACTTTAAGAAATCTGCACTTTGAGACCTAAAGATTCCGTAACAAGTAGATACTTCAGCAGGAGCATAATTAATTTTCTGGTTAAGTACATTACGAAATGTTTTATCCATACTTTTCACATTCAGTTCTAGCTATTTTTGCACCTTTTGATCGACTTGAACAACATATTTGCATCACCTCAATCCCTTTTTTCATTACTATTGAAATATTCTTCACAATTTGACTATGGTCGTGTTAGAGGTAGATTGTTTCATAAGCTGATTGTGACAAACTATGTTCAATTCAAATACATATTATGGTTATTGACGGATCAATTTTCAAGACTCAAACAAGATTTCGATTTATGGATTCGCGGGTCAACTCGCATGACCTGTGAACCTATGCTTATATTCAATTTGTACTGAATTTTGTGGGTCAATACGTTGAATCACATGATCCATAGACCCACAAGCTGATGCAACTTATATTGACTCATGCGATCTATGAACTCACGTGACTCATACGATTCGTATGACCTACGAAATTTTATATAATATATATTTAATTGTAGGGAGTCCACGAGTTAATCCATAGACCAAGAGGTGTGTATGAGTGAGCATAAAAGTCAGGTTGGACTGAATTCCCGACAAGACCGGACCGAGTAGGACCAAGACCGATTAGGACCGAGATCGAACGGGCGAATTTTTTTTATCGAGGTCGGGCTCAGTCTTTTTCAATAAAATCCCGATTAAAACCGGTCTGACCCGACTATTAAGACCATATTTGAAGCCCAAATTTTTTGCAGCCCAATTGTTCTCCTTCGCCAGCCCATCTCCTCCTTTTAAGCACAGATTAGGTAGATTTTGAACAACTTCTTGCCCCATAGTCAGACAACACCAGAAGACCTTCTCCAGACCTTAAGTTTCATGCACCAACGTTAAGTTTCTATAGTTTTTTTTACAGCAAATTTCGTGTTTTTTTAAATGAAAATTTCGGTAATGGACCGAGACCAGTCTGAGTCAAGCAAGACCGAATCAGACAGACTTTTTATACCGAAGTCGATCTCGGTCCTCCACATGTAGGGCCGACAATGGTGCGGTGAAAAACCCATAACCATGGTTATAACCGTTACTGTTTCATATGGTTAACCGTACCATTATGGTGTGGCGCGGTTATGGTGATGAATTTTCTACCCATAATGGTTATGGTTATGGTATTTGAGTTATACCCATGCTTATAACCATGGTTATTATATAAATATTTATTTATTATTAATAAACTAATTTATATAATATACTAAATATAAATGATATAATTGAAAATTTGAAATTGTTGAAGATTGAAGGCCCCAAAGTCCAACGATGGTAATATAGATTGATGTATTTTTTAAAATAAAATTTTCGATATTTTATTATATTACATGTGTGGAATGAATATGGGTATACGGTTAAAACCATGGTTAATAACCACGGTTATTTTAATGGTTATGGTATTTAAAATTATACCTATAATGGTTATGGTTATGGTTATGGTGTGTGGTTTAAAAATATGGTATGGTTATGGTATTTGTCGTACCCTGACCATACCCTAACCATCGACAACCCTATCCACATGTGAGGACCGAAATTTGAGGCTCGGACTCGGGTTTACCAAAAGACCGACCCGACCCGCTCAAGCTCACCCATAGAGGTATGACCGAAATCCGGCTCATTTTCATATGGATTTGACGAGTCGTATCAAAATAATTCAAAGATTTAAAATGTTGGATATAAACACTAACTTGTAAGTAAATCACTAATTATACGACGTTTAATCATTAACATTCACTGAATGTCTAAAGCAGAAGTATACTATCTAGGATATATAGATTGTTGTGATATATACCATGCATGTCATCTGTCTCCACGTCATCCATTAAAATACAATCATCGTCATAGTAAAATGATGATCCATCTAGGCGTAAAAGACTATGTACTAAAAAGTCATCTAGATAAACATGGTAAAACAAATAGAAACATATGTCGAAAAAATAAACGAAAATGTTTGTTTAGTATGCTTGGAGGGTATGATTCGCAAGTACAGAAATTGTGTAAATTTAAAGCAAAAAATAATGCCAAATTCTTTAATCAAGAATAGAAAAAAAAATCATAAGATATGTGTGGGTCAAAACCTAAAAAAATATGATTATAACTGTAATTTTTTTTATATGGTTAACCGTACCATCATGGTGTAGTGCAGTTATAATGATAAAATTTTTATCCGTAATGGTTATGGTATTTTAGTCATACTCATGGTTATAATCATAGTTTGTTATATTATAGGGTAAAATGCGATATTATTTTTTAATATTTTGTTAACTTTTTTTTTTTTTTAAAGTTTAAATCATAAAAATTATTTAGTTCATGTTTGACCAAATTTCGAGTTTGTCGCTTTCATCCATTTTTTTTATCCAACTTTAATATATAATATGTTTTAAAATTGTAAAAATAACCAAAATTTTTAAAAAAATAACAATTTTACATTTCCAACTTTTTTCAAATGTTATAATTGAATTCTGATTTAATCGAAACTCAATATTGAACTCAATCAAGAGAGTTCGAATCTGGGTTTTGATGCAGACCAATCTCATGGACAAGGAAGCAAGTCTGGATTAAGATTTAAACCTGTATATCAATTGAATTGAGAACAAACAACTCCGATCGGTAACTAGCTTTGATGTAAATTAGGGTTTGATACGGTCGGTCTTACTATAAGACCAAAAAGTGTTGGCGTGTGTAAAAAAGTAAATGAGGAAGATCACCCAATCCATTTACAAACTAGAGGCGGCTCATAATTATATATATAGGTAGATTAAGTCAACGGTCCAACGATTGGAAATCGTCAAATTTGAAGAAGAAATTAAAGTAATAGCAGATGCCAATCTCAAACTATATAAATAAATAAGCAAAGTACGCTATATCATTGTTGACCAATTAAGATTAAAGTTGCCCACGGTTTGTTTAGGAGAATGTGAAAACTTAGTATAATATAATAAATAATACAATTTTATTTAGTTATTTATTATATATAATAATGAAATGAAACATAAAATTATATAATTGACAATATAAAAGCTAAATAGTTGAACAATTAAGAAAAAAATTAGTGATTAATAGAAATTTATTTATGAGATATTAATAATTTTACACCCTACCAATATTTTCAAATCGATTCATGATGAAAATTAGTAAATTAAATAAAATATAGATTGGTTCGGATCCACCATGCAAACAGTAAATTATAATTCTTTTTTAATTTCTATATATTTAACTTTATAAAAACATAATTGGTTTTAATATTATTTCCATATTGTACATTATTTGTTTTTAATGTCATTTTTATAGAGAGTAATATCGTTTCTAACCCATTTTTTTTATATTTTTTGTAATATTATTTAGATTAAGAACTGATTTGCAACTCTATTTAATTGTTTTAATTTTAAATTTGATTTTTGAACATTTGATACATTATTAGATTACTTATAAAAGATTGGAGATTTGAACCAACAAAAGGAATGGGGTCCAAACCAACAAGGAACTCTATGATATAGAAAGATAAAAATAGTAATAATTTGAAAATTCAAAATGAGATTTAATTATGATTCAATATAAAACATCTTAAAAATATAATATAACTATTCTCAATTTGACTGCATAAAATTTGCTAAATAATGAAAAATCTAATATTTTTCCATTTCAATAATGGGATATGACTGGAATATATAAAGAGAAAAAATATTCTCACCTACCCCCACAATGAAACTTTACCAGTTACCATCCATTATAATTTATACACAATATAATATATAATATACTATATGAATTATTAATTAATTATAATGTCGACCATTTCAATCATTAATCAATAATCATTGTGGAGATTAGTAGGAATTATTAGTGGAAGATGGAAATCTATCTTTTCTCATATGAGACTACAAAAGTTATTTTTTTAAAACAAAAAAATTACAAAAGTTAATTATGAACAGATCAACCATTAGAAGTGGGGTGATTTCAGTAGATAAAGAAAGAGGTGGGTATAGAACACCATTAATAGGCAACCCACCCATATGTTGTATTTGGATTGAACGTGTCATATGATATGTTCAATTTGTAAAAACAAAATACATTGAATTTAAATCGTAATATTAAATAACCTCCCAAATAAATGTACCATTAATCTCGATATGTATAGGGTAAGCTTTTCTCATTATTTTTTTCATTAGTGGAACAATATATATTTATTTTTTAACCATAGATATGGAAGTTCTACCATTCATCCCCCATAAGAAAATATATTGGTCAATGATGTCTACCTGGTACAATCAAAACTTCACTCCCGAAAGCAATGTATTTTAATAAATAACTAAATAAAAGGGATATATGTTGAATTTATGTATTAATTAAATTTATATATATATATAAAAGTTGAAATCCATTTTTGGGTTCTTCTAAGAAGATTAAGATTCACGAAAGGATGCCATAAATAAAGAGTAAAATAATTATCCGAAGATTCAATTAAATTATTTAAATAAATAATATTCAAACTTCAAACTACTAGCTAGGTCTTGGTTTAATGAGTCTATTTGCATTCTTTATATTCGAGAGAGAAATACTTTTGACAGCATGAATATATATATTATATGTACATACATACATCTTATCTTAGATTTGACTATGTACAATGTATATATATATATACTATACATAATATGCAAAATCACATTAAAGCACGTGGAGAAGAAGCTACAGTGTAATCCACCCTGTATATAAATATAAGCCATCTTTGTTTCGTTTTCATAAGCCATTCTCACCAGAGACAGAGAAAGTTGAGGAACGACACTCGCATTTACAGACCATTCATCTTCTTTGATAGCTAGCAATGGAAATCCATGAGAAAGGATTCACATTTGCATTTCTAGGGTTTATCCTAATCTTTCAAGGATGCCTACTTCCTTCCATCGAAGCTGCGGTTCAGTACTACGATTTCGTTGTAAGAAATTAGATCATCACTCCAAAAAACTAAGAGATATACATATTCATACATATATATATATGTATGTATATATAGTTCTTTTCGACATTTATGTCATACAATTTCTCAAGATGTTCTTTCAATGTAGTTGATGGAGAAGAACTTTACCAAGTTATGCAGCAGCAAGAGCATATTGACAGTGAATGGAAAATTCCCAGGGCCTGAGATTCGTGTTCATGCAGGAGACACGGTATTTGTTAATGTTCACAATAACGGGACATATGGGGTCACCATTCATTGGTAATTATTAACTAACTTTATTTTTAATTTTTTTTTTTTTTAATGTTTTGGGAATTATACTGTGTCCAATAGGTCGATAAAAAAGGTTGGTTGAACCGGATTTTCGACAATACCGGCCCGATTATGACTGAGACCGATTATGATCAAGACTGAACGAACGTTTTTTTTCTTTAAAGTCGGGCTCGGTGTAAGGCTTTTTTCCCCAAAAGCCCGACTAGGACCGGACCGACCTTAAAAAATCCTAGAAATTCTGGTGAACACTAGTAATTCATGACTTTGAAGCATTCAACAACCCTTTGATCGGTTCCATAAGGGAAGTGCGACGGAAGACAAGAAGCGAGCGGGTTCAAGACCAAAACTTTGGTGATTTTTTTAGCTGATTTTTTTTTACCAGAAATTTTGGTCAAAGACCGAGACCGGCCCAAGTCGAGCAAGACCGAATCGGGCGGTTTTTTTTGGCCAAAGTCGGTCTCGGTCCACCAAATGTCAAGACCAAAAGTCCGGTCTCGATCCAGCCTCCAAGACCTGCCCGACCTGCCCATGATCAGCCCTAGTGTCAAGGGACGAGTTGCCTCCTCACTTTTTGACTTTATGTAAATTTGACCCTAAAAAATGTAATAATTTTCAATTTAGCCCTTTTAAATTATACATTTACCCTCACTAATTTTTTTTAGTTCAACTATTTGTTCTTACTTTAATACTTGCTCCCACTTAAGAAATTTTCTGGCTTCGTCCCTGATTGTGTCACATACAGACTAGTTGCAAAACATGCTAAATATTCGATAAATATGATCATTTACTAGTGTTGTAGTAATTACAAATATGGATAATTACTCGCCTGCAGGCATGGAGTAAAGCAACCGAGAAATCCATGGTCTGATGGACCGGAGTATGTGACCCAATGCCCTATTGCACCTGGCTCGTCTTTCACCCAAAAGATCATTTTCACGACAGAAGTTGGTACGGTTTGGTGGCACGCTCATAGCGAGTGGACCCGATCCACGGTCCATGGTCCGATCGTCGTTCTACCACGTGTCGGGACTCCGTATCCGTTCCCCAAACCCTTTGCAGAACAAACACTTGTACTAGGTACATAATGAAACTTCATATATGAATGTCGTCACATTGTCTACATGAGTTTGGTCGAAGCTAAGTTTCTATTAAAATGATACGACACAGGTGCATGGTACAAAGGAGACGTGAGGCAAATGGTCGAGCAAGCTCTTAAATATAGTTCAGTCTTCATAGCCGACGCTTACACTATTAACGGGGAACCCGGGGATTTGTTTAACTGCTCAAAAGGTAAGAACACTTATGGTTCGTAGGAGTTCACACGGATCGACTTATAGGTTTATGAGTTAATAACTAAATCGTTATATTCCAACTTAAATTACTACCCCAACTTTATTTTTTTAAAAGTGTTATCTAAATTTTGACATTTGTGGCAAATTGCTACTTAAGTTAAGTTTTTCGTTAAATATGGACGAAAAATGGCGTGATAGCACATGATTGGTTTGTAATACAGAAAACTACATTATATTTTAAAATACTAGAGAGAGAAAAAAACATCTAAAAATTTTGGAAAATTCATAGGAAAAATAAGAGTTTTTAATATAATATTTTTATTAAACATATGAAATAAAAAATAATTAATTTTTTTAAAAACATATTTCATATTTCAATAAAAATATTTCATTAAAAACTCTTATTTTCCTTATTAGTTTTTCTATTTTGTTTTTAAAAATATATATATTTTTGGTATTCTTAAGAAATCATTTAGTTTTCTAGTTTCTAAATATATATTATCACGTCATTTTCCGTTCATATATATTTAATGGAAAACTTAACTGATGTAGTAATTTGCCCCAAATGTTAAATTTTAGGTATCAACTTTAAAAAAAATAACGTTTAGGTAGTGATTTATAAATTATCTAAAATTGGGGGTAACGATTGGATTGTTAACCCATAAATCTCTAAAACTTGACCAAAATTTCTTTTTTGGGTTCACTGCACAGTAAATATCATGATCTAACTGTAACTCTTTAATGCTCCAGATGCAACATACAGACTAGTAGTTGACTATGGAAGAACCTACCTCCTTAGAGTCATCAATTCCCTGATGAATGAGGAGATGTGGTTCGGGATTGCGAACCACACCCTAACCCTGGTCGGGATGGACGGGGCGTACTTGAAGAAGGTCACAGTCGATCAGGTCATGATAACCCCTGGCCAATCAATGGACATCCTAGTCACCGCGAACCAGCGCCCGAGCCACTACTACATACTCTCATCTCCCTTCATAGACTCACGCGCACCGGCCCTAGCTACGGGCACGACTGCAGTTATCCAGTATAGAGGAACTTACACCCCTCCACCCACACCCTACTCCCCAACACTTCCGAGCATTCTTGACACTGCTGCTGCTGCAAAATTCACCTCCATGTTGCGTAGCTTGGGGAGCAAGCAATACCCAGTCAGCGTGCCGAAGAACATCACGGAGCGTATTTTGATGACACTGGCGGTGAATCAACTTCCGGCCTCTACTTGCCCTAACAACACCTGCCTGAACCCTAGAGGGACGAGGTTGTCCGCGAGTATGAACAACATAAGCTTTGTTGCACCAACCATTGATATCCTCCAAGCATACTACAAGTAAGTTTCTCAACTTCTCATTTTGTGGTATCTCAAAGTAGGGGTGGTAAATCGTGCGTACGTGCTTGTTATTGTGCGTATCAATACGTTTATCGTGTGACACTTACTAAATACGAACACACACAGTAAACTTATCGTGTCATCTTCTTCAACACGAACACGACACCCAAATTTTTGTACGTTTTATCATGTTGTGTTAAGATAGTCATTTATATGTTCACATGAGAGATTTATAAGAAAATATCAAAATAACGAATTGTTAATAATAAGAATTATCAATTCAAACATCAAATTTAACGAATCTTTAACGTAGAATTGACGAACTCTAAAAATTAAATATCTAAATAGACTTTTAAAAACTATTAAACGAGATTTGTTTAGAAAATTATTCAAAAAAATATATTTTCAAGTCCAACTTTATAGTTGTCAAAAAAAAGTCAAATTTTATCTTGTTATATATCGTTTGTGTCGTGTTCTGATACCTAAACACGATCACTTTCGTGTTATCGTATTTGTGCACTTGTATTATCGCTCTGTCATACTCTTTCACAAACATGATTGTTTTTATGCGTGTTCATATCGTCTTAAATTGTCACCCCTAATCTCAAGACAGGGCTTATTATAAGTATATATATATATATATATATATATATGTACTGATATGTATATCTCTTGTTTGTACAGACAAATCCCAAAGGTGTACGAGAACGACTTCCCCAGCCAACCTCCCAGGTTTTTCAACTTCACAGGGACAGTCGGAGACAATGTCCTTATTCCTCAGATCGCCACAAAGGTGAAGATGATCAAGTATGGCTCAGAGGTGGAGATCATTTGGCAAGGCACCAACGTGTCCGTAGCTGAGAACCACCCAATGCATCTCCATGGCTATAGCTTCTACGTGGTAGGTCAGGGTTTTGGCAACTTTGACAACGATACAAGCCCTAAAACATACAATCTCATCGACCCACCTGAGGTGAACACGGTCGGGGTTCCGAGGGGTGGGTGGGTTGCTATTCGGTTCAAGGCTGACAACCCCGGTGTGTGGTTCATGCACTGTCATGTCGAGTGGCACTCGAGTTGGGGCATGGACACGGTTCTGATTGTGGAAGATGGTCCGACCAGAGAAACTAGCATGCTTCCACCGCCGAAGGACATGCCAAAATGTAGTTAATTAATATACCAAAAATGATTTATATATATTACAGATTCATTCAAATAGCAGCTTGTGATTTGTTGTTAAAACATCGAGCAATGTATTTTTCTAAGACGGATGACAAAAAATATAATAATACAACAATGTTGAATGATGGCCTTGAAGTAGAAATACTAGATTGAGCGACGAAATGTTTTGTGGTACAAAAAGGCGTCGGAAAAATGTTATAAATAAACTTTAATCAGAAAATGTTATTTTGACCGTTAATTAAATGTCATCAGTAAATTTAATTTTAGTGACGAAATTTGAATTTCGGACACAAAAGCGATGAAGAGTTTTTACCGACCGTAGTATTTTGTTGGTAGGAAAATTCAAATCTCGACGACAAAAAGTACTGTCCTGTAATTCCAGCAGTGAAGGTGCTCTTTGAGGCGTGTTGAAATATTTGTTAAAATTTGTATCCTGAAAACTTAAAAGAACACTCAAATCGATGTCAGCTCTGACGGTGGATCGGCAGTTTCCCCTCAATTTGCTGCCGCTTCTCGCCGAAATTTGGAAGTGTCGTATGTTGGATCTTGATTTTTTGAATGCTGATCTGGCAGTGAATTGAATGTCAATGGATGGATGAAAGTTGCTCTCGCCTTAGCTCCGGTGAACCTGCAGGAAGGGGATCGCAACAAATGGGGTGTCTCTGGGTCCCTCTCTGATGCTTAAATGAGTATATGTGTGTATATAACTCAAAACCTAAACTGAATGTATGTAAAGCAAAAGTATTTATAGAGTAAGGAGACCAACCCGTAAAAGGCAACAGTATATCTTAATGAATATTGTGTTGGTGAAAATTAGGATAACAGATATTACGGTTATGGCGTAATATTGCAGTTACCATATGTAATCTTTAGAGAATATGTGCCCGATATATGCGGGATATCGTGGTCATATCTTTAGGAACGGTTGGTGGGACCAGAGAAGAGAGGTAGGACTCTCTTTGGGGCGAGCACTCCTATGGCGAGCAGTAGGAGTTCGCGACTTGGTGATTAATGACGACCAGCAAGGGAGCATTTGGCGTCCACTTTAGCTTGGGCTCGATACTGGGTCATTCTATCGAGGGTCAGATTGACTTTAGCATGGGCCGGTCCGGTTCGAATAACCTGAGTTTCACCCCTTCATGGTTATTGGGCCTCCGGGACATTTTTCTTATTGGACTGTCACTATCAATACCCAACATCGTCAAGTGTAGCTTCCTCCAAACCCTAAGCACTTATTTACTGCTGTTACAGTTTTTTGAAGCAGATGGCATATATAATTCATCTGCAACGATCTTAAAGACTATTATAAATGAAATCTGAGTGGTTGGTGTGGACTTCCTTTGGCAATAAATGAACCTTAATGTAATGTTTTCATGTCCAAACAAACCCAGCTCTGATCTCAGGTCGGGCCATTTCTTCCCATCATCTATATATCTACACCTAACCTAACCTTAAATTCAATTAATTTTGCAAACTCAGCTATAACAAATTACAATATTTTAGTGATATGTGCTATAATCTCGGTAAAAATTTTAAAATATGTCATTCATTCCAAATCAATTGAAAAAAGACAGACACCAAACTTTACAAAGTCACTGTTTCTCACCCACACTCAGCCAAAGATATATAATTAACAACAGTTCAAGAAAACCCAGAAAAACAAATTATGATAGTAATTCACTGGACATATGTATATATATAGAGGGAGAGAGAAAGAGATGGAGCTTAAGGTTCTAGGCTCGATATGGGGTGGAGCTAGTTTTTCTGAGGTCCGACTCCTGTATTTATAGGTGGTCTTGAAGGTGCTCTAAATAATGCAGCCTTTGTAATGGCGGCATCATCACTTTCCTGTACAAATACATATATGCACAAGAAACTATAATTAAGAAACCAAAACGAACCAATATTGATAACGAGATGAGGAATATACAAGAAGTAAGGGTTTAGGTTTATAGTACCACTGTAGATGGTGGTGGATCATCGGCAGCCGGAGGATCTGTCTCCTCAGATGGTGGATCTAGGGCGGAGGAGACAGCTCTACCTTGTACTTTTCCTGTCAGCAAAGAAGGGTCTTCAATAGAATCAGCTTCTTCTTCATCGACTATATCTTTACTCTCATTGTTTTCACCAGGAGTTGCAGTGTGAAGGGCACCGCCTTCTAACCCTAAGCACTTAAGGATTGCTATTAGGGCATCTTGAAGCAGCTTGCATGGGTGGACAGATTTTGCCACTTGCTGTTCTTGAGGTAGATGGTCTTGCTGTTTAGTTGTTGATGGTGGTGAAGAGAGAGTCTCGGCCATTTCATGGAAGTATGAGCTGCTTAATTTCTCTCTGGTACGCGTTCTTTAATAACTGTTATAAATAAATCTGAGGGTTTGGTTTGACTCATCTTGAGCAATAAATTAAATGAACTTTGGTATTTACTATTTTATTTTATAACAAAAAAAAACTCTTTACTTTTAGACTTATTTAAGTTTAATTTTAATACTATCTTGTCTTTAAACAATTTTTATACATTTTGACACAATTAATAACTGTGTCTAACACTTTTAATCTACAAATTTACACATAATCACGATTAAGATTAAGTATATATATATTTAATATTTGGATTTGTGTTTGTACTTGTTTGTGAATCACTTGTTGATATTTTAAAACTTGATATGATAATAAATTAGATTAAGTATATATATATTTAATATTTGGATTTGTGTTTGTACTTGTTTGTGAATCACTTGTTGATATTTTAAAACTTGATATGATAATAAATTGTGGATTTCGTGTGTTGTTTTTTATCGTGTAATTTCATGACATTTCGTGTTATGTGATACGAGTTGTGTCATGTAAATATTAATTTTTATTTTTGTTCAAAAATTGATTGCGTTAATGGTGTGTATCAAGTATAATCTATTTAATAATTGTATCTTGTTTAAAGTTTAAAATACGTTAAAATTTATCCATTTACACACAATATGATTAACAATACACAATATGATTAACAACACGACACAATTATACCTAATACACCCAAATAAATTGACATCCTTAATTTAAATAATCAATCTTTTTTAGGGAAAAATGAATAAATCAAAACCACTGATTTAAGGTCGGTCAGCTTTTTTTATTACTGATTTATTAATAATAATATTATATCTGTGAATATCTTACTTATAAGTTATAGCATAGATTGAATAGATATTTTCTTAATATGAGTGCTAAGGAACTAATTTTTTACCATCTCGGATGTTGTTCCATTGCATTAACATCTTTTTTTTTACTGTTCAGTGAAGATCATTACAATTTACAAGCCCTACCTTAGTTAATGAATTTTAACCCACGTAGAGCCTTTAATTCCACTAAATAAGAATAATAGAAAATATATGCTTTATTGATTGAAGTTCATTTATAATGTATTTCATTTATATATGAAAAAAAAAACTAAAATTATCTGATACAATTTTACTTGCGTTAATTTTTTTTCCGAATAATAAATGGTCAAACATGTTTGAAAACGATAATAATTCATAATTCTATTAATTATTTATTAAATACTGTCATTTATTCTCCATTAATGTCAAAAGTTTTGATGGAAAATTGCCCCCTTCATCCTCAAGTAAACTAAGCAACTCATTTTGGGGTTGTAATGTTATCCTATATAATTTAGAATTTCATGATTCACATGTTAAATTTTACATCTGATTAAATATAACTCAATGGATAAATATAAAGAGCAGACACTTATATAAATAAGGTTTTATCATAAAATTGATGATAAAAGAAGATAATCAATTTCTATATATAGAAGAAAAAATATTGTCTCTTCCTAATATCTCTTTTCATTTCCTCTATATAAAAAAATTAAGTACTTAATAGTTTATGTTTTTTTACAAATATATGTATTTGATTGAATTATTTTTTACTTTTAAATATTTGAGATTCCTAAAGTGCTAACTTCGTATTTTGATCCATCAATTTTTAATAGAATGAAAAAAAAAATATGACAAAGTAAAAATACAATATTAAAACATAAGAACAAACTCCATATAACAGTTTCCAATAATTAGACAAAACTTATAAATCAGTTTGCAACAGTAAAACAAAATGCAAATATGTTAACAATACACATTTTTTCATTCAATCCTAAATTGATGTGTAAAAATATGAAATAATACTTTATAAATCTCAATTACCTAAAAATCAAAAATTAAAAATGTGTTTTTTAATTATTTAAAATATTTTTATTTCATATTTGTATAACCAATTTATCCGTCCCAACTCACATCTCTACCTACTCTCCTCGTTTCTGATGAGTGTTTGGTCGTCGGACAGCTTGTGAATTTGCGAGGTTTCTGTGTTGTCTTACTGTATTATTGAATCTATGTTAATTGTTATATTCTTCAAACTTTGAGTCATGTGGATGAGGTAGACAATAATAATAAGATTATATTATATTATATATGTATATATATATATGTATCTATATGCCATCGGCTACTGAGATTCCTTTTTGGACACTTCCTTACACTTATTAGTATAAGTGAATCATACCTTAATTAATTCGGTCGGTGAATTGAATACCATACTAAAGAAAGTTATTACCTTAGGAGTGCCACGTAGGAAATGTAAGTGTAGGTCAGACCATCCCTATATTTATGGTTTGCGCACGTAAACGTAGACGACAACAACAGATTAAGGTAATGTCCTTTTCCAACCGGTCTGGTATAGGGGTGTCAAAAATTGACCTAACATGTGGGTGGTCAGCCCACGGGTCGTGTTTGAGTCAGAATTTTTGACTTACGGGTTAATTTGACATGATCCATGGATGACCCGTGAAAACACGGGTCAGGTTTGAGTCTGTAGTCTTGACCCATGGGTCAACTCATGACCCGTTCCGAATTGTATATTATATTAAATATATATAATTCTGACTCATGAGTAAGTAGTTTTGACTCATGGGTCAGTTTGTTTCTGGGGTTTTATACTTTTATATACTTATGAGTTGAACGGGTCAGTCTGACTCAAGCTTTACTATTCCTGACGAGTCATTCTGACCCGCGGGTTGACCCATCAACCCGCATGTCAGGTTTGAGTTTCAAAAACTGACTCATACTATTACATGAGTCAGGTTTGGGTCAGATGTTCCTTGACACGACCCATTGGTCGACCCATGACCCGTTTTGACACCCCTAGTCTGGTCTACCTTTGATTCGTAAGTTTTCAAAATTTGGAATTGAACTTCTCTTTTGGTTCAAAAAAAGTTTTGTCCTCAAACTTATAAGTCTATTTGAATTCAACCTCAAACTTTGATTGCGTGCAGTATCATCATCAAAGTTAGGGGGTGACCATTTGTGTGTTGTGTCTAATCGTGTCATGTCATTAATCTGTCGTGTATAAACGAATGTCGTGTGTAAACAGATAAATCTTAAACATGCATAAACGTGTGTCGTGTTTAAACAGATAGGGTCTTTAACAGATCACACACGTAACACATGTTAATACACAGTTAACTTTTTGAACAAATAAAAAATTCATATATACATGAGACAAATCGTGTCACATGACAATAAATGATACAAAAGAAATAATACAATATGAAACTCACAAATTCGATAATTTAATTTCATAATCAAATTTTAAAATCCATAAGTGATTCAAAAATAAATTCAAATATTAAATAAATATACTTAATCGTGTTTAGGCGTGTATTTGCATGTTAGATGTGTTTAGACACAACTACTAATCATGTCAAAACGGAAAAATGTTGTTTAGACAAAATTATTAATCGTGCCGTGTCATTATCGTATAAAATGCAAATCATTACATATCGTTTAATCGTATCATGTCAGAAATTGTCATCCCTACTCAAATTCACGCTATTCAAATCCCACTAGGAATCTATTATTGTGAGACATCTATATTGGATTATTTATCATCTAAAAACGGATTATATAATAATATATTAATTCACAAGGTTGTTTGAAAAACAAGGGTTTCCGTGGAGCAAAAGTAATCAAGATGTCACCGTCAATAAATTTGGTGTTAGACTAAATAAGATTGGATAAAGTCAAAATTTTAATCTTAAAAAAATGTATAGTGTGCATAAATTTAATTTAATTTATTTAACATAGTTGGTACAAAATTGTTCCAATTGAGTAAAGATGGTATGTAAATTCAAGTATACATATATATTCAACTCTCCACCTATAAATATACCTCAAAATTAGGGCATGACCCTGAGTGGGACATAAATTTATGGGCCCTAACCTAAGGCTAACATCTCTTCAACACTTGACTAATTCCATTTGAAAACAAGGAAATGTTGGAAATATTTAAAAAAATTATATTAACAAATGAAATTATTCAAATAATTAAAATTATATTTATAAAAATACTTATTTGATTATTAAAAAAAACTTTTTATACTTAATATTATTAATAGCTTTTTAGCCGATACAAAACAAGTGGACACCTTATTAGGGCAACTTAAATTTTCCGAAAAGAGTACCCAATCTTTTTCAAACGATCAACACAATCTTCTTCCATTTTTAATTTTCATGATTTGAATGTTTGAAATTGAAAACACTGAGGGGCCGTCCTCAATAATTTCCTTCATATAGTCAAATATTTACGATACTGTAGCCAATGACAACCCGACACGTCACGGTAAACTTCGGTATCGGTTCCTTCCTGTCTCACGGCATGAGGGTACTTTAGGAATTTGTCATTCTGCAAAGCCTACGTGTCTAGAAGAAGCCACACAAGGCTCGCCATCTCATCTTAATGTCTCCAAAGTCCAACATCATATAGGATTTTAGAATAACGCCACGTGGTGTCATCACAGAACTTGACGTCCACATGGCAGCATCTCAAAGGAGAACTGTAGGCGGCGTTGCATGATTGAGAGCTGCGGATCTCATTGATGTTACTAATTTAGCATCATGCTAAGGAAATATCGGAAGTAATATGGATTGGACTATTTCGACCCAAGAATAGATAAAACTAAACACGAATGGATCTGCTATGGGTAATTCGGGTCTGGCAGGGGTAGCCAGGTATCTTAAGAAATTAATGGGGCGGTTGAATTAAAGAATTTCAAATGCGAATCGGAATCACAAACAGTCTCGTGGCGGAGTTTTGGGCGATCATGGGCGGTTTAACCATTGCAACTAACATGGGGTTCAAGTTTTACATGTGGAATCTAACGCTCATGAAATAATTAATCTTATAGTGGAGGATAAAAAATTTGATAAACCACTTATGCCTCTAATTCTTGATTGCAATAAATTAATTTTGGAGTTCAAGAAGTTCAAAACTCGGCATGTGTTTCGGGAAGCAAATGAAGTAGCGGATGCTATGACTAAGAAAACAGTCATTTTGGAAAAATCATTTCAGGTTTTTTTGAATTCCCCCACGGATGTGTTGAAATTTACTGTATTTGATAGAGTTGGAAGCACAACTAATAGAGTTGTTCAGATCGTGTAATTAATCATTTGTAGTTATTATTTTATATTTACTTATAAAAAAAAAATAGAGAGATGAAATACTATATATGAGGAAAATGCGGAGTGTTTTTTTTGGTAAACAATTGGTACTATTTTAGTATTTTTTAGCAGAATTATTTTTTATATTAAATAGTAAGTAAATATATGTATAAAGTTTGTTTATTATTTATTAAAATTTTATTTTATAAAAGTATTTTTAATTAAGAATAAATTAAAATTAATAGTATACAATAAAAAAATAAGGTCTATTTATAAATAATATACATTATTCTAATATTATAATTATGTTAAAGAAAATCAAGATTAAGTCTATTTATTCATAAAATTAATTAAAAAAAATACATGAATGATTATTAAATAATAATAGTAATAATTTTTAATAAAATGTTAATTAATAGTTTTAAGTTATTTTTTGTGGTTTTGTAACTTCTATTTGTGTAATATATTAATGAAAATGTTAAAATTATTAATAATTTGGTACTAATTGTAATAATAGTAAAAATATCTACAAACAAAATTTTATTATTTTCTATTTATAAAATATGTTGAGTCAATAAATATAAACTATTTTTCATCTTTTAATATATTAATGTCCATATAATACTTTTAACATGATATTATGGTTTTATGACTTCTATTAGTTTTATATACTTATATAAAAATGTCAAAAATTTATCTTCATATTATTATTAATATTCACATATGTTAAATTTATATTAAAATTGTAATTACAATAAGGTAAACAATATTAATATGCAATTTGATAAATTTATTATTTAATAATATACATTTATACTTAATTAGTATATTTAATTCTCTTGGCCAAAAAAAAGTATATTTAATTTTTATATATTCATACTTGTTATCCATCAAATATAATATTATATGTTTTATTATTTTATAAAATTCACTGTATACAATATATTTAAGATAAAATCATAAAAATACTTGCAAAATAAATATTAATGTTTTGTAATTTATTTTAAAAATGAATGAGAATGTTTGAATAATTTTAAATTAATTTACATGGTATGCCACTTAGGAGTGAAAATTGTATGTTTGACATGAACTAATTAAAATTGATTATTCTGAGTTCTGACATTAGAAGTCAGAAAATGCATTAACAAACTTATTTATACATTCTAACCAAATTATTATATATATATAGATAATTTAAAAGATAATAACTAAAAAAAAGTTAGAAAAATTCTATACGAAAATTATTCATTACTTTCCAAGATTACAAATTCAAAGTTTAATAAACTTATTCTTTAAGTTATATTAATTTTTTATTTTAACAAATAAATAAACTTATTTAAAAAAAAGTAGAAATATAATAATAATAAAAGGGAAAGAATGGAGTTGCCCCCTCGCTTTCATGTAGCTTTGTTCCTCTCTCTCCATGTCAACTGAAACTGTATTTTTTCCTTGTTGAATCTGTCCATGGCTATTGTAGACTTCCTCCATAATCCATAACCCCCAAATTCCATGCCTTCTTCAGCATTTGAATCTTCATCTTCTTCAGCAATATTCAGCATTTGCAGGACTGCTCCAGCTTCACTAAGCGAAGAACAGAAAAAAGTAATAAGCAACCATGCTCACGCGCACCAAATCCTTGTCTTCAACATTGCTTTGACAGTAAGTAACTTGCTTCCTTCCTCCAATTTATTTTATGATCTTCCCATAGCCTAATCACAGTGTGGAAATGTGTACTGAATTCGTGTTTTTCCCCTTGCTCGTGGATTAGGTACATAGAAGTTGAAATTTCAGAGCGATTTTCTTAGAACTGGATTTTGTGTGTGCTCCTGTTATTATTTACTTTGGAAGTTTGTAGAGATGGTTTATTGCGGAAGCTTAAGGTGAATAAAGATTTTGAGAATTCGTGAGATCTGTTTAAGGAATCCCAAACTTTGGATGATCTCTTTCTTCCATCAGATTCTTTGTCTTTTTCTGCAAATCGAACTATTTCCTCAATATAATTCTACTTCCTCAGAGAATTTTCCAATTGATTTGGTTCATTTATGCGATTCCGTCAGCTCTGATGCATATCATTGTGAAAGGATGTTTCGTACTCTTTTACTTGAACAGCAGCTTTGATACGATCAAGATGTAAACCTGCTTCGGATCCTGCAAATGATTCCAACATCATAGGATTTACCTCCCACTGCTCCGTTCTCTTTGATTAACAGATGTTTTTTCCTCTTATCTTCTACAGAAATAATAGCTAGTATTGGGATATCATTCCCTCTATAAGAAATGGAGACTGCAAGTTGTGATTTAGCTATCTGTGGGATTTCGATGCCCTTTATGGACTATGTGATGCTACTTTACTGTTAAGGATTACCAATTGTGCTTCCTTGTCATGCTTGATATTTTTTTGGTGTAAAAGATTGCTTCCGCAATTTCGTAGGTTAAAGCCCTCCCCTCTTGTCATGCGACTCATGCTTGATATATATTTTTTTTATCGGTGTACAAGGTTGTTTCCGCAATTTCGTAAGACTGTGTATCCAGTAGGATTCGAAATTGGTTCGCCCCTGGGGATCATAACTATTTTTACGAGTTGGTCAAATTAACCTTGAGTTTGATATAATTGTCTTTCTGAAACAACACTTGTTGTATGCTCTTCTTAATGAATTATATCGTCAAATTACTCGAAGAAAGATGGTTTTAAAAAAATATTTTGCTAATGATTTCCCTTGCTACTTCTAAACGTTTCAGACCCAGATTTTGGTGCAAGAGCAAACCATTTAATAAAAGCTATTCAAGATCCAATGTGTGCAACGTGCCAGTCTTGTGGGTTGGAGGTGGCAAATTTGGATATTGGCAAGAAGAGTATAGAGGAAGGGGGATTCTTGAATTTTGATAGTAACAGTGCCAATTTGTTGTGCAATTGTGGAGAAATGCAACAACGAGATCTCGTTGAGCGAGAGGGCCTCAATCCTTATAGAACATCAACCATCAGCCCAACCACGTCTCTTTCAAGCACTGATAGCTTTATTTCTAGTTGCAGTATGATTCTTAACTGTTGCTTTTCTTTTACTTATTTTTCTCAGAACATTACCAACACAATCTGCTCCATTTTGACAACTACTTACATATTTTGATTGTTCTCTTTCAGGTGATTATTCAGTTGATGTAAATTCTTATGATAGGTATGCTTTTCTCATGATTTTCTTAGATGTTCTTCCACTAGATATGGTTGTTAATACAAACTCATTATTTACAGAAAGGAGGATACTCATTATCTTACTACAAACAAACACCAATTTCATGAAGATCCAGTAAGTGTAATTGATAGATACAGAACAACATCCCCAGTGAGAAACATGAAAGAACAAAATGGTGGAGAAAATGCTGCAGATATTGAGATAAAGTGGATTGGGCGCCCTCAAGAGAAAAATGAGATTTCTCATCCTTCCATTGATAAAATAGAATCTTCTGTTTGGGATTTACCTGAGCCAGATGAAGCTGAAGAGGACTTGGAAGGCAGAGTGGCTTATGGCGACGTGGATGATGAAGTATGTACTGATGGTACAAATCGGGTCAAGTCGACTTCACTAAGTAGTATATATGATGAAGGCAGACGGGGTTACAAGGTTATTGAAGAGAAGAGGAGAATCATAGAGGGAAGGATAAAAGGAAAGCTCAAAGCTATTGTTGTGCAGCTGCTTAAATCTGTTGCTATTGAGTCATCTTCTGAAGATGGTGACAGCTGGGTTGATATTGTTACTTCATTGTCATGGGAAGCTGCTTCATTATTGAAACCTGATACTCTTGACAGTAAATGGATGGGGTTGGATGGTTACGTGAAAGTCAAATGCATTTCAAGTGGTTCACGGAACCAGAGGTAACATCGATATTCCTAGCTCTTCTATCCTTTTTCATTTGAGTGTATTGAATAGGATTGTGAATTCTCCTTTTCTTCCATATTCTATGATTTTAGTTATTTCTCGTATCTCTAAAGAAACTATGCTTACAATGATTACTTTCTGAGTTGTTACTAATAAAATTTGTTTTTGCAGTCAAGTAGTGAGAGGGTTAGTTTTTAAAAAGCATGCTGCTCACAAGCATATGCCTACTAAATACGAGAAGCCGAGGTTGTTGCTGGTACGGGGTGGACTTGGTCAATCTTCACATGAGTTGTCATCATTTGTTGCACTGAAGCAGGTAAATTGCTAATTTCGGTGCTAATCATACACCGGGAGAACTAGTTGAAGTTTAACCAATGTGGATATATAGCTGTTGTGTATTCTTATACTATTTTTATCTTGAAATTGTAGCAGGAGGATTATCATGTGAAGTCCGTTCTTGAAATGATAGAAACGTGCCAACCAAACATGATTTTAGTGGAAAAGACAGTATCTCGTGATTTGCAGGAGTCTATTCTCAATAAAGGAACAACACTGGTGTTGGATATGAAGCTACATCGTCTAGAAAGGATAGCTCTCTGTACTGGTTCATCGATTGTATCAGCTGAATCCTCCACCATTCAGAAGCTACAGTGGTGTGATTCCTTTTATTTTGAGAAATTTGTTGAGGAATATACTGTCCTTGGGGAAGGAGGCAAGCGACCAAGCAAAACATTAATGTTCCTTGAAGGATGTCCAAAGCATCTGGGTTGTACGGTAAATGACCTTATACTAAGATTAGTTAGACAGCGAGTGGCACTCAAGGATCTTCTGCTTTATTTTTATTCTTAAATTTTTATTCAACGCAGATTTTACTGAAAGGAAGTCATAGTGAAGAGCTCAAGATGATCAAGTCTGTCGTTCACTGTTCAGTTCTTATGGTTTACCATTTAATTCTTGAGACTTCATTCCTTGTGGATCAGAGATCAATGCTTTCCACTATTTCTTGTCCAGCACTAACAGATACTTCACAAAATGATGTACCGTCACCAATCTTAGAATTCAGTGCTTTGAGCAGTCCTCATTTTAAAGACTCTTCTACTACTCCTGAAACCGAGTCTCCCACCATTGATATTTCCATATCAAATGGATTCGAACAGGCTCCTTACTCGAATGAGCTATGGGGAAAATCTCCCTTGTCATATGAGCCTTATAAACCAATTATATTTTCAGGATTTTCAAGTCTTTCAGCTTCATTAAAGAAAGTGATTGGGGACAGCTTTCCTCTTGCCAAAACTTACCCTTCCCTGTCTGCTTACTTTGGGCTTAAATCAAATGAATACAGTGGCCATATATTGAATGCTGCTGACCCTGTCTTACAAAACTCGGAGGATGTTATCACAAGTGGAATTGAAATCAACGATATAAATGACGAGTTGAAGTCTACTGCTGAGACCCAGAAATGTTTTTCAGTAACTTCGCTTCGATCACAGTCAAAATTTGGAAAAGTAGAGAGTTTTGATCAGCCAATCAAGATTGAAGATGAGGTGAACACTGTCTTATCCCAAAGCATTCTGGTATTGATGTCTAGACGAAATGCTATCAAAGGAACCATATGTGAGCAGAGCCATTTCTCCCGCATCACATTTTACAGGGACTTCGATATACCTCTTGGCAAATTTCTCCGCGAAAGTATTCTTAATCAGGTTTGACATGGTTTTGCTTTATTAGGAAATTCTATTAAGTACATTTTAGAATCCATAAGTGTGTAATATGTCTGAACAAGGTGATGCTCTTATGCAGAGAAGTGAGTGCTCCACATGTGGTCAACTTCCAGAGGCACACTTCTATTACTATGCTCACCACGATAAGCAGCTCACCATACAGGTCAAGCGCCTTTCAGATGGAAAGAAGTTACCTGGAGAAAAAGAAGGGAAACTTTGGATGTGGAGCCGTTGCGGTAAATGCAGACATGGCAATGGAGTTTCTAAGCCAACAAAAAGAGTGTTGATCTCCTCTCCTGCTAGTGTTCTCTCATTTGGGAAATTTCTCGAGCTCGGTTTCTCTCATACCTTATCGTCAATTGGATTATCAAGCTGTGGCCATTCTTTTCAGAAGGACTTCCTACAATTTTTTGGGTAAGAAATTGAATATTTTAATGCGCTCAATCCTTGAATGCTTTGGAACAAAATCATTTCTTGCCATCTCTTGGGTCGTTATATGAATTATGGAATAACATGTTTACTTCAGTGACATTTAGTAGAATGATAGAGAGAACTACTTTGTTTCCATATAAATTTTTAGTTTTTAGCTTATTTAATGAATGATTTATAGAATGTATATGCCTGCTTAATGCAGGTTAGGTCCAGTGGTTGCAATGTTCAGCTACTCTCCTGTTACGACTTATACTGTGTCCATGCCACTGCAAAAGCTGGAGTTTAACTGCTTGTCTGAATCGGAATGGCTCATGAAAGAAATTGAAGATGTATCTCCTTTTCATGCCTGTAATTTTAATTGACAGAAGTTTATTTACCAAAACTGTTAAATTGACCTAATCTCATCTGACAAGAATTTGTCTTTTGTTTTTTAAAGGTACGTACCGAGTGGATGCAATTCTTTACAGAAGTTGAAAGGTCGTTGAAGATGATTAAGTCTAGGTTTGAAGCATCAAGAAGCACAACAGAGTTCTTTGATATTGAAGAGATGTTGAAGCAAGAAAACCGTGACTTTAAGGTAAACTGTCTTATATAGTTTTGGATTTCAGCAGATTTGAAAGGATAGTTATTATAAAGTTTAATATTTCCCCTTATTTCATAACCAATAGTGGAAATTTTTATATTTTTTTTGTTGGAAAAATCAACAGTTAAACTTTAACAATGCTGTGAAGAATGGGTATCAGCTGTTGAACTTAAACCGCTTACGGTGGGAGATTTTGCTTGAATCGCATATTTGGGATCAGCGTCTTCATTCTCTGCTCTCTCTTAGATTATCCACAGTAGCCTCCATAGTTGATAAACCTTTGAAAGAGCATTCAGAACTTAAGGAAGATGATTTTCCAGTTAAAGAGATCCCTATTGAAGATCATGCTCATGATAATGGAGTGTTTTTAGCAAAAGTAATTCCGATTGAAGAGCTAGATGATGCGTCCAGCTCATTCACTGTGCCGTTGACAGATCAAGCAGTCCTGTCAAGGCAAAATTCACTGTCTGGTGAACGCCGTGAAAGTGAATCCCGAAGTTCACTCTTTTCCCACCTAAACAGTTCACGCTTGCTGTTCTGGAACCCCTTTCAAGAAATTCGGAAAATTCATATAAACCAGATGAAGCGAGGCTACTCTCCTAGAACTGAGCCTCTTAGCAGCAAAACTACCAGGTACCTGTCGAAAGTCCATCAACTGATATCAGAAGAAGGATCAAGGCTTCACATTCTTCTTGGTAATGACAATAATTTCATGGTCTCTGACCATGTGGGCGAACTCTCAAGCATCATAGCTTGTGCATTGGCCTTGTTGAAAGATCAACCATCTGCCGCAGATATTGTAACTGACAATGGACACGTAAATGGTGAAAGTGTTCATAACTTGATTCGGACTCCTTCATCGAGCTCGATCCCTTTATATTCGGGTGGTTCCTTGGATTCAGAGATCTCACACTCAACATTCTCAGGCGAGTCGCGATTATCTAGCTTCAATGGTTTGGCTCTGTTAGAGACTCTGTTTCCCTCTGAAAATTTTAAAGCAGAGGTCTCAATGGGGGTAACAAAATCGCTGCCAAAAGGCAAGTATTCTGTGGTTTGTGCCTATGCCAACGAGTTTCGGGATCTAAGGAGCTGCTGGTGCCCGTCTGAAATCAATTATATTGCTTCATTGAGTCGCTGTCGAAATTGGAACGCCAAGGGTGGAAAGAGCAAATCTTTTTTTGCTAAAACCTTGGATGATAGGTTCATTATAAAGGAGGTCAAGAAGACAGAATTTGAATCCTTTGAGAAGATTGCTCCTCATTATTTCAAGTACATGAAAGATTCGTTCGAGTCTAGAAACCAAACTTGTCTCGCCAAAATTCTTGGGATTTATCAGGTACGAATTATCTGACACAGAAATTCTTGATTTTTTTGCCCCAATTGCTCGAATTTTGAGTGCTTAAAATTTTGGTTAAATGTAGGTGACTGTGAGGCACCCAAAAAGTGGAAAAGAAGTTCGGCATGATTTGATGGTTATGGAGAATCTTATGTATGGTAGAAACATCACTCGCCAATACGATCTAAAGGGAGCTCTCCATGCTCGGTTCAGTTCAGGAACCGACGTTGATGATGTTCTGTTGGATCAGAATTTTGTCAATGATATGAACTCTTCTCCATTATATGTCAGCAACAAAGCAAAACATGTATTGCAACGTGCTGTATGGAACGATACAAGCTTCCTCAATGTAAGTGCCTGATCTGATCCCTCTTCTTCATCTGTTTACCATTCTAAAGCTCTGTTTTGATTCATTATATTAAAGGAAAGTACAGTAATGTTACGGGAAGGGAAGGAGAACGAAAGGGAGAGTTTTCTTCCTTTGTTTGGATAAAGTTATCATTTTTCCTTGTTTGGCTGCGACCCATTAAAGAAAAAAGGAAGGAAACGATCTGTGTGACTATACCAAATTATCCTTTAAGTAGTTTTGTGATTAAACAAGAAATTTGTATACAATCCCTATCCAAAACAAAAGGATAAAAGTTAAAAATTAAATCTTTTAACTATTCGAAATACTCTTTTGCATCAAATTTTAGGTTATCAACGTGATGGACTACTCCTTGCTGGTGGGTGTCGATTCTCAGAAGCGAGAACTTGTCTGTGGGATCATAGACTATCTTCGACAGTATACATGGGACAAACAACTCGAGACGTGGGTGAAATCATCACTAGTACCCAAGAATGTCTTGCCCACAGTGATCTCTCCCAAGGAATACAAGAAACGTTTCAGGAAGTTCATGTCGGCACATTTCTTGTGTGTCCCCGATGATTGGTGCTCTCAAGAATCATCGGATTCTTGCGAGATTTGCAGCTCAGACGATGATCATTCTTCCAAGGCAAAGCCACAGAACCAAGTCACTGCCTAGGTTGTTTTCTGTGTCCTCATTCTTTGAATCTTTTGGTTCTCGATTCATGCCATCTGGAAACATTGTAAATACATATAACGTGGGAGTTTCGTTATGCATATGTAAAAAAGGTGCCTTGTTATTCTGCGATTTTTAGCGAATAATCGGGTTTTTTACGGGTTGGAGTTTGTAAAAATTGTGTCGAGAAAGTGCAGAAACCTGCGGTTGTCTCTTGTAAGTTGTAAGTACTTGGTGTTTGTTTGGAGATCAATCGAAATGTTGGTTTAGTTATTTTGATTCGTGTTTCTTGCAAGGCAAGTAAATTTCACTTCTTACGCAGCAATACAAGTGTTTTAACTTAGAATCTAGGGTTAAATACCAAGTAGGTACCTGAACTTTAGACGTTTTGCAATGAGCTACTCGAACTTTGAAAATTCAAAACGGGCTAGCTCAACTTTGAAGAAGTTGCAAATAGCTACCTCCGTCCAATATTTGACGACTTTTCAACGACTTTCCGACAACAGTTGACGGAAAATTGGACGGAGGTAGTTGTGCCTATTTGAACCTTTCTTCAAAATTGAGGTAGCCCCGTTTTGAATTTTCAAAATTCGGGTAGCTCATTGCAAAACGTCCAAAGTTCAGGTATCTATTTGGTATTTAAACCTAAAACCTATATATATTCACATATATATTCAGATTCCTAAATTATGGATTCTAACAACCAAAGCCCTTAAACTCCCAAGCAAAGCTGAAAAGGTCCCTAAACTCGCAATCCATTTCGCAGATTGCCTCCTAAGTTCGTATATATAGGCCGAATCTTCTTCTTCTTCCCTACACTGAAAACAAAACTGAAAGTAGACGGGAAAGTTTGAAATTTCCAGAACCCTATTCATCTGATTATCCATCACCGCTCCCAAAACTATATAGGAGCAAAATTTCCGAGCCTGATTGCTTGGCGAGAATGGAAAACGACCCCGAGGAAATCCTAGACACCTGCGGCTTCGCCGATGGACGGGAAGTCCCAGAAGGCGTCGGCAGCGATGACACCTATTCCGAAGAGCTTACCCAACCCGAGGTCCATCCGATCGTAATGCTCTCGCTGCCTGACACTCCATCGCAGCACTCGGCAAACGCCGAGTCATCCTCTTATGACGAGTTCAGCGCGGCGTCGGAAATTGTAACCACGATTGCAAGTGACTCCGGACAGAACGTGGCCTCCAACGTCGCCTCCACGGACGCGGATCCCAATAAGGATGTCGATTTAGGAAGAGGCAAGGATTCGTCGGTTCCGATGGACAGTGTAATGGAACCAGAAGTTGTTTCTGAGAGGGAAGATGCGAGATCGGAAACAGAGACGGAGAATTGCGGGGTTTTGAAAAGAGGTGCTGCTTCAGTCGATCCAAACGGATCTGAGCTTCGTTGTGATTCGTCAGAGCCTAAGGTTGTCCGAGGACCTGTTAAAGTGCAAAGTCTGCAGGACAGCGCCATTGAAGATGATGAGCGACCTTCGAAAATGAAGAAATTTGACATTTTGAATGTGTTGAAGGAAATTGCAGAACATCAGAAAAGCAGCAGTTCGGTCCCGAAGAGGTATGTTAGTGTAACTTTTCCACGGCCAAAGTGGTGGCCGGAAGATTACGGGTTTTGATTTCAGTTTAGATTGGTTCCCTTCACTTCTTTTGGCTCCATTGATGATTTCAAATCATATTTATGGCGCAATCAAGATTTTCAAACCCTAATTCAAATTTGGCATCCAAAATTTTATGCTTGATTATGAATATCAGATGTGTCTTGTAATCTTTGATTCATAAATGAACCCATATTCAATCGTAAGCTATAAAGATGCATTTTTTTTTACTCAAATCACATCATGATGTATATATACTCTATGGGATAACAGAAATTGTGAAGAATATGATTAAACTTTATAGTCAATATCCATCTAAACCAAACACATAAGCACGAAATAGTATATCGCTATGGCACATTTTTGTATGAATCTAGATAACCATATGATACTTACTAACAGACAGACAAGATTCAAGGGAACATCTGGACAGACACGCTGTTGCCACCTCCTAGGAACTTCTCCACTTGTACTAGTACCTGCCACATCAGCAAAACCATAACCCATGAACATGTTTTACATAGAGAAATGCAGATTCAGAGTGACAATAAACTCAGATCCGATAATCGCACACCTCAATTGCTATGTCTGTTGGTGTAACATCAGAAATATCCTCAAGGTCCAAGTTGGCAGCAAGATCTGAAGCAGGAAAAATTGCCAAATATATACAATAAAAATCGTTCTTTTTTTAGGAAAACATCAAAACTGGAGGATCTGTTGTGAAAGAACATCACTAAAACTATCATACTGATGAAACCCAAATAGCAGTTTCTAAAAACTCAAAAGCTACATTACAACTGCATACCGAGAAGGGAAACTCTTGCATCTGCAGAGGAATATGATTCGGCTCTCTTTTTTGAGAGTGTAAATAATCCAAGAAAAGCCTGCATCAAATTGGAAATATTTTTATAGAGTAACTAGCAAGAAACTCGAGCCTCTAATGAAACTTTTTGAGTATTAATTTACCTTTGTGTAGGCATCCCCAGAATCAAAGTTCAAAAGAGGACGAGAGTTTGTTCCTACGGCAGCAATTCTCCGTGCTAGGGAATCGAGAGGTACATCTAAGTAAACAGTAATCCCCTGTTTCATGTATTCCCTACAAAATATATCCACTAAATTCATCACAGCTTTGATTGCAAACACTTAATATAGCTTTGTTATGCAACTGAGATACCTAAATACTAAATGAAGATATGAAACTCCAGCTACCAAAAATGTAGTAAAAGAGTATGTCTTGCCAAAGGACACTTAATCTTAAATCTTTTTACAGAGATATTAGGTAAGTACCAATTGACAGGACGAACAACTGCACCACCACCAGTTGCAACAACTTGCTGAGGCATCAAAGACAACTTCCTCAGTGCTTCGCTCTAAGAGAAAACCAACAAAAACTGTAAATAAAAATGTTTCTTTTTGGCTCGAGATAAAAAAATCTGTAAGAGTGAAGCAATAGAAATTATAGAATCATGACAGACCTCATTATCTCTGAAGAAATGTTCACCATACTCGTAGAAGATCCGAGACACAGGAGTACCCCCAAAAGATTGCTCCAGATAGTTGTCGCTATAGATTTTTAATATAACAAAACCATCTCATTCCATGTGAAGAATCAATATTAGTTATTTGATTGATGACTGACCTGTCAACAAAGGAATAACCTAATGCTTCTGCTAAAATCTTGCCCACCGTAGTTTTTCCAGAGCCCATCATTCCTACATGGATTTACATGGTACCAAAGTTTCATCACCAAATGAAAACGAATCAGTTCTGCAGAAGAATGCTCAGAAAGAGAACAAACCGACAAGAAATATGGAACGTCCGTCCAAGTAAGCACTTATTTCTTGGGCTTTCGTCTGTTGTCATCAAGACCAAGTCATTAATATGAAATCAATGGAGATACTTCCTTTATGTGTAATAAGTCATCTCTTGTAAATATCATAAAAAGGAGGATCTTTTCTAGTTTTAAGCTCCATATATTTAAAAATGTGGAACCCATTTGAAAGGGAAGGTGGCCAGACCTACCTTGAGCAACCAATTCCTATTGAAAGAAGTGCATAAGCAATCAGATTCCATTGCTACTGTAAGATAATCTACACGATAAGAAACCAATGAGTGTCATAAGTACCTTCAAAACACAGTATGGATATAAACCTTAACTTAATATCACTGTTTTAATATCAAAATCTATTGCAATATATGGCCCCCGAATCTTACATTGGCTTAGTGTGTTTACCTTTATGGGAAGTAAAATCAAAACCAAGCATCAGGATAATAAATCAGAAACTTTAGGATTGATAATTATCAAATTAATCACTTTTTAGGTAAATTAACCATGATTGAACTTGTCAATGATGCAAGTTGCATCAACTGGAACTGATAGAGACATTATGAAAGTGGCCTCTCAATACTGAATGCTCAACACAACACAACATCTTACTCACGGAATCTATTTACTCACCATTCAAATAATTCCAACTAACTTAAGGAAACTACTTAACCAAAAATCAAAACAAGAAATGAAGTTCAGGTCAATAACTTACCTTGAGGATGCCTACACGAACATAATATCCCTACTACTGAGTTGCTTCTATTTTGCCGCCAATCAGTACTATTGATCACTTGAAGGCACCAGCCCTTAGGTTTTCTGGATATCAAACGTGGATTCACCAAGTTTGAAACACTACGTTTCCCTCCAGTTTTACTTGAAGATAAGTGAACCAGGTATGGCAACCCTGGCCCTCCACAAAGTTTCGCCTCCATTTGATTATATAGAGAAATCAAAGAGTCAATATACACGAGATACGACAGCAAGAGCAATTACGAAATCTCAGTCTCCTTGATTGAATCACTAGCAAATTTATCCCAGAATGCTGCAAAACAAAGAACAAAAAAAACATCTTTCAGCAGTAGGAACACATTAATCAAAATACCCGGAAGCCAAAAACATCCATCAACGTGAATTTGGAATATTACAGAAATGTGGAACAGATTAAGCGGAAAGATGCCAGGAATTGGAAGAACAATGTTACCTATAAAGCAGAGTAGAGCGGGAAAACGGTAACACGAGATTCCTCCCTGGTTCTGTGGCTATTTCACGGGGTTCCTGAGCATCCAAGCAAAGTCAGAAGTCCTAGGAAAGTGGGTGGCGCATATATGAATCATAACTTCAGTGGTGTGCGTATGTGTTAGTTAGAGTCCCCACAAAGCTTCTACTCAATGCAGAGAGAGGTGGTGTGGTGGTAGAAGAGAGCGTGAGGAAGAGGGGCAGGTGCGGTATGCATTGATAAGTAGAAAACGCGGCAGGTTATACAGGGATTGTGCGGCGATGAAGAGAGGGGACGGACAACTTTCATTAAATAAATAAACAGAATTGCAATGAAAATTATGAAATCGATCTTCCTAATTGTGTTGGCCAAAAAAAAAAAAATCTTCCTAATTGTGGATCTTCAAAATTCAATTATAAATCTTTAATCATTTTTATATTAATTGTTTTTCATTAAACGTGATAATATTTCAGTATATATGATTTATTATATTATTGATAAAAATAGAAATTTACAAGAAGACAAAAATAGAGAGAGAGAACGAACGATGGAGTATCACGCGCCACCTTGTCACCAACACTTGAAGTTGAACTTGAAGCTACCTAACACCTCCACGTCAGCTCCATCCAACCCACAGGCCGCACCAACCCCCAACTGGGAAAATAGAGAATGATGACGTGGCATAGGTTATATCCATTGATATGTGGGGCAATTTATCCTCTTTTAACTACCACCGAATTTATTATTACCCCCAAAATATCATTTGTTTAATATTAGTATTTCACCTATCATTTGCATTTTCTTAAATTTAAGCTAAATTTACAACACAACACATCACATCACATCATTTTTTTATTTTTACATCTGAATATTTTTCAGAATTTCGAAAAGAAATATATATTCTAAGAATATATTAATCAAACCCTCAAAAAAGGAGTCTTATCATGTCTCCATACAATGATAGATACATTACAAACTCTATTTCCATTATGGGTGATATAAAAAGAATGTAGGACCGAATTCCCGACAAGACCGGTCCGACTAAGACCGAGACCGAGCGAACGGTTTTTTTCTTCAAGGTCGGTCTCAGACTTTTTTTTCTCCCGAAAGCCCGTTTAGGACCGATCCGGATTGAATGTATGTGGATTTGAGATTTTCATAATACCACACCGTAATGAATGTGAATTTTAGAGGTTTTCTATCTATAAAAGCTGCATCCTGATAAATTTACTAAAAAATATAGTGAGTTCATAGTGTTTTTTTGAGATGTGAACTATTCCTTCGCCTTTTACTAAAGAATACCGTGAACTCATAGGGTTTTTTTTGGTGCAGATTCGGTCCAGGAACGAGTAAAAAAAGACCGACTCGAGCGGGCTTTTTTGGCCGAGGTCGGTCTCGGTCCTCCAGAAGGCAAGACCGAAATTTCGATCTCGGTCTTGCCTTCAGGACTGACCCGATCCGCCCATGATTAACCCTAATTTCCATCCAACCAAGACAATATCAACCATCAAAATAAAAACAATTAGTATTTAGTTTTGGTTTGTTATAATTTTTGTTTTACCAAAAAAAACAAACTATTTTTCCCCTTCCTACAATCCTAAATCTAATCCCTCTTCATCACCTTAATAAAATATTGATGTTTGAATGAGTCTTCAATTAGTAGGTAGGTAAGAAAAGGACCATCTATCTTCATAAAATGGCAATTCATCTCTCTGATCTACAACCTGCTATTCTCTCACATTTGTATCCTCACAGTCAATTCATTTATCACCGACCATAAATAGTTGGGCATAATGTGGTTGGCTAAATAAAAAAAAAGGGTTGAAAAATGGTATTACCCAAAACTAGACTACACAATCTAAGGCAACTATAGAGCTCAAAGCTTCAACCTTATACTTAGCTGCAATTCGAAAATCTGCAAAAAATAGTGATACAGGAGGCTACTACTTATACTGTGCTGATTAGGTAGCTAGGTGTTACCTTGATCCACCAACGAGCAACTGCATTTCACCAGTAGTCATTGCAAGAACAAGATCCGTCATTGAACTTATGAAACCGTGTTCTGTCACGGACAATGATTTCCCTAGCGTATATCTTCGATATCAATTTAATCACTGCGTGACAATCCCCACAAATCCTCAGGTTCTTGATGACTTGGATTGGAGTTCCTTCAGCTGTGCTAATCAATCCAAATGCAACAGCCAATTTCTCACTGTGATGATTCAGAGCGTTCTCTTTCTCTTCCTCTCCAATGTCATGCAAAACGAAGTCAGTCCCAGCAGCATACCCATATTCTTTGATCTTGAAACAAATTTCATCTAGTTTGCTAGAAATGTCTGACCAATTTGCATGGCAACCTTGGTATCCATTATTGAACTTGTGTATGGTACCATCCACTTCAATATAGCTAAACCCAGGAACCTTCTTCACATGTCCATCCTTCATAGCGTCCCTAACCTTACCAACATCGTTCCATCTAGCACGCGAGGCATAAATGTTTGATAACAACACAAAATCACCACAACTCTTAGAACCCATTTCAATCAGGTGTTGAGAGGCGATTTCTGCCATTTCTACATCTCCATAGGTTTTGCAGGCACCGAGCAAGCTCTGCCAGAGCACCACATCAGGTTCCATAGGCATTGACAGTATAATGTCGTAAGCTTCTCTGATACGCCCAGCTCGACCCAACAAATCAACAACACTACCATAATGTTTGACATTTGGGACATCTCTCATTGAATTGAAGAAACTGAACCCTTCTTCTACTAATCCACCATGGTTGCATCCACATAGCACGCCAAGGTATGATACTGCATCTGGTTCAACGCCACTTTGATTCATTCGGTTGAAGAGTTCAATGGATTTACGACCATTACCTTGCATTGCAAATGCCATTATTATCGTGTTCCATGTCACACGACTTCTATTGCCCATAGTTTCAAAAACTTGAAGAGCTTTATCAACAAATCCGCACTTTGAGTACATATCGATAACCACATTACAGACTTGTCCATTTGTGTCGAGTCCCACTTCCTTTATGTACTCACAAACTCTTTCACCTTCTTTAATGGCACCCAACTGCGAACAAGCAGAAAGGGCTCCAATTACAGTTACTTCGTTAGGCTTGAGCCCTTCTTTCTCATTCATCCTCTTGAACAGATTTATGGCTTCATAGGGTCGGCTCCCTTGAGCTAGCCCGGTGATTAACGCGTTCCAAGATGCAATATCCCGTTTAGACATTTCGTCGAACACTCTCTGTGCAGCATCTAGATCACCTGCCTTCGCATACACATCGAGCAAGGTAGTCTGCAAAAGCACGTCCATGTAAAACCCAAACTCCATGGTCTGTGCGTGGAGCTGCTCCGCTTCGGGGCGCGCCAGAGCTCGCGCGCAGGCCTTGAGAGCAAAGGAACACGACAGAGCATCTACCCCTCGCTGGTTGCTACGCAGCATGGTGGCGTACCAGGAGACGGCATTCCTGGGCTGGGGGCTGACGGCAAGGCCGCGGAGGATGGCATTGAAATCGTTAGTACAAGGGGAGTGAATAGAGTGAAAGATTGAGGTGGCGACGGCAAGGTCGCCAAATGGTGCAGCGGCACAACGGTCGAGGAGTCTGGTAAGGGCGGCGGGATTGTAATGGAAGTGACCGGTGACGAGGAGGTGGCAGTGCAGCTGCTGAAGGTGAGCGAGGGACGTGCACCGCTGAAGAAGTGTATCCAAATGCATTCTGCTTAGACGGAACACTGTCTGCTCTGCCGCACCGGATGTGGTCTCGACAAACCGGTGAGACCCTAACCTTTTCCTTTCTGAAAGTTTGAGCTTAAACTTTTAGAAGCAAAGCATTTTAACCCGTATTTCATCGCGTGATAATCACGTGAGATTTCTTAAATTTTTTTTTTTTGCCTTTAAAAAAAGGAAACAAATCGCCGTTGCCGTGGATCGAACCCGGGTCACCCGCGTGACAGGCGGGAATACTTACCACTATACTACAACGACTTTTTGTGTGAGATTTCTTAAATCAGTGTATCTAATTTGTAACATAATTTTGTTAGATACAGTGCTCATGTTTGACATACACTTCGTCTTCCATAACCAATGCTGTGATACTGTTGCATCAAAATGGACATTACACAGCTAAACCCTAAACCCGGCAATGGTGCAGTGAAAAACCCATAACCATGGTTATAACCGGTACTGTTTAATATGGTTAACCGTACCATTATGGTGCGGTGCGATTATGGTGATGAATTTTCTACCCATAATGGTTATGGTATTTGAGTTATACCCATGGTTATTATATGAATATAATATTTATTTATTATTAATAAACTAATTTATATAATATACTAAATATAAATTATATAATTGAAAATTTGAAATTGTTGAAGATTGAAGGCGCCAAAGTCCAACGATGGTAATATAGATTGATGTATTTTTAAAATAAAATTTTCGATCTTTTATTATATTACATGTGTGGAATGAATATGGGTATACGGGTAAAACCATGGTTAATAACCACAATTATTTGAATGGTTATGGTATTGAAAATTATACCCATAATGGTTATGGTTATGGTATGTGATTTAAAAATATGGTATGGTTATGTTATTTGTCATACTCTGACCATACCCTAACCATCGACAGCCCTATACACAGCTCATATGGACCAAAGACATGATGACGATTAACATTTCTAATGTCGGAAATAGACATTTGCACAAACTTTGTTCTTTGCAACAGTGTAATAATAGCAGAGCAAGACAAACCCAAGTATCATTGTCTCTCTTGAACACAAACAAAAACTGCTCCAACAACCTGAGTAAAGATCTCAAGCCTGTCAGCTCTCGGGCATCCTCATTTGTGCGACTTCTGCAGGGGGGCGCAGTGTGCAGACCATCTCTTTCGTCTTGCCAAAATAAACCTGCAGATAAATTGATAGAGAGAGTGTGTTGGTTTGGTACAATAACAGTATACATGTGTAGGTAATCACACCATGAGAACTAACCTGATCGAGCGAGTTTCTGAGCTTACTCTCCATCTCTTCAATCATCCTTCCCATGTTACTCAGGTGGCCCTCAGCAACAGAAAGGTCCATGTTCATCTATATAATAAACAAAAAAGAAGAAGATGCTTCAATAAGTTTCGAAATTCTTTCAGCAGCGCATCACTAGTTAGAGAAGATCATTGGGTGGCTAAATATACTGATATAATTATATATATATATAAACAGAAGAACTGAACCGGGTATACTTTGCTTTCAAGTCAGGAATATGAATGAATTTGTGTAACACTAGCTACATAATCAGATGCATGATCAAAGATTTGAAAAAAAATTCCAGCAAAGCATAGCCAACTTTTGTATTTGGAGAACATTTGTTGCATCTAACCTTACATACAGTTATGTGAAGATTGGGCAGCATACCTGTCTCCTTATAGATCCGGATAAGCTAAATTTGCCTGACGACTCATCATCAGTGGTGAGAGAAAGCATAACGGTGCTAGTTAGGCAGTAATGAGCTGTTCCATCCTCCTCTGGCCCCACCTAGAAATTTCAACCAAATTCAAATGACAATTTATATCAGGGAAATCGAAGCAACAGCATAGTATGGCATGTAGATATTACCTCAATAACATGTATGGCATCCCATGCCCCTTCTTCCAGATAACCTCTTCTTCCTTCAGCCTTCTTTGAGCCATCTTCGGTTATTCAGAATAAATCAAAGATTAGCATTACACAGTGTCATTCTTGTTCTCAGTTTATGGGAAGTTTGTGTTGACTGTACCTTTCTTTATCAAAAAGCAACCGACTAAACCTTCATTACCATCCTCCCACATATAGACTGAAGAAATGCCACCTTCATAGTACCTGCCACACATTTTGATCAATTGAATTACTGATTGTAAGACTAACAGATCAGGAAAACAGATGGATGTTTCAAAATATAGCCTCAGACAATTCATTTCTACTTCATTTGTTTAATTTTGGATATCATAATGATGAGGAAGCAAGAGGTTCAACTTCCGCTGTTCCTGATAGATGCCTATCATGGGCTCAGAAACAAGAACCAGGTAAGTAAAGAACCTCACTGGTCACAGTATATTGCAAATATTTCATTTGCCTCAACTTCAAGCTGCCTCAATTCTGAAGATGGTTGGGCCCCATCGACCAATGGTGGATGATATTTGCTTGACCAAGGAGATCTGCATTAAAAGCATAATGCATCAATACCATTAAAAGATAAACTAGAATTGCAGTTCAAGGGAAAGTTAATAACTAGAAGCTCAAATAGAGGATATGATACGAAAAATGTCATGAAAATCAAGAGTGTAAAACACATGAAAGTCATGAGCTAGAAAGTAACGTTGAGGATGAAAAAGAAAAGCAAAACTCCACCTGTAAGAGTCTGCATCTCTGTTGTATTCACACAAAATAAAATCCTTTCCCTGCTCTACGTCACATAGAACCTGTAATATCGCCATCAGTAATTAACCCTAGATTCCCAAATAAAGAGAAGCTGCACTAAGTATCTTGGAAATTAGCATTATGTTTGTTTCTCACTTAAAAAAAATATATATACTATAATTCAATTAGAAAAGATGGAGGAAAATGGTGGGACGGAGAGGAAAGCAAAAGGAATCCCTTGTTTGGATAGTAGGCTCGAATGGAGGAAAATAGAGTGATTCATTTCACTTCCAAATCCCTTGAAATGGCAGTTCTCTTTTCCATTCAATTAAAAGGACTTGGAGGGATTATGCTCAGAGATTAACTTTGAACCAAAGAACTGCCCTTCCTTTTGCTTTTGGTCGGTTAGCATTGCGATTGACTTAGGAAAAAATATTGATTTGTATGTAAAATCTTACTGAATCCTATCCAATTCCATTAAGAGATTTATTTCATTTCCTTCATTGCTTCAATTCATAAATCTTATCTGAAAAGGAGTACATTACTCCATTTCCTTTTCTGCATCATCTATTACTTATCCAGTTTCAGTCAAATATTACATCCTTCTATTGCTTTAGTCGAATCTTAAGAATGTAGAAGGCGACATACAAGTTCCCCTAAAGTTCAAGTCTTAGAGTGAATTCAACCATCTAAAGACCTCAAATTCATTTTGCTATTTTACAACTCAATTCAGTATGTTACGGACACCAGAGATGATCACGATAGAAACAAGAAGCTCGAGAAACAACCAGATCATACCAGTGTACAAAAACAGTTACAAATGAAGTAAACGCACGAAATTGATCGGCACAGAGAAAGAAAAGAGAACCTCAGAGAAATAATTAAGAAGCAGAAGATCGAGGAAACCAACAGTAAAGGGCTTCCCGGAATTTCCGATTCCAAAACCAAAAGAAATGGCAATGGTGAAGGAGCAGGGGATGGAGGTGAAGAAACTGTACTTGGAGAGGCTGATCGACTTGAGCTAGCAGATCGGAGGAATGGTGGGGGAGGAGGCGGAGGAGCGCGGTGAGAGCCGTCTCCGTGTGCTTAGGCGGCATTCTCCGCATCAAACCCATCGCGGCCTCCATTCCCAACTACTGGGTTCTCCTTCCTTGACGGAGTCAACTTTGTTGGACAGATGCTTACCTGTACATTGCCAGGTCAGCCACAAGCAGTCTGGCCACATGGAGCAGGCCAGACATCTATTGGTGCTAACTGTACATGACAGTTAGCACTAACCGAACGGTAACAAGACAGATTCTTTAGAGAATATCATGGCTTAGATTAGTTTAAATAATAAGGAAAGTGTAATATAAGTAGTAGTTCTTCTTGTATAGAAACTAATGAATCATATTACGGTATTGTAAACAATAGTTCTCAAGCTTTGCTAAACCAGAAATATATGTGTTTTGGTATCTAGATTCTACATGGTATCAGAGCCGGAATTATCGATCAAGTGATCGTTACCTTTCTCGGCATTCATCATTTACCAAAGCATACCTCTGTGATGGCGGAATCCGAAGGGGACAGTGCCCGCACCAATGCACCTGGCTCAACGAACGAGTCGATGGCGGCTCAATGGGCGGCAATGATGTCAACCCTGCCACAATCCAACAATACAAGGGGTCAGTCTATCGCAGTTGCTACTATCAACTTAAGTACGAAGTTGAATGAGAGCAATCACTCCCTGTGGGCAAGGCTGATTCGTATGAAGATTGGAGGCCAAGGTAAGCTGAATCATATAACAGGTGATCCAGCCCCTCCCCAGCCCGGAGAACCAGGTTATGCGCAATGGGAACAAGACGACTTGATCGTCTGCTCATGGATGCTCGATAACATGGTGCCCGAGCTGGTAAACCAATACGCTGAATACCCTACAGCAAAGGACTTATGGAACGGGTTAGCAGCCACATACAGTAAGGGAAAAAATGGCATACAATTATTTGATTTAATCCTGCGTTCTAACAGTATCAGACAGGGCAATGAAACACTCGAAAACTTGTATAGCACAATGCAAAGTTTATGGAGAGATATCGAGCTAAGGGACCCAAATCCGATGAAATGCCCACAAGATATACAGATATGGAATGCTAAACGAACAGAGGCCAAGCTATATCAATTCCTTCAAGCTGTAAGTGACGATTATGATAATGAAAAACGGGATTTAATTAAATGCAGCCCGTTACCGGAAGTCGAGTCGGCATACGCGACAATCCGAGCAGAACGCAATCGGAGGCTGGTTATGGCAACCAGACGGGGACTAGAACCGATGGGACAGGAGCTAGGCGTAGGACTCTCGGCCAAGCTCTTCCAGGAAGCTGCAGGGACCGGCCACGGCGGTGCCACCAGGCCGCAGTTTTTCAGTGGAAGAAACGCAAAACCACCGGTGAAGGGCGGCGGCATCGACCGGAGGACGATCCGCTGCAGCCACTGCGGGAAGATGTGCCATGGGAGGGCCGAGTGCTGGCAGCTGATCGGTTATCCAGAAGGCAGAACACCCAATCGCCGAGACAGGAACGGCGCCGGCAACCAGGTCGCGGCGGCGAATTACCGCGACCATCCTTGGAAGGGCACCGAACCCTTCGGCACGGTGGCGACTGCTGCAAGATTGAACCAGGACGGGGACAACCAGACTGGAGGCCCAATCGAGAACAACGGGTGGACGGGGCATGGTCGCGGCACAGAGGAAAGGTCCGGCTACCTTCCGCCACCACCGCACTCATCGGAGGGACAAGGGCGGCAAGGAGGCGCTCAGGAAACCCTAATCGCCCAAGGAGAGTCAAACCGAAGAAGAGAGGAGGCAGCTTCTCCAAAATGGGACGCGGCTGCTGCAGGTAAAGGGTTAGGGTTTGGTAAATTACCACCCTACCCTCACCGGTTCAATAATAATTACCTTGGTTCAGATACTTGTTCTTCTGGTTCATATGGGTTTATAACTGGTTCGACTAACAAACCGGAATCTAAACCCGATATTTGTAAAAACGAATATAGTTCCAATATTGGTAGAACATTTATTGCCCAGGGAAAGACTGCAGGTAAAAGCGAACACTGGCTATTCGATTGCGGAGCAACAGATAGCATGACATTTGACAAAGGTGATTTTGTCAGTCAGACAAAATCAGACAGAGAATTAATCCAGACGGCCAATGGAGAATTAATCCCGGTTGAAGGAGCAGGAACTATTGATATTTCGTCAAATATCAAATTAAAAAACTGTCTTTATATACCTAGCTTAGCCTGCAAGTTACTTTCCATAAGTCATGTAACAAGAGAGCTAAACTGTATGGTATTGATGTATCCCAACTTTTGTCTCTTACAGGATATTCAGTCGGGGAAGGTCATTGGACGTGGAGTTGAACGACAAGGCCTGTATTATGTGGAAGAAGTGGTTCAACACGGGACTGCGATGTTGGCTCACGGGACTATCACCAGACAACAGTGGTTATGGCACCGGAGATTGGGTCACCCATCTGGAGGGTATCTTCACAAATTATTTCCTAGTTTGTTTCCTTCGAATTCAGAAATTTTGTGTGAGACTTGTATTCTTGCTAAGAGTCATAGAAAGTCATATCCCATATCTGAATCTAGAACTAAATCTGTGTTTTCTTTAATTCATTCTGATGTTTGGGGTCCTGCTCCAAATACCGGAAATTGTATGTCGAACACTGGCTTTAGATATTTTGTCTTATTTATTGATGACTATTCTAGAATGACCTGGGTTTATTTTCTTAAGCATAAATCTGAAGTGTTTACTAAGTTTGTAGAATTTACTAAACTTATTAGAACTCAGTTTAGCAAACAAATTCAGGTTCTCCGGTCTGACAATGGTGGAGAGTTCGTTAACTCTTCACTTCAACAATTTCTTAAAGAAAATGGGATCATACACCAAACCTCGTGTCCGCATACCCCGCAACAAAACGGGGTTGCCGAAAGAAAAAATCGGCATCTTTTAGAAATGACACGAGCTTTGATGCTCGAGTCCAAGGTTCCCAGCTCTTTTTGGCCAGAAGCTGTGGCAACATCTGTCTACCTTAGTAACCGTCTTCCTACTAAGGCAATACAATTCCAGACACCACTCCAGATATTATCTAGTTATATGAGTGTTCCTATTGCCTTAACTCTCCACCCTCATATTTTTGGATGCTCTACCTTTGTTCACATCCCAAAAACGGATCGGTCTAAACTTGATCCTTGCTCTGTCAAATGCGTGTTTGTTGGGTATGGTATTCATCAAAAGGGATACCGCTGCTTTAACCCAAAAACCAAACGCATGTACATCACGATGGATTGTACCTTTCTGGAAACAGAATTTTACTATTCATCCCAATCTAATGTTCAGGGGGAGACTAAAAGTGAGGACAGTCCATTAGATTGGTTGATCCTAACTACTCCGACCATACCAGTATTAACTGAGATAGTCCCGAGAGATGAGACGGTAACTCCCATAATACAGGCCTTGGACGACTCCACAACCACACCAACCTCAACTGACGTCCCCGAGGTTAGTGAAGCCATATCTATTACTCCTTATAATGATGCCTCTAATGTTTGTGAAGAGTCACCAGTACAGGAAAGATATGTACTACCGGCCAGGAGAAATAGGGGAGTTCCCCCTATACGCTACGAACCAGAGTATAGCCCAAAGGCGAGCAAATATCCAATAGCAAACATCGCCAGGGGGAGCTTGTCACCAAAAGCACGTGCGTTCACTGCAGCGGTATATTCTCAAGATATACCAAGAACGGTGGACTCAGCTATCAAACACCCAGAATGGAGGCGTGCAATGCAAGTAGAAATGGAGGCCTTAGAGAAGAGTCAGACATGGGAAAAATGTGATCTCCCATACGGAAAAAGGGCAGTTGGATGTAGATGGGTATTCACCATCAAGCATAAGGCAGACGGAACGATTGAGAGATACAAAGCACGCCTCGTGGCAAAAGGGTACACTCAAACTTATGGTATTGATTATTCTGAGACTTTCTCACCTGTAGCAAGGATCGATACTATAAGAGTCCTGTTCTCTATAGCGGTAAATCAAAATTGGCCGCTACATCAATTTGATGTAAAGAATGCATTCCTGCACGGCGATTTAGAAGAAGAAGTCTATATGGAACCACCACCAGGGTTCAGAACAGGTTTTCAAGGATCCACCGTGTGCAGACTAAAGAAAGCCCTATATGGCCTCAGACAGTCACCAAGAGCATGGTTTGGGAGATTTACTATAGCCATGAGGAAGTATGGCTATAAGCAGAGCAATGCAGATCATACGTTGTTCTTCAAAAGAAAAGGGAGTCATGTAACCTGCTTAATTATATATGTCGATGATATGATTATCACAGGTGATGATTCAGAAGAGATAATCCTACTCAGGAAAAATCTCTTTCAGGAATTTGAGATGAAAGACTTGGGAGAACTCAAGTATTTTCTCGGGATTGAAGTCCTACGATCTAAAACAGGTATTTTCATATCACAAAGAAAATACATTTTAGACCTACTTGTGGAAACAGGACTGGTGGACTGCAGGCCAGTAGACACACCAATCATCCCAAACCATGGGCTTCGGATAACGGAGGAAGCTGAACAGACGGACCAAACCCAGTATCAACACCTAATAGGGAAGTTGATTTACCTATCTCATACTCGACCTGATATTTCATACGCAGTAGGTGTACTGAGTCAGTTTATGCATAAACCGCAGGTCGATCACATGGAGGCAGCAATAAGAGTTCTTCGCTACTTAAAGGGGTCTCCAGGAAGTGGCGTGTTATTCCAGAAGAATGACCACCTAAGAGTAGAAGTATACACCGACGCAGATTGGGCAGGAAATCCAATCGACCGGAGATCAACCTCAGGATACTTTGCCAGAGTCGGAGGAAACCTGGTGACATGGAAGAGCAAAAAGCAGAAGGTGGTGGCACTCTCAAGTGCTGAGGCGGAATTCAGGGGAATCGCCCGAGGCCTAACAGAAGTACTATGGCTGTGCAAATTATTGAGAGAAATTGGTTTTCCTATCCAGGAACCATGTAAAATTCTATGTGATAATCGGGCAGCTATCAGCATTTCTGAAAATCCTGTTCAACATGATCGAACAAAACATGTTGAAATAGATCGACACTTCATAAAGGAGAAACTAGAAGATGGGACGATCACAATTCCGTTCGTCCGTTCAGAAGATCAGCTCGCGGACATCCTTACCAAAGCGGTAACCGGAACAAGCTTCAAAAGAGTGCTGTGCAAGCTCAACATTGGCGATCCCACTGTTTAGCTTGAGGGGGAGTGTTGGACAGATGCTTACCTGTCAGACATTGCCAGGTCAGCCACATGCAGTCTGGCCACATGGAGCAGGCCAGACATCTATTGGTGCTAACTGTACATGACAGTTAGCACTAACCGAACGGTAACAAGACAGATTCTTCAGAGAATATCATGGCTTAGATTAGTTTAAATAATAAGGAAAGTGTAATATAAGTAGTAGTTCTTCTTGTACAGAAACTAATGAATCATATTACGGTATTGTAAACAATAGTTCTCAAGCTTTGCTAAACCAGAAATATATGTGTTTTGGTATCTAGATTCTACAAACTTCGTTTGCGGCGGGAACAAGGAAGAAGATCACATCTTCAGTTGGTCATCTCTCTTTCCACCATCCACTGTGCAAGATCATTTTTTTTTAAAAAAAAGTGAAAAAACGAAATTACAATATAAATTCACTGGATAATTACCGATCTACATAGACAAATTTGGACCAATTGCAAAAGTCATACTACAACTTTTTTTTAATAAAGAGCAACTATATATATATATATATAAAATCTTTATAGTTTTATTTCTTAACATCTACAATACACTGACAGAGTAAGACCATAATGCACGATACCAATATACCATCTATTTTCTTCCATTGAATACATGACATGAGGAAGCAAGGGAAGTAAGAGATCGAAACCGAGCGGAGCCACGAAGCAGTAGCAACGAACAAATCAATAAAAGTTGGCAGCCACCAGGAGAAGACACAATAAAAATAAATTCTGATGGAACATGGGATACGAGAAACGGGAAAGGAGGTACGAAGATAATCCCAAGAGACGAAACAAAAGTCATGATCGACGAAAGAAATTCATCAACATGGGACATCAACGATAAACATAGAAGCTCGGGCGATTCTACGGGCAGTGGAACTAGCGAAAAACAATGGATGAACATAAGTTATCATCGAGTTGGATTCTGAGCAACTCATCAAACAACTGGACGGGTCGGCAAATAATAAAGACTGGAGATTGGAAAACATCATCAACACGGTAAAAGACGATAGCAACACAAGTAGAGAAAATCTCATGGAGATGGGTAAGTCGAAAAGCAAATAGATGCGCGAACTGGATTGCCCGACAATCCAATACAGAGATGAGTTTGGTAAATTGATTATGTGAACCACCATCTCCTCTAATTTTCTTATTGTTGTTATATAAACTAGACATTATACAATTTTAATGAAGAGTTCTTTTTGGAAAAAAAAATACATGACATGAATATACGTAGTAGTTTATACTTTATACTCTTTATAGGATTGGGATTTGGTCAGACTATTTTCTCTGCTTCGATATGCTGAATCACCGGTTCCCAAGATTATTTTGCATCAAATTGCCCTTAACTTTGTTTTACGAACAACAAACTCCTATGCACAATTACACCATATCATATGTTCGTTGTTTGAGGAATAAGTTGACTATAAAAATTAGAAGGACCAAAGTTGAATTCTTAACATGGAAAAGTCTGAAAAGGGGTCATGATGTTGATCAAAATGGTTTTCCAACCCTCATCATGGTAAATGGTACAACATGTTTGGAAAATATTATTTTTGGTCCTTCCGTTGCACTTCCGTTCGAATTAGCCGTGATGTCATCACGTGCGATGACACGTGCTCCAATTTGCTGACATGTTATTTGTAATACCTATTATGCCCTTATTCCTCCTTTTAATCCCGCCAGAAATCTTCTCTTCGCACAACATAGCCTTGCCAACTTGGAAGAGTGCCGAACGGAAGAGTGAAGAGCCGAGCCATCTCCTCAGCTAGTCCGAAGTTTTCCATGGGTCCTGGTAAGTACTCTCCCTGTACATCTTCATAATTCAAGCAGAAGTCGAAGTCAATCACATCCCCATCGTATGAGAGTCGAATGTGCCATTGTGGGTTGATGTCCCATGCAATTCCCGCGGGCACGTCGAAGAACTTCAGCCGGATGTTCTATGGGTGCCCAAGATACTCGGTAATTTGTGTTTAATTTGCCAAATCTGTCTCTGTTTTGTCATTAGCGTCGTCAATTATGAACTCATCTTCCATAGGTCTCTTTCCTTTGTCAGTAGACATTCTTGACAGAGGCAAAATTCAGCAACAATCAGTATCATCAAGAGGAATAACATAGCAGAGCCGAAATCAACAAAAGCCATAAATCAGAACCATAACAGATTCGAAATCAACAAACCCTAAATCAGAACCCAAATGCAGCACATTTTCGCAAAACGCATCATACGAAAACATCAAAACGCAGCATATTTTCAGCAAATCAACAAGAACACACGAAGAACGCACATTTCCAATTTATGGTGCTCAACAAACCGGATAAACTTAAAAACCAAAACTTTAGGGCTCTACGACAAAGAGGATGCTCACCTTGGTGTTCGACAGTTGCTCTAAGGCAAGGAAGTTGCAAAAAACTTCTTGATCGAACAACCGAAAGCACCACGAACGACGCTGCTGGAACTCGACGCTGGAACTAGTTCAGCTTCCTCTGAAAACAGTCGCCGAGTCGTCGACGCCGCTGGAACTCGAACGGAGAAGCGCCTCGTCGTAGAGCCGTTATCTAGGTGTGAAGAACGGAGAAGACGAAGCACCACAAAGAAGGGGACTTCAGACTTTTGAGAATGGGTAAACTGAATATGGTAGTTCAAAAGGGTATACATAGTGAAGATGGTATTTTAGTATTTTCTACAAATCGAAAATAAAATGGGACCTCACGTGACAGAAACGTGACAAGTTAACGACAAAAGGTAATGACAGATCGACGGAAGGTTCGGTTACCATCGTTTGACAATATCATGTACCATTAACAATCGTAAAAAAATATGTAACACCAAAATCCATTTTATTGAAACATTCTGACCCATTTTCAGACTTTTCCGTTCTTAATACATGTTTTGATAACACAACGGTAGTTTTTAAAAGAAAAGTTTGACGCGTCAAATTGGATATGGTAGTCCAAGCGTTTCCAACTGTGGACGTGGAGCTCCGATGCCCACGAATCATCTTCCCTTCTCGTTACTCTGCTGCAGTTTCCATACATGCCAACTCTCCCATCGTCTACTGCTTCACCTTCGTCCATTCCTCCATCTCATCACTGCTCTGCAGACTAATCGAAGATTGATCAGCTATTCATAAGACGGAGCAAGTAAAAGAAGCCAATGGCGACTCCTCCATTAGTGATCGGATTGCGAGCTCTGTTCTTGCTACTGGGTTGTGCCATGGTGGCCATTCTCATCTACACCATCTACATCGACGGCCTTCCTTTCCGTACCGATCTCCTCACTCCGTACTCTCTCTTGATTCCTCAATTACTTATTATTACCATCACTTCTCTGATAAGTAATAATGGAATCGATTCTTTTGGGGGCTGTGTTTAGATGGATGGCAGCAACTCTGGTGGACTACTACATCAACGTGGTGCCTCTAGCGGTATGATACTATCCAAACACATATCCTAACATGGTGTCAAGCTTGTGTTTATTATTTACTATGCTTTCTCAACATTATGCAGGCTTGGGTGGTATACAAGGATAGGTTGTGTTTAATCTGGGTTCTTCTTCTTATTTGCCTTGGCAGGTAAGTAACATATATTTGTATTAATGATGGTTACTGTTACAAAATACAGTACAGTACCGCAAGACGCGTACATTAATACATAATCTAACATTACATATTAATTAGACTTCAATACCTAACCGTATTTATGTATGGTTAAACTGAAAAATGGCTGAATTGGTTGTTGATTTGACAGTGTAACTACGTGCTTCTATATTCTCATCCAACTTCTCAAGCTGTCTCCTCAAGAATCTTCACAGGATCCAATTTATCATGTCTTGGTGCGAAACTCAAACGCCTACACGTAAGATTTTACGATCCGATTTCCTCAGCTGTTAGATTTTTGATTCATGGCGTACGAGATTACTACTATCAAACTAAATACCCTTCAAAATCTCAAATAATGCAGATTTCAGCATATACTCTCAACATAATGAAGTGCTTGTTCCTCACAATATTACATAAACATGATCATTTCAATTCTTATCATATTAGTTAAAGGAGACTTGAACATGTTGAAAATATCATTGTGACAAATAACAATACCACACTATAATACAAATTTGGGCACCATATATACAACAAGGTTACCTACTCCTATCACCAATTGGTTTTAGGACGAAACCCGAGTTGTATAATGTGGTTGCTATTTGGGTGTGGCTCGACCACGATATTAAAATTTAACATGGTATCAGAGTCTGGTTCCATTTGACGGTGTTGGGTTGTTTCCCATTGTGGGTGCCCAATGTGGGTTTGTTGTGTCCCGTTTACTCCACATACCAGAGTTCGGGTCGGACTTGGACGTGAGATGAGATTTGTTGAGTCCCAACCCGTCTGGATTAAAATGTGTTGGTGTCGTGCCTTTAAACAAAAAATACGAGTTGTCACAGTGCGGGGGAGTGTTGAAAATATCACTGTGACAAATAACAATACCACACCGGTGGTATAATACAAATTTGGGCACCATATATACAACAAAGCTACCTCCTCCTATCACCAATTGGTTTTAGGATGGAACCCGAGTTGTATAATGTGGTTGTTATTTCGGTGAGTCTCAGCCCCGATATTAAAATTTAACTGAACACACCCAATGTAGTTTAGGTACCCAACGTGTCCTTTCTCCTATTGTCATGTAAATCTTTAGTTCCTGATGCAGGGACGACAAATCAGAAGAACTTAGGAGCAAACATTCTCATCATCATGGTGTAGCTGCAAGAATCATTTTCAGTGTCTTAGGAATCTTGATGTTGGTAACTCTACTCTATACCATATTCACTGATGGCAGTCCTTTCCGGAAAGAGCTTCTAACTCCGTAAGACCTTTTCGCCAATTCCTTGAAAATGTCTAATACATTAATGTTGGATCCATTTTTTCTCTGAGTATGATTATGTGCTGCAATATTTGCAGGTGGTTAACAACAACCCTGATCGATTTCTACATAAATGTCGCTGCTCTTTCTGTATGTCTTTTATAATTAGCTTTATTAACATCAAGTTGAAGGATTGGTGTAAAAAATCATTAACTAATTCTGCTTCGACTGCGACGTGTACGGTGTACCAGGTTTGGGTGATCTACAAGGAATCTAGTTGGATATCTGCAGGAATTTGGGTGCTTCTGTTCATATCCTTCGGCAGGTAATATCATTTATAAGTTATAAAACTTATATAACTTGTTTCTTAACATTTGAAGAAGTGGTGGGGATGAACACAATCGAATATTATTCTGCAGCATCTTTACGTGTGCGTACATTGTAAAAGAACTGTTCAAACTCTCGACAGATGACCCGATTTATCTCGTTCTGTTCAACAATCAAAACAGGTACGGTAAGTGTCCATCTTTTTCCCATCATCTTCAAACTTTCATTTTTATAATATGGTTGAATTGAAGAAGATAATTTATGATTGTTATGGCAGTAAGAAGGTATGAGGGAGAACTGCTGTGAGCCCTACTAAAGTGGTGATGAATATCGTCTTTGACTCGCAGATGAAGAAGAGACGAATCTTTTTCACAATGAGGCATATAAGAAGGTGGATCTCTCAAGCTCGTTTCAGGTGTTCCTCCATTCTTCACAATAAACACTGTATTCATGCCCCAACTAAGGTGTCGATCATAGTGACAGTGCCACAACCAAACTCCTGAAAAGAAATATGATTTTTTTTTTACATTTCGAGATGGTAACTTGCGATCCAAGTTACATTGATGTTAACGTTAATTTACCGGGATTGCTTGCTCGGAACCGAAGGGCAGCCCATCCTTGCTTAGGGAGGGAAACCGTGGTTAGTTTAGGCGGGTCGATTAGATTGAATTTTTCCGTATCTATCTCGCTGTTGAAATTCCCAATGCCCGACCCGACGACATAGAAAGAGTATCCATGGAGATGCATAGGATGGTTTTCTGACGCATTTATAACATTGGTTCCTTGGAAAACAATCTCGACTTCTTCATTGTAATCCAACACCTTTACCTTGGTCGCCAAGTTATTAGCCACTGTTTCATCCGACCAATCATCGGCCGCAAAATCGTATAAACTCAACGGCCGGTCTGGAAAATCTGTCGCGTAGAACCCACTCATGTTCCTGAATATAAAATTAACACTTCAATGCGTAATTAGTAAATAAGTAGAACGCTAATTATTCGAAATAGATTCAACGTAAGTTGTAATTACCTGTAATAAGCCATTAGGATGTCCATCGACGACGGACTTACCCAACTGAAATTGTTCATACTTGAAGATAAGTAGTATTGGCCATTCCTGGTATCGTTATTCAAGGAGACAACAATGAACATGCGGGTGGTTATATTGGTTGGTACGTCGATCGACTGGTCCTCATTCCCGAGGCTCCTGACACGACTTGTGAAATTTATGGCAGCGTAAAAGTCATCGTAAAGAGGCAATGTGGTCGGAAGGGACAACGATGAAGTGTCATTGTTGTAACTACCAACGTACTGAAGGATAGCAGTTGCATTTACATGGTTAAAATCGAGATCTGACCGTAAACTGTCGTACTGTCGAGCCGCCATATAATACCGACCGCGAGATTGGTTCGCAGTCACTAGAATGTCCATGGTCTGGCCTGGACTTATCATGACATAGCTTGTGTGGATCGGCTTTACATAGGCCCCGTCGATTCCGACAACCGTCAAGTTGTGTTTGCCAATTGCGAAGAACATCTCTACATTCATGACTGCATTTACCAGTCGAATGAGGTATGTTTTTCCATAATCAACTGTCCATCGATGCGTTGAATCTGAAATGTAATCAATCAAACGTAAGAATGTACATAATTATATACGATTTCTTAATGTAGATTTGAGATATATCATCGATGTGCTTACTACTCGAACACGGGCAAAGGTCGCCCGGTTGGCCATTGATGGTGTATGCGTTGGATGAAGGTGTGTCTTCACCTGTCTCAAGTGCCCAAGCTACAACCTTGTTTATATCCATAACATACCAAGATGCTGCAATATTCAAATTATATGTCTTTGTATAATCAATATTAATTACCAAAATTCTCTCTTTTCGATAATATTTTATATATACCTAATACAATGACCTTTTCCCCATCTGGTTCTTTGAATGGGTAACGTTTCCCTTTCTCCGGCAAGATGACGATTGCACCATGAACACTGGCTCTAGTCCAGTCACTGTGAGCATGCCACCACACAGTTCCTTCTTCGTCTGATAATATAACTTCATACGTAAAGTTTGTACCAGATGGAATCGGACACTGTGTTATATACTCAGGACCGTCGAACCACGAATTTCTAGGTTGTCTAACTCCATGCCTACAAAGTCAATCAACCCTAAAGAGATGATTTTGTTTTACTTTAATATATATTCATTACAACAGGTTAGTATAAATCAGTTTTTACTGTAGAAATTGTTGCTGCTCCAACATGTGTTTGTGTAGAAAATGTTGCATATTTACTGTAGGAAATGCTGCATATTTGTTGTATAAAATACTGCAACAACCTTGTAAACTTTGTCAACAAAGTGCTTCTATGTATTAGTATAAATAAGTGGCTATGTTTGTATGAGAGTTGTATGAAAGTTTTATAAGAGTTTATGAGAGTTTGTTCAACACATATAAGATTTGTATTTGTGTTCTTCAACTCCATGTTGAATCTGTTGTTCTTTGATTTTTGTTGATTGATGAACGATAGTGGTATCACAGCTTACTTCTTGAGGGATATGTGAGGTTGAGTGATTATCGATTTCTTGAGATCATCCACCCATAACTTAATTTTTTGAGGGATTTGTGAGGTTGTGTGATTGTCGATTTCTTGAGATCATCCACCTATAAACACTCTAAGCTCTCATCAAATGGAAGAATCTTTCTCAGGCGTTGCTCCACCAAAATTTGACGGCTCAAACTACCAAACTTGGGCTGTCAAAATGGAAGCTTACATGCAGCGCACTGATCTATAGGAAGCTGTTGAAGAAGACTATGACATTCCAGCTCTTCCACACAACCCTACACTTGCTCAAATCAAGGTTCAAAGGGAGATGAAGATAAGAAAGACACGAGTCAAGTCATGCCTTTATTCGGTTGTCTCACCTGCAATTTTCAGTCGAATCATGTCCATAAAGTCAGCCAATGATATTTGAGACTTCCTCAAAAAATAGTACAAAGGCGATGAGAGTATAAGGGACATGAAATCTATGAACTTGATAAGGGAATTCGAGAAGTAGCAGATGAATGAATTTGAGACCATCCAAGAATACTCAGATCGATTGGTGAGACTCGCAAACCAGGTTAGAATACTTGGTAAGGAAATGAAGGATAACAAAATTGTGGAGAAAATATTAGTCTCTCTTCTTGAGAGATTTGAAGCAACCATTGCCTCATTGGAGAACACCAAGGACCTGTCAACTCTAAAATTGGCAGAGCTCCTTAGTGCTCTTCAAGCTCAAGAGTAAAGAAAATTGATGTGTGAAGAAGGAGCAATTGAAGGTGCTTTGAAGGTCAAGCTGCACTTAAACCAAAAGAGTAAGGAGAACAAGTGGAAAGACAAGCCTAATTCTAGTGTTGGTGAGTCAAGTGCGGCAGTGAAAGGCCAAAAATGAGAAAATCTTCCTCCTTGTAAGCATTGTGGTAAGGAGAACCATCCTTACTACAAATACTGGAAGATACCAGACATAAAATGCAGGAGGTGTTAGGAGATGGGGCATGTCGAAAAGATTTGCCCTAAAAAATACAATCAGTCGAAGAAAAAAACTCAAGCGATTGTACATGAAGAAGAGGAGCAGTTGTTTGCGACTTTTTGTTTCACTTCTGGCACCTCAAGTGAAAACTGGTTGGTAGATAGTGGTTGTACCAATGACATGACAAGCAATGAAAGGATATTCAAGGTTCTTGATAGGTCATTTCATCTGAAAGTGAAGATTGGGAATGTAGAATTCATATTAGCCAAAAGAAGAGGCACTGTTGCAATAGAGTGCAATTCAATGATGAAATTGATTGAAGAGGTCTTGCTCGTGCCTTAAATTGATCAAAATCTACTAAGTGTTGGTCAATTACTTGAGTATAATTTCAAGTTTCTCTTTGAAGATAGGAGATGTTTGATCATTGATCCAAATGGTCAAGAGCTTTTTCGAATTAAGATGCAAGGAAAAAGTTTTTCATTGAATCCTCTTGAGATGAAATAACTTGCTTGTCCCAGTCAAGTCACTTCCACTGAGATATGACACAAGAGGTTGGGACATTTTCATCAAAATGCTCTACAAAAATTAGAGAATGAGGAGATGGCAGAAGGATTACCTGCGATGGAGGAGCAACTACCAAGTTACAAAGCTTGCTTGACAGGCAAGACCAACATGCTACCATTCAAGGAATCATTGTGGAGGGCAACATCTAAGTTGCAACTCATCCATATAGATGTTTTGGTCCTCAAGCAACTCCTTCACTAAATGGGAGCAAGTATTTTGTGATTTTCATTCACTAGAATGTGCTGGATTTACTTCATGAAGTTCAAGTCAGAAGTTGCTGGTGTGTTTTGAGGCGTTAATGCATGGATTGAAAATCAACGTGGCTGTCAGCCTGTCACATTCAGGTCATACAACCTGACAATGGAACTGAGTATACCTTCGATCGATTTGATGAATTTTGCAAGGAAGCAGACATTGAGCACCAACTTACTGTGCCCTATTCTCCTCAACAAAATGGGGTTAGTGAGAGGAAGAATAGAACCATTATGGAGATGACCAGGTGTCTAATGCATGAGAAGAGCATTCCAAAGAATTTTTGGGCAGAAGCAACTCACTTCAATATTCTTACTGAATTAGCCACCAACAAGAGGACTTGAGAAGAAAACTCCTCATGAAGCATGGTATGACAGCAAGCCTAAACTTCAAGATTTTAAAGTTTTTGGTTGTATATGTTATTCACATGTGCCCTTGGTGAAAGTATATAAGCTGGAAGAAAGAGTTGAACATGGGATCTTTATAGGCTATAGTGCAGTATCAAAAGCCTATAGGATCTATCATCCAAGGAGAGGGAAGATTTCAGTCAGCAAAGATGTTCACTTCCTTGAAGAAGAGAAATGGAAATGTTCCAATGAAGAAGGAGGAGCAAGTGACCCTTGATGATGATGAACTAACATATGATCAATCTGTTAGGGGGTCAAAATCTCTTGCTGAGATTTATCAGAGATGCAACCTTGCGGTCCTTGAACCTGGAGGATATGAGGATGCCAAGATGGATGAAAAATGGCTAGATGCAATGAAGGAGTAGCGTGCCATGATTTAGAAGAATAAGACTTGGGATTTGGTGGAGAGGCCAAAGAACATAAAAGTGATTGGTGTCAAATGGGTTTTCAGGACCAAACTCAATCTTGATGGCTCAATCAGCAAGCACAAGGCCAGATTGGTGGTGAAGGGTTATGCTAAGATATGGGGAGTTGATTTCTCTGAGACATTTGCACCTGTGGCCAAGCTGGACACCATTCGTATGCTCTTCTCCATTGTTGCTCAGAAGAATTGGAAGATCATCCAACTTGATGCCAAGTCGGTTTTTCTTAATGGTGAGTTGAATGAGGAAATCTTCATCGAGCAACCTGATGGCTTCATTGTTTCAGGCCAAGAAGAGAAGGTGTACAAGTTGATGAATGCTCTCTATGGCTTGAAGCAGGCTTCCAGAAAGTGGTACAACAAAATTTATGAGCATTTGCTGCAACTTGGGTTTGAAAAGAGCCCAAGTGAGTCCAAGCTCTACATCTTAAAGACATGTATTAATGTCATTCAAATCGAAGAATTCAAGAATAAGATGATGCATATATTCGAGATGACTGACTTGGGAGAGATCTCCTATTTTTTGGGCATTGAGATCAAACAAAGTAAGCATGAAGTGTTCATTTGACAGGAGAAGTATTTGAAGGAGATCCTCAAAAGATTCAAGATGGAGGATTGCAAAGAAGTGAGCACCCCCATGGTTCTCAAATCAAAGTTGCAAAAGGAAGATGGAGTTGATGCAGCAGATGAAAAACTCTATAGGAGACTGATTGGGTGCTTAATGTACCTAAGTGCAACAAGGCCAGACATTCTCTATCCTGTAAGTTTTCTTTCTAGGTTCTTAAATTGTCCTAGTGAGCTACACATGATGGCTGCAAAACGTGTGGTAAGATACTTGAAGGGAACTCAATCACTTGGGGTCAAGTTTGGGAAAAGTAAAGACCTCAATTTGATTGGGTATTCAGATAGTGATTGGGTAGGTTCAGAAGTGGTGGCCCTCTCCACTGCAGAAGCTGAGTTTATAACAGCTTTAGGAGCAGACAAGGTGAAAACACTAAGATTTTTGTGGATAATCAAGTTGCAATTGCTATATCCGAAAATCCAGTATTTCATGGAAGAACAAAACATTTCAAGGACAAGTATTACTTCCTAAGAGAAATACAAAAGGATGAAGTAAAGTTGGTATACTGCAAAACAAAAAGCAAGTTGCATATATATTTACCAAGTCTTTTCCAGTTGCTAGATTTGTGTTTCTTAGGGAAAAACTGAGAGTTTGCAGCAACCTGATTTAGGAGGAGTATTAGTATAAATCAGTTCTTACTGTAAGAATTGTTGCTGCTCCAACATGTGTTTTACTGTAAAAAAATACTGCATATTTACTGTAGAAAATACTACATATTTGCTGTAGAAAATACTGCATCAACCTTGTAAATTTGGTCAACAAAGTGTTGTAAACTTTATCAACAAAGTGCTTCTATGTATTAGTATAAATGTTTGGCAATGTTTGTTTGTTTTGTATGAGAGTTGTACGAAAGTTTTATAAGAGTTTATGAGAGTTTATTAACACATATAAGATTTGTATTTGTGTTCTTCAACTCCATGTTAAATCTACTGTTCTTTGATTGATGAACGACACAACATTGTAAGTACGTATATATTTATATATACCAATGAATGGTGAGGTCGTAGCCGCCTTGGTTGTGTACATTGACAAAGATGGTGTCTCCTTTGTGAGCACGAATAGTAGGGCCAGGGAAGCTATCGTTGACCGTCATCATCGTCTTGCTGCTGCACAACCTCGTAAACGGAGTTTCCTTCACCTTCAAATGCAAATATTGAGAACAATAATGAAAATAAATCATTTTAATGTTAAATTTTTTAACGATTTTTAATATTAATTTATTTTTTATTCAAATTTAATGGAATATTTTTTAATTAAAAAAATAACAATGGAGGACAATCAATCAATCATGTTAGCTTAAAGATTTAACACGAAATAACACTCTTATTTACATCTTTGTCTTTTGTTACTGTCACATTCATTCATTTTTCTTTTTTAACCCTAATCCTGAGATCTCTCTCTTTCTTTCTCGCCGAATGAAACGAAATTTTTTTTAAAGCATTTTTATATTTTTTTAGAAAAGTAAGTATAAAAAAATATATTTGAAAAAATATGTATACACGCACCCCAGATAACGCGTATTGGCAGGGACGAAGCTAGGATTTATAATGAGTGGAGGCAAGATATTAAAAAAAAAATCCTTAAATTATATATAAATGATTTTAATATTAATGTATTATGATAAATTATTTAGTACAAAGAAGTTTTATAATTGTTGTAGTTGAATTTTTCATACTTTTGCTTCAATAACATCTAATTTATTTTATGGCTTGAATGTTCTTTATAGTATATTTTCCTTGGTCATTAGTCATTACAAGGCTAAGTTTATATAATAAACTAATTATTCAATGGTGATAATAATATTAATAATAAATTTATAATAGTGTAGGGTTCGTTCTTGTTGATGATTATCATCATTTAATAATTGTGCATAGGGTTCGTTCTTGTTGTAGAAAATTAAATATTTTACGTGATAATATTCATATAAAAAGTTGAAGATAACCCCTAATTATATTCCGACAAGATATGCAGTTGATCAATTTACAGAAGTTAATTGTATTTTAATATGTCAAGTCAGTACAATTTAATATTTTATTGTATACGCGTCCATCAATAAATAGACACGTGGAAATGTTAGGAATAAATAAATATGTACTTCCATTTTGTATTAATTTTCTGTGCGACATCGAATTTTGTTTTTTAATGGGCTATTCTAATTAATTGAACAATTTTCAGCCCAACAAAGGTAGCCCTTCTTCTTCTTCCTCACTTCCTCTGCACTTCCATCCATTCTCCAACTTCTTCTCGACGAAGCTGTTTAGGTCCAGGGGGGCAATTGCCATTACATGTAAGGCATACACTACTACTGCTATCAAAGGTCAGGGGGGGCATTGGACATACGCGCACCCCGGGGGGCGCCTATTGCATAGGTGCCACCCCAAGTGGCGTCTGTGGCTCAATTTGTTTTTTTTTTTTCAAAAATAACAACTCGATGTTTAATTAAAAATAAAATTACGTATCTATTAAAATATTTTAAAAATATTATAGTAAGTAAATATTTTAATTGCGATTCAAATGATGCAAAAAATATTAAATTTGGATTTACGGATTGACTGTACGGTGTGTCGTAAGTTGATATATGAAAATTTAACTTAAAAAACTATAACTCAAAACATGTAAGTCCAAACTCACCACGGTTAACATCATTTATGTCGTAATTCAATTATCTATCTAGGATAATATTTTTGATTGGAAATACAGTAATTTGTAACATAATATCGTTCGTTTTATAATTTGACCGAAATAATTAAATGCATTAGGTGATAAATTTAATTATGTACTTACTCAAAAAAAATCAAAAAAATTACGGTGCGTAGATAATTTAATTACGAATTAAATGACGTTAACTAGACGTTAATTTTTTACTTTTAGACTTACTCTACATACGATAAAAAATCTTCCAATAGTATTTTGAACAGTAAATTTACTGTTTAAAACACTATTTTGAAGGTTTTGTATCGTATATAGATTTTTTTACGTATCATATTATACAGTCAATCTAAAAGTAAAAAATTAATGTATAGTTAGCATCATTTGATTCGTAATTAAATTATCTACGTAACGTTAATTTTTTAATTTTTTTTTTGAGTAATTACATAATTAAATTTATCACTTAATGCATTTACTTATTTCAGTCAAATTATAAAACAAACGATGTTAGGTTACAAAATCACTGTATTTCCAATAAAAAAATTACCCTAGGTAGACAATTGATTTACGACATAAATGACGTTAACCATGGTGAGTTTGGACTTACATGGTCTGAGTTATAATTTTTTAAGTCACATTTTCATATCTCAACTTACGGCACACTGTACAGTCAATCCATAAATCCAAATTTAATACTTTTTACATCATTTGAATCGCAATTAAAATATCTACTTACTATATTTTTAAATTTATTTTTTAATAGATACATAATTTTATTTTTAATTAAACATCGAGTCGCCATTATGGAAAAAAAATTAAAAACAAAATTGAGCCACAGGCGCCACCCGGGTTGCGCGTATGTCCAATACGCTCTATCCGGGGTGCGCGTATACCTATTTTTAATTTATTTTTTTTATACTTACTTTTCTAAATAAAAAACTAAAAATGCTTATTTAAAAAAATATCCTAAAAATGGATTATCCAGTATAACATAAAATCACATTCTCCGGTTAATTCCCATTTCTTATATATATTTTTTTTTCATGTTAACTTTGCACAAACCGTTGTATAAATAGCTTAATACGAATGACCATAACTGTATTAAACTGTTTGTTGTAAATTTTATAAGAGAGCTTCACTTTGTTCCCACAACTTCTCAGAAAAAAAAATGCACCCATCAAGTGCACGATATACTCCAGCATGCCGCTTAGTGTATATATAAGATGATTTGGTGATTCAAGAAATGCATGAGTGCAACATTACAATACCTGGAAAAAATGGAGGGAAAAAACTTACAATAAAATCGTAGTACTGGACATCTCCACGAACAGCTGCAGAAACTAGCAGTAGCAGCGGCATTAAGCAGTAACTGCTGATACGATGGATGACATCCATCTTAGAGAGTGATATCAACATATAATTCGAGATTTATTGATTTGTAGAAGGAAAGCTCCCTCAGGAAGCTAGTTATATAATAACAAGACTGACTCAAGTGGCGGGACCCAATCTCAGATACGTACTTACTAGGTGTTATTAATATTTAGGAGAATTAAATAACAATTTTCGAAATTAAAATTACATGAAATTATTGAATGACATGCAAATTGACAAAATTGCCCCAAAAATTGGATTTTGCAGAAAATTACTGAGTTCCGTATCAAAACGGTCTCCTGAAGGCAATTTTGCCCCCTCACCGTAAATGATTAGTGTAAGAGGAAAATTAGGACGATTACCTCCCAGGATAAAACAGTGTCGTCAAGCGAAACACACACGGTGTTTCCCTTAACCGAACTGAACAATACCTGAACTCGGACTTCGACGGAAATTCGAACACAACTGGAAACTCGGATCTGACTTAACTCTTGAGCAATATATCTGTTGGTAACTTTCGGGAGTGTATGAGATTGTTTTTAATTGAGAAGAACCAACCCTATTTATAGGGTTTATGGTACTCCGTGAAATAAAAAATAACAACTATATTACAATAGGAAACACTCCATTAGAAAATATATTATTAGGAAATATATCATTAGGAAATATATTATTAGGAAATATATTAATAATATTCTCTTGATATAAAAAAGATAGTAACAATATTTCACGTATATTGTGCAATATTGTGAAGAATATCAAGAAAATATTTCCTGATATATTATATCAACAGTAATATTTCCTAACACTACGGGAGGAATGATCATTACCGGCTAAAAAATGTATTTTTAACGGCTGAAATATTCAGCCGTTAATTTATCACGGAACAACTTCAATTGAGTTGTAATACAATGTGTCGAGACAATTATCACGGCTCAATATAAAATGAGCCGTGATAATTCCCGGCCCAAAAGCAAAAGTGCCGCCAAAATAATTATGGTGGTGCTTTTGAGTTGAGCCGTGATAAATAATTTTTTTTTTTTTATTTTGGATGGCTCATTTTGGTTGAGCCGTCCAATATATGTGTTTTTTAAAAAAAAATAATTAATTGCATCTTCTTCTTCACCCGGAGCAACTTTAGAAAGATGGGTTCTTCAAACGGAAGGCAGTGTACGAAGCAGTCATGGAAATGAAGACGGATGAGTGAGGAAGCCATCCTCCACTCCTTGGAGACCGCATCTCTAATGGAGGTTCGGATGGTGGTGAGGGCGTTAGGGCAAGTTTGGTCATAGAACGTGGAGGTAAGTTGTGCATGGGATGGAGTCATCGCATTGATGAGAAGCACAGACACGAACAAGATGACACCATCAATGGCTAAAGGGTTTCTAAAGCTTAGAGCTCATTGAGAAGCCATAGATCATCATCATTGTAACTGTGCTTCTTTTCGATGAACGCAGAAGAAGAGTTCGACCAACGGAGAATTCCGACAAAGGAGAACATCCTACAAGCACTGAGTTGGCTTAAATTTTAAGTTTGGCTTGTTCAATTTTGAATTTACTGCATTGAATTTTGAGTTTACCTAATTATTCTAGAAAAAACAGTAATAATATATAATTATTATATACAGTAATTTGAGTTTAATGCAGTGTTATCAGAACCTGACCGGAGGTCTGACCAGGAATCGAACCCCTATCCGGTTTGGTTCAGCTAAAAGATCAATTTGCATAGCAACAATGTTTGAACCAGTGTGAACTGATCAATTTCCGGTTCACTGGAGGAGGAGGGGCAACATAGGAGGAGGGGCAACCTAGGACGAGGGACGGGGCAGGAGGAAGAAGAGAGAAGAGACAGGGGCGAGGATGGGGACGGGGTCAGGACGAGAACCTAGGAAGAGGGACGGGGCGGGAGGAAGAAGAGAGAAGCGACGGGATCGGGGACCTAGGAGGAGGGATGGGAGCGGGAACGGGGGCGAGAAGAAGAAGAGAGAAGAAAAGAGAATAAACCAACAGTCTGACCGAACGAATCGGGAATCGACCCTTTCACCGGCTTAAGGGTCAGTTCGATTATGATAACACTGGTTGAATGTCTGTCTACAAGGTAGAGAATGTCGTCACAGGCTCAACAATCGTCGTCACAATTCTCCATGTGCTCAACAATCGTTGTCACGGGCCACGCTGCATAGCCATCACCACCACCACGCATTATTACATTATTTTTCGTAGATTTAAAGAAATAATAAATAGAGATAGTTTTTTTATCTTAAGTCTAAAAGTATGTATATCAAAATTAAAAATAATAATTTGTTATAAAATAATCAAAATTCGGATAATTTTTTGGATTATTAAGTTTATAATTAAACGGGTTATCGCGCGCGTAATACTGACGCGCCTCTCTCAACGGGAATGAAGCGATTTTTGCGGAGCTGCTGTCCGAGCTTCTACTGATCCAGGCGCCCAAATTTGATCGTCCAATTGGTGGTGTCTAGCTTTCTGCGCTTGATTTCCAAGGCTTCCTCCAGCTCGGTCATCTCTGCAAGCATTTAATTGCTGCCTCGTGCCGGGATTCTGCGGATTTCTAAGGTTTCTGTACCGAACCCTAGCTTTCCCTCAGCTGGGCAACTTTCATCCTGGCGTTTCCGACGGAATCAGAGTCGCGATTACTTGTGTAACTTCCATTTCCCTCTCCTTTTTATCTTCTTTGCCTGCCTCCTTTTCTCTGATTGTAGGTTGGCCGAGGCTTTGGTGATCATATCTGATTGTGGGAGGTCTCCATGGCGTCCGGTTCTGGTTCTCAAGGGGAAACGGCTCCGGGGATGGCGACGTTGTGCCTGTTGTCTTCTGATTCCCTCGGATTGGAGAAGGCTCCTGATAATCGGGCATTGGGTGTTCTTCTATCGGACAAGGCAGTTAAGAACAGTGTTATCAAAATCGTGCTAAGGGAGGCTTGGGCGAAATTTGGCCCGGTCAAGATTGGGGAGGTAAACAACAATACCCTGGTTTTCGACTTTGCTAATGCTAAGGAGCTTGAGCATGTTTTAGACTTATCACCGTGGTCTATCCACGGGTTGTGCCTTAATGTGAAACCTTGCCCAGTGGATAAGTCGATTGCTGAAATAGACTTCACTAAGATTCAGACATGGGTTCAGATTCATGGTCTAAGTCTCGAAATGATGAATAAGTCGAATGCTCAAAGTATAGGAGATAGCATTGGCCGGTGTCTTAAGTCTGAGGATATCAATTTGATGAAACAAAGAACGTTCCTTAGGGTGCAAGTTGAAGTGGATACTCTATCCCCATTAATGCCTAGGTTTAGGTGGTTCGATTCGAAGGGGGTTGGCAAGTGGGCATCAGTGAAATATGAACGTTTGACGGACCTATGTTATGGATGCGGTCTGGTTGGGCACTCCTCTAAAGTTTGCTCGGAACCAGTTATTACTGACCCCGCAGATGGATCTCCCCTATACGGGCCCTGGACGACATGTGATCGCCCCAAGATGAACAACCGATGGGTTACCGTTGGGGGTGGTGCACGTCTGGCCACACCCAGGGACCATCGGTTTAAATCATGGAGCGAGGTGATGAGAGGACAGGGGCCTCCGAAACACGATGGGCTTATGCGAAAAGGAAATGCTACGGCGTTTCATCAGGGAGGATCGTCATGGAGGTCATCAGCTGATCGGTCAAGCCATGAGGCGAGTAACGGGTCCTCAGATCTTCATGGAGAGAACAGGTCTGAAGGTGGCACCCAAATTCATGCAGGGGAAGGTCGGAATGACAAATCAGTCGTGCGGTATCAACCTCCTCCTTTTCGTGAGGCTGCTGCGAACCTGAATGGGAAGGCTCCCTTGGGGACCCCGCAGTCCAAAACGAGGCTGTCCCAACTAGTCACGACCCAGGCGCGAGTTCATCATAAGGGACAGGGGCGACCTGACCTTCCTCTCGCCTCTCGGGGGTCAGGAGGAATCACGGACTTTGTGGAGAAAGGGCTCGGTCACCAGCTGGAACCTGTCTCGTCTGACCTCAGCTCGGCCCCGACTGGGAAACCAGGTATTCTAAACTGCATACCCTGCGATTTGGTAAAGAAGGCCATCATCCCGGTGTGCCTTGTTCACAAGAGGGGGGGAATTCAGGCTGGCGACTCGGGGTTGGCTGGGCCAAGGGGTTCGGATGCTGTTGGGATGGTCACGGGACAAGGCCAGCCATGTGATGAGGATCACATAGTGGCTGGACAGAGGCTGGGGACTGAAGTGCTGGTAGACACGAATACTGATGAGGGCTATCTCTTGGAGGGTGGCGTGACCACCAAGGCTGTGGTCGAGAATATCACGAAGAGAGGGGTGGTGGACGACACGCCGATCGGGCCGACCAAGAAGAGGAAAACGCAGAGTGGTCCGTCGGCGTTTGGACATGGTGAGATGATATCCTTCGCTTTACCTACTGGATGCACCGTGGCTCATAAGGACGTGGCCGATCCACGGCCCGTGGCAACAAGGAAGAGTGGTCGGGTCTCTAAGACGACCGACAAGTCAAAAGGTTCCGGTGGCTGTCCTATGACAGCCACGGGGCCTCAATGAATATGCTTAGTTGGAATTGTCAGGGGTTAGGGTTTCCCCTGACAATTCGTCACCTAAAAGACCTAGTGAAGGGCTCTTGGCCTTCGATTGTTTTCCTTATGGAGACGAAGAAGAACGAGGCCCACTGTGAGAAGGTGCGTAGGGAAGTCGGGATGGATAGGGCCATGTATGTTCATCCTATTGGTGCTAGTGGCGGGTTGGCCCTTTGGTGGACAAAGGAGGTCGACATTCAAATTCATTATCAAGACAAGAATTTCATTGACACGTCGGTGTCAAGTACGGATTTCAGAGGAACTTGTAGGTTCACTTGGGTGTATGCCGATTCGGTCTATTCTAGAAGAACTCAAAACTGGGCGAACTTAAGGATTTTGGGTTCGAACCGTTCGGATGCATGGGTGTGTGTGGGGGATTTTAATGACATCTCCCATCATAGGGAGAAAGAGGGGGGAGGTCGCAAGGACCAAAACAAGATTGACTCCTTCAACTCCCTATTAGATGATCTTGCTCTTGAGGACTTGGGATACAAGGGGCCGACCTACACATGGTCGAATAATAGGCGAGGAGGAGATCGGATCAGGGAGAGACTTGATCGGGCAATCGCGAACCAATCGTGGTTTTCCTTGTTCCCGTCGGCTCAATGCTTCCACGAGCTTATGGTGGGGTCGGACCATGCACCGATCTCAATCCGGTTGCATCCGGTAGAGGTGAAGGGTAAGAAGGCGTTCCGTTTCGAGGATATGTGGCTTGAGAATACTGAATGCCTTAAGGTGATAGAGGGGGCGTGGCAACGGGGAGGACCTCTTAGGTCTATTGGCGAGCTAAAACAGAAATTGGGTAGATGCAAGTCGGCGCTTCTCGTGTGGAGCTCGAGAGAGTTCAAGCACAACATTAAGGAAATCGCAAAGGTGAAACGTCTTCTTGCCAATCCTCCACCTTTGGCCGACGGTGATGACGACCTTGGCCGTGAGCGTGCACTTAAGTCTAAGCTCCACGCTCTTTGGAAATGCGAGGAGATTTTTTGGAAACAACGGTCGAGGGTAAAGTGGCTGAACCAAGGGGACAAGAACACGAAATTTTTCCACCATACGACTCTATCTCGGCGTAGGAGGAATAAGATCATGACGCTTAGGGACGGTTCGGGCCGGTCTTTGGATTCTGAGCATGAGATCAGGGACGAGCTACATGGCTTCTTCAAGTCCTTATTCACATCGGACCGCGGTATTAGTAATCAGATTGGGTGGCACGATCGGGTCTTGTCTTGTGTTCCTTTAGAAGTCACCGATGAGATGAATGGCAGTCTTTCGGGGTTGGCATCTATGGATGAGGTTAGAAGGGCTTGTTTTCAGATGGGGGAATCAAAGGCATCAGGACCAGACGGCTTCTCGGGGTCGTTTTTCCAAAAGAGCTGGACCACTATCGGATCAGATATGCTCACCTTGGTCAACGCCTTCCTTACATCAGGTATCATGCCCTCCTTTCTTAACCAAACACACATTACCTTGATCCCTAAGATTGCTAACCCCTTAAGTGCGTTCGATTTTAGGCCTATTAGCCTTTGCAACTTCGGTTATAAGATCATATCAAAGGTTCTCGCGAATAGGCTTAAAACCTATTTGCCTGAATTGGTCACCCCTTTCCAGAGTGCCTTCGTTTCAGGGAGAAGGATTCAGGACAGCATTATCATTGCGCACGAGATGTTTCACTACCTCAAGACAAGAGGCAAGCCTAGAACTACATCAGGTCGTACGGAGTGTGCTTTGAAGATTGATATGCAAAAGGCGTATGATCGCGTTGAATGGGATTTCCTCTTGGAAGGCATGAGGAAAAGAGGCTTTAACGACAAATGAATTGGCTGGATAAGAGCGTGTATCTCGACCGTCACTTACAAAGTTCTTGCAAACGGAAAACAGTCACCGACTATTGTGCCTTCCCGTGGTCTAAAGCAGGGTGATCCTCTTTCACCTTACCTGTTTATTTTAGTCGCTGATGTCCTTTCTAGGTTGCCTGATGATCAGGTCAGAAAAGGAATTATACGCGGTATTCGACCGAGACGGGGTTGTCCAGAAATCCAGCACCTATTCTTTGCGGACGACTCGATCCTTTTCCTTAAAGGGTCGGTGAATTTGGCTTCTAACCTGAAGAATACGCTTGATCTATACTGCGATGCATCAGGACAGAAAATCAATTTCCACAAGTCGAGCATCTATTTCAACTCGGGGGCGACAGACGGTTTCAAGATGGATATCTCGGGGCTCTTTGGGGTGCCGAACTGTGTTGACCCGGGGTTTTATCTCGGCCTTCCTACGGTTTGGGGTCGGTCGAAGAGGGAAGCACTCTCTTATCTTAAAGAGAGGATCCGGGACAAACTGCAGTGTTGGAGGTACAAACTTATTAATCAAGCCGGCAAGGAGGTCCTCATCAAATCAGTTCTTAGTGCCATCCCTACCTATGTCATGCATATCTTCAAACTTCCGGTCTCTTGGTGTAAGGAGGTTAACGCTATCATTGCCCGATTCTGGTGGGGATCTCGGGAGGGCAACCGTAAGATTCATTGGAAGAATTGGGCATCTATGACCTCTTCTAAAGCGGTGGGTGGATACGGGTTTAGAGACATGATCGATTTCAACAGGGCTATTTTAGCTAACATGGCGGACAGGATCCTCTATGAACCGGGTGCACTATGGGTGAAGTTCTTAAAAGGCCTCTACTTCCCGGATTCTTCTTTCTTTCAGGCGAAAATGGGAAGCAGGGCCTCCTGGGCGTGGTCGAGCTTGCTGGAGGGCCGGGATGTTATCCGGTCGGCAGGTGTGTGGGTCCTGGGCGATGGGAGCTCGATTCATCCTTTCGCGGATTCTTGGGTCACGGCAAGAAATCAACAACGGATTAGACCAAGGGAGCAAGGAACCCAATCTTCCTCACCTAGGGTAGCTCATTGGATTAACCTGGATTCACGGACGTGGAACGAGGATTCGGTTCGTCACGACGTTCATGCGGACGATGTTCAGGTGGTCCTACAACAACATATCCCGGTGGTCGGAGCATCGGACCGGCATAGATGGTCCCACTCCAGGTCGGGTGACACAACGGTTCGGTCGGTATACCATTACCTGCATTCGAACCATGGCCGAGTGGGGAGTTCTAGTTCGCGCTCGGGTCCGGACATCTCTTCGGTCTGGCCTGCGATTTGGGGGTCCAAGACGTGGCCTAAGATCAAGGCTTTCATGTGGAAACTGGCCAACGATGCACTACCGGCGAGGGGGACTTTAGCGAGGAGGGGACTTGCCGTGGACCCTCTTTGCCTTTCTTGCCCTGTTTTTGAGTCACGGGAACATTTCTTGTTTGCTTGTCCTTGGGTTCAACAGGTGTGGCTGCATTTCATTGATCAGGATAGCATCCTAACGGGTCTTTCCTCTTTGGACAATTGGATGATCGAGGCAACGACTTTCACAGGCGAGGGGAGGAAGAGGAAGGCTAAGCAGTGGACACGTATGATGGTGGTATGCTGGGTTATTTGGAAAGCGAGATGTAAGCTCGTTTACGAGGGGACTACTCCTCGGGTGCCGTCGATTCTGGCGGAGATATTCACCACGATAGAGGAGACAGGTTCGCCACCAGCTTCGGCCTCGGAGACTAGGCTCATCCAAGCCTGGTCGGCACCAGCACCGGGAACTATCAAGGTTAATTGCGATGGAGCTTGGGACGGCTCCTCCTCGAGGGGTGGTTTCGGGGCCATTGCGAGAGATCATGCGGGGCGGATAGTGGGTGGCCGATCGGGTGTTCTTTTTGCGGGATCGGTTGATGAGATCGAGGCTCATGCGGTCTTCAATGCGGTCCAACTGGCCATTGACATGAAGTGGTCGTCGGTTACTTTCGAATCGGATTCCTTGAATGTTGTTAACCACATTCGGGGAACTGACTTTGCTTGGAGGATTGCCCCAATTTTGTCTAGTGCGGTTTCTCGGTCGTCTATGATTAGGGAAGTCGCTTGGGGGCACTCGCCTAGATCCGCTAACTCCTGCGCGGACTGGATTGCAAAGAATGTTCTTGCGGGGTTGTGTCCTTCGGATTGGGTGTCTTCACCCCCAACCCCCCTTCTTAGATGTATTTATGCGAATAATATCTTGTATTCGGTTTCGTCTTTGGTTATTGAATGAAATATGGTGTGTAAACAGTAAATTTACTGTGCAAAACACTATTTGGAAGTTTTTGTATCGTATGTAGAGTTTTTTACGTAACGTATTATACAGTCAGTCTAAAAGTAAAAAATTAACACATAGTTAGCGTCATTTAATTCGTAATTAAATTATCTACGCACCGTAAATTTTTTTATTTTTTTTGAGTAAGTATATAATTAAATTTCTCACCTAATGCATTTACTTATTTCGGTCAAATTTGGGTGTAAACGATGTGGGGTTACAAAATCACTGTATTTTTAATCAAAACAATTATCCTACGTAGATAATTGATTTACGACCTAAATGACGTTAACCGTGTTGAGTTTGGACTTACATGGTCCGAGTTATATTTTTTTAAGTCAAATTTTCATATCTCAACTTACGGCATGCCGTACATGCAATCCGTAAATCCAAATTTAATATTTTTTCCATCATTTGAATCGCAATTAAAATATCTACTTACTATAATTTTTTTAAATTTGTTTAATAGATACATAATTTTATTTTTAATTAAACATCGAGTCGTCATTATAGAACAATTTTTTTTTTTAAAAAAAAAAACAAAAAAAAAAGACACCCCCAACGCTGCCAATTGCATAGGCGCATGTTGGGGGTGCGCGTATTGTCAAAAGGCGCGTTCTGAGGTGCGCGTATATCTATTTTTTCAAATATTTTTTTTCTATACATACTTTTCTAAATAAAAAAAACTAAAGTATATACTTTTTGAAAAAACACTTAATAATACATTCATATATAGATATTTATTGATAGATGATGTAACTTGCAGTTGCAGACACATACTATGCGAGGTTCTTATACATATTTTATTGGATGGTTGAGGATGGAGTGTCAGAGTGTGTGTGGTTGCTGACTGCTGGTAACAGATGAGGTCGACAGCAGATGACTGATGAGTGATGATAAAAATTTAAAAAAAAAAATAGATTTTTTTTTAAAAAGTAGGCACGGTGTAAAAAGAATTTAAAAAAGTAAGTAAGTATACTGAAAAAATATTTAGCAAAATGTATATAATCGCTACTGGGGTAGCGTTTTTTACAACGTGCGCTACTTTGAGTAGCGTTTTTCATAAAACGCTGCTTGGGGTAGCGTTTTTATGAATTTCGCTACCCCTAGTGGCGGATTTTTTTTTTTGACGTTTTTTACTTTTTTTGACGATTTAATGTTTAATTTTTTTAAAAAAATAAAAAGTTATTAAAAAAATTACAGTAAATAGATATTTTAATTTCGATTCAAATGATGTAAAAAATATTAAATTTGGACTTACGGATTGACGGTAGGCTCTGCCGTAAGTTGAGATATGAAAATTTGACTTAAAAAAATATAACTCATACCCTGTAAGTCCAAACTGACCACGGTGAACATCATTTATGTATTAATTCAATTATCTACCTATGGTAATTTTTTTGATTAGAAATACAGTGATTTTGTAACCTAACATCGCTTGTCTTAACATTTGACTGAAATAATCAAATGCATTAGGTGAGAAATTTAATTATGTCATTACTCAAAAAAAATCAAAAAAATTAAAGTGAGTAGATAATTTAATTACAAATTAAATGACGCTAACTAGACGTTAAATTGTTGCTTTTAGACTGGCCGTATAATACAATATGTCATTTTCCCAAAGGTCTAGAAAATTAATTAATTAATAATAAATATTTTATTTGGTCGAAAATAATAATAAATAGTATTGGCCAAAATAATATATATAAATAAATAAATAGAAAGTTTGTTGCAGTAAAATATAATCATCCGGCCCACGCCAACCCACCGACAAACCAACAGAGCTCCTCCTCCAAGAAGACGTCGGGCCCCGACAATAATTCCTCCAACAGGGCATTTTCCGAATTTCTTTTTAAAGTAATCATGTTAGTTTTTTTATTTAAAAATATAAGTATATAATTTTTTTTTTTAAAAATAGGTATACGCGCACCCCAGGATCGCGCATTTTGGACATAGGTGCACCTCATGCGTGCGCCATTTGAATAGGCGCCACTTGGTGTGGCACCTGGTGCAATGTTTTTTTCTTTTTTAATCATTTTTTTTGAATAATGATAACTCGATGTTTAATTAAAAATAAAATTATGTATCTATTAAAAAAAATATAGTAAGTAGATATTTTAATTGCGATTCAAATAATGCAAAAAATATTAAATTTGGATTGACGGATTGACTGTATGGCATGCCGTAAATTGAGATATCAATTATTTTAATTAGTGACTGATTGAACATTTAATTGTTGAAGTTATCATTTAATTTTCCAATGTACGAAGGATGAGGGAGACTTTTTTTTTTTTGGTCAACAACAAGATCTTATTCCAACAAGTGAAACAAAACCGGTTACATAGAATTGTCTAAACAAATGAGATGAACAAGCTCGGGTGGGAGTCTTTCAACCCAATCCAACGGATACACCCTTAATTTTGCAAGATTAGCGATAAAATCCGCACATTGGTTGGCCTCCCTCGGGATGGCTTTCCAAGAGACATTCCTAAGCAAACTCACCAAAACATTAATGTTTGAAGCAATCGCATTGACCCTCCAAATCGAGCCCCGGCCACAAAGGTGGTTGATAACCCCCTCCGCATCGGACTCGACCTCGATATGTTGCCAACCTTTGTCGATTGCCAAAAGAAGACCTTCCCTAATGGCCTTTGCCTCAAGCTCGTCAATCGAACCTGCCAACGAGAACCCGTGTCTTCCCCCGCATATGTTGCCGAGGCAGTCCCGTGCGATCACACCAAAGCCCCCGACCTTCGTCTCCGAGCACCACGCCGCATCACAGTTCACCCGCACTGAACCAGGTTCCGGCCTCCTCCATTTCCTGCAGCGAACCGATCTCTGGAGAGGCTGTCCTTGCTGCACATGAGGCCTGGAGTTGATGCCGCTCAGCTCCATCAGCGCCTGTCTGACTTCATGGACGACTGCAGCTGCGAGCGGTCTGCAATTCTCGAAGACAAATCTGTTCCTCGCCTTTCATATCAGGTAAGCATGCAGGGAGACTGATTAGTGATTTTGATTTCCAAAGGTCTAGAAAATTAATTAATTAATAATAAATATTTTATTTGGTCGAAAATAATAATAAATAGTATTGGCCAAAATAATATATATAAATAAATAAATAGAAAGTTTGTTGCAGTATAATCTAATCATCCGGCCCACGCCAATCCACAGACAAACCAACGCAGCTCCTCCTCCAAGAAGATGTCGGGCCCCGACAATAATTCCTCCAACGGGCATTTCCCGATTTTTTTTAAAAGTAACCATCTTAATTTTTATATTTCCCGAATCACTGTATTTAATTGAAAATACGGTGATTTTGTAACCTAATATCGTTTTCACCATAATTTGACCGAAATAAGTAAATGCATTAGGTGAGAAATTTAATTATATACTTACTCAAAAAAAATCAAAAAAATTACGGTGCGTAGATAATTTAATTACGAATTAAATGACGCTAACTATGTGTTAATTTTTTACTTTTAGACTGACTGTATAATACGGTACGTAAAAAACTCTACATACGATACAAAAATTTCCAAATAGTATTTTGCACAGTCATTTTACTGTTTAAACAGTGAAATTTACTGTATAAAAAATTGCTCGTATACCTATTTTTCTATAAAAAAAATTGTATACTTACTTTTTTAAATACAAAAAGTAACATAGTTACTTTTTTTAAAAAAATCGCATTTCCCAGCTGAAAATGAAAAGGAAGATAGTAATGTGAAAATGAAAAAGAAGATAGTAATGGAAAGATGAGTAGGATAATGGATACTGAAAAGAAGGAAACGTGTGTTATGCAAGGAGACGGTTCGGTCTGAAGATAAAGTGGGAACGGTTCGGTCTGAAGCACCAACCGGTTCGGTCTGCAGCACCAACCATCCAAGGAATGTGACCGAATGAATAATGATGCAGCATGCTTGGTTGGACCGCCTCCTTGCATGGGCCGTGAGCCACTTCGTGGGCTGCCTCCTTGCATTGGCCATGAGTCACTTCTTGAGTCTTCTGCTGGTATTTGGACAATCAAACTGAAGACAATTGCAGAAGATTTAAATCCCACCGAGAACACAGTCAGGGACAGAGGTAAAAAGAGTGAAATTGGAAATAAATTCACCAAAAGGTGAAAGACTTCTAAAAGCGGTAACCAAAGGAAGTTTCAAGAAATCGGGAAGCGAAGGAAAATTAATAGGGAATAATAGAGAAAAAGTCCAAGGATCACCTTTCGCGAATTTTCAATTGGATGAGGAACAAAAAGGACCAATCGACATGTCTAACATTGCAATGACACTTACTAAGCAAGGGAGTGAGACATCACTAATTCAAGGAAGTGATAGCCAAAGTGAGGTATCTAACATGTGAGTTTAAATATTAGTAGTTCTATTTAATTGGATTGGTAGTGTTCCTTTTTTGCAGATTAATTATGAATCAAGTACAACTATCAAGTAAAATGGTTCCTGAAAAAACCCACATGAGATCGATAGTGTGGAATGTTAGAGCCTTTGGCAATCCGGTAGCAGTCAATGCGGTTAAGCAACTCATCCGTACTCACAAGCCAATAGTGTTGATATTAAGGGTTAATAGGTCTAATGGTACCATAAGTTTGGGTCATGTGATCGTATGGTACCCCTATGTTGTTTTATAGTACCATAAGTTTCGCAATGTTGTTATTTGGTCCAAATTACTGTTGCCGTCAATGTTAACTAACGGAATGGTGATGTGGCATTGACGTGGAACTGGCGTGGCGCTGACGTGGCACTGACGTGGCAATTGGAAAATACAAATAAATAGGAAATATAATAAAAATTGGGGAAAATCGGAAAAAATTGGGGGAAATCGGAAAAAATCGAAAAAATTATAAAAAATTCAAAAAATATTTTAAAACTTTATATATTAATAAAATGTATTTTTTATAAATTGTTTTTAAAAAAATCGAAAATTGAAAAATAAATATGAAAAAATAGGGAAACAATATGAAAAAAATCGGAAAAATTATAAAAAATATTTTAAAACTTTATATATTAATAAAATGTATTTTTTATAAATTTAGTTTTTTAAAAAAAATCGAAAATTGAAAAAAAAAAAAAAACTAGGTTGGACCCTTGGGGTCCAATTGACCCAGCCAAGGGTCGAACCCTGGGCTGGGTTGGACCCCCACCAGGTCGCCTGACCTGGGCGACCAGGTCGGGGTCTGATCCAGCCCTGGCTTCGACCCTGGCTGGGTCAATTGGACCCCAAGCCAGAGTTCGACCCTTGGCTGGGTTAATTGGACCCCAATGGTCCAACCTAGTTTTTGTGTTTTCTTTTTCAATTTTCGATTTTTTAAAAAGAATAAATTTATAAAAAATACATTTTATTAATATATAAAGTTTTAAAATATTTTTTGAATTTTTTTTATAATTTTTCCGATTGTTTTCATATTTATTCCCTATTTTTTCATATTTGTTTTTCAATTTTCGGTTTTTTTAAAAACAATTTATAAAAAATACATTTTATTAATATATAAAGTGTTAAAATATTTTTTTATAATTTTTCGGATTTGTTTCATATTTTTTCCCTATTCTTTTAAATTTCCCTATTTATTTTTATTTTTTAAATTAAATATTATATTATATATCTATGTGGCGCTGGTGTGGTGCTAACATTGACCATTTAACAGAAAAATCTAACGGTTGACTAACAGAGTACCATAGGACAACATGCTCCAAACATAACAGACCATTTAACCACATCAAAAAACATATGGTACCATCCGATCACATTGCCCAAACTTATGGTACTATTGGAACTATTAACCCTTGATATTAATTGACACAAGACTTAGTGGTCAAAGGATGGTTGAGCAAGCAGGAAAATTACCTTTCAACAAGTTTATGGGGGTGGAAGTCAGAGGTTTTAAGGGAGGAATTCTAGTTCTGTGGAATGATCAGGAGACCGATATTACGAAGATGGCGTCTACAGAGCAGGAAATTCATTTCAAAATCCAGGTTACCCCTTCAAATCTCTCATGGTTCATGTCTGCGATCTATGCTAGCCCTAATTTAAATGAAAGATTATTGTTGTGGAATAATTTTAAGTCGGTAGCCTCTACTATAGCAAGTCTTTGGCTAGTTGTAGGTGACTTTAATGATGTTGCAAATAGTTCAGAAAAACTTAGGGGGAATAGTGTTTGCATGAATATGGTGTCTCTTTTTAATGACATGATTAGTGATTGTAATTCGATTGACCTAGGTTTTAGGGGGCCTAAGTTTACTTGGGTCAATATGTGGAATTCTGATAGATTAATCCAACAGAGACTAGATAGGATGCTTGGTAACTTGGATTGGAAGCTTTATTTTCCTAATGCGCATGTCACTCACCTAACGAGAACGCATTCAGATCATTGTCCCATTCTCCTTAAAAGTGAAGGGGAAAGTGAGAATAGAAACTTTAGACCTTTTAGGATGGAACCTATGTGGCTGGATCACCCGGGGTTTGAAATCCTAGTCAAGAACACTTGGAATGAGTGTAGCAATAGGATTACCCCGACCATTAACCTTCTCTCTGAGAAAGCAAGAACTTGGAATACAGAGATTTTTGGTAATGCTTTTCAAAAAAAAAAAATAAGGTTTTGAGGAGGATATTGGGAGCTCAAAAATGTATTTGTAATGCACCAAACAATTTCATCATCTCTTTGGAAAAGAATCTTTAGGGGGAGCTTTCCGAGATTCTTGACCAGGAAGAAAAACTGTGGGCGCAAAATCTCGAACTAAGTGGATTAGTGATGGGGACAGAAATACAAAATTTTACCATGTTTCTACACTGGTTAAAAGAAGAAGAAATAACATTTTGACTATTAAAGACTCGGTTGGGAATTGGCTTTTTGATGGAAAACTCGTTGAGGAGGAATTCCAAAATTTCTTTTCAAATCTTTTCAGAACCTCTAAGGTCACTTCTTCCATGTTTGAAGATTGCCCCGACAACTGGAGAACTGGCTTAACTGATTTCCAAGTTCGCCGGTTAAACAATTATATCACTTTATAATAAATTAGGAAAGCTACTTGGGACCTTAAACCGTTTAAAGCCCCGGGTCCGGATGGTCTACCCGACTTTCTTCCAAAAGTTGTGGAATTGTACGGGTAATTCTCTGACTATAGTTGTTGGGGAGGTGTTTGAAAAATGAATCATTCCTGCCAGTTGGAATAAAAAATTTATGTGTCTGATTCCTAAATGTAGTAACCCTGTCTCCTTCTCTCAATTTAGACCGATCAGTCTTTGCAATTCCATTTATAAGGTGATTTCAAAAATCCTTGTAAATAGAATTATACCTTGCCTGAAAAATCTTATTTCTCCTTTTCAAACTAGTTTTATCCCGGGGAGAAGGGGATCTGACAATGTGGTTTTACTGAGAGAGGTCATCCCTTTTTCTAAGCATAAAAATGGGGGAAAAGGTTACATGATCATTAAAATTGACCTTGAAAAAACTTTTAACAGAATTGAATGGGATTTCATCAGAAGTACTCTTCAATAATTTAAATTTCCTGATAAAATCATTAGTTTGATCATGAATTGTATTTGCACTTCTTCGATTGAAATTTTGTTTAATAGGGTAAACAATATATATTTTACCCCACAAGGGGAATTAGACAAGGTGATTATTTATCCCCATATATCTTCATCTTGTGCATGGAATATCTGGCTTTTATTATTGATGAAAAAGTGATGCAGGGTCAGTGGAAATGAATAAAAGTGGGAAGATGTAGTATGAATCTGTCCCACTTGTTTTTTGATGATGACCTCATCCTCATGGAATAGGCTACTCTCGAAAATTGTAATTGCATCAACTCGATTTTGGAAAATTTTTGTGCAATTTCGGGCCGAAAAGTCAACCAGGGTAAGTCGATAGTTTTCTTCACCAAAAATGTTTCAGGTACTAAAAGAAACGATTTGTCAAAAGCATTATCATTCAAGATGGTGGAAAGTTTTAGGTCTTATCTTGGCTTCCCCCTTGAACTGTCCAATTCTAAAGTTAATTCCTTTAGCTTTATCCTCGATAAAGTGAGGAACAAACTTTCGGGGTAGAGGGCTAATCTTATATCAATGGCAGGTAGAGTCACTTTGGTGAAATCGGTTTTGTCTAGTATTCCTTCATACTATATACAATTTACTATGCTTCCTATTGCAGTTTGCAAAGAACTGGACAGGATAAATACGAACTTTGTTTGGGGATCCACAGACCAGAAGAAGAAAATTCACCTTATTAGTTGGGAAGAAATTACAAAACCGAAAAAGATTGGGGGGCTAGGAATTCAATCGGCAACAATTCGAAACAAAGATTTGTTGGGTAGCTTTGTTTGGAGATTGAAAAAGGAAACGAGTCTGTGGACCACGATTCTTAGACAACGAACTTTGAGGCAAAATGGTTCGATATTGACCTCTTCGAACAAAACACCTTGTAATTGGAAAGCAGTTAACGAATGTATGAATACTCTTAAACTGAGAGTTGGTTGGGTGGTGGCTAATGGTAGGGACATTAAATTTTGGCATGATGTTTGGGTGGGTGATAAAACTTTGTGTTCTTCTATCTATGGTCCACTTTCGCATGAGGAAGACAACCTAATGGTAGGGGATGTCTTCCTTAATGCCGAGTGGAATATAGATAGAACTACATTTGAATTTCCAAAAAACATGTTGGATCAGATGCTGAGCATTCCGGGTGATCGGACAAATCAATCTTTGGATAGACAAATTTGGAATTGCTCTAAGTCAGGTAATTTTACAACTGTTATGCCTATTCTCTTTTAGCGGGACACGATAGTAATAGCCAGATTCAAGAGCAATGGGATTGAGTTTGGAAAACTAAAACAATTTCGAAAATCCAGTATTTCATTTGGATGTGTCTCAAAAACAAATTAGCTACTTGCAAATTGTTGAATCATAGGGGTTGCAATATTAGCGCTATTTGCAGAATTTGTCAAACAGAAGTGGATGACATCAATCACATTTTGCGTGGGTGTGAGCATGCAAAAAAATGTGGAACTCTTTTGTTTTGCCACCAAAAGTGGCTCAAGCAGCTCAACTACCTTTGAATGATTGGATCAAGCTTGGTTGTCAGGTATCATGGGCTTCTATTCAAGGAATTGAATGGGCCATGTTCTTTCCCTATGCAATTTGGAATATTTGGAAAAACAGGAATTCTCTCATTTTTAAAGATAAAATTTTAAATACTTCCATTTTCGAGCTTTCTTTGTCACTGGCCAGGTTTCATCAAAATGCTATTCAATTGATTGAGAACTCTAAGCCTCTTATCTCTATTGATGTTAGATGGCTCCCTCCAGAGCAAGGGTGGGTGAAAATCAACACATATGAAGCATATAAGGGAAATACGAATCATGCGGGTTCAGGAGGAGTGATAAGAGATAATATGAGTCAATGGATAACTGATTTCTCTAGGAAACTAGGGTGACACAACAGTCTCGTAGCGAAATGTTGGGCTATCAGAGATGGATTAATGTTGGAAAAATATCTTGGTTTCAAATTAATTCACTTAGAAACAGATGCTCAGTCAGTCCATAAGCTTATCTCTGATGAAAATTCTTCAAATCTTAAACTAATGCCCATCATTATGGATTGTAGGAAACTCATGTTGCAGTTCGACAGAGTGAAGTTCCAACATATCTATCGAGAAGCAAATGAGGTTGCTGACATCATGGCAGCTATGAGGATTAACAAGAGTCAAATCTACGTCACTTATGAATATCCACTGACGGAAACTAAAAATGCTCTCCTAAAGGACACTATGGGTTTTGTCTATTCGAGGACAATAAAGTTTAGCTAATTATTATGTTGTAGTACGGATTAAGGTGCGAGTTTCTCGTCACCCAGCTTGTTATTTTTAATTTACCTTATCTATCAAAAAAAAAAATATAATCAACCGACAACTGTCAGCCGTAAGACTACAAAATTGATTGATAGTTGGTTTGCATAATCGGGTAGGGATGAAATTTTTTAGTATATATATGTGTTATCGTGTGTAATAATACGTATATTGTGTGATACTTACGAAATATGAATACACACAATAAGCTTATCGTATCATATTTCTAAACACGAACACGACACATATTTTTTAATGTGTGTTCATGTTGTGTTAAGTTATGTTAGTTATATATTTACATGCAAAATTTATAAAATGGTATCAAAAAATAACAGATTGTTCATAGTAATAATTATCAATTTAAACATTAGATTTCATGAGTGTTTAATGTAGAATTGATAAACTGTAAAAATTAAATATCTCAATACACTTTTAAAAGATAGATTTGTTTAGAAAAATATTTAAAAAAATAAACTTTTAAGTTCAACTTTATAATTAAATTCAAACTTGATCACGTTATTGTAAGAAAAAAAAAATTAGAGTTTTGAGCTTACCCTCCATCTCTTCAATCATCCTCCCATATTACTCAGGTGGCCGTCAGCAACAGAAAGGTCCATGTTCATCTATATAATAATAAACCAAAAAGAAGAAGATGTCTTTTATAATTAGATTAACATCAAGTTGAAGGATTGCTGTAGAAAATCATTAACTAAATCTGCTTCGATTGCGACGTGTACCAGGTTTGGGTCATCTACAAGGAATCGAGTTGAATATCTGCAGGAATTTGGGTGCTTCTGTTCATATCCTTCGGCAGGTAATATTATTTATAAGTTATAAAACTTATATAACTTGTTTCTTAACATTTGAAGAAGTGGTGGGGATGAACACAATCGAATAATATTCTGCGGCATCTTTACGTGCGCGTACATCGTAAAAGAACTGTTCAAACTCTCGACAGATGACCCGATTTATCTCGTTCAGTTCAACAATCAAAACAGGTACGGTAAGTGTCAATCTTTTTTCCATACGTAGGAAACCAGAGTCACATAACAGGGAAACATAATAAAACATAGATAAAACAAGGAATGTAAAACTTTTCTTATATTTAGGCATTAGATTCCTCATTGTATTTATGCTAGTATCTTAGGCTATATGTATTTTATAGAGCTATATAAACTGCATGTAATCTTCCAATCTATTTGAGTTATACTACAAAGATGTATCTTTAATTTCAATATGGTATCAAAGCTGTGTTTTTCGATCAACTAGGGTCGAACACCTCCAGCAATCATCATTTATCAGACTTACCTGGAAAGGTCATGTTGGAATCCGATGGAAGCATCAATTCCGGTCAGGAACCAGCCACAACTGATTCGTTGGCGGCTCAACGGGCGACCATCCTGCAGAACATGCCATAACCGGTAAGCCTCAGTGAGGAATTAGGATATAACAATTACTCACTCTGGGCTCGGCTGATGTGAATGGCAATCAGAGGAAGGGGCACATTGAGTCACATTACCGGGATTCCACCTGCACCTGCGAGATGCACAGAAGAGCATACACAATGGGAGCAAACCGACCTTATTGTATGTTTGTGGCTACTAGACAACATGGAACGGGAACTCGTGGCAAATTACTGTGAGTATCCTACATCCAAATATATGTGGAACGGACTTGCAGGAACATACAACAAAAATTGTGACAGATTTCAAATTTACGATCTTACAGTAAAAGTCAACAACATGAAGAGAGGATCCGATAACATTGAAATCTATTTCAGCAACCTTCAACAAATTTGGAGAAAAATTGAAATACAACAACCAAATTCTATGGAGCATCCAAAAGATATCGAAACATTCAACATAATCAAATCGAAATCGAAAGTGTATTAGTTTCTTTGCAGGTGTTGGAGATGAATTCGACTCCGAAAAAAGTGACTTACTAAAGGGTGAACCGAAACCCACACCCGAAGAAGCCTACGCAACAATTCAGACCGAGAGGGACCGGAGGCGGATCATGCGAGGTTCAGACACAGGTGGAGAAGGGTCGGGGCCATCAGCAGCAGTAGCCTCAAGGATCGGAACGGGGCTAACCGCGAAGCCGCCAGGTGGACCACCGGTGGCTGCGGACGGCTACAAAATCAAAACGGGACAAAGTCTCGTGGCGGCTACCAAACCACGCTCAAGAGGATACGGGAGAGGACTGGAAAATACCTCTTCATTATGTGGTGGTAACGGCAGCGGCGACCGGAGCAAGCTGAGGTGCGGACATTGCGGGAAATCGCACCACGCCAGAAACAAGTGTTTTCAACTCGTCGGGTACTTAGAGGGATGGTGGTTCCCTCGAAGGCAGACGGGACCATGTGAAGGTGCGGCGACCGAAACCGAGAGCACAAACAGAGGAGCTGTCTTCGGTCTTCTGACCACAAGGGAAGCAAATGGAGAACATGTCCCGGAGGGATGGAGGTTCCCTCAGAGACAAACGGGACCGAGCGAAAGCGTAGTGGTCGGAACCGAGAGCATCAGCAGAGGAGCTGGCTTCGATCTCCAGACCACACACAGAGCAAATGGAGGACAGGTTCAAGGAATTGCGTCTGTCCAAGGGAATGTTGTTGGTTTAGATATTAGGGTTGATTTTAATTATGATAAATATCAACTTGGTCTATCTAATCTCAGCAGGTGGTTAGAATGACCCGAAAGTAGCAAAAGTGACTCAAATAAGTCCAAGATAAATATAGTCAAGATATTAGAAGGAAAAAAATACGAAGTGACTCCTGGATTCAGATGCTACGAACATGAGGACATTTGATAAAAATGACTCGGTGGGACAGACCAATCCTACTCGGACATGTATTCAAAGCGCGAATGGTGAATTATCAGTAGTTTGTGGAGCGGGGTTAATAGAAATCTCGTCATCACTTAAACTGAATAATTGTCTTTATGTCCCTGGACTTTCGTGCAAATTAATGTCTATAAGTTATGTGACTAAGGAGTTGAATTGCATGGTATTAATGTATCTGGAGTTGGGTGGTTTAGGCATTAGATTCCTCCTTGTTTCTAGGCTAGTGTTTTAGACTTTATGTTTTCTATACAACTATATAAATTGCATATAATTTTCCAATCAATACAATGTGAATATTTGAGTTATACTACAAATCTGTATTTTAAGTTCAATACCACATTCTCCAAACTTTCATTTTTATAATGTGGTTGAATTGAAGAAGATAATTTATGATTGTTATGGCAGAAAGAAGGTGTGAGGGAGCACTGCTGTGAGCCCTACTGAAGTGACCTTGAACTATCGTCTTAGACTCGCAGATGAAGAAGATACGAATCTTTATCACAAGGAGGCATATAAGAAGGTGGATCTCTCAAGCTCGTTTCAGGTGTTCCTCCATTCTTCACAATAAACACTGTATTCATGCCCCAGCTAAGGTGTCGATCATAGTGACAGTGCCACAACCAAACTCCTAAAAAAAACATTTTTAAAATCTCAAGATGGTAACTTGTTATCCAAGTTATGTTGACATTAACGTACCGGGATTGCTTGCTCGGAACCGAAGGGCAACCCATCCTTGCTTAGGGAGGGAAACCGTGGTTAGTTTAGGCGGGTCGATTAGATTGAATTTTTCAGTATCCGTCTCGCTGTTGAAATTCCCGATTCCTGACCCAACGACATAGAAAGCATATCCATGGAGATGCATCGGATGGTTTGCTGACGAATTTATAACATTTGTTCCTTGGAAAACAATCTCGACTTCTTCATTGTAATCCAACACCTTTACCTTGGTCGCCATGTTATTAATCACTGTGTCATCCGACCAATCATCGGCCGCAAAATCGTAGAAACTCAACGGCCGGTCTGGAAAATCTGTCGCGTAGAACCCACTCATGTTCCTGAATATAAAATTGACACTTCAATGAATCATTAGTAAATAAGTAGAACGCTAATTATTTGAAATAGATTCAATGTAAGTTGTAATTACCTGTAATAAGCCATTAGGATGTCCATCGACGACGGACTTACCCAACTGAAATTGTTCATACTTGAAGATAAGTAGTATTGGTCATTCCTGGTATCGTTATTCATAGAAACAACAATGAACATGCGGGCGGTTATATTGGTCGGTACGTCGATCGACTGGTCCTCATTCCCGAGGCTCCTGACACGACTTGTGAAATTTACGGCAGCGTAAAAGTCACTGTAAAGAGGCAATGTGGTCGGAAGGGACAATGATGAAGTGTCATTGTCGTAACTACCAACGTACTGAAGGATAGCAGTTGCATTTACATGGTTAAAACCGAGAACATCCGACCGTACACTGTCGTACTGTCGAGCCGCCATATAATACCGACCGCGAGATTGATTCGCAGTTACTAGAATGTCCATGGTTTGGCCTGTGCTTATCATGACATAGCTTGTGTGAATCGGCTTTACATAAGCCCCGTCAACTCCGACAACCGTCAGGTTGTGTTGGCCAATTGCAAAGAACATCTCTACATTCATGACTGCATTTACCAGTCGAATGAGGTATGTTTTTCCATAATCAACTGTCCATCGATGCGTTGAATCTGAAATGTAATCAATCATACGTAATTATATATATACGAGTTCTTAATGTATATTTGAGATATATCATCGATGTGCTTACTACTCGAACACGGGCAAAGGTCGCCCGGTTGGCCATTGATGGTGTATGCGTTGGATGAAGGTGTGTCTTCACCTGTCTCAAGTGCCCAAGCTACAACCTTGTTTATATCCATAACATACCAAGATGCTGCAATATTCAAATTATATGTCTTTGTATAATCAATATTAATTACCAAAATTCTCTCTTTTCGATAATATTTTATATATACCTAATACAACGACCTTTTCCCCATCTGGTTCTTTGAATGGGTAACGTTTCCCTTTCTCAGGCAAGATTACGATTGCACCATGAACACTGGCTCTAGTCCAGTCACTGTGAGCATGCCACCACACCGTTCCTTCTTCGTCTGATAATATAACTTCATACGTAAAGTTTGTACCAGATGGAATCGGACATTGTGTTATATACTCAGGACCGTCGAACCACGAATTTCTAGGTTGTTTAACTCCATGCCTACAAAGTCAATCAACCCTAAAGAGATGATTTTGTTTTACTTTAATATATATATATATATATTCATTACAACACTGTAAGTACGTATATATATATATATACCAATGAATGGTGAGGTCGTAGCCACCTTGGTTGTGTACATTGACAAAGATGGTGTCTCCTTTGTGAGCACGAATAGTAGGGCCAGGGAAGCTATCGTTGACCGTCATCATTGTCTTGCTGCTGCACAACCTCGTAAACGGAGTTTCCTTCACCTACAAATGCAAATATCGGGAACAATAAGGATAATTGTTTTTTCTTAGAAAAGTGAATATGTTACAATTTTTTTTTAAAAAGTATTTTAAAAAATATTTAGAAATTCGGACATACGCGCCACCGTATGTGACACGTTATATATTTTTTTTTTACAAAATGTATTATCCCGGGTAGCGTTGCAAATCTCTCTTAATTTTTTTAACGACTCGATGTTTAATTACAAATTAAATTATACATCTATTAAAAAAATTATAGTAAGTAGATATTTTAATTGCGATTCAAATTATGCAAAAAATAAATATTAAATTTGGGCTTACACATTGAATGCACGCTCTGTCATAAGTTGAGATATGAAAATTTGACTTAAAAAAATATAGTTCATGCCCTATAAGTTTAATCTCAACACGGTTAAGGACATTTATGGCGAAATTCAATTATCTAGTCTCTAATTATTTTTAATTAGATATAAAGTTAATTTTTTAACCTAACATCGTGTGTCCTATAATTTGACTGAAATGATTAAATGCTTTTTAAAAAATATATAATTATATACTTACTCAAAAAATCACAGTGTGTAGATAATTTAATTACGACATAAATGACATTAACTAGGCGTTGCTATTTGACTTTCGGACTGAGCGTATAATACGATACATAAAAAACTATACATATGTATATATATACACAGTAAAATCACTGTATATACAGTTTTGTGAAAAATATTTTTTACATTTTTGTGAAAAATATTTTATATATATTTATAACTCAATCTATTTTTGAATTATTAAAACACTATTTATATAAAAAAAAAATATAATATTTTATTATTAGTACTAAAATAAATAAATAAATAAATACTAATGATTTTAATAGTTATTTTAAACATATTAATGATTTTAATAGTTATTTTAAACATATGCACAAAATTAAGTCATAAAAATATGTAACTTAAAAGTATTAATTATTATCTTGTTATTAATTTTAAATATTGACTCATGCATTTTAACTAATTTTATGAACAAATGCACTTAATATAATGTATAATTTTTGTATTTTATAATAACTTATCTATATAATTAATTATTTCATGTATTTTAAGTTTTAACATTTTTATAGTAAACAATTCTACCTTACAACAATGAACTTTTTGAAAAATTATTGCAGTGTATATTTGAAAGAAAACAAATTTATATTTTAAAATTATTTTACACTATATTCATATAAAAATAATTTAAATATGTTATACTATGTAGTATGTACCATACAAATATTAAGAAATAAAATATACTACTAATTACGTAAAGCGAGACCGGATATCTAGTATTTTTAATAAAACTATTATATTAAAAAAAAATATTTTACCTATTAATTTTTTTATATTTTTAAAAAAAATCATTTAATTTTTTAAATTATGAACTAATTATGTGTTAGCAACCTTATTTTCTAGAAAACTTACCAAGAAAAAAAAAACTTACAATAAAGTCGTAGTGCTGGACATTTCCTCGAACAGCTGCAGAGACTATCAGCAGCAGCAGCAGCATTAAGCAGCAACTGCTGATTCGAAGGATGACATTCATCTTCGAGAGTGATATCGTGGCGACGACTCGAACTGTGGACCGTGGCGGAGAAAAACAGGAACCGAAAAAAGCTCAAAGGAATTAGAGATATGTAGAACGAAGTTCCCTCGGTCAGAAGGATACTTATATAGTAACAAGCCATTTGACTCGAGTGGCGGGCCCCAGATACGTACGTGATCAAGGTTGGGAAGGAGGTTTGGTAAACCCTAATGGACAGGAGACTATACTTGCTAGTAATTAAAGCAGCTCATATTATCTTTTATATGTAGTCAAAAATTGGTAGGAATAAATAATTCAATAAAAATAAAAATTGGAAGGTAAATAGAAGTTTTTATAGAGAAATAATTTAAAAATAGTTATATTTTTTAAATTTAAAATTACATAACGCTAAAAGTAGGCAACTATCCCCTTGTTTCTTAAGTAATTTTACCCTTAAATACAACACTTTATTCATTTTCAATAGATATGGAGAAAATATGTTTAAAATGCGTACCGACAACCTACCCTAAGAGTCTAAGACACTTCATGGAAAAATATCTATAATATGAAAAATATAATTGTATAATCGGGCCATTCAAACTTTATGTAATATTATATTATAATGCGATATCAAACAAATAATTGGAATGGACTATTACAATTTACAAATGTGACTGGTTGTGATATCAAATCAAACTACTACTTTTACAGTTTACTATTGTCAATTATAATATTTACGTCGTAACCTCGTGTTATATGTTTGGCCAAAAAATAACCCTCGTGTTATATGTGATATTATATTTAGAATTAACTATTACTACTGTCAATTATTTTAACTAGTGACTGATTGATTGAACATTTAATTTTTGAAATTATTATTTAATTTTCTAATTTATAATAGTGTGAAGCACGAGGGATCAGATCAGATACGGTAATTTGGATTCCGACAGGTCCAGAAAACTAATTAATTGAATAATAATAATTTAGAAAGTTCGTTGCGGTAGATAATAACAATATAATATAATCAACTGTCAGTCATCGTAAGATTTCAAAATTGATTGAACGATTGTTCGCTGGTGTGATTAAATGGATATTTTGATTCATTTAAATATTAGATTTTATATTAAAAAATAAAACGTAATGAATGGATAAAGAAAAAATTAATTTTAAGTTAACGAGTTGTAAATCTTCGTATTAGGATATATGGTTTTTTTCATGAAATTCGGAATAAATAATATAAAATAAGAAATATGATATAAAAATATCAAGTTGTTTTTTTGGTGAAATAAAAATGAATTGAATAAAAAATTATGTTTTTTTTTATGAAATTGGATATAGAAATGGAATAGAATAGAATGCGGTAAAATGACATATTTGTCCCTCCTTATATATGTTTAACATATAATACATTTAATTTGTATTAATTAATTTTAAAAAGAAAGAATAATAAAAACTTAAATATAATTAATAATTAAAAAAAACTTTTTTAAATAATTTAGTTAATTCTTTAATTATTTTTAAAGGACAATCTCTTGACTTTTTTTTTACTAAATTTTTTAATTAATATAAATTATAATCTAAATTCAATCTTTTTTTCACGATTCATTGAGATCATATTTATCTGTAAAATCTTTAATTACATCATTCGCAATATAACATTTCATTACTACACGACAATACACCGTGTGAAAGTTATTAAATTGTGCAAGAAAATAATATGCTCAAACATCTATTCCATTACAAATATACTCACATGTCATGGTATCAAACATGATTAGCAACCTCGGCATTGCAATTCCTCCACTTACCAACTTGGTGATTAAGATCTCGACCATGATTACCAGGAACACCTTCATGGTGGATTCAATCGATATCTCCAGTCGATATCTGAATTAACAGCATGATTCCAAGCATGATTCGAACAGCATAACCTCAAACTAACCATAATTCTAACAACATGAACTCAAACCAACTGAATTCAAGCATGATTCGAACATCATAATTCAAACCAACATAATCAACAACACAAAACTAACATAATCAACATCACAAACCAACATAATCAAGCAACACAAAACAACACAAATTTGCACAATTTATGGATTCACCCGAGCCCAGAATCACGATTTTGGGTTCGATTTGAACCCAGAATACCAAGAAAAGGAGAACATCGCGGGGAAAGGAGATCATGGTGGGGATGAACATACCTGAGAAGAGGCGCGGGGAGCTTGGAATGAGGAGCAGGGGGAGCTTCTTCGTTGTTAACAACCGAAGGAGAGTAGTTTGACCCTTATGAAAAATTAATGAATGCAAAACAGTCATTTGAACATCTATTCCGAATTCATAGCCCGCCCTCCTTAGAAATTATTTGATTTTTGCTAGGAATGTCTACGTCTAGCCCTCTAGGATTCTGTAAGCCGTAATTTTTCAATTCCGCGAAAAAAAAAAAAAAAACTTCTTACAGAATTCGTAACCCCTATTCCGTTCCTAATTTTGTAATTTTTATCAAAAACTTATATTACTTAATACACTTTATTTTAAAATAATACTGTTATTTAGTCAACTCTAAATCCTAACTTTTAAACTTAACATCTGAAAAGTATGTCAGATTAGGACATGCATTTCTTCATGAAATTTTGTCATAGTGTTATACATATTTGTATATAACATATCCATATAATATATTGAATATATATGATATTTGGTATATCGTATGTTTCACTTAGTTATATAGTTAAAATTCAATGTAATTAACATTATTTATATTATAATTTAATTATTTACATACTGTAAAAAAAAAATTGAATAAGTATACAGTTAATTTTTTTTCATTCAAATTATTTTGTCATAGGTTAAACATTTAATTATATACTTAACTAAAATCATTAGTAGATAAATAAATTGAATATCGTCATAAATGTCGCTACTGGTGTTGAGTTTCGACTTAAATTATCTTAGTTGATATTTTTTAAGTTGAAATTTTCGATCTCAACTTAGAACAGAGCGTATGGTGAATCCGTAAGTCTAAATTCAATATTATTTGCATTGTTTGATCAAAATTTAAATATATTTTCACTCTATTTTTAAATATATACATAATTTAATTTCTAACCCAAAATCGTTCGGCGATAAAAAAACTATTCTCTAACAATCCACCGAAGACAGCATGTTATGCCAAAAACGACACAACTCGATCTCCTTGAGTGTGCGTATATTTATTTCTAAATATATATTTTTATACTTTTTTGAAATATTTTTTAATTTTACTTTAATTTTTTTTTTTTTAAACTACTCTTTTGGGTCATGTGTTACTTCTTTGGTTAAGTAGTAGGGTGCTACGTGACTAACTAATCAATAACATATGAACAATTATTGTATTGTTTAATAACATAAAAAAATGTGTTACGTACTTCTTTGGTTAATCACAAGTTGGTTAATCAATCTTTGAAACCATTTTTTCTTTTCTTTTTTCAAACAAAGCATTATTATATCATCATCACATACTCAAGTCATGGCGCATAAAACCATCGTAATTCTTCGTTATAAGTTTTGGGTTCGAACTCTGAAAATGAAAAGAGATTCATGGTCCATATTTTATCATTTACGGTCTAATAGTGAAAATTATTCTAGATATGAAGTAATTATATAAATAATGGTATCCTCCTAATGACCCCTCTACGAAATCTCGTTGCCCTGCTAATGGGTCACTCTACGACACCTCGCTGCCCTCCTGATAGAGACCATTTACGACACCTCAGTGCCTTCTTGATGAGATCCCTTTACGACAACTCGTTGCCCTCCTGATGGGTCTTCTTTAAGACACCTTATTGCTAGGGTTGCCGATGATTAGGTTATGGTCAGGATATGCCAAATACCATAATCTTACCATATTTTTAAACCACATACCATAACCATAACCATTATGAGTATAATTTTCAATACCATAACCATTAAAATAACTGTGGTTATTAACCATAGTTTTAACCGTATACTCATATTTATTCCACACATGTAATATAATAAAATATCGAAAATTTTATTTTAAAAAATACATAAATCTATATCGCCATCGTTAAATTTTGACGCCTTCAATCTTCAACAATTTCAAATTTTCAATTATATAATTTATATTTAGTATATTATATAAATAGTTTATTAATAATAAGTAAATATTATAATTATAGAATAACCATGGTTATAACCATGGGTATAACTCAAATACCATAAACATAATCATTATGAGTAGAAAATTCATCACCATAACCGCACCGCACCATAATGGTACGATTAATCATATTAAACAATAATGGTTATAACCATGATTATGGGTTTTTCATCGCACCATTGTCGGCCCTACTTGCCCTCTCAATAGGACCCATTTACGAGACCTCGTTACCCTCCTGATGTGGTCCCTTTAGGACACCTCGATACCCTTCTGATGGATCTCCTTTATGACAATTGTCTGCCCTCCTGATGGAGCTCTTGTACTACATTTTAAAAAAATGCACTTCTTAATGAGATACATCCTCATCTTAATTTGTTGGTCACTCCAATTGGCACACTAATTCTGCGCTTCTACTGAAAAACTTCCACACAACCCTCTTAAAGAACCTTACATCTAAACCTTTCAAAGGAATATATTATGAATTATGTATTCCTTACATTAACCTACTTTATATTTGGTGGACTAGAATAAATTATGAGAATTTGTTTTGGTTGGGATTTTTAATTGAAGTTCAATTTTTTTTAAAAATGCTAGATAATTGATATGAGTTTTGTACAATATATAATTATATATATATTAATTATTAAGTGAAAAATATATAATACATATAACTTAGTGATTATATATTAGTTTAAATTTTTTAAATATTTTAATTGATGATAAATTTAATTTATTATTATGAATTAAAAAGTAAGTATATATATATATATATATATATATATATATGTGGGAAAACTACCAAACTGGTACCCGAACTTGTGGGTATTTAGTAAGTAGGTACCTAAACTATTTGTTATAGCAACTAAGTAGCTAAACTTATGAAAATTAACAAATAGGTACTTACCGTTAAATTCTGTTAAGAATAAACGGAAAAAATCATGTGAGGAGCAAACATGTACCTGAACTTACACGAATGAGCAAGTAAGTACCTGAACCGGTTCATAATCGATTCGGTCGAACCGTTTTTTTAAATAGGGTTTATATATCAAACGCATGTATGACTCAACTTCAAACGTTCGCGAAGTGTTTGGTGCACCGAGAACGTCTGGAGTTGACCTATGCATGTGTTTGGTATATAAACCCTACTTTTTATAATAAAAAAAAGTGGTTCGACCGAACCGGTTCTGAACTGATTTTTAAACTGGTTCAGATACCTACTTGCTCATTCGTGTAAGTTTAGGTATCTTTTTGCTCCTGAAATGATATTTTTCGTTTAAGTTGATTTTTTTAATGTTTTTTTAAAAATTTTTAGTGTTATATATTTATAAAACTATTAAAATCATTAGTATTTATTTATTTATTTTAGTTAAAGTAACAATATGTTATATTTTAATTATACAAACAATATTATTTTTATTTTCTTAACTTACAAATTATGTTAAGTCTATAAATATTCTTCATAAAATTGTAAAACAGTTTGTTAATATTCATATAATACTTTTAACTTAACTTTTATGATGTTATACTTCTAGTAGTGTCATATACTTACATAAAATGTTTGAAAAAATAGGATTTGTTTATATATATTTATGATTCTATGACTATCAATTTATTTATTTTGTTAATTGAAAACATTTATAAACATATGTTTTGGAATATTTTTAAATTTACTTGTTATTATTATTAGTTCACATTTTCAATTAAAACGAAATTATTATATGGTATGTGATGTTTCTTAATTAGTGTATTTAATTTGTAATATAAAATTTTAATATATTCATCTTTTTTATTCATAAAATATAATACTATTAGTATTGTATAAATTTTACTATATAAAATATATTTAAGACAAAAGTATAAATATACCTATGAAATAAAAATAAATAGTTAAGGTATTGTAACTTATTTTGAGAATGAATCAGAAAATTATGAAGAATTTGAAAGTGACTTACACAACACACTTGGGAATAAAAATTGTATATTTGATATGAACCAAATAAAATTGAATTAATTTGACATTATAAGTAACAAAATACTAAAAAAAACGTATATGTCACAATTACATATATTCTAACTAAGTTAATATAATTGTAGATATATATGCTAAATAAATATAAATGTAAAACTATATATATTAAATTTTGGATATTTATTTACCCATAACCCTAAAAAACGCATTCAATCACATATTTATTTTCTAATTAATCTCCCATATTTATTTATTTTTGGTATAACACTTGACTCCATTTTTTTTTGGTTTTGGTAGAACATTAATCCCACCGTTGACTTATCATGGAACACACTTTGAAACAGAAACGTTTCTGACTTCAATCTCAACACGTGTTTCATCTGCTGTATTTTATATTTGGGTTAAGTATTTACTTAAACTTAGATGTTTTTAACCATTTGTTAGTTAATTTTATAATTATTTTTAACTTTTTAAAAAAAAAATTACTATCGAATTGTGATTATTTACATTTTATTTATTATTTTTTGTGTAAATTAGTAGTTGAACTTAAAAAAAATGCTAGTTAAATTTTATGAAAGTTTTCAATTTATAAGCTGAATTTTAAGTAAATTTGCACTCTGTTAGTTGACACGTGATAGACGGGTGTCTACATTATCATTTAACAACAAATTAAACAAAACAAACAAATTATAATTTTACCTAAACTCAACTAATAATTGTTATTTTTCTAAAAAATTATCTATCAAACTGTTCAAACTATTAAATTACATTTGTTAATCATTTATTTTTCTTTATAAAGTTACCATTTTCGTATGAACTGATACATATATATATGCATATATATATATAATTTCCATTATATGGTCCTCCAGGAATAACAAGAACCCATTTAGCCTTCTATAGGATCTTTCCTCGAGAAAAAAAATGGAGGTTTGGTGTACTGCTGCTGGAGAGACAACAAAGACGATGATTCTCGTTCTCATGATCACCAGTTGCTTGCTAATGCTATTATTCCCAGTTGCTCAAGGAGATATACATTACTACGACTTTATTGTAAGTATATATCAATATATATATATATATATATATATACGAACTGATTCTCTTCCTTGCTGTATTATTATGTTTTTCTGGGTATTGCACTCATCTTCATGCATGTATTTCTTGAGTCCAGAACTGTTTATAAATGACGTATGTATTGGGTTGGTGTCGGCGCCGGTGATGTGTTGAGTAAGATTAAATGCAATATTTTTCATTTCGTCGTCATAAAATTTTTACAGGTCAAAGAAACCAACTTCACGAGACTCTGCAGCAGCAAGACGATGATGACAGTAAACGACAGCTTCCCTGGACCGGTTCTTAGGGCTCGAAATGGGGATACGATCTTTGTTAACGTACATAACCAAGGAGAAGACGGGCTCACCATTCATTGGTACGGTTACTGTTACTGTATGGTTTAAACTAAGAATAAAAAATAACATTTCAAAACAAATCGTTACTTTGTAAAAATAATAATATTGATGACTATTTTTGTTGTACTTTTCATTTTATTCAAAAATAATAACATAATTTTTTTTAAAATCAGGAAAAATGTTTGAAAAAGTGAAATATATATATATATTTTTAAAGAAAAAACAAAACCTCTGACTATATTTTTTATATATAAATTAATTGTGCAAAATGCATTTAAGATTTATTTCTAAATATTTTTCCAAAATTATATGTTTTGTATTATTTTAGAATTTAAAAACTAATATAACTTAAAAAGTGTAAATTTATCAAATCTATAACTTGTAATTTTTTTAAAAAAATAATGAGTGAACTCCATATAAAACTCCCTAATAATATATTATAGTCGCGAATTCATAAGTAATTTTCGGATTAACTTTCGTGTCACGATTGTAGGCACGGAGTTAAACAACCAAGAAATTCATGGTACGACGGTCCTGAGTATATAACACAGTGTCCGATCAAACCCGGTACGAATTTTACGTACGAGGTTATTTTGTCGGGTGAAGAAGGAACGCTTTGGTGGCACGCGCACAGCGATTGGACCAGAGTCGGAGTTCATGGTGCAATAGTTATCGTACCTAAAGAGGGCAAAACCTACCCATTCCCTGAACCAGATGGAGAACAAGTCCTGGTATTAGGTAAGTAATTATATGATTTTCATTATTTGTATTCATTAGGGTTAACAAATATGATTTTTTTAAAAATTTATTATTTTGATTGATTACAGCATCTTGGTTCAAGGAAGACATAAACAAGATTGCAGCTTGGGCACTTGAGACAGGTGGAGACACACCTTCATCGGACGCATACACCATCAATGGACAACCGGGCGACTTTTGCCCGTGTTCGAGTAGTAAGCACATCGATGATATATCAAAGGGTAAATAGTTTCAATGCGTACATACATTTACTCATGTTGTTATTTGCACCATTCATGTAATTTTTTTGCATCTATATATTTGAACGTGTTGTTAAATGCATCACCAGCAGTTAACTATACATCATTTTTGCCGTTAAAATGACAATTTTACCCTATTGTTCATCTTCATGTCATCTTAAACACTTAATCTACCTCCAAAACACATATTTGATTTCAAATTCAACTTAAAAATGCAGATTTGAGTTTGAATTTAATCCAACAATGCATATTTGGGTTGAATTCGAACTAAAATCTGCATTTTTTCGGGTAGGGGGGTCAAATTTAACCCAAATATGCATTTGAGAGTTAAATATAGTGTTGAAAATGATAGGAATAAGAGGGTAAAATTGTCATTTTAACATATTTAATGACAAAACTGGACGGATAGTTAACGATTATTGCATTTAACAACTTTTTATAATTTAAGGGTGCACGAAACAATTCTTTCAAACATGTTGGTGCATTTAACAACAGTCAAACATGCAGGTGCATTGAGACTATTTACCCTATATTCAAATCTACATTAAGAACTTGATCTATGAATCATCAACATATATATTTACATTTTCAGATTCGACTTATCGATGGACAGTTGATTATGGAAAAACATACCTCATTCGACTAGTAAATGCAGTCATGAATGTAGAGATGTTCTTCGCAATTGGCCGACACAACTTGACGGTTGTCGGAGTCGACGGATCTTATGTGAAGCCGATCCATACAAGCTATGTCATGATAAGTCCAGGCCAGACCATGGACATTCTAGTAACTGCGAACCAGTCTCCCGGCCGATACTATATGGCGACTCGACAGTACGACAGTGTTAAGCCCGAGATTACCGGTTTCGACTTTGTAAATACCACTGCAATCCTTCAGTACAGTGGTAACTACACTGACACTTCATTGTTATCCCTTCCTGAGAAATTACCTCCATACCATGATTTTGCCGCCGCCGTAAGTTTCACGAGCCGTTTCAGGAGCCTGGCGAATGAGGACTACCCAGTTGATGTACCGATTAGTATAACCACACGTATGTTCATTGTTGTCTCGATGAACAAAGCTGTGTTTAGGAGCCGTTCCGGTGAGGTTCTTCATTACACCTTGTCATCAAGCATGAACAATATCAGCTGGGTGAATCCGTCGACTGATATCCTAATGGCTTACTATAAGTAAGTACAATTTACTACTCACCTTTCATTCTTTCAATTAAGGTTAAATTACTTCAGTAGTCGCTTATGTTGACACATGCGACTGAACAGTTGAAACTTGTGTTGAACAAATTTATATGTTCAAAATGTGACTAGACATTACTAAAAAAACATATGCTTAAAAATGACTAAAATACCATTTCACTATTCTTTATGTTCATCTTCAATCTAGTCTTCCTCGATTCAAACTCAAAATTTGATTTTAGACATGAAGAACAAAACACAAATAAAAAAGAAGGGTAGCATCGTCATTTTTGTGACTGTTTAATCATATTTATCAAACATATGTGGCTAAATATAACACTTTTAACCAAAAAGTCACAATTTTTAAACGTACATGATCGTTTAATTAAGGTTTAGGGTTTAAAATTTAGGGTAAATATAAGTGATCATTCACGTACTGCCAACACAAGTGTCTGTTCAGGTGATTTATCTTTTAATTAATGATGCGCTTAATTGTTTGAAGCAGGAACTTGAGTGGGTTTTACACTACAGATTTCCCAGACGAGCCATCGAGATTTTACAACTTTGCAGACGATGATCCGGATGCAGTAGTCGATACCTTGGCAACCAAGGTAAAGGTGTTGAATTACAATGAAGAAGTTGAGATTGTCTTTCAAGGAACCAATGTGATGGATGCGTCCGAGGACCACCCCATGCATCTCCATGGATACACTTTTTATGTGATTGGGTCGGGCATTGGGAATTTCAACAATGAGACGGATCCTGAAAATTTCAATCTCATTGATCCCCCTGAGCTAACCACTGTTTCTCTCCCCAGAAAAGGATGGGTTGCACTTCGGTTCCGAGCAACCAATCCTGGTAAGTTAACATCAAAGTAATGTTTAAATACCAAATAGCTACCCGAACTTTGACCGTTTTACAAATAACTACTTCAACTTTGAATTTTCAAAAACGACTACCTCAGCTTTGTCAATAAAAAAAATAGTTTTTTATATTTTCAATAAAAGTATTATATTAAAAACTCTTATTTTCTCTATTGATTTTGCAATTTTTTTTAAAATATTTTTTTGTTATTTTTTTAAAAAAATATTTATTTTTTAAACCATGGTCAATCATATGTTGTCACGTCATTTATCATCCATTTGCCCCAAGTGTCAAAGTTTAGGTTGACATTTTTTAAATTCAAATTGAGGTAGCTATTTGTAAAATGGTCAAAGTTCAGGTTGCTATTCGGTATTTAACCCTTGAAGTAACTTGGATCATAAGTTACCATCTCGAGATTTTAAATTTTTTTTTTCTTTCAGGAGTTTGGTTGTGGCACTGTCACTATGATCGACACCTTAGCTGGGGCATGAATACAGTGTTTATTGTGAAGAATGGAGGAACACCTGAAACGAGCTTGAGAGATCCACCTTCTTATATGCCTCCTTGTGAAAAAGATTCGTCTCTTCTTCATCTGCGAGTCAAAGACGATAGTTCAAGGTCACTTAGTAGTTAGTAGGGCTGAATGAGCTCCTATTTTGTATTTTCGCTAAGTATAGACTATGTAAAAGTTCTGTAAACAGATTTAGTGTGTAACTATGGGGATAATTATCGGGTTAATTTTTTGTAAAAAACAAACGGATTTTAATAAAAAGACAAAGAACAAGTTAGATTTTTTCCTTGACAAATAACAAATCAAATTTAATAAAATTATCATTATATTTGGACTATTTTTTCTAATTTGGACGGATGAATTATTTTACTAAGTTTGGTTTGTTGTTAGTAAAAGATAAAACATTTTTTTTTAATTTGTTGTTCGTTAAAAAAAAAAACTAATTTTTTTTGTATTTTTATCTAAGTTCCGTTTGATTTTTTGGTGATTAACCCAAAAATGGATAGATATTGAGGAAAAATTGAATAAATCCGAAAAATCAATTTACTAACCCTTCGGTTGGGAGTGGCGCAGACGTTTCAATTTTCATCAGTCACTCACCTTGACAATCACGACGATGAGCATGGATTCCCACATAGAGCAAGTCCTATGGAGTCAAGACAGTATTTCCCTCCGCGTGACGGAGCTCGCCGCCCAACTCACCTCCGACCTCAAGGATGCCGACCCGCCGCCGGTCTTCGTGGCTGTGGCCACCGGAGCGTTCCTCTTCGTCGCAGACCTCGTCCGGCGCATAGACTTGCCGATTGGCGTTGATTTTGTCAGAGCTCAATCGTATGGCTCCGGCACGGAATCTAACGGTGCCCCTACAGTCTCGCTCGACCTCAAGGTTGATGTCAAAGGCATTCATGTCATTTTGGTAAGGAGTTCCACTGTCTGTTCTTTCTGCTACTCAAAGATACTCTTTTTTTTCTTCCAATGGTTATGAATTCCTCCACTGATTAGAGAGTTCTCCAATTGTATCGTGATTTAGCGTTATATTGATGCATCGTTTAGCCTTAGATTGGAACATAATCACATATATGTACCAGAATCATTGTTGATGAGCCCATATGAGGAATAAAAATCTAATCATTTTTGGAAGAAGAAAATTACCATTTTAGAAAAGAGTAACGAATGAGTCCTAAGAAAGGAATTAGATTGATTGTATTCATCTGCTTGATTGCGATAAAATGATGTTTTTTGTGATTGATGAGCTTATGTATATTCTTAAACAAGTACAAGAGCTTCTGTTTTTTTGTCTTCAGCTTTTAAAATTCCGAAATGAGAAATCAGAATGTGATGCATTATTCATCAACTGGAATCCACAGTTTTTGAGTGCTTCATCTGATGATAATAGTTGTTCTGTTCATTTCATTCTGTTTCCAGGTTGAAGACATCGTTGATACCGGAAACACATTATCGTGCCTGATTGCGCAATTGCAGTCAAGAGGAGCTTCCTCTGTCTCGGTCTGTACTTTTCTTGATAAGTCGGTTAGGCGAAAGGTTCAACTTCAGCTGGTTGGCGAAGGAAAGTTCTATAAAGGATTCGAGGTGATGTTTCTTCCTTCCTTCCTTCCTTTACATTAATTACTTCTTGCCCAGGATATGCCATTGCCAAGCAAGTAGTATGGTAGCATTATAAAGCTTACGACTTTAGTTCTTACACTCGGATATGAATCGAGAACTAAAACGAAGATCTAAGGGAATCATTATCTCGGATTGATTTTATCAAAAAACAAACCCAACTTTGACCGAAAACCAAAAAATATACTAAATTTTATTTTGGAGCAAAAAACAAACTAAAGTTCAGTAATTGAGCAATCAGGAAACCCAGTTCAAATATCCGTTAATTATGGACGGAATTTTAAATAGTAAATGGAATTATGAAGTAGATTACCGTTAGAATACCCTTTCAACTTCCTTCTAACATATCATCCCTCTCCTCCATCGAAGAATTGAAGGAGTCACCTCCATCCTAGAAACCGAATCCCTCTGCAAAAGTCGAATCCCGCTGCTGAAACTGAATCCCGCTGCGGAAGCCGAATCCCGCCGTCGCGGAAGCCGAATCCCGCCATCGTGGAAGCCAAATCCCGTCGTCGTCGAAGCCGAGGAAGGGCTGTTGGTTGAGAAACTCTACTGCCTGAGCTGTGAAGGGTATAACGGTAATCTATTTCATAATTCCGTTTACTATTCAAAATTCTGTCCATAATTGACGGATATTTGAATTGGGCTTCTTGATTGCTCAATTATTGAACTTTAGTTTGTGTTTTGCTCCAAAACAAAGTTTAGTTTGTTTTTTAGTTTTCGGTCAAAGTTGGGTTTGTTTTTTTGGTAATTAACCCTTTTATGAGCCCGTCTGCATCCAACCTTTATCCAATCCTTTACATATATAAATATGTAATCTTGCTTGATTCTTGTATTGGAATGCAAATGAAGAACATGATATGAAATCTGACATGTTCCTTTTATCTGTTTCCCAGTGCCCAGATTACTTTGTTGTCGGCTATGGAATGGATTTCGCTGAGCGGTACCGAAACTTGCCTTATATTGGTGTTCTCAAGCCAGAATATTACAGCTGATCATATTGTCAGTTGTATATAAGAGAACTATCTACAGCATTATTTGGGTCATTGACTCATTTTCCTGGTGAAACAAGTTGCAGTATGAAGTGTTTTATGAATCAATACAATGGTCAATCGTATTGTTTTTTGCTTCTCATTTCCATAATGCATGACATTGCAGTGGACTAAGGAAGTGTAGTAGCTGAAAATTAGAGTGTGATCAATCTCTGTTTAACTGAAATTATGTGATTTTAAACAGGGGTGAGCTGTTCCGGGTACCCTATAAATTTAGGGTTTCTCGGAACCTACCAGTATATAACAGGGTATTTAAATTTGGAACCGGAATCTATCCGAAACCTGTTTGTACAAACGGTTTCGGGCACCTGTTAGGAACCTGTTTTTTTTTCAAAAAATATTCGCTTCCGGTTCGTTTTTGGTCCGGTTCCTGTTATTGAGGATAATACATTCTTCAATACTGTTATTTCATTTACACAAATCTTATGAGAGATCACAACATTTATTACAATCGTCAACACATGCGCATGAAAACTCTTCAGGTGTTCTTGTTCTATTTCTTTAGTTTTTTTTAATAATAGATAGATAGATTGGTAGAATCGGTTTTGATTAGTTTAGGGTACCCACATAAGATAATCGAAATCGAATAAATAGATTTTTAAAAAAAATTTCTCAGAACCTACCCTATTTTTAAAACTACTATCCTAAACCTACATAAAGTGTCGGTTCAGGATAGATTGTGCAAATGAGTACTTTGCTCACCTCTAGTTTTAAACTGTAGTCGAGCTTGAAATTTGGATCCCCTACAAATAGAGAATAGAAGAAACAGCAGAGAAATATAACATAAAGGGGTAAAATGTAGATATTGAAAATATCGAGGAGCAAAGTGGAATTAAATCGTTAATATCCTCCCGTCCCCTTCCCCCCCCCCATCCAGTCCAACAATCCTGTCAAAAATCTAAACTCCTCTTCTTCGCCGTTGTATCACTACAGCACTAATTTTCCAGCTGCTGCGTGCGAAGCTACGGCCATGGCTAGAGCAGCTCTCACGCTCTCTCTCTCATCAAATCTACTCACCCTTTCTCGTCTCTCCTTCATTAGCCGCCGCGCCAAATTCTCAGCTCCTTCGCGTCTGTATCCCGCCGTCCGGACACTATGCTCCGCCGCCCCTGCCGCCGAAACCATTGACTCCGAACAGGCACTCAATCCCCTGAAGCACTCGATGCTTCTGGAAAGGCTAAGGCTGAGGAGCCTCAAGGACCCTTCCGCTAAAACCCCACTGCGCAAAACCCGAGAGACCGGTGGTGCTAGCACCTCTGGAACTGCGGAAGAGAAGAAGAAGGGGAAAGCGGCGAAACTCGTGGGGAGCTTTGAGGAGCTGGGTTTGAGTGTAGAGGTACTGGAAGCTGTTAGCGAACTGGGGATTAAAGTTCCGACTGAGATCCAGTGCATTGGGATTCCTGCTGTATTGGAGGGGAAGAGTGTGGTGTTGGGCTCTCACACTGGTTCCGGCAAGACCCTTGCTTATCTTCTGCCTCTTGTTCAGGTAATTCCTTGACGTGTAGCTAGAATTTTGTACAATTGAAATTGAGTGACTAAATTTACGAATGGAAGTTTATTTTCTCTGTCGTTGACGTTGTGATTGGATTAGAAATTTTACTTGATCGCTCTTTAGGGTTGGTATAGGATTGGAGGATTGAGTTGGGTTTCATTCTGGGAACAGAATTAGGCTTTTGAAGTTCAGCTATGTTGAATGTTTGCAAACTACAAGGGTCTGAAAGATTTTGATGAAAAAATTGTGTGTGAGTTGATTAGATAGAGCCTTAATTGCGGACTGAATCAAGCAGACACATTATATCATCACGGGATTTATAAAAACAAGCAAAGTAGAAAATGAATTTGTTGGTTTTTTAAAATCCCACTTAAGGAGTGTTCATTTAAAAGTGTAATATCTGCAGCTCTTGAAGAGAGACGAGGAACTACATGGTATTTTAATGAAGCCCCGGCGACCTCGAGCTGTTGTGCTCTGCCCCACAAGAGAGCTATCCGAGCAGGTAATTGTGGAATCAATTGGAATATACATGTTACTCTATACTGTATAATTTACTAACTATAATAGCTTGATCTTTTTTTTACTGATTTCTCAGGTGTTTCGTGTTGCGAAATCTATCAGTCATCATGCACGATTTCGAGCAACAATGGTAAGTGGTGGGGGTCGGATAAAGCCTCAGGAAGATTCATTGAACCATCCTGTTGACATGGTAGTGGGAACTCCTGGCCGGGTGCTTCAGCATATTGAAGAGGGTAACATGGTCTATGGTGACATCAAATATGTGGTCAGTGTTTCGATTGATACAACAACCTTTCCCTGTTGCAGTTCTAGGATCCTTATTTATTTCCTCTATTTTCATAGAGTAATGTTTTTGTGATGCTTAAATAGGTTTTGGATGAAGCAGACACAATGTTTGATCACGGCTTTGGTCCGGACATTCGCAAATTTCTCGGCCCACTAAAAAATCGGATATTAAAAACAGATTCCAAGGGGTTTCAGACTGTTCTTGTCACTGCAACTATGACAACGGTATTCAGAACAGATTTCTATAATGTTTCTTCATAACTTTAATTTTGTAGTTTATTGTTCATTCTTTGTGATGGTAATGCTTTAAACTGTGTATTTGCAATATGCTTGGCATTAGCATCAGCGTAGTGTTTATTTTTCTTTAAGTGACTATCACCATATCAAATGGAAAATGCTATTCAGACCATAAAAGAAATAAAAACACTATCAACAAAGTATCGTTGCTCCATGAACTGATTTTAAGTAACAGTTTATCTGTTGCAGCAATGGCGGATGGCCCAAATTGATCTTTAATCATTTTCTTATGATTTAGGTTTACTTATCTTACATAGTATTTAGACAGAACTAAGCATAAAACAAGTTGTTCTTACCAACACGATGATGTTCTTTACTCTTATCCAATAGTGCGATCAATTTTTTAATTCTGCAGGCTGTACAAAAATTGGTCGATGAAGAGTTTGAAGGGTTAGAGCACTTACGCACGTCAACACTTCACAAGAAGGTTGCAGCTGCTCGCCATGATTTTATCAAACTTGCAGGTTCAGAAAACAAGCTGGAATCGTTGCTACAGGTATAGTTTTTTCTTTCTCGTACTGTGTATTTTTTATTTATTTTTTCGGACAGGAAAATACTTTGCCTGTGGCTAAAAATCTCACCATCATAGAAAAGAAAGCTGTGCCAAGTGGCTATATTGAACATATTTGCAGACATCTCATCTTGATGCCTTGTCATATAGAGATAGACCTGATCCAATGTTTTTTTCTTTTAATTACGGAGAAAGACTGTTTTTTTGCTAAAAGTATTACCATCATAGAAAAAGAAAGCTAAGCCAAGAGGCTTTTTTTTTAAAACAAACATATAACTTTTGCAGGTTCTTGAGCCAAGCTTGTCAAAGGGTAACAAAGTGATGGTATTCTGTAACACTCTAAATTCAAGCCGTGCTGTGGATCATTTTCTCAGTGAAAATCAAATTTCCACTGTCAATTACCATGGAGAGGTGCCTGCTGAACAGAGGTTAGATAACAGATTTCCTGCTAATTGCTAACGATGATTATTTCTAGCTGACTCATTTGGAAAAAGTTACCCGGCACTTACTTTGGATGGTACAGTAGTAGTATTTATTCATCAAGTTACAGTTTACTGAGTCCATTCCTATCTTGCTGAGATATTAGAGTTCAAAATCTCGAGAAATTTAAAAGCGAAGATGGTGATTGCCCAACATTAGTCTGCACAGACTTGGCTGCTCGGGGTCTGGACTTGGATGTGGATCATGTTATAATGTTCGACTTTCCACTGAATTCGGTAAACAATATCTCTTCCTTTTTTCCCCTCACATTAAAATTGTAAGCCCACTAATTTGGCTACCTTTAGCATTGTAGATTGACTACCTCCATCGCACAGGAAGAACTGCTCGAATGGGTGCAAAAGGTGGAAACAAAACTTTACCACTATTTAGAAAGTTCTACAAAGTACAAAGTTTGGCACAGTGAAAGTGAAAAAAGTTACTTTTTGCAGGATTAAAAAAATGTTTTAAGTGGGAAAGTCTCTAGTTTCCTCGAATAGAAACATTTCTTTTTCAAGTTTCACTTCCGCACTGGTCATCCTATTTACAGTTGTTTATCTTGAATCATTGAGTAATAATGTTAATAGAGAGGTGGGTTTTTGTCTTCAGGGAAAGTTACTAGCTTGGTGACCAGGAAAGATCAGATTTTGGCGTCTCGGATAGAGGAAGCAATGAGAAAGAACGAAAGCCTCGAGTCTCTCAGTACAGATAGCATTCGCCGCGACATTGCTAGAACACGAATAAACGATCAAAGGAAGGGGATGATTAATCCGGCAAAATCAACCAAGTCGTCCACAGATTCAAAGTTTAAAGGCAAGTCCACGGATTCAGTACTTAAGGGCAAAGCAATACCCACAAGGAGGAGTGGCCCTAGTTCCCGATCAAAAGCTGCAACTTCTCGAACTTCTTCTGCAACTTCTCGAACTTCCTCAAAGAATTTCTCCAGTGGGAAACCTGTGAAGAGTAAATTTACAGTAGCAAAGCCTGTGAAGATTGCAGTGAAGAATCAGAGTGGAGGTAGTAAATCTGCAAAGCCTTCTTTTGATGGGAAGAAGAAGCAGGGAGCGACCAAGTCTCCTACAAAACTCAGTGTAGTGGGGTTTAGAGGCAAAAACTCTTCTTCTTCTCCCTCTAGCAAGAGGGGTGTTAGATCTTAATTAGCTGATTAATTAAATTTAATGGATTTTTTCACGAGATTTTCGTTATTAATTAGATAATATAATCCTATTTCCCAGAAATCAATTATTTTCATTTTTTTGTTCGACTTAAAATAGCGATATTAATTTCGGCAACGCTCTTCCTAGTGAATATATTCTAAGAAAATGACCTTAACAATGTATTAGTATTAACTAATCCTAGTGAATCCTTAACAATGTATTATTATTAATTAATAAATGTATTAATTAATACAATGTTTGATTAGAAATAATGGTATGTATTAACTAATACATTATCTAACCATAGTATTATTTAATACATATAAATTTTTTACTTAATTACTCTATGTAAGAATAGTTTATCGTGTTAGTTTTCAGTTTTTATCAAATTTTTTAAATTTTAATATAAAATATTTTAAAATTATTTACTCGGATTATCTAATAATAATTAATACAAAATGTAATATATTAAATGAAAAATAAATTGATGTAATACTATTTATAAATCTCCATCATTAATTAATACGTGTATTACATAATACATGTATTACCTAGTATGTGTATTAAATAATACATCTAATCAAACAACCCCTACAAATATCACTTGTCACTATATAACTACTAACAAATATTTAAGAGTAATTAAGAGTTAATCATGATATGAGTGGTAATTATTCTAATATGAAGTAAGTATGCATTGTAAGGTTCTCTTCTCTTGTAGGCCCCTCTAAAACACCATGCAATATATATATATATATATATATATATATATATATAAACTAATGAAGATAGGGTCTATCAACATCTATATCTTTAATTTACTATTTTTTTTAAATAATTGACCATCAATTAAAAATTTCATCTTCATATTTTTTGTATCTACAAATTTAACTGTACATGTGAACATGGTGCGCGGGTATGTTATAAGTCTTAGACCCACAAAATAGGTTCACGGGTACAACTAAGTCTTCTTTTTGGCAAAATTTTGATATCAATATTTTTACGTATTTAAAATTTGCTTATTACACCAATTTTTAGTTTATTATATTAAATATTTCATGTTTAATTATCTACTTTTTTTTTTTAAGAAATGGTTGAAATAAGTAATATTCTAAATTTAATATTTATAAATTACCAAAATACTTTTTTTTTTGTGAATTTTAATCAAACAAACAATGTTAAATCATACTTAACTATTAAAATACAATAATAATAATAAATAAATATGAGATGTTTAATTCAATAAACTAAACAATTGATGCACTAACTAAATTTTAAATCTATAAAAAGGCACTTGGTACCTGGTGAGTACGACTACATTTATAAATATGAAAATACATAATGATAATTAATTTTTAATTAAGCTCAAATTTTTCAGTATACATGATGATTGGACTTGGGAGTTGGGAGTTAGGACTGAGGAGTATATTCGAAACGTTTCTTTAATCCAATTCAATTATTCATATATTAAGATATCGGTCCCGTGCTTTGCGCAGTTGGTATTATATTATATGTCTTAATATTTTTATTTTTGATATATATAATATAATTTATTTTTTATAGTATATAGTACACCATTTATTTAAATTATTTTTAAACAAATATAGACTAAAATAATTTTCAAACAAATTAATAAGTTTACCGATATAAAATTTAAAAAGTTATTTTTTAAGTGAATATACACTATAATATTTTTCAAAAAATTCATTATTATAAATTTGAATTGTTTATAATAAAAAATATTTAAATTAAAAAATGCATGAAATAATAATTTATATAGATAAGCTATTATATATTACAGTATTAAATACAAAAATTACAAATTACAGTAAGTGCATTTGTTCATAAACTTAGTTAAACATACATGAGTCAATAATTAAAATTAATAATAAAATAATAATTAATACTTTTAAGTTAAATATTTTTATATAGCTTTATGACTTATATTAGTGCATATGTTTACAATATTAAAATTATTAGTATTTTATTTATTTATTTTAGTAATATTAATAATATAATATATTTTTATATATAAATAATATTTTCATAATTAAAAATATGTTGAGTTATAAATATAAAAAAAAAAAGTGTAAAAACAAAAGGTTAATGTTCATATAATACTCTTAACTTAACTTTTATGATTTATTACTTCTATCAATGTACATATAAAAAACATAAGTGTTTTTCTAACAATATTAACAAACTCTAATGATTTAGTATGCATATTATATTTTATCTATTTTGTTAATTGTAAATTATATTAAGTTTATAAATATATAACATTTAATTTTGTGGCATTGTTAAAATTTATTTTGATATTATTGTAATAAAGTAGTTGATCTTTATATGTGACTTATGTCTTATTTTAATAAGGGTATTATGTGATAAATGAAATGTATCATTAATTAATCTATATTTTAATTTGTAAAACTGAATTTTAATATTTGCATATTTGATATTCATAAAATATACTATTATGTATTTTATTATTATATAAATTTCACTTCGTAAAATATTTTAATGAAAAATTATAATTATATTGTGAAATAAATAAAAATTATATGAGTTTTGTAACTTATCTTAAGAATGAAGGATAGGTTTTGAACGATTTTAAAGTGATTTACATAATATGTCACATAAAAATGAGGAATTTTGATTGACATAAACTAATTAAAATAGGTTAATATATCATTACGAGTAAGAAAATATAATAAAAAGACTTATTTGTCAACCTTACATCTGATTTAACCACATTAATGTAGATATAAATATAGATATTGTGTTGTGAAACTGAAATTCCACCTCCGTTTTGTTTGTTTCCTTCATTGGAAGGGAATATGATGTTGTGACCGTTCGTACCAAAATTATGGAAGTGAAAAACTATGTCGGTACAGGAAAAAGACACGACAACACAAATTTTACACGTACCACAAAATACAATGCATTATTTTATAATTAATAGAAAATAAAAAAGGTTGTCAGATATTCACTGTCAATGGACTTATTACAATACTATCATCATCACCATTATTATCACATATGTAATATAATAATAATAAATAAATAATAATAACAGATGTGATGAGATGTTTCCAATAGTGTAGTCGATGATTAGATAGAGTATACGGTAAATATCATGATTATACCATATTTTTAAAACACGTGTCATAATCATAATTATTACGAATAATAATTTCAATATTATAATCATTAAAATAACTGTAGTTATTAAACATGGTTTTACATGTATACATGTATACTCATATTCATTCCACACATGTAATATAATAAAAGATCGAAAATCTTATTTAAAAAAATACATAAATCTATATTAGCAACAATAAAAATATATAACAATAACATCATTCAATATTAATATTCACACCACTTGATATTAAAATTCAACATTAACACTAATAAACATTAACACCATTAGTATATTAATAATAACAACTTCAATTATGTTTAGTAATATTAGTTTATTAATAATAAATTATTATTATATTTATATAATAACCATGGGTAAAACTCAAATAACATAATCATAACCATTATGGGTAGAAAAATTCATCACCATAACTGCACCGCACCATAATCGTACGGTTAACCATATTAAACAGTAATTGTTATAACCATAATTATGAGTTTTTGACTTCAGTATTGTCAACCCTAGTTTCAAATGGTATGTTTGAATAGATTTTTGGACAGTAGAATGTGTACTTGTTTTCTATATATTTAAAAAAGGAAAATGCAATTTATCATTAATATTTGCTGATTTTTTTTCATAATGTTTTTTTCAAAAATTCCGTTTATACATATTTAGTCATTAATTGAGTTTTATTATTTTATCTAAACTTAATTGAATATGATTTGAAATTTATAAAAGTAACAAAATATTTGTAAAAGTATCGTAATTTAACAATTTAAAATGTATCTATATGTTAACTTAATTATTCGATCAGGGTTTAATCCAACAACAATCAAATTGAGACCAAATCAAACCCAAATTTAATTAGAGACCGATTATTTGGATGAAAAAATTGATGGAATGGGTACTGGTAACCAAACAAATGTAAACATGGAGGCACACATTTTTCAAAAATAAACCGTAAGTAGAAAACTCAAATATTCATAATAAAAATACATTAATGATAAAATGCTTAATTTTGGCTCAAACTCGTATTTTGTGCTATTTAAAATAATTGTTAATCTTAAAGTGCTGATAGTTTTTTTTTTTTGTATATTTACTATTGAACTTTAAATTTTTAAGGGAAAACTACCAAACTGGTATCCGAAACTTGTGAGTGATTAGCAAATAGGTACCTAAACGTTTTTTTGTAGCAACTAAGTAGCTAAACTTATGAAAATTAGCAAATAGGTACCTACCGTTAATTTACGTTAAGAATAAACAGAAAATATCACGTGAGAAGCAAACATGTACATGAACTTACATAAATGAGCAAGTAGGTACCTGAACCGGTTCGGTCGAACCAGTTTGTTTTTTTGAAAAAAAAAAAATTTATATACCAAACACATGCATGACTCAACTCCAGACATTTTCAGAATGTTTCTTGATGCACCAAGAACGTCTCGAGTTGAGTCATGCATGTGTTGGGTATATAAACCATACTTTTTTACATGTACAAATAATGTGGTTTGATTGAACTGGTTCAGATACCTGTTTGCTCATTCGTGTAAGTTCAGGTACATGTTTGCTCCTCGGTAGGTACATATTTGCTTATTTAAGAAAGTTCAGCAACCTATTTGCTAAAAAAAAAGTAGGTACCTACTTGCTAAACATTTATAAGTTCGGGTACCAGTGAGGTAGTTTTCTTCATATTTTTAATTATTTAAAAAATAAAGCGCTGACTGTTTATGTGATATTAAAGAGTTTGAACATTGACTGATAGTCTGAGAGGGAGCATCATAGTGTAGTACAGACTGTACAGTGCAGTGCAAAGTCATTTGACAAGTAAGAATGGAATCCTGGCGATCCGCCTGCCCCGTTGTCTTGTGGGTCACGCGGAGTTGACTATGGATTTCATTTCTTAATATTGCAAAGTTCGTTCTTAAAGTGTAAAAAAATAATTAAAATACAAGATAAAAAGTTTTTTTTGTTTTTTTTTTACAATTTAAATATAAATATGTTAAGATGACTTATAAGTATACTGAAAATATTTAAACTTATGAAACAATTGATTAATTTGTACATCTTAAGTCTCACATTGTACAATAGAGTTTAAAATATGATGTTACCGAGTGACTTTCATTAACAAGTTTGAATACGTGAAAGTGAAACAATTAATTAATATGTATGTCTTAAATCTTATAAGATATGCCCTACACTCTCTAACCGCTTGCACCAGGAGTAGGAGCAGAGTCGGGAGACAAGTAATTGTTTTTCTTAACTTATGTTATTTTAAAGTTACAAAACATAATTATTTTAAATTTCAGATCACACACATTAGTTAACATTTGAGATTTAAAATTAAAATGTATGATTGGTTAAAAATAAACTAAGGGGAACATGTTCACTACTAAACTCGTAATTCAACATTTATGAATTTATTTCCGAACATTACGTAGCGGAGTGAAGTGAATGTCGCAACTAATAAATCATTCCTTTTGTTGGTAAAATCAATAATTATCTAGACCTAAGGAGTAGGAGAGCGATTTTTTTAAATATAATTAGAAATTAAGTAACGTAAAAATATAGTTAAAAGTTGTGATTATAATATACAAACACATTTAAAATAGTTATAATTATGACATAATTATATTACTTGTTATCCGTACAAATTATACACTCACTTAGTCAAAAATACATTATTGCTGAAAAATCAGGATAATGTTCATTTTTTTCTTACCTACTTTGTCTTTTTTGTTGGTAAAACATAAACTATAACAATAAAAAATGAATACTAATTGTTTTTAATTATTTTAGTAGTTAATTTTCATTCACTATCAAACAAAATAAGTTTCAAAATGTTCGAGGAGTATTCGTTAGAATATGAAATGACTTATTCAAATTAACAGTTTTCTTAGCCAAAGTATCCATCACTTCCATTTACTTTCCGGAACACCTGTCTAATTTTGAATTTGTTAAATTTTAAAATAAGTTTTCTGCAATTCAGTATAAGAGACATTATTGGTCTATCTTACTACTTTGTCTAAATACCTCGTTATATTACCAATTATTCAGGAAGTAAAGAAAAACACAGCATAACAATGGCGCGTGGATCCACCTCCCTTTTGTTGTTCCATGCAAACTATATATAACTAGATCTCCCGCCACCACCCCGCCACCGCCCAGCCCGTCTGGCTTTTTCCACCGCCCTCGCTGAGTTGAATCGTCCACCACATAAATTCAAATCAATTAATCAAGATAAATAGATAGCCCAAACTAATATCTAATGATCAAACCCCAGTCCATCACTTTTCAGCTTCCCACTACATTATAGATCATGTCGGTTTGTTGGATATACTAATTAAATTTATCACCAGACCCCATTCCACTGTCTCACTCCTAACCAATCCAACCATCAAAACCCATCTTCTGATTTCTTCTGCATTTCGACTTCTCTTCTTTTTTTGGAATTTACCGTTGCTCCTGACTTGTTGGTGTTCTTCAAAATTCATTCTTTAATGAAGGGAGAAAGCATGATGAGGCAGGGTTCAAAGCATCAATCCGAGGTACAATCTCTCGTCTCTGTTCTTTGCGCAGAACTTGATCAAAGGTTTGATCGGATGTGTATTGGGTTTGGCGGGTAATTTTCTTGATTGTGTAACTCTTAAGAAATTGCAGAGAAAGTGGGCTGAAATATGTTGTTTGGATTTCTACCTTCTGCAGCTATTCTGGGCGCGAGTTGTCTTGCGAAAGTGGCTGAATATCGCCACTAAAGATTCGGATTACAGCGCCGATACTGATGATGAAGAGGAAATTGGCTCGAGTTCCGATGAGGAAGGTTAGATAGTGAGATCTAAGAGCTAAACTGTTGCAAATTTGTCCAGTTACTGAATAGTGGTGATTGATTTTGATAAGATTTTGCCCTTTTTGCCTGTGCTGCTCCCAGTTCCATTTCTGATCACTTGAAAGTTGATAACTTGCAGAATTCAATGAATCGAGCAAGGAATCTCAAGTCAAGGACAAAATTAAGGCTGAATCTCAGACTGGTCTTAGTAGTAAGTATTTGATGATCCAAAATTGATAGTGTTTCTTCTATGTTGGAACTAATTTGTCAATTTTGAACTGAAGATCCTTGTTTTACATATCAGAAATGTTTGAAGTATTGACGTTATATGCATGATTTTATATTGGGGAATGTCTAAAATGGGAAATTGATACTTTTGTTAATTCTTTGTTAAAAAATTTCGTTAAATATTTTTTATATTTGTAAAATCAACTTAATATTTTTCTAAATGTTATAACTAAACTCTACAAACAAGTTCCGACTCGATTTGAGACACACCGGAGATCTCCTAGCCAGGGTTTTGTGATGTTAAATCATTAACCATCACAAAAAAAAAAACATGTTGGTGCAATTAAAGTTTTGTGCAAACATAAACCATTTTCAGAATTTTATTATATTTTTCAGTTGTTGAACTTGTGATTTGCTTCTCTGTTACACAGATACTATCACAGTGCTAAGAAGGAGGAAATCAGAGACTTTTCGTGCTCAGTATATTTACACAAAAGATATCAAGTATATTTTTCCTCTCATTTGTGATTTATATCTTGATTTACAACATGATAGGAATCATAATCAATCGACATTTTCTAATTCATATGGTTTCTGCTGTATCAGAGTATGTGCTGGTACGTGGAATGTGGGAGGAAAGCTTCCACCTGATGATCTTGTTATCGATGATTGGGTCGGGACCAATGACCCAGCTGACATTTACGTGCTCGGGTATATCCTTAACTACTCCATCATCTGTTTATATCCTGTACATTGAGGAAACTTGTGGGTAAGTGAAAATATCTCAACATTTTCAAGAAAGTATGATTTGTTAGGATCAAACACTCAATCTAATGAAGAAAACACTTAGGATTGATAAAGAAAAACTTAGTTTTTCTAGAGAGGAAAGGAAGAGAAGCAAACTCAAATTTCTTGTGGTAACACCCAAGTGGGTAACCTCCACACGGTTTAGAAGATATTATTCATGACGGTTACTGTTACAAAATACATATACATGAAGAAATACAGTACAGTATAGTCTATGGGTTGAACCGCGAGACGCGTACATTAATACATAATCTACCATTACATATTAATCAGACTACAATACCTAACATGATTATGTGATATAATCAGCAGTTTCTTGAGGTGGTTTTATGAGATAATCAAGTAGTTTCTCATAAAGCAAGTTTCTCATGCTATAAGCTACTTCTACTTCCTTGTGAACTATCAATGGCATACTTTGGTTAGCCCTTAGCCCTCACAATGTTGATCACAAAATTTGTATTTTACAGTCTGCAAGAAATGGTGCCATTGAATACTGTGAATATCTTTGGTGTTGAAGATAACCGTCCGGTTCCAAAATGGGAGAATATTATACGCCAAGCACTGAACCGAGTCCAACCTCCAAAGACGAAAGTCAAGTGCTACAGTGATCCTTCTTCTCCCTCGAGGTTTAAGCCATCTGAGTACATCCCAGACATTGAAGAGGAGACCTTAATGCTTGACTCTGATAGTGATATGGATGAAGAAATCCATCCAATTGATGAAGAACCCGAGCTTTTCTGTGAATATGCTGAAACTCGAGAAAAACATGTTGACTGGGAGAGACAAATTTCTTCTCCAAAGATATTAGGCCGATTGAATTCCCTCAATGTTGAAGAGATGCCCAAAAACAAAGGGTTTTTAGGATCAAATGGGAGGAAATTGACTCGAGTGATCAGTGGCAGTGACAGGATTGGTTTGACTTGGCCTGAACCTCCATTCAACTTGGTGTCTCAGCACAGTCTGGAACTACCCAAATCGTTGAAGTCGGCCAAATCTTTCAAAGTCCCATCAAGGTCCTTCAAAACTTACAATTCTTTCAAATTAAGTGGAAATGAGGGGATATCGGATTTAGCAGCACTTGCAGATCTTGATCTCGAGACCCTTCTGAGACGGAAAAGAAGGCCGCAGTATGTGAGGATAATTAGTAAGCAGATGGTTGGGATATTCATCACAATATGGGTAAGGAAAGGCTTAAGAAGGCATATTCATAATGTGAAGGTTTCCACAGTTGGAGTTGGTGCCATGGGCTACATTGGTAATAAAGTAAGTTCTTCAATACTAAATTTTAGGGTTAATAACCAAAAAACAAACTGAACTTTGAGAAAAAACCAAACAGCAAACCAAATTTGTTTTGTTGACAAACAACAAACCAAACTTTTGGATTTGAGCAATCAAGAAACCTACCTCAAATTTTCATTACGTTTGAATGAATTTTTCAATGTTTGAAGGAGTTATTAAGTCAACATTAGTTGAAGTATTTTAAGGAAATATTATTACGACTTAATAACTCTCTCAAACATTGAAAAATTCGTTCAAACATAATGAAAATTTGAGGTAAGTTTGTTGTTTGCTAAATTTCTAAAGTTTGGTTTGTTGTTTGTCAATAAAAGAAGTTCAGTTTGCTGTTTGGTTTTTCCTCAAAGTTCGGTTTGTTATTTGGTTATTAACCCCTACATTTTATCCAAAGTGGGAAACATTACATTTTTACTGTTAATAATTGAGTGGAAGAGACAGTGATTTTCTGAAATGGGAAAGCTTACATTTTTACTGTGGTTTATCAGTACTTGTATTTGAGAAAATTGCTTACTGTGATTTTTTGAAATGATTTCGGAATTCAGGGATCGATATCTGTGAGCATGTCGATATACCAAACACTTTTTTGCTTTATCTGCACTCATCTGACGTCGGGAGAAAAGGATGGAGACGGGCAAAAGAGAAATGCTGATGTGCACGAAATATATAAACGAACACATTTTCGTTCTGTTCCTGGGATGGCGCTTGCCAGCAGCATTCATGACCATGAGTAAGTGATGATATTTTAAGTAGGGTTAATAACCAAAAAACAAAGTCAACTTTGAGTAAAATCAAAATAGCAAACCGAACTTGTTTTTTTGACAAACAACAAACTAAACTTTTGGAATTAAGCAATCAACAAACCTACCTCAAATTTTCATTATCTTTGAACGAATTTTTCAATGTTTGAGGGAGTTATTAAGTCAACATTAGTTGAAATATTCTAAGGAAATTGTATTACAACTTAATAACTCCCTAATACATTAAAAAATTCGTTCAAACATAATAAAAATTTGAGGTAGGTTTGTTTATTGCTCAATTTCAAAAGTTTGATTTGTTGTTTGTTAACAAAAAGAGTTTGGTTTGCTGTTTGATTTTTCCTCAAAGTTCGTTTTTTTTTTTTATAATTAACCCTTTTAAGTATCACAAATAAATTGCATTTAGCCTATTTCTTCAACTACAAGTAAGCTCTAAACAAATTTGGTCCGTCTTTAGGAAAATCATATGGTTGGGGGATCTAAATTACCGTCTCAATATGCCATATGAGAAAGCACGGGCACTTATCTCCAAGAAGGAATGGTCAAAATTGCTTGAGAAAGACCAGGTAACCAGGAAAAATTGTTGTTATTTTTTGAAAAAAATTATATTTTCAATCTTGGAGAGTTTAAACATGCCATAAAAATCTTTTTTTTTGAGAAGATTGCAAATTTTTCTTACTGATGTGACAGTTGATAAGAGAGTTAACGAAAGGCCGCGCATTTGATGGATGGTCCGAGGGAGTCTTGAGTTTCCCTCCAACATATAAATACGAATTCAACTCAGACAAGTATTGTGGAGATGATTCGAAAAATGGGCGACGAACGCCTGCATGGTAAGTAAGCAACCATACTTTTTTCCCATTCAAAGACTGATTTATGATGGATTTAGTAAAAAGTTTTAATTTTTATTTTCAGGTGTGATCGTATTCTATCATATGGAAAGGGAATGAAGCAACTGAGCTACCGGCAAGTAGAGCTAAAGTTTTCCGACCACAGACCTGTGAAAGCCACATACATAGCTGAGGTCGAGGTGTTCTGTACGAGAAAGCTTCAACGGGCTCTCACCTTCACCAATGCTGAAATTGAAACTGAGGATTTCACTACAGCTGTGGGCATTGACTCCGTTTTTAACAAGTTTGAGTTGGAGAGGTTAGTATTCCATGCTTGCAGGTTCTGTTATCAAAGTTTATAGACACAGTTGATTGATGGTGGATTCTCAATTATGCGAATCTGTTCTTGGCCATGCATGCAGGAGACATACGATGACGGGGAGCGCTAGCTGCGTCTGACATGACATTGTACGTACGTAAAGCTGAGACACCTGTAAATATATATGATATGATGAAGGAGGAGGAGGAAAAGGAACTGCTTCTACAGACAGGACAGGACTTGTTTTTCCTGGTGATCACCGATATGTTTTGTCAGAAAGATTGGCATATGTTTTGTTTGAAAATGTCAGAGCTTTTTGTGATCAAAGAGATTAGATTGATGTTCTTTTCTGATTGTAAGCTGAGAAGTGAATTCTTTCCTCATGAAGAAAATCAATGTGATTTTCATTTTTCTGCAACAGTTTTTTCTACAGCATTATGCATAACCTTTGTAATTTTTTTAAGTATTATTAATATAAAATATTTTTAAGTCTCCAAAATTAAGTAGCGAATCTGATAATACATGCAATGTTCAAAATATAGTTTTAAGATTAAAAAAGTTAAATATTATTGAAGATTAGTTTCAAACTTAATCACTATCAGAAATTAAGGTTGATCATGAGCGTGGCGGTCCGATCTTGGAGGTAAGATCGATGCCGAAATTTCGGTTTTGACTTCTGGAGAATCGAGATCGATCTCGGAAAAAAAAGTCGATCTTGCTTTACTCAATCTGGTCTCGGTCTTGGACTGAATTTTTTGGAAAAAAAAAACTACCAACGGAGCCGTGAAGGAGTCTTGAAGCCTTTCAACCACTCAACTTTCTTTCTTGCTTCCCCACAAATATAAAATTCAATCAATTTTCACCTGTCCCCACTAAACTCCCATCTCATGCCTTTAAACTTCTCGATATTCCTTCCGCTCCATTAATGGAGAATCAGAAGATTCAGCAACAGTCGAGCGAGTTCACCGAGTCGGAGTTGGATGTGGCTCGGCAACTCGTTCAACTCAGTGGATCAAACTTATAAAGAATCGAAGGGCTAGATTGCACTTACCCAAGACCGTACTTTACTAACAAGAGAAGAACTTGTATAACACTCTCACTCTAAATATGGTATATTGGAGACTCTTTTGTACAACACATTTGTTGGTTCGTTCTTATTATTGTTACATAACACATGACTACACCTATTTATAGTGTCCTAAGATACTTCTAGTAATACCTAATTCTAGAAACTCTAGAATGTCCTCAAATAATCTCTATTTACTAATTATCCCTAGAATTTTCTACACATACTTTAATATCTAATTTTCTAGATTTTTCTCCAACTTACTAAGCCCATAAACCTAAATATACTCTTAATCCACATCTCTAACTCAACCCATAAAGTCAATGTTGTACTTCAACACTCCCCCTCAACATTGACTTTACTTCATGTTTCTTCTTGTCAATGTTATCTTTCAATCGATGTTGCTCTGGATTCTTCAACCTTACTTTTCCGCTTCGATAACATCTTCTGTTGTAATTGATTCCGGTGAGCCTTTCATTCATCAGGTCGAGTTGTTTGCTTTGGTAGATCTTCGTGCTTTTAAACCATTCTCTCCTCGAAGTCTTCACTCTTCTTACATTGTGATCTCCACATTTGGTAGACCAATATGATCTTCTTCCATTAGCGTTTTCTGCCTTAGGAACTCTTTCTCTACTTTTCCTTGAGAATTTATCTTTTAAACTTTGAATCAGTGTTTCAACTTTATCAGACATCTCGAAGTTCCTCTTCTCCATCTCGTCCTTATTACGAGACGAAATTTTTTCCTCAACTATCGGCCTTGCAATGAAGCAAGAATAAGTTGTACCAATATTCTTATCCCGATAGTGAGATGGCTTAATGATCGATTTTTTTGATCCTTGAGTCACCACTTGTTTATCATCGGCTCCTCCATGGACGTCTTTGTGAGGATTTAAACTCCCCCTTTCTTCATGAACCTTATTTAAAGATTTTTTCTTATGTGAAGCTGGTATGACATACATGTCATCTACTCGTGCACCGATGTGAACGACATCCGCCTTGATCATCTCAACGTTTTGAAGAAACTTCACATCATTCAGACCAAATAAAACATACATACCTGAATCAACTGCATTCGCCACCGAGAGAAGATTTTGCTTTACTCCTGGAACATGGTAGACACTATCTAGCTTAATTGGTGTCTCACCTCTACTGTTGATTACAACAGTACCTTCCTCCTCAACGGGATGAATGGTGTCATCCGCCGTAACTATAACTTCTTCTCCTCCATGGTTGTGAATAGTGGAGAATTGATCCTCGTCTCCGGTGAGATGGTGACCGCAACCAGAATCTCCAATCCACTCATTTCTTGAGTTTCTGGCCGCAATAGCAGGAATGCTCTTAGCTATAAAACACTTAGCCCATTCCTCATCTTCAGTTGCGATCTTAGACGCCACCATGTTACTCTCCTTCATTTTGGTCCGACAATTTCTTTTCAGATGTCCAGGCTTACCACATCGATAACACTTGAAATTTTTCTTACAAGATGAATCCGCATTACCACCAATCATTTTTCTGGCGTCATTCTCTTTCACTTGAGCCACGAGCACACATTGATCTTCTTCTAGCTTGATCCTGACCATTTGCTTAGCCAACGACTCTTGTGAAGCTAGAAGATTCTCAAATTCCTCCAAGGACGGTTGTTGAACCCAACCTGAATTAACGTAACAAACGGTATATATTCGGGACGTAATCCTCGAATAATGCACCGCTTTATTCGCGCTTCCGAAATTGGCTCCTCCGGGTTAAGTAAATTAATCTCTGAACACAAGTTCTTAACCTTTAAAAAGAACTGTGAAATCGAAGACTCACCCTGTTTTGCATTCGCCAGATCGGTCTCCAACATTTGTAGTCGAGCCTCGTTTTTCTTGTTGTACAACTGGTCTAGCGTCTTCCAGATCGAACTGGCAGAGGTGCATCGTGAAATATGCTCAAACACCCCTGATGATATCGACCTCTTCAAGGCAAATTCCGCTTTGGCATTCCTCCGCTTCCAGTGCTTGATCTCCCCACCATTGGCGTCGTTTTCCTCCGTGGATGTAATGTCACTCCCTCCAACGACATCCCACAAGTCTTCGCTTATGAGATGGACTCCATGCAGGACTTCCAAATTCGGTAATTGGATGGATTGAGTAGCTCCATACCTATTCCAATCACACGACCGCCAGCATCCATATTTAGAGTACTCAAGTTCTTCAATCAACGATCTTGACTCGTTCCGTGTTACCACGAAAGTGGCTCTGATACCATGTAAAGAATCGAAGTGCTAGATTGCAATTACCCAAAACCGTACTTTACTATCAAGAGAAGAACTTGTATAACACTCTCACTCTAAATATGATATATTGGAGACTCTTTTGTACAACACATTTGTTGGTTCGTTCTTGTTATTGTTACATAACACATGACTACACCTATTTATAGTGTCCTAAGATACTTCTAGTAATACCTAATTCTAGAAACTCTAGAATGTCCTCAAATAATCTCTATCTACTAATTATCCCTAGAATTTTCTACACATACTTTAATATCTAATTTTCTAGATCTTTCTCCAACTTACTAAGCCCATAAACCTAAATATACTCTTAATCCAAATCTCTAACTCAACCCATAAAGTCAATGTTGTACTTCAACAAAACTCAGGCGAGACCTTAAGGATGGACAAAGACGATGATGATGGGACCAATGAAGCCTGCTCTGCTCGGAGGAAGGTAGTTGGAGTAATAGCTGTAACTGGAGTTTGGGTTGTAAAATTTATAGGGTTTTATAAAATTAGGTCCAGGTCGGTCCTAATCGGGCTTTGGGGGAAAAAGTCTGAGACCGAGACCAACCTTGAAGAAAAAAACTCATATGTTCAGTCTCGGTTCTAGTCGGACCGGTTTTTTCGGGAATTCAACTCATACAATCTTTTTTATCACCCCTATCAGAAATTATATTTGAAATAATATTTTAAAAAAAGTATTATAAACGATATTAATATATTATACACTTTAATAGAGATAGTATAAATAGGTAATGTACGGTATTAAAATAACATTAGAAATAATAACATTTTGTTAAATTAAATATAAAAATTAGAATAAGTAGAAAAAAAATGTACAATTTTCCGTTTTTAAATCAATTTTTATAATTAATTACATCCTCTCTTTCAAAGCGGATATGATACTGAAGAAGTAAGCTTGGGTTGGGTTCACTCAAACTGATTTTTATGTCCACCTCTCTTACGCCTTTCGGCGAAGATCACAAAGTGCAAATTACTGTAACTATAGGGGCCTGTTAGTCTACATTTACAATGTTAGGGTGCATTCAATAGTTAAACTGGTAATGGAAGTGAAGCCCAAGACGACTAAAGCCCAACAAGAGGGCACACTGGGGAAGAAAATAAACCCTAGAGCACCGAAGCATTATAGCTCTCTGCACCTTCAACAGACTCCGTCTCGAGACATCGAATCACCAGAGCACATCCGCCTTACAGCATCAGCCGCTCTCTGCTGCAAAAATGGTAAAACCTAGACAGTTCTACGTTGAGTTATTCTCTCTTGTGTATTTTGAGCTAGAATTCGTTGGCTTGATCTATGATTGATGAATTTCCTTTAGTCTCCACATCTACCAATTTAATGTTTAGTCTGAGCTTTGTAGGGATGATTATTTGATGGGGATTAATTCGAAAGGCATGAACTTTTGGAACAGTAGCGTTCAGTTGATTTCGTTCAGTGAAGGGAATGCATTGGCTTGAATTCTTGCTGATAATCGATTCTTTCTGTGTTGCAGTCTCTGGTGGCAAATGAGGATTTTCAGCACATTTTGCGTGTGCTGAACACTAACGTTGATGGGAAGCAGAAGATCATGTTTGCCATGACCTCTATCAAGGGTATTGGCCGTCGATTTGCTAATCTCGTCTGCAAGAAGGCTGATGTTGACATGAACAAGAGGTTTGTTCCTCCACCTCTTCAAACACTACTACTTTTGTCTAAGACTGTGCTTGTTAGAAAATCTTACAGTATGAGAGTCATTTTATTTTACCCTTTCAAGTTTCACTTGTAGAACCGGTCTGTATGTATCTCTATGAGGTTGGTAGTAATCTAATTCTTTCTGGGTATTCTTATGGATTGACTAGTAGGGTGAGTGTAGTTTTCATCTTGATTATTCTCATGTACAGTTGATTATTCTTTCTGTAAGGCTGATATATGTTTCTTTGAGGTTAGTATTATATAGTCGGTAGGTTATTTTTGAACTGTCAACTAGTAATAGAGCAAGTCAGTCCATGAATTGAGAAGGGGATAGTTGGTAAGATGTTTCAGAAGCTATATCTAAACAAGAATATAGAGATGTTAACTGGAGAGAAATCGTTTCTTTTGGATTATGTTCATTCAAGATTAAGGATCTTGCTCTAAAATCAGAAGTTTGTTTTTGTCCATGTATGCTGTCTTGGTTTATTTGAATCTTCTTAATTCATCTGTTTTGCTGCATACCAGGGCCGGTGAATTGACTGCTGCTGAGCTGGACAACCTTATGACCATCGTTGCCAATCCCCGCCAGTTCAAAATCCCCGATTGGTTCCTCAACAGGAAGAAGGACTACAAAGATGGGAAATACTCCCAGGTTGTCTCCAACGCACTGGACATGAAGCTGAGAGATGATTTGGAGCGACTGAAGAAGATCAGGTACAATTCTTCAATTCATCTTAACAACGGTCTGGTGAAAACTCAGTATGGCAACTACTAAATTTGATAGTTGCTGTTTGAATGATTTGTTAGCATGTTCTGCTCTTTTCACTATCTTGTTTGAAACTATCTGCTGATTTACGAACAAATGTGCAGAAACCACCGTGGTTTGAGGCACTACTGGGGCCTGCGTGTGCGCGGTCAGCACACCAAGACCACTGGACGAAGAGGAAAGACTGTTGGTGTCTCAAAGAAGCGTTAGATTCGTTTATCAAGTTTCAAGATATGCTGTAGTTTTGCACTTGAGATTTGATTGGAACCTCGTTTATTTTGGGTTTGGATTTTGGAGTCTAGCTATAAATTAGTGGTTGGTTTTGACTTGTTGTGCTTGTGAACTTTGCCAATCGAATGCTATTCTTATTTTCGAACGTATTATTGTGGTGGTTAATTGTTGACACTGCAGAACTTATGTTCGGTCAGAAATCAACCGTCAAAATGATTCCTCAAAGCATGTTTGGTTAGATTCTTCAATATCTCTTACGGGGTGTTTTCTTGGGTCGTTTTTTCCACGAGAGATAAAAATATGAAGTTTTTTGGTGGAATGGAATAAGAAATTTTGTTGCTTTTTTACTGACTTGTATATGGAAGTAGAATGGAATGTGATAAAATGACATATTTGTCTATCATTTTATGTTTTATATAATACATATAATTTGTATTAATTAATTTTAAAAATTAAGAATAATAATAACTTAAATATAATTAACTAATAATTTTAAAAAATTTATTTAATTAATTAGTACGGTTAACTAATTAAGATAAGATAGTTAATAACCGTAATTACAATATCCAAAATATCATATTCCATTACAAATGACTATACACATACAATCAAATGACCATACACCTACAATTCTCGTCCTCATTGTCTCAATCTCAACCTTTAATAACAAAGAACAAAAATATCTATCAATTCACCTGAATCAAACTCAAATCAAACAACAAGAAGAACAACATATCCGAATAACATCGAGCATGATTTATATTTTTAATTTGTGAACGTTTTGGAATTTTTTATTTATATTTTTTACAGTCCCAATCTAATATTATAATGAATAATCATAAAAGGGTGAAAACGTAAGTCAATTAAAAATATATATTAAAAACCTGCTATCCGACCGGACCGGTTCATAATTAGACCGTGTTTCCCCACAATGGCCGATTGATTTGATTTGGGTCAAGTAAAACCAAATGCCATGGCCAAGGAGCACCGCAAAAGGTTTTTTCAAATTTAAATTTGGAAGCTTCTTTTATCCCGATCAACGAGTTGGGAATATGGCGACGGATTCATCGGAGGGAGAAGAAGAAGGGAAGCTGATAGGTGGCAACCCAGTGCTGTCCGTGGATGAAGACCTCAGAGAAATGGGTAAGAAGGCGGCTTGGAGCGTCAGCTCCTGCAAGCAAGGAAACGGCGTCGGTTCCCTCCGTGACGACAACCTAGAAACCTACTGGCAGTAAGTTCATCATTATCCCTCTTCAATGGAAACCTTGAACCTACTGGAGTTGGTCCGATTGGTTCTTTCTCCTTTTTTGTAGATCAGATGGTGCGCAGCCACATTTGGTGAATGTTCAATTCCAGAAGAAAGTCAAGATCCAGGTGAGTCCGTTCGACTCTGTTGCAATTTGTACAAATAGTAACACAATTATGAAATATCAATCCTGAGTAGTGAAGTATCGGCATTCGGCAATCACAAAAATCTTTTATTTTCTTCTGGTTCTCAAACTGTGTATCTTGTTATTGATTCTTATTTTGAATTTTGGTACTTGAAGCTGGTTGTTCTGTACGTGGATTTTAAGATTGATGAGAGCTACACCCCCAGTAAGGTCTCCATTCGTGCCGGGGATGGTTTCCATAATCTAAAGGTTAGTTTTTTTTTTTCGGTTTGATACAGACTTAACATTAGACAATGACTATATTATATTAGAATTAATCTGTCAAATTTGAAATTTCAGCTTATTTTTTGGTTGGTGGTTTTGTGCTTCAAATGCTTTTAGGAAATAAGGTGTGTTGAACTTGTCAAACCAAATGGCTGGTTATATATATCCCTTTCTGGAAACGAACCTCGGTATGTTCCTTGCTCTATCTTCTGTAAGTTTTTCTTTGTTTTGTTCACTTTTTGCACATATGCTGAGTGAGAAGTGTTTGCCCAAAAGCAAGGAAAACATTCTGCAGTATTTCCAGAATTATTCCATGAAAATTTGCAGTATTTCCGTAATTGCATCTTCTCAGATCACAAGTATTTTCACCTGACATATTCCTGATTCATGTTCTTCTTTTCTTGCATACAATGAAATCACCCTTCATTTTTTTTTAGGGTTAATTACTTAATTGGTTACACATGTTTCACCATTGTGCAGAATGGTTACACATGTTTCAAAATGTGATTAATTGGTTTTGATATGTGACTAATTGTTTTTTTTACTGTTCACCGATAGAAATCACAGTTAAGTCACTATTTAGATACATAAAATGACGTAATTACCATTTTCATCAACCAAACTGTGTTCTTCATCACCAAGCTGTGTTCTTCATCACCGAATTGAATTGAAGAACCCAGAAACCAGATTCTGGGTTCTTGAAGGATTCTGTGTTCTTCAAGAACCCAGAAATTCGATTCTGGGTTCTTCGATTCTGGTTCTTCAAGATGATTATGGGTTCTTCAATACCATAAGGGCATAATAGTCATTTTACAATTCAATAACATGTTAAAAAAAAATAATTAACGGTTTACTAACGGAATGAACAATTAATCACATTGAGAAAAACATGTGTAACCAATTAGTCACATAGCAAACCAATTAATCACATTTTGAAACATGTTTCACCATTGTGCAGAATGCTGAAACATGTGTAACCAATTAAGTAATTAACCATTTTTTTTTACTTAAACGACAATGAATTCGTGATCTACTAATTGTTCTGTGTTTCTTGGTTGCATTTGCTTACAAAATTTCAAGGTATTTGTTCATCAGTAGGGCATTTTAACTCGCTTTCTTTTGCTAATACATCATCAGTAACTAACGAAACAGCAAATCTTTTGGGCAGAGAAACTTTTGTCAACACTTTCATGTTACAAATTGCTGTCCTCTCAAACCATTTAAATGGAAGAGATACACATGTGCGACAGATCAAAGTTTACGGGCCTCGACCGTGAGTTATCATTCAACCCTAGTGACTTCACCTCTTTGATACACAGTCGTTAACACTTTTTGCTGCAGGAACCCGATTCCACAGCAACCGTTTCAATTCACATCAACAGAATTCATTACATTCTCCTCCATAAGGTAAACCGATACTTCGAGAAAGATTGGGATCTCAGAGATTTTCTTTTGATTATCTTGTACTGGTGAAATCTGCCAATCTTATGCTTATTTGTAGACTTGCAGTATATTATTGTCAAAAACCCATACTGTATTTCTGTATCAGCCATTAACTATTGAAGAGTTGTTACATTTTTGGTCCAAAGTACAGAGGAAGACGGTATTATTATTATCTGACTTTACATAAAATTGTAATATGTTAGTTCCGTCTAATTTATTATTAAATTATAATGAAAATTTGTATTTTGTATGGTATTTTATTTTGTTTTATGTGCAGCTTATTAACTGAATTTTTAGAAGTTTCAAATTTGTTAGTTGAAATTTGCAACAACATTTTTTTAGTTGAATTTTGAGAAAATTTACAAATTGATACTTGATACTTAAGAGACATGTGCATATTCCATCACCACCTAATAACAAATTAGATAAATTTGATAAATTATAATTATATATATATATATAAAAGAACGGTTGAGTTAATTTGTTGGTTAATTACCTGAATCATTACTTATGTTGACACATGTGACCGAACCGTTAAAACTTGAGCTCAGCCGTTACTCATGTTGTCATATGTAACTGAACGGTTCAGTTTGTTAACTTCCGTTATTTATCACAGTTAACATTTCGTACTTTCCAAACTACCCCTCTTCACTACCTCTCCATCGCCAAAATAGAACAACTTCCATGGTGGACAATCTTCCAGACTTCTCCCATATCTCCATTCCCTCTCTTTTCCATGGTGGACAAGCTTCCATTCCCTCTCTTTCCCATGACTTATCCCAGATCTCCGCCGCGAACTCGCCATCCTCTGTCGTTGTCCGCTCAGTCATCAAGCGATTCAATTAGGTCGTCATCTTAATTGAGTGATTCAATTGGGTCGTCGCTCAATTGGGCGATTCAATTGAGCCTCCGTCCGTCCGCAACCCTTCTTCAATTGGGTCATCACCCACCTCAGCTGCCTCTCCTTGGAACCCTACCACGAGATGATTGACCTCTCTTTCCCATGACTTCTCTTTCGTAATCGTCCAACGAAACGGTACCCTTGTGCATACGACGACGGTTGGTCTGCCCTCGAGTGGGTTAAGTTGAGGTCGTGGCTTCGGTGGGGCTGCCGACTCCAAAGTTCATGTTTTTTTGGTGGGGATAGCTTCGGCGGAATAGCAATTTCTGGTGGGGATAGCTTCCAGAAATTTGCAGACCAAATTCAGATAGAAACGTAAAATGGTCATTTCAATTAATTTTAAATCATTTAAATTAGGTCACATGATTTCTTCGTGACAGTCAGACGGAAATATGTGACGAAAACTTCACATAATAACCATTCAGTCACATCCCAAACTTAAGTAACGATTCAGTCGCACAAAAAAAAAGATGAGTAACCTTTTAATAACTCTTTTAATTAGGGGTGATAAAAAAAGACCGTAGGACCGAATTCTCGACAAGACCGGTCCGACTAGGACCGAGACCGAGCGGACGTTTTTTTTTCTTCAATGTCGGTCTCGGTCTTGGGCTTTTTTCCCGAAAACCCGTTTAGGACCAGCCCAGACCGAAGAAAGGTGGATTTGAAATTTTCATATTTTTCTATCTCTTTAAAAGGTACATCCTGATAAATTTACTAAAAAATACCATGAGTTCATAGTGTTTTTTTTAGAGGTGAACTATTCTTTCGTCTTTTACTAAAGAATACCGTGAGCTCAATTTTTTTTTTTAGTGTAGATTCGGTCCAGGACCGAGATCGGGCCGAGTCAAGAAAGACCGACTCATGCGGTTTTTCTTGACCGAGATCGGTCTCGGTCCTCCAGAAGGCAAGACCAAAATTTCGATCTCGGTCTTGCCTTCAGGACCGGACCGGCCCGCCTATGATCAGCCGTACTTTTAATAACTGTTGAGTTGAGGCAGTTAACCTAATCTTTTTAACAAATTATACATACTTGCAAAATTGAGATTTAACAAAATAAACTAAACAAAGAAGCCAGTCCAGTTAGCCGGTTCTCGTTTATCTTCTTCTCTCAGCGTCAGTCTCAGTCTCCGAGAGTAGAAAAGGCAGTGATGGATTCACTTTCACAATCTCCTAAGTGATGATGAAGCTCACTTCCTTGCCCACCCTACTTTTGTAACTCTCTCTCTCTCTCTCTGTCCTCCTAGCGGTATCCAGCTTGCGATCTCCATTCTTGCTTCCGCATCCGGCGATAGAAATACTCTCGGATCGGATCCACGTTCTTCAGGTACATGTACACCTCACATTCTCGTTGAATCTAATATTCTCTGCTGATATTGGTTGACCTAATGCGACGGTTCGGTTGGTGGCTTGCTTGAATATGACCGGCGGCAGATTTTTAATTTGATCTTGCTTTCCTCTGTAGTGAAATGTGTAGCAGGTATTTTTGTGCCTGCTTGTACATCTTGTTATTGTAGTAGATTCAATCGGGGGATGTGCTTGTTTAGTTCTGTAATATCTTTGACGCGTGAATCTAAGAGACGATTGCTGCGTGAACTTAGAAACTGAGTTGAGTTTGATGTTCATCTCGATTTAATTGGAATCACTGTCAACTCGTAAATATCCAGTTTGAAGAAGCCATAATGTACCAATTTCTAAGTTTTTATGTATTGAGAATCTTCTGTTAACTCCTTTAATAGATGGCCTTGACTTAACATTTTTATAGATTTAGAGTACAGGCGGATTAAGGTTGAGGTGACCTTTTCACGCCGAAGAAGTAACTGAGAGGTAGTTAATTGAACACTGACTTTGGAAATGTGTTGCGTTTTTTAGGTAGGATTGCTACTCTGTAGTAACAAAAGTTGGCAGAATAGAAACTACTTCTATAGTGATTTTTTATGTTGTGCAAAACATTTGGTGCACTCCAGCGACAATGGTTTTTGGATATATTGATTACCCTATCGCCAAGTGACTGTTCTTTACTGTAGATCGACTCTCTTGTCCCTCTCATTAAAGTGTAAAATCTTTCATGAACAGTACTTACTCAAGTCATTCGGTACCTTCTATATCAGCTATTTATCTTGTGCAGTGCTCTTCTTTATTGGTCATTCATCTAGAAATTTTTTAAAGCTGTCTTTTTTCCATGGATGAAGGGCATTGAACCTCATTCTGTAGAATCGGCATGGGCTTCTTTTGACACATTTTGATGCTCCCCCAATGAACCAGTACCAATGTTATTGGCAGTGGAAGGAGGAGGATTCTTCTCTTCTTCAGCTTCTGGGTATAGCAAAGGCCTTACACTTCTTCTCCTGGGTCAAAAGAATGAGGATAATCGCGTGAAAGTTTCACCATGGAATCAATACCATCTGGTGGATCAAGAACCTGAAAAGTTCTCTTCAAAGAAGAAGTGGCGACTTTCCAAGGCATGGCTATCCTTCAGTAGTTTGGGTTGTGCTTCTGCAGCAGTCAACACATCATCCCCAGATGCAGGCACTGAAGCCCAACCACGTGAGTCAACCACTGGTGACCATAAAGATAGCAATGTTGAAAGGGCTGCACCAAAGAGTAATTTGAAAAGACGAACAAATGCTGCTGCAGTTCCAGAAAATGCTCATGAACGTGAGGCATTAGTTGCAAATGTGAGTGATATTCCAGGTCATGACGTTGGAAGAAGAAAAGTTCAGTGGACAGATGCTGCTGGAACTGAACTTGTTGAGATTAGAGAGTTTGAACCCAGGTATGTAGAACTTTATTCAGCTAAAATTCATGTCTAGATGCAAAATCTTCTGCTTTGCTTAACCAAAATACATAACCGTGGTGACAGTGAGATGGGTGAATCAGGAGATGAACTCGAAAGCAAGGACTTGAGAAACTGTTCTTGCACAATCATGTAGAAACTTCTTTCCTCCAAAAATGCAATCCATGCTGCTAATCTGTTCAGATTCAACTTGGTCATGGACCTCTTTTGTGCTGTCTTCAACAATCGGTGATCTGACATTGCGCCACTCTTCAAGGTGGCTGTTACTTTCTATTCATGGTTGGTGTAAATTAAATATTTATTCCAATATCGTGTTTCTTTATGTTGCAAGTTTCTTCTTCATGGATCTGTTCTTGCTCTCTTGTCATTTGAATAGATTTTGCTTGAGTTGTGGATACGGAATTTTGGAGATTGTGATGCATTTTTTGGTAGAACTGAATTTGTACTCTACACATTAAAAAAAAAGGTATAAACACACTGAACTTGAAGGTTTGGTCAAACACAACTCTTAACTTTTTTTTATCCTTTTACAATTGTTTTTTACTGAATTTTCAATAATTATTGAGATATTGCTTAATGGATGAAGTGTTAGATTATTATAATAATTTTGTACGGTTAATTTATTAAAAATGCATTTTTTAATCCATCTTGTTACTTTATTTTGTAAATACATCCATGTAGGTAACAATTTATACATAGTTAGCAATTAAGCCCCTCTTGAGAAAACACATCAGCGCAGTCCACTCCTGACCACAAGAAGCGACAATTGGCTGTGGTCGCATCTTATCCACAAAAAGCACTTCTTCTTCTTCATCAGTCTTCGTCTTTAGTTTACCGTTCTTTCTTTGATTTTCGTGCCCTAACCCAGAAGAAATGTCAGTAGCAACATCGTTTCCATGTCTCCGTCTCCCCAATTCCTCATCACCTTCTTCTTCAACTGCTTGCTCTTCTTCCACCGCAAAGCCATTCCTTTTCACCATTAGGAATTCTCAGACCGAGGGCCCTCTGCGGAGACCCGCCGCTCCCAGCCCCCTCCGGGAGCCCTCTCCTCCGTCGCCTCCCAAGCCGCTGTCCCCATCTCCACTACAGCCGTTGGGTCCTCCGAAGCCGTCGCCGGTGATGGTGGATACCAGTGGTGCGGTCAATTTGGAGTTCCAGAGGCAGAAGGCTAGGGAGCTTCAGGAGTATTTTAAGCAGAAGAAGATTGAGGAATCTAATCAAGGCCCTTTCTTTGGATTCATTGGAAAGAATGAGATTTCCAATGGAAGGTTAGTAACTAAAGCTGCTGTCTTTATAATTTAAAGGTCCATTTCTAAATATGCCCTTGACATTAATATGGATCTGTAAGACATTCAGATTAAGTGTATATTCCTCATCTTATTATTAGAATGATAGAATGTTAGAAACTTTGTAAAAAAAAAGTTACACTTTCGTGAATTGTGAGTGTTTCTTGTCTCATTTTCATACTTTGAAACTTATGTCTCTTTCAATAACTAGTAATTCAAATTTATGTTGAATGTAATGTCAAGGTGGAAAAAGTTAACATCTCATCAAACAAAAATGTGGTCAATGGTTCAAAAACAATTGAACATTTGTGTCACTTGTGTCACTTGTTTTGTTAAAACAGGTGGGCAATGTTTGGATTTGCGGTTGGAATGCTCACAGAGTACGCTACAGGATCAGACTTTGTGGATCAAGTAAAGATACTTCTCTCCAATTTTGGGATACTGGATCTTGAATGAACATGTTGTCCTTTTTCTATCCTTCTTCTTCTTCTTCTTCTTCTTCTTCTTCTTCTTCTTCTGCATACCATCATGAATTATATACCCTTTTACCATTGTTATTATTATTATGTATAATGTCTGTCTCTCTGTGTAGTTTCTTTCTTTGTTTGATGTCCAAATGTTTGTTGCTATATTATTATCTGTATCGATGTTCTCCACTGCCATTGTTGAATGAAGCCAATGTTGTGTCTTATAATACCGTAATAGATGGATTTTGTCAAATTGGAGAGACCAATTGAGCTGAAGAGTATTTTTGAGAAATTGAATTGAGTGGCCTGCAATGTACATCCACCGCATACCACCACCTTATGTGTGGATACTGCAAAACTGGAGATGCCAGTACTGCAATTCTATTGTATAAGGATGGTATGTGTAGGAAAAATTTGATTGCAGAGACTTCAATTAGAAGCGTTTGGGAGAAGGGAAGGATAGCCGAGGCTTTGTATGTGTTGAATAGTGCAGAGCAGAAGGTTCTCGGCTTTCCACTGCAGTTGAAGAGTTATGAAGCATTAATAAGGGGATTGTGTGAACAGGGGAAGATGGATGAAGGATTGAAGCTTCAGGCAGAGATGGTGGGCAGAGGGTTTCGACCGAATCATGAGGTTTACTTTGCTTTCATTAATGGATATGTCAATCAAGGTAATGAAGATATGGCAGAAAAACTGAAGAAAGAAATGCTGGAGATTCTCTCCTAAGCTTCTCATTGCTGAAAAAAGTTGACACATTTCAAGGTATGTTCTTTTTGAAGATTGAAGCATCAGTTTATGGAAGAATTATGATCTTGTTTCTGCCAATTTTCAGACATCTCCTTGCCTTGATCTATCGATATTGAAAAAATTATTTTTTCAGCTTTGTCTAACCAGGAAGCTGCAGAAAAACCCAAAGAAAAAAAAATTCAGAAAGTTTCAATAAGTGGTAATTTTTTTATTGTTAAAAGTGGTTTAAAAAGTATGTTTTTTTTGCCGGAAGTAGTAAAAAGGGTAGTTTTCTTTGCCAGAGATGGTAAAATAGTGGTTCAGTTCAGTATGCATTATACTCAAGCTATTGAGTTCAACAGCTGAATGAACATAATTCTTTGCTTTCATATATTGATAATGAAACATTTACATTTCATCTTTCAATATCCTTGTCCAACTAAGAACCTACAGAACTCTCAGTAGTGTCTAAACTCTAGTTTGTCCTCTACATTGCTCAAGTCTAAAGAGCAACAGAGAGTGTGACTATACCGATTCAGTAATTTGTTGGCAGCTTTGCCAACTATATCTCTATATTGTGTTCCAATTCACTGCTTAGCAGCCAAACAAAGTGGTGTACAGAACCAACTGCGTTTTGGTGCAAACTGCAAATGGAGAATTCAAAGTTCTGCAAGTTGCTGATATGCAGCAGTATGGAAATGGCAAGACATTCTTCACTGGTACTATCTTTAAAAAGGTTCAATATTGATGTTGCTTTAGTTACACTATATTCCATACTAAACTTGGGTTTCTCTTTAGTTTGGAATTGAAGCTTGACCTTAATGCATTACTGGTACCTAAAGATCAATGCTTTCATTTTGTTTTGGTACCTGTCTGAGTATTAGAACTAAGAAAATTCTAAAAAGGATTGAAACCAGCGAGGTGGTGAAAAAAGTTACATTTTTGTGAGAAGAAGGAATCAGTGAAATAGATAGCCAATAGTTCATTTTAAAAAAAAAAAATTCTCCCTAAATTTCACTTTAAATAGTAAAAAAAATATGTTTTTCTCGCTAGAAGTGGTAAAAAAAATGTTCAGTATGCCATAATTATATGGTTAAGCCATTTGAAGTTCAACTACTGAAATAAAGCAAAGTCCAGTTTATGAACAAAGATCCTCTGTTTTTCTGGTTTTGTTTATTGTTTCATAGGACAAAATATATTTATAAGGAAAATGATTCAACATTGACAAGAACGTTAGAGTTTTACCGGTATATATATATATATATATATATGTTGGGTCTGAAACTCTCAGGTGCTCACTTGGCAGTGAATTGAATGTCAAATGATTGATGATTACGCGCTTTCGCCTCTCCGATGAACCTGCAAGAAGGGGATCGCAACAGAGGGTATCTTTGGGTCCCTCTCCGATGCTTAAATGAGTATACTGTATGTATAAACTCAAAAACGTAATGAACGTATTGAAAAACAAGAGTATTTATAGAGTGAAGAGATCAAACCGTTATAGGTAACAAAATATCTTGGTGAATATTGTGTCGGTAAAGATTATGATAGCATATATTACGGTTATGGTGTAATATTGCAGTTACCGTATGTAATCTTTAGAGAATACGTGCCCGATATACGCGGGATATCGTGGTCATATCTTTAGTGTCGGTTTGTGGGACCAGAGTTGAGAGATTATTAGACTCTCTTGACGAGTAGTAGGAGACTTTGACCTTGGTCAATGACGACCTGTGATGGAGCTTTGACGTTCAATTTGGCGTGGGTTCGATATTTGACCGCTTTATGAGGGTCAGATTAACATTAATGTGGGCCGACCCGATTTGAATGATATGGATTTTACCCCTGCAAAGTTATTGGGTATTTCTCTTATTGAGCGTCACTATCAATACCCAACAATATATATATATATATATATATATTTCTCACCTCCTTTCATATTGATAACTCAATATTATCTTGATATACACAATGTTCATTTTAGCATCAGAAAGAGATCGCACTTCATCTATTTCATTTCGCAAGTGCATTGATCAACATATAACGAATAGAATTAACTCTCATCAACTAGTTTCACGGATAATCTTGGTACTTTATATTTTATGTAGGTGTCTATCTTCGAAAATCAAGATTAAATTAAAATTAAATCCATTTTGAGCTGATTACTAACTACTTTTAAAACTTATATTTCCTTCCAACTTCAATTAAAATTTTTATTTAATTAGGGTAATTATAATTAAATAAATTGAAAAAAGTTAATTTTTTTCAATTGTGACTAGCCAACTCTTTCCCCCCAATTAACCATACAAATCAGAATTTGTCTCCAATATATACCTCAAATAAAAATTAATTACGGAAATATTCTCGACTTTTTAACAAATACGAAAGTATACCTACCCGCGACTCTCATTCGCGAGTAGTTTTGTCAACAGTGATTCGTATTCGCGGTTGCACATTTAAACGCTACTCCGTTAAATTAAACGTCACTTACGAATGAGTCGCGTGTGACTTAGCATCACATATTTCTCAGTGCATTAATTAATGTTACTCTTGAATGAATGAATTACACTTGACATGAGTTTAATTTTTGTTCCATCCACCATTCTTGTAATCATACTTTTTGTCTTGGATTGAATGTTTTTGCCGCAAGTATTCACGTGCTTAACTTAACAAGGAAGAGAAAGAGAAAGACAAATCATAGATCGGATCGGAAGTCACAATAATGTCAGTCCCAATGACATATCATTGCCAATATTTTTGCTCATCAATTGACGAGTACCTGAACAATAATCTCGTCGTTAAGCCTCCCGCGACTCTCATTCACATGTGACATTAAATTAAAAGTTACCCGTGAATGACATTCGTGAGTGACGTTTAATTTACCAGAGTGACGTTTAAATGTTCACCCGCAAATGAGAGTCGCGTGTAACAAAAAAATAAACTTCTACCCGCGAATGAGAGTCGCGGTCAGATATATTTTCGTAATTGTTAAAAAATTATGATATTTTCGTAATGATTTATTATTTAATGTATATATTAGTGAATTTTTTTACAAATTATACGTATAGTCACTCCACTTTTGACTTTTTAGCTTTTCTGTTCAAAATTGACTCGAAATGCTACGTGGCACTTGACTACTTTCTTTATAATAAATAAAAATAATATGAAAAAACTTTATTTTTCAGATAGTTGTGTTTGGTCTGGTGTTCTGTGCTGGTCCAGGTGTCCCACTACACCAGAAAAATATAGGTTGATTACGTAATTACACATGTTTCATCACTGTGAAAAATGGGTGAAATATGTGTAACCAATTAAGTAATTAACCCAAAAATATATAGAGAAAGGGCAAAATGGTCATTTGATTGATCATCGAATTCAAACACTTTAATTGGTCTAAAAATAATAAATAAAATAAAAAGTAAAAGAGAACAGATTGTAATCGTAAATTCGTAATTGCTGTCTGGCAATTCAATTTCAGGTCTCAGAAGAATTTTCCCTCGGTATCGCTTCCTTCCTTCCTTTCCCTGTACATCATCACTCCTTCAAAACCCTAGAAATTCCAAATCGTCAGTCCTCTCTTTCTCTCCATCAGCGCCTTCAAGCAGTTCTGGCATCGCCGGAGCAACCACGATTTCCAGTGGATGTCTCGATGAAGAGTCGAAATAAGTTCCAGGTCTCTGATACCGTGCCTGCCTAGCGTGACGGAAGGAGGGGGTGCGTGCATTTCCCTCTCATGGAAAAGCGCGTGTACGAGGTCTGGAAAGGAAGCAACGTAAGGCTAGCTCTTCTTTCTTCTGAATTCTGAAAGGGAGCAAAGTGCGTGCATTCTTGTCACTATACTATGCAGTTTCTCTGGAACTCGTATAGCACAATTTCGTTTGACAGATAAGAACCCGATAGTATTGTTACCTGTTAGTTGTTCGTAGATGTTTGAGAGAAATGAATGTAGCATAAATCTTGAACATATTAGTATGGTAGTGAAGCTACTGAGAGACCACCAGTGAGAATGATAATTTTTATCACCAGCTGGAAAGAACTTGTCTTTTAGGATTTTTTTCCCTCATGCCACTAAATCACTATGAATCGTTTAGCTTCCAACACAGAGGACTAACTTATGCTTGTGGTATTTCTTGTTTCCCATGACCAAGAAACAAGCGTAGATTGTTTGGATGAAGGAAACGAACTTAATTATGTTATTATTCTCCGTTTTCTTTCCTCTTCGCATATAAGTGAATTTTGTTGGTGGGTTTGTGGAACCTCTGAAAAATCTGATTACCTTGCCTGTCTCATGTAATTCTCATTGAAATGAAAAGTTAGAGAATTTTTGGTAAGAGGATAGTCTCATGTGTGGGAGCTAAACCTTGGCATGCTTCCGTTATAAGTGAAAATTATTCCATTCCTTCGGTATATATATGGTGCATCCATGTGCCTAAAGGATATACGAAAAGATTATCTCATTGCTTAAAAAGTTAAAAGGTGTCCATCAGTATGGAAGGTGCAGTAGCTTGCTGGTGATGGAAATATAGATTTTGAAGTCGGGAACAGGCTCTGCTATTAATGAAGTGGGAATATGCATAGCATAGGAACTCTAGTGAGTGGATGTAGGAAATGGAAATAATGGGTGGCTGCTTTTATATATATATATATATAAATAGGGAAAGTGATGCATGCTTAATGTATGGAAACATTATGTAAAAGTGAATAACGTCTACCGTGATAAATTGCGTTTTGAAGAAGCTTTTATTATTTTTCTGGCAGTATTTATATTTGCAAAATTTACTGAACTGTTCAAGGTCTCTGCAATAACTCAATGCGCATTTTCTTTTCTGCCTGTACATTTAAACTCTTTTTGTAGTGTTTAATTTTCTCGGGCACGCTTTGTTATGAAATTATAAAATTTCTTTTTGTTTTGCAGAAATTCCTCCTTGGAGGAAGACTGATTTTTGGGCCAGATGCAAGATCGCTTCTTATTACCTTGTCATTGATCATTGTTCCTGTTGTTATCTTCTGTGTTTCTGTCGCTAGACATCTTCGCCATCAATTTTACTCACAAAATGCCGGATACGCAGTTCTAGTGGTACCAATTGTGTTTACAGTATATGTTAGTACTTGCCTCCTTTAACTTTTAAATTCTTTCATATCAAGTTGAATGGTCTGTCTGCTGCCATGCTGGTCTATGTTTTGCATTATATGAAAGTCATTAAGTTCTCCTCCCAAAGTAATAGATTTTTTCCCTCTGATTATGTCTACTCTCATTAAATTAGCTTTTGAAATCTATCGTAAGTCTTACAATGAGCATTTTAAGATTTGACTACCAGAAAATGTAGGTAGCAAATTTGTATTATTAGATGCATTATCTCGTCGAATCTTATATTTTTATTCTAAGACTAATACCGGCTACCCTACTATTCATGTAGACGTGTTTCAAAAGTAACTGTCATATGATTGTTGGCGAGATAAAATTAAGTTTTGTTTTTGAGTATTATGTTCACAGACTATGGTTACTCTTTTCTTGCTATTTGAGTATTGCCATCTCAGATTCACCAGCTCTTTTCTTCATGCAATAAAGTAAAAGCCCTCTTCTAAAGCTGTATACCCTGATCTTTCATAGGTACTGGCTCTTCTTTTTCTTACTTCTGCCCGGGACCCAGGCATTGTACCCCGCAATGCACATCCACCAGAAGACAATATACGCTTTGATTCTTCAGCTTCTGCTGAGATTGGAGGGAGACAGACACCCAGTCTTCAGTTTCCTAGAACAAAGGATGTTGTGGTAAATGGTGTTCCAGTAAGGGTGAAATATTGTGACACGTGCATGCTTTATCGTCCACCACGATGCTCCCACTGCTCCATTTGCAACAACTGCGTGGAGCGCTTTGATCATCATTGCCCTTGGGTCGGGCAGTGCATTGGATTGGTATGGTAGTTCAAGCTCCTCACTCCTTTTATTGTTTTGCCACTTGGTAACGAGTTCAACATGAACTAGCTGACTTGTCTTTATTTTTGTTTGGTGCAGCGGAATTACCGCTACTTCTTCATGTTTGTTTCTTCGTCAACTCTTCTCTGCATCTACGTCTTTGCCATGTCAGCTATTTACATCAAAATCTTGATGCACCATCACCACGGTACTGTCTGGGAGGCAATGAGAGAATCTCCCGTCTCTGCTGTTCTAATGGCCTATTGCTTCATCTCGCTGTGGTTTGTTGGCGGACTTACAGGTTTCCATCTGTACCTCATAAGCACTAACCAGGTCAGTATTATTCTTCCCCAATAGTGTATTACTAAAATAGGGTGGACCCTTTGCAAAATTGAGTGTCTGAACCATTGGATTATAGAAAGTAATCAATTGCAAATCCATTGGCCCAAACACACAACATTATATAACCACTAACCTTACTTTAGCAATTCCTTTTCTCAATATGAACTATGAATGTTTTGTTGTAGCTTATGGTTAGGCTATAGTGGCTTAGTGTTGCTCATTAGTCATTGTTGTGGTGAATGATGCCCAAGATGGGAGAATCTGCACTCTCTTAGCATCAAGTATTAGCTGCAATGGCTTATCTTGGTATTGAAAATGAATCGGTTCTTAAAAAAACTTTTATGCAGACCACGTATGAGAATTTTCGATACAGAGCAGACATCAGAGTAAGTGTGTACAATCAAGGTTGTGTGGGTAACTTTCTGGAAGTATTCTGCACAAAAGTAAGCCCGTCAAAGAACAGTTTCCGTTCTTTTTTCCGAGAGGACCTACCAAAACCATCTTTAACCACCGCCAAAGCAACCCAAATGGAGGATTCAAGCATGGATAGACGGATAAAGGTTGAAGACGACCTAGACATAGGAGAAGACCTTCTGAAAATCTCTCAGAGGCGCAACATTGAAGAGATGAGTGAGGATTTAAGAGGCAGCAACAATGGCAGCCGACACCACATTTCTGATGCCGAGTCATATATGGGCATCTCTGATCATCACCGAGCTCCAACTGTCCGATCAGAGACCAGACATTCAAGTTGGGAAAGGAGAGGGAGTTGGGACATTCCTAATGAGGATTATGGCAACTCTAAGGTTGCTTCCAGGGATGCTCGACAATGACCGGTGATGAACAAAAGCGTGTTTTTTCATCGGATCGGCTCGTCTCAATGCTTGTTATAAAAAGGATTGGTAATATTTGAAGTGAAGCTGCTATGGGCAATTTTAGGTTGTTTCTTTGGTTTGGAAGGAGCAGGTTGTGTAACGGTGTCGTGTGAAATAGGTATTTAGAAGATAGTGCTTGAAATTTATTTTTTTCGTGGGTTGTCTTATGCATACCTATTATATTAATATTAATATGTTTGTTTTAAATCTATAATAATTCACTGCTCGTATTGAAGTTAATTATTAAGGAGTGCAATTGTTGGCCATTATATTGGGATTATGTAAGTGAATATACCAAAAATAAATTAACATTATCCAATATATATTAATAAGTATTAAAACGTTGTTCAATCCACCTTGTATAAACTACGGGAGAGGAGGCATATACCAGCTAAACTTCACGGCTCAATGTATATTGAGCCGTGGAAAATGAAATTAAATTGAGCCGTGATAAATGATAATTGTCCCGACGCTTCATATCACAGCTCAACTTCATTTGAGCCGTGATAATTTAACGGCTGAATTATTCAACCGTTAAAAAACTTTGTTTGAGCAGGTAAACGTTGCTTCTCCCGTAGTTATTAGTATTCCGTCCATTTCAATAAAATTAAATACTGAATGCATATCATTTATAAGTTGCCAAGTAACATATAAAGACGATTAGTTTGAGGTTTTATTTTTGATCTAATTAAGTGCCAAATAAGCTCATTTTTTTCTCCTTTTATTTTAAATCACACCCAATATAGAAAATAACAAGTAAGATTAATACTAATTTTCTGCTCAAAGCACGCGTAAGTAAAACTAATTTATGTGCCAATTTGTAAAACGGGTTGAAATTTTAAACCCATATAAAATTCAAACTGGACTAAAGATACCACTTGAAAAGGACATTAATTTTTACATTCATAACCCTAAATTACATATATATTAATATTGTATAACAAAAAAGACAATAGTTTCTTCCGAGTTGCGCGTCTTTTCGGTGTGTCCAGACCATCTTTGGATGACCACAAAAAGATGAACCTTGAATTTCTTTATTTTCGTTTCAATAACTGCCCTTGTTTTCCGCGTTCTTCGATCTTCTCTATAAATGGACGATCCATGGAGAAGGAGAAAACCCTAAATTGCAGATTCTTCTCCAATAAAAACTACCTTCTCTTTCCGTGACCAATGAAAACCCTAATTCATGGAAGAACAAGTCTGTTCATCGTCGCATCATCTCTCTTGCTACTAACGACTGTGTCGGCTTGGCCACGAAAGAACACAGATATCGTCAAACGGGTACCATCCACTCAAAAAAAATGATTTTTTTTTCCAGTTTCAGAGGGTTTTCTTTTTTAATCGGTCTTACCACCAGAATTTAGCAGTATTTTGCAGCATGAAAGGATGTTGAAAGTTCAGAATCTGCAGATATAAATAAGCGAGATATTATATTTATTAGTATATAATTATATATTTATATTGATATTTTGTGCAGAGAAAAATGATCTAACACCTATATATTCATTACATCTTCTTCAAGACCTAGTTTGTTTTGAAACCCTTTTCCAGAAAAAAAAAATGATCTAGGGATTGAAGTAGGGGTGATAAAAAAAGACTATTGGACTGAATTTCCGACAAGACCGGTCTGAGACCGAACAAGTGTTTTTATTCTTAAAGGTCAGCCTCGGTCTCGGGTTTTCCCCCGAAAGCCCGATTAGGACCGGTCCAGACTGAATTTACTATGCAAATCCTAAAAACCAATGATGTATGTTTGGATCTATGGGAGAAAATGAACTTTGTTTAGAATTTTGTATGTTTGTTACTTTGACTTTGTTTAAAATTTTGTATGTTTGTTACTTTGATTTGTACTTTATATGTTTGTTACTTTGATTCCAATGATGTTTGTATTTGGACAAAAAAAAATTCTTTGGGGGGTCAGATTCGGTCCAGGACCGAGACCGGCCCAAGTCAAGAAAGACCGACTCGGGCGGGCTTTTTTGGCTGAGGTCGGCCTTGGTCCTTCAGAAAGCAAGATCAAAATTTCGGTATCGGTCTTGCCTTCAGGGCCGGCCTACCCCGTCCATTATCAGCTCTAGTTTGAAGAAGATGAGCAGATAAATAGTAATAAAATATATTATTTTTCAATTATCTGCAATTATTTTTGTGATGAATTTCAACCAAAACATATACATATATTTATCAATGTCGATCGAACAATATATTATTATGGCAAATTAATTATTAATTACGATATGTATTAATGTGATTATTACCCCTTTTTTTAGATATGTAGAAGAGCAGGGAAGCAACAAGCTGGCGATTGCTTGAGAGTTTTATATAGCAACCCCCAAACCATACTAACCAAGGACCTCAAAGGGTTAGCCAATATTGCCCTTGAACTCGGAAAAGACAATGCCACACATTGCGTCGAGTCTATCAAAACCTTGCACTCCCAACCCGGGTTGCCCGGGGCTCTATATCCCGTGCTTCTCAACTGCGCAGACTTATTCACAATGTGCGCACGAAACTTTGATGTCGCAAAAGCTGATTTGCAAGTTGATCCCCTGACCGCAAACTATGATGTAATGCTCGTTTATGACGGACCTCGAGATTGTGATCAATTGATGGTGGATAAAAATGTAACTAATGCACAAGTACAGGCCCTAGGGGACAATTTACGTTTCTTTGCAAATATTGGGGACGTTATTACTGCTGCACTACTACTATAGGCAAGGAGAAGGGGAAATGGAATATATAGATGGATAGCACCATGAGATGAATAATAGAAATGGAATATATATATATATATATATATATATATAGATGATGGTTTATAAATGTTGATTATTAATGCATGTATATAATTTTGTTCAGTACAATTAAATATATTGTTAATATAAATATTGATTTTAAAATTGAACGGTCCAACTGTATTTATGGAAATATAAGTTATAACCACTATAATAAATCAACACTGAAACACAACATAAGGACAAAAGTCACAAAACCGTCACGCGTTGACTTTTAGAGAATCTCGAATGTGAAATAACTTGTCCTTTTTTATTTTTTGGTTAATTAGGTACGTCTTTATTTTTATTTTTTGAAATTTTATTTGCTGCTTTTCTTCTTAGTTCTATTGTTTTTTCTTTGAATAATAATATTTGACACTGTGGTATAGTGATAGAATAATATTTCTAATACATTATAAAATCATATTTAATTCCCGACTGATGAAAAAAATAAATTCAATTGTACTTTTGAATGAAGTTTAAGAGTACGCCTAAATTTATATATATTTCAAAATTTGATGCTTATGTTGGTATTTTATTTTTGAAAAATGCATAAATTTTATATTAAAAAAATCAGCATGTCTTTGTATCGGTGGGTTCATGTCTTTGTCATACATACATATAGAATCTACCTCAATAGTCATTTATATTAACACATGTGACTGAACATTTTAAATTTGTATTGAGTAGTTACTTATGTTTAAAAATGTGACTAAACAGTTTAAAAAATATGCAAAAAAATGATTAAAATATTCTTCCCCTTATCTTATTCATCTTCATGTTCTGGATTTTCAACCTGTTCTTTCTCGATTCAAACCCGAAATCATATTTTCGGACATGAAAATGAAGATTGAGATAAAAGGGAGGAGTAAAATCGTTATTTTAGGGACTATTTAATCCCATCTGTCAAACATAAGTGACTGAATATGAAAACTTTAACCAAAAAGTTATATATTTTTTTAAATGTAAGTGATTATTTAGATACACACAATACAAAAAAATAAGGGATCGTTTAGCTACACACAAAAATATAAATAATTATTCAGTCACATAGTATCAATATAAGTGACTGTTAAAGTGGTATTAGAGGTTGATATGCCTCACAACTGGTTAATAATAAAATGAAAACAAAGTAACATATAAAGTAAATTGAATCACTACTTACAAAATATAATTATTTTCAATTCATATCTTCATTTAAAGTATCATATTTGTCCCTTTATTTTTTTTAATTAATTATTTACCCCCAAATCTAATTTTCACCTTCCCTCAATAAAATTCTTAACTGCATTCCGGTCCTTAATCAAAGGCATAAGTGTCCAAAATGTACACCCACCCTGCCTATTGGCCTACCATGCATTCCCTAGCTATAGGGTTTTAGCTAGAGACATTGAATGGACCCAATCCTTTCTTCATTTCGTATCACAAAATTAAATCGTTGATGGCACATATTTGACCAATCTTTGGTTTGGCGTTGGTCACTTCACACATTTATAGAAACAACAGTTGGATAGACGATTTGCGACATGACCCAAAAATGTCCGAAACGTGTGGAAAAAAAAACAAATCCTGTTGGTGGGTGCCTAATTCTTCATGTCGTGAGTGAGGTTTTGTCCAACTAGCTACCTAGCTTATTGGAGTGGTCACTCACTCGTCGTTGTCCAGACCTAACGATATGTATGTACGTATCCTCAAGTCAAATAATCAACAAACCCTAATCTATACAAATAATTAATGAAAACACCTTAATTAAGGATGGTCATTCATAATTTCTTATCCTAATTAAGGGTGTCAAATTGTGCATAGCAATACGTTTATCGTGGTAGACTTACAAAATACGAACATGACATGCAATTTTGTTGTGTGTATTCATTCGTGTTATCGTCATGTTGTGTTAAGTTTATCCGTTGTACTTATCAATCACATGCAAATTTATAATAATAATTATAAATTCATACATCATATTTCACGAATCGTTAATGCAGAATTAACAAAATCTAAAAAATAAACAATGAAATAATGGAGTTTTAAAACTTATTAAATTAGACTTGTTTATAAAAATCATTCTTCCAAATTCAATTTTCAAATTCAATTTTATTGTGTTATAATGTGTGTCGTGTTTGATACTTAAATACAATAACACGACACGAAGATTACTTCGTATTATCGTTCTATCACAAAGTTTCACAAGTACATTTATATATATATATATATATTCGTATCGTTTTACATAAAATATTATCCGTCCTAATTAGGGGTGATAAAAAAACTGGTTGGACCGAATTCCCGACAAGACCGGTCTGAGACCGACCCGACTAGATCCGAGCGGGCGTTTTTTCCTCTCTTCAATGTCGGTCTCGGACTTTTCCCCAAAAAAGTCCGACTAAGAACGGTCCGACCTTGAAAACCCCCCTAGAAATTCATGTTGTAACCCTTGAAACACTAATAATTCATGACCTTGAAGCATTCAACAACTCTTGGATCGGTTCCATAAGGGAAGTGTGATGGAAGACTAGAAGCGAGCGGGTTCAAGACCAAAACTTCAGTGATTTTTTTAGTCAATTCAATTGATTTGTTTTTTACCAAAAATTTCGGTCTTACATCGAGACCGGTCCGAGTCAAGCAAGACCGACTCGGACAGACTTTTTTGGCAAAAGTCGGTCTCAGTCCTCCAAATGTCAAGACCGAAATTTCGGTCTCGGTCTCGGTGCTACCTCCAAAATCGGTCCGGTCTGCCCAAGATCAATCCTAGTCCTAATAATTTCTCTCCCTGGACCAATACAATGGTTGGGCATGACTTTCGTTCGGGTAGCTAGTGGTCACTCAATATCGTGGCTTGTCCTTTTAGCTTAGAGAGATATGTCACTACCCTACCTGAATACAAAAACTAGGTGTGAAAAGGAAATGAGCCATTTGGATTGGGGAGGAGATAAGGATTCATACAGTATGTAAATTTATATTCTATAATAAGGTAATGCGGCTTTCTGTGAATAGAAATGAAACATCGTTTTTGTATGTCTAAATATATGATATAGACAAAATGAGTTGTGCTTGTTTTCATCAGAATCGGGATTCAGAAAAATGGATGGAGTACTATGAATTTTCACTAGAAAAATCGACATAATCATATCAATTTGTTAATTGAGAATTGATTTCGGCAATAGAAAATTAATAATGAGGTACTAATTTTCACTAGAAAAATGGGTTAATTATCTGAACCGTTACTTATGTCGGTCAATGTGGCCGAATCGTTGAAACTTGGGTCCAACCGTTACTCATGTTTCCAAATGTGACTGAACGGTTCAATTTGTTAACTTCCGTTATTTATCACCATTAACATTTCGAATGTGCGTTTCACGTGACCTTCTTAGATTACACACTTATCAAACTACCCATCTCCTTGTCTATTTAATCAGTTTCCTCCTTAGAAGCAGTTGGAGATCTGAAGGCGCGAAAATTTCGAAAAACCCATGCTGGAAAAAAGAACGAAGAACTCACGCTGAGTTGAAGAGAAAACAGCAAGCAATCGTGAAGTCTGAGGATGAATCTGCTCCTATGGTGGTTGACAACCGTCGAAAGGTTCAATCTCGGTCAAGTTCTTTCATGAAGTTTCGCGTATAAGAATGTGTTACTGCGGGCTTGTGTTCACTGTAAAATCTGTTGGTCCGTGGTAGAATTTCTCTCGTCTTTTCCACGGTTGCCCCAATTTTAAGTTAATTTCATAGTATGTAATCTTAATTGGTAACCATTCAGTCACATTCTCAAACTTAAGTAATAGTTCAGTTACACAAAAAAAGATGAGTAACATTTTAATCATATATGTCAAATATAAGTAACTGTTGATATGGTTTACCCTAGAAAAATTGATAAGGTTTTAGTGAATTTACATATAAACGAGAGCGAGAGGAACAAACAACTCTTATCTTTCAGCAGTATGTAACTTTTCAATCTGAATATATGAAAAATACAAATATATTAAAAAATTAAAATGATAAAATTTAGCAAAATAATCAATTTTCAGTTATCTCTTATTCATACATTTTTAGATCCTTAAAAAAATCGTATTAATTCATTTTTATTATTGATCAAATACCCACGCGAAAATAGGATCTAACCGCGCGTGGGATGTTAACATTTAACGGAATCGGTATGGGAAGGCAAAAGTTGCCAAGCGACACGTGTCTTTAAATGAACCTCTAATAAGTCCAGAGGGTTAGACACGTCAGCTGGAGGCACGTGGTGGAATGACCACCGCTAGTGTTTTTGGAACCAACCGTTCTGCGTCATGAGACATGCGTCCCTCTAAGAGAAGGGCACGCGCCAAATTTTTATTATTAATAATTTTCAATAGTGACGTGTTTTTTTAAAATTCATTCTGACTATATATATATATGCGCGAGGCATGTTTCCATATACATTTGGTGAGACTAGGGTAGGCGTGAATGTTGCTCTAACTCTGCGTAGTACGTACTCTCATTCGGTCTACATTCTCATATTTTTTAAGTATATTATTTTAAAATACAATCTAAAGATTAAAAAGAAATACAGAACACAAGTAGTGTTAATTAACCTTGATTAGGAAGTTGCGTTGAGTTTATGAGAATTACATAATTTGCAACGATTTAAACTTAAGTATGTATATAATATTTTTATTTTTATTTAAATAACTCTTATTTGTTTAGCTAAGATTAATTATATACATAAAGATGTAGTTCTACATATCTAATTATAACTAAAAATGTATTTTAATTCTATACATATTAGTTCATAATATTTTTATTAAAATAAAATATATTATATATTAATATAAAATTACTCTGATTTACCATCATCTATAAGTTGAGTCTGCATATTATAACATGGCTCGTACCTTAATAGTAATCACTTACTTCTATTAAATTCGTCTCATATTTCGCAATCCGTAATATTAATAATCAAATTCGATGGTGCACTTCAAATTTACCATTCTCATAACTAGACCCGACAATTTCACTCACGACACGATAACACGATACGAACACGCACGAAAAAGTCGTGTTTGTGTTTGCCTTTTATGGTACGATAACACGATTGTTTTTTCGTGTCGTGTTAGTGTTTAGGTCTCAAAACACGATAACACGAAAACAATATAATAATTTATATATTATATTCATATCATTTTATGAAATAAGGACCAAACGTGAAATATAAAAAACTGAGGGGACGTGTTTATGTTATTTATGCCGTGTTATCGTGCGAACGTGAAAACGTGTTACAATGAAATATTTTCGTGTTATAGTGTTATTTTCGTGAAAACGTAAAATTGTGTTATCGTGCTACGACTTTGAATGAATATTTTCGTGTTATCGTGTTCGTGTCGTGTTGATACAATAAATTTTTGTGTTATGTGTATGTGACACAATTACATTTTTGTGTGTGTCGTGTTGGACTATCATACATGTCATGTCGTGTCTTGTTGCACGATGGCACGCATGCACGAATTGCCACCCTAGTCATAACTCATCGAGACTATTACGTACTTATGAGTGGTGAAATTAATTTAAGAAAAACAAGCTTCATGCCTCCTAATCATGTGTCTCCACGTGTGAACGAGCATGGTACGAGGGATTGATGACATGGATCGATTGATCTGTTGTGTAGGTGGGTGTGGGGTGGGGGGATAAGGGCGCGGCTTAATAAATACTATATATAACGGCGTTGTAATTTTTAACTACATACTATAATTGTAATTATAATAATAATGGATAAGTTTTAAATATTATAATTATATTTATAACTGTAATTATATTAATTTTAACACGGTCGAGATTAATTCAAATTTGATATACATATTAAATTTATTTACATAATAATTTATAAATGGTTATATAGTTATGAACTTATGATCCACGATTATGGATCAAATATCATAACTATTACAAAAAGAAATTTATTAGTATGGTGTCGGTTAACCATATTAATAATAATGCAGTGCAAAAATTATGATTTTAAATTTTCACTGCCACATTATTAACCTGAAGGTTATTTTTCTCATTGGCTAGTTTATTTATTTATAATTATTAGTTAATAATAATAACACAAAAGTGTGTCATTAACCTGGTAAATAGTTATTTATATTTCTTGAGGTAACTAATTAATCACTGTCAATTGACCAGTCGTTGTGTTTGTTCTTTCCACTGTATGACCTTAAAAAACAAGTGTTTAGAATATAATATTTTCATAAGAATTACATGATAAACGAACATACCAAAACTAATAATAAATTGTAGTTTAAACCAAAGAATAAGTCTAAACATACATATCTAAATAACACAAATTTAAATATATATATATATATATATATAAATAACCAAATACCTATCTATCATAAATAAAAAGTTGGAATTTAATTAAGTTAAATGGGAAAAAAAACTAGGTTTGAGACGTGAACGACCTTCTCAAGCAACTCCCTCTCTCATCGACGATTCAAACATATCTGACAATCTGTTATTTATTTTATTTGGATAATAAGGAATATAGATAGCATTTAGCAATTAATTGACGAAAGGTTAAGCATTTCGTTAGAAGCATAACTCGGTTATAATTAGAAGCATATTTTAATTTAAATGATTTTAAATATTATTACTCACTGGTCTATGAATTGTACATGATTTTATATATAATACTCTTCACATATTTATAAATTAAAAAATATTAAATCAGAATTAGTAATTAAAAAAATAGGGCAACAATTTGTAAAAAGTAAACATACATTATGTTAAATTTAATATTATTACTTTCACATGGCATATCTAAATTATATGTGATACCACTTATTTGAATTATAACAATTGGATTATAACTATTCTCTCTAATATAAGTAAATCATGAGAAATTTCATCATTCTCTTTAATACTTATTTCAAAATGTATTAAAATATTATAAATAGATCTAGAAATAAAATAATCCTACAAATCAGAAATTTAAACATAACAAAAATTATAATATAGTAAAAAATATGAAAAATGACCTAAAAATATATATGTAAAAATAATATATTCTAAAAAAACAAATAATATTTAATACATAATAATAGTCTCCCTCTCTATCTTGTGGAGGAGGTTGAGCTCAGGATAACTATCAACCCAAAGGATAGAACCATACGTAAACACATCCTTAATACAAATTTATTTAAATTAAAATATTTGGCTGTAAATGGAAGAGGAGACAACTTGATGGAGTTTCGACATCCTTACACTCTTTAAACATGACTTTTTAATTATTTAATTTTTAAAAATCTGCATGGGGATAATCGGATAGAGATTTATAAATAAACCACATTTGACCAACATTTTTATTTTAAAAAATGCCTACCCTGAACAACAAATTAGTAGGATTGAGTAAATTAATCATTTATTTAGACCGTATTACCCAACTATACATTTTCATGCCGTTTTATTGGTTTAATCGAATGAAACGAGTATTTGGTAAAAAACAAAAAAATTATACATTTTCATCACGCTTTTGACATTTAAGAAGTCAATTTTATACATTATAACATGATTACATTAGAATGGCAATCATGGTAAATTTGGAAAATGAAATAACCTATCTTGCAATTTTATTTATTTTAAATGTACGTACTAATAAAAGACTGCATTAACACAACTTCATATTTGAAAGGAAACGAATAAAAAAAATAATCACCGAAATTGTTAAAATTAAAGAAGTCAGAATAACAACTATTTAAGTATATTGCATCTTTCATTTTATCTTAAGTACAAATATATTTTTAAAAATTATTCTATATTTACTAGCATAACCTCCCAAATAAAAAAAAAAAAACTATCAAATACGTAACCGAATTTAACATGGTTTGGCAAGTAGGTACCCAATTTTTTTTGTCGCAAATAGGTTGCTGAACTTTTCAAAATTAGCAAATAGTTTGCCTAACTTTCTGAAATAAGCAAATAGGTACCTACCGTTAATTTTCCGTTAAAAATAAACGAAAAATATCACGTGAGAAACAAACAGGTACCTGAACTTGACATGGTTTGGCAAACAGATAATTGAACTTACACGAATTAGCAAGTAGATACCTGAACCGGTTCAAAAGTCGATTTAGAACCAGTTCAGAACGAACCACTTTTTTTTTTTAAAGGTAGAATTTATAAACCAAACACATGCATGACTTAACCCTAAAACCTAAGTCATGCATGTATTTTGTATATAAACCCTACTCTTGTTTGTTTTTAAATAAAAAGGTTCGACTGAACCGGTTCTGAATCGGTTCAAGTATCTATTTGCTAATTTGTGTAAGTTGAGGTACCTGGTTGCTCCTCACCTGCTGCTCACGTGCTGTTTTCCGTCACAAATCAACGAAAAATTAACGTCAATAACTTATTTGCTAATTTCTAAAATTTCGACAACTTATTTGCGGCCAAAAAAAATTGGGTACCTACTTATCAAACCAGGTGAAATTTGACTACCTATTTGATAATTAACCCATTAAAAAAAAAACTAACGGTAAAAGTAAAACTGTTCCTGTAGTTCTTTAGTGAAGGAGAGACCAAGGTACGTAGTATCAACCTCGTCAACAGAACACCAATGTCAGATGACATCACCTTAGAAACTCTAAGGTTTAGAAGAAGGCGGGTACTGGCTCGAACCGAGCCACTGATCGGCAGCGAAATCAGAGCTGTAACCTTCCCCACTCCTCGTGTCCGGCGGCGGTGGCCGCCAGAGATACTCCAGTTGTTGCCCTGAATACTGCAATGGGAACGAGGGAGAGAGCGGAGAAGGAACGGAAGTTGTAGACGATAGGGACAATGGCGACGACCGTGATATAGAAGACGTTGAGAAGTAGGACGACTGTGGTGATGACGGTGGCAGTGGCAACATCTGATCCAACAAGGCAGATGGTTGTCCTTGCAGCAGCCTCGTGTACTCCCAGTAGTCCCCGAACATGTCCGTACTCAACGGTGCTTGGCCGTGATAGTGGGCCCCGCTCGGGGGCAGAGACTCCGGCGGAGAAGCTAACGTTGTCGCCTGAGGAAGAGTAACCGCCATCCGACGAGCTGACGTGGCGGTTTGTACAGGTGGATTCGCGCGTTCTGGGAAATTGAGCTTTGCGCGGGTTCCTCGGAACCGGAGCGCGGCATCGTCATACGCCCTTGCGGCCGCCTCTGCGGTGTCGAAGGTGCCCAACCACACACGCGCGGCCTTGTTGGGATCCCTTATCTCTGCAGCCCATTTGCCCCACGGCCTCTGCCTTACACCTCTATATTTCCTCCTCTGACCTCCCAAGGCTTCTTCCGACATGGGTTCGCTTGACGGAGTTGTCGGAGTGGCCGCCGCCTGTGGTGGCGCCACGGCGGTAGTATCTTCCGCGGCTTCATCAATCAAGAAAATTTAAAAATTTGAAATCAGCAAATTCGATTTTTCTATTTTTCTCAAGAATATTAATGATCGATTGTAAAGAATATTTCCTCGAAATTGATGGAATCATTACCCGTTACGGCATATAAAGTCTCCTCCTCACGCACTCTCTTCTGCCCAGTAAAAGAAATAGAGCGTGGAAAGGACCCGTAGCCGCCGACCGAAGCATCCGAAGAATACGCGGAAGGGAAAGAGTATATTCCATAATCACTAGACCCCACCGTCTCCGCTTCCCAGTTTCCGCCGCCGACTCTCTGACTCGAGACCACACGCCTCAGCGTTGACACCGTCTCAGCATCCGAGCTTCCCTGACCTGCTGCTGCTGTAGCAGGAGGCTGTTGCTGTTGCTCCGCCGGCTCCTGATCGGACCCATACGCTGTTCCTGGGGTCTGCCCTGCGGATAAATATCTGATTAATTCGCCGGAGCCGGTGCCTCTGTGGTCCGCCACTGTTAGAGAGCACATGAACAGAACGAAGGTAGTCTAGTGTGAAGTTGAAGCAGCTGTAGAGGGTTTCTGCATGAGAAAGCAAAGCAGGAGACCGACTCTTGAGGATTTTCTTTTTGTTGTAGAAGGTGGAACAATCTCTTTATATAGTCTGAGTTTGAGTTTGAGCCGCCATTGAGAAAGAATAAAGCTATTCTTTTTGAGAACCGCTCAAAACAGAGGAGGCCAGGAGGGATGTGTTGAAACTTGAAATGATGTTCGGATAATAATTATATATAAAAGTTATACATGGTTAAACTCGTATAATCTCATCGGTTAATGATTTCTTATGTTTAAAAATATTCTTATTTAGTTTAAATAACTATTGAAAGTTAAATTTTAATAATGAATCAGTGATGTAATATTAATGTGACGAATGTCAAATAAAATAGGGAGGATTTTTTATTTTAAATAAAAAGTAAGAAAAAATATTTAAAATATATATATATATATGAAAAAAAATATTATACCTAAATTAAGAAGGAAAAAAACTCCATGCTTGTTCTTTTGGTTTTCATTTTTAAAAAAATAAATTTGCAAATAATAAGTTTTATATTGAAAAAATATGTTTTTTTATATGTTTATATTTATTCTTCTTAATTTTCAATTTTAAAGTAATTTTTTTTATAAATATTATTTTCAAATTTGAAATATATATACAATTTAAAATAAATATTATATTATATACCTACGTGACATTGACATGACAATGTCACAAAGCTCACATAGTACTAATTAATCGCAACTCAAGACTAATAAAGATACTAAAAGATAACATTCATTAGTATAATGGTACATCTAATAACACAAAAAAAAAATAGATATCAAATAATTACATAAATCAAACATGTAAGACAATTAAAATTGTTAATCTAATAATAATGAAATATTAAGAGGTATGTCCTTCACTATTTATGGGGAAGTACCATTACCACATCCTACCTTCATTTACCCTTTGGATTAACATCAATTATAATCTATAGGGAGAGAATACTAGATGTCTTTTTACTTAGACAAATAAATTTTAAGCGTGTATTTAAGTTTAAATTATCAATACAATACGATTAACAACTCATTGGTCATAGTATGCACGATCACACTATTAGTTTTTTGACTATTTAAAAAAAAATACTTCATATGTATGCGATACAATACCTAATTCACAAATTTCATGGGATAATTTTACAATTAGATTTTAAAATTTTAAAATTAGAAGTATAAAAATAAATTTAAATATAATTAGAGATCCATAATTAATTACGTTTATGTATTTGCCTATAGAATTGTTAACTATCATTATTATTCACATCTAAACATATCTATAAAAACTGTTTAAATACGAGTATTGTTAATGATAATTATATATATATATATATATATATATGTGTGTGTATAATATTAAAATTGATGTAGTATATCGCTATAAAGTTAAAAAATTTAACAAATTGGTCGGATACCTGTAATTGTGGTCTAGTGGTTGAGAGCGCTGACTCCCAAGTGGTTTGGCTACAGGGTCACGAGTTCGAATCCCCCCAAGTGTTATTGGGAAATGGTAAACTTGTGACCGAAGTGCCGACCTCTCAACTCTAGGCTGTCGGTTGGGCTACGTTGACGGAGCTAGTGCAAAGCGCTGGTTGTTCTCAGATGTGGTAGATGACGATAGAACTCACAGATGTTAACAGGAAAACCCGAACATTATGTAGCGGAATGGATCTAGGGTCGCCACTACTAGCCCATTCATTTTTTAATGACAAAAAAAAAAAACTCGTAAACGCTTACCTAAAAAAACATGCGAAAAGGACTGTTCTTGGTGTCCAAGATAAATGATGTGCTTAATTGGATTTTTTTTTTCTTTTCTTCCAACTCAATTATATAAGTATCTCGACATATTTATCCTTCACTTTAGGCAAAAATTAGTCATATATTGTAAATATGTTCCAAAAAAATTATAATTAATTTTAAACTTTAATTAACTGAATTATACTTATTTTTTTAAAAATTAACAAAAAAAAAACGATTATAAACAATTAAAACTCTATATAGAAAGTTATATCTATATATCCCTATATTGATGACACATGAATATTCTTATCCACTTTTTAAAATGAGTGACAAGTTGTTCTCATGCATGGTCAAATCAAGAGTATCGCGAGGGAAAGTTGTCTCTTTTTTTCACAACTTGTTATATTTTCCAAGATGTATATACAACCTTACTTATTGTAGCTCATAATATAATGTTTAGAAATTTAGAGAGGATTTCTGGATAGATCCGAAGTCGTGATGACACTTTTAGAATGAAATTATTTTGTGATTCACCCAAAATTTCAATCGGATAAAATTAGAATCTGACCAAGAACTACTTATGAGTAGATTGTTTGTAGTGTACTCTTCGAACCAGAAATATGACCAATGTATAGAGTGTCTCGCCCCTCTTGGATTAAAAATGACGCCAAAGAGACTGTCCCCTTTCAGATCAAAACTTGGCGCCAAAGTTACCTTGCACCATCTCGGATCAATCTTGGCGCCAAAGTTACCTTGCACATTTTCGGATCAATCTTGACGCTGAAGTAAGTGTTTAGAGGTTAGTGTCCAAAATCGATATTTTGGGGTAAAAATTAATTAAAAAATCAAATTTATAATGAATTTTTAGAAAAGTAACTTTATAAAGTATAAAAAAATTCAAGTTGCTCGACCCCAGTCAGGGGCTCCTGTCCCTTGGACCCTGCCCAGGCGTGCTGCCCCCGGACCCCTGCAAATGTGGTGTTACCCCTTTGACCCCATCCTATAAGCAACCGATGAAGTTCTGATACTGTGAATCATACTATACTCAAACAAGTGTGCACTCAGCACCCTCCTTACTTGTTTGATGAAATATTATGATCATATTGTTCAACTAGTCATTCACGTTATACTAAAATATCAACCATAATGTTCATTCAATATATATATATATATGATAATGTGGGGTCCATATTGAATTTGGATTGAATCTATCCAATATGATATGGGCGAATTAATGCATGGAATGTTGGGGAAACAAATAGATAGAAGAGAACGAGTGATAGGAGGAGTTGATGAATATTCCTACACAGATAAATAAAGGTACATAAAAGGATATTTTAACACTTTCTTTACATGCATACACAATTTACATAGTGGATAAAGATTTTTTTTTTTTAATTCTTCAACAAAAAATATCAAGACATAAATAAATAATCAAAATACAAAAATCCCCCATTCCTTGTCAAAACATCGACCGCTAAATGCACGTAATTAATGGATGAAAATTTAGTTAACTAACTAATTACGAATATTTAATTATCTATTACATCATTTATCAACATTATATAAAAAAGAATAGTCTACCGGGTTTTTTTCATGAGATTAAAACAATTGCTGACTATTAACTTTAAGTAGATAAAAACTAATATAGAAATTTATAAAAAAAATACAATTTAAAACATTTGAAATGTATTCTTGTAATTCTAAATGTATATAACAAAATTAAAACTTTATTACCTACTTAAATATACTAATTAGTATAAAGAAAAAAAGACTAAAGATTCATCACCCTTTCCTGATATTTATAAGAATAGAAGTGCAAGTTGCAATAAAAGGAACAATCCACACATATATCTAGATTTTAAACTGCCCTTTATGTTCAAGACGTCAAGTGGAGCAACTACACACATGCTTTACCACTTTTCTGTTGATATTACGCTACCAAATTTAGAATATTTATAATGCAGTCACTAAATAATTTTATAGATAATAAAGTAATGTCTTTGGCTAAAAAGTGTTATCAAAACCAATTAGGGTGTTATCAAAACCAACTACACACATGGTTTGACTGTCGTTTTACTTAAAAAAATAGATATATAAATATATAACTTCAAATATATTAAGATTAAATACATGTAAACAACTCCGAAGCCATTAAGGAATCAGAAATTGTCTCTCTCAACTTTTAAATTTGTGCAACTTTTACCCCCAAAAATGTAATAATTTTCAATTTAATTTATTTAAATTATATATTTGTCATCACTTGTTTTTTTAGGCTTGTTCATGAATCAGTTCGACCCCAAACCGGTTCAGAACTGAACTGGTTTAATTTGTAAAAAAATAGTATTTTTTCTTTCTCTAAAAAACTTGTTTGATTTAAGTAAAGTAAACGGGTCTGGTTCAAACCGATTCATAACTAATTCGAACTGGTCTGGTCTATTTTTTTAATAACAATTTTGGTTAGGAAATAATTTGGTTCAAATTGAAACTGAACAGACTGAAAATTTTGTCCAGCACACTAAACCAGAAGAAAAAACACTAAACTAACTGAAAAATTCATTGAAACGACTGAAAAAACACTGAACCGACTAAAAAACACTGAACCGACTGGAAATATGTTTCACAATCAACTGAAATCTTGTTCAACATCAATATATACATCTTTAGGTTTGGTTTATTGAAGACATCTCTATGTTTGGTTTAATTTCAGACCGGTTTGGTTTATTTTGCTTCAAACCGGTTCTAAAATTATATAGGTTTAAAGTTGTTTGATTTAAATTTAAGTATAAATCAATATAAAAAAATGAATCGATTTGAACTAAATTGAAACTACTACTCTGAACTGGTCTACTTGAAGTCTAAAAAACTGATTTGGTTTTGAAACCAATTCAGCTGAACCGGTTTAAATGAGCAAGCCTAATTTTTTTTAGTTCAACTATGCGTCCTTACTATAATACTTGCCCCACTTAATGAAATTCCTAGCTTCACTCCTCCGTGTAAAACCAACTCATACTATTGAGTTTCTTCTATATTATGAACGGAAAGACTGAAAATCAATTAATTTCTTATAATTTTTTCGATTTTCACTCACTAAACTGAATTCGTAATTTCGTATGCAATCTGATCGATCTTCTGAAAAAACGAAGCAAAAAAATGATTGGTTTCTATTCTGACGATCATTATAGTCTGGTTCTAATAACACTGGACAATATGTGATTCTTTTAAAGCCAAAATGATATTTTTTATCAATAAATTTGTACTTTTATGAAAAATAATTTGAAATGGAAGGACGGAAACATTTGTGATCTTTAGCCCGAAAATATCACTACTTGGTATGGTGGTCCATTAGTAGTATCATCGTTTATATACTGAATCCATCATTTTTCTTGCAAGAAATAAATTGAAGATTCTATTTGTAAACAATCGACTACTTTATACAGATCATTTTTGTTAAAATACTATAATGATCCAATAGTTTTTTTTTACATATTTGCCCTTACTAATTTTAAAGAAACTAATTATCAAATCGACCTCATATTTTTGTAGTCACCAAACTACAGTCCAAAATTGTGAAAAATTCATGTTTCTAGCAAGTTTTGAACCATATGCCTCTTACGTACTAACTAAAAATTTTGTCACTACAATTGTTTTATATACTTCAAATATAGTTACTGAAACAACTCTCATATTATTGTATTAAATATCTCATGTTTATTTTTTATGTTATTTAATAATTAACTTATGTTCAATGTCGTTTATTTAATTATAGTTTTATTTTAATTATGTATCTAATGTATTAATTTTTTGAAATGGTTGAAAAAGAAGTAATATTCTAAATTTAGTATTTATAGGCTACCAACATACTCGTTTTGAAAATAGTTTTTTTTAACAATCTCTAAAAAAAATAATCAAAAAGAGTATAGTATGTAGATAATTAAATTAGAGCTATAACGACACATATGGTGTTAACTTTCAATTTTCACATCGATCATAAAATTTGGTCAAAGTGAGTAAAATTAGCAAAACTATTTTGAAAATTTTACTAACTTTGATCAAATTTTATGACCGATGTGAAAATTGAAACTTAACACTATATGTGTCGTTATAGATCTAATTTAATTATCTACTTACTACTCTTTTTTTTTAGAGATTGTTGAAAAAATCTATTTTCATAATGAGTATTCTGGTAGTCTATAAATACTAAATTTAGAATATTACTTAGTTTTCAACTGTTTAAAAAAATTAATACAGTAGATACATAATTAAATTAAAACTATAATTAAACAAATAACGTTGAACATAAGTTAATTACTAAATAGCATCAAAAAATAAACATGAGATATTTAATACAATAATACGAGAGTTGCTTCAATAATTATATTTGAAACATATACAAATAACAATTGAAATTAGTAGTGTAGTGGTATAATTTTTAGCTAGTATGTAAGAGGTTTTTAGTTCAAAACTTGCTAAAAACATGAATATTTCACAATTTTGGACTGTATTTTGATAACTACAAAATATGAGATCAATTTGATAATTAGTTTCCTTAAAAATAGCAAATACAAATATATAAAAAAATTATTAGGGCATTATAATCTTTCCACAAAAGTGATTTTCAAATTATTGGACTGATTTTTTTTTTAAACACTTACCCATTTAAGGCCCATTAAATTTTATATGAAATGTAATGGTCCATCTAAATCAAGTCCTATAGAGTGTGTTTTGACCCAACCTATGCAGCGATGACGATATATATATAAAAAATAATTGGGCTAAAATACAACTTTACTTATATATATATTTTTTAAAAATATATAATTCAAAATCTTCTATTAATATTTATTTTTTAAAGAATTATTCATTGATGTTTGGTTATTTGTTGAGCTTTTTTTCCTACAGTAAGATTTTACATATAAACTTAATAAAATATATTTTGAAAATTGTAAATAAAATAAAATATGGTTAAGAATATCACAATTAAATTCTTCAAACTTTTTAACACTTTATAATTAAGTTCAGATTCGATCGAGACTCGATAAATCCCAATTTAATTGACTGCTCTAACTCGTTTTGATTGAGACTCCGTTAAGCCACAATTGAGGATGGGTAAAGTTTGTGTCTCGACCGAGATCAACCCCTCCCATCGATGAGTTGGTCGCCAAACCCTAACTCATTCGATTGAAATTGAGTTGAATCCCAATCGAACCGAGACTCCCTTATAATATAAAGTAAATTTTTAAATATTATGTTATAGTTTTGTAATTTACAAAAACGTATTCCTTTAAATAGGGATAAATTCATATTTTATTCAAAATACTTGGACCGGAATTCTTTAAGGAGAAATACGGAAATAAACCATACTGTAGGAGAAAAATGATAATTTCTATATTTTATAATTGACCTTCAACTTTTCGTTTGCACCTCTTTTAGTCCTGTTACCTTAAAAATATGATTGGGTAAAGTCGCTTCAAATGGAATGGAGAGATCCAGTTAACTTAACTGACACGGGTACCCAAACCCAGAACAGTACGGCAGTTTACTGACGAAGGAACTCTGAGCTTTGGACTTCAAAGGCTTCTCCGAGAGGGAAGAAGAAGAAGAGGAAGAAAATCAACTTGACCGTCCTCTGCAGAGTTTGCTTCTCCTCTAAACATGGCGGACAATGACCAATCGACGTCGATTCTTCTGACTGATCACTCTGGTCTTACTAAAAACGGTGACAACGGCAGCAGTTCGTCTCACATCGGCCCTAACGATGTCACGAGGTCCCTTCCTAGTTCTGCCAATTCCTCTACACGCGAGGTATTTTAATCATCGCCCATTTGATTAGCATATTGAATTGGAGATGCTTTGATCGATTCCTCCAGCTCGACGATTTCCAGCTCCTTGTTCATACGGAACAATTGTTTCATTGGTTTGTATAAGTAGCTGTTCATAAACTGGAACAGCTTAATTTACATTTCGTACATTATTTGGAGTCTTGGACAGGCTTGCTCCGCTGTTCTACAGAGTTGGGTGTCCAAGAAATTCATGACCGGATGGTAAAGCTCTTATTTGTCTATAACATTTGGGGTGATTGATTTCCTTCTCTGACATAAAAAAGTTACTGTGATTGCAGTGTTGTCCTCTTTCCTGTAGCTGTTACATTTTTTGTCACTTGGTGGTTCATTGAGTTTGTGGACGGTTTCTTCAGCCCAATTTATGCAAGGCTCGGCATCGACATATTTGGTAAGTTAAAAAGAGGCTATTGGATAGGTTCATTTGCTTGTCTGAAACAAACAGCTATTTCTTTGCTTCAACATCTAATCTGAAGTTGATATATTGTCATGTTGTTTGTTTTGGACCTTTTGGTGGTATATTTTGAAAACAAATGCGATGTCACATCATTCTCGCACACAAGTCGCAACCATGTATCCGATCAGGATTGCGTAAAGTTTGTGCATGTTTGTATAAGCTCGATCAGATATCAGTTTAGGAGGTAAGGAATGGAAATTCAGAATGTCTCCTCTCGGATCCTAAGAACAGCTAAGATAGCTTTTTCTTCCCTATTGATTATCTTTACATGTTTGTATTGGAGGGTTATTTAGATCTCGTGGTAAGAATCATTTTAAAAGTTGTTCAATTAAATAAGCTATGTCTAATCGACTGTCGTTTGAAGAGTGTTCCGATAGTGGATGCTGCAATGTTTCTTGTTTGAAATGCATTGTACATGGTTATCTTTATTTATCATTACTTGTCAATGGAATCTCCTTTTTCTAGCTTCTGTGGCATTTTCATGATACATTCACATATTTTTGTGTGATTTCAGGTCTAGGATTTATCACGTCTCTTGTTGTGATATTTTCCATTGGGGTCTTTGCTTCATCTTGGACGGGTGCCACTGTGTTCTGGGTTGGAGAATGGTTCATCAAACGAATGCCTTTTATGAAGCACATATACTCTGCCTCAAAACAAATCAGTGCTGCAATATCTCCAGGTAAAGTCTGATCTTAAATCTGGCTATATAGAATGGATGTTAGAGCTGATCAGGATTTCTTGTATCGATAATTATCGATTTCTCGGTCTGCTTGATCTCATTGAAAAATGCATGTATTTCTGTTTTTTTCATAGATCAAAATACCACAGCATTTAAGGAGGTAGCAATAATTCGCCATCCTCGGCACGGTGAATATGCGTTTGGTTTCATTACATCATCGCTTGTTCTGCAGGTAATCCTCTCCGGTTCTCCATTCTTTTTCCGAAGACCATGCTTCCTAAAAATATTTGTTTGATACACCAAAAAGCCATCTATTTAATTACCGTGTTGCGATATTCATCTTCTGCAGAAAAATGATGGAGCCGAGGAATTATGCAGTGTTTACGTTCCAACAAACCATCTCTACATAGGCGACATTCTCCTGATCAGCTCGGAGGATATCCTCAGACCTAACTTGTCCGTTCGTGAAGGGATTGGTCCGTTCCTCTGCTCTCAGCAAACCCTAATTTGATTTAATGTTTATAAACAAGGGTTAAATACCAAGTAGTTGCCTGAACTTTGGACGTTTTGCAACGAGCTACCCGAACTTTGAACATTCAAAACGAACTACCTCAACTTTAAAGAAGGTGCAAATAGCTACATCCGTCCAATTTTTCGTCAACTGTCGTAGGAAAGTCGTCGGAAATTGGACGGAGGTAGCTATTTGCACCTTCTTCAAAGTTGAGGTAGCCCGTTTTGAATTTTCAAAGTTCAGGCAACTCGTTGCAAAACGTCCAAAGTTCAGGTAGCTACTTGGTATTTAACCCTATAAACAAACATTGATAGTTGTACTTGTCATGTTTTGATGCTGCAGAAATTATTGTATCGGTTGGAATGACAATGCCGCAGGTAATTTCTCCGATCGAGAGGATCCTTCATCAGAGCAACAACGTATCTCTGAACAGGCTAGTATAAATTAATAACCATCAGAAACCCATATCAGCGTCTTTCTTGTAACCCACGTTACATTTTACTGCAATCTGTACTGTATCAATATCGAAGTGAAGAGTTTGGTATATACAAAGGTGTTCTATTGAGACCAATGTAAACAATCATTTAGAGCGCCTCTTTCGTTGAGCTGTTGGGGGTAGTTTCTCAGATGGACCGGTCGGAAGCCTCTGTCCAGTCTCCTTCTCTATTCGGCGTTTGAGCTCTCTGAGAATCCGAATCTGGCTCAACTTCTCAGGAGACAGTTTATCCCAGTAAATCCCTGGAGTGGCAAGCAATAGAATGAAGAAGATTATTAAGTCTGATAATACTTGCGCGGCAAGCAACTGAATTTACAAACATAGAAGCTAACCTTGCGGCTTTGGAATTCTTGTGTTGGTAAATATCACCTGGGTCGGAGTACATATAATATCCACCGGAACATCATGGATCAACAATTTGCCGGATGGTATATCATCGACCAACTGACAGTCGTGAACTGCAAGATCCGAAAAACTAGGGGTGATAAAAAAAATTGTTGGACTGAATTCCCGACAAGACCGGTCCGGCTAGGACCGAGCGGACAGTTTTTTCTTCTTCAAAGTCGGTCTCGGCTTTTTTTCCTGAAATTCCGATTAGGGTCGGTCCGGACCGAATTTACTATACAAACCCTAAAAACCAATGACGTATGTTTGGAACAATGAGAGAAAATGAACTTTGTTTAAAATTTTGTATGTTTGTTACTTGTTTGATTTGTAATTTTGTTACTTTGATTTCAATGATATTTGTATTTGGACAAATTCAGTTTTTTTTTGGTCAGATTCGGTCAAGGACCGAGTCAAGAAAGACCGATTCGGGCTGCCTTTTTTTACCGAGGTCGGTCTCGGTTCTTCAGAAGGCAAGACCGAAATTTCGATCTCGGTCTTGCCTCCAGTACCGGACCGGCCTGCCCATGATCAGCCCTACGAAAAACCGAAATCATTTTTACCAAGATTTAAAGATTACGTTTGTATCCCACATTCATACACAACTCACCCGATGTAATCACCAGTGTGGTATCATCAATAGCTTTCATGTACCTCAGCATTCCATACTCGAGTTCTGCAAACCCCTCGCCCTTGCCAAGGCGAGCACCTGTGTTTGGATCGACAGCTACCGACCCGATGACAATCAGATCGACTTTTAGCTGCTCGTCCAATCCGATCGGTCTTCCATATTTTGCGACACCAACTGACGTGCAAGCCTCGTTTATGCTGTTCGGAGGTAAAGTCGATAACTCAAGTATCGAGAAAAATCCGGTCCTTAGTCGCGGTTGAGGCGTTAACAGCTTCTTTCCGCCTGCAGTGGATTCACAGAAATGTCCATGTTCGTCAGTCTGAAAGGCTGGGCCTGGGCTGGACTATACTTCTTACCAGATAGAGTGTTGAACCTGACTGGCTTCTGGGGTGAATCTGGGTTAACCTTCACGCATTCTGCCGTTCGAAATGCTTCCAAATCCGCCATCTGCCACGAACAATTCCATCAAAATGTACATCAACTGTGGATTTGTACACAGAATTGCTACATATTTTGATCGAATTATTATTATCATTACCTTTTGAGCGGCAGCGGCGGCGCCGACGAAGTTGGGAATGCGGTGGTGGACGGGTCGGGGGTTCTGGGCGAAGTTACGGGCCTCCATCAGGTCCCACGTCCTCTTACGGATGACCCATTTCCACGCTTTCGGATCGGGTCTATCCCCGTCGTCTCCGAGCTCCTTCTTCGAGGTTTCTGCCATCGCCTCCCGAGCTTTGGCGTCGAGGATGAGTCGTTGCGCATCGAATGCGGCCTCGTCGAAGGTGGCGTCGTTCTTCGCTCCGGTTCTGGTTTCCAGCTTGAATCTCTTCTGGATTAGAGAGATTGGTGGGATAGGGAGAGAGATTGAGCGGTGGAGGAGGAAGAATCTGCAATGGGTCTGTGCTTGGAATCGTGCCATGTATGGAGAAGAATCCATGTGTACATAATCTACGGAATTGAAGCTTCTCCAATATATAAGCGTAAGTCATAAAAAAATAAATTTTAAAAATCCGACCTACCGGATTCGAACCAGTGACCTAAGGATGGCTGTGATAAACACTACAGTCCTCCGCTCTACCAACTGAGCTAAGGTCGGAACCTGAGCAGTTATAACATTTTAACTTAGTTAACTATAATGTATCATATTAGATCGAGTTCATCTGCTCGAATTGTTAAACCTATCGCAAAATGGAATGAGTTTCATGTGAAAAGTTATTTACGTCAGTTATTAAATAAATGTATTTTCCGTGGTAAGTAATAAATTTAATTTATAAATTATTGTTTTTTTTAATTTATTCTTAATAGTAAATTGAATTATTTATTAATTAAATATATATTAAACAATTAAGAAAAACATACTATTATAAAAGTTAAATTGTCTATGATAAATAATTATAAGTTTCTATGAAAATTAAAAATTATTATTTACATTATGCCATTATTATGAGTATAATAATAATATCAAAATGATTAAAAGTGAAAACTAAATTAATAAATACTACAACAAAAAGTGTAAGGGAATGTAGTGCTTTTTTTAATTTTAAAGTTTGATAAATGATATATATATATATATATATATATATATTAATGAATAATAACATGAATTGGTAATAAAAACGATAAAAATATTTATTAATATAATGTTAATGAAAAAATTAAGAAAATAAATATGGAGATGAGATAAAATATGAAACGTACCGTGAGAATCGATGAGAAACTCCAGAGAAATTATAAAGTTTCTGAAGGTACACGTGACGAGTCCATGTCATCCCCGGTCACATAATGTATTAATAAACCAATGAAAATGTTTGTTTTTAACAACTAAACAATTCAAAAATTTATGTCTCATAATTATAGAAATTGTAACCAAATTAATATATATATATATAGATAGATAGATAGATAGATATAGATATAGATATAGATATAGATATAGATATAGATGAAAGCTACAAGTAAACTAATAAATTTGAGGGTAAATTGCCCCTATATTTGATTATATTCCTAAAAATCCTTTTCTTTTCAACTTTACATATTTAATTTTGAACAGAGTTTGAGTTTCTCATTTCCAACCAATTTTTCATTCAAAATTAACATAATTTACTTAAAATATTACAAAATAACACATAACAATCTTTTAAATGTCATAATTAAATTCTTAGTTCATCGCAAAAACATATCTTAGTTCTATGTTGTAATTAACTTTTATTATTTAAATTTAAACTATATTAATTTTATTTTACTTAAATAAAATTTGAAGTCATTGTATTAGCAAAACTTTTGTGTGTCTCTTGCAAATTTCTAAAAGTTTTCCATTCAAATTAACAGAAAAAGTAGATTTATCTAGCAAAATAAAATTTTCAACTAACAATTTAATCATTTAAAACTGCATCCAAACAATATGAGGATAAATTAACGAGATTTATACTCTAAAAACAATCAATGAATCCAATCCAATATGTAGTTCTCCGATCGGAGAACTCAAAGTTAAAATAAAAATGGTCTGTAAATTGTAATATTCTGATTATGTGATTTATATATAATTTTTCTTTTTATGTCTATAATTTGCGGAATTGCATGGCAAGACCAACGACGATTAAGAAACATAAATGAACATTAATAATACAACATATGATGATGATCCACCCTATTACTGTTTCACCTGCAGATTGTATCCCTGTTAGACTAATGAATCTTAGGTTCGATTTAAACATGCTAAGAAACTGAATAAACACATTTAAATCAAACGTCGGAAGCTTGAATCGAATTCGTGAACTTACCTCCAGCCATTGCAAAACTGAGTTTCGTGATTCGTTTGGAGATTCTAAACCCTTACTCTTCACAGTAGATGGTGTATTCAAAAGTGAATTGAAGAAGAGTGGTGTATAGGGACCAAAACGAGAATGCTCTATATAATGCTCTATCCATCAAAGGGCATAAATGAAAGTATTGAATGACTGCATTTGTGGACGAATGGTTGCTTAACTTGTGGACCAATTTCTGTTGTTAATTGACTATAGAATAAGAAAAAATCAACTTTGATTTCTCTTTAATAAGTGCATGCACAAAGTGGACAACTAATGGACAATCACATAATTTTTAACAACATTCCACGCATTCTGGTAAGTAATAACACCACACAATTACACGTATGAAAACACACCACTGAATGTCTGTCGAAGCCATGAATCCATGCATCTAGAATATGTGGTGGTGGTGGCTGTGAGCCTCTTCCTTAGCCTCTTTCTGGGCCTCTTTCTTCTCACGATGTTCATGCAAAGCAAATCCACCTGCTGAAACCACAGCTGCCTCCAGGATCTTCTCCTCGATCTTGTGGACGAAGGCGTGATCTGGGTCCTTTTTCACCTCGTGTTTCTCATGCTGAAAATACAAACAAAAATGCAGTGATTCAAATATATATATATATAGTAGAAGCAACCATGCAAGATTGGTATATATACAAAACCCTAATGACAAGGTAAAGGAGATGCAGAGAATTATGAAACCCTAAACCCTAATGACAAGCAAGGTAATTAAAGGAGAATGATGAAGAGGAGGGTTTATTGAGTTGACCTAGTTTGCTGCATAATTTGTGAAGAAATAGATTCGAACTGAAAACCTAGTTAAAGATTTAATTAGGGTTATATATATATATATATGCAGAGTTAGTTACAGACAATGAAATGGTCTGAAATAATATCAACCCTAAATCAACTCATACGTACCAAAGCATAAGCAGTTGCAGCTGCAGCCCCGAGCTCGGCGTAATGCTCGAGGTGCTCATGGTGCTTCACCTCTTTCTTGAGGTCGGCTTCAGTTGGCTTCGTCTCCTCGGCCTTTTGGTGGTGGAAGAAGTGGTGGTGCTGCTCTTCCGCCATGGATGGTGGTGAAGAATATAGGAAAAAGGGTACTACAATACAAGCCAGTAAGATATAGGATGGTTTGGTGTAATGAAAGAGGGTCTAATCGGAGGTATTTATTTTATAAGGGATGGATTCGAAAGTTCATCTCTGTCACGTAGAAGTCCATCCTGGCAAGGACGGGATAATAATATAATAAACTCAACAAATGATTGACAAATTCATACTTTTATAGAAAATAAAAATAAATTATAATTCATTTGTATATATTAAGAAAAAGTCATATCTAATAATTGTTTACATTATAAATGAAATAATATTTACTAAAACTATTATTATATGGGTGAATTGTCGCTTTCTCCCTAATATTTGAACGTTTTTATTTTCTGTTAAAATTTATTCTTTCAATTTTTCATTTTTAAAGTTTGTACAAATTTTGAGTTTTCTCCGTCCATCCAAATTTATCGGAATATATTTTAAAAATTGCAAAATTAATAGAATACATTTTAAAATTGCACAAGTACACTCTTTAATTCTATTTTTTTATATATGTTACATCTGAATTAAAATTCGATTGATCCTGATTGAGGTTGATTCTTGATCCACACCAACTTGTCAATGGTAGAGGTCCGGTCAAGACTCAAGCCTTAGTCCCATCAAGACTCAAGTCTTAGTCCCATCAATTTATTACTAAATTGAATCTTAATTTAATAAAGACTGAATTTAATCCTAATCAAATCATTGCTTAATTATAATATATAAAAATGTTTAGTTGACATTTGAAAAATTATTATGGTTATTTTTATAACTTATAAATATATTATGTTGGATGGAAAATAGAATAGAATAGAGAAATTCAAAATCTACTTGAACTTTAAAAATGAAAAATTGTGAAAAAAAACATATTTTTAAAAGAAAAAAATAAACTACATTTAAATACCAAAGGAACTTTGGAAGTTTTGCGACAAGCTACCCGAACTTTAAAAAATCAAAACGGGCTACCTCAACTTTGGCGAAGATGCAACGAGCTACCTCCGTTCAAATTACCGTAAACTGTTGACATAAATTAATCGAAAATTCGTAAGAAATTGGATAGGGGTAGCTAGCTCATTGCACCTTCGTCCAAAGTTGAGGTAGCATGTTTGGATAGTTCGTTGCGAAACGTCCAAAGTTCAGGTAACCCTTAAATATTAAGTATTAAAGAGACAATTTATCCATTATTCAATAGACATAGTGGCAATGAACTCTCTAATTACGTGCTATATAGTTCGTTGCACGTTGAAATAGTTGACTGATTAAGATGTGTAGGCAGATAATGATGGGCCGGCCAACAATGAGGTTGAGACCTTGACTTTGAAGAAAAGTCGCATGAGTACTTACATGCAATTTAAGGTTTGTTTGCTTAGGATAACCTTACCACCATATGAATGTGATATTATTTATTGATCCAAAAGAAGCAATAATATTACAAATGACCTTCGGAAAATTATTAACTATTGGGAAAAAAGAAGAAGAGAGAAGCAAATATGAAAAAAATAATTATTGTAAATATTCGATTAAAGTTGCTATTTGAATTTTGTCAGTTTTACAAAAAAAAGACTTGAACTTTAATTTTTCAAAATTTGTTACTTGTACTTTTAAAGTTGGAGTAAAAAGCTACCTCTTTTTTTTCTCGTTTAAATCTTGACAGAAAATGATGCGGCGACACGTGATTGGTTTAAAGTATACAAAATTAGGCTTAATTGCCTATTTAGTCACTTATATTTGACTAATGTTAGCTTTTGGTTATTTATCTATTTCGACATTATTAAATAGTCACTTATGTTTGATAATGATACTTTTTGGTTCAAACTTATTTATTTAGTCACTTATATATGACAAATGTTATTAAATAGTCACTAAAATAACGATTCTACCATTCCACATATCTTCTTCCTTTTTCCCTGCTCATCTTCATTATGTTCTTCCTAAACTTTTCTTATTCTTATTCTTTAAAACGAACCTAGAATATAGATTTCGGTGTGCATTTTGAACTCATAAATCAGAAGAATCAAAAGAGTAAGAATCAGAAAAAGAATAGTATTTTTTATATGTCGTCTCATAAAGAAGTAGCGTAACCAAAAAATAACATTGTTAAACATAAGTGACTAAATAACACAAATTTGAACCAAAGAGTCACATGACTAAATATAAGGGACCAAATAGGTAATAACCCCAAAAATATATTATTTTAAAAAATTAAACACACATAAAAGTTGGGGGAAATCTGAAAATTTATTACATATTAGTTTTTAATACGTTTTTGTACTAAAACTATAAAATCAATAACAATAATAATGAAAATGTGTTTTTTATTCATTCCATAATTTGTATAAAAATATCATATTAAAAACTTATAATTACCCTATCAACTTTCCAAAATTTCCCCATTTATATGTATTTTATTTTTTAAAAAAATAATATATTTGTTTAAATAATATATTTTTATTTTGAAAAATAATATTATTTTTTTTACAATTTAAACTAATCACGTGTTATCATTTAGTTTTGATTGTTGTAGTTTATGATTTACAAAAAAAAAATACTAATCACGTGTTATTAAGTTATTTTTCGTCTACATTTAACTAAAAACAAACATAGATATTTTTTTTTTATCTAACTCTACAATTTGAATAATCATAATATATTCAAGTAGCTTTTTGGGTTATTAATCCATTCAATTATGATATAATAAGTTGGTAAATTTGGATTCGTTAGTACCTTCAACATGACATCTTTAGGGTATTTCTTAAGTATCTTATGACTTTGTCAAATCAAATCAAGACAAATATTAGACTCGTGGCATCGGTTTATAATAATTAGTAATCATGAAAGATTGACCAATAGAAAAACATCTTGAATGGTTAGCTTTCCACCTTTAAATATAGTATCTCAGATAAGGCTTGTCATGGGTCCATGACGAATAAGTTAAGGTGTAATTAATTACTTCCCTCATATTTTAAAACCAATATTTTTATATTAAAAGTATGAATTGAAAGTTTTATTTTTTCTGAACTGTATAATTTTTTTAAAAACTGATTTTGCACGTAAGTAGTAACAATACTATCATTTTTTTAAATTACTTAAATATATCTATCTATCTTAGATGCATGACTCCTATTTTATTTCAAAACTTAAATTTAGTTTTTGAACTTTTTATCGACGTGTATTAGATGAACTGACATCCAATATTAATAACATAAACTCTCTCATTTCATTTTTTTTATATATTTATAATATGATTTTAGGTTTATTTGTATAGAAAAAATTTAAACCTTATATTTTTATTTAAAAGATTATCAATTAATCTAAAATGTTAACTTATTATCCATAAATTTAGGGTTAATAGTTCCAATAGTACCATAAGTTTGGGTCATGTGATTGGATGGTACCATATGTTTTTTGATGTGGTTAAATGGTCTGTTATGTTTGGAGCATGTTGTCATATGGTACTCTATTAGTCAACCGTTAGATTTTTCTGTTAAATGATCAATGTTAGCACCACATCAGCGCCACGTAGATATATAATATAATATTTAATTTAAAAAATAAAAATAAATAGGGAAATTTAAAAGAATAGAGAAAAAATATGAAAAAAATCGGAAAATTTATAAAAATATTCAAAAAATATTTTAAAACTTTATATATTAATCAAATATATTTTTTATAAATTGTTTTTAAAAACAAATATGAAAAAATAGGGAAACAATATGAAACAAAATCGGAAAAATTATAAAAAAATTCAATTTTTTTTAAAAACTTTATATATTAATAAAATGTATTTTTTATAAATGTATTTTTAAAAAAAAAATCGAAAATTGAAAAAAAAAAAAAAAAAAAAAACAAGGTTGGACCCTTGGGGTCCAATTGACCCAGCCAGGGTTGAACCCAGGGCTGGTCAGACCCAGACCTGGTCGCCCAGGTCAGGTGACCTGGTGGGGGTCCAACCCAGCCCAGGGTTCGACCCTTGGCTGGGTCAATTGGACCCCAAGGGTCCAACCTAGTTTTTTTTTTTTTTTTTCAATTTTCGATTTTTTTAAAAAAAATAAATTTATAAAAAATAAATTTTATTAATATATAAAGTTTTAAATTATGTTTTATAATTTTTCCGATTTTTTTCATATGTTTTTTCAATTTTCGATTTTTTTAAAAACAATTTATAAAAAATAGATTTTATTAATATATAAAGTTTAAAATATTGTTTGATTTTTTTTATAATTTCTTTCGATTTTTTCCGATTTTCCCCAATTTTTTTTTATTTTTCCCTATTTTTTTGTATTTTCCAATTGCCACATCAGTGCCACGTCAGCACCACGCCAGTGCCACGTTAGCATTCTGTTAGTTAACATTGACGGCAACAGTAATTTGGACCAAATAACAACATTGCGAAACTTATGGTACTATAAAACAACATAGGGGTACCATCCGATCACATGACCCAAACTTATGGTACCATTGGACCTATTAACCCATAAATTTATATCGTGAATCTCATTATAAATTTTCTAGATCCGTCACTATATATATATGGTTAAATACCAAGTAGCTACCTGAACTTTGGACGTTTTGCAACGAGCTACCCAAACTTTGAAAATTCAAAATGGGCTACCTCAACTTTGAAGCATGTGCAAATAGCTACCTCCGTCTAATTTCTGACGACTTTCCAACGATTTTCTGACGAAAGTTGACGGAAAATTGGACGAAGGTAACTATTTGCACATTCTTCAAAGTTGAGATAGCCCGTTTTGAATTTTCAAAGTTCGGGTAACTCGTTGCAAAACGCTCAAAATTCAGGTAGCTACTTGGTATTAAACATATTATAATATTGGATTTCGGTTTTAATAATTGACAAGGCAAATGAGTAATTAACAAAAGCTCAAATCAACATTCATTAATCACACGTAATTAAATCCACACACGATATACAGTATCTTATTTCAGGGCAGAATATCCCCTCCGCGTCTGTAAGGAAGGTAACCCTAAACCCTAATTCCATATGCATTCATAATATAATATATATATATATTCCCACAAATATTATACGTATTTATATATAAGAGAGACGACTCTGTGTCGATGGAAAGTCATCTAGAGTAAGTGGTGGTGGTGGTGTCCATGAGCTTCTTTCTCTTCTTCCTTGGCCTCTTTCTTCTCATGATGCTCATGGAAAGCAAATCCACCGGCTCCGACTGCAGCTGCCGCCGCTATCTCCTCCTCGATCTTGTGCTTGTGGGCGTGCTCGGGATCCTTCTCTTCCATGTGCTTCTCATGCTGCAAAATTTAAAAGAATGTCATAATGATAGATCGAATATCTCCTGCAAATATTAAGAGTGAATGAAAAATTCAGGTGGTCCGAAAATTTCCGATAAAAAATGACCCGAAAAAATGATCAGGTCCGAAAATGTACGGTTCAATTTATAATTTAATTCTGATTTTTAGACCATTCAGCCTACGAATCTAAAAGACCCTAGGATCCAGTTCAACCGTTAATAGTTATATAATTTTATATATTATATTAATATTACGTAAACATTGTTAAATCGAGTTATTTTGTTATTTAATTTAATTTTGAATAATTATTTTGATTTTGGATGTGTATTTTTAATTAATTTTTCCGATTTAAACCGAAAAACCGATTCGAAATCCAAATGGATGGTCTATTTTTCCTTATACAATTTTTTTGTGGGATCTTTCTTTGGAAGAAATTCCGGACTGAAAATATAGGTATCATTTCGGTAGAGTGAATATGCATGTAGAGTGAGTGGAAATAGCAAAAAATGAAGACCCACCCTGGCAAAAGCAACTGCAGCAGTGGCCCCGAGCTCATCGAGATGCTCGATGTGCTTGTGGTGCTTCTCCTCTTTCTTATAGTCGACGGGCTCATCCGGCTTCTCCTCATCTTTGTGGTGGAAGAGGTGGTGGTGCTTCTCTTCAGCCATAAATGACTAGCAGAAGAAGAACAAAGGGAGTGGCAATAGCAACAAAGAGATAATGCTTTGGGGTTGGGTGCTCTGGAAGATGGATGCCGGATGGGAGAGGTACTTATAGGGGCCGGGGGTGTCAAGAGTTCATCTGCTGCCTGCAACGTGGACGGCCCAGATGTAATCTATTGATTAATGGCCAGGATCCATCTTCGAGTTAGAAAATCTTTTCCCTAGCTACTCCATTATCCAGGACCAGGAGGGAACCAACAGACACATGATTCATGTTTGACTCTTGAAATTACTATTTTTTAAATTTAAAAAAATATTAAAGAATTGTTTAGGGCTTCAGACAGGTTTAGGACATAGATTAACAAGACAGCTAAATTATGGGAGATTCTTTACATATTTTGTATTAGAAAACTAATTATCAAATCGACCTCATATTTTCGTAATTACCAAATTACAGTCCAAAATTGTGAAAAAACATGTTTTTAGCAAGTTTTGAACCTTAAACCTCTTACATACTAGTTAAAAGTTTTAACAATACACTACTAATTCCAACTGATTTTTTATATACTTTAAATATAGTTATTTAAACAACTCTCGTATTATTATAAGGGTAATTTTTTATAGTTATAATCTTTTAAAATAGTATGTATAAAATAGTATGGTATGCAACTATAATTTCCCTTAAATTATTAAAGTTGAAGAAATAAAGAGGAAGGACACATGGCCCCCAGCTTATTGAAAGCTGATAATGATATGGGCCAATAAGTTGGGAGATTTCTCGGGCTTGTTTTTATTTAAAAAATAAAAAATGTATGGATAATGTTATGAATATAGTGTAATGATTATGTAAATGTAAATATTTATTTAATTTAAAAGTCAAACTGTACTACTTATTTATTTATTTAAAAAAAATATTAGACAAATATACACTATATATTATCTATAACCACCTCGAAATAGTTGTATAAAATTATTATTTCATTCACAAAAAAAATGTAAATACCATACAAAAGGTTATGAATAATATTAATCGAATAATGAGACTGAATATTGGGTGTATACTGTATAGACTAATAAATCCCACGTGTCGATAGTATATCATTTTTGAGTTATCCGATTTAAATGCTGACAGATGGAACCGGCTATTTTTAGCACCCATAGACACGAGAAGGGCCCCAATGCATCCACAAAAACATAAATAAAATTTGTGGTTGACGAGAAATTAAATAAAAGTGTCGGTAAGACTATATCGTACACCTATTTTGTCTCTGTTTTTTTTCTTCATAGCGAAAATCACACAACAATAATAAACAAAACAGACAGACAAAACTACTTGTCAATTAGGGTTAGGGTTGTGTTTAGGGTAATATGACAAATACCATACTATATTGTTAAATCACATATGCACGTACCATAACCATAACGGGTACAATTTCCATAACCATTAAAGTAACCGTGATTATTAACCATAATTTTATTCGTATACCTATATTTATTTCACATGTATAATAAAAGACCGAAAATTTTATTTTAAAAAATACATAAATCTATATTGTCAACAATAAAAATATATAAAACTAACATCATGGTTATTTATTACATGTATTTAGAGTAACTTCCATTATTTAGTATATATAAGTGTATTAATAATAAATAATTATTATATTTATACAATAACCATGGTTATACTCATGAGTATAACTCAAATACCAAACCATGATGACCACTATGGATAGAAAAATCATCACAATAATCGTACAGCACCATAATTGTACGATTAACCATATTAAACAATGACGATTATAAACATGGTTATTGGTTTTTCACTGCACCATTGCCGGCACTACTGTCAACTGTCGAGTAAAACCGTATAGAACTAACTATCTGTAACTAACATGTTGCCCAGAAGAACTTGTTATGTCGCGTTCTGTCTGAAGGATGCTTTTAACGTGTGGTAAAATGGTAGTCCTCACCATAGCATATGGTTGACAGAAGTTCACCATAGTGCAGACAGTGTATGCCGAGCTGATACAAATAGAGCTTTTTCCGGTCATTGCATTCCTCATGTTCATATACAGCTAAACTATGCATGAACCCAACAGAACCCGAACTCCTTGGTTCGAAATCAGACAAAGCACTGAATGTATCAGAGACGCTCGATGTTCCAAGCCAGTTGAAATTGATGGGATTGCTTATCCTTTGCAAATAATGTGATCTGAAAGCTAGAAAATCCCAAACATATTTTGAAAGATAAGTGCTGCATTTGAGAAAATCTCTTGATTTACTCCCAAAATTTGTGTATCCAGAATAACTTGATATCATATTCACCCCACTCTGATCAATTAAGGAGCACCTGCAGGGGAAAATAGACAGATCCGTAGAATCTTGGAACTGGGATTTTGCAGAACTCCATTGTAAGCTTTGAGAGAGAGCTAATAATGATTCCCCTGCATTTGTCCAGAAATTGGCTGCATGTACTATTAGAGATGGTTCAGAGGAAAACAGATGATGGGTCGCACCTGCAAGCAGCAATGAGTATGCTGCACTGATTTGAAGCATGTCAAGAGCTTCCAATCTATCTTTTGAAATCAGTTCAGGATCAAAATGACTTGCACGGATTTTGTATGTAGAAGACAGAGTTATGTAGGCCTTCATGGAAAGATAATTAAAAGGATGCAGAATAGGATTCTGTTGCAATGTCTTCCCTACCTCAGATCCTAACTCGTTTTCAAGTATATTCAGTGTCAGTAATTTCTCAAGCTTTACACAACATGACTCTGCATCACTATCTGAGAAATAGTCAGATGTTGCATCATCCATGAAATCATTCAACTTCTTGACTGCATCTTCATCGAAGCTGATATTACCCGTATACTTGGGAACGCCATTATATACAATACAGAAATCCTGAAAATAGTAAGCACGAAGCATACAGTACAGCACTAAGCAATAATCACACTTGTTATCGTGCTATCATACAACCTAAGCAATGTTTGTTAGTCCAGGGATGATGCATATTCTACAAGGTCTCTTACCTGTAAAGCTTGATCCACATAAGTTAATGGCTGTGCACTACATCTAAGACAGGAACATGTAAACTGATACTTGGATTGCAAATCCAACTGCCTCACAGCCTGGGGAAAAAATAAACATTCGAATTCAGGAGAGTTAACTGATGGTTAAATGAATAAACAATGCAAAATCCCGCACCTAGTACCGTCAAACAAGAAAGGTTAAAAAATAAAAACTGACCTCCGGATTCAAATCAGCAACCTAAGCTGAGCTAAGGTCGGAAGACGTGGCCAAAATTTATGCAACATCAACTTAGGTGCTAGTACGTTTGACTTCCTTTCTGAATGTTTAGGGTTAAAATATATCATTAGCAATACACCGACGGGTTGCAAACCCAAATATTGTTCTCGAATCTAGACTTGTCCAACAATCTTCTATAAATGGCAGATTAGGATTAGTCTATACTGGTTAGGGCCGGCAATGGTGCGGTGAAAAACTCATAACCATAGTTATAACCGTTACTGTTTAATATGGTTAACTGTACCATTATGGTGTGGTGTGGTGCGGTTATGGTGATGAATTTTCTACACATAATGGTTATGGTTATGATATTTGAGTTATACCCATCGTATCGTTATAACCATGGTTATTATATAAATATAATATTTATTTATTATTAATAAACTAATTTATATAATATACTAAATATAAATTATATATTTGAAAATTTGAAATTGTTGAAGATTGAAGGCGCCCAAAGTCCAACGATGGTAATATAGATTGATGTATTTTTTAAAATAAAATTTTCGATCTTTTATTATATTACATGTGTGAAATGAATATGGGTATACGGGTAAAACCATGGTTAATAACCACTGTTATTTTAATGGCTATGATATTGAAAATTATATCCATAATGGTTATGGTTATGGTATGTGGTTTAAAAATATGGTATGGTTATGGTATTTGTCATACCCTAACCATCGACAACCCTAATACTGATACGTTTTTTCTTCTTCTATGCAACTAGATTAAGCCAATCTTCAAGAATAACGTAATATTACATTTAGACCTATAAAGTATAAACCCCTCAAACAAGAAGAAAAGTTGATTATAGATACCTTAGGTTGTAATAAGTCGGTGTAAGCAATGGTAACTTCTGTTCCATTCTCAATCTGCTTTACGCTACGAAGAATAACTCTTGGTCCGTATTCAGATTGTCCTTGTGCTGAGAAAATTAATCACTGTTAATCCAAACTCTATAAAAGTGATTGAATGATAAAGTATTCAACGGACCTTTTATAATTCTATTGTTGCTCAAATCAACCTTTATCTGCAGCAAACCATGCATTAGAATAAGGCGAATTGCAGACAACCTCCATAGAGAATGTTGGAATTGGTATTTTCATTGAAACACTACCTTGCTTTGGGCGCAGCAAGCAGAAATTCTCATTCTTGAAATGCGAGGACTCTGAAGATTATCAGAGTTTGATGAACAGAACTTAAAACGATAGCATGCATTTGGAGAACAGCTATGATTAATCCATGAGAAGTCAATACCATAAACCGCAATTCCAAGGCTACGTCCCTCATTGTCCATGACCTCCACAGCATTTGTTAGCACTGCACACAAGGCAGATTCCACCAATTCAGTGTTCTTCAGCTCTTCTGCGATCTCAACATTGTCCCGAGCTCTCCTTGCATCTGCCATCCACTTTCCACCGTTTTGAATCTTCCACAGAATCTCTTCACTGTAATCGTCCGAGTTGATCTGGAGAATATGCAATCAAAATTTTCATCTGATCTTTTTTTAAGCACCAACTTTAGAAAACAAAGAACAATGAAATGTCTGTAGCTTTGAAACTGGTATAATTGAGCATGGAGAAAAGATTCAACTTTGTCAACCGAATCAAGGTTTTTGATTAGCTCTTCCCTACAAATTCCTCAAATAGAAAAATTTCTGTACTAAACATTGATTTTTTAGTTTTTCACCGAGCTTATTTCGTCCCAAAATACTGTCAGCTTCTTTGTCATTACGATTCGGTGAAAGAGCGAAGTTACCTACAATATTTCGGCATCCCAACAGTTTATCGCGGTTTGTAAGCAGCCCAGCGACACGCCCTGCTGCACCAGAAATCGGGAAGGCCGCAAGGAGGCGAAGCGCGGCCCGGAGATCAGCAGTGTCTTCATCGAGGTCACGATTAGAATTATTCGAGTTGGATTGGAGTAGGTGGAACTCAGCGCTGGAAGAGTGGAGAGGAGAATCGGAGGCGAAGCAGGAGTAGGAGCAGTACGAGACATGGAGGTGATGGTGGCGCGTGGCGGAAGCAAGCGGGAAGAAGCAGGCAGAGCAATGAGAATGGAGGAACGAGTCGTGCAGCGCGTGGGATAGCGGTGCTAGGGGTGGAGTCAGGTCTTGTCCGATCTCTACGTCGTCGACCGCCCTCATCGCCATCTCCACGTCCATGCTCTGAGTCGACGATTTAGGGAGCCGCCACTTCCCACCCTAGTGGCGCGCAATCCGCTACCCAGCGTAAAGCAGTAAAGGTTAAAAAAAGTCCTAAACCTTTTATATTTGTCATAAACCACCCCTCGTCTTTACAACTCCAATCATATCCCCCAACTACCAACCACTAAACAAAATAGTAGTTATTACCGTTACCCACGAAACGTCGTCAAACTATTTGTGTTTTTAGGGGTGTCAAAACGGGTTATGGCTCGATCCATGAGTCATGTCAAGAACTCTCTGACTCAAACACGACTCGTGTAATAGTACGAGTCAGTTTTAAAACTCAAACCTGACTCGTCAGGAATGGTAAGAGTTGGGTTAAACTGACTCGTTCGACCTCTATGATCTGCGGGTCAGTCAGACCCGTTCGACCTATCATTTCAATAAAAACCAAAAATAGACTAAAATATATAAATAAGATGGGTCACAGGTTGACCCGTGGACCAAGACTTCTGACTCAAACCTAACATATGTTGGTTGGCCAAAAAAAAACTAACTGTGTTTTCACGAGTCATCCATGAATCGTATCAAAATTACCCAAACACGACGCGTGGACGGGTCACCCACGGGCTGAGTCAGATTTTGGCACCCCTAATTTTTTTAATCAAACAAATTGATCCTCAAACTTGTAAATAGTTCATTGATCGAACCTCACCCAAATATGAATTGCAATATGGATCGTTGAAAGCATATAGAAACTTAACACAATCGCATAATCTTATTTCATCAGCCAAACCTGAATTGAGATGACATGCAAACACAACAGAAGCCTACCATTGTTAATACAAAGCAATGTGAAAGAAACCCTATATACACTGTAATATATACTCAAACTCTCAGCAATGCACCCACAAAAAACCAGTAATGAATGAATCAAAGCAAAACCAAAAGAGAAAACCAACCAGGGGAAAATTATCTACACTGGCTACACTCTGTAATTGCAGAGAAATGCCTGTCATTGTTATGAACTGCCACAACCGCACCATTTCTCAATTTGACCACAGAACCACTGGACAGGGTTCGGTGAATCTTCATCATCCGAAGATGTGACCTGAACTGGCATCTCCCGAGGAAGGTGCCGGTGAAATGCATCCACTGCAGAAGAAACTCCATCTTCGTTCTCTATCAGTTGTGCTACTTCCATGGCTCGGGATTTGACCTGGCCCCATAATCCAAGAAAAATAAGTGTTTGGCTCCAGATAATGATGATCATGAGAATATGATTATTACCTCGGGTTGGAGCATGAAAGTAATGGCATTTGAAAGGTTCTCCACTGTAAGCTCTGAGATTGGAATTGGTGAAGGCCCCAGACCCCTTTGGTAAATTCTATCTCCCCAAAAGAATTGATCCCCAAAAAATGGCACAATTGTAGTCGGGCACTGTAAGAATTCCAGTGGTGAAAATGTAGTGAAGAATGAGAATCCATGGACTATAGAGTAAAACTCAACTGAAGAGATTACAAAATTACAGTGAAAACTTACACCGGCTTTTAGTCCAGTAGCTGTGGTTCCAGCACCACCGTGATGAACCTGCAATAATCACGAGTATATGTTTTCATCACTTTTTTTGGTTAGATTTGAAAACATACTAGAACAAGAAACTTTGTTTGACCAAATTACGGCGTTTCTGTAAAAGTTACCACTTTAAGACATTTGTACGAACAAAAGTCAGTGATCATATTAAAACATTTCGTAACTAATTTGCACACATAGTAAAAGTTTGTTGTTGATTATGTAACTTACAACAGCGGAACAACGGGGAAACAGCCAATCGTGGGGGCAGTCTTCCAAAAGGAATACATTGTCGGGAACACCTGGAACTGCAAAAATACATATTAAATGAGATGCATATTGCTTTGATGTACAACAAAGAGAAAAGGAGGTAAATTTGGAATGATACTCACAAATTCCAAGATCTCCCCAACCGCGACCTACTATACCCCTTTGTCCCGTATCCTTCAAAGCTTCGATAATGATATCTGTTGTCTTTGTGGGATCTTCAAGAGGCTTAGAACAGCAAAACAATAATAGTGTCAACAAAAGTTTGTCTTTTTATTCGATTCTTTTAAAGAAGAAATCCTACCATGCTTCCGAACCCGATATAAACAGGTTTTGGTCCCTTTTGAAGCCACCTAGCAAACTCGTCTGAAGGTTGATACTTTGATCCGAGATTCAAGAAACAGTAACCAACAACATCAACCAATGGACCCCAATCTGCATATCAATTGAAAATAGAAGAATTACAAAGTAGAAACTTGACATGACGATCCAGATTCCATTCCATAGGAATAAGAAAACAGAAAATTATGGAGAAGCAAATGACAATTTGACAAGAAAATTGTCATTCATGACTCATGAGAGTCCTTCCTCCACAATGTGATGTCATGACAGAATTTATATATATAAATAAATGTAAACGTGAAATTTTTTATATAAAATTACAAAAAGAAGAATTGTCAACTGAAATGAAATTTAGCATTCTCCTAATATGCACACTTTCCAAGAACTGTTTCTACATTTAGTGCTTATATGACATGATAACAGCATGACATATTCTAGTTTTAAAAAAAAAAAAAAAATTACCTTTTGGTTTTGGTACGAGATGGGGACTCCACATATATCCAGTTGGAAGATGAGAAATTGATCCACGATACATACTAAAATATGCAATGGGAGGGAGTTTCAACTTTCGTTTCCTAAAGTCATTAATGTATCCTCTAATGCCCCACCAGATCAGCAAATCCACCAACATGTATGAAAGCTAAGCACAGCAATAACGGAAACAGTGAGCTCATCTTCTTCTTTTCTAGTTATAGCAGGTAATAATTTGAATTCAAGAAGTCACCTACCCAGTTACCAGCTTTTTGAGGAACACGTGCCAATGGATGCGGAAATTCATAGGTTGGCCTGCCCTATTCCAAGCAGACGTAAGAAATCATCACCCCAAAAATTATCGAACTTAGAAGTATAGGTTCGACCCTTTTGTTTAGAATAGCTAAGATTTATGGAAAATCTAATGTAAGAATACTTGAGGCTATAATTTTCCATAACCCTTAAATGGCAAATGTGGGTATCATCTGTATTTGTGAGTTTCAAGATCGATTTGTCAAGATACTAAATAGGTAAATCATTGAGTAACATCCATTATAGACCATTGTTCTCGGTTAGAAGCCTCAATTGCCCACCTGAATTCTCAATCTCTTCTTATTCAATATGACATGTATAAAACCATATCGTGGGAAGATTGACAAATAACAGTAACAGAAATACAGAATAGGGAAATATGTTCAAAACTTACGTCCAGGGCATGGTGAAGAATATGTGGATAGGAACAGCAAGAGCTTCAGCAACATGGGCATGCCCTACAAGACATGCAGTTTACTGTTTACTTTATTTTCTTCCCTCAGAATATCTTTTAGGGATGCTAATGAAAGTGAGAAAATGGATATTAGGCGTCTATTAGAACTTACCATATGCAGGAGGGTTGGCAATTATCGCCTGAGCTCTAAAAGAAGCACCTGTTTCAGTATCGGGCTCCGTGCATGCAGGTAGAAGAGTCTCAATAATGGCTTTCAACTGCTTTCTCTGTATAGAAATCTCCCCTGGCCCTGAAGGAATCAGGCCCTTATTTCTCGCCATATCTGCAGCATATAATTAGAATGAAAAGTGCTTACTTTTTAAATTATCATGCAGAACAGATAAAAATGCAGAAGGGCATTGCAACCTTACATCCTGCCAAAACCCGTGGATCCCCACCCAGAGGATAAAATTCCACACCAGCTGATTTAACGAAGTTCTTGAAGTTAGCATGTGTAGCCAGCCTAACATGATGTCCATATTCCTGCAAATTCATATAAAAGGACTTCTTTTGAGAAGTGATATCCATACTAACAAAAAAAAAATGATATACAGAGACTAGTGTTACAGTTACAGCACAGGCTCTCATTTGCAGACCTAGCTAAATATCTTGAACCACATAAACTACAGTACTATCCTGTTCTAAAAGCACATGCCATCTGCTTCAATCTGAAATTTGGAGTTTTGACTTTAGGTGACATTTTCCCATGCCTAACAGATCTAGGAAGTGAGGTTTTAGTGGGCGAGAAACTACAACTAGATCTGAAGAAGACTGTGAGAAATTACCACATGCCTAACAACAGCACCATTCACCTTGAATCTGATAGTTCTGACCCATCTAATCATATTATTTTTTACAGAATCTTTGGTCAACATAATTATTCTCTCTAAATACGCATTTTCAATTATATTGACAGGGTAAAGATCAGTTATTTATGATAAAAGACATTCTTTTACTTATAAAATGGTTAGAACATGCCTGAAATCTCTTTGCCATAGCCAGAAAAGGCTGCACATCTCCTCTTGTTCCAACTATAAGCATGGCTATCTTCAACTTTGGAATCGGTTTGTTTGATTCCAAAAACGAATCACTAACAGTGTCCGGCGCCGTTCCTTCAATGGCTTGAAGCTCAAGGAGTTCTGAAGCTACGGGTGTACCTTTGGTTATATCAACTTCCACAGTACCATCCTTTTGAATTCTGACTAGCTCTATGATCAGCTTTTTCTGGAGCCATAAAAGTAAAATCAATAATGATAAGTATTAAGTCATGCGTGATAGACACTTGAAAATTGTTGAAATTTAAAAGAAATAATTGGAGATCATGGGTAAGTTGCAGGATCAATCCACACCTTGTCGCGTTCTGAAAGCCTGTCGAATATATCATGTCTAGGGCTGTCTCCTCTATCAGTCATTGATCTAGAAAAACTCATGTTATCAAATAGAGAGTTTCTCCGTTGCCGGGTCGGTGCACCGACAGAATGATCCAGAACTTCACAATTGAACAGTTTAGTATCAGTTGGATGTAGAAATAAAGTCAAAATATACATGAATTACACATTTTAGAACGGTAAATATTGCAATGAATTAGAGAGGGCAGTCATAAACAAGTTGAGGAGGTGATATTTGCAACATTAGCTTTTAAAATTCTCTTTTTAGAATGCATTTTTATTACCACAAACATAAAGGCGAGCAACTTCAAATTTCACGAAGGAACGATCATATAAGCATTTTCTATGTTGTCATCTAAAATGCTAGCCAATAACAGAGCTTCCAACCTCATAAATATGCCAAAGAAAATCAAATTTCAAGAACTGATATCCGAGTAAGATCTTTCCTTTAGGATGTAAAAAATTAAATAGATCTAGTCCTACTATAATATATCGCAATACCAACTAGCTTCATAGTTCATAGAATGTATAATCATAACAATCGGTTTTTTAAATTAACAAAGAAAAAGAACGATCATAGTATGCTTAATACTAACCGTTTTTACTAGATCCAACACTCATTCCTTCTGAAGGATAAATCTCAGGAACTGGTGCCTCTCCATCCTTCTGATCTTCCACATCCACAGAAGACCCTTTACTGGACTCGTCATTTGGACAGTGGTTTTTGAATATCTCAGATTCTCTAGGACCGGCTTCTTTGCTAGAACCTATTCGCCCTTCATTCCTTCCAACAACGTTCCCCTCCTCGCCCCGTTCCAGTGGGTGATTAACCCCATTACTCCCCATATCATCAACAATTCAGGTCTACAACTAAAGACCCAATTCACCCAAATGCACTATATAGTTGAATTTACTTTCTAAAGATCAAATTCCCAAACAGCAAAGAAATCACAGGCAAATTCGAATAAGCAAATTAACTGACCAAAATTAGAGCCTAACCTCTTCACTTCTGCAACTATCACAAATGCAGTTCCCGAGAATCAATACAAGGAATCTGGGACTAGTAGATGGTAAAATTTGAAAAAGAACAAAAAAACTAACCAAATCCAATTGTACCCTCTAACCAATTACTACTGAATCCTCTCAATCTTGAACAACACACCCAGATGAAGCACTAAACGCGAGAACGTGCTCCTTGACGGGCATGCCAATAGACACCAGCTCTACAGAGGTCCACTGACTATCCACAGTACAATACTCTGGAAGATTTCCGAGATTTTAGGAAAGTGAGGGAATTCAGAAACGACGTGGACGTAGAAGACGAAAATAAAATTATTAACTTGTGATGATTCTAGTGCTTAGGCAGACCTAACCTGACCAGATACGCAGAGACCAACCAGTCAACCACGCCGCGTGGAACGTCGGCTGTGCTAAAACCCAGAAGATAAATTTTAATAGTTACTGAACAAACACTTTCGCGACCAGAAACGTTTACAAGAACCGAATGGAGAAATCAAGAAAAGAGTAGTGACTTACAAGGGTCTGATTGAGCTCAAGAACAGGATTCTATAGACGAAAAGTGATGCAGCAGAGAGCAATCTCGAAAATTTTAGAGTCTGGAGATGGAGATACGGGGTTGTTGGAAGAAAAAGTTGAAATCCAAAGACAAAAAATTTCATCAGTAGAAATTGTCAATTACGTAGTGATCTGAAAATGGACTTGCATTAGAGACTGGCTGCTGAGATGCAAAGGTGAAAGGCGACGGCTCCTTTCATGAGAATCTATTCTTATTATTATTGATTACACTAATTAATGGTCCACTTTTTCAGCAAAAACAATTCAATTGATTGTAAAAGAAATCTTTTTTTCACGCAAAAAACGGAAATTTTCTTACTTACATGGTGATGAAGAGAGAAGACCCCAATCCTCGAGATACATTCCTTTTCTAGAAAGCACTGTAACATACTTAGCACAAGAATTTGATTTGGGAGCGATACATAGTACAGTAACTCAAGAACAATAGCTTAGCTAATATTATATACAGCGCAGTCGAGGGAAATCCTCTTGTTATGTAGAAGTTTTCTATTTATAAAGTGTTCTTTTTAAAGTTTTGATTTTTCTACTTTATAATAATGATTGATAAATATTCGAGATGAGAATATTAGATTCTCTTATTGGGTTCTAACGTATTTGAAGTTTTTGTAACTATATGGTGGTATTATGATACTATACAGTAAGGAATAATCTCTTTTGGAGAATCAATTTTATTTACGTATTTTCATTCAATCTCAATGTTTATAGAAACTAAGCAAATAAATGTAATTTTTTAATATATAAAAAAACTGATTAGTCCACTAATATTTCAGTCGGCGGTGAAAATAAGATTAATATTATAATTTATATACAATTTCATGAAAGGAAAGAAGTGAGCAAAAACTGAAAATAAGTAAATAGAAGAGAGGGGACACTAAAAAGAGAAGAAATCTAATTGAAATTTTATTTTTTAATTTCAAATCTTACCATTTTAAAAAAGGGACAGAATAAAAAAGATCTTGAAGAAAAAATATAGGTAGGAGCTTTAAATATAGTTTAGTAAAAGTTTAGTGAATTTAACTTAAAATTAATTAAATTATTATCTGATAAAAGTATGTGATTTTTTTTTAATAAATGAATTTCGAATTAGATTTCAAAGTATGTTACTTTGACTTTTCTTAATACTAAATTGTAAGAGGTAATCATATATATATATATAAGTTAATTTTAAAAAAACTATATAAACTTTGTTCACTTTACAGTTTTTTTTTTCACATTTTGTTACTTTTACTTTTAGAGTTTGGATAAATTTTTATTTTTTTTTCGTTACATGTCAACCCAAAAAATACCGTGCCAAACATGTGAATGGTCTAAAACATGTATAAAACAACTATTTTTTTAAATGAGTATACTTGGAAAAGTAAGAATTTAAATATGAGTTTTTAATATAATTAAAAAATATATATAAAATCAAAAATACTTTTTATTGTTTTTATTTTCTCATATATATTTTTTAAAGTTATATTAAAATTTTATATTTACCATATCCCTTATATGTATTTCTTTCTTTTTTTATTTCTAAAAGTAATAATTTTTTTAAAGTTTTGATCAATAAAATATTGACATCATTTTCAGTTTAAATTTAACGAAAAATAAATGAATGTATCTTTTTGTCTCTAATTTAAAAATACAAATAATTAAATTAAATTTAAAAAAGATTGTATATGTATATGTTTTTAACGGTTAAAATTTAAGTAGTTCTTTGGTATAAACTATAACCACATATATATATATATTTGTCTGGTTGTATATAGTTTATTTTATGTAGCCATGTAGGTCTCCCTTACTCGTCGTAACGGTTAAGTTTCATACCTGTCTGAAAGCCGTAGCTGTTAAGATGTAAATATCCATTTATAAATATTCAATTATAAATAAATAAATAGATGGTTGTCTGAATCTGGAAACGACAGCGACTTAATTGGACTGTTCATATATGAACACACAAAAAACAAATTATTGGATCACAATTGTCAATGAAAAATTATGACGCATTTGAATATAATTATTATATTTTATATGAGAGTTTTTTTAAAAAAGTAAGCAAAGTGATAATATTTTTTTAAAAAGTAAGTATACATTAAAAAAAAAAAAGTATATAAGTGCTAACATGAATAGCGCGTTATATTTTTTTTTACAAAATACGCTACATTGTTTTTTACTGTAGGAACAGTAAAAGCACTATGAGAGCATTAAAAGTACTGTATATACACATATATATACTTTTCTACATATCGTATTATACGGTTAGTCTAAAAGTAAAAAAATTAACGTTTAGTTAGTGTCATTTAATTTGTAATTAAATTATCTCCGCACTGTAATTTTTTTGATTTTTTTTAGTAAGTATATAATTAAATTTCTCACATAATGCATTTAATCATTTCGGTAAAATAATAGGACAAATGATGTTATGTTAAAAAATTAAATATATTTCTAATAAAAAAATTTCAAAAAAATTATCCTAAGTAAATAATTGAATTTCACCTTAAATGTCGTTAACTGTGGGGACTTTGGACTTACAGAGTCTGAGTTATATTTTTAAAAGTTAAATTTTCATATCTTAACTTACAGCAAGCGTACAGTCAATCTGTAAGTCCAAATTTAATATTTTTTACATCATTTGAATCACAATTAAAATATCTACTTACTATAATTTTTTTTAATATATACATAATTTAATTTTTAATTAAGCATTGAGTCATCAAAAAAGGAATAAATTTTTTTTTATGTATATTTACTTTTTCAATTATTATTTTTCACATTGCCTACTTTTGGGAAAAAAAAACTCTTTATATGATTATGATTAACAAAATTAAATTAATCAATATATATTTATGAATATAAAATTATAGCAACCTACAAAAAATCAATAATGAGTAAATATTATATATCACTAATAGGTAATATTACTTCAAATATATTAATTAAATTATATACCTGTATTTATTATGACTGAAACTATAGCTTCAGCTTTTCTCATTTTTGAAAGTTATATTATTAGGCTGAAAATATATTACGTTAAAATTTACTTATGATACTTTTAATTATTCTTACGGTAATTTTTATAAACACAATTTGTGTAGTATAAGCTACGTTATTAAATATGTATAAAAAAATATATAAATTAAAATATTAAATATCTGAATATTTTAAACAACAAAATGACAAATAGATATAATATCAATCGCGCATAGTTCAGGGGGTTATCTATAATTAACCAAAATATTTTGGCCGAACGTAGGGAACCGGGAACCGAACGCATCCGTCCACCGGTTGGTCTCCCCGTTCCCTACCACTGGTCAGAATACCACCACAGCACGAAACCAGAAAACAAATAGCTCTATTAAAGAAAGCATCACGCGCGCTCACCCACGCGCTGCTCCGATTCCAACAGAACACTCGAGACTCGACAATCGGCATCGAACTGAAACGAGTTCCGAAACTCTAAAGCCACTGGAATAGCGCTCGGTTTTAGTGTTGGTGCCGTCGTAGAAGACGGCGATGTCGAGGATTTCGGATCCAGGTCAGAACAGCTCTAACTTCGCGAATAGCAGTCGGACGAACAGACTGACCAATCAGAGCGGAGGCGACGTTTCCGCTATGACCATCGATGGATTTCTCCGCACCGCCGCTTACAGCACGATCGACGCGCCGCCGTATGCGCTACCTCGTCGGACCGCTGATGAAGTGTGGAGGGAGATCGTATCCGGAGAGAGGACGAGCGTGTGCAAGCAGGAAATGCCGGACGAGGAATTGATAACACTGGAGGATTTCCTGGCCAAGGCGGACGCGTCCACTGACGAGGAGGATATCAAAGTACCTCTGCCATCTGGTCCATCCAGGCAGCTAAGTGGAGTCTTTTCTTTCGAACCGCATACAATATCAAGTTCAGGTATGGTAGAGAAGTTGGAGCCGTGTGTTGGAACGTTTGGTAGTAACGGAATGGAAGCCATGGGAATCGGAGGAATAGTTGGCATTAGAGGGAAAAGAGGGTCGGGAGTATTGGAGGGTCTGGACAGGGCGGCGCAGCAGAGGCAGAAAAGGATGATTAAGAACAGAGAATCTGCAGCCAGGTCGAGGGAGAGGAAGCAGGTACTACAAAAATGCTTACGTTCAACCTCAGTTTGATTTTTTCTGAATTTCATAGCTTGATTTCTCGTGTTCCGGATTTTTAGGCTTACCAAGTTGAACTGGAATCGTTGGTAGCTAAACTCGAGGAGGAGAAAGAGAGGCTATTGAAAGAAAGGGTACTTCTTTTGCATCATAAACCTTTCTGATATATTAAATCTGCTGCACTTGCTTTAGAGTTCTTCTCTTGTGTATTCACCCAAGATTTGTTGATCGACTATAGGGAAAAATTGATGAAAAGTTTTGGTGGTAAATTTCTTGGTTGTAAGTTTGTAGCTGAAAACTTCAAAAATTAAATAGCTTCAGTTTGAAAATTGTTTCCAGTTTACAGGTTCAAGGAGCCTTGTTCTTTATATTTTGATACAGTTTACTGATTATTGGTTTTAGAGGTCCTGTTTCTGCCTTAGTATAGTCTATAGTCATCTAAGAAAAGCACAATCAAATCTTGATTGATGAACAAGAATGTTGCCTCAGCGTTTATGCTTTTCCACACCCTGTTTTTCTATTGTCTAACTAACGGATGGATCCTTAATTTGCAGGCCTTGAGGACAGAAGAAAGGTTCAAGCAGGTATGTTTCAAACTGCTGGTAGTGTATTGGTAGTCTAGACATTTTCTATTAATTTTATTTCATTGATCCTTAACTTTAATCAATCAAATGAGATGCTATCGTCAAAGAAAGAAATTTGCATCCACCCTTTTTTATAAGTCCAGAGTGTGTCCATTTGCTTGGGATATACCATGAAAAAATATACTTTTACAAATGCATACTTTGTCTTGGTTCACCAAATCTTTCTTCATCATTGCTAGGACTTAGCATATGCTTCTGATATTTTTTAAAAAGTAGGTATTGTAATTTGTTTTTAGAAAAGTAAGTATACGGTGGTGCGGTAGCGCCTATTCCAAATCACTTTTTATTTTTATTTTATGTTTCGATGTTTAATTAGAAATAAAATTATGTATCTATTTAAAAAAATTATAGTAAGTAGATATTTTAATTGCGATTCAAATTATGCAAAAAATATTAAATTTGGATTTACGGATTGATTGTACGCTTTGCCGTAAGTTGAGATATGAAAATTTGACTTAAAAAATTATAACTCAGACCATGTAAGTCCAAACTCAGCACGGTTAATGTCATGTATGTCGTAATTCAATTATCTACCTAGAATAATTTTTTTTATTAGAAATACAGTGATTTTTTAACCTAACATCGTTTGTTTTATAATTTGACCGAAATAATTAAATGCATTCGTTGAGAAATTTAATTATGTACTCAGAAAAATTACACTGCGTAGATAATTTAATTACGAATTAAATGACGCTAACAATGAATTAATTTTTTACTTTTAGACTGACCGTATGATACGATACGTAAAAAACTATACAGACGATACTAAAAAGTTCAAATAGTGATTTAAACAGTGATTTCACTGTTTTCATGAGAATTTGGACAAAAATTAAAGAAGATTCCGTCTCTTAGACAACTGCTATGGTGCATTTAAGAATGACTTTTCTTCTGTTTTCCATGGTTGCAGATCATGGAGAAAGTGATCCCCATTGTGGAGAAACCGAAAGCAGTAAGAACACTCCGGAAAGTTCAGTCCATGCAATGGTAAACGATTATCATAGAAGTTTCGTCCACCAAGCTTAGCTTTGAGGTAGATATGTCATGATCATATACTGAGCAAATGCGGGAAATTGAAGTAGTACACAGTAGACTAATCTAGATGCTAAATATACTAACAATCCGACTCGGGATTCCTCTATTAGGATGTACTACTGGATTTTTAGATGAGCATACAGCTATCCGATCCTTGTATAAATAAATTGCATATTAAGAATGTCTGAGGGTTGTTAAGGTAGGATTGCTGAGAATGTGATGTTGCTTCGTCCTCAAGAAACCTAACAAACTTGCCTCTTCCCCTTAAGATGCTATCAAATTCTTAGTAGAAGCTAACAATGGAGAACGAGGGATGACCTTACTGCAGATCTCTGATTTGCCTAAACTTTTCAGAGAAACCGAAGCCGTGTTCTTCCTCACTGCACAAATCTCCAGAGGTCCATCTTAATGGAGTTACATTTTGTACTTTTTGATTGGATTAATGTCTAATTAGATAAACTGTGATGTTTTAGGATATAAAAAGGGCGAAGAACATCAACATATATGTAAATGAGGATGAGCCTAGGGCTATCAATGGTGCGGTGAAAAATTCATAACCATGGTTATAATTGTTACTACTTAATATGGTTAATTGTACCATTATGGTGCGGTATGGTATGGTGATAATTTTTTTTATCCATAATGTTTATGATATTTGAGTTATACTCATAGTTATTATATAAATATAATAATTATTTATTATTAATAAACTAATATATACTAAATAATGGAAGTTTATGTACGTACAAGTAATAATAACCATGATGTTAGTTTTATATATTTTTATTATTGGCAATATAGATTTATGTTTTTTTTTTTAAATAAAATTTTAGATCTTTTATTATATTAGATGTGTGGAATAAATATGAGAATACGGGTAAAACCATGGTTAATAACCACAGTTATTTTAATGGTTGTGATATTGAAAATTTTAAACGTAATGGTTATGGTTATAGACTTATAGTATGTAATTTAAAAAATATGGCATGTTTATAATATTTGTCATATTTATACCATATACTAACCATGACATACCTAGATAGAATCCGTGATAGAGAGAAAGTCGGTACAATAGAAGGTGAGTTACTTGAAGGACCCGACAAGGTTTAAGGTGACAACATTTCATGTTCTTCATTTCGTGTCTTGACAATTTTGTGAAAAACTTCACGTACTTTCCGTTCCAAGGGCCCTAACCCTTCCTTCACGGCCTCAAACACCTTCCTCAACGCCTCTACTTTGTGCTCCAAATCCCTTGCCTCCTGCCCTCGTCTAGGGCACGAACCCTCCGAGTCGATCGACTCTCGTAAGTCTCGTGCACATTCCGCCATCAATCGAACCTCTTGTAGTAAAAAAATGCCATTTCTCTTTCTGGACTCCTCCATAACTCGCCCGTAAAGTCGGGTCATCAGCTCTCCCCACCCTAACTGCCTAGGAGCCGTGAAGTGGACCTGGACCGCATGGTCCTGACATGGTATGGCCACCTCTAAGACCCACATTACAAACAAAAGGACAAAACCCATTGTATAGATAGCATGGCTAGGCCATTAGTAGCCACCATTTCACTCCCTTTAGGGTGGTTTAAGTTACTTCCAATGGCATGTATTTGCTTGGCGACTGACCACCCACGAGACATGCTCCACGACAAGGACATAACTTGCCGTGACATCATTGTATTGTTGTTCTGACCAAAGGCCCGGATACGGTGGGGCACGACATGGCTCGAGTCCTTCGGATCGTCCATAACGGCTAGCTCAGTGAGTGCTTTCTTGGCTCGTTGGAGATGGCCTTCAAAGAGGGTTTTCTTACCTTCAAGAGCGCACAACACGACCTCAACTAACTTAACCGAATCTCGTACTTGGTCGGTTCCCCCCCTGATGCCGTTTAATACATCCAGAGCCTTGATCATGCGATCGTTTAGCTCTGACAGCATTCTATCGGCAGGAGGCTTCAAGGATTGCCCTCGGTTCTTGAGAATAATGTTCTGGAAGTTTTCTTGGCAGCGGAGGAAGGATTCTAGAAGCTTCTGGATCCAAGCAATGGAGAGGAGGTCGGAGGAGGAGGCATGCAGGTCGTGGAACTCGTCGGAGACTTGTCTCTGGAAGGACTCGAGGTCGAGGTCGTTGGCGGGGTTGGTGCCGCGTCTGGGTGAGGAGGGCGTCAACGTGGAGGATGAGTCACGACGGAGGTGGAGGAGAGTGACGCCTGAGAGAGACTGGTGGCGCCGGTGGTTTTGGGCTGTCGTCACGGTGGCCTTCATGGTTGCAGCGTTTGTCGAGCGATTGTATTCAGAAAAAAAAATGGAGAGGAGAAGAGAAGATGGGTTATAGAATGACAGAGTAAAGAAAGAGAGACGTTCTATTTGTAGACCTCCTCATGGGAGGAGAGGAATTGAATAAGGCCGGATTATTCGTCCCCATTTTTTATATACTAATTTATTTTTGTTATCAATACCCGAATTTGTTTAATTAGTAAGTAGGTAACTAATTTTTTTTTTTTTTTTTAGTAATTAGGTTGCTGAATTTTTTAAATAAACAAATAGGTACTTAACTTTAATTTCCGTTAAAAATAAATAAAAAATATAACGTGAGGAGCAAACAAGTACCTGAACTTGCACGAATGAGCAAATAGGTACTTATACCGGTTCAAAAATCAGTTCAGAATCGGTTTGATCAAACCACTTTATTTTTTAATAAAAAAGTAGGGTTTATATACCAAACACATATGTTCTCGGTGCATCAAGAAACACTCCAAAAACGTCTGAAATTGAGTTTTGCATATGTTTGATATATAATTCCTATTTTTCCCCTAAAAAAATAAAGTGATTCAACCGAACCGATTTTAAAACAATTTTTGAACCTATTCAAATACCTACTTGCTCATTCGTGTAAATTCAGGTACATGTTTACTCCTTAAGTGATATTTTCCATTTATTCTTAACGAAAATTAACGATAAATACCTATTTGCTAATTTTGATAAATTTGACTACTTAGTTGCTATAAAAAAAATGTTATAGGTACTTGTGATTTCACCCACAAATTCAGATACCAATTTAATAGTTTACCCTTTGTCAAATGTTAATAATCCAAAGTTATGCAGTCTTCTTAAAATCCAAATTGTATCATCAAATTGTACATTTTTAATTGACAACTACACAACAAACCCATCCTCTTTCCACATCTCCTTCCAACATTTGATTTTAAGATGTTATTCACAAGCCAATTTCGTATCGAAACTGCTCAGACAAATAGCAAAAGCCTGGAAAGCAGAAAGAGGGTATCGATAATCCATCGTGAACATGTCCTTACCAACCTTCCCGAATTGAAGTATGATCTTGTCGTGATCCGATGGTGCGGGTTGAGACAGGGTCGGTGCACTTGCAGGCGGCTGATTCGATGCTATCAGCTGGAAATTTTTCACAGAAGCCACGGTCACACGGCCGCGGAAATTGAGACACCAACACTGAAGCTGTTCATGCCACCTCGGGGACTTGTTCTTTAACACCAAAGGTCTGTCCTTTCCATCACTGTCTTCTCCTTCCTCGTCTCTGGGGCCCACGATGTCTGAGAATCGTGAGCTGCTGAACTCTGTGGATGAGTCGATGCGTTTTGAGAAGGAGATGCTGCGGAAGGAATCTTCCAGTGACCGGGGAAGGAGCTCGGGCTGACCTGGCACAGTTCCTCCAGGCTCGAGGGAAGAGTTTGGGATCGAGTGCATCTGGCAGTGCATTCGACGTGGACCCCGGGTCCCAAGCACGTTAAGCTCGTAAGTCACTTGGGCTATGTTGTAGCTTCCTGTCGGGACTTTGGGGGACACTTTCTTGGAGTAGAATCTTCTGCTGCGCCCAGGTGGGGAGAGGTGTGCATTATTGTGGGGAGGTTGAGTGTCGTAGATTATAAACTTTGTGCCAAGGAAATTCGACCTGAAATTAAATGGATGAAGCACATTGAATTTCCATAATAAGTAAAGGAAAATCAAACACATACACATGAAAATTAGTGAGATTTTGGTACCTGAGCTTGCCTATGTAAGTGCTACTTGATCTCGAAATATTATCTGCGTCCATGGATATAACATATTCTGTGTATGTCGTTCTTCGTGTCCTTTTTGCAGAGAGAAGAAACTTTCCATTCTCCACAAGCAAAGCTGCAAATTTGACAGCAGTAATTGTAAAAGAAATCAATAATACCAAAGCAAACTTGTTAAAGACATCAACTTTTATATGAAGATGACCAAACCGACTTACCAGGACTAAGGCAAAGGAAGAGATGGTAAGTTAAATTAGATTTGTCTCTCTTAATGAAACACTGCATAGTTCCATCTCGAGGCCCTGGCTGTGACAAGAAAAGCAAATAGATCTTATCAATTTGCAGCATCTGATATGCTCTTCATAAATACAGGAGAAAAGAAAGTATTTACAGAATCAAACTCACATGAACCCAATTCAAGTACCTGCTTCAATGAAACTGGGAAGGTTATTTTCCCAGAGGTTTCAGGATTTTTAACAATTTCTTTGCACATATCCCTCCATGATCTGCAAACAGCAGCACAAGCAACAACGTGTTTTCGGGCAGGCCATGTGCTTTCACTAGCTTCTAATCTCTTAATCACATCGTGTAGAAGCTCAGGTGGAAGACTAGCCCAACGACTGCTTTGAACCACAGTGGGGTGCTCGTGCAATTCATGAACTGAACTATGTGACTTTCCTCGACTGTGGCCAATCAACCTCACATCAAAACTTCGCCTCGATAAGCTTCCAATCCCATCCCTTACATCTCGTACAATACTGCGGAATGACATTTTCCTCCTGATTGCTATAGCATTGAGAAGTCAAACCAACCTACGTTCCTTCCCCAAGATTGCTTAAGCTTTTGATAGGACTCAAGCCAAAGAACAACTAAAATCTGCAAAAGCCATTTTGAAATGGTACTGATTAAAACTAACTCAGATCTATCGCCATTAGCAGTGAGAAAGAAAAAGAAGAGGATGGGTACAGTGGAATGGGGTGGGTGAGGAAGTAGACGCAACAAGAAAAGAAGATTCTCAAAAGAGAAAAACTCACATGGACCTAAAGCAAACTATAAGTATCAGGCTTTTGTTAGAAACAGCTTTAGGCGGGTTTCTCCGTCATTAAGAAACTGAATTACATTCGTAGTTCAAATTAAAACCACCTTATTTTATTGATAAAGCTAATTCAAAGGAAGAATCTCAAAAGAAAAGTAAAAGCAAGTATGACTCTCCTAAAGCCACAAATACAAATCCACTCAAAGAACTCAAAACATGGCTTAAAACCCATCAACATGTTCATAGACCCACGACTGATGCCGTAAATTCAACAAAGCGTGAGACAGAGAGACAGAGAGAAAATGAGTTTAAACTATAAAAAAATTGCTGCAATAGATGTATCTGTTCCTGCTGCCATAGAGCTTCCCAATTTTTCGACTTGGAGTCAAAAATCAAAGATCTAATAACAAAACTAAACCAATTTACGTAGCAACATTCTCCATATTTTCAATTGATCTATAGTTCCAGTTTCACACATCAAAAGGTTTGCAAATTTCTTACCACAAATAGATTAAAGAAATCCAGAAGGCAACATAAACAAAGTAAACCAGGACTTATAATAACTTACATATTAGAAGGCAGAGAAATGGTGAAAGTTCGTGAATCCATACTAATCAGACATCGAATGCCGTCCTATGTGTGTGAGACCAGGAACAGAAGCTTCAACCGAAATTTCCTGGAAAAGACCAAGCTTTACCCTGAATAACAACAACAAATCCTCTCAATCGGTTAAAGACAGGACCCATTCAGCAAAATAGGCTCTAAAATTGGTCTCCCTCAACCAGACGAAACGAAATCCTCGAAAATGCCCATAAACTGAAAGACAGCTCTTTCTTTATTGCCTCTCGACATTCACAGCTAAGACAACCGAAGCTAGAAGAGGGTGAGGGGAAAACACGCAACCACAAAAAATCAAAAGTAGCTTACTCAGCAAAAAGCAACTGCTGCTAAAAAATCGTGGATTTTTCCTAAGGATCTGACGCTACAGATAAGAAACGAAATCGAGGAAGATTATGATGATGATCGAGTAGCTAGCTCACCTTCTTCAGATCTCTATCACTGCAGATCCTTCACTTTACATAAGCCAAATGACATTTCCCTCTCTAGAAAGTCGCCTCCCAAAAAAGTTCTTCTCTCTCTCGAGTCTCCCTCCTCAGCGCACGAAGAAATGGATTCCAAAACCTTATTAAATATGACTCACAAACAAACACGGATTAATTAAAAAAATAATTTATATTGTGGCCATATCTTTGTAACTATATATTAATTTAGCTAAGATGTATATATTGCTGACAAATAAGTAAAATGAAATTTTCTAACAAATTCTATTGGTTCACCTACATTGTATGTTACAATTACATATGTGACATCATATTTTTGTACATGTGAATATTTTGAAATTGCTCCAAATCATCACATTGAACTTAGGGCTGACAATTTCTAACACGACACGATCTGCTTTAAAACGTATATGAGTTTGACTTTAACGGATCTTATGTTTAAACAACTCTTATATGTTTAAACACAATTAATAATTGTGTCTAAATAGCTCAGATCTGCAGATATATGTGTAAACACGATTAAACACCATTAATTAATTGTGTCGTGTATACACGTGACACGTTTAGACACATTTAAGTATAATAATAATAATAAAATATTGAAATACCCACTTACTTTTTAATATTGAATTTTGAATATCTTACTTTGTATATATGAATTTATTATTTATGCATATACGAATTTGTGTATATATCTGTTTTAAAGTGTATATGAGTTTGATCTCAACAGATCTCATGTCTAAACAACTATTATACGATTAGACACAGTTAATAATTGTGTCATTTTTGTGTTTGAAGTTTTGAGAGACGTTTAAGACTTATCCGTTTAGACACGAGACATGTTTAGACACGATACAATTAATGACACGACACGAATGTCACCCATAATTGAACATTAAAACCTTTTCAATTTATCATATTTATTACAAATCAATTAATCAATATTTTAATTATTTTTCAAGCTTAGTTTTCTTCATCTTTTATTTATTTTTATTAATAATTATGGATTTTTAATGTATTTTATTTACAAATTTAAATTTGTAGAATTTAGGGTTATAATTTAAAATGAATTCATTAGGGTTTTATTAATTTTAATATATTAATTTTTCTAATTAAAAATAATAAATTACACAAATTTATTTATGAGTATGTTTAGAATATAAATTTTATCATATGAACTAAAATTCTAATTATTATTACTAATTTTTTTAAATATATATCTTTTTATATGTTTATTTGGTAGACAACATATGTAATAATTACTACCAAAAATACGTATATTCAATTTAATGTTCGTTAAAAATACATGATAATAATAAAGAACATAAACCTAAGTTGAAAAGAATGCACTAATATTCTAATAACATATTAGTAAATGTTTATACAAATTTTAATATATATAATAAAAATAATTTAATTTAAACAATTAGAAAACATTTCATAGATAAATGCATAATGAATACCTATATATGTTTTTGCCAAAAAAGTATCAATATATTTATACAAAAATTTAGCTATATCACAAATTATGTTGAACTTAACTACAAAAACATAATAAAACATTTTTTTAGGAAAAAAAACACTAAATAACATCGATATTTTCAAACATAAAAGTAGCTGTAAAAATACAAAATTATTACTAATTTGTCAAAAATTATTTTAAATTAACACATAATATCATAATTAATAAATATAAATATTTTAAAAAAAAATCATAATCCTTTATTAGTTAATATAATATGATATCCAATGCTCAAGTATTTATTATGTGTGTGACTCTTAAATTTTAACATCAAATAGCTCAAATTACATTTAACATAAAAAAAAATATTTATTTAATAATTTCCCTTTATTAATTAGTGTTAGAAATTTCAAAATCAACACTGTAATCATAATGGGTATAAACTTATATATTTACTTTTAAGAAAAATCATACTTACAAAATTTATATTCGATATTTTATAACTAATTTATACATATATATATATATATATATATAAATTTTATAAATTTAATATTTTATTTATTATAGAATATAATTTAAACAAAATAATATATTTAATTTACTGCGCAAAGCGCGAATCCGATAGTTAGTATATATATATAAGCTGTTAAATATAGTGTCTAAGAATTATAAGTTATATTTAAACACGTTATACATATACAACTTATTAAAATTTATTTGCAATCTCTAATTAATTTTATAAACATATATTTATATTCATATAAAAATATTATATAAGTATAAACAAAAATAATTATTATATTATGTAAAATGTGAATTAGTTATCGAATTGATGTAATTTAACATGTTATGTTGTGTCTTGGATTATAGGAATTTACTTACTGGAAAATAATCTTAACAATTATACAAAGATGTATGACTAACTCTCCTAATAATTTAAAAAAAGATATAAATTTGTCAATATTTGATTAAGAATAATTTTAGAATGAATTTGGAAATCAATCCTAAAGAAGCAATAAATAAAGTAAAATGAAGATGTTGAAGGGGAAGAAAATAGACTAAGTTAAGTATTATGGTTATTATTATTTAGATTTGTCTTTAAAAATTTAGTTAAACATTTTATTTAAATAGACTATGTTAAGTGGGTCGAGTGATAGAGTCTTAAGCAATAATAAGTGATAAAAGATAACAATAACGTTTTAATATTTTATTTTTTAATTATAAATTTTAGGTTTAAATTATACAAATAAAATCCTTTTGTAATTAAATCTTAAGTAAAAATATATTAATTTATTTTAAACAATTTTAATTCAGTTGCTCGTATGATGAGGCTAGATTATCCACTTGGGCTTCTTATCTCAGGCTGGGCATGAACCGGTTCGGGGCCGAACCGATTAATGAACCGTACAATTTTAATAGGTTAAAGTCAAAATTTGTGAAACGGATTGTTGTCACTCCATGTGCACATGGAATACGAAATAACGTCCATTTCCCGCAGTCACAACTCATATGTGCTAAGTTTACAACATACGTCTTGTTCACACGTGTACGCACTCTGTAGACTTCTCCGTAAGAATATGTTTCTACTTGTAAAGTTGATTTCTCTTCTTTAGAAGACAAAATTTCTCTAACTTTATGTAGAAACACGTGACCCATTGAAATTTTCCTTTCATGTATTTTGCGTCGATCCACAAAATATGTATTTAGTTGTGTAAAGGTAAGCTCTACCAATGCCTTAATTGATCAGGATCGAGCACCCTTAAAAATCTTATTAAACACTTCTAAATGATTTGTTGTCATGACCCCATATTTTTGTCATCTGTCATGTGCTAGAGACCATTGGGGGAAAATCACCTAAGTTCGTTAACCACCTCAAATATTTTTCTTCATTCATGGTAGTAAAATAGTGTCAATATCGGTCAAACTTAACATTAAATAGGATCCACGCCATTTCAGAATTTTTTTTTCTTCAACTCTCTATTTTTTAAATGTTTGTTGAAGTTATTAGCTAAATGTCACGCGCAATATCTGTGAACCCCTGAGGGTGCTGGAAAAACATTTGCAACTCCCACTTTAATTCCACCATGCCATGACGATCAGATATTATATATACATGTCTTTCATCTTTCGTCACATGCTGTCGGAGACGCTCTAAAAACCATGTTCATGATGCAGCAGTCTCAGAGTCAGCAAATGCAAAACACAATAGAAATATTCGATTATCAGCATCGTATTTCATTGCGGCTAATACTAGTGTATTTTCCATACAAATGTGTGGCATCAATGCTTATTAGTGAACGACAATGGGAGAAACCTTCCATTGAAGGTTTATAGGCTCAAAACCACTTACCAAATATGACACCCTCCTTAGTAGGAACTCATTTCCATTCGTAGTAAAAAATGGACTCAGGATTAGAATGACATAAACCAACCATCAACGAATGGAGACGTTGAAATGCACTTTCATGGGTCTCAAACATTCCCTCAATTATCCGCTGTTTAACGTATCACACTTTTCGGTACAACGCAGTACTTATCTTTTACTACTTGTTACAAATCACAAATTCTAATACTCGTGTTGTGATACGCATATGAATATATCAATTCCGCAATTAATTTGCAATCAAGTTGTCTATGATGTTGTATAGTTGTGGAATTTCTTCAGGAGTGCGGATGACTTATTTTAGTGATCTCCTAGTTGCCCATTTTCGTATGCATTCCTCTCAACGACCATGAGCAAATACTTTTGCTTTTAGTTACACACTTGAATGCTACTACGTTGGGACTAGATCTAGCAGTGGTGCATTCACGAGCATTATTAATGTGCCACGATTTAACGTGTTGTTGGAGTGCAACTTTACTCTCATATTCAGTCCCTACTTGAAAATCACTTGTATCTGAAGATGATTCATCGTGTGTGACCATCCAATCGGTACATTCAAACTCATCTTGTCAATCTCCAGATGTAAATTCTGGAGGGAACTGTTTGAACGTCATTGGTTGACTAGATTATGCATCCCCACATGTGTCATCATCAGACAATGGTAGCGCACAATCAACCAAATTTGTAGAAGATTCAACTTCTGTGTCATCTCCCAAAGAAGAATCTTCTCCTTCCTTTTCTTCAAACATGCCATCTTCATCATCAACTTCACCACCAACTCCTACTTTTGAAACTACGTATAATTTCATGTATTCACCACATACTTGAATCACATCATACAATGATTCGTCATCAGTGATAAGATACATGTTATTATCCGATTTCCAAATGATGTTAATTTCAATTACATCTGTCCCAAAAATGCAGACTACATAAACAAGCTCTTTTAGGTGGGTAAGACTGGTTGTGGTTTTGGTAGAACTAATTGCGGACTTACCGTCCGACCAGAAATCGGACCCTGTCCGATTTGGTTCAGCTAAAAGACTGAAATGCATATGAATAATGTTTGAACCGGATTGGACCAACTAATTTTACTAAAACCGAACGATTTCCGGTTCTAGTTTTTTTGGGGTGGTTTAAATTTTTTGAGTGGTTCTCTTCGGTTTAAACTGACTTTTTCGGTTCGACCGAGCAATTTCTTCGGTTTAGAAGTTATGTTTAAAGTTTAGACCTATGGTGTTTGATTTTGAGACTATTGTGTTATGTATGTTCAAAGTTTGAGATAATTATGTTGTGTTATATTGTGATTGAGAGTAATGTCTATGTTTTAGACTATGTAGTTTGTATGTGTTTGAGGTAATTATGTGTGTATTTGAAACTATGTAGTTTGTAATTGTATTTTCAATTTTTTGTTTTGTTTGTAAACAGTGAACCGCACGTCGAATCGGGTTCAACCGGATTGGATCGACCGAACCGGAAACCAGCCCCATCATCGGTTCGAGAATCGGTCCGATTTTGATAACACTGACCACTACGCTCTGTTCCAGCTGCCGTAATCTCACACGTGGCGCACTTTTGAGGCAGATTAGACAAATCCCTATCCTGCCCTTCTTAGTATTCTAATTAATTAGAGACCTTACCTATTGGTGGACGAAAATATGTACACGTTATTGATTTAGAGGATGAAATTATGCATGATAGAAAGATAGATAGATATTGTAGCATGGGGCACGCTGTCATCATGAAGGATTCATGCTTTGAAATGACCATCATGACCCCAACCGCTCACACTACTAAGCATATCAAAAGATTTCTGTGTTCTTTTTAAAAAAACTACTATATAAAAATTAGATACTAAAATATGTATTGATTTTATAAAAGGATAAAATATGATTTTTTTTAATGTTTGAGTTTAGATTAAGTTTTTTTATTATTTCTTTTTCATAATTTTACTTCATATTTCGTTGTCAATCCATTTTATTTATTCTTATTCATTCTGTCAGATTTTTCATCTAAACTTACGAAAATATATTTTAAAATTTACAAAAATAAGAGAAATTTTTTAAAAATATCATAACAAAAAATTTCTATATATTACAGTAGATTCTCGATCATTAGTATAAGATTAGTGGATTTGTCTAAATTTGTCATTTTGAAAATTATTTTAGTATTTTATTTAATTATTATTTTGAAAAAAAATAAGATCACTAACTAATAATTCATTTGCATCTATATATATAGATAGAGAGAGAGAGAGCTTGTACCACATATTAAGCTAATAACTTAAACTTTTTAGATCATGAGATTGAAAATCCCTAATTTGGATTCGTCTAATATTTTAGTGTAATGTGGATATGGTTATGGTGTGATCAAACTTAACGTATTAGATTTCTTATACCAAAAGTCGTTTATTGACCAATCAATTAAATTCATACTTTTCTTCCAAGTGACGTTTCCGACCTCATACATTAAAGAAATGCAAGCACCTTGTGGATAACGTCACGACCTCAATGGATTTTTTTGTTTGTAAATTTATTTACCAAATACACGTATGTAGTAAATTTGTACCAATACCAGAAAATAGTCACGAACGTTGCATTTGATAGAGGTAGGTAGGTATCGTGGTTTTGGTAGAGGGAATGAATAAATTATCTACTACAACATTATTTTTTATACATAAAATAATTTTTATAATTTTAAACAGGGTTGATCATGGGCGGGCCGGTCCGGTCTTGGAGGCAGGACCGAGACCAAAATTTCGGTCTTGATATCTGGAGGACCGAGACCGACTTTGGCAAAAAAAAAACGTCTAAGTCGGTCTTCCTTGACTCGGGCTGATCTCGATCTTGGACCAAAAATTTTGGTAAAAAAAACAAAACTGGATTAGCCAAAAAAATCACCGAAGTTTTGATCATAAACCCGCTCACTTCTCGTCTTCCGTCGCACTTCCCTCATAGAACCGATCCAAAGTTTGTTGAATGCTTCAAAGTCATGAATTACTAGTCTTTCAAGAGTTACACCATAAATGTTTAGGATTTTCTTCAAGGACAGGTCGGTCTGATCCTAGTCAGACTTTTGGGGGGAAAAACGAGACCGAGACCGAGCCCAACCTTGAAGAAAAAAACTCACCCGCTCGGTCTCGATCCTATTCGGACCGGTCTTGCCAAAAATTCGGTCCAACCAATCTTTTTTTATCTCCCCTAATTTTAAACCCGACCACGTAATATTCACATCGATTTTATCAGCAACCACGAAAATCTCGATTTGAGAACATTAAGATTAAAATATCCTAATTTTTTGTCTTTAAAAATACAATACAATCTCTAATCTCTTCTCTTTAATTTTAATGCAGGCAAATACAATAATATTCACAACAAATATAATATTTTTATATCTTGGGGAAGAAAAAGAATACAATGAACTCATATAACAAAGAACTCAAATCAAACATCCCCCCCTAGTCTACCGCAACTCTCCATAGAGAAATATTCTCAACCTTCATCCTGACAACAAATATATCACACACGAAAATCATGATCGGAATAACACTTCGGGCATAAAAAGACCGGAAAATGCTGCTCAAGATAGTTTTTACCTTTGATTATCTACGGTTCCGATGTGAGAAACTCGGGGATCCAGCGGCGTGTTGCTGTGGGGAGGATCTGTGATTTCTGCTAGGGGAATCCATGGATCCCCTGAAGCTGAAGGAAGCATATTGTGCAGAAGCAGGTTTGGCTACTGGTTCGAACGAAACGTTTGATTCTATAAAGCAGGCACTGTTGAGACGAGTTCTCTCGAGCTCCACCTGCAGTAACTCGGTTGAATATTGATGTGCAAGAGCCTGGGAAAATGAAAGAAAATGCACAATATAAGTAAACCCGTTGTGATGTAAACCGAGAAAGCGATAGGTGAGTAAGTTTCTCACGATTAGATCATCGGGGGACACGCTGTTTCCTTGCTGCCTTTCGTCTGCAATTGCATCTTCACTACCACGAGTTGATCGGCGCTGGTGACCCGGTGTCTCTATGGCCTCATTAGCACTCTCAGTGGCTTTCTCCAATAACACCCCTTGCAAGGATCTCAAAGACTCCATCGCCTCACTTGTAAAATATTGCTTCAATATTAGCTCAAAGAACTCCAGCTGCAGGCAGGCACAAGATTTGATCAAGACACCAAGTTCACGTTTTTCTTTTAGTTTTTTAATCGGAAGTGGTGAGGTCGAGAATTACCTCAAGCATCAGTTGGCAGAAACCATTTGCATCTATTGATCTCAGTTCTTTGCTTTGGTTCTCATCGAAAAGGCTTATGAAAGTATCAATCAGACCTTCCACTAAAATACCAAGCGTCTTGTCTAGCAGAGGCTTAGCCCCGGCAAAAACCTGCCACACAGTAATGCTCAAATCTTTAGACTTATTCAGGAATCATAATTCAAAGATTAGGGGTAGGATCGATCCAGTTAAAGAGAATGAACAAAGCATATATTTTGGAAATTACACACGCAGATCGACGATACCTCGGCATGGACAGCCACTAAAGAATGCAATAAATCCACGGCTGCATCGCGCACACCCTACAGGATGTGAACGTTTTTTGACTTGTTGAGAGAAAATGAACATGTAAGAAACAGTCGAGAAGCTATGGAGGAAGAGCACGAGCTCTTGTTTACCTTAACTTGAGGGGCTGATCCCCACTGCACACCAGAGTCCAATAAATACTCCACTGCAGCTATTCTGATCAAGTTTGCCTGAAGAATCAGAGTCCATCAGAATATGAACTTTACTTAGAGTAGATATCGGGGCATTCGAGATTTAGACCGAATCTATACCTTTGCAACAGTATATTGTTCAAGAACCTTCTCCTCTAGCCCAGAGAAAGAGATGGCCAAGTCATGTATGTCATTTTCTGCTTCTTCCTTTGCACTGCAGGACGAAGGATTTACAGTGAAACTACATGCATTGGCACTAGAATGTAGTGTAAAGAGAATATCGAGAAATAGTTTCACTACACAATGTATTAAGACAACTTAATACATTATACAGATAAAGAAGTATGGGTGGGTACTGAATACTGATCTAAGTAAATAGGATAAATACTGATGCTATCACACTTTTTATATGATCCCCAAGCAGATTGTCTTTGGGCCAACTAAAACTCAAAAAGAATTCTGGATTCAAGAAACAAAATACGAAAAAGCTACAAGAGACGGAAATTAATCATCGCTACATGGTGTAGAAGGGGGAGATACATACCCTGACGGCAGCCATATATGCTTGAATCTGTTATATAACTCATGTGATAACTCATCTTTGCAGTAGCCGATATTACTAAGGACTATTAACAACTGATGATGGGGATCAGAAACACTTCCAGGAAGTTCTGCAGCTGATTTCCCTCCGGATTCATTAGAATAGCCATTTTGGAGGTACGAGTTCTCCTTGCTGTATTTATTTTGGGCAAGCTCACCTCCAATATGCTCTAGATGACCTAATCATGTAACCACAGTAATAAAATGTCAGTTCCTTCTCTCAGCACAACAGAATGAGGAATTGTATCATTTGAAATTCCAATTCTTATTGAGAAGATTTTCCCGGTAAAGGTCCAACAAGATATAATCTACAAGAGATGATCCACACTGAAACTGCTACATGATTTAACAAGGGTATCCCAGCATCTGATTTGAGGTATTGGTTAGGATATGGTTTGTGCCATTGAGATATATTAGAAAGTATGTTAACGAACTAGAAAAATTACAAGTCAGACCAAAAAATTGTCATTTGTACAAGTTCCTCTTACCTGCAAAATCCAGGAAACAGTTGAGAAATGCAAGTCTAACAGACTCTTGGATTTCTCGAAGTTGCACAAACATATCTTCTGATCTTGTTGCCTCATTCTTTACTGATTGAATCAATCTGCATTAGGTAACAAAAAGGGATAAATCCAGTGTCTATATCTGGATTATAAGAGAGCATGTGTCTTATTTTGTTGCCCCTGATGTAACAAGATCGTGGAAATCTGGAAATCCCTTAGATAAAAGATTGGCCATTTGGGAACTCTTCTTGACTGAAATTATCTGATAGTTAATTCTAGCAAATATTTCCTTTTCCAAAATGATATGGTCTAGTGTATTCCAAAGCTTTATGAACTTACGAACTTATTTGATCCATTGCTGAAGCTATAACTGAGCGAAACACCAAAGGCATATAAGAGATTGTATATGAAGATCTATTCCTTTCAAGGATGGAGACTTGGATCCACGTCTCCTCCTTTGATATCTCTTCCGTTGTTGACCGCATCCACGAGCATAACCTTAATATGTATATCTTAGTTACCTCAGACTGAAGCAAACGTAGTGCAGAAACTGCCAGAAACAATAGCAAAATTTTAGAACAATTAAGCTGAACTAATGACAAACAGCTGCAGGCTAAGTCAGTAATTACCTGCAACAGGAGGAGATGATTCTTTCACTTCAAGAGCTTTACATGCTTTAGATATTTCCTTTATACAATCATTCATGTATGAACGGAGAATATTGGATTCTTCAAAATCTTGGAAAGTGATGTGCACCTACACAGGGCGCAGTTAATCAGTCACACATCCTACACAATTGAGTGAAAAATAAAAAAAAATAAAAAATTTAGACAGAAAACGAACATGTGCAAAATTAAACTTATGGTCAGGACTCTACCTTAGCTTCGTAAACAGAAAGAGTCTGCCTTATCATTCCAGTAACTTCATCAAGTGAATGGCTAGAGTACTTCCCTTCAACTTTTTCCTCAGTTCTACTGCCCGAACTATGGGTGTTTGATTCACCAAATGCTTGGGAAGAAGACTGCAAACAACACACGAAATTGATCATTGTACACATTCGCCCAAAATACAGTGATGAATTTAAAACATTCTATACTCATAAGAAAAGAAACGCCTCAAATATACATCTTAAGAAGTTGGAGACATCTTGATGACAAATATCAACATACCAATTAAAAAGAATACAGATTACCTACAGAAAGTGGGGATAATTCGAATACCTTTGCAAACTTCCCACTGAAAACAGAAACCGCCACCCTCCAGAAAGCTGGAATATGGTTGATAATTACAGCAGTTAACCTGCGTATGTATTTCCCTCTAAGTGCGTCAGCTTCTTCACCAGCTATTTCCACTTGCTGTGAATCTAAGGAGATGTCAAAACCTCCATCCGGCTGAGAGTAAGAGGACAAAACATGAAATTAGGAACAGCGGCTCATTTGCAATGAGCTGTCACGGAACTCCAAATCAAACCAAAAGCAGCAAATCATTTTCATTTGCAACAAATTTATTTCACTTATCAACAACAATGTCCTTTTGAATAATGCTGGAAACAAAGAAGATTAATTTGATCCAAAATATTTCTAGAACTGTGGGTAAAGTGCTGATCAATCATCTAAGCAGCTTATTAAATATATGTCCAAAAAGGAAATTCGTTTATAAGTTTAATGTGCAGTCAAACAAGAATATCGTCAAGAGCACTTTCTTATTGAGCTTACAGATTGATTCGTATCTACTTCAATCTGCCTCCACTTTGCTTCAGATATTGACTTTTCACGTTTTTCAATTTGCATAGCTTCAAGCCTAGCTTCATGATCGAAGGTGCACTTCTCAAGCAAACCTCGGATCCTTTGATTCTGCAAACGAAATTGACCAATGATAATTATTGGTTAACTTTTCAGAACTCTTTAGCATCTTCAATTTATTATGTGATGAAGACCATTATGACAACATGCTATTAGGTAGCACGAAAGAATACATGGTACATATTGAGATTATTCAATAGCATCCTCAATAGTAGCCACACTAACTCAATTACAAATGATAACTACCCCCAAAAAAGGTACATGAGAGAATGAAGTTTAGACCTGAACGTTTAGATAGTGCCAGACAGGATCTGATTCTGGCTCCAGCTCCAACAGCAGTCTCACCGTGTTCTCCAGCTATTTAACGAATAAAGAATTTGATCAGTTGCCTTTGCTAAAATACATCAACACTTTAAGATCATCAGGTAGTAGAAGGTACAAGATGACAGGAAGACAAGCAGAAAATGCAGTGACAAACTCATTATATGATTCACCATATGTCAAAGATATTTCTTCTTGGTATCAATAAAAAAGCCACTGGCATGAAATGTCTCGATTGTGGCTCTCATAAACCTTCAATTACCAGTATCAATGAAAATTTCTATGCAGCTAGTGGGTCACTACTAAGATAGGTTTGATATTGGACCTCTTTTTAGCAAAAAAGGAAGAATTTGTGGATAGAATGAAGGGAGAGGAAAGCTACATGAAGTGTCCGAAAAGAACAAGTGGAAAAGAGTCAAAGACTGAACAGGTCAATACCAAAAGCTCTATCCCTGCTAGAAGTTTTCCATGAATTGCATCATTATGTTATAAGAACATTAGCATCTCCAACGAAACTAAACACCATTACCACTCAACAAAACAGAAAAGAACCGCAACCATGAAAAAAGGCAAATGCTGACATAATAGAGCTGCACAACATCTACAGCCTTTAAGTTTCAGTTCCAAAGTAAAAGTAACTTTCCTCAGCTCCAGAACCCGCTTCTGGAGACTGTCCTAACCTTTCCCTATACCATCTTCATCTCATGCCTGTCATGCAGTCTTGAACAACCACTCAATTATTCCATCCTCCTCCTGTCAGCTCAGTGCTCGACATATTATATAATTGCTCTAGCAGCTCTCCTCTTTTAGTACCATCAAAATTGGCTTTCGACATGAATCTCAGTAAACACTAGAAAGCTTAACATCTCCTATGAGAAAAAATGCATAAGCTTATCGAGAGTGTGGATATTCATTACCTTTATCCAGATTGATTAAGAAAAATGAGCCACCTTAGAAAAATCGAAAGGAAAACAAGGACTTCACACTGGAGGATTATATCCCAAAAAAAGTATGGCTGCATTAAACTACTAATCAAGTATAAATACAACAGCTGCCTTCTAAAGAAAGCAGAGAGATTTTACAACTTTTTTGTAGAGATGCAAATTGTGGACAGCTGAACGACATCTATAAGAAAGAATTGCCTTTTTATATAATACGAACTTACATGAGTTAAGTCTATATAAGGATCCTCCATAGACTTGTAAAGTGTGCCTTTAAACTCATGCATCACTCTATCAACCTCTTCAAGAACACGTTTGAGTACTCCCACCTACAAGTAAAGCAAAAAAAATTATCTGATTCGAAGGTAATCTACGCTTGTATAAAAAGCAAGGATGCAACATTTCTAGCAAGTTAAAAGACATTTTTTGCCTGCCATTTTATTGCTGAAAACATTATCTGCTTATTCTAGAAGCTAACAAAGGCACCAAATTTTGTGCACATTCTCATCTTCAAACTTATTTAAGCCTCCCAATTTTCCAAATATCACCGACAACCATGATTCTTTCTTCATTTTAGTCTCTGATATAATAAGCAACTTTTCTTGGATTTACGTATGATACGCTGCTGATTAGAAAGATATATACATCTTATGCGTATAAAAAAAAATATGATTGCATGACTTGAAAATTTATTAACAAAAAAACTCAGCTAGAAGTTTAGAGAGACTAAAAAGGGCTTCTAAAAACAGAAGAAGACCTTGAATTCAGTCACAGACACAATGAGGCTATAAATATATTGTGTATACAAATGTGGTTCATTAATCATAAATAAGTTCAATGTCAGAGAAATATAACCCAGTTCCAAAGAGTTTACGTACATGTGATGGAAGCGCAATTGACTTTGCCTTCTTGTACTCCCTAACTGCCAGGTCGTATTCGCCCTTACTGATACTCCCACGTATCGTACCAGGTAAATTGAACAGTGTCCGAAACCTCTGAAGTATTCCTTGGACAGACCTGATCTTCTCAGCTTGGGCCTAAAGAAAAATAAAAAAGCAATTGTTCCAACAGATCGCCACTTGAGCTTTAATACATTCATGTAATATCCACAGAAGAGTTATGTAATGCACCTGTCTCTCAAGAAGGGGCTCAAATGCTTGAGTAGCCAGTGAAGTTACTCTTTCTATGCACTTCTGCAAGTGTGTTGTCCCACTACCTTCCGGGTCTTCCTCAATGCGTCTCAACTTTGCCTCAATATCTGCAAGGAAATTATTGCTACCATTGTAAAATGAAGCAAGCAATAGCATAGAATTTTGGTAAAGCAGGAATAATTGGATAATTACATGTAATTGTGGCAATAGACGAGTTGGCATGCCAATGCATCTTTTAACATTTTTCACTTATTTTGCCTCCTAACTCTTGTAACGCGATGGCACCTTCTTGGGCGCACTTTTAGTAATATATATTTATCTTTTAATATTCGAGCTAAGATTATTTAATGATTACGAACATTTAAACTAAATCATTTAATCATTATGAACATTCATAAATCTTATTTTCTTTGAACAAAAACGTTAGAACTGATCCAGTCATAAAGAGGTAATCTTGCTTTCTCTGCACAACTGAGAATATAAATTAGAGCAAGAGATGGTACCATCGATTGTATTCTTGCAGGAGACAAAGCAGTCAAAATTTTCTTTAACCAACTGTTTTCTCTGCTGTGTCTGTCCTCTGAAATCAGTTTTCAGAGAAAGAGCTCCACTCTCCAGGTCTGCCGCAGATGTACCTTGGTGGATTCGGGCTAGAAACAGCTTGGGATCAAATTTCTCAGAGTGATACATCAACTTCTCTGCAGATATTACAGAAAAGAAAATAGTTAACTCCAAAAGGCGTGAGGTGGGAAGAATCAGCTTTAAATATTCAAGTGCACTTGAGTTGAATATCTGGCAGGAATAATCCATGCATAATTATGCATGCATACACATGGTTGTGTAACTTGGTGAAAACAGAGTAAAAATCCTAGCAGATGGTTGATTACATATGCTGCCGAAGGCCAGATGTATCATTAAGTTTAAGTTTCCAAATGTTATATTTAGTTTTAAATTTTTTGAAATGGTATAATGGATGTTACAACTAATGGCATAAGAGTATACATTAACATGAAAGAAAATGGTAGATGTGTATATTAACACTCTATCTATTGAAGGCACCGCTTAACACTGACCAACAAAGTCAAGCCAATTAACTATCTGTTTAATAGATCATCTTATTAAGATAACACCACCATTTTACCATAATATATATATAACATAAAAATTTACCATGAACACTACTATCCAGTGTGTCTTTTCGGTTTGATGGTGAGCTGTCCGATGAATCTGTAATCAACCTCAAGGATCTCTGATCGATAATCCTGACAGTCAAATAAAAATTTGGTTTGCAAAATAAGCACGACATAGACACTAGCAACCAGAAGATAGCATGTATTGCTAGCAATTATTATTAGCTTATACTGCAAGAAGCATATAAAGAAATAGTGAAATATAAGCAAGGAACATTTACCCCAGCCCTAGCGGATCAACACACTCCATGCCACGAGGGAAGGACTTCAAACTGTTTAGGCTCTTCCTACCCACTACAGATGCTTTCTTTTCCAACTTCTGCACTGCAGGTGCAGTTCTTGTCTCCCGCATTTCACGTACCCTACGAGCAAGCTGTCCCAAGAGCAATTTCAATGTTTAAATAAAAACAAGACATCTCTCTTAGAGTCTTATATCACATTCAACATGCAAATTCGTTTATTTCAAGATTCAGATTAATGGATCTGCTGGTAGCCTGGAACACTTGACTAGTTAAACCATTAACCAACTAGCTGATAAAGAAGAGGATCATATTTTCTCTATCAAGTATCAAACCATTTGATTCATGCTACTTCTCATCCCAAAAGCACATCAAATGCATAAAGAACGATCTATATGCTGTCTAATATTTCATTTTTATTAACAGTAAACAAATAAATCTGACAATTAACTGTTTCAACTATAGATCTCATGTGGAGGCTCACAGTTCTCATTCCTTGATGAGAAGATATATTATAGTCCATACGGCTATTTCACGTTTACAAAACACCCTACGGAATACAGACCATCCCAAGAACTGCAAAATCTTAATCCTTAAAATAAAGCATTTCTAATCTGATCCAGTCAGTAGCAGCAAATAGCAGTACCATTGTTCCAAACAAAATTAAACAACCAAAGCCCAAACATTTCTTTTTCTTTTTTCAATGAGAAGCTTTATCAGCAAAAATATAAGAACTGGAGAACTCAATATTTGATAAATAAGGGGCACTCCTCATTACCAAAATCTTAATCCTTAAAATAAAGCATTTCTAATCTGATCCAGTCAGTAGCAGCAAATAGCAGTACCATTGTTCCAAACAAAATTAAACAACCAAAGCCCAAACATTTCTTTTTCTTTTTTCAATGAGAAGCTTTATCAGCAAAAATATAAGAACTGGAGAACTCAATATTTGATAAATAAGGGGCACTCCTCATTACCAAATCGAATACTAACAGGTCACTTTAGGGAAGAAAAAAATATGTATATGATCTTACGGGTCTCGATATTGCGAAAGATCAAGATTTGTCAGACACTGACAGAAAGCCAGAACGAGTGAGGTAGACACATTACATTAGAAAAATTGACATAGTTTTGCCTAATTTTAGACTAAATCAATACCATCAATATCTATATGGCATTAGGCTATGACACAAAAACTCCACAACTTATCACAGATAGAGTGCATTGACAACGAAAGACTCTAAAAGTTACCTCTGACTCATCGACGTGCTTCCAGTAAGCAGGCTCCCCCCCGTCCCAAGCTCTATCATCCTCCCTCGCACCCCTTCCACCACTCCCTCCAGCACCCTTTGACTTCTGCGTGTACTTGGACGAACCCTCATCGCCACTCGAAATGCTCAGCATCTCCACCTCGGAATCATCGTCCTCTTCCACCACTTTACTGGTCTTACTCCCGCCCTTGCCCTTGCCCTTGGAGCTCGAATTGTAGTTGCTAGCCTTAACAGAGGAGGCCACTGCAGGTCTCTGCTGCTGAGGTTGCTGGACGTAGTTCGCCACAGGCTTGCGGCTCCCCGTAGACTGCTTCTGGTAGCTAAGATCGCGCTGCGACTGCTCCTTGAGAGCGATCTGGAGAAGCTCGTCTTCATCTATGTCTTCACTGCCGCTTGACATTGCGATGACTAAGAAGTGAGCTCCGGAAGGTTTGGGTTTGACGTTACTTCAGTCTTCGCAAAGAGATAGATCTGAGGAATGATGGAGGAAATTTCAGACTTTTTTGAAGAACGGTGAGCTATATTGTCACAGAGAGATAGGAGAAGAGACTGGTCTCTTGTCACGCTGGAGAAGAAAGGGTTATTATCAGCTACGCCTCGTCCCAACTTAATCACCCAATAAGATTGTGCCGCGTTTCACCATTTGCTTAGTTGTAGTATTTTGTTGACCTGATAATCTCCGACGACTCAACGTGGACTCGGTTGAGTTGTATGGTTAAAAGTAACAGCAATTATGTCTTTAAAATTTATACGGAGAGAAAGTCGGATTAGATATTACGTACCGAGACGGCGAGACATGTAGGCCATTCATAAATCATAATGTAACTGAGACGGTAATTAGATTGTTACGTTAGAAATTGAATTTCTATTTGAAAATTGGATGAAGGGGTATGAATTAGGGGTGAAATTAAAATTCGGTTGGTCCGAAAAACCGATAAGAACCGGTCTGAACCGGACAAAAAAACAATCCGAAAATACATGGTTCGGTTTATGAACGGTTTTTTCCTTTGTTTCGGGTTTTCGGTCCGGCTCGGTTTACTAGGATTTCTGTTCCAAATGGAGTCATCAAGTGGGGTCCCTCTCATAATTTAGTGTGTATTTAATAAAAAAAGAAGATTTTTTTTTTTACCAATAAAATTACAGAAAATTAAGTAGGTAAAAAAAACAAGTGGGGTCCTGGGACCCCACTTATTGTGAGTCAGATCCGCCACTGGTCTTGAGGAGTATCGAGAACATATGATATACAATTGTAGGTGGACGGAGGAAGTATGGACCGACATGTTAGTGATTGATCCAAACCAACAAAGACCACAAAATTTCGAGGTATGGATAAAGTCACGACATGAAGAAACGGGGATGACAAGGCATATCAAAGAAGCAAGGTGGAAACTTTGTATGATGACATGTTGGATGATTTGGAAGGCAAGGTGTAGAGCGGCGTTCGAAGGGAAAATGCCGAACCCAAGACACCTCATGGAAGAAATACGACGACTGCAAGGGGAGCACACCACCGAACCAACTCGGCCACAAGCCGAACCGAATGGGGCACAAACTGGACCAGCTTGGAGCCAGACCGAATCAACTCAACCACCAACCGAAGGGTGGTTAGCTCCAAATCAAGGTGAAATCAAGATCAATTGTAATGCAGCTTGGTGCCCTCGTACGAAAAAAGGAGGTCTCGGAGTAATTGCAAGAGATGACCGAGGACAAATAGCGGGAGGGGCAAACAGAAACATGATGGGAACGGATGCCACGACAATGGAGGCGCAAGCCGTGCTACTAGGTGTGAAATTGGTAATAGAAATGGGATGGAACAATGTAGTGGTGGAATCGGACTCGGAGATAGTGATAAACCAATTGAATTGAAAGGCATACCAATGACGAATTGAAAACGTGTGCGACAACATCCAAGCGTTAGCCACGGGAGTGCAAACCATCATATGGAGGAAAGTCCGACGAACCGCGAATGAGAGTGCAAATTAGATTGCACAACAAGCCAAACTAGGAGTGTGTCTAAGTAATTGGTTCGAAAGACCCCCACTCTTACTTCGTAGTATTTTGAGGAATGATTGTAATAGTGTCGAAAACACTTGTGACCTAGTTTGAAATGAAGTTGTTATTGACCAAAAAGAAAAATATTTGAAAATTGGAATTGGGTAAATTCTTCGTATTCTGTTGTAATATTTTGAAGCATTTTTTAAAATCTGACAATTTTTGAGTTTTCTACTTCCTTCAAATTAAATAATTATTCATCCAAGTATTTTTTTTAAATAATAAAATATATTTTTAAATATCATAATTAAAGATATCTAAACTTAAAATTGAATTGTAATTCGATCGAGATTCGATTGAGCTTAAAATTTGAATATATTGTGATTTCTGTTTCACTTGCACATCAATTGTTCGACAGAATGTCTTATCGAAGTGCAGAGTGTATGGGAAGCTGTTAACAAGCCTTGATTGACAATTACAGGGCTGCAGTGGCATGAGCAAAGGTTAGTAATTCTTTCGTTCACGTTTGATGCTTGAATTTTGATTTTCGTAGTTGCCTTTATAACTTGACTAGCATAACTTCTTGTGAACTATTAGTTAGCTAGGCATGGTTAGGAGGAACCAGGAGCTTATAAGCAGGAAACTCATTCAATATTGGGTGTTTAATATATTCGTGCTTGAACTTTCCCTGAAAGTTACACATATATTCAAGTTTGTGTTGTCAACTTCAGTTAGTTCCACTGTGTTCATAACAACCTTACACCTTTTCTTTTGCATGATCTAAAATGTGTATCAAAATAAACAGACTTTTGAATACAGTTTCAACATTGTTCTCAAGAATAAAGGAATGTTTTCAAACAGTTAGGATTTACCCAGATTTGCTTAACATAGATTAATCGAAAATTTTCATGTAAGGATTTGGTTTTACCGGTGTCCAGTACTATTATTTGCAGATTTACCACTAAAAGACATTTGGTATCTAGTTCAGAGCTAGAACAATTGGCGGTATCTAGTCCTTGTCGCGCTCTTTTCTCCGGTTAGATTACGGTACTTTTGTCGGTGGTCAAAGAAGAAGGACCCAGATCAAAGATGGAAAGTGAACAACCAAATCAATAATTTAATACTTAGATGCTCTAACCAAGTGGCATCAATCAAATTTCTCCAGAAGAAATTCAAAACACTCGATCTTTGATGGATTCTGGCATTTTGGGCCCCTGTAAAAAAGGCCCCAGGCCCAAAAGTAAGGCCGGCAAGCATGGCCTGTCCCTAAGGGCGCGCCACTAGGAACATACTTCACCCTTCCTGACAGGTTCAAGGCTCGAGTACCGGCAAGGAGGGATGGGATCTCCACGCCTGAAGTGGAGCTCCGGCACAAGGAACAATCTCATTGAGCACAAAGCACTAGGCAGCACACTGTCCCATGGTGCCCAACTCATCCACGTCGGACGCCACGTAGGACAACCAGGGTCAAACTTCAACCCAACTCAGGTTAAGGGTGAATGCTATAAATACCTTCACCCCTCTCTACTTCAGGCTAATCTGCTATCACATATATTCACATACCTTCAAACGAACTCTAGCTAACTTAAGTTTCAGAGGGGAAACAAAGGGCTCAACCCGAAATTTCCTTATTGTAGGACGTCGGAGCGCCGCGACAAAGTCGACAGGAACACTTCAGGAGATCAGAATCCAACAATCTTCAATGCAAAACTCTCAATTGTCTCACAAGGTATCCTTGCTGCTTCGATGTCTACCTCCAGGGTGCTGTGTACTACTGTCAGGTAACAAAGCGGATGATGTCTTTGGTAGATGAGGAAGAGTCCTTAAAAGACATGCAAGAGACAGTTTACGAGGAGAGGCTAGCAAAATTATTGATGATGAGCACCAACCAAAGGCTCAATGAATTGAAGCAGAATTTTGGGTTTCCTGATGATTATATACTGAGAATTGTTGCAAAATATGATGAATGTTTACATTGATTAACAACAGTGAGAGAAAGAGTTCATTGGAGATTGAACTGATATCTTGGAAGCCTGATTAAGCAGTCTCTGCAATCAAAGCCTTGGCACAGAAGCGAGGCACATAGCCTTGCTATTCAGCTTCTCTTCCTCCAACTTGGGTGAAATCATGGGAAAGATTTAACCTTTTTAATGCAACTCCATGTATTTCTCCACACCCTAGATTATTCACTGGGGGAACTGTCATTAAGCTGAGACACTTCAGGAAAGAGTTTGCTTTGCCTGAGAAACTAAACGTTGTGCTGTTGAAATATCCGGGAATTTTCTATGTGACAGATAAGTATCAGATATACACGGTCCACTTTAGAGAAGGGTATAATGGGTCTGACTTTGATCTGATCAATAAGGGCCTGCTTATTGTCAAGTTGATGAGGAAGGTTCTTATGAATACAATCACATACAATATTTAGCAAACTTAGAGAAGAAAAGGAGTAAAGACATGGTCTTTAAGCAGTAGGATTGATGGAAACTGTCTGATGAGGAGGATCAAGTTTTGTTCAATCCAGAAGAATGGAAGTGGTTTTACAGAGATCTGTTTGTGATAATGCTCCTCCTTAAAATGATGTATTCATCCAAAAGTTATAAAATATTGCTCGGGTTCGACCAGGCCAAGGTCTGGCCCTTCCTTCCCCAGATACACACATCTTGTGTATATAAATATGTAAGTTTCATCCACTAATGTATAGATGTTCCTTCCTCACCCCCATATTGATGAATCAATTAACATGGTACTTTACAGTTTGCTTCCCAAACTGAAGTGATTTTGAAGGCATTCCTCATGATCATTATTTCTCGATTCATAATCCTGACAATTCTCTGCTTTCATTGTCAAGTTTCTTGTTGTTTTGATAAATAGTCAATAGAAGTGTTGAAATTGGTTAGATTAAGTCATTGCTTGTTGACTAAGTTTGCAGAAAACTTGTTGACCAAGTATGTGGAAAAGCTTGTTGACACAAGTTTAAAAAACTAAACTTGCTGAGCATTTGGCAAAATTTAGTTGTTGTGATACTAAGAATAAGTTATTTAGAAACAATAAGTAGAGATATAGTAGTCATCTCCAATATTTTATTTTTTTTTTTTCCGAACTCAAGTGAGAACAATAGGCTTAGTTAGATTGGATTGAACTAGTGGAAAAAATTGATTTGACTCAAATGCAGACGACTGACTACACTAATTTGGACAAACCTAGATATTGTGGCATTTTTTTTATCATCCCATGAATAATCTTGGGACATGCCGAGAATTGATCTCGAGAGCTCTTGCATCTAAGCAAGGGTGATACCGTTTGACCAAATGTCAGTTGGTTAGGACTTAGGTAGGGTTGATCATGGGCGGGCCGGACCTGTCCTGAAGGCAAGACCGAGAGCGAGACTGAAATTTCGGTCTTGCCTTCAGGAGGTTCGAGACCGATCTCGACCAAAAAAGCCCGTCCGAGTCGGACTTTCTTGACTCGGATCGGTCTCGGTCCTTGACCGGATCTGCACAAAAAAAACAACTATGATATCACGGTATTCTTTAGTAAAATGCGAAAGAATAGTTCGCTTTGAGCTCACCGCATGGCTGCGTGGTTTGTAAATTTATCAGGATGCAGCTTTTATAGAGATAGAAAAACTCCTAAATCCACATTCATTCGGTGTGGTATTATGAAAAGCTCAAATCCACATTCCTTCGGTCTGGGCCGGTCCTAAACGGGCTTTCGGGGAAAAAGTCTGAGACCGACCTTGAAGAAAAAAATCTGTTCGCTTAGTCTCAGTCCTAATCGGGCCGGTCTCTGACCGATCTTATCGGGAATTCGGTCCAACAATCTTTTTTTTATCCCACCTAGAATTAGGATGAATTTTGCCGCATTAAGAAAAGGTTAACGAAGTAGTTAATGACACTTAACAAAACGTAATGGAACGGAAACGATCATACTTGAAACTTTAAGGTGCTATTCAACTACACATAAATGTTCGGGGGTAATCGCTAATTAACCCTATGTATATATATATATGCATCTCGTTCTCTTCAATTCCGATTTCCCTGAACGACGACGGACAGCGCGCTGAAAGAGAAACAGAATCCCCTCCCTTCCCCAATCACTCCAAAGCAACACTTACATTTGAGCATCTACCATTACATCGATCTCAGCTCAATCGGTAATAATCTCTCTACACGAATCTGTAATTGGTAGGTTTGCCAATCTGTTGAACACTGTATTCTTCTATCTGTGATGGATACTGTGAATCTATGGCGGCGCAGTGTGAGCACTTATTTTGGTTCCGCAAGTAGCTTCTGTTGAGGTCTTTAGTTTTTGTTCATTGCGATTCGTTGATTTGGATTGCAGGAGTATTTGCCGAAATAACTGTAAGGATCGAATACAATGGGGAGGAAGAAGCCTGCTGTTCGTGACGACGATAGTACTGCCGCGGCTGTAACTGGAAAGTCGAAGAAAAAATCGGCGCTTATTGATGATGATGAATACTCTGTTGGGACTGAGATGTCGGAGGATCCTCCAGTGGAGGAGGAGAAGGCGGTGATAACCGGGAAAAAGAAAGGCAAGAAGGGAAGCTCAAAGGCGCTGCAACTGAAAGAAGAGGATGAGGATGATGTGGAGGATGACGATAATGTTGCACCTATTGCATTTACGGGAAAGAAGAAGGGGAAGTCTAAGAAAGAAGGGATGGTAGGGTCGGTTTTTGGCCTGCTTGGAGATGAAGGGGAGGATGATGATAGTAAAGATAGAGAGAGTGATGAGGAGTCTCCTGTGATAAATTTTGGAGGCAAGAAGAAATCATCGAAGAAAAGCAACAAGGATGGTGGAAGTGCGTTTACATTATCTGGTTTTGCTGCACTAGATGAGGAAGATGAGGTGGATCAGGATGAAGAGGTGGTGGTTGATGATGAGGATGAAGACTTGCCTGTAGTGGCATTTACTGGGAAAAAGAAGAAGTCCTCAAAGGGTAGCAAGAAAGATGGGGCAGCTGCGTTTGGCTCATCTGGTTTTGGTGCTCTAGATGAGGAAGATGACGGTGTTGATGAGGGAGCAGTTATTGACAATGAGGATGAAGATGTGCCAGTAGTGGCTTTTACTGGGAAGAAGAAACCCTCAAAGAGCAGCAAGAAAGGCGGGGCAACTGCATTCTCTTCCTTTGATGATCTCGGGGAGGAGGAAGAAAAACAGGAGAAGATAGAGGATGAAGCTTCTGCTATTGCATTTTCAGGTAAAAAGAAGTCTTCTAAGGCTTCAAAAAAGACTGCTGGTAATTCAACCAGTACTGCAGCTTCCGTTATTGATGAAGGAGTTGTTAAGGATTCCTCGGCAGCAGAGGCAATTAGTGTCAGCAATGATATTGTTGACAGCAAAGGTTGTTCTCTTTTACTCTGTCCTCTCCACTGGTGTTTCAACTTGCAGGGTTTTGAACAGAGTGAAAGCATATATGGTGGCCTGGCTAAATCTAGTTGTTTTTAAGTTTTGCTAAGTATAAACGTGCTGCATTCATCCAAGATAGGTATCAAACTGAATCGATGCGTAGAGTCAAAGTGATGCTTCTGACATATTTCGATCTTTCATCAATGCTTGTTCATTACACCATCCTTGACTCATACTGATTAAGAAAAAGAAGAAAGAACACTCAGAGAACGTGAGAAAACACCATTTTTTTTGTACAAAAGATGGTCTTGGAGAAACCCCAAGTATGTAGTAAGCCCGGGCCTGGATATACGGTAGAGTTTTTTTTATACGAAAAAAAAAATAGTAAATTTAATCAATACATGGTAGGCGTTGATGTATAGATGCTTTTGATTCTCCCTTTATTAATTCTTAGCTTCATTATCCAGCATGCTGATTCTTTTGATAGGTGTTTTTCTTTCTTGGTTGAAATGTTGTTTTAAATTGTTTAGAGGTGTTTAATTTGTATATGTATCCCCCCAAAAAGAGAAATAGTTGATTTGATTGCTGCTGAAAGTGCTTAAGATATTTCTTTCTGGCATATATGATACATTTGTATTTGACTGCTAATGCTTGATTGCAGAGTAAGTGTTTCTATTTATCTTGATTTACTTTCGTCTGCTTATTTGAAGATGTACCAGAAATTTCAAAGGGAAAGAAGAAGAATAAGAAGAAGACTGGGAGAACTGCTCAGGAAGAGGATGATTTGGATAAGCTTCTTGCAGAGCTTGGTGAAGGTTCTATTGTTTCAAAACCTCCTGAGCAACAGCCCCAAGGGGAGAAAGTTGATCCTAATCCCGAGCCAGTTGCCCAAGTAGAACAAGTTGTTGAAAAAGAAGGTGCAGAACCAGTAGAGTCTGCTGCAGCAAAGAGAAATAGAAAAAAGAAAGAAAAAGAGAAGGAGAAGAAAGCAGCTGCTGCTGCAAAGAAAGATTCAAAAATTGAGGTGGTTGAAACAGAAGCAGCAGAACCTAAAAAGAATGACAAGAAAGTGCCTAAGGCTGTCAGAGAAATGCAGGAAGCCATGGCAAGGCTTAAAGAACGTGAAGAGAAGATGAAACGAGAAGAAGAGGAAAGGTTGAGGAAGGAAGAGGAGGAGCAACTAAGGCAAGAAGAACTTGCTAAGCAAGCTGAAGAGGCTAAACGCAAGAAAAAAGAAAGAGAAAAGGAGAAATTATTAAAGAAGAAGCAGGAAGGAAAGCTTTTAACTGCAAAACAGAAAGATGAAGTGCGCCGGCTAGCTGCATTCAGAGAACAGCTACTTGCTAATGCTGCAGCTGAAGGTTTGCCTGTTGGGGGAGATACTGGCAGTGGACCGCCCAAGCGGCCCAAATATCAGACAAAGAAGTCCAAACCAGGTCAGCATCAAGCAAATGGTGCTGGTGCTGCTAAGGAGGTGCAGAGCTCAGTAACTAAGGAAATTCAGCAAGAGACAGTTTCTGAGGCAGACTCGTTTGAGCCTGAAGAAATTGAAGTAGTGAATGATGATGACAAACCTCAAGCTGCTGATGCAGACAAAGAAAATGATGTGGAGGAAGAAGAAGATGATGAAGAGTGGGATGCCAAGAGCTGGGACGATGTTAACTTTTCTGTCAAAAGCTCCTTTGCTGAAGAAGAGGTTGAGTCTGAACCTGATGGGGCAAAGGAGATAGAGACCCTAGCTCCTTCATCTCATAGCTCAGGTAGTGATATTTTTCATATTTTGAGATAGGATACAGTTATATATTACATCTTCCACTACTGCTACTGTCGGTGTTCATTATCCTTTACTTAAATTTTGCAGTTCCTTCTACTGATGAAAAGTCCACAAGTGCTTCCAGATCTGGAACGGTGAAGTCTAAAGGAGCCAAAGCTGGACCTTCAGCAGTTCCTAAATCAACTGAACCAGATCTGCGTTCACCAATTTGTTGTATCATGGGCCATGTGGATACTGGTAAGACGAAGCTACTGGATTGCATCCGTGGCACTAATGTTCAGGAAGGCGAAGCTGGAGGTATTACCCAGCAGATTGGAGCAACATACTTCCCTGCTGAGAACATAAGGGAGAGAACTAGAGAACTGAAAGAGGATGCAACACTCAAGGTCCCTGGTTTACTAGTTATTGATACTCCAGGCCACGAATCATTTACAAATCTACGTTCACGAGGTTCAGGCTTATGTGACATTGCAATTCTGGTTGTGGACATTATGCATGGCTTAGAGCCACAAACCATTGAGTCACTGAACCTCCTGAAAATGAGAAACACAGAGTTCATTGTTGCATTAAATAAGGTAAGCTTACACTGAAGATATGATAGTAGTTGCTTTATCTACTATTGTTGCTTACATGTTTACTAATAAGCTTACATTGTTGCTCCTTCAATATGTTTCATATTGCAGGTTGACCGGCTCTATGGATGGAAAACATGCAAAAATGCACCAATCATCAAGGCAATGAAGCAACAGTCCAAGGATGTGCAAAATGAGTTTAATATGAGGCTCATACAGGTATTAGACTTTTCCCTTTTTAATTCCTTTGTATCGAATTTGAATGTATTGTCAGTACATTCATGTATACTGTATGTTGTTGGTTGCCAGATTATAACTCAGCTCAAGGAGCAGGGTCTAAATACAGAGCTATACTACAAAAACAAAGATAGAGGAGAAACATATAATATTGTCCCTACAAGTGCAATCAGGCATGTTTTCTTTATTTTGGAGTTTTTTCTTTAACAGCATGGTTTAGGTCCTTGACTATGTTTTCTCTCCTAATACATTGAAATATTACAGTGGTGAGGGGATACCGGACTTGTTACTCCTACTAGTCCAATGGACACAGAAAACAATGGTTGAAAAACTGACATTCAGAGATGAAATTGAGGTGTGTTCTGTTTCCCAATTCTCCTGCTTGTGCAGAAATGACACGATGAAAATTATTGATTGTGTATCTGCATGGGGGGTCAGTGTACTGTACTGGAGGTCAAGGTTATTGAAGGCCATGGAACAACTATTGATGTTGTGTTAGTTAATGGAGTACTGCATGAAGGAGATCAGATTGTTGTCTGTGGCTTGCAGGTATGCATTCTATACCCATTTTTATGCATCCGAGACCTTTATTTTTTCCAGTCTCTTACTAGTGTGGATTCAGGGACCAATTGTAACCACCATTCGAGCTCTATTGACACCACATCCTATGAAGGAACTCCGAGTTAAGGTAAGCATTTCCTTTTCATATCTCTTTGATCTGGACAAAGGAGATTGTTGTGAGGGAACCTTGTGGCCATGTTAAAGATAAACATGCATTCAGTCGCTCTTGTTTTTCACCTCAAATCTAGTGACACTTTTACAAGCTGTGGGTGATTTTTTGATATTCTGTAGTTGAGTAAGGGATATGAGTTTCTGGATAGGCGTCCGATTCACTATTTGATGTATATATATGCTTTTAGGAGAGTCTCTATGAGTATAGTAATTTTTCTTTACTTTCAATAAACCTTGAAATTTTTGGAAAAAAAGAAATATCTGACAAAATAAATTCCATTTTTTGAAAGTTATCCACGAGTTCTCAATATCAAAAATAATCAAAGTTACTCTGAGTAGACATAAACCCTTCAATTTCAGAGCTATGTCTGTACTATTCCAAAAAGAAAGTATAAACTGTAAAAGAAGCAAGCACTAACTTTTTCAACAGGATGAGGATATGCTCCATAATGAAGCACTCAGTTGCACTTATCTTTATGTAATAGTAGATGATTTATTGGCTGTATGATCTCAGGGAACGTATTTGCACCACAAAGAAATCAAGGCTGCTCAGGGTATTAAGATAACTGCACAGGTGGGTATCCTAATTAGTTACAAGTTGCAGCTTTCTTCATTCTGACGATGTTAGATAAATTCCAATCTATACTTACTCTTTATGTTTAAAATGCAGGGTCTGGAGCATGCAATTGCAGGTACTGGGCTATATGTGGTAGGACCAGATGATGAATTGGAAGATGTGGTAGAATCAGCTATGGAAGACATGAAGAATGTGATGAGCCGAATCGATAAGACTGGTGAGGGAGTGTATGTTCAGGCATCCACTCTTGGTTCATTAGAGGCACTGCTGGAATTCTTGAAGTCTCCTGCAGTAGCCATCCCTGTGAGTGGTATTGGTATCGGACCTGTCCACAAAAAAGATGTCATGAAAGCAAGTGTAATGCTTGAGAAGAAAAAGGAGTACGCCACTATATTAGCCTTCGATGTGAAAGTGACCCCAGAGGCTCGTGAACTCTCAGATGAGTTGGGGGTGAAAATCTTCATAGCAGATATTATATATCACTTGTTCGATCAATTTAAGGCGTATATTGACAATATCAAGGAGGAAAAGAAGAGGGAAGCTGCTGATGAAGCAGTGTTCCCTTGTGTCCTACAGATTTTGCCCAATTGTGTTTTCAACAAGAAGGACCCAATCGTGTTGGGTGTCGACATAGTTGAGGGCATTGCTAAGGTACTTCCTTTTCACGCTTCATTTATTACATCTTTTCTTCTAAATATATATGATCTTTTAGGCAAACAGCAAGAAGGAAGTAATTTTATCGGTAGTCATTGATGGTTTGTTTGTTGGTACAGGTGGGAACTCCAATATGTATACCACAGAAGGAGTTCATTGACATTGGTAGGATTGCGTCGATTGAGAATAACCATAAACCTGTTGATACTGCCAAGAAGGGCCAGAAGGTGGCAATCAAGGTAACGGAACTGCTGCTTTCTATATGTACTAGTAAACTCTTTTCGTGCTTCCAAGTATATGTGTATGTACAAGAGAAGAGACTGATGATTTGTTTTATTATCATTAAAGATAATTGGAAGCAATTCAGAGGAACAGCAAAAAATGTTTGGACGGCATTTCGAGATAGAAGACCAGCTCGTGAGTCACATATCGAGGAAATCCATAGATATACTGAAAACAAATTATCGGGTAAGTAGCAGTACTAGTAAATTAGTAATTGTCCCTCCACTCCATTCGTTATTATCTTTATGGATCATGTACTTTGAGTTGAGATGTAATCGCTAATAATAGAATCTATGCAAATAAATGGTTCAGGATGATCTATCAATGGAGGATTGGAAGCTTGTTGTCAAGCTAAAGAACCTCTTTAAGATACAATGAAAAGAGACTGATATGATGAGTTTGTCATAAACTGAGAAGAGGCATACTGCTTCCTCCTTGTGCTTGCTTGGGATTCAAGGATATTCTAGTACGGTGATGAGAGTCAAGTCGACCCCGAGTTCAGTTAAGTTAACAACATTCTTGCCTTAGCTGCTTCAGTTTTCGATTTTGATACGTCAGGAATAGCGAACTATCAGGTCCGTACTTCAGTTCGTCATCTTCTGCCATGCATTTTGTTGTGTTGATGGTTATGGTAAAATTACGTTTGCATTATTTTTATTATTATGAGAAGGTTTGGTATTGTGGCATGTTTGATGTTTCCATTCTATTTCACCCAGTTGGATCTAATCTAGGTTTTGGCCTGATTTTAGCTTTTGACTGTTTTTTATTATTTAAATAAAAGTAAAATAAACTTCTGTCGGCCATTCCACACCGTTGATATTCCATTAGCAATTTGCGAAGTGACAAAAGGAAAGGGTGATTATTAGCATAACAATAGCTTCAACTTCGACTCATAAAACCTTTTTGAAACATAAGTAGACAACCATCCAATATTTATGCATGCATCATATGGTTGGCTAGTCTTGAGGTACTTTACAAGGACTCAGTCCATTATTGTGGTTATATGATCTTCTATGTTCTGGATACTTAAAGTGCGCTCGAGCCAATGAGCTTGGTCAGACCGAACGTGATTGCCATTGCAAGCCAACCACCAAGCAAAACCCTAGTGCATGACTTTAGGGTAGGTGCCTTCCCTAGGACAGCGCCTAACCACCCGAAAACCATCAATGCAACTGTCACACAAGCAATCACCACTCCCAACCTCACCTTGTACTCCCTTATGAACGATGCCCCTAGTAAGGGCACCATTGCACCTGTGGAGAAGGCAAAGGCCGAAGCTGAGGCTGCTTGGAGCGGGTTAGGAAGTTTCTCTTCACCCTCCGACCCAACCTGTTCCTCGTTATCCTTCCCTTCCCCGCCCCGGTTGCTGTCCCTTTTCATCTGAGCCACCTCGATGTCGAGCTGAGAGTAAACCGATACAAACTCTCCTATGGCCATGCTGCAAGCTCCAGCCACCAAACCTGCAAAACCTGTCAGTATCATCAATTTGATGTCCTCCTTCACCGCCCCGACTCCCATCATTATGGACGCGGTGGAGACCAACCCGTCATTGGCCCCAAGGACAGCTGCACGGAGCCACTGGGCTCGCTTTGAGTAGTCAAAGTCCTTGTTTTCCTTTTCGAGGTCTAGTGTTGAGTGGTTCTCCATGCCATGGGAAGGAGGTATGTCCATTGGGCTGAGCTTGAGATGTGGTTGGTTGGATGCCATTTCGTGAATACAGAATTGTATTTTGAAAAGTGTGAAGGACACACTCCCTAAGCAAGGGTATTTATAACGAAGGGGGAGGAAAAAGAGGTTGTTAGGGTGTAAGAGATCACAAGTGGTCGTATTGCATGCCTACAAGGTACCGACATAGAAAAATTATTAAGTTTTTAATACAATATGGAAATGTTAATTTAACGCATACTAAGTCTAAGTCTCCACTCAAGAGTAGGGGTATAAAAAATTGACCCAACCCGGGTTATCCGCCCACGGATCGAGTTTGGGTCAGACTTTTTGACACACGTGTCATTTTGACACAAATCATGGATGACACGAGTCATGCTTGAGTCCGTAGTCTTGATTCATGGGTCAACCCATGATCCATCCCGAATTGTATATTATATTAAATATTTAATTTTGATTCATGAGTCAGTTTGTTTCTGATTTTTTATGTACTGGTGAGTCGAACGGGTCAGACTGACCTGCGGATCATGGAGGTCGAACTGGTCATTCTGACCCACGAGTCAGGTTTGAGTTTCAAAAACTCTCATAAGAATACACGGGTCGTGTTTGGGTCAGACGATCCATGACACGACCTATAACCTGTTTAACCTGTTTTGATACCTCTACTCAATAACCTAATTAAATCTGATTAAATTCATTGTTCTCGCTTCCATCGAGATAAGAAGGAATTAATATTGAACTATAGTAGTTGAGTTAAAATTATTATTATTTTATTTAGAATATATGCAATCCATAATATACTTTCAAATACTTCTTAGGATTCAATTAGCCAATTAAAGGATCACATTTCTAAATCGGCGTTGGTTGATACCATTTGTAACGCTCAAAATCTAATTTCACTAACCCAAGTTAACCTAACGTCATTTAGACCCAAAAAATGAAGAATTAATCCACGTCAATTTTTTCTCTTACGTCAAACAAAACTGTCACGGTTTACAACATACTGTTTCTTTAAAATTGCATGTTAAAATCATTATTATAATACAAAATTGAATCATTAAAATGTTTGGTTACCTTGTCCGAATGCATTTCAATATCCAATTCTAGAGGAACAATAGGAGTTTGGTCTCACTAGCAAACCTTGTATCAATTAATTTAGTGTCCAGTCACTTTTAGCATAGGCTAAATGAATCATTATTGTCAGCTAAGCTAAAATCAATTTGCTACCTTAATTTTGAATTTTTAAAGATTGCTAATTAATTTTATATAAAATTTCGATTTGCTAACTTTATATAATTTAGTGTTAATTTGAGATGGAAACTTTCATTTCATTTAGTATCTTATTCTGTTTTTTTTTTTACAGAGTGCTAGGTAAATTTTGTAAAAATGTGCACTTTGTTATGTGAACATTGCAAGATTTTGCATTAGGCTAGCTGAACTTTGAAATTTTTTACAATTTGGTAGCTGACACATGATAAATGTGTATATTTCTCCATCATTATTTAATAATAAAATAGACATATTTAGCAAATTATTTTTGTAAGACCAACTAACAATTTATTTTTTAAAAAAGATGTCTAACAAATTGTCTAAAGTTTAACTAATAAATAAATAATCTCAAATCATAATAAGCTGATATCTGGAATCCTCGTAATCTATTCTAACACTTCTAACCTATATTGAGCCGAGTGGAGTCTCAGATTTTTACTGGACTCTAATATAATATAAGTATAAAAGTTAATAGTTACAATAAAATCTCACTAAATATTAATATTCTTTAGTTAACGTGGTAATCAGACTCTAATAAGTTAAATTTTTTTAATTAAAAAAATGTAATCGATAAAAAAAATATATTTATGATTGATTGATGATGGCTTTTCCATATAACTTTTTATTTATTTACATATAAATATGATTATCCTCCTATCTTTAATTTATCCCTTTTTTCTTCCTTTATTGCTTTATTTTCTATAATTCCCACAACCAAACCGTCCCCGTCTCCTTAAAATTTAGGTGTCTAAATAAGTAATGAAGTATGTGTATTAAGAGGGTGGGGTCCACACATCATATCCAAGTATCCAACACTAGAGAAGAGACAGTTGATATAACGTAAAGAGTGGATGGATTTCTGATGAGGAGAACACTCGAGTCAAATTCAAACAATAGATAGATAGATATTTAATCATGTTTAACATATGAACACTTATGCTTTACTTTACGTAACGCAATAATATATATATATATATGTATTTTGTAGTGTTGGTAGGACTGTCGATGATTAAGGTACAATACTATAAGCATACTATATTTTTAAATCACGTACCATAACAATTATAAGTGTAATTTTTAATACCATAACCATTAAAATAACTGTGGTTATTAACCACAATTTTACATGTATATTCATATTCATTCCACACATGTAATATAATAAAAAATAGAAAATCTTATTTAAAAAAATACATAAATATATATTATCAACAATAAAAATATATAAAACTAACATAATTTATTAGTTGACGATTTGTCGTCTTTAACATAGTGTTGTACAACCTGTAATTTCAATTATTTAGTATATCTGGCCAAAAAAAATATTATTTAGTATATATTAGTTTATTAATCATAAATAATAATAATATTTATATAATAACCATGACTATAACTCAAATAGCATAAACATTATAACCGCATCATAATAGTACAGTTAAACATGATTATTGATTTTTTAATGCATAATTGTCAGCCATATGCATGCATGCCCCATTTGTAGGTAGTGTTGCATCTTTATGCGTGTTCCCTTCTTCCCTCCCTCCAATCGTGTCATTCCTCACTATAACATGAACATCAAATCAATATATATATATATATATATATATATATATATATATATATATATATATACTCTTAAGAGAGGAACCCTAAACATAAAAGAAGTAGAAAATGTTGAATTCAGTTGATTCGGGATAAATTAAGTTTTGGATGATATATAAGAAAAAGAAAGTGGGTGGTAATTTATTTTCATCCTAAAATGATAAAATGTCATTTCACCTTATAAAAGTGGGTGACTTGATATTTTTGATGTGACATGGATATCTTAGAGAATATCCAACTTTTTCATAGCATATAATGCGCTAATTTCTAAACATTTTAACGGGCTTTTTGACCCATTCTTTTTCTCTTTAGACTAAACTTTTAGGCCCACATCTTTATTATGGAGAAAAGCCCACATGAAAGTTTTCAATAATTTCATGACACGTCAGATAAATAGTCTATAATCTATATATTGGCAGAAGTTCGAACCCCTGTAGGCTGTAACTGGTTGGTTGGTTGCCACGTCAGAGCGTAGTTCAGGCTGACAAGAACTTATTTGCAACTGATTTCCGACCACCTGCACACAAGGTATTTCCAACGGATACGCTTATCGGTTGGAAATCCGTTGGTAATGTCCATTTTTTTTTTAATTTTTTTATCCGTTGGTTAAAACTTAAATGCTTTCTTTTTACAATTTTATTTTTTAAAAATAAAAAATATATCCAAAAGTATAATTTATACTAAGTTTATATAAAATTTAACCAAAATTTATCTATTTTTCTACTAAATAAAGATATTGAAGTATTTAGCAACACCCTCTCTTCCAAATAGGGCGGACAATTTCTGTCGCGACACGATCTGTTTTAAAGCGTATATGAGTTTGAACTTGCCGGATCCCGTATCTAAACAACTCTTATACGTTTAGACACGATTAATAATCGTGTATAAACATCTCAGATCTGTAGATATTTGTATAAACACGATTACACATGATTAGTTAATCGTGTCTAATCGTGTCGTGTGACACATTTAAGTATAATAATAATAATAAAATATTGAAATACCCACTTACTTTTTAATATTGAACTTTGAATACCTTACTTTGTATATATAAATTTGTGTATATATATATGCTTTAAAGTGTATATTAGTTTGAAATTAACAGATCTCGTGTTTAAAAAATTCTTATACGTTTAGACACGATTAATAATTGTGATTAATAATTGTGACGAATTTGTGTTTAAAGTATGAAGATAGATAGAAACTTATTCGTGTAGAAAGAGGCATGTTTAGACTAACCGTACTTCCAAATCAGCCGCCAAGGGGGAAAGTATGCTTACATTTTCCTTACGTCAATCCCTCACCTGACCGCCGCAGACGCAGAGAAATATGGACGGCGACTCCGACCCTATCTATCGTCTACCGGAGGATGCATTCCTCCACATATTCTCCTTGCTTCCCCTTCGTCAAATCCTCGTCTGCCGCTCCGTCTCCAGGTTCTTCTACCAGCTCATCGCCTCTCCGTCTTTCACTCATCTCATTGCCTCAACGTCCGCGTCCCTTCGCCTCATAGCTCTTCGACATCATCCCCACCACCATCACCATCGCCACGGACATGTCAGCAGACATGCTTCCACTCAGCCCTCTCTTGTCCACGCATTCGACCCATGCGAGGACCGATGGCTCAAGTTCAGTCTGGGGTTTCTCCCGTTCAGATCTCTCCACGCCGTCGCAGCCTCCTCCCTTGGCTTGGTATACCTTTGGGGCGACTCTATTGACTCTCCGGGGCCTACCAGGTCGCTCATCGCCTGTAACCTGTTGACTCAGCAGTACAAGGTTCTCAATCAGTAGATTGCCTTCGTAAACTTAATTGGATAGATCAGTTGCATATAATTGCTTTCAATTGATATCTGGCTAGTCAAATTAAAAAAAATTCACATCTTCATTTTGTTACATCGGTTGAAAATAATTGCCTTTCGTTTGGTAGCTAGCTAGTTAACATCGAATCTTTCAGCTTCACGGCCTCATTCCTGTATCGGTATTGCTTCTGCTATTGTATGATTCTTGGATTAATTTATGATCACTGATCAGCCATTATCATCGAGGGACTTTATGATGCTTGTAACTCGTACTGACAGCTCTCTTCTCTCTAATGTGATTCTGTTGGCTACAAGCAAGGATTTCTGCTGGGGGATGTGAAGTTCTTAAATTTGTTCTACATGATTCATAGCATTGCCCCAGTTTTATGACCAGAATTAAAATTGATATCTCTTCAGAAAGTTTTGAGACTCTTAACGATAGCAAATTATGCAGCTCTATTGCTTTAGTTCAATTATGCTTTGAAAATTTTATACTATGATATCTAGCTTAGGAGATTATCTCGTTTTCTGGACAAGGTTGCTTCGATAATATTACTTCTACCTAAGTGAAAGAAATTCAATTTTCTGTTTCAACAGGTATTGCCTCAGCTGGGTTCGGCATGGTCTCGACATGGGTCAGTCCTTGTTGACTCAGAAAATCGGGTGTTGGTACTCACTGAACTTGCTGCTTTGTATTTCACTGGCTCAAACCAGTGGTTGAAGTTCTCCTCCAACTTGCCTTCTAAACCCAGAAGCCCAGTCTTGGTCTCTGATTCTGCATATGCACTTTGTGATATTGGCTCTCCATGGAGAAGCCAATGGAAGCTATTTTCATGCGCTCTGACGCCACACTCATCAACACACCATTGGCTGAGAATGGAAAACCCCGAATGGGGTGACGTTTTTGATATTTTAAAACGACCCCGTTTGGTAAGAGGTATCGAGAACCAAATCCTGATGGTGGGTGGGTTGAAATCTTCGTTTTCATTGAATGCTTCGTGTTCTACAATCTTGATACTGAGGTTGGATTTGGGGGCACTGGAGTGGGACGAGGCAGGGAGAATGCCCGTTGAGATGTTTCAATGCATTTCCGAGGAGTCAAGTAAGTTTAAGGTGTTTGGTGGAGGAAACAGGATTTGTTTTTCTGGGAAGAGAGCTGGGAGGTTAGCAATGTGGGACTATACAGATGGAAATGCCGAGTGGAGGTGGATCGATTGTGTGCCAGATATTGGGGACGGGTTCTGTCGAGGGTTCATGTTCGAAGCCACACTGACTGGGTTGCCCTGAAGATCGATTTCTCCGGAATAACGATCGATCCGAGGTTTGTAACCTTGACAACCTTAATATATTGTTTGGTCATTGGTGTGTGTATATGTATCTGTAGTGTATCAGCAATGCACATTTCAGCATTGTCTCATTTCCAGACTTCACATATGAAATAATGATTTTTTCAGCTTTACCCAGAAAAGAGAAATGCTTTCTTTCTCAGGATGTACTCTTCTTTATAAATCATATAGGCTACTTTTGTTATCGATATCTAGTTATTTTGATTATTGACAAGTCAGCGCCAGAGACATTAAGGAACGAGGAGCCTAAATTTGACCTAAAAAATATAATAATTTTTAATTTAGCCCTTTTAAATTTTATATATATATATTTTTTATTTTTTTTTAATTCAATGATTTTTTCGTACTCTAATATTTTGCTTTATTTTGTCCTATTGAATAAAATTCATGACTTCATCTATGTTCTTACTGCATAATTATTGGGAGCTACAAAATAATTTGATGGGTTACTTATCACTAAATAAACTACTACATACATTTATCATCAAGTTTTTTATTTTTTTAATTATGGGATTTAATATACCAAATTGTAAGTGTATTATGTATTAAGTATTATCCAGAAATACTAGTCATATTATACTTCTCTCAGAGTTTCTTCAGGAAATTTCTAAAAATAGTTTAAATGATTGTATAAACTAATTTTTTAATTATCCAAAATATGTTTGAAAATAATGATAATTATGTTTTATATCTCTAACAATCTTCTATTACATATTTTTTAAAAAAATTAATTGATTTTTTTTTCTTCCAAATATTATAATTTAATGTTAAGAACTTATACTAATATTATAATTGAATATATACTCAGATTAGGGTTATACTAAGAGTTTTTTATTTTATTTATTTGGGTCCACACCACACTAGATCGCCAAAGGTGACGAGCTAGTCTAGGTAGAACTCCAACTCGACACTCAATTGAACTCCAATCGATTGGCTAGAGCGGAGCCCTAATTGAAGGGTGGGGATCCCGTCTGAGTGGGGACGAAACTCGATTCAGCCCCAATTGGTGTTACGACAGTCACACTCAGAGTTCTCTTATTAGAGTTTTCTAATCGAATTTCAATCGGGGTTTATTATATCATTAAAATATGAGCCGACACTAAATACACCCATCTCTTTATTTAGAACTCTTATCTTTTCTAAGATTTGGTGAACAAATGATTGTTATCATAATTGGGCCCTAAGCATTAAAATTAGGGTTAAATACCAAGTAACTATATGAACTTTGTACGTTTTGCAACGAGCTACCCGAACTTTGAAAATTCAAAATGAGCTACCTCAACTTTGAAGAATGTGCAAATAATTACCTCCGTCCAATTTTCCGTCAACTGTCGTCGGAAAGTCGTCGAAAATTCGTTGGAAAGTAGTCGGAAACTCGTTGAAAATTCGTCAGAAATTGGACGGATGTAGCTATTTGCACATTCTTCAAAGTTGAGGTAGTCCGTTTTGAATTTTTAAAGTTTAGATAGCTCGTTGCAAAACGTACAAGATTCATATAGCTACTTAGTATTTAAACCTTAAAATTAACATTGAAAATTCAAATTTAATTCACTAATGAGAATCGCACCTCGATTTACTCATTTGGTTAGTAGTAGAGTTGACTCTATTATACCAGACATGAGTATTAATATTTTTGTTATTAAAGTAGGAGAAATAAGGTACAATAGTAATATTTCTAAGCCAAATCCATACCCCAAGTGATATAACACCTTATTTTTTCAATCTTCTAAAATGGAATTTATGTATCCTTATTGTCGTTCTTCAGCGCGACGACAGAATACAACAAAACACAAACCCTGGAAAGACTTTCTTCACCCTCTTATTCATCTAAACCTTCAAATCTTCATCCAATCCTGTAACCATGTCAATTAATTAAAGATCAGTATTTTATAATAAGTTATTGGTGTTAGTGTACGTTCCTGATGCAAAATACTCTTCATTTCTTCTTCTTCTTCCTGACATTTACATAAACTAAAAGAACACAGTAACCCTGCAAATTTACCTTCAGATGGTATATATTCTCTAAACGTGGTGTGGTGGAGGAGGTGATTTGTAGACGTAGTGGTGGGGAGGTGGCTTGTGTAGTGGTGGAGGAGGAGACTTGTATTTGTAGGGTTTCTTATGTGGTGGCGGTGGTGGAGGAGAGAAAACAGGCGGAGGAGGTGAAGATGGGTACTTCTTATGCGGTGGTGGTGGAGGAGGAGACTTGTATTTGTAGGGTTTCTTATGTGGTGGCGGTGGTGGAGGAGAGAAAACAGGCGGAGGAGGTGAAGATGGGTACTTCTTATGCGGTGGTGGTGGAGAATGAGGTTTGTATGGCTTCTTATGCGGTGGTGGTGGAGAATGAGGCTTGTATGGCTTCTTAACCGGCGGCGGTGGTGGGGAATGAGGCTTGTATGGCTTCTTAGCTGGCGGTGGTGGAGAATGGGGCTTGTAAATTGGTGCCGGATGTGGTGGTGGTGGTGGTGGAGAATGATGCTTGTATGGCTTCTTATGGCTGGGTGGTGGAGGTTTGTAGACCGGTTTAGGGTGTGATGGCGGTGGTGGTTTGTAATGGTGAGGCGGTGGAGGAGACGAAGAGTAGTTTGCTGAGGATTCTAGTGGGAAGCCAAGGGATACAAACACCACTACTAGAGTGGCCAATAGAGAAGCCATGGAAGACATCATTAATAAGGAAAATGGGTTGGATTGGTTCTATGGATTTGCACCCTTTATATAGACACAACATGCATACGGTTTAGTACGGGTAACCGGTTCTGGATACCCTGTAAATTTATGAATTTACGAATCTTATTTAATATAAATCGGTTCATGATTTTCGTATTCAGATCCTACCCCGTTAGTATTAAACCCTAAACCTACTCGAAACTCGTTGATACCAACATGTTCTAGAAATTAATTAGTTAGACCCTATTGAAGTTATTTTTCTCTAAAATGAATAATAATTTGTTTTTTTTACAATTTGGTTATTTCATATAATAATACAAGTGAAACATATAAATATATAATGAATAAATATAAAAATTAATAAAGTATTATTTATAACATATTAATAATTATTTATTTATTTACACATGTATTCGAATAGGAAGCCCTATTATCGAAACCAAATTAACCGGTTCCGGGTAGGTGCTACCCTAATTCCAAACATTCTATTTGAATCTTACCCAATCTACCGGTTCAGGGTAGGTGCTGAATCAAAATAATTATTTTGCTCACCCTTAATATTATCCTTTAATATATATATATATATATTTAAAAAATTGAGTTCAAAAAATTATCTTGGGGAGGACCATTGGTGATATTTTTTTAAAAAACTAATTGACATTAATTAATTATAATGTGGATCTAGTATGATGTATGAACGGGTTGTCAACAATCAATATGGGTTGAAGCGAAGACTTTGTTGAATCGGTGTTTTCTTGTATCTGAGGTCTGTAGTTGAAACTAAGGAGGGGAAATAACAGATTTATTAATTAAATTAGGGTTTTAATTTTGATTAGGGTGAATAGATTAAAGTAAGGTCCTCATTTCAGGCTAAGATGTTTCTTGACAGATTCGAGATCTTTCTTTCTCATATATATATATATATATGTATATGTATATATATATATATTTGCCAAATAATTATATATTATTTGATCAACTACTTAATTACACTTTTATCGAGACATGACTCTCATAATAAAACTAATAATAATAATGCGGTAAAAACATGTTTTTTTTTAGGGTTAATTACATGAACCGTTACTTATGTTTGACAATGTGACTGAACCGTTCAAACTTGAGCTCAACCGTTACTTAAGTTGACACATGTGACTGAACCGTTACTATCACCTAACTGCCGTTATTTCTTTCCGTTAAGTAGTGACATGTGCTTGTCACGTGATGTAGTTGTAATTTGAAGTTCCCAAACTACCCTAAACAGCTTATCTACTTAACAACAACTGATTCTTAGGTCTGGAGAAGTTTGAGCACGAAGAGATGTTAGAACAAGGAAGAACCGAAGAACCAAAGAACCCAATTGAGAAGAACTGCTGGTACGTGGCAAAATTTCTCGCGCCAATTCCATGGTTGCCCCAATTTTGACGTAATTTGACAGTGGGTAATCCTAATTGGCAACCCTAATTCGTTTTGCTGCAGTAATTTGAACCGTAAAGCCTTATTTTCGAACCTTAAATCGTCAAATCTGAGGTAATTGTTTGTTGTTTCTTCTTTTGTAGTCTGTACAGAACCCCGAATGTGGTTTTTTTGACTAGGAAGATCCAACTATGTGCCCTTACGGTCGGATTGCAGTGATGCAATTTCAACAAAGAGAGAAACATTTGAAAGAACAATTGGATGTTGCGAAAACCCGAGCTCTTGAAAGTCGACCCAATCAGAAGTTAGTTGCAGTCTTGGTAATTGTTGTTGTTGTTGTTTTTGTTCTAAGTTCAATTGCGAAGAATTATTAGAAGTTAGTTGTAACTGGAGGATGAAGAACAAAGTGTATTTTGCGAAGGTGGTGACTTATGTTTGTGGACATGTTGTTAAATGAAGTGTTATCTTTTCTGAACTGTGATTAAAAGGTGACTTATGTTTGTGAACTGTGATTAAAAGGTAACTTAAGTTTGGACATTTTGTTACCCAACCGTTACTAAAATCCAGAATACATCCGAAAACACAGAATCCATAATAATCTATCAAAATCCAGAATTCAGAATACATCCCAAAACATAATCCATCCTATAATCCCAAAATAGGTTCCGTTAAAACAGACCTTCATAACTAACAATATATGGAAGTACAAAATGAACTTGATTCTACTCTACTGTGTAGATCGTCAAAATTGCCTCGTTCTATTTAGAAGGACCGTCTTGACAAGGAATTCCCAGCACCAGGGCAGTCTCACCAGCATCAGCAAGGAATTCCCAGCACCAGCAACCATTAAGACACTTTTCATGACAAGGAATTCTCGACAGAACATCCACTACATTCTCAAAACCATTTAGAACTGTCTCAAACTTTTGCATAGCCTTCTCTACAGGTAACACAATAATTAGATCAGATGAAGTTGAGCAGTTGAAATAACACAAGAAAATTGTAACCGTGAGTAACCTCTTCATTGTCTAGCCAAACATCTGAGAGAATCACGAACATATTATCGACTGCTCTTTTCTCAAGATCCACAAGTCTGAGCTATGAATTAGTAAAGGAAAACCAAAAGAGTTCTGAAAAGATAAAAATAAAAACATTGAAACAGCAAGCAGGACTTTGATTTAGATTTAGATGGGTTCAAACCCAACACTTGAAAATAATCAGAAAAAGAAATTCTTAGGATACAGTTTCCTCTTTTGTTAATGTGCCACCTCCAAAAAGGTCATGCCCTGACAGTGCTTTGATGGACTTATCTCTGTTTTCAAGAGGAGGAAACCTGCATGTATAGACCTTTCAAACAAAATGAGAGGCATCAAGAGTCAGGATAATGCCAACCCACCAACCTCATAAAACAAAAGAGATTTCTAACGCCCTTCGTGTATAACTTTTAGTTAGTCACCTCCAATAACAAGATGTGGTGATTTCTTCTACTCAAGTTCTCAAATTCTCCATTAACTTCAAAAACTAATATATATATATATATATGACTTAGCGACGTTACATGGATTATCCCTTGTAAAAGGTGTATCTAAGGATCATTGTTACATTCAAAAGGACATACACCTCATATTGTAGATTTCTTCCTCGCCTCAGCTTTGATTCATTCTGCTATTCAAAATCTTATCATCAGTAACAAATGGCAATGTAAAAAGGAATGTTAGGAACTTTACATAAAGCAAATTAAACATTTAAAAAACTAATTTGTTCAATCTCATTCTTGTCACGCTCACCCACTTCATCAATTAATTTCATCAATTTAACAGCACACTTCATAAAGTTTGTTCAATCGATTACTGCACACTTCATCAATTTAACAGCAGAACCATCACCACCACCCACTATCTTCACGGCAAACAACCAAATCTTAGAGCTCGAAATTGAATACACGCCCAAATACGAACATATTATGCAGCAATTTCATCATTTCGTACCGCAAACCAACATCAAAGCCCTAATCTTCAACCGAATCGAAGATTAACGAAGTGAAACAGGGTAGAAGAACACAAACCCAAGTCTAAAAACAGAAAGAACGCGAAAAGCCACACAAACCGAAGTTCAATCGAAGCAAAAACACAAACTTACTTCCGGTTGCAGTTCCGAAACGCAATGTCGCTGAGGAGGGTTCCTTCAGTGCTGAAAATCGATACTATCGGGGCGGAAGGAGATCTGCAAGTTTCGGTTGGAGGGAAATGGGAGTTGATAGGAAGTTGGAGTGTAGAGATGATTATCAAACGAGGGGGAAACGTTGCAAAGTGACAAGAGAGCATAATTGTCCTTTGAATTGACTTCGAATCGTTTTAATTGGGTCATGTGCTGTCCACGTGACATTTAGACGGTAAGATTTGACGAAAACTTCACGGAGTAACCTTTCAGTCACATGTTCAAACATAAGTAACGTTTCAGCTACACAAAAAAAGATGAGTAACTTTTTAATCACATGAGTCAAACATAAATAACGGTTGAGGTAATTAACCCGATTAGGGTCAAACATAAGTAATTAACAGATTTATTAATTAAATTAGGGTTTTAATTTTGATTAGGGTGAATAGATTAAAGTAAGGTCTTCATTTCAGGCTAAGATGTTTCTTGACAGATTCGAGATCTCTCTTTCTCATATATATATATATATATATATATTTGCCAAATAGTTATATATTATTTGATCAACTACTTAATTACACTTTTATCGAGACATGACTCTCATAATAAAACTAATAATAATAATGCGGTAAAAACATGTTTTTTTTTTATAATCTCATATTATGATATGATTCGACTATTATAGTTATTTTATATAATAGTTATGGTTATATTAATTATGATTATATTTATATAATATTTATTACATCCAAATGTCCATAACCATAACTTTATTTACATGGATGCGAAAAGCAATTATGAGTATACAAGTAATACTTTGATTGTAAATATATAATTATAGTACTAAAAATTGTTTTAATTATAATAATTATAATTATAGTTATAGTATGTAAATATAAAATAATGTTATGATATTTATAATACTTATGCTCAAATCCGTACCCAAATCACCAATGACGATCACTTAATAAAATGGGAAATTTTTGTTCTCCGTTTTAATAGATGTGAAAAATAATAATATGAACTCCCATTAAAAAAAAAATATTCAGACAAAAAAATAATCTATTACTTATAACATTTTCTATTAATTTCATTAAAAAAAAATTAAATCCGTTACTAATTAACTACCGACACCCCTACTTTTATCGTCGTGGATCAAATATCATTGTCTGTATATACACGATAATATGGAATACGTACATCGAGGGTGTCTTGGTTAATAATGAAAAAGATAACTAAGAAAAAAAAATTGTCGGACATTGTGTTCGTCAATAGTCAACATCTCCAATACGCAAATAACCATTTACAGACTTTTTGACCAATATATACCTAAATGAAAAAAAAAATGAAAATATCATATTTTTGAAAAAAAATCAAAAGTAGATTAGCGGGTAGAAGTTTGTTTTTTTACCACTCACAAATTCTATTCGGAACCTGCAAATCTCATTCGCAGATGGAGCAGGCTTGCACCAAACCTTTTGCTTCATTCAGAAAAAACCAAACTTGATTGGAAAGAGAGGGGGAGAGAGGGCAAATTGCTTTTCAACAATATGACACGTGTGAATGTCATTTACTGGTGATACTTTTTATGTTCACCGCGAATAAAATTTGCGAGTATGTATATTTTTGTATTTATTTTTTAAATTGAGAATATTTTTGTATTTTTTTTCCAGGTATATATTGATCACAAATTTCCTTTTACATGACACCAAAAAATATATGTTGACAATATGTATACATAATGTTTTTTTTCAATAGCTATAATTTACATTATTACATATAAAGAAGTCTTGATTTATAATAATTTTCAAAGGTAATTATAATAAAATAAATACTTTAAAAATGGTCAATATAAGATTTTGGAAAAGTGAGTCACATACGCAAAATTTGACTTGAAAAATGCAAAAGCACCAAAATTACACTTCCAATAAAAAAAATGTCCCTATTCGTATAAAATGATAAGATGTACAAAAAAACATAAATGTGGGAATAGTCACGTAAATAATATAAAATTTTAATAAAACAGTTCACTAATAAAACACACACATATATACATATATATATATATGTATGTATGTATATAGTTTGACTTGGCACACGTTGTCCGATTAGAGGCCATGCGTAATATGCGTCGGATAATCCGTTTTAAAATTAAGTATTCAGAGGGCCATGTGGATTATTGAAAATTTGATTGACTGTGGCTGCGGCAGAAAGAAAAATGGGGACATAATGTGAAGTGAGATCTATACTTATATATTTATGACTATAAAATTATAAGATATACAATAATAATAATAATAATTGAAGCACCGAAATTTATCAGTTGTGTCAGATAGAAGATAAATACATTATCATGAAATGAAAGGAGGGATAAAAAATAAGAGGGTAAGATAAATCAGTAGTTGCACATGATTATTTATTAACTTACAAAAAGAAAGTTGTATTGCTGGAGTGCTCATTAGATTATATTTATACATGGTCATTTTATTATTATAAATTATATTTATTATTTAAAAAAAATAGCAAAAAATAGTTAAACCTATTCAAAATTTAGAGAAAAAAAATATGAAATAGATTTATTCAAACAAATATAAGAGAGAGACAGTGATTTTTATTTAAAAATTAACCAGGTGTTCAGTTTTTACTTAAAAAAAACTTTCGTTTATTTATATTTTCCTGTGTTATTACTCATCCACTTATTTTTTTTACCAATCATCCGTTAAAACAAAATCAAACAACATGAGTTAAACTTAAGGTGAAAATGTAAAAAAAAAACTTAAATTATGATTTTAAAAATAATTACTATTTTTTTATATATATAAATAATATATTTAAGTTTGTGAGCAACTTATACTCTAAACTTCTGTCTTGTATCCTCATCATTTTCTTTAGTGAACTCTTCAAGAATTTTTTATTTTTACCCCTATATATATTACTGCTTTCACAAAACCGAACTTAGTTCTAACCATTTATTTTGGCCAAAAGTTCTAACCATTTCGCCATCACAATTTTTTATTTTTTATTTAACCCGAATTAATGACTATGATATGGGCTCTATGAGCCCATTTAAGACCTTAGGTTCGACACATGAGAATAATCAGGCACGAACTGATGACTTCCACCACATCAAAGTGCTAGTCCTTCTCCATATGAGCCAACAATAGGATCCAAATCACAATATAGCGTGGCGGTTCAGCATTCGAAATTTGAATAATATTAATGATCAACATCTATACTCCTTAGAAACCAAACCAAAAAAGAAAAAAAAAATCACATCTTCATGACACCACAAGAAAAAAACCACTTTGTAGTCTTCAATAATTAAACAAAAACTTCACACTTAAGTGGTGTCTTCTCTTTGGCGAATCTATAAAACAAAATATTGATCAACTTTCAAAGAGAAATATACAACTGACACCAATTCTCACAACTCAGACCACTGCATTCTGGCAAACTCACACCTGCAAAAGTGTGTGTATTGACAAATGTAAGCAGAGAACCATAAGAATAAACCTGATCCACCCTCCGCTGCGGGAAACTACTGTAGTTCAAAGTTTTATTCGGTTAGAGCATGAGAAGATCCAATGGCTGTCATCACCTTCTTGGATGTGATGATCTAGGTACGGACCTAGGAGGGTTTCGAGCAAATTGAAGCCTCAGGTATGCAGAATCAGCATCGTGTTCGTCCATTTTGTAACCTGTTAAAAAGACTTGGTCATGCTCGGAATATATGAAATAAACTTGCAATGGTTTGTAAACAGGTAAGGTACCAAAGAATAAATTGTTTCACATTACCTAGAAATAGGACAGGGCGGATATGACAATCAAAGGCCTAAATAGTAGTAAAAAAAAAAACTTGACAAAGGAGTGTATAGAACTCAAGAATAACTTTTTGTGACTCTGTTCCGGCTTCAAATTCTTTTAATTATTCGTTATTTTCAGCTGAGGGATCCATTGTCAATGAAAAAGAGTAGGCTTAGTGAATTGAGAAGGAAGCAGGAAATTCACCTTGCAAGGCACTCAAAGCAGTGGCAGCACATGGTGGATTAATGAAGTCTACAAAACAAAAGGTAAGAGGATCTCCACCTCGCTGAAAAAAAAAAAGAAGAAAAAAGGATAGACCACAGGAAGAGAATCAATCAACTGCTAATATCATAAGGAAATAATAAGACAAAGATATATCAGGAAAGATAGACAAAGGAGTATGGATGTTCATGCCAACTCACATGTTTAGATTCCTTTGTCACTAGTCTCACTTCTTTGTATCCCACAAAAGGGCGAAAAATATCTAAAATGGTCAGTTAAGGAAGCTTCAAAAGAAAATCAAGGTGCTGATAAATTCAGCAAGGAAAAGTTTTCATAACATTTCCAGCCATCAGTGTTTAGCAAAGCATAAAAGGATACGTGCTACCTCCCTTTTCGTGGTGTCAGTGGGAAGACCTTCAACAAATAAGGTAGGTGAAGCATCTGGAGGCAGTTTGACTGGTTCTCTTCCAGGCATGGGCATAATATCCCCATGTAGCTGACCAGTAAAACCACTATTTCGACCATTCAGAGCCAGATCGGGGCCAATAGCTCCTGGACGCGCCATTGATGGTAGTTCTGCCACTTGAAAACTAGGCAAGCCACCTGAGGTTGCACCGGCTCTTCCAAGACCAGCACCAGAGAATGTATTGGTTTCTCCAGGGTTAAGAGAAGAAAGTTGCTACAATAAATCATTATGAGAAATCCTAAGCACCCATGAAGAGATAACACCAAAAGTGTGTAAAATGAGCAAGACTTGGACCGAAAGCTTACTGTCGATTGAAGATAACGATCATAAGCTGATCCAATGGTATTTGTGTCCTTCACAACCCGGATGCCTCGCTCATCCTCTTGTAATTGGTAGTTTGGGGTATCAGAACCTGAAGGCAACCCAGTAGGTGGACCTACTTCTGCATAATTTCATCATACTGAAACCATCAGCTGCAAGTGTATAGCTCAAAAAATGTGAAACACGAAGGAAGTTACTATAGGGTAAAGATACAAAACTGCTTGCAAATTTGTATAAGAAATAAGCTAAGAGAAAAATAATGTAGTACCAAGGGTTTGGGCATCAATTCAACTGCGTAATCATTAAGATGAATCAACAGAAATTAAGGCATAGCCAAAGAGATGAATACACATCAAGCCACTAAAGCTAGATAAATGTCTACATATTCAAAAATGTTGATGATCTCTGATCTTCCACTCCCAGATGCAATTTTTCTGGCTAACTTGTACATAGCAAATTAGCAATGGCTTAAACAAATTTTTACAGACTCTGATAAATATCAGTTCAGTGGCAAATCTCGATATCATTTTGTACAACAATAGATTTATCACAACTTCCACATTTTGTAAGAAAACAGGAAAAGATCTCTTCCTTTCAGTTGCACATCCAAGCATAATTGAAATTTAAGATTGTCACTTCTTTGGAGATAAAGAGAGCAATTTTAAACTCTTTGATGAATCGAACTTTCCTTCAGTTTTTAACTATTAACTAACTGCACAGACTACTGCTGAAGAGGTCGAAATCACCCTTATCAATTACCAGAAAGAATGACCAAAAACAAAATTACCAGAAAGAAACACTACCAGTCTGGCACTCACCATCTACTTTCAGAAACACTGGTACTCGGCTACTGGCTACCTACTTCCGGAAATTTATTAGGTAACAATCATGGAAAAGGGATACCCGAAACACCCGAAACGTCCAACTTAATATAAGGCTTGACACTACATCAGAATCTAGAAAGAAGAATTAAGGCTGCATTGACTCCATAATGAATTGGACTATATATATTATGATATATATAAAAACTACCAGCCTGAATGGATGACTATAAAATTTCAAAATCAAACTTTTTCCAGACGAAGGAATTAAATCCAGGGTTTAGCAACTGCAACTGAGCTCCATTTCCAACAGAATCTCAATTCCCACCTTGGTGTACTTCAAATCACAGAAGAAGCGTAAAAATGAATCGGAAATGGAAGCACACCGTAATCTGGGCGAGGCCGTTTATGCTGCATGCCAGAAGAAGGGACAAGTGGTTGCTGCTGTCGGTTCCAGTAGGCGTCCCCCATTGTAGAAGAGAAGGGATGTGGAGAAGAAGCAGAGGATAACGAGAAGGATTTAGGACAAAAGCAAAACCCTAATTATAATCACTCTCCGGAAGATATCGTTCGTGTAGTTATCTTTTGGGAGGATGACAATGTTTTAAGTGACAGTTTTGTGTTGTAAATTTCAGCTAAATTTAAATATAAGGACTCGATGATGAATAACTCATTTATAGAAATTCTAGTTACAGATTAATAATTATTTTTTTATATAATTTTTAAAAAATTGTTTTACATATTTATTTATTCATTTGTTTGCTCTTTCTTATTTTATTTATTTCCTTCTGTCTTTTTACAGTTAAGAAAAGGAGGAAAAGGAGATGGGTAGGAGGAAGAAAAAGATAAAAGATGAAAGAAAAATATAAGGAATAATTGTAAAATTTTATTTTATGAAATAATATGTAAAAAATTTTGGGTTAAATACCAATGAGCTACCTGAACTTTTGACGTTTTGCAACGAACTACACAAATTTGAAAAAATAAAAACGGGTTACCTCAACTTTGGCGAAGGTGCAACGAGCTACCTCTATCCAATTTCCGACGAACTTCCGACGGATTTCTGTCAAGAGTTGACGATAATTTGGACGAAGTTAGCTCGTTGCACCTTCACCAAAGTTGAGGTAGCCCGTTTTTAATTTTTAAAGTTCGAGTATCTCCTTGATATTTAACCCTTAACTTTTAGTTTATAATTTTTTTTTTCTAAAAACAAAAAATTATAATTAATTAGTCATACGACGTTTCAAAGCTATATGAATTAAACAAATTTACCATTTAATATTGGGTTAATTACTTAATTGGTTACACATGTTTGACCAATGTTCAGAATGGTTACACATGTTTCAAAATGTGATTAATTGGTTTTGAAATGTGACTATTTGGTTTTTTTACTGTTCACCGTTAAAATCACAGTTAAGTCACTATTTAGATACGTAAAATGACGTAATTACCCCTAGAATCATCTTCAAGAACACATCATCATCTTCAAGAACAAGAATTGAAAAACCCATAAATCATATTTCTGGGTTCTTGAGAACCCAGAAATTGCGATTCTGGGTTCTCAAGAACCCAGAAATATGATTTATGGGTTTTTCAAGAACCCAGAAATACTGTTTCTGGGTTCTTCAAGAAACCAGAATCGCAATTCTGGGTTCTTGAAGTTCTGTATTGTAGTATATGTTATCACCAAATGTGATTAAATGGTCATACATGTTTCTCTATAATGTGATTAAAAGGTCATACATGTTTCTCTATAATGTGATTAAATGGATACTGTTGTTTGAAATGATGTGATTAAAAGGTTGTACATGTTACCCACATTATGAAGAACCCATTCGAAATGTTTGAAATTGTTGTTCTGGGTTCTTGAGAACCCATAATTGCATTTTCTGGGTTCTCAAGAACCCAAAACAGCATTTTCTGGGTTCTTGAGAACCCAAAACAGCAATTTTTGGGTTCTCAAGAACCCATAACAACAATTTCTAGGTTCTCAAGAACCCAGAACAGCATTTTATGGTTCGATTTTAACATCAAATCGAATTTGATTCGATTTTGGTTCTTCAATCCTTCCAATCTGTTCTTCAAGACAACTAAGGGCATAATAGTCATTTCACAATTCAATAATATGTTAAAAAAATGAATTAACGTTAAAGTTAACGGTTTACTAACGGAATAACCAATTAATCACATTTGGAAAAACATGTGTAACCAATTAGTCACATAGCAAAACCAATTAATCACATTTTGAAACATGTGTAACCATTCTGCACAATGGTGAAACATGTGTAACCAATTAAGTAATTAACCCTTTAATATTAGAAATTTTCACGTCTACTTTACATACAATTAATAGTATATGAATTAAAATATCTTATACAAATTTATTAATAGTAATTATTAAAAATATTATAATAAATTTAATTAAAATTATTTTTAAACTAATATATGTTTTGAAAAATAATAATAATTCAAATTAGTTATAAATATTTACACAACTTAATATTGTTTTTATTACTTTTAATGAATTTACTTATTATAATAATATAGATAAATTAGAAATACATAATATGTCAATTTTTTATAAAATTTATACAATATTTTATAACGCTGAAATGATCATATTTGAAATCATAAATTTTGAAGCAAATTAATATATTATATATAATAGGTATTAGAAATTAGAATGATTATATAATAGTAAATCAAATAAAATTTCTCTAAGCATTTTATTTATATGTAAAATAATTTGTAAAGATAAAAGAAAAAGCTTTTTGTTAGTGTATGATTGAGATTGCATTGGGAAATGTGGAAATGTCAAATGCGAGTGATTTCTTAACCTTCTCGAAGATCTAATTGTCTCAGGCGAATTAAATAGCTTCTTTTAATTTTCTACAATTCTCCTCGCGTTTCTTGGATTTGACTAATTCTTTTATTTACAGAACTAAAGACTATCTCTCTCCGTTCATTTCGGCCTCCGATTATCTTCATTCCGCCGCCGTTGAGCCCCTAAGTGAAGGAGACTGGTTCTGCTCTGAGTCTACAGTGGCGGCGGCATGCTATGAGTCAAACTTCGAGTTCGTGCAGTTTATGTCGAACCGCGATTACATACATTGACCAACCTGTCTGTAAGGAAGATTTCTGATTCTCAGGCAGATCTGTGCAGTCGAGGCTGAGATACCAAAGGAGACGAATTGCGGTGCTGGTGATGTAAAGTGGTTTCATTTTTATGGTAGTGAAGTTGTTTCCTTTGGTATATCATGACCGGAACTCCGGTGATCATCGATCGTGGAGAACCGTGCTTTCTTCGTCATAATTCTGCTACATGGAATGGCAGATCTTGGTAGCTACGGTAATGCAGACCGTGACATTGAGCAGGTAAGTCTCTCTCTTTTCCTCCGCCCTCGCTACCCCACTTGGTTCGTCACTGTCTGTCACTTGCATGATTTGTGTGGCGAAATTGAAGTTATGAGCTTTGTTGTATTGTGTTTTGTTATACTAGTTGATTTCGATGTCTTATTGTTGGTGATTACAGTGTCCTTGATAAGGATGTCATTTGATCCAGAACGAAGTTTTCATAGTAAGCAAAATAAGTTGGGGATCATTCCTGAATTCAAATATTCGAAATGAAATGAAGCAGTAACCCATGTGTGTCTTCAACATTTTTTATTATAGAAAAAATCAAGTTTGGATGACTCCTTATGATGTCTCTATCAGATGCATGATTTGATGCAGCCACTGTTTTGGCCTGCCCTAAGATTTATGTTTCACAAAATAAAAAAACAGTTTAGATCATCTGAAAAAATTGTAATCATCTCTTTCGCCTGATCAGACCATTATTAGGCAGCTCTATGGCTCACTTTGAGCTACTTAAGGCGTCTCTGTTCTAAAAAGGCGTACATGTAATGTTGTTCAGAGTTTTGGTTAATTTGATCTCTATCTTAGGAGATTTTATCATAATTAGTCATTGTATCATGCACCTTTCAATAGCTTTATGTGCCTCTTGTTTGTATTACCTGCTAAAATCTGTCTTTTTCTGAGCTCTAAGGTCTCTCAAAGTTACTCCTTGTTAGTTGGAACTAGGGCTCGTGTATGATATGGTCCTCTAGTTTTCTTTTGATAATTAAGTTGATAATTTTGTAGCCATTAACTGCTCTAAAGAGAGGTGCTCAGCTTCTGAAATATGGTCGACAGGGAAAGCCCAAGTTTTATTACTTCAGACTATCCAATGTGAGTTCTGCCTTTTAACTACTCAAAGTTATTGCTTCAACAGATAGACTTTAATGAAATGTGTTTTTTAGGGATTGAAAGGCAATTATTTCCTTAAGGAAAGCCAAATGAGGATTAAGTGTTTTCTTACCCCAGTCTATGAAATGTACTCTATTTAAGAAGGGTTATTACCATTTTGATTACCTTCTTTTAGTAGATCCGAGTCGGCATAGCAGCTGATTTAATCTTGTTGCTTTCTCTCAAATCAATATTAGCTATCCCATTTCTATTGAACTGGCACTTGTAGCTTTTTCCATAATTATGTATGCCATCACTTGATAAGTTGTAGGTTCTGCTTTGCCACTAACTGTTTTTGTGTGTTTCTGGTTTGGGAGTTCCTTCCATCGAACTCAACTAGTCTAGTCTTGTTTTGCCTTTGGTTTTACTTAGTGTTCACTTTGCATTTCCTTTCAGGATGAATCTTCATTGATCTGGATTTCAAGTAGTGGTGAAAGAGCTTTAAAATTAGCATCTGTCACAAGAATTATACCTGGACAACGAACTGTGAGATTCCTGAAACTTGTTATTATTATATAATGTTGCTGCGTATTCTCTACAATCTTGAGCGGATAAGTATCTGTAACTTGTTTGTCTAAGTTATGCTAATTTTTGCCATCATTCTACTTATCCCAGACTGTTTTTCGACGATATCTGCGTCCTGAGAAGGACTACTTATCCTTTTCTCTAATCTATAACGAAGGAAAGCGGTCTCTTGATCTGGTTAGTTCTGGATATCATATATGTATATACAATACGTTGGGAAGAAAGTCCCCTTTAGGAGCATTTTTGGTTACTGTGTATAAAATTAATAGCCCTGGATGAAATTGGTATCTTTTCAGATTTGCAAGGACAAAGTTGAGGCAGAGGTGTGGATTGCAGGATTAAGATCTGTTATATCTTCAGGTCAAGGAGGGCGTTCTAAAATAGATGGGTGGTCTGATGGAAGCCTCTACCCTGATGTAATACTTTCCTTCAATTACATCTAGTTCAATTTTGCCGGCATGCTAATTTTTATGAACTAAATTTTGGGGTGGTTGAACTGATATGCATCAAAATTCAAGCAACATTAGGTTATTATTTTTGTGCTTTATAAGGTAAATTATCTACTCGAGATTATTAGAACGTGAATTTTGTAACTAGTAAACATGTCTGTCAATTAATATAAATAGGGAAATGATGAAAAGAAGCCTAAAGTTGAAAAGAAGCTAAGGATTTCTAAAGCTTATAGAAATGATTTCTTTCTCAATTATTTGGACTTTTTGGGTAGGAAAAAAAGAAGAGACTTCGAAGGCGCTGAGTCCCGTGATGGCATCTTCTTAATTTGGCTATAGGATTTACACATAATCATGAATATAGTAGATGTGCTGGCATTTCCATGAATCTTTTCCTATACACTTTTTTCTTTATATTGCACTTTTGTGAATGGGTTTTGTTCCATATTAGTGATATTCTTTTCCTTTTAATAGTCAATGAATCAAAAGTCTATTATCCTACCAAATATCTTTGTACGCTTAACCTGTTCCTGCAACATCTGTCAACTATGTACCGTTTATCATTATTATCATATTTGCCGATTCTACTTCTACTTTAGTGCAATTTTCCCATTCTTTACAAGGTTGATCTTCCATGCTATGTCAGCTATGCAATATCTTTCTCTATTATTGTTTGAATTCTTGTAACTAACCCCATGACCTATATTTCTCAGGATAGGAGCGAAAGCAGAGATTTGACACTGAATAGCCCAGGTAATAGCTCCATCAGTGCTACCATAAGTTCTCCTGACACTTATCTTCAAGGTAACGCTGTTACTTCTCCGAGCACTTTGTATGCATCATCAGACAACACAAACATGCAAGTAAGAGGATCTTCTTCAGATGTTTTTCGGGTCAGCGTTTCCAGCGCTCCCAGCACATCCAGTCACGGTTCTGGACCCGATGATTGTGACGCCCTAGGAGACGTATATATTTGGGGTGAGATCATATGTGACAGTGTTTTAAAGGTGGGTCCCGAGAAGAACACCCATTTTGTAAGCAACAGAGCAGATATCCTTCTACCTCGTCCGTTGGAATCAAACCTCGTCCTTGATGTACACCAAATAGCTTGTGGCGTAAGGCACGCTGCCTTGGTGACCAAACAAGGCGAGGTTTTCACTTGGGGTGAGGAATCAGGAGGGCGGCTCGGTCACGGGGTTGAGAAAAACGTGGTTCATCCTCGTTTAGTCGAGTCTCTAGGGTTCACGAATCTTGACTTTGTTGCTTGTGGTGAGTTCCATACTTGTGCTGTTACAGTCTCTGGGGAGCTCTACACTTGGGGAGATGGAACCCACAATGCAGGACTCCTTGGTAATGGAACTGACATTAGCCACTGGATACCGAAACGAATCTCGGGTCCTCTGGATGGACTCTTAGTATCCTTTGTGTGTTGTGGGCCATGGCATACCGCCCTAATAACCTCAATGGGACAGCTGTTCACTTTTGGGGATGGGACGTTTGGCGTTTTAGGTCATGGAGACCGAGAAAATGTATCCTATCCCAGAGAAGTAGAGTCCTTATCGGGTCTCAGAACGGTAGCAGTTGCCTGTGGAGTGTGGCACACTGCTGCTGTAGTTGAAGTCATCGTGACCCAATCAAGTGCTTCCACCTCATCTGCAAAGCTGTTCACTTGGGGTGATGGAGACAAGAACCGCCTCGGACAAGGCGACAAGGATGCGCGGCTAGAACCCACCTGTGTCCCTTCCCTTATCGAGTATAATTTCTGCAAAGTTTCATGTGGCCATAGCATTACTGTCGGGTTGACAACCTCTGGCCATGTTTTTACGATGGGGAGCACTGTCTATGGACAGCTAGGGAACCCCCATTCTGATGGGAAGATTCCGTGCTTAGTCGAAGATAAATTAGTGGGTGAATTCGTGGAGGAAATATCGTGCGGCACGTACCATGTATCGGTCCTAACTTCTAGGAACGAGGTTTATACGTGGGGGAAAGGTGCTAATGGAAGATTAGGTCATGGAGATGTGGAGGACCGGAAAGTTCCTACTTTGGTCGAAGCATTGAAGGACCGTCATGTAAAATCTGTTGCTTGTGGCTCAAACTACACAGCAGCTATATGTATTCATAAATGGGTGTCTGGGACGGAGCAGTCTCATTGCTCTGCTTGCAGACAAGCATTTGGGTTTACTCGGAAGAGACACAACTGCTATAACTGTGGACTCGTTCACTGCCATTCTTGCAGTTCAAGAAAGGCGTTGAGAGCAGCACTGGCTCCAAATCCATGGAAGCCATATCGAGTCTGTGATTCTTGCCACACGAAGCTAACCAAGGTTATGGAAGCAAGCATTAATAACAGAAAGAACATGGGCCCGCGATTGTCGGCAGAGAATAGAGACAGACTTGACAAGGCTGATTTAAGGTTCTCCAAATCGATTGTCCCATCAAATGTTGATTTGATTAAGCAGCTTGATAGTAAAGCAGCTAAGCAGGGTAGGAAAGCAGATGCTTTTTCTTTGGTTCGTGCTTCCCAACCTGTGTCTCTTCTTCAGCTTAAGGATGTTGTACTGTCTACTGCTGCTGACCTCAGAAGGTCTACCCCGAAGGCGATTCTTGCACCATCTGGAGTCAGCTCAAGATCTGTATCGCCTTTTTCAAGAAGACCGAGTCCTCCTCGTTCTGTGACACCTGTCCCAACAACCGGAGGACTTTCTTTCTCTAAAAGCATCACCGACGGTTTCAAGAAGACAAACGATCTGTTGAATCATGAAGTGCTGAAGTTACGCTTTCAGGTATACTTTATATAAATACTCATATGCAGTGAATTCTGTCTAGTGAGGAACTTTTTTTAAACATAATTTATTTTTATTTAAAAAAAAAAACTATTCAAGGTTGAGAGTCTTCGAAAGAGATGCGAGCAGCAGGAGATGGAGCTCCAGAGATCGACTAAGAAAGCTCAAGAAGCTATTACGTTGGCTGCAGAGGAATCTGCTAAATGTAAAGCTGCAAAAGAGGTTATCAAGTCATTGACTGGGCAGGTAAGTTTCTGATTCTTACTCTTGTTAGAATACAGTGTAAAAATTGTCACTTTACCCCTTATGTATAGGCCAATTTTAGGATTCCCAAACCCTTTGGCAACTGGGATTCAGATCAGGAACCACCTGGTTAGGATCCTACTTGAGCCCTAATGCAATTGAAACTTTATTGATATGTTTAGCGCATACTGAATACCTTCACTCGTAAGTTTGGACCCAATTGAGACCCTATTCAGTTCAAAACCTTTATAGTTCAAAACCTTTGGTTATGCAGCTGAAAGATATAGCTGAGAGACTGCCACCAGGAAGTTATGATCCCAACGGTGTGGCACCCATGCACCGACAAACAAGCTCGGAGGCTAATGGGGCCCACTACCCGGATGTGAGCAGCGAGTGCCACTCAAGATCCAACTCCACGACTGCTTCCATGCTGAGTTCTTCTTCACCAATGAACTCCTTCCTTTCAAACGGAATCCAGAACCACAACAGACTGCCCAGTAATGCCTCCGAGGTTGTTGGTGAGAGAAGGGACTCAAGGCCCCACCAAGATGGAGACAGTAGCGCTAGGGTTAGAAGTTCGGGTGTCGGGGCCGAGAGCAACGGCAATCATGTTGTGGAGGCTGAGTGGATCGAGCAGTATGAGCCTGGTGTTTACATCACTCTTGTGGCCCTGCGCGATGGAACCAGAGGTTTAAGACGAGTTCGATTCAGGTATAAAAAAACACACTTACCCCTGTACTCCTTTTTTCGTTGTTGTTGAAACAAATACGCTAAGAGACACTATAAAAACTTTACAGCCGAAGAAGATTCGGGGAGCACCAAGCAGAGACCTGGTGGTCCGAGAATCGGGAGAGGGTCTACGAGAGATATAACATTCGAGGGTCATCAGATAAGTCATCTGTGGTCTCTGGACAGAGCACTGCTCGTCGATCGGAGGGCGCCCCAATGTCCCCAATCTATCGTGCTTGATGGTTGGAGTGGAGTATACAAATGACGGTATCCTTCCTCCTATTCTATGCATTCTGCTACTTATTATTATGTCTTCTTCTTCTTCTGTTTCCATACCGTGATAATGTTGTAAATAGAGTGTTTCCACTCCTCCCCTGCAACAAGACTTTACCATCTTCATCTTCTTCCCTTCCCTGGACCATTGATATGTCCCAGGTTGAGTTGAGCCAACCTAGCAGACAGTTGATGGTAGGAGCATTGGTAGGGCATCTAAAAAACGTTTGCTAGACCGAAAAATCGGAAATCTTAGACCGTATTGAATGGCTTGTCCTGAGTTTAAATCCGAGACTGATCATGTGTTTCTTTATTGTAAGCTCGGGTTCAGGCTTTTTAGCCTCAATTACCATTTGTACCAAGTATGTTCTAGTTAGAATATATATGCATTGTATTAAGTTGATGTTTTGATTGCACAAAATTTAATTACCATATTAAAATTACATTGTTCAATTCTATCATGAATATATTTGTTTTTTTATCGTATATTTTATTTTTCTTTACATTTGTTGATATTTTAGGTTACTAATCTAATAATATATATTACAAAAACTGATCTAGACCAAACTAATCATGTGATGTGCTTATAATAAATTGTATAATTAAATATATAATATTAATTTGAAACAATAATTTTAGAATTACACGTAACCATTATTTAATTAGAGTCTAAATCAGAATAAATCTTAAAAATGATATGGTATACAAATTTTTTTAAATAATAAATATTTTGTTAGGATCTAACAATTTGATGAAGATATTGAGAATAACTTTGATTTCTAGAGAGGAAAGGAAGAGCTGAATAATACTGTTTTTTGTGGTAACACCCAAATTAGTGTAACCTTCACGCGTTTTGACTTTTGTATTAATGATAGTCATTGTTACAAAATACGTATACATGGAGAAATACAGTATAGTACAGTACAGTCTACTGGTTCGGGCGCGTACATTAATACATAATCGAACATTACATATTAATCAGACTCCAATACCTAATATATTTTGCATTCATAAACTTCTCATGTTTCAACAAACCTTGATACCCCGACTGAAAGAAGAGAGGTATACGCGTCTAAGTAACTAAAAAACTGCGAAAAAGTCAGCAAATAAAGAGTCCCGGTCAACACAAATCCATTTTTATTTATTTATTTATTTCTTCATTTATTATTTGAATTTGAGATAGAAATAGGATTGGTTGAAAATGGAACACCGAATTTTCATTGGTTGAAAATGTTTTTTTAACCAATTTGTTTCATATAATGAACTAACTATTCTCCTCCTCTGTCTCCACTTGCGTAATGGCAATTGCGTCCCACACGGAACTTATAGAAAATAAACTAATTAAAAATATCATTGAACATGTATTTTTTTTTTATAATTATCATCAATCATAATTTATAAAATTGGTTCGTTGAAATATGATCATCTTATCATGATGCTAGTAACTGTAATTGTTTTATGTTTTCGATAAATATATGGGTTAAATACCAAGAAGCTGAAATTTGAACATTTTTCAATGAGCTACCCGAACTTTAAAAAATCAAAATGGACTACCTCAACTTTGACGAATGTGCAACGAGCTATCTCTGTCCAAATTATCGTCAACTTTTGACTGAAATTCGTCAGAAATTGGACGGAGGTAGCTCGTTGCACTTGCACCTTCGCCAAAATTGAGATATACCATTTTGATTTTTTAAAATTCGAGTAGCTCGTTGCAAAAGTTCAGACAACTCCTTTATTTAACCTATTCCATTTATTGTATCGTTTTTTTTCTGTTCATATTGCGCTTGTATTATATTTCCTTAACTACTACCATTTTGGTAGCATGCCACATTCGTGATGGTATAAAGAAACATAACACAAACCCACGCTAACTATCCACGAACCACATCTTCCATGCTCATGTCCCTCACGTCTCAACAATATGGTGTTAGTGTAGCCTAATTCGGATTTTTTAATGTACTTTAATTTTATTTATTATTAATAAATAATTATTTACGGCAGTTGTCCACACCAACACAATTATTACATTTGCCCCCCTCCCCTCCCCTCCTACTTTTTTATTATATCATTATCCTTATTTATTGTCGTTGGTTCCGGGTCTAAATTATACGCTGTAGGCACCGCGGAACTTCCACCGAATCCTACCCTCGGTCCACGCTAGTCCAATTTTTCATTTATTTATTATATTATAGTTTATACCTTACGCGTTGACCACCCACCGCCTCTTCGTTGACGTCGTATCCTGCTTTGATCGCTACCACCTTCATATACCTCTCGTACTCTCCAGTGTTTCATTCTTTCTGAAGCAACCGAGATAAGTTGGAGAAAGAATAACAGCAACAGCAGCAGCAATCAACAATGGCGCGTGAAGTGCTGAAAATTACAGTACCGAGTCTATTCCGGTGTCCGATATCGCTGGACGTGATGAAGTCGCCGGTGAGTCTATCCACCGGTGTCACCTACGACCGTTCCTCCATCCAGCATTGGCTTGAGTCCGGACACGACACTTGTCCCGCCACCAATCAGCCCCTACCTTCCAAGGATTTCGTCCCCAACCTGACTCTGCACCGCCTCATCAACCTTTGGATCCAAACCGATGCTCGCCGCACCGATATTGGATCTCCATCGGCCTCGATTTCTCCTCCCGCAATCGCTAAAGCGGAGGTTCGAGACTTGATCGGGCACATTGCGGAAAACGCTGGGATGGATGCGATCGAGAAGATCGTGGAGTTCGCGAGCTGTTCCGAGGAGTACCAGAGGTTTCTGGTGAACATCGATGGATTCGTGGAGGTAATTGTCAGTGCGATGAGCAGAAAAGACGTGAAAATTCAGGCTCTGGAGTTATTAGTTAAGATTTTGGATTTAATTTTAGAGGAGAAAGGTGTCAAAGAGCAAATTCAGAGATCGTTCTTCAACATCGAGGGCAGAAACTGCTTCGATTCGATTGTTTTGATCCTTAGAAACGGAAGGCTAGCATCCAGAGTTGAATCGGTCAGAGTTTTAGAGTCAATCGCTACGACGACTGATTCGAGGTGCTCAATTGCTGTGAAAGAGAACATCCACCACGCGCTAATCCACCTCCTCCGAACCCAATCCGATAAAGCTCTCCGAGAGGCCATCTTGTCTTGCCTGATCGCGTTTTCGGTGACTCGGTCGGTTAAGACTCAGCTTGTCCAACTCGGTCTCGTCCACGTGCTGGCAGGAATCATCGCCGACCACGGAAGCGCCGCCTCGTTGGCAGAGGCGGCCTTGAAGATGGCACGCGTGATGTCCGGAACCGCAGAGGGACGGCGAGCCATAAGCGAAGACCCAAACTGCGTGGTAGCTATAATGGAGAGGCTGATGAAGGTGTCTAAGGCAGGAAAGGAGGACGGAGTCGCCGTGCTGTGGAGCCTCTGCTTTGCGTACAGAGACGAGAGGGTGAAGGAGAGGCTGGGAAGGAGCAACGGCGTGACGAGGCTTCTGTTGGTGATGCAGAGTGACGTTGACGGCGGGATTGTGAAGAGGATGTGTGTTGACCTGGTGAAAGTGCTGAGAGGTCCGGCCATGGCTGGGGGGTCATTTGGGTTAGGGTTGGTGAGCTACGAGACTAAGACGACGCACATCAGGCCGTACTGATTTGGATCAAATTGGTAGAATTTAGAAAATTTGTTGACTAAACTGATTCTTTCAGTTGTAGAGGGGGCAAAAGTGCTGAAATTTCTTTTCAGTTGTGGACAATACCTATATATAATACGACACAATCACGCAAGAAAAAAATACGACACAATCACGCAAGAAAAAACTCGTGTTCGTGAAAATATACGACGGAACGATAGCACGAACACACGAAAATATTTTTGTATCGTATTTGTGTTTAAGTATCAGAACACGACACGCACGATAACACGATAAAATTGGATCCTTTTTTCGGTCAACTATAAAGTTAGACTAGAAAATCTGTTTTTTTATATACTTTTCTAAACAAGTCTCGTTTAATTTTTTTTAAAAGTCTATTTATATATTTAATTTAAAGAGTGTCAATTATACATTAAAAACTCGTGAAATATGATATTTGAATTGATAATTCTTATCGTAAACAATTCGTAATTTTGATATTTTTTTATAAATCTCGTATGTGAATATATAATTGACTTAGTTAATACAACACGTTAATACAATATGAACACACACTAAAAATTGTGTGTCGTGTTTGGTAAGTGTCAAACGATAAACGTATTTTTACGTACAATAACACACATGCGTACGCACGATTTGTCATCCATACTTGTACGGTTGTCTGTTTTTCCATCGCGTTATAAACTTCTCTTTATAATTAATTTTATCCGGTTTCACTTTTCATCCCACTAACCCTAACTCTCTCTATATGTATGCTTGTCCACCCAATGCTACTGCAGATTCCTTTTATTCGTCATCTTAATGTAGAAAGAAGGCTTCATAAGGTGGTCCCGGGCATTTGGGTGGCGGGGGTGGATTGCACGGTGCCCCATCGAGGAATTCACATATGCACTGATCGTACAGAATCCCTCCGCCGGCAGGTTGACAGAATGCGACGACTCTTCCTTTCCCTCTCCAGCATGGACTACAAGTCATTTGGCATTCATCCTGATCAGGGCAACCGCCGCCAATTACAGCGATCGAGCAACTCTCAATGAAGGCGGTCACTGCATGCAGCAATGGTCGTCAAAAAGTATATTATATCATTCAGAGAGAGACATAGAGAGAAAGAGACTTACTGCAGAGAAAAAACAGCACCAAGAACAAGGAAATGGAAACTTTGGACATAGTTTTAGCTTTTGTGGAGTTCAATGAATACCTTGAGGCGATCTTCAATAAAGGGACCATCGCCCTTATATATATAAGGCGACATTGAATTCTTGGTCATTTTAGGATTCTTGCATTGATGAGGATGCTATATGGTCTCATATTAGATTGCCAGAAGAATATGGCCGAAAATCTACTCTTTTTTTAAAAAGGTAATAATCATGATAAGTTTTTAATTTATAAAAAGTGATTTTGGAGTAAAAATAATAATGGGTTATTAACAAATACAACTTAAATAGTATACCGTCATCCCAACGATCAAACGTGATAAAAATGGATGAAGTCCTTCTCAGTTAGGAGTCCAAAGAGACGTTCACTCCTCGGCCCAAAAGGTAGAAAAAAAAAGAGGTTCGAGCAAAATTGTTGAATGAAAGTTTCGAGTCTTTCGACCTTTAAGGTCTATTATATACGGGGTTAAATAACAAGTAGCTACCTGAATTTTGGACGTTTTGCAACGAGCTATCCAAATTTTGAAAATTTAAAACGAGCTACCTCAACTTTGAAGAAGGTGCAAATAGCTATCTCCGTCCAATTTCCGACGAATTTCCAACTATAAACGACTTTCCAATGACTTTCCGACAACAGTTAACGGAAAATTGGACGGAGGTAGCTATTTGCATCTTCTTCAAAGTTGAGGTACCCCATTTTGAATTTTCAAAGTTCAGGTAGCTCGTTGCAAAACGTCAAAGTTCAGCTACTTATTATTTAACCCTTATATATTTTCTCATTAATTTACCAAAAAAAAATATTTTTCATGAACCCAGATGAATGAAGATGTAAGCGGTTCAGACGAAGCGAATTCACGTACGTGTGCCGACATTCTGCATCGACTCACTCGGGATCTCTTTCTGCTTCGATTCGCTTTCATTTACAGTTTCTGGGTCCCTTCTATATTTGGAGTGTTACGAGCTAAATAATCAGTATAGTCAAGTGTCAAATCAAATGTTACGAGTCGGTTAGTTGAGTCAGTTAGTTTAGTCGTTTCGGTTGAGTTAGTAGTAGAAATAGATGACCCGACCCTAGAAACCCTGACCCTATATAATATAAGCATGTCTAAGTGGAAGGCTCATGCTGAAAATAATATACAGTTAACAATTCCCTTGTCTCTCTCTATCGTTCCAACTTCCAAGCCCTTCTCTCTCTCTACTAGCCTTCTTCCTGTCTGTCTTCTTCTTCCTCTAGCATTCTCTCTCTCGACAACTTCTATTCTTCCCTTCCCCAGAATAGAAGTTGGCGGGAACTTTCTCCACTTTGGCGGGAACAGAAACCCTAACCCTTCTCCTTCCTCAGACACCACTGCAGCGGTTTCCGTTGTCGCTGCGTGAGTTTACTTCCCCATGGTTAGCTACTCTTTCTATATTTTGCCATCTTCTCGATTATTTTTTTCGCCTTGATTTGTTCTTGCTGTCTTTTCTTTTTCCAGAAATGTAACCGTTAATTTACTGGTGAAGTATTATATAGTTTCTCTGTTCCTTGTGGATTTTGATTATTTCATTGGACATTGTTATGTTTGTTTTGAGTTATTGTGGTGATGGGAATAAAGATTGGAAAACGAATCTCGCTGTTCAAAAACCATACATTATCGGTAAATCAAAAAATCAATGCATTGCATCAGTTTAGGATGGAATCAATGCATTGCCGCTGTTGAAATCATTGACATTACATTTTAAATAGGATGGAACGACCATCACAAGCTTATGCAAATTCGGTTTCGGTACATTCGTGGGATCCTCTATCCAATCTGAAAGTGGATTGATTTTATTTGGACTTAGATTGAATAACTTATAGATTTTGCTTTATTTTTTTCCCAATTAGTTGTAAGGGGATAAATGCTCTAGCTTCGATACATATGCTTCTAAGTTCTGCCTCAGCTTCTCCTGGGAGCATGTCATTGACAATTCATAATCCATGTTTTGAAGCAGGAAACTGTTTGCCAGACATGTGGTGATTTGGGCTGGTCTGTTGCTATAATATACTGTGACAAGTGTCAAGAAACAGCCGTGCATCGGTATGTCGTACTTCTATCTATTCCCCTTTGGACATTTGTTCACCAGCATATCTAAGTAGCTGTTTTTTTTGTGATGACTGCGTTTTGTGTGAAGAAACTTGTCAGTCTTATTCTCCTCTTATAGACTACAATGGTTGTTATTTTGTGTCTGAACTCTGAAGACAGTTGAACTGTCACTTTTTTTCTGCTTTGTAGCTATTGCTTGAAGATATTCCCCAAAACATTCAATGAGTATGTGGCGTGGCATTGTGATGATTGCAAATCTAATCTTCCCCTTTTTGATGGTGTGGGGGCAACCATCTCCGTTTTACCTGATGAGACGAGTGACTTGGATTTACATGTCGTGGACTTCCTCCGAGTCAAAAGCAAGAGATTCAAAACGATCCAAACCAATACAAAGAAGGAAAAGAATCAGCAGATGGTGTTGGATGAGGAGGATAATCCTCAAGAACAGGAGATCCCACTTTCTGCAGCCAAAACAAAGTCTCCAAAGATTGAAATCAGTTGCTGCACGATAAGTTCCAAAGATGAAGATGAGGACGGACATGTTTCGACTCTTGAGAATGAAGTTGATGATTCAGTTGTGAAGAGTATACTGTCTCCATTACCTGAAATTGATTCTTCAAGGTCAGCATTTGATATCAATTATGTCCCTGCACAGCCAATCATTGATCCTATATGGAGGTTAGTACATTTATACCTGCTACTTAATCTACATAACTGGTTTAGCGATAATATTTTTAGAGCGTATATACTATATAGTATATTGAAGTTAAGTTAGCCTAGTAGTTGATATATTTTCTTTTGAATGTAATGATATGAATTCAAGTCTCAAAATTTATAATTTTACGTTGAATTTAAACATTTCGAATGGGCAAAATTGGAAGAAAAAAAATCTCTCTACCCCAGTGTAACACTCTTTATAAAGTATGATAGACCCAAATAAAGAGTGCTACACTGGGGGTAGAGAGATTTTTTTCCTTTCAATTTATAGTGTTATATTGTATTAGCTAACACTATGTTCACTATTATATCATAAGTGTCTTTTATATTGTCTTTTAGTGGAAGAAACATGTCCGACACATATTCAGGTTTCGGTAGTTACAATGATGGTTGTAGCAATGGGCATTCTGCTAGTTCTCCTACACCGACTCCTTCTCACTCAACATCTGAAGGACACGACGAGGGTGCATCGTTACTGACTCATGTGGAGATTTTAGGTGATGTAATTTATAATTTAATGTCTAATGAATTTCTCATAATCTTTGAAATTTGACTAACAGATAACTCTGGTCGGCGATATTGGCGAAGAAGTAAGCTTAGCCCAATGGAAGTATGGAAAATGCAAGATGGTAGAATAGTTATTTACTGTAACCAATATGGTCAACCATATGGTAAATCAGCAAAAGTTTTAGGAAGTTGGCTTGGACAAGTTGCTCGTAAATCCCAGCTATGCCCTTTAAACTTCAGAGGATGGAAGAATATGCCAGATAACTTTACAAAACAAATACTGGTCATTACAAAAGTAAGTTATATATTAATTTTTTTAAAAGATGATTTCTATGTTTAACTTTTTATCTATTTTCTTACAAACATGTTTGCAGACGAAATTTGTTTGTCCGGATGTTAATGGGTCCTTTGACAAGTTTATAATGAAATCAGTCTCAAAAAAATGGAGGGATCACAAAAATTATCTAAAAGCAATGTTTTATAAGCCGGGGGCGACAAAAGAAGAAATCAAAGCAAATAACATTGAAGAAGTGGACAAAAGGCAATGGGAACTACTAGTAGATTATTGGTTTTCTGATGTAGGACAGGTTAGAAAGTCTATTATTTTTCTTACAATATTGATTCCCATTGCGTTGTATTTATTTGTTGGTTTATGTGAAGGAATCATCCTCTCGGGGGAAACATGCTCGGTCACAACAATCATCTCTTCACACCACTGGGTCAGAGAGTTTTGCTTCTGCAAGATATAGATTGGTACGAATGCTCCTAAACACATGTTTAAATTAATTGACATAGTTTTAGTTTTGCTTTACAATGTATTTTATCGTATTTATTTAATAGGAACTTGAACGTAAAAAACCCGTGGGAGGTCTTGAATTTTATGAGTACGCTCATGTCCATAAAAAAAGTGGTGCGTTTGTTGATGAAGAGACAGCGTCATTAGTGGTAATATAAGAAATTTTCAGTTAAATTATGAGTACAAGTTATATTTATAGAATATGTCGTATTAACATCATTTTCATTCTTAACTGTATGTTGTAGGAAAAAGGAAAATCTAAATTGCAAGAGAGTGTTTCTCATAACCCGGACGAGGATCCACTTATAAGAGAGGAGGATGTATATCGTGAGGTTGTAGGTGGACAAAAACCGGGGCGAGTCAGAGGTTATGGGCTTGGTGTTACACCAACCATGATACTTGGATCAAAAAAATCTAGCTTGAATGACGTAGAGAGACGTGTACGAGAACTCGAGGCAGATTATGATGCGAAATTGAGACAACAAGAAGCTAGAATGCAGACACAGATGGGGGAGATGTATAAACAATTCCAGATGCAATTCCAGGTCATGCAAAATAATATGCACGGATTTAATTCTCTTCAAAGATTCACGACGAGAGGTTCTACTGATGTCCCCCCTTTTAACAACTTTGGTTTGGGATCCTCTCATTTACCAACTGGAAATCAAGTAAGTATTTAATTTACATTTTGCAATGATATCATTTTATGCATTACTGTTTGATGGATAGTAGTTCAAATCTATTATTATTGTGTTTTAGTATTTTAGATGCTTTAGTCAAGCAAAATAATTGTTATGTATATTATAATTTCAGTTAGTTTAATGTTTAAATGTTGCATCTTATACTTTAATTTTTGAATGTTTATATATGATGGTCATACAAATCATCATTCTAGTCACTACACCCCTTTTACCAACCTTGGTTTGGGTTCTTCACATTTACTAGTTGAAAATTAAGTATTAATTTTCACGTTGTTTTTAGTGTTTTGGATATTTTAGTTTTGCATGTGAATTGAGGTTTAGTTTAATAATTTAATTTGCTTAATTGTTGGGTATATTATAATTTGATTTTTGGATGTTTTTATAGGATGGTCAGACAATTCATCAGTCAGCAGCGTCTAGTAATGAACAATCTGCTAGTGGAAGTCAAGAAAACAATGAGGAAAATGAATCATCTTAGTCAGGACATTGTTAGGAATGAAGAACTATTATAATATATTATATATGTTTTTGAATTAATGAAGCGAACTTACAAATATGTAATTTATTGTATGCAAAAATTATGATTTTGATATGTAAACTATTCGTGTTATTGTTGTATGATTAGAATTATAATATAAATTATTATTTTTTCATATTTTTTTTATCAATAATAATTTTCGCGGCTCGAAACGTTATGTGAAAAATGGATTAAATTTTTTTTTTTAAATTCATTTTAATCGCGACTTGTATGAAACGAGACACGAAAAATAAGGATTAAAAAAAAAAAAAAAATTCATTTTTCACGGCTCATATATATGAGCTGCGAAAAAAGAATTAATTATTATTTTTTAAATTCATATTATTCGCGGATCATCTAAAATGAGCGACGAACAATATGAGTTTAAAAAAAATAAATTATGGAGGCTCAACTCAAAAGTGCCGCCATAATAATTATGGCGACACTTTTGAGTTTGATCCGAGAATTATCATGTCTCATTTTGAATTGAGTCGTGATAATTGTCCTGACACTTAATGTCGCGACTCAAATTCATTTGAGCCGTGATAAATTAATGGCTGAATTTTTCAACCGTTAATAATACATTTTTTGGCTGGTATTGGACCTTCTTCCCGTAGTTAATCTTGTTCATAGTCTATGCCATTTTTGCACCCTGAATTATTTGATTTGAGTTCATAATATATATATATATTTATATTATGTATTGTTAGGGTCTGTTTGAGCATCACTTCCAAAGAAAGTTACTCATGTCACGTGTTGGCGCATTTATCCAGCTTGCTTTAGGGTTAGTCAGGAGGCAAAGCTATTTCCAGAGATTCTTTCCTCTGAATTGCACCTGCGTTTATCAGCTTAGCGTAAAGGATTTGAGGAACATGGTCCGACTAATATGACAGCATCGTACTCTATCTCTTCCCAGAAAGCGAAAGGTAAGAAATTATAAAAATGATGATTCCACTTGACTATATTGTTGGGTCCTAATCACTGTTCACATTAACAAATTTAACAACAAGAACGCAAGGAACTTAATTGGCGGATCACGTTTTTCGGAACCCTAAACCCTCCGATGATTAAGTCAGTCGAAGGTTTATTTATGGAAGCAGAGAGTGTATGTGGTAAGGGTGTGCGGTTATGTTAGTCTAGAATGAAGATGAGCGAGGGTATTTATAACTCTCACCCCTAACCTAACCGGAGTTAATCATGACTATGGTCATCCCTGGTGTCACTTGGTTAACTAACCATGGTCATCCCTGGTGTCACTTGGTTAACTGACCATGATCATGCCTTGAGTCCTATGCTGACTGGTGTCCTGTGCATAGTGCTCTTGTGCTCTTTGTATCCCATGTTTTCTAGACCTATGTCCCACGTGCCTGCGTCCCCCATTACATTCTATTTGGCCTCGAGCCTTGCGCGATGTTTGCGCTGTAGTAGGAAGGAATCTTAAGGGAAGGTTGATTCCAAATGGGTGCGTCTCTATGAATGTCTTGACGCGTCTCTACATTATGGTGTCCAGAAGCTCTCATGAAGTGGCGTTGTAGGATGATGGAGATGATAGTTATGTATCTTTAGGTTGTGGGGCGCGCTTCCCCTAGGCGGGTCAAAGCGGCGCCCCCGATTTCTTTGAGTCAGGTTGGTCTTCAACCAGGTCATCCCAGGATATGCGGACTAATACCCAACATTTTGTCCCCCAAGTCAAGGGTGAGTAGCGCTCGCCCTTAGGTTTGACTGTTCTCAAGAGCGATGATCCTTCTAGAGGCTGAGCTTCGTACTTCTCCAGTTTCCCTTACTCTGGTGGCGCGTTGTATGACCCACGGATGCCGCCCCATGAGCTAAAGTGAATGGAATGACGTGCCATATTACCCAGTTGCAATCTTTTCGAATGAGACGTGGGGCGCACCCTTTCTCCCTGCTGTCCCTTTTTATTTTTCGTCTGTTGGGTTTTCGACGGTTGAGCTTCTGCCCGTTACTATCTTTTCAAATTCCAAACCAGTCGACTAAGGGATGACACGTGGCAATGCATCATATTTTTTTTTTTCAAATTTGAATTTTGTCTGGGTGTGACCGTGCCACGTGGTGAAGGATATTTGCCTTTTCAAGGCAAATATTTTTAGTTTCCTAGGGATTGTTTCTGATAGGTCGAACCGGGCATGCGAACCATTTTTAGGAGGGAATCATTGTCTGATCAGACCGCTGTTCTGTTCGGACCAGTCATTAGAACCGTCAATTCTTCTTCTACAAATACCCTTTTCAGATCATTTTCACCATTTTCAGCCCCAATCCTAATTTTCAAGCTTTCTCTTTCAAAAAATTCTCACCATTCTCTCTAGAAATTAAACCTCCTTTCAGCGCCTTCAACTCCTGCATCACGCTATGTCGAAGGATACCGGAAACTCTCGATTTTCAGGTGAGGCCAATGTTTTCTTTCCTCCCGGTTTTTCGGATCCTAAACCAAATATGATTTCTAGAGTCGTTTTTGAAAAGTCGTCGATGAGTCTGGGATGGACGAGCGTTATTCTCCTCGCTATCCTATTCCCGACGAGACAGACCCTCAAAACCCTCATCCCGTGAGCGTACCTCAACCAGGCAAGGATACCATTCCCCCCTTCAAATTGATGCAGAGTTAATGTTCCCTTACTGTCCCGAGTTGGTGGAGATGTGTACGTATTACATAGTTTCTCCTACCCGATTTTCCCCAAACGTTATTCGCCTTTGGGTCAGCTTCAAATATTTTTTCCATAACCACAGATATTCCTACTTCCTTATTCAGCATTTTTATTGACACAATTCAAATAATTTTGGCGTCTTTTTCTTTGTTTCACATAGTCCGATGTCAATAGTCGGTCATGGGACACTTCTCGTCCCATTACCCAAGGTTTCAAAACCCGGAACTCCAATTGGAAGGTTCAGTATTTTTTCTTTAAGGGATGCGTCTTCTGGTGTCTCAATACCAAGGCACATCGCGACCCAATTCCTTCTATGGAGGAGTGAACATATGCGGACGTGGATAAATTCTTAATAGCTCCAATGGTACCATATGTTTGGGTCATGTGATCGGATGATACCGTATGTTTTTTGATGTGATCAAATAGCCTGTTATGTTTGTAGGATGTTGTCCTATGGTATTCTGTTAGTCAACTGTTAGATTTTTCTTTTAAATGGTCAATGTCAGCACCACGTCAGCGCCACATCAACGCCACATAGATATATAATATAATATTTAATTTAAAAAACAAATAGGAAAATTTAAAAAAATTCAAAAAATCGTTGTTTGAATTAATTGTTTTATAAATTAATTGTTTTAAAAAATCAAAAATCGAAAAAAAATAATAAAAAAAAACAACGTTAGGGTCGACCCTTTGGGTCCAATTGACCCAGCCGAGGGTCGAACCCTGGGCTGGTTTGGACCCCACCAGATTGCTTGACCTGGGCGACCAGGTTTGGGTCAGACCCAACCCTGGGTTCGATCCTGGCTGGGTCAATTGAACCCTCAGTGCTCTGTTTCCAACTTTTCCTTTCCCCTTCTTCGATTTCGAAAAGCTTTCTGCTATTTCCATGGCTTCCAAGAACCAATCTTCCGGAAAGGGGTCAGCCCACAAGTCTTCTTCCAACCAACCTTCCGGTCAGAAGATTTCAACCAGGGCTAACAATGCCTATCTGACCATCAGGGATGGTTCCCGCCGGCGGAGGGCCAAAGGAACTCTGCCCCCAAGCCAATTTCTGGACAATCTTCCGCCACGCTGGTAGTGGTGGATGTGCCTGACACCAATGTCCCCGCCTTCTCCTCGACAGGTAAATTTCGATATCTTCATTTTGCTTCTTTTTAGGCAAAGCTTCTTGCATTTTATTATTGTTCTTGCCATACTCTGGTGTTCTGAGTAGATATCAAGCCCAATGAACTGAAGTCGGCTCAGTTCAAGGCAGTGGTCGTCTTGACCGGCTTGGGAGAAGCAGATTCCCCCCCCAGATATCCAGGCTTAGGATTGCATTATCCTCGCGATGGAGAGGTTTACGTTTATGCGGCCTAGATCGATACTGAGTTGCGTTTTTCTCTCTGCGACGATTTGCAGGAGCTTTGCTGCTACTACGAGATAGGCCCTACGCAGCTAGTACCCAACGCCATCAGGATGTGAGTTGGGTTCAAGTTCATGTGTTTACGTCAAGAATAGACGTATTCACTGGCCCTGTTCCGGTGTTTTTACCGATTGGACGCCGGGGCGAACCATCTTCACCACTTTCAGACTCGGTGACCCAAGTTTGAAGAATGGAGGGGACAAACTTGGAACTAGAAAGTTCACTTCCGTCTAGTGGACGACTTTCATGCTATCAACTCCAACTACAAAAAGTTTTACTTCTTTTACAAGCTTTGGAGAGCTGACAAGGAGCGATCGGAATGTCATTGATGAGTTCTTCCGATTACATCAGCAATCAAACTTCTGTTCGATCCGCTCAGTGGCGGAAACTACAAAGTCGATGCTCGAGCTGGCGGGCATTCATCAGTCATCGCTAGTTTTCATTGATTGGGTAAATTTCTAACTCTTTTCCTCTGTTGGTTGTAGGCACTCGGGGATCAAAACTCATTGGTCTGTTTTCCAAGCAGGCTAAGGCGGGGCTGTCTCCCGATCAAGCGTCGCTGAGTCTTCCACCTCCTCCTTCCAGGCGATCGTCTAAGTGCAAGCCTGAGGATGAGTGACCTACGGTCGCTTCTGGCGATCGCCAGAAAGGTACGCAACTGCCTTTTAACTTTTCCTTCCTCTACTTTAGTCTTTGGTTTTTAACATCCTTGTTGACCTTTTTTAGGAAAGACTGTTGCTGAGGAGGCTCCGAGTCCGGCTCCTTCCAATAAGGCCAGGAGCTCGGGTGAGGAACGCTCTGCTCCCTCCGGGGGTCCTGCTGCTCCACTGGGAAAGGCTGTCGTGGTCGCAGAGGCCGTCATGCCTGCCACGGGGTCTGGGGCTAGGAAGAAGGTTCAGACCCTCGGTGTCGCCACAGACGCCTCCAAGACTCGTTGAGGGGAGTATTGACCCTTGGTGGGCTTATTCCAACCGCCCAAGGCGACGAAGCCCAAGGGTGTCTTGGCCCCTTGGGAAAATCTCCATAAAGTAGAGATTTCTGACCAGATGACTTCCGGGGTAACCCGGATCTCTGCATGCATCTCCTCGAGGGGATAGTTCCTCCTCGGGATAGGGCAATGATCCCCTTCGAGCTGACCAACATCGAAGGGGTCGTGAGGACGCATTTTGAACAGATCACCTTGGTAAGTCATTCTTTATTTGTTTACCTTTAAATCACCTTTTTGACCTCTTCTTGATCTGATTGTACTTTACCCATTTTTCCTGTTGTTAGCACGTCCGTGAGGAGTTGGCGATCAGTTGGATTATAGGGGAGCTCATCGATAAGCAGACTGGCCTGCTTATCGAGTTGGAGTAGTACCGGAGCTTGGGATTCACTCCTGATCATTTGGAGGGATTGAATGAGACGGCTTAGGCGGCTACTCGGCTGGTTGCTCGCTACGAGTACTTTGAGAAGGAGCAGAGACTCCTCGTCTCCATGAAGGAGAAGGAGGATGAAGCGGTTCTCACCAATGAGATTTTCAACCCATTCATTTTCAACACTTTTGGCTGATTGAGATTTTCAACACTAGGTACCTAAACTTTTTTTTGCCGCAAATAGGTTGCCCAACTTTATGAAATTAGCAAATAGGTACCTACCGTTAATTTACCGTTAAGAATAAACGAAAAATATCACGTGAGGAGCAAACATGTACCTGTACTTACATGGTTTGGAAAATAGGTACCTGAACTTACACTTATTAGCAAGTACATACCTGAACCGGTTAAAAATATGGTTCGATCGAATCATTTATTTTTTTAGAAAGGTAGAGTTTATATACCAAACACATGCATGACTCAATTCCAGACGTTCTCGGTGCATTTAAGTATGGTTTATGGGGGATGAACTAAGGAAATACCCGAACGACATCGACAACCACGTAAACGAAGTCGAGAGCGGTCTATTCCCAACCGGGGATAATAGGGATCGATGGGGTCGGGATGGGGATGGACCTGAGCGATGGGTTCATGATGCTTCCTTAATGCACCAAGAACGTATGGAGTTGAGTCATGCACGTGTTTGGTGTATAAACTCTACTTTTAAAAAAAAAAAGTGGTTCGACCGAACCGATTTTTGAACCGGTTCAGGTATCTACTTGTTAATTCGTGTAAGTTCAGGTACCTTTTTGTCAAACCATGTCAAGTTCAGGTACTTGTTTGCTCCCCACGTTATTTTCCGTTTATTCTTAACGGTAAATTAGCGGTAGGTACCTATTTGCTAATTTCACAAAGTTGGGCAACCTATTTGCGGCAAAAAAAAGTTTAGGTACCTACTTGACAAACCATGTAAAGCTGGGGTACCTATTTGGTAATTAACCCTATAAAGTTATGTCATGAGTGTCGCCTTTTGACATCTTGATCTTATTGTAACCAGAATATGCATCCATGAAACTTAACAGTTCATGTCCAGAAGTGGGGTCGACCAGTTGGTCAATTCTTGGAAAAGTTATTGGCCAAAAAAAAAATTCTTGGAAAGGGATATGAGTCCTTAGGACAAGCTTTGTTCAAATCTCTGAAATCGACACACATTCTCCATTTACCATTGTTTTTCTTCACCAATACAGGATTTACGACCCATGTCTGAAATATGATCTCTTTGATAAATCAAGCGTCAATCAACTTTACCATCTCCTATCGGATGGCTATGGCTTTTTCCTCCCCCACAGATCGTCGCTTCTGAGTGCTTAGTTTTATACTGGTGTGTATGTTGAGCTTGTGGGTGATAATCTCTTCACTTATGTCTGGCATATCGCTAGGTTTCCACGCAAAGAGCTCTCGAAATTCAATTAACAGGAGAGTCAAGGCCCTAGCCTGCTCTATGGGGAGCGTCGCTCCTATTTGGATGGCCTTATCAAGTCCATCTATCTGTATCTTCGTTAATCCTTCTACTGGTGTTGGATGAATCTTCCCTTCCCTGGGATCCTCCTCCGTTTGGATGGACATCGTTTCCTTTTTTAACACCTAGCGTCTTGTGGATTGAACATAACAACTTCGTGCCTCGGGTTGGTTTCCCTTCACCACTTCTATCCCCATGAGACGTTGGGAATTTCAAGAGCTGGTGATATGTTGAATAAACCATGCAGTGAGGGTTCAAAGTAGATCGTCCCAATATCACGATGTAGGCAGCCGGGGCGTCGACTACAATGAATATGACGTCTATCGTGAGAGACTTCCACCCTTCACCCAAAAATACTGGCAGGGTGATGGCTCCTATTGGGTATGTAGGGGTAGAGGCGAAGCCCAGAAGTGGAAAGTTCACCCTTTTTAGGTCTTTCTCACTCCTTCACAACCTCTTCAGAGCATCAAGAAAGAGAACGTCGGTAGAACTTCCTGAATCAATAAGTACCCTCTCAACGTATAGCCATCGATTTTAGCTGTGATGACCAGTGCATCCTCGTGCAAGCATGTCACGTGGTCCATTTCAACCTCCCCAAAAGTGATGTTTGTTTCATCTTGCGACCTAGGGCGCTTCCCTGTCTTGGAGGTGCCAGACAGCTGGGTGGCGTAGACCTCTCGAGCACTGCTGGTTTCCCCACCTGAGGCGAAGCCACCACTGATCACATGCAGGTGCCTTTTTTATATCTTGGGGCCCATCATGCCCCTATCTCTTATCGACGACGCCCTTCTATCCCTTCAGGGACTAGGACTTCGATCCCTTTTAGCCACAAAATTCTTGAGGAGTCCCTTTTGTATGAGCGCCTCGATATCCATCTTCAAGGTTTTGCAGTTATCGGTACTATGTCCATTGCATCGGTGGTACCGACAATATTGCTCAATATAGGGTCTCATGGGTCCCCCAGTCTTCCGAGGCAGTGGAGGTGACACTCAATCTTTATTTTCCATTTCGTTCAAAATTACCGAAATTTATTGATTTAAAGGCGTGAAAGCCTAAAACACTTCTCTCATTTGGCGCTTCATGGTAGGGCGTCGCTTATCTTCTTGAGGGTGTCTTCTCTGCGATCATTCCGGGTTTTTTCTTTCATGCACTTTTCTTTATGATCTTTGAAGGATTTTCTTTCTTCTCTGGCTATCTCGAGGTCAATGTATGACTTGAATCTCGCCGCCATCTTCTCCACAGTGTTGACGGGTATGACACTTAAGTTGTCATATAAGGCAGAGCCCCTAGGACCCAATGCTCGGACAAAGGCTCGAATGGTCTTACCTCCTGTGATAACCTGATCGATACTAGCCAAGTCTTTATTAAATTGAGTGTAGAAATCTCTCAGACTTTCTTCACTCCTTTGCTTGATGTGGTCTAGGGTTCCGACACTTTTAAGCAATTATCTTCCGCACATAGATTGAACAATAAATTTCTCCTTAAAGTCTCCCCATGGTTTTATGGACGCCTTTAGCAGGCCAAAGAACCAATGGGAGGCACATGGGAAGAGAAGGGCAAAATGATTATCGTCATTAGTCCTTCCCAAAAGCGAGGCTTCGTGCCTCTGAATATGCTCCACGAGGTCACTTTCCCCTATATAATAATCGATCCTCGAGATTTTGAATATGTGGCGGCACCGTTATAGCCAGGATTTCTGGAGTAAATGGGTGCGACGATTTGTCCCTCAATTGGGGCATCACCATTCCTTTTTGCTCCTTCACAGTTCTGGTGACAAGCACTTCAATCTCCTCCCGAGTCATTATGCCCGGGGGAGGAGCCATTGTCACCCATGTTCTACGCGTGGCGACGCTCCTTGGCGAAGGATCCACCGGAACCGGCGGCCCGTGCACCGGGACAACCTAAGGCCTTGATGTTGCTTCCTCAGTTCGATGGCGCTCGTTAAGACGAGCGGTACGGGCTGTAGCCATATGCTCTCTTCGGTTTAAAAGTTCATTGATTGCCTCAATAAGTGCATCGGTAATGATCACTTCCTGGGCATTCTGTGTCACTGGCGGTGCTCTTCTTCCTGAAGACGCAATATGAGATTGCGCTGGGATGGGCGGTGTCTAATCCTGCTGAGGAGATTGTGCCATTGGAGGTTCCAAAATTGGTGCTCTAACAAATATCGTGGCTCTCGCTTGGCCACCTATTGAGGTTGATGAACTTGTAAGCGCCGCTCCAATATTGGCCTCTAGGCGTGGCATAAAAATCGAAGGCATCAAGTGTTGTTGTAAACTGTGGAGTAGACTTCCTTCTTCGGGTTGCTGGTGGTTTTTCTTTGCTCGTGTGTTGGCGGGAGTCATGGCTATGATTAGCTCAATTTTCCCACAGGCGACGTCAAACGTTGGATCTTCTGAATCGTTACCCTACTTAGGCGTCGCTCTCCTTAGCTGTCGGACATGCACAGATGAACAGTCTCAGGTTGACCCTTTTTCTCCACTCCGAAGCTTAAGTTAGTCCAGACTTTTGAAGAGCTTTTATGTGTATGTGATAAAAAATCTGAATATAATAAATAACAATGAATGTCTGTATTTATATCATTGGTTTAACATGATGAATAGTGTTACCTTTTTAGCGTGGTTAACCTTTAATCGGAGTTACTTTGTGTCATTCGGATGGGACAAAGTCTTATCTATAAATATCAAGATGTCTAATCCCAATTTAATGCGGGTGTCGGTGCACACTAGGTGACGCCTTTGAGCAGGGTAACGCCTCCTTGGGTAACTCCGGGTGTCGCCCATATATATTTAGGGGTTGATGCTCATTCCTAGCTTACAGTTGTCGCCTTTATGCATATGGTGGATATCATCTTGTTATTTTATTTAAAAGGTTAGTGATAAATGATTATTACATATGGCGTCCCTATAAGCCCCATAAGATGTCAAAAAGTGTTTTGGAGTAAAAAAATAAATGGGTTATTAATAAATACAACTTATATGGCATGTTCTTTTCACGGAATGGAAAAGGAATTCGGCTTACGGATTCTGTAAGAAGTTGTTCTTTTCGCGGAATTGCAAAAATTTGGCTTACGGATTCCGGGCGGGGTAGGCTTAGACATTCCGTGTGAAAAGCTCGGAATTCCTAAGCCGGGCGCGCTAGGAATGAGGAATAGGAGGCGAAATGACTGAAATGCCCTTACTTTAAAATTTATATTAATTCAACAATTTTATCTTAATTAATAATTAATTAAATAAGTTATTTTATTTTATTTAATTATTAATTAATTATATTATAAGTTTTTATTATTCTTAATTTTAAAATTAATTAATACAAATTATATATATTATATACTATACATATACAAGGAGGGACAAATATGTCATTTTACCACATTTCTTTCCCTTTCCATATACAATTCCACCAAATAAACAACAGAATTCCTTATTCCATTCCACCAAAGAAACAACTTCATATTCTTTTCTCCTATTCCTTATTTCCTATTCCTTATTCTCTATTCCTATTCCCTATTCCGTATTCCTTATTCTGAATTCCATGAAAGAAACGCCACGATATAGTATACCGTCATCCCAACGATCAAACGTGATCAATCAGTTAGGAGTCCAAATAGACGTTAGCTCCTCGGCCCAAAAGGTAGAAAAAAAGAGAGGTTCGAGCAAAATTGGTGAATGAAAGTTTCGAGTCTTTCGACCTTTCCGGTCTATTATATATTTTCTCATGAATTTACCAAAAAAGAATATTTTTCATGAACCCAGATGAATATGTTGTAAGCGGTTCAGACGAAGCCAATTCACGTACGTGTGCCGACATTCTGCATCGACTGTCGCTCGGCATCTCTTTCTGCTTCGATTCGCTTCCATTTACAGTTTCTGGGTCCCTTCTATATTCGGAGAAACGGAGAAGGACGTGGAAATTTTCTCAACTTTGGCGGGATGCAGAAACCCTAACCCTTCTCCTTCCTCAGACACCACTGCAGCGGTTTCGGTTGTCGCTGCGTGAGTTTACTCCCCCATGGTTAGCTACTGTTTCTATATTTTGCCATCTTCTCGATTACTTTTTTCGCCTTGATATGTTCTTGCTGTCATTTTGTTTTCTTCAGAATTGTAACCGTTAATTTCCTGGTGAAGTATTATATGGTTTCTCTGTTCCTTGTGAATTTTGATTAATTCCTTGGACATTATTATGTTTGTTTTGAGTCATTGATCCTATCTGGAGGTTAGTAAATTTATACCTGCTACTTATCTACATAACTGGTTTAGTGATAATATTTTAGTATGTTGAAGTTAAGTTAGCCTAGTAGTTGATATATTTTCTTTTGAAATGTATGGATATGAATTCAAGTCTCAAAATTTATCATTTTATGTTGAATTTAAACATTTTGTATGGGCAAAATTGAAAATAAAATTAAAACTCCCTACCCCCAGTGTAAAACTCTTCATAAAAGTATAATAGACACAAATCTGTTCATAGTCTGCCATTTTTGCACGCATTGAATTATTTGATTGGAGTTCGTAGGCTCATATATATATATTTATATATGGGTTAAATAGCAAGTAGCTACCTGAACTTTGGGCGTTTTGCAACGAGCTACCCAAACTTTGAAAATTCAAAACAAGCTACCTCAACTTTGAAAAATGTGCAAATAGCTACCTCCGTCCAATTTCCGACGACTTTCCGATGACTTTCCGACAGAAAATTGGACGGAGGTAGCTATTTGCACCTTTTTCAAAGTTGAGGTAGCCCGTTTTGAATTTTCAAAGTTCGGGTAGCTCATTGCAAAACGTCCAAAGTTCAGGTAGCAACTTGATATTTAACCATTTATATATTTGCTGTATTGTTAGGGTCTGTTTGAGCATCACTTCCAAAGAAGGTTACTCATGTCACGTGTTGGCGCATTTATCCAGCTTAGCTTAGCTTGCTTTAGGGTTAGTCAGGAGGCAAAGCTATTTCCAGAGATTCTTTCCTCTGAATTCCACCCGCGTTTATCAGTTTGGCCTAAAGGATTTGAGGAACATGGTCCGATTGATGACAGCATCGCACTCTATCTCTTCCCAGAAAGCAAAAGGTAACAAATTATAAAACTGATGATTCCACTTGACTATATTGTTGGGTCCTGATTGACATTGATGGCTTATAATCATCATATTATATTGTAGAGATGATTTTATTTTCAAGAGCCTTCTTACTGAAATAATCCGCAACTATTATGCATTGAGAGCTGTAGTAACACATGCTGAGTTTTTGTTTTTTCCCTCCATGAAGCTACCTCTGCGCCACTGGAGAGTATTCTCATATATCTAGGGTTCATACCAAATTGCTAGTTGAACTTGTGGCTGCCGACTTCGAGCTAGGGTCTTGCAGAACTTCTTTTCACTCACTAGCTGAACTGCTGCAGTTTTGTGTTAACCAGTTGACACCATTTATGGATTTTCAGTTTGAGAAATGGTTAGATTTGAATCTTGACAGCAGGAAAAGTGGGTTTTGAAGGATTCCAAAAGAAGCTCTACTTATGGGGAGTATTCAAGGCGAAGCAAGCTTCATCAAAAATATTCAATCCCAGTCGTCATAATGCAGTCACAGACGACAGAGACAACATCGACCTGGCCATGAACCGATCCCTCAAAGTCTCGTAATTGAAAATGACGTGGTAGGTTTCTGATTGTATAGATCTTTTCAAGCATAGGAGGTTTTGGAGAAATTGATCAATGAATAGAAAAGAGTAGGTGAAAAGCCAAGTTGAGTGAAGGTAAAGAAAGGTACATGCATTACTAATATTTATATCATATTTATATAATTTGTGAATTATATTCAATGTCTCGACAGAACCGTTGACGTTGATAAGTATTAAAGTTTCGATTTTTTTTTTTAAATTTAAACCTAATTTAATGATTAATTACCAAATTAACTCTCATTTTTTCCCCAAAATAGTACTAAACCCTAATACCGTCAGCGTTTTATACTAGGGGTGAGCGAGAAGATCGCGAAGACCGAAACCAAACCGAGACCGACAGAGACCAAACCAAAAAGATCGGACCATTTGTGGACCGAAACTAATGGTCTTTTTCGGTTTTGGTCTAATTTCGGTCCTAGACCATGGGGACCATTGAAGACAATTAACTATTTTTTAGTCAGTTACCAAAAAAAACTATTTTTTAGTGAATTTATTATACATATCTTATTTCGATAGAATTAATTATAAAATAATACTCGAAAAAAAATATAATATAATTTGAATGAAAAAAGTTTAGATCAATAATAAATTATTATAACATTAATAAATTATATTAGATACTATTATATTATAGTAATTTATATAATTTTATATTATTATATTAAATTATATTGGATAGTATAGTTATTTTGATTTCGAAATAATTTTTAAAAAGTTGGTCTAATTGGTTGATTTCAATTTAGAACGAAATTATGTCAATTGAATAAAATATTATTTTGATATATTACATATTTTATAAAAAATAATAAAATTAGGTTTTGTATTGTGTTCTTGTAGAGTGACATACATACATAATAGAAGAATATATAAAACAATTATGTCTAACGGTCCAAATGGTTTAGACCGAATTAAAACCGAAAAAACCAAAACCATATATATAAACGGTCCAAACTGTTCCGGTTTCGATTTAAAGACCGAAATTAATGCACCGAAATTTTCGGTCTCAGTCTCAAGACCGGATCAGACCGAACCAGAACACATTTTGATCACCCATATTTTTTACTTTGAAAAGTAATAAACGCTGACGAGTTAATTATTAAAACGTTCGTTAACAGAAAAATCCATAAATCCCTAAATTATCTTAAACGCTAACGCGGTCATCGTTTTTGAATATTTAGAGTCAAAAAGGCTAACTCCATCAGGTGTGACAATTTTTTCTGAGCAGTGGTTGAGTCCAGGCCAGAAGTCGGCTCGTCAAGTAGCAGAAGGCTCGGGTTAATGTTCTGGGCAGACCAAGCCCGTTAGTCCGCTGAGGATTGTCTTCTCTTTCGAGCTCCATGTTCCGCCCCAACAGGAGGCTTTGCGTTCCAACTTTACCTTGTAGACAACCTCTTCAAACTGTCAAACAAATACACACAGTTAAGAGAGAGAGAGAGAGAGAGAGGGGCCTTTAGGGTTATGGGAAACACAGAGACTTGCATGAGAGATGGAGGAGTGGGATATACAGGGAAAGCAAGAACAGACTCCGAAGGTGTCGGAGGTGACATATCGAATGGGTGGAGGGTCGCTTTCCGGCGAGGAAATAGAGTTGTAGAACGCTGGATTAGGAGCTACAGAGCTCATGTGGTCAATTTAAGAAGTGGTTGTGTTTTTTAATATTGTGTTTTAGGTAAGATGAAGAGGATTCAGAGAAGTTCGCAGAGGGTGTTGGGTTCCTTTACTGCTTTATATAAAAACAAATTGTCAAACCATGTTGGATTAGCGTTTTTGACTTTAAATAACGATAACACATTAGCGCATAATTTAGGGATTTATGAATTTTTCTGGTAACAGACGTTATAAACACTAATTCCGTATGCGTTTTTCACTTGCGACGGGTAAGCATTTAGTCCTATTTTGAAAAAAAAAAATGAGTGGTTTAGTTTGATAATTAATTATTAAATTAAGGTTAAATTTGAAAAAAAATATTATTGTCTCAAACTTACATGGGCTACGTGGAACATAAGATTCCGAACATTATGCAGAATATGTCTATATTGACCGCCATATATATATATATATATATAATTGGTACTAATTATATTATGTTATAATGGCAGGAGGAGAGTGGATTTAACTTTGCGAGCGGCGGTTGCAAATGTCAAAAAGGTCCTTCACGTATGGTTTGGTTGGTTGGACTCCTGTGTTCTTAAATTAATTTTTGCTGTCCCTATGTGTCTATCTACATACATATATGGACTCGGTCAATGCAGGAAAATTGAATGCAAGTCACATCTAAGGGCTTAGATAACGTCTAAGGGCTTAGATAACGTCTAGCTAAGCTAACACGTTATTTTTGTTAGGTAGTGCAGTCTGTTTAATATGTAATGGTAGATTATGTATTAATGTACGCATCTAGTTATACTGTATTGTATTTTTCCATGTATACGTATTTTGTAACAGTAACCGTCATTAATATATCTTGCTAAACCGTGTGGAGATTACCCACTTGGGTGTTACCACAAGAGAATATGAGTTTGCTTCCCTTCCTTTCCTCTCTAGAAAAGCTGTGATTTTCCTTCTCAATCCTAAGTGCTTTCTTCATTAGATTGAGTGTTTGATCCTAACAATTTTAACCAAAGATTATATTTTATTCACTAAACAATTTAAGGAATGGGTCGATATTGTACAATTAGATAGAACCATATATTTTTAGATACAAAATGTACAGTTTATATGTGTCAAAATTTGTTATATCAAAAAGTAGGAACTTTTTCAAGTAGACATTTTTTTCCAACAAAAATGAATGGGTTAGCTAGTAGTGGTGATAAGCTCCACTCTGCTACGTAATATTCAAGTTTTCGTTCCACGGTACTCAAGCTTCCCTTAATGTAGTCCTAGAGAGATTCGAACTCGTAACTCCGGAGTTAAACCACTTGAGAGTTAGCACTCTCAACCACCATTGGATAGCGATCTTAATAACCACTAGATATGAGAAGGAAATAAAAAGGATCCTTTTGCTACCATATATGTATATATATATATATATTATAAAAGCAAAGAGACATCCATCCATACATCAAGAAATGTCCAACTTGGCTACCATCCAAACCTATACAAATCTAAACCAAATCAAACACAAAATACCACTTTTGCCATCATCACCCACAATTGTAGAACTAGCTAAAGAGAGACAAAAATCAGCACTAGTATAAACCCTAACGAGATATACAGGAAGAATTTGGGTTATAGGTCAAAAAAATGGTTGAATAGATCCATGGAAGGAAGAGGAGAGATCATACGTGGAGAAATGAAAGGATTCGGGCTCTGTAATAAACTGCTGAGTTCGGAATAATTCAAGCTTTTGTGGTTGTAAAAACCCGCAGGGCTGATCAAGTCATGAAGGAAGCTAAGCGGGTTTCCATTCGATGGAGGGGAGAAGAATGCGGCCGGAACGGGGTGGAGGGAAGCGGGGCATGGGGATAGAATCCCCGGCGGCATCAAACCCGTCATTTCACCGACACGGCTGAGATCGTATGCCACGTCATCAACCATATTGTTTGTGATCCTCGGTTTGTTGCCTTCAGAAGACTTGGCGGCCTGCTCCATGGTAGCGTACCGTACTGCAGGTGAAACCGTTCCGTCAGAGTGGAAGAACCGGTTGGGGTGGTCGGCCCACGTGGCGGTAGAAGAGGAGGGATTGGAGAGCTTGGGGGAGGGACCCGTGAGTCGCTGCACTAAAGCCATGAACTCGTTAGGGTTTGTATGGATAACTTTGGGGGACACTGCGTAGATTATAACGGGTTGGCGGGGCGGCGGGGCAGGTAGCTGATGAAAGCGGTTTGCCGGAGCTACTGGCGGCTTTCTGATCTTGTGGGAATCTTTGCGAACACTGAGGGGGGGTGGCCGCGGCCCTTGGATCTCCCTTCTTGGAGATTTTCCTGCGAGGAAGAGCTCGTTCATGTCCATGTCGGCTACGAAAACACTGGATTGACGGATTCAGACTGACGGATATATATATTTATTGGAGAGGGAGAAGATGAAGGAAGGGGAGACGATGGTGGTGGAGAAGAAGAAGTATGAAATATTTAATTAAATTGATAGCGAAGTCAAATAAATCATTTCTCATGAATGATTTATTTATATTTATTCTTCCAATTGTAAAGCTGAAATTTTGTTGTTTTTAAAATAATATATAAATATTTCATATTTGTGTAATTTAAATTACTAAGTTGAGTAAAATAAAGTTGTGTATTGAATTTGTCTACCCTAAAGGATATGCAGGCAAGTGGGGTCCTGTGGCACGTTAAATTTATTTATTATTATGTAACCCCACATGTTCTCCCATCAATCATTAAATTTATCTAGATGATTATTATTTAAATCTAATTAGACAATTCAAGTACAGACTTTTAGCCAAAAATAAATAGACTATTTTTGATTGACCTTACTCCATCTAACATCAAAATTATTTATTTTATATTAATGCGGCTGTGTTATCGTTTTATATTAAATATCAGTTGTATATCTACTAATAAAATCTTTAAGTAAAATAAAAAACTCATATTATTAGAATTATAAAGAATATTTCACCAATCTATACATTCAATCAAAACTATTTACCTAAATAACTTCAATTTTGAATCAAATACAAAAGTATACATATTCGCGACTCCCATTCGCGGGTGGAAACTCTACTTGCGAATGAGAGTCGCGGGTGAGTATTTTGTTCTTTCAGACAGTTTCACCCGCGACTCCCATTCGCGGGTGAAAATGTTGTTTATAAAAAAGAGATAAGGGGAGAATAAGAAGACAGACGTGGTGATAAGGGGAACCAAAATGGAAATGTGGACTCGGCGTTAGGGGTGACAATCGTGTCGTGTCGTGTCATTAATCGTGTCGTGTCTAAACATGTCTTGTGTCTAAACGGATAAATTTTAAACGTGTCTAAACATATCTCCTGTCTAAACATATCTCGTGTCTAAACGTATAAGTTGTTTATCGTGTCTAAACGTATAGAGTTGTTTAGACACATGATTCGTTAAGGATTTATAGAAATTACCTTATTCGGAAAATTGTTAATTACAAAAAAGTAATACTCAAATTTTGGTTATTTTATTGAATATTGAACTTGAAATTATAAATATGATTAAATTAAAATTGTCTAAGTATACTAAAATTTGAGTATTTTTTTTAATAATTAATTCTAATTAGAACTCATGAGTGTGGTTAATGGGTCACTTACTCTATTAGTATAAATTTAAGCCTAACTCAATTCATAGAAGTAACCGTGTACACGATTTGACACACTTAGTACACGACACAATTAGACATGATTAATTAATTGTGTCTAAACGTGTATTTGCATGTTAGATGTGTTTAGACACGATTATTAATCATGTCTAAACGTATAAGAGTTAATTAGACACACTTAGAAATCGTGTTGAGTCAGAAATTGACACCCCTATGTCTCTATTCGTGTCACATGAATACACGAAACGAGTAGACACGAATAGTCAATCGTGTTTAATCGTGTTTATACAGATATCTGCAGATCTGAGGTGTTTAGACACAGTTATGAATCGTGTCTAAACGTATAAGAGTTGTTTAGACACGGGATCCGTTAATGTCAAACTCATATACGCTTTAAAGTAGATCGTGTCGTGTCGTTTAATCGTGTCGTGTCAGAAATTGTCACCCCTACTCGACATGATGAAGACAGGCGTGGTAATACTTTTCATATTAAAGTAATTTTTGTTTCATAATTAATTACTTTTCTAGAACTTTTAATATAATACTTTTTATTAAAAATATGAAATAAAGATAATTGTTTTTATTTTATATGTTTAATAAAAAAATTATATTAAAAAATTATATTTTTGCTATTAATTTCTCAATTGTTTTATTTTTCTAGTATTTTAAAAACTAATATAGTTTTTTATTGAAGGAAAATTTATTTTAGGAATTATTATATAATAATAATAATAACAAATTGTAGCATTTCAAGTAAAAAATTTCAAGAATACATATGGGGTACACATTTCCTTTTTGGTTTCCCTTATTACCATGTCAGTATTTTCTTCTTTCTAGACTCATTGAGAAAATAAACATCAGTTCCACCCGCGAATGAGAGTCGCGAGTGGAACTAACGGTCAGTTTCACTCGCGAATGAGAGTCGCGGGTGAAATTGACGGAAAGAAAAAAATAACTTTGTATACTTTTGTATTTGATACAAAATTGAGGTTATTTAGGTCAATAATTTTAATTTGAGGTATAGATCGGTGAAATATTCAATTATGAACGGTTGCATTTTAAGATTTTAATGTAATTTTTTTTTGGTAGTTTTTATAAAAAAAATGTTCAAAAAGTATATAAATATTAAATTATCAACGTAATATATATGATCTTGTTATTATACACGTGGTGTTCTAATATTTAAATATGAGTAGTATAATATAAAAATTATTTTGTATTATTCTTTTGTACTTGATATGTTCTATGGTATAAATATACGAATATAATTTTTTTCAAGCATATTATCGCAATATATAAATTATCCATCTGCATTTGTCATCACCACCCATGGCACTAATTACAAATCATATCATATCATTTTCCCTTTGATATATATATTCTTGGAGTTATTAAGTGATATGTATTGTGGAAGTGTTCGTTTTCTATTTTTCAAGAAAAAGTCAATATTGAAAAATGAAACAAACGATGGATCATGGATGCCGTCATCAGCAAAAGTGGAGGTCAAATTAGGGAATCGTACAGTAATCTGAGGCATTTTATACAATAAATACAAGAAAATATTAAGTTATTTTTTATAAAAACAAAAAACATGTCATTATTTATGAGCATTTAAATTCCTGTAAATTTCAATTTTCTTAATGTCAGCATTTGACTCGGTCTACAAATTCAGAACTAATTCACCTAAAATAAAACGAAACATTATATATATAAATTAACGTTATGAGTTTTATTTTAGCTATAAATTAAAGAATTAAAAATTCAATGTTTTATGTATTTATTATACGATATATTGCTTTTATCGTATAAATAACTTAGTTTTTTCTTAATAAAATAAATTAGATAGTAGCAACTAGAAAGTTTGTACCCATTCTACTAATTAGGGTTCTAACTTACAGTTTAAGCGTAAACATTTTATTCAAAACTTAATTAATAAGAGCAAAACATTGGTCATGATTAACATATAGTCTCATTGCTGCATCGTGTAGTTTAAGGAGTCAAACGCATCCTTAATATTTATATTTATTTTTTGAAAAATAAATAACGAGTATATGTAGATTCAACTAAGACTTTGATTAAATTCAAAGTTAAAAACATAAAATGAAAATTTAATTAACTATTTATTGTGTTTTTTTATTCTCATTATGTATATAATTAAATTTATAACTTAAATATATTTGTTCTTTCGATTAAATTATACGATAAATAATTTTATAACAAAAAAATACAGCATATAAATAATTGAGTTACTTAACAACATATGAATTTCGATTAAGAGAGTTTGATTTAAGTATTTTTAAGTTAAATTTTCAGATATCAACTTGAAGCAAATCATATAGTAAATCAATTCCATAAGTCAAAGTTTAATACCGTTTTCGAATTTTGTATCTTAATTCAAATATTTACTCATTTTATTATTTCGTTACATACATAATTTAAAAAATATACTTATTTTTGTAAATATGTTTTTATACATATGCAGATTAAAAAAAATACTTCCCTTTGAAGAAGGGTGTGTTTGGGGCTTATGTATATTGGGCCCAGCATAGATGAAAAAATACGTTTTGAATCTCTTGATGACGCTTGTAATATTATGATTTGATGGGCTTCTGAAATATTTTACAAACACAACCCTAAACCTACAATAAACTAATTGTAAAAAATGTTAATTCCAATATATATATACTCGGACTGAACCGGTTTATTTGATCTTTTGGGTAAAAAACCCCACTCAAACCCAAGTCCGAGTTTGAAATTTAAAAAAACCGTCTGTTTTAACTTAATGTTAAATTCAGTACGGTTTCAGATCAATTTGTTTTTTTCATTTTTTTCATTCACTAGTCTTTATTGCTCATCCCTAAGTCTAATCAAGCGCGGAGTAAACGGGTGCAGTAATTAAGTCGCTCGTTAATTTGATAAAAAATATGTTGTAACAACTTTTAAGTATTACAATATCATTATTAATTTTTATTGTCTCGTGATTACCTTCCAAACGACCGTGATGTACTCATTTGCTTTCTTTAAGAATATCCTTTTGGGGAAAAAAATTAAATTCACATTTTAAACATGCGAACATATATAACCACGGAGAGTTGTTGGTGAGGAAAGCGATGCAAAGCTAAACCCTTCTATTTGACAGTTAGGGCTCATTTGCCATACAAAATAAAGTAATAAATGAACAAATAATATATGGTTATTAATTTGGATACACTTGATAAATGTAATTTAATATGTAAATCGTTTTACAGATAAAATATCCTCTACTATAATAGTTTGTGTTGCATAATTATATATTGTATCGTTATTAGCCAAATTTTAGAATAAGAAAATTCTATTTGTAATCGATTATTTTATACAAATTACTTTTCACATAGATTATAAAATAATCGATTTGTTCTGTATAAATCTATTATGACATTTTATGTTTTTAACAAAAATATTATGTTTAAAATAATTGATAGTCTGCGATAGAATTTTTCTTTAAGTACTTTTAATATTGGTCAAATGTCGAATAATGTAGAAAAATATGGGTATGCAGAAATATCTGATTTGCCACGTTGACTTCTTTGTAACAACCGAAAGAAGAAGAAGGCGTACCCTGACCTCCGAAAAAAAAGAGAAACTTAAAACGGAGTTCACTTTTGAGGCAGGATGAATGAACTGCATGCAGACATTTCCTAACATATCTCCGTAATTACGGTTAACACTTCTCGAGAAATATATGTGACAAAAAGAAATGTAATACTAATGATTGTGTAAATAGATCCATCATATTATTATTATTTTTTTCGCAATTTTATTTAGAACGTAATAAAACTATAAAAGCATAGTCTATGGTTAATTTTGATTAATGTGTTAGGTAGTGTAGCATGATTAATGTTAAAATGATTTCAGAGTATACCGGTCGTCTTCACTCACAAGTTCGGACTTTTGAGACAGTTGGTTAAGACGTACGTCTTAAGTCTCACATGGTATCAGAGCGCGCAAGTTCAAATCCTGACGACGTTGAAAATATTAATACACTCCCATTAAAGGCCGAGGTCGGGCACAAAGCCCATGGGTAAACCGATGTTCATAAACATCAGTTTAAGGGAGGATGTTAAAATGACTTAGTATACCGGTCGCCTTCACTCACAAGTTCGGACTTTTGAGACAGTTGGTTAAGGCGTACGTCTTAAGTTTCACAATTAACATGTAATGTTAGTTTATGTGTTAATGTACGCGTCTCGCGGTTCAACCTCCGCGGTGAAGTTGCCGGGGGGCAGCGCCCCGAACCCGTAGGCTGTACTGTACTGCATTTCTACATGTATACGTATTCTGTAATAGTGTATTTTCATCAATAAAACAACCCAGCGTGAAGGTTACCCCTAAAGAGTGTTACAATGGAAACTAAATTTTCTCTTAATTTTTCTCTAAGCTGCTATTTCGGAGAGAATAGATCCTAACATGTTTATTAAGATGATTAGTCTCGAACCATGCAATGGCCACCTCCCCATTATTGCACGTGCAAAGCAACCTAATATTGGTAACACAGGAGAGGACGTTGCCTTAATGAGAATTTAACATAATTAATAGGGATTTTATGAAAAGTCAAACTTATTTATCGTTAATCCCCCCAAGGCCACGAGTATTGTCTACATGACCCGACAACTGCTTTTACAATCCCTAAACCATCTCAATTGACAAAAATGCCCTTTAAATTCATATCCGTTTGAAACCAATAATTCATTGTAAATAATCCCACAAGTAATAAATGATTCATTGCCAAAGGATTTTGTGTGTTCTAGCTTATGTAAATACATCACATCACAACAAGGATGGATACCTAAAGGAACTTTGGGAAGGAAGAAGTTTGAGGACCTTCTTGAAAATACATCCTTTTCAAAAGGACAAATATGTCTTTCCATCTGCATAAGATATCCAACAATATAATACTGCCGAAACGAAACCTTTGACCTGTCAATGGAAGTATCTTAGATCGTCCAACGACACAGCGCCACGTGAGGCGTTAAGATACGATCTGCAGCACACTACTGATGCACACGCCCGGAGCACGTACACACAAATAGAAACGAAACGGTGTAACACTTGGGCGTAGACACACCCGGTGTACAAACCAAACATCCATCTATCACAGATTTCTTGGACCGCACGGAAGGATTGCACCGTCCACGGTTCATGTTTCGTGTCATGAAATCAAAATATAGTGAAGTCACAGATCAAGCCCTGTTCTCTCCTTCTCCTCCCCTCTCATTATAATTCCATCCAGTTCTCATTTCAAATCATACAGACCGATCGATCGATCTATATTCAAATCTGCATGGATTCTTTTCCACCATTCTGTATGGCCGAGGATCAAATGCTCCACTACTGTCAAATCGAGAGCATCATGGTGGGAGGCGGCGGCGGAGGTGGCGCTGAGGTTGCACCGAGCTGCCCGAGATGCGCCTCGTCAAACACCAAGTTCTGCTACTACAACAACTACAGCCTGACCCAACCACGGTACCTCTGCAAGTCTTGTCGGCGGTACTGGACCAGGGGTGGGTCCCTCCGGAACGTCCCCATTGGTGGAGGCTGCCGTAAATCTCGAAGGAGTAAGGCGGCAAGGACAGCAATGAAGACCGGTTCTATGTCTGGTCGGAGTAATAAGGGATATTATGCTGCCGGAGATAGCCTTAGCTCCGATCCATCGGGAGTAGCCGAGATAGATATGGCGACGGTTTTCGCCAAGTTCTTGAATCAGAACTCAAGCAGCGCAGATTCTGTTGGCCAAGAATCGCAGCAAGATTCTGACCCACTTCCGAATGATGCCGACCGACCAAGATTCGTGCCTCAGACGGAGAAGGAGTTGGAAGGAGCGGGAGAGATTCTGGATCTCGTAGAAAATGACGAGACTGCCCTTATCTTTCCCGATCAGCTTCTTGATCAAGGTGAGTTTGAGACGAATCAGGATGGGTTATTCTGGTCCGACACGACTTCGCCGGAGATAACCAACTTTATGACGTGGCAGATGGAGAGTCCGTTCCCCTCCGACGAATTATGGAGGTCGGGTTTTGATTTTTCGGGTCTTGAGGTGGCCTCGGGATCACCTACCAATGTAGAATAATTCATATTTTTCTATCGTTTCTTACGGTTCCATGAATTTGAATAATACACCTAAGTAATGGTATGACTATACCATTGAATACATTTTTAATAAGAAAGCCAACATTATTAGATATTGTATTACGAGATAATTTATTGTATGGTTAAATATCAATGAGCTACCTGAACTTTGGACGTTTTGCAACGAGCTACCCGAACTTTAATAATTTAAAACGTGTTACCTCAACTTGGACGAATGTTCAAATAACTACCTCCGTCCAATTTACTGTCAACTGTTTACAAAATTTCGTCGGAAATCCGACATAAATTCGTCAGAGATTGAACGGAAGTAGCTATTTGCACCTTCGTCCAAGCTGAGGTAACCCATTTTAATCTTTTAATTTTATTTTTTTGCCACTATCTTTCTTTTAAATTAGTTTGAGTAGCTCGTTGCAAAACGTTAAAGTTCATGTAGTTCAATGATATTTAATATTTTATTGTATTACTACCACTCATGACCTTTGCTAGAGCTATCCGAGCACCGCCACTTGGTTTGCACCGCCGGGGTCAGGGGAAACACCCAAGAAACACAGCTCGAACCCGGACGGGTTTACTGGGGGTGATTGGAAGTTAATTACAAACATTAGCATGCATACACTCATAATACTCGACCAAGTTTTCAAGTAGCTGCTACCTATTTCAATGATGATCAGTAATATAATATATAATAATAATAATAATAACGACGCTGACTTTATTTTCATTGGCTATTGCTTATGAGATTAGAATTTATAGTGGTGAAAGTGAAACCAGTTTGATATATAGATATTTTTAATTTTTATTTATAGTGTACAAATGAATGTCTCAAGCCCTTCTAGTTATATAGGTTTTAGAAGTTAATTGTTACCTATGTTCATAATAAAATGAAGAAGAGATATATTACTTAAATTTAACAAAAAAAAAACACTTATTTTTTAGTCTAAACGGAATAACGTGTACAAACATATTGAGTTAGACTAATCATAAAATGTATTTAGGGTTTGAGTTAGTGAGGAGTATCGCTCAACTTAAAATGTTACAAAAATGGTATCATATCCAATGTAGTTAGTGACAAAGCCACTGAGAAACGATGGAGACAATTGTCCCCTCCTCAACTTTTGAAGTTGGGTGACATTGACCATAAAATATGTAGTAATTTTTTATTTAACTCTTTTAAATTATATATTTGATTTTTTTAAAAAATTTAACTATCATTACTATAATACTTGTCCCTACTAAATTAAATACAACTCTTGACTTCGTTCATGAATGTAGTTGATGTGTTATTCTTTCTTCTCTTTGGTCAAGTTGAATCATAGAATTCCATGTGTGCGTTTTCAAACTCGGTCGTGTGAGGGCTAACTAGGTTTGAGTCAACCTAAGGTCCTAATTTAACGTGTCTTGTGAGGGTTTGATCATCCATTTTTGTGTTAAAGGAACTCGTTCACATGTTGCTTTTATTTTTAACTATTAATTAAAGATAATTATTTAAATTAACCATCTAATCATTATTGAAAGTAATTAAATTCATTCTTGACCACCCCTAACTAGGGGTGATCAAAATAGACTGGTTGTGGACTGAATTCCCAACAAGATCGGTCCGAATAGGACCGAGACCGAGCGAACGTTTTTTTTTCCTTCAAGGTTGGGCTCAGTGTCAGGCTTTTTCCCTCAAAAGCCCGTGGGTCCAACAACCCATGAATTCATAAGAAAAGTGCGACGGAAGACGAGAAACGAACGGGTTCAAGACCAAAACTTCGATGATTTTTTTGGTCGATCCAGTTAATTTTTTTTTTTTACCAACAATTTTGGTCCAAGATCGACCCGGCCCTGCCTCAAAGATCGAAATTTCGGTATCTGTTCTGCCTCCAAGACCGGACCTGCTCGCTCATAATCAGTTGTATTCCTAACTATATTCAACGACGAGTAAGAACAAACAGTTCCGACAAGTTTGTCAATTCCACCAACAGGTCCACCACCACTACCACCACAGTGTATTCATCTTCCTTATGTCATGTCAATTACGCATTTCTGGTATAAAACACACAATAATTTGTTTTTGGGTAAAAAAACACACAATAATTTTTTTTTTGGTAAAAAAACACACAATAATTGAAAGGGGAGGATAGTGATGAAGAACACTAATTAATTAGGTTCAAAATAAATACGTATTTACAGTTGTCTAAATTAATTCACGAATTTTATATTGTTAAAATTTAATTAAAAAATAAATATAAATTATTTCGTGAATTTATTAACCATATTTATATTATATTATAATTAAACTCGGATCTCTACACGAATTCCCATCCCACAAATTGCATATATATACCCACTTTCATTATCATCTCGTTATCATTTTGGCATGATTGGGATTGCCTTTTGTTTCTTGTCATTGTCTTCTTGATAGTACGTAGCTAGATTTATAAATACAACGAACCCAATCAACTTCGAAAAGGGTGAATTAATGGGAATCAAAACGGGTCATGGGTCAACCATGTGTTGTGTTGATTTGGGGTTGTGTTAGGGACCCTCTGATTCAAATACGATCAGTGTAATAGTATGAGTCGGTTTTTGAAATCCAAACTTGACATGTGGGTTGATGGGTCAACCCGCATGTCAGAATGATCCGTCAAAAATGATAAGGGTTGAGTCAAACTGGCTCGTTCGACCCACCATTTCAATAAAAAATAAAAACATACTAAAATATATAAATGAGACAGGTCATGGGTTGACCCGTGAGTGAAATCTTCTGACTCAAACATGACCCGTGTTTTCACGGATCATCCATAAGTCGTGTCAAAATGACCCATGAGTCAAAAACTCTTACCCAAACACGACCCGTTGGCGGAACACCCACGAGTTGAGTCAGAAATTAAGCCTGAATTCATTATAAAACCCTACACGAAGTTGTTTTGTTTGATCCCATAAGATAAATAATTCAAAATATACACAAATTCAAAGGAAAAAATTTAACTAACTAATCGTACGACAAAATAATAAATATATTCACAATAAAAATGGTTAATTTAAATAACTCCATTACTATGTTGAAGTTTTAGAATATGATTAGTTCATCATAACTTGAACACGTGCAATAAAAAACACTAATTAATTACAATGCATATATATTATAACTATGATAAATAAATTGGGATGAACTCGGTCCATTCAGGATTTAACATGAAAAAACTGAAATCGAGACAAAATCGATCACAAAAATTAAATGTATGATCAACCTCTGTCTTAAACTCAGGATGAATTTTTCGACATGTCTAGGATCAACCAAACTTTTCGGTCTACCAAACTTTTTTTCTCCATCCTAACTAGTCTATCTTGTTGTTCATGTATCAAACTATATATACTATTTTTTTTCTCCATCCTAACTCGGGATTACTGTGATGTTATCATGCTGGTTCATTTGGAAGGCAATATGCAAATTGGTGTTTGAAAACATACTACCTAATTCGATGTTGATCATGCAACAATTCAATGGGGCGATGGCTGAGCTGGGGACAATACAACACCAGCAAACTTCTCGGCACCTTACGAAAAGGCAACGACAGTGGGGGGACTCCGGTGCTAGGAACCATCAATGTTATCTGTGACGCCACTTGGTGCTCGAGCTCTAGACGGGGAGGACTAGGTGTCATATCCCGAAACAGCGACAGACATATATGCGGAGACCGAGCCTTTCAGCTTGCTGCGTCTTCCATAGAGGAGGTGGAGGCAATAGCAATTATGGAAGGTGTGAAGCTTGCAACCGAAGAAAAGTGGCAGGACGTTTTGATTGAGTCAGGCGCATAAATGGTCATTAAACATTTCAATGGAGACGGTTTTGTGTGGAGATTAGACACTATTGTGGATAACGCTAAGGTAATCGCGACCTCAATTGACAGGATCAATTGGCGTACATAACTAGATCCGCCAATCAATGTGCGGATTGCTTAGCCAAGCAAGCTATGCAGGTGATGTGTTATCCGGATTGGGTCGAAAGACCCCACCCCCTCTTTTTTTTTACTACTTTCGGATTGAAATTTGTACTCAAACCTTTATCGTAATTCATCCGGAGTAACTCAGGTTTTTTGACAAATATATATATATATATATATATATGTTCCTTCATTGTATGGGTTCACCTTTTTTAGGCACAAAATAATGCATTTTGAGTTGAGACCTTGCTACCATGATATCACACAAAAGGTTGTGGTGTCTACCTCTTCTTTTTAATTAAGATACTTCGTCCTTTTCGTTAGGCAGAGTCTCATGGAATGTTTTTTCCCCTGTCATCGACAAATCAAGGATATGTAACTACAAAAATGATAACAAGTTAACAATTAAAGAGTGAAAAATGGTTAGCTACTTACTTGCCTTTAGCAATTTCATAATTTTTTTTATCAAGTTGATAGTTGATTTTAAATAAAGTTAAAATTTGTTAACTCTGTCAAATTTACTAAATTTACTGTTAAATGGTGATAAAAATTTACATTTTATTCTAATTATTTGTGAATATTACTATTTTTTTACAAAATGCATTGATTTGAGTTTAAATAAAGGTACTTCATTAGCTGAATTTTAAAAATATTTGCATTGCTAACTAACATGTGACGTGTAATCTCGATCACCATATAATAACAAATTAAACGGAATTTATAAAATTATAATTTTAAATAATTTGAGAATAAATTAACAATTCATTAAAAAGGTCAGCTTAAATTTTTTAGCCCTTTCAAATTTAGTGATCAAGTAGTTAATTAATAAAAATAACTAAAATTCTTACCTACCTCTCTCTCTCTCTATTCTTAAACAATATATTTATTTTTAAAAAAATGAAAAAAAAAATACAATTTTTTTAACATAACCCAACATAAATGACAGAGTACTTTCCACCACAACCTTGAGTTTGGAATTTGGATGCTCACTTTTCATCTTTTAGATTACGATGACACAACAAATAGTACAATCTAGCAGTAGCAGTAGCAGTGGAAGCTTCATCTTCTTCCCATTTCATGATCAATATTCATCAACTTCATCGCCATCATCATGTCCAGAACTAGCCCTAATTATAAGAACCCAAGCACCATCTTCATCCTCTTCTACTTCGTTCTCTTCACGTCCGTCATTGCTCTAAACCAAGAAGGCTACGCGCTCCTCTCATGGCTCTCCTCCTTCAACTCCTCACCCTCCGCCTCCTTCTTCACATCATGGAACGTCACACACCACGACCCATGCAGCTGGGACTTCATCAAATGCTCAAACGGCGGTGTCTCCGCCATTTCCATCTCATCCATCCACGTCCCGACAGATTTTCCCAAAGAGATTCTCACTTTCACACACCTCGAATCCCTCGTCATCAGAGACGTCAACATGACCGGAGAAATCCCCGTGTCTATCGGGGCTCTTGCAAATCTCACCACCTTGGACCTCAGCTCCAACGCTCTGGTTGGAGAAATCCCGCCGGAAGTCGGAAAGTTGTCCCAGCTCCGTTTTCTCTCGTTGAATTCGAATTCCCTGACGGGGAAAATACCGTCGGAGATTTTGAACTGTTCGGAGCTCCGGCAGCTGGAATTATACGATAACCACCTCTCTGGGACGATTCCGGTGGAGATTGGATCTCTGAAGAACTTGGAGATTTTCCGGATAGGTGGGAATTCCAACATTTATGGCGAAATCCCGACCGGGATTTCGAACTGCACGGAGCTTTCGTATCTCGGACTTTCCGACACCTCCATCTCCGGCAACATTCCCGACAGCTTAGGACAGCTCAAGAAACTGAAGACGTTGTCTGGGTACACGGCGAAACTCACCGGTCCGATTCCGGCGAGTTTAGGAAACTGTTCTGCCCTGGAGGATCTGTTCCTGTATCAAAACAAGATTTCGGGGAAGATTCCTGAGGAATTTAGATTCCTAAGAAATCTCAAGAGAATCTTACTGTGGCAGAACATACTGGTCGGAGAAGTTCCGAGCAGTATTGGAAACTGCTCGGGGTTGCTCGTGATCGACTTCTCTGTAAACAGTCTCTCCGGCGAGCTGCCGCCTTCTCTCGGCCACTTACCTTCACTGGAGGAGCTTTTGCTGTCGGAGAATTCCATTTCCGGCAAATTCCCGACTTTTATCGGAAACATCTCCACCCTCAAGCAGCTTGAATTGGACAACAACAATCTTGTCGGAGAAATTCCACTAAGCATCGGAAACCTTAGGAATCTTTTTTTGTTCTTCGCATGGCAGAACCGCCTAGTGGGTCCCATTACGCCGGAGATAGGCAACTGTAAGGGATTAGAAGCGCTCGATTTATCACACAATTTACTAACGGGATCGATCCCGAGCTCTCTTTTAGCCCTCAAGAACTTGTCGCAGTTACTTCTGATATCAAATGAATTATCGGGGCCAATACCGCCGGAGATCGGGAACTGTACGAGCTTGACCCGATTAAGACTCGGGTCAAACTCGTTCACCGGAAGCATCCCTACGGAAGTCGGAATGCTTCAAAATCTAGTCTTCCTCGAACTGTCTGAGAATCGGATAAGCGGGTCCATTCCGACCGATATCGGCAACTGCACTGAGTTAGAAATGCTGGATTTGCACAAAAACGAACTACGAGGCCCGATTCCCGAGTCATTCGAGCTTCTGACCAGCCTAAACATTCTCGATGTTTCGTTAAACGATGTTTCCGGGCCGATTCCGGCGAATCTCGGAAAGCTAACATCTTTGAATAAGCTCATTGTTAGTGGAAACAGCATCTCCGGACAGATTCCGACATCATTAGGGTTATGCAAGGACTTACAGTTTCTTGATTTGAGCGGTAATGAGCTTACGGGTTCGATTCCGATCGAGATTGGTGTTTGGCAATGGTTGGATATAATGTTGAACTTGAGTTGGAACTCTCTTTCGGGACCGATCCCGATTAGCTTCTCGAACCTCTCAAACCTCGCCAACTTAGACCTCTCACACAATGAATTGTCAGGAACCCTAGATGTGCTCGGCAGTCTCGATAACCTCGTATTCCTCGATATTTCGTATAATAACTTCTCCGGGCCGATTCCCGACACCAAATTCTTCCGCAATCTTAATGCAACCGCATATGCAGGCAACCCACTGCTTTGCACCGATCGAACCGGGTGTCCGTTGGGTGTGAAAATCCGACCTTCTAATTCGGTTGAAAGTCTCGTCGTTGGGGTTTTCCTTGGCGTGGGGATCACTGTTTCGGTCATCGGCATTGGTTCTTGCCTCTACCTTAAGCTAAACAGGAGCAAATTCAAGAACGATGAAGAAAGCGATCTCGATCTGCATTTCGTCCCCTTTCAAAAATTGAATTTTACGTTGGCCGATGTGGTGACCAAGCTCTCAGAATCGAATATTGTCGGAAAAGGTTGTTCCGGGTTGGTCTATCGGGTTGAGACACCCACCAAGCAGGTGATTGCAGTGAAGAAGCTATGGCCGAGATCAAGCTCCGACGAGGAAAGACATGATGATGAAATAGATTTGTTCACTTCCGAGGTTCGGATACTGGGATCGATCAGGCACAAGAACATAGTGAGACTCTTAGGAAGCTGTAACAATGGAAGAACACGATTGCTTCTATTCGACTACATCAGCAACGGCAGCCTCGCAGGGATGCTGCACGAGAAGAAGGAATTCCTCGATTGGGACTCGAGGTATCGAATCATATTAGGCGTGGCGCATGGGTTGGCTTATCTCCACCACGACTGCATTCCTCCGATCATTCACCGAGATATCAAGGCGAACAACATCCTCATCGGGCCACAGTTCGAGGCTTATCTCGCCGATTTCGGGCTTGCAATGCCAATCAGTAGTTCCGATTACTGGGTGGCTTCGGGTACGGTGGCGGGTTCATATGGCTACATGGCTCCTGGTAAGATAACTTGATCCTTAGTTCCATTTTCCTTCGACTTACTCATTCAATTTCTTTCATTAAAACTTTGTCTGCAGAATATGGATTCAGCTTAAAGATCACTGAAAAGAGTGATGTGTACAGTTTTGGAGTCGTTCTGTTAGAAATCTTAACAGCCATGCAACCAACAGACAACCGAATCCCCGACAACATGCATATAGTGTTCTGGGTGAACAAAGAACTTCGAGAGAGGAAACGAGATAATATCACGGCCATTCTCGACCCACAGTTGGTCTCGTTGTCGGGGACACAGACACAAGAGATGCTTCAAGTCCTTGGGGTGTCCCTCCTTTGTGTAAGCCCTAGCCCCGAGGAAAGACCCACCATGAACGATGTAGTTGCTTTGCTGAAGGAGCTAAGACATGAAGACAATGGAGAGTTGCAGAAGCCAAGTAACCCTAAAGCATCTCTTCATTGCTCGAGTTTCTCCAAGTCTTCGGAGCCCCTTATTGGATCAACTTCATAGTTATAATTTCATGTAACTTCATAACCGGGAGCTAGGGTTTACAGCTCAACCATGACTTACCTTCTACCAAATGATTCTTCCAATAACGACATTTATGAAGATCTTGTGATGATTTTTAAGATATGGGTGTCCATATGTTAGATAAGAAAGCATAGAGATGCATATGGGTTGGCGAAAAAAGTTGTGGAGGAACAAATTATGGGGCACCACCCTCTCAATGTCTTTTTCCATAAAAGCAAAGGCAGACGTTGTCACCTATCTTGTTGGTTCAATGTCTCTAACCTTATCTTCGCCCCCATATGATAGGTTGCAAATCTCCATAACCAATGTCGCAACTCGCAAGCAACCATGGCTGTCGGCTGATGGCACCCACCGTAATGTTCACCACGTGGTTGCTCCAAGTCGAGGCGGTTACAGTTTATGATTTATTAAAGGCCAAAAAAAAAACAGTTTATGATTTATTTTACCTTATACATTAAGAGATAATATATAATATATAATATATATATAAATTTAATTCATACACTATGAATTAATTTTTATGTATTACATATTAACTTTTAATATTATTATTAAGATAAAATAAATCATATTTCATTTTATTAAATTTTACATAAATTGATACGGTTAAATCTTCATATCATGAAGACATGAACCAATTCACGACGATAGTTACACTTCCTCTTACCGAATTCTGTGAATAACTCCTAAATTAGGGCTGATCATTGGCGGGGCGGACTGGTCTTGGAGGTAGGACCGAGATTTCGGTCTTAACATCTGGAGGACTGAGACCGATTTTGGCCAAAAAAGTCCGCGCTGAGTCGGTTTTATTTGATTCGGGCCGGTCTCGGTCTTGAACCAAAATATTTGGTAAAAACAAACAAACAATTGGATTGACCAAGAAAAATCACCGAAGTTTTGGTCTTGAACCCGCTCGCTTCTCGTCTTCCGTTGCACTTCCCTTATGGAACACAATCAAAGGGTTGTTGAATGTTTCAAGGTCATGAATTACTAGTGTTTCAAGGGTTACACCATGAATTTCTAGGGTATTCTTCAAGGTCGGACCGGTCCTAGTCGGGCTTTTGGGAGAAAAAAGCCTGAAAACGAGCCCTACCTTGAAGAAAAAACACTGTACGCTTGATCTCGGTCTTAATCGGGTCAGTCTTGTCGGGAATTCGGTACATTCCGTCTTTTTTTATCACTCCTATCCTAAATTGCAATATGGCGGGCCAATATTTGAAAATGTACGGCAAAAACTCATTACATATCTATCAAACGCCCAAATAATAGAAGAAAACTTCCCCCAAAAGGCCGACCTATCTCGGCCCACCCCGATTTGTTGGGTCTCACTTGGTTGGAAACTTGGAATTGCTAATGGCTGGATGGTGTGTTCGGATAATTATCCATTTCCTAAGCTTAAGAACCTGGTGATGGTCGCTGGCATTCTGTGTACAAGGAGAACTCTTGGTTCTTGCTTCCTTTGTATTTCATAAAAAAGATGCAGTTGCAATTGCTGCAAAAGATGGTTCTGCTTTGCTTTTGTTCAGTGGAGGTGAGACGAGAAAGCACACCGGACCGAGAAGCGAGGCTCAAAGCCATTGTGCTGTTGCTGAATCCAAAGGATAGTTCTGTTAGTTTATCATCTATAGATTGCAATTGGAAGTGCAGTTAGTTAGAGCTCGATAGTATGAAGAATTTATTGCTGATAAATTCGTATTTAGATGATTTGAGTCATGCACTGGATTAATTCTTTGTTTTCAATTTTATGATAATTGAATTGGCCAATCTGATAAGCAGATGAATTGGCTTTTGCATAACAAACACAATTTCAATATGTAAAATAAAAAGAAGATGAACTGCAGATTGTGATTTTCAAAATTTCTGGGCAGGTTATGAAGAAAATGTGAGATTGAAGGTTTATTCAGATACTGTGGTGTGCTACCCCTTGTCCAGGTTCGCTTCCTTGTGTATTATGATCTATTTTAGTAACTAGAGATTGAAATGACTACACAAATTGATGCAAAATCCTTTTATTGTCTGATATGTGAGTTTAGGAACTTGTAGATACCTTCTCAACATTATTGATGAACATGTTCATCACAATTCTTAGTTTAAAATTTTCATAAAGAAAGCCCTAAATGATGACAGATTATCAACTGGTTTTAAAGAAGGGACAGGTAAGTGAAGGAGAAGCTGAGTCTTCATCATTCTGAGATGTATCCATTCTTAAGCCCTTCATTAGACCTCCAAGCAACTCTCCTCTATCAAAAAAGAACTCAGCTTTCACGATCTTCATATCTTCCTCCACCTGCAGTAGTAGAAGAGTTAGGAGTAAATAGATGAACTAATAAAAATCATTGGGGATGAATCCTAAAAAAAAATGTATAGGATGGGAGATTCTATTTGCAGACCATCTACTACTTTATACATATAATTTTTGTTGAAAGACTAAAATGCTATATATTTGTCCTTACTAATTTTAAGGAAATTAATTATTAAATCGAACTCATATTTTCGTAGTTACTAAATCGACCCCATATTATCAAAATGGTGAAAAATTATGCTTCTACTAAGTTTTGAACTCTAAACCTCTTACATACTACCTAAAAGTTTTACCACTATACTAGTAATTCCAATTGCTTCCTTATATCCTTCAAATATAGTTATTGAAGCAATTTTCATATTATTATATTAAACATCTCATATTTATTTATTGATGATCATCTTTAGTAATTAACATTTGTTCAACGTTGTTTGTTTAATTATATTTTTAATTTAATTATGTATATGCTAATCATTTTTTTTAAATAATTGAAAAATAAGTAATTTTCTAAATTTAGTATTTATAGAATTTGCAATTCTCCTCTTATACTTTTGTGCTTGTCAATATCTTACCAATACAACAAATTATTATGAGAACAGATGAAATACCTTTCCTGGGATTTTATTTTATATTTCTTACCTCAAAGATGGCCATGCCAAAGAACTCAACCAACTCTCCAGTTGGGGCATGTCCCTTGAAAGGGCCCTCCATGTACCCCCAATGCCTGAACTTGTACACCAACTTCGGGGGGCCCGAGTACACTTCGAGGATCTCCACGGCAAAGCCCCGTGGAAATGTCGTGGTGAAGACCTCGAGAGAGGATTCCGATGTCTCATCGGAAGGGTCGTAAAGCCTCATTTTCTCCGGTAAGGCGGTTTGTAGGAAGAAGTTATAGCCTCCTCCCATCTCCTTGACATCTTTCCTGGTCATTGCCTTCCTTCCTAAAACATTACACACCGGAGGTGATTAATTATATGTAACATGTAATATACTTCAAGGGGAAGACAAGTATTTAAAATACATGTATAATTTTGATATTTTCTTAAAAGTTGTATGTAAAAATTAATCAATGGTCTCGAAATAAAATTACTCTTAACTTTGTATATATTACATATTAATTCTTAATATTTTCATTAAATTTTGTATATATTGTATATTAATTTTTAATATTTTCGTTAAAAAATATTTTATATATATTAAAAAAATGTGGGGCACTGTGTTCGTTCCGATTTTACCAACCCTACTTATAATATATATGCATTATATTTAGTTGATGTAATTAATTGTCCATATTCAAATTACTATAACGTAATCACATATAGAACTTTTACATGGTAATTACTAATTAAGTAGTTTAATTAATCAATTTTATCATGAATATATTCATTGTTTGTTGTATGATTTATTTTAGTTAGATTTGTTGTTCTTTAAGTTTTTTTATGTTTTGGATTATTGATCCAATAATATTAAAAAAAAAAAAAAAAAAGGTCTAGACCGCTCGTCCCAAATCGTTCTAATCTCGATCTCAGTCCCAAAATATTAAACCCAAAATTTCATTTTTTTTAATAAAGAAAAGCCCCTGTAAACCGGGATAAATTCAGCTTACAACTTACCATTGACTGAGAGTCTGATTTTGTTTGAGTCGAATGATTTGATGTCCTTTGAGTCAACCTTGTGGAAGACTTCCATCTCATATGTCTTGACCAGGTTCTGCACCTTTTCTTCCATGGAACCCGGTGACCATACCTTCGTCATCAAATGAAATCATCAACATCTTAAAACAAGATCAAACAAAAAATTGAAGAAAAAAAAAACAATTTTGAATGGTACCTGAGTCCTTCCTTCCTCAAACAACTTGTTGACCACGTCAAAGTTAGGCAGAACTCCTGATCGCCAGTTCGTATTCTTTTCACCTTCATCGTGTAGATAGTAACGATAGGGATCTGAGGGAGCCATGGATGGATGTAGGGTTAATTTGAGCCAGGAAGGAAGGAAGGAAACTCTTTTAAGGGATGGGATGAATTGAATAGGAATGTGGTTGCTTATTTATACACAAAGGAGACAGGGGAGGAGTTAGTGGTGATAAAAAAAAAAGAATGTTTGAACCGAATTTTCGATAAGACCGGCCCGACGAGGAACGAGATTGAGCGAACGTTTTTTTTCTTCAAGGTCAGGTTCGGTCTCGGACTTTTCCTCCCAAAGCCCGACTAGGACCGGACCGACCCGATCTTGAAGAAAACCCTAAAAATTTATGTCATAACCCTTGAAACACTAATAATTCATGATATTGAAGTATTCAACAACCCTTGGATCGATTTCATAAGGGAAAAATTTCGATTCAAGATCGAGACCGGTCCGAGTCAAGCAAGACCGACTCGAGCGGTTTTTTTTGGCCAAAGTCGGTTTCGGTCCTCCAGATGCCAAGACCAAATTTTCGGTCTCGATCTCGGTTCTACCTAAAAGACCCGCTCCGCTCCGCCCATGATACCCCTAATGTACATTCATGTTTTTATTGAAAAATACTGGATAAAGATGGGACCCATCTAACTTTCCAAGTCCAACAGTCAAAGAGACATCATTATTTCATTATTTGTTTTTTCTTCATTACGTGGTGCATGACGAATCTGATAGTGGTTATTAGTTAATGAGAGATCATACTCTTAACAAATTCAAATTGATTTCTTGGTGACGAAAGTCTAGTAAGTATTTTATTCTCTCTGCTTTAGCATGGCATGACTCAAATGGTCCGGTATTGGATCAATGAGAGTGAGTTTGGAAAATTCAGACTACCCAGAAAATTCAGTATTTTATTTAGTTGTGCCTTAAAAACAGGATATTTACTTGCAAGCTATTGAACCATAGGGGTTGTAACCTGAGCCCTATCTGCCAAATCTGTCACTCTGGGGTGGAGGACATAGACCACATATTGCATGAGTGTGAGCATGCAAAAAAGTTGTGGAGTTCAGTTACATGGTCGCCCAGCCTGGGGCAATCGTTCCACTATCCTTTGAATGAGTGGATTAAATTTGGTTGTCAGGCATCTAGAATTACTATTCAAGGAGTTGAGTGTAATTTCTTTTTTCCTTATGTATTATGGAACATTTGAAAAAATAGGAACACTCTTATTTTTAATGATATACATGTTTCTTCATCTGTATATAATTTATCTCTATTTCAGGCACAGTTTCATAAAAATGTTTATATTGAAACTGAGACCACTAACGAGTTTATCTCCATTGATACTAGTTGAGTTCCTCCAAAAAAAGATTGAGTTAAAATTAATACAGATGGAGCTGCTAAGAGAAATTAAGGTTTTGCAGGAGCGGGAGGAGTCATCCGAGACTACAAGGGTCAATGAGTTGCAGGATTCTCAAGGAATTTAGGCTGCTCAAACAGTCTCACTGCGGAATGTTGGGTCATCCGAGACGGGCTACTACTGGCAAATACACTCGGATTCAAAGCTATTCACCTCGAAACGGACGCTCTCTCAGCTCATAAGGTAATCTCTGATGGCAATATGTCAAATCTAAAACTAATGCCCATCATTGCGGATTGCAGGAAATTAATGATGCAGTTCGAAAGAGTGAAGTTCATACATATCTTCCGAGAAGCAAATGTAGTAGCGGATATCATGGCGGGTATGACGATCAACCAGCGACATGTTTTTGAACTCCATACCTCACCTCCGAAAGAAACTACTAACGCACTCCGAAAAGACGTTGTGGAGTTTTCTTTTTCGAGAAATGTTAAGCTAGCTAGTTTTGAGTTGTGTAGTTTTGAACTTGGGTGAAACTTTGTCACCTATAGCGAATTTTAATCCATAATTATAATAATAATAATAAAAAAAGTCTAGTAAGTATTAAGTACATAAAGTCCTTGGTTGGAAACTTGGAATTGCAATTGCTCCTCCTCTTTCCACCATCTATACTCTTTCCACCATCTCTACAGAAGAACAGAACCTTGAAATCTGGCTTCGCGTCAACTTAGAGCGGACTCCATCTTTGCTAGGTAGCTTCAAATTATAATCTTTGTGGCCTCAACTCAGTTATTTACGATCCCTCTCCGCATGGACTTCTGATCGGAATCTGAATTCATTGATTTCGTTAAGCCTCATATCATTCATCTGCTGGTCGTTACTTGAATTACGATATAAATGACGTTAACCGTGGTGAGTTTAGACTTACACGGTATGAGTTATATTTTTTTAAGTCAAGTTTTCATATATTTACGGCATCAATGCGTAAATTTAAAATTAATATTTTTTACATAATTTAAATCGCAATTAAAATATTTACTTACTATAATTTTTTTTCAATAAATACATAATTTTATTTTTAATTAAACATCGAAAAACTAAAATTAAATTAAAAAAAATTGAAATAAACACACCTATTGTAAAAACGCGTTATCACGATAGTGTGTACTTTTCTAACAAAATTGTACCTCACCTGCTTTTTCAAAAACATTCCAGTTGATTAGTCTGTCTTGTTTGATCGATTTAATTTGCAGGTATTGTCGTACATTCTGTTAATAAGTTAGGGAGAGAAAGCGTGTCAAAGTGGGATACATCAATTCAACTTTATATACACAAGAATTTTCATCACCAATCAATCAATTTTAATTTGTTAAGATTATCATCTATCATTTACCTCCACTAATTTATTTATTCTTGTTAATTGAAGAAAAAAACAATGAAATAATGATATCTTTATCGGTTGAAAACATAGTTATCAGAACCAGACCGAACCGCCGACTGAATCGCCGACCGAACCTGATCCGACCGTGAATCGGTAAGATGGGTGGTCTGGTTTTACAAATAGATCCAAATGCATAGTAAACCTGGTTTAGTATATGAAAAATCGACCAATATTTTAAAACTAATCTTTTTTTTAAGAACTGGATTCCAATTCTTCGATTAATCCTTAGTTTTTTTAAACTGTATTACTCCTATGTTCCTCACTGTGATTTATCACTTAAGTGTTACCCTAATTTTCGATAGTAAGTCATGTAAACCAACCAGTTTAACCAAATGAACCAACTGTCAGACCGTCTGGATCGGAAACCAACCCCCTCATCGATTTGAAGACAAATTATGGTTCCGAAAACTAGATGAATCCCATCTTTATCTACTATTTTCATTTAAATATAGATGGCAAAAATTTTGCACCACACGTCCTCTTCCCCTCCTTTGTGTACAAATAAGCAACCACATTCCCATTCAATTCATTCCTTAAAAGAGAGTTTCTTCCTACCTTCTTTATCTGTGTAGAAACTCAAACTAACCCTACATCCATCCATGGCTTCTTCAGATCCCTACCGTTACTACTTACATGATGAAGGTGAAAAGAATACGAAATGGCGATTAGGAGCTCCACCTAACTTCGACGTGGTCAACAAGTTGTTTGAGGAAGGACGAACTCGGGTACCATTCAAAATTGTTTTTTGTTTCCTTTGAGTTTTTGATTGATCTTGCTTTTTCATTTGATGATGAAGGTGTATGGTCACCTGGTTCCATGGAAGAAAAGGTGCAGAACCTGGTCAAGACATTTGAGATGGAAGTCCTCCACAAGGTTGACCCAAAGGACATCAAATCATTCGACCCAAACAAAATCACTCTATCACTCAATGGTAAAGACATAAGCAAGATTACATTACATCAAGTATATTATTATATGTTATATATAATTCATCAACTCCAGTGTGTAATGTTTTAGGAAGGAAAGCAATGACCATGGGAGATGTCATGGAAATTGGAGGAGGCTATAACTTTTTCCTACAAACCGCCTTACCAGAGAAAATGCGGGTTTACAACCCTTCCAATGAGACATCGGAATCTTCTCTTAAGGCCTTCACCACGACATTTCCACGCGGCTTTGTCGTGGAGATCCTTGAAGTGTATTCGGGGCCCCCGAAGTTGGTGTACAAGTTCAGGCATTGGGGGTACATGGAAGGCCCTTTCAAGGGACATGCCCCAACCGGAGAGTTGGTTGAGTTCTTTGGCATGGCCATCTTTGAGGTAAGAAATATAAAATAAAACCCTAGTGAAGGTATTTCATCTTTTTACAAAATAGTTTGTTGTATTGATATGGTATTGACAAGCACAGAAGTATAAGAGGGCAACTGCAAATTATATATTATGAATGTATCCTAAAATATACATTTTTTTCTGATTCATCCCCAATGATTTTTCTTAGTTTTATTCATTTAGTTCTACTCCTCAATTAAATTTATGTTTCTGTGTACTGCAGGTGGAGGAAGATATGAAGATCGTGAAAGTGGAGTTCTTTTATGACAGAGGAGAGATGCTTGGAGGTCTAGTGAAGGGCTTAAGAATGGATACATCTCAGAATGATGAAGACTCAGCTTCTCCTTCACTTACCTGTCCCTTCTTTAAAGCCAGTTGATAATCTGTCATCATTTAGGGCTTTCTTTATGAAAATGTTAAACTAAGAATTGTGATGAACATGTTCATCAATAATGTTGTAAGGAAGTTTTCTCTAAAATCAGATACCTTCTCAAGTTCCTAGACCCACATATCAGACAATAAAAGGATTAATTTTGCATCAATTTGTGTAGTCATTTCAATCTCTAGTTACTAAAATAGATCATAATACACAAGGAAGCGAACCTGGACAAGGGGCAGCACACCACAGTATCTGAATAAACCTCCAATCTCACATTTTCTTCATAACCTGCCCAGAAATTTTGAAAATCACAATCTGCAGTTCATCTTCTTTTTAATTTTCATATTGAAATTGTGTTTGTTATGCAAAAGCCAATTCATCTGCTTATCAGATTGGCCAATTCAATTATCATAAAATTGAAAACAAAGAATTAATCCAGTGCATGACTCAAATCATCTAAATACGAAGTTATCAGCAATAAATTCTTCATACTATCGAGCTCTAACTAACTGCAGTTCCAATTGCAATCCATAATGGTTATCTTCAATCAGCAATATATCAATGAGAAACTAACTGAATTATCCTTTGGATTCAGCAACAGTCCAATAGCTTTGAGCCTAGCTGCTCGGTCGGGCGTGTCTCACCTCCACAGACCAAAAGCAAAGCAGAACCATCTCTTGCAGCAATTGCAACTCCATCTTTGATATGAGTCACAAAGGAAGCAGCTTAACCCTAATGCTTCTGATAAGACTACAAGAACCAAGAATTCTCCTTGTCCACTTTCCTGCATTCCGTGTATACAAGTAACGACTGCAGGAAAGTGGACAAGGAGAATTCTTGGTTCTTGTAGTCTTATCAGAAGCATTAGGGTTAAGCTGCTTCCTTTGTGACTCATATCAAAGATGGAGTTGCAATTGCTGCAAGAGATGGTTCTGCTTTGCTTTTGGTCTGTGGAGGTGAGACACGCCCGACCGAGCAGCTAGGCTCAAAGCTATTGGACTGTTGCTGAATCCAAAGGATAATTCAGTTAGTTTCTCATTGATATATTGCTGATTGAAGATAACCATTATGGATTGCAATTGGAAGTGCAGTTAATTAGAGCTTGATAGTATGAAGAATTTATTGCTGATAGCTTCGTATTTAGATGATTTGAGTCATGCACCGGATTAATTCTTTGTTTTCAATTTTATGATTATTGAATTGGCCAATGTGATAAGCAGATGAATCGGCTTTTTCATAACAAACACAATTTCAATATGAAAAATAAAAAGAAGATGAACTGCAGATTGTGATTTTCAAAATTTCTGGGCAGGTTATGAAGAAAATGTGAGATTGAAGGTTTATTCAGATACTGTGGTGTGCTGCCCCTTGTCCAGGTTCGCTTCCTTGTGTATTATGATCTATTTTAGTAACTAGAGATTGAAATGACTACACAAATTGATGCAAAATCCTTCTATTGTCTGATATGTGGGTCTAGGAACTTGAGAAGGTATCTGATTTTAGAGAAAATATCCTTACAACATTATTGATGAACATGTTCATCACAATTCTTAGTTTAACATTTTCATAAAGAAAGCCCTAAATGATGACAGATTATCAACTGGCTTTAAAGAAGGGACAGGTAAGTGAAGGAGAAGCTGAGTCTTCATCATTCTGAGATGTATCCATTCTTAAGCCCTTCACTAGACCTCCAAGCATCTCTCCTCTGTCATAAAAGAACTCCACTTTCACGATCTTCATATCTTCCTCCACCTGCAGTACACAGAAACATAAATTTAATTGAGGAGTAGAACTAAATGAATAAAACTAAGAAAAATCATTGGGGATGAATCAGAAAAAAATGTATATTTTAGGATACATTCATAATATATAATTTGCAGTTGCCCTCTTATACTTATGTGCTTGTCAATACCATATCAATACAACAAACTATTTTGTAAAAAGATGAAATACCTTCACTAGGGTTTTATTTTATATTTCTTACCTCAAAGATGGCCATGCCAAAGAACTCAACCAACTCTCCAGTTGGGGCATGTCCCTTGAAAGGGCCTTCCATGTACCCCCAATGCCTGAACTTGTACACCAACTTCGGGGGGCCCGAATACACTTCGAGGATCTCCACGGCAAAGCCGCGTGGAAATGTCGTGGTGAAGGCCTCAAGAGAGGATTCCGATGTCTCATTGGAAGAGTTGTAAATCCGCATTTTCTCCGGTAAGGCGGTTTGTAGGAAGAAGTTATAGCCTCCTCCAATCTCCTTGACATCTCCCATGGTCATTGCTTTCCTTCCTAAAACATTACACACTGGAGTTGATTAATTATATGTAACATATAATAATATACTTGATGTAATGTAATCTTGCTTAGTATTTACCATTGAGTGATAGAGTGATTTTTTTTGGGTCGAATGATTTGAAGTCCTTTGGGTCAACCTTGTGGAAGATTTCCATTTCAAATGTCTTGACAAGGTTCTGCACTTTTTCTTCCATTGAACCAGGTGACCATACCTTCATCAAACAATCAACAACTCAAAACAAGAACAATCAAGGACACGAAAACAACAACTTATCGAATGGTACCCGAGTCCGCCCTTCCTCAAACAACTTATTGACCACGTCGAAGTTTGGTGGAGCTCCGAATCGCCATTTCGTATTCTTTTCACCTTCATCATGTAAGTAGTAACGGTAGGGATCTGAAGAAGCCATGGATGGATGTAGGGTTAGTTTGAATTTCTACACAGAGAAAGAAGGAAGGAAGAAACTCTTTATAAGGGATGAATTGAATGGGAATTAATGTGGTTGCTTATTTATACACAAAGGAGAGGAGGTGTTGGTGCAAAACTTTGCCATCTATATTTAAATGAAAATAGTAGATAAAGATGAGACCCATCTAGCTTTCCAACCATACTTATCGGAACCAAAACTTGTCTTCAAATCGATGAGGGGGATGGTTTTCGGTCCAGACGGCCTGACACGTTCATTGGTCGAACTGGTCAGTTTACATGACTTACTATCGAAAATTAGGGTAACACTTAAGTGATAAATCACGGTGAGGAACATAGGAGGAATACAGTTTAAAAAAACTAAGGATTAATCGAATAATCAAAATCCAGTTCTTAAAAAAAAAAAAATAAGTTCTTACAAAAATAGGGTGGTTTTTCACATACTGAACCAGGTTCACTATGCATTTGAGTCTTTTTGTAAAACCAGACCACCCATCCTGCCGATCCACGGTTGAATCAAGTTCGTTCGGCGGTCCGATCTGGTTCTGATAACTATGTTTTCAACCGTTAAAGATATCATTATTTCATTGTTTTTTTCTTCAATTAACAAGAATAAATAAATTAGTGGAGGTATGATAGATGATAATCTTAACAAATTAAAATTGGTTGATTGGTGATGAAAATTCTTGTGTATGTAAAGTTGAATTGATGTATCCCACTTTGGCACGCTCTCTCCCTAACTTATTAACAAGACTACGACAATACCTGCAAATTGAATCGATCAAACAAGACTTGTCAAATGCATATTTTCTTATGGTTCGACTTGTCAATATTCTACACATAAAAGAAAATGGTAATAAAAACAACTTACCCGAATTTCGCCTGATTTACAAAAAGTTATCCTTTTTTTAAATATTATTTTGTTATGTATAGTTTCAGTTGAAATTTAAAAAAATACCTACGTTTTTCTCTCGTTAAAACGGAATGAAAAATGACATTGTCGCAACACGTAGGGGTGAAACCGGACCGATCAGACCGGTTTTTATACGATTTCGGTCGGGGTCCTATATTTTCGAACCGGATTTTCTTAAAAAAAAAGTTCAACCAAAAGACCGTATAAAGAAAAATAAACCGTCCATTCGGATTTCGGATTTTCGGTTTGAACCGAAAAAATAAATACTAGGTGTTTCATAAATACTAGGGAGGGTTAACTTAGGGAGAAAAAAAGAAAAATTGATGGGTGACATGAGAAAGATGAAAAGTTGAGCATTTGGAAAACATGTTACTCTTGAAAGTTGTAAAAAACAAGTTTTGACTCTTTGACTAATGAAAAAGTTGGTATATGTGCACAATGTTTCATATTAATTAATAATAAATATATTATATATAATTAATTCGGTCGGACCGGACCCCGTGGTTTTTTAAACTCAAAGACCGAACCAGACCGAAAATCCGAAATAAAAAAATCGTCCATGAACCTAACCATGTGTTTTCGGATCGGTTTTTTGGGTCCGGTTCTTAGCGGTTTTTCGGACCAAACGGATTTTAATTTCACCCCTAGCAACACGTAATTGATACAAATTGTAAAAAAAAAATCTTATTTTAAAAAAATGTAAAAAATATAGAAAGTTTTTTTTTTTAATTGAGAGGGTAAAAATAATATTTTAATATAATTTTATATTAAAAACTTGAAATAAATACAAATAATAACAAAAAAGTATTTGTCTTATTTGATATTTGTATAAAATAGTATGTTATAAACTCAGTTACCTTCTAATTTTCAGATTTTTTCTAATTTTATTTATATTGTAAAGATAATTATTTTTTCCAATTTGGACCAATTACATACTCACACTCACACGTTTGATTTTATTTTTTTGAAAAAAAAAATTAGCCTAACTAGAAGTATAAAAAATTAAAACTTTAAAATTAGAATGAGTAAAAAGTTCATAATTGGGTAAAAATATAGAGAATGTTTTCAAATATTTAGAAAATTATATATCCGGAAAAAATATGTAGAAAAATATATTTAGCAAACTATGCATAAGTGCTACTTAGGGTAGCGATTATTTTTTTGTACAAAAAATGCTAACCAGGGTAGCGTTCGTGAAAAACGCACCCCTTAGTGGCGTTTGTGAAAAACGTCGGGTGGCGTTTTACACTTAATTTATTTTTTAAAAAATATTTTTGACGACTCGATGTTTAATTAAAAATAAATTTATGTATCTATTGAAAAAAAATTATAGTACGCAGATATTTTAATTGCGATTCAAATGATGCAAAAAATATTAAATTTGGACTTACAGATTGACTGTACGCTCTGCCATAAATTGAGATATGAAAATTTGACCCAAAAAAATATAACTCAGACCCTGTAAGTCCAAACTCACCACGGTTAACGACATTTACGTCGTAATTCAATTATCTACCTAGGGTGATTTTTTATTAGAAATACAGTGATTTTTTAACCTAACCAATGTTATGTTAAATTATAAGACAATCGATGTTAGGTTAAAAAATTACTGTATTTCTAATCAAAACAATTACCATATGTAGATAATTGAATTACGACGTAAATGTCATTAACTGTGGTGAGTTTTGACTTAAAGAGTCTGAGTTATTTTTTTTAGTCAAATTTTCATATCTCAACTTACGACAGAGCGTACAGTCAATCTGTAAGTCCAAATTTAATATTTTTTGCATCATTTGAATTGTAATTAAAATATGTACGTACTATAATTTTTTTTATTTTTTCAATAGATACATAAATTTATTTTTAATTAAATATCGAGTTGTTAAAAATATTTTTTTTAAAAAAAAATTAAGTGAAAAACGCCACTAAGGGGTGACGTTTTTCACAAACGCTACCGTGTTTAGCGTTTTATGTATAAAAAAAAAAATCGCTACCCCAGGTAGCACTTATGCATAATTTACTAAATATTTTTTTTCGGATATATACTTTTCTAAATATATTTTTTAAGATGGTTTATTTTTTAAAAAAGAGAGTAAAGTTCATATAATTTTTCGTTTATTAACCAAAAAACACTTGAGATTCGAATTTGGCGGTAACTAACGATTATAACACTGTTTGGCGTTTGCCACGTGCGTAGTAACGGTCTAAACATGGTAGTCTGGTTTGTCAGAATCTGTTTGGGCTTGGGCCCCCAAAATGATACGGCGGCGGAATTTGAGAGCGATCCCTAATAAAGGGCTTAGCTAGCTAGGGTTCCATTCCATTATCAGATCTACATTCCTTTATATATTCTGTTTCTCACGATTCCGTTCATCTACAATGCATCTGCGCATCAAACCAGAGTTGTTTTTCTTTTCTGTTTCGATTCCGATTTGAAGAAGATGAAGAGTATTGTGTGTGTTGGGCGGTGATGAGCAATTGGAGAAAGCTATGCACCACTCTGATTTAACCGTGCTGATAATTTCTCACACCCTTTTCATGTCTGAGCCCTCATCCTACTCTTTCTTCTTTCAAATCCTTATTTTTCTTACGATTTTATGGGTTGATGATTTGAAGCATCATTGATTGTTTCCTATGTGGAGTGGAGGAACCAAGTGATGGGGTCTTTGAAAGGTCGACCATGATGCGGACCGTACATTAACTTATTGTTTCTGGGGATAATTTTTGGTTTCTGATGGTTCCTCCACTTATTTTTCTTTGAGATTCATCTCATCTTCCTCAAAGTTCATGATTAGTTCGATGAATTCTAGATATAGATTCTGCTGTTTCAATAAAAATTGGAAGAAAGCAAAGAATTGATTTACAAATCACGAAATGTTTGAAGAGCCATAGCCAGTAAAGCACATATCATTTTTACAAGTGAAAAGTATGAAAATGGTGCAACATGTTTCACGAAAATGGTGCAACATGTTTCACCAAAATGGTTTTCCAATCCAGATGATAGTTTTAGGTACAATATGTTTAGTAAAAATGGTTTTTGATACTTCCGTCTAAATTCTGTTAAATATGTACGTTAATATAGCACGTGGCATGCCACGTGACTCTGCCAACATAAACTAAATTTTGAAATATCATTTCTGTCATTATCATTCTATTTAGCAATACTGTAGACAAAGAACGAAGTCATCCGGTCTGTTAATTCCCTCCCTGTATCGCCCAACTCTTCCTCCCACTCTTCCTCTGCATCGCCCTCGACTTCCTCTTTAACTCCTTCAGTGGCGTACAAAACGAATACTGCAATGTCCGATCTTGGTGTTGGTAATGGATCTCTCTAAATCATTCCTTCTCATTTTTTTCCTGGGAAAACATTAATACTGCAATGTCTGAACTTACTAATCTATAAAAAGTGAGCACCTAAAGGCCAGCATCTGCAGAAAATGAAGAACAATAAGAAATTGCAGAGGCAGACATTAACCAAATTAATAGAGAAATGAATATATTGTGCAGAACTTTCGGAAAGATCTTATGGTGCTGATTGCCGAATTTACCTCCCTGACAATCCCGCAAACAGGTTTAAGAATGTTTATGTACGATTTCTATCTTTCATTATTTCTTTTTCGTTCCAACATCCCATTTTTGCAACTGTTCATATCTTCTATGCTTTATGGAGGTTAGTATCTTACTTGTCTGTCTGTTGGATTTGAAATGATGGAGGTTAGTATCTTACTTGATATCAACCTTTTTTAAAAAATAAAAAAATAAATCTGTATTGTAAGTTTCAGCTTACATTCCGACATATGTTACCAAACTTCAACGAGTGTTGGATACTGCAGGATCATGATGAGGTCCAACGCCAATTCCTCATCTGTGGCGTGATTTTCCACGGAGTTCGTCTTCTCCGTCGTGCCGCAGATCGCCACCAGTCCAGGGTCCGGCCTCGCTTTCGTTCTCTCGAACTGGACTTCTCCTCCAGGTTCGGATTAGAACTGGTTCGGCTTTCACCACCAGTTTAATATTCTCCTTCGATTTGTTCACAAACGCCACTGTCCCCTCCGTTGCTCCTCTCCTTGCCATCGAATTTAATACCAGGCGAAACCCCGAATTCAATGACCCAGATGACAATCATGTAGGATTGAACTCAACAACATTGACTCTGAAGTGAAGCAGAGCGTTGGGTATTACAATTCCTCTGGTTGATTTGTCGTAGAGAAACGGACAAACCCAAGAAGAATCGGATGAAAAACAAAAAGAACAAATAAGGATAGGGCATATAGGTCTTTTCCAAATTGATTTACAACAGAATATACTGTTTCTAAAGTCACGTGACAAAAACGTGACAACTTAACGACATAATTAAACGTTTTGTCGACGGAATGTTCATTTACCATCATTTACAAACGTATTTCACCATTAACCATCGTCAAAAAACAAATAGCACCAAAAACCATTTTGGTGAAACATGTTGCACCATTTTCATACTTTTCCCTTTTTACAATTATCTGCAAAATGGTGTGTTTTCATGAGATTTGCAATGGTAAGAAGGAATATTCAGAAGGTCTCTTTATGAGCTATTACAGAGGGTGCAATTCCCTTCAAAAGTTCTAAATTTCCTGTTTCAAGATTCACAGTAGAGAATAAGAAATGTTCAAAGATTAGGTACATAGAGAAACAAGAGCAAAACACAAATATGCTTGCACGAAAATGGTCCAACTGAAGGATATGTCTGTCTCAGCCCAGAAATCCGTTCCCAGACCATATATTGAAATGGATTGATGAATCATGGAATGGAGAAAAGATGACAACGATGAAACAATGTAAATCCCATCAGAGTGAAAGCTTAATGCTTTGATTGTCAAAAGACTCAAAACGATGAAACAATGTCTGTAAATCCCATCAGAGTGAAAGCTTAATGCTTTGATTGATCAAAGCGGTGAAACAATGTCTGTAAGTCCCATCAGAGTGAAAGCTTAATACTTTGATTGATCAAAGATAAAGGCTTTACAGACATATGATCCTAACTAAACAGCTCTAGATTGATTCTTCACAGAAACTGCTGTATCTGCTGAAGCCTTCCTCAGGGCTTATTGTGGTTACAAAGAAGGCTTTTCCTGCAAAGAGAAAAATTTAAGAGAACTGGACATGATTACTCTTCCATCTTAGTAACACCATAACTTTATGAAATGCCTCACCAAAACTTTCATGATTAGGGAAATTATAGGTGATTAAATCTTACTTAAGCTTTTGTAACAAAGAATTCCACCATAAAGAAAAGGGTTAAAGTATCATTTCATTAATGAGGAACGCGCTCTTCAGTCGATAGGTTTGTATAATCTTTCTTCTTCCGCGGCTTTTGGTCTGCTAGCAGAAGCTGCTTCTCCCTCCGAATTCGACATCCTTAACTATCCATATCCATTCGCTCTCCCAGCTCTTCTAATTCCTCAACTTTGCATAGTTCGTACCATCCGAAAATGGAGTTAGCTGTACCTTGGAAGCTGAGACTTGCTGCACCACTTTCGCGGATGTCAAGTTATGGTTTCATGTCTCCTCGGCACCCTCATGAATTGGCAGTCGGTTTCAGGTTAAACCAATCTTCGATTATCGCAATCAACCGCTATGCAGTCCGTGCCAAGAAGAAGAACTCACGTTCCAACCCAGTTCTCAAGCCTAAAATTGTTCAAGAAGTAATCATGGATGACGAAGAACTAGAAGAGGACGATGATGATGGTGTTATAGTCGATGAATTCGACGATGGTGAGTTAACTCACTTTGGCCGCATGAAGCTGTTGAAATTTTTGTGGATAGATTTGGCCCTTCTTGTAGACCACAGTCAAATTCTTGCATACCAGCTCATTTTGACTAGAAAATGGTATGCTGACTCGTCTTCAATTAATCTGCTTCAAATCAAGTTTATATATGTAGTGGATATAACTGTTCTTCCATGTGGTGGGTTGGGAGGGAAAGAACAACAGTTCTAGAGCTATTCAATCCTCTGTCTCTGAGGAACTTCAATTGATCTTGCCTGGTTTTCTATAATCTGGGCATAATTTATGTTGAAAAAATCTGATTGCTTGATGCAAAGCTTATCTGTTATTGCTTAGATTTGTTTCAATGAAATTTTTCTCCGTGTTTTAGAATCATCAACTTAGCTAGGAAGTGCAGAATCTTGTTTTCAAGGAATGAAATTTGGGGATTACTTTGGTGTCAATTAGACTCTTGTCTTCCCCAAAGAACAAATTATAACTTGAATTCAATTTGCTGATGAAAAAATGAACTTTATCATACAAGCTAAAGCCCCAACCATGACTTAATTACTCTCTTTTCCTATAAATTGCTGTCTTTAAAGATCACACTGTTTGCTGTACAGATGCTTTAATCTATGGGGATGAAGATGATTTTGAGGATGAGTATCTTGAAGATGATGCAGAAGCTGAGCTTTACGTGAGTTATAATTAAATTGGTCTAACACTCTAACTCGGCAGTAAACTGAAATTGAAGATTTATTTAGATCATTGTTGTGGTAGGTGGGAGATGGAGCTGGAGGAGGAGGCATCTCTCTTGCAGGTACCTGGTGGGACGAGAAAGCATTAGCAATAGCAGAGGAGGTTTGTCAGTCTTTTGATGGTGACCTTCAAATATATGCGTTCAAGACACTTCAAAATTCCACCATTCAACTCCGCATCGAGAAGCTCTCTAATAGGTTAGTATAAACGATTTCTCATTTTTTTGTGAATTTTTAAAAAGTTGTTTATACTGTAATTTGCACTGAGATGTTGATTCCAGGTCTGGATCACCAAGTATGGAAGATATTGAAGCATTTTCTAGATCCTATCAGGCTCGTCTAGATGAAGCTGAAGTTGCTAAATCAATACCTGAAAATTTAGCATTGGAAGTATCATTTTGCCTCTTTTTTGCCTTTTTGGTCATTAAAGTCATAGCCATACTCCATGTGTACTGAAATAATTCTGTTGAATTCAGGTATCATCTCCTGGACTAGAAAGAGTGGTTCGGGTTCCTTATGATTTTGATCGTTTCAAAGAGCGAGCCATGTATGTGAGATACGTAACGGAAGGACCGGAAGAAGGTGAATCATCTTCGGAAAATGATGGGATTTTTCGACTTGTTTCTTTCGACATGGAATCAAGATCTTGCACCTGGGGAGTCGCTGATGTGAGGATTAACAGAGAAAAGGCAGGGAAGGGAAGGCCACTCAGTAAGAAGCAGCGAGATTGGCGGTTGATCACTTCGTTCGATTCAATACGAGTTGTTCGAATATATTCTGAATTTTGACATCCTAGTTAGTTGGTCGTGTATGTTGTGGAATGTTTTCTGCAATTTTGAACTGGTTCAGACATGTTATTGGGTGGGTTATGAGTCATGAGGATGAATTGAACTAGGGGTGAGCTTGGGCGGGCCGGACCGGTTGTTTTGGCAAGGCCGACCCAAAATTTCGGCCCTCACCTTTGGAGGACTGAGACCGAGACCGACTTGGGTTTAAAAAGTATGCCCGAGTCGGTCTTGCTTGACTCGGGCCGGTTTCGGTCTTGGATCGAAATTTTCATAAAAAACAAAATTTGTATGAAATTAGGTGTAAAAAAAAATTGTCTGAATCACTGCATCACTATAGTCATCGATTCAAGTCCAAACATCAATACAAATCTACACATTACTACAATCGAATATTAAATAGTCAAATATTCGAAGTGAAAGTCACCTCCCAAGTAGTGTTACTGCATCACTGGATGTTTAACAAGTAGTGTTATGTTTTAATACAACTCGGTTTGAGTCGGTCATAATCGGGTTTTTTGGGAAAAAGACCGAGCCCGATCTTAAAGGAAAAAATTCGCCCGCTCGGTCTCGGTCTTAGTCGGGCGGGCTGGTCTCGGGCTGGTTTTGTCGGGATTTCAGTCCAGCCAGTCTTTTTTGCTCACTCCTAAATTGAACACAGCAAACATGGCCAAAAAAAAAATTGAACACAGCAATGGAAGATAATAGTCAACTAACCACTATATGAAGTGGTTCGGACCCATGGTTACGGACCCACCCCGACCAAGAGTCCAAGCCCATCAGACCTTGACTAGGTTCTATTTTTTTATTTATTTAAATATTAAATTACAGTGGATGATGATTCATCAGTACCATGTCAGCGGATTATGACATTATGTCATGCAATTCGATGGTATTGGTGGTAGTTCGAATTCAACGGACAGACCAGGCCAAACTAAATGTGTGAGTTTGAGGATGAAATTGACAAATGGTTAGAGTATGAGGACTAAGTTGGAGTTAACCCTGCGCTGCCCTAACCAAAGGAAACGGTTGTCTGTGCACTTTATTGACGAATCAGTAGCACAAAGAGGTTAGATATGATGGTAGCAGCAGCAGTCGCATTTCTCCCCCCTGTTTCTACTTCGCCTTCTCTCTGTGCTGCCATCGATCGGTTCTCCCTTTTCCGGCGATCCTCCCTCTTCCGCCGGTCCCCAGACACTCTCTTCTCCGGTGAGTTTTTTCTGTTTAGGACTGATGCTCTCACAAACGATTTTCACAGTAATAGATGCACAGACCAGGTAGCTTAAGCTTCTGCACATTTTAATGCGATTGAGCCTTTCTGTTTTCTCTTTTTATTTTCTTATATTTTAGAGTAAAACCAGATTTAGTAGATGCTTGATAGCACTTGCATGAAGATAAAATAACTCATTTCTGCTTTGGCAATCTTCTTGATGTTTTTAGCAAATTAGCATTCTAAGAAAGAACGAAAAGTTGATACTGCTTATTAATTGTGAGCTTCGGTAGATTGTTGGCTAAAAGTCTAACGCGGCACATTTGAGCTGAAGCTAATGGGCATAAAAGCTTGAATTTTCATTGTCTGGGGTTGATTAGTTTTTTGGCAATTTTTATTCATGCATGTAGTTATCTGTTCGTAATCTAGTGTGCACTGTTAATTAGACAGGTATACTGAGGGCGAGACCTAGTAGGTGGATATCGAACTCTCCAACAATATCAGCAATGGCAAATGTGAGCTCCTTTAAGCATGCTTTTAGTTTACCTTTGATGGAAAATTAGGAATACCATTCTTTCATTGAATGTAAACTTTACTAGCAGTTAATACCACCACTATGTTTCCAGGATGAAGAACATGTTGGCAGTCTGAAGAAACAGCTGGCCAAACTCTTTGAAGAGTCACTTAGGGTGACAGTTCCATCAGAGATGGATGTGGAGCCTCTCATTGCTCCATGCACTGGAAAATTTGGCGATTATCAGTGGTATGTATTATTTTTGTCATTGTCGTTTTCAATGTGAACAATTTGTTAGCTTACCTGCTGCAATAAGATCTATCATATACCTGAGTACTCTTGGTCAAGGACATAATTATCTTTCTTTTTTTTTCATGAAGTTTTTTGTGCTTCACGTTGATTAATTACATTGATCCTTGCAGCAATAATGCCATGAGCCTATGGCCTAAAATAAAAGGAAAGGGAACTGAATTCAGAGGTCCCCCAGCTGTAGGTCAGGTAAGCAATCTTCTGGAACCTTTTTCTCTGTCTCCTATATCCAAAATCTTTTAATTCCACTAATCCAGTAATCTATACAGATCTGATTACTAATTCACTTTGACTCTGTAGGGCAATAAAATAACATTATAGAACCATTTTCGTGGCATCTTCTGTTCAAAATGTTCAATTTGTGTAATTGATGTGTTTCTAATGTTCGCCAGGCTATTGCAAAGAATCTTCCTAAATCTGAAGTGATAGAGAACTCCTCCATAGCAGGACCTGGATTTGTGAATATTGTTCTATCAAAGAAGTGGATAGCCAAGGTGATTGTTTATCTTTGATGGGCAAGATTAGTACCTTCAATTTATGGTTGATTAATTTTGTCTACTATCTGTGGCACTACAGAGTATTCAAAGAATGCTTATTCATGGAATTGAACTATGGGCCCCATGTCTCTCTGTGAAAAGAGCAGTTGTTGATTTTTCTTCTCCAAATATCGCCAAAGAAATGCACGTTGGCCATCTAAGATCTACCATTATTGGAGACACTCTGGCTCGCATGCTTGAGTTTTCAAATGTTCAAGTTCTTCGTCGAAACCATGTTGGTGATTGGGGGACGCAGGTATATCAGTTTTTTCTTGCTATTTATAACCATAAACCTTTAGGATTCGAGGTTTGGGTGCTCTACAAGTTTAGGGTTTAGGTATATGCATGCTTGATTTGATAGCCTAATCAGTAATCAGCATAGAATTTGTCACCTACCACACCACCCAAAAAAAAAGGAAATAGGCATCTTTCAATTGGTTTATCCACAACACATAAACATGCAAACACAATATTGTTTAGATCAGATGTAAAACTGTAGTTTTTTTTAAGGGTAGATGAACTTCTAGATCTATGATCATTCAACAAAAGAGAACATCTAGATCATTTTAGCATTTCTTATCTAAGGTATTCATCTCTTGTGTTTGATATGTGCTGCAGTTTGGAATGTTGATTGAGTACCTCTTTGACGAGTATCCAAACGAGGAAGATGTTAGTGAATCAATCGGAGATCTGCAGGTGAGGATCAAACCTAATCTGTGTATTTAAGATCTTTCAATAATAGTAAGTACTGCTTTGGTCACCAAATAGACAAAGTAGGAGTATGTTTGCCTACCAACTTGATGCTTTACTATTACATTGCCACCCTATTTTTTCTGGAAAAGATAATTGATGACTGCCTTTCTTTAATGTTATTTCTTTGAAGTTAAACGTGGAATTATTTGTTCAGAGGACAATTCTAAATCATTGAGAGTTTGAGACTGTCAAAGTGTCTACTCATGGAATTTCATTCTGCTTATACTAAAATTGGAGAGCTTATTTGGTTGTATTGCTACTTCGTTTTCCATCTGGAGCCGTTAGATATATACCACGATTAATTTACCATTTACTATCCACGTCAAAGCTTGCTTGTAATGGGAGCATATCGTGCAGGACTTCTAGTTTTTTAATTTGCTGAAGAAAAATTGATTGCGAGATGGATGAATACTTTCCATCATAATGCTCATCATAACTTGGCTGGAATTTGGCAGACTTTCTATAAAAAATCCAAGCAGAGATTTGATGAGGATCCAGAGTTCAAGGAGAGGGCACAAAAGGCAGTGGTTCGTCTACAGGTTAGTAACTTTTTATCTGTTCGAAGGATCACTGATATTCAGAAAAAATCCACTAGTTATGCACACTAATAATGCAAATGCAGAAATTTCAGGTTAACGATTTTGTAAAGATGGGATGGTTAATTATAACAGTTTTAATTATACTCTTTTGGAATATTCATTTTTATTTTGCTAATGCTCAAGGGCGGGGATCCCAAGTATCGCAAGGCATGGACACAGATTTGTGACATAAGCCGCAAAGAGTTTGATAAGGTGTATCAACGTCTGGGAGTTGAATTAGAAGAAAAGGTACCAATGAGTTGCTTACTCAGAATGACCTTTAGTTTCTTATTGCTTTGACAATTTCCTGTCCTGGATTGTTAGATTCATTAATATTGTCCACTAAAGATTTTTTCGCATTGAAGAAAAGAAGTGTCTTATAGACCTTATTAGTCAAATTCTTATTTTAATTAGTTTGTTCATCTCTCTGTTGTTTATTCATCCTCTATTCTCGCTAGGGAGAAAGCTTCTACAACCCATACATCCCAGGTGTCTTAGAAAAACTGTCTAGCTTAGGGTTGGTTGAAGAGAGCAAAGGTGCCCGTGTGATCTTCGTCGAAGGAGTTGACATACCCCTAATAGTTGTCAAGAGTGACGGTGGCTTCAATTATGCTTCGACGGATCTCACAGCTCTTTGGTTAGAAATCTAAACTTTGATGAGGCTTTTACGCAACATGATTTCAGCTCTTTCTATGTCTAATTGTCTTGAATTGATCCGTCACATTTCTCTTGCTTAATCTATCTAACCACATAATTTATTAATTAGCCTGGAATGTTTATGTTTGTCATAGATGAGAGAGATATTGAAAGTGCGAAATTATATGCTGAAAAAGCCGTCAGTACCTAGTAGTGCTGACATATCTGTGATAATTCAGGTATCGCATCAATGAAGAAAAAGCAGAATGGATTATATATGTTACTGATGTTGGGCAGTCTCAACACTTTGAAATGTTTTTCAAGGCAAGTGATAAGATCTTCATCTTTTATGTTTACTTTTCACTATTTATCTGTACTTTCAGTCCATTTGATCAGCTCGTTGATCTTTTCCTACTATTACAAGTTTGCAACTTCTTGTTGCGCATGACTATATGGTATGTGAGTGTCACTCAGTCTTCTGTATAAGCTGGATTGTACTGACATGATTCTGTGTCTTGATCTCTTCAGGCTGCTAAACGCGCGGGCTGGCTTCCAACTAATGGTAACTCATATCCCAAGACAAATCATGTTGGCTTTGGTCTTGTTCTTGGTGAAGATGGCAAACGTTTCCGAACTCGAGCCACTGAAGTAGTTCGACTAGTAGATTTACTTGATGAAGCTAAGATCCGCAGTAAAGCAGCTCTCGTTGAACGTGGTATAATAATGTGCTGATTTTCATTTCCTTCCCTCTATGTGCTGCTTTTATTGCTAGAGTCTGAGTATGATTGTTGGTTTGAATTTCTTTTTAGTTTTCTCATAAATATACTATGTTGCTTGATTGTAGGTAAAGATAAGGAGTGGACAGAGGAGGAGCTCGAGAAAACTGCTGAGGCAATTGGTTATGGAGCTGTAAAGTAAGCTTGCTCCTTAGATATTAGCTCAAGTTTTAATGCCTTAGTGATACTAGGTTCTATAAAAAGAAGTGGATGTCTATCTATCTAACACTGCTTACTTGTGGTTATGTTATGATTGTTGTCATATTCATATAATCGCATGTTGGATACTTAACGTTAATAGCTATTTTAGTATGTGATGTTTCGTAAATCTTGTACTAGTGGCAAATAATATTGCATCTGCTTGTAATTGCTTTACAATTTTATAAACAGGGCAGATTCTTATTCTTCTTTGGAGTTGTTTCATGCCAGATGCATTAGTTACTTTTCTTTAAGACTTGCTTATACATGTTTTGACAGATATGCTGACCTGAAGAATAACCGACTCACCAATTACACCTTTAACTTTGATCAAATGCTCAGTGATAAGGTGAGGTCATTCTCTATATTTTGTTGTTTGTCCTTTGTAGCATGAATTTCTAATCATTTCTATACTTTGTTCTCGACGAACAGGGAAACACCGCTGTGTATTTGCTGTATGCCCATGCCCGAATTTGTTCGATCATCAGAAAGTCTGGCAAGGATATTGAGGAATTAAAGAAAGTAAGTACTCGTTACTGTTGCTGCTTCCAATCCAACACATAATGTAATGGTATATTTGAGGTAGTCTAGCATGTGCCTTCATTTCTGGATCTTCCACTTTCCAGAATCAAATACTAATAATCCTTGTAGGCGAGCACTTATTATATATATACTTGGTTGTGAACTTGTGACAGACTGTAGAGGTATCTTTGGAGCATCAAGATGAGCGTGCATTGGGGCTGCACTTACTCCAGTTTGCAGAGGTAAATTTTCACGTTTGGTAAAAATGAGCATCATCTTTGATTGAATGGAATTGATAACTGTATAATCCTCTGCCTTATCTCTTCCCCAGACTGTAGAGGAGGCCTGCACTAACCTTCTACCCAATGTTCTCTGTGAATACCTGTACAATTTGTCGGAAAATTTTACAAGGTTTTACTCCAACTGCCAGGTACTTACTACTGTTTCATGTATAGTTAGTTGATCCACCAACCTGGTGAGTAATATAACTCATCAGAGAATAATGGAGTATGTATTCTTTGCAGGTGGTTGGATCAGCAGAGGAGGCGAGCCGATTGCTGCTTTGTGAAGCAACAGCAATTGTTATGAGAAAGTGCTTCCATCTCCTGGGGATTGTTCCGGTGTATAAGATATAATGCTCACTTCCACCACGCTGTAAGCTTTCATTCCTCATTCAAAGATCAACAGTTTTGGTATCTCATTTGTTGGAATTGCGTAGAATTCACCATGAATTTGGGATTGTGAAAAAAGTCGTACAAAATGTAACAAGATTTGAGCTATTTATTTTTGGCTATGCTCAATATTATTATTATTATCAGTTGCAGATTACAGTACATATTATGTTAAAACAAGTAAATTCGATGCACAATTTAAAAGGACTCCTGACAACACAAATACTTATTCAATGGGCATTCTAAAGTATTTTATTTACCAACTTAAAATTAGAACAATAAGTAGATCTTCTTCAATGGCAGATTCAGAGTAAGTAGTGTACTAATGAATATGAGAGTAACCTAACCTATGGGTACGGGTGTTAAAAATTGACTCAACCAGTGGTGACCTGCCCACGGGTCATGTTTGGGTTATACTTTTTGATTCACGGGTCATTTTGACACGACCCATGGATGACCCGTGAAAATATTAGTCAGGTTTGGGTCATTAGTCTTGACCCATGGGTTAATCCATGACCCGTCCCAAATTGTATAGTATATTAAATATATATAATTTTGACTCATGGGTCAGTAGTCTTGACCCATGGGTCAGTTTGTTTCTGAGTTTTTATGTACTGGTGGGTCGAATTGGTCAGACTGACTCGAGGTCATGGAGGTTCATTTTGATCCGCGGGTTGACCCATCAACTCGCGGGTCAGGTTTGAGTTTCAAAAACTGACTTATACTATTACACGGGTCAGATTTGGGTCAGATGGTCTCTGACACTACCCATGAATCGAACCGTGACCCGTTTTGACACTCGTATATATATGGTGGCATGCAGTTGGGCTTTGAACCATAAAACCCTATAGTAATAAAATCATGAACAAAACCCAATGGAAGAAGATAATTCCCTTCGGGCGGAATACGGGACGAGTGTTGGAATATAGGTTAAATAAAAAATTGTTAATTGGATTTTATACGAGCTTGCATTTGTCATTTGGATTTTTTTAAAAGTAATTTGCTAATTAAATTTTCCGTATCCGTATTGTAAAAAAAATAGTTTCATCAAAATTATATTAAAATTGATGAAAAATACATTAATATTTTACTATAATTTTAAAATAATCTAATTTTTTATATATAAAAAATAATTTTATTTTCTAAATTCTAAAAAAAAACTTTTAAAATATTTAATTTATTTTTTACATTTTATAATTTTCTTGTAATATTTTTAAATTTCTTTATTAGTTTGAAGTTATGTTTCCTATAACATGTATTATTTTAATATTGGTGTCCCTCTAGATTTGGTGGGAGGTCAATGTAAGTATGAGTGAAGGGTTGGGAGGTCAATATCAAATCTGTTGTAACCAATTATAAACGCGTGTCATTCTATGGTGGTGCAACCGCACACAGCTTAGTATACCTCCGACCTTCTCGGACATGTCGTCACCGACAACTTGGAAATTTCTCAGCTTGGATTGTTGTAAAATAAGCAACCGTATTTCAAATTCATGGTGCCTTCCCTCAAACCGAACCTCGTTCTCCAACCAAAGCTCCACGATTCAACTACTGCGGCTGAAACCCACTTGCTTGAAGCTAGATGCAACTTCAAAGATCAAGATACTGAATTTAGCGGTTGAATGTTGTGAGTGTTTCTGTCTCCTTCACTGCTCATAGCTTGATCTTGAATTGAACAGTTCCGCACTGCAACTTTGTGTTGTTTCATCAATTTCTTCAACAAATTCAAAGTTTACTGGATATGAATTAGCTTCCTATGGAGACGGAAGACACGGGGATGACGAATAGTCATTACGGTACGAAAGTAGCTCAACTGAGGCATCTCTGGAAAAGAATCTCCGATTTCTGTCTCTCTGCGGTAAAGGGTCAGTTCAAATTTCTGTTCTTCAAGTCTGCAAATGGATCTATTGCTGTCGGTTCATTGTTGTCATTCCTCGTAGCCTTATCGTGCGGGTACTTCCTAGTTTTGCCGAAATTCCAACCTCCAATCCAAACCTACGACATTGTTAGATCCAACAATAGATGCAATGTCTTCCAAGGAATCTGGGTAAGAGAAGAGAAGTATCCTCTATACAACGCCTCGGATTGCCCTTTCGCCGAGCGTGGATTCGATTGCTTGAGTAATGGCAGAAAAGACATGGACTTTACAAAATGGAGATGGAAACCTAAACTGTGCGATATTCCGAGGTTCGATTTGCAGAATGTTCTGGAACATCTTCGCGGGAAACGGGTTGTTTTTGTCGGGGATTCGTTGAGCAGAACGCAGTGGGAGTCACTTATATGTTTGTTAATGAGTGGTGTGAAGGATAAGACGAGTGTGTATGAAGTGAATGGGAACGAGATCACAAAGCAGATTAGGTTTCTGGGTGTGAGATTTGAATCTTATGACCTGAGGATCGATTTCTATCGATCCGTTTTTCTTGTGCAGCCCGGTCCTGTCCCAAAGCGGGCTCCCCGAAGGGTGAAAACAACACTTAGATTAGACAGGATCGATGATGTTAACAAAGAGTGGATTGATTCTGATGTGTTGATCTTTAACTCAGGACATTGGTGGACTCCAACCAAACTTTTCGAACTGTAAGATGAATGATGTTCTGTTCTTAATTTGGTATTATCTTGTTGATGACTAACATGATTTGCAGACAGGGGCTGGTATTTTCAGCAAGGCGGATCGCTGAGGCTCGGGATGTCCATTCCTTCTGCCTTTAAGACAGCTTTGAAAACCTGGGCTTCTTGGGTGGAGAACAACATCGACACTAACAGAACATCCGTGTTTTTCCGCACTTTTGAGTCCTCTCACTGGAGGTTCGTAACCATGTTTCATGTCTGACTTGCAACTGATTCTTTCGAATTGAAGTTTGCATCAAAATTTCTGCATTTTTTTTAAGTTTTGACTGATAGAATTGAGTTTAGAACATCGTTTTTGTTTCTGTTCATGCTTGTTTCAGTGGGAAAAAACGCGAATCATGCAAAGTGACAGATCGCCCCTCCTTGAAGACCAACCGGAGGGACAAGAGCCCGATTTCAGACTCGATCATCCAAGTCATAAACAAAATGACAATTCCTGTAACTGTTCTTCATGTCACTCCAATGGGAGCTTACAGAAGTGATGCTCATGTCGGGACTTGGAGCGATAATCCATTGTTCCCAGATTGCAGCCATTGGTGCCTCCCTGGAGTTCCCGATGCCTGGAACGAGATCCTCTTATCGTTTCTGATACCCAACAACAGAAATCTCCTTCGATGAAGGATCGTGGTTAGTGATATTGATTGTGTATATGTTGAGATGAAGCTTATATGATCTAACTTAACTTGGATTCAATAATGAAGAATCGAGGTTGTTCGGTTCTTCATACTTCGGACTGCCAGGGGTGTTTGATTGAATTGAGGTTATTGTTGAAGTGCATGTATTTATACAAACAAAAAATTAAAATTTTCAACTCATTACCCCGAATTGAACATTTCTGTTGTATTGATGAGATTGTTGGAGTCGAGTTGGATACATATTATCCACACGATCCCTCCTTCTAAGGAATATGTTGCCACGGGATTGCCTACACTAAGATCATCGAGAAGCTCCTCGAGGTGGACCTCTCGCCGCCATGCTCGCGATCGCCGCGCCTCCCGTGTCTTTAACCACTTCTCCGCGGTGGCGCAGCGCCTCGGCGTCTACCCCGCCAATGGCTACAGCGACATTCTGGAGTTCCTGATCGGCCGGTGGGGACTGGAGAAGCTCGATGGTCTCACTTCAGAGTGGGCAGCGCGCGCAGGACTACGTCTGCGGCCTTGCACCTAAGATCCGGCGGCTGTAAGGGAGGGCCGACGAGCGGGCACGGAAGATGGAGCCGCTGAAAGTGAGGTTCAGTTGGATATTCAATAAAGAGCTGCTGTTGTGAAGATAAGCCGTCGTTAGGGAGCGCGTGAGGCTTTCGTTTTCATACAAGTTGTCTACTAATAATTATGTAGAATAAAATGCATTTTGTAGTTTTAATTTCCGGCCACTTCAAAGTTCAGTGAACATGACCCATTATCATAATCATCACCATTGCAACCTAAGTCTGAACCCTGACCCTTCTATCTTGATCAAGAACTATCTCAATCGGAAGAAACCCAGAGATGCAATTCAGCTCTACACCAGAGTTCGCAGCAACAGACTCTATCTTCTGAATATGGTGCCTTTGGCCGTAAAGGCCTGTGCTTCACTGGCATGGATAGGCTTCGGAAGATCCCTGCACGCTGAGTCGGTCAAGTCTGGGTCTGTCTCCGATGTTGTTGTCGGTACCTCGTTGGTTGATATGTACGCAAGGGGTGGCGTAATTTTGGATGCGCGGAAACTGTTTGATGAAATGCCATTCAGGAATGTGGTAAGCTGGAATGCGATGATTGGTGGGTACTTTAGGAATGGGGATGCCATGTCTGCCTCTTTGATGTTTGAAGAAATGCCAGTGAGGAGTCATGTGACTTGGATTGAGATGATCAGTGGGTTTGCGAGAAGTAGAGATTTGGTGACTGCTAGGAGTTTGTTTGATTTGGTTCATGTTGACATGAAGAATATCGTTACTTGGACTGTTATGGTTGATGGGTAAGTATGAATCATGAAGTTTCATAATATTTTGTTTTACGTGTTCAATGAGAATTGCAAAATCGAGACTTGCATTTCTGAGTTTTGGCTTTATTAAATCAGTCTTGTATTTAGTATTGACTAAAATTATGTTATTTTCCTTCTTCTTGGGAACCTTTACAAGGTATGCCTCTAATGGTGAAATGGAGGCAGCAAGAGAGATCTTCGAAATGATGCCAGAGAGGAATTTCTTTGTGTGGTCGTCGATGATTTCTGGGTTCTGCAAGAAAGGTGATGTAAGGCAAGCAAAGGCCATTTTTGACCAAATTCCAGTTAAGAATTTGGTTAACTGGAACGCCTTAATTTCGGGGTATGAACAGAATGGGTTGTTTGTGGAGGCTCTACAAGCTTTTGAAAAGATGCAATCTGAGGGTACCGACCCAGATGAATTCACCATCACCAGCGTCCTATCTGCTTGTGCTCAGTCAGGATGGCTTGATCTTGGTAAGGAGATACACAGTATTATAAAGACTCGGGGGATAAATTGTAATCAATTTGTCTCGAATACTTTAATCGATATGTATGCAAAGTGCGGGGATTTAAGTAGTGCAAGATCTATTTTTGACAGGATGCTCCACCGAAATTGTGCATGCTGGAATGCTATGATTTCGGGTTTTGCTGTTAATGGTCGGTGTAGGGAAGCTCTTCAGTTCTTTGAAAGAATGGAAGAATCAAATGAGAGTCCAGATGAGCTAACCTTCCTGTCTGTATTATCAGCTTGTGCACATGGAGGATTTGTCGATGAAGGGTTGAGCATTTTCTCTAAGATGGAAAAATACAGTTTAGTACCAGGATTGAAACATTATGGCTCCTTGGTGGATTTATTAGGAAGGTCTGGAAAATTAAGAGAAGCTTATGATTTAATCATGAGGATGCCGATGGAACCAAATGATGCTGTTCGAGGGGCCTTACTTGCTGCCTGTCGTATTCATTCGAACACTGAGATGGCTGAACGTATAATGAATGAATTTAGTGAACTGAATTCAGATGTTGATGTGCCCTACGTTTTGATATCAAATATATATGCTGAATCTGATAGATGGGAGAAAGCGGAGAGGATGAGATTGTTGATGGATGAAAAAGGGTTACAGAAGGAACGGGGATGGAGTTCCGTAACATCATGATGTTAATTCGAAGTTTCCATAAGCAGATGGATTTAGTCCACAGGATCTTCTTCGACATTCGCCTAGGTGTGTAACAAACCCATTTTTCTTTCTTCCTCCTTGCCTATCAGATGTGTCAATTATGGAGTATGAATATCTATTATTTTTACTGATCAATCGACACTTTTATCACAGTGAATTTAGAATTTAATTTTGCTGGAATTCAATGAACTTGGAACTTGGATGTCTGAACATATTCACCTTGTAGAGTAGCGAAATGTGTTGTAATATGGGAAAATCATCAGTTGGTCTTAGTCTCTTAGAAAATTCATATTTTTTTGTTATTTTCAAACATTTACAATGACCCATTTCTTTCTCTTTGTTTGTAGACTTAATTGATTGTACATGTGTTAAAAGAATTATGATTAAGATGTAGAATCTTCAGTTCAATGAAATAAACAGCACGTTTATGGGAATGATTAGAATGAGGTCGACTTCTCTTGATATCAAATTTTCAACTATTGATTCTAAAAGTGGAAGCCAGTGTTTAATTACTTTCTATTTATATATTTGTTCACAGTGGATCCCAATTAGCTGATCTCTGAGTCATATATTTCTCCCATTAAAAAAATCTTTTTTTGCCCCCTCTAAAATGATGTTACAGTGCTGCTAGAAATCTAGAGATGTGGCATCTGTGACCAGGAGGACCACAAAAACCCTTGTCCACAACAACCTCACGTTTGTCAGCTCCATCCATCCTTCTCTCTTTGCTAAGAAACTCTATCTCTGTCTCTTCCTTTTTGTTGCAAAAGTCTGTAGATTACACGCAACAATGGCAGCTGCTGCCATGTTCGCAACCTGCAGCAGTCTTCAATGGAGACCCCTTTCGCCGCTGCAAGTAAAATCCTCTGCTTTTTCAGTCAAAGCAACTGCAGCCTCGAGGGACACAGAAGATGACCGATTATCCGGGATTCTGACAAGAAGGTCGGCTATGGTGGGCCTTGCTTCATCGGGAGTTCTGGTGACGGGTAGGGCTGAGGGGGTGGTGAAACAGGGCCTTCTTGCAGGGAGGATCCCTGGTCTTTCTGATCCTGATGAACAAGGTTGCTCTCTCCTCTTGTCATCTTCTTGCAATCATGTCATGTCCTTACTATTTAATCAGAAATAATAATTGACACTGAAATCGAGCAAATCAACAAGACAAGACGCTTGTGTGCAGACAGGTTGGAGGACTTACCGCCGACCAGATGAGAAATCGGGAGGCCATGGCGTTGGGTGGAGTCCGATGATCCCATATGCTTTCTCAGTGACTCAAGAATGGGAAGAGGTAACTCCTCACCTTTTTCCCTCCATAGACTAGGAATGTTCTTGAAGTTGATTATCTGGGTTTGTCTTGATTTGAATCTTTAGAGTTGCCTACAGGAATTAGTGTATGCCCATCACAAACAATTCTCATAGAACGATGTTACGAAAATTTAGATTTTGATCTGTGAATTTAACCATCTCAACCATCAATGATTCATATCTTGGTAAAGTAAAAGTGTAAAACCCATGTGAAATAAATTCATAAACTCGATTCTTAGAACAAAATTGGATCATTTCGTTTATAAAAGTTCAAACTAAAATGCCATATGAAGGTTCTTTATGGATCTCTTTGCTTAACCAACTACACTACAGGTTCCGGTATCGATTGCAGATCTTGGTGGGACAGAGATTGACTTGAGATTTGCGAGCAAGGAAGGCCGACTCTTTGTGATTGTTGCTCCAGTTCTAAGATTCGCAGACTGTGAGTTACTCTTTCCCTGTTTCTAAACCTCACTATCCATCAACTCTAGCGGTGTGGTGATGCCTAATAAATATAGTTTGTGATGTTCAGACCTCGATGATGATGCTAGAATTGAATTAATCGGACCTCCTGAAAAGGTGATCAACGCGTTTGGCCCGGAAGTGATTGGGGAAAATGTGGAGGGGAAGGTTAAGAGCATGAGCGTAAGTGAGCACGAGGGAAGAACATACTATCAATTCGAATTGGAGCCCCCACATTGCTTGATCACTGCAACTGCAGCTGGAAATCGACTTTACCTGTTTAATGTGACTGGAAATGGTATGTGATTCTTCACTGATGAAACAAGAACATTTTGAGTAAAAAAAACTTAATTTTTTTAAAGTTAATTTGATGAATTCTGCAGGTCTTCAATGGAAGCGGCATTACCCCGATTTGAAAAGGATATCTGATTCGTTTCGTGTTGTGTAAATTTGAATAGTATTTGGGATTGTAAAGATGAACCATGAACATTTTTGTGGGATCTCCCATATATGAAAATACAGACCGGACTGATCTGGAATTAGTTGTGTTTCTCGCTAGAAACAAACGAGGTCTCCTGTAAAAATAAGACATAATTTGATAATCATTGAACGACAAATGAATGGTCTTATTAACGTTAATGGGTATGCTTAACAATATCTCCCATCGGGCACCCCATAACTTTTGATCGACTATCAATAAGTTTAGTCTTTATCATGTCCTATTTACAAACATGAACACAAAATGTGCGTGTTTATGTCGTATTATCGTGTTGTTGTAAGTCAGTTATTTGTATTTTATATGCGAAATTTATAAATATATATATATATATATATATATTAAAATAATGGATTAAATGCGATATTATCTACTAAAATTTACGCTGATTTTAAAAAATTTTCTTAAAGTTTAAAGTTTACCTAATGTTTGAAAATAATGAAAAATTCTCCTTGAAAGAGTTATCCGTAAGGGGAGATTTTTCATCATTTTCAAATATTAGGGAGAACCTTTAAACTTTAAGAGGAAATTTTAAAATCGGCGTAAATTTTAGGGGGCAATGTCGTATTTTACCCTAAAATAATAAACCAGATATGAATTCAATCATTACTCAGTTTGAGAAGATCACCTACAAGAGGATGATTATTCAGAGCAGATCAACGGAGGATTTTTAATTTAATTTCATATCATGTTTGGCACAGAAGGTAAAAAAATGTACATAAGGGAAAGAATTAGAGAAATTTGGAGATATTTAATTTCATATTATGTATGGACCGACGTTTCATAATGTCTCGTATCCATTATTTTATATAATACATTTATAATTTTTAGAAGAGAAAGATTAAATTTAGAAATAAGTATAAATTGTAATTTCATCTTTATATATAGGGTTAATTACCAAATAGGTACCCCAACTTTACATGGTTTGGCAAGTAGGTACCTAAACTTTTTTTTGCCGCAAATAGGTTGCCCAACTTTGTGAAATTAGCAAATAGGTACCTACCGTTAATTTACCGTTAAGAATAAACGGAAAATAACGTGAGGAGCAAACAGATACCTGAATTTGACATGGTTTGGCAAATAGGTACCTGAACTCACACTAATTAGTAGATACCTGAATCGGTTCAAAATCTGGTTCGGTCGAACCACTTCTTTTTTTAAAAAAAAAAAAAGGTAGGGTTTATATACCAAACACATGCATGACTCAACTCTAGACGTTCTCGGTGCATTAAGGAAGCATCATGAACCCATCGCTCGGGTCCATCACCATCCCGACCCCCATCGATCCCTATCATCCCCGATCGGGAAAATACCGCTCTCGACTTCGTTTACGTGGTTATCGATTTCGTTCGGTTATTTCCTTAGTTCAACCCCATAAACCCTACTTAGATGCACCGAGAACGTATAGAGTTGAGTCATGCATGTGTTTGGTATATAAACCCTACCTTTTTTAAAAAAAAAAAAGTGGTTCGACCGAACCAGATTTTGAACTGGTTCAGGTATCTACTTGCTAATTAGTGTAAGTTCAGGTACCTATTTGCCAAAACATGTCAAGTTCAGGTACCTATTTGCTCCACACGTCCGTTTATTTTTAACGGTAAATTAACGGTAGGTACCTATTTGCTAATTTCACAAAGTTGGGCAATCTATTTGCGGCAAAAAAAAGTTTAGGTACCTAATTGCCAAATCATGTAAAGTTGGGTACCTATTTGATACTTAACCCTTATATATATATAGAATTTCCTTTCCTTTCCTTCATCTGTTCTCTTCTATGTTCTTCCCTTCAATCTCCTATGAATCTTTTCTTCTGTGCGGTTAACCTCGTTATCTGTCAACCTGCTTTTCCTTTACAATCGTAAACATGATACTGACTGAATTAGGAGACCGCATCTCCGATGGACTGCGCCTGATCAGCGGCGCAACCACACTGGACAAGACCATCGTCGATAACTGCCTCAACGATATCACACAGGCTCTTCTCAGTGCCGATGTCCCCTTCAACCTTGTTCGCAAACTCCGCATCAACATCAGCCGTAGCATCAATTTCCAACTTATGTCCAACCCCGCAAAAATCCTACAGGTTTGACATATGCATTGCATGTCGTGTTTGCAAAATTTCAATGGCCTTCATTAAAAGAATATCGATCGTCGTAATGTGCTCTTAGGTTATATTTGATGAACTCTGCGAGATGTTTGATGCGGCGAAGCCTTCGTTCGTACCTACAAGAGGGAAACCTAATGTCATCATGTTTGTTGGTTCCCAATGTAATGGATTTTCAATGAGGGTTGCTGTTGATCTTCGATTCCTCATTGTTACTTCTGCCGATTTCTCATTAGGGTTTCTCGTTTTCAACCTCATGTCAGGGTCTGATACGACTGACTTGTGCAGCAAGTATGCGCATTACCATCAGAAGAGAGGTTGGAAGCCTGCAATTGTATCAACTAATACTTTCGGAACTCGAGCTTTTGCTCAGCTAAAGCAATATGCAACCAAAGCTAACATTCCTTTTTACGGAAGGTAGGGCCTAGGGGGGTGTTTATCTAGTTGAATTTGAACAAATGTTTTGATCTTCTCATTGTTTTAACAGGGAGGCAGAGGATGAACTAGATCCTATTGAAATTGCAGTAGAAGGTGTGGACTCATTTAAGGAGGAGAATTTGGATTTGATTATTGTGGATACAAGAAGTCATCACAAACAGGAGAATGCTATTTTTTCAGAAACACGCCGAGTTTCTGAAGTCGTGGTATACAAATACTGTTTGCTGATACTGAATGCAGCTATTCTATTTAGTTCAGTCTGATACCAATTTTGCAATTTTCCAGAAATCCAACCTTGTCGTACTTGTTACTGATAGTAGTATTGGCCAAACTGCACTTTATCAAGCACAATCATTTCGCGATAACATTCCTACCGGCGCTGTAATTTTGACAAAGTTGCATCCCTTTGCAAATGCAGCCACCTGCGGCGCTCTTAGTGCGTAAGTGCAGACCCTATATATTAGCTAGCTAGTTGGATCAGTTTCTCTACCCAGATAATTGGCAATGTTTTTATATATTAATAGATCAATTTCAGACCAGGATAGAGTCGAGACAGATGTTGGTAGGTGCGATCTGTTACGTATTATCCTGATCATGAAATTTTGTTCTTCCATACATACAGCATTGCAGCTGCAAAATGTCCAATTATCTTTACAGATACTGGGGATCATACAGCAGAATTAGAAGCCTTCGATGCCAGGCGTTTCGTTAATAGTCTAACAGGTAATTTTATCTTGTATTCTTTCATCCATTTCGACTTGATTGGTTAACTATTCAATTCGATGTTTCTTTCCTCAGGAGACTTCATGGTGTCCATTAAGAAAATTTATGGAGCTGTATCCTCCTTGTTTAAACAGCTAGAGATCGAGCGGACATTTACTCTGAGGATCATGTATGAGCATCTTCAGAGTATTCTTAGTTTACCAACTAGTGAGGTTGTTCAACTCAATATCCATCATATCACATTGCATCAAGGGTATACTTTTTTCTCCTGGATTTGATTGTGAGGGTGTTCTATTATGCAGCTGCGGTCCTTGATCTCATTTCCAGATACGCTTGATGAAGTGATTTTCCCAAACTTGATGGACACTGAGAGCGAGGCAAAAATCAAGCGATTCCTGGCCATAATGGATTCGATGACAAATAAGGGTAATCAAGTTCTGCGTAAAATAGCATTTTGAATGTTATTCATGAGAGATGATAATGTTATGACTTTAATATTGATTCGACCTGCAGAGCTCGATAGTTCAAAGCCGAAGCAAATAATGAAGGAATCTAGAGTGATCCGGGTAGCAAGAGGATCGGGGTGCAAGGTTGGTGAAGTGAGGGATCTGTTGGATGAGCATGAATTGCTGGTTGATATGGGCAAAAGAGTAGCACTGAAACAAATGGACAGATCCTTATTCTCTGGGGTCAAGAATAAGCATGTCGGCAGAGGGATGGTTTTCATTCTGCAAGTGTCTCAGGCATTCAAGTTTATGGGCATTTACCATTGAAAAGTAATTCCTTTTACAATTGCATAGCAAACTTAGAAAATGCCTCTATTGGATACTGAATCTTGATTTGCAACAGAACTCATCTCTGTCCATTTCGTCATATATAAACTGAGCATTCTTCGTTGTTTACAAATGGTGATACTGCGTTTACATGGATTAAGAGTACATGAATTTAAATTACAGGATCAATGCTCTCTGCCTCACCTTTCTTCAGACCTCTACTCTACGTACTTGTCGATGGTGGCGGAGAGGGTGGACTTTGGCACAGCCCCGATCACGCTCTCCTTCTTCTCTCCATTCTTGAAGAAGAGGACAGTGGGGATGCTCCTGATTCCATACTCAGACGCAATGTTGGGGGATTCATCGGTGTTCACCTTAAAACATGCGATTTTTCCAGAATATTCCTTAGCAAGCTCGTCGATCACAGGGGCTATCATTCGGCACGGACCGCACCACGGCGCCCAGAACTCCACCAGCACTGGAGTCTCACATCCAATCACCAGGCTCTTCCAGCTCGAGTCATTCACGACTTGCACTGCAAATACACAAACAAATGATTTCTCATACTATTGACCTAACAGCAGCAGTTAAGGAAGAACAGAAAAGATTTCAGGTTAATGTGACCTTCATTAACGGCGGCATTGCAGACCAGCCGCGAAGTTCTTACAGCGGCTGAACGGCCCATAACGGTGGCCGAATTCGATAAAGCTTGAACCGACAGTCGTCTCTTCGATGCTTTTGAATTCTGGGAGTTGAAGTTGATAGCATTGGGATGGTAACACTGTAGAGGGGCTCCTGCTCTAGTTGCAGCTGTGGTGGTCATCTGAAGAAGACAGTGCTCCATAGCCATTGTTGATAGGAAGCCTTCTCCTTCTTCTCTTCTCCTTCACTAACTAACTGCTATCTAAGTTCCTGAAATAATAAATCGAAATATTCTTCAACGTATGTATATAATATTTGTGGTCTTGATTTTGCTTCTTCAACTTACGTTTCTCTTTGTGTTGATGCTTCTTTTTGATTGTCAAATGGATATTATTCTGGGGGAGATTGTGAGGTGCTAAGATGGGTCAAATCTCTGTGGATGATATTTCTTCAAGTCATACTCTCTCTCTTCTACTTCTAGATAGGGGTTATGAATTACAGACTCATACTCAAATTACTTAGGGTGATTGTTAATTTAGAAAATTTCAGAATATATCGTATATAAAGAAGTTCTTAATTTTAATATTATAAATTTATAACTCTATGGAATTAGTAATGAAACTGGAGTTTACTCGTAACTTGTTAGTACCCATAAGTTTTAATTTAGATGCCCATATGGATCTTATTGGATTTTTTTTTTCGTTTAAAATGAATACTAAAATTTTATATAAATTCATTTTTGATTATGTACTTTATAATAATAATAATAATTAATCAATATTATTATTTAGTTAGTTAGTATATATTTAGCTTTGTTTCGTTACGAGCACTTTCTTAGTAGAATTGGAACATCTAATTTTACTTGTTCTTATATCTTTTATTCAAACCCTATTTTAATACTAAATATTCTATCTAAATCCAACCATATAAGTTAATTTCTCCGGATCCAAGTAAATATTTTGCTCATCCCTAATATTATTTATATATATATATATATATATAATGTTATTCTATGTATGTATAGTTATATTGTTTGATTGTGAATACCACAACACACTTTATTAGTACGTACATATCTACATTAGCATTGTATGTTGAGATTGTATAACATTTATTTAAAGAATAGTATTCTCTCTTTTTTTTCTTCCAAACGATATTGAGTACAACTTCCAACATATATGTTTCAAATTGCCATGTGGTAATATATGAATTATGATTATAACTAGAGTGTATTACTAGAACTACAAATAAAAGATGTATTATATATACCATTTTGAATCAATGTCAAGAGCAACATTGAGAGCATCGCTTGTAATGCCCACCAAACCTCTTCTTGAGAATCCAACACAGTATAATCCATTACTGCCCTTCCAATGGTTAGGGAAACTGGATTGAGGCATTCCTTTTGGATCGAAAAGGTCATCCCCACCCTGGAGCCAATCACGAACAGTACTTCTATAGCCAGTCGCAAATATAATCGCATCAAATTGGGTAAATTCACCATTTCTAAATGCCACATTACGACCCTCTATTCTGTCTATATCAACTGGGAAAACCTAAATTTAGGGCAACAACAAAAGGTTAAGAAGCTAGTCGATCAGCAGATGCCCTAACAACTGTAGTTACTTAATTATAGAACGATAGAGTAGAGTCTTCTACACATGCATGTAGAATTGCAGACCTACCTTGATTTTTCCTTGCTTGATCTTCTCCACCGCACCTACATCGATCGTCGGAGATCTTCCGGTTAATTTCTTCAGGTGGAAGGGACCTTGTTCAGGTGTACGGATTCCATACTTCAATAGATTACCGTACTTGATCTTGCTTAGAGCCATGACAAGTTTATCAACGGTGGAGCACGGAAGACGCTTTAACAAATTCATGCCAAAAAACACCATTTCTGTGGTGAGCATATGAGTCTGCAACAAAGTGTGAAACCCTAATATATTTGCTTTGCTTCTTGAGAATGATGAGAAGAAAAAAAACTAGTATATATATGTAGCTACCGGGCTGCGAATGACAATGGTTGTATTGGCGCCAAAATTTGATAAGTCATATGCAATTTCCATTCCTGAATTCCCGCTTCCAACCACCAAAACATCCTTGTCGGCAAATCTCCGACCATTTTTGTACTTGTCGGAGTGTAGCCACTCGCCTTCAAAGCTTTCAAGACCTAGCAGATCTGGCACGATACCCTCACTGTTCTCTCCCGTTGCCACCACTAAATCTTTGGCCAAGTAATCATCGTCCTTTCCCGACACAGTGTTCTTGACTCTGATACGCCATCTCTTGGCCTCCTCGTCGTAGGATGCTTCCACAATGGACCGATTAAACCGGATATTGATTTTGAAGTGAGATGCATAATCATCGAGGTACTCCACAAATTGATCTTTCGGGACAAACCGAGGTGCAGTACGAGGTAAATGTCTGTGAGGAAGGTTGCAGAATTCCTTACTGAGATGAAGTTTAAGGCGGTCGTAGGCTCTCTTCTTCCAAAGAGAGGCCGAGCAATCCTCTCTCTCGAAGACAATGTTGGGAATAAAGAGATGGTTTAAGGAGGCTGCAGTTGCTAACCCTGCCGGACCAGCTCCGACAATGGCGACGGCAACCTCTTCAATCACCATCTCAATTCCCAATATTGCTTGATTGTAGGGTTTGAAGGTACCACCTTTTATAGTGTAGAAAATTTATTGGAAAGCAGATTATGGCAGCTATAGTTCTCAACCAATCGATGATTCTACTCCAAAATTAGAAAAAACATAAGGATTAATTTACTAATTATGAACACAAACAGAAAATTAACCAATTTAACTACCATACTTGTATGTGGCAATTATTTTATCCAAAAAATTGGGATAGAAGCTAATCTCTAATCTCAAATAATCGAGTTCCAATCTATGTGGGAAGTAGGACTCAGCCAGATTGGTTGAACCAAGACTAGAGCCAACAATAGTGCGGTGAAATACCCATAACCATAATTATAACATTTACTGTTTAATATGGTTAACTGTACCATTATGGTGCAGTACGGTTATGGTGATGATTTTTCTACCCATAATGGTTATGGTTATGCTATTTGAGTTATACCCACATTTATAACCATAGTTATTGTATTAATATAATAATTATTTATTATTAATAAACTAATATATACTAAATAATGTAAGTTATTGTACATACAATTAATAAATAATCATGTTGTTAGTTTTATATATTTTTATTGTTGACAGTATAGATTTATGTATTTTTTAAAATAACATTTTCGGTCTTTTATTATATTACATGTGTAGAATAAATATGGGTATATGGGTAAAATCATTGTTAATAACCATGATTATTTTAATGGTTATGATATTGAAAATTGTATTTGTGATGGTTATAGTTATAATTATGGTATATTGTTTAAAAATATGGTATAATTATATTATTTGTCGTAACTGTAACATAGTCTAACCTTTCCAATAGTTTGTATCAACAAATCGGAGATTGAATCGAGTCGCAGGTTTAGGTTACTGTGTAAACTAGAATCCAACTAATTATCAAATTGACTCTAAACCGAAGGTATAGGCCCAAAACATTATTAAATAAGCTTAAACGAAAGTATAGACCCAACTGATATTTAAATAGGCCTAAAATGAAAGTATAACTAGGCCCAACTAACTATTAAATGGGACTAAAACGAAAGTATAGTCCTGTTAATTATTAAATGGACTTTAAATGAAAGTATAGGTCTGTTAATTATTAAATGGGCTTTACATGTAAGTATAGGGCCCGAATCCCGACTGACTATTCGAAAGTATAGACTGACTATTCAATGAACTTTAAATGATAGTATAGGCCCAACTGACTATTAAGTGGGCTTAAAACTTGAATGGGCCCAACTGAACTATTACATGGGCCTAAAACGAAAGTATAGTCCCAACGGACTATTAAATGGACCTAAAACGAAAGTATAGGCCTGTAAATTATTAAATGGTCTTTAAATGAAAGTATAGGCTTGTTATTTATTAAATGGGCTTTAAATGAAAGTATAGGCCCAACTGACTATTCGAAAGTATAGACGACTATTCAATGGACTTTAAATGAAAGTATAGGCTTAATTGACTATTAAATTCGCCTAAAACGAAAGTATAGGCCTGTTAATTATTAAATGGGCTTAAAATGAAAGTATAAGCCTGTTAATTGTTAAATTGGCTTTAAATGAAAGTATAGGGCCCGACTGACTATTCAAAAGTATACTCTGTTTAATGGACTTTAAATGAAAGGATAAGACCAACTGACTATTAAGTGGGTTTAAAACTTGAATAGGCCCAACTGACTATTAAATGGGCTATAACAAATGTATAGACCTGCTTTTTAAATGAAAGTATAGGCCTGACTGACTATTCAATTGACTTTAAATGAAAGCATAGAACCAACTGACCATTTAGTGTGCTTAAACTGAATAGGCCTAGCAGACTATTAAATATTAAATGGATTTAAAACGAAACCCAGTTGTATATTAAATGGACTTAAACGTGTAAAGGCCCAATTGAATAATGTTTGGGCTTAAAACGAAAATTTAAGCCCAATTAAATATTAAATTGATCTATTATTATTATGACACGAGAGTACATAAGAAGAAAAGTAGAAGATGAATAGATACTGCAGAAGTAGGGGTCAGCTTGGGTGGATCGTTTTTTTTGCAAGACCAAGCCTGAAATTTCAGTCCTTAGATGTGGAGGACCGAAACCGAGATCGAGTTCGATTTTGGTCTTAAAAAAACCACCCGAGTCGGTTTTGTTTGACTCTGGTCAGTTTCGGTCTTTGACCGAAAATTTCAGCAAAGAAAAAATTTGTCCAAAATTTGCTGTAAAAAAAAAAGTTCAAATGAAATGAAGACAAGCAGAGCTGCAGAGGAGATGGTACTCAGGAATATGGCTGGTGGTTGCTGGGACTGAACGAGAAGAGAATACCAACGTAAATTATTAAATGTTTTTTTAAAATTAAACTCGGTTCGGACGGGTCTTAATCGGACTTTTCGGAAGAAAAAAAAAACGAGTATGAGACCGAGCCCAACCTTAGAGAAAAAAAAACGTTTACTCAATTTAGCACCGGTTTTGTCGAAATTTTGACTCGGACAGTCCTTTTTTTCTCACCAGCATAAGAGTGAATTACTGAGTTCATTTATTTAACATAAAATGTCCAAGGATTAGAAGTTCACAAAAGTAGCAAACCTTGAAACATTTCCATAACTAACCACAAACAAAGCAATATCTACAACAGGACAGATCACTACACTTCAGTTGCTTCTCTGCCCTTTCTGGATTATTTCTTCCATCAACACCACCGCGAACCGGGTCCCCTCCACCGTCTAATGAGCCAAACGAGGAAAATTGCTCGGGATGCGGTGAGCCTGGAATGCACAAGCACAGTGCACTGAGGTCAAGTTCAAGCACCCACTTATAATAAGAGAATGTCGGCCTGGGCAGGTGTGGAGGGAGGGGAAGGAGTCACACACGGCTTGGACAGCAGGTGGCGTGAGGGCAGTGCATTGGCTAATGTTGAGGCTTTTGAGACCTACTTCATCTCCTTTTCCTTTATTGCTTGATTCCCATACTGAGGAAGAAGACCGATTCCTTACCTTGCTCTGGGCGAGCGAGTACATGGCTCGGTCAGTGATGTTCTGGCAGTAGTATAACCCGAGCGACCTCAGGTGTGGACAGCCATTGGCTAGGGCAACCACGCTATCATCTGCAAATGCAATCATAACAAGTCTCAGGCTATACTAATCAAAGATAGAGTCGAGATGAACACGGAGGGTACCTGTTATGAGGACACAGCCGCACAAATCAAGAACCCGAAGGTCCGGACATCCAAACGCCAAGCTCATCACACCTTTGTCTCCGACATTATCACACCATCCCAGATTTAATGTCTGTATTTTACTGCAGTTTCGCCCTATTGCCTGTCACATTAAGCAAGTAATTAGAGTCTGCATAGAATAAGATTGATATCCTTCCATTTCCCATTATTAGAATGTTTCACCAATTCTAATCAAACCTGCAATGCTTTGTCCGTTGCAGCTTGAACACAACCACAGAGATTGAAGATCTTCAAATTTCTGCAGAAGTTAGTCAGATATGCAACACCCTCATCACTAAATGCAGTACAGCCGCTGATGTTGAGCTTGGTAAGATTAGGGCAACCGTGGGCTAAAGCATAGAGGGAACGATCTGTAAGTTTAAAGCTCTTGCTGAGGTCCAGGTCCTGCAGATCATGGCAGTAATTAGCAATGGCTTCCACTGCATGATCTTCAAGCTGCGGTTTGTCTTGGCGCAGAACCATAGTTTGAAGCTTTGTAAATTTGGGAGCAAGAGACAACACCATGTTGTTCATGTTTTTCTTCATCCTATAAAAGTTCAATATCCATGAGCTCAGTCAATTGTATTACTCTGAATTTGCAGTAAAAATACAAACTTGAATATTGTGGTTATACCACATTGATATTTACTAAGAGGTGCAATAGTTTAACTCTACCCAGCAATTTTGCAGGACACCAAGTACCAATCACAATGGTGTTATCTTAATCGAAATTACATTCAAGAATGTGGAAAAGAACTACCAAGAACACATTAGAATTATCTAAAAAAAATGATGGAATACTGAGATAGGTAAAATACCAGACAAGAGAGAGATGGGTAAGACCCAAACAAATTGCATCCCTCCATCCATTGCAAACCCCGGAAGCCATGATCACGGTGCGATCATCAACCAGCGACAAGATTCGCAGCAGAAGTTCAATCGGGATATCTTTCCACTCATTGATAGAACCACGTTCCATGCTCATTTTCCCTCTGCTGAATCCATTGCCATCTACAGCCATCATCAGCTTCTCAAAGCACAAGTTCAGATCCTCACTCTTCACCTTGCCTTCCCCCACCATTGATTCTCACTCCAGATTGTGCAATAAAAACGACCCTTTTACTGTTTGTTTTCAAGAAACAGAACCAAGTTAAAGAGAATGCAGTAGAGGGTAATCCAACGGACATCTATATCATCACTAATATGGTTTTGAAAACAGAACGTACAAATTCTATCAAAATCTCATTATTTTCATCACTATTTAAAAAAAAAAAATTATAATCTGCTGTTCTAAATTCCTCCTTTCTTATTTTTGGGACCAAACTAACAGAACTGCCGAACTGGGATATTCAGAAATTCGAATTGCTGAGAATATCCAATTTATTTTAATCAAATACTGCGAATATGCAATTCTATCCTCTGATGAGGACTCCAAAACTTAATCTTGAATGTTGATGCAAACAACTGTCTTTGACTTTGAGACACTCACCACCCAGGCGAATCATGTGACTAACTAGTTTATGTGTTAATAAGGATTGCATGACACCAGGATTTCTGAATCGTAGCCAAACTTCCTTGTTACGACACACACACGAATAAACAACAACTCAAGCTTGACAATTAACAAGCTCTTCAACTAAACCGGAATTCGATTAAGAGTAATCAACTTTGAACTCTGTAATCCATTTGATAAACGCAAGCAGGAACCCAGAAGTAAAACAAAGAAATTGATGAGCAATTAATACCAAATCGCGTTTTGGAGACTGAAACACAAAGGAGAGTGAATGATCGAGATCAATCATTTAGAATGACTAGGCAACAGATTATCAAACTTAAACCAGCAGAAGAAACTGAAAAAGATAGAGATGGGTTTGCGGCAACAAGGTCATACCTTGCTTGCTTGGTCCAGCTACGAGGGTCTTGCTTGTACAAGAAAGAGGAGCAAGCGCGATGGCGTTTTATTGTTAATCACAACGAGGAAGGACAAGACGACTCAGGTTTTAAGCGAGGGAAAAAAATATATAAAAACATAAACAAAAAAAGAAGAGGAAGAAACGTAAGGGATGGAAATTATCGACGCATATCACGCCACGTGTCTTAAGATGAGTATGAAGACAGAGAGAGGTGGGTCCCCATTCAGGTCAGTGACCGGAAGGGATTTTGTTGCTGACCGTTTTTTTTATATATATACGAAATTGCATAATTTTTATTTTTCATAAAAGGAATATCGAAAAAAAAACTTTAAAAAGTATGATAATTTCTATAATAAAAATATTTACTATCTGCTGAAATGAATTTTCTTTGATAATTTCTTATAATTGTCGATGAAATATAATTAATACTATTATTGATCTTTTTAAAAATATTAAATTATCTGAAGAATGACGAATAAATATGCATTGAACGGACCAAGTTTCTTTTTGATAATTATAGATTAAAAAAAACTGCTATAGGTAACAAACTAATCACCCAAGTTCAAATTACACAACAAAAAAAAAACTAGCTAGCTTTAACAATTCTCGAAACAGAAGAGTCAACAATGTCTTTTCGGAGCGCATTAATCGTTTTCTTCGTAGGTGAGTTATGGATTACAAGCACATGCCGCTGGATGAGCGTCATACCCGTCATGATTGAACGGGCCAAGTTAAGAATGAAAGTACAAGTTTAAGGACTAAAGAAAAATTTTAAGGTTTCACTCATCTTAAAACATCTTAAATATTTTATTAATTTATTTATAATTTATATATATGTATATATTAGTATATAAGATTTTTCCATTATTGTGTAGAAAGTTCCATTTGCAAAGAACCGAAGCCGCACTCTACACCAGTGAGAGTGCTCGGTGCTCGGTACTGCTGACTTTTTCTCTTTCTATGTAAATTAATTAAAATATTTCTTCTGTATATATATATATAAATTGTATAAAATAAAGGACGGAAATAAAAACAATTACTTCAATATAATACATCAAACATAATAATACGGATTAAATCCGAAGAGTACTCTAAGATAGTTGCAAAATAGTTTTTCAATTTTAAAGTTTAAGAAAATTCGTTAAGATTTTATTCTTTTTTTCATGTATTTATTTTAAAAAAAATACGGTACCAACGGCCACTCATTAAGGTAAATTGACGTAGCTATTGATAGCTTAGGGACCTCTTATCTATATTATATATGTAGCCACTATATATAATAGCTAGTCAGTAGCCACTATATTATATTATTATATGCATATCATGATCATCCTTCTTGATTATTTTTTTAAGTAAATAAGTAAATATTAAAAAACAAATAACTTTTTGTTAGAATGGAACTGAATTTTATAGTTTTAACTCCTTCATCGAATTTACCTCGTAAGTTAAATATCTTTAATTTTAGAAAAAAAAATTATCAAATATATTTGTCACGTTTGTTTATTTTTAGTGTAGGATTAAATGAATGTCCGTATGCAGTATTTACTCATTATTTTTTTAAAATAGAAAAAGAAAAAAAGGCAAACTATATAATTGACAAACCATATAAAATTTAACTATATATTTAAAAATTACCTTGGGGTGGGTTGCGAGAGTCTTAAGTATCAATTTGCTAGCTAAATTTTGAGTATTTAAACAATTTGTTAGCTAATATTTTATGAACAAATTACTAGCTTACTTTACACAAAATTAAAATTTGTTAACTCTGTCTAATTTATACTAAATTATGATGAGAACTTGCATTTTACTTATTATCTTACTCTAGTTTTTATGCAACATGCTAAGTGAACTTTTGAAAAATTTACAATTTGTTAATTGGACATTATTAAGTATGGCAATTTACTAACTGAACTTCGGTAAATATTGTAATTTTTTAGTAGACACGTGACGAACACGTGCATGACTTCGTTAACATTTAACACGAATCTAATAAATTATCAAATTTATGTAAAGTTAGGTAGCAAATTATATTAAAAAAAACAACTAACAAATTATTCTTATTATAAAAGTTTATTTAGCAAATTAGTAATTAATTATTTTTAATAAAAAAAAAATATATAAATGCCAAATGAAGAGAGTGTCAATCCTCCAACTTAGACGGTTGAATAATTGATGGGATTTGAAACGACTCCATTCACAAAGTAAGTTTCTTCGATTTTCTCATTTTTTTGTTTATTTAGATTCAAGGCTTATCAAGGTGTACCATCTTTCAACTCTGAAATCATTTTAGTTCCATATCCCTATCATCTATTGTTATATATATATAATTATTCAACTAAAATATTACTAAGATTAATTACGTTATGCGCTACTAGCTTAGAGTTTATAAAATATCCAGATAAATTAATCTACATGTCACTTACTTCTTAAAATTTGAATTAAATGACTTTTTCATATTTAAAATCGCTCTCCTTAATTCTTACTTGTACTGCACTTACAAATAATAGATAACGTATATTCCTCTCCATCTAGAACATATTATCGTCAGTGTCCACCGCACTTAAACAAGTAAATTAGTTTATTATCAGATTAAGATATCATTAAAAAAAATGGTATTAATTTCTACATCAGTAAGATCTCGAAAGATATAATAAGTTTATGTTAAGTAACTTAAGAGTATATCGAGTTGCATTCACTCACAAGATCAGATTTTTGAGACAGTTGGTTAAAGCGTACGTCTTAAGTCTAACAGTTTCAATCTATAACGTTATGATATACACAAAAGCAACCATTACCACCTCATTTGAATGAATGTTCATATGAGTCACCATCTGAATACAACGTCGAAATGTATTTAATGGATTCACGTCTACAAACTCCTATGAATGCATTTCATATTTGTTTTTTGGCCAATTATTCATTTCATATTTACTTCTTCTTTTTTATGAATATTGCGTATTTAAATAAAAAATGAATTAAATAGCATCCATTATTAATCAAATTGTAAGTGCAAAATTATATAAATTCACTCACAATTTCGAATTTTTGAGACAGTTGATTAAGACGTGCATCTTAATTCTTAAGTCTCACAGTTTCAACGTATAAAGTCTCACAAAAGCAACCATTATCACCTCATTTGAATGAATGTTCATACGAGTCACCATCTGACTACAACGTCTAAATGTATTTAATGGATTCACGTCTTTAAACTTCTATGTATTCAATTTTTTTTTTTTGCCAATTATTCATTTCATATTTATTTCTTATTTTTATGAACATTGCGTATTTAAAAAAATTTGAATTAAATATCATCCATTATTAAACAATTTGTAAGTACAAAATGATCTAAATGTATTTCAATCCCAACATAGAGATGTATATGCTTATACTTTTACTACTTTATTATATAATCTTGTTCCACTCAAACATCTTTATTCCAATGTATAAAGACACAGTTTTCGTCCTCATACATGATACATTCCCTTTCATCCATAGAGATTGCAATTATTGGATGTGGAGAAACTCCAAATGTTTGTAATGAGTAGGGTGGATGATATAAATATTATTTGTTTGGAGAAGTAATAATAGGAATTTTGTTCACAATAGAGTTATTTAAGTATTTAATTAAGGGGTAAACTTACATAACAATTATTTAGGTTAGCAATATGTGATTAAATGATTATTTATATTTTTATATGTTTATAAACAGATACTTACGTTTCAAAAATATGACTTTTTTGTTAAATTTATCATATTTGGTCACTTATATTTAACAAATGTAATTAAATGGTCACTAAAATAATGATTTTATCATTCCCTTTTATATTGTTCTTCATGTTCATGTTTAGAATATAATTGCAAACTTAAATTTGCATAAATCTGAGTTCGAACTGTAATCCATAAACACAAATCTAAGTTCAAACTGAACACAAAAATGTGAATCTAAGTTCAGTTCGAACTCAGATCTGCTTGATGCATACTGGGTTCAGTTCGAACCTAAATTTGCATTCGAAATCATATTTATGATTTAATTCGAGAAAGAAAATCTTGAAGATGAAGAATATAATAGAAATAATATTTTAGCTATCTTTGTATATATATATATTATTTTTTGTAATTGTTCAGTCACATTTTAAAACGTAAGTAACTGATCAACATAAATTTTATCTATTCAGTCATATATGTCAAGAGACTATAGAAATAATTTATTTTTAATTAATGAAAAGTTAGAGCATATGGTACAAACTATCAACTAAAGACGATGGGTTGTAACATTCGGTTGTTAAAACAATCTCTTTTTTGTTTGTTTGTTTATTTCGTAATTCAGTAAGTGCACTCAATTTTATTTATTTTTTAAATAAAAAAATTATCCATATAATATAATTAGAGTCTCGGGTAGGACTGTCGATGGTTAAGGTATGGTACGGGTATGAAAAATACTATAACCATTAAAATAACTGTGGTTATTAACTTTGGTTTTATCAGTATACTCATATTTATTCCACACGTGTAATATAATAAAAGACTGGAAATTTTATTACTCATATTTATTCCACACGTGTAATATAATAAAAGACTGGAAATTTTATTTAAAAAAATACATAAATCTATATTGCCAACAATAAAAATATATAAAATAACATCATGGTTATTTATTATCTGTATGGACATTGACTTCCATTATTTAGTATATATTAGTTTATTAATAATAAATAATTATTATATTTATATTTTTTGGGGGTAAAACTATTATATTTATATAATAACTGTGGTTATAAGTTATAACAAGTGTTATCAGAACCGGTCCAGACCGACAATCCGATCGGGAACCGGACCCCTGTCTGGTTTGGTTCAGCTAAAAAACTGAAATGCATATGAACAGTATTTGAACCAGGTTGGACCAGCCGATTTCCGGTTCTAGATTTTTTTGGGGTGGTTTAATTTTTTTGGGTGGTTTCTTCGGTTTAAATTGACTTTTTCGGTTCGACCGAGCAACTTCTACGGTTTAGAAGTTATGTTTAAAGTTTAGACCTATTGTGTTTGATTTTAAGACTATTGTGTTATGTATATTCAAAGTTTGAGGTAACATATTGTGTTTGAGAGTAATTTGTATGTTTTAGACTATGTAGTTTGTGTGTGTTTGAGGTAATTACGTGTGTGTTTGAGACCATGTAGTTTGTAATTGTATTTTCAATTTTTTTTTGCTTGTGAACTATGAACCGCATGTCGAACCGGGTCGGATTGGACCGACCGAATCGGGAACCGACCTCCTCATCGTTTCGAGGACTGATCCGGTTCTGATAACATTGGTTATAACTCAAATACCATAAGCATAACCATAACCATTATGGGTAGAAATTCCATCACCATAACTGTACCGCACCATAATAGTACGGTTAACCATATTAAACAGTAACGATTATAACCATGGTTATGTATTTTTCACCGCACTATTGTCGAACCTAGTCTCGGGTCAATACAAGTATGTTATCAATAATGGGTGTAATTTTCTATCTTTTGTTGACCGCATATCCACCCATGATTTATTTTAGGATTAAATACGATAATGTCCCCTAAATTTTATGTCGATTTTAAAATTTCTCCTTAAAGTTTAAAATCTCCCCTAATGTTTATGAATGATGAAAAATCCCCCCTGAAAGAGCATCTCGCAAGGGATGATTTTTCATCATTTTCAAACATTAAGAGAGACTTTAAACTTTAAAGAAGAATTTTAAAATTGGTGTAAACTTTAGGAGGGCAATAACCGCAATATCATATTTTACACTTTATTTTATAACTATTTCCAAATCTAATTCCACTATCAACTAGTTCCGCTCTCTATTGATCTCAGTTGCCTTTTATCATCTATATCTATCTATCTATATATATATTAATTTGGCTAAATCACATACAATGTTGACAAATAAGTTTTTTGTTGTAGTTTCTCACTCCTAATGTTAAATTAATCTCTTCTAATTGGTCCATGTCAATCATAAATTTCTCATTCCTAGGTGGCATGTCATGTAAGTCACTTTAAAATCCTTTAAAATCTCTCATTCATTCTCAAGATAAGTTACAAAACTCAGATCATTTCTCATTCATTCATAAATTATGATTTTTCATTCAATATATTTTATGAAGTGAAATTCATATAATAATAAATACACATTATTATATTTTATGAATATCAAGTATAACCCAATCTATATTTGAATTATTAAAATACTATTTATATAATAAACTATAATATATTATTATTACTAAAATAAATAAAAAACTACTAATGATTTTAATATGGACAATAACATATTTTTTTACAGTTTTGTGAAAAATATGTTTTATATATTTATAACCCAACCTATTTTTGAATTATTAAAATACTATTTATATAATAAAAATACAATATATTATTATTACTAAAATATATAATAAAATTACTAATGATTTTAATAGTCTTTTGTAAACATGTGCACTTTTTAATATTAATTTTAATTATTGATTCATGTATTTTTAACTAATTTTGATGAATAAATGCACTTAGTATAATATATAATTTTTGTATTTCATAATATAATTTATAATAACTTATCTATATAATTAATTATTTCATGCATTTTTAAGTTTTAATATTTTATTGTAAACAATTCAAATTTACAACAATGAACTTTTTGAAAAATTCTTATAGTGTATATTCACTGGCAAAATAACTTTTTAAACCTTATAACGGTACATTTATTATTTTATTTTTTAAAATTATTTTACACTATATTCATTTAAAAACAATTTAAATATGTTATATTAAGTACCATAAAAAAATAACTTATAAATATAAAAAAATAAAATATATTACTAATTGCGCAAAGCGAACACCGGACACCGGATATCTAGTTATCAATCTTTCAAGTAATAATAGAATTAGAACAACAATGTTTTTAATTAATATATCAATGGAAGTAGTAATTTTCTTGAGAAGGCTGAAGGCCACACGTTTTTTAAATTAATGATTTTATTAATATTATCGACGCTTCCGTGAGAATCCCAAATATGCTATTTCGTGAGTTATAGCGACGCTTTTCAAAGCTGGGAAAATATTTTCCGACACCAAAACACCGTTGCTTAAAACTAAAACAAAAAATACCTGCAAATAAATATACACAAGGACAAGCATGTAACTACCACAAACTAGGGTTCGGATATGACAAATATTATAATTATATTATATTTGTTTTTACTATTTATCATAATCATTTTGCGTATAATCTTCAATATTATTACCGTATTTATAAACGTGATTATTAAATCATTGTTTTACTCATATACTCATATTCGAAGAACTCATATTTTATTATAATGCTCGTTAATCAAATTTTGGAGCTTTTGGTATTAAAATATTAGTTTAGATATTAAAAAAACTTTAATCTAACACAATCGAGTTTAGTTTTAGTTCAACATACATATTTTTTTTTTTCAAAAATAAATAAATACTAAAAAATACACTTTGAAATTTTTATGCATGATAAGTTCTTATATATATATTTAAAAAACATTATATATATATAGTTATACAGTTATGATTATAATCACGATTATGAATTAAATAGTACAACTGTAACAATTACTAACAAACAATTTGTTAAAGCAACCACATCATAATAGAGCGTGGTTAACCATATAAAATAAACGATGTGAAAATCCAAAATTTTAAATTTTCACCACAAGATTGTTATCCTTATGCGTAAGTTGTATATCATGTACTGGTATTATTAGTGAAAACCACATTTTTAGAAGAAACAACAATAACACTTTCATACAACATACAAGACCTTACTTATCTACACTTTTAAGGACACGGTTTATATAATGATCCCTTCAAGCTAATTAAGCCAAGAATCTCTCCAAGAGATTCCCAAAGAAGAACCTTGTCTTTGCTGATTCAGGGCTGCTTATTGTTGGGTCAGGCACTTTCTTCACATTCAGCATCATTGTGTTCCCGATCTCCTTTCGAAGTGCTTCGATCGTCTTCATGTTTACTGGGTTTCCCGACGCGTCACGAATATAGAAAATGTTCATGGCTTGCTCCCCGATTGTAGAGACTCCTGCCCTTGTGACCGAAAGCCCGTGCTCTCTGAGGATTCGAGTTACCTCAGAGAGCAACCCGACTTTATCTTTTGCGCAAAGCTCGAGTCTTAGGCCCTGATTAGTTAGTTGAGTTAGGGTTCATTAGGAGGACTCACCAAACCAAATTACCAGATTGGTGAATTTATTTTTACCTCACTGACTCTTCGTTGAACTGCAGCTTGAAGGCATTTGATGACCCTTTCTTTTTCTCCTTCATCATCCAGGGTGCAGCCATCCATATGGCGAATGTAGTACTCCTGAAATATCATAGTCGGGTAATCATCAAAGCTAGACAGAAAGAAAAATATCGTAGATATGACAGGCATGTGTCAACCCACACCAAATAGTAACCACATTAAACAACTTGGGTTTCATCCTAAAACCAATTGGTTATAGGAGTATGTAGCATTGTTGTATATATGGTGCCCAAATTGTTGTATACCCACTAGTGTGGTATACCAAATCACACTGCTTTCAACACTCCCCCGCATTCTGATAACTCGATTAAGGCACGACACCGGCACATTTTTAATTCAGACGGGTTGGGACTTAACAAATCCCCTCTCATGTCCAGACCGACCCAAACTTTGGTACGAGGAATAAACAAGACACAACAAACCCACATCAGACACCCACAACGAGAAACAACCCTAAACGGAACTGAGTTCTGATATCATATTAAATTTTAATATCGGGGTCGAGCCAATCCCAAATAGCAACCACATTATACAACTCGGGTTCCATCCTAAAACCAATTGGTTATAGGAGGAGGTAGTCTTGTATATATGGTGCCCAAATTGTTGTATACCCACCGGTGTGGTATACCAAATCACAGTGCTTTCAACACTCCCCCGCACTGTGATAACTCGATTAAGGCACGACACCAACACATTTTTAATCCAAACGGGTTGGGACTCAACAAATCTTCTCTCATGTCCATGCCTGACCCGAACTCTGGTACGTGGAGTAAATGAGACACAACAAACCCACATCGGGCACCCACAACGGGAAACAACCTAAACCCTAAACGGAACCGAGTTCTAATACCATGTTAAATTTTAATATCGGGATCGAGTCACACCCAAATATCAACCACATTATACAACTCGGGTTCCATTCTAAAACCAATTGGTTATAAGATGAGGTATCCGTGTTGTATATACGGTGCCCAAATTGTTGTATACCCACCAGTATGGTATACCAAATCACAGTGTTTTCAACAAGGCAAATAAGATTAAGGAACGAACGTACTTGTAAGGCATCAGGGCCTTCGGAGGTGATACTAGCATGGAAAACAACGTACTGCATGTCCGTAAGTGTACACACGATGTCGAACAACAGCTTCGCCCTGTCTTTGCAGCGAACTCGAACGACCGAGTACCCCTTGTCCTCACAGTAGTCGATACTAATTCTAGGCTTCGACGAAGGAGTATCGTGGTCAGGTTCGGGCATCAATCCGCAATTCTCATAATCCTTGTCGGCAAACAACATCTGGTGCAGCCTCCTATCAATGTGGGTGAACCCCATGGAGAAGCTGGTTCGGGCCCTGCCCTGGTCGTCCTCGGAACATCCTCGGAGGATGTTCTTGAGCTGCTCCTCCATGAGAGAGAGCTTCTTTGGGTCTTCCACGGCGTGAGAGGTGATGTCGTCGTTTACATAGAGAACAGAGGCGATCCGCATGTTGTGAGTCCAAACCTCGGCTGCAACCACATTGATTTGGAGGTTGGCGAGGACTGCAGAAATCTCAGACAGGAGCCCGGGGCGGTCGCGGCCTGTTAGCTCGACCGCTGTGTGGTTGCCGATGGAATGGACCCCGACTTGTCGACCTGGTAGGGTCTTGATTCGGTCCATGCGGTGTCCATTTGGGCCTAAAACCTGTTGCAATAGGTTCGATAGACTTGGTTTAGGATTCAAAGAAAACAAGAGAATGTGGATAGACCAATTTACCCTTCTAATAGTTATTTAATAAAACAAAGAGTGGATAAATTGGTAAATTCACATCCAAATCCTTTCATTTTACCTTCTCCATTGTTTTCAAATACGATCAAAACTAGGGGTGACAAGACGAATTGTGTGTAGGTGTGTATTATTGTCTGTATCAATGCATTTATTGTGTTACACTTATCAAACACGAACACGCACAATAAGTTTATCGTGTCATGTTCCTCAACACGAACACGACACATAATTTTTTGTGTGTGTTCATATCGTATTGTGTTGAGTTAGTCAGTTATATATTTACATGCGAAATTTATAAGAATTATCAATTCAAACATCAGATTTCACGAGTCTTTAATATATAATTAACAAACTTTATGAATTAAATATCTAATAAGTAGACTTTTAAAAACTACTAAATGAGAATTGTTTAGAAAAGTATTAAAAAAAAAATCAAGTCCAAATTTATAGTTGGCAAAAAAACCAATTTTATCGTGTTAATGTGAGTGTCGTGTTCTAATACCTAAACACGAACACGACACGAAAAATATTTTTGTGTTATCGTTCTGTCATATGCTTTCACAAACACAATTTTTTTTTGTGCGTGTCCGTGTCGTGTTTCGTAGGAAATTGTCAGCCCTAATCAAAACAATTCAACCCTTATGAACAGCACTTCCTCAGGGCGGAAGAGGCCATCTGGAAACAAAGAAACGGAAAAGCAAAAGCATATATATGTATACCTTCTCTATGTATTCAATGGTTTTGCTGTCTGTGATCTTGTTTCCTTGATGATCAGTGACATGGAACACTGAAAGTCAAAAGCATAAAAACTTCATCTGATTTGTCAATCTCTCAATAATACATGAACAGTAAGTCTATTATTAATCATACCATCCATAAACCATCCACCATCAGATGAAATATAGGCTTTCGTGACAATAAGGTCAAGGTCAGTGAGTATTTGCACCACTTCCAGCAGTATTCCCGGTTTATTCATGCTATCCACCTGTAAAAACGAAATTGTTAAGCTAGAGTGTTCATCATTTCTAGCAAGTAATTAAGGTTAAAACATAACACGTACCTTGATCAACGTACAGTCGCTGCAGCTAGAGTTATCAACGGACACCCTGACCAAGGTAAGCAATTAAGACTCAACATTCAAAGATACGTAAGGCCAAAGAAATTCTAAGATAAAAGAATGGTGAAGAAGAAACCTTGGTGGGTTGATTCTAGTGCTCATGTTCTCATATTCAGGATCAAAGTATGGCCAGAAAGTCCTTGCCATATCATCAAGCTTCCTTTCTCTGATTATATAATTCCCTGCAGAAAATATTCTCTCTTTTGAATCATCTAGCCTAGTGGATGATCAAATTCCGCACTGAGTTTTCTTATAATATGTATACATTAACAGCTGAATTTCATGAATGAAGTACATCATTTGGGTCACTTCAACAGATAAGTTTGTATAAAGTATGCACTATGCACACAGCTTTATTTATAGTGCTTGAGAGAGAGACCTCCTGGGCTGCTACCAGAACCAGTTGCCACTCCGATCCTCACTCAGAATCTTATCTCATCTGCAAAAAAATCAGCATAAAAAAGGTTTTATTCAACATCAACTTGCCCTTTAGAATAATCTCCACTTGCATATTCATTAATTCCCCATCATTAATCTATTTGGAGTGTCATCATTATTATGAGAAAAATGCCAATCACAAGAAATCCATGTGTGCCACGCATACAAACAAACCCTAAACCAGGGCCGTCAATTTCTGATACGACACGATTAAACGATACGACACGATCTGCTTTAAAGCGTATATGAGTTTGACTTTAATGGATCCCGTGTCTAAACAACTCTTATACGTTTAGACATGATTATTAATCGTGTCTAAACAACTCAGATCTGCGGATATCTGTATAAACACTTAAACACGATTAACTATTCGTGTATAATCGTGTTGTGTATATATGTGACACATTTAGACACATTTAAGTATAATAATAATAATAAAATATTAAAATACTCACTTACTTTGTAATATTGAACTATTAAGACCTTACTTTGTATATTTGGATTTGTATATATATGAATTTGTGTATATATCTGATTTAAAGCGTATATAAGTTTGAGATTAACGGAACCCGTGTCTAAACAACTCTATACGTTTAGACACGATAAACGACTTATACGTTTAGACACGAGACATGTTTAGACACGTTTAAAATTTATCCGTTTAGACACGACACGACACGATTATGACACGACACGAAACGATTGCCACCCCTACCCTAAACCACTTGTCTGCATCTGACGTGGGCAAGACAATGATCCCATTTGACAAGTTGTTGTTTGCAAATTGACTTCTCCTTTTTGCCCCCTCTAGGCGTTATTCTGAAGACACCGCTTGGCGGCTTTCGTTGCTTTTGTCGACATTTTTTTAGATATATACTCTCTCCCTTCACTATTACTACTTCTTCCAGCAACTTCTCTTTCTGAAATTAATGTTCTTTATAAAAAAAAAATAGCTTGGACTCCTGTTAATGGCAGAATAACAAGTGTGAAGTGTTTGTAATTCTTATTTCTTGAATCGCCTGAGACCATCTCTCCTGTCGATGGAACTGTAACGACTCAAAATTCGAAGTTTTAACTATCCAACTTCTTAAAGTTTAGCAATTTTGTGTAAAATACTATAATTAACACAAGGCTATGCAGTTTTACTCAAAAAAATAAACAGATGACGCTTCATAAAACAGTACTGTAAACAATAATTTAAGATCCCAAGACGATGAAATCGCTTGGTTTAATTCAACCGGACAAATATTCCCACCTCATCCATACGATTTATACGGAACTAGAAAAAACTTTTTAACTGTAAATGTGGAAAAGGAAATAGGGAATTTTGGAAAGGAACAACTGACCTTAATCGTGCGAAGAATTAATTGTATTCTTGGTTTCTCCGAAATTCCAACAGCAGCAGAAACAGAAAGAGGAGCTTTTTCCTCACATCTTGAAACCACTCACTCACTCACTGACCATGGACGAACTGTTTTCTATCTCTGAGAAACAGAAACAAAATTTTGGTCCATCTCTGAGAGACCAACCTACTTTTATAACCCAGGAATTATGCTATTCTCCCCTCTCTCGACGTAGGATAGGACTACCACTCAGTATCTTTCTTTTTCTAGTAGTACTTAAATAATTTGGAGGGAACAAATAAGGAAGGAGATGGACGGCGTAGAAATGGAGTTGCAAACAGTGTTTTTTTTCCTGGGATTGGTTGTTCAAAAAATCAAATAAGTGTATTTAGTTTATTTTTGTCAGGAAATTTTGTCAGGAAAAGGGAATTATTATTTATTACTCACTGATGAGTGATGACGCGGCGACCAACTTCTCACAGACAAATAGATCCCCAATAGAATAGATTAATTTCCTTTCCTGGCGCGTGGAATTCTAAAACGGCAGTTCGCGGTGGCTACGCGCAGAGACGGTTCTGCAATAATCACACGTGTGGGGCATGCGCGTGGGTGTTTTCGGGATCCGAGTATTGCATTTGCTTTGTTGGTGTGTGGTGTCAGTTGTTCACCACTCGCAGTTTCTTTCTAGAAGGTCAACTCTCTTTCATATTTGCCTTATGGTCCTTCATATGTCCAAAAAGTGATACTATCAAGTTTGTTTTCTATTCAAATCTTGCTATCATTTGCAAGAAGTCATTGTAATAGTTTATAGGGTTAATATGTGTAATGGTACCATATCTTTGAGTCACATGATTGGATGGTAACATATGTTTTTTGATGTGATTAAATGGTCTGTTATGTTTGGAGAATGTTCTACGAAATTATGCTAGTCAATCGTTAGATTTTTCTTTTAAAAGATTCATGTCAGCACCACGTAGATATATAATATAATATTTAATTTAAAAATTAAAATAATATGGAAAAATCAGGAAAAAGTTTAAAAAAATATTTTAAAACTTTATATATTAATAATTATTTTTAAAATTTTATTTAAAAAAAAAACGAAAACTTGAAAAAAAAACTAGAGTTCGACTTGGATCCAATTGACTCATCCTAAGGTCGAACCCTGGGCTGGATTGGAACCCCCCCCCCCCCCCCCCCCCCCACACACACAAGGTTACCTGACTTGAGCCAGATCTGGATCATACCCAACCCTAGGTTCGACCCTGGTTGGGTCAATTGGACCCCAATGATTATTTTACATCTGCCACATCAGCGCTACATCAGTATTTTCTTAGTTAAACTTGACGGCAACACTAATTTGAACTAAATAATAATATTTTAAAAACATAAGGTACTAAGAAACAATATAAGAGTACCATACAATCACATACTCAAAAATATAATATCATTGCATACAATCACATACTCAAAAATATAATATCATTGCATCTATTAACCTTCGTTTCTAATTAGATGATGTTGGCAAATGGCTAATGGGTTGGATCACTTTAAACTAACTGATCAGATAAACATATAATAATAATAAATCAATGAATATTCGTGATATGACAGATTTTACCACATCAATAAGAAACGATAATAATAATATAAATATTGTTATAAGTAAGAAATACTATTGGTTTGTAGTTTATTTTAAAATTTGGAAGTGTAAGTAGATTTTTAGATCTAAAATTATATAAAGTAAAAAGTTAAGTGGTAACACCCCTCATCTCATGTCAATATGACTTTGTATCTAGCTCCACCATCTTCTAACATGCATCATCTCTACCCAGCTACAGGCATGAAGCCACAAAGGGATGAGGGGAGGGGTGGTTGCCCCTCAACTTTTAATTTTATCTAAATTTAGTCCTAAAAATATATTTATTTTCATTTTAGGCTTTTAAATTTTTACATTCGCCCAACTGAATTTTTTTTTTAAGAAGATAAGCTTACACTTTAAGTGGTTGCGGGCGTCTGATACCATTTTTCTCAGTCAATATAGGAATCTCTTGCTTTTCTTTGCATAATAATGATGGATGGATGACATAATCCCAAACAATGAAGTGAAATTCTTGATTATGATTCTCATATCTATAATTCCGGTGCTAAAATTAAAGGACTCCCTTGAAGAAGCTCTACAGCCCACTTCTGCAATTTAAGGCACCCATGCTCTTTAGCAGCATTCAACACACTCTCTAACATCGGACCCGTCGGTTCGATCGACATTTCTTCGACAAACTTCTCAAGTTCTTCGATATGCCCGTGATTACCATACATCTCGATCATACACTGATAATGCTCTATCCTCGGAATAACGAAATAAACATCACTAATCGAATCGAAAAGCCTTCTTCCAAAAACCGTGAGGCCTTCCGATGCACACGCAAGTAAAACACCATGAAACGTGGTTGCATCCGGTCCGATCCTTTCCTCCTCCATCAACTTGAACAACTTAACAACCTCGATCGGCCTCTTATTGTGATAGCAACCGAAAATCATCGAGTTCCACAGTATAAGGTCCCTCAAATCAGTCTGTTTGAAAACCCGAACTGCGTAAGTGAGACACCGGCACTTGGAGTACATGTCGAGCAAGGCACACGATACCACTTCGTCGATTTTGTAACCTTTTCGGATCATGAATCCATGGATTTGCTTCCCGTGGTTTAAGGAAAATAAATTTGCACATGCAGAAAGAAGAGTTCCAAAGGTGTATTCGCTCGGTTCAGCCTCCCACTGCATTTCGGCAAACATCTGCATCGCAGTCTCGCTCATTTGGTGACGAGCGTAGCTCGTCAGGAATGAATTCCACGAAACTTTGTCGCGCCACCGACCCATCTGACGAAACCAATCCTTGGCGATTTTAAGGTGTCCGCATTTTCCATACATGTCTAGTAAGGAGTTCCCGACGAACAGATTCGAGTAGAACCCATTTCGGTAGACGTATCCATGCACAATTTTGCCTAATTCAACATCGGAAAAAGCCGAGCTTATCTTGGCAATCAAGACGAGGGTCACGCTGTCGAGTTTGGTGTTCTTCTTCCCCATCAGGGTTAAGAAATCAAACGCCTCGTCCAATTGGGCAAACTTGATGTAGCTCGCCAGCATAGCGTTCCAAGAGATCACATTGCGCTCAGGCATTGAGTCGAAGAGCTCCCTTGCCCGTTTAGTGTTGCCACTTAGACCATATCCTGACATAATACTAGTCCAGGAGATGATGGTTCGGGAGCTCGGTTCATCGAATATCTTATATGCATCATCTAACTTACCGCACTTGACGTACATATCGATTAAGGAGCTAGAGATCACTTCATCTCCTTGAACGAAAAACTTGATGGTAACTGCATGGATTTGCATGCCCTCTTCGAGGGCATGCGTACTAGAGCAAGCGACGAGGGCGTTCGAGAATGTGAAATTGAGTGGCTTGATATTGTTGGTTCGAAGCATCTTGAAGAACATATGAACTGCTCCCTTCCCATCGCCCATTTCAAGGTACCTTCTGACAATCACGTTCCAGGACACCGCGTTTGGGATCTTGATCTCGTCAAACATTTTCCTCGCGTCGATGATTTTCCCGCACTTACCGTATACATCGACAAGTGAGCTTGCGAGAATCACATTCGTGATGAAACCTTGTCTCGTCATCAACCCATGAGACTGCATGCAGAAAGGAAGTGATAGTAAAGCAGCACAAGCACCGAGCACGGTCGCGAAAGTAACCTCGGTCGCTGAAAAACCGAGCCTGTACATTTTCCGGAACAGCACTTGAGCTTTCCCGGGCCGACCTCCTCGGGCATAGGCTGCGATTATTGCATTCCAGGACCCGCCATCTCTTTGGCGCATTTCGTCGAACAGCTCGTGCGCGTCTACCAGACAGCCGCATTTCCCGTACGTCTCGATTGCCCGGTTCAAGAGGAAGACTGGTGGGTTCCCGTAGAAGGTTCCGAGGTGGGACTCGAGCTTCCGGGCCTCAACTATGGCGAGTTTCGAAGAGCAGAAGTTGAAGAGTTCGGCGTATATTGAAGGAGGGAATGGTGCGGCGGACGAGGAGACGAGGGAGACGACCTTCTTGAGCTCAGCCTTATTGAGATCATCCTTTTTGAGGTAACTCAGTACTGTGTTGGTTAAGGAATTGGGAGAATTGGTTTGCGGTGGACTGATGTTCTTGGCGCTGTTGTTGAGCAGGGTGTTGATTCTGGAAATGACATTAACGCCCATTGAGGAGTAGAGCTATGGAACAAGACATTCAGCTACTGAATGACGGCAAATCAGCTAAGGACAGATGCAGAGAAAGCTTTTACGAAAAGGAAACCCGCAGCCGCGTAACACCTCAAGCTCCGGTTGAGAATTCTGTCGGACTGTGGTGGTTGAGTTCCTCCTTGTCGTTCCCATGACAAAGGCGTAACTGATTTCTTCCTCGTCACCACTTGCCACTTATTCGACACGGGGCCTGACAAAATGTGAATATCTAATCGTGTTGCGTTCTTAAACGTGTCTCAAAAATTCAAACACAAACACGAAACGATTATTAATCGTATAAAAATTGTTTAGACACGAGATCCGTTAAAGTCAAACTCATATATGATTTAAAGCAAATATATACAAAATAAAGTTTTAAAAGTTCAATATTAAAAAGTAAATGAGTATTTCAATATTTTATTATTATACTTTAAATGTGTATAAATGTGTCACATATATACATAACACGTTTAAACACAATTAGTTAATTGTATTTATACAAATTGTGTCGGTCAGAAATTGGATGCAATAGTTTTACTTTGCGTGGAATAACATCTAAGACACAGTACATGGACTAACATGGTAAAGAAATAAATTATATTTTAATTATTTATCTATTCAAATAAAAAAATTGTGGATAATTGAATTATGACTCTAGTGCCGTGCCGCAAATAATGAGTTTAGGGCCCATTCCATGTTAGTGGTAGGCTGGTAGCTATCGTTCTCATTCTATGCTTTGGGGTACGATTGAAGACTTGCCGTTCGGCTAAATTTTCGGACGATCGATGCTAATCTTTTAATAATGGTCAATGTGCCCCCTAAAGTTTGGACAAAATTTAAGAATTCTCCTTAATGTTTAAAATTTTAAATTTTAGTCATAATATTTGAACGAATTCAAAAATCCTGTCATTCCGTCCAATTTCCGTTTAACACTAACAGGAATGTCATCATGTGCAGATCACGTGACTTTTTTTATATTAAATGGACAAAAATGCTCTTCATGGAACTTCAAGTTGTTCTTCAAGCTTTCGCCCAGAAATTGGACTTCCGTAGAACATCTCTCTCTCTCTCTCTCTCTCTCTCTCTTCCTTCTCTCTTCCGTAGAAATTGTTCTTCTCCCTTCCGTAAAACATATCCTTCCGTAGAAATTGTTCTTCTCTCTCCCTTCTCCCGCCACCATCCTTCCCCATCTCTCTCTCTAGACTCTAGCTAACCATGGTAGTACTCGGATTAAGGATGAGTTAGATGAGCGTTTTCCTTTGGTAGTTTGATTGGTATAGTGTATTTGTAATGAATCATGTAAGAAGTACGTTATGAAGTATGTAATGTTGCTGTATGAAACTAATTTTTGGTTCTACAATGAATATTCAATGTTCTTGAAATTTTCCAGGTGGATTAACTATACCCTTAATGTATTGAACGTGTTTAATATCCCCACTTAAAGTTTGTCAAAGTAAGGGCAGTTATATCTTTTCAACTTAAGTAAAGGCACGTTCATGATACATGTTCGGTATACCGTCTCAAATAAACAATCTTATGACGGAAATTGAGGATTTTTGATTTCGTCCGAACATTATGACTACAATTTTAAATTTTAAACATTAAGTGGAATTTTTAAATTTTGTCCAAACTTTAGGGGGCACATTAACCATTAACCCTATTAAATATATATAAAAGAAAGTTCCTAACGTCCGATATTTATTTATTTAAAAATATAGTTTTTGTTAATCAATTAAAAGGGTGTAGGTGTAGCATGCTAATTTTTAGTGAGCGGTAAAAAAAATCATCATTGTTTAACAATTAATTAAAACAAAATTTAAAATATTACAATTTTATATAAGTTTAACAAGTTATTGAAATAGCAAATAAGACAAGGTTTACGTAACAACGTGTCGTCACTTATATCTCCTTTCATTAAAAATTTGTATATCCCATTTTCATAAATATTTTTCTAAAAAATATAATATCTCGAATATATAAACTATAGATGATGACGTTGATATAATGAGCAGCAATCGACTATCCAAAAATTTGTTTTATTTATGGCATTGCCTCATTGAAAAGGCTGTTTCCACACAAAACCCACGACATCATTATACGTAGACATATACATACATATATGTTTCTATAATATTATATTTATCAGTAATTGTTCGAACTTAAATATTAGGTTCATAAAACGGTTTGATCGTAGTTCCGAAATGAACTAAACAGAACCAAAGCAATAAATAGATGTTCTTAAATATTGAGCTACGTATAATACATAAAAAAATAATTATCTTTATTATTTAATTAATTAAGTTAGACCGATTTGGTTTACTTTGATTTGGTCAGTTCAAAAATTGTATATGTTTAATCCGGTTTGATTTGAATTTTTAGTATAAACTATTTAAAAAAATGAGTTGATTCGAACTGAATTAAATCTAATGTTTTGAACTGATTTACTTTAACTTTAAAAAACTGATTTTATTTTTAAATTAGTTTGGTCGAACCGGTTCAAACCAGACCATAACCAAATCAAATCCGGTTCAGTTTGTACGTATTATAATTATAATAAAACATAAAGAAACACAAAAGAAATGGCGGACAAGTTTGTCTTTTTTAACGTGAAAGGAGGAGGGATAAAAACTAAAGAGAGACCATTCATCCTTCCTTATAAGGACACGTGTAATGGATATCAAAAGCCAATAGGAGACTCCCACTCAACATATGGAGCTCCCTTGACTTTTCTATGATACCTCTCTTATATATTAATGTTTTATTAAATAATATAATATAATATAAAAGAAAATGAAAATGAAAATATAAATATAAATTATTATAGAGTTGGTTGTACTGAATACTGAGGCCTGATAATGCCATCTTACCAAACTCTTTTGCTTCCTTCTCCAGCGAAACAATCCCTTCTCAGTCCTTCCTTCCTTCCTCCCTCCCTAAATCATCTCTCTAGAATCAGACAATGCTCGATCTCTCCACCGCACGACCCACCAAGACGACCAACTTAGCAGATCTCCTACGGTGCTCGTCTTCCTCCTCCGACATATTCACTAACTATTACGAGCCGATACGAAGAGGCACACTGACGTTCACCACCGACGATGCACGCGCCACCGACGATGGATCGGGCGACTCCACGCCTCCACTGTGGAGGAGCTCCAGTCCTACGGGAAGCCCTGACCGTGACCAGACCGCTAGCACCCTCTACAGCTCCCTCTCCCCGAGATCGAGAACCCAGGCCATCGCTAGGGGCCAAATGGAGCTCATGGAGATGGTGAAGAACATGCCTGAGTCATGCTACGAGCTGTCATTGAAAGATCTCGTGGAGACCAACCACCGATACCAGGGGTCTGCGGGGGTTAAAACTAGCTCTGAGTTGAGAGTAGGTCAAAGGAATACCGGTGGGAGAAGGATCGGGGCACAGCAGCAGGTGGTGCGGAGTAACAGCAACGGCGGGTTCCTGCTGAAGATGGTTGTACCGGTTTCTTGGGGTGCAAGGAAGAAGAAGACGACAACCAGGGAATGTTCTGTAAATGGTAGTACTAGTCTGAGAGCTTTTCCGGTGTCAGACAAGGAGTGGTGGACGAAGAGAAAAGGAGGGTCTGTTTCTGCTTCGATGGAGAGTGAGAGCGTCGAGTCAAGTTTGAACAGTGAAAGTCGGAAAAGCAGCAGCAGTAGCAGTAGAAGCAGCAGCACCAATGGCAGCAGCAGCAGAAGGTATGTCACCAATGGCAGCAGCAGCAAAAGGTATGTTGTATATTATATTAGGTTAAATACTAAGGTGCAATGATCTATCCGAATTTTAAAAATTTAAAACGAATTAACTCAAATTTTGAAGAAAATGGAAATAACCACCTCCGTCCCATTTTTCGTCAACTATCGTCGGAAAGTCGTTGGAAAGCCGTCGGAAATTCGTAATAAATTGAACGGACGTCGCTATTTGCACCTTGTTCAAAGTTGAGTTAATCCGTTTTGAATTTTTAAAGTTCGGATAACCTGTTGTAAAACGTCCAAAGTTCAGGTAGCTACTTGGTATTTAACCCTGTTATATTCATAGCACATTCTTGAAATAATATATCGTCTAGGGTTAGAAATTATGTAAAATTAACATATTTATTCAACATTTACACAGATAATAGGAAAATAAATTCACATTATTACATATAAATATGTATATTAATTATATGCAATATTGTGGATACCTTAAATTTATTTATTAATTTGATATGTCAACTGTCATTAGTGTTAGCCATGTTTGAGGTAACAATAAATTAGTATCATTAGTGGAAAAAAATCAAAATTAAAAAAGAAAGATATTTTGGTGGAGAATTAATTAACAGCACAACATTTTTGATGATGCAGATTCGAAGAGATGAGTGACTGCTGGTCATTTATCAGAATGAAGAAGCCAAATCCTTGAAGGAAAGAAAAGCCTTGACTAAGCTATAATTATGCTTGTATGCCACGTCATATTAAAAACAACTTTTGATGTATAATAATATATTAACCTATATGGGTGATCCAATTTGGTTGAGTGAGCAACCCGTATGATTTAATAAAATGAAAATATGATTGTAAGTTCGAAATTATGGAGTTGGGAATGTCCATTGGAACTTGGAAGATATCAATTTTGTCATTGAATTGAATGGGGTGTTTTGGTAATTTCAAATAAAAATTAAAGTTTAATAAATATATTTTTTTTGGATAAAGTTAAATAATGACATGTATTGAAATTGACAATTTTGAATTTTAAACGAATGCTAAACATTTTTGATTCATGACATTTGGCTTTGTATACAATAATTAATTCTGAGTTTTAAAAAAAAAATAGATGTTATTAAATAACATTATTTAATTTTAGCATTATTATAATAAAAAATTCATAACTTTGTCTTACTATTCTATTTTATAAACTTTTTTATGTATAAATAAGGGTTAATTACAAAAAAAAAATGATAAAAAAAAACAAAGAGCAAACTGATTTTTTTTTGACAAACAACAAACCAAACTTTTGAATTTGAGCAAACAACAAACCTACCTCAATTTTTTTTTATGTTTTGAACGGATTTTTCAATGTTTGATAGAGTTATTAAGTCAACATTAACTGAACTATTATAAGGAAATGTTATTACGACTAAATAACTCCCTCAAAAATTGAAAAATCCGTTCAAATATAATGAAAATTTGAGATAGGTTTGTTGTTTGTTCAATTCCAAAAGTTTTATTTGTTGTTTGTAAAAAAAAAAGGTTATGTTTGTTGTTTGGTTTTTTCTCAAATTTTTTTTATAATTACCCTATAAATAATTTTGAATAACTTTCCAATTATATGTGATAGACTCATACCATATATTTCTAATTTAAGTATTATAAGAACTAATTAAAAATAATATACATGTATTTTTACAATAAATAATTTATTATGACACGTTTTTTATAAAATAAAAGTTTAATGGTTACATTAGTACCATATGTTTGACTCATTTTACGAGTTAGTACTCCTATGCTGTTTTTTAGTACTTTATATTTTATTATGTAGTCCAAATTACTGTTGACACTCATGTTTGACTAACATAATAATAATATGGTATTGATGTGGTATATGAAAAATAAATAGACAAAAATATAAAAAATATTATAAAGCATTATATATTAAAAAAATAAAATTATATATATATATATAAATACATAAATTTGTGAAAAAAATGTAGTAAAATTAAAATTAAAAGAATGAAACTAAATTCAAAAAATTAAAATATAATTTCTAAAATATAAAATTATTGTTTATAAAATTATTTCTAAATAAAAAATGGAAAACATTAAAAAAAAATTAGTGTTCGACCCTTGGGTCCATTTTACCCAGCTTAGGGTCGAACCCAGTCGAACCCTAGTTTTTTTTTAAAATAAGATTATAATTAATATATTTTATAATTTAATTTTATAGTTTTAGTTTTTTTAAAAAAAAAATTTCACATATTTTTTATTTTTCTATAATTTCTTTTATGAAATTTTAGATTTATTATTTGAATTTTTTATATTTTTAATATTTACATTAAATATTATATTATATATTTACGTGACAATGAAGTGGTGCTGACGTGGATCATTTAACATAAAAATGTAACGGAAGACTAACAAAGAAACCAAAAGACAACATTATTAAAACATATGGTACCCTACGTTAACCTACAAATTCTTAAAGTACTCTTCAATGCTATTAGAATTATTAACCCTAAAATAAAATACAGATAATGCAATGCAAGGATTCATGACTAATTCCAATATAAACTTCACTTTACGCTATAGAACGAACTGCTCCACATTCCTCTTTACTATTAACAAACTACAGAAGAAACATCGATTATTGGTCTAAAAATCTATGTCTTAGGGCGGGGGCTTGCCCAAGAGTTGGTGGTTGCCGACGTGTATGGCGATTGATGGTCGTGGTCGGCGGCAATCTAATATCAGAGTTTATAGTTTGTTGGGACGCGTCCAAATTCCAATACATCAAATCTACAATCATCCTTTTGAAATTGAGAAATGTAAATCCATTACAATATAAAAAACTAATACCGATCATTGCGGATTGTATGAAGCTATTGATGCAGTTCGAAATAATGAAGTTCATACATATTTTTCGTGAAGCGAATGCGGTAGCGGATATCATAGCGGGTATGACGCTCAATCAGCGACATGTGTTTGAAATTCATAGCTCTCCTCCAAAGAAAACTATTATCGCGCTCCGGAAAGACGCTGTGGGATTTTCTGTTTCGCGAATTGTTAAAGTTAGCTAATTTTTGTTATGTATTTTGAACTTGTGTGATTAATTGTCTCTTATTGCGGTTATTTTAATCCATAATTATAAAAAAAAAATCAATAAATGGAAGATAATGATTAATGGAGGGATCGGCATAGGCTTTTCTACAAAGGAAAGCGCAGTATTATTTTCCTTTAATTGAAAGGAAAATTGGGAGAAAGACAATGATAATGTTTCAATTGAAATTCACTTTTTCCTTAAAAAAAGGAGGGTAAAAGTATAAGCGAAGAAATTATCAATTTGGAAATCGGAATTTATTTTAAAAATGGTATAATTTATTTATTACGTGATTAATTTTATTTATTTTTAATGTAAAATTAAATTAAAATTTATGTATTTATTGATTTAAAAATTTAATTACCTATTTATGATCATTACACTGAATAAAAATTATGAAAATATTGAATATTGGGATCTGATTTTTAAATATTTAGAGTAATATTTTTATTATATTCTTTAATATATTCATAAAATGATTATATAACAACTCAAATTAGTTAACTGCTGTAAAAAAATTGATGTAACTAATAACGTCGTAAAATATACAGCTGGTAAAAAATGGACGGCAACTTACCCTCCCTATCTAAAGGGAAAATGCATAGCAACTTCGTAAATTCGTATCCGCCATCTTTGACCATATCACTCCCCTCCACTCTCTCCTCAACCTTCCTTCTTCAGCACCATCAATCCATCATCATTATTTCTCTCGAAGCCCTCTCGTTTCTTAGGGTTTCGACATTCCTTCTTCCCTCACTCGCCGGGTACGAAAGGGAAGCAGTTCATCTATCGTAGCTCTGTTGTTCACCGATTAGCCATCTTCCTCTCTCTGATTTCCAATCGGACGGGGATCTTTTGCTAAGGATGACGGTGGACTCGGACTCCTCACCGGCTGTTGGCGGCGGCGACTGGCCTCCTGGATTCCGATTCCACCCCACGGATGAGGAGCTGGTTCTCTATTACCTAAAGAGGAAGATCTGTAGAAAGAAGCTGAAGCTGAACATCATCGCTGAGCTTGATGTCTACAAGTGGGATCCTGAGGAACTGCCTGGTAAGATCTTGTTCTCTTAATAGGCTTATTTCTGTTGTTTCATAGTTCCCAGTTTTGGCGTTGACTATATATATATTTATCAAATTGAGATGGTGCTTTTGCTATATGAATCCATCGATACTGTCCTGTTTGCTGATACAGATTTGGGTTTAGTATCTTGTTTGTTTCGATCATAATTATTGGTTTTGATATCATGCTTGTTGTTCTCCTCCCTGGATTTGTTGTTCTCTGAATTGCGGTTATGTGTGTACACGAGACTTTGTACTGGACTTGGCACGATATTTTGTTTTGGAGATTGGTTTGATGAATATCTTAGCGAGAATCATTGGGTTATTTTCAACCTGGTTTAGCACCTTGTTTCTGCTCATCTTTTGCCTACCCGTCTCCTTTTTCACTCGAGTTCTCTCCGGGGTTATTTTCAGCTCAAGTTTAAGCTGTTCACTTTTTCTTCCTTTCAGAAGTTGACTTTGTATTTTCTGGTCCCATTGATCAATTTAGTTTGGTGTAGGGGATGATTTGATTTGTGATAGGAAGGGAATGCGAAATATCTTAGAGAGTGAAGATAGGCAAGGATATGCCTATCCTAATTCTTTGGTTCCTTTATCTCAAAATGTGCTTATTTTTCTGTTGTTATTATAATTATATCATATTGTAGTCAACCTGTTCTTTGTCAAGAATTATTTCATTGTTTCTCTTCCTTTGGAATGTAGATATATGTACTAACGAAAGAATTTTGATTCAGGTCTCTCTTTATTGAGGACTGGAGATAGGCAGTGGTTCTTTTTCAGTACCAGGGATAGGAGGTATCCCAATGGAGCAAGGTCAAATCGGGCAACCGGACATGGCTATTGGAAAGCAACAGGGAAAGATCGCAACATTACATCCAACTCACGGTCTGTTGGAGTGAAGAAGACTCTGGTATTTTACAGAGGCCGAGCTCCTAGTGGTCTACGTACAGACTGGGTAATGCATGAGTATACCTTAGACGAGGAGGAATTGAAGAGGTGCCAAAATGTAAAGGTTTGTATTGGGGAAATGTTTATGTTAAAGTAGTTAACTTTTACCTCAGGCTGTATACTACATTTGCTGACATTGATGTATCTTACAACTGCAGGACTATTATGCTCTTTATAAGGTTTACAAAAAGAGTGGATCTGGACCTAAAAATGGGGAGCAGTATGGTGCACCTTTTAGAGAGGAAGAATGGGCAGATGATGATGGCGATGTTGTAAAGGTCACTGAGCATCAGGAAGTAGAAATACTATCAAGACAACTTCTGGAGGTCACTTCTGTTGATGTGTGTGGTAATGACCATTTCCAACTTCCACTGGATGACCTTGAGGAGTTACTAAACGAATGCTTCATGCCTGAGCACGACAAGAGCCCAGTCTGTGGTGCTAGCCTTGATCCTCCAGGTTCTACAGTCGATGTGGTTAATTCCACTCAACAAGATGACTTGATGGCCACCATTGACTGGGCACTCTTGGGGACACCTCGGGACCAGCAAAATAATGGTTCTGAGGTGACTTGTGCCCCTCAGAATAACACATTTGAAGCTCAAGGCAGTGGGGATTTCCTGGAAATCGATGATCTTATTCATCCTGAACCCACTGTCGATGTTATGAACAAACCTGTGGAGAGTCTGTCATTTGAAGGAGTAGGTGGCTTGTCTGAGCTGGATCTGTACCGTGATGCTGCCATGTTCTTATGTGACATGGGACCTTTAGATCAGGGGATCAGTGAGACCAATGTTTTCGATTATGGCATGGTCAGCCAATCGAGCTACCAGATGCAGCAGCAGCAGCCCAATGTAGTTGTTGACGGTCCAAACATCAATCAGCTGTGGTCCCTTGATCAAGGAGATGAGGCTTTCTCCTGGGTAGAAGAATCTATACAAGCGCTTCAGTCTAATCCTTCAGGTACATTACTTTCACGTGCTCAGACATTGACGCTATTCCTCTGCGATCACTGAGTCCTTTACTTTAATTTGTTGATGTGGACAAAGTATCTCTCTCCATTGGCCATCCTCATATAGCTTATCCAGAGTTGGATGGCTTTGGAAAAGTGTGACAGTCCACATGGATCAATGGCTCTACTAGAGCAAGCTCTTCTTGCACAAGTATTCAATTTAATTATTTTTCCCCCCTCCGGTGTTATGTTTTGGAGTAAAGCACCTTAGAAAACGATACTTGTGACTCATGTAGAAATCAAGTAATTTAGCTATTGTTTTTTTAAACATTTTTTCAGGTTTGAGTAATGATGCTAGTATTGTGCTAAACAATGGACCTCCAAATCAAAATCAAAACCAAAATGGCATGGAAAGTGGAGGGGGGCGAATGAGTCAGTTTTCATCAGTGGTATGGTCATTTGTGGAGTCGATACCTTCCAACCCAGCAGCTGCTTCAGAGAATGCTCTTGTGAACAGAGCTCTTGAGAGAATGTCGAGCTTCGGTCGGGTAAGAGTCCATTCTATGTCAGCCAATGTGGGTGCAGCAGCCGCCATAGTAGTTAGAAGAAGAAAAAGTCGTAGTATTGTTTTGTTGATTTATGTTGTTGGTGTATTGGGTGCTTTATTTGGTGTGTTGATAGGGGTTTTAAGATTATGGCAAAGATCTGTTCCTGCCTGAGACAGATAAGTAATCTAAAGCTTTTTTTTTTTGTCATAATCTAAAGCTTGTTAGTAAGTATATATATCTATATATATAGTGTTAAATACCAAGTAGTTACCAGAACTTTGAACGTTTTGCATCGAGCTACCCAAACTTTGAAAATTCAAAACGGGCTACCTTAACTTTGAAAAATGTGCAAATAGGTACCTCCGTCTAATTTTCCATCGGAAAGTCGTTGAAAATTCGTCAGAAATTGGATGGAGGTAGCAATTTGCACATTTTTTAAAGTTGAGGTAGCCACTTTTGAATTTTTAAAGTTCAGGTATCTTGTTGCAAAACGTTCAAAGTTTAGGTAGCTACTTGCTATTTAACCCATGTATATATATACGTAGGTCCAGACTATTGCTTCCTTTATTGGAAGAAAAGCAGTGGAGATTTTCTCTCCATAAATCATCTTCAGAAAGTATCACTTGACTTTTCAAATGTTAAGGAAAATGATACAAAATTTGAATTCAAGATTTGATTCATTCAAATAGGATCACATAGTAGGGGACAACTGACACGATATGCTTTAAAGCGCATATGAGTTTGACCTTAACGAATTCTGTGTCTAAACAACAATTCTTACATATAATCGTGTCTAAACAACTTAGATCTGCGGATATATGTGTAAACACGATAAAGCACGATTAACTAATCGTGTCGTGTATATCTGTGACACGGTTAACTAATCGTGACACGTTCAGAAAATATATAAAATTAATGTTTTTCGTGTTAATCGTGTCGTGTAACGTGTTGTTTCGTGTTTAATCGTGTAAATCTGTATCAATCAGGTCGTTCTTAATAGTGTTGTATCGTGTTAATCGTGTCGTATCGTGTTTAATTGATTTGTGTTGGTTCGTGTCTATCCGTTATGTTTTTCGATTTTTAATTTACAAGAAAGTTAATCGTGTCACGTGTCACGTGTAATCTGCTACTTAATCGTGTCGTGTTCGTGTATGATATTTTGAGACACGTTTAGAAATTATCTGTTTAGACACGAAATATGTTAAGACACGATACGATTAATAACACGATATGATTAGACACGATTGACACCCTAAATTATTTTTCAGTTCTTCACTGGTCATCTTAATTAATTGTTAGTCAATGTATTAGATAATGGTATAACTGAGGCGAGATCAAGAGTTGTTGAGAATCAAAGAATGAGCCAACGAAAAGATGTCATAATATCTAGTCAGACAGCTTTTGTATTCTAGACTCTAGAACGATGTTTTACTAATCAAATTAGTCTACATAACTATAGTAAATAGTAATTAGTAAATATGCTTGGGTTAGGCTTAATTATTATTGTAAAATAAAATTTAGGCTAATCCATGGTTCCTATACTATATATATATTATTATTATTTGTTCGTAGATGTGTTATATTATGGAATTGGACCGCTTCGCTGAATCTACGGTTTTGGAATTTCATGAAGATGACGTGTAGATGAACCGGGTCCAAAGGAGGAAGTCAATGGCTCAATGCACTTGCCAACGACTCCCATGTAATAAATATATTATATATAGTGCAGTCTGTGAAGGGTTTGGTTCGTCTATCAATTTGGAATAAAGTTTTAATTTTGTTCAATTTCATGTTGGTTGTTGTCTTGTTGATATCTTCCTTAAAACTCAAACTCGAAGAGAAATGATGGTGTTCCTTCTTTCTTTATAGTGTTTTATTTTTATTTTTAATCGAAGTGAATAATTATTTTAAAAGTTTAAACTAAACGTCTTTTATACTTTATATTATAGAGTTAAAAATGTAATTCAGTTTTTTTATATGTAGGTAATTAATTTTTGAACTTTACGTTATTTGTCTTAAATTAGAAAATTAGTTATTTAAATGTTTTAAAAAACATATTACATAATTAAATTAAAAATTTAACACCGCAAATAATGCAAATAACGTTGAGTTTCAACTTATGTATTAACTATATATTCCGATAAAATAAACCTTCATATTTAAATTTTATAAATAATACTTAAAAAAATAATTATATACATATTCAATGATTTCAATTATCAGACATGTGTATTTTTCGCTTCAGTCATTTTGAAGGAAAAATGATTGAAAAGCAGTAGGGGTGTCGATTCATATTAACCAGTCAATTGTAGGTTGTATCAAAATATGTTCAACCCAAACATGACCCGCGATTTATGATGGATCAATGTTCAACCCAAACATGAACCTGTGTCATTTTAATTTGTACAATATAAATTTGCGGGTCAACCCGTCGACCCACGTGACCCATCAATCCATATAACTCACTGATTCATGCAATCCACGTGACCTATGCGGCCATGCGATCCACGTAACCTATATGACCCACACGACTCATGAACTTTTATATAATTTATTATAATATATTTAGTTATACAGGTTCACGGGTTGACCCACAAATCGATAGGTACGACCCAAACTCAATCCCATTTTTCATACGGGTTGAATGAATCGTGTCAAAATGACTCCCGAGTCCAAAATTTTCGACCCAAACACGACCCATGGCGCAGGTAACCCACGAGTCACTCATGAGCCATGTTCAAATTTAACACCCCTAAATATGAGATATTTGACTTTATTTTTGGTGCGGAAAATGTTTGATAGTCTATTTTATGTTTGAAATATTCCTACTAACCAGTGTGGTTCAAGCCAAAGACCGAGTTTACGACCTACGTTCGGTCACCTTTCTCTCCCATTAAAGACATAGGTCGACATGCACGAAGCTACATAAGGACGAGGGGGGCCGGTCCGCCCTCACAATTTTTAGTTTTGTGTAAATTTAGCCTAAAAATGCATTTATTTTTATTTTAGTCCTTTAAATTCTTCCATTTGCCCCTTTTAATTTTTTTTTTAAATTATTTACTCCTAGATTAGTTATTACTTCACTTACCTAAATTCCTAATTTCGTCCAATGGGTCGATGCTACACACAACTTCTATCGCTATCTAAACTCGAGCCCTACCCTAGGGAAATCTACATCTAGGTCGGATTACCATATTCGATGAAATTAAAGTGTCCCGACTTTTTTTTTTGGTCAAAGTGTCCCGACTTGGAGAGGAGAGAAATTCTTTGAGGGTCGGCGAGCTAAAGTTTGATTTTTTAGTATAAGGTTGACGCTCTAAGCCTCTAATCATACTATCAAACAAAGCAGTACACCGAGAGAGAGAAGATAGGAGAAGAAGCCCATTTCTTCAGCTTGACTCTCTTCCATTTCATCATCTGAAGATCCATTTGATCATATGCTCTCGGGTTGATTCTCTCAATCTGTCGGGTTGATTCTTGTTGATTGGTGAGTTCTCCTTGGAGGTCAGTTGGGTGATGCGGAATTAAGGTTTTTAGACTGTGGGAGGGGCGGATGATGATCGGATTCAGAAAATTAGGGTTTAGGGATGATTTGCTCGAATATGGTCGTTCTCTTAGGAATTTAGCAAAGTGTAATCTATCGGAGAACTCTGATTGTTATTCCGTTGCTGATCGCTCTGCTTCTGGTTTGTGACATTTTCTTTAATGGAAGTAATTGGGGTCGGTTCTGTTTCTGGGTATTATTCAATGTAGGTGTTCTATAGACTTGTTTGCTATAAGTACAGTGTTGTGATGAGTTCTGATATTGATTCAGCTTAGACCAGTAATTGAGGGTATTTGGAGCAGTTAAGTGAGGGTAGTTGAATAGTAGATAATGACTTGTCATTTCTTGGTTGGACTTGGAACCTCCTAATTTTTGTTGTGTATTTCACATGGCGCTGTCTTTCGGACTGTAGGCTAGTGAACTTTAAGTTAAAGATTCAAAACTTCAAAGTTTGTTTGAGGGAGGCAGAAAGATATGGCTGGTAATGCGGCAGCGATTGCAGAGAGAGCCACAAGCGACTCACTGACAGGTCCTGACTGGGCTATAAACATTGAACTGTGTGATGTTATTAACTTGGATCCCAGGTACACGGTTCATTAATTTTCTTCTTCCTTTGCTTCGGTTGCCTAGCCTTGTCAATAATATTATCACCTTCATTTCATGCAGCTCATAAGATTTGATGTTACAGGAAGGTTATTCATTGTTCAATTCTACGCTGTTCTTTGGAGGGTTAAAATTTATAATAGTTATTGTCTCTAATCCCTTGCGGCTTCTAATATGTTATATGGATACTACTAGATTAGGGTTCATAATGTTGCACAATTTTGCTATGAAATTTTTCTTTTCTCATTGCTATATTCTTCTATATGTTAGCTCGAAGATGTACTGATGTTTCAGCAATGAATTTAATTCACTATAGGCAAGCAAAGGACGCATTGAAAATACTCAAAAAGCGTGTCGCAAGTAGAAATTCTAAAATTCAACTTCTTGCTCTTTTTGTAAGTCTCTATCTCTCTCTTAACATGTGGTTCATGCTAATGCTAGCTTATAATGAATAACTTTCATGGTAATATTGCAATTCAGGTATTGGAGACACTTAGCAAGAATTGTGGGGAGAATATCTTTCAGCTGATCGTTGATCGTGATATCTTGCACGAAATGGTTAAAGTATTGAAGAAAAAGGTGTATATCTGTGACCTCTTCTTAAGTCACAGACTAATTCTTTTAATGGACTAAAATTCTTAACAGTTTATTCTTCTAAATAATGCAGCCAGACTTGAGCGTGAGGGAGAAGATATTGATATTGATCGACACATGGCAAGAAGCACTAGGGGGATCCGGTGGAAAGTATCCCCAATACTATGCTGCATATAATGAGTTGAGGGTGAGTATCTTCTGATTGATACAGTTACCTAATAACATCTTACCCAATTGTCTCTTCTCTTATTGCATCTGATTATATTTGTTAAAACTTGAGAGCAATATGATATTTATTTATTATTTACATAATACTTTAGTACTTTTTGAGCTTTTCTTAGGATGGATGATATTATTAAAGCCCATGCTTTTACTCATTTTTAGTTATGTAGTAAATATAGCTAATTGAAATTTAAATATATGCCTTCTTTAGGCTGCTGGAGTTGAATTCCCACCTCGGGTAGAGGACAGTGTGCCACTTTTTACTCCACCACAGACGCAGCCAATAGCGGTTCATCATCCTTTGCCTTATGAAGACGCTGCTCTTCAGGCCTCCCTCGAATCTGATGATCCTTCTGGTCTTAGGTATCTCCCCTCTTTAATCACCATCCATATAGCCGTTTCGTACCACCGACAGTTGTGGTCTAGTGGTTGAGAGCGCTGACTCCCAAGTGGTTTGGCTGTCGATGGGGCTACGTACGATACCCCTGAAATCTTGGACATTATGTAGCGGGATGAGCCTAGGGTCTCTTGTTAAGACAACACAACTAGTATAATTAAAACAAACAAAATTTTTAAGTGATTATTTTTGTGCAGCTTGCCAGAGATGCAGAATGCAAAGGGGATAGCAGATATTTTGATGGAAATGCTTGGAGCATTGGATGCAAAGAGACCCGAGGTAATGCTTTGCTGTCTATTCCTTTTCTTCGATAAGATAGTCTTTTTATTTCTTCTATAAACTATATGTCTTGCTTTGCTAAGTGCTCCGATAATTGAATCCTTTACATATACGATTAGGTTTTATAGTGATCTGCACTCATAATATCTTAGTCAAAAGCTTAAGCAGATACTAGATAGGTGGGTGAAGATTTTGTTCTAATCAATGTGAGGACTCTACCAAAGTATCAAAGAGCTAGTTGTGATTAAGAACTCTTACATCCATTGTTCATACAGGCACTTAAGGATGAAATCATTGTGGACCTTGTTGATCAGTGTCGGTCCTACGAGAAGCGTGTCATGCTTCTCGTGAACAACACCTCGTAAGATCTTGACCCGGATTTTGTCTTTTGTTTCGTCAAATGAAAAATGCTTATTTCAGTGATACTGAATGTTATTTGCTTTCTTAGAGATGAGGAACTTCTTTTCCAAGGACTAGCATTGAACGATACTCTGCAGAAAGTACTTGCTCGGCATGATGAGATTTCCCAAGGAGTACCTGCTGCTGCTGTTAGATCCCACACGCCTGAAACCTCAAGTATGCCAATTCCGCTGGTGAATGTGAATCATGATGATGATGAATCCGAGGAAGAACTTTCTCAACTTGCTCACAGGTAAGTGTCTGTTTCTATTTTTTGTTTATTGGGAATTGAAAGATGGATAATAACTAAACTGCATACTGAGTTTTTTACAATTTTGTAGTAAACATACTAAACTATTTTTCTTGGCAAATAACAAATTGGACTAAATCAAATTTGCAAACACCATACACAACCACTTTTTCCATTAAATTTGACTTGTTTTGTTATAAAGGATAAAAATACCCTTTCTTTAAGAAAAAAAAGAAAAAAAAAAATGGAACTACTATGGGTAAGGCTGTCGATGTTTAGGGTATGGTACGGGTATGACAAATACCATAACCATACCATATTTTTAAAGCACATACCATAACCATTACGGGTACAATTTTCAATACCATAACCATTAAAATAACCGTGGTTATTAACCATGGTTTGACCCGTATACCCATATTTATTCCACATATGTAATATAATAAAAAATTAAAAATTTTATTTTAAAAAATACATAAATCTATATTACCAACAATAAAACTATATAAAACTAACATCATGGTTATTTATTACTTGTATGTACAGTATTTTCCATTATGTAGTATATATTAGTTTATTAATAATAAATAATTTTTATATATTATATAATAACCATGGTTATAACCATGGTATTATTACTCAAATACCATAACCATTATGGGTAGAAAATTCATCACCATAACCGTACCGCATCATAATGGTACGTTTAACCATATTAAACAGTAACGGTTATAACCATAGTTATGAGTTTTTCACCGCACCATTGTCGGCCCTACCAGAACCCTTTTTGGTAAGCCTGATGAGGGGACAGAAAAATTGAATCATAAAATTTCATGTCATGCTATGTAAAATACATTAGTAAATTAGTAATATTCATGTATCTCAGGTCAAGAGACAATGGATTGAGCAGAAAGCCTGCAAATCCTCGAGGAGCATCGTCTTGGGCGAAGAGGCCGATCGGATCTACAGATCTCGGGCTTAATGATATTCTGAGCGGCGATTCCTACAAATCTTCAGAACCCTCCAAACCCTCTTTCTCTGCCCCAAATTACACCACCACAGCTGACTCGCCTCCACTGTCCCCCAACCACCCTATTTTCTCAACCCCGCCACCCCCACCCATCTTTGACGAACCCGCCTCATTAACCCACCCTGCACCTGCAGGGGTAATCCCACTCCCACCCGCTCGGTATAACCAGAGGCAGCAATTCTTTGAGAGCAAAGGAACAACGGGCCCAGGCAGGTCTCATTCGAGTAACGGATCGGGGTCTGGTTCTTCTTACGACAGTTTGGTGAACCAGACACACGGTCTGGGCCTCAGCTCCCCATCGTCCAAACCCGTGAAAGCAGAGGAGGATGCTTTGTTTAAAGATCTGGTGGATTTCGCAAAGGCCAAGTCGTCTTCTCCGAACCCGAACAGGTCGCATTGATTAGTCAGTGTCAATTCCCGTGTTGATATGTTTATTTGTTTTGTTGCATCTCTTTGTTTGATAAATTTGTGTACTTCGCGTACGTGGTTTGTCTATGAGTAGGTGATATCTTCAGTTCGTTTCTCTGTTGGCTTACGTTCGTGTGTACAATATTATTGATTATTATTTTATAGAGACCTTGTTACTTATTCAATAGTTACTTATGTTACTTTTAAGCTCTATATGACTAAATAATGACTTATATATATATATATGACTAAATAATAACATATATTTTTGTATAGCTAAATGGACAATTACGTTTAGGGCTTTCGATGGTTAGGTTATGGTGCGGGTATGACAAATAACATAATCATACTATATTTTTAAATCACATACCATAACCATTACGACTACAATTTTCAATACCATAATCGTGAAAATAACTGTGGTTATTAACTATGGTTTTACCCGTATACTCATATTTATTCCACGTATTTAATATAATAAAAGACCGAAAATTTTATTTAAAAAAATACATGAATCTATATTGTCAACACTAAAAAAATATAAAACTAACATTCATGATTATTTATTATTTATAGGTACATTAACTTTCATTATTTAGTTTATTAATAATAAATAATTTTTATTTTTATATAATAATCATAAGTATTACTCAATTAGCATAATCATAATCATTATGGATAGAAAATTCGATCAACCATATGTAACTCAGTCAGTAGCTGTAAAACTTAGGTCCCGTGACATTGTCTAACCAACCGTGATTCCAATTTCATACATATCCGCTTTCGTTTTTGGCATATCATTCGTCAAAGAGAAGTAACTTAAATATATGTATTTATATTGTACCCTAAACAATTGGGTGTTTGCTTATATTCCAATATAGTGGATATATAACTCTCACTCTTCTCCCTTACAAAACTTATTCAACAATGAATGGCTACGAATTACATCGATCTATCTCCTTTATTTTTCTCTCCTATACAATTTGCAGTTACACCCACACAAAGTTAACAGTAGTTCATAATTTGGATCCATCACCTTGAAATGGCAACTGAAACTTCATCCACAAAAAAGCAGCACTTACTTCAAAAGTGGCCGAGGAAGGGGTGAATGGCGGTTTGGGAGCTTCGCTTCAAGTGCTTATACAGAAGAGTAAGTATTCTGCGTTTCACTTCTCCTCTCTTGGGAGGAAATGGCCTCGTCATCATCTTCTTCTTCGTATTGATCATGTACTTGCTTGGACTTACCTTCTTCTCCATTGCAACCTCAAAAACTCGAACTTCATCTGTCATCTTTCTCTCTGTATGTCTGAGTGATAGGGAGAGACAGTGAGTATACATATATATATATATATACAGTTGCAGAGTAAAGAAAAGCTTCTGCATGAGGAACCTTCGTTTGCATAAGGAGACAATTTTCCTACCTTTTACGACACACAAACGAATTACCTCAGTTATGTACATATATACATACATGCTATACAACTAACAGTATAGTACTACTTTGAGGTATAAGTTGGATTTTTACTAAGTACACCATTGGATCTAGTTATATATAAAGTAATCTAGATTATCCCTAGCTACAGTTGGATTGTATTACACGGCACTGTTATATTATTATGCATAATTCAATTTCAATGTTATAAGGATATACATTATACATACTCTGTATGTGGATTTTAGTGTCGGAATTAGAGCACTTGTAACGACAGTATTGAGTTGAATTAGGTTCTTTTAAGGAAAAGTCTGAAAATGGTCGTCCAATATGTTTGCACAAAATATTTTTTCGTCCAACATTTTTTTTTGTGATGGTTAATGTTTCAATATGTTTGAAAATGATGGTAATTGGTATATCTATTACTTTTCTGTTAAAAAATTATGTTAATTTCATGTTTGCAAAATTAACCAAATATTTTTCTAAATGTTACAATTAAACATTACAAACTTACATTAATATTACAAACAAGTTCCGACTCGATTCGAGCCACACCGGAGGTCCCCTAGCCAGGGTCCGAACTCAGACCATAGGACTCCCAATTGGGGCTCCAATTGAGCCCCAATCGGGGGTTCCTATGGTCTGGGTCTGAGCCCAGACCAGGTCCCCATGGTTGGGTAATCTGGTCTGGGTTTGGACCCTAGTTAGGGGACCTTGGTGTGACTCGAATCAAGTCGGTACTTGTTTGTAACATTAGTGTAAGTTTGTAGGGTTTAGTTGTAACTTTTAGAAAAATATTTGGTTAATTTTGCAAATATAAAAAATATTTAACGAAATTTTTTAATAGAAAAATAACAGATGTACCAATTATCATCATTTTCAAACATATTGGACCAAAAACAATCGTTTGGATTGAACAACTATTTTCGTCAACCACGTGCACCATTTTTAGACTTTTCCATTCTTTTTAAAGTGTATCATCCACTCAATTTGGTTAGGTAATTTGATGAGCAAGCAAGATATAACATTGGCTGCCATATTTAGAAGGATAAGGATTATAGAAAAAGTATGAGGGACTAGTTAGCATACATACAAACGTTTAGGTGCTAAAGTAAATTTCAAAAGACCGCCGACCAAACTTGTCCGCCATTGGCTCCAGCCGCTCCACGGACCACACATCTCTCTTTTTCTTTTTTTGATAATTTACATCTCTCTTTTTCACTGTGGAGTCTGGCTTGTTTGAAGGAAAGGAATTTCTAAAGGGAAAAGTATGAAATTGCACTCGGATGTTTGCCAGAATTGGTAATTGCACCCATGATGTTTGTTCTTACACCCATATGTTTACACTTGTTTGTAATTGAGCATTTCCATCCATGGCTGACAATAACCGTTATATCTGACCTGATATAACGAAAATACCCCCAGCCTTATTAATGAATTGGCAAAGCCAGTTCTCATTTCATATCAGCCAACTCTTCCCATTTAACTTCCCACACACCGCGTCTTTGAAGCTCCCAGGTCTGAATCAGCTCGTTTGTACATCATGGGTGGTAAGTATGATGAATGCTCTTCTCGTTCTTCTTCCTCTTGGGCATCAAAGCCGAACATGACATCCATGGAACCCATGTGCTACTGCCAACTCCAATGCCGTGCGACAACAGCGTGGACGAATAAAAATTTTGGTCGGGTGTTCTTTGCATGTCCAAGATACCAGGTAATGAAGCCAATTTCTTGTGTTAATTGCGGTTATATGACTGATTGGTCTACGGTGAACCAATTTGGGATTTGCTGAAACCCTAATTTCTTGTTACTACTATGAATCCATCAAGTTCATTGAAGAGGAGTTGCGATTTCTTTGCTTGGGCAGATCCACCTATGTGTGTGTATGGAAGGAGAGCCATGACCAAGTTTATGTCAAAGGAATCCGAACTCAACAACCAAATTTCTGTGTTACGTAGCAGAAATCAGCAACATCTGTGTGTTATAGTATTCTTAGTTTTCGTTGTTGCTGAACTTCTGTTGAAGATGTAGCTGTGTTTAAAACTTTTGTTTTATAGTGTGTACGTTATGTACGTTGTCATTCAGTTGTACTTGATGAATGTTTAATGAAGACATTGTGGACCCATAAGTTGTGTACGTTGTTATTCAGTTGTACCTTATGTTTGTTGTAGTGTTTGGTTTTCCACCCTTATGTTTGGCAAAAAATTGGTAAACGCACCCATATGTATTGACATACAGCATACAAACCAACATGTTATCCAACAGAACACAAACCAACAGAACGCCAGCAAACCTGTTTTAACCTAATATCCAACAGAACACAAACCAACAAAACACACAATCCAACAGAACACAAACAACCCTGTTTTAACACAAACGAAGGTTCCACAGACCTAATATCCAACACAACAAGATAGTATCCGACACAACTGTTCAACCAACCTAATATCCCACAAAATGTAGTCACCCAACCTAACAAACCAAAATATCACTGCAACATCAGCGCACCGAACATACTACAAAATATCAGTGCACCTAACAAACATACTATCACTGAGTAGATCGTCGCCCAAACTGGGGTGAAGTGCGAGTACCCTGAACTGGTGTCTTCTTCCTTGTTTTACCCGTTTTAAGTGGTTGGGGAGATAAGACTAGTGCCCGACAACGTGATAACTCTGGGGCAGTTGATCTCACCCGCACAAAATCGTCGTCTGAATCTATGATCACTGGCGCCGCCTTCTTCGTAGACGGGCGTGGAACCTACATAAAGATTAATATATTTAGACGTTGTCCATATGTCCAGTTATGTTCTTTGTGTGGTACGCTCGGCCACATTTATGTTATGGTACCAACTTTCTTATCTGAAAAGTCTTCTCCCTATTCATTTTGGCACCAACAACGACGAACCCACAATCTTGCTTGCAGACAACTACTACACGGTCGGAGTTGTTTTTTTTTGCTGAAATCGGGTTCGTACCCCTCCTCAATACTGTGTTCGATGACGTATTTCCGAAAGGCTTGCCCATCTATGAACCGCATCCCTAACTTCAATTCGTGCTTTGGCCGCTGATTTCCCGTGCTTTCAGCGTTCACTGCATCATCAAATATCTTGTAAGTCCGTGTACTTGTGATGTCGCCTTCAACGTCTGAACCAATAGGGGTGGTTAGAGTGTCACTTCGGGCTTCTGTCAGCAAAACTGGTTCAACAACATGAACTTCCCTCGTCACGCTGTCATCAATGTTCTCCCCATATAGGAGATCATCAAAACTGGTCTCATTTAATGCGGTGGCATTTGTTCTCCCCTCGGCACGTCCAGCACTAGTACCTTCACCTGCGGTGGCATTTGTTGGTGTTTTCTTCACTGCCGACCTAACTTGGGGATGTAAATCATCCTCAACATCGTCATCTCGACCCGCTTTCCAATTAGGATCGGATATAGCATCTGATAGTGAATCAGTTTCATCTGATGAAGATTCTGTTTCCTCGGGTTGCATTGGCCTCTTTCCCTTGTCTACTGAAACTTGCCTCTCCAATTCCTCTTCTATCCGGATATTGACTTTTAGGCGAAGCCCCTCCATAAATGGATCCTTCTCACACACCACGGGATCAAACGGTGCCAAAACATACAATGCCAACTGCAGACTTCCATCTTGCTTCACCAACATCTCAGTAACGTCTTCGTTACTCTTCACAACATTCAAATCTGATTTCACATCTCCATTAGGAGGGAGATAGAAAATACAACCCCCGGGGACTAAGCCGTAATACTCCATGAACACTTCGACTGTCTCATAACTTAGTATATCCCTCCGTAAAACAGTAACTTCGGACTTCCCAACCCAATTTCCATCAGTAAAAACACCGTCGTAGTGAATCGTCAAGTCGTAATTTTGGTTGTCCATTGGTTATCCTAAAAAAACAGACAAACAGAAATGGAATCAGTCGTGTGAAGTGAACAACAATGAATACAACTGAAATGAACAGCAATGAACAGATATGAAATGAAATCAACGAACTCAAATGACAGATGTGTTCGGTTTGTAGGTGTCAAGACATACAATCTGCAGATTCTGTTTCTCTAGCTAGTTTAGGCGAAATAAACATGTTGTTCAAGAATAAATATGCAATGACATGAAAGCTACACTAATCAGGCGAAATAAGCATTCTGTTTCTCTACACTAATCAGACCAGAAGCTACCAAAATCAATGATTGGAAAATAAAAATCACGGTTGTCACGATTCTGTCCAGAACATGCTGTCACGATTCTGTCCAGAAAATGAAAAATCACAGCTTTACATGAACTTCAGCAGAACGAAATACAGAACCCACAAATACAGAAATAGAGAACCCACAAATACAGAACGACATACACGATTCAGCAGAACGAAATCGATTCAACAGAACCCACAAATACAGAAAGCGACTACATCGAATAATACTCACAAAGAGCGCGCGAATGATCGGTGGACTTCAAGCGCCGTTCACTTCAAGCAGCAGTTCAAACAGATTCAAGCAGCAGTTCAAACCGAGTCAAGCAGCAGTGGACGGAAAACCGATTCAAGCAGCACTTCAATTCAAGCGCGCGGGAGGAGTAGAGAAATTAGGTTTTGCTGGAGAGTTTAGGTAGCCTTCAGAGTAACTTCGGTATTATGAAACCGAAACAAAGGTGATGGTTTGCCATAGGGGTAAATTGGTCATTTTACATGACATCGTTTCAAATGTAACGACAACACGTGCCCTTCACGTGAGACTTAACGGGATTTTTTAACGTTGAGTGCAATGACCAACAAAATGTAACATACGAGTGTAAATAATTGCGGCAAAAAATATATAGGTCCAATGACAAAAAAATTGAAAAAATACGGGTGCAATTTCATACTTTTCCCGATTTCTAAACCTTGAACGCAGTATCTTCCTCCATTTCCAATTGGGTCTCAGATCCTGCAGAAGAATCGATCAATGGGGGAAGAACTGAAGCCAAGCCTCCCTGCGGCGGTGCACGCCACAGTGTTTAAAGAATCAGAGAGCCTCGAAGGCAAGCGTCCAAAGATCGAAGGCTATGATTTCAATAAAGGAGTTGATTACAGTCAACTACTCCGTTCCATGGTTTCCACTGGATTCCAAGCTTCCAACCTCGGAGAAGCTATTGAGATTGTCAATCAAATGGTTCGTTGCATTCAACTGCTCTACTTTATTGCAGCTTAGAAATCGTGTAATTGGTAAGGACATTGAATTTGTAATTAGTTCTGGAATTGTTGAGAAAATTGTTTGCGGTTCAGCTAGATTGGAGGCTTGCTGATGAAGCCATAGCAGAAGATTGCAGTGAGGAGGAGAAAGATGCTACTTATAGAGAATCAGTGAAGTGCAAAATCTTTCTAGGGTTTACTTCAAATCTGATCTCCTCTGGTGTTAGAGATATGGTTCGTTATCTTGTGGAGCATAACATGGTAAATTTGGCTATTCTTCATGAGTCTTCTAATTTCCTTCAATTAATTTCTTTAATCTTTTTGTTATTCCATGACTACTGAAGGTTGATGTAATAGTGACAACAACTGGTGGTATAGAAGAAGATCTTATAAAATGCCTTGCCCCAACTTACAGAGGTGATTTTTCACTGCCCGGGGCTCTATTGCGATCACAAGGACTGAACCGCATTGGTAATTTGTTGGTTCCCAATGATAACTACTGTAAATTTGAGGATTGGATCATTCCCATTTTTGACCAAATGTTGGAGGAACAAAGGGAAGAGGTACCAACCACATTTTGTTTCGCTTTTCAACGAATCTAGTGTTAGTTTTATCAATACTAGTAGACAAGAGAATTTTGAGTAATCTTCTTGTTTCAATCTTACAGAGAACATTGTGGACTCCGTCCAAATTAATTGCACGTCTTGGAAAGGAGATAAATGATGAAAGTTCATATCTTTACTGGGCATACAAGGTATTAATTAACATGCTACTAAGACTTAAGTTTGGTATTAACATATCTTTACTTCCTCTCAGTCTTTGATGTCAGTATGGATTGGTTTTATACACTTGTTATCAGTCTTGTTGCACAAAATTGCTCTTCAAGATCATTTAATGCATAGTTTTCTTGAACTTCTCTACAACGAGTAGAGATTTTCTTTATGAGCGTGCTCATTGAATAAACCTGCATCAATTGTTACTGCTTGATCACTCCTGTGTATGAAGAAATGAGCAGGCAAGTCGATTTTTGTCCTGAAACCTCTCTAGCCTCTATGAAATGAAAGCCTGAAGAAAGAATCGTTCTTTGGATTTTCTTTTAGATAGAAAGACATGATGCTAAAATGGGTCTCTTTGCAGAATAATATTTCGGTATACTGTCCTGGATTAACCGATGGCTCACTTGGGGACATGTTGTATTTCCATTCCTTTAAGAGTCCCGGTCTGGTTATCGACATAGTCCAAGGTTGTTCCTCTCTCTCTCTCTCTCACACACACACACACTCCAAATGCACTATTCCATAACCTCATACTATATAACTCATGAACAGATATCCGAGCAATGAATGGAGAAGCTGTCCATGCAAACCCCAGGAAAACTGGAATGATTATCCTTGGAGGTGGACTCCCAAAGCACCATATCTGCAATGCTAATATGATGAGAAATGGTACAGACTTTGCTGTGTTTATCAACACCGCACAAGAGTTTGATGGAAGTGATTCCGGAGCTCGTCCTGATGAGGCTGTCTCTTGGGGGAAAATACGCAGTTCTGCAAAAACCGTAAAGGTAGTTTAACCAGGTGTTTGAAATTTATTCAACTTTCTATCCTTGTGTTTCTTGAGGTTGTAATGTTCGTTCTTTCTGTGCTGTTTGAACATCAGGTGCATTGTGATGCGACCATAGCTTTCCCTCTGTTGGTGGCGGAAACATTTGCTTCAGGGAGAGGAAGGAGGACCGGTTGAATCCGTTTCCGATCCGGTGCTAATTAGGAGTAACTAAATGGGCGGTGTTAATTATTGTCACTTCTTAACATATTTTTTTAAAGGGAAAAGTATGAAAAAGATGTAACATGTTTGCCTAAAATGGTAATTGATGAAATTTGTTTTGGGCCGCGGGTATTTGATGTAAAACGTTTACTTCTGTTGGTTTTTGAAGAAACGTTAGTTTTTTTGTTAATTTATCCGTTAAAAGTTGACACGTGCTTCTCACATGACATATAATTTGAACGTTGAAAAAATAAAAAACGAAAATACCAAAATTACCCTCTATATGTTTTCCCTCCCTAACTGAACCGCTTCTTCTTCCCAAAAGGAACACCGAAGACCCTGCTGATTTAGGAAGAGTACCTTAGCTGCTGATTTAGGAAGAAGTATGGCTGCCTCGAATGGCAGCTTGCTAGGGTTTTGAAGATCGAATGGCTGCCTCGTCACTATATATGACCGCAGAAGAAGCTATATGAATCCCTCAACAATAGCGGAGCCTCTGCCGCGGGACAGAGCTCGTCTCTACTGTTACCTTCTTCTTCCATGTTCGTTCATCAAATTCAGATCTTCTAACGTTTGATTGATTCAGATCTTCCAACTTTGATGTATATCTGCTCTGTACACTCTTCTAAGCCGTGAGTAATTTGTCTTGTCGTAATGGGTTCCCGCTAATTAGGTTGCTCCTGATACTTTCACTGACCAGCTTGCTTCGAATTGGGCTTCGAATTGGAAAGATCTTGTTTCCGTAATTTTACCATGTAAAGCATTTCTCTACATTTTATGTTATTTCCATGAAGCTGGAGCTTAGTGGATGTTGACTGAAACGATAATCTGTCAAAATTATGGCCTTCAAGTAGATTAGCTCGGTCTTGCTACATTTGATTATTTTTATATGGTCATCACTCTTTTGCAGACCACTAACAATGTAAAGAAGTTTCTTTTTTGCAATTGGATTCATTTTTTTTCAAGATTCGCACCATGACTTGAAATTCTTCAGTACTTGCCTTACAAAACATTCTAATGATCTGAATCTGGTCTTTCTGCCTCTAATTGTTTTCGTTTTCGTATCGGCTATACGAGTTTAGTCGTGTTGGCCTCTCGAGTCCCTTGTGTGTCCTGATTCTGCAACTTCCCAATGGTGGATCCTTTCCTTGTGGAGGCTCTCCAGAATCTCCGTCATCGCCTGACCAGTTAGTTTTTCTTATTCTTGTCTTCTTTATCTTAAATTGCGTTGCGTTTTCTTCAATTTTCGTTATCGATGTGGATGGTAGTAGTTTTTTGGTTTTTGTCACGTATGTGCTTGAATTTTGGATCCTCGTTTGCTCGTGCCTGGTTTGCGAGGTAAAGGGGTTAAATTTTCTGGCATTCTGTTTGATTTAGGATTTGGGTACGCTGGATGAGCAATGGTTTCAGATCTGAGCTTAATAATTTTGTAAAATTTCTGTTTTGTTCGATGTGGCGCTGTTGATAAACTGTTATTTCGAATTCAGCTGAATCTTAGTTAGAGCTAGGGGAATTATCCTATAATTGCTTTACTTGGTGGGGTTTGATTTGGATTTTGGAATCTCAGCTCCAAGCATCAGATGCGAGCGGTGAAGCATCTGATGTGGATAAGGCAAAGTAGCCAACAGAGAATTAATCTTGCAGCTTATTAATTAGATGTTTAAGCTCTAGTTTAATTAGTTTGTATTGTAGAACTTTGTAGAGTATTTAGAAGTTAGAACCATTGCTCGTTCTATTCTCACTTTCAAATTTCCAATATCAGTTTAATGTTCAAGCCTCGTGTGATATTTCAGCTTATGGGGTGTACATAAAATTAACTGGCAATTTGCTGCATGTGGAATGCAAGGTTTGTTGAGTCAAAATCAAATAGTGTCTTATGGTATGTGAGGTGCTACTATATATGTTCATGGTTTAAACATAATAGAACTGAACAGATTTATATTATGCACATCCATGTGTTCCTTTGGCGTGGTGATGGTTGTTTTTATTTGTGTTTTGTAGATCGATACACTGTTACCTGTGTTTTTCTTGCCTTAACTCTTCCATATTGGTTGAAACTGAAAAAATATTGTTTAGTCATAGTATGGGCAGGAGAAAAGAGAATTAGGCATTGTTCTGAGGAAAAAATCCTTGTAAAGGAATTAGGCATTGTTCTGAGGAAAAAAGAGAATTTCTCTCAATGAGTCGTTTTGCTTGTTTTTTCCTATATTGGCATATCTTCTTGGTGGGTATTACTATTACATTGATTTGCTGTCTTGTTTTATTGTTTTTGGCCAGTTGGCGACATTTTTTCTTTTACTTTTGATATATCATATATGTAAATGTTATCATGTTATTTAGTTTCTAATCAATGTTTATTTCTCTCCCTCTGATTTAGTTTTGAGAATGGAGCTAGAAATCCGGAGGTTCATGCAAAGTGTTGACCAGAACCACTATGAATTTCAGCACTTCCCGACTTCCTACCTTAGACTAGCTGCACACAGAGTTGCTCAACACTACGGTTTGCAAACAATGGTTCGGGATAATGGTTGTTTAGATGGAATGACGCATACTGTTGATTATGCTGTCAATTTGAGGCGTTAACTTTCATTTTGTAAAAATTAGGTTTCGTTTTATGTTTAAGATGAACTTGGTATTGTAAGTTGACAGTTAACTATGGAAATAGTTTGGTTCTGTGGAGGTTGTATGGATTCTGTGTGTGTTGTGGGACAGATGTTTAATTACAGGTGGAATGTCGTTGGGATTTAGTCAATGACTTTTTGTCCAGTCAGTCAAAACATAGTATATCTATTCGCAACTCGTGGACAAACGTGTTTCATCAAATACCAACAATTACAAAACATATGTCATCTGATATTAAGACAACATAAACATACTTAATTTAAAACATCTGACCCACAAACATAAGTTTTTAAAATACAAATCGTAAAACACGTTCACTCAATCACCAATTTTAGGATTACAGCAAACAGCAGTACCACAAGAACACCAACATCAGTAATCAACATCTTCTCCCTCCTTCGTACAAGAACCACTTCGCTTTCAATCTTGACATGCATATCTTGAAATTTGTTCACAACCCTCCTTCCGTATATGCACATTTGCGGGTCACACCACTCAAAATAACTACAACTGAAAAACCCAAATTAGGGCTTCGAAAATTAGTGATTTTCAAGATTAGGGCTTCAAAATTAAGCTTCAAAACAAAACGAATCGGCAAAGAAACCTTTTAATTGGGACACCCATAAAACATTCGACTGAAACATGTGACCAAAAGATCCGACAATGCGGGACGAAGTCTTCGGGAATCGACGGACGAACACTCGGAGAAGACTCTTGGATCTTGGAGAAGAAATCAATTTGCTTCAACGGGGGAGAAGACTGTTATAATAAGTGGAGTACTAAGGGGCATCTTTGTCTTTTCACACGCACCGAAAGTCACGTGCAAGGCATGGAGGCTACTAACGGACTTTTTTGACGGACACAAACGGAATTCATCAAAAACCTACACCAACAAACATATTACATCAAAAACAAACAATGAGCTGCATTCACCACTTTGGGCAAACATGTTACACCTTTTTCATACTTTTCCCTTTTTTAAAAGCATCGCAATACAATGTAATGCAGGTGTTCAACACTTTATCTAATTGAACCTTTATCTAATTGATTAGAGGTTTCAGGTTTGAGCTCTTGACTTTTGCTCATTCTATTCTACAAACATAAAGGTAGGGCTGAGCATGGGTTGGGCGGGCTGATTTTGGAGGCAGGACCGAGACCGAAATTTTGGTCTTGATATCTGGAGGACCGAAACTGATTTTGGTATAAAAATAGTCGGTCTTGAACCGAAATTTTTGGTAAAACAAAATAAAAATCAACTGGATTAACAAACAAAAAATCACTGAAGTTTTGGTATTGCTCGCTTCTCGTCTTCCATTGCACTTCCCTTATGGAACCGATCAAAAGGTTGTTGAATGTTTCAATGTCATGAATTACTAGTGTTTCAAGGGTTATGAAATAAATTTTTAGGATTTTTGGAAAAAAAAACTGAGACCGAGACCGACCTTGAAGAAAAAAACTTGTTCACTCGGTCTCGATCATATTCGGGTCGGTTTTGGATCGGTCTTGTCGGGAATTTGGCATAGCGAGTCTTTTTTATACCACTAAATAAAGGTCCTAGCGATGCCATTGGGTTTAAAGGAGGAAAGGAAAGTATAAATATCTATCTAATGGGCCTCCAGCTAAATGTTTGAATGCGAAAAGTAACAATAAAAAATCGACATTCCAATTAGCATACACACCTTAGGTCCTTATTCACGGCAGCGCGTGAAGTATCCATGTCGAGGACGTCGCTTCCGAAGTTGCGGTGCCTATCGTGCAAGGAGGAGTACGAGACGGCCGACGCCGGGACGTGCCGGGAGTGCTACGAGGAGGCGAGCGAGACCGAGGAGGAGCTCAAGAGAGAGATAGAGGACCTCAAGGCCAAACTATCCTTCCTCCGGTTCTATTCGCCGGGGGACTCAGGGGGCCGGTCTCAGAGCCTCGGTTTCACTGACGTCGTCCTCGTATCCTCCGAGGAGTCTGGACCCTCCGTACCGATCTCCGCTCACAGAGTCGTTCTGGTAACTAATTCCTCCCGATTGGTCCGCTCCTTTCGATTCTCTAACTTCCGTAACTGATTTGTCGATCAGGCAAACCGTTCGCCGGTGTTCAAGGCGATGCTGGAGAACGAGATGGCAGAGAGCCAGAGTGGGACGATCAAGATCTCCGACGCGTCGTACGATGCCCTCCGTGCCCTGGTGAACTTCATGTACTCAGCGGAGGCGTGTCTGGACGAGCAGATGGCCTGCGAGCTACTGGTTCTGGCGGAGAAGTACCAGGTGAAGCACCTCAAATCGTACTGCGAGAAGTACCTAATTTCGAAGCTCAATTGGGACAATTCAGTGATGAACTATGCCTTCGCTCACCAGCACAATGCGAAGCATCTGCAGGACATGTCGCTAGGCCTCATTACCGAGAACATGGATAAGCTCACCGTTAGGGAGGAGTATGCGGAGCTCGTCGAGAAAGCGCCTCGCCTCGTGGTGGAGATCTATGAATCTTATCTTTCTAGACAAGTTAACACTGCTGCCCCTAAAGGTTAGTCACTTAGTTCTAGTTCTGGAACTGCGAATCGGAACAGGAATGAATTGCAGGTCGCAATCGTCAGTCATCGGCTAAACATCGAATCCTTCTGTGCCAGATTTTGAATACTGAATGTGGAATGAGTTCTGTCTGGTTACTTGTTGCTTAAGCAGTCTGCATCACGCTCACAGCAATTTTGACTGGTTTATGTAAATTTGTGAAACAAAATTTTTGCAAGAATCGAAACCCTAATGATATATGAAGATGACGATTCATTTTGTTCTGCAGAGGTTGTTTCTTCACATTCAGACGCATTTCTCACCAAATCCCGAATATAAACGCAGCCTTGCGGCCTTAGGATTCGGTTCATGTCGATCACGATGGTGGAAATGATACATCTGCCATCAATTTAACAGCAATCTCAGAAGTTACTGCACAGCATAAGAAATGACAGATTAACGTCATGCCTAGCCAACGATGGAGGTGTAGCCACCAAAAGCGTTTTACAGTAAAAAAGTTCATCTTTAATGTTAAATTAAATAGCATCCATAATATCATTGCTTCCGCAATGCATCTAAACCATCATCTACCAAGAAAGACACTTCTTATTTAGAACTCGAGCCACGCAAAAAACACTGAATCGTGAAGCCCGAGTGGTAAAAATCAACAACATTGGAAGAATCGATCGTCTCGCCGAGTCTCAACTTCAGGGTTTCAATTCAAATTTCCCGGGCTGATCGAAGGACTTCTCCAGTTGCTCGAGTTTATTGATACTAAAACCTCTGATCCTAATTTCCTCAGGTACTGAGGCATCCTTGTAGTCCACATTTTCGAGGGACCAACCTTTGTTCTTCACTGTGCCTCCCACCTTGATCTGATTTTACAGAGTAAACGAGGATTATAAAGCTTTAGCATCGAAAAATCTGTTGATCGTTCTAAATAATTTAAACCGAATTACCTCAGCATCGTCTATGGATTTAACAATGAGGGCACCGTCCAGGGAAAGATCCTCAACAATGATGTTCTTTCCATTAAAGAAAGCTGTAGAGGTCTGAGAGATGGAGCAGCTTCCATTGATTTTCCTCTTGATGTCGGAGAAGGTAAGCCCCCACTTTGGCTTCCAGACAATACGTGGCCAGACTTCCACCTCTTGGCCGTTAAACACTCGAACCACTGGATCGTCCACTGTAGCACCGGCCTGGAAAAGAAGGAAATGTTGAAGCCTTTAAAAACTACCATATCTATCAAAATGATTTACAAGTTGCAAGTTTACTGAGGTTTGATCAAAATTTAGCAGATGGGTAATAAGCTATTCTTTGATCTCGAACCATAGTACGGACAAAAACTCGGTCCAGCATCATGATTCGGCTTTTTTCTGTCGTCAAAGAGTGAAGCATGATAGTGCTATCTGAAAGTGGGTTTAAATTCAGTTTGGAATCTCACCTTCCTAAGAATGAGGCTGTTTGCTCGATAAATGGCCATTTCTCCAGAAGTGGCACTGTGGTATGGGTTCCCTTTCGGCACCTGTAAGCAGGGTTCATGCAAATGCATTGATTCAGTGTCATGCATAGTATTTAAATGAGACGGTTTGTAAGAACACCATTGACTTAAGGGTTAAATACCAATGAGCTACCTGAACTTTAGACGTTTTGCAACGAGCTACCCGAACTTTGAAAATTCAAAACGGGCTAACTCAACTTTGAAGAAGGTGCAAATAGCTACCTCCGTCCAATTATTCGTCAGAAATTCAATTATTCGTCAGAAATTGGACGGAGGTAGCTATTTGCATCTTCTTCAAAGTTGAGGTAGACCATTTTGAATTTTCAAATTCCGGATAGCTTATTGCAAAACGTCCAAAGTTCAAGTAATTCCCCTTGATTTAACTAACAGCATTCAGTATTCACCTTTGCAGCATCCTCAGGATTGTTCTTCACTGGAGCATAAGCAACCCATGGCTCCATTACCTATCAAGTAAATTGTAAAATGATTTGCACACTATAGCAACAGAGGAATACAATTCTGTCATTTTTGGTCAAATGAAATTACAGTGAATCCAACACGTGCAGTTGGAGGTAATGTTTTGGGATAGTCCTGCATCATACACTCTAGCCTAGTTGAGGATTTGAATGAAGTTTTTGTCGCATCTTTGTACCTACATTGTGATTGAAACATACCATTATAATACAAAAATAAATCAAACATCTTGAACTCTAAATATATTTCGAACAATTGAACTAGACAACTATAAACAATATTTTGTTGAAGACACTGTGATGTGGGAATACCACACCGGTGGTTACTCCATAAATTAGGCACCATATATACAACAAAGCTACATACTCCTATCACCAATTGGTTTTAGGATGGAACCCGAGTTGTATAATGTGGTTTCTATTTGGGTGTGGCTCAGCCCCGATATTAAAATTTAACATGGTATCAGAACCCGGTTCCATTTGACGGTGTTGGGTTGTTTCCCGTTGTGGGTGCCCGATGTGGGTTTGTTGTGTCCCGTTTACTCCATGTACCAGAGTTCGGGTTAGGCCTGGACGTGAGAGGGGATTTATTGAGTCCCAACCCGTATGGATTAAAAATGTGTCAGTGTGCCTTAATTGAGTTATCACAGTGCGGGGAGTGTTGAAGACACTGTGATGTGGGAATACCACACCGGTGGTTTCTCCATAAATTAAGCACCATATATACAACAAAGCTACCTCCTCCTATCACCAATTGGTTTTAGGATGGAACCGAGTTGTATAATGTGGTTGCTATTTGGGCGTGGCTCGGCCCCGATATTAAAATTTAACATATTTCACGTATCCTGACAGCACCAATGATAGTTCAGAATTCAGATTCTTACTTTGGGTTAACAAACTCCTTAATAGCTCCTCCTGTTTTTGTGAGCTCCTCAATGTAGGAACCAAGTTCTAGTATCAACTGCAAATGATGAACAAGCATATTGAAGTTCAAAAGAAATACACAGAAAATACCATTCCATTCTATATTTTCAGGTTCCTAGTACCTATACCAACATATATAAGATTAGATCTTAAGGTGGCATTGAGAATTTGAGATCTCTATTAAAGAACAATATAATCGAGAACGAAATTTATGTAGAAAAATTACTTGATTAATATTCCCTGGAAAAGGAGAAAAGCCTGTTTCATCATTAACATCTCCATCGGGATGTCCGGTTGCTCTAAGAAGGGGATCAAGCTGATTGTATTCAACATTGATTACCATTGACCTGCCTGTTATTGATCATACAGAAAAATGGAAAGTTAAATCTACAAGGGACTAGACTATAAAATCGGAGATGTCCAAAGTTCTAAAGAACCAGAGAGTAAAAAGGTTTGATTTAAAAAAATTGTTCAGTGGTTACAACTACCATCTGTATGGGTAAGTTTGGTAATTCCTCCAATAGCTTCTTTTGCTTTACGAGGAACTGCAAGCGAGTTGACATGAAATTGGCGGATAGAACTGACACCCAGAGATGCGGGAATTGCCTGCATAGATAGGAAGAACACCTTAGCAAGTACCTTATAATAGATATAGTTTTTAAGCTTCTCCAACCAATTCAAATGGTTAACCAATCTGGTTTCAAGTAACCTGGTCTCATTTACCAACTCACTTACATTAAATTTTAAAAAATTGAGCCTCTCATTTTACCATTTCGCACTTATCAATTCAAAATTTTAGACTAGGAGGGAAATGTTTAACTGAAAGTCTAAAACTCAAAATTTACTGGTTGAAAGACCTGATTTCTTTAGCCACTTCATTCAGTTCAAGTTGCCATTAGGTAGGCCCAAATAAGCAACCAGATATATTCATGACAAGGATAAGAGCCTGAATGGATTGCACATACAATAACCCACATAACTATAGTTTTTGGATCAAATAAGAGCAATACATGAAATCAACTTACCTTGAATAGCAGACCATTTGTGTCTTGGAAAAACAGCACCCACTTAGAACCAGCATCACGCCTTAAGAAAAAATAAAATGGAAGCACTTGTAAAGACTGGTCAAACAAAGATACAACATTTACAAAACAAAAATGAAAAGAGTAAGACATACCACACATTTAGAAGCCCACTTGAGTAAAGGAGTGAATGAACATCTCCATGGCCATGAGGTTTGGTCTACCAGGAAATCAAAAAGGGGCCAGCTGGTGTAAGTGAAAAGTAGGAGTGCAAAAACTCAAACTATCCAGTTTCAAATGCTTACTTGGATTCTGTATTTATTATTGGGTTCCAATGCTAGTCTAGCATCATTATCATCCAAACATGCAACCTTTTCCTGCAGTGAAGAAATTTACAAATAGTTAAGTGAGGGGATCAAATTGAATAGTGGAGAAGTGGACGGTCTAAGAACTTATTGGAAATGACAAGAAATTACCTGCTTCACAAGGTTAACCTGGGATGATTTCATTCCAAAAAAATCATTCGACTCCAAAAGATGTAGAGTTCGTGTATGAGTATCATCAGAGGTCATTATAGCAAAAGGAATTTCCTTTGGACTTTCATCTACACAGGAACAAAGAAGAAACAGTTAAAAGTTATGAAACTATTCAGTATTGTAAAACAACTTCATGGATAAATAAGGTAGAGACGGAACTAATGCTCAAAGATTTTGTTACCAGGATATAAAGTGAGGTGCTTTTAAGTTATGTGAGCATTATATGAATGGTTAGTTGCTATAGAGAGAGCAGAGAAGGTTATAATAAAACGCATTTAGAACTCAACAACCTAGGCGTGTTATGCTTCACATTCTAATGGCAAACAATACTCATTTGACTGTACACGTTTTTGCACCCTATATATATGTGTCTTCTGTTTGATTTTCATACCTGTAACTTGAAAAACCAAACATAACAAGAAATATGACATTCTCAGGATGCATGCCATGAAAATATATAAACCATAACCTCAGTATGACTACAAACCTTTTGCTAATTTGTTGCTAGCATCTTGAAGAGCAAGAATAGACTCAATGTAGTGTTGTAAGAAGCATGTCCCACTGGTAGTTTCTGCCGGAAGAGCTACCTGCAATTGGTACAGTTTTCTTATATAGACGAATGAACATAAAGACTAACAGGAGTAACACTCATGAAATTTAGCGAGGATGAAATATGAGAACCACATGAGTAATTCAAGACATCTGAAAATAAATAAGATAAAATAACATTGCTGAATGAACACCTTGATTCCATTATATCCAAGTCGTTCTCCAAGCCCACCAGCAACAAGCACAAACACAGCATTCCGGGCTTCTTTGATGCCATGCTCCTCAAAATTGATAAAGTTATCATCTCCAAATTTTAGTACTTCCCCTGTTGGAACCTGGAAACAGAAAGCAATAAGATTGTCGAGTTACGCCTGGTGACCAATATTTTGCATTTCATCAAGTATACATTCCAACTTTGGAATAATGAAAAAGACGTTTTTAGGTAAAAAAATTAATCAAGTTCATTCATGACTGAACAATCAAGCAATTATAAAGACTTAAAGATGTCAAAAGTATGTCAAAAGTACATTAAGATTTAATGCAAGATGTTTTCTTAATAACAAACGATCAGGCTTGGAGAATATACTGCACAAACTTTTACGTTTTCGGTGATGAAACATGTAAGCTTTGGTGCTGGATCTCAGGTGACACAAGATAAACTAACTTACCGACGGTGTGAATCCATCAAATGGATTCTTTCCAGCTTTTGAATCCGCCAAAAGTTCTCTGGCATTTTTTATGTACGATACCAAACCTCCCGGGTAATTCGAATCAAGCTTCTTTACCTGCAGAAAAGCATCTCATAGTTTAAAACGTCAACATCCAGTACTGCAAGCTAAATTTCTGAAAAATAAAACTTTTCAGATTCAATAGCTGTAAATGTGCTTTAACTCAACGCGATCAACTACTTCTTTCGAACATATCAATTTCGATCAAAGACGAATAATAATTTACTTCGGCACATCGATGAACAGATTTCAGTGGCAAATTTAGCATAAGGATCTAAAATTCCATACAACTTCCAAACACGCGGACATAAATCAGCAGCGTAGATCATGAATCATTAGCAGTACCTGATCAAAAAAACCCTTCTTTTCCTCATCATCAACGCCGGGATCTGCCCAGTGATCGAACAGATGGCTCTGCCCTGTCTCTGTTAACAGCTTCGCGATCTCAATCTGCAACCACGGAACCAATCAGCACACAATTCCGATTCAAGAAGAGTAAATAAAGGCAATTATGAATGTACCTGATCGGGGGAGAAGAGTTGGATGTTCTTCCGGAGTTTGGGCGGAGCAGAGGAGGTCCAGTCACCGCTGATGCCGAGCTTGGAGAGATCCTCGGCAGTGGAGGCAACGGTCGAGGTCATGGTCGACTGAGCGCGAAGAATTCAGCTCCAACGAAGCAGTAAAGAGGATAGAAGTGTCTGGGGAGAGAGCAAATGAAGCAGCAGAAGGTGGTGGAGAAGTTGAAGAAGAAGATGGTGATTAGTACGAGATGGTCCCAGATTTGGTACGTGATGGATCATAGATCTCCCCTCACGTCATATCACTTCTGTAGGGACTCATTGAAATAATTTGAAAAGTTATAGGACTTAATTAACCCTTCAGCTAACTTCAAGATGAATAAAAGATATTTTATTATTTTAAGCGTTTTCGGTTTTCTTATCTCGAATTTGCTTCTTTTTTTAGGTTTAATAGTTTCAAAGGTAGAGGCATGTGATTGGACGGTAGTGTATATTTTTTGATGTGGTCAAATAATCTGTTATGTTTGGAGAATGTTCTATGGTATTCTGTTAGTCAACCGTTAGATTTTTCTGTTAAATTATTCATGTCAGCACCACGTCAGCCGTGTCACGTGGATATATAATATAATATTTAATTTAAAAAATAAATATAAATAGGGAAATAAAAAAAATAGGGAAAAAATCGAAAAAAAATATAAAAATATATTTAAACTTTATATATTAATAAAAATTATTTTTTATTAATTTTAAAAAAAAAAAAAAAAATTAAGGTTCAACCCTTGAGGTTCAATTGAGGGTTGGACCCCCACCAGGTCGCCAAACCTGGGCGACCAGGTCTGGGTCGAACCCAGCCCTGGGTTCGACCCTGACTGGGACAATTGGACCCCAAGGGTTGAATTTTAGTTTTTTTTTTTTCGATTTTCAAATTTTTTTTTTTAAAAAAATAAATTAATACAAAATATTTTTTATTAATATATAAAGTTTAAAATATTTTTTATAATTTTTTTCCTAATTTTTCTATTTATTTTAATTTTTCATCCGTAACATCAGCATTCCGTTAGTTAAACTTGACGGTAACAACCATTACCATTTTTCTTTTTTTAATGTAACCCATAATCAGACATAGCAATCTTTTATTTATTTTTCAAATTGTTAATTATATATTTAAATTGGCAACTCACTACACTACACTACATAAGTACATAGCATGTGTGTTGATTCATGTCATTTCTACTACGTGTCAGAATTTTGTAAGCATATACAGAAGGAATCACATGGAGTGTAATTCCGTCCTTCGACTTTTATTATCTGAATAATTAACCCTAGTTCAAAGTTTTCTTTATTCTTTAAGTGAGGTTGGGCGTGGTCGTGTAAACTGAAAGTTTAGTGTAACAGAAACGCAGTACCTAATTTTTGAAAGAGAGATGCCCACATAGAAGATTAGATGGCGACGGTTCGATGATATCACGACAAAGAATATATTGATATAAACTGTAGAATAGTACTATCTGACACGAATAAACAAAAGTCCACCGGTATGTGCTTCATTTTGAAGACTTACGCTTCTTACTAATATAGCTACATTTGTATACGGGATCGACCGAATAGAATGGAAGACAATTTCAAGAGCTGTTAATGAGCGTGCATACTGAATAGTCAAATAAGCAAAAAAAAGTTTGGATCTAAACGATTGAGTTACCCGACCCGCACTCCATCTTTTATTATTATTAGCAAAAGATTCTAATATTTGAACTCCCGTGAATTTTATCACCATATGCTTAGATTTCCTGTAAAATAAAATACCTGACCAAAAAAAACAAAAGTCCAATGATTTTTTTTAACAAAATAAAAGTTTGTAGCTGGCCAAAAGTAAAAAGGCAGTGTATAGACTTTAAGAAAACCCTAAACTCAAATATTCATAATTAACTTATCTCATGTCATCTTCTAAACACGAGAATTATATTTAGTTTTTCATGCATGTTTATAGTGTTAACTCTAGAAAGTATCAAGTGTTTATACCGTGTTAACCTAGAAAGTATCAAATTTCATATAGATTCTACGATTAGTTGTAGTTAGGGCTGGCAATTCGTGCGTGCTATCGTGCACCAGGACACGACACGACACGCACGATAGTCCGACACGAAACACACGAAAATGTAATCGTGTCACAGACACACGACACGAACACGACACAATTTATTGTATCAACACGACACGATAACACGAAAATATTCGTGAAAAGTCGTAACACGATAATACGATTTCACGAAAATAATACGGTAACACAAAAATAACACGATAACACGATTTCACGAAAATAACACGGTAACACGGTTCACGTTCGCACGATAACAGGACCTAAATAACATAAACACGGCCCCTCAAAGGCAAACAGTCGTGTTATCGTGTTTTGAGACCTAAACACTAACACGACACGAAAAAACAATCGTGTTATCGTGTTCGTATTATCGTGTTATCGTACCATCAAAGGCAAACACGAACACGACTTTTTTCGTGCGTGTTCGTATCGTGTCGTGAGTGAAATTGTCAACCCTAGTTGTAGTTGTAACAATTATCAAACAGATTTATAAAGAAAAGTACTTGAAAAATCCAACTTATCAACACAAATTTATTTGTGATACCAAAACGCAACATTAAAATTACATTATGTTATAGCAATTTGTTTTATTTTATATCATATATTTCTACAAACACTATTTTTTTACGCATTCAAACATCAGTAGATCAGTAGACACTGCTTACCTCCAATAAGCTGTGACATGGGAGGGAGATTAGACTCTAAATTCGTCTCCAGGATCATCCCAAGGACCAACTCTTGGAACTGAGGAATCTAGTAATGAATTAAATCATTTCAAAGAAAAGTATAGGCTTAAATCATTCATACAAAGGAGACAGACAAAAGTGTGTTCCAGTAGCAGCTCTTTCAAGTAGATGTTGTCGTTACCTATATAAATGAATGGGAATTGGAGGAAAAGGCGGAGTCATCGGTTAGGGTTTCACTGATCCTTCTTCTCCCCTTTACTTACTAGACTCTCTGTACTATTACTTGAGTTTCTCTTCTCATTTACAACCGTCGATTCTACACTTGCACCCACTCTGGAGTTCAGTCCTGAATACCCCCAGCATTTCCTTCTCCATATCCACGGTGGAGGTTTTACACTGTTACCCTTCTGTTGCCTGAAGTATCTCGTACCCAGATCCGGGGATGAGGAGGAGGAGGAGGAAGAAGAAGAAGATACCTTCAGCCTCTTGAACACGGACTGGGATTGGTTCTCTGACTCCATTATGTCCTCATGGTGATCAGTGCTTCCAGCAGCGTTGTTGTTGCCATCATCATGATTTTCCACTACGGTTTCATCAGGTGAGCGGCTACTACGTTCATTGCCCCAACCAACAGATCGAGATGGAGAAGGGTTTTTGCTGCCTTGCGGTGTTTTTTGACGATCCACTGTGTTATCATCAGAAGAACAATAGCTGCTGTTCCAATTAGGGGACAAAGAGCGCTTTTGAGATAGGCTCTGATTTTCCATACTGATTTGGTGGTCGGATTTGTCTTTGTTGGTCCCACAATAAGCAGAGTCAGTCGGGGAGGGTTGTTTGGTGGTGCGTGGATGAGGTGGCAGAGGAGGAAAGGGATGGAAAGGCATCCCAGGAGCAACAGCCCAAGTATCAATGCCACCTGCATGTGGAGTCCCAAACTGCTGCAGAATTAGCAACGGGACCCCGTATGAAACAGGTGACCGAGGCTTGAACCTCTCTTGTGGCTGACCTATAACAGCATCAAAGGGACACCTCAAGTACTGAACCTTATCCTCTATTGGACTCATGTTAGTCGATGAAGAATTGGAAGAACCCTTGGAATTATCGGGGAGGGTTGAAAATCCAGGAGGGGCATCTTCATCAACACTTTTTCTTGATTTAAAGGGCACTGCATCCTGATCCCAGCGGCTCTTGCGCTTTCGAGTCCTTGTCCCTTCGGCAGATGATGTGGCAGACCCAGTTGGTAGACTATCGTTCATGGAGGAAGCTTCTGTGTGTCTCGATTGCGAGTCGTACCAGTTAGGGTTTAGAGATGCTGAGAAGTTACTGGTGTAGTTTAAACCCCTCATAGTGTCCTTATCGTCATCGCGATCAATGTTGCTGTATCCATGTTTCCTGATATGTCTAGGGATCCATCTATCTCGGAAATTCCGCGCAATTTGATGAACCTAAGATAAAATTGAGCTATCCAAAACTTAATAAACAGGAAATAATAATTATTACTAATCACTTATTGATTTCTCTAAAGTTGAATAACCAGAATAATGATGATGTTCTATTGTCAAATCTGCATTATTTATCATTAGTTAAGCAATGTCGTGGATTCCAGGGAGAGTAGGGTGCAAAATTATACCTGTTTATCATCGTGTTCGGTAAAGGATAGTATGGACTCCCTAAAGCTGAAAATAAAAATGCAAAGGGTTACTACTAATATCATGTACACGTTTGTAAGGAAATTCTAATTTACATAAACATGATGGATTTTTTAAGGAAAAAAGATGTCCCAACAGTAATCTTAATCAAATGTAATTGATATATTTTGGTTCTAAATTAGCTTATAGACATCGGTTCATAATCATTATTAGCCTGCCTCCTCCACAATATGGCAATACTCCAACTTTGACCTGTAAATGCATACTACTTAATCTCTTTATGAAATAATATTGCTCAAGGCTTTTGCCTCATGAAATATATCTTCCCACAAATCTTAGATCCTCCAAGTTCATGAGTCTAATCTAGGCCTTGATAAAGAGTATAATAAACATGGTGAAACTTGGTAGTCAAAACATGTCCACTTTTTGATGACATTTCATCCAGTGAATCTTTTAAACTGATGTGGCACAAGAAAAAAAAAACTTTCAGATGCAGCGAGTTCCACTGCATAACTGATGTAGACAGTTACCTAACAAAATACAAAAGCTAGCTTACCTCTCCATTCCAGGGCAGGGAGGGCCAACAATGATGTGTTCCAATGTAAGAACCTCCCTAATTGCTAGATATTCCAACACCTGCAGAGAAATAAGCAGCGGTTTGATTTCTCTCAACTTGAAAAAAAAAATGTGTTCTAAAGTGGATTTCCCAATTAGTCTGTGTAACGTAGAGAACCTATTTAATTATCCAAAACCCAGTCTCTCACACACATATATCACCATTGAAGTGCATAAGACCACAACGTCATCCAAAAAATAATATCAAGGCTCTGATGAATCACAGTTTAGCCAGAAGTGGTTATAAGAATTATGCTATAGTACTTTAGGACACAAAGGTAAATTTTATGCTTTTGCTTGTTTGAGAAACAATTTTAAGCCCAGAGAAAACTAATCATATATGTTTTTTTAATCAAAACTTATTTCTAAATTAAAAACCAAGTTGAAACTGAAAAATAGAGTAACATTTCCAACCGCCCCCACTCTGTTTTTGCTGACCAAAACTATGACATCTGATGCACTTAGGGGAAGTTTCAGTATTTTGTAGACACTTATGGTCACCCATAGCACGAACAATCTGCTAGACATACTACGAGTGACGCTACCAATTTGCAGCAGAGGCCAGATGGTAAATTTGACAATTTGGATACCCAAGCTACGAGAAAGAGTTAAGAAAAAAGAAAGCAGCAAAACCAAAAAAGAATTGGCCATCAAGTTGTTAGCATTCTTTTAATTTCTGTATGAAAGAAGAATCAAGCACCCGCAATATACAGCAAACTTTGCAATGGTATAACACATAAACCCATTTTTATAGGTTCTGGTATATTTACCTTAAGAAGCTTACGAAGAATCGGGATCTTCTTAAAATCTCTCCTGTACTGTTTCATAATGTTGTGCAGCATTCTCAAACCTAAAATGAAATATTAAATGGATCTGTAAATACCAAGAAAACTCCACAAGTTGAAAGCACCAATTACAGTCAGGAATTATACCATTCTTGTTTACAATGTCCAATAGCACCACTTTGGATCTCGTTTTTAGAAGTGCATCAAGTATCATAGAAAGATCTCGATTGCTGTGAAAAAGAGTAAAATCAAATAAGTCAATACTTTACAAGCGAAATGATTTTATTTCTGTTGTTGCAGATAGAAACCCAAAGATCAAGCAGGCAGAAATATAACCTCTGAATGGCTTCTCCATTTACAGTATCACCTGCCGCAGTGAGGAGCAAGAGCTTCAAATACCCTTTAGCAGCATCCTAATATGCCATTGCGGAAATACAGATTAATCACTATAGCAGTGGTATTGTTCAGACATTGATAAAAGAAAGGCACTAAAAAACAGCTTGTGAAACTAAAAAAAAAATAGTGAAACAAACATCAAAAGCGAAAGAAAAAAAAAAATCCACACGGCGATAGGGCAAAGGTGAGACAGTTACTGCTAATTCACAAGATAAAACAAAGCTAAGGAAAATGGTCATGACTGCTGAAGCTACAAACTGCATATGGATTCAGATGCTACTGCACAATGGAAGCATAAAATCATGAACTGTTTATGAATGAACAACAAGTACTACAAACTGTGAAACGGAGCACTTTCAACTTTCAAAGGACTCGAACTCTACTGCATCTGATAGAACCGATAATATGAAGGTGGAACTCAAAGCACACAAGATTGTTTACCTTTCTTTTGCTGATTCCTCCATCTCCATCTAATAATTCACTAAGTTTCCCTTGAACTGAAAACAAAATCAGAAATGACATTTCACCCGAAGATTTAATTACTTTATTCACACGAACTAAGTGCATTGAAAAATTCTTACCAGCCTCATATCGACCGTTAGAAGTTCCTTCAAATGTTTTTTTAGGTTTTGCAGACATCACCTGGGGCTTGCTTGCCATCCCTTTAACTTTGCTCTGGTTCAGATTCAGCATACTACTGCCACTTTTACCTTTCTTGACGGAACTAGATGACTTAGACGTTTTCATTCGAGGACGCACTTGTATGACACTCCCCTTATCGTCAATAATATGAGTCTTCGGCTTCGCACTAGCATCGTTAGGAGGAGAGGTGTGAAATGGTTCATTCACTGCAGATACTTCAGCAGCAGCATTAGAAATCTCTTTTAACTCCTCATAAACAGAATCAATCCTCTGAATTGCAGGTGATGGTGAGGCTGTAATATCCTTCGATTGTAGAGGAAGGGGAAATGGAAGTGTTCCCTCTGTATCTGGCAGTACTTTTAACTGAGAAACGGCAGGAAGAAATCGATTTTCAGAATCCTCAACCCCAGACAAGTTATCTAATTTAAATAATCCACCTACATTTCCATCTTCTGGTAGAACATCCAAACCTTGATTCTCTTGTCCATCAACAGATACATAACTGACAGAGTCCAGATTATAAGTGCCATCCTCATTAAGCATAATAGGCTCTGGAAATTCATCATCTGATTCACCTTGAACAATAACTTCACTGCTCTGAAGATCACCACCAATATACCCTCGACACTGGGATGCTCCACAAACACATTTTTTTGCTGCGGCACCAAATACTCGTACATAATTGTAGTCAAATGTCAATTCTTCACCCTAAACAAGCAAGGAAAATATGACCTTATGAATTAAAACACCAACCCAGAAGCAAAAAAACAACTAGCTCAAGAATTTTTTAAAGTCTCCCAAAAATAACAATCTCTCCAATTTAAATTTATTTTTCTCTTCTCGTAAGGGATTAATAGTTGAGAACTTGCAAGAAGATTGGCTACCTGAAACACTGTTATATTCATATAAGTACTAAATAAAATTTTCCCTGGTATTCGACATTGCCACTATCCTATAAAGTCTGCTCTAGAAAGTTTAGAGATCCAACTACTTTACGTAGGGTAGTCGATGAATGTATACCTACTAACAGTTTCATGCAAGGATATAAGGTTATCCGGCGTGCATTTCTATTGTGGAGCCTGACTAAAAGGGAAAAACGGCATGTTAGGAACTGATTTACATGGAACCATAATCACAAAGAGATCATTTCCTGCCAACTAAGCGTATCCTGGTTTCTCATACAAAGACTTTAGAAAGTGCATTAGAAAAGGCGGGCATTGATTCATGAGACAAAACCAAATCAGCTGGTCTCTTGTCAGAACAAAACTTCATTAATCATAACAGTGGTTGATGATCATCTGAGATGGTGACAAGTGCCATGACCATTAAAGTTATTCATCAAATTAAACATATGCACTGATGAAAGAAAACAATACCTCACCTTCTTAATATCCCTTACTGCAAACAATCCAATGCATATTTCACCATTTACCATCCACTGTTTCAAAAAATTCAAAATTTTATAAGACATCATAGAAACACAGAGAAACCAGTAACTCCTTTAAATATATATGTATATAAAAAAAACGCTGAATTTCTTCTTCATTTTTTACATAGTCTGAATCCTATCCCAAGAATATTTTAATGTAATCAGTGGAAGCAACAAAAACACCCAGTCAAGAGATGAAAAAGGCCCAACATCTAATCATCAGAAGCGTGAAAAATATAAATAAGAAAAAATCTATCCAAACCAAACTGGCCCCATTTATTAAAAGTCAAATAAAAACTCCATTGCTGTTTAGTTAACAAAACATAAATGCAACTTTCCTGAAGCACAAATCCATTTCTGATGAAAAAGTGACAGGTTTTCCAAAGAAGTGCCCTGGGCTCACACTTAAGGAACACTCTTTGGCTTGAATGTTAAGAAACATTTATCTAGGTGAGTGTCGAACCTGAGACCCAAGGTACTCCAAAAAGATTAAAAATTATTACTTATCTGTAAATTTGCTAACTCATGTTACATGGAAGGAAGAGATGGAACAAGGGCCAATGTGATACCAAACAGAAAAGATTGCGAAGCAAGTGGACCAACTCAGTTACATTTTCATGTTCCAATTAAACACTTCCTCATTTTATTATTCTCAAAGGAGAAGATTATTCTTTTCTAACACCTCTACGCAAAAGATAGTATTGAAGAATGAAGTCAGGAACTTCTTAAGAAATTTAAAGGGAAAAAAAAATTAATCCAAACAGCCACTTAGGATATCATCACCTTCTCCGTACGGCAATTAGGCTCACAGCTATGGTTGATGAAACGCCCCAAATTACCTTTGACGCAAGCATCAATTACCTGAGAGAGATATTGAAGAGTAAACTTAAGAAAAGAGAAGCCACGAAAAGAGTGTTAACAACTAATCACACTTCAAGATAATTACCAACTCTTTGTATAAAATAAAATACATGTACAAGTTAATATAATATATATATATATATATTGTTCTTTTATGGGAGTTCCACTTAGGGCCACATACAATGTGGAACAAAAGTATTATTTCCAGACAATCGTATTTATGTAGAATAGAGGTCACCAGATAAATATTATCACATAACAATACATACAAAGAAGCAATGAGAATTAGAAACCGTTTTGTGAACCATTGATATTCCACAGTTTCTAAAAGAGGTGTCTTATGCACTAAGAGACGGTTACATTAAGCAGGGAACAAACAGGAGAGATCCAGAGAGGGGAAAGGAAGAGAATACTATGCCATAATTTAAAGTAAATACCTCGCTTCCATTGAGTGTCATGAAGTAGAAATGCTTGTGACCCTTGGAAGCATAATCTCTTTGGCGTGCCTCGTAAGAAGGGACATCAAGCACCTGAATAAAGGAATCATTAGTTATATCTATACTAAGTTCTGTGTATGAGCAATAACTGACTAACATATAAAGAATAAAACATCAAATGGTAAGGATGGCCGACTATAGTCAGGTCTGAATACATTTTTATATATAAAAAGTGAATATAGGTTTGAAACTTTGAGTTAAAAGATACAGGCTCATAGCACAGGCCCTACTACTCTGATAGCAATAATTTAAACTAAAAACGCATATGTAAGGAAGTTCCAATTACCTCCCCAACATACTCAATAACAAATCCACCATTGCGCACACCTTCTCGCAACTGGAGTCCGTAACCTTTTCTCCCACATTTAAACCATTGCAATTTTGCATAGTTGCGCTTCTGGAACTGGATAAATATCAAAAACTAATATCAAATAAAATGGCACAAAACGAATGACCTTGGATATCAAAGGAGAAGCTTATGTACCTGCTGATTTGAGCAAAGATCTCCACAGGGACATGTACCCTGAACACATTCAATGTTCAACATCCGATTCAGGCATTCCTCCCCACAACCCCACTTGCCTGATGAAGGTGGCATGCAATGGCAAACCATTACCTGAAAATGCATTGAACAGCATAAGGAATCTCTATATAGTTATCTAAAGACCTATTCAGCCACATTTGCTGTTTTGCTAAATCAACTGGCTACTAACAATTTCTACACTCTACAGTGCCTTTGGAAAAATATATACAGTTATTAGCGCATGGAGGGGAAAAAATCAAACAGATAATAAAAAGTCAGAACTTCGACACAGTAAAAGAAAAATGTACTGTGGCAAAATCGAAGCGCTTAACACTAGAGGACGTCTACTCTAACAGCATATATATTAAGGAAAATGGTCAATCAAGGCAAGAGCATTGAGATAGCAGTACCGAGAAACAAGGAATGGAAGCATTGGAAGCTGATAGAGGGGAAAACTTTGAATGTTCTTCTCTATTTAAGGGAATGAACCATCATTAATTTTCAAAAACAAAAGGACCCTAAAATAGTCAAATAAGGTCATAACATTGACAAGAAAAAAATACATTGAAAGGCCTTGACTAACTATATAAACATAAGATTTCCAGAAGTTTTTGAACCACAGAACCTCACTTGAAAGCCAAGGATAATGACACTTAAAGCTCCATCGAAAGATTTAAAAAAATACTAATTTTATCAACCGTAGACACTAATTAAGAAAATCAGAGTACAATAAGCCAGAAAAAATCCACTAACAGAACATAACAGAAATTATTATGTCCTTCAAGAGTAACTCAGTAAATATTTTAATCATTTGTTAAGTATTTTCAGCAAGTAAAATTAACCCCTTCAAGATGAATATGAGAAAACACACATCAAAAACAGAACATTCATATACGAGCGAGAGAAATGTATAGATTGTAGAAAACAATTATAATAAAGCCCAATAGAAGCCAGAATTAATGATGTGAACCTCATCAATTGATTGAGTTCTCCGTCTCCGGTGCAAATATTTATTAGAGTTGATCTGAATGAAAGATGACGGTTGGGAAACTGCAATTTGGACCATAAGAAAAGGTAGAAGAGTGAAATCCTGAAATCTACTTATTAAGATTAAAAAAAACTATTAACGGTAACAGATACACAAGATGAGCAAAAGAATAATGGCAACAAACAAATAACTAAAACCTGGTGGACATTTGGATCCCAAATCTTTATAATTCCGATGAGCATCATAATCATCATCTTCGTCTGATATATCCAATTCAGCATTGATTTCTGCATTTGACTTCTCTTGGGGGATTGAGCAATCAGCAAAAGTTATATCCATGTTTTCCTTACAGGTCCTTCAAATAAAAAAAAAATGAGGCAAAACAAAACTATAAGACACTTATTCTCATCACGAATAATCTTGTTATGTAGTTACACTGTAATAATACAGACGAACTCCAAGCAGATATGAGAGAAAAATCAACCACACAAGCCAGTAGGAAAAAAATGCAACAGCCAAGGCGGCTCAAACTGGTAACAGCTAACAACATAGGTTCCCAATCAGTGTCAAAAGTCCAACACTTTTACTACTTCCTACCGTAATTCAGTCAAGGTGATTTAAAAAAAAAATTGAGATAATTGCTGTTCATCTTCAAGAATATGATTTTATGTAGTTTGCCATCAACTTGTCATTGAAAATATATTATATGTGTTATCTACTAAGGTTTTTCTTTCACCAGGAATGTAAACGATTTCAAATTGTGTCTCAAGTAAGGCGAATAAATCCAATATTGACAGCATAGTCTGTCACCAAGTTCAATTTTATAGTCCATAACTATTATAGAAGGTCCTCAACTATTATAGTCCATAATCGATGTGCCTTTTTTCTATGCAAGTGACCAGTTCGCTATCCTCCAGTTTACGGATTACTCTGATATGTTTCTCAACTCTCTCGTAGTAAAATAGCATTTATTACAATCAGTTTCTCTAATATTCTTTGCAATCGTAGCTGCAGTGTCAGGAGATATCAATGGTGGAGAGAGATTAATGCACTCTACCAGCTGCTATTCGTAGCTTCAATGTTGTCCGCAAGGGTAGCAGCTATGCGCCTCCATTTATGACATTCATCACAGCGCACCCAGGCATTGCGTTCAGATGACAGTTCCTCCTTTAATTGATCTGTTGTCATCTCAAATTGGCGGCAGCCAGCAGATGCTATAGCATGATGACCCTTGCTTCTCGCCTCAGGTTCTTTTGCAATTGTCCCTGGAATATTTTTGAGAGTTAGACAATCTATACTATTCTATTATTATTATTTACTTCCAAAATGTAATATATGTCCTATCAAAGAGAAATCAAACTGAGACAGAAAACACAAGACTAAAAAAAAAATTGCTTCCTCAAATCATGCCAAATGTAGAAAAGGGAGAAGAAGCAACTACCGATACCTGTTTGTTTGAAAGTCTCAGATTCACACAGAACCTGGTCGTGGACAGCCATTTCATTCACTTTCCTCTTACTTATAATATTTCCTTCTTTCTTATTCTTTCTAGAAGCACTTCCTTGTTTGTTCTTTCGTGTTTGACCCTTCTTTTTGGACTGGGAAAGCACATTATTGTTAGGATAATATGGATATACTGAGACCAGATTTACTTCTTCGCCTTTACTAGTCATAATCTCATTTTCAAGTGGCATAGACTCATTTGAAAATGCAAGTTCTTCATCTATTGGTATAGAAGACGTCTCCACATTGTCTGAGCTACCCAAACCAATAGCACCAGTTAATGACGCAACATCCTCAACCATTTTCTTTCCAACGTCTCTTCTCTTGGATGTCTGCTTGTCTTTCTTATTACCTTTTCTACTTATATCAAACTCTTCATAAGCAGAATCCAGAACGATATTCTCCACTCCTTCAGCGTGCTTTACAGTAAGATGAGGTTCAGGCATTACATTTATCACTTCAGAGTCAGGTGAAGTTTCAGAACCCAGAAACCTATCAATGTCCACATGACTAGTTGGCTCAGAACACACTTCTAAACCACCAGCAGATTCCTTTGGGATCAAGCTGGTGTCTAGATTAGCAAACCGACAATCACTCTTATCCTTACCCAGATTATTATCTAAACGCTCAAGACGGTCTCTGTCTTTGCCATCCATAGTTGACACAGCCCTTCGAGTATTCACATTAGCAACATTATCAACTACGTTAGAAATCAAGACCACTTGATTTCCCACTTTTACCTTCAGACGAATACGCTTACCATTAGTTTTCCCATTAGACCCCTGCGAAATACCACCAGTTTCGTTCAAGCTCTCATTTCCACGTCCACATCCATTAACCTTTGGGGATACTTGACTCATCTGCTCAAAGTGCTGGGAAAGGTCTTGGAAGACACCCCATGCTGAAGAGCGAGGTGGTTTAGAGCTACAAGTCCTCTTCCCCTTTGAACCCTTGAAGATGAGATCAAGAGCTTCAGAATCCTTTGCACCCTTTTTCGCTCGAGTCCTCCTACCAGATTTACCATCTCTGTAGCTCCTTCTGAAAGATGAGGACGAAGCCGTAACTTCAGGACATCCCACCGGAGAAACACAAACATCGGGAGCAAGATCCTTGCTCTCGCTGTTTCCTACCTCAACCTCATTAACAGTCTCTGTTAAAGTAGCAACTTCAGCAAGATTTACAATTGAATCTAGATCACTCGAGGACTTTGAGAAGAAATCCCCGAGACAATAATCTGGTCTCCCAACAGATTCACCAAGAATACACACATCTTCTATTTCACACAAACCTTCCTCTAAACTGCCGAAATTTTCCTCAACAGGCACTAAGTTTACAGTTGGTTGGACCAATTCATCACAATCAGGCATACACGCATCTACTATTTCACACAGTCCTTCCTTTGAACTGACGGAGTTTTCCTGAATAAGCAGTAAGTTTACATTTGGATGGACCAATTCGTCACCACTTCCTAGTCCAACCTCATTGACAGACTCCGTTAAAGAAGTGATTTCAGAAGGATTTACTCTTGAAATATCTAGATCACTAGTGAATTTTGAGAAGTAATCTCCTCCACAAGAATCTGGTCTTTGAAATGATTCATCAAGCATACACGCAGCTGCTGTTCTGCACAATCCTTCCTTTACACTGACGGAGTTTTCTTCAACAGGCAGTGAATTTACATTTGATTGGACCAATTCATCACAATCAAGCTTAGACGCAGATGCTATTCTGCACAATCCTTGCTTTAAACTGACTGAGTTTTCCTCAACAGGTAATAAGTTTGCATTTGGTTGCACCGATTCGTCTGGTGAAACTAACCTCTCCTGTTCAACAGAAGCTCCGCCAGTAGTGACAGGTGCTTCAGTGCTCGGTACCAATCCATTCTCCCTACTCGATAGATGAGAAATTTGCAAATTCTGAAAAGTTTCTTGAAAGTCAAAAGGTGGACCTTGAAAGCACATATCTTCAAATTTGATGACATCTTCTCCGTCTGAAGACCTCTTATATGACACCAGCTCATTCTCTTGATCAGCATCCGCGGTGCAATCTTGTTGCTTTGATTCTGCAGTAATTATTTCACATGTCGGCAGTGCAGTTGTTTCATCACCGTCTCCACCTGTGGCGATGACAACGCCATTAATCTCAGCAGGAGAATCCGTTCTACAAGTCTCCTCAATGATCTTCTCACGATCAAGCAAAACATCCGCTGTTTTTTCTTCAAGTGGCATCTCACAGACCTGGAGACGACCAGCGTTAATGCCCGTGCCTTTTTCATCTATAGCTATCTCACAAGCACACAAACCAACAGCAGATTTTTCTTCAAGTGGCATCTCAGTACCCTGTAGAGGAGCAGCGTCAATGCTCATGCCTGATTCGTGCACCCACATGTGAAATTCGATCTGGATCGCACGATCCAGAACTAGGTGCCTTCGCGCGCAAATTCGCCCAAAATGGCGTCCCTTATAGTATCTCAATGCATAGACGAAAACTACTTTGAAGACGGAAGATTGGAAGGCTGATTATGCTGTAAAGTACAAACCCTAGTTGCAACCTTCCATGTATGTCTTCGACCGTTCGACGAGGAAGGAGAAGAAATTAAGAGAATCTAATATTTAGAGATGAGCAAAATACTTGATATGAAACATATCCGAACCGAAATCGAGTAGGTTTCCTTTAGACGTTTTAAAAATTGGATAGACTTAGGAAAAAAAATGATAACATATTTCTTTGGTTTCGGTTTTGTTTCTCCTATTTGATTATCCTAAATTAAGTGAAACTGGTTCTATATATATATATTAAAACAAAAAAAAAACTAGGAGAACCGCAGCCTCTCGCATCCGGTCATTCTTCTTTAAGAACCAAGATGTGCAAAGGAACCTCTCGCATTCAGTCAGTCTACCGCAACCTCTCTTCAAAGTTGAAGAACCGCAACCTTCTCGACGCCACCTCTCCAATGTCTTGGCTCTTCGAAGTAGCCTCTTCAATTGGCGTCTTGAGAGATAATTTGGAAACAAAATTATTTCCAGGTATAGATAATTTGGAAACGAAATTATTTCATGGTAGAAGAAGTTTCAGATCAATTATTCTCAACTTTGATTTATGTTTTAAAATCCACGATTACTTAAATAATTTAGTAAATTACAGGGTGTGTGTTTGATCAATTTCGTAGTTCATTGAGTGTGAATCTTGTGGAAGCTTTAATTTGTAGTTAAGTTTGACTTAGAAGATCCCATTGCATATTACAATTGAGCAATACATGGAAGATGCTGAAAAATATGAACAATGTATTCAATATTCATTACTTATTTACGTTATTTTGATTTTATATCACATGATATTAACTATTAACATATTTTTTTGTTATTTTTCATAAATCTTAGTGGAATTATGGACAATGTTAAAAATATTGATACATGAAAAAAATAAGTGTTATTATGTATTATTAGTAATAATAATAAATCAAAAATAATTTAAAAAGGACAATGGGCCGGCAGAAAATTAATGAATGGGCTCGATTTAAGATATGAATTATGTTGATTTTTAGTCTTATTATAAATAGATATATAGTAAAAAAATCACATATAGAGTTAGGAGTTAGGACTTGTGTTTATATGTATAAATTGTTAGCTAAATATTTTTTCGAATTAAATTACTAATTAAACTTCTAAGTGAAATAGTTTAAATAAAAAAACAGTGGGGCAAATATATAATTTAAAATATCTAAATTAAAAATTATTGTAATTTGTAGGATCGAATTTACACAAAGTGAAAAGTTAGATTGCCCCATTCCTTTAATGGCTCTGTATTTGGTGACACAAATATCACAATTCTAAGAAACTTTATAAATTCAAAAACATTAAGTTAAACATTTGTGTACAAATATTACATTTGAAGTGCGAAAGGAGTTAAGATTGTTCACTCAATGATCATAGTGAATTATTCATAGGTTTGGATTTGTTTTAAAAAAATATACCTTAATTTGGGACATTTGGGATGGTAGCTAACTTAGTTGTATGTTTTTTTTAATGATATATGTTATATTGTAAATTATATGAATTCTACTTAACCGAGTGTGAGTGTGAAATGCAATGAGAAAGAGAGATTGGTACATGTGACATTAACATGGCATTAGTGAGAGATAGAGAGTGATTGATAATAATATAATCTTATTTTGACATATCTAACACTTCATTTAGTTACTTGTTAAATATGTAAAATTAATATATATATGTGTGTTATATTGTAAAACAAATAGTGAATTATAGGAATTTTATTTTAACTTTATATAAATTTTGAAGTTATTTTAATATCATAATAAAACTTTTAGATACTAACTGTAAATAAAAAAAAAAAAAAAGGAAGAGAAAATCTGAACGGAGTTAGTAACTACTTGAACTTAAATGTTTGACTAATAATTTTTATCAATTTTCTAACTACAAAATTGCACATAGGTTCATCCATTTGACCTACGAAATATACAACAGAAAAGTATATATGTACGTAAAACCTCTTACCTGCGCTATTTAGCTTCGTATATTCCATAGCACTCGAAAATACCTTGAAATTACAATTACCCAACAAGATTTTAGTATTTACTTAAATTGGCAATATAACGAACTTGAATTTTAATTTCTCTATCATTTATATGTAGTACTTTAATGTGTATCGTTGCAATCATTGACGTATAATTTATCATTATATATTGAAATATACGAAACATGAAATCGTTTAGAGTACAACATTAAACGCATATTTAAGTTACCTCATTAAACAATCGACTTAGCGAAAGTTGATTTACCTGAGGTTAGGATCACGGTCTGCCGGACGTGAGGTCACGTCACGGGTTAACGGACAATAAACTAGGTTTTCACAACTATTTACCTCAGTTTAAACTGTAGGGCGATAGAGTATCATCGTTATCATCAGGTTTTCCAACCCTGATCATCCTTATACATAAATGGAATAGTTTAAGTCAGTATTCAATACTTAACTTATTATAATGATTTTCCACTAATGAATACTAAATCTAAGTCATTACAATATTATTTAAGTTAATGATATTTACTAAATATTTTGGTGGATTAGAGTAGGTATATTATTATGGTTATCTTTTAATCTTTTTTTTGTGATGGATTAAAGCATTGCAAATTAGAATTATAAACGTAGTTTTTTTTGTTAAACACATTTTGTATAATTTAAGTAATTGTTAAATAATAAATTATTGCAAATATCAAGTGTGGATTTAAGACTTATTATTGTAATTTTAGTATTAAACATCCTTTTATTTTTGTTCACAATTTATATGAAAAAATATACTCACAAGTTATTATATAAATCACATAAATGAACTTATATATTGAGTATTCATTAAGCATTATTGACCAACCCATCTAATTTATTAGTGTACTATGGGTTTGGTCTCGTATCTCGCCCATCACTAGTCGTGCCTCTCGCACCATGACCGAAAAAATACAGAAGGGGCCGTTCCCGCACTTTCTTCTTCCTTAGGCTACAACTCTCTGCAATTCCACTTCAAATTGAACAGCTAAAGACTCACTGTTTCACTTTCTGGAAGTGAAAGCCCTAATTCACAATGTTCTTCTACCTAGCTAGAGTATTGATGAACAGGACTACATTCACTCGCATATGATTTGCGCGGGTACGCAGTAGCAATCGGCGATTCAACGCAGGAAGCAGTCGCCAGCAGTTACGTGAAACTAGTGCTAGATTGGCGATGAGTTCCAAGCTATTTCAGGGGACAAATGTATTCATGTCTCGGAAACTCGTTCCCCCGGAGTTATTCGACACTCTTCGCGACGCGCTCGAGCAGAATGGAGCTGAGGTTCTTCTTTGCTGCGATCCCTCGAGAAATGGAGCTCGAGATTATCACGTTATTGCTTCTTATGATCACGTAATTAAGAGCATGATTTCTCAATTTCATTGCCTTGGAGTTTGTAATTTCGTTTTCGTTTGTTGGACCTGATGGATGGACTTTTCGTCAATTGGCAGGAAAAGTTTGAGGATCTTAGAGCCAAGGGATGCAAGTTAGTTGGTGCGGTCCTTATATTCATTGTTATCTTGCCATTCTGATTTACGTCAGATTATTGTAATACTCTACTGTTCTGTTAGATAAGCTTGAAAATCGTTAGACGCAGGAGTCACATCAGTACCCCACAGTCATCTAGAATTCCATTGATGGAGTTTGTCTTAGATGTCTTGATATTCTAAAGGCTATGCTTGGAGGCCTTTATTTTGGTTGTTAGGGTTGTTTCCAAGTTAAATCAGAAGCCATTCGGTGGACTTTATGCAACTGAGATTTCCTGATGCATTTTGTTGGAGGCACTATGAGAGTCGAGTCCAAGTCTATTTCAGTAATTCGAGGGTATTTAAGGATCTTATGGTTTCAAAATGGGGGTAAATCCGTGTGTCATGATTCATCTAAAGCCTTAGGGCTTTAAGATTTTGTGGTTGAAACAATGGTTCAGGTGGTGCTTGTTGTTACTGAATGTGCGTAGTAGCACTGGGAGGTCTTAGGCTACATATAGATACTCACCGTGGGTTAAAGGGTCATAGATGATTTGGGTATTACAACATTACTTCTTACTAGAAGGCACATGCCATTCTACAATTATCTAGGAGTCTCAGTGTACAAAGCAATTGCAAGGTTCTAGACTGTTCCTATTGTTAATATATTTGAGGTGATTGGCTTTACTCTTACCATAGCTATGAAAATCAAGTCCGAGCAAAAAACAAAAAGTGAAGCTCTGCGAGTATAACATCAATAAAATGGGGAAGTAGCAATATTGTGATTTTACATATAGTTATTTATCTGCAGGTCCTAAGTGTGTGGTATCCTGCGCAAAAGAAAGAAGATCTCTTCCTGATCAAGGGTATACTTGTTGCCTTGCAATGGATGGTGTCAAAATACTTGCATCTGGATTTGAAATGGATGAAAAGGTTTGGCTGGTGAAATGACCTTCCGACTGTAATTTCCAGATATGCAGACTGCTGTTGTGGCGTTAGTTCTGGTGTTTCTTGATTTCTTCTTATTGAATTTTGAAGAAATGGTTGCTTATTGACTCTTAGAGTTATGAAGTCTATATTGATGCAGTCTGAGCTATTTTTCTTCTAGATTCTTTTTTATCAATAGGCTCACTCAAAGTAGTTTAGAAACCTAGATCCTTCATTTATCATAAAGATTATGAGGAAAAATAAGACAATGGAATCCAGGATATTCGACTTTCATATCTGTCACTAAAGGCAGGGAAGTAGAAAGCAAGATCTGCATCCAACCTGTATCATGGATTCATAATGCTATATGTTATTAAACTATGAAAGGACTTGGTTTCACTATGATAAAGTTTTGCTTTTGCATGCTATACGACGTCGTAGCTTCTAGTCATTGCCTACAGTTGCTCTGCATTTGAAGCTTGCACTGCTTCAAATGTTGTTGGCATGGTCAATGGGAATTGTTTGTGTATGTACACTGATATTTATACTGATTTTGCAGGCTGAAATTGAGAAATTAGTTACGTCCATGTGCGGGATATTTCAAACTAAAACTTCTCCTGATGTTAGCTTTGTTATTGTGAAGAATGTTCTGGCTGCAAAGTACAAGGTTGGGTTAATTCAATCGCATGTTAGTTTTACTTTTTTACAATTGAGCCATTGGCACTAAACTATGGGGTATATAAGGCTGAATCTATGTTGGGCTGATTATTGTGCACATAAATAACCAGTACAAAATGTGTGAATGTATACATAAATAATCAGTACAAAATTGGCTATTTAGTTCTGCCATTGTGAGTTATCTGAAGTGAATTAAACTGCTGTTGAGTTTGTGTATTTGCTGAGGGTAGACCATTTTACTATAGCAAAACTTTTCAGTTGAGAGCAAAACCTTTAACTTGAAAACCTTACTTTTCGTTTGGCCAACATTTGAGAGCCTTATTTATTATTCTAAATGCTGTCTTCATGCAGTGGGCATTAAATACTCTGAAGAAGCCAGTTGTTTCCATGGATTGGCTATACCAGTGCCGCACACATAAATAACCAGTACAAAATGTGTGAATGTATACATAAATAATCAGTACAAAATTGGCTATTTAGTTCTGCCATTGTGAGTTATCTGAAGTGAATTAAACTGCTGTTGAGTTTGTGTATTTGCTGAGGGTAGACCATTTTACTATAGCAAAACTTTTCAGTTGAGAGCAAAACCTTTAACTTGAAAACCTTACTTTTCGTTTGGCCAACATTTGAGAGCCTTATTTATTATTCTAAATGCTGTCTTCATGCAGTGGGCATTAAATACTCTGAAGAAGCCAGTTGTTTCCATGGATTGGCTATACCAGTGCCGCATAGAGCATCGTGTTGTCCCTCAAGACTCTTACCGAATCCTCCCATTCAGTGGTTTGACAATTTGTGTAACTGGAACTCCTTCAGGCAATTTCACTTACCTACTACAGTAATTTACTTTTTGCCTTTTAGTTTAAATTGCTTATGATTGTGCATGATCATCTCAGATGAGAGGAAGGAGATGCAAAAAAATATTATACAGAATGCTGGGAAGTATTCTGCTGAACTGACCAAGATGTGCACACATTTGATCGCAGAAATATCCTTTTTTAAGATTTAATGAAGTCACTTACAATCGCAATTTGCATTTTATTTATGTGCCATATGATACAAGTTGTGGTCATAGTGCGTATATGTTAGGGCTTTAGTAATCTAAAGTCAACAAAGTGTCTACGAATTAATCCATATCTTGATGATATCTTTAATTACGAATGCTTTCTCTGTTCAGGTTAATTTTCAGTCAGTGGCAGAAGTTAGAGCATTCTATGTATAAGTTAATAGACAATTTGAGGTTGTTATGGTCTTGCTTTCTTGTTTCTTGAGATACTTGTTTGTCTCAGAGACTTTCATTAGTTATCTTTTACTTGGCTAATTCTCAAAAGGTGTGCTTTTGGGTCCAATCTCACTTTGATTTCACGTTTCATCAATCTTTGAATTTCGGTATTATTAATTACATGGGTTAATCAAGTCCTTGACTCTCTCTGTAAGCTCCTGAAGGAGATAAATACAAGGTTGCCAGAAAATGGGGCCACATTCAAATTGTATCTCGGAAATGGCTTGAGCAATCAATTGCAAGGAGGGGTAATAGCTTCTGTTTATGAATAACCCCCTAAGTTTCAGCTTTACAATGACCTGTATAATTTACTATTCTAAGTTTTCTGACTCTGGATCTTTGATTTGCTGATTTAGCATGTCTTGATGAGGAGTCCTATCCTGTTCAGGGTTCTTCCCTATCTTCAAGGAGGACGGCTAGTGGTTGTTTGGTAAGGCAGCATAGCCAAGGTAAAGCAGTTAGAAACTCACAGACACACTCTGCTCCCCGAGTTGGTGATTCAAACTGTTCATCTGTTCCCATGACTGAGAGTGCTGATCCAGATTTAGAAGCTACTCTTTCACAAAATTTCTTATTCTTTTCAAACGCTCAAGAGCTTGCTGAGGATGACACCAGTAAAGTACCGCCTGTTCCTAGCCATAATGAGATAAATCATGAAGGTTGTGTTGCTGAAGACTCTCGAACAGATGACAATGACCTTTATCTGTCAGAATGTAGATTAAGTTTTTTTGGTTTTGAGGCTTCTGAATTGCGTAAATTATTCAATATGGTGCGCAAAGGAGGTGCGTCCCGCTATGCATCCTTAAATGAAAGGCTGACGCACATTATAGTTGGATGTCCTTCAGAACTGTAAGTACTCACGACTTTATTTTAATAGTTATTAATCATCTCTTGTGGTTGTCTTCTTTTCTCCATTTTCAATTAAATCCCTTGTTAGGTTCAGATATTATCAACACAATATGACATGAATATGCTGTGCATGATCTTTCTTTGCTACTCTTTCATCAACTCTGGATTATTGGATATATTGTCATGCATTAATGATACCTGTAATTATTACCCAGAGAAAAGAAGGAAGTAAGGGGCATAGCTGCTCTGGGTACACTGAGTGTGGTCAGAAGTAGTTGGCTTGAAGACTGTGAACGTGAAAAGAGAGAAGTCCCTGTCCTGCCAAGGCACATCGCCTATGATCTACTTCTACCTAAAGGTTCATCATCTATATGTTGAAGTACTTCATTATTCCTTGATTAAAAAAGATGTTTTCGATAGCTCAAGGTATCTGTATAAGGAGTAACAATTGCGTGTCCAGAATCTTCTAGCTAGGAACTTTTTCAAGATTATTATTCCGCCACCCGTGTAAGTGTCAGTCTTAAAGGAAAGAACATGGTAACCCTTTATAGAAGTCTTCTGCTCTTCGTTTTATCTTCTTTAATTTTTACCTTATGCTCTTTGGAGAGAGTCTGTATCAAGGTTTTATAAAATTATTTTTCTTACTGCTCTTTATATCTTAGTATCTTTCAATGTCATTCAGGTTCTCAGATTTCGAACAAAACACCTGCTGTTGGTACAAGTGGAGTAAATCAAAGCTTAAACATCACAAGTAAGCTGGCCATACCTTCCGATGAGCCATTTGAAAATGCTAATAGCCGAACTACAGTGTCTGGAGAGAAAAGCGAGTTTAAGGCAATCATAGACAATGTTAGAGCGAACAACGTTGACGAAAGAGTGACGCCATCTGTGCAAACAATAGATTGTGCGGCAAAAAATGCAAATAAAATTCAAAGGAAGCTGCGTGTAGATTGCAACAGTTTAAGCAAGAAGTCGTGCAGTGTGTTCAGTGCAAATACGTTCAGTTTTTCCAAATCGTTTCCTAAAGACCGGGTAAGTTCTTTGATTGTTAAATATTGAGTATGACTGTATGATAGAGTGTAATAATCTGTTGCTCAGATTTAAGTTAAAATAGCCATCAATTTATGGGGTTGGTGTAGTCAAATTAGAGACTTTGAATGAAGCAGGGTTGTTTCCATATTTTACATTATCCATTGTCTTATAGCAATGGAAAGAGAAAGATATTTATCTGTTTATAGCAGTCCAGTAAGTAAGAAACTTGAAACCTCCAACATGTGAACTGTATGGCCTTTACTTAGAATCTTATGTTAGATGCTCGTGATTGGTTTCAACTCTCAGTGCGTATCTACCATTTGCTATTTACTCTTTCAGATTTATTTTTATCTTGCTTCTCTAAGCGCTCTGTTATTGTATGTACTCTTATAAACTTTGTGGTGTCCAGCGAGTTGAAATTATTGAGTGGATAAATCAAGGAGGTGGTGCGGTTGTGGAAGATCCTGGAATGCAGACGGTGAATTTCATTGTTGAGTGCCATGGTGTTAAGCACAAAGTGGGCATCACCAAAAGCACTTTTGTATCCAGTCACTGGGTTAAATCCTGTCTAGAGGTATGCTTAAAATTGCTCTGATGTTGCTTATAGTATTTTGCCTCTATCTTCTTTCACTTTCCACTAGCAGGATGCATTTTCATATGAGCTCCCTAAGTTCTGAGTTTGGGCAATTTAACTAGGAAATTAGTATAATAGCAGTAGGGAACCTAAATCTAGTTTGAGCTCTACATATGAGTTAGACTCATTCAACCCCAAAGTGTAATGTTACATGTACATATACTATAAAATTTTCCAATGTGGCACTGTACAGATTGTCGTTCTATTTGGTAATGCTTTTGTCTGAATATAAGTATTACAAGTGTAAATGCTGATGCAATTGGAACTTTGTTTGTGAAGGATGGGTGCTTGCTGGATGTTGGTAGCCACATTCTTTACTCTCCACTCACTTGCTGGGTCCCTTTGCCTGGGTTTGAAAGTTTTCGCTTTTGTGTTTCACAATATGAAGAGAAAGAGAGATTGCTGCTAAGAAACTTGTGCTACACTCTTGGGGCGAAATTTGTGGAAAAGCTTACGAGAAAGGCCACTCATCTATTATGCAAGTTCACTGCTGGACCAAAGTTTGAGGCTGCTTGTAAATGGGGTGTTCAACCAGTTACTTCGGAGTGGGTATATGAGTGTGTCAGGCAGGTTTGTTGTTTTTCATTATGATCAACATTTTGCAGACCCAGATTGCATATTATTGTAATGTGGTTGATGGACGTTTGGTAATATTAATTAATATAACATTTTTTTTTTGCAGAACAAGGTTGTTGCTTTAGATCCATTTCGCCCCAAAGAAGCTTCTGCACAGGAGGCTGGTTTGTGCAGTCTTACGCAGTTCTCTTCACAAGCTATCCAAACACTATCTGGAGAGAATCCTTCCCAATTACCAAGTCAAAGTCAGGACTTTAAAATTACAGTAAACAAGAATTCTAGTGGTGGAAAAAGGGTTTTGAGGGACCTTATTGACAACTCAAGTTTTACTAAGAAAACTAGGCTGTCAGGGGAGCATGAGGGCCTGTTTTCTTCTGGAGTGAAAGCTGTTGAATCTGTCCCCAAGTTTTCTTCCGGAGCCAAAGCTAATGAGTCTGTCTCCAATGATAATTCTGTGGGAGAAAAGTTGAAAGACACTCATGAAGCAGCAGAAAGTGTTCCTGATGTTGCTGCAGCTATTGAGGATTTGCTTGAACAGACAAGTAAGGTAGGTATCAGTAAATTAGTCAATTGCCTAATATTTTCAGGTTTATCTGGTGACTGTTTTATACTTGACTTATTGTCAGATCTGTGATAAAGAATCTCCAGAGAGGACTGCAAGCGGAAGAAATGTATCCCAGACTGTGGTTTTCATTCATCTCATTTGTTGCTAGCCTGATAAATATTTGTTTAATCAGTTTGTCCTTGACTATAGAATAGCTTTTACCATCTCACTGTTCAACTTCCATTCAAGAGCGTCCTGAGTCTCACATGGTAGTTGGATTGTCAAAGCATTGGATGAATAGGTAACCTCTTCTTCATATATTGAAGAGAGTGCATGGTTTTGTAGTTATTTCTAGTCAAAAGTAACATCTACTTAAGAAATTGATCACTTGTTGTTTCTCATTTTGTATAAAAGCTTTTCTATCTGTCAGGACTCAGAAAAATGATGAAATTGATCAGAAAATTGTTCCTGAGAAGGCAGGCGTGTTTGATGGATTTAGTGAAACCCAGACTGAATCTCAGGTTCCTTTATTTCCTTTTATTTTCCCTACTGGCGCCTCTCAATTTTTTTTTGGCAGTTTTAACTTACTTTAAGGAGAGGATGCATTAATCACAATTCTTTGACTTCAGGTTGTTGGGTATGAAGAGGATTTATCTGGGCGGCAAATGATTATAGATCGTGTTCGCACTCAAAGTAGCTTGGGCTGAGTATGATCCTGCGACCCCTTTCTGAGCCAAAACAATAGTTGAAGCGTTGCCAGATGTAACTGAGACAAATTTAACCAACACCAGCTAGTTTACTGTTAACTGGAATCAACAGGTGACAGATATTACTGCTGTTTTATCCGATTGGCTAAATGCATGGACAAGAAGATGGAGACATTAACAAACAAGATGCTGGAGGACAATGTTTTATGGCAGAGTATGTTATTGCTGTGTAATGTATTAACGACTGCATTGAAGTAGTACTTCATTTAAGCTCGTTTTATTATTGCTAATTGTGATTCTGAATGTGACAGATGTATTGCTGTGAGTACAAGAGGTCAAAGTGCAAAGTCATGTCTAGGCCACCTGAAGTGTTCAGTTCTGTTGAAGCTGCTCTCTTCCCAGTGGTGTTTGCAAGCAGATGAGGTAACCAACTGATCAGATTATAGACTGTATTTTTTACTTATGACTACAGAGTCGAGTAATGAATATTCCTTATTGTGACTGACCTGTCTCTTGCAATCTCTGACTGAACTTGTGCTAGATGTAGTAAAATCTCAAAAATGCTAGTTTATTTAAGAATTAGCTGCATTAATTCTTCAATTAGGTTTGCTTGTCTTGTTACCCTTCTAACAAATAGATTTTAATCCTTCCGCACAGATTGATGGCTTGACTACTCCTGCTCAATAGTAAAACTTTGAAAAAGTAGGAACCTTTCATTGTCAAGACCAGTTTACAGTTGAAATCTTAGAATGAAAATAAACAGAGCTATATACCTAAGCCAGACACCCAACACAACATACTTGGTACTTCCCTTACAGGTACTTATATTATATTCTATCATCTAAAGTAGTGTAGTTCACTTCACTGGCCACTGGGTAAGAGGGTTCACATGAAACTGCGATTAGTCTCTTTGGACATTTCATGACCTTTGTCTCTGCAATTAGTTCCATCAAACTACCTTCATAGCTGCTCGGAACCTTGGCTCCTTGGGGAGGAACTTCTGTTCACTATAGATCGACATGTAGTCTCCAAACACAATCTTGGGGTACAAGCAGGACTCCTCACCCTTCTCCTCTGCAACAGAAGCCTTCTTCTCCACGAGCTGTGGTGCAGGAGCTATGGTGGCCTTGAGTGAAGGGTTATAGAATGAGGCAACGGATCGTCTGTTCCCATCCTTGGTAGCCAAAACCCGGTGCCACACACTCTTGTACTTTCCATTGCTGAGGAGCTCTATCTGATCTCCAGTGTTGATGACAATGGAGTTGGGCAGTGGCTGCACATCTATCCACTCCCCATCCTTGAGGATTTGCAGGCCACCGACCTTATCGTCTTGGAAAAGCAAGATGACTCCTCCTGCATCTGTGTGGGCCCGGAGGCCATTCACCAGCTCGGGATGAGGGCATGGAGGGTAGTGGCTCACCTGGCATTAAGATTGGTAGTTGATTGATTACTTGAGACTCAAGAAGGACTAAGTTAGAGTTTGGTGGGAGTTATATTCACCTTGGTTCCGAAGAAGGCATCATTGTAACCTTGACCACCATTGAAAGCCGTCTTGATATAGCCATTGGGGAGTCCCAAGTTCTCATCCATGACTTCCATCACCTTCTCTGCCAACTTCCTCAGCTCTGACCGGTACTCAGCCATGGTTTCTCTGCCAAAATAACACCATTCCCCGTTATTGCCCGATTGATATTAGGGTGGTTTGAGTTAATACGTTGAAGAAGAATAAGATAATTACTTGAAGGAGGGGACACTGGAAACAGTCCATTCACAGTTGTCGAAGAGAGTAAATACATCCTCCCAATCCACATTCCCCAACCTCTCAGATTTGTCATTCTTCTTCTCAACCAAATCAGTCAACATCTTCACCGGCGTTGACTTGAAGAACCCTTCTTCTCTATCAAGCTTGTAGCAGTCGGAGGACACCTTCTTCACCATCTCCAGCAGCTCCTCAGGTATTCCATGGTTCACTAACTGCACATTTTATGCACCCTATTAAACCATTATCTAGATGTAAGGCATACAGTGGTTCTAGCTAGCATATGATGTTGAATTACCTGAAAGAAACCCCATTCCTCACAGCAGTTTGCAATCTGAGCCATTGTCTGATCCCTTTCCTCACCATTGAGCTTTGAAAAATCAATCACCGGAATCGCCATTTGATGCCGCAGAGATTACAATTTTAGCTTAATTGTTCTCTCAAGCTTGCCTTGGGTTGACACTTGACAGGGTGAGTCCTAAGTGAGATGACCTTGCCTTATTTATACTGTCCTAACGGCCTAACCTCTACTTCCCAATTCCCATTCCCATTCCCATTCCCATCGGATTGGATGTCAACTCCTACTCTCTCTCTCTCCATAATTAAATAGTTAACGTCATGATAAAAACTGCAAAGTCAATGCTTGATACGGCAAATATGGTACAATCGCAGGGAACTCAACGCAGGTATGGTGAGGGGCTGCCATCTCATTAGTCACGCATTTTTTTTTTTATAATTTTAATAAAAAAAATAATTAAGTCTGTACCACTAATTAAATGCCACCTGCCCTGACAAATCCCTCGTCATTTTCAACGCTAAAGCACTAAACTAGTCTACTTTAGTAATATAATGTACGTCGTGGTACACGACTTCCTCAATGGACCTTCATCATCCCGTTCCAATCCAATCCAATCAATCATGATATATAAATATATTTATATTGTATGTATTCCATCTCTTTATCTTATCGTGTCACTAACTATAAAAGTTTTTCTCTTCATTCGGTATAGTTATAATTTTATTTTATATTTTTCTCGTGCTAGTCCGCCATCTTCCTAACCTCTATATTTCGGATACATGTCATATTCAGTATATCTAATACTTATTAAAAGTATCTTATATTATAGTTTAGACTGCGCCACAACGACCACTTATTTAGGATTAGCATTAGCTTATAACACAGTTTTGCGCGCTAGACGTGCTCTGATGATGAGAGACATGAGAACTATTCCAACTTTCCCTATTTGGGAATTATGCCAAGTTGCACTAATTTATTTCCGGGGTTTGACAATTTAGTGTACGAAAAAGAAAATTTAACACATCATAACTAGTTTTCTATATTCTGGTACGTGATTAGGGTCGACAATGATGCGGGTATAACAAATACCACTCGTACTATATTTTTTACATACCATAACCGTATTTGTAATGGCAGTTATTAACCATGATATTACTCGTATACCCACATTCGAAGTATCATATTTTTTTGGCCAATCATATTTATTATAGTGTTTCTAAATTAAATTATGAACTTTCTTATAGTAAAATACTAACTTACAATTAAAATACGTTAATTTCAACACAGTTGAGATTATTTCAAGTTTAACATACATGTTGAAATTTTTTTACATGATAAATTCTTATATATATATATATAAATACTATATATAAATATACAGTTATGATTATAATCACGGTTATAAATTAAATATCATAATGATATTCATAAACATGAGAAAATTATTACCATTACTGCACCTTATTAACCATATTAAAATAAATAGTATGAAAACCACAATTTTTAATTTTTTAACTCACTATTGTGGGCCCTATATGTAATGAGATGTTGCTTATAATGTAAATCTTTGCCGACGCAAACACTGATCTTCTTCCTAATCCCACCCCACCCTCGACTCCTTTTGCCCTTATTTCACTCCACACCCAATAAAGGACCGCAGATCTTCTCTTTACATACGCGCAATGCTTACCTTATGAATGTTTAATAATGAATAAAGTTGTTGACTTTAATCATATGCATTTCTTCAAACTCAATCATAATTAATCCCTAAAGTGTTGGCTAATCATAGTTTCATCAACTCAAAAGGACAAGATTAGTGCATGGCGACCGTTGATGATAATTAAGGGCGCTCAATAAATTTTAAATCAAGAAGTCAACTCAATAATTAAGGGCGTTGGTAGAGTAGAAGCTATAAACATCCGTGATCAACGGTCAACTGTGTCAAACACATGCTGTGGGGTGATTTAGAGTTTAGGGTTTTATATATATATAGAGAGAGAGAGAAAGAGAGCCGTATGTATAATTTTAATATTTTTTAGTGACACAAGTAAATATTAATTACTGACCCCAGTTACATAAAATGTTGTGTAACTTAATATGGATGATGCTCTAATTTTTGTGAAATATTTCATTATTTATAAATAAGTACAATTTTTTTAATAAGTAACCTACTTACTTAAGTCCTACAATTTTTTTACGAGGAACCCTAATCCGCCGCCGGCAAGGGTGGTAGATCAAGTTTTTTTTTTGGTAAAGAGTCAGATCTCCCTGATTTGTAACGATATATTATTTTTTTATGAAAAAAACTTCTACGTTAAGGGAAAACTGTGGTGCAACTCGACAATTCTTTCTATAATTCACCACAACATTTCAATCAATATAAATTACATCATTTAAATCACAACCTCAAACTTTAAATATTGCATATGCAACTCTAATTATTTTCATCAATGTAAAATATAAATCATTAATGATGTGAGTTGGCGGTGCAATGTACCTCCTATATATAGCATGACCCACCCTGCAATCTTAGCCACTTCCTCCTTCACTCCCACGAAATGACGAAATAAAACAATGGGTTAAATATCAAGTAGCTACCTGAACTTTGGACGTGTTGCAACGAGCTACCCGAACTTTGAAAATTCAATACGGGCTACCTCAACTTTGAAGAAGGTGCAAATAGCTACCTCCGTCTAATTTTCCGTCAACTGTCGTCGGAAAGTCGTTGGAAATTCGTCAGAAATTGGACGGAGGCAGCTATTTGCACCTTCTTCAAAGTTGAGGTAGCCCGTTTTTAATTTTTAAAGTTCGGGTAGCTCGTTGCAAAACGTCCAAAGTTCAGGTAGCTACTTGGTATTTAACGCTAAAACAATTTATACGTGCATATAAGTTTGTGGAGCACTACAACCCATGCATGCATTAATATCCCTACGTAATTAGCTGCCATAATAACCCGCAAAAGCATGCATTTTATGCACTTAATATCGAGTTAATCACTTCATGAATGTTAATTAGTCATATGCTAACTCGTTTCATCCTTTGACTCTAATTAAATGTTGTTTTTAAATCAAAATCCATGGTTATATATATAATTATAGTTCACTAGATTTTGTATTTGACATATCACACGTATAGTATAGTGGAAGGCAGCAAATTCATCCCCTTAGTCGTCATTAACAAAACCCTAAAGACATGGGAAAGTGTTAATAAAGTGTGTGTGAGAATTAAAGGAGTTGAATGTGCAAACTTGAGAAGGTTCATGCATCGTGAGGTTGTCTCATCATCATAGAGCACTCTCCCTTAGATTTACATATTAAGAATTTAATACTTATATATCTTCTTCTTCTACGTTGAGTGTAGGCAGAAAATTAGGGTTTCATTAGGGGATTTATGTCTCTTCTCATTCCTTATCTACTCACTATCTTAAGCTGGTAAAATACAACAATGTCATATAATGTTTGAGTCAAAATCGAGTTTCCCTCTTAAAGTTCATTTTTTCCACAAAACAAATCATTTATGTTTGGTTATCAATCGAGTTTACTCATTTTAACAAATTTTCCAACCAAACTTAATATAATATGTTTTGAAAATTACAAAAATAAAATTATTATTTTTTAAAATGTCATAAGAAAATTCTTGTATATGTTACAATTTATTCCAAATTCAATTGAGACCCATTTGAAGGGTTATAGTTTGGGTCTTCACTCAGGACATCTCGCCAATGGGTGTGGGAGGTTGATCAGTGTCAAGACTCTAACCCCGCGATTAGGGTTCCATTCACGATAAAACGTTTCAGATAAAATTTAACCAATATGTACTTGTGAAGTATAGTTTTTTTTCCAAAAAAAGAGAGTCAAATTCGCGAATGACAATTGCAGGTGTAATAATTTTTTTTTAAAGAAACGTCAACAAAAAGTTAAATTTTTGAAAGTTGTTCATACTATTGTAAGAGCAACTCCTCTCTCATAAATATTCTGACAGAGAGTTGAAGTAATTTTCTCTAAGGCAATGATTGCAGAAGGATTAAAAGTTTTGTTTACCTCATCTAAAAGCTTATTGAATACCAAAAAAAAAAAATCAATCATTCTTCAGTATACAGCTAGCTAGGGTTATTTGATGAGTTGCATACATTTGAACTCAGCTATCACTGTTACATTGCTATGTTTTCTATATCGATTTTGGATAGAAATTAAACCATACATATTAAGATTTGGGTTGAAATGACTGTAGGAAGATGACAGTTAACTATACGCACAACCAAACAACTTAATTCAATCACACAATCACAGCAACTGAACATATGAGACCAAGCTAACCTCTCAACCGACAGGGCCGAGGTGTCTAGCTGATCATAAGTTCATAACAAACAAACAAACTGAGAGGTATTGAAAACCCTATTTCAACATTTCCATATTCCATGGAAATTGCACCTAATTTGCAGGAAATGCATATCACAATTCATATTTGAATTGGTTTAAGTAGGATATATAATATATATATATATGTATAAGCATGTTTCAGTTTCCAACTTGATGCAACTATACGGTTCTTTTTGAACATGTCGTGACCTTGTCTTTGTTAGATTCATCAAACTGTCTTCATAGCAGCTCGAAATCTCGGCTCTTTCGGGAGGAACTTCTGTTCAGCATAGACAGACATGTAGTCTTCAAACACTATCTTGGGGTACAAGTAAGACTCCTCCTCTCCCTCTGCAACAGAAGCTTTCTTCTCCACCACAAGCTGTGGTGCAGGAGCTATGGCGGCCTTGAAGGATGGGTTGTAGAATGAGGCAATAGATCGTCTGTTCCCATCCTTGGTAGCCAAAATCCGGTGCCACACACTCTTGTACTTTCCATTGCTGAGGAGCTCGATCTGATCTCCAGTGTTGATGACAATGGAGTTGGGCAGTGGCTGCACATCTATCCACTCCCCATCCTTGAGGATTTGCAGGCCACCGACCTTATCGTCTTGGAAAAGCAAGATGACTCCTCCTGCATCTGTGTGAGCCCGGAGGCCATTCACCAGCTCGGGATGAGGGCATGGAGGGTAGTGGCTCACCTGCATTAAACATTGACAGTAAACTATTTACATGCCTTCAGTACATATAACCATCTAGGTCTAAGTTAGGGTTTTGGTGGAGTTACCTTGGTTCCAAAGAAAGCGTCATTGGAACCTATGCCGCCATTAAAGGTCGTCTTGATATAGCCATTAGGAAGGCCCAAGTTCTCATCCATGACTTCCATGACCTTCACTGCTAACTTCTTCAGCTCGGTGCGGTACTCAGCCATGGTTTCTCTGCAATTATTATTACTCCCTCATGATTGAATAATAGTTCTTCAGACCCATGAAATTAGGGTTTTGTTTAATAAAAGAGAGAAGGATTACTTGAAGGAAGGGACACTGGAAGCAGGCCATTCGCAGTCGTCGAAGAGACTGAAAATATCCTCCCAATCCACGTTCTCCAACCTCTCTGATTTGTCATTCTTCTTATCGACCAAATCGGTCAACATCTTCACCGGCGTTGACTTATAGAACCCTTCTTCTCTATCCAGCGTGTAGCATTCGGAGGTCACCTTCTTCACCTTCTCCAGCAGTTCCTCTGATATTCCATGGTTCACCAACTGCCCATTATATATATACATCCAGCATATCAATATCTTCTATGGCAAAAAGACATTTAGGGTTTTTTAAGTTTCCAACTGTATTGAGTAGGTACCTGAAAGAAACCCCATTCCTCGCAGCATTTGGCGATCTGAGCCATTGTCTGAGTCCTTTCCTTCCCATTTAGCATTGAGAAATCAATCACCGGAATCGCCATTTGCTGGAATCTCTGTGAATACTGCAGAAAGCTTGTTGTTGCACTATATGATTGCTTTGTGCTTCTTCTCTTCGGGATGATTCTATTTATAGCAATTTACATTCCCATCATGTTGGATTGAATGTCAACTCTATTTTTTTTAATAAATAAAATAATAATAACTATGTTCCTGTATTTCCAGACTCTATCTAAAGCAAAAACACAGTTTCTTCTAATTAGGGTATCCTTGGACGGCCATATTTAATTATTTTCCTTCAACAAATCATCATCAGAGATTATAATAACTACCTAAAGTATCTGCAGAAGTCAATGCTTGAGATGCAAACCTGCTAACCGACAAGAACTTAATCGCCTCTCAGCTGGGTTATGCTAGCTTGTCAATGCATACCTAATCTTCTGCCAATTGTCAAGGCATAGCCCTTCTCTTTCAATTGTTAATTACGACAGAAACCCTAATTCATTCCCTCAAGACAGCCCTAATTCATGGCAAACATTTTGCCTTGGAGGAAGTGAATGACAATTCACAAACTTGGCAAAGTTCATGCATGGTGAGTTAATAATGAGCTGACTCTCCTTAGTTTCTTCCTTTTCCTTCTCTTTTTTTTCCTTTTCCTTTTCCTTCTCTCTCTCTTTTTTTTTTTTTTTTTTTTTTTTAAATTTCTCTTTATTTTATCTCTCCATATATATATATGGGTTAAATATTAAATAACTGCCCGAACTTTGAACGTTTTACAAATAGCTACCCGAACTTTGAATTTTAAAAAACGGCTACCTCAACGTTGGCACATGGGGCAAATCGCTACCTCCGTTATATTTTCCGTTAAATATAGATGGAAAATAGCATGGAAACACATGATTGGTCCATAATTTAGCAAAACTAAATAAATTTTTAAAAATACCAAAAAACTAGATAATTACTTTAAAAAATTGAAAAATTAATAGGAAAAATAAGAATTTTTAATATAATTTTTGCATTGAAAAATATGAATCAAAATATTTTTTATTTTTCCATTTTTTTTCCATATTATTATATTTAAAACTCTTATTTTCCCTATTAATTTTCCAGTTTTTGTTAGTTTTTTTCTAATTTTTTTAGTATTTTAAAAAAATATATAGTTTTTAAAATTATGGATCAATCATGTGTTGCCACGTCATTTTCCGTCCATATTTAACGGATGTAGCTATTTGATCCATGTGTCAAAGTTGAGGTAGCCATTTTTGAAAATTCAAAGTTCGGGTAGCTATTTGTAAAATGTCCAAAGTTCGGGTAGCTATTTGCTATTTAACCCTATATATATATATATATATGTGGATACAAGAAGAGATATACACACTAAACATCCTACGTGAGTTATATTTACGTAATCGGTTTAAGAATAATTATAAATAGACATTCAAAGTTAAACTTGACATAATAGTTGATATATTGTTGCATTATCTATGGTAATAAAAGTATATATATATATATATAAAGCATAAAGTTCACTATATGAAATTGTATTAAATTATTTATTTATAAAATTGACAGAAACTGATAAACCGCGATTGTCTTGTTACACACCACCTAGATAAATAGTTTAAAATATTTTCTTTAATTAAATATATAAGACGTTGACCAACAAAAATAAAAAACATATTTGAAGTTGACAACAGAGCAAGTTATTGACAAAAAAAAGGAAGTTGCCTTCATTTCCATGCCATTGACTATTGCGATGTGACGTGGACGATCTCTTGAACCCTACTACTGTTCCCACGTGTCGATTGGATCGAATTAAGTCTCATTTGAGGTTTCAATTATGCAACAATCGGGTTTAGTAATATTTCATTAAATAGGGTTTAGTTGTAATATTTTAAAAATATTCAATTAACTTTATAAATTTAAAAAGTATTTAACTGGATTTTAAATGAAAAATTGATGGAAATATTAATTATTATTTTGAACCATTTATAATATTTATAATTTAAAAATTATTTTGTACAAATATATGTATATATAATTATTATCAAACTTTCCATATACATTTTTATATGCATTATAAATTTGTGCATATGTGTCCTCATTAAAAGGACTTTTTTCAAAAAGTATTCATTTTCGAAAAAAATTTGAAAAAGTATATATCTAAAAAATATATTTAGAAAACTATGTATACGCGCACCCCGGGGTCGCGCTAGGCGCATAGGCGCGATCCTAGGGATGCGCCTATTGAATAGGCGCGATCCTAGGGATGCACCTATTGAATAGGCGCGACCCTGGGGTGCGCTTATTCCACAGATTTTTTTTCCCAGGGGTGGAGACAACGTCTATCAGAAACAACGTTGATTTTATGTCTGCTTATGGTTTTCCTTCTAAATAGAAATTGAGAGATATAATCACGCGTTGCTTCATCTCAGTATTCATAGGTCCAAATTCCTCTAGGCTAGTCTCACCAAATTCCTCGATTGGTTCTCTAAAAATGTGAAGTTTAGATACTAACATGTACAGCAACCAAAGTCTTTCAAGCGAACTGATGCTTGTTCATTCTCTAGGCTAGTCTCACCAAATTCCTCAAGTAAACAAGAAAAGAAGTTATAAGAAGTTAAATACTTTTTTCCTGTCCTAAATTTTCCAACTTGTTCTGAACAACATCCGCGAGGTAAAACATTGAAACAAAGTTGTTTATTCACAAGTTTCTGAATGAGACTTTTCTTCAAATACACTAGCTAGTTTGACATTTTCAGGAATTACTGCTGCAAAAGAGCTCTTTGGGGTTTTTAGGTGCAAGAGGGCGGCCGACTTTAACTGATTCAGTTTGCTGCAAATTGACATGGTTACTTTTAAAAAAAACTCAATTAAAAAGCTATAGTTATAAGCTCTTTTGCAGCAGACTGAAACTTGTGAATAAACAATTTTCTTTCAATGTTTTACATCGCGGATGTTGTTCAGAACAAGTTTCATTGGAGAAGCTTTACAAGATATTCGGAAGATGTTGAGTCAGAGATGTACGTCTAGCCTAGAGGAGTTTGGACCTATGAATACTGAGATGAAGCAACGCGTGATTATATCTCTCAATTTCTATTTAGGAGGAAAACCATAAGCAGACTTAAAATCAACGTTGTTTCTGATAGACTGTTACTTCAGCGAGTGTCACTTCCACTCACTGCTTGGAACAGAGCAACGATGGAGCATTTAGGTTAACATCATTTAGGTCGTAAATCAATTATCTACGTAGGATAATTTTTTTAATTAAAAAAAAAAATCTGTGGAATAAGCGCACGACCCCGGGGTGCGCGTATACATAGTTTTCTAAATATTTTTTTTATATATATATATTTTTAAATTTTTTTTCTAAAATGAATACTTTTTGAAAAAATTTCATTAAAAGAGCTTGTATCAACCATCACATCAATCATGATCATGTGATCTGTCGATGACGATGGCCATTGTTTCTTCTCGTTTTTCGTTTTGTATTTGGCCGCATGAAACTATGAAAGCATCTATATATATCCGGCATAATTATCAAATATGAAGTCGAAACTTGACATGGTTTGATAAGTAGGTACCTAAACTTCTTTTTGATGCAAATAGCTTGCCGAAATTTTGAAAATTAGCAAATAAATTTCTGATGTTAATTTTTCTGTTGGTTTGTGACAGAAATCGGTTCAAAAACTGGTTCGATCGAGTTATTTAAAAAAAAAAAAAAGGTAAGAAAACACATGCATGACTCAATCCTAAACCAAGTCATGCATGTGTTTGGTATATAAATCATACATTTTTTTGAAAAAAAATAAATAAAGTGGTTCGATTAAACCGATTTCCGTCACAAACCAACGGAAAAATTAACATCAGAAATTTATTTGCTAATTTTCAAAATTTCGGCAAGCTATTTGCATCAAAAAGAAGTTTAGGTACCTACTTGTCGAACCATGTCACGTTTGACTACCTATTTGATAATTAACCCTTCTTATAATTATACATTCTATATAAATTGAAAATTTCTAGTAGGAATGTTTCAACAAAATAAAAAATCATGTTTGTATTGACTTTCTACACAAATTCATAATCTTAATTTAGCTGGATGCAAATACTAGGTCATGAACATAATTTATATATATATATAATATGGTTCTATCAAGTATATGTCATAATTTAAGAAAATCATAAAAATAATCGATCGAATGTATAAAACATACCTAATTGCTAATATGTCAAACCAGTTAGGGATGTAATTGGGGGAGGAGGAAAGTTGGGGGGCAAAATACAAAGCAAACTTGACCCTGCCCAATCACTAGCTATGCAATTAATCAACTGACTTGGTAATTTGCTGCCATGTTATTGTCCATACTAATGGCGTAAACGAGCCAAACCGAATTTCAGAGTGCTCAAACTATATTCCTCTAAAATTATTCGAGCTCAAGTTCGAGTCGAGTTTGACTAACCCTAATTTTTTCATGTTCGTGATCAATTCGGAAAAAAAGTTATATTTGTGTTTGAAATTGATTTTGACTCGCACTTGGAATCGATTCGGTTCGATAATATATAATAGGATTAAATACCAAGGAGCTACTTGAAGTCTTGAACTTTGGACGTTTTGAACGAGCTACTTGAACTTTGAAAATTCAAAACAGGCTACCTCAACTTTGAAGAAGGTGCAAATAGCTACCTCCGTCCAATTTCCGACGACTTTTCGACGATTTTCCGTCAACAGTTGACGGAAATTGGACGGAGGTAGCTATTTGCACCTTTTTCAAAGTTGAGGTAGTCCGTTTTAAATTTTCAAAGTTCGGGTAGCTCGTTGCAAAACGTCCAAAGTTCAGGTAGCTCGTTGGTATTTAACCCTATATAATATAGAAGCTTGATAAGACTCAAGAATAGCGCGAGCCGGGAACTTGTATATATGATCGGGTTCGCCTCACTCATTGTCCTTCAAAGCCTTCATGAATCACTGATTTAGTACGTGGTGGTAGTCATTAGAGAAACTAATAGTAAATACAGTAAAAAGAATGGTCTGATAGTAAGAAAAAATCCATAAATTGCATCATATCATACATATAGTAACCACACTGGATATATAGATACATATAAAACCCTACTGCAATAATGTTTTAAAGCACCTGATTCACAGCTTTGGATTGGGTTTAGATAATCAGAGAAGGAGAAAACGACCACAACATATGTTTTAATTACTATCAATACATTTGTACATCTCATGACCTTTGTCGGAAGTCGTCCCATCAAATCGTCTTCACAGCTGCTCGGAACCTCGGCTCTTTCGGGAGGAACTTCTGCTCAGCATAGATAGACATGTAGTCCCCAAACACAAACTTGGGGTACAAGAAAGATTCAGACTCTTTCCTTTCCTTCTTCTCATTCTTCTTCGTCTTCTCCACTAGCTCTGTTGCAGGAGCTATGGTGGCCATGAGGGAAGGGTTATAAAACGAGGCAATGGATCGTCTGATCCCTTTCTTGGAAGGAGCCAGAACCCGGTGCCACACACTCTTGTACCTTCCATTGCTGAGCACCTCGATCTGATCCCCAGTGTTGATGACGATGGCATTGGGCAGTGGCTGCACATCTATCCACTCCCCATCCTTGAGGATTTGCAGACCTTTTTCTTTGTCATCTTGGAAGAGCAATATGACGCCTCCTGCATCTGTGTGGGCGCGGAGGCCATTCACTAGCTCGGGATGGGGGCATGGAGGGTAGTGGCTCACCTACATTACATAGATAGATAGGGTTATGGCTTCAATACATAACCATCAAGGGAGTAAGTAATTAGGGTTTGGTGGAGTTACCTTGGTACCGAAGAAAGCACCATCATCAGAACCTTGTTCACCATTAAAAGCCGTCTTGATATAGCTTTTGGGGAGACCCAAGTTCTCATCCATGACTTCCATCACCTTCTCTGCTAACTTCTTAAGCTCGGATCGATACTCAGTCATTGTTTCTCTGCCACAGATTGTACAAATAGGGTTAATATCGTAAATCTATTATACAAATCTATTTATCAATATAAATTAAATATATAAGATATGTTGAGAAAAAATATATATATATAAGGGTTAAATACCAAGTAGCTACCTGAACTTTGGACGTTTTGCAACGAGTTACCCGAACTTTGAAAATTCAAAACGGGCTACCTCAACTTTGAAGAAGATGCAAACAGCTACCTCCGTCCAATTTCTGATGAATTTCCAACGACTTTCCAACGAATATCCGACGATTGTTGACGAAAAATTGGACGAAGGTAGCTATTTGTACCTTCTTCAAAATTGAGGTACCCCATTTTAATTTTTCAAAGTTCGGATAACTCGTTGCAAAACGTCCAAAGTTCAGGTAGCTAATTGGTATTTAACACTATATAGAATTAGAATGATACTTTTAAATGATAAAAGAAGACAGAAATATAATTAATTACTTGAAGGAGGAGACACTTGAAACAGGCCATTCACAGTTGTCGAAGAGAGTAAAGACATCCTCCCAATCCACGTTCTCCAACCTCTCTAATTTAGTACCCTTCTTCTCCACCAAATCAGTCAACATTTTCACCGGCATTGACTTGTAAAACCCTTCCTCTCTATCAAGCTTGTAGCAGTCGGAGGACACCTTCTTCACCATCTCCAGCAGCTCCTCTGGTATTCCATGGTTCACCAACTGAATACAGTGGAACCACCATACCAATATATGTTATATATATGTAAAAGACATCTAGGGTTTCTATCTAACTTGAATATAAATGGATATATGGTCTGTATATATATATATATACCTGAAAGAAACCCCATTCTTTACAGCAGCTATCAATCTGATCCAGTGTCTGAGCCCTTTCCTCTCCGTTCAGTTTGGAGAAATCAATCACCGGAATCGCCATTTTCTGAAGCTTTTGTTGCAGCTCGTCTCTCTGTTACTAAGTAGCTTCTCTCTTGAATATAATTGGATGAGTTCTGAAATACAATTGACTTGTGTATTTATACTAAAATTGCACCATCTTCCCACCATGATGGATTATTGAATGTCAATGAATTTATTAACTATCTCTAAAATTAAAGCAAACATTGCGACTTTTTACTGTATCGTGGGCGGTCAGTCGGTGGCTTACGTTTCTCAATCAGAATCATACCTTAATTAATTACTAAAAAATAGGCATGTATATACAAGCGCACCACCTAAGGTTGAAGGTAAGATGAAACTTTTTTATGTAATAAATACATATGAAAATATATGTTAGAAGTAATATTATTTTTGGAATTATTTAATAAATTAGAAACCACATTACTTACTAATTTATAATTAGAGATTTTTTAGAAAATATATATATATTTAACTTGCCAAATCAGCATATATATATTATTAATATATAAGTTTGTAATTAAGCCTAAGTTTAAGAAAGAAAAAAAAAACAATTATTATATGTGTCGTTGCTTAAAGTTGAAATTTCACCGATTTAATTACACTTTTTCTCAATCCCAATGTTGACTAATTATGTTTCAATAACTAACCCTAAACCCTATCTTTCAGAATAATTAATTACAATAATTGCGCAGTTTAATTATTCTATCATAATTTGCACTAAGTTTTAATTTGCTTTTAAAGCTAATTTAATATTATTTTATGGAAGAAAAAGGAAGGAGATAATATTGTAGATGCAGTCACCTCACCCAATATATTGTAATGTTTAACATCGATCATACTCAGGTAGCAAAACATTAATCATACCCATTAGACCAAATAACAAAAGTTAGTAATTTATAATTCAAAAATCAAAACTTCAAATGTATATATATATATAAAATATTAGTGAAAAAGAATATGTCCTCATATAGACTAATATTATGTCATTACTCATTAGATAATTGTGTACTTAGAAATCATACAATATGTATGGGTGGCGAAACGTACGTATGTGTGTGTTATCGTACGTATTAATACATTTATTGTATTAGATTTACCAAACATGAATAATACACACATGATAAGTTTATCGTGTCATGTTACTCATCACGAACATTACACAGTTTTTCATGCGTGTTCATGTCGTGTTATCATATTGTGTTAAGTTAGTCAGTTGTATGTTCATATGCCAGATTTATAAGAAAATATCAAAACTCATAGTAAAAATTACGAATTTAAACATCAAATTTCATGAGTTTTTTATGTAGATTTGATAAAGTCTAAAAATTAAACAATTAAATAGAGTTTTAAAAGTTATCAAACGAGTCTTATTTAGAAAAATACTAAAAAATCAGACTTATCAATCCAACTTTATCGTGCGTGTCATGTTTTGATACTTAAACATAAACAAGACACAAAATTGCCTCATGTTATCGTATTCATACAAGTGTGTAATCGTTCTGAAGCTTCTACGAATACAAATTTTTTCATACTTTTGTGTATCATATTAGTGTCAGTTCTAATCTTATGTGCATAGGGAGCCAAATTAACCCCTCTTTTGCTTAAAACTGTTAATCATTATTTAATGGCTTTCTGTCATTTAATTAATTATAGATTAATCAGCAGTGAGACATGACACCTAAGCCTAAACCAAACCTAATTAAGTGTCATAATTATGTGTAACAATGATTTATTAATAAATCTTGTACCTACTCCATGCTAGCCTAGCTGGTTCTGTTTATAGTTAACATGACATTACAGTTAGGTTCCTTATCGGTTTCTGATGTTGTCTCTTACATTGAAGCTTTTGACAGTACACAAAACATATCAGATATATTTAACTATACGTATATAGATAACAATATATATATTCTATTCAAAATCGAATTTTCATATTATGTACAGAAATTAAAATTTAAATTCTAACTTAATTATAAAATAACATTTTAGAGTGAATTTTTTAAATCATTATATGTGTATATATATATATATATATATATTAAATTTGAGATAGATACTTTCAATATTTTTCAGTAAATATTCTTCCCCGCTATATTTTATTAAAAAAAAAGAAGAGAAACAAGTTCATCCCCTCAAGTCAAGATAACCCTAAATGTATACGTGGCAGACCATTAATGGAGACCAATGAGAGATGCCTTGAAGGAAGTGAACAGTAATGCTAAGAGTTGGGAAAGTTCATGCATAGTGAATTTATAAATATAAAAATGAGTTGACTTTCTCCATTTTTAAAAGTTTCTTTTTATTTGACTTTTTGTTCAGCCTTTCTTCTTCACTTTGATTGATAATCTTAAAATGGTGTCAAAACTAAGCCACCTGTCGTCAATGGGTACTTAAAGATTTGTGTGGTCTAGGTTGGGTGGACAGTACAGATATAGATTAGGGTTTTATTGAACGATCTCTGTGTTTCTGCATTTTTTAATTTATCTCCAACTCATCTTTCGTATTATATATATATATAATATCAATTTATTCTCTAATATTTAAATAAACATTAAATACTTTCTAATATTTAATATTTAAAAACGAAAAGTTCAATTCTTTATGTTTGAAAATTTGTTGAGTTTTTCTCTTTCATTAAATTTTCGATTCAAAATTAATAAAATATATTTTAAAAATCACATAATACAATTATAAATGTACAATTTATCCCTTCAAAATTTGTTTAAATGTTACTGTTGAGTCATAATAGATAAGAACTTGATTGAGCTCAAATCGAAGGAGTTAGAATATGAGTCTTGATTCAGACGTCTTGGAGCTAACCTCCACGGCGGTTTCAGTGTATTGATGATTGTTCAACTATATCTCTACAATGGAGAATACAAAATACATGAATGGAGAAATGTATATATAAACAAAACTATGACTAAGTGCAAAACTTCAACTTGAATACGGTTTCTTGCACAACACGTTTTCCAGTTTGCCTTGTTTGACCACCGTCCAGCCGCTGTGTTGACCACCGTCCAGTCAAGCCGCCCATGTTCACCGTCTATGTACAGTGCAACCTACAATGCGAGTCGGGGCACTGCCGTCCAATTAGGTTGAACCGCGAGACGTGTGAACATTAATATATAAAAGACATTACATATTAATAAGGCTCCACAACTTAACATTTATTAGGGTTCATCACTGCATTAACAAGTTATATATGAACTAAAACCTTACAATTGCAGTGAACTTAACTTAGTTGTTTGAAAAAACACACACTTGTTACTCGGAAAACGCATAAACCTCGTATCGAACTCTGCAGTCACGAAGTTGTATTTGAGCCCCGATACTGTTCGGACAAAGATCTAACAACTGTGAGCCCGCAGAATCTAAGCAACTACTGCATCCAACAATTTTGAGTTTCCCATTACACGCTGCATGCCCGTAAACAATTGACCATGCAGATTCTGTATAGTAGTTGAAGTCTTTATACGGCGTTTCTTCCACCACTTTACCAAGCACTTGGCTGATTGCTGTCTCGTATACAGTATTTGGGATTTGCTCGTTGTTGCAAATTGTATATAATGGTGGTCCTGGGAAACAGCTTACGGTAGTGCAGATATAGAGCAGGGTAATTGAGAAAATTATGATATTTGTATACGAAAGCATGATCGATCTGTATGTTTTTCTTCTAATCCTATAGCTTGCTTATGGTTTTGAGTATGGTATAAATAGGATATAAAGATATGACCAATGCATAGGTTTTGCCAATTCATAACTTTGTGCTTAACTTTGTATTATATTAGTTCCTAGTTGATTAGTGTTCGGCTACCAAATTAATTAAAGCCGACCTTCCCCACATAAATATGTACATTTTGTTAGGGTAGATCTGGTAATGCAGTAAATTGATATGCACACTAAAGTAGTGCAGTGAAGATAGCTTTTAGCCATAGTTATCATAACCGGACCGGTCTGGTTCTGATAACTATGCTTATAGCCGTTGAAAACATATAAATAGCGTCAATAAAATACTTATTTGAATCCAAAACTTACTAGGAATCGGTTTATTGGGTAGAATTCAGGTAACATGTTTAAAATTAGGGTGGAGTCCGGGAGAGAAATATAGAAACCAGTTAACTCGGTTCCAGTTCCATATCTAAATAAATATTAATATATCGTAAATAATACTTTATTAATTACTTATTATTTTTATTCATTATATATTTATATGTTTTTCTTTTAATATTAAAGAAGTATATAATTTAAACAAAGTTATAAAAAATATTAGTATTCATTTTTGAAAAAAATAACTCTAACAGGGTCTAACTGGGTATATTCAAAACACGTTGATATCAACAAGTTTATGATAAGTTTCAGTTTCAATACTTACTACTAATGTCCGGATATAAAAACTAGAAACCTATTTATATTGAGTAGATTTTTAGAGTTCATAAATTTCCAAATTTTCCAAAGCTAGGTTTCTGTGGGCTCATTTTAATTTTACCATGGGCCTACTAATTCACTAGAAGGCCCACTCTTGTTTCTGTTGCCTGGTTTAATTTTGGCCCATAGGCCCAAGAAGGTGCGATAAACATTACCAAATTTGGATGCACCGGGTTTCCACGCACACACCTCAAAATGGTTAAATAATAATCAAAATCATTTTTCCACTCACACCTCAAAATTTGTAAGAGCGTTTATTTTTCTTAATTACAGATAACAAGGACAATTAGTCAAACCTTTTTCTGCTAATATTAATTTATTTGTTCCTGGAGTAAAATGGAAATTAAGTTTATAAGTAATATTATAAGATAACTGATGCATAAATATTTCATAAATGTTTTTAGGATTGGAACGTTAAGCATAATAATTTGACAATTATATATTACAAGTTTGTATGACGCCGTAAGGAGCTAATTAATTTAATATATACACACACACACACACATATATATATATATATATATATATATATATGTAGGAACGAGATTTTTATGTTGGGCCTGGATCCAGGATAGTTGACGCACTCATTTAGGGCCAAGAGCCCATTTCAGTGATTTGCTTACACAGGTTTCTAGTGGTCAAAATCATTTTGGGCCACAAGCCCAAATGCTTCCCTGCTTGATGTTAACATAAACGGTTCTATATTTGGGTGAACCGGGTTTCCGTATAACCTTCTCAAAATGTTGTAAAAACTAAGGGTGACAAATCGTAAGCACGTCTGTGTTATCGTGCATATCAATACGTTTATCGTGTGAAACTTACCAAACACAAACATGCACGATAAGTTTATCGTGTCATGTTCCTCAACACGAAACATAATTTGTATTGCGTGTTCATGTTGTTCATTAAGTTAGTCAATTATATCTTCACATGTGATAATTATAAGAAAATATTAAAATAATGAATTGTTCATAGTATCAATTATCAATTTAAATTTAAACATCAGATTTCATGTGTCTTTAATGTATAATTGACAAACTAGAAATTAAATATCTAAACAGACTTTTAAGAGCTATTAAATAAGACTTGTTTAGAAAAATATTTTTAAAAAATAGGTTCTCAAGCTCAAATTTATAGTTGACAAAAAAATGTTCATTTTTATCGTGTTATCGTGCGTGTCGTGTTATGATACCTAAACACGAACACGACACAAAAATATTTTCGTGTTATCGTGTTCGTGTTATCGTTATATCATATGCTTCCACAAATATGGTTTTTTTCGTGAGTGTCTGTATTGTGTTATCGTGTTTCGTAGGAAATTGTCAGTCTTTGTTAAAACATTCAAAATCACTTTTTTGAAAGGGCATGCTCGTGCACCTGGTGTATACAACTTGTTGGACAACAACCTCTTAAATTTTTTAGGGCTCTTAGAATCTTTGAGGCCACACTTAAAAAGTGGAAAATCAGTTAACTTTGAAAATATGTGATTATGTTGAAATGGCATTGGTTCTGTATTTGGGGACAAGATTTGAAGTGCAGATGGAATTAAGTTTGTATCTATTGGAAAACGTTTTGTCCAGTCAATTAAAACATAGTATATTTACTTTCAATTTGTCAACAAACGTTTTTTTAATAAAAAACAAACACTTACGAACCGTATGTTATCAGGAACCGACAAATACATAAACATCATTAACCAACAGCCGCTCCGCTAAGCAAACATAACTACTTCAAATACACATCCTAATACACTTCAACCAATAACTAATTTTAAGATTACAGCAAACAACAGTACCATAAACACTCCAACAATAGTAATCAACATATTTTCCCTCCTACGAACAAGAACAATCAAGAAAACCATGAACAAAAGTTTCATTTTTTTTTCCACAATTTCAATCAAAGAAGTCTTACAATTCAAAAACATCTTACTGGATATATATCTATAGTTTGATTCTCATAGTTGCCTCAATTTCTCCACGTGGTAACTCGATAGAGAGAGACATCTGCACCACAATAATTTATTCATTATAAGTAGTCTAGACAATGGCCAAAACAGATAACCTAATTGCAATATCTATCACATTTACAAGTAATAAAGTTTGCAACCCACTTCCATAATCATCCATCCCATCGAAGAATTGTTATACGGAAAAATAAGTCGCAATCCCAACAAAAGTCACACATTTAATCAGTTATATACAATTTAGGTTTCAATATCAAAATGCAAGTTGAGATTATGATACGTACTTGAGATAGCTCTATTAGGGCGGTTTGGGATGCGAAGAATGCTTCATCGAGAGAAGGAGAAGACAACCCTTCTTCTTCATCTACAATTGATGGGTTTATTGAATCGGGGGTGCAATCAGGTTCTGCATATTACATCAGTCTGATGATCAATTTCAACAATTTCGGTCTCGAGATGCAGTAATTTAACGAAAGAAGGAATGAAGAATGGAGACGCAGGAAAAAAGAATAGAATAACTCCTGTATACATTAGTGGAGAAGACAATGGCAATTGAGGAATTTCATACTCAACAAATATGTTGTTAACAACTAATTTGCAGTTAAAAACTTATTTGGACGAAAAAAACTTAATTTATCTAAAATCACAAAAAATAAACATGTTTCATCAATTACAATGTAATTTCGTGCGTACATGTTACATCATTTCCATAGTTTTCCGTATGTTTAAATAAGAGTATAGTATACCCACTCACTTTTAATCATATATAGAAGATCTTTGCTGTCAAATACTCTTATAGAGAGACAAAAGGAGAAATCATTTATTCATTGACATAGCAGGCATACATAATTTATGTTATTATTACTCGTTAAATTGATATGCCTCGTATCTGACTCTGCAGTCCTTAAATTGCATTTGAGCTCCGATTCGATCGGGACAATAATCTCTCAACGCTGAGGACGCAGCGCCTAAGCAAACACCGCAATGTACAACTGGAAGTGCCCCGTTACATACTCCATGCCCGTAAGCGGTTCCTAGACCTGGAGATTCCACATAATAGTTGAAACCTCGCTTTGGTGTTTCTTCTGCTACTTTTAAAACTACATAATATACTCCAGACCTGTAGTAGGGATTTGTAATTTGCTCATTGTTGCAGTAATAGTATACTGGGGGTCCTGGCCAACACCTTGTCATGGTGAAAAGACATAGTAAGGAAACTATCCACATTGGAATCTTTCTGAAAACAACCATGCTTATTGATTGGCCTTTCACTTAGTTATTAAGTATTCTGAAGAAATGAAAGAATGTGGGGTGTTAAATAGGAGTGGTATGACCGATTATTGCATAGTTTTTTCCAGTAAGCTAGATAGTTGTCTGTCAAATTTACAACTTTATGCTTAACTTTTGTATGAATTTCTTGATTCCTAGTTGATTAGGTTTCGGCTACCAAATTAAATAATGAATTCATGTATTGTATTGTTATTATATATATACATATAAAAAGAAATAATGACAACATTTTAACCTCAAAATTCTTGGTTTTTGGACACTTGCTTTATAGCCAAGTATTAGACCGAACCATTGCAATTATTTCGGCTCCAAGTCATCATCCTAAGGTGTCCCTGTGTTTTTGGAGCCAAATTTTGAATCCAAGGGACATGTTTTGGCCGAAATGCTACATGGATTGGCCAAAGGTTGTAGTGTCTCTTCGGGGCATAGTGGCTCTTCCAAAGGGTGTAACAAACACTATAAATTGGTCATAGGGGAGGTCCGAAAATTTCATATCAAACATTCACAATCCTTCTCAAGTTCTAGTTCAGTATTCTGATTTTATCCGATTGAAAGTTTGGGTGCCTCCAAATTGTTTCAATCTGAAAGTATCGTCACGACTTCAGAATAATCCAAGCAACTCCATTCGAAAGTTTAACAAGTTTGTGTATCCCATTCGAAGGTTAAACAACAGTGTGCATATTATCCACGTTTCAAACTTTATATGCATACTAAAAGGAGTGTATCGATAATGAAACATTAACTAAAATCATTCTATTATCTACTTATGAGTAAAATTTGCATTTAGAGAGACAACATAAAATTCTGGTATAAATTACTCTACAAATGGATAAGCCTCGTATCTGGCTCTGCAGTCTTGAAGCTGTATTTGAGCTCCCATGTGTCCGTCACAAAAATCTAACAACTTCTGGCTTGCGTATTCCATGCAGATACTGCAATGAGACTTGGTGGCTTCTCCATTACAGGCTCCATGCCCGAAAGCAGTAGTGCCAGACCATGGAGACTCGGAATACTAGTTGAAACCGCGATATGGTGTTTCACTGGTAATATTATTAAGCACATAGTCCACATTCTCTGCATAATTGAGATCTACATATTTCTCATCATTGCAAAGATAGTATATTGGTGGCCCAGGGAAACATCGAATGGTACTGCAGATGCTCAGCAGTGCAACTGACATGATCATCATCTTTGCAAACAGAAACATGATGGGTTTTGCTTTCTTCTCCTGTAGAAACTGCTTGTCTGCTGTTTCACTTATAACCCAGACAAAGATTTAAGGTTTGGTATATATAGGAGGGACAAGGCATAGTTTTTGCAGTTAGTGATGTTTGTTGAGTTCAGGACTTTGTATCGTGTACTCAATCCCTAGGTGATTCGTTGTCTCTTCTTCTGATCTTTTTTCAATAGAGAATATTTCATATGTTCTTCTGAATTAATTTTTGACAGTTTCAACTGCTGCCTTTCTGTTCCTCTTTCTCACTTTTCTCTTGAAATAAAATCATTAAATATTATCTCACCAAAGAAGAAAAGCTATCTGGCTTGAACCATAATGTATAGTAATGAAAGTAAATGTCAAGTTCAGGTCAGTTTTGATTACTCAGTGCGCTCAAAATTTACTCAGTAGCTATTCAAAATATTTACTATGAAAGATGGGATTCTTTGTCTACATAGTATATATACCAAGAAAACAACAGATGCTTGAAATTAAGATAAACTATAAATGAATTAACCAAATAATTGTTCCTTGGAAGGAAATTTCCAGGGTTTATTTCCATCTTCTGTGACCAAATATGCAGATACATTAAACTCTCAAATAAACTGAGATTGGTATGAAGAACACCTGAGGCACTTTGTTTTTAGTACACTTGACACTTGTGTCTTTCTGTGTCGCAATAGTCAAAATTGTTTTTATGGAGAGTAATTACACTAAAAGAAAAATAAGTAGCTTTTGTTTAAGGAGCCATCAACCCATCGATTGTGTATGAAAGAGACTTTGCCCAATCTGCTTTCAGCAGCAAGTTCTGCAGTGTTTGCATCACGTTGTATTCCGGATCAAGCTTCCGCTGCCAACCCTATTTGGAAAGAAAAAAAAATGTCACAAAAACTATACAAATAGTTGGCAAAAGAGAAATTCCAACAGAGATAAATAAATACCTCAAGGACCAAGGTGGTGACCATTACAGTGCATACATTGCCATCAACGTTAACTCTATGGTGGCGAACTTTCTCGAGTAAATCCTGCATGCATTCAGCAGGATGTATCACATCACCTTCAGGTGTTCCCCAGAAGGAAAAAGACTCTTCCACATCCTGTTGGTTTAACAAATCAGAGAGCATAAATCAGTTTCTTATAAATCACTGTCACCATATAATAAGAAGTGCTTGATTAGAGAGCATAAATCAGTTTCTTGTCTAGTATTCTTCATTGACAGGAATACCCCACATTTTGTAAACAAGTTAGTACCCTCTCGGTGCATTATTAATGATATATTTGTCCATTAACATTCAACAAGAAGAAACTATAACAGTTATTAACGATGCTGGAGCCATAAACAATGGGTAATTAAGTAATAAAAAAATTGAACTTTTACTGCAAAACAATAGCACTTACAATAAAGTATAATAGAATTTTAAGACTTTTGAATGACTAGAAGGTTCTTCATGAATTGTAATAAAACACCGTAATGAGCATACCTCGATGAACTCCTTTGGGTTTGGGCAGCTTTGTTGCTTTGATAGTCGCAGTGTGCATTCTGCAGCAGTTCGGCCATCCCTGCGCGCTACAGCCTTGAAGAATTCCAGCAGATTTATTCTATCACTTTTAGAAAGCTCAGCAGTCATGCCTACATCAAGGAATACCACATGAGGCTTTGATTTGAAGAAAGATTTCCGTGAAGATTTGTTCTGCCTCACTCGGACAAGGATGTTTCCTGGATGCATGTCTGCGTGAATGAAGTTATCAACCTGAGACAAAGAAAAAAAAATAGTGAGTTAAAAAAGAGCAGAAAAGCGAATAAACTGAATTCATAGAAAGCCGTTAAGAATAAGAATTCTGCTTTCTGTAGGTGGATGTGGATGTGGATTATAACCTTTTGGCTGTTACCCAACTACTGGAGGTGAAACTACCAAGGATAGTCCTAGTCTGATAACTACTCAAAGTAGTCCAAGGAAAAAGCAGAGAGAGAAAAAAAGATGTCCGTTTTATTTCTTATATAGAGAAGATTTGAAGATATCTTAACAAAATGTTTCTCTATACATGGCTAGACATTACTAGCGATCAGTGTTGAGCCATTTTGATCATTTTTAGCAGTCGTTACGATAGCTACATCCGAAAGCTATGGTCAATAACTATCATGAGTAGGCAACAGTCAAATACAGTGTTCTGACTCCAAAATTTCCAGGTGGAAAACAATCTAAACAACCGTAGAGAAAAACAATGCAAGCATGAGTTATCAAAGAAAATTACCAGAAGCATCTTCAGAAGTGCATGAGTTCCAATATGGGCAAGGGCACTTTTAAGCCGATCATTGCCCTCGAGTTCATCAACATAGTGTGAGACGCTTTCTCCATGCTCATAAGATTCTACTAATACAGCAGGATGCACAAGAGGATACACTGGCTTTGGAAAAGAAACATCCTTCCACCTCCGGAAATTGTATATGAATCGACTCAAATGGGCAGCCTCCCTTGCAAGATCGACTTGAGACATCATAAAAACTCCAAACTGCTGAACACTCTCATCTAATCTAAACCATTTTAAAGTGGGAATGAATTTTGAAGTTTTTGCTACTATATTGATAATAGCAAAATCTCTCCTAATGGATTCCCCAACACCAGGATGTCTAACTTTGACAGCGACTGTCATGGGCTTGTTTTCTTTACCGGGGTATCTAAATCTCAAAGAGGCTCGGTGCACTTGAGCAATACTTCCAGATGCAACAGGCACCTCCTCAAAATCCTCAAAGATTTCAGGAAGCCTTCGTCCAAATGCTTTTTCAATACTCTTTTTCGTATATGCAAAACTATGCTCAGGAGCTTTCATATGTAGTTCTGCAAGTTTTTTACATAAATCTCTAGCGAAAAGGTCTGGCCTTGTTGCCGCCCACTGACCCCATTTTATAAATGCAGGACCTGCTCTTTCTAAAGTGCGGTGAAGAACCTGAAGCCACAGTTTTCTAAACTGGGGACCGAACGAATCAGCAAAAGGAGCCATCATCACACAAGGGGAAAACAATATCGACAAAAACAGAGCTCTTAGTAGCATGGCAATGCCTTCGTATACAACATAAACTAGTGAGGTTATGACAGCATGCCCCTGTCGGGCATGTGCGTAGAGAGGATTTTCTGATGACATGTGGTCTGTGTCCATGTAAGTCCTTTCTGCCCATGCTAATTGTCCACCAGTGAAGGCCAAAGCTCCAGGAATAATTAGGGGTGAGCGGATTAAAGCAAGACTAACAGCTTGAGCTATCTTATTAACGTCCGGAAATTTGTAGCCACTGGAATGGCACTTTTCAGACAATTTCTTCCAAGTAACCTGGGCATGATGGGCCATAGTACTACTCCTAGAAAGAACCGAGAAGCTGTTGGAAAAATACTGCCTCTGGATACCCCCTCTGGTAGTGTATCTGGTGAAGGACTCACGTCCTCCACCAGAATATCTGTATGGGGAATACATTCTATATGGTCGTGAGCATAAGCTAGCTGAAATAGCTGACCCATAATTCCCAACTGTGGACTGATACCCCCTCTGACTGTTTGATAAAGATTGTGCTACACTCTTATTATTACTGAACATCAAAAATCTGCATTTAAACTATTAAATTCATTAGCGCCTACAAGTAACTTAGAGAAGGAAAAAAGAAAACTTTGATCCTTTGGTTGTTCATTTAACTCAACAAAGAAATCATATGAGACAAGATCCAGAATCTAGCATAAATTAAATTGTGCTTCCATAGTAGTAGTTTGAACTCAATCACAAACTCGGAGTTTGTATAGACAGGAAACCTAGGTTCTTCTTCAACTGTGTAAAAATTCTAGGAGGCCATACGAATTGCCGTGTTCACATCTTTCATGTTCCGTCTAAATTGGAACCTAATTTCCAGCACAGGATGACCAGACCAACACATCGATCTGGATCAATACTCCGAAGAAAAAGAAGCAAAAATCCTAATGGTGTGGATTGCCAAAACAGAAGATCAAAGAAAGGCACGAAATTGCTGACCTTTTCATGGCGACAGAAGAAGAGCTAACTATCGCAGGTTGGGAAGAAGCTCGTCAAGCATTGCATGATCGAAGCCAAACTGCAGCACCTGCAGTACAACGTAAAGCGAAGAGATTACGAAATCACCGATCAGTATTCCAGCATATCGTATGGAAATTGCAGACACTGAGATCGTGCGCAAAAGGCGAGAGAAGCAGAGAGAACATACCCAGTACGGCTCCCATGAAGGGAGGAGCAATCCGAGGTTTAAGGAGCAGAGACGGAGAAAGCTGTTTCTTCTTCTTCTTGCTTTCAACCAAAAGCCGATTATGAGGGTTTCTTTATTCGTCTTCTTTTGATTGACGACGGTGGAACGGACAAGTAGTCTAAAGAAATAATGAAAGAGATGTAATATCGAAAAATATTAATAATTTTATATAGATAAAAGTAAATATATATATATATATATATATATTATACAAATTGAATATCAGTTCAGTTTTATATTTTATATACTTTTTACATAATTAAGTTAGGTATATTCAAATAGACCACTAATACCTCTCATTTTGAATTGTAGGAAGCTTGTTTTGAATTTTAACAAATTCAAAATCAGACACGTGTTCCGGGAAACAAATGGGGTGGCAGATGCTTTGGCTAAGGGAGCTATTAATCTGGAGGAGACTTTCCATACACTAACGATTTCTCCCTCGGACATTTTGAAGTTCTTGATGTTTGATAGTCAAGGAAAATTCACAATTAGAATAGTTAAAGACAATTAGTTTTTGCTTTTGGTTTGTTGTTGTTTCTCATTTACCCCAAAAAAAAAAGGTTAGGTATTCCTTTTGGCTTTTCTAAAATAATATTTGGTCCTTAAAGCTTAACCATATTACACATAGATCCATAGAATTTTAAAAAAAATAGCAAAACGAAGGAACAAGTAGTAGAGACTTAAGTACATCCTGCTATATAATTTTAGGCAGTTAAATCATAAATGTCTACAATTAATGTTTTAATTTATCATTATTTAATAAAAGTAATATTAGATATATATTATATTATAAACTAAATCAATCAATAAATTTCTATTATTTATTCGACCGTAACTTTCTCCTCAGTATCTATCTATCTTCTCATTGCATAGTCCTTTGCTCCTCATTATCTATCTTCTCTCCACTTTACCAAAAATAAATTTATCTTCTGTTATATATTACTAAGGAATACGTGTGGCAATAGGTGTGGATATAAATATAATCGCATGTAGAAGTGTAAAAACTAGAGTAAAATCACAGAAAGAAACAAAGAAAAACTCGGAATGCTGCTGTAGTTGCAGAAACAGTGGTAAAATCATCAGTTAATCCAGTTTTCAGAAGAAAAGATCATTAAAGGTTGAAAAAAAAGAAATATGTTTATATATAGGGTTAAATACCAAGTAGCTAACTAAACTTTGAACGTTTTGCAATCAGCTATCCGAACTTTAAAAAATCAAAACGGGTTACCTCAACTTTGGCGAAAGTGCAACGAGCTACCCGTCGAAATTACCGTCATCTGTTGACAGAAATTCGTCGGAAGTTCGTCGGAAATTGGACAGAGGTAGCTCGTTGCACCTTCATCCAAAGTTGAGTAGTCCGTTTTGATTTTTTAAAGTTCGGATAGCTGGTTGCAAAACATTCAAAGTTCAGGTAGATACTTGGTATTTAAATATATATAGTTACCAAAAAGAACTGTATATTGATTGTTCTTGTCCCATCCTAGCCATTTGCCTTCCACAGCTGCAGATACCACCGTGAACTTCTGCAGATCTCACGTAAGTATTATTTTTACCCAGACCTGGAAATACAGCATCATTATTCGCTTCTTCTATCACCAATAAAACTGCAATCTCAGTGAAAAAATAACAGAAAGACTCTACATTTCCCCTTTACTATGCAATTTAAGCTATAACTATCTCAAACGAATTTCATAAGCATGTTCCTTAGAAGGGAAAAGAAACTACCCAACAAGTTCTTTCAAGTGAGGCCTAAACAACCAATGATCATCTTTTCACTACGTAAGCTAATCACTATTTCATATATGTCTAATGCTACCAAGGCAAACCGAACTTGAGAAAAAACCAAACAGCAAACCGAACTTGTTTTTTTACAAACTAAAACCAATTGGAATTAAGCCATCAACAAACCTATCTCAAATTTTCATTATTTTTGAACGAATTTTTCAATGTTTTAGTATGTTATTAAATCAGCGTTACTTAAATTATTACAAGGAAAGAGTTTTACGACTTAATAACTCCCTTTAACATTGAAAATTCTGTTCAAACATAATGAAAATATGAGATAGGTTTGTTGATTGATCAATTTCAAATGTTCGGTTTCCTTGTTTTTTTTTTTTCAAAGTTCGGTGTTTTTTTTTATAATATTATCATCCATCTTATTCAAACAGCTTATGATCTCTGCAGTATAAATGAACCACCATGACCTCCATACTGAAGTCAGATGGCGAAGGCCAGAAGAAGACAGTCCTTCCACTTGGTGTACAATTCCTCACACCACAAGTCAGGCAGCAAATGTTTCTGGATTTTCTGATTCTTTAGAATTTGAAAGCTTCTGACTCCATTGGTGGTATCGCTGTGATTCTCTTCTTCAGTCTGTCTCTCACAATACACGGCCCCGTCGCACAGCCGAAGAAGGTCGATGTTCTTTGGGAGAGAAGCTGGTCCCTGGATTGACGAGAACTTGAGTAACTGTGTGCATCCAGGGAAGAAGGGGAACTTCTGAGGGAGGTGGCCGAGGCAAGTCTCACAGGCTGTGAGTCCGCACGGCAGCACCTGCGGGACCGTGTCGGGGCTGTTATAGGGCGGGAGGCACACTAGGCATTCTGGCATCTATGGCAATTCCGACGTCTCCATTGCTCAAGAATCCGATTGGCGCAGCCTCCGATCCTTAAGCACCGTTTATTCTCCTCCATGATCCTTCCATTTCCCGCCCCAGGCTCCCCTCCCTTCCGCTAACTAAACTTGTAGGAACATTAGGGGATTTGTTTTCACTTTTCATAAATAATGGACTTACTTGCAAATTTTAGTGGGTTTACTTCTCTGTTCTCGTCTCTCACTTCTCACCCCATTGTATTTGCATCCTGTAGTGTCGCCTCTATGCCTTGCTTTGGTATGGTTACGGTGGACTTTCTCTCCGATCTGGTGCCATGGAATTCCCTAGCTTTTCATCCGTTCTCTTTGCTTAAGCATCCCCATACGCGACTCGTTGAGCTCAGTGACGAGTGAATCCTCCGCCGTCGGCTGCAACCACGGTGTAACTTTGCGTGGCATTCGTTGAGAGGAGAGAGCTGTGGTGAGTAGCTGAACTTCCAGACCAGTTCCTTTTTCTTTAAAAAAAATATTCTATGTGGAAAATATTTTGCTCGTTCACTAAACTGTTGTCGTGATCTTACGACACTATATGAGAATTTGAGTTCCGAGGAACAGGTGACAGAGTTGTGTGGTGCATGCCTACAACTGGTTTTCATTTTACTCAAGGGAAATCTCAAGAAGCTGGGATTCATTAGCCACTGCTAAATAGTTTAAAGTTCCTAATGTTGATTTGGAGTCTCATTTACTATCTCCAGTGGCTTATTCTGGGTTGAGTGTGTTATTTCAAAAAGAGTTCTTTACTTGATTTTCCAATTTCATTTTTTTGGGGGAGTGGCTATTGCTCTGAACCGACCAAACTCGGGAGAACTGAGTAAACTTTTCACAACTTATGAAGATTATAGAGCCAGTGGTTTCAAACTATTAGCGGCTGTTTTTGTTCAATTGTTTGGCTGAAATATAGAATTTTTCCATTCTCTTTGTCTCAGGTAAGGAAGAAATGCAGATCCGAAAATGTCAAATTTTGATGCGCAATATCCTGAGAAATTATGGCAGGGTGAGAACATCACCTCCTACATGTTTATCAAGGAAGTACAGCTCGGATGAGTCAACGAGAGAACTTATGGACTCATCAAAAACAATATGCAAAATCATGATGTCTAATCCTGCATTAACCCTCGAAACTGCATTAGATCAAAGTGGATCCCGTGTAACTCCAGACATCGTTGAGGATGTTCTCAAGAGATTCTCAAATGCTGGTATGTTAGCTTACCGATTCTTTGAATGGGCTGCGAAGCAAAGAAATTATTCTCATAGCATCAGAGCTCACCACACCATGATCGAGTCTTTAGCTAAAATTAGGCAGTACCAGATCATGTGGGATGTTGTGAATGCCATGAGAAAGAAGAGTATGCTCAACGTCGAGACTTTCTGCATTGTGATGAGAAACTATGCTCGGGCTAAGAAGGTGGATGAGGCAGTTTACACTTTTAATGTGATGGAGAAGTATAACATTCCTCCAAATCTAGCTGCATTCAATGGACTACTGAGTGCTTTATGCAAGGCCAAGAATGTGAGGAAGGCTCAGGAGATCTTTGATAGCATGAAGGACAAGTTCGTGCCTGACCCAAAGACCTATAGTATACTGCTTGATGGGTGGGGGAAAGCCCCAAATCTGCCAAAAGCTAGAGAAATTTTTAGGGAAATGGTGGGAAATGGTTGTAATCCTGATATTGTAACATATGGGATTATGGTTGATGTTTTGTGTAAGGCGGGAAGAGTCGATGAAGCTGTCGGAATCATCAATAAGATGGGCCCGTGCAAACCGACATCATTCATTTACACTGTACTGATGCATACTTATGGAGTGGAGAATAGGATCGAAGATGCTGTGGACACATTTCTTCAAATGGAGCAGAGTGGAACCAGGGCTGATGCAGCCGTGTACAATGCTCTGATTAGTGCATTTTGCAAAGTGAACAAGCTCGAAGAAGCATATCGGGTCTTGAGTGAAATGGAACCTAAAGGAGTTAAACCCAACTCAAGAACCTATAACATAATTCTGAACACCTTGATCAGTAAGGAGGAGACAGATGAGGCCTATAGCTTGTTCCGCAGAATGATCAAGGTTTGTGATCCAGATTCTGACACATACACCATGATGATTAAGATGTTCTGTGAGAGTGATGAATTTGAGAGAGCTCTTAAGACATGGAAGTTCATGAAGCTGAAGCGTTTCATCCCGAGCATGCACACTTATTCGGTACTTATTAATGGATTGTGTGGGAAACACAGAGTGACTGAGGCTTGTGTTTTATTGGAGGAGATGATGGAGAAAGGAATTCGACCAGCTGGCCCAACATTTGGGAGGTTGAGGCAGTTGCTTATTAAGGAAGGGAGAGAAGATGTGTTGAAATTTCTTCAGGAGAAGATGAACCTTTTGATCAAAGATCCTCTGTATGATTAAGGTGTCTACATTTTATGAGATGTTTTGATGGGAGTGAATGTATCGTCAGTGGTTCAGCCGTAGCAAGTTGAGTCTGTTTGTTGGGAACAACCTGGATTTACTTATAAAGCTAAACTAGTCTCGTGCAAGCATGTGCAAGCTCATGGTGACTATTTTTTCAGCACGAAACTTCTATTCTCAGGTTGGCACTTCCTTCTATGCATTATCTTAAAAGCCTTTTTCGATTGACCTACACGTAGAAGTCGACCCATCTTGATGCTTATAAGGGTCTGACTGGGTTTCTTTTGGGGTTATTTGGGGTCATTTATCATCTGAACTTATGAAGGTAAATATTTATGAGCTTAGCATATTCAATTTTTACTATCGTAAAACGCAAAAAGTGCACTCTCAAAACTACTTAATGTGCTATTTTATACCAAAGAAAACAAGGTTCTTGCTATATGGATTACAAAGCCTAATTAAACAACGCAAAAATGAAAAAAACAAAAACTGAAGACCTCACTAATGCTTTTATTCTAAGAATCAGGAAACTGATATAAGTCAGAGAGTAGCGCGGAAGGGCTCATATGTCTTTAGGTCCGCTGCAATCCCCGCAATAGAGCCAGTTGCAGCAGCTATTGAAATTAAAAAACATCCAAGACTTAGCAGTTGAAGGAACACCCATTTCAGGCTGCCATTGGGGATATTCCTCTGCACTATATACATCTCAATTGGGAAAAACACTGTCAAGGGCCAAAAGCCTATTGCACCCAGCAACCCAACAACATCATTAAAGAAGGGGAGGGCCATTGAGATTGTCGTAGTCAAAACTACAAAAAATGTCCTCCAAATGAGTCTGAAGAGGTTGATGCTGTAGGGTTGCCCCATGCCTGGAAATGGGATCTGAAACTCCTTGGAGAAGAATTTTGAAGCTGGGAACGCTTTTGGGACGTTTTCCTCAACAAAGGAGAAGAGAGGCTGACAGAAAACTTGGAAGGCTCCCACGAGGTGGATAATTATTGCAAAGTTGGCTATGTCTAGGAGCCAATAAGGGTTGTAGAATCCAAAGCCCGTGAGGAGATTCCCTGGCGCTGCATCTCCAAATGCACCATACCCCATACATCCACACAGCATGTAGAAGAATGTGGTCACTGCAATGCTGATTGCACTTGCCTTTTTCATGGTTGTCGATTCTGATGGAGGAGATCGCACTGTATCCTGTGAATCCACAGATTGGGACTTAAGATCTACGCAAATGATTAAACTTTTTCAAGGAATCTGCTTTAAAAAGGTATAATCTTGGTTCATACCTGAATCTCGATGAGGATTATGGAGTATGAATAGGCAAAGGCAATGTTTCCAAAGGATTGGAAGCACCTCCAGACTTTCTGGTTCTGAGTCACAGTAGCTCCCACTCTTACCCCAGTAATACTTCCCTTGATCTTCCCATTTCCTGCATTGATGAAGCAAAACTGAAACTTTAAGGGATGAAACTTCGTGCATTTCTTGGTCAAATCAAGGGATGAAACTTGAAGAAGCGTACCAATGATCTTGCCAATGCCAAGGCCTAGTCCAATGATGGAGTATGAGAATGACATGACAGCAGCAAGAGCGGAGAGCCACCAGAGCTGATCAAAATCAGGGATCTGAGAGAAGATTATCTGTATGATGCCAAAACCTATCATATATATGTTGCCTTCTATTTTGCATGGATTGTCATGTCCCTTGACATGGAAGCAGTTGGATTTCTCAATCGCCCTGGTTTGATCGGTATGAACAAACTGATGAATACTTCTCGGAATCAACAAAAAGAGAAGAGATAGAGAATGGGACTCACATCATGCTGATAGAAGCTGCAATGGTGTAACCAATGGCAATACCAAACAGGTTCACATACTGAATCAGTCCACAGAATTGATACTTATATCCTCCTGCAAAAGTGGGGGGAATGTTAAAAGGATTATTAAAAAAATAAAAATTGGGGAGGGATTAGACTGTCACTGTACCGAGAATGGTTTTTACTGCTTCCTGGTAAGTGTAGTTTCTCTTCCCAGTAACGGGGTCACCAGTGCGGTAAGAGAGAGTTAAGAGGCAAGAAGTATAGTAAGTGACACAAGAGAAGAGCAGCATTGTTATGGGGCCAATTATCCACCCAAGCTGTGCAATGGCCCAAGCTAAGGATAGAACTCCAGAACCAATCACAGCAGTTATTATGTGAGCACTTGCTGTCCATGCGGTCCCTACACACACACCAAAACCGGTAACTTTTCAAATCTATTCCAGTAGTTTAGATTGTTTTGCTAACTTATGGTGAGATTTGGTGGTAGAGATGGTTTACCTTTTCGTTTGAGACGTCCGTCATCATCAAATTGCTCAAACCCTCGTGCGGTTTCATCTGAATCCAGATTGAAAACCTGACTTTGATGCTGCTGATCCATCATTTTGCCAATGAAGAAAGTCGAGTTATGTTTCGGATACTGTCTGCAGTTACTGCAAGTTGATTCAGAACATGAGAAGCTGTAAGAGTGTTTGTTTTGAACTCAGATATATGAATTTAAAGAAGGGGGGTCTCTTTGGTTGGCAATGGTAGAAATGTTTGTTTTTCAAATGGGAGAAGACGAGAGTATATGTAAGTGCATGAAAGGAGAGAGACAGCAGTGCCACCTGTCAAACATGGACCCCCTACAGAAACTGTTCATAATATTATTTACTTTTTGAAAAAAAATGAGTAAAACTATATATATAGAATGGTTACTGTGCACTATTAAATGAAATGACAACTTAATAAAACGAAAATGAAATGGCAAAAGAAAGAGAAACCTCAATATAAAGTGCAAAATCAGTTATTAGTTGGTAGTTATGGTGGCTCAGGTTCTGCATCAGTCAACAGAGTATACATGGGAAATTTTAGACCATACTATAGTTGTTTTTTGCCACTAAATCTTGTGCATCATGAGTCTTATCAGAAGATCGGTTCCTAATTCCTTGTTCATATGCCCAACCTTCGGTTTATCTGGATGGACAGACGATTATGACCGACAATGGTGCGGTGAAAACCTCATAACCATGGTTATAACCGTTACTGTTTAATATGATTAATCATACCATTGTGGTGCGGTACATTTATAGTGATGGATTTTCTACCCATAATGGTTATGGTATTTGAGTTATACCCATGATTATTATATAAATATAATAATTATTTATTATTAATAAACTAATATATACTAAATAATGAAAGTGACTGTACATACAAATAATAAATAACAATAATGTTAGTTTTATATTTTTTTTATTATTGACAATATAGATTTATGTATTTTTTAAAATAAAATTTTCGGTCTTTTATTATATTACATGTGTGGAATAAATATGGGTATACGGGTAAATTCATGTTTAATAACCACGGTTATTTTAATAGTTATGGTATTGAAAATTCAAAATTCAAAATTGTACCGATTATGGTTATGCTATTTGTCATACTCATATCATACTCTAACCATCGATAGCCTTACCGACTATTCACTAGAAAAGTAGATATATAGATATTAATACATAACTTCAAGAATATTGCACATAAATACCAAATCCTAAGTCCAACTTATCCCCTGATTTTTGTTTCTATTGTGAATTGGTGAAACCGAAACTGTCCAATTCCTAGAATCGAAAACTGGTTGATTCGCTAAAAATTGTTCATTTTTGCTTACTAAATTGGATTTATTATGCAATTTGATTTTTCGAAGGATATGTTTGATAGTATGACTGGTTTTCGGTCCGTCAGGTCAAACTACTGGTCCGGATACGATAACACTTGCTCTTGTACTTCATTTCAGCCTAACAGTCTGGAGGCAGGATTGGGTGGAGGCATCTGGTGGAACTCTAGAACATATTTATGCAGGAAAAGTCGGCTTAAAAGTCTGAATACTCACGTTATAAAAACAATAAGGTAAAGCAAAATAATAAGACAAAGCTATTCTATTCTATTTGAGAACCTCTGCTTTACTATATGATGACGTCACTAAATCAAACATCAATCAATCCAAAAGTATGTATCTCCACTACACTAACTAGGATAGGGTTAGGAAATTTCCATTTAGGTTTCAAGAAAGGTTCCCCAATTAAGAGGATATTGTCTTTCTAACAAAACCAAATCCTAATAGATTCCTATCGTCTCCCACCTCCATTAGATCTTCAACTTTTGCATATGATATTAACCAAATAAACTAAAGCAGATTATTCTCCTTAAATAAAACTTTTACTAAGATATACAATCAAAAAGTACCTGCAATAGTCAATATAGATCAAATGTATTGGACCTATCAGAGGATGAAAGTCACCCTTGAAAATTCAAGGGTTTCTTTTGAGATAAGATCCGATCGAAAGTGATAGTAGATAATAACAGGTAAATGCTCTCTTTTTTTCACCTCTTGAATGTCTAAAAAATGACAAGACTAGATGGTTTCAATGAATTTAGTTTGTGTAAGTTTCCAAGTTGCAAAATCACAACAAATGGTGATGGCCAAGAAATAAAAAGGAAATAAGTTGGACTTTGTTGCTTGTAATGGGTGGAGGAGGCAGCAAGGAGACGGAGATAATTAATTCTTACCTGGATTTAGAGTCTCTCTTTCCCAAATTAGCTTACTGATGTCCACATAAATCAATGGTCTTTTTGACTATTTTGGGTAGATCCAACCGTTTCTTTGTCACTCCCTCTATTTAATCTCTGTCCAGTAATTCGGTCAACGCCATATCTAACTGTCTGTAATTAACTCAGAAAGTAAGGACATTGATTTGTAAAAAAATTATTAAGTCAACACAAGAAAGTAAAATCCTAAAAGTTTTATTCCTTACACTTTTGTAAATCTCACCATGCTCTTTTGTCCACCTCAAGCCATTAAACCTAATGCACAGAACAAGTAATCTATAGTAAAACAATAAAGTTACACCAAATGAAATAAGTAACAGTGTCCTTCAGCTTCATGGTTACAAAAGGTAACCTTGTATCCACATAGCATGGAATCATCAGGAAGGAAGAAGAAGGTTTTGGCAGCTTTTTGCTAACATCGATTCGATTTAGATAATATGATCACATCATACGTGAATTCTTTAAGAAAGCTCTTAGCAAAAGACGTAGAATTGAGAGCCAATACTATTGCCCTGCAGAATGCTCAAGTTAGGAAGAAACAAACATATCACTGCTTGAGATCTCCAATGCAGAAGTCTTCAATCATGTCAAAAACCCGTAGGAGTGAATCATGTTTAGGGAAACTTTATATTAGTCTTTTCGTTTTCAACAAAATTTATAAATCCTAGTAAGAACTTTGTATAACTAATATCATGAGGTACATGCACAATTCTGATAATGTATTATTTATTTCTTGTCATCTGATTATGATGATTTTCTTAAGTTTACCACTAATTAAAAGCAACTGAATGATACTAATTTACGAATACAAACCCGAAAAATCCTTCAGTTGAATCATCCCCTGCATGGGCTAGTATTGCATCACCACCTGGGTGTTCCTCCACATAGGAGGAGGTAACATCATAGGCCTAGAACCATGACAGTGAAGAAACCAGACACTCTGATGTTAAAAGCATAGAATCCAGGCCAACAACAATGAATAAGAAAAACAAAGAGCAAGTGGTACCCTGTTCTTGATAATGATCCAGCAATCGTCCCTTTTATTGTGTAAGGAGATTTCAGCTCTCGCATAGATCTTAGATTCCTAATAAGATTAAAATAAACATCAAACCATTGGATACAAGAAGAACAGATCATATAGGAGTATAACAACCAAACACAATAATTCATGAATTCAGATAAACAACATTAGATCAAGCAAACAACAACCATAGCCATTAGCCAATGCTTGTAACATCGTGGACCCAAGACACAGCTAATAGTACTTTCGAGCTCATCAAAACCTTACATGTACACCAGCAATGTGATATTCTCAGTGCACTACTAATGCCAGAAATAGGCTTCCCTATTGATCCTCTAGCAATGAGAGCTAATTCTTCATTTCTGTTGCGATGGAAATTCATGCTTCAATTTCCAATAATATTTTCTAGGGTTAAATACCAAGTAGCTGCCTGAACTTTGGACGTTTTGCAACGAGCTACCCGAACTTTGAAAATTCAAAACAGACTACCTCAACTTTGAAAAAAGTGCGAATAGCTACCTCCGTCCAATTTTCCGTCAACTGTCGTCGGAAAGTCGTTGGAAAGTCGTCGGAAATTCGTCAGAAATTGGACGGAGGTAGCTATTTGCACCTTCTTCAAAGTTGAGGTAGCCCGTTTTTTATTTTCAAAGTTCGGGTAGATCGTTACAAAACGTCCAAAAGTTTCAAGCAGCTACTTGGTATTTAACCATATTTTCTATGATTCTTCATTATAGCTCAATCACAACAGGGTAGCACCAGACAAATTGATCGGTTCAAGCCGTATAACATCACAAATCAAATGGCCTAATTATTCCGAGCTAAAGGCATCTCATTTCGAAGCTCAGCAGTTGTGGCCGATTATATCTACATTACTCGAAATGCAATTACCTTCGTGACGATACTAACCGTTCGAGTTTCTTTGGCCTTACCTGTAATCCAAAGTTCACTTGGATCAAACGCCAACTTTCAATAGGTTCTGCGTACAATTTTACATTTACTAGAATCTAAAGTGAAATCTGGATAAAGAAAGTACCCGATTTACGATTCCGCGGGAGGAACAGAAAAGCCCAAGCGATACATATAAACATAACCGCTACAATGACGTACATTATTTAATCGAGATTCAGAGCGCAATCACCTGCCATCAAATCATACATGACAGGCACGCTTCTACGAGATTCAGCAGTAAAAAACTAAAAATCGTGCAACCATAGGAGCTTCATTTCAGAGACAGCACCTCGGATTCTCAGTGCTCACAGTACAATGACGGCGCCGGTGGCGGAGATTTCGGTTTGCACGGTGGTTAGTCATTTTCTCAGTGATAAGAAGGCACCGCAGAGAGGAGATTGAGCTGGATTTATTTTATAATTCAATTGCTATAAGAGCTCATATTTTAGGTGCAAATTATTAATTTTTTTGACTGTATATATAAATCTTACCAACTATTTTTAACCATAAATTATTAACTTAATATTTAAGTTTATTTTATTAATTTTAATGATTTTTTAAAAAATGTATAGAAAATATTCAGAAGTTTTATTTTTATAATTATGGATTAAAAAACTGCTATATGTAACAAATGTTTCAGCCAAGTTTCAAACTACATAACCAAAAAACTAGTTAACTTTAACAATTCTCGAACCAGAATATTCATATTCAGAAGTGTTGCTAAGGTCTTGATGGATTATTATCAAATTGCATTTTTTAAATTGAAATGGACAAAAATCTCATTTGTGAGGAGTAAAATTGGATCGAATTATTTAGTAATGTTACAATTAGCATTTTTTTTTAAGTAGTGTTACATTAACTTTTTAAGGAAATAAGTGTAAATTTTCTCCAAGAAAAGTTAACTTTGATATATACACTTTTAATTAAGATTAAATAGATTAAAATGACTAAGCTTGTAATTAGTTGTATATCATGCTACTTGTCTACCCAAATCATGATCCATGGTATCGGGTTGATACTCAATTTCACAACTCATCTTCAGTACCATATATCTTGCACACCAAGGTAACTAGTAAATAGGAAACAAATTGTACCACTCCCAGAAAATCGAAGATCTTGACCAAATCTGACCCGGCTTCATCTTGATGATGATCAAATAAAGCACTGGAGCCGGTCTCCGCTTTGATGATAAACTCAATTGCTATCAAAATACTCACGAGGTATCAAGGGCGGGCATCGCTTCATCGCAACATACTTATACTGAAAATTCATTGAAAAAACTCCATTAATTTACGTTCATGCATTCTCAGAGATTGCTCTTTGAGTTATACATACCTTATGTTGACTGTACTTTTCTCTTACTGCAGGCAAGTCCGAAGCTTTGTTAAGGCACAGTCGATGCAGATCCTGCACACAGTTGCTTAAAACCGATGGCTCGTACAGAGTGTAGTGTTGCAAAATTGAATCCTGAGAAGATATTGCTTCATGTGTCAGTCGAGATTCGTGCTATACTCAAATATGGTAGGGAAAAACTGTGCTTAAATGTTACCCAAGGTCTCATTGATGGGTCAATCATGAACTTGGCCAGAAATATAGCAGATGCAGCCACTAGAGAGGGGGCATAGTGAAGCATGGAATAGTCTAACAGAGATAGTTCTGCAATGTAGTTAGCTAAGCACTCCAGTTGCATAGATGGAACCTGAGTTTTTAAAGATGATTGTTAGAAAGAAAAAAAAAATTGTAATTGATAAAGGGCAAGTAATGCACATTATGTTTATCTCATGTTTGCTTTTGGTATCACTTTTTTTAACGTAATTAAATGGTGTAACAAGTTGACGAACATTGCTAATTGGTACATCCATTAATCTTTCAGTTCAATGCTGATTTGTCACTGCTACAGAAACAATCATAAATATTAAAATTAAATCATGCTCATCATCTTCAGATAATTCCAGTAATAGCTATTGAATTCGGTTTTAAATAACATGATTAAAAACAAAAGATGATGATGATGATGATTAACAATATAACATTAGTTTTCTAACTGTGTCACTATTTTGGCCAACTACCGTTAGTCACTTTGACAAATTAATAACATTTTGGAACATGTATTAAAAATAAAATGTTTTGACCAAATGCTAATATGGATAAAAATAATGTATCATGTTAACCCCATTGATAAAGATGAAGCAGTAATTGATTGATACCTCAAGATTATTAGAAGCTTGAGCAACACGGACAAACCGTCTGCAACATTTCAAGAAATCACAAATTAGAAGCCACTTCAGGAAGAGAAAAGGGAGAGACCAAATACAGAAGAATCACAGTGCTAGTGTATATATATACCTGAGAAAGCATTTAGGTGTAGGAGCTGTTAACTCGAACTTCAAGTAATTCAAAATATCTGATTCCATTTGTAAGACCTCCTCTTTGAAGTATGTGTTATCCGTTATATAACAGAATTCCTCGACTTGTGGCGCACAAATCTCCTCATATTTACTGCAATATGATCAATGTAAGTTCAAAATTCCAGGTTTCTTGTTTATCTGTTCAATTTATGTTTTTCAAGAAACAAGCAAGAAAAAAGAATCATATCTTACGATGCAATCATCATGGATGCAACTCCGAGTAATTGCAATTGTTGCCTATTCATTGCATTTCCCGAAAGATACCGATCAACGTAGTTGACAGTGAGGTATAAAGTCTCAGGTACAAGTCTGTACTCTTCAGCTACCTGTCATTGACAATGGTAAAAAAATTGTTACCTTCCATTTCCAACACTGAGATTTGGCATTGTAATTATCTAATATGCAGAAAGCATTTCTGAGAATCAAGTTTCTCCTTTCAAATATTAAGAGTTAGAAAAGTGAATTAAATTTACCTCCACAAGCCAGTCAATTAGTATGGCACGCATGCTCTCATTTATATCCTTCTGGATTTTTTTCATAAAGTCTGTCGATGGTCTTTTCTTCATCTGAAACAAAAAAAAACGATTAATAAGCCCATTGGAAATAGGAAAGGCGTGTCATAATGCAATACCAAAAAAATCAAGGTAAAGTTTTTAATTGAAGCAGGTTATCCACCTCAGATGCACGTAAATGCTTGTAAATGTCACATGCAATGGTTGCACAAAGTTGTGGATCTGTGTCATTGTCATCGATATCAACCATTTTCACAGCTTTTGTGCATGAATCCACGACAGCATCTCTATTGCAGATGTTAACTGCAATCAAAATCATAAGTAATGAGATACTGCAGAATGATTCAACATGACGGATTTCTGTTCAATTTATTATCAGTTTACTAAAGATTGAATTTCCCACTTTACTACAAGGATTACCTGGATTTTTTTCATGGTCTGAAATGAATAGATTGCTAAATGCCTTCCTGTCCAAGGAATCGATTCCAGAGACATTACCATTGTCAATGTACTCAACATCAGGGCTCTTGAAAGATTCACAACTAGATACAGTGTCGTCCATTGATACTGAATGATCATCTGACCTAGCTGGCGTAAAGGTAACCACCGTGTTGCTGCTGCATTGACTAAGAACAGCAGGAACAACTTCTCCTATTCTGCAAAATGATGCATTTTTACTCTGCACAACTCCACTTGACTTTGAACTCAAAAATCGGGACAAAGTCTGCGCTGCGGACCTGGTACCCCTGGAAGGAGAAGATGACTTTTTTGTATTCGTGACTTTTGCTTCATTCTGCAGCTACACAACCAGAAGAAGAGAATATGTTATCAAACGAAACCCAAATAGCAATTTGCACGGTAGAATTACTGATGCTGGTTAAAGCAGGATTTAATGTTGACTACAGGATCAAATTCAGAGTCTTGATCAGTGTTTCTAGCAAATTAAACAGTTTAAAATTTTAAAATAACTCGAGTTAGCCAGTATAAACCATTAGACCCTCTGCAAGTAAAGTCATATTGTGACCTGTTGAAGTGTACACTTGAGTAAAGAGTACCACCGCATCGCAAAACTTGCAATAGCAGAGTAAATACAGACAATCGAAAGAACAGGATCAGCAAATAAACTTGTCTTATCCAACTTTCTTATCTGAATAAACTAACCAAACTTCCTCTTCCTTGTCTTATCTTGATTTCTTTCATCTACCATGCAAATATCACAATATATCAACTTCAATTCACCAACCAGAAAACTTATGCAGGCAGAGTATCAGAAGAACATATGAACAGCTGAGGAAGAAGATGAAGGTGAAATTCAGGTTAGATACCCACCAAAGCAGAATGAGAGACGACCGTCTTCTTGCATTTAGCCTCGACCACATTTGGATCAATCCGCTGCTCCCTCTGGTTCGTCAGATTGCTCAACGGCGCCCGCTTCTTATAGCCGAGTACCTCGGTTGGTACTCCCGCCGCTTTCCTGGCGTTCTCGGACAATGCTGCGGCTTGCTTCTTCGCAAGAGACGACGCCGTCGATGAAGAGAACGATGATCGGCGGTTCTGCATGGTGGTAGATTTCTAGGGCAAATTGAAATGCGTGAAACGCCACTCCAGAGTGTGAGCCTCAAGAAAAGACTCAGATGATCAGTCAGTCAGTCACAGTAGACACGACTCCCCTTTTTTCTCTTTTGCAAGAAAAGCCTCGACAAATTAAGTAAAGCATTAGCGTATTTGTACTCTTGTAAAAGAAAGTTTTTGAATTTTGGCCTTCAAATTTGAAGAGAGAGAGAGAGAGAGAAACGTATTTTTGAAATATCGTTGTGCGTGAATTTTATGAACTTTGCCGTTTATTTTATAAACAAATTCACTTTTTCATCCTTAGGTTTGAAGGATTACAACTATTATCCCTCTAGTCTGAGTCAATGTGATTATTTAAATCTGGTCAAACGGTTGATAAGGGAGGGTGATCTTAAACATATATTGGAAAAGGTGGGAATTCCTGAAAAATTAAACCTACGGGGAGAAATAGTTGAATGCACAAACATATGGGGCGGAAGTCATAATTTTCTTTTAATTGCGACGTTAGAAGTGCATGAAAAGAAAGGAGCGTCTCCAGGTGGGGCTTTGAGAAAAACATGAGGCTTGGTATTGCTTTTTACGTGACAGACCTACCATGTTTCGCCACGTTGCTGGTGCAACAGTTGTGAGTTTGATAAAGGTCACTGGTCAGTGAGGCTGGACACCGAGGGTTTTAGTTTGAATTCGAATTTCAAACGGTCAAATTACGTTAGACAATAAAGAAAGAGGGAACAAAACTTGCCTAAGTATTAGCAATACTACGCGATTCCAAGGACTTGCTTTAAGCTAACTGACAAAGTAAGGAGAGCAATATTTGTGATAATTTATATTTTAGACCAGCAATTTTATATGAAAATCAATCCTTATTTTCTATAAATCACTTTACCCTTTAATTATATTATTTTATTCTGTTCTATACAATGATAAAAATAAATAATAATACATTTATTAAAAAATGCAGAAAAATAAATTTAAATAGATAAAAAAAACAAAAATGAATCCATAGAAATGGAATCCACAACAGAAGACGGTACTCTTCAGGAATCTACTGGTTGCTTGAATTATTACACATCATTGATTATTGATGCTCATGCCAAAGTGCAATACATCTCAGTTGTTCATCAAAAGGATATAATTTTCTTTGATTTCTATATGTATTGTAGTGTAAGGTATATCAACAACACTACTTTCTATACAATCTGGCTACTAAGACAAGAAGAGGAAAGAATCTACAGCTCCACTTCCAATTAAATGGGCATGCTTCTCTATTATATACTTAATGTTTTGGATAAGTGGGAATATATGTTTGTTGATTGTGCTGGGTTCAATGACCTGAAAACCTTGTAAAAGAACAGAAATGGTGTTAAATGCAGAAACATAGATTTAAATCACTTACAAAGTTCAAGGAAGAGTAACGTCTGAGATGAATCTAACGTTGAGCCAGCTAGTCCTCGAAGAGATCTTCAGGTATTGAAGCGGGGCAGTACTTCTTGGCCACAAATTTGTACTGATTTATCACATGTGAGCAAAAAACAGCATCAGGATTGTCTAATTGTAAGTTAAACGTGGAATTAAATTAGAAGGTGAACAGAACATGATTGTTATTCAATAACAAATAAGGAACACTACTGCAATAAGTTGTAAGAAAGGGACTATAAATATAGGAGATAGTTACTCTTGCCTTATGCTGACTGTACTTCTGTCTAACTGCAGGAACGCTGGGACCAAGTCCAGTCAAACATAGATGGTGCAGTTTCTTGACACAATCGCACAAATCTGAGGGTCGATAAAGCGTATAGTACTCCAACTTGGAATTCTGCAGTTAGATATATGACGATGAAATCAAACTTCTGTTATATGGTCATCAATACAGAAGAAGAGATTGATGGGATTCTTTCTTCTTTTCGGTACTGCAGTGCATACCCATGGCTTCTTAGAAGGGGACAGAATATATTTCGCCAGGAAAAGAGCAGAAGCAGCTATAACCGATGGGACGTAGCAAAGCATGTGATACTCCACAAGAGAGAGCTCCAGAAGGTAGCTTGACAAGCACTCCAACTGGATTGAAGGAGCCTGAAGAAACAATAGGTCAGGAATTGGTGTATGTTTATACTATAGCAGTGGGTTGACATGGAAAGAAGCATAGACAGCAGTGCTGTATATATATATATATTATGAAATGTACCTCATTATATCCTTGACCAACCAAAACAAACCACCTAAAAGAAATTCCATGAGATAATAAGTCAGTTACAAATTCAGCATCATGCCATGGATCAGACAAAAATGGTGTTTTGGTAATCATAATAAAGCAAAAGAATCACCTCAAAAAATAGTATGCTGTCGGAGATGTCATTTCAAACTTCAAGTAATTCAATACTGTAGACTCCATTTGCAGAACCTGCATCAGAATCATCACAGAATGTCAAAGGTAATTTATTCCACTGTATGAGGATCTTTTGGGTAATTATACTGAATCCTCATCAAACCTACCCATCAGATGACAAAATATATCACTACCTCATCTTTGCAGTATGTATTATCAGTTATGTAGCAGAAATCCTCAACTTGTGGAGAACATACTTCTTCATACTTCCTGTAAACACACGATAACATTTGCTTCAAAACTAAGACATTAAACAATAATCATTAATCTTTGCAAAAAAAACGTTAGCCGCAGTACATTAATGCACGCAAAGAAGAAAGATGACTGGCAAAGAGCTTACGCAGCAATCATCATGCAAGTAACACCAACTAATTGTAACTGGGGCCTGTTAATTGCATTTCCAGAGAGATAACGATCAATGTAGTTCACTGCAAGGAAGAGCGTCTCGGGTACAAGCCTGTATTCCTCAGAAACCTTGCATTAAGAAATCCAGATAAGACTAACCATTCAACAAAGATACAATGCTATAACCACTTTAGTAGAAAAACAGAAGGTGATGAAACAATGAAATGGACATGGACAGTGAACAACTGCTTAAGATATATAGCTGAAAGGTGTTTTAGATCATTGTAAACGTAAAAACTAGAAATATGGAAGGGAAAGTATATTCAATTTGTCTCACATGATGAATCCACTGACTTACCTCCACAAGCCAATCTATCAGTATCGCACGCATGCTAGAATTTATGTCCTTCTGTATCTGCTCCATGAAACCCATTGGAGACCTTTTGCTCACCTAACATTTAAAGTCATTCAGTAAACTAGAACTGATGCAAACATAATCAAAAGTAATCCAATAGCAATTCTTACAGGATTGTCCTAACCTATTACTTAGAAGATAATTTTAAAATAAAATCCAATTAGGGTATTGCAAAAGAAACAATGGACTGACAGTTTAAACTTTTTGGCTTTTGCACTAACCTCTGCCACACGCAAGTTCTCGTAAATATCACAAGCAATTGTTGAACAAAACTGTGGGTCCATGAGCTTCTTATCAACTCTTTCTAACTCTAAAAATGAGCTCCGAGTGTGGATACCTCCTGAAATTAAAGGGAAGACCAAATCCGAGAACTAAGATTAGCTCATAGCTCGGGTGTCTAGCAATATTTATGGGCAGGGTCATCAAATTGTCAGTGAAAAGCATAGATCACCAGTACGAAGTTTGGAGAACATCAGACAAACTCAACTCTGCAAAAGTTGGGACTCAGCTAGAGTGCAAACTTCAATCACATACCTGGAGTTAGACAGACATCTGCATTCCTCTCTGTGGACTCCATTGTTGTAATATCTCTATCATCAATGTACTCGACCCTCGGACTTCCCAGTGACATAGTCTCACTTAGAGATACCGATTCTGGTGAGCAACTTGGTGAGGTAGCAGGGGAATGAAAGTCGACTTGTGTGGTCCTTGGAGAAGGAAAGTATGAAGCTATGGATGAATAGTTGTGTTCATTGGAGATAGATTCTTCCTTGATAGTGAGATGTGCATCCAATTTTGTGCAGAAAGATACCGAAGAAGTATTTCCAGGGGAGACTCTATGCTGAATGGCAGCTGAGGGTTCTTTCTCAAACAATTTGTTAGAAAGAGGAACCTTCAAAAATAAGCATGAGTTAAAAGTTGGAGCCCTTTAGGTATTAATCAGTTTATGTGGTTCAATTATGCATGTCAAGTAGATGAGCTATTCCCTAATGCATCAATAAAACGAAAGACTAATTTTTAATAGCTATAATTAAGACAAGTAGATCTCAGTATTAACTAACTGACCAAGCAAAATAAAATGGGAGATGGTATTAGCTGAAGGCAAGATCATTACATTGTATGGGATGGCTTTTTTTGTCCAATGTAAGGGGTGGTTAAACTAGCAAAAATTAACAATCGATAATGAGTAAAACAGCAATCCTAAAGCAGGTAGTATATCATATTTTCATTCAAATCATTCTCAATTCATATACCTTCCAAAAAAGTAATGTGTTCAGAGAATAGAACCCTGAGCTTCAGTAGCTGAAAGGAATATCTAAAACTAGAACTTGTGCTGGGAAACGGAGGAAAATAAACTTATGCGGCTGATATAATGATTGTGTGTTATGTTCACTGTAAACTTGCATTTTTAGGTTGTATTTTAGCCTCCAGTGTCTTAAGCTGAAAAGCGAGAAATGGGCAGTGAACTGAGGAAAGCTAACAGACAGCAATAAATAAAGCTTAAGCAGTGATGGTCCTAAATTTACGTGCAGCAGTAACCTTTCAAGATCAGCCAACAAAAAATTTGCAACTCCAAGTGCTTCATGGATCTGATAAAATGTAAATAACAAGATTCAATCAAATGAATGCAGTTCATCGCTGCAACAGAACGACAAAAAAATGGCAAACCTTTCCAAGTCTAAATACGTATGGAAACGCAAGCCCTAATCCTAGAACAGCAAATAAGCTCTTTAAAGAAGCAATGGAACAGACCAGGGGTTTTGTACGTGAATATGACAATGATGAACCAGTTCTCGGGTTGGTGATGTCAGAGAGAGGCACACGCTTCTTCACCGCGTGGGGCTTTGCAGCGGCATCCTTCTTCCGGAAATTACCAGATTCCGGCGCTGATCTCCGGTGACGGGTATCCATTTCGCGTCAGAAACCTAAACAGAATCGCGCCTGCAAAACCAAGGTCCCGACCCTCAGTGATCAGTTGCCTGCTTACAAAGCAAACTCTGGTTGCAGCAATGAAGAAATCCCCGATCCAAGAGGGATGATTTCTAGGGTTTACTTACGGAGAGAGAGAGAGAGAGAGAGACGGATGGTTCGCCGACTTCAATCAGAGCTTTCTTGAAGGCTTCGACGCTTCGTTTCCTTTTTGCGGGAAAAAAATTGAGATGGAGGTGATGAGGGATAACGGAAAATGTGTTTGTTACTTGCTTGAAGGGATGGGAGATCGTGGCCGTCGGTTTCTAGATTAGATGATCCTTACCGTCCCTTTAGATAGACAAATAACCCGAAAATATGGAGTTTTTTTAAAAAGTAAATATTGTAAAAAAATACAAAAAAAATATATAGAAAAATAAAATTTCAAAATTTGGGTATATGCGCTATCTGGGTTTCGCGTCTTTTCAATAGCTAGCGCCTATTCAAAAAAACTTTTTTTTTTATTTAAATTTTGATATTTCGATGTTTAATTAAAAATAAATTATGTATTTATTGAAAAAAAAATAAAAAAAATTATAGTACGTAGATATTTTAATTGTGATTCAAATTATGCAAAAAAAAATATTAAATTTGGACTTACAGATTGACTGTACGCTCTGCCGTAAGTTGAGATATGAAAATTTCACTTAAAAATATATAACTCGCACCCTGTAAGTCCAAACTCACCACGGTGAACGTCATTTATGTCGTAATTAAATTATCTACCTAGAGTAATTTTTTTGATTAGAAATACAGTGATTTAAACAGTAAAATGAAATAGTGATTTAAACAGTAAGATTTCTGTTTAATTAAACATCGAAACATCAACATTTAAATTTTAAAAAAATGTGATTTTGAATAGGTGTTACCTTGAGTAGCGTCTATTCCAAATGTGCTACCCTGGTAACATCTATTGAAAAAACGTGCTACCCCCGGTAGCGTGTATAACCAGATTTCAAAATATTTTTTCTATATACTTACTTTTTCTATTACAATACCTGCTTTAAAAAAAATGAAAATATGTCATTTAAACTATATATCATAATCATAACCATAATCGATATAATATAATTTTCAATATCATAACTGTGATTATTAACTACGATTTTACCTATATATTCATATTTAATACTATATGTGACAGTTATGGAACACCATGAATGTTATCTTAATAAATACATAAATTTATGTCACAAACAACAAAAATATTCCATACTAACATCATTCAATATTAATTAGAGTTTCATTTTAAAATTCTGAATATGTTAAACATGAAAAGTGAAAATTCAATTTTTATTATTAGTATATACTAATATATTATTTATATAATAATTATTACTATAACCATGTCTAAAATTAAAATATTATAACAATAATCATTACATATATAAAATTAATCAACATAATTGTATCACTTAATGATATCATTACGGTTAATTCAAAAATAGCAATTATAACTACAATTTTCAACTTTAAAAGTAGTTACTCTCCAACAAAATGGAGAATTTTCAAGCACACGCGTCGAAGCCAGACACAGACGTTTGCTCTGCCTTAAACTTGGATTGGATTGTGTCAATTTCAAGATGAATCATCCATCACCTTGAGCTTATGTATATAATATATATATATATACTACTTAAAAATTGTGAGACGGCAAACACATGTTTCCAAAATATTAATACTTTGGGAATATCATATAGCTGCATGGTTCCATGCCATGTTTCTTTAGTATTATTTAATTTATAAGTTATATATTATAATCAAATTTATCTTAAGAAACTATAATAATAGTGATTAGGTCAGATAGTTGTTAAAATCACAATAATAATCACGGGTTACGGATAGTATGAATAGAGAACTCACGGGTCTGGTATCGGACAAGGAGATTAAGAGGGTTGTTTATCAAATGGGGGTTCAAGGGCTCCGGGTCCAGATGGTTTCCCGGGACTATTTTATCAAAGGAATTGGCACACTGTGGGCCCAGCCGTCATCAATGCAGTCAAAACATTCTTCATATTAGGTATTCTCCAACACCCTATAAACCAAACGGATGTAGTTCTAATTCCTAAAATCCAAAACCCAATGGCTCCTACTGATTTCATACCCATTAGCTGTTGCAATTTTTTTGTATAAGATTATCTCGAAAGTGATGGTTAATAGGTTAAAAACCTATTTGTCAGAGCTTATCACTCTCTATCAGAGTGCATTCATGGCAGGTAGAGCCATACAATACAACATATTGGTCGTCCACGAAGCTTTTCACTACTTACGCACACGGGCCAAACCGACAAAGGTGGAATGCGCACTCAGGATTGACATGCAAAAAACGTATGATCGGGTAGAATGGAATTTCCTATTAGCGAGCCTAAGAAAGTGAGGATTCCCCGAACAATGGATCCAATGGGTCAAATAATGCATAGAGACAACCACATATCGAGTAGTAGTGAACGGCGATCGGTCCCCTACCATTAGGCCGACAAGGGGTATCCGTCAAGGTGACCCATTATCACCTTACTTATTCATTCTACTAGCTGATGTGTTGTCTAGATTTATGGAGAAGGATGTGCATGAGGGCCGACTAAAGGGGATAAGGATGGGGAGAGCATGTCCGGAACTCCACCACATGTTCTTCGCGGACGACTCATTATTTTTCATAGAGGGGACAGTAACTAATGCTCGGCGCCTCAAGGAAATAATAGAAGGGTATTGCTCAGCATCGGGACAAAGGATCAATGTCGCCAAATCGACTCTCTTTTTCAACAAAGGAGCCGATCCGATCGAAATCAGGGCCATAGAGAACGAGTTGAATATCTGAGGTACGACTGATCCAGGTAAATACTTGGGCTTACCAACAGTGTGGGGAAGGTCACGCAAAGATGCTATGGGATACCTGAAAAACAGGATAAGAGAAAAGATATCAGGATGACGTCCAAAAACCCTAAACCAAGCGGGGAAGGAGGTGTTGATTAAAGCGGTTATCACAGCAATCCCTACATTTGTGATGAGTATTTTCAGCCTTCCCAAAACATGGTGCTCGGAGGTAAACTCACTAATTGCTGATTTTTGGTGGAGATCGAATGCGGATCAAAGGCGAACACACTGGAAACGTTGGGATACTCTTACTTTGGCAAAATCGGTGGGAGGTTTAGGGTTCCGGGAACCCCAAACTTTCAATACGTCCCTCTTCACCAAAATGGCGGCACAAGTCATGGAGGAACCAACTACTTTATGGGTCTGACTACTTAAGGGCTTATACTTCCCAAATGGCGATTTTCTAGATGCGGTAAGAGGGGGAAGAGCATCGTGGGGATGGAGTAGCCTACTAATCGGAAGGGATGTGCTCAAACGTCAAGGCCTATGGACTATTGGTAATGGGGAGAACATCAGGGTTTTCTCGGATCCGTGGGTTACCCTAAAACTGGGGTACCGTGCGGAGGCTAGGTCGGACATGAAGAACCCGACCGAATCAAGGGTGAGTATGCTAATGAGGGATGATGGGACATGGGATGAAGTCAAGGTTCGGCAAACTGTAATTGAGGAGGATGCCGAGCTAATTCTAGCTATGCCAATACCGATTGTGGCTACCCAAGACAAACACATATGGCCACATTCGAAGGAAGGGAAGGCTCAAGCTCGATCGGTATATCATAGAATGAGAGAGAGCCGAACAAGGGAGGCGAACCCAAGCAACACCAATGACATAAACAATACCCTATGGAAAGCTATATGGGGGGCGAATGTGTTACCCAAAGTTAAGAATTACGTTTGGCGACTAGCGACGAATGCGGTGGCGGTAAAAGGAAACCTAGTTAGACGAGGTATGCTTGTATCGTCGGATTGCCCAATATGCGGAGAATACGAAACAAGGGAGCACATGGTTCGGGGGGTGCGTGGACAGAACCGTTATGGGTCGACATACTGGGTCTGTAAGGAAGGGGCGACCAAGACATAGAGATCCCAACATGGCTTGACCGAATGAGACAGAACCGGACCAACATGGGAACCGAACCAAACAAGGTATGGGAAGCGTGCATGCAAACGACTTGGCACATATGGAAGGCGAGGTGTAAGGCGGCCTTTGAGGACATCAAACTGAACCCACACACCACCATGGAGGACATCCACCGAGCAACAAGAGAGACGAGCAGACCAAGGTTAGACCGAGAGGTAAAGATCAATTGTGATGCGTCATGGTGCCCAAGGACAAAAAACGCGGGAATTGGTGTGGTGGCCCGGGACGAGAGGGGAAACCTTATAGGGGGAATGAACCGGAGAACGAGAGGGGAAGATGCAACGACAATGGAGGCAATGGCTCTTCATGAGGGCATACGACTAGCAAGGGAGAAGGGGTGGACACACATCGTAGTCGAGTAGGATTCTCAAGTGGTTATACGTCAACTACTACAAGGAACGACTGAATGGAGATTAACCACCCTACTATCCAACACAAGAACACTTGCGAGCAACATCGACCAAGTGCTATGGCGTGCTATTCCGAGGAAGGCGAACGAATGCGCTAACTGGATAGTCAAGCAAGCTAGAACAGGAGTGCGTCTCAATGATTGGGTATCACGATCCCCACTTCCTTTTACGTGTTTATTAGTATCTGATTGTAACAACGAACTTCCGTGACAAGATTTGTCACGCCGTTTTATTTCATCAAATGAAACGAGTATTTCCGACCAAAAAAAAAATCACAATAGTAATCCAAAATTATTATTTTTGACCAACTTTGTAATATTCATCTACATCATAATAGATAATGTTATGTAGAAAATTATATTTATTTCATATATACATTTTTTATTTACCATAACATTAGATTATTTTAATACTCATAAATATATTTTTATTTATTTTTAATTACAATAATTAAGGATTTATAATGTTTTGGTGCTTTTATTTGCAACCTATTTGTGTACATATGAAAATAACAATATATAATTTTTTAAGACCTTTAAAATTAGATATTTATAATTTACGTATACTATATTAATTTAAAAATTCTCTTAAAGTAAAAACATTTGAAAATTCTCATTAGTCGAATGTAGTCTTATATCCGCAAATGACTCCTCTAAAGATGTGAGGTTACTTTCTAACATAGTAACATTGACCATTCTAATTTCTAAATGATATTTTGTGACATTTTGGAGATGGCATGAACCATCCCTTGTTTAAGTCGGGCAAGTGGACTTCTTTAATAACTGATTGATAACATCCTTCAGTGGGACCCACTTTAAAAGCCATAATACATAGGTATATTTTAATTTCGTAAAAACTAAAAGGACTAAACTGTATAATTTCAAAACATATGGGAATACCGTGTATTGCAGCAATTTATAAGCTGAATACTCTATACTACTGTTATCAGAACCGGGTCGACCCTCGAACCGGCAAAGGGTTGGTTCTCGGTTCGTTAGTCCACCCGGCCAGATTCGGTTCAATATGTGGTTCACTGTTCATAAGTAAAAAAAAATTGAAAATACAAAGTTACAAACTACATAGTCTCAAACACACAAACTACATAGTTTCAAATATACACATTACTCTCAAACACAATAAAACCAATAACTGGAAAAATCGGTCGACTGTTAAAATAATTGGTGGTTGGTCTAATCAATTGAAAACCTAATAACTAATCAATTTAAATCGAAAAATCTATTGGTCTATTTAAAAAGAGTTAAAAGAGCGAACTGGAAATCGGTTGATTTTTGCAAAACCGACCGGTTCACACTGATTCAAACACTATTCACTTGCCAGACGATCTTTTATATAAATCAAACTGGATTGAGGTTCGGCTCTCGATCCGGTGCGGTTATGATAATAACCTTGCTCTAGACATAATAAATTAATAATTAGATTAGCTTATATTAGAGCATTATTAAACACTAAAAATAATTTAAATTTCACGAATATTGAGTATATTCATTACACTTTTTAAAACGTGTCTAGAGATGAGGTTATTTCTTAAACTGTTGTTTCACAAAATATTCATTTATTTTTTAAAATATATTTCATATTTAAATTTCAAGTAATAATCATTTTTACTCAAAATGAGTGGACTCTGAGAGAAGAGAACTCTTGATCTATATACGTGTCATTCCGCTAATCAACAGAAAGTGACACGTGCCAACTTATGTGGCAAGTGTTGCCAAGTATCGGCATACAAAGCATAGACACTGCAAAAGTGGCATTTTCTTGCGGTAATATATGCTTGACTATTAAACACAAAAGTTAAAATAAGTCATCTATGATTCTATACCACACACACAAATGACAAAACAAAACCAAAAAAAGAAAGAAAAAAAGGAGCCACGTCAGCATATCTAGTTGAAATTATCAGCTGACGTATTATAACCTGATGAGTTGGCAAGGACAAAACCAACAAATAATCCTAGTGAGGTAAAACTTACTGTCGGTTTGATTGGTGGAATACAGAATAAGTAATACGAAATAGAGAATATGAAACAGAAAATAAGAGATAATAATATGATGTTGTTTGGTTGATGGATTGAAATGAAATGAAATAAGGAATTCTAATATTTGTTTGGTGGAATGATATATAGTAAAATGACATATATGTCCTTATTTTAATATGTATAATATATAATACAATTTTGAAAATTAATTAATTAATTTTGAAAATCAAGAATAATAAAACTTATAATATATTTAATTAATAATTATAAAATATTTTTAAATTAAAAAAAGTAATTAATAATAATGGAAAATATCATTAATTAATTAACATTAATAGCTGAATTTATAGTAAAATTAAGAGTGTAAATTGCACAAATGACAAAAATTTAGGTGTACAACAATTGCTTTCCAAACCTTCAAGTGGCTCCGTGCGTGAGTGGGACAAGGATATGACTGAGGTAAGAAAAATTAGAGCTTGTGAATAGATAGATGAGTCACTATGAGTCACATTGCTTATTGCATATATATATATATAATTGTCATGATAAATACATACAAGTTTGCTATAGCAAGATACTAATTACAAAGCATATAAGGTAGACTATCAATATTATATAGCAACATATGTAGGCTTGTTAAATTTAACCGGTTCGGATGAACTGGTCTGGTTATGGTTTGGTTTGAACCGGTTCAGACGAACTAGTTCCAAAATCAAACCAGTTTTTTTAGGCTTCAAATAGATCAGTTCAAAATAGTACAAAAAATTCAGTTCGAATTGACTCGTTTTTTTATATTGGTTTATACTTAAATTTAAATCAAACCACTTTAAACCTATATAATTTTAGAACCGGTTTGAAGCAAAATCAACTAAACCGGTCTGAAATTAAACCAAATCTAGAGATGTCTTTAATAAACCAAACCTAGAGATGTATTGGACTCTCGTATGTTGATGTTGGACAGGATTTCAGTCGGTTGTAGAACAGATTTTCAATCGGTTTAGTATTTTTTCAGGCGGTTCAGTGTATTTTTCAGTCGGTTAATTATTTTTTAGTCGGTTCAGTGTGTTTTACAGTTGATTCAGTATTTTTTCAGTCGGTTCAGTGTGTTGGACAGGATTTTCAGCCGGTTTAGTTTCGGTTTGAACCAGATTATTTCTGAACCAAAATTGTTATTAAAAAAATCAGACCATAACAGTTCGAACCAGACCAGTTCTCCCACAAACCAGACCAATTTTTTTAGAGACAAAAAAAATACTTATTTTTTACAAACCAGACCAGTTCAATTATGAACCGGTTCAACCCCGAACCGGTTCATGATCAAGCCTAAAAATATGAATGCAATAGTCTTGATTAATACTATTTAGGCATGGTCTAACAGTTCAAGGTTCCAACATGCTAAATCTAAACTTTGATGACTAAATTCTCATATTTTGAAAGTTTGAGGACCTAAATGGTGAAAAGAGACGCAGAGAAGCAGCTAAATCAGCAGTCCAGGAGTTCAACAGCGGAATCATGCCATTTGTTGTGTTTATAAATAGGTATGGCGACTCATAACCTCTTATCACTACTCTCTTGTCTGCATTTTCACAGAGAGACACACAGAGAGAGTTACAGAGAGAGAGAGAGAGAGAGAGAGAGAGAGAGAGAGAGAGAGAGAGAGAGAGAGAGAGATGGAGAGTATTTCTACTCAAGGTGGTGGCCATGGCAGAAGCAACCGCATAACTTCACTTAACATTTCTCCTTCACCTCTTCCATCTTCTGTGTCTGCAGGTGGTCACGAAGATGATGATCATCATCAGGTCTCTCTCTTTCTTTCTCCAAGAAATTAGGAATCTCTCCTATAAATAATTAATGATTTTTCTGGAATCTTTTTTATTTATTAACTATTTTTACCGGTTTATGCTACTTACCCAGGAATCCAGGATCCAGGTTGTTATCCTTTTTCTGTTTGATAATAATATAAGGAAGATATATAGTTACTGTTAGAGTGGAATATATTGTGTTTGTGTGTTATTCCATGCTAACCGTAAATCTTACAGGTAAATTATAAATTGGTGTAGTTTATAAATATAAAATATGAATGATTAATTAATAACCCATTAACCTATATTTTTCAATTAAAAAAAAACTATATTTTTCAATTATATATATGTACTGACACTTTTATAATATATATATTTATTACAGTATAATGGAATTTTTTTCTCTTGGAGTTTAGGGTTTTAGTACAACTTCATGGCTTACTTGGAGAAATCGGTATCATTCATATAAAATGAAAAGAAAAGTATACTTTAGATTAAATAGCAATCAACTACTTGAACTTTGAACATTTTGTAATAAGTTACTCGAACTTTAAAAAATCAAAACGGGGTGCAATGAGCTACTTTCGTCCAATTTCCGACGAACTTCCGACTAATTTATGTCAACAATTGATCGTAATTTGGACGGATGTAGCTCGTTGTAACTTCACCAAAGTTGAGGTAGGTAGCCTGTTTTGATTTTTTAAAGTTCGGGTAACTCGTTGCAAAACGTCCAAAGTTCAGATAGCTCATTGATATTTAACTTATATATATATATATAAAAGTAATTTGCTTTTATAAATTTTCATATTAATATTTACTCAAATGCATGAATGAATTCATGGTGTGAAAAAAAATAAAAGTTGGTAGACAAAGAAAGAGAAGTCTCATATGCAAAATAATAATAATTAAAAGTCAACGAAATAATTTATAAGTGCAAATCAACTATACTTTGTATATTATTTTTTATTTTAACAAAATTAAGTTTTATTTACTTTTTTAACAGAAATCAGGGTGGAGAAAGTTTTTGTCATTTGTGGGTCCAGGCTTCCTTGTCTCACTTGCTTACCTTGATCCAGGAAACTGTAAGTATATGCATGCTTACTGAATTTTAATTAATTCATTTAATCCAATTAAATCTATGATTTATATTGTTAGTAAACATATATGTTTAATGTACATAGTACGTTCAACGTTGTTATAAAACATGGTTGTTTGTCGTGTCTTCTGTCTTTTTTCAGTGGAAACGGATCTTCAAGCTGGAGCTAACCATCGTTATGAGGTAAAGCTACAAAATTATTTCTAATTGAGATCAAATTACATTATTACAAGAGCTATTTGGATTTTTTATTTTTTTTTAAATATTATTAGATGTTTTAATTCATAATTTATTTTAAAATGTTTTGGTACTAGATTAGACGTATAAAGATTTATTTAAATTAAAAAAGATATGTGGTTTTTAATTTTTTATTACATTAAATTGGGTGAAATATTCAGTTTTTCGTTAAATTTTTTTTATCTTAACTTAACATAATATGTTTTAAAAATTATAAAAATAACATAATTGTTTTAGAAATGTTACATAAATAACACAAATGTTTTAAAAATAGAAATGTTATAGAGATTTTTTATAAAAATAATATAATTGTTTTAAAAATAATGAAATTGGGGACGGTCTAATCTCAATTCGATTGAGCCCCTTTGATTATAACTCAATTGAGTCATAATCAAATAATAATTTAATTCTAACGTATTGAAAATATTCGAAGACATTCGAAGAGTTACATTTTAACATTTTAAAAATATTTGATTATTTATATAATTTTTAAAACATACTCAATTAAATTTGTATGGAAAATTCAATGAATTAAAAAAACTCAATAGATTTTTAAACATTAGGAATTGAATTTTTACTTTTTAACCATTAGTGGAGAAACTTAATTTTGGCTCAAATAATATAATATTTAATCCTATTAAATTTAAATTTAATCTATTTTTCTTTTTCAGCTACTATGGGTGATACTCATAGGATTAATCTTTGCCCTCATAATTCAATCCTTGGCTGCAAATCTTGGTGTGAGCACAGGTAATATAAATATCATTATTTTTTCATTAATGCATATTTTTATATAACCAAAAAATAAATAATCTGGAGAATTATAATTTTAGGGAAGCACCTTTCGGAGGTATGCCGTGCAGAGTACCCAACACTGGTCAAATACTGTTTATGGCTGCTTGCAGAACTGGCTGTTATTGCTGCAGATATTCCAGAAGGTATTTATTTATAGGGTTAAATACCAAGTATTTACCTAAATTTTGGACGTTTTATAACGAGCTATCTGAACTTTGAAAATTCAAAACGAGCTACCTCAACTTTGAAGAAGGTGCAAATAGTTACCTCCGTTCAATTTTCCGTTAACTGTCGTCGAAAAGTCGTTGGAAAATTATCGAAAATTCGTCAGAAATTGGAAAATATTTTTCAAAGTTGAGGTAACCCGTTTTGAATTTTCAAAATTCGGGTAGCTCGTTACAAAACGTCCAAAGTTCAGGTAGCTACGTAGTAATTAACCTTTATTTATAATACTTAATTTATATATATATTTAATATAATTAATAAAATAATAAATGTATGTATATTATTTTTGAAGATTTATTTATTATATATTTATTTTTTTTTTCTTCTGATTCCAGTGATAGGTACTGCCTTTGCACTAAATATACTGTTTCATATCCCAGTCTGGGTTGGTGTTCTTTGCACTGGTTGCAGCACTCTCCTTCTTCTTGGACTGCAAAGATACGGAGTAAGCTTATATATATATATATAATACGACATTATCTCTTAATGTTAGACCGAATTTTGAATTTCTCTGTTAAAATTTAAATCATATTTGGTCAAAGTGCAAGTTTGATTCAATCGTTAACTTCTCTTTATCCAATTTTAACATAATAAGTTTTGAAATTGTAAAAATAAAAAATAATAAAAATACCACAATTTAACATTTTTCAAATGTTATAATTGTGTTTCGATTCGATTATGCTCGATTGAGCCATAATTGAGGGGGCTCAGATCTGAGTTTTAACCAAGACCGACTTCCATGGGTGTAGTACCAGGTCTGGGTCAAGACCAAACCCTAATCAAATTGGGGTTGAAGCATCATATGAGTAAAAGTGTTAGAGGCATCATAACTTGTCATATGTAATTGCTACCCTAACTTTATCAAAATGTTTAAACTATCCCTAAATTTATCCTATATTTGACTTTGGTCCTTTTAAATTTTCAAAACAACCCATTATGATCATTCTTTCTATAACTTAATTATGACTTCGTCTTTATATATAGGTGAGGAAGCTCGAGTTGTTAATAGCAATACTAGTCTTCGTAATGGCGGCGTGTTTTTTCGGGGAGATGAGTTACGTGAAACCCCCTGCCTCGGGTGTATTGAAGGGCATGTTCATCCCTAAACTTAGCGGACAAGGGGCCACCGGAGATGCCATTGCCCTCCTCGGCGCTCTTGTCATGCCGTAAGCTATACATACATATATATATATATATATATATATATATATATTATCCATAGATAGTATAAGTTATATGCATTGTTTTATTATACTAATTAGTGATGAAATGGTGTGGAACATAGGCACAACTTGTTTCTCCACTCCGCATTGGTGCTATCTAGAAAAGTCCCAAAGTCCGTGAGAGGGATTAATGTAAGTTTTTTTTTTTTGGTCAATGATTAATGTAAGTTCATTATGGTAATTATACATATTTTTAAGGGCAGTTATGATAATTTTGTTGATTTTTTGGTAAACCACCTCATTTGTCACTTATGTTGACATTATGTGACTAAATAATCATTTTTTTTTTAAACTAAACGATCATGTACGTTTAAAAACTGTGGCTTTTTGGTTAAACGTGTTATATTCAGTCACATGTGTTTGACAAATGCGATTAAATAGTCACAAAAATGACGATTTTACCCTTCTTTTAATCTTGTGTTTTTCATGTCAAATCTGATTTAAAACTTAGATTTGTGCAACTCTGGGTTCGAATCGAACCTAGAAACGCAGATCTAGGTTCGAACTGAACCCAAATCTATAATTTCAGGTTCAGTTCGAACCCAATTTTGGGTTTCTGGGTTCGATTTGAACTTAGATTTGCGCAAATCTGAGTTCGAAATCAGATTTCATATTTGAATCGAGAAAAATAGATTAAAGATGAACAACATTAAGATCAATATGATAAACACTTGAATTGTATTTTAGTTTTTTTTTTTTTTTTTTTGTAATTATTCAGTCACATTTTGAAACATAAGTAACTATTAAGCACAAATTTCAACTGTTCAGTTACATGTGTAACGCAACTAACTGTTGTTGATGTAATTTACTCTTATTTTTATATGCATGTTAATTATTACTCGTTGATTATCTTATGCTAAATATTAATTTTGTATTAAAAAAAAAACACAAAAAACAGGAGGCTTGCAAGTTTTTTCTGATTGAGAGCGGTTTTGCTCTATTCGTGGCTTTCCTAATCAACGTGGCGGTGATATCGGTGTCCGGCACCGTTTGCTCCGCCGACAACCTCTCTGCTGAGAACGCCGAACGCTGCAGCGATATTACCCTCAACTCTGCCTCTTTCCTCCTTCAGGTAGATAAATAAATGACCATCATAATAATAAACCCAAAAAATATTTATTTGTTCATCATAATTCACTTCATAATGTAACTAAAAATGTTATAATTACTAACGAATGGAAGAATTTGATGGATCAGAACGTGTTAGGGAAATCGAGCTCGACTATTTACGGAATCGCGCTGCTTGCGTCGGGGCAGAGTTCCACCATCACCGGCACTTATGCTGGACAATATATTATGCAGGTAAGTTTCCCAAAATATGATTTTATTTTATTTTATATAAAAAGGTAAATTATGATATTGTACCCTTAAATTTAATTCAATTTTAAAATTTCCCTTAAAGCTTAAAATGTCTCCTAATCCCCTGAAATAGCATATGTCAGTCATTCGGTAAAGGGATATTTTTCATCCGATCCATTGGTCAAATATTAGGGTAGGACTTTAAATTTAAAGGGGAAATTTTAAAATCGGCGTAAATTTTAGGAGATAATGTCGTATTTTACCATTAACAAATAATTAGTTTTATTTTTAAGACCATTTATCATTATTTCTATATAATTTTAAATTTGAATGAATTATTGTAGGGTTTTTTGAACATGAAGATGAAGACCTGGCAAAGGAACCTAATCACAAGGTGCATTGCCATTACACCAAGTCTCGTTGTCTCCATCATCGGTGGCTCTTCTGGAGCCGGCCGCCTCATAGTAATCGCCTCGGTTAGTATATATATATATATATATATATATATATATATATGATTAATTATCAAATAGGTAGCTGAACTGACATGGTTTGGCAAGTAAGTACCCAATTTTTTTTTGTTACAAATAGGTTGCCGAACTTTTGAAAATTAACAAATAAGTTCATGACGTAAATTTTCCGTTGAGTTTTGACGAAAAACTGCACGTAAGAAGCACGTGAGGAGCAACCAGGTAACTGAAGTTACATAAATTAACAAGTAAATATCTGATTCAGAACCGGTTCAAAACCGATTCAAAAACCAATTCAGAACCGGTTCGGTCGAACTAATTTATTTAAAAACAACAAAGAGTAGAATTTATATACCAAACACATGCATAACTTAGGGTTTAGGGTTGAGTCATGCATGTGTTTGGTATATAAATCCTACTTTTTTTGTTTTAAATAAAGTGGTTCGATCAAACCAGTTTAGAATCAGTTATGAACCGGATCTGAACCTTTTTTTTGAACTGGTTCAGGTCTCTGCTTGTTAATTCGTGTAAGTTCAGACGGAAAATTAATGGCAGGAACCTATTTGGTAATTTTCAAAAGTTCGGCAACCTATTTACAGCAAAAAAAAATGACTACCTACTTATCAAGCCATGTCAAGTTTGGCTATCTATTTTGATAATTAGCCCAATTGGAATTTAATGTAAAAAACAAAAAAAGAGAAAATTTGACGGGAATTGTGTTTGACCATATTATTTGTTGCAGATGATTCTTTCCTTTGAGCTCCCATTTGCTCTCATACCCCTCCTTAAATTCAGCAGCAGCGCCACCAAAATGGGACCCCACAAGAACTCTTTGATTGTGAGTATATTTATCCCTAAACTTTACAAAAGCATAGATCTTAGTCCTCAACATATGTGCATGTTTTTTCTTCAGATCATAGTGGTCTCGTGGATCCTAGGGTTTGGCATTATTGGCATCAACGTGTACTACCTAAGCACCGGTTTTGTGGATTGGATCCTCCACAACAGTTTGCCCAAGTTTGGCAATGTACTGATCGGTCTAGTGGTGTTCCCTTTAATGGGGGTTTATGTCCTCTCCATCATCTATCTTACCCTACGGAAGGACGTTGTGGTCACTTTCATACAGCCTAAGGACGACCCCACAGCAATGGAGAAAGGGGAGGGAACGGTGGAATCGGAACGGATCCCTTACAGAGAGGATCTAGCTGATATACCACTTCCTCAGTAGAAGAGCCAAAGAGTTTATTTATGGACTTAATTATATATATATATATATATTATGGGTCCATATGCCCCGTGATGAATAGGTATGTGTAATTTAAGTGAAGTAACTAAATAATTTGGTTGATGATGAACCGGTTGTAGAAAATGTATTTACAGTTGTATGTCATGGGGTTGTAATAATGCGCCTCATGGGTTGAATTTGTGAGTTATAATGTACTTTTTATAGTTAATTTGTCAAAATCCTAAGTGACACAAGTATTAAAACCCTAATGTTCATAGCAACTAAACGTATCCTTATACATAAAACGTAGGGTCTAAACTCTAAACAATTAAATACAACTAAAAAGACACTGAACTTGATTATATAATTTCAATTTTGCACAAACTTTAAAATCTTTTCCCTATGAAGAGTAATTCTTCAATGCACCATTCACATGATTCTACCTTGAGACGAACACATTAGGATGACCTTAAATATGGGGCAGCAATTAAATTTTTAGATCATCTATTTTCTACACAAATTCCATGTCCGAAACAATTTGATTAACTCAGATGGTAAGCTCTATACAATCACTTTTTAAAAGCAAATTTCAGCCTAAGTTAGAGCTCGTACCTGATACAGATCTCATCATCGGGTAGGTAAGGGGAGCATTCTGTGGATTTACTGGGGCATTGAGCCCTACACTTGCAGAGGGTGAGGACATTGCAGGGGACGAATTGATAGCGGATAGAGGGAGTCTTGAGACAAGAGGAAACATTTGCTGCTGCTGATGTGGCGCCATGAAGGGCATCTGGGAAGGCATTTGGGTACCTCTGAACCCGGACATGCTAGGCTGCAAAGGTGTTGGGCCTGACATGACTGGTGGTCTCGGGTTGGTGGAACCTGGGTTAACCATGGGCATGGAGGAGTGAGTGGGTCCAATATTCGAGTGTGGTGGGTCTCCTGTTGTTGGTGTGGGGACTAATCCTGATGACATGATCCTGAATCGTTCAGCAGCTAATCTCTGCCTACCTTTCTCCATCTGGTCGCATTCTCTCATCAACAGAGTTTCCACCTCTGCAAATTGTTTCAGTTTGAGCTCCAGCCTCTTCAACTGACCACAAGAGTAAATATATATATATATTTGAGTTCAACGTCAATCAGAGTTAAATGCACAGTTGTGCAGATAGTCTCACCTGCTGATTTATTATAGCTGCATATAACCTCTGTGTTTCTCGCTCCTCATGATCTGCAAATAACTTTGCCTTTGTTGCTGCTGCAGCAAGACCTATTCTTGCAGCAGCTTTAACTTTTTCGGGAGATACAGCAGTCCTACTATTAGCTTCAGTTTGTCCTCCTGAGCAGCCATTTTGACGCATAATAGATCTCTTAAAACTGATGAGAATTCACTGAAAACAAATTTAAGAATAAATGGAATAACTTCACATTACCTTTCTGCTGGACTGGGTCACCTGCTTGTGCCTCTGCATTCATGCTGCATGGGACATGAGATGGAGTTATTCATTTGGCAGTTCCAGAGAGAGACTTTTCTTTTTTTGGCTGTTTTTTTTGACATGAGAAAAACATTGCATACCTTTGGCCTTTGATTGCCCCCTTGGCTTGTACGTCATTCCCAGATTCTGCTTCTCCGGACAATGCAGCCAATGCTGCATGGGCACAGGCTGCAGCAACTCTTGGTGCCACAGCAGAGGCCAACAAGGCAACCTAGAAAGACAATCACCAGTCAGATCAATCTTAGCAGACAAGCACGAACAGCAACAAACACGATTCAAGCTCTTGTAAGTTGTACCAAGAACAAAGTTAGTCAATCATGCTTGTGGCAGCAGGAAGGTACTACTGCGGTCATTTGGTAGTAAGAAACGATAAAGGAAAAACAAGTTAAATGATTCAGATCAAAGAGTAAGAAGAGACAACAATAAGTGACATTCCTATACAGGAAGGAACAAAAACTTCAATCTCCAGAGTATATATTAAATGCCCTGCCAATGAAATTCCAAATAAACAGGATAAAGAGAAGGTGGATGTTCAAAGTCCCCACACAATTACTTTTCAATCCCTTAGGAGATTGTTCAATAGAATAATCATTGCAGTTGAGCGTCCCAGATGCATACATTAAGAAACACAAAAGAGTGAACCTTAGACAATCAATGACAAGAGGCCTTAGATACTATGGATACAAACTATTGTTTGGTACAACATACAATCTGTGAAAACTTACCAGTGCCATAACTGGATTACTGGAGTTGGCAAAGGGGATCCTGTCTTCAGTGTCATTACCTTGATTACTGGATTCTGACCAGAATTTAAAAAAAAAAAAAATAGGTTAAGCAAACAAACAAAAATGTATCTAAAAACAACTGTGACCGTGTCAAAAATTTGTCAATTATAATCACAAAAGAGACAACATACCTTCAAGATTCCCATTTGTGTATGAATGTGAACTTCTCTGGATATCTCCACTTGAAAAATAGGGTGCACCTGGAATTTCAATATTCTCTAATTGACCATCCTCTGTTGGCAATCTCACGAAATGAAGGATACATTGTGCTTTTGATTTGGTAGAAACATGTTCAGCAATTTCATTCCAATTGTCCCCATAGACTTCCATAGCCTCAAGAAGCAACAGTGTTTCCTGATCTGTCCAACTTTCCCCATCTAGATAATCATGTCCTTTTGTTGAATCAACCCTGAAGAAATCTGTGCTTGAATGGCCAACAATAAACCTTCCTTCATGAAAGCAATCCACACAGAGAAATACATCAACCTGTCAATAAGATTAATGACGAAGTCACTGTAACAAGTCTAATGCATCCATCTGCCCTACACACCTAAAAGCTTTAAGCATTACCTCCTTCTGTGACTGATAATAAATAGCTAGAAGAGGGCGAGAACAATGATTGCAGCAATATTCAGATAGGCATTCTCGAATTTGGTTGTCAAGGTATGAAACACCATTGTCCTTAATTGATGAGGGTGAACAAATACCACCATCCTTTAGAATACATTTGGGGTTGTCAAATTTGATCAAACTGTCAATCGACTTTAAAACAGCAGATGGCACATGAACTTCACCATTCTGATCCTCTTTCAAATAAGACCCATCATCATAAGGCTCGTGAGTTGGTGATGAAGTAGCACAGTAATTGATGATACCCCAATGATCAAGAAAATGTACAATTCGGGCTAAATCACCCTCGTTAACCCCAATCATTGACCCAGGGCAATCAGAAACTGTAAGCCTCTTGAAAGGATTTTTCATGTATTTAGCAACTATACAGTTCCTACATTCCTTGTACATCTCTGGCGTGTGGTTTGATGATTTCCCAGAAAAAAAATGTGGCACCACTTGTCTCTCTAGTCGATGCACAGTAAATGGTGAGAACCAATCTGCCCAAACGATAGTAGAAAAACATCTATTTCAAGTCAGATTGGGTGGAGCAGTTGCACTTCAATAAGCAGAGGCAAGACTTCATGCTTAACTATTCCATATGCACATACAAGCAAAATTGACTAGCGTCTGACTAAAATCTCTAAAAAGCGATAACCCACAAAAGGAAGGCGTGGAACCCTACAAATACCAATCAAGATATGAACGTGCAATGCATCCTTCAAAATGTTAAGCAAGTTACTAATTTGCTCAGATCTGTGCATCTCTAGAGACTAGAGAAAGAGAGGGAACAGAGGTCGTGAGACGACCTGAGTGCATTGGAACCACTAGAACACCATCTCCATACTGGTGGACAACACCTTTCCCTTCCATCAGCTTTGGTGGTGTAGCAACAAAAGAAAAAGGACCCTCTCCATCAGTCAAGGATGAACTGTCGGCTGGGACTGCCGAAAGCGCCTGGAGTTGACCGTACGACACATTTTCCAAGAGAACTCCGCCTACTGCGCTGCTCTCCCCAATAGAACACTCCCTCTCTGCAGCCACAATTGAGAGCACGGACGAGTGCGGACGATTAACCATGCGCTTGACCACCAAAGGAAACTCGGAGATACGGACCCCACCAGCTGCCAACACCTCTGTCTCCCTAATTTTCGGATCGGGCGCATTAGGGTTGGCATCCTCAGCGGCGGCATCATCTTCACGGTCATTTAGGTCTTCTTCTTCGTCGTCATCCTTGAGACGGCGCCTGACAGTCTGGTTTTCGGTCTCTCGCTTGCGCCGCTTCCATCTGTTGCCACGTGTACCTGAGCAGAGAAATGACTTTCAGAATCGAAGCTCCCATGGCAGTGCAGAGAGAGAGAGAGAGGAGTCATGGTTACCTGAAGGTACGGAAGGAGAAGCGGGCATTTTCGGCGCGAGAGATAGAGAAATGGAGATTCGCTTTGAAATTCACGGCATAGCTCCGGTGAGTGATGCTCATGGAAGTGAAGGATTCGTCGGAAGTAGACGGGTTTAGCCCGGCGAGGATGGAAAATACATAATAAAAGCCGCTTTCTGCACAAACCCAACTTCAACCGTATGTGAAAATAAAATAATGCTTCCAGATATCAAAAAGATATAATTCTGATACGAGTTAAACGATATTAACAGTTAATAATAATAATAAAATAATTATTAAAAAAAACTATGTGAATTTTAACTATTTTATGAAAATTATTTTAATTTTTCAAATTTTATTAAATGTATATAGCATATAAAGGGTTTAGGGTTTAGTCGGTTCGGACGAACCGTACCGGTTCACAAAACAAATGAGTTTTTGGCAAAAAAATAAAGCGGTTCAGAAGAGGTACAAAAAACTGGTTCACAAACGGTAAACCGTACCACTTCTTATACCAGTTTTAATATAATATTATATTTATTTTTTAAAATATATACTCTAAACCATTAGACCAATTTTGATTCGGTGATGATTTACAATCTACATTGGTATAATAATTTATATATTATGGTTTATGTATTATCAAAATACATAATAAATCATCCATAATCCATAAACCACAATACTATTATGTATTATTATAGTGTTTTTAAATATATATAAAGTGGTTTGACCGAACCGGTTATGATCCAGTTTAGAAGAGGTACGGTGATTTTGTCAAAATCTGGAGCGGCCAAAAACTGGAGCGGTAAAATGTGGTAAATGTATGGTTCATGAACAGGTTCAGCCCCGCACCGGTTCATGTCCACCCCTACAGTATCCCAACCATAGTTGGTGATTTGAGATTCATAACGATATTGAATTTGAATTTGTAAGGTCTGAGTTAATTTTTGTAAATTAAATTTGTATATTTCAACTTGAAGTGTATAAGTCAAAATTCAATATTTTTTGTGTCGTATGGATCGACCAATTGAAGTTCAAATATCTATTCTAACATAATGTTTTTGAATTTTTTTAATAGATATGTTAAAATGGTTTAAGAGTGTACCGAATGTCTTCACTTACGAGTTCGGACTTTTAAGACAATTAGTTAAGACGTGCGTCTTAGAAATCACAATATATATAATTTAAGTTCTAATTAAACATTGTGTTGTCATTAAAAAAAACATATATGGCAACATGTACTCACTTGGTGGTGTTTGTGTCTGAATGACACAAGTATACAATCATAATGTGCGTTTATTCATATTTTAAAATATATATTTATTAATATATGTACTTACTTTCCAAAACAATTGCATAAATAATATCTAAACTGACTGATGTAGTATATGGAGAGATATTGATTGAAATATAGGTTATTAATAAATTTAATTTATTAGAAAGAGGAGTTGATTGGATGATATATATATATATATATATATATATTATTTGTCCGAACTTAAGGGAATGTCTTTTCACAACCCTAAGACAAAGGAATCGAATCTACAAATTTTCTCTTCTCAGGAGACGTGTTTGCCTCTGGTTGCTTTCCACCATTGTTGCCTTGCCTTCCTTCCAAAGAAAGCCATTGCTAGGGTTTTCTGAAACAAACTCCGACATATAATATTTATTCTTCGTCGTCCGATCCAATTCCCACCACCTTCCCATCGGAATAACAGCCTCTCTGATAATGGAGATCAACAAACATGGCGACGAAGAGGAAAAGCGAAGCTCTAGAAGAGTCGTCCATCCTCAGCCTCCTTCTCAAGTACCTGCAGATCCTGATTTCACCATCGAGCAAGAGCAGAGAACCTTCACGCCGCTCCCATGCATTGAAAGCGATGAAGAAACCACGTCCGATGAAGAGATGGAGTTTGAAGATTATAACTACGAGTACGAGTACTTCTCAAGTCGCAGCACCGACGCAGAGCTAGGGTTTCTAGAGGAAGAATATGAAGACAGTCAAATGGAAATGGAGATGGAGGAGGAAGAAGAAGAAGAAGAGATCGACCCTGATGATCTCTCCTACGAACAGTTGATCGAGCTTGGAGAGTTGATCGGAGAAGAGAAGCGAGGTCTTTCTGTAGATCAAATCTCGTTGTGTCTCCGACCGATGATTTATAATGAAACGACAGTGAATGTGGTGAGTAGGATTGGGAGATGTGTTGTCTGTCAGATTGAGTACGAGGAAGGTGAGCAGGTTGCAGAGCTTGTTTGTCATCATACGTATCATTCAGAGTGTATTGGGGAATGGCTTCAGATAAAGAAGACGTGTCCAATATGTAGTAACGAAGTTTCCACTCTCCATGGGGGAAATGAATGTTAATTGATATATATATATATATACTTTGTAGAGATGATCCATGAACATGTTGGAAAAATTATATATCGATAGGGTGATAATTAATATTAACTATAAGGGGTATTACATTTAATACACTTTTAAATTTACATACTTATATATTGTGTGTGTTATATATGGCACTCTTATATTTAACCATATAATATATTGTTTAGTTAAACTATTATTAATAGTCAAATTTTCTTTTTGTTAAAATACACTTTAGTGAGATTGTGTGCATTATATTTAGGGGTGGCAAATTGTGATTGCGTACGTGTTATCGTGCGTATCAATACGTTTATTGTGTGACACTTACCAAAAACGAACACGCACGATAAACTTATCGTGTCATATTAACACGAACACGACACACAATTTTTCGTGTGTGTTCATGTCGTGTTATCGTATTGCCTTAAGTTAATCAATTATATCTTCACATGCGAAATTTATCAAAATAATGAATTGTTCGTAGTAAGAATTATTAATTCAAATATCAGATTTTACGAGTGTTTAATGTAATTTGACAAACTTTAAAAATGAAATATCTAAGTAGAATTTTAAAAACTAGTAAATGAGAATTGTTTAGAAGATTATTAAAAAAATAGATTTTCAAGTTCAAATTTGTAGTTCACAAAAAAAGAATATCAATTTTATCATGTTATCGTGCGTGTCGTGTTCTGATACTTAAACACGAACACAACAATATTTTTGTGTTATTGTGTTCAGGCTATTGTATTATCGTTTTGTCATATACTTTCACAAAGACGGTTTTGTGTGTATCTGTGTCGTGTTATCATATTTAGTAGAAAATTGCCCGCCTACATATATTTCAATTGAAAGAGCAGCAGCCAACAAGACACAGAAATACTGCAGCATGTGCATGTTTCGGAACAGTCTTCTTTAGGACATTGATGTGTGATAACTTAAATGTCGGACTGTTTCGGCCCACCAGAGTGTTGCCCAAAAACACCTTCGACCACACACATAAAGTCTTAATACATGGCCATGGACGGACCGATTCAGAGGTGCCGACCTATAGAGAGTTCGACTGTGTTACAACGTTTATCATCAATCGATCAATAATAAAACATTCAGTTAGGATGATTTTTTAAGAGTTTTATTCATAATTAATTGGTTACAATAATATACATAATTAGAAGTATATGATATTTCATCAAAAAACTTTTTACAGGTAAATAAATAGTTTATAAATCAAAATAACGTATACAAAATGTATCTCTTTGATTATAATTAATTAAAATAAACAGCTTATTTATACATAATAAGATACTATAATATTACTTAATAATGTGAATTTTTATAACGTTCTCAAACTCATAATTGTCATGTATAACACCAACACGTAGTGAAATATTTTAAAAATTTGACTTGAATTTAGCTCAAAACTTTTTAATATTAATTTTAAACTTTAGAATCATCAATTTTGTCACATTATTATGTATAAAAAAAATTATTGCATGTATAAATCACCCCAAAATTAATCACTTCAAACTATCAATTGCTTCAATAAATAGTGTACAGATTCTATGGACGTTTCCATTCCCTTTACATATATAATTCTATAAACACCAGAATTTCTTATTCCATTTCATTTAGGGTTGACAATGGTGCGGTGAAAAACCCATAACCACGGTTATAACCGTTACTGTTTAATATGGTTAACCGTACCATTATGGTGCGGTGCGGTTATGGTGATGAATTTTCTACCCATAATGGTTATGGTTATGGTATTTGAGTTATACCCATGGTTATAACCATGGTTATTTTATAAATATAATAATTATTTATTATTAATAAACTAATATATATATATATTATACTAAATATAAATTACAGCATAAAAGTGAAATCAATTGATGATATTGAGCAAGATGATGATTGATAGAAACAAATACAACAAGTGTGAAATGGTTAAGTGTGTTGAATCATTACTCGTTATGGGTGTTTGTTGAATTTTATTGTTAATTAAGTGGTGTGAATGTTAATGTTGAATCATATGAATGTTGAATGATGTTAGTGCTATATATTTTTATTGTTGGTAATATAGATAGATGTATTTTTTAAAATTATATTTTCGATCTTTTATTATATTACATGTGGAATAAATATGGTTATACGGTTAAAACCATGGTTAATAACCACGGTTATTTTGATGGTTATGGTATTGAAAATTGTACCCATAATGGTTATGGTACGTGGTTTAAAAATATGGTATGGTTATGGTATTTGGCATACCCTGACCATACCCTAACCATTGTCAGCCTAATTCCATTCCACCAAAAAAACATCTTCATATTTTTATATTCTATTCTTTATTCTCTATTTCTATACTATATTCTGTATTAATTATTTCGAATTCCGTGAAAAAATGATATGTAAGGTACATTATTATTCTTGTTTATATATCTGAAAAATTGAGTACATTCTCTCTCTATACATTCATAATTTCATACATATATGAAAATTTGACAACATTCTCTGTCCCCCACATATATAATAAGCTACAAGAAGGTAAAACAGAAAAAGACTACCTACTTTCAAAGATCTTCTTTATACCCAGTATAAGCTGCTGTATCCTCTTCATCCTCTGCATCATAAGGTGGAACAAAAACTCCATTATCTGCGCTGAATAAAAATACTGCTTTGTAAGGAGAGGTGAACATATGCAGTTATGGATTATCGAATAAAGAAAGTGGATTGAAGAAATGGTGTTCAAAGGGAAGAGGGGTCACGACTTAGGAAGCTGGTCACAGTTGGAAGAAAACCATCCGATCTGCTTCTTCTCATTGTCATAGATTACCATCGTGTCTTGCAGTGAAATGTCTGCAAAGGCGAGACGAAATTACATGATCAAATAGTCGGTCTCATTGATCATGTCGATATCGGAAAATTATAAACTTACCTCCCACAATGTTAAGATCTCCAAGACCCGCTTCGGAACCATTCAAGATCCCCAAGCATGCATTTCCATGTTTCTGAAAGATGGGTTCAATATTAAGAGATGATCGGATAATTAAAAAGATAATAATCAAAAAGCAAAAAACAATGACATGCATTTGATCATCTGAGATTCGGAATGATGCTTACTGTGATAATGAGGTAGGCTTCAGGTGGAATCTGCAGTTGGACTTTTTTTGGGAAGTTCAATAGGAAAGGCTTGAAGTAGCGCTTCACGTCACTGACCGATTTAAAAGGTTTTGAACCTTTCCAACACACTGGAAGGGACTTATCCTTCGTGTCATCTTTTAGTCCCTTCCCATTCAAATCCCTCTTTATCTGATCCACACCCACACCCCAAAAAATATTCTTCAATGATATCACCAGAATATAAGCTTGATCGAACTAAAACATAATAATGTTTTTATCAAACCTGATCAACCAAAGTCTTATAAGCTTTTGAATTGAAGTATGTGTAGGAGCTTCCGCTATCGAACACCACTTGAAGACCCTTAACACCGGTCGCCTTCCCATTGTGGATAAGTTCTGCAGGTCCTGCTGAGTAATGCTTCCTGGGATTAATGGAGATAATTTAGAGAACTTAACTGACGCGCAATATTAATCCAAAATTTTGTAAAAATTTGAGATTATACTTACTCGAACAAATTAGAGGACATGGGAACCCAAGTTACTTTCGAGGAGGGCACGACGTCATCCCCAAAGAATAGGAAACCACCGCCTTTTGCACTTAAACAGTGACCTAGTACATTCCGTATCATCCCAGCACTGTGAAGTTGGGATATAATGCTAGCTTTTCCGTTCCCGAGGCCAAGGACACCAGCAGTTGGAGGAGGAGAGATTGAACTTTGAGATTGTTGATTATATCCACACCTATAAAAAAAAATTAATAGATTTAATCTATACTCCAACTTATAAGAAATTGAGGTTGTCAAATTATTTTTAGTTAGGAAAAGAATTGCATACTGGATTTTTCATGCCTGCATACTAAATTTTACTATATGTTGATGCATTATCGGTACCTGACCTTTTGTGTCCCCCAATCTATCAGCTTACGGATTGGATATGAACCAAATTTACTTATAAAGGCCACATAATATTTGATAATTCACATTTGCATGAAACAAGAACTGAATATCACTGGTATGTATATAAATTTTAGGGTGATGAATGATTTTGTACCCAAAGGTCAATCGTGGACTGAGTTGAGAGCCATTTGTCAAATGAAGGTGGTAGTAGTCAGCAACAAGCACACCAAGAGATGAACCACTATCGGCATACTCAATCTCATAATCACACTGATCATCTGCACTCTTGCAAGGCTCATTTCCAGTTGTTTGAATAGCATTACAAAGAGGGTCCTTACACTGCACAAGGTTGCCGTTGGGCTTATAGAGGCTGTCCAGAGGCTGTTATTAACAACTATTAGGGAGCACACAAATAAAACAATTGAAAAGATGGAGAAGAATTAACAAATAAAGCATAAAGAATAACACATAACGAGACTGAGAAATGGCTGAAAAGTCTAGTCCACTGCACAACCAAGACACAGGGAGCTGTGACAAATTCCGCATTTTTTAAAGAAAAATGTGCTCGGAGGCCCTCTTTGTTTGCCCCAGCCCCCATAGGCACCGAAAATGATGATTATATAAGAACGCCTTCTTTTACATACAGTAACTTCATTCTTTGCTTACTTTTCATGCTCTTTTTTGAAAAGAAAAATTGAACACTTAGTGGATTGTTTGTAGGAATGTACTACAAAAAAACGTAAGAGAAGATGTTTATAATAATAAAAGAAAATACAACTTTCTGCTTTACTTTATTGTAGATGCATAGTATGCTGCTAAATAAGAGTTTCATAAGAAAAATACATACTATGAAAACATTTCCATGGCCTTTTAGAAATAAATGAGCAAAGGCTCAAAGTTGCAGGACAAATCAAAATAATAATGGATTGCTAACAAAAGAAATACCTTGGTACAACCAGTACAAGGAGCATCACACTGAAGCCAAGTGAGGTCGCTTCCTGTGTCTATGTCGAGGTCAAAAAGCTTCGGTGGTCGCCCAACATTGAGAGACACTGAATAGTACCTGCAAAATTAAATTAACCCTCTTGTTATTACACAACGAGACAGCAATATACACAAAAAATAAAGTAATGCTAAAGCAGAAAAGAACAAAAGAGACTCAAAGACGCACTGAAAAACAATGTACAAACACTGAAAAGGCGATCTGAACTTGAAAATTATCTGTCCTTTTTACAGCCTTTATGCTGTGAAAGTAAGGACTGACTTCACAGAAATCCAAGTCAAACGGAGTCCAATGAGCAAATAATTGCAACAGTACCATTATCATCGGACTGATAGAATTTCATGAAACGAAATCTAATCAATTACAATAAGAAAAGCATAAATGTCTACGAAATCACCGGTTCCCGTTGATTAAGAAGGTACTGAAACAGAGAAACTACGTACCCAAGAGGATAGACATTCCCGGAAACCGGAAGGACGATAGAGCCATCAGACCGATACGCAGACGACCGATCAGCTGACTTCTTCCATATCTGAGGGAAATCCGATCGGCAGAGCTGGAGCTGGAATGCTGCGAAGCATAGAATTAAGAGGTAGAGCAACGGAACCGACGATCGCCTTCCCCTTCCTCTTGAAGACTCCATTCCGACGGTGATAATCAATCGATTTAATTCAAGATGGAATGGATAGTGAGTTCTGCTTCTCTGCTCTGCTGACTAAGCAATGGCTTCCTTCCTTCTGCTGACTGGTTGAGTAGAGTAGTTGAATCTTGGAGAAAGAGAGAGAGAGAGGAAGATTCGACTCAGTTGCTCCAAAGGAAGCAGAAGCCGCGTTATAGTCTCAGGAAAATAAATAAAATCCACCGTAGTTTCTCCGCTTGACACGTAAATCCTGGGATCACAAAATTGCCCCTATACTTTTCGTGATAGATATTCAGCTCCCTTACTTTATTTTTATATCAAAATATATGTATTGTAAAAGAAATACATAGAAAAAATAAAAGTATTTTTTAAAATACAATTTTTCTATATGTGTGGTAAGGAATGCGTCAATATTAGTTTAATGGATACGATTTTTCTTCTCTCTTTTTATGATTTCAATGGAATCTAAAAAAATTGATTTATGAATTCAATCATAAATCAGAATTCTAGGTTCAATTTAATTTTAAAAATTCATTTTGGAGTTCGAAATTAGAATAAAAAGAAAACGGTGACTAAAATCATCATTTTAGTAACTATTATGGATTAAACTGACTAAATAATACAAGTTTAAAATAAATAAAAAAATAACATCCTTAAATATAAGTGAATAAATAAATAATTAATCATATATTTCAGATATTTTTATTTAGGGTTAAATATCCATGGGCTATCTTAACTTTGGACGGACGGTTTGCAATGAGCTACCCGAACTTTGAAAATTCAAAACAAACTACCTTAACTTTAAAGAAGGTGCAAATAGCTACTACCTCCGTCCAATTTTCCGTCTTTGGATTTTCAAAGTTCGGATAGCTCATTACAAAACGTCTAAAGTTCAGATAGCTACTTGGTCTCACTTTTATTTTTTATTAACGGTTAATACTAGTAAAATATCAATAATAAAAGAAAGTAGGTACAAGATTTTTACAACTATAATTAAAAGTCAAATACCTAATACAAACATATAAAAAAAATATAACAACTAAACTAATACCTACATATAAATAAAAATATAACAACTAAACTAATACCTACATATAAAAAACATTGTAACAACAAATAAATGTTATAATGCCCCAAAAAACTGTCTGAAATACGTTTATTGCAAAACATATAAGATATACATATCGAGAGATAATTGCAAAACCAAATTAAAAAAAAAAAACTTTTTTCAACCACACAATATCCTCTAAAGAAAAAAAAGACAAACTCATCTGTACATTCCATTCACTAAAACAGACCTTGTTTCTGCAACATTCAAAGTTGAGTTTCAAGAGCTTATAATTTCGCATTATTCAATAGAGCTGAGGGCTCGACCCATACGAGCTTTCTTTCTTTCAATCACGCTTCGGAAAAACCAAGAATTGCGCGTATAATGGCAAAAAAATTACCAGTAATCAGAGCCTTCATCAACCTCAACTTCAACTTTGTGTATGGAGGGTACCTTATATCAGCATCACCCAGAAAGCTTCTATACACCACTGCTTTCTTGTGGCTAAAGGCATCGAATGAGAACTTGCCGTGGTATGCACCAATCCCACTCTCTCCTACTCCTCCAAACGGAAGCGTGTGAACCGCAAGCTGAGATAAATCAATCAGACAAGGTGTTATTATACTTCTTAATACTTCTTAGGGTTAAATACCAAGTAGCTACCTGAATTTTGGACGTTTTGCAACGAGCTACCCGAACTTTGAAAATTCAAAACGGGCTACCTTAACTTTGAAGAAGGTGCAAATAGCTAGCTCCGTCCAATTTTTGACGACTTTCCGACGAAATTGGACGGAAGTAGCTATTTGCAACTTCTTCAAAGTTGAGGTAGCCCGTTTTGAATTTTCAAAGTTCGGGTAGCTCGTTACAAAATGTTCAAAGTTCAGGTAGCTACTTGGTATTTAACCCTACTTCTTAATGATGTTGAAAATGGAGGAGTCTTAATTTCGGGAAGAATTTTACGTGAACTGTTGTGTCATTCACGACTAAACCTCCTGCAGATACGGTCATCACGAACTTCTCCTTTAGCTTCTTGTCATTGGTAAAAAGGTATGCAGAAAGTGGCTTTGTTCCTGAGTTTATAATTGACATGCTCTCTTCAATTTTGTCAACCTGTATAAGGAAAAAGTGAAATTCAATGCACTAAGTAGTAAAAATACATGTTGATGGGAGTTACATCCATTTCCCATAGTAAAAAAATTCAATTTTGATCTGAATTATTCGTTTCTTACCGTGAGGATAGGAAGCAGGGGACCGAAGATCTCTTCCTTCATAATCAGTGCGTCTCGTGGGACATCAAGCAATAAAGTTGGTTGGATCCTCCTGTCACATGTTACAACCTTGGTTGGAACAATGGACAGGAAAGGGAAAACAATGCCAGGTAGGAACTTACAGTTTGGTCTTGTCCCTTTCACCTCCATGAACAACTTTACCAGAAACTTTCTCATCATCCAACAGCTTTGCTAGACGAGCAAAGTGGTTCGAGTTCACAATACGCGACAAGTCCTTTGATTCTAACGGATCTTTTCCGTAGAATTTCTCCAGTTCTTGCTTCATACATTCCACCTGGATAAAAAAATTAAGCCATACAACCCGAAACTAAAAAGAAGAAGAAAAAAAGGAGAGAAATTTGGAAAACCATACAAATTTAGGGGCATAATCTTTTGTAGTGATGATGTAGTCCGGAGATACGCACGCTTGCCCATTATTGCATCCCCATTTCCCCACAATTATCCTTCTACATGTAACCTACCAAAGAAGGAACAAGTACATATTCATTAATCTTATCTCCAATGCTGACTTGGCAATGCCAAGAAAAATGCTTCTTACTTTTAAGTTTGTGCCTGAATCTACAACTACAGGGGATTTTCCTCCAAGCTCTAAAAGAACTGGAGTAAGGTGCTTTGCTGCAGCAGCCATCACAATACGCCCTATTCTGCTATTGCCTGCAAATTCAACATTAGAAGTATAATATTTTTTTAAATAAAATTAAGGAAAAAGTCTGAAAATGGTCCAACATGTTTGCACAAAATGGTTTTCGGTGCAACTTGTTTTTTAATGATGATTAATAGTTCAATACGTTTGAAAATTATGATAATTGGTACCTCCGTTACTTTTCTGTTCAAAAATTCCGTTAAATATTTGTTATATTTGCAAAATTAACCAAATTGTTTGGGGCTCAAATTGAGCCCCAATTAGGGGTCCTATGGTCTGGGTCTGAGCCCAGACCAGGTTCTCAGGGTTGGGTGACCTAGTCTGGGTTCGGACCCTGGCTAGGAGACCTCTGTGTGGGCTTGAATCGAGTCGGAACTTGTTTGAAACATTAATGTAAGTTTGTAGGGTTTAATTGTAACATTTAGAAAAATATTTGGTTAATTTTGTAAATATAAAAAATATATAACGGAATTTTTTAACAGAAAAGTAACGGAGGTATCAATTACCATCATTTTCAAACATATTGTACCATTTTTAGACATTTCCCTAAAATTAAAAACATTTGATAAAAATAAGGTAAAGTAAAACCTGTATAGCAGATTTTGTCCCACTTTTGCTCTAACAGTGCAGTAGTCTCAGGAACAGCTCCCTCAACAACCTTAACCAAAGAGCTGTCCATGTATTCCCCCATCAGTTTTGCAAGTACAGAGGACATTGCTGGTGCAATCTCTGATGGCTTCAAGACTACAGCATTTCCAGCTGCAATAGCTCCAACTACTGGATCGAGAGATAACACTAGCGAAGAATAGTGGAAATAAAATTAGAGACATATGCACGGACCGGACTATAAATGAAGTATATAATCTTTACGAAGATGAACACGTACAGAAGGGATAGTTCCAGGCCGAAATTATCAGCACGACTCCTAGAGGTTCAGAAACTATTTCAGCTGATGATGGGAAAGTAGTAAGTGAAGTTTTAGCCTGCAATCAAGAACATGAACCAATTAAAACCACAAATTAGGCTTTTTTATGCTGAAAAATAATATGTTCAGTTCCTTTCTGGGCTTCAAAGCTTCACCTTTTCTGGGACCATCCAGTGTTTCAGCTGCTTCAGTGCTAAATTGCATGAGTTCTTAAACATGGCCATCTGCAGAAACATTCACCGTTCATTATTTTTTTGCCATTAAGTAGAATCTTCATTTGGCGGAGCACATCCTGTATATTGGGTGGCTTACTATAACTAATCTACTCTACAACGACATTATACTTCATTATTGAATGCATAAGGATTAAGAAATACTAAAAAGAGAAATGAATGATTATATGAAAATGTATGGATTAATGGTACGGATGTTATTGTCTGCCAAACATAATATTTTCTTGCTTCATTTTGTGGGTTATAAATGTTAACTACCTAACCTCCAAAAATAACGAACTGCTTATTGGTCCCAAAGCAACTACCATTCATAAGGCTCCTTCTGGTACGTAATAAGAAGGCGTGGTATACTCAATTCATCCATGCTTTAGAAAAAAATAAGAGATTTTGAGACAAAACAGAGAGCAATAAATGCACCGCCAAAATCTTAAGAGGTATTCAGAAAAACCATTCGAAGTACTGACAGGTAAATAACAGAGATTACGGGGAAATAAACTTTGGCAAGAACAATCTTTGATAGAGACAAACAAGGTCTTTGATTGGACTAATGAATTATCAGGTAGTGTCCAGAGACAGATCTATCGTCATGATAAAAGTGTTGTTGATTAAGGGTAGATGTGATCTTTTGTAAATTGAGAAGAAAACTTCTCAAAATTCTGCCTTTTTTTCAAGAGCATCAGAATCCATGCAACTCCACCATGAACAGAATTTTAAAAGTCCACGATCGTCCTGACTAAGGTGATAGAATCAGTAGCTCACTTTATACCCTGCTATCCACTCGTTATTATGGAACTCACACAGGCAGAGCTATAGGCGTTGACTTTCTAACAATTCAATCAGCAAAAAGAAACAGAGTATTAAACCCTAAACCCAATCAGCACGAGGTAGTACGAATCGATTAGGGTCAATAAGAAACAAACCTCGTAGATGAAGGACTCGAGTTCGGGCTTGTCTAGGTCGGATTTGAGAGCGTCGGCGATAGCCTGCTCGTTCTCCGACGTCATTTTCAACAGACTCTTCAGTTGACTCTCCCTCCACTGAAGACTCCTCGTCTTCCCCGAACCAAAGGCCTCCCTCAGCTCCTCCACGAGCTCCGCCGCTGCTCCAGCGTCGAAGGCGGCTTTGCTCGTACTTTCGTTATCCATTGCGGCGGAAAGAACCAGAGAAAATTTGGAGGGTTGGACTTGTGATTGTTCGTTACTTCGTTTGAGAAATCCGCCGGATGTATAGCGGAAAATTCGTGTTTTTATATGAAAATTTAGATTAAGAGGGAGATTTGACAGCGAATGATTGGAGATGACGATGGATATTTACGACACGACAGATAAATGTTGGTCGCTCGACTTAGTAGGGCACGGGAAATGGGAGAAGCTCGTACACGCCCCTGAAGCGCGTGGCCATGCTTCTATTTATTGCTTTTAAATTTTTAATAACAAAATTTTATTTTTACTATTTAATATATTAACATTTTTAGTTATTTAATTAATATCACCGTTGCTTTTCTTTTTATCAAAAAAAAAGAAACAAAACATTGAAAAGTTGAATATTAATTTTTCCATTTCTATTGTAAATATTTCATATTATTAAATATGTAATTTTATCCATAAAATTCATATTGAATTAAACAAATATCTTCTTATTTTGAGCTTTGATTTTATTCGATTTTTGTAACACGAATAACTAAAATGTGTTTTCTAAATTTTGCATTATTGTGAAAGGTATCTTTATAAATGTTTGGACTTTACCTCTAACACATTAGTCATAAATAAAAAATAATTATTAAGTGTATACTTCATAAAGTCTAAGGATAAAAAATGAAGAACCTTAACTAAACATAAATTTTAAAATATTTATTAGATTTCTTATCTCATGAAGCAAGCGATAATTATAAAATTAAATAATGAATATTAACAATAGAAAAAGTTCATAATTTTGAGTTGTGCTTTAAAGTACCATTGAAACTTGAATTTTAAATATCAAATCGTTACCAGAACTTTTGACGTTTTACAAATAGCTACCTGAATTTTGAATTTTAAAAAATGACTACCTAAACTTTGGACGAAGGTGCAAATAGTTACCTCAACTTTGACACATGGGTCAAATCGTTACCTCTATTAAAATTTTCGTTAAATATGGATGAAAAATAATGTGGCAGCACATGATTGGTCCATAATTTAAAAACTATATTATTTTTTTAAAAATACTACAAAAAACAGAAAAATTCTTTAAAGAACTGGAAAATTAATATAAAAAGAATTTTTAATATAATTTTTGTATTGAAAAATATGAATCATTTATTTTTATTTCATATTTTTAATAAAAATATTATATTTAAAACTCATATTTTCCATATTAATTTTCCAATTTGTTTAATAATTTTTAAGATTTGTTTAGTATTTTTAAAAATAATAATATAATTTTTTTAAAATTATAGGCCAATCATGTGCTATTACGTCATTTTTCGTCCATATTTAACGGAGATAGCTATTTGCCCCATGTGTTAAAGTTTAGGTAACCTTTTTTAAAAATTTAAAGTCCGGGTAACTGTTTGTAAAACGCACAAAGTTCATATAGTTATTTGATATTTAATCTAAAAATAAATGCATAAAAGTAGATACAATTAAATAATTTTTTAAAATAAAAAATATGCATACATGAAGTGTGGGAGTTGTTGGTTTGAGTGAGTTAGGGTTGCAATTTGCAGCAAAAAGTTGCAATCAACGTCAAATTATAAATTTAATTTTGTATTTATTAACAACAAAAAATGTATAGATAATTTAATTATATATAAATATCTTATTAAATTTTGAGTTTCAGATTGAACATAGAATCCGCTCTAAGTTAAAATATGAATTTGTGATAAAAAAAAAAAAATAGGACCCCAGCTCAACCATATAAGAGACATTATACTGTAATTCAATTTTTTAGACATGTAATTTTTTTAAATTAATTTAATGTCAGTTGTCCTTCGGTAAATTATAAATTTAGTTATATACCTACTTTTAAAAAAATTGATAACGTAATTACAATCTACATTTCACTAACAAAATAAAGTTAAAATTTATAGATTGATCATACACTTTTACAGAACAAAAATTATATATATTTGTGTTAATCGAGAGTTTATGGTTAGTCAAAAGTAAATTTCGTTTAGCAATATTTAGGTCGTAATTATATTATTAAGGTACTATAATTTTTCATTTTTTAAAATACATACATGAATAAATTTATAATTTAATGTTGTTTTCATTATGATCAAATTAAAGTAAAAACAACGTTAAATTAAAAAATATATATATATATGTAAAATGAAATAAAATACACAATCTAAATAATTTAGTTATGATTTAAATATCATTAATTGAATTAAGACCTAAATATAGTAATGAGGTTGACTTTCGAGTTTTAGGATACATTTTGTTTTTCAAATTTCAAGTTAGAGTTCAATTCGAAAGTGTTCGCTTTCACCCTGTACTATACCATCTGATCACTTTCAGTCTTAGCTTTATTTTTGTGAAAATTACACCTTCATCTTTACATCTATGCTACTCTTCCTTTTATTTTAGTTAGATGGTATTGGGCCACAGATACTGGGCCTTAAAATTTAGAACTTTCCAGAAGATCCCAAACTTTGCAAAGAGCCCCCTTAAAAACGTATGTATTAAAACTCTACTTAAAAATAGAGTGGAGTAAAATTTCTTATTACACAAAATACAACCTACTTAGTTCGGAACTATTAGTCTGGTCTTTGCTAAATCAATTGCATATGATCTAATTATAGGCAACACGTCTAATGTGAGTTCAATTAGTAACACATAATTTGGTTCCATTCTGATCGCTTTCTTAGTCATGCTATTCGCTATGTTGTTTCTTTCCCAAAAAATGTCTTATTTTGTATATTTTGAATTCCAATAGTAGTTTTCTGCAATAAAAAATGAAAGACATTATTGGTCTATTAGGTAGTGTTTGATTAAAGTATTAACTATGTATTAGTGTTAGTTAATACATGTATTTACTAATACAATGTTTGATTAGAAATAATAGATGATACTAATTAATACCTATGTATTAGCTAATACACATTTATAGTGTTAATTGTGTATTAACTAATACATTCTATAACCATGGTATTATTTAATACATAATAAAAAATAACATAATTACCCTAAATTAACCCTCACAATTCCTATCTATAACTCAATTACTTGATCGTTTTTGACAATTTTTTTTAAACCGCATAACTTTTCGAATTCTATGCAACTCATTGTCGTAAGGCGATTTGCCCCGCTAATTCCTTCTAAAAACACCGTTTTACATATTAATTTCCCGATTTTTCTATCAACCTCCAGCTCTTCAAACATTTCTCACCCATGTTCACCACTTTTTTTTAACAATTTGTCTCAATTTTTGTCATGATACCGTTACTCTTGGTCCTCACACACCATTAAGCTACTCGATTTTGATCGGGACCCCACCGGTAACCACATACCTCATTTTTGGGTCCCGACAGCATGCTCACATTCGAACCCTTCACAAAGATCAAGGTCGGTCGGCGGTGCTCCCACAGGGGATCCCACCAATCAACTTCCTTGCGCCTAACGGGTTTGCAACCCATAGACTCGAACACATGTCAGACTCCTTGGTCTGTGTTTCAAGACGGGCTGAATTGGGAGCCCACATGCCGATGCCCGGAGCGCGCAAGTGTCAACGCATGCTGAGCGGCACGCGCTGCCTACCACGATCGCAGTGACGACGTTTCCGCGAGCGTATCAAAGGCTCAGGCTTGGGCCGCCACCGCAATCCGCATCGGTCCACGCCCCGAATCGACCGGTGGACCGGCTCATCACTGTTCCACATCTTACCGAGGCGCATCGCCGGCCCCCATCCGTTTCCCTCTTGGCAATTTCAAGCACTCTTTGACTCTCTTTTCAAAGTCTTTTTCATCTTTCCCTCACGGTACTTGTTTGTTATCGGTCTCTCGCCCGTATTTAGCCTTGGACGGAATTTACCGCCCGATTGGGGATGCATTCTCAAACAACCCGACTCGTCGACAGCGCCTCGTGGTGTGAAAGGGTCTGGACGCGACGGGGCTCTCACTCTCTACGACGCCATTTTCCAGGGGACATGTTATGGTCAATGATCCCCGTGTTTATTGCTGTCATATGAATCTTATCGAATACCACTTATAATCTTTCATGGTCTTGTATGACTCAACTTGAGTGATTCTGGTGTTCATTTGCACATATTAAATCAATTTATGTGTACACAATTTTAATATTAAAAAAATAAATTTAAGGGTATTAATGTATTTTTGTCATTTTACGAATAATTTTATATTGAATCAAACAATGTATTAAGTTATACACGTATACGTATATCTTAATACATGTTCCATTCAAACATCGTATTAACTAATACGTGTATTAATTAATATATGTATTAACTAATACATTCAATCAAACGCTACCTTATTGTTTGGTTCTTCCAAAATCAAAATTATAGTCTCTTTCGCGTCTGATTCCACATAAATGTCAGTGAGTACCCAACTTTTTGCCATGATCAAGCAATCCCTTATCCCCACAGTTCCGCCACCATGTTGTTAGTCGTTCCGAGTTTCTTTTGAGATATTTTGATACAACCCCACACTTTCGCCACCAAGTTGTTAGTCGTTCCGAGTTTCCTTTGAGATATTTTGATTCAACCCCTAGGTGGTTTTGAATGACTGTTGCACACCCGCTCGGTCAAAATTCCCTAATCTCAATTATCAAAATTTAACTTTCCCATCCAATTTACGGTCACCAGACTTCTAAATTTATCCCTCAATTATTATTTGACTAGTTAACCTTAATATTAACAATATAATACAGATGTAGCTGCTAAGGGAAACCAATGATTTGCAGGAGTCGGTGGGGCCATCTGATACTACAAGGGTCAATGGGTTGCAGGATTCTTAAAGAATTTGGGTTGCTCAAACAGCCTCACTGCGAAATGTTGGGCCATCCGAGGCGGACTGCTTTTGGCAAAGACACTCGGATTAAGATCTATTCACCTTGAGACGGATGCCCTCTTAGCCTATAAGGTAATCTCTGATGAAAATATGTCAAATCAAAAACTAATGCCGATCATTGTTGATTGCAGGAAGCTATTGATGCAGTTCGAAAGAATGAAGTTCATACATATTTTTCAAGAAGCGAATGCGGTAGCCGGTATCATGGCGGGTATGACGCTCAACCAGCGACAAGTGTTTGAAATCCATGGCTTACCTCCGAAGGAAACTATTAATGCACTCCGAAAAGACGTTGTTGGTTCTTCTGTTTCGCGAATTGTTAAAATTAACTAGTTTTGGTTGTGTAATTGAACTTGAGTGATTAGTTGTCACATATAACGATTTTTTTAATCCGTAATTATAAAAAAAAAAAAAAAAAAAAAAACAGTATAATAGTAATGAGGGTGGGGTATGGTACGGTCGTAGAAGGAAAGAAAAGTCCTTGTACGGTGTCTGCTCCTTCCACGGAACCGATGACGCTTTTAAGGTTTACCCCACGCCTGGTCTCCTCTCCTACATAAGTAGCTCTGTTTTTTCTCGTTCCTATTCTATACTATACATCTACGTCCCCAGCTGCCTCCTTTTATTCATGTTTGTTCATTCATTTGAAGAAGAAAAAAAATTACATCCCTCCAATTGAACCTTTATGTGAATAATTGTAGCATGTTTTTCAATATATTTTGAAATAACATATTCAAAAAATATCAAATTAACATTCAATGCAAAACCTATCCCGCACGTGGGACTCTCACGCGCAAGTACTTACATATACTATATACATGTAGGGGTTCATAATCAATGGTAGAAACATGTAAGGATGAATTATATAGAAAATTTATTTAGTGGGGCAAGTATTAGAATAATAGTAAATAGTTGAACTAAAAAAAATTAGTTGTGACAAATGTATTATTCAAAATGACTAAATTAAAAATTATTAAATTTTTTTGGATTAAATTTATACAAAGTTAAAAGTTGAGGGCTATATGCTTATTAAAGGGAACATTTTTTAAAATAGTTTTTTCACAATTAAATAATTATCACTTGCTTTTTGGTAAGTAGTGATAAGATGCTAACCCTAAATATTTTTTTATTTCTAATGCTTGAACTATGAACTTTTAATTAATGAATAAAATGTTGATTATATTATATTGATGGTTAAATATATTTATATTTAGTGTTTGACCAATAATATTTTCCATTAAATATACATATTATTTTTAAATATTTTATTATTTTACATGTAATTTTCCCAATGAATTGGTTACAATTAGGATAAAACTAGAAATTCATTTTAAGCACAGCGAATAATTAATGTAAAAAATTTCAATGATACAAATATAATTTTTTAAATGAATAGATTAAAAATTATTTAAAGAAAAAAGTCTGAAAATAGTGCAACACGTTTGACGAAAATTGTTTTCCAACACAAACGATTGATTTTGGTCCAACATATTTGAAAATGATAGTAATTGGTACATCCGCTACTTTTATGTTAAAAAATTTCATGTTTGCAAAATTAACCAAATATTTTTTAAATATTACAAATAAACCCTACAAACTTACACTAATGTTACAAATAAGTTCTGACTCAATTCGAATCACACCAATGGTTCCCTAGCCAGGGTCCGAACTTAAACAAGGTCATCCAACCCTAGGGACCTAGTTTGGGCTCAGACCCAGACCAGATCCCCATGGTTGGGCGACTTCGTCTGAGCTCGGACCCATACCATAGGAACCCGATTGTGGCTCAATTGGACCTCCGATCGTTTGAACTGAACTCAATAGATTTGGACCGAACCTGGCTGAGTTCGGTTCAAACGTTTAGGGCTCCAATTGAGCCCCGATCGGGTGTCCTATGGTCTGGATCCGAGCCCAGACCAGGTCCTCATGGTTGGGCGACTTGGTCTAGGTTCAGACCCTGGCTAAGGGACCCCCAATGTGACTCGAATCAAGTCAAAACTTGTTTGAAACATTAGTGTAAGTTTATAGGATTTAATTATAACATTTACAAAAATATTTGATTAATTTTACAAATATGAAAAATATTTAACGGAGTTTTTTAACATAAAAGTAACAGATTTACCAATTACCATCATTTTCAAACATATTGAAGGATTAACCATTACAAAATAAATAAGTTAAATGAAAAATCATTCATTTTATGCAAATATTTTGAACTATTTTCATACTTTTTTCTCACTTAAATTTTAAATTTATATAACACTAAAATAGTTGATAATTAAGACAAGTGACTTCGTCGATAGTGACACTGTCCCTAGAATAACTCTTGGTGGACTGCCGCACGCGACGTCGACCGTTCCCCGTGTTGGGTAGTAAATACAATACACACTGAGATGAGACATCCTCCAAACTCCAAAGTTATGTAATCGAACTCAATTAAGGTTGTATTATAATATAAAAAAGTGTAAGTCTAATTATAAAAAGAAGTATATATATGATTCGTTTTTAAAATTCAGATATTAAAATTTAGAACAACTAAATAATTGTGTTGAGTCTCATTTTCTAATATATATAAATAAGTAGGAATTAAAATCCAATAGGGTAAGTAGAAAAGACTGATATATTAAAAAATAAATATAAAACTATCCTAAATAGTTAGACTCAACATTTAAATAGTGATTTATATTCATACAGGAAGCGTCTATTTCAATTTTTTTTAATGTTTAATTAAAAATAAAATTATGTATCTATTAAAAAAATAATTGTAGCACCTATTACAAATGCACTATCCTGGGCAGCGCCTATTGTAAAAAGGCGCTATCCACGGTAACGCATATACACATATTTCAAAATATTTTTTCTATATACCTACTTTTTTAATATTTTTTTACAATATCTATTTTTTAAAAAAAAAATCGAGATCTGGACACCATATTTTTTTATCCGACTAAGGGAGATGGAGTCGTTGCCGAATCATAAAAAAGAAGAGGTAGTTGCCCAACCAACACATGTCATAACATAACATAACATCCACAAACACATCAAAACCGATTATTTTTTTTTATTATTTTAAAATAAAACTATCTATCATTTCACCTAATAATTATCAATTAATAGGTTATCGTGACAACCCACGAATAGTGTTTGTCACGACATTAGAAAAAATCAAAATATTGTTAAATTTGCATGAAATTATAAAAATAATTAAAAATGATTTTACCTTTCCATAATATCAATGCAATTGAATGATGTAGTCTATTAATAGCATGTGCATATGCCATCATCATCATCACGTACCTATTCCAACTTTTTTTTCAATATACTTTTTTTTTTGTTCTTTTAAATGAAGCTATATATTTATATGATATAAAAATAATAAATGCAGTTAATAGTTTATATTTATAAATAAAGTGATTTCTGTTGAAGCATTTCGAAACATGTGAGATGATAGTATTTAAAGCATTATAAAATGATTTATTTGCTATATAATAAACAAATATACATATGCGCCATGTTAGAAAGACGTGCTACACAATTATATTATATAATTATTATGGAGTTATTTGTGATTTACGGTAAATCATAGTAGGGTTTAAATGATGATGATCGGAATGTCGTCGGTTGCACTGATATAATTGTTAGGATTCAAATTTGAAAATTCCACAAATGTTATTAAACAAAATAATTCAGATCTCTTATTAGATCTTATTGAGTAGAATATTATTGAATTACGATTCTAATTTAGAATTTTACAAATTAAATTAAGTCAAATGATCTAAATTAAGTAAAATCGAAGAAAAAGGTAACATTTTTTTTCCTTTTTAAATTTAATAATTATTATAACGATAACTTAAATATTAGGTTAAATACTAAGTATCTACCTTAACTTTGAACGTTTTGTAACGAGCTACCCGAACTTTGAAAATTCAAAACGGGTTACCTCAACTTTGAATAAGATGCAAATAGCTACCTCTGTCCAATTTTCAACTTTGAAAAATCGTTGGAAATTGGGTAGTAATTGGACGGAGGTAGTTATTTGCACCTTCTTCAAAGTTGAGGTAGTTCGTTTTGAATTTTCAAAATTCGGATAACTCGTTGCAAAACGTCTAAAGTTCATATAACTACTTTATATTTAATTTATATTTAAGCCTAAATATTACTATTTTAAGTTTGAATTATTATTTTTTCCATCTGCTGTTTAAATTAGGAATAAGAAGGTGTTGGTCTGACAAATGACAGCCATGGTCATGGCAGTGGCAGCAGCATCTTACAGATGGCGGTTTCTTCGAGTCTTCTTCTTCTCCTCTGCTGTGCAGTAAATCCATATTTTCCACGATCACCGTTCTTGTTCCTACAAACCCTAATTAATAGTAGTTGAATAACAGATCTCTATAACATCTCGAATCCCCATGTTCTTCTTGTTTCTTTACCATAATTTAATAATGTCTGCTCCCTCCCAAACCCTAAATTCTAGACCACCAATTTGGCCACCACCCATAATTGCAGAAGCGACAGAACGCACGTCGTCTAGGATTCCGTTGATTCTTCGATTCCGGAGCAGAGGATTTTTATAATTCAATTCAATCTGAGATCAAAGCTCAGCTCACCCCTTCTCGCTATCAACGGCTAGAATTCAATTGCGTACTCTACTTCCTCAATTTCATGCACCAGATTTCTCCTTCTGTAGTTAATTTCATATGTTGAGGGAACTGAATCCTGTATAGAGCATCTGCTCCACTCCGCAGCATGTTCTAGGGTTTCAGCTGCTGCTCTCATCACTCTTCAGTAAACTACCTCACTCGCCCCTACCTAAAATATCGTTACACTTGTTTCTCCTCAGCAATGTATCCTCAATCGCACACTTTTTCCCAGGTAATGACACCATGAGTGGGGAGCAAGCTACCGCGGATTGAATTGGAATTGATCGTCGGTTGCTGCAATGGGATGCAGCGGATCCAAAGTTGATAACTTGCCATTGGTGATTCTCTGCAGAGAGCGTCTGCTCTCGATTTGATTGAATTGGAATTGATCGTTGGTTGCTGCAATGGGATGCAGCGGATCCAAAGTTGATGACTTGCCATTGGTGACTCTCTGCAGAGAGCGAAAGGATCTGATTAGAGCTGCATCTGAGAATCGGTACGCTCTTGCTGCTGCGCACATTTCCTATTTTCAGTCCCTTGCTTCGGTCGGCGAGGCTCTCTGCAAGTTCGTGGAGGAGGAGCTTGTGATCGGAGCCAATTCAGGGTCATACCCTAGTTCACCGGTGCTGACATTGCCTTCAGACGAGAGAAAAACTCGGAGATCCTCTGATAAGGTCAAGAATTCTTCTTCTTCTACCTCAATTTCTCATTCTGCTTCACATCATGTGGAAAGAGAGGCAAATGGCTCTCACTTGCATTTGTCGGGATCAGATTCGGGTTCTGATTCCGATTTGAGCTCCCATTCTGGCCATATTCACTTACATGATAGCCCTCCATTGAGAAGGCCTGCAGAACCCAGACACGTTCCTGATCCAAGACCTTCTTCCTCCTATGATGCTAGCTACCCTTACCCTTACCCCTACCAAAATCAATATCCATATCCTTACCCATATCCATACAGCTACCCACCTGGTGAATGGGGGATGCCGAATATGGCACCAGAGATTTCAGAATCTCAACCTCGAATGTATTATATGAAGAAATCGACTACTGCCATGAAATCAGTTATATTCGAGGAGCCAGAGAGGTACTCTGTTAGGGAAAATGAAAGTTGGTCTAGGTATGAGAATTCAGTGTATCCTCAGTATGAAAATGGTGGATACTTTGGCTATCCGATGAGTAATGGACCCGGGTATGGTGTTAGTAATGATAGAGAGCGACAGGGTCAAGAACAACCGCCACCTGCACCACCTTCACCGCCAAAAGTTTCGCCTTGGGAGTACTTGAATGTTTTTGAGAGTTATGGTAATGGCAATGTGGGTTACTACCCACCAAGAAGCACTGGTTCAGGGTCAAGAACAAGTAGTCCAGATTCAGCAGAGGTGAGGGAAAGGGAAGGTATTCCTGACTTAGAGGATGAGACCGAGACTGAGACCGTGAAGGTTGTGCACAAAGATAGAAAGAAAAGGGGAAAGAATATTATGCAGAAGAAAACCTTCAATAATATACCAAGTGAAGTGCCACTACAGAGGAATATGGAAGATCCTTCAAAATTTTCATCACAGCAGAGTGCCCAGGGATATACAAAGGCAGTGCCATCACTTGGCAGTGAAAGCTCACATATGACTTTTGCTAAAGAAATGAAGAGCATTAGCTCTGAAGAAGTCCTGTCAAAGGGTTCTTCTCCTGAAGTCTATGTTACCAAAGGGGTGAGCTTTGAGGTAGAGGAGTCCCCAGCTGAGGAGATTGAATCACTGAAGCCTAATGTGACTACACTGTCTGCGAATGGTACCAGGGAACTTCAGGAGGTTGTTCAGGAAATCAAGGAAGAATTTGAAACTGCCTATGGTTATGGGAAGGAGGTGGCCTTTCTGCTTGAAGTGGGCAAACTGCCTTATCAGTCTAAGGATACCCTACTTAAAGGTAATCTAATCTCATTTGCTATTTGCATAAGTTTGAGAGCTCTAGACCGTTTCTAACCCAGTTTTGTTAGAACAAGTCAAGCGATACTTTTAGTGCATATATGGATTGCTATCATATTGTCATTGAATCTAACACTAGTTCGTTCAGTATTGTTCTCTAGGATTATGTATCTCGTGGCACCTTCAATGGTATCTTCATTTGAGCCCTCAATCCGAGTAAGTCCAAGGACAATGAGGATGGTGAAGGCGTATTCTGCAGATGCTGCAAAAGATGATCTAATGAATAAATCAGGAAACATTTCATCAACTTTGGAGAAACTTTATGTGTGGGAGAGAAAGCTACACAAGGAGGTTAAGGTGTGTATGTTGTTAAAGTTGAAGACATTTAAGTTTATCCACTCCCCACCCCCAAAAAGACATTTAAGATTGCCTACATCACTGAGTTTCATCTCTTGATCCTTTGACCAATTTCAGGATGAAGAGAAATTACGAGTTGTATATATGAAGCAGTGCAAAAAACTGAAGAGACTAGACGATAAGGGAGCCGAGTCTGCAAAGATTGATGCCACTCGGGCTTCAGTCAGAAATCTGCACACCAAGATAAATGTTTCTCTGAGAACAGTAGATGCTATATCAAACAGAATACATAAAGTTAGAGATGAAGAGTTGCAGCCCCAGCTAATCGAATTGATTCATGGGTATGTTCTTTTGTCTCTCTTTTCTCAATTATTTAACTTCTTGTTATCGTTAATCTTGCCTATAAAATGTTGATTATGCAGATTAATAAGAATGTGGAGATCGATGTTCAAATGCCACCAGAAACAATTTCAGGCTATTATGGAGAGCAAAGTTCGTTCTTTACAGACCAAGAGAGAATCGAGTCTCAGAGCCACTTTGGAGCTCGAAGTGGAGCTCCTTAACTGGTGTGAGAGCTTCAATCAGTGGGTAACCACACAAAGATTATACGTTGAGTCCCTTAACGAGTGGCTAGTAAGGTGCCTTAACTGTGAGCCTGAAGAAACTGCAGACGGGGTCGCCCCATTCTCCCCAAGCCGAATGGGGGCCCCACCGATATTCGTGATATGCAACGATTGGTTCCAAGCCATGGAAAGGATCTCTCAGGACAGGGTTTTGACCGCCATGCGAGATTTTGCATCAAGACTGCACGAATTATGGGAAAGACAGGATGAAGGGGTGAAAAAAGAGAATGTGTCCAAAGAGTTAGAGAAGCAGCTTAGGATCTTCAGGATGGAGAAGGGTAAATTGGAGAACCATCAAGATGCAGCTTCGGATAAGACTGTGTTGTCGAAGTTGGGGTCTGAGAGTGGAGTGTCTCATTTGGATGATTTGAAGGTTGATTTGGATTCAATGAGGAAGAAAATGGAGCAAGGGAGGAAAAGGCATCAGGAGGCAGTGAACTTGGTTCGTGGTTCGAGTAGTGTGCAATCTGGGCTGGTGCCGATATTTGAGACTTTGGGGAGCTTCAGTTCGGAGGTTTTGAAGGGTTATGAACACGTTAGGATCAGTAGCTGAATCATTCTTTAAGAAGAGTTCTAGTGTGGTTCTAACCTTATTTGTTAATTGTAATCTTGCTAGGGTAGAACGTCTCGTTGTATCTGTTGCGCGGTGGACCGGTGGTCCACTAACACGCCAATGCATTTTCAACTTTACGTGCATCGGCTCACCGCAATATGGATTGGAAGGTTAGCTAAATAGAGCGATTCTAATGAAGGGGAATAGGGTTTAGGTAGGGTAGGATTTATGTACAGAGGTTGAATTTATTGATTGTCAAGAAGAGACGGTCGTTTTGGGGAGGATGTGTTATGTGGGTGGTGGTAATGGAGGGTGGAGGGTCACCCGCAGTTGTTGAATGAATGTAGTTGGTATGGCTGCTTGATTGAAGCATCTTCTGAGAATGTTCACTCCCTTTTCTTTCCTCTGATAAATTTGAGAGCTGACAGTTCTACAAGGATACCATCGACAAAAATGTAATCTAACAAAATATATTTCAGCAATATATGAATAGATATTTGCAAAATCAGAAATAGACTGCATATAATAAAGGAAAACACACTAACATATGGATTTATCATTCCAAATTGGAAGGCGTTGAAGTTTCTTCTGGTCTCTGCTGACAGTTTCTGTACATGCTACAATTGCTAAAGCATAAGCATAACACATGCTACAATTGCTAAAGCATAAGCATAACACATTAACACTAACCAAGCTAATTGCTAAAGCATAAGCATAACACATTAACACTAACCAAGCTAGAGAGACGTACATCTCTGACTCAACATCTTTCGAATATCTTGTAAAGCTTCTCCAATGAAGCCACCTGAAATATACAAGACATTAGCAATCAATGACAAAAATCGCAATAATTCTGTAATAAAACAAATAAATGGTTGGCATATTATATGACAGCCCTTGTTCTTTAATTGGAATAGGATCGATAGAAGCAGCATAGGCGTAATTACCTGCACGAAAGTTCCATTTTTAGCCATTGAAGTAGGTGGCTTTAAGAAGAGTCTGATGGCAGGAAACAATATATGCTGAATCGACCATTCACGCTGTGACCAAGCCGACTGTGCCTCTGAGAGTAATTCTTGATCAATCTCATCATCCCTCTTGTCATTATCTCCTGCCACTGAACCCGTTTTACTTTCAGAAATACAATAGACATTACATTTGGGTTGGAAGTGGAGTTTTTCTTGATTTTATCTCAATTACTACTAAGTGCAGCAGATTAACTTGTCAACTTATCATCAGCTGACGGAAGTCTCCTTCTGAAACTTTTTTTTTTCTCAACAAATCTATTTTATAAAAGCAAATCAGAACCTGACCGTAAATTATGATGAAGCTCGTACCTATACTGTCATTGTTCGCTATGTCCATGCAATTATCCATATGCTTTGTTTTTTTGTAAAATTCCAAACCGTTTTCTCCATATGGATTGGGCAGGAGAGGGGGATGCATGGCATAGAAATTTCCCAGTGCTGCAGAAATGGTTTGGAAGCAACTCTTCTCATCCTCCCAGTTAACCTGCATAACAATTCTATTGTGTAAATCCACTCCATGAAGCCGCACAATGCACCAAAGAAAATGTGTTAGGTGAGAGAAGAAAACTCCGCCGTGAAAAGATTCTACCATGGCAACATCATTGAGAAAACAAGAATGGTGTAGACATTTTATAGATAGCTTGTTGACCAAGCAAATGCACAATAGTTATAAGGGGACTAAATAGAAAAGAGAGGTATAACATACATCGTTTCCCAAACAAAGCACGAATTCAGGGACTCGATCCATGTCAGGGGTATATTGGTCAAGAATGACTGGAAGCCTGCACAAGTTTCCGTCTTGGTCTATATGAATGCAAAAGTATTCATCGAGCATCTCAGTCTTTTCCTTAAGCAGATCCCTGTTCATCTGTCAAAAACATTGAAAAAGAATAATCGAAAACAGCAAAAACAAACATGGAAAAAAGGCCAAATGCCACATTCAAAAGACTTGAACGAGCGCTTTAAATAGAAAATACTCCACCTCTGCAATCTTATATTTTAAGTCATCATTCTCATCACCATCAAGGTCCAAGTCCTCCTCCCTTAGTGCCAAAGTAATCAACTCATGCAACGGGGTAGGATCACTTAGTTGTATTCCATTAAAATGAGCGAAACGTCGTAGAACTTGCTGATACATAAGCTCTTTGCTGTTAACATGGGAAAAAGACACTTGAGTCCTTTAAAATTGCAGCCGAAACACTTAAATAGCTACTATTCCACTTTACAGGATGAAACATTAAACAAATGCAAGATAATTGAAGATATAACAAAAATAAGCATGTTAATTAGAGAATGATACCTTAGATTTATGACATTTGCAAGATACAAGTGTGTGTTATGCTGAAGCAAAGCATAAGTGTCATCTGCCATTCCAACATAGGTGCAATTCCTTACAGTGTCTAACAGCCCTACAATACAGCAAAGCATGAAATAGAACCAAATGAACATCCTAAGAAAGCTTCATACGACCATTTTAAAATTTTCAACACTGAGAAACCTGAATGACAGTCGGACTCGATTTCTACTAAAAGCTCCTGCACACTTGTAAGATCAGCAGTTTCCTTGGGGTTGTTCCTCCTTTGACGAACTGAGGACCTGATTTTGGAGGGATCGCTCAAGTACTATAAGTCTGTAACATATAATTATGAGGCGGCACATATAATGGTCCAAAGTGAATTACCTCAATTGCAAGAAAAGTTGCAAGTAAAACAATAATAACCACAAAGTAATCATAATGGTTATTAGCCAAGGAGTTATAAAGCTTGTGGTTACAGTCGTCAACAATGCTTAATTCTATGTGCTAAGGGTAGTCATACCTCACCAAAGACAATTTAGTACTCGTATCTCGATCATTAAGAGGCTTAGCCTGCAAATATGCATGCAGTCTTCCCGCAGGATCTGCTGAATCTGTTCTAACCATTTTCTGCACGGGGATTTTTTGTGATTTCAGTCCTACACGAAGTGACACAAAACCATTTTAATAGGAGATTCCAAGTGAAAATCAAAGGTTCTGAGTAAAAAGTGAATCCGCATTCATAAAATGCCATTCCTCGATTTACATGATTTAACTAAAAGAATAGTGGAGAACTCTATAACACCCGAAGATGCCAAAAATCCCCCAGGATACAGATCTTGATAATGTCCTCTATCCATGGAATATTTTTGTTTACTAGAATATGCAGGAGGTTAGTACCATCCTTTCCTGAAAAACTAAATCATCCCTAAATTATTAGGATGATTGCATGAGCCCGTAAGACTTGCAAAAGTTAAACTACCCCTAAGAAACTGCCACGACTGCTTACCTTGACATACCCTCATCTAAGGCATGTCAAGACCAATCATGGTGTACTATCCCCAGCTACAAACTCGCTTTCCCACTATAACACTCTTAATAACAGTATATAAGGAAAGTGAACACTTAAATTTATAATAGAAAGACAAATATCAGAGAATAGATGCCTTACTTGTCGGTGAGGGAGGGTTAACATTTTCCCTTTTTGACATCATACTAGAAGAACGGAAAGGCTCTACTGTCTGCAGCACATGTAGGTAAAAGTTGATCTCACCACGTTTTGGAATTCATACTTATTTTATTCCATTAGTGCTTTACAAAATAAGCACTAATTCAACGTGATAGCTTTGTCAAATATAATGCAAGTGATTTGAATCCATATCCAATTCAAAAGCCTAAGCGTATAGGTAGATGAAGTGCTCATACTTATATTGCACACCGTCACTTTTTAGAATCAACATAGTACTCCAAAAATGTTTTTGTCTTCTTCCTCCAGGTCCATAGAATGAAACCTAGACAATAGGTCTATTTAAAGTGCTGAAGATGAATCCAATGGCTAATGTCACCTTTGAAGTTCAGCATTCTTGTGGACCTTGATCACTTATATTAGAGCTAATTAGAGCAATCAGCAATGACTTTCAGAAAAGAAACCAGATTGCATTCAGACTAAGAACAAGAATATAAACAATCAAAGCTGAACATGCATACCTGTTCGTGAAAGGTCTGTATTTCATTAGACTTCCGCAATTTCGATTCAACAACAGATTGAATTTTTGCTATGATAACCTCTTGATTTAAGAGGCTTACCTGGAAATAACGGGGGGAAAATATATTAGCTATAAAAGCTGATTGTTTAGCCACTCCATACTGTTGTAAAACAACCAAGAAGTACAAGCATCAAGTTGATGACATAGAGACAAATATAAAACAAAAAAAAATAGCAAATTTCATCACATAATCAAAATACTACCTCTTCAGTGAAGAAAAGATAAATAACAAATGTACGATAGACATAAAAGAGAGACTTTTCAAACCGTTCCGGCTAAGTTTTATTCTTAATTAATAATATATAAATATGAATATACAATTTTCTAGAAGCAATCTCTCCCAACTTTAGCCTGCCTGGTAGGATTCAAATTCATAAAATCTATTCATAGAAAGTTGGCTATCTTATTAAGGGTAAAGCACCAAGGCAAATATCGACAAGTTAGTCTGCCATTGTCTTGTTTTTTGTTGCTAAATGAGTATGTCTGAGATCAATGTTGGATTATGTTGTCCAATATTTGCTGCTAGGTGGCATTAATACCAAAACTAAATTGCAGACTGAAATACTTAACCTCTCTTTTCGTAGGATGAACATTTATGTCAACATGCCCAGGAGGTAATATGATTGCCATATATATAAAGGGTTTAGATGCCTTGGGTAGTGTTGCTGCATAGACCACCTCAATAGCTCTTTTTAAAGCACTGCATTCGACCAACCTATCTGAAAGAAGCAAAGAGAGAGAGAGAGAGAGAGAAAGTAAGGTTAGTTAAAGGATCCAGTTCTAATCTAGAGGCTGATGAAAGGCTGGCACGTAAAAGTTATGTATCAACAAAAGAAATGCTATAGCTATAGAAATCACACCAAGATATAGCTATTACACTTGATATGAAATATAATTTCCTATTGCATGCTGCATTGAATGAAAAATAAATCCCCCATGCAAATACAAAGGAGTGATTTACAATCTGGATAAAAAATAGTCAAGTGATGAATCTAACCATTAATATAAAGTACCATCGTGATCTTTTTTGCACAATAGCTTGAATTGGAGATAAAACCATTCATGTGGAAAGTAGAGCTAGATGGATCATCATCAGAAGCTTCCACTTCCATCAGGTTGCGAGCAACTGAGACACCATAGACAGACCTTATAGCATTGAGCTTTGAAGAAGTGGCGACTGTCTGAACATCTGCTCTAGAAGCACCATGCTGGTTAAGTTACTGCTTATTAGTCTTTTTCATTCAAACAGGAAGTACCAACTTCTTGCCATTCAGTAAAGCAAAAACAAGAACCATTAAGTGGGACACCATCGTCAAAATACCAACCTTTCTGCAGGAGAAGCTCACACTAGTATGATGAATTGCAAATCTGCTCAGCAGGTCTGCTATCTTTGTATAATCATCAGCAGAATTTTGTAAAGTCTTTCTCCTAGCAGCCATGTTGTAGAAAAGATTCTCAACCTAGTGTAACAGGGGATAAAGTGAACATGAACTTCAAATATACATATCGGACTGATCGGAAGAATGCATCTAACAAGCAATAGACTCAATTGTGATATTCAAATCCGAATCTCTACAGGTTGTTCGCATAAGCTCCAGACTAGTGTCCTTGGTATACTCAGGCAATGAGAAACCACCTGATTTTGGCAGTGAGGACCTCAAAATCCAAATCTTAGATGGAGAAGAAAACCATACCATGATCTGAGTTCCTTTAACAGCAGCGCATGCCTTTGGTTCCTGCTCCATGGCACCATCTTTGTATGATACCCTGAAGAATTATCCAAATGACTTCAGAGACTACACAAATTTGACAAGCTAAAAACTCATAAAAGAAACTTTTCTAAGATAAAAATCAAGCTCTTCTCTTCATTCTCTGATCAGATCTTGGCCAATACGAGCCAGACTCTAGCTGATAAAATTTGTAAGAAAGCACATTTACAGCTTCTTGTATTGCACAGAAGAGATCAAGTAGCAAGGTTTTGTCTTAGTGTAATAAACTTCACAAGCAAAGCATGACGAAGTGTCTGTAGAACCAGTACGGTTGCATTTTGTATAAATATTTTCTCTTACAACTCAACAATGATAAGTCAAAGAAAATTCATATTTTTTTATCAAAGAATCAGTCATCACCAAACAGTAGAAGTTCAAATATAAGATTAATGATTAATAATGAAGCAAGCATCATTCCACCTGTAACCATGAAGCTGCCCTTTGGTTATGGTAGTGACACTAACATGAGCAACATATGTCATACTTGCTAGAGCTTCTCCTCTAAAGCCCATAGATTTTATGGTCTGCAAATCCTCAAAGGCAGATAGTTTGGAAGTAGTATGTCTCTCGCATAATATGGGTAAGTCCTCGTGCTACATGCCAAACGCACCACTATTAAAGAGAATCACAATCCAACGACCAATTATACCAGTTCAACTAAGACAACCCTTAGTAACATCACAAGTAATTAAGAAAATCATTAATTATCCTCATCTGTGGCTTCCCAATTACTGAACCTGATTCGACCTTAATCCACACAAAGAACGACATTCAGTGACATAATAAGTATAGAAGGAAATAGTTATCAGTACTTCTCATCTCCATCCTTCTGAATACAGAAAAAATGATGCCAAATGCTACACTCCTACTTTCACTTGAGAGCTAACACTAAATCTGTCAGCAAGAATTTGGACAAAGTGTATCTTTCAGGAGTGAAGCTTGATTATCTCGATTTTCATTATCTAATTAACTAGATAAAACAATGTTCGATATTCAAACTAGACAGAGAGGCATAATATTCTGAAAATGATTCGAGCTCCATAAATTAAAGGAGAAACAAGACGATTTGTTACTCTTATGCCGTGGCCGTCATCGGAAACTTGAATGAGCTTAAGGCCGCCATCCTTGATGACGACAGTGATGGAGGTAGACTGAGCATCGAGGCTGTTCTCAATAAGCTCCTTGACTGCTGACACTGGCCGTTGGATGACCTCTCCGGCTGCGATTCTGTTCACCACCGATTCGTCTAAGCGCCTGATTTGCGGAGGCTCCACTAATCTAGGTGGCGGTGGAACCTCCACCTCGTCGATATCCATTCCCCAATCGGCGGACGGCGGAATAGTGGCGGTTTCGTCAGAGTCCATAGTTAGCCGCTGGAAGTGAACTGGACTGGAGAGTAAGAGAAACCCTTGAAAGTTGCAGAGGCTGCTCCCCAGTCTCCCGCCATTGCTATGAGATATTTGTGCATACCTGGCGTACATGCACCTGCAGAATTGACAAATTTCATCTAGAACCCTAAGTTTTATTATCTTCAATGAAGTACCCTTACTTTATATTACTGCATGTTAATCCCCATTTTTACCACATATGTTGTAACAAGAAGATTTCATGATCGACATACTTATTTATACCAATTTGCTGACATGCATTACATGTGATGGTGCAGTATGACTTCAACACCGTGTTAGATACAACTGGCTCAGTAAGAACTTACGGTTATGCATTCTGTACAAATAAACCGAACTCACTGAAATTACACTGTCCACGGTGAAACATACAAAATGGACATATTTCATTATGCAGAAGGCTACTGAATGTCCAGTGATTGAATGGCAAGCTTTGCAGCAACGATCGAGATATTCTCTTTCACCATCTTCATTGACTCATCTAGCCTCTCAAGAGTGTTTTTTACATCCATTGCGCTCAGCTTCGCGTTCTGCAGCTTCAGCGTCTCGGATTGAGATGCTCCTGTTAGTCAAAAGCAACAAAGGTTAACTACCTCTTTTGCCACACAAAAGCATGTAGCTGAAAATTAATACATTTTTTTAAGAAGATATATGAAAAAAGGATTACCCGATACAGTTTGGTAAGCAGCAAAGGAAATGCACTCTTCCATGGTGATGATGAAAGCTTCATCACAATCTAATGAGGGTCTTTTCTCAGCCCATTTCAACGAATTTGCAGTAAGAGTTTGTAATGGCGACTCCTTTGGGGCCTAATACATGAGATACATGAGCAGATATTCCTAGACACCAAAAAAAGTACTAAAGTATCAATTACCCAGGTTGTGCACTATTATTGAAACAAGGAGAAACTAGAGTCTAAAGCTACCTCACATCAGAAATATATACGAACAGATCTAAAATGAATTGTACTAGTATTTTCTGGCGAGAGAACACCTATCAGTGATCATATGAGCATTTAGCCACAACCAAATATAAGCATAAATGAACAGAGAAGCACCTTAAGTTTGATTTCCAAGCTATTCAAACTTTGAAGAGCTTCTTTTACTTCAACCATTCTTGACCCAACCTTGCTGGTATCTTCAAAAACTTCATCCTTCACTGGTATCACTACACCTGTCAAATAAGGTTCTGCCTGCCAGCATATGGAAAAAAAGTGTCAGAGATTTGAGTGCATAGACTCAGATGAAAGATGGCCTGTGAATGGAAATGTATATGCGTGTTTTTAGCAAGTTGATATTTAATTTAAGTTGTGTAACGCCTGTCCTCTCCATGTTTGCCTTCCCTAACACCTTCTAGTTTAAAGCAGATAGCATTATTAACGTCCCAGTGTGAACTATAACTGGAACCTTCCCGCCTAATCACGTACAACTTGCAGCGGATTCTCATCTTTATTCAAGGCTACTTTCCAATTCGTAAAGCTTGCCATGATAGATGGTCTATGGTTTCCTTAACAGAAGCAAATACATTCAAGTAAAAGCTGTGATGACATAAAAGTGGTGAAAGTTAAGTGAGCAACAAAGGGATGAGGAAATGACGAGGCCGAAGGGAGGAAGGATTTAATACAAATGAGGTAATAAACAATATGAAAGCAGACACATGCCTGTACAAAATTTGCAATCCTGACACGGCAGATTCCGCGTATGGAGATTAGTGCACCAACCTCTAATCTTTCAACCTGAGATAAACTGGGTTTAAAATATAATATACCTTCAAGTTCAGTGGCATGTAAATTAAGGTTTAAGAAACACATGAGAAACATACATTCTCTATAAAGACCAAGCAGCCATATCTAGCTGCAAACGATGTTCCATCCGGTGAATCAGGCATATCTATGGGATCAAGAACAAAATGCACAAATAGCTTGTTTGTTTTGTTCAAAGACTGCAAGGACAAGATCAAAACCAAGCCATCATAAATTTATCATAACTGTACGCATTAAATAGATTGCATTTCCTGCAGGAAATGAGTTGACTGTAGAAGCAGTTCTAAATACGTAAATGATAAACAATAACCATGGAGACCTGTACGTACATTCAAAAAGGACAGACACTGACACAACATTTGAAAGAGGGAATACAGAACAAAACTGGCGATAAGCACAAAGTATCTAAAATTTTAGTGGAACTCTTCATGCTCCTTAGAATTCAAGTTCTTACTCCTTAAAATGTACCTAGGAATTCCAGAAACTGCACAGAAAGCTCTAATCTATACCAATAAGGTCTGTCGAAGCAAATTTCGCAATGTGACAGATATACCTACCTTCTCCAGCAGGGACAAGTACCGAGCTTCATATAGATGCAACGTCTTACTCTCGGTAGGCACTAGAACCTGAATTCATCAGAAACGAAAGCCAACAGAAGCATAACAACTCAATTGAATTAAACATTCAATCTAATTAGATTAATACGTCTATTGCAGTAACCAAAGGGAACTGCAAATTTTCTCACCTCATGTAATCTGAAGGGAAGCAGGGGGAGGTCCATGCAAGACACATTCGGAACCAGACGACGGACGCGAATCTTATCCCGAGCCGGCACTGTATGGTTCCTCCTTAGAGAGAGAGACTGTACGGAACCTTCATGAAGGAATCGCTTCGACGGCCCTCCACAGGGCAACTGGGAGCTTCCAGCACCGCTTTTAGCTGCAAAATGAAGTCGCCCAACATTGGTTGAGCAAAGGAGAGAGGTGACGGAGCCGCCGCAAAGGCGATACACTGAGCAAGTCATGGAAGCTCTCCCTACCGGTAGGACTGGCGTTGCAGTAGCAGCAGCAGCGACCACACAAGACACTGCCCAGCAGGAACGATGAACTAATCTAGGCGTGGACCACAGTAGAACAAAAAATTGATATGAGGATGAAATCAACTGGATTACAAAATTGAATGAAAAATATAGTTGCCGTGAATTGGAAGACGAAATAACCATTATACAAAAAAAAACTGTACAAATAAAAAAAAGGAAAAAATATGTTTTTTTTTAAATAATAATAACCAAAACAAACCGGACTTTAAAGAAAAACCAAACAGTAAACCAAACATTTTTTTGTTGATAAACAACAAACTAAACTTTTGGAATTGATCAATCAACAAACCTACCTCAAATTTTCATTATGTTTAATGAATTTTTCAATAATTGAGAGAGTTATTAAGTCAATATTAGTTGAAGTATTTTAAGGAAAGATTATTATCACTTAATAACTCCCCAAACATTGAAAAATCCGTTCAAATATAATAAAAATTTGAGATAAATTTATTGTTCGCTAAATTTCTAAAGTTTGGTTTGTTGTTTGTCAACAAAAAAAGCTCAGTTTGTTATTTGGTTTTTCCTCAAAATTCGGTTTGTTATTTGGTTATTAACCCAAATTAATATTATTACCATTTTATCCTTAATTTATATGTTATTTGAAAAAAATAAAAAACTTATTAAAAATTAGAAAAAAGAATATTGATACAAAACAAAACTACAAAAGAATTGAAAAAATGAATATATTTTTAAGAAAAAGTGGAACCTCTGGTGGTTTCTTTTACAAAATAATTTTCATTTTAGAATAATGTTTTTTTATATAAAATATATTCAATGTTTATACAGTTTTTTTTTCTAATTTATTAGTTTTTTGTATTTTATATATATAATAAAAGATTAATATAATTTTATAAAGTTTTAATAAAAATTATAATTATAGTTTAAAAAATAATAAGTGGCATGCAAATTACTTTTCTTAAAATCTTAATTCCAATCAAATGGGAACCAGTTGAAATGGCGAGACCAATCAGGGATCCTCTTAAGATATTTTGATGCCAACGATTGGTGTCCATCTGCGCTCATCAAATCTTCATCTTCAGTTCTTCAAACATTAAAATCGATAGCCTAAGCAGATCTTCTAGACTGAAAAAAGATGGCATCGATTGCAGCTCCATTATTCACTGCATCAATAAACGCCGCCGTCAACGGCAACCGCAGTGGCCATGTCGGATTCTTCATCAGAAGCTCCGTCGTTCTCAACAATGGCGGCACCACTCATCGGATCCTCTCTTCTGTAAGTCGAGTTCATCGCCATCCTCAATTTCTCACCTCTTAGTACTGCGTTGTTGCTGCGGTTTCGTCTCGCTCTGTTTTTTACCTCTTGATTTACTGAATCGAATCTCATGGCCAAATGCCCAAATCCAGTACCTGTCTGTAAATTTACATTTGAATCAATTCTAGGTCTTGAAAATTCTGCAGATTTGAATGCATGAGATTTTACATCATTGATTATTGTCTATAGTGCTGTTGATTGCTTCAGTAACTCTCGAAGCTTCAGTTCAGATGTCAAATCTTCGGAGACAAGGCAGCGGGCGAGATACGAACTCCTCTAAGATGCATTGCAGCCTCCTGAAAGTGGAGGAGAACGAAAGGGACGAGGAGGCGTGTGAATTGGTCAGTGGATCGGAGCTGTCCTTAGGAGAGGGTCCTGATCAAATCCGTGCTTACCTCTTCAAGGCAGTGAAGAACAACAATGGAACTGGGATTTTGCTCTTATCTGATATATTCGGGTTCGAAGATTCCTCCACCAGGGACTTTGCGTATCGTGTCGCCTGCAACGGTTACAAGTACATTATCTACATTATCGCTTAACCTAAAAATCAGTATCATTGAATCATCAATGAGTCTCACATCATCGAATTTCTTTTTGTTGTTGATAGTGTATTGGTACCAGACCTGTTCCGTGGTGATCCATGGACAAAGAACAAGCCGAGGAGCACATTCGAACAATGGCTAAGCTCCCATCACCCGGAGAAGGCATTAACAGACATCACTACATCTGAAAAATGGATGGTTGACGAGTTCATAGCAGCAGGAATCTCAAAGAAGCTTGGCATTATCGGATTCTGCTTTGGAGGAGGGCGTTTGATCGAGGTTCTAGCAAGAGACAGAGGAACCCATTTTGGCACAGGGGTCTCCTTCTACGGTACCAGGATCGATCAATCACTTGCGTCTGATGTGAAAGTACCTGTCTTGTTCATATCCGGGGACCAGGACCCACTTTGCCCCATCGATGTTGTGGAGAACCTCCAAAAGGGTATCGGGAAAGGATCGATGGCGGTGATATTTGAGGGAAGAGGCCATGGATTTGCTCATAGGCCTCAATCTGAAGAGGAAGATCGAGATGCAGACAAAGCATTTTTAGCCATGAGAGACTGGCTGCGCGATGGACTAAGTGAAGTAAATAACAATCCTCACATTGATGTTCATGTTTGATAGTTAATTACCTTTGCTGATAAAAAAAAAAAGGCTTCCAATGAACTTTTTTCCTTTTTGGGGCCAAAGGCTTGAAATGAACTTAGCTGAGCAGCTGTGATCGGTAACATGGCAAGGGAAATGTAAATGCCATTGATGATGATACGGTCCGTCATTATTTGAACAAAATGGATTACATAATATCTATCCAAGGAGACAGTTTGAAAACTGCTTTCTCAAGGGAAAAACCAACAACAATCTCAATCAAGAAAACTTGACTCATATTTAGGAGCAAGCGGCTCTGGAGTGGAAACTCTCAGTCTTGTCCGTCCTGCAAAACGCAAAAGCAACTATCTCAGAGCTAGTTATAAACCTAACCAGTCAAATAGCTCAAGATTTGTCATTTCTTCCCAAAACTATAACTAATGCAGCTTATGATCTGAAATGAATTGATCCATCATCATAGTTTGCGTCCTCAAGTTGCAAATGGAACTTTGAAGTGATTGCATAACTTAAATAAGAGTATATGCTCATGCAGAACTATGGAGACTTGATGCTATGTATCAAATAGAAGTAAAACCTTGCTTCATAGCAAATCAATGGTTGCCTAATGCCTATTCTTGGCTTTGAGCAAATAAAAGTACTGATTCTTCATTCCTGTGATTTGTTGATCCAAATACAAATGTATAAACTAGAATTCTACTAGAAATGTCTCCTTTTCTTGACCAAAATATTTTTGGGAATGTAAACTTTATCCTTATGGTGATAGAGAAAACAAAGAGATGGACTTGGCAAAAAAATGGTAAGGGACTTGTAAGATTGTAAAGCCTGATCATCAACAGATTCACAAAGTTACTCCAGAAGTTTCAAAGTTTTATTTCAAATTATATAAGAATGAAGTGCATTATCATTGCTTCCTCAAGAGTATATAAGAAATAGCACCAGTATGGAACATATGGTTCAGAAAAACTTTAAAAAAAAAAAAAAAAGGAACAAAAAAAATATATGCCTCAGTAATACTTAAAAAATACCGTAGCAGGTGGAAGTACAAGTATAACCTGTGAAGCAGTGACCTTAGGAGATTCCATAAACCTCGTTGGAAATCCATCAAATTTTTGAGAACACTCAGTGTATGCAGACCCAATACCAATCCCAGCACCAAAAGCCACTGCTGCCCACCGGGTCACGGGACTACCTATATTAATAGACGACTGAATGAAACGTTTTTCTTAAATTAACCAAAGTTGCTCAGATTCAACAAGTATACAGCATGACAAAATCCAAATTTTACAACAAAATCTAATTTTACATTTGCTCCACTGATTTTGGAGTTAAACAAAGCACCCAATCATTATCCCTAAGCAGAGGCGCAGAGGGGAAACTGATACAGCTATGAACGGCATTCGATTTTCTACCGTTGTCGCCAGCAATCTGAAAAATGGGCTCTACCTAATAACATATGTGTTTCCTAGTAGGAAGCCAATAGCTTTAAAAGGTTGATAGATGAAGCTAGAAAGTTGAATTGACATGTAATTCAAATACCGAGACTTGTAGAAACTAGAATCACCATTTCCACATTCATATGACCTTTTAAATCTTTGATAATCACCTTTCTTAACATCAAACAGGAACTAACACGAAATCATAAGCAGACGAATCGGTGTTGTTAATTGATAGAGGAAAACTGTCTGAATACGTGAATATAGTGATTGGCATCTCAATTATCGCGGGAAATAAGCATCAGAAGCACAAGGAAAAGTGAGGAGATGAGAAATTAACATACGGAAGAGAAGGAGTCCGGTGAAAGCACCGGCTAGGGAGGAGTAGACGGATCGGCGAACGGTGAGATCCACGCATGCGTCCCATTTGGCATCGATATCATACTTCGGCGGCACGATTTCCTTCTTCTCCTCCGCCATTGCGTCTACAGTGATTGGACTGCTAGTGCTAATACTATTCTGGCTGATTGAAGTGAAAGAGCAGAAAACTCTTCTTCTTCTTCTTCTTCTCTCACGCTCTGACTTAGTAATCGATGGCTGATTCGTGCAGCGATCTCTTTTTCTTCTTCCGCTGCATCTGGAAAGATAATGGGCCTAGGGCTTTTATTGATTCCCGGCAATTAATCGTGTCGGCCCATAAATGGCCCATTACAAAGACCATCTTGGTGTCTTCGTGTGTAAGTCGCATGAAAAATATATATAATCACGGATTTTGTGAATTACACGGAATTATATAATAATAACCAATTACATAGAATTTTTAGTTGGTGAACATATTTTTAATAGTGTCATAATATGCAAATTGTATGCTCAAAATTGGTTTAATTGCAAATCATTTGGATTACATAGTTAGAACTAGTTCTGTGCATTTTTTTTTAAATATTATTATTATATAGTATTTTTTTTTGTAATAATAATAATAATAAGTTAGATATTAATAATCTATATTAGGGGTAACAATTGTGTCGTATCTAATCGTGTCGTGTTTAAACATGTCTCGTGTCTAAACAGATAAATATTAAACGTGTCTAAACAACTAAGTCATTAATCGTGTCTAAACGTATAAGAGTTATTTAGACACACGATCCGTTAACATCAAACACGTATACGCTTTAAAGCAAATATATACACAAAATAAAATTTTCAACATTTTATTATTATTATTGAAATTTCTACCACTTATTTACCTATGGAAATTCTTGGCTTATGTATTATGTATTAATTAATGGTATTTAAATATGTGATTGTCGTGTATTTGTAGGTTAGACGAACGTATAAAAGTTATTTAGATACGTTTAGTAATTATATCGTGTTATTATCATGTAAAATACATGTTATTACAAGTCGTTCAATCGTTTGTCGTTACAGAAATTGTAATGTTAATTTATATGTATCTACCTTCTTTCTAATCTAGGGCAGACCAGACATGGCCCCCGTCTCCTCCTTGCTAGTTCCTTCTTCCCCTTTCCTTTGTATTTAGCTACTAGCTCCAAGAACCGCAAAGCTCAAAGCTCTGCACTTTCTCGAGAACTTCATTCAACTGGACCTTTTCTTCAATAGAAACAATGGCCGATGAACCTCAGCAGGCGCCACCACCGATTGAGCATCCTCCATCCGTGCTACATGTAGACCATCTCTCCCCTCCATCGGAACCACCAGAGCAGGATCTAGTTTCAGGTAAGATATCATTATCTGTAGCAGAGAAAGAGCCTGTTTCGCCAGTTGCGGCAGTAAAGGAAGAGCTTCCTCCACCGGCAGCCGATGCGTCGGCAACCGTTACTGTATCTGAGATGCTCGAGAAGATACCGCGCGATCCCGATGAGACTGTGGCGGACGAGAAGCCTAAGTCAACCGTTGAAGAAGAGGCCAATAACCTTAAGCAGAAGCTCACTCAGTCGCTCGATTCATTCAAAGAGGAGAGCAACAAGCTCTCCGATCTCTCCGATTCCGAGAGAAAATCTCTCCAGGAGCTCAAGAATCTCGTCCAGGAGGCTCTGAACAGTGGCGCCTTCTCCAAATTGGGCGAACAAGAAGAAGAGGAGAAACAGAAGAATGCAGAATCATCGTCGTTGACAGACGAACTATCGATCTGGGGAATCCCTCTCCTCAAGGACGAACAATCTGACGTCATCCTTCTCAAGTTCCTCAGAGCTAGGGATTTCAGGGTCAAGGATGCATTCGTCATGATCCGGAACACGATTCATTGGAGGAAGCTGTTCCGAATCGATGATTTACTGAACGAAGAGCTTGGGGACGAATTGGAGAAAGTAGTCTTCATGCATGGCCGCGACAGGGACGGCCACCCTGTGTGCTACAATGTTTATGGAGAGTTCCAGAACAAGGAGTTGTATGAGAGGGCGTTTGGGGATGAAGAGAAGAGGGACAGATTCTTGAGGTGGAGGGTTCAGTTCTTAGAAAAGAGTATCAGGAACCTTGATTTTACACCTGGTGGTGTAAACACCATTTTCCAAATCAGTGATTTGAAGAATTCTCCAGGACCTGGGAAACGAGAGCTTCGTCAAGCAACCAAACAAGCCCTGCAGATGCTTCAGGACAACTATCCCGAGTTTGTCGCCAAACAGGTTACTTTTTCACCCGATTTCTAGTTCATGCTGATCGATTGTGATCTGCCTCTGATATCATGATAGAGTATGTGTTGTATCAGCTGGGAAGAACATTTTTCATGAAAAACTTGAATGATTCCGTTCGTGGTTTTTTCCCCTATTAAGGGTTCTGCATTTACTTTTACTTTCTGTAAATTCAGTAGTCGATACAAAATGTTGTTGTGTAATTAATCTCACCTCATGATGGTAAAAATTGAAAATTGAACCCATTGAAGAACTTCTATTATTACTTTCCAACAAATATTAGATGATTGGTGTAAGGATTAACTGTAGGATCATGTTTTCTTCTGGTTTTGATGGAATTGACAAATATATTTAACTCGTGGGTTTTGAGTAGGTTTTCATCAATGTGCCATGGTGGTACCTTGCATTCTACGCTATGCTGAGTCCATTCCTGACCCAGAGGACTAAGAGCAAGTTCGTCTTTGCGAGCCCAGCAAAATCTCCTGAGACACTTTTCAAGTAAGTATAGATCACTAGTTTATAATGTTTCTTAATCTTTGCTCCGGTTTTAACATGTTTTTAAAGTTGATTTTTTTATTGTCCATATGAATAGGTACATCTCACCGGAGCAAGTCCCAGTCCTGTACGGTGGCTTAAGCGTGGACCACTGCGATTGCAATCCTGTGTTTATAGTCTCCGATCCAGCAATTGAGTTGTCTGTGAAACCAAGAACTAAACAGATTGTAGAAATCATCATATATGAGGTTCGGAAATTCAATTTTTTTACATTTTAAACCCTAAAACTCAAACTTAATTTAAAACTAAGAAAGATTAGTTTCTGAATTTTGAGTGCAGAAATGCATCATATTCTGGGAGATCCGAGTGGTTGGGTGGGAGGTGATCTACGGAACTGAGTTTGTCCCTGATGCAGAAGGTTCTTACACCATGGTACTCCAAAAACCCAAGAAGATGACACCTACAGATGAACCAGTAGTTCATGGAAGTTTCAAAGTTTCAGAATTGGGTAGGCTGCTGCTAATCGTGGATAATCCCACCCAGAAGAAGAAGAAGCTTCTCTACAGGTTCAAGGTCAATCCTTTAACTGACTAAAATTTCGTATTCTATACAGTTCGCGACGTTTGTAGATTGCAGTGCAGTGCAGTAGCATTCTCCTTGTGCATGTCATAGTTATACAGATCTTCCATGTTGGATTATGATTTTTTCTTGCCCTTTTTTCGGGTTAATCATCAAAATGTGCATCTTTTCTCCTTTTGTATGAATCGTTGGAGATTTTATTGCAAAAATGTTTAGTCTGCAGCACGCAAAACCTGTAAAGTTCGAACTATTGTGAGTGGATTGGATGGATTTATTAATGAGTTTTTTTTCTTCTATTTAATTGACATTCATAGATTTCGAATTTGTATGATATGATACCAAAAATAGATTGAGATGGATTAGTGATCGTTATTTGGATTCCAAAGGCTGAACTGGATTGAATGTCTTTTGATGTGTTCTCCTTCTATCTCGGGGTTAATAGTTTCAATAGAACCACGTGTGATGAATGTTATTTTTTAGTTTAAATTACTCTTGGTCGTCGGGAAAAATAAATTGGAAAAAAAATAGAAAATATATAAATTTTAATTTAACAAAAAAAAAATATGTATATATAAATCGGACACTGACCGGGTCCAGTCCAAACCTAGTTGCCCATGTCAGACGATTTGGTGTCTGAGTTGAATTCAGCATAAGGCTGGATCTGGCTAAGTCAATCGAGTAAGGATCATCTTTGTCTCTCTTTTTTTTTTCTTCATATATTTTAATTACAAATATTAGGTTTTATATTTTAGGATATTCATTTTAATTTCCTGAATTATTTTATAAGTTATATAGTTACATTTTTTATTTTCTGTTAATCATTCATATTAATAAAAAAAAATTATTTTTAAAATTATTTATAATTAAATAGTATATATATATATATATAATACCAATAACATGAAGCTGATGTATGGTAAGGAATTATTGAAACTCTATATGATTTGTATATATGATATGATGAGATAATGTTATGATTGAAATATTGAATGCAACGCCTGAGGTCAGGAGTTGATTGAAATGATCGTAGCCTTCTTTTATTCTAAGTTCTAACTTTCTATTTGGGCACCACTGAAATAACTGCATACCTCAATTTTTAGGATATTGTGTAATTTTAGAATTAAGAAATATATATTTTTGAAGTTAAAACTTTTAAAAATTTGGATTTCTTTCCCTATTTTTATTTAACTATTTACTCTACTTTATTCTTTATTTTCACTAAAATAAATATATAGCTTCAGATAATCAAAATATTATTCTTAAACAAATATTAAAACAATAACTGATTATAGTAACAACTATAATTTTTTTGAATAATAAGAAATATTAAATTTTACTAGTTCTGATCTCTAAATTGATAATCTCTAAAAATTAAATAATTTAAAGTTATCAAATGGAAAATACGTAAAAATTAGACTTACCAATTCTACTATATTATCGTGTCGTGTTTTGATAACTAAATATTAAAATTATTTTGTATTCGTTTTATCGTATCATTATTATATTATAAACTTTCGTACATTTTTTTCCATATATATTCATATTATTATGTTACATAAAAAAATCATCTAACTCTACCGTTAGTAATGAAGATGGTTTATTAAGTTGACATGATTATTGTTAAAGTCTAAAGATGTCCTGAATGTGGTGCTGCGTTTTGATGGTCGAAGAATAGTTATAATATATATACGTATAAGATTTTGAAGAACTCTTTAGTCTTCCATTAAATGAAATTGTCAAATTAGTCCTATAGTTTACTACTTAATTAAGAGTTTTTAAAAAATGTAACCACTGTGCAATTTTTTTTGAAAAAGTAAGTATACTGAAAAAAAGTTTAGCAAAATGTATAAGCGCTACTGGGGGTAGCGTTTTTTACAACGTGCGCTACTTTGAGTAGCGTTTTTCAAAAAACGCCACTACGGGTAGCGTTTTTCATAAAACGCTAATTGGGGTAGCGTTTTTATGAATATCACCACCCCTAGTGGTATTTTTTGTTTTTGACGATTCTATGTTTAATTAAAAATAAAATTATGTATTTATTAAAAAAAATTAAAAAATTATAGTAAGTAAATATTTTAATTGCGATTCAAATGATGCAAAAAATATTAAATTTGGACTTACGGATTTACTGTAGGCTCTGCCGTAAGTTGAGATATAAAAATTTGACTTAAAAAAATATAACTCATACCCTGTAAGTCCAAACTGACCACGGTGAACGTCATTTATGTCGTAATTCAATTATCTACCTAGGGTAATTTTTTTGATTAGAAATACAGTTATTTTGTAACCTAACATCGCTTGTCTTAAAATTTGACCGAAATAATTAAATGCATTAGGTGAGAAATTTAATTATGTGCTTACTCAAAAAAATAAAAAAAATTAAAGTGAGTAGATAATTTAATTACGAATTAAATTACGCTAACTAGACGTTAATATATTACATTTAGACTGACTGTATAATACGATACGTCATTTAATTCGTAATTAAATTATCTACTCACTTTATTTTTTTTGAGTAAGTACATAATTAAATTTCTCATCTAATGCATTTAATTATTTCGGTCAAATTTTAAGACAAGCGATGTTAGGTTACAAAATCACTGTGTTTCTAATCAAAAAATTACCCTAGGTAGATAATTGAATTACGACATAAATGACGTTCACCGTGGTCAGTTTGGACTTACAAGGTATGAGTTATATTTTTTTTGGGTTAATTACTTAATTGGTTACACATGTTTGACCATTGTTCAGAATGGTTACACATGTTTCAAAATGTGATTAATTGGTTTTGGAATGTGACTAATAGTTTTGTTTACTGTTCATCGTCAAAAATCACAGTTAAATCACTATTTAGATACATAAAATGACTTAATTACCATTTCATACACCACTAAACTGTTCTTCATTCTTCTCCTCATCTTCATTCTTCACCTTCTCTGTGACCAGGTACGTCTTCATTCTTCACCTAGCTCTTCCAGGTACGAACCCAGAATCAGAAAATGCCACTAAGGGTTCTTCATTCTGTTCTTCTCATTAAGCCTTAGTATTATACCACTAAGGGCATAATAGTCATTTGACAATACAAAAATATGTTACAAATATTAATTAACGGTAAAATTAACGGTTTACTAACGAAATAATCAATTAATCACATAGCAAAACCAATTAATCACATTTTGAAACATGTGTAACCATTTTGCACAATGGTGAAACATGTGTAACCAATTAAGTAATTAACCCTATTTTTTTAAGTCAAATTTTCATATATCAACTTACGGCAGAGCCTACAGTCAATCTGTAAGTCCAAATTTAATATTTTTTGCATCATTTGAATCGAAATTAAAATATCTATTTACTATATTTTTTTATTATTTTTTAAATAAATACATAATTTTATTTTTAATTAAACATCGAATCGTCAAAAAAACGTTAAAAAAAACGTCACTAGGGTTGCGTTTTATGAAAAACGCAACATGTAGTGACGTTTTTTGAAAAACGCAATATGTAGTGACGTTTTTTGAAAAATGCTAAAAAAAGCTACACGCAGTAGCGCTTATATAAATTTTGTTAAATAATTTTTCAGTATATTTATTTTGTTAAATATTTTTTCAGTATATTTATTTTGTTAAATATTTAAAAAACTTCCTTAATTAAGTAAGGGCCCATTCATTGATTTCAGTGTGGATGTAATGATTAGTGAGGGAATCTCCTTCAAGCTTTGATCCCTGGCTTGTCTTTTGAGGCGGACACACACAAAACAATAAATAAACAGATATTAAAAAACAAAACATAATTAATTAATTCTTTAAAGGAAAAGACAACTCACGACTTCTTCAACCTGTCCGAATATTTTGAAACTAGCCTTTTCTTTTTATTATTACACATAAATAAATTGAAACTTATGCTTAATTTGACATTTTTTTATTGTTTAATTTAATAATTTTAAAGCATTTTTGGACCACGGTAGTGGTTTAGGCTGGTGAGTATCATGATTATCCACCACTTTTATCCACCCTCTTTAAAAACAGTGCAATAAAAAAATAAACCAACTCATATTAAAAAATCCGTTTTTTTTTTTGTTTAAATTAAAAGTTTAATAATTATATAAGTTGTTATTAAAATCAATTTAATATGGGAAAATTCGAAGAAAAAAACATGGATGTTTGAGGCAAAATGAAACATTAACGAAGAATTAACGGATAAAATTAACGGAATGTGTAATTACAAACAAAATGAAACATTTTAGTGGTATTATTTGAGGCAAAAGAAAATCATGTGCAGTTGTTACACACAAAAATAAACATACTGGTGAATTTTTATGCTTTTCTCAATTTAATAACTAAAAGATCAATAAATTAATATAATTTTAATCAATATTAATATTATATGTATATATAAATTTCTCTCCAACAAATATAATTTAATTTAAAAACCTTCATAATGCAAATCAATAATTACTGTCACCAAGTAAATTTACACCAATAATATCCAAACTTTAGAAAATTACACCACACATTACCATGATAAAGAATAGTTACCACCTCACCCAAAAAAGTCCCACACTCAAAAAACAAATTACAAAAAAATGAATCATCGATAGAATGTGTAATAATAAAACCCTCTCTTATTTAAAGAGGCCATGTCATTTAAAGATTTTCAGACAGAGATTTGTTCTTTGTTCTGTAGAGGAGGATCTTCTTCTTCTTGGAGGCAGTGTTGTTGATGGTGAGGATAAGCTTCCCTGGTTCGTTGACTTTGAAGCTGTCGGAGATGATGTCATCCTCCGATGAAGAAGTCAACTTTCTGGTCTTCTGGACGATGACTGTGTAGCTGTCCTCCGCCGTGGGGATGAACTCTGCTCCATAGCTCACTTCAGAACCCACCACTCGAAGCTCCCACACAAATACACTCTTCTACAATATCAATGTAAAACATAATTTAGATATAGGTAGTAAAAATAAATTACAATTTTGTACAATATGGGGTCAGATATATTTATTATATTTATATGTAATAATACATTTATCTACATTATTATATACAAAATGTACATTGATCTGCTTTCATTACCTCATTGACGGGGAACTCAATGGTGTGTGTGGAAGAAGGCTTGATTATAACGGAGGTTGCGGCGTCGGCGGAGCAAAACTCGTGCTCGCCTTCCCTACTCAACCCTCCGAACTGCAACGGTACTTGCTCCGGTGCGATGTACCTGGTTTAAGTTGCAAACTATAAGACGGTGGAAGTATTTTTCGTAATAAGATGATACAATACGTATTTCTTAACCAACCATCTATACTCTTAAGATATTTTAACACTCTATCTTAAAATGATGTTACTAATGTTACTTCACACCTTGGTCTTACTGCCGGCTCCTCAGCCTTCTAAGGGAAGTGTTTATTTTCAGCGTCTTCAGTATTTAATTAGGGGTGAGTTCGGGACGGGCGAAACGGACTTTTCTAAAAAAAAGTATTGACCCCGAAATTTAGGGATTCATGTCTGGAGGACCGAGACCGAGTTCATCTAAAAAAACCGTCTCGCCTGTCCCGATATAAAATCCCTAAATCTGAGGCGTTTTTTCTTGACTCGGACCGATCTCGGTTATGAACCGACTTTTTCTCTAAAAAATATATTCAAAGTTTTTAAATACAAAACACAATGCAAATATTATACAAAGTATTCAATACTAAACAACATATAAATAGCATACCAAATATCCAATTCAAAAAAATTTAAATTTCAAACAACTCTAAACACACAATAAACTAATTAAAAAATAAAAATAAATGTTGATTCCAACATATACTCGTGGCACACCAGTTTATTTAGTCTTTTGGAAGAAAAAAACGAGTATGAACCCAAGTTTGGGATAAAAAAATCCGTCCGTTTTGACTCAATCTTAAATTTGGGACGGTCACAGGACAATTTTTTCGGTTTTTCGGTCCACCAATCTTTTTTCTCACCCATAATTTAAACATATACGCTCTGATTCCATATGAAATGTAAGATGTACGTGCTTTTAACAAACTGTCTCATAAATACAAACTTATGAGTGAATAATTTCAATATACTCTTAAAATATCTTAACATTTTCTGACTTGGTCCCTCCTTTTAACGATAATTTATCAAAAAGAATAAATATGGGTAAAATGTTGATACTAACTTGAAGAGTGTTTCTGATGATCTGGAAGGTGCAGCGAACACAAACTTGCTCTTGGTTCTCTGTGTCAGGAAAGGGCTGATCATCTTGTTGTACGCCAAATACCACCATGGCCCATGGGACATTGATGAACACCTACATATATATATATATATATACGCAACAAGAAACAAATGTATCATAAATAAAGATTAAAAAATATAATATTTGGAATTATATCAAAATATTATATATCCAATGAACTTGTACATTATGCGGATTTTTATTTAAATAAAACTTACGATATATGAAATTATTAAACTGCATATGAAGTGTTTTTTTTCTCTAAATTAATATATTAAAAAAATAACGCATCATAATTCTGATTAATTTATTATAGTAACTTACGTAATTAGAAAAATACAAAACCATTTTTTAAAAAATCTTCACATGAAAAAACACAGTTTGTGAATTAGAATACTATAGAATTTTTTTTAGTTTTTTTTTACAGTCGTAAATAAACATAAAATGATATTATATTAAAAAAATGTAATTACATATTTGCATTAAATTAAGGGTTAAATACCAAGTAGCTACCTGAACTTTGGATGTTTTGCAACGAGCTACCCGAACTTTGAAAATTCAAAACGGACTACCTCAACTTTGAAGAAGGTGCAAATAGCTACCTTCGTCCAATTTCCGACGACTTTCCAACAACTTTCCAACGACTTTCCGACGACTGTTGACGGAAAATTGGACAAAGGTAGCTATTTGCACATTCTTCAAAATTGAGGTAACCCGTTTTGAATTTTCAATGTTCGGGTAGCTCGTTGCAAAACGTCCAAAATTCAGGTAGCTACTTGGTATTTAACCCTTAAATTAATACTAATTAATTAATCAAATTTTTATAGCATGGTTAGAATTTCAGATTTTTTTGTTGTATAGGAATTTAATCCACAAGTCATAAAATTGATTTTAAATATTAAAATTGTTATATCATCGAATTTCATTATTTAATTAAATCAATTTTTTTTTTTCATTTAGGGTTTCCATTAATTTCATTTTTCAGTGAGATAGTCTGTCATTATATACCTGCTTAGCCACGAACTCTGGGTAATTGTCTTGCAGCAGCTCCAGTGCCTTGTTCGTGGCAACCCTAATTTCCCTCTTGAATAGTGCAGGTGAGTTCTTGAGATCATTGACCTGAACAAAGGAAGACACTCCAGTAGGGCTAAAGTCAAGCTTCTCATTGATACTCTTCTCCAACAACTGAATCCTCCATTTCAAGAACTTCGTCCTCTTCTCCGCATCAGAGAACACGCTCTGGTACAGATCCTTCGATTGGAGCTCGCCAAACACATTGTAACACACAGGGTGACCTTCTCTGTCAAGGCCATGGATGAAGACAACCTTCTCGAGCTCGCTGGATTCGAGGTCTTCTTCTAGAAGAGACTCGATTGCGAACTCAGATCGCCAATGGACAGAGCTCTTGATCATGGCGAAGGCATCGGTGACCTTGAAGTCTCGGGCTCGGAGGAACTTGAGGAGGATCACGTCGCTTTTCTCGTCACCAAGGATAGGGATGCCCCATAGGAAGACTTCTTCGGGCTCGAGAGGGGGTGGAGGTGGGCACTCGGGCTCGGGCTCGTGGCTCGCCTCGGGTTTCTTTGGGGAGGACGGGTCCTCGGACTTTGTCGTTGAAGTAGATACCTAAGGGCAGTGACGGAGCTAAAAAGTTAGTAATGTATGTAGTACATGGTATAAATTATAAAAGATTGACATTTTTTTTAGTAAGTAATAAATTTTTAAAAGTATAAAGGTTAATGACTAAATTGTTATCTAAAACTTTGGATACTTTATAAATTGATATCTGTAATTTCAGACTTGGTCAAATTGCTACCTCCGTTAAGTTTGTGTATCACCATATGACTGGTCTCTAATTTTAAAAACTATATTATTTTTTAAACATTCTAAAAGAAACTGAAAAATTAATAGAAAAATATATGTTTTAAATATAATATTTTTATTAAAAATATAAAATAATAATAAATTATTAGTTTTTAAAAAAAAATTTGTTTCATAATTTTCAATAAAAATATGATATTAATTTATTTATTTTCCTATTAATTTTCAAGATTTTTGTAAAAAATTTCTATTTTTTAAAAAATTATTTACTTTTCTAAATTATAGATCATTTATGTGTTCACGTTATTTTCTGTTCATATTTAAAAAACAAATAACGGAGGTAACAATTTATATTCTAGTCTGAAAGTACAGTTAGCATAATTTGAAAAATAAAGGTCATATAACATTTGTAAAGTGTCAAAATTGGTTAACGATTTGGTTATTAACTCAAACTATAATGGGATTTAAAATATTTTTAGAAATTTTTACTATAAATTTACATATACCTCAACAATTGTCTCCTTGATATCCTCTACGGTCTTGGAGTCATCTTCTTCCGCCTCCACCACCACGGTGGCCGTCACTTTCTCCACCACAACCTCCTCCTTTACAGCCACCGTCACCACTTCCTCCTGCACCCCTGTTACCTCTTCCTTAACCTCAACAGCCGCCTCTGCTATCGCCTCGGTGGCTGCCTCCTTCTCTTCTGCCACCTTCTTGTTCTCCTCCTCCTTCGGCTTAGTAAACTCGTGCTTCGCAAGGGCTTCTTCTATGAGTTTCTTGAGCTCTTCAAGGGCCTTCTTCTGCAACTCCGGCAACTCTCCAACCACGTATGTCTCTTCCTTGAACGACACGGAAGCAGATATCTTCTCCTCATCCTTCGCTTGCTCGGGAACATTGGCCTCGCCCTCGACCTTCTCTAATGGCGGCAGCTCCGCCACTACCACCACCTCTTCTACTGTCTTGGCGATTTCAGCAGCCATTGATGATGACAGAACGTATGTGTTGAGAGAGAGAGAGAGAGAGAGAGAGAGAGAGAGAGAGAGAGAGAGATGTTTCTTAGGAGGGAAGGGCGGGTTGAGACTTGTATGTAAGCGTGAGAGAAGCACAGACTGTCAAAGGGGTCTGGCTTGCAGCCATGGCCAGCTATGCTTTCTCTATTTAATTATTATTTAATTAAAATTAAGGTTTAAATACCGAATAGCTACATTAACTTTGAACGTTTTGCAACGAGCTACCCGAATTTTGAAAATTCAAAACGGGCTACCTCAACTTTAAAGAATGTGCAAATAGTTACATCCGTCCAAATTTCCGTCAACTGTCGTCGGAAAGTCGTCAAAAATTCGTCAGAAATTGGACATAGGTAATTATTTGCACCTTCTTCAAAATTGAGGTAGACCGTTTTGAATATTCAAAGTTTGGGTAACTCGTTGCAAAACGTCCAAAGTTTTTATGTAATTACTTGGTATTTAACCCTAAAATTAATTTAAGGAGCACTAATTTTTAATTAGAGAAATGATTAATGGTAGTGCATTGTACGTTAAGTTAAGCCAGGTATATCCGTTCATTCTTGCATTTAAAAATTAAAATACTAAATAAATAAATATATTTTTGGCTAATATATATTATAAAAATATTTATAATTAATTAATACTAATGATATATCAACTACAAATATATAGTCCAAGCAATTATGAGTACTTCCAAACTAATTTCTAGACTGCAAAGAGTAACCGCGATAATTTCAACCAGGACGAATCTAAATTTTATATTTAGTGGTTAAGTGTTATATTAATAGTAAATAGTTAAACTAAAAAGATTTAATGGGTTAAATGTATAATTTAAATAAATTAAATAATTTTTTTTTTAATTTTTTAAGGTTAAATTCAGATAACTCGTTGCTCTCCTCGGTGTCTCCGTCCTTGATTTCAACACACCAAACCAAACCCTAACCTAAGCTACAAGGATTCCTTAATCTATCTAAATTTGCCGAATATAATAATCCCGAATTTCACAAGCCGATTTCAAAGGCCGAATTTGTAATGAGACAGATCAGCTGAAGCAAGAGCAACCAACAAATGTAGAAGAAGCAAGGTACCAGCTGTTTATGCTTGCTTTGTAGTCTCCAACCTGTTCCAACACTTCAAATTTTTATTTTTATTTTTTAAATATATTTCTTGTAATGATTTAAACTCAGAATGAATATTCTCATAAATTCAATTCAATCTTCATGGGCTCGTTGTTCTAAGGTTCAAAAACTGAAAAATTTAAGTTGAACTTGGTTATTACATTTTTATTTATAAATAAATTCAAATAAGGTCGACAATGGTAAAGTAAAAATTAAAAATTCGTAGTTTTTGTACTGTTTTTTTCTGATATGATTAACTGCACCATTATGGGACGATGCAGTTATAGTAAATAATTTTGGTTATACTTATGGTTATAACATTTGATCAAAATCATATATTATAATATTTATTAATATATATATATATATATATCAAACTTGAATATTAACTTGAATTAATATTGATTGTGTTAAAATTATTGTATTTTAATAATTAAGCTAATCTTTTACAACAAAAATTATGATATAATGTTGATTTAGAAACATTATAATATAATATGATCCTTTGAATATGAATATATTGATAAAATCGTGAGTAATAACCGCAATTATGAATATAATTAATAATATTAAAAATTATACCGATTATAGTTATAATTGCAATTATGATATATACTTAAAAAAATATAATGTGATTATTACATTTACATACATCAATTCCTAAATCCAAACTGCTTTATTCTTTCCGACACTGCATTATAACATCAAGTCACCAACCAATAAAATTCTCATAATCAATATTGAAAGCATTGTTTAAATAATTAAAAAAAAAAGTTTTAAAATTAATTGTCAACAACCTCGATTTCGTTAGTTCGGTCGATGATTATCGATAATTCCTGTCTTAAGCAAAATACTTACAAATTAGACCAATATTCTTTCAATAAACCCAACTATATAAACTGCTTCTTTATTCCCATTTCCGTTGAGCATCTCCGACAGAAGTTTCCAGTTGGATTACCAGAGAGGATCCAGCTATGCAAAATCAAATTTTATTTTATTTTTTAAAAAAACACACATATGCTTATTCATTTAAAAAGTAAATTAAATTTGCATGTATGACTTTGTGACTATATAATTGCAGTAGGTACCGTTAGGTGACATTTTATTTAAATTCAGACTAATGGAACAGAAAAATTGTTTTTGGCATATGATGTGTTAATATTTTAATTTACGTTACATCGGCAAAAAAAATGTTTTTGATTCTTTATAAGTAATGGATGTATTATTTCACATGAATTTTTTTTATTTTTTTACTTCGGGGTCACGAGTTACAATCCAAGTTTAAGGGGAAATGATTACGACTTGAGCCTAACAGGCCGACCTCTCAATCTTATAGGCTGTTGGTGGGGCTACGTTGATTCACTATCGAACTAGTTAAGAACTATTTTTCGATTCGTTCGGATAACGTGAGTAGTGTCAAAATATGTCCAACCTAAATACAACTCGTAATTAATCATGGATAAATTTACAAGACTCAAACAACACCCACAGATCCACGGGTCAACCCGTATAACCCGTAGACTCGTGTCATTTTAATTTACACAATATAAATTTTGCAAGTCACCACACCAAACCGCGTGACCCGTCAATCTATATGACCACGTAACCCGTGCGATCCGTAATTTTTTATATACTGTGGGTGGGGTGGGGTGGGGGGACATTTGCTAAGCCATCCATATCTCAGCCACCTTCGCAAGGTTCTTGGTAGAAGAACCAGACTCTCCAAGAGCTTCCATGGCTGCCTTTCTCATTTTCAAACTCTTCTCTCTCACCTCTCTTCCCTTATCCCCTTCCATCAACTCTCTCACCGCCCTCTTCACCTCGTTCCTACCCACAAACCGATCACCATCCCTCTGCTTCACCGGAATCGCCATCTTCATGTCCTCCACCAAGATATTCCGATTCAAGTGCTGCTCGGCGTAGAGAGGCCACGCAATCATTGGCACTCCTGCCATGACGGTCTCAAGCACCGAGTTCCAACCGCAGTGCGTCACGAATCCACCCACCGATTCCTTCCGTAGAATCTCCACCTATAATCAGGAACGAAGTCCGAATTTAAATGAATACAAATTTTAAATTTAGCATTTTTTTAATTGATATGTAGTTTACATTATAATTTAGGGTAAATAATTTTAATGCACCCATATGTTTGCTCATGTTGTTATTTGCACCACACATGTAGTTATTTGTACCCACACGTTTGAACATATGGTTATATGCACCAACAGTTAACTATTCATCCATTTTTTCGGTTAAATATGTCAAAATGACAATCTTACCCTCTTATTCATCTGTACATCTTCTAACACTAAATACAATTTCAAGATGCAGATTTAATCCAACCCCAAAAGATATTTTTGTTCAAATTCAACTCTAAAATGCATATTTTTCGTCAAATTCGAAGTCAAATTCGCATTTTGGGTTCGAATTCAACTCAAATATGCATTTTGGGATTGAATTCGAATAAAAAATGCAGATTTGAATTTGAATTCAACCCAAAATGCAAATTTGAGTTAAAGATGAACCCATATTTGCATTTTGGATTTAGATATAGTGTATAAAATAATATGAACAAGAACAAAAGAACAAAATTTTCATTTTGACATATTTAATTGAAAAAATATATAAATATTTAACGGTCGGTGCATTTAACAACTTTAGTCGGTGTATTTAACAACTTTTTATAACTTATGGTTGCACGTAAAAAGAGTCACTCAAGCATTTATCATGTGGCTATTTAACCTTTAATTTATAACATATGCTTTGTTATATGTTCACTCATGTATGGTTTTTTTTTAATAGTGATTTTAACATTTATGGATGTCATGATATGCCACTGACCTGCGGTGCCCATTGCTCTACGACTCGACCTTGTCCACGTGTCCTCTCGAGAAACCCTTCTGGAAGGACATTCCTCATATCGACCTCTCCCCCGTGTTCCACCGTTGCCCCCCCAGAGACCGGAGCCTTGAGCACCCACAAGAATCGATGACCGCTTTTCTCTATCCCGGCAGCCATCTCTCCGATTTGGGCGGTGGAGAAGGATCCTTTGCTCCCGAAGCAGAGGAACACGACACTCTCTGTCGGCTGGTCCTCGAGCCAGGACATGTAGTCGAGTTTGTCTGGGCAAGCTTCTGGCTCTGCGATTAGTGGCCCGATGCAGTAGATTGGAGGTGTCGGGCCTGATGGTACGCAAGCGCCACTAAGAAGGTCCTGCACCGCTCGCGGCTCGAGCTCCTGGAATGTGTTGATCAGGATCCCGTCCGATTTGGCCATGTCGGAGCAAAAACGATGCATTTCCTGAAATGCGGGGTCGTCTCGGTCGAGTGTGGGCTCCACCATGTCGGTTGCCTTTAGGGGTGGTAGCCCTGCGGGGAAGTGGATGACTACTTCGTGTTGATCCTTGAAGCTACTATCTGTCGTAATGTAAGTATTGTGTAAGTTTTGAAAAATTTAACTAAAAGAATAAGGTTACATTATGTTGGTTTTAGGACAATGAGTTGTCCATAAGTGACCCATTCACGTAAGCTCAGTTGTGTGTCTGACTTTAAAACATATATCAGTATATATAGGGTTCTCAGGTTAAGAAAAACTTTATGTTGATTAAGTTAGTTTTAGGATAATAAGTCGCTCATAAGTGGGAATCCATTCACATAAGCTCAGTTGTGTGTCTGACTTTAAAATCTATTCATCTATATATCAGTATATATAGGGTTGCTCAAGGTTAGGAAAAACCTGATCCTGATGATGATAGTTAGTTGACCTACAGTTTAGACAGAGGTTAGCTGTGGTATTATAGGTCATTATCCGTCAAACTGTGACGTGTCCTCACGTCTGACAGACTGTGATCTCAACCTTAGGCAGATCCGTTTCCGTTAAGACAATCGTTCAATGAGAATATGAGATAACTTATATATGTGTTATGTTGTGCTCTAATCGATCGCATGTTTCGTACATATTTCCAATACATTACATACGTGATAAGTGAAACTATTATTATGTTTTGATAGAAATAATTTTTAGTTATAAAATTAATCGAGTTTTTTTTTTCTATTTTTAAGTGTGCAAATGCTTGGACAAGCTAAAAAAATGAAAAAACAAAGCTTGCCTGAATCGTCAAAAATCTTCGGGAAGTAGAGGAAGCCAGCGAGTGCGGCGGCGCCGGAGGTGTAGAAATAAAACGTAGGGACCCCTAGCTCCCGGCAAATGGAGAACGCCGACGAACAAAACAGATCCAGAACCACCGCTCTGATGGCAGCGCCGGAGGAGGATATCTCAAGCAGGGAGCGTCTGAAGCTCTCTTCAGTACTCCGGCGAATGAATTCGAAGGCTACGGCGGCGCGGCTGACTTCTGCGGTGGATGGGAGGGTGGAGAGGTCAATGGGAGGGAAACGGAGGAAGGAGATGGTTGGGAAGGAGATGGAGATGGAGGCGATGTAGGAGGTGATTGTGGGTGAGTCCATAAGACCGGTGGTGAGGAGGACGGTGACGGAGTAACGGTGGTTGTATCGGCGGTGGAGAAGCTTGCCGAACTCGACGGTGCAGATGAGGTGTCCGATTCCGGGGGAAGGGTAGAGAACAATGGTGTCTGCGGGCTTTGATTCGGACATGGCAGACTTCCGTAAGCACAACGGCCCTGGATTGATTGCTCAAGGAAATAGGTTGAAGAAGGTGTTTCTCTTTCTCGATCTATGGATAATGAAAGTCTTTTTATTTGACAATAATTGTGTTTTTTTCTAAATTTAACCCATAATAAAAAACTAATTACAAAATCAACTTTCATATTTTCATATTTTAAAATTAACCGTATTCACGAACCTATTTAACATTTTATTTTTATCCAATCTAGAACAAAAAATTTTAAACATTTTTTAATTGAATCAATTTGTAAGTAAAAGTAAATAACGTTATGTTTGGTCAAAAAAAAATAACGTTATGTTGGATATTTAATGATATATTTGTTAAAAATATTGAATATGAAGATAATTATATTACAACTTGAATTTACTATTTAGTGACCGACATTAAGTCAACCTTGATATGACAGTATACTTTGGTCAAATTAAAAGATTCGAAAGTTCAATTTAAAATGGAACAAATTTGATCGCACTGTTAAGTTTTAAACCTTTTTTTTTTGGTCAATGTTAAGTTTTAAAACTTAAGCGTTATCTATATATTGTTTGAATCTTTAACTCAATTATCTATTTAATTTTAAAAAAAAAATTGATAAATAATTAAAGTTTTATTTTGATACCGCAAACATAGTTAAAATCCTAATAATTTTATTTATTTAATTTCAATTGAAACAAATTTAACATTATATTTATTTATTAATAACAAAAAATGCAATGAAAGAAGCCCTTGCATGCTCTCTCCAAGTGCCTCGCGTAAATAGCCACGTAATAATTTGTCATCTATTTCACCTTTTTCGTTTTACCGATAAAAATGAAACCATATGAAAATTAAATACAAATTATTTTTTAATGTTATTATTATGGGCCAGTTTATTTAATCTTGTCGGGCTATCTATGTTCATTTATGTACCCATCAAAGATAATCGTGTGACAGTTAAACCCATAAAAAACAATGTATCATGAAATATTTTTGGGCTTGTTGTTTAATATACTATTTTTAAGAAAAAAATTACTTACATATCACCAACGATTATATACGGATTATTTTGTGACAAAGATTAATGTTCTAATACATTTTTATATACTAATCTTTACTAAATTTAAAAATAAAACAAAAATGTTAAACAAATACCACTTATAATAAATTTAACTAAAATTCTAATTATTTTTAGTTTCACCCCTCCATTGTTACTTCTGTCGTCACCAACTCTGTTGTATGTCGGTGTTATCTCTGTCGCCGCTATCAATGCTCGAATCCACTTCGTCGAGCCATCAATCGCTAATTTAAACAGTTAATTTTGCATGTAAATATTTATTACAAAGCTGAAGCGGTAGCTAAACTTTTCGCTTCCGTCTTGTTACCGACTGTTTTGGGGGTTGGAAGTTGTGTTGCTGGTGGCGATTTTTCTGTTGATTGATGTTGCCAAGCAACCGACGGTGCTAAATCTCCTGCGACAGTTTTGATATGGACGAAAATAACAAAGGCTCGCCGCTCAAGCACCGGCGATATACGGAATCTGGTGGCAGCTATTCCGATGAGGGATACAATGATGATCACGTCAATATCACCAGGACTAAAAAAGCTATATTGATCGGCTCCGGCGATGGAGGGTACTGAATTTTCTCTTTGATTTTATTGAAGATCAATCTGATGATAATGAAGAAATTATCAATGAAGATTGATGATGATATGAAGAAGTCTAGTTTGAATATTTATGTTCTGCAGAATGTTTATTTTTAGTCTTTTAGGACTTATGTGTTATTATTTATTAGTTTAGGATTGATTAGCTATTTTAGATATTTGTGTGACGGTTTTAGACGGTTTTAAATGTTTAACCGTCATCTTCCTTTTTCATCAGATTAGATTTAGATTTCTATTTGTATTTAAGGAGACTATTATAAGTAGAAATGAATATACGTTTTCAGTTCAAAATATCTTTCTGCTTTTAGGTTTTCTTCTGATTCAACTTTCATTATGGTATCAGAGTTGTGAAGCTGTGGAGAAAGCTTCTTTTCGACTGATCCTGGAGACTTCCTTCTTCTCCTGGAACCTTTGTTCATCTCCTTGATTTCTCTGATTCTTCTCTTGTTTCCATTTTTTGATCGTGATGGCAGAAGTTGCAGTGAATCAAGCAATTGATTCTGACCATCCACTATTTCTACACCCGTCCGACACCACCGGTCTATCTCTCATCTCCATCAAGTTGATTGGGTCAGAAAACTACTCGATTTGGAGCCGCGGCATGAGGATTGCACTTTTGGCCAAGAACAAGATCGGCTTCATCAACGACACTTGCAAGAAAGAAGACCTTCCATGGAGGATGCATCATCAATGGGACAGATGCAACGCCTTCGTTTTCGCTTGGATCTTGAATGCAGTATCTAAAGATCTGTTGAGCACAATCATCTATTCTGAAGACGCTCACTCCGTCTGGAACGAACTGAAGGAGAGGTTCGACAAAATCAATGGCTCTCGCATATACCAGCTGCATCGGGAAATCTCTATCACACGGCAAGGATTGGATTCCGTCACCACCTATTTCAGCAGGCTCAAGATTCTCTGGGACGAATTCTCAGCAATCTGTGGTGCTCTGACCTGCAACTGTGATGTTGCCAAAGCTCGGCTTGATTATGCCAATAACATCAAGCTAATTCAGTTCCTAATGGGATTGAACGAAAATTATGGCAACGCTAGATCCAATTTACTGATGAGAGTGCCCCTTCCTACATTGAATGAAGCTTATTCGGTCCTCATCCAGGAAGAGAGTCAAAGAGGTTTCATTTCCTCTTCTTCTTCAGGATTGCTGTCTTCGGCTATGTCTACAAGTGACACTTCATCCATGTTTTCAAATTACAACAATTCAAGAAACAATTCCACTAGCAATACAAGGAAGACTTGGACATGTCAGCACTGCAACAAGAAAGGCCACACAATCAATTTCTGCTGGTCTCTTCATCCCGAGTTAAATAATAAAAGGAAGAACAATATCGGTAATCCTCAAGTAGCATACAATGCTTTTTCATCCGATACATCTTCTGTGCAGGGATCAGTTCAGGAATCGGTTCAGGGATCATCGAGTAGTTCTCAATCACTCACAAAAGAGCAATATGATCAAATTGTCAAGCTTCTTGGAAATTCCGAAACAAGCAGCTCTTCTGGTGAGATTAGAGCTAACATGGCAGGTAATCCTGCTTCTTATTCGAAAATTGATTTCTGGATAATTGATACTGGTGCGACAAATCATATGACATATAATCTTGATTGGCTTAAAAACATAAAAAGAGTCGTGGAATCAAAAGTTTATCTTCCAAATGGAAAAATTGCATGTGTAACTCACACAGGAGATTATACCTTTCACAATGGTTTCACTGTCAAGAATGTTTTATACATTCCGGATTTTAAGTATAATTTGTTGTTTGTTTCTAAAATTACGAAAGATATGAGATGTTCCTTGATATTTTACCCCAAGTTCGCTATTTTTCAGGACCTCTACAATGGGAAACCAATGCAGATTGGTAGAGAAATAAATTGGCTGTATTTTTGTTCTGTGATTTCTATAGCTGATAAAACTGATCCTGTAATACCTTTGAATTCCTGTGTTTCTGTTCATGAGTTGTGGCATAGGAGAGTAGGCCATGTATCTGAATCTGTTTTCTCCAAAATTTCTTTGTTGAATAAAGATTGTAAAGACAATTCTTTGAAAGAAAAGCGTATTGTTTGCCCTCAAGCTAAATTGACTAGGTTACCTTTTCCTATTAGTAACAGTCAATCTAGCAAATCTTTTGATTTGATCCATTCGGATGTTTGGGGTCCCTTTTCTTGCCCAACATATGATAATAAACGCTTTTTTCTCACTATTGTGGATGACTATACGCGATGTACTTGGGTGTTCTTAATGCAGTTTAAATTCGATGCTCTTATGATTTTGAAGGATTTCATTGTACTTATTGAAAATCAGCATTCTTGTTCTGTTAAAATTGTTCGTACTTACAATGGTCGTGAGTTTGTTAATGAAAATAGTAAACTGTTCTTTACTAGGAAAGGTATTGTTCACCAAACTACTTGTCCTTATACCCCTCCCCCCCCCAGCAGAATGCTGTTGCTGAAAGAAAACACCGACATCTTCTTTGAAAATTCAGAGTAATCTGCCTGATATTTTCTGGGGGGACTGTGTGTTGACAGCATGTTATATTATTAACTTGCTTCCTTCATCTGTTTTGAAATTTGTTTCCCCATATCAGAAATTGCATGGAACTGCTCCGAAACTTGAACATCTTCGTGTTTTTGGTTGCCTTTGCTATGGTAAAAATTTGATTCCTCAAAAAAAATTTAATACTAGGTCTTTTCCCAGTGTTTTCCTGGGTTATGCTTTGAATCAGAAAGGTTACAAATTATTTAACCCTAAAACGAAAAAGACCTATATTGGCTGAGATGTTCTGTTTTATGAACATGTTTTTCCTTATTCGTTTTTGGCTGAGAATAATGGACATATATTTTATGATAACATCTGTCCATATTATGATGAAAACGAGATTAGAAACAGAACATCACAGGTACCTGCCGAAGAGTTTCCGGTTTCTGGAGAATTTGATGATGAAGCAGGTAATGGTGATCATTATGACCAGAATGATCATTCTCAGGTGAATGAATCCAGAAATGAACAGGTTGCTTTGAGAAGATCTTCTAGACAAATTAGGGCCCCTGTTTGGCATAATGACTTTGAGATGACTAACACCGTTTCCACTTGTTATCCTATATCGAGAGTATTATCTTATCATAGCTTGAAAGGAGATCATCATTGTTTTGTTTCAAATTCAAGTAAAGAGATATAACCACAAACATATGCAGAAGCTGCAAAAGATCCAAATTGGATATCTGCTATGAAGGAAGAAATTTCATCCTTGGAAGAAAACCGAACCTGGAAAGTTGTTCCTTTACCAAAAGGAAAAACAACAATTGGGTGTCGTTGGGTATTCAAGGTAAAATACAAATCAGATGGCACTGTAGAACGTCACAAAGCCAGACTTGTGGCAAAGGGGTATAATCAGAAATATGATGTAGATTATTTAGACACTTTTAGACCCGTGGCAAAAATGGTTACTGTAAGGACTGTATTAGCTATTGCATCTAACCTCAATTGGCCATTGTATCAAATGGATGTAGTTTCAGTTTTTTTACATGGAGATTTATTTGAAGAGGTTTACATGGAAATATCCCAAGGAATCAACAATCAGCAAGGGAATTCTCAGAAAACTGATTTGGTTTGTAAGCTTCTGAAATCTTTATATGACTTGAAACAAGCGTATCGTCAGTGGAACTTAAAATTAACTGAGGTTCTTATTTCAAATGGTTATTCTCAAAGCAAATATGACTATTCTATGTTTACTAAGAAAACTGGATCTGGTATTGTTATCATGCTTGTTTATGTTGATGATGTTTTAATCACCGGAAATAATGACAGCATGATAAATGAATTGCAATCTGTTTTGAAAAACAATTTTAAAATGAAAGATTTGGGAAGTCTAAGGTATTTCTTGGGCATTGAAATAGCTCGTAATAGTAGTGGAATTGTTTTAAATCAAAGAAGATATGCGTTGGAGTTGATCTCAGAAACAAGTCTCGGTGGAACTAAGCCTGGGAAGACTCCAATGGAGGCAAATTCCAAGTTCACTTCAGTTGCCTATGATCAACACTTCAAAATGAACACTGAGGATGAAGAAATAAAGGATGCATCTTCTTATAGAAGACTGATCGGTAAACTTCTATATCTTACTGTTACGCGTCCTGAAATTACTTACAGTGTGCAACATCTTAGCCAATTTTTACAAGCTCCCAAAAGATCTCATTTTGATGCAGCAATCAGGATAGTTAAGTATATTAAAAATCAACCATGGTCTTGGTCTTTTCTTTCCTGCTGAAAATGGACAACATCTAGTTGCATATTGTGATTCGGATTGGGCAGGATGTTGTGAAACAAGAAAATCTGTTACAGGTTATTGTATTAAGTATGGAATGTCATTGATTTCCTGGAAAGCTAAAAAGCAAAATACTATTTCAAAATCTTCTGCTGAAGCCGAATATCGTAGTATTGGAATGACTGTGGCTGAATTAGTTTGGATCAAGGGTTTGTTAGGAGAATTGAATGTTGAACACAATGAACCTATTTTTGTTTTTTATGATAATAAGGCTGCATTACAGATTTCGGCTAACCCAATGTATCACGAACGAACCAAACATATAGAAATAGATTGCCATTTTGTTCGTGAGAAATTGCAGGCAGGTTTGATTCAGTTGAAACATGTGCAATCCAAGGAACAACTGGGAGATATTTTTACAAAGGCTCTAAGTAAGGATCAGCATTACTATCTGGCAGCAAAACTTGGACTTAAAGATATGTTTAGACCTATCAGATTGAGGGGGAGTATTGAAGATCAATCTGATGATAATGAAGAAATTATCAATGAAGATTGATGTTGATATGAAGAAGTCTAGTTTGAATATTTATGTTCTGCAGAATGTTTATTTTTAGTCTTTTAGGACTTATGTGTTATTATTTATTAGTTTAGGATTGATTAGCTATTTTAGATATTTGTGTGACGGTTTTAGACGGTTTTAACTGTTTAACCGTCATCTTCCTTTTTCATCAGATTAGATTTAGATTTCTATTTGTATTTAAGGAGACTATTATCAGTAGAAATGAATATACGTTTTCAGTTCAAAATATATTTCTGCTTTTAGGTTTTCTGATTCAACTTTCATTAGATTTTACTCCATGGAAAATGGTACGTTCTTGGCGTTTTACCCCACTTAAAACGGCAAAAACGTGTCGTTTCTGCAATGAAAGTTTTGTAATCTGAATGAAATCTAGTAATTACAAGGTAAGAATCAAATTGATTAGGTTTGCCGCCGGTGCAGGTGACATTGAACATACCGACACAGAAATTGTAGGGAGAAAAGAACAACCTTAAATTCGACGGAAGCAACAAATTTTAGACTACGACGACAATAAGGTTGAATGGAGAGAGTTGGGTGTGGTGAGTGTAAATATGAAGATAATTTTGTGGAGTAATTTTGTATAATAAGATAAAATTGGTGAGTAAAAAATTAAGTGGTTTTTGTTTAGCAAATTTGTTTTAATTTTAAAATTAGTAAGGGTAAATATGTAAAAAAACTATTAGGGCATTTTAGTATTTTGACAAAAGTGGTATGTATATAGTAATCGATGACAAGTAAATAGAATTTTGTTTAATGTATATTTCATCAAAATAGTGTATTAAATAATAAAATAAAATATAATAATATATTACCCTAAAAAAGAGATTACCTAACTATAAACCCCTTCTAAAACATGTGTTCCGTTTGGTTAGTGAAATGGATGAGAAAGTTTGTAAAAAAATAGCACAAAGATGTATTACAAAGTAGCCTTAAAAAAATGGTAAAGTATAGCTTTAAATTATACTTGAATTTAAAATTAAAATTGAATTTTTTCTAATATTTAATTTTGAAAATTTCGGTCTTTAAGTTTTAGTAATCTCCCTTTCATCATCAAATATTATGTCCAAACTTAACAACTTAGATTTTGAAAATTGTAGAAATAACAGAATACTTTAAAAATACCACAATTTAACCCTATCAATATTTTTCAAGTGTTACAATTGAGTTACGCTCGAATCGGAACTCAATTGAGTTTCAATCGAAGGTGTTAGGATTTGGGTCAAACCGAGATTTGCTCGTCCATGGATTGGGGGATGGTCTGGGTCCGTGTCACAAGATTCATAGACCCTTCAATTGGGGCTAAAGTGAGTCCCGATCGAATTGGGATTCAAAACATTTGAAGAATTTTAAAAGGGTAAAATTGTTACATTTTAACAAGTATTATGTTATTACTGTATTTTTCAAAACATATTTTGTTAAATTTAGATGAAAAAATTGACGGAATGGAAAAACTCTACCGATTGACAAATATTATAAACCAAAACTTTCAATTTTAAAAATTAGAGGAAAAACTCTATTTTGATCAGAACAGTAATATATTTTGAGCATAACATTATATTAATAATATATACTGCATTATATTATTTTTTGTATATATAAAATTACCCTCTATATATTTAAAATTGTATAATCATGTTGAATTTGATAAAAAGAATAATATGTATAATATATGCTCTCATATTTTTTACATTCATTTTTTTATATATATATTTGTGAATAGTTAAATTTTTAAATATTTGTTCTAAATAGTAATTTAAAAAACCTCCTAAAACGCAAATCAACTATCTAATTTAATTAAATTTGACTTTCCCGATTCAAAATTTATTTGTAACCAATAGATATGGTTGCCAAAGTCTTATACAAGCAGTTTCCTTTAATTAATTAATTTAAAACACAACCCTAATAAATATATTACCAAATTAAACCCTTCCAAATCTCTATAATGCTGTCTTACCTATTTAGCATGTCTTACCTTTTTAAAAAAAAAATATGTTTGACTTCTGACATTGACAAAAATAAAAACCCCAACATAATTTTTTTTTTTAAAAAGTCTTTTCTTAATTAATTATTTTTTGTCGGATTTGCGTCTCTTTAAATAGGATCTCCCTATTTTAATGCATGGAGTTTTTATTTATGAATCTATATATTCTTGCTTTACTTCATGAAAAATGTCTCCACAGTCCACACTTTACTAAAATTAAAAAAAAAAAACTCTTTCTGCTTTTTCTGTTTTTCAAAATAGCCCCTTTACTTTACTTAAGACCATTGGAGATCCTTGAACCTTAGATTTCACATTAGTTGAATCTGTTGTTTCTAAATTGACTGATGAAAATGGAACAATCATGTTCCCATTTCGTCATCTTTCTAAATGTTGTTGCTTCTTTACGAAGAACAAAATTAGAAATTTATCTAAGTAATGGATAATGATTAGAACAAGAATAAATATTTAAAGTAAAAAAATAAATACATAGAGGGATATTAAATTTTAAATTTCAAATAATTATTTTTATAAGTCTAAATTAATATTAAAATTTAAAAATAATAATTTTCTTCACTCGTCTGAAATTATCTTGGTCGCTGCTATTGAAGTAGCCATATTTATTATTTAGAGCGACTATTTGATTCGTTAAAATTTATTTATTATTTTAAATCTTATAATCAAGTGTAAAATGTAGCTACGTTACTTTACGTAACTATAAATATATGACACGTGTCACATATGTACATATTCATAAACGTTAACTAAATATATAATCTAAACTAGAAAACTGATATATATACATATTAAATCAAATTTATATAACTTATTTAATATATATTAAATATTCATTTTAAAAATAATTAAGGATAAATTTAATTTAATATTATATAATAAAAATTATGCATATTTCTACAAAAAGGTTAAAACTATTAGTATTGTTTGTAATATGATCTATTCCATATGCTTTAATACTACAAAGTATATTATAGAATAAAAAGATTAAGAATAATTATTGAAAATTAATTGAAAATACATGAATAAATAATAAAAATTATTGATACAATGATAATTAAATTCTTCTTTTTACAATATTTTTGTGACTTTTATTAGTGTTATATGCTTATAAAAATATTAGAATCATGTTACTCATTTTAGTAATTTTAACCATACAAACACTATTGTATTTTCTTAACTCACAAAATATATTAAGAGATAGTTATAACTTAATATTCATATAATATTTTTAACTTAAGTTTTATGATTTCTATTAGAGTCACATACTTATATAAAAATGTATAGAAAAAATAGCATTTATTTATTTATTTTAATGCTTTGTTAGTTGAATTTTTTTTATTCCAGTCTATAAATATATAACATATATTTTTATAAGATTGTTAAAATTCAATTTCATTTTATATTAAAAATGAAATTATATTAAGGTATGAGATGTTTCTTAATTAATTTATTTAATTTGTAATATAAAAAAATATGTGCATAATTTATATTCATAAAATATAATATTATGTATTTTGGTATTGTATAAATTCCACTACATAAAATATACTTTGCACAAACTTATAAATATACATGTGAAATAAAAAGAATTAATTAATGTTTTGTAATTATCTTGAGAATGAATGAGAAAGCTTGAAAGTTTTTAAAGTGATTTACATGGCATGCCACTTAGGAATGAGAATTGTATGTTTGACATAGACCAATTAGAATTAATTAATTTGACATTAGGAGTAAGAAAATGCATAAAAAACTTACTTGTCACAATTGCATACAATTTAGTCAAATTAATATATATAGATATATATAGATAGTCACACGTGAATTTAAAAAAAAATAAGGAGGTGAAATTAAAATTCTACAAATGCCTATAAAATAATATTTTCTTTATTGACTATTAATTGTTTAAAAAAATCACAATAAAAAATAGTTTTCATAATTTTAAAGTTGTGAGTATCGAATTAAAACCTTTCTTTTTAATAATATGAACTTTGCTTATTCAATCATAATATAGATGAAATATAGTGTGTGTATATATATATATATATATATATATATATAATTTCCCTTCTCAATTATACATAGTAATTCTCGATCCAAAAAAAAAAAGTATACATAGTAACAAACCCTAGACACTACACTACACAGAAAATCCCATCATTTTATGGCAAGTACCTAAATGGGTACTTCCACGTGTCAACTTATGGTTTCATTTCAAACGCTAGAGGTTCTATATATAGAGAGTTACAGTACCACAGTCATCCATCAATTCCAACCCTCCAAACCCTAACCACACTAAGCCACCCTCTTTCAAATCATTTGTTTCTAAGAAAAAAAAATCATTCTCCCTTTCTAGAGCTTCCATGGGGAGGAATAAGGTCAGATTAGAGCTTATCAGGAACGAATCAGTGAGGAAGACGACCTTCCGAAAGAGGAAAGCCGGTATGATGAAGAAAGTGAAGGAATTGACAACTCTTTGCGGCGTCCAAGGCTGCGCAGTCATTTTCAACCGCCGCGGCGGCGATCCTCAGCCCCATGTGTGGCCGTCTCTGGCCGAGGCCAGGGCCGTGCTGGGGAGGTTCCATGACTTGCCACCGGAGAAGCAAACCAAACATATGAAAAATCACGACGAGTCTGAGCCCAGGAACCGGCCACTGAAGAGGAAAAGGGATCGCCGGGAATTGGAAATGGAGGTGGAGATGGAGGTGGAATCGCTGCTGAGTACGGTGGTTGATGATCGGAATGAAGAGAGTCTGTTCGGAGAGATGCGATTGGAGGAGATGAAGGAACTGAGTGGGTTTCTTGATGGGAGGATTACGGCCATTGAAGGTGAGATAGACAACCTTAAAAGGGAAGAGGAGGAGGAGGTTTCATCGGACAGTGATGATGATGACGAGGACTATGATGAAGAACAAGGATCGATTTCAAGTGATTGAAGATTTGAGGGTGGATTTGGTTTAATTTTGAATTAATTAGGGGAAATTATAGAAATTAAACCAAGGAAAATGGAATAATTAGCATAGGATTGTGCGATTTATTCCTATGTATACAAACTATCTGTACCTTATATAATTTGCCTTTGTCCCATTTTAGGGATATTATTATGTTGAAATGAAAAAAAAAAATGTTTTTAACAACTAATTTTATTTGGTGTATAATTTGTCAATGTTCTTCATAATTCAAAATGTTACCATTTTTCCACATTTTTTTAGACATGTTTAAGAGTATATCTAAAATTTTTACTCTAAAGTTAGGACTTATTTGAAATTGGTTAGAGGTTTGTGTCTTAAAATTAACATTTTTATCAGAGTGAACATGTTTAAATTCCAAAAGCACATTTAAAAATATGGAAAAACTCTCTCATTAAAAGTTTAACACTTTTAATGTTTACAAATATCAAATTATAAAAGGGTATTGAGATATATATAAGAGTGTATTGAAAATATTAAAACTGTGTTTCCTCCTAATATTAATTATCGATATTATGTAATAATAGAACATGATTATTAAATTTATGAGCAATTTTTTTAAAAAAAAACTTACGAAAAATAAAAATGTCTATTGAAAGAGAAAATGAAGCGGTTGATTTGGTTAATTAATTTAGTCATGTTATTTTGGCAGTACATTTTGTTATATGTAGTAACAAGTTAATATATAGTCAGTTATTATAAGCATATAAGGTAAAAAAAAAATGTAAGAACAGATGAAATGAGAGAATGGTATGTGAAATACACGTATACCCACACTTTTTCAGATTTTATTAAACATTATTATAAGAGAATCATTAATACCATTTATGGTATATCAAGAAAGGAAATATAATTATTATGGCATATATTTTTATATAATATATATATTATTAATTTACTTATATTTTTATTTTACTTACCAATGTAACGAATGTTCCCAACGTGATATCTCCTCTTTTCGTATTACTAATTAATCTTATCATAAAATTTGTTTATATAAACTGTTGTTTTGTTTGTTCAGTTGACTTGATTCGATATGACGTAAATTTTATCAGACATCTCAAATTTTTACAATTTACAATAAGAGGTCATTTTATATATATTAAAAAAATAATATTTTGAGCTAAAATTATATTCTTTTAAAATAAAAATGTGATTATGAGTATGAGTGGATCCGTCACGGACCACATTCTCTAGTGCAGGGACCTGCCACCGTGCAAGGTCCTTGTTGGTTCGAAAGTCTTCTAGCCACTGGTCGAGTTTTAGCCACTTAGGTGTCACTTGTTGTATGGATCTTTAGAAAGTCGTCGACTTCTTTATCTCCACTGACCTGCAATAAGAAAAATCTGGTATTACTCTTTGTTTTCACTCTGATAACTAAGTTAATAAGAGGTTTTATGAGAATTTATGTCTGTATGTCAGAGCATTGATCATCTTTTACAATGGTATGTAGATATTTATTTATAGTAAAATATTTATTACTGTTCATCCGGTTAAGTCTTAATTGTAGTCAGCATTTGCCACTAACTGATACATTAACCAGGATTGACATCAGGTCAGTGGGTTAAAATATCAATAAAGTGTGTTGTATATGCTTGGTGCCTCCGTAAATGCCCATAAATGCTCTCTGTCACTTCTGTTAGTGAACCTCTATAAAGTTAACATGCGAGGCTCCATAAATGTAACATGCGACACCTTATAAGGAGTCAGGGTGCTGCCTGGGTGTCCATAGCGACGGATCTAGGAACCCAAGCAAGTGGGTTCCATGTTCCAAAACGGTGAATTTAGTAGATTCTCTGTGTTCAAATGGGGTCCTCAAGTGGAGTTCTCTTACATATTTTATGGGTCCTCAATAAAAAATAAGAAAAATAGTGTAAGTAGAAAGAAAAAAAGTGGGGTCCAGACCCCACTTCTTACACGCCAGATCACCACTGGGTGTCCACCTAAGTTGATGCCCTATGTTCCAGTGCTTCACCGTGCGCAGTCCGATAAATCCAAGCACGAACTTAACTTTACATCCAACAACAACTACAATGGTTGCTGTCGACATTTTCTTCTTCTTCTTCAGGACATCGTCGCTTTCGGTGTCCCCCATGCCGGAGTCGCGCTTTACGGCGGCCTTTGCTGGGTGTCCGTCTTCTATGGAGTGGTTGGTGATGTCATCGACGGAGGGAGGTGTACGTATACAGCTCAGCGTGTCTCTTTGTCGGGCACTTTACACTTACAGGGAATGGTGACGAGGTCATATGCATGATACGTAGTCTTTGCTAACTTAACCTTATGATTTGGGTTATTTATGTTTATTAATATATTTTTTTGTGTGTGATAAAAAAAATGTTGTTTTTTTATATATTTTTTAGCATTATTAATTAAATAGTTACATATTTTAAGATGTTACAATTTGATTTATGATTGTATTATTTAGTTACTTATGTTTTAAAATATTATTTTTTGGTGTAAATCACTAACATTTTCTGTTACACGTTAATGTTAAGCCGTGATGCACCGAAAAAATTATTTTTCTTAATTTTATTATTTACGCTTCTTCTTTGTCTTCTTCCTCTTCCCCAATAGAAGAAAAATATTTTCGGTACATCAAGTTTTAATATTAGCATTTCAGACACTAATGGTGAAAAGTAATGAAAATTAGTGATTTAAACTAAAAAAAATATTTTCAAACATAAGTGACTAAATAACATAAGTTTAAATCAAAAAGTAACATCATCAAACATAATTAACGTAACGTAATTAACGGTAATTAACTGAAAAATTAGCTTAAGACTTTAATTTAATTTATTTATAAATATGGTTGAATTGATTCGTATTCTAAAATTGGTTTATATATATATATATATATATTATAAATCTCGTATTTATAATATTTTTTCTGTTATGATAATATCTATAGAGAAACTTAGATAGTGAAAAGGACATAACACAATTGAAAATGTGAACTGTAATACCAAATTACCTATCGTTCTCAATTATAATATCAATTATTAACCCTACACATTCCATATAAATGTACATAAGAATATCCTTCTCGTGAAGCAAATGAAGCTCACAATATAGGCTTGTTCATGAACCGGTTCGACCCCGAACCGGTTCTGAACTGAACTGGTCTGGTTTGAAAAAAATCAGTACATTTTTCTGTTTCTAAAAAAACTGGTCTGGTTTAAGGAAAAAAGAACTGGTCTGGTTCGAACCGATTCAGAACCGGTTCGAACTGTTCTGGTCTGTTTTTTTTAATATCAATTTTGGTTCGGAAATATTTCGGTTCAAATCGAACCTAAACCGGATGAAAATTCTGTCCAACACACTGAACCGTCTTAAAAAATACTGAACCAACTGAAAAACACTGAACCGGCTGGAAAAACACTGAACCGACTGAAAAATACATTGAACCGACTGAAAAACACATTGAACCGATTGAAAATCTGTTCCACAACCGACTAAAATCTTGTTCAACATCAACATACGAGAGTTCAATATATCTCTAGGTTTGGTTTATTGAAAACATATCTAGGTTTGGTTTAATTTCAGACCGGTTTAGTTAATTTTGCTTCAAACCGGTTCTAAAATTATATAGGTTTAAAGTGGTTTGATTGAAATTTAAGTATAAACCAGTATCAAAAACGAGTCGAGTCGAACCGGTTCGAACTGGATTTTTGGTACTATTTCGAACTGTTCTATTTGAAGGCAAAAAACACTGGTCTGGTTTTGGAACTAGTTTAGCCGAACCGGTTCGAACCAAACCAGTTCCAGACCAGACCAGACCAGTTCGCCCGAACCGGTTTATTTGGCCAAGCCTATCACAATAGCATAAGGTGGTTCATTAATCTTCACATATTCACAAAAAATGAAAACAAATCGCGACATCGATCAAAACTGTCTTTTCTTCATGTCTTGTGCAATGATTTTTCATCCCCAATGATCCATCGAATAAGGTAGCTCGAGTCCTCCACAAACGACTTTCCATAGATACCCAAATCTGCTCCAATTTGATCAAACTCCTGGAGAGCTGCAGCCATCTCCGCCTCGATTGCAGGGTCATCCCACAGACCAACTTCCCCAATATGTAGCAACTGGGAATAGTGTCTCTCCCTCTCAAGATCATTCTGGAATGGCTCCACTGATGGGCCCTATCCAAATCCAAATAAAATGTTCACAAATTACACTATTGCTTGCTGCACAAGTAAATTACAACACTATGGAGCAGATTCCTTAGGAAGATTAAGGTCGGCAATGGTGCGGTGAAAAATCCATAACCATGGTTATAACTGTTACTGTTTAATATGGTTATCTCTACCATTATAGTGCGGTACGGTTATGTTGATGAATTTTCTAACCATAATGGTTATGGTTATAGTATTTGAGTTATACCCATGGTTATTATATAAATATAATAATTACTTATTATTAATAAACTAATATATATTAAATAATGGAAGTTACTGAACATACATGTAATAAATAACTATGATGTTAGTTTTATATATTTTTATTGTTGACAATATAGATTTATGTATTTTTTTTAAAATAAATTTTCGGTCTTATATTATATTATATGTGTGGAATAAATATGGGTATACGGTTAAAACCACGGTTATTTTAATGGTTATGGTATTGAAAATTGTACTTGTAATGGTTATGGTATACGGTTTAAAAATATGGTATGGTTATGCTATTTGTCATACCCGTACCATACCCTAACAATTGACAGACCCCTAACAATTGACAGCCCTAAGGAAGATAGATGGAAGCATCGGGCAAATGAAATGGAACGAAAGGTCTTAAGTTGGGCTATCTCAATCATACTGAATAAAAGTTGTGTATGTATATATGTATTAGAGATGTATGTGGCATAGTACCTGACATAGTTCAGCATAGTGCCTGTATATCTCGCTGTTTTCATCCTGATCACCAAGCAGAGAGCCGCCATACCAACCGTTGCCTTCTTTCATTGAGGTTCCTTCCAGGTATCTGTGTGTGGATTAAATGAGTTGTACTTTTAAGGAGGAATGTGTCTTTCAGTATCGGATAGCAGTTAATCAATAGGTTGTGTACCTCTGGAAAATACTTTCTTCATCAACATCGCTGAGAGAGGAAAGACAACTTAGATCATAGAGAACATTGGCTGATTTAGCTTCACCTTGTAGTCCTGTTTTAGTAGTTTCAGGGGGAGGCGTATTGGCAGTCTCCTCAAGCTTTCTCTGCCCAAAAAGCCAATTGGGTGTCTTCATCTGTATTTCGCTGCATAAATTTGGTTTGCTTTAACCACATCGTAATAAATGAACAAGAAGTTGAAAGAAAAAGTTGGAAGTTTTTGTATTAAGTTAGAAGAAGAACACGCACGCTGCGTCAGGGGCTACACTAGCAGTACCAGTAGCACCGCCTGGCTTTTGATCTGGTTCAATGCAAAGCCGAACATTCTTTATCGAACTGCATGTCTTCTCAATTAATTTATCAAAAGATGTCAACTTTATCTTCGAGAAATCTTCACGCCAAGCTGGAATTGGAGCAAGAACCCGTCCTGGTCTCCCCTTAGCTTGTAAGCTGCCAAGAATAGCATGTTACAAACAGAAACGGAAGTGAATATAAGCAATGCATTTATAAAGCTGATACAAGTTTTTATTCAAACGGAAAAATCAATGCATGAATAGATAAAATGGTATCTCAAATGTCAAGCTGCTTGGAAATTAATATGTTACCTAGGAGGAAAAACGTCATCTCCGATACCAGACACGTGAAGATAGTAATCCGAATCCAACTCCCACAGAGCCGGTTTCCCTTCGTGTGGTTGGAAATAACCCAAAAATCTGCAAATCCAGAAAATAAAAAGTTTCAGCACTCCAGAAAATGAACCCAGAAAGAGCATTAATAACACATAACGTGGACCAATTAGTTGAACTCAAATTCGTAACCAGAGACACAAAAAGAAGGGAGTATACAAATTTATTGCGTCTTGCTTTTCACCATCTGTATAGGTATTGCTGTAGTATCGCTTGATAGATTTTAAAAATTCTCTTGATTGGGTGCTTGCTCTCCATTTGCCTTGCCTCTCATTGAAAACCTGAAACAGAGGACAACACATACATCTAGCAAATGAAAAAATCTCAACGATTTTAGTCTTTCATACATATATTTAATTTAGACGAAAGAAAGAAAAATACAGTATTATGAGCAGCGGAACCACCATACTGATGGGCTAGAGCATCCCCCATGCTTTGATACATATTCATGAGGGCCACTGCAATGCTGCTGTCAGGATCCACTTTGGATGTATCTGTCAAACCCATTGCCTGGAGTTGGCGGCCCAACGCTTCTAAACCATACGCATACTGAGACACATTTGTTCGATCCAAGCAATCAATGCAATTTGTACGCACGACCCCACTCTGAAATTGAGGCTTTGCACCGTCATTGTTATCTCTTTTGTGCTGACTTGGACCATTCTCCTTATCACAGTTCACTGAAGAGTTGACGTTTTCAATATTACTTCCAACTCTCAAAAGATCCTCAGTAGTGGATCTATCTCTACCAAAAATACAAAAGTTATCAAATAAAGAAAAACTGTCAAAAACAAAAGGTGAATTTACACAAACTAGAAAATACGCTGAAAGGACAAACTTACATTCGATCAACTTGGTTCGGTCTCTTCTTAGTATTAGTACGCTTCCCACTGAAGTAAAAACCAGTTAAATCGAGTGCTTTACTCGCCACAGCACCCAAAACTGCCAAGACATTAGCTGACTTGCTGTAAGATAAATCATAAAAGAGAAAAATATCAGCCTTTTAAAGAGTTTAACTACAAACTCACATGACATAAAAAATATCTTACGTCTTTGCAAACTTGTGGAAGTCCCAATGGATTAATGTAATGTGGTTCTCTTCAGGAAGTACTTGGTTTAAGTACCCGATTGCATTTGTGAACTCACGTCTCAGCATCATCTCTCGAGGCCTTTTCTCAAAAGTCTGCACATCAAATTAACATTGCAAAAACTAAACTTTAGGAAGATGATAATGAACTATAAGAAATCAAATAAGAACCAGGAAGAACCTTAATCAAATTGAGAGCAATGATTGGATTCCCATATCTCATTGCGAGATCATGAAAATGTAATTTGGTTGCCTCGTATGTAGGATCATATCTTTGTACTGAAGTCAAACAGGTAACAAGAAATGTCAAGCCGTCAATGAAAATGGCCATAATCAACTGAATATATACACACAATTACATATTAGATAAAGAGAACAAAACAGAAACAGAATATTTGAAAAGTCGGACTCCTACTCACGTATTATATCTGGTTTGGGACTGAATCTAGAAGCTTCCTGAGACCAAAAAAGAGGAATTGATCCACGCATTTGTACAACAGAACTCATCTTGCCCTTTGCAGACCCAGCTTCTTCATCTAGGATAATTTGTTCTGTTTCAACATCATTTGCAACCCTTCCTCGATCATTTACTCCGCGCTTCAAGTAACTAAAACCCATGAATAAAGAATAAAAATACAGGGCTACAATTGAGTGTTTCAAGAGAAGAATATTGATTATGACATCACATCGAAAAGGAAAGAACACTAAAGCAATATGTTAAATAAATCACTTTGCACAAAATAATTGTCAAATCTTCAGAGTCAAGAGAATCAGTTTAAAACTAAAAAGTATTTCTACAGATGTAAAGAATGATATGGATTTGATCAAGCTAGCAAAAAATGGATCCATAAAAGTAAAACTAAAGTAGATCTTACCGTGTTCCAGCAAAGTGACGAGAGCGTCTAGATAGAAGAGAAACACTGAAGTCTCTCCCAAATATTGAAAGTCGTACCTGTCAATAACCACTGCCATCGTCATCAACATGCTCTGTAGAGAAGCTATGACGTACATATAAAGCAAAACTAAGTTTCTTAGCACAATGCTCTTAAGAACCTAAGATGTTCACCATTCTTCTGTTGTTCTTAATTACATTTAAGATTTAAATAGGGATGACTAGAACTTTTCTTGAGATTAAAGCACAATAACACATTAGGGCTGCGATGAAATAATATATTATATATCCAGATGATTTCACTAACAATTGCTGCTCGCTCAAATTTTGATTGGTCTAAATTGGCTTCATACAAAAGAGCGAGAGAGAAACCTGCTTAAAATTCCCATGAACAAGTGCTACTGTCCAAATGGTATTGTTGCATCTTGATCGTATAGGCTGCGTAAGGTAGGCATTCCATATAAAGATACTGTCATAGGACATTCCTTCCTCATCCATACACGTTACATTTTTTTGCAAACTATGCATTATAGGGTATGTGTAGCTATAGAAACAATCTTTGATCAAATCTACACTAGATAGAAGCTTTTTGTACCTGCAATTGCATAGAAAAATGAATATAGGACCTATTAGGAGCAGGAAATAATTGCCAATATTGTATTGGTTCAAAGCAGTAACATCAAACTACTAAAAAACATCAAACAGTATGCAGCATCAACCAGATATATGTGTCGAACAACAAAATAAACCTAAACTAAACTGATTATTAAGTCTACCAGGCATATCTGTCTGAATTCAGATACTGCTAATAAATGAAGCTAACTACCTCAGTTCAGCTTTAGAATGAGCCAGGTCTGTTTGAACTGAGACATGAGGAATCGTTATCATTTGGCTCTCTTCTATACCATAAATTGCATGACCACATATGCATCCAATCTGGCGCCGCTTTGTCACAAGAATCAGATAATATGATTCCAGAAACTTGATGCATCCTGGACCGAATGAAAAAATAAAAAATATAACAGAGGACACAAAAAAGCTAATGAAGATCAAACGGAATTGTTAATTTGAAAAAGAGAAACCCACCTGCAACACCAAAACATTTCCCAACAAAGATCAGACCACCAGTGCTGCGATTTCCCTCGCTAATCCGCTGGAGCAGATTCTTGACTTCCAAGGGGGAATAAACAACTGGGTCTTCATTGATATTAAGATCGGATGGCTCTGAACGGTCAATCTTTAATACTCTGAAAAATCTCTTGTTTCGATCACTCCCAATAAGATAAAACCTCTGGTTTAAGTAAAGCAATTATCAGACCACGATAAGGCATCGGTACACAAATGAGGAATAAGCCCCAATGATCAGAAAATCAAAACGAATCATCAATCACACCAAAGAATAAATGAGCAACGTCAACCAACCAACAAAACAAAGATTTAAGCAGCATAATAACGTGATCAAGAAAACCCTATGGAGAAAACATAAATTGAGTAGTTGAAGAATATGGTGAAACACAAAGCCTATCTATTAGGGCAATTCACTCAGCTAGATCATTCCTTCACCTACATTTCTCTGAAGCTAAACAGACGTTTTCAGCACCACTCAAAATTACGAAATGAATGAAATTAACAGAATTGGATTGAGCTGAAACTCAAACTGTACCGCTCGTGTCTCATAGAGACGGAATTTCTCGAGCGCGTACGAATTTGGATCGGTTTCCGGGTCGATGAAGGGCTGAATTTTGGCGGATGAGTGGCCGCCGGAATTCTCCGATTTCGCCATCAAAGATCTGTTCAATTGCAATGACGTACAAAAATCCCGCCCACATGGATTCTCTTCGTATTCTGGAAAAGTCCCGCCAAGAGATTCAGCGGCAACGGTTGATCGATACGATTTTTCAACTTTCCGACACTGATCGTCTTTCAGGTGTAGTAGGTCTGGCAAGGGGTAGAGTAGTATATTTTTGAATGACAGTAATTTTAAAATGATTATTTGCAGTAAAATTCATTTAAGATTTAACTATAAAATATAAAAAGTAATTATATTTATGAGAAAATATTAAATTTATTTCTTATTTTTATAATATTATATAATATATGGATTATTTATATTTAATATTTATTCATAAAATATTTAAAAATAAATGGTAAATAATAAAAATGAATATCAATGATTATAATTTATAAATATGAGATTAATGATTTTTATGACATATATATTTAAATAAATAAAAATTATTAGAGAAAGTATATTTTTTAGTTATAGTAATTGTCACTTACATAAATTATTATCTTAATTCGTAATATATGTTGATTTTAAATTTTTAATGAAATCTATCAATGATATTTTATAACAATTTTTTTAAAGAAACAAAAGTATGAAAAAACTATATTAATAATATTATTATATTTTTCATACCCTAACTTTTATGTTGCATACATAGTCATAATTATGTATGTGAAATTAACATGAGATTATTATTTTTGTAAATTTGATATATAATAATATACATAATTATTCTTTTTTGGTTAGTTTATTTTATAATATAAAAATTTAATATATACATTTTCTTTTTTTTTCATAAAATATAAATTTATAAATTTTATATAAAAGTTAGTAAATAAACTTAAGTTAAAACATGAAAAATAAAGAGAGTGTATTAAATTTCATAACTTATTAGGAGAATGAATGAGAGACATAGATTTTAAATTACACGTTACATGACATGTAACACATGAGTGGAAATTGTATGTTTGATTTAAATTAATTAAAAAATATAAATTTGACATTAGTTTCTGAGAAAATGCTTTGAAAAAATTATTTATTACAAATTTATATAAGTTAACCAAAATAGATATATATATCTTATAATTGTATTTATTTATATTCATTACTACCATGATTCATAATATATATGTATTTATAATTATGATTATTATTTACTTTATTAATCACAATATTATTTATATACACATCAAAATTTGTATTTTATTTTAGTGTTTGCAAATTAAATATTGAACATTTTGTTTTAAAATATTAACTTAACATAGTTCCAATACAATTGAGTTAATTCAAATTTAATATACATATTCAATTTTATTTACGTAATAAGTTCTTATATATATATATATATATATATATATATACACGTATGTATCGAATATTATAACAGTAAATATTATGAGTAAAAATTTCGAACATAATTACAACGCATCATAATATTATGATGGATCACATAAAAAAAACATTATGGAAACCATTGTCGACCAAAATGATCTGTTATAATAAAAAACAACTAAATTTATACATATTTCCGTTAAAAGACATAGATATCTTTTGAAACTTGTCAAATTAACTCCTGAAGTCGTGGTTTTGAAATAATATAACACTTTTGTGTTAGGTGTGTGATCAAACGTTTTTTTTTCTTCAAATTTAACCATAATTTAATAATTAATTACCAAACTAACTTAACTAACTTTCGCATTTTCGAATATACAAAAATATGACAGAACGTTGATGGTATTAGCGTTTTTTACTTTAAAAATTAAAAAAAGTTAATGTGGTTAGCATTTTGGACAAATTCTTAAACGTTGATGGCATGGTGAGGACAAAAAAAATGGCGTCAAACGACAGAAGGTATGCTATGAATATCTCTAATTTAAATAAAAAACAATAATAACATAAATGTTGATGACATCTACGTTTGAGTTTTTGCTAAGGGTGAGCTTGGGCAGGTCGGGTTGGATCAGTCTTTCTGGTAAGACCGAGCTCGAAATCCTAGTTCTCACATGTGGAGGACTGAGATCGACTTCGGTCTAAAAAGTCAGTATGAGTCGGTCTTGCTTGACTCAGGTCGGTCTCAGACCGAAATTTTTACAAAAAAAATGTTTGAATTTTACGATTCGGGCTATACGCATGGCAGACCGAATTAAGTGGGAATTAACCATTTTTTCTATTAAATGGAAAATATCCTATTTAGTTTGATTCAACACCAGACAACCCATATATTGAAGGGGAAGACTAAGGAGGAGTGGAAAAGGAAGAAGAAGATGTAGAGGTGTGTGATCTCTTTATGAACCGAATCGATATGTGTTTCCTTCAGTGCTGTTCTCGAGAAGATGAGTTATTCTTATTTGAGCCATTGTTTGAGGAGAAGCTTGTGGGTTGGAGTCACTGCGATTTGGTGGAGAGGATGAAGCGACTTCGGATGCTCCATTAGGGACAATGTTGTGTTTGGAATTAGTGGAGATTCTTTTGCTTTCGTCATTAATATGTAGTTGCAGAGCACCGTACTTCACTCCCTCACAGAATATGTGGGGTGGATCTAAGTTAAAGGAGTGGACGGCCCAGTGGAAAGTCCAAAGTGAAGTCCTCAAGTCCAAAGGGAACATGCTCTAACTTTCTCAAGCCCAAAGGAAAGTCCCTCTCTTTTAACCGATTTTGGGTCAGACCGATCCTACTCGGTATTTTAGGGGGAAAGCTCGAGACCGAGCTCGACCTTGGAGGAAAAAAACCGTTCGCTCGGTCTCGGTCCTAATCGAGTCAGTCTCAGACCTATTCTGTTGAGATTTTGGTTCCACCATTCTTTTTTGCTCACCCCTAGTTTTTGCCCCAAACACCGATGGAGTTAGTATTTTTTGACATCAGCGTTTATGAGTTTTTGACATAAGCGTTATTGTTTTTGCCTAAAACGTTTATGACTTTTTGCCCAAAACACATAATGTGGAATTTTTGATTAATTTTAGAGTGTTCATGTGGACGTGAGAAAATGATAACATGAATGTAACTTAATTTTTTTTTATATGGACCAATCAAATTAAATTATTATAACAATATGATAGAGAAAATGTTGTTAAAAACTTATTTGTCAAAATGATAGTATGGTTAGTCAAATTAATATATATATAGATTTACTGGTGAACTAGTGATCGATCCGCCGAAATGAAAATTAACATCTAATTAGTATTAAATTTGGCCAAAAAAAAAATAGTATTAAATTCGATTCGATTTAATTCTAGTTACACTAGTTCAGGTTATTCAATCTTTTTTGATATGACTTGACTCAGTAAGAAATTTATTGAAGGGTTAATGTTCAAAGTGCCCCCTAAAGTTTGGTCGAAATTTAAGAATCCCCCTTAAAGTTTAAAATTTGAAATTTTAGTCATAATGTTTGGACGAAATCAAAAATTTCCCCTTTCCGTCTTAAGTCCTTTTATTTTAAACGGAAAACGGACATGTGCCTAGCACGTGACTTCACTTAAATTTTAAAGACCAAATTGCCCTACCCTCTTCTTCTTCATCGTTCAAGGGTGACCAAAGGGGTGCTCCAAACCCTCCATCTCACGCCTCCTCTGTTTTCCTTCCTCTGATACCTAGATATACTGTTCTAGCCAGTAGCCGTAGTAGTTTTTTCTTATTTGCTTACTGTCTGTTAGGTAGCAAACAAAATTGAACCTTGGTCACAGATTGAAGGTTGGAAATTAGAATCAAATGTGAAGATTCATGAAACCCGAAGATTGAACAAATGATGATCACTTAGGAAAAGGTTTAGACTAGTCCATGTTCAGCCAACTACAGTTGTACTCCAGATCTATTACTTTCCTAGTTTGTAAGTTTGTAGTTTACAGATCCGTACCTCATGAAATTGAATATTGGATCTTTTCTTTCAGGTAAGCTAATCATCATAGCTAACAACTGCCCTCCCCTACGAAAATATGAGATCGAGTACTACGCCATGTTGGCCAAGAACGGATTGTAGTCGTCTCTACTCGTTATTCAATTTCAGTATGAATGTGCAACATTTTTATTGTAGTCATCTCTACTCGTTATTCAAGAACGGATAGAGACAATCCACTACCTAGTCAATTATTAGCGATTCCAGCAACCTTTTCATGTAGTTTGATACGCTCTTAAACGATACGCAAATCTCAAAGACCAAAGAGCCTCTAATCAGTCTGAACAGGTCATTGAACGCTCTGTGTGCGGCCGTTCAGGACCTTCCCCTGCTCCCGCTGGATCTAGCGCTTGAGCTCCGGTTTTGGTCTGTGGCCGGAGGTTGGACGGATGAATAGCGGTAGAAGAAAGTTTGGATTCCAGAACGACCCCGGGAATGCGATGTAGTATAGAGGATACTTCCAGAACGGCCTCGGGAGGTCCTTGAGCTCTGATTTGGAGAAATCACCAACGGTGAAGGTGACAAACTCTGAGGGATCCGATCTCGTCGAAATTCTGCCGGTCGACGAGCCACTACCAAAGAGCATCAAGATGATAGGAGCAGGGGAAGGAAAACAGAGGAGGTGTGAGATGGAGGGTTTGGAGCACCCCTTTGCTCAACCTTGAACGATGAAGAAGAAGAGGGTAAGACAATTTGATCTTTAAAATTTAAGTGAAGTCACGTGCTAGGCACATGTCCGTTTTTCGTTTGAAATAAACGGACTTAGGACGGAAAGTGGGAATTTTTGATTTCGTCCAAACATTAGGACTAAAATTTCAAATTTTAAACTTTAAGGGAATTCTTAAATTTCGACCAAAATTTAGGGGCAATTTGACCAATAACCCTTTATTGAATCAAATTTGAATACTGACATAATCGATTCGATGGCTTCATCTATTTACACCTCTAAGTTTGTTTCAGTGATTATTACACAAGTCCTAACCTTGTAATCTCACAAAATTAGCCCCTTATGTTTCAGTTTGAGGTCAGAACAGTTTATTACTTTACTCTGTATAAAAGCAGCTGAGTCGCCGAAGGGCCGTTCTAAAACCCTACCACCGCCATGAATCGGCTACTGCTGCTACGGAATGCCTCTCACTGTGCTGCTAATCTGCTCCGATCTCCAGCCACGCTGAAGTCGAACCATATTCCCTCTCTCATTGCTCCGCCGGCTGAGCTAACGCGGCAGCCCCTATTCAGGCTCTTCTCTTCCGAGTCCGGGAACGATCCCACGGAAGAAGAAGCCCAGATAAATGCTCTGTCGCCGGCGCCGGAGACAGATTTGTCTCCTTCAGTAAAGAAAGAGGCCTCAATCGAAGTGCCAGACGTCAGTAACAAAGGTAACATGTCTCGTTCTAGATGCTCTCAGTCAATCGGCCGCGAATTCAAAGAAATGACTTTGGTTAATTTGAAACTTTTCTCTGATTTGCGATTTTAGAGTTGAAGGCGCGGATAGATAAGTACTTCAAAGGTGATGAAGAGGCTCTCTTGCCAATCCTGGAGGCGATCCTGCAGAGAAGAATGAACAGTAAGCATGAGGAGACTGATGACGAGCTGATTGATGAACTTCAAATGCAGCCGCTCGATGACGTTAAGGATCAGGACTTCGAATCGGACTTTGAGACTCTGCATGATACGGATGAGGATGTTGAGAACCTTTACGATGCGTCCGAAATTGTGAAGACGAGAATGCAGGAAGATCCGTACTTCAATGTGGATGACACGAAGTGGGACGAGATGGTTGAAGAAGCTGTCAGGCATGGCTACTTGATGAATACCAAAGAATGCGAGAACGTTCTAGAAGACATGCTTTCTTGGGACAAGCTCCTTCCTGGTACTTTACTTTGCCGTGTTCTTAGTCAAATTATTCGAGACCATATAGAGAGGAGGTGGATTATTTCTCTCATGTGCTTAATCTTCAAAATCTGATATTTTTCCAGCTAAAATGAAGAAAGAAGTCGAAAAGAAATTCAATGAGCTCGGAGATATGTGTGAGAATGGGGAATTAGAGGAAGCAGAAGCGTTTCAGCTGTTCAAGCAGTTTGAGGATGAGATGCTTATGAAGTATGCAGAGAATATGGAAGAGGGAGGGCCTTCAAAGTTTGACTCTGCTGCTCCAAACACGAATCAGGACATAGATGACCCGCCTGGTGAAGGGCCGATCCTTAGATGGCAAACCCGAGCAGTTTTTGCTCCAGGTGGTGATGCATGGCATCCCAAGAACAGGAAGGTGAAAATGTCTGTCACTGTTAAGGAACTCGGGCTTTCCAAACACCAATTTCGCCGGTTAAGGGAGCTGGTTGGAAAACGATACCATCCCGGGAAAGATGAGCTTACCATAATTAGTGAAAGGTAATGCTTACACTCTCTTTCGAACCATGTATACAATGATGCTGTACAGCAACTGTTTCACAATTAGCTTAGCGTTCTTGAAAATCAAGATGCCAAAAATTGAGCTAGGGATTTGTTCAAGATGCTTAGAATCTCCAACTCGTTCTTCACACGGAGCTCTTTGAAGATCATATTGAAACTCTTTTACATCTGCCAGTCCTTGTTCACCATATATCCTGAGTAGCAACGTTAATATTGAGACAGCAATGAGGGTACTGTTTAGTGTATGATGTTTAGCAACTATTTGGTTATCAATATGCATACATGGTTGAATATATCAAGGAACAACCTTTACTTATACAGACTATAAAATTTTAGCTTGGCATTTGGTTCGTGATGCTTGATGCCTGTAGCTTGTCAATTCCAGTCTCCAACGTAATGTCATTTTGCAGATCATATCGAGACATTTTGATATTTTTCCAACAACGATAGCATAATAACCTAGTAAGCTTTATGTATGTGTCTTATATGTATAGGTTTGAGCACCGTGAAGAAAACAGAAAGGACTGTCTTCGAACGCTGTTATCCCTTATAGAGGAATCCGCGAAAGCAAACAAGATGGTGGAGGATGTACGGACTTCATATGTGAAGGACCGACTCAGGGCTAACCCAGCATTCATGGAAAGGTTGCAGGCCAAGATTGCAAGAACCAAGTCTGCTTCATCAATGAACGGATCCTCACCTGCATGAAACCCTTATTTCTAGTGGAGTTCGAACGGAGAAGGTAGTTCGAGTAGATTCACAGGTGATTAAGTTACTATTTGGTAATCATCTCAAATGATGAGATTGTTATTATTCTGGTAGAATGAATCTTAAATACATGGCTTTGGACATCTTATTCCAGAATACATCATATTGGACATTTATTTTATTGTTTTGGAAAATGCTCTCCTTATTCTTATTTTAGACAGAAAAAAAAAACATTTTTTCATTGAGATATGTTTAAAAGTATACTGAAAATCTGGCCTTAAAGTTGGGACTTATTAACATATTTTTAGTTTGGTTTAGATGAGCACCCTAAATTTGAGTTGGAGTCGCATGTAGACTACATTCCCAAGCAGTATATATATTTTTTTTAAATAACTTGCCATGAATAATATATATAGGATTAAATACAAATTGCTAGTTAAACTTCAAATGAGTGCCAATTTATTAGTTGAATTGTTTTTTGAACAAACAAAAATGCAAACTCTTACTCGAAAGTCTTAAGTTATATACACTAGATATTAATAATTATATATATATATATATATATATATTAAATTACTTGATATATATATTGATCGTTTCATATACATACTGAAATTGATAGAATCTGGTCCTACACAATTGATATGGACAATATGATGGAGATTAGGGTTGATCATGGACGGACCGGGCCGATCTTGGAGGCAGGACCGAGACCGAAATTTCGGTCTTGACATTTGAAGGACCGAGACCGATTTTGACCAAAAAAGTCAGCCCTAGTCGGTTTTGAACCGAATTTTTTGGTAAAAAAAAACCCAACTAAATTGACCAAAAAAATCACCGAAATTTTGGTCTTGAACTCGCTCGCTTCTCATCTTCCATCGCACTTCACTTATGGAACCGATCCAACGGTTGTTGAATGCTTCAAAGTCATGAATTATTAGTGTTTAAAGGGTTACACCATGAATTTTTAGGATTTTCTTCAAAGCTGGGCCGGTTCGTTCCTAGTCGAGCTTTTGGGGAAAAAAGTCCGAGACCGATATTGAAGAAAAAAACTCGTCCGCTCGGTCTCGATCTTAGTCGGGTCGATCTCGAACCGATCTTATCAGGAATTCGGTTCAACCAGTATTTTTTTATCAGCACTAATGGAGATAATTTTTTTTTTTTGGCCAAGTTAATGGAGATAATTGACCCACTGATTTTTTTTTTTTTGCCCAAAAGTGGCCCACGATTTGAGAGAAATATTGCACAACAACTGAATGTTGGGGGCTCTATTTCCATAATGAAATATTATAGGTTTTTTTCAGATACTTAGATATTGGGGGTGCAGTTTGCAAATTGACTCTCTTTTCATTTTTCGGTTCGTATCGGGGGTTTCTTCTACTTTCGGTAACTTAATTAGCTGAAGCAGAAGCTCATTTCAGTTCTGAGCTCATAGAGAGAATTTCTAGACTCTTCATCGTCTCCCGTCCATGATCCTCTGTACCTAATCTGCATATTCTCCTTCCGCCGCTGTATCTACAAGCTTTCTCCGTAACGTACGATGACTAACACCAACAGCAACGATAGTAGCAGCACCAGCTCAGCCATCACAACCTCCATCAATTCAAGCTCCAATTGCTGTGATCTCGGCCTACACTTCCTCGAATTGGCTCGAGCTGGCGCCTCTAAGGTTCCGCAGTCTGACTCTGAGGAGGCTCCGTCTGAGCTCAACACACTCAATAGCTCCGCGGGCTTCCTTATTGTGTCCACTGATAAGCTCTCCGTCAAGTACACGAGCGTCAATCTACACGGGCATGATGTTGGTGCCGTTCAGGCCAATAAGCCTGCTCCAGTGAAGCGGCTTGTGTACTACTTCGAGATGTTTGTGAAGGAAGCTGGAAGCAAGGGTCAGGTTTCGATTGGATTCACCACCGAGGGATTCAAGATGCGAAGGCAGCCAGGGTAAGTATTAATGCGTTTCCCTCCTGCATTTCGTCTTAGCTTATATGGTGCATAGTTTCCTGTAATTTGTTTAGCGAACTATAATTATCACACTATCCCATGTTTGTGTTCCATCATTAACGTATACCTTTGGGTTCTGCTCTTGTCTGGTTATCTTGATTCAACATCAGTTGTTCTAGATCTTTATTAGATTGGTCTAAGGGAACGTTAGTAAGGGCAGGAGAAACGTATTCACACACTTTTAGCTGCCAATATCCATTTGCTGTAAGATATCCGGAAATATTAAGCTCTTAGTAGTGCATTTGCTTCAAATTTCCTTCTTAGAAGTTATGATTGTGATATTTAGTCCTGAGAAATGTAAAATTAGTTCAGTTTGCTTTGCATCAGAAACAAATGCAGAAGCATAGTGTTCATATGTTTGCTTAGCTAACTAGAGGGTTGCTAACTTAATCTGGCTAATCTATCTCGTAGGTAAATATGTATTTAGTAACTTGCTTTATTAAAATTTGAATCAAGGCTTCAATTGACAATTGATTCAAAAAGAAACAACAAAGTACATAATAAGTGATGGGGACCTCAAATCGGTTCCTGATAGATAGATCAATAGGAGATTGACTTGTTCGGTTGATCAAGGTGCTTACCATTTCTGAGGTTCAAGTGATCCCTGTGTCTTATTAAACCTTGCTGGTTTGTCCATGGCTAAGCCTCTTTAACTTGATGAAGATCCTGACGTAGACCTCATAATTTAAGGTGGCATAGTCGCATAGACAATACATAAGATCAAGGGAGAGAATTTCTTTTTGTGAGTCTTTACCTGAAGACGAACTTATATCACTTCTTTTCGAACAGGTGGGAAGCCAACAGTATTGGTTATCATGGTGATGATGGTTTTCTTTATCGTGCACAAGCAAAGGGAGAGGCTTTCGGACCAACATACAATGCTGGTGATATAGTTGGTGGCGGTATTAATTATGCTTCACGGAAGTTCTTTTTTACGTAAGAAAGTTCTTTTGCTAGTATGATGTATTGTCATATGCATTTTATTGTACTCTCAGATAATTCCTCCATTGAGGATTTTTTGTAATTTGAATAACAGTAAAAACGGGGTTGTGGTAGGAGCTGTCGACAAGGACTTGAGGGGTCCATTATTTCCTACAGTTGCAGTTCATAGTCAAGATGAGGAGTAAGTTATGTTTTCTACTTTGGTGTACATGTATTGTTCAGTCTCTGATCCAGACTCTTCTGTTTGGTCTCACAGGGTTCATGTTAACTTCGGCCAAAAACCTTTTGCTTTCGATCTCAAGGTGAGACTGCTTTGTCCTGCGTGGTTTCACTTTTCTTTTTATTACCAGAGGCTGTCAAATTACCTCTATCTTGGAGCCTTGGAGGCTAATGGTCAATGTCTGTTTGATTGCTAACCATTTTTAAATGTTATGTGCTTGTTTCTTCTTTTGTGAAGGGCATAGATGTAGTCTGTTGTTGGTATGGTGGGTGTAAAATCGTTTTACAGTAAAATACATTTGAGTCAACATTGTCTCTGTAGCAATGTGTTGAATTCATTTATGACAGGAAGAACTTAATTAGGCTGAATGTCTGTTCATGAAATTTAAATTCTACGTAAGTTTTGTCACTACACCCTCTTTAGCATATTTATAGATATAGACATTGTTAACTGTAGCTTAGACCTATCAGGAACCCTGTTCATAAATATGCTGACATAGTTTATCTAGTTTGTAGTCATTTTTCTCACTCACTTCAAATCTTCAGGCATTTGAAGCACAAGAAAGAGTAAAGCAACAATCCGCCATAGAAAATATACCTTTGCCTCCAAACATCACTTATGAGTATGTTCCAAATTATCGTTTCTTTTGAATTAATTTACTCTTCACAGGTAATTGATCAGTGTTGTTATTAAGTTTATCTGTTGAATATACTCCAATGCAGATCTGTCAATGCATTCTATATGCTTTGTTATTGTACCACTACTTTCCTGAAGTATCTTTCCTCTAAAACACTCTTCTTTGGTGCACGTGTTTCTTCCATTGAATTTGGCAGTGACAGTAATACATGTCAAGTGGCTTTGTTATAAGTTGCTTTCTTTGATGACCCAAATTCAGTCTTTGAACACCAAGAAGCGGGGATTCTTTGGTTCTGTTCCTAGTGATATGTCTAGTCTAGCACATGTCATTGTTTCATTGGAGAAAGTGACAGAACCAATTTGCTTAAGAAAGTGAATCATCTCCTGTCTTCTAAAAACCTATTAAGGTGAAGGGAAATTACCTGAGGATGCTAGTGGAATATATTTGTTTAGCACATGGGCTTGGATCCTACACTTATTTTGAGTATCATCTTTATCGTATTTGGATTTTGGACGTATTATCCAAGCCTGCTAAGCAAAAGAAAAAGAGAGTTGAGATGATAGTATTTTCCACTACCTCACACAACTTTGTTTCACTACCAGGATTGTCCGGTCTTACTTGATACACTATGGGTATGAAGATACACTAAATTCATTATACATGGCCACCAAAAGTACATCTACAGTTCCTGTGGATCAGACAAATGGCTTTGATGAAGCAGATATCTATGCTTTAAGCCAGAGAAAAACCCTGCGCCAGGTATATGATATCTGTCATGGATTGGTAGTAAATGTTCTATTTTAACAGTTCTCTTCTTATACTCTGAGCTGCGTAGCTATTTCATCTAGGTGTATCATAGTATTTTAAGGGAAGTGACATTTTATTCTTTTCTTTATTAATGTGACAATCCAGAACTGAATATGGAGCAGTCAATCGAAAAGCTCAACATTTTCTACTTGATAAAAGGCTGCTTATAAAAGCATTGATTTTTAATGGCTCAAAGAGTTGAAAACTAGGTATAGGGTAGTTTGGAGTAGTTCGAAGCAAGCTTTAATTGCAAATATCTTCTAGTTAGTAGTTCACATGAATTGCTCATTGGATAAAATATTATAACTTATCATACATTTTTTGTGACTTTTCCTATACCCTGTAGAACAAAAAAGGCTAGTGTTTTACCATTCTTTTAAGACTTTTTTTTTTGTTATCTGCTTTGATCTTGACTGGGTTTTATTTAATCTTCTTTGGATGAAGCTCATCAGGAGCGGGGATATTGATACTGCATTTGATAGACTCCGGGAATGGTATCCACAGATTCTTCAGGTTTGTTTCATTTCCGTTATATAATCTCAGTGTTTTACCCTGGCACTGGCTTATGAAGAGTCTCTGATGCCTAATTAACGATAATAGGATGCATACATTTCATATAGTAATAACTGTTATAAACTAAAGTTACTCAGAAGCATGATCTTAGAGAGACATTTGTCTGCTACTGCTAGTTTTCTTCAGCATCTAAAACGATTCTGATATTTGATTTGGTAATTAATTTTTACCTTATGGAGTACTAGTATTTATGCATGTCTTGTTGCAGGATGATAAATCAGCTACATACTTCCTTCTGCACTGCCAGAAGTTTATTGAACTCGTTCGGGTATAGTGACTGTGATTTACTTTTCTTTAAAGTTATAGTTTCTTCATGTATATATAGGCTGCTAGAGCAGAGTATTTGTTTATCACAATAATGATGTAGCATTTGTGAGTGAACTCCATGATATACAGTGACAAGAATAGTTATGTGTGAACTCCCAGCGCTTCATTTTTATGAATTTTTTTTGGTGTTCTGGAAGCTTTTCAATGAGATCTAACTGAAATAAAATAAATTGAAAGTTGACATCCTGCCTGTCACGTATAAGAATATACCAATGTGTAGGACATGCTGTCTATACCAATGTGTAGGACATGCTGTCTAAAATCTGAAGCTTTATCTGTGATTTGCATGACTGGTTCAAGGTTGGAGAGCTTGAGGAGGCTGTGAAATATGGAAGGGTTGAACTGCGGAATTTTTTCGGTGTCCCCAGATTTGAGGAACTTGTTCAGGTAACAACAATCAAATATTTATTTTAAAATGATAATTGTGCATTTTCCCCACTTCTCATTGATGTCTGTGCTTACTGAATCTGATCTGTCAATGTTTACGACAACATCTCCTCTATATCTCTAGGACTGTGTGGCTCTTCTGGCGTTTGAACACCCAGAGGACTCCTTTGTTGGATACCTCCTCAAGGATTCACAGCGTGAGGTAGTAGCAGACATGGTGAATGCAATGATCTTATCGACAAATCCAACCGCACAAGACTGCTTGCGTTCTCCTCTTGAGCGACTTCTGAGGCAGCTAACTGCTTGTTGCCTTGAGCGAAGGTTGCTGAATGGTAACCAAGGTGAAGTTTTCAATCTCTCCAAACTACTCGAGACCACTACTAAAGGTAATAATCCTTGAGAATTCAGGCTACTGCCCCACCTCGACCTATCACTAATGTCATCAATTAAATTTCTCTCCTAGCTTAAAACGCCCCTCAGTTTAATATGTTCGAAGAGAGAAGACGCCTTATGCAGATTCTGAAGCGGGAGAACAAAAAATGGAAGAAATTCGCGCGATTTAATGCAATTTGTTTTCAGTTGTATGTGCAATCCAACTTTGTATAGATTGGGAAGTCTTGAAATTAGAGAAAATGTTGGACAATAGAAATCTGTAAACCCTACTACAGCTTATTGTTGTTTGTTTGTTCTGAGCTTGGATTGTAAACCCTTTTCTAAATCAGTTACATGTGATTAAAGCAATCCAAGAAGGGTTGGAGTCCCCTGACTGTAACAACGCCAAGGTTGAGCAGCCAAGGCTACCCTGCATCCAGACCAATTTAGGCCATGGACCTGTCCTGGCTTGGGTTGACAAACACAGTCCGAGTTTCTACTGTAAGTTGATTTTGATTAGTGGTCTGGTGATTAGTCGATCGGGTATATCAAGGGTATTGGCTAACTCCGGCCTAGCTTCGATGCAATGTGGCAACTCAGTTTTGGGTTGGGAAGCCGTAGATTTAAACAAGATAAGAGTTATGCAGGTTAACAACTTGGAAGATTTAACAACTTGCTTGAACTTTTTTTGGATCAAATTGCAGGTTAATTTTATAGGTTAACTTTTGTTTATTATCTTACTGTGTTTTGTGAAAATAAACTTTTAAGAAGATATACACTTTGCTAATGCAACTTTTGTGAAAATTTACATTTATCAAATTATTTAAACAAAATCAGCCAGCAAATTATAAGTTTTAAAATTTTGATTAGTAAGGAAATAGCCAACCCAAAATATTTTGATACTGTTATATGGCGCTGAAAAAGAACGTGTCTAAATTTGGTCCAAAATCCAAATGATTGATTGAAGATTTGAACTGAACTTTTTAGTGCATCAATTTATCTACAAGGATTTAGTCAACCGTGCGGTCGATTATCTGCTTCCACAGTCGGAGCAGATTACTACTCTCTGGTTTCCTCCATCATTGGATTACTCTACTGTGTTGCTCTCCCTCTCTGGCCTCCTCCATCATCGCTCCATAGCCGTCAGCTACCATGGCCTGTACGGTCGCCGCCTTTCGTGCCCCACCAGCAACTTGTTCACGTCGCTTCTCCGACCCAGTTCCTACCCGTTCGGTTCAGACAGCTTCCCTCTCATGGGCATCGTCATTTCCCACGATCCAATTCTCAATCCCTAGCACCCCCAGTCCTCCACTCGTTAAGAAGGTATGTTCTGTGCATCTCTTCCTTCCATCCTCATCCAACAATTGAGTTGGGGAAAGCCGTTACTTGTTCGTATAAACCTTTCTTCTGTTTCCTGAGAAATGACAATTGGGGGGTTATTTATATTTAGATTGGCTTTACTGTCAATCTTTATAGTTCTGCTACAAATTTGGTAGAGTTTAGAAGTTGTTTCGTTCAAGTTCTAACGAAACTGTTTGTGTTGTTAGTAGCTTCAACCTTAAAGAAGTAATACATATTAAGAACCCATCTTGACCTACTACCTCTAGCTTTTACAGGGACGAACAAGTGTTCAGTCTTAACTTCACAAACCTTTATTCTCTGGGTTTGAAATTGCAAAAGCAATCCTGTATACCTAAAAGAAACTTCATAAATCCTGCCATGGGATAGTTCATCAACTGTATCCGAAGGAAGACCCAAGTCACAATTTAAAATTTACCAATAACCTTCACTCTAGAGTCTAGAGATGAATAAATTAAAGGGGGAATCACTAAATGATGCTTGAATTGAATTACTGTGCTCTGCATGAGTTATGTGGATGCCAATAGTTGAGTATATGAACAACACCGCAACAATGAAACATCCATCTGTTGCAACATTTGAGCTTGTTTTTCTTACCTAGTGTTGCTGTCTGAACATGAATTCCATGGTAAATCTGATAGGTTTTACTAGTGTGCTTAATGAATCAGGCGATTTAACAAAGTGTCTTAGACAAACAAACCAATTTAGTTGCGTGATAAATGGTCTGATTAAGACTTCTTTTCTTAATGGATACTTTCTAAAACTGATCAATAAGTGCACATTTGATTTGATCAACATCCAAATGGTGAACCGGATATTGTTTCTGCAACTGCTGCAAGTTGTGAAGAGCATAAGCTTCTTTCTACTTTAAAGTTATGATTTTTCATTTTAAATCTCCAGGATTTGGTCATTCAATCTGCTTGGACCCGTCGGTCACGTGGCGAACTTGCAAACAAACCGAACCGCAAATCATGGAAGCAGAGGACAGACATGTACATGAGACCGTTCCTTCTGAACATCTTCTTCTCCAAGAAATTCATCCATGCAAAGGTGATGCACAGAGGTACCAGCAAGGTGATATCAGTGGCCACCACCAATGCCAAGGATCTTAGATACTCCATGCCTTCTCTGACAGACAATAATGCATGTCGAGTCATAGGGAAGCTGATCGCAGAGAGATCGAAGGAGGCTGATGTTTATGCAATTGCTTATGAGGCAAGGAAAGACGAAAGGATTGAGGGACGGCTCGGGATTGTGCTTGATACAATTAAGGAGAATGGTATCATTTTTGTCTGATTGCTGTCTGAAACCATGTTTGGTTACAATGTTTTGTGTCCTAATCGTGTTTAAACGTGTGTTTGTCGTGTATTTGCATGCTAGATGTGTTTAAACACGATTATTATTGAGTCTAAACGTATAAGAGTTATTTAGACATGATTATTATCGTGTTTAAACGTATAAGAGTTGTTTACACATGCTTAGTAATCGTGTCGTATTATTATCGTGTAAAACATAGATCGTTACATATCGTTTAATCGTGTTGTGTCAGAAATGGTTACCCATAGTCCTAAACTTTGGACTTAGTTGTCACAAGTATAGAAGTTTAGGGGTCTTATAGCTTGTAGTAAGTCTTTATGTAATGTTGGTATTCAATCATTATTCTCCTCATATGTGTGTTACTTTCATGGATTTAGTTTGCAAATACTACATAATTGTTTGACCTAGTGAAAAAAGGCTTTTTTCAGTTTGCCAAAAGTTTGGGGTTCAAAGTTATAATGATCAATAAATTGGTTGTAGATTGCAAATATTAAATTATATTTTTTCCTTGGTGAATCAAAAACTTCTTTTCAGATTGCCGCTTTTATTCGTCCACGTAATAACTGTCGCGCTGCCGCCATCTCTAGACCTCCATATGCTTCTCAATCTCATCAAACCCTAATGAACAATAATGGCTCCAAGGCTTTCCGGCATGCAGAGGGAGGTCCTCGGCCTCTACCGGGGATTCCTGCGTGCGGCTCGGTCCAAGTTTCCTGAGGATCGCCAACGTATCGAGTCCATCGTTGCCGCCGAGTTCCGCCGCAATGCGCGGGAGGTGGATCGCAAGAATTTTATCTACATCGAGTACTTGCTCCGTCGCGGCAAGAAGCAGCTTGATCAGCTCAAGAGCCCCGGCACTACTGGATTGTCCTCATTCAGTTCCAAATCTTCCCTAAATTGAGAAATCTAGAAGAAAGATCCTCGATTCTGGTATAAATTAAGTTATTTACTTTCTTGATAGGGATTCTTTAGATGTTATTGCTGATTTGAGGTTCGATTCCAAGCATTTGTTCTTCCTCAAGAAGCTTATAATTCGATCTAGATCATGTTTATCTCAGAATAATTTGCTGTAATTGGTATGTGCAGTACAGTCAAACTCAATGTCTGTAGCATAATAACTATAAATATCGATCATTCAGCTGAATTGTATGTGAGTTCATCATTTTAACCAATATCAATCATTATGCTATGCTAAATCTATCTACTTGCAGCATCCAGTCTTGAACTGAATGCAAATTAGTGGAACATTATCGTTCTATTGTTTTGTCATTTCATATTTACACTCTGGTTATATGAGATACAGATACGTCCGTCTTCAATTACAATAGATTATGATAATCAATCATATAAATGATGCACCTTTATGTTACTGCTGGCCAATGAGATAGTTCCCAAGCAACCATTTTAGGGCTGGATCTTGTTACAACGTGAAGATACTGATATTCTTAAGATTGGACTTTGAAGGGTAGAGTAGCAATCGAGCTTTTATAATATGATGGTCTTATGTGCATATAGCAGATGCTATAGCTTTCCTCTGTATACTACAGAATTGAGCTTATCATTCATTGTTGGTGGATTTTGTCTTGCTATGCATAGATTCATTCATCAGCATAGACATCCTTTAGGAATTAGGACCTATTTCCGAAACTTATCTACATAATTGTATTTTTTATTTGTAGAAAGAAAAGAATAGGTGTTAAGAATAGTAATATAAGTTTGTGCATCCTTGGTCAATGTTGATTCAACTTATACCTCCAATCTACTCCATGGTTGTACTTTTGATCTCACTAGCCGTATGGAATTAATTTGGTCCATTTGGAGCTAAACATGCTGCCATGCTGGTGGAAGGAAGCCTAGCCTGCACATTGGAGAACCAATGGAGTATTCTACACAGGAATTCTACACGGGAATAGGTCATGTCATAAATAAATAAATTAAAAATTATCACGTTAAATTTTATCCTAATTATTATTATTCCTCTTACTTGATTAAACTAACTGATAGACAACACTCTCTCTCTTTAACGAAAAAGAAGCAGAAGAAGACAGGTCCTTCCTGACGCAGCCTGCTTCTTCTAATTCAGTTATTCTTCATTTCTTCTTCTTTATGGTAATGCTAAATGGTTGTTATGGTTATTCCACTGATACTCAGATTTCTAGTGCACAATTAACACACACTCTCTCTCTCTCCTCCCTCGTTCCCACTAAGCTTTACTCCACTTTTCACTACGGGGATCTCTGTTTTGTACTTATTGCCCGGTTCTTGGTGAATGTGAATTCACGGAAACGATGAATCCTGAATTTGTTCGCCCTCAGCTGAAGCCATGTATCATGCCTCTGACCCATTTTCAACCTTCCCTTTACATTTGCCTTATCAACTCTCAGATCTTCACCGTTTCTTAAGGTTCCACGGAGGAGTTGTTGAGCGCAATGCAGCACAGCTACACCCAACTCAGTAGTGGCAGGCTCAATGGCATACAGTTGCTACCATACTCGCTGATGTCACACCCCATTCGAAACAAGGGCAACGTCGGAAGTCTCCCTGGAAGAATGGGGAAGCAGAGCCTTGCAGAGAAATTGGTCGTTCTGGTATTGTCTGTATTGTTTAGGAGGACAGGCCGAGGTGTGCTTTTTTTCGCGCTGTTGAGGTTCTCATCAGGAGAATTTTAGTCAGAAGTTGTTGGACACAGGAAAAAGTGCTAGGAGGTTCAAAGGGATTTTGTGACATCATCGATCGAAACTGTATTTTCAACTTCTTTGATTGATCTGATTTGTTGAATGTTGTTGCTGTATATGGGGTTGTTTAGGTTTGATGTTCGCATAAAGAAAAAGATGCCGTTGTTCATGCACCTGCACCACCAGGTTCAGTTTATCGGAGACCTTAGGCTTTTGAGAAACTGTCTGTTCATGGAAGCTGGGACCAATGCGACCTACAGTACGGTAATTGAGATGCTTTTTGGTGGGAAATTATGGCATAATTGAGATTCTTCTGCACTGAAATTCCGTAGGATCTTATTTCTAGTATAATTCAACGCCATGCTGATCACTCTGTCATCTTGGTTTTACGGTATGCTTGTCTGCAGAAAGGTTTAACTTTTTTAGCTCCCTGGAAAGTGGCAATAAAATTTTGCAGCTACAATTGGCATGGAACTGGAAGCCTCATCAAGCTTGGAAATCATGTATGAGTTTGACAATTACGCAAGCAGGTTAAACTTCTAGCTTACATTCAGATATCTTCATAAAGCCTTGTACTTTTCATTATGTTTCTTCTCATTTAACTAGTTCCATCCATGTATTGATTTTTGTTAGCGTACACACATGCCAGTTTGAATGGTGTTTGTTTACTATGGTAAGGAATAGAAAGCCTGACTTGTGAAATTGGTTTATTACCCCCACATTTAGCACATGGTCCTTTCTATAGTTCGTTTTTATGAGTACCATCCGAGGAAGTAGCAATCAATAATGCTCTAATATAAGATGGCGTAGCGGTTCAACGCCTCGTCCTTAACCAGATGGGGGCCCTCTAGGAAACCCGCGGGAAACCAAAAAAATGCCAATATTTTTATAAGTTTACAGGTACAACCTTTTGTTCTTATGCATCTTATTTGTTCATAGTTTATATGTGTTCTTACTTGGGCCTTATGATTATAATGAGCTAACTGTTTTTCTTTACTTTCAGAATCGGTGGAGTTACCAGTTTCTAATTGTTTTCTTATCATTGAAGCAAATGGCATTCTGAACCAACTACGGTTATCGGTATGTTTAATCAAACCAAACTCTCTGGTTTGATTGTATATGATTTTCTTAACCAAGATATCTCATTTTTTGGTGAGGGGCCTTTCTGGAATTAGTCTGAACAAGAGTGGTAATGTTATTACCATCATTCCTTGTTGTTGTGTGTAAAAACCAACTCCACGACTTATGAAAAATTGAATAAGATTAGTTAGTGTTCATTACTCGAAGTGCAGTATAATGATATTGGTAATTATTGCATTTCCATATCATAATCTTAGATCATTTTTGTTTAACATATGCAATGCTGTAGCAGTTGCTGGACTCCTCAATGCAACGCATGTAACTCCTATGTTTCATTTGAACAGTGTGTGGCAAGATTCCAGGTTGGTATTCTTCTCTAAAATGTCACTTGCAACCACTTTATATTTTTTAAAAGTTATGGTTCTTGAGTCTGTTCCCAGCAAATCACCAGCATCTTTCAGCTGATATCGATTAGTTGCTGTATGCTGATACAGATCTCTCTCTTTTTCTTTGTCACCCTTTTTCTTTTTTCACTGAATTTGAAACATCCGTTCGGATAACTCTACAGTAGAATGTAGAAATGTGAAAGTGGAGTTTGGGAAATGACAAGGGTAGTAAATGCGTGTGAGTATGAGTGAAGTAAGTTTTATGTGTGTATATGCTGCCTGTGGGAATATTTGTGTGGTTTATGGCCAAAAAAAAGTATTTGTGTGGTCCCACATGTAAGTATTTCTGTTTTGATTTTGAAGGAGAAGTTAGGATAGCAAGGACTCCATGTGAACAAAAACATTATCAAGACATGCTTCACCACAGTGATATCAAGGGGGTCGCGATGAAAAAGTTAAGCACTTCTCAAGACATTTATCCGATGCCAGATTGCATGTGTAAACAACAAGGTACAAGTATAGACAGTAGTAGTAACATAATAGTACCCGTTTCACTTTTTTACCTCAATTTAGATTTACGACTTTGAGAAGTTACCGTTGCCAACTTGGGTTGACTTGAGGTATGGGTTAAATACCAAATAGCTACCTGAACTTTGGACGTTTTGCAACGAGCTATCTGAACTTTGGACGTTTTGCAACGAGTTACCCAAACTTTAAAAATTTAAAACGGCTTAGCTCAACTTGGACGAAGGTGCAAATAGCTACCTCCGTCCAACTTACCGTCCACTGTTGACAGAATTTCGTTGGAAATTGGTCAGAAATTGAACGGATGTAGTTATTTGCACCTTCGTTCAAGTTGAGGTAGCCCGTTTTTGAATTTTTAAAGTTCGTGTAGTTCGTTACAAAACGTCCAAAGTTCAGGTAGCTTCTTTGTATTTAACCCCTTGATGTATACTTGTAGTAGTTGTATTTTAGAGTGTGTGCATTGAGTGCCCATTGATTTATATATTCAATTCTTTCACCTGAGGAGGAGGAGGGGGGAAGTGGCTAGGAGGTCTTTCAATTCTTGACAATATTCCCAAATTAAGATTCTGCTGTTTATATGGGTTTGTTTACTGAACCAGGTAAGGTATGAAATTGTTTTGTTTCATGCCCAGGTAAATTGATTGCTTTTGTTATGGATTGTAGGGGTAATGCTAGCTCAGTTACACTTATAGTATATTGAAATAACCCCCTAAACTTTGCATAGATTAGTAGATCGATCTATGTGCTGATTAAGTGTTCATTTAATATAGGGTTAATTACTTAATTGGTTACACATGTTTCACCATTGTGCAGAATGGTTACACATGTTTCAAAATGTGATTAATTGGTTTTGAAATGTGACTAATTGATTTTTTTACTATTCACCGTTAGAAATCACAGTTAAGTCACTAATCACATTTAAGTCACTATTTAGATACGTAAAATGACTTAATTACCCTTTTCATCAATCAAGCTAATCTTCATCACAGAATTGAATTGAAGAACCCATAATCGAATTTTTGGGTTCTTCGATTCTTGTTCTTGAAGATGATTCTGTGTTTTTCAATATAACTAGGGGCATAATAGTCATTTCACAATTTAATAATATGTTTAAAAAATTAATTAACAGTAAAATTAACGGTTTAGTAACGGAATGATCAATTAATCACATTTGGAAAAACATGTGTAATCAATTAGTCACATAGTAAAATCAATTAATTACATTTTGAAACATATGTAACCAATTAGGTAATTATCCATTTAATATACAATGATATATCAATAGTATGGAGCTTGAGAGGTTGACTAACAGAGCTTCTTTTGGCAAATGGATGGATTATGAAAGCTTCATTTCATATCTTTAATTAATTTTTAATTCCTTGAAATGGATCACTCTTATCCATGGTCCTATGGATGATCAGCACTAATTCGAGATTAATTTAAAAAAGAAAAAGAAAAAAAGAGCAATTAGTAGTCAATACCCGCGCCCAGAATATTTGACGTGGCGATAGATTGATGTGACCTGTGCTTAATATATGCCTCCATCCCATGTTATAGTTGGTGATCAAAAGCGATACCTTGATTTTATTACAAATAATTACAGGACTACCTGAATTGAGTGTTTAGTAACGAATTATTCGAACTTTAAAAAATTAAAATGGTATACCTCAATTTTGGACGAAGGGAAACGAGTTACCTCCGTCCAATTTTCGACGAACTTCCGACGACTAATTTCTGTCAACAGTTGGCAGTAATTTGGACGGAGGTAGTTCGTTGCAGCTACGTCAAAGTTGAGGTAGCCCATTTTAATTTTTTAAAGTTTGGGTAGTTTATTGCAAAACGTCCAAAGTTCATGTAGCTCCTTGATATTTAACTCTTACAAATATCATCCTTAAAGAAGGGTAACAAGTACAATTATTCATATGGTTATTTCACAATGTTTTTATATCAATTAAGTCAAATTTGAATGAAAAACAATGATACTATTTTTAAGATATTTATAAACGAAATTGCTTTAAGAAAAATGAACATTAGAATGGATGAACAGTTGATTTGTAAGATTTCTACAAGCAGTATTATATATATATTAGAGTATTTTATTTCACCTAAACGTAATTTAAATATCTGCATAATAAAATTAATGTTGAATCTGCCTGCCCCCCTGAAGATGTTGTGTGTTTGTTTATGTTGTATTATTACTCCATGGAGCAGTTGGTAGTTGGTACCGTTAAATAAGAAATAAGAACATCAGCACCTATCATATCAATTATCAACCATCATCATCAATATGGTTGGATTCCTATTTCCTAAACTCCCAAAAAAAGAACACAAAATTGATGAATTTGCCATTCACTAAATAATGATAGCTCTACGATGATGTTCATCCATCTCTTCTCGATCGCAAACTTGAGTCGGATGCGCTTGGAGTCATCAAACACCTTCTCGGGGAGGACTTTTCATGGAGGATTGAGCCAATTTTGTCGAACGTCATTTCCTTAGCTTCGTCTTTACAGGTAGTGACGTGGGCTCATATCAATAGGTCGGCCAATGATTGTGCGGATTGGCTAGCCAAGAACACGTTGTCGGGGTTGTGTCCCATGGATTGGGTGTCCTCACCCCCAACCCCCCTAGCTAGATTTATTGTTGCGGATAATAATTTGTATTCGGCTGTTCCGGTTTCTACTGTTTGAATGCGAAGTATTGTTATTTGGCAAAAAAAAAAAATAATGATAGCTCTGTAGTCAGTATCAATGATTGTGATACTATAGTTGGATTACTCACAATTATAACGAAAGTGTAGTTATGCCTTTTCACTAAAATTTGTTTTTTTTGCCAAATAAAAAGAATGGACTAGTAGTGTCGATCCTAGGTACATCCCGCTACATAATGTCCGGAGTTTCCTGTTCGGGCTTCGATGGAGTTTTTATCCCTTGAACAACCAGCGCAAGCACTGACCACCCTGTCAACGTAGCTCCATCAACAACCTAGAGTTGAGAGACCGACCCTTTAGACACAAATTGACCATTTCCTAAGAACATTTGGGAAAATTCGAACTCGTGACCCTTAAGCCAAACCACTTGGGAGTCAACGCTTTCGACCATTAGAGCACAACTGCAGGTGGTATTTTCACTAAAATAAATTACTATTTATCTAGCGGTTTAACATTTTTTTTTAAAATATAAGTATTAAATTCAAGCACTCTAAATTCAAAATTATGTTATTTTGTTTGATATTTGTATTTTCTGGATTATTTTTCTGGCACTAACCCATTCATAATCATCATTTATAGAAGGAAGATTCATCAGTTTGGAAAAATGGTTTGGGAATTTGACCAATTTGGAGAGAGATAAGTGATCACGGGATGGAGAAAGGTCCCATGGTAGGTAGCTCTGCTTTTTCTGTAACTTTTTCTTCTTTTATATATATATATATATATAATACACATATACATACAGTATGGCATGGGCACAGGGACTCTCAAGTCTCAACCTCCACTCTAAGTTATCTACATATATAATTGTTCTTCTTCACCATCCTACATTTCAAGTTCAACCTAACTCTCATTATCAATCCCCTTTATCACCATCTTCCAGAACCCTAAACTCGACCAGAAAAATACCCGCAATTAGAAAATTGAAACATATTCATCACTAACTCAGAGCAAAAAACTCAATCCCACCCCCACCCCACATATATATATGTATGTATATGCGAGTATAAGCTCTCCAGAAGTACTAGAACGCTAGTTTCTTCTCGAGCTAAAAAACTTCACCTTTGATTGGATTTCAAAGGTTTAAGTTCGGTCGGTGATTCGGTTCGAAAACGATGGGAAGGTCTCCGTGCTGTGAGAAAGCTCATACCAACAAGGGAGCTTGGACTAAGGAAGAAGATCAGCGCCTCATAGATTACATCCGCCGCAACGGCGAGGGCTGCTGGCGTTCCCTTCCTAAGTCTGCCGGTGATTATTCGTTGATATCAGAATCCGATTGAAATTTCTATTTTTTTTTTCTTAAATTTATTTATTAATCGCGTAGGTCTGCTTCGATGTGGAAAAAGTTGCAGACTTCGGTGGATTAACTACCTGAGACCAGACCTGAAGCGCGGCAACTTCACTGATGAAGAAGATGAACTCATCGTTAAGCTCCACAGCTTGCTCGGGAACAAGTAAATCTTTTGCGCTTATAAAAGAATGATCTTTTTCAAAAGATTATTTCTGGGTGGAACAAAAGATTCAATTTGTTGCTGATTTTATATGCAAAAATAATGATTATGCAGATGGTCTTTAATAGCGGGAAGATTGCCAGGAAGAACTGATAATGAGATCAAGAATTACTGGAACACTCATATAAAGAGGAAGTTGATTAGCCGTGGCATCGACCCACAAACCCACCAGCCGATTAATTCGTCTGCTACTGTGTCTGCTTCCGCTCCGATCAAATCCGACGCAGGAACAGCCGTTTCCGCCGCTACCCACATCGATTTCCGCCAATCACCGCCACCTGTGCCTGTGACGGAGATTGGGCTACTGACGTCGAGCTTCGATTTCAAAGAGATTGAGATGAAGCCGAAGATATTGGATTGCTTGGAGGATTACAGCAGTCGGACGACGACGACAGCCTCGGAGGATGAACACCAGAAAGAGCTCAACTTGGATCTTTCGATTGGATCTTTGTTCAGTTACTTGCCGAAGAAGCCGTTGGTTTCGGTGTCCAACACGGCGGAATCGAAGCTGCAGAATTGGGATTGGTCTCACGATAACTCCACAAAGTTGATCTTTTTTTAGGTTATTATTGCTGTGATGATGATCTGATAAAGCTAGTCTTTTTGACCCATGAATGGATATAAAGATTTGAATGGTTTCTGCAATTTAATTGATGCCACACAATACAATCTGAGATACAAGTTGAAGAGAACTCCATTAATTGTTGGATGACAATCTGAAGAACAAGGACAGCAGTTGATATTTATCATCATCTCATCTACTCTCTGCAAATGGATTAATGCTCTGTTGTTGTGTTTTTTTTACTACTGAGTCGGTTCAATCCATTTGGAATAGGAGTCGGCATTATGATAGGTTTCGAATAATAGTTTTAATAATAAGATAAAGTTTTTAAAAAATAAAAAATAAAAAAAAATGTATTTTCAGTTTCAGTCCAAGTAAAAATATCTTGAATCTACACGAAAAACAATTATATATATATATATAATATTAGTATTAAAAAAATAGTAAACATCATTTTATTCCATTTTTTAATTCTAAATTTATATTATTTTACATAGTACAATCTCTCGGAGTTAATTTTCTTAGTTTTCTCTTGGGCAATGCCACGACATAGTTATCTTCTCTTGCATATCTCAAACAATCTCAGTTCTCCTGCGTTAATGATTGTATGATTTTGTGAAAAAAAATTGTGATTCTTGAATGATTGTATAATTCTTTCGTTTGATTGTTGCAGTTTCGTATTTGTTTGGGGGGAATTGGTTTCAAACCGATTAGTATAAACAAGTTTTATATAATTTATTATAAAACATGTTTGTAATGGGGTACTCGAAAGGGCAGAAATTGTTGGAATAAACAAGTTTTTGGTAAATTTCGGTTTTAAATGCAACAGTGTAGGTTCCGATTATAAATTTTAATATTTTGTGTTGTAACATACTAGGTTTTGCAAACTCCTAAAATTATAAAGTATCTGAAATCGGTCCTCTCTACTTCTCGTCTCTAAATTAGGGTAAATTCGAGTGTTTTGTCATTTGTGTTATTTACACTTTCGAATCCAAATTGCATAAGATTATAAAAGGTAATTTATAGAAATATAGTTTTGTTAAATTAAATCAGATAAATATGTCTAATATTGAAATTTTTTAATTCAATTTATTATTATTTTGTTACGTATCACAACGGATAATTTTAAAATGACAATAAATGACGCCGCAATCTCTCAATCTCTATGTCTATATATTTTATTTTAATATAACGTTATATTATTTTAATATATAAATATATTTATTTTATTTACTACAATTTTTTTTTACTTTTAACTTTTTAAGTATCATAATCAAAAACTCATAATTCTTTATTTAGTAATTTAAGTTACAAACTACTCTAAAGTAAAAATAGATATGGTACACTTCTGAAACACACTTGGTAAAAAAACTATAACTTAAGATATCATAATTTTTATTATATATATATATATATATTATGTAACAAATTAATTGAGAAATAATATATATATATATTCTTAATAGGTTAATCTAAATATTGTTTTTATCAAATACAAATTATTGTCATTAATTTAAATTTCAAGAGGAATTTCAGACTTAGCCCATCAAAAAATAACTTTTTATTTTCTTCATAAATTACCCTTCCAAAGTAGGTTTCTGACTATTATAAATTTATATATGGGTGGTGCTTGTCTTCAAATTGGGTGGTTTAGTTTAATTACTTTGTTAATTTGGTGGTTTAGGCAGCTGCTGTGTTGCAAATTCATATAAATATATAATGCAAAATTGCTTTACCCTAGTGTGACGTTTGTCTTAACTCTTAACTATCATTATATGCTTGTAAGTATATGCATATATACCGGGGTATTTGAATTTGGGTGATTAGTTATCATCTATACCGATTATTTTAATCCATAAATATAAAAAAATATATGCATATATACATATTATTTACAAACATAAATTAATATATAACATAATAATTAATTATACTATTTTTTTTTTTTTGGCCAATAAAACATCACATATCATTCACTAGAAGAAACCGAGTTCGAATACAAAATGTTATCCGTGAAAATACAACGAAGTAAAGGGGTTGGTGGTGCAAGCACCCAATCCGTTGGACACAACCCCGCTAGAACATTCTTCGCCAACCAGTCCGCGCAAGAGTTTGCGGACCGTGGAACATGAACCCAAGCAATTTCCCCGATCGAGGCCGATAGAGTAATTGCATTAGACAAAATAGGATCCAATCTCCAGGCGAACTCCCTCCCATGAATATGGTTGATGATATTCATGGCATCCGTCTCGATGATCACCCGCGGCCACCTGTTGTCGATGGCGAGGTGGACCGCATGTAGCACTGTCGTGGCCTCAATCTCGTCGACCGAGCCTGCGAGTCGGACCCCGCAAGCTCCTCCTCGGAGCTGTCCCGTAGTGTCTCTCGCGATGATGCCGAACCCTCCCCGAAGCGTGGTGGTCGACCAAGCCCCGTCACAGTTTATCTTGATAACCCCCGGGGGTGGCCCAATCCACGCCTGTATGAGTCCAGTTCGCCTCTCCGGCCGAGTCATAGAACCCAATTCATCCAAGGTCCGGGAAATCTCCTGATGTATCGAGGGCACCGATGGCTGGATTTTGTCGAACATGAGCTTGCACCTTGACTTCCATATGACCCACGCCACGACCATAGATTTGCGCCAAAGTCTCGCCCTGTCAAGACCCCTAGCCCCCGCAAAATTCGTTGCCCCGTCTATCCATTCGTCCACCGATCGCATACCCGTCTCAAGCCCTTGCCTATCCAGGAACAACAACCAAACCTGTTTCACCCAAGGACAAGCAAATAACATATGTTCCCTAGTCTCGATGACATTACAAATAGGGCAACGGCAGTCAATATCTAAGCCTCTTCTCGCAAGAGAGGCTCTAGTCGGGAGTACATCGTTTGCCAACTTCCATGTGAACGCTTTGATCTTAGGCCAAACGTCGGTCGACCAAATAGCCGCCCAAACCTTCGGCCTCCCGTTCGGCGCAGCTGTTGTTGTTGTCGATATAGTACGAGTCCGTGCGATGGAGCTGTGGATTGTATGGTAAGCCGACTTGACCGAGATGCCCCCGGACTTGGCGTGTGGCCACATGAAGCTGTCAGTTATTCTGTTGATGGGTATCTGTAGCTGCAAGACAGCTTGAACGTCCTCGTGGTGAACAGCATCGGCGATCAGCACCTCGTCCCAACAATTGTTGGCCTGGTCGATCCAAGTTGCCACCCTCGGCGAGGGTGGCTGATCCTCATCAAGCCTTGGTCGGATCCTGTAGCCCCTGACTGATGGTACCCACGGGTCAGCGAACGGCCTTATCGACCGTCCATCCCCTAGCGCCCAAACACCCTCCGAGCGAATGATGTCTCTTCCCTCCAAGAGGCTCGCCCATGCCCATGAAGCTCTACTGCCGTGGTGTGCCTGCATGAATGAGGTGTTCGGGAAGTAAATTCCCTTAATAACTCTTACCCATAAGGCGGTCGGTTCATGAAGAATGCGGGTAGCCATGTTCGCCAGAATAGCACGGTTAAAAATGTTCATGTCCCGGAATCCATAACCCCCCTCCGCCTTAGACGTGGTCATAGAGTCCCAGTTTCTCCAGTGGATCTTCCTATTGCCCTCACGGGAGCCCCACCAGAATCTGGCGATGAGGCTATTGATCTCACAACACCATGTGACCGGAAGCCTGAAAATGTGCATGACATATGTAGGAATGGCACTAAGGACGGATTTAATCAGTACCTCCTTCCCCGCATGATTTAGGAACTTGTTCCTCCAACACAACATTTTATCCCGTACCCTCTCCTTTAGGTAGTTCAGCGCCTCCTTCTTAGAGCGTCCCCAAACCGTGGGTAGCCCCAAGTAGAATCCCGGGTCTGTCGTATGTGCCACTCCAAACAGATCGGATATTTGTCTCTTATAATCCGGTTGTGCTCCCGAGTTGAAGAATAGGGTTGACTTGGAGAAATTGATTTTCTGTCCTGATGCGTGGCAGTACTCCTCGAGCGTATTCTTTAGGTTGGTAGCCAGTGCTAGGGGGCCTTTTAGGAACAGTAGAGAGTCATCCGCGAAGAAAAGGTGTTGAATCTCGGGACACGACCTCTTTGGACGGATACCTCTTAAGAGCCCCTTAGAGACCTGGTCATCAAGTAATCTGGATAGGACATCAGCAACCAAAATAAAGAGATAAGGCGATAGAGGGTCACCCTGTCTCAATCCACGCGTAGGCCGGATTACATCCGTTTGGCTCCCATTAACCAAGACCCTGTAAGTGACAGATGATATGCATGCTTTGATCCAAGAGATCCACCTATCATTGAATCCCCTTCTCCTCAAGCTCTCTAGGAGAAAGTCCCATTCACTCCGGTCGTATGCCTTCTGCATGTCGATCTTGAGTGCGCACTCAGATCGGCCCGAGGTCGTTCTTGGCTTGCCTCTTGTCTTGAGGTATTGGAACATCTCATGCGCAATAATAATGCTATCCTGAATACGTCTCCCTGAAACAAAGGCACTCTGGAACGGGGTGACAAGATCTTGCAAATAGGGTTTTAATCTATTTGCCAAGACCTTTGAAATAATTTTATAACCAAAGTTGCATAAGCTAATCGGTCTAAAGTCCGAGGCAGACTCTGGATTAGCAATCTTAGGGATCAAGGTAATGTGTGTATGGTTAAGAAAAGAGGGCATAATACCTGTTGTAAGAAACGTGTTAACCAGATTGAGCAAGTCCGGTCCGGTCGTTTCCCAACTCTTTTGATAGAACGTGCCCGAGAAGCCATCCGGGCCTGGTGCCTTTGATCCCCCCATCTGGAAACATGCCCTCTTAACTTCATCAAAGGATGCCAATGCAGTAATTGTATCATTCATGCCGTCAGTTATCACTCCCGGGACACAATCTAGGACCCGATCGAAATATGTGGGAGTCCGAGGGTCTCCCCTCTCCGATGAAAACAACGCTGAATAAAACCCGTGCAGCTCCGTCTTAACCCTTCTTTCCCCCTCGATCCACCTCCCGTCGCCCTTACTAAGGCGTACAATCTTGTTCCGACGCCTTCTTGAGAGGGTAGTTTGGTGGAAAAAGCGCGAATTTCTATCTCCATGACCAAGCCACTTAACCCTAGATCGTTGCTTCCAGTAGATTTCTTCCCGTTTCCAAAGAGCATGGAGTTTGGATTTAAGAGCTTTTTCTTCGTCCAACCAGGCCGAGTTGTGCGATTGAGCCGAGAGGATGCGAAGTCTAGCCTTGACCTTATCGATCTCCTTAAGGTTGTTCTTGAATTCGTAGGAGCTCCATTCGGTCAAGGCTGATTTGCACCGATCCAGTTTAAGCTTCATTTCGGCCATATTGGCCAATGGTCCTCCCCTAGACCAAGCCGAAGTAATCGTGTCATGACACGAGTCCTTTTCCAACCACATCTCTTCAAAACGGAACGGTTTCTTGTCCTTCTTCTCCATACGCCTTAGATGAATAGAGATAGGGGCATGGTCAGATCCGAGCATGAGCCCATGTGTACAAAGAGCCGTGGGGAAAAGGTTAAGCCACGATGGGTTTGCGATTGCCCGATCGAGTCTCTCCCTTATCCTGTCCCCACCTCGCCTATTATTGCTCCAAGTGAACATAGTCCCCTTAAACCCCAGGTCTTCTAGATTGAGGTCATCCATGAGGTTAATGAAACCGTCAGTTTTTTGTTGGTCTTTACGGCCCCCTCCCTCCTTCTCTCTATGATGTGAGATTTCATTGAAATCCCCGATGCAAACCCAAGGCTCCCTTCTGTTGGTCCCCAAACGCCGCAGATCGGCCCAATTCAAACACCGTCTCGCAAATATTGAGTCCCCATAGACCCAAGTTACCCTCATAACCCCCCTGAATTCAGTGCAAGTCACCATTGTATCCATCAGATTCTTATCCTTTGATAGAACTTGAAGGTTAACCTCCTTATTCCACCAAAGGGCCAAACCCCCACTCGCACCAACAGGTTGAACATACGAAGCGAAATCCATTCCTACTTGTCTTCTAACCTTCTCGCAGTGGGCCTCATTCCGTTTAGTCTCCATTAGAAAGACGATAGCCGGGTGAGAGCCCTTCACCAGGTCTTTTAGATGACGAATTGTCAAGGGAGACCCTAACCCTTGACAATTCCAGCTTAGGAGGATCATTGAGATCCGGTGGCTGTTCGCTGACAGCCACCGGCCTCATTAACCTTATCAGTTTGTCTCGGTTTTCGGGTCCTGGTCTTCCTCTTGACTGGTCCGTTACGTCCCGTCCCCGTGTTCATCGTTTGCTGACCCCTAGAGAAGCATATCATACTTCCCCCGACCAGCGTCGAAGGGCCACTTTGTGTCTTCCTTTTTTTCGACGATCCTTCTGTCACTTCCCAGTCGCACTGTCTCTTCGGATCTGCCATAAATGAGATGGAACCCTGGCCTTCCACCCGATCCCATGGCCTTTCCGTGTCATGTAACTGAGAGTTCAGCATGCCCTTTCGGTCGAACTCCAGCGTACAGGGGGCTGAGTTCACCGAAGAAGCAAAGGCAGTCGAGTTCAATTTCTGTGTAGGCCCCTGGTTGCATTGTTCAGTGGTGCCTTGCAGACCAAGACTCTGAAAGTTAGTCTCGGAAGCAGAGGTAGTTGCAACAATCCGTGGCTGCATCACCTCGAATTCACCTTCCACAATCGCATTTCTATCGAAGATGCTTGTGCCTTGTGACTCCACCGATATGGGGGTGAGAGGTGTAGCTGTCGCTAATATGCGCAGAATCTCGGGTGGCAGCTCCCCTTCTTCGATCAAGTCCGTATTGGCAAAGGCCTGCCCCACCGGATCGCCATTCTGTAAGCCAGGATCCCGATCATCCCGAGCCTCCCGATCACCCTGGGACTGCACATTAACTCCCCTAGGCAACGATGGACCAGCAGTCCCCTGCATCGGAGCCTTATCGGTTGGCTGTTTGGGCACCAAAGTATCATTGTTTGATTGATTGCTCGATGCATGGCTCCTTCGGTCCACCGACGGAGTCGTCCTAGTACGCCCCTGCAGCGAAGAGGCAGCTGAATTCCCCCGACCCACCACACCTTGTTGGAGCTTAGCCTCCTGTTGTTTCATAATCTGTCCCCAGGATTTGAACCGCGGGTCCCTGGAGGTGGCCGGCCGTGCACCACCCCCCACACAAACCCAACGGTTGTTCATCCTAGGTCGTTCACAATACATCCAAGGCCCGTAGAGAGGTGAGCCATCAAGCGGGTCAGTGATTACCGGTTCCGTGCACGTCTTTGATGAGTGCCCAACAATCCCACATCCGTAACAGAAGTCGTGAAGTCTCTCATATCTAACCGAGGCCCACTTCTGAGCACCTGTCGAATCAAGCCATTTGAACCTCGGCATGATAGGAGCCGTAGTATCCACATCCACGAGTACCCGCAGAAACGTTCTCTGTTGCATGACCTTCGGATCCTCAATTTTCAGACATTTGCCAATACTCTCCCCAATACTTTGGGCATTCGGCTTGTTTATCATTTCCAAACTAAGTCTGTGAATTTGCACCCAAACCTGCAACCTATGGAAATCCACATCTGCAATAGCCTTATTAACAGGACATGATCGTACATTCAAGCAATGGCCGTGAATCGACCAAGGCGAGAGATCGATGACCTGATCCTTATCTCTCTGATTTGCAAAATCGAACACCAATGTTGATTCATCAATCTCGGCAATGCTAACCTTTCCAAAGTCTCCCTCAGCACATTCATAACCACATTATTCTTAATATTCCTATCCGAGATCATCACCCCCAGCGCACGATGCTCCGGTCCCCTTTCCAGCCCTAGGTTACCCGAGGAAACCAGACTCAACATGGCCATACCCGACCCCGAATCACCTTGAGAGTTGGGAATCGACATAAGCAGCAATGCAACAGACCGGACAAGCACAATACAGCAACGGTACCCTACAGAGCAGGAGGAAGACACACAGAAAGAGAGAAAAGAGTTTGGGTTCGTGGGCTTACAGCGAATCGCGGCGAGATCGCAGGCGTAGCGCAGCAGCCGTGTCCCCGATTTGGTCAGCCAAGACGCAGTGAAGCGGCAGCTAGACCGAGCTGTAAACGGGAACAAAACGGATCGCTGATCTTGATACGAGGTGGAGGCCAGATGCACAACGCGAATTCAAGGACAATCAGCCAACAATCGGGAGGAAATGAGCTGGAAGATTGAGCTGTGGGGAAATCAATTCGCCTTGGATTCAAGAACAGGCAAATCGCCTAGGTTTCCTGGGGAGGAGCGCGTCCGGACACGCGCGCGGCTATTCTTTCTCATCCTCTTCCGATCTATTCAATATTAATTATACTATTGACTATAATAATTAAGTTGACTATCAATCCACTTTTTTTACTTAAGAAATATATATATATATATATATATTAACCCACCTCAAAAGTTGTCCTAATGACAACCTAAGCTATGTAGCTACTTAATTACCTAATGATAGCCCCTAACACCTACTCTCTAATTAAATAACGAGTTGTTTGCTTAAGACATGATGCTGATTTTCTGCATAAATAACCGCAAATTTATAACCAATGTGTATAAATATATATATATTATTCAGCTAAATTCACCATATTTGGGGGGAAGGTTTGACACATACATGTATGTGTGGTAGGGATATGATCTAATTAGCTACATAACATGATGGATTACGGGTTAGATGATTATGCAAAGGGAGATTTTATTTGCAGACCATCTACTACTTTATACATACCATTTTTGTTGAAATACTAAAATGCCCTGATAGTTTTTTACATATTTATCCTTACTAATTTTAAGGAAATTAATTATCAAATCGACCTCATATTTCCATAGTTACTAAATTGACCTCATATTATCAAAATTGTGAAAAATTATGATTCTAGCAGGTTTTGAACCCTAGACCTCTTACAAGGAAATTAATTATCAAATCGACCTCATATTTCCATAGTTACTAAATTGACCTCATATTATCAAAATTGTGAAAAATTATGATTCTAGCAGGTTTTGAACCCTAGACCTCTTACATACTAACTAAATTTTTTACCACCATACTAGTAATTCCAATTGATTTTTTATATACTTCAAATATAGTTATCGAAGCAACTCTAATATTATTGTATTAAACACCTCATGTTTATTTATTGATGCTATTTACTAATTAGCATTTGTTCAACGTTGTTTGTTTAATTATAGTTTTAATTTAATTATGTATATACTGATTAATTTTTAAAATGGTTGAGAAATAAGTAATTTTCTAAATTAGTATTTATAGAATACCAGAATATTCATTTTGAAAATATTTTTTTCAACCATCTCTTAAAAAACAGAAAGATTATAATATTTAGATAATTAAATTAGAACTCCAACGATATATATGGTGTTAAGTTTCAATTTTCTTATCGATTACAAAATTTGATCAAAGTAGTGTTGGTAATTTTTGACAATTTTTATAAACTTGACCAAATTTGATGGTTGATGGGAAAATTGAAACTTAGCATTATATGTGTTAGAGTTCTAATTTAATTATCTACATATTATAGTCTTTCTGCTTTTTTAGAGATTGTTTTTTTTTCTTTTCAAAATGAGTATTCTGGTAGTCTATAAATACTAAATTTAGAAAATTACTTATTTTTCAATCATTTGGAATACATAATTAAATTAAAACTATAATTAAACAAACAACGTTGAACAAATGTTAATTACTAAAGAACATCAATAAATAAACATGAGATGTTTAATACAATAATATGAAAGTTGCTTCAATAACTATATTTGAAGTATATAAGGAAGTAATTGGAATTACTAGTATAGTGGTAAAACTTTTAGCTTATATGTAAGAGGTCTAGGGTTCAAAACTTGCTAGAAACATAATTTTTCACCATTTTGACAATATGGGGTCGATTTAGTAACTACGAAAATATGAGGTTGATTTAATAATTAATTTCCTTAAAATTAGTAAGGACAAATATGTAAAATGCTATTAAGACATTTTAGTCTTTCAACAAAAGTGGTTTATATAAAGTAGTCGATGGTCTGCAAATAGAATATCCCTTATGCAAAAATATTAATATAGTCATAAGTAGGGTTATTACTTATTAGCATATAATGATAACACTTTCAAATCATATCTGCCTTTGATTTTTTTTTTCATATATTTCTCAATTAATTTAATTATTTTTGTTTGTATATTTTTTAGGGTTAAGTATCTAATAATGACTAACTCAACTTGAACATTTTGTTAGTTTATTTATTTTTAAACAAATTGTTGATTGACTTTATACAAAATTATAATTTGTTATCGTCATCTAATTTATTTGTAAATTATGTCAAAAAATTAAATTATATTTATTATCTTATTTTTTTTTTAACCTATTACCTAAACTTTTTAGAATTTTTTATTTTACTACCTTAACTTTTTGGGTATAAACAATTTTCTAGTTGGACTTCGAAAAATTGGATTTCGAAAAATTAGTTATCTAACACGTGATGAACATGTTCATTTCTCTATCAATATTTAATAATAATAAAAAAAATAGACGGACTTACCATATTACAAATTTACAACTTTACATCAAAATTGAATATAATTTATTATAAAAATTTAACTAATAATTTTGTTATACCCATAAAATTTTAACTAGTAAATAGTTAATTAATGCTATATTGTTTCTTATTATTATCTTGAAGAATCTGCTTATATATTAATTTTGTATTTAAGTTTAAGGTAATCTCCTATGAGAAGAATCCGTATTCATTTTGTATTTAAATTGGTAGCCTTAATTAACGTGCATTCATTCATTCAATATTGATTTCAGGTAGCAAAAGTTGAGTAGTACATGTGAGGAAGAATCATGAACCACGTGTATGGTACAATATAAAATAGTTATTTATATTATTATTACTATTAAAATAAACTAAAATAAAAATAAAAAAATGGATCCATCTATCTGTTGTTCCCCCACCTAAAACTACCAACCCTCCAAATTCAATGCAAAATAAAGTCTATCTTACTAAGTGTTACCAGAACCGGACCGGCGGTCCGACCGAGAATTCGACCTATATTCGGTTTAGTTTAGCTAAAAGATCGAAATGTATATGAACATTGTTTGAACCGGATTGGACCAGTCAGTTTTTTTTTTAAACTGTCTGATTTTCGGTTCTACTTTTTTAGAGGTGGTTCAAAAACGAATTCATGTAATTTCCTTCAATCCAATGGTTTCTTGATCATGAGTTTACCTCCATGACTTTGGAGGTTTCGATCCCCTCCTCCCGGTTCCTCTCAAAATCGATCCCCTGCCTCAGCAGAATGTTGATCGAGTCCGTCGCGCGGGGGTCGTGCATGACGTCGAAGTCCATGAAGTAAAACTCCCATATGAACCACTCTCCACTGCCCAGATCCGGCAGGTACCCGTCGGCATCCGAAAGAGTCAGACCGACTTGGATCACGTTCAAAGCGTCGACGTTTGCCTTGAGGAGGTGATAATGCTCCGACGACATTTCAGAGAATAACGCCGGGAAATTCTGTGTTCATGGATATGCAAGGGTACCAATCAATGAGTTCTCGGATCTTTCCAAACTCCAATTCCAGATTTCCCAACCATACTTTGCAGATCTCAATCAGCTTTAAAATCGAAGCCATGCCAATCTTCCTAATTGCTTGAAAATTGAATCTTGCAAAGTTCAGCGAAGAGATGAGGAAATGAATTGGTGAATATACTTGGGATTTTATCTGAAGAAGGTGAGATTGTACTTTGTCTCATATGAAGAGATGATGAATTGTTTTTTTAATTATAAACAGTGAACCGCAAATTGAAGTGAGTCTGACCTGGTTGGATCAAACAAACCAGAAACCGACCCTCTATTCAGTTTGAGGACCGATCCGGTTCTAATAATACTTAAACTTATTTATTGTTTTTTATATTATATAAAACTTGTGAAGATGGGGAGATTATATATGAGTGGGGAGGAATTTCATATTCAAATATATCATATTTAAATTATAATAATAGTTATAATGATAATAATACTTATTTATATATATATATATATATATATATATAATATGCAAAGGTTAAAGATGTTTTAAAAATATACCTACTGTCTTTATTTATAAGTTTGAACTTACGACATAACTAATTAAGGCGTGCGTTTTGAATTTCACAATAATAATTTAGAATTTCAACTTAATCTTTACTATTTTTATCAAGGAAAAAGTCTGAAAATTGTTAAACATATTTGCACAAAAAGTTTTTCACGCCAAGATTTTTTGAATGATCCAACAATTTTGAAAATGACGGTGACTCGTACTTCCGTTAATTCTTTATTAAAAATTCTGTTACATATTTTCCATATTTGCAAAATCAATCGGATATTTTTCTAAATGTCACAACTAAACCCTACAAACTTATACTAATGTTACAAACAAGTTCCGACTCGATTCGAGTCACACCGGGGGTCCCCTAGCTAGTGTATGAACTTAGACCAGGTCACCTAACCTTGGGTAACTGGTAGGGGCACGAACCCAAAGCGTAGGACTCTCGATTGTGGCTCAATTGGAGCCTCAATCGTTTGAACCAAACCAAACCAGGTTAGGTCTGAACCGATTGGGGCTCCAATTGAGTACCAATCGGAGGTCGTATGGTCTTGATATGAACCCAAATCAGGTACCCAATGTTAAGTGACCTGGTCTGAGTTCGGACGCAGACAATAGGACCCCCGGTTGGGGCTCAGTTGGAGCCCCAATCATCTGAACCAAACCAAATCAGGTTCGGTACAAACCGATTGGGGCTCCAATTGAGCCACAAACAGGGGTCCTATTGTGTGCGTTTGAACCCAGACCATGTCACTTAACATTGGGTACCTGGTTTGGGTTCAGAAACATACCATAGAACCCCCGATTGAAACTCAATTGGACCCCCAATCGGTTTGGACCAAACCTATTTGGATTCGTCTTAGACGATTGAGGCTCCAATTGAGCCTCAATCAGAGGTCATATGGTCTGGGTCTGAACCCAGACTAGGTCTCCAAGATTAGGTGGCTTGGTATGGGTTCATACCCAGACCATACCCATAGGACTCCGATTGAGACTTAATTGGAGCCTCAATCGATTTTGACAAAACCTAATTGGGTTCGGTTTAGACGAAAAAGGCTCCAATTGAGCCCCAATCGGGGCTCCTATGGTCTGGTCTGAGCTCAGATCAGGTCCTTAGGGTTGAGTGACCTGGTATGAGTTCGGACCCTAGCTAGGCGCCCCCCAGTGTGACTCGAATCGAGTCATAACTTGTTTGTAACATTAAAAAAAATATTCAATTAATTTTGCAGATATAACAAAATTAACGAAATTTTTTAATAAAAAAGTAACGGAGGTACCAATTACTATCATTTTCAAACATGTTAGACCATTAATCATCACACAAAAAAACATCTTTCCAATTAAAGTTTTGTGCAAACATGCTGAACTATTTTCAGACTTTTCCATTTTTATTAGTATAAACATTAAACACCTTCTATATTTTCATAAAACAACTTATAAATCATAAACTATGCATATTGATGGTGCCTCGTACCCCATATAGTTGTATAAATTGTCCTACTCTGTTCCAGTAATGACTTATTCTTATCAAAACCGTTTTATAATCCACAAGTCACTTCCGTAAGAGATGTTACGTTCATTGCACCACAAAACATGTTACGTTCCATCCATTATCACTATTGTGCAAATACAATGCAAGAGCATGGTATGAGATTCCATCATTAATGGGCATTTTATGAATCATCCAATCTTTTTGTTGGTAGGGATAAGCTTCCCTTTTCAACTAGACTAGAAGAATCCACTACGGCACTACCCCTTTGCTTTTATTAGTACACTAAACCCTAATTAAACATGAGTTTTTATAGATTGTTTTTCTATTAATTACCATTGTTTTCTATTTTTTATAGTTTCAGTTTGAAGTGGATTATTTCCGAACAAAAATTGTTATTAAAAAAAACAGAACAAGACAGTTCGAACCGATTCTGAATCGATTCGAGTCATGCCAGTTTTTTTAAATCTAAACCAGACCAATTTTGTTAGAAACAAACAAAATTACTTGTTTATTACAAATCAGATCAGTTCAATTCTGAACGGATTCATGAACAAGCCTACAAGAAATTGATATTATTTGGTGTTAAAATATCTAAAATTTATTTATTTTTAATAAAAAAAACAGTAGCATGCTTAGTGTACCTAACGTTTTGTCTTGGTTTGGACAAATATGTGTGGTAATACTAATATTATTGATTTAGGTCAATAGTAGGTAGAAAGGTAAATGTTGACGAAAAGTTATCTCATATGTATATATATATATATGGAAAAGTAGAAATGATAACTGGACCGAATTTAAATTACTAAACGACAGAAAGAAATGATTAATATGTAATTTATGAATTTTGAAAGTTGAGTGTTCGAATTTAATTTATAAAATTTGTGAGTTTCTTATTATGTCATATTATTATTATGAGCGTATGTACTGTTGTTTTGGTTTGTTTAAAAAGTACATTGTGTGTATTTTGATTTTTGGATTTTAAAACACATTTAAAATTTATTCGCTCTTATATTAAATATGATTAATAAGATGCAATAATTAATAATACAATATGGTTAAACTCAATATGTACAAATTAGTTGGAGTAGTTTGAAATTCATAAATATAATGGTTGTATACAAAATAAATAAAGTAATTTACCTTTTTTTTTTTGTTTACCTAAGTAGTCACTATGTTTAGGAGTTGGAAAATGGGACTCATGAGTCGTATCAGGACCCCCTGACCCAAACTTGATCCGTGTAATAGTATGAGTCAATTTTTCAAACTCAAACTTGATCCGTTAAAAATGAAAGGGTTGGGTCAGACTGACCCATTGAACCCCTATGATCTGCGGATCAGTCTGTCATGTTCGATCCATGCATACAAAAAAACTGTTATTTTAATATAATATAAAAATGCTACGGGGCATGGGTTGACCCGTGGGTCAAATCTTCATACCCAAACCTGACCCGTGGTATCACATGTCATCTACGGGATGGGTCAAAATGACTCATGAGTCAAAAATTCTGACTCAAACACGACCCGTGGGTAGGTTACCCACGGGTTGGGTCAGGTTTTGCCACTGCTACTTATGTTGGTACATGCACTAAATAATTGAAACCTGTTGAACAATTAATTATATTTTAAAATGTGACTGAACGGTTTTAAAAAATTGTGTGAAAATGATTAAAATACTATTTTTCTTCTTTTTCATCTACATATTTTTCGTGTTTATTTCTATATTCTTCATCTCAAAGCTCTACCCTTTTCGATTTGAACCCGAATTTGATTTCCAACCAAGATCTGATTTTCAAATTTGCATATCAGTGTTCAGCTCGAACCAAAATTTACAAATTCGGGTTTAGTTTGAACCTATATTCGCGTTTTTAGGTTCAATTTGGATTCAAATTTGTGCAAATTTAAGTTCAAATCATATTTCAGACATGAACATGAAAAACAAGATAAAAATAAAGATAAAATTATCATTTTGGTGACTATTTAATCATATTTGTTAAACCTAAGTGAATAAATACATGTTTAACCAAATTCTTACATTTAAAAAATGTAAGTGATTGTTTAACTACACCAAAAATTATAATTAACTATTTAGTAACATAGTATCAATATAAGTATAGCCGTTTAATTGATTTATCCTAATAAATAAAAAGCTCTCCAACCATATGGCTTTGAGTATCAGTCAATGCATCTGGTAGCTAGACTAGATAGCATATCCACACTGGAGCATGTGACACCTTATCATATCGGGTGGTTACGATTATTGTATTTTTGGAATTAAATTAAAATAAAATCGAATGCATATGCTGTTCTGAACATGCTAATTTTTAAACTTTAATAATAAGGCATAATGACTGACTGTTGCGTACCAAATTTATGTGATGTTTTATTCTCTAACAACAACTCTTATTCCGTGATACATAATCTAATACAATATAATGCTTACACAGTGATATTAATAATCTATACATATTGTTTGTATTAATCACACTACTCTTTATATTGTTCTATTTTTGCCAAACTCTAATTAGAAAAAAAATAATCATTTAATGCGCAAGACAGATATTTAGGTAATTGAAAAAATATTTTGAATTAATATATATATAGAGAGAGTTTTATTAAGGTATGATTTCAGTTAAGCTCTCAGGTGATGAAATTTACGTATTATTATAAATATTTATTGTATCACCTAAAGGCTAAAGGTCCGATATTTGTGCAACTTCCATGGGTTTATTAGTCCATTCATATACTTGCGACTAAGGAGGAAATTACAAAAATTATCTAGTGGGGATAAATATTAAAGTAAGGAAAAATAGTTGAACTATAAAAAATAGCAGACACAAATATATGATTTAAAATAGCTAAATTAAAAATTATTATATTTTTTAAGATCAAATTTACACATAATTAAAAGTTGGAAGGACCCTTTAGTCCTCACATGGCTATGTGCCTCTTGCTACTCTTTTTTGGTGATCTCTATTTGATTTTTTTTTTAAATATACACCTTTTCAAAATCAAAAGATCCAATTTTAAAAATTATAATTACAAAAATCTTAAATTTATTCACGAGTAGGATATCTGTTAAATCCTACCCACAAAAGTCATTCACGAGTACACATTTATGTATTTTTTTAATTAATTTTTAAAAATGTACATTTTCTTTGATTTTTAAATACGATATATATTTTTTAAAAAAATCGTCTCTATTTTGCCTCTTCATAGATTGAAGGTCGGTAGGCGATGATGTTGGATATATCTTGCCTCCTTCACATTATTCAATGGGCTTTCTTTGATCATTTTAAAGGCCCACTATATATGGGCCCACAAGCAGCAAAATGTAAATGGGCCTTTAGATCCACAAACGTCAGAAATACACACTTTTAAAATTGAAAACTTTATATATAATTTATTATTATTATTATTATTATTATTTTTATATAGTTATTCACTTTTCTACTAGACAGAACGGACATATCCACTATGCAGTCCATTAGCACAGAACCCAATTCTCCGCTAAAACCCTAACACCACAATTTGTCTCTTCTCCAACTCTGTGTTAGCTGCTGCCATTACAAGTTCATTGCTTGCCATCTTCTCCAAATTCCTGAACAAACCCTAGCTCTGTACATTCAAGCGCCAATCGTATGCAAGAAAATATACTCTCTTTTTGGTGAATACCCAAACGAGTATGCTTCCACCGTCGCAGCTCAGGAGAAGATTCGATTAGAGGTCTAGAACAGTGATGCAAAGAAGTTATGCAGAAGCTGCTCAGTCGAAGCCCATCTGGCCCCCTTCTCTGCACTGCCGCCAGTAAGCCGTCTCTCTGTCTTGGTTTCATCTATTCTAAATACCCCACTTCCAAAAGCCCCTCCGCCTCCATGCCTCCACCCGCGGCAGTGGTCCGAGGCGGAGACTTCACTTTTCCTGCTTACTCTGCCGTGTATTCCTTGGACAAAAAACCTAGCACACCCTTCAGCTGCAGAGTTTGCCTCAGCTCCGCGCAGTCGAAGGCCTCTTCCAGAAAGGCGTGGTCCGTTCTCAGGGAAGGGAGCAGCTCTGCCCGGGTCGCATGGCTCCAGACCAGCACGGACGGAGTCGGTACCTTGGCGGCGGCTGCCGCCGCCGTCGAGGGTCTGACGAGTGTTGAGAGCAGCGAATCGATTTCGAAGGAGAAGCCATCGAGAGTCCAGAGGCGTACCAGAGAGTCTTCGAATGGTGATGTTTTGGCGGGAAACCCTGACTTGCTCGAAATTCCCGGCGTGGGCCCCAGGAATCTCCGGAAGCTGGTCGAGAAGGGGATTGCTGGGGTTGCTGAGCTAAAGAAGCTGTACAGAGACAAGGTATTCATTTACATAAAAAATAGACTGTTACAAATTATCAATTTCACTGCAATTTTGGTTAGTTGGTATGAGATAATTGGACATGTTGAAAAGAATGCTGATTTAATAGCTCTACTATGCTAAAAGTAGTGTTTATGTCATGATATTTTGATTTTTGCTCTGTGCCTTAAAAGACTATAACTTGCAATTATAGGTCTCAGATGACTTCTAATTAGAAGAATTTTATTTATTGTTGCAGTTCATTGGAAAAGCTAATGAGAAGATGGTGGAGTACTTACAGAGCTCCATTGGAATTATCCACCGAAACCATTGCGAGAGTATCACAACTTATGTTAAAGAGAGCGTAGAGGAAGAATTAAAGGACAATGACTCGGATGTAAAACCAACACCCAAGAAACGACTCACTTTCTGTGTTGAGGGAAACATCAGTGTTGGGAAGACGACTTTTCTCCAGAGGATTGCTAATGAAACTATTGAGCTGCGTGACCTTGTTGAGGTGGTTCCGGAACCTATAGGAAAATGGCAGGATATTGGACCGGACCACTTCAATATATTGGATGCTTTCTATGCTGAGCCGCAGAGATATGCTTATACGTTTCAGAATTATGTGTTTGTGACAAGAGTTATGCAGGAGAGGGAGTCCTCTGGCGGGGTCAGGCCTCTCAGGTTGATGGAGCGAAGTGTTTTCAGCGATAGAATGGTGAGTAAAGGAAAGTTGTGGAACTAAGTGTGAAATTCATAGTGTAAGTGAAAAATATTACTTTTCCAGGAAAGAATTGATCGAGTGGGATTGTCAACAACTTTTGATATCAAAAAGATTCCATTTTTATTCTGAATTGCACTCTTTAAGTTTCACATTTTTAGTACATTGTCTGCCATTCCCAGTAAAGGCTTGGAAGTTTCTGTGGTCATATAAATGTTCTCTCTTCTAAACAAAGCATCTGTGATTTTTTTTAATGATTTAGGTATTTGTAAGAGCGGTGCATGAGGCGAAGTGGATGAGCGAAATGGAGATCAACATATACGACTCGTGGTTTGATCCAGTTGTGTCAGTCTTGCCAGGGCTGATTCCTGATGGCTTCATCTACCTTAGAGCAAGTCCAGACACTTGTCACAAGAGAATGATGCTGAGGAAAAGAACCGAAGAAGGTGGTGTCTCACTTGATTATCTCCGAGGCTTGCATGAAAAACATGAGAATTGGCTCTTCCCATTTGAAAGTGGCAATCATGGAGTCTTATCTGTGAAAAGGCCATCTCTTCTTGTTGATAACTCCTTACCACCTGATATAAGGGACCGTGTCTTCTACTTGGAAGGTGATCATATGCATTCTAGCATTCAAAAGGTATCAATTTTATTTACAGCATCAATTAACTTCGTGAAATTTGCATGACTTGTTTTTTGGGGATAGATAATAATAATGGTTTGGGCTTTGTTTTACTTATTTGAGCAGGTTCCTGCCTTGGTCTTGGATTGTGAGCCGAACATAGATTTTACAAGAGATATTGATGCTAAGAGGCAGTAAGTTGACTTATTCCTTCTCTCAGATTATCGGGGGCAACATCACAAACTGTGGAACTTAAGAGTGAAATTTATATTGAAAGTGGATTCTTTTCCACATTCGGAACCTCTTGATTATCCTACTCAAATCACTCATTTCCTGAAAATGTAGCATTTTTATTTTTTACAATAAATCTCAATATAGGTTTCACACTTTGTAGAATTTTCCCTGATTATATTGCCAGATAGCAATGGTGAGTTGTCTATTCACGACACTATGCTCAATTGAGCTTTTAAAGATCGCATCTCTCAAAGTCAGGATTTTTAAAGATCAGTTAGGTAGTTTTGATATTTATGTTGATGATCTTGTTAACTCTAGGTATGCAAGTCAAGTGGCACAGTTCTTTGAGTTTGTGAAGAGCAGGCAAAAAGTTCCATCCACCAGTCATCATGCAGGAGGAGATAGCTCCAAGGATGTCCAAAGACAGATCTTGCTTCATCCAAACGGCAATATATTGATGCCGGATGGGAAGCCATTCAATTCTTTGGAGTTCACAAGGGCTATGTCTGCCATGCCAGGCCAGTAAATAAAAACACTACCTTTGGCAACCTACCCTACCATCTGATCTCCATCCAAGTCCAGTCTCTTGTTTCTAACCTTAAAAAGTTTCTATGCTCTGTGAATGTTCGGGTCGTGCTGTATGGTGGGAATGGCATGGCTACCCAGACTGGCTTTGCTCTGTAAAAAAAATCTGCTTCCATTTTGTTATGGCCTTCATTTTCTAGGTGCTGTGTTTTAGAGTATGTCAGTGCACAATGGTAGTAGTACCTCGTAGGCTATGTTGGTTGAATCTTTTTATCTCTATGTTACTGATTAGATTGTGTTTTGTCTTTGCCATAGTCTTATCTGATGCACCTATTATATGTCACGTAGCAGTCGACGACCAGGATGTGTTTACAAGCAATCATTGATGGTTAATTTTGCAAGAAACAAAGGGAAAAGATTATCTATAAACTATCTTGGCCCACAAGGCATTACACATGGTCAACATGGCGTTTGGCACATTGGCAATACATTAAGGTTAATGACATGTTTGGTTTGTGGAATAAGGAATACAAATTCCGTATGAATTAGTTTGTGTTTGTGAAATTGTGTATTCCTAACTCTCCTGATTGTGTTTTCTAACTCCCGAAATACATAATAGAAGTCCAAATATTAAAATATCCTCCTGTTAATTATTTATTTATATTTTAAATAAATTAATTATTATAATTTTTAATTAAAATGAATTATTTTAATTTTTTAAGTATCTTAATTTTTAAGCTTTCCAAATTAATTAATAAAATTTATCTTATCATTAAATCAACCAAACACACATATCTTTCTAACCCACCAACCAAAAGTACCTTAGGTTGCACACAGGTCAATCTATTAGTTAATCAGTTAAACCAGTGTTATCAGAACCAGAACGCCTCTTAAATCGACAAGGGGTTCGGTCCGACCGGTCCGCACAGATTCAGTTCGGTTCTGATAACACGAGTGAAACACCGAAACCTAAGAAGTAAGAACTATCCATCAAGACAAAATTTTCGCAAAATAAGGCGTCTTTGAATTCTTCGCAATCTCTCATGTCACATTGATCTCTCTAACATCTGCGTCCCAATCGAAGTTTTACGATAACACAGACCCACAAGGGAGTTAAATTGCGAACGAAGATAATATAGAAGTTCGTACAATCAAGGAATAGAGAGACTGTGGAAATGGTGGTACATACGTCGTCGGCGACGATATAAGGTTCTTGAGGAGCCATGGATGCCTCCGAATATGAGACTGACCGGAGATGAAAGGGTTTTGATTTCTCCCTCCTAGTGGAATAGTGGGGAAGCTGAAGAGAGAGAGTGGCGGCAAAAATTGAAAAAAATTAACATTGGGCTTGTGGCGGATCTGTTGGGTTGGGCTAGACCCTCCTACTGCATTTTTGTCTCTCTCTCAACGAAAAATCACCCACCGTTCTCAGAATCTCAATTCATCGATCAACTTCGGTGAGCTAGTAGCGGAGAGAAAATTATGGCGATGAACAACGGTCTGAGATCTGCATCTAAGCTGCTTGTTTTCTCTTCTGAATCCGTTCTCTCCAAATCTGGTTCGACCCTCCTCTCTCTCTCTCTCTTTAAGCTGTTCCATTTAGCCATTTTGATGTAGAAGTGGAATCTAGGGGTTGAAAGTAATGCGTAAAGATCACCTTGACGATATCTGCATCATCTTCATATATTCAAATAAAATTCTATAGGAATTGGAAATAAAGAATTAATTTTGTACGTCGGAACTCGGAAGTGTCTTTTGTTTTGTCGGATTCTGTGATTCGACATGGAAGCAAATTTGGGTTTCTGATTCTGAACATGATAGAATGATTAGTTTGTTTAGGTGGATCTGGTGAGTGCTTGATGTTAGAACAGCTCTCTGTCTAGTGTGATAATAAAGCTCATATCATGTCATCAGGTAAACACGGAACTTGTTGCTGTAAAAGGAAGTTGAAACAGTCTTGCTTATTAGTCTATCACCTGTGAATTTCCGATGGTTTCATTGCATCTCTATTCAGATGCTAATGTGACGCTGATGTTGAATGGTAACCACCTGGATATACACTTAACCAGTTAACCTGATTGGAGTCATGCTGGTCCAAAAGCGTGAGGACGGGCCTGAGGGTACCTCGGACTCTTTGGGTTTTCAATTTTGAACTCAAATTTCATCTGGGTTATCTTAATTCTCAAGAATTTCTGAACTTTCACTCCTTTTGATTAGGATTGTAACTTCTTGTTCTTTAACCACCATAAGATCTCACCTTCTTTAGCCAAACCATCGTCCTTCGCTGATACAATACAAAGAATACGATTGAGATGCAAGAAAAATAACTTTTTGGAGTAGGAAAAAAACTTCTTTTGCGGTTAAAGACAGATAGAAGATTGGTGATACCTGAAGCCTCGTTGGGCATTAGTTAAATATGACACCCCCTTTCTTATGGTGGCTTGTTACAGAAGGTGGAAATGAGTTGATAAAACAGTGGCGTTTTCAGAGTTCATTAAGTCGACTAGGCAAATTCCGCTAATCCCGTCTTTAAATGTTAGTAAAATAGGATTTGCTTTCCTGAACTTAAAATAAGATTAAAATGACAAGTTCTGCAACATTTATTTCCCTAATAATGTTTCCATTTTTTGTCTCTTGAGACAGTAAACAGGGGAATCCACTCGACCGGAGTGAAGAAGATGGGAGGTGGACACGGACATGACGAACCCTTCTACCTCCATGCAAAGCACATGTACAACTTGGACAGAATGAAGCACCAGAAGCTGAAGATGTCCCTTGCTGTCTTCACCGCCTTCAGCATCGGGGTGGCTGTTCCTGTCTATGCAGTTATCTTTCAGCAGAAGAAGACGTCTTCTTCTTAAATTAGCTCTAATCGGATCGGATCATCCAAGGTTTGCATTGTTATTATGACAAGCAATTGTTATGGATGATGCTTCTTGTGCTTTGGTTTCTTGTTATAGCTGCTAGAGTTGCTGTGAACCCTTCACTGTGGTACCTGGTCCTCTGAGATCCTTGGCATACAAGTAATCCAACCACTGGTAATAAACATTTGTTGATTTTACAGTTTTGGACCTGTTGATTATTTAACTTGTTAAGCATTATCAAAAAATGAAAAAATAAAAGCTTCAAATGGTGCCACATGAACCTATATCATGCCACTGAGCTTATGTTGAACCTGTGTTCATCCTTATGGCTCCCCTTTGGATCCCATGGGGCTAAGCTTTAGGCTCCCTGAGGAGCTCTAATCGGAGCAATATCAAGTCTTTGAGATTGCAATCATGGTTGGGTATCAACTATCAAGAGGTGATAAGTGAATTTGCAAATTTGTTCAGAGCAATAAGTGCTTTTAAATTTAAGTCGATGTGAGATAAATACACAGTAAAGGCAGTAAGTGGTAAGATCTGTCCCTGTCCAACCTGTGCATCGATTATTCAAAAATGGGTTAATTATTAAATAGGTAGCCGAACTTACATGGTTTGACAAGTAGGTACCCATAATTTTTTTTTGCCGCAAATAGGTTGCTGAACTTTTGGAAACTAGCTAATAGGTTTTTCACATTAATTTCCCGTTTAGTTTTGATGTAAAACTGCACATGATGAGCAACCAGTTAACTGAATTTATGGAAATTAGCAAATAGATACCTGAACTGGTTCAAAAATTGATTCAAAATAGGTTAAGTGACTTAGGGTTTAGTTTTGAGCCATGTGGCTCATGCATGTTTTTTTGTATATAAATCCTTTTGTTTTTTTGTTTTCAATAAAGTGATTTGATCGAACCGATTTAGATCGGTTCAAAATCAGTTATGAACTGATTCAAGTCTCTACTTGCTAATTCGTGTTAGTTAATTCGTGTTAGTTCAGATATCTGTTTGTCAAACCATGTCAAGTTCAGGTACTTGGTTGCTCCTCATGTGTTGCTCACATGCAGTTTTCCGTCAAAACTCAATGAAAAATTAACATTAAGAACCTATTTGCTAATTTTCAAAAGTTCGGCAAACTATATGCGATAAAAAAAATTTGAGTACCCTACTTGTCAAACCAGCTTAAGTTCGACTTCGATAATTAACCTTCAAAAATAAAAAAAATTATAACCCTAATAATAATAAACAATGTCATCTCTATGCTGTCCCCCATCACCTTCTCCAAATGTTTAATTTTGTATAATAAATAATAAAGTTGATGATTTATTTAGTGGCCATTAATAAAGTGACAATAATAATGAAGACAGCTACTAATAAGTAATAATGTCGTGTTAGAAATAACACATGTCCTTAAACACAACATCGACAATGTACTATAATAAATAGCCATGTATTTCTGCGCTCTGCTTCTGTACTATATATATGTCTGTCTATGATCTTCTCAAAGAGTTCACTTTCAAGATCAAGAAAAGGAATGATTTCTATTTTCTGGAAAAAATAATTCTGAAGATCATCATAAAATTCACCAAATCATCACTTTTGAGTAAAGACAATCAATATTACAGTCTCAAGTCACAAGGAGGAGAAGAAATCAACCCAATTAAATTGTATATAATTAATTATTATACCTAAAAAAAGCAGTTTTTTTTTCTGCACACAATTGTACCTGACAGAGATGAGTTGAGAGGAAGAGAGAAAATGGAGTTATGAATCTGATGGATCATCGTCGTCTTCACCATCTTCACTGCCGCCTCCCTGTTGGGTCTGGTTCTGTTTTTGCTGCTGCTGCTGATCCAAAGTCATTCCCAGGTTTACTCTACTACTGTAACCACCGTCCATGGCGCCCATAATTCCTAAACTTCCATCCAGTCCTAACTGCTGCGTCCCCATTGGCTGCTGTTGCAACATCAATGAACCGAGCTGCACCGGGGTGAATCGATTCCCGCCTCCGTGAAAGTTCACCCTCTGCATCGATGCCCCTGCAGCAGCCGGGAAAGTCCACATCTGCGCTGCCTGCTCGTGGATGTTGGCCGCTGGGGAAGGAGCAGATGCTGCAGCGCCTCCGCCGACGGGGACCATCCAGAACGCGTTCCCGCCGTTCGGGGTGGCGGGGGCCACGGCCCACATTGCAGGAGTCGTCGTCTGTAAGAGTCCGGTGTTAGATCGGAGCTGAGCGGATGATTCCGGATTATGCACCCCGGTTCTAGCTGTTTTAGCAGCCGGGGATTCGTCTTCGCTGGCCGTATCCGTCGTGTCTTTGAACAGATCCTCCCTGAACGTCTTCGTGATGTAACCTTCACCGGAGCCGTCTACGTTTCCGCCTCCAGGGTCGGAGCCGAGGAAGTGGGGATATAACTGGTGCTGGAACCCTACCACTCCGCCTCCGAGAAGCCTCATGCCAGCTTCCTCGCTGTGCAAACTAAGGCCACTGTGGAAAGAAAGCGGAGCTGACTTAGATGGCGGCGCGGAAATCGTCGCGCCGCTGCTCCGGATCGAGACATTGAGCGTCGAGAAGTTAGCCGGGATGGTGCCGGTTCCAGTGGCAGAGATGATGGCGGGCTCCGCCTGCCGCAACAACCACTCGATGGTCTCCCCGTCGGACTTGTGCCCGAGCTCCCTCGTGAGCTGGAACACCCGAGCAGCGCACACTGCCGGCATCCGGATTCTCCGCCCCCGTCCGTCGACCTTGGTATGTCGGTCCTTAGTAGGCCGCCTGGCGATCTTGCTCCCAGTCGCCGTAATCGCCGTCGCTGAGTTGGTGCTAGCGATCGTGACTTTATTAGAGATGGATCCCATGAATGGGCCACCATGACCCAAGTCGTTCTGTAAAGGTACTAACTGCAGAGACCCAGCAGTGGCTTCTTGTTTCTGCTGCAGCTGGCCGCCCCCACCGCCGCTGTTGCTGCTTTGACTATTATTATTATTATTATTGCCCTCCATATCGCTGTGACATCAACCACAAGCCTTTAAAGAACAGAGCCCGACATAAGTGTTCCTCCTTCTCCTCTTGAGTTTGAAACGGAAAATCTGGATGGGACGGAGTGAAGAAGCAGTGGGCTAGTGTTCCGCCATTAATGAGTGCTTTTCTCTTGCTGCTATTGACTCATGTCTGCACTGTACTATACTCTATGGTCTGTGACTCTGTAAGTCTGTATAGTGAGAGAGAAAGAGGAAGATGAGCTGGTCAGGGTAAAGGGTCCAACTGGAGAAGAAGGTGGGGACCTGTTCAAATTATATAGAAAGAGAATTATTAAATTAACTATGGATCATAAATAAAATACTAATGGAGTTGTATTAAATATTAATGTGAAAACTACCACTACCCGAGCAATTATGTATTTAAATATGTTTTGTAATAAATAAGTGACTAAACTTTCTTAAATAAGAAAATATGTATCTTAAAAATAAACGGAAAATATCAAGTGATGAGCAAACAGGTACCTACACTTACATGAATGAGCAAGTAGATATTTTAATCGGTTAAAAAACTATTTCATAACCGGTTCGATTGAACCACTTTATTTATTTTTTATAACAAAGTAGGTTTATATAACAAACACATGCATGACTCAACTTCAGACGTTCTCGGTGCATCAAGAAACATTCTGAGAACGTCTGGAGTTGAGTCATGCATGTGTTTGGTATATAAACATTTTTTTTAAAAAAAATAAAGTAGTCTAATCGAACCGATTTTGAATCGGTTCAGGTACCTACTTGCTCATTCGTGTAAGTTCAGGTATATGTTTGCTCCTCACTTGATATTTTCCGTTTATTCTTAACGGTAACTACCTATTTGCTAATTTTCATAAGTTCGGATACTTAGTTGCTACAAAAAAAAGTTTAGGTACCTACTTACTATTCTCCCACAAGTTTAGGTACTAGTTTGGTATTTTTCCTATATTAATTCAAGTTATAACAAAAACTTACCAACAAATATATATTAATATTTTCTTTGATTATTAATTAAATAAAAAACATATAATAATTACTTCCATCCGTAAAAAGTAAAATATTAATCATAAATATCTTTACTTTCCAGTTTCCACTTACTCGAACCCCATACTTGGCTGGTGTAATAGTGATTTTTTTCAAAAACTATACATTTTAGTTTTTTTTTTAGAAAATTAAGTATAGAAAAAAAATATTTCAAAAAATAGGTATACGCGCACCCCAGGACGCGCCTATTGCATAGGCGCTGGTTGGGGGGTGTCTTTTTTTTTTTTTAATAAAATTATTCCATAATGACGACTCGATATTTAATTAAAAATAAAATTATGTATCTATTAAAAAAATTTAAAAATATTATAGTAAGTAGATATTTTAATTTTGATTCAAATGATGCAAAAAATATTAAATTTGGATTTACGGATTGCCTGTACGGCATGCCGTAAGTTGAGATATGAAAATTTGACTTAAAAAATTATAACTCAGACCATGTAAGTCCAAACGCAACACGGTTAACGTCATTTAGGTCGTAAATCAATTATCTACGTAGGATAATTTTTTTGATTAAAAATACAGTGATTTTGTAACCTAAGATCGTTTACACCCAAATTTGACCGAAATAAGTAAATGCATTGTGTGAGAAATTTAATTATATACTTACTCAAAACAAATTACGGTGCGTAGATAATTTAATTACGAATTAAATGACGCTAACTATGTGTTAATTTGTGACTTTTGACTGACTGTATAATACGATACGTAAAAAGCTCTACATACGATACAAAAACTTTCAAATAGTATTTTGAACAGTAAAGTTACTGTTTACACAGTGAAATTTACTATTTAAACAGTAATTTTACTATGCAAAACACTATTTGGAAGTTTTTGTATCGTATGTAGAATTTTTTACGTACCGTATTATACAGTCAGTCGAAAAGTAAAAAATTAACACATAGTTAGCGTCATTTAATTCGTAATTAAATTATCTACGCACCGTAATGTTTTTGATTTTTTTTGAGTAAGTATATAATTAAATTTCTCACCTAATGCATTTACTTATTTCGGTCAAATTTGTGTGTAAACGATGTTAGGTTACAAAATAACTATATTTTTAATCAACAAAATTATCCTACATAGATAATTGATTTACGACATAAATGACGTTAACCGTGTTGAGTTTGGACTTACATGGTCCGAGTTATAATTTTTTAAGTCAAATTTTCATATCTCAACTTACGGCATGCCGTACAGGCAATCCGTAAATCCAAATTTAATATTTTTTGCATCATTTGAATCGCAATTAAAATATCTACTTGCTATAATTTTTTTAATAGATATATAATTTTATTTTTAATTAAACATCGAGTCGTCATTATGGAACAATTTAAAAAAAAAAAAAGACACGTTCCCCAACATGCGCCTATGCAATAGGCGCGTCCTGAGGTGCGCGTATACCTATTTTTTGAAATATTTATTTTCTATACTTACTTTTCTAACAAAAAAAACTTAAATGTAAAAAAACTGTAATAGTTACTACAGAGTATCTTAGCTAGCTAGGGTTCGGATTTTGTGTATGAAAAGTTGAAAACTCGAGGAAAAAGATGACCTGCCATTAGCAGTGTTGCATGTCTGTTCCAATCCAAATCGGGTCTCTGTCGTCTCCTTTTGTCGTTTTGTCATTATTTTTGTATCTTGACCACTGATTGAAGTTTAGGGTTGATAATGACGATTAGGGTGACGCTAATTATAAGCACCAACCACTCCCTTCATGTTTTGTCTTCTTTTATATAAATAATAATAATACAGGCATGCTACGAGTCAGTATTATCAGAACCGTTCCAGTTCTCGAACCGGTGAGAGATCCGGTTCCCAATTCAGCCGATCGGACCTTAGAAGCACCGAATCAAGGCAACATAACCGAAGCACTGAAGTGAAGAACCTAGAAGGCGGAAGTGAAAAGGATGCACCGAAGTGAAGAACCGAAGCACCAAAGTGAAGAATGAAGTGGAACAACTGCGACAGTAAATGAAAGGGTTAACTACCTCAACAGTTACTTATCTTTGACATATGTGATTAAAATGTTACTTAACTTTTTTGTGTGACTGAATCGTTACTTAAGTTTGAGGATGCGACTGAATGGTTATTCCGTCACATACTCACATATTTCTGTCTGACTGTCACGTGACATAATTTAAACGATTTAAAGTTAATTGAAAGGACGGTTCTACCCCCTTTCTTATGTTTATGGATTATGATGTAAGTTCTCTAAAACATAAGTAACGGTTAGGTAACAGAATGTTCAAACTAAAGTAACCGTTTGATAACATTTAAGAGAAGATAAAACGTCATTTAACAACTTCTCTACAAACATACGTTACCACATTTGCAAACGACACAATGTTCTTCATACTTCAGTTACAGACAAATGACATACTAAGTAACTACATACTCAACCTAATTCTTAGCAATTAAACTTAAGAACAAAAACAACAATATCAATTACCAAAGCTACAACTAACTTCCGAGAAGCAACATCCAATGGTGGTGGTGGTGGTCCCAAATTTGTTGTGTCGGTAGGCGACGTGCACTCCCAAATTTGTACGCCATGTAATCCGGAGCTTACCAAGGACGTTACTTCCAAGAACTTTTGTTGGTTTAGTATTTTGAAATACCAGCAACTCTATCGGGAATGTACTTGAGAGCTGCCCAAGTGTGCATTGAAGCACTTGAAAAACCGAAAACGCAGAACTTATCAGTAACCCCAACAACATTAGCTAAGTAAAGCATATCAAAAGCTGATGAGTTAAGGTTTCTGCTAAGTTGATGAGCATTAGCTAAGTAAAACATGGGAAAAGGAGAAAAAATTATGGAAATTAACAGAAACAAATGAGAAAAGGACCATACCTCCAATTGCTCGTGGAGTCTCTTTTGAGCCTCCATCTGCAGCTTCAGTGCTTCAGTTATTTGCATTCCACTGCCAAATGGTGGAAAGAAATTCCAGAACACAAAAGGTGAACTGTCACTCAAAATAATAGAAATTTTAAAAGTAAAGCATCTCACATCAGAATCACTTGACACATCATAATACTGATAATCTGGATTTATTTAGCTTTTTTCATCAAAAGCTAAGCAATGAATTTTACAGGGATCAAGGTAACTGGGTAAGTACAAAGATCTTTTCGCAGATATATAAAAATGAATACTTACGAAGAACAATCCACATCACAGAGTGTATCTGCTTCTTTTTTCTCCATTTTTTTACCTTCCATAAGAAGTTTAAGCAATTTTTACCTATTCATTTCTCACAATTTTTGAGTTGTTTATGTGGTTCCACAAACAAACCAACACGGGCATTAAATGCAGAATATCACAAACCAGAACAGGATAATCCATAAGGAAACAAATATTAAAAAACAAAATCGACAACTATGGAAATCAGCAAAACGAATTAAAGTTACTCACTATGAAATAACCTTAAAATTGGGGCAACCATGGGAGCACAACCATGGGGTCACCTGCTGGAGGGTTCCATGAAGGTAACCCTTCTGGGCAAGGATGGTGGACGAGCGGCTGCTGTGACGATTTTGTGGTTTGGGAGCTCAAAGTCTCGACTGCAACGGTATTTAAGCCAACATATATTTTGTGGCTATGGATATTGGACACGATTGAAGAGAGGAGGGAAACGAAGAGTATGAAGTTAGGGTTCATGAGTGTGATAGCCTGCTAGGGTTTTATAGACGCTTCTAATTAGGAGAAGAGCATATTAAGAAGTTTAAATTTGAAGAAGGTCACGTACATGGTTCATGCGCAAGTTTAACAGAGATAATTAACGGAGATAATTGTTCAGTCAAATCTGCCAACATAAGTAACAGTTGAGCTCAAGTTTGAATCGTTCAGTCACATCTGCCAACATAAATAACAGTTCAGGTAATTAACTCTAAATGAAATGGGCACAACAACTCAGCAATAATTAAATTTAAATCTTAAACTGAAGAGAACCGATTGAAGTTGTTGTGATTAAACTGAAGAAAACTGGTTGGTCGGTTCAATAAAAATATTAAAATCACACCAAAAATAAGAACCGAAAACTGACTGGTTCACACCGGGGTTTATCAAGTTCATCATGCATTTCGATCTTTTGATTGAATCAAATCGGACAGTGATCCGGTTTTCGATCAGGCCCAGTCTATCCGGCGATCCGGTCCAGTTCTGATAACACTGCTACGAGCATTAGGTCCAACACACTATTCATATAAAATATAATTCCGATTCTGAATCTAAGTGAGGGAGTCATCCCCTATGCCCTAAACCTCAGACCATCTCCAGTTTAACTCCAATTAGCTATCACAAACAAATTCTTTATAAAAAGACGTTCGTATTCTCTACTACTTCATTCATTTACAGGTTCGAATCATGGCTAACTAAACTGTGATCTAATTTCCCGACAAAACCCCTTCAAGCATCCCTCCCTCCACGTCGACTCACAGCCTCACACAACCGACACGGCAGCGCATCAAGGCTCGCAGCACGCACTTTTACATAATTACCCATCACCCCGCACCTCCTCCACGCATGATACTCAGCATAACCAACTGGGTCCTCCGCCAGGACCTTTATGTAATTAGCTAACTCTTCCATAGACCCAAACTTGGTCCCATCTATAATGGAGTGAGGGGGAATGAAATCCATGACATTAGGGGCACCAAAGTAGATTGGGACCGAACCCGAGTCGAGTGCATAGAAGAGCTTCTCAGTGACGTAGCTGTCGGTCAAGGTGTTCTCGATGGCGAGGACAAATTTGTAGTGGGACATGGCGCAGTGGAGGTGGTCCCACCAATGTGGGACCGTGGCTGCATCGCTGGCACATTCGGGGTAGAGCTCGAGGGCCTTGTTGGAGCCGCCCACATTGTTGAGGCACTTCCCAAATGAATGGTGAGGGAGCAGTTTAAGGAGGCTGGTGGCGAGCTTGTTTCTTTGAGGAAGGCAGCGTGATGACGACCAGTAGACCAATACGTCCTGCAAAAGGAAGATTGATGAGCAAGGAAGAAGATATTAGTCATTGGGAAAAGCATCAAAATGCACACAATGTTTGTCTGTTACAAGGCTAAAATACGACATTGTCCTCAAAAGTTTACGCCGATTTTAAAATTCCACCTTAAAGTTAGTCTTTAATGTTTGGAAATGATGAAAAATCTCTCATTACCGATGAATGACATATACTCTTTCAGGAGGGGATTTTTCATCATTTCCAAATATTAGGGTGGACTTTAAACTTTAAGAGTGAATTTTAAAATCGGCGTAAACTTTAGGGGACAATGTCGTATTTAACCCTTATTACAATTGACTCCGACTGGATCAGGATTCAACCGGGGGGTCCCTGGTCTGGGTCCAAGGACCCCAGATTGAGTCTCAATTAAGTCTGATCAATTCGGGACTAATTTGTTATGGTTGCAAAATTTTCGACGATCTTATTTGTCAATTAAAGACACTTTTGGATGGAAGATGAATGGAAGGTTTAATAGCCACTTTTTTTAAACATGCAATTAGTAGCTTCAAAAAACATGTTGGTAAAGTGTTCATACATTTTGTGAATATAGTGGTGCAATCTCAAACCTTACTGTTTTGTAATTCCGAGCATTTAACAACATTCGTCGCACCAATTAGTAAAATCTACAATTGTTCGGTCGAAAAACCGAGCAAGTTTGATGATCAATGGCAAAGTATCTGTAGACTTGTCTTTTTCACGATAGAAACCGTAAAGTTTTTAATGGAAATCAAGTTTGCTTACATTGTTTTTGGAAGGTGAGACCCGGTAGTTTCGGCCATTGTGGAACAGAGAACCAGCATATGTGGATTGAACATCGTCTCCTGCATGGTAACTGATAAATAATTCTTCACGACCTGAGCGTTTTCTGCCTGCTTCAAGATCCATGTACACACGGAGTGGATCTCCCGTACGTCTCTGAAAATATAAAATAAATAAACCAAGTGACTTCAAATTGTAATATATAGACATTAAAATGAAGTAGGATCGATAATAGCAGCAATATTAGCAGCAATACTAAGAATGTAAATATTGATTATAGTTTACACATAATAGCAGCAAGAATGTGCTTAAGATGCACATATATTAGTTGGTTAACAGGACTGAATTAAGTTTTGTCCCGATTAAGAAAGGATCGTGGTGACTTAGAGCGATGCACAGATCAGAAGAGGTGTAAGGAACTCATGAAACATCGATCAAAGTTACTAAATTCAATCAAAATTAAGTAAAAGTCACTGTTTTTCGTCTGATCAAACGATCTGATATTGCAAGAATCATCTAGAATAGTCTAACAAATTCATTTTCTTTCCATTTGAAGAAGCTAAAGAACCTATCCCTCTTCAAGTTTGAGCAAAATTCTACTTCACCAAGAGCTCCGTCAATCACAGAGACATGCTCACGCAATTTACAAACCTTCCATAATCATAAGAGCGGAGCAGATCAAAACAATGCGCAGAAACTTCCTTAGTGTTCGTTCACTTAGATTTGAGACATTAAATGTTGAGTAGCCCTCAACTCTACCATTTCTGATCATGCTATGACTATTACTAGCTGAACACAGAGACCGATTGGGCAAGAGCTAAATTTCATCAATTCTAACTCACATTGTATATCCAGATCAGCAACCCGATTCAGAAACCACATTAAATGGAGAAATAACAAAAGTTTTATAAAAGTGACAGTACCACAGCAGGAGGTGTAGTTGTCTCAAACAACAAAGCGTCCGGTCGGTCAGCGAGCACCGATGATTTTGTCCACAGGCAGCTCAATCCACACCGGCAAGCATACAAGTTATCCAAATTGTCCGGGATCCAAGTCCAACCTTTGACTAGTACATTGACGTGATGCAATCTCAGTCCACCGCATTCCGATTCTCCGCCAGGAACCTGTACAGATACCGACCTATTCGACCCGCGATCCGACTCATCTGCGGCTAAGATCAGCCCTTTATGGTCCTCCCGGAACCGAGTGCAGCCGACCTGCGAATCCCATTTCCTGTACGCTTCGAGGAGATCGGTGAAAGGATCGGGAGCAGGTTTAGGGTTAGAGACGATGGGGCGGACGCCGGCGTGGATGGACGAGAACTCGAGGCATCCGGTGAGAAAGAGGATCAGGGCAGTGACGGAGAGCATCAGAGCGATGATGATTGTGCTGAGCTTGAGGGGCTTCAAAGGCATGTTGAGAAGGCACGACGGATTGAGTCAGCCCTCTCTCCTTCTCTCTGGAAGAGAAGAGGAGAGCGCGAGGAAGATGGTGGAAGGAAGGAGCAGAGCAGGTTGGTTGCGGAATCTTGCCCATGGACTTGGACCAGGATACAATCTACCCAAGTATCGAGATTCGAGACTAGTGATTCAGAAATATGATGTTTGGACCCTTATTTATTTATTATGAGCAAGTTAGTCCTAACCCTTGAAGTTAGTAATTGAACCACCGCTATTAGGGTTGATCATGGGCGGACCGGTCCGGTCTTGAAGGCAAGACCGAGACCAAAATTTCGGTCTTGCCTTCTGGAGGACCGAGACCGACCTCGGCCAAAAAAAACTGCCCGAGTCGGTCTTTCTTGACTCGGGCCGATCTCAGTCCTGGACCGAATTTGCACAAAAAAAAACTATTGAGCTCACGGTATTCTTTAGTAAAATGTGAAAGAATAGTTCACCTCTAAAAAATACACTACGAACTCATGGTATTCTTTAGTAAATTTATCAGGATGTAGCTTTTATAGAGATAGAAAACCTCCAAAATCCACATTCATTTCGGTGTGGTATTATGAAAATCTCAAATCCACCTTGCTTCGGTCCGGGCCGATCGTAAACGGGCTTCAGGAAAAAAGTCTGAGACCGACTTTGAAGAAAAAAAAATGTCCACTCGGTCTCGGTCCTAGTCGGGCCGATCTTATCGGAAATTCGATCCAATAGTCTTTTTTTATCCCCTAACCACTGTGGCACTTTAAGTTTTTTCCTTAAGGTTAAAAAATCAGTTAAGCGTCGTTATCCAGGAGTCGATTGGCTGGGTCGTTTTACTGGACTTCATGGAAATAGTCGGGTTGAAGATTTGACCATCTTTGTAATTTAAGAATAAAATTCTCAAAGGCACAAAAGAAGTAATTCTAAAGTTTGGGACCGTATTGATAATTTTTGCATTCAGGAGCTCATGTACAAAACCAGCCCAGCAGAGTAGACTTAAACCGCGGAAGAGGAAGGTATTTGCTTTGACTGATCGATCCTAAGAAGGAGAAGAAGATGAATCATTTCATTCTGGTATTGGCGGTGCTGCAAATCGCTCTATTTTCAGTTTCTTCCTTGTCGGCGTCGTCTTCGTTGGAGAGCTTCTCGGTTAGGGACGGCAAGGTACTGGAGCTGGACGAATCCAGTCTCGACAAAGCGATTGCCTCCTTCGATTACATCCTGGTTGATTTCTACGCCCCGTGGTGCGGCCACTGCAAACGCATCGCACCTGAGGTCCTCCTATTTTCTCCATCTCTCGCTGTGTAGAATTGCCCTTGTTTCGTTGCGACGAGTGATTTTTTAGCTCATGAGTGAGGAATTGGATCGAATTAACTTTTGGACAGATTTGGTTTAACTGAATTCGAGGTATAATTAGTGGTTCTTCTCTTAGCCAAGTAGGATTTTGTCAACATATCTGTCTTCTTGCTCAAATCTGATTTGCAATTCTGTAGGAATTTGTTACTTTGAGGTTGTATGAATCGTTGCTACATGAAATTATAAAGAGTGACAAATGGATTTCAGAATCCAATAGAAATGCTTATTTGTGATCATTTAATGAGTAGGATTCTAGTTAAAAAATCTGTTAAATTTTACATCTAGACGAGTGAGCCAAACAATGATCAACCACTTATACAACTTGGGTTCCATATTAGGAGGAGGTAGCCGAGTTGTATATATGATGCCTAATTTGTTATTTACCACCAATGGACTATAGTACTATACTCATGGTTCACTTCAACACTCGACACCATGAAAAATCTTATTTTTTTCAAAATCACTACACCGTCAATTAGAATTGGGCTCTAATACCATGTTAAATTTTACATCGAGATGAGCCAAATCCAATGGATAAATAACAGTCAACCACTTATACAACTTGGATTTCATCCTAAAACCAATTGGTAATAGGAGGAGGTAACTAAGTTGTATATATGGTGCCTAATTTGTTATTTACCACCGATGTGGGACTATACTCATGGTGCACTTCAACAAGATCTATTTTTCTTTTCTGCCATGTCTCGAAGCAGTGAACGTTAATGTTTCCTGTCAATGGGCTGCAAGCTGCAATTACTAATTTAACTTTCATTCTAGTCAGGTTATGCTGTTTAAATTTTTTGATCTTCAATAGTTAATAGCGCATTGTGTAAAAATATACCTAATTCATTTGTAGAGTGTGGTATTCTGTTAGAGAACGGAACGTATTGTTACTATCATTGATAAACGGATATATTACCTAGCTTATGTTAAGAAGTATCTTGAAGTCAAACTTTATTACCTTCCTCATAGGTTTCTGTCAGTGATTTCGAAGACTTAATGCTCACTTATAACTGCAACTGTTCCTCTGTTACTGGACCTTCTTGAATAAAGTAGCCTTGTCTATGTTCAAGCAACTGAGAACTGATTGTTACTTTTGTTGCTTTTATGAAGTTGGATGCAGCTGCCCCTCTGCTTGCTGAACTGAAAGAACCTGTAGTATTAGCAAAAGTTGATGCTGACAAATATAATCGTGTTGCTGTCAAACATGAAATCGAGTATGACACTGTACTCCTTCTTTCAAAGTTTTGTGATCATGATCCATTTTATATTGAATTCACTGCTGTAGAAGAAAGGGTTTTCTGCTCTTGACACTTATAAGTCTTTCCCTTTTATGAACAATAAGTGTAGCCTATAGCTACAACAAGTTCATTTTTATTATTTTTGTAAAAAAAATGTATTTGAATCACAGTGCATAATTGCTGGCTTGCTACTTTTATATGGGTAACATGTACTTTTTATGTGGCTGCAGTGGTTATCCAACCCTCAAACTGTTTATACACGGTGTTCCCATGGAATATTATGGACCCAGAAAAGCAGATTCACTTGTTCGGTTTCTGAAGAAATTTGTTGCTCCTGATGTTTCCATTCTTGATTCTGACAACGCATTAAGTGAATTTGTGGAGTCAGCTGGCAACAATTTCCCAATATATATTGGTTTCGGGGTGGATGACTCTCTGATATTGAACTTAGGCAGAAAATACAAGAAAAAGGCATGGTTTTCTGTGGCTAAAGATTTCTCTGAGGATGTTATGGTAGTGTACGATTTTGACAAGACACCTGCTCTTGTGGCCATTCATCCCAATTCCAACGAAAAGAACATTTTCTATGGTCCCTTTGAAGGTGATGCCATTAACTTGTTCTGGTCTCAATCATATCATTTGAGCAATTAATGTGATAGGGCTGAGCGATTTGAAGTTCTATCATTTTCACACATGCTGTAAACGTGATATTGGAATTTGAAAACAATGTCTCTTCTTCTTCTTCTTCTGCAGGAAATTTTTTGGAGGACTTTGTGAAGCAGAACCTTTTACCTTTAGCCGTTCCCATAAATCACGATACACTGAAGTTACTGAAAGATGACGACAGAAAAATTACACTCGCCATTGTTGAAGATGAGGCTGAAGATAAATCAAAGAAATTGGTCAACTTATTGAAGGCGGCAGCTTCTGCAAATCGCGACTTGGTTTTTGGTTATGTTGGGGTTAAACAATTCGAAGAATTCACTGGTCCCTTTGGGATCAACAAGAAGACTGTCTTGCCCAGAATGGTCGTTTGGGATGGAAACGAACAGTATTTCACAGTAAGTCATCTGTCTTTCCAACAAGAACCTAAAGGGTCACTGAACTTTGAACTGGGTATTGATTTATGTTCATCTGACAGGTTATTGATTCTGAAACAATCGATAGTGAGGATCAGGCATCTCAAATCACAAAATTCATCGAAGGATACAGAGAAGGAAGAACAGAGCAGAAGAGAATCAACGGTCCATCTTTCATGCAATACATCAACTCGCAAATTGGTGTAAAGACAGTTTACATTCTTGTGTTCTTGGTTGTGGTTTTTATGGGTGTTCAGAGCTTAAGCAAAGACAATGAGCCTCTGAGGGTTGGAACCCGGGACGAGTCGAGGCACCTTGTTAGCTCTTCCTCTGAGCCTGAGGCAGACGAATATAGACCCAGCAACAAAGATGACTAGCGATGAGATTCAGCCACGGTTTGGTTGGGTGCACGGCCGAGACAAATCCTTGGTTCCCTCCTCCACGAATCAACAAGGATTCTGTCTTGTAGTTAAAACTAAATTTGGTTAGTTTCTGAATTATATTGAATGATGAGGCTTCATTTAGACATTTTGGAGAGTTTACTATTTATAATAGTAGTTAAGTGTTCTTCACTGGTGAAGTGGATCTGGTTGTAATTTTGTTTGCTTATACACTACGACACATGCATTATTATGTAATATTCTGATCTAGGAAGTGCCAAAATGGTGCCTACTAGCCAATTTGGCGCTTCCTATCATAGATTTAAGAAATAATGGGGCCAGAGGATAATTTAAGACTATGAACTAAATAAAGCTTATAACTAAGTATTATAAAATTATTTACTGATGTAGATTAGGAAAATAATCATGGAATTTACCAGATTGTGACACTTGTTCAAACAATAGTTTCTGGCATAGTAAATTTTGTCTTAAAAAACAATTTATTCTTCTCTGTCAAGTGTCCATCTTATCTAAGCTCATTATCATTGTTTATGCAGACTGCAGAGACACTTGACCCTTTTCTGCGCAAAAGCGCGGCAATATATTTTTTTGTATATATATAATATAAGTTATTTTTTTTTATAGTATTTAGCATTTTTTCAAAAAGTATTTATTTTCGATTTTTTTTTTGAAAAAGTATATATATAAAAAAAATATTTAGAAAAATATGTATACGCGCACCCCGGGGTCGCGCCTATTGGACATAGGCGCACCCATGGGGTGCGCCGGCCGGGGGCAAATGACAGTTTTTTTAAAAAAAATCATTTTGTTCGAAAAATGATGACTCGATGTTTAATTAAAAATAAAATTATGTATCTATTAAAAAAAAATTAAAAAAATTTTAAAAAAATTATAGTAAGTAGATATTTTAATTGCGATTCAAATGATGCAAAAAATATTAAATTTGGATTTACGGATTGACTGTACGGCATGCTGTAAGTTGAGATATGAAAATTGTACTTAAAAAATTATAACTCGGACCATGTAACTCCAAACTCAACACGGTTAACGCCATTTAGGTCGTAAATCAATTATCTACGTAGGATAATTTTTTAGATTAAAAATACAGTGATTTTGTAACCCCCATCGTTTACACCCAAATTTGACCAACATAAGTAAATGCATTAGGTGAGAAATTTAATTATATACTTGCTCAAAAAAAATCAAAAAAATTACAGTGCGTAGATAATTTAATTACGAATTAAATGACGCTAACTATGCGTTAATTTTTGACTTTTAGACTGACTGTATAATACGGTACGTAAAAAATTCTACATACGATACAAAAACTTCCAAATAGTGTTTTATATATATACTTTTTCAAATAAAAATCGAAAATAAATACTTTTTGAAAAAAGTCGCATAATACTTATTTACTGTTATAAGCCTAATATAGTGTATAGCAATATAGCATAATACTTATATTTCGACCAAAAAAAAAGAAGCATAATACTTATTGACTAGAATAATTAAAAATAAATAAATAAATTTACTGTTATAAAGTTATTTTTTTAAGTGAATACTAACTATAAGTCTAAAATAATTTTTTTACAAGTTCATTGTTATAAGTTTTAATTGTTTCCAATAAAAAAAATGAAAATTTAAAAATGCATGAAATAATTAATTATATAGATAATTTATTATAAATTATACATAAAAACTCAAAATTATAAATTATATTAAGTGTATTTGTTCATAAAGTTAGTTAAAAATGCATGAGTCAATAATAAACATTAATAATAAAATAATAATTACAACTTTTAATTTAAATATGTTTATTGTGCTTTATGATTTATATTAATGCATATGTTTGCACTATTAAAATTATTACTATTTTTTTAGTAAATTTAATATTAAATTATATTTTTATTATATAAATAGTATTTTAATAATTCAAAAATATGTTGAGTTATAAATATAAAAAAAAACTATTTTTCATAAATCTGTAAAAAAAAATACTCTTAACTTTTATGGTTTATTACTTTTATCAATGTCCATATAAAAACATGGGTATTTTTCTAACAATCTAATGTTTTAGTATACATATTATATTTTATCTATTTTGTTAATTGTAAATTTTATTGAGTTTAAAAATATATAACATTTAATTTCGTGATATTGTTAAAATCTATTTTAATATTATTGTAATAAAGTAGATGGTGTTGAGATGTCACCTATGTCTTATTTTAATGACTAATGAGAATATTATGTGATAGATGAAATACATCATTAATTAATCTATATTTTAATTTGCAATAGTAAATTTTAACATGTGCATACTTGATATTCATAAAATATTTTATTATGTATTTTATTCTTATATAAATTCCACTTCATCAAATGTATTTAATAACAAATCATAATTATAATGTGAAATAAATAGAAATGATATGAGTTTTGTAACTTATCTTGAGAATGAATAAGATACTTTGAAGAATTTTAAAGTGATTTACATAGCATGCCACGTAGGAATGAAAAATCTATGATTGATATGGATCAATCAAAATATGTTAATTTAACATTAGGAGTGAAAAAATATAATAAAAAACTTATTTATCAACATTTTATATGATTTAGTCAAATTAATATATATATATATATTTTTTTTTTTTATAGGTAAATATTTTATTTATAAATAAAATATTTTGGAAAATTTTGATTTTTCCTATTCCTATATCCTCTTCTTCCTGTCTTAAGCTTCACACCGTTGGGCCAAAAAAAAAGCTTCACACCGTCAACCCCTAATCATTAATTCCAATCCCAAAGGATCAAGAAGCATCAACCATCTACGAGATAGAATCAAAAGATTCATGACATATACTCTTTCCAAATCCTTCACCCAAAATCTAATGGAAGTTGATGTTGTCATCCTTCTCTGTCTGAATACCCCGATTTTTCTCTCTATTATCTAGGTTTGTCGCATCAGCGAAGCGCAGATTCATCTGTTTCATGCTCTAATTATGGATATTTCAAGTCGTTTCGGCGTGTTGTGTTTGCTCTTCTGTACCTGTCTGTTGGATTGCTGCTCTACGGCGTCCGGAAACGTTGTTTTGATTGGCCACAACGTTACCCTCTCTTTCGACTCCATTGAAGCCAATTTCGGTAGGTTCTCTCTTTTTTCCCTGTAATTTTTCCTAATTTGTGTTGCCTGTGGTCGCGAATCTGCCGAAAGGGATCCCTTTGAATGTTCACCTGTCATGATTTGAATCTTCTTACTTGAAGATGCGTCGGCACGTTGAAATTCTAGCTGCGAATCCATCCTTCTTTACTTGTTCAGTTGACAGAATTAGAAATCTAACCAATTTACAGTATTAGGAGGTTGTGAATTGCCTAGAAGGAAGCATGGAGATTTAGTATTTAAAAAGTTGTTCCTTGTACTCAGCTTTCTTCTTCTCCTCCTACCGTAGAACTGAACTCCGCAGTACTTAAAAAATGACTTTCTTTATTTATTGAATATGTGGGTCTCTGTGATTAATCCGGGTGTTATGTGATCTCTTTTCTTTGTAATTTCAGCTCCAGCAGTTAAAGGGTCTGGAGAATGCGGAGTACTGTATCAAGCAGAGCCACTAGATGCCTGCTCTTCATTAACAAACAGAGTTGATCATCTTTCTAATGTCACTTCCCCGTATGTGCTGATTGTTAGAGGAGCATGTAGCTTTGAGGATAAAGTTAGAACAGCCCAGAAATCTGGATTTAAAGCTGCTATTGTCTACGATAATGAAGTCAATGTCCCCTTGGTGGCAAGTAATGAGCCTTTTCCTTCTCCTCTCTTATATTTTGATGTCTAATAAAAGAGTGTAAATCACTTGTATATCTTAACTGGAAAAGAGCTCAATTGTCTTCATTGTGATTGCAGTGGTACGTAAAGTTGCAAATGATTCCTTTTGATCTTCTGGCCAAGTCAAAATCTAACGTAGCTATTGCAATTTTTAATGATGATAGTCAATGCATGCTTTTAGTGTTGTATACATTTTTCTCATTTAGGAATTAGGATTTTGTAAAGTTTTATTCAAGTAGCCCACATGACAGCTTTCGTGTTGGTGGAAATTGTTGACTGATTCAGATGTTCTTTAATTTTTTTACCAAATTTCAAATTTGTGACAACTGCGATAAATCTGTGGGCGTACATTTTCAATTAACATCTTGATATATTTATAGCTTTTGCTAGAAAAAAATTCTCATCATCAATGAATCTCTGATCTGATTAAAAAGTGATCTGAAAATTGCAGTGGCAGGGAACTCAGCTGGTATAAAGATACATGCTGTTTTCATTTCTAAAGAATCAGGTGACATGTTGAAGAAATACATTGACAACACCAATGTGGAGCTTTGGATTGTTCCAAGTTTTGAAAACTCAGCCTGGTCAATCATGGCAATCTCCTTCATATCCCTACTTGCCATGTCAGCAGTTCTCGCCACCTGTTTCTTTGTTCGTAGACATCGTATTCGACGGGATCGTCCTCGGGCGTCTCGAGTGCGGGAATTTCATGGGATGAGCAGTCGCTTAGTCAAAGCGATTCCAAGTCTGATATTCACTTCAGTGTTGGAGGATAATTGCACTTCAAGAACATGTGCCATCTGTCTTGAAGACTATAATGTGGGTGAAAAACTCAGGGTCTTACCTTGCCGCCACAGTAAGTCGCTCCACTAACATCTATGTAGATAATATGCCATTCTCTGATCAGTTTGGTTATTCATCAAAGCAGTTTTTGGTAATTCTAATAACAACTTCATCATTTCTCTTAGATAAATAACCCCAATGCATCCAGATGTTTGACTGTTGTTAAATGTATCAAGATGTTTGAAAGTATTGTTCCGTGCAGTCTTAAATTATAAGAAGTTGTTGAATTCACCAAATGTTAACTATCCATCCATTTTTTCGTTAAATACGTCAAAATGACAATTTTATCTCATGTTCATCTTCAATACTAAAGTCAACTCCAAAATATAGATTTGGGTTGAATCCGAACATAAAAATGAAGATTTGGTTTGAATTCAAACTCAAATCTGCATTTTTCGGTTGAATTCGAAATGGATGGATAGTTCACGTTTGATGCATTTAACGACATATTCAAACATATGAGTGCAAATAATTATATGACTGGTGCAAATAACAATATGAAGAAACATATGTGTGCATTGCTACGATTTACTCTTCCCTCTTAGGCAGTTATCTCATGAATCTCTTATCAACTGATGATAGCATTGGTCATTTGCTTGATATATTTAGCTTTATTTTGGTTTGTGCGATACATGGTTTGATTTTGGCACAAACATGTGAATCTGTTTTAAATTTGTTGACAGAATTCCATGCCTTATGCGTGGATATGTGGCTCACTTCCTGGAGAACTTTCTGCCCAATCTGCAAAAGAGACGCACGAACCAGTACAGGGGAGCCACCAGCATCTGAATCAACGCCTCTTCTTGCATCAGCCCCAGTTTCTGCAACTTCCTCGGCTTCTGCATTATCCTTTTTCGGATCATCCATCGCATCGTCATCAGCCATACAAATTCATTCCCCGTCAGCAGCATCACATGCCATGTCAGCATCCCAAACACCATCCATCTCCAACTCTTACTTGCAAAACTCTCTTCGGTCCTACCGACAGTCTCCTACAATGCATGTCAGTCGAAGCACAAGTGACCTCCGCAACGCATCTTCCTCCCGGTCTCACTTGGTCTCTCCACACTCTCTAGGGTACCCTTACCCTTCTTCATCACCCTTCAACTCTCAATACATGTCTCCTTACATGCCCAGCCCGAGCAACACTTCCATAAGTTACATGGGGTCCAGTCACCGCCACAACCACCACCACCCACTCCATTACAGCGAATCAGCAGCGAGCTTCTCTCCAATGGCTTCTACTCATTCCCTTCCCGAATGCTAACTCCATATCGAGATTGAGCTCTGTTTTGAGGTACCATGATTCACACCCATCTTCTTCCATTTGAGTTTTTTATGGTATATGCAGATCTGCTTCAGTTTTTTGTACATTGTAGCATAACATAAGTATGTTTATTTTCTACTGGGCTTGGAGTCTGTCCGTGCTTCCTGTTTATCAGATATATAAGAGTTGTGTATGGTCGGTGTTTCGTCGCATTAGACCCAGTGCTGTGAGTTAAAACAAAAGTGACATACTTTGAAACATCATCTGCAAATTTGAGGTCAGTTATAGATTACTTCACTCACTAACATGAGAGGTGTTTCTTTTTTCTTTGTAGAATCATCATCATGCATTGTGCTTCCATGTCCATATGGTTTCAATATGACATCATGTGATCATGTTTCTTTCTATCCTACCAACTACCAAAGACAGTTTCAAAAGATATAATATGGTTGGTATTTGATCATGTTTTTCGTGGTTAAAGTCTCTTCACTTTGTCTAGGGAGCATTAATTGGTGCCCACCTACCTCTCTGTTACATGATACCATGTCCACAGATTTTTCATCGTATTGATTACCGGAGATTATTTTAATTATAGAACTTCAAGACACTGCAAATTGATCTTATATCTTTCTGCATATCCCATGGTGAAGATAATAATAATATACGGATATACTTGACTTTGGGGACTTACACTAGTTGAAACACTGGCCTGTCGAGTGGAGACTATATGACATTGTCACCTTCTTAAAGTGGGGTGGGTTCACTATAAAAATGGTATGATGGTGTCTGCAACTTTAGTTTGCCATTTCTTTAAGCAAACAAAATAGGATGTGTATATTATAAGCAAATGCAATGTTTTTTTAAATGATATAATTAAATTATTTTATACATTTTTATATGTTACAATTGAGATCTACTTTGATTGGGACTCGATTGAGACTAGGGTTGGCAATTTCTGACACGACACGATTAAACGACACGACATGATCTGCTTTAAAGCGTATATGAGTTTGATCTTAACGAATCCCGTGTCTAAACAACTCTTATACGTTTAGATACGATTAATAATCGTGTCTAAACAACTCATATTTGCGGATATCTGTATAAACACGATTAACTAATCATGTCGTGTATACTTGTGACACAAATAAAGACATGATTAACTAATCGTGACACATTCATAAAAATTAATGTTTTTCGTGTTAATCGTGTAACGTGTCGTTTCGTGCTTAATCGTGTAAATCTGTATCAATAAGGTTGTTCTTAATCGTGTCGTATCGTGTCGTGTTAATCGTGTCGTGTTTAATTTATTCATGTCGTGTCGTGTCTATCCGTTATGTTTTTTGTTTTATAATTTCCAAGAAAGTTAATCGTGTCACGTGTGATTTTCTACTTAATCGTGTCGTTTTCGTGTCTGATGTTTTGACACACGTTTAGAAATTATCCGTTTAGAAACGAAACATGTTAAGACACGACACGATTAATAACACGATACGATTGCCACCCCTAATTGAGACCTCGTCGAGAGGGTAATACACTGAGTTTTGACACAGACCAATTCGCGCATGGGCAACAATGGAGTTATTGAGGGGTGAGGGGGAATCCTCAAATTTTGGCGACATACAAAATTAGACCTTAACATTGCAATTTTCTCCATATTAACCCTTTAAAATATTATATTTAACCCTAAAAATATTTAGTTCAATATTTACTCTTACTCTAATTTGCGTCTTCATTAAACTAAATTTCTGATTTTGTCCATGAGATTGGTTACAGACTTACATTCAAGATCTAAACTTCCAACCCCTTTGATCGGGACTCAATTGAGTCCATATCAATTATAATTCAGTTGTAATATATAGAAAATAATAAAATAAACTAATTATAATATTTAAAAAAGTATTTAATTATTTTTTAAACATATTTCGTTAAGTACGGATAGAAAATAATAAAATAAACTAATTATAATATTTAAAAAAGTATTTAATTATTTTTTAAACATATTTCGTTAAGTACGAATAGAAAATAATAAAATAAACTAATTATAATATTTAAAAAAGTATTTAATTATTTTTTAAACATATTTCGTTAAGTACGGATAGAAAATTTATTTAAAAAAATATCTAAAAGAGATTTTTTAAAATGCATCTACAATTCTAGGGGTCAACTTACCCCAGTGTAGTATTCTAAAACATATTTCCCATTTGCAATATTCCTCATGAGCCCCAAGTATTGTCGGACTATTAATTACTTAAATCATATTTATGACAGATTTATATGGCAAATGTTGATTCTAGTAATAGTTCATTTCTTGGAACCGTCGTGTGAAAGTCCACTAGGGATATAATATATAGTGTATTCATTCATTTATTAATTAATAATAATAATAATAATAATATGTATATTGTCGTACATACCTACATATTAAAATATTTTATTACTAAAAAAATAGGTTCAAAATGGACCCGTAACTAACCATTAAAAGCTCTGTCTTGGCTCTATTATTGCTATCATTAATTCACACTAGAGATCGAATGTGCCTAATGCCACATCTTTTTAAGTTGATCACATCCACAAATCATGGTTATGAAATTTAATTTAAAATGAATATTAGTAGAGTATATATATATATATATATATGTTCTCTTTTTTTCTAAGTTGAAGTAGAAAAATAAAATAAATAAATGAAAAATCATCACCATCAATGTCCATGACTGAGGTAGTACGTAGCTTTCGTAATCACATGGAACCACGCGAAAGTTTGAGGACAAAAGATACTTTGTTTCGAAGGTAGAGGCTCAAACATAACTCTTTTACAGAAAATATATTATAATGTAAAAAAAATGAATCGGTCAGTTCATTGCTTCCTATTGAAGATTGTCTAGGCTTATAATTACACAACGTAGTTAAAAATGATTATTGTCACATCTTTTCTTCATTTTGTATTAATTATGTATATTTTTCTTCCTGCATATAAAATATATATAATTTACATAGAGATTTCAAGATACATACTTATTTATGTTTGCCAAAAAGAAACGTTTCATAGAGTTCAAAAAAATATCTGTTTAAATCTATAATGATGAGTGAATTAATATACATACATATATAATAATATAAATTTTGGGTGTATGTATCATTCACTTATACGACCCACCGACAGAAGATACTGAAGTTCACGTGTGACTTCTAAGTTGACTATATTTTGTGAAGAAACGTCACATTCCAACGAAACACGACTATGCAAAATTGGTGATCCATCGGTTCAACGAAACCCTAACACGTCTCATTACATTATATATATATATATATATATATATATACATGAGAACGGTTCCTCCATTTATTTTACTATTGTTTTGCCATGGGAAGACCCAAATATATATGTATCTATCATTGTCAACCCCACAAGATTCATGATTCATAAATCGATCGATATGCTAGGGAACAGGGTTTAGGGTAGTTCAACAACTCGACCTCAAATAATAAATATGATGTTGAATAGATTCATTTTCCATTTAATTATAAGTAATTTGATGGATCGCATTTTGTAAGTCAAGATAGATACTAGACATAGTGAGTGGATCGCATTTTGTAAGTCAAGATAGATACTAGACATAGTGAATTTTGTGAAATATGTTTGAAGGTACGTTCATAATCTTTACTCACAACTTTGAATTTATGAATTTGGTTAGATTTTTTCACCAAAATATACATCAATTAATAATCAAATACCAAAACGTTATCGATTTACAAACAAATACGAACTTATACTTACCCGCGACTCCCATTCGCGGGTACATTTTATTTTTTATGTCAGCTCCACCCGCGACTCTCATTCGCGAGTGGAACTGTACCGTTAGTTCCACCCGCGAATGGGAGTCGCGGGTGGAGCTGATGAATATGAACGTACTAGTTTTTTTTTCTAGATCCATATGGAAAGTAGTGTGTTTCATAATAACAACTTTATTATGTTTAATTTATTTTTAAGAAAATAATACCAACAAGTACATTTACAGACTTAGTTAGTGTGTAATTTCATATAAATATTTTTTAATTTTGTTAATGTTAAATATTAAATTGCCAACTCAACTTTGCGGATATAAACAATTAGTTATTTTTTAAATTTAACTACTCTTTAAATAAATTAAGAATTGAGGCTTAATTATTTTGAATTAAGGACTTATATTAGAAGTAATAATTTTGAACAAAATCTATAATTGATTTGTTATTATCATTTATTAGGTAAACTTGACACATTGTAGTTGAGGATTGTTTCAAAATATAAATTTGAAAATTTTCATAATTTAAAAAGTTGGAACTAACTGTACAGTTTCACCCGCGAATGGTAGTCGCGGGTGGAGCTAACGGTATAAAATGTACCCGCGACTCTCATTCGCGGGTAGGTATGAGTTTGTATAGATTCATATTTGTTTTTAAAGCGAGGACACATTTTGGTATTTGATTATTAATTGGGGTATATTTTGGTGAAAAATTCATTTGGTTATGGCTAATTAAATACTAGAATGGTAATGATTTTATATATATATATACTAAACTAGTAAACTAGACCAACTCGGACTTTCGCATGTATTTTTAACAGACTAGATTAGATTCGAAATCATAACCTCATCTTCATAACAACTTGTTATTTCACTAGACCAGTTGTAACAAATATATTATTTTTACGTACTTAAATAAATTATTCTTATTGCATTGGCTCCCCAAGTGACATTTAATTTTGTTCCAACCAAAATTTAAACTCATGATCACGTTATAACAACACACAACACAATGTTTTATCACTAGACCATTAATAGCATGTGTTCCTTTACGTATCTAATTATCCTTCAAAAAAATTATTTGGGGTATCTTAAACCCTCTAATATAGAAATGTAAGCTTTTTTAAACATTTCCAAATAAATTTAAAAAATTATATACAATAGATAAACAAAATAGAATTTTAATCAAACAAACAACATTGAGTTAAACTTACACAACAATCTAAATTTTCAGTTAAAATTGATCCAAAATTCATACACATCTACTTTGATAAAATAACTAAATTCTAAGGTGTGCATCTTATTCTCAACATTATTAGAGGGCAAACTAAAACCCTAAAGATACACTTAAATTGAAAGAAAGAAATGCTCATTAAATTTTCAAATAACAATGTAAGAAACAATTCGAACTTATAGTTTCCTTGATTATAATATAGCATACAATTAATTAAAGTGTACGTTTTATTTCTAAGATTTTCACATGGATGTAGCAATTTTTACTTGAAAATCTTCTATAATAATGTAATTAATGGTATCAACTTCATAATACATTAAGACCCATTATATAGTACACGCACATTGTGCTTTGTTCTTCCTCACTATGATATATGGATCAATATCAAGTAAGTAGTAAATAGTAAATACTATGTGACATAAGCAACTTTCCAAATGACACAATTGCCGTACGTACGTACGAAACTCTTCTCTATATTATATATATATATATATATATAATATGACGACGTGATATGATATCACAGAGATAACTTATCTACAGACCGGCGATGGCCATAAGGGCGCCGCCCGCTTGAACCAGAGATGTAAACGATGGACTCAGACACAGAAGAAAAATGCTTACACGAACCGTACAACCTGAATCTGTCGCTAATGCTTCGAGACACTTTCGCACCACTCCATACAACTCCATTTCTACCTTCCCTATCGTGGTGGGGATCACTGTTCTTCTCGTCCCTTGAGCATTCAACAAGCGCCGCCATGAATGGGTCCCACTGAGCCACCTCCGACGAGGACAACTTACTCTGCTTCCTTGGAGTAGTGGAGGATGGAGGTAGAGGCAGGAAAGTTTTCCCCTTTGCAGAACCATTATCACTGCTGTTTCTCCGGCAGCTTTTGGGGATTCCGGGCAGCTTTTCCCAGGAAAATGGAACCCCGGAAAGCTTCAGAGCAGTGGCAGGGCTTGGAGGTGTCAGTTCTTCGGGAAAGTAGAAGGAAGAAGAAGAAGAAGAGAATGAAGAGTTTGATGATGAAGAAGAAGACGATATTGAAGAGGTCTTTCTGTGATCAAAGTGAAACCCTAGTTTAGGAACCATTCTGTTCTTGGCTTTTCTTGTTGGAGTTGCAGAGGTTTTGGTGTCCATTTTGTTGGAATAGAGACAGTTGCAGAGGTCTGGTTCTGTTTGGAGAGTTTGTGTTTTTCTGTTCTGTTGCTTTCCTAAGCACTTTATTTTATAGAGGTGATCATCATTTGCCTTTTTCTTTTATGGATGCGCGTGTGAATTGAGCACTGACTTTGTAAATAAATAAATAAAGATTTTAGGTTTTTGAAGTCATCATGTGGTGGAGACGAGTGGGTCTTAGCATTGATGACCGGAGTGTTAGGGAGAAGATATGGAGAGAAATAAATAGGTAGGTAATGAAGTCACATTTTGTACGAGATAATTTATCGTTGAGTTTCAACCCGACCGTCTCGACTTTTGTTACAAACCAAATGGAAGAGCCCAACTCAATAAACTAGTCTATTAGGTGGGAGAACTCATTTAGCTTATAAACACCACAATAGTTGCCCATACAACTAATGTGGTACAAGTCTCATACCTTGCAATGAGTATAGACCATAACAACTTTTAATTAGGGGCGATAAAAAAAGTTTAGTTAGACCGAATTTCCGACAAGACCGGCCCAAGACGGGTCCGACTAGGGCCAAGACTGATCGGACATATTTTTTTCTTTAAGGTCGGGCTCAGTTTTTTTTTCTTCCAAAAGTCTGACTAGAACCGGCCCGACCTTAAAGAAAAAACTAGAAATTCATGACATAACCCTTGAGAAACACTAATAATTCATGACCTTAAAGTATTCAACAAAAAAAAAAGTTTGGTTTGACCGAATTCCCGACAAGACCGGCCTGAGACCGGTCCGACTAGGGCCAAGACTGATCGGACATATTTTTTTCTTCCAGGTCGGGCTCAGATTTCCCCCCAAAAGTCCGAGAACCGACCCGACCTTAAAGAAAAACCTAGAAATTCATGACATAACCCTTGAGAAATACTAATAATTCATGACCTTAAAGTATTCAACAACTCTTGGAGCGGTTCAATAAAGGAAGTGCGACGGAAGATGAGAAGCGAGCAGGTTCAAGACTAAAACTTCGGTGATTTTTTTGGTCAATCCAGTTGATTTTTTGTTTTTACCAAAAAATACGGTCCAACACCGAGACCGGTCAGAGTCAAGCAATACCGACTCAGACTGGCTTTTTTTTTTGTCAGAGTCGGTCTCGATCCTCCAGATGTCAAGAACGAAATTTCGGTCTCGGTCCTGCCTCCAAGACCGAACTGGTCGGCACATGATCAATCCTACTTTTAATGAGTCTTTTTTTTCACTTTCAAAAATGTATTCAGCATTTAGATGTAGTAATGTATGTATTAATCAATTTTTTGATATATATTTTTGAAACATATCTCAATTTAAAAATTAGTTTTTTTTTCCATAAAAATTAGGTTGAATAACGTTATTTGTATTCATATATGTCAATGGCATGTTGAGATATTTGTATGGATTTGATGATTGAGATGTAAGGTTGCCAATGACATACCATTATTCTTAGGATAAATTTGCAGAAGTGAGTATGTATGAATAGGTTAGGAATGCGGCCCAATTAGGTGAATTTCTATATAATAAGTACAAGCAAAATGGGCCGTTCAGCAACCTAAAGCCCAATATTAAGAATAAGGCCAACATTCACTGCCAATGTTGTAATTGTAGTTTCAGTAGAGATTTGAGAATAAAAAGAAAAACGTTTAGATTTGAAAAAAATTATTATAAAAAAAAAAACTTAAAATGGTACGAGTCACCACTTATAAACCGTTTTTTATGATTCGGTCGAATTATTCCATATTGCATTGAAAACCCAATACAACTTCTGAACCGTTTTGATCGAACCGATTCAAAAAACTTACATATGAATCTCACATGTGGTAATTGGTATGAATCATTTCGGACGAACCGTTTTGATTTGCCCAATCTTACTACTTGTGGATCAACTTTTAGTCATGTACAATATATAATATAATATATAAAATTCATGGCTTATACTAGTCAAAAATATTATATGAATTGTACAAATCGATAAGTTGATACATAAAATTTATACCACAAAATTTAAAATAATCGTGGATTCATTAGTTATGCGAATTTATCCGTGAGTTTACATGTAGTGCTTGAGTTTTTCAAATAGTTTTATCAATAATTATTAATTGAGTTTAAGTTATAATATTTTTTATAGGATAAAATATAACATTGTCCCTTAATGTTTGACCCGATTTTCAGTTTATCCCCTAAATTTAATCGTAAAATTTTCTTCCATCATGTGTTGTCCAAAGTGCAAGTTTGCCTCCTCCATCATCTTTTCCATCCAAATTTAACATAATAAGTTTTGAAAATTGCAAAAATGATAGAAAATTTTCAAAAATGTCACAATTTAATCATCCCAAACTTTTTTAAATGTTATAATTGAGTTACGGACGAATTGAGACTCATTGAACCCCAATCGAGGGGGCTCGGGTCAGGGTCTTGACCCAGACCAACCCCTCCGATTAGAGCTCAATCGAGGGGGATTGGGTTTGAGTCTTGACTCAGACATGGTCCCCCAAACCATGGGGGGTTAGTCTAGATCAAGACTCTTACCCATCCTCCTCGATTGGGGTTCAATCGAGTTCTGATTCGACCGACACTAAATTGTAACATCTGAGAAAGTTTGGAATGGTTAAATTGTGACATTTTTGAAAATTTTCTATTATTTTGAAAATTTTCAAAACTTATTATGTTATATTTTAATGAAAAAGTTGACGAAATTGACAAATTTGCACATTTGCCAAACATAAAGCAAATAAATTTTAAGAAAAAAATAAAAATCGAATTAAATATTAGTAGGGGGGTAATGTCGTGTTTTACATTTTTGAGATATAATATATATATTGTTAATCCATCACTTCGAGAGCGATTCTCTTGAATTATTTTGTATCGTGGTGTGTATTTATTTGAGTTTCACTAGTGACTTGTGTCACTTCAATGAATAGACGGTCGAAACTCAATTCTCATTTCTCAGTACATCAATAAAATACTCAAATTGAATGATTCTTAATGGAGATATAAAAGTCTTCGGGACATGATTGTTAAGATTGGAATCAATCAACATGAAATCCTCACAGAAACCCTAGAAACCAGAAACCCTAGAGAAAACGAAGAGGCGCAATTGGGGATCATTTGATCTGGTTCCTTCACTTGGCAGATCATCACCCTTAAATCCTAAACTATGCAGCGGTTCATTACAAATTGAAGGAACGGAAACGACATAATGAATAAACCAAACGACACATAATAACTAAACAGATAAAAAACGGACGGGCCGAATAACAACAGCGGACGGGCCGAATAACAACTGGGCCACATCATCAAAGAAGCCCACGAACATAAGCAGCCTGATTCTTCACACTCCCCCTCAGGCTGAAACCGGATTTGACTAATCTGATGAAAGCTCCCCCTGTCTGCTAAAGATGTTCTTCATACCAAGCTTGTCAGATAGAAAATAATGCTGTTGGGAACCAAGGGGCTTGGTGAATAGATCAGCAAGCTGATTACCTGTCCTTATATGTTCAAGTTGCACAACCTTCTCAAGCAATTTTTCACGAATATAATGACAATCGATTTCTATGTGTTTAGTCCGTTCGTGAAAAACAGGATTATTAGCAATTTGTATAGCAGCTTTATTGTCACAATGTAGAACAACAGGATCATCATGCTTAAAATTTAACTCTTTCATCAATCCTATAAGCCAGATTATCTCAGATAAGCAGGCACCCATACTTCTATATTCCGACTCAGCAGATGATTTAGAAACAGTGGTCTGTTTCTTTACTTTCCAGCTTACTAAAGAATTTCCCAACATTATGCAAAAACCAGTAACAGATTTTCTAGATTCAATGCAACTTGCCCAGTCAGAATCACAATATCCCACAAGTTTAGGAACCGAACTAGATGAAAGAAGAATACCTTTGCCTGGTTCCCGTTTGATGTACCTGATAATTCTAAGGGCAGCCGCAAGATGTGAATTTTTTGGATTCTGCATATATTGGCTAAGATTCTGCACAGCAAAAGAGATATCTGGTCGAGTAATAGTCAAGTACAACAGTTTCCCTATCAGTCTTCTATAAAGAGTAACATCATCTAGGGGTTCATCCTCACTATTAACATCGAGGTGTCTATCATAATCAATGCTAGTAAATTTAACATTCTGCTCCATAGGAGTCTTAGCAGTTCTAGCACCAGATAATCCAACATCAGAAACTAACTCTAAGGCATATTTCCTTTGACAGAGTACCAAACCCTTTTCAGATCTTGCTATCTCAATGCCAAGGAAATACTTTAATTCACCAAGATCCTTCATTTTAAAATTGGTTTCCAGTACATGCTTCAATTCAGAAATCAAAATATTGCTATTCCCACAGATAAGCAAATCATCAACATACACAAGAAGAATAACAAGTTGATCACCATCATGCTTTGTGAATAGGGAATAATCATATTTTGATTGCACATACCCAGCATTAACAAGAGAATCAGTCAACTTAATGTTCCACTGCCTACTAGCTTGCTTTAAACCATACAAGGACTTTTTTAATCTACAAACAAGCTGACAGTTATCCTTATCAACAAAGCCTTCAGGAACATTCATATAAACCTCTTCATCTAGATCTCCTTGTAAAAAGGCATTGTAAACATCCATTTGAAAAAGAGGCCACTGATATATAGAAGCCAAAGCCAGAATAACTCTCACAGTATTCATTTTAGCAACAGGGGAAAACGTATCAAAATAATCAATTCCATGTTTTTGACTATATCCCTTAGCCACTAACCTTGCCTTATATCTATTTAAGGACCCATCAGATTTGTATTTCAACTTATAAACCCATTTGCAACCAATTGATTTTTTACCTGCTGGGAGTGGAACTAACTCCCAGGTTTCATTCTGCTGTAAGGCCTCGACTTCGTCCTCCATGGCCTGAATCCAGGCCTTATCCTTTATGGCCTCAGAAAAGGTGTCAGGTTCTGTCAACTTTGAAACTGAACTCAAATACACTTGGTAATCATGGGATAAATTGTCATACGATACAAATTTATTAATAGAATGAGTACAGTAGACATTTGAAACCTGATAATCCTTCATCCAAATTGGAGGCCTTACAGTTCTTCCAGATCTGCTTATAACAGGCATATCATTTCCATTCACACTCGGGTCATCGTCACCATCAGAGTCATTTAGAGACTCATCATTCGGTGAAATTCCATCAGTGCCATTATCAGCATCATCATTTGGATCATTTGCACTGATTTCAGTGCTATCCTCAGTATTTGCATTACGAGGAATGCTTACATCATTGGATTCCAACTCATCGGGACAATCAAAAAATATGGGTAACTGATCTGTCTTGCCATTCTCAAAAGGAAATACACTCTCATTAAATTGCACATCACGACTAACAAAATATTTTTTTTCAATCAAATCATAGAGTCTATAACCCTTTTGAGTCTCAGAATAACCTAGTAAAACAGATGGTATTGCTCTGGAGGCAAATTTATCAGTCACCAACATATTTTTTGCATAACAGAGACACCCAAACACCTTAAGGTGATTAATCATAGGTTTTCTTTTCCCTAAAACCTCAATGGGTGACTTTCCATCCAACAACTTAGAGGGCATCAAATTAATCAGATAACACGCAGTAAGCACACAATCACCCCAAAATTCATTTGGAAGAAAAGCTTGCAACTTGAGTGCCCTAGCTACTTCCAGAATATGTCTATGCTTCCTTTCAACCCTCCCATTTTGTTGGGGGGTATAAGGGCAACTGCTTTGATGAGCAATTCCCTTTTCTTTGAATAGGGCTTTCAGTTGTTCATTAAAGAACTCTCTGCCATTATCTGTTCTGAAACACTTAATAGTCTTTTTAAACTGATTTTCAATCAAAGCAATAAAGTGTTTCAGAACAATAACAACATCAGACTTAAACTGAATTAGGTGGATCCAGGTAACTCTTGAAAAATCATCCACCAAAGTCAGGAAAAATCTTTTATTATCATGTGTGGGGGTATGGTAAGGCCCCCACACATCAGCATGGACAAGGTCAAATGCAGCATCAGCTCTTGAATTAGAAAGAGGAAAAGACTTTCTAATGATCTTAGCCTTGGGACAAACAGAACATTCTCCCACATCAATCATATTATTCTTAGGCAAATTTATAGAATCAATATGTTCCAAAGCCTTCAATGAAATATGCCCAAGACGTCTATGCCACAACATAACATTGCCAACAACAGAAGAACAAACATCCACAGCAACGTTCTCACAGCCATTCTTAAAGAAATACAGCCCCGCAAATTCTTTACCAGTCCCCAAGACCTTCCCATTTGAGAGGTCCTGCAGGACAGCAATTTTGGGGTAAAAAACCACATTACAGTTTAACTCTTTAGTAAGTTTAGAAACTGATAATAAATTGAACTTAAACTCAGGTATATAGAGAACATTCATCAGTTTCTTGTTCTTACTAAAGGTTAAATTTCCAACACTAGTTACACATGAATATCCCCCATTAGGTAATTGAACTTTAGTTCCTGGAACCAACTTATGATCACATAACCAATCATTTCTGTTGGTCATGTGATCTGTTGCTCCAGTATCTAAAATCCAATAATCATTATTGTGTGGGACAAAAGAGTTAAGGGATATACCTGCTGTATTAACGCGATGTTCCTCGGTAGGGGTAGCACCTGCTGATGCAGTGCTGCCAGCCTGTCCAACACTATGCAACAACTTCTCAAACTGATCTCGGGTAAGGGTGATAGATCCTTGCACAGAAGAACTCGAAGAAACATCATTAGAACCATTTTTATGAAAAACAGAGCTAATGTCGCCAGTCTCAGAAGAGGCAACATTAGCTTTGGGATTTTGCCCTTTTGCCTTCAGAAAGTCTCTATGTTTAAAACAGTTTTCCTTTGAATGACCCTTCTTTTTACAGAAGTCGCATCCTCGGGAAAAACATCTTTCAATAGTATGACCTTTCTTTTTGCAAAAAGTGCATTCCAAATTCTGATTTCCCTTAGGTTTATCAGAATTAACAGATATATTAGCAATACCAGAATCAAAAGAACTCATGCTAGAGGTTATGCCTCTCTGACTTTCTTCTTGCATCACAAGATTATAGGCCACATTTACAGAGGGAAAAGGATTCCACAAAAGCAATTGACTTCTCACAGCAGAATATGTTTCATTTAAACCCATCAAAAACTGGAATAACCTTTGGTTATCCTTATGCTCTATGTGCTTTTTAAAATCGTCACCCTCGATATGAGGTAAAGCACAAGCAGCGTCGTATTCTGCCCAGAGAAGCCTAAGTTTTGTAAAGAATGTAGAAACAGAATCAAGACCTTGACGGGTCATGCATATTTCCATATGTAACTGATAGGTCCTAGGGCCACTTACCTTATCAAATCTTTCTTTTAAATCTTTCCAAATCAATAGGGCACTATCAGTATACATATATCCACTACCAAGGTCTTTAGCAATAGAATTAGTAATCCATCCTATCACCACAGCATTGCACCTATCCCATAAGTGATGCAAAGTATGATCATATTTCTCACGAATGCAAGTTCCAGTTATAAATCCTAACTTGTTTCTACCTAACAGGGCAAATCTAATAGCACGACTCCACATAGCATAATTTTCAGGCCCTGTCAGAATAGTAGAAACCATACTTACACCCGGGTTGTCACTGGCATGCAAATACAGGGAATGGTGTGACCCAACAGTGGCCACAGCATCATCGTCAATGTCATCGGTGGCACGGCGAGCTGCCTCCTTGACAACCTTATCCTCAGCCATGAAAGAAAATAGCAAACACCAAATATACAGGTAATATATGTTTGCCTTAACAATCGCAAAAAGAGTAAAACAAACCGTCAATCGGGGCCTCGGTTATAGACAACCGATTTGATAACTAGGTCACCGCCAAGGAGAAGATCCGGCAATGACACAATCAGCAACACAAGAAAACAGCCAAGGAAGCGATCAAGAGAATCGCAAAAAAGGGAAACGAACCGTCGGGACCAAGATTGCGAAAGAATCGCAAGAACAGCAAATCGTCGGGACGGGGAAGACGGATAAAGAACAGCCAAGGAACTATATCACAGGTAGGACAAAACGATCGTAGTCTCTGATACCATGTTAAGATTGGAATCAATCAACATGAAATCCTCACAGAAACCCTAGAAACCAGAAACCCTAGAGAAAACGAAGAGGCGCAATTGGGGATCATTTGATCTGGTTCCTTCACTTGGCAGATCATCACCCTTAAATCCTAAACTATGCAGCGGTTCATTACAAATTGAAGGAACGGAAACGACATAATGAATAAACCAAACGACACATAATAACTAAACAGATAAAAAACGGACGGGCCGAATAACAACAGCGGACGGGCCGAATAACAACTGGGCCACATCATCAAAGAAGCCCACGAACATAAGCAGCCTGATTCTTCACAATGATGACACGAATGGAGGTCGACCTAAAATTACTATTTTCAAGAAAAAAATAAAATAAGAACATAAAATACACTTAGAATGTTAAGTTGTTAACCTAAAATGACAATCAGGAACCGGTACGGTGAGCATGCGTTCTGAGAAATTATCTTGGCGGAGGGTTAAAGAATTTTCAAAGGAAATTGAGGATTTCTAATAATCCGGTAGCAGAACTTTGGATATATGGGATAATTTTACCCTGACTAGGGTTCCATGATATATACGTGAAATCAAATACTAAAAATAAATGATAAGTTTGTTTGTAGAAGAACTAAGAATTATTTTAATGTCTTTAAATTCTGGTAAGAGGAAATTTTTGCTGAATTTCAAAAGATTTAAACTTACGCATACGTTTCAAAAAACGAACGACAGCAGATTTTTTAATAAAGATAAATGTAGTATGCAAATCATTAGATTAGATATTAATTAGCCAAAATCATACTTGTAAGCATAGTTATCAGAATCGGGTCGGCGATGGGGCGAGTTCGCGGTTCGGCCGGTCCAACACGATCGGACTTGTTCAGTGTGCGGTTCACTGTTCATAAGGGGAAAAAAATTGAAAACTTAAAATACATACATAGTTTCAAACACAAACATAATTACCTCAAACTACATAGTCTCACACACACACAAACTACATAGTTTCAATATCAAACACACATTACTCTCAATTCTCAAACACAATACACAATAGTAGTGAACCGGTTTAACCAATTGGGTTAGGCCGATTGGTTTGTGCAGAACCAAAAACCGGACGAAAAAAACCGAAACCCAAAAAAAATCAGCTAACAAGTGAACCGGACAAATTTGGCAAAAAAAAAGTGAACCGGACCAACCGGTTTTCTAAAAACCGTCTGGTTCAACATTATTCATTTGTAAAACGGTATTTTAACTGAATCAAACCGGACAGGAGTCCGGTTTTCGATCGGACCGTCGGTCCGGTCCGATTCTGATAACTATGCTTGTAAGGTATAACTCCTAGCTAAAAGAAATGTAAACCTATTATTATCAATTTCAACATTTTCTATATATAAAAAAACAATAATTAATTGTGTAATTGTTTATATTTAAATTAATTAATATACTAAAAATATATATATACTAGTAGAGAAGAGTGAAGACTATTTCTTTTTTTACAAAAAAAAATATATATATATATATATATATATAAGTTTTTTGAGTTGGAACATTTTTGACAGACTGAGCTGCAACTGATACCAAACTGACTCATACCGACAGATGGATTAAAATTACAGTAAGTGAATTTTTTTTTAGGTAACAAATATAAGTTTAAATAAAAATAAAACTGCAGAACCCAAAAAATTGTGGTTACACTTAAGCCCTCAACATCCTAAACCCTATTCACAATGATTATTGATATTTTTCACATTACTAACATCAATAAATATTAATAGACACAATTAAAAAAAATCGGTTCATATTGCTCTATGAATTTCATAATTATTATAATTAGATATATAAATGATACGAAACTTACTATGCGTTTGATTGGTGAATACGAAATAAAGAATACAGAATATGGAATAAGAAATAAGAGATAATAATATGATATTATTTGGTTGATCGAGTGGTGGTATGATATATGAAAATGGAATGGAATAAGATAAAATCATGTATATAACATTTGCATCAATATGTATAATATATAATACAATTTATAAAAAAAAATATTAATTAATTTGGGAAGCTTAAAAAATATTAAGATTAATTAAATTAAAAATATATTTTATTACAACTTTAAAACAAATGAATTAATTAAAAATTATATTAATTAATTAAATTAAATTAATTAATTACATAATTAAAATAAAATATAAATAATTAAATTAATCATTAAAAATTACAGTAATGAATTTAATTAAAACATAAATAATTATTTACATTTAATTAAAATAAAAATAAATAATTAACAATGGACGGTATGGTAGTCAATTGAACATCTATTCTTATTCCTAACTATCTAGGAATTGATTATGATAGAAATTAGACTACTTCTTCCTTATCTCGATGAAATGACTATCCCTTTTCAAAACTATTTATGATATTCATTATATTATTAATGATTTATTGGCTTTCCTTACAAATAGGAATGAGTAGTTGAATAAACAAAAATGGAGGCAAATGTATGATTTAAAATGATTAAATTAAAAATTATTACATTTTTTAGGGTCAAATTTACACAAAGTCAAAAATTGAGGAGGACAATTGTCCCTCTTATCCTCATGTGGCTCAGTCCCTGCCTACATTACCGGATCTGAACGATTTTAATTGTTTCCAAATTTTTAATATTCTTTAAAATAATTACCCGTCAAAACTATTTTTTAACACCAAAAATACTAATTATTTTTAATAACAATTGGAATGACATTAACTCCTATTTATTCATTATTATCTATGTTACCCCAAATATTTAACGAATACAAACGTTTTAATGTTTCAAACTCTTATTTATTCTTTCTTTTTTCTCACATTTTGTTTCCTTATAAAACATAGTGCTTTTTTCGAGCAAAAAAATGAAGTTGATCATGAAAAGCAATGTAGTTCTGTTTGAAATTGGTTCAAGGTTTTGATGAACAAACCTAAATATTAGGTTGTATCGTACGATATGACATATCAAGCTTATCCGATTATATAGCTCAATTTATGCCACCAAGTATCGTGAAGAAAAATACAATATTACCCACTCTATCATGAAATAAATGTTAAATTTGGATGTATGTGGCGTAGAGGTGCTGAAAGTGTGTTAGTACCAAATAATAAAAAATAAAATCATTGTAATATAATTATTGATGAATCATTTTTTAAGACTAAATCAGGTCTACAGATCAAATATGAAGTCATGTTCAATTGAATATTTATGATATGATTTTTGTGGTTCAACCTCTTGACCCGTGCACCTTATATATTTATGACTCACGCTACATATTAACTCATGTGATCATGAACTTTCATTAAATTTAGGTTTATTATATATATCAATGACCCGAATACTAATATTTTTTGTGCAAATTGAACGAATTATATTAAAATAATTTACAAAAGAAAATATTTAACACGACTCATAATCATGTCATCCTGAAAGTAGGTTAAAAATATTTTTCTATAGAGAAATTATTTAGATTTTTTAATGTGTTCATTATATATTTGTTAAAAACAAAACAATACAATTAAAAAAAATTAAGTTTGTGATTTTTAAATAATATAATTAATGATTTTCATATTCAATTTTTCAATAAAATATATTTTATAAGATGATCCAAGAAGTATTTTCAAAAGTAGTTACTGCGCAATTTGTTTTTGAAAAAGTAAGTATGCTGAAAAATTATTTAGCAAAATGTATATAACGCTACCCCCGATATCATTTTTTAGAGTTTTTTTAACGATTCGATGTTTAATTAAAAATAAAATTATATATTTATTAAAAAAAAATATAGTAAGTAGATATTGTAATTGCGATTCAAATGATGCAAAAAAATTTAAATTTGAACTTACGGATTGACTGTAGGCTCTGCCGTAAGTTGAGATATGAAAATTTGACTTAAAAAAATATAACTCATACGGTGAACACCATTTATGTGGTCATACCCTGTAAGTCCAAACTGACTACGGTGAACACCATTTATGTGGTAATTCATCATCTACCTAGGGTAATTTTTTTTATTAGAAATACAGTGATTTTATAACCTAACATCGTTTGTCTTAAAATTTGACCGAAATAATTAAATGCATTAGGTGACAAATTTAATTATGTACTTACTCAAAAACTCATGGTCCAAATGTGTTGACTTGTTGACACATCAAAATTCTCTAGTAGATTCCCATTTCCGTAAAGGATCTTCATTAATTAATGAGTATAAATTTTTATTAGCCATCAATTTTTTTTTTTGGTCAAATATTAGCCATCAATTAATGAGTATAATAAAGCTGCTTTGATTTTCTTAATAATAAATTATTAATGACCTTAATTTTTTGGTTTAAGTTCGAAACGTGGAGTTCTTTTATCCATTGAGTCATTGACTAAAATAGGAGTTTTTTCAAAAACGGTTCACTTTTGAAAAAATATTTGAAAAAGTGTATATCGAATTTTTTTTATTTAGAAAAGTATGTATACGCGCGACGCGCCTATTGCAATAGGCGCATCCCAGGGGTGCGCCTACTGCCTAAATTTTTTTTTTTCCGCAAAAACACCGGTCTATCAGAAACCACGTTGATTTTAAGTCTGCTTCTGGTTTTCCTCCTAAATAGAAATTGAGAGATAGTCTCACGCGTTGCTTTATCTCAGTATTCACAGGTTTTCCTCCAAATTTTCCAACTTGTTCTGAACAACAATGAAACAAAGTTGTTTATTCACAAGTTTCTGAATGAGACTTTTCTTCAGATACACTAGCTAGTTTGACATTTTCAGGAATTACTCCTGCAAAAGAGCTCTTTGGAGTTACTTTAGGTTCCTGTCCTAAATTTTCCAACTTGTTCTGAACAACAATGAAACATAGTTGTTTATTCACAAGATTTTGAATCTTCCGAATATCTTGTAAAGCTTCTCCAATGACTATAGCTTTTTATCTGAGTTCAAGCCTGCTTATTGTTTTCCTCCTAAATAGAAATTGAGAGATACTCTCTCCAGTAAAGAAGAAAGGAAGTTCTAAGAAGAAATGGTTTTCCTCCTGAAAATGTCAAACTGGCTAGTGTATTTGAAGAAAAGTCTCATTCAAAAACTTGTGAATAAACAACTTTGTTTCAATGTTTGACCTCGCGGATGTTGTTCAAAACAAGTTGGAGGGCAGGAACCTAAAGTAACGACATAGTTACTTTTTGAAATGTATCTAAAGTAACCCCAAAAGAGTTATTTTACAGCAGTAATTCCTGAAAATGTCAAACTAGCTAGTGTATTTGAAGAAAAATCTCATTCAGAAACTTGTGAATAAACAACTTTGTTTCAATGTTTGACCTCGCGGATGTTGTTCAGAACAAGTTGAAAAATTTAGGGCAGGAACCTGGAAAATGTCAAACTAGCTAGTGTATTTGAAGAAAAGTCTCATTCAGAAACTTGTGAATGAACAACTTTGTTTCAATGTTTGACCTCGCGGATGTTGTTCAGAACAAGTTGGAAAATCTAGGGCAGGAACCTAAAGTATTTAACTTCTGAGAACTTCCTTTCTTCTTTATTGGAGAGACTATCTCTCAATTTCTATGTAGGAGGAAAACCGTATAAGCAGGCTCAAAATCAGATGTTTTTCAAAAATTAAGCATATAGTAGGAAAAAAAGCATACATGGAGGAATTTGGTGCGCGTAGAGAATTTGGACTTGTGAATACTGGGATAAAGCAACGCGTGAGACAATCATCTCCGTGGTTTGTTAACAAATTGATTTTCTGTCCTCTTGATCCAAGACCCTTTTGTTAACAAATTGATTTTCTGTCCTCTTGATCCAAGACCCTTTTGTTAACAAATTGATTTTCTGTCATCTTGATCCAAGACCCTTCCTAACCATTGGAAGGGGATCAGCTTTCTTCTGTCCTCACCGTACGACTAACCAATACAATTCAAATTCATGTACGCAATGATCTCCTAAGCAGACTTAAAATCAACGTGGTTTCTAATAGACCGGTGTTTTTGCGGGAAAAAAAAAATTTTGGGCAATAGGCGCACCCATAGGATGCGCCTATTCAATAGGCGCGTCGCGCGTATGCATACTTTTCTAAAAAAAAAAATTCGATATACACTTTTTCAAATATTTTTTCTATACTAAACAGTTTTTGAAAAAATTCCTAATGTAATGGCTGCTCACTTTTGTTAATAAAGTGAAGTTTCTAATAAAAAAAAGTAAGTATAAATAAACTAATTTAGAAAAGTAATAATGTTTTTTTATTTTAAAAAAGGTATATTCGTTGTCGAGAGATGAAAATGGGACAATTCGCATAAGGAGGGGTGGTGTATTGACAATTATTATTTTTTTTTTCAACAAAACGATAGTTATATTAAAATTATGTATTTATAAGTAAAATAAAATAAAAATTGGAGTAAGTAGATATTGAAATTATGTATCTATTAACGATGCAAACATTATTGAAATTTATACCGATGATTGACATTTACTAAGTTGAGATTTGAAAATTTGACTTTAAAAATTTTAAATTATCTAAATCAAAAGTTAACGTCTTTAGCGACATATATGTCTTAATTTAATTATCTATATAATGTAAAAAATTTTAGTAAGTATATAATTAACTTTTTATCTTAAACTCGTTTGTCCTTCCGGGTCAAATTATATGATAAACGATATTAAATTAAAATTTTAATTGTATACTTAATAATTTTTTTTATAGGATATAGATAATTAAATTATAGCATAAGTGTCGCTAACAATATTAATCTTTGACTAGAAGGTCTAACTTAAATTTTTTAAAGTTAAACTTTCATATATCAATGCAATAAATCCGTAAGTAAATAATTAATATTATTTACTTAAATTATTTTTAATATTATTTACATTATTTGGATCAGAACTCAATTATGCATTCTATTTTCTTCTTCTTAGATACATAATTTAACTATATTCTCAAGAAGCTGCTATTTTTAGCTCAACTCCAATCTTGTACCATCTTCTACAACTTACTACTTCTCGAATATATATACCTAATTTGTTTAAATATACTTATTTTCTAAATATTATTTGATTTATATATATATATATTTTTTAAAAATCTAATAAAGTAGGATATTTGGTCCAATGGGGAGAGGACAAATTATTGACAAAAAAAGGACAAATCTCATTGCTGTAGATTTAGTCAATGGAGGAACAGCGACCTCTACGCCACGCGCCGCTCCGTAGCTTACGCAAATTCCGGCGATTGATAGACAACGACACACACACTGTTCGGTTACTTCGACGATCATAAGGTCAAGTCGATGGTCACCTCTAAACCAGGGATACTTTATAAGAAGAATATTGATACTAAAAATAAGTGAATAAATTCTTAAAAAATATTAAAGCTTTGTTTTAAATTGATAAATAAATATTTATAACACATACGTGTATTAACTGCTTAATTGTATTAAACAGCGTAAATTCAATTTTATCGATTCATGTAATAATTATTTTTGTTTTTACTGAAATTCAGTGCATTACAAGTTATAATATAATAAAAGTGAGTTACTATATTGTAAAAAGATTAGTGAGGTGTCTACTACAAACATTTAAAAATTATTACAATAATAGATAAATGTTAAGTATTTTGAAGTAAGAAAAAAAATTAAGATACCTATTTATATTAAATTAAGCATTAAAAAACTTTCATCCCTTTACTATAATTATATTTAAATATGAGATTCAGAATACTAATAGCAAAAGAGATAAAGTTTGTAATACATATAAGACTTTCTCCCTTAAAGCTATTATAAATTATAATTATTCCATTTTATTTATGGGATGTATATTGTAATAATTGCTACACAGGACAATTATTTGTAGGGATGACAATTTTCTATGAAACATGATAACACGATACAGATACGCACGAAAAAAATCGTGTTCGTGAAAGTATATGACAGAATCATAACACGAACACGATAACACGAAAGTTTTTTCGTGTCTAGTTTGTGTTTAGGTATCATAACACGACACGCACGATAACATTGAACTTTTTTTTTGTCAACTATCAATTTGGACTTGAAAATCTATTTCTTCTTAAAACTTTTTTTAAACAAATCTCATTTAATAATTTAATAGCTTTTCAAAATCTATACTTAGATATTTTATTTCTAGAGTTTATCAATTATACATTAAACACTTGTGAAATCTTATGTTTGAATTGATAATTCTTACTATGAACAATTCGTTATTTTGATATTTTCTTATAATTATCACATGTAAAGATATAATTGACTAACTTAAGACAACCCGATGTGAACACGCACGAAAAATTGTGTCGTGTTCGTGTTAAGAAACATGACACGATAAGCTTACTGTGCATGTTCGTGTTTGGTAATTGTCCCACAATAAACGTATTGACACACATAATAACACACGATTTGTCACCCCTAATTATTTGCGGACTTGACAAAGACATAAAAGGATCGAGGGAAATAATTGTATTTCTAAACAATTGATATTGCATAGTTTATGTTTTAAAAACCTCATTTTAAAAAAACATTATGTTACTCCTCCCTAAATTCATTTATTTTAATTAATTTTTTTTACTCTATTTTTTACCCGCTAAAATATATTTTTAGTTTTATCCATGTTGACGTAGTCAATCAAAATATCCGCCTATAATTTACATTCATGGAAAGTAGAGATATAAATGAATGGTGATCATTTTTTTGGATCGTATAATTAGATATATCATATGAAATTTCATGCCTCATACAAGTAGTATATATTGCGTGAGTCTTTGAGCCGTATGAATCTTTGGACGGCGCATGGTAAATTTGTTAACACTAAAATTCATACCGCACAAAACAAAATAAACACAGCTTCATGTATCATGCTCATGCAGATTATTATTATTTTTTTTTTTGGCCAATAAACTTCATAATGCATTCAAGCACCCGAAGCCGGGTTCAAGTTCAAAATTACATCCGAAACAACACACCGAAACAAAGAGGTTGGTGGTGTGGACACCCAATCTAAATGACACAACCCCGCTAACACATTCTTTGCTAACCAATCCGCGCAAGAGTTGGCGGATCGTGGAACAAATTCCCAAGCAATCTCCCGAATCAAAGAAGAGCGATAAACCGCATTAGACAAAATTGAGTCTATCCTCCAAGCGAACTCCCTCCTACAAATATGGTTAATGATGTTCATGGAGTCCGTCTCAATGCTCATGCAGATTGACTCGGGAACATATTCCGACACAATACATTTCTAACACGATTCACAATTAATCCATCAATATCAATACAAATTTTGACACTCTACTACTTACATCAATAAATAATGTTGATTTAATGTCCATGTAGGATTTATAAGTCAAACAATTATATAAAAAAAAAAGATATGGATGGATGGAAATGAGTTCATTCATTACCTATGACAGAAAATTGTTGGTTGGATGGTCATATAATATATATATATATAATATAATAGCTAGTGAACCTTTCCCACGAGCAACTCTTTTACACGATATATATTATAAATATGGTTAAATACAAAAGTGTTACCTAAACTTTAGAAATTTTGCGACGAGTTATCCGAACTTTAAAAATTCAAAATGGGCTACTTCAACTTTGAAGAATGTGCAAATAGCTACTTCCGTCCAATTTTCCGTCAACTGTTGACAGAAATTCGTTGGAAATTCGTCGGAAATTGAACGGAGGTAGCTATTTGCACCTTCTTCAAAGTTGAGGTAGCTCGAAATTCATGTAAATATTTTGTATTTAACCTTTGTAAATATAATCATTTTTAATTAAACAACGTTTCAATCTCTCCTTCTCCTCACTCACGATAATGGATCTGTAACTTTAAAAAAGTACCTAAATTGTGTAAAAAACAACTTTTTTTCTTTGACTTCTTCCTAAAGTTGATCATGGCCAAATTGTGAATGTGTAATAATTTGTAAATACCGGATAAGGAGAAACATTTTTAAAGCTATATGTTCACGACAAAAGTGTAGCTTTTACCACTTTTATTATTTATCACTTTAATCTACATTAAAAAGTAAATACAAAATTTATGATGTATTTAGTTTTTTAATTTCACACGTAATTTGAAAGGTTCAATACTATCATGACATCTGTCAAATAAATATGATATGAAGAGACTCTAAATGTTAGTGCGACGGATTCTAGTCTTCATAATATATATTCATTTGCATAAAATAGTTCATAGTTTATACCATTACAACCAACATCTGAGTGTTACAGATATCTCTCTTCATTTGTAGCATAGACAAAGAAGTTTTTTTGGCCAACCACAAAGAAGTTGTTAGTGTGAGTCAATAATACTATAATTTTTAACACCTCGCGATTACATAATATATTTATTTATATATATAGATAAAAGAAATACAACATCTGTCGAGAGATATCCATACTCATACATAGAAGATGAGTAAAACAGACTACTATTGAAAAATTGAAAAAACTATCTCGAAACCATCCTGAATTTACGATCGAATAAAAACAGACCTTTTTTTTTTTTTTTTTTAAATCTCAAACTCGGGCTTGGGTCAGTTTTTTTTATACCCCAAAGACCAAATAATCTGTTCTGATCCGAGTATGAGTTGAAACTTGAAATTGTATTATTTTGAGTTTAGAATTTAAATTTTTTATATTAAATATTTCCGATTTATTTATTTTTAAAAAAATCGTCCTGCACGTCTATGGCCGACTAAGGTGCGGTGAAAATTCATAAACATGGTTATAACCGTGACTGTTTAATATGGTTAACCGTTCCATTATGGTGCGGTACAGTTATGATGATGAATTTTCTACCCATAATGGTTATGATTATGGTATTTGAGTAATACTCATGGTTATAACCATGGTTATTATATAAATATAAAAATTATTTATTATTAATAAACTAATATATACTACATAATAGAAAATACTGTACATACATGTAATAAATAACCATGATGTTAGTTTTATATAGTTTTATTGTTGCCAACATAGATTTATGTATTTTTTAAAATAATTTTTTCGGTCTTTTATTTTATTACGTATGTGGAATAAATATGGATATACGGGTAAAACCATGGTTAATAACCACAGTTATTTTCATGGTTATGACATTGAAAATTATACCCGTAATGATTATGGTTATGATATGTGGTTTAAAAATATGGTATGGTTATGATATTTGTCATATCCGTACCATATCCTAACCATCGACAACGCTATGCACTACCCGAGCTAACGACCTATCCAATATCCATGCAGAGCGTTTATCTTCCAGACTTCCACAGTCGATCAGGTCAGAGCTACAGTCTCTGTTGAACAAATGGGAATTGGGATGAATGGAACCGACCGACGGCGGCGGAGCTCATACTGCGCACTTGCCTCCGTAAAAACCACCGCTTCAGCATCAAACACGTGTCATCTATGCTGCCACGTCTCACCTTCTTTTCTCAGTGGAGTTCCCTTAATGACCTGGCCTTTCTCTTTTAGTTGACCTCTCCTCCTTCCCTTCCCCTTATATATATACCTCTCTATTCACAGACCTCTGGTTCTCTACTATCCTAGTATCCTCCCTCTCTTCTCGAAACCACATTACTCTTCCTTCATCATTCATCTGCCTCTGGCAATAGCCAAGATATATTACGTAAATGCCACTCTTTGGAAGTGGGGAATTGAGAGAAAGAGAACAAGACATGGAAGGCGCCAAAACCTCCACTGTTGCTTCCTGCGACATGTCTGCTCTCATGTCCTCTTGCCCTCCCATCTCTCTCAAGGTTCTCATCTAGAACTGATTCTCTCTGGTCCCTTTCCTACGTAATGATCCTCTGAAAATAACTCAGACAAAGCCGTTGACGTGATCTTGACTCATGTCGTTGTTCCATTGACCTGGAAATAGTTTAAAAAAGATTTTGTTGTCCTGCTACCTGGAAGGAGACTGTTTTATTTCTAAGTATATGAAAAATCAACTTTTTTTATTTATTGGGAGATTAATTAGTGTGGTTATTCAGTAGATTTGTAAGAATGATTTGTTTAATGATATGCAGTTCATGGATGTGAATTACCGAGCGAAGACGGAGGCCGAGCAAGGAGGGAAGCTGAAGCGGATTTTCTGTCCGGGTGGGCCCACAGAATTGGCCCCAGAAGGGTCAACGGCCACGGTCCAAGAGCGCGCCATACTCAGAGGCATCACGGGGATGGCGTACCCAGGAGAGATTCTGGCCGTTCTTGGGCCTTCCGGGAGCGGGAAATCGACGCTCCTCAACGCGATCGCAGGGAGGCTCCATGGACGCGGCCTCACTGGAACGATCCTGGCTAATGGAAAGAGGCTTAGCAAATCAGTTCTAAGGCGCACCGGGTTTGTCACCCAGGACGATGTGCTGTATCCCCACCTCACCGTCCGCGAGACACTTGTCTACTGCTCTTTGCTCCGGTTGCCAAGGTCGCTGACGGAGGAGGAGAAGGTTGCCGCTGCGGATGCCGTCATTGTGGAGCTCGGGCTCGGGAAGTGCGAGCACACGATCATCGGGAACAGCTTCATCCGCGGAATTTCCGGAGGGGAGAGGAAGCGCGTGTGCATCGCGCACGAGATGCTGCTCAATCCGAGTCTGCTGGTTCTCGATGAGCCGACGTCGGGTCTGGACTCCACGGCGGCTCACCGGCTGGTGACCACGCTGGAGGCGGTGGCGTCTAGAGGGAGGACTGTCGTCACGTCCATTCACCAGCCTTCCAGCAGGGTTTACCAGATGTTCAGGTCCGTGCTGGTTCTCAGCGAGGGGCGGTGCTTGTATTACGGGAAGGGAAGTGAGGCGATGGGGTACTTCGAATCGATCGGTTTCTCGCCGGCCTTCCCCATGAATCCGGCCGATTTCCTCCTCGATCTCGCAAACGGTACGCACTACCTCACGAAACAAGTATAATATTCGTTGATCTCTCAGGCATTTTCTGCTGATCCTTCGAGGTTTTGCACTGATTTTTTATTGCTCATTTGTCATTAACTGCTTAGCTTGATTGAGGCGATAGTTTTAATTCTTACATTGATTGAGTGATTACTCTGCAATTTTTTTCTTAAATTCTTCATATATGAGTAGATTAACATTAGAAAAGAGTAATTCTCCGTAAATTTGGGATGCAGAGTTTCTGGAACTAGCCAAGCTAGAGTTTCGACTGATTAGATAGAAATGAGGGAGGGATAACACATTTTCTGGATTCCTCAATACTTCTGGCTATAGATTAGCTAAAATTATTGACCTCTTGCTCCTCAAAGGGCGGCCACCTTTAGTATGATGGAATCATGCTTTTTTCATAACAACCACAGCATGATGATCTCCAGGCATCTATCACCCCGTGATATAGCAAATTGAATCTTTTGCTGGGGACAAGTTTGAATATGTCTTTGTGTATCCTTTCAATCTTTATTATCACCCATCTGTTTTTTTTTTGTTTTTTTTTTTGTTTTTTTTTTTTGTAAATAATGAATCCCATCTGTTACTATCACAATGCTGTCTCTATCCTTACTTTTCCCCTTTTCAACTCTCTTTATTTTGGCCCAAAAAAAAACTCTCTTTATTGACCCAAAAAAATTTATCTTTAGCCATTGGCTTCACTTAGCATGACACGTGAATGGCTCTGCTTGCTCCTCACCGTGTCATCCCCCAAAGCCTTTTGTTAATAAATAAGAGAAAATATGAATGTTAGAGTTCGAAGAAGTAAGGATTTGAGAGGGAATAAAATTCTAAAAAAAGTTTGAACATTTACAGATTATGTCGGAAGCTTTCATATTTTAAGGAATTTATGTTCGAGTTCTCTATCATGTCTCTCTGTTAATGGTTTTCTTTAAATCGAGGACTTCGTGTGATTTCACCTACTTGATAAGTTACTTTCTGTTAAGCTACAGATGTGTGCCGTTTTTACATTTTAAAATATAGTAGATTCCAGATAAATGATGCCGTATAGAAAGAAAGGCGTAGGTGGGGTAAATTCGATTATAGATGCAACACGGTATCATTCCTCTCTCAGTCGTGAAAATTCCACAAGAGAAAAGAAAGTTGTAATATTATCCTTAGAGCTTCCAAGTGTGCTGTTTGGCTTAAAGCTGAGGACCTCTCTTTCTACCGCGTCCTCTTCTTTTAGTTGGATACCCAAACCCTGGTCTTTTAGCCAGCTCGATATGATTCCCTATGTTTAGTTACTTTCATTCTCCCTGTCGAACCTTTGAAATAACTATGTTGAGTTAATGAAAGCTGGAAATTTATAGATCTGCATAGCTTTCAAGATTCATAGAGGTTTGATAGTATGGCCCTGGGCTAGAGATTCGTAGGGTATTTCAAGTTTGATAGTGATATCACTAGCAAATGAATAAAGATGGTATCTAGCAGTAAGCTTTCATATAAAATGATATCAGAGCTGTTAAATTTAACAAATCCCTCTTACGTCCAAACCCAGAAAAGGTACCCATCGAGACTCTGATACCATGTTAAATTTAGTATTGGGCCGAGCCACACCACATTATACCACTTCAGTTTTATTCTAAAACCAATTGGTAATAGAAGAATGTATCATTATAGTATATATGATGCCTAATTTTTGAGAAACCATTTTAACTTCAACAAGAGCTTTTGAACAGAAAAAACTAATGGCAATGGGTGCGTATCTGAACTAAGAGTCGTTTCATGGCAAATTGGAATAAATACCGTACCTACGTGGTACTTTTCTATTTCTCAAAATTTGGTCATGTAGTTCATAATGTGATGATGCCGAAACATAAAGTTTCTACAGAGCATGTGCTATTCAGAATGGCCAGTTTGGGTGCTGAATGCTGATGGATATTGAACCCTACATTTCACATCATTTTCTCTTAGGACACTGAGCTGGCATGGATGGCCAGATTAGAAAGCTGATGATGGCTTACTTTATACGGCATCAAATTCAGTGGAGAACCTTATTAGGGATTTGGGAAGTACCTGGACTTAGTTCATATCAATAAAAGTCTCAAATTTAAACATTCTACTTTGAAATTTAGCAATATCTTATATCCATGTTGTGATATTGGTCCCCCAGCACCATGTGCCATATGCTTTGTCATCTAATCCTTTAGGATATTTATTATTTAAGGACCAAACAACTTTAGCAATGTTAATTAATGATAATCTCTCTTTTGGTGCTCTTTGACTAGTTTTTTTTTTTGGGCCAACAACTCTTTGACTAGTTAATATGATATGATTAAAGCAATTAATTAATTAATCAATTCTTGTGCATCATTTAAAGACAAAAGAGCAATTATTATTATAATGTGTTGGGTACTGATGCGAATAGTTTACCATATGTCAAAATACTGTTGGTTATAAACCTAAAGCTAATTCGATCAAAAATAAATAAACCTAAAGCTTTTGAAAGTAAAGATAAAGTAGCATTTTTAATATTATAAAATTCAATTAATCGAGGAAATCTTCCTTTCTTAGCCTTCTCTCTCTCTCTTGGACAAAATGATGGTATGGTCACCATACTATGGTGGATGTGTATGAGGGAGGTGACGACACTGATAACGTTAGAAACCACATATACACAAGTCAAGAACCAACTTTAGCTAAAATGTTGTGGGTGCTGCATCTTACATTCTTTACCTATTCCTATTTAATTTCGCATCTACATAAGCGAAGTTTATTTTTTTCCTTGAAGAATAAGGGAAGATTTAGTACTAGCGACCCAAATTCTCCCACTATAAACTGTTTGAACTTTCTAACTCCACCTTGTGTTTGTGAAAAGATTGCTTGGTTTTCATATTTTTCCTTTTGGTGTTTGACATCTTACTTAGTATACCTCTTTCCATGGTTCTTAAAAGGATAGCCAACTTTTACTCCAAGTCAATTTTCTTGGATGGGTTTAGATTAATGATTTTGAACCCCATTATAGAGGATGGTGATTTCCTTTGAGGAATTTTATTAGAAACTTTCTGCGTCTTATTAGGCCACATGAGGATAAAGAGCAACCCCTCTATTAGGCATCAGCATCTGGCAATAGCTTCTCATTGCTAAATCATGTGTGTTTGCTTTAGACGTGGTTTCCACTTATTGAAGTTTGACCTCTTCTTGTTTTACCCCCTAACAATATGGAAGTTCAACCTCTTCATCACTCACCACAAAAAATTCATATACCCTATTAGAAAGATCCGATTTTTGATTTACCGACGTATCGCACCTTTTATGATTACCAGCTATGATGGGCTTGTCACTGACATGTACTTTTACAGTTTTACTGTGGTCATTGATTGGACTATAAAATCTTCCACTTCAAATTCCACTGTTAAAGGTCCCGGCAGATCTTTATTCTTTAGCATGAATCCATGATCTACTCTTTGGATGAAGAAATAAGCTTTTTATATTTGTGTCTTATCAATTATCATATAAATTTTTATGAGGATCCCAGATGATGAACTCAACTCTACTACGTGTGTGGAAAAGCTTTAAGCACTTCCAAGCTCCAATCCTCTTATTTTGACTCCAAAGAGTCTAACGAGGTGTACATGAAGCATAAAAGTCTCAAATTATTGAGAGATTTTATCTATTCGGTCAGAGTAGTGCATCCAATAATAGGCTTCGATATGTTATGTTCTATTAAGTTCAGATGGTTAAATTATTTCAGTTTCTTAGCTTAATCAATATTATTCCAGTTGCTGAGTGGGCAACTACTTTCAGTGGACACCCACCCACCTGACCACCAACACTGGTCAGCTTTCATTTGGTAGCACACAGTCACTCAGCACTTCACCATAGAATTACGTAAGCAAGGAAATTTTGTTCTATTAGAGTGCCCCTTATAAAATCTTTTATAGGCTAAACATGCAGAAAACAAGGATTAGTGCAGATAAGGTGATTATTGAACTCTGTTATCATGGTTTAGGGTACCATTAGGTTGAATTCCACACAGTTGGCTTAACTGGTTAAGAAATGAGTCCTGGCTTGAGAAATTTCACAGAAGGTTAACACTAAGTGCAAACAATCTAGTATTTGGGCAACACACTTTGTCAAAACTGTAACTAATCGGTTTATGGAGTTGATGAGAGCTTCTTGTGCCCAAGGGTTTATTTGGCGAAATCATGTCCCTCATTACCCCCCAAAAGCCTTAAATTGGACATGATGTTTGCTGCCGTGTCTTCTCTAAGGATATTTGTTTAGTAATGGGACATGGAGTCAAATATTAGCTTTTCGAACATGTTGATGACTGCTTGTCAGTAGATGAAGCTTATGATGTTTTTATTTTAACAATTTGATTATACAGAAGCCATGAACGATGATCACTTCCTATCCATGCAGGTGTTTGCCAAACAGATGGAGGAACATGCGAAAGAGAAATGCCGAACGTTAAGCAATTCTTAATCTCATCCTACAACACCCTCTTGGCCCCTCAAATCAAAGCAGCATGCAAGGGCCTGAACACAGATCACCCATCAGACAACAACCCAGTTTCTCCAACCGAAAAAAGAAAAATCCGATGCACAATCGACTTATCCAATTGGGTCAACCAATTCTCGGTCCTCATGAGACGAAGCCTCAAGGAGCGGAAATATGAGACATTCAACGCCCTCCGAATCTCCCAAGTCCTTGCAGCAGCACTACTCTCCGGCCTCATGTGGTGGCACTCAGATTTCCGGAACATTCAGGACCGTCTTGGCCTCCTCTTCTTCATCTCCATCTTCTGGGGGGTATTTCCATCATTCAACGCTGTATTTGCCTTCCCCCAAGAACGAGCCATCTTCATGAAGGAAAGGGCTTCTGGAATGTACAGCCTCTCCTCATATTTCATGGCACGAATCATTGGCGATATGCCCGTGGAGCTGATTCTCCCCACCTTGTTCTTAACCATGAGTTACTGGATGTCTGGTCTGAAACCAGACGTGGCCTCGTTTGTTCTGACTCTTCTGGTCTTACTAGGTTACGTGCTCGTTTCCCAGGGTCTTGGTCTTTTCGTTGGAGCACTAATCATGGACGCCAAACAGGCCTCTACGATCGTCACTGTGACTATGCTTGCTTTTGTTCTAACAGGGGGATTTTATGTGCACAAGGTGCCTTCTTGTTTGGCATGGATTAAGTACATTTCCACCACATTCTACAGCTATCGGCTTCTGATCGGTATTCAGTATGGCGATGGGGATCAAATCTCGTCAGAGCTCGGGTGCAGACATCGTGGAGCCGTTGATCCAAGCTGTAAGTTTGTGTTTGAGGATGTGTGGGGTCAGGTCTCACCTGGGCTGAGCCTCGCGGTTCTGTTGATAATGTTTTTAGGTTACCGGTTATTGGCTTATTTGGCGCTGAGGAGAGTAAGGACTTGAAGAGATCCAAGGAACGAATAGGGTGTTAGATTTTAATGACATAATAATGTTTTTTTGTGTTAAAGGAAAAAAAAATACATGACTAGAATGTTGTAAGAGGTGTCGAGAGCAAGCGTTACTCGATTTAACGAGGGCAATAATGGTGTAACATAACAAAATAGATAATGGTGTATAGACAGTTAATTCAATAAGCAATGTTTCTTTTCTTTTTTTAAAAAATAACTGTTGCTTGCTGGGGTTTGTTGTACAAGTTTCAAAAGAATAAGGATCAATTTGCTTGGTCGACCTTTTAATCGTTGTGATTTGAAGCCATGGAAAAGGGTTTGGGAAAAAAAAAAGCCATGGAAAAGGGTGACAATATCAAAACTTGGGAGTAAAAGGTCAAAATGACCCTTTTTATTTATTGTTCTTATTATATTGAGAAAATTATCAAATTGGTACCGGAACTTGTGGGTGAGCAAGTAGGTACCTATTTATTTTTTATCAAATAGGTTGTTGATCTTTTTTAAATTAACAAATAGGTACCTACCATTAATTTCCGTTAAGAATAAATGGAAAATATCACGTGAGGAGCAAACAAGTACCTGAATTTACACTAATGAGCAAGTAGGCATCTGAATCTGTTCAAAAACTGGTTCGGTCGAACCATTTTTTTATTAAAAAAATAGGGTTTATATACCAAACACATGCATGACTCAACTCCAGACTTTTTCAGTGCATCGAGGAACAATCTGAGAATGTCTGGATAAGCTTGTTCATGAACCGATTCGACCCTGAACCGGTTCAAAACTGAATTGGTCTGGTTTGTAAATAAAGAGTATTTTTTTTCTGTTTCTAAAAAAACTAGTATGATTCAAATCAATTCAGAACCGGTTCGAATTGGTCTGCTCTGTTTTTTTAATAATAATTTTGGTTAAGAAATAATCTGATTCAAACCGAAACTTAATCGATTGAAAATCATGTCCAGCATACTGAATCAGCTGAGAAAATACTGAACCAACTAAAAAGCACACTGAATCGACTGAAAAAACACTGAACCGACTGAAAAATACACTAAACCGACTGAAAAACACACTGAATCGACTGAAAATCTGTTCCACAACCAACTGAAAATTATGTCCAACATCAACATACGAGAGTTCAATACATCTCTAGGTTTGGTTTATTGAAGACATCTCTAGGTTTGGTTTAATTTCAGACTGGTTTAGTTGATTTTGCTCCAAATCAGTTCTAAAATTATATATGTTTAAAGTGGTTTGATTTAAATTTTAGTATAAACCAGTATAAAAAAACGAGTCGATTCGAACTAAATTTTTGGTACTATTTTGAACTGATCTATTTGAAGCCTAAAAATATTGGTCTGGTTTTGATACTAGTTCGGTCGAACCTGTTCGAACCAAACCAGTTCAGTCGAACCTGTTCGAACCAAACCAGTTCATTCGAACCTGTTCGAACCAAACTAGTTCAGTCAAACCGGTTTAAATGAACAAGCCTACGTCTAGAGTTGAGTCATGGATGTGTTTGGTATATAAATCCTACTTAAAAAAAATGTGATTCGATCAAACCGGTTCTGACCAGTTCAGTCGAACCGGTTTCGCTAGTATATTTAGATTTTTTTGGCCAACATTATATTTAGATGAATACCAGAAAAAGGGAGGGAGACTCCATGGATTCTTTGAGACAGATTCAATTGATTTGATAGAGAGAGACCAAAGAAAGATAGAGAGAGATAACACATCCCCGCTAATAATCAAACTAAAAAAATCTCGTTTCTTGAATCTAACCATGAGCCAAGAAACACCACCATCATCACAATCCGCCCCACCGATCACCACCACGCCCAACGCAACAAAGACGACGACGAAGGCCTCCAAGACGGTTCTTCCATACCAAACGGCCAGGCTCAGAGACCACTACTCCCTTGGAAGGAAGTTGGGGCAAGGTCAGTTCGGCACCACGTATCTCTCAACCCACAAGCAAAGTCAACATCCCTTTGCCTGTAAATCCATCCCCAAGAGAAAACTCCTCTGCCGCGAGGATTACGAAGATGTATGGCGGGAGATTCAGATCATGCACCACCTCTCTGAGCACCCAAACGTCGTACGGATCGAGGGTACCTACGAAGATGGCATGTTCGTCCACATTGTCATGGAGCTCTGCGGCGGGGGCGAGCTGTTCGACAGGATCATACAGAAGGGCCATTTCAGCGAGAAGGAGGCCGCGAAGCATATCAAGACCATCGTCGGGGTTGTTGAGGCTTGCCATTCTCTTGGCGTCATGCACAGAGACCTCAAGCCGGAAAATTTCTTGTTTGATACTCCGGACGAGGATGCACAGCTCAAAGCTACAGATTTTGGCCTCTCTATCTTCTATAAACCAGGTCTGTCAATAATATTACATAAAGTTGATCTTATTCGTGATTTGTTGATCATGTCTGATAAATGCAGCTAGTGAATTGAAAGATCGTGCTATTTGTGTTGATTGTTGGATGTCTCGTACGTAGTCTGGTTGCGTTTTCTTTTCGTGATCGTATTCGAAAACTTAGTTCTTGACAATACGCATATCTGGAATTAAGTTAAGGAACGATGAGTATGTGCCTCCGTAGAATTTGAGAAAAATGTGGACTGATTCATTGGAGAGGACAAAGATCGATTTTTTATTTATACATATTTGGGAACTGCATTATCTGGAAAAAGATCGATTTTGGTTTGCAATACGACGAGTAAATCATTGTGATTTACGATACTAGTTTTCCCAATCAATCTACTGCTTTCTGGGAAAAATTGCAAATCAAGCTTGAGTTTTAATAGTGAACCAACCCGATAATTCAATTTCGCTGAGCCTTTCCATAACAATCATCTATTCATTGTTTAAGCAGTTCAAACTTCAAAATGCTATCTACTTCTCTGAATTTACAAGGGATCTGAAAGAAGTTATCAACAGTAATTAATTTGTAATAATTAGGAGAAGTGCTCTTTCAGGTGAAGCATTTTCTGATGTGGTTGGGAGTCCATATTACGTAGCTCCCGAGGTGCTTCTCAAGCGGTATGGACCTGAAATAGATGTATGGAGTGCTGGTGTTATCCTATATATTCTACTAAGTGGAGTTCCTCCATTCTGGGCAGGCATGTTTTTTTTCCTAACTCACTAATTTGATTGTTGATTTCCATCTCTGATTGATTTACTTTTTTGTTTTTGCAGAAACTGAACCAGGGATATTTAGACAGATTCTTCGAGGAAAATTAGATTTTGAATCTGATCCATGGCCTAACATCTCGGATAGCGCAAAGGATTTGATAAGGAAGATGCTCGAAAGGGACCCAAGGAGAAGAATATCTGCTCATGAAGTTCTCTGTAAGTGGGTGCAGATTCACCATTCTCATCCTACAATCATGAATTTGAGCTTGTTTTTCAAACCAATTTCTTATTTGTGTCGATAAATATTAGACAACATTGTTACGATTAATGCGTTTAGGGTGATGAATATTTTGCTTGTTGTATGCATATCATTATTAGGTCACCCGTGGATCGTGGATGACAGAGTCGCACCAGACAGGCCCTTGGATTCAGCAGTTTTGTCACGTTTGAAGCATTTTGCTGCCATGAACAAGCTTAAGAAGATGGCCCTCCGTGTATGGTTCTTGTTATTCTCTTTGGTTTTGTTTTTCCAATTCATCTATAGGTGATAATGAAGTCATTCTGGAATCTTTTTTTTGTTTTTACTTTTCATCCTAAAAAAAACATTTACATTTACAGGTAATAGCCGAAAAACTCTCTGAAGAAGAGATTGGAGGTTTGAAAGAACTTTTCAAGATGATAGACACCGACAACAGTGGCACCATAACATTTGAGGAACTAAAAGAAGGTTTAAACCGTGTTGGTTCTGATCTTATGGAGTCTGAGATCAAGGATCTTATGAATGCGGTGAGTACATCTCCAATAATTTGATATAATTCTTTTCAAACAAAATAATGTTAGGTAGTGTAGACTGATTAATATATAATGTTAGTTTATGTATTAATGTACTCGTAGGCTGTACTGTATTTCTTCATGTATACGTATTTTGTAACAGTGTCGTGGAGGTTACCCCTAAGGGGTGTTACCTCGAAAATCAGGGTTTCCTTTCCTCTCTGCAATATCTGCGTTTCTTCTCATCTTGGGTGAAATTTCTTCATCCGATTCAGTGGGTTTGTTGCGATTAGATCCTAACAAATAAATCATTACTTTCCATATTATTATGAGAAAATGTGATCTGGTTTTTGAAATGTTGCAGGCTGATATCGACAATAGTGGAAGTATAGATTATGGAGAGTTTCTTGCTGCAACATTGCATTTGAATAAGATGGAGAGGGAAGAGAATTTAATAGGAGCTTTCTCCTTCTTCGACAAAGATGGCAGTGGCTATATCACGATCGATGAGCTTCAGCAAGCTTGTAAAGATTTTGGCATCGGTGATATTCAACTCGATGAGATCATTAAAGAGACTGACACTGACCATGTAAGTACACTGTTTGGCCAAATCTATGAATGGAATGGAATGGTTGTGAAATACAAAAATCTCATATTTAAACTCCGTACATTTGCAGGATGGGAGAATAGATTACGGTGAATTTGCTGCAATGATGAGGAAGAGCGATGGAGGAATGGGTCGGAATCGAACCATCAGAAGCAACTTTAACTTCAACATAGCTGATGCATTCAATGGGAAGGAAGAAGAGAGAGTCTGAGTTGAGTGTATCAGACAAAACCCTTATCTATCCAAAAAGAAACAAAGGAGATTACATGGGTGTTTTCTGTTCCAGCTGCTGCTAAAGTTCCATGTTTTTGTTTGTTAAAGGGAAATGTCCCTTTCTGTTTTAAAATGATCTATTTATATGTCAATTTGGTTAGGTATTCTTCTATATTGATGATAGATAATGCATTCATTAACTTCTTTATTTTGCTGCATGGATTTTTTTTCCTGCAGTTAATACTAGACTTGATCATGGGCAGGTCGGTCCGGTCTTGGAGGCAGGACCGAGATCGAAATTTCGGTCTTGACATTTGGAAGACCGAGACCGACTTTGACCAAAAAAGTCCACCCGAGTCGGTCTTGGAACGAATTTTTTTGGTAAAAAACAAAACACTTGGATTGACAAAAAATAATCACTGAAATTTTGGTCTTGAATCCGCTAGCTCCTCGCCCATCGCATTTTCCTTATGGAACCGATTCAAGGGTTGTTGAATACTTCAAAGTCATGAATTACTAATGTTTCAAGGGTTACACCATGAATTTTTACGGGTTTCTTCAAGGTCGGGCCGATCTGGTCCTAGTTGGGCTTTTGGAAAAAACACGAGACCGAGCCCGACCTTGAAGAAAAAAACTCGCTCGTTCGGTCTCGCTCCTAGTCGGGTCGGCCTTGTCGGAAATTCAGTTCAACCAGTCTTTTTTATCACCCCTAGTTAATACTAATTTATTATGCATTTCTGTAGAACTTATTAATAAAAGTTCTAATTATTATAGCTGTGATTTGTTGCTCCATAGGGCCAAAATCGTGAATTTTAAAACTTTGCCTAATATGACGTCATTCGATAATGAAAACCTTATATTCAGATTGGATTGAATTAACCATACAGAAGAAGATTCGTGCTACGCTATTTTGCCATGAGCTGCTATAACAAGGTGTCGAAGCAGAGATGATTCTTCAGTTTCACTCATAAGTCCGTTTTCTCTTCAACATGGTAGGAAGTATGATGAGAGCGCCGATTAGGAATAACACGCTCAATGTCTTGAAATCATATAGATCCTTCACAGATCGGAGATCCCCAAGAGCAAGACCTGCCTATGAATTGAGAAGAAAATGGAAGATTCAGAGTGGATGAATAATTAGCTGCCATAAACAAGGAGGAAGAGGGGTTGGATTTTAGAGACCAGAATACCAGATGGGTTGATACATTTGAGTAAAAAGAGCAGTAAAATGAATGGGTTATCAACTACTCAATGACATTTAGAGACCCAGTTGGTAATTTAGCTGACTCTAGGGTTCTCAGTTCTATTTTGCTCATAGGTCTGCATCAATTTTCAACTCAAAGCACCAACAGTGCAATCACAAACATATACAGCAGGTGTAGCTATTTAAGGTAACAAAATGGCTATGCAGACTGCAAATGAAGGTTGAGGAAGAAAACATAATTAAAAGTATAAGACTACGAACTGAAAATAATATATTAGCATAGAGAACTTACTCTAACGGTGATGTATGCTGCTGGAAAAAGGCCTATGAAGGTTGCCAAGAAGAAGATATGGAATGGGATATCAACAATTGGAGATGCCAGATTGATAAAAAGATTGGGCAATGTTGGAGTGACCCTTAGAAACAGCATGTAGTTCAGTAATTTGTCCTTACGCTTTGCAACCTAATTTCCCAAATTCATTCATCAATACTGCTCCATAACAATGCCACAATAATTCTTAAAGCAATTTCAATGTAGGGAAATAATTACCTCTGCCTGGAAAAATCTCATCTTTTCAGGCCACAACCAGCTTATTAAGGGTCTTCCAATTAACTTGGACAAGAAGTAACAGGAACATGCTCCAGCTGTAGCATTGAATACTACTAGGAAAAGGCCTCTAATAACACCAAAAAGTGTGCCCGCAAGCAAAGACATAAAAATTGTTCCAGGAATCATGAAAGTTTGCATGAAGATGTATGTTGAGCAGTAGCCAAGAATAAACTGCGCTGGATAATCCTCTGCATATGTGCCAAGTTGGTCCCTGAGTTCATATCAGGGTAAATACAGGAGTTAAGAAGGTTAAGCACACAGCAAGGACGCATTTAACAAGTTTAAATTCCTAGGAAATTCTCTGAACCATCTAGAGATAACTGATCAGCTGATTTAAGATGCTGAAACTACATCAAGGTAACTTAAAAACAAATAACAAAACACTCCTTGAAAGAAACCGGACACCACCTGATGATTATTTCACTGAACTGAGGTGGACTCTTCTAAACACATCTTACACTGCATATACCGATTTCTAGCAAAAATCATTCTTTTCTCAACTCGTATCACACTGTCCCTGTCCTAGACGCAATCTCTACAGTTAATTTTTTAAAATTGTCTCACGATCGGATTAAAATACCCAGTGAAATGAGACTTACCAAAGGAATCCATCCCTGTTTCCATTCTAATTTAGATATTCTTAATGACATTAAAGAAAGAAAAAATAAATGTTGACACAGATGTATCTGGACGTACTTGAGCAGACGAAGATCAGAAATTGTGCGAGGAAACTTGATTCTACCATACTCCGTGGAAGGCATTGTCGAGTAGATCAAGTACAATCCTATAGAGAAGACAAATAAGAGACAGACAAAGACCAATAGCTCGGGTGGAGACAACGGAAAGTCTCTCAGCTTAGATTTCTTCTCGTGAGGCGAATCTACGAGCTTCCCCATCTCTTCGTCTCGCCTTAGCTTCCCGACATCAATGGCCAGGGTCCTCGGTGCCGCCATTCTCGCGATCAGATTCCACCCCGAGCTAATGACCACCACCAATGCTACAGTTCCCGAACTCCGATTTCATCTGGATGACGTTGACCCGGAAGAAATGGGGAGCTGTCAAAATTGAGGTTAGATTTCCGATGATGTAGACGGAATTGAGAAGTTTTTCACGGATTTCAAAGAGGTGGAGTGCAAATCCCTATATATCCAGGGATCAAATGCATGTGGAATAAAACCCTAGAAATGGAAGGTTTTGTGATTGGTGAAGGAATACAGTGAGGAAGAGAAGTAGAAGTAGAAGTAGAAGTAGAAGAAGTAGAAAGAAAGTTGTATTACGCGGTCAGAGTTTTCTCTCTCTTAAGAACAAAAACACTACCAGTTCGGTGGATTTGTCTTTTTTTTTTTTTAAAAAAAAACATAATAAATATATATATTTTAGTCTTTTTTTATTAATTAAACTAGCTATTTGTTTTTTTAATTAATGTACATTTTTTTCATATATATATATAGTCTATAGATAGAAAATTAGGAGCACATAAAAAACTATCATACTAGTGAATTACAGATTACTATGCAACTAACAATATAATATAGCGATTTAAATGAGATTCTCATAAAATACTTCCCAAAAACTCCCTCCCCAACAAAAATTAATTAATGTGCAGCCAACAATATGTCTTATTTTTCTAATAAAAATTTAAAGTAGATTAGTATTGATTATACATATGACTAAAAACCTATTTACTAGCTAAATTTACAAGGACATGAATATTTGTTAGTTAATTTTTTTAAAAACAAATTATTAGTTGATTGTAGATATAAAGTTATACTTTTCTAAGTCCATGTAATTTATTGTTAAATGTTGATGAAAATTTTCATTTTGTTTATTATCTTACTCTATTTTTGTGTAAATTGTTAGTTGAATTTGTATAAAAAAATTGCAATTTATTAGATAACTTTTGTGAAATTTTGCACTTTTATTAGACGAACTTTGAAAAATCTCATAATTTGCTTACTAACACGTAACAAACACGACATGTTTCTGTCACAATTTAATCACATATTAAACAAAGTTAGCAAATTATTCAAAAACAAATATCAATAGCAAATGATTCTAAATCACATTCCCATGAAGGTTGTTGTTCCACATACACTCCAATAGAAAAATAAGTTAAGCAAAAGTTCTCTTTGGATCCATGTCAAGTCAGATCTATTCACACCTTCCCTAATTGAGTAGGATCCTTACATTTCCTTACTTTTTTTGTATTAAAAGTATATCTATAACAATGTTACCCTTCAATGAAAATTTCTTAATAAACACAAATTCCATATCTCCTTCCTCATTGATCATGATCTCGAGCCGCTACGAGTCGTGAAAGTATTCAAGGAAGCAAGCGTCGGTATCATGGTTCGGGTCATTTTCTATGGCAAAAGTTGTCTCGATCGGGTTGAGATACTGTTGTTGTGTATCATAATCTTCAGTTGTTAGGGTTGTGAGTTGAAGATGGTGATTGTGAACGAAGGGATGGTTGGAAGTTGATGGAGAGCCGAAGATGTTGTCCTTGTATTCTTTGTTATAGTAGGCGTGACTCCAGGCTTCGTATCCTTGTCTCTGGTTAGGGGTAGGCTTTTTGAAGGCTCGGCACACGACCCATTCACCATCCTACGTACGATATATAGCACAAACTAATTAATATATATGTATTATATGATTCGTATTAGGGATAGATTAGAGGGTTATTAAAGATTAGTATTAGATGAATGTGAATTAATTAGAAATATAGGTCCTTTTTTACATGACATTCAAAAGTTGTTTATATATGAAAAATAATAATTTCTATGAAAAAGTTAAAACTATTTTGTTAAGATATTCAAAATTATATTAAATTATAGTAAAAAAAATAGTATATATTATATTGAAATAATACCTCATAAATCTTGTTTTTATAATTATGTACATTTTTTTAAAATTGAGGGTTTTGACAGGTATTATTGTATGAGTTAAAGGTGCATACACTACAGTTAAAGGTGCATACACTACAGGAGAAACATCGTTTGATTTTTTAACGACTAGAAAATTCAACCGTTAAATTATCACGGCTCAAATGAAGTTGAGCCGTGACATGAAACGTCTGGATAATTATCACGACTCAATATAAAATGAGCCGTGATAATTCCCGACTCAAATCAAAAATGCCATCAAATCTTGCCTGTTTTTGAGTGTGTTGTATCTCCTGATTCTGGAGTCTGTACTCATGCATGATCCAGTCCGTCTTTCTTCCATTAGGTGCGCGACCTTGGTAGAAAACTAGGGTTTTCCTCATCCCGATGACTCTATTCTTTGAAAGCACAGCTTTGTCTCTTCCCGTGGCCTTCCAGAAGCCTGCAGTTGTGGCACGATTGGTTCGTGTCCCTGTCGGATACTTCTTGTCCTTGTGACTGAAGAAGTACCATTCACTTTGTTCTTCGTTTCCTCCTAGCTTGCATCTACCTGTTTATAATTTAGAAGAAGAAACTTGAAACTTATATCTATGATTCTATATGCATTCATGCATGCAGTTTGATTAACTATACATACATATATATATATATATATATATACCTTGGATGTCCCAAGGCTCCATCTTGTATAGATCAATCTCGACGATCACATCAAGATCGATTTCCATGGAGTTGATTTTCCTCATGAGGTAGTATCCTACAAGTTCTTCCTCAGTCGGGTGAAACCTAAACCCAGGTGGCACTCCAGATTCGATCTCATCAGCTTCCATGGTGGTAATCGACATGAATTGATCTTCTTCTTCCCTTTCTACCTGCAGCTTGCTGATCACTGTCCAAACTTCCAAAGCATTAATACTCTACAGAGAGAGAGAGGGAGAGAGAGATCTATAAAAGATTTTGGAACCAAGTTGTTGGCTTTTGAAGTATCCCTATCGTATAACCGATCGACAAACAATACAATGGGGTTGTTGGGTAATTAGTATATATATATTAGTGGTCTCCCACACACACTGGTCCCTACATATCATACATATAGTGTATATATAGGGTTTCTGTATATATAAAACGTAGTTATATTTTTTCATACAGTGTTATATATCTGCTTATGGTACGGGTATGACAAATATAATAACTATACCATATTTTTAAACCAAATACAATAACCATAACCATTACGCGTACAATTTTCAATACCATAACCATTAAAATAACTGTGGTTATTAATTATGGTTTTACATGTATACCCATATTTATTCCACACATGTAATATAATAAAAGACCGAAATTTTTATTTTAAAAAAATACATAAATCTATATTGTCAACAATAAAAATATATAAAACTAACATCATATTTATTTTATATACAATAACTTCCATTATTTAATATATATTAGTTTATTAATAATAAATAATTATTATATTTATATAATAAACATCATTATAACCGTAGCTATAATTCAAATACCATAACCATTATGGGTAGAAAATTCATTACCATAACCGTACCGCACCATAATGGTACGGTTAACCATATTAAACAGTGACTGTTATAACCATGGTTATGAGTTTTTCACCGCACCATTGTCGACCCTAACCAGGAGCCTCTTAAGGTGAAATGTTGTGTTGTTTCTGTAATCATATGTGTGCATATTGAACATATATTTGAACTGTAATAGCTTAACCTGAAAATATATATATATATATATATATATATGTATTTTTTTTTTACCAAAATATATATATGTATAGATTATAAGGAAGAATGTTAGAATTTTTTCAAAAACTATATACTTTAGTTTTTTTATTTAGGAAAGTAAGTATAAAAAAAATATTTCAAAAAATAGATATACGTGCATCCCCAAAACGCGCCTTTTTGCAATACGCGCACCCCCAGGACGCGCCAATTGCATAGACGCATGTTGGGTGTCTCCTTTTATTTTTTTTAAACAAATTTGTTCTATAATGACGACTCGATGTTTAATTAAAAATAAAATTATGTATCTATTAAAAAAATTATAGTAAGTAGATATTTTAATTGCGATTCAAATGATGCAAAAAATATTAAATTTGGATTTACGGATTACCTGTACGGCATGCCGTAAGTTGAGATATGAAAATTTGACTTAAGAAATTATAACTCGGATCATGTAAGTCCAAACTCAACACGGTTAACGTCATTTAGGTCGTAAATCAATTATCTACGTAGGATAATTTTTTTGATTAAAAATACAGTGATTTTGTAACCTAACATCGTTTACACCCAAATTTGACCGAAATAAGTAAATGCATTAGGTGAGAAATTTAATTATATACTTACTAAAAAAAATCAAAAAAATTACGGTGCGTAGATAATTTAATTACGAATTAAATGACGCTAACTATGTGTTAATTTTTTACTTTTAGACTGACTGTATAATACGGTACGTAAAAAACTCTACATACGATACAAAAACTTCCAAATAGTGTTTTGAACAGTAAACTATTTAATATTTTTTGCGTTGAATCGCAATTAAAATATCTACTTACTATAATTTTTTTTAAATTTTTTAATAGATACATAATTTTATTTTTAATTAAACATCGAGTCGTCATTATAGAACAAATTTAAAAAAAAAAAAGACACCCAACATGCGCCTATGCAATTGGCGCGTGCTGGGGTGCGCGTATTGCCAAAAGGCGCGTTTTGAGGGTTCGCGTATATCTATTTTTTGAAATATTTTTTTTTATATTTACTTTCCTAAATAAAAAAATTAAAGTAAATAGTTTTTGAAAAAATTTAGAATGTTAATTAAAGTAGTAGCTAGGCCGTAAAGGTTGACCTTTTGAACCCTAAATAGGAAAATGCTACATTATTATTATTATGTTTCTTCGAGTGCAAAGCACTCTTTGGGGTCGTCATGGAGGAGGAGAGAGCTGCCCGTGCGGGTGATCGATCAATATACTGATTATCATTTCATGCCCACCCACCTTAGATAGACAGACAGACAGACTCCTCTCTCGAAAGCTTGCAATCATCATTATTAAATACATACATATATACATACATACATGTACATCTAAAACCATATACATAAATCCAACCTCAAAGTTAGAGAAGCTAGTGCATAGTTGTTGTTTGGTAAGCATGCTATTCATGAGAGAATCATACTTGTAAATTATCTAGAGAGAGTGAGATAGACAAACAGAACTTACCGAATTCTGCAGAGAAAGAGAGAGCTTGAAGTTTTGCAGAAAATGGACGAGAAGGTATCTCCTATATGACTTTAGGAGAGTAGAAGAAGAGAAGCAATTAGGTTAATAAAGAGATACAGAGCATTGAATGGTTATATATGGAGGACAAGAAAAGAAGCATTTTGTTTTTTGAACAGTAATCACGCATGTTTTTTTTGGTCGGCGGGACAACCAAGTTTTTCACGCCACATCCACCACCACCACCCTATCTCTCTCCTTCCTTACTTTGTGCCCTAGATCGTTTGTTCATACATACACATATACATATAAAGCTGTAACTTTTTATCCCCACATAATAGAAACAATCAACTTTGCAGATTCTTTGGAAGAACTGAACCATTTTCATTTCCCAACGTCAAGTTACCTTATGTTTGGAGCAGTGGGTCTATGGGAGATTGTTCAAAATAACCTTTTTTTAATGCAAATTTATAACTATTTTTGGGTCCACAAACTCTACTTATTATAACTCCATACAGATACAGTAAATTAGTTGTAAGCTTTAAGTCCTATCTATTTATTTTGCTACAAGAAAAGTTACTTGCATAAGTAAATAATATGGTGAAATGAAATATACATTTTATCCAAAGTTAACTAATTATTAAATTGAGGTACGACGTTTGAATTATAAAAAAAATTCCTACTATCAGAAGAAAATTTATATATTAAAATAAAAATGCAATTTACTGCCTTTTTTGGCTTATAAATATATAATTTTCATAAAATTAACACTTTCTCCACATTTTTAAAAAATATATATATATTTTGTGCGTGCAAGCGATTTTCATGTACAGAAGTAGAATGTATAAGTTTCTCACGTTTTATTTTATATTCTCATTGTTCATTTTAGAAAGGGAAAAGTGTCATAATGATCCAACATGTTTGCACAAAATGATTTTTAGTACAACTTGTTTTTTTGTTGTGATGGTTCAATACGTTTGAAAATTATGGTAATTGGTACTTATGTTACTTTTTTGTTAAAAAATTCCACTAAGTATTTTTCAAAATTAATCAAATATTTTTCTAAATGCTACAATTAAACCTGACAAATTTACACTAATATTTTAAACAGTCCCGACTCGATTCAAGCCACACCGGGAGTCCCCTAGTCACGGTATGAACCCAGACCAGGTCACCCAACTCTTGGGACCTAGTCTGAGTTTAGACCCAGATCAAGTTGCCCAACCATGGGGACCTAGTCTGGGTTCAGACCCAAAAAATAGGACCCGGATTGGGGCTCCAATTGAGTCCCAATCGGGGGTCCTATGGTCTGAGTTCAAACCCAGATTAGATCGTCTAACCATGGGTACCTGGTCTGAGTTCAGACACATACCATAGAACCCCTGATTGATGCTCAATTGGAGTCTCAATCGTTTAAACCGAACTCAGCCAAAATATTTATCAAATATGTTGTACCATTTTCGGACACATTTTAAAAAATGAAAAAAAAACGTTTGGGGGTGCTTCCCGTGCAATGAAACCAGTTTGGTGCGCCGCCCTTTGTCTATATGGCCACTCATTAGCCGACAAGTGTGTTCCACGTCAGACATTTCAAACTGTCGTTTTCAAACTGCTGAGATTGTTTGCTTGCTCGATCTATTCCGTTTTTTTGGATTTATGTATATTATGATATTAATTATTGCATTAGCTTTTTTTTTTTTGGCCAATTTTTTTTTTTGGCCAAATACTCGCTTTATTTGAAGAAATAAAACGGCGTGACACGCAAACGCGTGTCACGGATGTTCATGAGTACAATCATTAACTAGTAAACAAATAAAAGGAAGTGGAGGTTCATTGTCTAATCATTGGCCAAGTTTGCATTAGCTTCAATTCAGAGCCGTTTAACATTTTGTCTAACCTTTTGTCTTTTACCACGAGTAGTCGTGTTCTAGTTGTTGATAGCGCTGACTTTCAAATGTTTTGACACTGGAGTCATGAGTTCAAATTTTCCCACGCAAAAAAATGGAGAAAGAATTACGACTTGTGCCTAACGGGCCGACCTCTCAATCCTAGATTGCTGGTGGTACTACGTTGACGGGGTGAGTGAATACGCTGGTTTTCAAGCATGATAATTTGCGACGGGACGAAAACCCGAACATTACGTAGCGGGGTTAGGCTAAGGTCATCACTACTAGCCCTATCATTTTATAGGCTAAAAAAAAACTTGTCTTTCCAACATATAAAATCTTAATTATTTTATAATTTTAGCCGGGAAGATTAATATTAAAATTCTTTTTAAAATAGTATTCCTAGGATTCGAACTTACTCAAATTATAATTTGTTTTTATCACATCGTCCATTGAGTATATAGCTATTTTCTTGTGTATAAACTAAATTTTATTTAATTAGTAATACCACAATTGTGGCTCAATCGAGTTTCGATTGAATCAGGACTCAAATGTAACATTTAAAAAAGTTTAGTATGGTTAAATTATTACATTTTTGAAAGGTTTATATTATTTTTATAATTTTTAAAATTTATTATGTTAAATTTGGATGAAAAAATTGACGGCGGGAAAAAACCTGCAATTTGACCAAATATGAAGAAAGAAACTTGAAATTTAACCAAATATTAGGAGACAATGTTGTATTTTAACCTATATATATACACACACGATTATGGTTATAACCATGGTAATGTATCAAATATCATAATCACAATTATTACGGATAAAAATTTCATTATTATAATTACAATGTACCCTAATAATTCAGTTAACAACATAATAAAAGATAGTGTGAAAAATATAAATTTTAAGCGTAATTATTATTTTTTCCAAATGATTATTTCAATATATCTATAATGGTCGGGCTGATAAAATGATGATGGCAATCTTGTGTGATCTACCGACTTTTCCTTTTTCCAAGTATTGTATGTCCACAGAGACCCACAACACACTCTCATTCGTTACCTCTCATCATTTGCTTCTCCTTATATCTTTCATTAGAAAATGCTTCCTCATTGGATACGTTACCCCTCTCTATCTAGCATCATACCAAATTAATGGTATTAAGAAAAAAAAAAGACATAAATATAAGCTAAATGGGTATATATATGTATGTAAGTATTAGGGTTATGTGTCATGTATATAGTATAAATACAATATAGCTAGTATGAGATATAGATACGTTCAAATTGTGATTGACCTGTTGAAAGTCTGTGATATTATACAACACCGGTGGATATAATACAAATTTGACACTATATATACAACAAGGATACCTCCTCATATCACCAATTAGTTTTAGGATGGAACCCGAGTTGTATAATGTGGTTGCTATTTGGGTGTGACTCGGCCCCAATATTAAAATTTAACATGGTATCAGAGTCCGTTTCTATTTGACGGTGTTGGGTTGTTTCCCGATGTGGGTTTGTTGTGTCCCGTTTATTCCACGTACCAGAGTTCGGGTCGAGCCTGGACGTGAGAGGGTATTTGTTGAGTCCCAACCCGTCTGGATTAAAAATGTGCTGGTGCTGTGCCTTTAAAAATACGAATTGTCACAGTGCGGGAGAGTGTTGAAAGTCACTGTGATATTATACCACACTGGTGGGTATAATACAAATTTGGCACTATATATACAACAAGATATACATTCTTCTATCACCAATTGGTTTTAGGATGAAACCCGAATTATATAATGTGGTTGCTATTTGACTATTTGAGTGTAGCTCAACCCCAATATTAAAATTTAACATTACCTATATATATTTTTTAGATGCCTTTCCGAGTTTACTTGACTAACTATTTTCTCTCACTATCACATGTATTTTATGTTGCAAGACATATCACGGTCCCAATACTGACTCTAACACTCTTTGTAATGGTCCCAAACTCAAACGACTGTTCGAATCACTCCTCTTCTTTTAAACATGAGTTTGAATAATATAAAATATTCAAATTACTTTCTTTTTTTCTTCTCATATTGGAATTGGACAATTGGAGATGTGACAGTTACTCTATAGATCAAATGATTTCAATCTAAATATCATCAGTCCATCTGAATAGAGAGGAACCACCCTATCTATCTAGCTAGATAATGTTTTTTGTATTGACAAATGAATATTGTGGGGCTGTGCAATGCTGCTGCCATCATGGGTCTGATCTGAATAGAAGCACTGAAGAACACCCTACCTTCCTTTGTAAAGCTGAAAAGTGATAATAAAGTGCAACTTCTTGTTCACATATCAGCACCAGAAAACTAACTAAATGCCTAGAAGCTGCCACATATCTATAGATCTCTGAATATCTTCTGTCATGTTTCTCAGTTCAGGCAAAATTAAATAACAAAAAAAGTGTAGCATTGATGGTATTGGATAGGAACATGTTTGGTCTTTTCAAGATAAGTGATGCATTTTTAGAAAGTTGGTAACATCTGGCTCTGTTCTGGTTGAAATTAATTGATTATATAATAAATTGCTGAGAAACAACGCAGTAAGTCTGTCTTAATATATAGGGTAATACTTAGTTATGTTGGCACAATTCAAACTTAGGTTTTGCATGTCTGGGTTCGAGCTGAATCCAAATTTGAATTTGAAATTATATTTCGGACATGAATATGAATAACACGAACATGAATAACAGATGAAGAAGAAGAAGATAAAAGGAAAGAGTAAAATCTCATTTTAGTGACCACTTGATCACACTTGTCAAATATAAGTGACTGGAAATGATAAGTTTAACCAAAAAATTACATTATTTCTTAAACATAAGTGACCTTTAACAATACAAAAAACATAAATAACTATTTAATCACATAATACCAACATAATATTGATATGATTTACCGTAATTTACAAGTATAATTAGGGACGAAGTTATAATATATATTTTTTACAAGTTTATTTTAGGTGGGACCAAGACTAGATTAGAGATAAATAGTTAAACTATAAAAAAATAACAACACAAATATAACATTTTAAAATGCTAAATAAAAAATAATCATATTTTTTAAAACTTAAAATGAGATAATACTAAAAAGTTAAGAGATATATACAGCCAATTACGTCCTCTCACCCTTCTTTAATACCCGTAGTTGGACTTGGAACTAGCTAATAGTCGGTTTAGGCTTGTAACGTTACAAAATGGTACGTACCGCAACCGATCTAATTAATAACTAAAGACTATGATTGGGTCGGATTTTGAATTTGTTGAAAACTCTAAACCCTACCCACATGAATATAATAGCGGGTAGACTTGTTCATGAATCAGTTCGGGGTCGAACCAGTTCAGAACTGAACTGGTCTGATTTGTAAAAAACTAATATATTTTTTATGTTTATAAAAACTCGTCTAGTTTATGGGGGAAAAAAGCTGGTCTGGTTTGAACCGGTTCGAACTGTTATGATATGTTTTTTTTAATAACAATTTTGGCTCGGAAATTATCCGGTTCAAATCGAAATTAAACCGGCTGAAAATCTTGTCCAACGCACTAAACCGACTGAAAAAATACTGAACCAAATACTGGAAAACACATTGAACCGACTGAAAAATACACTGAACCGACTGAAAAAAATATATACTAAACCGATTGAAATTCTGTTCCACAACCGACTAAAATCTTGTCCAACATCAACATACGAGAGTCCAATACATGACTAGGTTTGGTTTATTGAATACATCTCTAAGTTTGGTTTAATTTCAGACCGGTTTAGTTGATTTGCTTCAAACCGGTTCTAAAATTATATAAGTTTAAAGTGGTTTGATTTAAATTTAAGTATAAACCAATATAAAAAAACGAGTCGATTCGAACCGATTCAAAGTGGATATTTGGTACTATTTTGAACTACTATGTTTGAAGCCTAAAAAACTGGTTTAGTTTTGGAACTAGTTTGACTGAACCGATTCGAACCAAACTAGAACCAAATCAGTTCATCTGAACCGGTTAAATTGAACAAGCCTAATAGCAGGTGATGTAAACAACTTAAAATGAGGTGATCACCGAAACCTTTTTATTATTATATTAACAACTTAAAATAAAAGCAAAATGAATCAAGTTTTCAGCATATAGCTAGCTAGCTTATGATGAGGTGATCACCATTCATCATGGATTTATTATAAACCAAATGGTCGGTCGTATCATAATAACGTTTGAATCAAGTGATTAGTTTTCGATTTTTCGTACTATATATATATAAGAACACTTATATTTCATCAAGAAATGAAAAAAAAAATCACCGAAGATTGTGAACCGATAAGTCATATAGCATGTCTCTGCTTTATTATGATAACATAAGATTAAAGTGAGGATGATATGATAAAATAAAAGTTGAGTGTGGGGAGGTGGCATTGTTTTTTGTGGGGGGCGGGCGTACGGAAACGTAGCTTGATAGGGACTTCAGAAACCTTCTAGATACAACTTATATATATATATATATATATATATATATATGTAATAATGATCAACATAGCTCGCGTTGAGGTTCGTCTTCCGTAGCTCGCACATCAGACAGTCGATATGAGACTAATGATTTGAGTTTGAGATTTTGTCTGGGCACGTTATAACTCCTTTATAGCTGCATGCATGACATCTATATATATAAACTGCCATGCAATATTTAACACCATATAGTTACATAACATGCATAAAGGAGATGTACTCACATACACACGTATATAAATATAAGGGTTAAATACCAACTAGCTACCTGAACTTTGGTCGTTTTGCAACGAGCTACCCGAAATTTGAAAATTCAAAACGGGCTACCTTAACTTTGAAGAATGTGCAAATAGCTACCTCCGTCCAATTTTCCGTCAATTGTCGTCGGAAATCCGTCGGAAAGTCGTTGGAAAATTGTCGGAAATTCGTCGGAAATTCGTCGGAAATTGGACGAGGGTAGGTATTTGCACCTTTTTCAAAGTTGAGCTAGCCCGTTTTCAATTTTCAAAGTTCGGGTAGCTACTTGGTATTTAACCCTAAATATAATTAGCTCTCGGTTTGGACACATGTTAACTAGTTATGTAATTTTTTTAAAAATATTTTTGAATTAGAGACTAAATATAACACAACACATTTTAAATTATAATTAACTCGGGTGTAAGGTGTTTCTTCCAGAAATATTTTAAGCGACATAACACAATTAAGTTGTGTGAGTTGTATAAATAAGTGAGTCGATTAGTCATACGAATCGATGGGTTGATCCACAATTTATATTATAGAAATTGAAATGACACAAGTTCACAAGTCGGATTTGAATCTTAAAATTTGTCTCATTATTAATCACAGTTCGTATTTGTGTTGAACATATTTTAACACACGACTCGTTATTGACACGACACACTGTTAACTAGTCAACACAAATTGACACCTTTAGTTAAAAGCATAAATACAACTTAAATATTTGTTTCTATCTAAGTACGACATGTCAAGATAAGGAATCCAAATATAAGGTGTTACGGAATTTTCAAAACATGTATTAGCCTAAATTTAGTGGATAAATCAATATAATGTATTGTAAAATATTCTATCAATATTTTATTTGTAATAATATTTTTTTATATATTAATATCTATGTTTTCTAGTTTTAGAAAACCACTTATAAATAGGAGTATTACAATTATTGTAAATCTAGAAAGCTTACACTCGCTTTGTGTGATAAACATTTTTTATATTAAATGCTAAGTAAAAATATATTTATAATTTACTTATTATTTATTATATTTGTATTTTATAAAATTATTTTTAATTAAGAATAAATTTAACTTAATATTATTCAATAAAAAAGGTATATTTATAAATAATATTAACTCTATTAATATTTGTGTATAATATAAATTATTTTATTTATTTTAATATTATAATTCAATTAAATAAAATCAAGATTAAACTTATTTATTTATAAAACTAATTCAAAAAAATACATGAATGATGATTAAAAAGTAATAGTGACAATTATTAAGACAATGTTAATTAATAATTTAAAGGTATTGTTTTTGGTTTTGTCATTTTTATTTGTTTAATATGTTAATGAAAATGTTAAATCATTATTAATTTTTTTACTAAGCGTTATAATAGTAAAAAAATCTATAAATAAATGTTTATTTATTTTCTATTTATAAAATATATTAAGTCTATAAATATATATATTTTAAATATATTAATGTCCATATAATACTTTTAACTTAACTATTATGGTTTGATGACTTTTATTTGTTTTATATACTTATATAAAAATGTCAAAAAATTATCTTCATATTATTATTCATATGTTAAATTTAGATTACAATTTTAATTATAATAAGCTAAACAATGTTGATATGCAATTTGATAAAATTATTATTTAATAATTTAAATTTATACGTAATTATCTATTTGATTTTTAATCTCAAATATAATATTATGTATTTTAGTATTTTATAAAATCCACTATATACGATATATTTAAGATAAAATCATAAATGTACATGTAAAAATAAACAAAAAATGTTAAGATTTTGTAACTTGTCTTGAGAGTGAATGAGAAGTTTTGGAGGATTTTAAAGTGATTTACATGACAAAACACTTAAGAGTGAGAAATGTATGTTCGACATGAACTAATTAAAAATGATTATTTTGACATTAGGAGTGAGAAAATGCTTTAAAAAAAAAAGACGAACCGGTTCATCCATGTAGAACAATCTGTCTGAATAAAGTAAGCAAATAGACAGGCCTAACAGGTCGAAGAACAACATGGGCCAAACCCATAACAGGCCGAACAGGTCGAAGAACATGGGCCAAACCCATAAAAGCCCAACAACACAAATGGACATCCATATAACTTAAATATATATGACTGTATATATACATATTCTAATTCAATAGTTTTTATTTTAGTTTTGTGTTATTTATTTTCTTCTTTTATACATCTTCACTTGTATGACATATATTATTTTGTTTTATATACTATATATCCCTTTTTAGTTTATAAAGTACAAGTATATTTACATATATATTGTTTTTACTTTAATTCATTTTTCTTAAAAACATAGGTAATACCTCATTTTTTTTCGTTTTTTTTATTCAATGGTAAGTAAATACTAAATAGAATATAAAAAGGAGAAAATTTGAACTATGTTTTTTTTTTTTAAACAATATTATGTAATCGAAGCTTAAAATTCTAATCTATGAACATAGATACACCCAGGATCTAGATGTTTAGTTCTTATTTATAGATGTTTAGTTCTTATTTATTCTAGACAACTAAAGTTTCTAGTTAATATTAATTAATCGACTCAACTACTATTTTAAATAAAAAAATATTTCAATTAAAAATTTCCTAAAACCTTTTTAAATTCTAAAATCATCTATACTAAATATTTAATACTCCCCCCTCCCTACTAAAACTCCATTTTGAAACTCGATGTATCTTATAAGTCTGCAAGTGGTGCCGTCCTTGTAAATGAATCACGGCTAAGGAACCACTATCTCCCTGTCTTTGTCTATCTTCGTATACATACAAAAAACCAGCTAGGGCTACATGGAGATACAGAGAAGATAGAGATCATGGCAAAAGCACAGACGACAGACAGCTAGCTTAGCTGTTGCTCACGCCCAAAAGCCATAAAAGCGAAAACGAAAAGCAAGAAGCTTCCATTGTCAGATGCGGATACCCTTCACTTTCTGCTACGCCATTTCTGCAACTGCACGCACTAACAACACCAACTTGCACTTGCTAGACTGATTAGGGAGAGATCAGTATTAGAGGAGGAGGAGATTGATGAGATTTTATAGATTGAGAATATATATGGTTAATTACTTAATTGGTTACACATGTTTCACCATTGTGCAGAATGGTTACACATGTTTTTTTTTTGGTAAATAGGTTACACATGTTTCAAAATGTGATTAATTGGTTTTGCTATGTGACTAATTGTTACACATGTTTTTCCTAATGTGATTAATTGATTATTCCGTTAGTAAACCGTTAATTTTAACGTTAATTATTTTTTAAAACATATTATTGAATTGTGAAATGACTATTATGCCCTTAGTTGTATTGAAGAACACAGAATCGTCTTGAAGAACCAGAATCGAATCAAATTCGATGTTCTTGAAGAACCCAGAAACGCAATTCTGGGTTCGTACCTGAAAGAGCTCGGTGAAGAATGAAGACGTACATGACCACAGATGAGATGAAGAATGAAGACGAGGAGAAGAATGAAAAACAGCTCAAGAACAACTCAGGGGTGTATGAAAGGGTAATTAAGTCATTTTATGTATCTAAATAGTGACTTAACTGTGATTTTTGACGATGAACAGTATAAAAACCAAATAGTCACATTCCAAAACTAATTAATCACATTTTGAAACATGTGTAACCATTCTGCACAATGGTGAAACATGTGTAACCAATTAAGTAATTAACCCGAATATATATGCACATAAACCGGCCCTAACCCTATAGCTGATATATAATATGTTTAAAGTTTAAACTATAATACGTCAGTAACTTTTTGAGGACTAAATTTCAGTAAGAAGAGTGAAAAAAAACACTACATTTTGAAAAGAGACTGGGTTTGAGCTAGGGAAGAGCAAGTGGGTCTTTCAGTTTGTATATGGCGCTTTGCCTGTTTAGGACTTCATATAATCTCTACAAAAAGATGGTCTTTTTGCATAACAACGCTTTCCAGACATGTGATTCTTTGGACCTTTCTATCCTATCGAAAAGAAACCACGATTCCTATTTTCTTCCAGTATTATGGATCTGCAGTATAAATCACCCCTCATCTTCTTCAACCTCCTTACTCTCAGAGTACGCACTCCTCTGAAGAAGATGAAGAAGCTCTTTCTAATCGCTTTCTTCTTCGCCATTATCATCCTTTTGCAGGTACGATTTCATAACAGTTACCTACAGTGCAACTTACATGAATATCAGACTCATCTAATTAAGCTTTCGTCTTCTTCGTGGGTACTGCAGGATTTTGCAGAGGCATCAGATGTGAATGAAGAGAGCGATATCAATGGAGCACTTACCAAGTCCAAGAAGCACCACCACCATCACCACCCTCCTCCTCGAAAGATCAGTATGAGCTACGACTTTTCAGACTGACTCAACATTTACTTTTGTTCGACATGTTTTTAAGGTTGTCTGTGTATTGTCGTGCAGACTGCAGCAACGCGTGTGCCAACCGATGCATGAAGGCGTCGAGGAAGAAGATGTGCCTTCGAGCATGCAAGACGTGCTGCTTCAGATGCAACTGCGTGCCACCTGGAACCTACGGCAACCGCGATGCTTGCCCTTGCTATGCAAGCCTCAAGACTCATGGCAACAGGCCAAAGTGTCCTTAATTCATAACTATATGTATTGCACTACCAATAATACGTACGTACACGTTACGTACTTTATTGAATTAAACCGTATATATATATATATATATATACGCTAGTTATCTTATTCCATTTTCATTATAATATTATAGATCGAAATAAGTTGTTTGGTATGTACGTAGATCATTGTCATGTTGCAACGATGGAGGCTGAAATTTATGGGTACCATTTTTATGTATTGAATTGAAGTTTATAAGTATATAAAAGAATAAATGTGTAATTTATATTAAACTTATATATATATAGAGTATTTTCCTATAGATATTCGGTCCTTCTCAATCTTAAAAGTCAAATTAGTATCTCCAATTTTCATTGTACCAATTATATCTTTCATACCTCTACAATTCTCAATCATTATAGATTCATAACTCTATCAATAGTCAACCATTACAATTTTCATGTGTAATTCTCTTTTGAATTTATTACATAAATATTAGGTATCATATATTTACCTAACATTTTAGTGAAAAAAAAAGAAGAAGACCCTCTATTCTTGCTACAATTTTTAGTTAATATCATTTAACTTGAAATTTATTGTATGTACACCACAAACGTCAAATTCACTAGTTTTAATTAAAAACATTACATATATTTTTAACGTCTTCAATCGTACTATATCGAGACTAGTTTAGATTTAAAGTTAGGACAGAATTTAAGTTCTCTCTAATGTTTTGGCCAAGTTGCTTTACACCCCTAAAGTTTGGTCGCTGCGTGTAATTTACATCGTCTGTCTGTGTCTTACGCAAAGTCACTGAATACAAAATCAACTCTCTCTCTCTCTCTCTCTCTCTCTCTCTCTCTTCTTCTGCGTTTGTTGATTCGCCTGAAACAGACTAACTGAATCTTCCATTGACCATAGCTAAGATCCTTGCAAATTTCTCCTTCCAGACGTTCATAGATACACAAATCTACATGTTTTGCATAGCTAGGTGTCTCTACGGCTGTATCCACTGATCTGGAGGTTCTCCCATGGCGCCGGCAGCATGAACTGTGTTGAATGGCTCAGTACAGGCAGTCCGGTGCGCGGGACTACGATCTCCACCATCACTACTCAAACTGCGGATCGGATCACATCTCCGTGCCGGTCCGATCCAATCTCCAGCCCCACAAAGCGGCTCGTCACCGCCGATTGGCTCGATTCGACAGAGGTCGCCGCGTATCCATCGGAACTGTTGCCGTCCTTATCTCTCTCGGCTTCTTCGTCACTGTTTTGGGTTACTATTATCTCTACAGAGACAGTAATGGTACAGGTAGAGTTACTTATCCGCGAATCTGAATTTGATCAAATTTGGAATGGATATGATCGGTGCCATTTTTGAGGGATTTTAGTTGGATAAATTTAAGTGGAGACTTAAATTGAAGATTTGGTTACGTGAGATCTGTTTTCCTATCTAGGGTATGCACATTGTGAGGAACATTTGGAATTTGATACTAGATTTAGCGGACAGATTCAGTTCAGTACATTTTACTTGATAAACTGCTATAATAGAGGTAGAACAAACGTGCTACTTATAGAAATTTGAATATATTTGCTTTTCCTGTAGTATCTTTTTTCGAACCTTTGGTTTTGGTTCATTTGGTTGAGTTGCACTTTGTTCCATATATTTTCTCTTCAGTCTATTTTGTGCTGGTAAGACAAAAATGAGTGAATCGATAAGACATCTGAATGGGTAAGTTTGTGTTTTTGACAGATGTAAATGATTCTCCCATTCAAGAAAATGACCTGAAAAATGATCTTGATTTCCTTACTAATGTTACTCGTACTGAGTCGACCAAAGTTCTGGGATTTGGGAAGGGTTCAGTTGCACATGGGCGCGATTCCAGGTACTGGGATAAGGATGATCGGAGGAGAGATGATGATTATGATGAGGATGCGGTTGAGCACTATAAAGTGGGCTCTGGTAATGAATCTGCTAGTAAGGGCCAGCCTTCGTTGAAGGTGAAGGATGCAAACAAGAAGTCCCCACTAAATGATTCTTCACGGCGCGTGGATCAAAAAGGTGTTGGACTGTATAATGAAGCCGGGCGCAATGAGCTGAAAATGTATGAAGCAGAATATGAGGCATCTTTGAAAACTGCAGACATTCCAAATAAGGAAACTTCTAAAAGGAATCACCTAGATGGTGAAGGCTTTGGCACAAGCAGCGAAGCTATTGATACAGATGATGGTTATGATGCCGATTCTAGTGATCCTCAAACAGAAGAGCTCGATGATGATGATAATGAAAAAATGTCAAGTGAAAATGGTAGGGGATCATCTGAAGTATTTGAGGTTCCTATTAAGGCTCGAAATGCTGAGGAAACTAAAAAAGCATCCAAAGAGTTGATTGAGGAGGATACATTTAATTCTCGGAATTCTGAATATATTACAAAAACTACTGCTGGTCAAGCAACTAAAAAGTCCAAAGCAGATATTAAAAGGAAATCGAAGCGACGTAAGTTATCTAACTCCATCCTTCTCATGTATTCTAGAATTGGTTAAAGAATAAATCATCTATAATTTACAGGATGGAAGGATTGGCTTATTATTCTTTGATTTTTCATCATACTTTCATTTACAATTGTAAAATATAATAAATTATACAAAAGAATGTAAGGCCAGAAATGTTCATTGAAGTCCTAAAATGCACAGAAAATGGAGAAAATTGTCCACAGATGATAGTCAGAACGATTTACAATGTCAGACTCGTAACAATACAGTCTCATATTCGATTCCCGAGTCTATAGCTCGTCCATTAGGCCATTTCTCTCCTGCTTCTATAGGAAGAGTTTTAGAGATACCACATTGAGTAGTTTGTTTTCTGTTTTGTGCAAAATTTTGAAGTGCTTCCAAGATATTGTTTAAATTTGGGACTTCATATCATGACCAATTATTATACTGTACTCATGTTCAATTTTTTTGTTTTCGTTATAGAATTTGGAGAAAAATTACTTGATTCTGTGCTGTTGTTGTCTTTTGCCTGATATGCCACATAATACCAGGTTCTTGTGAAATGAAGGTCTTAAATTCTACTGCCCAGCTTGTTGAGCCTCTGGAGACGCGAAAGTTTTCGAGATTTTCTTTGCAGTATGTTGAGAACGAGGATAAACCTGATGGACAACCAGAGTGGGAGCCTAGATTTGCAGGCCACCAGAGTCTGAGAGAGCGAGAATTGTCATTCTCGGCACGTGATCAAAAGATAAATTGTGGATTTGTTAAAGGCCCCCAAGGATATCCTAGTACAGGGTTCGACCTGCCTGAAGATGATTTAAATTACATGAGTGGTTGTCATATTGCTGTTGTCTCTTGCATCTTCGGCAATTCAGATCGATTGAGGACACCTGCAAATAAAATGGTAGATTTATCCTCCATACTTAATATTAATTGCACCGGGTTAATTTTTCCTTTGGTATTTTGTTTCTATCAATAAATAATCATGTAAACATATGAAATTCATCATGAAAGCAATGATAGAAAAGAAGAAATTGGACCTCTTATGGTTCCTACTTCCTACTTATGTGCATTTATAGATAAAAATATTTATTTGTTAAGTGAGAATTTATTGAAAGTGTATCATTGTGAATCTGTTCCATTTCCGTTTATTGATGTTTTTCTTGGTTTCTAACTTAGGGAAATTGGAAGTAGTCCTAAATTTAGTCCTGCTGCCAGTTTACTAGAAATCAGATGAGAATGGCCTGCTTTTTGTGTTGATGTTTTCCTTAACAGCATGAACGCACACTTACTGCCCCTGTTTAGCTACAGCTCAGGAATGTTAACGTACGATTACTCAGCATGCTTATTTTTGGGCCTGATTTAAAATTCAGAATTTTGCAGTAGTTCACCGTGATTAGAACTTTTTTGCGCAGATTAAGCAGAGTGAACTATCCAAATCCTCATTTGGTTGAAGTTTCAGTTCATGCATAGGTCATTGAGAGTTCCACAATTTTCAGCTGCTTAGTAACTTAGTTAAAAAGTTAAGACGAGATGGAGTTTTAGACTGATTTGTTCAACATATATGGTGATACAAATTTATATTAGTCTAGAGCATAATGCCATTAGGTTAGTAAATTGTTGATTCTTAGTTTGCGTTCTTCGGTTTTGCTTATATCCTCATCTGTATTTGTCAATAAAATGTGACATAAACCAGAAGACATGCCTGTCATTGATATTGTTTCTTTCTTTGTTAATTATCTCTCAGATCACACGCTTGTCGAGGAAGAATGTATGTTTTGTCATGTTTGTGGATGACGTGACCATTCGAACGCTTAACTCTGAAGGAAATATGCCCGATCCAATGGGTTTCATTGGTTTATGGAAAATCGTGGTTGTGAAGAATCCCCCCTACGATGATATGCGTAGGGTTGGCAAAGTGCCAAAGTTTTTGTCCCATCGGCTTTTCCCATCTGCCAGGTGAGAGCTTTTCTGGTTCTTTACTTTAATTTTGAGATAAAGAAAAGTTCCATTAATCAGAACATCAAAGTAGTAATTCCGACTGTTACAACAAACCCAGCCAATTTTTATTGTTGATGGATCACAGAGTTGTCAAAACATCTGTAGATCCTGGCTTTTCCATTTCTTCGCATGTTGTTCCATGATTTTTCATAAATCTTCTCGTTTTTACAACTTATCATTATGCATGTGTCTTCTCCGTATACTTCTTTCCCAGGTATTCAATTTGGTTGGACAGCAAATTACGGCTCCAGCTTGATCCTCTGTTGATCTTGGAGTACTTCTTATGGAGGAAAGGTCACGAATATTCCATCTCTAACCACTACGACAGACACTGCGTGTGGGAAGAAGTATCTCAAAATAAAAGACTGAACAAGTACAACCACACTGCCATAGATGAACAGTTCAAGTTCTACCAATCCGATGGATTGAAAAGGTTCAATCCTTCCGATCCAGAGAAGCTCCTCCCCAGCAGTACGATCCTTCATTGTTTTGGCCACTTTCTTCTAGTTCCTCTCTAACTCTACTGCACTTTCTGTCTTTGCAGATGTCCCTGAAGGGTCTTTCATTGTTAGGGCACACACACCTATGTCAAACTTGTTCTCTTGCCTTTGGTTCAATGAGGTTGATCGGTTTACTTCCCGGGATCAACTAAGTTTTGCATACACATACCAGAAGTTGAGAAAGATGAATCCCACCCAAACCTTCCATCTCAATATGTTCAAGGTGAAACCCGACCCACTCTCTTAACGAGAAGAAAATCTTCCATATTTGTGAAAAAAAAGATAACTTTTTTTTTTCCGTTTTCTTTTGGAATTGTCAGGATTGTGAGAGGAGGCGTGTAGCAAAGTTATTCCGTCATAGATCACAGGAGAAAAGGAATACGTATGAACAAGCAACAGTGTTGTAGTAGTAGGTGCGATATGTTCCCCAAAACTGGTTCTTTGCTCGTCTCTGCTGAGACACCTACTTCGCTTGCCGGTAGATTCTGCTTGCTTACACAGTTGGCCTGGATCGACATATTGTGGATTTTGGTTATAGGAAATGTTTGCAGACGGAAGGGGAGCCGTACGTGAAGGTGATTATTAGTCATTGTATGGATCTCTATAGAATACAACCACATACAAGTAGTTGGGAATTGGCACTTCCACTTCCACATCAATATCTTATCTTATCATTTCATTGAATCTATTTACTTGTGATTCTTTACTTCATACTGTGGCATCACATTTGTTAGACAAATTTTGTATTGTATTGTATTGTACGATCAGTTGATCGAACGGTTATATTGCTAGTTTCACAAGCATTCGATACTTAAACTTTGTTCCGTTGCTTTTAATTGGTAAATGGTAGATATTAGATTGTCTGTGTTTGTTATTCTGATGAAAATGAGCCTTTTTTTATTCATGATGATTATAATGAAACATACACCCGAGATCTTCCAATGTGACATTTCTTTCGCTTCATTTATTTAATGTGGAAGTGAAACAAATAACAACTTAATGAACATCGAATGATATTTAGGAAAAAATGGTACGTATGTTACATAATTTAAAGTCAGTAGGGGTGATAATCGTATCGTGTCAATAAACGTATCGTGTCTAAACGGATAAGTTTTAAACGTCTCTAAATGTCACACGTACACGACACGTTTATTAAACGTGTGACACGACACGATAACACAACACGACAGACAAGAAACGACACGATAAAACACGACACGATAAGAAATGTTTACTGGGTTAGTGAAAATTATACATGATTATACACGGTTAGACACGACACGATTAGACACGACACGATTAATTAATCGTATTTAAACATGTGTTTGTCGTGTTTTAGTAGGTTAGATGTGTTTAGACACGATTATTAATCGTGTTTAAACGTATAAGAGTTGTTTAGACACACTTAGTAATCGTGTCGTGTTATTATCATGTAAATTGCATGTCGTTACATGTCGTTTAATCGTGTTGTATCAGAAATTACTACTACTAAAAGTCAGGGTCTAGGGATGCATCAATTTAATTTTAAAAAATTGAGTGAAAAGAATACATTTTAAAATTCGAAGCCCACAATAAAGGCTCCTTCCTTGGGGGGCAGCCCTGAGCCCATACCCGTTCGTTATATATATATATATGGTCGTCCTTAGCTCATACCCGTCCTTAGACCAATCGTTCAAAAGACAAAAATGAATAACCGAACGCCACCTTATCTTCTATGCAGGAGTGCAGACGGTGAACTTTATCTTCAATCAGCCACTAGCATTACGTTACTGAAGAGAACAGAGAGCTAATGCTTCTTTGGTTGCAGTACAAGAACTAGATGGGGAGAGGAAGAAGCATGATGATGCTACAAACCTCAGCTCCATCCCACCATCACATTTACCTATCTCTTCACTCAGAATCTCCTTTTGGATTGTTCAACTTGAGAAGAAGAAGACACCTCAAGCTCTATTTCCAGGTCAGGTTTATAAAGTTTGCCTCTTCGTGTGAAATTCCAGCTCGTAATTCTGCTGCTAGGGTTTCTTGTTTTTAGTCAAATGCTACTCGAAAAATGTTATGGCGGCATATATGGAATGAAAAGGTCAAATTTTATAATCCACTCCAAGCCTCCAATAGATTGATTATACGGCTGATTCTTTGACATTTGAATCGAAAATTAGCCGGTGGACTGTGATCAAATCTTCTTGTTATTGTAGATGACATCTATTGGTTTTCACATATTATGTTGCACATTTTTTTTGTCAGGAGATGACGCTAGATTTCACCATTTGGGTGTAAGCTTGACCTATAATAGTCAGTAAAATTCACATAGTAACTGGGTTTGTGTTCATTATTCCATATTCATAGTGTGTTTAGGAAACTGTTATCAAATTGAAGTCGAGTGGGTTTCCAATGAATAAGATATGACTCTACCTTCATCTATTAGCTCAAATCCTGATAATTCTACAAGCTGTCAAGACTCAATGAATTATACTATAGATTGCTTAATTCTCGACTTTTTTCTTCCATTTTGGATATCTTCAAGCTTTGTACTTATGCTATATTGCTGTTAAACACGCAGCATTTGAGTGCGCCACATTTTGCTGCAAGTCCAGGTGCCAAGTTGAGCATTGCCGGGCCACCAAAATTGCAGGTTTATTGTTCAAAAATGCCTCTGCTTCAAAGGCAATTAAGATCGTTACATCTTTAAGATTTTGATTTGTGAACAAAAAAACTTACAAATTTTCGTGTATATGGATGAAGGCAGACATGTCAAACAGAATTGTCAGTGGCAAGGTCTCCCGAACCAGCAACTCTGAAGAGTAATTCTGATCCTCCTATTCATCTATAAGTTTTTTCATTTTGATAAATTGTCTTAGAATCTGAAAGGGTTTAATGAAATAGGGACTAGTTCGTGATTTAAACACGAAAGGTATTTTGTTTAACTAAGGCTAGAATGAAGCATAAAAGCGTAGATCATACTTACCGTTATAATGGTCTTTTGCACTATAAATTAGCGTAAGGTACAGACACATAAATTTAGATGACCTAGGATATTAAGTGCATATGGCCAATGGAAGTTAGAAACTTCCCTTAAACAAAAAATCATTTTTTTATGCATTCATATTTCATAATCACTCTGATTTATGGCATTTTTGCTGAGGATGGAGCAGATACAGAGACTGATATTTTTGCTAAATAAGTTTTTATATTATGTGTGTTTTGTACCATCATATAACAAGTATAAAGCCAATTTATATTATAGATTTCATTGCTCTAATTACTGAAGTATAATGAACAACTTAATGTGGAAGTGAAACAAATAACAACTTAATGAACATCGAATAATATTTAGGAAAAAATGGTACGTATGTTACATAATTTAAAGTCAGTAGGGGTGATAATCGTATCGTGTCTAAACGGATAAGTTTTAAACGTCTCTAAATGTCACACGTACACGACACGTTTATTAAACGTGTGACACGACACGATTACGACACGATAACACAACACGACAGACAAGAAACGACACGATAAGACATGTTTACTGGGTTAGTGAAAATTATACATGATTATACACATTAGACACGACACGATTAATTAATCGTGTTTAAACGTGTGTTTGTCGTGTTTTAGTAGGTTAGATGCGTTTAGACACGGTTATTAATCGTGTCTAAATGTATAAGAGTTGTTTAGACACACTTAGTAATTGTGTCGTGCTATGATCGTGTAAATTGCATGTCGTTACATGTCATTTAATCGTGTCGTGTCAGAAATTGCTACCACTAAAAGCCAGGGTCTAGGGATGCATCAATTTAATTTTAAAAAATTGAGTGAAAATAATACATTTTAAAATTTGAAGCCCACAATGAAGGCTCCTTCCTTGGGGGGCAGCCCTGAGCCCATACTCGTTCGTTATACATATATATATGGTCGTCCTTAGCTCATACCCGTCCTTAGACCAATCGTTCAAAAGACAAAAATGAATAACCGAACGCCACCTTATCTTCTATGCAGGAGTGCAGACGGTGAACTTTATCTTCAATCAGCCACTAGCATTACGTTACTGAAGAGAACAGAGAGCTGATGCCTCTTTGGTTGCAGTGGAAGAACTAGATAGGGAGAGGGAGAAGCATGATGATGCTACAGACCTCAGCTCCATCCCACCATCACATTTACCTATCTCTTCACTCAGAATCTCCTTTTGGATTGTTCAACTTGAGAAGAAGAAGACACCTCAAGCTCTATTTTCAGGTCAGGTTTATAAAGTTTGCCTCTTCGTGTGAAATTCCAGCTCGTAATTCTGCTGCTAGGGTTTCTTGTTTTTAGTCAAATGCTACTCGAAAAATGTTATGGCGGCATATATGGAATGAAAAGGTCAAATTTTATAATCCACTCCAAGCCTCCAATAGATTGATTATACGGCTGATTCTTTGACATTTGAATCGAAAATTAGCCGGTGGACTGTGATCAAATCTTCTTGTTATTGTAGATGACATCTATTGGTTTTCACATATTATGTTGCACATTTTTTTTGTCAGGAGATGACGCTAGATTTCACCATTTGGGTGTAAGCTTGACCTATAATAGTCAGTAAAATTCACATAGTAACTGGGTTTGTGTTCATTATTCCATATTCATAGTGTGTTTAGGAAACTGTTATCAAATTGAAGTCGAGTGGGTTTCCAATGAATAAGATATGACTCTACCTTCATCTATTAGCTCAAATCCTGATAATTCTACAAGCTGTCAAGACTCAATGAATTATACTATAGATTGCTTAATTCTCGACTTTTTTCTTCCATTTTGGATATCTTCAAGCTTTGTACTTATGCTATATTGCTGTTAAACACGCAGCATTTGAGTGCGCCACATTTTGCTGCAAGTCCAGGTGCCAAGTTGAGCATTGCCGGGCCACCAAAATTGCAGGTTTATTGTTCAAAAATGCCTCTGCTTCAAAGGCAATTAAGATCGTTACATCTTTAAGATTTTGATTTGTGAACAAAAAAACTTACAAATTTTCGTGTATATGGATGAAGGCAGACATGTCAAACAGAATTGTCAGTGGCAAGGTCTCCCGAACCAGCAACTCTGAAGAGTAATTCTGATCCTCCTATTCATCTATAAGTTTTTTCATTTTGATAAATTGTCTTAGAATCTGAAAGGGTTTAATGAAATAGGGACTAGTTCGTGATTTAAACACGAAAGGTATTTTGTTTAACTAAGGCTAGAATGAAGCATAAAAGCGTAGATCATACTTACCGTTATAATGGTCTTTTGCACTATAAATTAGCGTAAGGTACAGACACATAAATTTAGATGACCTAGGATATTAAGTGCATATGGCCAATGGAAGTTAGAAACTTCCCTTAAACAAAAAATCATTTTTTTATGCATTCATATTTCATAATCACTCTGATTTATGGCATTTTTGCTGAGGATGGAGCAGATACAGAGACTGATATTTTTGCTAAATAAGTTTTTATATTATGTGTGTTTTGTACCATCATATAACAAGTATAAAGCCAATTTATATTATAGATTTCATTGCTCTAATTACTGAAGTATAATGAACAACTTAATGTGGAAGTGAAACAAATAACAACTTAATGAACATCGAATAATATTTAGGAAAAAATGGTACGTATGTTACATAATTTAAAGTCAGTAGGGGTGATAATCGTATCGTGTCTAAACGGATAAGTTTTAAACGTCTCTAAATGTCACACGTACACGACACGTTTATTAAACGTGTGACACGACACGATTACGACACGATAACACAACACGACAGACAAGAAACGACACGATAAGACATGTTTACTGGGTTAGTGAAAATTATACATGATTATACACATTAGACACGACACGATTAATTAATCGTGTTTAAACGTGTGTTTGTCGTGTTTTAGTAGGTTAGATGCGTTTAGACACGGTTATTAATCGTGTCTAAATGTATAAGAGTTGTTTAGACACACTTAGTAATTGTGTCGTGCTATGATCGTGTAAATTGCATGTCGTTACATGTCATTTAATCGTGTCGTGTCAGAAATTGCTACCACTAAAAGCCAGGGTCTAGGGATGCATCAATTTAATTTTAAAAAATTGAGTGAAAATAATACATTTTAAAATTTGAAGCCCACAATGAAGGCTCCTTCCTTGGGGGGCAGCCCTGAGCCCATACTCGTTCGTTATACATATATATATGGTCGTCCTTAGCTCATACCCGTCCTTAGACCAATCGTTCAAAAGACAAAAATGAATAACCGAACGCCACCTTATCTTCTATGCAGGAGTGCAGACGGTGAACTTTATCTTCAATCAGCCACTAGCATTACGTTACTGAAGAGAACAGAGAGCTGATGCCTCTTTGGTTGCAGTGGAAGAACTAGATAGGGAGAGGGAGAAGCATGATGATGCTACAGACCTCAGCTCCATCCCACCATCACATTTACCTATCTCTTCACTCAGAATCTCCTTTTGGATTGTTCAACTTGAGAAGAAGAAGACACCTCAAGCTCTATTTTCAGGTCAGGTTTATAAAGTTTGCCTCTTCGTGTGAAATTCCAGCTCGTAATTCTGCTGCTAGGGTTTCTTGTTTTTAGTCAAATGCTACTCGAAAAATGTTATGGCGGCATATATGGAATGAAAAGGTCAAATTTTATAATCCACTCCAAGCCTCCAATAGATTGATTATACGGCTGATTCTTTGACATTTGAATCGAAAATTAGCCGGTGGACTGTGATCAAATCTTCTTGTTATTGTAGATGACATCTATTGGTTTTCACATATTATGTTGCACATTTTTTTTGTCAGGAGATGACGCTAGATTTCACCATTTGGGTGTAAGCTTGACCTATAATAGTCAGTAAAATTCACATAGTAACTGGGTTTGTGTTCATTATTCCATATTCATAGTGTGTTTAGGAAACTGTTATCAAATTGAAGTCGAGTGGGTTTCCAATGAATAAGATATGACTCTACCTTCATCTATTAGCTCAAATCCTGATAATTCTACAAGCTGTCAAGACTCAATGAATTATACTATAGATTGCTTAATTCTCGACTTTTTTCTTCCATTTTGGATATCTTCAAGCTTTGTACTTATGCTATATTGCTGTTAAACACGCAGCATTTGAGTGCGCCACATTTTGCTGCAAGTCCAGGTGCCAAGTTGAGCATTGCCGGGCCACCAAAATTGCAGGTTTATTGTTCAAAAATGCCTCTGCTTCAAAGGCAATTAAGATCGTTACATCTTTAAGATTTTGATTTGTGAACAAAAAAACTTACAAATTTTCGTGTATATGGATGAAGGCAGACATGTCAAACAGAATTGTCAGTGGCAAGGTCTCCCGAACCAGCAACTCTGAAGAGTAATTCTGATCCTCCTATTCATCTATAAGTTTTTTCATTTTGATAAATTGTCTTAGAATCTGAAAGGGTTTAATGAAATAGGGACTAGTTCATGATTTAAACACGAAAGGTATTTTGTTTAACTAAGGCTAGAATGAAGCATAAAAGCGTAGATCATACTTACCGTTATAATGGTCTTTTGCACTATAAATTAGCGTAAGGTACAGACACATAAATTTAGATGACCTAGGATATTAAGTGCATATGGCCAATGGAAGTTAGAAACTTCCCTTAAACAAAAAATCATTTTTTTATGCATTCATATTTCATAATCACTCTGATTTATGGCATTTTTGCTGAGGATGGAGCAGATACAGAGACTGATATTTTTGCTAAATAAGTTTTTATATTATGTGTGTTTTGTACCATCATATAACAAGTATAAAGCCAATTTATATTATAGATTTCATTGCTCTAATTACTGAAGTATAATGAACAACTTAATGTGGAAGTGAAACAAATAACAACTTAATGAACATCGAATAATATTTAGGAAAAAATGGTACGTATGTTACATAATTTAAAGTCAGTAGGGGTGATAATCGTATCGTGTCTAAACGGATAAGTTTTAAACGTCTCTAAATGTCACACGTACACGACACGTTTATTAAACGTGTGACACGACACGATTACGACACGATAACACAACACGACAGACAAGAAACGACACGATAAGACATGTTTACTGGGTTAGTGAAAATTATACATGATTATACACATTAGACACGACACGATTAATTAATCGTGTTTAAACGTGTGTTTGTCGTGTTTTAGTAGGTTAGATGCGTTTAGACACGGTTATTAATCGTGTCTAAATGTATAAGAGTTGTTTAGACACACTTAGTAATTGTGTCGTGCTATGATCGTGTAAATTGCATGTCGTTACATGTCATTTAATCGTGTCGTGTCAGAAATTGCTACCACTAAAAGCCAGGGTCTAGGGATGCATCAATTTAATTTTAAAAAATTGAGTGAAAATAATACATTTTAAAATTTGAAGCCCACAATGAAGGCTCCTTCCTTGGGGGGCAGCCCTGAGCCCATACTCGTTCGTTATACATATATATATGGTCGTCCTTAGCTCATACCCGTCCTTAGACCAATCGTTCAAAAGACAAAAATGAATAACCGAACGCCACCTTATCTTCTATGCAGGAGTGCAGACGGTGAACTTTATCTTCAATCAGCCACTAGCATTACGTTACTGAAGAGAACAGAGAGCTGATGCCTCTTTGGTTGCAGTGGAAGAACTAGATAGGGAGAGGGAGAAGCATGATGATGCTACAGACCTCAGCTCCATCCCACCATCACATTTACCTATCTCTTCACTCAGAATCTCCTTTTGGATTGTTCAACTTGAGAAGAAGAAGACACCTCAAGCTCTATTTTCAGGTCAGGTTTATAAAGTTTGCCTCTTCGTGTGAAATTCCAGCTCGTAATTCTGCTGCTAGGGTTTCTTGTTTTTAGTCAAATGCTACTCGAAAAATGTTATGGCGGCATATATGGAATGAAAAGGTCAAATTTTATAATCCACTCCAAGCCTCCAATAGATTGATTATACGGCTGATTCTTTGACATTTGAATCGAAAATTAGCCGGTGGACTGTGATCAAATCTTCTTGTTATTGTAGATGACATCTATTGGTTTTCACATATTATGTTGCACATTTTTTTTGTCAGGAGATGACGCTAGATTTCACCATTTGGGTGTAAGCTTGACCTATAATAGTCAGTAAAATTCACATAGTAACTGGGTTTGTGTTCATTATTCCATATTCATAGTGTGTTTAGGAAACTGTTATCAAATTGAAGTCGAGTGGGTTTCCAATGAATAAGATATGACTCTACCTTCATCTATTAGCTCAAATCCTGATAATTCTACAAGCTGTCAAGACTCAATGAATTATACTATAGATTGCTTAATTCTCGACTTTTTTCTTCCATTTTGGATATCTTCAAGCTTTGTACTTATGCTATATTGCTGTTAAACACGCAGCATTTGAGTGCGCCACATTTTGCTGCAAGTCCAGGTGCCAAGTTGAGCATTGCCGGGCCACCAAAATTGCAGGTTTATTGTTCAAAAATGCCTCTGCTTCAAAGGCAATTAAGATCGTTACATCTTTAAGATTTTGATTTGTGAACAAAAAAACTTACAAATTTTCGTGTATATGGATGAAGGCAGACATGTCAAACAGAATTGTCAGTGGCAAGGTCTCCCGAACCAGCAACTCTGAAGAGTAATTCTGATCCTCCTATTCATCTATAAGTTTTTTCATTTTGATAAATTGTCTTAGAATCTGAAAGGGTTTAATGAAATAGGGACTAGTTCATGATTTAAACACGAAAGGTATTTTGTTTAACTAAGGCTAGAATGAAGCATAAAAGCGTAGATCATACTTACCGTTATAATGGTCTTTTGCACTATAAATTAGCGTAAGGTACAGACACATAAATTTAGATGACCTAGGATATTAAGTGCATATGGCCAATGGAAGTTAGAAACTTCCCTTAAACAAAAAATCATTTTTTTATGCATTCATATTTCATAATCACTCTGATTTATGGCATTTTTGCTGAGGATGGAGCAGATACAGAGACTGATATTTTTGCTAAATAAGTTTTTATATTATGTGTGTTTTGTACCATCATATAACAAGTATAAAGCCAATTTATATTATAGATTTCATTGCTCTAATTACTGAAGTATAATGAACAACTTAATGTGGAAGTGAAACAAATAACAACTTAATGAACATCGAATAATATTTAGGAAAAAATGGTACGTATGTTACATAATTTAAAGTCAGTAGGGGTGATAATCGTATCGTGTCTAAACGGATAAGTTTTAAACGTCTCTAAATGTCACACGTACACGACACGTTTATTAAACGTGTGACACGACACGATTACGACACGATAACACAACACGACAGACAAGAAACGACACGATAAGACATGTTTACTGGGTTAGTGAAAATTATACATGATTATACACATTAGACACGACACGATTAATTAATCGTGTTTAAACGTGTGTTTGTCGTGTTTTAGTAGGTTAGATGCGTTTAGACACGGTTATTAATCGTGTCTAAATGTATAAGAGTTGTTTAGACACACTTAGTAATTGTGTCGTGCTATGATCGTGTAAATTGCATGTCGTTACATGTCATTTAATCGTGTCGTGTCAGAAATTGCTACCACTAAAAGCCAGGGTCTAGGGATGCATCAATTTAATTTTAAAAAATTGAGTGAAAATAATACATTTTAAAATTTGAAGCCCACAATGAAGGCTCCTTCCTTGGGGGGCAGCCCTGAGCCCATACTCGTTCGTTATACATATATATATGGTCGTCCTTAGCTCATACCCGTCCTTAGACCAATCGTTCAAAAGACAAAAATGAATAACCGAACGCCACCTTATCTTCTATGCAGGAGTGCAGACGGTGAACTTTATCTTCAATCAGCCACTAGCATTACGTTACTGAAGAGAACAGAGAGCTGATGCCTCTTTGGTTGCAGTGGAAGAACTAGATAGGGAGAGGGAGAAGCATGATGATGCTACAGACCTCAGCTCCATCCCACCATCACATTTACCTATCTCTTCACTCAGAATCTCCTTTTGGATTGTTCAACTTGAGAAGAAGAAGACACCTCAAGCTCTATTTTCAGGTCAGGTTTATAAAGTTTGCCTCTTCGTGTGAAATTCCAGCTCGTAATTCTGCTGCTAGGGTTTCTTGTTTTTAGTCAAATGCTACTCGAAAAATGTTATGGCGGCATATATGGAATGAAAAGGTCAAATTTTATAATCCACTCCAAGCCTCCAATAGATTGATTATACGGCTGATTCTTTGACATTTGAATCGAAAATTAGCCGGTGGACTGTGATCAAATCTTCTTGTTATTGTAGATGACATCTATTGGTTTTCACATATTATGTTGCACATTTTTTTTGTCAGGAGATGACGCTAGATTTCACCATTTGGGTGTAAGCTTGACCTATAATAGTCAGTAAAATTCACATAGTAACTGGGTTTGTGTTCATTATTCCATATTCATAGTGTGTTTAGGAAACTGTTATCAAATTGAAGTCGAGTGGGTTTCCAATGAATAAGATATGACTCTACCTTCATCTATTAGCTCAAATCCTGATAATTCTACAAGCTGTCAAGACTCAATGAATTATACTATAGATTGCTTAATTCTCGACTTTTTTCTTCCATTTTGGATATCTTCAAGCTTTGTACTTATGCTATATTGCTGTTAAACACGCAGCATTTGAGTGCGCCACATTTTGCTGCAAGTCCAGGTGCCAAGTTGAGCATTGCCGGGCCACCAAAATTGCAGGTTTATTGTTCAAAAATGCCTCTGCTTCAAAGGCAATTAAGATCGTTACATCTTTAAGATTTTGATTTGTGAACAAAAAAACTTACAAATTTTCGTGTATATGGATGAAGGCAGACATGTCAAACAGAATTGTCAGTGTCAAGGTCTCCTGAACCAGCAACTCTGAAGAGTAATTTTGATCCTCCTATTCATCTATAAATTTTTTCATTTTGATAAATTGTCTTAGAATCTGAAAGGGTTTAATGAAATAGGGACTAATTCCTGCATTAAACACGAAAAGTATTTTTTTAAACTAAGTTAGAATGAAACATAAAAGCATAGATCATACTTACCGTTATAATGGTCTTTTGCATAACAAGTATAAAGCCAATTTATATTATAGATTTCATTGCTCTAATTAGTGAAGTATAATGGCACTTTGTTTCGTATTTTGACCTGCCTAAGTCTTATGTTGATCATTTGAATTTTAACCTTTCACTAATTATATTCTGATTACACATGGTCTATTTCATAATCTTTGAAATTATTCTTGATCCCTTCAGTTACGGAAAAGATCAAGTCGCAGAAGCCACCATTATGGATTTCTGCCCTCTCTTTTGGATCATCAACATGGTTAGTTGATGCACATGTGGCAGATGCAACTGAAATTGTCAAACTGAATCTGCTCTATGAAACTGGAGAGTTGTTCGAATTGGGAATTCAACTATCTTATCTGCTTCTGCTGCTGGCTCTGCTTGGGGTTGGAAGTTTCTATGTGATTCGTCAAGTCCTAGTCCGTAGAGAACTAGACCTGTCTGCTAAAGAATTGCAGGTACATTATAATTTATCATCTAATCATCGATTATTAACTCAAGTTGGTTAAAAATGGACTTGTTCCTGTGTTTATCTGCTGATGCTGTAACATTTTCCTCATGTCAAAATAACAGGAACAAGTAAGAAGCGGTGATGCAAGTGCAACAGAGCTTTTTGAACTTGGTGCTGTAATGCTAAGGCGAAAATTCTACCCTGCTGCCACCAAGTACTTGCTCCAAGCTATCGATAAATGGGATGGAGACAATCAAGATCTTGCCCAGGTAACTTCACTTTTTGTTGTTGAACCTTCGAATGGGATACACAATCTTGTTAAACTTTCGAATGGGGTTGCTTGGATTATTCTGAAGTCGTGACGACACTTTCAGATTGAAACAATTTGGAGGCACCCAAACTTTCAATCAGATAAAATCAGAATACTGAACTAGAACTTGAGAAGAATTGTGAATGTTTGAGATGATATTTTCGGACCTCCTCTATGACCAATTTATAGTGTTTGGCACACCCTTTGGAAGAGGCACCACACCCTTTGGAAGAGACATTATGTCATTTGAAAGAGACACTACACCCTTTGGCCAACACATGTAAAATTTCAGCCAAACCATGTCTCTTGGATTCAAAATTTGGCTCCAAAGCAAAGGGACACATTGTGATGGTGACTTGTAGCCGAAGTAATTGCAATGGTTCGGCCTAATACTTGGCTCTAAAGTAAGTGTCCAAAAACCGGGAATTTTGAGGTTAAAATGTTAAGTCATTAGTTCCAAAAATTCAAATTTACAATGAATTTTTAGAATAGTGACTTTATGAAAAATAAAGGGGCGCTGCCCCCGGACCCCTGCAAAGGGGTGTTGCCCCCTTTGATCTTCATAGCTCGTCTCTAAGCAACTGATAAATGTCTAATACAGTGAATCATAATAGACTTAAACAAACGTGCACTCCACACCCTCCTGACTTGTTTAATGTGATACTATGATCCTATTGGTCACCTAGTCAATCCAATTACACTAAAATATTTAACATTTTTTACTTCATTTTAATCACTGCAAAGCCTTAAATCATCGAGAGAAAATACCATGTGTTGGAACTGTTATGTTTTTTACGTTATGTGTTATGTTTTTTACGCATGTGTTGGAACTATAATGTTTCTGTAATAGATTTAAGAATGAAATTATATCCTGAATTTGGTTCTTCACCTTGTAACCAATCAAAACATGGTCGGGGACAGGTTTATAATGCTTTGGGCGTAAGTTACGTTCGTGATGAGAAAATTGACAAAGGGATCACCCAATTTGAAGCTGCTGTGAAGATCCAACCCGGATACGTGACAGCGTGGAACAACCTTGGAGATGCCTTGGAGAAGAAGGAAGACATTACTGCTGCATTAAAAGCATTTGAGGAAGTGCTTATGTTCGACCCTAATAACAAGGTGGCTCGACCCAGAAGGGATGCCTTGACGGACAAGGTAGCGATGTATAAAGGAGTTCCAGTGAAGACGAAGAAGAAATCGACCATGCCACGATGATTATTACATTCAGGAAGAAGTTGTTATGAAGTTTGAACATCTCATCGTTTTTCAATTTATAGTCTTCTTCATAATGTAATGTCAAGTTTGGCATAGGGGTAGGTTTGTTATTTATGGAAGAAGCTTGTCTAATTTGGATGAGAAGTTAACTATGTGGGTCACAGTTGTAAAAAATGTTAATTCAGATAAATGGTTAATTACTTAATTGGTTACACATGTTTTACTATTGTGCAGAATGGTTACACATGTTTCAAAATGTGATTAATTGATTTTGCTATGTGACTAATTGGTTACACATGTTTTTTTCAATGTGAGTAATTGATTATTCCGTTAGTAAACCGTTAATTTTACCGTTAATTAATTTTTTTAACATATTATTGAATTGTGAAATGACTTTTACGCCCTTAGTGGTATTGAAGAACCCAGAATTGAATTGAAGAACCCAAAATCGAATTTATGAGTTCTTCAAGAACCCATAAATTCGAGAAAAACAGCTGGGTGATGAAGAACACAGTTTGGTTGATGAAAATGGTAATTACGTCATTTTATGTATCTAAATAGTGATTTACCTGTTATTTCTACCGGTGAACAGTAAACAAAACAATTAGTCACATATCAAAACCAATTAATCACATTTTGAAATATGTGTAACCATTCTACACAATGGTGAAACATGTGTAACCAATTAAGTAATTAACCCTTAGATAAATGGTTTGAACCATGGGGTTGATCGGACCGAGCTACTGTGACCAAAAAGATCATGAAGTTCATTAGACTGATACCATGATGATCTAGGACTAGGGGTGATAAAAAAGACTTGCTTAACCGAATTTCCGACAAGACCGTACCAATTAGGCCCGATACCGAGCGGGCGAGTTTGTTTCTTCAAGGTCGGACTCAGATTTTTTTCTCCAAAATCTCGATTAGGACTGGGTTAGACCGAATTTTATCATCAAACCCTAAAAATTACTCCAGCTACAACACTCTCTTTACTCCAGCCCCAACACGACTCGTCGTCTCCACGGCTCCAGCGCTCCTCCATGGCTCGAGCACTCCTCCACGGCTCCAGCATTGAAGACGATCGATTCTGTGGGCGTGAGGATCCCCAAGGAACCCTAACCTCATCCCCTGTCGCACATCTTATTTTTTCAATCCTCATCTATCGAAGGTGAGATTCGTCATTCGTTTCTATTGGATCAATCGATTATCTGTTGATTGAGTTCAACTAACTTCTCTCTACAATTGTTTAGGTCCCGCTTTGCCTCTTTGTTTATCTCCGATCTGATTTTTTTAATTGTTACGTGAGTTATTGTTGATTGAAGAATTAGTATGTCGGAGCTGGATTGTCAAGATGTATTTGAATATTTGCAGAAAACTTTCCGACTAATTGTTGTAAATGTGAATTGTATTTCATTGTGTTTGAATTGTATTACATTGATATTTGAGTTGTATGTTAGATACTATCTGAATTGTATGGTTTCCTGATGTGTTGATCCGGTTTGTATTTTTTTGTGGGGGCCTTATTCATTTTTTTTACTAAAACATTTAGTCTAAGATTAAGATCGAGTCCGGTCCGAGTCAACCAAGACCGACTCAGACGTTTTTATTTTGACAAAGTCGGTCTCGGTACTCCAGAAGTCAAGATCGAAATTTCGGTTTCCGTATCGCCTCTAAGACCGGCCCGACCCGATTGTGATCAACTCTATCTGTGACCACTTGGTAAAAAAATAATTATGGCCATGAATAATCAACACGTCTCGAATTGGGTTTCTTTTGTCTGGTTACGCGACAGAGACAAATATAATATAAATGACTTAGTAAAAACGGTCGTAAGATTTATTAATGTTTAGGCCAATAAGTTTGTTTTGAATAATTATAAAATGCACATTAATTAGTTATTATTGTGACCGTCAAATTCTTGTCACAAATGTCAATTTTCGAAAAGCTGACCAGAATTATTGATGCAAAAGACATGACCATTTTAATATTTTATAATTAATGCACGGGTACCCTCTCAAGTCTCAAAGGGTTTTAGGGTTTAGCTCATGAAGTTCATTAGACTGATACCATGATGATCTAGGACTAGGGGTGATAAAAAAGACTTGCTTAACCGAATTTCCGACAAGATCGGACCAATTAGGTCCGATACCGAGCGGACGAGTTTTTTTCTTCAAGGTCGGACTCAGATTTTTTTTCCCAAAATCTCGATTAGGGCTGGGTTAGACCGAATTTTATCATCAAACCCTAAAAATTACTCCAACTACAACACTCTCTTTACTCCAGCCCCAACACGACTCGTCTCTCCACGGCTCCAGCGCTCCTCCATGGCTCCAGCACTCCTCCACGGCTCCAGTATTGAAGACGATCGATTTTGTGGGCGTAAGGATCCCCAAGGAACCCTAACCTCATCCCCTGTCGCACATCTTATTTTTTTCAATCTTCATCCATCGAAGGTGAGATTCGTCATTCGTTTCTATTGGATCAATCGATTATCTGTTGATTGAGTTCAACTAACTTCTCTCTACAATTGTTTAGGTCTGGCCTGCTTTGCCTCTTTGTTTATCTCCGATCTGATTTTTTTTATTGTTACGTGAGTTATTGTTGATTGAAGAACTAGTATGTCGGAGTTGGATTGTCAAGATGTATTTGAATATTTGCAGAAAACTTTCCGACTAATTGTTGTAAATGTGAATTGTATTTCATTGTGTTTGAATTGTATTACATTGATATTTGATTTGTATGTCAGATACTGAATTGTATGATTTTCTGATGTTTGATCTAGTTTGTATTTTTTTGTGGGGGCCTTATTCATTTTTTTTACCAAAAAATTTAGTCTAAGAGTAAAATCGAGTCCGGTCCGAGTCAACCAAGACCGACTCAGACGTTTTTATTTTGACAAAGTCGGTCTCGGTCCTCCGGTTACATTTATTGCTTTCTTAAGGATTTGAGAATAGGCTAGGCATGATGCTTTTGGATTTATTCTCGTTTAGCTCTGTGCAGGTAGTAAAACTCTATCAATATGTTACTGGTATGTGGTATTATTAGGTATAAGAAGTGTACTACTGCTGCAGACTGTTATTAGGGAGTGTGACTATCTGGACGCACCCATCAAGTACGTACTTTGTCTAAAGTGGATATTCTTTATACACTTTTGCAATTATTTGCACCTAATCCTAGAAATGATTAGTATTTAATTTGCACTATGTGGTTTCTATAACAACTTCCATTGAAAATCTTTCAACTTAGCTTCCGTTGAAAATCTTTCAACTTTAGCTTACTGCTTTAAAGTCGTTTTTTTTCGGTCGACTGCCATAGCCCCTGGATTCTTGGTTTCTCTCTTTAATTCATTAATACTATTAAGTATAAACAGAAGCAGTTGAGTTTTTGGAAAGATTGAAAACAACCTTTTTTTTTTTAACTGTGAACCACACAGCTCGTTTCAGTGAGAATGATTGATTATCTACATTCATTCTTATTGTAGCTTTCTGCTTGGTCTCTTAATCTCTAAATCTTTGTTTATTGCTTGAAAAGCAGTTTCTTTAACTGACCTTATGTTCTCTCTTTTGTAACTTCATCTGTGACCAGTTTTCAACAGAATAATAATACTGATTTGACATTCAATAAATTTTTATTTTGGCTCTTATCGACATTCAATCTTATGCTAACCTTTTCCCTTGTCTCTTAAGCTCTTTGCTCTAAATCTTTGTTGTTGCTTTAAAATCGTTTTTTTTTGGCCAATTTTTAAAACCAGTTTGATTAACTGACTTTCTGTTCTTCTCTTTTGTAACTTCTAATGTGACCAGTTTGCTATATAATAATAAATCTGATTTGACTTACTCTTAGCTTAAAAATCAGGATAGATGATAACCCTCGGCTTAAAAATTCAACCTATTGTTGTTTATCTTTTCTCAATTTTTGAGTTTCTTTACTGATTCAATTTAAGTTATTTTGAAAATAAGCTCTTTTTTTTGTGTCTAAACGATATTCAAAACAACTCGTCTCACTGAGATTGATTAATTATCAACATTCAATTTTGTTTTCGCTTTCGGCCTAATCTCTTAAGCTCTAAATTTTAGTCGTTGATTTAAAAATAGTTTGATCAATTGTTCCTCTCTTTTGTAATTTCTACTGTGGTCAATTTTCACCTGTTGTTTATCTTTTCAAAAAAAATTAGTTTCTTTACTGATTCAAATTTATGTATTTGGAAAATAGTTTAGCTCTGAACGATATTCAAAACAGTTCTTCTTAGTGAGAATGATTGATTATCGACAATCAATCTTGTGCTAGCTTTCTTCCTGGTCTATTAAGCTCGAAATCTTTGTTGTTGCTTTAAAAATGTTTGATTAACTGATCTTTTGTTCTTCTCTTTGGTAACTTCTACTATGACGAGTTTTCTACAGAATAATAAAGCCTCTTTGATTTGCTCGTAGCTTCAAAATCAGGATGGATGATTAACCCTCGGCTTGAAAATTCAACCTGTTGATTATCTTTTTAGAAATTTTGAGTTTCTTTTATGGTTCAAATTCATGTATTTTGAAAATAGATTTTTGTTTTGGTTCTAAACGATATTCAAAACAGTTTGTATCACTGAGAATGATTGATTATCAACATTCAATCTTGTTTTCGCTTTGCTTCAGCTCTAAATTTTTGTTGTTGCTTTAAAAGCAGTTTGATTAGCTGATCAATTTTTCTATCTCTTTTGTAACTTTTACTGTGATCAGTTTTCTACAGAATAATAAAAGTGATTTGACTTGCTTTTAGCTTAAAAACCAGGTTGGATGATTAACCCTCGGCTTGAAAATTCAACTTGCTGTTGTTTATCTTTTCCAAAATTTTGAGTTTCTTTACTGATTCAACTACATGTATTTTAAAAATAGGCTTTTGTTTTGGCTCTGGATGATATTTAAAACAGCTCATCTTAGTGATAATGATTGATTATTGGCGTTCATTCTTGTGCGTAAGCTCTTTGCTCTAAATCTCTTCTCTCTTCTTATCTTTCCTTGTCTCTTAAGCTCTTTGCTCTTCCCTTGTCTCTTAAGCTCTTTGCTCTAATTCTTTGTTGTTGCTTTAAAAGCGTTTATTTTGGCCAATTACCAGTTTGATTAACTGACTTTCTGTTCTTCTCTTTTGTAACTTCTAATGTGACCAGTTTTCTATATAATAATAAATCTGATTTGACTTACTCTTAGCTTAAAAATCAGGATAGATGATTAACCCTCGACTTAAAAATTCAACTTATTGTTATTTATCTTTTCTCAATTTTTGAGTTTCTTTATTGATTCAATTTAATTTATTTTGAAAATAAGCTTCTTTTTTTTTTTTGTCTCTGAACGATATTCAAAACAACTTGTCTCACTGAGATTGTTTAATTATCAACATTCAATTTTTTTTTTCGTTTTCGGCCTAATCTCTTAAGCTCTAAGTTTTTGTCGTTGCTTTAAAAGTAGTTTGATCAATTGATCAATTGTTCTTCTTTCTTTTGTAACTTCTACTGTGGTCAGTTTTCACCTGTTGTTTATCTTTTCAAAAAAAAATTAGTTTCTTTACTGATTCAAATTTATGTATTTGGAAAATAGTTTAGCTTTGAACGATATTCAAAACAGTTCTTCTTAGTGAGAATGATTGATTATCGACAATCAATCTTGTGCTAGCTTTTTTAGACCAATCAATCTTGTGCTAGCTTTTTTCCTGGTCTATTAAGCTCGAAATCTTTGTTGTTGCTTTAAAAATGTTTGATTAACTGATGTTTTGTTCTTCTCTTTGGAACTTCTACTATGACGAGTTTTCTACAGAATAATAAAGCCTGTTTGATTTGATCGTACCTTAAAAATCAGGATGGATGATTAACCCTCGGCTTGAAAATTCAACCTGTTGGTTATCTTTTCAGAAATTTTGAGTTTCTTTGTTGATTCAAATTCATGTATTTTCAAAATGGATCTTTTTTTTGTTCTAAACGATATTCAAAACAGTTTGTCTCACTGAGAATGATTGATTATCAACATTCAATCTTGTTTTCACTTTGCTTCAGCTCTAAATTTTTGTTGTTGCTTTAAAAGCAGTTTGATTAGCTGATCAATTGTTCTTATCTCTTTTGTAACTTTTACTGTGATCAGTTTTCTACAGAATAATAAAAATGATTTGACTTGCTTTTAGCTTAAAAACCAGGTTGGATGATTAACCCTCGGCTTGAAAATTCAACCTGCTGTTGTTTATCTTTTCCAAAATTTTGAGTTTCTTTACTGATTCAACTACATGTATTTTGAAAATAGGCTTTTGTTTTGGCTCTGAACGATATTTAAAACAGCTCATCTCAGTGATAATGATTGATTATTGGCATTCAATCTTGTGCTAGCTTTCTTCCTGGTCTGTTAAGCTCTAAATCTTTGTTGTTGCTTTAAAGTAGTTTGATTAACTGATTTTCTGCTCTTCTCTTTTGTAACTTCTACTGTGACAAATTTTCTACAGAATAATAAAGCCTGTTTTATTTGCTCTTAGCTTACAAATCAGGATGGATGATTAACCCTTGGCTTGAAAATTCAGCCCGTTGTTTATATTTTTCAAAATTTTGAGCTTCTTTATTGATTCAAATTCATGTATTTTGAAACTAGTTCTTTATTTTGGCTCTGAACGATATTCAAAACAGTTCCTCTCACTGAGAGTGATTAATTATCAACATTTAATCTTGTTTTTGCTTTGCTTCAGCTCTAAATTTTTGTTGTTGCTTTAAAAGCAGTTGATTAGCTGATAATGTTCAAACTTATTTTTATTTTTTATAATATTATACAATATAACAATTATTTTTTATTATTTTATAAAAATATTTGAAAATAATAAGTAGATAATAAAAATAAATGTCAAAAATTATGAATATAATGTTAAGTAATGATTTTAAAATTCAATTTACAATATATATTATTTTTATATATTTTTAAATAAATACAAACTATTAGAATATATATATATATATATATACATATTAGTTATAGTAATTATAACTTATATAAATTATATTTAAAATTTGTAATATATGTTGATACTAGTAGAATATAACACTAATATTTTATAAAAATAATTCTAAGAAAAGTATGAAGTATATTTAAAATTATTATTATTATTATCTCATGCACTAAATTTTATGTTATATACATAATTATAAATATCTCCATAAAATTAACATGTGATTACTATTTTCATAAAATTGATATATGATATACACAATAATCATTAATTCCATCTTAAATTATCTTGTAATAAAAAGATTTAATATATGTATCTACTTGCTTTTCATAAAATATAAAATTTAGTAAATAAAATAAACCTATGAAAAATCATAAATACACATGAAAAATAACAAGATATTAATGAATTTTTTTTGTAACTCATTGGGAGAATGAGAAAAAATTCATTAATATTTTTTATTTTTGATGTGCATTTATGTTTTTTCTTCAGTTTATTTTATTTATTTTATTTTATATTTTATGAAAAACAAGTAGATGCATATATTAATTTTTTTATTACAAGATAATTTAAGATTAAATTAAGGATTATTATGTATATTATATATCAATTTTATGAAAATAATAATCACATATTGATTTTATGTAAATATTTATAATTATGTATGCAACATAAAATTTAGAGAATAATAATGATAATTTTAATATAATTTCTTCGTACTTTTTTTAGAACTTTTTTTATAAAATATTATTGTTATATTCTACTATAATCAATATGTATATACAAATTTTAAAAATAATTGATATAATTTATAATTACTATGAATAATATGTATATTCTAATAGTTTGTATTTATTTAAAAATATATGAAACTAATAGATGTTATAAAATGAATTTTAATATTATTAGTTAACACCATATCCATAATTGTTGACAATTATTTTTATTCTCTACTCATTTATTTTTAAATAACTTTATAAAATAATATAAATAATAGTTATATTGTATAATATTATAAAAATAAGTTTAACATTTTTTCATAAATATAATTATTTAGCTCTTTTACACTCTAAATCTTGATTTATTAATTTAAAAGCAATTTGATTAGTTGATCTTCTGTTCTTCTTTGTTTTGTAACTTTTACCGTGACTAGTTTTCTACAAAATTAAAAAAAAATGATTTGACTTTCTTCTTAGCTTAAAAATCAGGTTGAATGATTAACCATCGACTTGAAAATTCAACCTGCTATTGTTTATCCTTTCCTAAATTTTGAGTTTCTTTACTGATTTAATTTTATGTATTTTGAAAATAGACCTCTTTATTTTGTTTGCTCTGAACGACATTCTAAGCCGCTCGTCTTAGTGAGAATGACAGATTATTTGCATTCAGGCTTGTGCCAGCTTTCTCCCTTGTCTCTTAAGCTCTTTCAGGCTCTAAATCGTTGTTGTTGCTTTAAAAGTAGTTTGATTAACTGATCTTCTTTACTTCTCGATCTTGTGCTAGATTTCCGCGTGATCTCTTTAGCTCTTTTACGCTCTAAATCTTGATTTATTGATTTAAAAGTAATTGATTAACTGATCTTCTGTTCTTATTTGTTTTGTAACTTTTACCGTGACCAGTTTTCTACAAAATAATAAAAATGATTTGACTTTCTTCTTAGCTTAAAAATCAGGATGGATGATTAACCCTCGGTTTGGAAAATCAACCTCCTGTTGTTTATCTTTTCTAAAATTTTGAATTTATTTACCGATTCAACTACATGTATTTTGAAAATAAGCTTTTGTTTTGGGTCTGAACGGTATTTAAAACAGCTCGTTTCAGTGAGAATGATTTTGATTATTGGCATTCAATCTTGTGCTAGCTTTCTGCCTCGTCTCTTTAGTTCTTTTAGGCTCTAAATCTTCGTTGTTGCTTTAAAAGCAGTTTCGTTAACTGATTAATTGTTCTTCACTTTTGTGACTTCTACTGTGATTAGTTTTCTATAGAATAATAAAAATGATTTGACTTGCTCTTAGCTTAAATATCAGGATGGATGATTAACCCTCAGCTTGAAAATTCCAACCTGCTGTTGATCTTTTCCAAAATTTTGAGTTTCTTTACCAGTTCAATTTTTTGTATTTTGAAAATACACTTTTTGTTTTGGCTCTGAATGACATTTAAATCAGCTCGTCTTAGTGAGAATGACTGATTATCAGCTTTCAGTCTTGTACTAGCTTTCTACCTATTCTCTTAAGCTTTTTCAGGATCTAAATCTTTGTTGTTGCTTTAAAAGCAGTTTGATCATTTGTTCTTCTCCCTTTTGTAACTTCTACTATGACTAGTTTTCTAATTCTTAATAAAACTGATTTGACTTGCTATTACCTTAAAAATCAGAATGGATGATTTATCCCTGCCTTGAAATTCAACTTGCTGATTTTTAGTTTTTCTTAAATTTTGAGTTTCTTTACTCATTCAACTTCATGTATTTTGAAAATAGTCTTTTGTTTTTGCTCTCAACTACATTCAAAATAGCTCGTCTCGGTTAGAATGACTGATTATCGGCATTCAACCTTGTGCCAGCTTTCTGCCTGGTCTCTTAAGCTGTTTTAGTCTCTAAGTCTTTATTGTTGCTTTAAAAGCAGTTTGAGTATCTGATCTTCTATTTCTTCTCTTTGTAACTTTTACTGTGACCAGTTTTCTAAAGAATAATAACTGATTTGATTTGCTCTTAGCTTAAAAATCAGGTAAGACATTACTCATCGGCTTGAAAATTCAACCTGTTATTGTTTATGTTTTTCAAAATTTTGAGTTTTTTTACTGAACAATAAACCAGGTGCTTTGAAGAACAAGGGAGTCAGGTATCTGGTGGTATTCTAATTAATATTTGTTCCTTTTCATTAGCTAGTAGCTACATCTGTGCAACTACTGGATCCTTGCTAATTCTATCATTCTACTCTAAAATACACAGAAAAACTAAAATTGGCTGTTGATAATGCTAAAGTGGTCGAACAAGTCAGAAATACTCATCAAACAGTTCTACCCCCAAAATCAGGTAATTGGAGCTACATCTGTTTGTTTTCTTAACGTTTCACAAAATATACATATTTTTCTGTTGTTTTTCTAACTAGTAACTTGAAAAAACAAACTCAAAGCATCAGGTGTTTACCTTCTCGTATCGATGTGGTGAAGCAAGTGCAACAATAAGAAGAAAGTTTGCTCCACGGAGACAGGTTAATATTTTGATCTCTTTATTGGCTTTCTAAAATTCTATGGCCTTTTGAGGAAATGGTACACATTCTCTTCAACTTTGGGTTTGTTACGTGACCATTTGCACGTTGTAAAACTAAGAACATGTACTTGCTGTTAATAGAATTGGCATAGAGTGAATAATGAGTGCTTGAATTCTCAAATTATGTTAGCGTCTTCTGTTTGAATGTGTTCCTGAATTTCCTAGTATAAAGAGAGTAAAGTTGTGTTGTCACGACTCACGAGTACATATTATAATGATATGTGTTGTAAGGTAATACACACGTTACCAGCCCAGTGTAGCTCATAGTTTTTTCCTTTCTCTTGAAGATTTGTCCATATCTTATTGTTTTTTGGTTTTCTGAGGTGCTGGTGCATATTATTTGCTGAATTTTGCTGATTCCTTCGTTTTTGGTTGGCATATTGGCAGGTGATTTATCCACAATTGTCAGGAGGTTGGTCTTTGAATTCAGGTCTTTCGCAAGACAGCATCCTGGTACTCCAATTCAACTCTATTTTCTGGTAAAGGGAGCCGTAAACTTCCAGTGATATATATGGTTAGTTAATACTGTTTTCTGAACTCATTAGATAGCTAATCTATGGGTTCTTGCTTGAATTCTGGGTAGAAAGGGTTGTTGTATACACCAACAAGTCAAACCGAACGAAAGAAGCAAGAGTTTATAATCAAGATTATATATAGCAAAGCTCGAAGCCGAGGTAGGTTGATTATGTAAAGATTCGCTCATTTAATTGTTCAATATTTACTGTGTGGAGACTGATTGAAATCTTTGATGTGAAGAATTGTACTGCATGATCTGTTTAGCTGATCAAGAGCTGTTAATTCTGAATTTGATTGAATTGTGGCTGACCAAGATCTTCGATGTTTATCTTGTACTTCCAAGAAAAATGCAGCATACAGAGAGGTTAAGTCGAAGATTTGCATTTCTGAATTCAGAAAAGAAGATCAAGTGGAAACATCTAGTTCCAGTAGTAGTGCATCCAAACATTATGATACCAGTTGGAAGGCATCCTCTTGCAGCATACATTATGGGGTTTATTCAACCACTAAAACATTTTTGTCGGGAAAAAACATTTTTAGCGACCAAAAAATCTTCCCACCGATCCTCAATTAGATGACAATTGTTTGAGGACTAAACAGTCCATCAAGAAGGTGAGATTGGATCATGATAAGAACTAAGTAGAAAGAATAGCAGTGGTATGAAATGGTCGTAGGATGATAATCCGTCTCATGTGTTGCATCTGGATGAGGATCATACTCTTCCAGAGTTGTTCACCCAACCAAGCGAAGCCATCGGTATTATCACTCTTCTGAATGTCATTGAAGAGCTGCTGCAAGTACGCACGTAACTATCTTTTGATCCTGTTTCTTTTTATGAATGACTAATATGTTTTTGTGTTACACAGGAAGAGATCTTCGATTAGATGGATCATAAGGACCCATGGCATGATATTTATGTTCCAATTAAGATCGTCATCCCTATTTTTTTTTGCATATCATGATCACCACTCACTTTTAGTCTTTTCACAGGCGGGGATCGGGGTGTGGCTCGGCAAACACCTTAAGTCAAACACCTCTCCGCAACGATATGATTTCCAGACACCTCAAGGAGGCTGGCTTCGATGAGGAGTTGATTAAACGCCGGGATAAAGCTGCTCTGATTGCTTATATAGCGAAGCTCGAAGCCGAGGTAGGTTGATTATATCAAGATTCACTCATTTAGTTCTTCAATATTTACTACGTGGACTGAAATGAAAATCTTTCTTGCGGAGAATCGTACTACCCGTTCTGTTTAGCTGATCAAGAGTTGTTTAATTCAGAATTTGATTGAACTGTGTGTGGCCAAGATCTTTGATATTTATATTAATTGGCTAGGAGAGTGATAGTGATTTCCCTGATACTTCTGAAGTAACTTATCTTTTGGTTACCATGTGTTGTTTTCTCAGAAGCCACTTATGGAGCAGTAGCTTAGTGCTTTATCGCTTAGGGGATGAGGTGCTATGTAACTAGATTTTGTTTGAGGTAGATAAAAATGCTATTGCTAGTTTTCATGATGCATTTGTAGCAGCATTTTGTTTCTCATGTAGTGTGAATTTTATTTAGCTTTATCTTTTAATTTGTTAAGCTTTTACTTGATTAGGAATGAGCATCAGTAAGTCTTTACTTCAGATGGTAAATAATGCCTAAAGAAAGGTAAATATAGGTCTGATTTATATAATTTTTTTTCTCTATATGGAGGTACTATGTCTTATGAAGCATTATATGTTCCAAGAGTATGTATTCTTCATGCTCATGAAATGTTTTTTTCGTTATATAATGTACGTGAGTATGCTGGGTATACTTTTTTTTGAAGTTTATATTGTTCTGAATGGAACATTTCCATGGGGTAGGACAAATTAATCTGTTTATGCAAATAAATAATTTATGGTGACCTTTTGTTTCTTTGTTGAAAATTAGATAATTCTGTTGAATATTTTGAACGGACATTAGATTTGAGCCAACCATGTGAGTTTCCATTCCTTTTGAATTCTCAAATTATGTTAGCGTCTTCTGTTACATGTTAAACGCCAAACAGAATGTGGGGATGCGATTGCCTAGCTTGTTGACTGAATCTGTCCATTTCCCTTTCTGGCGATCGAGCATGTGAATAAGACATTTTGGTGCGAATATACCAATGTTATTAATCCTGCATTTATATCCTCTTTGTGGTTTGAATGTGTTCCTGAATTTCCTAGTATAAAGAGAGTAAAGTTGTGTTGTCACGACTCACGAGTACATATTATAATGATATGTGTTGTAAGGTAATACACACGTTACCAGCCCAGTGTAGCTCATAGTTTTTTCCTTTCTCTTGAAGATTTGTCCATATCTTATTGTTTTTTGGTTTTCTGAGGTGCTGGTGCATATTATTTTATGAATATACCGTGAATTATGCCATACTCATGAATTTTGATGATTCCTTCGTTTTTGGTTGGCATATTGGCAGGTGATTTATCCACAATTGTCAGGAGGTTGGTCTTTGAATTCAGGACTTTCGCAAGACAGCATCCTGCAACTCCAATTCAACTCTTATTATGTTTGAATTTACGCATTTCCATGATCTTTGTTTCACATAATGACCCCATTAATTTACTCTTGTGAATGTCATCGAAGAGCTGCTTCAAGTACGTACGTAACTATCCTTTGATCCCATTTCTTTTTATGACTGACTGATTGTTTTGATCATGTTTTTGTGTTACACAGAAAGAAATTTACGATTAGATGGATCATAAGGAAAAATAGCTTGATAAATATATTTTCTATATCTTGTTACTTCTCTCTTCAGATTAGTTTGACTAGATATATATTGAAACGTTACGTTTATTGCTTTCTTAAGGATTTGAAAATAGGTTAGGCATGATGCTTTTGGATTTATTCTCGTTTAGCTCTGTGCAGGTAGTAAAACTCTATCAATATGTTATTGGTATGTGGTATTATTAGGTATAAGAAGTGTACTACTGCTGCAGACTGTTATTAGGAGTGTGACTATCTGGACGCACCCATCTCAAGTACGTACTTTGTCTAAAGTGGATATTCTTTGCACCTAATCCTAGAGATGATTAGTATTTAATTTGCACTATGTGGTTTCTATAACAACTTCCATTGAAAATCTTGCAACTTAGCTTCCATTGAAAATCTTTCAACTTTAGCTTACTGCTTTAAAGTCGTTTTTTTCGGTAGACTGCCATAGCCCCTGGATTCTTGGTTTCTCTCTTTGATTCATTAATACTATTAAGTATAAACAGAAGCAGTTGAGTTTTTGGAAAGATTGAAAACAACCTATCTTTTTTTTTTTTATCCTTATCCAGAGGGATTAAAATTAGCTTGGTTGATTTTACCCTTATCCTGAAATTGAATCTGCTGCTATTTATTTTTTATCATATTGTCAAGTTTATTTTTTATGTTCCAATTTTGAAGGGAACTTGTAGTCTAAATATATTTCTAACCTTTTGAGCTTTTAAATGTCAGTGGATTGTCTGGCCCTTGGCTTTAAATATTGTCTTACTATAGTGTTCAGCCTTATTTGGGTTTCTCCTTTTTTCATTCGGATCAAACGTGCCCATAGGGAGTGGTTACCTTCATTCAGTTTTACACTTAAACTGATATTCGAAACTGATACTGATTTCTAAAATGTATTGGTCTGTGGCAGGTTTGGAAGGTTTGCGAACATTGCCGACCATTGAGTTGCAAACGACTCGTTCGTTGGGGCGGACTCAGTGGTGCGGCCGTTGTTCCCTTCAGATTCTGCCATTCTCCAGGTATGTGGTTGTTGCTTCGGTAAATGATGAAGCCGAGAAAGGTTCAACCGATCAATTGATCGAACAATCCGGCTCTGATACCATGTTGAAGTTTATAGCTAGTATAGTATAACTGAAGCACAACCGAACCTTTGTGACATTCAATCTGATTTCTGTATATTGATTGATGTTCTACTTATAATACATTGAGCTTATTGACAGAATACATAAACAATACATGACAGAATACATAAACAATACAAGACATCCCATATTGAAATATCATGGGTAATATATTAAGTAGACAGGTATGTGCTTTTACTGAAAAGCTGTTATTCCTTAATTATTCCCTAATTGGTGTTGAGCATGTGCAGAATATTCAACAAAGTTCAGTTATGCCATACTTACAAACAATCGTCAATCTATTGTATGATACCAATATATATATACACCTTAAAGAGATGCAATGACTCTTCTTGCTGAAACTTTCTCAATCGATGTCAATGCCAAGTTTGACTGGTATTATTTGAACAATCTCTTTCTATTGAACGGTCTCTTTATTATACATATGGAGGAAGTGATACTAGCTGAGCTAAATACTTATTTGAAACATACAAACTTGTCTGTAGGGGTTTGATGAAGTTAATCTTGGAGAAAGGCCATAGCAGAGTACCAGTTTTATCATGAGCAACCCCAAAAGATAATCGGGACTTATACTTGTTGCATGTCTGTCTTCATACATTATTGTTTACCAATACACACACAAAGTGCGTATTCTTGCTTTTGTGTGTGTATATATATATATATATATTATAGGTTAAGAATTTGTTGACAACTTATCCAGAAGATGATGTGGCAGTTAAGAATGTCACGGTCCGGAAGATCCCCAGGTAATGCATGCCATTTTTATATATAATATAATAATATACAAAAACAGTATTTCATCATTTTATCGTTGCCATATATGCATCCTTATACTAGTGTTCGGTTACATTTATTATGCATTACGTTGTACAGATCATGAATTTTTGCATCATCTTGTAATCATCGGTATTTACATTGTGAGTAGATTGTATTGATTTAGGAGTTAGTTTATGTCAGGGTTTCCGATCATTGCCTCTGTATGACTAGAGGTGTCAACCCGAACCCGACCTAGCCACTGTTCCATAAGTGGCTTATGGGAATTAAGATAAACATTAAAGATCTTGATTAAGTAAAATCATAAATACACATGAAAAATAACAAGATATTCATGTGCATTAATATCTTTTTATTTTTAATGTGCATTTATGATTTTTCTTCAGTTTATTTTATTTACTAAATTTTATATTTTATGAAAAACAAGTAGATAAATATATTAAATCTTTTTATTACAAGATAATTTAAGATGAAATTAATGATTATTATGTATATTATATATCAATTTTATGAAACTAATAATCACATATTGATTTAATGTAAATATTTAAAATTATGTATGCATTATAAAATTTATAGAATGAGAAAATTATAATATAATTTCTTCGTACTTTTTTTAAAAAATCCCTGTGTGTTTGTGTTTTCTTTTGCATATCATGATCACCACTCACTTTAGGTCTTTTCACAGGCGGGGATCGGGGTGTGGCTCGGCTCCTTTGGGGGATAAGGTCGGTAGACTCGGTACACGTGAACCAAGTTTTACGTTACGGTTGGGTAATCAATTGACCTAGTGTATTAACTACCAACTAATACATTATATTTATGGTTTATTATATTGACCTAGTGTATTATAAATTAATAACATTTATTTGGAAAATGATTATTTATGGATTATGAAAGTATATTTCATTAATATTAATTCAATTACGACACAACATAAAAATTAATTATATTTACGAAAAAATGTTAAAACTTATTTTTATTTTTTATAATATTATACAATATAACAATTATTTATATTATTTTATAAAAATATTTGAAAATAAATAAGTAGATAATAAAAATAAATGTCAACAATTATGAATATTATGTTAACTAGTGATTTTAAAATTCATTTTATAATAAAAATTATTTTTATATCTTTTTAAATAAATACGAAACTGTTGGAATATATATATATATATATTAGTTATTGTAATTATAACTTATATAACTTATATAACTTATTTTTAATTTTTTTAATATATATTGATTCTAGTAGAATATAACAATAATATTTTATAAAAATAATTCTAAGAAAAGTATGAAGAATATTTAACATTATTATTAAAATTATCTCATACAATAAATTTTATGTTGTATACATAATTATAAATATCTACATAAAATGAACATGTGATTATTATTTTTATAAAATTGATATATGATATACATACTAATCATTAATTCCATCTTAAATTATCTTGTAATAAAAAAATTTAATATATGCATCTACTTGCTTTTTATAAAATATAAAGTTTAGTGAATAAAATAAACTTAAGAAAATTCATAAATACACATGGAAAACAACAAGATATTCATGAATTATTTTGTAACTTATTGGGAGAATGAGAAAAGGTTCATTAATATCTTTTTATTTTTAATGTGCACTTATGATTTTTCTTCAGTTTATATTTTCAGAAATTTTGAGTTTCTTTGTTGGTTCAAATTCATGTATTTTGAAAATAGATTTTTGTTTTGGTTCTAAACGATATTCAAAACAGTTTGTCTCACTGAGAATGATTGATTATCAACATTCAATCTTGTTTTCGCTTTGGTTCAGCTCTAAATTTTGGTTGTTGCTTTAAAAGCAGTTTGATTAGCTGATCAATTGTTCTATCTCTTTTGTAACTTTTACTGTGATCAGTTTTCTACAGAATAATAAAAGTGATTTGACTTGCTTTTAACTTAAAAACCAGGTTGGATGATTAACCATTGGCTTGAAAATTCAACCTGCTGTTGTTTATCTTTTCCAAAATTTTGAGTTTCTTTACTGATTCAACTACATGTATTTTAAAAATAGGCTTTTGTTTTGGCTCTGGACGATATTTAAAACAGCTCATCTCAGTGATAATGATTGATTATTGGCGTTCAATCTTGTGCTTAAGCTCTTTGCTCTAAATCTCTTGTCTCTTCTTATCTTCCCTTGTCTCTTAAGCTCTTTGCTCTTCCCTTGTCTCTTAAGCTCTTTGCTCTAAATCTTTGTTGTTGCTTTAAAAGCGTTTATTTTGGCCAATTTTTAAAACCAGTTTGATTAACTGACTTTTTGTTCTTCTCTTTTGTAACTTCTAATGTGGCCAGTTTTCTATATAATAATAAATCTGATTTGACTTACTCTTAAAAATCAGGATAGATGATTAACCCTCGACTTAAAAATTCAACTTATTGTTGTTTATCTTTTCTCAATTTTTGAGTTTCTTTACTGATTCAATTTAATTTATTTTGAAAATAAGCTACTTTTTTTTTTGTCTCTGAACGATATTCAAAACAACTTGTCTCACTCAGATTGATTAATTATCAACATTCAATTTTGTTTTCGCTTTCGGCCTAATATCTTAAGCTCTAAGTTTTTGTCGTTGCTTTAAAAGTAGTTTGATCAATTGATCAATTGTTCTTCTCTCTTTTGTAACTTCTACTGTGGTCAGTATTCATCCGTTGTTTATCTTTTCAAAAAAAATTAGTTTCTTTACTGATTCAAATTTATGTATTTGGAAAATAGTTTAGCTCTGAACGATATTCAATACAGTTCTTCTTAGTGAGAATGATTGATTATCGACAATCAATCTTGTGCTAGCTTTCTTCCTGGTCTATTAAGCTTGAAATCTTTGTTGTTGCTTTAAAAATGTTTGATTAACTGATGTTTTGTTCTTCTCTTTGGAACTTCTACTGTGACGAGTTTTCTACATAATAATAAAGCCTGTTTTATTTGCTCTCAGCTTACAAATCAGGATGGATGATTAACCCTCGGCTTGAAAATTCAGCCCGTTGTTTATATTTTTCAAAATTTTGAGCTTCTTTATTGATTCAAATTCATGTATTTTGAAACTAGTTCTTTATTTTGGCTCTGAACGATATTCAAAACAGTTCGTCTCGCTGACCAGAATTATTGATGCAAAAGACATGACCATTTTAATATTTTATAATTAATGCACGAGTACCCTCTCAAGTCTCAAAGGGCACGTTGGTCTACGTGTCTGGGAAAGTCTAACAAATTGATTTTTTTAAAACAAAATTTAACTCTAATTCAATAATTAATTATTAAACTAACCCATGCATTTTCGAATGTACGAAAATAGAACAGAACGTTGACGAGGTTAGCGGTTTAGAAAAAAATCATAAACGCTGATGGCATTATCGTTTAGGAATTACCAACGGAAAAATGATTGCAGTTTACAAGAAGGTAAAATCAGATCAGATGTTCCTACTTTGGGTCAAATCAGATTTCTGTTTTAGACCAAATCAGATAGAAGTTTCTGCTTTACCCACCGTCTCTTGGGTTTATGTACCACCGTCTCTTGGATTTCTGCTTTAGCACGCGTGATGTCGTACCTAAACGTTGATGTCATCAACGTTTATAAATATTTTTTGGTAAACCACCCCAACGATTACTTATTTTTTCCCTATGTGATTAAACGATTACTCATATTTTTTTGTGTAACTCAACTGTTACTTAAGTTTTAGTATGTGACTGAACGATTATTCTGTGAAGTTTCCGTCCAATATTGTTGTTTGACTGTCACGAGGAAATCACGTTATTTAATTTGAACGAATTAAACTTAAATTGAATGACAATTATACCCTCCTATCACTTTGTGTTGTTTCCACCCCTGGCGTTCAAGGCGAATCCCAACAACAATGAGGTCAAACTCAATGTGAAGTTCTACGTGTTGTTGTTCCTTCCTATCTTCCCTGTCACAAGAGATTACTGGTTCTGTCCAATGATGAAGATTACAATTATGCTCATTTTGAGCATTCCATGAGCTATCTCTGGTATGATTTCTTGATTTCATGGTCGATTTTGGTGCAATTGATATCATAATTTAAACTTGTTAACAAATTGTTGCATTAGAACAGATTTTGGTGTGTTCTTGACTATGTTGTTCACATATTATTAACAGATTTCATACTGTGTTGTTCTACATATACTGCAGGTAAGGATTAAAAGCAGCTTCAGTATTGTTCTCTACTGATTTGTGATGGTTTCTTTATTATTATCATTGCATTTGCTCTTAAAATCCCCTCTTTTTTATAACTACACTAAGTTCAAGAGTCTCATCATGTTCAGCATACCCGTTTCAATCACTCATACCAAAAAAGTTGGAAGAGCTAGGTGCAAAGTTGCATTCCACGCACTCCAGTTCCGCTCAGAGATTCAGGTGCTTGGACATCGAATAGGGGAGAGGTGAAGCTCTTTTTTAGATTTTTGAGCCACTAGGATAACTTGGTTAATTCTATTATCACAAGGAACTGATTTATTATCATGTAAAATGATAATTGCGAGGAAATTGTTTTATATAATTTACTTTTATTTCACTGGAACAGTGATATTATGAAATATACTCTCAAGTAGCTAACTAATTTACTCTTTTTAATAGGCTACGAGCATGGGGTCAACCTAACTTATCATACCACCGTGACTTAGTTAGGAAGACCATGATTATGTAACGGTTATGTAACAAAATATTAAAATTAAAGTAACATTTTAATAACATTTAAGTGAATATACCACTCTATTTAACAACTTCTCCACAAACATAGATCACCACATACGCAAACGACACAATATTCTTCATACCTCACTTACATACAAATAACATACTATGTAGCTATATACTCGACATAGTTCTTCGAAATTGAACTTAGAAGAAAAACAACAATAACAATTGTCAACGGTACAACTAACTTCCAAGATGGGTCGACTTTCAAGAGCTTGAGTTTTCACAACATTCAATTATTCTTTCAAATGATTATCTTTTTGTTGAAATTGTATCACTGCAATCCTGTCAAACAGACATATAGATGAATCTTCTCAATCAAAAAACCCACAAGACCGCTATGAAATTGAGGTTACTCACTATGATATTACCTCAAAATTGGGGAAACCGTGAATTTTACGGAGCACACAAGACCGCAGTAACACATTCTCATACGCGAAACTTCATGACAAGGGTGAGGGGAAGAGATTGACTGAGAACGAACTTTTCGACGAGAAATTTCAAGTTGTTCTTTCTTCCGTAGCTGCGTGGGTTTTTCGTTCTTCTTCCAAGCTCTTCTTTCGTGTCTTCATATCTCCAATTGTTGCTAAGATTGAAGCTGAATGTAAATAGAGAATGAGAGAGGTAATTTGAGAACTTCAGCTTCATAGAAGGCCATGTCAACAACACATACACAAGTTTAATGAGGATATTTAACGGAAGTTACGAACTGAACCGTTCAGTCACATTTTGAAACATTAATAATAGTTGAGCTCAAGTTTTAACTATTCAGTCACATTTGTCAACATAAGTAACAGGTAATTAAGTCATTTTTTTAAACGCTAATCGCCTCAGCGTTCACGAGATTGACATTTTTTACTTTCAAAGTAAAAAACGTTAACTCGTCAGCGTTTTATCCTATTTTCTTACGTTCGAAAATGGGAGACTTTGTTTGGTAATTAATTATTAAATTATGGTTAAATAAAGAAAAATCTAACATTGATGTGCCTAATCGCTTGCGTTGACCAATTTTCTATCCCTATCCAACGTCTCATCTCATCAACCCCCTCTCCATTTCAGCGGCTACTCCTTCTCCTTAGCTCCTTCATTTGATTTTGCTGATGATTCTGTTCAATTCTCTATTTTCCCTCTCTTTATCTGGCGAAATGATGTACAATATTCTGTTCTAGTATCTCGAGATTGGTGTTCTACATTTTGTATGTACATCTCTCTCACTTCAACTTTTCTTAGCCTTGTATACTTCAATCTCTAGGGTTCTTAGCAAAAGTTGACCTTGATTCTGTTAGCATGTAAAAAAAATCAGTTTTTGCTCCTTTTTATTGAATATGCAGCTAATTGGTATAATTTGGTCCATTTTCTATAGTACTTGACATCTGATTTATGTATATTTTTCCTAAATTGATGGATTTGTCCTTAGTACTCAATTAAAATTTAATATTATGCTGAAAGCATGTCAACGATTCAATTTTTGCTTCTGTTCAGTTAATTTTGCATGAATATGCAGCTAATTGATGGAATTTGATATATTTACTGTATTGTTGAAGCTTTTAATCAATATATTTTTCAAGATGGTAGCACTTGTGAATGTGGTGATGTAGATTTTGCCATGAATCTCATCAATTTTTTGGCAAATTGATGTATGTTTGTCCTTAACACTAAGTTAAAGTAGATTTTTTTTTGTTCCATTAAGTTGACTTCCTACTTGAGACTTTTCTGGGATCTGTGGTTAAAATCAGGCCTTTTGCTCTGTTATCAGACTTGAAAAGTGGTAAATTGCAATGGAGGATTTAAAGATGGATGTTGAGGAGAGGCCATTTCAAAATAGTTTACCCAAATGGGAAGATCCTTCACTTTTGGATTACGATACCCAAGCCGAACCTCCGTTTTCTGAATTCAATGGCCAAGATCGAACCTTTCCAGCAAACGAGTCTCTACAGATGAACATCAAGATCCAGGATTGGGATCCCCGAGCGATGCTGAACAATCTGTCATTCCTGGAACAGAAAATCAGACACTTGCAGAATCTAGTGAATTTAATTGTGGGGAGAAGAGGCCAAGTTGTAGGAAGATCCAATGAGCTCGTGGTGCAGCAGCAGCAGCTCATTACTGCTGACCTAACTTCCATCATTGTCCAGTTGATTTCAACTGCAGGGAGTCTACTGCCTTCGGTTAAGCATAATCTCTCGTCCATTTCCAGTCCTCAGCTCGAGCAGCTTGGCAAGCTTGGTGGGATTCTTTGCAATTCTGGGACAGGTACAAGATTTGTCTTAGATTTATTGTTTGTTCTTGTGTTAGTCTTTTTTGACATATGATATGTTAGAGAGATCTTTTAGCATAATGATGGTGTTTTTGCTTGTAACATTGATAGATTAGCAGCCTCAGATATAGATAATGGTGTAACACTCCAAACTCGAGCAATTAGTCCCATTTATCCAACTCAGGCTTAGTGAGACCGCTATTCTTACCTAAACTTAGTAAATGAGAAATTTTTATTGAGCGTGAATAGTACATTTTTTTTCTTACAAATGTTTTAAAAAAGACAAACGATATGGTACAAAGTATGAGTGTCACATTGAGTGACTCCACATATGAAGGTATACTCTGTTTATATATTTGTTTTTCAGGTATCAGAGCAAGATACAAGCAGATAGTGAAAAAAATTTATCATTTTTAATAGAACAGTGTCTATGTGTGATAGTAACAGTTTTCGGAAATAAAAATATGGGTTAAATACCAAGGAGCTACCTGAACTTTGGACGTTTTGCAACGAGCTAACCGAACTTTGAAATTTTAAACCGGTTTACCTCAACTTTGAAGAAGGTGCAAATAGCTAGCTCCGTCCAATTTTTCGTCAACTGTTGATGGAAAGTCGTCGGAAATTGGACGGAGGTAGCTATTTGCACCTTCTTCAAAGTGGAGGTAGTCTGTTTTGAATTTTCAAAGTTCGTGTAGCTCGTTGCAAAACGTCCAAAGTTCAGGTAGCTTCTTGGTATTTAACCCTAAAAATATTCAATTTTTACGTTTAATTTTACTGTTTGTAGCATTGCTCTTACGCTTTTGGATATGATATGATTATGAGCTCAGATTTCTATTATTAATTGCTCAAAGTTCTATCATTAATTATTATTTCTCAATCATGATGAATACTAGTTCATGAATATTTATGTTTTCCTTTCCGTGACCCATTGTTCGGTTGTTCCAGCTCCAAATATGGGATCTTCAAGCATGCCCCAAAGCAATGGAGGAGACCACCCAAACGTTACACCCGACCCCGACCACAATCTCCTGATCGAAGACCACGAATTAAAAGACGAGGATGACCTCGACGAAGGCGAAAACCTCCCCCCAGGCTCATACGAGATCTTACAGCTCGAAAAGGAAGAAATCCTCGCCCCGCACACCCATTTCTGCACGATCTGCGGAAAAGGCTTCAAACGGGACGCTAATCTACGAATGCACATGCGAGGGCACGGTGACGAGTACAAAACCCCCGAAGCACTCGCCAAACCCAACAAAGGAAATCCCGAATCCGACATTATGAAGAGGTACTCCTGTCCTTTCTCCGGGTGTAAACGGAACAAGGACCATAAAAAGTTCCAACCTTTGAAGACGATTCTCTGTGTGAAGAACCACTATAAGAGGACCCATTGCAATAAAAGCTATACCTGTAGCCGATGCAATGCGAAGAAGTTCTCAGTTATTGCAGATTTGAAGACGCACGAGAAGCATTGTGGGAAGGACAAGTGGATTTGTTCGTGCGGGACCACGTTTTCGAGGAAAGACAAGCTTTTTGGCCACATTGCGTTGTTCCAAGGGCATACGCCTGCAATTCCGCTTGACGAATCAGCCAAGGGTGCGGTCAAATGGGTGTCGGGGACAACAAGCTGTAACGTTATGGATTTTACACTCGGGTCAGGGAATACAGGTCAGAGTACTGCTGTGGATGAGCCTTCTTCAGGTTACTTTTCTCCATTGAATTTTGACTCGGGTAATTTTGGAGGGTTTGGTGATCTCTCTAGGGGTGGATTTGATGATTCGGAAAGTGGGTTCTCGTTTTTTATGTCTGGATCGAACTGTGGTTACGCGCAGAAGAACAGTGGGGAATCGAGATGTAATAATCTGGGCTAGGTATTATTATGTGCGGTTGAATAAATGGTAGTATGTAGTATTTGCTAAAATTGAAAGGAGATGAAATAGGGAGCTATTCACTTCATTTGTTTATTATTTGGTGTTTTTGCGGTTACAAAAAGCATAATTTAATGAGCTTCTTGCCCACATGAATCTGTGCGAGAAAGGATTCACCAGACACTCTTGGGGTGTCTCACACAGTAAACCCTGGAAATTAGTAAAAAGAACAGACGGTGGGAGAGAAGCGAAGGCGGACATGCAGAGTGAATAAACAGCCTCTGTCAATGGTGAGGAGGCACAGTCTGTGCATTTGTGTTTGTTCTTCTGAAGAACAGAGCATAATCAAGAATGTGGTGTTCTGCAGTTGGTGCAATTGACCTGTCTTCTTCCTATGCAGTTGGGTTTTCTTCCGAACAAACTAGACTTGTTCTTCAAGGAATCCGCTCTCTCAGAACTGTAAATAACTAAAAGAAGACAGTTGTGCAATAGAATCATTCACCTTTGGAATTACTAACTTGTTCATCTTGACCGAGAATATATTCATATAGCAGGGTATATAGGAACTAAATCCTCCTCAACTGGAGTTCCATGCACCCCATCTAAGGAATTTGAAAGCATCTTCCTTTATATGGAAACCGCTCAACTGCCTTAAATAAGACTCAACTCTCCCCATTTCCTTCATCAATCTAAGATTCAGCGCATTGGGTGTCATATTATCCTTCTCTTGATCGATAACTTCCTCATGCACGCGGTCTAATTCAGCAGAGAGATCCTGCACAACAAATAGATTCTCATCATTTTTCCTTGATTATTGTCAGCACAAAAACCTCTACTTCTGCTCTTTCTACTTCTTTTGTCAGTTTGAAGCTGAGTAACTGTGGCAGGCTTTCCTATCCTTGACCAAAGGCTGGGTGTGCTAGATTCTCATCATTAAGCAAGCACAAATCTGCAGCAGGAACTTCTAAGTGAGTGCTCAACTATACTCTTCACCATTCTTTTCAACTTCCGTGTTAAACTTGGAAACTGAATGGCTTCCTTGGTGTTACAAGCCAAATGAAATAGTTCAGCCCAATAAACTAGTTTATTTGCTGAGAGAACTCATTTAGCTTATAAACACCACAATGGTTGCTCATACAACCAATGTGGTACAAGTCTCATACCTTGCAATGAGTATAGACCATAACATTCGTCCCCCCTTAAGGAGACCAGCGTCCTCGTTAGTCACGGTCACGTTGGTCACGACTAGCTTTTCTAGGCTACCACTCCGTGAGCCACCACTCCGAGCCCTTGTTGGTCAAGACCACGTTGGTCATCACGAGTCTGACTCTAATACCAATTGTTACAAGCCAAATGGAAGAGTCCAGCCCAATAAACTAGTCTATTAGGTGGGAGAACTCATTTAACTTATAAATACCACAATGGTTGCCCATACAACCAATGTGGTACAAGTCTCATACCTTGCAATGAGTAAAGACCATAACACTTGGCCTTATGTAGATTCAATGATATCAACATTTTGTTTCGTTTTTGAGTCCATTGGGTGGGTTATCAATCTCTGGTATCAATTCTGAAGCAATGCAAGGTGTACAGCTTTCTGAATCTTCATTTAGGGTTTAGAAACAAATAATACTAATAATATGGTTTACATTATTTGAAGTTTATATATGATTTAGAAACAAATAATGATAATGAATCATCTATCACTTTTGTATATTGCCTATCTACCCTCCACTACAACACTCTGCCATGTTGAGGCAGTAATCAAACACCTGTCTTGCCACCCTAACGAAAGAGCCCTCCCATCCTCTCTTTCAACAACCCTAAACCCAGCACTACCACTACTCTCTCCATCAACAAACTGAACTGCAGGACAATTACAGTTTGCCCTAATCTTCAGCAGCAACTTTGCCTGGATCAAAGACTTAGAACTCATCTTCATCCCTTCAAATCCATGGCTCTCCATCCTTCCCTTCCACGTCTCCATCTTCTCATACTTTGACAAACCTCTGCTCCTCACATCACAAGGGTCGTTGTTCAGCATCGATTTGATCTCTTTTCCGAGGTGGTTCTTCTCGATCCGCAGACGTTCAGAGCTCTCCAGTGGAAGACAGTCGTCCAAGGAATCGAACATGGCGGCAAAGTGGTGCAGAGATTCCATGAACCTGGACAAGAAGCTTCTAGAACTCCTTTTCACTTCCTGCTCCACCAAAGTAACCACGCTAGGGTTTAGCAGATGGATCGATTTCAGGGTCTCGGATATCTGCTGCGAACTATTCATCGAGTTAAGATGGAAAACCAAGTTCACCGCCACAGTCTCCTGTTTCTTCCTCCTGATGTTAATAACTTGGGACCAATGCAACAAACCATGAAACTCAAACCTTAGGTTCTTGAAACCCCTGGCGAAGCTAAGCAGTCTTGCCTCCGTTTCTTGCATCTCTTCAACGCTCTTCCCAAACCCCGTTATGCGGAGCGAGATCTGGTTCCCGCTCGTGGCCTTCTCCGATAAGGACTGGATCAGAGACGGCCACTGGAACCCGTATGAGATGTCGAAGTCGATGACGTGGAGGGCACGGTGTTGATTCCCCTCCTCCCTCAACTCCCTCTCGAATGCCTCCATTATTGCTTGATTTGTGGTGAAGTGAGCAAACTGGTAGAAGGGAGAGACTCTATAGAAATCAGTGAACGCTGCAAATTCTTCCTTCTTTGTCGGTTTCTTCATGATCGTGTCGTAGAACGGAGATTCTCTCGTCAGCAGCCGCGCCGCCAGGCCATCTACGAAACAAGCCACCACTCTCTGGACAGAATCTCCAGTTAAGGAGCAGCTCCTGTAGAGCTCTCCGAGGCTGTCCAGAGTGGAGACCAGGTTGTTCTCGTCAAGTGACGTGGCGGTTATGAGCAGTAAGTGAAGCAAGTGGAGACCTTTTCCGTCTTCCTCGTTGGTAACTGCTTTTGCTCTCCTCAGCATATCTTCCCTGGTTTGAAGAAGATCGAGTATCTTTCCTTCTTGAAGGAGTTCATTGTCATGTTCATGATCATCGAAGAGGTTGAGGTTGATGAAGACACGATCCACTCTCCTCCTCTTTGTCATTCTCGTAGTAGTGGTGCTACAACCAGAGACAATGGCAAGATTCAGGTTCAAGAGCTCTTCCTCCTCCATTTGTTCCATTACATTGAGACTTGAGAGAGTGGGAGAGGGTATCTAGGGACGTTTAAGGAAGGTGATGAATATAAACAGTGTGCATTGATGGAGACCTTATAAGGGACGTTAATTGTAGAAACATAAGAAGCATCTTTGCTTTTCGACAAAGAAAGGAGGAATTTTGGCAATGAAAAAAGGGTGGAAGCTTCGGTGGTTGGGAAGGTGAAGAAGATGCCATTTGCTGTGGACAAAAAAACAGCTTGAAAAAAGGAGGTATCAAACCTACCGCCCTTGACAACATATTTGTCACTTTCTTTAGATGCCTTTTAATGCATGCTTTGGTTTCTTTGTCCTCCGACTACAAAATAGATACCTTTCGTCAAAATTAGTATGAAAAATTAAACTTTGATTCAAGTTCATATATATATAATCAGAATAATAACAACACTTTTCGATTTGCTATTTACTAGGGGTGAGCGATTCCGGATACCCTGTAAATTTAGGGGGTTTCGGAACCTACCTAGTATGTAACAGAGTATTTAAATTTGAAACCGAAACCTACCCGTTTAATTTTGGAACCGGAATCTACCCTAAACATGTTTGTACAAACGGTTTCGGGTACTCTAAACCTGTTTGTACAAACGGTTTAGGGTACCTTAAACCTGTTTGTACAAACGGTTTCGGGTATCCTGTTAGAAACCTGTTTCTTATTTTTTCCCAAAAAAAAACTGGTTCCGGTTCGGTTCTTGTTATTGAGGATGATACATTCTTCAATACTATCATTTCATTCACATTTACACAAATCTCATCAGAAATCATAACATTTATTACAATTCTTAACACCTGCATAAAGACTTTTCAGGGTGCTATCGTTCTATTTCTTTAATTTTTTTTAATTATAGATATATTGAACCGATTCCGGTTAGTTTAGGATCTCGAAACCTACCCTATTTTTAAAACTACTTCCCGGAACCTACCCAAACTGTCGGTTTCGGATAGGTTCCGAGTCTAAATGGATAGTTTACTCATCCATACTATTCACGTGAAGGAAGAACAAGTCCACCTATAGACAAATATATATATATAAAGGCACGAAAGAACAAAATATATAAAGTGAAAGACATCGAACCGAATCTCCAAACGGTCCCTACTTTGTTTCCCATATAATTGAAAGCAAAGTGCCGGATTCTTGTTTATGCCAACTATATATGGGATGGATATGCTATCTCCAACAATACTTATCTTCTAATTATATATATATATATATATATATATATACATTCGTCTTATTCATATATATTATTGTGTACGGCTTTTGTAATATATGTACCGTACCTATATATAATTATATGTATGTATATAGGCATTAGAAACCTCATATATTTGTACTCCGATATGAAGATGAAATGTGTATTTATGGTAGAATTGATTATAATGAGATGAAAATAAAAGAATATTCCAGTTTAAATTATATTATTATTTTCCCGATACCCTAAACTTTTTTTTTTTCCATCAAAATTTGTTCATTTATGAACTATGGAGACTAAGCTCGCTTACACAAACACAATCCGCAAAGAGTCATAACGACAAATCGGGTGGAGGTACTGAGACCCAATCCGAATGACACACCCGTAACCTAGTCTGATTTGCTATCAAATCCGCACATTTATTTGCGGTTCTAGGGATAGCCCCCACAGCTAACAACATCTATGGACAAAGCCAGAAACTTCACATTATCTACTAATGTTTCTATCCTCCACAAAACTGTCTTACCTCATATATGGTTTATAACTCTCTCCGAGGCCGACTCAAAGGATACTTTCCTCCACCGGTTCTCTACCGCTTGTAAGACCGTCTTTGCTTCTAACTCGTCTACCGATCCTCCCGATACCCTAAACTAGTTAAGCATATACCTGCACCCCTTTACGTAGATTCTTATTTGCATGCCGTATAATAAGCTAGTTAGCACTTCACTTTTATGAACATAATAATAATGTATGTCGGGGAATATATATAATATAATATAATATAATATATATAACATGAGAAATGAAGTCCATTCCATTGAAAGAGCTGTTTTGGTTTCCAAAGCAGCGAGAATGATTCGAATCTAATTACAACTAGACGAATTAGGGTCTATTTTATTTTTATGCCCTACTAGAATCCGGCATTATAATATAAACATAATTAAATGTATTTATATATATATATATATATATTGGAGGTACAATGAATATGAAATTTCACAATATATATTACCAGACCTACCGATCTCATCGAAGCTTGCATTACATTGATCAAATGTTGTTTTTTGTGTTACAAAAATGTCACATCTTTTCATTATTTAAATACAATTGGGTTATGGAGGAATAAGACTGTTAAAATCAGAACGGATTTGCCTAAAATGAACAAACAAAACTGCAGAATAGTGGAAACTTCACTTGAGGATCATAGAGGTTCATTCCTACATTTGGGAACCTCTCCCCTTTAAATACCTAAAATCTACAGAGTTCAATACAAAGAATTAAAAGGAATTAAAGAAAGGAAGACGGAAAGACAACCAACATGAAACGGAGTCAAGAACAGAGAATCAAGGAAACTGCTAACTCTAGAACCATAAAGGAGAATAATGAACTACAGAACAGATAGCAGGAATTGAAGAGACGCGGTGCGGAAGCTTCTGGAATCAGACCAAGCTGGGCTGATGACTGGATTGACAAGCTGGGCTGATCAAGTGGGCCAATTAGTTGTCGCAATGGGCCAAAGGTAAGATGGACCAATAACACAAAGATGGAAGCCTGCAGTCTACGCAATGGGCCAAAGGTAAGATGGACCAATAACACAAAGATGGAAGCCTACAGTCTATATTTCAACACACCCCCTCAGGCTGACATCTCCCCCTGTCTTCCAAATTTGTTCCACATACCAAGCTTGTCACACAGATGATTATGTTGTTGGCTTCCCAAAGCTTTTGTGAGTATATCGGCCAGCTGATTACCTGTCTTGATATGCCTCAACTCCAAAATATTATCCAACAGTTTTTCTCTAATATAGTGACAGTCAATCTCAATATGCTTAGTTATTTCATGGAAAACAGGGTTATTTGCAATTTGAATAGCAGCCTTGTTATCACAATGTAAAGTGCATGGTTCTGTTTGTTTAAAACCCAATTCATTCAATAAATTCCTAAGCCAAACAATTTCAGATAAAGTTGAACCCATGCTTCTATATTCAGATTCAGCAGAAGATCTGGACACTGTATTCTGCTTTTTAACTTTCCAAGAAATCAAAGATTGCCCAAGGAAAACACAAAAACCAGTGACAGATCTTCTAGTCTCAACACAACCAGCCCAGTCGGAGTCACAATATCCGACTAGGTTGGGTTCAGAACTACTAGATAGAAGAATTCCCTTACCTGGTTCTTGTTTTACATACCTTACTATTCTCAAAGCTGCATTCAAATGGGACTCTTTCGGGTCCTGCATGTATTGACTCAAATTCTGCACAGCAAAAGTTATATCTGGACGAGTAATACTCAAATACAGTAATTTTCCTATCAGTCTCCTGTATAGGCTGACATCATCTAGGCCCTTATCATCCTCATTAATACCCAGATGTTTATCATAACCTCTGCTAGTCAATTTTAAATTTTGCTCCATGGGGGTTTTGGCAATTTTGGCCCCTGATAGCCCAACATCAGAAATCAATTCCAGGGCATACTTTCTTTGCGATAAAACTAACCATTTCTCAGATCTGGCAATTTCAATTCCCAAAAAATATTTCAATTCACACAGATCTTTCATCTTAAAATTCAATTCCAGCACATGTTTCAAATCATCAACCAATCTAGCACAGTTTCCAGATATAAGCAGATCATCAACATAAATCAGAAGCACAACAATATCAGTTCCATCATGCTTGGTAAACAGAGAATAGTCAAGTTTTGATTGCACATATCCAGCTTTGATAAGAGATTCACATAATTTCAGATTCCATTGCCTACTGGCTTGTTTTAAACCATAAAGCGATTTTTTTTAACTTGCAAACCAAGCCAGATTTTTTACTATTAAACCCATCAGGAACATGCATATAAACATCTTCATCAAGATCACCCTGTAAAAAAGCATTATGCACATCCATTTGGTAGAGAGGCCAATTACGAATAGCAGCTAAACTTAGAACAGTCCGAACAGTATTCATCTTAACCACAGGAGAAAAAGTCTCAAAATAGTCAATCCCCAATTTTTGATTATAGCCTTTAGCCACTAATCTGGCCTTATATCTGGCTAAACTACCATCAGACTTATACTTTAATTTGTAAACCCACTTACTTCCAATAATGGATTTACCTTTTGGGATTGGAACCAAATCCCATGTTCCGTTTTCCTCAAGAGCCCTTATCTCATCTTGCATGGCTTCAATCCAGGACTCATTTTTTATCGCCTCACTGAAGGTTTCTGGTTCAACCATCTTAGAAATAGATGTCAAATAGCACTGATATTGATCTGATAATCCATCATAAGAAATATAATTTTCAATTGAATGGGGACAAGAAACATTTGACACCTGATAGTCCTTCATCCAAATAGGGGGTCTGATGGTTCTTCCAGATCTGCTCACCAGAGGTTGACCAGATTCTTCAGTGATTTGATCGATTCCATCAGAGTCAGCATCTGAACCATCATTTGGTTCATTCCCATCAGGATCGTGCTGAACTTCATCATTTGGATTACCTGCATCATAATCTCCAACATTCTCCTCAGCATCCCTAATTCTGGGATTACCATCATCGGAGCCATCATAATGCTCAAATAATATGGGTCGCTGATCAAGTTTACCATTCTCAAAAGGAAACATACTCTCATTAAACCGAACATCTCTACTTACAAAAAATTTCTTTTCAATCAAATCATAGAGTTTGTATCCTTTTTGAGTCTCAGAGTATCCCAAAAAAACGGAAGGGATAGCTCTGAATGCTAACTTGTCAGTAGCCAACATATTTTTGGCATAACACAAACAGCCAAAAACCCTAAGGTGGCTGAATGCAGGGTTTTTTCCATGCAATATTTCTAGGGGAGATTTCCCTTTTAACAACTTAGATGGCATACGATTGATAAGATAACAAGCTGTAAGGATACAATCCCCCAAAAAAATGTTCGGGATTGATCCTTGCAGTTTTAAAGCTCTAGCCACCTCCAAGAGGTGCCTATGCTTTCTCTCAGCTTTACCATTCTGCTGAGGGGTATAAGGGCAACTACTTTGGTGAATAATCCCTTTATCATGCAACATATTGTTCAACTGCTCATTAAAGAACTCTCTACCATTATCAGTCCTAAAGCATTTGATTCTCCTTTTAAATTGGGTCTCAATCATAGCAATAAATCCTCTAAGCACAAGAAACACATCAGACTTAAACTGCATTAAATGGATCCAAGTTACTCTAGAAAAATCATCCACCAATGTCAGAAAAAAACGCTTATTATCATGAGTAGGACTATGATAGGGACCCCAAACATCAGCATGGACAAGATCAAATATAGCATCAGATTTGGTGTCAGAAACAGGAAAAGGAGATCTAACAATCTTAGCCTTCGGACAAATGGCACAGTCATGTATATTCATCACATCATGCTTTACAAGATTCATACCATCAACATATTCTAAGGCCTTTAAAGAGGCATGCCCAAATCGCAAATGCCACAATTCAGCATTATTTACAACAGAATTGTTCACAATATATCCAACAGAACTTGCAGGCAACTGAATGAAGTATAATCCGGATCTTTCCTCACCAGTCCCCAAGACCTTCCCATTTGAGAGGTCCTGCAGGATTGCAAGGTTAGGGTGGAAAATTGCAGAGCAGTTTAAATCTTTTGCAAGTTTAGAAACAGAGAGAAGATTGTATCTAAAATCCGGTATATACAAAACATTCTGCAATTTTCTATCAGCCCCAATAAAGATACTCCCAATTTGTTTAACTTTTGAACAACCACCATTGGGCAACTGAACCTTGATATCAGGGGCATCCCGAACATCACACAACCAATCATTTCTGTTGGTCATGTGATTGGTTGCTCCTGTATCAAGGATCCAGTTGTCTTTTTCATGTATAGAGATTGAATTGAGAGATATACCAGCCGTGTTTGCATGTGGGTCAGGAGGTGTGGTTGCACTTGCTCCAGATGCAATGCCTCCTACACCTTTAAAGGTTTCCAAGAACCTTTCGAACTGATCACGAGAAAAAGTGATCCCTCCCTGAACTCCACCACTCAGAATAACATCATTAGCAGAGTTTGATATAACAGACTCAATGTCACCACTCCTCACGGAGGTAACATTGGCCTTAGAATTTAACCCCTTTTGTTTTAGTTGTTCCTTGTACTTGAAGCAATTGTCTTTGGCATGACCTTTCTTTTTACAAAAGTCACACCCTTTTGAAACATCTCTCCACAGTATGTCCCCGTTTCTTGCAGAATGTGCATTCCAAATTTGGATTTCCTTTTGGTTTATCCAAATTTAGAGACACATTCGCAGAATTGGGACTATAAGAAGCATTCATAGTACAAGAAACACCCCTTTGAGTCTCCTCTTGCATTAACAAATTATATGCTTGATTAACAGAAGGCAAAGGAGACCAAAGCAACAGGTGACTTCTAACATTTGCATAATTCTCATTTAAACCAGTCAAAAATTGAAAGAGTCTTTGGTTCTCTTTATGCTCAATGTGCTTTTTAAAATCATCACCTTCTATAAAAGGAAGAGCACATGCAGTATCATATTCAGCCCAAAGAACTTTCAATTTGGAAAAAAATGTTGATATAGAATCCAAACCTTGCCGACACATAATAATCTCCAAATGCAATTGATATGTTCTAGTACCACTTACCTTGTGGAATCTTTCTTTAAGTTCTTTCCAGACGAGAAATGCATTTTCAGTATACATCATCCCACTGGAAAGTTCCTTAGAGATAGAGTTAGTAAGCCATCCTATAACCACAGGATTACATCTATCCCACAAATGATGCAAGGCAGGATCATAATCATCACGCATACAAGTTCCATTGATAAATCCTAATTTATTTCTTCCTAACAGCATGAAACGAATGGCTCTACACCACATGGCATAATTTTCAGGACCAGTTAGGACAACAGAAATCATATTGACACCAGGATTATCACTCGCATGCAAGAATAAGGGATGATGAAAGTCAACAGAGGCCAATATATCACGCTCATCATTACCAACAATCCTTTTACCCTCTCTAATAGGTTTTTCTTCATCCATGGAAAATACAACAGAATATAACCAATCAATATGGAGATATACAGATATGCACAAAAACGGTTAAAAAAGAATAGAATCTGATCAACCAAAAGAAGAACGAATATATAAAACAAGGAAGCAGCAAAAACAGCAACGAGCTTATATACGACAAGAATAACAAAAAATAGATCTGAACTGTAATATGGCAGAGAACAATACAGATCTAAGCAGATCAGAAAAAATGCAAAGAATATCAAGATCTGTAACTAACAAGTATATCCTCAAGAACAACATAAAACAGATCTGAATCACAATATTCAAAAACACATATTCAGAACAATATTGCCAGAAGAAAAGATTCACAAACAAGATTAGTATGACAAAATATAAACTAACACATATGAACACAGAAAAAAAAACAGCGAATCCAAGAAAAACTTGGATAGAAAACACCTGAATCGAAAAACCGGCGGTTTTTCAGCCTTTTGGCTCTGATACCATGTTAAAATCAGAACGGATTTGCCTAAAATGAACAAACAAAACTGCAGAATAGTGGAAACTTCACTTGAGGATCATAGAGGTTCATTCCTACATTTGGGAACCTCTCCCTTTTAAATACCTAAAATCTACAGAGTTCAATACAAAGAATTAAAAGGAATTAAAGAAAGGAAGACGGAAAGACAACCAACATGAAACGGAGTCAAGAACAGAGAATCAAGGAAACTGCTAACCCTAGAACCATAAAGGAGAATAATGAACTACAGAACAGATAGCAGGAATTGAAGAGACGCGGTGCGGAAGCTTCTGGAATCAGACCAAGCTGGGCTGATGACTAGATTGACAAGCTGGGCTGATCAAGTGGGCCAATTAGTTGTCGCAATGGGCCAAAGGTAAGATGAACCAATAACACAAAGATGGAAGTCTGCCGTCTATATTTCAACAAAGACTTTATATATATATATATATATATGTGTGTGTGTGTACTGACTAAGTGATTAATGATGGTTATGATGATGCATCCCTGCGCATGGAGTGCATGAGATACATCTACTATACCGTTGTGTCGATGCTTTCGGGCATGATGATCCCCATATCATGAGGATGACATATGGCATGATCCCTAGGCTGCTATCACCATGCACATACATTATTACTACCATCTGCCCTCCAAGTCAAGATCTTCTTTTTAGATGGTTAGTTTGGAAATAAAAATATGTAAAAATCGAAGAAAGACTGATTCAATAACACTAAACTTCAAAAATATCCAACATATTTAATCATCATTAGGTAAATAAGACAAAATAAATCATATTTTATAGAGTGGGAAAAAGTATACATACAATAAACTAAAGTCATAACTACTCACTAATTTCCAATTAGAGAAATTCTATCTAAAATCTGGTAATTGTTTTTTAGAGATAATAATTAGTACGGTTTCATTTTCATTTATTTTATTCTAAAAATTATAAATTTATTATTTAACAAAATGAGGAAGAAACCAAAAAATATTTTTTTTAAAAGGAAAAATCAAACCCTTGGATTTTTTTCTTGTTTTTTAAAAACAATGATTTAAAGGGTAATTTAGAAAAAAAATTACAATGTGTGGTATTTAGAAAGTTATATAAATGGTTTCATATAAAATTTACCTACAATTACCACCCTTATACTTTACAGTCCTGCAACATTGACCCCTTATTCTATTCTGCATTATCAATTATATTCCAACTGCAAGAAGTACCATAATCCCTCCTGCATCTTTCACATCCCATCCTACTACAAGTGAGAACAAATAATACCATGTAACAACACTGAAGATCAAACCATAATTTTCTCAGTCTGCCACATAAAACCTTCATCACTGTAAATCATCATCATCATCTTTTAACTTTCCGACGCCTGCCATTGAAGAGAGTGTGGAGCATCGATCCAACCATAGGCCAACTAGTCACCACTGCCACATATGCAAGCAACCACACTGACATCCTAGCCTTCCTCGAAATCTGACTAAGGTGTCTTGCAATAGAATCGGTTACAGCAGCTGTTTTTGGAGTTGCTTGCTGAAACGTCACCAAAAAATCGGACTTTGTCTGGGTTATTATGTTTCCATTGGTTTTCTGGTTACTCTCAGTTTCTTCTTCAGCTGCAGCTGCAGTGGCAGCATCTTTTGTGTGGTCAGTTCCTGCTGCGGCTACCAGCCCATCGTTCATATTGATAAACGGGCCTTGATCGATCTCAGACTCCAGAGATGAATGTTGTCCCGAGATCTTGATCTGGAAAATGAAGAATAGAGATTATAGTTTATGTAACTAAATAGTGTGTGCATATGATTAGTAGAGATTTACAGAAATAGTGAACCTCTTTCTGCACATGCATGAATGGACTAGCATGAAGAACGTGAAGAAATTCATTGGCAGCTCTCACCCACCTGCAGAATCGTGATCGTGATTTATCAATTCAAGTTTAATAATATGTGAGAGTTCTACTGGGTATAAGACGCGATTACCATAGTCCTGAAGCAGTGATTCCCTCGAAAAATGCCAAGTGTCCACCGTGCTTTACAGTAGCCAAGACAATGTTCTTGTTCGCCCTGTCAGATACGAAAAATAAAATGTGACAAATTTCTTCAGAATTAGTGGCAATTCAATACAATAAGTTTGATATATAGATTAAAGACCTGCATTCGTCCCAAGGAATGGCTTCCCTTGTGCAGACAGGATCATCCAAGGCGCTGATACAGAGCAATGGAACCGAAACATTCCCAACATAACATGAACTGCTGCAACGCCTATAATACGTATCTACAGTCTGAGAAAACAAGAGATGAGTATTCATTAAAGCAGCGGGAGATGGTGAAAAAAAAATGGAATTTTGATGAAGAAAAATGACAAATACCTCAAATTTTCCAACTAGGCAAGTTGCATAGTTGTCGAAATCACGGATAGAACGTGACTTTGGACAAAAAAAGAGAAACCCCAAAAGAAAGAGACTTAGTAAAAATGAGATGATTTGAAATGAAAATATATGAAGCAGAGAAAAATCGGACCTTTCGTATGCCCTCCCAATTAGCAAGTCGAGAGTACCGAGGTTCATGTCTGTCATCATGTTAGTATAAAGTGTAAGCAGATATTTGGAGTCGATTCTTGATATTAAGAAGAATAGTGTTGCATGATAATGTTGGTTTAATCTAAGGTAATATCAGACATACAGTTTTGCATAACCTTGAAGACCAATTGTAAGAGCTCTGTCATATAGTTTCTGCACAAGCCTCCTACTAATGAATCTGTCACCAATCTGCAGGAAAAACTGGACTCAAAAGTTCGATTCGACAAGTTGACGGTTATGTTTTCATGATCTGAAAGTGAAAGGACCAACCAGAAGATCCCATGGGGAGCAAATTGCAACAGCCCCAGCAATAGGAACATTCTCTCCATCCTCTCCAAGGTATTTTACCTGATAAAAATTGCTCAGATCAGCTTCTTCATTGTTAAGCATGAAAGTCTTCCAGGAATTTCGGTGGATAATCGTCGTATTTGTCAATTTGTGAGGAAAGAAGAAGCCCTAAATATATGACATACCAAAATATTGGCACCAATGCTTGTTCCAACAGCAAATAGAGGAGCTTTGGGGTATTCGTTATGAAGATAACGTATGACAGCCCGTGTATCCTCTGTCCATCCCGCATTGTAAAAGCAATCGGACTGCACAGTATGTCAAGAATAGATCAAAATCCGGTAACATATTAATCTACACATATTAGCTATGGCCAAGAACACACACAAATTAGCACTAATATTGCTTAATATACCCGAGGTTTTCTAGCTCATCCAGATGTGGAAAAATGGAAAAGATTTTCTCAACAAATGCTAGAAGCTAATCTTGAAGAGAATGTATAGACCATTCGTAGTTAAATGGTTCTAATAGCCTTTGGCAGGTCCCTTTTGAGCTAATGAAATGAAGATTCAAATTTGCCTAAGAAAGTGAATATGAACCATCCAGATATGTGAACTACTGCTTGCTTGGTTGGGGGAAAACTTACTGTAACTGAAACACCACCGAGTCCTCGATGGTTGCCCACCACAACATTCCATCCGTGTTTTGCAATCCCAAATGCAAGATGCTTTAGATACTATCACATGTATAGAAGGTCATCATATTAAGTTAAGGTAATAGTCCCGTGATACAGAAAAATGTTCAAATTCCAAGATCAAATTTTAGGTAAAGTGTTGTAGAGTATTGGTTGGAATAAGAAACTTACAGGCGAAGAGGAGTCACTAGTTAATCCAGGAATAACTACCGCAATCGGAGTAGTGTCTTCTTTAGAAATCGAATTTTGCATTTGATAGGAGCCCCTAGAGACTATAGATACAAGAGAATGGCCATGAATTGCTCAAAATTCCAATGCAGAAAAAGGAGAATTAATCAGCAGATTCAATATGTCATTACAAGAAAATCAGAACTCACCATCAGAACTAGCTAACCAATCTAGAGCCATTGTACCTCCATCAGCAGCATGGAACATTTGTCTGCAATACATATCAGTTGAATAAATTGTTGATTTCATTGTCTAACTTGCTAATGATTAATGAAAGGAATCTGATACAGTGACAATTTAAGACCTTCTGTAACTGAACGAAGGAGGCCTCCCGAAAAAATTCAGAAATGTCGTCTGTATATGAGGGCTTGATAGCCATGGCGTCGCCAAGTATCTGCAATCACACATTTCAGCTACACCAATATACATCTGATCAATTTCTGATTTTCTCATTAAAATACCAAAGTTTTTAATCATTTATCCAGCATCATATTACACCATAACAATTTTAACAAATCCTAATTTGGCCTGAAAAACGTAACAGATTTGCTCTTCACTCGTCGAATCCAATATTAGATACAAAAACAGCTAAGCAAGTACCTCCCATGGAGAATCTTGCACTTGGAAACGACACCATCGTAAATCTCGGAGCAATGACCGTACGTTATCTTCACCGGCGAGCCTCGGAATCCAGTGAGCAGATCTTCGACGAAATGGAACTCCAAGAAATTGTAGATGAAGAAAACATAACCAATCAGGAAAGCAATCAAGTAGTGCCAAATGGGGATGATGGAGAGCGAGTGGAGCAGGAGACTGTAGGCACAAGAAGAAGAACTGGCGTCTGTCGAAATGGAGGCCAGGCAATCCATCGTGGAAGAACCGAGGCAAAGTTGCGATCTTTTTCGATCGTGATTATTGGGTTCACGTCAGAGACAATGATTCAGAGAGAATTCTGGTTTTCTGTGCAAAGATTTGGCGATTTTTGGGTTTGAAATGCAAGTGTTGTTGGAGTGGAGGACTATGGACTTCAATTTGGCAGGAAAATTGGGTGTTTTCTGGTTGGTCGCTGGGACTGCCAAGTGTTTGTTGGTCATTAAACAAACTGAGTATAAGTTTAAATAAGTATACCAAAACTCAATCAATGAAGGGATTAAAGATCTTATAACAATTTTCCTGATTTTGAAAAGATCAAAATATATGGAGAAATGAGGGATTCAATTCATCTCCCTCAATATTCCGAATCATTTCTATTTCATAAAAACTCAGCATAATCTCCCCCTATCGAAATGATACAAGAAAAGGAACGAACTTTGCAACTAATACAAAAGCATTCTCCTGTACATCATCACATACAAACCGACCAAAATCATCGAACGCCAAATCTCCTCAAGAAATCATAATTACAAACTCAGAATCGTGTAACAGAACCAACCATACCTTAATTTACAAACTCCTGATATTATCCACTCTGTCAATAACATCCAATGCCTTCATCCGGTCAATGTCGAAGTTCATCAGAGGGACTGAATGTGGCCTCCGAATAGGAAAAGGGTCCCGTTCCTTGTAAGCCACGCTAGATGGAGATTGGCTATTGCTCTTAGTCAATCTGAGGTGCCTCGACAATCGGGTTTTTGCAGTGTCAAACTCTTGACTCTTACTTATGCCAGGTGTCAGTTTTCGCTTACTGACATCACGAAGCATCTCTTGGTCTTCGATTGATAGTGCAGGCGAGAATGGTGGTTGGGGCTTGTGGATGGATAAAGTGGATTGGTTTGGGGAGCGGATCGGGGATTTTGCAGGAGATCTGGTTCCGCAAAATCCAGCTCTCGAGTGACTGATGAGGTGGTGGAGCCAAACCACCAGTTCGAGAATGTAGAGCTCAGTTTTGTCCTTGTCAGCATGGTGTAGTGTCTCAATTCTCAGCAAATCGTTCTGTCCAGTCGGTTTACGGTTCACATCCGTCCTGCATGAGCGAGTTTGGAAGTGAGCAAACGAAAAGATAAATCCTTTAAGTGAGACCCGCTATTGTCAGGGACGGACCAAAGACCCACCATTTTATGTATGCGCTACCAATGCTAGAGTAAAACAACTGAGGTAGGATATAAGTTTGTGTTAATTAGCACCTTGCTAGTTGAAGAGTTTGGACAATTTGTTAGCAGTATTTTTTTAGACAAAGTGTTAACTAAACTTATCCAAAGTTACAACATGATAGCTCCGTCTAATTTATTGTTAAATGAAGACAAAAAATTGTACGTTGTTTGTTGTTTTGCTTAGCTTAAATTTGTTGTTTTTGTGCAAATTACTAGTTGAACTTTGGTCAAATTTGTAATTTTCTAACTAAATTCTGATGACACTTGATGAACATGTGCAAATTTTGGTCCGGTTTAAAAAAAAAGGAGGAGAAACTAGCATATTGCAACTTTGTATAATCCAAAAAAAAAACTAGCAAGATATTAATTAAACCTATAATTTTTCCCATACTTAGACTTTTATACCTTCATTTAATTTTAGAAGCCAACTGATGTACGAAAAAGTTTAGGTACCAGTAAATAGTAAAACCGAAAAGGCATAAAAGTTTAACATGTGGGATTCATATAGATTAGGTAATAAAAGCATGCCAAAGCTACTCACCCTGTATTAGCCCATTCACCAACCCAGCCAAAGCCGTGATGAGCTCTACATCAACGGGAAAAACATAGCACAAAGTGAGCTAACCAAAAAAAGATGATTTGAGCAATAAGGAACAAGTACAGAAGGCGTATTTGCATCAATACTAAATTCAAGGGCAAATGAATGATTATTATCTAGTAAGAGAGATTTACTTGGTCGTGTTTGTAGCCATGGGAACAAGCCATTGCAATGTCTTCTCCATTTCTCCTTTGATTTCCTGAATGGTAATCTGCAGTTTCACCAGCAGTGTTAAAAAAATTATAGATAGGATAGCACTGAAGACAGGATAAAACCAATACCTCCTCCTTAATCTGAAACGACTGCAATTTGGAACGCAGAGCTGACTTGACCCGAGGTGGCAACCCTTGGTATAGAGCATCTCTCATATTTGGAGGGACTGAACTTGATCGAGAAACCTAACAAGGACCAGATATATCAATAAATAATACATTTAGTTATGTTGTCTTCTTAGAGAGACAGATCCCATCTTGCATAGTAGGTTCAATTATAAGGCATGATTTGAGTTCTAAGCATCTCTATGTATCATTGTTCAATCTAATACACAACACTTGCTTCTAGATAAGTGGACCCTTAAAACAGACCAGTCTTAAAAAGGAGAATTGACAGTACAATTGCAAACCAACAAAAACTAGATACCCAAGAATGAAAACGATTTTTTTTTATTCTCATGGTTTCTCTTAACTTACTACAAAATGCATGGAAAATGCTGGAAGAAATAGGGAATTATGAACTCACAATAGTATCAATCTGAGTGATTATATTTGCATAGTGTAAAGCCAAACCAGCTGAGCCCAATGTTTTGCGATGACTTGGGTGGACTTTTGCGGGTCGGTCATAATCTGCAACACCGCAAGGTCAACTTGTGAGACATTGAGCAATCTTGAGAAACAATAAATTAACTTGTTAAGAAACAGACAATACCCATTGGTTGTAGATATACAAAAGCACATGAAAATAGAAAACATGAACAAATGCAACTTCTAGATCGATATCAACTGAATTTCTTTAAACTAATATAGCTCTTAGCATCCGTTTTAGTTAAAGCTTGATAGTAGAGAGAACACAATTAGATAGAACAATGGATCTTCCTTTGTCCTTAAATAATCTAGTAATAGTTGTTAAATAAAGAACTCTATTGAATTGACTAGACCTTGACCTGATTATCAACTACTCAGAACCTGGAATACATTTGAAAATTTTAAGTCTAGCCAAGCCAAGGAAGTAATGAAAGGAAGAGAGAAGTGGCATTCTCAAAAGGTTAAAATCGCACCAGCAGATCCAAAGGATTCGTGAATTTCCAAATGTAAGAAATAAACTATGTCTACGAGCTTCTCCATCACCTAAAAGACGAGCAAAAGAAAACGTTAGCCTTGACAGCAGATATCTTACCTCCAAAATGACAACCGAAAAAGTTCAGAACTACCATACGTAAAGAATCAAATGCTTAATAACACTTATAGAAGTACTTCAGTGTCAAGTATATACGATGATAAATCAATTACGTAATTTGCTCACAACTTGATCACATTTGAAAATAATCTTCCATCTAAACTTAAAAATGACTACTGAAAGCATTATTTGTTTCTACCTCTTCCAATATCCTCGACCAAAGAGATTTCTTCTTCAAACTTTTAACATGCTTCTTTTGGCTCTTCAACTCAGCCTTTAAGATTGAAAGGCTGTCACCTACATTTAATTAGGATAAGTCGATTGATAGACCAAAGGAGCTTAACAGTATCACAGGCTACAGCACAGAGCATAAGATAGGAAAGGCAAAAGAACATTAGAACCTAATTCGAATGAGGAACGTGAAGTACACAAATTACAGCAGATCAAGAGAAGAACACATGAGATGATTATTCTTTCCACATTCTGCTGTAGGGAGAAGAAAAAGACACTGAACTATTGATTGTACTTCGCCAAAACTAACCTCTTTGGATAGGATTTGAATTATCATCCTCGCGAAGCTTGCGTTGATAATCTTGCTCAAATCTGTCCAATGCATTCAACTCATGGTACAACTCCTGCAAGTACAGTACTTACATTACATTCTAATTTACACTATCTAGTGTTCAGGTTCCTCCAAAGACATTTCTAGGATTCTCAGCAAAAGACTTGACTAAAGGTGATCAGATCAGTTACTACCTATGTAGTATATATTTTTTTTGGCCAAAGTATGTAGTATATATCAAAGCTTCTCAAACAAATATAAATGTTTGGAAAACTAAGAAAATTGAAGTTACTGTTTCACGCGACCAAATTTATTTATTAAAAAAATAATAATTAATAATAGATATGTTGAGTACTAGTGAAGTGCTTTGACAGACTCAGGTACCTGAATTATATAAAGAAAAAGAAAAAAAAAAAAGAAAAAAAAGAGATACTCACAGCTGTATACTGAACCAGGTTCATCAGTTGGTCCATTAAGCTCTCAGATTCTTCTTTTAATTGTTTCTGTGGTATAAATTCAGAGTCCAACCTACGACCCAAATGAATGTAGTAGATATTGCCATGACAGTACGTGATGAGAAAAGACCTAAAATAAGCAAGATCCAACAAAAATTACTTGTCAAAGTAGCGATCCAAGTTGTGCCATTGCGGATCTTTGCAAAGATTTCCAAATCGGACCACTTCTCCAGAAAAAACTTTCAACTCCTCTCTGCCAAAACCCATCAGAACAGACATATCGTATTAACAGATTTGACTATTAGAACAAAGAGCAAGTCCATGTCCATTAATATACTCATTGTCTTATTTTATTTATAAATTTTAATAATTACCTCGTGAATGTTGATTAAGTCACAAGGTTTCCCCTAATTTCCACTTGATTTCTGTCACTATTACTTGGGGTTTCGTAATGGTGAAGGGATCTTTTCGGAACTTAAAGGATGGTTTGGTGGCAATATGCAGCATGTAAAGGGGGTTCTGTAACTGACCCATGAGATTTATGTGATATGACTAAGAAAAATATAAATGTTACTCCCACATCATTTACCTTTTATCAGCTGCTGCAGTTCTTAAAAGTTCATCCATATCTCTTGATATTAGATTTTGGACACCTTCTGAGGGGAGCACAGACTCTTTCAAATGTTTGATACTTTCCCTTGAAAGAGATTGCATAAGATTTGTGCCCTTCACAATGGTGTTTGCAACTTCAAATGCCAAAATTGCTATTATATTCCCTTTAGTGGTCATTCCTGAGGTAAATCCACTGGAATTCAAACTTGTCATGCTACTGCTAAGCGTGTCTAAAACATCTACAGCCTTCCCTCCAGCTTTGCCCAAAAGCAAGCTAACTTCAGACACCTGCAAAATATGATGAAAAATTCATCAAAAAGCAAAAAATAAAAATAAAAATGATGAGTCCATTTATGACTAGAAACACAAGTGTTTTTCACCATCGTCTTAGAAAACTAACCTGCTTAGATTTTTTTTCTAAAAAATAGGGCCATTCTAAGACAAGAAAATACGCTCTCATCTTTTGGAAGAAGATGAATTGCCAAAAAGCATAGAAACACAAGTGTAACAAGGAACTTTAACTCTACCATGATGAAAGCAAATATATGAACAGCACTCTATTGCCAATTTACTAAGAAATAAGAAAAATGAGCAACAACCAGATTCGATGCTAAAATATAAACTATTTTCTGTCAGAAGTATCATTTACAAGATTCAAGTTCCAACCTTATACTCTTTGATCCATTCAGCTAAATGGAAGAAACAAGAATTATATAACAATTGCGACAACGAGAAAAGGATTTGAACTAATTCAAGAAAAGACTCAAAATTCAAAGAACTGGGTGGGGCAGGACAAGGGATACCTTTGTGCTGGTTGCTTGCTTTGGCTTGGTTGACCTAGACTTGTTCGATAAAACCCTTGATAAGTGAGGAATCCCATCAGTAGTTTCTTCTGGACTCAAACCACTGGGTTGAGAATCTTGAGATGCTACATTTATCTCTGGAAATGAGAAGGACACTCCTCTCTCCTTATTCACATCCTCACCACTTGAAGATGGAGCCGACTTGCTATCTAATTTTGATGGCAGCATATACTCAACATTGGAGTCGTTATTATAGTGCCCATTGGTATTGGAAGAGCTTCCACTCGGAACATTTTCTACAATAGCTCTTCTTGAGCAAAGCCCTCCCATTATTCTCCCAATCCGATAACACTTACAGCTCAATATCTGCTTCAAATTTCTGAATACAGACTAGAAAGTCGCTTACTTTTTAGCGGGCTATGCTAAGGAAAGAAACACAGCAAATCCTGCTCCGGGTCAGTGGACAATGCAGCAGCGATTCTCAAGAACCTGAGCTTGATTCAGTCCTACTTTTCTGTATAAATAAACAATATGTTGGTGCAAAGTACTGATTTTTCCCATTGAAGTACCAGTCCATTGAAATAAATCAGCAAACTGCAAAACATCCCAAAAATAGCAGAAACAATTAAGGTCAACAATCAAAATCAACAAGAATTGAGAAAATCCATGTAGAAGAAGTACATAAGAACAAGCCCATTCCAATTGAGGCAGCATCAGTAATGTAATCCCCAGTCTCATTGGCACTACCAAATCAGCAGGTGTAGAATTGCATGAGATCTAGAGCATCAATCGATGGAAGAATTTGAGCAGAACGAAATGCGTACCTCTATAGCACCAGAATCTAGATTAAGTTGAACTAGGAGCTGTAATTATCGATCTCTGCAGGGATTCAACAGATTTCAAATCTCTGGATTTGTCTATGCTAGGAACTACATAAAATACAAGATGAAGGAACCCTAGTCAGCAATTTGAAAGAAGTAGATGAAGTCTTCTCCTCACTCTATGAAGTAGAGCCACACCCACGAATAGTTGCAGACTCTCTCTCTCTCCGCTGGTCAAGGTCCAAGTCCACCCCAGCTCACCGTGAAATTTATGTTTTATATACTTATATGCCCCTAAACAAACGAATGTGTTTCACATGGCTCCATATAGGGACCATATATATATACTAGGTCTAACCCGTAACCGGATGAGCAGGTAAATTTTTTTCCAAAATAAATATTTTTTAAAAGGTAATTAAGGAAGGAATTTAAAAATTATAAATTATAGGTAGACTCTCGAATAAGATTATTGAATTTTACCAAATATTTGTTCAAATTCATGAATAGCATTTGAAGGTTTGACATAATTTTAAAAAAGGGTATTTTTTATGAAAATTTAAAAAAAAAATGAGAAAACAATCAAACATAAATAGTCAGAAGCTCAAGTCTACACCCTTGGATCCACTTGTGAAGCTGCACAACCAACGATGAAGCTGATTTTGCGTAGAGTGTCAAGGAGCTCCATCGACAATCCTCATCCAATCCACCGCCGCTTTGCCTCCTTCGATGCCACCACAAACTTCAACTTCGTCTAAGACTGCAGCCTCGACCACGTCGTCGAAAGAGAAAGGAACCTCTGACCCGTCATTAATATCAAGAACCTTCTCAAGGCATAGCCGTCGAAGTCGCTCCCTCTCTCAGTCATCACCCATCAAAGGGACTACCTACATATCCAAATCCAGCTGATTGAGTTTTTAAGGAGATACCCCTCGATGATCGAGGAATTCAGCCCTGGCGGCGTCACCATTCATCCGCATTTCAAGCTAAAGGTGAGATTTTGGAGCTGGATGCAGAAGAGAATTTGATATACCAGATTTCAAGAAAGACGTTGCTGCTAGAATTTTGAAGTGGTTGATGATAGCTAGAGTCCACAAGATCCCATTATCTGTCATTGATAGCTTACAATGGAACCTGTTTTTGCCCCGGGATTTCGTCGAAACCATTGTCCCTGATATTCCTGACCATTTTAGGGTTGTGGGCAGTAGAGATCTTCCATTTTCTTCTACTCGGTGTGAAAAAGATGCACACTTGGAGTTGGTTTATTGGAATGGAATGGATTAGCCGCAACATATAGCAAAGGCAATGATGAAATTCAATTGTTCGATTTAATTGTTCGAACTAACAATACCAAACAGGGCAGCGATTCCTTAGAAGCTCTATACAGCAAAATGCAGAGTCTATGGAGAGACATCGAATTACAGGTTCCAAACCAAATGAAGTGTCCAGAGGATATACAAATTTGGAATGCAAAAGGGGCTGAGACAAAATTATATTAGTTTTTACATGCGATAAGTGATGAATTCGATAACGAAAAACGCGACTTACTCAGGTGCAATCCCTTACCGGAGGTGGAAGCCGCATACACGACCATCTGGTCGGAACGTGACCGGAGGCATGTAATGGAAGCCGCAAGGAAAGGAATCGAACATGTTGGACTGGAACTAGATTCAGGACTTTCATCCCGATATTTTCCGGAGGAAGGAGCTGCAGGAACTGCCCCCGAAAGCGCCCCCAAGCAACTGTCGTTCACCGGAAAAGGAGGGAAGCTGACGAAGGGTGGTGGCGTCGACCGTAAGACCATCCGCTGTAGCCATTGCGGGAAAATGCGTCACGGACGAGCGGAGTACTTCCAGCTCATAGGCTTTTCCGAAGGTTGGAAGAGTCAAAGACGGGACGAAAACGGTGTCGGCAACCAGGTCACGGCGGCGATTAACCGTGATAGTGGATGGAAGGGCACCGAACCCTTTGGAGTTGTGGCGATAGCGGCTAGGATTCAGCTATAAGGAGAAGGTCGTGACAGAAGCCTTGGGTGGCCAGATCAAAGTCGCGTGCTTTTACGGCTGCAGTATATTCTCAGGATTTACCAAGCACGGTGGAGTCAGCAGTTAAACATCCGGAGTGGAGGCGTGCAATACAAGTAGAAATGGAAGCCTTAGAGAAAAATCAGACGTGGGAGAAGTTTGATCTTCCGTATGGAAAAAAGGTGGTCGGATGCAGATGGGTGTTCACTGTGAAACATAGGGCGGACGGGTTGCTTGAAAGGTATAAAGCACGACTCGTGACAAAATGGTATACTCAAACTTATGGTATTGATTACTTAGAGACTTTCTCTCCTGTAGCTAAAATTGATACTATAAGAGTCTTGTTTTCTATAGCAGCAAATTAAAATTGGTCGCTACATCAGTTTGACGTAAAAAAATGTGTTCTTACATAGTGATCTAGAGGAAGAAATCTATATGGAACCACCGTCAGGGTTCATGACAGGGTTTCAGGGCTCAGCTGTATGCAAATTGAAGAAAGCTCTATATGCTCTCAAGCAATCACCCAGGGCATGGTTTGGGAGGTTTACTGTAGCTATGGCGAAATATGGCTACAGACAGAGCAATGCGGATCATACTTTCTTCTTCAAGAGAAGAAGAAGTCTAATAACCTATTTGATTATATATGTGGATGATATGATTATTACATGTGATGATACAGAAAAATAATCCTACTCAGGAAGAATTTGTTTCAAGAATTTGAGATGAAAGATTTGGGGGAGCTCAAGTATTTCTTAGGGATTGAAGTCCTACGGTCTAAAACATGTATTTTCATATCACAAAGAAAATATATTTTAGACTTATTAGTAGAAACATGATTGATAGACTGCAAGCTAGTAGAAACACCAATTATACTAAACCATGGACTTCGAATAGTAGAATGAGTTGAACCGACAGATCAAACCCGATTTCAACAATTAGTAGGGAAATTGATCTATTTATTACACACCCGGTCAGATATTGCATACGCAGTAGGTGTGTTAAGTCAGTTCATGCATAAGCCACAAGCAGATCACATGGAAGTTGCGATCAGAATCCTTTGGTATTTAAAGGGCTCACCAGGAAGTGGAGTATTGTTCCAAAACAATGGCCATTTGAAGGTAGAGATATATACAGATGTGGATTGGGCAGGTAATCCGACAGACCGAAGATCAACTTCATGATATTTTGTCAATGTTGGAGGAAACTTGGTAACCTGGAAAAGTAAGAAACAGAAGGTGGTGACACTTTCGAGTGCATAAGCAGAGTTCAGAGGAATTGCTCGAGGTCTAACAGAAGTATTATGGTTGTACAAATTATTAACTGAAATTGGTTTTCCTATCCAGGAACCATGCAAGATAATATGTGATAATCGTGCAGCTATAAGTATTTCTGAAAATCCAGTTCAACATGACTGAACTAAACATGTTGAAATCGATAAACATTTTATAAAGGAAAAGCTAGAAGATGGGACCATCATCATCCATTTTGTACGCTCAGAAGATCAACTTGCAGATATACTTACTAAGGCAGTAAACAGGAAAAACTTCAGACGAATTTTGTGTAAGTTAAGCATTGGTGATCTCACTATTTAACTTGCGGGAGAGTGTTAAACATATGCAAAGTGTGGAACATGTGCTAGGAATCTACTTTACAAGAAGGCAAGCATGTGAGTAACATGAAGGAGGCAAACCGAATTCAACCCATACTACACTGAGAGTATGAGACTAGGATTAGAAATAAATATATTGAATGTAATAAATAGAAGACATGTATGTATTAGAAATCAGGTCTTGTATGCTACAGTATTGAGCTTCAAGCTGTTGTGCAAATATATGTTTTGGTTGTTCTAAATTCAAAAGAACTTGCCATCCTATAGGAAGTAGAGAGGGTCTTCATTATGCTGTGTAAAATCTGGTTTTAGTTTTCTATATATTGTGTAGGTTTCTATATTTTACACTTGATTGTTTGGCTCTTATTTGGAATGATTTTGATTTCTGAAGTGGGATTTGTTCCCCAGGTAAATGCTGTTCAACCATGGAATCAAGCGCTGTACATTGTTCACTGAAAATGATCCCTAAGCAATCCAACCAACAGATTGTTGGTTGTATTTATCATGCATGCCCTTCTCACCTGGATAGTATGAGACTCTGATTTGGTCTGGTTATTGTAATATTTTGTTCAGTTTTCATACCCGAAACCAAAGCCCAATCTGCTACTCTCCCAGCCCCCTGGATTGGTGTCTGGTGAAGGGGACTGACTTGTAATGACGAAAAATGGATTCATTTCATGTGGATAGAAAGCAAAAAATACTGCTTCCTGTCTCATCAAATGGACAGACCAAAGAAGCACGCAAACCAAGCGGCTAGCAGATATTGTGGAGTCGCCATCTTCAGCCCCTCTCTCTCACTGCTCTGCTCTGAACATTTTGCAACAGAAACGCAGCACCCCCAGCCAATCACTCTCTATCCATTCATCACTGATGACTTTTCATTTATTTTGGAAAAAAAAAAACTTTTTTTAAGAAAAGGACATTGATTTTGCCAATTATGCGCAACACGTCATCTCGATTGCTCCTTCCTCCAAAAAGAAGGGAAAGAACCCCCCACTCCCACCCCAACCATGATAAATCGTTACTTTTTTCTATTACTTTTTTCTATGTGTAATGCAAGTGGAATACATAATTCACCATCGAGTCGTGAGGATAAATATTACATATTCTAAAAATATATTTTTGTAATTAATCACAACATTTTTTAGATATATATATTGTCCGATGTTATAAATATGGTATGTATTTCATAATAAATTATTAATACGTGTTCCTATGCAGAAATTTAATATAAATTCATATAATAAAAGAACATGTGTGCCTTCATTTTGATTAAATTGTTATAATATCTTTATCTTGATTAATTTGTTATAACAATACATACGTAAATAAAAAAATATACGCATATAAACATAATTTTTCATTGATTTGTCGTGTTAAAAATTGTCAACCTGAGAAAGATTCCCAAAGACATGCATGCTAATGCTAATGACCTGCGATGTTAGATCGAGTTAAGGATAAAATCCGATCTATGGCCCCGATTGTCCTAGAACACGAACCATCGACTCTAGCCACAAGATGATATCATACATGACTCAATCCGGTCGTCCCATTCACAAGCAACCCTCGGCTCTCCTCTTGGGCTCCAACCATCTCCAAGGACGTGAGCTTTTGGGACTTGAGCGCCTCGAGCTCCCAGTCGGTTCGGGTTAGTACTACATAAAGGATGGACACCGCACAGGCTACCTGAGCAGACAGAAGCCCGATCCAAAGCCCGACAAACCCAACCCGAACCCCGAAAGCGATGATGACAGCGACCGGAGTCCCCACAAAGTAAAAAGACCATAGGTTGATTCGGGCTCCAATAGCAGGTCTGGCAGTGCCACGGAGTATCCCGCACCCGGTGGTCTGTGGGCAGTTTCCAAGCTCACAAAGACCCATGATGGGCATGACCGAGGCAACTAGGGTTTGGACGGAGTGGTCCGTGGTGAAGAAGCTTGACCACCTTTGTCTAAGCAATATGGTCCATACTACATTGATGATGCCAATAACAAGTGCACATCCCAGTGCAACCACTGCAGCTAGCTTGGCCTTGTATGGCTTCCCTGCTCCGAGCTCATTCCCCACCTGCATTAAAAGCCATAACCTAATGGTTTAACAATGGAAATTGGAATTTGAAACCCCACTTAATTAATTTAGGATTAACAATCAATTTGTTAACCATTAAGGGACAATTGGTACACCCTAATATAAGATTTAAAAAAAATGTAAAATATATATATATAAATAAAATTTTATTTTGGTGATAATACATAGGCGTGTCAAAACGAGTCATAGGTAGTGTCAGGGGCCCTTTGACCCAAACACGACACGTGTAGTAGTATAAGTCAATTTTTAAAACTCAAGTCTGACTCGCGGGTTGGTGGGTCAACCTGCGGGTCAGAATGTTAGGAATGGTAAGAGTTTGGTCAAACTGACTCGTTCGACATCCATGACCCGCAGATCAGTCTGACCTATTCGACCCACCATTTTAATAAAAACAAAAAACATACTGAAATATATAAATGAGACGGGTCAATCCTTGACCCGTGGGTCAAGACATATGATCTAAACTTGACTCGTGTTTTCACGGATCATTTATGAATCGTGTTAACATGACTCATGAATTAAAAAGTCAGAACCAAACACGACAAGTCAACTGTCACCTTGTGTGGTTGAGTGAGATTTTGACACTAAGTAATGATACATGATGTATCGGATTACACTTCTGCAATTTCGAGTCAGAAGCGTAAATATTAAAACATTTTTTTAAAAAGATTAAAGTTTATACATTGAAATGAGTGCAAATACATGTTTTTTTGATAATGACAATAGAAAAACAACAAATGCCATTGGGAGGTACAAAATGAGGCTTTCCATTAGAAATCCAATAGTGGAGTGTGTGTGGTGTTTTAGATTTATGGGTGATAATGATGTTATAATAAAAAGGGTGTTAACATTAGTAGTGCTTGATGGAAAAATATAAAAATAAACATTAGTAGTGCTCTCTTTTAAAAAGGCTTAATCAATCACCCTAATCATCCACTTGTGTGTGTTTTTGAATGTTCAAGTGGTATCCTTGTTTCGTTTCATTATTTGGATATTTAGAGTTGAAAATGTCATTTTCACAAGTTACATATTATTTTTAAGGTCGTTTAAAGTTGGATTTTTTAGTTAATTATCCTAGTTAAAATCTGTGGTTATATATAATTTGTTAGTTAGATTTTGTTTCTCAACAAATTGTTAATTGATTTTACATAAACTTACAATTGACTAATTATGTCTAATTTGTTGGTAAATATTAGCTAGCAAATTGCATTTGGAAAGTTTACCCACAAGATTCAGGAAACAAATTTTAAAATTCTTAAAAATTAGTTTGTATGTTGCATACAAAGTCGAGTAAAATAATAAATAAAATAGAAACTTCCGTTATAATTTAATAGTAAATTAGACAGTAAATTGCAAATTTGTATAAAGTTAATAATTTTTTCAGAAAAAAATTAGCTATAAATTATTCGAACACTCAAAATTTAGCTAACAATATCATGCTTAACCTAACTTTTAAAATATCTCAATAGTTTTATTTGAATCGTACTTTTTAAATCAATCATGTCAAATTGTGAATCTTATGCAGATAAGATGAGTAATATTTTGGTCTATAATTTTATTTAAATTTATTACTTGGTTATATTTTTTATTATTAATATACTAATTGTACGGAATATGATGAGAAATGGATAAAATTTTGACCACCTTGAAAATTATTAAAAATGCTCTTCAAAAAAACAGTCATTTATTAGGCGATGATTTTTTCTGAATTCTGAATTTATAATTTTAGCTATGTCGCTAATAATAATTGCATATTTAAATTTATAAAATAAACCTTCTTGTTTGTTAATATTTAATATGAGTACCAAATTATTATTTCCCGGAAAATAAAATATTAGCCTGAGAAAATTCTGGAACATACCCTAGCGGAGACGCAGCCGGCTAGAGCCAAGGGTACAGTGTACATCATGCTGGTGGTTTGGATCAGGACCCCAGTGGCTGCAACCGCCACGGTTGGGTTCGGTAGGTAACCTGCAAGCACGGTCACGATCTCATACCACCACCACTCCAGGCAAATGCCGATGCAGCTCGGCACGGCCATCCTCAGTAGCGGACCAAGCCCGTCACAAAACCCGACCATGCCACCATGCCACGCCAGGTGGCACCGACCGGAGAAGTACACATACGCGGCCATGAACCCAACCACGTTCACGTTTGTCAAAACCGACGCCATGGCAACCCCCTCGATGCCAAACCCTAGCACCACCACCACCACGTAGTTGAGCGGCACGTGGAGGATAACCGCCACGAGGGAGCAGTACATCATAGGCTTCGTCACCTTCTGCGACCTGAGGAAAACACGGAGGGGTTGGAGGAGAGTGTTGGTGAGGAGGTCAGGGAGGGAGTAGAGGCAGAAGGTGGCGGCCACGGTGGTGATTTGTCGATCCTGGCCCATGAACACCAGGACTGGCTCGAGGTTAAGCCACAGGAGGCTTATTGGAATGGTAGCTAGGAAGAGGATGAAGACCATTCTCTGAAAGGAGATGGAAAGGAGGTCCCAGTTCTTGCTGCCGTAGGCTTGGCTGCAGACCGGCTCGAGCCCCGAGGCTAGACCGACAAGAACGGAGTACCCTGTTATGTTTGTAAAGCCGATTGCTAGAGCCCCTCCGGCTAGCTCCAAGCTACCAAGCCTTCCCAAGAAGAGAACCGACACCACTTGCCGCATGAATGCAAGGAAGTTCGATCCTGTTATCGGCACCACCATGTTCATCAGCTCCTTCAACTCTTCCATCACCTGTTCATATATTATAAAACAGAGCTTAAGGTGGTTATACGCTGTTTCTCCATTTAGAAGCAAACAGAGTACGTAGCTTACCTGGGATGCAGAGGGACGCTGGTGCAAAGGCGGTTCTTGATCTTTCTCTGCCATTTTTCCGGTAGAGTTAGGGTTCCGAAAGCTACACCGGCTATGAACTTCAATCAAACAGTGAAAATTTTCTTCTTTTTAAAAATGGAATAGGAAAAAGAAAAACCTTTCAACTGATCTTCGTGAAGATCATCAAGCACAAGTCTTTGGTTCGTTTTTTTATTTTCACTAGTAGCGATGATCTATAGGGATAGGGTTGCCTATAATTGCTTTAATATATAGTAACGGAAGACTCATGGAGTTCTCTGTTTATCTTGTTGAATAAGCATAGTCTCTCTGTTTTCTACTATATATGGGACTGGGAAGGACATTTATTGCAGAGAAATCAGATGATGGTAAGAGGTTTTACTCTGAATCCAGATTTTTTATTTGTTGCAGAAGAGAAGGAGTTATATAGCAGAGGTAAGGGAAGAAAGGAGAGATAGGGTTGGACTTAATTGTTGTTTGCCCAACAAAAATCTAGCCTTACCACAACAATCGAAGTGCAAATCGGTCTGAAACAAGCGCAAGGATTGGGTGACAATCGGTCCGGAAAAAAAATGAAGGGACAATCGGAGTGACGAACTGGAACAAGGTGGAACGGAGGGATTGGGTTTCTGTATGGGCTTGGAACCTTATGTGGAACAAGGTTAGGGTTTCGGTAGGGAAGGCAGCAGCTTCGGTTGAAGAAAGCAAGACTGGGAATGAAGAAGCCAAGGTGGTTAGGGGTCTGTACATAAGTGACATATAGGGGTACAAGCGTCTTTTCACTGCCATCTATTCGAAATAAACGGTGTCACGTGTCGTGCACATGCCATTTAACGATTCAATTTGACGGAAAGTGAAGTTACCTACAAAATAAAACATGAGAGTGAACTTAATTGCGTCCCTAAACATATTGGTGTAGTTGAAAAAAAAAAACATCCGGGTTTTTTCATAATTATCGCACGTTGTGTAGATATTTAAAATTATGGTTTGATAATGATCGAACAAAGGAGGTGACCAAGATTGATGTCTATATATATATATAAACTAGAAACTGTGATTTCGGAAATTTTTTACCTAAATAAAATTATACTATAATAATGACTGATTTATGTTTTGTGCAATAATTTATTTCCAAACTAATGCAATGAAATTATATATAATTCTTATTTTTGTTAATTAATTTATTAAAATAATATTAACATAATATCGTATATCATTAAACAAATATTTATATTTATTATCGTATAATATAATTTATTTATTATGGGAATCAAATTTATAAAATATTATACATATATATATAAGGTATTACAATAATATAAGATTATATTACATTATTACCCCGACTTTAGACACTTTAGAAATTGTTACCCAAACTTTACTTTATAAAATTTTGCTACCTGTATTTTTAGACTTGGGTCAAATTGTTATATTCATTAAGTTTTTCGTTAAATATGAATGAAAAATGACGGGACAACACATGATTGGTCCATAAATTTATAAACTAAATAATTTGTAAAACAAATACCAATAAAAAATGAAAATTATTATTTTTTAAAAATAGTATAGTTTTTATATTGAAAAGTATGAAATAATATTATAAAAAACATATTTATTTTTTATTTTTAATAAAAATATTATATTTAAAACTCTTATTTTTCCTATTAATTTTACATATTTTTTTAATTTTTATGATTGTTTTAGTATTTTAAAAAAATAATATAGTTTTTAAAATTATGAATAAATAATGTGTTGTCACGTCATTTTTTACTCATATTTAAGGAGGGTATCAATTTGACACATATGTCAAAGTTTAGGTAACAGTTTAAAAAAAATAATGTTCGGATTATTTGTAAAGCGTTCAAAGTTGGGATAACAATTTGGTTATTACCTATATATTCTATATCATTTTAAAACATGGAATGATTGGTATTATAATATAGTAAAATATTTATAATAAAAAAATATTATTTAAAAACTTTAAAATTGATTTAAAACCTTTAAATTAGAGAAATCCGAATTTATGTTGAGCAAATCAGAATAAATATTAAAGCGTGGTTAATAAAAGTATACTTTAAAGATTAGTGCATGAAAAGAACCAAAGCTGCCAACTTTATCCTCTTTGTCGGGATCGAATTAAGCACATTCCATTCCACCTTTATAATTATTATAGTGTTATTAACTTATTAGTAAAAATCAATAAGAAAGTATTTTTTTTACTAGACAATTGATTTTGTATACATTTTTAAAAATAAATAATAAATTAGTTAATCATATAATTAGGCTATAAAATGCACTTTCAAATTTGGTACATATTCGCTATTAATATTTCGAGCCTTATCATTTATATATTTTATAGATGCCTACTTATTATATATATAAAAAACATTTATTAATTGATTACTTATTTTAATGGGTGCGATCATACCAGCTTTAATGCACCGAATCCTATCAGAACACCGAAGTTAAGCGTGCTTTGACGAAATTAGTACTAGGATGGGTGATATATCTTGGAAATTACTCGTGTTGCACTTTTTTTTTTTATGGAAAAAACAAAAAGATTACTTATTTGAATTAAATATAGTATAAATGCATCATGGTTTCATGGAAAGAGGAGCATTTGGAAGGATTGTAATCTAGTAAAGCAAAGGACGTACCCAATAAGTTCCACCCACCCAACTAAACATACATGCATCCAACTTTAGAGAGTGGAGAAGAATTTTTCACTAAACTATACCTTAAAATTAATTACGGAAATAACCTCAATTTTGCAACAAATATAGAAGTATAACTACATGTGACTCACAATCACGGGTGAAAGTCAACACGCAACTTGTAATCATGGATGAAACTGTTGTTACCAATTCAGTCGCATGTAAAAAGATAGATAGTAGTTCACCCGTGACAGGGAGTTGCGGGTGACTTCTATCAATCTTTCTCTCTCATCTGTCTATTCTATTGTCCAACATCATTTCTATCATCTCTCTCTCTTCTGAGTTTATATGTTGTCTCTTCTATCGTAAACCAGAGCATGTACATTACGTGAACGCAATGAAATGATGAGATACCACTAAAACATCTATCTATTATTACAAACCAACTACATAATGATATGAATTCCCTTCCCAAATCCATCTCCTTTGGGTTACTTAGTTAACTACCTCCATAGTCCATTTCCCCATTTTTTCTATCTTCTTTATGCAGTAAAGTGCATTTTTGCAGTGTTAACGAATAGAGGAGGTCACCTGGACTTTCATTTACTTTCCACACACGACTCTCAATCGCGGGTGAACCAACAGATGATAATGACAGTTTCACTCACTACTATTAGTCGCGTGTGAACTTCTACCCGCGATTGAGAGTCGCGGGTAGGTATACTTTCATATTTCTTGTAAAATCGACGTTATTTTCGTAATTTATTTTCATTTGATGTTATTTTTTAGGTATAATTTAGTGAAAAATTAAGTGGAGAACGTACGGACAAGTTAATGGCAAAATTAGAAGGTTATTATTAGGACTATTAAAAGAAATAAAGGGGCTTTAATTAATATATACTCTTAATTATATGAATATTTTAAAGGATAAATATTTTTTTAAATTAGACTATGTCCAAATTTATTTATTTTTGCCAAACATGTCCAAAAGTTGAGAAGCCTCAATTTTCATATTAGAAAGGAAGTTAAAAAAAAAATTTAACGGTACCAAAAATTATAGTAAAAATAAATAAATTTTATGTTTCAGATTTTTTTTTTAATGGATAAAACTGTACGCTCTCAAAAATTAAAGGAGATGATTGCCCCTAAAATCCTCGTTGGTATATCCGTATTCCGTATGTACGTTTAATTGGGTGGGGGTGGGGATCATGGTATCTGGTGCATTGTAGTCACATTTTTAATTGAAATAAATAGCTAGTATTCACAATATTAAATAAAATATGGGTTAATTGCTAAAAAAATATTTGTAATTTTGTTATATTGTTGAAAATTATTTAATTTAATTTTTCAAAAATGTATTATTTGTACTTTCAGAGATGTAATAGAATCTTACATTCACTTATTTGATCGTTAAAAAATGTATCACATTGAAATTAATAGATGCGTCACGTAGAAAAAAAAATAGATAGAAAGGATATAAAAAATGTATGAAATGTCATTGCCAAGGGATGTAATACATACTCATATGATAAGATTCTCATTAACGGGGTGTTTGATTTGTGAAATATAATAAGAATAGCGAATACGGATTCCGTAACAATTTGTTTGTTTCGCGGAATTGAAAAAATTCGTAATACGGATTCATAGAGAAGTGACAATACGCTTTTCCTCCAAAAAAACTCGGATTGTGTATTCCTAACTCACCCGGAATACGGAATAGAATGTAAAAACACTAAAATACCTTGCACTGTTATAAATTTATAATTTAAATAATTATTTTTAGTTAAAATAATTATTTTTATTTTAGTTAAATTAATTAATATATTTTTTAATTAATTGAATCATTTATTTATATTTTCATTAACATGGTTTTTTTTAATATTTTAATTTAATTTAATGATTTTTCATATTATAATTTAATTAATTATTTACGTTTTAATTAAATTAATTATTTACATTTTAATTAATTAATTTAATATAATTTAAATTAATTAATTTTTTTAATAAAATATATTTATTAATTTAAAAGTATTTTACAATTATTAATTAAATATATTATAAATTTTATAATTCTTATTTTTAAAATTAATTAATACAAGTTAATTGTATTATATATTATACATATTAAAGTAATGACATATATGTCATTATACATATTGTTTTTTTAGTAAGTATATAATTAAATTTATCACATAATGCATTTAATTATTTAGGCCAAATTATAAGACAAACGATGTTATGTTAAAAAATTAAATATACTTTTAATCAAAAAAATTATCATATGTATATAATTGAATTTCGTCATAAATTTCGTTAGCCGTGGTGAAGTTAGACTTATAGGGTACGAGTTATATTTTTTAAAATCAAATTTTCATATCTCAACTTACGACAGAGCGTACAGTCAATCTGTAAGTCTAAATTTAATATTTTTTTGCATAATTTGAATCGAAATTAAAATATATACTTAATATAATTTTTTAATAGATACATAATTAATTTTTAATTAAATATCGAGTCGTCAAAAAAATGGAAAAAAAAGGATGAACGTTACTAAGATGTAACGTTTTTGGTATAAAAAAAATTTATGCGCTACTTATCTATAGATTGCGAAATATTTTTTTCGAATATATAATTTGCTAAATATTATTTTTATCATGCCTACTTTTTGAAGAAAAAAAATCTTAATATTTCTAAGAAATTTAATTTATCACTTGCGAGACACATTTCAATTCGCCATCATTTTTAACAGTTAAATGGACGTACGATAATTATGACAGCTCTAAAAGTATAAAAAATAAATAAAAACTAATTAACGTTCGATAAAGTCACCAAAATTCTCCAAAATTACAATTAACAAATTTAAAAGATTCCGGATAATATTCGATAAATTTCACAAAGTTGACATTTTTTCTTTTTAAATAATTAACTCATATAACATTCTTAGAGTTAATTATATTTGCGTTGGATCAATCCCTCACGGAGTATATATTTTCATAAGGTAGCGAGACGGTGTATATTGAAGGGATAGACCTCGGAACTACGTAGGGAGGAGCAGGGACGAAACCAGAAATTTAAGTCCGTGGGGACAATAATTAGTAAAAGAGTAAACAGTTAAAATAAGAAAAATTCAGAGGGAGCAAATGTAAGAATTTTTAGGACTAAATTGATACAAATTTAAAAATTCAGAAAAAAATTGAAAAAAATTCAAAAATTGAGGGGGGCAAACGTGGCTCCGTCACTGGGGAGGAGAAACCCTTGTTGCTATTTCAACGTTCACGGCTTCGGTTGGGTGCAAACCGTCGAAGAACACGTAAGTGGTGCGGTTCGAACACACCGAACCGTTTCTCTTGCACAGCAAGCCGTTGCCGCCTTGTTCGAACGTCGGAACCTCGCAGCACGGTGTCCCGGTCACCGTGAATCCTGATCAACAGAAATTAAAAGGACTCGTTATCGGAATGAAATATAAAAGAATAAAAAATCGAAATTTTGAAAAGTATCAGAAAAGTTATTCTTTGATTTTTGAACAGGTTTAATGAATTTGTTTTTATTGAAGTTACTTTATTCTAAAATGTCTAATAAATTATATTTTTAATAATTTAATTGATTCTAAAGTTTATAGTATAGTATATTATATTATATTTAATTTTATCTAAAGTACATAATAAATTATACTTTTAATTAATCTATCTTTTATAGTTTAATTTAGTTAGGTAGTAAGCATATTGAAATAATGGATATATACGTTATTTAACTTAATTTTATTATATTTTCATATATCATTCCATCAAATAATAAAATATTTTTATTCTACTTTAAACAATCAACTTCATATTCTCATTTTATATTTTGTATTCATATTCATATTCTTTCCTTTCTATTTCTTATTCTTATTACATGTACCAAACATATCGATAGTATTTGAAATATTGCAATAGATAATAGATAGACGATCGGTTTACACATATATATATATCTTATTATTATTATTTGTAAAATATTATCTGGATTTTTTTTAATCATTTGCAATTTGTTAGCTGAATTTTGTAAAAAGAAAAAAAATGCTCTTAACTAAATTTTAAAAAAAATAAAATTTATTAGCTTATAGGTGACGAATCTATACATGTCTTCATCACCATTTAACAAGTACTGTTAGATAGATTACGAACTTGCAACTTAATACAAATTCAACTAACAATTTGATTAAAAAAATTGTGTAACTAACAAATAAAATGTGTGCGTGATTAGCAAGTAGGTACCTAAACCTTTTTTTTAGTAACTGAGTAACAGAACTTATGAAAATTAGAAAATAGATATCTACCATTAATTTCCGTTAAAAATAAACGAAAGATATCACGTGAGAAGCAAACAGGTACCTGAACTTATACAGATGAGCAAGTAGGTACCTGAATCGGTTCAAAATTAGTTCAAAACCGGTTCGGTCGAATCACTTTTTTTAAAAGTAGGCTTTATACATCAAACACATGCATGACTCAACTCCATACGTTCTCAGAATGTTTATTGATGCACCGAGAACGTCTGGAGTTGAGTCATATATGTATTTAGTATATAAACTCAACTTTTTGATAAAAAAAAATAAAGTGGTTTGACTAAACCGGTTCTGAACCGGGTTTTGAATCAGTTCAGGTACCTACTTGCTCATTCGTATAAGTTCAGGTACATGTTTGCTTCTTACGTGATATTTTCCATTTATTTTTAACGGAAATTAACGGTAGGTACGTATTTGCTTATTTAAGAAAGTTCAATAACATATTTGCTACAAAAAAAGTTTAGGTCTCTACTTGCTAATCACTCACGAGTTCGGATACCAGTTTTGTAGTTTCCCTAAAAGAAAAAAAAAACTGTCTTTTTATATTTTACCTTTGTTTATAGGACGATTAATGATATCCGTGATGATCTTGTATGAGTCCACAAGAACAAAGTGTGAGCCCGTCCAATTATTGTTTAGTTGATGAACCAAGTTTCTGAGATTGTAGTTAAAGAGCTTCGTTGCTCGGTTCAACGAAGAGACGCACCCAGCAGTTTGAGAGGCGGAGGAGTCCGCCATTGCACTCGCGGACTGCACCCCAGCGGGTTGAGCGTCATCAAGATGAACTTCCTCCCACCTAAATTTGACAGTTTCTGTCTCCCAAAAATCAAAATAATTGATTAGATTCGCCCTACTGTAAACAGAAACAAATTACTTACCTGGAGATGGAGAGTGAGTGAGTGTGTGAGATTGTCTGTGAATGCTTGAAGAGTCGAGAGAGACGAATTTGGGTTGCGGCGGAAGAAGTTAAGGGTGTAATCATTGCCACCGCCTCCCACCAGGAATAAGTAATGAGAAAGGGAGGAAGAAGAAGAAGAAGAACTCGGGCATCCAAACAACAGACAATCCTCAAACGCACGGATTTGATGATTCAAGCTCAAAACATCGCCCTGACATAAGGTAAAATAGATACACATTGAATTGAATTTTGTTATTTCCCGAAATATACTTTAAAATAAAAGAAAATACCGAAATATTCTAAATTTGAAAAAATATATTAAAGTATAGTTACCGCATGTGAACATACTAAAAAAAAGTGTACTTACGAATGACATTCACAGGTGTCCTATAAGAACTTTGCTTCACTTGACTCAAAAGAAAAAAAAAAGATAGAGATGCAACTGCAAAATGTTGAATATAAAAGAGAGAGAAAAAACAATTTTAACATTATTTTTCGGTCGTGAACATTATTCGCAGTTGAGGTAAAACTTTATCCCATGAATATTATTCACAGATGATATTTTTTATATCCACTTCTAAATCTTATTCGCGGATATTATACATATTTTGGTATTTTTTTTCAAAACTAAGGATGTTTCAATATTTACAAATATTTACTTTTATTTTGAATTATATTTCGAAAAAAAAAATCATTGAATTGAGGGGGCTAGCTTTCGGTTAAAAAATAATATATTTTTTAGTACTTATTAATGCATTTGAAGTTTATATATATCAAAAAAATATATAATTTAATTACAATTTTAATATAGCAAACAACTTTAATTTTTAATTTTTATCTGACCTTGTAAAGTTCAGATTCAAATATTTAACCTTAAATTTTAATTTAAGATCTCAACTTTAACTAATATATATAATTAATTTCAAAGTTTAAAATCAAAGTCGTTTTCAATATTAAATTTGTAGTTCAATTAGTACCTAGTGTATGTATAAAAATGAATAATTAAAATGGGGTTAATTGCGCTAGGAAGCGTGTATAATGTATATTTATTTTTTTAAGTAGACATAAATTATTGTTACTCTATTTTTTTAAAATAATAATACTTAAAGTAACTTTTTTTTCTTCCAAAAAGACCATTTATTTCTCACCTACACAACTTGTATGTCGGTCCAAGTCTGTAGCTAGCTAACAAGCGTCATGAAATTCAGGTAAGAAATCACATTTAGTAGGTGTAATATAAGCATATATAAGGTGATATATATATATATATTTATTTTTTATATACTCTAAACTTATGATTATATTTAACTTTGTTCCTAAACTATAGTAGGATAATAATTCTTACCCTTAATTCGTAACATCCTAAACTATCGGGGATTCCTAAACTTATGAATTTATCTTTTTTCTTGCCACCCAAACTTTATCTCTTCGTCTCGATGTATTATATATATAAGTATATGTATATATTACATATAGAAGAGGTCATTGAGTTCTAAGCTGATAAGCAAACTCACCGCAATGGAGCCAGTATCGTCCAAAATCCCCGACCCACCGGAGGCAAAGTTAACGCCGTGTACCGTCTTCTCTCCCTGAGTCTCAGGATCGGAGAACGGCGGAATATAAGAAGGAAGACCAAGGTGTTGGGCAATGAGGTCAACGACGTTCTTGCCGTTGGTGTATCTCCCCGACGGACCCAATGGAAAGTCAACCCCATAAGGCGTGTAGTTGGCCTTGGCTAGGGTTTTGAGGAAGTTGTTGTTTCCATTGTCTACAAGGGAGCTACCGAACACAAACATCCCCTTAATCGACAAAGAAGATGTGTTTTTAGTTGGTGACAGTGATCCTCCATTGATGCGGACTTGGGCTTTTGCAGTAAATCTGCAGTTTGAGTGGCCGGACGATAGGAAAACCGCTAGGGCAAAGAGGAAGATGACGTGGAGTTTAAGGATAGAGCTCATGTTTTTTTGTAGGTGTCGGAGGGGTTAATGGAAGGAGGAAGGGAGGGAAAGAGATGGATTATATATATATGGAAACTAGAAAGGAAGGTATCAAGTTATTTAATAATAACATTACTGAACCATAGATTATGTAATTCCCTCTGTGCCAAATTTGTTACTCTGGGGTGGAGGACATTGATCACATATTGCGTGGGTGTAAGCATGCTAAAGAGATGTGGATCTCTGCCACTGGTCCGCCTAACCTGGGTCAATCTATCGACTACCCTTTGAATGAATGGATCAAGAAGGGTTGTCAGGAATCGGATGTCAATATTTAAGGTGTTGAGTGGAAGTACTTCTTTCCTTATGCGATATGGAACATTTGGAAAAATAGGAACTCTCTTATTTTTAAAAATAAACCTGTTTTTTCTTCTGTTTATTCCTTATCTTTATCTCAGGCAAAGTTTCACAAAAATGTTTATCTTGAGACTAACGGTGCTAATGAGTTCATCTCCATTGATATTAGTTGGGTTTCTCCCAAAGAGGATTGGTTTAAAATTAACACAGATGGAGTTGCTAAGGGAAATCAAGGTTGCGCAGGAGCCGGTGGGGTCATCCGAGACTTCAGGGGTCAATGGGTTGCAGGTTTCTCAAGGAATTTGGGTTGCTCAAACAGTCTCACTGCGGAATGTTGGGCCATCCGAGACGGACTGTTTCTGGCAAAGACACTCGGATTAAAATCTATTCACCTTGAGACAGACGCCCTCTTAGCCCATAAGGTAATTTCTGATGATAATATGTCAAATCAAAAACTTATGCCGATCATTGCCGATTGCAGGAAGTTATTGATGTAGTTCGAAAGAATGAAGTTCAGACATATTTTTCGAGAAGCGAATGCAGTAGCGGATATCATGGCGGGTATGGGGCTCAATCAGAGACATGTGTTTGAAATTCATAGCTCTCCTCCGAAGGAAACTATTATCGCGCTCCGGAAAGACGTTGTGGGCTTTTCTGTGTCGCGAGTTGTTAAAATTAGTTAATTTTGGTTATGTATTCTGAACTTGGGTGATTTTTTTGTCACCTTTAGCAGTTATTTTAATCCATAATTATCAAAAAAAAAAAGTTATTTAATCTTACAAATAAGGAGAATGGTAGGTTGATTAAAAATAATTTAAATATTTTATTTACTGTCGTGAAAATATAATAATTTTAAAAAGCTCTCTATTTTACTCAAATAGTTTATTTTATAAGAAGAAATCAATAGTAGAGATTATATTTATTTTACTATAAGAAAGTATATGAATATTTGTTGATGCACTTTAATATAGATAGATAGAGTCGTGCATGATTTTTTTTCGTTTCCCGGGGTGTCCTAAGAGATTTCCATTCTCAAGATTCGAATTTAAAATTTCTGATTAAGATATGAAAGTTGAACTGATACGTTATCATATGATGATCATAGATGCTTAAGTATGGGCTAATATTTTGCCAAAGTAAAACATTTACTGACGTGATTGCATGACCAACCACCATACGAGACATAAACACAATGTAACTCGGATCACTCCGCATACAGGATCACACATAAAAAATAGTTGTTGAATGCTTGCATTTATTACTCAATAATGCTAGAAATCAAGTTACACCCTCACAATTCAACTCATTATAGTCACACTCTTAGTTTCGTTTAAAAGGGGTGGACGGAAATTTTATTACAATAATAAGGATTAACACCCTTTTATAAGCACAAAATTCTATCCTAACTGCAGCTACGATGATTCTGAAAATTACTATCAAATCCAACTTAGGGATAAAGTTCTATATATATATTTATTCCTAAAGTACACCCGCAACAAACTTGAAACTACCCATAAAACTCACAGTTTTAGCACTAGTAGAGATGTTAAAAATACGTTAAAAATACGATTTGATCACCAACTCGTTTGCGGATAAATTTGTATCAGTTTGGAGATCACACTCGGATGAGACCATAATCACCGCCTTCGGATTAAGTATTAATGATGTAATTTTATATGATATTTTGAAAATAATGTGATAAATTATTATAAATCATACAGATAATATATTATGAGTTTAATAAATAGTGTTTGAGTGATACAATTTGGGAAGGCAAGAAAAACAGAAAATGCGGTGGTCTACGACAGATTCAACTGAAAAGATCATCATAACCAAATGGGCTGCATGGAGTAATTGCAATCTTTTATAGAAAGTTGACTTACAATAATCATTATACAATTGCACTTTGGAAAATAAAAATAAAATTGCCATGATTAACAATCGAGTTCGAGACTAAGGAATGTTCATTCAAAAAGAGAAGTAAAATGAATATATAGGTCAAATTATTGGTTTCTAAATTCTTAACTACAAATTAAGTTATTTAGTGTTTTGTTATTATTATTATACTCATGTGTTCACATGAAGATGTGACAACTTTCCAACCTTGTCGGTCTGATATCTTACGTTCTTGAGTTTGTCTTTAAAATACACAGTTGGTTCAGTTGCTTCTCATCATTTATTTCCAAATTATGAAGTGAATAGTTCATAAAAGCTGCTTCTTTTTCGGTCAAGATATTACTCGTCGGCCAGGATTTGGTCAGGGCTAATTCTATTATTGTTCCACATATAAATTATAAACCCTAACAACTTCCAGTAATCTCTTCCAAGTGCATATTGAACACTGCAACTTTTCATGCCAACTTGTTCTTGTCAAATCAATCGACAGAAGGTGATGAAATTGAATACTATTGACCATATTGATTTTCCAGGTATGGAAATTTCAGCAGATTTGCAAGGAAAAAAGAGAACTTGCCTCAAAGACTCTTTCGCTTTGCAGAAGAGAGTCAACGATGAATATCGGATCATGATACCCGTTAATCCCAATAATCGCATCTAACTCGGAGGTAACCCGATAAAATTTCACGTGTCGCTTTAAGTTATACAATCCAGAGGCGCCGCGCCTCTGGGTATGAGAAGGGTTCACCCAGTTCAAGCCCACAAATTTCTAAGGACCATACGGTATTGCAACCCCAGACTACCAAAAAGTGACACTCTAAGTCATACACACGACTAGGGGATAAAACGTACAAGATGCGAGAGTGCTAACGAGTGTCTGCACATAATACAGTATTTCATGTTAGATATGAGACTTAGGACAAGGACAAGAGGGCGAGCAATCAATCACTTATATATCACAAATCAATTAGACATTATCAGATATAGGAGGACATTTAAAGTCAAGACATAAATTATGTCATATGAAAAATGTAGTCATCTATCAATTATGAAACGTAGAATATTGAACTGACATCTTGTTATACGATATATTGAGTCAACATCGAATTATATGATATAAAACTTTTGAGTCAATATCAAATCATATGATACCGGACATTGTGTCAACATTGAATTGTATGATACGAGACTTTGAACCAACATCGAATTGTATAATATGAGACTTTGAACCAACATCAAAATGGTGTGATCTTGAGGCACGTCATATAGACGTTTTTCGAAAGATGATATTTGTCCCTACTCGTAAACGAATTTTGCTAACAAGATATGAGCAAATCATCCCCGAGGATAAAACAAAATCACAAGGTTGACGAAGTAGCAAAACTCGAAGACCTTCCTTAGAATTTCTATCGGGACATATATTTTATTGGACGTCGCCGCATGATCCAGAAAAATCACACTTTAATGTATAGTAACGCCAAGAAATCACAAAAAGCACATTTTGTGAAATGAATCCGCCACTGATAACGCCAAGAAATCTACTATAAAGCCAGGTCCATGGAAGTTTGGTGGGGTCGTTTAGAGGCATGGTTTGGGACTTTGGGTGGACTTACGTCGTTGTATGTTAAATGATACAAAATGTAATATTAATAGAGTTAGGCGTATAAGAAATTTATGTATAATGAAATTTAACCTTAAAAAACTTATCTTTTAATATATATATATATATATATATTTGCGTATTAGTTTTTTTCGAATATCCCCTATTTATTTTTTATTAATTATTTTCGTTCCCATTCTCCAAACAAATTATTTGCGGACACGTAATCCATCTTTTTTCCTCCGCATGCATGCAGACACAGCAGACGTCCTCATCTTTGATTCTCCTTCCATCATCATTCGACGTGATCGACAACAGACGCCATGTCTCCTCAAGACGCATAACTGTCGCCAGAAAGAACATACTCGGTTGGATAATTGGTCGATTTAGGTTCCTCTCCCTGTCTCCCTCGCGCATTGTCTTCTCTGATTTAGGCTTCGGCGGAGATGTTTTTATGTTGTTCTTGATCTTCCTCCTCAAGCTTATGTTAGATCAAATATTTCTATCTAGTTGATCGATGGTTTAATCTTTCTAGCTTCTTCCTATAGATCTAGACCATGTTTTTTAATCGATGGTAATAAAATTGATTCTGAGCTCCGATCCTCAACTTTCATCGTGTGTTTCGTTTCTGACGCAGCTGGATCATCCAATCATGGCCCTTGTACCATCTCAATCTGCAGATTCAGTAACTCATTCTCGATCTGGGCGTGGTGAGGATATCGATGGCCATCCACCTCGCTCGCTACCACCGAAAGAAGACTATCTAGCTTATCTGGAAATGGTCGAGAAAAGCGAGGTAATTAATGACTGTTCGAATCAATTCATATCTAGGGTTTCCAACAGGTGATGAGGTTTTCTGTCTTTCATCAATAAGTTGAATATGTATGTAGGGATTCGATGTGGATCACTTCCCTAGCTTGGATCATATGCTAAACATAATCCACCCAATTCCAAAGGTAGATTTGAAAGATTTTACAGAAATGTTGGAGTATTCAACCGATTTAGCTGTAAAGGCGTATCAGGAGGAACATGTACGTTTCCCTTCTCTCGTCTCATAAATTACTAGTTAAAACGAGATGAAAATCGAACACAATACGATATTGCATCACCTTTTAACGTAGACATTGACATATGTTTTACACTTTGATATGCAATTTAAAGTAATTGCGTGACTGGTTTGGAGTATATTGCTCTAAGATCATACAATAAATAATCCTTGTTTGTATTGTCACCCTGTTTGCTTATGTAAATACCCATGCAGTTCAGTACAACATCAATATATTGTAACAGGTCTCAAAAAGGTTTGGTTAAACTTGATAGAGATTATCGTTCGGATTTGATACGTTACAAACATAGACAATATATATATATATATATAAATGTATATTTTGTTTAATGTTTTGATTGAGTTTCAGAACGAGCACCTGGAGGTGGTGAAGATCGTGAAAGCAAACTACATAGTGCGCGATCCTTACACGTTCTATATCACCTTCAAAGCCAAGGAACCGTCTGCCTCCAAAGCTAAAAAGTATCAAGCCAAAGTGTCTTACTGCAACCCTAAGGAAGCTTCGCAGGTGAGGCTTGTGAGGCTGCAGCCGCATCTAGCTGGCGATGGAAGCTCCAAGCATCTCTTCAGTTTGCCGATTAAGAAGATGCTGCATGGATCTTTAACTGGATCTTCCAAGAGTCACCACAAGAAGAAGCACTCGGAGGAATTATAGTCTTCTTTCTCAAAGGATTTATATATTGATTCTGCAGAAAAGTTTTGATTATTATGTTATCTGTTATTGCGGAAATGGATTCAAAATTTAAAATGAATTGTTCAGTTGCAGTATATATACAGTTCAAAATATATATATTGGGATACTAACAGAACTTGTCATTCATTCTGGGGTTTGCAGGAATCGGGGTAACTAATTTGTAGAAGTATAAGTACTATTTGGATTAAATAGTAAAGTGTAGTATCCATCTCGAGTACAATTTAGTGATGGTTTTTGTTATTTTCTTACCTTGGTTGATATTGTACTATAGAACTACATGGATTTTCCTCATGAGATGCAAAGACAAAAAATTTCTACACCTTAAACAGTTCATTCAAATGGTGCGAACTCAATTTGGGTGTATTGTTAAGGTCTTCCGGTCTGACAATGGTAATGAGTTTGTGAATTCCTTGGTGAAGAATATGTTTACAAACCTTGGGATTATTCATCAAACAAGCTGTGTGTATACTCCTCAACAGAACGGGGTCGTTGAACGCAAACATCGTCACTTGTTGGAGGTGGCTCGTGTCGTTAAACTGCAAGCCTCTGCTCCTGATAAATAATGGAGTTTCTGTGTGCTCACAGCATGTTACCTTATCAATGGTATGCCTTCTACTGTTCTAAAAGAAAAAACACCATTCAAAGCTCTTTTTGGTCGGAAGTTTGATATATCGCATCTTCTCGGGTCTCTATGTTTTGCAACAAGAACTGGTCTTGCTAAAGGAGATAAACTCAGTGCTCAATCACTTCTTTCAATATTTTTGGGGTATTCATTCACCCAAAAAGGATACAAGCTGCTTGGTATTGATGTGATGGAAATATTTGTTAGCAGAGATGTCTCTTTTCGGGAGAATATTTTCCCTTTTACTCTAGGGACCAATTCAAAGAGTGTTAACAATTGTAGCGGAAATATAGAGTATTGAAACTTTTGATATGCATTCAACTTAACTTCATTCAATACTGTTACATCTATTTGTACTACTAGTATGATACATGATTAATACAAAAAACAGCTCTATCTATCACTTACTAGACAAAGACATAAGGAATCAAGGAAATGTAACATTATTACATAAAGCTATCTTTATCTAATGTTTATTGTTGAGCATGTGTAGGTGAGGAATATTCCTCAAGGTGGAGTTCCATGTTGCAATTCCAACACTCTCCCAAGTTAAATAGTAGGATCTCCAATATTTAACTTGCACAGCACGTTTCTGAAGTTTGTTCCGTTGACAGCTTTGGTGAGGATATCTGCAAGTTGATCTTCAGAACGAACAAACAGAATCACAATAGCTCCATTCTCTAACTTCTCCTTTATGAAATGTCGATCAATCTCAACATGCTTGGTACGATCATGTTGAATCGGATTCTCAGAAATGCTTATAGCTGCACGATTATCACACATTATCTTACATGGTTCCTGAATAGGAAAACCAATCTCAGTTAATAACTTGTGTAACCATAACACCTCTGTAAGACCTCGAGCGGTTCCTCTGAATTCTGCCTCAGCACTCGATAGTTCCACCACTTTCTGTTTTTTACTCTTCCAACTTACCAAGTTTCCTCCCACCATGGCAAAGTAACCTGAAGTTGATCTTCTGTCAATCAGATTTCCTGCTCAATCCGCATCTGTGTATGTCTCTATTATGAGATGTCCATTTTTCTGGAACAACACTCCACTCCCTGATGAACCCTTTAAATATCGAAGGATTCTAAGAGCAGCTTCCATGTGATCTTCTTGCGGTTTATGCATGAATTGACTAACCACACCTACTACATATGCAATATCTGGTCTGGTATGTGAGAGATAGATCAATTTCCCGACTAGATGTTGAAATCTAGCTTGATCTGTTGGTTCAACCCCCTCTATTATTCGTAACCCATGATTTAGCATCATTGGTGTCTCAGCTGGTTTACAGTCCATCAATCCAGTTTCCACCAATAAGTCTAAAATGTATTTTCTCTGTGAGATGAAAATACATGTTTCAGACCGTAATACTTCAATTCCCAAGAAGTACTTGAGTTCTCCCAAATCCTTCATTTCAAACTCCTGGAATAGATTTTTCCTGAGCTGAACCATCTCTTCTTTGTCATCTCCTGTAATGATTGCTACTGCAGTATATACTCAATCCATACCCAACAATGTTGAGTCAGCCTTAAAGAGTGGAGGCATGCTATGAGAGTCGAGATGGAGGCTCTGTAGAAAAGCCAATATTTGGAGATATAATAGAGTCAGGGGTAACCCAATTAGTATTACTAACCTCCGAAATATTCGTCGGGGTTGACGGGGTTGAAACATCTAGGACCTGTAAGATGGGAGATAATGTCTCGGTGGTTCCACCAACTTGCCATGTTGGAACTATCTGAGGAAACACTGGAGTGGTCACAGTAGTTTGTATCAACCAATCTAATGGAGTACGATAAAAAATCTCCCCCTGAACAGAAGATTGGGTGATATAGTAGAATTCTGTTTCTAGAAATGTACAATCCATGGTAGTGTACATACGATTATTTTTTGGATTAAAACACCGGTAGCCTTTTTGATTAATTCCATATCCCACAAAGACACATTTGACAGAACATGGATCGAATTTAGAACTATCTGTTTTAGGAATATGAACAAAAACAGAGCATCCAAAGACATATGGTTGTAGTGTCAAGGCTGTGGAGACACTCATATGACTTGATAATACCTGAAGAGGTGTTTGAAACTGAATCACAGTCGTGGGAAGATGATTCATGAGATAGACAGACGTAGCAACAACTTCTGGCCAAAATGAAGTTGGAACATTTGACTCTAGCATTAATGCTCTAGTCATTTCTAAAATATGTCTATTTTTTCGTTCTGCAACTTCATTTTGTTGAGGTGTATGTGAACAAGAGGTTTGATGAATGATCCCATTATTCTTCAGAAATTGTTGGAGAGCGGAATTAACAAACTCTCCACTATTATCTGATCGGAGAACTTGAATATTTGTGTTATACTGGGTTTTGACTAAGTTGTGAAATTCTACAAACTTAGTGATAACTTCGGATTTGTTTTTGAGAAAGTATACCCAGGTCATACGAGAATAATCATCAATAAAAAGCACAAAATATCTAAAGCCATTACACGAACTACTATTTGGATCTGACCCACAAACATCAGAATGTATAAGGGAAAAAATCGACTTGGCTCTAGATTCAGATATGTGGTACGAGTTTTTATGGCTTTTAGCACGAATACAGGTTTCACACACAATTTCTTGATTTGACGGAAATAAACTAGGAAATAATTTATGAAGATACCCTCCAGACGGATGACCCAACCTCCTGTGCCACAACCATTGTTGCCTCGTGACTGTTCCGTGGGCAAGCATAGCAGTTCCGTGTTGAGTCACTTCCTCCACATAATACATGCCTTGATGTTCAATTCCACTTCCGATGATTTCCCCTGACGGAATATCCTGCAGTAAACACAAATCAGGGTATATTAGCACCACACAGTTCAACTCTCTCGTGACATGGCTTATTGAGAGTAACTTGCATGCTAAGCTAGGTACATAAAGACAATTCTCCAATTTAATATTTGAGAAAATATTAACAGTTCCCGCTCCATGAACCGGTACCAACTCTCCATTGGCTGTCTGTATCATTTCCCGTCTTGGTACTGAATGACTCAAAAAATCACTCATGTCATAACTCATGCTATCCGTGGCTCCACAATCGAGTAGCTATTTTCCACATTTCCCTGAAATATCCTTTTGAGCAAAAAATGTCCGAGCAACATTTTTATCATAATCAGAATTATTAGACCCAAAAAACCCATGTGTATTCATTTGGCCCGAATTTTAGCCTTGTTTCTGGCCCAAACCCGGACCTCCATTTCGGCCCAGCTGAACCAAACAATTACATGGCCCATGACTTGGCCCAGCCCCATTCGGCCCATCTCCCATTGGCAGCCCACCATTTAGGGGATAGGGGTAATAATTTGTTTACCCCCCAACCCTAAAATCTCGTTCGGTTCTCCTTGGCTTGCCGCAGTCATTTGCTCTCCACCTCTTGAAACCCTAGCTTATCCTCCTTGGCTGCCGTGACTGAGGCTGCCGCCGGCGAGGGCTCGCCTTGGCTCGTATGTCACGTTCCATTGGTTGACAGGTCTGCCGAACCCCTCGAAGCCACAGTGGTTCCACCCGTTCCAGTTAGTCCCGTCGATCGGAGCCCTTGCCACCGCGACATGACCTTGGCTTGGCTGGCCGAAGAAGTTGTTGCCGAGGCCTTGGCTTGGCTGTCCACACCCGTCACAGCCATTCGCCACCGTGGCAGTTAGGGTTCCGGCGCCTCCTCCTCTCGGGCCTCTCCATCCTTCGGGATATCCAACTAAGAGGTAGCACTCTGTCTTGTCGTGTCGTTGTTTCCCGCAATGGCTACATCGGAGGAACTTCCGGTCGACGCCTCCGACCCGGCTCGGTTTGCCTTTTCCGGCGAGCTGCTGCGGTCTGGGGTGGTTCGGCCCGAGCTTCCATGCCGGTCTCTGATAAATATCTTGTTGCTAGACCTGCTCCTATGCCCAAATCGTACGGTTCTGTTGTTTGTGTGCTCATGATTGCTCGCCTATCCCATTCCGATCGGATCGTGGAGTATGCTTTTTTGACTCCTGGTAGTGGTTCAATCCTGAGCAAATCACGTTTTTCGTTATCTCAATTTCCCTCCATAATCCTTGTAATTTGTTGTAAAAGGATTCTAGAGAGTCTTGGCCTTGTTTGGTATTGTTGGTTCGACATATAAACTCGAACAATTGGACTTCGTCTTTGGCTTTGCTATATGTTGCAGATAGTCCATTCCAGAGATCCATTGCAGTGGGAATTCAGCATATTGGTTAACCAATACCGATTCCATGTTGTCGAGCATCCACGACCATACCACGAGATCGTCTTGTTCCCACTGTAAGTATGTCGGGTCGGTGACTTTGGGTGGTGCCGGAACACCCATAAGATGGTGTAGCTTCCCTTGACCACCAATCTTCATTCGCATTAGTCGTGCCCACAGGGAGTAGTTTTCCTCGTTTAGCTTGACGCTTAAACTTATATTGGATAAATTGACGGTTTTGTGAGCGGTGTTGGATTGTGGCAGGTTCGAGAACATCGTCGCCCACTGAGCTGCAAACGGGTCACCACCCGTTGGGGTAGTCTCGGTGGTGTGAGTACTGTCCCCTTCGGAATCTGTCATGGTCTAAGGTATGTCGGTAGCCCCGGTAAATGATGATGCCGAGAAAGGTTCAATCGATCAATCTGATCGAACAATCCAGCTCTGATACCATGTTAACAATAATAGCAGAAATATAGAGTATTGAAGTTTTTGATATGCATTCAACTTAACTTCATTCAAGACTATTACATCTATTTGTACTACTAGTATGATACATGATTAATACAAAAAACAGCTCTATCTATCACTTACTAGACAAAGACATAAGGAATCAAGGAAAGGTAACATTATTACATAAAGCTATCTTTATCTAATGTTTATTGTTGAGCATGTGTAGGTGAGGAATATTCCTCAAGGTGGAGTTCCATGTTGCAATTCCAACAAAGAGTTATTAGCAACATACCCCACAACTAACCTTTGTGATATTGGTTCTTCATTATTACATGATGAACAAATTACAACAGCACCAGAATAATCTTTTCCACTTCAAGAAGATGTTGAAATTTCAGACGACAACATTCCTGATCTAGTTGTTTCCACTCCCCATACTACACGAAAGTCTGCTCGGGTATCCAAACCACCTATATGGAGTAATGATTATGTCATGTCTTGTTCTTGGATCTCCTATGCTGGTGTTTCATCAAATTACATGTGTTTTTTTGAGTGATATCTCAAAGATTCATGAGCCTCTTACATTTGTCGAAGCTGCTGCTAGTCCGGATTGGATGTTGGCTATGAAACAGGAAATCCATGTTAGAATTGTGAGTGTGGACTAAATTGAGAAGATAAGGATTTGAATATGAAAAACATTGTATTGGATTCAACTTGATTAAGATTACAATAGCTACTCTATTTATAGGAGAAACAATGACAACTAAAAAACATAAGGAAACATGTGTAGTGGAATAATAGTTGTGTATCACATGTTGGTGAGTTGTTCCACCACATGTTGTGAGTTGTAAAGGTTTGAAGTGTATTGCACATGTTCAACACTCCCCCTCAAGTTGAGCACTGGAATCTCCAATGTTTAACTTGACAAGTATATTGTTGAAAATCCTTCCATTGATTGTTTTGTTTGTTGGTCCACCATTGGGTTGCTCTGATTTGTTGTTGAACCTTATCGAAGCTAGGGCAACTCTGGATTTGTTGTTTTACCCTATCGGAGCTAGGGTAGCTCTGGATTTAGCTGTTGGACCCTATCTGAGCTAGGGCATCTCTGAATTTGTTGGACCCTATCGGAGCTAGGGCGACTCTGCTTTTGTTGGACCCTATTGGAGCTAGGGCAGCTCTGGATTAGTTGACCCTATCGGAGCTAGGACGACTCTGCATTTGTTTAAGTTAATACTCCCCTTCAAGTTGAGCGGTGGAATCTTCAATGCTCAACTTGCACAACATTCAAACATCAAGGAATGTCTTTTTTTTTCCTTTTTTTTTTACATGCATTAATTTTTTTTTTATTTTTTATTTTTAAAAATTATTAATTGTCGACAACTGACATGACATATTGTTTGTTTTGTTTATTATTTGTTTTTACTTTTGATTTGTTTATTAATTCATTTTGCTTTTGGGTTTAGCTTTCATGTTTCCTTTTATTTGCCCAAGGCAATGTTCCCCACGTTGCACTGGAGCTGTGGAACCGATGTTCCTCTACGCGTGCTGAGGAATGTTCCCAAGCTGATGTCTTAAAGCAAGGATTCCATTTCTTCAAGTATCTGTCCCCGCGTGCAACAGAGCTTAGCACGAGTGCAACCAGAGAAAGCAACGAACTGAGCTGGTGGAGATGTAACTGGGCTAGGCTGACGTGACTGGAGATGCTGGAGCCGGACTGGAAGGCTGACAGAGCTGCGGTCTGGACTGGAGCACCGACTGGGCGAGCTGGGCTGGAACACCAACTGGGCGAGCTAGGCTGGAAGCTCGGGGCTGCTCTGGATGCTCGGGGCTGTTCGGGGCTGCACGAGAACTGGAGGGACTGGTGGGCGTCGTCAGATTTGAGTTGGTGATTGTCGAGGAAGCTGTGGTGGCCGTACTGGTGGTACTCGGGTCGACGATGGAGGAAGTTGTGGTGGCCGTACTGCTCGGGTCGACTATGGCTAAAGGGTGGTAACCCTAATATCTGATTTCTTGTTTCACGAACACTGCTCTGATACCATGTTAGAATTGTGAGTGTGGACTAAATTGAGAAGATAAGGATTTGAATATGAAAAACATTGTATTGGATTCAACTTGATTAAGATTACAATAGCTACTCTATTTATAGGAGAAACAATGACAACTAAAAAACATAAGGAAACATGTGTAGTGGAATAATAGTTGTGTATCACATGTTGCTGAGTTGTTCCACCACATGTTGTGAGCTGTAAAGGTTTGAAGTGTATTGTACATGTTCAACAATCCAAGCGTTGCAGGATAATAACACCTGAACAATAGTTGATTTGCCAGAAACCAAACAAACAATCAGTTGCAAATGGGTTTATCGTGTCAAATATAATGCAGATGGTACACTGGAACGCTATAAGGAAAGGTTGGTGGCAAAGGGCTATACACAATGTGAATGAGCCAATTTCAATGAGACATTTTCACAAGTGGTTAAAATGGTCATTGTACGAGCACTATTGACGAATGCAGCTGCTAGATCATGGCCAATTTACCAACTAGATGTGAATAATGCATTTTTGCATGGAGATTTGGAAGATGAAGTATATATGGACATCCCTCAAGGATTTGATGATGACATTTATGATGGTTCTGCTGTTCCAGTTGACAATGTTGGTGGTTCTGCAGCTTGGTTAGTCACTCTTAAAGGAAAGAATGTATGCAAGTTGCTTAAGTTCTTATATGAACTCAAGCAAGCTTCAATGCAATGGAACTTGAAGCTCCCTGATTCACTTTGTCATCATGGATATGTTCAAAGCAAGTTTGACTACTCCCTATTTAGTAAATCAGAAAATGGCCATCAAGTACATTTACCGAAGAGAAGTTAGAACAAGGAAGAACCGAAGAACCCAATTGAGAAGAGCTGAAGAAACGAAGACAGAAGCCCCAATTTTGAGGTAATTTGACAGTGAGTAACCCTAATTGGCAACCCTAATTTGTTTTGCTGCAGTAATTTGAACCGTAAAACCTTATTTTTGAACCTTAAATCGTCAAATATGAGGTAATTGTTTGTTGTTTCTTCAACCCTAATTGTTTGTAGTATGTACAGAACCCCAGATGTGGCTTTTTTGACTGGGAAGATCCAGCTATGTTCCCTTACGGTCGGATTGCAGTGATGCAATTTCAACAAAGAGAGAAACATTTGAAAGAACAATTGGATGTTGTGAAAACACGAGCTCTTGAAAGTCGACCCAATCGGAAGTTAGTTGCAGTCTTGGTAATTGTTGTTGTTGTTGTTTTTGTTCTAAGTTCAATTGCGAAGAATTAGTAGAAGTTAGTTGTACCTTTGTCTGTAACTGAAGGATGAAGAACAATGTGTATTTTGCGAAGGTGGTGACTTATGTTTGTGGACATGTTGTTAAATGAAGTGTTTATCTTTTCTGAACTGTGATTAAAAGGTGACTTAAGTTTGTGAACTGTGATTAAAAGGTCACTTAAGTTTGGACATTTTGTTACCCAACCGTTACTAAAATCCAGAATACCCTAAAAAAGACACAGAATCCATAATAATCCATTAAATTCCAGAATTCAGAATACATCCCAAAACATAATCCATCCTATAAAACAAATTCTTTACAAGCAGCTAAAATTCTTTACAAGCAACTAAAATTCTTTACAAGCTGTTTGGTCTTCTTGCCCAATGTGTGCCAAATTGGATCCAATTGCCTCCTCACTATCCAATTGCCAAATTGGATCCAATTGCCTAGGTGTATGTGCCAAATTGGATCCAATTGCCTCCAATATCGATCTGTATCTTCTTCTTTACAACTAGTCCTGATGAGGTGCTTTGAGGGCTCGACCAACTTTGTGCAGGTGAAGGAGGCATTAGTGTTATCTGCAAGTTCCATTGTTACAGATCAAACTTATAGCCAGGTACAATGCATGTTGATAGCTATGAAAGCAAAAATTGCTGCTAAAGGAGGTCGAAAAGTTCAGTGTTGTTCCAAAATGCAACAGATGAGAAATACATGTCTAGATGCAAATAGTGAAGATTGAAATATACATGTCTAGATCCAAAATGCAACAAATGAGAAATACATGTCTAGATGCAAATAGTGAAGATTTTATAAGCTAAAAGCTCATGTATTAAGAAAAAAAATGTTAGCTGCATCGGCAGTGATCCCACATATATAATCCAACAATCATTATATAGATTAAAAGGTTTTCAAGGGAAATGTAAAGGACTGAGAGAGAGCTCTCATAGATGTTAGCATAGTACACAAAAAAAATGACAAATGATAGAACGGGCTACTAGCTTAAAGAAAATAAATTGAACCAGAGAAAAATATTTCAATTCACAATCCATAACATAATCATATAGCAAAGTAGAAGAGAAGGTAACGACAATAGCAGCACATACTGTAGCTCTTGATACTGTCAAAAAGCTTCCTTATATCTCTTTTTACTGCATCAACCCGCATTCAAATGGAAAAGACATAAAAAAAATAAGCAGTGGATGGACAAAACTGTCTAATTGAGGACAAGCTACAAGAAAACCTAGGTTGGACCAGAAAATAATTCCATACTAACCTTAATTGCTTGAAATATCCCATTAGCATCATCAAGTGCTACTTCAACTTCAGGAATCACACTCTGAAAGAGAAAACCCATAAAACATTATCACTAGAGATAGTGCTTGTGAAGATAATGACTAGACTCTAACACCATGAACTCGAAGATGATAGGCAGCACAGTATCAGAAGGCAACCAAGGCAATGACACTACTAACTGAAGAATGACAGCTCTGAGATTATAAACTGCCACATATTTAAGATTACCTTGATAAAATTCAAGCTCCCAATTGCATAATAGAGATTGTAAACACCTGATTTTGGCTCATGGTCAAATACCGTACGCAAGCAATCGAGCCAAGAGAAATCGATATTTAAAAAACAATAAAATAAGATGCAAATTGTGTATAAATAGAGGTTAGTTGTCGTGAGAAAGGAGGAGGGTGAGTAAAGGATTGGAAGAGAAATAGGAAGAGAGGAGTGATTAGAGAGAGTAAAAAAAAAGAGTGAAAAAAATATATCAGTAATTATCGATCTCGGTTTCTCGTACGGTGTTTAAGTTCCGAACGATTTAGGTATATTTTTCTTGCATTTAATATTGTATTTGTATTTCCTAATGTTATTATTTATGTAAAAACAAAGAAGAAGAGTTTATATACATATGTTATATATTTATGTATAATATATATTTATATTATGTTTATGTAATACTATTATATCTATATGTATAATATATGTTTATATTATGTTTATGTATTACTATATATATTTATATTATGTTTATACTATTATATATATATGTATAATATATATTTATATTATGTTTATGTATTACTATATATATCTATACGTATAATATATATTTATATTATGTTTATGTATTACTATATATATCTATACGTATAATATATATTTATATTATGTTTATGTATTACTATATATATCTATATGTATAATATATATTTATATTATGTTTATGTTATCTATTTATCTATATGTATAATATCTATTTATATTATGTCTATGTAATACTATATATATATATATTATGTATAATATATGTATATTATGTATATGTGAAAAAAATTTCAAAATTGACTTAGGTCATTCCCAAACTTTGATGAAGGTTACAACTCGGTCCTTGGACTCTCGGGTCATTTCTGGGACGTTATCGAGTGTTATAAACCAAACCGGAAAAGTTTTGGGCCATTTGTGCAAATTGTTTTTCTTAATTCAGCTCTTTTAAAAAAAATACAATTTGATTTCTAAACTTTTCTAGACATTCCATGATTTCAAAAAATGTTACAAATAAGTCTAGATTAATTTTCGGGTTATTTTTAGAATTTTACCAAGTATTACAAATAAATTTAGAATAGTTTAGGGTCAATTCTGTAATTTAAAAAAAATAATATTTTCAGTTAAGTTATATTATTTTTCGAAAATTACAATTTTTATTCCTAAATTTTTCTGGTCATTCCATGACTTTTCAAAATGTTACAAATAAGTCTAGAATAATTTTCGGGTTATTTTAGAACTTTACCAAGTGTTACAAATAAGTCCAGAATAGTTTAGGGTCATTTCTGCAATTTTCGGAAATATTTGTCCAATTCAGCTCAAATTTTTATAAATTGCATTTTGGTCCCTATACTTTTTTGGACATCCTATAACTTCTTAAAATGGGACAAATTAGTCCAACGAGCTTAATATTTTCAAAAATTATTCGTGCATGTTTTGACACGTTTAAAATGGCTCGAGAGTTGAACCATTTTATTTCGAGCACGATTAACTTTAGTTCTCTCTTGTTTATTAAAAAAAAAAATTGTTTGTACATGGTTTGTTTAATTTAAAGAAAATGTATGTAGTTTTTTTGGGCCAAGCATGATTAAAACGGGCAATTCGGGCAAAAATTGAAAAAAACATTTCAAAAGCAAAATTAAAGTACCGAAAGGGCGGATTATAAGCTCGCGAGCTTTTAAAGACGTAATCAAACCCCCGAACTCGATTCTCTGGACGTAGACCGTTTTAAGCCCTAGGATGTAAACTCCATGTACCCTAGGCAATTTTAGGATTCCGATTAGCCTTCAATTAATCGGTGGCGACTCTTTCAATTTTTTTCAGTCCGGTTGATGACCCCGCTCGACCGGACCCGTCGCTCGCCAAGACCTGACATTTTCAAAAACGAATATTTAAAATATTTTCCAAAACGGGTCGGGAAAGTCGGATCCAACGTCCGACAGAGATCATGCAGCGAACTTGCATCACTGATAGTAGATTTAAGTCTAGACGTGAAGCCCTGGGAAAAAGGGGAAAAAATACATCAGTTAGGACAATCAATTACCAAAAAGCAACAATCCCAACATTAGGAGTTGATCTGTACCTTAAGAAGGGACTCATCAGTTGCACATTTCAAAATGCTGCTAACTTTAAAGGCACATAACAAGTCTAGATGACAAGAGAAGTTGATCTCCAATCACACACTTGAGGCAGTTAAATGCAATACGTGCCACGCTAAATAACAATCCTTCCTCCATATTGCAACAATTTCTGAAACTTTCATTATTTTCAACAGCAATTTCATTATTGCTCAGCAATTTCATTATTTTCAACAGCAATCTGCACCAAATCGCACAAACACATCCAAATACGAACATATTATGCATCAATTTCATTATTTCGTACCGCAAACCAACATCAAAACCCTAATATTCAACCGAATCAAGGATTAACGTAGTGAAACAGGGTAGATGAACACAAACCCGAGTCCGAAAACAGCAAGAATGCGAAAAGCCACACAAATCGAAGTTCAATCGAAGCAAAAACACGAACTTACTTGCAGTTGCAGTTCCGAAGCGCAATGTGGCTGAGGAGGGTTCCGTCTGTGCTCAAAATCGACAAGGAGGAGATCTGCAAGTTTCGGTGTGAGTGAAATGGGAGTTGATGGGAAGTTCGAAAAATTGACTTCAAATTGACAGGAGGGGGAAACGTTGCAAAGGTGACAGGAGGGCATTATTGTCCTTTCAATTGACTTCAAATCGTTTTAATTGGGTCATGTGCTGTTCACGTGACATTTAGACGGTAAGATTTGACGGAAACTTCACGGAGTAACCTTTCAGTCACATGTTCAAACTTAAGTAACGTTTCAGCTACACAAAAAAAGATGAGTAACTTTTTAATCACATGGGCCAAACATAAGTACCGGTTGAGGTAATTAACCCTTAAATTTAAGTATAAACCAGTATCAAAAAATGAATCAATTCAAACCAATTCAAGCTGAATTTTTGGTACTATTTTGAACTGGTCTACTTGAAACCTAAAAAGACTGGTCTGGTTTTGATACTAGTTCGGTCAGACCGGTTCGAAACATACGAGAACCAGAATCAGACCAGTTCAGCCGAATCAGTTTAAATGAACAAGTCTACCCCTTACCGATGCTCATTTTAGGGAGATTTTTCATCATTTCCAAACAATAAGGGGTACTTTAAACTTTAAGATTTTTTTTAAAATCAACGTAAAGTGTAAGGTAATCTCGTATTTAACTCTATATAAATAATAGATTGATTGATAGATAGTGGGTTGTGGCACCCCGCTTGAATTATATATACACACACAAAAAAAATATGTTTTTATTGAAGACCCTAGTAAATAGTTCTTGAGGACTCCGCATAAGCCAAGCTGCCAAAGTCAGGAGAGCACATCTTTCAGCTTTCTCTCTCAAAGATGAGGACCCCTCAAAATTTTTATTTTACTAAAGCTTTCTCTACAAGTTTTGTAGATAAATAAATATTTATCTTCTCAACTTTATTTCTCATTTTTCGACTCAACTGAAGCGTGAGTGCGCGACACTTTCATCTTTGTAAGAGTATGATGAAACTGAATTGATTTTATAAAGATTTGTAAAGATGAGATCTTGTAAAAATTAATTGTAAAGTATATTTCTTTTTTAATATTTATGATAGAAATTTAAAATATATAATAATATAAATTATTATTTTTTACCGCATTCAAGGATAAAGTGTATAAACTATAAAGCTGAAAAACTCATTCAAACTAGTTTGTAAGAGTATTATATTATATTTTATGATGTATATATGATATGTAAAATATAACATTTTTCGTTAGATAAACATCATTTTAAGTATTTTAAGTATATAGTGGTCGATCTGGTTACGCGCCTTGCAGGATATGGGCGAGACGGGGGAAGGAAACGAATGCTAATAGGGGAGACGATAGCCTGGGAGGTGTGGAAGGAGAGATGTCGAGTCGCTCATGCGGAGGACAATCCGAGGCCAGAGGTTACCGTTCGAACCATCATGGCAATGGTAGAGGGAATGTGGGCAGCGAGGGCTAGCGTGGATGCTCAACTGAACCGTGTACGAGGGGGAGCCGATCAGGTATGGGAACACCCGTGTAGGGGGTGGTGAAACTGAATTGTGATGCGGCATGGGACCACCAAACAAACCAAGGAGGCACAGAGTGGTGGTCAGGGACTGGACGGGGCAGATCATCGCAGGTTGGAATTCCACTGGGACAGGGACGAGTGCTAAAGCACTTGAGGTGAGAGCAATACTCCAAGCAACGGAGTTGGCGTGTCACAATGCATGGCCCGAGGTGACAATCGAGTCAGATGCGCAACATGTCATTAACCTTCTACAAGAAGGGAATGCGAACAAAGATTGGGAACTTCAAAATATTCTAGCGGACATCTTGGAGAAGGCAAGGATCATACCACGGATCCATTGGAGATTCGTTCGTCGGGAGGCGAATAGGTGCGCCCATTGGGTCGCAACGGAATTAAAGCGGGGACTTTGTCCAAATAATTGGGTTATAAATCAACCATTTCTTTAGTAACTTTAAGTGTATTGAATTTTCAGGACTATGTTTACGAGTAATTGAATGTCTTCTTGGAAAAAAAAAATGTATATAGTGCGAGTACAAATATCAATATTTTTTAATGATATATTTCGTTAGTGATAAATAAGTACCTCCGGTTCTAGATTCGCGATGACCGCTATATAACCTCTCCAAGTCTCCACTCTCTCTACTCTCATCGGCTTTACTGTTCTCTCCTCACCAAGTACGTCAATTTCTTTAATTACTTGTTCTGCTTTGCGTAACCTGGCTTTGAAAGATGATTCGAGTCCTCTTAATTACGCATATATATATATGCTATTATGCTTCCTACGATCATCACCAGTTGATCGATCGGAGGATTGCGTTATACTTTTTTTTTTCTTCCTTCCTCTCGGTCAATTCAAGATATTTCGATTCAATTTCCTTGATTTGTCCGTGATTTCTGTACAATCAGGTTTCGTGACACCATTTGGCCTATCATTTTACCGACAAATTGAAAGATTTTAGTAAAGGCTCCTGTTTTTGTATTTTTTTATTATTAAATGGAGTTTGTGTTGATTGGAATGGATTTCGATTCGGATAGGGTCTGCTTGGATAGGGTCTGCTTGTCTTGCTCTTTACTTCCTGAGTTATTGTTTACCAAAGTCGTTTGCTTTTTGTTGAATTGCACAATTGGTAGTCTATGCCGAATTGATTTGTTAAATTCATTTTCTTTTTAAAGGGTATTTGAGTTTTGAGTGATGGGTGGTTGTCTAATTGATGATGATTGGGAGCTTGCTTCACCGGTGCATAGAGTTCAAACACTAGTGTTAGTTGGTCGCACTGGTAATGGCAAGAGTGCCACTGGAAACACCATTATTGGGAGGAAGGCCTTCAAGTCAAGGGCTAGCTCTTCAGGTGTAACAAGCACATGTGAACTGCAACAATCGGTCCTTCCAGATGGCCAAACTGTCAATGTGATTGACACCCCTGGTATGATAAATAAGCTCTGGATACTAGTCCTATTTTGCAGATGTATTATTGAAAGTCTTGCAGCAATCTGTCTTTCCAGATGTATAATCGATTTTTCATTGTTGTTATGGCAGGTCTCTTTGATATTACTGCTGGACCTGACTTTATTCGTAAAGAAATTACCAAATGTATTGACCTGGCTAAGGATGGGATACATGCTGTGGTTTTAGTTTTTAGTGTCAAAACTCGTTTCACAGAGGAGGAAAAATCTACAATTCAGAGCTTAAATACTTTGTTTGGAAATACAATTATCAACTACATGATTGTTGTGTTTACTGGTGGGGATGAATTGGAAGAGAATGATGAGACTTTGGAAGATGATTATCTGCGGGATTGCCCTCAGCCTCTGAAGGTGAGCTGAACCTCTATCAAACACAACACATGTGGTCTTTTTGGACAGTTTTGCTTCATAATAGTAGCCTTTTGTATTTGCAGCTCCTTGTATGTATTTCCTTAACCAAGCTATATACTATCTGTTGAATCTTCATTGAAGGATATTCTTTCACTTTGTCAAAACCGAGTGGTTCTTTTCAATAACAAGACAAGGGATGAAGAGAAGAGAAGTCGACAAGTGCAGCAGCTCTTATCCTTCGTAAACTTAGTTGTGAGCCAAAATGATGGAAAACCTTACACAGATGATCTATTTGTTGAAATGAAGGTTAGTCTCCCAACATTTTTACTTCAGCTTTTTCAATCGCTTCATATTAACATAGAGTTTTATCTTAATTAATCCCTTAACAGAGGAGTGCCAAAAAATTTAAGAAACAACAGAAGGTGATGAAATCCCTTGAAGGATGTACAGAAAATGAGATGCTGAAGTTCGGTGAGCAAGTGCGCTTATCCCACGAAGAGCAACTCAAGCGAATTACAGAAATGGTACACTATCCTATCATATGATTTGTTATGACTGCTTCTGGTCATGAGCTAGGTTATACTGACTGTTTTTTGTATGTGTGTGAGTACTTGCTAGGTTGAAGAGAGGCTTGGTGAGACAACTAGAAGACTTGAACAGAAACTGGCTGAAGAGCAAGCAGCGCGACTGAGAGCTGAAGAGCGTGCCAACGAAGCTCAGATGAAGTCCAATGATGAAATCTGTAAGCTGAGGCAGAGTCTTGAAAGAGCTCGCAAAGAGACAGATGAACTTCGGAAGCAAGCTGAAAGTAAGTGCACCATTCTGTAATATGGTGTATGTCGTCTGAAAATTACTTGGAACTCGTAATCTAGGTATGAATGAGCACACTCCTATGCTATTCTATAATGTGTAAATGATTGCAAACTACTTTTATATCTATATCTATATATATGTGCATTATTCATGACAAGTTATATCTGTAACGCAGCACAAAAAAATAACTCATACGGGTGGTAAAATGTAGTGTGAGCAAATTACCCATTTGGAACCGGAACCTACTCGGAATTGACACTTAGGGTAGGTTTCGGGTAGCAATTTTAATAATAGAGTAGAGTTCGGGATTTGTTTTTAAGAACCTGTATTTTAGGTTTCGATTTCAATCTAGGCAATAGGGTATCATGAATCTACCCAGAACCGGGAAAAAAAAGTATTAGTATTTGTCATTCTATTATAATTTCTAAGTTTCTAACTCTAAATGTGTTGTTGATTTACATATTATAAACTATCGCAGTTCATTTTTTCATTTTTTTCTTATAGTTCTCTTTTCTCGTGGCGTACACAATCTTGATTCTCCTATGTGTATATTTTTGTGAAAAAAAATTGTGATTGTTGGATAATTGTATTGTTGTTTTGGGGAAAAATTGATTTCACACCGAGTATACATAAGTTTTAGATGATTTATTTTAAAACATGTTCCAAATAGATACCCAGAACCGTTTGGTATACACAGGTTCTGGGTAGCTTTTTTATTTCGAAGCGTCTTAAAGAAGGGAGGGTAGGTTTTAGTTTCAAATGCAACATAGTAGGTTTTAATTTCAAAATTCAATATATTGTTACCTTGTTTGCAATAGGTAGGTTCCGGGAGTCCTAAAATTATAGGGTATCTGGAATCACTCACCGTACTCAAATGTTGCGTGAATATTATCTCAATAAACTATATTGTTAAGACAACCGAAGAATCGACATACTTGGAAACGAAGCAACATATATTGTAAACATAAGCAGACACAAATAAAGCCTTCATTCATGTCCAACAATCTGCCAAGTTGTGGCTTAAATAAACAAGCTGCAAACAAGTACCATCCATCCCAATCACATATTATTTTCTAAGCATTATTATGATCATCGATCCTTCCAAAGCACGATCACAATCAATCTGAAACGAAGCTCTCAATCATCTGCACCAACATTTCGACATGATCATCATATATCTTGATTCCAATTTGCTATACTTGAAGAAAAGAAAAGAATGAAGTAGTACCCTAGATGGAGTGCTTTCTTGTCGGCCTGAGAGTAAGCTGAGCCTTCGCTGCCTTCCATCATATTGGACGGGAAGAAATTGCGTGAAGCCAATGCCTGAATCGCATTCATCTCTTGGCCCGACACCATATTCGCCTCCTGCGACCTCTCTACTTCAGCTCTGTTCAAACATCATCATCATCATGGCTTCTATAGACATGAAATAACGTGGGATACCAATGTTTCGCTTAATTATAGTACCTTGGTTCGAAGATACAGACTTTCATTTTCCATCTCAATCTCCTACAAACACACAAATGATCAGGAAATTTAAAAAAAAAACAGTACTCGTATTATCTATATAAGACAGAAGATAAACTGGCATTAGGGCAAATATCAGTTCCACAACCAACTGAAATCCTGTCCAATATCAACATACGAGAGTCCAATACATCTCTAAGTATGGTTTATTGAAGACATATCTAGGTTTAGTTTAATTTCAAACCGGTTTAGTTGATTTTGTTTCAAACCGGTTCTAAAATTATATAGGTTTAAAGTTGTTTAATTTAAAGGGTTAATTACTTAATTGGTTACACATGTTTGACCAATGTTCAGAATGGTTACACATGTTTCAAAATGTGATTAATTGGTTTTGAAATGTGACTATTTGGTTTTTTTACTGTTCACCGTTAAAATTACAGTTAAGTCACTAATTAGATACGTAAAATGACGTAATTACCCCTAGAATCATCTTCAAGAACACATATCATCTTCAACAACAAGAATTGAAGAAACCAGAAATCAGATTTATGGTTTCTTGAGAACCCAGAATCGCAATTTTTGGGTTCTCAAGAAACCAGAAATCTGATTTCTGGTTTCTTGAAGAACCCAGAATCGCGTTTCTGGGTTCTTCAAGAAAGCAGAAATCTGATTTCTGGGTTCTTGAAGAACCCAGAAATGCTGTTTCTGGGTTCTTCAAGAACACAGAATCGCAATTCTGGGTTCTTCAAGAACACAGAATCGCAATTCTGGGTTCTTGAAGTTGTGTATTGCAGTATATGTTATCACCAAATGTGATTAAATGGTCATACATGTTTCTCTATAATGTGATTAAAAGGTCATACATGTTTCTCTATAATGTGATTAAATGGATACTGTTGTTTGAAATGATGTGATTAAAAGGTTGTACATGTTACCCACATTGTGAAGAACCCATTCGAAATGTTTGAAATTGTTGTTCTGGGTTCTTAAGAACCCAGAACAGCATTTTCTGGGTTCTTGAGAACCCTGAACATCAATTTCTGGGTTCTCAATAACCCAGAAAATGCATTTCTGGGTTCTCAATAACCCAGATCATCATTTTCTGGGTTCTCAAGAACCCAGAACAGCATATTCTGGGTTCTTGAGAACCCAGAACAGCATTTTCTGGGTTCTCAAGAACCCAGAACAACATTTTATGGGTTCTCGAGAACCCAGAACAGCATTTCTGGGTTCTCGAGAACCCAGAACAGCATTTCTGGGTTCTCGAGAACCCAGAACAGCATTTCTGGGTTCTCAAGAACCCAGAACAACATTTTATGGGTTCTCGAGAACCCAGAACAGCATTTTATGGTTCGATTTTAACATCAAATTGAATTTGATTCGATTTTGGTTCTTCAATCTTTCCAATCTGTTCTTCAATACAACTAAGGGCATAATAGTCATTTCACAATTCAATAATATGTTAAAAAAATGAATTAACGTTAAAGTTAACGGTTTACTAACGGAATAACCAATTAATCACATTTGGAAAAACATGTGTAACCAATTTAGTCACATAGCAAAACCAATTAATCACATTTTGAAACATGTGTAACCATTCTGCACAATGGTGAAACATGTGTAACCAATTAAGTAATTAACCCTAATTTAAATTTAAGTATAAACCAGTATCAAAAAACGAATTGATTCAAACTGAATTTTTGGTACTATGTTGAACTGGTCTACTTGAAACCTAAAAACACTATGGTTTTGATACCAGTTCGGTTTGATTTAAATTTAAGTATAAACCAGTATAAAAAAACGAATCGATTCAAACTGAATTTTTTGTACTATTTTGAACTGGTCTACTTGAAGCCTAAAAACACTGGTTTGGTTTTTATACTAGTTCGGTCGAACCAGTTCGAACCAGACGAGAACCAGAACCAGACCAGTTCAGCCGAATCAGTTTAAATGAATAAGCCTACCCTTTACCGATGCTCATTTTGGGGAGATTTTTCATCATTTCCAAACATTAAGGGGTATTTTAAATTTTAAGATTTTTTTTTAAAATTAGCTTAAAGTGTAGGGTAATATCGTATTTAACCCTATATAAATAATAGATTGATTGATAGACAATGACAGATCCGGTGTGGAAGAAGTGGGGTTGTGGCACCCCACTTGAATTATATATACACACAAAAAAATTAATATGTTTTTATTGAGGATCCCACTAAATAGTTCTTGAGGACCCTACTTTGTCATGTGTAAGAAAGATACGGGGGTTAATAGAGAGTTAATAAAGAGTTGAGGATGTGATTTGTAAATAGAGGAAGTTAGTCTGTTAGACAGTTGTAGCTTAACGAACTCTCGGAACTCCTTCTCCTTGCTTTATAAGGGAAGTTGATGAATCAATGAAAGCCAACTGATCATTTGAGTGAATTCTCTCTTCTCTATTGATTCTTTCTTCTTCTCAAGGTTCTAAACCTTGACATTGGTATCAGAGCTTTCGCTCTTTGGAAGTGGGTATCAATGGCGGTCACTACCAGAAACCAGGAAGCCAACAAAGTGGATCAGACCTTACGCGATCACGAGAGGGTTTTGTAACGAATGGAGGAGAAATTGGAGACGGTGGACTTGTAGCAGCAGGACCTTCAATCAATCATCAAAGGAATGGCACTACAGCAAGAACAATACTTCCGAGCAGCACCTCCAGCAGCGGCGAGAGAATCCCCAAGCGATTCGAGAGGATCGGCTACATCTCATCAAGCTATGCGAGTGGGCAAGGTCGACTTCCCTAAATTGGGGGGGGGGGGGGGGGGGGGGAGATCTGCATGGATGACTTTACAGGTGCGATCACTTCTTTGCAATGGATGAAACACCTGAATCAGAAAAGTTACGATATGCTATCGTCCATTTAGAGGGAGATGCCCTGCAGTGACACCAGTCTTACATGAAGACTAGGAGACTATTGATGATTGATTTGGCATGGCCTGAGTATGTAAGGGCTATCACAGCTCGATTTTCGGATGCACTAGTAGAAGATGCCATGGAGGAACTCCCCACATTGATATAGAATGGGAGCTTGCGTGACTACTGTAAGCAGTTTGATGCCTTACTGAATAAGGTAACCATTTGCGAAGAGTATGCTGTTAGCATATTCTTGAGAGGTTTAAAGGCTGAATTGAGGTGCCCGGTGAAGATGTTCAGACCGAAGACACTACACGATGCCTATTCACTATCAAGTTTGCAGGAAATCACCAATGCTGCTCTGTCATCTGCAGCAAAGGGGCCAACCAGTCGATATAACTCCAATTACAGCTCCAATTACTCTCGTATTCTACCACCATCGAGCACCACGGGATTGCCACTTCTTCCTACACCTACAAGTGGTAGTACATCTTCAGGAGTTAGAAGTGGTTCAAGGCCAACCAAGACTCTATCAAGTAAAGAGATCGACATGAAGAGGTCGAAGGGAGAATGTTTCTGGTGCCCAGAAAAATTTGCACCAGGTCATGTTTGCAAAAAGAAACAGCACTTCCTGATCGAAGTAGAAGGGGAGGAAGAGGACTCGTTGCTGGTTCAAGAAGATCTTGGAGATGAACCACACATATCCATCCATGCGTTGACAGGAGTCCATTCCTTCTCTACTATGAAGGTAGTGGGATCGGTGGGCAACAGACAGCTGCAGATTCTGATTGATTCGGGCTCTACGCATAATTTCATCAATGCACAAACAACTGCCAAACTTCAGTGCAACCAACAGGAGGTAAAACCTCTATCTGTGAGCGTGGCTAATGGATCACATCTTTCGTACACTGCAATGTGTTCAAACTTTGAATGGATGATGCAAGGAATGTGGTTTAGCACCGATGTGTTCGTATTACCCCTGGATAACTATGACATGGTCTTGGGCATCCAATGGCTAGCCTTATTGGATGATATTGTGTGGAACTTCAATAGGCTAACCATGAAGTTTTCCATACAAGATAGGATCTGTGAGCTATAAGGAGTAGGTTCGAATGGAGTCTCCTTATGCTCTGTCGAGAAGATGAATAATCTGTTGCTACATTCGGGTCAGTTAGCTGCAGGCCACTTATGCAGTATAAGGATGATGGGATCTGAAGGGGAAGAATCAGCTGTCACAGCTCCAAAGGTTGCAGATCAGCCTACAGCTGCTATTCAGCACGTTCTGAGCCAATTTGCTGATATTTTCCGTGTGCCCGAAGCCTTACCTCCATCTCGAAGTTGTGACCATCAAATCATACTCAAGGAAGGGATGGTGCCCATTAACCAAAGACCCTATCGTTACCCGACAACCCAAAATGATGTAATTGACAAGATGACGAGGGAATTACTGGAAACTGGAGTAATTCAACGAAGCAAGAGTCCATTTGCTTCGCCTATTGTCTTGGTAAAGAAGAAAGATGGGTCCTGGCGTATGTGTATAGACTATCGGAAACTGAATGATGCCACTGTCAAGAATCGTTTTCCGATCCCATTAATAGAAGAGTTGTTGGATGAGCTGGAAGGAGCATCCATATTTTCGAAGCTGGACTTGAGATTTGGGTATCACCAAATTAGAATGAATACTTCGGATATCCACAAGACAGCTTTTCGCACACACCAAGGGCATTTCGAATTCTTGGTCATGCCTTTTGGGTTAACAAATGCCCCGACAACCTTCCCGGCATTGATGACAAAGCCTTCCAGCCCTTATTAAGAAGATGTGTTCTGGTGTTTTTTGATGACATTCTGGTCTATAATCGGGATGAGGCTGCTCATGTCTATGATTTATTCGAAGTACTCACCTTACTTCGAAAGCATAACCTCTTTGCTAAGGAATCCAAATGTAGCTTTGGAGGCCATAAGGTGGAATATCTAGGCCACGTAATATCTGCAGCAGGAGTAGCTACAGATCCCTCCAAGATAGTGGCAGTAGAAGCATGGCCAAAATCAGCCACAGTAAAGCAGCTAAGGGGATTTTTGGGATTGACTGGTTATTATCGGCGTTTCATCCGTGGTTATGGACTATTGGCTCGGCCCTTGACTGATTTATTGAAGAAAGGGGTATTCTGTTGGAATGAAGCAGCTTCCCGGGCCTTTGATCAATTGAAGACTGCACTCACCTCCGCACAAGTGCTGCAACTACCCGACTTCAAGAAGCAGTTCGTTGTAGAGACAGACGCCTCATCTATGGGGATCGGGGCTGTTTTGATGCAAGACTCTCATCCTATTGCTTTCATTAGTAAGGCATTATCCCCTCGTCGCCAAGCATTGTCAGTATACGAGAAGGAACTGTTGGCGATAATATTTGCAGTAAAACACTGGCATTACTATTTGATCACACAAAAGTTCATTATTCGAACGGATCAAAAGAGTCTAAAGCACCTCATTGAGCAAAGAGTGACAACCCCACTGCAGCACACATGGTTAGCCAAGCTAATGGGATATGATTATGAGATTTTCTATAAAAAAGGAACATAAAATTCTGCAACAAACGCCTTATCAAGGGTATCGGGTGCTGAGGTATTCAACATCACACTTTCTTCCTTGCAACCATTGTTATTGGATCATATTATGTCTTCCTATGCTGGTGATGTGGATATCCAGAAGTTGTTGAGTGAGTTACAACAAGGGAAGCCTTCGGCAAAGAATTATGTGTTTGATGGGAGCTATTGCGAAGGAAAGGGAAACTAGTGGTTGGCAATAACCGAGAGTTACGAAGAGAAGTTCTATCTTTGTGTCATGATTCAGCTTGGGGGGCACTCAGGATTTCATGCATCTTATCAAAGAGTGAGAAGTATGTTCTACTGGAAGGGTCAATCTAGAGACGTGAGGGCCTATGTTCGGGAATGCAGAGTATGTCAGCAATCAAAATCAGAAACAACAGCTAGTCCCGGGTTGTTGAATCCTTTACCAATTCCCACAGGTGTGTTCTCTGATATTTCTATGGACTTTATCATTGGGTTGCCTCGGTCACATGGGAAAGAAGTTATATTCGTTGTGGTTGATCGGTTCACCAAATATGCCCATTTCATGGCATTGGGTCACCCCTATTCTGCATCTCAAGTAGCTGAAGTGTTTATGGAGTCTGTTTTTAAACTGCATGGTTGTCCCTCCACTATTGTATCGGACAGAGACTCTGTTTTCTTGAGCAATTTCTAGCAGTTACTATTTTGATTGCAAGGAGTCCAACTCGCCATGTCTATTGCATATCATCCTCAGTCGGACGGGCAAACAGAAGCTGTGAATCGTTGCTTGGAAGCTTACCTCAGGTGTATGACTGCAGATCGACCGAAGACTTGGATGAAATGGTTGGCATTAGCCGAGTGGTGGTACAATACCAATCACCATTCAGCTATTTCTATGACTCCTTTCCAAGCTCTATATGGCTTCCCACCACCATTACATATCCCTTATATCCCAGGAGACTCCAAAGTTGATGTGGTAGATGATTTACTTCGGGCAAAGGAGGAGACTTTAAGGTTGCTTAAGATTCATCTGTCAAAAGCTGTCAACCGCATGAAGTAGTTTGCGGATCGGAGAAGGTCTGACAGAGTTTTTCAGGTGGGAGACTGGGTCTTCCTCAAACTTCATCATTTCCAGCAGCAATCCCTTCGTTCTAGATCACAGCACAAGTTGAGCAGGAAATATTATGGACCTTTTTTGGTATTGGAGAAGATAGGAGCGGTTGCATACCGTTTGGATCTACCAGCTAGTTCGATGGTTCATCCTACCTTTCACGTTTCCCTTCTAAAACGAGCCCATGGTATCAATCAGACAATTCATCAGTTGCCATCGGTAGAAGGATCAGATGCAGCAGTAGTTCTACCAGAAGCTATATTGGAAAGGAAATTGGCTAAACGTCATAACCGAGCTGCTGTGAAAGTGTTGGTTCGTTGGTATAATCGGCCATTATCAGAAGCTACATGGGAATTTCTAGATGATTTGCAAGTGCGTTTTCCGGATTTTAATCCGTGAGGTCACGGATCTTTTTTTGGGGGGGAGTTATGTCATGTGTAAGAAAGATACGGGGGTTAATAGAGAGTTAATAAAGAGTTGAGGATGTGATTTGTAAATAGAGGAAGTTAGACAGTTGTAGCTTAACGAACTCTCCGAACTCCTTCTCCTTGCTTTATAAGGGAAGTTGATGAATCAATGAAAGCCGACTGATCATTTGAGTGAATTCTCTCTTCTCTATTGATTCTTTCTTCTTCTCAAGGTTCTAAACCTTGACACACTTGTTCTGCTTTGCGTAACCTGCTGTGAAAGATGATTCGAGTCCTCTTAATTACGCACATATATGCTATTATGCTTCCTACGATCATCACCAGTTGATCGATCGGAGGATTGCTTGCATTATACTTTTTTTTTCTTCCTTCCCCACTAAATAGTTCTTGAGGACCCCACTTGTTCTGCTTTACGTAACCTGGCTGTGAAAGATGATTCGAGTCCTCTTAATTACGCATATATATGCTATTATGCTTCCTACGATCATCACCAGTTGATCGATCGGAGGATTGCTAGCGTTATACTTTTTTTTTCTTCCTTCCTCTCGGTCAATTCAAGATATTTTGATTCAATTTCCTTGATTTGTCCGTGATATCTGTACAATCAGGTATCGTGACACCATTTGGCCTATCAATTTCCCGATAAATTGAAAGATTTTAGTAAAGGCTCCTGTTTTTGTATTTTTTATTATTACATGGAGTTTGTGTTGATTGAAATGGATTTCGATTCGGATAGGGTCTGCTTGGATAGGGTCTGCTTGTCTTGCTCTTTACTTCCTGAGTTATTGTTTACCAAAGTCGTTTGCTTTTTGTTGAATTGTACAATTGGTAGTCTATGCTGAATTGATTTGTTAAATTCATTTTCTTTTTAAAGGGTATTTGAGTTTTGAGTGATGGGTGGTTGTCTAATTGATGTACCGGTGCATAGAGTTCAAACACTAGTGTTAGTTGGTCGCACTGGTAATGGCAAGAGTGCCACTGGAAACACCATTATTGGGAGGAAGGCCTTCAAGTCAAGGGCTAGCTCTTCAGGTGTAACAAGCACATGTGAACTGCAACAATCTGTCCTTCCAGATGGCCAAACTGTCAATGTGATTGACACCCCTGGTATGATAAATAAGCTCTGGATACTACTACTAGTCCGATTTTGCAGATGTATAATTGAAAGTCTTGCAGCAATCTGTCTTTCCAGATGTAAAATCGATTTTTCATTGTTGTTATGGCAGGTTTCTCTGATATTACTGCTGGACCTGACTTTATTCGTAAAGAAATTGCCAAATGTATGGACCTGGCTAAGGATGGGATACATGCTATGGTTTTAGTTTTTAGTGTCAAAACTCGTTTCACAGAGGAGGAAAAATCTACAATTCAGGACTTAAATACTTTGTTTGGAAATAAAATTATCAACTACATGATTGTTGTGTTTACTGGTGGGGATGAATTGGAAGAGAATGATGAGACTTTGGAAGATGATTATCTGCGGGATTGCCCTCAGCCTCTGAAGGTGAGCCGAACCTCTATCAAACACAACACATGTGGTCTTTTTGGACATTTTTGCTTCATAATAGTAGCCTTTTGTATTTGCAGCTCCTTGTATGTATTTCCTTAACCAAGCTATATACTATCTGTTGAATCTTCTTTGAAGGATATTCTTTCACTTTGTCAAAATCGAGTGGTTCTTTTCAATAACAAGACAAGGGATGAAGAGAAGAGAAGTCGACAAGTGCAGCAGCTCTTATCCCTCGTAAACTTAGTTGTGAGCCAAAATGATGGAAAACCTTACACAGATGATCTATTTGTTGAAATGAAGGTTAATCTCCCAACATTTTTGCTTCAGCTTTTTCAATCACTTCATATTAACATAGAGTTTTATCTTAATTAATCCCTTAACAGAAACAACAGAAGGCTGAGATGCTGAAGAAGCAAATTACAGTAATGGTACACTATCCTATCATATGATTTGTTATGACTGCTTCTGGTCATGAGCTAGGTTATACTGACTGTGTTGTATGTGTGTGAGTACTTGCTAGATTGAAGAGAGGCTTGGTGAGACAATTAGAATACTTGAACAGAAATTGATTGAAGAGCAAGCAGCGCGACTGAGAGCTGAAGAGCGTGCCAAAGAAGCTCAGATGAAGTCCAATGATGAAATCTGTAAGCTGACGCAGAGTCTTGAAATAGCTCGCAAAGAGAGAGCTGAACTTCGGAAGCAACCTGAAAGTACGTGCACCATTCTGTAATATGGTGTATGTCGTCTGAAAATTACTTGGAACTCGTAATCTAGGTGTGAATGAGCACATTCCTATGTTGTTCTATAATGTGTAAATGATTGCATGCTACTTTTATATCTATATCTATATATATGTGCATTATTCATGACAAGTTATATCTGTAACGCAGCACGAAAAAATACGTCATACGGGTGGTAAAATGGAACCTACTCGGAATTGACACTTAGAAGGTTTTGGGTAACAATTTTAATAATAGGGTAGAGTTCAGGATTTGTTATTAAGAGCCTGTATTTTAGGTTTCGATTCAATCTAGGTAATAGGGAATCATGAATCTACCCAGAATCGGAAAAAAAATATTAATATTTGTCATTCTATTATAATTTCTAAGTTTCTAACCCTAAATGTGTTGTTGCTTTACATAGTATAAACTATTTCATTTTTTCAGTTTTTCTTATAGTTCTATTTTCTCATTGTGTACACAATCTTGATTCTCCTGTGTATATTTTTGTGAAAAAAATAATTTCATACTGAGTATACATAAGTTTTAGATGATTTATTTTAAAACAGATTCCAAAATGATACCAGAACTGTTTGGTATAAACAGGTTCTGGATAGGTTTTAGTTTCAAATGCAACATGGTAGATTTCAATTTCAAAATTCAATACCTTGTTACCTTGTTTTCAACAGTTAGGTTCCGGGAGTCTTAAAATTATAGGGTATCTGGAACCACTCACCCCTATTCAAAAGTTGCGTGAATATTATCTCAATAAACTTATTGTTAAGACAACCGAAGAATCGACATACTTGGAAACGAAGCAACATATATTGTAAACATAAGCAGACACAAATAAAGCCTTCATTCATGTCCAACAATCTGCCAAGTTGTGGCTTAAATAAACAAGCTGCAAACAAGTACCATCCATCCCAATCACATATTATTTTCTAAGCATTATTATGATCATCGATCCTTCCAAAGCACGATCGCAATCAATCTGAAACGAAGCTCTCAATCATCTGCACCAACATTTCGACATGATCATCATATATCTTGATTCCAATTTGCTATACTTGAAGAAAAGAAAAGAATGAAGTAGTACCCTAGATGGAGTGCTTTCTTGTCGGCATGAGAGTAAGCAGAGCCTTCGCCGCCTTCCATCATATTGGACGGGAAGAAATTGCGCGAAGCCAATGCCTGAATCGCATTCATCTCTTGGCCCGACACCATATTCGCCTCCTGCAGCCTCTCTACTTCAGCTATCTGTTCAAACATCATCATCATCATGGCTTCTATAGATAGGAAATAACGTGGGATACCAATGTTTCGCTTATAATTATAGTACCTTGGTTCGAAGATACAGACTTTCATTTTCCATCTCAATCTCCTACAAACACACAAATGATCAGGAAAATTTTAAAAAAAAACAGTACTCGTATTATATATATATAAGACAGAAGATAAACTGGCATTAGGGCAAATATCAGTTACCCTCTTCTGCAAGAACTCAATCTCTGCAAGCAACATCTCGTGCTGTTCATATGAGAAAATCAACATAAAGTTGAATATATGATGATTAGTGAAGGAAAGGGAAGTGATAAAGTAATTAAGGTTGAGTGGAAATTGATTACGAATAATGTACCTTCTTGGACCGAATCCTGGTGATGCCTCGTTCCAGTCTGTTCTCCAGTTGCTTCAGCTCCTTCACTGATAGTGAACTCAGAGAGTCTCCCATCAAGTTCCTACACATGATATAATTTTAATACAAAAAATATATATAATTATAGTTTTGTATTTTCAATACCTGTTGGAGTTTTGTAGCATCTGTATCTGCTGCCTGAGTTTGGTTGATTCTTGTTGGTAATACTATCAGAAAGTGAATACTGGCGAATCAGAGAATGTTCGATCGAGTCTCCAAATCTATAGTACATGTGAATGAACTGAGCATATCACCTGAGCATTGATCTCAGTAACGGATGTGGTATTAGAGCTGTCTGAGTTTGCTTTCTTGTACCTGTCTATGGTTGCCTTGATGCTGCACAAAGAAATTACAAAACTTATGTATTTACAACCCTTATTTAGAGGTTTACGTGGGAGATCCAACTGGAACCTGGTTTTGGTTACAATACTTAGGATCAAATTCAAACAATGATTTGACGTGAAAATGAGAAGGATGAATCATTCATTATACAGTTTTTGACTAACTGGTGGAATATGGCCATCTTTTCTAGTGGCATTTCGTGGGTACTAGGTTGTCTTTAAAAAAAAATTCATCTATCTATTACTTAATCTTATATAACCCAAATCATAATGTTTCATTTGTAAACAAATAAAAAGAAGGGTTAAATACCAAGGAGCTATCTGAACTTTGAACGTTTTGAAACGAGCTAACTGAATTATAAAAAATCAAAACAGGCAGCCTCAACTTTGGCGAAGGTGCAATGAGTTACCTCCGTCAAAATTACCGTCAACTGTTGACAGAAATTCGTCAAAAATCCGTCGGATATTCGTTAGAAATTGGACGGAGGTAGCTCGTTGTACCTTCGCCAAAGTTAAGGTAAACTGTTTTAATATTTTTAAGTTCGGGTAGCTCATTGCAAAACGTCCAAAGTTCAGGTAGTTCATTGTTATTTAAACCTAAAAAGAAATTGTTGCTGGCTTAACTACATCCCTGAACTTCTTTCCTCAGAAAGATACTGAAATCAAACCAGCTAGCTAGCTAGCCACCCACCCACCCACACCGTACATAGTAGAGAGGGAGATGCATTAGTCATTCCACTACTCCCCATTTTGTCAATCATGCATAAGGAAATAGTGAAATCTTGGATGAGTTGCTCACTTTCTGCTTCATTTATTTTCTAGCGTTGAAACAGAAACAGACAACCTCTGCAACTCCCCATGCATTACCATCCCATCCAAACCCTCCTATCTCTCTCTCTTGATTTCAACTTTCGACGGGTAAACTTTCACTGAAAAGAAGCGAAGGACTCGAAGAGGACGAAAGCTAAACAAGGAAAGGAACACTGCACATTTGTGTGAACTTATCAGAAGAGAATGCATGGGAGAAGAGAAGAAACCATACAGTACAACAAAAATTATGAAGTAGAAACACTTTTACAAGTTGCTTTGACAGATGCATTTGGAATCTACAGAGCTCCAAGGACAAGAGAGGAGGTTGTCAGTTTGGATTACATGTTTGTTCATGGAAGTGTTTTGTTAGGTTTGCCAAGAAGAACAAGCTGGTTTTAGTTCGTGAGAAGTAATTTGAAGATACATATTTGCAAAAGCATAAGACACCAAACTGGACAAGTATATATTATTACTAAAATTAACGAATATTAACAAGACAAGGATTCCTCCTTATAAGAATTACAAACCATTGTGAAATATGCAATATATAATAGAATACCTAACATACAGTCCAGAGTTTGTGCGTAGAGAATTCAAAAATGAAGGGTGAAAGGGAAAATCATATATGTAATTAACAAAGAGAAAATCCAGTGATCTACAGCCAAACGACCTAATTTGAATAGAAGATTTGTGGCAAATAAACATTATTATTATCCCAAGACTGTTAATTCATGACATGCCTAGTAGAGGGTGTCGAATTTGATATAATATATATACACAAAATAATATATCGATGACTTCCCAAATCACTTGGTTAACATTCAACCCGATGAAATCTGTAGAAATATATATAGAACTCAAAACAAGTACAGTTGAACTGTATAGAGATATCCATTCCTTTTCATTACTCGTACTTATATAGATGTAAACCTTTTCATTACTCGTACTTATATATAGATGTAAAGACACAACTTTGATTGATTTTCGCTATATTTTACTGCAATCACAGAACTACATTAAATGACTTCAGATTTCTAATTAGGGCAATTCTCTCTATATATAATTATGAACTTTACTGTTTGTGAAAAAAATAAAAATAAATCCTGGTTTATTGGTCTTTCTACGGATACAACAATATAGGGTTTCTTCTGTACAAGGAAAAAAACGTATATCTATATATATATATGTGTGTGTGTGAACGCAAAAACCCCTTAAAAACTAGCCAACTGTAAGATCCGATGCCTTGGATGCATGAAGACGATTCAGTGCAGATTTTTTCTTGGTGATGAAGAAGAATATGTTAATATATATTAAGAAGCAGAACTTACTTGTTGTTGGAGTACTCATAGAGACGGCCTCTGCTGGAGAAGACGATTAGGGCTACTTCAGCATCGCAGAGGACTGATAGTTCGTAAGCTTTCTTCAGCAATCCATTCCTCCTCTTGCAGAAGGTGACTTGACGATTTGTGGTGTTCTCGATCCTCTTGATCTCGATCTTTCCTCTCCCCATGATTCGATCTTCCTAATATCCTCACTCAAACCCTCTCTTTTAGGTAGATCTAAGAGAGGAAAATTATGCACTTTATGTATGTATAACTTCTCTCTTTGTTATCTTCTTTGTAAGAAAAAAAAAACAAGGAAAATTATAATCTCTGTGATCAAGGAGTGAGATTGAGAGGTGGGGTTGGAAAAGCTGTAAACCTTATACTAACTGAGAAAGGTTCTACATACATGTTATGAATCATCTCTCTGCTGAAAGTTTTTTTTTTTTTGCAGAGATAATAAGTCTGAACAAAAAAGAAAGTCAAAAAAAAAAATACACCTTAAACTCAAGAGAAAATGTGAACTCAGCAAACCCTTGTACCAAGAAACTAAAAATTTAGCAAACAAAATACATCTAAAGTCTAAACCCTAGAACACTCTTGTTTATTTTATTTTTATTTACAAATTCTTGTTTCTTTTGGAAAGAGGACTTGAATCTTCCTTCTCACTTCATAGAGAAGAACCAGGCCAGTATGTAAATGAAGTTATTTCTGTGGTTTAGAAAAGAAGCATAGAAATTGTATATATATAATATGGCTACGTATATATTATACATATAATATATGTATGGAAGTGTAATTGTTGAAAAGAAGAAAAAAAGCAGAAGAAAGGAAAGATTCTTGTGTTTTGATTTTGCCTTGCTGCAGATCTACGAGAGAATCTATCGAAGTACCCAAACAACTGAAGTTGGGGATCGTGAAATTATGCACAAGGAAGTGAAACATGGTGACGAGATCTGAGAGTAAATTTATTTCTTTTAATAGATTTTGCATCAAATAACTTCAAAAAAACATCATAAAAGAATTCAAACCTCTTCTCCTTCTCTTCTGCGGCCAAATCCAGCCTTGGCAAGCACACAGATTCCAAAGAAACCCAAACCTAAGTTATTGAATAGGAAATGGAAATTACGTAGCTTTTAATAGCACGAAAGACTATACTGAGAGACAGAGAGAGAGAAATGACGAAAAGGACTGGCCAATTGGTTCGTTTGCCATAAACTCATGCAAGATGTGGTAGTCTTAGCTAAATGGAACAACTTTGCAGGTGGCAATTCACACTATTTACTGCAATGAAGTTTTTCTCCATCAAAATACATTTATATATACATATATATTTCAATACTATATAATATGAGTATATCTATCAATTGGTGGGTCATATAATATACGAAAACCATTCCATGAACAACTTCATAGAATGAGCTTACCCAACTCTAATACTAACTTTTCAAGTCAATGATCTGTATGAACAGTCTGATTTCTAATAACTCTCTCAGATAAAATTTTCAATAGTTTGATTGTTTTACCAGAACTATAACTTTTGTTATTCATTTATTATGAACCTCATCTGGCCAAACATTAGTTACCACTAAAGCCTAAGACGACTTGTAACGCTAAAAAGGAAGAAGTGTGCTAGCTATCTATCACATAAACTCCAATTATATGGAATTTACCATGAGCCACACAGGTCAACCGACGAGTCAAGCTCTATACCCTAACTCGCTAGATGTATTTTGGTGAGTTAACCCCTAAAATTACCAAGAAAATATACATTGAATACAAAAGAAAATAAATTGATACATATATTTTCCTTTAAAGTTCCTATGGAGGGATTGAATATGTAAGCATGGTGACATTATTCATCTTTGTATTATATATATATATATATATATATATGGTTTAATTGTGAAATGGGTAACGAACGTTATATGATTTGATAACTAAGTGACTGAAGTTTAAAAACAAAAAACAAATAGGAAACTCGATGTTAAATTTAATTATCGGGGCTGAGTCACACCCAAATAGCAACCACATTATACAATTCGGGTTCCATCATAAAACCAATTGGTGATAGGAGGAGGTAGCATTGTTGTATATATGGTGCCTAAATTTGTATTATACCACCGGTGTGGTATTTTTTTTATTTGTCACAGTGATATTTTTAACACTCCCCCGCACTGTGACAACTCGTATTTTTAAAGGCACGGCACCGACACATTTTTTAATCCAGACGGGTTGAGACTCAACAAATCTTCTCTCACGTCCAGGTCCGACCCGAACTCTAGTACGTGGAGTAAACAGGACACAACAAGCCCACATCAGGCACCCACAACGGGAAACAACTCAACACCGTCAAACGGAACCGGGCTCTCATACCATGTTAAATTTTAATATCGGGGTCGAGCCACACCCAAATAGCAACCACAATATGCAACTCGAGTTCCATCATAAAACCAATTGGTAATAGGAGGAGGTAACTTTGTTGTATATATGGTGCCCAATTGATTACCTCCTCCTATCACCAATTGGTTTTATGATGGAACCCGCGTTGTATATTGTGGTTGCTATTTGGGTGTGGCTCGCCCCGATATTAAAATTTAACGCTAGACTTTTTAAATAAACAACTAGAAGCATTTGTTTAATTTTAGGTTAAAACACATAGAATCAACTACGTGTTTATCCCGTGATAAATAAATTTGACCTTCTTTTCTGAAACTAAGGATCACCGAAGGGTATTCCAAACGTAGAAGTTCTTCAACCGTAGACATCTTTTGTTTTTCCTTCCATTAATTTGTTTTAGATTAAAGGTTTTCCAACCGTAGAAGTTCTCTGCTTCCTTCTTCTGATCATCGTCATGCGATTACAAACAATTTATTGCTCCATCCACTATTTGTGAATCTAATAGAAGCCTTTTCTTGTATTATTAATAATGTTCTTGTTCTATAATTAATTTCAGTTCTCATGAATTAACCATTACTATGAATAATAATACATCAAAGGAGAACGCTATATTCCACAGTAAACCCAGAATTCCTCCTATTTGAGATCATAAAGAACAATACAAATCCTCAAAAATACGCATAAATGTGATTACATATCGCGCATGCTAGAGAAATATGATTATGAGTGAGTGAAAGAAGATCAGTTTAGGGCATAAAAGATTTAGAATATGATGGGTTCCACGTCTCTGAGCACTTTAAATGTGCAAGGTAATGAAGATTTGAGGGTCTTTTACTTCATAAGGTGTTGGCATTTTGTGTTGTCTTTTTCCTTTTACAGTGTGTTGCGACATGCAAAAGTTGAAGTTTTTGTAATGGATGCTGAGAATTTCTCACGGTCTGCATGGGGATTGGATTTTGATGGAAAACCCTAATTATGTTGCCTGCCTCCATAGATTAAGGTGCATGTCGTGCCCTGAAAGCGAAAAGGAATCTGAAAACTGAAAAAAAGTCATCTGCTTTAGAGGGGTTTGGTTTCAAATTTTCAGCCCTTAAGCTAGCTAGCTAAGGTGGTATTCGAGACAGGTAAATATTTATTAACTTTATGGTTCTAATGTTGAGATTTTTTATCATTATTTGTAACCATAGAAGTAATGGGGTAGTAGCTGAAGTCCATTCAATGTACAGTAACTATTCCAAATCTATTATTTTAGAGAGTTTTTACTTTTTAGAGTGAGGATGTTTGGTCATGAAACCAAGAATATATATTTTAGTGGGAAAGAGTTAAGAGTAAAAGTAAATAAATTTGATGGAAGAAAATATAAGGTTTCAAAAAAATTAAATAAAGGGTAAAATACAACATTGTCCCCTAAAGTTTACGTTAATTTTAAAATTTCCCCTTAAATTTTAAAGTTCCCCCTAATGTTTGGAAATGATAAAAAAATTATCTATTGTCAGATGCTCTTTCATGAGAGATTTTTCATCATTTCTAAATATTAGGGGGACTTTAAACTTTAAGAGAAATTTTAAAATCGGTGTAAACTTCAGGTGCAATATCGTATTTAACCCTTAAATAAAACATAACTATATTTTTTAGGGGTAAAAATGCACATTTTTTAACAAAATTTAGGGGAGATAGGTGCTCCTAGTTCATCTTTTGCTTTGTCCCTGGCCGTACTAATGAATACATTGTAGAGATGTCTATATTATAAGTGTATTAATGTATAAAATTGGATATGAGTTAGTGAATTAGTAAGAAATGTAATATTAGTTATAAGCAAGCACTCTAACTGTATCAAAACATTTCATATTTTCACTACTAAAATTAGCTTAAGGTGAGAACTAACGAATGTGCGTATCAACACATTTAGATCATGACATCATATTTTGTGTAACATAACGCGTGTTAGAGTTTAATATAAATATTAGTGAAATATATTTATGAATTAAAAAGCAATTTAATTATATGGCATAATATGAAAAAGTTGTTTTAGTCCGTTTACATGCATTGTTCCAACAAATAATAAAATGCATATTATTTTATTAATATAAATAATTTTTTCACATGGAAATATGAATTAATAACTTATTATAATATTTATTTAAGTAAAGTTTGCTCAATATTCGGATAATGATTTAATAAAGTGGTTTCAAAACATTGAGACTAATTAACCATTTTAAAAAATATATAATAAAAATATGGAGATGCCCAAATGATATTTCTCATTTCCATTCTTCACTGTTTTTATTTTATTTATTGTTATAATTAAGTAAATTATCTATCTTTTAATTGGTTGGTCTAATTAATTGTAGCTAAATGTATATGCAACTTTGATAATTTTGTGAATAGATTTTCTGAATGAGTATTATATATCCTGGCATCTAGGGTTTAATTTGGATCATCATCATACCTAAATGCTACTTACAAAAGCAGTTGGCTTAAACTACAATCAATCTTTTTTGTTTTTAATTTATTTTATAGAAGTAGAGACCTAGTTATATGATGACTTTTCATTTTTGACGTATTGCACATTTAAATTATAAATATGTTTTTTTTTTAATATCTAGCCTTTTTAATATCTATATTTATCCTAAAAAAATATTTGTTTTAATTATTTATCTTGATTTTAATTTTTCTATCTTTTGATATAAAATTCTAAGAATCAATTATATTCTACATAACCAACGGACACATGGTCCAACGGTATCATCTCTTGCTTCTAAGCAAGAGGTCATGAGATCGATTCTCGATGTAACTAAGATTAATTCTTGGATGGCCAAAAAAAAAAATTATATTCTACATATTTTATTTGTATTAATTATGTCCCATTATTTTGTATTAGTCTTCCAATAGGGTTATGGGTGTCATGTAGGGTGAAAATGAAGAAGCATGACGGGAAAGAAAAATATGCAATATTAATTATTTGTTTATGTAAAATTAATAATGGTTCCTTTAAATAAACACACATGTAATTAAGTAAGGTCACATGCCCTATCTTAGGGTATTGGGACATTGTTTCCATATTATTAGAAATTTATTAGCTCCTCATTTTCAGGGCCAAAAATTTCCACAACTTTCCATCCCTTCGCCCATCTTTCCACCATATCCTTGGAATTAAGGATCCTTTGTCTTTGTTTTCATCTTTCTTTTTATATAATTTTAAGGTTTAATTCATGTTACAAAATAATTATAAAAATTATCCTTCAATAATTAGTCAAAGATATTAACATTGATTTAGTTAATTAGAGTATACAAATTGTATACTCTGATTAACTAAAATAAATACTAAAATTGTTTACAAATTTAATTGTAATTATGTACTTTATAATAATAAAAGAGAAACATATAAGTATACAATGACAACAAATAACAGTAACAATCGAACAATAACAAAAGTTAAAAGACCTATAAGATATTAGTTATAACATAATAATATTTATTTAGTGATATATTTAGTTTTGATTGTAATACACAAACCCTAATTCTTGAATAGATTTTATCGGTTTCTATAATAAAAAATTATGAACTCTACCTTAATACCAAACATTCTACCTCGGCCCCTACTTTATAAGTTGATTTAAGGTAGGTTAAGAATTTAAATGAATATTTTGTTCACCGATAGTACTAATTTTAATTACCAATAGGCAATAACCAAACAAAGTGCAAAAAGTTTCACCTTGAATATTATTCAAAACTACTACTTAAGGATGCGTAAAAAAAATAATGTAATTAAGCTAAATAGGTTTTAATATGAAATTAATAAAATATTTCATATACCGTTATATATTTACAAGTTATTATTGTGTGCCATCCTTATAGATTGTGCACTTACACTACATACCATTGCAAAATGTATAACTTACCGACATTAATAATTTTTTTATGGAATTTATAAGATTTTTTTTTGTATATAAGAGTATAAATTTCATCAATTATTAGCAAGATAAATATATATATATATATATATATATATTAATAATTTTTTTATGGAATTTATAAGTTTTTTTTTTGTATATAAGAGTATAAATTTCATCAATTATTAGCAAGATAAATATATATATATTTAACAGCAATTAAATAGTTGGAAATTGACTGTACGTACGCACATGATCGAAGATATAATAAACCCCGAAACCCCAATTTGGACTTCATTTTCTCAGAATACCGTTTTGGGAAAGACTTGTTGTTCCATTTAATTTAAATTAATGCGTTTTCAGTTTTTATTTTTATTTTTTCAAAATTATGTGTTGCTTTCTCTGCATTTAATCTCCTCCACCAATCATCGAATCTTGATTATTGAAATTAATACTATATTTAGAAAACCAAACTCCTATTGATTGGGTATTTGATTGGCTAATTTGTTGGATAGGTAAGTACGTTAATTCGAGCAATTTTAACATTTCATTAGGGTTTAGGAAAAGAAAAGAAAAAGTATTACTTAAATTGAATTAACCGTTAAAATGAATTGTGGGATTTAGGGATAAATAAAGTTTGAATCTCTACTTTAAAAAAGATTTTAGCTTTTACACTTTTGACCGAAATTGCGGAAATAATATGGTATAAAAAAAAATACTATCTTGTTTAAAAATATAAATGCAAACTTGATAAAAACAAATTTTAAATTTGAAGACCACTTGTTACTTTCTATATAGACTACACATTCGAAATTGGTAAATTTATCCTTTAATTTATATTAGTTTTGGAAAAACTTAAAATCGTCCATTCTATCAAATTATCATTTTAGAAAGAAAAAAAAAGTTGTCCAATAAAATAAATTGAATCGATCTCGCTTTCGAGAAAATAATTGGGCCGAGTAAAAGCCCAATGTCAATGCAGCTTGATACTCATTTACATTACATAATATTAAATTACTAAATTTTCTTCACTTTAGTAATTTATTATTATGTATGCTAGAAAGAAATTACTAGTAAATTGCAGGTTTTGAGATATATATATATATATATATAATGTGAAAGGTTATTGTTTTGATTATGGTGATTCGGGTTTGAATCGGGGTGACTATTCTTAACTTGTAAGGAAATTTTAGGGTTTATCCGGTAGTTCTTTTCTGATGACAAAGTTTCTCCGAATTTTAGAGAATACATATATATGCTCTGAATAATAGATTAGTTTTGAATGATAGAAAGTAAATGGATATTTATAGAATATTATTAACCTCAGTTCAAAGTTAATTTCATACTATAATCAGTAGGGTGAGCATTTCCGGATACCTGTAAATTTAGGAATTTTCAGAAACTACCCAATTTAATAGAAGGTATGTAATTTTGGAACCGAAACATACCCGTTTAATTTTGGAACCGGAACCTACCCGGAACCTGTTTGTACAAATGGTTTTGGATACCCTGTTAGGAACTTTTTTTTCGTACCCGATTCCGGTTCGGTTGCACTTACACAATCCATTTCAGTTCCAAAACACAAACAGTTCCAAATTAAAGTCCAAATCGCACAATTCTCAAATATACAATTCCAATTTCATCACGTTTTAATGGGTTTGATTTACACAGCATGCAGTCGTGGAAGACAAGACGTCGGGGAGAGGACGTCAGAGAGGCTACGTCAATGATGCAGTCGTGGAAGACAAGAGTCAAGAAGAGAGGCGAGAGAACTGAGAAGGCGGCGTTTCTTCAACTTTGAAGAGAGGCGGCGGTTCTTTAACTTTCAATGGTGGAAGAAGACTGACGTTACTGAGGCGAGAGAAAGCTTTAGGTTTCTCTCTATTTTTTTTTAATATATATATATATAACCGGTTTCGGTTACTTTAGGGTACCCAGATTGGAGAACCGAAACCGAATAAATAGGTTCTCAAATTTTTTCCTGGAACCTACTCAATTTTTAAAATGTCTACTCGAAGTGTCGGTTCCGGATCTAAATGGGTAATTTGCTCACCCCTAATAATCAGTCTCTATATGCCAACACAAGTTAAGAAGTCAACGCTCAATTTTCGGGATGTTGCCACCCGATATCGATAAGTAATTATTGAATTGTGATATTTAGTTTACACATCAATCTACAAGTTGGTTTTTGGCTTGTAAAACATTTAACCTTCATCTTGGTAATAATCTGTTTTTGAACGAAATCTTGATAGGCGTAAACCTTAGCATGGTAAATCCAATTTGAAGATTACTTGTCTGCCAAGATTACCAAACTCCAACCCTCCATCACAAACATGTCATTCACAAGAAATCAAGGTACAGGCATTGTCTAATGTACCAAGTTTTATGATGGTTCATCAGATTCATAGCTAGTATATTCATGATTGCTAGACTACTAGAGATGAATATTCTTCTGTTCTACACAAGGCAGGATAGGTATAAGGTTATTCATTCATGGCAATGTGTTAACATTTATCAGATTACTAGATAAATATATTGTATTAAGAGTAGTCTAGTGGGTTTTAGTAAAAATTAGGTAACTTCTGTAGCATCTACAAACTACTTTATGACAAAGGACTTTTGTGCTAACTGCTAAGCATTATTCTATACAGATTTATGAAAAGGTTCAGTTTTGAAGAATTCTGCAATTCAGAGCCACAAGTTACCACCATACCTCAGATCGAATGATGCTCTCATAACTAATCCACAGAGGTCAATCCCGAATTCCGAGTTCAACTTCAAGCTCGTCATCATCTTCAAAGAGCTTTAGGAACCGAGCTTGCTGCTCTTGCCTCTTCTTCCTTTGCCATAACTTGAACAGGAAAAACGAAAATGCCACAATTGTCACCAGACAGAGAACCACAATAAAAAACTTGACAACAGATGAAGGACCGGAAGATTTGTGACTTGCAGCCTTAGTTGTTGCATTCGATGGTTTATCACCTAATCCTGTAAACAACCCAAGTTCTTTCGGTGATGCAGAATCCACAGAGACATATGGAAGGACGATGCATTAGATATAGGAATTTTCAAATCAAGAGCTTCTCGTAACACCCATGAGAAGAAAATACCCCGATGAATGAAAATACAAAAGAAGATCAAATTAGAAACTTTAGCAGTTTGTCAAATTTAGGAACTTTAACATTCTCTTGTCTTTAATCCTATATATATCGGATTAATCATATCTTCCTGATTCATAATTATAAGTTCTTAACAATACATTATCTCTCTTTCTCTCAATAAACGCAGATATATGTTCCCCAAGGTTCAGATTTTGGCCTCTATTGTACAGCTTGCAGTCGCCATTCTCAACTACATGGATTTTGAATCAATTTTCTAGCGACTAGACCATGAGATCAACAGAATTGAACGCAAATTCAGAGCATAAATCTCGCAAACGAGTTTTAGAAGCAGAGGAATTGCAGAGAGAAATCTAGAGATAAAACCTGAAAGGAAACAGAGAGTGAAACAACAAAAGAGGAAGCTGAGCTGCGCAGATGTTCTTCGCGATGCGAATGTAGATCTGTTCATAATTCCAAACTCTTCCTTCTTCTCTGATCTCATCTGCCTCTGCGTGCTCTTGAATTGCTGCGTTTACATTTCAGCGTATATATATAATATCTGACTGGCGTCTTTTTCAAATTGCGTTTTTTCTGTTTCTTAGAAAATTAGCATTATCCCCCCAAGTTTAGGCTAATTATATTCTTCTCCTCAAAATTCATATAATCGTGTTTTTCTCGTCCAAATACAAACCATGAAACCATACGGAGACCGGTCGTCTAATATCTTTCAAAGAGGTTGACATATATAAGCTTTTAGCTACCTACCTTGTGGAGCTATTCTTTACAATACTACAAAATGTTATTATACTTGAACTTTCATATTTGGATAAATAAAATAAAGGGAAAAGTCTGAAAATTGTACATGTTTCACGAAAATGATTTTTTACTACCCAAACGATTGTTTTTGGTCCAACATGTTTGAAAATAATGGTAATTGGTACCTCCGTTACTTTTCTGGTAAAAATTTCCGTTAAATATTTTTCATGGGTTAATGGTCAAAGTGCCCCCTAAAGTTTGGCCGAAATTTAAGAATCCTCCTTAAAGTTTAAAATCCTCCCTAATGTTAAGAAATGATGAAAAATTCTCCCTAAAAGAGCATCTGACAATGTGGATTTTTCATCATTTTCAAACATTAAGGGACACTTTTAACTTTAAGGGGATTCTTAAATTTCGACCAAACTTTAGGAGACACCTTGACCATTTACCCTATTTTTCATATTTACAAAATTAACCAAATATTTTTTCTAAATGTTACAATTAAACCCTACAAACTTACACTAACGGAGGTATCAATTACCATCATTTTCAAACGTATTGAACCAGTAACCATCACCAAAAAACAAGTTACACTAAAAACTATTTTGTGCAAACATGTTAAAGACCATTTTCAGACCTTTTCCCTAAAATAAATAAATACATGACCAACATTTGCTTATTGTTATATGCTCAACATCTCTTTTCCTATCCAAATGCAGAAATTATTGTGCATGTACAAATTTAGCCATTTAACAAAGCTATAATAGTATTAGATCTGCGGGAGGGGATGTCCAAGTTGGACAATACAAATCAGTACAATTGGTTGTTCAGACTTGAAAAAATAGCAATTTCCCACTTACAACAAGAAATTAAGCGGCAATCTTCTGCATGTACAATCATACAGAGCTTGAAAGAAAGTCTTTGGAGCTTCTTCCTCCGGCAATTTCAAAAGAAGCGCGACACTAGAAAACCCGGGGTGTTGACTCATGCTCGCATCGACCTCCTCGTGCTTTACATTGTTGATCAACAAGTTCGGCTTTGATAGGGCCCACTGCATTGCCCATATGGCCAAGGGTCTCATGTAACAGATGGATCGGTACTGTTCAGCGTTGTTCCATGCCTCCGGTGTCTGAAAAGCGTAACTGCAGACAGAACAACATATGCTAAGAATTTGGCTCAATTTAAGGGGATTGCTGTCTTTTCAGGATGTTGTTTGATTGAAAACAAAGAAACAAGATAGCAGCAGATCACTAACCCGAGGCCTTGTGGGGCCCACGCGGTCTCGTAGTTGCCATAGGCAGTCTGGAAAGCCATATCCGTCAATCCCTCCTGAATCATTGCAGCAGCAACGGAGTACGTCACGCCAGGCCAAACTTCCCTTGACTGCATTGCTGACATGTCAATCCGTCCATCTGGCAGCATCCCGTTCATCGCTCCTCGGGTCCCGCCCTTCACCTTTAACACGTTAAACTGGTAGACTTTCTCCAGTGCGCTTCGGATTTTGTCTTCATCTGCAATAGGAGGAAGCCCGCAAGCTCGAGCATACCTACAATTTTATCCAACCAGTTCCGAGGTTAATCTAGCATGTGAAATGGCAAAAAAGGACACGCATCGGTATCTAATTTACTCACCATTGTCCAGCCAATTGATCAGCCTGAATGGACTTACTTGTGGCTGATCCACTGTTATCATAGTCAAAATAAGAGCCATTCCATAAACTATCATTGTAAACAGTTCGTGCCTTCTGATACTTGGTAAGGAAGTAATTAGCAGAAGCAGAATCACCAATTTCACGAGCCATGACTGACGCTGCCTGAAGAGCTGCCACCCAAAGGCCTCCACAATATGCACTTACCCCACGAACTGACCATGCATCGTATGTTTGATCAGGAAACCCTTCGTTTTCGATCATCCCGTCCCTATCCAGGTCAAACTGATCCATGTAAGCTATTGCAGTGTACACCGAGGGCCAAACAGCCCTTGCAAAGTCCTTATCACCAGTGGCAACAAAGTCTCTGTATACTTGAAGTACAAATTTTGAGTTCAAATCCTTCCACCTTGCTGAGTTGAAAAGGTTATAAGCATTTACTTCAAACCATGGGTCGTTTAGTCCTAAATCATGAGGAACAGCACCCAGAGCCTTCCGAGGGACCCACTTCCCGTCGCTCATGATTTTCATCCTCTCGGGATCATGTAGCATTACTGCAGCTGCAAAGTCTCGCTGAATGCTGAGTTCCAGCTTTGGAAACAGCATGAGCAGTGCAAAAGATGAGTAGAAATGGACATCGTAAGTGTTCCACATCAGGTACTCGTTTCCTTCAAGATAAAGGAACTGGCCTATGTTTTCTTCTCCTTCCGGGAGCAAGTAGTTCCCAAAAGCAGAATTTGATGTTTCTGGATGATGAATGTGCTCAAGTGCAGTGGTCATCCTATCAATTATTTCAGTAGCTGTATCCTTAAGAGAGAGATTTTTTAAGTCGGACGTGGCTTGGTCAAGCGAAAATTTTCTTTTTCCATTTGCTGTTAGTTTCTGTATTGGGGGCGATCCATCTAACAAAGGAAAAACAGCTATTCGGTTGGATTGTCAAAATGAAAGAGGAGCTTTTAGATGTAATAGTATAGGATGTGACAAACCTGTCCAGATTGTGCCCCCTGAATTTAGATAATAGAGTTCATTGAAAAGAGTAATTGGGTACCTGAGAGAATAGTCGCTCATCAATCAAGAATGTGTTGATAGGATAGTCTTTAGAAATTAGTTAAGAGAAATAGAAAACGAAGATTGTGTAAAACAAATGTCTAAACATGCTCACCACTCGGGAAAACGTTTATCTTCTAGGATCGGTCTTTGCCATGCTTCTATCTGGGCCTCCCACCCAGCATGCTCTAGTTGAAAACAAGCAGAAGGAATATAGCTTTTCAAGTTACACAGAAAAGTTCATTCTTAGCATATAATTAATGTATCAACCACCAACCATGTGCTATCAACTTTAGCTTTTGCAATCATATATGACAAACAACTTTCACTAATAGAATACGTCTAGAGGATATTCCAAGGTGCACAAAAATTGGATGCAGAGATAGATCAATACGTGCAAAAAGGTAATTTAAGTCTATAATCATTACCAAGAATTGCATCATGTACAATGTTTGCAGCTGCATCCCCATCTCTCCCATAAAATTTTGTATAGCGCCTGCAGTGTCGGAATAGTCGTTACTTTTTAAGTTGAAGTGCTGCACATTCAAGGCCGTAATAGTAAGGTTACTTACTTAAAATATGCCTTCTCACTGAATCTCAATTCTGGAGAATCCCATGCCAATGAGAATGTTACTGTACGGGTACTTCCTGGAGGAACAGTCACAGAGGCTGCTACTGCAGCACCGATGGATGATCCAGGTTCTGATGGCTTAAATACTTTATCATCTTTGAGATGATCAAATGATCCATTCTACAACATTGCCCAAGAGAATAATTGTTGTTAAGGATTCCACTAATAGTAATCTATCCATACACATGAAAGCAAAAGGACTAGTGAGTTCATAGTTACACCTGCCCTTAAGTCTACAAAAAGGAGCTATATTCTGATCAGTTTGTAATTGAGTGGCCCTTATTCAGTATTTCTACGCTCTCATGAAGAATGGATTTATAGTTTTAGTAGATAAAACCACCTTTAGAATACAGTTTATAGAACCAACCTTCTTAATCTCAAGCCACATATCTTTAGCTGTCATACATTGAGAATCACCAGATACCAAGAAGCAAGGACACTCCGAGACATGAACATCTGATGTCTCCTGGGCTGCAACAGCAAAAGTAACAGGTGGGTTTCCATTTGCTGTTCTGCAATAAGTAAATCCTTCTTTGATGAAGTGTCCATAAATACAGCCACATATGTCATGAGAATTATTTTAGAGTGGATGAATTTACTTGTGGTGTAACAGTACACCGCGTACTCCATCTCCAGCCCTGTAATGAGTTCATGTTAGTCATAGCATGAATGGTAAGCTCACATATCTAAACTGGAAATCTAAGATAAGCCGGAACACAAATAGATGGAGCTACTTAAGAGTCAGAACAAATAATTTGTTCATAGAGGTTCCATACCGCATCTTAGAGTTGATATGTTCACCAGAAAATCCTGAGAGACCACCAACAGAGTTCTGGACAGTTCGAGAAAAAAATGCAAAAACTTCAGATCTGGGAAGCACCAGCAGGATAAAATAACAGTTGAAATAAAATGAAGTGTAGTTCGACCATATACCTCCCATGTAAAGAGCAAGGAAACATCTGCAGAGGCGCTCCCCTTATTAGAAACCTAAAGGCATATAAAACAACCAGTAAGTGATCAGGATATCATTCTCTAGTAACCAACTGATTCATCTTTCTCACCGTAAAGATAAACACAGAAACAGGAAAACTGCTTTCTTTATAATTTTGGGGTATAAAAGGGGAAATTTGTTGCGATACAATGTGAAGCTCTGGATCAGGTTCACCTGCTTTGAGAAAACAAACTCTTAGATAGAAACAGAAGAACTGGAAATATTTAAGCTTGTCTGAAACAAGTTTGAGCTAATACCCTCATAAACTGTCCACGATCGTGGATATAAGGCATGGTAGGTGCTTTTTTCTCCAGTCAGATTCCAGTCCCAACTCTCAATCCCTGAAGTTGCATTACGTCTGAAGTATCCAAGAGTTCTCAATAGTCAATATCTCACAAATCAAATATCAAAGTCAGTTTTTTTTTTTTTAAACATCATGGAAGCTTAAAAAAACTTACTTGGTCAACTGACGGCTTCTTGGACATAATACAGTAGAAAATCTTTTACCATTTGCACGAGAAACAAAAGCCTGTTTATGTTAAAGAAGATCTTCCATCAAATTTTCTCAAAGACAAAAAATACCAAACTGTAAGAGTTCATCATCAGGTAACACTGTAAAGGAATTATGCATGCTTTAATAATCAGTTGACACTGCATCGAATAGGAGATTCAGATAAATGGACCTTCAGATGAGAGGTATGCAGACATCGTCAATACAATCTTGCACAATATGTATACAAACAACTGAACACTATAGTAATTTATGTTTTCGGTATAATTTGCATAATAAATTCAGGAGAATAATGTAAGCAAATAATCACTTGAATATTTGTTCACCATGCAGAGAAAATTGTTGGCTAACTGACCATCTGCACCTCACTTGCAAGTTGCATCACAACGTAATATACTAATGTCAGGACAGTTCAGATTCACTAGGTAGTAGTTTGGCAAATAACACTACCATATTCCTTTAATATACCCGAGAACCTTAACCAGTGTCCTCATATTCATATGAGTTTATATACACACACACACACACATATATATATATAATGACCTATGTAGTTATGAGCAAGATGGGAGATTCAGACCTTAATTGATGGTTGAGAAAGGAAATTCATACTTACAGAGAACTGATTCGCTAGAACTGGAGCATCTTCACATATTCCAGGAAACAATTGGAACCGCATAAATTCGCCTTTGTAACTTCTGCCAATACTCCCTGCACTAAAATCATCCAACTTGCTAGTACCAGGTCTCACTTGGAAAATTACATATACATACATAAAGTAAGCATTGACCACTTACCCAATAGCACCTAAAGGAACACCATGTACACCACTGACATAGCGCCTCTTAGCAAAGTCAAATATTGACACCTAAAAATCAATTCAAGTGAACTACTGTTATAATTCAAATCCGCACCTCAAGGAAAAATAAGAATTCAGAGGGAAATATGAGCAATTATTACTCTTCCTTTTGCCTCTTCTTCTCCAGAATGGCGAAATAGTCGAATTCCTAATGGAGCCTTTGGAACAGAATAAGGATACAAGGCAACATTAGTACTGCAAACAATTTATGGCTCAATTACCAATATATGAACTTTTGCAGTAAAAAATCCGTAAGTCTGCTATACTTGCACAAATGAACTCTACTCTAATGCCTTGATTTTGTTATGGTTTTTTGGATGACAAAGATTGGCAATCTCTTTGATGATTTTTCTAAGAGCAGCATGTGCCTTAAGACAATTTCCTCTGCTTAAACTGAAACGTTGTAAATTAACAAAATCTACATAATCGGATTTATTTGGTATCGTCAACGTGTTCTATAGGTGTGCAATTAAAGGTCAAGGGCAGTAGGACACAGAATCTAGTCGTTCCGTTTTCCATTAGTTTGCATTTTCACTAATATCAGAACTCTAATTCTAAGTAGACTTGGCCAAAAAAAAAAAATCTAAGTAGACCCTTCATCCAAAATCATCCTTGGCCCATAAACCCATGTTTGGTGTTCCACTAGAAAAGGTTGCCCATTTAAGCATGTTTTTTTAAACGGAAATCTGAGGCCTCTCTTGAGAGTTTAAATGTAATCCTTGGTAGCATTGATGAACAGTCAAGACTGTCTTACTATTCTCTCAGTTATTTTGATCAAAAGTAAGAAATACATCAGAGGAAAGTATCAAGATAATAAGAATTGTCTACATACCATATGCAGTTTTTCACTTAACTTTAAAGTAAATACAGAAGGGGTTTTGCCTTCACTATTAAGTTTCCTTTGCCAGGTCAGAGAAGCAGGTTTCCCCTGTTGAACCTGTGTAGTAACTTGATGTTAGATGCCTTACAGATGAGGACATCTTAAAAATCTGCATAAATTTTAGAAGATCCTACGAGCGCAGATAAAATGTGAACATTTTTATCCAGGAAAACAAACGTATAAGTCTTTGTTCTTTAAGATACTCTCGCAATAAGTACAGTCAACGAGTATTTCACGTTTAGCACTCAAAGCAATAGTTGACTAACAGAAGCAGAGTTTTTAAGCATAACACCAAACTCACTCGCACCAAAAAGGGAAGAAAAAGAGAGAGCTATAACTGTTCATAACCACTAAATAATTGTTTTTCCATGCATAGAATCTTTAAGTAGAAGTAACATGATAAGAAAGACCGGTTGAAATAATTTGGGTAAGAAGGAAAATAACAAATCTTTTTCAACTTTACTCCCACAAATATGGACCACAAAACAAATATTCCACGGAAAAGCGAGCAGTGTACGAAAATGAAAATGCATGGTTCCTTCAAATGAAAGGGAAAAGAACAGGTAAGAACAGCTCACTTGTGGTTCAGAAGAATCAGCATAAGCTTCCTTCTCTCCATTAAGGAACCCGTTCTCTGTATGGCTCATGCTTCCTGATGAATAGTAGTAAAACAATCCCCAAATCAGATAAAATCAATAAAGGCGGATGCTTAAGCTAGTGTGATGATGATATTGAAGCTCGGATAACAGACGACACTGATTCTCTCATCTCTCAAAGAGACGCTAGCGCCAGCACATTGCAGAGAAATGATTCCTTAAAGATTCCACTGAAAACTAATCGCGCAAATTCAGATCATACGACTTGGAAACCAATAAAAACACCGATACATATCAATTATAAAATAACAAAAGATCGAAGCTCGATCCGCCATGAATGCTGCGGTCGAAGCACAAACCCGTAAATCGAGTTGCATTCGGAGGAAACATAGACGATCAACCGCGAGAAAACGGATCAAAACCTGAGGAGATCGAAGTTGCTGACCTGGCAAAGTTGCAGAAGACCGATAAGTTGTGGTGTCCTTGACAATGGAGGAAGAGTGAGCTTCTTATATCGTCATCAATGGAGAGAGAGCGATAGGCGTTCTATTCTATGGGTTTGGACTGACTGGAGTTTGGATGGATGTCTCGGGAAAAAAGATCTTTCCTAAGAAAAAACATATTTCATTTGCAATACTATTATTAATTTATTATTATTATTATTATGAAGATGATGTGTGCATGAGATATTTATCTACTGGAACTCGAATCTTTATTTATGTATTATTATTATTATTTGGTAAGTGATTTAAAAGGATTAAAAAAAGCGCATCGGAATCATTAATAGTATAAGATATGTACATCGAAGCAAACGCACGTGAAATAATTAACTTGATAATTGAGAATTCAGATGCAGATAGACCATTAAAGCCTCTCATTTTGGATTGCGGGAAGCTTATTTTAAATTTTAACAAATTTAAAATAAGACACGTGTTCCGGGAAGCAAATGGGGTAATGGATGCTTTGGCTAAGCAAGATATTAATCTGGATGAGTTTTTTCATAACTTAACGAATTCTCCCACAAACATTTTGAAGTTCTTGATATTTGATCGTCAAGGGAAATCTACTACTATAATAGTTAAAGACAATTATTTATTTATTTTTGGTTTGTTGTAATTTCTTATTTAAAAAAAAACTACAAAATGATAATTATTGGAGGAGCAATCTATCTAAGAACAATAATATATTCAATTTGTAATCTAATCAATTATCTATACTATAAGATTAACATTAACGTACATTTTTAGCATACTTCATCGAATATAATAATATGTTGGTCTAATAATTTTTATTATAATATGATAACACGACATAAATACATACGAAACACTTGTACTCGTACAAATATAGTAGAAAACAATAATACGAGATACTTTATATATCCTGTTAGTGTTTAGGTATCAAAACACACGATAAAATTGTGATGATAGATATGCCTTTTAAATACTTTAATGAACAATAATAATTTTTTGAGATTGTCAACTCAATATTAATAACTTGAAAATTTGGATATATAATCATAGTTCTTACCTTGGGTAGTATATTATTTCTAATATTTATTACTAATTTTGTATGTGCAGGAGCAACTAACTAAATTAACACAATATGTCATAAAAATGCGTATTTAAATATATTTTGTGTTTGTGAACCTAAACAATATGTTTACCGTAAATATTTAAATTTAATAAATATCCCAATATAAATTTATTAATATGCGATAATACATAATATATGACAAATAATTATACCCCATTTATACACAATGTTTTGAAGTGCACTTAAGGGTAAAATTAGTTTGGTTTTTCCACAATTTCGGTCGGGTACATGTGTTTTCAGTTTGTTTTTCCTCCACATAAATTTTCGACCCAAAAAATCGTATAAGAAAAACCAAACCGTTTGCTCATATTACGGTTTTTCGATTCAGTTTAAATCTAATTTCAAAACTACACATTCAAACTCAATAAAATATAATAAATAACTCTATTGTATATAAGTATATAAGTGACAACATAATTTTAATCCACAAAAATGGACTCTAACGACTCGTTCTTTTCGCGAAAAACTTATGAAATTTGGTTTACGAATTTCATAAGAAGTTGTTCTTTTCGCGGAATTGGAAAAATTTGACTTAGACATTCCGGGCGGAGTAGTCTTAGACATTCTGTCCCAAAACCTCGTAATTTCTAAGCCGGACGGGTCGGGATCCGGAATAGACACATAAAAGACATTTTTGCCCTCAGTTTTTTTCGTTATTTCCCACCTTTTCCTTCAGTTATGGCTCACCAAAGTCCAAACGCTTCTGAGTTCTGATGCCCAGCTACCCTCCGCGCCTCTGTCACTCTTCTTCTCCCACAAGTTGAAGTCTCCCTACTGTGCTAAATTTACTCCTCTGCGAAGACACTCTCTTCTCCACCGAAGCATACCTCAACCGACGGCACCAGCGCCTCAAGACGTGGGCTGTAGAAGAACAGCAGGTAAGTTCTCTGGTTTGATTGGTCAAAAAAAAAAAAAGTTCTCTGGTTTGTTGCGATGATTTGTCCAAATTGCAGGTCCATATTGATGTTGATTTGTCCATATTACTGCTGCATTTGTGTTTAATCGCATGAACAAAGGTGGTTTTGAACCCGGATCGTTGATTCCGGGTTCAGACGAACTCGGAATCGTTGAATGTGGGTTCGGTGAACCCAGAATCAGCTGATGCTGGGTTCCGAGAGACCCAGAACCAGCTGATTCTGGGTTCCGACAGACCCAAAATCAGTTGATTCTGGGTTCATTGAACCCAGAATCGACTGATTCTCGCTTCCCATAGAACCAGCATCAGTTGATTCTGGGTGAGTGAACCCAGAATCCGTTGCTTCTGGGTTCCCTCAACCCAGACTCAGCTGAGTATGGGCTCCGAGTGAACCCAGAATCAATGATTCAGGGTTCACTCGGAACCCGGACTCAGCTGAGCCTGGGTTGAGGGAACCCAGAAGCAACGGATTTTGGGTTCCCTCACCCAGAATCGGTTGATTCTGGGTCTCTCGACCCAGCATCAGCTGATGCTGGGTTCACTACCCATAATCAGCTGATGCCATATACGTGTGTCTATAGAGATACCATATCCGGGTTCAATGTTGAACTAGTTGTGTTTATTTTCAGTTATGCATAAGGAGAGTATATTACAACATGTACAATTGAGGAGAAGGTCGGTTGTGATGTTCCTACATCTTTTGATGAGAGTTGTTTCACATCTGGTCCTGCGAATGAACCGACCAAGACTTTCCCCTAGAGCCTATTCACTGTATGAGGTTGCTACGAGAAACTACATTAAGGGCCTACTACATTCGGATGACACCGATTATAGAGACCAACTAAGAATGAATAGACATTGTTTTAGCAAACTTTGTGAAATGTTAGGGGAAGTTGGAGGCCTTAGGTCCACAAGACATGTCAACATTGATGAGCAAGTGGCCATGACATTATACATACTTGCTCATCACAAGAAGAATCGGGTGATCAAGTTTGACTTTGGTAGATCTGGGTCAACAGTTAGTCGTTACTTTAACAAAGTCATCTTGAGTATCCTACGGTGTCATAACGTGCTCATCAAAAAACCTGTGCCAGTCGCAGCAGATGGGAACGATGAAAGATGGAGTTGTTTTGAGGTATTTCATATATAGTGGTCTTAATGTAACATATTTATAATACGGTCCTCCTACTTAATGAAGACTTTTTTTTTACTTTGTAGAATTGTGTTGGTGCCATCGATGGGGTTCATATTGAATTGAGAGTTCCTCGGCATGACAGACCAAGGTATAGAAACCGGAAAGGTCAGGTTACCACCAACGTCCTAGTTGCGTGTTCTCCAGATATGCAAATCACATATGCACAACCGGGTTGGGAAGGTTCTGCGTCTGATAGTAGAATTTTGCGAGATGCTCTATCTAGAGAGGACGGTCTTAGGGTCCCCAGTGGTTGTTACTATTTAGTTGATGCAGGATATGCAAATTCTGAAGGTTTTTTAGCACCATATAGAGGAGTGCGTTATCACTTGAACGAATGGCGCACTGGGCATCAACCTGCAAATGCTAGAGAATACTTCAATATGAAACATGCGAGGGCTCGAAATGTGATAGAACGTTGTTTTGGTCTGCTCAGGATGAGATGGTCCATACTAAGAAGCACTTCTTATTATCCGATGAAAGTTCACAATCGAATTTTCCATGCTTGTTGCATTCTCCAAAATTTCATAAGAAATGAGATGGTTGATCCCTTAGAAGATGAAATACCTGATGATTATGAATCAAGTCATAATGAAAGTGTGGATTGCATAAGCGAAGTTCGTGTTTCAGCAGAAAGGAACCTTTGGAGAGATCGTTTGGCTGAAACTATGTACAATGACTGGATAAGAAATGTTGTTAACAATCATGTTTAGTTATGTCTTTGTGTTTCATGGATTATCAGCACGTTGTTGATTTGAGTTTATCTTCTTCCTTTCATGTAATGGATCCTGCTAGATATTTATGACTCCTTGAAGAAGACATCTTCTTTGGTGTTTTCTATGCTTATGATTGTCCTTGCACATAATGGTTTATTGTTTCATTGTTTTAGTATGTCTACTTCAAGACAAAGTGGCCCGTTGTCATGATAATCATATACTCTTTTTTTTGGTCAAAGATGATAATCATATACTCACGAGCCTCATTTGATAGAGGACAAATTCAGTGCTGATAAAGGCTCACGGGCAACTTATTGAAGGGTACGTATGGAAATACCAGATCTTTCCAGGCATATATACATATGTTTACTAACGCATGGCAGCAGGATCAAAAAAATCGACCAAAAGAGGTACTCAAATTGGAGAATCATCAATTCTCCTACCAAAATTCATTGACAGCCGGAAGCACAAACCTTCCCGCTCGCCAAGTATGGCAACACCATACATACAAAAGAAAAGAAGAAAATGAAAACTATGGCAATGCTCGTTATCTAGAGCATGCAGATTGCAGAGACCTCTCAAAAGTCTACTTATTCAGGTAAAAGAATACCACTGCATCAGCAGTTCAGTTCCTCACGGAGCAAGAATCAACATCAGCAATTTTTATAGGGAGCTATGCAGTCGATTGCTTCAGGTATGCAATAAGGTCTGCACGGTCCTGTGGCTTCTTCAGTCCAGGGAAAACCATCTTGGTTCCAGGAATGTACTGCACGAGTCAACATTCAAAAATAAGAAAACAAGGGATGCTAAAAAGGAAATAACAATCTGCAAAAAAACTAACTGCAAGGGATGATGAGAAACGATACCTTCTTGGGATTGAGCAAGTAATCATAGAGTGTCTTCTCCTCCCAGATCACAGCCATGTTCTTGTTAGCAGCAGAGTAGGAGTAACCCGGAGTGGTACCCGACTGCCTACCGAAAAGACCGTTCAGATTGGGTCCTGCAATTGCCAAATAATATACCATAAGAACTACATTCAAAACACAATGTAAATCCCATACATGATGTTCTCGTAGAATATAGTAATACAACTCAGAAATTTGCAGTGATTAGCTTGATGATGGATGCTCCAAGTAGATACCATCTTCTCTAGATAATCGTAGTTTATTCAATTTGATTGACGCAAGATACACACAGTAAGATATAGACGAAATCTCCAAAAATTGGGATTCACTTGACCGGCAATTCAGGATCCAAATTCCAATTCACCATTAATCATATGCCATCAGGATCCAAGGTAGAACGTAGAAGTGACAATCAAGTGTAGAATGTTGACCATCGATCAACGCAAACGAACAGATCCGCGAACCAGCGACAGAAAAAGTTTTATTATTTGATATTATTTTGTCAATCTGTCCTTTTAGATTTGTCAGGGTTCTTTTTTTAATTAGTTAGGTTATTGAGGACTTGGTTGTTATTTTTGAACCTTTTCATTTTCCTTTTCATTTCGTTCCGTTTCGTTTCTTCAGAACTGATTTTATCAGATTGTATTTCTTATTTAAATCCCTTGTTGATGGGGGATGGAGGACACGTTAATAGAATCCTCCAAAAGATCCCATCAAATCTGTTTGTAGATTTTTCTCAGTTTCATTCTGAAACTGTGCAATTGTTCATCTTTCGATTTCTGTCCATTGCTATTCTGATCTTGAAATGGTATCAGAGCATTGATCCTCATTCCTTTCGTTACTTCCGCAGTTGCCTCCAGAAAACCTCTCTTGATCAACCTTCCATGCTTCGTAGGAGTCAGATCCTGAGTTGTGTCTCTTTCATGGAATCATTCCAGATCTTCTTCTACCCACGGTTTTCTTCTTAAAGATTTCTCATCTTTAAGTCTTGAAATTTGTTTCTTCAGTATTAGGGTTTCCTTCTTGTGCCGATTTGTTACCCTCGGCTTATTGGTAACCCGATTCGTCCCTGTTGCCTATCTTGCCACATATTGTGAACCTTTCTTTCACAGATCTGTGTTGGCTTTCATCTACCCTCGGCTTATTTCTTCAGATTTGTGGTTTTCTTGTCACAAATCTGAGGATTCTTCTTACCTGAGGCTTGGTTGATTGGATTTGGTTGCTTGGTTGCTTCAATCATTCTGATGGCTGCAGAGAACGCCAACGTGGAGGCTCAGAACACCGATGCGGCCTTAAGAGCCGAAGGTGATGTAGCAGTTGCGGAGGCGGTAAACCTCTGGGCCGATTTCGAAGTTGAGGTGCATGCTAACCACCCTCTTTACCTCCATCCGTCTGATAACCCAGGTATGAGCCCTATTTCTGTAAAACTCACTGGACCGGAGAATTATCCAATGTGGAGTCGTGCCATGCTCATAACCTTGCGAGGAAAGAACAAAGTGGGCTTTATCGATGGATCCTTTGATAAAGAACGGTTTGATTCCTCCTTGCATGAATTATGGGAAAGGTGCAACGCTGTGGTTTTTGGCTGGATCTTAAATTCTCTTTCCGGTGAGCTTTCCAGCAGTATCATGTATTCTGCTTCTTCTTACCTTGCTTGGAAAGATCTTAGAGAGAGATATGATAAGGTGAATGGACCGCGTCTTTACCAATTGCACAGAGAAATTTGCACAGCTCAACAAGGGCTGGATTCAGTTTCAACTTTCTTTACAAAACTGAAGCTATTATGGTCCCAATATGATGCTGCTAGTGCTCTTGAACCTTGTGATTGCGAAAAATTTAAAAAGCACATTGTTCATTATGATAACCAGAGGCTGTGTCAGTTTTTAATGGGATTAAACGACACCTTTGCAAATGTCAGAAGTAATCTCTTGTTGTGGGTTCCCCTACCTAGTTTGAATCAAGCTTACAGTATGGTCATTCAAGAAGAGGGTCAGAGGGGGGTTGCTGGTGTGGTTTCTGCTAATGCCGTTGCCTCCTCTGACATTCGTGTTAGGATGAATGCCACCGTTGAATGCGAATTTTGTCATAAAAAAGGCCATACTAAAGACAGATGTTATGCTAAGGGGTGTGAGTTTTGCCAAAAGAAAGGACATGTTAAAGATAATTGCTTCAAGTTCAGGGATTTTAAGAAAGGAAAGATCAACATGGCCCAGGCTAATACTGTTACTTCTCTTAACACTAATGTTGTTGATTCTGCCCCTGTTAGCTCCAATTCCTCTGGGACTTCCAATCTGCAAGGAGGAGTGAGCTTCACTACTGAGCAGTTCGGACAGTTCCTCCAGTCCATCAATCGTGGTGGTATCTCTACTGTGCAGGCATCCCCTGCTGCAGGTGCCCACGTGAACATGGCAGGTATAACTAGTCTAAATTCTCATTACCAAAATGATGATATCTGGATCTTAGATACAGGTGCTACTAATCATATGACTAAGAGATCTGATTGGCTTGAGAATACTAGGACTGTTGCTAAAGCTAGGGTTCAGTTGCCTAATGGAATATATGTTTCTGTTGATAGCATAGGTGATTATAAAATTGGTTCGGATAAGATTATGAGGAATGTGCTTTATCTGCCCAAGTTCAAATATAATCTCATATCAGTTTCTAAGTTGGCTTCTGAACTAAATTGCTATATTACTTTTTACCCCAAAACTGTTATCCTGCAGGACCTCTCGAGTGGGAGGGTCTTGGAGATTGGTAGAGAGGAATCTGGCCTTTATGTTTTTAAACCATCATACAATTGTTGTCTGAATTCTTTTCCTGCGAATGCTGCCTTGTCTTCATCTGTTCATGTTAATAAGCCGATGTTGTGGCACATGAGATTTGGCCATGCTTCCTTACAATCTTTAAGACGTGTATCTGGATTAGATTGTTTCAAGAATAAGAATCATAATGTTCAGGATTGTACAATTTGTCCCCTTGCTAAGATTACTCGATTGCCTTTTACTGAGTCTCGATCTAGAGCTGCTTCGTTGTTTGATCTTGTGCATGTTGATGTGTGGGGTCCATATCAAAAACAAACTCATGATGGAAAGAAATATTTTTTAACTCTTGTCGATGATTATTCTAGAGTTACTTGGATATATTTGTTGGTCAACAAATCTGATGTTGCTGTTGCTATTAAAGAGTTCTTTGCCCTCATTCAAAACCAGTTCAATCTGAAAATTAAGATAATAAGATCTGATAATGGTGGTGAATTTTTCAATGAATATCTGAATGCTATGTTTAAAGAAAAGGGAATTATACATCAAAGCACTTGTCCGTATACTCCCCAACAGAACAGTAGAGCAGAGCGAAAACATAGGCACCTTTTAGAGGTGGCCAGATCCTTAAAAATTCAAGCCTCTGTTCCTGATATCTTTTGGGGAGAATGTGTACTTGCTGCCTGTTATCTGATAAACAGGACCCCGTCCTCTGTTTTTGATGGAAAATCACCTCTTGAGATCATGACTGAAAAGAAACCCCGTGTTGATCATTTGAGAACTTTTGGGTGTTTATGCTTTGCTAAGAATCTTGTGTCTCATGACAAATTTGCTTCTCGTGGTATATCTGCTGTTATGATGGGATATTCTGAAACCCAAAAAAGGTACAAGCTGTATAATATGGATACAAGGGGTTTCTTCGTCAGTAGGGATGTGAAATTCCATGAACATGTGTTTCCCTTTTCTAAGCATGATGATGATATAACTGGTGATATGTTGAATGATATTTCTTGTCATGATGATGCTCTCTATGAAAACCCTCATGCGTATGTTCAGCCCACACAGACACAGATTGAGAATGATTCAGCTAATGCTGATTCAGATCAAGGCAATGATGACACTTTGTCTGAGTCTGACAATGTCCCTACAGAAAATGTATATGTGCCTAGGAGGTCCGGAAGGGCCACCAGGCCACCCATTTGGCATAAAGACTATCAGGTTGATTCTTCCCATGCTGCTCATTCGATTACAAACTATGTCTCTTATGAACATTTATCTCCTTCATTCCAATCATTCCTTGCTGATATGTCCAGGGTCACTGAACCTAACTCGTTCACTGAAGCTGAGAAGCACCCCGAGTGGGTTCACGCTATGAAAAATGAAATAGCTGCTCTTGAAGAAAATCACACCTGGGACTTAGTCCCTCTCCCCGCAGGTAAAAGAGCCATAGGATGCAGATGGGTGTATAAGGTAAAATTAAATGTTGATGGCTCTATTGATAGGCACAAAGCCAGATTGGTTGCAAAAGGTTTTACTCAAACTCATGGTATCGACTATTTTGAAACGTTTTCCCCTGTTGCTAAGATGAATACGGTTAAGACTGTTCTTGCTTTAGCTTCAATTAATAAGTGGCCTTTATATCAAATGGATGTTCATAATGCATTCCTTCAAGGAGACTTGCATGAGGAAGTATATATGCATGTTCCTCCTGGTTTTCGTAATCAGGGGGAGAATGGTTTAGTTTGCAGATTACGAAAATCACTTTATGGCCTCAAACAAGCATCTAGGCAATGGAATCTGAAATTGACTAGTGCTCTTATTTCTCACGGTTATGCTCAATCTAAGTTGGATTATTCTCTGTTTACTAAGCGTTCTGGTGATGAGATAGCTGTTGTGCTTGTGTATGTGGATGACTTAGTTATTTCTGGTAATAGTCGTGTGATGATTGCTCATCTGAAGTCCATGCTTATGAATACGTTTAAGATGAAAGATTTGGGTGAGCTTAGATATTTTCTTGGAATTGAAATTGCCAGATCTGATAAAGGCCTGATTTTATGTCAAAGGAAATATGCCTTAGAAATGATATCTGATTTTGGTCTCTCTGCGTGTAGAGCTGTTAAGACACCGATGGAATTAAATGTAAAATTGACAAGCAAGTCATATGATGAACATCTTGGAATTAATTCTGATGACTTGCGGCTTAAGAATCCGGATGTCTATAGACAGTTAATTGGTAAGTTGCTCTACTTGACTATAACTCGACCTGATATTGCTTTCTCGGTGCAGTGTCTCAGCCAATATATGCAAGATCCAAAAAAATCTCATTTAGATGCTGCACTTAGAATAGTAAGATATGTTAAAAATGATCCAGGTCTGGGTATTTTTCTTGACTCTCAAAGTTTGCCTATTTTATCTGCTTTTTGTGATTCCGATTGGGCTGGTTGTATTGAAAGCAGAAAATCTGTGACTGGATATTGTATTAAACTTGGTAACTCTTTAGTATCGTGGAAAGTCAAGAAACAGAATACTGTTTCTAGATCGTCTGCTGAAGCTGAGTACAGGAGTATGGGAACCACCCTTTCAGAAATCATTTGGCTTCGAAGCTTGTTGATAGAACTTGGGGTAAGTCAAAATCAGCCTGTTTCATTGTTTTGTGATAATCAAGCTGCCTTGCAGATTGCATCTAATCCAGTATTTCACGAGAGAACCAAACACATAGAGATTGACTGTCACTATATCCGGGAAAAGATACAAGATGGGTTAATCAAGACTCAACATGTAAGAACAGGAGAACAGTTGGCTGACTTATTCACAAAAGCTTTGGTAAGTCATCAGCATGAAGTTCTAAAAAGAAAGCTTGGAGTGAAGAATATTTTTCAGGCATCTAAAAGTTCAGATTGAGGAGGAGTTTTATTATTTGATATTATTTTGTCAATTTGTCCTTTTAGATTTGTCAGGGTTCTTTTTTTAATTAGTTAGGTTATTGAGGACTTGGTTGTTATTTTTGAACCTTTTCATTTTCCTTTTCATTTCGTTCCGTTTCGTTTCTTCAGAACTGATTTTATCAGATTGTATTTCTTATTTAAATCCCTGGTTGATGGGGGATGGAGGACACGTTAATAGAATCCTCCAAAAGATCCCATCAAATCTGTTTGTAGATTTTTCTCAGTTTCATTCTGAAACTGTGCAATTGTTCATCTTTCGATTTCTGTCCATTGCTATTCTGATCTTGAAAAAAAGTAGATCTTATCACCGCCGATCGACGATCTGTCCGGGCAGTGTAGATAGATCGGGAATAGAGAGGGAGAGCGAACAAACCTTGCTTGTGGCCAGCGCCTTTGTCCACAGTATGGCACTGGGCACACTTAGTCCTGAAAATCTTGTCTCCGGCCTGAGGATTTCCGGGCGGTGCTTGATCGAAAGACGCCATCGTCGACGGTTGCTGGCCTTTTCAAGCTCTCTAGGTTTTCTTTCCTTCGTTCTGGGAGGGAGAAAGCGAATGAGCTATGGCCCACAAAAAGAAGAGAGAGTGCGCCGCCTTTGCTTGGGAATCGGACACAATTCTCCCACGTGGCGCATAAAACTCTACCCAGTTGTCATGTTCTCGTTCGACGAGTCACGAGTCACGAGTCTTTTTTTTTTTGGCCAAGGTTAGTCACGAGTCTTTCGGTAGCAAAGAAAGCGGTTTCCTCAAGTTCTATAATTTATAATATAGTCCTTATATATAATATATAGGGAAGACGTAATATTTAGCCCTTTCGGTGAAAAATAATAAAATATAGCCTCTTGGTATAAGTTCTAAATTAAGTTTCTTTTTAATTATTATTTTTTAAAATATAAGATAGTTTTGTTAAACATTCATTTACTTCTCACAACAGGTGTATCAATTATCAACCCACCAACATGTGATACATATTTTTCATATAGTTTTAGTTGTCATTAGTGTCATTATTTCTAATTTCCAATATATATATGTAACTGATGTGAAATAATAGAAAAGTATTAGAGGTAGCAATCATGTCGTATCATGTCGTGTCAATAAACGTGTCGTGTCTAAACGTATAAATTTTAAACGTGTCTCTAAATGTCAGACACGTACACGACACGGTAACAAGACACGACATGACACGATAACACGACATAGCAAACAATAAACAACACGATAAAACACGACACGATAAGACACGTTTACTGAGTTAGTGAAAATTATACAGGATTATACACGGCTAGACATGACACGGTTAGACAGGACACGATTAGACACGTTTATACACGATTAATAAATCGTGTTTAAACATGTGTTTGTCATGTTTTAGTAGATTAGATGTGTTTAGACACGATTATTAATCGTGTGTAAATGTATAAGCGTTGTTTAAATACGCTTAGTAATCGTGTCGTGTTATTATTGTGTAAATTGCAAGTCGTTACAGATCGTTTAATCATATCATGTCAGAAATTGTCACCAATAAAAAGTATAGTACCTTGAATAGAATCCAGTTTTCCTTACAGTCCAACAAGTTTATAAATTTTTATTTATGTTTTATGAAATATATTAGTGGCCCTTTATTTTCTCAATGAAAAATGAAGAGTTAAGTTTTTATCATAGTTAAAGTGAAAATATTATATATTATACAATTTTAAGTAAGTATAATGGACATTTTGTTATTTTTAATTTGGTGAATTCCCGACATAGAGCGTGTTGAATCCCATGTTTTATTTGTATATTAGGAGATAATATATGAAGTCAATTTTGTAAGTGGCGCATTAATCAGTTTAGTCAAATGCAAAGTAGATATATATCGTAGTTAACAACAGCTGGATCAAGCTATTATTGAAAGGGGCTTCTCGAATTAATGACTACAAATTTCCAATGCATTCATCATTACCAAAAACGATGTCGTGTCTCACTTCCATGAAGTGGAAAACAAAGGCTCTAAAAATCAAATCCCCGACCTACATTTCATATCCAATATAGTCCGTATTCTTCAATTTAGGCGCAAACAAGACCTAAGGATTCTAAATGGTTTCAAGGAATATGTGATTTTTACTAAACTGTCACGCCCAACTCATGAACTAACAAAGATGATACTTTCTTACGTAACATAACATTAATAACACGATATGAATATGAAAAAAAAGTGTGTTTGTTGAAGTATATAACGAAACAAGAACAATATAGCAGACACACGATAACACAATATATTTTTTGTGTGATGTAATTTAGTGTTGGGCAAAATACATTGGTTCGGCCGAACCGAATCGTACATCTTCTCGAATCAGTCTGGACAAACTGGTTCACAAAACAAACGGTTTTTTAATAAAAATATGGAGCAGTTCTGATGAACCATAAAAAATCGGTTCACATATGGTCAATCGTACTTGTTTAAGAACCGATTTTAATATACTATTATTTAATGAAATATTTGAATAATAACCCAAATCACTAAATTGGAGCATTCCGTTCACAACGTTTAACATTTCTTTCCCAGTTCAGCGGCGAGGCAAGCAGCAGCGGCGTGTCCACGCAGCAACGGCGAGGCGAGTGGCAATCGTACAAAGGCAGCAACACTGAGCCAAGGTAGCAGTTGAGCCATACAGCCAGGGCATCACTTTTGCTGGTCTTCTTTGATCGTGTACCTCTCTTTAAGTATAGTATGGTGTTCGTATTTAAGTATCTGAACACGATATCACAATAAAGTTGAACGGTTAAAGTATGATTTTTGAGTATTTTTCTAAACAAAACTCGTTTAATAGTTTTTAAAACTTCATTTAATTGTTTGTTTTTAAAATTTTGTCAATTATATATTATGCATTCGTTTAATATGATGTTTGAATTCATAATTCTTACTATACTATGCAATTCATAACTGGATCCATGTCAACATTTGAACCTGGTGCGCCTTGATCAAGCAATTCCATATTTTCATTATTACTGGTGTATAGAGACGAAGCCATAAAATTTATTAAGTGAAGACAAATATTAGAGTAATGGTAAATAGTTGAATTAAACAAATCAGTGGGTGCAAAGTGTATAATTTAAAATGACTAATAAATTAAAAAATTATTATATTTTTAGGGTTAAATTCACACAATATCAAAAGTTAAGAGAGACAATTGTTCCCCTCGTTTCTCAATAGCTACGTCCATGCTGGTGTCACGCCATGCAAGCTAATCCAGGGTGCACAATATGACCTTCATGGCTCTAGAAAGGGTTAATTATTAAAAAAAAAAAAATGAACTATGAGGAAAAATCAAATAGCAAACCGAACTTTATTTTTTGACAAACAACAAACCAAAATTTTAGAACTGAGCAATCTACAAACCTACCACAAATCTCGGTTATGTTTGAAAAGATTTTTCAATGTTTGAGGGAGTTATTAAGTCGTAATACAATTTTCTTAGAATACTTTAACTAATGCTGACTTAATAATTCTATCGAAAAATTCGTTCAAACATAATGAAAATTTGAGGTAGGTTTGTTGATTGCTTAATTCCAAAAGTTTGTTTTGCAGTTTGTAAAAAAATACAGTTGGATTTGCTGTTACGATTAGAGAGAGTGTTACTCAATAATTGTTTTTTTATTCTTAATACAAACTGTTACTCTATACAATCTCACCTCCCATATAAAATACACTCCCATTTAAAATACACCACCAAATGGGACATGACAGTACGTACAACTATGCACCAAACAACACTCTCTATAAACAAAAAAACACATACTATAATCCAAACAAATGAAATCCAAACACATCACACGTGTGATGTCATCAGACAAATATAGAATGTCACTCTTTCACACAATCAACTCCCTTCCATTCCATTACACTTGGATCAATGATATCGCTCTTGTTTGGCTGTAAGAAGTCCGAGATTGATTCTCGCCTTTTCGGCATGTCCCAAGATTATTAATTGAATGTTAAAAAAAAAATCACTAAAAACTCTCTTCCATTAAAACCTTAAGGGCAAAATTAAATCATCATCCATTTTCACATATGGTTGAAATTGGGGACAAATCTTGTACATCGCTCACTTTTATACCAAACTAATAATTATGTGTCAATCCTTCTCAATTTCAATTCTCTTAAGATTTATTTATAAAAAAAAATATTTTAAAAAAAATATCAAGGCAATAGATACTTTGATATAAACACACTAAGCTTATATAAAAATGGATTATATATATAATTTATATTAGTTTCCTTTTATTAAAATCTTGTCTTGCTTTTTAAAAAAGAAAAAATAATATGGGCTACCCTTATTAATTTATATATATAATATATATATATGTGTGTGTGAATCAATACTATAATCCTATGATCAATGACTAATCAAACCAAACAAACTTTTAGCTAAAAGTCAAACCGACTTTTAAAAACATTTTTTTTAATTTGTTTCTTTTCAAGCTATGTTTTTTCTTTCTTTTTTGAAAAATCTTTATATATATATATATTAGGTATATTCCGTTTTGAAAGCCTTTTGACCTTAGCTAGGGTCCTAGGGATCCCAAAGAGAATCATTCTGCAACTGTTCGTACTCATCATTCTCTTCAGTACGATGATCATACGTAAATACCGAAGACGACCAGTCTCCCATTTGCATCCACCTGCTCGGAGAGTCCAGCGGAGAGTCATTGATCGCCTGAATCTGGCTCGGAGAGAGCCTCACCGTGACTGGGGCGGGACCTACCGAGGCTGCAGACCTGCCACCCTCAGCTCCCATCTGAAGCGCCGCCTCATGAGCCGACGCCCTAATGTCGTCCGCGGTAGCGGAAGCTGCCGGATGAGGGAAGCTTCTGGCAAGGTGGGGGAAGTTGAGGTGGGCTTCACTGCCTCTGAAGTGGAGCGCCGCCACGTCGTAGGCGGCAGCAGCCATCTCCGGCGTCTGGAAGCTTCCGAGCCATATTCGTGTCTTCTTCCCAGGTTCACGTATCTCGGACACCCACTTACCCCATTTCCGCTTTCGGACACCACGGTAGCAGGAGCTGACGCCACCGCCATTGCTGTTCCTGCTGGTTCTAGCTTCATATTCCTCCATTGAGTTGTGAGAGAAACGAGTTAGGTTGTTGAATCCAGATGAAGGAAATCTGTAAGTATATATAGAGAGAGGGACAGAGGATCGAAGGTGTTTTTGGAGTTGGGATACGTGGAGGAGAATGGGGAGCTGAGGAGTGAGCTTCCACGTAGTTGCAGAAGTGTTCATGGGGACGAACTGTTTTTTATGAATAGCATGCAAAATATCTCTCATAATTAATATAATATAAATAAACCCTATAAAAAACACAGTATATATTGCATAATTATATATAGAGACAGAATATTCTTTCAAATGTTTGAGTTTTAGTAGTCAAAATGAAAGATTCAAAACGAATCTTTTTAGGAATCATATATAAAATAAAACAAATGGAATGATAATCGTGTGTCAACGACTCAACACACGATTAATACACATGTCGTATGTATGTATATATATACTTCTTGTTAGAAAAGAATATATAATTAACAAGAACAATAGGTTAAAAGGATTCTATAAAAGTCGTGACAGCCAAAATACAATTTAATTACAAGCATACATAATAATATGAGGCTTACAATGTCAAAAATATATTTTCATAAGTACGAACTTATAAGTGAAAATTTTCAGTATACTCTTACAACATCATATCTTAAACTTATATTTATGAACATGAGTTTACACATAGGTTTACTGTCCGACCTCTAGGGATACTTATTTCAGCATGCCTAGTATTTGAAATTACGTGCTCAAATACAATGTGAAACTGAAAATACGCGTCTTAATTAACTAAATGTCTCGTAAATTTGAATTTGTGTGTAAAAGTTTAAGGTATAAAACATCTATAATTAGGGCATTTATTTTAATATATATATATATAGATATAAGAGTGCATGCAACAAATAAAATATTCTTCACTTCATGATGTTTATAAAAATCTGTTTAACAGAGATGTCTTAATAGTATACTGAAATCTTTCACTCATAAATTTGAAGTTACAAGATAGATGATTATATCGTAAGTCTCATAAAATAATTTGCATTTTGAACAAAATAAATTGATTGGACTAACAAGTAAAACGAGTACTTATGTCTCTCAGGATGAACTTGAAATTTACGAGAGACCTAACCTTAATTAAGTTCCTAACTCACCACATGATAAAGTTTAACATCTTTATAATGTTAAGATTATAATTCAAATATATACCTATTCTATTTTTTTTTGCTAAAAAATGAAAAGATTATAATTATAAATTATTACAAATGAACGAATATAATTCGAGAGACTCCATATATACAAAAATAACAATAATAAAGAAAATTACACGATAAGTGTATGTAATAATTAGAAGTATACTTTTTAACAAATCCAACGACTGTATTGGGTGACAACCAAGACGCAGAATGACACACAATTGACCCATTTTCATGTTGTTGTTTTCTAGCTTAAGTGGTCTCATAATTCATAATAATAATAATGTTGATTAATTTACAGTTACATGAATTAATCAACATCAATAATAATAATAATAGTTACATCACTTTATATAGAATACCGATAATGTCATATCCGACATGTTTTTCCTATTGAAGACGCGGTTTCTCTGCTGGATTAGGTGGCAAAATAGGAAGGTTTACACTTGTCATCCTCTAGGAAAAGAAACTAAATAGAGAAGAAAATCGGAAACAACACTCTTTAACATGTTTGCTGAGATAAAACTCTTTTCCGAAAATAGTTTAATTTGTTTTGTACAAAATTTTAATGGTAATCATATATTTTTTTGCGATAGTGAATAGTTCAATAAGTATAAAAATAATGATAATTTGTAATTTTGTCAATTTTCATATAAAAAATTTCGTTAAATATTTTTTATATTTACAAAATTAACTAAATATTTTTTAAACGTTACAATTAAATCTTACAAATTTATACTAATGTTACAAATAAACTCAGACTCGATTCGAGTCATGCTAGGGTCCCTAGCCTAGGCTTGAACCCAGACCAGGTCCTCCAACCTTGGGCACCTGGTTTAGGCGAACCCAGACCAGGGGACCCCCAATTGGGGCTTTGGACTAGGTTGAGTTCAGACCAATGGGGGCTCAAATTGAGCCTCAATCGGGAGTTCCCTAGTCTGAGTCCGAACTCAAACCAGGTCCCCTAGGTTGGATGACCTAGTTTGGGTTCAGACATAGACCAGGGAAACCCGATTGGAACTCCAATTGAGCCCTAATCAGAGGTATTCTGGTCTTGATCTGGGTTCAAATCCAAACTAGGAAATCCCGATTAGAGCCTCATCGGTCTTGACCATGTTCAGTTCAGACCGATTGGGGGTCCAATTGAGTCCCAATCGGGGGTCCCCTAGTCTGGGTCCGAGATCAAACACTTGATATTTGGCGACTTAGTCTTGGTCAGACCCAGGCAAAGGGACCCCAGTGTGGATCAGATTGACTTGAGACTTGTTTGTAACGTTAACTTAAGTTAGTAGAATTTAGTTGTAATGTTTAGAAAAGTATTTTCTTAAACTTGTAAATATGAAAAACATTTAACTAGTTTTTTTAACAGAGAATTGATAGAAATACCAGTTATCATCATTTTTAAATATATTCGACCATTCAAAACATTTTAAATTGAAATACCATTTTATATAAACACGTTAAACCATTTTCATTTTTCTCCATTTCTAATAATAATTACTCTCATTTTTCTAAGTTTAAATAAAATAAAAAACGAAAAAATGTTATGGATGAAAAATAAAATAAAACATGTATATGTATTTCCTATGAAAGATCCTTGTCGGAATTGACCAATATTTACACACCAAAAAAAAATAAACATCGCTTAATTAATTACATAAATTATAAAGTTAAATGACGTAACTTTATTTGAAAGTGATGTCAAAACTACAAGATTTGTTTATGTGATGAGTATTTGAAGTGTGAACACTCATTTAACTTATATATATAATAAAATAAAAGATATTCTTTATATAATATTCTTTATATTGTTTTGAAAATTCCTTGAGGTTTTCCTTAACTATATTTTCATGCTTTAGAAGAAAAAACAACTATTTTGCAATATATCTATGTACCAATTTTTTTTTATTTTTCAAACTATTTGTCAATAAACTTATCTTATTTTTTTTAAAACAATATCAAAATTGTAATATAGTCTTTAAATAGTCCTTTGTAATTTCTATACAAATCACATCAATTATGTTGATTATTTCTCTAATATATAGGGTCAGCAATGACGCAGTGAAAAATTCAAAACTATGGTTATAACCATTATTTTTTTATATGGTTAGCCGTAATATTATGGTACTGTGCGATTATAGTGATGAATTTTCTACCAGTAATGATTATGGTTATGATATTTTAGTCATACTCATGATTATAATCATAGTTATTATGTAAATATAATATTCATATATTTTGATGTATATATATGATTTTGATCATGTTTTACAGTTTGCTATTTCATTAGAATTTTAATATTTTTTAAACACTATAATCTTTTGAAACTGTCATTTTATTCCAAGTGAAACCGACTTGCTCCCTTGAATTGAAAAATGATCCAATCTTGATGAAGAACAGCTGGATCGGTCTATCTATAGATTAAGATGTCAACACAATACTTCATTGGTCAATATATATATATATATATATATATTCAATATTGAATTTTTGTATTTTGTTGTGATTATTTTTGTTGGTAAAATTTAAGAATTATATACAATACACCACAAACAAATTGTTTCCGCGTCTGCAGACAGTTTAATTTATAGGAAAAGAGGATTCCAGCTACTTCCCTTATATGTATAAACTATAAAGCATATATAAATATGTCTTTTTATACAATCTCGTATAGGTTGATATATAGGGTCGGCAATGGTTAGAGTATGGTATGGGTATAACAAATAGCATAATCATACCGTATTTTTAAACCACATACCATAATTATAACCATAATCATTACGGGTACAATTTTTAATACCATAACCATTAAAATAACTGTAGTTATTAACTAGGCTTGTTCATGAACCGGTTCGACCCCGAACCGGTTCTGAACTGAACTGGTCTGGTTTGAAAAAAACCAGTACATTTTTCTGTTTCTAAAAAAACTGGTCTGGTTTAAGGAAAAAAGAACTGGTCTGGTTCGAACCGATTCAGAACCGGTTCGAACTGTTCTGGTCTGTTTTTTTTAATATCAATTTTGGTTCGGAAATATTCCGTTTCAAATCGAACCTAAACCGGATGAAAATTCTGTCCAACACACTGAACCGTCTTAAAAAATACTGAACCAACTGAAAAACACTGAACCGGCTGAAAAAACACTGAACCGACTGAAAAATACATTGAACCGACTGAAAAACACATTGAACCGATTGAAAATCTGTTCCACAACCGACTAAAATCTTGTCCAACATCAACATACGAGAGTCCAATATATCTCTAGGTTTGGTTTATTGAAAACATATCTAGGTTTGGTTTAATTTCAGACCGGTTTAGTTAATTTTGCTTCAAACCGGTTCTAAAATTATATAGGTTTAAAGTGGTTTGATTGAAATTTAAGTATAAACCAGTATAAAAAACGAGTCGAGTCGAACCGGTTCGAACTGGATTTTTGGTACTAGTTTGAACTGTTCTATTTGAAGGCAAAAAACACTGGTCTGGTTTTGGAACTAGTTCGGCCGAACCGATTCGAACCAAACCAGTTCCAGACCAGACCAGTTCGCCCGAACCGGTTTATTTGGCCAAGCCTATTATTAACCATGATTTTATCTGTATACCCATATTTATTCCACACATGTAATATAATAAAATACAGAAAATTTTATTTAAAAAAAATACATAAATCTATATTGTCAACAATAAAAATATATAAAACTAACATCGTAGTTATTTATTACATGTATGTACACATTAATTTCCATTATTTAGTATATATTAGTTTATTAATAATAATTAATTATTATATTTATATAATAACCATGAGTATAGCTCAAATACCATAACCATTATGAGTAGAAAATTCATCACCATAAACGCACCACACCATAATGGTACGGTTAACCATTTTAAACAGTAACAGTCATAACCATGATTATGGGGTTTTCAACGCACCATTGTCAGCCCTAGTGATAAATTGTGTTCTCATGCCTATCATTACGTAACATTTATCAAACACGATAAAATTATCGTATCATGTTTCTTAATACGACACATTATTTTTTGTGTGTTCATATTGTAGTGTGTTAAATTAGTTAGGTATATGTTCACATATGAGATTTATAATAAAATATCAAAACAATAAATTATTCATATAAAAAACTATCAATTTAAATATAAACATTAACTTTATTGTCATAAACATCGTATTATAGTTATGTTATGTGCTTTCACAAACATAATTAGAAATTGTCAGCACTACCATATCCGCTTTCTCATTTTCAATATCCGACCGAGAGTGTAAAAATTAATTACCCTCTATAAATTACATTCTTAATGTGTTTCGATTCAAACGGAATTCGTATTTAAAAATGAATTATATTTGTTCTAACTCATTTGACTAATTGATTAAATTAAACCGATCTCTTTTTTAAGTATAATCCTAATCCGTAGAATTTCGATTGACAAATCATCACCAAACCTTCCGCCATGGGATTTTGTGGGGTAAACACACGATTGCGTCGGTGACTCGAAAATCGAAATAAAAACTACATCTTTTAAGATACGAAATATCAAATATTGCACTTTCGTGTTTTTTTTCCTCCTTTATTATTCTATTTTTTATTTTTGGAAAATTGCAAAATTAAGTGTTGTGCTTAGACTCATGGGAAAAAACGCAAATATATATTAGAAATGTAAGATTTTGAAGAATAATTTAGAGGGTAGGTGGTAGTAATTTCAATGTAGTATTAGATTTTATATGTACAATAAATAACATGAAAAATAATACTGGCAATGTATAGTAAAGCTTGTGAGACATTGATCACATTGTAATAGGGGTGGGCATGAACCGGTTCGGGGCCGAACCGGTTCATAAACCGTATCTTTATCATATTTTAAAGAGGTACGGTTTACCGCTCCAGTTTTTGACTAATTTACCGTACCTCTTCCGAACCGGTTCGTCTGAATCACTTTATATATATTAAAAAAAACTATAATAATACATAATAAATAATACATAAACCATAATCCTAATTCATAAACCATAATCTATAATTCATAAACCATAAACAATAATCTATAATCCATAAACCTTAATCCATAAACTATAATCCATAATCTACAAACCATAATACCTAAACCATAATACATAATTCATTATATTAATGTAGATTGTAAATCATCACCGAACCAACTTTAGTATAATGGTTTAGAGTATATATTTTAAAAATGGGAAAAGTATCAAACTGGTACCCGAACTTGTAGGTGATTAGCAAGTAGGTACCTAAATTTTCTGAGCCACTCCATTTTTGTTTTAATTTTTTTTTTGGTTTGTGAATCGGTTCATGTACGGTTCGACCGAACCAGTTTTTTATGCCCAACCTTACATAATTACATTGCAAGGTTCATTAGTGACTAATAATCCAATTTAAAGATCACTAGACTCATACTTACATTATATAATATAGTCTTTTGGAGAAATTATGTTTTTACAAGTATATGAGTTTTTTTTATTAACTTTTGCATATTTAAAATTTTCAAAGTGTTGTTTCAACTTTTTAAACCGTGCGTCAATTTATAAAAATGTGAAAATATATGATATTAAAATATATGTAATTTATCTTTATTGTTGCAAATTAATATATATACTTTATTTTATTGTTGCAAATTGGTATATGTAATATGTCTAACTATTTTAATATATTATCTGTATTTTATCTTAATTTTTTAAATTACAAGTGTATGTAAAAGCTCCATTACTATTTTTCAAAATTCTCGGATGAAAAGTGGTATTTCCAATGACGAACGATTAAGTAACACTTAAGAACCTGTCTTGGGAGTTGGGAGTGGGAGGGAAACATCACACTCCCTAGAAAAATGATAAACATAGTAACACTTAAAAAGATTGGTGAGACCGAAAAAATCGTTCCAAGACCGTCTTAAATAGTTCTTCCCGAATTTAAAACTGAGTCAAAACAGACAATTTTTTTATTTCAAACTCGGGCTTGAGATCGGTTTTTTTATTATCCAAAAGATCGAATAAATCAGTTCGTCCCGAGTATAGGTTGAAATCAACATTTATTGTATTTTTTAATTAGTTTAGGTTGTTTTTAAAATTTGAACTTTTTTATATTGAATATTTGGTATGATATTTGTATTTTATTTTGTATCGGATACTTGATATAATATTTGCATTGTGTTTCATATTTACAAGCTTTGAATATTTATTTTTTTTAGAGAAAAAATCGGTCCAAAACTAAAACTGACCCGTGTCAAGAAAGATCACCTCAGATGAATTTTTTGAGATAGACTCGAGCTCGGTCTTGCATGCATAAATCCCAAAATTTCAAACTCAATACTTTTTTTGGGAAAAAAAATCATCCCGAACTCACCCCTTGTAACACTTTATAAATATCAAGTTCCTAAAAAAATCTTAAATTCCCATTTATAAAATATAATTTTTTAAACACCTAGACAAATAGTATCTCAAACTTTGCATTAAAAAAAAAACTTTTATAGTATCTCAAAAAAAAACTTTTTTCCTTGAACCATATATACATTTTATGAATTCACACTGCATTTCTGCATAAAGTATCACGACTAAAGAATCTCCCTCCCTCTATATCCCGAGCTCGTGTTAATGGCTGTAGTAACACTGAGCCACTCCGGCGCCACCACGTCTCATCTCCGACCACCCCTCGCCGCATTAACGAACCATGCTCCTCGGCTTCTCCACTTCTCGATCCCCACTACCCCCGAAATCCCCAAAATCACCTCCTCCACGAGATTCTCACGGACACCCACCGCCGTCCACTTCTCATCGGATAATCTGACGGCCGCCGTTGCTTCTCCGGCGAATACGGAGCCAAAATACACAGCAGAGGAAGTCGTGAGGAGGTTTTACGGAGGAATCAACAGCGGAGACCTGTCCTCCGTCGAGGACCTCATTTCAGATGATTGTGTTTACGAGGACCTCATCTTCCCGGCTCCGTTCGTCGGCCGCAAGGTATCCAATCCGATCCAGATCCCAAAATTATTTCCGTTGAAATTGAAAGGATAAAATTCATGTTTTTTGCAGGCAATTATGGATTTCTTCGGGAAATTCATCGACACCATTAGCAGAGATCTCCAGTTTGTGATTGATGATATATCGGCGGAGGACTCTGTTGCCGTGGGAGTCACTTGGCATCTTGGTAATACTCAGACAAAATTCGTGCTTTTTGGAATTAAATACTATGTGTAGCTGAATTATCTGTTTTCATCAGAATGGAAAGGAAAGTTGTTTCCTTTCAGCAAAGGATGCAGCTTTTATCGGCTCAAAATCAACAATGGCAACAGACAGATTAAGTAAGTCCCCTATGTTTGGTCGGCAACCATCAACCAGCTCTGTCTGTTGGAGAAATGACTAACCTTTTCTTTCAATATGCAGATATGGGCGAGACAGTGTTGAACCTGCAATCAAACCAGGGGAGACCGCCTTGGTATGTTAGCAATAGTTTGGATTAGTAGAATGATTAATGAAACATGCATGATCAGTTCATGTTATGAGAACCTAAAAATGCAGCAATGTGTAATGGTTACTGATACTTGTTTTGGTGCACTGCAGGTTGCCATCAAAGGGGTGACTTGGCTGCTACAGCAGTTCCCGCAGCTCGCCAATTGGCTATAGGAGAAGCATTGTATTGTTAGCAAAGGACATATAGAAATTAGTAATGTATTGTGGATACTGGATACATTGATCATATATTGAAGACAATAATTGAATTTGAGTACCTCCATTTTCCTGCAAAGACGGTATATTTGAGCACCAATGCCATCCATGCCTAGCTCAGAAACCCTGATTTACTATGGTGGTGTCTGGCACTGACCAAAAAAGTGATAATTATCGTAAAAAAACAACAACATGAACATAAACTCTCGAGTAGTCAAATAAATGCACGAGAACCATATAGCTTCTTGCCGGATGGATCACTCCCTAACTGCAAGAGCCAGAGCCCAAATGGGAGCTTTAAGTAGATGTACAGTCCTAATTTATACCTTGTAGCTCGTCTCTGAAACAGTAATCCATCAGCAACTCAACACCATTTCTGAAAAAAAATAAAAAATGACCGACATGAAATGCAACCACATTATAACTATCTCAACAACCAGAGGAAAACAGTGCGTTTTTTCTTTTTTATCTTATAAAAATAGTCACCCTAGTAAATTTATGGCACCAATGTGTATAACTGCAGATAACAGCTGCATAATATAGTAAGTGGACATATCTAGTTTTGTGAAATTAAAACAGTACAAACGGCAATTTAACGACTTAAAAAATGTTTTTTAGTACCTGGATTTAATTCTTCTGTCACATCATCATCATCAGTATCTTTCATTACATCCTTTAGTTCGTCCAATAAAGAGTATATCTGAAGAACATGGGGACTTGATGTGTCTTCCACCACGAAAGGAACATATCCAGTCCCAATATCGATCCAAGAACACCCAGGAGCCTTTTTGACTCCCAAATCCCTCATGATACTCCTTACCTTAGCATGCTTTTCCCAGGAACAAGCATCTGCAAACATATTAGCCATCAATACATAGTATCCTGGATTATCAGGCCTCAGTTCAAGAAGTTTCTCTGCAGCCCATTCCCCAATAATTTTATCCCTATGGTTTCGACAGGCTCCAAGAAGGGTGGCCCAGATAGCAGGAGTTGGCTCAAAAGGCATTTTGTCAATGATCTCTTTTGATTTCCTCAAGAAACCCGCCCTTCCGAAAAGATCAACCATACAATCGAAATGCTCTAAACGTGGGGTTATATGATAATCAATTTGCATCTTCTGAAACAACTCTTCTCCTTGGACAATGAGACCCGAATGACTACAAGCTGATAGAACTGCAATCATCGTTACATAGTCTGGTTCAATTCCACATTTGATCATCCTTTTAAACAGTCTTAGTGCAATGACTCCTTCCCCTTGAATCCCATATCCACCAATCAAGTTAGTGTATGTAACCACATCCTTCATTTTCATCATTTCAAAGACCTTTCTAGCTTCTAAGACTTTGCCTGATCGTGCGTACATGTCTATAAGTGAATTCCATATCACTAGATTGAAGCAGTCTGACCTAATCATGTAGCAATGTAACTCCTTGCCATGTTGTAAGTTTGCAACACGCGCACAAAGCGGGAGAATGCTTGCAATTGTTATAAAATTGGGTTGCATTCCTGATGATAACATTTCTCTACATAGGAAAGACGCCTCCTCGGACTGATCGAGGTGGCAATAAGCAGAAATGATAGAGTTCCAAGTAACTATATTCTTCGACTCTGTCGAACGGAATAGAATGTGAGACTTGCTAAGGTCTCCAAATCTAGCATACATAGTAATCATTGCATTTCTTACATTAAGCAACTCTTGGTAATGATTGCGGATTGCCAAACCATGGAGTTCTTTCCCTAATTTAATGGCTCTTAAGTGAGAACACGCTCCAACACCAAGAATCACGGCAACATGATCCACATGACCAACTAGAACTTTTGCTTGTGATATCAAATCTAAAGCTGTTTTGTACTTTCCCCTGTGCAAGTACCCTCCAGCTATAGTGTTCAAAATTACAATATTTAACTCAATACCCTCTCTCATCATGCAGTCAAAAAGATCACATGCATCATCCCACATGTCATTAGATGCATAGGCAGAAACCATCGAGTTCCACGAAACAGCATCCTTTTCAGAAATTTGGTCAAACAATCTTCGTGAATCAGTAACTATTCTAAATTTCCCGTACATGGATATCATTGCATTTTGCACGAATAAGTCCAACCCCGAAGAGGTAGCTTCAATAGACCCATGAACCTGCCTCCCTAAATCAATATCCATAGTTTCGCCACATGCTTTGAGGACAAGAGGGTAAGTATATTCATCTGGTCTGACGCCTACATTCAACATTTCCTTGTAAACCGAAAGAACCTCTGAGTACAATCCTTTTCTACCGTACAAGGAGATGAGGAGATTCCACAGAAACGGTTCCATAACATTTGAATTACTAACTAGCTTATGTACTTCAGCACAAAAATCAAATGCTGAATAGAAAGTACCGAGGCTTTGCACCAGAACAGGGTGCCATCCCATGCCCAAGGAAATAGCACGAGCATGAATTTGCTCACCCTGTGAGAGCAGTTTAAGGTTTGTGCAAGAGATCAAAATAGAAGATGAGCCTATGACAAGATCAGTAACGCTAGAGGATGTAGCATGTTGCTGAATCAATGAAAATGATTTAAATGCATCAGATAAATTTCCTTGCCTTGTAAATTCTTTCAGTGATCTGATAAGAGAGTAAATCATAATATAATCCCATGTAGTGGAAATTTCTACAACTCTACCGCATTGTTCGTTGTTTGGGAATGTAGAGTTACTACTTTGAGTCCACTTCTTTGGTAAGATTTTCTGAATTTTGGTCAGAGAAAGGCCATTCAGAACAAATCGAACTGGTGAAGGCATGCAATAGCAGGGGACAGATTACCACTTAAATAACTCATCTGCACTTATTTAGTTGATGACCTGCATACAAGGAAAAGAGAGAACCAATTAAAACATGCACGAGTTATGTAAGTAATATCCAATACACATTCGGATCTGGAAATTAATAGCTACAAAAGGTGCAACTTCTCATAGTTACCCACAAATATTCATAAATAGTTAGAAGCTTCAGTCAATAAAAGATGAAACACATCAAACATCTTGTAAATCCTCTGTACGATAAGCTAGAAGGCTTTCATTTTAATGAAAAATGTTCTGTGATGACATGAAAAAAAGTATGTTTGTTCCTCGGATTCAACAATGCATAAACTTGAAAGGCTAACCTAAAATAAAATTGTAAAAGAAAAACCAACCCTGTAGTGTGGAAATGTCCTCATTCTGCGTTCAAAATAACTCATTGGTTTTACAATCACATCTCTACTTCTACAAAATGCACAAGCTTGTTCAAGACATTTCATTCCTTACACCCAAATATTCCTTATTCAAAGGGACGATATTTATCCTTTGCACCAAAGAAGATTCCAGTTCAATTTATGGTCTAACTGAAATTAGCCAAGGCTCTTAGTCAGGACTTTCAACAAACACCTTCCATGCAGATTGACAGAAAGTCGCAGTTCCTGAATCCCAGGTATTAAACGAACGGTGGAAGCTAAACAATGGCAGATGAGTAATGACCAATACTAGGTTGAGACAATGAAACAAGAGAGAATTGGCAAAAATACCTTGGTAAGGAGGTCGTTGCTTCTAAAGTTTTGTTTGATGTCTTCCTTGTCTCCGCGCGGTCACAGAATGCCGTTCCCGTCGGCGCTGCTCGTTTGGCGGCAGTCGAAGATTTCGTGTCAGGCTCTGCCCGTTCATTCGCCAGAGAGCTTTCACCTTCTCAGTCGGACGATTCTACTGGGTCGACTGGTCCATGAACTGTTTTTCTTAAAAGAACAGTATTTATTATTTAAGGAAACAAGAGTCTGTTTGTCATTTCGTACCTACCTTTTAGTATTTTTCATTTGCACCACCATGAATGCCGCAAGGTAGGAGTTAACATAAAAATACCGAATTTAAAAAAAAAAAAAATTGAATACCACGTTTCAAGTTTAAGACCGAGTCAATACATATGAGTTTTTTTTCTATAAGTCGGGCTCGGACTTGGTTTTTAAGGTCAAATCCCCGAATGGTCTGGTCCGGCTCGAGTATGTAGAAGTCTAAACGCAGAACTTCACTAAGCAGCAGACATTAGTACTTCACAACCCTAATTGAGCGATATTTCTCAAACAACAGCAGCAACACTTCAGTCTTCACTAAGCAACAACCTCTCCCCTCGCTTCTTCCAATGTCCTTCCATCCTTCGCACTATCCTTCCATCATTCTCAAGTAGTCAAGCTGCAGTAAAATTTATTGCGTGTTTTGTATGTTTGTTGTTTTTTGTGTTTGGATTGTATGTTTGATACTTGGTTTATTTCTGTAAAAAAACAAATATAAAAAATTCGGTCCAAGACCGAGACCGGTTCGAGTCAAGCAAGACCGACTCATGTGTTTTTTTACGAATTCGGTCTCAAAGTATGTCCCGAGCTCACCCCTACTACAAGGCAGTGCTGCCAAGTATCAAAATTTTGATAGCAGTGTCCTCAAATGTTCACTTATTGCTAAAAATTTAATAACGAGTTCATAATGTTCTCTTCATCATTTTATATATATTAGATGAAAATATTAAATTACCTATTTATTTGCAAAAAATAATTGAACTACTTAAGTTGCGAAGTAATCCTGAATTGTTCACCATAGTAGCCCCATTTGTCAATTATATACGGAAATGTCCTCATTTTTTTTTAATCAATTACGAATTTAGCCTGAAGCGCGAATCTCGTTCACGAGTATATCCCAGAAAAATGTTCACCCGTGAACAAGATTTACGTAAACAATTTATGAAAGAAATGTCCATACGCAAACAAAATTCGCGCTTAGGTTCCACCCGCGAACGAAATTCGCGCTTAGGTTCCACCCGCGAATGAGATTCGCGGATGAATCTTCATTCGTTACTCGTGAATTGTTCTATCCATTATTGAATTAATAATTGTTGGATAGACCATGAAAATGCTACAAATCTACATTGTACTAGTTCTCCATCCAAAAGTACATACTCTATTTCTCTCTCTCGTACAATAATATGTTTTTTTTTTATAGATAAGGTAAATTAAAATAACAAGCTGGGTAACGAGAAACTCGCATTCTAATCCTTACTACAATAGATAATTAACTAAACTTTATTGTTCTCGAGTAAACAAAACCCACAGCATCATTTTGGATAGCGTTTTTAATTTCCGTCGGTGGATTTCCATGAATGACGTAGATTTGACTCTGATTAATCCCCATAGCTGCCATGATATCAGCAACCTCATTTGCTTCTCGATAGATATGTCGGAACTTCACTCTGTCGAACTGCAGCATGAGTTTCCTATAATCCATAATGATGGACATTAGTTTAAGATTTAAATATTTTTTATTAGAGATAAGCTTATGGGTTGACTGAGTATCTGTTTCTAAGTGAATTGATTTGAAACCGAGATGTTTTGCCAGCATTAATCCATCTCTGATGGCCTAAGATTCCGCTACGAGGCTATTGGAGCCTCCTAGTTTCCTAGAGAAGCCAGATATTCATTGACTCAAATTATCTCTTATCACTCCTCCTGAACCCGCCTGATTCAGATTTCCTTTAGATGCTTCATCTGTGTTGATTTTCACACACCTTTGCTCTGGAGGGAGCCATCTAACATCAATAGAGATAAGGGACTTAGAATTCTCAATCAATTGAATAGTATTTTGATGAAACTTGGCTTGGGACAAGGAAAACTCAAAAATGGAAGTATTTAAAGTTTTATCTTTAAAAATGAGAGAATTTCTGTTTTTCCAAATATTCCAATGTTGATGTTACATGAAAACCAATTTTCATCTTTCAACCTTGCTGGATGACAAAGGAGAGAGAAAAGTCAATTTTCGTGTAAATTTTCATTTGTCATTTTGTGAAATTGATGCTTACATCTCACCTTTGAATTTCGGATGTTTTACCTCCTCCAACCGCGAATCTCATTCACGGGTGATAAAAAAGTAAAATTTCACCTGCAAATCTCATTCGCAGGTGGAATGATAGATGTCACAAACCCGCGAATGAGTCTAGAAACGTGAATGAGATTTCACGCTTAAGTCGAGATTCGTATTTATTAAAATAATAATAATATTTTCGTATATAATTAACAAATGGGGCTACTAGGGTGAAAAATTCAGTAATTCTGATAATAATTAAGGCATAAGTTAAATAAAATGTATTCTCTTTCATATAATCATATCCGATCCTCGCCTCGTGAGTCGTGACCAAAATTCTACTTAAAAAAATGTATGAGATACACGTGTCTAACACGGCTCTGAACCTATGATTTGAACCGAAACCGAACCGGCCTCGAAGTACGTGACTGTTCGGTCCGGACTCTTTTTTATTTTTGGCCGGACTAAACAAGAGGATCTGGTGATTACACGTCCTAACGGTCATCGTCACCTTCACGGTCTTCACCCATCCTCCGTCTGCTGATATCCTCTGAAAACTAGTGGCCGTGGAAGCCTGGTCTGTACTTTCTCTCTCTTCTGATACCTTCTTCCCTCTCGACCATTCTGACAGTCTCTTCGGATAAACCTCCATGGCCACCGCGGCTTCTACTTCGCCGCCATTAGCTCCCGCGGCATTACACAAACGCTTCCACTTCCACACTCTTCATCAGATCCCAGTAGCTCTCTCCCGCCGTCCGAATCACCATTTCGTTCCCGCACTCTCCCTGACCAACCATTTCTCTTCTATATCCGCAGCACCAAGTGGCGAAAGATCCGTGGCCTGCAAAGTTTCAGTGACCGAGAACGAGCCGTCGTCCTCGTCATCCTCGAGCGAGAACTGGGTTCCCGTGGTTCCCCTGGCGGCGCTTCCCAAGGGAGAGCGGCGCGTAATCCTCCAAGACCGTGAGGAAATACTGTTGCTTTGGTACAAGAACGCCGTGTTTGCGATTGAGAACAGGTCGCCTGCTGAAGGCGCTTACAGTGAAGGATTGCTCAATGCGAAGCTCACCCAGGTAAATCTTTCAACTCTGTTGATCTTCATCTCTTGCCAAGAATACAGAAGAACGCACTAGTGCAGGGAATTGAATGATTTTCAGTTATTGATAAGCTAAGGTCATGTCAGCTCGAGCCAAACATTATCATAATCAGGTTGTATAGGTTCAGACTCGAAACACATCGAATCGAATTCGATTATTCACCAGAACTATTCGCGAAAAGCTCTATTTGTTAAATTTTGAATATCGGGGCCGAGCCATACCCAAATAGCAACCACATTATACAACTCGGTTTCATCCTAAAACCAATTGGTGATAGGATGAGGTAGACTTATTGTATATATGGTGCCCAATTTTGTATTTTACCACCGGTGTGGTATAATATATCAAATTGACTTTCAACATTCCCCGCACTGTGATAACTCGATTAATGTGCGGCACCGACACATTTAATCTAGACGGGTTGAGATTCAACAAATCCCCTCTCATGTCCAGGTCCAACCCGAACTCTGATACGTGGAGTAAAAAACTCTGATACGTGGTGTAAATGGGACACAACAACCCCACATCGTGTACCCACAACGGGAAACACCCAATACCGTCAATCAAAACTGAGCTCTGATACCATGTTAAATTTTTAATATCGGGGCCGAGCCACACCCAAATAGCAACCACATTATACAACTCGGGTTCCATCCTAAAACCAATTGGTGATAGGAGGAGTAGACTTATTGTATATATGGTGCCCAATTTTGTATTATACTACCGGCGTGGTATAATATATGACAGTGACTTTCAACACTATTCAGTTGCACCCCTGAGCTAAGATATGTCAGCATTATAAAAAAAGTTGATTTTTTCAATTATTAAGGATGGAGAAATGATGAGAGCACTTATTAGAAATTATTAAGCTGCTATAAAATTTGTAGAAACTTTGTTTGCTTTGACTAGGGAAAAGATAAATTTAGCAATAGAGACCAAATTTCTTTTAGTTCTCCAGGCTCAAACATACTTTAGAATGGTTACTCCTCTCACAGTGATTCAATATATGAAGAGGTTTTTACTTTTTAGGCATCTCAAGTTACAGAAAACTAGAAATATGTGTTGCCACTATTGGATTAGTAGCATATAGTAAAGATATTTACTTTCTTATGTCTGATGAAATTATGGTGTGGTTTGGTGTTTAGTGGGTAAACTACCATGTTATTCCTTCTGATAACTTAGCAGAAATGTTAATTATCGCACTTTATGACAGGATGGTTGTATCGTATGTCCCTCAACCGAGAGCACATTCAGCCTCCAAAACGGAGAAGTCAAGGAATGGTATCCGAAGAACCCAGTTCTGAGAGTCCTGACTCCTTCATTGAGGAAGCTCTTCGTCTACTCTGTGAAAACCGATGAAGAAAACATCTACATTAACATCAGGGGAGGTGTGACATCTGATGCGTCTGCTGAGATTGTTTTCAGTGGGAAAGCTCAACCTGGTATTACTTCCTCGGATGTCAATATAGAGGAGGTGATTGTTTCCCTTTGCATCATTACTATTAATCCCTGGTCTTATATTTTCGGGTTAATTACTTAATTGGTTACACATGTTTCACTATTGTGCAGAATGGTTACACATGTTTCAAAATGTGATTAATTGGATTTTTTACTGTTCACCGTTAGAAATCACATTTAAGTCACTATTTAGATACGTAAAATGACTTAATTACCATTTTCATCAATCAAATTGTGTTCTTCATCAATCAGGCTAATCTTCATTACCGAATTGAATTGCAGAACGCATAATCGAATTTCTGGGTTTTTGAAGAACCTAAAAATCAGATTTCTGAGTTCTTCGATTCTTGTTCTTGAAGATGATTATGTGTTCTTCAATACCACTAGGGGCATAATAGTCATTTCACAATTTAATAATATGTTTAAAAAATCAATTAACGGTAAAATTAACGGTTTAGTAACGGAATGATCAATTAATCACATTTGGAAAAACATGTGTAACCAATTAGTCACATAGCAAAACCAATTAATCACATTTTGAAACATGTGTAACCATTATGCACAATGGTGAAACATGTGTAACCAATTAAGTAATTAACCCTATATTTTCGGAAAAATGGTGTTTTGCCCCTCAACGTGAGGATTGCCCCTGTGCTAAAAACACCCCCTACACGCTTCTAAGGTTTTCTAGCATTACTTTGACACATTTTTGTCCGAAACTCCATTAAAATGTTTCAAAAATAACACAATACTTCTAAACCCCTTTTTCTTTTTCTATTTTGATCAAAAAATGTGGGTGTGAGATTGGGGCTCAATTGAGGATCACCTAGTTCGGATCTCGAACCCAAATCTAGTCGTCACCCATGGGTTTGATTAAGCTCCAATCAAACCTATCTTTTTTTGTTAAAATTGGAAAAAGAGTGAAGTTTTTAGGATTCTTATGTTATATTTTAAAATATTTTATCGCAATCTTGGATGTCAAATGTCAAAGTGGAATGATGGTGGAAGTTTACAGAAACATGTAGGGAGTGTTTTAGCAGGAAAAACATAACAGGGGCAATCCCCACATCGGTGTGCAAAAACACCATTTTTCCTATATTTGCAGTTAGTTTATATATTACAATGAATGCCTAAAAGGACTAAACCATTTCTGTGCTTTGATGACTGATTATGTTTGTTTAGGTGAGAATGGTGGTGGATGAGGATGCGGGTGGGTTTGGCTTCACCGAGAGGAACGAGTTGATCAATGGAAAGGCTGCAGTTATCGGTTTCCTTTTACTGTTGGATTTTGAACTGTTGACTGGAACAGGTCTTCTCAAAGGAACAGGCTTCTTGGACTTCCTTTACTCTGCTTCCAACGCTTTCAATTGAACAACCATCATCGCCTTTCGGGATACAGTGTTACTATTGATGTGTTAATGAAGGTAAATACAGTTTCTATGTTGAATCATTTGTCGAAAATTCATTAGGAACTGCGTAAGGACATGATATATCTCGTCTCAACACTTTTGAGCTATTTGCTTGAATCTTGGTTTCATCAAAGTTGATACTGCATACTCAGTATATTTGTAATGAAGATTGTAATGAAGTTATGAGTGTTCACTGTATTTGGTAAGAACATATGGAAGACAGACAAGACAACCTTTTTTGTGATTTTGTTTGGTTTAAAGTTACTACATTTGGTTGGTTTTGTCTGATTCTGTTTTGTTGGTATAATTCTAAGGTAGTTTAATTAGAGGTTGAAAGTAGGCCTGTCGATGGTTAGGAGATGATGCATGTATGATAAATATCATAATCATAATCATTACGAGTACAATTTTTAATATACCCGTATACTCATATTTATTCCACACATGTAATATAATTAAATACTGAAAATTTTATTTAAAAAAAATATATAAATCTATATTGTCAACAATAAAATATATAAAACTAACATCATGCGTATTTATTACATGTATGTATAGTAATTTTCATTATTTAGTATATATTAGTTTATTAATAATAAATAATTATTATATTTATATAATAATCATGGTTATAAAAATAAGTATAACTCAAATACCATAATCATTACGAGTAGAAAATTCATCAGCATAATCTTACCGCACCATAATTGTACGGTTAATCATATTAAACAGTAACAGTTATAACCATGGTTATGAATTTTGCCGACTCTAGTTGGAAGAGTGTATAAGCAATTTTGCAGCTGCAAATCAGTGTTTAAAATTATTTTAGATTTTTTTGGAATTTATATATATATTATTTTGGAATTTAATTAATTTTTAGACTATTTTGAAAGATTTAATCGATTGATTTTGGAATGTTATGTTAACTCTCTTAATTAAATTTAACCTTTGAAAAAATTGTCTTTTTAAATAAAAGTTGACTTTGACAAAATTTATATTGTTAAAACATTATCCACTTTGAGAAAACTTCAGCTTTTCCGATAAGAAATTGACCGGAGTGCGGCGACAGAAATGGAGCAAGTGGGTGTCGGAGATTAGGTTTCCGGGGATACATTCGACTCCTGAGGGTGCAGCCGTGGTGTACGATATCGGTTTCTAAAACGGCCTTCTCTCGAAAAACTCAACTTTGCTTCACCTTTTCTTTTTCCGGCTGTGTGTGGATGATTTGTCACCTGAGGCGGGGCAGTAGGTGGCTTCCAATGCTGGAACGGCTGTGGTCGCGCAGTTGACAATTTCTGACACGATACGATTAAACGATCTGTAACGATCTGCATTTTACATGATAACCACACAACACGATTAATAACCATATCTAAACAACTCTTATCCGTTTTGACACGATTAATAACCGTGTCTAAATACATCTAATATGCAAATACACGATTAAGTATAATTATCTAATATTTCAATTTATTTTTTTAATTACTTATGAATTTCAAAACTTGATTATGAAATTAAATTATAGACATTGTGAATTTTATATTGTATTATTTTTTCGTATAATTTCTTATTATGTGATATGGTTTGTTTCGTGTATATATGAATTTTATTTATTCAAAAAGTTAATTGTGTCTTAATATGTGTTCCACGTGTGATCTGTTTAAAACTCTATATGTTTAAACGCGACACACATTTATGCACGGAGAATCAATCACGAGACCTCTTGCATCCAATTAAGGGCATACCGTTGGACCAAGTGTCCGTTGGTGAGTGTTGAAAAAGTAGATTTTTCTATTAACTTTGTCGTTAATTTTTTAAAAGAAAAAATGATCATCTTAATAAATAGAATTTTTTCAAAAACTAACCATTTTAGTTTTTTTTTAGAAAAGTAAGTATAGAAAAAAAATATTTCGAAAAATAGGTATACGCGCACCCTAGGGTGACGCCTATTCAAATGGGCGCGGCAAACTTTCCTTTTTTTTTAAAAAAAAAAAACAAAAATTATTCCATAATGACGACTCGATGTTTAATTAAAAATAAAATTATGTATCTATTAAAAAAAATTAAAAAATTATAGTAAGTAGATATTTTAATTGCGCTTCAAATGATGCAAAAAATATTAAATTTGGATTTACGGATTGCCTGTACGGCATGCCGTAAGTTGATATATGAAAATTTGACTTAAAAAATTATAACTCAGACCATGTAAGTCCAAACTCAACACGGTTAACGTCATTTATGTCGTAAATCAATTATCTACGTAGGGTAATGTTTTTGATTAAAAATACAGTGATTTTGTAACCTAACATCGTGTAAACAGTAAAATTACTATGCAAAATACTATTTGAAAGTTTTTGTATCGTATGTAGATTTTTTTTACGTATCGTATTATACAGTCAGTCTAAAAGTAAAAACTTAACGCATAGTTAGCGTCATTTGATTCGTAATTAAATTATCTACGCACCGTAATTCAGTCAAATTATAATACAAACGATGTTAGGTTACAAAATCCTTGTATTTTTAATAAAAAAAATTACCCTACGTAGATAATTGATTTACGACATAAATGACGTTAACCGTGTTGAGGTTGGACGTACATGGTCTGAGTTATAATTTTTTAAGTCAAATTTTCATATCTCAACTTACGGCATGCCGTACAGGCAATCCGTAAATCCAAATTTAATATTTTTGCATCATTTGAAGCGCAATTAAAATACATACTTACCATAATTTTTAATTTTTTTTTAATAGATACATAATTTTATTTTTAATTAAATATCGAGTCGTCATTATGAAACAATTGTTTTTTAAAAAAAGGGAAAGTTTGCAGCGCCCATTTGAATAGGCACCACCATGGGGTGCGCGTATACCTATTTTTCGAAAAAAAAAATCTATACTTACTTTTCTAAAAAAATAAACTAAAATGGTTAGTTTTTGAAAAAATTCTAATAAATAGGAAAGCTCCAATGTTTCACTTTTGATATTGCTTGATCATTGTATTTATCATAATCCACATTGCATACGTTATATCTCACATAAACAACCATATGTATAAATATATTACAGGTACGTGTATTTATCGAGACAAATACATATCGAATTTGGGTCATCTAATTCGATGTCCAATCAAGGTTGAATTTGTCAAATTCATGTAATTAAGTCATCACCCAACTAGTTGGTCGACATTCCATGAATGAAACGGCCAAGTTGTCTTTTTGATAATTGACAACTTTGCCATTTCATGAATGAAACGGCCAAGTTGTCGATGTCACCGACTTTCATTCCGACGCTCGGACTCATTCCAAGGATATATTGATTATTTGGTGGGTAGGTATTCACCTCTACTCTTCCATGTCATAACTCATATCCTCAAGTTTTTTAAAAAAGTAAGCACCGTGCTAATTTTTTTTTAAAAAGTAAGTATACTGAATTTTTTTTTAGCAAAATGTATATAAGTGCGACTGGGGGTATCATTTTTCAACAAACGCCACTAGGGGTAGCGTTTTTCATAAAACGTTACCACTAGTGGTATTTTTTTAACGTTTTTTTTGACGATTCGATGTTTAATTAAAAATAAAATTATGTATTTATTAAAAATAAATAAATTATATTAAGTAGATATTTTAATTGCGATTCAAATGATGCAAAAAATATTAAATTTGGACTTACGAATTGACTGTAGGCTCTGCCGTAACTTGAGATATAAAATTTTGACTTAAACAAAATATAACTCATAAACTGATCACGGTTAACGTCATTTATGTCGTAATTCAATTATCTACCTAGGGTAATTTTTTTGATTAGAAGTACAGTGATTTTGTAACCTAACATCGCTTGTCTTATAATTTGACCGAAATAATTAAATGCATTAGGTGAGAAATTTAATTATGTACTTACTCAAAAAAAATTAAAAAACTTAAAGTGCGTAGATAATTTAATTATGAATTAAATGACGCTAACTAGACGTTAATATTTTACTTTTAGACTGACTGTATAATACAATATGTAATTTACTTCGTATTATACGGTCAGTCTAAAAGTAAAAAAATAACGTCTAGTTAGCGTAATTTAATTTGTAATCAAATTATCTACGTACTTTAATTTATTTTGAGTAAGTACATAATTAAATTTTTCACATAATGCATTTAATTATTTCGGTCAAATTATAAGACAAGCGATGTTAGGTTATAAAATCACTGTATTTCTAAAAAATAATAATACTCTAGGTAGATAATTGAATTACGACATAAATGACATTCACCGTGATCAGTTTGGACTTACAGGGTATGAGTTATATTTTTTTAAATCAAATTTTCATATCTCAACTTACGGCAGAACCTACGGTCAATCCGTAAGTCCAAATTTAATATTTTTTTGTATCATTTGAATCACAATTAAAATTTCTACTTACTATAATTTTTATTTTTTTTAATAAATACATAATTTTATTTTTAATTAAACATCGAATCGTAAAAAAAAACATTAAAAAAAAAGCTACTGGGGGTAGCGTTTGTTGAAATACGCTAAAAAACGCTACCCCCAGTAGCGCTTATATGCATTTTGCTAAATATTTTTTCAGTATACTTACTTTATCAAATATTTTTTGCATAGTAGTTATTTTTTGAAAAACGTTCAGATCCTCATAATAAATAAGGGGTAAATAATTCAATTTTGTGCTACATATTTATTTCATATGATTATTTGTACTAATATATTTATTATTTTTGTGTAATTTGATACACTTATATATTTGATTAATATTGTTATTTGTGTCTTTATTAGTGTTAAGCAATAATATTTTCTGTTAAAATAACAATTTTGTTTTTCTATTCAACCCAAAAATACGAATCAAAACTTTGATTCCAAAAAATAGATTTGGGTATTAATTTGTATTAAAAAAAAATACAATTATTGGTTGAATTCAAACTTAGAATTTATTTTTTAAATTCAATTTTAACTCAAATTACATTTATATGTTCGAATTCAACCCAAAAAAGTTTTTCTACGTTGAATTTGAACCTAAAATTACATTCTCAACTTTAAATTTAACCTAGAAATGTAGTTTAGTGTTAAACTTGAGTTGAATTCGAGCTCAAAATTGAATTTTTAGGTTAAATTTGACTACACATTTACATTTATGGGTTGAATTTGACTCTAAAACTACATTTCTGGTAGACCTCGAAAGTTATGGATTCAATAATGTAGTGCTATGTTTAAATTCAACCCAAAATTTATTTTGGTGTTTGATTTGGTATTAAAGATAAATATGAGGACAAAATTGTCAATTTATCATATATATAGCGGAAAAATATTGACAAAATAGTAAGGACAATGCAAATAAAATGTTCAAATAAATGAATACAAATAACTAAATGAAGTGTAAATAATAACTTGAACAACAAGTGAGTGTATTAAGGTTATTTACCTATAAATAAATGAAAAAATAATTATTTCGACTTATTAATTCAGATATCTATTTGTAACTGGATTGACTTTCATTTCATCATGAATTCTAGTTGTTTGACAAAAAAATCATTAATTAATAAAATTATTTTGGGTATTTTGATATTTTTTCAAATGACCAAATCTAACCCGAAAATAAAAAAGCACGTTTCTCCACTTATTAATTTCCCACGTGGACTACACGTTCTAACTTCTAATAAGACCCTTCTCTCATAGATGTTGACCGTTGAAAATTTTGACTGTGAAAAAACGAAAAAGGCCTTTCTTTAATAATTAATCCGCTGCGACTTTAATCCAATCTTCAACCTATAAATACGATGACTTCTCTGATCTTTCTCCAAGATTCTACACAAGAAATATATACATATACAGGAACTGCAGACATACATAAACACACCAACGATGAGTAGTAATTCAGAGGAGAGCGGTAGTTCCGACAAGAAGCTCACCGGAGTTCGGCGCCGGAAATGGGGCAAATGGGTGTCGGAGATCAGGGTTCCCGGAACCCAGGAGCGTTTGTGGCTCGGCTCTTACTCGACTCCCGAGGGTGCAGGAGTGGCTCATGATATCGCCTTCTTTTGCTTGAAGCGACCATCTTCGCTCGACAAACTCAACTTCCCTTCATTTTTGCCGATGGGGTTGAGGCTGGACTTATCTCCGAGATCGGTTCAGACGGTAGCATCTGATGCGGGTATGGCGGTGGATGCTCAGATTATAGCGCAGAGATCAGCAGAAGGAAGTTACAGTTATGGAGGAGATCAGGATCTGTGCGTTGAAGACTATGATCAGTAAGCTGCCTGGCTAGCTACTGAATATGGCAGATAAACAAAAGAGGTGAATGAATATATAGAGATTAAAACCCTAACCATGGAAGATATCACGATAAGAGAAGAAAACATCATGGCGCGATATACAGTAAATGAATCTACTGTCTGACGCTTATAGTTTTATCGGAATCTTGCACCCTTCTTTTTCCTGCATTCGACTAGAATTACTCATCCCTTTGAATTTGAGTGAAAATATGTATAGACTTCTTGGGATATATAATCAATGGAATGGAAGTGCCCCATATTTACTTCATGGGTTATTTGAATCTAAATGTTTTTTATGTGGTTTATTGTAACTACATGTTTGTTGGATATGATTAAATTTACAACCATTAGTTTTCAGTCCAATCTTTGCTGTTAAATATATATATGGGTTAAATACCAATGAGCTACATATATGAACTTTGGACGTTTTGCAACGAGCTACCCGAGCTTTGAAAATTCAAAACGGACTACCTCAACTTTGAAAAAGGTGCAAATAGCTACCTCCGTCCAATTTCTGACGAATTTTCGACGACTTCCCATCAACAGTTGACGGAAAATTGTACGGAGGTAGCTATTTGCACCTTTTTCAAAGTTGAGGTAGCCCGTTTTGAATTTTTAAAGTTCGGGTAGCTCGTTGCAAAACGTACAAAGTCCAGGTAGTTCATTAGTATTTAACCATATATATATATCAAATTGACAATTTTGCTATCATATTCTTGTCTCTCGTCATCTTTATACCCTAACTCACAACTCAAATTCAAAAATACAATTTTAAGTTCGATTTGAACCCAAAAACATATTTGTAGGTTCGAATCAAACTCAAATTAGGTAAAGACTCAAAAATGTTGTTTTGTGTTCAAGCGCCCACCCAAAACAACTATTGGTAATTTTTTTTTTTTTAAATGAGAAGATTATGAAAATCATGGTTTTATTCTTGAACATTGCTTTTCTTATTCTTTTGTTAGGACAAAATGGTCGTTTTAACCTAACACCGATCAATTTAATAAAATTAGTTAACAAATATTAAATTTTGGTACAAAAAAGTGCATTTTTAAACATAGAGTATAAAAAACAATATGCGCAATGCAAATAGAACAATAACATGTATATACATTCAGGTATAACTTGTCATTTATCCAAAATTCTTAAATGTGCACTTTGGTAAGTATATATATATATATATATATATATATATATATATATATATTACACAACTAAATAAGAAACAAAACATAGCAGTTGAATGTTTTATTTTTAAATTAAAAGTTTAAAATTTAAAAATAAAATTTTTTCATAGTCAGCAGTCAGCACAACTTAATCGTTAGTGTAGTCAACTCTAAATTTTCAACTAAGAGGGAGATTACGTATTTGCTGGCGTGGCTTCAACCAAGTGTCACACGTCTTACCTCTTACGCACTATAAGTGGTTGAAGTGAACTTGCTTATCGGCGTTGACTCGGATGGAGACTGGATCTGCGCCTCTGCTGTAATGGTTAGGGGTATCAAACTTTCGATCCACCACGTAAATGGTGGGTGACCCGTTCACGAATTTTGGTTGTGTTAGAAATTTTTGACATACGAGTTATTATGACACCACCCGTATGACCCGTTTATTAAACGGATTGTGTTTGAGTCAGAATATTTGACTCATGGGTCGACCCGCTGACCCATTGAATAATTTATATTATATAAAAAATATATAATCTTATTTTTTTTAAATGACGTGAGGAGTTAGGGGTTACGTGTATGGGGTCAAACGGGTCAATTTGACCCATGCCTTTTGTGGGTAATGTTTTGTCACGGGTGACGCGAGTTGATCACCCATCGACCTGTGGGTTGTGTATGAATTACAAGAATTGACTCATAACTGTTTGAGTCAAACGATTTCTGACACAACTCGTGAGTGACACGACCCAGTACCCACTGACCCAAATTGGCACCCCTAGTAATGGTGCGGTGAAAAATTAAAAATTATAGTTATAACTGTCATTTTTTTATATCGTTAACCATGCCACTGTGGTGTGATGCGGTTATAGTGATAAATTGTTTACTCGTAATGATTATGGTATTTTAGTTATACGCATGGTTATTCTATAAATATAACATTAATTTAATATTAATATATTAGTAAATACTAATAATAAAGATATAATTCACTTTTAGATTTCACGAATCCATAATTTCATTGTGAAATATAATCGAATTATATTAATGTTAAATGGTAATAGTATTAATTTTGAATTGTGTTAATGTTGACTAATATTTGTTTTAAGTATTTTTATTGTTTGTGACATAAATTTATGCATTTATTATTACGTTTCACATGTGCTACTAAATATGGGTATATGATTAAAACCGTGGTTAATTAATAACCACAGTTATGAATATGCTTATAATATTGGAAATTGTATTCGTAATGATTATGATTATGGTATGCAATTTAAAAATTATTGTTTCAGAACTTCTCTACACTCAGATGTGCTTGGGAATTCATATTTTATTCAGCAAACAAGTTGGCCTTTTATAGACCTAATACAAGGAAGACACGAACAGAAATAACAAAGAAGCTAACAACACTAACAATGAAGCCTATAATTGAGCTAACAGACTAACTAATCCTACAAAATAGGGATTTTATTGAACTGAAAACTTAACTTCAAAATCTTCCAACAAATCCTCCCCTGAACTGGATGCAGTAACAACCAGTTTACTTCACGGATTAGGACACACGCCAAGTTCTTCCCTCATCTTCATAAATGACTCCAACTTCAAAGGCTTAGTCATAATATCAACAATCTGTTCTTCTGATCTGCAGAATTGCAAATTGATGACTCCTTCCTCTACCAAATAACGAAGAAAAAAATACCGGATATGTATATGCTTGCTCCTCCCATGAAAAACTGGATTCTTTGACAACTTAATTGCAGAACTATTGTCACAGTGTATGTTAGTACACTTGTTTTCATAATCACCCAAGTTTTCTAGAATTCTCTGCACCCATATTGCTTAACAGGCACAACCGGCAGCTGATATGAACTCGGCTTCTGTAGTTGAGAGGCTAACTACTGGTTGCTTCTTGGAGCTCCAAGATACTGCTCCTGATCTTAGTAGAAATACATATCCACTAGTGCTTCTACGATCATTAGTATCTCCAGCACAATCATTGTCTGAGAATGCCTTAAGCTTCCCTCCTTCTCTTTTGTAGCTGATTCCCAGATCGGTGGTGTCTTTTACACGCCTTAGTATCCTTTTGATCATTTGCAGATAGAATTCAGTGGGCCTTTCCATGTATTGACTTGCTAGACTTGTTGCATAAGTCAGGTATGGCCTTGTCACATTTAAGTACATGAGACTCCCGACCATTTGTTTATACTGAGTGACATCGATTTTCTTTCCTTCTTCATCTTGATCAATCTTTGACCCTGGAACCATTGGACTCCTGACTCCATTGCTTTCCTGCATTCCAAATCTTTTCAATATCTCATCTGCATACATGCGTTGGCTGATGTGAATTCCTTGCTAGGTTTGACTGACTTCAACACCAAGAAAGTATTTCATCCTCTCCAGATCAGTCATGTCAAAGACATTCTTCATTGAACTCTTGAACTCATTACACAAAGTAGCATCATTCCCAGTAAATATTAAATCACAAAATCGACATAGATGCTAACAATGAGTAATTTACCTTCCTTATTGGTCTTAGTAAAGATGGTTGGCTCACTTGGACATTTTTTGAAACCTTCTGAAGTGAAATGTGATCCGATATTGCTATACCAGGCTCTAGGGGCTTGTTTTAGCCCATATAGAGCCTTGTTCAGCTGGAGAACTTTGTGTTCTTCTCCATGCTTCTTGTATCCTTGAGGTTGCTCCACATATACATCCTCGTCCAGCTTGCCATGTAAGAAGGTACTCTTCACATCCAGTTGATACACATTCCAGCCATTTTGTGCAGCTATGGTTAGAATCAAGCGAATGGTGTCCCATCGTGCTACTAGTGCAAAGACTTCCTTGTAATCCAACCCATATTTCTGTGAGTAGCCCTTGGCAACTAGTCGTGCCTTGTGCTTTTCTACTTCTCCTCGTTCATTTAGCTTTGTTTTGAAAATCCACTTTACTCCAATAGCTTTGGAACCAGCAGGAAGAGTAGTTAGCCTCTATGTCTTATTTCGCTCAATGGCCTCGATTTCGTCTTGCATTGCCTTCCTCCATTTTCCAGTTGCGACAACTTCTTCAAATGAACCAGGATCACCAACTTCTGTAACTTCTCCAACTTCTGCAAAGTGTATCAAATTGGACCCATAATATTCTTCCGATAATCCATCTCCAGTTTCAAGAATTGAGGAGGTCTCCTAGTTCCTGCAGCCATTGAGGAGGTCTCCTAGTTCTCCCTTGGTTTGAGTTGGGCTCAACACTAGCTTCAAGAATTGGTTCTTCCTCTTGTTCTTCACTTGTTTGTATTGCTTCACCTTCATTGTCCAAGTTTTCGTCATCCCAGATCAGGACATGACCTGGTTTATCCTCTGCTGCATTGTCCCATGGCCAAGACTCATTTTCTTCAAACTTGACGTCTCGACTTATTATGATCTTCCCGGTGATTAGGTTGAGAAATCGATAGACCTTTGTACCTTCACTGAGGCTGATGAACACACACTTCACACTTTTGTCGTCGAGTTTCTTCCTCTGCTGATATGGGATGTGTGCGTGAGCAATACAACCAAATACCTTGAGGTGATTGACTGGCGGTTTGTGACCACTCCAAGCCTCTTCGGGTGTCTGGTCCTTGACTGCTGTGGTTGGGCTCCTATTCATCACATGTGCCCCCCCAGTTAGCTGCTTCTGCCCAAAAGGTTTTTGGCATTTTGGTTTCAGCTAACATGCAACGAACCAGGTTCATGAGACTTCGATTTCGTCACTCAGCTACTCCATTTTGTTGGGGTGTGTAGGCAGCAGTGAGTTGTCTGGAAATACCTTCCTTGATTTTATCACTGTTTGATGCTGGTTTTATCAGGCCACAAAGATCTGCATGGACAAGTTGAAGTCGCCTGCTTGCTCTCCAGTGACTCTGTTGTGGAATGGATTCTCGAGTCTGCTTCCCGATCAAGCAGCTATTGCATAACTTCTCTGGTATCTGCAGTAGTGGAAGTCCTTTCACCATTTGCTTTTCCGCCAGAGTTTTCAGTCCTTGGAAGCTAACATGGGCGTATCGACGATGCCATAGATGGGAGTAATCATCTGTAGAAGTTTTCAGACAACTTACCTCATCTTGGATCATTGAAGCAAGCAGGACGAACATGCGGTTCGTAGTCATCTCACTTTGCATGATTAGTCCCTTGGATGGGTGATAAATTCTGCATTTGTTGTCCTTCATCACCACTGCTAGCCCATTCCCTTGGAATTGCCCTACACTTAGGAGATTGTTCTTCAATTCAGGTACATAATATACATGTTTGATGGTGTTTGAGAGACCACCCACCTTCATTCTGACCTCCCCTTCTCCCATTACTTCCATCCTTGCATTGTTTCCTAGCTTAACACTAGAGCGATAATCTTCATTCAGTTTTGAGAACCACCTCTTATTGCATGTCATGTGATTGGAACAGCCAGAGTCTACAAACCACACCTCTTCTTGATTGACTTCATGTTCGTCTACATGTGCCATGAGCAAGATTTCCTCATCTTCTCCCTCGAGTTCTACATAGTTGGCTTTCCTCTCCCAACTAGGGCACTCATATTGGAAATGTCCTAGTTTGTGACACTTGAAACATTCAATAAGGGCCTTGTTGAGATAGCCCCTTCCTCTTCCACCACCTCTGCCTCGTCCACGTGATGACCCTCTTCCTCCTTGATATCTATCTTCCATGATTTTGAGGGCTTGGTCTTCATATGGCTTGCTTTTCACCAACTTATACTCATGGCATAGAAGAGAGCTCTGAAGTGCATCGATTGAAAGTGTATTGGTATCTTTCGATTCTTCTATGGCACAAACAATGTAGTTGAAGTCGTTTGTTAGTGTTCGAAGGATTTTTTCCACCACCCTTCCGTCAGTCATATCCTCCCCAAGGTTTCGTAACGCGTTAGCTACCACCATTACTCTCCCAAAGTAGTCAGACACGCCTTCTCCATTCTTCATTTCGAGCACCTCAAATTCCCTTCTCAGCCTGTTCGTCTGAGATCTCTTAACTCGTTCATTCCCCTTGTACTTTTGCTTCATCGAGTCCCACAGTTCCTTCGCGGTGTTCTTCTGGAGTATTGTCTTGAGAATGGACTTGTCAATTGAGGCAAAGAGATAGTTCTTTACCTTGAGATCCATTAACTTTAGAGCAGCTAATTCGTCCCTTTGTGGTCCACTCAAGATTGTCCCCCTTGCAGGCACAATGTATCCCGTCTCCACCAGGTGCCACCACTCCTTGGTGCGAATAAGATTCTCCATCAGCATCACCCAATACTCATAATTCCCATCAAACTTGGGAATGTTCAGCATGTTGTCCCTCTCACTCGCCATAATTTCTGGTGGCTCTCACTCTCACACACGCAGATCCCTTAGACAAGCTCTTATACCACTTGTTGTTTAAGAACTTCTCTACACTCAGATGTGCTTGAGAATTCATATTTTATTCAGCAAACAAGTTGGCCTTTTATAGACCTGATACAAGGAAGACACGAACAGAAATAACAGCAATAACAAAGAAGCTAACAACACTAACAATGAAGCCTATAATTTAGCTAACAGACTAACTAATCCTACAAAGTAGGGATTTTATTGAACTGAAAACTTAACTTCAAAATCTTCCAACAAAAATATGGTATGATTATATTTTTGTCATACTCGTATCATACTCTATCATTAGTCCTATCTATTATGGTGTCTAACCATCTTGGACAATGTTTTAGGGTTTCAACTCTAATCCATATCTTGAGAGAAAAAAATCCAATTTTCTACTTATGTATGTGTATGAACATAGTACAAAACATTTTCTAAGTTTTTTGAATTGTGTATATATATAGTCTTATAGTTGCATTTTAATTTTTGAAATGAATTTATAGTTAGTTTTTATCATATATCTAGTACCTATATATGTATATAGATTCTTCCAATACATTCCATGGAAATATTGATATAGAGTAATTAAATAATAATTATATCATCTTCAACGCATTTGCAAAAATCACGTTTATTTATAACTTAAACGACTGTTCAATCATTTTCACACCCACCCACCCAGCCACACACACATATATATATATATATATATATATATACATATATATATTCATCGTAATGATGTGAAAACTCGTAAAAACAATTGACATGTCTATCTATCTATTAATTTGACTTATATTATATAATTTTGACAAGTACATTTTTAATACAATTTTCTCTATCATACTGTCATAATAATTTAAATTGATTGGTCTACGTAAAAAAAATTAAGTTACATTCATGTCATCATTCTCTCACATCCACATAGACTCACTAAAATTATTCAAAAGTTTCATATTCAATTTCAAAAGATGTTACATTTATAAGTATATCAAATAATTTGACTAAGTATCCTATAATTTTGACAAATAAGTTTTTAATACAATTTTCTCGATCATAGTGTCATAATAATTTAATTTGACTGGCTCATGTAAAAAAATTAAGTTGCATCCATATCATTATTCTTTCACATCCAGATTGACACTCTAAAATTAATCAAAAACTCTACATTCAATTTAAAAAAGGGAAAAGTATGAAAAAGATGTAATATGTTTGCCCAAAGTGGTGAATGCGGCCCAATGTTTGTTTTTGATGGAATATGTTTGTTGGTGTAGGTTTTTGATGAATTCCGTCAAATTATGTTTGTGTCCGTCAAAAAAGTCTGTTAGTTGCCTCCATTCATGGCACGTGCGTTTTTGTCCGTTTGAAAAGACCAAAATGCCCCTGAGTACTTCACCTATTCTAACAGCCTTCTCCTTCGTTGAACCAATCTGTTTCTTCTCCGATTTCGTCGCAGCGTAGCTTCCCGATTTCGTCGGCCATTCATTGTTGTATCTCCAAGCTGGTCGCCGAGGAAGAATGGGACCGCAGTACTCAGGCAGCAGTACACCCAGCTCGAACTCGAAGTCGGCCGTAGAGTACCCGAGTTGGCATTGCTACTGTGGTTTCACGACACATGCTAAACCCGCATCGACATGGAAGAATTTCAGTCGCATGTTCTATGGGTGTCCCAATTACAAGGTTTGTTTGCCGATTCGTTTGATTTGGAATCTTAATTTTGAATCCGTCATGTTGAAAATCAGTCATTTTCGAAGCCCTAATTTGGTGTATTTCTGTTGAAGAACCACGGTTGTAGCTATTTTGAGTGGTGTGATCCGCAAATGTGCATATACGGAAGGAGGGCCGTGAACAATTTCAAGATATGCATGTGAAGATTGAAAGCGAAGTGGTTCTTGTACGAAGGAGGTAGAAGATGTTGATTACTGCTGTTGGTGTTCTTGCGGTACTGCTGTTTGGTGTTAGCCTAAAACTGGTCATTGGGTGAACGTGTTTTAGTAGTTGTATTTTAAAGACTAATGTTTGTGGGTCGAGGTGTTTTAAATTAACTATGTTTATGTTGTCTAAAGACCAGATGACCTATGTTTTGTAATTGTTGGTATTTGAAGAAACAAGTTTGTCCTCTTGTTGAGAATAGATGTACTATGTTTGGAGTGACATGACAAAAATTGATCGACTAAATCCAAAAGAAACACACCTGCAATTAAATACCTGTCCCACAACACATACACATTCCAGACAACTTCAACAGAACCAAGTACTTCCAGTATGCATATAACATACACAATCCAGACAACTAAGTACATCAACAAAACCAACCTAAACAATACCAAGTTCATCCTAAACATAAAACGAAACCTAATAATGTTCACAAAACGAAAGTTAACACCTCAAATTGACAGCATAACCAACAGTATGCGTCATTCCAAAATGGCATCCAAAATAAGTCATACTAGATGAAGAATTCAAATTCAAATATCCCAAAAAGTCAACTTCATTTCAGCTTATGGAGTAATGACTTGGCAGAAGGCTTTCAAGATCATCGAGATTGAACTCGGGTTGGTGTATGGATGAGCAACGACACCATTTGCAGTTGCATCGCTTCTGTTTCTTCGGTGTGCCATCTTTTAAGTCGTCGGAAGATCTAACCCGTGATACTGGAGCTTCTTGCTTGCTGAAAATAAGATAAACTATGAGCATTTGAAGAGAAAAAAATTTATTTGCTTCAGGTAACAAAGGAAAAATCACATAAACTGAAAGAAAAAATAAGCTTTAATCTACACGGTAAATTCATCTACTCATTCCTGATTGATTGACTGGCTTTCTCCTGACAGCTCAATTCAATCTTTATCTCCAATTTACAGACACATTTAAGTTTTCCAACTTGACTTAAAGGAAAAGGATTAATGTTATACAAGTCTGCATACTGTGGAATTAATACCAACATACATTATTCGTATATTACGTGCCTCAATAAAGTTCAACATTTTGGAATAAAATACCTCCAAAAGCCGTAGCTTCCAGTACGTGGTAGCTTTTGTTCAGAAACGATTCAGACAACCTCGGAAGAACACTTGTCTTTAAGAAACCAGACCTGTTTTGATTGTGCTGTTTAGAACATCATGCAGAGAAAGGTTTAAGTATTAGATTGAAGCCTTTCCAAGGAACAACTTGAGTTGAAACATACTATTTCCATACATCGAGACGATGGGAAGGTAACTGGATCTTCAGAGCATACCTGATTCGCCTCATGTTCTCGAACAATTCCAATGAGTAAATATTATCATCGTCAGCGAAGTAAAAAATCCCATCAAGCTGATGGAGACGAATGTGTTCCAGTGCCGTGTTTCTCTAATGCACTCCCCTGTCCTTAACATTCTTAGTGCAGACTAAGTGTCTATACAAAACCTTAGACTTCCTCAATATCTCAGCAGTTTCCATCGAAGCCACATTCATCTCGACCACAATCCACAACAGTGGAGGCTGCACAAGCCTCAGTACCTGACTAACCCTATTCAAAAAATAAGCTTAAAACGCCCTATTATACGTTGGTGTCACAACAATCAATTGTTTCCTTGCTGTCAAGCCCCACTCTTCTGGGTTTAATTCAACCAAATCCTCGTGAAGTTGTACTACGTGAGTTATATTCGCATTTGCAAATACATCAAATCGCTTAGTCGGCCGATCGGTGCTCAACTCCGACTGGGCATTGTCGTGATCCGACTTGAATTCGAAAGAAAAGTCATTAGCCTGCAAATTGTTTACATGTCCAAATGGAGTCATACCAAGTAAGAACCCACAGAGGAAAAACAACAAACACCTGGTGATCGATCTCTTCCATGAAGACGGTGACTTCTTACCTCGGAGGATGATTTTCCATGGCGGAGCTGAGGCGAGGACTCCGCAAATGGAGATGCGCCATTTTGGTTATGCCGATCGTGATAGGGGGAGAGGGACCTTCTAATTGACGCCATTGATTCTATACCATTAACTGAGCAGAGAAAAGTTCTACCAATTTACATAATTGAAGCGATCACGGTGGTCAACTTCACCAAATCAAGAGAACCCTTGTGCTCAGACGCAAAGACCAAATCAAGAACAGATCCCATCCTTTATTAGAGCAGAGTAGAGGTGAGCGGGCTATGAGACGATCCAATCCACAAGCAGAGTTGAATAGATTGGAGCTAAATAAACGGTTCGTTTCGCAAAGAATAAAGGAGGAAATACATATAGGGTAGTTTGGGTATTTTCGTTTTGCTGATTTCAACGTTCAAATTATATGTCACGTGAGAAGCACGTGTCAAATTTTAACGGATAAATTAACAGAAAAACTAACGTTTCTTCAAAAACCAACAGAAGTAAACGTTTTATATCAAATACCCGCGGCCCAAAACAAATTTCATCGATTACCATTTTGGGCAAACATGTTACATCTTTTTCATACTTTTCCCTTTAAAAAATGTTACATTTATAAGTATGTCAAATTAATTTTTGCCTTCAAATAATACTAAATTGCAAGTTTTGCACCTAACAATTTACTTTGGAAAATTACACAAAAATTAAAAGTGAAATATATAAATAAGAATGAAAACACAACATTTTTTAAAAAAAATTATAAAATAATTTGAAATATATAAACGATAAACAAGACTTATGATATATAAATAATTATATGTAATATATATTTAAGCTTAATTTATAATTATAGTTTAGCTTAATTAACTTAAAAAATGAATTAAGTGTTGAAAGTACATAATATTTATAATGGAAAAAATGATAAAGAATAGTAATTAAGTTAATTAAAAACTGAATTAAATAGATAGTAAATGTATATTTTTTTGACAAGAATTAAAATACATAACTATTTTTTTATTCTAAATTTAAAACAAAAAAGGTAAAAAGAAATCAAATTTTAAACAAAAGTTCTAAATGTGTACACAATATAATCATGTTTGTTGAGAAAAAAAATGAAAAGAAAATTATAATACAATAATATTTTTTTTTTTTTTTAAATTAAGTACATAAATACACATGTTAAATTTTCATTTATGTATTTATAATTATAAAAAATTAAAATGTTACTTTTCATAAAATTTGTAAAATAACTATTTAATATTTCTATTTAGCAATTATTATTATATTTGAAGTAAATGTTTATGTATATAAAAAATAAAACTAATAATATTCTAAATAGTGTATATGTATATATAATTTAATAAGTTATGTTTGTGTATAAAATTTTCACATATTTTTAACTAAGAAAAAAAATATAAAAAATAAGAAAAAATTAACTATTAGTAAATAAAATGTTTATAAATAACCTTTTTTTTATAGGGTTATTACTAAATGAATTTAACATATATGTAATGAATATACTATAAATAATAAACATTATACACAAAAGTAAATTGAATAGTATTATATTAATAACAAAAATAAAAATATTTTCATTTTGAAGATTTTGAAGTTGAGTTAATCATATCAATATAATAATACAATTAAAAAATATTTTGATTTGATTTATTTTTGTTAATAATATAGTAATTTAAATTTTATATTAAACTATATTTCTATAACGATAACTCAATTATTTTTTATATATATTATGAGCAAAGTGGAGGTATAGTATCATACATGTTTTGCTAAAATTTAAATTGATTGTTTGTAGAAGAAATTCATTCCGTTCAAGATAAATTAATTACGATACATTCATCTCAGTTAAACATAAACGATTCATCTTAAATTAAATGCAAAATGATGCTACTTTTGATATTTCAAGAATTTATTTATTACTAAATTTGATATACAAAGTGATGGTATTTTTTTACACATTCAGAAAAAATAGGCATGCAAAATAGAATTTCCATATGCGTAAGTGTATAATTTTTAATAAAAAAACATAACTATGAACAATCTATTTTTTTTATTAGAATAAACTATCTCAATATTCACTTATATATGTTAGCATATGCGACTGAACAGTTGAATTTTTTGTTGATCAAGTTACTTATATTTCAAAATGTGACTGAACAAATAAAAAAAACAATTATGCAAAAAAATGATTAAAATATTCTCACTTATTTTCTTCATTTTCATATTCTTTATTCTTCATCTTGAATCTCTTCTTCCTCGATTTAAATCCGAAATCTAATTTTGAACTCAACTTAGATTTGCCCAAACTTGAATTCAATTTGAGCCCAAATTTACGTTTCTAGGTTCGATTCGAACACATTTGCACAAATTTGCACAGATTTTAAAAAACATAAAGAACAATATAAAAAAAAAAGAATGACAAATTAATCATTTTTGTGATCATTTAATCACATTTATCAAACATGTTACTCAATATTATAAATTTAATCAAAAACTTACATTTTTAAATCACCATTTAATGAGGGAGTGTCAGATATTGTTCCATGCTATGTTGAGGTGGTTTAACTTTTTATTATTAATAGCTTCTCATTCTCATTGTCATTCTACGATCATTTATTGAAGAAAAAAAACAGCCTTTTACTTGACGTGAGAATCTCCAAACAATCTAATGAACACAAAGCTCTACATAATGCAGATTTTCCAAATTTCATGCACAAACCTCTCATATTCCACGTCTTCTTCCTTATCCTATTCCAGTTTCTGCTGTTGCTGAGGACTGAGTTGAGAGAAGGTGATCGGAACTCCCATTCCCCCTCTGCTAGTGCCCTCCCAAACCGGTCGCCCCGTCCCGATCAATGACGTTCTTCTAGCACCATGAGTCGAAAGGAGAAGGCGAAATGTCCAGCGAAGCACATTCGGCGCAAAGACTCGGTATAAGAGAAAGGTATCGTACCAACTCGGGTAGTTCACGTATGCATCTCCTCTGCAGGCCCCTGCTACTATCAACTTGGCAAACTCTTCTGCCGGTCCACCACTAACATGCACCTGCAATCCAAATTGGGCTGACAATTTTGTACGAAACACACTACACGGAAATGCACAAAAAAAATCGTATTCGTGGAAACATATGACAGAACGATAACAACGTACACGATAACATGAAAGCATTTTTGTGTCGTGTTCGTGTTTGGGTATTAGAACACGACACGTACGATAACACACGATAAAATTTAACTTTTTACGAAACACGATACAGACATGCACGAAAAAAATTGTATTTGTGGAAGCATATGACAGAACGATAACGTACACGATAGCATGAAATTATTTTTGTGTCGTGTTTGTGTTTAGGTATCAAAACACAACACGCACGATAAAATTGAACTTTTTTTGTCGATTATAATTTTGAACTTGAAAATCTATTTTTTTTAAAATACTTTTCTAGACAAGTAGACTTTAATGACTTTTAAAAGTCTACTTAAATATTTAATTTCTAGAGTTTATCAATTATGCATTAAAAACTCGTCAAATTTGATACTTGGATTGATAATTCTTACTATTAACAATTCACTATTTTGATATTTCTTTATAAATATTGCATGAGAACATATAACTAACTAACTTAACACAACACGATAATACGACATAAACACACGAGAAAAATTGTGTATTATGTCCGTGTTGAAGAACATGACACGATAAGCTTATTGTGCATGTTCGTGTTTGGTAAGTGTCACACGATAAACGTATTAATACACATGATAACATGCACGTACGCATGATTTGCCACCTCTGAATGCAATATTGCACGTTTTGTGACATCAATAAGCACATTTTTGTTGTGTGTTTGTGTCAATGAGACCCAGTATTGTTCATAAGGATTAGAAATATCAAACAAATCGATGGATCAAAAAGCTTACTTCACGTTCTTCTTTCCATTGCATCTCCGCGCCTTCCTCGAGCATGAACTTGCCCCGAGTCATTTCACTCCCAATCCACCCGTGTGTTGCTATCGTTATTCCCACCTCCTCCTTGAGTTCATACCTCAGTGTCTCATAGAAGTTCACTAGAGCAGCCTTTGCTGCCTATTATCCACAATGCAGAAAATCAGAACACAATGAAATTCCTATATAAGCTAAGAGAGGAAACTAATTTACCAGACTCACAGAATAAAGGCTCATCCGTGGCAAAGGTAACCAATTCTCAACAGATGCATTCACAATGACTCTCCCATTTGTTTGGTGCAAATAAGGAAGAGCTACGTAAGTCGGGTAAACATTACCCCAAAAGTTTATATCCTGAAATTTGTAAACAAATTTAAGAATTATAAAGAGCCAAACAATGTCATAATCCAACAAAAAGTAATAGTTTTTGAGATTTTTATTAGTCACTTGGCACTATATAACTAAATAATAAAATCTGTTTCTTTTTTTAGTAATTTGGGTTGAAGCTCTATAATTAAATATTAATATATATATATATATATACATATATATATTTTAATATAGCTAAATAGTTAGCTAACTTTAGTAAATATAACTTATATTGTTGGACAAATATGATTAAATAATTAATAAAATAACGATTTTACCATTTTCTTTTACTTGTTCTTCATATTCATATTCGAAATACAATTTCGAACTCAGATTTTCGCAAATATGGATTTGAGTGTTTAACACAAATTCTGATTTCGAAATTAGATTTCATATTCAAAATGAGAAAGAAAAGTTCGAAGATGAAGAATATGATGATGAAGAAAATAAGATGAAAGGTATTTCGTTATTTTTCTCATAAAAATTATTTGTAACCGTTCATTTCATAATAACTGTTCAACAAAAATTTCAATTGTTCAGTCAGATGCTAATATACGTTATTATGTTCAGTCACATGCTAATATAAGTTATTATGTTCAGTCATATGTACCGACCTGACATTTTTGAGCATGTAATTTACTATATGAAAAGTGAAAACTAAAGATTGTTTTCTACCATTTATAAAACTATCCTCATTTCGAAGCTTGAAAGTTTTTCTTTTTATAAAACAGTAATATTTGATTTATCTATTTTTTAGAATAAAAACCAATATAACTTGTGGTAAATTACTAAAATTTATAAATTGTGCTATTTATTACTAATGTTCTTTACTCTCTATAATCATATCTTTTTTATACCATCAAGTGCGGGAAAACTGATGTGTCGGCGACTTCTTCAAAGTAGAATGTATGTCCAAGACTTGCTGTATTCACCAAATGATCCACTGCATAAGAAACTCTTAACAAAGTTTAGACTACAAAACATTCAACAGATCGAATATGTGAAACCTGCAGATTCAGCCAAACACGACATTACCTCGTCCGTGCAGATTCACGGTCTCAGTGATGAATCTCCGACAGTCCTCTTCCTTGACGACATCAGCAGCGATGACCATAACATGCTTTGCCCCCAACCTCCTGGCATTCTCACTGATTCCTCTGAGCCTGGACTCTCTTCGCGCCACAAGCACGAGATTCACTCCCCTCTTAGCATATTCATAAGCGATTTGCTGAAATTGGGAATCCATCGATCCTTTCAAGACTCGTTTTTTATTTATTATTATTACACACAGCAGTAAATTTGAATACCAGAATCAGCTGATTTGTGTATTTTTATTACCTCTCCAATCCCAGATGAAGCTCCAGTGATGACAACGACTTTATCCTCCATATCTTCACCGTAGAAGCTATTGTAGACCCTCTCGCAGACATTGATGAAGGTAAGCGCCGGCCAAGCAAAGGCAAGCATCACCAAGCTAGTCGGCGGCACCACCCAGTTCATGAAAGAGTTGAGCAAATCCATCTCTGCACAAAAATCTGGACAGGAGAAGAGGGTTTGCTTCTTCTTCTTCTTCTACTACTATTGTAAAATTGGAACATTTGGAGAAGAAGTACAACTGTGCAAACACGTGTTGATAGATGGCCAGTTTTGTGACGCATGGATCGTGTTTTTTGGAAGTTACTGCATGGATTTGGACATCTTGAAGGGCGGAGAGTGACGACAGATTGGACGAGAAAGAGTGTTTATCTTGTTTCTGATTCAAGCGAGCGTCCTTTAATGGCTTAAGGACAGATTTATTGGCAGTGTAATGTCGGGCTATTGATACCCTGACAATGACAAGTATATGAACACGAGAATCATTGAATCCTCCATTCAGTTAGATCCTTGTACTATTTCATTTGATTCAGTTTCACCCCTCTCTAGTTTTTAATTAACCATTAATACCTGTCAATATATATATATAAACTAGTAAAAAATGACATTAGAAGGAGAATAACGAAATTTAATTTTATAGGTCATAATTTCTACAAGTTCAGAAGGGTATTTGCCCTTATAACCCTATATAGTTAGATAATGGTTTACGTGCTTTGCATAAAACGGATTTTTATTTATTTATTGTTATATATAAATTTAGATTTATTATAAAGTTAAAAAAGATTATACATATCAATAAATAATGAGATTATTACATAGTTCTTTCTAAGCTTTTACAGATTTTATAAAGTCTATTTAGCTAAATTATTTCTTTTTGGAAATTACTAAAAAAATGTTTTAGCTATATATATATATTCTAATATTTTGTGGTATGAATATCAATTTAACATTCACCTTATTAATTTATCAAAAATATCTATTGACATACTTTTTTATTTAATATTATTATACGATTGAGAAGAGATTTTATTTAAAAAATAAACTGTATTCATCCTAGTGGGCCCCGACATAAATCTATCAAGTGTCAACCATATATATATATATATAAAAGTTAATTACTTAATTGGTTACACATTTTTTACTATTGTTCAGAATGGTTACAATGTTTCAAAATGTGATTAATTGGTTTTGGTATGTGACTAATTGTTTTTTTACTGTTCATCGTCAAAAATTAACGTTATGTCACTATTTAGATACATAAAATGACTTAATTACCCTTCCATATACCACCGAGCTGTTCTTCATTCTTCATTCTCCTCCTTTGTGGCCAGGTACGTCTTTATTCATTCTCCTCCTCTGTGGCCTCCTCGTCTTCATTCTTCATCCACCGAGCTCTTTCAGGTACGAACCCAAAATCGATTTGTAAATAGCTTGGTTCCCCTTGATTTTCAGCGTTGTCGTTAGAAACGGCTACCTTGTTCGTAAGAAACCTTGTTTAGGTTTCATCATTTCTGCAGATTTTATCATGTTGTGGATCTCAGATGAATTGCATAAAAACTTTGTTGCATTTTGATCCTTCATGCTGAAATTGGTCTTTAAGAGGTGCATCATTGCTTACCCTCTCTGCATGTTCGTGTTTGTGCTTTCCCTGCCACTCGTCTTGGCCTTCAAGGCATTGCCATCAGCCCAGATTGCAATCCTGAGAACCGAGATGGTCCCAGAGAGGTAACTCTTAAGAAACAAACACCTACAACATGCATTTCATGTGAAACCCATCTCCTTTTTGAACTGCAAATGATGTTTGTGTTTGATTCAACAGTTAAGGGCATAATAGTCATTTGATAATTCAAAAATATGTTAAAAATATTAATTAACGGTAAAATTAACGGTTTACTAACGGAATAATCAATTAATCACATTGGAAAAAACATGTGTAACCAATTAGTGACATAACAAAACTAATTAATCACATGTTGAAACACGTGTAAAACATGTGTAACCAATTAAATAATTAACTCTATATATAATTATTTCTATGCTAAAAGTCAAATTTTTGACCCACCTATACCTCAAAACACATATACCTCAAAAGAAAAGGAATTACAGATATATTCTCAATTTTTAAACAAATACGAAAGTATACCTTCTCACGAATGGTATTCGCGAGTAAGAGTTTGTATTTTTGTCACCCACAAATACCATTTGCAGGTGGACATTTAAACGCCACCTGCAAATAGCATTCGCGAATAACGTTAAATTAAACGTCACCGGCATCACTAGTTGAAGTTCACCCGATAAAAAAGTTAGGAAATAAGCTTTGTAATGAAAGTTAGAAAACTATAAAGAAATATATGTGTGATGAAACTATAAAGTTAAGAAAATAAAGAAACATATATATATATTTTTTTTTTGCCACATATATATATATATATTATTATATATAAAGTATGCAATTATGACAGTCTGAGTTTAATTATGAGAGTCTAAGTTTAGAAATGGGTGTTGTCCTTTGATTTTGTCAGGACGAAATATGTGTGCTAAGGAGTTGTTGTCGCAAGTAGTGAAACAACTCACTTTCTGGGTGATGCTATACCCACGAATATGATTTACGAGTAGAGTTTTCTACGACATTTGCGGGGTATAAAAAGCATCAACTTCACATATGGTCTTAAATTAAATATCACCTGCCAATGTTATTTGCGGTGACTTATAAAGGTCCTATTCGAGATATATTTTTATATTTATTAAAAAATTAAGAATATATCCATAATTTATTTTTATTTCTAAGTATATATCCATAATTTATTTTTATTTCTAAGTATATATCGGTCAAAATTTGCCCGAAAATTATTCTATCTTGTTTCTATCTAAATAGAGTAAGAGAAGCGTGAAGGTGACAACATCCAGGTGAAAGTCTCCGTTACAAACTGCTATGCACGTCGATCATTCTTGGTAATGGTGGACGCTTCAGTTTCCATGGTTGGACTCCTGCCCTTCGGCTTCCAGAAATGGAAACTGAAATTACGCTTCTTTCCGTCTCTATACTCTGTTCCATTTCCTTCCACCACACCAACGAAGAAAACAGAAAGAAAGTTGGCAAAGAGGTGTTGACAATGAGCAAGTGAAAGAGAGATGTACAGCGCTTTCCCCTCTTCTCCTAAACTTGTACGGCCCCTCGCATTCCTAGCCTCCATTATCTCTTCCCTTCTCTCTCTCTAGCTTCTGTCGCGCACGGCTCAAGTGTTCAAAATCATTTCTTTTTACATTTTGTTCTGAGAATTTTGCATTTCTGTTCGTTATCACGAACAAGAAACGCAACAGATTGATACTCGAAACTAATTTTCAGACTTCTTGTTATTACCAACCAACCGTAGAACCTCATTCTGCAATAAAAGAAGGATTTTTGCTTGGTGCAGAGGTTTCTCTGGTGAAGTTCGGCTGCACGATGACGTTTTCATGAGGATTTAGGGTTTCAATCTTTGGATTGTGGTTTGAACTGTTTGTGTTTCTGGGTTTCTTTGAGATTCAAGGATAGACATTGTTTGAGAGAAAATTTTCAATCTTGGACTGTTTCAGCATCCGATTCGGAGAACACGTTTTGGAGCAATGATCTGCTTGTAAGGGGACTCAAACTGGGTTCCCTCAAAGAAAGCAGAAGAAGCACCAATATGTTGATGTTACAAAACACGGTTGCAGATACTATGAGCATGTTTATATAATCCACATTGAAACATGGGATGCTTGTGTTCGAAAGAGGCCGTGCCAGTGGAGGAAAATGTCGAGGGAAACACGAAATTAAAACAGAACAAATCCGTTCGTTCTGTTCAGTTGATGGCTCCATCTCCATCGAATGGAGAAGAGACATTGGCAAATGGGTCCGTTAGGCAGCTGAAAAAAGTGTCTTCACAATCTCATAGAGGTGATGAATCTCGAAAGGGTAAGCACCAACAGAAGGCCTTGACAGATATTGGACAAGAACCTACGACTTCTAAGGTTTCTAGCCTTCCTAATGGCGCTGAAGCAGAGCTAGCTGCAGCTGGGTGGCCATCTTGGCTGACTTCTGTGGCTGCTGAGGCGGTCTATGGTTTGGTTCCTCGCAAGGCGGAATCTTTTAAGAAGTTAAATCTGGTTAGTTCTTGTCAAAACTCATATTTTCCCCTTCATTGTCAATTACTTACATGTTACCATATATAGTCTGCCTCAATCTGCAGCAGTTATAGATGCAAAATTGGTTAATCTAGGAAATTTCATTTGCTACCTTCTGTTTGATGAACTTGAATATATATATATATATGGACTGCAGAATTAGCTCCATTTGGTATTTTGATCTTTATTTTTTCAAGATCATATTTTGATCCGTGATTCAATTCAGAATCTTGAATCTCGCTAATGATTTCTAATGTAGCTTTCCTTTTCTTATTGATTAAACTAAACAAAATTAAATGCAGATCGGACGAGGAACTTATAGCAGTGTCTATAAAGGAACCGACCTTGAAACAGGTAAGGTAGTTGCAATGAAGAAAGTGAGGTTCTCAAATATGGATCCGGAAAGCGTGCGTTTCATGGCTCGGGAAATCAACATTATACGGAAACTCGATCACCCGAATATAATAAAGCTTGAGGCTTTGGTCACTTCAAGAATTTCTGGGAATCTTTACCTCATCTTCGAGTATATGGAACATGATCTTGCTGGTCTGTTAGCAAGACCTGATATCAAACTAACTGAGCCCCAGGTGAGGTCCAAGAAATGTCAATTATATGCTTGTTAAAATTTTAAACAATAAATTTGCAATTTCTGTAGGTGAAATGTTATATGCAGCAATTGTTCCGTGGATTAGAGCATTGCCATAGTCGTGGAATTCTGCACAGAGACATCAAGGGTTCAAATCTCCTCATCAGTGAAAACGGAATTCTAAAAATTGGAGATTTTGGGCTCGCGAATTTCTTCCAGACCCATCAGCAGCAGACTTTGACGAGTCGAGTTGTGACTTTGTGGTATAGAGCTCCCGAACTTCTGCTCGGGGATACAAAATACGGAGTTGGGATCGATCTGTGGAGTGCGGGCTGCATTCTTGCTGAGCTTTTTGCAGGGGAGCCAATTTTGCCTGCAAGAACAGAGGTTGCCTTTGTCTCTCAAATCTCATCTCTTGAAAATCATGCTGTATATCAACACTGATTGATGAGATATTGTGGTATATATCTATAGGTGGAGCAACTACACAAGATCTTGAAGCTCTGTGGCTCGCCACCTGAAGATTTTTGGAAGAAAACGAAGCTGTCTCGTGCAACTAGCTTCAAACCGCAATTCCAGTATAAACGGCGTATTGCTGAGAAATTCAAGGATTTTCCAGCTTCGGCTCTGAGCTTGATGGAGAAACTCCTTTCCTTGGAGCCCAAAGAACGAGGATCGGCTACTTCTGCACTCAAAAGCGAGGTAAAGACAGATCTTGTATAATTCCTTTTCAAAGATTGCTTATCTGGGTATGTAAAAAATAGTTATTTTTGGTTAATTTTCCAGTTTTTCACCAGTAAACCCTTCCCCTGCAAACCATCAAGTTTGCCAAAATATCCTCCGAGCAAAGAAATCGACGCCAAGCTCCGAGAAGAGGAGTCAAGAAAGTATGTAATTCTTCAACCTTCATCATTATTTTCTTGATTTTGAAATCTTTTATGGGCAATACTGTGACCCTTTCATGAATTGCAGAAGAAAAGCAGAGACGGTTCGGGGACGAGGACCTGAATCTGTCAGGAGAGGATCGAGAGATTCCAAAGCAGTTCCTTCGCCAGAATTCCATTCTCGTGGTGACATGTCTTTACGGGTATCAACACGATTCGTTTAACAAAAAAACATGTTTTTTTATTCAGTCGTTGTCTTGGTCTAGCTAATTTTTGGTATCATCCGAAACTTGGCAGGGACAGCCTACGTCGAAGCACATTGGCCATAAATTCCATCATCAGGAGAACGGAAATGCGAGGGGAATTCAGAAGGGTTTCACTCAGTCAAGCTCGATGGTTCACCCGAGCTTAGCCGCCGACTCTTCTTCGTGGTCTAGTAAAGCTGCCATGAAACACACCTCACAGTCCAAGACCTCGACTACTTCTTCAAAGCCCGGACCGGTTGATTTGTCCAATCAGGGCTCCTCCTATAAGGAGTCACTGGTAAGCCACAATCTACTCTCTCTTGTAGGCCTGTCATTTGGACTTAGGCTAGACCTTATTCAACGTTCACAAATGCTGCATCTGCAGGGATATGTGCCGAAGAAGAACAGAATGCATTGTTCTGGACCATTGGTTCCTCCAGGAGGCAACATAGACGACATGTTGAGAGAACACGAGATCAAGATCCAACAGGCTGTTCGAAAAACACGTGTCGATAGAAACCGAACCGTCAAAATTCATTGACAAAGCTGCTCTGAACTTGCAAATCGTAGAGATGGTCGTGGTTGGGTAAAAGGGTTTAGTTTAGTTTGTGGAGATGAGGTCTGTTGTGGTAAAGTGTTCTAGGAGACAGATCTATCAGTTGTTTGTTGCACAAGTTAAAGGGAGGGGAATTTGAGGTACTGACTGTGAGTTTTGCTCTGTATTTATCATTCTATCTGCATAATATAATGAAAAAAGGGTAATTTGATTAGAGAAAATTTCAATGCGTTTTTTTACTGCTGCAATATATTCAGTCAGTACAGACAAATCTAAATTGGTGTATTAGATAAATTTATTATTATTATTATTATATATGCGTAAATTACAAAAATGTTACTTAGAAGTATTAATTGCTTTACAGCATTTTTACATCAATTTTAATGTAAATCATTATTTTTCTACCAGTACTTTTAGAGTTGAGAAATTATAAGTTTTTTAAAAAGTAACTACTGTGTAAAAAATATAAAAAAGTAAGTATACTGAAAAAATATTTAGCAAAATGTATATAAACGCTGCTGATTTAGCGTTTTTATGAATTTCGCTACCCCTAGTGGCGATTTTTGTTTTTTACGCTTTTTTTGACGATTTGATGTTTTTGATCAAATCGTCAAAAAAAAACGTAAAAAAAAACGCTACTAGGGGTAGCGAAATTCATAAAAACGCTACATGGGGTAGCGTTTTTTGAAAAACACTACTCAAAGCAGTGCACGTTGTAAAAAACGCTACCCCCAATAGCGCTTATATACATTTTGCTAAATATTTTTTCAGTATACTTACTTTTTCAAATTCTTTTGGCACAATACCTACTTTTTAAAAAACTTCGAGAAATTAAGCTATTTCAGTTTGTCTTTTTTTTTTCTTTCAAAATTGACGGTACATGATTGGTTTATAATGTAAAAATATATATTATTTAAATAAAAAAGGAAATTAAAAAGTTTAAGTTTTTAATATAATATTTTTATTCAAAATATGAAATAAACAAATTCAGTTTTCTCCCTTTAGTTTTATATTTTTATGTATTTTTAAAAAAAATATAGTTTTTTACACTGCATGTGTTGTCACATAATGAAGGTAACTTATTATGCAACCTTTAAAAATATAGGTAACAAAATTTAAAAATAAAATAAAATTCAAATAGCTCATCAAAATCCGGATAACTTTTTAATAATTAAACCTATATCTATATAGATAGATAGATGTAAGAGAAGATAAAGATACAAAATTGTCATGCTTACTGAATTTTATGTATTATTACACTGACTGAATACTCTGGTCTAAGATAGTAAGGAGAACATGAAGGGAAAAAAAAAAAAAAGGAGAAGCCTACACTTCACTATCCACAGGCCCTCTTCTGTACATTTAGATTCACAATATATGGAGCATTAACAACAGATTAGTTCATTAACAAGATCAGGACTTTGTTCTTCAATTTTTCGGATTTCTATAGCAGCAGCAGCAGCTATTTACATGTCCTGCTTCGGTTTCCTGCTAATTTCTGAGTACTGGCCGCCCATTAGCTGCAAAATCTCCTCCCAAAGGTTCGATTTTGAACCGATTAAATCTCCACAGATTAGATTAGCGCTGCAGGCAGCGACGTACCAATAATCAGAGTCAATCTCCTCTTTCAACTGATCGAATTGCCACCCTGCATACCCCATGAAGAATCTAAAATCCTGAGGCTTCAAAACTCCTTTCTTCACCAACTCACTTGCCTCGTCCAAGCTGTTCCTCGCCCCGAAGTAGAGACCGGGCACAACCTCTTCAAATCCGGGTTGCTTCAGTTGGTCCTTGGTTCTAAGCAAGAACATGCTGGCCTCGAGTGGGCCCCCCAGATGGACCGAACATTCTGCAAAGGTTGTTGCGAGGTCAATGTTGGTTGGTTTCATGTGCTTGATCTTCTTGTGGTGAGGGTGATTGATGACAACCCCGAAAGGACCTTCACGAGGGTGTCGGGTCCCGGATCTGAGGAGGAGAACTACACTCCTTTCGAAGTTTGGGATGCCGTCGAGCTTTTCAGTGGCTACGAGGACACAACCTGTCTCTGGGACCGGGATTGGGTGGGCCCACTTGGGGCCAAGAGGTTTAGACTCACAGTGGGACACGTCTTGGTTGTGGGAATCGGTTTCCACCTTCTCGGCCTGTTTATAAAGAAATAACCACAAGAGACAGAATCGAGTAATAAGAACAAGGGAATCAAAAACTAGACCATGTATATAAGTTGTATTTTACCAATAAACATGGTAGAAGTTAATATCCTCCAATGGCTAAATATAAGTTGATCACTTTTTCAAGTAAAATAGTTTAGCCAACGATAAATAGTATGCACATTAGTTAAAAAGTCCTCATTCAAGTCTGCCCCGGCACAATGGTCAGATTCTACATGCCAAGTCTAGAATTTCACACGCCAAAAAAAAGCTTCAAAATTTTGATGAACGGGATATGCCGTTTATATGAAGGACCAGATCCTTCAGGAAAAAGTGAAATCTTTGAGATACTGTAGTAACATCCGTTTTTTACCCGTATGAGGAAGTAACATCACCTGTTCCCGTGCAAATAGCGATGCTCTAAACTCTCGCCAATCGGGTGTACCACGATGAGACTTTTGAGAGGCAGTATCATTAGATTTGTTGCCATCAAAGGGCTTTTTTCCTTTAAGTCCATCACCTTCTGGGGTAGATTGGTCTCCATTTCCTGTATAAAGAGTTATGAAAGCAATGCAGAAACCACTTAACTTATCGCTAATGAGATTTCAGACCTATTTGATTATTTTGGTTTTCCCATAACTATGCCTTCCATCTATTCTAGGATACCTCTCTAAATTTCTCCCTCTTCTTTCATAGATGTCTCTCACACTAAAAGCACATACTTGATTAGTGTGATCAAATATCAGTTGGCACCATTCATTCATATTCACAAAAAGGCAAGTCTATGGAGAGCAATCTATGGACAGTTCACAATTAGTTAATGAATTTGATTTAATGAAGATTCTGAATCCTGAAAAAATGTGATGTCTACTCAATGTTGTCTTTCCTTTTGGCATTATAATCCAGTGGATTCCTCTGGTACTGGCTCGCAGTATCAATCTCAATCACATGCAAAGGGCACAATCACTAGAAATATCATTCAATCAACTAAGAAAGTACAATTTTAACCATGGAATCAAGCTTAAAAAGCTCCTTATCATCATCCGACAGAGCAAATTTTTAGCTCAAATTGTAGCAAAAGAAATCCAAAATTTACAGCCAATGTCATCGATAACTGAAGCGGAGGGAAAGTCAACTGGATCATTGCAAGGCAGAAATTGGAAATCAATTAAGCACAGCTAACGTACCAGAGGAAGAGGAATTGGATCCATGCTTTTTCCCCGCAGCTCGAACAACAAGAGAGCGATAGCTGGAGTGGGTCGGAGCGCGATTCTTAGAGACACTGATCTCAAACACCCTCGTCGTGTTTTTGGTAATCTCGCGACAGTAGTTACGGATTAGGTGGGGAGTGCCGGCCGCGCTCTTCACATTCAAGGACCAAAGATCCATTTTTTGGGTTGGATGGTGAAGAGGAAAGATGGATTGAAAAGTAATAAAGAATGGAAGGAGATAGATGGGGGGATAGAGTGATGAAATGAAGGTAGTAACGGACCTGTCGAGACTCGACAGAGAGATGACAGCGATGTCCAATTATGGTGAAGTTGCAGAGGAGGCTAGAAAGAAAGGGACAGACGCTGAGAGAATATGCTTTCTAAGCCCGACCGAACCAACGCACTGTTCGGTAATTAAATCTTAAACTGAGACATAATGGAGTTGAACTCGGTTGGACCTCAATCAAGGTTGTGTCATACGCTTAACTTAGAGGTAATTTTTCTGATTTGCTGACGTGATTACACCACTAATCACCGGCCCGAACAGAAACGCATCGCACTTCGGATCACTCCGAACACAAGATCAACGCAAAGATAGATGTGTGACACTTGCATTCATTAATTCGTAAATGCTAGAAATCAGATTACACGCTCATAATTTAATTTCTCACAATCACTCTCAGTTTCGTCTATTAACGATCTTATTACAACACTTGGGTCAATGCCCTTTTATAACCCCATTAGATATAACTTAGAGATAAAATTCTATCCATATCTATATCTACAACAACCTAGATATATTGAAGATATGATTTGATCACCAACTCCTTTGCGGATAGGATTATATTCTTAAGGAGATCGCAAGCATACTCGAGAGGAATCAGATCATCATCTTCGGTTTGAACTTCGCAACTCAGTCACTCGCATAAGTTCCTGCAATCTTTAATCGGCTAAGGCTTTGGCTGAAACCGAGCTTTGCCGCTTGAATCACTTCAGCGCTTTCACTGTACTCGCTACACTGTACATTCACTTAAGGACTTCTCATCAAGGGACTTCGATCGCATAACTTTTGCTTACACGCTGCTTCGAACGCTTGACATTTTCGCCAATGCTCCCATTTCACATGCTCGCTTCGAATGTTTTCCATCTTGCAATGATACACACTCTTCACGCTTCACTCCGCGTCTCTTTTACGCTTCATTCTGCGATTCACTTCTAATTGTTTGTCTTCCTTGCCAAGGGACACACCATCACTACCAAGGGACGTCCGCTGCACCAGCCAAACTGCCCCAAGCATTCTCCCATCCGTAAATATCCCGGTCCTTCTCGAAACACCGACACTTTGCTACGATCACTTTCTTTTGTCTTTCATTCGCATGTTAGGTATTGGCTGACGTGTCAATCATAACAAATCCATGCCACCAATCATAGATGACTTTTAGGGGTGTGACAGGTTGCATGGTACGGATCAGGATCCATATCCAGGGATCAATGGTATGGCCAATTGAGCTCAATTCCATTCATCGTTGACATCCATAATGAAAACAGAAAAACAATTTACAAAGTGAGGAACTTTATGACATAGTGTATACTTGACATTTAAAAAAGAAAATGGGAAAAATAATTCGCAAAGGCTACAATCTAAATCTAGAATGTGATTTTCTTAATATATATGCTTCACATCTAGAATTTATAAATCAATCTATATATGTGATACATACATTCTATTCTATTCTATTCCATTCCATAAAACAAGCACAAATCTAATCAAGCAAAGCTTGCCAAACACAACCTAACCTCTAATGGCATCCAACCAACCTTTCCTCCTATCGTGCGACATCTTCATGAACATCACACGCCAATCCCGATTTATAAACCTCTCAAGACAGGCATTATATGACGCTTGTGAAATATCATCAAACATGTTCAGTGCCTCCATGCACAACTCTATAGAGTATGGGTCCATAACCATGGCAGAACTCGTGGCCCTGACATCACTATGATGATGAATGTGGTCTGCACCCTTGGCCTTTGAACTTTCACTCATCACGTTCATAGAATTGGCTCGAACATCAACGTAACTCTCCATTTTACTTTCTGTCGAAGTTTTCTTCTTCAGGTGTCCAGAAAGAACGTAATCTGGGTCATGATATCTTCTTTTGCGGAGTTTAAGGTTGTCACTTTCATCTTCACCTTCGCTGAGGGTGTTCGTGTCATCTTCTCTCAGCTGTTGGAATTCCTCTAAATCATGGAGTTGTTGGTCAGGGATGAGTTGAGCAACTGGGTCGTTGTTAAATATTTGAACTAGCAGGTCATAATGTTCGCAGCCCTTCTTCCTGAATACCTTGTACGATTTTCCTTTCTAGATGGAACAAAAAAACACAACATAAGACCAAAGTCAAATCTTTGTGTTCAAATCTAAGTCTTACAAATCATGTCGTTGAATGGAGTAGAATCGGAAGACCCATTACGAGCAATGCAACAAAGTGTGAAACTTAATATAAAAATGTTTTCTTTTCCATTTTTGGAATTGCTGAGTAATCTCACTCAATCACGTTTATTTCAAGAAAATGCGACATTTTTTACTTTCACTTTTGTAGAACTAGAATTTTCTATTACATATCTGAAGTTCACCAAGATTTAACAGTCCTGCACCCAATTTGTGTTGTAAAAGAAAAACAAACCATTTCAATGATAAACTCATACTGAAGCACATGAATCAAATAGAGTCAGTAATTATACTTTTAACTCACCATCAAGAAGCATTGCCAGACATCCTCAGGAGCTGTAACTTTGTTCAAGACAGGATCCCAAGAAACTCCTACGTGTTGGATTAACACAGAAAATTCACGAAACTTTCTCCTGAGCCTGTTGAACTTGCCTTTAAGTTTCTGCTCACCATATCTCTCTCCTATTGAGTCAAATAACTCCTCATCAATCTCGTTCCACACCATTTTTTTCAAACTTGATGCTCCTAGTAGTTTCACTCTATCGTGCAGAATCTGAAGGTAGGCCAATTCGTTGTTGGCTGGCCATTCTTTTGCATCATCCCTACTTTTCCGCTGAGCAGACATCTATGGAGGATTGAATTATGTAAGAAGAGCTACTAATTTTAAGCAATACAAGAAAAAAGAAATTCATAACATAGTTACATAGCTCATGTAATCAAGCATATAAGTATAGAAATAGTATAGCAACAATAACAAGAAGTCTAGCATGTCTAGACACAAATCTATGTTCCATATAAAATCTTAAAAACACAAATTTTACAGTGCTTTTCGACGCTCTTTCTAGCCATTAACACATCTCCTCTCTTAACAGTCCAAAAAATCTTGTCAGCATAAGGCAAAATAGCGAACACTCAATCTTTAAACATGTGGAAGAACTTGCATCGTCTTATTTGAATCCAAAATCAGTATTTGAATGAAAAATGACTCACAAAGTTTGACATATGCTGGAGTTATGATGACGACATACGTAAGTAACCACTGTTATGGAAAACATACAATATGTCTTCTTAGATATCATTGCATCATAAGAAAACAGAGTTCAGGGGCCGATTCGTATGTGGGAGTCCACACTCGCAGGAATTTCGAGGATTCCCCTACTGGTTTACTTTTACTAGGAGGAGAAAAAATGCATCATTTTTTCAGAAGATAAATTCTGTCTCGATCAATAATGCCATTGAAGCTTTGTGATCTAAGAAATTCCTTTTTAACTATGTCAAACCGAACTATAATTAGCTAAAGAGATTCCCAGCAGTACATGAATTGCAATTAAAGGAAAATCAACATACATTCGTGAGACTCCAGAACCTTGGTTTGGTCGATTACTATTAGGGTCTCATCTAATATGTTGAAGAAATTGGCAACAGCTATTCTCCTTGAAACTATAAAAAAAAAAAGAGTACCTGCGTACAACAGAAGTATATATATATATATCGACTCCAAGGACGAGCACAGCACTGTCGGAGTAAGGGATTTGAGAGAGCAGAACAATAAAGGAAGGTATTCACCTTTATGTCGGAGACTGAAGGGAGATAGAAGAATGGCTAATCAGGATCTCTTGCTTCGCCGGAAAGGCACGTGTTTCGATTGGCAGAGGCGAAGAGTTTTGATTCCTCCGATGAAGCTGCCGCATTCCTGATTAGAAACTTTCGCCGTGATGATTGATATTCGGAGAATTGCAGGATTACCCCCGACTTTTCCCTTTCCACAAAATAATCTTCCTTACTTTGGGATAAGAGTCATTTAGCTACGTCGAAACTCACGTTTTTACAAATACATACCTCAGAAAACAAAAATTGGTACATCAGACGTCATAAATGTATCTATTTTAATTCGGTACTTGAAAGCAACAATAAAAACAAAATAACAATAGAATAAAACAACTTAGATATACCTAAAAGCAATAGAAAAATAAAGTTAAGTTACTTTAATGAAACAAAATATTACACACGTGACAAACACATGATCAAAATATTAAAGTAGATACATTTATGAAATACCCCAAAGTAACAAAAAAATTATGAGGTACCTGTTTATAAAAACGTGATTTCTAAGGTAACTAAATGACTTTTATCCCTATTACTTTATTTTTCTTTATTAGTTTAACTCATAGTTATCAGAACTGAATCAGTCATCGAACCGATGAGGGGCGGTTCACGGTTCGATCGGTCCAACCCGGTTCAGTGTGCGGTTCACTGTTCACAAGCTGAAAAAAATTGAAAACTTAAAATACATACATAGTCTCAAACACAAACATAATTACCTCAAACTACATAGTCTCACACACACACAAACTACATAGTCTCAAACACAAACATAATTACTTCAAACTACATAGTCTCACACACACACAAACTACATAGTCTCACACACATTACTCTCAATTCTCAAACACAATACACAATATTAGTGAACCGGTTTAACCAATTGGGTTAAACCGATTGGTTTGTGCAGAACCAAAAAACGAAAATCCAAACAAAAACCGATCGAAAAAAAAAACGAAAAAAAACAGTTAAAAAGTGAATCGGAAACCATACGGTTTTTTAAAAACCGGCCAATTTTCTAAAAAACGCCTGGTTCAACCTAGTTCAAACACTGTTTATTTGTAAAACGGTCTTTTAACTGAACCAAATCGAACAGGGGTCCGATTCCTGATCGGACCGCCGGTCCAGTCCGGTTCTGATAACTATGGTTTAACTAGAGACGAATTTTGCGGGGAAAAAAGCAGTTAAATTCTTTTGACTTTTAAAATATGTGAGGAAGGTTTAATTATCAATTTTGAGTTTTGAGTATTTGAATAATTTGTAGTTATTTTTTTAATTATTAACTTTATACAAAGTTACAAATTATTAACTTCATCTAAATTAAGACAAGCTTTCATTTCATTTGTTTTTTACAAATCATTAACTAAAGTTTACAACAATATGTACTTTACTAACTGATTTTTGCATAAATGTTCATTTTGCTAGCCGGAGAAAATTTACAATTTAATAGCTAGCATGTGAAGAGTACGTGCATGTCTACTTCACCATCTACATCTATATATTAATTTGGTTAGGTTGTGTATAATTGTGACAAATAAATTTTTGAAGACATTTTCTCATTTCTAATGTCAATTTCGTAATTTCTAATTGATTCATATCAAACATATAATTTTAACTCATATGTGGCAAACTCTGTAACTAAGTTTAAAATCTTTCAAAAAATTTCATTCATTCTCCCAATAAGTTACAAAATTTCATTCATCTCTTCTTATTTTCCAGGTGTATTTATGATTTTTCTTAAGTTTATTTTATTTACTAAATTTTATATTTTATGAAAGCAAATAGATGCATATATTAATATTTTTTATTACAAGATAATTTAAGATGAAATCAAGGATAAATATGTATATTATATATCAATTTTATGAAAATAATAATCACATGTTAATTTGATGTATATATTTATAATTATGTATGGAACATAAAATTTGGGGTACAAAAAACTTATAATAATAAGTTTAATATAATTTTTTCATATTTTTGTAGAACTTTTTTTTATAAAATATCATTTTTATATTCTACTACAATCAACATATATTACAAAAAAATGTAAAAAATATATATATAAGGTATAATTACTATAACTGATATATATATATTCTAATATTTTGTATTTATTTACAAATATATGAAAATAATAGATGTCATAAAATAATTTTTAAAATTATTAGTTAACATCATATTCATAATTGTTGACATTTACTTTTATTATCTACTAATTTATTTTCAAATATTTTTTATAAAATATAAATAATAATTATATTGTATAATATTATAAAAAAATAAAAATAAGTTTTACATTTTTTCATAAATATAATTAATTTTTATGTTGTCTAATTGAATTAATATTAATGAAATGTACTTTAATAAATTGTAAATAATTATGTTATAAATATATATTTATATTTATTTAAAAAATATTATTAATTTATAAACTAAAATAATTATTATATTTCGCAAAGCGCAAATCAATTTTTTAGTTTAACAACAAATTAGACGAAATTAATAAATTTCAACATTTTGTAAACTTAACTAAAAATTATTTAAAAAACAGTTAACAAATTATCTAAACCTTTAAATTTTAGTTAGTAAATTGTTAATTAATACTTATATTGATTAGTATTAATTAATAAAATAAAATAATTTTAATTAATTTTCTAGTTATTGAATCGATTTTAATAGTAAATTATATAAATATTGTTATTGTATAATTAAGTTATGGGTTAATAGTCAAAGTGCCCCCTAAAGTTTGGTCGAAATTTAAGAATTCCCTTAAAGTTTAAAATTTGAAATTTTAGTTCTAATGTTTGGACGAAATCAAAAATTCCCCCTTTTCGTCCTTAGTCCGTTTATTTGAGACGGTAAACCGAACATGTGCCTAACACGTGACTTGACTTAATTTGAAAAGACAAAAATGCCCCTATGTTACTGTGCTTCTTCTTGCCATGAACAATGCGACCTCGATTCCATCTGGAGCCATGAACACCCCAAGACAGCCTTCAAACGAGACATTTTCCATCTGGATCTCGATAATTGAAATCTACGCCCGCACGAATCAATTCAAGAACGATTTTTACATCTCTACACAAGATTGCAGAGGTAAGGAGTATGTTGAGTTGAGTTTCGTCACACCAAGGAATCGATTTTGTCAGTAGATGATCGATGCCTGCAAACTGCGTTGATTTCTGGATGATAAATTCGATCACTTGGAAGCCCACAAAGAAGATCGGAATCGTTGCATCCCCAAACACATGGTTCCCTGGCCGAGAAAACAGCTGTCGGAGTTCGTTTTCATGGGCTGTTCCCGTCGGAAGCATCGAAGATTGAACCGAGACATAATCAGGAGGGAAAGGGACGCTAGGATTATCAGCAAAATGTTGAAAGCAGCAGTAGATTTGAATCTCCTATTGTGATTATGAAGCCTGCGAAGCTTGCTGAGAGGCAGGGTCTTCGTTCTTCCTCTGCTGTTGCAATTGATTCGCTCTCAAATCTGCAGAAATTGCAGAGAAGTGGAGGAAGGGGTAAGATTCAGTCACCTAGAAACAACAGTTCTTCGAGTTCGGTGAAGAACACGGGGTCGTCTGTGAGCCCGAGGCTGCAACAGAGGAAACTTGAGTTGGAGAAACGTTCCCGACCACCTACCCCTCCGTCAGAACCGGGCAAACCTAGAAGACAGTTGGGTCGTCTCCAGACAGCTGAGTCGAGTTCTCCAGGTGGAAGATCTCGACCTAAGCTACTCAACTCCCGTCCTTTATTCCAGTTCAATCTGCTAGGTAATAACTCCAGACAGCTGAGTCGAGTTTTCCCCAGCAATAACTCCAGTTCAATCTTGCCCCTGTATTCCTTAATTAAGGGCAATTTGGTCTTTAAATTTTAAGTGAAGTCACATGCTAGGCACATGTTCGTTTACCGTTTCAAATAAACGGACCTAGGACGGAAAGTGACGATTTTTGAAATCGTCAAAACATTAGGACTAATATTTAAAATTTTAAACTTTAAGGGGTATTCTTAAATTTCGCCCAAACTTTAGGGGCACTTAGACCAATAACCCTTAAGTTATTTAATTTAATTTTGAATATTTGTTTTTTGAGTTTTCGATTTAAATAAAAATAATAATATGACTAGACTATTTTATTTTTGCTTTTATTTTTTTTTAATTTAATATTTAAATAAAAAAAATTAAGTGCCCGATAAAAATGGTAAAAAATCAATTAAACCACTTACAAGTTACAAATGAGTTAAACTTCAAAGTATATTGAACTTTTTAACTGTTTTCTAAATAAAATATTGAATTTGGGGGCCAGAAGAGACGGGGAAGGAGATTTCCCGATAAAATTGAATTTCCACTGCATCTGCCACCACCATCGAGAATCTTCATGCTTTTTGATTTTCATTCATCATCACCTTCGACCATCTTCTCCGTCAATTCGATCGCCTCCGTATCTCGGCAACCGCCTCCCGCGTCACGTTAAACCTCCGTTCATCAGGTACACTTTGCATCTTCGTCTGTTCTCTTGTCGCTCCTTCCAATAGAAGATTCGATCAGATCCCATCGTGAATCGAAGCAAGCTCGCGATTGTAGTCGCTTTATCGGAACCGTAAGATGAATTCGAGCTCGAACTATGGAAATCACGGTAGCTCGCGGAGAGGCGGTGCTTCCCTTAACAACTTCGATTTCGATCTCGGAATTGGATCCAATAAGCCTAAGTCTATGAATGATCAGAAGAACAAGCAGGCTCCGTATTCATACACATCTTCGTCTATGGCGACTTCATTCTCGTCGACGTCGCAGCAACAGCCGTCGTGGCAGCCGAACAAACCAGCCTGGACTCACCAACCAGCTCCGGCCCAGACTTCGAAGTCTGGCGCTTTAAACGGACCTACGTCGATGGTGGGTGATATATTCGGCAAGAACTGGGTCTCGTCGGCGTCTTCAGGAACAAGTTCTGGAATTGGAATCGCTGAGAAGAATCCAAACTTGTTCGGGGATTTGGTGAGCTCGGCCTTAGGACAAGGCAAGAGCAATTACAGTGCTCCTCTAAAAAACTCTGCTCCTGTATCTGCGAAGAGTGCGTATTCAATGGGGAATTTGGCTGATTCGCTACCGAAACAGCCGAATTCAGCTAAAACTAGTGAGAGCTGGGGATCTGATGATAGCTTTGGCAGCTTTACTAGTGGATACAAGGTCAATAGCTCTGTTCCTGCTCCTGCATTTAACCTGAATGGTCCTAAGAATGTGAATCTTGGGGGTCAGTCAATGAAAAACATGCCTAGTGGTGGAGTTGGGATCCATTCAAATAAGGATCCATTCAGTAACTTGGTTGGTGTAGGATCAAAACCACAAGGCGCAAACCTTAGTTCTAAGAATAAGGAAGGCGTTAAGGCTAGTGTTGATGATCCATTCGGGGTGTTTCAGAATGCGGCAAAGCCAAGTTCGACAACAACATTTCCTTCAAGTGGGTTTGCTGCAAATAACGATGGTTTTTCAAGCTCTGATGCCAAAATAGGTGATTTTGGGATGCCCGGTATTAGTTTCGATCAGCCATCTTCGCAGAGCACTGGATTGGATCATTTTGACACGCTGTTCCCTTCATCCTCAAACTCAACTGGTGGTGGGGTCACTGTCTCTGATATTTTTGGAGGACAGCAGGACATGGATGATTGGGGTGTGGAATCAGATTTTGCAGGAAATGATGGTGGTGGGACAACTGAGCTTGATGGGCTTCCACCACCTCCTCCAGGTGTATCAGTTTCTAATGCAAAAAGCAAAGGGATGGAGAATTACAAGCAGGGTCAATACGCAGACGCCATTAAATGGCTATCTTGGGCTGAAATTCTCATTGCCAAAATCGGTGATAATGCTGCTGCCACGGAGATCCTGACATGTAGGGCTTCATGCTACAAGGAAGTTGGAGAGTATAAAAAAGCTGTGGCAGATTGTTCAAAGGTATGATTCCCATTTGTCCCTGCGTTTAATGATCAGCTATTGAACATATGAGTTTGATAGTGATCTTCCTTTTTGAGTCTTGATGAGAGTTTTTCTATGTTAAGTTTCTAAAACTTCATATTTAGAATTTTTGCTTAAAATGTCTTTGTTATGTGAAGACACCGTATGTTAGCAAAATTGATAATCTACAATGTTCGACTTGTTAAACGTCTCTCATCAATATGAACCACGACATGGGTGTACTTGCAATGTTCTGTCATCAGTCATGATTGAAGCCAATGCCTTCTTAACAAATCAACTACGATTTGTTATTATAACGAATCTGCTTGTCTACTTACCTTCACATGATAGTTTGGAGATGTTGGTGTGTTCTTTGAATGGAAAAATCTGTGTTGTCTATTACTACTTTGAAGGATAGGATGAAATTCAATGAATTTTGAAGATCTATTCACTGATATACAGGTGCTCGAACACGATGAAGCAAATGTAGCTGTGCTTTGTCAGCGAGCACTGCTTTACGAAAGTATGGAGAAGTACAGGCTTGGAGCTGATGATTTGAGGACCGTGCTCAAGATTGACCCCATTAACCGAATCGCCAGAAGCACGATTCACCGCTTGAACAAGTTAGCAGATTAGGGATTTTCTAAGGTTTACCCTTAACTACTTCTATATAACATGCATTGTCTTTGTCTACCACTCTATCTTCATGTATCTTCCAAAAGTACAGTGGGGAACCGAACATTTGTTATGTCATTTGATGATTTGTTCTCATTACTTGCCATAAAAGAGGAGTGTCGAATTCATGATATCCATTATTCAGAAAAAGAACCGATTTTGTTTTATACGATGGTGGAGTGATCATTTACATTTCATATGGGAAGCTACTGTTCGTAACCGTAAGGTTTTGTATGTACGAGTTGTGGTTAAGTGCCTCAAATTGCAGCATTTTTAAAAGTGAAATGTCTAGAAAGAACAAGTTCCAAAGGTTGGGAGAGAAACTCCTAGTCCGAAAGTGAGGGACCAATTTTTAGTTAATAAAGAACAACGCTCAATAAAAATCTCGCGCGTAAGAATCAGTTGTAACGGCGCGGCCAAGTGCAGTGCTCTCCGCTTCCTACCACCACCGATTTGAAGAGTCATGGCTTCAACTTTTACAGCACAGTCGGCAACTCTTCCCTGCTTCTCCTCTCCATTTCTCAATTGCAAGACTCCATCCGGATCAAACTCAATTGGCTTTCGTACTTCAAAGTTCCCACCTTTTGCTCGAAATGGAGTTTGGATTCTTCGCAGCAATCCAATTCGAGCAAAATCTAACGATTCCGACGACAAACTCTCGGCGGATTCTTCCAGAAACCGAGCTACTTCCTCTACTAGCTTCTTGTCTGTTCTTTGCCCCCTGCTGAGGCTCTTTTCTGTGAGTCCATTGATTATTGCCCTTCAGTTCTTCTCTCTTGGAGTTAATTGAACTGAGTTTATCTTTGTTAACGTGCTTGTATGTCCAAAGTGGTGTTTTTGCTACGACATTGTTGTATCTTTGAAAGACCTGCTATTTTCCTTTAAATTACTGATGTAGAAGAAGGGGTATGTAGTGTGTGCAGTGTGCCCCTTTTTAATTGTGATTTGGGAACCAAAATTTGAACTCGGTTGCGGCATATAGTGTTGTTAATCATCAGGATTGCTTTTGTCATTCCTTTCCAGGGAGGTGATCCTGCAGTCGACCGAAATCAAACTGTAGAGGTAACGTAATCTTTTTTTCTTGCACTACCTTCATCTTCTTTTATTGGATGAGTCATTGAAAATGTTTTATTTTGTCACATGTTAGTAGATGGTTACCTCTTCATTATCAACCTTTGCTAGATTGCCATGGGGATCGAAATCGGTTGTGGAATCTAGCAGTTCAGGTCCTCCCATGCGATTGCAACTTTTTGAATTTGGTAAGACACCTCCTTATATCCACTCATATAATTAACAGATAGACATGTATCATTTTGTTTACCTCTAAAATAAGCAGCAACAATGCAATGGTTTTGTTATCTATGGCTTGTTGATTCTGATTGCTGGGATCAAGATTCAAAACAGAGTTCGTGCTGTGGAAAGGATAAATAACTATTGAAGATAGTTGATAACCTCAAAAATAATATATAAGCTGAAGTGCTAACACCTCATTTTTCTATATTTGGGAGCAAGTGGGTGTTAGGTATTGGAGTCTGATTAATATGTAATGTTAGATTATGTATTAATGTACGCGTCTCGCGGTTCAACCTGTACTGTATTGTATTTCTCCATGTATACGTATTTTGTAACAGTGACCATCATTAATACAAATTGTCAAACCGCGTGGAGGTTACCCAATTGGGTGTTAGTGTGCTACCACAGAAAAACTGTGTTTTCTTCTCTTCCTTTCCTCTCTGAAAAGCTGTGCGTTCCTTTCTCAATTTTGATTAATTTCTTCATCCGATTTGAGTGTTTGTTGAGAATCGATCCTTACAGTGGGTTCCTTTTTTGCTAGTAGACCAAAACCTTTGAACATATCTGTAACTTCTTGAAGGATTTTCAGTCTGTTCTTTTTCTATGATCAGGAAAAAAGTTGGAGAACTCATTAAATTATAGTGTCTAGAAAAGCCATCTAAAGAATGGAAGTTGATTCTGAGTGTGCCATTCTAAGTTATTTTTATCAGGTTTTCTCATTTCTCACCAGACTTATTCTCTTGCTTTGTACCTGTTTCTCCGACAGCTACAATGATATGGAACTACAATTCCATTTTTTTATTCTTACTTTAGAATGTTATGATCTTGTTTTTCCACAGAGGCTTGTCCCTTTTGCCGAAGGGTTCGCGAAGCCATCACAGAGCTTGACCTTTCTGTTGAGGTGAGCCAAGTATATGTTGGTTTTGTTGGTGTGACTATGTCATTAGCTACAGTTTCTTTATTGCCACAGTGTCTACATTTGGTATAGTTAATAAGCTGTTCTTGAAGAAGGCCAGTGTGAACCTTTTTTATACCGACTTTAGAAAGTTAACTACTTTCAGTTTTGGAACCTAAGCTGTTTCTACTGCATTTTAATTGGAATTTTCTTGTTAACCTTGTTCTGCTCATGCCTCATATTACCTTCAAGGAAGTCAAAACTCAATTTTTTTAGCATAAGTTGTAACATTGAAAATGAACAGACTAATGTGAATGCTAAACCCACACTTTTGTTTTAAAAGGTGAACTAATGACTATCAATTTAGACTATCAAGACAGTTTGGCCGAGTGGTCTAAGGCGCCAGATTTAGGCTCTGGTCCGAAAGGGCGTGGGTTCAAATCCCACAGCTGTCATTTTTTTAAATTTTTTTAAATATATATTCGGTTTATCACATTAATAAGTTATTTACATGAAGGTTATATCTGATAAGTTATTTACATGAAAATGCAGATCTACCCTTGTCCAAAAGGTTCTATAAATCATAGAGATATGGTTAGAAGGATCGGTGGCAAAGACCAGTATGTATTTTCGGTTTAAACTGTATTATTAACCATTCAAATTGTTAGAGGTGATTCTTATTTTAAACTATGAACTCACAATTTGTTGGCATGCATCTAAAGAAATAAATTTGAGCGTTGCCTACCATGGCCTTTGTAATAAAGAAACCTACACGCCTACTTTTTCTCTGGAGTTTGTCCTAATTTTGAATTGTATTTTCAGGTTTCCTTTCATGATAGATCCAAATAGTGGCGTTTCAATGTATGAAAGTGGTAAGGCATGGAGTTTTTCCTTTAGATAGGTTGGTATTGTGATTCAATCATTTTACTTTGGTCGGTTAAAGTAAAGATATATCAACTTATAGATGACAACTAGAACTGTGGTAAATGTGTTTACTACCTGATCTTATGTTGAGTGGAAATTAAAAGAAACTTCGATTCCTAGTCCTATCAGCAGTTCCTTCTTGGTTTTTGTTGAAGAAACTGTGATTTGGATATAACACACTGGTGGTATACAACAAATTTGAGCACCATATATACAACAAGGCTACTTCCTCCTATCACCAATTGGTTTTAGGATGGAACCCGAGTTATATAATGTGGTTGCTATTTGGGTATGACTCGGTCCCGATAATTAAATTTAACATGGTATCAGAGTCCGGTTCCGTTTGACGGTGTTGGGTTGTTTCCCGTTGTGGATGCCCAATGTGAGTTTGTTGTATCCCGTTTAATCCACGTACCAGAGTTCGGGTCGGGTCTGGACGTGAGAGAGAATTTGTTGAGTTTCAACCCGTCTGGATTAAATGTGCCGGTGTCGTGCCTTAATCGAGTTATCATAGTGCGGTGGAGTGTTGAAGACACTGTGATTTGGATATACCACACCGGTGGTATACAACAAATTTGGGCACCATATATACAAGGCTACCTCCTCCTATCACCGATTGGTTTTAGAATGGAACCCGAGTTGTATAATGTGCTTGCTATTTGGGTGTGACTCGGTCCCGATAATTAAATTTAACAGTTTTCTGCCTTTTGCTGGTGAAGTCCGAATTCTGAGTATTTTTCTTTCCTTCTACTTTACAGGTGACATTGTGAACTACCTTTTTGAGAAATATGGTAATGGAAGAAGCCCCTCGTTTGGACTTTTAGAAAGGTATGCTACTCTCTTTGCTCTAAGAAGTTATTGGCTTGGCGTAGTATTTACATCAAACTAATCCAAGCATGCCACATTTTAGTGTTTGGGTTCAGTTCTTCTTTGATATCTCCATTCAAAACAAAGAAATAAAAGAAAAGTGAGATACAATGGCGATGAACCGGAGTTCAATCTTGTGTTAAACTGAAGACTTCAATCTTCAATCCATGGGAACTTGCCTCATCTTTTTTCCTATATCTATGTATCCATTCAAACAAAAAAAATGGGATTGTTGTAACTTGTTCTTAAGGATTAATAATGATATGGTAAGAAAGAAAAGGAAAGTTAAATGCAATTAATGATAAGCAACTAAACCAAGACACTATCTTTGGTGTATAGAATCTTACACTAAATTTTTCCCAATCTTTATGTTTTGGTTGCAGCACATTACTCACTGGATGGATGCCAACAATTCTCCGTGCTGGACGAGGAATGACGTTGTGGGACAAGGCAGCCCGAGCCACCCCTCCAGAAAAGTTGCAACTTTTTTCATATGAAAACAACCCAGTGAGATGATTCCTGTCCTTTTCTGTTTGTTCTATTTTGGGACATGTCTTTTTTAGTTCATGTGTGTTAGTGAAGCTCGACTATTCCATGTCTTTTTGGTCTTACTTTTATCGACTATTCCATATATTCCAGTATGCTCGAATTGTTCGTGAAGCTCTCTGCGAATTGGAGCTTCCCTACATACTGCAAAGTGTTGGGGACGGGTCTGCGCGGGAGAAGTTACTTGTTGATGTATCTGGATCAAAACAGGTTTGTTTCGTCTCTACAAGAATACAATGTTAGATATTTTAGTGTAATTGGATTGACTAGTTGACCAATAGGATTATAGTATCTCATTAAACAAGTTAGGAGGGTGCGGAGTGCACGCTTGTTTAAGTATATTATGATTCACTGTATCGGAGATTCATCAGTTGCTTAGAGACGGGGCAAGGGGGTCAAAGTTGCCCCTTTTGCAGGGGTCCAGGCAGCGCCCCTGGCTGGGGTCGAGCTGACCTTTGAAAAAAAATATTTTTGATAAAGTTACTATTCTAAAAATTCATTGTAAATTTAAATTTTGGAACTGACTTAACATTTTAACCTCAAAATTCCCAGTTTTTGGACACTTGCTTTAGAGCCAAGTATTAGACCGAACCATTGCAATTACTTCGGCTCCAAGTCATCATCCTAAGGTGTCCCTTTGGTTTTTGAGCCAAAATTTGAATCCAATGGACATGTTGTGGCCGAAATGTCACATGTCTTGGCCAAAGGGTGTAGTGTCTCTTCCAAAGGGCATAGTGTCTCTTCCAAAGGGTGTGGTGTCTCTTCCAAATGGTGTGGTGTCTCTTCCAAATGGTGTGGTGTCTCTTCCAAAGGGGTGGCAAACACTATAAATTGATCATAGGGGAGGTCCAAAATTTCATCTCAAACATTCACAATCCTTCTCAAGTTCTAGTTCAGTATTCTGATTTTATCCGATTGAAAGTTTGGGTGCCTCCAAATTGTTTCAATCTGAAAGTGTCGTCACGACTTCAGAATAATCCAAGCAACCATTCGAAAGTTCAACAACATACAATACATGGTTTGCTTCACATTGTATTTAAGTCCATATTGAAGGATCCGTCTAAATAATTCGTGTTGCAGGTTCCGTTTATTATCGATCCCAACACGGGCACGAAGATCGGTGATTACCAGAAGATCCTTAATTATTTGTTCCAAACATATTCTGCTGTTTCTTAGACGGTATGTTCTTCTGCATTCATCATCTGTACCTGGAATAAATTTGATTCTTTTTACGTTACTCATGAATGTGTTTGTTGTTCATAGGCAAATCATGGGTATCTGTGGAATTTTGATCTTATAGTATAGAATGAGTGATACTCTTATTATCTGTTAAAGAAGGGATGGTGTTTGGTAATTAGGGCTGGCAATGGTGCGGTGAAAAACCCATAACCACGGTTATAACCGTTACTGTTTAATATGGTTAACTGTACCATTATGGTGCGGTGCGGTTATGGTGATGAATTCTCTACCCATAATGGTTATGGTTATGGTTATGGTATTTGAGTTATACCCATGGTTATAACCATGGTTATTTTATAAATATAATAATTATTTATTATTAATAAACTAATATATATATATTATACTAAATTTAAATTACAACATAAAAGTGAAATCAATTGATGATATTGAGGAAGATGATGATTGATAGAAACAAATACGACAAGTGTGAAATGGTTAGGGGTGTTGAATCATTACTCGTTATGGGTGTTTGTTGAATTTTAATGTTAATTCAGTGGTGTGAATGTTAATGTCGAATCATATGAATGTTGAATGATGTTAGTGTTAATGTTGAATGATGTTAGTGCTATATATTTTTATTATTGGTAATATAGATAGATGTATTTTTTAAAATTAAATTTTCGGTCTTTTATTATATTACATGTGGAAAAAATATGGTTATACGGTTAAAACCATGGTTAATAACCACGGTTATTTTGATGGTTATGGTATTGAAATTTGTACCCATAATGGTTATGGTTATGGTTATGATATGTGGTTTAAAAATATGGTATGGTTATGGTATTTGGCATACCCTGACCATACCCTAACCATTGCCAGCCCTATTGGTAATCCATTTAATACCCAGTTTTGGAATTTTGACCATCAATGGTTTATCGAGAACGATTTTGAGATTAAAGACGATTGATTCAACCTATAAAAAGCATGTCCGTTCGGGACGGTTTTGGACCAAGTTTTTCGATCCACATATATTTTTTTTTCTCCACCCTAAAAAATAGTCCATGGCACAAAATTACAAAATAAATATTATTTAAAATAAATAACAAATAATAAATCTATTTATATTTTAAATGACTTAGTTTGTAAGTAGGTGTGAGCTCGGGACGAGTTTTTCTATTAAAAAAAGCCTGACCCGAAATATTGAAACTCATATTTGGAGGGCCGAACATGAGCCTGAGTTCACCTAAAAAAATCTGACCGAGACAGTTTTTCTTGACTCGGACCAGTCTCGGTCATAGATAGATTTTTTCTCTTTTTTTTTTTTAAAAAAAAAAATATTCAAAACTTTTAAATACAAAATACAATGCAAATATTATATCAAGTATCTATCACAAAACAAATATCATACCAAATATTCAATATAAAAAAGTTTAAATTTCAAATACAATCTTAAACACACAATAAACTAATTTAAAAAATACAATAAATGTTGATTCCAACCTATACTCGGGTCGTACCAGTTTATTTGGTATTTTGGGTAAAAAATCCGACTCAACTTCGAGCCCGAGTTTGAGATAAAAAAATCCGTCTGTTTTAACTCAATATTAAATTCAGGACTGGTTATTCATGATGATCTCGGAGGAATTTTTCGGTCCACCATTTTTTTTTTCTCACCCCTATTTGTAAGAATCTTAGCCATTAATCGTGGCGATTAATGTATTTTTCTCCCATTCGGATTTTTACCGTTAACGTGAGAGTCCCACATAGGTATCAACGAAAAGCCCAATTTCCGCCCCATTAATATCTAATCCTCTTTCCAAACAAATCCGTAGGCCCAAGAATTAGAAGAGGATAGATAACGAAGCACCAGCTGCCTACGAAGAAGGAGATACGTAAACGGCAACTCGAGCTCATCGGAGAAGAAGTGAAGATGGCGAAGGGAAAGAAGGAGCTTCTTTCGTCAGCCCCATGGAGGGGCGAAGAAGATCAATCGGACAAGTTCAAAGACGCTAAGATGAAGGTCACCAGACAGCCTGGCGAGACTGCCACCATGCACGTTCCTCCCAAGAAGACCAAGAAGCCGACCGATGTCGATGAGGACGAGTCCGATCTCGACCCCGAGCTCCGTTATAGCTTCCAGCGCAACTACAAGGTCTCGCTGAATTTTTCTGCCGAAGCAAACTTAGTCTTTTGCTTTCTTGAATGTCTTATTGAGCGGCTCAATTTTCGATCAACTGGTTGCGAGCGCTATTCTTATCACTGGAACAAGTTGCTAAGTTTAGTTGACTGGTGCCTGGCATTGCTGTGTTGAGGTTTGGTTGGAAAATGCAGGCACTTTCGTATCAATTCGTTGATTTTGGCCTCCCACGGGGATAAGTCAGTAGATGGTGCTAATTTTTACAATTGTTGCTGAAGAAATGAAGAAACTCTATAAAATATGATGGAATCTGAGAGACAATTTCTTGCAGATATGGAAGTGATTACTTTGAAGATACTATTGATATTGAGTCATCCATTTGAGTTTTGAGCGTACCCTGAATAGTATATGGGAAGTGAGTCTGTCTGAATGGCAGGGCTGATTTAGCAAGTGATACATAACTTGCTAGTTCACCTAGAGCTATTCGATGCACTCATGTTATTTCGTCAAACTAGGAATATTTTGCAAATTGATCAGATTGTGCAAAGTAATATTAGGATAGGAAACCTGCCAATGATGCTACCTTAGTATATGGTGCCAAATGTGGTACTTGTGGTTCAGTCTTATAGATAGTTTGCTATTTCAAATTTTGATGATGCCTACGATGTTACACCTACATTATTTCATGTTTGTTCTCGATGGTCTTCATATCTCTATCCTTGTAGAGTTGTATCGATTTGTTTTGATCATTTGATTCTGTCTGATCACTGAAACTATATAGAGATGTCCTGAATGTTATGTAAAAAGGGAATACATTACAGTTACTAACTGGAGATTTCAAGATATTTATTTGATCTCTTACATAGATTGTGCACTTGACATGCAGTTTCTTCAACGGGTATTTAGCATTGACACAATCGTGAAACCACTCCCACCTGCCATGCAATACAATGTCTCACGGAACCTGACCTTTTTCACCCGCATCTTTACCCAGTTCTTTGGTACGTTACTTCTCTTGTTCTTTAGATTTATCATTACAGTACATGTTGAAACTTCTAAGAGCACACACGAAAAAATGTTGTTTCATCCTCTTGATTTGCCCATTTGATTAATCATTTGTTACCCAACAGATCCTGAAGGGATTTCAAATGCACAGAAATCAATGGGATTGGGTCAGGAAGAGAAAGCTCGTCGTGTGAGGTGAACACAAGAATTAGGAGAAAGCCTGTCATTGTTCATGTTTCGGTTTGCAAGAACTAGTGTGATTTAATATTGAGATACCTCAACTCAGTTATATTCAAATAAAATTAGCTTGTATTTGTTCCTTTTAAGATTGGTTATACTTGGTGTTCCCCTTCTGAAAGACAGAGTTGTTACTCTTAAGAATTCTATGGAGGAGGCGGTCTCCATCAATGAAGGGGGAAGAGGCAGGTGTTTGGTTAGAGATGGCTTAGCAGAGTTTTTGATTGGGCTTTAAATTCATTTAGTAAAGACACGGTCATATGTTGTAATTACAAATTCAATTAGTTAAAACGATTTGTCTGATGTTGCAGAGGTCTGTAATATTGTACATTTTGAAGTGTCATCCTCTAACAAATGGTAACATAGAATGATTCATTCTGCATCACCTCCTCGCTGATACCCAGAAGTATTCATTCCACATTTCAGCAGGAACTTCACCTAATCCTTTTCGAGTTTCCAGTATCCAGTTGAAGCTTCTTCAACTAAAAGTTCATCCTTCTTCTGATGAACAAATCTGCAGAAAAATGTCACAAAGATAGGACAGAGAGAAGGATCATTTCAATACTGCAGCTAAGCCTAACACTTATATCGACATTGGATTCCGGCTCAGGAGGGTTGATATGATCGGGTTCTCTGATGTCAGAAACTGCAGATTTCCATCTCGAGACACTACGGTGTGTCGGTGCTTCAGTTTATTGATAGTAAGTCTGTTGCAGAAGCCACTTTTTATGCATCTGATGCAGAATACTATAAGAGGGACCAGAACTAGAAGAAAATAAGTAGTGGTTCTAGCTTGATGCTGAAAATTAAGAAACTGATCATGTCACTTGGCATTTAAATAAACAAGATGAAAAAATAAAAAACAAACTCTAAAGGTGTCTTTCACATAGAACTTACATATGATAACTTAGGACGGATGAGCATGGTGAAATTGTTTTGCTTTGAGATCTCATTAAAGATTCTAGCCCACAAGGCTGGGCAGACTAACTGCATCTGTCTGAAGTGATCGAAAAACATAAAATAATGATAGGAAAAAAAAAGAAAAAAGAAGAAACTTCTGAAATTGTGTAGTTTCCATTATTGTTTGAAGTTGAAACTATTTCACAAGTAAATTCTGCAAAGTCAATCAGAACCAGGAAACGACTCCAGCAGCAGCTGTATCTAGACAATACCAGAACTCCAATGACTACTGACGTGTGTTTGAAAGCATCAAAAGGAGGATGTTGAATCCGAAATTTATAATCTCAAAAATAAAATAAAAATTAGGAAGCAGCAGGAATCAATATTATGAGAATAAAGACCTTGTAATTCTAACTGTTTAGTCAAAATGAAGAGCATTTGTGATCAAGAATTGAAGGTTATTCTTAATGTTCACCTTTACTGTGTTCCCTTGGAAAGAAGGAATCTTTGTGTGCTGCCCTTCATAACCCAGATCAAGGTCAACTCTATTTCTGTTAGTTATTGCAATTATGCTGGAGCAACTGAATCAACAATCTTAATTAACCACATCGAAACCATATAAATCAAATCAACTTAAAATCTAAGGATAAATGAAAGTTAATCCATGGTTCTCATTATTCTTCAGACATAAAAAATGCATTGCAAATGTTCTCTTTGTTATTTGACCATGTGAAGTATTGTGAACTGAGACATCTTGTTTGTTAAAACCTCTGCACTTTATCATCTCTATCACGTGAACGCTCCATCTCTTCCATGTCGCCAGTAAAAGAATATGAAAGGCAAGAGTCGTAAGAAAATAGTGAATGCCTTCCACTTATAATCTTATCTTGCAATCCAACAAGAAATCGTAGATAAAGGAAAGATGGGAGCATTAAAAGCTTGTATATACTCCGGCAATATTCTCTGTATCCTTGTTCACGGACTCCTGCTTTCCCAACCAAGATTCGGGACAGTATCTAATAAGGAGAGTCAAAAAGCTAAGAATTCTTGAAAAAGAAGCGGTTGTTACAAATGGCTAAATCTTACAAACACTCGGTCCGGAATCCCCAAGGACGAGGTGGGTCTGGAACACTCAATGAAGGGCAGACACCCAAGTTGTGGTTATTGCAGACAAATTTCACTAATGTTCCTCTATCTTGAGAATGTTCCCTAATCTCTTCATTTTCAAGTGGCAGCTGAAGAAACAACAATATATGAAAGAACAATTTTTTGCTGTTCCTGAAAGTATAACGAAATGTCGAACCGAACCCAACTAGAAAGGACTGTTGGGATATTAGCCGTTGCTAATTTCCGTTGAATTCGATGGATTAAGAGAAATGCGCACGGCACAAAAATTTACGTGTTTCACCAATTTGAATACGTCCACGGCTCACACCCACACTTTCCCTATATACTAATAGTGTTACAAATTGTGTATCACACAATTTATCGCTTGCACTCTAAAATACCCACTCCGTATTTTTTACTTACAAATACAACACTATTTCCCCCACACTCAACACTCCAACAACCGTTTCTTTTTATCTCTCTTTCTTGTGGTTCTTTTCCTTTAGACATTGTTGACTTCTTATAGTTGTCAAAAGGATGACAACATTGAGTGGCTTGACAACATTGAGTGGCTTGACTGGCCACTTTACTGAGTATCTTGCCCACTATGCTTAGTGTCTTGTCCACTCTTATGAGTGACTTCTCCACTTGTTGAGTGACCTGCCCACTCTGATGAGTGGTGGTGGTGACCCAGAGTCTTCATTCTCAACAAAGACCACCATACCATTGCGTAGGACTGCAACAGAGTTCACCATCACAGATTTTTAACAACAATAACTCAAACAAAACTATATCATATCTAAGAAGCTGATTGGTTGGCATGGGTTGTTTTGTAATCTAAGAATCTTTTCAAGCATTAATTTCCAATTTGTAGTAACTAGTAAGACTTATTTTGTTGTTGTTGAAACATACTTTCCTATATTCCTGTTGAAACATACTTTCCCATATTCCTCTACTATCCCATGTTTTTATACAGATATTATTCCATGTATTCATCCACTATGTATTCCACTATGTATTGTCTTAGCATAGGACAAGTAGTTATCATAATTGAGTAGAGTTTAGATCTATAAATGTAATGTATCTGTACAAAGTATGACAAGTTTGAATGCTAAGTATTTCACTATTTTTCCTTCTAAAGTTTAACATGGTATCAGATCCGGAATATTCGATCACATAAATCGATCGACCTTTCTCGACGTTCATCATCTACCATACATAATTGCACTCATGTCAGAATCCGAAGAAGGCAACCATACCACCGAACCTGGCTCAACGAATACATCGTTGGCGGCTCAATGGGCAGCACTTCTCTCGAGTATGCCGAACCTGCAAAACAACCAAGTGCAGAGGCAATCTGTATCAGTACCTACCACTAATTTAAGCATGAAACTAAATGAGAGTAATTACTCACTGTGGTCAGAACTTATCCGCATGAAGATTGGAGGACAAGGGAAACTCCGTCACATCACAGGTGTTCCCGAACCACCTCAGTCCGGAAAATCCGACCATGCATAATGGGAGCAAGAAGATCTAATCGTCTGCTCATGGATGCTCGACAACATGGAATCAGGTTTGATGGATCAATATGCATAATATCCCACGACATATGAGCTATGGCAAGGCCTATTTGCAACATACAACAAAGGCAAAGATGACATTCAATTTTGCGACCTCATTGTTCGCACGAACAATACCAAGCGAGGTTCTGAATCCCTGGAAAATCTGGGCAGCAAATTACAGAGTTTATGGAGAGAAATCGAGCCGAAAATATACAGATTTGGAACACAAAGCGAGCCGAAACTAAATTATATCAATTTCGAAATGCTGTAAATGATGAATTTGATAACAAAAAACGTGATTTATTCAGGGAAAATCCGTTACCGGAGGTGGAAACGGCGTATGCAATAATCTGATCGGAACGAGACCGGAGACAAGTCATGGGAGTTCCAAAGAAAAAAGTTGAATTTGGTTCGGGTTTTGTAACCCGTGCTTACTCAGATGATGCGGCTGCCATGGCCAATTTTGGATACGCCTCCAAGCTGCAGCCTTCGCCGGAAGAGGAAGGTCGTCTCGTGGCGGTGACCGGAAACTGATAAGGTGCAGCCACTATGGAAAGCCTCGTCATATTAAGTCTGAATGTTTCCATTTGATAGGTTTTCCCGAGGGATGGAGGAGCCAACCAAGGGAAGGGCTCGACGCTGGCAACCAAGCAACGATGGCGAACGAAGGGCGTGAAGAAATGCTTCGGAGGGGCACCGAACCCTTCGTGGCGACCGTGACGAGAGAGAATCCCATCAGAAATTAAGGTAAACCGTGGCCGGAACCAGCCTGCAGACCAAGCTTCCCTCGGATGGACCGAAATCAAGAATAAGAACACTTCCCTACGGCGACACCCGATGAAGAAGAAGGTTGGAGAACAACAAATCCTTGCGGCGGCTTACCCTCCAAACCGAATGAAGGTATAGGGTTAGGAAGGTAAAAATTACCTTCCTACCCCTGTAAACCTAATTATAAGTATTTTGGTCCTTCATGTTTAAAGCTCGATGTCCCAGGTCCTGAGATTGATGAAAAAACACAAATGGAGCCAAGTCTTAAAAATAACGGTTCCATAACTGCTCATGCATTTATTGCTCAGGATTATCCAGTAGAAAATAATACAAAATGGATATTTGATTGTGGAGCTACATACAGTATGACGTTCGACAAAAATGATTTATCAGTCATTTGGCACCAATAAGGGAGATGATTCAGATTGCAAATGAAAATTTATCACCGGTTCAGGGAGCTGGAACCATTGTTCTATCTCCAATCATTAAATTGCAGAATTGTCTATATGTGACTAGCTTAGCTTGCAAATTGCTATCTATTAGCCATGTAACCAAATAACTAAATTGTATGGTTCTAATGTATCACACTTTCTGTGTATTACAGGATATCCAGTCGGGGAGAGTCATTGGATGTGGAGTTGAACGTCAATGCCTGTATTATGTGGAGGAAGTGACTCAACACGGAACTGCAATGCTTGCTCACGGGACAGTCACTATGCAACAATGGTTGTGGCACCGGAGATTGGGTCACCCATCTGCAGGGTATCTTCATAAATTACTTCCCAGCTTATTTCCGTCAAATAAAGAAATTGCGTGTGAGACATGTATGTTTGCTAAAAGTCATAGGGGGTCATATTCATTGTATGACTCTAGAGCTAAATCTATGTTTGCCTTAATTCATTCAGATGTCTGGGGTCCCGTTCCAAATAGCGGTACATGCATGTGAAAAAATGGGTTTAGGTATTTTGTGCTCTTTATCGATGATTATTCTCGCATGACTTGGGTTTATTTTCTCGAACATAAATCAGACGTCTTCACAAAGTTCGTAGAATTTACAAATCTTGTCAAGACTCAATTTAGTAAACACATCCAGGTACTTCGTTATGATAACGGAGGAGAATTCCTAAATTCCTCATTAAAACAGTTTCTTAAAGACAAATGCATCATACATCAAACCTCCTGCTCACATACCCATCAACAAAATGGGGTAGCAGAAAAAAATTGTCATATCCTAGAAATGACAAGAGCATTAATGCTGGAGTCACATGTTCCATCCTCTTTTTGGCCAGAGGCAGTTGCAACATCTGTCTATCTGATTAATCGTTTACCAACTAGGGTCGTCAATTTCCAAACCCCTATTCAAATCCTTTCCAGTCATTTGAGTGTTCCAACAACCTTGACACTCCAACCACATATCTTTGGGTGCTCTGTCTTTGTACATGTTCCCAAATCGGATCGTACCAAATTCAATCCATGTTCTGTCAAATGTGTTTTCGTGGGCTACGGGATTCATCAAAAAGGCTACCGCTGCTTTAATCCTAAAATCCATTGTACGTATACTACGATGGATTGTACATTTCTTGAAATAGAATACTACTATACAACCCAATCTTCCGTTCAGGGGGAGAATCATAGTAGTGGTCTGTTAGATTGGTTAACGACTCTGACCACACCAGTGTTCCCTGAGATAGTCCCAAAAGAGGAAGTTCTCGGAACCACCGAGACGTTGACTCCCAGCATACATGTCTTGGATGCTTCAAACCCGTCATTCTCGAATGATATCCCTGAGGTTAGTAGTCCTACTACAATTCCTAGTACTACTAATTCTAATTTCGAGATTTTGGACGACTCACCAGTACAGGAAAGATATGTACTACCAGCAAGGAGAAATAGAGGCGTTCCTCCGGTACGATATGAACCAGAGTACAGTCTGAAGGCAAGCCGGTACCCAGTAGCAAACTTGTCCAGGGGAGTTTTTCACCAGTTGCACAAGCCTTTGCTACTTCAGTAAACGCTCAAGATATACCTAGCACAGTGGAATCAACATTAAAGATTCCAGAATGGAGGCAGACCATGAAAGCAGAAATGGAAGCCTTAGAGAAGAACCAAACGTGGGAAAATGTGCTCTTCCACATGGAAAAAAAGGCAGTTGGATGTCGATGGGTGTTTACCGTGAAACATAAGGCTGACGGTTCAGTTGAAAGGTATAAAGCGAGATTAGTGGCTAAAGGTTATACTCAAACCTATGACATTGATTACTCATAAACATTTTCTCCAGTTGCAAAGATGGACACCATTAGAGTCCCTTTCTCAATAACTACTAATAGAGATTGGCCTCTCCATCAACTTGATGTTAAAAATGCCTTCCTACATGGAGATTTGGAGGAAGAAGTGTACATGGAACCACCACCTGGTTTTAAAGCAGTTTCTTGAGAAGGAGATGTATGTAAATTGAAGAAGCTGTTGTATGGGTTAAAACATTCACCCAAAGCATGGTTTGGGAGATTCACGGTTGCAATGAAGAAATATGGATATCATCAGAGTAACTTTGATCATACCTTGTTTCTAAAAAGAAAACAAAGGAGTATGACATGTCTGATTATCTATGTTGACGATATGATCATCACAGGAGACAATTCTGAAGAGATACTACAACTCAAGCAGAATTTATTTCAAGAGTTCGAAATGAAAGATTTGGGAGAGCTGAAATACTTTCTGGGAATTGAAGTACTACAGACAAAGAAATGTATTTTCATATCTCAAAGAAAGTACATCTTAGATCTGCTAGTTGAGACAGGGCTACTTGACTGTAAACCAGCAGATACTCCGATTATGGTCAATCATGTATTGCAGATAGTGAAGGATGCAGAACCAGCAGATCAAGCCCAATACCCACATCTTGTGGGGAAGCTAATCTATCTCTCCCATACAAGACCTGATATTGCGTATGCAGTAGGGGTGTTGAGTCAATTTATGTACCAGCCACAAGCCAGTCACATGGAAATCGCTATGAGAGTCCTTCGATACTTGAAGGGTTCGCCAGGTAGCGGGGTGCTGTTCCAGAACAATGGTCATCTTAAAATAGAAGCGTACACAAACGCAGATTGGGCAGGAAATCCGACAGACCGAAGATCAACTTCAGGTTACTTCGCTATGGTTGGAGGAAACTTAGTAACCTGAAAGAGTAAAAAGCATAAGGTGGTGGCACTTTCGAGTGCTGATGCAGAATTCAGAGGAATTGCTCGAGGTCTCACAGAAGTATTATGGTTGTACAAACTGTTAACTGAGATTGGTTTTCCTATCCAGGAACCATGTAAGATAATGTGTGATAATCGTGCATCTATAAGTATTTCCGAGAATCCAGTTCAACATGATCGCACTAAACATGTTGAAATCGATCGACATTTTGTAAAGGAAAAACTAGAAACTAGGATCATCATTATTCCATTTGTATGCTCTGAAGATCAACTTGCATATATACTTACCAAGGCGATAAACAGGAGAAGTTTCATAAATGTGTTATGCAAGTTAAATATCGGAGACCCCACTATTCAACTTGAGGGGGAGTGTTGAAACATACTTTCCCATATTCCTGATTAAACATACTTTTCCATATTCCTCCATTATCCCATGTTTTCATACGGATATTATTCCATATATTCATAAGTAGCTATCATAATTTAGTAGAGTTTAGATCTATAAATGTAATGTATCTGTACAAACTATTGCAAGCTTGAATGCTAAGTATTTCAGTATTTCTCCTTCTAAAGTTTAACCTTTGTGTTCTAACTTTGTCTCTTTGCTAAGATCCAGACTTTGTCTCTTTGTCCCATTGTGATTCACTTACACATTTTGTCTCCTCTGCTTTCAGACATGGTTTTCATAGTTAAAAAGTGAAATGAATAGTATAACTCTTTTACAAAATAAAAATTGTACATTTCATTACTTTATTTTTGGAATTAACACTTTTTTTATGTGTTGATAGTGACACTTTGGTAGTATGATATAACTAATTAATCACTTTGAAATAATTTTCTTTTTGTATTTTAGAAAATCGTCGAGTAAGTTAAAAACAATAGAGAATTCATTCTCATGCTAAATTTCACCCTAATAATTAGTAAGTTTCAGTCTATGTAAAAAAATTCATTGAATCACTTAACACCATGTAGTGGATATCACATTTCCTTCAAGATTAAAGGGTTTCTGGCCCTTCAAAGATAAGGTTGTGGCCGCCGACAAAACACCATTAATGCCTTTTAAGTAGTCCTTAATTCTTGCACCTAGTAATCTGCCATAAGAGGCACCTGCACCAATACTTGCAGGTTCCTTTTAGACCCATCAAGAACCAAGCAATGCATGAAGAGAAAACACTGATATCTGAAATTACTTTAAACCCAATACCAATAGTAGCTGAAAACTAGCCACTCTCCTCCATTAACTCCCTTGCTTATTTCCAACCAATATTTCAGTTTCAGTATATCACAGGAATGCCCTCTTGCCACCGCCACTTCCATGAAACTTTACATGATCCACAACTCAAAAGGTTCCAACTTGATCATCTCAACCCTTCCTCCTTCACTATAAATAGCCAGTCCTAGTTCCGACAGGACACAGAAAAACATCCTAAGTGAAGTGCTTGGTCACAAAAATGGCAGCTGCAGACATTGTGGTGCTGGCTTTGCTTCTGTTCTCGATTTCTAGCGTTTGCTCACAGCCGCAGCTGCAGGTCCAGGTGCCTTGCTTCTTCATTTTTGGCGATTCTTTGGTCGATAACGGTAACAATAATAGGGTTCTCACCCTCGCGAGGGCCAATTACAGACCGTATGGCATCGACTTCCCTCAAGGAACCACTGGCCGCTTCACTAATGGCCGAACCTACGTCGATGCTCTCGGTAATATTATTTAAACAACCTAGTAAGAAAACATATACTGCTACATTATTCTTAACTCGTGTCATGAATTCTGTACAAAAATATGTCTTTTTGGGTGTGTTCTTTGCAGCTCAACTTCTTGGATTCCGTTACTACATTCCTCCATATGCAAGAACAAGGGGGCCTGCAATAGTGAGGGGGGTAAATTTCGCGTCAGGGGCTTCTGGAATCAGAGACGAGACCGGGAACAATCTTGTATTGCATCACCAAAAGACAGACTTTATAAAGAAAAAAACATTATTACTGATCTTTGTACGTGTGTGTTTTAACTTATATATAATGTTATGGCAGGGTGGCCATACATCGATGAACCAACAAATCGTGAACTTTGGTGAAGTAGTGACACAGATGAGAAGGTACTTTCGAGGGGACGTGGCGGCATTAAACACCCATTTGAGCAAATGCATAGTCTATTCAGGATTGGGAAGCAATGATTATTTGAACAACTATTACATGCCGGATTTCTACACCACCAGCTCAGCTTTCACCCCCAAAGCTTACGCTGCTGCACTTCTCAAGGACTACACTCAACAGTTAACGGTAAACCCTCAAAATCTTCCATATCAACTTAACATATTTATAGGTTTTAACGTATTTATAAACATTGTTTATAATAACATTCCAATTTACAGCAACTGTATACCCTTGGAGCAAGAAAAGTGATAGTTACTGCAATTGGGCCGATCGGGTGTATTCCGTATCAACTAGCACGATACAATGGAAACAGCAGTCGATGTAACGAGAAGATTAATAGTGCGATCGTTCTCTTCAACACGGGTCTCAAGAAACTCGTTGATTCATTCAATGGCGGTCGGTTACCCGGAGCAAAGTTTGTCTATCTGGATTCATACTCTAGTTCTTTAGATCTGTACCTTAATGCTGCAGCTTATGGTAATCTAGCTAGTTCTTGTCATTCCTAACATTAAGTTTGGTCCAAATTCGTGCGCTTCTAAGCTAATGATCAATCCTTATGGTTTCAGGATTCAAGGTGTACGACAAAGGATGTTGTGGTGTCGGGCGGAACAACGGCCAAATAACTTGTCTTCCACTTCAAACACCTTGTCAGGACCGCACGAGTTACTTGTTTTGGGATGCTTTCCATCCAACTGAGGCTGCTAATATCATGTTTGCCAAAACATCGTACCAGTCCAACACTAAGTCGTACACTTATCCGATCAATATTCAACAATTAGCTTCCCTCTAGATTTTTTATTCGAGTTGTATTGATATTAATGTTTCTATTGCTTGCTGCACAAGAAAGTATCTAAGGATTCAGCTGTAATATTTCGGTCTGGCTATTGCTTGGTTGAATAAATCTTCATGTTCCCTCCAATACAATGAAGATATTCCCATGAAACTAAATCGACCACCTTGTTCAATATTTTTGCTGAAAATTCATGATTACAAACATATTTTAAAAATATTATTTTTCATTAAATGATTTTATATGAAGCAGTTTAGTTTGGTTGTCAAATTACACTAGTAAAATAAAATGAAAATTATATAAAATCAATATGGGTATTGTACTAATTTTTAGTCAACTATATAAAATTATTGGGGGTTGGCATGGAAGATCATGTGTTGATCTACCAAAGTTATTTCAGGCTTAAACTACACATTTACTTTATAACATAGTAATTACATTAACAGTTAACACTACAGAAATTTCGTCTTTTGGCAACGGATTTATTTTTTGTCGTTAAAAGTTCGTCAGCGTAAGTCATATTTACCGACAGAATTAATATTGTCAGTAAATGTTGTTTTTGCTAAAGAAGTAATATTTCATCTTTAAATTTATTTTTTACCGACAAATATAAATATTTTGCGATAACACAATGAAAAACGCGCCGTAAATGACCAAAGTCATACATACGCAAGTAACTGCTTACGTTACGACAGAACACACACCGACACAACATCATGAGTAACGTTAAGCATCTACACACAATAAAAACACCCAATACTTTTATTCAACTCCCCCTCCACACATTAAATGCCTTAGCCAGATCCGACAAACATTCCTAAATAGATGGACATTATTGTATCATCACAAGCTAACACGCATGTTGTAATGAGATATAGCATTAGCAGCTCTAAAATGATTCGCTAGCTAAAATTGAAAATCTCATTCTGTATAGTTAATGGGTAGTTAGGGTAGTTAGTAGTCATCGGCACAACCATAGGAATCGTAGCAGTCTCCTCAACCTGCAACACAATTCGATAAAAAAGAATGATCACAAAGCTTTCCTAGCTAAAATAAGAAAATAAGACATACTTTCGTGTCTAATACATACATAGATGGGTTAAATACCAGGTAGCTACCTGAACTTTGAACGTTTTGCAACGAGCTACCCGAACTTTGAAAATTCAAAACGAGCTACATTAACTTTGAAGAAGGTGCAAATAGATACATTCGTTCAATTTTTCGTCAACTATCGTCGGAAAGTCATTGGGAAGTCGTTAGAAATTGGACGGAGGTAGCTATTTGTACCTTTTTCAAAGTTGAGGAAGCCTGTTTTGAATTTTCAAAGTTCGAGTAGCTCATTGAAAAACGTCCAAAGTTCAAATAGCTACTTAAAATTTAACCCAGATAATACATGTATCTATACATTTTATGTTAGAATTCAATCATCACATCTGTCTAGTGAAATGTCACATATGATTGAGATTATATGTACCCATCTTATCTCTTCTACTTTTTACTATATGGTAAAATAACATTTTTTTAATCTCTAATGGTGATGATGCCACGATCTCCCTACCTCATCAGACTTACAAAATCATATAAATATATATATATATATATATATGTATGTATGTATCATGATATTACCTTGTCTTGTAGGTACTTGTTTGCTGCTTGCAGAATTCCCTCCTTCGATTTCAAATACAAATAATGTTCAACTTATTAATTTTCTGCGATTTTTTTTTGAGTGAAAATATACAGAGGAAGATAACTATAGCTAACCTTGTTCCTCAACAACTGGATCTCTTGATACATAATATCCATCTGGTCATGTATATATATATATCAAATTCAAACGTGACATTAGGATTAATGATAAGTACATGTATATTCACCTCGATTAGTAAACGGTTTTCTTAATTACGAACGTACCTTAGTTGAACGAACATTGTACATCCAAATCTCAAGATGTTTCTCAAGAATATCAAGTTCATCCAGTGACATGGCACCAGTACCTGCACCTGCCATGTACCTGAGACATATACGTACACATATATAGATATATTATAATCATGATAGAACAGATCACATATATATATATATATACATGGGTTGCATACACTAGCTAGGGTTTAGTTACCTGAGACCCTTTTGGAGGACATCAATCTCTTGCTTCAACAAGTGAACTTCATCTTTTGCATCCTAAATAGAACGTGATTAAAAATAATTAGACAAAGCTTGTAACAATGTTTTTATATATAATTATTAATAAATAAAACTATTAACTGAGCATACAACCAATACTGTAATATACAATTATATATTTCAACATTGAGTTGGTATAATAAATTAAGTAATCAAACAATAAAATCCTAACACTTGTATAGACAACAGTCAATGACATAATATTTTTATATATTTTCTTATTAGTGCAAAGAATAAACTTTTGTGAGTGATGATAAAAGCAAAATTTTGGGATAAAACAAAATTTTGGAAAAATCAAACCTAATAGAATAGTATACTTATTCGTATTGCTGTCCATGTTTTGAACGTCAATAATATTCCACTTGCCCTCCACGAAACAAGGCTATTTTTTTTTTGGCCTCAAGAACTTAGTATATTACTCGCAAAATTGGGAACGACCTTGTTCCCAATACAAACCTGAATCAGTCGACAACAACTGAGAAGAGAGGGTGGTTGGGGGTCGTTCCCAATACAAACCTGAATCCGTCGACAACAACTGAGAGAGGGTGGTTGGGGGTTGGAGAACCAAATTACAATTACACATCCCCATATAGCAAACTTTGCTACTCAGTCCGCACATTGGTTTGCGGACCTGAGAATCTTATTTCAAGCTAAAATACAAACCGATCCGGCCAAAACTAAACTATTTTGTATAATAGTTTCTATCTCCCAAATATGAGCTATCCCAAAAATGTGGTTAAAACCCACTTTCGAGTCCGACTCAATAATGACTACTCCCACCTATAATCGATTGCTAGTTTCACACCTAACAAAACCGCATTTGCTTCCAAAACGTCTATGGAACCTGACATCTCGGACGCTAGGGCACCAACAACGACACAGCCCCTATGATCCCGGACTACCACACCTATACCTCCTTTACCTTCCGCTCGAGACCAATCCGCCGTCGACATTGATCTTGAAACAAGGCTATCACTGTGTCCTAATTTATGTCTCTCTAGATGTAAGAAAGACAGACAATAATCTGTCTTGTTTGGGAAATATAGTATGCTAATTCTTGTACATGTTCCACGAAATTGTTATACTTTGAGCATTATTTAGACGTCAAACTAAACCTAACTGTCGCGAATCATTATCTGCAAAGATCGATCGGAGGATATATCACGATAAGAAATTATATAACCCTACCGATGATGGATGCGATGATTCGGAGGCATTGTCGACATGAGAGGTCTGCTGCCCCCCCTGGCTTGAGCTGTTATACCTTTCAATAAGGCCTTGCATAGTTCTGTGTTTCAGCAATAAAAAGGGTCAAAGATGAAAGAAACTATGCTTGCTTAGATATATGTAATTGATTTATGAACACTATTGCAATACACAGGCAGACAGATATACATATACATATACTGATATACATACCCTTTTGTGGCAAGTTCATAGGTTTTTCCATGAGAGGAGAAAACCAGAACCCCAATATCAGCATCGCAGAGGACGGAGAGCTCCTTTGCCTTCTTGAGGAGACCGGCTCGGCGCTTGCAGAAGGTGACCTGTCGGTGCACCGGGTTCTCGATCCTCTTCATCTGAACCTTTCCTCGGGCCATATTGAAATCGGGTTTCGGATTTTAAATTCAAAGAAAGAATGAATTCAATAAGATCAAAGATTTGTAGATGTGATTGAAAATAAGGATGAGGGGTGGGGGGTTGAAGAGTGGTGGTTTGCACACAACCTCCCACTAGTTTGAACTAGCTTCGAGGTGCTGCAACTGTGTAGTTTCTTTCTCCGGTGAGAAGGTTGTTAGAACAGAAGACTGTCTTGTGTTGAAGATGGTTAGGGCTCTTTTATATCATTCATGGTTTTGATTCCTAAAGACAACGTAGAATAAGCACCTTAAACTTTACACATCACACACACACTCTCCACTCCACTTCAACATTTCTGATTTATTTATGGGTAAAGTTAAGATCTAACTCCAGAGTTAATCTTTGATTGTCCATCTTAATAGTTAGATTTGTTAGATGAAATTTGCATAAAGTTGCAGTCTTTTTCTTCTAATTTGTTGCAAAATAGTGACGAAAATTTGCATTTTATTTATTATTATACTTTATTTTATTTTTGTTTGAATTGCATTTGTTAGCTGAATTTTTTAAAAATTTACAATGTTATAGTTAACACGTCACACACATGTGCATGTCTCTGCCACTCATTTAACAATGAGTCAGATGAAACTCACAAATTGTAACTTTTATGTAAAGTCAACTATCAATTTGTTGAAAAAAGATAAGCTAACAATTATATAATTAACTATTTCTTTATTACCGTCATTCTCACAACTTATATATAGTTGTTTCCGAGTTCAAAATCAGCTCTTTTAGTAAGTCACCTCAGTTAGGTCTCTAAGCTTATAGTGAATGATAAAAACTTTGGTAGACCACTTATGTCTTTAATTCTTGAGTGTAAGAAACTATTTTTGGATTGCAATACGTTCAAAATACGACATGTATTTCGGAAAGCAAGTGGAGTAGTAGATGTTATGGCGAAAAAAGCAGTCAGCTTGGAAAATCATTTCCAAGTTCTTTTGAACCCGCCCCCTAATGTTTTAAAAAATTTCTTGTTTGATGGAGCTAGACGAACAACAAGCAGTCAGGTTGGAAGATCTAAAAATCATTGTTTGTTCTTTCGTTTTCAAAGTGATTCTATTACCCAACTTGGAGTATCCAATAATTAATTTTCGTGTGAGTAGAAGAAGTCCTATCACTGTAACGATAAGCAACCATGGCATCTCTCAAATAATTAAGGGTTAATTACTTAATTGGTTACACATGTTTTACCATTGTGCAGAATGGTTACACATGTTTCAAAATGTGATTAATTGGTTTTGCTATGTGACTAATTGATTACACATGTTTTTCCCAATGTTATTAATTGGTTATTCCGTTAGTAAACCGTTAATTTTAACATTAATTAATTTTTTTAACATATTATTGAATTGTGAAATGACTATTATGCCCTTAGTTGTATTGAAGAACATCGTTTTGAAGAACCAGAATCGAATCAAATTCGATTCAATGTTCTTGAGAACCCAGAAACGCGATCAAGAACCCAGAAATTGCAATTCTGGGTTCTCAAGAACCCAGAAACAGCATTTCTGGGTTTTTCGATTCTTGTTCTTGAAGATGATGATGCGTTCTTGAAGATGATTCTAGGGGTAATTACGTCATTTTACGTATCTAAATAGTGACTTAACTGTGATTTCTAACGGTGATCAGTAAAAAAACAAAATAGTCACATTTCAAACTCAATTAATCACATTTTGAAACATGTGTAACCATTCTGCACAATGGTAAAACATGTGTAACCAATTAAGTAATTAACCCAATAATTAATGATTTGGAATGATTTTTTTTTTGGCCAAAGATTTGGAATGATTCATAGCAGTTGTAAGTAATTAACCCAATAATTAATGATTTGGAATGATTTTTTTTTGCCAAAGATTTGGAATGATTAATAGCAGTTGTTCTATATAACCAAATTTGAAATCAATCCTCTCAAAAAGGATAGATGAGGCCATTTTCGGTGGACTAGTCAAGTCCACCACGAAAATATTTATAAACAAATCTTCCGTAGTTTTAAAGAACTCTAAGAAGAAAATAACAACTTTTTGTGTGTGTAGGGTTAACACTCCACGTATCGAACTATACCCTTATAGCTATTGTCAAATGTGATTGCTTTTTGGCCAAAAAAAACAAAAAAAAATGTGATTGCTTTGAAGGATCATAGAACAAACCAAGAGGGATGTAAATAAAATTCCATATTATAAAATTCCATGATCTTCCATATTATAAATAAACCACGAGGGGTGTAACATGGTTTGTGCTCATCGAAATATTGTAGATTAATTTTAATATGGTATTAGAGAATTGTAGGGTGTGTAATTACAATAAAATTTGCATATTATTGAGTGTAAATAAATCACAAGGAATGTTCTATCATTATAAGTGCATTGACAGTATTTTTAAATAAAAGAAATTTCATTAAAGATCATTCATGACCTTTTTTTAAATTAAAATTTATGGCAAATTTTGTTTTACCCTTAAGTCATTTATTTATTTTATTCTAAAAAATAGCAAAATAATCATAAGTTTGTGAAAAAAATTTGGATTTTTTTTTTATTTTTTAAATATACTATTTTATTTTTGTATAAAATTTAGTACGTTTTCCCCTCAATTTTTTGTGATAGTTTTATCTGTTTTGTAAAATTAAAAATTAATATAACTTTAAAAAAAATTATCTAAATTATATTTATACGTCAAAATGTTTAGAAAGTAACTTGACTATAAATAAACATTTGTGAGCAATAGAAACCCAACAGCACGAGTGTAGTGTACACTACGGGAGAGCATGTTGTTAACGGCTGAAAGTAGGATAGTTAACGATTCAATTTTTTAGCCATTAATTTTAGAGGGTTCAATAAAAATAAGTATCATATTAAGTGTCGTCATATTTATGACGACTCAAAGAGGAAATAACCGTAAAAGGAACAACTCAAAAATAATGAGCCGTCCTTTTGACTCCGTCGAAAATGCTTTTATTTTTTAAATTTTAAATCTTTCGATAATTTTTAGATATGTAATGAATTTTATTTTTATTAACATTTTTTATTTAAACTTGAAGATCATTTTTCTATTTTTTAAACCTTCCACCGATATCCGATATTGGCATCTTCATATTTTTTTACTTTTCTTTTTTATATTTACCTTTCCCTGATGTGTGGTCATATCAAATCTTAGTCAGCGGGCAAATAGGTAAGCTAGGGTTTTCATGTGCAACCCATTAATCTCCTCCTCACTCAACCTGAAGGTCAGGTGAGATGCTTTTCTCTGTGTTATTGGTGTCTTTAATGAGTTATTTTCTATCTTTTTCAGTATAATAATAATATTTTTGTAGTGGCACAATCTTTTGTCACATTATTATTGCTTGGTATTGCTTGGTATGTTCTTTTCATGAGATGGGTAGCATTATTCTTTAGAATAAATTTTCATAAATTTTGCATAAACTTAGTATATATATTATCTGGAAAGGATTCTTTTCAATAATAACAAGGGACATATTATTAAGGGTTAAATAACAAATAGCTACACAAACTTTGGACGTTTTACAAATAGCTACCCGAACTTTGAATTTTCAATAACGACTACCTAAACTTTGGACGAATGTGCAAATAGCTACCTCAACTTTGACACATGGGGCAAATCGCTACCTCCGTTAAATTTTCCGTTAAATATGGACGGAAAATGACGTGTCATGATTGGTCCATAATTTTAAAAACTATATTATTTTTTTAAAATACTAAAAAAATCATAAAAAATCTTTAAGAAACTGGAAAATTAATAGGAAAAATAAGAGTTTGTAAAATAATTTTTGTATTGAAAAATATGAAACAAAATTAAAAAAAAAACTAATCATTTATTTTATTTCATAATTTTAATAAAAATATTATATTTAAAACTCTTATTTTTTCTATTAATTTTTCAGTTTTTTAAAGAATTTTTCTGATTTTTTTAGTAATTAAAAAAAATAATATAGTTTTTAAAATTATGGACCAATCATGTGCTGACACGTCATTTTCTGTCCATATTTAACGGAGATAGCTATTTGCCTTATATGTCAAAGTTTAGGTATTCATTTTTGAAAATTTAAAGTTTGGGTAGCTATTTGTAAAACGCCCAAAGTTCGGGTAGCTTTTTGGTATTTAACCTTATTATTAAGGTTATCAAATTATGTTGGAACTTTATTAATAGTTGTTAAAATGTTTGTGCAAGTTATAGTGGAGTTTTGACCCACTATTCAGTTATTCAAAGATTGAGTTATTTTGTCAAAAACAATTATTTTTCTTATTAATTTTATAGATTAATTAATAGTTTACTAGTTGTTTTTTTAAAAATTGCTAACTAAATTTACATCTATCTATCTATCTATATATTAATTTTGCTAGAATGTATATAATTATGACAAGTAATATTTTTAATACATTTTCTCACTCGTAATGTTAAATTCTTATTGATTCATGTCAAACATATAATGGTCATGCATATGTGGCATGTCATATAACTCACTTTAAAATCTCTCAAACCTTCTCATTCATTCTCCACGTAAGTTACAAAAATTCAATAATTTCTCCCTCTTTCACATGTGCATTTTTATTTATTTATTCAAATACTAAATTTTATAATATTATGTTTCATACAAATCAAGTTAGTGCACATATGAAATTTGGTTATTAAGTTTTATTTCTAAGACTAAATTATGATTGATTTTATGTATTACATATATTTTTTCTAAATTAATATTTGCATGTATAACATTATGTACTCAATTATAATTATGCATGCAATATAAATTATAACGCACATATAAAAAATATTAATATTATCAATATAGTTTCTTAATATTTTTTATATAGTTATGTAGAGCTTCATTTTTATAAGTAATGTCTACTTACTTCATATGTGAATTTATATATTTTTTTTATTGAAACACTAAACTTGATGGTATTATACTTTATAAAAAAATAAGTTAAGTGCACATATTAAAGTTTGTTATTACAATTTATTGCTAAGACCAAATTATGATTAATTTTATGTGTTATTTATCTTTTTTTTTATAAATTAATATATAGCTCTATGTCTAATATTATGTACTCTATTATATTTTCGCAAGACAATATAAAATTGAATACATGAAGAACAAATATTCATATTATCATTATATATGTTTTTATAGTTTTGTAGGGCTTTATTTTTAAACTCGACTAATTTTATAAATTATATAGATATTGAATACAACTGTCTATTACTATTCATAATGTAAACGTATATACTTTTAACATTATAAATGTGTAATTTTTTTAAGTTAAAAGTATTAATTAGTAAGATGTCAATAAACTATTAATATTTATTTTTATTATTGACTTGTTCAAATTTTACTTACTTTTATGAAAAATATACTGATTCTGCATATTTAATAATATAATTTGTATAATTGAAATACAAGTTAATTATAATTATGCATGCAATTTAAAATTTAACAAGTTAACAAAAAATAATTATTAATATATTTTATTAGTACTTTCTCTTTTATAGTTGTATGGATCTTTATATTTAATTAATTTTAGATTTAAATTATTTCGTGGATTAAAAAATATTGTTTGTATAATTTAATTGAACAAAAGTAAAAGTTACTATTAGCAAAAATAAATATATTTTAACTAATGCTTTTAACTTTATTTTTTAAGTGTACAACACTAATATACTGTATTAAAATATCAAAATTAAGTTAAAATTAATAATTAGCATCATATTAATAATTAATCATATTCATTTTTATTATTGAATTTTAAACTCTAAGTTATTTTCATAAAAAACATACTTAATCCTTATATTTGATAACATTAATCGTATAGTGAAAATACAAATGCAATTATTATTAAAAAAATAATATATTTACTAATATCTTTAACATTTTGTTAAATGCAATTCAAATATAAAAGTTAGATTTAAAATAGTAATTAGCATTACATAAATGATTATTGATATTTACTTTTACTGTATACTTATGAACTTTTCAATTACTTTTATGAAAAAAATACAATTAAACTTTATGTTTTGTACCATTCTTGGTATAATGGAAATATAAGTGTAATTACTATTAAAAATAATATTTTTACTATTTTATCAATAATCTCTAAAATGAATTTTTTTAGTTCGTTATAATATAATAAATATTTATAATATATTAAAGAACTAATATATAATCATTAAAAAAATTATTAATATTTTTTTAAATATATATATATATATATATATTAGTAATTATATAATAAATTACATATCGTGCAAAACACAAATCCGAATTCTAGTAAAATTATAACACTCTTATTTTGTCCAATCTACTTTTTAAATGGTGATAAAATTAGTTACATTTTGTTTGTTCTCTTTGATTTATTGTTTATGCAAATTACTAACGGTACTTTAAGAGAATTTATAATTTGTCGGTTGAACTTTGTAAATATATACTATTGCTATTTGTTTAAAAAAAATAATAATTTATTGATATGTGATGATGCACAAAGGCCTTCAACACCATTTAATATACAATTATATGAAATAACATATTGTGATTTCGTATAAGTTTAGCTAGCAGTTTGACCAAACAAAATTACTAACAATTTCTCCAAACCCTCATAAATCAATTAGTAAGTTTTTTTTTTTTTGATAATTTTGGATTAAAATAACCGCTATAGGTGACAATTAATCACCCAAGTTCAAAATACACAACCAAAATTAACTAACTTTAACAATGCGCGAAACAGAAAAGCCCACGGCGTCTTTCCGGAGCGCGATAATAGTTTCCGTCGGAGGAGAGTTATGAATTTCGAACACATGTGGCTGATTGAGCGCCACACCCGCCATTATATCCGCTACTGCATTCGCTTCTCGAAAAATATGTCTGAACTTCATTCTTTCGAACTGCATCAATAGCTTCCTGCAATCGGCAATGATCGGCATTAGTTTATGATTTGACATATTTTCATCAGAGATTACCTTATGGGCTAAGAGGGCGTCCGTCTCAAGGTGGATAGAATTTAATCCGAGTGTCTTTGCCAAAAGCAGTCCGTCTCGGATGGCCCAACATTCCGCAGTGAGACTGTTTGAGCAACCCAAATTCCTTGTGAAACCTGCAACCCATTGACCCCTGCAGTCTCTGATGACCCCACCGGCACCTGCGAGACCTTGATTTCCCTTAGCAGCTCCATCTGTGTTAATTTTAAACCAATCCTCTTTGGGAGGAATCCAACTAATATCAATGGAAATGAACTCATTAGCCCTGTCAGTCTCAAGATAAACATTTTTGTGAAACTTTGCCTGAGATAAAGATAAAGAATAGACAGAAGAAAAAGCAGGTTTATCATTAAAAATAAGAGAGTTCCTATTTTTCCAAATGTTCCAAATCGCGTAAGGAAAGAAGTACTTCCACTCGACACCTTGAATATTGACTCCCGTTTCCTGACAACCCTTCTTGATCCACTCATTCAAAGGGCAGTCGATAGATTGGCCCAGATTAGGCGGTCCAGTGGCAGAAATCCACATCTCTTTAGCATGCTTACACCCACGCAATATGTGATCTATGTCCTCCACCCCAGAGTAACAAATTAGTAAGTTGTTAACGAACGTTAATTTGTTTTTAAGAGAATACATTTCAAGTTATTATCCGTGATATTAAATATATATATAGGGTAGAAAACATCAAATGCGCCTTAAAATAGGTTTAATCAAATTTTCCACCCTAACAAATTACCTTTTAAAAAAACGGCACTTTTACTTTATTAAATGCTAAAAGTTACACCTTTTCTAACTTATTATTCCATCCAAAATAATGAATATAATAGACACCTTTAAGAAATGACACTTTTATACGTTACCTTTTTTCTTTTCCAGCAGCATGTCCTAGGCCTCGTCAGGACAGCGTCCGCATGTATGGATGAAATAAGAAAAATTATTTAGTGAGTGCAAATAGTTTTTTTAATGATAAATAGTTAAACTAAAAAAAATAAATGGGGGACAAATATATAATTTAAAATGACTAAATTAAAAATTATTACAATTTTTTAGGGTTAAATTTACCCATAATTAAAAATTGAGGAGAGACAATTGTCGAGACAATTGTCCCACCGAATTTCACTTGGCTTCGTGACTGCTTGCCATACTTATTTCATATCTTCAATAATTATCACTCGCATTGTGGTCAGAGTGCACGGATCAGATGTAGGTCATGAATATTTTTAAATTCTCATGCCTCAACTTCGAAATATATGATTAAATGACGAAGCGTTAACCGTTATACCATGTATTATGATTAATCCAGTTACGAGGTCTTGGCGACAAGAGCTGGTGCGCGAGGCTGTTCACTATGAGGATGTGGAGGATGTGCTGCAGCAGGAGCTCCCTCTGGTCCAGCGGCTGGATTCCTTCAGGTGGCCGCACACTTGCTCCGGGAAGCTGTCCGTTAGGACAGCTTATCACTCGGTCCACAGTGGGAGGGCCAACACATCTGGAGGGGGTGCTTCACAGCAGGTTTGGAAGGCGATATGGAAGGCGCGGGTCCTTCCAAAGATCAAGACCTTCGTTTGGAGCCTCGCCTCTAATGCGTTAGCTGTCCGGGCTAACTTGCAGCGGCGCGGTATTCAGGTACAGACCCTTTGTCATTTGTGTCAGGTCGAGGAGACCAGGGAACACCTGGTCATGGGTTGCCCGTGGGCGAAGCAAGTCTGGAGTCTGGTCTTCGGATCAGAGGTGCTCACAGATGACATTCAGGACTTGGACCATTGGCTCGTGAGCTGGTCGGATCCAGTGAACTTCAGGGCTGGCGTGGGGGGGGGGGGGGGGGGCAGACAAGGTGGCACCTTTGTATGATTGTGTGCTGGGTGCTGTGGCGTGCTCGGTGCAATGCAGTCTTCCAAAACTGAGCCCCTTCGGTGGACATCCTAGCCAAGGAGGTTCGGTCCATTACTGCTGAGGGTGTGGGGGGTTTGACAGCAGGTACACAAGCTGCTTCCCGAAGGCCTCAGCAACCATGGACCACCCCTCCGCAGGGGACGGTCAAGCTGAACGTGGATGGTGCCTGGGACGACGTCTCGAGAGTCGGAGGCGCGGGAGTTATCGCCCGGGATCATGACGGGATGGTCTTGGATGGATGGCTCGGAAAGGTAGCGGGTTCGTCGGCGGAGGAGGTCGAGGCCCGTGCAATTTTGGAAGCCTTTAGGCTAGCTCAGAGAAACAGGTGGTCTAGCATTGTCGTGGAATCGGATGCGGCGGTGGTGGTCGACCAGCTTATTCGGGGTGAGTTCTATTCGCGAATCGACACAATTTTGTATAATGTTTTAGAGTTGGCGAAAGCCATTTTGAGTGTTGATATTATAGCGATACCTAGAACCGCAAATTGTTGTGCGGATTGGTTAGCAAAACCGGCAGTTACGGGGTTGAGTCTTGTAGATTGGGTCTTACGACCCCCAACCCCTTTATTACAGCTCATTCTTGCGGATTCTCATTGTAACCGCGCAGTTTTGAATATCGAATGAAGTATCAGTTTTGTGGAAAAAAAAAAAAAATTTATTATAAATTTGTGATTAAAGGTTATAAAAAGTATTAGGACTTATCAAAATCAAGAGTGCACTATCGAATTACTTTCTAGTTTGAGGGGGTAATAATTATTAATTTGTAGGGTAAAATATGTTTTTGCTTTTAATGTTTGGATTAAAATAGAGTTTTTTTATTATAAAAAATATTAATATTTTATGCTTGGTCATTAATCGAGTTTACATGTATTTTCCATCTAAACTTAATAAAATATATTTTGGAAATTATATTAAAAAAAATAATATTTTTAAGAATGTCACAATTAAGTCTTTCAAAACTTTTTTATATGTGATAATGGAGTACCGATTTAATCTGAACTCGATTGAGCATCAATTGAGGGGCTAGATTTTAACGCGCTCAAGTTTTAACATTATGTGAATTTAGACTTAAAAATATTATTAGTTTTTTTATTTAATCATGCTCCTGAAATGATTTTAGTTCAATTGTTTGTCCCTATTAAAGTAAATTATTGGCTTCATTAAAAAATAATCTAAATTTTATTCCGTATAGCTAACAACAATTGTGGTTGCAGCTTAATATGAAAAAAGTGTATAAGAAGCTGTAATGAAATTCTTTGGGGGTATATATCTAAATGAATAAATAAATAAATAATTATTAAATTATTTATTAATCTAAACCTGTTGTGTTGTCACATTGATTTCAACTTTTCAAGTGCTTATAATATAATAACCTATTGCGCTGTTGAATAAATAATTGCTCTCAAACAATATAATTTAACATAAAATTAAATCATATATTATATTCAAATATTCAATAATGATAATCAGTTGTGCTTAGTGCTTACCTTTATTAAGCATAAGTTATATAATTATTTAATGACTTTGCTATCCTAAATAGTAAATACATCGTGACAAACTATTCGAATTTCTAACTTTAAAAATCGTCCCCCTCCTATAAGGATGCCACGTGTTGACCAAAAAAATATATAAGGATGCCACGTGAATGAGTATTTTAGTAAAACTAAGCGCAGGGAGGAAGCTAGGTATTGATTGAGATAAATATTGATTGAGATAAAAAAAAAGGTATTGATTGAGATAAATATTAGAGTAAGTATACTTAGCCTAAAAAAATTAATAGGAGTAAATATATAATTTGAAAGAATCAAATAAAAAATTATAGCATTTTTAGGATTAAATTCACCCAATATTAAAAGTTAAAGACCCTCTAATTCCTGAGTGCTCCATACTGTAATATATGTGTGTGGATTAAGAAATTTAAGACTTTATTCTTAATACTTTAGCAAATTAAATCATATATATTTTTTTGGACAAAAGTTATGGCAAAAGGATGAGCTTTAAGTGAGTATTTATTGTTTATTAATTACCTTAGTGGAACTCACTCTTTAGTGGTTTAGTGGTGTTATGGTGAGACATTTTATATTTGTTTGTGCAAATATACTTGAACATCACTTAAACATTTGAAGAGAGATTTTTTTATATTAAAAAAAAAACATGAATAATTCACACACCATACATATTTACATATACACTAATTAAATACGTACCTTGTTTAACTGCAATACAAGACTTATATATATATATAACATTTATATCACGTATGTATTATGCATGATTCGTCATAACATAAGTGAAACTAAGGGGCGGCATAAAGTACAGCATGTATATTGTGCACTATGAAAGTGTACAATGTACATACAAGTGTTGGATATGTAAATGAATCTTGGAAAAGGAGGGTTGAACCAAGAGGCACGCAAGTATGTTTCAAAAGCAAATGCATATATATATATATATTTTGCCATCATATATAATTATATATATATTCTTTATTGGGGTCGAATATGAACCACGATTCACTGTCTCAACATGTACATATATTTATGAAGCTTCTTGTTATGGAACAGTTTAAGGTTTGACCCGACATACACCTATGAAAGTGGAGCGTCTCTCTCTCTCTCTCTCTCTCTCTCTCTCTCAACACAATATATATATATATATGCAACCCAAAAACAGCGGAATCGGTAGTCATATGGGACTTAATGGCATAGCAACGGTTGGATACGTCTGCAACGTTTGAATAATTATTTGATAGATGTTTTTTCAACAAACTGTTTGTTGAATTTATATAAAGTTATATATTTACCAGTTTTATCTAATTTAGTGATAAATTATTAAGAAACCTTGCATTTTATTTATTATCTTCTTCTATTCTTGTGTAAATTATTGGTAAATTTTTTTTAAAAAATATTACAACTTTTTAATTACAACTTGTAGAAATGTACAACTTGCTAGTTAAACTTTGGAAGAAAAAAATTTAGTACGGTATTTAGATTTTTTTCAAAAAGTAGCTACTTTCGAAAAAATATTTGAAAAAGTGTATATCTAAAAAATATATTTAGGAAAGCATGCATACGCGCGTCGCGCCTATTGAATAGGCGCGACCCAGGGGTGCGCCTACGGCAATAGGCGCGACCTAGGGGTGCGCCTATTGCACAATTTTTTTTTTCCTTCGTGAAACCACCGGTCTATCAGAAACCACGTTGATTTTAAGTCTGCTTATGGTTTTCCTTCTAAATAGAAATTGAGAGATAGTCTCACGCGTTGCTTTATCCCAGTATTCACAGGTCCAAATTCCTCTACGCTAGTCTCACCAAATTCCTCGGCTGGTTCTCTATCAAGAGAAATCTAAAGCCCCTGGATGGTGTTGTTGGATATGCAAGTGGAAACAACGGTCTATCAGAAACCACGTTGATTTTAAGCCTGCTTATGGTTTTCCTCCTAAATAGAAATTGAGAGATAGTCTCTCCAGTAAATAAGAAAGGAAGTTATAAGAAGTTAAATACTTTTTTCCTGTCCTAAATTTTCCAACTTGTTCTGAACAACATCCGCGAGGTAAAACATTGAAACAAAGTTGTTTATTCACAAGTTTCTGAATGAGACTTTTCTTCAAATACACTAGCTAGTTTGACATTTTCAGGAATTACTGCTGCAAAATAGCTCTTTGGTCATCATCAATTGAAATGTAGGATGACTCATTATAACTATGGTGAGGCAGCCCGTAAAGTACTGGACCCCACTCAGGAATCTAAAGACCCTTGCTGGTGTTGTTGGATATGCAAGTGGAAACAACGTTGATTTTAAGTCTGCTTATGGTTTTCCTCCTAGTTGATTTTAAGAGCTCTTTGGAATTACTGCTGCAAAAGAACTCAAATAAAAAGCTATAGTCATTGGAGAAGCTTTACAAGATATTCGGAAGATGTTGAGTCAGAGATGTACGTCTCTCTAGCCTGGTTAGTGTTAATGTGTTATGTTTATGCTTTAACAATGTTAGTATCTAAACTTCACATTTTTAGAGAACCAGCCGAGAGGCAAGAGTGGAAACCCCAAAGAGCTATTTTGCAGCAGTAATTCCTGAAAATGTCAAACTAGTTAGTGTATTTGAAGAAAAGTCTCATTCAGAAACTTGTGAATAAACAACTTTGTTTCAGTGTTTTACCTCGCGGATGTTGTTCAGAACAAGTTGGAAAATTTAGGACAGGAACCTAAAGTAACCCCAAAGAGCTCTTTTGCAGCAGTAATTCCTGAAAATGTCAAACTAGCTAGTGTATTTGAAGAAAAGTCTCATTCAGAAACTTGTGAATAAACAACTTTGTTTCAATGTTTTACCTCGCGGATGTTGTTCAGAACAAGTTGGAAAATTTAGGACAGGAAAAAAGTATTTAACTTCTTATAACTTCCTTTCTTCTTTACTGGAGAGACTATCTCTCAATTTCTATTTAGGAGGAAAACCATAAGCAGACTCAAAATCAACGTGGTTTCTGATAGACCGGTGTTTGAACGAAGAAAAAAAAATCTACAATAGGCGCACCCCTGGGTCGCGCCTATTGCAGTAGGCGCATCCCTAGGGTGCGCCTATTCAATAGGCGCGACGCGCGTATGCATACTTTCCTAAATATTTTTTTTAGATATACACTTTTTCAAATATTTTTTCGAAAGTAACTACTTTTTGAAAAAAATCCGGTATTTAACACATGACATGCACATTCATGTCTCCATCATCGTTTAATAATAAATTAGACGGAGATAGCAAATTGAACTTTATGTAAAGTCAACTAATAATTTGTTTTAAAAAAAAAGTACGACTTTTTTCAAAAAGTATTTATTTTTGAATTTTTTTTTGAAAAAGTATATATATAAAAAAATGTTTAGAAAAATATGTATACGCGCACCCCGGGGTCGCGCCTATTGGACATAGGCGCACCCCAGGTGAATAGGCGCACCCCAGGGGTGCGTCTGGGGCAAAATAGTTTGTATTTTTTTTTTTTTTTAAATAAAATCATTTTGTTCGAAAAATGATGACTCGATGTTTAATTAAAAATAAAATTATGTATCTATTAAATAAATTTTAAAAAAATTATAGTAAGTATATATTTTAATTGAACAGTAAATTTACTGTGCAAAACACTATTTGGAAGTTTTTATATCGTATGTAGAGTTTTTTACGTACCGTATTATACAGTTAGTCTAAAAGTAAACAATTAACGCATAGTTAGCGTCATTTAATTCGTAATTAAATTATCTACGCACTGTAATGTTTTTGATTTTTTTTGAGTAAGTATATAATTAAATTTCTCACCTAATACATTTACTTATTTTAGTCAAATTTGGGTGTAAAAGATGGGGGGTTACAAAATCACTGTATTTTTAATCAAAAAAATTATCCTACGTAGATAATTGATTTACGACCTAAATGGCGTTAACCGTGTTGAGTTTGGAGTTACATGGTCCGAGTTATAATTTTTTAAGTACAATTTTCATATCTCAACTTACGGCATGCCGTACAGTCAATCCGTAAATCCAAATTTAATATTTTTTGCATCATTTGAATCGTAATTAAAATATCTACTTACTATAATTTTTTTAAAATCTCTTTAATAGATACATAATTTTATTTTTAATTAAACATCGAGTCATCATTTTTCGAACAAAATGGTTTTTGTTTTTTAAAAATACAAACTGTTTTGCCCCAGGCGGGGTGCGCCTATCAATTGGCGCACCTCTGGGGTGCGCCTATGTCTAATAGGCGCGACCCCGGGGTGCGCGTATACATATTTTTCTAAATATTGTTTTTTATATATATACTTTTTTAAAAAAAAATTCGAAAATAAATACTTTTTGAAAAAAGTCAAAAAGTACAACTAACACATTTTTCATACCCTTAAAGTTGAGTTAGTAAATAGATAATTAACCCAAATATAAAATTTCATGCATATATTAGGAGTTATAACGACTCACTTGTTCACTCCCATGCATGGTGGAGGTATTGTATTGCAACTTTGATTTATTTTCCAATTCTAACTTGAATGATGCCATAGATTTATCATATTGTATCTACAATCACGACCAACGTCATGTTTTTTTTTATAATTATGAATTAAAATAACTGCAAAATGTGACAATTAATCACCTAAGTTCAAAATACATAACCAAAACTAGCTAATTTTAACAATTCGCGAAACAGAAAAGCCCACAGCGTCTTTCCGAAGCGCGATAATAGTTTTCTTCGGAGGAAAGCTATGGATTTCAAACACATGTCGTTGTTTGAGCGCCATTCCCAACATGGTATCCGCTACCGCATTCGCTTCTCGAAAAATATGTCTGAACTTCATTCTTTCGAACTGCATCAATAACTTTCTGCAATCCGCAATGATCGACATTAGTTTATGATTTGACATATTTTCATCAGAGATTACCTTATGGGCTAAGAGAGTGTCCGTCTCAAGGTGAATAGATTTTAATCCGAGCGTTTTTGTCAACAGCAGTCCGTCTCGGATTGCCCAACATTCCGCAGTGAGGCTGTTTGAACAACCCAAATTCCTTGAGAAACCTGCAACCCAAAACCCCCTGAAGTCCCGGATGACCCCACCGGCTCCTGCGAAACCTGGATTTCCCTTAGCAGCTCCATCTGTGTTAATTTTAAACAAATCCTCTTTTGGAGGAACCCAACTAATATCAATGGAAGTGAACTCATTAGCACTGTCAGTCTCAAAATAAACATTTTTATGAAACTTTGCCTGAGATAAAGATAAAGAAAAAACAGAAGAAAAAGCAGGTTTATCATTAAAAATAAGGGAGTTCCTATTTTTCCAAATGTTCCAAATCTCATAAGGAAAAAAGTACTTCCACTCAACACCCTGAATATTGACACCCGATTCCTGACAACCCTTCTTGATCCACTCATTCAAAGGGTAGTCGCTAGAATGGCCTAGATTAGGCGAACCTGTGGCAGAGATCCACAACTCTTTAGCATGCTTACACCCACGCAATATATGATCTATGTCCTCCACCCCAGAGTAACAAATTTGGCACAAGGGGCTTAAATTACATCCTCTGTGGTTCAAAAGTTTGCTGGTGGCTAGTCTATCTTTTAGGCATAGCCAGATGAAATGCTGAATTTTTGGGATAGTCTGAATCTTCCAAACTCAATCCCATTGATTAATCACCTGGTTGTTAGTGTCATGACCAGCTAAAAGAGAGTATGCAGATGTTGTAGAGTAATTCCCCGAGTGTGTGTCGTTCCATATTTGCGTGTCCGATGATATATTGGTCTTGTCCCCTGGAGTACCTCGAAACATGTCCATAAATTTTTTGGGGAAGTCAAAGGAGGTTCTATCAAGGATCCACTTTTCATTATGGAAAACATCTCCTACCATCAGTCTGTCTTCTTCAAAGTTCAGAGGACCATAGATAGCCGCACGCAGGGGTTGATTACCCACCCAGGTATCGTGCCAAAAATTTATGTCTCTACCATTTGCCACCACCCACCCTGAACCTAATTTAAGGGTGTTCATACCTTCCTTAATTGCTTTCCAATTACAAGGCGTTTTATTCGAAGTAGTGAGAGAAGTTCCATCCTGCTTTAAAGTTCTGTTTCTAATGACCACAACCCAAGGGGCCGTATCCTTCTCCAATCTCCAAGCCAAACTCCCCAATAGAGCTTTGTTACGATACACCGCCGACTGCAGACCAAGACCCCCAAGATTTTTCGGCTTAGTAATTTCCTCCCAGTTGATCAAATGGATTTTCCTCTTCTGGTCTGTGGATCCCCAAACAAAATTTCTATTAATCCTGTCCAGTTCTTTACAAACTGAACTAGGAAACACAATGCATTGCATATAGTAGGAGGGGATAGTGGACAAGACCGATTTGACCAGCGTAACTCTACCTGCCATAGATAACAGCTTCGCCCTCCACCCCGAGAGTTTATTTCTAACTTTATCCAAAACAAAGTTAAAAGAGCTAACTTTCGAGTTTTACAAATCCAAAGGAAAGCCAAGGTAAGAACCAAAGTTTTCAACTGGCCTAAACTGTAAACTCGTTGAAATCTGAGTTCTTTTGGTAGCTGGAACATTTTTTGAGAAAACCATTATAGACTTCCCCTGATTTACCTTCTGTCCTGAGATGTCGCAAAACTCTTTTAGGACCGAGTTGATACAGTTACAATTTTCAGGTGTCGCCTCTCCCATGAGAATGAGATCATCGGCAAAGAAAAGATGGGATAAAGTCAAGCTACCTCTTCCCACTTTTATTCCTTTCCATTGTCCCTGCATAACCTTTTCATCGACAAGAAACGTCAGATATTCCATGCACAGAATAAAGATGTAAGGTGACAGAGGATCCCATTGCCTAATCCCTCTGGACGGGTAAAATTTTTCAAGTTTCCCCCCATTGAACAAAATTTCAATAGAAGACGTGGAGATACAACTCATAATCAACTTAATGACTTTATCCGGAAATTTAAAGAAAATTAGCGTTCTTCTGATGAAATCCCACTCAACTCTATCATATGCTTTCTCAAGGTCAATTTTGATGATCATACACCCAGTTTTGCCCTGCTTATGCTTTGAAAAGTGCAGCACTTCTCTAAGCAGAATGACATTATCCGAACCCCTTCTACCAGGGATAAAACTAGTCTGAAAGGGAGAGATGATGTTGTTCAGAACTGGTCTAATTCTGTTCACCAAATTTTTTGATATGACCTTGTAAATAGAATTGCAAAGGCTTATAGGTCTGAAGAGGGAGACCGATTTAGGCTGGCAACATTTTGGAATTAAGCAGATAAACGTATCATTCCAACTTGTAGGGACATACCCTCTTATAAACACCTCACTGATAGCATCAATCAGAGAGCTACCCGTACAGTTTCACAACTTTTGGAAGAAAGCCGGATGGAGGTCATCCGGCCCAGGAGCTTTAAACGGTTTAAGGTCCCAAGTGGCTTTCCTAATTTCTTCCAAAGTGATAAGGTTGTTTAGGCGGCGGATTTGATTTTCAGAGAGAGTAGTTCTCCAAGCCTCTGGCTTCTCAACCACCAAGGACGAGGAGGTCTTTGAGGTGGTGAAGAGGTCTGAAAAGAATTTCTGAAATTCCTTCTGAATGAGACCCTCTTCAAAGATCCAATTTCCAATTGAATCTTTAATTGCCAAGATCTTATTTCTTCTTCTTTTAACAAGAGTAGAAATATGATAGAATTTGGTGTTTCTATCCCCTGTCTCTGATCCACTTGGTCAAGAATCTCAGAAAGCTCCGCTTGAAGATTTTTTTCCAGGCCGACAATGAAATCATTTGGGGAAATAGCAATTGCCTTTTGAGCTCCAGAGATCCTCCGAAGGATTTTCTCTTTTCTCTGAAAAACATTTCCAAAAATTTCTTTGTTCCAAGCACGAGCTTTGACAGGGAAGTGATTAATGTCTGACTTGAGTCTATTACTAAACTCATTCCAAGTATTCTTAACCATTGGTTCAAAACTTGGGTGGTCAAGCCACATAGGTTCCATCCTAAATGGTCTAATTGTCTTGATGCCACCTTCCCCACCAGAGTTAATAAGAAGCGGGCAGTGGTCAGAATGAGTTCTCATAAGGTGGGTAACAGATGCATTGGGAAAACTAAATTTCTAATCCATATTAGCCATCATCCTATCAAGCCCCTGCTGGATTAATCTATCAGAGTTCCACATATTGACCCAAGTAAACTTAGGCCCCCTAAAACCCAGGTCAATCAAGTTACAATCACTGATCATATCATTAAAGAGAGACACCCTATTCATGCAAACCCTATTCCCCCCCCCCCCCCTCAAATTTTTCAGCACTATTTGTGACATCATTAAAATCACCTACTACCAGCCAGGGACAAGAGATAGTAGAGGCAACCGATTTAAGATTATCCCACAATAGTAATCTTTCATTTAAAATAGGGCTAGCGTAAATAGCAGACATGAACCAAGATAGATTAGAAGGGATAACCTGGATCTTAAAGTGTAATTCCTGCTCTGTAGACGCCATCTTCGAAATATTAGTCTCGTAATCATTCCAGAGCACAAGGATTCCACCCTTGAACCCTCTTGCTTCCACCCCTAGGAATTTGTTGAAAGGAAGTTTTCTTGCTTGGTCGTCCATCTTTTGGCCACTGAGTCTAGTGTCAATTAAAATCAATACTGTAGGCTTGTGAACATGGATGAGGAGCTTGACCGCCTTAACAGCTGCAGGATTACCAAATCCTCTAACATTCCACATAATGGATCTCATGTGAGCTTTTTCAGGAACCATATTACTAGACAGATGTACTTGATTCATAAATAATTTGCTAAAAATAGAACCAACCCAATTACATAGTACTACTATCATCTAAACACATGTTAGGTACCTCACCTTGTCCCTTACCTCCCTGAGTATTCCCATTCTTACTCTCTTGCACATTAGAAGCCTTTGTTGTGAATGTTGACCCTTTTTCCACCGAATCCAATTGGGATCGCGACTTCCCAACTTTCTTATGTCCCTGGCTTTTTGAATGAATATCCTTGCGGCTTCCTGCTTTCCCTGTATCCCTGGGCTTAGAAAACTTCACATAAGTAGTTAAATTGTTTCTCTCATTATGATCATAATCAAAACTAATAAAAGAAAATTTTAAGGTGTTATCTGTCGAGATTCGCTCTTTCTTGATAGTTTTAAGCTTTATATTCCAACTTCCCGCCTCAACATTCTGATCCAGCTCTCCAATCTGATTTAGCCCAGCAAACCGACCCAACTGTGAGATCAGCCCACCATCAGTTTCTACAATTTGGTCCAGCCGATCCAAGCTATCAATCCCACCACTTGGGCCCGTTTGATCCTTTGCTTGCGACAAGCCCAGCTCGGCCCGTCCGATCAGATCCGCCTGCATGAGCTGTGCCTCCTGTGTAGCTCCACTTTGCATAACCTCGTCACCTTTCTTCCCCGAATCTTGGTTTCTCCCTTGATTCTTAAAATGTAATGACCAACGTCATGGTTGATCCTCATCTAATGAACTCAGTCTAAAGAAAATCGTGTAGTGAATGAACCTCCTCCTCGAATAATCCTATCAATCTGATTGAACTCAATTTTCTAGCACTGCTATCCCGAAGCTAATTTTGTTGGAATATGTACAAAACATGCAATCGTTTAGGGCACAACATTAAACATAATTAAGTTACCTCCTTGAACGATCGACTTAGCGGAAGCGGAATCGGATCTGCCTGAGGTTGGGATCACGGTCTGCCGGACGGGAGGTCACGCCACGGGTTAACGGGCAGTGACCTAGGTTTCCACAGCTACTTACCTCAGTCTAAACTGTAGGGCGGCAGGGCATCACTGTCATCATTATTAGGTTTTCCAACCCTGAGCATCTCTATACATATAGAGGGAATGATTTGTGTCAGTATCCAATACTGGGGTTATTAGAATGGGCTCCCACTAATGGGCGATCCAATCCCCCAAAACCAACATCTTCAGCAGGTGATGAATCCGGCAGACGACGAACTGATTCATCATCTGCGGTTTCAACTCTCCCACTCGAATTAACAGGTGTCTGCTCAACTAATGAACTCAGTCTAAAGAAAATCGTGTAATGAATGAATCTCCTCCTCGAATAATCCTATCAATCTGATTGAACTCAATTTTCTAGCACTGCTATCCCGAAGCTAATTTGATATGGTCCATCATATATAAACTAAGGTTGCAAACATTAAAACGAACCTCAAATTCTTGTTAGAGTAGTGAGGATACGTATATTACTCTACATATGAGTCCTCACTCTCACACGATTTTGAGACGAGATCACAACTTGAATTATAACCTCGTATTCCTATAACCTCATCGAAAAATAACCAAATTAACCTATAACCAACATACATCTAAATTTTGATTAAATTGTTCAAACATTGTGCAATAGAAGAAGGTTGCATTGCTACTAATGTTGATTTCCTTTTTCTTCTTTATATTTAAAAGAAAGAAGTATTTCCATTAGCTGGAGAACACTTCAAGATGAAGCAATTAAGCTAAGTAAGCACTAAAGCAAATTATGTATGTGTGCCTGTAGGGACTTAGTTTTCTTATTATTATTCTAGACAAGGTTGTTTTAATATGTGGGTGGTTATAGACTTTTGGTTAGGGTGATTTTAAAACACATTATAAACTTGGGGGTGTATTTTATATCTAAAACATAGTATTTTTGCTACTTTTTATTAATGGATGATTTTTTTCCAAATTTGAAGTTTGAGAAGGGTTATGAGTTCACCACGTGTCTGTTCTACAGATAAAGAAGACTATATAGGCTATAGCTGTATATACATAATTGATGATTATATTTGATTCTATCTAGCTAAATCTAAATGGAAGAAAATGAGAATATATTGGTAATAATAATAATAATAATGTAAACATATAAGAATATATTCTCCAATGCTGGAATTTTGGTCAACATAGTCGATTGTTTTTTAGTATATATTTCTTCGAATTGGGTTGCCGTGGCTGCTAATTATTGTTCTTTTACAACCTCAACACTAGGATCAACTATGGTTAGGGTATGGTACGTGTATGACAAATATCATAATCATATTATATTTTTAAACCACATACCATAACCATAACCATTACAGGTACAATTTTAAATACCATAACCATTAAAATAACCATGGTTTTACCCGTATACCCATATTTATTCCACACATGTAATATAATAAAAGATCGAAATTTTTTATTTTAAAAAATACATAAATCTATATTGCCAACAATCAAAATATATAAAACTAATTTCATGGTTATTTATTACATGTATGTCCAGTAACTTCCATTATTTAGTATATATTAGTTTATTAATAATAAATAATTATTATATTTATATAATAACCATGGTTATAACCATGAGTATGACTCAAATACCATAATCATAACCATTATGAGTAGAAAATTCATCATCATAACCGCACCGTACCATAATGGTACGGTTAACCATATTAAATAGTAACGGTTATAACCATGGTTATGAGTTTTTCACCGCACCATTGCCGACCCTACCCCACACGCACTATATATCAGTGATAAACTGCTAATTCTAGTAATATACATATACACATACAAAATATTTTCATTATATATATATTTATTCGATTGCATTAGAGTAAGTATTTATAATTCACGCCATAAACCAATACCCATTATAATTAAGTATCTGAAATCATTTAAGAGAAATCCACAATTATATATGTATATGAAGTAAGATTTTGAAAAAGGATTGGATTATCAAAGTTTAAAAATGGGATACATTTTCGTAAAACAGTTTAAGTAACAATTTAGTAAATAACTCAATAGTTAATTAAATATACTACCTTTTGCTCTAATTTACATAATTATATATGTGGTATTTGGACAATTATATTAACACATATATAGAAATATAATATTGCTTATACTAAATTATGTAAAATCCAAAGTTGTTAGCAAGTGATTTTTTTTTTTAAAAAACTACCAACTCGAGCTTTTAAATAATTAGTTAAGTAATTTATTTCAGGGATAATTGTCAATTTCCCCCTTAAAGTTTGGACCGAATTTGAGATTCCCCTTAATGTTTAAAATTTTAAATTTTAGTCCTAATGTTTGGACAAAATGAAAAATTCCCCTATTCCGTCACTTTGCCGTTTAACACTAACGGAAATGTCATCATGCGCAGATCACGTGACTTTTTAATATATTAAATGGACAAAAATGCCCTCCATGAATTTTCTTATGTTGTTCTTCAAGTGTTGTCCTCTGTTCTTCACCAAGAAATTGTGGGTATTGTTCATCACAAAAACTGAGTTTGGAGCATCTAAATCGACCAACACAGAGTGAGTATTGTTTGTCTGCTTTGGAGCTTCAGAATCGACCCGTTTGCGAGTACAAGGTCAAGGACATGTCTCAAGCCGACTTCGATCGACTTGAGTTGGATCTTGCCGAGGTCGAGATGCCTGGTCTCATGGCCTGCCGTACCGAATTCGGCCTTTCCCAGCCATTGCCCGTGACTCCGCCGCAGTCTTTGCCTGGAAGGGAGAGACCCTTCAGGAGTACTGGTGGTGTACCGAGAGGACCCTCGACTGGGGCCCTGGTGCACGCTGACCGATGGTGCACGCTGCAGTTCAACCGCTAACAACAACGTCACCGAAGCCGGAGAACAGAAAGGGAAGAAGAAAAGTTTGTCGACGAAGAATCTGATGGCGGAGCGCCGCGGTAGGAAGAAGCTCAACGACCGACTATACATGCTGAGATCCGAACACGTGAAGGAAGCTTCCACCCCCTGACACCTACCCCGCCAACACTTCCCTCTCGCGTGAAGGAAGAGTTGGGTCCGAACGCGTTGTCCAGCCCACAGCAGGGACAATCTGCTAGGGTAACTTCAATCGACTGAAGGCGATGGTTTCCAATCGCAAGCCCATGCCTGAAGAAGTTTTGTTAGACATCTTGCCGGCTGCCACTGAATCCCTCTGCTGAGTCAAGTGCGTCCCAACCTCTGGTTCTCCATCGTCTCCGACCCTGTCTTCATTGCCGCCCACTCTAGATCCCACTCGCTAATTTCCGCGATTGTTGAACTGTTGAACGCCAATGGGGCAATTTTGTCATTTTAACACACGTGACAAGCACATGTTTGCTTAACCGTTTGAAATAAACGGACAAATGACGGAATGAGACAATTTTTTATTTTGTCCAAACATTAGGATTAAAATTTAAAATTTTAAACATTAATGGGAATTCGTAAATTCGAACCAAACTTTAGGGAGGAAATTGACAATTAACCCTTTATTTAAACTATACGTTTATTTATATCATAATTATTTCATTTTTTATTTACATAACTTACTGAAATAATTAAAATTTTAAACGTCAATTCATTCACTAATTGCTTGTCTTTTATCCACAAAGCAAAAACAAATGAATGATTCGTAATTGCTCTCGGCCAATCGAATCGCGGAGATTCCTTTTAGGAGACATACGTCCACTTTATTCCCTTATTTTAAACAATTACATAAAATTAAATATCCATAAACAAATATATTAAAATTCACTAATATTCCTCTCTCACTATATATTATATTCCCTTCATACTTTCAAGTTCGAATTATTCAATGAAAGGGTAGATAAGAATGAAAGGGTAGATAAGGATAAGTTCTGCGAGTCCAAGAAGTGATTATTATCATGTCTAAAATTTTTAATCTCAATTAAATTTGTTTTAATGATTATATTTATTTATTTTAAAAAATAAATATAATATCATTAGATAATATTATGATGTAAAATCAATAATTTCAAAATTTAGAATCAATTATAAATCAAGTCACTATTTTTAAAGATTGAAAATACATAATAAACACCCGATCCATCTTCCAAATTATTTTGCAAGTCAAGCTACGACCCATAAACCGTCTTAAATGGAATTTTTTTGAAAACTAACTATATTGATTTTTTTATTTAGAAAAGTAAGTATGTAATTTTTTTTTAGAAAAATAGGTATACGCGCACCTCGGGATCGTGCCTTTTGGACATGAGCGCACCCCGGGGTGCGCCTATTCAAAGTGACGCCATGCCATTGTCTTCTTTTTTTTTTGAAAATCAATTTATTTTTTTAACGATAACTCGATGTTTAATTAAAAATAAAATTATGTATCTATTAAAAAAAAATTTAAAAATTTATAGTAAGTAGATATTTTAATTGCGATTCAAATGATGCAAAAAATATTAAATTTGAATTTATGGATTGACTGTACGGCATGCCGTAAGTTGAGATATGAAAATTGTACTTAAAAAATTATAACTCGGACCATGTAAGTCCAAACTCAACACGGTTAACGTCATTTAGGTCGTAAATCAATTATCTACGTATGATAATTTTTTTGACTAAAAATACAGTGAATTTGTAACCTAACATCGTTTACACCCAAATTTGACCGAAATAAGTAAATGCATTAGGTGAGATATTTAATTATATACTTACTCAAAAAAAATAAAAAAAATTACGGTGTGTAGATAATTTAATTACGAATTAAATGACTCTAACTATGCGTTAATTTTTGACTTTTATACTGACTGTATAATACGGTACGTAAAAAACTCTACATACGATACAAAAAATTTCAAATAGTGTTTTGCATAGTAAATTTACGGTTTACACAGTGAAATGCAAAACACTATTTGGAAGTTTTTGTATCGTATGTAGAGTTTTTTACGTACCGTATTATACAGTCAGTCTAAAAGTCAAAAATTAACGCATAGTTAGAGTCATTTAATTCGTAATTAAATTATATACGCACCGTAAGTTTTTTGATTTTTTTTGAGTAAGTATATAATTAAATTTCTCACCTAATGCATTTACTTATTTCGGTCAAATTTGGGTGTAAACGATGTTAGGTTACAAAATCACTGTATTTTTAATCAAAAAAATTATCATACGTAGATAATTTATTTACGACCTAAATGACGTTAACTGTGTTGAGTTTGGACTTACGTGGTCCGAGTTATAATTTTTTAAGTACAATTTTCATATCTCAACTTACGGCATGCCGTACAGTCAATCCGTAAATCTAAATTTAATATTTTTTGCATCATTTGAATCGCAATTAAAATATCTACTTACTATAATTTTTTTAATTTTTTTTTAATAAATACATAATTTTATTTTTAATTAAACATCGAGTTATCGTTAAAAAAATTGATTTAAAAAAAAAAAGACAATGGCATGACGTCACTTTGAATAGGCGCACCCTGGGGTGCGCCTATGTCCAAAAGGCGCGACCACGGGGTGCGAGTATACCTATTTTTCTATAAAAAAAAATTTAGATAATTACTTTTCTAAATAAAAAAATCAATATAGTTAGTTTTCAAAAAAATTCTCTTAAATGACCCGTTCCATGTATGACTGAAATCAAACGCCTTTTTTTATTAGATCGGGTTCATGTTTTTCAGCTCAATTACCAATTGAGCTAAATTCGTCCTAATTTTATCAGCACATACGCATTATATTTTATTGATGTTTAAATTGCACAAATTCAATTATTATGACAAAACTATACTATAAAACTTTATTTATTTATTAATTCAGTAGTTTAATTAACTAATATTATTATAAATATATTTGTTTTAAATTGAATAATTTATTTTTATAGTGAGCTCATAGACACTGTGTCTATCACAATTTACCACCAACTTATTTTCCTTAAACAATAACCCTTATTAACACTTAAGCAATTTCTTCAAGGAAAGGGTAATCCGTGTACCCAAGAATAGGATCTGATGTATAGAACGTCTCTCTATTATACTTGTTCAGTGGTGCGCCTACTGCGAACCTATGTGGCAAATCCGGATTGGCCAAAAAAATCCGACCATATGCAACGAGATCTGTTTGATCCTTCGTCACTGCTATGTTCCCATCCTCTTTGTCGTACCCACCGGCAACAATGAAACTCCCCTTGAAAGCCTTCCTCATTGGCACAAGACTTTGAGGAGTCTCGGTCTTCTCTTCCACAGTCTTCATTCTGGGCTCGACCATGTGGCAGTACAGAAGCTTGTACTGGTTCAATGCCTCAACCATGTAAAGGCCTAGAGCTTCAGGGTTTGAGTCTCCTGCGTCGCTGTAGTCTGCATACGGGGATAACCTTATTCCCACTTTGTCTGCTCCGATCTCATTGGTTACAGCTTCGACAACTTCAAGTGGGAATCTGCATCGGTTCTCTAGAGATCCTCCGTATTGATCGGTTCGATCATTGACTTGGTCTTTCATGAACTGTTCGAGTAAGAAACCATGGGCACCATGAAGCTCAACCCCATCAAAGCCTGCATAGATTGGAAAGACATCACGGATTAGGTAGAATTTTGCAACCTGATTATAGTGGTATTTTTGGAAATCTTATAACATGTTTACCAGCTTCAACTGCATTTCGTGCAGCAAGTCTAAAGTCGTTCACGAGTTGAGGGATTTCGTCGGTTCTAAGACGGCGTGGAGGGGAGAACTCAGCAACATCAATACCATTAGCTCGACGCAATCCTTTGTTTGTGCTAGAGATCGGAGTTTGCCCATTAGGCTGAAAACCTGCATGTCATCAAACATCATTATTCTCTCATTTCATAAATTGATCATCAATGGATTTCCATGCTTCATCTTGCAAAATCAAGGAACAACATTTCTGGAAATAAACAAGATTCTGGACCATTTGAAACTGTGAATATCGAATATGCAGCAAAATCGACAATAATCTTTCCTACTTGAGATGAATTTGTGTACCTGTATTTGAAACTCTACCAACATGGATTAACTGGCAGAAAAAGATTCCACCTTTAGAATGGACAGCGTCTACAATGGGTTTCCATGCTTCAACTTGCTCTTTGGTCCATATTCCTGGTGTATTAGGATACCTTCAGAAGAAGAAGAAAAAAAATGAAGATCATCATAGGATTATTCTAAGGAAACATCTAAATCATGTTATAATTCAACAACAAAAAAAAAACAATAGAAGATTAACAGTAAAATGCAATATACCCTTGAGCAGTGTCGGAAACTCCAGTAGCTTCGGCTATGAGAAGTCCTCCTTTCGATGTTCTCTGGGAGTAGTATAGTGCAGCATGTGGTTGAGGCACATTACCATAAGATCTTTGTCTTATCAATGGTGCCAACACGACTCTGCGATTAGTACAGGAGTTCTTACTTAGGTTTCTCAATTTTTTTTCCCGAAATATACCTAAAATAAAAATAAATACCGAAATATCCTTAGTTTTGAAAAAATACTAATGTATACCTACTCGCGAATGAGATTCGCGGATACGTATAAAAAACATCATCCGCGAATAGCATTAGTAGGCGTAAATTTCATTACCTCCGCAAAAGCATAGCACTAGACAAAGAGGTTAAAGCACCAAACAGAGGGGGACAAATTGGTGGAAAGAAAGAAAAAGCTTAGTTTTATCTATCTATATATTTATATATAGGCCGCCAGAAGTGCCACTTGCTATTCACAATTGATCAAGAAGGTGTACGATTAGCGATTGAACAAGAATGACAAAGCATTGTCATAAAAACATGTTAGAAGGTATAGAATTATTAGAATAGAGCAGTTGAAATATAGCGGTTAGAAATATAGTTATTAGACAAATATGACGGTTAGAATTAGCAGTATAAATAGACACATCATACAGAAAACATAGTTTTGCAATATACAATTCTCAATTCAATTCAATCTCTCAATACAACTCAATATCAATATCCAATTCAATACAATCCAACATGGTATCAGAGCAGTGTTCTTGATTCTGGAACTCAGAACAAGATCATCATCGTTCCATACCTCTTTCGACCAAATCAATCCAAAACCCAGTTAAAGCAAAATCGATATTCAACGAACATACTGATGCTGGAAATTGCAGCACTACTCGGGACAGACAGCTCCACCGCAGCCAATCAATCGGAAATCCGACGACGGCCACAAGAGAGGCTGAACCACATACGAAAGAGAAAGGAGCAGCCATGGATCGAAGGAGCTTCCATGGACAGAAGAAGCGAAGTCGTGTCGTCGTCGCCCGCGAATACCAACACCAGAAGAAGACCTTCCATTCGCCGGAATTGCAAGGATTGGAGGAACTAACGGACGAATCGGGAACGGAGGACCAATCGGAGGAGATGCTTCGGCAAGGAGCACAAGGAGAAGAATCGCGAAGGAGTAGAAGATAGGAGTGGGACATCCATAGATAGTTGTGGGAATTGAGAAACCAAATGTTTAATTAAAAAAAAACTAAATTCCACATTCATCTCCTTACAAAATCGAAACTTCACTATCCATGTTACCAAATTTCATGTTTTTATTGAATTTTTCTATGCATGCTAAGATTTTGCAACTGTTTAAAGGGACCAATTCCAGCACAAAGATCAGTATGCTCATTTTGGCAATTGAAATAATACATCAAGACACTGAACTGGCAAATTCATTTCCTTCCAGAATTCATATTTCTCAAACCATGGAGCCAAAGTGATTATCTTATATCACCCCTATAGTAGTCAAAAGCTGAATTGTTACTGCATAAATGGACCAATCTGACATTCCAGCAACTGAGTTGATTGAAAAAGCAAGACACAGAGGTGGAAATGGCAGGATAGAAGAACTTGAAGAGACCCACAACAGTTATAATGAATGAAATCGAACCTGTGAGAAAGATCAAACTTTCCCAATTTGTAAGGAGTCATGAGAGGAATAGTAGGTATTTGGGAAGCCATTGAAATCCGATAGGTTGCTGCAGAGAAGATCTTAGTGTTTTCTGTTGTTTGAAATGCAGAAAGTACAGATCCGAGACAGAGGATGTTATAATTATTTATAACAGAAAGAAGAAGTCATTAAATAAGGGCGAGATGGCTTGGCCTCCAAGTGAAGAAGGCAAATCCCTTTTAGGTTTTAGCAGTCAAGGGAGAGCAGCGGCAGCCGGCAAGAGCAGTGGATGGAGCCTGGAAAGTGGGAAGAAGGAACAAAATGGTTCCGACTTCCGAGTACGAACGGTTGACTGAGATCAAAGAGTACTAAAACAATATTTTACTTAATATTTTATAATATTGAATTTATATTCTAAGTAGTATATGTTTTCTATAGCCTTAATTACATATTTACTAGATCTTTAAGGATTGGCAATTTACTATTTATGTTTTTTTAACAAAACTTTTATCCTTCATTTTCATATAAATGAAGGTCATGGAAAGTCATTCCTCGACATGATTATTATTATTTACTCCATGCATCGGTGGATTAATTACTTGGAGGACAAGCAATTGCATGATGATGTTAATGCAACAAATCATCTTAATGATGCAATTTGACACTAATTTATACTTGCACTTGAAACCCTAACCACATCCAGATTTGACACCATTAGCATGAATTCCTCATATGGTTTGGTGATTCAATTACTCGATCTTCGCCAATATATGATGGAGTGGGCTCTGCTTCTCGTGCATATTGGGATAAGGATTCCTAAATACTCGTCAGAACTCCAAGAACCTGCAAAAAGGGGAGCGCTACGAAATTGTTCCATCGAGTCCCTCTCCGATCTTTCAATGAGTATATGTGTGGTCTATAAGATTTTTTTTTGTTTTTTTATCCTTTTGTATGTTAAAACAAACGACATATGTGGATGATCAAACCGTATTAGGTAACTGAATCTTTGTGAGTAATGACTCTCGTGATCTTTGGGATTGAGTAACCTCCGTTGGAGGTGTATCCAAGATACATGGGGATATCTGCCGGATATTTCGCACCTGCTAAGGGACCAAAAGATAGAGGATTAAATGGGTGGCAGACACTCTCAAGGCATGCGCTTAAGAGATCGAGGGTGATCATATCGTTCTGGGTGATCGCCCAGATCTCAAGGCGAACAGTGGGCCTATCTGTGGTTTCCAACGTCCTATGCGTATGGGCCGACCCAGTTTGGGATTGTTTGGATATGACCCTACCCTCGAAGCCGTGTTGGGCCTAAAGGTCGTGTAAGTCCCATGCCATAATGGGTCGCCACTGTTGATACCTAACATTTGCCCCTGAAACTCGAGTGAAGAGACTTCGGTTGAGCTTTAGTGTTTAGAAAAAGTTGAGACAGTGAATTTCTAGGGACTAGGCGTTCAACAGTACCTTCCTTAGGAATCTGTAAGTCGAGCATACACTTCTCACACGAGTCTCCTCGATTTTTGAAGTAGAGGGATAGCCTTGCACCTACTGGTGCCTATGTCGTACACCTCCTTTGTCTCCCCCCCCCCCCCCCCCCCCGGCAACACTTGCTCTTCTGTCGTCGTTTCAAATTTCTAGAAAAAGGGTCATCATTACGTGAGATTTTCCGGTAGGAAACCTTTCAAATTCTACATTCTTCCTTCTTTTGCAAATAAAACATTTTTCTCATCACTTTCCTCCTTATGCTTTCACAGTCTTTCCAAGAGTTCATCTTTCCCTTCTGAGACCTTTCTCCTTCGACTTTTTCGATATCCCTTCTCCTCACAAAACAATTGTCGGAAAATGAGAATGTTGTGTCTGGAAAAGCTTCCTCTGCGAAACCCTTCCCCTCAAAGCGTAGTCGAGGACTTCAAGATGTCTGAGGAGTTCGTCGATTGCACTTTGGAGGTGATGAAGACCGAGGTATCTCCCTACCTTCAGGTCTTGGTCGACGAGATCCAGGAGATGGATTCTAAGTTTTCTCTCCGGGATGTGAAGTCAATCCAATACCTTATGGAGAACGCTTATGTCAAGGACGTGCCTCTTGAAGCTGTTGCTGGCGAGGAGAAGACTCCTGCGACCGACGAGAAGGAGGTTGAGCTCTCCAAGGACACTCTTGCTCTTTTTCTTTCCCACCTTCGCCATATAACGAACCCTTTATTATTGTAATGGAAATTGTTTTCTTCTTTATGTTCTTTTTCCAAAAGTTGTGTTTTATTTCGACTTACATTTTACTTCAATCATCCAGTTTGTATATAAGTTTGTATATAGGGTTTCCCTGAATGACTTTATGAATTGAGGTCTGACATAATTCTTTCTTAAACGAATCGAACTTTCTCACCTCTATTCTTCTTCAAACAACGCGAGGGTCTAGCAATTGTATTAGTCGTGGCCTTCAAGAAGCCCTGCTAATCTCGACCTTTCAAATTTTAATTCGAGTTCTTTGTACTCTTGTATTTCAAGAGGAACCTCAAGGGCCCTCTTTCCCTCTAAGTTGTTTTTAAATAGCTTTTTCAACTCGGGAGGGAATGTTATCTTTAACGATTTTTCCGCTCCTCTTTGCTCTAAGGAGGAACGGTTACTAGCGCAGTTCATTCGCTCCTTTTGCCCATGTAGAGGGTTCCGTTACCATTTTATGGTCCGTTCTCCCCTTCGCCGTTAGGAGGAACTGTTACTTCATAAGTCCGTTCGCTCCTCAGCTCAAGTCAGGAGGAACTGTTACTTTTTCAGTTTGTTCGCTCTTTTTGCCTAAATAGTGGAACTATTACCCCTTCATGGTTTAATCACCTCATTCTTTTAGGTCTTTCAGAAGGTGAACCGTTACCTTGTTGGTTCATTCGCTCTCCTTCTTAACTTGCCTAACTGAGGAGACTGTTAACTTGACGGGACCCATTTATTTAAGTTTTACAGTTGCTTGATCAAGAGCTGTAATTTTTTTTTATACTAATTTAGTAGTTTGATTAACTAATATTATTATAAATATATTTGTTTTAAATCGAATAATTTATTTTTATAGTGAGCTCATAGACACCATGTCTATCACAATTTACCACCAACTTATTTTCCTTAAACAATAACCCTATCACAATTGACCACCAACGAAGGCTTCTGCTGCCCCCGTGACCATCATGGACTCCCTCCGGAGTTCCGGCACTCCGACGTCGAGTCAAAGGGCCCCGACGTCCAAGCCCGCTCCTGAGAGTGATTCCTCCACCGCCATTGTGGTGGACTTGTCCACTGAGGTCAATGTCCTGACCTTCTCCCCTACATGTAGCTCTTCTTTTCCTTCTACTTCGTATTTTTCCTTTTGTCTATGATTTTTCTGTTTCGGAGCTTTAGCCCTAGTCCTTTTCTGTTTCTGTTTTGCTATGTTGTTAGACATTAAAGTTAACGAACAGAAACCAACTCAGTTCAAAGCCATGTTTGCCCTTGTGGGCCTAGGGGAAGTTGATGCTCCCAGGTACCCAGATCTGGGATTGCATTTACCCAGGGAAGGGGAGGCGTTTATCTACACCACGCATATCGATGTTGGGTTACGTTTCCCAATTTGTGAAGACTTGAAGGAGCTCTCTCGTTTCTACGGACCCTTTATTATTGTAATGGAAATTGTTTTCTTCTTTATGTTCTTTTTCCAAAAGCTGCGTTTTATTTCGACTTACATTTTACTTCAATCATCCAGTTTGTATATAGGGTTGCCCTAAATGACTTTATGAGTCTTGGGCTGACATAATTCTGTCTTAAACGAATCGAACTTTCTCACATCTATTCTTTTTCAAACAACACGAAGGTTGAGCAATTGCGTTAGTCGTGGCCTTCATGAAGCCCTGCTAATCTCGACCTTTCAAATTTTAAGTCGAGTTCTTCGTACTCTTGTCTTTCAAGAGGAACCTCAAGGTCCCCCTTTCCCCCCTAACTTGTTTTTTAAGGTCTTTTTCAACTCGGGAAGGAATGTTATCTTTAACGATTCTTTCGTTCCTCTTTGCTCTAAGGAGAAACTGTTACTTGCGCAGTCTGTTCGCTCCTTCTACCTATGTAGAGGGAACCGTTACCATTTTATGGTTCGTTCGCCCTTCGCAGTTAGGAGGAACTGTTACTTCGTCAGTTCGTTCGCTCATCGGCCCAAATCAGGAGGAACTGTTACTTTTTCAATTCGTTTACTTATTTTGCCTTAATAGTGGAAACTATTACCTCTACGTGGTTCAATCACCTTTTTCTTTTAGGTCTTTCAGAATATGAACCGTTACCTTGTTGGTTTGTTCACTCTCCTTCTTAATTTGTCTAATTGTGGAGAGTGTTAACTTGACGGTTCGTCCAAAAGTTGTAAAACTTTTATTTATTAATTCAGTAGTTTGATTAACTACTATTATTATAAATATTTTTATTTTTTATTGTATAATTTATTTTTATAGTGAGCATATAGACACCATGTCTATCACAATTCAGCACCAACTTATTTTCCTTAAACAAGACCCTTATTATTAACACTTAAACAATCTCTGCAAGGAAAGGGTAATCAGTGTACCCAATAATGGGATCCGATATGTAGAACGTCTCTCTATTATACTTGTTCAGAGGTGCGCCTAGTGCGAACCTACGTGGCAAATCCGGATTCGCCAAAAAAATCCGACCATATGCAACGAGATCTGCTCGATCCTCCGCCACTGCTCTGTTCCCATCCTCTTTGTCGTACCCACCGGCAACAATGAAACTGCCCTTGAAAGCCTTCCTCATTAGCACAAGACTTTGAGGAGTCTCAGCCTTCTCTCCTATAGTCTTCATTCTGGGCTCGACCATGTGGCAGTACGGAAGCTTGTACTGGTTCAATGCCTCAACCATGTAAAAGCCTAGAGCTTCAGGGTTTGAGTCTCCTGCATCGCTGTAGTCTGCATACGGGGATAACCTTATTCCCACTTTGTCTGCTCCGATCTCATTGGTTACAGCTTCGACAACTTCGAGTGGGAATCTGCATCGGTTCTCTAGAGATCCTCCGTATTGATCGGTTCGATCATTGACTTGGTCTTTCATGAATTGCTCGAGTAAGTAACCATGGGCACCATGAATCTCAACCCCATCAAAGCCTGCATAGATTGGAAAGACATCACGGATTAGGTAGAATTTTGCAGCCTGATTATAGTGGTATTTTTGGAAATCTTATAACATGTTTACCGGCTTCAATTGCATTTCGTGCAGCAAGTCTAAAGTCGTTCACGAGTTGAGGAATTTCGTCGGTTCTAAGACGGCGTGGAGGGGAAAACTCAGCAACATCAATACTAGGAGTCAATCCTTTGTCTGTACTAGAGATCGAAGTTTGCCCATTAGGCTGAAAACCTGCATTTCATCAAGATCATTATGCACTCATTTCATAAATTGATCATCAATGGATTTCCATGCTTCATCTTGCAAAATCAAGGAACAACATTTCTGGAAATTAACAAGATTCTGGACCATTTGAAACTGTGAATATCGAATATGCAGCAAAATCGACAATAATCTTATCCCTCTTGAGATTAGTCTGTGTACCTGTATTTGAAACTCTACCAACATGGATTATCTGGCAGAAAAAGATTCCACCTTTAGAATGGACAGCGTCTACAATGGGTTTCCATGCTTCAACTTGCTCTTTGGTCCATATTCCTGGTGTATTAGGATACCTTCAGAAGAAGAAGAAAAAAAATGAAGATCATCATAGGATTATTCTAAGGAAACATCTAAATCATTTTATAATTCAACAACAAAAAAAAACAATAGAAGATTAACAGCAAAATGCAATATACCCTTGAGCAGTGTCGGAAACTCCAGTAGCTTCGGCTATGAGAAGTCCTCCTTTCGATGTTCTCTGGGAGTAGTATAGTGCAGCATGTGGTTGAGGCACATTACCATAAGATCTTAGTCTTCCCAATGGTGGCAACACGACTCTGCAATTAGTACAGGAGTTCTTAGTTAGGTTTCTCAAAACAAATTCCGAAATATACACAAAATAAAAATAAATACTGAAATTAGTTTTGAAAATTACCAATGTAGACCTAACCGCGAATAGGATTTGCGGGTGAGTATAAAAAACATCACCTGGAAATAGCATTCGCGGGCGTAAATTCAATCATCTCCGCAAAAGCATAGTAGTAGAAAGTTTAGTTATATATATAGGCAGACAGAAGTGTCACCCGCGAGACATTCGCGGATGATACTTTTTAGATAACACTGACTTTTTCAGTATACGTACCTGCGAATACCATTCTCAGGTAGGTATATTTCGGTATTTAAAAAAAAATGAGGATATTTCGGTATTTTCTTTGATTTTGAGGTATATTTCGAAAAAAAAAAAAATCAGGTTTCTCTAAACTTTACTCCAGATGCTGCAGAACCCTGGAACATCCATAGATAGTTGTGGGAATTGAAAACCAAATGTTTAATTTAAAAAAAAAAAAAAAAAAAAAACTGAATTCCACATTCATCTACTTCCAAAATCGAAACTTCACTAACCATGTTACCAAATTTCATGTTTTTATTGACTTTTTCTAATCATGGTAAGATTTTGCAACTGTTTAAAGAGACCAATTCCAGCATAGAGATCAGTATCCTCATTTTGGCAATTGAAATAATACATCAAGACACTGAACTGGCAAATTCATTTCCTTCCAGAATCCATATTTCTCAAACCATGGAGCCAAAGTGATTATCTTATATCACCCCAATAGTAGTCAAAAGCTGAATTTTTTACTGCATAGATGGACCAATCTGACATTCCAGCAACTGAGTTGATTGAAAAAGCAGGACACAGAGGTGGAAATGGCAGGATAGAAGAACTTGAAGAGACCCACAACAGTTATAATGGATGAAATCGAACCTGTGAGAAAGATCAAACTTTCCCAATTTATAAGGAGTCATGAGAGGAATAGTAGGTATTTGGGAATCCATTGAAATCCGATAGGTTGCTGCAGAGAAGATCTTTGTGTTTTCTGTTGTTTGAAATGCAGAAAGTGGTACAGATCCAAGACAGAGGATGTTATAATTATTTATAACAGAAAGAAGAAGCCATTAAATAAGGGCGAGATGGCTTGGCCTCCAAGTGAAGAAGACAAGTCCCTTTTAGGTTTTAGCAGTCAAGGGAGAGCAGCGGCAGCCGGCAAGAGCAGTGGATGGAGCCTGGAATGTGGGAAGGAGGAACAGAATAGTTCCGAGTACGAACGGTTGACTGACACCAAAGAGTACTAAAGTCTAAAACAATATTTTACTTAATATTTTATAATATTGAATATATATACTAAGTAGTATATGTTTTCTATAGCCTTAATTACATATTTACTAGACCTTTAAGGATTGGCAATTTACTGATTTTTTTTTTAAACTAAGCATTTTTTTTTTATTTAGAAAAGTAAGTATGCAAATTTTTTTTTTAGAAAAATAGGTATACGCGGACCCCGGGGTCGCGCCTATTGGACATAGGTGCACCCGGGGACGCGCCTGTGAAAGGTTGCTACACTCTTTTTTTTTTAAATCATTTTTTTTCGATAATGATGACTCGATGTTTAATTAAAAATAAAATTATGTATCTATTAAAAAAGTTATAGTAAGTATATATTTTAATTGCGATTCAAATGATGCAAAAAAATATTAAATTTGGATTTACGAATTGACTGTCTGGCATGCCGTAAGTTGAGATATGAAAATTGTACTTAAAAAATTATAACTCTGACCATGTAAGTCCAAACTCAACACGGTTAACGTCATTTATGTGGTAATTCAATTATCTATCTAGAGTAATTTTTTTGATTGGAAATACAGTGATTTTGTAACCTAACATCATTTACACCATAATTTGACCGAAATAATTAAATGCATTAGGTGATAAATTTAATTTTGTACTTACTCAAAAAAATCAAAAAAATTATAGTGCATAGATAATTTAATTACGAATTTCACTGTGTAAACAGTAAATTTACTGTTCGTAATCTTGGGCTGACATAATTCTGTCTTAAACGAATCGAACTTTCTCACCTCTATTCTTCTTCAAACAACGCGAGGGTCAAGCATTGCGTTAGTCGTGGCCTTCATGAAGCCCTGCTAATCTCGACCTTTCAAATTTTAATTCGAGTTCTTTGTACTCTTGTATTTCAAGAGGAACCTCAAAGGCCCTCTTTCCCTCTAAGTTGTTTTTAAAGGGCTTTTTCAACTCGGGAGGGAATGTTATCTTTAACGATTTTTCCGTTCCTCTTTGCTCTAAGAAGGAACTGTTACTTGAGCAGTTCGTTCGTTCCTTTTGCCTATGTAGAGGGAACCGTTACCATTTTATGGTTCGTTCGCCCCTTCGCCGTTAGGAGGAACTGTTACTTCGTAAGTTCATTCGCTCATCGGCCCAAGTCAGGAAGAACTGTTACTTTTTCAGTTCGTTCGCTCTTTTTGCCTTAATAGTGGGAACCATTACCTCTTCATGGTTCAATCGCCTTATTCTTTTAGGTCTTTCAGAAGGTGAACCATTACCTTGTTGGTTCATTCGCTCTCCTTCTTAACTTGCCTAACTGAGGAGACTGTTAACTTGATGGTTAGTCCGACCCATTTATTTAGGTTTTACAGTTGCTTGATCAAGACCTGTAATTTTTTTTTACTAATTTAGTAGTTTGATTAACTAATATTATTATAAATAAAATCGAATAATTTATTTTTATAGTGAGCTCATAGACACCATGTCTATCACAATTGACCACCTAACTTATTTTCCTTAAACAATAACCCTTATTAATACTTAAGCATTCTCTTCAAGGAGAGGGTAATCTGTGTACCCAATAATCGGATCTGATATGTAGAACGTCTCTCTATTATACTTGTTCAGAGGTGCGCCTACTGCGAACCTACGTGGCAAATCCGGATTGGCCAAAAAAATCCGACCATATGCAACGAGATCTGCTCGATCCTCCGCCACTGCTATGTTACCATCCTCTTTGTCGTACCCACCGGCAACGATGAAACTGCCCTTGAAAGCCTTCCTCATTGGCACAAGACTTTGAGGAGTCTCGGTCTTCACTCCCAGAGTCTTCATTCTGGGCTCTACCATGTGGCAGTACAGAAGCTTGTACTGGTTCAATGCCTCAACCATGTAAAGGCCTAAAGCTTCAGGGTTTGAGTCTCCTGCATCGCTGTAGTCTGCATACGGGGATAACCTTATTCCCACTTTGTCTGCTCCGATCTCATTGGTTACAGCTTCGACAACTTCCAGTGGGAATCTGCATCGGTTCTCTAGAGATCCTCCGTATTGATCGGTTCGATCATTGACTTGGTCTTTCATGAACTGTTCGAGTAAGTAACCATGGGCACCATGAATCTCAACCCCATCAAAGCCTGCATAGATTGGAAAGACATCATAGATAAGGTAGAATTTTGAAGCCTGATTATAGTGTGTTTTTTTTGGATATTTTATAACATGTTTACCGGCTTCAACTGCATTTCGTGCAGCAAGTCTAAAGTCGTTCACGAGTTGAGGGATTTCGTCGGTTCTAAGACGGCGTGGAGGGGAGAACTCAGCAACATCAATACCATTAGCTCGACGTGTAGGAGTCAATCCTTTGTCTGTGCTAGAGATCGGATTTTGCCCATTAGGCTGAAAACCTGCATTTCATCAAACATCATTATTCACTCATTTCATAAATTGATCATCAATGGGTTTCCATGCTTCATCTTGCAAAATCAAGGAACAACATTTCTGGAAATAAACAAGATTCTGGACCATTTGAAACTGTGAATATCGAATATGCAGCAAAATCGACAATAATCTTATCCTACTTGAGATTAGTCTGTGTACCTGTATTTGAAACTCTACCAACATGCCATATCTGGCAGAAAAAGATTCCACCTTTAGAATGAACAGCGTCTACAATGGGTTTCCATGCTTCAACCTGCTCTTTGGTCCATATTCCTGGTGTATCAGGATACCTTCAGAAGAAGAAGAAGAAAAAAATGAACATCATAGGATTATTCTAAGGAAACATCTAAATCATGTTATAATTCAACAAAAAAAAACAATAGAAGATTAACAGCAAAATGCAATATACCCTTGAGCAGTGTTGGAAACTCCAGTAGCTTCGGCTATGAGAAGTCCTCCTTGCGATGTTCTCTGGGAGTAGTATAGTGCAGCATGTGGTTGAGGCACATTACCATAAGATCTTTGTCTTGTCAATGGTGCCAGCACGACTCTGCGATTAGTACAGGAGTTCTTACTTAGGTTTCTCTAAACTTTACTCCAGATGCTGCAGAACGTACGTTGGAACATCCATAGATAATTGTGGGAATTGAGAACCAAATGTTTAATTAAAAAAAAAAACTGAATTCCACATTCATCTCCTTCCAAAATCGAAACTTCACTAACCATGTTACCAAATTTCATGTTTTTATTGACTTTTTCTAATCATGGTAAGATTTTGTAACTGTTTAAAGAGACCAATTCCAGCATAAGGAATAAGGATCAGTGTGCTCAATTTAGCAATTGAAATAATACATCAAGACACTGAACTGGCAAATTCATTTCCTTCCAGAGTGATTATCTCATATCACCCCAATAGTCAAAAGCTGAATTTTTTACTGTATAGATGGACCAATCTGACATTCCAGCAACCAGGTTGATTTAAAAAGCATGAAACAGAGGTGGGCATGGCAGTATAGAAGAACTAGAAGAAACCCATAACAGTTATAGTGGATGAAATCGAACCTGTGAGAAAGATCAAACTTTCCCAATTTGTAAGGAGTCATGAGAGGAATAGTAGGTATTTGGGAAGCCATTGAAATCCGATAGGTTGCTGCAGAGAAGATCTTAGTGTTTTCTGTTGTTTGAAATGCAGAAAGTGGCACAGATCCAAGACAGAGGATGTTATAATTATTTATAACAGAAAGAAGAAGTCATTAAATAAGGGCGAGATGTCTTGGTCTCCCAGTGAAGAAGACAAATCCCTTTTCGCAGTTAAGGGAGAGCATCGGCAAGGGCAGTGGATGGAGCCTGGATTGTGGGAAGAAGGATCAAAATGGTCCCCCACATATGATATGACGTTATCTTAAGGTAAGCCATTACGTTTTTTTTTTTTTCCTGTTCTGCCGCTGTTATCGTAATATTTCACCAAAATATACCTCATGTAATAAATATATACCAAAATGTTTTCGATTGGAAAATAAATTTTAAAGTATACATATTCGCGACTCCCATTCGTGAGTGTAATTTTTTGTTTGACTCAGTCTCACCCGCGAATGTCATTCGCGGGTGGGACTGAGATTTTTTTACCATAAAAAATAAAAATTTATTTTATTATAATTATTTCAAATATATTTCTTCACTCACAACAAAAATCAATAAAATAAAATAATTGAATATATTTTTTGTTTGACCCAATCCCACCCGCGAATAACATTCGCGGGTGAGACTGGGTCAAACAAAAAATTATACCCACGAATGTGAGTTGTGGGTAGGTATACTTTTGTATTTATTTTTCAACCGAGTACATTTTTGTATATATATTTATTAAATGGGGTATATTTTGGTGAAAACATTATGTTATCACTTATCAACATTGTTATCAGAAACGGGTCGGCCCTCGAACCGGCGAAGGGGACGGTTCCGATTCGGTCGATCCAATCCGGTTGGACACGGTTCGGCGTGCGGTTCACTGTTCACAAGAGAAAAAAAATGAAAATACAATTATAAACTACATAGTTTCAAACACACGCATAATTACCTTAAACACACACAAACTACATAGTCTAAAACATACACATTACTCTCAAACACAATATAACACAACATAATTACCTCAAACTTTGAACATACATAACACAATAGTCTCAAAATCAAACACGATAGGTCTAAACTTTAAACATAACTTCTAAATCGAAAAAAAATGCTCGGTCAAACTGAAGAAGTCGGTTTAAACCGAAGAGAACCACCTTAAAAAATTAAACCACCCAAAAAAAAAACTAGAACCGGAATCGGTCGGTTCTAGTAAAACCGACTGATTTTTGAAAAACCGAACGGTCCAACCCGGTTCATATACATTTTGATCTTTTAACTGAACCAAACCGGATAGAGGACCGGTTCGCGGTCGGACCACAGGTCCGGTCGGATAACACTGCTTATCAGAACCGACTAGACAACCAACCAGTCAAAGAGACGGTTTGTCTTGTCCGATAGTAGAATTTCCCGTAAGAACGGTTGGCTGAGACCAAAAAGTATTAAAACAGTATTTACTTAATATTTTGTAATATTGAATATATACTAAGTAGTATATGTTTTCTATAGCCTTAGTTACATATTTACTAGACCTTTCAGGGTTTGCAATTTACTAGTTATGTTTTTTTAACAAAACTTTTATCCTTCATTTTCATATAAATGAAAATCATGGAAAGTCATTCCTCAATATTATTATTATTATTATTATTATTTACTCATTGCATTGGTGGATTAATTCCTTGGAGATCAAGCAATTGCATGACGATGCTGATGCAACAAGTGATCTTAATGATGCAATTTGACAGTAATTTATACTTGCACTTGAAACCCTAACCACTGCCAGATTTGGCACCGTTAGCATGAATTCCTCATATGATTTGGTGATTCAATTACTCGATCTACGCCAATATGTGATGGAAAAAGTAGAGTCTGCATCTGATGGATCCCAACTCCGTATTGTGTAGCACCGAGCAAAACCAAAATTGGATTGAATTTCGAATCAAGTTACAGATCAACATAGGAATCTAGGTTTGCAATTGACTTTATGTTCTTGAGACGAATCCAGAAGCAGACGAAACATAGGAGTAACATATTTATGATGAATGAAGAAGAGGAAAAAACGTAAATATTTGGAGAAGATAAGGGGTAAATTTGTCATTTTATAATTCATTGTTAAGATAAAAGGTTAAAAAGTACTTATAAATAATAAAACATATAATTAACCCTTTTAATTTTAAGCTACATTCACCATCAAACTAATGCACCACATGATCATTAACTTTCTATGTATGGGAAGATGGTGAAGTCTGAAATTGCTGGACTTCTAACATAAGGACGAAAATATAGTGAAATGGTAAAATTAGGGACTGAATGGTGAATAACTAAACGTTGAGGATAAAAACAGAGAGATCTTATTAACAAGATTCTGATTCCGGAGAGACATAGAAATCGAAAAGAAAATAAAGCAGCAACAACAACAACAGCAACCGCCATTTCTTTCCTCTCTCTTGGTTGTTATTTGTAATTTTGTATCGTCTTCTACCAGACATTCAACTCTATCGATTCATCTCTCTCTTGCTCAAAGGGTTCTTTACTTGTACCAAATCCAACTTCTATCGAGAACCTTCCAATCGAATCATCTTGTAGCTACAGAAGGAGGCTCTTCCCAGATGGTTCTGGAATCTTCACCTCCCTCCGATTCTCTCTTCCTGAACTTGGAGTATCAATGTACTGCGATTTGGAGTCAACTGCAATTGCATGTTCTTCGTTCGGTTTGATTGACATGTAAGATTCCTTACGATTGTCAATTCTGTCTTGTTGGGTACCATTTATTGGTTTTGATTGAAGGCGAGCGATTTGGATTTTGTAGTTTTTGAGCTACTTTGATGGTGTCTGTTAGCGCTTATGTTTCTGTAGATAGTACAGATATTGTCATTTTCTGTGGTTGAGTTTAGCTCAGACAGGATTTCATATTCGAGCTGGTGTGGGTTACTGGGATGGTCGTCCTGTAGTATGTTTCTTTGCTCCTCAATTGATTTAATCAACTGAGTGTTATTGAAGCCTACTCTTTTCTGTTTTGGTCGGTTTGTTGAGTTTGGTGTGCTTTCGGTTCGTTGCTTATTGGCGATTTTGCAATCAGTAGAGTGATGAAGATTTCTTTTTGTTGGATGTTCTTAGATGCTGGACTTGGAGTTGAGCCGTGAGACTTCGAGTTCAAACCTGGTGAGTGATGGCTGCGATGGGGGAGAGAGAAGGGGACATAGCTGCTGGTTCGAGTGGGATAGTAGAATCATCCCCAGATTTGTTGAAGAATACTCCTTCAAACATTGCACTGTTAGAGGATGTTATAGAGAATTGTGTAGGGAGGCATAAGTATCTTGCACATACAAGGAGTCCATCAGATGGTAGCGATGTTCGATGGTACTTCTGTAAGGTCCCTTTGGCGGAAAATGGTTCGTTAACTACTAAACTCTCTTTTATGTCCTAGATGGCTCATTGGATGAGTTACCTAAACCTGGGACAAATCACCCTTAAAGTAATGAATATTATAAAGAGCTCCTGATCATCGCTTTTTTTTTCCTTTTTCCAGCTAGTAGAATGTTAACTATAAAAGAGAGGACTACTGTAAATGATTTATTGGGGGAATTGAACTACAACCTTAGGAAAGTAGCTCCTCTCCTCCTGTGGGACCAAAATTGTCCTTTTGAAGTTTCTTTCTTGGTCCCTTCTATGTGGGAAAGAAGGTCCTTCAAAATATACAGCATCTGCTACAGCTTTGTTGACAGTCATATATCCACTTCTTGATTTTTTTTAAGTTTTTAACTACAAATGGAGAAACTTTCCTTCATTTTGAGAGAACTATGCTTGTGTTTTGGTTGTTAATTTGACAACTTTGTTTTTACAGAGTTAGCAGCTGCCTTTCCACGTGGTGAGATAGTTGGGAAGGGAGAATATTTTCGTTTTGGTATGAGAGATTCATTGGCAATTGAAGCATCTTTCTTGCAGGTTATCATTTCTAAACTCCTCATATAACTAGTTCAATCATTCATTTTTGGAAAACTTTATATATCTATCAATGAGAAAAACATGTCTTCTAGTTTTATTTGCATTAGGTTTGAATTTGAAAAAATATAGAGAGCACAACTATTCTAGGAAGTTAGGCATACGTTTTTAGGAAACAACTGTATTTTCTACATCAACATTTTAATCTTATCTATCTCTCATGCTGCTCTTGAATCTTGGAGTTAATGGAGGATTAAATTCTCAGAGAGAAGAGGAATTGTTATCTGCTTGGTGGAGAGAGTTTGCTGAATGCAGTGAAGGCCCAAAGGCACGTATGCTTGCCACTTCTCACAAAAGAATGGACACAAAAGGGTCTGCTTCTGAAATTGATCTGCCAGCTCAACTTTATGGCATTGAAGAGAAGGAGAGAGTTGGAGTCCCAGTGAAGGGAGATCTGTATGAGGTAATCTGGCTAGAAGTAGAGAACATTTTATGTAGCCAATGTTTAGTGCTATCCTCTTCGAAATTGGACCTAGAGTGCACTCGTCAACTAGTGAGCATGAAAGAACCTAATCCCCTTGGGCGCACTTTGGTTAATGCTCTTTCAAATACATGATTTTTTTATGAATCCAATTTTTCTTATATATAGGTTGATTTGGTCAGGAGACATTGTTTCCCTGTTTATTGGAATGGTGAAAATCGCCGTGTCTTACGAGGACACTGGTTCGCTCGAAAAGGAGGGCTTGATTGGTTTCCTCTTCGTGAAGATGTAGCAGAGCAATTGGAATTTGCATACCGTAGCCAGGTCTACATTCTGTAACTCTCTTGACTGGAATTTAAGTATCTAGTGTTTGAGATACGTCAAAGTTGTATTATGATATTTAGCATCAAAGCCATGACATGCAACTCTCTTATTTCATACTCTGGTTATACATCTTTGGCAGATTTGGACTCTTAATTTTTCCTTGCATTCGACATGAAATGGGTAATCATTTTGAGTGTATAATGAGTCTTATTTGATGTCTTCAGGTGTGGCATAGGAGAAGATTCCAGCCATCTGGATTATTTGCTGCTCGAGTTAATTTACAAGGCTCTACCCCAGTATGACCTCCCCCCACCCTCCACCACCACACACACACACATGCGCGCGTTTTTTGTTACTGAGATCGTGCTTGTGTTCTACCTTTATAATATCAGCACGAACACCTTATTTGCAGGGATTACACGCCCTTTTCACCGGGGAAGATGATACTTGGGAGGCATGGCTAAATGTTGATTCTTCGGGATTTTCGGGTATCATTGGTCTTAGTGGAAACGGCATTAAACTTAGGCGTGGCTATTCCACGTCTCAATCACCAAAGCCAACACAGGTAAATTTTATATTTGCATCGCTGCAAACTCCTAAACTGTTGTCTCAGCAATTGTTGCTGCTGTGTTATTATAATTTATTTAGATAATTAGTCCTGCCCATTCCTGTCTAAGAAAATTCTGATAGGGATGATAGTTTCTTATCACAAGTTACGAAGAACCTTAGTCTTCTTATATTTCAGCACCTTTCTCGATAAGGTTAGGGATTTGGCTTCTTTTCTAATTCACCTTTAAAACTAAATTCCTCACATAAAGGCAAAAGGTGGCCAGAGTTCTCTTCTTTAAGGTGTGAACATGCATTGAAGAAGAATAACTAAGAGATACAGTATTTTGTTGAACAGATGGTTTGGATATCAAGGAACTTTTTCATTACATGACTGTATCCTCAGTGGAAGGAGCTTCCGATGTAGTTTGTTTTGAACTCTTCATGGAATGGGGTTGAATTTGGTTTTGCTATTCAGGATATTCAAGCTCCACCAAATTTAAAGAAAGTTAATCAAGTGATGATTAATGATTACACTATTTTTGGTATGATATTATACTATACTAATAATATGAATGTCGAATTGGTACTTTATTCTGTGATGCCTACACACTACACATGTAGTCCTTCAAAATCTGTCAAGGGATTCTGCTACACTAATGCAAACAATAAATATATTCTATTTAGGATGAATTGCGCCAGCAGAGGGAGGAGGAGATGGATGATTATTGCTCCCAGGTACAAGATTGGTTACTTCACTCCATTGTAATTTTATCTGCCTATTTGGTTGGATTCTAAAAAATAACCTTGACGTGTTTTGGTTTTCTAGGTTCCTGTGAGGCATTTGGTGTTTATGGTTCATGGTATCGGTCAAAGGTTGGAGAAGTCCAACTTGGTTGATGATGTCACCAATTTTAGGCACATTACAGCAGATCTTGCGGAGAAGCATTTGACATCATACCAACGTGGTGCTCAGAGAGTTCTCTTTATACCCTGTCAGGTGAATGCCTCTTCTAAGTGATTGTATCTTTGTTCAAAATTTCAAATCTCAATACTATCAGATGATATAGTGAAACTGCATTAGTACATTGATTGTAGTGATTTTGTTATTATACTTACATCAGCTTAAAAGGAAATGATATGATTGTTTCAGTGGAGAAAGGGTCTGAAGCTCAGTAGTGAATCTGCAGTTGAAAAGATTACGCTGGATGGAGTTCGGGGACTACGTACCATGCTTAGCGCGACAGTTCATGATGTACTGTATTACATGAGTCCCATTTATTGTCAAGATATCATTGACTCGGTAATTGTTTAAGTTCTTTATATTCTCTCCTCTGGATGGTTCATACTCACTATATCTGCCCTTCAACTTGATACAAAAACGTAGACTGCTGTCTAATTTTTGTTCAAGTCTCAATTTCTTCTTTTTTTTGCCGAATGGTTGGCTGTATGCCCTATACCCTATAGTATCAGCCGGGTCAAATGCTCAGATACCTATGTCCAAGGAAAAAATAATCTCAATCACAAAAAATAATTTATTGTAAATCCTATTGAGTTATGGATGCCTTAAGGATCTTAGATTAGCTACTTATCTGCAGGTGTCTAATCAGTTGAACCGACTTTATCTGAAGTTTCTCAAAAGGAATCCTGGCTATGACGGGAAGGTATTTCACCACTGACAGTGGATTCCCCTTTGTTATTGATTTACTTTTACATTTTTTTAATGACAAGTGTAAATGACATACTTACACAAATTATATACAGGTGTCTGTATATGGCCATTCCTTGGGAAGTGTCCTCTCATACGATATCCTCTGTCATCAAGACAGTCTGTCCTCTCCATTCCCAATGGAATCGATGTATAAGGCAGCAGAAGATAACCTCAAATCGTCTCCGATGTGTATATCCACGGTCGATATGGAACATGAAAATTTGCATGAAGAGGTCAGAACCACAGAAGTGGTTTCTGTTGATGGGGGGATGGAGAGTGTTGGTGAAGATCTCAGAAGAGCGCAGAATGAAGAATGTGGTGGAAATTCTTCAGGTTCAGATGAGTCTTGCCTGACAATGTCAGAATTACAGAACAGTGAGGAAGATGTTCAGAGATTGTCTTGTGATTTAGGAACTGATGGATTGAAAGAAGCTGCAGGTAGAAAGAGTGCAAGCTCGAATAACACTTCAGAAATGGATGACATTGAAGATGCATCTAAGGATGACACTTCTAAGGAAGAAGAGATCAGTAAACTGAAGACAGAGGTAGGAACTTGGTACTGTTAATTCGGGATACACTCATTGCCGCAATTCCCATTCTAGTTCTCATAGAATTTTATCCAAATGTTAGATTGACTGTTTGAAAGCAACAATTGCCGAACTAAAGTGTAGAAGAGAATCTAGTACAGAACCGCATACAGGTAATTGCTAGTAAATGTTTTATAATTCCTGGTTCCAGTGAATTCAGTGTTCTTACGTGTTTTCTCAATTTCATGTGAACTCATCAGGAGTCAGTGATAACTGTCATCCGAATCAATTGATGACCAGTACTTTAATCGAGAAAGATGGTGTTTGCAATAGCTATACACCTTGTGTCAAATACACAAAGCTTGAATTCGGGGTATGTCCGTGAAAAATGTAATTTTACTGAAACATTACGTCTTTTCCTTTGCCTATAAGGACGAGATTGACACATTATCTTCGTATTTGTTTCTTTTTTAAAATTATTTCAGGCTTTCATTAACATCACCTATATTATGTTATTTATGTTGGTATTTGTATCTTATTATGTCAGGTCGACACTTTTTATGCTGTTGGATCACCACTTGGTGTTTTTCTTGCCCTACGGAATATACGGATTGGAATAGGTAACAAACTTAATCTTGTAGAAATAAACCTTTTGTTGTCTCATTTATTCAATTTCTGTCCTTTAAGATACTACTGTTGAATCATAATAATCTCATGTTATGTGTAGGGAAAGGGAAGGATTATTGGGATGAAGAGAACATAATTGAAGAGATGCCCTCTTGTCGACAAATGCTCAACATATTTCACCCATTTGATCCAGTAGCATATAGGTTTATCTCAATGCCATATAATTTGCTTGAACTCCAATTCCCACCCACAAATTGAAGGACAATCATATAAAGCTTTATATGGAAATTCTTCCTGCAGAATCGAACCACTTGTTTGTAAAGGGTACGAGGGTATGCGCCCTATAATAGTCCCTTACCATCTAGGTGGAAAAAGGTTGCACATTGGGTTTCAGGTGAGTCTGTCATCCAATCGTTGCTCTTGAATTTCATTGTAAAATCTCTGAATTCTAGTTGAAAAGGTTCTGATTTTTCGCTCTTATGAAATTTGCAGGAATTCACTGAAGATGTTGCTGCCCGAACGCAAGCCGTAATGGATAGCTTGAGCCATCTAAGGGTGAGTAATTCTGTTATGACTTAGTCCCACTATTGCATACCGACTTTTTGTACCACTTTATCTTTGGCATACTAAACGTCAGTCAAATGCATTTTTAGTTCCTGAAGTATTATGCCTTCTATTAATTTTGATCCCCAACTGAGCTATGCATCATCGAAGAGGCGTATAAGTTGAATAATTAACTCCTCTGCAACTGTATATAATGGGAGTGGGACGTGTAGCTGAATTTTAGTTTATGTTAACGTAAAATATTGGTATCTAATATTGAAACATATGTTTGAACAGGTCAAGGTACTCACGGTGTGCCAATCGAATAAGGACGACATGTTAGAAGGTAAGACACATTAAAGGAATGGAATGGCCACCTTTTGTCTTTCTGCCCTGAAATCCCTCCCTTGTCTGGAATTAATTGATTGGATTGTATATGAATATCTTTGTTGCAGATGGAGAAGATGACATGCAAGAAGAACAAGGGAGGTCGTATGGATCGCTGATGATGCAGCGAATAACGGATAGTGATGAAGGACGAATAGATCATGTTCTTCAGGTCTGTACTGAATGATTTTGTTAACATGCAAACTAAATGGAATTAACCATAGCATCTATCTATCTGTCTATCTAAATTTGCAGGATAAAACATTCGAGCATGCGTATATATCTGCCATTGGAGCTCACACGTAAGTACTAAGCACTGCTATTAACCAATGTGGAATGTGATCATCTACATACATTTTGATTTGGATGGTGGGTGGTGCAGGAATTACTGGAGGGACTTGGACACGGCGCTCTTCATATTGAAACACCTCTATCGGGACATACCTGAAGGCCCCAGTAATGGAGTCTCTACCCCTCAAACCAATGCCCCCCACAGATCAGCAGAGGAAGAAGAGCTTCCTCTGACGTTGTCTCACAATTTGCAAGCAAGAAACTTATCTAGGAAAGCTAAGAATATCATCTTCAAGAAGAAACCATAACAACTGGAAATAGTAAGTATGTAGAATTGGCTTTTGTTGGAGGTGTACTCCACCAGGTCACACTATTTCCAGCATTGCGCATTGGAGAAAATAGGAATCTGTGAGTTCATTGTTGCAGTAGATTAAATCTATTACGAAGGAAGAGACGATACAAAAGAAGTGTACATGGAATTGTTTAGGGTTTAGCTCTGTAAAAACACTCACTGTACAGACCATAAAAATCATGGTTTGGTTGGTTGGTAGTTAGTTCGTTGAATCAATTGATGAACACGATGATGAAACAATGGACAATTTTGTAAACGAGAAGAGTAGTGTAAAGGAGATGGAATCTTCTAGGGTTAGTAAAGAGACTGGTTTGAGTTGGGTCGAGATGGGGGAATCAGATTTAAGAGTTTGCTTCTGGTGGGAACTGACACCCACAGAAAGCCTTGATTTCTGCTCGACCTTACCAGGAAGCTGAAGAAGGAGAGGGGTCATGTGCCATTGACAAGTTTGGAATTGCAGAAGAGCACAAAGAGGAACAGTTGTATAGCCACAGTGAGAAGCTTGCTCTGGTTTCTGCCCTAATGAATGAACCAAAGAAGAAGATGATCAAGATTGTGAAGAACATTCGAATTTGTGTGGATTGCCATAACTTCATGAAATTGGCGTCATGGTTTCTTGGTAAAGAGATGATAGTGAGAGACTCGTTGAATATGGTGGTTTCACCATTTCAAAGGCAATGCTTGCACTTGCCATGACTGACAACTGGTGTGACCTGGGTGAAAATTTTCTTTTTATTCCAAGAAGCTGTTAACTATCTAACTCAAATCATTTCTTTCCTGAATAATACTCCGCTATAATTTTCAGAATTTTCCTCTGTACAATGGTATTTGAGAGATAAAAAGAATTTTCCAAGCCTCACATGCTTTCTAATGGATGAAATCAATTGAATTCATTCATCCGAATTTGAGTTGGCCCGCTGTTAAAATTGTGTCGATGTTAAACTGTGTCTGGAGTTTACTCATCAATGCCTTTTACAGCATCCTGTATATAAGAAAGAGAGCAATATCAGTAAGTTACTATGCTATATAAAATGCAGAAGGGTAGTTTCTTTCATGTAGACTAGGGGTAAGTTGTTCAGGTTACTTCTGGAATCTACCCAGTATGTAACAGAGTATTTAAATTTGAAACCAGAATCTACTCATTTAATTTTGAAACCCGGAACCTGTTTGTACAAACGGTTTTGAGTACCCTGTTAGTAACCTACTTTTTTCCAAAAAAAACGGTTTTGGTTCTGTTTCTATTATTGAGGATGATACATTCTTCAATACTGTCATTTCATTCGCATTTACACAAATATCATCAGAAATCACAACATGTATTACAATCATCACCTGCGAATGAAGATACCTGCGTATGAATACTTTTCAGGGTGCTCTCGTTCTATTTATTTAGAGTTTTTTTTTTAATAATATATATAGATATATAGAACCGGTTCTGATTCCGGTTAGTTTAGGGTATCCAAATACGAGAACTGAAACCGAATAAATAGGTTCTTGGATTTTTTTCCCCGAAACCTACCCTATTTTCAAAACTATTACCCGCAACCTACTCAAAGTGCCGATTCAGGATAGTTCCGAGTCCAAATGGTTAGTTTCTTTATACCTAATTGATTGAGAACTAACCAGTCAATGAGTTGCAAATTGTAAGAATAAATGAAATTTAATATCTCCCTAGAAATATTGTTTTAAAGAAAACTTTAATATTAACGCTCTTGACTTAAAATTGGAAAAACAACTCTGTTAGACCTTAATCAAATTGTGGTTGTATTGGAATAGTTGGAAAACTTTGATTCGATTTCTAAAATATAAAAAAATACCGTACGCTTTAACAGTAAAATTTTCAATAAAGGATCAACTCTTTCAAAATATTCTTAGGGAAATAGTCAAGTAAGCATCTATGAAGAGGAAAAGGGGGTGAGGAACTCAGAAAAGTGACAATTTAACCGCCCATGCATGGAGGAGAGCAAACTTTAAGTTAGGGACCAGGATAAAAGAAGAAGAAGAAGAAGAGGATCACTCACGTCGTGACACCTGGCAGATGCAAATCACCATTTCAAAGTTACAATTGCATTGGAGATTAGCCGTTCTGAAATCTTTACTCCGAACTCCAAAAAAACTTACACTCGCAAATGTATGCTCTTGAGACTAAACTGCATTTTGAGAACTGAGTCAAAACTCGGTTGTTATTCGACTACTAGCACTCTAGCAGAGCCACTAACAGACACATGGAAATGCCATCTACTTCGTTAAATGATTATTTATCTATGAAGGGGCGCCAAGATACGAGGCGAGTCGGAGTATGTCGCTAAATATACCACCAGCAGTGACTTCAGCCCCCGCGCCGGGACCACGGACGATAAGAGGCTGCTCCTTATACCTTGTTGTGGTAAAAGCAATTATGTTGTCAGAACCCGAGAGTTGTGCAAACGGGTGGTCTTTCTTGTACCTCTGCAGCTCAACCACACCTCTTCGATTTGTCACGTCTACCACACCCACATACCGCAGTACCTAATGGTTCAATTTCAAGGGAGCTCTATCAGTAAAAAAGTGAATAGTAAAAGTAAAAACCATTAATTATATCGTGGTTTATAATTACATCGCCTGCATTTTCAGCTTCCACTAGTTTGTTGGACATTTCTTTGTCGAAATGTGGAAGTTTCTCCATGAATTCCTCGGAAGAAGAACTCGACTGCAGTTCAAGAGAAGAGAAATGCCACGTAAGCAAATTATTGTTAAAAACTGGAAACGATATTGGTGAAAATGTAAGATAGTTACTCTAAGTGGCTCAGGGACAAGGCTCTCAACAGGGATGTCAGACAATTCAAGTTTCAGACCGCATTCTCTAGCAAGAATAATAACCTATAAAAGCGATAAGCGTCATAAATTAATTTAAGTGGAGAACGATTTATTGCCAAATATGGTAATAATAAAGCTTAGCAGGTAAATACCTTTCGAGCAACATCAGTTCCTGATAAATCATCCCTGGGATCTGGTTCAGTGTAACCTTTCTGCTTTGCCTCTGTTACCACGTCACTAAACAGACGATTTCCAGCAAAACTATTGAATATGTAGCTTAGGGTTCCACTGCATTAAAATCCCAAGAGTCAGACATCCTGCATGACTATTTACTCTCTACTGCAAAATTTACTTTTAATTTAACTGCTAAGCGCTACAAAGTGTGATATTTAGAGTGAGTGGAATATTTTCCATTTTGGAAAACTGTCGGTTACCCCACTCAATCACTTTTTACCAAAAAAATGTAACCTTTTTCACTTTCTACTAATAAGCTTTACTGTAAATTTTGCACTTTGTAGAATTTTCCTTCCAGCAAAATTAGAAGAAGATAGTTATGTACCTGAATATGCCTTCAATTTTCAAGATTTTGTCCCCAGTTTCAAGGAGACCTCGCAAAGTACTAATAATTGGAAGACCCGCTCCGACAGTAGCTTCATAGAAGTAATGAGTGTAGGATTGCCGTTGTAGAGATCTCAACTTCAAATACTGATCATGGCAGAAAGATTTGTAATTAATCCTATGAAAACATATTACTTATAACAACACTGCAACCCCCAACAATCTTCAATAACATCTGAAATAAGTGCAAAGTAAGGCCATACCTGGTCTAGAGGGCCAGAATTTGCTTTCTTATTCGGAGTGATTACATGGATGCCCTTGCGTAACCAATTATAGTAATTAGTAGCAACAGTGGAGTCCGCTGTACAATCAACCAGGACCGTATTAGGAATAGAATCATTCCCGTGCACATGTTGGACCATTTTCTCCAAGTCTGCCACTTCTCCATTCTCAGCCGAAAGTTCTTGCCATTTAGACAAGTCAATACCTCTACATGCACAAATAGTAATATCAAAATACCCGGAGGCTAAAAGCAGTCGATGAACATGATGGTTTGTCTGCAGTGGAGACAATTCTAGGAACTTACACATTACTCAGAAGCATTTTCCTTGACCCAGTGATCCCCAAAACACGTAAATCAATGTTAAATTCTTCCTTTAGAACAGCAGCCTGCCAAAAAAACAGTTTTACGATTTCAGATTCAATGCAAGTTAGCTGTTAAAAGTTAAAACAATGCATGAAAAGAGAACAATGGAATGGAGTTCAAAACAAAGAGATTCAGTTGAGTTACCTGATCCCTTAGCTGCTCCAGTAAGGTACTACCAATCAACCCAGGTCCGATGATGCCCATTGCAATTGTGGTCCTTGAAAGATAGAACCTTGAATGGACAGCTCTAAGCGCCCTTATGCAATCTTCATTCTTGACAACTACAGTGATGTTATACTCGGAACACCCTTGAGCTATTGCGCGGATATTAATATTAGCCTGCGTAAATTTGATATATCTAAGGTTATTTTCAGAAAGATGAACAGATATCTCAACTTTCCTATAATTTCCTGACCTTTGCTAGAGCATTGAAAAGGGTACAACTAACTCCAGGTGTACTAGCCATCTTCTGCCCAACAGCTGCCAATATGCTACAGTTAGGAATCACTGCAACCTGAACAGAAGAAAATTGACTGAGAAAAGTAATTCTAGTATCAGTCGACTATAACTATCATATTTAACACCAAGACTATAATAATTCATATATAGATGGCCAAGAAATGGATAGTTCACATTCTAGGAATCTGGATTTCCCCGTTCAGTAAGGTCTAAGTAAACACCTGAGAGAGTCTTCCAGCATCTAAGGCCTGACGAAACCTGGCCTCCAAAGCCTCAGCTACCGCTTTCACTTCTTTTTCTGGGACAGCGAAGCAAACAGAATGCTCACTACTAGCCTGTATGGCATCGATTAGTGTAAGTACACACACATACATATATGTATATATATTCAATAAAAGCAACCATTGTGATATGTATAAAAGAACGAATGATATAAATACCTGAGAAATCATAATAACGTTGGCCCCTACATCTTTCACTGCACCAAATATGGCATTAGCAGTACCTGGAACACCAGCCATCCCAGTTCTACAAAAAGATATAAATTGCATCACATGTAACAACAGGGAGAAAGAAACGCAGCTGGGAATTATGACAGTGGAAGACTATGGCTCACCCCTCAACATTTATAAGTGCTAGATTGTCAATTGTTGCAAATCCTTTCACATACGACTCCAAATTCTGAGGATCCTCTTCTTCACGAACAGAAGGATGGCAAATTACTGTCCCTGGAGCCGAGAGATTGAAGATATTTCTTATTACAATTGGAATGTTATATCGCATAACTGGGATGATGGTTCGCGGATGTAAGACATTTGCCCCAAAATATGACTGCATTTGAATGTAATTTTTTATGTCAGAATAGAAACAATATATGATTTCATGAACTTCAATATGTAAAAGCACTAGCTGCATTCACCATTTCCCAAGCCTCTTGATAGGATAGAGTCTTCAAAATAACAGCTTCACCAACTGTAGAAGAAAGTATCAACACTTTAAGTTAATTCTTACTCATCACTCACCAGTCAAATACTGTATCAGAGGGTTGGTGGAAGTACAAACAATGTACTATGTCCATCCTTTTAAACGAGATATAAACAATAGTACTTGTGACAGACTGGTTATCAAGAGCAATGACTGTTTCCTTTTTCCTTTTCTTTTTCTGAGAAAAACAGAAGACATCATACACACCTTTTCTTGGATCAGCACTATAGACACCATCCACATCGGTCCATATTGTGATCTGACGTGCCCGAACAAGAGAGCCTATAATAGCTGCAGAGAAATCACTCCCGTCTCTCTTCAATGTTGTGGGTATATTTTGAGGCGTGCTAGCAATAAAACCAGTGGCAATGATGATCTTAGATGAATTCTGGGAATACCACTTCTCAAGCCTCTTTTCAGATTCAGTAAAATCGGGATCTACTTGATCAGAATTAGTAGGATTCACGATCAAGACATCCCTTGTGTCCATCCATTTGCAATCAACACCATGCTACAAAAATCGGCAATACACCGGATCAACTGACTGACAAACTTGATCCCATACACTCTCCACATTATGTACGTTGTCTGAATTTACCGAAGAATGAAGAAAAAAAATATCTTCAAGTTTTAAGACCCCGGATATACGTATACTGGTCAACAGTAAATAATGTTGAATGATATTGCTTTTTAGCATCTAACCACCAGTAGCAAAAGTGTTTATCAAGGATGCTACTGTAGTTCATGCTTATCTCCAACTTTTGGGTTGTTTTGACCCAGCCTACTAAGATTTTGTTCAGGACTTTCAAGTTTGAATTTTGAAAGTACCAACTACAGTGGGTTGAGCACACTGGACTCCCTGAACCTTTGGGTGGAAAAGAATCTATTATTTACAAGTTCCTAAATATATTGCAGCTTATCAACTATCTCTTACGTGTTGGAACTAACTTGACCGTTGGAACTAAGCAAAGTTGATTACAAATATTACATAATTGATAAATAAATTGAATATTTTAGTTAACTTTCATGTCAATCTATATTTTATACAGACTCACATTCACACATTTTTTCTGTTAATCTGAACCGCATGTTATAGATTGCACCTGTTGGTTGCTTTTAACAATGTAATTCTTTTACTGGGAAAAAAGATATTACCTAAGATTATGAACAGTAAAGTTTAATCTAAAACTCCAGCTACCCTCGCTTGTATTAAGGGTGGAACAGAAAATGGAAACTATTTTTTTTTATGTTCTTAATGTCATTAGAGTCCTATGTGTACCCAAAAAAATATATCAAGAAACTAACACCAAACCGTGCTTCAGATTTAAAAAGGAACGATTATGAACCGTTTGTCTTATCATAAGACAATAATTGATTCATTCGTACGAGCTACACAGATTAATAGATCAACAACTGTAGTCTGGAGATTTTAAAGCTTGAGGGAACTAGGGCTCTGAGCTTAAAGTCTCGAGTGAATAGACATACCTTCTTAATGACAGATGACAACATCTGAGCTGACCACAGCTCTCCGTGTCCCACAACAAATTCAGTAAACGATTCCATAGCATGGCCAGCTGCAGAAATATCATATATACGATTAATCTAGTTCAAAAATAAAACTACCAATAAATAGTTATCCAATAAGGCCAATCTGTAGTGTAATAAAAGGTTTCACAGATCGAATACTTAGTTTGACTGTTTCAGGCGCCTGGTTGCTCTTTTATTTGGTGAAAAAATGAGGGGTACGGAAAAATAGTCTTCGCATATGAATTTAGAGAGATTGACGGGAGCAAGAGTTCCTTTTGGTCATGCTTAGGGAAGGGACATGAAATCCTTCAATACCAACAGCACAAGCAGGCAGAAGGAAAACCCAACCATCGTAGGCTGACTTTATCATGTTTAGATCTTACTCTTAAGTTTTAATTCCTAAAAGACCAAACCATGCCGATCAATGCTCTAAATATTACCCAATTCAATTTGAGGGGAGGGAGTTCCATACCTATATATATTGCTCGAAGCATTGCCTTCAGGTTACTGATGTCGCTATCTAACCGCGATAGAAAGCTCACAAGATCACTACCCTCAAGCAAATCAAGAGCTGTTGACCTATGTTTTTCAAGAACTTGGTCCACAGCAAAAACATAGGAATCATCTCGTGACTGGGCCTTGTAGATAAGGTCATACATCATGTCTGTCACCTTCGCCATAGCAGAGACAACCACTAATTTCCTTTCTGAATCATCCTTCACGACTATATTTGCGACATTCTTAATTCTTTGGGAGTTCCCTACACAAGTACCGCCAAACTTGTGAACTGACCACGTGTCTCCTCTGGGAAGTTCAACCTCGCCAACTGATACCTCCACTGCAGCATCTGCATAATTCCAAACAGGTGGAATGAATACCAAAAACTAAATAAAATACGATATTAGAATCATCAAGCAGCAGCATGGAAACTCCGTTACAATTATTACTCGAAAAATTAACCTGTGACTGCAGCATGGGCGGTTATCGATGATTCCCACGCTCTAGATTGACACACAACGGCGAATCTGATAAAATGCGAAAGAAAAGTTTAAGCAGATAAGACTGGTTATGACAGTAACGGAAGGAGCAAGTTCAATCAATAATCTCAAATAGGATAACAGCATTGCATTGTACAATTTCAATCTCTACAATTGACCTTAACCACGATATGCACATCAGAAGACAAACATTTCAAAGACTTCCAATATCCATCCATTAACCGCCATTACAAGTACCTAACGAGGTCTAGGACCTGGGAATAACTTTCCACTGAGAGGAAATGAAAAAAAAAAACATACGTAGTGAGAATCTCGGAGATCTATGGAGGAGGATAACACGCGGTACCTGGAGAAGGGAAATTGTTTTTGAGAGAAGAGACGTCGCGACGGCGGAGGCAAAGAGACCTTCCTATGGGGCTTCGGCAATGAATGCTGCTGCGGCTGATACTTGATCGAAGAAGAGAGTGACGCCATGACCACTGAATCGCTGCTCACTTTCTTGGTGGAAAATGGAGATGTGTCTGTGTTGTTTTGCAGTTGCTCCCGCCTCTTGAGTTGTAGCGAGGAGAATCGGGACCGTGTTGGATTTTTGCATGATTGAAGATCAGAAAGAAAAAGTTATCAGCTGTGTTGGCACTACCGTGGGGGACTGGGTTGTCGTTTTCTCATTCGCTAGATGAAAGTGACCCCGGTCTGTACTCAAAAAAGTAAAAACACATTTGATCTCCAAACTGGCAAACTGTTAAATGATTATTCATTATTAGCTTACTTATTATAAGTTGATCGTTGACCAACAAAATTATAAGATTATTTTGGTAGGAAAATAAGCTAAAACAATTTAAAAAATAAATAAATAGTATTATTGGGAACAACTATAGAATGTGTTTTTCCAAGTTCATCAAAGAATAGAAGATGAAGCACTATCAAATACATAATAAATATGGTGATAAATTAACTGTATATACATTTTAACAGTTTTCTTAGCGAGAATGTCTGCTACTTCATTTGTTTCACGAATTTTGAATATCTCCAAGTTCAAGATCAATTTTCTGCAATCAATAATTAAAGGTATAAGGGGTTTGCGATCGATTCCAAAATTTGTAGTCACCATTAAGTCATCCATGATTCCCCAAAGTTCTGCTATTAGGCTATTTGTGTTGCAAATTCGTCTTTAAAATCATTTGATTCATTCTCCCCATTTGTTCCTTAGGAACCCTGTGCATTCTGCCTATCACGGGTTTTTAAGAGTCGATCCATCTGTGTTTATCTTGACCCATCCATGTTCATGTGGTTTCCATCCCAGTTGGATGGTACTCATTTTATGAGATTTCCTTACTTTGGAAATAGTATTTGAAATCTCGTATGTCTGGCTTAGAGCAAGAGTAACAACATCAATGTTAATCGGGGGAACATTAAAGATAAAGAAGCTTATGCTTTTCCAAATGAAACAAATGATTGAGGTGAAAACAAATTTTCACTTAGTCTAACATGTATGTATGCGGCTTCTCATTCCTGCAATTTGAATACAACCAATAGAAAATACTAATAAATAAGAAAGAGTATAGAGATTGAGGAAATTTCATGTTTGTCCAATTTTGTTTCGCAACCACACACTTATGAAGAATGTGGTTGGTGTTTTCTTCAGCATTACCACAAAGTTGATAACCGATATTTATATTCAATCCCCTCTCATGGAGCATGCTAGCAGAGGATATACGATCATGATTGCATAACCATGCGAAGAATTTGATTATGGGGATCGTAACACACTTACACACCCAATCCCAATTTTGGGCAGGGTGATGTTGTTGTTGGATTCTCATTTGCTTTAAAAACAAATGGTGAATCGAGGCCACAAAATGGATTTCTTTCGAAGATTCCATCCAAATTTCTCTGGACATCATATCCATACGATCATGATTGCATAATCATACGAAGAATTTGATTATGGGGATCGTAACACACTTCCACACCCAATCCCATATTTTGGCACAGTGATGTTGTTGTTGAATTCTCATTTGCTTTAAAACACAAATGGTGAATCAAGGCAACAAAATGAATTCCTTTCAAAGATTCCATCCAAATTTCTATGTCCAGCATATCCATAAACTTACTTCCGGGTATGTCTGACATAAAAAAGAAATAAAAAATATAAGTTGATCACTTATATTTATTCATGTAACAATTTAGTTATTTATATTTTATAGAATTATTAAATTATCACTTATATTTCATGATATAATTATTGTATCACTTTCTTAGTTAATTATTTATTTTTTCTATCACTAATTTTTTAAATTATAAAATAATTATTATGTGCTTCACTTATCATTTTCCTACTTTTTCTTTTTTCACTTCTGAAATAATCTAATCCAGAATTCGATTTTTGGGTTCGAACAGAAGTTAAAAATCTAATTTTGGGTTTTTAAATCGGAAGAAGAATATTTTTTATATTTTATCTCATAAAAAAACCAATACCGATACTTAGTAATTTAATCCAAAAAAATAATATTATCAAATACATAATTTGTGATTAAATAATACAAATTTAAATAAAAAGTAATACAATTAAAAATAAATGATCAGTAATTAATTCTATTAAATTATTCTGGTAAATTAGTGATAAATAAAAATTATAAACTAAAATAATTTAATGAAAAAATTTCAAAATCACTCTTAAAAATATAATTCTATTTGATTAAATAAGTTTAGACACAATTAGGTTCTCAGCTGTAACTTACACAAAAAAAAGGTTCTCAACTGTAGAAAAAATAAATTATTACATAGAAGAATTAAAGGAAAAACTCAAAAAAGAAATACAAGTGTACATCTTTCATCTACGGCGACCGAACAATAAACCCTAGGAGCCGCCAGTGACGCTGCTACGTTCATAGCTCAACAAGCAGTGCAGCTTCCGTGCTTCTGGCCATGTCTGACATTGATGGAAAGACCGTCACCTTGGGAGGCAAGGGATCCTCTCTATCTCCGGCCATCATTCACGCCATCTCATCTGGCCTGGGGACTGTGCGCATCGACTCATCTGCGCAAGACAGGATTGACGAAATCGCAGCTACCAATGGCAGTTTTCCTGGCAGCAGTTACACTTTCGCCAGGCTCTATGAATTCAGCCTAGAAGAGTGCAGAGCTGCCTTCACCGTGCTCCTTCACAAATTCCTCAATTCGGCCCGCTCCGGCGTGCGTAAGCTCATTTCCGAGATCGCGTACGAAGGCTTATCTTCAAACGAATCTCCTGAGAAGTACCGGCTTTACCAGCTTAGTGTCACTAACGAGGAATTGTGTCTTTTGGAGAGATCGCACTTCTATTTGTACGGAGTCAGCGCTCTTTTGGACTATGATTTGACGGCATTGTCGACAGTTGTTGATGCGGTGGCTGCATTGTCTTGTGAAGCCATGAAGGCCGACATATCTGCGTTTAATCTGATGGATTCAGGTGATGGGTTCACCTCAAAAGAGGAGATTGGGGTTGCTAATGATATGAAAATTCTGCTAAATGGGTCCAAGTTGATGAGTGGTCAAGTTAATTGTAAAGAAGTTTCCAGTATTCCTAAAATCCACGCCTCTCTGCGGAAGGCAGTGAAATTGGTGCACGCAGAGACACGAATCAATATAAATTCATCTATAAAAGTCTGTTCTGGGTGTACTGATGATGGCGGTGCAGAGGCAGCAGTGAATTTGTTGTTGCAGATGGCGGGTGCATTACTGTCTGTGGGTGATAGCAGCTTTAGTCGTGTCAAAAAGAATTTGGATTCAATTCCTCATGATTCTTTGAGGAGCACGTTAGTGGTGATGTTTGAGAGTAATTGCTTACAGGCTTTAGACAACAAATTTAAGCCTATCATGGATGCATATTTTAGTAAGAATTACAATAGCTTTGCGCATGAATTATACGGATTCTCAAAATCTGTTTGGGAGATAGTAGCATGGGAACTAGTTACTGCATTTGCATCAGTTGAAGGAGCTGAATTGAGTGGAAAGGAACAAGAGGGCGAGGGAGATGCTCAAGGGGAAAAGAAGAGCGAGAAGAAAAAGAAGAAGAAAGTGGTTCTTGGGAAAGGGACTAATGCCATAGTGCAGTTAGTTAAGGACATGGTACAAAATAATCAAGACAATGCTGAGAAATCAGTTAATGATATTTTGTTATCCTTTAACATTAAAAATCCAGAATTTAATAATGTGTTGAAGATATTCAAAGAAATTGTGGAGAGTAATGATACCAGAAGGTTACCAAAGATTCCAAAGGTAATTAAGTTTGTCCAGATACTTTGAATTTGAATTTTTAGACCAGTATTGACAATAGCACGCCCCTTTTATTAGTATAATGTAATATGAGTATAATGTAATATGAGTATAATGTGGTTGTAGTAATCTTATTATTTGGCATGTTAAACTTTCATAATTAGGGGACTCGTGATTTTGCCAAAGAACAAATGGCTATAAGAAAGAAAGCCTTCTCAATCATAAATGAAGTCTTCGAGAAGCATGGTGCCACAGCACTTGATACTCCCGTTTTTGAATTGAGAGAGACTCTAATGGGAAAATACGGGGAGGACTCGAAGTTGGTTTATGATCTGGCTGATCAGGTAACCTTGTTCATTATAGCAGATGCATCACCTGTACAGTTTTTTCATACAATTTGTTGTTAGAGCTTAGGGGTCAATTTTTCCAAGTCTTGCTTAGTAATCCACCTGAATACTATGTATGAGCATTGAAATGGTAATTTAACCATTTCCCGATTTAGTGTGTGGTCGATAATTAGCCAAGAGATATAACTCATTTGTATCTTAAAAGCTTAGCATTTCATTTGGCCTGCGACAGGGTGGGGAACTGTGCTCGCTGCGCTATGATCTAACTGTTCCATTTGCCAGATATATGGCCATGAACGGTTTGACATCGTTGAAAAGATACCAAATTGCCAAGGTATATAGGAGGGATAATCCATCGAAAGGTAGATACCGGGAGTTCTATCAATGTGATTTTGATATTGCTGGACAATATACAAGAATGGGGCCAGATTTTGAGGTCGTGTATGTGTTGAATGAGCTACTTGATAAACTGGACATTGGAGAATATGAGGTAAGACATCAATCAGTTTGGTTAACTCATTTTATTTGATGAATCATACTATATTTGAATGCTAAAGTTCTTTTTCCTTCGTAATACGTATAGCCTATGGAACGGATTTTGCCTCATGGGTTATGCATTTATGTGCCTTGTTACTGTCTTTTAAAAACAGCATTTCATTGATTTAATGGATAACATATTGTCTTAGGTCCAGGTAGCTCTTACTGATTTTGGCAATCTTCACTTGTTTTATGAAATGCAGGTTAAGTTGAATCACAGGAAGCTGCTAGATGGAATGTTGGAAATCTGTGGAGTGCCTCCAGAAAAGTTCAGGACTATTTGTTCAAGCATTGACAAGCTGGACAAGCAGACATTTGAGCAGATAAAAAAAGAAATGGTAAAACAGCATGTCCCTGCATCTATATTGGTTGAGCTCATGCCTGTCAGGACTTTATTTGCTGGGTTTTCCCTGCTGTCATGCTTATTAACAAGCAGAAAATAATGATTATGAAGCACCTAATGAGGTGCAGCTATATCCAAGAGCGTGTGTAAAGCTTCCTTGCCGTTGTCAAGTTCAGTATAATCTGAACACTATGTGCTGAACACTCATGTGGAAGTTACAATATTAAAAGTTTGATGCCACTTACCTAATGATGGAAGCTTTTTGTCTTCCTTTTATCTATCTATGAGTGCTCAAATAATTCTCCAAACAAGTTCAAGTAGGAGGAGGGGGCGGATGTCATATGGGTTATGAAGCTAGAAAGTACCAACTTTTGCATTCTATTATAATATTGCTTCTCATTTCTTGCCTATCTTGCTTAAGTCTAAGTACTTCCAGCAAGGCGGCTTACCTGAGTCTATGCTCGAGATGATACTAGATCATAGTGCTCTTGTTTTTACACACTGTCAGTATTTATTTGAACGAGCAAGTATTCTGGATTTTAAGTTTCCTTCATCTCACCATTATGCCATTGTACGATCTTCAATCGTATATTGAGTGAATCCTCCATTTCACTTTGATAACATTTTTGAAGTCACTTTAGGTGGAGGAGAAGGGTTTAACAGAAGAGATTGCAGATGCAATTGGTGATTTTGTGAAGGAAAGGGGTCATCCATTGGAGCTGTTAAAAAAACTTAAAGCGGAAGGCAGCAAGTTCTTGCAGAATGAGGGGTCTGTTAATGCACTGAATGATCTAGAGATACTGTTCAATGCCCTCGAGGCAGCCCAGTGCATTGACAAAATCGTGTTTGATTTAAGTTTAGCTAGAGGTCTCGATTATTACACAGGAGTCATCTTTGAGGCTGTTTTCAAGGGGACTACACAGGTACAATCGATAATTTTAAATCGAAACTTTCTATTATTCAATGTTTGGGTAAAGCCAAAATACTATCTAAGCTTATGAAATCTGCAGGTTGGTTCAATTGCTGCTGGTGGAAGATATGACAACCTTATAGGAATGTTTGGCACAAAACAGGTTCCAGCTGTTGGTGTCAGTCTAGGAATCGAGAGAGTGTTTGCTATAATGGAGGCACAGAAAGATCAAAATCAAGTAAGAATTCTATAGCCTTTGTGCCTTATTAGACAATTCTATTGTATCTGCTGAATTTCCCATTATTACTGCAGTAAAAGTAACTTTTTTTTTATCTGGTCCTGCACTAAATACAGGGTATCAGAGCCACAGAGACTCAAGTATTGGTGGGATTTCTGGGAGATGACTTACCAGAAGCTGCGAAGCTAGTGAGCCCATTTTGGCGAGCAGGGGTGAAAGCAGAGTACTTGGTGAACAAGAGAGTTATGAAGCACATTGATTGTGCAAAGGAGTCAAAGATCCCATACATGGTTCTTGTGGGTGGAAACGAGTTGAAAGAGGGCGTTGTTAAATTGAAAGATATTGAGGCATCTAAGGAGGAAACCGTGTCAAGAGATGAGATCGTTCAGAAACTCAAGGACCGTCTGTGTTCATCGGGATGAAGCTGAAAAATGAATCTTTTATCTTTGAGGATTATTGAAAATTTAGCAAAAATGTAACAATTACACGAAAGCAGCATGTACTACGATTCTTGTTGCAAAATTACTCTCCTTTAGATTTTTTGTATGTTTTAATTAGATTTATCAAAATGGAAAATTCGAAAGATATAATCAATTATGAAGGAAAAAAGTACATACTTGAGAGTGCAACTTCATTAAACCCTAATAATTATTCTCTAGGTTTTTTGTTTTTTTTTTCCAATTACTAGACGAGACCTCTGGGAAACCCTTGGAAGTGAGAATCTCACAGGACCGGACGGAGAGAGCGGAGAAACAAGAGTCTCGTTTTCTGCTGCGAATACTTCCACAGATCCTCACTGCAATGGCGGTAAGAATTCTCCACTTGTCTCTTCCGATAGTTAATATTTTGATTTGTATCATTACGGCCAGAAATCTGTTGGCGATTGCCTCCTCTTGCCCTCAAATAGCTCCGTGCCTGCTTGTCTGAGATAGAATTTGTTCTTATTCAAATACGGGTTCACCACTTCATTCACACACTGCTTGATTCACTGTAAGAACCTAAAGAAATATGGATTAGGCATGTCTGCGCAGACCAACTGGTTCGGTGCGTGGATTTTTAGGGTTTTCTGCAGTGCTAGGTAGTCCTATTTGAAAGATGTTGCGCTTCGCTACTATATGCATTTGGATGAAACTGCATTGAGACTTGTTTTTCAAATACTTGCATTCAGTCTTCAAAGATTGTGAAAATGTAATTTTCTCAAGATAGATAGTTCATGTAATTTCGTATAAAGTGATGAATCGACTGAGTGCGCTCTGGTGCATTTTTTGCAATATTTTATAACATTGTCTAAGTTTCCATTGTAGAAACAATTCCGGATTTAGTTTCTGTAACAGCCTACAAAGGCTCGTTTCACTAGTGCATCATACTTCTATTATAACCTATTTGGAAGAACAAAAAACCCTCTTTCTATTGTTTATGTAATTGAGGAGAATTGTTTATGTTGTGTTGTTGCTAGATGTTGATTAATACAAGCTCTTAAAATGTCCTAAACTTAGTGCTATTGCATTTTCATTACACTTCAACTTGCAGACTATTCCAGTAAATCCAAAGCCATTCTTGAACAATTTGACTGGGAAGCGAGTGATTGTCAAGCTCAAGTGGGGAATGGAGTACAAAGGTAATATACTTAAGGGGTTCAAAACTTCCTTGTTCCTCTTCTTAAGATGTTTTTTTTTTCTTTCTGTTTTCTTGTTTCTGATAAAAAAACATTGTACTTTATGTGTGAAGAATTATAGCATGGATGTTTCAACTGTTCTTTTTTCTTGACGGAGGTATTTATTTAAAGTAATTCTGTTGTTCTATTAGGTTTTCTTGTCTCAGTGGATTCCTACATGAACTTGCAGGTATGCCTCTGGACCCTTTTAGTTAAAATTCTTTTGTCCTTCACGTTGCATTGCATGGCTTCTGCAATTTCAAATGGATCTTTTCAGGAAATTCTCTTTTGAAAATTGGCTTCTATGTAGACTACATAGAGATCATCTCTTGTTTTTCGTTTTGCTCTCGCCACCTTGTCAATATTCTAATGAACATCTTCTTTTGCACTGATCTGCAGTTGGCCAACACTGAAGAAATTATTGACGGGCAGTTCACTGGAAACCTGGGTGAGATTTTGATCAGGTAACTTTCTGATGCATCTTAGCTACTAAAATCTGCCTTTCAGTTATCTTTTGACACTTCTCCTTTCTGTAATACTGTTCACAGTTAACTAAGGTGCTGAAATTTCTAAATCAAAGCATTTTCATTTCCTCACCGATAGATATATGTGATTGTTATGCATAGTAATGCCTTTACACTTGTGGTGGGGGTAAAAAGTTACTGAGTTGTTGGAATTGTATTCTATATATATAGTCTAAATGCATCAATTTAGATGCAACCCATCTGACAGGTTCTTTTCTACACTTATTATTACAGATGCAACAATGTTCTGTATATGCGAGGTGTCCCTGAGGACGAAGATATAGAAGATGCAGATCAGGACTAAGCTCGACTCATGAGTATGCTGTTTCTATTCAATCTAGCTGGATCTATGTAACTCACCTAGTATATCAAACTGTCTTATCTTTGCTAAACAAAAAAATGCGCATCAAACCCCCTGTAAGTCGTATTTACTGTAACTCATTGCTGATTGTTTTGCGCAGCTTTGACTATCATTTAGAAGAGTAATGGTCTTAGAAGCAGCAGTAGCATACTTTCTTTCTTCCATGGGATTTGATCTTATTTGGCAGTTGATTAAAAAGACCGATCTCGTTATGCTAATAATGGTATCATGTGTGCTAATCTCTAACAATCAGTCTCGTTGGATTTGGGTATTATTATGGGGTTAATTACTTAATTGGTTACACATGTTTCACCATTGTGCAGAATTATTACACATGTTTCAAAATGTGATTAATTGGTTTTGCTATGTGACTAATTTGTTACACATGTTTTTCCCAATGTGATTAATTGATTATTCCGTTAGTAAACCGTTAATTATTTTTTTTAACATATTATTGAATTGTGAAATGACTATTATGCTCTTAGTGATATTGAAGAACCCAGAATCGTCTTGAAGAATCAGAATCAATCAAATTGAATTGAAGAACCCAGATATTGAAGAACCCAAAATTGCGATTATGGGTTCTTCAAGAACCCATAAATTTGATTATGGGTTCTTCAATTCAATTTGGTGATGAAGAATACAGCTTGGTGATGAAGAACACAACTTGGTTAATAAAAAGAATAATTATGTCATTTTATGTATCTAAATAGTGACCTAACTGTGATTTCTAACGGTGAACAGTAAAAAAATCAATTAGTCACGTATCAAAATCAATTTATCACATTTTGAAACATGTGTAACTATTCTTCACAATGGTTAAACATGTGTAACCAATTAAGTAATTAACTCATTATTATTATGTAATAACAATACCAGGACGTCTTGCACGACGGAAAATTTAGTCAAACAAGATGGAATGCTGTTGGGAGAAAAACCAACCAAGATTCTTTCTAGACATTACTTCCATCTTCGTGACGAAATGCATCTTCGTCTTTCGCTGGAAAGCAGAAACGATTGTAACACGGCATGAGTAAATAGTCCACCCTTACTATTCAACTCTTATAAAAGTCTAGGGATGAAATTGGAATTTTATATTTTTCTAGGGGAAGGAAATAAATTCCGACGTGTTGCACGACGGAAAACTTAGTCAAACAAGATGGAATGTTGTTGAGAGAAAAACCAACCAAGATTCTTTCTAGACATTACTTCCATCTCCGTGACAAAATGAATCTTCGTCTTCCGCTGGAAAGCAGAAACGATTGTAACACGGCATGAGTAAATAGTCCACCCTTACTATTCAACTCTTATAAAAGTCTAGGGATGAAATTGGAATTTTATATTTTTCTAGGGGAAGGAAATAAATTCCGACGTGTTGCACGACGGAAAACTTAGTCAAACAAGATGGAATGTTGTTGAGAGAAAAACCAACCAAGATTCTTTCTAGACATTACTTCCATCTCCGTGACAAAATGAATCTTCGTCTTCCGCTGGAAAGCAGAAACGATTGTAACACGGCATGAGTAAATAGTCCACCCTTACTATTCAACTCTTATAAAAGTATAGGGATGAAATTGGAATTTTATATTTTTCTAGGGGAAGAAAATAAATTCCGACGTGTTGCACGACGGAAAACTTAGTCAAACAAGATGGAATGCTGTTGGGAGAAAAACCAACCAAGATTCCTTCTAGACATCACTTCCATCTCCGTGACGAAATGAATCTTCGTCTTCTGCTGGAACGCAGAAACGATCGTAACACGGTATGAGTAAATAGTCCACCCTTACTATTCAACTCTTATAAAAGTCTAGGGATGAAATTGGAATTTTGTATTTTTCTAGGGGAAGGAAATAAATTCCGTAGGCTTCTTTGATCCCTTCCCTCCCTTATCGCCAACAGATAACAGAGAAAGAATTGGAAAGGAAGAAAGAACATATAAACTACTGCATCTACTTTGGTGGCCCAACAAAAACAGCTCCTTTTTCTTGCTCTCTCTCTATTTAGTCTTTGATCTTTCCTTCTATCAGAATCCATTTCCATATTCCTCCCGACCTTCTGATTAGGATAAATCCTCAACCATGGAAGGAGAGGCGGCAGGCGGCGATTTTTTCGACTGGGAGCTTCTCCACGAGTCCGATTCTCCCACCTCCGTCCGCTCCCTTCGCAACTACGAGGAAATCGAGGATGTTTCCGAAGGCATGATTCAGGCTGATTACTTCTCTATCGATGGCTCCTCCAGGTACGCCAAGTACCCTGCCGTTGCCAGTGAGGAGGGCTGTGACTCCGACAACCCTAGCTGGGTCGATCCTGCTCCCGGCGGGTACGGAACTCAGTTCCCCAGGAAGAATAGCGGTGAATTTTGGTCCGATTCTGGGAGCGATCTCTCCGATGAGCATCGTAAGGTGGTGGATTTCGATGCCAAGGCGGAATTGAAGGAACTGGTGGCTGGTCCAGTTGAGAAAGCTGACGATTTTGGATTTGATGTTCGCAAACTGACCTACTTTCCTGTGGAAAATGAAATCGCTCGGACAGGTTTTGAAAGCTTGGGAGAAATTAAACCTGTTGATCACGATTCAGATAAGAATCAGTTCTGGTCTGATTCTGGCGGCGATGAATTGGCCGCAATTAACAAGCTTGGAGGAAATGAATCGATTGTTGAGCCTGAACAGTTCAATGATCAGAGCAGCGAAGATCATGGAAATAACAGTGCAATCGAAAAGGTGAAGGTTGGGGTTGATGAAGAGAAGAGGATTGTATGGTGGAAGGTTCCGTTCGAGCTCTTGAGGTACTGTGTATCGAGGGTTGGTCCTGTATGGTCATTCTCTGTAGCGGCTGCGGTTGTTGGATTCGTTATATTGGGGAGAAAGTTGTACAGAATGAAGCACAAGAGCCGCTCTTTGCAGCTCAAGGTTACCCTAGACGACAAGGTTTGCTTTCTGTTCTGTTTCATTATCAGTTTTGTTACCACAGATTCGTGCTACGCATATAACGGCACTGCTGTCATAATCAGTTCTGTTTCCTTAAAATTTGGATTGAAACTGAAGGTGTTCTGGAAATAACCTATAAGCAGATAAGAGTTGAATTATGCATAGAATGTTGCGTTAATCTAAAAAGGAAAAAGATAATTCCGAATCAGATGTTTCGAACTTCATGTGAAATTTGTAAGTTGTAACACCTTAATGAAAACACCAATAGTGCTGCTGATTTAAGAAGATAAGATGGTTGCTCTTACACATACTTTCACGTTTTTCTTTAAATGATGACGATCCAGGCTTCTGTGTTATATTCAACTTTCATGTTTTGAGCAACATATGTATTCATCCGCCTGTTTAGAAAACCTATTTCATTAGCATATTCACGGGTTTGTTGTGACTATGGGTGTCTTCACTCCTTTAAGCATTTGACCATGACATGTGAGAAAGGTTAATTTTTTACTGCTGTGATTTTGTGGAAGTTTAATTGAGAGAGTTGTAGGTCATAAAAGCAAGCAATTGTGGAGTTGGTTAAACATCACATATTTGCATCACATAGCTCTTCATTGCTAGGATGAACTTTTCTTTAGTTCCATCTGTCAGGATGAGATCTATTTTTTAGTCATTACCTCTGTGCTCATGAAACTTGCTGTTGATCTTGACTTACCTCATACAGTTGCTGAATAAGTTCATGAAGTGTAATTGTGGTGACATATTTTCAACTGCAGAATCCACTTTATATGGTAGATCAGTCAACTTTTGGTGTCTTGTAAATTCATATAACTATCTGAACTCACATCTGAATCTTTTTCTTATCCTGCAAGGAATGCATGTATATAGGATTTAACCATTTTTTTTTTTAAAATCTCGCATATGTGAATGTTTGGTACGGGTGATGCAGAAGGTGTCTCAGTTCATGACTCGAGCAGCCCGCCTCAATGAAGCTTTCTCAGTGGTGAGGCGGGTGCCCATGATAAGGCCTGCCCTTCCACCCACAGGAGTTGCTCAGTGGTCCGCAATGGGTCTGAGGTAGAAGTGTTACACCCTTCCTCCGGATCACTCTGTAAGTGAAGTTAAATTTGTGTCCCAAGAAGAACTTGAGGTAAGGCATAAGGGTAAGTAGCAAGTAAATTGGGTTGGGTGTGGTTGTGTTTGCTTTTTGTATCTACTAAGTAAAGCGATACAGCTTACTGTTGGTATAATAACACTGTAAATGGTGGTGGTTGGACAACGATGGAGTTGAGTATTTCTTCTGCTCTCACTCTTGGTATAATATTCTTGTCTATAAATGGTGATTAAATTTGGTTTGTAACTCCAAGCTGTTCTTGCTCAACTTTTTCTACCTAAAATATTATATATTAATATCATCAAAATCATATTATGGATAATAAACTATTGTATTTGACAATTTGGGTTATTATCATTATTCTTTTACTCTATACATAATAAATTTGTAGAGGGAGAAGATCTTGTAGATCTTACTTTATGTATATATATCTTACTTTATGTATATATATGCATTGAAATTTGAAAGCTTCATATTGCGCGTCTTATTAAATTGGCCCATCTGTATGGGCGGCATTGAGGATAACATTCAAGTAGAGTGTGTAGATTGTGTGTGGTGTCGTGTCTGGTCACGGAACAGACAAGTCCCTGCCCGCCTCATCATCGTGAGGTGCTGTCTATGTCTCATTGTCTTTATAGGGATATAAATATCTTCAATGTAAAAAATTATGTATTAATTAATTCAAGTAAAATAAAAAGCTTTATGTATACTGTGAAAGCAGCAGCAAGTACCTGTTTTCTGTTTATCCTTTCTTGCCGACATCATATCATAGGCCTATTTTCTTGAAGGCACAACACAGTACGATAAGAAACTGCTACGATGATGCATAAATTAATGTTCAACTAGACCACAATTCTGCTGTAATGAACCCAGTGCGTTCTGACATTGACCACTTCTGCAGCCGTAAACTTCTCATGGCTCTTCATCATGCCATGAAATTGCAAACACGACTATGAAGGTGAAAACCTGACTTCATTATGAAGGGCATAGCTTGACTTAAGGGCATCAATGGAGCCGAGCAGCCATCAGTTCTTTGGCAACTGAATTTCAGCAGATGTTTCTGACCATTTCTTCTGGTGGCCTTTCCTACGAGCCAGAACTGTCAAAATACAGCCATCGTGCATCGAGATGAACTGCTCAAATTCAACTGCAGATGTGGGACTGACATCAACCATCATCATAACTCTAGAGAGCCAAAACTGGTTCTTCAATTCATCAATTTTCGTCTTATATATTCACCCTTGTATATCCAATTTCATGGTTATATTCTATCGAGGGTTGCTCCCCATTCTGAAGATCGATCCAGCTATAGCCCGGATTTTTAGCAACCTGGTTCGTATTCATCAGCTCCCTCACTTCCCTGGCTTCATCCCACCTTCCCAAAGAACCATAGATGTTGCCTAGAAGGATGTATGGAGCAGAATTTCGAGGATTCAGCCTGAGGAGTTCATCAGCAGCTTTTTTTGCTAAACTTGCATTGCCATGCACTCTACAAGAACTCAAAAGAACCTCCCACACAATGGAATCATCTTTGTTTGGTATCTTCTCCATAAACCTTTCCGCTTCGGTAAACAGACCAGCTCGACCCAATGCATCTATGACACATGTATAATGATCCATTAGAGGTTCTACTCCATGCTCTTGCTTCATGGAGTTGAATATCTGAATTGCTTCATCAACCTTCCCTGCATGGCTACATGCAGTTAAGACAGCAATGAATGTGATGCTGTCGGGTTTCTCGGCTAAAGAAATCATGTCATTGTAGACATGAAGAGCGTCACTTCCCCGACCATCTTGTGCATAGCCATGAATCATCTCATTCCATATCACTGTATTTCTCAGAGACATTGTATCAAAGAACCTGCGGGCACTATCTACATCACCACATTTACAGTACATGTTAGTGAGGGCACTGCCCACAAATACATCACCTGTGTAACCATGTCTTGCTATCAGAGAGTGAATCTGTTTCCCTTGGAATGAAGAAGATGGGTTTCCGCAGCAACTCAGAATGGTCGTGTAGGAGAATTCGTTGGGAAGCATCTCTTTTTGCCGCAGCCTCTTAAAGAAGTCAAAAGCTTCCAAATCTGGGGAATTGATTGCAAGACCTGTCATCATGGAATTCCAACAGACAATATCTGGTTCCATCACACCATGGAATATGAGCTTTGCCAACTCAGTCTTCCCACATTTTGAGTACATGGAGATAAGTCCACTAGTCACGTATACATCTGCATGGCAGGTGCCTTTCAATGAAAGGGCATGCACTTGTCTCCCATAGTCCAAAAGGCCCATTCCTGCACATGATCCGAGGATAATACTGAAAGTAGTTCGATCAGGTAGCATACGTAAAAATTGCATTTTTCTGAAAAGCTTTATGGCGTCTGCATAGTTTCCACACTGAAAATAAGCAGAGAGCATTGCATTCCATGAAAGTAAAGTAGGCATTGACATGGCATCGAATATTTCACGTGCAGTTTCAACGTCCCCTGATTTATTGCACGCTGAAAGCATATTTATATACGTAACTTCATCAGGTTCAAAGCCATAAGATTGCATTTTCTCCAGGCAAAGAACAGCCTTGTCACTATGGCATTTGTGGCCGTATCCAGCTATCATCACATTCCAGGATACGACACTCACTTCAGGCAAACCAAAGAAAATTTTCTCAGTGCTATCCATATCACCGTTCTTAGCATACATGTCGAGCAACGAATTGCTCAAATGAAGGTCCTTCTCAAATCCAAGCTTAATGGACATGCCATGTAGTTGCTGCCCATGATGTCTGCAAGAAACCTTATTACCCTGTGCAGAGTCTTCAGACACCTCTCTAGTACACAGACCCAAAACACTAGACAACGAGACTGCATCTACACGTATACCCTTGCTGCACATTAACATGAACATCTCCAGAGCTTCCTCAACTCTTTCACTTTTGGCAAGGCCACCCATGATTGTAGTGAAGGAAACCTCATTAGGATCAGCAATATCTCCAAAGGCCTGAAACGCATCATAGCTACACCGGCATTTTGCATACATGGCCAACAAAGCATTGGCAACATACATGTTCCTGTCGAGGCCCGTCTTAACAGCGACCCCATGACACCTCCTGCCGCACTCTACATCCAGCAATGAGCCGCAGGCACTAAAAGCACTAGCTAAAGTGAAACGGGTAGGGACGAACCCTTCCAGTATCATCCTTTCATAAACACCGAGCGCCTGCTCTTCCAACCCATGCTTCGTTAATGTAGTTATGACATTGTTCCAAGAAACAACGTTTCTCTCGGGCATACTATCAAACACATGACGAGCCCGTTGCATGTCTCCAGCTTTGCACAGAGCGCCCAGCACTGCGTTCCAAGAGTATAAGTCTCTGTGGGGCATTTGATCGAACATATTGAGGGCAGAGTTTATGTTGGTGCATTTGGCATAGAGCTCGATGAGGCGGTTGAAGAGAAAGGTATTGGAAACAAGGTTGAAACGGAGGATACGGCCATGAAGGAGCTTTCCGAAGGACAATGATTTCTTGTCTATGCAAGTCTGCAAGAGTTCTGCTATGGTGTCGGATAAACCATCGCGACCCATTCTGCAAGGCGCTATCTCTTCTCTGCCGTGCTTGTATAGATATACAGAACATGTGTTAAAAAAATTAAAATCGCTAGAAGGAGGGCTTGAACCTCCGACCTTGTGGTTAACAGCCACACGCTCTAACCATCTGAGCTATTCCAGCAACTTGCAATGTGTTATGTTTAAATATTAATTGTCTATGTAAGAATATGTTCTGGATATAGCTATTTTTTTTTAAAGGGTTAATTGTCAATTTGCCCCCTAATATTTGGACTGAATTTAAGATTCCCCCTTAAAGTTTAAAATTTTAAATTTTAGTCCTAATGTTTGGACGAAATCAAAAATCCCCCCATTCCGTCTTAAGGTCGTTTATTTGAAACGGTAAACCCGACACGTGCCTTGCACATGTATTTTCTTAAAAAAAAAGACACAAATGTCCTTCTTATATAACATTCGTTTCTTCTCCATCTCTCCGTTCCACTGCAACTTGGTAATGGTGGTGCTGAGCCACGTTCCCAGAAACCGTCACCTTCCCCAGTTCCAGAAACCGTCACCTTCCCTAGTTCTGAATCTATCTTTGAAGTGAACACTCCTGCAATTATTTATATATATAAAAAAACTATCATTATCATTAACAAAACAAAGAAAATAAATCACGTAAATCCATCACCCATATAGAAATCTTAAATACCCAACAGTGATTTTGAGATCTAAAAGAAACCTCCCTTCTCCTTCCTCTTCTTCTTTAGGAGAAGGAGACAGAAAGAAAGAGATACATACCATCAATTTTCTACAAGATTTTCTTCACTTTATGCTTGCATCCATCACAGTGAATGTTCACTTTAAGTGTGCAAGTCTGCATGCGCAATATAGATAGATGAACACCAGAAAAACAGAGTATGTGTAAGCTTATTTAAGATTTGGCTAGCTACTAACTACTTAATTAACAACGAAAACCTCATCTGTTCCAAGCTTATATCTTACCTACCCAGAAAGAGTGGAGTTGCTGGAGAAGCAGGAGTCAGGGTACTGAGTGACGCTGCACATAGCGCGGAGAGACGAAGAGGCAGTCAGGGCGGCGGCCGGGACCGAGGAGGAAGTTTCACTCTTGGAGTTTCTGCGGTGTATGATCGTGTTGGCAATGGCTCCGACGATGGAAAGGAGAAGCACGACGACTGCGACAGCGAAGGTGACGGTTTCTGGGAACTTGGCTCAGCACCACTATTACCAAGTTGCAGTGGAATGGAGAGATGGAGAAGAAGCGAATGTTATATAAGAAGGACATTTGTGTCTTTTTTTTTAAAGAAAATGCATGTGCAAGGCACGTGTCGGGTTTACCGTTTCAAATAAACGGCCTTAAGACGGAATGGGTGGATTTTTGATTTCGTCCAAACATTAGGACTAAAATTTAAAATTTTAAACTTTAAGGGGGAATCTTAAATTCGGTCCAAACATTAGGGGGCAAATTGACAATTAACCCTTTTTTAAATCAAGTGTTTAGCAAGCTAATATGCAATAGATTGATCCCTTCTGTTGCTATAAAGAACGTGTTATCAAACTCTTGGAATGGTCTTTGATAAAAAAAAAAATAAAGAAGAAGAGAAAACTCTTGGAATGGTCATAGAAAAATCATGATTGTTTTTGTATCTGAGTTTGATAATAGAAACCATATTGGGCTTGAAGAAATTCAGCAGTTGATTGATTAGTACAAGAAACGGATCGAGATTTCATCATCCACCACTAATCAGAGGTATGATTGCCAACTCATCGCCATCGCTGTGTTGAATAGAGGATATAAACTGATCTATATTGAAACTTTTTAACTTACATTTCTTTACTTCAATACATTATATATATAGATTACAATACTGTTTACTGTTGACACTTTTACTGTTGATACTAATGATAGAAATCTTTGACAATCTGAACCTGCTTATTTTTGACCTAATCTAGAGCTGCTATTGTTGACAGAAGCTGTTATTGTTGACCCAGTCTTTAGTTGCTGTTGTTGACACTCTCTTTCAAGTTGAGTAGTAGGATCCATAATACCTAACTTGCAGAGGACTGTTTGTAATACTTTCCCAGTAACTGCTTTAGTCAAAATATCAGCTAACTGGTTCTCTGACCTGACCCACGGGAACTCAACCAGTCATTCATCTAATGTTTCTTTAATGAAGTGACAGTCTACTTCAATGTGTTTCGTCATGTCATGATGCACAGGAGTTTCAGATATACTGATTGCAACCTTATTATCACACATCAACTTGCACGTATGCTTGATTGGAAATCGCAATTCTGCCAGAAGTTTTCTTAACCACAAAACTTCAGTTAGACCCTTTGCAATCCCTCGAAACTCTGCTTCTGCGCTGGAGAGAGTTACCACCTTCTGTTTCTTACGTTTCCATGTTACTAGGTTTCCATCCACCAGAGTGAAGTATCCTGAGGTAGATCTTCTGTTTACGGGATTTCCATCTTAGTCTGCATCCGTATATGCTTGAACATTGAGGTGTCCATTTTTCTCAAACAAAATTCATTTGTCAGGGGAACTTTTAAGTTACCTAACAATTCTCAACGCAGCTTCCATGTGATCTTCTTGAGGATTGTGCATAAATTGACTTACTACTCCCACGACATATGAAATGTTTAGTCTTGTATGTGTCAAGTAGATAAGTTTACCAACTAACCGTTGATATCTTTCACGGTCTGTTGGTCTGGCTCCATCTACTATCTTCAGGCCATGGTTTGGAACCAGAGGTATATTTGCTGGTTTGCAGTCCATTAACCCTACTTCAGCTAGAAGATCGAGTATATACTTTCTCTGATAAATATATATATCTCTTCTTGATCTCAAAACTTCAATTCCAATAAAATACTTGAGACTTCCGAGATCCTTCATTTCAAAGTTTGAGAATAGGTTCCTTCGGAGTTGACTGATTTCTTCCCTGTCGTTCCCAGTAATTATCATGTCATCCACATAAATAATTAGACAGGTAATCAACTCACCTTTGCGTTTGTAAAACAACGTATGATCTCCATTACTCTGTTTGTATCCATATTTCTTCATGACAATGGAGAATGTACCAAACCAGGTGACTGCTTGAGACCATATAATGCATTCTTCAACTTGTAACTTCATTTGGCTGAAAATCGGATTCAAAGCCAGGTGGAGCTATCATATACGTTTCTTCTTTGAGATCTCCATGTAGAAACGCGTTCTTCACATCAAATTGGTGAAGTGGCCAGTCTTGGTTTGCTGCTATTGCGAATAGTACCCGAATTGTGTTTATTTTTGTCACTGGTGAGAATGTCTCAGAGTAATCAATTTCGTACGTCTGAGTATACTCTTTCGCTACCAACTAAGCCTTGTATCTTTCTATTCTCCCATCTTAGTTGTGTTTAATGGTAAATACCCACCTACAACCAATTGAGTTTTTTTCCTGCGGGTAGCTTGCACATTTCCCATGTTTGATTTTTCATGAGAGCTTCTATCTCACCGTCCATTGCTTGGTTCCATTGCTTGTCGCCCTTGCATTTTTCTACCGTTCTTGGGGGAGTTTCATTGTAAAGTGCGACTCTAAAACTTTTGGCTTTCGCAGATAGACTCCCCCTGTCGCCATCATCCACTGAATACCGCTGTCTGCTTGATTTATGATCTGGTGAGTACCTTTTGGGAGGTACTGGTTGTTCGTGGAGGTAGTATATATCTCTTAGAGTTCTCCTCTACTACTTCTTCTGAACCATCAGTTTCAAATATGGGAAATTGATGATCTATATTAGGAGAAGTACATACCTTAGGATTTCGAGATGTCAGAGATTATTGGGACGTATTGCTAAGTTCGATGGACCGTCCTTCTGTTTCAGAGGTTACATCGGTTGAACTAATATGTGGTTCTTTTGGGTTAGTATTAGGCCTATTCTGGTTCTGGTCAGACATCTTAACCCAACTTAGGCGGTTATTATGACTACTCTGGTTCTCCCCCTGACCGCTAAGTTGAGGCAAGTAATAGTACTCGGTCTCAATAAAATTACAATTCAGTGTAGTGTAAATACGTTGTGTAACTGGATTGTAATATCGATACCCTTTTTGATGTGACCCATACCCGACAAAGACACACTTGATAGCACAAGGCTCGAATTTGGTCATTTCAGACTTTGGAATGTGGACAAAGACGGAACACTCACAAACTCTTGGTGTAAGATTCGAGACTTGAGATGTTTTGGTGTGTTAGGATAATATGTGGAACGGAGTGCGAAAATCAAGAATTTTTGTGGGTAGCTGGTTAATAAGATAGACAGTTGTAGCTATAGCTTCTGGCCAGAAATATTGAGGCACATGAGACTCAAGCATAATAACTCGGGTAATTTCTAAGATAGTCCTGTTTTTGCGTTCAGCAACTCCGTTTTGTTGTGGGGAATTTGGACAGGTGGTCTGGTGAACGAGACCATGTTGTTTATAAAATTGGGTGAGAGTTTGATTTACATATTCTCCCCATTGCCTGATTGAATAACACGAATTTGTTTCTAGTATTGGGTATTAACAAGGTTATAGAAAGACACAAATTTTTCTGGAACTTCACACTTATTTTTTAGGAAATATACCCAAGTCATTCTTGAATAGTCATCAATAAATAACAAAAAAAATACCGAAAACAACTATTTATAGAGTTTGGAGCCGGACCTCAGACATCTGAATGAACTAACTCAAACACTGAATTGACACGCGTATTATTTGCTGGAAAAGTAGTTCTATGACTCTTAGCATAAATGCAAGTTTCACATGGATCACAATTCATATTCTTAAAATTAGGAAATAAAATACTGAGATAGGAGGGTGATGGATGCCCTAACCGACTGTGCCATAACCAGAACTGTCTTTCTACCGTCATGTGAGCTAGTAGCACAATCCCTTGTTGAGCCACCTCATCCACATAGTATAGTCCATCTCGCTTAGTTTCACAGCTAATTATCTCTTTCGTCTGGATATCCTGTAAAATACAACAATTCAGATATATCAGTACTGTACAGTTCAATTCTCTAGTGACGTGACTAATCGATAATAATTTGCATGATAGTGACGGCACATAGAGACAATTCGACACTTTCAAATTTAGAGAAACTTGAATTGTGTCGGTACCCATTACTGGTGTAATACTCCCATTGATTGTCTCATTATATCAATTATATCTCTTATACCTCCATAATTTTCAATCATCATAACTCTATGAATAGTCAACCATCACATTACAAACCTCTTCATACAATTATACGCATTACATCTCTATAATTATCATGCATCACAACTCTACCAATATTTACTTCTATATCATCTTACAAACCTCTTCATGTTCTTTATATTTATTTTTTCTTCAGCACTTAAACATTCTCATATTTTTAACTTTCTCACGAAAACTCATCACAAAATAAATGTATTTTATGTAATTTATTACTCTATTTTTTAGAATTCATTAGCAAATCTACCATATATTCTTTTTAAATTTTCATCTATCTGTAATCTTCTTAATTCATTACATAAATAATAAGTTTTGTAAATTCATTCAACATTTTAATAGGATAAAGAGAAGACCATTGATTTTTGTTACAATTTTTATACTACAATTTTCAGCTAATATCATTTGACTTTAAATTTATTGCATATGAAGCTTGATTTTGTGGTTTCAAGAGGCCAGAAAATACGGTATTCGCTTGATTTTGAGCTTCATCAACAACTACCCCGATTTCGGGGGAAGATCTCAGTACGTGCAGTGGGGTCGGACTGTCGGTGTTCCGGCTAGAGACGATGATGATTTCTATAGTAATGCGGTGGTTAAGGGTTACTACAAGAATCATGTACGGAAACTACTGAACCGAATCAACACCATAACTCGAGTAGAATACAAGGATGATTCCACCATCATTGCTTGGGAGCTCATGAACGAACCAAGATGCAAAATCGATGACTCAGGAAACACTCTTAATGTAAGTTCGATCGCTTCCGGTCTAAAAATTGCGGAAGCAGTCTTGTATATATATAATATAAAAAACTATGTCGTCCACTCCTTACTATTATTATTTACACTAATGCATATCTAATTTAGTATGTAACGTTGATATGAACATGTTTTACTAATTTAGTACAGCTAAACAAATTATGTTTTGATACTACTAGAAACGACTCTAATCTGAGGTAGTAAAAGCAATTCTAAAATGTAATATAACTCAGAAGGTAAAACCTTAAAAGATTGTGTAAGGTATGCCTTTGAATTACCTTTGATCAGTGCTTCCCTTTTCCAAGGCGTTGTGCCTCCAAGGCCTTGAGGTGTTCCCCCCTTCGCCTTGGCTTCCTCAGCAAGTGCCTCTAGCACACACTACTAAGGTTAACCTGGCATAAATACAACTCTCCTACCTCAGTTAATGATATTCTACCAACCTACATACTCTGGGATCAATTTTTGAATACATACTCAGTTAAACGGCGGAGAGATACCGGGGGAATCACCCCAATTAGATTTTCGCCTTCGGAGCAGGTACCAACAAAATCCACTGAAACAAAATGGTCAACCATATTTGATAGATTCATAATTTGCCAAACACCCAAAGCCAAAGATAAAGAGTTCCTGCTGAAATTCAAAAGATAAGCAAGTAACGAAGTTTTTGAATGGCTACCCTGTTCTTAGTTCTTACACCAGATGAATACAGTAGCTGACTAACTGACCCTTTGAGACAACAACTTCCATGACTATCATTCGATTTTACAACAATTGAAAATATTTACATTATCTACTAGCAGCACTGCAGCAGCAACAATAACAATAACAAGAAGCTCCATTGAGCTGATCAGGGCAAGCAACTATAGCTACCAGAGATTATGTGGTCTTGATACTAAGGTGACATACATGATAATTAGGAAGTGTTTTTACACGTTATCTAACAGACTTTTCAATTAATAAGGTCGATAGGACACTGGGTTACTCGTATCATAGCGGCGTGATCTAGTGCGAGTAATGGTTTCCGAGGTTCGTTGACTATAATCATAGTTATTCCCATTTGATTGGGAACCATGACCATTAGGTTCACCTGTTAGGCCTGGAGAAACCACAAATTGATTAAGACCCTTTCTTCAGAAGCTATACAACATTTCAGATATTATACAGTATTCAATGCAAGCAATACCACACACAGACACATACAAGATGCCGAGAGAGGGAGAGATTATTACCTTGGTGCGGGTGCTCTGATACCCTGCAAGACATTGGTAACCCAGAGGAATGACTGGAGGCGTCCATGCTACTATTGTGTGTTGTATCTCGAATTTTGCAGTTGACGGGCAGTGTTAGAAACATTGGAAGAGCGATTGTCTTGCCCAGAAATCTTTTAATAGAAAACATCAGATACCACATGTCAATGTCAGATGCCAGGTAGCTCCAGTACTCATCAATATACAAAGCGTAAGTTATGATGAACCAATTAAAGTAAATACAAGATAGTTGTTGAGACACTGTGAGTATAAACAATAGAAAATGAAACTCTTTTACTAGATGACAGACAACTTCGCATGATGCAAATACAGAATAACACAATTGCCACAGGTTTACAACTATAACAACTGTAGAGTACATCAATTTGATAACTATCAACTAAATAAGTTAGGGAATCGAGCAGCAATGCCTTACAAAAACAACTAAGATCCTAACAGAAAGCATCATGAAGTAACTCAAGAAAAGAAAAGGAGTAACGCACCGCAAATCTTAGGGTTCGACTGTAAAGAGTGACAAGACCAGAGAAAAGCTTGACAGCATATTCTGCTATTTCCTCAGATTCATACTCAACAAAAGCAAAGCCTCTGGGCTTATCAGTTTCCCTGTCTCGAGGAATGTGTAAGTCCACTACCCTCCCTGCTTGTATAAGAATATCATACAACACCCTGTCACTAACCTTCTCATCCAGATTACCTGTACAAATCAGATAATATGGATATGATACAAAATTTTGAAACATCACTTACTTCAGATGCAAAACTTTCCAATTGTACAAGTAACAATCTGGTTATTGTAGTAAGCTACATAAATCTGATTGTACAAGATTAATAATTTAGCCGTTTCGGAAGGGAGACATAAACCAAGGGGAACTGCTAAAAGATCTTGGCATTGTCAAACCCTACGAGTAAGAAATCAACTCATATCAAGCTTCCCAATCTAATAATGTTCATAAGCAGACCATAACAACCAGATTCTAAAGTGCCCACAAGAGCAAAAATAAGCATTAGATGATACTTCTGATGGTCATGTCGGTGCCATTCTTCGATATCAATCAATTATGGACCAATCAACACATGTTAATCGTACATCACTGTGCCCAAAAGGCACTCTCACTATTAAATCATGGTTAAAAAAAATATCAGAATAGGCGGCTACCCCCGAATTACTATGGAGCTTTGCACTAATGCTAAGAAGACAAGCCCAGAGCTTAATTTCGCATTAAGAACAACAACTGATAGTCAGGAGATCTCAGTCGAAAATTTAGCTAGTACAGGACGATAGAACTAACCGATGAAGACGGTACGTTCTCTGTTTGCCGACATGACGGGTTCCTGATGCTGGAGGGTGCGGACCAAACCAGAAGAGGAGGCACCGTCCGCCTTCAGCTGTAGCAAGCGTAGGGTCAAGGTGTAGGTCCGTCGATTTTCCCCTCTTCCGTCTCCTGCGCCAGCATTAGTCAGATACAAGCCGTCAACTGTCAAGGACCCGCTGGATTAGTTTTTTTTTTAATTATTACGGACAAATTCTGAAAATAGATTAATACAAACAATTTTTTTTACCACTAATATGTTTTTTATGGCGCATTTTTCAATATGATTAAAAATCATTTTTCAATATATTTAAAAATGATTTTTCAATATATTTAAAAATGATTTTTCAATATATTTAAAAATGATAGATAATTGTTCTTCGTTAAATATTTTTAAAATTTATAAAATTAACTTAATATTTTTTTTCTAAACATTATAATTACACCCTATAAACTTATACCAATATTACAATTAGATTCTGAATTGATTAAGACTCAATTAGATGTCCTATATTTTGGATACGAACATAGAATAGGTCGCCCAAGATCGGAGACTTGGTTTGAGAACCCCTAATTTGAGCACAATTGAAGCTTCAATCGATTGTATCAGATACAACCCCAATCTGATCCAACCGATTAGGGCTCAATCGAGTCTTAATCGTGGATCCTAAGGTATGGTTTCAAACTCAAATCAAGTCTCCAACCTTAGGCAACTTGTTTTGGGTCCAAATGCAGATCATGAGACCTCCAATTAAGTCTCAATCGGGGTCCTATGTTATGTTTCGAACTCAAATCAAGTCTCCAACTTTAGACTACCTGGTTTGGGTCCACATGCAGACCATGAAACTTCCAATCAGTATTCAATTGGACCTCCAATCGACTGAACCAAATTGTGATTAAATTTGGTCCAATTGATTGAGGCTCCCATTAAGCCTCAATTGGGGGTTCTATGATCCGAGTATGAATCCAAATCAGGTCATCGGCCTTGGGCGACCTGGTTTGGGTTCATACCAAACGATAGGACCCTTGATTGAATCTGAATCAAGTCGAGATTTAATTGTAATATTAATATAAATTTGTAGATTGTAATTGCAACACTTGCTAAAGTATTCAGTTAATTTTTAAAAAAAAATACCAAAAAAATCTAACGAATAATTGACGAAAGAACTTATTACCATTATTTTCAAACATGTTGGATATTTAAAACATTTTTGGTTAAAAAATTATTTTGTGCAAACATATTAAACTATTTTTGGTCTTTTCCTTTATTATTATTATTTGAAGTTAGTTTTAATTAAAAATTATGATATTTGGTACACTTTTTAAATTTTAAAAGTGGACATTAAACATTTACATCATATCCATCTTCATTTCAAGTTTTCAACTTTAGTTACCTTTGCAATAAACATTATGGGTTTAATAGAACCCAAAATATGTCTTGGTTGACATTCACTCTACTAAAAAAACACTCCGTGCCAGATATAACTAGGACCATCTTTTTTTAAAATCTCTTGGTATTAAAAAAGTCAATTGTGCTATAAAAAAAAGTGACTCAAAATAATTATACAAAATATAAATTAAATAATTTTAATTATTAGTTTTTAAGTAAATGTGAATTGTGAATTGTGAAATGCTTAAATGTTTTTTTTTTTACTATTTATAATTATAAATATGTATTAAAAAAATTGTAATGATTTCATAAAAGATTGTGTCGCTAACTTCCCACTCTAATTAACAACCTCAACCATCCACATAAAATATGTCATGTACAACTGTAAAAGAATTAAAAAAAATCCACTTAAATATTTTTAATTTTGCGAAGGCATAATTAAATCCACAAGTGAACCACTTGAGTATACGTTATATCAGGAGTTACTGAGTTTGTCGTGCAAAGGTGACATGAAGAGTCAGTTTTACAGCTCACCAAAAGCACCTTCTCCTCATATGCTCCCCAAATCCCAATTCACATCTCCTTAGTAGACAGCAATTGGATTTGTTAATCTAATATATATTCAAGGCATAAGATTAGATATATCACCATTCTTTAAATTGAATATCACCAAGAATGACAATACATAATAATCTGTATAATTAATTAATTTGAGATATATATTTTATCCTGGTGTGATCATGTGCATATTAAGGATTTCATAAACAGTAAATTTAAGTTGATAAACAGAATTTTAAAAAAATGTACAAAAGAAGTTTTCAACTTCCAAGCTTGATACTCTTTAAAAAGGGTTCTTAGTGATCAGATTGCCACAAATATAAAATTTGTAGAAGAAAGACCACTTCAAAGTTCAAACTATACATTTGCATAGTGCAAAAAAAGAAGGGAAAAAATGGTGATTGATTCCCTTAGTTGTGTGTGTGTGTGAGAGAGAGAGATGGCTAACCTCTGCACAAAGACCGACCGTTCATTACCTTCTCAAAAATGAGTCTTTCACCAATAATCTTTGCAAGAACATGAACCGTCCTTAAAATGATGAAACCTGTTTGCATCTCTCAAGATGATCTCTCTTCCAGTAACCTTAGCTATTAACTTAATTGCGGAATGACAGTCTCCACAAACTCGAAGATTCTTCATAACCCTGATAGGCGACCCTTCCGGGACCTTCAGAAGGCCATATGCCACAGCTAATCTCTCACTGTGATATCTCAAGCTTTGCACTTTCTCTTCTTCGTCCACATCATGCAGCACAAAGCTTCCATCTGGAGAGTAACCCACTTGTCGCAATAACCCACTCAATCTCTCCAGCATACGTAGGATGAGCGCATGCTCAGGATGGCTCCTAATATCACCCCCTGTGAACATATGCACTCTCTTCTCTACGTCGATCCAGCTACAACCCGGTGACTTACTCACACTGCTTGATCTCATTTTCCTCCTCAACTGGGCAACATCAGTCCACCTACCACTGGACGCATAAAGATTCGAAAGCAAGATATAAGGCCCTGCATTATGAGGCTCCAGTTCTTGAAGCTTATTTGCTGCAACTTCCGCTATTTCTAGATTCTTATGCACTTTGCATGCACCTAGTAATGAACCCCAAACTATAGAGTCAACTTCCATGGGCATTTCATCGATTAGTTTCTTTGCCTCATGTAGTCTACCTGCTCGGCCAAGCAGATCAACAACGCATGCATAGTGTTCAACCTGAGGCTCCACTTTGTAATTACTTTCCATTGTCTGAAAAATTTGAAGTCCTTCCTTAACCCTGCCACTGTAGCTACATGCTGAGAGAACTCCAACAAAGGTGACTTCATCTGGAGTGGTGCTCGAAGAGCACATCTCTTGGAAGGCCTGTAAAGACGACTCCCCTAAACCATGTTGTGCATAGCCTGAAATAATAGAATTCCACATCACGACATCCTTTGCCCCGAACCTATCAAATATCAATCTTGCCTTGGAAACGTCTCCACACTTCATGTACATGGTCAATAATACCGATAAAACATATACATCAAGATCAAAGTGTGATCTAACCAACTGGGCATGAATTTCTCTGCCATGATCAAGAGTTGCCAAGCTACTACAAACCGAAAGAGCACTAATTAATGAGGTTAAGTTGGGCCGAACTCTCTCTTTCTGCATCAAAGCAAACAAATCAAGGGCTTCTAGTTCATGTCCCTTCCTCTCGTAAACCTTAATCATCGAGCTCCACGTACGATCATCCTTGTCCCTCATTCCATCAAATAACTTCCTTGCTTTAGCCACCTCGCCGCTGTGTCCAAGCCCAAGTATCATATCATTACAAGCAATAACCGACTTCAATTGCATTGCCTCAAATATCTGGGAAGCTTCTTCCATCCGCCCACACTGAGTGTAACCCTTCAGCATTGCAGTCCAGGACACTTCATTTTTCTCTGGCATCACTTCAAAGAGCTTCCTAGCGATATCCACCCGTCCATTCTGGATATACCCATCGATCATTGCTGTCCAAGATACTACATTCCTGCATTGCATTTCATCAAAAATCTCCCGGGCTTCAGATAAACGCCCATCTCGACAATACCCGACAATCATATTTGTTCTAGTAACATCATCTTTAGAAGGCATCGTATCGTAAAGCTGACGAGCATCATCGATCCTACCTTCCTGAATCAACCCATCCATCATAACAGTCCAGGAAATGACATTTTTCTCAGGCATTCGCCAGAATAACGACTCTGCCTCCTCTATCTTCCCTTCTCGCACGTAACCCCTTACCATGGCAGTCCAAGAGACAACATTCCGTTCTTTCATTGTATCAAATATCTTTCTAGCCTCATCCACCATCCCATTGTTCACGTAACCAGAAATCAAGCCATTCCACGAGACAGTGTTTCTTTCAGGCATTCTGTCGAATAGAAGACGGGCTTCATTGGGCATGCTGCTCTGGAAGTAGGCAGCAATGATGGAGTTCCATGAAGCAATGGGTTTGCAGTACGCCAATTGATCAAACAGTTTGCGGGCATTGTCAATCTGTCCTAGACGACCTAAACGGGCGATTTGAGAAGTGGCAGAGATGGCAAGATTTGTGTAGTATGCTCGAGATGAGACTGTGAAAAACTGCATTAGTGAGAGAAACAAGATTGACTCTCAATATTGTTGATGTTGCTCGTGCCCGTACCGTTCTTCGTTATCAATCATGCCAATTTCCAGAAACGTAGCAGCATGGGATCCATCTGAAGTAGAGGTCAGACGATTTCCCGCCAAACTGGTCGGACATAAGCCACATGGTTACTTGAACCTGACTTTATATAGATAGATAGATAGATAGATTAAAGGGGTTAATAGGTCGAATAGTACAATAAGTTTGGGTCATGTGATCGGATGGTACCGCATGTTTTTTGATGTGGTCAAATGGTCCGTTATGTTTGGAGCATGTTGTCCTATGTTAAATGGTTCATGTCAGCACCACGTCAGCGCCACATCAGCGTCACGTAAATATATAATATAATATTTAATTTAAAAAATAAATAGAAATAGATATTTTAAAAAAAATTATGTAAAACTTTATCTATTAATAAAAAAAAATTATAATTTATTTTAAAAAAATAAATTTATAAAAAATAAAGTTTATTAATAGATAAAGTTTTAAATATTTTTTGAATTTTTTTAATATTTTTTTCCGATTTTCCCCCTATTTTTTCTATTTTTATTAACTTTTCTATTTATTTTTATTTTTCATCTGCCACATCAACGCCACGTCAGTGCCACGTCAACATTCCGTTAGTTAACCTTGACGGCAACAGTAATTTGGATCAAATAACAACATTGCGAACACATGATACCATAAAACAACATAGGGGTACCATCCGATCACATGACCCAAACATATGGTACCATTGGACCTATTAACCCTAGATTAAATATGACATTGCCCCCTAAAGTTTACTTCGATTTAAATTTTCTCCTTAAAGTTTAAAGTCTCCCCTAATGTTTAGAAATAATGAAAAATTCTCATGAAATAGCATATGACAAATGAGAATTTTTCATCATTTCCAAACATTAGGGAAAAATTTAAAATCGACGTAAACTTTAGGGAGTAATATTGTATTTTACCCTATATATATATATGCGTATTCACATACATACTGTTATCTCTATCTATCTCTGGGACGGGGACTGAATTTTCTGATTCTCTTTCGACGAATTTTTTCAAAAACTAACCATTTTAGTTTTTTTTTTATAGAAAAGTAAGTATAGAAAAAAAAAATATTTCGAAAAATAGGTAAACGCGCACCCCAGGGTGGCGCCTATTCATTTAGGCGCCATTTGGAACCAAGACTTTCTTCTTTTTTTTTTTAAATAAAATTTGTTTCATAATGACGACTCGATGTTTAATTAAAAATAAAATTATATATCTATTAAAAACATTTAAAAAAGTTATAGTAAGTAGATATTTTAATTGCGCTTCAAATTATGCAAAAAATATTAAATTTGGATTTACGGATTGCCTGTACGGCATGCCGTAAGTTGAGATATGAAAAATTGACTTAAAAAATTATAACTCAGGCCATGTAAGTCCAATCTCAACACGGTTAACGTCATTTATGTCGTAAATCAATTATCTACGTAGGGTAATTTTTTTTGATTAAACATACAGTGATTTTGTAACCTAACATCGTTTGTTTTATAATTTGACCGAAATAAATAAATGCATTAGGTGAGAAATTTAATTATGTACTTACTCAAAAAAATCAAAACAATTACGGTGCGTAGATAATTTAATTACGAATCAAATGACGCTAACTATACGTTAAGTTTTTACTTTTAGACTGACTGTACAATACGATACGTAAAAAATTCTACATACGATACAAAAACTTCCAAATACTGTTCAAAACACTATTTGGAAGTTTTTGTATCGTATGTAGAGTTTTTTACGTATTGCCAATGCGCGTTACCTGGGGGTGCGCGTATAATTATTTTTCGAAATATTTTTTTTCTATGCTTACTTTTCTGAAAAAACAAACCAAAATGTATAGTTTTTGAAAAAAATCTCTTTCGGCTAAACAAGCTAAATGAGATAAGAAATAGACTGAATAATTAAATTTAAAAAAAAATATTTGAAAAAAATTATATTTTTAAACTTAAAAGTTAAAATTATAAAATATCAAAATTAAGATTAACACATAGGAATATAATTAGAAAAATAATTATAAGAAAATAACATTTACCCTTTTTTATATTTTGAAACATAATATCCACATAAAGTAAAGAATAATGTATATTTGAAATACTAAATAAATAAATATAATTATTTTTAAATTATGAAGTTTAGTATATAAAAAATTTAATCAAACCTTAATAAAAAATGAACTACAACTCTAAAACGTGTATATTTGAATAAAATATATTAGAAATTCAGAATTATTAATAAATATTTTTTAATAAAAAAGTTCAAAACTAAGTTTGTAGAAAATTTAAAAACTCATTGAAAAAAAAGAAATATGATCACATAAAATGATTTTTAAAATTTAATGTAAGATTTTTTAGTAATTTTAAAGGGGTTATATATATAAAAAATGTCCCATAAGCAATTATAAGAATAATAGAAGTGATTTAAAAAAAATATTTTTGATACTTCTCACTATTCTAATTTTATACATCCTCGAAAAATTAATAGATAGATTTGTAGTAGGGTTGATAATGGTCATGTTGGTTCGGTCCTGAAGGTAAGATCGAGACCGTGACCGAAATTTCGGTCTTGCCTTCTAGAGGACCGACCTCGGCCAAAAAAGCCCGCCCGAGTCGGTCTTTCTTGACTCGGACCGGTCTCGGTCCTGGACTGAATCAGCCCCCCCCCCCCCCCAAAAAAAAAAACAATGAGCTCACGGTATTCTTTAGTAAAAGGCGAAAGAATAGTTCACCTCTCAAAAAAACGCTATGAGCTCACGATATTTTTTAGTAAATTTATCAGAATGCAGCTTTTATAGAGATAGAAAACCTCCAAAATCCACATTACTTTCGGTGTGGTATTATGAAAATCTCAAATTCACATTCTTTCGGTCTGACCCGGTCCTAAACGGGTTTTCGGGAAAAAAACTTGAAACCGAGACCGACATTGAAGAAAAAAACTCGTTTGCTCGGTCTCGATCGTAGTCGGACCAGTCTCGGGTCGGTCTTGTCGAAAATTCGGTCCAACAACCTGTTTTTATCACCCATAATTTGTAGTCAAATTTTTTAACAAAGTTTGGTCTATACACAAAAATAACTGAGAATATTATTAAAAAGGTACCTTGTTGTCATAGTAATTTATTAAACATTAATTGGACAAGAAAGGTAAAAATTCCACAGGTTCTCTTAGGTGCAATTGTAGTAAATTAATAATTACTTATTTTTCATACTTGGTAACAACTAACAAAGACACTCTCTTTCATGTATGTATGAATCTAAGGGTTTAAAACTTTAAATTGGCGTGGACGAGTAAATTGTGAGTTGTGTTAAGTAGGGCTGGGCATGAACCAGTTCGGCCACAAACCGGTTCAGAACCGAACATTTACCACATTTTAAAACCGGTACGGTTAACCGCTCCAATTTTTTGTCGCTCCAGATTTTGATCGATTTACCGTACCTGTTCTGAACTGGTTCAAAAACCGATTCAGAACCGGTTCGGCCGAACCAATTTCATACAAAAAAGAAGAAGTTCCAATCAGTAAGAGGTTTAGAATGTCTTCCTCGTCTTTCTCAGTTAGAGGTTAATTGCAACAATTGATGATTACAACACTAAGGACGAAACAAAGATCAAGATCTCATTTCAAGTTGTGTGAGAGACTTCTACATTATAGTCAATTATTCATGTTTCAAGTATTGATTCAACTGAAAAGAAAGAGTAAATGAAGCTGAGCCAAGTCAATCCCGAGCTCAAGCAAAATTCCTCTCAAACACAAAATCTTCACAAATTCAGAGCTTTGTCAAGAAGCACAAGGGAGAACATGCCATCCAGCATATTCACAAATTCTTCTCCATGTTCTTCATACTACAAGAAATCATAATAATACAGAGTTGCGAACTTCACTTTGGAGATACAAATAGATTAAATTTAACTGAATATATCATTATGTTGAAGTTTATAATCAGAATTAAACTCTCCAACCACCATGCAGGGAATTGGCTAAACCGAATTGGCATCATGTTATCAGTTACGATGTTGATGAAATGACAGAAATCATGGATTAGCGGAAGATAATTAAGTGTTATGTGACTTGAATTAGGTACATGGCATACATTATGGACACTAATGAATACGAAGAAACAACATAAATCCAATTACCTTGACCAGTGACTTGCTCTTGCTCTTCAATGGAAATCGAAGATTTGATTCAATGGAGATCGTCGGAGATCGAAGAAATCAATGGAGTTTAGATCTCGATTTGATTCCATACCGGTGAGGAAGGTCGTGAAAACAAAATGAAGCCCAGACCCAGCAAAAGAAGCATAGTGGTTTCAAGCTACCTTCACCAAGCCCAGCCCCGACGACGACGACGCCTTCACCAGCTGCCCTGGATCGCCGCGTCGATGCTTCTGCTGCCGCGCCTCGCCGGCGCCGCTTCGTCTTCTTCTTCTTCGGATCGAGAAGTGAATCAGATTTAGGAGAAGAAGAGAAGTGAACAGATTTAGGTTAGTCCTGGACCGGTTTAAGTGAAGAAGTTAGTCCAACCGTCCGGTTTGGTTTAGTAATTAAATATAATATTATATTAAAACCGGTACAAGAAGTGGTACGGTTTACCGTTTGAGAACCGGTTTTTTATACCTCTTCTAAATCGCTCCATATTTTTGCCAAAAAAACGTTTGGTTTGTGAACCGATACGGTTCGGTACGGTTCAGCCGAACCAATTTTTTATGCCCAACCCTAGTGTTAAGTATGAGTTGTGTCAAATATTTTTAATTTAAACACGTTTCATAATTAATAATGAGTTAATTTTCAAGATTCAAACACGATCTGTGTCATTTCAATTTATACAATATAAATTTTGCAGGTCAATTCATCGACCCACCAATTCATACAATTCACATGACCCATGTGTTCCGCGTGACTCACACGGCCTACGTGACCTTTGAACTTTTATATAAATATATATTTAATTATACGGGTTGACCCACGAGTCGATAAATACGACTCAAACTCAATCCTATTTTTCATGCAAATTGGATGGAGCGTGTCAAAATGATTCATGGGGTCTAAAATGTTCGCCCCATAGATGGATCACCCATGAGTCGTTTTTAAATTGACACCTCTACGTAGTAGAACGTATTGTTATGGTTAATATTTGAAAAAGTCTGAAAATGGTTCAAGATGTTTGCACAAAAAGATTTTTCAAACCAAAATATTTTGAATGGTCTAACATGTTTGAAAATAATGGTAATTAGTATTTCCGTTAATTCTATGTTAAAAATTCCATTAAATATTTTTCATATTTGCAAAATTAATCGATTTTTTTAAAATGTTATAACTAAACTCTACAAACTTACATTAATGTTACAAATAAGTTCTGACTCAATTCGAGCCACACCGGGGGGCCGAACCCCGACCAGGTCACTTAACCCTGGGTACAGTTCAAACTGATTGGGGCTCCAATTGACCAAACTCAATTGATTGTTACTGAATGCTTATTCCTCACAATTGCTCCTTGTGATGCAGCGGAACCATGGCAATTAGGATCTCAAGATGCCGCAACACCTATGATGCAAGGAATAATAGACCTACATCATGATATCTTTTTCTTCCTCATTCTTATTTTGGTTTTCGTATCACGGACCCAAAGTTAGGCAACTTGGTATGGGTTCAGAACCAGACCATAGCACCCCCGATTGCGGATCAATTGAATCTCAATCAGTTTGAACTGAACTTAGTTGAGTTCGGTACAGACGGTTGATGCTCAATTGGAGCCCCAATCAGGGATCCTATATTATGAGTCTGAACCCATATCAGGTCGTCTAACATTGAGGACCTGGTATGGGTCTGAGCCAAGACCAGGTCCTCAAGGTTGTGTGACTTTGTATGGGTTCAGACCTTAGCTAGGGGACCCCCAGTGTGTCTCGAATTGAGTCGGAATTTATTTGTAACATTAATGCAAGTTTGTAGGGTTTAGTTGTAACATTCAGAAAAATATTTAGTTAATTTTGCAAATATATCAAAATATTTAACAAAAACTTTTAACAAAAAATTAACGGAAGTACCAATTATTATCATTTTCAAACATGATGAATCATTAATCATCACAAAAAAAATAATATTTGTGCAACTAAAGTTTGATGTAAACATATTAGACTTCATACTTTTCCCTTAATATTTAGATAAAAAATAAAAATAATAAGTTAACACTCCATTTACCACCTTACCCCTGTTTTTCTCTCCAGTGCCTCTAGATCTAGAATTGACTCGGTTGATCATAACATTTAAGATTACAAACTCCTATACATTGACCATGGTCCATGATTGAATTAAATAAATATATATATTTTTAATCAAAATCGACTAAAGTCAACTTGTGATTGGTGAACACCAATTCAAGATGCCAAAATAAAGAATTAAGGAATACAAAAAATAGAGATATTTTTAAATTTATTGATCGAAAATTTAACATCAAGTAAGTAAGGTCGTCTCATTATATTATTCCTAGAATAATTTATGTCGTCACGAATAGGATTGTCGGAGTGAATAGTGTTTGGCGTGGCTTAAGTTTGAACTGGGCAGCGGAGACGAACGCGGAAATCGTGCTACCACTAACCGCAAGCTTACACTTTTGTCGTTGTCGCGCCACTGTCGACAATTACAACTCCAACCCGTTTCACCCTCTCTTCTCTTTCTTTCCAATTTCAAAAATTTGTCACTCCACCCATTGGCGGATGTAGATCGGCCCTAGAAGCTGCAAAAAAGATAGACAGAAGCCACAGTTCAAACCAAGAAGGAAACTCGAATCAGCAGAGACGGAGATGAACACGCCATATTCACTGATGATGATGATTACCTTATCAGATAAGGATCGAAGATGAATATAAAAATGATCGATGTGGATCGCAAAGCGCATCGGACTCGCGTTCCAACCCTTTTGATGGTTTTGCATTTCCCACCACGTCTATTGTGGGGTTCCTTTCTCTGATCTCGAAGCATCTCATGTGATCTGTCCTTGCTGAATCAGCAATCCAGGTGATCATTTTAGGTGCCCAGTCTTCACCTATACTCAATTTTACTGCTTCTTTACGCAACTCTTCGAATTTCTTGCAATCCCATTGTACACGTCAATCAGTTGGAGTACGGCCTGTCTGTTATGCATCACTTGTGTTTCTGTTTCAACGATTATGGGTTCTTGTACAAGTCTTCGCTTCTTTAAATCTTGACAAAAAGCCGGGCGTTTTCCTACTGAATCGCCCTTAGTATACATGTAGAGGGGTGAGTTGAAATTCTTGATACTCAGATGGGCTGCTAACCCCTTAGCTGTAGTTTCTTGTGAAACGAGGATGGTGATTCTTAATATAAGGGTCGTCCGTCCGTTCGTCCGTTCTAATTTATAGATTAGTCTTGTCTCTAGTTCTTGGTATTGTTGACCTACCTTTCTGCAAATTAGGGAAAACTTTGATTTAGCTTGACTCCAAACTAAGGTTATCTTCTTGATTATCTGGTAATAGCGAAAATCCATGTTACGTCAATTGTGTACATCTTAAGTATGTGCCAGAATCTGCATGTTGGTGTCTTGTTAATTAATCTTTAAGGTAGTATTTCAAATTGTTTATTGATTATTGTGGATGTAAGCTTGAAGTGCAAGAAATGTGCTGTTCCTTTCTTTGATATGCAAAAGTTAGTGTTTATTCAGCTGTGGAAGTACGGCTAAAAACCTATTATTTTTGTGCAGAGCATAGACAGTATTTGAATAAATAGCGTGAGATAAGCGGGTAGTTCGATTGATGCACAATGCAGAGATCGCGCAGAGCTCTTCTGCGAAGAAGAGCTTCAGATAAACCAATCAGTGCTCGGATTCACCTGTACAAAGTTTCCCTGTCTCTGGTTTTTGTGCTGTGGGGATTTCTCTTCCTTGTTAGTCTTTGGGTTAGTCAAGGTGATGGATATAAAGGTAAGCTCTCATTCAATTTCGATTTCATCATTCTGATAAATTAGGACAATGCATGATAATCATTCTGGCATTATGAATAGATAACATGTTTTCAGATTTTTTTCCAGAAACTGAGGAGCAATCTGGTATCAAGGCATATGAAGATAGAAGCCATTCAATTGATGGAGCAAAAAATTGCATCCCAGCTCGTTATGCATCAGCGAAGGAGTCGAACCCAGATCCCAACACAATGATTGAAAAAGATCCTTTGAGGATCGACCGAGTTTCTCACGCTGTACCTCCAAATCTTGATGAATTCAAGAGCAAGACATTCAATTCGAAATCCAAATTAGGGAATGGTCAGCACGGAGGTGTGTTTCACAAAGTAGAGCCCGGGGGTTCTAACTACAACTACGCTTCTGCTTCCAAGGGAGCAAAGGTCTTGTCTTTTAACAAAGAAGCGAAGGGCGCCGCCAATATCTTATGCAGAGACAAAGATAAGTACCTAAGGAATCCGTGTTCTGCCGAAGAGAAATATGTGATCATCGAGCTCTCTGAAGAGACTTTGGTGCAGACGATTGAAATCGGTAACTTTGAGCACCACTCTTCTAATTTGAAAGAGTTTGAACTGCTTGGTAGTTTAGTTTACCCTACTGATTCATGGATAAAACTCGGAAACTTCTCTGCTGCAAATATTAAGTCAGCTCAAAGGTATTCTCTTTTGGAGCCCAAATGGGTCAGATATCTAAAGCTAAATCTTTTGAGTCACCATGGACATGAATTCTACTGCACTTTGAGCGTTCTTGAAGTTTATGGAGTGGATGCTGTTGAAAGAATGCTCGAGGATTTGATCTCGATTCCTCAAAACCCAGTTTTACCTGCTGAAGAACACAGTGAAAAGAAAATGATCCCTGAATCAGCTTATGGTGATAATACTTACCACAATATAGAATCTGTGCTGTTGGAACCTTTACCTGACTCTGTGTGGGAAAAGTCAAATCACAAGCATGATGTGAAAGATATGCGTGAATATGTTGAAGAAGGGCGGCCACAAATTGGTAGAATGCCTGGGGACACAGTGTTGAAGATATTGATGCAAAAAATTCGATCTTTGGACTTGAGTTTATCTGTGCTGGAGCTTTACCTGGAGGAGTTAAATTCTAGATATGGTAATATCTTGAAGGAACTTGATACAGATATAGGAGATAAAACTCTATTAATGGAAAGGATCAAAGCAGACATTAAAGTTCTTCATCAGACCAAGGAGGCTACGGTAAGTTAATCGCTTTACTTTATAGGTTTCTTCAGCTGTTATAGTTCTTGGAAAATTCTACGAAATGAGAAACTTAGTGATAAAGGGAAGAAAAAGAATACCCCTATCCTGGAAAAAAGTGATTGACTGAGCTAGCCAACAGTTTCCTGATGTGAAAAAATATGCAATTTTCATGCCAAAACTCACTTTAAGTTTCCATTATTCGTGTTTCTCCCTTTCCACCTCCACTAATCATCCTTCAACTGTGTATTATGTCCATGCAGAATAGAGATGTTGGAGATCTTATGACTTGGAAATCTGATGTTTCCTTGGTGTTGGATAATCTGCTTAGAGACAACGTGATTCTCAGGTCTGTTCTTTACCGTCCCAGCAATGTTATAGAGTGTGAAGCTTAAAGTGAAAATAGAATCATTGTAATTTCTGGAAACTGTCAACGATCCCACTTACACTCTATGTTTCACGCTTTTCTGACTCAAAATAGTTTGTGGATGCATTGAATTGAGAGAGTTTGATTGGAATGGCAATTGGCAGGTACCAACTGGAGAAGGTTCAAGAACGGCAGATGTCAATGGAGAACAAAGGGATTGTGGTATTTGTGGTGTGTATTACTTTTGCATTAGTTGCTGTGGTGAGAATATTGATAGATTCGGTTGTTAGTTTCTGTTCATGTTTTTTGAGCCTTGTTCATAGTTCCGACAGCAACAAGCCCAGGGATTTTTGTAGCTCTTCCTGGCAACTCTTACTATTCAGCTGTGTCACCATTCTTTTTGTACTGTCATTATAATGATAACTTTAGGAAATTTACTTTTAGCCCCTGTTCCTTCTTTAGATTGCTACTAGAGTCCGACCCTAAAGATAGGAGGTTGATTTGATCCTCTAACTAATTGCCTCTGAAACCGTTAAAAGGACTGACAATTTTCTACGAAACGAATATGCACGAACAAAAATTATGCCCGTGAAAACATATGACAGAATGATAACACGAACACGAAAGTATTTTTGTGTCGTGTTCGTGTTTAGATATCAGAACACGACACACGCGATAAGATTGACTATTTTTTGCGAACTATAAATTTGGACTTGAAAATCTTTTTTTAATACTTTTCTAAATAAGTCTTAGTAACTTTTAAAAGTTTACTTAAATATTTAATTCCTAGATTTTGTTAATTATACATTAAAAACTTGTGAAATCTGATGTTTAAATTGATAATTCTTATCATGAATAATTTGTTATTTTGATATTTTCTTATAAATCTAGCATGTGAACATAAAACTGACTAACTTAACATAACACGATACCACGACATGAACACGCACGAAATATTGTGTGTCGTGTTGAGAAACATAACACGATAAGTTTATCGTGCATTTTCGTACTTGGTAAGTGTCACACAATAAACATATTAATACGCTCATGTACGCACGGTTTGTCACCCAACCATTCGTGATTTCATTCTCTGTTGCAATCTCAGATTAATTCCTTGTTTCCAGAACCGGTAAAGTGAAAACGTCAAAGTTCAACTGGATCGTCCAGAACCGGATTAATCTATGAACCGGATCGTTTATTCAACCGGAAAAGTGAACCGTCAAAGTTCAACTGGTAACTGCATTGAATCAAATTCAATAAGATACAAACAAGACATTCCTTCTTCTAACTCAGATGTGGAAAAAAGACTTAGCTCGACAAAACATTATATGACAAGTAATCTCGTACTATTTCTCTAATTTCAAACAACTTTACGAGGTTAACTCCTCGTCGTCAAACACAACCCATACGTCACTTATTTTGGTCTCCAACCTGCTCGAAAACGTGCCGTCTTTAACCGGGGAAAGAACCGCATGCTTCTTTGGTTCGTTTTGATACTCCAGAACTGGTTCCAACCGAACCGAACCACCCAAACACTGCTCCAATGCCTCGACATGACTAATATCAATGAATTGAACAGAAGGATACTCCAATTTCTTGGTCCCCATCAAAACTTTACACTCCTCGTAAAATTCATGAAGCATTTTGCTCTGCCTCGAGGCCTTCTTGAGAACCTCACAAGCGAAAGAGGTCACCGGGATGGCCACATCGAAGACCATATCCATGAGAACCGCTAAGTCTTCCCTAGCCATTTCATGCACTTGGAAGCTCTCCTTCAAGGTATTGGCCATGGCCGCATGAACCAAGTCAGTGCCATTAGGAGGTGAAAGGTCCAACACCTTGTCCACCAGAATCTGACATTTGGAGATTCTCCTAAACAGGATCTCCACAGATTCCTCCCGAGCAGTGACATCGGCGGGTTCGAGCTTCCCTGAAGGGTTCATGACCCAACTCATCCTCTCTTCCAAATAAGCCATGTAGCTCTGCAGAAAAGAAGGGTGCCTGAGAGGAGCCCACAACTGGAGATGGCCTGAGAAGAAGGCCCTGCAGAGCTGCTGCTCGAACCCACGTGTCCCACCGCGAAGGAGGCGGTGAACTAGGAGAAGAGTCTTGAGGGCTACAGTGAGGTCTTTGGTCTTCTCAAGCCGCCTTGAGATCCGGTCTGCTAAGAAAGAGACAGAGGATGGTGAATCTGAGACCAAGAAGAGGATTTCATGGAGGTGCTTGTCTTCTACAGGACTGGAACCGTGTCCCGTTGCACGGATCACAGCAATTTCTATGTCAGACATTGAAAAACCGACTTGGTTATTGTTATGGAGCATCATGGCTTTGCTAATCGATGCGTGGTCTTTGACTGAACCGAGAGCTAGCTTCAATTTTGCCTGCATGTCCACACCCATTTTCGAAATAGCAGTGCAGAATAAGAGCAGAAAGTAGCATATATAGCAGATAAAATTTTAAAAATGAAGGAATCAAATAAAGATCAGTTATATGGTGGACTCTTTCATAAAGGCAAAAAGGAACAGAACAAGATATATAATGGAAGAAGAAGAAGAAGAAGCCCATGGCATATCCGCACTATGGGCAAGAAAGTCTTACTGAAGATGGAATTTCAATTATATATTTGGATATGATATATGAATCACCAACAGTTTTGGTTAAAATAATTGATAAGTCAACGGGAACAAGTGTTGTTATTTCATCATGGTGGTGGAACTGGAAAGGAAGAACACTATTCTTGAGAATAAGGTTCTTCAGCATCAAACTTTCTTACTATTCGTCTATAAGTAAAGTTCGAAAAAAAGGGGACGGTTCTATGATGGAATGAGATGGATATATTTTTAAAATCAATAAATTTATGGGTTGACGTAAAGACTGTTTGTCAGTACCCGTACCTGTTAAAAGCTTTGCATAAAATATCCTTAAAAACTGTCGTGTCTCCTGTCTTCCCTTTTTTTTTTTTGGCCAAAACGAAACATTCATTCATATAACAGGGGACAAAATTGGAACCGGGATCGGTTCAATGTTTGACAAAATTGGAGCTTGAAACAGCTCATGATCAAAACTTAAAAGATCTAAAAGCGAGGATGGTGGGTTCGAAACCCCGTCACGGTGACACATCCCTGCCATTGCATTCCTTGCTACCCAATCCGCACTAAAGTTTGCAGACCTCAGTATCTTTCTCCACATCAGACTCCTGAAACGAGACGACTCCAGGAGACAATTCTGCAGAATCGTGTCGAGACGCCAGACCCGATCAACACCCACGATGTGGTTGATGACAGTGGATGCATCAGACTCGACCTCGACTGTCTTGATCTTCAGAAGGGTGTCCGCCTTCCAGATCATGTCCCATATGTTCTGCCCCGAGACCGGATGTGCCACTAGCTCCTCCCCTGATGTTTCCTTGGCACACAAGTAATTATAGGCTGATTTGGCTGTAATAGAGCCCCCTCGTTCGAACGACCATCTTAGCATATCTGCTCTGCGGATCCTTGGTATCGGGACAGCAAGCACCATTTCAGCATCCTCCTCATTTAACGCTTCCCTAATGACATCCTCCTTCCAACTCCTAGGCTCATCCCCAATTCAGTCAGCAACCTTCTCATCAAGATGTGCCCTTGTGATCGGGTGAGTTCCTAGTCTGGTCTGGAAACTCCCTGGAATCCAAGCGTCTGTATAGGGGTTGATTGAGGCCCCGTCCCCCAGCTCCCAAAATCCCGCCTCTCGGATCACCTGTCTGCCTTCCAAGATACTCCCCCATGCCCAAGAGGCTTTACTCCCCTTGACAGCATGGAGGAAGTCGGTGTCATGAAAGTAGAGACCTCTTAGAAATCTAACCCATAGGGCCTCCGGTTCGTTGATCAGTCTGGCAACCATCTTACCCAGGAGGGCTGTGTTGAAAGCCTCCAATTCCCTAAATCTGAAACCATCGTTCACCTTTAGTCTCGTCATGATCTCCCACTTGCGCCAGTGTATCTTCTTGTCGCCATTCGCAGCTCCCCACCAAAAACGAGCTATGAGGCCATTGATCTTGTTGCACCAGATTTTTGGAAATTTGAAGACGCTCATTGTGTAGGTTGGGATAGCTGTGATGACCGACTTGATTAGTATTTCCTTTCCAGCGTTGTTGAGGAGCTTCGACTTCCAGCCCTGCAGTTTCTGAAGAATCTTGGTCTGCAAGAAATGCAGAGCTTCGTTTTTGGAGCGCCCCCACAGAGACGGGAGCCCCAAATATTTGCCAGGATCACGGACCAGCTGCATGCTGAAGACTGCTGCAATCTCCATGGCTGACTGGTTCTGTTCCTCCACTCTCCCAAAAAGAACCGACTTTGTGAACTTTATCTTCTGACCAGACATGCTGCAGTACTCGTCAAGAGTTTCTTTGAGGGACCGAGCGTTCTGGACCGAGCTCTTCAGGAAAAACAACGAGTCGTCAGCAAATAGGAGATGGTGAATCTCTGGGCAGCTTTTTCTCGGTTGGATTCCCACTATTTCCTGATCCCTAACTCTCTGATCCACACGCGTAGACAACACATCAGCAACAAGGATAAAAAGATACGGGGATAGCGGATCACCTTGTCTTAGGCCTCTTGAAGGCGTAATTAGCTTCGATCGTTTCCCATTCACCAAGATTCTATATGAGATTGTCGAGATGCACATCTCTATCCATTTAATCCACCTACGATCGAATCCCCTTTTCAACAACACCTGTAGGACGAAGTCCCACTCGACCCGGTCGTACGCATTTTGCATATCAAGTTTGATGGCACAACCTGATCTAGAATTTGCCCCCCCTGTTTTTGAATGTCTTCATGTAGTGGAACATCTCGTGCGCTATGAGGATGTTATCTTGGATTTGCCTGTCTGCCACAAACGCACTTTGATAGGGGGTGATCAATTTCGGCAAACAGTTTTTTAGTCTGTTTGCTAGAATCCTAGACACAATCTTGTACCCGAAATTACATAAACTTATAGGGCAAAAATCAGAAGCACAAATAGGATTAGGAATTTTGGGGATTAAGGTAATATCAGTGTGATTTAGGAGGGTCGGAAAGCTACCTGTTGAGAAGAAGGCTCAGACCATGGTGAGGATGTCTGGACCGACCACTTTCCAACTCCTTTGATAAAAAGCACCCGAGAAACCATATGGGCCCGGAGTTCTTGACCCCCCAACTGATTTACAGCTTGTCTTACTTCGGTTTCAGTGACCTACTTTGTGAGCTGAGAGTTCATGTCCTCCGTGACATCATTTGGGAGACAGCTCAGAATGGCATCACAACCTCTTGCTTCCCAGCCTGCAGTTCTGTTCGTGCTGAATAGAGCAGAGAAGAAGGTATGGATTTCAGATATGATGCCCGACTCCTCCTCTATCCACTAGCCTCCCTCATCACGAAGCCTAAGAATTTTGTTCCTTCGTCTTCTATCCAATGTAGATTGGTGAAAACATTTCGAGTTCCTATCACCTTGGTTCAACCACTTGACACAGGATCGTTGCTTCCAATATATCTCCTCATTTTTCCAAAGCAACGCAATTCTGTCTTTCAAAGCTTTCTCCTCATCTCGGTTCTGGTTGTGCTGGGTGTTTCTTCCAAACGCCTGCAGCCTTCTCATGGATTTCTCTATTTCGATTCTGTTGTTACCATATTTCTGTTTGCTCCACCTGGACAGAGCTATCCAACATCTGTTCAGCTTGTGATTGAACCCAGCTGCGGTTTTGATGTTGCCTCCCACAGACCATGATTTTCTTATGACCTCAAAGACCTCGGGGTCTTCGAACCACATTTCTTCTATTTTGAAAATTCGAAGGGCTCTCCGATCCGAGTAATCCAGAAACAGAGCAAGGGGAGAGTGATCGGAACCTAAGGCCACACCATTGAAACACTGGGCCCTGTGGTAGGTAGAAGTCCATGCTGCATTGGTCAGGACCCTGTCCAGCCGCTCGGCCACTCTCTGGTCCCCATCACGGTTGTTGGACCATGTAGTCATCTGCCCTTGGAAGCCGATATCTCCCAGCCTCAGGTCCTCCATTACCTTCCTCTGATCCTTTCTCCTTCCACCTAACTTTTCCCAATGGTGAGCTATATCATTGAAATCACCTAGACAAATCCAAGGATCCCTGCGGTTTTGACCCAAGCTTTTAAGTCGGTTCCAGTTGTGAATGCGCTTCCCATAATCTGGATCCCCGTAAATCCATGATATCCACATCTTCTCTCCCTGTGATCCTACACGTATCTCCGTGTCTACGATGTTCTTGCTTATGTGATGGAATTTAACCGATACTTCTTTGGTCCACCATAACGCTAGACCCCCACTAATTCCTACCGGATTAATGTACATCCCCTCCTCCATACCAACTGCCCATCTAACTCTATCACACGAAACCTCCGTTTGTTTAGTCTCCATCAAGAAAACTAGCATTGGACGTAGGTTTCGTATTTGGTCTTTTAGGTGGCGAACCGTCAGGGGAAACCCTAACCCCTGACAGTTCCAACTAAGGATGATCATTGGGGACGTGTGGATGTTTTGGAACAGCCACCAGAATCCATGATAAATTGTCTGTGGGAAACTTCGGCATGACCCGAAGCCACCCTATGCATTCTTCGTGTTTCATCCTTGCCTGCACCTCTCCTGGATCTCCCCCCCTTCTGATTTGGGAGACCCTCTTATAATCATGTTCCTGCCCTCTATCTTAGGAGAAGACAGCGCTTCTTGAATCCTCCTGCCAAGGGATGCCTTCCTCTTTTTGCTTGGCTGCAGCAGAGCAGGATGCTCCCTACAGGTATCTTCTGCATTTGTCTCCTCCCCCTAATCTGTAACTGCTGTTCTGGGGGAATTCGACAAAATACTCAGAGGCCACCATCAAACCCTTCCGGGGGTTGGAAACGGGAGGGTGGATGTCAGTTATTTCCTTCTCCAGAACGTTCCCTAATTGAAAGTTGGTCTAGTGGTATGCACTATGGTTTAGGCTCAGGGCTAGGGTGCAGCAGCTCTGGGAGTACATGAGTTTCTTTGAGACAGTGAGGCTTGATTGGAAGTGCTCTGTGAGGTCCATCCGCAGGGTCTTGTCGAAACTGATGTTTGGGTCCAGGGTCTCCTCTTCAGTTTGATCAGGTTCCTTATTGAGATCCAGCTGCAAATGGGGCTTGGGGTTCTTTGATATGAATAGGTCCTGAAAGACCTGATGTTGGGCTATGTTCACCAGACTGGTTGCAATAGTGTCACTTCCTTCTGCTGGACAGGGGGCCAAAGACTCGACCCTCACATTGCCTCCAGGCTTCTCTTCAATTTTTGGTGTCTTGGCTGGAACCTCCCTAGGTTTCACTACGTTGTTTCCTTCTCTCAGCATTTCCTTCCAGGTTTGTTTAGCCTGGTCTCTTACATGTTGATTGGGCTGCTTTCCCCTAGCTAGTTGCTGCCAACCACTGTTTTTTCTTGGCCGAGTGGTGGACAGCCAAGGACCATACATAGGGGATCGGTTGTTGACATCTGATGGGACAATGTCTTCATTGCAATTCTGAGTCGTGTGTCCCAAGCGACCACAACCGTAGCAAAAGTCCGACAACCTCTCGTACTTGATTGACGCCCATTTCTCAGTTCCCCGACTGTCGGTCCACCAGAATCCAGCGAGCAGAGGCACACCTATCTCCACTTCACTCTTAATTCGCATGAATCCTCTTTTCTGGATTTCTGACTCCTGTTCAATACACAGGCACTTGCCTATGCTGTTAGCCACTTCCGTAGCATTCTCTGTGTTCATCATGTCCATGCTCAGCCCATGGACTTGGACCCATATTTGCAGAGTTGAGAAATTCACATCCTGCACACACTGGTTGGCACCACAAATTTTCAGGTTCAGGCAGTGGTCGTGGATAGACCACGGTGACATATCCAGCACTCTGTCCCGTTCTTTTTCATCTTCGAATTCAAACGCCATCGTCTCTTCATCAATATCCGACGTTCTAACTGAGCCATGATTTGCCCAGGCTGCTCTGAGAACATTGAATACTGCATTGTTTTTAATTGATTTCTGAGCAACCATTCTACCAATCACACGGGTCTGACCTTGCTGGGGGGGGGGGGTCTTGACCTCAGGACCAGTTTGGCTCTGCGTGGTGCTGTTATCTCGCCGGAATCAGAAAGCCCATTCATGGTTGTCGTCGTTCACTCACCGTCACCACAGTCTTCACCAACCTGCACAACAGCAAAGAAACCAAAAAAAGGAGAAGAAAAGCCAATGGAACAGTGGTAAAGGCAATGGGGAAAATAGAAGCAATAAATGCAGGTAGATTTTGACTGTTAGTTGGGGTTTAAATTCAAGCTACCCCAAACCGAAAGGAGACAAAAGTTACTCAATGTCGATGATTGCACATGGAAATGCCTCAGAATCACCGAATAGCAGAGAGTAGGACACCTTCAGCTGGGAAATCAAAGCGGCGGCCCCGATTGGACGGAGCAAGGATTCTCACACATGGCTAAACCCTGGTGAGAGAAGGGAGAAGCGCGTGATGGAGACGCGCCCTCTGTAGTTGCAAGGATGGATTCACCGGGTATATGTATTCCCTTTGAGAATGAGATGCTACCAATTGTCATCCTCATGTTGGTGCAGATCCTGGTTCATGATTCTAAACTGGAAGAGATTAACCAAGGTAGACATAACGAATTGCATATTAGCACACACACATACACACACACACACATATATATATATATATATATATATATATATATTAATTTTGCTAAAACCTCTATAGTTAATGCACATAAGTTTTTGTCATTGTTTTGTTGTAAAAAAAAACAGTTTAATTGGTTGATTAAATATTTTTGTAAACGATAATGACATGAGTTTGTCACGCATACTTCTAAAAACTTTAAAATTCTTGCAAACCTTCTCATCGCTTTGGTACGTTTATTATTTTATTTCATAACCACATTTATAAATGTAAATGTATTTATTTTATTTTAAAAATTCTATTATAATTTGAGTTTTTTTAATGAAGGTATATATGTTTGAATTTATTACAAAGCACAATTAATATTATAATACTAAAAATCTGCTATTCTATTTTATGAAAGAATGAATGTAAGTTAAATTTTTCATATTAGCATATGGAGTTACAAAAATACATCCATCATACATTTTGTAAATATTGTATACAATTTTTTAATGTTTTTTTTGTAATGAGTCTCAAAATAACTGACAACTACTATGAAAGTAGTTACAATTATAAAAATATGTATATTCAATATAATGTTCATGATAAATATTCAATAGAAAAATAATATAAAAATTAAGTTAAAAAAGATGCATTAACATTATGTCAATAAATATTTTTATCATTGACACATGTTATTATTCATAAACCTTATATATATATATTATCAAACTCTAGAATTCAAATAATAATAAAAAGGCATTAATACTTCTCGTTTTAATAAAAAAAAATGCATTTTTCATGTCATATCAGTTACAAAAAAAATATTAATCAACCATTAAAAATGCTTCTTTTTTACAAGAAAGGAAGACAAAAATTTATGTGTCTAAATTTTCATAATAACTCATAATTATTTATTATATACAATTGAAACTTTATAATAGTAAAGTTTTCTTGTATTTCTTTTTATCTATATTCAATTAATAAATAATTTAATAATATTTCAACTATTTACTATTAAAAATAAAATAAAACATAAAAATGAATAATTTATAAATTAAACTTATTACTTACCGTTTACATGCAAGACAACTAGTATATAAATATTTGCCATGATTTATAGGGCATCACCTCAAACTCTATCAAAACGAAAAAAACAGTATTTACTATTTACCATTTAACGAAAATAAATGGTATACATAAGATTTTTTTTTTAACTTTGTATACATAAGATCACAGAGGCTTATTCACCACGCACAGCTGATAACAAAAAAAAAAGGTTCCGAGTTCACAAGGGTTTGAACTTTTAGAGACTAACCCATTTTCTCATTTTAAGCAGTGTTATCAGAACCGGCCCGACCCTCGAACCGGCGAGGTGTCCGGTTTTCGGTTCAGCCAGTCCAACCCGATTCGACGTGCAGTTCACTATTTATAAGCAAAAAAACAACAACTGAAAATACAATTACAAATTACATAGTCTCAAACACACACATAATTACCTCAAACTACATAGTCTCAAACACACACGAACTACATAGTCTCAAACATACACATTACTTTTAAACACAATATAATACAACATAATTATCTCAAACTTTGAACATACATAACACAATAGTCTCAAAATTAAACACAATAGGTCTAAAACTTTAAACTTAACTTCTAAACCGAAGAAGTTGCTCGGTCGAACCGAAGAGAACCACCCAAAAAAATTAAACCAACAAAAAAAAATAGAACCGAAAACCGTCTGATCCAACCTGTTCAAACATTGTTCATATGCATTTCGGTATTTTAACTGAACCAAACCGGATAGGGGTCCGGTTTCTGGTTAGATCACCGGTCCGGTCCAATTCTGAAAACACTGATTTTAAGATATATTTCTTGTCAATCTTTTTTTTAAGTATTGTCTTGTCATTTACTCTTCAGTTAATTCCCCAAACTGCTAGCAGCAGTGATATCAGAACCGGATCGGATTGGCGGTCCGATTGAGAACCGGACCCCTGTTTGGTTTGATTCAGCTAAAAGATCGAATTACATAGTTACAATGTTTGAACCAAGTTTGGACCGACCATTTTTTTAAAAAAAATTGGTCGGTTTCTGATTCTAGTTTTTTTTGGGGGGGGAGTAAATTTTTTGGGTGTTTCTCTTCGATTTAAATTGATTTATTCGGTTCGACCGAGCAACTTCAACATGTCGGTCTTTAAGTCTAGGTTTTAATTCCAATTCCAATTCATTTCGTCCATTTCAAGTTTTCAACAGACTTCAGTTCCAGCCACAGTCATCCATCGTTCCAGACTTCAGTTGCCGCAACCATCCTTCTACCAAGCCGCAACAACCTTCGTTCCAGCAGCAGCAGCCTTCGTTCCGATCGTTGCTTTCTTCGGATTGTTGAAATTGTTAAATTATGTTAATTTGGTTAATGATGTATTGTGTTGAAATTGTGTTGATTGGTTAATTGTGTTGATTGTTAATGTTGAAACGGTTTCAACAAAGAAAGAAGAGAATTGAGCCTTGTATTAAGATTCTGGATTCAAGATGAGATAGACAATTTCACAAGAATTTGCATGCGGCTGGTTATTGGCTAAATCCTCAGTTTCAATATAATTTTGAAGAAAGAGGAAAGCAACGTGACACGATATTAGGATTGATTGATGTCATAGAAATATATGCTGCTCAGAATAACCATTTGGGAGATAGCATTCGAAATGAGATGTTAATGTTTAAGGATGCTAAGGGTGACTTTGAAAAGTTTTATGTCATAACTGATCGTGCAAGAATGGCTCCAGGTAAATATCTCTATCTAAAGACTTTTTAAACTATATGGTCAGTAATTAGTATTACTTAACTTATTTTGTCTTAGATCAATGGTGGATGTTGCATGGTAATTCAACACCAAATCTTCAAAAATTAGCAATTCGCATACTAAGTCAAACATGAAGTTCCTCTCGTTATGAGCGGAATTGGAGTATTTTTGAGCATTTTCATTCTAAGAAGAGGAATCGACTTGAACATCAAATGTTGAATGATCTTTTTATGTTAATTATAACTTGAAGTTGCAACAATGGTAAGAGTTTAAATTCTTATTTCTATATATAATCATGTGCATTTGATTACATTATAAAGTTTAATTTTTTCAGTGTGCAGTTACTCCCTCAATGATAGATTTTATGATCCTCTTAAGTTTGAGAAATTTGGTCCTATGTCTTCTTGGATGTTAGAGGATGAGTCTTCAACCTTATCAAATGAAGAGTTAGAAGTTTTTCGTCGTGAATTGGAGAGATGTTCCATTAATGAGTTGTGTAATGATGGTAAGATAATTATATTTCATTGTTAATATTGGTTTAAAATGATTAATATTCTTTTATCTTTATGCTTAGATGAGTTAAATCTTGATGATGGTGATGACAAATTGATGATGGTGATGACAATGAAGATGAAGATGCAAAGTTAACAATAAATGTTGTTGGAGTTGAAGAAAACTTACTCTATTACAAAAAGAAACTAGTTGTGGTTATGCATTCATGGCCTCCATGGCCTTTAGAGTTAGGTGCCAATTTTGAAAAGCATCGTTAGGGCAGTCGAAACATAAGTTTCTGCATGTACACGGGCAAAATATCCTAGTTTAAAGGATAAATAGTAAATATACTAAAATATACCCAGCAACTGCAAGTGCAAATTTCTAGAGGAAACGGAAAAGAAAGTATACCTTCAAAATAAAGAAAACAATATCAAACAGACTTCACAGATTGTCTCTCCATCAATTTGTCAATTTCTCAGCGAGGTTAGAGGAACACTATGGTTAGTTGATAATGCTAGAGGGGCCTCACTCCACCAAGCAAGTTGCATCGACACCATAAATGTAGAGAGGTTGGAAGAATCTATCTGAGTGGCTTCAATCCCTATAGATATCAACCACAAACATCCATTACAATTTTGACATTAGAGATACTATTTACTAAACGGCCTGAAGTAAGAATTTAAGGATAAAGCATAAAGGTATCTTCCTAAAAAGTTACCATTCATACAATCAGTGTGTTGACGAAATCAGGCCAGAGACAAGCAAGACAATATCAGAATTCTACTAGGAATGCCAAAACTTATATACTAAACATGGTTCAGGGGCTTGGTATTATTTAATGGGACTTTCTTTGATGAACTACATTATCAACATAATCTTCTGTGGAGCTCTGTCAAGAGACATCAAAAGCAACTGAATAGTATGGCAAATGCCTGCTACAGGTGTCTTTATCCGTTTTGGTTCTTGAAAGGTTTCCAACTTCTGTTTTTCACTGAATACGGTTTAAAGACAACATGGTTCATATTTTCCTATTGGTCTGTCTAAAGAACAAAAGCATCTTGTTGTGCTTCATCAAAGCAACCCAATATGAAAATCAACTTTTTAAGTCCTACTAGTGTTGGCAATAGTATAAAGCACAAGAAATCCCAATAACTAGCCAAAGAAATGAAAGGAAAAAAACCACCTTAGAATTCCTCAGTTCGTTGGCAGCCATCCTAAGGGAGTCATCTGACAAGATCAAACAGGATAGTGCTCCAGTGTTCCATCAAAGACAGCAGTGAGCAGCAGATTGAGAAATCGCTATATTATGAGATTATGTATAAATAGTATATGGAATTACAGTTTTGCCTCTAGAAGCAACATGCATCAAAATATCTGAAAGCCCTAACTAGAATTACAAAAACACAAATGATATTAAGTAACGGCCAACTAATTAATATATCAACGAAGGACAAACTCTACGGTCAATTAATTAGAATTTTAAAATTCACATTCGTTAGTGACATTTAAATTATACTTCAATTATATACTTTTTTTTTTTTTTTTTTTTTAAGTATTCGAGTTAACTCGAAATAGAGGATGCAATCGAGTAACGATTACACAAAAATAATGTCGCAAATAAATCTATATTATTAAAGCAGAACATGTTTCGGTATCAGCAACATATTTACACAAATACCTCTTAATAATCGAATTAATTTATGTTTAACATGACTATTTTGATCATTTAAATGTCTTCTAAAAAAGTTTTAAAACAACTATCACGGAGACTTGAACATATGACGTTCTACATTAAAGACATACATATTAATCAGCTTCATACGTATGTAGTGTTGGGTATTGATAGTGACGACCCAATATGGGAAAGGCCTCGAAGGCCCAATAAATTTGCAGGGGGTGAAACCCATACCATTTAAACAAGGCCAACCCACAGTAAGGTTACTCTGGCCCTCATAAAGTGGTCCAGTATCGAATCCAAACTAAAGTGGACGCCAAAGTGCCACTTCAGGTCGCCATTGGCCAATGTCAAAGCCTCCCACTGCTCGCCATGGGAGTGCTCGCCAACAATCAAGGTCGCAGCCATAAGAGTGCTCGCCATAAAGAGAGCCTTGCCTCTCTCCTCTGGTCCCACCAACCGTTAATAAGGATATAGCCACGATATCCCGCATATCTCGGGCACATATTCACTAAAGATTAGATACGGTAACTGCAATATCTCGCTGTAACCGCAATATCTACTATCTAAATCTTCAACAACACAATATTCACGAAGATATACAGTTACCTTATACGGTTTGGTATCTCTTACTCTATAAATACCTTTGCTTTACATACATTCAATACGTTTTGAGCTATATACACACATATACTCATTTAAGCATCGGAGAGGGACCCAGAGGCACCCCCTCTGTTGCGATCCCCTTCTTGCAGGTTCATCGGAGCTCAGGCGAAAGCGCGCAATCACCATCTCCTTGGCATTCAATTCATTGCCAGATCAGCATTCAGGAAATCACGATCCAACATTTGGCGCCGTCTGTGGGAAAACGAGCAAAACAGTCATACATACTCGCTCTAACCGCAATCATCGGAAAGAAGCTAACGAACAATCCTCGGATAGCTCTAATTCCGCTGCCGCTTCGCACTCCACCAAGAACCTGCTAGCCAAGCAGTCTGTGATGCCGTCCCTCCGAGACCGGCACGAGAACACATTGGCAATTCGAGAACGACCCCTGTTCCAAACGTCGCAGAGATTCCAGATCGACAAACCATCCAAGTGGCTTGGGAAACCATTCAGGTAACCGCAGAGATGATATCCCTCTTGGAAACCATCATAGGACAGGCCCGCAGAAAACCCCCTGCTCCTCATGAGGATCCTCGTCCTGCGGGGCCACCGGAATCAGAAACTGGAAATCCTGGCACCACAGCCCCTCAAGAAGATCAAGAGATGACTTTTGGACACCAATCCTTACCTCCGGCCTCCACTGAGACGCCGGCGGTCACTCGCTCTGTCAGTCCATCAAGTTCTGCACCGACGGGAGGACAGCAACCCCAATTCACTCTTGACCAAGTTGAGGAGCTTATCACTAAGAGACTCAAAGAACAACGCGTCAAGACCCCAAAGGATGTCGTCGTCAGGGCCATCCCCGAGTATAGAGGTGGAGGCGCCCCCATTATACATGTTAATAAGCATGAAGCCTCTCTGTTGGGTAAGTCGACTGATCCGAATCACTTAGCCCTATTATTTCTGTCGACCCTTTTGGGTTCGGCGCCGTCTTGGTTCTTTGGTGTCTCTGCAGGATCAAGAAGGGTAAGAAGGGTCGAGAAAAGCCTAGATCGGAAAACCCAGGACCAAGACATCCAGAGGTCCCCGAGTATTTCACGCCTTTAAACAGGCAGATCTCGGCGGTACTAGTCGAGATGGAAAGGTCTCTGGAAAGGCCACCGAGACCCCGCAAGAGTGGTCAGCCCATGGGGAATGACACCGAGAGCTATTGCAGATAGCACAAGCGCGACATCGAAAAGCTGATAAAGATAGGAATGTTGAAGGAATGAATTCACAAGGCTGGACAGTCAGAATAAACTTTCAGCTAAGTGGGAAGGACCATACAAGCAAGTGATTCCTTCATAAACATGTTCACTCGAAGCAAATCGAAGAAAAAAGCCCTGACGCCAAAGTCAGGCCAAAAGCCCTATCACCAAAGATAGGCCACAAAAAAGCCCTAACAACAAAGTTAGGCCACAAAAGCCCTATCACCAAAGATAGGCCACAAAAAAGCCCTAACAACAAAGTTAGGCCACAAAAGCCCTATCACCAAAGATAGGCCACAAAAGCCCTAACAACAAAGTTAGGCCACAAAAGCCCTGACGCCAAAGTCAGGCCAAAAGCCCTAACAACAAAGTTAGGCCACAAAAGCCCTGTCGCCAAAGACAGGCCAAAAGCCCTATCACCAAAGATAGGCCACAAAAGCCCTAGCAACAAAGCTAGGCCAAAAAGCCCTGTCGCCAAAGACAGGCCAAAAGCCCTAACAACAAAGTTAGGCCACAAAAGCCCTGACGCCAAAGTCAGGCCAAAAGCCCTATCACCAAAGATAGGCCACAAAAAAGCCCTAACAACAAAGTTAGGCCCCAAAAGCCCTATCACCAAAGATAGGCCACAAAAGCCCTAGCAACAAAGCTAGGCCAAAAAGCCCTGTCGCCAAAGACAGGCCAAAAGCCCTAACAACAAAGTTAGGCCACAAAAGCCCTGTCGCCAAAGACAGGCCAAAAGCCCTATCACCAAAGATAGGCCACAAAAGCCCTAGCAACAAAGCTAGGCCAAAAAGCCCTGTCGCCAAAGACAGGCCAAAAGCCCTAACAACAAAGTTAGGCCACAAAAGCCCTGACGCCAAAGTCAGGCCAAAAGCCCTATCACCAAAGATAGGCCACAAAAAAGCCCTAACAACAAAGTTAGGCCCCAAAAGCCCTATCACCAAAGATAGGCCACAAAAGCCCTAGCAACAAAGCTAGGCCAAAAAGCCCTGTCGCCAAAGACAGGCCAAAAGCCCTAGCAACAAAACTATGCCACAAAAGCCCTAGCAACAAAGCTAGGCCAAAAAGCCCTGTCGCCAAAGACAGGCCAAAAGCCCTAGCAACAAAACTAGGCCACAAAAGCCCTAACAATAAAGTTAGACCTCAAAAGACCTGACGCCAAGAGTCAGGCAAAAACCTGATAACCGAATCAGGCACAAAAAGCCCTGACGCCAAAAGTCAGGCCAAAAGACCTAGCAATAAAGCTAGGCAAAACAAAAAATCCCTGACGCCAAAGTCAGGCCAAAAGACCTAGCAATAAAGTTAGGCAAGATGAGAAGCAGACGCCAAAACTAAACAAAGGGATCTGCTAACAAAGAATTTTAGGCGATCACTATGGATGACAAAGCCTTAGGATGACCTCGAAGGTCTAAACTTCAAAGAGGGTAATATCTCTTTGAACTTAGAAGTTTATGCTTTTAAGTATCAGAAGTATTTTCCTTAGAAGGATCGACTTATGCTTGGTCTAAGACTTCAAGAGTCGAAGACATTACAAGTCAAAAGGAAGTCGAAGAGTAATTATGATTAAGACGTTGGATAAATAGCCAAGCATGTTCAAAGTCGAATAAAAGGCTTATGAATATAAAGGCATTCAATAAAAGAAGCCAAGTCTTAAATCAAATAAAAGGAAAACAAAAAATTACAAAGAAAAACAGCTATCCAAAAGGCAAATATTGTTAATAAAAGAGATGGAGACTTCAGGCTTGGGGATCCTCGGGGGCAGAGGCACTGGCTCGCCTTCAGGGGCAGGGACGATTTGCTCGCCTTCGGGGGCAGGAAGGCTTGGTCCGCCTTCGGGAACAACCTCTTCAGCCATAGCTGGAATAACCCCTTCAGCAACAAGGGTAGACTGAGAGTTACGACTCCGGAGGAAGCTCCTCAAGGACCCAACTTCCTCAAGGGGAAAATTGGGATCGACCGCCCGGACATCATCCACCAGGACTTGGAGAAAATCGGCGATCGCCGACTTTATCATCTTCAGAGCGCAGTCTTCAAAATCCTAAAAGGCGAACGAATCCATAAAGGATGACAGTTTCCTTAAAGGCATAATCCTTGGGTAACAGTTTCCTTAAGAAACATGGCGAAAGGAACGGACGAGCCGATAAGAGGCCACGGTCCTTCCCCCGAAACCTAAAGGAGCGAAAAGAACCTCTAAAGGGTAACGTTTCCTCCAAAGAAAGGTCCAAGACCCTTTGAATGAAAACAAAAAGGCGAGACTATTCTACAAAAGCTGAAGCGAAGTTGAAAACAAGTATGGTAAAACTTCCTAAAGCTTTCCAGCTTCCTAAAAAGGCAAGCGAATCTTGGGTAACAGTTCCCCAAAAAGGGAGAACGAATCCGAGGTAACAGCTTCTTAAAAGGCGAGCAAATCTTAGATAACAGTTTCCTACGACTAGGCGAACGAATCTAAGGACCAAAATCCTAAAAGGCGAACGAATCCATAAAGGATGACAGTTTCCTTAAAGGCATAATCCTTGGGTAACAGTTTCCTTAAGAAACATGGCGAAAGGAACGGACGAGCCGATAAGAGGCCACGGTCCTTCCCCCGAAACCTAAAGGAGCGAAAAGAACCTCTAAAGGGTAACGTTTCCTCCAAAGAAAGGTCCAAGACCCTTTGAATGAAAACAAAAAGGCGAGACTATTCTACAAAAGCTGAAGCGAAGTTGAAAACAAGTATGGTAAAACTTCCTAAAGCTTTAAAGCAAGATAGACATCGGAAGAACAACCAAGTATACTCGAAGTCAAACAAAAACCAAGGCTTACGAAACAAAAAGACCCGATACCAAAATTGGGCGAAAGACCTAACGCCAAAGTTAGGCAAAAAGACCTAACGCCAAAGTTAGGCAAACCAAAAGATCTGAAAGACCTGATGACTGAATCAGGTGAAAGACCTAGCACCAAAGTTAGGCGAAAGACCTGATGCCAAAGTCAGGCACAAGACCTGTTATCAAAATCAGGCGAAAAGACCTAAGGAAAAAGTTAGGCAAATAAGGCCTAAATATAAAAATCAGACATAAGTCCTAGCGCAAAAAGCGAGCAATCCGTCAAGGAGTCCGTTCTCTTATAAGTTGGGCAAAAATTGAGAAGTAACATCCAAAGCGAATGAATCCATATCAAGGGTAACAGTTCCTTTGCGAAACAAACACAAAGAAAGTGGGCGAATGAACCTAGGGCGACCACTTACTAAAAGATGAATGAGCCTCGGGTAACAGTTCCCCGGGATTAGACGAACACTCCAAAGGTCTAAAACCTTAACAAAGCGAACACATCTACAAAAGATGATAGTTTCCTTAAAGGTATGATCTTCGAGTAACAGTTCCCTTAAAAAACTTTGGTGAAGGGAATGGATGGTCCAAGATCCTATATGGCGAGACTCTCCTACATAAGCTAAAGAGAAGTTGAAAACAAATATGGTAAAACTTCCTAAAGCGTTCGAACGAAAAGATATCGGAGGAACGACCAAACACATTCGAAGTCGAAAAAGAGTAAAGGCTTACGAAATTAAAGGCGTTCATTATAATAATATCCGAGTCTGAAATCAAAAGAATAATTACAACTATCCCAAAAACAAAGGGAAGTAAACGTGATTATCGATAAAAAGAAGGATGAGCAAAAAGCAGGAGGATGAATAGGCTCCCTTGACCTGAAACTCTGCATCGACTCGGTCGCCTGAAGGCCTGAGACCTCAAGGTCTGGGTTCATCAGGGGATGCAGTCTCCTTCTCGGCCTCGGGGGCAGCCTCATCGCCAAGGAGCTTCCTTGGTGTAGCCGCTCTCAATGAAGTCCTGAAGAGACCTCACCTCCCATAGAGGAAACTTGGGATCAATCCCTTGAATCTCGTCGACCAAGATCTGGAGGTAGGAAGCAGCCTCGGCCTTTATCACCTCCAAGGCGCAGACAGAGAACTCCTTGGACTTCTTAAAGTCCACGCTAAGGGGGGATGGGACAACCTTATGATTTAAGGAAGGATGCTCCTGCTCAGCCATCGAGGCATCCCTCTGCACCCAGGACTCTTTCAATTGAGCCCTGAGGTCACCATTCTCTGCCTCTAGCCAAACAGAGTACTGGTCGACATCCTTGATCCGAAACTCATAGACGCCTAGGCAGCTAACAACCTCGTCTTAGCCCGCTTGGAAAATAGACTGAAGAATTTAGGTCCTCAAGTGCGGTCAATGAATTTAGGTCCCAGACTGAGGGGTCAGAAATTTATCCAATCAATAAAGACTGGCGTGGAATGATGAACCCCGACCTTGAGCGTCAGTTGTACGAACTGATGAATGCCCGCTAACCCAAGCATCGACTCTGAAGTTTCCGCCCCTGAGCGGATTGAACAGAAGTTTGGTTGCCTATGATGTCGGAAGAAGTCATCAATGATGTTCCGATCATTCCCCGACAGCTCTCCAAAGCTCGAAGGAGTATCCCGTTCTGGCTGAGAAAGCTTTTTCGAGGATAAAAAGAGAGAAATGAAAAATTGAAACAGAGGGCTGAAAGAAGATATGAACTCTGGAATGCAAATGAATTGAGTGCGTAAAAGACTAAATGCTAAAGTTCAGCCTTTTTAGCCAAAACGAAGGAAACCGAACGGGCATGTGAGAAACGGCTCAGATAATGATTACACCCTTTTTGGGTAAAACCGAAGTAATGTCAGAATTCCAATGGTTACATCGGGGAGACAAAAGGTTGGAACGACACGAAAAACCTGTGAGTCTGCCCACTGGTTACGGAAGACAAAGAGACGGACATGCCTCAAAAGTCCTCTCGACTTTCGCTAACTGTCTATTCATTAAAATGTTCGAAATCTTACACAAAAAAGGTGATTGCCAAAAGCTATACCAGACCTCTCCTAACACCCTCGCAACGATAGTGTTCGCACAAAGAGTGAAGAATGAGCATCCATAAACCCTGGAAACCCAAAGCGTTCGCCTAATGGGGTAAGGTATCACACATTCCGAAAAACTCTACGCAACCAAAATCGTTCGCCAAAGGATACAGAGCATCAAAATGCACAAATAGCAGATAAGGAAAGCAAAAGATCCATTCCAAAAGTCACTATCTTAAACCCTATCACAAAATCAAGCTCGACCGAAGAAACTTCACTCAAGCTTCGGGGGCAAATGTTGGGTATTGATAGTGACGACCCAATATGGGAAAGGCCTCGAAGGCCCAATAAATTTGCAGGGGGTGAAACCCATACCATTTAAACAAGGCCAACCCACAGTAAGGTTACTCTGGCCCTCATAAAGTGGTCCAGTATCGAATCCAAACTAAAGTGGACGCCAAAGTGCCACTTCAGGTCGCCATTGGCCAATGTCAAAGCCTCCCACTGCTCGCCATGGGAGTGCTCGCCAACAATCAAGGTCGCAGCCATAAGAGTGCTCGCCATAAAGAGAGCCTTGCCTCTCTCCTCTGGTCCCACCAACCGTTAATAAGGATATAGCCACGATATCCCGCATATCTCGGGCACATATTCACTAAAGATTAGATACGGTAACTGCAATATCTCGCTGTAACCGCAATATCTACTATCTAAATCTTCAACAACACAATATTCACGAAGATATACAGTTACCTTATACGGTTTGGTATCTCTTACTCTATAAATACCTTTGCTTTACATACATTCAATACGTTTTGAGCTATATACACACATATACTCATTTAAGCATCGGAGAGGGACCCAGAGGCACCCCCTCTGTTGCGATCCCCTTCTTGCAGGTTCATCGGAGCTCAGGCGAAAGCGCGCAATCACCATCTCCTTGGCATTCAATTCATTGCCAGATCAGCATTCAGGAAATCACGATCCAACATGTAGCATTATAAATTTTACAAGATGATAATTATATATTTCTCTATCACTATCCCTCCATCCTTTCTCATGCACCATTTTCTTTATATCTCGCTAACAAATGAAATTATATTTTTATTTTATCGGACATTAAGATAACAGTGAATCTAAAAACTTAGATCATTTATAAAAGTTATAATTTCATCTACTGAGAGAATTTAGATTGAATTAATATGACAAATATGCATTATCTATTATTTAAAGCAATAAATAATTAATATGTACAATATAATCCAGTTTGAAATTTAAATTAGAGTGGACGAAGAAATCCTATGCATTTTTAATTAATTTAATTATTATATCTATTATTTTATATAACTTTACAATTTTACATAATAATGATAATTGTATATTATGTTTTCAAGTCGTCATATTGTTTTTGGTAATTGTGACTTTTTAATGTTTCTACAATTATATAGATTTGTTTTCTTCAAAACATTTTCTCTTATTTCCAACAAGATATAGATTTTTTGAAAACATAATTAAAATCGATCAAAATTGACGTATATTTATATGTTGAATATACGTAATCTATCGCGTGAAGCAGTAATTAAAAATAATAATCAAATTTGAAAAATTAAAACAAATTCAAAGAAGATATTTGATTAATGTATACATTTTTATAATAATGATAATCATGTATTATAGAGTATTTTCAAATAATGAGATTACTAAAATGTGAAAAAAAACTTATCGATTTTGTTAGTATTATTAATATTAATGCATTGACGATTCTAACGCTTTGACAAAGTATTTTAATAAAATAATATAATATATTTCTTAGTTATTTTATAGAATTTGCCAAAAGTTGTTAATATGTTATTACTCCAAACTAATATCATTCAAAATTTAGGTATTACATATAAAACAAATAACAAAAATATTTTACTACAAAATTAAAATATCTATGGTGATGTGTTGAAATAATATTTTACGGATTACTGAAATATAAAAATTAATATTAATTTTCAGGGTTTATTATTTATTATCTTTACAAAATATTTTTAGTGTTGATCAAATTTAGATTCTAATAGTATTTCTTTACTTAACCTTATATTCCAAATATATCCAAAATTAAAATATGAATATACTTAACCCTACTTTATGAACTCTAAAAATATTAAAGTAAACAATAACACTGAAAATATCAAAATAAAAAATAAGGAAGAAGTTGATCAAATATCTACTTTAATTATTTGGTGCAAATTTTACTGGTAATTTATTGATGTTGTCACAATAGATTTTTTATAATCGTCGTTTGATAGACATGGTAGTGAGATTGTTAAGATATCTTACAAGTATATTGAATGTCTTCAATGACATGTTCAGACTTATGAGATAATTGGTTAAGCGTACGTCTTAAATCATAGATAGTAACAACACCCAGGTTCAAATCCTGGGGATGCCAAGAGTATTATACTCAAAGAAAAGTTGGATATCGAGAGTATAATACTCAAAGAAAGGTTGGATATCGGGAGTATAATATTCAAGGAAAGGTCGGATGTCGGGAGTATAATACTTAATGAAAAGTCGGCCGGATGTGGATGTTAGGAGTAAAATATTCAAAGAAATGTCGGATGTCGGGAGTAAAATACTCAAAGAAAGGTCGGTTGGATGTCAGAAGTAAAATACTCAAATAAATGGTGAAGTTGTGAGAGTGCCCACTTCAAACCTTGGGGCATGAGGATGTCGAGTGTAAAATACTCAAAAAAGGTGATGTTGAGTGCAAAATACTCAAAAAAGGTCACCAGGGAGCGCATTCACCTCGTGACTATAAATAAGGTGCAAGGTCAGTTTTGTCTAAATACTGACATTTTTTTAATAATATTCTTAGAAACAAATATGATAAATATTTATACTGCGTGATGTGTTAAAATATCTTAAGAGTGTATTGAATACATTCATTGACAAATGCTGACTTATGAGCGTACATCTTAAATCTCAAATGGTATGAGTGCATATGACTGAATCCTGGGGATATTGTCGATGTGAAAATACTCATACAAATTTCGAGGTTGGTATGGCTACTCATAGAAAGTTCGAGGTCGGGCATTAAGTGATAGGCTTGTCCAAATGAACCGGTTCAGACGAACTGGTCTGGTCTGGAACTGGTTTGGTTCGAACCGGTTCGACCGAACTAGTTCCAAAACCAGACCAGTGTTTTTAGCCTTCAAATAGAACAGTTCAAAATAGTACCAAAAATCCAGTTCGAATTGGTTCGACTCGACTCGTTTTTTTATACTGGTTTATACTTAAATTTAAATCAAACCACTTTAAACCTATATACTTTTAGAATCGGTTTGAAGCAAAATCAACTAAACCGGTCTGAAATTAAACCAAACCTAGAGATGTTTTCAATAAACCAAACCTAGAGATATATTGGACTCTCGTATGTTGATGTTGGACAGGATTTTAGTCGGTTGTGGAACAGATTTTCAATCGGTTCAGTGTATTTTTCAGTTGGTTCAGTGTATTTTTCAGTTGGTTCAGTGTTTTTTCAGCTGGTTCAGTGTTTTTCAGTTGGTTCAGTATTTTTTAAGACGGTTCAGTGTGTTGGACAGGATTTTCAGCTGGTTTAGGTTCGGTTTGAACTCGAATATTTCCGAACCAAAATTGATATTAAAAAAACAGATCAGAACAGTTCGAACCGGTTCTGAATCGGTTCAGACCAGACCAGTTCTTTTTTTCTTAAACCATACCAGTTTTTTTAGAAACAGAAAAATGTACTGTTTTTTTCAAACCAGACCAGTTCAGTTCAGAACCGGTTCATGAACAAGCCTATTAAGTGATAGTTAGTATGAGATGAGATAGTTTGACATGGTATGTGAGTGAAAATATTCATAGTATGACTACAAGTCTATAAACAATGCGTAAGATCAACTTTATCAAATATCGACATATATTTGTTTGATCATATTTTTAGTAACAAATAATTATATGTTATTTTTTCACGCATAGTAACAAAATTATTATAAGTAGTCACCAACAAAAGTTTTGGTTAAGAATGGAGATTTCAATAGAATTATCAATATATATATATATATATATATATTTCATTTAACTATATCAATTAATTGTTCAGTTTTGTTGTAGTTAGGAGAAAGATATACATCTTAATTATCTTGAATTGTATTTGATAATTATAGTATACTTTTTCATTTACTACTAATTATATTGCTTATATATCTATATTGCTCTCTAAAAGATAATTTTCATCCACTCAATAAATAGTTATAGAAAAGATCTCTTATACAATCCAAAATAAAATTAAAATGGAAGTTCTAGAATTCACTTAAGTGTATTTTTCTAATGGTTATACTAGACTCTGCCATGCACTACGCGGGAGCAGGAAACGTTACTTTTAAGATGCTCTCGGATGCTCGAGCAATTTCTTAAAAATATTTAAAAAGAAATTAATTTTATTTCATTATATTAGGTAATTTTAGTTTAGTTTTACAATTCAAATAATATTTTTAATCAAGTGTTTAATTCTTGTATTATCCTAAGAATCGAATCAATCATGTCCTCCTAACATCTCACGCGCGACCAACGACGACAACGTGCACGCGCGTAGCGTGCTGGAGTCTAGTATTATTTTAAATGTGAAGAGACTATATTTTAATAATATAATCTTCTTAAAGAGATCATTAAAACCATAGTTATTAGGACCGGACCGTCTATCCGACCAGGAACCAGACTCCTGTCCGGTTTGGTTCAGTTAAAAGACCGTTTTACAAATGAACAGTGTTTGAACCGGGTTTAACCGGGTGTTTTTTGGAAAATTGACCGATTTCCGGTTCACTTTTTAACTGATTTTTTTTTCCGTTTTTGATTCTACACAACCCAATCGGCTTAACCCAATTGGTTAAACCGGTTCACTACTATTGTGTATTGTGTTTGAAAATTGAGGGTAATGTGTGTTTGATATTGAAACTATGTAGTTTGTGTGTGTGTGAAACTATGTAGTTTGAGCTAATTATGTTTGTGTTTGAGACTATGTATGTATTTTAAGTTTTCAAAAAACATTTCCCCTTATGAACAGTGAACTGCATACTGAACCGGGTTGGACCGACCGAACTATGAACCGAACCCTTTGCCGGTTCGATGACCGATCTGGTTCTAATAATAACTATGATTAAAACCATAGTTATCAGAACTGGACCGGCGGTCCGACCGGGAACCGGACCCCTGTCCGGTTTGGTTAAGTTAAAAGACTGTTTTACAAATAAACAGTGTTTGAATCGGGTCAAACCAGGCGGTTTTTAGAAAACCAACCAGTTTTTAAAAACTGCCTGATTTTCGGTTCACTTTAGCTGAATTTTTTTTTGGGGGTTCGGGTTTTTTCGACCGTTTTTTTTCCCGATTTTTAGTTCTGCACAAACCAATCGATTTAACCCAATTGGTTAAACCGGTTCACTACTATTGTGTATTGTGTTTGAGAATTTAGAGTAATGTGTGTTTGATATTGAAACTATGTAGTTTGTGTGTGTGTGAGACTATGTAGTTTGAGGTAATTATGTTTGTGTTTGAGACTATGTATGCATTTTAATTTTTTAATTTTTTTCCCATTGTGAACAGTGAACCGCACACTGAATCGGGTTGGACCGACCGAACTGTGAACCAGCCCCATCGCTGGTTCGATGGCCGGTCCGGTTATGACAACTATGATTAAAACACTCCACGCAACATAATAATAATAATAAAAGTATAAAGTCAGATCATTTGCTCTAATAGGAAGGACAGACTCACGATAATTTTTTGGAAGGAAAACTTCATATTTAGGTTATTATTGGCTTACTAATTGAAATGTTACTAACTTGTAAGGGTATTATATGTTTTTACAAAATAGTTTTGAAACTTAAAATATTTTATATGATTTCAATGTATTTGAAAACTATTATAGTTGGTACTTTTATTAATCATTCTTTTAAAAATCTGTTAAATTTTTTTTAAATTTATAAACTAACCTAATATTCTTTTTTCAAATGTGACAACTAAAATCGTACTAACTTATATTAATGTTAGGATTAAATGCAGACTCGTTTGGACTTAATTAGAGCTTCCAAAACTGAGACTCAATTAAAGCACTCAATCGTTTGAGCTTAGTTCAGTCTCAATTGGGAGTTTTCTAGTCTGGGTTCTGTTGGAAAATTAGATGCTGCTAATTTCTGTCAAATTATTTTTCCAGGACCTTGGAATTCAGTGGCTCAAGAAAAATACACACGAGACGAGTATATACGTGTTTTACCAATTTGGCTACGTCCACGGCTCACACCAATTTCACTATGGATAAATAATGTTTACAAATTGTGTATCACTCAAACACACACTGTGTATCGCCCGCACTCTAAAAATACGCACTCCGTACTTTTTGACTCACATACACAACATTATTTTTCTCTCACAAACTCAAAACTCCATAAACTGACAACCTTCTCCTACTCTTCTATCTTCTTCTTCTTGGATTTCCTTCGACAATTGATGGTCTCTTTATAGTTGACAAAATATGACAATGTTGAGTGTCTTTCCCACTTTGGTGAGTGTCTTTCCCACTTTGGTTAATGACTTGGCCACTTTGGTTGAGCGGTGGTGATGACCAAAAAGTCTCCATTGTCAACAATCTCCCACTTGGAGACTTTAAACTCCACCAATGTATCTATGAGTGAACTGGGTGTGAGACTCTCCTGTCCTTTATCCTTGAAGACCCACTGAAGATGAGCACAACTTCATTTTTTCTGTAGTGAATGTCTTGGTTAGCATGTCAACTCGGTTCTTGTTGCCCCAGATCTTCTCAAGTGTTAATACTTCATCCTCTAGTAGAGATCTAACGAAGTCCGATCTGTTTGGTCCTTGAATGAAATGTTGATTTTTTTGCCAGATGTATAGCACTATGATTGTCACTGTGCAAAACATTCTTCGTTTGCCTTACACCCAATCCTGCTAACAATCCTTGTGACCAAATCATATCTTTGTTGGCCTCAGTGACTGCTACATACTCAGTCTCTGTGGTGAATAACGCTACTATCTTCTGTATCTATGAAATCCAACTGACTGCAGTAGTCCCCACTGTGAATACATAGTCAATAGTACTCTTCCCGTTGTCTACCTCACTAGCAAAATCTGAGTCTACAAAGCCTTGTAGTCTCAACTCGTTTATGCTAAAACACATGCATCTATCAGTGGTGTCTCTCATATACCTTAGTATCCACTTGACTACTTTCCAGTGTTGCTTTCTAGGATTAGTCATGAACCTGCTCACAGTTCCCACTGCATGAACAATATCTGGTCTAGTACAGACCATGGCATACATGAGACTTCCAATGGTTGAGGCATATGGAACCTTAGCTATGAAGTTCTTTTCATATTCCGTCTTGGATGATTGTTCCTTGGATTGTCGAAAGTGATTAGCCAATGGTGTGCTAACTGCTTTAGCATCACTCATGTCGAACCTTTTCAGAACACACCCAATGTTTTCTGCATGAGATAACTGCAAAGTACACTTTGACTTGTCTATATTGATTTTCATCCCAAGAATCTGCTTGTTGCGCCCAAGTCCTTCATATTGAACTCACTCGACGGTTGCTTCTTTAATTTCTTGATTTCGCCTATATATGAACCTTTTCACTAACATGTCATTAACATAAAGTAGCAAAATAATGTAGTTGAACTCGAACCTTTTGAAGTAGCAACATTGGTCAACATTGCATCTGAAATAATCGTTCGTCTGCATAAACCCGTCAAACTTTTTATACCACTGCTTTGGAGCATGTTTCAGTCCATACAAACTTTTCCTCAATTTACACACGAGTTTTTCCTTGCCACAATCTGAGAACCCCATCTGCTGCATGTATATCTCATCCTCAAGGTCACCATGGAGGAAAACAGTTTTTACATCTAACTGCTCAAGGTGCAAGTGTTTTGCTGCAACAGCACTTAAAATTGACTGAATGGTAGTCAGTTTCACAACCGATGAAAATATATCGGTGTAGTCGATTCCTTCCTTCTGCTGAAAATCTTTGGCTACAAGTCTTGCCTTGTACCTTTTGGAACCGTCGTGTTCCTCCTTGACTTGATACAACCATTTGTTGTGTAAGACCTTCTTTCCCACGAGTGACTTAGCTATCTCTCATGTCTTTTTATACATAAGAGACTTCATCTCTTCTTTCATTGCAAGCTCCCACTTGCTAGAATCTTCCACTTGACATGCTTCATCATAGCATTTAGGTTCTCCAACATCAGTAAGCATCAAATAATTCATGTACTTTCTATTTGGTACAAGAGGCCGAGAAGATCTCCTTAGTACAGGAGATGAAGATGGAGACTGTGGTGGATCAGTCTGTTGTGTGTTGCTCTGCGATTTATGTTCCACTGACTGAGGACTCTCATATGTTTGCTCCACTATACTTCTATCTGGGACATCATCTGGATCAACGTACATATGATTGCCATGTGTTACACTACTAGGTTGTAGTGTATTTCTGTCATTGTACATCACATTTTCATTGAATATCACATCTCGACTTCTGATCACCTTCTTGGTCTGGTCATTCCAGAACTTGTATCCAAACTCATCTCCACCATATCTGATGAAGGTGAATTTTAGTGACTTGGGGTCAAGCTTTCCCCTAGCCTGATCACTAATATGCACATATGCTACACAACCAAAAAAATTTCAAGTGAGAAAGTTTTACATGTTTTCCGCTCCATACCTCCTCTGGTATTCTGTACTCTAGCGGTACTGATGATCCTTAGTTGACCAAGTAAGCTGATGTGTTGACTGTCTCTTCCCAGAACTGTTTGGGCAGTCCTGCATGTATACACATGCTAATGGCTCTCTCAGTCAATGTTCGGTTCATCCGTTCTACTACGTCATTCTGTTGTGGTGTCCCTAACACGGTCCTCGCTAGTTTGATGTCATTTTTATAACAAGACTTCTTGAACCATATGTCATCATACTCGCCACCATTGTCGGATATCAATTTCTTGATGTTTAGGTCTGTCTCATTTTCCACCATGGCTTTCCCATCTTGAACACTTCTGATTGTGTCTCAAGAAATAAACTCATACCTTCCTGGAATGCTCATCAATGAAAGTCATGATATATGACTTCCCGCCAATGGATGAGATAGTAGTTGAGCCCCAGACATCCGTGTGAACTAGCTCAAGCTTTTATTGCTTTGGTGGTCTCCCACTCTTTATGAAACTAACTCTCTTTTGCTTCCCAAAGATGCAGCTTTCACATAAGTTAGTGTCAACTGACTGTAGGTTTGGTAGTTTTCCCTTGGAATGCATGATCTTAAGCCCCCTATCACTGATGTGACCAAATCTCTGGTGTCATAAATTTGGATCATCTTTGTTATCTGCAACTGTAATTGACCCACAAGTGTTCATCGTCATATAGAGTGCACCACTCTTCTTGCCACGAGTGATTGCCATTGCACCTTTGGAAACTTTCCAAGTATCTCCATTGAAGGTTGTGACATAACCTTCGGTTGCTAGTTGGCCCACCGAGATCAAATTCTTCCTCAAGTCAGGAATGTGTCTCGCATCCCTTCACTTCCACACAGATCCATTTAACTTGATTTGTACATCACCCTTGCCAATCACATCGCAGAGTTGATCATCACCAAGATATATCTTACTAAGGTTGCCTAACGAATAACTCACTAAGAGTTCTTTGTTGGATGTCGCATGAAAGAATGCTCTGGAGTTTAGTAACCATGACTCTGACTTGCTCTCCAAAGAGCATATCAATGCATCACCTGCCTCTTCTGCTACGATGCTTGCTTATGTCCTTCATTATTTTATTTTTTTCGGGGATCTACACTGATTTTGTAGTCTCCGATCTTGCCACAGTTCCGACATTCGATCACCTTCTGGTTATGATTTTGATTGTTGGAATTTTTGGAATTTCGAGATTGTGACCTGTTATTTTTGGATTTGAACCTATTGCGCCATCCGCTCCTGTTTGAATCTCTGTCTCTGCTTTCTACATTCAAAGTTGACGCTGAGGTGGAAGTACCATTTGACCGATTTCGAATTTCTTCAGCCATAATGGTGCTGACTACATCATCAAATTTAAGTTTTGTCTGACGTCATTGCTCCCACTCGAACAAATAGGATGAATACAAAAAATTATTTCGCAGAATAATTTTCGTAAACGTATGTTGTGTCTTCTATTCGCCAACCAAAAGCTCTGATACCAATTGTTGAGAAATTAGATGCTGCTAATTTTCGTCAAATTATTTTTCCAGGACCTTGGGATTCATTGGCTCAAGAGAAATGCACACGAGATGAGTATATATGTGGTTCACTAATTTGGCTACGTCCACGGCTCACACTCACTTTCACTATAGATAAATAGTGTTTACAAATTGTGAATCACTCAAACACACAGTGTGTATCGCTCGCACTCTAAAAATATCCACTCCTTATTTTTGACTCATATACACAACACTATTTTTCTCTCACAAACTCAACACTCCATAAACTGACAACCTTCTCTCACTCATCTTCTTCTTCTTGGATTTCCTTCGACAATGATGGTCTCTTTATAGTTGACAAAAGATGACAATCTTGAGTTTGTTGCCCACTTTGGTGAGTGGCTTGACCACTTTGGTTAAGTGTTTTGACCACCACTTGTTGAGTGGTGGTGATGACCCAAAAGTCTTCATTGTCAACAGGTTTCAACCCAAATGAGATCACCCAATGATAGAGAATTATTTTGCATGGGGACCTAGGACATAGAACTCTCGATTGTGATTTCATTTGAGGTCCAATTAAGTCCCCCACCTTTTGGTTACCTCATATAGATTAGGAACTGTAGGATCCAGATCAAGGTGCCCCCCTTGATTGATTTTCAATTGAGTCGGAACTTAATTGTAAACTTAAGTGTAAGTTAGTAGAATTTAATCGTAACATTCAGAAATGGTATTCAGTTAATTTTAAAAATATTTAACAAAGATTTCTTAAATAAGATTTAAGAAATATTCATTTACCATCATTTTAAAACATAACTGTGCATTATCCGCGAAAAATTGTGTTCACACAGAAAATTTTATGCAAACATATTAAACTATTTTCATATTTATTTTTAAGAGTTAGTTAACTCCGAATTAAGAGTTAGTTATCCTGATATATGAATTCACAAATTTTACTATTAAACGTTCATTATTTGCTATTTGCTTGAATTTTACTATCTAATGCTAATTTTTAAAAACTTTTCTCCTCTCAACAGATCACAGTTTTGATATGAACAAGAGGATTGTTAAGTGTTAACTACTGCATTATCATGAACAATTACTTGACATGGAAGGGTGCTAAAAGGAAGGTAAGAGGCAGCACTACAGCACATGGGAAGATGCTTATCGTATCATTCATGCAATTCCAAGCACATGGCAAAAATTTATCAAGATTTTAAAAAGGAATAATACACGCAAACAACATCACGTTAGGATTGCATAATATTCTCACTTATCAAAGTTCAAATATTATTATACTTAAGTTAATAACACGTCAATAGTACAATATATTTATTGTTTTTCTAAAATCATTTTTATAGTATACAAAAATATTTTCAATTTAATGTAAATGTGTAAGTTTTGAAGTTTTTTAAAAAGTAACTACTGTGCAAAAAATATTTAAAAAAATAAGTATACTGAAAAAATATTTAGCAAAATGTATATAAACGCTACTCCCAGTAGCGTTTTTTAGCATTTTTCAAAAAACGCTACTAGGGGTAGCGTTTTTCATAAAACGCTGCTTGGGGTAGCGTTTTTTAATGAATTTTGCTACCCCTAGTAGCGAAATTCTTTATTTATTTTTTGACGATTTGATGTTTAAGTAAAAAAATATTATTAAAAAAAATATAAAAAATTACAGTAAGTAGATATTTTAATTTCGATTCAAATGATGCAAAAAATATTAAATTTGGACTTACGGATTGACTGTAGGCTCTGCCGTAAGTTGAGATATGAAAATTTGACTTAAAAAAATATAACTCATACCCTGTAAGTCCAAACTGATCACGGTGAACGTCATTTATGTCGTAATTCAATTATCTACCTAGGATAATTTTTTTATTAGAAATACAATGATTTTGTAACCTAACATCGCTTGTCTTAAAATTTGACCGAAATAATCAAATGCATTAGGTGAGAAATTTAATTATGTACTTACTCAAAAAAAATCAAAAAAATTAAAGTGAGTAGAAAATTTAATTACAAATTAAATGACGCTAACTAGACGTTAATTTTTTGCTTTTAGACTGACCGTATAATACAAAGTAAATTACGTATTGTATTATACGCTACTCAAAGTAGCGCACGTTATAAAAAACGCTACCCCCAATAGCGATTATATACATTTTACTAAATATTTTTTCAGTTGCACGTGCCTACTTTTTTTAAAAATTCGTAAGTTTTACCTAAAAAAGAAGGTATTTATTGATATTTTTAGTTATTTTTTATACTTTTAATATATTCTCTAAAGTCAATAGCACTCACTTGTAAGTTGTAACATACCAGGCTGTAAATGAAATTGGTACCCCAAATAATGCAAAAAGTGATTGAGGATGGTCACCCTATCCCCATTGAACCTGACAACCTCCACATGTTTTGCCTCCTCCATTTGCACATGCTCCATTGTCATGTCTCTCTCTCTCTCTTACCTGTTCTTTTTTAATGTCAATTATCAAATCAATAACTAATTCCAAATCTCTAATTCATTATGACAATAATAAAAACAAATTTTGATAAATATTTAACAATTTTAGCCTAAGTTCAAACTTATTTATAAATATAATTTACTCTTAAATGTATAGATCAACTTCTCTCTAAACTGATATTTATAAGATATATATACGAATTAATTAAATTTTTTATAAATTTAAATTTATAGATACAAAAAGTCAATATTTTTTAACAATACCATAATCTTTGGTAAATTTCGAAAAGTAATGTCATCTTAAAACTAATGAATAAATAATATTCACATTCTAAATAAAACTATTTTAAAGTAGGGTTAATTATCAAGTAACTCATCAATTACATATGATTTGGGTAACTAATTAATTGATTTTAAAAAAAATAGAAATAGGTAATCAAATATTTTTTAAAGAGCAAATGCAGATATTTATTTAATTTTATATTAAAAAAGTAGAATTCATCGCGTGTTTATTACGTTATAAATGAATTTAATCATTTTTTTAAATTAAAGATATTTAAGTTTTTAATAACTCAACTTATTCTATTTATTTTTAATAGAAAGTTAAATAAATATTTATATTTATTCATTTAAAAATGTTTAGCTACATATTTATTTATTTTTAAATTATCAAATTGTCAAAGTGTATAAATTCAACGTTATCTGAATGATAATCATCCCTTTAAAGTTTAAACTAGATATACTGATGTACATCAACTATTATTGTAAAATTAGTCATTTATGAAACAAACCCGACTCTTAATATAACACTATACATACATAGTTACATACACTCATTACTCATTAGTGAAGTCATGTGCAAATCTCCCACGCTGCACATGCTTTTGTCTCTCTCTCTCTAAACTCATAATTAATCAAACTAATTAATCAACAATCTCACAAAGCCAGACCAGACCAGCCTTCTTTTTTTCCTCTCTATTTTATGTTTTTTTATACACAACCAAATCATTAAACCAACCAAGAAAAAACATTATTATTTTGTTGTTGTTTCGGTCCCTTCATCAGTTGAGTCGATTGAGCTGTTGGTGGCGGTGACACGTGATTAAATGGTCATTGGTTAGACCCGCGGCTTGCATGAACGAGTGAACCACGGTTGGACCCACGGACCGGAACCCTCTCCGAACCATGTCTTTGCTTATGCTCTCCGACTTGGATGTCTTCACTGGAATCTTGGGACCGAACTTATACTGCGGCGAGAGAGGCTTGTAGTTTACAAAACCCCAAACGTACTTGTCGAATGATCCAAAGTCTTGTCGTATCTGGAATCATAGAGCGTATTATTTTATTAATATAAAAATGAGAGTTTATTTAATTTGTAATTAAAAAGCTGAAATTTTGTATTATAAATAATTCCCTATTTTTAAAAATAAAAAATTTATGTATTTATTATCTTACCTCGATTATCCGTTTCGCGTTGTCAACAACTCCTCGTACTCGGCTAACATCGATGCCGTGCTCCGTACTGATGGAGACGATCTGTTTATCCGTCCACGCGGCGATGATTTCCGGATCGTACCCAGAAAACGCTTCGCTGAAGAACCAAAACCTTAAAAGTTGGTCGGGGATACCAAAAATGGACAGATATTAAAGAAAATATGGGCAAGAATGAATTTACATACCTAAACAACTGCCGTTTCCTTAGCATTGAAGTCCAGTCTGAACCAACCTGTGCACCACTCAGCACCAGCAACTCGAACAGCATGCTGTATTTTTTAAAAGCAAAACGATTAAACAACCCGCTCATCGATCGGAAATCTATCTCCGGTGAACGTAAAAGGGTAATGGTCGGAACTTACTTGTCGTCGTGCACGGGCAAACCCCATTCTTCGTCGTGATAAGCAACGTAGAGAGGATCTATATCGAGAATCAAGACAGATTAGCTACAGTTATTAATAACTGCAGTGGTTTTTTTTCCTTCGAAAATTGAATAATGTACCAGAATTGGCGGTTATGAAGCTGCAACGCTTCTCTTCTGGAGTTGTAGGAGCTTGAGATTCGACTAAAGGCACGATCTTTGACTCAAACTTAGCGGACTTGGATCGCCCGTAATGCGCGATCCGCATCTTACGCTGCGCCTGCTGCAGTGCCACCTGCTCCCTTCTCACAGCAGCTATGCCTCCAGGGTTCTCCATTAAAAGTGAAGACGATGACCGGGACTCGATTCTGCCATTGAAGCTCTTCGACCTCATGGCAAAACTTTTACTCACTGGTGCAGTTGTGACAACCTTGGTGGGTTGTCTTGGTGATGCTGCCTCCTTGGTTGAGACTTTGAGAGTCGGTGCCAATGGCGGTAATGGCTTCTTCACTGGAGAGTTTTGGGTAGTGACCATGTTGCAGGTCGGTTGCAGAACCGGGCGGCCATTGATCCTAGGACTGGTGCTGGTGTCTACCTTAGTTTTTGAGCTGCACATCTTCCACAACTATATGGTTCAGTTAAAGGAAGAAAGGTTGAAGATGAATATGAATATGAAATGGGGAGTTGGGTTGTGCAAATTTATAATGGAGGAAAGGAAAGATGTCAGAAAGAGGAACTTCGAACATGGTCTGGTTGGAATCTGTCTGCATTTTGGCATTACTTTTTCTTTATTATGATATCGGTAACCACGAAGGTAGGCTCCGACATGCCAATTCGAATACGACTTCATCATGCTTACCCTGATTGCACCATAATTCCAAATCTGCTCTCCAGTTTTATCACCCAACTGTCAAATACGCTATGATTGGCGTACATATACGGAATATAGACCGTATATCTATAGCTTAGCCTTACATGGGATATTTTTAGCAAGAACAAGTATGATAGATTGCCAATGTAGCATTCCTAAAAATGTAAACTTTGTAAACTATACTAGAAACTATCACATATTGCGTCATAAATGATGATGCGCTTGACCCCTAGGGTCCGACCGTATGGCAACGGCTTAGATTATCTCGATCGATTTATATATATATATATATATATATACATATACTCATTTAAATATTATTTAAATATTAGAGATGAATCAAAGATAACCCCCGATCATCCTTATACAAATGTTTTGATTTATGACACCAACACATTTAAACGATATATAACTATCTATATTTTATATGATAATGATTTGCATTAAACACATTTTGTGTCTAAACAACTTGTATCCATTTAGACACGCTTAATAATCGTATCTAAACACATCTGACTTGCAAATATATTACTAAACACAATTCAATATATTTATCTAATATTTAGATTTATTTTTGTACTTATTGTTTAATCACTTATGAATCTTAAAACTTGATTGTAAAATTAAATTATACAATTTGTGAATTTCATATTGTATTATTTTTTTCGTGTCATTTCTCGTTATCTGTCACAATTTGTCATGTATATATAATTTTGTTGTGTAAAAAGTTTATTGTGTTTTAACATGTATTTCACATGTGATCTGTTTAAAACTCTATCTGTTTAAACACGACACACGTTTAAGATATATTTGTTTACACACATCCATTTATAGACGACACGATTAATGACACGACATACATGAATTGTCATCCCTACTGGTAGTACTTGTATTGTTCTTATGCATTATTTTTTTTTCAAAAAATAACTAATGTGCAAAAACAATTTGAAAAATTAAGTATAGAAAAAAAATATATATTTAGAAATATGTATATAAGTGCTACTATGGGTAGCACATGATATTTATTTTTTACAAAATTCACTACCCAGGGTAGCGTTTTTACCAAAACGTCACTCAAGGTATCGTTTTGGAAAAAACACTACCTTTGAGTAACGTTTTTTTTTTTTGCATTTTCCTCCTTTTTCTGACGACTAGATATTTAATTAAAAATAAAATTATGTATATATTAAAAAAAATTATAATAAGTATATATTTTAATTGAGATTCAAAATGATGCAAAAAAATATTAAATTTGGAATTACGGATTGACTATACGCTCTGTCGTAATTTGAGATATGAAAAATTGACTTTAAAAAAATATAATTATGTCCCTGTAAGTCCAAACTCACCACGGTGAACGCCATTTATGTCGTAATTCAATTATCTACCTAAGGTAATTTTTTTTATTAGAAATACATTGATTTTTTAACCTAAAATCGCTTGTCTTATAATTTGATCGAAATAATTAAATGCATTAGGTGAGAAATTTAATTATGTACTTACTCAAAAAAATTACAGTATGTAGATAATTTAATTACGAATTAAATGACACTAACACGACATTATTTTTTTACTTTTAGACTGGCCGTATAATACGATACGTAAAGAAACTATATATATATATATATATATAAACATATATACACTGTATAACCAGTGATATTACTATATAAATATACATTTATATAGTTTTTTTAGGTATTGTATTATACGGTCATTCTAAAAGTCAAAATAATGTATAATTAATATCATTTAATTAAATTATCTACGTACTGTAATTTTTTTTATTTTTTTTAGTAAGTACATAATTAAATTTCTTACCTAATACATTTAATTATTTCGGTCAAATTATAAGACAAACGATGTTATGTTAAAAAATTACTCTATTTCTAATAAAAAAAAATTACCCTAGGGAGATAATTGAATTACGACATAAATGACGTTCACCGTGGTGGGTTTGGACTTACATGGTCTGTGTTATATTTTTTTAAGTAAAAATTTCATATCTCAGCGTACGGCAGAGCGTACAGTCAATCCGTTAATCCAAATTTAATATTTTTTTGCATCATTTGAATCACAATTAAAATATATACTCATTTAATTTTTTTTAATAGATACATAATTTTATTTTTACATAAACATTGAGTCGTCAAAAAAAGGAGAAAAATGCAAAAACAAATAATAATTAATGCCACTCAAATGTAGCGCTATCCTATGTAGCGATTTTTGTAAAAACAAATATGATGCGTTACCCACATTAGCGCTTATATACAGATTTCTAAATATATTTTTTCTATACTTACTTTTTCAAAAAAAAAAATGCACAATCCTTATTTTTTGAACAAAAAAAATCCATTTGCATGACATTAAAAGATGGTATGAATTTAATCAATCTTTTGTAGGAGGGAGTGCAAGTGATTCGTCATCAATCTTGCATTATAGGGGTGATCAAAAAAGACTGTTGGACCGAATTCCCGACAAGACTGACTTAACTAGGACCGAGACCGACTAGAACGAGATCGAGCGGGCGGATTTTTTCCTTCAAGGTTGGGCTCAATCTTTTTTTCTTCTGAAAGCCCGATTAGCACCGGTCCATACCGAATTTAATAGCAAACCCTAAAAACCAAATCAATTATCATCCTTCTAGGGTTCTCTCCACTCTCAAGTCTCAGCAGTCGTCTTCCCTCTCGGTCTTTCTTCAGCAGTAGATGGACGACTGCTGACAAGGAAATCAGTAGTTGACTTACTCTAACTACGGCGACATGGCGGACAGACGGACGTAGATGGACTTTTGACGGACATAATAGACGAAGAAAGAAAGAAAGGAGGCTCCTAGAACCCCAAGCATCAGTTTAAGATTAGCACGCCACCGAGTTCGCCAAAGGACCATTAGAGAATTGCTTTCTCAACCGCTATCCTAAACCCAATCCCTTGCTGCTCCTTTTCAGATCCCAACCTTCCCTTCCTCTCATCCATTGTCGTTTCTCCATGAACAGAGAGCTGGACAGTAAGAGAGACTTTTAGAATGGAGTGGATAGGCAAGAGAGGCTAGAGAGGTTGTCGAAGAAGCTAGATAAGCTTTGTGGAATCGTGAGGCTATTTTACTGCCGTGTTGTTTTGTGTCTCTATTCCCTAACAAGTCAGTCTTCCCTCCGATTCAAGAAGACTGTCTGTGACATCACTTGGTCGGTCAGCACTATCGGATTATACCCATTTTTTTCTTGAAGAAAGATCGAGAGGTTATACCCATTTTTTTAGTTAGATTCGGTTCATGATCGAGACCGGACCGAATCAAGAAATACCAACTCATGTTAACTTTTTTGGCTACAGGCGGTCTCGGTCCTGCCTCCGAGACCGACCCGCCCGCCCATGATCAGTCCTATTGCATTATATCGCATTATATCGTAGTCATGAAATTATTGTATTGGAAAAATGTCATTTTGTACACATAGCATGAGCAAATTTGATCCCAATTGTCAAATCAGATGGAAAGTCCTACAGATATTATTATGAGGAAGATTAAAAAATAAATTTGAGGACAAGTAAAACCAAATTTGGACGTTGTAGTGTTCTATATAAATCCCGTAGTCCTTTGAAATATTTTATATTTTTTTAAAAATAAAGTTACTATCGAATCAATTTTTAAATCGATTCACAAGTAATATGGTAAATTGTCCAAATAATAGAACAGTTCGAATAAATGGGTCAAACCGTACCTTACTACATTTGAAGTAAGATATATTTTGTAAGCCGATTTTGTAGCGAATCGGTTCATGCTCACCCTTATAGATTAGTTCTCTACAATGAATGATTATATCAAAGTTTAAGTGAATTCAATCCATAATCTTGTTTTGAATAATGTAATTAGGTTTGATAAATTACTAATTAACTTTTTATAATAGAATTAGATTGAAAGAAAAATGGGTCACTCTAATATATCGGATTGAAAACTGAAGTTTGGTTTACGGTCAATTTTTTCTTACTTTGATTTGACTTTCAATCCGGTTCGGTTTGAATTTTTAAAAATCACTAGGTTCAAATCGACTGTTAATACTTATTTTATATTAATATAAAAGAAGATTAATTTAGTTATTTAATTGAATTGTTTTATTATTTAATATAATTTTAAATACTTATTTTAATTTTAAAAGTACCTTTTTCAGTTGTTTTTTTAAAAAAAACAAACTTAAGACCATGAAATCATGTTCATAATGTCGGAGTTTTTTTTTTTTGCGACCTAAGGATAAGAATACGACCTAGTACGCTTCACATGGAGATGCATGTCCATATTTTATTAATGCCTTACTTTGGCGGTCCCCGTTTTCCAACTAAGGATTGGATAGATAGGATTAGCAGAGAAAGGAAACCTCCATTATTGGTCCCTGAAGTTTTCAACTAGTTTTATTTGAGTCTCATATTTTCTCCAATTGATAAGCACATTCATGAACTTTGACGATTTTGTTTTTAAAAAAGTTATATTTTAATTTATTTTAAAAAAGTTCGACAGAATTGATTCCGGGGCCTATGTTGGAATTTGTGTTGAGAACCCGAGCATAGGGACTGTGTTGTCCATCCTTCGGTTCCGGGGGTCTCCATAATTCAATTCCTTCTGGACAATCTCCTCCTCTCCACCGCCACCGCGGTCCGCCACCCAGTAAGACAAGTGGAGTGGAGTCAGAAGCTCGATACGGCTAGTGAGTCAGCGACTCCGTTTCCAGTTGGACGAAGGAAGACGAGAGAGGAAAGAACGAGCTTGCAGAAAACCTAGGTCTACCTCCTTCGCCCTCGTCCGTCTGCGCAGATCCGTCCGCATCCGCTCTCTGTCTCTCTCTCCCTCTGTCGATTGCTCCATTTCTCAGAGTACCAGTTTCATTTGCTTCACTGAAAACATGGTTCGTCTTACTTCCTTGATTGTCTGTCTGCCTTATACTGCAAATTCTCTCATGCCAGGTCTCTCTTGGCGGTAGTGTTTGATTAAGCTTTGGTTATATTGCAATTTCTGTTCTCTTTCTTCAGTATAAGTTGGGGAGGAGCAACCGTGACAAAGTTCAGCAGTTCATTGCCATTACTGGAGCCAGGTAAAGTTGCAGCATCTGCAGCATCATGAGTTTCTGTTTGCCACTCACTACTGAGTGTAATCAAGCTCCTTTCTTTAGAGAAACTTAGACACGTGAATCTCCTATAATAGATTGAGTTGCCGTTGTGAAGGGCCTTGAATTATGCTTACGTAGTTAAATTATTACCGACTGCTGTCCATGGATAATGAACGAGGTCATAATTCTGCATATTTGAATGATTTATTAGTGCTCTTTATAAGATGAGTAGATCCTGAAGATAGATTATCATATTACAGCCAATTACCTGTTGAGACCATATTTAGTGATTTGGATATCTCGCGGCGACATATTCATACCATCCTAAGTTCTGAGAGATATGGGGTTTGGCGGAGTGGAGCTAAACGCGCTCTTATGAACATAACTTTCCTGTTTTAACTATCCCTTCTTTCCCCATACAAATGTGATTTAGCTTATACCTTATAGTTGAAGATTAAATACTCTCTATTCTTTCTTTTTAGCAGTGAGAAAATGGCTCTTCAAGCTCTCAAGGCCAGTGACTGGAACCTTGAAGCTGCATTTGATTTATTCTACAGCCAGCCCCACATAAGAAACTTCACTGATACGAGACATTTGGAGGAGCTTTATAACAGATACAAAGGTAAGTTTATCTTTATCAGTTTTCCACCTGCTTCAAATCAAAGCCTTCGATCCAGTAGAAGAAATCACATATTATATTTGTTGTAGTTGATTAAAGTAGGTTTTCAGTAAGATGTCTTTTGAAGTGATGAGTGTGAAACTTAACTTATTGATATGTAACTTAATTGATTTTAGTTGTACAAGTAACTAATTCTCACAGATAGTTTCTGCTAACCTTTTTCGTGGTTTGACAATATCTGCATTTACTTTCTGTGCAGATCAATATGCTGATATGATACTTGTTGATGGGATAACTCTTCTTTGCAATGATATTCAAGTGACCTAACTATCCTTCCCTTACTCTAAAATAATGTGTTTGAACTTCTTATGTTTTAATCTTTCAATTACCTTAATCCCTCTACTTTTGCAGGTGGATCCCCAAGACATAGTTATGGTAAGTTCATTTTAAATACGACTACTTAGGTTTTTTAATGTATGATAAATCACAATAATCCTGGTCTGGTGCATGGTTATGGACCTACAAAACCGAACAATACTTTCGTAGGAATTATCCTTCATTTGATCGTGCAAAATAATACATGAGTTGGCATGGGAGAAAATCTTGATAGATTATGACTAATTCTTTTTAATATTTTTCACTCTTACAAGACCAATGTTATTGGTTATGGCACCAAGAAAGTATAATCTGATCAGAAATTTCCAGGACTCATAAATGGCTCAAGAAAAGAAAGGGGAAGAATTTGTGTCTAGGACCATATAAAAATCTCATGTATGCTCTACTGAACCAAGTGGATTCTATTTCTTCTCATTTCCCTTTATCAGCTAACTGATAAAATTTATACTCCAGTGTTGAATGTAGTCATTGTGTATAAACACATACCAATAAATATTATGAGCTTATATTGTGCGGCAGTTTTCCTGCCACTTTCACATATTTTTCTTGCTAAAAGGATATACTCTTCTATTAGCCTTTTTGTTGTTTAGGAATGTCTATGGTTGATATGAAATTTGGTTCTAAAGATACACAAATGTGCCTTGCTCAAGAGTTTTTCTATTGACATAATGGCTTATCATCTTCAGTTGGTTCTCTCATGGCACATGAAAGCTGCCACTATGTGTGAATTTTCGAAGCAAGAGTTCATAAGTGGGCTGCAAGCACTTGGGTATGTTCTGACCAGCTAATATTGATCCAGAAAGTCTCTCAGGAGATTGTGTTTACCTATTTCTTTTAATGCTTAACTCTTATGCTTTTCCTTTGTGTAGTATTGATTCATTGGAAAAATTCCGTGAAAAGATACATTATATGCGCACAGAATTAAAAGATGAACGTAAGTGAGAAGTATTTATATTTACTCTTTTATATGTAATTGAATCTCTTAACATCGGTTTGTAAGAGACCTCTCATTTCTTTATATCTAATGTGTTTTTACGATTGCTGTTTTCCAGAAAAGTTTCGGGAAATATATAACTTCGCTTTTGGCTGGGCAAAAGAAAAGGTATAGTTGTTGATTCAAGGGGTCAGACTTGTGCAGATCTAGTATCTTCCCTTACTTGTATAATTATTGGTCTCACCTAAGAGGACAATTAATTTATCCTTCATCATAGTTGAATACCTGAACTGTAGACTGTTCTGTCTAAGCGTTGGTGTTGGTGGCCAATCAACTTTTGCTCATGATAATATTTTCATTTGATCTTAATGATGTCAGGGTCAAAAATCTTTAGCACTGGACACAGCTATTGGGATGTGGCAGTTACTTTTTGCAGAGAAGCACTGGCCATTAATTGAACATTGGTGCGAGTTCTTACAGGTAATTTGATCAACTCAGCTTGATATAAAACATACAGTTAGGGTGCCTAACATGGAGCCGAAACACATAATCAACTAGCTTTATTCAACTCAAATTATTTCTGCCGAGAAGTTTATTGAGGAGGGCACTTGTTTTATAGACCCGATATTCCTATAACCGAAGCCTAAACAATGAAATTGTAACCTGTCAGCACTGTAGATTTACAAATTACACCTTAACTTATTGGATAATCTGGTTCTCCCTTGAACTAATGGTTCAGGGGAGAACCAGATTATCCAATATGTACGTCTCTCACGTTTCATGTAGACTGAAACGTGATAATTTAAACTTGGTAATTGTTGGTCAATGGCCATTAATCATTGTGATTGGCTGTAGATAGTATCTATAGCTTGTACTGTGCTTATTGTTTGATTATAATGTAGCTGTCAGTTATTTAGCTTCAACTAGTATGCCAAAGTAAAGAAATGACTGGGTTTGAGTCCCGTGTTCCTCTTCGGTCCATCGTTAACACTGTTTATTCATGTGTTGAACCTCAATGGTCAGGCTAGACATAACAAAGCAATCTCTAGGGATACATGGGCTCAACTGCTCGAGTTTGCAAGGGTAAGATATGAACCTCAAATTGTATTTCTCTGTAATGAAACCTGTCTTTGGTAACTTAATATCAATTTTACATTTTGCCCCGTAACCAAATCTTTACCTGTAACTTCAACTTGCAGTCCGTGGATTCATCCCTATCCAACTATGATTCTGAAGGAGCTTGGCCGTACCTGATTGATGAATTCGTCGAGTATTTGAACGAGAATGGCGTTTTTCAAACGAAATGCCCCGATGATGACTCTAGCCAGAAATGGTGAACACTTCCTGATTCCTCTCTTGTCGTTTAAGCTTGTGATGATGATGTGTTTGACATTATTAGACTCATGTCTGAACTGAGTGAATATTTATAAGCCCACACTTTCAATCCATGATGAAATTGCTCCCCCAAAAATGATGAGACTTCAAATTTGAACCCATGTATACGCCTGGTGTCAACACGAATGACTTGATATTCAAACAACTCTTTTACATTGCATGGGCAGTTTGGATCTTTGAATCATTGGCGACCAAACTTATTTTCACCCTGTCTGGTGAAAGTTGACAGGAAAATTGGAGTCAAATTAGGGTTAGAGTTCGTAAAGAGCATGAGCTCTATGTGCAGTTCCAAATGCATCATTGACGTACAAATCGGCCAATGGGGCGAGTTTCTTTGCAAACTCTGATTCGTTCGTCTCTTCCTCCTTGTGGAATCTCACGTTCTCGAGGAGAAGCACACTACCTGCTGGAAGTGAAGCTACCAACTTCTCTATCTCAGGGCCAATACAGTCGTCTGCTTTGGTTACTTGGGTACCAAGGAGTTCAGAGCGTCTTGGAACAAGTGGGGCTAAGCTGTATTTTGGAGTCACACCCTTTGGGTTAGAGAAATATCTCATAGATCATTCGTGGTTAGAGAAATAAAATGAGGAAAGTACAAAAGTGAGAACTTTTTATAGCATAAACATGAAACTATAAACCAACCAAACTCAGTGTTCAGCTAACATGTATAAACCAATCTTAAAGGAGCCAATTCCTCCACTGTAAATATATATATATATATATATAGCAGTACCCAAGGCTGATTGAATCAGCAATTTCAAGTATATTTCTGTAAGAAAAAATAAGGGTCATGGATGGTAGAACAGAGTTTTTTTTAAAAGAACTGTCCTTTCCTGCCATCTATCCATCATTTCGATGCCTTGTGGGCTCGACCCTGGGTTGCTGCTGCAGACATGGTTCTAAGGCGAGCAGCAATCTCACCAAAGTTTGGTCTTGCAGATGGATTAGGTGCCCAACATTCTTCCATTAGGTTTCTCCATTCAGCATCACAGTAGTTCGGTATGGTCGGCCTCAGTGTGTTGCTAACAATGCCTCCTGCTCGGAAAAAAACACACGAAAACTAGTAAGGATCAAGGAACCATATCACTCCATGAAAAAGGGTAAGGGAAATTCTACAATTATTGTTTCGATACAACTCATTAAATCAAGAGAGGAAAAGGTTCTCATTTCCCTTGTTTGGATAGTACTCTATGAGTAAAATGAGATAGTTCTCTGCTAAATATGGGACTCACAGTTGAATTACTTTGTACATTGGTTCCCACATTCATATCCAATGGGCGAAAATTTCCTTCATTTTGGCCGTTCTCATAAATATATCCATCATTTTCCCTCTCCTCCAATTTAATGTGTGTGTCTAAACAACGGAAGAACTCCAGATTCTAAGTTAGAAGACTTAAATAAAGGAAAGATTGGTATGAAACTGCACCTATGATTGCACCATAATGCATATTGCCGTAAGGCTCCTCACCCGTGAGAATCTCCCATAGAACAATACCAAATGAGAACACATCAACCTGCAAATTCATCATTTATAAGCAAGAAGCACAATGTGGCTCTTTTCAAGGACAGCATACTTATCTGAGACGTGTCTATTGCAGAACAGATCGTAAACAATGAAATTCACAGTTTCAAGTTTCTGAAAGAAAAAAAAAACTGACCTTTTCTGAGACCTTATTGCTGCTGCCATTCAGTAACTCAGGAGCCATCCATGGTAAAGTTCCTCTTACACCACCAGAAACCAAAGTATTTCTCTTAATCTTTGAAAGGCCAAAATCACCAACCTGACAATAGAGGAGCACGAAGCAACATCATGATGATTGGACAAACTATTGTAGACATGGGATGTCTTTTGATAGAGAAAAGGAACAATCCAGAATTACCTTGCAAATGGGGCGTGAAGGATCTTTCAAGTTTACTAGCAAATTATCGCATTTCAAGTCAAAGTGCACAATATTCTTGGAGTGCAAATACTCCATTCCAAATGCTGCGTCCATTGCAATTATAAGCCGCTTTCGGCGGTCAAGATGCCTAAAATAAAGACAATTAGGTATTGGAGAAAGCAGATCATGAACAAGAATTTATGTCTCCACCCCAATAAAATTGCAATATTGATTATTAATGAATGGATACTTGAAAGGGAAAAATGGTTTGTTGGGACAAGTTCACCTACTAATCCAATTTTCATTGTAAACCACAAGATCATGCAAGAAAAAACTCAGCTAGGAAGCAATTACAACTGAAAATGGAAGGACATATTATTCTACAGCAGAATAGGAGAGTTATTACTTATCCTTCCGAAGCAGAACATGTCTCAGTGACCCATCAACCATGTACTCAGTTACAGTGGCTAACGTTGCTCCTGGCCCATCTTGAACTACACCATAAAACGCCACAACATTCGGGTGGTGAAGCTTTGATAGAATGTCTGCTTCCCTCCAGAATTCTATTGTCTACAAAAAATCAATGTAAGGATACACTTAAGTGATGTATACTAATAATGTAAGGATAACAAATTCTAAATATTATATCCCCCTAGAAGCTTTTTTATACACTCTGAAATAATTCAAGAGACCAGAAAAACTAACCAGTCTCTCTTGCTCTGACAATCGACCCATGAAGCAGCTCTTTTTTATCCGTTTGATTGCAACATCAGTTCCCCTCCATTTTCCGTGATACACAGTTCCAAATGTGCCAGAACCCAATTCCTTCAGCTCTTCAAGATCATCATTCATTATCATCTACACATGTAATTCATATTTTTCTAAAATAACCCATAGACAAGAAAAAAGAGGCATTTATGAGGGTTCATTAAAGTACTACTCTTTAGAAGTTCATACTTATCTAGTTACAGCAAATCTATCAACTTGGATCCGACATTCTAAAATGAACTTGACCCAATGAAAGACCCAGAAGCTGACTAAATTCTGACATCAAACTTGATAATCAACAAGTCTACCTGCAAATCGCTGATATCTAAATCTCCCAGAGAAGGTCGATCTAGAGGAGGCAGCTCCGCATTACATGCTTCTAGCTTACCATCCTAAAGTAATCAAGAAAATTTATTAGTTGAATAAGTTACCAAAAATTAATGACGGAAATGAACGGCAGAGGAAAGGTACCTCAAAATCTGAATCGTCTGTTCTCAAGTTCTCTGCTACAGAATCAAATGGCAAGTTTTCATCATCCTTGGGAGAGGGATGAATGTAGTTCACTTCAGGTGGAGACCCATCTGTTCATACTATTTCAGGTAAGTCTTTGTGAATACTATCAAAATACAGATGTGATCTTTAAATGAATATTGATGAAATCTACTATAAATACCTTGAGTTTCCCTAAATGCAGAGAGGAAACCAGGATGATCCTGATCCATAAGAGAAACATCATTTTTCGAATATCCTTCTTGCGCCAACTTCTGGAAATATGACCAACGCTTAGGTTCTTGATTTTCCATGCCCATGCTTAAGCCACCACCACCATTTCTGCTCTCTGGGTTATAACCAGGTGAATCCTCCGAAAACATTGCTTTTGAGAACATATCAGAAAGAACATCACGTGGGAAGCGTTCATCGATATCAATGAGGATATCACCCTGATGTGGTTTCTGGCAATCTACTAGGGCTTGGCTCTGATTATAACCAAGAGCAACTTTTTGGTCTTGATCAGTTGAATTCAACTGAGAAATTGCTTTGGCAAATTCTTTATACTCTTCAAGCTCGGAAAGTCTCTCACCGATGGTCTGAGGATCAGTCCCATTCTCTTTTCCACTAACTTCAGCAGATGTGTCTTGCTTTGGAATTTCAGATTGTGAACAAGGTAGCAAAAATTGAGCACCAAGCGAATCATCAGACTTTGACAGACGATTAAGCAACTCTAATTGCTCTCGTGGAATTCTCTCTGAACGATAAGTCCTCTGTGGAACGTGCGGCTCAGAATTGCTTACATCACTCGGAGTTCTGTTGAGATCGATCTTAACTGGAGGAAGCCCTTTGTTGTTGGAATTTAAAGAGTTGTCATACTGACTAGAATTAGGGACTTGTGGTGGCTTCACAGCATCAATTGTTGAAGCAACCTTTTCGGGATCCTTAATCTTCCCCTCAATTTTCCCTTGTGGAGTGAAAGAAACCTGAACATGCTTGGGAGGGACATCTTCCATTCCATGACCATCATTTCGAGCAATACGATCATTTTCTAGGACAAAATTATTTGCAGGGGCAACTTGCTTACTTGAACTCTCAGTTGTCCTCTGTCCCACTAAGGCATTGAGTGGCTGCACCTCATTCAGAGCTTGAGTGGTATGCAAATGCATGGGCAAAGCAGTGGGAATTTCTCCAAAATGTGCATAAGCAGAAGGATCTTGCCCATAATACAAACCTTCATGATGTGGCACTTCCTGATGGTGGAAGAATTCAGGACGGGTTTCATAAGGATTTGACAAAATTGGAGTAGAATTAATAGATGATGGTGTCATGTCCGCACCCATCAACAGGGAACAGCTAACGCCAACAGCGCTCAGTGGAACCCTACTGGAGTCCACAACAGTGCGGTCTACATCTAGCTCATTCAAATTATTTGTAGAAGAGTTAGACATGACATGAAGCATTGAGTTTTTTCTCAATCCAATGTCTATTCCATTTACAGCAACCACATACTGAACATCAGCATCAGCATCACCGTCTGCACTACCAAGGGACATGTGGACATCTTCCAAGTCACTCATGGAAAACAGGAACATCCTAAGCTTTTGAGACCCATCCACAAACCCTAGCTCCTTACATTCTTCCATCATATTCCGAAGATCTTCTTCACAACAAACGGAAACCAAAGCATCGAGGTCCTCACCAGGAAGTTGATACTTTATAACATAAACATGGTCATAGATTGCCAACATTTTCTCCAAAAGCTCCTCCCAAGATATATCCATCCGTATGCGTATAATTTTTGTGTCGCCTCCAACGTATCTAAGCTTTCCATCACTCGGGCGGGGAAGAATTTTTCCACCAAAACTGCAAAGAACCTTCATCTTATTTAATGAGCCACTGGAGACAGCGGAAGAAGATGCATTGCTCAAAATCACTCCAATAGTGCTATCATATCCAGATAAAGTTTGAGAAACTGATTGAAAGGAGGTGTGGTTATTTAATGAAGAGTCCTTATCAAACTCTGCAGGATTTTTCTCAATCGTGTGAATCAATGAAAGATCTGATCCACTTTCAGAACCTGTATGGCTGATGCCCAGAATGTGCTTCAATTCCATGTAGCCTGTATTGTTGGATCCATCCACCACGTTGGCAAGTACATGTTTCCTAGGATTTACTCGATCAAGCATAAATTCAAGAGCAAACTCCTCACCTGTTTGTATCGAGTAATTACGAGCAGGGTTAGGATCTGATGTAGTTGCTTCAAGAGGGGCTGGGTTGTTGTTTAGACTGTTTTGAATTCCTGGAAATGGCTGGGAGGCAGCATGATAAAATTCATGCCCAGGATCCACCATACCGTGATACACAGGTTCACGTAGTCGTGAAATCTCTAATGGAATATTATTTATGTTTCTTTCCATTTGCCAGAAAGAAAATAACCCTGACTAGTTCTTCAGAATTACACTGAGTAACTTGTCAAACACATTTAATTAATGAGACAACCTTCTTCTAATGCAATCAGCTTCAGTAACTCCCCAGGTCTACCTGACCTACAAGAGAGACTGAAGCTTGTTTCAGCAAACCATCGACATATGAGAATGCTAGGAATTGTACAAAATTTGGCTAAATAGCAGAGATATGATTCAATGTAGTTAAGGAGGTATGGAAATAAAAGCATAGACTGTAATAAATTTCAGCATAAAGAGAAACGCTTTGCAAATACAATCCAGAGTGCTTCCAAGAATTCCTCATGGCCAATCAGTAGCTCAAAATCCAACTCAGTTCAAGAATGTGAAAGGTGCGCAAGAACTAAACATTGTTAAAAAAGAGAATCATGGCAAAGGCTGTGATTCTGGTCTAAAGTTCAAATCTATCTTTTCCCGAGAATTTGCATTCAAAAAACTGCTTATTGGAGAAACTAACAGAATTCCCATTTAGGCAAAGGACAATAATAAAGTCCACCTGCTCGAATCACCTAAAAGTAACAACCTTGACCATTCGAATTTCTTGAATAATGCAGACGCAAAATACGCATAAATAAGCATGAGTAAAGCTAGTAATGGTATTGTCATATCTATTATATTAATTTGAGTTGCTGCTCAATAATTAACTATGTATAACAAATCAATTGAAGATTCATTTTTGACATTCCGCTGCTTCTGAGCTAAAATTGTTTTAAAAAAAAACATTGACTAGATAAACCTAAATTTTGCATATGCCTTATAAGAAGAATAACTTGCAAATCAACCTCAAATCGATCGCACGGGAGACAATCGTCCTATTCCAGCGGCGAGGTTGAAGAATGAGATCAGAAACTAACAAAATTGACCAGAAATCGCGAATCTGAAATCTCTACCTGAAGAGGAACGAAGGAGTAGAATCTTCAATCAAGAGGTTTTAAGCCAATCTCTTCATTTCTGGAAACGTTTCCGTGGAAGTTAGAAATGCGCCATCTTTATTGGTGAATCTCACTCATTTTTCCATTCCTAATCTCTTCCGCTGTTTTTACCAACAAAAAGATCTCTTCCGCTACTTTAAATTCTACTGCAAATTTGTCAGGACACCAAAGTCGACGATTCGAAAGCTCCTTCCTCTCTGGCGCTCCCTCTATCTCTCTCTTGCTGGCTTTCTCGCTGTTATATGCACTACTAGTAATTTGTCGAGCGGAGCCACTTTAGTTTCAGGCCAGACACTTTTTTTTTGGCCATTTCAGGCCAGAGACTAAACTGAGAAGTGAGAACCAAGCATCAAATGACGCCACTGCCGGAATTTTTGTTTTTCTCTATTTAATTTATTTCCAAAGAAATGAACACTCTCTCGGAATTAGTGGAAAAAAACTAAAATCATAATTGTTATTTTTATAGGGTTAACCGTAATATTATGTTACGGTGCGGTTATTGTGATAAATTTTATACATGTAATGATTATGATTATGTTATTTTAGTCATAATACACATGGTTATAACCATGGTTATTATATAAATATACTATTAATATATTAATAACATAAATATAATTTTCACTTTTAGATTTCACAAATGTATAATTCTAGGGGAAAATATAATTATATGATGTAAATGTTAAATGTTATTAGTATTAATTTTGAATGATGCTAATGTTGAATATTTTTATTTATTGTGACATAATTTTATGTATTTATTAAGATAATATCTATAATGTTCCGTTACATTTCTCATGTGGTAATAAATATGGGTATACAGTTAAAATCGTGGTTAATAACCATGATTATGAATATGATTATGGTATTGAAAATTTTACCCGTAATAGTTATGGTTATGGTATACAATTTAAAAATATAGTATGGTTATGATATTTTTCATATATGTACCATACTCTAACCATTGTCAGCCCTACTCGTAATAAATGGTAAAATTATTGCAGACTTTATTTTTGTATATTAAACTTAAGAAAGTTATGGATATTAGTACTCATTAAATTTATTTTCTTCATACTTGGGTATCAATCGAGTTTACTGATTTCATCAATCTTTTTATCAAGTCTTAACTGAATATATTTTGAAAATTATTTAAAAAAAATATAATACTTATAAGAATGTCACAGTTTAACCATTCAAAAAATTTCAATATATTATAATTAAGTTTCGATTGAAAGGGTTAGAGTTTGGATCTTGATTCAAACTAGTCTGCACCCATAGACGAGTTGGTATGGGTCGAATCTAGTGGCCCGTTCGTTTCAAGGAATGGCCATGGATTTGGGCTTACGGATTCCGTAAGCCCATGTTCGTTTGGTGGAATTGGCCATTCCTTGAAAATGGATTCCGGGCGGTCCGGGCTTAGGGAATCCGAGTAAAAACCTCGGATTTCCTAAGCCCACACGGGTCGGAATCCGGAATCAGCTGCAAAAAGACCAAATTGCCCTCACCATTTTGCAGAATTTACGGGCGTGCCATCAGCTGATTCTGATAAACAGAATCTCCAAACGTTGACAGCAGGGTTCGAACCTGCGCGGTCATAGCCCAACAGAATTCAAGTCTGTCTCCTTAACCACTCAGACATATCAACAACTGTGTTTTTTATTACCCCTAATTTGTACTATAGATTTTTGAGTGTTTTTTTTATTTAAACTGAAAATTCAAAAAAAAATACCAAAATCAAAATTAGTATTTAAAATTAAATTAAAATAATAAAACAATTCAATTTAACAATGTTTATATAATGATTTACTAAACTGATTAAGGACAAACCCACGTTTTGTATAATGTATGTGGTGACTAACAACATTTTGTATTACGTATGTGGTCATGTTTACATTCTTTATTTTTTTTTAAATAGAATTAATAAATTGGTCTTTTTAAAAAAATTAAAAAAAAAATCATTTTTAAATATATTTTTTTAATAAACGTTTTTAATATTTTAAAGTTTTATAATTAATTAATACAACTTATTTTTATTATATACTATACATATACAAAGAGGGGCAAATATGTCATTTTACCACATTCCATTCCTTTTCCGTACACAATTCCACCAAAGAAACAACAGAATTCCTTATTCCGTTCTATTCAATTCCACCAGAAAAACTTCATATTCTTAACTCCTATTCCTTATTCCCAATTCCTATTCCGTATTCCGTATTCCGAATTCCGAATTCCGTCAAACAAACGCACCGTAGATCCCCTAGCACATTCGATTGTGACTCAATTGAGTTTTCATCAAATCAGAACTCAATTGTAATATATAATAAAGTTTTAAAATATTGAATTGTGACATTTTTATAAGTATTTTGTTATTTTTATAACTTTTAAAACATATTACAATGAATTTGGATAAAAAAATCTGATAGAATACGTTAACTCAACTAATAACCAAATATCAAACAAAAAAAATCGAAATTAAACTTAGCTTTAAACTCAATTTTAATTCAAACATTAAAAAATAAAATCATATTTTACCGAATAAAAAAAATATAACAGTACAATAAAGCCACAAAATGTGGGCCTTTGTGAGGTGCACTGGGGAGTTGACTTCTTGATTATGACTTAAGGTTAGCCATTCAAGCCGCGGTCGGTGGCGGACGGCCGGTTTTATCGATCTTCCCACAATTTGAAGAAACCATTCAATGACTTCCTTCCTTACAAAGGAAAATGACTATAACAGACGTAATACTAAAATAATAAGCACTGAATCCACACTTAATTAGGAATTAATTCCAACATCAATTGAGATTTATCATACATCTACACTAATAAACTATCTGTTTAAATTTCAATCAAGTTTTAATTGAATCAAAATTGACTGTAATTGACTAAAAAAACACGACTGTGACAGTTATGAAAAGTATTAAAAAACAAACTACGACATTTAAAAACCATTTTAATGATAAAATTCAATTACCATATAATACTTTGATCCTTTACAGATTATATTTTCACAAATCTCTATATATTGATTTGATTAAAATGTATATAATAAGTTTTTTTTTTTTTTTTTCATTTTTGGGTAGTTCAAATTTGATAAATTATTACCCATCACAAACACAGTAACTATCATAATTAACTAATTTTACAACCAACAATAACTACGAAACAGAGGAAGGAGCCTGCAAAATTTCTTCAAAACCATTTTTGCTTCTTGTTCATCTTCTGTTCTGCTTCTTGAAGTTCCTACCATTCTTGGGACCCATAAACCTTTCCACGTCCTCATCGCCTTCATCTCCTTCCCCTCCTCTCTTCCTCTTCCAACTGCCTCCTGACTCTCTCATTTTCTGAAAATGTTCAACAATTCCATTAGTTAGGGCTAGTCATGTAGAATTATTCAAGATACAACCCGAAGAAGAAGACACAAATACCGTGTGTGCCATTTTCTTGGCCTCATTAACACTATCTGCAAGTACCATCACCTCATCCTGTACAGCTTCATATTTATCTAACTTCTTTCCTGCATTATTTGAAGGAGTTCAATTAGTTTCCACATAGATAATCTACAGTTTCAAGGGTCAATAGTAGACTCAATAAGAGCAAGATTTCTCACCAATTAGTTTTTCTATCTGAAGGTACCATTCCAATTCATACTGGTTAACCAAAGAGATTGCAACGCCAGATCTTCCTGCACGAGCAGTTCTTCCCACTCGATGGATGTAATCCTACAGTTCAGCAGAGGACAGTCCATGAAGATTCTATGAAGTCGAGACTCTAATAAGAAGAGTATTTCTCAAAGCAAAAAGTTGTGATATAGTGAGGTTTAAAGAAAAGAACCTAACCTTTGAATTAGATGGGATATCATAATTAATGACCATGTCCACTGATGGAATATCAAGTCCTCTACTTGCCACATCGGTACAAATGAGTATGTTGCATTCCCCAGCTTTGAACTTGTTCAAGGCTCCCAGTCTCTTCGACTGACAAGATATTAGAGATACTTGGATTGGTTAAAGAGACAAAAATTTGATGCAGTATCTAAATTGCAATTCATCATCCAGTAGATAGATTACATCCCAAACTGATGAGTTGATTGATAGATGTGTATACCTGGGTCATGTCTCCACTGATTGGTATAGCATTTAGCTTAAGTGTTCGAAGAACCAAAGCCAGCGTGCGAGTAGAATCACGTGTACGAGTGAAAACCATTGTCATAGATCCAGCTTTCTCTTGAAGTAGATAAACGAGATAGATATCCTGGAAATATTGAAAATCAAAACTTATTACAGAAATACATACAACAGGTGAATTACTAGATTTGATTGATCTATTTGTTTTTCCATAATAGCGTCTCAAACACCAATACCGCTAAATAAGTTCAGACAAAAATGTACCAACAAAATCTAGTCTTAACAGTTCGGGCAAATCATTTTCGTTTGACTTATAACAATAATAATAATAACATGATTGGCAAATTCTGATGACATTTGCTAGAAAACTATTACTTTGCTGGCAATTATAACTGAGCTTGAAGCCTCACGGAACTTAAGTTACACCCAGTGTCTAATTATGTGGACGATTGCATCTTCCTAGACACAAGATGTGAAATTATTCAATGCATTGAAGAACCAACCATTTCTTCAAAATCGACAACTTTATACTTAGGAGGCTAATATAAATGATGTGCATGTCTAATCAATTAAATCCACAGTCCACACTGAAGTTAGAACGACAGACCTTAAGCTTAGCAGGAATGAAGAGATATTGCTGCTTCAATGAATCCACAGTGGAATACTTTGATGCTGCTTCAATCTGGAGCAAAAAAGAAGTGCATAATTGGAAGGTTAGCTTAAACCAGTGGATAAATACTGGGTGGGCATGTTGATGGTGTCCCACTCCGTGATGAACATAATACAAAAATTTAGAATTAATACATCAATCAAAAGGAAAAATACCTTCACTGGATTCCTCAAACAAGCCCTTTGGAGCTTCTTCACCTGCAACAAAGGTAAAGAAAACATGTCTAAGGTCAATAGGTCAATAACCAGAAGCATTATACCCCACCACATTATTATGTTTCAGATTATTATTATTTGGTCACTGTATAAGCTTACCACACTGGAGAAGAATAACAATACACAATTTCAGGAATCAAAATCCACTACTCATGTCAGATAAGAGACAAAAGAGATTACGAAAAATATAATTATGAGCAGGACTTTTCAAACTCCAACTCCAATATTACGTGAATAAAAAAATCAAAATATTCAGAAATACTTCCAACCCAACATAATCTAGTCTAGTCTATATATGCACGAGATGATGAGCTGAAATCTGTTGAATTATGGAAGAATTTTATAGCGAAGCCCTTTAAAGTTTAATCATGGGCCAGAGAACCAATAATAACTCCTTTCAGATATCATGTTCGAAGGTAAAATTCGGGGAAAGATGCAAAATTCAAAGACACAAACTTAAAGAGTGTGGTAGGCATTCATACGATAAAATGAAAAGTCATGTTTTGATAGCTACCTACCCCATTTCAAAGCACAAACGTAGTAACAATATCAGGGAATACGTACCTTTTTCGTCATAGTGGCAGAAAACAAGTAAGTTCTCCGATCATGAGGTACAGCTTTCAGAATCTCATCAACTGCTTTCTCAAACTCCTCATTCAGCAATCGGTCAGCCTCATCCAACACCTGTTTGTTGGGAAGATTAAAATTAACTTACACAAGAAAAACATACATATTAATATGGTATCAGATCATTCTAACACGTCATAGCCAAGACAAATATCTCAGAAGGTAGTAATACTAAACGGAGTCGTAAAACTGATGTCCATAATGTTGTTTTCTTCAATAAAATTCAAGCTATATATAGCAGCCACTGAGTCAAAGTAGGATTGATGTACCAGATACTTCAACTTGCGAAGTGAAAATCCTTTGGTGTTGGTTAAATGATCCACAAGACGTCCAGGTGTTGCTACCTACATCAAAATGGTTAAAACAGGACACGTGTATCAGTTCATCTACTGTACTGTAGAGAATCGTCCATCGGGAAAAGGCTGTCAAATAGATAAAACACTGACAATACAAGCTAACACATCAGATCACTGAACCTGGAGGTTTTCCCACTTGCCTAGCTAGTGTCCTGCATTGTTACCTAGTACAAGAATCGTTTTGGTATGCGGTAGAACGAACGGCTACCGGGAACGCAATTTGCTACTTTCATAGGTTTGCGGTTCGAGGCGTAGGTTCATTTGGTTCACTAGCTCGGATCGTAATTCCTTTCTTGCTTCGTACATATTTTATGTATAAATATTAGGGTACATGACATCAATGCACCCACAAATTTGCTCATGTTGTTATTTGCACCACACATTATATTTGCAGTTTTGCACCTACATATTTGAACATATTATTTGCAGCGTCGTTGTTCCGTCCATTTTTCGTTAAAAATATTGTTTTTTGTCAAAAAGACTATTTTACCCTCATATTCATTGATCTTCATATTTTAAAATAGCAAACGATTCGGATTTTTGGATTGAATTCTACCCAAAACTGCATTTGTTGGGTTGAATTATAATGACTATTACTGTTTGATTGCACCTAAATCTGTATTTTTTGGGTTCGATTCATAATTTAGTGTTAAAAAAAGTGAATGAAATAAAGATGAACATGAGGGCAAATTCATCATTTTGATAGACAACAATAATATTTAATGGAAAAAAATATACGAAATAGAACGACAATTCAAATAACATGTAAGTGCACTAAACCGCATGAAAAGATATGTTGGTGCAAATAACCACATGGGGTAAACATATGGGTGCACCATTTACCCTAAATATTATATATCACCTATACTAAAAAAACACTTTTTATCAAAAGAAGTTCTACATTCTTACTCCAAACCCTAAATGCTTTTTAACTTTTTTTGCTTACATCCATTTGAATGTCTTTGTGTTTGAGGTCGCTAAAAATGACGAACTAGTGCGGACCCACCAAATTTTAGAGCTCTCATGGTTCGGGGCTTCTCAGACAAATTGGGTAACTACAACTCAATATCAAGTACTAAAACATGTGCCACTTAAAAGTTCTTACTCCTCCCACACCAAATAAAATCGGACAAAAGCAACGGGAGAGGCATAACTCATCCCTATGAGCCAAATATAACTGAACAAGAAACTGGACATTTAAAATTGAATGTTAATGGACTAAATGCTCTTGCTAAACAAGCACTCACCACAATATGGGGTTGCTTTCCAAGAAGTATAGTCTGTTGCACCATGTCCACTCCACCAACAAGCTACAAACATATAAGGGAAAAAAATCAGAAAGCACAAGTGCCCCAAGAACATGATTTCTACAGAAACTACGAACAATTTAATTTGATGTCAAAGAAGATGATTTCATTGAGAAAAAGCTAATTGGAGTCTGAATCAGTCAAAACTGACCACATCTTCAGGTACTGAAAATTACATCCGCATCAATCAACATTTACTAATTTCCAAGCTAATAGGAACTGGATCAACTTAACCGTTTAGTCTTATTAATACTGAAAAGTGGCTGAGTTCACCGGAGGTAACACTCTGTAGTAATCACTCATAAGATCAGAATGAATCTAGATTACAATAACTACTCCTTTTAATATCACTTTTCTTACCAAAATAAATGTCTACAAGTAGTTCCCAACTTGACAGATAAAGCATATGATGACAAAGTCCAATTAAGCAGCCAAGAAAAACATGAATACAATACAACTGGAAGCTTGAAGGAACAGTAAAATTGGGTAACGGGCACGCATTACGTTATGCAATGAAGTTTGGAACTCACCACAGCACATTTTACTCCAATATCACTACCCAAATTGGCGAATTGTTCAGAAATCTGAATTGCCAGTTCCCTGAAAGATTTCAAAATAGAATTTCAGAATAAGTCACCAAGGTTGCGGAGCAAGTTGAAGCATTCCAACCTGGTGGGAGAGAGGATACAAGCGAAGAATGGTTGGGGAGAATCGAGTAAAGCTTGCAGAATCGGCAGAGCAAAGGCTCCAGTTTTACCGGAACCCGTCTGAGCAAGTCCAATCAAATCCTTACCTGCACGAATAAATTCATCAACTTTGTTCATCGCCAGGGCAAAAATTCATCTAGAGTGTCAATCTTTCAACTTCAATTCAGCTAAATATCAAACTAAAACGAGCACCACCAAGTCATTAAGTTCAATTTAGAGGAAAAATCACCTCCGAGTGCATGAGGGATAGATTCAATTTGTATCCTCGTTGGATTCAGCCAACCTCGTTTCTTGCAAGCATTCACCAACGGCTCACAAACACCCAGTTCTTCAAACGTCCTGGATTCTTCATTCAATTGGCCTTTTCCTTCTTCTTCAGCCATTGTTGTCGGTAGCAAACACCAATTGCAGATTGTCTGCTGGGTTTGTAAGTTTTGGGAATTGCCAAAAGAATTGTTCGCTGGATTGAATTAGGGTTTTAACCAGTTTAGCTCATGGACCGAATAGTTAGTGCCTAGTGGGATGACATGGGGTAAAGGAAAATTGCATTTATTGGTCCCCTTATTATAAAATAGGGTCATTTAGACCCCTAAACAAACTTTAGTTGTTTTTTTTGGTCAGAAGTAGAACTAAACGAACTTTAGTTAAAGGGAGGAAATTTAAAGAGACCAGACAAAAGGTCCATCAAGACACGTGTAGGGACAAAATTAGATCTTGAACTTTCGGACTGCTAAAATCGGCCCATATAGATGGAGCTCTTCGTTTAAATCCTCCTCTTCATCTCTTTCAGTTCAAACTTCCAACGTCTCTCCCTCTCTTCTCTCTGGACTCCAACGACGAACTGCATATTTCGGTCCGACCCGCAAAGATTTTCTCACCGTTGAGGAACTCGAGCAGGTATTTCATGGCAGTCTCATCTTTGCTCTTACATATTACAGATTTGCTATCCATTAGGTTTTAGCTCCTGAACTTCGGTGTAAATTGTGCTGAGATTCGTTGAAACTAATATCCCGATTCCACCCCTGGCGGCTCTGTCTGTTAATGATTTGTAGATGCAAAATATCGTAGGGAGTTGGTTCTTCGTAGGAATTTGATTAATTCCCCTAAGTTGATTGGCGTGATAAATTAATGTTCAAACAAGTGGTTCGGAGGTCGAATTATTAGGGATCTTTGGTCAGGTTTAATTCTCCTCGTGCATCGAATTACTTCAGAGTGCAGAATATAAGGCATTTTCATTTTCCATTGTTTTTGGATTGGGTCACAAGTAGTAGCCCCTTCTAATAAACTAACTATTAAATATTGACTCAAATTATTCCCTCTATATGACTGTTCTTACTTTCACTCTGGCTTTACAGTTTAAACATAGGTAAATAGAGTGGAGACATAAGTCACTGTTTGTTAACGTGTGGCGTGGAGTTCGACAGATCGTGATCCCAATTTCAGACAGATCCGTTTCTGCTAAGACAATCGTTCAAGTAGGTAAGTGTTTATTGCATTTTTAATATATTCTAGCATTGGTATCAGAGTCATGGCATATTGGCTTCCGACTTGTCGATTTTCGTAAAGATCTCCTCGTTCGGTTGTGACCAATCGTGATCGTCGGGGTCGCTTGCCGCTCATCGCTCCCCTAGTCGGACGCAACCACGGTGGTTGCGTCGGCCCCATCCAGATGCAATCATGATGGTTGCGTCGGCCCTAGCTTGATGTAGCCACGGTGGATGTGTTGGCCCCAACCAGTGGTAGATACGGTGGTTGCATCGGCAAAGCCCTCGTGTGGTGGTGGTAAAGGGGGTCGGCCATGGATGCATGGGCCATTCTCTAGCTATTGTGGCTAGGGTTTCTGGAAACCCTAGCAGCACATGACATTTTGGGGAAAAACACTCCAAACCGGTTCTCTATGAATTGATTTTGTCAATCCGGTCTGATCAGTTTGAGCTGATCGGATCGAATTAGGCCGGTGTCGAATTTTATAGAGATCTCCTCGCTCGACTGCGACCAATCGTGGTCGTCGGTAGCCCGCCCGTCGCTCTCCCAAATAAACGCAGTCACGGTGGTTGCGTCGACTCCAACCAGATAGAGCCACAGTAGTTGCATTCACCCAAGTCAGATGTAGTCACGGTGATTGCGTCAGCCAAAGCCAAATGCATCCAAAGTGTCTGAGTAGGCACCAGTCATACCCAACCATGGATCGACAATCTCAGACACCTTGCGTGGTGGTGGTAAAGGGGGAAGGCGACACAAAAGGAAGGGGTCGACCATAATGTCCACTCCTCCGAATAAACAACGCATACACTGTGGATGCGTCGACCCCAACCAGATAGAGCCTCGATGGTTGCATTAGTCGGCCCAAGCCAGACGCAACCACCTTGGCTGCATAGGATCTAGACATATGCAGCCACAGGTCGGAAGCCCCAGCCATCTTACGTGGTGGCGGTAAAGGGGGAGAGCGACACAAAAAAGAGTGGTCGACCATGATGGTCACTCCCACAAATAGACGCAGTCACGGTTGTTGTATTGTGTTGTGTTGGCCCCAACCAGATAGAAGCACGGTGATTGCATTGGCCCAAGCCAAATGCAGCCACAGTGGTTGCGTCGGTCAAAGCCAAATGCAGCCACAGTGGTTGCGTCAGTCAAAGCCAAATGCAACCAAGGTGGTTGCGTAGGCTTAAGCCAGACGCAATCACGGGTTAGCAAGCCTCAGCCACGCACCTTGTGTGGTGGTGGTAAAGAGGGAGGGTGACACACAAAAAAAATGGGTCGACCATGGTGGTTGATCCCAAGCGAAGGGAGCCAGACACTAAGGTTGCCCCATCTCGGGCGGCTAGGGCTTTTGAAACCCTAGTAGCACATGACATTTGGGGAAAGAACAACCAGGATCAGTTCTTTGTGAACCGATTTGGTCAACCCGATCTGATCAGTTTGTGTTGATCAAACAGGATTAGGTCGGTACGAATTTCGTAGAGATTTCCTCGCTTGACCGCGTATCGTAGTTGTTGATAACTCGACTGCTGCTCCCCCAACCAAATGCAACCATGGTGGTTGCGTCGGCCCAAGTGAAAAGCATCCACGATGGATGCATGCGTCGGCAAGCCCCAACCACCTTACATGGTGGCGATAAAGGGGGATGGTGACACAATCCGATCAATCTGCTCTAGTTAGTTTGAGTTGATCGAACCGAATTAGGTCGGTGTCGAATTTCACAAAGATCTCAGCGCTCGAGTGCAACCAATCGCGGTCGCCGGTAGCGTCGGCTCCAGCCAGACGCCTGGTTGGGGCAAATGGAGAGGGCAACACAAAAAGGAGGGGTCAGCCATGGTGGTTGACTCCAAGGGAAGGAAGACGACCACGGTGGCTAGCCGCACATGATATTTGAGGGGATAACACTCCAGATTGACTCTTTGTGAATGATTCAGTCAATCTTGTCTGGTCAATTTGAGTTGATCAAACTGTATTAGGTCGATGTCGAATTTCGTAGAGATCTCCTCGCTCGACCATGATCAATCATAGTCATCGGCAGGTCGCCCGTTTCTCCCTCAACCAGATGCAACCATTGTGGTTGCATCGGTTCCACGCAGCCACAATGGTTGTGTTGTCCCAAGCCAGATGCATCGTGAAGCACGATTCACCTCGCATGGTGGCGGTAAATGGGGAGGGCAACACAAAAAGGAAGGGTATGCCTGTTAGAACAGCCTTTACAACTCACAACATGTGGTGGAACAACTCATCAACATGTGCTACAACTCACCATCCACTATACATACTTTCCATAGTTGTAATTGATGTCATGTTCCTAGCTTACATTATATATGTAGTATGTAATCTGCAAGTAGTTTTAAGCTTCAATATCAAGTTCAATCAATACAATGTTCTCTTTTATCAAATCAATATCATCTCAATTTAGTCCACACTTATAATTCCAACATGGTATCATAGCAGTGTTAGATTTTTTGGTTCTCCAAATAACAAACCTGAAAGTCAATCCCAGTCGCTCAGTCCCTCTTCAGTTCCAGTCCCACTCAGTTCACCAGTCCGGCTCGCCCCTAGTCGCAGCTCCAGTTCCACTCACAGCCCCAGTTGCAGCCAGTCACCGCAGCTCCAGTCGTCGCAGTTCCGTCAGCCTTTCAGTTCCGTCAGCCTTCCAGTATGTCGCAGCTCCCGTCAGCCTTCCAGTTACAGCTCCAGTTCGGCTTCAACGAGGTGGTCAGTTCGTCTCTCTAGTCCAGCTCCAGTCACAGTCAGCTCCGATCTCCAGCCTAGTCTCAGTTCAGCTTCAGCTCAAGTCCAGTCGAGCTCCAGCCCAGTCGAGCTTCAATCCAGCTCGCCCTGAGCTTCCAGTCGAGCAGTCCAGATCGCAGCTCCGCATTCGGTGCTCCATCCAGTCGCAGCTCCCTCCAGCTCCCGTCTCAACCGGACAACACTTGAAGCCAGCTCCCTCCAGCTCCCGTCTGTTGAAGCCTTCCAGTCACAAAGCACGCGGGGTTTTCACAGGTTTTCGAGATAGAATAAGTAAAAGCAAAATAAATTAATAAACAAATCAAAAGTAAAAGTAAAACAAAAACAATTAATAACAAAAAGCAATATGTCTCTCACGTTTTGAAGCAGCTTTCCTCGTTTTGAAGACAGCATACGCACAACAACTCCGGTTTCGTAAATTCAATTCGGTTCAATAATCCAGTTCGGTTCAAAAATTCGGTTGAGTAATCCAGTTCAACATGGTGTTTGTTGTTGTTGGGTTCTTAGTTTAAGCATTTTGTTGTAAAAAACACGGGAAAAAAACACTCATTGATGTTTGAATGTTGTGCAAGTTGAGCATTGAAGATTCAACCGCTCAACTTGAGAGGGAGTGTCAACATCAAACAAAAGCAGAGTCACCCTAGCTCCGATAGGGTTAAACAAAAGCATAGTTGCTCTAGCTCCGATAGGGTCCAACAACAAATCCAGAGTTGCCCTAGCTCCGATAGGGTCCAACAGCAAATCCAGAGTTGCCCTAGTTCCGATAGGGTCCAATAGCAAAATCCAGAGTTACCCTAGCTCCGATAGGGTAAAACAACAAATCCAGAGTCGCCCTAGCTCCGATAGGGTTCAACAACAAATCAGAGCAACTCAATGGTGGGCTGACAAACCAAAACAATCAATGGAAGAATTTTCAACAATATCTTGTCAAGTTAAACATTGGAGATCCTATTGTTCAACTTGAGGGAGAGTGTTAGAACAACTTTTACAACTCACAACATGTGGTGGAACAACTCACCATCTACTATACATACTTTCCATAGTTGTAATTGTTGTCATGTTCCTAGCTTACATTATATATGTAGTTTGTAATTTGCAAGTAGTTTTAAGCTTCAATATCAAGTTCAATCAATACAATGTTCTCTCTTATCAAATCAATCTAATCTCAATTTAGTTCACACTTATAATTCCAACAATGCCACCATGGCCGACCTTAGGCGATGGGTCAACCATTGTTGCTAGCCCCATATCGGAATCATATGATACTCAGAGCTCTATGTGTAAGAGTCGTGTGCCCTCATTACTCAGAACGGAGACTAGAGATTCGATTCAATGTTTGCAGTCATAATATGAGCTCGATGGGTGAACTTACATATACATTTTCTGACCTAGAAAGCGAGTTGATTCGTGTTGATGGTTTCGTAGGAAGAGGGTGATCATTATGTCCACTACTGGCCACCAACTGCGACTGCGGTTGTTGACGCAATGCATATATAGGTCTGAAAAATCATTTTGTGGTCAGATTTGGAGAAAGATTACATGACACATTTTCACTGCTGGAGTGAGATCTATGAGTTAGTGTAATTCCTAACATATGCATGTCGGTCGCACGGCTGTCGCCTCGTATGTGACTTTACCGTGTAAAGAGAATTCGTATCCACTTTGTTGGAGTGGGTGATGCTGATTTTTGGATTGTATCGCTCATTAGTGACAGCTCATTCAAATATGTCTAATATTAAATATTGATCCAAAATATTCCTCTATTTATATAGGTGCTCAACGTTTGAAAACTTTTTGTTGTAAAGAAATACGTGACTACCCATTAACCGTGAGTGTGGAGAAATAGGTGACTGCCCGTTCATTAACATGTGGTGTGTGATCTCGTATAGTAGATTGTGATCTTAACCTCTGTATATCCGTTTCTACTTTCGCGTAACTATTTAATTGTGCTCTAAATATGTTTAGTATATTCCAACTAAATAGAGAAAGGGTTTTCTGGAAAGAAACACCCAAAGTTCAATTTCTTCGTTTGCTTACGGTCTCGAGTTTGCATAACGCTCTTTTGATTCTTCATTATTTTGTGTAAACACATTTCCTCAGTCAGCAGTTGTCTGGTATGTTTCAATGAGTGGGTTTAGGTGGTTGAACTACGAGAACTCCGGCCCAAGGCTGAGTCGTACACTCCTAGATTGAATCTTGTGGCTCTACTCTCTTCGAAGGTGCGATTAATAAAACTAAATAAATTTTGGAAAGCTATCCGAAAAGAAAATGCATAAGATTTACAAACATAACCTCCTAATATCCGTAAAGGAAGGTGCAATTCACTCGAGGAGGCTACTTTCCAAAATTACGAAACAATATTATATATATAAGTATAAGTATTTATTTATTTTATAATTAGTGTTTTTTTTTGCTATTTTTTTATATATATAATTAGTTAAGGAGGATGTTCACAGTGAAGAAGAAAATAAATGATGTCAAATGGTCGAAAATGAAACTCTACCTGGTAATACTATTAGAATATTATTTAATTTTAATTTCCTAACTCTTCTCTTTCATATATCTCCATTCATATACAGATAGCTGCACGAGCCCGTCCTACGATCGATCTCTCTTACATGGAAATATTGAGATCGAGCTGCGGCTTCCTCGATCCAGGCAGTGGAACCACCGAATTGCACCTCGGGCACCTTGGATTGCTCTTCGAGATCAAAACATACAGGAGGCAACTCGGGCATCCAGACGCCACAGGAGTCCCGGCCATCGCCGTCTCCACCTCCGTCGACGATGACGACGGCGCCGATTTACGGAACGGTGACCGAGTCTTCCGAGGCTCTCTCTCCGCTCTCTCCAGCGCGGATTTCACCTTGTCGAGAGTGCACACGCTCTGGTAGCCGGGCGGCGATGAGGATGACGTCAGCTTCAGGTCGAGGAAATTCGAGTCATCGACGAAGTGGTGACTCGACTGGTACGAAGACGGCGGGTAATTCAAATCCTGGAGCTTAGGAGAAGGCTGTCTGGTGCATCTCTGTAAGTACACTTTTCCAGACTGCAACAGCAAACCGAAATCAATCATCAGATTCGGTACAATCAAGGTTTACATTCTCCGTTCATCAGAGTCGGTTTTGAAAGGCGTTCATTACCTTAAGATCGAGTCGCTTCTCCCATCCGTTCGGGACCTGGAGGTCGAGGTCGAGCTCTTGAGATTCCATGTGGCTGCTGCCTAGCAAGTCTCTAGTGATCAAGGCCGCCATCTTCTTCTCCAACCTCTGTGTCTCTGACGGTACTCTCTGTTTTCTGCAACACAGATCGATGATGAAGAGAGAGAGAGAGAGAGAGAGAGAGAGAGAGAGAGAAATGCGAGAAATATTTTTGCAGACGCACGCTCACAGAGATGTCTGCTGCTGAATAAATATGAGGAGAGGATGAGGAGATTTGAGGTGACGCAGAGGCCGCCGTTATAGAAAGAAGAGGATCAAAGAAGGGAGAAAGATTTATTAAATTTGTAATTTTTTTTTAAAATTCGACTTCATAATATTGTAGTAGATCTCATAATACGGTGAAGTGGAGTCCAAATTTGAAGTTATTTACGCCTAGTAGTTATTACGTATGATAAAATATTACTTATTCTTTTAAGTAGGATATATTTTAGCACTTCAAATTGTAATACTAGAGAATCATTTTTTATGCAAACCATAATGGACTTTTATTGGCATCGACGATTATGAGAGGAAAAAAATAGGGTAAAATACAACCATACTCTTAATATTTAGGTAAAAATTGAGTTTTTGATAATACAATCAGGATTCGATTTAACCTAAATCGAACTAGGGTTCGAAAATTTGGGTATTGACCCAGATCAAACTTCAATCCATAGGCGAATAGATCAGATCAAACTTCAATCCATAGGCGATTAGATCATTATCAAACTTCAATCCATAGGCGAATAGATCAAGACATGAACTCTAACTCGTTCAATTGAGACTCAATTGAATATTAATCGAATTAAGACTCAAATAATATGATTTAAAGAGTTTTCAATTTTTATAATATATTTTATTAAATTAAAAAATAAGCCGAAATGAATAAATTTGATTAATAATTAAATATGAAATAATAATTTTTTATGTTTAAATTTTTATCTCACTAGCATTAAATGTACATTTATGGTCGTGGTGCATTTAAAGAGAAAGTGGTAAAGGAGAGAGAAATGTAGGGAGCTAATTGAATTCTCATCTCAGGTCAGCCATAATGTCTGTATTCAGTGTGGGAGCATTCAATAGTCCTTTTTCACACATTCATAATTCATTATATATCGTTGGTTTGGTTAGGAAGGACCTGTAATATCAATTATTTAAATACTATATTATAAAATTGTACAATAGAATAGGTAAAAAGATCTTGAATTCGTATAGGGAATTCTATGATTAGTGTCAAATTCCACCGAAGAAGTGGATGGTGAAAAATATGATTAGTTACATTTAGTAATTTTAATAGAAATTAAATTCAAGGTAAATTATATACAAATATTACTTCATTACTTGTTAGAGATCACAAATTCTTTATTTTCTTATATATTTTTTTATTATTTTTATATGAAAAATTAATTCATTTTTTAAATTGAATATAATAGTTATTATTGCATGAGAATTTATCCGATTCACTCATCATTCTTTTTGGATACCATAAAATGAAAATTTAATATTTCTTTCGCTAACAAATAACATATATATATATTGGAAAAAAATCCAACAAATATTTTATACAAAAAAAATATAATATTTATTTTTTTAAACTATAAAAAAATGCCTTTTCCTTATAAAAGTAAACCTTTGAATAGTATGTATGCAATTAACTTTTTTTTTTTTTTTACTTGAAAAATATATTTTTTTCGCTTTTTTGCAAGAAATTGTAGTATTTAAAAGTAATAGTGGTCAACACTTCAAATTTTCCTAAACTTTATATATATTTTTTATACCAAAATTTATTTCGTAAGGGACCAAATTAACTTTATACATTATAAAAACGTATTTTTCTAAATAAATAAAAAAATGAAATGAAATATATTTTAAAAGTATTGTAACCTTAGTTGATGATTAAATCAGATGTTAGTATGTTACACCAATGGCAATTTATTCAAACTAATTACGGAACTTCCAAGCGAACACATCTTTCTGTTGAAAATTTATCATTAATGACTTGTGTATCTTCTTTGGTAGATCTTCATTCTCTTATGTGTTATTATTATTATTATATAAGAAGTCTAACTTATTATTTTCCACGATAACACAAACTTTTGCACAATTTGTCACATTTAACCAATGACATTGAAGCTCTAGAACACACCTATATTAATGTAATTGCCACATCGTCATACAATTATTAATGTCTACATATACATATATATTCTTATATTTACTATGATATTAATTTTTTTTATACTTATAAATTATATTTTCTAATTATACCATAATAAAAACATCACAACTTGACACTTGTTGTACAAATATATTATTTTAAAAAAAATATGTCGTGTCGTCAGATATTGAATTGTGTAATTAAATTTGTTCACCATATTTAAAAAATAATAAAATCAATGTTTTTTTTTTCTTCTGTATTTAGAGTTTAGACCCTATCCAGCTATCCTAAATTCCTAATGATCTCTCGGAGTCCTCGGGGGCATAGTTATCAGAACCGGACCCCTCTCCGATTTGGTTCAGTTAAAAGACCGTTCTGCAAATAAACAGTGTTTGAACCGGGTCGAACCAGACGGTTTTTAGAAAACCGGTCGTTTTCCGGTTCACTTTTTAGTTGATTTTTTTTCGGTTTTCGTTTTTTTCCGGTTTTTTTTTTTTTTTTTTGGTTTCCGATTTTTGGTTATGCACAAACCAATCGGTTTAACCCAATTGGTTAGACCGGTTCACTACTATTGTGTATTATGTTTGAGAATTGAGAGTAATGTGTGTTTGATATTGAAACTAGGTAGTTTGTGTGTGTTTGAGATCATGTAGTTTGAGGTAATTATGTTTGTGTTTGAGACTATGTATGTATTTTAAGTTTTCAAATTTTTTACCCATTGTGAACAGTGAACCGCACACCGAACCGGGTTGGACCGGGTTGGACCGACCGAACCGTGAACCGGCCCCCTCGCCGGTTCGATGTCCGGTCCGGTTCTGATAACTATGCTCGGGGGCCAAATGGTACTGTAAAAATAAGACATGGTAAGCTTCTCGGTGTCGGTTTGAGGTAGTCGTTGGCACTTGGCAGTGACATATTGACGTCATCATATTAACTGACAATGACGTCAGTATATATATGATATCCCGGTTCCTCTGCGTATATTATAGAATTAAATATTAATGAACTACATTAATTTTGAACGTTTTGTAACGAGCTATCCAAATTTTAAAAAATTAAAACGGGTTACCTTAATTTGGATGAATGTACAAATAATTATCTCCATCTAATTTACCGTTAACTGTTGACAGAATTTCGTCAGAAATTGAACGGACGTAGCTAGCTATTTGCACCTTCGTCCAAGTTGTGCTAATCCCTTTTAAATTTTTATAAGTTCCGATAATTCGTTGCAACGATCTATCCGAAATTTAAAAAATTAAAACGATCTACCCTACCTTAATTTTGATGAATGTACAAATAGTTACCTCCATCCAATTTACCGTTAACTGTTGACAGAATTTCGTCAAAAATTCGTTGAAAATTCGTCAGAAATTGAACAGAGGTAGCTATTTGCACATTCGTCCAAGTTGTGCTAGTCCCTTTTGAATTTTTAAAGTTCCGATAATTCGTTGCAACGATCTATCCGAATCTAAAAAAATTAAAACGATCTACCTTAATTTGGATGAATGTACAAATAGTTACCTCCATTCAATTTACCGTTAACTATTGACAGAATTTCGTCGGAAATTTGTTGAAAAATCGTCAGAAATTGAACGGAGATAGCTATTTACACCTTCGTCCAAGTTGTGCTAGTTCCTTTGAATTTTTAAAGTTCCGATAATTCGTTGCAAAACGTTAAAAGTTCATGTAGCTTATTGGTAATTAACTCTATATTATATACAAAATGGTTGTCCCAATTTTGAAACTTTTTATTTTTGGCCAAACCCAATTTTGAACCTCAGGACAACATTTTCAGTTCAACTAGTCGACCTTAATGGGATAGAAGAGGCAGGACAATTTAGGAATTCAAGGAACAAATTAATATCGTATTATTTTTGTGTGTATATTTTTCTGTTTTATTTATATTATTTTTTGAATAATGGAATTATAATTTATATTTATTTATTGTTTTTAAAATTGTTAGATTAATTAATAAAAGGAGTTATGATAGTAGGAATATTACTATTTGTAATTACTATTAACCTTAGTAATCATTTATTGGTTATTACGTATCAATTAATATGAAGTTGAAGGCTTTCTATTTCTCCTTTATTTGCAGTAAATAAATTATCCATAATGATTTATGTTGTTAATTAATTAAAGAGTAAATTAACTTGGATTATTCACCGGATGAATTGTTCTGCTATTCATGATATTCTGAATTTATTGTTTCATATTTTTATGCCAAAGCGGTCCATTGCATGAATAAAAGTATGTCACTTATGGTGGGTTTGAATTCACCTTATTAATGGAGATGCATGAAAATGGTGGAAATGAAAAATAATCAAAGGTATTTTCATTAATTGAATAGAGTTACATAAAAATGCAAAATAATAATTTATTTTACTATCAATAAAAATAAAACTATAATTAATGTGCACAATTTTTTATCTGACAATAAATACATACGAACATTTTGTATTCATATACATTTATGACATAATATTAACATGATAATATAATATCATATTTATTTTGTATTCGTATTTGAGTATCATAATAATACGGCATATGCAATAACACCATAAAATGTGTTAAATAATCATATTCTTTAATACTTTTCCAATTATTGTTTATTTAATAATTTACAAAAAAACTAATAACTATGTAATTTCAAGAGTTTATCAATAAAATATTAATACATGTATTCATAATTTTAACTTTAAAAAAAAAATATTTTAATATTTACATAAAAATCTTGCATGCGGTAATATTATTTACTATCTTTACAAAATATAACATAACATGAAGGCGCACTAATAAATGTGTCATATTAGTGATTTGTAAACCTAAGACAATAAATTTATTATATTTAATTAATCTAATCTAATAAATTTATTAACATATGCATACATACAATTGTCGCCTCATTAATTTCTTATTAATTATGACTATATTAAACTAAATTTAACCAACCATTAGGCATTAAGCACTCCATCCTTTAAAGATAAAATAAATTCATTTTAGTTTAGTTTTTTATTCATAGGACTAAACGGAAGGAATTATATATATATATATATATAGTATACATTCTAGTGTATATATATATATACTATAGTGTATACTATGTATATATTCTCTTGTCAATTTACCATAATTAATGAAAAATAATAAAGACTAAGTGTGCAAGATATATGGATAAAAACTATGATTAAAAATAGTAAATAATGAATAAATGAGTGGGGCATGAGATTAGGTGGAGGGAGTATTGGTTGGGTTGGGGGGGATATAAAAGACTGAGACAATTGAAAAAAATAGAAGAGATGTTGGGTTGGACACGTAATAAGTTGAAATTGAAGTTGCTTCCTTTTGGACCTCTCATTAATTGCAGATAGCTCCCCCCTCTTCTTCCCACTGTCGTTTCACGACATAATTTTCGTCCTCTATCTGCGTTTCATTAATTGCTTCGAATAATATCTTGTTTCCATGCATGTGTCCACTACGCTAGGGCGACACCTATCCTAGAAAGACTAATCTTTGATTTTTTTTTTTAAAGTAACTATGTTACTTTTTTTATTTAAAAAAGTAAGTATACATATTTTATTTTTAGAGAAATGGGTATACGCACACCTGAGATCGCGCCTTTGGGACATAGGCGCACTAGGGGTGTGCCTATTCACAGGCGCCACTTCAAAGTGGCGCCGGAGCAATGTTTTTTTTTTGGAATATGATGACTCGATGTTTAATTAAAAATAAAACTATGTATCTATTAAAAAAAATTTTAAAAAATAATAGTAAGTAGATATTTTAATTGCGATTCAAATTATGCAAAAAAAATATTAAATTTGGATTTACGGATTGACTGTACGGCATGCCGTAAGTTGAGATATGAAAATTGAACTTAAAAAATTATAACTCGGACCATGTAAGTCCAAACTCAACACGGTTAACGTCATTTAGGTCGTATATCAATTATCTACGTAGGATAATTTTTTTGATTAAAAATACAGTGATTTTGTAACCTAACATCGTTTACACCCAAATTTGACCGAAATAAGTAAATGCATTAGGTGAGAAATTTAATTATATACTTACTCAAAAAAATCAAAAAAAATACGGTGCGTAGATAATTTAATTACGAATTAAATGACGCTAACTATGCGTTATTTGTTTACTTTTAGACTGACTGTATAATACGATACGTAAAAAAACTCTACATACGATACAAAAACTTCCAAATAGTGTTTTGCATAGTAAAGTTACTGTTTAAACAATTAACGCATAGTTAGCGTCATTTAATTCGTAATTAAATTATCTACGCACCGTATTTTTTTTGATTTTTTTGAGTAAGTATATAATTAAATTTCTCACCTAATGCATTTACTTATTTCGGTCAAATTTGGGTGTAAACGATGTTAGGTTACAAAATCACTGTATTTTTAATCAAAAAAATTATCCTACGTAGATAATTGATATACGACCTAAATGACGTTAACCGTGTTGAGTTTGGACTTACATGGTCCGAGTTATAATTTTTTAAGTTCAATTTTCATATCTCAACTTACGGCATGTCGTACAGTCAATCCGTAAATCCAAATTTAATATTTTTTGCATAATTTGAATCGCAATTAAAATATCTACTTACTATAATTTTTTTTAATAGATACATAATTTTATTTTTAATTAAACATCGAGCCATCATATTCCAAAAAAAAAATTAAAAAAAAAACATTACTCAGGCGCCACTTTGAAGTGGCGCCTGTGAATAGGCGCACCCCTAGGGTGCGCCTATGTCCAAAAGGCGTGACCCCGAGGTGCGCGTATACCAATTTTTCTAAAAAAAAAAATTGTATACTTACTTTTTTAAATAAAAAAAGTAACATAGTTACTTTTAAAAAAAAATCACTCATCTTTCACTGATTAAATTAAGAGTTTTTCAACAAATAACCACAGTGCAATTTTTTTTAAGAAAAATAAGTATACTGAAAAAATATTTAGCAAAATGTATATAAGTGCTACTGGGGGTAGCGTTTTTTACAACGTGCGTTATTTTGAGTAGTGTTTTTCAACAAACGCTACTAGGGGTAGCGTTTTTCATAAAACGCTACCTAGTCGCGTTTTTCATAAAACGCTACCTAGTTGCGTTTTTTGTTTTTACGTTTTTTTTTACGATTCAATGTATAATTAAAAATAAAATTATTTTTTATTAAAAAACAAATTAAAAAAAATGTAATACACTTGAGTTATTAACGTTTCTCTTACCGACTGGATTTCGATTGACTAACTAATGCGACTAAATTTATTGACTCGATGTTACGTTCACTGCATAAAAACACAACCAAATACATCAGATGTCGAAATAAATCTCTCTGTCTCCTTTATTTATTCAAGAATATACTGTTTTTATAAAGTGGTATGTATTGAATTTGTTTTTAAAAACGAAATAAAAAATATATCTTGGGAAGTGAAGATTATTATGTCTCATAAGCAGATGACATCTTTATCTTTGAAATTATATTATTTTTGCCACTATCTCAATCTTTTCGATAGGAATATATATATATATATAATAACAGTAACATAAAATATATATTAAAAAAAAATGAAAGGCATAAAGTATTTTTAGATATCCTCGGATTATGTCAAAAGTTTTGTCTTGTGTGAGTGTTGTCAGTTGCAAGTTGATAGAGGGACATAATAATTTTCACTTCCCAAGATATACTTTTTATTTATTTTATTTCATTTTTTTAAAATAAAAAAAAAAAATCAAATTCAATAATACCACTTTATAAAAAGCAGTATATTATTGAATAAAAGATGGAGACTGAGATATTTATTTCGACATCCAACGTATTTGGTTATATTTTATGCAGTGAATGTTAAGAGAAACGTAACATCGAGTCAATAAATCCAGTCGCATTAGTTAGTCAATCAAAATCTAGTCGGTAAGAGAAACGTTAATAACTCAAGTGTATTACAATTTTTTTTAATAAAAACATAATTTTATTTTTAATTAAATATTGAGTCGTAAAAATAAAGTAAAAAAAAAACGCGACTAGGGGTAGCGTTTGTTGAAAAACGCTACCCCTAGTAGCGTTTGTTGAAAAACGCTACCCCTAGTAGCGTTTGTTGAAAAACGCTTATCAAAATAGCGCACGTTGTAAAAAATACTAACCCCAATAGTGCTTATATACATTTTGATAAAAAAAAATTTAGTATACTTACTTTTTAATTTTTTTTGTATAGTAGTTACTTTTTAAAAAAACTCATTAAATTATTAGTTCGGATTATTCTAGGAAAGCTTAGCAAATTAAAGGGTCCCACTTGTTTTATACGTTAATTTTTTAAAAAATACGTACCTTAATTATTTTTTTATATATAAAAAATAAAAATAACTCTGAGTATTAAGTGCCACTACAAATTTGGACAAGGTTTCCATGTGTTATATGAAAATTTATTAATGTTGGGCAACTAATAAATACGACGGGCATTTATTTTGAACGAAAAATAAGGTCTTAACTAGCATTAATAGCCACGGTCGGGACCCAACCCTCTCATGGTTTCCTTATCTAAATTTACAGTGTTTAATTTGTGCAATAAAAAATAAATTAAAATATGGAATTCGTATTGCCTTATTTAATTATTTAAAATTTGTGAAATATGAAATATTATTCTGAATGTTTTTGAAATAATGAATAAAACTTTTTTTGGCCAACTATGAATAAGACTAGAATATCAAAATTTTCCCGAACCATTGAAATTAATTATAAAAATATCTAAACATGAAATTATTATCATAATTTTTTTTTTATTTAATCTAAAATTTAATAAATTATATTTTTATATATTGAATTTGTTCTAAATTTTTTAATAAAATATAATTTTAATTCTCACTTCTTTAAAGTAATTTATTAATGTATTTTGAAGTATCTAATATATTATATTTTAAATTAAAATTAATCTATTTTTTATAATTTAATCTATTTAAGTATTATATATATTAAATTAAATGATATATACGTTATTTTACTTAATTTCATTTTATTTTCATATATTATTTTATTAACCAAATATTAAATTAAGTATTTTTATTTTATTTTAAATAATCAATCAAATAACTTCGTATTGTCATTTTTTTATTTTTTATTATCCATTCTGATTCAATAAAATATTTCGTTAATGACTATTTTTGTAGATACTATTTTAAAACTATAATTTCTTATAACAATAATAATAAAGTGCTTTACAAATTTGAATTAATATATAACTATATATTTTTTTGTAAAGAGAATAGAATAAAACTAATGGCTAATTATTTACAAGTGGTTGGCTCGTGGTTGACCCTAGCTAGTTCGATCCGGCTAGGCTAGCGATCCCTAGGCTAAGTCAGACAAGGTGTTAAGTTGACCCATGGCAATTAAAACTTGTTTCAATATCATATAAAAGGATTATATATCTTAGCAATCTTTCCTTATTTACGGAGGGGGGAAATAATTCTCTTTTTTTTTGTTTTCTTCCGAAAAATATACATATAAAAAATATATAATTTTTTTTAAAAACAATATGGGCATACGCGCTACCCGGGATGCGCAAAAATCATAAATCGCCTCTACGACTGCGAATTTCACAAAACGCTACTCAGGCTAGCATTTTATCCATTTAAGTTGTTTTTTTTCGACGACTCGATGTTTAATTAAAAAATAAATTATGTATCGATTAGAAAAAATATAATAAGTATATATTTTAATTGTGATTCAAATGTTGAAAAAAAATATTAAATTTGAACTTATAGATTCACTATAAACTCTCACATAAGTTGATATATGAAAGTTTAACCTAAAAAAATATAACTCAGACCTTGTAAATCAAAACACAACACGGTTAATGACATTTATGATGAAATTCAATTATCTACCTACTCTACTTTTTTTTTATATTTTTTTGATTAGATATATAATTAATTTTTTAACCTAACATCGTTTATTGTATATATATCTAATAATAGAACATAAGATGTTAGGTTAAAATATTAAATATATATCTAATCAAAAAATTAGAGTAAGTAAATAATTGAATTTCGTCATAAATATTTTTAACCATGTTCAGTTTGGACTTACATGGTCTGAGGTATATTGTTTTAAATTAAATTTTTATATCTCAACTTAGAGATGAGCGTATAGTCAATCTGTAAGTCCAAATTTAATATTTTTTTGCATCATTTGAATTAAAATTAAAATATATACTTACTATAATTTTTTATAATAGATATATAATTTAGTTTTTAATTAAACATCGAGTCGTAGAAAAAAAACACTAAATGGACAAAACACTAGCATGAGTAGCATTTTGTGAAATTCGCACACTTGTGGTGCAACTTGTTTTTTTTGCGCACCCCGGGTAGCGCGAATATCCATATTTCTAAATATGTTTTTATATATTTATTTTTCTAAATTTTTATTCTAACATGTATATTTTCGAAAAAAAAAACTCTGAAAAAGAACTTAACATAAGGACCAAAATTAATACACTTTTATCAAATACACTTTCCCTATTAATTAATATTTAATTGGGTCCCCCTAATTTAATGAAAAGTATAAGGATTAAAGGATAAATCTGGAAGAATTCAATGCAGTTAGCTACTGCAGTAGTTGGCCGTTAATGTTCCATTAAAACCTCGCACTATCATAAGTAATTACTTGTAATATGGTTTACGGCTTAAGGTGTAATGTTTAAGGAATACATAAGTAGGACATATAAGAGTATATATCTCGACAAGATCTGTAAATGATATGCTTAAGGGTAAATTTGGGATTCGCATTTTTAAATATACTGCACAAAAAATTAATCGGTTTGAGTTGTAATTATTTTCGGTAATATGACTAGTGAATCGATGATTCACTTGTTACCTACGAAGTTTCGTTTTGTGTAAATCTAATTAGATTTGAAATTGTTAGCTATCGGTCCGCATATACCGACTCGACTCAAAGAAATCGTTGACGCCACCTTGACCCGCCTAGGGGAGGCGCGCCCCACAACCTAAAGATACTTAATCCACTTCAGTAATTATCATCACCATCATCCTACAACGCCATTATGACACTTCATGACTAAGTTTCTGGACACCATAATGTAGAGGCGCGCCAAGACATTTATAGAGGCGCGCCCCTTGGAATCAACCTTCCCTTAAGAATTCTTCCTGCAGCACAAACACGGCACAATGCTCGAGGCCAAACAGAATGTAATGGGGGACGCAGGCACGCAGGATAAATGACCATAAAACATGAGACACAAATGACACAAGACACTATGCACATTGCATAGGACACCATGCAGCACGTGACTCAAGGCATGACCATGATCAGTTAACCAGGTGACACCTGAGATGACCATGGTCAGGATTAACTCCGCCTAGGTTAGGGTTGATGATTATAAATACCATCACTCATCTCCATTCAAAAACTAACGTAACACTGCACAACCTTATCACATATACACTCTATGCTTCTATAAACGAACATCTGACTGAGTTAATCATCGGAGAGAAAAATAACGGGAACCCCTGAACTTTCCTTCTGTGCAGGTTATCGGAACAGCAAGGAGACCGAACCGGAGCAACCCGAGGAGAGTCATACCGGAAAATGTGATCATCATAAATGAACTTGGGTTGACTTGTGGACATATAGTGAATTGACTAATCAAAATTAAGAGTCGAGCTTATGAACTTATTTTAGCATAATTCTTTTCCAATGTGACCCCAAACTAATCCGACCAAACAAATTGGTCCCCATAAGCAATGATGGAGCTACATGTAAGCAGGGACAGAATAATAAAGAGACGAGAGTAGGGCTGACAATGGTTAGGGTATGGTCAGGGTATGCCAAATACAATAACCATACCATATTTTTAAACCACATACCATAACCATAACCATAACCATTATGGGTACAATTTTCAATACCATAACCATCAAAATAACCGTGGTTATTAACCATGGTTTTAACCGTATAACCATATTGATTCCACATGTAATATAATAAAAGACCGAAAATTTAATTTTAAAAAATACATCTATCTATATTACCAACAATAAAAGTATATAGCACTAACATCATTCAATATTAACACTAACATCATTCAACATTCATATGGTTCAACATTAACATTCACACCACTACATTAACAATAAAATTCAACAAACACTCATAACGAGTAATGATTCAACACCTCTAACCATTTCACACTTGTCGTATTTGTTTCTATCAATCATCATCTTCCTCAATATCATCAATTGATTTCACTTTTATGCTGTAATTTATATTTAGTATAATATATATATTAGTTTATTAATAATAAATAATTATTATATTTATAAAATAACCATGGTTATAACCATGGTTATAACTCAAATACCATAACCATAACCATAACTATTATGGGTAGAGAATTCATCACCATAACCGCACCGCACCATAATGGTACGGTTAACCATATTAAACAGTAATGGTTATAACCGTGGTTATGGGTTTTTCACCGCACCATTGCCAGTCCTAGACGAGAGTGCAAGTGTGCAACTGCTCATACTAATTTTTCATGTTTCGCACACAAAAAAATGTATATATTTTCAGTATAATTATTTTAAAATTATATTTGTTACGTATAACATTTTTTTATATATGAATTTACTTTAATTTTGCCCCTGAATTTAAGTATTAGTTTCGTTCGCTTAAGTCCATAATTATGCTATGATGATTCCTTGATTATTTCTGCAAAATAACTATTTACTTAAAGAACATATATCATGATTAATCAATAAATTAATTTTTGTCCTAAAGAAATCAATAAAATAAACTATTTATTTCTGAATTCATTTTCTTTATTAAATATAATAAAAAAAACTTTTTTATTTATTTTATTATGATTATAAAATAACCTCAATTTTTATATAAAAATAAAAAAATCCTTAAAATTCACATTAGTTTTATTTTCAATTTTTTCAAAATATTTAACATAATTTATGTTCTACAAAAAATTTAAAACATATTTCACATTTTCACTTTTAGTAACTTAGGTTATGTTTTCTTATAAAATGTAGGGTTAATGGTCAAAGTGCCCCCTAAAGTTTGGTCGAAATTTAAGAATCCCCCTTAAAGTTTAAAATTTGAAATTTTAGTCCTAATGTTTGGATGAAATAAAAAATTATCCCTTTCCGTCCTAAGTCCGTTTATTTGAGACGGTAAACTGATATGTGCCTAGCACGTGACGTGACTTAAATTTTAAAGACCAAAATGCTCTTATGTCAGTGTGTAGAAGAACGTAACTACATGTAAGATTATTTGAAATATAATATGTTGAACCTGTTTAATATTTCCCCCTAAAGTTTGTAAAATTAATCAGTTTTCATTCAACACCACCTTTTGAACAGATTGATATTATATAACCAAAAGATTGGTCCAAAACCCTTCAAATACATCTGACATAATCAGAAGTTGCATGTTTGAACGTGTCTCAAAAGCTAACACATATACACATACCAAAATGTAACATGTTTGAAGTCTTTTTCCGCCTAACACATAGAAAAATCTAAAATGACACTAACTTCGTACATTTACATCTTTTCCTCTCCTTTCCTAGACATGGTTCCTTGACTCGGTGCACTATCTTGTGTGGAAGGAGGACCTCATGTTCCTTGACTTTGCTCTTCCTGTTGGGTCCCTTTTTTAGACTTCTTTGTTCCATTTCCGCATGATCTAGCATTATGCCCAATTTGCTTGCATTTTTCACAATGTTGGAGGTCCCCCGTTTTTCTGAGTTTTCCCGCATTGGCTTCCCAGGAGGACGCTGTCCTCTTCTTCTTCGGTCGACCCGGTGCATTCCTAAATTCCGGTGGGTTTAAGGGCCAAACCGTACTTGACACCCACTCGTCAGCACCTAGGTATGACCAACACCAAAATTAACGCAAAAATACATCAACAAAGCTGCCAAGGTACGACCACCACCAACATACAACAAAAATACAACATGTCCAACATACCAACCAACAACAAGAAAATAGCAAAAATACAGCAATAAAGCATGTCCAACATACAAATCAACATGAAAAAATACAACAACAAAGCTGTGGAATATTACCTGGAATAGGATGGATGATATTCTCGTATGTCTTCAAATACGACTCCTTACTGTAGTAAGGAGATACATAATCCAGGACGTCATACCGATGGTGCAAGATTGCCGCATACGAATGCAGACAAGGTACTCCGGAAAGCTGCCACTGACCACAGCTGCAGGACGACTCCCTTAAGTTCACAATAACCTAAGGGCATTTTGGTCTTTAAAATTTAAGTCACGTCACGTGCTAGGCACATGTCAGTTTACCGTCTCAAATAAACGGACTTAGGATGGAAAGTGAGAATTTTTGATTTCGTCCAAACATTAGAATTAAAATTTCAAATTTTAAACTTTAAGGGAGATTCTTAAATTTCGGCCAAACTTTAGAGGGCACTTTGACCATTAACCCTAAAATGTATTATTTTGAAAATTGTATGTGTAAATTTAAGAATTTCATTTAAATTTGTAGGCCACTGTATTTTATTATAATATTAAACTTTAGGATGTATTTACTATTTTTTTTTAAATATTGGCCGTTAAGCTTTATAGAAAATTTGATGGAACTAGTTTTTCTATAGAATACAAAAAGTTAAGCTAGTAATTTGCTCCATAAAAAAAGTTAAATACCACCCAAAGTTGAAAGAGTTACATTAGTGTTCTCCAAAATACAGACCCCAAAATGTAATTACTGTAAGATTAACCATATAATTGCATCAGTTGCTACCAGCCTACCACAGACCTCAAACTGAGGCAGAAGTCGCAAATTTACCTTCTTCACCAATGCACAGGCTCTGCCTTGTTCGTACCATTATTCAAACGGTGATCCAAAGGCCAAAACCAATCTCCGCGGCTGTGCAGCCCTTACTGTCTCTATACGCTGAAGTTCATGAAAAGCATCACATTATATGACCATCCATTCGAGAAATTTCTTGCTGCGATTTCCCTGATGTTCCAGTTGCTGAATGGAGGTGTTGTTTTGTGGCTTACATGAACTTCGCCTTCTTGCTGCAATCTCCGCAGCTGTGCAACCCTTACTGTCTCTATACGCTGAAGTTCCTGAAAAGCATATAAATCACCTATTCGAGTTCTTCCATTTCTAACTTGACATCCTGGCATGTCCAAATATGTTGTTTTTGATGCCTCCAACACATTATATGACCATCCATTCGAGAAATGACCAACAAGAGGAGGAGGAGGTAAACTGCACTATGATGATTTATCCCCGATCTCTCAGGTAAATCTTGAAAGTTCCCACCAGAGAACCTCAGCAACTGCTTAGTAGCAGTGTTCATTCTCAGAGGTAGAGGCATCATCATTGCATTTACTGGTGCATGATGATGTACAAAAGGAGGCACATTTCTGTGAAGTTGCTGTGGAATTGGTTGGAAGAGTTTTTTCACAGCTTTTGTGGAGAATATGAACTTGAAGGTGGAGCAGAGTCCAAGACGAAAGGGTTCATCGCATCTAGGACCTTCTCCTCTCTTCTGGTTGTATCCTGAGTAGTCGCTCTTGTTGAAATCGTTACACTCAATCAAATCCAGGTAATTTCTTGCAGCGATTTCCCTGATGTTCCAGTTGCTGAATGGAGGTGTTGTTTTGTGGCTTACATGAACTTCGCCTTCTGCACGGAGCATGGTCATTGCGTTTAAGAAGAATCCGTCCATGAGTTTCTGGTGCATACTGTTTAGAACACAAGTCGATTAATGAAGAATTTGATGTGAACTAAGTGTAATAAAACATGTCCATGTTGACAGATGATCTCAAGTTTAAAACAACTGACAGATGATCAAATTGTTGATCAATGATTCAACAAAATCAAAAAAGGTAATTTAGTTCAACAAAATCAAAAAAGTTTGCCACAATAGTAGGAACCAATCTTCTCAATTTTCATGAGAAAGAATTTGATGATACAGCAACTGAACTGTGCTTAAGTTAATGTAAACATGAAAGAGCTTACTCAATCACATGCTTATCGGTTTCCTTTCCGTGAAAACCTGCATGAGGAAAGTTGAAAATGATGCGGTCGAACTTTTGCATTCTCAGATAGGGATGGTGTCTCATTTTGGTGGCGTCTAACCCATGTATCACGAACGCATCCAGTTTATTCAAACTTCCCAGGTTTGATTTCGCTTTCTTGTATTTCTTGATCACTATATCTGTTTACCAAGAAGACAAAAGCAAGTTCTATAGAAAATAGGAATGAATTCCAAAATTATCAACTACGGGTTTTAAACTAAACATGCATGATTGCATTCAAATTGCAAAAAAAACATTTGAAAAAGATTAGCTTGAATTACTTCACAGTTATAATGTAGAACAGAAGCAGATTGTAGCTACAGGCAGAACCCTACATTTATCACATTTGTTCAAGTTTTCGAGTATGGAGCATAATAATAAAATGCACGAGCATCAACGTCTTTATCTATTTAGGGTTTAGTCATAATCTCAGATTCTCAGTTCCTAACCTAGAATCAATGTACGACAGAATCTCAGAGAATTCTCAGCAAGTGTAATGTGATTTGATCGTTCACCGTTATCTTCTACTTCGCTACTCTCAGACCTGTACGGGACTAAGGTTACCATCAACCTTGTTCAAGCAAGTGAAAAAGATTATTACCATACGTATCGAGAGAAGTCGCGACAATGTTAGAGCCAGAGCCGAACTCCTTAGCCAAGCTTGAAGAAAACGAAAAGTCGCCTTCACCAACCAGCAGTATGCGGTGGTAGGATGAATAGTGCTTCACCCATTTTTCTTCACATTCCTCGGAAGCCATCATCAACTTTGTACACTTGAGCTCTGTAAAACTAAAAGAACAAGCTTTGTTTACAGAAGTGACGTAATGATCGAGATATTAAATTGGAGAAATAATGTTGGATAATGACTCTTTTTGATTTTTGAGACAGCTCTTTTTGATTTTTGAGACAGCTTGTCTGATATGTTTGACAGTTTGAGTAGATCGGAGGCTAGCATAAGGTTTTTCGTGTGGTTGAATGATGTTATATTTTAAGATGTTGTTGTATGATTGTCTTTTAGACAACCGTTATATTTTTTGTTAAATAGTCCATATCAGCGTGCCCGTCCACGTAGGTATATAATATAATATTTAATTTAAATAATAATAAAAACTAACCAAGCACTCTTAGGTCCGATTGACCTAGTCTAGGGTCGAATCCTAGGCTAGGTTGAACTCCAACCAGGTCTGGGTCGACACTAGGCTGGATCTATCTATATATATTAATTTGACTAAATCACATAAAATGCTGACAAATAAGTTTTTTATTGTATTTTTTCACTTCTAATGTTAAATTAACTTCTTCTAATTGATCTATGTCAATCACAAAATTCTTATTCTTAGGTGTCATGCCAAGTAAATCACTTTAAAATCATTCAAAGTTTCTCATTCATTCTCAAGATAAGCTACAAAAGTACAAAACTCATATAATTTATCTTTATTTGACATTATAATTGAATTTTTTCCTTAAATATATTTTATGAATTAAAATTTATAAAATAATAAAGTACATAATATTATATTTTATTAATATCAAGTATGCACATATTAAAAAATTACTTTTACAAATTAAAATATAAATTAATTAAAGATAGATTTCATAATTCACATAATACTCTTATAAAATAAAACATAAGTCACATATATATATGAACATTAATAAATTTTATTACAGGTTGAAAAATAGTTTTTGTATATTTATAACTTAACATATTTTTCATAAATACTATTTATATAATAAATATATTATATATTATTATTATTACTAAAATAAATGTAAAACTAATGATGATTTTAATAATCTTTTGTAAATATATGCACTAATAAAAGTTACAAAACTATATAAAAATATTTAGCATAAAAGTATTAATTATTATTTTATTATTAATTATTAATTGTTAATATTAATTTTAATTATTGACACACGTATTTTTAATTAATTTCATGAACAAATACACTTAATATTATTTTGTATTTCATAATATAATTGATAATAACTTATCTATATAATTAATTATTTCATGCATTTTTTTAATTTAATATTTTTATTGTAAACAATTCAAACTTATAATAATAATCTTTTCGAAAATTATTAAGTGTATATTTACTTTAAAAATAACTTTTTAAACTTTATAAGAGTAAACTTATTATTTGTTTGAAAGTTATTTTAGTGTATATGACTATATTCATCTAGAAATAATTTAAATAAGTGATATATTATGTACTATAAAAAAATAACTTATATTATATATATATAAAAACATTAACGAACAAAACATACTCCAAACTTCGTAAAACGCAAAACGTATATTTAGTATAATATAAATTTAACAGAGTCCAAACATTAGGATGCAAAATGCTAATCTTTTCATAAGAGGACTCCACAACCACGTAATATCAATAATAATAAATTTATTAATCTTAGTAGTATATTATGTTTTGTGAGTGTTGACATATGATTAGTACTTATAATTTTCAGTTTAACACGTTTCTTTATTGATGAGGTTTATAAGGGACGCCTTATATAATAATCATTTATCAGGGACCTTTTAAATAAAAGCATAAGATGCTATTCATCATATGGCGTCGCCCATACTGCCAGAGAGGCGTCACCCTATACAAATGCGTCGCCTCTAGGTGTCAAGATAAGACTGCATTAAATGGGGATCATACAACATTAAATGAGGATCAGACATCTCTGATATTTATGGATAAGATCCTTGTCTCATCTGAATGACTGTTTAACTCCAGTTAAAAGGTTAACCACAGTAAAAAGGTAACATTATTCATCAGGTTAAACCAAGACTATAAATACAGACATTCATTGTCATTTATTACATTCAGAAATTTTACCGCATATACATAAAAACTCTCTAAAAGTCTAGACTAGGGAAAATATACTGAAGATCCAACATCTGGCGCCGTCTGTGGGAATCCTTGAGCTAAATATTGCCATGACTCCCGCCAACACGCGAGCGAAGAAAAACCAACAACATGAAGAAAAAAGTTCACTCCACAATTTGCAACACCACCTGATACCTTCGGCTTTTATGTCGCACCTGGAGCGCAACATCGGAGCGACGCTGCCAAGTGCTTCAGCCCCAATAGGTGGTCATGCGAGAACCCCTCTATCTGTTAGGGTGTCAGTAGTAGAACCTCAAGTGGAACCACTACCTCAACAATATCAGACGCCGCCCATACCAGCGCAATCTCATATTGCGTCTTCACGAAGAAGAAGAGCGCCGCCAGTGGCGCATAATGCCCAAGAGATCATTACCCATGCACTCATAGAGACAATAGACGAGTTCTTAAACCGAAGAGAGCGTTGCACCCGTTTACTCCAGAAATTCTGGCTATAACGGTGCCAACGTATATTCAAACCTCGAAGATTGATTCTTACATAGGGGAGGGTAATCCCGTTGAGCATATTCAGAGGCATGAAGCCTCCTTATTGGGAAGAACTAATGATTATAATCATTTTGCACTCTTCTTCCCATAACGTCGCCTCCCATTGGTTCTTTGGCCTGGCCAAAGCGTCCGTAAAATCTTGTGGAGACTTGAAGGATAAGTTTATTGTCCAATATATGGGCGGAAGACAATTTCTAAAGAGTGTTGTCCCACATCAAGCAAGTGGGTGAAGAAAGTCTGGGAGATTTCTACACTCGCTTTAATAAAGCTTTGGCTAGTATCGATCAGGTCATCACGGGAGGTGAGACCATTCGAGCTTTTGTTCGAGCATTGGGTCCCAGGGGCTCGACCTTATATGATAATTTAAGTGTCATACGTGTCCACACTGTACAGGATATGGCGACAAGAGTCAAGTCATACATTGATCTCGAGATAGCCAGGGAGGGAAGAAAACCTCTAAAAGATCATAGGAAGGAGGTGCATGAAGGGAAAAGGTCGGAACAACGATCGCAGAGAAGTCGCCCTCAAGAGGATAAGCGACGCCCTAACATGCAACGCCCAATGAGAGAAGTTTTTGAGGCTTTCACGCCCTTAAACCAAGAAATTTTGGTCGTCTTGAACGAAATGGAGAAGAAATATTGGGTGTCACCTCCACTACCTCGAAAAACTGGAGGACCTCTGGGCCCCTACCATGAGCAGTATTGTCGGTATCACCGAAGCAAGGGACATAGTAACGATGACTGCAAAACCTTGAAAAGGGATATTGAGGCGCTCATACAAAAGGGACTCCTCAAGAATTTCGTGGCGAAGAGGGGTCGAAGTCCTAGTCCTCGAAGGGAGAGAAGGGTGTCGCCTATAAGAAAGAGGGGACATGATGGATCCCGAGATAAAAGAGGACATGTGCGGGTGATCAGTGGTGGCTTCGCCTCAGGTGGGGAGACTATAAGTGCTAGAGAGGTCTATGCTACCCAATTATCTGGTACCTCTAAGGCAGGAAGCGCCTCAAATCACAAGATGAAACAAGCATTACTTTCGGGGAGGATGAAATGGATCACGTGACATGCCCGCATGAGGATGCACTGGTCATCACAACCGAAATTGATGGATATGAAGTGGAGAGAGTACTTATTGACTCTGGAAGTTCAACTGATGTTCTCTTCCTCGACGCCCTAAAGAAGATGGGAAGGAGTGAGAAAGACCTAAAAAAGGTGAACTTCACACTTTTGGGCTTTGCCTCAACTCCCACATACCCTATAGGAGCAATTACTTTGCCAGTGTTCTTGGGTGAGGGATGGAAATCCCTAACAATAGACGTCACCTTCGTTGTAGTCGACGCCCCGACTGCCTACAACGTTATATTGGGACGATCTACTTTGAACCCTCACCGCATGGTTCATTCAACATATCACCGACTCTTAAAATTCCCAACGCCCCATGAGATAGGAGTGGTAAAGAGAAACCAGCCTGGGGCACGAACTTGTTACGTTCAATCCACGAGACATCAGGTGTTGAGAAATGAAACTATGACCATCCAAGCGGAGGCGGAAGAGGACCCCACAGAAATGAAACTATGGCCATCCAACACCGGTAGATGGATTGGTGAATATATAAATAGATGAACCTGATAAGGTCGTCCAGATTGGAGCGACCCTCCCCATAGAACATGCTAGGGCTCTGACCCTCCTGTTAATTGAATTTCGAGAGCTCTTCGCGTGGAAACCTAGCAATATGCCAGGTATAAGTGAAGAGTTTATCACCCACGAGCTAAACATAGACACTAACACTCAGAAGTGTCGACCCGTGGGGGAGGAGAAGGTCATAGCCATCCGTCAGGAAGTGGCAAAATTGATCGATGCTAAATTTGTCAAGGAGATCAGATTTCAAACATGGGTCGCAAACCCAGTGCTGGTGAAGAAAATCAATGGTAAATGTAGAATGTGTGTCGATTTCAGGGACTTAAACAAAACTTGTCCTAAGGACTCATTTCCCTTACCAAGAATTGACCAACTGGTCGACGCCACTTCAGGACATGAGCTGTTGAGCTTCATGGATGCCTATTCTGGTTATAACCAGATCAAGATGTCAAAGGACGATGCTTATCACACAATTTTCTATGAAGACAGTGATATATATCACTACACTGTCATGCCTTTTGGGCTCATAAATGCAGGCGCGACCTATCAACGGATGGTCAACAAGATTTTTGCAAGCATGATAGGAGTGAACATGGAAGCTTACGTTGATGACATGTTGGTTAAATCCATTAAAAGCGTCGACCATACTGAAGATCTCAGGAAGACTTTTGATTTGATGAGGATGCACTAGGTGCGTTTAAACCCTGCTAAGTGTGCTTTTGGCGTCCAGTCTGGAAAATTCTTGGGGTATATGGTGAGCAAGAGGGGGATTGAAGTTAATCCTGAGAAGCTCAACGCCATAGAGGGCATGAAGAGACCTACTTGTCATAAGGAGGTACAGAGTTTAAATGGAAGACTGGCGGCGCTTAGCCAGATTTTAGACAAAGCTGGGGATAAATCATTACCCTTCTTCCAAGTATTGATGGCTAATAAGAAGTTCGAATGGACGCCAAAATGTGAAGAAGCATTTCAAGACCTCAAGAAACACCTTCGAACACTACATCCGCTTGCTAAGCCAGAAAAAGGGCAACGCTTTAGTTCTCTACTTAAGTGTCAGTCCCGTGGCTGTAAGCTCAGTCCTTGTAAAGAACATAGAAACTGGCCAAGTGATAGTTTAATATGTATCTAAAGTTCTTTCAAATGAGAAAATAAACTATGTATAAGTTGATAAGTATCTATTTGCGTTGGTAGTTTCTGCTAGAAAGATTCGCCCCTATTTCCACGAGTGCGAAATCACTATACTAACTAATTAACCACTAAAACATTTTCTCCAAAATCCAGACGCATCTGGAAGGATGATAAAGTGGGTGATAGAGTTAAGTGAGTTTCGAATCCAATTTGCTCTGAGGACAGCCATCAAAGGCCAAGCTCTTGCTGATTTCAAAGTAGAGTCAACTCATGAGCAGATTGAGGTGTCGCCTGCAATGAGCAACGTACCTTCTCCATTTATGGAAGAAGCGTCTCCTATATGGAAGTTATGCACATATGGGTCTTCACGCATTGAAGGCTCAGGGCAGGATTGGTGCTAACTCCACCAGATGGATGAGAGCCCTTAAGATACGCCCTAGTTTTAACCTTCAAGACTGCCCACAACGAATTTGAATATGAGGCGTTGATTGCGAGCTTAAGGATATCAAGAGGTATAGACATCGCTGCCATCAAGGTATATTGTGATTCCCAACTTGTGGTCAACCAAGTAAAAGGGGAATATGCAGCCAAGGGAAAGATGATGAAGAAATATTTGAGAGAAGCAAAAAATTTGGTGGATTGTTTCGCTCAGTTCGAGATTAACGTCATTCCAAGGGAAAAAAATGTAGAAGCCGATGCGTTGAGCAAATATGTCTGGCAGCCAACGCCTTTAAAAGTGCATTTTTTAGAAAGTGTCTCAGTCCAAGGGACTTATGAATGTTTTAACATTCAAAGTACCGATACATGGGTGGCGTGGCGCCCATAAAAGCATACCTAGAAACTGGAAGAGAACCCTTGGAAGAGACATAGATAAAGAGAATGAAGCGTATAACGCCAAGCTATACCTTGATTGATGGGGTTCTTTATAAAAAGGATTATCTACACCATTTTTAAGATGCGTAACCTTACCTGAAACTACCACCATACTCAGAGAATTGGAGGAAGGATATGATGCATGTCATGAGGGGGCAAAGTCAATTGTTCGAAAAGTCTTGAATCAAGGATATTATTGGCCCACGATGGCGAAGGAAGCAGTTGAAATGGTGAAAAAGTGCGAGTCGTGCCAGAAATACACTCCAAGAATAGGGCGCCCACCATCTAAATTATTACCCATGCGCGTCGCTTGGCCGTTTGTGCAATGGGGAATTGATTTGGTAGGTCCATTTCCTAAGTCCAAACATAATTGTTATATCATCGTCGCAATAGACTACTTCTCCAAGTGGGTAGACTCTAAAGCGTTGGCGTCTACTACGGAATTCCAAGTGGTTAAATTCTTCAAGTCCATGATTATTTCAAGATATGGAATTCTGAGTGTTCTAATCAGTGATAATGGCATGCGCAGACGAGAGTTAAATACTTTTACAAATAATTGCATATTGAGCACCGCCATGCTTCAGTAAGACATGCGCAGACAAATGGACAAATAGAAGCAACAAACAAAATCGTTCTCAGTGGATTGAAAAAACGGATCGACGCCTTAAAAGGAAAATGGACTGAAGAATTGGATAATGTCTTGTGGTCTATCAGGACAACGCCAAAAATAGCCACAGGTGAAACATCCTTTGGATTGGTATATGATTCAGAAGTTGTCACCCCTACTGAAATAGCAGTAGCCTCACATCGGATAACACATTTTGAAGTGACGCCCAATGATGAACAAAGGCGCGTTGACCTCGATCTTGTAGAAGCCAAAAGATGGATGTCAGACGAAATCCAAGGAAAAATGAGGTTGGCCACAGCTAGATATTATAATCGGCGAGTGTCCTCTCGCCAATTTTTTATGGGGGAGATGGTATGGAGAAGAAATGAATTTTCATACTTGGACATGCTTAATAAATTATCTCCAAAGTTGGAAGGGCCTTTTAAGGTCGTTGCTATCCCTCACCCCATGTCTTGGAGGATGAGGAAGGAAATAAGTTGAAGAATACTTTCAATGCGGAGCATTTGAAAAAATTATATGCATAAGTTGTAAGGAACGATGCCATTGTAAATATATCAAGTATGATCTTTTACTAATGAGTGTCACAAGTTCTCAAAAGCGTCGATTCTATAAGTGAATGAGCTATTAAAGAAAAATGAGTTGCAAAATAACTTACATACCAAAAGAGTTGTTGTCTTGACTTCATTATCCAAAATGATTTACAAGATAAAATTTCTTCAAGCATTCAGAGAAAAAAAACTAAAAGACCTAGAAAACAGTAAAATATTCTTCAATTGCCTTTTGAAGGAGTGCCTTTGGAAAGAATGCTACTGGGCTCTGGCGTCGCTCGTTTCTGGCCAGCCTTAGCCTGAGTGGAAGGAGTGCTGCTGGTCTCTGGCAGCTAGGGCTTGGCAAAAATAACCGGTTCACAAAACAAACGTTTTTTTTTAAAAATATGAAGTCAGAATAGGTACAGAAAATCGGTTAACCGAACCTTTTTTTGTACCAGTTTTAAACTTAAAATACTACTAAACACTAAACCAGACCACTTTCAAACCAGACCAGACAAAACTGTTTTTTCTTTACTTTCAGACCAGACCTAATTCACGTCTTCAGTTCACTAGTGTCGAAATGAGAATCGTATTCAGTTCTCAGTCATTCTCAATTTCACATTCAGACCTAATTGGCATCCACTCCAGTCACGCTCGCCGCTCGGACGCTCCCGTCTGGCCTCGCCTCGCCTCCAGTCTCTCCGCCTCGGCGCCTCCAGTCTTCTTCGTCCGACTACTCGACCAGTCCTATACCAGGTTCGTCTTCTTCGTTTGCTGTTAATTACTTGATGTCTTGCTAGGCTAGTACTGATTGGAGATTGCTAATTTGCTATTGTTGTTGATTGGCTATTGCTTTTAGGAAAACTGATTAGTGATTACTTACCCCTACTCCCAACCTCAACCTCAACCGTGATACCCTATACATTTAACATCCATGACAACACATTAGTAAATGGAGCAAACTTAGGTTTAAGATCCGCCTAAGCAAAAAAAAGAACAGAGGAATTCAAGTCACATAACACTTCAGCTGATTAATACCTTGACCCTCTCTTATTCATTAGTGTCCATAATGTATGCCATGTACCTAATTCAAGTCACATAACACTTAATTATCTGCTACTAATCCATGATTTATGTCATTTCATCAACATTGTAACTGATAACATGATGCCAATTTGGTTCGGCCAATTTCAGATGTCTTTGCCGTCAATATCGTTTGATGGTAAACAAAAGGCGGGGAGTTTAGAAGGTGGGTCTCAAAAGAGAAAAAACAGACTTATTGAGGGACATGGGCCTGTACTTATTGAGGGAACTGCCTCTTCTGATTAAGATGGATCGCCACTTGTTGCATCAGGACCGTCACCAACTATAGCTCCAAAGCAAGAGCAAGGTAGTAGTACGCATGGTGGAGACTTGTTGGAATTCTACATATAAGATGTTGGAAGTTGCTTTAATATATAAGTAGGTGTTTCAACAACTAGAAGGAGAGGAAGTTGAGAAATACAGTGAAGAGCTTGAAAAGGGGGTGGGAGTTCCTATTGAAAATGATTGGAATCATGCACGTAGTATTTTGACTTTTCTAAAGGCATTTTATAATGCTACTTTGCGTATTTATGGAGCGTCATATGTTACTGCCAGTACTTATATGGTTGAAGTGTCTGCTATTGGGATGGCAATTAGTAGACAGTTGACAAATCGAAACAATGGAATAAAAGATATGGCGGGGAGGATGAAAATGAAGTTCCTGAAATATTGGGGAGATCCCAAGAAGGTAAATATGTTGTTGATGATTGCTTTAGTTCTTGATCCTAGGCAAAAGATGAGTGGTGCACACTTCTATTTTCAATCGTTCTTCGACTCTACCAATGCTGAGATTTTGGAGCAACGATTGATTGACTCTGTAAAGTCAGTTTTTGAACAGTATAAGACAGTGACAGAGTGTGTAAGAAGTATGCAATCGATGCAGATTTATGATGAGGATGATGAGGATGATGACTATACCAATGCATATTGGCAAGCAACAAGTAATACCATACAACGAAATTCAGCAACATAACTTGATAAGTATTTGAGAGAAGATCGAGAGCCTTATTACCATGAAAGTGAGCTAGATTTATTGAATTGGTGGAAGGTTAATGCAAATAGGCTTCCGATACTTGCTTCTATTGCAAGGGATGTGTTGGCCATACTGGTTTCCACGGTGGCTTCTGAAAGTGTTTTCAGCACTGGAGGTAGATTTCTCAGTGAGTATCGTAGTTGTTTGGATGGCTGAAAGTCTTATTTGTACGCAAGATTGGATTAGAGGGTCTCAATTCACCTTCCTATCAGATGAGGATTTTGAAGAGCTTGAAAAGTTTGAGAATGGTAAGTCATTTTCTTAAACTTATTTATGTATTGTTACTTTACTTATGTTTGTTTACTTTTGTAGAGTTGAATTTAGAAGACAAGGCTCAAGGAGTAATTTCAAGTCAATAACATCGTTTGTGTCATTGTGTCGTTGTGAGGTATGTCCTCTCTTATCTTAGTAAGTTTGTGTCATTGTATTTGTTTTGTTGTGCTGATTTAGATTTACACTTGCTTGGTGATGGGTTCTGTTTTTGGTTGAAGTAACTTGTTTTTGTTCCCACTCCATGCAGACATTTCATGAGCAAATTGGTGGTTTGGTTGACAGATTGGTGCAGATTCAGATTGGTTGAAGTAACTAGTGTTAAGTCTTAAGTGTAGTATTATGTTTGTAATGGATTTATGTTTGTATTGGAACCTCAGTTGAATTTATGTTTGTATTGTCAGTTGGATGTTGCATAGTGCTGGACTGCTGGCTGAATTGGAATTGGAATTGGAACCTCAATTTTTTTTAAATTATTTTTTGGTATGAACAGGTTTGGTCGAACCGGTTCTGAACAGGTATGGTAAATTGGCCAAAATTTGGAGCGGCCAAAAACTGGAGCGGTTAATCGTACCGGTTTTAAAATGTGGTAAAGCTTCGGTTCTGAACCGGTTCAGGGTCGAACCGGTTCATGCCCAGCCCTACTGGCGGCGCTTGTTTCTGGTCAGTCTTAGCCTGAGAAGCTGAAGCCTCAGAATCCTTGTTCTGCTGCTGCATCCGTAAGAAGACCCGAAAACCTCTTACTTGTTCCACAGGGAAATCAGCTTCAACCCCATGAATCTGGGAGACTAGGTTGCCATACATCCTGATAATCTTGTCCACCAAGTGCCTATCAGCAGCCTCCTTAAAAGCGACAATCTGCTTGAAAGACTCTACCGCCTCGACCTTGGTAGTCTCAAGTTGGAGAAGCGTCGCCTGTTTCTCCTTCTAAGCAGTCACAAGTTGGAGAAACACCACCTCTTTCTCCTACTGGGCAGTCTCAACATGGAGAAGTGTCGCCACTTTCTTCTTAGTTAAGGAAGAAATTATCTTCTCGGTTCAACGAGTATTTTCCCTGTTCTGGTTGGAGACGTGCTCACATTCCGCAAGTTGCTCAACAAATTTGTTTGCCTTCTCAATGGCAAACTACGCTTTCTCAATTGCTCTGTCCTTGATGTGATGCTCCTCACCAAGGTACTGTTGGAGAAGGGTATTATCTTTCTCAAGATTAGTCTTTGCCTTCATCCATTCAGCACTCTCCTTCTCAAGATGAGAAGTCTTGGCACCCTTCACTGCATAATTCTCCATAGAGGCACATTTGTGGGCAAGGTGCACTACCAAGGCGCCGACCTCAGTCTCTGTGGCTAAAAGCTATAGACAAATGGTTAATTATAAATAATGAGAAGAATAGTCAAGTACAAGGAAGAAAACTTATGGAGGCAACTGAGGTGAGATGATTCCTAACGGCCACTTCAACCCATTGAGGATTGAAGTGGAGCTGGCGACGATCCTCAGGAAGTACAACGCCGCTCAGCAAGTGTAAGGCAAGGTCTGAATGAAGATGGGTTCCTTCAGGAAGTCTGACATGAAGGGAGGTTCCCTCTGAAATACTGGTACCCTGCAAGCGATGTCAGGGCTCCCAGCTCCTCATACGATTCTCGTAGACGAGTGTCTCGTAGAGGTGTCGCCTCAAATTGAAGCTAGGGCCATCAGAAGGACCCAAGGGAGGATCGATTGGGGCGACAGATGAAGATGACATTTAAGACATTGTTTGCATGATAGGTGAGGGGGACCTTTGAGGCATTGCTTGCCTAATGGGTGAAGGATCGATCGTGGAGGTCGAAAATCTTGGACCTTCCGACGACGCCTCAGTGCCTAAAAGCCAACAATCAAAGGGCTAAGTTAGCAAAAAATTCACAAAATAGGATAAAATTCTTTTGAAAAAGGAATACCTATCTGCGTCGCCGCCTCTTCAGTACTCTCATTCAACACAATAGTGTTGGATGGATCAGAAGGGTGGGTCTTGTTCTTCTTGGAGCGCTTCTTCTTTTCTGGGGCTATGGATTTTGTCGTGTGCTTCTTTTTAGATGGCTCTTCTTTCTCCCTGACAGGTGGAAGGACACCAGTCGCCGCCTGAATATAGGACCCCAGAAGGTTGAAATAAGTACTTTAAAGAATCATCATCGTCTGCAAAGAAAAAGAAAGGATTAGAAAAATACTCAGTCAATCTCTGGACGAAGATCTTACGACTTTAATGCTGCACTAGCAAGCGTCGCCTCCGATGTATCCTTTGATATATATGAGAGTTGTCCCTTGGAGTGTTCTAGGTATATGAGGTTAAGGGTGTCGAGGTCATCTTCGGAATATTCAGTGAAGGAGGGTAAATGATCCGTACAGAGATTTCTTAAAGGCCAGGCGACGCCTCCATAGAAGAAAAAGTATTTACTCTTCCAATTTGAGTTAGTGGACTTAAACCCACTAACCAATGGTTTTTTCGGATTCCAGAACCAAGGGTTCCATCCGAGGCGTCGAACATTCCAACCCTTCGACTCGGGGAAACGAGTTTGAAAGAGAAACACGCCAAAGACATTGAATTGAAGGCGATAGAAGGACCTAAATAAAGAAAGAGAGTGTGGTCAACCCTTATCGAAGCAAAGAATACCAAAACCTACCCACATACGTATGGCGTTTGGGGTAAGTTGAGTAGGAGTGATGTAATAATAGCAGCACATCTCTATAAAAGATTCGCAAAAAGGGAAGCGAAGCCCCGCCTCTATTTGACCCAAATAGATCGTCGCTTCATTAATCTAATATATTATATTTTAAATTAAAATTTATTTATTTATTTATAATTTAATTTATTTAAGTATTATATATATTAAATTAAATGATATATAGTTATTTTACTTAATTTTATTTTATTTTCATATCTTATTTTATTAACTAAATATTAAATTAAGTATTTTTATTTTATTTTAAATAATCAATCAAATAACTTCGTATTGTCATTTTTTATTATCCATTCTGATTCAATAAAATATTTCGTTAATGACTATTTTTGTAGATACTATTTTAAAACTATAATTTCTTATAACAATAATAATAAAGTGCTTTACAAATTTGAATTAATATATAACTATATTTTTTTTGTAAAGAAAATATAATAAATGGTTAATTACCTAATTGGTTACACATGTTTCACCATTGTGCAGAATGGTTACACATGTTTCAAAATGTGATTAATTGGTTTTGCTATGTGACTAATTGTTTACACATGTTTTTCCCAATGTGATTAATTGATTATTCCATTAGTAAACCGTTAATTTTACCGTTAATTAATATTTTTAACATATTTTTAAATTATCAAATGACTATTATGCCCTTAGTGGTATAATAGCCTTACTGAAGAAACTGGTAGCTGCTCAGACCGGAACCAGAGCTGAGAAGATCAGGATCTAGAAGTTGTATAATATCTACAAGGATAGCATCACCCTCAAGACCTCAAGGACTACAAGATCCACGACGGCATGGGCCTCGAGCTCTACTACAATTAATCGTCCGACTTCGCTTTCTTTAGTAACCACGCCTCTTTTGTAGATTGCTCAATTTATGCTTACGCTTGGTGCTGGTTGAATTAGAGTGTGAATTTGGTTTGCTTCTTCATCTACTGCTCTAAGAAACACATTTCTGGGTTCGTGATGAACCCAGATTTGCGTTTCTGGGTTCATCACGAACCCAGAATCGCGTTTATGAGTTAGTGATGAACCTAGAATTGCGTTTTTGGGTTCATTACGAACCCAGAAACACATCTCAAACCCAACACCTAACACACTCCTAACCAGAGATAGATTGCTGCATGAAAATACTTTACAATGATTATATTTAATACATAAATTTTATTTTAATCAACAAATAAAATTGATCAAAGACTATAAGGTTGCGTTAAGAATGATTAATGATGTATTTAATTGAAATGCCATAAAGTAGTCACGGTCGAGAAATATTGTTTGGGCCTTTACAATTTGGCCCACCATAAGGTGTAGTTAAAATTCAAAGTCAAAGCTAAGAAGACTCCTTTCCTGGGTCAGAAAGTCAAGGGACTTCAAATAAATACATTTTATAGCAGAACGTGTGGAGCTAATTTAACCTATAAATTTGACAAAAAAAAAACAATTTAACCTATAACAAGAATTCAAAATTTCAAACTATGTGATTATTTTATAATTCAGATTTAACAAATTTAAGTATTTTATAACTTATTATAACCACTTTATTTATGCCTTTCCACATGACTTATTTTTTATATAAAAAAAATCAAACTAGGTGATCATTTAGAATCCATTTTTAACAAATTTAATTATTTTATCACTTATTATATTTATGTATGTATTTAACACACACATTGAATAATATTATTCTAAAATCAACCATTCATGTAGTATTAAAAATATGGACATTAAGTTAAAAGTATTAATTCAACATTTTCATCTTCATGTGATCAATCAATTAATCTCATTCAATAAGCTTCGAGATTGAAGAAGCATTGCATCCATCATCAAACACTATGCTACTTTATTAATTTGCCTCAAATTCGTAGCTCATGTCATTCCGGTGGTCTACTCGAGTCCATACTTTTTCCTGAGCATCAACACAAAGTCATACACTTCGGCAGATTCTGGAAGGGACTTGGATACTGTTTCCCTCTCCAAGCACCTCTGAGCCCAAGCTATGAACTCTGGGCATTCGGCTTCAATACTGAAGTTCCCACACTTCTCAAATGCATGGAACCAACAGTAGTATGTAACAATGGCCAAGTCAAGAATCCCGAAGGCTTCTCCACTGAAGAAAGACTTACCTCCAAGCTCTCCTTCCAGTACTTTGAGGCACTCCATGAATCCCTTCTTTGCTGCTTCTTGTTCTTCTCCCTTTGTAGTCCATATCTTCCTCCCCAAATCAAAGATCTGCAGTTTCCCCCAAATAAATCCAGATGTTCAAGATCAAGAACAAGACATATCGAGACCTACAGAAACTTACCTTATTGCAAATATAAATGCAAGATCGTGAGATTGAACAAATGTTCGATTGGATCGAAGCAGCTTACAATTATGTAAGAAACTACATCGTGAGGAGCGGAATTGATCGAGATCTTACCTTCTTGTCGACAAAATCAGTCCAGAACCTCGCCTGAGCTCTGGCGTAAGGATCGGAGGGCATCAACGGAGCTTTATCCTTCCACGTTTCGTCGATGTACTGCACTATAATGAGAGATTCGCAGATACACTTCCCGTTGTGGATGAGGACAGGAACTTTCTTGTGAATCGGGTTCGACTGGAGAAGCAAGGGACTCTTGTTCCTCAAATCCTCTTCCTTGTACTCGTAGTGGATCCCTTTCTCTGCAAGGGCGATCCTGCACCTCATACCGAACATGCTGGGCCAGCAGTCGAGCAGCGTCACCTCGTCCGCCATTGTGGAGAGCTCAAAACTAGTTGAAGAGAGCAATTTGTGTTCTTAAATATGCTGAGAAACAATTTGATAACCAACGGTGATGGTCACTTGGCATATGCAGTGTCCATATAAGAAGCTGCCGCGTGTCAACACGAAAAATAAACCGGGGAATGGACCAGGGTTAGGATTGACAATCATGTCGTATCTAAATATGTCTCGTGTCTAAACGCATAAGTTGTTAATTGTGTATAAACGTATAGAGTTGTTTAGACACGGGATCCGTTAATATCAAACTCATATACGCTTTAAAACAGATATATACACAAATCCAAATATACAAAGTAAGGTCTTCATAGTTCAATATTAAAAAGTAAGTGAGTATTTTAATATTTTATTATTATTATTATACTTAAATGTGTCTAAACTTGTCACATGTATACACAACACGATTAGACACGAATAGTTAATTGTGTTTAATCGTGTTTATACAGATATCCGCAAATCTGAGTTGTTTAGACACGATTAATGTATAAGAGTTGTTTAGTCACGAAATACATTAATGTCAAACTCATATACGCTTTAAAGCAAATCGTGTCGTGTCAGAAATTGTCAGCCCTATAATGAACCGACAGAATTAACTCTAGGTAATAACTTCTGCAATAAATATAGAGTGTTATGAAAAATAATAACTTCTGCAATAATCCAATCCAAACCACTATACTGTATACAAATATCTTCTACCAAATTAAAAAAATTGTTAATATCTTTAGAACAATTATTTACTCCTATGGAGTAAAAATTGACACATAAGCACTTCAAAACTATATAAGAAATCAGATAATTTTCAAAAAGTAGATACTTTAGAAAAAATATTTGAAAAAGTGTATACCGAAAAAATATATTTAGGAAAGTATGTATACGCGCGTCGCGCCTATTCAATATAGGCACACCTCTGGGATGCGCCTATACCACATAATTTTTTTTTTTTTAATTTTTTTTTTAATAATGACGACCCGAATTCCTAGCCACTGCGCCTATAAATCTCGTCTGACGAACCCAAGTCTCGATAAAGGACACGGGAAAATCGAAAGGAGCGGGAATAAAATAAGGAGTGGGGAACAAAGGAGGTTGGGCATGGCAAGTTGGAATGCCAACTACGCATGCGGACGTTGGAAGACATATTAACATATTAATATATTAACTAATATATTTCATTTAATATATACTATCCTCACCTAGAATGTCACTTGTCAAACAAAGAACATACAATATTACTATAAAATAAAGTTCTTTTGGCCAAATAATACAAATCAAAGTTTTTCTAATATTAAATAAAGTTGGAAGTGGGAACAAAGGATGTCGCATGCGGACGTTGGAAGACATATTAACATATTAATATATTAACTATCATATTTCATTTAATATGTACTATCCTCACCTAGAATGCCACTTGTCAAACAAAGAACATGCAATATTACTATAAAATAAAGTTCTTTGGGCCAAATAATACAAATAAGCATGCGTAGTTGGCATTCCACTTGTCATGCCCAACCTCCTTTGTTCCCCACTCCTTATTTTATTCCCGTTCATTTCGATTTTCCCGTGTCCTTCATCGACTGGCTAGGAACTCGGATCGTCATTATTGAAAAAAAATAAAAAATTAAAAAAATTATGTGGTATAGGCGCATCCCTAGGGTGCGCCTATTGAAATAGGCGCATCCAGGGGTGCGCGTATACATACTTTCTTAAATATTTTTTTCGATATACACTCTTTCAAATATTTTTTCTAAAGTTATCTACTTTTTTAAAAAGTTCAAGAAATCATTGCAATTCTGTTAGATGTGGACCACGTCAGATTCCAGATAATAGACCTCCCAAAGTTAAAAGAGTTACATTAGTGTTCTCCAAAATACAGACCCCAAAATGTAATTACTGTAAGATTAACCATATAATTGCACCAGTTGCTACCACAGACCTCAAACTGAGGCAGAAGTCGCAAATTTACCTTCTTCACCAATGCACAGGCTCTGCCTTGTTCGTACCATTATTCAAGCGGTGACCCAAAGGCCAAAACCAATCTCCGCAGCTGTGCAGCCCTTACTGTCTCTATACGCTGAAGTTCCTGAAAAGCATATAAATCACCTATTCGAGTTCTTCCATTTCTAACTTGACATCCTGGCATGTCCAAATATGTTGTGTTTGATGCCTCCAACACATTATATGACCATCCATTCGAGAAATGACCAGCAAGAGGAGGAGGAGGAGGTAAAACTGCACTATGATGATTTATCCCTGATCTCTCAGGTAAATCTTGAAAGTTCCCACCAGAGAACCTCAGCAACTGCATAGTAGTAGTGTTCATTCTCAGAGGCAGAGGCATCATCATTGCATTTACTGGTGCATGATGATGTACAAAAGGAGGCACATTTCTGTGAAGTTGCTGTGGAATTGGTTGGAAGAGTTTTTTCACAGCTTTTGTGGAGAATATGAACTTGAAGGTGGAGCAGGGTCCAAGAGGAAAGGGTTCATCGCATCTACGACCTTCTCCTCTCTTCTGGTTGTATCCTGAGTAGTCGCTCTTGTTGAAATCGCTACACTCAATCAAATCCAGGTAATTTCTTGCTGCGATTTCCCTGATGTTCCAGTTGCTGAATGGAGGTGTTGTTTTGTGGCTTACATGAACTTCGCCTTCTGCACGGAGCATGGCCATTGCGTTTAAGAAGAATCCGTCCATGAGTTTCTGGTGCATACTGTTTAGAACACAAGTCGATTAATGAAGAATTTGATGTGAACTAAGTGTAATAAAACATGTCCATGTTGACAGATGATCTAAAGTTTAAAACAACTGACAGATGATCAAATTGTTGATCAATGATTCAACAAAATAAAAAAAGGTAATTTAGTTCAACAAAATCAAAAAAGTTTGCCACAATAGTAGGAACCAATCTTCTCAATTTTCATGAGAAAGAATTTGATGATACAGCAACTGAACTGTGCTTAAGTTAATGTAAACATGAAAGAGCTTACTCAATCACATGCTTATCGGTTTCCTTTCCGTGAAAACCTGCATGAGGAAAGTTGAAAATGATGCGGTCGAACTTTTGCATTCTCAGATAGGGATGGTGTCTCATTTTGGTGGCGTCTAACCCATGTATCACGATCGCATCCAGTTTATTCAAACTCCCCAGGTTTGATTTCGCTTTCTTGTATTTCTTCATCACTGTATCTGTTTACCAACAAGACAAAAGCAAGTTCTATAGAAAAACTAATCCACTATTTTAATTTGATATGAAGAACACTTTCAGAAATTTGGCTATAGAAACAGCTCCATTCCTTTTTCAGTAATCAACAAGAAAGCTTAGTAAAAAAGGACTAGTGATGGTTTGAATTCTTCATAATCTCTTTCAAAATTGAAATAGACATCAGTAAAAGGTCGACTTTTATCACATGGTTTCAGAAAAAGAGACTCGAGAGTGGAAAAGATCTGCAATATGTAAATAGGAGTGAATTCCAAAATTATCAACTACGGGTTTTAAACTAAACATGCATGATTGCATTCAAATTGCAAAAAAAAAATCATTTGGAAAAGATTGGCTTGAATTACTTCACAGTTATAATGTAGAACAGAAGCAGATTCTAGCCACAGGCAAAACCCTACATTTATCACATTTGTTCAAGTTTTCGAGTATGGAGTTTAATAATAAAATGCACGAGCATGAACGTCTTTATCTATTTAGGGTTTAGTCATCACAGTCATAATCTCAGTTCCTAACCTAGAATCAATGTACGACAGAATCTCAGAGAATTCTCAGCAAGTGTAATCTGATTTGATCGTTCACCATTATCTTCTACTTCGCTACTCTCAGACCTGTACGGGACTAAGGTTACCATCAAACTTGTTCAAGCAAGTGAAGAAGATTATTACCATACGTATCGAGAGAAGTCGCGACAATGTTAGAGCCAGAGCCGAACTCCTTAGCCAAGCATGAAGAAAACGAAAAGTCGCCTTCACCAACCAGCAGTATGCGGTGGTAGGATGAATAGTGCTTCACCCATTTTTCTTCACATTCCTCGGCAACCATCATCAACTTTGTACCCTTGAGCTCTGTAAAACTAAAAGAACAAGCTTTGTTTACAGAAGTGACATAATGATCGAGATTGGTAAATTGGAGAAATAATGTTGGATAATGACTCTTTTGACTTTTGAGAAAGGTTGTCATCTTTAATAATTGGGTTAATACTTATAAGGTCCCGTATGATTGTCTAATGTGATTGGATAATACCGTAATTATTTTTGTTTGGTTGAATGATCTATTATGTTTTAAGATGTTGTCGTATGATCTATGTTAGCCGGCCATTATATTTTTCTGTTAAATAGTTAATGTTCGCAGCACGTCAGCACCACGCAAATATATAATATAATGTTTAATTTAAATAATAAAAAAATGAAGAAAAAAAGTAATCAAGCACAAGTCCAATTGAGCCAGTCTAGGGTCGAATACTGGGCTAGGTTAGACCCCGCCAGGCCTGGGTCGACACTAGGTTGGATCTATCTATATATATTAATCTGATTAAATCACATAAAATATTGATAAATAATTTTTTTATTATATTTTTTCACTCTTAATGTTAAATTAACTTATTCTAATTGGTCCATGTCAATCATAAAATTCTTATTCCTAGGTGACATGCCAAGTAACTCACTTTAAAATCATTCAAAATTTCTTATTAATTCTCAATATAAGTTACAAAACTCATATCATTTCTCTTTATTTCACATCATAATTGAATTTTTTCCTTAAATATATTTTATGAATTAAAATTTATAAAATAATAAAGTACATAATATTATATTTTATGAATATCAAGTATGCACATATTAAAAAATTACTTTTACAAATTTAAATATAAATTAATAAAAATAGATTTCATCTATAACATAATACTCTTATAAAATAAAGAGTTAATTACTTAGTTGGTTACGCATGTTTCACCATTGTGCAGAATTGTTACACATGTTTCAAAATGTGATTAACTGGTTTTGCTATGTGACTAATTAGTTACACATGTTTTTCCCAATGTGATTAATTGATTATTTCATTAGTAAACCGTTAATTAATATTTTTAATATATTTTTGAATTATCAAATTACTAATATGCCTTTAACTGTTGACTATTATGCCCAAAATACAAAGTGACTGTAAGAAATATCTGAGTTCATAAGGAAAGTAGAACCCAAATTAAAAGGTAATAATTACCTGTTCAAAGAGTCCTTTAGGGAGGAACGTAAGGAAATTGTATTTGGTGGTAGATATGGAGTTCCCCTTTAAGTAGTAAACATATGCAAATTAGAGAGGTTTATACATATATATGTTAAACTTTAGAACGGAAACTACTTGATATTATTGATGCCGAAAAACATAGCATACAATCTTACATCCTTTGTACATGATACATTACATTTATAGACTCAATTATGCTAACCAATTGTCCTATACTAAGACAATACATAATGGATGAATACATAGAAAAATATGGAAACATGGGATAGTGGAAAGAAGCAGGTAAAGTGGATTCCTTCTTTTAATATGTTTCAACTTTCAAGAACTACTGAACACATGTAAAGTTTATGAATTGAATAACATAATGCAATAAACCATTCATATTTTTGACTAGCTCCTTTTACATAAAGGGAGACATTAATATAGCACTGAACAAAGTAAAATAGAATAGTATCATAGATAGTATACCCTGATAAAGCATGGAATTACGATTACCAATCACATTAAGTTCATGTGAAAGGGCGAGCCACGTTGTAACGGGCTGTGCATGGACGCATGATGTTTGGAGGAGGACTTTGAGCGTGGCAGACTCGGAGCGGGACGAACTGATGAACTGGATCTTCTCGGGCTCGGCCAGACGGTGGAAGAACAAACCTGACACTGCCAACGCCTGGGAGATCTGCATGACTACGTGTTGGCTCCTGTGAAAGGCTCGGTGCAGTTGGCTCTTTTGAGGGGAGGATGCTCTGTCTATCGCTCGGGAGGTGGCTAGGGTGCTACAGGAGTCGAGCGCTGCGGGGACGTCTCACGTTCAGCAGGGCATGCAGAACCAGCGGTCTAGGCACAAGGACCGGTGGTCAAAACCGGAGATCGGGACTATCAAAATCAATTGTGATGCTTCGTGGTGTGCTCATTCCCGCCTTGGTGGTTTGGGCATCATTGCTCGGGATCATAATGGTCTCATCTACGGGGGTCGTCACAACACGACTTCAGGTGGTTCGGTTGAGGAGTTGGAGGCTCGAGCAATTTTGATAGGTTTAGAGGTAGCGGTGGCGAATGGATGACAATCCATTATAGTCGAATCTCGGACATGGGAAAATTAAAGTGGCCAAGGGAATTGAAATTACATAATTTATTACTGTTTTTGTTGTTAAGCACAAACTCCCTTTCTTCAACGAAACCTCAAATCATAAAAATGAAGTGCGAATAAAAGCCAATAGCCAAGCAATGTGAGGAGAGAAAATTCTGGGAAACCTTTTAGACTTGAAAATTCAACTTCATAACAGAACAAGAGCAAGCACAAACAGCTATTTACACTAATCAACATGACATAATTGTTTAGCTTTCCACCACTCGGAAGGCTATGCATTACTCATTCCGTGGGATAAATTCAAAATTTAGCAATATAAGGTGAGTTAGAGTTAATTAGGACATGTAAGAAATAGTTTGATAAACAACTGTTTTTTTTTTTGGCCAAGAAACAAACATTCATTCAATGATCATAAAAGGAGTTCTCCAAATCCGCTACAAACAAACGAAGTAAAGGTCCCGGGTTAAAAGCCACCCAATCTAAAGGGCAAGTCCCCCGCTTCGCCTCTATGGCGATCCAATTAGCGCACCTATTCGCCGAGCGCCTAACAAAACACCAATGTACCTTACAAATGTGATCGGCTTGTTCGAGAATCTCCGTAAGGATATCTCGAAGCTCTCAATCAACTCCCGAATTGCCTCCCTTGAGAAGGTTAATAACATGCAACGAGTCCGATTCAAAAACGACCTCGGACCACGAGTTAAGGATCGCCAAGTTGACCGCATGGAGGATGGCCTTCGCTTCGAGGGTCTTCGCACTCGTGCCATAATACGTAGAATTATGGCCCGAAACAACGACCCCCGTCCAGTCCCTCGCCACGGCCCCCGTACCCCCTTGGAGAGTCTCGTGGTCCCAAGCCGCGTCGCAATTCACCTTGATGACGCCACGGTTCGGTCGTGCCCATACCGGATCCCGAGGGCCCTGTCGCCCCGATGGATGTGTCGTGGGTGTCATTCGCCAAACCTGTTCAGCCAAAGTAGTAGCCGCGCGTATGACCGAGTCCGCACTCGGTTGTGTCTCCTCGTACACCGCCCGACACCGCTCCTTCCAAACTTCCCATGCAATGGTTTCCCCCAAGAGTTTGGTTCTTCGGCCCACCTCGCCCTCCAAAAGGTTGAGATCCTGCAAAAACCGAAACCAACTCGCCCAAGGGACGCCATTCTGGTCCGAGCGCCTACCCATGGCCCCGAACCATGCCCTCCTCGTCCAACCACACTCAAATACCACATGATGTGCCGATTCCAAGCAATCGCAAAAACTACACGTGGGGTTAAGTTGTATCCCCCGTCTAAACAACTCGGCCTTAACCGGTAATGCATCGTTAAGCGCTTTCCAAAGGAAGTGTTTTACCTTTGGAATAGTGTCCCCGACCCATAGATCCCGCCAGACCTTCCTATCCGAGCTGATTTGCCCGGAGGGAGTAGAGGTCGCATCCAGGATCTGCAGCTCCTTGATGCGACGGTATACGAGTCGTGGCCGGGCCACTCCGTCGACCGCTGTCGGCCAAATGAGCCGATCCTGACGGGCCTCCCTCGCGATGTGGATCGCTTGGATCGCCTGAGCTTCCCTGTCCGTAATGGCTGCCCTAACCGCGGTCAGGTCCCATGTGCACTGGTCCCTGTTTATGAGCTCGCTCACCATCACAACCTCGTCCCCCCTCGTCTCCTGATTGGTGCCGACTCTGTGGTCCGGGATACCGGGTATCCATGCATCGTGTAAAGCCCTGATCCGGTTCCCCGTCCCCACCTGCCCACGATGGTCGGGCACCCCTCGATGCCTCCAAAAGGGTCCCTCGGGGGTAGTAGAGACCCTTTATGACCTTCGCCCATAGAGAGTTTCCGTTATTCTGAAGCCGCCATGCCGTCTTGGTTAGCATTGCGGTATTGAAGTCGATCATGTCCCGGAAACCCATACCACCCATGTCCTTAGGTTGGGTGAGTCGACTCCACTTCACCCAATGGATCTTCCTTTTCTCGTCCCGGCCGTTCCACCAAAACCTAGCCATTAAGCTCGATATCTCTGCACACCAGGTTTTAGGCAGTTTAAATAACGACATAACATAGGTGGGTATGGCGGTTATTACCGCCTTGATGAGGACCTCCTTTCCCGCGTAGTTTAGAAACATGGATTTCCATCCATGAATCTTCTTGATGACGCGCTCCTTGAGGTACCCCATCGCCTCGCGTTTGGACCTTCCCCAGTTAGTTGGAAGGCCCAAGTATCTCCCCGCATCGGTGACCGCCCCGATGCCTAAGATGCTCGACACCCTCTGCCGAGTGTCATCACGAACCCCATGCCCATACTGGATGCAAGACTTCTCCAAATTGATCTTCTGTCCTGAGGCCTTGCAGTACCTCTCGATCGTCTCCTTTAGCACCCGAGCGTTCCTCTCCGTCGCGTTGATAAAGAAAAGGGAATCGTCCGCGAAGAACAAATGATGTATCTCCGGACACGTTCGTTTCATCCGAATCCCCTCCAATCTACGCTCCTCCGCGGCCTTCATTAGTTGTCGTGAAAGAACGTCCGCAATTAGGATAAACAAGTAAGGAGACAGAGGGTCTCCTTGCCTGATACCCCTAGTAGGCCTGAATCGTGTTGACTTCTTGCCATTAACCACCACGCTATACTGAACTTTGGAAATACACTCCGAGATCCAGTTGCACCATTGCTCCGCGAAGCCCAGACCTCTAAGTGTTTAAATGATAAATTCCCACTCCACCCGATCATAGGCTTTGCTCATGTCCACCTTGATCGCACACTCCTCTCTCCCTGTCCCTCTGTTTGTCCTGAGGTGATGAAACATTTCGTGCGCGATGAGGATGTTATCGTGAATGTACCTGCCTGAGACGAAAGCACTTTGAAACGGGGTTACAAGTTTAGGTAATAAGCGTTTAAGGCGGTTTGATAAGACTTTGGATATGATTTTATAATTGAAATTGCAAAGGCTAATAGGTCTAAATTGTGATGTGTTGATGGGGTTGGGAACCTTAGGAATTAATACTATATCAGTGTAACTATATCCCGGAAGTAGTAAGCCCGATTCAAAGAATCGCCTTACCGAATGGAATACATCTTCCCCAAGGACCTCCCAAAAATAATGATAGAACAATCCCGGGAAACCGTCAGGTCCCGGAGCTTTATTACCCCCCAGCTGAAAAACCGCCCTCTTAACCTCCTCTCGAGTCACCATCCTCGTGAGACTCGCATTATCCAGATCTGTCACAAGCCGTGGTATTCCTTCCATCTGATCATTGATCCCCTCCGTACCCTCCGAAGTAAAAATATGATGGAAGTACTCCTCACATTCGGCCATAATGTCCTCATCTCTCTCCACCCATACACCATCCCCCCTCTGGATCCGGCATAGTGTATTCCTTCTCCTCCTCTCCACCGTGGATTGGTGAAAGTAAGCTGTGTTTCTATCCCCCGCTTCCAACCACTGTACTCGTGATCTCTGTCTCCAATATTCTTCCTCTCTGGCCCACGCCTCCTCAAGATCTCTTTTCAAGATCCGTTCTTTCTCCCTTTGATACTGCACCCGAGGTTGCGCCTGCAGGGCCCTGATCTCTTCATTAAGGTTCTCAATGATCACCTTATTGTTGGAGACATTCTTCCGACTCCACTTTTGGAGCTCTCCCCTACACTTCCCGAGCCGACTATGAAGTCCACCCCCTCGTACATTGCCATTCCCATCCTCCCAAACTCCCTCCACCACCTCCCGGCAGTCCGGTCGAAACAACCAACTCTTCTCAAAGCGAAAGGGCCTCTTACTCTTCCCTTGGTGCCTCTCGACATGGACCACAAGAGGGCAGTGGTCCGAGCCTATTTGCACTTTGTGTATGACCATGGAGTAGGGGTGATTTCGGATCCAGTCCGGGTTAACTATCACCCTATCAAGACGCTCCTGAATCCTATCCACCCCTTCCCTATTGTTTGTCCACGTGAAGGGGTTGCCCTTGAAGCCCATGTCGGCCAACTTCGCTTCTCTCATCATCTCATTAAATGCATCCATCTTCCGGCTCTGTTTCGGTCTACCTCCCTCCTTCTCCCCCGCAACCGAAATCTCATTGAAGTCCCCCACACACATCCATGGCCCCCTCCTACTCTGGCCGATCCTCCTTATTCTGTCCCAAAGCGTTAGTCTCTCACCCCAACTAGTGCTCCCATAAATCCATGTAATGTGCGTAATTCCCCCTCCATTCACCTTAGTTATCGTCGTGTCCATCATGTTTTCCGTTTTAGCATGGACCTCGACTTTTACCTCCCCCGACCACCATAGGGCTAGGCCTCCCGATATCCCTATCGGATTGACATATTCAGCGCCGCACATTTTCAGTCTTCTCCTCACTCTGTCACAGTACCTTTCCGTGTTCTTCGTCTCCATCAAGACAATAATGTCTGGTTTATTCCTCATCTTGAGATCGGCGAGGTACGGAATTGTCAGGGCCGATCTCAACCCCCTACAATTCCACACCAGGTAGATCATTGGTTCTGGGTAGCTGTCTCGGGACAGCTACCATAACCCTTTTGTGTCAATCTCTTCCCCATGATGATCCTCCTTCTTACCATTGCAACTTGTTGAGAGCTCCTTCGTCCCCTTCCCCTACCCCGGCCTGTCCCGGCCCTACCACCCTCCTCCTCCTTTTCCGACCTCAACTTCTTTCCCCTTTGATCCGTACTTACCTCCCCTTCCTCCCCCGACTCCTCCTCGTATTTTCTTTTGAGGTTGATCTTTTGGAGTAGGGGGCTTAGACCCGTGGGGAATGTTGTCCCTTCCCCGCTTGTCGCCGGGGATATCGGTTCCTCCACGGTGTATACCCATTCTTGTACCTGAACCTCGTGAAAGTCCAGCTTCATGCCCGGCATATCTACGGTTCCCTGATGGTCCCCCACACACCCGACCATTTCGTGCCCCTGTAGGGGCCCAACATCGGACCAAAGACTCTGGTTCTCCCCTTCTTTACCTCTAGCCTTGCTCGGTCCTACGGTATCTGCTCTCTCGGTCCCTTCTATCAACATCACCGTGTCCTTGTTCGTCCCCATACCGTGTTCGGCCCTGCTCCCTTGTCCATCCTCGTAAGCCTGTCTGTCAAGGTAGATAGGACCCGAGGTAGTTTCCTCGTGTCTTCTCCACCCCACGGCCTCCTCCATGGCTTGGGCCATAGAATAGGACACCGTGTGACATTCCAGCTCCTTACCTTTCGCTACCCCGCTAGGATCAGCTGCCGCTTCTTCCCCCTTCCTCCCTTCTATAGCCCACTCCGTATTTTGCCTCCCCCCTCGATTAAGAGTGGCCATTTCCCTGCCCCCACCCTCCACAACCTTCGGATCAGTCCGATCCGAGGAGTTCCCATCTCTTTGAGTCGATGGGTACCCCTCCGATCTAGTAGATGGGGGGGTGTTTGATCCTTCCCTTTCTTGTTTCTCCTTCATTAATTCCTTCTCTCCCATGGGAGTCTTGCCCATGGGAGTCCCGGGACTCTTGCCCACGAACTTTCCTTGCTCTCTTCTCCTCTTGGATATATCCACTCTAATCCACGGGCCATACAAGGGCCCTCCGAACCTCTCGTCCGTTTCCGTGATCGTCGTTGTACAAACCCTCTCCGTGTGCCCTATCCTCCCGCACCCAAAACAAAAGTCCGGGAGGCGTTCATACTTCACGGTGGCTCTGCCCATTTCTCCGCTTCTCCTCGTGTATCTAAATCCCACCTGCAGTGGCTTAGTACTGTCTACCTCCACCTTGATTCGGATGTAATCCCTGTCCAAACCCAAGGGTCCCAAAATGTCGTCCACCTCAATGACTTCCCCTAGGCTCTGTCCAATTGCTTCTGCGTTCTTCTTGGTGAACTTATCAATCTCAAGCCCGTGCACTTGGACCCAGAATTGGACCATATGAAATTTGACATCGATCATCCTCATACCCTGATTCCATCGTTTCAGAGATAGGCAGTTTCCATTAACCGCCCATGGAGACCAGTCCATGGCATCCTTAAGATCCTCCACTCTTTCAAAATCAAACAAGATGACGTCCCCTGTCATTTCCTGAAACCGCACACCTGCATACCTACTCCATGCCCCCTGTAACACGCTTTGGACAACCATTGATTTCATGTTCTTATCACAGATGACTCTTCCCACACACAGATTTTCAGCCGGGATATCAGCATGCTCCGGGATTTCAACGTAATTTCCTAGCATTGTTCTATCATTACCTATCCTAGGGGCTGTTCCATGAGCAAAATTATCCATCCTAAGGCACTATGAATCGGAAACTACAACTAGCAATAGGACACCAAGATAGTATTACCTATGTTGGTCCCTATGGGGGATGATGCTCCGACTCGGGTGGTAGAGCTTCCGGGTATAACCGAGTCGGGATTTGGCCCTGGCTTGGATGTGCTTTCGTCGTTAGGCTGGTCACCGTTTCCGGTCACCCCCGAATCGATCCTCTCCGCGCCGATTTCGTCACCACCACAGCCGAGCCCTCCCTCACCAATTTCCGGTAGCTCTCACTCTCCTCACCCACCGTGCCCCCGCAGACACAGGCCAAGGCACGCCCAGACCCCCAGACCCCGCCCAGAACCGATCGCAAGCTCTCCCTCACCTGATTGTTGTGGCTCTCGGACTCACTCACCCCGCCTTCCCGTTCCAATTCCCACCGTGAGCTTGTTCCCCTGCTACTTCCTAATCAGAAGAGCCAACCGAACAGCAGAGACGCTGTGCCAAGGAGCCACGGACGAGCTCGACGGATCCCTCACTGTAGCCCTAGAAATCGCCTGGGACGTTTCTGTTCGACAGAAGGGAGACTATTTTTATTCATAATAATTTATTGTTGATAAACAACTGTTAGGTGAATGGAATCACACAAAACTAGCACAGCAAAATGACTGTATATAGCTAAATTGAAATGAAGTGCTTCATTGGAACGCACTCTAAGCATAAACTCATCATCATCAGATATAATTTGCATAAATCACAGACACTAGTACAATGTTTATCAGAAAACCATATCAAATAAGTTCAGTGAACCCAAAATCGCGATTTCTGGGTTCGTGATGAACCTTAAACATAGCAAAACCAATTAATCACACTTTGAAACATGTATAACTATTCTGAACAATAGTCAAACATGTGTAACCAATCAAGTAATTAACCCTAAAATAAAACATAAGTAACGTATATATGGACATTAATAATTCTTTTTACAGGTTTAAAAATATTTTTTATATATTTATAACTCAACATATTTTTGAATTATTAAAATACTATTTATATAATAAAAATATAATATATTATTACTATTACTAAAATAAATGAAAAACTAATAATTATTTTAATAATGTTTTGTAAATATATGCACTAATAAAAGTTACAAAACTATATAAAATTATTTAGCATAAAAGTATGAATTATTATTTTATTATTGATTTTAATTATTGACTCGTGTATTTTTAATTAATTTTATGAACAAATACACTTAATATTATTTTGTATTTGATAATATAATTTATAATAACTTATCTACATAATTAATTATTTCATGCATTTTTTTAATTTAATATGTTTATGGTAAACAATTCAAACTTATAACAATAAGTCCATAATTCTTTTGAAAAATTATTATAGTGTATATTTACTTTAAAAATAACTTTTTAAACTTTATAACAGTAAACTTATTATTTATTTGAAAGGTATTTTAATGTATATTCACCTAGAAATAATTTAAATAAGTGTTATACTATACTATAAAAAAAAACTTATATTATATATATAAAAAACATATTTAGTTTAATGTTAATTTAATAGGGTCCAAAATTTTAGGATGCAATATGCATCTTTTCATAAGAGGACTCCACAACCACATAATATCAATAATAATAAATTTATTAATCTTAGTAGTATATTATGTTTTGTGAGTGTTGACATATGATTAGTACTTATAATTTCTAGTTTAACACGTTTCATTACATTAATATTTGGTCATTATTACTAATAATCATTAACAAAAACAATGTGACGGATAGACGAATAAAATGACACTTCAATCATTTTCATCTTATATTGGTCAAATTTTTTACAATTTTCAAACAACATTTTTGAGGACTCATTATTTCATGACCGAGCTCGAGTCTGAATTCGTATTAAAAAAAACATTTGAGTCGGTTTGTTTATCTCGTGCTGGCCTCGGTTCCAAACCGTTTTTTTTTTGTAATAAATAAATACAAAACACAATGCAAATAGTATACCAAGTATCCAATACAAAACAAAATACTAATATCAAATATAAAAAAGTCAAAATTTCAAACATAACCCTAAACACACAATAAATCAATTAAAAAAAACATAATAAATGTTAATTCCAACCTATACTCGGATCGGACCAGTTTATTCAAACTTTTGGGTAAAAAACTCAACCCCAAGTTTGAAATAAAAAACCGTATGTTTTGACTCGGTCTTAAATTTGGAACAATCTCAAGACTTTTTTTATTTTATTTTTCGATCCAGTCTTTTTTTTTCACTCCTACAATTTGCAGGCACCACTTCTAAACCTAAGGATGTAAGTGAACATTGGGATGCAAATGAAATATGCGCATAAAACAAAGCCACTGTCAAGAAAAATGTGTTCTGTTCTTTTTCACATTACGTTCCTTGCCAAATTGTACAGGCAGCGAACACCAGAGTCAAGAATCAGTGTTTTTTTTTTCTTCCACCGATTAAACTCCGAAAAGAGATTCCATCCTAACAGACTGAAAACAACAAGAATACCCTAATCTTATTTACACACTTGAACATACATTCCACCTTTTGTCACTTCAAGTTTGCTGCCAATTTGAACATCTCCACAATCATCATACCAAACGCTGCTGACAAAACCAGTGTTTTTACCATGTTGGGTTGTTTTGTGTGTGAAACTCAATCATCTGTGGCTTCAGCAGTTGGGTTGGGTCAGGAGGATGCTCTACGCCATTGTTTCTTAGACTTCAACTGATACAACTTGAAGGGGCTCCAACTCTTTCTGCGTTTGGAGGTTTCACAGAAGAGACCAGATGCAAGAGCTTGCTGAAGCCACAGATCGAATTCTTCTTCTTCCTCTTCGCCCATCATTTCTGCATCCAAATCCCAGGGGTATCTGCTAGAGCTCGATCTCTGTGTTTTTCTCTCCAATCCAACCATGTTGACATGGAAGCTCGGTCGGTGAGTGTTTGGACGACATGACATCCCCTGCATCAATTTTTACTTTCAGATAGTATCCACAAAAAGGTAATTATATTTGAAAAGTTATTACTTTATGAATGTTACTGAGTATAGCAATGATAAACTCACCTGACAGATGGCCCATTCCGACACATCAAAGACTTTGCTTTCAGCACAAACAAAAGCTCGCGGAATTTCAATCTGTTTAGACCACACACAAACTATGATAAGTGAAAGGCACTGTAGGGACGAAGCCAATAATTTATTTCAGGGGGGCAAACATGAGAAAAGCTTAAAAGAACTACAATGAAAATGAATAAATCTTTTAGGCCTAAGAGCAGAGTCTTTTAAAAGTCGACGGGAGGGAGATTATTCCCCTGTTTCTATGCGCCTTCGACTTTAGAAATAGAAGTAAGAGGATGAAATCATGGTGGTGGACACATTCATCATCGAACAGTATTACATGGCAGTGTGTTCAAGCAGCTGAGGGAAAATATAGGACAATGGGGGACAAAATTTACCCCATTCTCTACAATGTATGTGTAATCATGTATGTATTATCAACAAATTATGGTGAAAAATCTATCTTTTGTGACTGATTTAATTTTTTATATGAAAATTTTAAAACAATATATTTTACCTTTTGAGGCTTATCGAAAACCAAGGATCCTTTGTATTCAACCCAACCATCTCCATCCTTGGCTGCATGATATTGGCAACAATCCTGATGAAAAAATTCACAGTTTATATATATATATATAAATATATATTTATATATAGGGTTAATAACCAAAAATCAAACCGAACTTTAAGGAAAAACCAAACAACAAACCGAACTTTTTTTGTTGATAAACAACAAACCAAACTTTTGGAATTGAGCAATCAACAAACCTACCTCAAATTTTCATTATGTTTGAATAAATTTTTCAATGTCTGAGGGAGTTATTAAGTCAACATTAGTTGATTTATTTTAAGGAAAGATTATTACGACTTAATAACTCTATCAAACATTGAAAAATTCATTCAAGCATAATGAAAATCTGAGGTAAGTTTGGTTTGTTGTTTGTCAACAAAAAAACAATCAGTTTGTTGTTTGTTTTTTCCTCAATGTTCGGTTTGTTATTTGGTCATTAACCCTTATATATAAATAGTATATTCTTTTTATTCCTGCTATTGTTTTCTCCATGAATCTAAAAGATGCCCTACCTGGCACCATCTGGCCTTGGCTTTGCTCCTGCTGGTACAGACCCATATGTGAGAGTGTCCACACTTTGTGCAGTGTATACGCCTTGACTCCTCAGCGAGATAATCAGGACCTTCCTGCTTGGAAGACAAACAAGTATATAAAAAGGTCAATATTCAATCAATTAACAGACCAAAAGCATGCAACACAGTGAATTGAGTCTTACGACCACTTGCAGCAATAGAATAGGGGGAAGTATAAAAACAAATGAGCAAATACTCGAGATGATGCAAGTGAATGAGATGGCCTATGATTCTAGATAGCAAAACCCGAAATTCTGAATAAAGTTTCAACAGTCGAATGTCAAGACTTAAGGTTTAGCAGCACGCACATATGGAGTTTGAGAGCACATTACCTGATGTGAAGAACCATGAGACTGCTGGCAAACACTGCTACTTCTTGTTTCTTCTTTCCTTAGTTGCTCATCATAGTCTCTCTTCTTGGTGGAATCAGAAAGAACCTGAAAGTGCTCTCCCCTTTGAGAAACCTAAGAAAAAACAGCACACCGAAACACGCAAGAAAGGATAGACAAATTACAAAATGCAAATGTGCACAGTTCTAACCTCAAAAGCACACTGAAGTTTCTTGAATGATTCACTTGCGAGTGAACTTCCTCTATTCTTATCCGGATGCACGAGCATGGCCTACATTACAAACGCCAAGCCAAAGTAGACCAAGTTAAGCATAAGAGAAACAGGAAATACATTGATAGTGAACCATGCCTAGCAGGTGTTACTTCAAATTTGAAACTCGCTTTTCATAATACCATGAAAATGCAAATGGAATGAAGATATGTCTATAAGAATATCTTCAGATCATTCACAGACTATACCTTTTTCCGATATTCCTTCTTCAAAATTAATGCATCGATCTTTTTTTGCCTTGGAAAACCCAGTGCTTGATAATAATCTGAACTATTTAATATTCTTTTCATCTCATCAATAGAGTTCACATCTTCTCTAATCGCCTTGCCAGTACATGGCTCTTTCTGCTTATCTATAACTGAAGAAGGTGTAGGAATACTAGATGACTTGAATGAATACAACTTATCGGCTTCTTCATCAAGAGATTCAGCAGACTGAGTGAATTCAGAATCTCCTGAAAATTCATCTTCAGACACCGTTTGAGGTTGTTCCTTTGGCTCAGGTCCGTGTGTATTCTCACTAATATTGTCACAGTACTGAAGCAAATAACTTAGCAAGTCACTGGAGAAGAAAGCAAGGTTGATTGATAGAGCAACGCCTGACCATCCAACTCGAACTTTGACACAATAAATTGAGTACACCATTGCCATCAAAATCACCAAACGAGCATGATTTCGAGAGAAAAGATAACCTGCATTTGGATCACCAACAATTTCCAATTTAGAAGCACTAAAAAGTGTCAAACTTACATATCTCCAATTTATAAGTTTATCTTGATTCAGGAACTAAAAAAGTTACCAAATGAAATTTTCAAAAATCTACTGACATTTAATACAAAAATGAGGGTGAAAGGTATGCTCACCAAGGGATAAAATGTTAAAGCAAGCTTATGGGGGGTATTTTAAATTTTACAAATAAGCATCACCAAAAAGAAACAATATAATACTGAGCAATAACATAAAGATTCAGTAAAGATGGAAAATGGAGTTAGAGATACATTCAGTAATACTAAGAATTCGTAAAGAACCAATTACTTACCTCCTATAATAAACAAGGTCCCAGTTATCCAAAAGTTTGCATACATCCACAGAACCAAAATGGCGAATATGCCAGTGATGAAAAGGCCTGGAGTGAACCCCAAGTACTGAATTGCAGCTCCAGCAGCTCCCTGAAAAACTTAGATAATTAATCTTACAATGCTAAACATGGAAACCCATGCAATTGAATTGACCATTGAATGACTCAAAGAAATTCATTTGGATAAACCGAGTACTTTGCACAACTTTTAACTTCAGACAATTCAACCAATTTCCGGATTCAGGATCAGGATTACTAAGGTAAATCATTCATCTTTAGTAGCAGAACAAGGAGGACTTTAAAGTTTAAACAAAAACTAGAAGCTACAACGGAAGCAGGTAAATTAAGCTTTAACTAAACATGAGGACAAAAACTTACCATACTTATTACTACATAGAGCAAGCAATAGAGTGAAGTTAGACTAAGGAAGCAACTCCATATGATAATAAGCAATGCAGCTGGACCGAACCCTAATATCGACTGAAAGCCCCTAACAAGACAGTCTCTCCAATACAGCAGAAGCAGAAGCAGCAATTTCCCAAATCTAGAGAACCAACCGCAGACCACTGGCCAATAGCGCTCAATAAAACTCCCACCTTTATCCCTGAATTGCGATGCTGCGTTTCTAGCGCTCGAGTATATGTGTTTCTGAGACTGAATCCATTTCCAATGCTTGAGCAAACCTATATCCTCCATGGAAGAATTCTTCTAGATCCGACCCTAGATTTAGCAACTGATTCTCAAAAACCTCATCCTTCGCAAATGCTGACCTGGAGACCAACCAATTGATCTGCCGAGGACGGAGATTGGATGCTTTAGCAAGCTATTCAAGAACCAGAAGACTCCATTTCGGCAAAACCGTTAGCTCGAACAGCGTATTACCCTCCCTACAACTACTTCACGTGAAAGCATTGAAATCGATTACGTTTACAACCTATTCAACTCAAATTGCTTCACGAACAAGTTTCATAAAAAGGGAAGAAAAGAAGACTTAGGTCATAAAAACCCCAAAGTACAAAACTCAAATGCTCCCCTCCATTTTTTCAGTAGTGACCCAGAACAGTAGACTGCTACTCGCGGAGCCTTAGCTCTGGAAGATACTGAAAGCCCAAGTAGCTCGACGGAGAGACCATACAGTTTAGCTCTCCTCCGTCTCTCTCTTGGTGATTATGGAGTAACCAAAATGAAACCCCGGCTTCTTTCTTCTGGGGTTCGTAAAGTTTCAAAAAGTGGAACAAAGAGAGAAAGAAAGAGGAGTGAAGGACGAAGGCGATGCATTTATTTATTTATTTGTTGTTGTTGTTGGGAGTTGGAGAATGAAATGAACTTGAAGAAATGATTTTTTTTTAATAATAAAAATAAATGACATAATATTACTTATGGATCATATTCATAATTAAATTTTGATAGTCAACTTGAAATGTTTCAAATTAAAAAACAAACTTAATAAAAGAGAAAGAAATATATTTATAGACGCAAAGAACTTCAAATCAGATGGTTTTATTTTTAGAGGATAGGCTGGTTTGTTTTAATGTGTTTATTTTCTTAGTTATGACTTTGGATTGTGGATTAGGACATGTCGAATAAGTAAATGTAATTTAATAATATGATTAAGTAGGGCCCACGAATGTTCTCTGTTAATTAAACCAACCCTCGAACCTTACCCTTATTATTCTTAAACCTTTCATTAAAGCTTATTATTTGTTAAGTATATATGTAGGGTGTTCTCAACCTGAAAGCTATATCTTCAACCGTATTTATTGAATTATTACATATTATAAAGGTAACATTTTTTATTCATGTAATATCAAAAAGTAATTAATATTTGAACCTTTATTACATGAGGGTTTGGTGGAACGATATATAATATAATAAATTAATTAAAGGAGATTCTATTGGCAGATCATCGACTACTTTTATTTAATACATGAGATGTTTAATACAATAATATAAGAGTTGCTTCAATAACTATATTTGAAGTATATAAGAAATCAAATGGAATTACTAGTATAATGGTAAAACTTTTATCTAGCATGTAAGAGGTCTAGGGTTCAAAACTTGCTAGAGGCATAATTTTTCACCTTTTGATATATGTGGTCGATTTAGTAACTACGAAAATATGATGTCGATTTAATAATTAATTTCCTTAAAATTGACAAGGACAAATATGTAAAATGTTATTAGGGCATTTTAGTATTTTAACAAAAGTGGTATGTATAAAGTAATCGATGTTCTGCAAATAGAATCTCTCATTAATTAAATCATACATACTGGGCCCTATTTGGTCTTTGGGCTTTCTGAGTTGGGTTATTTAATTGGGCCCAAGTAAGTGATCCGGGCCCATATGTTGTTCCCCAATTCACAAACTGCTGACAGCCACGACTTTGCCACTGGACAGGTGATGAGGAGAAGAGGATAATGTTTTTCATCTCCATATCTTGAATCGACCACACATCTTTCGCCACGTGTCTCTGTCTTGTTCCATCCCCTCAATTGATCAGTTAACCATCTCTAGTTCTCTCCCCTCCCCACCTTTCTATTATATCCATCCGGAGTGAGTCATCAGAGCAGCTTATTATCAAGAGCGAGAAGACAAATCCAGGAAGTAAAGAAGGAATCATTCATCCATGTCTGCCTCTGTGATGTCGTCTCTGACCCTGAAACCATCCCTTTTCACCGTCGACAAGTCTCCGGCGAAGGGTTTACCACCTCTCTCTAGGGCTTCCTTTTTCAAGGTCCAAGCCAGTGGCGGCAAGAAGATCAAGACCGACAAGCCTTTCGGTATGTTCGTATTAGGGTTTGCTCAAACACTTGTTTTTTTATATATATATGTATACTAAAAGTGTTGTTTTTGAGGTAGGAATTAGTGGAGGCATGGCCTTGAGGGATGGAAAAGATGCATCAGGCAGACAAGGAAAGGTTTGTGTTTCTTTTTTCGTGTTTTTTTTATTATTATGTATCCTTTATTTGTCAACTGTTGGTTTGGTTGTGTCACAGGGTAAGGGTGTTTACCAATATGTGGACAAGTATGGAGCTAACGTCGACGGTTACAGGTTTGTTGATGCAGTTGTTTATTTAAGGTTCCATTATCGAATGACGTGGAATTTATATATATATATTTTTTCCTGACAGTCCCATCTACAACACAGACGAGTGGGCTCCAAGCGGAGATGTTTACGCAGGAGGTAAGAAACAAATCGAGGTTATGATGGACTGATTCGATTTAGTGTAAATTCTAAGTATGTAGAGATAAAGAAAAAATCTGGTAATTAAATTTGAAGAGTAGTTTGAACAATTTATCGAATTACTTTTCTTTAAAAAAAATAAAAAAATCTGATTGAATTATGAAGGAAAACTATCACTTGTACCCGAACTGGATGATTAGGTTGATTAGCAAGTAGGTACTTAATTATTATTTTTTGTAGCAAATAGGTTGCTGAACTTTCTTAAATAAGCACATAGGTTGCTGAACTTTCTTAAATAAGCAAATAGGTATCTACCGTTAATTTCCGTTAATAATAAACGGAAAATATCTTGTGAGGAGCAAACATGTACCTGAATTTACACGAATGATCAAGTAGGTACCTGAACTAGTTCAAAAACCGGTTTGGTCGAACCATTCTATTTAAAAAAAAAAAAGTAGGGTTTATATACCAAATACATGCATGACTCAACTCGTTCTCAGTGCATCAAAAAACACTTCGAGAACGTCTGTCTGGAGATGAGTCATGCATTTGTTTGGTATATAAACTCTACTTTTTAAAAAAATAAAATAAATGTCAGAAATAGAAACAATATTAGAATATATCAGTTTCTATATATGTGTATGTGCTGAACAAGGAAAATATATATATCATAGACTAGAATAGGAAACATTGTAAACCGCCTTATTTAGTTTATTGCCTTTCCTAGCTAGGAACAATTGTATACATACCTGCAGTGCATTCCACAAATCTTTCGATGTTTGGTAATGAGCTATGTTGTTAGCAAGCTGAGATTCAACATTTTGCAAAATCCATGAAAAAACGATTAAATCGTCTTGTCTCCATCGGAGATACCCCGGTTCAGCTGGTTGCGGAGGGGCTGGTTCCCCCGTGAGGTGGTAGAGTCGGCCCTTCCCTCCAATTGCTACCTCCATCATTCGGGCCCACAGATTGTAGTTGTGGCCGTTCAGTTTTGTGCCCACCATGATTGTTTCGGGCAATTCTTTTGGTTGTCGTTGCTGGTTGAAATCTATCCCCGATCTGAGGATGCTGGCGATTTGGTCGGTCAGATCATCTCGGCTGATGCCTGAACCGATAGGGTTCTGTGAGTTACTCTCACTGTCGGACATAGTTGGATGTGTGGGTAGATGATGAACGGATTAAGGATCTTGCTCTGATACCATGTTGGAATATAGAGTATAGGAATTGTAGGAATAGAATGAATTTCTCTTGTATTCTTCATATCTAATTCTGCAGGTATGTATACAATTGTTCCTAGCTAGGAAAGGCAATAAACTAAATAAGGCGGTTTACAATGTTTCCTATTCTAGTCTATGATAGGTGGAAAGAAAGCAGTAGGGTGCAGGTGGGTCGATCGAACCATTTTTTATCCGGTTTAGGTACATACTTGCTCATTCGTCTAAGTTTAGGTACCTGTTTGCTATCACGTGATATTTTCTGTTTATTCTTAACGGAAATTAACGGTAGGTACCTATTTGTTAATTTTCATAAGTTCGGATACTTAGTTGCTACAGAAAAAAATTAGGTACCTACTTGCTAATCACCCTCAAGTTCGAGTATCAGTTTGGTAGTTTTCCCAATTATGAAATGTTGTAGTATACTATTACTAAGTCGGTAATAATATATGCGAAGTTATGATGAAGTTATATCTGTATGGACTGTTTTTTTATTTTAATATTTCTTGTGTTCCAATATTTTGGTATTCCCAGGTATTACCGGCTTGGCCATCTGGGCGGTGACCTTGCTCGGTATCCTCGCCGGCGGAGCTCTTCTTGTCTACAACACCAGTGCGTTGTCTCAGTGATGATTCGTTTCGAATTCTCCTCCACTAGCTATTAATACTTTGGTTGGTTGGGTTGTGTTCTCGTTATTAATACTCGTGGGAATCATTAATGTCAGAAAACTTCCTACAAATACTGTGCAAGTGCATCGCCTTATTTCGTAATGTTGTATAAATTATGTACGTAAGCTTCTTCTCTTCAGGTTATTATTACCATAAGTACAAGCAGCCAACAACTGCCAAAATTCACTCATTTACCTGTAATAGGTAAATTTTGTACAATGATCTATTAGATGCCGAAGGGATTAACCACAATGTCTTCTTCAAACTTACACAAACAATCAATGTCGGTGGTAAATGATAATTCATAACACTGAACATCTTCAAGACTGTTGTTCATCCATGCTTTAAAGAACAACATAGTACCAGAGAGAGAGAGTAACAGCATTTCAATCATCTGCAAGAAACGCAGCATCTATCTCTTCTAGTTGATTGCCGGTTGTGCTACTTGCTTTGTCAAGAAACAAAATCTCTCTGCAGCTCTTACTGAATCTCCTCAGGGTATTCTTCATCTGTTTCAAGGGATCGAGGAGAAGACCGCATGAAATGAGAAACAGAATTTCCTGCAAGTTCTTCCACCATCACTGATCTCACCGTCTTCTCTATCTCCTCATGTGCAGACGGGTTCTCTCTCAAGTACTGCAAAGCTTTCTCTCTTCCTTGTCCCAATCTAAAGCCAAACAGACAATAAACATCATCATAAACCGTGTTTTTCATTAAAAAAAATAGAGAGAATTTCAGAAAAGCACCTTTGGTCTCCATAGCTATACCAAGAGCCTTTCTTAACCACAATATCCATCATTTCAGCGCAATCCAAAATACAGCCCTTCATATATATGTAAGGAATTAAGGCATAAATTCAGATAAAGGCAGCATATGATATGAACTTAAGAGAAAAGCCCACAACAACTCACCAGTTTACCCACTCCCTCTCCAAATATAATCTCAAATTCAGCTTGTTTATACGGTCTTGATACCTGAGTGAGGATAGATTAATGAATTTCCCATCTAACTAATCAAAATAGCAGTTTTAGCAATCTACTATGATCATGATCGGGTTTGGTTCCAGTGCTATATTTTTCTCCTTTTACCTTACTCTTTTGTACTCTGACGCGAACTCGAACCCCGACATCTTCATCACCTTTTGTCTGAAACATCGTTGAATACAAAGAATTAGATTTGGCGAGGAATGTGCAACGGAGATTTGTATTTTCTTATACATCCGGAGAAGAAGATGAGAAATTAGACTTACAGACTTAATCTTCCCAATGGATCGTATTTCTAGACGAACTGAGGCAAAAAATTTCAAAGCTATTCCCCCACTTGTCACTTCTGGATTTCCGTAATACACTCCAATCTTGTTACACCAGCAAACACAGTTAATATCACTACCACCATCATGTTTGGGAGTAAATCATAACTCTGAAGTGGTGATCGCTAAATTATAGAGGGCAGCATGTACAACACATTCAGATCTTAGAAAATAAAATACACTTTTTCTTGGAGAGCTATTTTAACAGAAGAGATAATTTATGAAGAATGTGAGAAGAGCTGATTTGCAGAAAATTGTACCTTATATCTTATCTGATTTAAGAATATGAGAGTACATCCCGCTTTAGATGCATTCCCAGACATTTTACGCAATGCTTGACTCATTAAACGTGCTTGCAAACCCATTTGCTGCATCCCGATTTCGCCCTACATGTTGAGAGGCCAGTTAATTTAGAGGTTCTATATTCTTTTAACATCTAATTAAACAAAAGCAAGAAAGTAAAAAATAGAGTGTACCTCTATCTCTGCTCGTGGAGTGAGAGCAGACACAGAATCAACACATATAAGATCTACCGCACCAGATCTACACATGCGATCAGCAACTGCCGCAAAAAAATATTATTACACTTATTTCATATTATACTTGAGTGGAATTGTGCATTTTCAAATTTGTATCAAGGAACATTACTCTCTAAGGCCATCTCTCCATTATCAGGTTGGCAGACAATCAAATTCTCCACGTCCACGCCCAAGGCTTTTGAGTAAGCTGGATCAAAAGCATGCTCTGCATCAACAAGCATTGCATTGCCTCCTAGCTTCTGTAGAGGTTTAATATAATGCAACAGATTGTCCGAAAAGATTTGAATATGAATGAGTAGTCGGATAGTAACTAATGAAAGAAGGGTATGGAAGGAAAAAAGAAACCTGAACTTCTGCGATTGCATGGAGAGCTAAGGTGGTCTTTCCGCTACTTTCGGGGCCATAGATCTGGAAAAGAAGCAGTTACACAAATAATTTCAGTCCAAAGAGCTGCTTCTAAGAGAAGCATTGAGCCTGTCAACTCATAGATATCCAAATTATTCAAGGAGCAATTAAACAAAAATTATAGACCATTATGCCTCATTGCATGGATTTTGATATTGAAAAGTATCATCGAGAAATGCTTAGATCCGAAGAAGTATAGAAGTAACACCTCTACAATTCTTCCCTTTGGAAGGCCACCACCTAAAGCAAAATCCAGTGTCAAACAACCACTAGGAAACGTTTCTCTGCAAATGGAATTTCAAGAAATTGTTAGTTTATCATCCTCAGAACTCAGAATCCTATCAAATGTGAGAATGCGAAAAATAAGCAGGCAGTGTCAACAACAATACCAACTAACAAATAAAGATGATGAAAGAGAATAATTGCTTACACAAGAGCACCACCCGCACTACCCAATCTGGTAACACTTCCCTTCCCAAATGAACCATTTATGTCATTCATCGCGGCTTCTAATGCTTTTGCCTGAATCAAGTTGAAGAGAAGTATTCCACTCAGGCTATGAATGATGAGCCAAGTTTAATGAAGACCAATAGTCAATTTTACTCGTCTTTCAGTAATCATTTATTTCAATCAAGAGATGGAAGATATACTGTCACTAATTGTTTTGTCAACCATTGCAGGTTGTATATATATATATATATATATATTTGAAAATTAGTAATAGCTTGTAAAATGGGTAGCTAGTGATGATACTGTGTTCCGTAACTGGCTGGCTACACAATGGCCATTCAAACGTGCTAGTTGTTCGCTTAAGACTATGCTGAACAGAAAAACTTAGGATGAGGAACGTACTGCAGTCGCTCCCAGACTTACTGAAATTCAACTGGACAAAGATAAGTGAACTAATCCATTCAGTGAAACTTTTCACTACGTAATACTACATAATAGGTTATCACTAGAAACTCACACCCCCACCCACTTTAAGAGTTGCATTGTATTGCCCTAACCTGAAGCCAGGACTGCTAAAAGCTGTAGTTTCACTATCTCCGTGCTTCAGAAAACCCTTCACTGCTTCCTTTTCCATCTGAAGATTCTCAATCTTTAGATAATCAAGCAAAATAGTCTCACCCAGCGCCTCAGGTTATAAAATTGAACAATTTTTCGGCAATTCCTGTTCCAATTTTCGAGTAGTCCTGCTTAAATACCATATTTGATGCTAACTCTACCTATGCTCTTGCACATAGCCCTAGGAATAATTGAAGGGACGAAGAATGCAATCTAAATGTTTCTCAAACTCGTTTAAACTAGCCATCTCTAACGAATATACACTAGGCAAGGGCATAGGGCAAAAACTGAGCAGTACCCGGTCCAAGAAGCGCGGGTCCATATCAGCAGAGAAAGAAGCTCCATTCACTTTGTCATCGAACTCGCAGTGAATCTTCTTGGCCGCCAATTTAGGGCTCAAGGGTGTAGCGGATGGTCGGAGTTTACTTGAAGAAGCCGACGAAATGGATGGATTCACTTTAACAGGGAAGTATTGAGGCTTCAGAGAACGCATCACGTCCATGTTCTACACAACCTCTTGAAATTCAAAAATTGAACCTCCCTCTCTTCGTTTCTTCCTCCGAAAGAGAGTTTCAGAGAGTACAAGCCTTGTAGAGGAAGAAGAACATGAAGCAGAAGCTCGAGGGGACTTCACTGTCTGAAATCTGAATAGAATAGAGCTCGTATTATTTTAATTTAGTTTTGCTTTTCGCGGAATAGAATATACCTGAGTATTTTATTTTTCTTTGGTTATCGGTTACACTTAAATAGTTAAATGTGCCTCTATATGGGCCTGAGTATTAGGGTTTCAAATTTTAAATCTTACTAAGGTGGGACGCATAATGGCCTCTATAAGCCCAGTGCGTAAGATATCAAAAAAAGCATTTTAAATTTTAATGCATTCAGATGTTTTCTAGGGTATTATTTATTATTTTTAAATTCAAAGTTATAAGATTATGAATAGAGAAAACATTTTCTCTATTTTCTCCATATTTTTTCTTTTATCAATCATATTTTTCTTGTAATTGTCAGTTTTGTTAAATATTTTAGTGTAATTGGATTGATTAGTTGACCAATATGGTCATAATATTTCATTAAACAAGTCAGGAGGGTGTGGAGTGCACACTTGTGTTAAGTATATTATGATTCACTGTATCGAAAATTTATCGGTTGCTTAGGGACGAGCAATGGTGGTCAAAGGGGCAACGCCCCCTTTGCAGGGGTCCGCGAGCAGCGCCCCTAGGTGGGGTCCAAGGGGCAGAGCCCCTGGCGGAAATTTTATTTTTAATAAAGTTACTATTCTAAAAATTCATTATAAAATTTGAATTTTTAGAATTAATGACTTAACATTTTAACACAAAATTCCCGGTTTTTGGACACTTGCTTTGGATCCAAGTTTCAAGTTTCAACCAAAGTGGTGCAATGACTTTGACGCCAAGTTATCTTCAAAAGAGGTTACTTTGCTTTGGCTCCAAGATTATGATGAAAATATGTAATTCCTTTAACGTCAAGTCTCTTCCAAAGGGTGTGACAAACACTATAAATTGGTCAATGTTGAAGTTCGAAATGATCTAAAAAACATACATTATTCTCAAGTTCTAGTTCAGACATATTTTGATTTTATCCAATTAAAATTGTGGGTGAACTACCAAATAGTTGTAATTTGAAAGTGTCATCACGACTTCAGATTAATCCAAGAAATACTCTCGAAATTCTACAAGTTTTGTTGTAGTTCTGTACTTAATTTTATTTCCTACAATTTATCATTTTTTTAAAACAAAAAAAAATATAATTCTGCTTGATTTAAAACAAATAATGACACGTGAAACTAATAATTTTAAGGCTTAAAATCAATTCTAGAACTGTTGAAACCAAAATTATAATATTATGTTGCATCTTGCATGACAATCAATAATTTCAAACATCTAAAGGCATCAAAAAGTTTCATATTATTAAATAATATTCTACTATTTTAATAAATATAAATATATTTATTTACGTTTACTTTACTATAATATCACTTAACTTTAACTTTAAATATTTATAATTTTTTCTGTTATTACAATGTGCGAACTGTTTTTTTTTTCTGTGAAAATAGATAGTAAGGGATTTAAAATAAGTACTAACATTTTATGCTAAAGTAGGTATATTACTGTAACGCACAAAATCCGAATAACTGTTCTCCTAATTCAACTCAACCTATTGTTCTTGCTGGTAAAAAAAAAAAAACTATTATTCTTATTTAGGCATATAAAATAAGAAATTAATGTTGTGCGATTATATTGGACTCACTCATTTATATTCGATGTGAGATACAATATCACAATATTCCATTTTTAAAGTATGAGACATGACCGTCCAAAAATTTTCCTCTTGTTGGTCACTCGATTTTGTAAGTTATATATTTTTCAGATGCTCATCCCTAGCTTGAATAACTATTTTCTCGCGTCGATACATGGTTTCAACCTTGCAAGTTCGATCACAGACCTAGGTCACGTTTGATATCATTTGTAACGCACCAAGTCCGAGTAACTGTCGTCATTAGTCCAGCCTGATTATGCATGTTGTTCTCACTTATTATGTTAGATTTAAATCATAGTTATCAGAACCGGACTGGACCAGCGGTCCGATCGGGAACCAGACCCCTGTTCAGTTTGATTTAATTAAAAGACCGTTTTACAAATGAACAGTGTTTGAACCGGGTGGTTTTTAGAAAACCGTCTGATTTCCGGTTCACTTTTTAACTGAATTTTTTTGGGGGTTTGATTTTTTTCGGCCGTTTTTTTCCCAGTTTTTTGTTATGCACAAACCAATTGGCTTAACCCAATTGGTTAAACCGGTTCACTACTATTGTGTATTGTGTTTGAGAATTGAGAGTAATGTGGGTTTGATATTGAAACTATGTAGTTTGTATTAGGGATGATCATGGGCGGGCCGGGCCAGTCCTGAAGGCAAGACCGAGACCGAAATTTCAGTCTTGCCTTCTAGAGGACTAAGACCGAGACCGTCCTCGGCCAAAAAAGCTCGTCCGAGTCAGTCTTTCTTGACTAGGGCCGGTCTCGGTCTTGGATCGAATCTGCACTAAAAAAAATATATGAGTTCACGGTATTCTTTAGTAAAAGGCGAAAGAATAGTTCACCTCTCAAAAAAACACTATGAACTCACTATGTTCTTTAGTTCATCTCTCCAAAATCCACATTCCTTTCGGTGTGGTATTATGAAAATCTCAAATCCACATTCATTCGGTCTGGGTAGGTCCTAAACGGGCTTTCGGGGAAAAAGCTCGAGACCGACCTTGAAGAAAAAACCCCGCCCGCTCGGTCTCGGTCCTAGTCGGTCTCGGTCCTAGTCGGGCCGGTCTTGCCGGGAATTCGGTCCTACATCCTTTTTTTATCACCCCTAGTTTGTATGTGTGTGAAACTATGTAGTTTGAGGTAATTATGTTTGTGTTTGAGACTATATATGTATTTTAAGTTTTCAATTTTTTTTCCCCTTGTGAACAGTGAACACACTGAACCGAGTTGGACCGGCCGAACTGTGAACCGGCTCCCTCGCCAGTTCAATGGCCGGTCCGGTTCTGATAACTATGATTTAAATAGTACATTCTTATTTGTATGAGTTCCAAATATGAGACAGAGTATTACAATTATAGTAACAAACTAAATAAGAATATGATCCATATTTTCTCTTAATATATTAATTTTTTTTTACCAATAATTTTAATATATTAATTAAATTTTGGATAAAGATACAAAATAATAAATTTTTGTTACATAAATTCTCCATTAATAACTATTTCATATATTTTTATTTCTTTTTCATGTAGTTTCTAATTCTATATATGTACTTATTTTGTATTTGTAATATTATATAATAAAATCGATATACCAATGAAATGTTTGATAATGTTTCTATAAATAGTACATGCATATCATATGTTGTCTCTAATCTTATTTATTCCTAGAGCCTTGGAGCTTTCCTATTTATTTTTTTGGGGCCAAGAAGAGCTTTCCTAATAAAAGAGACTGGATTTTTAACTTTTCTTTTCACTAAATCTTTATCTCCAATCATCGATTAATTAAAGAAAAAATATTGAAAGATAATGTAAATTTAAAAAATTTGGGAAATTTTGAGAAAAGTGAGAATAATATGGGGCAATTATTTGTCCCATAAAATTATTACATAATGATACCGACATTATCATGTTTATATTTTTCGGTCAAATGTTCCTTAGTTTAAGATTTTATTATATTTTATTAAAGTGGTTATAGAAAATGGTAATCAGTATATATAATATATATGTGTAAAGAAATATAATTGTACTTGCTTAAATTGGATAATAAAGTGTAGAAAAATCAATAATTATGAGATTTAAAATTAATTTTAAAATTTCAAACTCTAATGGGGTGTTTGATTGGGGTATTAATCATGTATTAGTATTAACTAATACATGTATTAATTGATAAAATATTTGATTAAAAATAATGATATGTATTAACTAATACCTATGAATTATCTAACCATGTTATTATTTAATACATAGTGAAAATTTACTTAACTACCCTTAGTCTATTAACCCTATATAAAAATAGTTTATCATGTTACTTTACTTCTCAATTTTTTATCAAATTTTTGGGAATTTTAATAAAACATATTTTCAAATAATTATTTACTCGGATGATCTAATAATAATTAACAAAACAAAAATATATTAAATGATGTAATGCTATTTATAATTTTTTATCATTAATTTTTTTTCATATATGTTTTATTTTATAAAAAAATGAATCACTAAGTTAAACACAACAAAAGTTATTGGGTACTATTAGAATTTAAAAACAATTTATGAGTTCATTTCGACAATGATGTACGACATATAGTCAATATTTTAAAAATTAATGGTTAATTTACTTAATAATATTTTAATACTTACTTGTCTATTTGATATTTAAAAATAATATATATTAAAAATAATATTAAACAAGCATATATCATTTGCTAATTTGTTTTGTTTTCCTGACTCTTTTTATGCATGTGTCATGAGAAAAAAACAACTTATAAATGATTATTTAACTGTTTGTCTCCATATTTTGCTAAATGTGGTTCCACATTTGTTTTTAAACTCATGTTGTTCCCAAAATCGATTTGTAATGTCATGTTATTATATATACATATATATATATATATAATAACGTTGTTCCACATATTTGTAAAACTAACGCAATGCTCTATTTTTTTATCTTCAATCACACAAAGTCGTTTGAGAACATGAAGGTTTTGAATCTAAACATGAGAGTAACATTTTAAGGATGAGATTGCAAAAATCAATAGAGAAAAGTCAAAGTGGTCATGACTCAAAGATGATACTATTTCATTTTTGTGTTTGTATGTGTCATGTGTGTGTTCGTAATTTTTTCCCATTTTTTTTAGTATGAATATATTTTATTTTAAAAAATAATTCAATTCATGTGTTGGACATATTTACATTGCAATATAAATTTAATGGTATTTATAATTTTTTGTTACTTTACGTATACTTTTATACTGAATCAAACATTGTCTTAGTTTATATATATATATATATATATATAAGTATATTTTATTACATGTTTCATCAAAATATAGTATTAACTAATACAAGTATTAATTAATATGTGTATTACATAATATATTTAATTAATACGTGTATTAAATAATACATCTAATTAACCACCTCCTAAATATATTTTTTGTCACACAAATCTAAATATTATATTATATGTATTTACTATAATATTTTAAATATCTTAATCTAGGAACAATAACTTTTTATATAGTAGTCCAAAATTAACGAATTATTTTTTTATGTAAATGAAGCGGTGACAAACTTTTTATGACACATATATAAAATTATATATATTTAAATTATATAATTTTAAATAACAAAGAATAAATAGACTCACGTAGGCACGCGCGTGCGCGTTGTCGTCGTTGGTCGTGCGTGAGGTGTTACGAGGTCGACATGATCGACCCGACTCCTAGGTTTTTTTTTTTGGCCAATAAACATCACATATCATTAACTAACCAAACCCGAGTCCGAATACAAAATGTTATCCGCAATAATAAAACGAAGTAAGGGGGTTGGTGGCACAAGCGCCCAATCCGTAGGACACAACCCCGCTAGAGCATTCTTCGCTACCCAGTCCGCACAAGAGTTTGCAGACCGTGGAACATGGATCCAAGCAACTTCTGTAAACGAAGACGATAGAGAAATTGCATTAGATAAAATAGGATCCAACCTCCAAGCGAACTGACGGCCATGAATATGGTTGACAATATTCATAGCATCCGTCTCTATGATAACTCTCGACCAGCCGAAGTCGATAGCCAAAAGCACGGCTTGAAGAACCGCCGTGGCCTCCACCTCGTCTGCCGATCCCGCTGGAAGGACCCCAGCCGACCCTCCTAACAGCCGACCCGCATGATCCCGAGCAATGGTACCGTAACCCCCCCTCCGCGTGTTACACGACCAAGCTCCATCACAGTTAATTTTGATTACACCCGGGGGGGGTCCAATCCACGCCTGCATGAGACCCGAAGGTCGAACCGATCGTACCTGCATGTGAGATTCGTCCAGAGTCCGAGCAACCTCCTGTAGAATCGCTGGCACCCACGGCTGGACGTTGTCGTACATGAGCTTGCACCTAGCCTTCCATATGATCCAAGCCACAACCATACATTTCCGCCAAAGCCCCGCCCTAAGCCGACCCCCCGTGCCTGTGAAATCCATTGCCTCGTCTAGCCACGCATCCACCGAGATTAACCCCGAGTCAAGAGAACGCCTATCCAAGAAGGGCGACCAAACCTGTTTCACCCAAGGGCAAGCAAATAGCATATGTTCCCTTGATTCGATCACATTACACAAAGGACAACGACAATCAATATCAAGGCCTCTCCTCGCAAGAGAGGAACGCGTCGGGAGCACATCGTTAGCCAATTTCCAAGTGAAAGCTTTGATCTTCGGCCACACCTCGGCCGACCAGATAGCGGCCCATACCTTCGGTCTTCGCCTCAGGGCAGGTGATGAGGAAGCCATGGCCGACTGATCCGTAAACCTGTGGTTATGAATGGTGTGGTAGGCCGACTTGACGGTGATGTCGCCCGATTTAGTATGAGGCCAAACGAATCTGTCCGGAGCTGAATTGATGGGCATCTGAATCTGCAAGACAGCTTGGACGTCGTCGTGGTGGACGGCATCTGCGATCAGCTCTATGTCCCAGCACATGGAGACCGGGTCTCGCCACGTGACGACTCTAGGCGATGGAGGTTGGCCCTCGTCAAGCCTAGGCCGAATCCTTAACCCCGTAGTCGAAGGCACCCACGAGTCAGCAAACGGCCTAATCGAGCGACCATCCCCTAAAGACCAAGCACCCTCCGCCCGAATGATGTCTCTTCCTTCCAAGAGGCTAGCCCATGCCCAAGAAGCCCTACTCCCGTGTACAGCATGCATGAATGATGTGTTTGGGAAATAAATCCCCTTGAGGACTCTTACCCATAAGGCATTAGGTTCACGGATGATGCGGGATGCCATGCTTGCAAGAATGGCACGATTGAAGCAATTCAGATCCCGGAAGCCATAACCACCGTCGGCCTTGGAAGTGGTCATAGCATCCCAGTTTCGCCAATGGATCTTTCTACTCCCATCGCGCGACCCCCACCAGAATCGGGCCATGAGACTATTAATCTCACGACACCATGTGCTAGGCAACCTGAAAATATGCATCACATAAGAAGGAATGGCAGTGAGGACCGCTTTGATCAGAATCTCCTTCCCTGCATGGTTGAGGAGCTTGTTCCTCCAGCATTGAATCTTGTCCCTAACTCTCTCCCTTAGGTAGATCAGCGCGTCCTTCTTAGAGCGACCCCATACCGTGGGAAGCCCTAAATAGAAACCCGGGTCAGATGAGTGTGCCACTCCAAAAAGCTCTGAAATTTCCCTCTTATAGTCCGTTTGGGCGCCCGAGTTGAAAAAGAGGGTTGACTTGGAGAAATTAATCTTCTGTCCTGATGCGAGGCAGTACTCTTCAAGTGTGTCCTTGAGGTTCTTAGCCAGCGCGATTGGCCCTTTGAGGAATAGGAGAGAGTCGTCCGCGAAAAAAAGATGCTGAATCTCGGGGCACGACCTCTTGGGGCGGATTCCTCTTATGAACCCCTTTGCGACCTGGTCATCAAGTGATCTGGAAAGAACATCAGCGACCAAAATAAAGAGATAAGGCGAGAGAGGGTCACCCTGTCTCAAACCACGCGATGGTCGAATGATGTCCGATTGGTTTCCGTTAACCAATACTCTATAAGTGACCGATGAGATACACGCCTTGATCCAGGAGACCCACTTCTCATTAAAGCCCCTCCTTCTTAATGTCTGCAGCAGGAAGTCCCATTCAATCCTATCGTATGCCTTCTGCATATCGATCTTAAGAGCGCATTCCGACCTCCCCGATGCCGTTCTTGGCTTGCCTCTTGTCTTAAGGTATTGGAACATCTCGTGCGCAATAATAATGCTGTCCTGTATACGCCTCCCTGAAACAAAGGCACTCTGGAACGGGGTGACAAGATCATGCAAATAGGGTTTCAATCTATTTGCCAACACCTTTGAAATGATTTTGTATCCAAAGTTGCATAAGCTAATGGGTCTAAAATCCGAGGCACACTCGGGGTTAGCAATCTTAGGGATCAAGGTAATGTGTGTATGGTTAAGAAATGAGGGCATTTTACCTGATGTAAGAAACGCGTTAACCAAATTGAGCAAGTCTAGTCCGGTCGTGTCCCAACTCTTGTGATAGAACGTTCCCGAGAAGCCATCCGGGCCTGGAGCCTTTGATCCCCCCATTTGATAACAAGCCCTCTTTACTTCATCCAATGAGGCCAGTGCTGTAATATCCCCATTCATGTCCGCAGTTATCACCCCCGGGACACATTCAAGAGTTCGATGAAAGAGCGGGTTTGCCAGTTGGCCTCCCCTATCAGAAGTGAATAGAGACGAGAAAAATCCATGCAGCTCGGCTGAAACCCTTCTTTCCCCCTCAACCCAAACACCCATACTGTTTCTCAAGCGCACAATTTTGTTCCGACGCCTTCTCGAGAGAGTGGTTTGATGGAAAAATCGCGAATTTCTATCTCCGTGCTCAAGCCACTTCACCCTAGAGCGTTGTCTCCAATAGATCTCTTCCCGCTTCCAAAGAGCATGAAGTTTGGATTTTAGTGACTTTTCTTCGTCCGACCCGCATGGAGATAGCGCTTGATTCGAGAGGGTACGCAACCTGGCCTTCGTCCTTTCGATTTCCTTGATGTTGTTCTTAAACTCGGCCGAGCTCCAATCTGAAAGAGCATGCTTGCACCGAGCCAGTTTTATCTTAAGCTCGGCCATACATCGCAAAGGGCCTCCCCTAGTCCAAGCCGAATGGATCGTGTCCATACACGCTTCCTTTTCTAACCACATCTCTTCAAACCGGAAAGGTCGTTTGCCCTTCTTTTCATACCGCCTGAGGTTGATCGATATTGGTGCATGGTCTGACCCGAGCATAAGGCCATTAGTGCATAGGGCCGAAGGGAAGAGGTTAAGCCACGCCGGGTTGACGATTGCCCGGTCGAGTCTCTCCCTAATCCTGTCCCCGCCCCGTCTATTGTTGCACCACGTAAACAAGGACCCTTTGTGCCCCAAGTCCTCGAGGTTGAGGTCGTCCATAAGGTTATTGAAACCGTCGATTTTATGTTGGTCTTTTCGGCCCCCTCCCTCTTTCTCTCGTTGATGTGAGATTTCATTGAAATCTCCAATACACGCCCAAGGCTCCGTCCGATTTGTTCCCATCCGGCGAAGCTCATCCCAATTCAAACACCGTCTCCCATATACCGAGTCCCCATAGACCCAAGTGACTCGCATAACCCCATTGAATTCAGGACTTGTGACCGTCGAATCCATGAAGTTCTTGTTTTTCGCCATAACTTGAAGGTTGACATCTTTGTTCCACCAAAGTGCCAACCCCCCACTCGCACCCACCGGATGAACATACGATGCGAAATCCATACCTACTTGTCTTCTAACCATCTCGCAGTGGGCCTCATCCCTCTTCGTCTCCATAAGAAAGACGATAACCGGATGAGAGCCCTTCACCAGGTCCTTTAAGTGTCGAATTGTCAAGGGGGACCCTAACCCTTGACAATTCCAACTTAGGAGGATCATTGGAATCCAGTGACTGCACGCTGGCAGTCACCGGACTCCGTAACCTTCTGTGTTTGTCTCTGATTTCTGGTCCTTGATTTCCTCTCGACTTTTCTAATAGGTTCCTTACCCTTGCCCTCCACGTGATTCCCCCTCGAAAAGCAGATCATGGTTTCCCCGTGCAACATGGAAGGACCACTTTGGGTCTTCCTTTTCTTTGCCGACCCCTCTGACACATTCCATCCACCACCACGCTTTTGTCCATCCGTGACTGACATCGCGCCCTTACCGTCCACTTCACTCCATGGCTTTTCCAAGCCAATGAGCTGCGTGTCCAGCAGTTTAGCCCTTGACGGGTTCGGCATGCACGGATCAGAGGTAACAGGCTTTGCGGACAGATTCTGTTGGTCGGTCTTCTCATTCCCCAGTATTCGCTGACCCAGTGATCCTTGCAGGCCAAGGCGAGAGCAGTTTGTGCCCGTAGTCTGCACAGGAGCCCCCGGTCGTGGCTGAACCACTTCAAACTCACCCTCGACGATCGAGTTTCTCTCAAAGACACTCGTACCTTGTGTCTCCACCGAAATGGGGGTAAGGGGTGTAGCTGTCTCAATGATCCGTAAGATCTCTTGCGGCAGCTCACCCTCCTCTTCCAGCTCCGTGTTAACATTGGACAAGTCCGATTGTCCCCTTGGTCTTGGTATCGTCGGGCAGGCGATGTCGTGGTGCAGTGCCTCCCCCCTCTGCGTCCCCACAGCGCTGGCAAGCGCAGGAACTGGCCTAACCACCACAGGATCAGCACATTCCTGCAGCGAGGCGATGTTTGGTGCCTGTTTGGGTGCCGTATCTCCGTTGTTTGATTGGTTGCTCGAGGCTTGGCTTCTAAGGTCCACCACGGGTCTAGTTCTAGTGTGCCCCTGCAGAGATGAAGAGGCCCTGTTTCCCCTGCATATCGAACCCTGATGTTCCTTAGCAGCCTGTTGTTTCATAAGTTGACCCCAAGATTTGAACCTCGGGTCCCTGGAGGTGGCCTGCCGTGCACCACCCCCCACCGAGACCCAACGGTTACTCATCCTAGGTCTATCACAAGTTATCCAAGGGCCATATAGGAGAGACTCATCTGTCGGGTCCGTGACCACCGTATCCGTGCACGTCTTAGATGAATGCCCCACGATCCCGCACCCGTAACAAAGCTGAGTGAGACGCTCATATTTAACCGATGCCCACTTCTCACACCCTGACGAGTCCAACCATTTGAACCTCGGCATAATAGGAACCGTAGTATCCACGTCCACAAGGATCCGCAGGAACGTTCTCTGTCGCATAATGTTCGGATCTTCAACCTTGAGACACTTTCCAATGCTCGCGCCAATGCTTAAGGCATTCTGCTTGTTCAACATTTCCATGCTTAATCCGTGGATTTGCACCCAGACCTGCAGCCTGAGGAAATCTACATCCGCAATTGACTTGTTAACAGGGCATGGACGGACATTCAAGCATTGGCCGTGAATCGACCAAGGTGAAAGGTCGATGACCTGATCCATGTCCCTCTGATTCTCAAAATCGAACACCAATGTAGCATCTTCAATTTCAGCCATGTTAACTTTCCCAAACCGACCCCAAGCCTCTCTAAGAACCTTGATGATCACGGATGTTTTGACCATTTTGTCCGACAGCATAACTCCCAAGGCGCGGTGATCCTGACCTCCCTCAAGCCCACGGTTACCCGAGGCAACCAGGCTCAGTAAAGCCATACCCGGACCCGAATTACCACAAGAGTTGGGACTAGACATACTCAATACAAGCAAGCAAATCGGACAAGCACAATATGGCAAACGGCAACCTACAAATCAGGAGGAAGACTCGCAATAAAGAGAGAACAGATGTTTGGGTCGGAATCTTACAGTGATTCACGGTGAAAACCGTGAGGGCGTAATGGAGGCGAGTTCGGGAGTGTTGGCCGTAGCGCCTAGACTTCCGGTGTCGATCCAATGCGAAGGACTGGTCAACCGCGTGGCAGCAGAAACCAGACCGAAGGCGAGCGTAATCGGTGCAGAGGAGACCAATCTCCAGGCGAAGCGAAATCACGCGATCCAAGGCCGAATCGCTGAGCAATTCAGCAAACGGAACCGTGAGCTGAAAGGTTAAGCTGAGGGGAGTTGATCGAGCATGAAATTGCGGAAAAGCCCTATCATCTTGCTGCCTAATTGGTCGGAATGGACTTCCTCGGAACCCTAATCGCCATTAACGCCAGAGAGAGAATGTAACATTACTCTGTGTTTTGGGAGGCCGACTCCTAGGTTAATACAAGAACATTACAAGCAAAATAGTCATTATATAAATTTTACTAATATAAAACTAAGATAAATTTGAATAAAATAATAGAATAATAAAATCTAAAAATTCAATAATATTCTTAAAAAAATTGCTCAAGCGACCGGGAGCCCTTTTTTCAAGTGTTATATGATCCCGGTCGCTTGAGCAATTTTTTTAAGAATATTATTGAATGTTTAAATTTTATTATTCCATTATCTTATTCAAATTTATCTTAGTTTTACATTAGTAAAATTTATATAATGACTATTTTGCTTGTAATGTTTTTGTATTAACCTAGGAGTCAGGTCAATCATGTCCTCGTAACACCTCACGCACGACCAACGACGACAACGCGCACGCGCGTAGCGCGTGCCGAGGTCTAGTATAACCATTAGGTAAATACACTTTAGTGGATTACAAAATTTTGCACCTACTTAAGATTGATACTCAAGTTCGACCATTAAGTGGTGTTTAATTGGGGTATTAACCATGTATTAGTATTAATTAATACAATGTTTGATTATAAACAATTTATTTACATTGCAAAATAAATTTAAGGGTGTTTAAGTCTTTTTTGTCACTTTACGTATAATTCTATATTGAATCAAACAATGTCTTATGTTATACATATATAAGTATATCTTAATACATGTCTCATCCAAACATAGTATTATTAAGTAATACATGTATTACCTAATGCATGTATTAACTAACATATGTATTAATTAATACATCAAATCAAACGCCCCATTAGAGTTTCAAATATATATTAACTTACTTTTTGTAAAAATATATTTTTTCGTACAATTTGATGGATATAGACTCAAATTAACATATGCATTATATATATATATTTTCCTTTCCTCCTCTTTTAATTTTCTAATTAATATACATATCCCTTTTAATATCTATACGCTGTCAAACTTTCCAATTTCCATCTCTCAACCTTATCGATGGCTTTTACGTCATAAATCAACTCATCAGAAAACTAATCTTTGACTTTTGAGACACCTCCGACTTTTTTAAATTTCCATTCACGGCATTTAGTTTAGTTGTAATTATAATTCGTGTCCATATTAATATTAGGGAGTGATGAAAAATAACAATTGGTTAAAAAAAAAATGCTTTTCATAAACATGATTAGGACTGAAAGGGATTTGGTTATAAGTTGCTGTCAGGGATGAAAATTAACACTTAATCGGGATTTATAATTGGGTTTAGGGGAGACTGAGATTCGACGTCAAAGACTTTGGGTGCTCTATGACTTATTTTATTTTTTCAATTCACAGTCACTACTGCTATAATTTATATTTTTTTCGAGATTATTTATCTGTATTTTTTTTTAATCTTTTATTAGGCGAGAAGCTAGATACGATATCTCCTCCATCATCAAAAAATGGTTGATTGTCGCCCTAACAATTATTTTGTTATAAATTAATTCTACATAGTGATGCTATCGAACACAATAAATAGTGTTTTCAGTCACGGGCATTCGTGTGCTAATGAAAATGAAGTTTTATTTCATTGAATATATATATATATATATAATTAATAATCAAAACCTTATTTATACTTTGGTAATTTTATAAATAATTACCCGAACTTTATTTTTATTTATTTATTTATTTGTATTTGTATTTTTGGAGTTCAAAAATATGTTGACTCAGTCTATTTATTTTGTCAATTTTGGCTGAAATTAACACGATAGTACATAATTAGACTATATTGTAAAAAACAAATGTATATTATTTTAAAAATTTATAAAAATAAAATTTAGAGCAAAAGTCTGAATTTTTAATATCATAATTTACAGCAAAAATTTGAGCTTTTAATTTAGAGCAAAAATCCAGAACAAATATATATATAAACTTCAATTAATTATTATTTTTTAAATTTTTAAATAAAAATATTATACTAAAAAGTTGTTGTTTTCCTTTGTTATTTTTTAAATAATATAATTTTCTAAATTATAAACAAAATTATGTGATGTCGCCTCATTTTCTATCTAAATTTAACGAAAAATAAACAGAAGTAACAATTTGACCAATTATAAAAGTAGAAGTAAAAAACTTGAATCAATTTTTGTAAAACATTAAAAGTTTATATAACAATTTAATTATTAATATATATATATGAATTCCGATTATTTTTCAAGCATTACTTACAACTTGTAACATTGATGACATGTCGTCCCAACTACGTATATATACCTTCTTATTCTTAATATATATGATAGAATATATAAATAAAAATATCGACAAGAATCGGGGGCAAGTGCAACTAAGGTAATGACAGACATACGAAAGCAACAGTCTATTTATCGGTCTCTTTTTTCAATAATAATTCATAATAATAAACAACGAGTGTCAATTTTCAATGCACGAACTAATAGAGTTGAGACAACTTCAAACACCACGAAATCCCCTGAGCTCACCACCAAGATTCGCTTGGACTTCCAAGGCTGGTAATTTTCTTACGCAAATCTTTATACCCCACCTTCACCACAAAATACTGACTGATTGACAAAGCTTGAAAATGGAAATCGCTTTCGCGCCAGTCAAAGTCCATGCTCATAGCTACACATACGACGACGTACATGCATAAATAAACTAAACTAAACTACACAGCCTATTCACATCCCGACTCCTTTAATTACAATCATCCCGTATTATCAAACCGAGATGCACGGGATCACGATCGGGTGTTCCATCTCACCCAGCTTGCATGTCTATCGCTTCAAAAAAATTATCTAGTAGACAAGACAAGACAACCTTAGTAATTAAATGAGACATGTTTTACTAAGGTTGTCTATCTACGGAAAGACAATTTCCAGGCTTTGTAGGACAAGAGAAATCGTACCCTCGTATCAATAGTGGCTCCACATATAGGACATACCCGCTTCGGATAAGAAGCTCTCTGAGCTGCCTTCCCCAAGGCTCGTGGTCGTCTCTTTCACATTATTAGGGTTTGGGTCCTCCATCTTGGTGGTGAGTTGATTCAGAACGGATTTAAGGACCTTCTTGTCGGACGTGGCGGTGTAAGTGTCGCCGTAGTTACAGGAACACGTGGTGGATACGACGTGGTCGATCATTTCCACCTGGTGATCAGACTGTGGAAGGAAAGCGAAGGGGTTCGGTGGCTGTTGCTGTTGGGAGAAAATGGAGAAGCAGGGCACTTGCTTATCGTACTCATCAATAATGCTGTTACTGTGGTTGGTGGGGTCGAAGGGGATGAAGGAGTCCAGTAGCGGCGGAAGAGACGAAGGGTCGACTCTGTCCAGTTCGTAGGAGGAACTTCCCGTGTTGGGTTTGGACACGTGGTCTCTGTTCTTGAAGAAGACACGACATAAAACCCAATCTTCCTGCACAATTTAATAATAAAAGGAAAATAAATAAATGGAGAAAATATGTATAATTCTAATAAAAGGAATAAATAAACACAATAATCTAATACTAATATATGCAATTCGTGTAATCTAAAACAAACCTCGAACCAATCTGTCTGTCTTTACTAGGCAACTAGCCAATGGAAGAAGAAGCTTGGCAGCATTATTAATGATCAAATAAGTACAAGGACAAGGCCAGTCTTCGTGACCACTATTAAATATACTAATAATTGGTGAATCAAGCCACCCCATCTAAAACAGTTCATTACCAATAATCAAAATAAAAGGATCATCATCTATGTCAGCAGCAACAATCCTGGGGATTCTTTAATCTACTGGCTGATCCTAATCTATCAACAACCAAAGCAGCAAATTTGGGTTTCTGACGAAAATACACAAGTCAATGAACTGTGCATAAGAGATTTACATTTAAAAGTTTCCCCCATTCGAAATAGTGTTCGTTGGTTTAAGTCAAGAAATCTAAAGTACTCAAAAGAAACATGATATCCATTGACTCTATCTAATGCAGTTGGTTCATACTACCTAACCAAAGAAAAATTTGATTAAGATATCCCTTGAATATGAACACACATTGAAGATGCAGTCTTTCTTTTCTAACAAGAAAACGGAACCTAAGGAACTACGTACCTTTGAAGAAGGTATCTTAGGAGGGCCTTGAGGACCCTCCACTCGAAACTCATGCATGACCCAATCTGTCTTTCTTCCTTTGGGAGCTCTACCTTGGTAAAACACCAAAGTCTTCCTCATACCAACCAACGTACCCTTACGCAAAATCGACCTGTCCTTACCCGTTGCCTTCCAATACCCAGTTGCAGTTGCACGATTCGTCCTCGAACCCGTTGCATATTTACGATCCCGCAGACTGTAAAAGTACCATTCTTTACCTCCAATGCAAGCGGCATCTGCAATATAAATAACACATACCGTTACTTGGAATCAGAATTTACCTTGCACTGGTTAATTAACTCGTTTTTCACGTGCTCATCAAAGTAATTTCATAACCTGTAACTTCGTAAATCGAAGAAGAAAATAGAAAGAGAATCAGGATGATGTCAACATCCACAATTTCGTCATACTTTTGTCTGTATGGATAATTGTAATGTAAACACGTGGCTGATAGAATGTGAGCGGAAGGGGGTGGCCAATTTATGTATAGCTGTTGGAAGGTCAACATCTGTAGCTTAATAATGCACATTATTGGATGAGAAAAATGTTGAATATATGCCAAATACCAGATTTGACTACAAGCAAGCAACTCTCTCGAATTATCCAGAAATATTATTTTTTTATGAGTATTGTTATAATTACTATTTACAGTTTTTGGTTAATTGATAAAAAATAGAGAGAAGTGTACCTCCATCAACACAATATTACATGAATTTCGATATACTAAGATTCACTGAATATTAGGGTGGTAAAATCTAACCCAACCCGTGGGTGACCCAACCACGAGTCGTGTTTGGGTTAGGGGTTTTGACCCATGGGTCATTTTGATCCAACCCGTAAATGACCTGTGATACCACGAGTCAAGTTTGGGTATGAACGTTTGACCAACGGTTCAACCCGTGACCCGTGACATTTTTATATTATATTAAAATAACATGGTTTTTTGTATGCATGGATCGAACGGGTCATAGGTGTCCAATGAGTCAGTCTGACTCAAACCTTTCATTTCTGACAGGTCAAGTTTGAGTTTGAAAAATTGACCTATACTATTACACGGGTCAGGTTTGGATCAGAAAGTCCCCGACACGACCCACGGCCGACACGACCCATGACCCGTTTTTCATCTACGGAATATAATCCTATAATCCATACTTGTTAAGTGCTATCCTAACCGTCAAGTACTTGGTCCAATGTAGGATCCAGATTCATGTGGAAGGGGTTTTACTGTCAAGTGATGTGTGACGATGGGAAATTGTTGGATTTGGTAGGATTTGAAAAGATGATGAAACGTCTTTTATTTTTTTAACCAGAAACACTTTCACGCACACACGTGTGGATGATTTGAGGTAAAAGAACCAATAAGACTTTAAAGTTTTTTATTTTCTAGGATTGGTCACTATCACCATTCCTCACAATATTTTAAAAATTGTGAATATAACAAGGTAAAATCACATCATCTCAATATAAAAGAATAAGTACATGAATGCACCTAAAATATAGATCTTTAAAAAGATAATTATATACCACATAAATAAATTTAATATTTAATTAGTTTGTGTATTGTATGAGACAGGAAACTATTGCCAGGTCTCACAGACAAAACAATAGTTTTCAGTTTTCATTTCACGGCAGATATTATATAGTGTATTAATAGTAATCCTAATAAATAATAGTAATACCAATGACAAATCGTATTATACATACATATGGAAATAAATAACAATACAAATTACCTATCATCTTATATATATAGAGAGAGAAAAAATGGCATAATGAATGTATGTATACGTAATAATGAGATCTTAGTCCCGGAAAAACATATCAGACTACCGATGTTAACTTAACTCACATACAATAAATAAGCTGTGGAAATCATTGCTACATTTATGAGACCCATAATTTCTTATGTAGAGACTAACAATGCTGCGGTGACACCTTCATATAATATAATTGCTCTACTAGCTAGCTAGCCAGCCCCTCCAACTACCCCAAAATAGTTTGCATATTCGCGAGAAGAAAAACACAAATACTTCATGACACAAACAAAATCTTCTTACAAGTTAAAAGTCTTTGTTATTCCAGAATGTCTTCTTCTTCTTCTATTCTATTTGGTATATAAAAATTGGTAACCATTCGACAAATAACAGAGTTACACCAAAGGAATATTGAGATATATTTAAAAACATACTAAAACTCTTCATTCCTAAATTCGAAAGGTCGAGTTTTCACAAGATTGCAAGTTTAAATTGATGGAAAAAATGCATAAGGCCTTTATTTTAAATCAACATGTAGTAGCTCTTTTTCAATTCTGATGCTACTAAGAGAAATGTTTAATTTTTGCTAAATGAAAAATATTCAATCGGATAAGTGGCAGGACCACCTTTTACAGAAGTTAGCTCCCTTTCTGAAAATGAAAGTTTCTGGCTTATTTTAGCATAAGAACAACATCCATCCATTACTCAAAGATCCATAGCATCTGGACTTATCTCTGTCCTTTTCTTTTAAAAGGCGAGGTCTACCGTGTAAAAAAAATTGCCAAAAAATCATAAATCAAGACCACAAAGCAGAACGTATAATTGACCTATTTTAATTCATTCACTCTAAACATAAAACTCGTGGATTATTACAAAATTTCTTAATTTTTACGAATATATGTAGATTTCAGTATGCTGATTCGCTACTATTTACAAGATCAAGAACTTCATGTAAGAAAGTAGATGAGCTGTATTACCAAGAGAGTATTTTTGATAAGGAGAGTGGTCTACACCTTGGATGTATATTCATACAGTAAGTGAGGAGGATTTTATTATTATATTCATATTATCTATATCTATATATGCTTCATGCTTGTATAGAGATAAGAATGGAAGGACAGTAGACTGATTACCAGGAATCTCCCATGGCTCGCTCTTGTTGAGGTCCACTTCTATCAGCAACAGAGAATCATTGGAGCTTCCTATAGCTATCTTGACCAGCAAGTAATCACACACAAGCTCGTCGTCCCTCGGGTGGAACCTGAAACCTGGAGGCAGCTTTGCCTCCACCATGCTTAGGTTGCTCATGTTTCACAGAGACAGAGTTAGCAAGGAGATAAATTTGAGGTATTAAATAGGGGGCATGCCCAAGTTGCCAGGTATATATACATATATTAATAAACATTTAAAATACATAATATAGGTCTAAGAAAATAATAATAAGATAAAACGAGTGAAATTTGAGTGAAATAAAATAACTTGAATATAAGTCAACTTGTAATTCCGTGTAAGAAGGGAAGCGGGTTTTGAATGGCATCATCTTCCTAACGAAGAAGACGAGGTGGATATATTATGTTGACGTGTCATGCTGACATGGACCTGTCTAATGAAGGGCCAAACTGATGGGCCGTGTCTACAAGTATAATCACACAAATACTCGACTTACCCAACATATACACATACCACAGACTTATAACTCTTGACACTTCATTCAAAATATATTAACAAAATAAGAAAAAGAATTAAAATGATCATTTTAATATAGAATGTCATCTATTATTTATTATATATCAAAAATAAAATCTTGGCAGAAGAATTGATTTAAGCTCATTTTAAACCAAATAGAGACGCTCCACATCATACGGTATTCTAATACGTACTTGCACCAACCACCTCGTATACAAGTATACAACACATGTCTGTGAACAAGAGTGTGGTAAAAGAGACACGGTACAGAAAGAGAAAAGACTGATGGATCTGATGACAGGGACATACCTCTTCCTCTTCAGTTCGACAAGCCGTATCACCTTAAACTTTCTGCCACTGCATTAATATCCACAAATAATCGATAGAAGTTATCCATTCAAAATATATGTATATATGCCAACGTATTGCATAAATAATATTCTAGCTTAAGAAAAAAAGGACACTCAACAACCGACTCGAATCACAAGAGTTGATGTTGATTGAGTTCGGAATATAATAATTTAGACAATAATCATTCTAACACAGGTGATAGTGGTGATTTTGAATTTTACCTAGAGGAGGGCGGGGTCAAAAGTCGGTTGCAGAATGGATGAAATCAAGAGCATCATCTGAGACATGCTCTCAGCACAGCAAGACTTTGTTATTTTGGTCGGCCAGACCAATCCCATTTCAACGTTTAGGCATATGCATTTGCATCAAGATTTTTCCATGTTTGGTCCGGAACTTGGCCGCTCAATCTCATGCACAACAGACAATAATCAAAAACCAAAACCATACTTTTAAGGTTGCTTAGCAAACTGTCCAACCTTCTCTGTTCTGCCAAGTTAACAGTCAAGTACGAGACCGCAACTTCCGTCCATACCTCTCTACCCTTTTGTCTGGAAGAGGCGCCCAAAGGAGGCTTCCTACTACTAACCTAATACTATAACTATCGGAAGAACATAAAAATTGAACTTTTTACCCTAAATTAATATGATGTATTTGTACTTTTTATTTTTGCTAAGTACGGTTTACCTTCCATCTAACCGTCTCCTTCCTCCCAACTACAAGTGATAGATGAGGGTTTTCTACCATTCCATCCTTACATGGGAAAATGAAGCTTTTCACCACCCTGTCAAAAACAAATCATCAAAATCATGGCCGTGATAATATGGCATATTAACTTAGTTTAGGTCGAACAAAGGAAAAGAACATCCTATCGAAAAGCTCAATAGAATGCAAGGACTAGAATTCACTAATAAGATAACATGAGAGCTGAAATGTGCAATAAAAATTCAAAACCCACTCTTAACTAAACACAAATAAAAAATGAGGAAAAGACAAGTATACCTGGAAAGCTAGTGATTTTTTCAATTGCTTTAATTTTATGTATCAATGTGAATTCTAACTTCGTGACCTCAGTTTTTTACGTAGAAAAGTAATGTACAAGGTGAAGATTTGCATGATGGTGGGCTTCCAATAATACCGAAGAGAATTTCTTCTTTCGTTTTCCTTCAATATTATTTTATGCATGGTTTCGTAGAATCATCACCTACTAACAGAAAATTAATAAAAGGGACACATACCTTAACTAGATCAAATCAAAGACTGACTTCGATGGAACCACAGAATCCTAGCCGTTATGAGTGTGAAACTGACTTTGACCATGATAAGAACAACCTGCATCAAAAGACAAGGAAAGTTCAGATCTTAATCCTTAATACTTCTCCGTATATCTCATCAAATGGTATTCCAACTGACTAATGATTCCAGCTAGGCCACGCAAATGGACACCTATATGTGGACAAACAGCAAGCTTTGGATTCATTCCGGAAAATGATCTCATTTTCTGTTTATAGCTAGGGGAATTGTTAAAGGACAGAAAGAAGTTTAGGTAATTGAATGGCCTCAATTCGAAGAATAGAACTAATTTGTAATCTAGCAAAGCTGTTGATAATCCAGCTGTTAACAGTAAATTTAAGAATATTATATACCTTGGATTCACTATTGTTCAATCATCATTTTACTAGCAAATGGATACTATCATCAGCAAACCTTTCAATCTGATCCCCCTTTTCTACGAGAACAAAGAACGACGCATTGATCCAAATCTCAGTGTTTCTTTGAAGACAGCAAAAGAAACAACTACAGAAAGAGGAGAACATGGAATGCCTTTATTCCTATCCACAAGGGAGGGAAGGAATGAACACTACTGACCGATTTGGTTTCAAATGGAATAAGATTTTATAATATAGGTGCTTTGTTTGCTAAAATTGCCAGAAGTAGAGTATTGCAACAAATTTGATAGAGCATGATGCAATTTATTTATTTTTAATTTCAACTAAGGAATGGTCATAATTCCTATCTTATTCTACCAAACGACCAAAGTCTTTTTTAATAGAAACTGAAATCTAAGTATGGTCTTACTTATAATTATTATCTGCAAAGCACACAACGAACATTTTATTTAGAAAAGAGATACTTATAGAAACTAGCGAACATATTCAAGCAAGCCACCTGTGGATCTAATTTGGGCCAGCGGAAAGTAAAGCTGGTCCCCTGGTGGTTAGGATATTTACCTAATACTGGTCACCATCATGAGTAGTTGAAACTACAAAAAGACTACCCTAAATATCTCGATCCCTAATTGCACAGTTGACCCTAATGTAGAAAATCGAAATCTCCACCTCTAAACCATATTCTGTCGTGCTAGTAAATAGTGCTGATCCTTATCTTGACCTGACTTCCATGGATGTCACCACTATTCGTATTTAAAAAGGAACTTTCCATTAAACAAGATGCAACTGGTGTGCAAAAGACAAATACCATTCAACTGTTCAACTTGTCGCTCTTTCGACCAAAAGCGAGCCGTGTGAAATTCTTGCAACGGAAGTAACAGTAGCAAGGGGCTCCTCTGAGATCCACTAACAACATTCTCACTGCAACCACTTAATTCCGTATCAACAGAACAGTTTAATTTACGGTAAGAATTCCAGTTTGAGTACTTTATTCCATCTGAGATAGATACTAATCTAAATACGCACGAAGTAATATGCTAACCAATACTAAGAAATAGTCTCTTGCTCTATTCAGTGACCAATTAATTTTTTTCCTGACATTTATAAAATTTATTATTATTATATTTCTGAGTGACATGAGCTGTAGAAATGGTCAAAACAAGCAGGTACCGAAGTAGAAGAGAGGCCGAACTGTCCCTTTCATTCCAGCGAGCTGGCTGCTTTTCTGAATGGTGTACACTTTCACAGAGTAGATGCCAAAGTCCTTAGAGTACCCGGAAAATGATTGTTAGCGGTATACTTTTTCCCAAAATACAAGAAACATTCTTGAATCTACTTTGCCACGCCCAGAAAGAGATTATACCTATATAAGAGCAAGACCCACCAATTGTCGATGTTCTTTTGTTAAAATGAACTAGTTGCTGATTGACATATAAATTCGTTACATAAATTTGTGATAAGATCACATAAATCAGAAGGAAAATCCACTCATATTGTAACTTTCTATGTATATATGAACAAGTACCTAACCTTAACCACAGCAGCTATCAAACTTCCTGTATTGCCATCAAAGCAAACTCCATGCCTGAAATACCAAAAAAACTATCAACGACAAGACTCAAGTAGTATATTCCAGAGTGCATACCCGATTATAGTTGTCGATAAGCACAACTTACCAGTTCCTCAGTCAAAGGAAACTCCAGACCTGAAATACCAATAAAACTCAACGTCAAGACTGAAGTGATAGTCCCAGATGACCATGACTGCATAGTCCACAATAATTGTCGATAAGCACATATATGCTTCTCTCAAGACCTTGTAGTAGGAACCCCATGGGTCTACTAGAAACATTGGACGTAATTCTCTAATAAGGTTGATTCCAACTGTGACTGTACTTCCAGAGTTCTACAGAAAGAAAATGGAATTCAATTTACATTATTAATCATTTTTTGGCAAAGAATTCGGAGTGATTGAGTTGATCTGTAAGCACTTAGGAGAACATACTGAATAATATTGTTCCTAAAGTTCGGGGAAGTTATGTGCTCAGGTTATGGGTCGTATCAAGGGGTGATTGGTAGGATAAATGGACCTCATTAGAGAGAATGTGATCTCTTGACTCTGTAGAGAGAGTGTCCACCTCATCGTTTCAGTTTTTCGACTTCTCTCGTTATTCATTAAACTTTGCTCTAAATAGGACTTAAGTATTACAAAACTAGGATATCTACATAATATATACTGCCGGTTAATACTTATTTAATAATCTTATTATATAAATGCTAGTTTCTTATAAATATATAGGTTATTATTAATTTCTAAAATGGCCTAGACTTATGAAGCAAGTAAGAAATCATAGGACCTGACTAACTAGTAACCGTAACAGGGAGCCAGAGAAACAATAGGGCCAAGATTGTACGTAAGCCTTGGTACCAAGAAAGGCCTACCGATAAATTGCCCTTCCACTAACAAACTTTTCATATTTTGCAGAAGAGTGCAAGAAAAAGCAATACAGATCGGCGCATATAGGAGAAAACGGATATTGCAAGGATGACATAGGTTGATTTCTTAAGGAAGTCAACAGATCGATGTAGATATGTTATGCTTCTCCTATTTAAGTTGAGAAACTGGTAGTAAATAACGAACAAAATGAGGCAAAATTAATAATATGCATAGTGAGATGCATTTGATATTTCCATAATTAACACACTAGAAAACTTACTTCATAGAATTGCCTCCTGTAGTCAACATCTTTGGACGATCACTATGTACCATGTTACACTATTTAGCATGATGAACCCTTGAAGAAAGAATCCAAGAGCAGATCTGAAAGACGAATAAGGTCCTATTAGTTCCAGCAACTAAAAGAGTTATCTGAACTCAGCTCAATCATTTTGCACCTTACATTGTAAATGGGGAGTGGGTTTCCTAAGATTCAATTTGGCTATCCTTCTCCCTGCTTCTCCTTGAACATTTATAGACCAAGTTTAGTCTGGATGTTGAAAACGCCACTACTTGTCTATTGTTCCAAAAAGAAAACCAGTCTCACAAAGGAGATTCTGCTCGCAAGCAAGTAAATTTCACTTGCCAGTAGCCATTACTTACAGAGAGAAGCCATCAAAATCATCCTTGATACAATTCATAATCAATTATGATGTTTCAGGATATCCGACGGGGGCAATACCGTACAATCATATCCCAGATGTGGATCAGATTGCAGATTCTGGGACTTCTCTTCTGTGCCAAATTAAGATAGCTTTCCTTATAATAAAGACCCATGATGATAGATGTATGAACCAAAATAAACAGTCGAATTCAGCAATAGAAAAAACTATGCTCTAAGACTAATTTGTCCCGTTTTTTCAAAATAATGGGGTTGGCCAGCTTATTCATACACATCAACAACTACCAAGCTTCTTCCACAGAAAAAATATACTAACCTTCATGTCATCCATTTATAGCAATATCTACTATCCACCCTCTTCCTCCGGTTCATCATATCATCATCAACAATATTTCTTAGACAAAAGAAACCAGAATCAAGTCATGCAGGTGTAACATGGATAATTCATGTCGGTCATACTGCAACAAAAACTGGCAACCAAAAATCTGTCCATGAACAAAGATAGCTATAAATGCACAATAGGACGGAAGCCAATCGAGGATTGGAATGGTACTCCCTTGCAAATGATCAATGCAAGATAATCTGAACACATCGAGTGTAGAAATGGGTAATCTTCTGTGTTATTCCTTCTATTGCATATCTTATATACACACATTTACATCGGAGTGAGAATCACACGATTAGGAAGAGAATAGAACCAAAGCAAATCAGGACAGGTGATTAATCTATAAGGTAAACATGGAAACTAATTACTAAGAATAAATTGGCTTAATCTTCAATAGCCTGAAAGAGTTACCAAATGGTTTAACTCCTAGAGCCACCAACGCAATCAATCGCTCCACTCCTCGTCAACATCTCCTCCCACAGCCACCCCCAACCTCGATGACTGTTGAATGCACCATTCATGATGAGACAATCAACCTTTCCTAGCACCGACTGAAATTAATTCATAAGCGAAGAGCGCAAATCTGGACACGATCAAAAGCAGAACATATTTCATAACACACCTTGAAGGAATTGGAATGGCGAAACGTCGTAAGGACGCTGCGTCTATCCACTCTCGATGATTCGCGTGGCCGAGGATAAATCACGCGATCTCCTTGAACTCGGCGGTGGCTACTGAGCAGTTTGCTCAAATGGCACAAGCGGAAATCGCCCCCAACCCAACGGCCAGACCCCAACCCCAACCCAAAAAAAAAAACGCAAAATGCGAATCATATAATTGGTTAAATTAAATTCCATTAGAAATGCTTTTTTCCCGCCAAAATAATTGTCCCGTGTTTATTTAAAATCCCATTCCCATAATTTATGATAATTCATTTATGGATTTAATTCAAATAATAATCATAAAATTCTCCAAAACCATCATTTATAAATTTGAAGAAGTGAGACTTCAAAATCAGTGTCAACGGGGGTGTATACTTATTTATTTTGATCAAATCGGCATTTTATTTCATCGGATAAAATAAAAATGATCCGTGAAAAAAACTCACGGGAGTCCGATAATGAATTGTTGAAAAAAAATATTTATAAATCAATAATTATTTTTTTAGAACTTACTTTTAGTAAATAAATAAATAAATTATATTTTATATACTTATTCTTTACTTTATTTATCCTTCTTTTTTCTATTTTCTATTTCGTTTTGCTCCTCTCGCACTACTCTCCTCTCTACTTGTCTCTCTTCCATTTCTTCGTCTCTCTTATCTATTACTCTCCCTCTTCGAGTACCCCTCTTTTCCCTTTTATTTACAAATTTTGTCTAGTTTATTTAATATTTATCTATATTAATAATTCAAATTCAATGAAAAAAATGCAAAAATTATGATTTATGTTAAAATTTAAATATAATGACACATATAAGCTCTATGAGAATAAGGAGAGGGGACTCGGGAAGAGAGAGGATGGAGGAGTGAAAATTAGGTGTTTCAACCCAACCCGTGAATAACTTGTGGGTGACCCGTTCACGGGTTGTGTTTGAGTCATAAATTTTTGACCCACTAATCATTTTGACACGGTCCGTTTAATAAACAGGTCGTGTTTGAGTCTGAATTTTTAATCTATGTGTCGACACGTTGATTCATTGAATAATTTACATTATATAAAAAATATATAAATTTTTTATGTGAGAAGTAACGGGTTACGCAGATCAAGCGGGTCAAACGAGTTAGTTTAACGCATGTCTTTTGTGGGTAATGTTTTATCGCGGGTTGACCCATCGATTCATGGATCGTGTTAGGGTTACAAGAGTTGACCCATAGAAATAGATGGATCGTGTTTGGATCAAAAGATTTATGACACAATCAGTGGGTGACACGACTAACAGTCGACCAAGTGATCCAAATTGACACCCCTAAATGGACTCATGAGGTTGACAGGGAAGATTAGAACACTGGGAGATGGGAGGACGAACGAGAGTGAGAAGTAGGACTGAGAATGGAAGAAGAGGCTATGAGAGTAGAGAAGCAGGAAAAGAGATTAAATTAAGAGTAAATATGTAATATATATGAAAAGTAATCACTTATCAAATATTTTTTTTTTATGTATTATCATATTACTAACACAGTCTAAACCCAATATTAAACTCTAAAATTTGTTTAAGAAATAAAAATCTTATAAATTAGGACTCATCGATGATCTAGGTGGAGTCTCATCGATGATGAAGTGGATCCGTCCGTGATGTGTGGGGTTACGTGGCAGCTCAACATGACACTTGTCACCTACCATGCAAAAGACAAACTGCCACTTGCGGCTTTGCTAGTTGACCCCTGACGCTCTTCAGTCTCATTTATACACCAGTGTTGTCGGACCAACGACGACACCGAACTCAACTAGAGTTTGATACGGCGAGTGAGATCATAAGGAATGGCGAATCCGAATACCCATAAAGACAAAATCATGTACGCAACCGCGCAGGCGAAGTTATCGGAGGACGAAGCCTTGAGGGTGGGGTACAAGCACGGTACGCCGCTTGAAGCAGGAAAGATTGCAGAGTCAGATCCCATCGACATCTTCTCCGCCGCTCACAATGTCGCCAGGGCCACGGCCGAGGATGACGGACAAGTGAAATCTTTCCGGCCAAAGGAAGATGACAAGACGAACCCTTCAACCGGAGGGAGAGGGACGACCATACCCAAGAATAAGACACCAAGTGTTGCCAATCCTGAGAACGGATGAGAGATCTATACATATACAAATATACATACATACATGCAGTGTGACCCGAGAGTCGAGAGAGAGACGTTCTTTTAAGTTGAATGCTTTTAGTTTCATTGTACTGCTGATGTTGTGAATGAACGAATAAAAAAAGCCTTTAATGGCAGAAAATAATGTAAATCAGACAGTTTTTTGTGTGATTCATTTTGCTTCTTCATTCATAGAGTTTTTGTTAAGTATAAATTGAATATTTTTAGTAGGTTTAAATTTACGAATTGAATAGCGTAACCCATCCTACCGTGTTAACGTCATTTGGGCCAAAAAAAAAAAAAAGTGACGATGCTTATAACAGTCATGTTTGCCACGAGTTGAGTAAGAGGAGCGCAGTTTCGGATATTCTAATGTTTGCCATTTAAAAACGAAACTTATTCAAAACCTTTTTATACCGATGATTTTAGAATTTTATTTCAAAATAAATCATCTAAAATCTATTTACAATACCAATCGAAACTTATTCAATTTTGTTTTATACTGATGATTTAAAAAACGTATTTTAAAATAAATTATCTAAAATATATTTATAATACCAATTTGAAACTGTTTTTATTTCTAAAATAAATATAAAGTTGCGTTATTTTTTTCACAAAACAAGGGAATATAATAGAAGTTGTACATGATAAAAAATTTCATAAGATAAAAAATATATATACAAAAAAAAACAAATCATAAAACTTCTAGTCTAAATATAAATAAATCTACCCTAAATATCGGGTCCAAAGTCTAAACAAGTAATTTGCTCAGCCTATATAGTAGATAGTGCTTTACGCCTTTACCTCCGTGATTATGAGGCATTAAGTGATCTAGTCAATAAAGTAGTTCTCGTCGATTCGCAACTTTTGTTTTTCCCTTAAAAAATCATGACGGGGAAAATGAATAGAACTTGGAAGATTAATTAATTTCCCAAATTTTCAGTAAGAGTAGTCTAACTATAACATGGAAGACTGGAAGACTGCAATAGAATAGTATGGATAAGAGAGAGATAATTGGGAGTCGGTTCGATTATTTTCAATTTTATTGCATGGGGTAGCTAACTCGTTTGACCGTAATATCTTTATTATTATTATTATTATTAAAAAAAAAAAAAGTAGAATAGGATCCTCACTTGTAACTATTTATGTTACCTTTTCTAGTGCACATGTAATGTCGATTCAATCTTTGACCATTTTTAATTGGATGGACCCTAAAGTTGGATCTTTGTTAGTGCCACGTGTGAATTATGACCGATAAAAAAGACTAGTCGAATCGAATTTTTGATAAGACCGATTCGATACTTGTTCGTTTAGGACCGAGACTAAGCAAACATTTTTTTTCTTTAACGTCGGTCTCGGTCTCGCTTTTTTTACTCCCCCAAAGCTTGTCTAGAATCAGACTGAACCGACCTGGAAGAAAGTCCTAGAAATTCATGTCATAACACTTGAAACACTAGTAATTCATGACTTTGAAGCATTCAACAAACCTTGAATCGGTTTCATAAAGAAAGTGCGATGGAAGACGAGAAGCGAGCGAGTTCAAAATCAAAACTTGAGTTATTTTTTTTATCAATCCAGCTGATATTTTATTTTTTGCCAAAAACAATTGGTCAAGGACTGAGACCGGTCCGAGTCAAGCAAAACCGATTCGGTCGAGTTATTTTTGCCAAAGTTGGTCTCGGTCCTGCCTCCAAAACCGAACTGGCCCACCCATAATCAACCCTAGTGGGAATAGTCTAATTTGATTTGGGTGATGCAAATGAATTTCGATGACAGGAATAATACAATTATAACTAAGTTTTTAGTTAGATTTAATGTATTCAGCTTGATTTACGTAATATTTAGTTATCAACTATCAAGTACATAGTATAAACATTATACAAAACACGTTATATAAAGAGAATAAATGTCTCATACACGTTGCTCGAACATACAGCAATTGAGCAATGTTTAAAGGGGTGTGTTATAAATAATAAAATTATAATTGAGTATTTATTTTGCTTTATGACAATTGGTATCATAATTTTTTTTTATAAATCTAACGAAAGTAATACAAGATTCAAAATGAAAAAGGATTAGATACGTGAATATTGAAAATAATATCCTATAAACTAAAATTATATACATTGTGATAACTCTTTATTTCGAAAAGTTAGTTTCATAGCCTTAAAATATATTATCCGCTTTGCCTATCCATATTAAAAGCTCTACTGGGTTAAAGTTAGGGTTGAGCATGAGAATTCTAAACTTAGATACGTGAATCTTAATCTTATTTCCGAGCATTTCAAAATGAATTTAATTAACAACTGTTTTCTAAGTAACAACAGTTTTTTTCTCTCCCTTAATATAACTTATTATAAGTGTGCAATCCCAGGAACCTATAGACTCTATAGTATAGAGCCGAAATATAGTTAAATATAAGGGCTAACTTATGTTACCATAAAAAGGTTAGGACCATAAATTTACTTTTTGTTTCATCTATATCAGGTCACCGGTATCAAGTAAATCTCCAACGTTCATCGGTCAACTGACATCCCTTCTTTCAATCCCTATTTTTCAGTCTCTATCAGTCTTCTCGTCAGTCATTTCTGCTCTCTCCTCCATCACTCCTCTCTAGGCGCTAACTCCGTCGCCGATCACACCTGCCTCCGTGATCGTCAGAATCAGAAAGTCTACCTTCTCCTTCACCAACTGCTGCTCTTTCTGTCATGGATCCGCCCTCATCTTCTTTCTGCGTCTTCATCAGTCTTCGGCGGACTCAAATTGGGATGATTTCGTCTCAGATCGGATGAAGTCACTACATTACCGTTTGGCTTTCTTCATTCTTTGTCACATCAAACCGTCAAGCTTCGAATCTCTATCTGGTACGATTGGTATTGTTTTCGAGGTTTATTTTGGTTCTGCTTCATGCACAGTACAATGTAGCTAGCTGTTTCATTTCAGTGATTATGTTGAATTGAATTTAGCTCGATCCTCTGAATCCTCATGCTAACCCTATGTTGCTGATGTGTTCTGACTTGATCGACTCCTGATTATCTGTTGAATTAAATTTCTTGAAGTACATTTCTGCTGTTTGGTTGCACTGTCTTGTTAAGTACTCTCTGATGCTATCTTCAAATTAGTCCCATGATATCTTCAAAATCCTATTTAGCCGACTCGCGGCAATCAGTTAATTTCATTTTTGTGGCTGGAGTTTCTGCATTGTTGCGTTTAGTTAATTGCTGATTTGGATTGCTTCTTAGTTAAATTTTGCATATGTTTAACTGAGATCTGTCATCTGCAACATTTCGTAAGATCTGACACACTGTTTAATTACTTGGACATTCAGTCTTCATTTTAGATTTCTGATGGCGTTCCAGTCTCAGTTTTTGTACACCTTGGTTTATTGTTTTAGTGGTTTGTTCCATGAGGTTAATTTGTGATTTAGATGCTACCTCAAAATTCATATACATGATGAATAGATCCCTTGTTTTTCGTAGATAGAGAATTTTGTCGCTAAGGTAGAATTTGTTATTATTAGCGTGGATGTCTCTATCTCTCTTTCGCGGGTTGGCCTCTAGTTTAACAGTGATAAAATGCTGTTCAATAATCTATCTAGTTTTATTTAGTCTTTGTATAATATTGTGAACCTGGTTTTGCTGAGTTTAACAGAATGATCGCTCAATTCTTTTAAGAGTATTATTCAGCTGTGCCGAACTAAAGGTTATTTATTTTTTTGGAGGATGAAACACTATGGAAGAAGGATGATAGAATTAGGATTTCATTATTTGGGTCTTCATGGGTTGGAATTAAGTAAGTAATAGAGACTAATCCAAATTTTGTTGGATCAGTGCTGTAGTGCATTCTTCTATTAGTAAGATTTTCTAAAATTTTCGCTCGCCCTATAACTATTAAATTAGCTACACGGATTTATATGAACTTGACTGTTTATGAAATGAACTAAAAAAATATAACATTAGAAGTATAATTGCACAAATGTGTTGTTATCTTCTCCCTGTAAGCATCTTGCACCCTAATCCCTTTAATTATTTTTATGTGAAATTATAACTTAGTTTATTTTTGTTTATATATACTCGTTTAAATCAAGGGCAATCAAGTCTGTTGCATACCATGCCATATTCGTATTCCGTGACCAAATATAACAATGTTGTACTTGGATATCTTGTTCCTTCCTCATTCTATTTTTATTCTAGGTTGCGAAGAAAATACATTTCACATTATTTCATGTTAAGGTTATTGTAATCTCTTCTGTGTATCTTAGCTGTTTAGTATAAATTAGTGTCAATTAGGTGTTTGCATTTATTCAAGATATCCACTACATTTATGATGTTGTGCTGTTACATAAAAGATATTCTTTCAACGTCAATGTTCTCCTATACTAATCTGTCAGTTTGGTCGGGCACTAGATGGACTACGAAAGAATCCAAAAACCTTCTTTGAACAATGCTGTTGGTGGGGGACTGTCACCTAGGAAGTTAAGGAACATGCTTCTCGGAGTTGACAAGAAAAGGAGAGATGATACAGCATCTGATTCTACCCTCGACCTTCAGCTCCCTGAAGCAGAGGACAGTGGCAATAGCAGTTCAGACAATTGCAAAGATGTAGATGTTGTAAATGTGTCTGCTCAAAGGGTATCCCTTGCACCTTTCTCAAAACCCGCCCCATCTAAATGGGATGATGCCCAGAAATGGATAGCCAGTCCCACGTCAAACAGACCCAATCTAGGGCACTCCAAATCTCAGAAAGCTACCCTTTTTGGGTACGGAAGGCAACTGTCCACCAAGATTGTGGTTGAGGTAGTTCCTGACCAAAGATCGGCTGCTTCCATAGAACCAGACACGAAAAGGATCGATTCAGTAGAATCTTATAACAAACCTGTCCTTATGATCGAGAACACCGTTGGAGATTCAGCAATTAGCCTTAGTCAACACGAAGCATTGACCATTCAAAGCGCCACCACATATATTCCGCCTCCTTCAACGGCAAGGTCTGTATCGATGAGGGACATGGGAACAGAGATGACTCCTGCTGCTAGCCAGGAGCCTTCTAGAACCGGTACTCCAGTAAAAGCCACAACACCGAGTTCTTCAAGGCCATCGACTCCTCCCAAGGCTCCACCTTCATCATCACACACTCATTTAACTCACCATCAACCCTATTCAGCATTATCTCAGAAGGAGCAGCAATTGCAGACAAGGAAAGAGATAATGGCTCTCGGTACACAGCTTGGGAAGTACAACATTGCAGCTTGGGCTAGCAAGGAAGAGGGGAATGACCCCTCCAGCTCATCAAAATCTGATGCGGAGCTGCAGAAAAGTTCTGTTGAGATGCGTGCAAAGGCATGGGAGGAAGCCGAGAGAGCAAAATACATGGCTAGGTTTAAACGTGAGGAGATGAGGATCGAGGCGTGGGAGAATCACCAAAGGGCGAAAAGTGAAACGGAGATAAGGAAAGTTGAGGTGGAGGTGGAGAGAATCAGAGGAAGGGCACAGGACAAGCTAATGAATAAATTGGCAGCAGTGAGGCTGAAGGCTGAGGAGAAGCTAGCAGCTGCTGAAGCTCAGAGGCAGCGGCGAGCGGTAAAAACAGAACAGCAATCGGATTACATTAGGACTACGGGACGGATACCTTCTTCCTTCTCGTTTTCCTTTTGCTGGTGCTGTTCTTGATTGTCATGAAGTGTTCCTTTCTTTCTACTGTTATGTCTGTTTGTTTGTTTCGCGTATGCTGTTCTTTTTATGTTGGAAAATCTAATGAAGCACCTTGTTGCAGGGTTTAGGATGATCTGGTTGTTTCTTTTCATGGCCAATTTATGTGCAGGGTAGGTAGGGTTTTGTTTTGTTCTAGGTTTCATTTCAAGTCCAGAGTTTGTTTGTAGAGATTATTAGATATTCTAAAATTATATATTCTAGTTAATTGCAATCTTCTAAATATATAGATTTTAATATGACGAATACAGAATGAGAGATTTATTTGCAGACACTCAAAAGTCAAAACTTTATAGTCACTTTGTTGAAAGACTATAATGCTTTAATATCTGTTTATATATGCATTTACTAATTTTAATAAAACTAATTATCAAATCAATCTCATCTTTTTGTAGTTATCAAACTACATTACAAAATTGTGAAAAATTCATCTTTCTAACAAGTTTTGAATCCTAAATTTATTACATACCTAAAAGTTTTACCAATACATTACTAATTTCAATTGTTATTTTTATATGCTTCAAATATAATTATTGTAACAACTCTCGTATTATTATATTAAATATTTTATATTTATTTTTTGATGCTCTTTATTAATTTACTTATGTTCAACGTCATTTGTTTAAGGGTTAACTACGATTTTTTTCAAAAAGTAAACACTGTGCAAATATTTTTTAAAAAGTAAGTATACTGAAAAAAAATATTTAGCAAAATGTATATAAGCGCTACTGGTAGGGCTGGGCATGAACCGGTTCGGCCCCGAAATGGTTCAGAACCGAACATTTACCACATTTTAAAACTGGTACGGTTTACCGCTCCAGTTTTTGGTCGCTCCATATTTTGGCCGATTTACCGTACCTGTTCAAAAATTGGTTCAGAATCGGTTCGGCCGAACCTGTTCATACCAAAAAAAATAAAATCAACTGAGGTTCCAATTCCAATTCAGCCAACAGTCCAGCACTAAGTAACATCCAATTGAGATTACAATACAAACATAAATTCAACTGAAGTTCCAATACAAACATAAATCCATGACAAACATAATACTACACTTAAGACTTATCACTAGTTACTTCAACCAATCTGAATCTGCACCAATCTGTGAACCAAGCCACAAACATAAGTAAAGTAACAATATAACATCTGCTATTAGAACATTAAGTAAAGTTCCATAGTTTTCTTTTGATAAATTCTACTTTCTTTCTCGTTCCCACTTGTTTTTGCAAGACAAATATAACTTCTGCTACTAGAACATTGAGTAAATTGTTGAAATAGCAATGGTTCAAGTAATTTAATTCTTTCAGCAACACCATTATTTATTGCTAATTAGAAATTGAAGGGAAACAAACATAAATCCAGTAACTCCGTCTCATGGAAACACTACCTGCATCACGAAGGTCCTTTTGCAAGAATAGGCACATTCTGATAGCTATCACTTATTATCCTTACACTAGTTGGTTGGACTTTCAGGTAACTACCATAAAGTTTAGACTTGGAGTTCCCAGGAAATTATGCTTTAGTGTTGGCAGTCTTCCTAAGCAACAATTTTATAAGAAAAAAAGTAGATGAAGGAACAACATAACCAGTTCTCGTAACAAGCTACTAGCCTAGCAAGTAATCAACAACAATCGCCAATCAACAACAATAGCAAATTAGCAATCGCCAATTAGTACTAGCCTAGCAAGATAGCAAGTAATCAACAGCAAACGAAGATGACGGACCTGGTCTAGTCGGACGAAGAAGACTGGAGGCGAGGTGAGGCGGGAGCGTCCGAGCGTGACTGGCTGACTGCGTGTACTGTGTGTGAGTCGTGGCTGATTGCCAATTAGGTCTGAATGACTGAATGTCTGATTCTGATTTCTGAAGACTGAAGACGTGCATCAGTATTGAAGAGAAGAGTGAAGAAAAACCGGGTTGTCTGGTCTGGTCTGAAAATGGTTTGTCTGGTTTAGTACTTAGTAGTATTTTAAGGTTAAAATCGATACAAAAAAGGTTCGGTTAACCGGTTTTGAATCAGTTTTATGTACATATTCTGAACTGTTCCATATTTTTTCAAAAAAAATGTTTGTTTTGTGAACTGGTACGATTCAGTACGGTTCAGCTGAACCGGTTATTTTTGCCCAGCCTTAGCTACTAGGGGTAGCGCTTTTACAACGTGCGCTACTTTGAGTAACGTTTTTTAACAAACGCTACTAGGGGTTTTTACGTTTTTTTGATGACTCGATGTTTAATTAAAAATAAAATCATGTATTTATTAAAAAAAATAAAAAAAATTATAGTACGTAGATATTTTAATTGCTATTCACATGATGTAAAAATATTAAATTTGGACTTACAGATTGACTGTAGGCTCTGCCGTAAGTTGAGATATGAAAATTTGACTTAAAAAAATATAACTCATACCCTGTAAGTCCAAACTGACCACGGTGAACGTCATTTATGTCGTAATTCAATTATCTACCTAGGGTAATTTTTTTGATTAGAAATACAATGATTTTGTAACCTAACATCGTTTGTCTTATAATTTGGTTATTATTCCTAAATTTAATACAATAAAAAACTAATACGAAAATAAAATATAAATTCTACATGTTATTCAACACTTAGGCCCATATATAATAAATGTAAAAAATATGAAACATAGAACTCTACCTAACTCGGAATTTGAATTCCTATTTTAATATCATTAATGTCATATATATGTAGTCTTGTTTTTCTCAAGGTCAACAACAGTCGAGACAGTTGCAGAGAAGCATGAAGAAACCATTTATTCTTGCAATTGGTGCCCCACTTGCATGGGCTACTGCCGTTTACACTACTCTATAAGAAAATAATGTATTATACTATTATTATTATGAATATTATTATTATTTTATGCATTTTTCAATAAATAAAAAATATCAATGTCCACACAAAAGTATGTGAATGAACAATTCGTATTCCTCAAAACCCCAGTTTGTCGAGTCGATGTTCTTCCTTTTCTCTTTCGAGTTTCGAGGGTTAATTGAAGTGATAAATCACATCGGGGTGCAGAGTGCAGAGGAACATGTTCCCTCTTTCTAATAAAACTACTGACTAAGAAAAATAAAAAAAAACTGTCACAAGTCACAACTCAACCGGACTTGCAGGGTGTGACTTATATTTTTTTAAGTCAAATTTTCATATCTCAACTTACGGCAGAGCCTGCAGTCAATCCGTAAGTCCAAATTTAATATTGTTTGCATCATTTGAATCACAATTAAAATATATAATTTTTTTTAAATAAATACATGATTTTATTTTTAATTAAATATCGAGTCGTTAAAAAACGTTAAAAAAAACGCCTCTAGGGGTAGCGTTTGTTGAAAAATGCTACTTAAAGTAGTGCACGTTGTAAAAAACGCTAACCCCAGTAGCGCTTATATATATTTTGCTAAATATTTTTTCAGTATACTTACTTTTTTAAAAAAAAAATTGCAGAGTGGTTACTTTTTGAAAAAATCTGTTAACTACCAAGTAGCTACCTGAACTTTGGACGTTTAGCAACGAGCTACCCGAACTTTGAAAATTCAAAATGGTCTACCTCAACTTTGAAGAATGTGCAAATATCTACCTTCGTCCAATTTTCCCTCAACATTCCAACGACTTTCCGATAACTTTCCAACGACTTTCCGACAACAGTTGAGGGAAAATTGGACGGAGGTAGCTATTTGCACCTTCTTCAAAGTTGAGGTAGCCCGTTTTGAATTTTCAAAGTTCGGGTAGCTCGTTGCAAAACGTTCAAAGTTCAGGTAACTACTTGGTATTTAACCCTTTGTTTAATTATAGTTTTAATTTAATTATGTATCTAGTGTATAAATTTTGTTGAAATGGCTTAAAAATAAGTAATATTCTAAATTTAGTATTTATATAGGCCCAAAATACTTATTTTGATAATATATTTTTTAACAATATTTACAAAAATCAGAAAGAGTATAGTATGTAGATAATTAAATTAGAGTTATAATGACTATATGATGTTAAGTTTTGACATCAATCATAAAATTTGGTCAAAATCAGTAAAATTGTCAAAAATTAGTAACACTATTTTGATCAAATTTTATGATCAATGTAAAAATTGAAACTTAACATCATATATGTCGTTATAACTCTAATTTAATTATATGCATACTCTAGTCTTTCTGATTATTTTAGAGATTGTTGAAAAAAAATATGTTTTTAAAATGAGTATTTTGGTAGCATATAAATACTAAATTTAGAATATTACTTATTTTTAACCATTTAAAAAAATTAATACAGTATATACATAATTAAAATAAAACTATAATTAAACAAACGACGTTGAACATAGATTAATTACTAAAGAGCATTAATACATAAACATGAAATATTTATACAATAATATGAGAGTTGTTTCAATAACTATATTTGAAACATATAAAAAAACTGGAATTAGTAGTATAGCGGTAAAACTTTTAGCTAGTATGTAAGAGATCTAGGGGTGGCAATCGTGTCGTGTCGTGTCATAATCGTGTTGTGTCTAAACATGTCTCGTGTCTAAACGGATAAATTTTAAACGTGTCTAAACGTATAAGCCGTTAATCGTGTCTAAACGTATAGAGTTGTTTAGACACGGGATCCGTTAATGTCAAACTCATATACGCTTTAAAGTAGATATATACACAAATCCATATAGATACAAATCCAAATATACAAAGTAAGGTCTTCATAGTTCAATATTACAAAGTAAGTGAGTATTTTAATATTTTATTATTATTATTATACTTAAATGTGTCTAAACGTGTCACATGTATACACAACACGAATAGTTAATCGTGTTTATACAGATATCCGCAGATCTGAGTTGTTCAGACACGATTAAAAATTGTGTCTAAACGTATAACAGTTGTTTAGACACAGGATCCATTAAGGTCAAAACCATATACGCTTTAAAGCAGATCGCGTCGTGTCGTTTAATCGTGTCGTGTCAGAAATTGTCAGCCCTAAAGAGATCTATGACTTAAAACTTGCATGGATTTTTCATAATTTTATACTGTAGTTTGGTAACTATGAAAATATGTGCTCGATTTGATAATTAATTTCCTTAAAATTAGTAATGGTAAATATGTAAAAAAACTATTGGGGCATTATAATTTTTTAACAAAACTTATATCTATAAAGTACTCAAACGGGGCGTTTCTTTCACGGAATTCGGAATAAGGAAATAGGAATAGGGAATAAGGAATAAGGGATAAGAATATGAAATTGCTTATTTGGTGGAATGAAATGGAATAAGGAATTATGTTGCTTTTTTGGTAGAATGGAATATGGAAATTGAATGGAATGTGGTAAAATGATATATTTGCCCCTCCTTATATATGTATAGTATATAATATATATAATTTATGTTAATTAATTTTAAAAATTAAGAATAATACTATTATATACTATAATTAATTATTAATTAAAAAAACTTTTAAAATAATTTATTTATTTATTTAATATTAAAAAAAATCTCATTAATTAAGTAAGATTAAACAATTAAATTAATGTAAATTTTAATATAACTTCATTCTTACTAATATTCTTAGTAATACCCATCAACAATATATTTACGCGAACCATAATATTATTAATGACCATACTTACATAATACAAAACAAATTAGCATCCTAAACCAAAATTATACAACGTCGTAATATTGAACCCAACTTCGTAATACTGATCCCAAAAGATCCAATTTACAACTTCATCAATCAGTCTAATGAACACAATTTTGTACATACAAATACTACAAGAACTGGTTGAGTCCTGATTGGACTGGTTATATTATGCCTTGGTATGCCGTTACATACAAAGACTGCATTTTCTCCAACATGGATTCAGTTAGTTCAAGTTTCGAGCATGTCATGCACCAACATCCTAATAATAGGCCTCTCCTGTATTCAGCAATACTAATTTGCATCCATTTTAGCCTCTCCTATATTCAGTCTAGAACCAATATGCTGCAACAAAATTATTCATGAACAAAGTTGCAATGTAAACATATGACCTCAGTTCAAGAACACATCAAGCACATATAACAACAACAATTCAACAGTAAGCATATGCAATCTAACAACATATAACAACAAATTCAGCAATTACAGAAACCTATGATCAATTTCCGAACAAGAACACATAACCAAAAATAAATAATAAAGAAACCATCAAGAAACCATCAAGAAACCAAGCAAGAACACATCAATTTCAGCAAGAACACATCAAGAATCAAGGAATTATCTACCTAGATAGGTGTTGTTGAGAACGCATAAATTTCAACCTTTCAATGCAATTTCAGCAACAATTTCAAGCATCAATTTCAACCGAACCCAGAATCCATCAATTTCAACCGAATTGGCTGAATTGGATTAACCCAAAATCGTTTTGGGTTCGTCACAAACCCAGAATTCGTTCTGGGTTCGGTGATGACGAGGGGAGGTTCATACCAGAATCGAGGAAGAATCGAAGCATACCTGAAGACGAAGGATCGAAGGAAGACGAATGAGCTCTCAAGACGAGGAGAAGGGGAGCTTCATGAAGACGTAGTTCCGAATGAAGGACAATTAAGGGTAGTTCCGCCCTTAATAAAATCGTATGAGGGCAAAATAGTCATTAACAGTCTTATTCCGGATTCTTTGCCTTCTAGGCTTAGAAATTTCGAGGTTTTCACCCGGAATCTCTAAGCCTACCCCGTTCGGAATCCGTAAGCCAATTTTTGGCAATTCCGCAAAAAGAACAACTTTTTACGGATTCCGTAAGCCGAATTGCTTAGACATTCCATGAAAAGAACATGCCAAAAGTTCTCCAAATTGTACAAATATATCTTGACTTCTACTATTACAACTTCCATCCCTTCTATTAGACTTATAAAGTTATAAGTATTACAATTTCCATCCCACTTTTGATTTTGTGTTTATTATTTATTTGTCTTTTGTATATTCTACGTATCTTAATTAACGGGTTTCCAGTTTCCACTACTTCATCCTAATCGTTAGATTGTGGGGTTGTTAAATTGATCGCGAATAACAATTATTGTTAATTATTATTTTTTGGGGCCAAGTTTGTTAATTAGAAAAATGAGGGTTTTGTTGTGTGAAATTGTGAATTAGATGGGTCGCAGCTACGGATCCTACTCAACGATTCTAACATTCAAAATTAATTTTAAATTTTTTAATATTTTGTTACATAACTAAATTTTCTATACTTTAAAATATATCAAAAAAATTGTATGCCATTAAATATACTAAAAACATTCAATACTAATAGATATAATTTGTTCATTTATATTTTCTATAATAATACATAATTTAAAATATTATTCTCAAATATCATAAAATTATTTGTACGTTACGTTTGACACGACATGTTGTGTCAATTATCATGTATTTTTTTATTTCAAAAGTTAATTATATGTATCACGTGTGATATATTTAATAATTGTGTTGTGTTTTAAATTCAAAGATACATTCAAAATTTGTTTTTTTTTTTACAAACACGACACAATAAATAACTCAATGTGATTAGAGGTCCAACGCGCATGCTGAGAACTAGTTCTGAGTGGTCCGATATTTGATAGATTTAATGCAACTAACAAAGTAACATTGATGACCACCTTTCTACATAATAAGACCGATCGATTTTTTTGACTCATATATACCTCCAATAAAAAATAAATACGAAAATATTCTCAATTTTCAAAAAAATATACCTATCCGTGAATCTCATTCACATGTGTCAGTTAAAGTAAAAGACACCCGCGAATGACATTCACGGGTAGACATTTAAGTTGTACCCGCGAATAGGATTCGTGATTGTAATAGTTTCAACGCGAATCTCATTTGCGGGTTCGGTTTAAATGTGCACCCACCCGCAAATGTCATTCGCGGGTGGGTGCGCATTTAATCTCACCCGCGAATGAGATTCACTTGTAAGGGTTCTTAAAATAAAAAAGAACCCCTTCGCGCAACAGCCACCAGTCGCAGTCCCCCCTGTTGGATCGCGATGACTGGATGTGATGTCGGGGGCGACACTAGCTGATGATGGGACCTGGAGGTGGCATCTTCCACCCTACATGCGTCTGTTTGACGGGCTGCTCGGGCAACTGCTCTTTGCTCCTTTCTATCAAGGAGTTCATCAAGTGTCGCCATGAAGGTATGCGTCAGAACGATTTTTTGGGCTATCTCTACCCGCGACGACACCTTTCGAAGGAGGATGTTATACGGGAATGCGACTATCGAGGGGCTTTAGGCTCGAGCCTTCGCTTTGTGGTCACATCAGGTTGCTTGGTAGGTGCTTCTTGGGCAGATACACACGTGGATTGCTGACTGAGCTGTATTGGTTGGGATGACATGAAGGCTGACAGACCCAAATGTTGGTGGAGGCTATGTAGTGAATCGTCTTCGGTAGCCTCGCGGTTGTTGGTCTTCACTCGAGTGTTGGGGTGAGTCATAACTGGTTTTGCTCCAGGTTCTTACAGATGGTGTCAGATGTTGGATTACGATGACTGGACTCGCCTTAGGATGGCTCCTCGAAGGCAGTTTCCTAGCTGCTCCGGTGACCTGCGCGAAAAGAAAGACTGAGGTATTTCCGTTGTTTCCCATTCGATGATAAAGTTAGTCGAATGTTCATTTTTGGGGAGTAAATGCAGAGCAAAGATGGCTGTTGGGAGAGAGTAAATGTTGATTAATGTAAATATAAGGTAGGTGAGGGGTATTTATAGACCCTTATCTAAGACCATGGTCATGTCAGATTCTAACATGATCATCCTGAGCTTTCTTGGGTGAGGGAACCTGGTTGGAGGGATGATGATGAGCAATAGGGCAACTACTCTATGGTAAGGTATCCTTTATGTGAATATTGTCTTTGTCATATCATAACTAGGCGAACTAGGTTATAGTACATACTTGATCCTTTCTTGTCCCCTGTTTAAGAGTGGTGAAGGCGTATGAGTTGTGACACATCCTTTTATCAAGGCGGCGCCCATGAATCCTCCAAAAAGCGCACCCATACTTTACATGAAGGTGCCGCTCTCAGCCTATGCGATCAAGATTCGATCGAATTTGGGTCAGACATAAGAATACTTGGGCCCAAGGCCCATCACCCCCTGCCGAAGACCAAGCCAGCTCTCCAGCCTTACCTTCTGCGCCGTCCTGCCACCACCGGCCGTCTCAGTTGCCGCTGGCGCCGTCTTCCCATCTCCGTTGCCTCCGCCGCCGTTGCAGCAGCCCCCATTACTCACAAGTCGCAAACAATAATTACAGGGGTATCATACAGAACGTGACACAGACTGGTTTAGGGGCTATTTTGTAATTTAACATATATATATATTTTACTTTTAACCAGAAAGCACTAAGCAGAGAAGAGAACCAACTCCAAACCCCGTCTTCATCGCCAAATCAAAAACCCTAGATCGAAATCCTCATTTCCCGACCAATTTGACTCTAGTTGACGATAATAAAGAGAAAAGGAGCTCTATTCCGTTCGATTGGTGGTGGTACTGCTGTGGCCTACGACATTTTACGGGAATTTCGTCTCGGTTTAGTCTCCATTACTAACTTAGCATGGATGTTCGTCCTTTCACTCTCGTCTTGGGCAGATACAGAGAGCGATTTCCGTATCGTTTGTATTTTATCTGAAATGGTGAATTCCTTTTCTGTATATCTGTTTGATTAAGTATATGTAATCTATTTTAGCAATGACTGATGCTGGTAGAGAGAATCAAGACATTTAATTTGAGCATATACGTGATTATAGTTTGGAAATTGGCGTTCTAAAATTAGGGAATTTGAATTTACTCTGGAATTATGTATCTTGATTGTTGAAATAGGAAGTGCCTCTCATTGATGAGTGATGGAGATCATAATCGTCTTTTGTTTTGTCACAGAGAGTATTGCTATTGCTTCTGAGATCCACTTAACTTGTAAGGGTGTTCGAAGCAGCTGATGGCAGGAACTGACCTGCCTTCTCTCGGCCGTGTGAAGCTTTCCGATCTCATACCTTCTGAAGGCCTTCCTTCCGACTCATACAGACTATCGGTCTCTACATTATCACAGTCACTTGCTCAGTATTCTGCTGCAATAATCCAGTTTTCCGCTTGTGAGGGGTCTCTTCTCAGATCGGGGTTAGATTCTTCACGACTTTATTTTCATCAGAGAGCATCATCATACCCACCTAATGATATAATTCAGACCAATGATTCTCGAGAATGGTGCAAAACATCAGGATACTATTCAGATCCACAGTTGTGGCAAGAAACGTATGACTTCAGACCTGGTCTCACCCCGACAGAGCCCACTGCTATGGAATTCCCACCAGCAGGTTTACCTGATATATTTTCTCTTCTTGGGAGGGCAGCAAGGGATATCTTGGATGCCATGAGTTTTTATCTCAATTTGCGCAGTTCTCCATTTTCAAACATCCTAGATAATGTTCCTCTGAGACATCGAGAGATTTCATCTTCTGTACTGTCGGTTTGCTGCCACGCTAGACCGTCATTTCAGGAGGCACAACACCATGGGTTACCTCAAGATGAAGGATCTTTGGTTATGTTTTCTGAGAACGATCACCAGATTGAAAAAAGCTTGATAACTCTCATGAAGTCCGACAAAGCGGGTCTCCACATAAAAGATTTTCAAGGCCGCTGGGTTCTTGTGGATGGAGACCTTGGTCCTCAGGAAGCTGTTGTGTTTCCTGGACTTGCACTGTACCAAGCTACTGCAGGTTATGTAAATCCAGCTCTTTTGAAAACAGAGATTAGTGCAATGCAAGGGAATCTGTATGGACGGAGTTCTTTGGCTTTTAAGCTCATGCCTAAATCAATGACCAGTCTTAGTTGCTCTGAGATGAGAGCAGCGGGTCATGGCGTTGAAGCACAGTTCCAGATTCCTGTACCTGTTGATGACTTTATGCAAAAATCTCACCCCACCGACCAGCTTCTCAACCGCAACAGTCTCCCAAATTTCAGCTTCCCCGCAGCTCAAGATGGTAATGACCTATCTAAAAATAAATAATTTGATCACATTATGCTATTTTCTCAAACTGTAAAACGTTATCTACATATGCAATGGGCCTGAACTGGTTGCCAACCTGATCTTGGGTTCATCAAAGGCAGTCATTTCTTACTTTTGTCCACTAAACTGTCAAATAGAAGTTCTGGTTAACGAATCTTCGAAGTACTCTTCTCAATAAAATTTGTGGCATTGCTCAATAAACTAATTATTCTTTACATAGTCGTAGCTTGATTTGCAGTTCTGGTTATTCCATAGGTGAATGCGCAGGATAGGAACTTCTTAACACATGATTAACATGATCATTATGGTGACCTATATGTAATAAGAAATCTTGATCTCCATTATCCATTTTGTGTATCCTCATCTCTGATGTTCAACTCTAGTGTTATGAATAAAATTCATACTGGAGTCTGTATCAGTTAATTATTTATTTAATTCACCAGTTAGAATTTTAAATGTAGAACAAATTGTCTTTCTGGTGTGAAATCCCGTTATTTTGGATGGTATATATATATGTTGCTTTGAGTGTGAGTCAGTCTTAGTGAGAGGTTTTTAACAGCAGGTCATTGGGTGGATGAAATGCTGGTACAGGATGTATGAAACCCGCCATGGCACGAAGGAGGAAGAACAGCTCAAAATGCAAAGCGCTCCCACCATCTAAAAGGTTGAGGCTCGAAGCTCAAAGGGTTCTGAAGGAGAGAGTCCAGGATATTGCAGATAAGAGAGGCATCAAAATGAGGTTCTGTAACTTGAAAGATTGTGAGAACCAACACGTTCATTCACTTGATAGTCCCTGTGCCAATACTCGTACCGAAATTGGGTGGCCCCGTGGAGTTCCGTTTGTTCATCCCCATGATCTTCCCAATAAGGCAAAATTGGAATTTCTTAAAGCATTTGAACCTGGTTGGACAGCGACTCATGATACAGAGTTGAGTCTAACCGAACCTGGACAAACCAGTCAACAAAACTAGGGTACATTTGCAACTGTATGTTCTTAACCTGATCTCCATAGTTATGTTATTTTTATGTCTAGGGCGTTGTTAAGATAGTAACAGATCTTGGCTTTAATGTTCTTGTCTTCTTTTCTTCTGTGAACAGATTTTGGACCGTTGCAGGTTGCCTCAATCTTGTTAAGAAGATACAGAATAGATTGCGATGCTATTTGTTCTCCAGATGAATCATTAGCAGGTTAGAAGAGAATTACAGTTCCTTTGATATATATATATATATATGTAATGATTTTTATTATCAGTATGACAGTATTCGATATCTAGATGTAAAATCATACATTTGAAGAAATTTATGGTTTTGATCGAGTATTGTGACATACAGAGTCAGGGAGGGACGATTGAACTTAGAACGACATAATTTTATATCTAAAAAATGTAATTATTTTTAAATTAAATCTTTAAAAACTTATACTTTTTTCTAGTTTAATTGTTTGTTCCTAGTGCAACTTGGTATATAGTGCAACTTGGTATAAATTTAATTAATATTTTTCTAGAAACAATATCTTGTAAATTATACAAAAATTCTAAAATTCAACTAGTATGCTATTAATTAACCCCCCAAAAATGAGTATTTTATCATTTTATGGTTAAGAGATCAAAATATATTGTTATGGACCGTTCCATGGGCCAGGCAATGCGAGCCCATCAGACAACAACCCACCAAGCATAGATCCACCAGGCAGCAGCCCATCGTCCAATCTGCAGCCCAATAAATCAGTTAAGGAAGCTTCTACTAGATGATATGTCAGCATGCTAAGCTGGCAGTAAGATTCGGTTGTTAGAACTGAATGGAAATAAGCAATTATAAATAACAGAGCATTTGTAAGAGAACTTCAGGCATTTTGATATATGAAAGTTACTCTCCATTTCCTCTGCATTCTGTTACCAGTGTTGAATACCTGTATCATTGGTATCAGAGCTCAGACACCCCCCTTCCCTGTGCTATCCTTCTCTTCGTCTGAAATTTTCTCCGTTCCTTACCTCCCTTCACCTTCCTATGGCTACGGAGACTCGTTGGCAACAAAACGATCGGGCTTTGGCCACATTGCAGCAAGCGGTGGAAGGACACGACACCATGCTTGCTGAAATCAAGGCCACAATGAACGGGATTCTCAAACACTTCGATTATTATCGACAAAAGGGTGTGGTACCTGGCGGTGATGGCGAGTCCGAAGGTCAGTCACAATCAGTACACTCCCCTGCATCCAATATGAATAACAGATCGTTCCGTCTCGGCCGAATGGATTTTCCCAAGTTCCATGGAGAAGACGTCGTGGGTTGGCTTTACAGATGCGGCCATTTTTTTAAGATCGACAATATTCCTGATGATCAGAAAATCGACATAGTCACTATCCATGTTGAAGGCGATGCTTTACTGTGGCACCAGACTTATATCAAAATGAAGGAAATGCAGGGACATACCGTGACTTGGAATGAGTATTCTGCAGCAATCCAAGCTAGGTTCGGACTCAGCAACTTTGATGACCCGATGCTGGACCTACGTAACCTGCAACAAGAAGACTCGGTCACTGAATACTATCGTCAATTCTCATCCATCTTTCACCACATTCAGCTCCGTGATCCGTTATCGGAAAAACAGAGTCTCAGCCACTTCATAGGGGGACTTCGACCGGAACTACAAGGTCCCATACGTATGCTGCAACTGAAGACATTATACGATGAATTCTCCCTCGCCAAGCTCCAGGAGGCCACGCTCAATCTTCGGCCCAGTAATGTGCGCCTGAAACCACCTTCAGCTCCACCCATTCTGCAACCTCCACCTAAGCCGCCCCAACAAGGACCTGTGCAATGGAGGAACGCGGGGTCACGCTCCAGTCGGGTTCTCTCGAGCAAGGAAATAGCTGATAAGCGAGCCAAAGGCCTCTGTTTTGGCTGCGACGAAAAATTTTCTCCAGGCCACCAATGCAAGAAACAGCACTTATTCATGTTGGAAGTAGAGTCGGACAATGGCGTACCTGATATTGATGATGATCAGGAGGAGACGAGGCTGCAGGAACAAGTGGTCGAGAACCCAGTCATTTCCCTTCATGCGATCACAGGCTCTTTCGGAGGCTCCACCATTCGGGTATTGGGTTCGGCTGCAGGGAAGCCTCTTCATATTCTGGTGGACTCAGGTTCGACCCATAACTTCTTGGATATAGCAGCTGCTCGTAGGCTAGGGTGCCAGGATATTCAGTTACCACCTCTGCATGTGGGTATGGCCAATGGTCAGAATTTGAATTGTAATCTTGCTTGTCACGGATTTAAGTGGAACTTACAGGGCCGAACCTATTCAGCTGATGTGTTGCTCATTCCTTTATCTTCGTTTGACCTCATTTTGGGAGCTCAGTGGTTATCGCAGTTTGGGGACGTGGTTATGAACTTTGACAAGCTGTATGTCAAGTTCTTTGACGGGGAACAGCTTTGCGAAGTATATGGGAATAAGGAACCAGGGGCGACCGCACCATCTGCAGCTAAAATGAATAAGCTGTTAGACAAAGAAAAACAGGTAGCTGCTATTCACCTTTGTAGCCTTACCATTGCTTCCACGACCTCAACGGGACCTGCAGTCACAACCCCTTCACCGCACCCCTTCGGAGCCATTTTACAGGAATTCAGGGATGTGTTTGACGAGTAAACAAAGCCTCCACCACAACGTGCTATTGATCACGCCATTCCGCTTCGCCAGGGTACTCAACCTATCGCAGTTAGACCTTATCGTTATCCCAATATACAAAAAGCTGAAATTGAAAAGTTGGTTAATGAGATGTTACTTAACGGTGTTATTCAACCGAGTACCAGTGCCTTCGCTGCGCCTCTTGTACTGGTCAAGAAGAAGGACGGGTCCTGGCGTTTCTGTGTGGATTACAGGAAGTTAAACGCTGCCACTATAAGGAACAAGTTCCCCATTCCCCTCGTAGAGGAGCTGCTGGACGAACTCCACGGGGCGTCCATTTTTTCCAAGCTGGACCTCTGTTCCGGATACCATCAGATCCGTATGAGAGAAGAGGACATCCACAAGACTGCCTTTAGAACCCATGAGGGACACTATGAATTCCTGGTTATGCCCTTTGGGCTGACAAACGCCCCTGCCACCTTTCAACATCTGATGAACTCCATATTTAAGCCATTTCTCCGCCAGTTTGTCCTAGTTTTTTTTGACGATATATTGATCTACAGCAGCAATATGTATACGCATGAGCAACATTTACGGGCTGTCCTGAACAAGTTTAGGGAGCATTCCCTCTTCGCCAAACTCAGTAAATGCTCGTTCGGTGGTTCTAAGGTCGAATACCTTGGTCACTTTGTGACAGGTTCAGGAGTGTCTACTGATCCTTCAAAAGTCGACGCCATCACTAATTGGCCGCAACCCTCATCAATTCGCCAACTACGTGGGTTCCTAGGCCTAGCGGGTTATTATCGCCGGTTTATTAAAGGATATGGGTCGATCTGTAAACCTCTGACGGAACTGTTAAAAAGGGATAAAGTGGTTTGGTCACAAGCAGCTGAATCAGCCTTCGGTCAGCTCAAGGATGCCTTACGTACTGCCCCGGTTTTGGCTCTGCCCGACTTCTCAAAACCATTTGTAGTTGAAACTGATGCGTCTGCCATTGGTATTGGTGCTGTGCTGATGCAAGGTGGTCACCCCATTGCCTTCATTAGCAAAACCCTGTCCGCCCGCCATCAAGCCTTATCTGCCTACGAGAAGGAATTGTTGGCCATCCTGTTCGCCGTGAAGAAATGGCACTATTATCTGATCGATAGACACTTCGTGATTCGGACGGACCAGCAGAGCCTCAAATTTCTGCTCGAACAGAAAGTTTCCACACCCCTTCAACACACTTGGCTAGCTAAATTGCTCGGGTTCGATTATGAAATTGAATACAAGGCCGGCAAAGAGAATGTAGTTGCAGATGCATTATCAAGGATTGGGGAATGCTCGGTTGCGGCTGTCTCTATTTCTGGTTTCCCTATAATTTTGCTTCCCCGCATTATGGCAAGTTGGACTGCTGACCCGACTTGCCAACAGCTGATTTCAGCTTTACAAGGTGGACAAGGTCCTTCCAGCTTCACATGGAAAGATGAGAAGCTGTGGCGTAAAGGGAAACTCGTGATCGGAGCTGACTCCACTCTGCGTAAGGAGCTGCTCGAGTTATTCCACACGTCGGTTATGGGTGGTCATTCTGGTGTTCATGCTACTACGCAACGCTTGACTTCCCTGGTTTATTGGAAGGGTGCGAAGAAACAGGTCCGCCAATTCATTCGGGAATGCGAGACTTGCCAACGGAATAAGACCGAGACTACCGCATCACCGGGTTTGCTGCAGCCCCTCCCTGTTCCATCGGGTATTTTCACGGATATCACTATGGATTTCATATCCGGATTGCCTCGTTCACAAGGGAAATCTGTCATTTTTGTTGTCGTAGACCGTTTGACAAAATATGCCCACTTTATGCCTTTGGCACATCCTTACTCAGCTTCTACGGTTGCTCAGCTATTCTTGGACACCATTTACAGACTTCACGGATTGCCTCAAACAATTGTCAGCGATAGGGACCCGGTCTTCATCAGTACATTCTGGAAACAGCTGTTCTCGTATCAAGGAGTGGAGCTGCGTATGTCTTCCGGATATCATCCTCAAACTGACGGTCAAACTGAGGTCGTGAATCGTTGTGTGGAGACCTATCTACGTTGTATGGCCGGTGAACGTCCCAATACGTGGTGTAAATGGCTCCCTCTCGCCGAATGGTGGTATAACACCACCCCTCACTCTGTGATCAAGACCACACCTTTTGAAGCCCTCTACGGTTTTCCAGCACCACTACATATTCCGTACATTCCTAGAGACGCTACAGTCATGGCAGCTGATCTACTACTGCGGAACAGGGAGGAATCAATTCAGCTACTCAAATTTCACATTAACCGTGCCCGCAATCGGATGAAGCAACAAGCAGACAAGCATCGCACAGATCGTCAATTCCAAGTGGGGGATTTCGTTTACCTAAAGCTACATCCGTACCGAAGAGCTTCAATGAAGACTGCAGGAGCTCAAAAGCTCCAACCTAAGTTCTACGGACCGTTTCAAGTATGCAAAAGAGTTGGGGAAGTTGCTTACCAACTCACCTTACCACCTCAGGCGAAGATTCACCCGGGTTTTCACGTCTCCTTGCTTAAACTGGCGAAAGGAGATCATCACGCGATTGTTGATTTACCACCGGAGTTGGCTGATTCTTCTGCACCTGCACCTCTCGCCATTTTGGAGACGCGGATCATCAAGAGAAGAAACCGAGCTGCCCTCCAGTTGCTGATTCATTGGGTCAACTCCTCTCCAGCCGATGCCACTTGGGAGTTCGCTGAAGACTTCCAGAGACGCTTTCCTGATTTTTTCCTTGAGGACAAGGATGCTGAAGGAGGAGGCAATGTTATGGACCGTTCCATGGGCCAGGCAATGCGAGCCCATCAGACAACAACCCACCAAGCATAGATCCACCAGGCAGCAGCCCATCGTCCAATCTGCAGCCCAATAAATCAGTTAAGGAAGCTTCTACTAGATGATATGTCAGCATGCTAAGCTGGCAGTAAGATTCGGTTGTTAGAACTAAATGGAAATAAGCAATTATAAATAACAGAGCATTTGTAAGAGAACTTCAGGCATTTTGATATATGAAAGTTACTCTCCATTTCCTCTGCATTCTGTTACCAGTGTTGAATACCTGTATCATATATCTATTTTTTTTTATATATGTAAATGATATTAAAATCACTCACTATCCTTTTCAAAAGCCATTTCCATCTCTTTCTTGCCTCTGGCTATTACCCATCGTCTCTTATCAGAAATTTGGATCGGTTGAAGATTCGGGTACTTGAGTTATGAGAAAAATAATACGAGAGTATTTATAGAGTCAACGTGGTTGACTAACTAATGTGTAGTTAGCTGTTAAACTATAGTCAGAAGTGTCTTTGCTTGGATTCAGGTCATGATATCTATTCTTAGCATGTCCCAAGATTAATTATTGGATTATAAAAGAAAAAATCATTCTAATTAAGAAAATATCCAAAATTTCTTTAATTATTTTAATAATACTACACTTACTATTGAAACTATGTATATGATATGCGCTTTAGTGAATTTAATTTATTTTAAGTAGCATATTATAAAATTTATTTATTTTAGTCTTTAAAAAAATTGTCATTTCATAAAATAAGCATGACATGACATGAAATATATTTGATGAAAAAAATAATTAAAAGTAGATAATCAATATATGAACCAAATAAAATAATTATAAAATTAATTGTTTAATAAAAATAGGTATTTAGAAGAAAAGAAATACCAAAATATTGATTGACAATTAATTTAATAGGCAAATATCACAGTAAAAATATATATAATGAAACTACTTATATATTAATGGTAAAACTTAGGGCTGGGCATAAAAAACCGGTTCGGCCGAACTGTACCTGAACCGTACCGAACCGTACCGGTTGTGAACCGGTTCGGTCGAACCGGTTCACAAACCAAACGGTTTTTTTGTAATAATATGGAGCGGTTCAGAAGAGGTATAAAAAACCGGTTCGCAACTGGTAAACCGTACCCCTTTTTGTACCGGTTTTAATATACTCCTAAACTACTAAACCGGACCAGAGTTAACAGACCGGACGGTTTGATTTTGTCTCAGTTTATTTGTTCAGAACTGAAGTGACGAAGGCCTCTGTCTTTTACGGTCTGATGAGATCAGGGAAAGAAGAGATGGAGAGCGGCGGGTCGGGGAGTGAGCACTTGAAGGAGAAATCGATCAACGAGCTTGAAGGTGAAGGCGGCGAGCAGCAACCACCGCAGAAGAAGTTGAGTCCGCTTAATTTTTCTCTGATCTCATCAGACCGCTTAATTTCAGCATTTGTATTCTTTGTGTTAGCCCAGAACATCTGGGAGGCCGAGGGTCCTTGGTTTGAAAGCTTCTTCCTTGTAAGTCCAATCCACATACCTTAATTAATGATCTCCTCCCAGTGTTTCTTTATTCTGCTAATATGATTTGGATGGGTTTCTTTGCAGAATGTGTTGTTGGTATACTCATGTGAGATCGTGGTTGAGATCGTGGGTTTCTTTACACACAACCACCAATCACAGGAATTTATATATTAATGAATGTCTGACTTGTTCTTTTATTACTGTAACAGACATTGAACGTTCAGACAAATATGAAGAATACTCTGATTTTTGTTCCTCTGGCACCAGCTTGTGTGGTAAGCCAGCCATTCTAATTATGTATGCTCGATTTTAAGAGAGTCGGCTAGTGAATGTAATCCATTAACATGATCCTACTCTTGTCGTGTTTGATTGACTCTGTTCAAGTGATACGAGTGCTAACAACAGTCTATGCAGCCCATCTCATTTTTCCCTTCAAAATTCGAACTTGAGCTCTAAATTGAATGTTTCGATTTCTTTGTTTTTGCTCCCATTGATAACTGAATATGTATTGTTGTTGACCATTTCCAGAAATACAGACTTCACACTTGGAAGTTCATACTTGGAAGAGTTCGGAAAAGTGACTAACTTTTTTTGGAACCTCAATTTTTTTTGGTATGAACAGGTTCGGCCGAACCGGTTCTGAACCGATTTTCGAACCGGTTCACAACAGGTATGGTAAATTGGCCAAAATCTGGAGCGGCCAAAAACTGGAGCGGTAAACCGTACCAATTTTAAAATGTGGTAAATGTTCGGTTCTGAACCGGTTCGGCCCCGAACCGGTTCATGCCCAGCCCTAGTAAAACTAGACATGTTTAAAAACAATAATAACACCAAATTTTAATTATTATTATTATTATAATATAGTGATCCATTAATAATATTGTGATTATATATATATTATTGATCAATTATTAGTATTTTTAATATATATTTTTATGTTGCTAAATGTCAGAATTTTTAGATTTTTAAATAAAATATATTTTGAGAAATATTTTAATAATGGACAAAATTAAAAAATGAATGCATAATATACTTAAATTTTTATTATATTGTGATAATGTTTTTATAAAAAATAAACTTTTTTTATAAAATATATATATTTATATTAAAAATATACGTTTAATTTATAATATTTTTTATTTTATTTTTAATGATATATGAGATGATTTAAATAAAAAATATTTTGTAATAAACTTTGTTCAAAATATTAGACTTATTAATATATTTTTTTAAACAAATATAACATTAAAAATTAGAGAAGTGTGAAAAAAAAACATATTAATAATTATTTTTTTGAAAGAGAAATAAGTGATATGAAGAGTTTTGAACCAATCTAAACTTGTCCACGTAAGCAAAAATGTGATATCACCAAAGTATTTGATATGGTAGTGCTAAATCAATCAAATTGAAGAAAATTAACTAATTTTGGTTACTTATAAATATATTATGTCTCTTAGTCAATTTAATTTAATATATATATAGAGAGATATTCTAAACTCTTTATTGATTTTAATAATTAATTTTACAACATTTTATTTTTGAATAAAATATTTTATTATAATGCACGGTTGTTTTTCTCTTCTCACGATTGCCGTGATATAAGTTAGGACAAATAGTATGCCTTGTTATTGTGCCCTATGTTGATTTTTAATAAAAAAAATTGTTAACATCATATGAATATTATTAGCTGTATATATATTTGTTCATTTCATTTATGAAATAAATAAGTAAAAATGTATATTTTATTTTTATGCATACGTAAGATGTGTTAGGTATTGTCGTCTGATTAATGTGTAATAGTAGATTATGTATTAATGTGCGAGTCTCGCGGTTCAACCTCCGCGGTGAGGTTGTCGGGGTGTGTCGGTGGGAGCTCCCACCCGAAGGCGGGGTTCGGGACAGCGCCCGAACCCATTGGCTATACTGTACAGTACGGTATTTCTCCATGTATACGTATTTTGTAACAGTAACAATCATCAATACAAATGAGACAAACCGCGTGGAGGTTACCCTAATTTGGGTGTTACCATGGAAATCAGTTTCTCTCTCTACCTCTCTCTAGAATTTGGTGATTCTCTTCATCAGATTCAGTGTGTTCAAGAAATCGATCCTAATAACTGGTATAAGAGCTAAGGATATTCAATACGATCACTGATGAAGAGTTCGAAGTTTGGAATCGAGAAGTTTGATGGATCCGATTTCGATTTCTGAAAGATGCCGATCGAAGATTGTCTCTACAGAGTTGATTTTTAATAAAAAATTGTTATCATCATATGAATATTATTAGCTGTATATATATTTGTTCATTTCATTTATGAAATAAATAAGTAAAAATGTATATTTTATTTCTATGCATACGTACGATGTACATTAATCCTCCTTCTCCATTACGTAAATCAATCGATCCATAAGAAACCCTAATATATATATATGATAGAACAACACACATAACAAAAACTGAAGATATCTCTCTTCTGATTAATAAACACGCTTCAGAAGCAGGCATCCAGAACGCAGCAGCAGCACAATGCAGCAAAACTGAATCAAACACAAGAAATTACATTAATAATTCATGATTTGCTAAAGGAAGTGTAAATGATAGTAGTAAAACACTCACCATCCCTTCCAGAACCCATCGCCCTTGCGTTTGCTTTCTAGCTTGCAGTTATCTTTACCTCCCCCGCCATTGTTGTTGCCTGGATATCCAACTGGCGGTGGTGTAGAGACCAACTGCGGCACTGTAAAATGTTCAAAATACAAGTAAGTAAAGTAGGTATATACATAACATATACATATACATATATATATTATATGGATGATGAGAGCGCTGCAGCGTCATTAAATCCACCTGCAGTATCTCCAAAGGATTGTCTGTTGCTGTTGTGATTCATGTCGAACTGAATGAAGTAGTTAAGAAGAATGCGAGAGGTGATGGGTATTTATAGGGTTTTCAAAGCGCAATGGAGAGGTTCGAGAAGACGGCCGCGGTTGCTTAACGACGAAGAAGGGGGTTAGTGGGTCGGCGGAAATGCGCGTAAACAAAGAGAAAAGAAAGATGCTTCCTTGCCGTTATTTTAAGAGTATCATTATTTTGGACCACCCCCTTGTGTAAGGCCTGTTTGGTTCGTGGGCCAATGGAGGAATATAACTGGGAGACGTCTAATTTGAATAGAAGGAATAGATATGGGCTTTGTTGGTAGGTCCAAACAGATCTTAAAGAAGAAATACATTCTTAAGGTTTTGTTAAGTACCTTATGCACTTGAATTTTATTTTAATTTATACTCTTAGAATATACATAATATATATAATTATTATTTATTTTTTCATAAATTTACAAAATAAAATAAAATATATAATAAAATATTATATAAATAATTTGTAAGGTTTACTATTTTTCTTAAAAAAATCATTTTATTACTTTTTTCTTTGCTTTGAGGATAAGTATGATTAATAATTAATAATGGTATAAAAGTCATTATATTAATTGTTAAAACAAACTGTCATTTTCTTAATCTTCCCTCCCAATAAAGGTACTGCTATTCTCCTAAGTTAATCAACCAATAAAGATTAAGAAAAGAAAGGGAAGAGATAGGGTGATCTTTATATATATATATATATACATGATATTTGTATTGATTTGTTATGATAATTGTTATTAAAGTATGTGACTCCTCTAATTAATTCTCACACTATTTTTATTGATGTTTGTCCTCATTGAAATGTTTGTTCCACCTAAAGAGTAGTAAGTAATGATTGTGTATAGAGAGAATCCATTCAATGATAGAGAATAGGGAGGGGAAGGTTGCACTAAGATAAAGAGATTAGGATATATATATCACATTCAAAATCAATATATACATATATATAAAGTTGTATTATTGTGTTGGAGTTTGAGAAATTATTATTTATTTTAAAATAAAAATATTAATACATGGTTTGAAATAAATATTACATGACTTGAAAAAAAAGGTAACGAACATGGACAATTAAAGATGACCGAATAAATGGGTGTCACTTCACTTCGTCTTAAGAGTTAAGTTGTGGGTTTTATCAAAATAAGTTTAATTCAAAATTAATTTGCAATTATTAATTGATCAATTTTTAAAATTTAAATACGACTAACTGGTTCATGAGTCAACATGCATGATCCATCATCCATTCTTGCCCATTTAATTTGCACTATATTCATTTTACGGGTTAACATAACCAGTAGACTCATATGACTCACATACTCGTACAATTTATATGATTCATGCGACTCATGAACTTTTATATGATACATATTGTACAAGTCCATGAGTCGAGAAATACGACTCAAACACAACTCATTTTCGTGCAGGTTGGACAAATCGTGTCAAATTGATATGTGAGTCTAAAATTTCCAACATAAATATGACTCATAAATGAATCACTCACGCACTGATAAAACTATTAAAGTGTGAGAAACAATTTTATCCTCAACTTTTTACTGTAATTTTTATTCTATATATTTATTCAATTTAGTTTTTTAATATATTATATGTACCCGCTATTTTTTTTACTTAATTTAATTATTACCCTTATTGAATTTAATTAATGATTGTGTGTCTGCACTGCACCCATATAGATCTCTTATAAGTTGTGTCTAAAAGTGACTCCTCCTATAGGAATGGAGTAAGTGACCCTCTTCAAATTTTATTATGTATAATGTTGTTAAATTTTGTTATTTATTAAAAAAAAGATTTAAAATTTTTATATTTATTTTTCTGATTTTTTTTGCCTACTAATGCTTACATTTCAAACTTTATTTCTAACATAATGCTGTAAGATCCCGTACTAATCTCTCCATAAAAGCTGTCCATATTCTTCTTCTAGATGATGTTGCTAAAGTTGTTCATAATATGGGTTGTCACTTGTCAACGTGACACACGAATCATGGTCTAACCCTTAACTTGCCAACATTACACGACTCATGCTTATTCCTATCTTTCTTCATCACGAATATGTTTTTCTTGTTGAGGATATGAATTAATGTCAATAAATATATATTTTTAAGAAAACAAATTAATGGTGAAGACGGAGACATCGTTTAAAATCATTTTTTAATTAATTGCGTTGCTTAATTTAAATAATCTTCTATTTTGGTTTCTAGATAGTGGCTAAACGGCAGTGACGTGTAGAAATGGGCAATAATATATGTGTAAGGTTATTTTTGTGTGTGTATATAATATATATATATATATGGGTGGTATCGGTCGGTCCATTTCATCAAGCTATTTTTGGTAGGAGTGATAAAAAAGAATGTAGAACTGAATTACCGATAAGACCGGCCCGATTAGGACCGAGATCGACTAGGACCGAAACCGAACGGACGGTTTTTTTTCTTCAAGGTCGGTCTCGGTCTAGTTTTTTTTCCCCCCGAAAGCTCGTTTAGGACCGGGTCAGACCGAATGTATGTGGATTTGAGATTTTCATAATACCACACTGAAAGGAATGTGGAGGTTTTCTATCTCTATAAAAGCTGCATCTTGATAAATTTACTAAATAATATAGTGAGTTCATAGTGTTTCTTTGAGAGGTGAACTATTTTTTCGCCTTTTACTAAAGAATACCGTGAACTCATAGTTTTTTTTTGGTGTAGATTCGGTCAAGGACCGACACCGGTCCGAGTCAAGAAAAACCGACTCGGGCGGGCTTTTTTGTCCTAGGTCGGTCTCGATCCTCCAGAAGGCAAGACCGAAATTTCGATCTCGATCTTGCCTTCAGGACCGGACCGGACCGCCCATGATCAACCCTAATTTTTGGTGTATAGAAAATAAATGGTGCACTGCTCTACAATAATGGGATGTATTTGCATTTTCTCGTGAAAAATAAATAAATAAATGAAATTCGTTGTTTTGTTGAATATTGTCAGGTAATGTTTAATAATTTAAAAAATAAAATAAAATTTAGGCATAATTCAAAAAATTTACTTAATGTTTGTTTTTAAAAATTTTATTCATATTTTATCAGATGTTCAATTTCATTAAATTTTTATTTAAACATAATATAATATTTTATAGAAATTGGATAAAATAAAAAGAATACTTTTAATAATATTACAATTAAACCATTCAATTATTTTTATATATTACAAGTAAGTTCCAATCATTTTAAAAAGTTTCATGATGACTTTTCAAAATTCTCACACATTTCGTTAAATTTAAATGAAAAAAATAAAGAATATCTAAGCATGGCAAAGTATTTAGAGCAAAATTTTCATAAGTAAACACTAAAAATTTATGGGTAAACTCGTATTTAATCATAGTACCTTTTAAAAGGTAGGGAGCAGATTCAGTATTGTGTTGCTATTTGCTGTACAAATAGCTTGGCCAAAAAAAAAGCTATTTGCTGTACAAATACAATGTATGAATCTTTTTTTTTTTCAAAAAAGAAAAATTTAAGCGATCAACCTTAGATTAAAATACAATTATATACTTGTTTAAACATAATAGATATGAACTACGATATTAATGAAGCAGATAAAATTGAGGTATGAGAATTTGAAGGATAAACAACATTAAATTATAAATTTAATTATATATGTTTTTTTTAAATAATATTGAATAGCTAATAAAATATATATTTTTTGGGTAAGTACAATAAAATAATAACTTAAACATAGCAAATGAGATGTTGAGTTTGACTCACTATACATTCTAATTCAAATTGATATTCAAAGATTTATGTAAAATTGAGAAACTTTGACTGGAAAAAGTTAAAATTCACTACTTTTAACTCGGGCAGGCAATGGTGCGGTGAAAATCCATAACCATGGTTATAACCGTTACTGTTTAAAATGGTTAAACGTACCATTATGGCGTGGTGCGGTTATGGTGATGAATTTTCTACCCATAATGGTTATGATTATGGTATTTGAGCTATACCCATGGTTATAACCATGATTATTATATAAATATAATAATTAATTATTATTAATAAACTAATATATACAAAATAATGAAAGTTAATGTACATACATGTAATAAATAACTATGATGTTAGTTTTATATATTTTTATTGTTGACAATATAGATTTATCTATTTTTTAAATAAATTTTTCGGTATTTTATTATATTACATGTGTGAAATAAATATGGGTATACGGGTAAACCATGGTTAATAACGACAGTTATTTTAATGGTTATGGTATTGAAGATTGTACCCGTAATGGTTATGGTATGTAGTTTAATAATATGGTATGGTTATGGTATTTGTCATACCCGTACCATACTCTAACCATTGTCAGCCCTACTTTTAACATCATATTTGAAAATATAGTTTTTAATATATACATATATATATATATATATACCCTTGATCAACATACTCCGAATATAGAGACAAATGCCTCCATTTTTGTATATTTACCTCAAACCTAACAACAAATATATAAAAGGGTTAATTACTCGAAACGTTACACATATTTGACCAATGTGATTAATTGGTTAAACATGTTTTTTCGCGTGACTGAATGGTTACACATGTTTCAGCATGTGACTGATTGGTTACTCCGTCACTGAACTGTTAAAGTTTTCTGTCTGTTTCGCATGTGACAATCACGTGACCCTTATGAAATGACGGAGTTGCCATTCTGTTACTTTTCATGACCCTCTTCCTACTTTCCCTCCATTTTTGTCATACTATATCTTTGTGGTTGGGGTGTCTGCAATTGGAGCGTTAGAGCTGCTGGTTCTTGATTGTGGAATCTGACAGTGAAGGCATGGGTTTGTGCGAGGGGGTGTCAACAATCGGGATTATATCGGGTATCATTACGTACAGAGGAGAAATTGACAAGTTAAACAAGGTTGTAAATCAAACACATAACTTGGTTTATGATTTGCATCAACAGCTTGAAATGAAGGAACAATACATGAATGTTGAAGAAATCAGCACAAATTGAAGCTCCCTCAGAAACAGAGAATCTGTCATGTCTTGTGTTGACATTAATTGGGACCTAGAAAAACCCAACAATATCAAAGAAATCGAATCAGAACTAGAAAGGTTGGAATTGAACTTTCACATAACTGATTTTGTCGAGGTAATATAATTTCTGTAGTTTCTCTTGTTCTTGATTGATTTTGATTATTGTATAAAGATAGAAACTTATTTTGTAAATTCATGTGCAGTTGGATTCAGATTTTGAGATTTATCATCCGAGGAGACGTGAAATTGGACGGACCTCAAATCTTTTCTGATTCTGATGAAGTTTCAAGCACGATGGGGACTCAAATTTCTTCGCCAAATTATGCAGTGAAACCTCAAGATTTAGCTCTTCGTCTTCATCAAGTATTACAAGAACGGCTCGAAGCTCGAATCCACGAACTTGAAGTACCATTGGAGCTTACCCAGAAAAAAATGGATTTAGCACGATGAACTCAACATACTCCCATATCTATTTGAATTGACAATGCTGTTGAAAGCTCTATGCAATTTATGGATTCCACTCGCTGATCCAGCTGGTGATATTGGGGCAAATCTTATAACAGCTTCAGTTTCGTTTGTAATATTTGGTTGGCCATATTGATCATTCGAGTATAAATCTGATATTTGTTTCTTAAATTTATATTACGATAATCACCTAATCATTGTTGTGACTAATACGTTCAACACATTTACTCTTTTTATTTGAATCCCGTCATTTAGGGGAGGGCTTTTTAAAGGCATTACTGTCGGCAACATTATAGTGCTAGTAACTCCATTATCAACTTTCATTGCTTGTTGAGTCTGTTTGTTCTCTGCCCCTTTCTCTGTTGTTGATGTGTGGGGTAAGGTATATCAATGGCTGCTGTTTAGAGCTTTGAAGAAGATGTTTTTTCATTTTTAGTTTAAATTAATTAATGAATGGGAATGCTTTTTTAATAGTCATTAGTTAATGTTGTCTAATGTCTCCCCTGTTGTATTCTAGACTGATTTCCTCTCTAATTATAAAAAGAGATTATATATATGATGAAGAAGTCCAATGAAGTTCCACTTAAGTTTATGAGAGGAAAATGCAGCAACGAAAATGCAGAAGAACTTGATTCAAACACTGAAGATGATACATCTGCAAATGATACAACTATGCAACTTCCTTAAGATAATACAACTATGCAATCTTATGTTTTATGTCAATTGACAATTTTTGGTGAATTGAAATTTATAATAATGTATGAGATTTTGCAGTATTTGGGATAATTGAAAATCTGGATTTAGTTTTTCAGGGATCAACACTACTCTTTTTTAACCTCGGTAATAATGCTAAATTTTAACGTATTAATCACATTTTAAGAAAATATACGTAATCATTTAATCACACTACATGGAACATACACAACCATTTAATCACATTCTAGGATAACATATGTAACCATTTAGTCAAATTTCACGTTAGAATGAATTCTTTAATTTAGATACAATGCAATGAAATCCAGAATCTGCAGAACTAAAACCCATAACCTGAAGAACTTAAACCCATTTCAACAAATATTTAATAATAAATTCAAATTTAACAACAAATACATCAAACCATCTTCTTCTCATTGAAATCCTCGATTCGTTGCATCTCTTTCACTCCCATCTCTATATGTTTTCCAATTTTGAGATCTCCCTCTTCAGTGCTATGAAAAACAATATGAATAGTTTCTAGGTATATATATACAAATAAAAAACATTTTTGGGTTTAATTCAGGCATGGGCAATTCTTGAGTGCTTACTACAATTCTATATTAAAGATAAAGATTCATACAAATGACCTTGATTTGATCATTATTTGAAGAATATTGTGATTAAATCTTAACAACATTAGCTGGAACAAAATGGTCTCGATTAATAGGTCTTCACTATTCGTGGCATCAGCATAGGGCTATGCCCGAGCAGCTATGCGTTGGATCAGCTACTGGCCTCACACCATCCTGTGGGCCCTCGCGAATTCATTGCCAGTCGATTGTTGACAAGTGGTGGCTCGGGTTCTGCCTCAAAATTCGGAAGAGATAGCAACTCAATGATTCCAAGAAGAATGATCAGTAGTTGAGATTCAGAGCACTACTATGGATAACAATTTCTTCAATCGGTGTGGAGGGGATGAAGAACATCTCAGTTTCTCTGCTATGGGTGTGGAGAATTTCATTTAGGGATCCGGGATGAGGACATGAAATGGGCGTGGATAATTTCATTGTTGTGAAGAACCCAGATGGGTTTCTTCGATTGATGAGTAAGAGTAATTGCGTCATTTTATGTATCTAAATAGTGATTTAACTGTGATTTTTAACGATGAACAATAAAAATGACCAATTAGTCACATGTTGAAACGTGTGTAACCATTCTGCACAAGTTATAACATATTAGTCACTTGCGCAAACATGTGTTACGTTTCAAGTAATTAACCCTATATAAAATGGCTAGAAGAAAAAAACGTATATTTTCTGTAACCATTTTATTTTACTCAAAATATTCATAGTAACTTTATTTTTCTTTTGGTAAAATATTTATTTCTCTATTCATATTATTTTTTTTTCTTTCGATTTGTGATAGCACTGATACCAATTACACAGATAGAAGAAGGAATTGAGAGGTATTTAGCATTCAGTTTCTGCATAAATTCATCTCTTACAATTCACTATTCTTATACTTGTTCTTATTCTCATTCTGTTCTAACTAACCGAATCTACTAAGCCAGCACACCATGCTGACACAGCTACCAGAAGAAGCTTCTATTATTCTCTTCGGTTTATTGGACTGCAAAGGAAGAGCTGGACATTGGGCTGCAGAGGAAGAGGCTGATCTGCTGCTTTATTGGGCTGGCTCGGTTCGGCCCGTAACAGTTTCCAAGTTTCCTCGACTAATTCCTCATCTGATACGTACAAGTCGATGTCACGATTTTTTTCTCCTTTTTAATTATTTGTCCATTCTAATGTCACAAGGGTTGAGTTTACAATATTTATATAAATAATATTACTTGGTATATATATGGTTAATCATATTATTATTGTCAATTATGCTTCTCAACTAGATTCGAAGTTGAATATCAAACTGGATTGATGTGGGCGCTCAACTTGTTGTTTTTTTTTTCAAAAAATAAATATCAACGGATGATCTTATCTTATTTTATAATGACAAATTGTTACGGGCCGAACCGAGCCAGCCCAATAAAGCAGCAGATCAGCCTCTTCCTCTGCAGCCCAATGTCCAGCTCTTCCTTTGCAGTCCAATAAACCGAAGAGAATAATAGAAGCTTCTTCTGGTAGCTGTGTCAGCATGGTGTGCTGGCTTAGTAGATTCGGTTAGTTAGAACAGAATGAGAATAAGAACAAGTATAAGAATAGTGAATTGTAAGAGATGAATTTATGCAGAAACTGAATGCTAAATACCTCTCAATTCCTTCTTCTATCTGTGTAATTGGTATCAGTGCTATCATTGGTATCAGAGACCAGACACCCCCCTTCCCTGTGCTGATCTTCTCCTGTTACTGCTATTCTTCTCCGTTCTTACACCCCAATCCATTTTCCCTATGGCAACTGAAACTAGATGGCAGCAGAATGACCGAGCCTTGGCTACATTACAGCAGGCGGTCGAGGGTCACGATACGATGCTCAGTGAGATCAAGGCTACAATGAACGGGATCTTGAAGCACTTTGACTACTATCGCCAGAAAGGCATTGTTCCGGGCAGTGATGGGGATTCGGATGGCAACTCCCAGTCACCACAGGGCCAGACGTCAAACGGACGACCATTCCGTGTTGGCAGGATGGATTTCCCTAAATTTTTCGGTGAGGATGTAGTAGGTTGGCTCTACAGATGTGAACACTTTTTTAAAGTAGATAACATACCTGAAGAACAGAGGATCGACATCGTTACTATCCACGTCGAAGGAGACGCCCTACTTTGGCATCAAACATACGTGAAGATGAAGGAGCTGCAGGGCAATACCTTGACTTGGGCTGAATACTCCGCAGCAATCCAAGCTCGTTTTGGCCTCAGCAGCTACGACGACCCAATGCTGGACCTTCGTAACCTGCAGCAAGATGACTCTGTTACTGAATATTACAGACAATTTTCAGCTATTTTTCACCATCAACCTACGACCCAACATTACACGCCATCGCCCACCTTTGCAGCAGCCTCCCCTGCATCAACCCCCACCAAAACCACCTCAGCAAGGAGCTGTCCAATGGAAAAATGCAGGGTCACGCACCAGTCGTATTTTATCAAGTAAAGAGATAGCGGATAAACGAGCCAAGGGACTCTGTTTTGGCTGTGATGAGAAATTCTCACCAGGCCACCAATGTAAAAAGCAGCACATATTTATGTTAGAAGTGGAGTCAGACGGTGCCTTACCTGAGATTGAGGACGCATCAGACGATACTCGATCCCTTGAACCGGTCAGCGAGAATCCAGTCATTTCGCTTCATGCAATAACTGGATCATTTGGGGGCTCTACCATCCGTGTGGTGGGTTCGGCTGCGGGCAAGCCACTTCACATCCTGGTGGATTCAGGTTCGACCCACAATTTTTTGGATCTTGCCACTGCTCGTAGGCTAGGATGTCCTGACGTACAAGTTCCGCCTTTCCATGTTGGTATGGCCAATGGCCAAAACCTGAAATGCAACTTAGCCTGTCATGGGTTCCAATGGTCCTTACAAGGCCGATCATATGCTGCTGATGTGCTGTTAATTCCCCTGTCCTCTTTTGATCTCATTCTGGGTGCCCAGTGGTTGTCTCGATTCGGAGATGTGGTGATGAACTTCGATAAGTTGTATGTGAAATTCTTCGATGGGGAACAACTCTGTGAGCTGCAAGGACACAAAGAACCTGCTGTCAGTATCTCCTCTTCTTCTCGGATTAACAAGCTGCTGGATACGGAGAAACAGGTTGCGTCCATTCACCTTTGCAGCTTGACGATCTCTCCTGCGGATGCATCGGGTCCTGCAATCAAAAACACAGTCCCACATCAGTTTGGAAACTTGGTAAGCGAATTTAGTGACGTTTTTGATGAACAAACGAGGCCTCCCCCACAACGATCAATTGACCATGCTATCCCTCTTCGGCAAGGAACACAGCCTATTGCAGTAAGGCCATACCGTTACCCGAATATTCAAAAGGCAGAGATTGAGAAACTAGTCACTGAGATGCTGAAAAACGGGGTTATTCAGCCAAGCACAAGTGCATTCGCTGCACCACTTGTCCTCGTCAAGAAAAAAGACGGTTCATGGAGGTTTTGTGTGGATTATAGGAAATTAAATGCTGCCACGATCCGGAACAAGTTCCCTATTCCATTGGTGGAGGAGTTACTTGATGAACTACACGGAGCTACAATTTTTTCTAAGCTCGACTTACGATCTGGGTACCATCAAATCCGGATGCGTGAGGAAGACATCCACAAGACGGCTTTTAGAACCCACGAAGGCCACTACGAGTTCTTGGTGATGCCTTTTGGACTTACCAACGCCCCTGCGACTTTCCAACATCTGATGAACTCAATCTTTAAGCCATTCCTTCGTCGGTTTGTTTTAGTTTTCTTCGACGACATCCTTATTTACAGCGCCAATTCTGGTTTGCATGAACAACATCTCCGGGCGGTTCTCCTCAAGCTCAGGGAACATTCCCTCTTCGCCAAGTTAAGCAAATGCTCATTTGGGGGGTCAAAGGTGGAGTACCTCGGACATTTTGTGACAGGGTCGGGTGTGTCGACAGATCCTTCAAAGGTGGAAGCCATTTCTAATTGGCCTCAACCCAAGACCATTCGACAACTAAGGGGTTTTTTGGGATTGGCTGGTTATTATAGGCGCTTTATCAAAGGGTATGGCTCACTCTGCAAGCCTCTTACGGAGCTCCTAAAAAAAGATAAAGTTGTATGGTCAGCTGCTGCGGAAACATCTTTTTCTCTTCTCAAGGAAGCACTTCAATCTGCACCTGTGTTAGCCTTGCCCGACTTTGAGAAACCATTCGTTATTGAAACAGATGCTTCGGCATTCGGGATTGGAGCAGTTCTAATGCAGGCCGGTCATCCTATCGCCTTCATCAGTAAGACACTCTCCGCTCGACATCAAGCTCTTTCGGCCTATGAGAAGGAGCTATTGGCCATACTCTTCGCAGTTAAGAAATGGCACTACTACCTCATTGACAGACACTTCATCATCCGAACTGATCAGCAGAGTCTAAAGTTTTTACTCGAGCAAAAGGTGACCACACCCCTGCAGCACACATGGTTGGCGAAACTACTCGGATTCGACTACGCCATTGAGTATAAGGCGGGTAAGGAAAATATTGCTGCAGACGCCTTGTCCAGAGTAGGTGATTGTTCAGTCGCTGCTTTATCCATCTCGGGTCTTCCTTTGGTCTTCATGCCTCGTATTGCCGCCAGTTGGGAGGCTGACCCAACTTGCAAACAATTGATCACTAGCCTTCAAAGTGGTCACGGGCCCTCTAGCTTCACTTGGAAGGAAGATAAGCTATGGAGGAAAGGGAAACTAGTCATTGGTGCTGATAACACTCTTCGCAAGGAATTGCTTGAGTTGTTCCATACATCGGCTATGGGAGGCCACTCGGGGGTGCACGCCACAACTCAGAGGTTAACAGCCCTGGTTTATTGGAGAGGGGCCAAGAAACAGATCCGCCAATACATCCGAGAATGTGAGACTTGTCAGCGTAACAAGACGGAAACCACGGCACCTGCTGGTTTACTACAACCTCTTCCTATCCCGAATGGTATTTTTACAGACATTACCATGGATTTTATTTCTGGGTTGCCTCGTTCCCAAGGCAAGTCGGTCATATTTGTGGTGGTCGACCGTCTAACCAAATATGCTCACTTCATGCCTTTGGCACATCCATATTCGGCTTCAACGGTGGCACAGCTTTTCCTGGACACTATCTATAGACTTCACGGCTTGCCTCAAACCATTGTAAGCGATCGTGATCCCGTATTCATCAGCTCATTCTGGAAGCAACTGTTTTCGTATCAAGGTGTGGAGCTAAGGCTGTCATCGGGTTATCATCCTCAGACGGACGGCCAAACTGAGGTAGTCAATCGTTGCCTGGAAACTTATTTGAGGTGCATGGCTGGTGATCGACCAAACACATGGTGTAGATGGCTGCCCCTTGCAGAATGGTGGTACAACACAACTCCACACTCCGCAATCAGAACCACTCCTTTCGAAGCTCTCTATGGGTTCCCACCACCCCTACACATCCCCTACATACCTAGAGACTCCACGGTGATGGCTGCTGACCTTCTCCTTCGGAACAGGGAGGACTCCATTCAGTTATTGAAATTCCATATGACCCGCGCTCAAAATCGGATGAAACAACAATCGGATAAACATCGCACAGATCGCCAATTTGCTGTCGGTGATTTTGTGTACCTAAAGCTACACCCGTACCGCCGTGCTTCCCTAAGGTCAACTGGAGCTCAAAAACTTCAACCAAAATATTTTGGGCCTTTCCAAGTTTCCAAGCGTGTGGGAGAGGTAGCTTACCAGCTCAATTTACCTCCTCAGGCGAAGATTCACCCGGTGTTCCATGTCTCCTTGCTGAAGCTCGCTCGTGGTGATCACCATACCGTAATTGACTTACCTCCGGACGCAGCAGACTCCTCAACTCCGACGCCCATGGCTGTGCTGGAAACCAAAACCACCAGAAGAAGGAACCGTGCTGCCCTGCAATTGCTCATTCACTGGAACAACTCCTCGCCTGCTGATGCCACTTGGAAGTTTGCTGATGACTTCCAACTTCGATTTCCAGATTTTTACCTTGGGGACAAGGTTCCTTATGGGGGAGGCAATGTTACGGGCCGAACCGAGCCAGCCCAATAAAGCAGCAGATCAACCTCTTCCTCTGCAGCCCAATGTCCAGCTCTTCCTTTGCAGTCCAATAAACCGAAGAGAATAATAGAAGCTTCTTCTGGTAGCTGTGTCAGCATGGTGTGCTGGCTTAGTAGATTCGGTTAGTTAGAACAGAATGAGAATAAGAACAAGTATAAGAATAGTGAATTGTAAGAGATGAATTTATGCAGAAACTGAATGCTAAATACCTCTCAATTCCTTCTTCTATCTGTGTAATTGGTATCAGTGCTATCAGAAACCCACCATTTCATTAAGTATGGAATAAAAATAACATTATAAAAAAAACTATTGATATAAAAAAAAACTATTGATATCGGGGTATTTAATTAAATTTTATTACAATGTGTAATAAAAAAAAATATAAATTGTAAATAAGAACATTAGAGTCGAAATGTTCATTTAAGTTAAAGTTAGGATATTTTGAGCTCTTTAAAAGAAGTTAATATTGGCTAACAGCCGCTAACCAACCATAGCCCAATAATAAATGGACACAATGTCTAACGGTATCGTCTTTGCTTAGAAGCAAGAGGTCCCGAGATCAATTTTCGTCATGTCCTAAGAATATTTTTTTTTTTGCCATCCAATAAATAATTCTGGGACATACCGAGAATTGATCTCGGGACCTCTTGCATCCAAACAAGGGCGATACCGTTGGACTAAGTGTTCGTTTGTCCCAAGATTACTTAGATGGCAAAAAGACCCAATGATGTTGACATAGTACAAGTATGATAAATACTATATTTGTTTTTTTTTAATTATAACGAATACAATTTTTAATACCATAATTAAATTCATAATTATACTCATAATTATTATTTTACACGTATACTCGGTCATACTCAAAATATTCATATATTCTTCAAATGTGTGTAAAATAAATTTGAAAGTGTCTAGTTATAAAATAATAACTTAACTATTAAAATAATGTAATTGCAACACAATCAATTTAATTTCAATTAGATATACATAATAAAATATATTTACATCATAAGTTATTATATATATTTATATTAATAAATATTATACGGTTATGACAATAATTACATTTATAAAAAAATACTATAATTATAGGTAAAAATAAAATTATCACCGCGATGAGATTAATCATCTAAAAGTATAATCGGACAAAAAATAATTTTTGATTTTTATTTTTCACCACCTTGCCAGCCCTACTAATAACCACGTGCAAAGTGCAAACAATTACCAAGAGCCACAAGCAAACTTTTGAATCATAGAGGATGTAATTTGAGCCCCATGTGCCAAATTTGTTACTCTGGGGTGGAGAACATAGATCACATTTTGCGTGGGTGTACTCATGCAAAAGAGATGTGGAATTCAGTCACTGAGCCGCCAAATCTGGGGCAATCTTTCCACTACCTTTTGAATGAATGGATCAAATATGGGTGTCAGGAAGCAGGTGTCAATAATCAAGGAGTCGAGTGGAAGTTCTTTTTTCCATATGCTCTATGGAACATTTGGAAAAATAGGAACTCTCTTATTTTTAATGATAAACCTGCTTTTTCTTCTATTTATAATGTATCTTTATCTCATGCAAAATTTCACCAAAATGCTTATTTTGAGACTGACATTGCTAATGAGTTTATTTCCATTGATATTAGTTGGGTTCCTCCAAAAAAGGATTGGTTTAAAATTAACACAGATGGAGCTGTTAAGGGAAATCAAGGTTTTGCAGGAGCCGGTGGGGTCATCCGAGACTACAGGGGTCAATGGGTTGCAGGATTCTCTAGGAATTTGGGTTGCTCAAACAGTCTCACTGCAGAATGTTGGGCAATCCGAGACGGGCTGCTCTTGGCAAAGGCACTCGGATTAAAGGCGATTCATCTTGAAAGAGACGCTCTTTCGGCCCATAAGGTAATCTCTGACGAAAATATGTCAAATCAAAAACTAATGCCGATCATTGCGGATTGCAGGAAGCTATTGATGCAGTTCGAAAGAATGAAGTTCAGACATATCTTCCGGGAAGCAAATGTGGTAGCGGATACCATGGCGGGTATGGCGGTCAAACAACGACATGTGTTTGAAACCCATAGCTCACATCCGAAGGAAACTATTAACGCGCTCCGAAAAGACGCTGTCGACTTTTCTTTTTCGCGAATTGTTAAAGCTAGCTAGTTTTGGTTGTGTAATTTGAACTTGGGTGATTAGTTGTCACCTTTAGCAGTTATTTAATCCATAATTATAATAAAAAAAAAATTACCAAGCCCCATGCCATCTGTAACATCTCTCGGTTCTATTTTTTCGTCATTAAAATAATAGTTTGTTACGTTAATTAATATCAATAAACAATACTATACTTAAAAATGTATAAAATCAATCAATAAATGGTATTTTTTTTTTTGATAATTATGGATTAAAATAACCGCAATTGGTGATAATTAATCACCCAAGTTCAAAATACACAACCAAAACTAGCTAACTTTAACAATTCGCGAAACAGAAAAGCCCACAGCGTCTTTCCGGAGCGCGATAAAGGTTTCCTTCGGAGGAGAGCTATGGATTTCAAACACATGTCGTTGATTGAGCGTCATACCCGCCATGGTATCCGCTACCGCATTCGCTTCTCGAAAAATATGTCTGAACTTCATTCTTTCGAACTGCATCAATAACTTCCTGCAATCCGCAATGATCGGCATAAGTTTATGGTTTGACATATTTTCATCAGAGATTAACTTATGGACTAAGAGAGCGTCCGTCTCAAGGTGGATAGTTTTTAATCCGAACGTCAATATATGGTATCGATATGTGTCTTAGAGTGTATGGTGTTATTAGGGGTCGAGTTGTGTCTTCCAATTCGTCGGTTCGATGGAACCGAAGCAGATGGAGTTGGCAGCGCATGGGAAGGGCCGCGAGGAATGGCACGACTGTCGACCAGTTTCGGTTATATAAATACGGTATATTATTATATAATAAGTATTTAAGTTGTTGTTTTTTCCGACCGGTTCTGGTCAAATGAAAAATCTAATATTTAAAAATGGACTAATTTTCCTGTATTTATAATTCAAACTTAGTTTTTTGTTATATTATTTAAGCAACCTTATGATAAAAAAAATAAAAAAAATAAAAACAATTTAAGCAACCATTCTTTATTAATAGTATTGGAATTACTAGTTGTTTGAATATTTTTATTTATTTAAATACTATTTTGAAATAATCTTACACATAACATGTGACACAGTTGAATGATTGCAAGTAAAAAATAAAAATAAACCTTTGAAGGACCACGCGTTTAGTATATGCCTATATGGACATCTAAAAAAAATTAAAAAAATTTAGGGATTTATTTTTCTTGCAAGATTATCTTTATAGTTATATATACAAGTCTTTATATATATATATATACAAGTCTACTATAAGTAATAAAATTTCGCTTAATACTCTTTCAGAATGATATATACAGTAAAGTACTAAAACGTCACCTAAAAACACTAAACAACATACTATTATTTTTAGGGAGATTCTATTTGCAGACCATCAACTACTTTATACAGATCACTTTTGTTGAAATACTAAAATGCCCTAATAACATTTTACATATTTGTCCTTACCAATTTTAAGAAAATTAATTATTAAATCGACCCTCGTATTATCAAAATGGTGAAAAATTATGCTTTTAACAAATTTTGAACCCTATACCTCTTACATACTAGCTAAAAGTTTTACCACTACACTAGTAATTCCCAATTGCTTTCTTATATACTTCAACTATAATTATTGAAGAAACTCTCATATTATTGTATTAAACATCTCATGTTTATTTATTGATGCTCTGTAGTAATTAACATTTGTTCAACGTTGTTTGTTTAATTATAGCTTTAATTTAATTATGTATCTACTATTCGAATTTTTTAAAAATGTTTGAAGATTAAGTAATTTTCTAAAATTAATATTTATAGACTACAAGAATACTCATTTTGAAAATATTTTTCAACCATCTCTAAAAAAATCAGAAAGACTATAATATGTAGATAATTAAATTAGAACTCTAACACATATGATGCTAAGTTTCAATTTTCCCATCAACCATAAAATTTGGTCAAATTTATAAAAATTGTCAAAAATTACCAACACTACTTTGACCAAATTTTATAATCGATAAGAAAAATGAAACTTAACATCATATATGTCGTTAGAGTTCTAATTTAATTATATAAATACTATAATATTTATGATTCTTTTTAGAGATGGTTGAAAAAAAATAAAAATGCATATTCCGATAGTGTATAATTAGTATATTTAGAAAAATTTGGTAAAAAAAAAAGTATATTTAGAAAATTACTTATTTTCAACCATTTAAAAAAATCAGTAGATACATAATTAAATTAAAACTACAATTAAACAAATAACGATGAACAAATGTTAACTACTAAAGAGCATTAATAAATAAACATGAGATGTTTAATACAATAATATGAGAGTTGCTTCAATAACTATATTTGAATTATATAAGAAAGTAATTGGAATTACTAGTATAGTGGTAAAACTTGTAGCTAGCATGTAAGAGGTTTAGGATTCAAAACTTGCTAGAAACATAATTTTCACCATTTTGATAATATGTTGTCGATTTAGTAACTATGAAAATATGAAGTCGATTTAATAATTAATTTTCTTAAAATTGACAATGACATATATGTAAAATGTTATTAGGACATTTTAGTATTTAAACAAAAGTGGTATGTATAAAGTAATCTATGGTCTGCAAATAGAATCTCCCTTATTTTTACTATAAATATATTATATTTTTATTAAATTAATACTTTTATTATTTATATGTGAATATACTTATTCAAGTATTAAAAACAACTACCCGAAAAAACATCTCAGCTTTTAACAAATGGTTGAATCAATTGATAATGGTCAAGATCGATCCTTCAGCCATCTAAACCAACTCTGAACGAGTTTGAGTTTGCACACAAAATTAGTTACATAAACCAACACTTTCCATGTGGTTGTAAAATTTGCATTTTTTTCATGATCGTATTTATTGTTATACCATCATCATCATATATCTTTGACTAAGTCCTATCAACATAATAGTATAAATTTAGTTTTTTTCTCCCCGTAAAATCTCAAAGATTTTATTTTATTCTGAAAATGTCAAATAGTAAGAGTGTCGTAAGAAGAGAAATAAATCCTTCTCTATTTTCGTGGCACAACAAAAAGGGCAATAAAATAAAATATAAAAAAAACTCTGCCAAGTCCCATCCCATGCGATGCGACCTGCATGATTTAATTTGGACATGACAATTTTGTCCTCCCTCCAAACCTGATATTCAGAAACAAAAAACAATTGTCGTGGCACTCAAAGTGCGGGTCCCACATTCAACTTTTACCTTACCTGACCATGAAAACCTTTTTTTTTTTTTTATTTAATATAAAGTGAAAAACTAAGCTATGTATGTAAATATGTAATAGTAAGAATAATAACTAATAAGAACGACAGACGATTGAATAATTTAAAAATTTCTCGGAAAATAATGATTAAAATAGTTTTAGTTTGTTGGAATTTCTATGTAACTTTCTTCAAATATTTTTTGCATATGGTTATTTTGTAGGTCATTTATCATTCAAAATTATTAATAACCTTAATATATATTCATCTAAAAGGAAACAAAATATTTTATTATACAAACTATATTAATTTTATAATTGTACTTATATCTACGAGAATTTAAAATGGATACTTTTTAATGTAATTAGTATGAATACCTATATCCTGCAAATCAAGTAGCGAACTCAATTCAATTCCTAATAATGTAAAATAAAATATTGATCAACACTTATACTTCTTAAGATCTAATTTTTATTTTAATGTAAGTGAAAATTATTATAGATGTAAAACAGATGTATTAAGAATATTGTATTTCAGATAAAGGCCACCTAAATACACAGAGAAATTAAAAATATATATATATAAAGTATATTTCAACTTTATCTCCTAAGGTAATCTCTGAATACAATATGTCAAATCAAAACCTAATGCCGATCATTGCGGATTGCAGGAAACTATTGATGCAGTTCGAAATAATGAAGTTCAGACATATTTTTCGAGAAGGAAATGCGCTGGCGGATATCATGGCGGGTATGACACTCAAACAGCGACATGTGTTTGAAATTCATAGCTCACCTCCAAAGAAAACTATTAACGCGCTCCGAAAAGACGCTGTTGGCTTTTCTGTTTCGCGAATTGTTAAAGCTAGCTAGTTTTTGTTGTGTAATTTGAACTTGAGTGATTAGTTGTCACCTATAGCGATTTTTTTTAATCCATAATTATAATAAAAAAAACATGTATATATAATATTATAAGTTAAAAAAAAATCAGGTTTTAATAATCGATATCAATCAATCGAATAATGTTAATGGTTTATTGCTTTGACAATAAATAAATTGTAGCATCTAATCTGAAGGATTCAGCAATAATTTTGAGCAACCATATGCGTTTGCTAGATAACATAATTACTTTTATTATTATAGTAATATCATAAAGATACAAAGTTTAGATAAACAAGTCACCATAATTAAATATCAAAATATTTGTAGTTACCAAAGTTATTTCTGACTATATAATATATAATAACTTTGTTGTCATAATATCATATATTTACTTCTTAAAATGGATAATTAATTACTATTTTTTCCATCTGTAAGTGGATGGCTAGGCCTACGTGGTAGAGACTGGCAGGCCTGAGTCGGCAAGTTATTACGTGGCGGACGAGCTTATTTTTAAAAATCAATAATTAATGTCAATATTTAGGAATTTTATATAATAATAATCTCGTGCGATAATTATGGGGAGAATGACATATATAGTCCTATAAGTATTGAGGAGAGGACGAGATGACTAGGGGTATTTCTGGTAACCGGATCAAATATCTTTTAGTACACGCACATTCCCCCACTCCCTTTAATGGTGACGATGATGGTTGAAGAAGAAGATTTGCATTTACTTTCCGTGAATGGAAGAGGAGAGAGAAAGAGGTGTACGACTTTCTCTCTCTCTAAACTGAGTCTTTTAACAGCTACCCCTCTCCTCTCCTAATAAACCTCTGCCACCTTTTATTTGCCTCTCCTCGTCGTCAATATCCTCATCATCACCATCGGCTTCTCCTCTCCTTTTTCTCTCTCCCATAAGCAGGAAAGAAAACTCCAACCACTGAAGACGATTCGCAGCACTAATTACAGTAAACGAGACTTGCGTGCATACATATAGCCATGGCGGTTGAAGCTCGCCATCTCAGTCTTTTTCCCTCTCAGCTCTTAGGCTACAACAGGTTCATCTCTTTTCTTTACGTAATAATCATATCTATGTATTTTGTTACCTCCACCGATCAGAAGCTGATCCTATTCTATTCTTTGATGTGATGAATGGCAGAGAAATCATGACCAACGGTATTGAGACCGGTGTAAATATCTATAACGATCAGATGGCGGCTTACGGTCTCCCTCCATTTTCAGGAACCACAACCGTGCCGGCGGCTCCGATTCCGATGTACGGTTACGGCGTAAGTGATTATCTGCAGCACCAGCAGAGGGATGCGGCGATGAAATCGGAGAGCGGTGTGACTTTCAACGTCACTCCTTCGCTTTCCAGAAAACGCGCTCGATCGGATTCTGTTAATCCGCTCCTGTCGTATGCAATGGCGCAGAGCAACAACCGGAGTTGCAGTCTCTACTCGTTTCTTGGCGAAGACCTGTCTCTCCAAATCCAGAAAGAGCAAGTCGATCTCGATCACCTTATTTCTCAACATGTGAGTTCTTCCTTCCTTCTCCTTCGGTAGGTTGCAACGTTTTTGTTCCAGTGGTTCGATTCCTGATTCTCGAACTCGTCTATTCCTTATGTGCAGATGGAGAAAGTGAGGATGGAGATCGAAGAGAAGAGGAAACGGCAAGCGCGGGGGATGGTGCAGATAATAGAAGGAGAGTTGGTAAAGCGGCTTCGCGCCAAAGAGGACGAGATAGACAAGATAGGGAAGCTAAATTGGGCACTGGAAGAGAGAATCAAGTCTCTATACATGGAGAACCAGATATGGCGTGACCTAGCCCAGGCCAATGAGGCCACCGCCTCCGCCCTGAGAACGAACCTTGAGGCGGTGCTCGCGCAGGTCAATGGCGAACGCAAAGCCGGGTATGTGCCGGAGGATGATGCTGCAACTGCCGCCAACAACAATGTGGTGATGGACGATGCTGAGTCTTGCTGCGGAAGCACCGGGAATGACGAAGTAGGGCGCAGTGTAGCAGTTAGAGAGGCGCAGGATAAGAACAATAAGTGGTGTAGGAACTGCGGGGAAGTGGAATCGAGTGTGCTGCTTTTGCCTTGCAGGCACCTCTGCCTGTGTACTGTGTGTGTATCTTCGCTCCACACTTGTCCCGTCTGTAATTCTGCTAAGACCGCCAGCGTGCATGTTAATCTTTCCTGAACAAAAACAAAAATCCGAATCCAATTCAAGAGAAATCTTAAAAAAGTTCCAATATTTTTAATCTCACTACTATTCGTTGTAGTTTAGTTGACAATTATTAGTTCTCCCTTGCTGGATTGATTCCCTTCGCTTGCAGCTAAATTGGTGAATCATTATTTGAAGTCCTTCGCTTTTGCATGTTCTATTGTTCTCTCTTATCTATTATAAAACGATAAGAAATGCTTTCACACAAATGTGCAAGTAGTACTGGGTCTATGGATTCTGAAGTTGAGAAATGATAATGTCGGTGGATGTTTCACTTCTTTATGTTGTGGGTGAAAAATACTGACAGGGGGGTCGGGGTCCAGGCCAGACGAGGAAGAGTAAACAAGGCGACAAAGAAGGTTGGGGTTTCAGTTTTCGTAATAAAGGAGTGGTGCTTGGGAGGTAGCGCGTGGCAGTCAAATAGTGTAGGGGGACAGGACTGACACGTAGGACGCGCGCAAATGTCGCTGTTAAAGGGAGCGGTTGGCAGACAGTTTTATATTGTTATTTTAAAAAACCATTATATTTCTCGTGTGGGGAGGGAGGGACTAGGGAGATGTGGTGGGGTCTTTGGATTTAATGGCCGGTCACGTTCGTTTTTGAATAGTCCAACCTACGTGCCCCATAGGGTCGGTCCAAGGCGTGATGGGTGAGTCGGTGGCTGAGCACGATGGTGTCTACGTGTCTCCTTCTAGTAGTAGTATGGATAGGACCGTATTTGGTGGTAGTATCATGCTTCATTTAATTGAGAAACCAGTGAAATATTAATAAAGATACCAAATAACATAATTTATTTTCTTCTTTTAATTGGGGAAAGGGTCCTGCTGCACTGCAATCGTGGTGTGGTATAGCACCCTATATCATGCTCTCTAGTCTAGTCTATAGTCTATGCCAATATGTTTGTTTTTCACTTATTTATTTATTGGGAGACAGGTCTAATCGAATCTAATCTGGATATTACATCAATCCATCCGCCCGTCAGTAGCAAAAAATGGAATCCATCAGAGGAAGGGATTCTTTCTCCTTACAAAATACAAATACCGCTGGTCTGGATCTGGTTGTGTCTAGATGTGTGATTTTGACGGAAAATTCATTATGATTGTATTTATGATATATCGATGTTAATTAGAATTAGCGTAGTAACTATTACTATTCAGATTAGGTTGAATCCTGAAAATCTTCCTTTTTACGCGGGTGTCACTCCTCTCGGGTCGAACTTGCATAGATAGACAGCTTCAAGTTGATCCGTTTATTCCACTCTGAAATTTAAGTCATGTCAGTCTGACGATTTGAAAAGCTTTTATGTAGATGTGGTAAATTTCAGAATGTAATAAATGATAATGAATCTGTATTTATAGTATTGACTTAACCGATGAATAGTGTTACATTTTACCATGGTTAGCTTTTTCACTGAAGTTAAACTGACTTTCGGTTGGAACAAGAATCATATTCATAAATATCAAATATGTTTGATCCCCATTTAATACGGTCTTATCCTAATACGGGAAGATGACGTATTTTATAGGCTACGCCTCCCTAGTTTGATGAACATAATTTTCTTGATTTTATTTAAAAAGCTAATAATAAATAGTTATTAGATAAGGATCTCTTATAAATCCACATGCTTCTATGCAGTAGTTGTAAATAATCGTATTATTTAATTACGGGATGGAGGAGAGAGAATGAAGGGAAGGTAGGGAAGGAGGTTGGGCAGTTGAGCGACGTCCTACAGTGCTATGTCCGTTTCGCAATGTGCACGTCCACTTGCTCATATTTGTCTCTTCTTTAATTAGTATTATTATTAATATAGTAATCATTTCATATATATATATATATATGGTGTGTCCTGATGTCGCTGTCAATAGACAAAGTGTACCTCGGCTAGGCCCGCTCCACTCTCGGCCTCTGGGACAACCCAGCATCACAACTCCTCCTCCTTCCTTTTAACCTTTTCTTATTAAACAAATTATATATATATAATTAATAATAATAATAATTAAAAAAAATCAAGTGTCCATCCAAATCTATCCTTTGGTCTCAACAAAGTAAGGTAGGGTTAGCCTTGGGTCCCAATCTAGATCCACTCCAAACTTTATTCATCCATCATTATCATATATCAATCCAATACATGCTAGCTGGCTGGCAGGCTGACCATATTAATCAATACTTGTCAATATACATAGTGTTTAATTTGGTATCAGTCAATTTCTTTTTTATACCACCGGCGGCCTTGTGTTATAGAAGTTGAGAGCGCTGACTCTAAATTGGTTTGATTTCAGGGTAACAAATTTGAATCACACGGGAAAAATAGGAAAATGATTACAACTTGTATCTAACAGGCCGACTTCTCAATCCTAAGATACGGTGAAGCTATGTTGACGGGACCCGTGTATGAACAGTTTTCTTAGTGGAATCTTGAGTTTCGTAGGACGAAAGTCACAAAATTACATAGCGGAGTCAACTTTATCAATACTAATAGTCCATTCCTTCTAATGCATACACGAAGCCACGTTAGGATGAGGGGGGCAACCTCCTCAACTTTTAGATTTGTGTCGATTATACTCTAAATAATATATTTATTTTCAGTTTAACCGTTTAAATTTTTACATTTGCCATCTCTGAACTTTTTTTGCTTTCACTATTTATCCTTAGACTAATTTTGTCCTCACTCACCTAAATTCTTGGTTTCGTCCATGTTCTAATGGTAAAAAAAAACATTTTTTTTAATATAAAATGATTTCCGATTATTTATCTTATTATCTTTTCCTACATCAACTATTACAGGACACAATAATAATAATAATAATGTTATAATTTATAAAATATTAAATAATATTTGTTAGCATCATATTCATCATTCATAAATGAAATGTCTGATATATATACATTGCACTTGTCACGAAACAGAATATAAATCCAATCCATTCATAAAATAACAAATAATGCGCCAAATTCATCTGCAAGATAATGACGTGGCATGTGCTTCGGCAAGCCGTTTGTCACTATCAAACATGATAAATATGTGATACTTAGTTTTGGTTGTTGGGTTCTCTTCTCTTACATAGATTAAGAAATTATTTTTTGAATAATTCATAACCTCATTTTATAAATATTATGATAATATTGGGGAAAAAAATAATATACTACTATTCACTAAATTAACTTAGTTACCCACTTCTCTCTATTCCATATTATTATGTGACCATGGCAATGGCATGTCTCGGTTAGGTATACATGGATGACATCATATAATACAATTTTAGTTTTATAAATATTTATCTGTAATGTATGACATAGATCGTTATTTTTATTAATAATGGATAATTTTTGAACCACTATAGTTTTGATGTGTAATTTAATATTACTATTTTTAACAATTTCTCTGACGCGTGGATAGTTGAATATTTGAGTTTGTAGTTGAATACTTGTATAGTTTCATTATTCTATCCTCGATTTATTTGTCAACTCTTAGAGATGTATTATACTGCGAAGGCAAACGTCGCACTTAACAAGTTAATATTTTAATTAATAAAAAATAAGTTCCGGTTCGGTTCAACATCCCCAAATCAAACCCCTAACTGGTTCTCTACTGTCCTCAATATTGGGTTGCATATCCTGGTCTGAGTGGACTCGAGGGCTTTGGTCATGGTTCAACCCCATTTTCATTCGAATATGACAGCAAGATTTTGCGTAGTTAAATGTGGTTAATCTTAAACTTAAGAGTATATTAAAACTTTATATTTATAAATTAAAACTGTCTCATAAATTCGAATTTATGAGTGAATACTTTCTCAAAAAAATAAGTTTAACGGAAAATCTTAAATTTAAGGTTATATCGAAACTTTTCAATCACAGGTTTGGATTGATGAGACAGTTGTTTAACCCGTACACCTTAACAACTGTCTCATAATTTATAAATTTTGAGTGAAAATTTTCCGTAAAATCATCAGTTTAATAGTAACTTAAGCTGAACATACCAAAAATCTTTACTCACAATTCACAAATTTGGACTTATGGTATAATTTATTAAGTGGTATAACTTAAATGGTTATTAGTGTTTTATCACCATTTTTAAGAGAGAATAATACCAAACAATAGCCTATCCCATATAAATTTCACCTTATATATATATATATATATTATTTTTTGGTATAAAAAGAATATATATATATATATTATTAATTAGTAAGTTTATATTATATATATATATATATATATAGTCGGACCCGCGAGATCATGACCTATCTCTATCCCTTTTAGGAGTCATTGGTGTTCCCTTTCTTTATTTCCCCCCATCTATTCTTAAAACACGTGAATCTGATTCCCCGACCCGTTATACAATACGACCTCTCTCTCTCTCTCCTTTTCTTTAATTTATTATTATTACTACGTTCTATATTAATTAATTATTTTTAACATAATTAATGAATCAATGACCGTTCACTTTGGTCAAAAAAAAAAAAACCGTTCACTTATCTACCTAACATAGTGGGTGGATTAGAAATGGGTCAATTTCATTTTTCCCTATTTTCACTAGTGAAGACAACAAAGGATTAATTTTTTTTTATTTATTATAAGTTTATCACAAAATTTATTTGTTTCATTTAGCAAATTTAAGATATTTGTATATTTTGTTTATTGGTATCTTATGCTATTGATAGTTATTATTTTAATTAAGTTTTAAAGTTCTAATATTCCATTAGGAGTCTTAAAAAAAAGGATGGATATCATTTAACTAAAAATGGAAACTTTTTTATGCCTTTTTTCATATCTTCCCAAAGGCATATGTTCTCCTCTCCGGTCGAGCGTTACAAAAAAAAAACACTAAAATTGGGACCACCTTATAAGTTATATCTATCTTTTTTTTTTGGCCAAATAAGTTATATCTATCAATAGAAGAGTTTGGCCAAAAAAAAAATTCAATAGAAGAGTTTCACATTTATAATTAAATAATTTATTTGCAATAGTAAATATTGTCATTCATAAATATATATTTTTGCTTATAAAGTCGTGTAATTTATTCTTACAGCTACAGGGAATAAACATAAAAAACAAACGGCCAAAAAAAACATAAAAAATAAATTACATTAATTTTGAATTATCATATGAAAATTCATTTAAATATGAATACACTTCGTAATTTCGATTTAGGAACCATTTTATTCACCTAATCCATGGAGAGAGGGTAAGGAGAGAGACAAAAAACCTTCAGCTCACGCAACCTACCTGCTCGACAGAATGTCACAGTGAACCAATCAAGTAAAATCTAGAAGCAAAGTTTCAAAGTAGCTCGTTTCTCTAGGAGCGTCAGTGCCACGTGCATTCCCTCTCTCACCGGGGTAATACCTGTGTGGGATTTCTTTGGTTACCAGTATCCGTTGACTGGTGTAGCTGCTGTGGGAGGAGTCCTCGCCTTTGCTGAGCTTCGTACTTCAAATCTCCAGGTATCCGCTCCGTTCTAAAGAATCGTATCCTTGCTGTCTTGCCCTTGCCTTAGTCCTGCTTGCTGATTAGTCCTGCTAGGTGCTAGGCTGACTTTGATTGCTGCCCTAAGTGCTTGAGTTTTGCGTGCTTGCTGAGTAGTGCTGCCTGATAATCCTTGTCGCCCGATATTTTTGCCTTGCCCTCCTTTTCTTGCTGTTTGTGTAGGGAGGTATAACCGTAGTGAAGTTTTTGTCTCACTACCAGCATGAATCGCTACCCAACGACTGAGGAAAATAAGGCTCCCCGTCTAGCCGCCTTGTCCTTAACCGCGAGACCCCCTAAGCAAGTTGCCAGCAGAATAGTTGGGAAAATGGTGTCTCAGAAACCGTTAAAGAACAATGTTTTTTACAGTGTTCTGAAATTGGCGTGGGCATCTTATGGTGCAGTCAAGATGTCAGACTTGGAGGATGGAGTTATGGCATTCGATTTTGAAAAGGAGACGGATAGAGACCTGGGCTATCCACGGACATTGTCTCAATCTCAAAGTTTGCCGTCCTAATCAAAGCTTAGCTGATGTTGATTTCAAAATGATACAAATGTGGGTTCAAGTGCATGACCTCAGTCTGGAGATGTTGAATTGGGATAATGCAACACATATAGCAAACACAATCGGGAAGTGTTTGGAGATGGATAGGGAGGAGGACATGCAGAGCAGGGGCTACATCAGATTGAAAATAGAGGTGGGGGTTGATGTGCCCCTGAATCCGGGGTTCTTGTGGATCAATGATAAAAGGCGGGAAAGATGAGCTCATATTAGATACGAGAGGCTATCAGATCTATGCTATGGCTGTGGGAGTCTGGGGCACACGTCTATTACCTGCATCAGAGAAATTAGGTTGTTAGAAGAACAGCCAGGGAGGCCCATGTATGGGTCGTGGATTACTTGTGGAAGACAAAGATCTCAGAGCCAATGGCACAAAATAGGAGGTGGTTCTAACATCAATCCTCAACAAAGGGATCCAAATCGAAAAAGCTGGAAGGAGTTGACGAGGGAGGCTGATGAATCTAAGGTAAAAAAAGAGCAGACAGACAAAGGGCCCCAGCCAGATACCAGAACCCAAAACAGGGCCATGAAGCCTAGGGATGAGACTTCAGGAGAGTCATCCTTTAGGGGATCAGCTAGACCTGCAGATCATTCGAATTCAGCTCAAGAAATGGTGAATCTAGATATGTCCCTGATCCCAGTCTGGTTTGCAAAAGGCGGACTGGATCTAAACTGTGTACCTCCGGAAGATGATCAACCACAGATGGAGGGCTCACCAAGGTTTCCCGATCTGTCCCTAAGCTTAGATGTCGAAGAAGGCCCCAACACTCACGAGGTACAGGAGCAGATCAGGGGCCTGTCCCTAAACTAGAAGTTCGAAAGAGGAAAGATGAACATGCCTCTTCCGAAAAGGCATATTGAGAGAAAGGGTGATCCTGAATCACGACTCAAGGTCCCGAGGCCTAGGAGAACTATCCAAGCTGATCCAAATTACTTTCCAGGAAAGTCCCTTTTAATTGCATCTAGTCAAGAGTCAAGTGGGGATGGAATGCAACCATCAAAGAAGAGAAAAGGCTCGGATCAGAGAGCCCCTCCTCACGGTGTGATCGTCCCTTCACAGGATCACGTAGTGGGGAGACAAAGGGGACTGGGAGGACAAACAGGGTTGGACAATTTGAAGGGAAGAAAGCACACACCAATAAAGGATTCTGGTGGCTGTTCCAAAACAGCCACGCAGAATCAATGACAATCCTATGTTGGAACTATCAGTGTTTAGGGTCTCCTCTGACGGTTCGCCACTTAAAATATCAGATTAGGAGTCTTCGGCCTGTCATTGTCTTCTTAATGGAGACAAAGCAACCAAAAGCTTCGTGTGAGAGAACGAGAAGGGAAGTAGGGATGAGCCATGCAATGTGTGTGGATCCGATCAATACTAGTGGTGGGCTAGCAGTTTGGTGGACAAATGAAGTAAGTGTTGTATTCACTCATATCAGTAAGAATATCATTGACAACGAGGTCAAAACAGAAGGGAATGGCAAAACGATGAGAATAACTTGGATATACGGAGATTCCGACTATTCACGAAAGAAGCTGAATTGGGACAGTCTCTGAGTGGTTTGTGGAAATAGAACTGCACCGTGGATTGCCTTGGGGGATTTCAACGACATCACGCATCAAGGAGAGAAAGAAGGAGGGCGCCCAAAGGATTAAAGGAAGATCGACAGTGGGGGTATACTCTTTTTTCTCGGGTCTATTTGCAGTGGGGGCAGATATTCGACAGGATGAGGGTGATGGTTTGGAAATTCTGGACTGCCTTCATAAGGATATCACAGTTTCGATGAATGAAAGGTTAACGAAGGAGGTCAGTGAGAGGGATGTATGGGATGCCGTTAGTTAGCTTTGTGCTATCAAAATAGATATGAAGAAGGTCTATGACAAGGTCGACTAGGATTTCCTCCTTAGACCTATGACTAGAAGAGGCTTCGATCACAAATGGGTAAATTTAATCAAGGTCTGCATCTCCACAGTTACCTCCCAGCTAATAGTTAATGGGAAGAAGACGGAGATGATCAAACCATCTAGAGGGTTAAGACAAGGGGATCCCCTATCCCCGTATTTATTCATAATAGTAGCGGACGTGCTATCAAGACGTTTGGAGCAGAGAGTATCAAGGCGGTATATAATAGGCATTAAACAAAGGAGCACGTGCCCGGAAGTCCACTACATCATTTTCACCGATGACTCCATGTTCTTCCTCAAGGGAACAATGGAAAATGCACGAGCGCTTAAGACTACCCTGGATGAGTACTGTAGGGCATCCGGACAGCGAATCAACTTTTCCAAATCTGCTCTATTCAGTGGATCAGAGGAGGGAAACATGTCTGTTAGAGCAGTGGCTGATCTGTTTGGGATGATAGTGGTGTCGGACTCGGGTAAGTACCTTGACCTTCCATCTCTATGGGGAAGGTCAAAGTGCGAGGCTCTCCGATTCATGAAGGACCGGATACTCAATAAACTGCAGGGGTGAAGAACTAAGTTACTTAACAATGCTGGAAAAAGACTCTGATTAAGGCTGTGATTGCAGCTATCCCGACTTACGCGATGAGCGTTTTCAAGTTGCCGAAATCGTGGTGTGGGCAAATGAACGGGCTCATTGCTAGGTTCTGGTGGGGCGCGCAGAATGGGGATCGTAAGATCCACTGGTGCGATGGGATGCGATGACAAGGGCTAAGAAGGATGGTGGTTTGAGATTCAGGGAGAAGGAAGCGTTTAATGAGGCGTTGCTGGGAAAGATGGCCTCGAGACTATGTCTCGAACCAGACGCGTTTTGGGCACAGGTTATCAAAGGTCTGTATTTCCCAAACTCGGACTTTATACGAGTATCTAAGGGGAGTAGAGCGTCTTGGGCATGGTCGAGCCTGATGGTGGGGCGAACGGTGCAGCTGGGGGGCGCAGTCTGGTCAGTGGGGGATGGCAAGTCGATCCGGCCCTTCATGGACCCGTGGATACAGGGAAGGTACAGGGAGAGACTTGGGCACCACCTAGTTACGATTCTGATTCTGATGTTAGATAGGAAGGACGAGTTGCGATGGCCTCATGAAAGACATGGGAAGATCACAACTCGGTCAACCTATCACAATATCAGGTCCAGCCCAGGGCAAACTCAGCCGCAGATCGCCGACTCGGGAAGCTTGCAGCAACTTGCACCGAATTTATGGGAGTCAATCTGGAAATCAAAGGCTCTGCCTAAAGTCCAGGTATTTGCTTGGAAACTCCTGTCTAATACCATTGTTATGCGGGAAAGGTTGGTGCGTAGAGGAATGCAGGTTCCACTCGGCTATCCAATGTGCAACCATCCAGAAACTCTCGAGCATTTAATTTGGGGTTGTCCTTGGGTAGAAAACGTGTGGGAGGACCTGCTTGGTATTACTGATTCGGGACTCGGTTGTGGTTCCTTTGAGGACTGTCTGAAGAAGAGGCTCGACGAACAATCGGGTTCGAGGGTGGAAAAGACGACTCGCTGGAATATCATCTTTATTACCTCCTGGACTATATGGAAAGCAAGGTGCTCTAAAGTTTTTGAAGGTAAGGTTCCAAATCAGTCGTTGGTTGTTGAGTCAGTTCAGAAACTGGTCCGAGAAGTTTGTGACCTGCAAAACCAGGCTTCCAGGGCGCAGACTTGCTCAGATCAGCACCTCTTCATGGGTGCGGGTCAGGAGAACCATCGGCGAAGGGGGGCTGATCAGCTCACCTGGTCTAGGCCTAGACCAGGAACTATAAAAATTAACTATGATGCGGCGCGGAGCGGTCTAAGTGGCGAAGGGGGCATCGGGGTTCTGGCTCGGGATCACAAGGGTAGGCTTGTTTGCGGGATGCACCGAGCTCAGTGGGCGTCTTCGATCGAAATTTTAGAGGCAAAAGCTGTGTTTGAAGGTGTTAGCCTCGCTGCCGTGCAAGGATGGCATTTGGTGGAGATCGAGTCCGACGCGGCGACCGTGATCGATCATATTACAGGTTCGGTCAAATTTTGGCAAATTGAGACTTTAGTTTCTAGTACTCTTCATAGGGTGGGTAGTATCCGTGACATATCATGGAGTAGGATACCAAAATCCGCAATTTAATGTGCGGACTGGATCGCGAAACAAGTTATTGGGGGGATGGGCCTTAGTGATTGGGTTGTTCAACCCCCACCCCCCTTTTACAGTTTTTGAGTTTGGACAATTTATTGTATTTGGGTCACTCTCGACCCCAATTTTGCGGATGAATATACAGAATTTATATGGCCACAAAAAAATCTTTACACTCTTCGTATCATCCATTTGCATATCTCACTATTTAATAACCTAATTTCAAAATTAAATTGGCCAAAAAAAAAAAAAATTGTTCTCATAAGTTGTAGCTTTTTTAATACTTTTTCTTCATATATATTATATACAACTCCAGCGCTAACTATATTAAAAAAAAATACCCCAAATGTTTTATCTACCATCTGATCATAAAATTATTATGAATAAGCATTTGTTACTCAATTCTTATTTAAATTCAAATTTCATGATGGTTAAAATTAATTCAAAAACTTCTTAGTTATTTAAATTTAAATTATTACACACTGCAATTATTTTACAATCACTAAGCATTGCATGTTGGAAGATTTTTAGTTTCTCTTATAAGTTGAAGTTGATGAAGGACGCCACGTGCAACATTGCATCCATCATCATCATATTCATTTTTTTTTTTCATTTTTATCTGAGATTTTTAAGAATATTATTTCTGTTATTGGTAGAAAACTTTACCAAATTATGAAAATATTTATTTTCTTATATTGTTCTTCATATATATATGGGTTAATTACCTCAACCGTTACCTATGTTTGACAATGTGACTGAACCGTTCAAACTTGAGCTCAACCGTTACTTAAGTTGACACATGTGACTGAACCGTTACTATGACCTAACTGCCGTTATTTCTTCCTGTTAAGTACCACCATGTGCTTGTCACGTGATATAGTTGTAATTTAAAGTTCCGAAACTACCCTCTTGTCTACTTAAGCAGCTGTTCTTAGGTCTGTTGTTCCTTCTTCGTTCCAGCACACGCTCGACGCTCCTGCTCCTTCTTCGTTCCATATCTTCTCATTTATTTCATCTAGGCCAAAGCTCCCTTGCTTCTTCATCATGTATGGTTCCATCTCTTCTCCTTCATCAATAACCCAGAATCGATTCTGGGTTTGTGTTGTCGAAATTGATGTTTGAAATCACGAAAATTGATTCATCCTTCACAGGAGTCGTCCCTTCCGACTTATGTTCGATTATGGGTTTGATTCGTCCGTTCGACCTTCAACTCCGCGACAACTCCGTTCGATTCTGTGATGCTTCAGTTAATTTGTATGACCTAATGAAATATTGCATCGTTTTGAATATTAAAACGGTTCTCTATTCTTCATTCTTGCTCAAATCACGTATGTGTAAACAATCAGAAGCAGCATATTCATGTGGTGTCTATTTCTTCACTTCGTTTTCTTATTATCCTTGAGTTTGAGTGCTGTGACATCTCACAAGCTATCTCTTTAGCACGTTTTATTGCATCATGATATATCACTAGTACCAAATGCTGTGTAGATGTTTATTTTACCTTTTCTGCTGTACCGCAACCTTCAGTTGATCTGCAGAATCATATAGTGGCTTGGATCAGCACGAACAAACCTCTCTTCAGAAAACAATTTCTACTGAACCAGATAGCCCTCAAGATGCTGGTAAGAATAGGTGGTGAAGAAGTTGTCATCTGTTGCAGGGTTGGGATCTCATGCTCCTAATTAAGTTTGTTTTGTTGAACAGTTGGGGTTTGTAAGAACTAAACAATGATAATGAATATTCGATTCCATAATCTTGGTTGTTAGTTTGATCATGTTTTTGTATTTAATGGTAGTCTAAACACCCATTCTAAATGCAAAATACGGACTGTGTCTGTAACTGAATTGTGTCTGTAAATGAACTGTGTCTGTAACTGAAACTGAAGGATGAAGAACAATGTGTATTTTGCGAAGGTGGTGACTTATCTTTTCTGAACTGTGATTAAAAGGTGACTTAAGTTTGTGAATTGTGATTAAAAGGTAACTCATGTTCGACGTACTGTGATTAAAAGGTTACTTAAGTTTGGACATTTTGTTACCCAACCGTTACTAAAATACAGAATACATCTGAAAACACAGAATCCATAATAATCCATCAAAATCCAGAATTCAGAATACATCCCAAAACATGGTCCATCCTATAATCCAGAACTCAGAATACATCAACAACAAAACTCAGAATACATCAACAAAATCCAGAAACAAAATCCAGAATTCAAAATACATCAACAACAGAACTTGATGCTGCAATTTGCGAAAATGTTCCCTTGGTGGTGTGTTCTTGACAGGTCAGCAGTTCATCTTAGACAGCTCAATGATTGGTGACTTCGTTCCCTTGGTGGAGTGCGAGTCTAATCTGCATACATCTCCACAACAAAGTGGACATACTCTGAACAAAAAACATAGTGTCATGAATCTATCCAAAATAGATTTGTATATAAAAAACTAATTTGTTCAATCTCATTCTCGATTATAATCCCACACACAAGTTTGTTCAATCGATTACTGCACATTTCATCGATTTAACAGCAGAATCATCACCACCACTCACTATCTTCACGGCAAACAACATATTATGCAGCAATTTACAGCAATTATGCAGCAATTTACAGCAATTTATACCAATTATGCAGCAATTATTGAATACACGCCCAAATACGAACATATTATGCAGCAATTTCATCATTTCGTACCACAAACCAACATCAAAACCCTAATCTTCAACCGAATCGAAGATTAACGAAGTGAAACAAGGTAGAAGAACACAAACCCAAATCCGAAAACAGAAAGAATGCGAAAAGCCACACAAACCGAAGTTCAATCGAAGCAAAAACACAAACTTACTTCCAGTTGCAGTTCCGAAACGCAATGTCGCCGAGGAGGGTTCCTTCCGTGCTGAAAATCGACACTATCGGGGTGAAAGGAGGTCTGCAAGTTTCAGTTGGAGGGAATGGAGTGTGGAGATGGTTATCAAACGAGGGGGAAACATTGCAAAGTGACAAGAGGGCATTATTGTCCTTTCAAATGTCTTCAAATTGTTTTAATCAGGTCATGTGTTGTGCACGTGACACTTTGACAGTCAGATTTGACGGAAAGTTCACGGAGTAACCTTTCAGTCACATCTTCAAACTTAAGTAACGTTTCAGCTACACAAAAAAAGATGAGTAACCTTTTAATCACATGGGTCAAACATAAGTAACAGTTGAGGTAATTAACCCTATATATATATATTTACAATACCATATCATTATGTGTACTATTATATCAATTTAATTTTATATTTACAAGAAAACTTCAATGCACTACTTAACTTTTTATTTCATAGGGGAGGAGGGTATTAATGCTAAGTTATTCTCATTCTACTCTAATCTGTTCAGGGTGAGGGCGATTAACGAGCCCACGGGAGGTAGAGACTTCGGGATACTGAGTTGCCTTGAGAATGACATATCAGGGAGTATGAATGACCAGTTAATAAGGGAGGTCTCGGAGAGTGAAATCTGGTCTGCAGTTAGTCAGCTTGGGGGGTCTAGGGCACCGGGACCGGATGACCTCTCGAGATCCTTTTTCCAACGGAACTAGAAGGTTGTAGGTCCAGACATCGTCACTATGGTTCAGACCTTCCTCCAATCAGGTATCTTTCCTCCCTATATTAATCATACCGATATTACTCTTATTCCCAAAGTTCCAAACCCTTTATCTGCATCCGAATTCAGACTTATCAGTCTGTGTAATTTTGGATACAAGATTGTTGCTAAGGTTTTGGCAAACATGCTAAAAACCTGGTTACCAGAACTGATCACCCCATATCAGAGTGCTTTCGTGTCAGGTTGGCAGATCCAAGACAACATCATTATAGCCCATGAGATGTTCCACCACCTGAAGATCAATCAAAACAGTAGGGGGAGCTCTAGTGTCTCAGATTGTGCTTTAAAGATGGACATGGAGAAAGCTTATGACCGTGTGGATTGGGAATTCCTGATCAAGGTCCTAGAGAAGAGAGGTTTTCATCAGAAATGGGTGGGTTGGATCAAGGAGTGCATCACATCGGTTTCATATCAGGTGCTAGTGAACGGGAAGAAGACACAAACGATCCACCCAAAATGAGGGCTTAGGCAGGGAGACCCACTCTCCCCGTACCTCTTCATCTTGATATCAGACGTGCTCTCGAGAAGGATGGAACAAAGAGTAAGTTTGAAACAGATTACTGGGATCCGACCTAGGAGGACGTGCCCGGAGATACATCACCTCCTTTTCGCAGATGACTCTCTGTTCTTTATCAAAGGAACAGAAGGAAACACTGCGACTTTGAAGGATACCTTGGATGAATATTGCTCAGCTTCGGGTCAAAGGGTTAACTTCTCCAAGTCAACCTTGTTTTGTGGAGAGGATAATCAGGGATCGTTTGCCAGGCATGTAGCTCAACTCTTTGGGATGAATGTTGTAAGTAACCCGGGTAAGTATTTAGGCCTATCCTCGCTTTGGGGAAGGTCAAAATGTGATGCCCTCGGTTTTCTGAAGGATCAGATTATTCAAAAGCTACAAGGTTGGAGATCGAAGCTTCTTAATAACGCGGGGAAGGAAGTTTTGATCAAGGCGGTCATCTCCGCTATACCGTCCTATGCAATGAGTGTTTTCAAGTTACCTAAGACATGGTGTGGACAAATGAACGGCTTGACTGCCCGTTTTTGGTGGGGTAAACAAAACGGGGACCGAAAGATCCATTGGCGGAATTGGGAATCGATGACTCGGGCAAAGAAGGATGGAGGCTTGGGCTTTCGCGAGCTTGAAGCCTTCAACGTTGCGTTACTTAGCAAGATGGCATCTCGATTGTGGAATGAGCCCGATTCGTTGTTGGTGAAGGTTCTTAAGGGGTTGTATTTCCCTTCATTGGACTTTAGCCAAACTAAGAAGGGTAGTAGATCTTCATGGGCTTGGGCGAGTGTGTTGGAGGGGAGGAAAGTCCTTTTGGAGGGCTCGGTGTGGTCGGTTGGCGATGGCGGCCGCATTAGGCCTTTCCTTGACTCATGGATCCCCAGACTCTACGATAGGAGGCTCGGTTCTCATCCAATCACTCTTACCCAAGCATCCGCTAGGCTAGAGGATTGGATCGAACCAACCTCTAAGGAATGGAAGCTGCATATTATTACTGATGTTGTCCCTATTTCTCAGATTCCGCAGGTGCTTGCTGTCCCGATTCCTTTGGTGAGCTGCCTCGACTCGTTGAGATGACCTTTTGAGAGGAGTGGCAAGCTCACGGTCCGCTCGGCGTACCATTTTATAAGGGAACATGACGGGGAACAGACATCCAGCTCAGAGGGCTCAAGGTTCGTGGCTCTCTGAGACCGAACCTTTGGCAAGCTGTCTGGTTCGCCAGGACTCTGCCCAAGGTTCGGACCTTCGGGTGGAAGATGCTCTCTGGATCGCTGGCCGTACGGGAAAGGCTCGTGAGGAGGGGGATCCTAGTCTGGGATCCGAAGTCCATCTTGCACCTGGTCTGGGAGTGTTTCTGGCTGCATTCGATTTGGGAAGAAGTTCTCGAGGCGAGCCAGGCTGGGCGCAGCTACCAGTCGCTACAGGAATGCCTCGAGTGGTGCCTCACTGAGCCTGTGAGATCGGGGGTATCTAAACAAACCCGATGGTCCATTGTGCTAGGTACGTGTTGGATCATTTGGAAGATGCGTTGTCTATTTGTCTTTGAAGGTAGGCGACCGTGTGTTCGGTCTGCGATCGAGTAAATTTGGAGGCTGATCCGGGATGGTGAACAAGCTGTCCGCCAACAGCAGGTGGTGCAATTGGATCGGTCTCGCCTGGGGCAGCAGGAGTAGGCTCCCGATCCAGCTGGCAACACTTCCACTGGCTCGGCTATGGCTCAGCATAGCGTGGGGACTCGCCAGGCGCAGCAGCAGGAGGAGGCGTCACTTCAAGCCCGCAGTATTTCCTCTGGTTCGGCTCTGCATCAGCAGAGCTCAGGGCAGCATATAGGATCCAGGTCGCGGTCTTCTTCAGCTTGGTGTGGTCCCCCGAGGGACGTCGTTAAGATTAACTGTGATGCCAATTGGGACAACACCTCTGGAGTTGGTGGTATAGGTGTGATTGCGCGCAATTTTGACGGACAGGTTATAGGTGGATCCGTAAGATCGGAGTGGGCATCATCGATAGCTTTGTTCGAAGCCAATGCTATTTTTTATGGTGTTCGTCTCGCCATCGATAATAGATGGGTATCAGTAATTTTTTAGTCGGATTCTAAGATAGTTATTGAAAACATTATAGGTTTTGCTTTTGTATGGGATATTCAAACAGTGGTGCGTAATTGTGTTTACTTGGCGAGTTCTATTACGAACTCGTCTTGGGTTGGGGTACCAAGATCCGCAAATCAATGTGCGAACTGGTTAGCTATGCAAGCTAGAGGGGGGATGAGTCTAACCGACTGAGTTTCGCACCCCCCTATTACAGTTGTTACGGTTTGATATTCCTTTGTATCGGAGTCTCCGGTGACCCCAATTTTTGTGATTAATATACTGAACCTTTGATAAAAAAAATTAAAACTTTTTATTTCATACATAATCATATTCTAATGAAATTGTATTCTTTTTAGAAGCCCTTGTCAATGCCATGTTACTTTACCATTTGTAAAGAATATGTTGATTATTGACATATAATAACAGCATAATAAAAGTACAATGCTTCAAACAAAATATATGTACATGATAAATTGTAGGAGAATCATTTGACCCAATTATAATGGAATGGAAATTAATATTGTAGCAAATTACTTAAATAACCATTATTTGCTCTTAATATTCAATAAATAATGACGTAGTTGATGATAAATATTTTATATATTATTCTAGTGTAAGTATTAATTATGACATCAAATGTAAAGATTCTTAAGCATTTATAGATGATGGATTAGTATTACCAGCACAATTAATTGTTTTTGATTATGTTTCTCTGATTTTGTCCAATTGCAATAGGAAGACCAATCATCTGGGCCCACTCGCCACCCACGGTGTCATCATAAGAGAATAAGACTATATTAGTGAATAATAATATTATTATATGAAGCCTAATTAAAGATTAGGGAAATAATTGGGATTGTCAACATAGATCAAATATAATTATTAAATATTGATACGTCAAATGGCACGAATCATGGAGTGTTGTAGTCGAGTGGTGCACTGCCACTTTGGAATCATCAACATTTATTTATTGTGTATTTAAATTCATTTTATATTGTATTTAATTGTTTATTATTTTCAAGTGCTTTCCCGAAATCATCAACCAAATCACTTCTCCATTTTTTATTTATAGGAAAATAATTAAATAATGAAGATCTCTTCTATTAAATTTATATCTATTTATTAATTTAATATTATATAATCTACTTTTGAAAATTATGAAAGCAAGAAAGACAACACTCGCCCGTTCCCACCTTTCTCCTCCTTTATTGAACATATAAAAAAAAAGATGCTTCGTATTAAACAAATAAGAATACCTCCCAATCACATTTTCATAATCCAATATTTACTACTTATGTAGTTCCTGTCTTTGTACTTTTTTGATATTATTATAATAATAATTATTTAATTTCGCTGTTACATAATTATATCGACTAATAATGCATCATGAGGCACGACTCCATCGAGTTATAAGTAACATTCACTCATCCATTATCATAAATAATAAAAATTTAAAGCATATGGTTTGTTTTATATATCTTAAATACATCATTGTTACGAGACAAAAATAATATATAATGTCGATAGAAACATATGAACTATCATCCAAAAATAAATTAATGTTCATTTAGATAATATATATATATATATAAGTGGGTGACATTATTCCAAGGGCGACATCATATTCACTTTCTAGACGATTCCTGTGGACATAAAATTAGATGCGAATCCAACCCGAAAAAAATAAGCGTGGGTCCCCATGCGGGAGGAGAAGGAGGAATTTGAAAAGAAAGATCTCTTCAACTCCAACCGACCCGGCCCGGCCCGACCCAACAAATAAAGAAAGTGAAAAGGAGAGTTCCTCATTCTCGTACCCTTTACTTTCTTCATGGAATCAATTGATAGTTACCTTTCCTCTTGGAGTTGTTACGTTGGGTAAAATGTCAATTCCGCCTTAAAAGTATGTGCATATTTTACTTGAAATTATCTTCCCACTGACAGTTTCTTTTAACATTTTTCAAAGATGCTTTTCTCTGTTCAAACGGATGCAAGTAAATTTACAAAAATGAAAATCTTCTATTTTACATTTTGTAAATTTATAAATAATTTGATAAGATTGCTGTTATTTTCCCCATAAATTGTCAGTTTTATGAGAGTTTTGCAAAAGAGGATTTGGTGGGGTCAAGATGGGAATTCACAAAAGAGAGCTTGATTTTCTCAACCCTAAGAAATCATACTCCACTCCACCCCACCCCACCCCACCCATATCAATATGTATTCATTTCTCCATTAATATATTATTGTGCATGTAAATAATCTATAATGAGAATTTCAAGGACCTGTCAAAGTGTGGTTCCTTCTTTACAGTCTAATATGAGTGGATTGGTTAGAGTAAGGTTGATTTATTATATATTTTGCATCATTGAAGAGCCCCACTATAATAATAGTCCAAGGACAAAGCAAGAGATAATGAGTGTTAGGAAACAGCAGTAGCAGTAGGAAGAGGTGTAAAAGGTGTAGGGCAGACAAGGCTTCTTCTTCAATTACTTCATCACTGATAATGATGGGACCAAACCCTAAACCGACCGTGCCCCATGAAACAAGCACTTTCGAATCAACTTGTTTAGTTGATACTGGGGACCCAGTGCAGTACTACCTCTCTCTCTCTCACACACCCATCACTTTATGTCTTGGAATGCATTCACCCAACCCAAGAAGGTGAAAGCAAGCATGTTTTTCTCTTCTTTCTGGGTTGTGGCAGATGGGTGTTGAGTGTATGTAAACATCATCACCTCTTCCCACTAACTTTAATGTCCATCCATGTGCTTGGACCATCATTCCATTAATGGGTCTCTTTATTTTGGTACCAGCTCTCTCTTTCATGGCAATAATAAGGGATGAGAATCTACTTCTGTTGGTTGTCAAGCCTAATGCAGTGCAATGTTACTGCAGCAGAAAATGAAAAGATAAAAACTTTATAAATCATTCATAGTGTTCTTGGTTTGGTGGGCAGACATGATATCTCTCATTGGAGTGGAGTGGAGTGGAGTGGAAGTGGAAGTGGATTGAGATATGGAGATTGGATGGTTTCAGATGAACACTATCTAATCTACCCAGTACAGTACCCACCCTCTTTCTCTTATTCCCTTTTTGAAAAGTTGCTTATTCCATACAGTAAAAAAGAAAAGTAAAGATCATGATCAGCTTGAAGATGAAGTTGTACTAGATAGACATCATTCACATTATTTTGTCCTAAGTCTCCCACTCCCCTTCAGACATACCATGATTCATTCCATCCTCCAATGTTTGGGTACACTTGGCTATTTTTATTGAGTTGCCATTTATTTTTTAAATGATGGGTAGAATGTCACTTCAATCCCATTATTGTTGAACTGTGTTCAATGAATTTTCATTTTTGTTTCTGAGATTTTTTCAATGTTGTTACTTTTCTAATCAATTCTGAGATAACTATTTTTGTTAGGTCTTGAATTATAATACTCAGAAAAAATGAGATTTTTATCCTAACTATGATAATATACTTATTTGCAATATGCTTTCATGACAGACATATAAGGTAAAAAAAGAATCAAATCTACAGCCAATGAGGTTAAGGCCTGCAAAGTCATAAAAGCACTTGAATGGGAAGGATGATTTATTCTTTGTAAACTTCACAAAGGTGCAACTCTTTCTTTGTAGTAGTGGAGTTCATGTATAGATGTCCATAGAGCACATCATAGAAAAAAGCACTTAAATAATAATAACATAATAATGTAGAAGATAACACATGTTATGTATCATGGCATACCAGGAACGTGTAAGTGTGTTGGATTATTATATGCCGTCGACAGTGCATCTGCTTCTTAAGCAAGGGTTGGTCCACCTGTGAGAACTGGACACTGCAATCCAACTATATAAATGTATGCTTTCCATAAAAGATAAATCCAGTATGATTGCACAAGTGAAACAACAAGTTGGAGGTTTGATTAAAGCAGAGCTCTAGTTTGGTGTAATGTTGAAGTTAGTCTATAATCAAGAGTCTCACCGCCAAGAATGTCTATGAGAAGGATTCAACTAGGATGTATAGAGACTTGGACACAAACATAAAACGAAAATTACTTCATGTTATCATCAATATGAACAAACACAAATTTTCATACGTATTTGTATCATGTTATTGTCTCGTATTAAAAATTCCCTAACCTTTTTAGCAACATATAGTTTGTTCATGACCTTGATGATAAATATGGAGATATACTTCACTCAATGGAAAACTTCACTGAGTTCCAATACAACATATGCTGATGTAAGGGCAGTTAACTAGCGAGAAGAATTCCAAATTGAAAAGCATTCATTGTTCTGAAAGTGGCCAAATTACAAAGGAAATGGGCTCATAATTTTAGGCTGCAAGCATTACCAAATGGGTTGGTGCTCTATGAAGGCCTTGAAACTAAGAGCATTGAGAAATAAGCTAACAATCGAAACTTATAGCCAGTGTGTATGTTTGAAAACTTAGAAACTACAGCCAAATCTTTCAAAGCACAGGCAAGGTTGTACCACTATGAATACAGGTATCCTTCCGCCCAGTAAGCTCCATAAATTTCTCGTTGAACAGTATCATCGGGTATTTGTCGATCAAACTAGAGCCATTGTAAGCGTCTTTCAGAAAGACAGTACCTCTTTCACCTTTATTCGTAATGTAAAAGATGCCTTGGTGCTTAACTAGACAGACCACTAACCTCAAAGGCAACAGAAGCTCCGCATTAAATGCATCAATCTTCGCGCAAGTCAACCTCTTCTCCATGGTCAGACTCAGAAGCTCATGAAGAACAGCAACAACTCTCTTCCGAGCATTTGGATTCGCATATTCAAATCTCCTTGCATTTAAGTATGGTGAAGGGAACTCCAGTCTTTGCCACCTCTCAACTTCCTCTAGATAGCTCATATTCGGCCTGAACCCAGCAGGGTATTTCATCTTGAATGCAAATGGCCCTGCAAAGTTACCATCTTTCGATATCTTGATCTTCTTCGGGTTGAAATCTTGTGGCAATGGCCCTGCAAGTGCTATTGCCTCCTCACGGGACGTAATAGCTAATCTAGAGTCCCAATGTTCCAACTGAATGCAATCTTTTCCATTCACACTCTTGATGGAAAAGAACTGGGGGTACTTAGGAATCAACGTATTTTTGAAATCAATAGGCAAACCAAGCTCAGATTCAACAAGTCGAATCTTTGATAATGGAATCCTGCAATCAACAGTCAACATTAATAGCTTCTTTAAATTCCTCACAAGAATGGGCTCCATTAACTCTCTGTAGTTGGCTTCTTCACTTGCGATATTCTGAGCTCTGTCCGTGAGTGCTACAGAAGGTGGTCTTCCGTTGCTAACACCGGTGACACGAAATACGGAAGGGTATTTCTCGATAGCGGACATAAAGTTCCATTTTTGAACAAACCCAACTTCCTTCTCGAGGTCCCTTAGGAGAAGAGACTGGTGCTTTTGGGATTGGATGATCGACTTGAGCTGCAAAATCAGAGTTGGCTTCTTCCTTAGTTCCATGACTCTGTCGAGTTCATGATCCCTGTGGTAGACCTTCTTCTTGGGCCTTCTCCCGCCGCTGGATTTTTGTCTAGCATAAACGCAAATGGGGTGTATGCCCGTTGGGCGAGAAGCAGAGCTCTGCATCTGGTATATACGCTTAAACAATAATGTTTTATGCATCGTTGCGAAATCTCAGCTGCCTCCTCTCTAAAGCAAAACGTCGAATACCTGTCGTGCACTACAGTGCGCCTTTGTAACATGAACTTGACTCTAATCTCAGAAGACAGATTTGCTGGAAAGAACCTTTCCCAATCCACGAACTCGTACCGTATATGGTCGGTAAACTCGTAGCGGCTATATGATAGTCGGAGCCTTCACTTCACCGTTGAATAGGTCCGTGACTCCGGTCCGCTTCAATTCAGGCCGTACAGCCATGCGTCTCCAGCGAAAGCTGGGGCGACCCACAGCAGGATACTATCTAATGCTCCGCCACGGTTGTCAGTGCTGAGAAATTAATTCAACAAGCTTTACGAAATCCTGGTAGTTCCTCATTCTGCGTCGTAAATTGCATCGGCACTCTCGATGAGCGTTAATGTTAATAATAATAACTGGTTTATATAATTATTTGTCATTCAAAACACCATGACCGAATAATTAACGCAAAGCAATTTTGATCGTCCTTCAAAGTCAATCATACTTCAGCAGTCTAAACCTTGCAAAGCAGTACACAAATTTTCTCAAAATTATATAGAATGCGAACACCAAGAGAAGTTCATTAATTGTGAAAATCACCACTTAAAATCCAGATATTTCATAAGTAGAGGATGAAAATTCAACAAAAGTAGCTAAAAACCAAATCTCCATTTGGTTGTTTAAACAAAACATTCTGGTGTTTGTAGCAATCACAGATTCAAATACTTCATTTTGCATGAGCTCTGGAAACTTCACATTAGTCACACCCAAGGCAGTACAAAATACTGATATTGTATCTGCACAATCAATGAATAAAACATGAAAAATCATTTTTGAAAGATGCTTAAGCAATTTAACAAAGATAGATAACTGAAGTAAATATTTAACTATTTTTGGGCATAAATTAAATAAAGAAAATTATGCACAAATTTGAACATCTTTGGTAAACAATTAGACAAAACTAGAGACGGAGAGTGGAGAAGACGAGCATACTCCCGGGCCTTCAATCATAGGCACGGGTTTTCAATATTGCAAGCTAAATCATAATCCTGAGTTGCTCTCATACCATTTGTAACGTCCTAAATCCGAACGGCTGACCTCACTAGACTAACTCAGCCTGATTGAATTCGTTGTCTTTACTCTTCATTTGGACTCAAAAAAGTAGTATAAAAATTAGTATTTCTTATTGAACTTGAGTAGTACATATCTATTTATATAATTCCAAATCACTTTTTTCTATCCGATGTAAGACATATATCACAGATATTCTATTATTCTAAAAAGATCATTTTTTTTCTATCAAATATTTTTTTATCCGATGTGAAACATAGTATCATAAAGGGTAAATTGCCCCAATGCACACGGATGTTTGAAAATGTTGTTAAATACACCTCACATGTTGTTTTGTGCACTCGTATCTTTGGAATTGTTGTTAAATACAATCACTTGTTTTAAAATGTTGTTTTGTGCACCGTGATGTTTGAAGATGTTAAATGCACTCTCTGTTATTTTTTCGTCTCGGTTTTCCGTTAAAAGGCACGTGATTGTCCCGTATGGTCCCATAGAGACACCTCATAGTTTTACAGACTTCATCACCATGGTTCAAATCAACTGAATTTTAGAACCATATGACTATCACGTGACGAGATAACGGACGAAAGTAACGGTGAATGTGGATGTGGTGCAAATAATAATAATTCCAAACATACAAGTGCACAAAATATCAGATGATATGCATTTAACAACATTTTCAAACATCATGGTGCACAAACATAACATTTTAAAACAAGTTAGTGCATTTAACAATATAACTCAAACATCCGGGTGCAGTGAAACAATTTACCCTCTCACAAATATTCTATTTATTCTAGAAAGGTTGAGGATTGATTTGCATAAATCAAGAGGCTAAAGATCGCGTTACAGTTTTATGCATAAATCAATAAGTTCTACGATATTGTGAATGTCTTGATCTCTTCGTTCTTAAGTATCCTCGCACACCCGGATGGGTAGGTGCACGGGGATCCTTGAAAACCAATGGATCCCTAATTTTTTTTAAAGAACTGACATGTATTTCACAATGGACAAACATTTTACTTCTACCTTAAAACCACTTTCGAGCATAGTTATCAGAACTGGACTGGCCATCGAACTGGCGAGGGGGCCGGTTCACGGTTCAACCTGGTTCAGTGTGTGGTTCACTGTTCACAAAGGAAAAAAAATGAAAACTTAAAATACATACATAGTCTCAAACACAAACATAATTACCTCAAACTACATAGTCTCTCACACACACAAACTACATAATTTCAATATCAAACACACATTACTCACAATTCTCAAACACAATAGTAGTGAACCAGTTTAACCAATTGGGTTAATCCGATTGGTTTGTGCAGAACAAAAAACCGGAACCCAAAAAAAAACGAAATAAAAAAAGTCAACTAAAAAGTGAACAGGAAACCGACCGTTTTTTAAAAAAACGGTTGGTTTTCTAAAATATGTCAGGTTCAAATAATGTTCATGTGTAAAACGGTCTTTTAACTGAATCAAACCGAACAGGAATCCGGTTCCAGGTCGGACCGCTGGTCCGGTCCGGTTCTGATAACCATGCTTTCGAGTATTCTGTCACTTATTTTGTCAGAAGAATTACGACAAACTCACTCTAAAATAGTCCATAATCCATCGCCCTAGTTTGTATCTTTCCTTTAATCTCTTGACGTGTCTATTACGTTTACCATCTAATCCTAACTCAGTTTTTAAAATCTACTCAAAACACTTAAAATTAGATTAAGATCATATTTTAAATCAATCATAGATTGGTTCCATCAAAACAATGTCAAACGTATCCTACTATTCTTTTATATATGAATTACTCCCTACCTCTTTACCTATCAAATTGAAATTACACCGCCCTCTTTGCTTGGTCACAGCATACCAGTTTGAAATGATATTGAGACTCAAACTCTCTAGTTCATACAACTAGCTACGCCACGCTGAATCAAGCAAGCCCCTTTATTATACGTGACCTCCATTGACCATGGCAGGGTCAGCCGTCTTCATTACCACATAGCAAACTCTACGGCATGTCCAAGTTGGTCCCAGTTCTGGAACTGCTCCATTTCTGTAGTAATGAAATCAGTAGAAGATGATGTAGTTGTTTCTGATGGAGCTTCTTGGCCTACGGATGGTGAGTGGTTCAAGAACCCAGATTGGCCGTTACTAGCCATATTGTTATAGCTATGGTTGTCACTGTCGTTGTAGTAATGGATGGTTGGATCACTGCTAAAGTTAATGTAGCAGTCGTGGCGGGGAAGATGACCAGCCTCTAAAATGGTCGCCGTCGTCGTTCTCGGAGGTTTGTACTCGCAGGGTACTTGATTGGAGGAGGGTTTTCGCCAATCTGCTACGTATTTCTTGTGGGGTAGGTTACGCTTGATAATACGACACACCGTCCAGACTTCCTGAAAAACCAAGTGTTTCGTAAGATCAAACAATATATATATTTATTTGGATCTCATTTTCGATCATAGATTCATAGACGATATACATACTGCTTCTAGAGTCGTGCACTTATCGGAGTTGGTATAGGGAAGTCGAAATTCATGCATCATCCAATCGGTTTTGGCTCCTTTCCCAGCAGATCCACGATAATAGACTAATGTCTTTTTGAGTCCAATGCTAACACCTCCACTAGACCACACCTGCTTATCGATTCCGGTTGCTTTCCAGAAACCGGAACCGGTCACTCGATTGGGTCTTATGCTGTTTCTGTACTTCCTTCCTCTCTTGCAGAAGAAGTACAACTCCTTAGTATCTTGTTCCTCCATTGTTTCTGTGTCAATATGAGATACAGAGATTGGAACTTAGTTTATATCATTAGCTATGAACTACACAATACAATTGATTGAACATAACTTATTGCCATGATGTTTTTTTCTTGCCACATCAGAATTAGTGACGTGCCTAAGTCTGTCTTCATCGTGGTGGATTCGTGATCATCGAAACCCTAATTATTGTTTCTTTGTACGAAACCCTACAACTTATTAATGGTTAAATACTAACTTCTTAACTGAAATTCTAAATGGAAAAGTGCATATAAACTCTACTTAAGACGTAAATTTTTTTATTTTTTATTTTTTGTAAAGTTAGTTACCAGATTGTTCTTCATACCCAAAATGCATGGGTAAGATATATATGAATAAACATTAACACGTACGTAACATAACACAGTGAATATAATCAATCCTACTTGGTAGATCCCAAGGATCGTGCTTGTATATATCGATTTGTTGGATAATATGATCGATTTTCATGGTCTTGTTCTCAACTTTACGCCGGAGATAGAACCCAACAAGCTCTTCGTCTGTCGGATGAAACCGAAACCCTGGAAGCGATCGACCTTCATCATCATCTCGTCCTTTCATCATCTTGGAGCTTTGTTTCTGCAAAAAAATGGTGAGGAGGCAGCAGAGAGTGTGTGTATCATAAGCAGTACTAGAAGAATATTCTTTTATATAATTTTTTTTGGAGCAGAGACAATAATTCAAGTGAGTTGATCGCTTCAAAGTCAAGTAGAATGACTTTGGGCGGCGTATGTCACTGTTAATACTTATAAAGAGGAGTCTTTGAATTCTAAAATTCTACTTTTCCGCTGTCATTATCTTGAATCTACAGAGCTTGTGTAGAGATTGTGGTTAGAAAGATGGCACTGCGTCCTAAGTAGCAATATCCAAAATTAGGTAAACAAAGCCTAAAATCATGACACTCAAAAACTCTTTTAGAAGCTAATTAAGAACGATTGTTAGGAAGTCTCCTAATGTGCATCAATTTAGAAGATTTTTTAAAAAACAAACTCTAAAATATTCTGTATATATTTAGCAGATAGTAAAATTCTCTAATTAAATAGTCATTTATTAAGAATGTTGTAGTTAATGCGGATAGTTGGTAAGGTCTATATAAGCAGTGGCGGATCCAATCTATAATAAGTGGGGTCCTAGCTACTAGTGTAATCAGAATCGGACCGACACTCCATAGGACGATAACAAAAATAATTAAATGTTCTTCAAAGTGTCCAAGTTCAATTTTAAAAGCTCAATATTTTTTTATTTAGTATTTTTTGTTAGTAAGTTAGTTTGTTAGATCAAACTTCCGACAAATATCTCTCCTCCCCGAAATAAGTGAATTATTAATTGCTTGTCTCTTTATATATACTAAGTTATATATCGAACTATATATATATATGACACATAATAATTATACTCTTCTTATGTGGAAGAGGGGTCTCATAAATGAGTTTGAGTTTGGACATAGAGTATTGTTTTCAAATTTAATATTAGTCAATGTGAATTTTATAGGTTTTCATAAAAAACTTTTTAAGAGAAAACCAACCATGATCATTTTAGATGACAATCTGTTAGTGTAGTTAAAAATTTCAGTATATTGTACTTGATTTTATTTAAATATTATTGCATCATTTCGTATTATAATGCAATTTTTTTTACCATTTTTTCTAGTCATGATCAATTTAGATGACAATCTGTTAGTGTAGTTAAAAATTTCAATATATTTTACTTGATTTTATTTAAATATTATTGCATCATTTCGTATTATAATGCAATCTTTTTTTATCATTTTTTCTAGTCATGATCAATTTAGATGACAATTTGTTAGTGTAGTTAAAAATTTCAAAATATCTTACTTGTTTTATTTAAATATTAGTGCATCATTTCGTATTTCGTATTATAATGCAATGTTTTTAAACTATTACGTACTTATATTAAAAATATCGTAATTAAAATTATATTTGTTATTCTGACCCGAATAATAATGATTTGTTTCGTTGTTAATAAATAAGTAAAACAATTTTTGACAAAGAACCCACCTAGGTTCCTAGATCCGCCGTTGTATATAAGGAGATGTAATCTTCATTTGCAATTCATTCAAGAAATACAAACTATAGATTTCTCTATAAACTCTTTTTCTCTCTAGAAATATTGGAGAAAAGAGTTCTTAGAAAAGAATTCTAACATCGCACGGGTGAAAGAACGTTAGATAATCTCCAAATCCGTAACGGTTTTAATCCTATAAAGTCATCTTAAAAAACTAACATTAACAATTTTAGCATGAAATTGTTAAATAGTTATATATTATACAAAAAAAAAAAAACTTATATAATAGGAGTGCACTTCTTGCTAGTAATTAAGTACGTACCGTAAAAATGAGATTTTGCAGTTATCAATTAAAATAAAAACTAAAAAAGTGTACAGTATTAGAGGTTAATAAATATTTGTATTAAATGAATAAAAAACACTCAATCCAATATATATATATATATATATATTATACTCTCTTTTAATATATATATTTTTTTTGCCAAACATTCAAATTCAGTCATGTCTCAAACCCGAACCTGCATTGTCCAACATACATACATAATGAAACAAGTGAAGGCGGATGTAAATATGTCCAGTTAACCGGACACATCCCCTGTCGAGATTGACGAGCAATCCAATTAGCTCATCTATTTGTACTTCGCCTAACAAATTGTCATCTGACATTGGGTATCCTTGAAGCTAAGTCTAAGATATCCAACAAAATCCTCACTATCTCCCATTCCATACCTTGGTTCGGCTCGAGAAGTCGGTTAATGACAATTTGCGAATCCGATTCTATAGTGACATCGTTCCATTGGTGGAAAACCGCAAGTTCCACACCGTGCATCACCGCAAATGCCTCCGTCGTGATCGCCTTTAGTGCCTTGATGTGCGTGTTCCGTCCCGCAATTATCATGTCGCGCGAGTCCCTAGCTATGACACCCGTTCCACCTCGATTAGTAGTGGCCTCCCATGCTCCGTCGCAGTTGACTTTGATGGTTCCTATTGGTGGTTTGGTCCAGCTCGGTGGGTCGGTTTGTCTCGGCTGTGCTGGTGTCAGGGGTGTTGCTCGGGTTGTCCAACACTCCTCGGAGAGGGGCTTTGCGTTTCGGATGACATGCTCGGGGTTCGGGCGGGAGTTGTTGTGAATTGCTCGGCACCGTTCTTTCCAGATTTCCCAAGCCATGGTTTCCGCGTGCAACCGAAGTTTCGGTCCTTCGTTCCCGTTCCCCTCGGCCATGTTCAGTATTCGGTCCAGCCAGCTGGTGGTCACGTTCCCGTGATCCGACGACCATCGCATCCCCAACCCTCCTAGCCATGCTGCCCTCGTCCATTCACATTGTGTGATTGCGTGGTTGGCAAGCTCCGATTGGTTGCAAAAGGGGCACTCGGTTGTGATGCCGATACCGCGTCGGGCTAGCGTAGCTCTCACCGGAATAGCGTCATGCCAAGTCTGCCATAAAAACGTTTTTACCTTGGACGAGGCCAAACTTTTCCACAATCAGGACCAGTTCTTGTTGTGCAGGGGCTGGTTGGGTGGTACCGTCGGGGCATTGATTGCTTGACCAAGCTCCCGTATAACAGAATTAGATCTTGGATTCGAACATAATATTAACATTATACCCATTAAAGTCTGAACTGTGATACAAATAAAAATATTTTCTTTACTTTGGGATGGACATTTAGATTAACCTATGCGAAACAAAGAAAGACATAGTCGTTGGAAAAATCGATACGAACATGTCTATGATATTGTCTCTAGTCTCTAACATCTTTCATGTTTGGTCTCTGATTATGTGTTGTGATAATACTTAATAGGGTAGGAAGTTAAGTTTACAAGACAAAAAAAATTATAGTAAATATAAATAAATCTTTTTTTAGAGAATTAATATAAAATTTTAAAAAATAAAAATAAAACTGTGGTACCCGTACCTCTCTCACTCTGTCCCTGCGTATTTATTAATTAAGACCAAGTCGTCGTCTATAAAAGGCAAGAGCTGATAAAAATCATGTGAAAAATTAATCTCAAAGCAATACAAGTCATATCATGCTGCAGGGACAAACATAGGGATTGGAATATATACGACGACCAAAGCTTCGTCAAAAAGGGTTGGACCTCAACTTTGTCTCTCTATGTTATGGCGTAATTAAAGAGGGAACAAAATTCAAAGGGTTGAACATAAAAGAGTGCACACACTGTGTTACAAGTTAAAATTTAATTATTTTTTTATAAAATTAAACATATATATATATATATACACACGTAGGTTAACCGTTAACATCATAGTTATCATAACTAGACCGCCAGTCGAACTCGGTCTGATTGTGAACTGACGGAATGAAGAGTCTGATTCTTACTAAAGACAGAAATGCATAGTAAATTCGGTTCAATAAGTGAAAACCAACCAAATTTTTGAAGAATCGGTTAGTTCCGTTCTTTAATTAATCTTCAGTTCTTTTAACCGTTTTTTTTTTTTTGTTCCTCACCGTGACTTATCACTTAAGTGTAGGGCAATAATTAGTTTAAGGACAAATAGTTAAAGCAATTTTTTTCAGATGGGGCAAATGTAAGAATTTAAAGGGCTAAATTGAAAATAAATATATTTTTGAAGGCTAAATTGACACAAATTTTAAGTATAAGGTATGTGAACCGGCTGATTCAACCGATGAACCAGTGATCGGATCGTCTAAACTGAGATCGACCTCCTCACCAGTTCGAGAGTCGTTTCGGTTATGATAACTCGTTAACACGAACAAATAGAACGTACCAGCTGCTACAATTACTGATTGTGATTTCACACCCAGAAAATAGAAATCTCAATTCTGATAAAGCATCTGGGATTGAATAAACAAAAGAAGAAAAAAATATCTCACTTTTGAATTCAATGGTAATTAACGCGAATTTAAATATAAATTTATTTAAAATATTTCTAGAACAGAAGCGTACATAATTGACCGAATACCAAAGAAAGAAAGTCAAGTGGAATACGAAGTCAAGACAGTTACTTATTCCTCTTCAAGTTCTTAATAATGAGTTTTATCAAAAAGTGGTATTGTGCCATTTTTTTTTAAAGTAAGTATACTGAAAAAAAATATTTAGCAAAATGTATATAAGCGCTACTCGGGGTAATATTTTTTACAACGTGCGTTACTTGAAATAACGTTTTTCAAAAAACGCTACTTGGGGTGGCGTTTTTATGAAAAACGCCAATGGAAGTGGCATTATTATTATTTTTTTGCTTTTCGATATTTTTTTTGACGACTCGATGTTTAATTAAAAATAAAATGAAGTATCTATTAAAAAAATTAAAAAATGGTAATAAGTAGATATTTTAATTGCGATTTAAATTATGTAAAAAATATTAAATTTGGACTTACAGATTGACTGTACGCTCTGCCGTAAGTTGAGATATGAAAATTTGACTTAAAAAAATATAACTCAGACCCTGTAAGTTCAAACTGACCACGGTGAACGTCATTTATGTCGTAATTCAATTATCTACCTACATTAATTTTTTGATTAGAAATACAGTGATTTTTTAACCTAACATCGTTTGTCTTATATGACCAAAATTATTAAATGTATTAGGTGAGAAATTTAATTATGTACTTACTCAAAAAAAATAAAATAAAAATACAGTGCGTAGCTAATTTAATTAAGAATTAAATAACGCTAATTATGCGTTAATTTTTTACTTTTAAATTGACTGTATAATACAATATATAAAAAATATACGTACGATACAAAAACAACAAAACAGTGATTTAAACAATAAATTCATTGTTTAAACAGTGATTTAAAAAAATCTGACCAGTTCTTTTATTGACTAGCCTCACTATGATTAGAAGACCACTCCAGTAGCAGTAGTTGGACTGAGTATAATCGTGCACTAAAAATAAAAAAAATTATAATGATATGGTGTGGACTGTGGAGCATGTGACTATAATAATATTTTTTTTACGATTATAAGATTTTTTTTTAAAAGTAAATACGTTACTTTTTTTTATTTAAAAAAGTAAGTATACAATTTGTTTTTTTTAGAAAAATAGGTATACGTGCACCCCGGGGGCGCGCGCCACTTCAAAGTGGCTCGTGAAGTGGCGCCTGGTGCTATGTTTTTTTAAAAAAAAAATCTTTTTTTTTGGATAATGATGGCTCGATGTTTAATTAAAAATAAAATTATGTATCTATTAAAAAAATTATAATAAGTAGATATTTTAATTGCGATTCAAATTATGCAAAAAATATTAAATTTGGATTTACGGATTGACTGTACGACATGCCGTAAGTTGAGATATGAAAATTTTACTTAAAAAATTATAACTCGGACCATGTAAGTCCAAACTCAACACGGTTAACGTCATTTATGTCGTAAATCAATTATCTACGTAGGATAATTTTTTTGATTAAAAATACAGTGATTTTGTAACCTACCATCGTTTACACCCAAATTTGACCGAAATAAGTAAATGCATTAGGTGAGAAATTTAATTATATACTTACTCAAAAAAAATTGCGGTGCGTATATAATTTAATTACGAATTAAATGACGCTAACTATGCGTTAAGTTTTGACTTTTAGACTGACTGTATAATACGGTACGTAAAAAACTCTACATACGATACAAAAACTTCCAAATAGTGTCTTGCACAGTAAATGTACTGTTTCAATAGTAAAATTTACTGTATAAACAGTACATTTACTGTGCAAAACACTATTTGGAAGTTTTTGTATCGTATGTAGAGTTTTTTACGTACCGTATTATACAGTCAGTCTAAAAGTAAAAAATTAACGCATAGTTAGCGTCATTTAATTCGTAATTAAATTATCTACGCACCGTAATTTTTTATATTTTTTTGAGTAAGTATATAATTAAATTTCTCACCTAATGCATTTACTTATTTCGGTCAAATTTGAGTGTAAACGGTGTTAGGTTATAAAATCACTGTATTTTTTTTATCAAAAAGGTTATCCTACGTAAATAATTGATTTACGACCTAAATGACGTTAACTGTGTTGAGTTTGGACTTACATGGTCCGAGTTATAATTTTTTAAGTAAAATTTTCATATCTCAACTTACGGTATGCCGTACAATCAATCCGTAAATCCAAATTTAATATTTTTTTCATCATTTGAATCGCAATTAAAATATCTACTTACTATAATTTTTTTTAATAGATACATAATTTTATGTTTAATTAAATATCGAGTCATCATTGTCCAAAAAAAGGATTTAAAAAAAAAAACAGCACCAGGCGCACCCCCGGGGTGCGTCTATGTCCAAAAGGCGCGACCCCGGGGTGCGTGTATACATATTTTTCTAAAAAAAAAATTATATACTTACTTTTTTAAATAAAAAAAGTAACATAATTACTTTTAAAAAAAAACGATATTCATAATTATAATTATAACTATGTATAAATTTAGAGTTTTTTCAAAAAGTAGCCATGTCAGAATTGTTTTTTGAAAAAGTATATGTAGAAAACATATTTAGCAAAATGTGTATCTGCGCAGGTGGTAGTAGCGATTTTGAAAATCGCCACTGGCAGTGGCGATTTTCATTTTTTTTTTTTACGTTTTTTTTCCGAGAAGCATCAGAGTGTAAATGGATTTTGAAAATCGCTACTTTGAGAAGACACATCAGAGAAGACACAACCATTCACAACAGTATCAAACAAGGAAAATGACTTTTTTCAATTTCAAGCGAACTAATGCTTATTCATTCTCTAGGCTAGTCTCACCTAGAGTGTAAACACCTGATTTTGGCTCGGGATCAAAATACCGTATGAGAGGAATCGAGATTTGAAAAATATATATAATATATATATATTTGAAAACTTAAAAAAAAAAAAATACAAAAATAATAAAAAATTCCAACAGTGGAAAATTGCCTCTTTTCCACCGATTTTATTTTTTATTATTAAAAAAAAAAACGTTTTTTTTATATTATTAAAAAAAAAATTATTAATTAATTAAATATGTGTACATTTTCTCTATAAATGAGAGTAGAAGTTCAATGAATGGATGGGGCTTCAAGAAAAGCTACAGTGGTGAGTTCAAAATGAAGAGAGAATGAGAGAAAAAAAAAAAAGAGAAAAAAAAAATAGAAAAAAAGAGTGAAAAATACCGATAATTATCGGACTCGGTTCCTCGTACGGTATTTTAGCCTCCCATGAGTTAGGTATATTTCTCTCATCTTAAATATCATATTTTGTATTTTCTAAATGTGAAATAAAATTGAGAGTTTATATACATATATTATCTATTTATGTATAATATACTTGTTAATATATATATATATGTGTGTATATTATATATTTATATTATGTTATGTATAATATATATTTATATTATGTTTATGTATTACTCTATATATATCTATATCTATATGTATAATATATATTTATATTATGTTTATGTATTACTATATATATCTATATGTATAATATATATTTATATTATGTTTATGTTATCTATTTATCTATATGTATAATATCTATTTATATTATGTCTATGTAATACTATATATATATATTATGTATTATGTATAATATATGTATATTATGTATATGTGAAAAAAAAACAAATTTCAAAATTGACTTAGGTCATTCTCAAACTTTGATGAAGTTTACAACTCGGTCCTTGGACTCTCGGGTCATTTCTGGGACGTTATCGAGTGTTATAAACCAAACCGGAAAAGTTTTGGGCCATTTGTGCAAATTGTTTTTTCTTAATTCAGCTCTTAAAAAAAAATACAATTTGATTTCTAAACTTTTCTAGACATTCCATGATTTCTACAAATGTTACAAATAAGTCTAGAATAATTTTCGGGTTATTTTAGAATTTTACCAAGTATTACAAATAAATCTAGAATAGTTTAGGGTCAATTCTGTAATTTTAAAAAATATTTTCAGTTAAGTTATATTTTTTTTCGAAAATTACAATTTTTATTCCTAAATTTTTCTGGACATTCCATGACTTTTCAAAAATGTTACAAATAAGTCTAGAATAATTTTCGGGTTATTTTAGAACTTTACCAAGTGTTACAAATAAGTCCAGAATAGTTTAGGGTCATTTCTGCAATTTTCGAAAATATTTGTCCAATTCAGCTCAAATTTTTATAAATTGCATTTTGGTCCCTATATTTTTTTGGACATCCTATAACTTCTCAAAATGGGACAAATTAGTCAAACGAGCTTAATATTTTCAAAAATTATTCGTGCATGTTTTGACACGTTTAAAATGACTCGAGAGTTAAACCATTTTTTTCGAGCACGAATAACTTTAGTTCTCTCTTGTTTATTTGAAATAAAAAAAAATTGTTTGTACATGGTTTGTTTAATTTAAAGAAAATGCATGTTTTTTTTTTGGCCAAGCATGATTAAAACGGGCAATTCGGGCAAAATTGAAAAAAAAAAATTCAAAAGCAAATTAAAGTACCGAAAGGGCGGATTATAAGCTCGCGAGCTTTTAAGACGTAATCAAACCCCCGAACTCGATTCTCTAGACGTAGACATTTTTAAGCCCTAGGATGTTAACTCCATGTACCCTAGGCAATTTTAGGATTCCGATTAGCCTTCAATTAATCGGTGGCGACTCTTTCAAATTTTGTCGGTCCGGTTGATGACCCCACTCGACCGAACCTTTCGCTCGCCAAGACCCGACATTTTCAAAAACGAAAATTTAAAATTATTTTCCAAAACGGGTCGGGAAAGTCGGATCCGACGTCCGACATAGAGAAAGGAAGAAAGTTAGAAGAAGTTAAATAATTTTTCCCTAGACAAATATTATCTGTCCTAAATTTTCCAACTTGTTCTGAACAACATCAATTTCAAGCGAACTGATGCTTGTTCATTCTCTAGGCTAGTCTCACCTAGAGAAAGGAAGGAAGTTAGAAAAAGGTAAATAATTTTTCCCTAGGCAAATATTAGCTGTCCTAAATTTTCCAACTTGTTCTGAACAACATCAATTTCAAGCGAACTGATGCTTGTTCATTCTCTAGGCTAGTCTCACCTAGAGAAAGGAAGGAAGTTAGAAGAAGTTAAATAATTTTCCCCTAGGCAAATATTACGTGTCCTAATTTTCAAACTTGTTATGAACAACATCCCTAAGGTAAAACATTGAAACAAATTTGTTTATTAACAAGTTTCTGAATGAGACTTTTCTTCAAATACACTAGCTAGTTTGACATTTTCAGGAATTACTGTTGCAAAATAGCTCTTTGGGGTTTCCACTACCTTTTTCTTCGGCATCTGAAGACTCTTGATTTTCTGCATAGTGTACTCGTTGATTTTAAGTCTGCTTATGGTTTTCCTCCTAAATAGAAATTGAAGTTTTTCATCACAAATTACTCTCTTCTTCGTAGGGTGATTCAGTTTGTTGTCATTGATATACCGCGCTATAATTGCTCCAACATCTTGCTGAGAGATCTAATCATGCGTCTCTACACCAACCGATTTGAGAAACTCGATGAGATTACTCGATCCCCACCTAACAAATTCCATTTTCCTTGATTGGTACTTCCTTTTTGGTTGTGAATGAGGTTAAAATTATGTATCCTGCTCCTCCATCCACTGAAAATCAATTTACACCCTGATGTGTCTTCTCAAAGTAATCAAAATTGACTCATTTCTCTTGATCAAACCTTCCATTTTCCTTAAAATTTTTCAAAAAGTATTTACTTTAGATTTTTTTTTTGAAAAAAGTCATTTTCCTTGTTTAATACTGTTGTGAATGGCTGTGTCTTCTCTGATGTGTCTTCTCAAAGTAGCGATTTTCAAAATTCATTTACACTTTGATGCGTCTAAAAAAAAAAACGTTAAAAAAAAAAATCGCTACTGGCCTACCTGCGCAGATGCACATTTTGCTAAATATTTTTTTTTATATATATACTTTTTCAATATTTTTTTTCGAAAATAAATACTTTCAAAAAAAGTCATAAATTTATCATTATTTTAACATGTAACTCAGACGTAAATTAATCTCAGTGTATTGAAAATAGTGTATTTTTATGACGGAAGGATGATAGCCACGTCAATAATTAATTGAGTAGGTTTGGAGGACTGAAATTAACGGGGCGTTTCTTTCATGGAATTCGGAATAAGGAATACAGAATAGAGAATATGAATAGAGAATATGAATAGAGAATAAGGAATAGGAGATACGAATATGAAGTTGTTTCTTTGGTGGAATGGAATTGAATGGAATAAGGAATTCTATTGTTTTTTTGGTGGAATTGTATATGGAAAGGGAATGAAATGTGGTAAAATGACACATTTGCCCCTCCTTGTATATGCATAGTATATAATATATACAATTTGTATTAATTAACTTTAAAATTAAGAATAATACAAACTTATAATATAATTAATTAATAATTTAAAAAATAAAATAAAACAAAATAACTTATTTAATTAATTATTAATTAAGATAAAATAGTTGAATTAATATAATTTTTAATATAAGGGTATTTCGGTCATTTCACCTCCTATTCCTCATTCCTAGCGCGCCCGGCTTAGGAATTCCGAGTTTTTCACACAGAATGTCTAAGCCTACCCCTCCCGGAATCCGTAAGCCAAATTTTTGCAATTCCGCGAAAAGAACAACTTCTTACGGAATCCGTAAGCCGAATTCCTTTTCCATTCCGTGAAAAGACAAAAATATTTTTTTTCTTCATAAAGTGATTATGTAAAAAAATTATTTAAAAAGTAAATATGTATACAAAATATTTAATATTTTTTGTACCTATCTCAATTAAAATATCTACTTATTTACTATAAATTTTTTATTTTTTTAATAGATACATAATTTAATTTTTAATTAAATATCTAGTCGAAGATGAAGCAAAATAATAAAAACTAAAGCAGCCCCCTTTGACTTGTATTGCCAAGGTGGTGGTGTGCAATTTTAGAAATACACACTACCATTGAGTGCGTATTTTGTAAAAAATAATAATATGTTATTCACGGTAGCGCCTATACTTAGATTTTGAAATATTTAATTTTCTAATTTTTTTTGTAACATAATCACTCTTTGAAAAAGAATAAAAAAAACATATTGGGAACTCTATCCTTTGATTGATTATTATATATGGTATTAGATTCTAATATTTTCTTAGGTCTATAATCTGACTTTTTCTTTTATATATATAAATACTTGGGTCAACTAATTCTATGATTATTTATGTTTGTTCAATATAAATTTTTGGTTATTCATATTTTTTTACATAGTTAAATGATCACTTATATTTTGGGACATGACTTTTTGGTTAAACACTATATTATTTAATCACTTATTTTTACAAATGTGATTAAATTGTCACTAAAATGAAGATGTTACTCATTCATGTTCTTCATTTTCAAGTTCTCTTCACTAAATTTTAAAATTTATAACCCTAATCAAAACCTTGAAAATCAAATTCAAATATTCATGGGTTCGTTTGAACCAAGAAATTATATTAAGGTTTCGATTATGGTTATGAGTTTTAGGGTTTAATTTCAAAGTTTAGTAAAAAATATTTGAAGACGAAGAACACAAATAAGAAAAATGGTATTTTTATTATTTATCTCATAAAGAAGTCATTGTAACAATTTAACCACATAGTTAGAAATAAGTAATTAAATAACTCAAATTTGAACCAAATAATTATATAACTACGTATACGTATAAGTAACATAGAAATAATTAATCATAAGTACTTTTAGATATTTTTATATGATATTCCTAATAAATCTAGAAGATACGTATGTCATCAATCATCATCCCTTCTAGAGTCAATCTTGAACCACACAAAGCAACAATAGTTGTATGGAAAAAAAGTCAAGAGTCAATAATTCTCTCATAATCTCATTATATCTAACATTCCAAGTCTAACTATATATATAAATTAAGCTATTGAAGCATTTGACACGTATTGTAATGAGTCTCCAGTCCCGTTATTTTTCCTTCATTGGGCTTGGAGCGAAGCATCTTTTATTTCAGGCCCAAAATTATATTAGTTGGGCTTCTTTTTTGGGCCCAATCATTAGTTAATGTATGTACAAATGATCTGATGTACGTCCATATTTCTATAGATGAGACGATCATAAGTCATGTCCTAATTGATTATGTCAGTATAAGTAACTACTCTATGGCTGTATGGCACGAGTCTCTTTATTGAAATCTTGCAGTATAAAATATGAGCGATGGCATTTATTTTTTAATAATTTATTACACACACCAATACAAAATTATAAGTTGCTTGTTCCACTTAATTTAACGTTAATTCTACAGTAAATTACGTTAATAATCATTTATATTGGTACATTTAACTAAACAATTGAAATTTGTGCTGAAGAGTTAGTTATTTTTTAAAATGTGACTGGACTGTAACAAATAATTTTTATGAAAAAATTGACTAAAATACACTTCATCTAATTTTCATTTTCTTTATCTTCAAACTCTTTTTTTTTTTCAATTCGAACCCGAAATTTGATAAATTTGGGTTCGAACCCAGATTCAATTTTCCGGGTTCAATTTAAACTCAAATTTGCACAAAATTGAGTTCAAAATCATGCTTCAGAATTCATACATGAATATGAAGAACATGTAGAACAAAGGAAGAAGAAGATAAAACAGAAGGATAGAATCGTTATTTTAGTAATAATTTAATTATATTTGTCAAGCATAAGTGACTGAATATGACAAGTTTAAGAAAAAAGTCACATTTATGAAATGTAAGTGATCTTTTAATTACAATATATATATATATAAGTGATCATTTAGTCACATAGTATTAACATAAATAATTATTGAGATGGTTTTCCCTTAATTCTAAATGAAACAGTACTAGGGTTGCCGATGGTTAGAGTATGATACAGGTATGATAAATACCATAACCATACCATATTTTTAAACCACATACCATAACCATAACCATTACGAGTACAATTTTCAATACCATAACCATTAAAATAACCGTGGTTATTAACCATGGTTTTACCCGTATACCCATATTTATTCCACACATGTAATATAATAAAAGACCGAAAATTTTATTTAAAAAATACATAAATCTATATTGCCAACAATAAAAATATATAAAACTAACATCATGGTTATTTATTATCTATATATACAGTAACTTTCATTATTTAGTATATATTAGTTGATTAATAATAAATAATTATTATATTTATATAATAACCATGATTATAACCATGAGTATAACTCAAATAGCATAACCATAACCATTATGGGTAGAAAATTTATCACCATAACTGTACCGCACCATAACGGTGCGGTTAACCATATTAAACAGTAACAGCTATACCATGGTTATGAGTTTTTCACCACACCATTGGCGGACCTAAACAATACACGAGCTAGCAATATTCTATCAATATATGAATATATGAATAATATATGAACTTTTAGAAATATATGAATAATTTTCTAATTGGATTTTTTGGATACAAAAAACTTATAAGGTATTAATAGTTTGCTAACTATTTTTTTATTTTAATTTTAGGAAATGCTAATTAAATATTACGAAAATAATACGTGTATACTATTTCCGAAAAAGTATACACGTATTATTTAATTAGCATTTCCTAAAAATAAAATTAAAAAATAAGTTAGCAAACTATTAATACCTTAGAAGTTTTTTGTATTCAAACGGCGGTCCGATCGGAAACTGGACCCTTATTCGATTTGGTTAAGCTAACAGTGTTTGAACCGGGTTAGATAGACCATTTTTACTAAAATCGACCGGTTTCCAATTTTAGTTGTTTTTTTTGGGTGATTTAAATTTTTTGGTGGTTCTCTTCGGTTCGACCGAGCAACTTCTTCGGTTTAGAAGTTATGTTTAAAGTTTAGACCTATTGTGTTTGATTTTAAGACTATTGTGTTATGTATGTTCAAAGTTTGAGGTAATTATGTTGTATGAGACTATTGTGTTTGAGAGTAATGTGTATGTTTTAGACTATGTAGTTTGTGTGTTTGAGGTAATTATGTGTGTGTTTGAGACTATGTAGTTTGTAATTGTATTTTCATTTCTTTTTGCTTGGGAACAGTGAACCGCACGTCAAACCGACCGAACCGGAAACTGGTCCTCTCGCCGGTTCGAGGGCCGGTCTGATTCTAATAACACTAATTTGAACTAGAATATTTTATTTCAGTGTAGAAAATATCAGTAAATATAGGCTTGGCCAAATAAACCGGTTCGGGCGAACTGGTCTGGTCTGGAACTGGTTTGGTTCGAACCGGTTCGGCCGAACTAGTTCCAAAACCAGACCAGTGTTTTTTGCCTTCAAATAGAACAGTTCAAAATAGTACCAAAAATCCAGTTCGAATCGGTTCGACTCGACTCATTTTTTGATACTGGTTTATACTTAAATTTAAATCAAACCACTTTAAATCTATATAATTTTAGAACCGGTTTGAAGCAAAATCAACTAAACCTAGAGATGTCTTCAATAAACCAAACCTAGAGATATATTGGACTCTCGTATGTTGATGTTGGACAGGATTTTAGTCGGCTTTGGAACAGATTTTCAATCGGTTCAGTGTGTTTTTCAGTCGGTTCAGTGTATTTTTCAGTCGGTTCAGTGTTTTTTCAGCCGGTCCAGTATTTTTCAGTTGGTTCAGTATTTTTTTACACGGTTCAGTGTGTTGGACAGGATTTTCAGCCGGTTTAGGTTCGGTTTGAACTGAATTTTTTCCGAACCAAAATTGTTATTAAAAAAAACAGACCAGAACAGTTCGAACCGGTTCTGAATCGGTTCGAACCAGACCAGTTCTTTTTTCCTTAAATCAGACCAGTTTTTATAGAAACAGAAAAATGTACTGGTTTTTTTCAAACCAGACCAGTTCAGTTCAGAATCGGTTCGACCCCGAACCGGTTCATGAACAAGCCTAAGTAAATATATGAAGAGAGACAAAAATAATGGGAAGTGGTGAAAAGTATGATGTATTGTTATTGTATGGTTCAATTTGCCGTGATCTATGTTGTATAATTTGTCGTGACCTATGCTGTATAATCTGCTGTGCCAAACATTGCCCTATCTATTGCCTAGTACTGAGTAAACTGCCTTGCCATATACTGCCATACTCTGTTTCTTATTGATGTTTGAGAAGATTTTCGCCGACCAGTGAAGGTATCTGGGCAGAGGCCATGCACAATAAGGAAAACGCTAGCAACATTGGCAATTCCAATTCCATTGGACGTTGTATATTAACGGAAGAGGACAAAATAGCAAAACATCGAACCTTCATGAGGTTAAAGTTAGAGGTGGATGTTACTGCTCCACTACTGGAGGGATTATGGTGGACAAGCAAAACAGGAGAAGAAAAATGGGCGACCATAAAGTACGGGAGACTATCCGATGTTTGTTATGGATGTGGGAATCTAGGTCATACATCGATCAACTGTGGTGAAATGGTGGCCATGCCAGAAATAAGACTGGAATTCCCAAGATTCGGGCCGTGGTTAGCAGGAACACACCCGCGAACTCAAAACAGGTGGTACCATATAGGAGGGGAGAGGACAAACGAACCTCACAGACGGGGAATAAATCACAAGACTTGGATGGATGTAATGAAGACGGCGTCCATAAGGAAAGTGGTCGAAAAGACTTCAAGGGAGAATCATAAAGACCATTCGACCCGTGATCCGTGGATGAGACATTCGGGAACCCAATCGTCGAACTGCAAGGATGATAGTCATTTGGTCATGCAGGAGACCCCATACCACGAAGGGCGATCAGAACAGTTGGTAATGGAGGAACCTAATCCACCAATAGAGCAAATGATCCAACAACAGAGTTCGAAAACCCTACAACCTTTCGACCTGAATGAAGAACCGGAGGAGGACAACCAGCTTGCACAGAGATTGACTATATTCCCGGACCTGGGGAATCCATTATACGGGGCACATATTTGGGCATCCCAGACCCAATCTCCAGTCTGAATATCGGGCCAAGATCACCAGCTGCAACACACCAAAATTCAACCACTATCCCAAGCCACGAGCCATCACCATCTGGGGCTACCATTCCCACCACAAATACTGACTCTATCACAATGCCAAGCCCCGAGAAAAGATAGCATGAGGATGCAATTACCACAACAACCACAACCAACTCCATCACCACGCCATGGCCCGAGCCAAGACCACCTGCAGCTTCCAGTCCTAACATTGTTGGCTAAGTGAATGTTGGTTAAGTAAAAACTGAGTATAGAGAACTGGATAATTTCATTGATTCTGATTAGTACAGATTGTAACATTACTTATACAAGAGAGTTACTATTCTGCTTTTGACAATTCTACGTACACTCAAGTACTTGTATAGGTATGTCAATATTCAGATTTGCCTTTTCTCCTTTTTTTACATTTTGTTGTCTCTAGTTGCTAGGCTTTTTGACTCTGGTTTATTTTGTGTAGATTCTGACACTCCCCCTCAAGTTGAGTTGTCGGATCTCTGATGCTCAACTTGCTTAGTACTTCTCTGAATGATTTAGAATTTACTGCCTTTGTAAGTATATATGTTAACTGGTCCTCGGAGCGAACGAATGATAATTTGATATTCCCGGCTTCGAGGTTTTCTTTGATGAAGTGTCTGTCACAGGATCCCATTGGAGGAAAACCTATCTCTGTCATTAGACTTATTATCCACAGCATTTCCGTTAGTCCCCTTGCTATTCCCCGGAACTCTGCCTCTGCACTAGATAGGGCCACGACCTTTTGCTTCTTGCTCCGCCATGTTACCAGATTATCTCCAACCAGGGTAAAATACCCAGATTTGGATCTTCGATCAACCAGATTTCCCGCCCAGTCTGTACCCTTGGATCTCTAGATGACCATTTCTTCGAAATAGAACTCAATGTCCTGGAGTACTCTTCAAATATCTTATTATCTGCATGACTGCTTCCATATGATCCTCTTGAGGTTGATGCATGAACTGACTTACTACTCCAACTGCGTAGGCAATGTCTGGTTTAGTGTGTGACAGATATATAAGTTTACCCACTAGCCTATGATATCGTTCTTTATCTGCTAGCATCGCCCCTTCCGTTATGCGTAGACCGTGATTTAGCACCATTGGAGTATCAACCGGTTTGCATTCCAACATTCCGGTCTGTGTCAGGAAATCCAGAATATACTTCATATCAGCTATAAAGATCCCTTTCTCTTGATCTTAGTACCTCAATCCCAAGAAAGTATTTTAAATTTCCGAGATCCTTCATCTCGAACTCCTCGAACAGGTTTTTCTTCAACCTGTCCATCTCTTCTGGATCATTCCCTGTGATGATCATGTCATCGACATAAATAATCAAACGGGTTATTCAGTCTCATATCTTCTTCAAGAATAAGGTGTGGTCTGAGTTGCTTTGCTTGTACCCATATTTCTTCATGGCTATAGTGAACCTTCCAAACCACGCCCTAGGAGATTGTTTCAAGTCATAGAGTGACTTTTTCAGTCAACATACCTTTCCTTCTTGACCTTCATTCATGTATCCTGGAGGGACCTCCATATACACTTCTTCTTCAAGATCTCCGTGGAGAAATGCATTCTTCACATCAAACTGGTGGAGAGGTCAGTCTTTGTTTGCAGCTATAGACAACAATACTCTGATTGTGTCTATTTTTGCTACATGAGAGAATGTCTCAGAGTAGTCAATACCGTATGTCTGCGTGTATCCCTTTGCGACCAGTCTTGCTTTATACCTATCAATGGAGTCATCCTGCTTGTATTTGATGGTATAAACCCACCTGCAGCCTACTGGTCTTTTTCCGACTGGTAACCAGCACATCTCCCATGTCTTGTTTTTCTCCAGTGCCTCCATCTCGACATCCATAGCCTTTTTCCAGCTCCTGGATTATTGGGTCTCTCTGATTGTACTTGGAATATCTTCTGAGAGGATAGTCATGGCGAATGCCTTTGCTTTTTCACTTAACCTCCCCATTACTTCATTTGCCACCGGATATCTTGATTTGTTTGGCTCCCTATCCAGTGTGTATCGTTTTGGTGGTCGTCCTCGATTTTCTCTCGGGGGTAACTTGTATCCTTCCGTCCTTGGTTCCTCATGTTCTTTAATATCAATATCCTCAATTATATTGATATTTTGAGGTTCAGACGAACTTACCGGGCTATTCTCGGATACCTCAAACGAGGGATTATGCGTTGTGACCCTTAGTTCGTTGGTTGCTACTGGCATGTCAGATGATGGCTCACTGGTTCGGTCAGCCACCTGAATTTGATCATTAGGCGAGGGATTATGGCTATCATAGGATAGATTTGGACTCCTTACCTAATCTAGTGGATCAACTATCTGATTCCCCCTCTGAACACTAGACTGGTGGTAGAAATATTATGTTTCAAAGAAATCACAGTTCATAGTGGTGAACGTGTGACGATTTTTAGGATCATAACACCGATACCCTTTTAGATTAACCCCATATCCGATAAACACACACTTGACAGCACAAAGATCAAATTTGGTGCGATCAATTTTTGGTATATGTACGAACACGGAGCATCCAAATACTCGAGGAGTTAGGCTGAGGTATGGGGGTATTTTGGTAATTTTGGACATAACATGTATCGGTGTTTGAAGATGTACGATCTTTGTGGGAAGACAATTTAGAAGATACGTGTATGTTGCAACAACATCATGCCAGAAATTTTTTGGTACTTTGGACTCGATAAGGAGGGATCTTGTCATTTCAAGTATTATGCGATTTTTTCTTTCCGCCACACTGTTATGCTCTGGAGTGTGTAGACAGTAAGTTTGATGAATAATTCATTTTTCTGAAAAGAAATTTTTCATATTTTGGTTGACAAATTCCCCTCTATTATCAGACCGAAGTACTTGAATATTTTTCTGAAACTGAGTTTGGATCATTTCGAAGAAGTGAATGAATTTGTCACACACTTCGAATTTTTGCTTTAAAAAATACACTCATGTCATACGAGTGCAATCGTATACAAACAACACAAAATATCTAAGACCATGACCCCCAGATATGGGTGATGGGCCCCACACGTCAGAATGTACTAAGGAAAAAATAGACTTCATCCGAGTATTATGTGGCTTAAACGTTTGTCTATGACTTTTTGCAAGAATACAAGTCTCACAAAAATGATTAATACTTTTATTCAAAAACAACTAGGGAAACAAGAGTTTTAGATAACCCGATGATGGATGATCCAGTCCCCTATGTCATAGCCAAACCTCTCATTTTGAAGATCCATGAGCAAGCATCACCGAACCTGGTTGATCCATTTGGTCCACGTAGTATAGACCCGCGCGTTCAGTGCCACGCCCAATTATCACCCCTGTTTGGATACCATGCAATACACAGAAATCCGGATTCATCACCAAAGTACAATTCATCTCCTTAGTGACATGAGACACTGATAACAATTTATTCGAAAGTGTCGGAACTAGGAGATAATTTGATATCTTCAAAGTCGGTGAAATTTATACGGTGCCCATTCCCGTAACTGGAGTCTTCCCTCCATCCGCTGTTTTAATATACTCAATCCGGGATCTCATAATATTAACAAGATCATTTGAATCATATGTCATCGTATCTGTTGCACCGCAGTAAAAAATCCACTCACGATTTTTAAGTCCGGTATTATGTTGGACTGAATAAGGTTGTGTCAAATGTTGAGGTACTGATTTGCAATAATCCGGGTTTATTCTGTCAATTTTTATAACATTCGGGCAAAATACGCTAGGGTTAGAAGTATAGGGACTTGGATGCAATTTCCAAGTCCATATACCTTCATCAACCGCTCCTCTTCTATTGTCCCACGCTCTATTTGGATTCCAGGAGTTCCATTGTGGCTGCTCCATTCCTCTGCTAGGGTTTGGCCCTTCCCGGCGCCGCGCCTTGCTAGGGTTCCGACCGAACCCTTCACCGTCTCCTCCAGGTAAGTAGTCTCGGTCCCGATTGTCTTTTGCTTCGTGATGGCTACTCTTTGTGATCCCAGGGTTTTCGCTGACTCATGCTACTCCGGCAAAGGGAGGGTCGCCTTCAGAGGCTGGTGGCCACAGTTGAGTCCAGCGGAAAGAGGACCCTTTTTCGGCGTCGGCTATGCCTCCGACCCTGTCCTCTAGCTGAACGTTGTCGGTGCCACCTCCGACGTTGGTGGTCGTGGAGTCGCTCGTTGCGACGGCAGCACAGTTCCGAGCCTTCTCCGCGCGACTCTCATCCCACCACTCCGGGTACCCGACCATATGGAAGCACCCCTCTTTGGTATGCCTATTCCTTCCGCAATGTGTACATTTGAGCTTTAATTTGTCGATTCAAGATGACGAACCACCGGGTTTCCCGTGTGTTTCCGACCGATTCTGTGGTGGTCAGAAACTCTTTGTTGTGTCTGTTGTTGATTGTGTCTCGCCCCTAGCATGTAACCCATAGTCTGAACCCGATGATGTCTGTCACCGGAGGTTGCCGCTCCCAGGATGTGGAGCCTGACGGCTTCCTTTCGGATGGAAGCATACGCTTCCTCGACTGAGGGTATTCGGTCCTGTCGAAGGATCTCTCGTTTGATCCCATCGAATTTGGGATCAATTCCTCCCAATAATTGATAGACTTTAGTTTCGGTCCAAAGCTGGTTGTATGTTGTGATGTCGTGGTTACACATCATCGGATTTGGTCTTCTGGCTTCGATCTCTCCCCATAGGAATTGCATCGTGAGCCAGAATTCTTCGAGTGTCATTGTCCCTTGAACCAGCTTTGCAGCTTTGTTATGTAAATCGAAAATTTGTAATGCATCCTTACCACTTCTGTAAGTCGTTTGTAATGCTTTCCATAAATCTCGGGATGTAAGGTAGTGTGCGACATTATTGGCTAGTCGTGGATCAATAGTTTGAATCATCCATGAAAAAACGATTAGGTCGTCTTGTTGCCACCTTTCATAACCCGGTTCAATTCGGTTTGGGGGTTCCGGGTCTCCGGTGAGATGCTGCATACGCCCCCGACCTCCAATAGCTATCTGCATCAATCTGACCCAAATATGATAATTCTAGGCATTAAGCTTTGTACTCACCGTGATTGAGGCTGATGCCGTTTTAAGGAGTTTGGCTATTTTGATGGTTAGGTCTTCATCACTGAGACCTGAACCTGTTTGGGAATGGCTTTCGGTGTCGGACATGTTGGTTCGGTCGGTTCAGTTCGGTTCTAGTAGATGATGATCAACCAGAAACCCAAGAACACAATCCTAGAATGGATTGTGGTCTTGCTCTGATACCATGTTGGCTAAGTTAATGTTGGCTTATAGAGAACTGCATAATGTCATTTATTCTAATTAGTACAGATTGTAACATTACTTATACAAGAGAGTTACTATTCTACTTTTGACAATTCTGCATACACTCAAGTACTTGTACAGACATGTATGTCAATATTCAGATTTGCCTTTTCTCATTTTTGAGATTTTGTTGTCTCTAGTTGCTAGGCTTTTTGACTCTGGTTTATTTTATGTAGATTCTGACAAACATTACCACTGCCACCCTTGTTTTGAACTAGTTTCAGGCCCGACCTACTGAAGACCATCAACAAACCACACCCTTAGAAGGAGGCAAGACAACGGAGGCAAATCCAGTCACAACCTTACTTAACCATTAGGTCGGAACCATGCAACCTCCCTTCTGCACCGGAATACCTTCAAGAACAACATGAGAACTATAGGGCCTCCAATGTCACTAAGTACAGTGCCATGATCACATCTCCTAGACCGTGGCCACAAAGGAGACATGGGAAGGAAATCAGGCTAGATATCTTTCGGAGAGGCATAAGGGTCTGATATGGCAGTAGAGGGGGGGATCATGGATCTTTCGGCCAATAGGGGGAGAAAAGGAAGGTCAGGCAGGAAGGGAAAGGAAAGGAGAGATTGGGCTCACCATCATGTAAAAGGACGAGAAGAATCGAAAGGGTGATAGTAGAGGGAACGAACAAGGCGAACAAGGACTCAATAATTGGGGAATTAAATAAAAGGGCTACTAAGGGAGGTGACAGACGTCAAATCCGACTTTTCCCAACCCTTTTTGGAAAATATTTGTTTTCTGTCGAAAAATGTCGAGTCTTGACGAGCGACGAGTCCGGTCGAGCAGGGTCATCAACCGGACCGAAAAAAACGAAAGTAAACATGATAAAGCCTAAACCCTCTAAAAGAGATCCCTAGCTGAGTCGCCAAATTGTCGGACGTCAGATTCGACTTTCCCCGACCCTTTTTGGAAAATATTTTTTCCTGTCGAAAAATGTCGAGCCTTGGCGAACGACAGGTACGGTCGAGTAGGGTCATCAACCTGAACGGAAAAAAATGAAAGAGTCGCCACCGATTAATTAAAGGTTAATCGGAATCCTTAAATTGCCTAGGGTACATGGAGTTAATATCCTAGGGATTGGAAAAGTCTACGTCTAGATAATTAAGTTTGGGGGTTTGATACGTCTTAAGGGCTCGTGAGCCCATAATCCGCCCTTTCGGTACTTTAGTTCGCTTTTGAAATATACCTAACTCATTCGGAGTTTAATACCATACGAGGAACCGATACCGATAATTATCATTATTTTTTCTACTCGCTCTCTCTTGTTTTTTTTTCACTCTTTTCTTCCCTTCTCAAGCCGAAGGCTTCGCCAAACTTCGTCCCCCCTCCATTTCCATGTCGAAGGTTCCCCTTTTATAGAAGCAAATTTGCTTATTATTTAATTGTTTTTTTATATATATAACAACTCCTCCACCGAAAGAGGGAACATGGCCATGTGACCATGTTTCCCACGACCATATATATATATATATGGAAAAAAGTTTTCCATATATATACATATATTTATATCTCGATTTCTCTTGGCTCAGTTCTTCGCGTACGATATTTTGACCCCATACCAAGCCGGGAATTTAAGAGTTCATCAAGAGAGGAAAGATAATGCAAATGGAGTTGGTGGTTGTCCCATAATAGCCACACAAACTCAATGAGTATACTCAGTTGGAACTGCCAAGGGTTGGGGTCTCCCCGGACAGTTCGACACCTAAAAGACTTAATAAAGAGGACTCAACCCGAAATAATTTTCTTAATGGAGACTAAACAAGCTGAGGCCTCTTGTGAAAGGGTGAGAAGAGAAGTGAGATTGGAGAATGCAGAATATGTCCTACCTTTAGGACAAAAGACATAATGGTCTCCATATTAAGGAAGGAAAGGAACTTCATCGACTGTCAAGTAAAAGGCAGAGGGATAGGGAAGGACTTCTATGTTACATGGGTGTACGGGGACACAGATTTCTCAAGAAGAACGCAGATTTGGGAGACAATTCGAGACATGGGGATAAACAGATCTGAGGCTTGAATGTGTATGGGATACTTTAACGACATAACCCACCATTCAGAGAAGATAGGGGGCCGAAGGAAGGATCAATTCAAAATAAACCAATTTAAAACCTTTATGGAGGAGATACATACGGAGGATTTATGCCAAAAGGGACATATGCACACTTGGTCTAATAATAGAATGGGAGAAGAAAGGATTGTCGAAAGACTGGACCGAGTGATGGCGAATGTATCAATGGCGTGGCGATTGGGTCGGATCACTCTCCAATCGAGCTCAAACTCGACTTTATGGATTCGAAAGGAAGAAGGAAATTCAGGTTCGAGAACATGTGAGAGAGAGAGGACTGTCGAGAGGTTATACGAGGGGCATGGAATAATGGAGGGGTGGCGAGGCCTTTGGAGGACCTAGAGCCGAAATTTGATGCTTGTAAGAAGTCATTAATAGAGTGGAGCATAACCGAGTTTAAGCATAATATAAAGGAGATCAACAAAGCTCGGGAAAGACTATTATATCTCAATTCTAAGCACCTGAACGAGGAGTAACAAGGTGATGAGAGGGCGCTAAAATCTAGGATCGATGCTTTGTGGAAAATGGATGAAATCTATTGGAAGCAAAGGTCAATAGTCACCTGTTTGAACCATGGAGATAGAAATACAAAATTCTTCCACCAAACGACGATATATAGAAGGAGACACAACAAGATAATACGTATGGATGGGGAGGGGGAATGGATTGAAGGGGACACACAAGTAAGGCAAGAGATCTGTCGGACGTCGAATCCGACTTTCCCGACCCGTTTGGAAAATATTTTTAAATTTTCGTTTTTGAAAATGTCGGGTCTTGGCGAGCGACGGGTCCGGTCGAGCGGGGTCATTGTCGGACGTCGAATCCGACTTTCCCGACCCGTTTGGAAAATATTTTTAAATTTTCGTTTTTGAAAATGTCGGGTCTTGGCGAGCGACGGGTCCGGTCGAGCGGGGTCATCAATCGAACCGAAAAAATTTGAAAGAGTCGCCACCGATTAATTGAAGGCTAATCGGAATCCTTAAATTGCCTAGGGTACATGGAGTTAACATCCTAGGGCTTAAAAAGGTCTACGTCCAGAGAATCGAGTTCGGGGGTTTGATTACGTCTTAAAAGCTCGCGAGCTCATAATCCGCCCTTTCGGTACTTTTAATTTGCTTTTGAATTTTTTTTTCAATTTTGCCCGAATTGCCCGTTTTAATCATGCTTGGCCCAAAAAAAACTACATGCATTTTCTTTAAATTAAACAAACCATGTACAAACAAATTTTTTTTTTATTTCAAATAAACAAGAGAGAACTAAAGTTAATCGTGCTCGAAAGAAAAATCGTTTAACTCTCGAGCCATTTTAAACGTGTCAAAACATGCACGAATGATTTTTTTGAAGGTATTAAGCTCTTTGGACTAATTTGTCCCATTTTGAGAAGTTATAGGATGTCCAAAAAAATATAGGGACCAAAATGCAATTTATAAAAATTTGAGCTGAATTGGACAAATATTTTCGAAAATTGCAGAAATGACCCTAAACTATTCTGGAATTATTTGTAACACTTGGTAAAGTTCTAAAATAACCCGAAAATTATTCTAGACTTATTTGTAACATTTTTAAAAGTCATGGAATGTCCAGAAAATTTTAGGAATCAAAATTGTAATTTTCGAAAAAAAAATATAATTGAACTGAAAATATTTTTTTAAAATTACAGAATTGACCCTAAACTATTCTAGATTTATTTGTATTACTTGGTAAAATTCTAAAAATAACCCAAAAATTATTCTAGACTTATTTGTAACATATTTAGAAATCATGGAATGTCTAGAAAAGTTTAGAAATCAAAATGTATTTTTTTTTTAAAAGAGCTGAATTAAGAAAAAACAATTTGCACAAATGGCCCAAAACTTTTCCGGTTTGGTTTATAACACTCGATAACGTCCCAGAAATGACCCGAGAGTCCAAGGACCGAGTTATAACCTTCATCAAAGTTTGGAAATGACCTAAGTCAATTTTGAATTTTTTTTTTTACATATACATATATTATACATAATATATATATATAATATTACATAGACATAATGTAAATAGATATTATACATATAGATAAATAGATAACATAAACATAATATATTATACATATAGATATATATAGTAATACATAAACATAATATAAATATATATTATACATATAGATATATAGATATAGTAATACATAAACATAATATAAATATATATTATACATATAGATATATATATATAGTAATACATAAACATAATATAAATATATATTATACATATAGATATATATAGAGTAATACATAAACATAATATAAATATATATTATACATATAGACATATATATAGTAATACATAAACATAATATAAATATATAATATACACATATATATATATATATATTAACAAGTATATTATACATAAATAGATAATATATGTATATAAACTCTCAATTTTATTTCACATTTAGAAATTACAAAATATGATATTGAAGATGAGAGAAATATACCTAACTCATGGGAGGTTTAAAATACCGTACGAGGAACCGAGTCCGATAATTATCGGTATTTTTCACTCTTTTTTTTCTATTTCTTTTTCTCTTTTTTTTTCTCTCATTCTTTCTTCCTTTGAAACTCTTCACCGTAGCTTACCTTCTTCAAGCCTTCCTCATTCATTGAAGCTACCCTCATTTTATAGAGAAAATGTACACATATTTAATTAATTAATAAAAACTTTTTTTTTTTTTAATAATATAAAAAAAACGTTTTTTTTTAATAATAAAAAAATAAAATCGGTGGAAAAGAGGCAATTTTCCACCGTTGGAATTTTTTATTATTTTTTTAAATTTTTTTTTTTAAAAAAAAAAAAAAAAATTTTTTTTTTTATATTTTTTAAATCTCGATTCCTCTCATACGGTATTATGATCCCGAGCCAAAATCAGGTGTTTACAGTTGCCCCTCTTTGAGCACGCGCTCATGGAAGTGATCTCATGAGTGTGTGTTCAAAGACAAACAACTGATTTTGGCTTCTCTTTATTCATTATTTACATAGTAGACAAACATTATTATGCAACTTTCGGAAGCTAGACACCTATAGGTCCCGATTGTTGACGATGATTTGTGGAGACTGAACGTCTAAACGCTCATCAACTTGTGATTCCCAGACGTTGGACACATACAGGTCTTGGTCGTCGATGATGACTTGCGAAGGTTGAACACCTAAAGACTCCGCTCGTCGGTCGGCTTGTGACTCGTTGGGGATGACTTGCGGAGGCTGAACACCTAAAGGCTCCGCTTGTCGGCTTGTGACTCCCAGAAGCTGGATAACTACAGGTTCTGGTCATCGAGGATGACTTGCGGAGGCTGAAACTAAAGGCTCCACTCGTAGTTTTTTGTGATTCCCAGAAGCTGGATAACTACAGGTCCTGGTCGTCGAGGATGATTTGCGAAGGCTGAACACCTAAAGGCTCCGCTCGTCGTTTTTTTTTTTTGTGACTCTAAGAAGTTGGATAACTACAGGTCTTGGTCGTCGATGATTTTTTTTTTTTAGAAGCTTTGTTGAGGGTGACTTACAGAGGGGTTGAGCACCTCAAGACCCTGTTCGTCGGGTTGTAACTTTCAGAAGATGGACATCTACAGGTTCTGATCGTTGGGAATGACTCGCGGAGGTTGAGCACCTAAACGCTCCGTTCGTCGGTTTGTAACTCTCGGAAGTTGGATAACTACAAGTCCCGATTGTTGATGATGACTCGCGGAGGTTGAGCACCTCAAGGCCCCCGCTCATTAGCTTGTAATTCACTTTGGAGGTAAAAACCCTTCTCGAGATGTCTGACTGCTTGTGCGGACTTCTCAGTCTGTTTTCTCATTAATCGACTTTGGAGTCCTTCTTGATGGAGTTCCCTAAAGTCATTCATGTTTTGTTCAAAAGGTGTATCCATGCAAGTTGTCGAGGCAACTCAAATTAATGCAGATCACAACTTCTTTTATTGCTACTGTAGGAAACATTGTCGTCTACTTTTGAGCATTTTTTTTATTTTATTTTTTTTATCTCTTGATTTTCTTTCCTTTTGCTACGTTTTTTTTTTTTTTTTACCGCACCTCTCGATTCCCTTAATTTTTGCCTAGGTCGCCCTTTTGGGTTTTCAACCTAGCAGGGATTTGATTCATTTCCTTTTGCCATGATCGCCCTTTTTAGGGATTTTTAATCATGCCCCTCTTCCCTAAATTTTGCCTAAACCGCCCTTTCAGGTTTTCGATTTAGCGGGAATTTCTCTCATTTTTTGGAGTCTCACTTTCTGATTACGAGTTTTTTTCCCTGCATCCATATTGATTGGATTGTGGAGATCTCTGTTGTCCATGTCAGTGATGATCATGGCTCCTCCACTGAAAATCTCTTGATGACATAAATCTCTTCAAATTTAGGTACAAACTTGCCCCGGGAGTCTTGATTGACTTGAAGGATATTTTTTTTTATCTCTCGTTTTTCAATCATTTTGCTACGGTATTTTTTTTTTACCGCACCTCTGGGTTCCCTTCATTTTTGCCTAGGTGGGCCTTTCGGGTTTTCAACCTAGCAGGGATTTGAATCCTCTCCTTTTGCCATGATTGTCCTTTTGAGGATTTTCAATCATGTCCCTCTTCCCTAAATTTTGCCTAAACCGCCCTTTTGGGTTTTTGATTTAGCGGGAATTTTCTCACTTTTGAAGGCTCTCTTTCTGGTTACGAGTTTTTTTTGTTTTTTTTTTTATCTACATTAATTGGATTGTGGAGTTCTTGCTCGTCCTTGTCAGTGATAATCATGGCTCTTCCGCTGAAAATCTTTTTGACGATATAATCCCCTTCATATTTAGGCATAAACTTGCCCCGAGAATCTTGATTGACTTGAATGATTTTTTTTTTTAATCTCTCACTTTTCTATCATTTTGCTACGGTATTTTTTTTTCTTTTTACCGCACCTCTCGGTTCCCTTAATTTTTTTCCTAGGGTCGCCCTTTTGGGTTTTCCGCCTAGCAGGGATTTGATTCCTCTCCTTTTGCCATGATTGTCCTTTTGGGGATTTTCAATCATGCCCCTATTCCCTAAATTTTGCCTAAACCGCCCTTTCGGGTTTTCGATTTAGCGGGAATTTTCTCACTTTTGGAGGTTCGCTTTATGGTTACGAACTCTTTAAGGATAGTATTTTCTGACTGGGTCCATATTGATTGGACTGGAGAGTTCTTGATTGTCCATGTCGGTGACGATCATGGTTCCTCTGCTGAAAGTCTCTTTGGCGTCATAATATCCTTCATATTTAGGCACAAAGTTGCCCCAAGAGTCTGGATTGACTCGAAGAATTTGTTTTCTGAGAATTAGATTGTCTGCTTGTAATTCTCTTGGACTGACTTTCCTGTTAAATGCACGAGTCATGTGTTGTTGGTACAATTGCATGTGGCACTGCGCGATGAGACGCCTTTTGTCATGAGGTTCAATTGCACGTATCTGCATTTCGCCTACTCTGACTCGTCCTTCTCTTCCTTGGCGAGGATCCTAGCTGACGAGAATTCTACTTCAATTGGTAACACGGCTTCGATCCCGTAAACAAGGGAGAATGGGGTTGCCCCTATTGGTGCTTGTATTGAGGTCATGTATGTCATAAGTGCCCAAAGCAGCTTATCATGCTAGTCCTTTAATTGTTGCTTCCACTGCGTCATTCATTTGTGGGCTATATGGAGATGAATTTTTATAGTTGACCACAACTCATCCAATTTAGATTTCTGGCATTGCCGGTGATGATTGACTTCGGCATCCCATGACATACGATGATGTCCTCGCTGATGAAAAATTCAATGGCCTTTGCCGTTATTGACGCCAGGGTAATAACTTCTACTCTTGATGAAGTAATCGATTGTAATTAATGCAATATGAATCGATAACCATTGGACGCCTTTGGGAAAATCATGTTGATTACATCGATGCCCCACATTGAGAAAACCAGTGGGGAAGTCCTGGAATAGAGCTCGTGCAATGACGCGTGGATTTGGTCCGCGTACACTTGACAGATGTGATATTGTTGGGCATGATTTATACAGTCAGACGTCATGGTGAACCAAAAGTACCCAAGTCCTGCACGTTCATGTGTGGGCCGCAACAACCTTCATGAATTTCTTCCATTAGAGGTTCAACTTCTTTAGCATTCATGCATCTCAAATGGGTATAGTCGGGCCACTGGGAAATTAATTGCAAGTCATTCCTCGCATGACCATTCAGACATTTTCTTGTGGCGTTCTCTGGGAACTCCGTACGCCAGATATTTTTTTTTTATACCAGTGAGTCATGGTTGACTGTATGATTCTTCGATTGTACAACAATAGGCTGAAACTTTTTTGATTTTGATCTCCATTGGCAGTTTTTGGTTTCCCGGAGAAATTTTACTCATGGGTGCGAGCGTTGCCAATTTTTTTGAACGCAAAGACGCAAATAAGAACACAAGGTGATTGTTGGTCTGCTTCTCTTCTTCGCAGCTTTCATCCCCGTAGTGATGACGTTGCTAGCGTCATTGTTGTTGTCCCTCCATGGGTTTCTCCACCCTTCAGGGAATCCGGTCAGTTGGAAGTACTTCGCCTTGATGTGACAAACTTTCCGTAGTGGCTACATTTCAAGCCTTTCCAATCGACGCCGCCAACAATGGCGTCTCCTCTTCAAGAGTTAACAACGGGGTCTGTCCCATGTCAACAATGGCGACTCTTCTGCAGGGGTCAACAACGGCGTCTGTCCCGTGTCAACAATGACATCTTGATGGCGTCTTCTCCGTGTCAACAATGACGTCTCTTCATCTCTATTTAAGTCGCCTATGCTTTAGCTCGATCAAACGACAGAGAGTTGTTTTTCTCATCTCCTTTACTTTGTAAAACAACCTTCCCTTTCCCGGTGGTCGAATGTGGTCTGGTGGCATGGGTCGGTTTGACTCTGATTGCCACTTCCTCTAAGTGAGGTGTAACATAGAAGACAAACTCAATTCTGACGATGAGAACCTTAATGTCCCTCCTTGCTACGGTACCCATTACTTATCTATGGCCCCTTCCTTGATCGGATAGTTGCATAAGTTGATTCTTCATCAGGTAACAGATTTTTCTCGGAGTAGATCTCGTTTTTCCTGACCATACTCCTCACTCACTGCATTCAGGAATTGATACAATTTGGTATCCGCTTGATTTTGTGTTCCAAATTGCAATGTCGTCTGAGCCAACAGATCATTCACTGTAATGTATAAAGTCAGATTCGGCAAGGGTGCCCCATTAGCGAGTGGACGGACGAAAAAGCCCCTGGGAACTTCATTGAGGAGAGCTCCACTAGTGATACCGGTTGAAAATAAACATGACAAGCCCTCGTGAGCATCAATGTCATCGAGTTGGATCACTTGGTGTGGGCCTGGTAATGAAATGGCAAGGAGAGGAAACAACAATGTCCCTGAACTTTCGGCTAAGTGTTTCCTCCAGGCGAATTCATAATCTTTGAAATTAGGACGAAAACCCAGTCCTAAAAGTATTTTTTCCTTCCGGGTGTGTGATGGTCATATGTGGGAGGTGGACCTTGGTCAGGATGGCCATATGTAGGAGGTGGAGCTTCGTCAGGATGGCAAAAGTGCCTTACATGGATTGATGAAGTACCACAACAGTAGTGTTGCTCGGGAAGACGAGGTAGGGGATAATGTGGTAGTCACGGCTGCCTGGAGCTTAGAAAAGCAAAAATCCGCTCGACCTAGGAGGTCATGCCAACGATTGACTGCACTGTGCGGGAACTCATGGTGTGCATGGTTTGCTTTAGCTTGATGAATTTCTCCTCGTGTTTTTGAGGTGCTGGAGTCATCGAATGTCGCATGGATTTCCGGAAACCTAAATCCAAAATACCGCAGTAAGAAGGATGAATACACAATTGATCATGCATGATTGATTTAAAAAATTCTGCATGTTCCGTTCATTCCATTCGTAGACTTTGATTGCATGTATGGCAAAAAAAAATTCAAAAATACTTTATAATGATTTGGCCAATCGATGTCTAGTTCTTAAGACGTTTCACACAACGACGTAGCTCATTGAGTGCATTTGTTGCTTGTTCCTTGGTTCGAACGAAGGTCGAGGACATGTATTTTGAAAATCTTTTTATTTGCCTCATTCTTCGTATGAACTGTTCAAGGGTGTCATTCAACTTAGCAACGTTGCCCCCACATTTTTCCAAAGTGCCCCAACATTGCTAGAATGACGGTGGTTGTTGGAGTCTATGCCTGATTATCTCATTCGGGTTGAAAGACGGACTTGCTGGTGTCGAATGGAACTTGTGAACGTATTCCGTTGTTGTTAATCACGCAGACACGTTTTTCCATATTTCATAATTCAGACAAGTCGTTGAGAATCCAATTGACTTTGTAGTTTACGAGCTCGTGAACCTCGTCAATCTTCTTGTTCACGTATTTCTGATTCTCTTTTGTCATGACTTTCCATATTCAGGCAATTTCGCCCGTAGGGTTGTATGACCTTAATGTGAGGGCAATGATTGTTTTTTTTCATCCTTACCAAAGATGGTGCGTGAAACGTCTTAAGGATACAAGATTGAATGAACGGAACTTACATTATTATTATTTTTTTTTGAAAAATGCAATGCAAGTGCGAGAATTTAACTTCATTAGTAAGACTTGTATTACATTTACAACAGTCTGGAATATATAATACAAAAGGCCCAATCCTATACATGTCATGATCTAAGGCCAAAACAAAACACATTTACATCAATGGGCCAAACTTCTTCATGGGCCAAATTTCTTCATGGGTTGTGGGCCAATCTCGTATCCAAATACACGGGCCGAATTCTCATTTACATTAGTTGAGCCCAAAAATGAAAGTACACACAAAACTGGTAAAGACTAAACACGGTGTGGAGCTTTTGTTCTAAATGGATGGAATTTCTAGGTCCTCTGAACCAGCGGAACCTCACCCCCTAAAGAGGATCACGGGCCCATTCCGATCATCGAGTTGAGTTGTTTGGGTGCGTACCGGCGGTCCAAACCGCTCCGGGCGCATTCCCCTACTAAACTCCCTAAGCTCTTAATGTGCTCCAGGTCCGAGCGGGTAATGGTAACCAGCGTGGTGTGTGCAAAACAAGAATTTAAATTATTTTTTTTTGACTTATTACAATTACATCGCCTTTTGGACAAAATTTGAAACTGCGAGCATGAGCAAACGATCAAAACGGATATGGCAAAATATAATATGGCAAAGCAAACATGACAAAGCCTAAACCCTCTAAAAGAGGTCCCCAGCAGAGTCGCCAAATTGTCGGACGTCGAATCCGACTTTCCCGACCCGTTTGGAAAATATTTTTAAATTTTCGTTTTTGAAAATGTCGGGTCTTGGCGAGCGACGGGTCCGGTCGAGCGGGGTCATTGTCGGACGTCGAATCCGACTTTCCCGACCCGTTTGGAAAATATTTTTAAATTTTCGTTTTTGAAAATGTCGGGTCTTGGCGAGCGACGGGTCCGGTCGAGCGGGGTCATCAATCGAACCGAAAAAATTTGAAAGAGTCGCCACCGATTAATTGAAGGCTAATCGGAATCCTTAAATTGCCTAGGGTACATGGAGTTAACATCCTAGGGCTTAAAAAGGTCTACGTCCAGAGAATCGAGTTCGGGGGTTTGATTACGTCTTAAAAGCTCGCGAGCTCATAATCCGCCCTTTCGGTACTTTTAATTTGCTTTTGAATTTTTTTTTCAATTTTGCCCGAATTGCCCGTTTTAATCATGCTTGGCCCAAAAAAAACTACATGCATTTTCTTTAAATTAAACAAACCATGTACAAACAATTTTTTTTTTTTTATTTCAAATAAACAAGAGAGAACTAAAGTTAATCGTGCTCGAAAGAAAAATCGTTTAACTCTCGAGCCATTTTAAACGTGTCAAAACATGCACGAATGATTTTTTTGAAGGTATTAAGCTCTTTGGACTAATTTGTCCCATTTTGAGAAGTTATAGGATGTCCAAAAAAATATAGGGACCAAAATGCAATTTATAAAAATTTGAGCTGAATTGGACAAATATTTTCGAAAATTGCAGAAATGACCCTAAACTATTCTGGAATTATTTGTAACACTTGGTAAAGTTCTAAAATAACCCGAAAATTATTCTAGACTTATTTGTAACATTTTTAAAAGTCATGGAATGTCCAGAAAATTTTAGGAATCAAAATTGTAATTTTCGAAAAAAAAATATAATTGAACTGAAAATATTTTTTTAAAATTACAGAATTGACCCTAAACTATTCTAGATTTATTTGTATTACTTGGTAAAATTCTAAAAATAACCCAAAAATTATTCTAGACTTATTTGTAACATATTTAGAAATCATGGAATGTCTAGAAAAGTTTAGAAATCAAAATGTATTTTTTTTTTAAAAGAGCTGAATTAAGAAAAAACAATTTGCACAAATGGCCCAAAACTTTTCCGGTTTGGTTTATAACACTCGATAACGTCCCAGAAATGACCCGAGAGTCCAAGGACCGAGTTATAACCTTCATCAAAGTTTGGAAATGACCTAAGTCAATTTTGAATTTTTTTTTTTACATATACATATATTATACATAATATATATATATAATATTACATAGACATAATGTAAATAGATATTATACATATAGATAAATAGATAACATAAACATAATATATTATACATATAGATATATATAGTAATACATAAACATAATATAAATATATATTATACATATAGATATATAGATATAGTAATACATAAACATAATATAAATATATATTATACATATAGATATATATATAGTAATACATAAACATAATATAAATATATATTATACATATAGATATATATAGAGTAATACATAAACATAATATAAATATATATTATACATATAGACATATATATAGTAATACATAAACATAATATAAATATATAATATACACATATATATATATATATATTAACAAGTATATTATACATAAATAGATAATATATGTATATAAACTCTCAATTTTATTTCACATTTAGAAATTACAAAATATGATATTGAAGATGAGAGAAATATACCTAACTCATGGGAGGTTTAAAATACCGTACGAGGAACCGAGTCCGATAATTATCGGTATTTTTCACTCTTTTTTTTCTATTTCTTTTTCTCTCTTTTTTTTTCTCTCATTCTTTCTTCCTTTGAAACTCTTCACCGTAGCTTACCTTCTTCAAGCCTTCCTCATTCATTGAAGCTACCCTCATTTTATAGAGAAAATGTACACATATTTAATTAATTAATAAAAACTTTTTTTTTTTAATAATATAAAAAAAACGTTTTTTTTTTAATAATAAAAAAATAAAATCGGTGGAAAAGAGGCAATTTTCCACCGTTGGAATTTTTTATTATTTTTTTAAAAAAAAATATATATATTATTTTTTTAAAAAAAAATATATATATTTTTTTTTTTATATTTTTCAAATCTCGATTCCTCTCATACGGTATTATGATCCCGAGCCAAAATCAGGTGTTTACAAGATCTATATCTTCTATAGGGATCTATTCAAGTCACAAATGGAGGCGCAAGAGAGGGATATTATTATGGAAGAGGTTCTAGAATGCATCCCGAGACATATTACAATGGAGATAAACCAGAAATTAACGGGGCAGGCAATGATTGAAGAGGTAAAGAGAGCAGTATTTCAGATGGGGGGTCACGAGTGCCGGGACCGGATGGCTTCTCAGGGTGTTTCTTCCAAAGGAGCTGGAACATAATCAGTCCAGACATCGTCACTTCCGTCAATGATTTCCTATCATCAGGTGTCATGCTTTCTTTCCTTAACCAAACTAATATTACTCTCATCCCAAAAAATGTCAACCCGCGCCATGCATCTGATTTTAGACCTATTAGCCTGTGTAATTTTGGATATAAGATTATCTCAAAGGTTTTGGAAAATAGACTAAAGCACTATTTGTCGAACCTTATAACGCTGTATCAGAGTGCCTTTGTGACTAGAAGGAGAATACATGATAATATTTTAATAGTCCATGAAATGTGCCACTATTTGAAAACGAGGAAGCCAAGAACAGGGACGGAAGGGCGACAAGGATGTGCGCTAAAGATTGACATGCAAAAGGCTTATGATCGAGTTGAGTGAGACTTTTTCCTAGATATACTGAGAAGGAGAGGCTTTGCGGACACATGGATAAAATGGATTGAGGCATGCATAACAACAATATCGTATAGGGATGATGGAATCACAGGTTGAGAGGGGCCTCATAGAAGGGGTTAGGCCGAAACAAGGGGTGCCCAACTTTACACAACCTTAGTGTTCTTCATCAACGGTTCGTCCCAGAGCGCGACAAACTTGAAAAGAGTGCTCGAGCACTACTGTCTAGCATCGAGACAAACCATAAACTTGAACAAATCTAGCTTTCTTTTCAATGTGGCGACAGATGAGAGGCATAGAACGGAAGTGGTGGACATCCTTGGGGTACAATGTGAGGATAATCCGTGGCACTACTTGGGATTACCTACAATTTGGGGAAGATCAAGAAGAGAGGCTATGAACTATGTGAAGGAACGAGTCCAAGCCAAAATCAATGGGTGGAGGAGCAAACTTCTAAACAATGCAGGGAAAGAGGTGATGATCAATTTGGTAATTACCTCGATCCCTACCTATGCTATGAGTGTGTTCAAACTCCTAATCACATGGTGTGCCGAGATAAACGCCATGATATCTCGATTTTGGTGGGGTGCAAATAACGGGGATCGGAAGATCCATTGGAGGAGATGAGAAACAATGACCTTTTCCAAGAGTGGCAGAGGATTTAGATTTAGGGAGTTGCAACACTTCAACTCGGCACCTTTGGCGAATATGGCGGCACGGGTCTTGAACGAACTGAATGCTCTATGGTTACAAGTGCTCAAAGGTATCTATTTCCCTACCACAAGTTTCATGCATGCTAACAAATGGAGTCGTGCGTCGTGGGGATGGTCAAGTCTACTTGTCGGGAGGGTCGTTATCAAGGTGAACGGAGTGTGGTGCATAGGAAATGGACAATCAATCAGACCATTCATGGACAGATGGGTGACGTCGAGACCCGATTTTCGGATACCGCAACCCGTGACATACGACAACAGCCACGAAAATACGACGCTAGCAAGCTGGATGGATCACGGTCGACGACGGTGGAATGAATAGGAGGCTCGGCTTGCAGTGGGACAACCGAATGTATAGGAGGTTCTACAAGTTCTGATACACCAAACCATGCAAGGGGATGTCCTAAGGTGGCCATTCACAAAGGACGGGAGGGCAACAGTCAAGTCGATATATCATAGGCTGAGGGAGATGGGAAGGTAGGAGGGAGAAGAAGCAACCGATCAATCACGGTGGAGACGGATATGGACATCTAAGGTATGGCCAAAGGTAAAAACACTTATGTGGAAACTTAGTGCAAATGTGTTTCCCGTGAGAGATAATCTTGCGAGAAGAGGGGTTCTAACATCTCTGGTATGCCCGGCTTGTGAAGACATCGAGACGTAGGAACACATGATCGTAGGGTGCTTGTGGACCAACCAGGTGTGGACGGGAATGATGGGGAGACTCATGATGACAGAACGAATCCACGAGCTCACATAGTGGATCTTTAGAGGGACGACATCCTCTCCAAGCAGCAGGCCGGACCAACCTACCTCAAGGCAAAACACGGAGAGGGCGTGTGAAGTGTGCATGATCACATGTTGGATGATTTGAAAAGCACGGTGCAAGATGGTCTTCGAGAACAGGAGGCCGAACTCAAGCAACTATAGGGGACGTGCACAAGGTGTTGCGGGAGATGACAGCAAGCGCCACAACCGCAGGCAGCAGCATACGACCGGAGGGACTGCAGCAACGGGAGCCTGGGGAATCGACTAAATGGGAAAAGCTGAAGCCCGGGGAAATCAAGATAAATTGTTATGCACAATGGTGCTCCTCTTCACGACTAGGAGGCGTCGGCATTGTAGCAAGGGATCATACGAGTAACATATGCGGAGGTTGACACAACCAACTCATAGGAGGGTCGGTGGAGGAGTTGGAGGCAACGGCAATCGTCGAAGGGATGTCACTGGCGGTGGAAAAGGGGTGGAGTCACATTCGAGTGGAGTCCAACTTCAAGATAGTCATAAACCACCTCAAATGCATGACGTTCACATGGAGGATTGACGCAATTTTATCACATGCACGAGCCATGGTCATCGCTATCTACCGTACGGTGGGTAGCAATTCCGAGAACCGCAAATATGTGTGTGAATTGTGTGGCTAAGTTAGCTCAACGTAGGGTGTGTCCATTGGATTGGGTCACTAGACATCATCCGACCTTTGTCGTATTATTGAATTAGACTTATCTTTGTAACGGGACTAGTTTCATCTTATGAAATTTAACATTGTTGATGGCCAAAAACAAACAATTTGTATGGTTCAATTTGGATTTTTTAATATTCCTTTCCTACTTAAATCATTATTATTTTAACTAATCATTCTATAAAACCCTTCCCCCATTGTCCTTTCCATTCCTCCCCTAATATAACAATCTCTTCTTCTTCTTCCTCTTCGTTTTCTTACGTCGTCTATGAAATATATATAAACCCTAATTTAAGCAGTTGATAACTCAGAAATGGTGGTTGTTGGAAATGAAGCGGAGAGATCAAACCCCCAAGAAGGAAGGTTGATGAGCTCTCCATCTCCATGCGCGGCATGCAAGCTTCTGAGAAGAAGGTGCGTGAAGGATTGCATTTTCGCCCCTTACTTTCCGACCGGGGAGATCCATAATTTCGCCGGTGTTCACAAGGTTTTCGGTGGTAGCAATATCTCCAAAATGTTGCAGGTGCATATCTTTCTTATATAGATAGTTTACAGCTAGAGTGATGCTATTGTACGTACTTAGGATTGATAGAATTACCTGAACCATAAGGAAAAGGTGTTCATCGGTGTATGGATGGTTGCTTTAATTTATTAGTTTAAAAAATAAAAAGAGAAAATAATGTTATAATAAGTGGAAATTTCTATTATCCAATTTAGGGGTTTCGTGTAAATTTGATCTTAAAAATGCAATAATTTTTAATTTAATCATTTTAAATCATATTTTTGCTTTCACTTTCTCTTTCTTTTAGTTCAACTATTTGCCCTTACTTTAATATTTGTCTCCACTGAATAAGTTTTCTGACTTCGTCTTTTGATCGAACTAATTTCTCAATATAAAAATCGATCGGGCTGGGATAGATATCAACATTCTGCAAAACAAGTTATAATTCTAAGACGTATTAAGTTTGAATTTCATTGGAATACCAAGAGTTTTCGATATTTAACATTACTTCCAATTTGAAATAAAAATAAAATTATAAACAATACTATATATTCATGATTATTTTTGTTATATTTGTCCCGACATAGACATTGTTATTTAGTACGTCATGGTTTACGATCATAATTGATACTTTTCGCACGCCAAAACATACTTACAAGAACAAAAGACGATCATAAGAAGCTTATTTTATATGTTTGTTAATTTCCATTGATTACACTGACTCCGGCATGTGACACAACACTACATATAATCCTAGTGATTTGGTCGGGTCATTTTAATATTTTTGTGATGTTACTCAACTTTTGGATTGAGATTTAATTATAACATTTATAATGATATAATGATAATTGTTATTGTTATAGGAGTTGCCCAAGCACCAAAGAAATGACGCGATTAATTCGATGATTTACGAAGCAAATGCGAGAATTAGGGATCCCATTTACGGGTGTGTGGCGGCTATATCGAGCCTTCAACAACAAGTCGATAACTTACAAAAGCAACTAGCCGAGTCTCAGGCAGAGATCATTCACCTCCGACTAAGCCAATCGGAAATGAAGAAGGTCCCGCCACCCGCCTTTCCCGATATACCGGATTTTGCACTGTTTGATCACTATCATGAATCATCCATGGCATTGGGCGAGTCATCGTGGTCCTTATAAGGATATATACTTATTTAACTTGTTATAGACATATATATATATATATATATAATATGCACTTATCATATTTTAGGGTTTGGTTTGGTTTATTGTGTGTTACTTGTGAGACAAGGTACGTAGTAGGTTATGTTAAGGTTGTTTTGTCTCTCCTTTCCTAGTTTGTTTACTTCCAAAAGACACTAGTGATGGAAGTTCGTCCAAATGAGATTTTACAAATACCCTAAAAATTATTATTGTTATAGTGTTACTCTTTTCGGTTAGAAATACAGTGAAATAACATAGCGGTGTATGAGTGAGCAACAAAATCATTTAGACAACGACCGGACCATAACCGATCGAGACCGAACCAAAAAAAACAGACCGTTTGTGAACCGAATTTAATAGTCTAATTTCGATATAAGATCGAAAAGACTAAAACCGTATCAAACGGTTTTAACTGTTCCGGTCTTGGTCTCAAGTTCAAAAAATTCTGATTCCAATTTTAAGACCCAACTGAACTGAATTATGCTCACCCCTGAGCGGAAATAGAGGAAGGGGACATATTTATGGAATACCCTACCAAAATGGCAATTTGATTCAATATTGGCTAGCTTAATATTGCAATTTGCAAAGACGGGTCAGTCAACCCTAATGCAATCTTTCTCCAGTACAGTGTATATGTCCCACCACTGAACTACCCTTGTCCCTTTCTTCTATATATATATGTTTCAAATCATTATAGTTTTTCTTTGCCCTAATTTCCTCTATTTGTGGATCACAGAGCGAGATCTCTCTCATATCTACCCTACCCTCCATAAGAAGTTCATCATTCCAACACTGTTGAAAACCTTTAATTTTATCAATAACTCTCCCTTTCCACTGCAAACTTATACCTCTCCCTCTCCTTCAAAGGACGCTCCTCTTCCCTTCCCTTCCTCCTCCATATCCAAACCTAGCTAGCTACATACACTAGCCATACCATATCCAACCAATAGAATATTTCTCTGTGTCCAGATCCATACACTTTTCGGAATTCAGCAATCATTCCCTAGTCTTGTACGATAACGACACTTCTTCTTTGGCCATAAACTAGCTACCAAACTAGGTAGGTATACCCTAACAGCAGCAAAGATATGTACGTCCTCAAGCAACCACAACAATGGAGGTGATCTCGTTTCGTACGTGGGTTCAACTGTATAGATGGTGCATGTTTATTCTATTATACACCAGCTATATCGCATTACTTCTGAGGAAATTCTACGTTGAGACATCATTGTATGTGTAATGTGTGGGTTCTCATGATACGTGCTATCAACAATCTTGTCAGGCTTTTAAAGTTATAGAATTATTGTGTAAATGATTTGGTGTAGGTAAGAATATATAGTTACAATTAGAAAAGAAAACATGGAAATGCACTTAATTAATCATTGGTTTAGTAAATACTTTAATTAGGGTTTTTATTTAACTTGCATTTAAGGAATTAAGGAGAAAAAAATATGAAAGAAAGACCATCGGATGGTTAAGACAAAAAATTGAGAGAGCAGTTAATTTAGTGAAATTACAAAAAAAAAAAAAGTTTGACAGATTGAAGAATTAAATAAAAACAAAATTGCTCTCTGGCCAAGAGATAGTTGTTATCATTTTACTGTTAACTGGCATGTGGCAAACTACATCAATGATTTACTAATAAAGTATTCAATAAATAAAGTAAACGTAACATAATTAAAATTTACAAAAGTAATAAAACCTCATCATCTTTTGTATTTAATTTTGGGACCAAACCCGTCATTTATTTTTCATCTCAATGGTTTTTTATGTTTTTTTTTTCTTGTGGGTGTCCTACGAGAATTATTCTCAAAATTCAAATTTAAGATATGTAATTAATGAATAAAGTGTTGAACCGGTCGATGTTCTTTCTCTTAGAAAAGCATGGATATGTGGTAAGAAAATCTCTGGTGATATGTTTAATAGAGTTAATTTTGTGGTTCTACATGATGATTATTATTAGGTGTTTTACCCGTGGTAAATAATAAATTTAATTTAAAAATATATATTTTTTTTAAAAAAACTTAATAATAAATTATGTAAATATTATTAAATTATTTATTAATTAAATATATAGATTAACATAAATTTAAAAAATAATATTTACTATTATAAAACTTAAATTATATATAATAAATAATTATGAATTGTTTTGAAAATAAAAAAACTTCATTTATCCCCTCAAACCTCACAATTTCGAGAACACTTGGTAGAGTAGTTTTTTTTATGTCGGGAAGCATGTTGCTGCCCAATCTATAACAGCTACGAAGGTTGGACTTTTTGTACCTTTGACCAACCGTCTTAGATAAAACATGATAATTAAGGGCATACAATAGATTAAGAATAGTCTAATTAGTAATTAGTACACATACAACTCTAGATTAAGATAGAGAGCTCAGAAATGCTGGAAAAATCCAATAAATTTTCCCTCAACAACAATACTATTGCAGTATTGCACCAACATTAATTCACATAAGCCACATATATATATATAGTATATAGCTTCGTACACATAATTTCATCACCGGAAACCGACCCGATTAATCTCCATCTCAGCCACTAACGTAGGGTAAATAAATCAGACTCGCTATCGCGGCTTGCAGCCACTCGTCCCCGTCTTGCTTCATCTATGGAAATTCAACAAACAAGAAATGAAACAACATTATAGAATTAGATGTATAAATGATCAAAATAAATTGTCAAAAATCAATGTTCAAGTTAGTATATACCTGTAAGGAATCACCAAAGAATAGGTCGTTTCGTTGTGAAGGATCGGCTTCATTCGGCATCGCCATCTGCATCTCATCTTCGCATGAACCGCTGTTTCGGGCAAATCGGCCCCGAACTCGAACTCGCCTATCTGCAAGTGTTTTTCGGCATGCATACTGCATAATGGATGGATGGGTTAGGTTAGGTGCGGTACAGTATGGTACTACAAATCATATGAACCATAGTTATCAAAACCAGACTGACTCTCAAACCGAAAATTAGGAAGCTAATTCTCGGTTCAGATGGTCCGACAATCGTCGGTTCACCCATCGGATTGGACGATTCACGTGACTTATTATCTAAAATTAGGAATACATTTAATTGATAAGTCACGGTGGGGAGTAAAGGAGAAAGACGGTAAAATAAAAATTGAAGATTAATTGAAGAACCAGAATTGACCAATTCTTAAAAAAACAGTTTGTTCTTCAAAAAACCGTCCGTTTTTCACCTACTAAACAGAGTTAAGTATGCATTTCGGTCGTGTAAGAATCGGATCATCTATCCCGCCAGGTCACGGGCAGTCCGATCCAGTTCTGATAAGTATGATAGAAACTATATAATTAATCATAAAGACAACCTTAATTGTTTTATTGAAGTTTCTTTGGTTTCTCTTCTTCAAATACCGTAGAATCCGATCTTTCCTTTCCTCGACTGTATACCTCCCGACGACACGAGAGCCCGAATCCTCTACAACCGGCACTACCTCCGCTGATTTCTCTTCCATTCCCTGTTCAATTCATTTAATTTCTCCATAACTTTTTAAGTTTTTATATAAAGAAATAAAGTACAGATTCACATATAATGTCGTACATAACGTACCCAGTTATCCCTAACAGCGTGATCAATAGTCTTGTAATAATCGAAATCGTAGCAGCAGCCCGACCCCAAATCGCACCCCTCAGCACTACCGCTATACACATTATTTCCACCAAAGTTGGGGTCTGCTCCTCCATGATGAGTGGAGTTTGAAACCGGCAATGCCGACACGGCCACATCGGAAAAAATCCCGAGTCGGTCGGGGTAGTTCGAAGGCTGTACGCCGATATTCATCTGCTGAAACTCGTGACTGAAGAAGAAGGTTTCTTCTCCCCATGGTGACGCGCCAGTCACGGCTTCGTCGAGGTAGTTGCAGAAGGTGGTGGATGGAGCTTCCATGGCGGAAAGTAGTAGAAATTTGTTTGGATTTCTATGGAGGATGTCAGGTCTGTGTGTTGCTCAGAATGGAGTTTAAAGGGTGGAGTATATATATATATAGTCTATAGGTAGCATGTTCTTGAAGGTATAGCCGCTTTTGAACCAAGTTGGAGAACCTATGTGATCGCGGATTGGTCGGTATAGACACGAAAGAATTGTATTCTTATTATTTGGTCATGATTGACTGAGAGTGAGGGTGAAATTAAGTTATAACTTATAACAGAGAAAATAAATCATTTTTAATTCGTAGAAAATTATATTATTTTACATCAAAACGAAAATGACGAAATTACCCTCACGTTTGAGACAGTACTGCTTTTAGATTTAGTGGAGGATTTGTAATTATAACTAGCAACTTGTTACCAGAATTTTTTAGGGTTCCGTTGCTATTTAAATTTATATAAATTTATAATTTGTTAGCTCCGTCTAATTTATTATTAAATTATAACTAAAATTTGCATTATATTTATCATCTTACTCTTTTTTTTTGTGGAAATGGAAATTTTGAAAGATAAATTATTTGCTAATTGAATTTTGCAAAAAAAAATATTTTCTAGCTAAACTTTGAAATTTTTTGCAATTTGGTAGTTTACATGTGACAAGTACGTACTTACTTGCATCAACATTTAATAGCAAATTAGACGGATCTAACTAATTATAACTTTTTGTATACCCTACCCTAAAAATTTCGCAAAGTATTTAACCCTAAATAATATTATATATCCTAAGTTCCTCGTGCTTAAATAGAAATAATATAGTTGTTTAACTAAGTTAAGTTGAGTTATACCAAACAAAAATCCAATCTCCAACATAAAATAAAAATTTAACGAGGCGTGTCGGGGTGCATTGAGGAAAAATGGTTAAATCGTTTTTTTTTTTATATAAAAAAATATCTATCCCATTCAACTCTTGACACCCGTTCCATTGAAGAACCCAAAGCAAAGTTTTGAAGTAACAGAAAGGAGATCCGACATGCACTTATCCGAGGCCAACAAACCCATTAATGCTCTCAATATTTCACCATTTATGGTAACTAAAAACACATAGCATAAATGTGTTCAACTGCGTGTCCCGAGAGATCTTATTTGGTGAGGCACTACAGTAGTGTAGGGGTGTTTTATGGATGCTTCCCTTCAGTATTTGTATGTCATTCTTATATTAGATTATATGCCAACATGATCTCTAATGCATGCCATAACCACGTTCCACTTTCAACTATATTTATTTATTTATACATTTGTAAAGTACGTAGATTCAACATTATAATAATTTTTTACGAGAATTTTTTCAAAACACCCACCAAGGTAACTGAGTGTGACCCTTGAGTTTATCTATGAATTCCCTTTTTCTTATCTTCGTAGTTTGCACGCATATAATGCGTGCAGACTTCTTCCAGCAGTAATCGAACCGTACCGATTTCTTTGGGATCGATTCCGCGATCGCTTTAGTGTCGCTGCAGGACGATATGCATTTTGGGTTGGTCTTTCCCAGAATAGAAAAAAGAAACCTACGGAGACAGACAGAAAATCAAAGGACCGGGATCGAACAACTCTAGTCAGTGCACTCTCCTTGCCTCTGGCTCCAGGTTCCGTTGGGAAGCTGGGGAGTTTCACTTTCAAGTTTCACCATTGGTAAAGTACTAGCTAGCTACCACAAACATTGTAGGCGAAAGCAGGAAAGTTGTGGAACAGAATAGTGGTCAGTCGTCGTACGATGGAACAAAGCCATGTGTGTGTCGAGAGGTAGAGATTCTTTGGCTAGGATAGGAGAGTAGTAAGTAGCCTAGTAGGGCAGATCTTTGGAGGTGCTACCAAACGATACGGGAATAAGTCATTTCACTTTCACACGCTCAATTCTATTTTTTACATTTATTTTTCTTATATTTTGAACAAATTTTTTCGTGTATATTTGTATGGTGGTGTTACGTAGGGGTGGCAATCGTGTCGTGTCGTATCATAATCGTGTCGTGTCTAAATATGTCTCGTGTCTAAACGGATAAATTTTAAACGTGTCTAAACATGTCTCGTGTCTAAACGTATAAGTCGTTTATCGTGTCTAAACGTATAGAGTTGTTTAGACACGGGGTCCGTTAATCTCAAACTTATATACGCTTTAAATCAGATATATACACAAATTCATATATATATACAAATCCAAATATACAAAGTAAGGTCTTCATAATTCAATATTACAAAGTAAGTGAGTATTTTAATATTTTATTATTATTATTATACTTAAATGTGTATAAACGTGTCACATGTATACACAACACGATTATACACGAATAGTTAATCGTGTTTAATCGTGTTTATACAGATATCCGCAGATCTGAGTTGTTTAGACACGATTAATAATCGTGTCTAAACGTATAAGAGTTGTTTAGACACGGGATCCATTAAGGTCAAACACATATACGCTTTAAAGCAGATCGTGTCGTGTCGTGTCAGAAATTGTCAGCCCTAGTGTTACGTAAGAAATTGTGAGATTTCACTTTCACATAGCACAACACATCCACGGAATATATTTATAGAGTATAACATACAAATACTAACTTGGTACGTACACTAAACCTTAATGTTTTCTTCCAATCTATAATCCCTATTCTATAAATTTCATTCATATTTCGACACAAAAAATCAAAACATTCCATACCTAAGATGTTGTCGGTCGTACTCATGTCCGTCAAATATAGAATATAGCATGACTTAAGGAAATGCATCTTCACCTATAACTTGGGGCTTAAGGAAATATGGTTTATCATTCTTCGTAATGGCTTACTTGAAACGTTTCTATTTTAAATAGTCATGACAATTTAAACATGTCTATGTTTAATAGAATCTCGTTGGTTGTTGAGATATATTTCAGAGTATATCAAAAAATGTTCTCACGAACTTAAATTTATGTGAAAATTGACTAAAACGTTTCTGAACAAGTGACCGACCTATTTTAAATTACCCTATTTTTTTTAGTATATTTGATATAGAACCCTATATTTTTTATTGAAGAAAAATATACCTTAAACACCCAATTTTTATATTAAAAATAACTTTATTCCGCCTAAAAAGTTAGCTCAATATCCATAAACTTATGTAATGTATCCCATTACAAATGTTATAGACCTGTCACTGGTTGAAACATCATTAGAACTGAAGAAAAAATGTCTTATTAAAACTGATGAAGTCAACATGAAACTGAAGATATGTACGGACCGGATGAAAAGTTTTGTGTAAATAAATATTAGTTTAATAAAAAAATGTCATTAACTTAACGAAAGTTGGCTAAAACTAAGATGTACAACTTATTTTCTAAGAAATCTAATGCATGGATATATATATATATCATATGAATAGTCAATAGATTTTTCACCATAACACTACATTTTATACTTTAAGTCCAACCAATATTTTTTCCATTTTAGATTTTGTTAGGCTATGATATAGCGTTTATGTGCAGCTATATGAATTAAACTAGACCATTACCCGTCACTTTGCTAGAACTTGTAGAAAAATTTGGACAGTTAATATGAACACGTTATTATAAAGTGTTGGTATAACATCATGAAATCCGACCATGCAGGAGAAGATAATACTGCGTGGAGAAGCCAAAACCCTAATTAATCAAATCGCAAATGGCAAAGCAAGCTTGACAAGAGTGTTTGAATAGAGGAATACGAATTTGTTCCTTAATCATGTCAAGTTCTTATAGATAAGGAAAGAGAAACAAAAGCAATAGTTCATGTGATATAATATATTGTTCTCTTCTGAAAAATCTTCGTACATCAAATTAAAATATATACGACCAGCAAGAAGTATATATTAATGCCTTTAATAAATGAATTTACATACATACATTACGAATTCACGTGAGGGAGAGTAAAAACATCTCCAAAACGACATGTTTCGGGTGAAAATTACCCCAAATTTGATAAAATTGTTGGGTTAAATATTTTAACTATCTCTGTATATGTATATATATATATCATGGTTATTATTAAAATAATAATAATAATAATAATAATAATAATAAATGAATGTCTAGAGAGGAATGTCTTCATCTGATCTTGTTTACCAACTTTTTCACTGTTATTATGAATAGGTATATATCTAAAGAAAGACAACATGTTGATCATAAATCTTACAATATCTTAAAAGGATTGTCGGGATTTTTAAAGATTATGAATTTATTCCTTGAGCTTAAAGGGAGGAGGCGTACGTACCTGCATGGGAGGATGCTTATATTATATACATACCCTATAATTATGATTTCACCTTAATTTTATCTTAAACTCATCATATACTAATTAAGATATATATATATATATATATAAATCTTATTTTTTTTAGTAATGTATAAATTTTTTTAAAAAAATGGTTTGATATCACGTGTGAATAAAAACACACATGTGTAGGATAAGTTATGATTACAAAATTAAAATTCAGATAATATCATAATATATAAATAAACTAAATTAAATATAATACTTGGATTAAAACAATATAATTTGCAGGAAATAAATATTTGCAAAATATTAAAATAATATGTATATGATGATTTAACAGCTATATTTTCTGATGTATTTTAATTTCATATAAAAATATTATAGGAATTTGCGGCACAAACCCCCCCACACATGATTTTAATGAGAAAAAAAAAATATGTAGTAATTTATGTGAAAAATATATTTTTTTTTTCTTTCTAAAATGTAAATTTTTTAATGAGATAGTTATAAGTAATGAAGTGATATCTCAGTCAATTTATTTGCATGCCCTTAATATAATGGATTCACCTCTTCATCTGAAGGACAAATTCTTCACCTTACTTTTATAAGAAGATTATTGGAATATATACCTTTATGATGAACTTAACTATACATATTATGTTTAGCCATGTCGTTTTGCCACAAACAGAAAAAAAAATATTGGATCGAATATTTTACGTTTAGGGCAGATAAAGATAACTGTAGAACAGGTGCCTCTCTCGTTCGATAGAATTTGTGAAAGATTGGGGTACGAAGGTTTAATTAAATATTTTGTATGATGAAGTCTTTTGGTAACTCGAATTTGCTAAATTATAATTGGTTAGATAAACTTTTTTTTTTTTTAAATATTATATACCTTATATTTGTTTCTTATTATGCTGTTTTTTTTGCTATTTGTATATAGAAAAAAAAATGTGTGTTAATTGTAAAAAATAAACCGAACTTTGAGGAAAAATCAAATATCAAACCGTTTTTTTTTACAAACAACAAACTAAACTTTTGGAATTGAGCAATCAACAAACCTACTTCAAATTTTCATTATGTTTGAACGAATTTTTCAGTGTTGGACAGAGTTATTAAGTCAATATTAGTTGAATTATTCTAAGAAAATACCATTACGACTTAATAACTTCATCCAACATTGAAAAGTTCATTCAAACATAATCGATATTTGAGATGAGTTTGTTGATTGCTCAATTCCAAAAGTTTGGTTTGTTGTTTGTCAAAAAATGAAGTTTGGTTTGCTGTTTGGTTTTTTCTCAAAGTTTGGTTTATTTTTTTATAATTAATCCTTAATTAGTTTTTATTATTGATGGTAGTAAACTATCGCAATACAAAAGTCATTATTACTGTTATGGATGAAGCCATAATTTAAGTTTACAAGGGGTAAGATTTAGAGTTTGGTAAAATAAATATATATTTTAATGATAAATATAATATTTTAAATGATTAAATTAAAAATATATCTATTTTATAGGATTAAAATTACATCCTATTAACTTTGCACCTGATTACTGCCACAATTGAACGTTTAATACAAAAATTGGTATAACAATACATAAAATATAGATATGAAGTTTCCCAAAGTAGTAATTATTTTTATTGGATACTAACTTTAAAATTTAACAAACTGTTAGTTACCAGATTCTGTTTTATCCCAGAATTTGAGTAACTTTGATGTATTTAACACGTATTATTATTACTCGAACTCTAATGTACGTGTATATGGTCTCTAAGCGCAATTTATGTCCTAATTAAGTATGTATCAGATCCCAATACTTTCTGGAAGATATGATGTGAGCACGACACGTGATCATATATGGTTCGTGTTCCTCTGATTATTATTGGTCGGTTTACTATGGTGCAACTTCATGTTCCTGCATGCAGATTGGCAGGAAGTGCTGGATTTGCATCTGCAATTTCGTACACTACTTTTGATTTTTTTCCAGAAAGTATACACTTTCTAATTTTTTTTTTGAAAAAGTGTATATATAAAAAAAATATTTAGAAAAGTATGTATACACGCGTCGCGGCTATTCAATAGGCGCGACCCCGGGGTGCGGCTATTCAATAGGCGCGACCCCGGGGTGCGGCTATTCAATAGGCGCGACCCCGGGGTGCGTCTATTCCACAGATTTTTTTTTTCTCGTTCGAACCAAACGGTCTATCAGAAACCTCGTTGATTTTAAGTCTGCTTATGGTTTTCCTCCTAAATAGAAATTGAGAGATAGTCTCACGCGTTGCTTTATCTCAGTATTCATAGGTCCAAATTCCTCTATGCTAGTCTCACCAAATTCCTCGGCTGGTTCTCTATCAAGAGAAATCTAAACCCCCTGGCTGGTGTTGTTGGATATGCAAGTAGAAACAACGGTCTATCAGAAACCACGTTGATTTTAAGTCTGCTTATGGTTTTCCTCCTAAATAGAAATTGAGAGATAGTCTCACGCGTTACTTTATCCCAGTATTCGTAGGTCCAAATTCCTCTACGCTAGTCTCACCAAATTCCGCGAGGTCAAACATTGAAACAAAGTTATTTATTCACAAGTTTCTGAATGAGACTTTTCTTCAAATACACTAGCTAGTTTGACACTAGCTTGTTTATCCTCACCCGAACTCCAAAACTCCTCATCTGAAGACTCTTGATTTTCTGCATAATGGTTACTTTTTAAATGGACTGGTTCTCTATCAAGAGAAATCTAAACCCCCTGGCTGGTGTTGTTGGATATGCAAATGGAAACAACGGTCTATCAGAAACCACGTTGATTTTAAGTCTGCTTATGGTTTTCCTCCTAAATAGAAATTGAGAGATAGTCTCACGCGTTGCTTTATCCCAGTATTCGTATGTCCAAATTCCTCTACGCTAGTCTCACCAAATTCTGCGAGGTCAAACATTGAAACAAAGTTGTTTATTCACAAGTTTCTGAATGAGACTTTTCTTCAAATACACTAGCTAGTTTGACACTAGCTTGTTTATCCTCACCCGAACTCCAAAACTCCTCATCTGAAGACTCTTGATTTTCTGCATAATGGTTACTTTTTAAATGGACTGGTTCTCTATCAAGAGAAATCTAAACCCCCTGGCTGGTGTTGTTGGATATGCAAGTGGAAACAACGGTCTATCAGAAACCACGTTGATTTTAAGTCTGCTTATGGTTTTCCTCCTAAATAGAAATTGAGAGATAGTCTCACGCGTTGCTTTATCCCAGTATTCGTAGGTCCAAATTCCTCTACGCTAGTCTCACCAAATTCCGCGAGGTCAAACATTGAAACAAAGTTGTTTATTCACAAGTTTCTGAATGAGACTTTTCTTCAAATACACTAGCTAGTTTGACACTGTTTTCCAATGCTTTTTCACACATTCCGAGAAAAATCTGCTACGTTGCCCTACTTGTCCAGCCGGAGTCTGATAATCGAGATTCAAAAGAGTTGAAGCAATTATTATTATTTCAAATCCAACATTGACATGGTTACTTTTTAAAAAAACTCAATTAAAAAGCTATAGTCATTGGAGAAGCTTTACAAGATATTCAGAAGATGTTGAGTCAGAGATGTACGTCTCTCTAGCCTGGTTAGTGTTAATGTGTTATGCTTATGCTTTAGCAATTGTAGCCTGGTGAGACTAGCCTGGTGAGACTAGCCTGGTGAGACTAGCCTAGAGAATGAACAAGCATCAGGTCGCTTGAAAGACCTTGGTTACCGTACCATGTTAGTATCTAAATTTCACATGTTTAGAGAACCAGCCGAGACGCAAGAGTGGAAACCCCAAAGAGCTATTTTTCAGCAGTAATTCCTGAAAATGTCAAACTAGCTAGTGTATTTGAAGAAAAATCTCATTCAGAAACTTGTGAATAAACAACTTTGTTTCAGTGTTTTACCTCACGGATGTTGTTCAGAACAAGTTGGAAAATTTAGCTCTTGCACCTAAAAACCCCAAATATCTATTTTTCAGCAGTAATTCCTGAAAATGTCAAACTAGCTAGTGTATTTGAAGAAAAGTCTCATTCAGAAACTTGTGAATAAACAGTTTTGTTTCAATGTTTTACCTATGGATGTTGTTCAGAACAAGTTGGAAAATTTAGGACAGGAAAAAAGTATTTACCTTCTTATAACTTCCTTTCTTCTTTACTGGAGGAATTTGGTGAGACTAGCGTAGAGGAATTTGGATCTATGAATACTGAGATGAAACAACGCGTGAGACTGTCTCTCAATTTCTATTTAGGAGGAAAACCATAAGCAGACTTAAAATCAACGTGGTTTCTGATAGACCGTTTGGTTCGGTTCGAATGGAAAAAAAAATCTGTGGAATAGGCGCGACGCGCGTATACATACTTTTCTAAATATATTTTTTATATATACACTTTTTCAAAAAAAAAATCGAAAGCGTATACTTTCTGAAAAAAATCACTACTTTTGCCTATGGCACTTTACTTTATTTCAATCACTAGCCTGGAGGTATTTTAGGGATGACCCAAAAAACCCGTACCGAACCGTTTATAGATTAAGACTAATGACTTTGGCTTATTAATATTTTTCAGTCTTGATCTTAGCTAGACCGTTAAAATCATGGAGAGCATATTATAATATTATTAAATTATATTAGATAGTATTCTATGATAGTAATTTATATAAATGTATATTATAATATTAAATTATATTGGATAGTACAGTTGTTTCAATTTCATAAAAAAGACGGTTTAATGAACGATTTCTAAACCAATTAAACAAAATATTATTTTGATATATTATATATTATATAAGGAAATAAAAAAATTCAATTTGATAATAGAAAAAATAATCATTTTAGAGAAAAAACAAACAAAAGAGGAATAATTATTTTATAATTTTAACGATCCATTTTGATCTATTTATTGATTATGTTAAACAAATATTCTTATTTGTAATTATATGCATGTGTTATATTTAAAATATAATTTATGTCAAACTAACTTTTTATTTTATTTTTTATTTATTTATTTTATTGATTAATTTTTTATTTTATTGATTAATTTTAGTTTTTGTTGGTTTATTTAATTTGTTTTATTTATTAATTAAATCAAATTTTGCTTTATTAAATATTTTCTGTTTTGTAATTAATTTTGCCAAAATAATATTCAATGTTACAAACTTTTTCAAATGTTACAATTAAGTCCCGATTCGATTGGGGCCCGATTGAACCTCGATCGAGGAGGGCTCGGGTCTGGTCTAGACTCATTCCACAATTGAGACTCAATTATAATATTTGAAAATTTTAAATTTTAAAATTGTAACATTTTTATAAGTTTTATGTTATTTATGTAATTTTTAAAATTTATTCAGTTAAATTTAGATAAAATATTTGACGGAGTTGAAAAGCTTGCACTTTGACCAAATATAATTGAAGAAAAATTTATGATTTAAACTTTAGAGAAAAAAAATAAAATTTAGCTAAATATTAGGAGTAATGTGTATTTTATACTAAATAATAATAAAAGCTGAAAGAAAAACAATATTATAGCAAGCCCATTGACAATCTCTCTAATTTAGTGAACAAAATGTTGACAGCAAATGAATCGCTATAAAGTTATAGCTGGGCTTGATGAATTGACATACTAACTGCTAGCTAACCATACTAATTACTATTTTTTTGATCGAACCATACTAATTAGTAATTACTAACCAGATCAGATCATTAGGGAGGTAATTAATTACTCTGATTAAAATTCAAACACCCAGAACTTTCTTTCTTTCTTTTTTTTGGTCAAATACCAGAACTTTCTTTCACCTTCAAATCAATCGCAATTTCAGCAGTAACAGAGCTTCACCTACGAAGAAAGCCACTTGATCCTCTCTAGCAGGATCGGTGGGAAGGAAGATTGACAATGTCGGTGCTGATAGTAACCAGCTTAGGGGATATCGTCGTCGACTTGCATACGGACAAGTGTCCTTTGACCTGCAAGAACTTCCTCAAGCTTTGCAAGTACGTTTTCACCCTCTGTTCATGCTTCTGTTGCTGCGTAGGTTTTCGATTAGGGTTACAATAGTTTTAGCTTTAGCGCCACCATGTTGGTTTCTCTGTTGTTTTAGAATCAGCTACAGAATTTAATAGCTTAAGCTGCTACTTTGCGTTCGGACGGAATTGCGTGAAATGGAGTTGCTTGTACTAGATGATAGTGTCAGCGTCAATTGCATTCTTTTTTTTTTTTTTTTGATAACTAATAATAATTTCCATAATCACAAAAGACTACTCCAGTGTCTGAATTACAATGCTACGAGTCTTTGCAAGACCCCTAATATCCGATCTAATATTCGAAACCACCGACATCGGTGGTCGATCCAGTTCTACAAAATTGTCATCCAAGTGAACAGCTTCCTTAGCAAGGATATCCGCTACCCCGTTTCCCTCCCTGAAAATGTGTCTGAGCTTTACTCTTCTGAATCCCGCCATCAACCACCTGCAATCCCGAATGAGGGGTGTTAGAGGTCTCTCCTCCATACCATCTTCTATTAACATACCTATCGCTTCCTTCGCATCTGACTCCACGTGTAGATCCATTATCCCCATCTTTCTCGCCAATGAGAGCCCATCCCTAATTCCCCACAGCTCGGCGACCAAACTGTTCGTGACTCCCAGCTTTCTTTGGACTCCTTTCACCCAACCACCTAGGTGGTTTCTAAGGATCGCTGCACACCCCGCCAACCCCGGATTGCCAATCGCTGACCCGTCCGTGTTGAGCTTGTTCCATCCGAACTCTGGTGGGTTCCATCTGACAGCTATGTCCCTTCTTTCCGCGACGGTGCGTCTCTTAGCTAATAAGTTAGCCACATCTTTTACCTGCAAGATAACCAAACTCACGATATCCCTACAAAGGAATTTGTTACTAAACACCACCGAGTTTCTATTTTTCCAAATATACCACACTGTTGAGGAGAAAATCAGCCCCCATTGCATCCCCTCTCTAACCACCTTTTTTGAATGGCAGTTCGATTTTAACCACCTGTTCAGATCGGCTCCCTGAGCCTCCATAGCGTTGGGGATCCCCAAGTCTATCCAAACCTGTTTAGCAAAACCACAATCCCGCAATACATGCAGAATATCCTCATTATCTAAACCACATATTTTACAAGTAGCGTTAACATCCATACCTCTTTTCCTAAGACTGCCCGCGGTAGGAATCCTATCGTGGTTGCATAACCACATGAACTGTTTGATTCTGGGGATGTTTTCACACTCCCATATCCAGTTCCACGAGTCCGGCGCCTGCTCGATGTGGTCATGCCTTACCTGGCCAATGGTGCGGTGGACGGAGGCCACCAAGGGGATCCCAGTCGGGGAGCCCACCCAGATTTTCCTGTCACTCGTCCCCTGTCTCGTGCTCCGAGGAATCGCTCTGATCCTGTCGTAGATGCTACCCGGGATTTGGAATGATATATTCGAGGTATCCCACTCCCCGTTATCCGCACATATCCCTTCAAGTTTCAGTTCCTGATCCCCAAGAGCCAACGGCCCCTGTATCAGACTCCTCATCGTCCTCTGCCCGATCCACTTATCATGCCACAAATTTATGCCTTTACCATCACCCACGATCCACCCCTCGCCGTCCTCCATACATTTCTTTCCCTGACTCAAAGCTTTCCACATAACAGACCCCCCGTAGCTAGTTCTCCTGTTCGGGTTGAAATACCTGTGTTTGAGGATGATCGCCCACGGAGCCTCAGACTTCTCCATTCTCCAGACCAGATTTGTAACCATTGCCTTGTTCCTATCCCTTGTTTGGTGCATGCCAAGGCCCCCCTTGTCCCTTGGTCTCGTGACAATCTCCCAGCTAAGATGGTGCATTCTTCTCTTCTCCTCTGAGGATCCCCAGAGGAAGTTCCTGTTCAGTTTATCTAATTCTTTGCACGTATATGAAGGCAGGTAAGTACATTGCATATAATAAGCAGGAATCGAAGACATCACCGATTTTATCAAAATCTCACGCCCAGACATGGATAGTAGCTTACCCCGCCACCCCACAAGTTTCTTACGCACTTTATCCAGAATAAATCTAAACGATCTCACATCTTTGCCCGACAGATTCATAGGAAATCCCAGGTAATCCGACAGCTTATCCACCCGTTTGAGGCCCAGGCAACACGCCAGTAGAGACGAGGTCTCATTTGACAGGTTTTTTGAGAAAGTGACCTGGGATTTGTCAAAATTTATTTTCTGCCCCGAGACCGAACAGAACGTCTCCAGAGTTTTCTTGATCGAACGACTGTTTTTCGCTGAAGCATCCCCCATAAGGATCAGATCATCCGCAAACAGGAGGTGCGACAGCTTAATAAACTGTCTTCCCAGGCTCAACGGGGTCCAATGGCCTTTCTTAACTTCCTCCTCGATGAGGAAGCTAAGGAAGTCCATGCATAATATAAAGAGGTACGGGGACAGAGGATCTCCCTGCCTAAGCCCCCTAGATGGATAGAACTTGTCGAGCTTACCCCCGTTCAGGAGGATGGAGATCGATGTAGAGCTAATACAGTTCATAATCAAAGCAATTATCTTATGGGGGAAGTTGAAATGATGCAAGGACTGACGGATGAAGTCCCATTCCAACCTATCGTAAGCTTTTTCAAGGTCCAATTTCAGCACCATAAGCCCCGATCTACCTTTCTTATTGGCCACCGCACGTAGAACCTCCCTAAGGATAACAACATTGTCACTAGCCCGACGGCCAGGGATAAAGCTGGCCTGGAACGGGGAGATAAGATGCTGCATATAGGGACGGATTCTGTTAACGATGACTTCAGACAACAGTTTATACGAGGTGTTACAGAGACTAATGGGTCTGAATTGCTTGACCATCTCAGGGTTCTTCACCTTAGGGATAAGGCATAACAGTGTGTCGTTCATTTCGGGCGGAAGAGGGCCGCCCTCAAACACGCTTTTGATGAGACAACACACCGAGCTACCCACAATGTCCCAATTCTTTTGATAGAATATGGGGTGAAGCCCATCCGGTCCCGGGGCTTTTAAAGGCCCCAACGACCTTAGGGCCTCCAATATGTCCCTCTCATTGACCGCACGGCTCATGTTCGCGGCCATCCGAGTGGTAAGGCTCCCCGGGGGGTTAAACACAAGGTCCGGATCGATACTGGTCTCAAGCTTATCCGTGGTGAACAGCTTCATGAAGAAGCTTTGGAAAGTGCTTTTCACCAAGATCGGGTCATAGACCCATTGTTCCCACTCATCTCTAATAGCAAGGGTTTTAGACCGATTCCTTCTAATAAGGGTCGTCACGTGGTAATACTTAGTGTTTCTATCCCCATCCTCGATCCACTTAGATCTAGACTTAGCTGCCCAGAGCATCTCCTCTTGATCCAAGACCGTAGCATACTCCGCCCTCAGCGACTTTTCTCCATCCAGATCAAAATCCCTAGGGCAGATCGAAATGCTCTTTTGGGTCTTATTCAGCTGATCCAGGATCCGGGCCTTCCTAGCAAACACGTTCCCAAAAACCCTTCTATTCCAGATTCTAGCCCTATCCGGGAACACCCTAGTAGCGTCCTGATGGTTAAAAGCTACCCCACTCCACGTGCTAAGGACTAAGTTCTTAAACTCAGGATGATCCAGCCACATAGGCTCGCATCTAAAAGGTCTGGCCGACTTAAGATTCTCATCTTCAGTCAACTGGAACAGCAACGGGCAATTGTCCGATCTCAATCTGGGGAGATGTTGAACCTTCGCATGAGGGAATCTGAGGATCCACTCCGAGTTAGCAACAATTCTGTCCAAACGCTGCTGGACAAAGCAGTTGTTCCTACACGTCTTAGCCCAAGTGAACTGGGGTCCCGTGAACCCCAGGTCAATGAGCCCGCAATCATCAAGCATCCCCCTGAACCTATTCACCCTATTCATATCCACCGGCCTACCCCCTTTTTTCTCCTCTTGGCTACCCACCTCATTAAAGTCCCCAATGACAACCCACGCCCCATTAGTGGCATCGGCTACGACTTTCAGGTTCTCCCAAAGCTGCATTCTCTCATCCAATTCAACACTAGCATAAATGGCAGTTATCATCCAAGTTTGATTCGAGATATGTACCTTAACCGCGGCGTGAATTTCCTGTTCCGTAGCCCCCAACACGGTAATGTTCATCACCGTTGAGTTCCACAGGACAAGGATCCCACCACTAAGCCCTCTAGCATCCACACACTCGAATTTATCGAACTGCAGTTTCTTAGCTTGGGCAATAAGTTTCTCCCCACTAAGCATCGTTTCAGTCAAAATCATCATGTCCGGCCTGTACCTGCAGATAAGATCCCTAACAGAATTAATAGCTGCCTTACTACCTAATCCCCTGCAATTCCAAGCAATAATGTTTAATTTCAAACAATTTGGATCAAAACAACGATCCCCCCTACAAGTGATCCCCTCAATTCTATTATTTGTACTAATCATTAACACGAAAACAGGTAATAAATGACAAAGCAGAGAAGGAGATACTCCCTCATTCGGATGCATCCCCATCCCGATCCGAACCCCTCCTTGGTTCCCTGCTATCCCCCCCGTTTTGCCTCATGGGAGATCTGCTCCTTTTCCGGTCTACTCCCCTTCCCTTCCTGTCCCTAGTTCCCCTTCTTTGCTCATTCTCCTGACTTGCATTCGAATGCTCCTGATTGAAGATCACCACCTGCTGTTGCACACGGTTCCTAGGGGCGCTGGTTCCCTCGCCACTCTGTCCCCCGCCAAGTAAAGCTTTGGCCCGCTCCCACCGATCACCGTTCGCATTCACCTCCACTCGGGGCTCCCCTACGGTGATCGTCAGCGTATCCTCCATCTCCCCTGATCCCTCCGTAGGTTCTCCCTTCCGTGCCCCTACCCCTGTCTTCAGTTTCCTTTGTCCCAACTTGGCCAAGTAAGGGAAATTTCCCTTGACTTGGGCCGGCCCAGCCAAGGCATTATGGCCTGCAACAGAACTCGGGCCGCTCTTGGCAACAGTTTTCGCCTCAGCTGGGCCCACTCCAACAGCCGATCCGGCCCGTTCTCCCTCCCCATCCACTAAGCCACGTTCTGTGACAGTATAACTGTCAGGGGTGTCAGCTTTCCCTTCGCATCTTCCCTTACCCGATATCATCCACATGCTCTGCTCCCTAGCCTTCCTTCCCATGCTCCCCTGTTCCGATCTGTGTCTGGCCCGCTCCCCCGAGATTGTTGTCGTCCCACTTCCGGCGAGGCCCCCCTTTGCCTTGGCCATCGACTTTCGCCTTGGTTGGACCAGCATCCATGGCCCGTATCCACGGCTAGTGCCCTCCCCCTGGTCACAGGTTCGTTCCTCTTCTCCGTGTCTCTCGTTTCCCGAATCTGGTTTGGATTTGTTCCCCCTCCCCTCGCCATCGCCCGTAGTTTCCGATCCCTGATCCTTCCCAATCGAGTTTGGGTCAGATTTCCCATTGTTTCTTTCACAACCGGTCTCTTTGTGTCCAATCATTCCGCATGAGAAACATAGGGAGGAAAGCCCCTCGTAGGCCAGTTCAAGGTGCAGGTTATCCACCTTCAGGAATAGGGGCAGAGGCTTAGTAAGGTTCATTTGGACACAGATTCTAGCAAATTTGCCCCTAACCCCGTTTGCAGTGGCCACATCGATTTTTAGGAGGTTGCCCAACCCATTTCCTATCTTGGCCAGAGCCATGGGTTCGTAGTACTCCGATGGCAGCATCGGAATCCTGATCCAAATAGCTGCCGCCGAGAATGAGGCCTTTTCCGGTTGGAATTTTGGCTCCCATAGCCTCATAGTAAGAAAACTGTTATTGACGAACCATGGCCCTCCCTTGAGCACCTTGTCTAGGTCGAGTCTGTTCTGGAACGCCACCTTGTAGAAGCCATTCCCTATATCCATTATCTCGAAGTTTGCCGACGTCAACCATAAGCTCTTAAGTCTTCTGGCCAAGAAGTTGTAATCAACCGATTTCCCAAACAGCTTTATGATGATGTCCAAAGCATGCTTCTTCCTCATTTCCCTCCTCTCTTCCCGTGAGAAGAAGATTTTTATGCAATTCATGTCTGGATGCTCATCCACTTCCTCCTCGATTTCGTTCTGAAAGTTATGATCAAGGTAGAAGGCTCTCTCAAACGCACCTGGTATTTCACCCGTGAGCTTTGTTTTATATGAACTTCTCTGCTGATCCCTATCTGTTTCAGGTTCCATTTCAGTGTCCATTGGATCCCCCGTGTCTCCCTGCGGCTTTAGCTGATTTCTGGTGATCAGATCCTCCCTCCTCGCCTCCATGCCCCGGAGGCCACCGCCCCAAGAGGTGGCCAAGGCACAAGACGAAAGATCGGATAAAGCTATCTGAGAGCGTTTGGTTCCTTCCCCGATTTTATAAAAGCTAATTTTCCAGGAGTACCTTGGATTGCTTTTTCCTCGAGCAGTTGTCCTTTCAGGCAATACGTCGAACAGGTGATATGCGCCCAATGTAAGGAGACATTGCGGTCGTTCAGCTCTAGAGCATTACCCAAGAAGCGTAGCAGCTCACCGATCACCGGCTGAAGAAACCTGCTTCTTGGTTATTCAAATGGATGAACTCCACCTTTCCATCTTCACCTTCAAGTCAAACTGAGTCCTCTAGCGTCAATTGCATTCTACTTAGGAAGAATGGTGCTAGTGCGCAGTGATGGTTAGACTCTAGTACGGATATGACAAATATCATAACCGTTACAATTTTCAATACCATAACCATTAAAATAACTTATTAAAATAATCGTGTTATTAACCATTGTTTTAACTGTGTACCCAAATGTAATATAATAAAATATCAAAAATCTTATTTTAAAAAATACATAAATCTATATTACCAACAATAAAAATATATCACGCTAACATCATTCAACATTAACACCATTAGTATATTAATAATAACAACAATTTCAATTATATTTAGTATATATTAGTTTATTAATAATAAATAATTATTATATTTATATAATAACCATGGGTATAAAATTTATCACCATAACTGCACCACACATAATGGTACGGTTAACCATATTAAACAGTAACGGTTATAACCATGGTTATGAAATTTTCAACGCATCATTAGTGACCCTAGTACGTATTGACATTTTATCTCAAAGGGAAATTTTGGCAGAGCGATAGGATGGATATACATGCTTTTTGCCTCAAACAAATCGTGTATTGCCTAAATATATTTTTCAAAGTTTTGTGTGTGGAAATATGAAGATAATAGCACTTGCAACTATTGGAATTTTAAACTTTGTTTTGGAGTTCAATCAATTGCGATTCTTATTGGCGTCAATTCTTATCGCCTCGACAGACTATGATGTAGATATGAAAACTGTAAACTTTATTTTCATGTTGCTGGGGTTTGGTGTATTTATGCAGGATCAAGTACTACAATGTTTGTCTGTTTCACACTGTCCAGAAAGATTTTACAGCACAGACGGGTGATCCTACAGGAACAGACAATGGTGGTGATTCAATTTACAAGTGAGTAATTTTGAGCACTTAATTGTCCTGTTGGGTAGATTTATTATAAGAAGTCATTAGTTCACTGTGTAAATCATTTTGAGTTCGTATACTAAGTCTCAAGATAGTATTCTTGTTTCGTTTAAAGATAGAATAACTTGTCGTAAGGCCTCCATCCATGAGATCCATCCCTTCATGACCTTGTAATATAGCAATATCTTTCCATGCTGTTAATATTTATTTATTGATTTTTTTTTTTATATTCATTTCAGGTTCCTCTATGGTGATCAAGCTCGTTTTTTCATGGACGAGATTCATCTTGATCTTAAACATTCTAAGACGGGCACTATTGCCATGGCAAGTGCCGGAGAGAATCTTAATGCTTCTCAGGTCATTCTAAACTTCTCTTTATTGAGTAGATAAGGTCATTCCCGGATATGGTTTTCTTTAGTCTGTGAGGAGCAAAGTATATGGATTCCCTTCTGCTTCTTAAAGTGATTATCACCTTTACTTGTCTATTATATAACTCTGAATCCTTTGCTTCAATTCTATTTCACTTTGCGGGACGACTTAGACTATCTTGACGGGAAGCACACAGTAAGTTTCTTAATTCTTCAGCTTGTTTATCTGATCCTTTTGCTAGTAATTCCCATTTGAGATTTCCTCTTGCAAAACAGTTTCATTTTCTGATTACTAATAAGTATTTTCCTCACCATGATTTCTTTAGACCTTGAGTTTCTTTGGGATGTCGTAGGTAAACTGACAAATTAGTTGTTTTATTAGGAAATATTTGATTTCTCCTTGAGGCATGCTTATATGAGCTCTAGTAGTATTAGCTGGTGATCAATTGATATTTGATGAATGATCCATTTTTTATGTAACTGGTATTCGTTAATGTAGTGATACTGCAGTATCAGAACATGCATTTAGATTCTCCTAAGATTTGTAAATGGATACCCAGTCTTAAAATATACATTATTTTCACACTGGGTCCGTGCATATCTCCCTTTTTCCCCTTTATCTATTGAAAACTCGTTTATCCAAAAGAGGTAATCCCTGGCACGAATAGCTGTAATAATTTTGCTTGTCTTTGCTAGCATGTATTAGAAATTCTTTAACATGTTTGGCCTTCTCAGCTCTAGTTATCATAAGGTTGTTTATTTACAATCATAATTAGGTCTTTGGAGAGATTGTGGAAGGGCTTGAAACTTTAACTAGGATAAATGAAGCCTTCGTTGATGACAAGGGAAGACCCCTTAAAAATATAAGGTTTGTTTCGTCCACTTGTACATTCATTTTAGTGTGTTCCCAACTTCCCATTCTTTTTGGAAGGCTGACCAAGTACTTGCTTGTTACATCTAAACAAGCAAAACAATCTTCAAGTTCAAGAGTAAACAAGACAAATACCTATAAGCCAGTGTTTCTTCAGAAAGGAGTGCCCTGAAATAGTCTGAGTGTTCAAATTTTCAAATGCCATACTAAAGGAAAAAGTGGCATCTTGTTTTATTTTGATGTAGCAAGGAGGGAAAGCTGCCATGCCTGGGTTTGCCGAATACTGATGCTCTATTAGGCGAAATATAAATGAATAGACTTCCCTAGGAATCTTCAAAATATATCAAAAATTGTTAGTATTTCCATTTTTTACTTTTGAAACTATAAAATATGTGATAGATGCTGTGTGGGATTTCATTTCTCTTTAGCTTTTTATATAAATCAAAGGAAATTGTGTTCCTCTTTTTTACGTTTTTATAATGATGTGTGCATTTTTCCTTGGAAAACTAGCGATCAGTATAGTTTCACTCTAATTCGAAAATTAAGATAAAAAATTGTAGATGACTTGTAGCAATCAGATGAGGGTTAAAGCTTTTCCATGTTTATTGCTTTAGTGATATTCAATGATCCATTTGATCAGAATAAAGCCTTCTCTTCTATATTTGGTCAGAATAAAGCACGCATATATACTTGATGACCCTTTCGACGACCCTTCGCAGCTGGCTGAAATGATACCTGATGCTTCTCCTGAAGGAAAACCAAAAGATGAGGTTAGAATATATTTTAGGCTTTGCTATGCATGAATAGTATAATTAAAAGTGACTATGATTCATTTGTTTTTAACTATGTAATTTATTTTTGTAATGCATAGTTTATTTGTGCTTATGACTGGAAACTTCCTTTCAGATTGATTCAGTTCTGTTTTACATTTACTATAAAAGTATATTACTTATTTTGACCGGAAAACCCCAACTTTTCCAACAAAAAGAGAGAGAGAGAGAGAGAAACATTCTGATTTTAGTCAATTTACTTGAAAATTGTCTGTCTAGATGTGAAGTTCACTACCTTTTTGGATGCAAAACTATGGATCTCTTTTCTTTACTAAATTCATTATGCATCAGACTTTGACACCCCATTTTACTGTCAAGTTTTGCAGATTGAAGATAATTTGGTACCTTAGGATGAAAGTTATAGCTCTCGTTTTACTTTCCAGAAATTTTTGTTGTTTATCTATTTGCTAGAACTTTGTAAAGTAATTATAGTTTTATGACATTGTTTTTCTATTGCATATAGGTTGATGATGACGTGCGTCTTGAAGATGTTTGGGTTCCTTTGGATGAGCAAATGGGACCAGCTGAACTCGAGGAGGTTATCAGAGCCAAGGAAGCATATTCTAGTGCAGTTGTGCTTGAGAGTGTAAGCAAGCTATATACATTTTTTACCATATGCAATGTCCCATTTTTATTCGTTTACCTTTAACAAGTTGTGCTGTTATCTCTATCACAGATAGGTGATATTCTTGAGGCTGACATAAAGCCTCCTGACAACGTGCTCTTTGTTTGTAAACTAAATCCTGTTACTGAAGTAAGTATTTTTCGCAGAGATTGCCTTTTACTGCATGATGTCTGCCTGGTGAAAATTGGGTTTTACACTATACAGGGTTAACAACATGCAGGATGAGGACTTACATACGATAATTTCAAGATTTGGAACAGTAGTAGCGTGAGTAACTGATTTCATTTTCAAGATGCTTTGTTTTTTTGATGGCATTTGTTTTGATTGTTTTTTTAATGCTAATAAGCGTCAATTACAATGGCAGGGCTGACATTATTCGTGATTTCAAGACTGGAGATAGCTTATGCTATGCATTCATTGGTCAGTCCATTCTATACTATTATAGCTAGACTTCTAAAGAGTGAACAGATCAGGCATGGATTATACAAATTTTCTGTGATATACACTTAATAAAAGTGAAATAAGATGAACTTGTAAAAATTAGTCTGAGGTACAGGTGAACACAAAACGAAAACTGCAAGAAACTATCCTGAAAACTCCGTCCTGAGTGATATCCCGACTCCGATGGTCTTTTTTTTTTTAAAAAAAGGCAAAACCCGTTTAGCCAAAGTCAATTGTAACTCTACTTTAACTTCCAATGTTTGGATTATCATCTCAATTAATAGGTAATTACCATCTCATTCTCTTCCTACATTAATTGAGTTTTGGATTATCTAACTTCATCTTGTAGGATTAGGTTGTGTATTTATTGATTGTCATAAACGATTTGTGTTTTATTATGGTATAGATTGCTGTTGTATGATGTATGGGTTAAGTTTATGTTATTAGGATTTCATTTTTATGTGATCTAAGTGCACATATCTAATGACTTAGAGTGTCGTGGGCGGCTAAAAACATACAATTGAGTGATAGTCGGATTTAAACCAAAACTGCCGAAGGACCCCGAAACTGAGGACGGACAGCTTTTCTCGTAATTTTACTCCTGACATTTCTAGATCGTTTTTTTCTAAGAAAAACTAGAGGAGAGCCCTGCTCGTGCCCACCCTTAGCCTAAGGTGAGGCTGGTAAGGTGACTTGCAATATCTAGTACAAAACTCTGACATGACTAGAATAGAAGTCTTTTCTTGATAGGTCCTCAATGTAGTAAATTGGTTTCTCTTAGAGGGAGGGAATTAACGACAGAGCTTACACTCTAACTAACGTAGAGCTTCCTCTGATTTGGAATCCATTGTAAGTATTCTGCGTGACAAGTTGAGTGAAAAGAGACATCATTTTTTGTGGCCTTTCTGAGCCCTTCTATAAGTATGTCCACTGATCCATCCTTGTCTGGATCGAACACAAGAAACTTTTGAGAAAATAAAAGAAGCATTACAAATGTTATTGGATCACTATTTTTTTGGGGAAAACATTTAACTCTGGATAAAAAAGTGTATGACCTTCTTTCCATGCTTTACTTATGCTTAATCGTATTTAGATTTTTTTTATAAAAAAAACGTTAATGGCTACTATGCATTTATGTTGTTGGTGACACATCTCTTGTTTCCATCTCCAGAGTTTGAAACTAAGGAATCTTGTGAGCGGTACTTGAAGGTAAAATGCTGCTTACCACTTTTTACCATCTCCAATATTTATATGGAGTTCATATATACTTAATATTATTGATCAGCTCTTAAGTTGTTGATAAAATAGGTTATTCTTGTTAAGAATACCAAGTGGAAATAATTATAGAATAACACAGGTATTGTGGTTAGATATGTCCTACTTTGTTTGCTGGTATATCTTCAGCTTCAGCAGTACCTAACTCTAGCTCGACTATTCTATTGAAAAGTATGAGGGCTTTTTGGTGTGGCCTTGTTCTGACACTCTCTTTCCACAGATGGTAAAAAACTGTTTTTTACATTCTAGAACAAATAAATTGGCTAATATTGGATAGATAAAGAGTCTTGGGAGCATTTTTGCTTGTGTGAATGATGTAGTGACCCAATAAAAGTTCCATCTATTGCATTTTCAGGAAACATGGACAATAAGATTTTATGAAAAAATGGTGGTTCAGTTTTTGTTTTACTTTTCTTTATACTTTTGTGACTAATACCCTGACTTGCTTTGTCGGGCAGATGGACAATGCATTGATTGATGATAGGAGGATACATGTCGATTTTAGCCAAAGTGTTTCAAAATTTTGGTCCCAATACAGACGCAAGGATAATCAGGGTACCAAAGGTATGCAGATTATATTCGATGTATGTTTTCAATAAGACTAGGTCCACCAATGGTGTGGGTATGGTGTGAATATAGTAAATACCATAAGCACACTATATTTTTTTTTAACTACATATCATAACCATAGCTATAATCATAATGAGTACAATTTTTAATAACACAACCGTATTCATAACCACGGTTTACTCGTATATCCATATTGAAAGTATTATATTTAATTCTAGTGTTTCTAAATCAAAATTTAAGAGTTTTTTCAAAAAGTATGTATTTTCGAAAAAAATTTTGAAAAAGTATATATACAAAAAAAATATTTAGCAAAATGTGTATACGCGCACCCCGGGGTCGCGCCTATTGGACATAAGCGCACCCCAGGGGTGCGCCAATTGAATAGGCGCACCCCAGGTGAATAGGCACCCTAGGGGTGCGCCTGGAAGAAAAGCGTTCCTTTCTTCTTTTTTTTAAAAAAAAAAAAAATCATTTTGTTTGAAAAATGATGACTCGATGTTTAATTAAAAATAAAATTATGTATCTATTAAAAAAAATTATAGTAAGTAGATATTTTAATTGCGATTCAAATGATACAAAAAATATTAAATTTGGATTTACGGATTGACTGTACGGCATGTTGTAAGTTGAGATATGAAAATTGTACTTAAAAAATTATAACTCGGACCATGTAACTCCAAACTCAACACGGTTAACGCCATTTAGGTCGTAAATCAATTATCTACGTAGGATAATTTTTTGGATTAAAAATACAGTGATTTTGTAAACCCCATCGTTTACACCCAAATTTGACCGAAATAAGTAAATGCATTAAGTGAGAAATTTAATTATATACTTACTCAAAAAAACTCAACAAAATTACAGTGCGTAGATAATTTAATTACGAATTAAATGACACTAACTATGCGTTAATTGTGTTACTTTTAGACTGACTGTATAATACGGTACGTAAAAAACTCTACATACGATACAAAAACTTCCAAATAGTGTTTTGCATAGTAAAATTACTGTTTACACAGTGATTAAACAGTAATTTTACTGTGTAAACAGTAATTTTACTATGCAAAACACTACTTTGAAGTTTTTGTATCGTATGTAGAGTTTTTTACGTACCGTATTATACAGTCAGTCTAAAAGTAAACAATTAACGCATAGTTAGTGTCATTTAATTCGTAATTAAATTATCTACGCACTGTAATTTTGTTGATTTTTTTTGAGTAAGTATATAATTAAATTTCTCACCTAATGCATTTACTTATTTCGGTCAAATTTGGGTGTAAACGATGGGGGTTTACAAAATCACTGTATTTTTATTCCAAAAAATTATCCTACGTAGATAATTGATTTACGACCTAAATGGCGTTAACCGTGTTGAGTTTGGAGTTACATGGTCCGAGTTATAATTTTTTAAGTACAATTTTTATATCTCAACTTACGGCATGCCGTACAGTAAATCCAAATTTAATATTTTTTGTATCATTTGAATCGCAATTAAAATATCTACTTACTATAAATTTTTTAAATATTTTTTAATAGATACATAATTTTATTTTTAATTAAACATCGAGTCATCATTTTTCAAACAAAATGATTTAAAAAAAAAAAGAAGAAAGGAACGCTTTTTTTCCAAGCGCAACTTCTAAGTTGCGCCTGTGAATAGGCGCACCCCTAGGGTGCGCCTATGTCCAATAGGTGCGACCCCGGGGTGCGCGTATACACATTTTGCTAAATATTTTTTTGTATATATACTTTTTCAAAAAAAAATTCGAAAATACATACTTTTTGAAAAAACTCAAAATTTAAAACTTTTGATCTTAAAAGATTAACTTAACTATTAAAATACATTAATTTCAACACAATCGAGATTAATTCAAGTATGATATACATATTAAAATTTATTTACAAAATAAGTTTATATATATATATATAAATAAATATTATATTAATAGACATATCTAAATATATATATATATATCTACCTAGTACCTATCTATAGATAGATAGATATATTTTGCTACATTAAATACTCAGTGTTACATCCATCCCTCTAAAAGCATATATATTAGAAAATTTCTCCGTACCAAGTAGCTACAAATTTCATGAATCATCCAAGAAGAGTTTATGATTATTGGTATTTAACTCATTTCTGATTATCGTGTTTGTTTGCTGTAGGAAAAGGTTGTTTCAAATGTGGAGCTCCGGATCACATGGCAATAGACTGCATTGGAGGAGGACTCAACAACAACCAACCTGTGAAATACATCTTAAAAGAAGACAACTTTCAGCGAGGCGGAGGAGATGACTCCAGGTTTCTTTCTTTTGGACCTACGTTACGTACCTCTTTTATGTGTGTTTTCGTGTATCTTTCAGACAAACATTTCGTTGTTAATGTAGGTATAATATGGTGTTTGATGAGGATCATCGACCAGAAAGTCCAGCCAGAGGAAGGAGACATCAGGGACAAGAAGACAGAGTGGATAAGTGGAAGATGAGGCGTCACAGCCCAGTAGATCATAATACAACTAAAGATAGAAGATATACTGAACGAGACTAGTACAGAAAGAGCAGAGAGGAAGAAGATAAGTATATGAGGCAAACTGAAAGAAGTAGTAGGCACAGAGAAGATGAGGTAGCAGATGATAGGAGCAGGAGTAGAGGGGGCTATGGAGGTGGTAGAGAGAGAGACAGTAGGAGATCCAAGGATGAAGATGGTAAAGATGACCACCGCGATTACAGGAAGAGAGATGGAGTCCATAAAAGAGTAAGTCGTGGAGATCGAGAATATAATAAGAAAAGAGGAGATGATTATTACAGGGAAGAGGATGATAGGAGAAGCTCTAGAGATTCAAAAAGCCAAAGTAGTAAAGACGATCATAGCCGAGGTAGAGAAAGACACAATGGTCGTGATAGAAAGCATCGGGATGATCGATAGATAGTTGTCATTAACTGTTCCAATAAGATCAAGGGTCTTTTAGATTATATTTGTCATCTGTTTGACAAGAAATTTTGGCTTGGGTGTGTGGTATAACTATTGAAAGTAGCAATTTGAATGTGGTAAAGTTCCCATTGACCCTGATAGGATACTACAATGGGACTTTTGTTCCGGCTACAGGACGGTAGGCTACAGGATGACAGACTGAGTCTATTTAATTGTAAGATTTTGGTTAGTGTTGACGGGCTAAAGAGTATGTGAGGATGGAGGTGGTGGATTGGAAAAATGACCTCTAACACAACAGAGGGGGAATCAGCTGTAGTCAGTAGCTAGTCTGGGGTAGAGAACTGAACAGGGCTTTTGCAAGTTTGAGGACTAAATTGCTACTTTACAAAAGATTAATGGGAGCCAAACCCCAACGGAGAAATATTGTATGAATAGGATTCTAGAAAGAATAATCATATCCAAACAATCCTAGACACAAATAACAGCAATAACCTTTTATTTAATTTTTTGCCATGTAACCAAATGGCAGCCGGCGCTGCCACAGCTGCATAGGGAGGTCCCTTGCTGTGCATGACAACATCAAAAACATCCCTTTCCAACAACTTGGGTATGTTGGCCAAAAAAACAACTTGGGTATCCAATTCACAGCCTTGGTGTCATCATCAGTTTGGGTAACTCATGACGGTTCCAACTTGAGATTTCTTGTCTTCAATGCAATTCTGCCTGCCTTCAGTTGAGACCATATTACAACTTCTGGCTCAGGATTGAGATTAGCAACCTTTGTGGCTCCCAGACAATATTATATACAAACCATATAGCTAGCTAGCTGCTCATTGTCTCACTTTACTGGGCGTACACCAACAGTTCTAACCCGGAATCTATACTGAGGAAGGCATTCTTCCTTGTCTTCCTCATCACTATCCTCATCCTCACTAGAGTTGTCCTCAACACTGTCCCACCTACCATAATCCAAAGTCGAGTGCCCTTTTGGTTTCGGAATAGCCTGCCATCCATTATCAGACGATATCTTGTCGTTCATAATCATCATCTTCTGTGCTTCCTCTAATCGAGGGACGGCAGCAGATTCAGCTGTAGCTTTCTTCTTCTCATCATCATCTACTTGATTACAAGGTTTTACTACAGCCTCAGTGCAGAAGTCGTCATCATATTCTGATGCGGTGGTGTCATTATGAGTGTTATTTTCTTTATGAGATTCTAGAAGAGAAGAAACTGTTGTTTCTCCTTCCATTATAACAGATTCTTCTGCCTCCTCCATCTCTTCTTCCTCTAGCTCTGCTTCGGATTCTGGTATAGGAGCAAGTGACTTTCCTTAAGCAAAACAAGTAATTAGAAACTAGTTAATAAACCAAAGCTCAGTTAATTAAGCAAAGCAAACATACCACCAGGATATAACTTCGGCAGCATTTTCAACAACACAGCTTTTCTGAGTAGCTTGTGAATTGTGATTAAGTGACTAACAACCACCTTGTTCAAGTTTTCAAAATTATTAGATACTGAAATACCAGGACATATTAGATTTCCAGCCATAGATTCATCTTATCTCGAAACAAAGTAACTAGACAGACAAAATCTTCCTCATCTAACCCTAACCAAATTATACAACTCGAGCAACTGATTATAACGATATAAGATTTACTCAAATCTTTATTTGTTTTCCATAACTCTAACTAAAGAAACAAGAGATGCTATACCAGTTGAGTCCTTAATCGAGTTTCGAAATTTCTGTAAACCTCTGAAGAAGGGTTTAACTCCATTAGCCTGTTAACATCAAAGAGTGCCGAATTATACTCTTTGAGGGTCACCAGAGTCTGCGCCCGAAGCATTAATGCTCCTGTGTGGTCTCGATCGAGGTCAAGCACCGACGTACATTCCTCTGATGCCTAAAAAACATCAAACAATAAACCAAAGATTCTTGATTTGTAACAAGATATCAGAATAATTGCATTCACAACATTCAAGATATGAACTGGCTATTAAGTAAACTTTCAAATCACCCACACACGAAAATCCATCTAACTGCAGTACATACAATTGCCAGTCCAACCATGATCCATAAAAATCGCAATACAAAAACGAGATAACAGATCATCCGACATTTAAGGACAGCAAAAATCGAGTTCAAGCTCAATGGAGCTGCAGAAGTCAATACAAAATTACAAATATAGGAAAAAAAGGCGAGAAAGTTTTGACCTTTTTGAAATGGTGAAGTTTTAGATAACAAGCGGCTCGGTTGCTGTGCAAGGCGATCCTCTGAGGGTTGGTTTTGGCCAAGGACAGGGCTTCGGTGTAGAACCCAAGGGCTTCTTCGTACCGGTTGTCACGGTACATCTGGTGAGCCCTCTCGATCTTCTTCAACGGCGACGCCATGATCGAAGTCCGACCGAGATCAAATCCGGCAGCTACGAAGAAGTTGAACACACTTCAAGATGCCGAGTTGATTGGATCAATCAATTCAAATGGGGATTGTGGGTGGTAGACAGGTGAACAGAATCGAAAGTGTCTTATTTCAGAAATCCGCAAATGGAGGATTCAAGTTGGCATGTGGCGCCCTTCTAAAACGCGGAGTGTTTTTTTTTTCCAGGAAATGAAAAGGGAAGGGGTATTTGTCGAAAACGTCATTTTATTTTGGAAAAGTATAAAAAAATGTAATATATTTGTCGAAATTGATAACTGATGGCACTTGTTTTGATTGTAGGTATTTAACGTAACATATATCATTTTTTAGGTTTTAGATGAAAACGTTTGTTTTTTCGTTTGTTGTAATGTTAAAAACTCTCATGTGTCATGCACGTGACATGATTTTTGAACGTTTAAAGAAAATATTTTAGAAATGTCGAAGTTACCCGTACCTCTATTTCCCTCCATATGCCACAGCGAGTCTCCTCATCTTTCACGAAGTCTCTCACACATCCTGTCTCGTCTTCCTAATTGAATCATTTCCCCCAATTATTTGTGAAACTCTAACTCCTCCTTCCGTAATCGTTTGCGGTCTAGTCAATCTTAACATTGAACATTTTGGTACCGATGAACTCCTTGATTATGTCACTAAGCGGTATGTTTCTTTCTCATCGGTGTTGTTTTCTATTCGAGTAATTCTGGTGATAAATTTTGAATTTCCTGATGAAATCACACTTCTGGATGTTTTAGGTTGGTTATAGTAGTTTTAAAATTGTAATTGCTTTCTCTCCAGGTGTTGCTAAATTCGATCCAGCCACAGGAAAACAATAAATAGTTGGAAGTACTTAATAATAAAGAGTAGTCGTGCTCTACATGTTTCACAAGCAATTGTATCTGTATCCACATTAATCCAACCTCTTCTAGCACAATTTACAGCACTTACTACCTGATATTATAAAATATTATCATCTATGTAAGATTCTAAGTGCAAGTAAAAGAAAGCTAGTTAGTCATGGTATTTTGATGTGCCTTGCTGAATGCTGTCATTTTGATGAATGTTGTCATTTTGATGAATTAGAGTTTGTTTTGTGGATTTTGGTGCACTTGGTATTGTACACAAGTATTTTGTAAAAGCAAAAGATAGTTAAGGTAACAAATATGATGTTCTTTTGAATCTGCATGAGTTTTGTCTGTTTTGGGTGATACGTTTTAATTTACAGGTGAAATTCAATTCGATTCTATTGGTAGACTTTTTCACCAGTCATTCAAAACATATTACATCAAATTTCAATTGGTTCATAAACATTTTTCATCAAAAAACAACAATTACAAAACGTGAGTTATCCAAAACAACACACACACTAACATAATTAACCTACAACCGCTCCGCAAACATCACTACAACTAATTCACACGGTAACACACTTTAACTAATAACAATAGTAACAACTTTTTCCAATAGCAAACATCAGCACCACAAATACTCCAACAACAGTAATCCACAACTTTTTACTTCGACGGACAAGAACTTCAGATTCGATCTTGACATGCATTTCTCGAAATTTTGTTACGACTCTCCTTCCGTAAATGCACATTGGAGTTTTTTTTTTGGCCAAGGACATTGGGGTTCACACCACTCAAAATAGTTACAAATGTGGTTCTGCAATCAACTTTCTTCACATTAGGGTTTGGAAGGGACCTTTAGGAGAGATTTTCAAATTGATACTAGAATTAGGGTTGAAACCCAATGAAATCGACAAACATACTTTATAATTGGGACACCCATAGATTGGAGACAAGAGGAGGTCTTCGGTTCTTCAATTCCGAAGATTGGAGACGCAGATCAAAGGAGTGTCATAACTGCTATCATAACATCACTGAAGAAGACAAGGGCATTTGAGAAATTTCACACTAAACGGAGATCACGTGCAAGACATGTGAGGACTTAACGGCTGTTTTGGACGGAAACTTAACGACTGCATCAAAAACCAACAACATCAAACATGTTGTATCTAAAACAAACAATGTGTCACTTTTACAATATTGGACAAACATATTACATCCTTTTCCCTTTTATTTTGGGGCATATTATTAATTATGCTTTTGTAAAATCATTTTTACCACTGTAAATTGCTTGACGAACCAGAAAAATGAGGTGATGGTAAAATTTGAAAAATATTAATTATTTTTAATAAAATAGTATGGTAAAATTATGTCATATATTTCACAAAACAATTGATGAGTTGCTTCAAAAGTATTTAAAAATAGGAACGGCAATGGTGCGGAAAATTTATGAGCCGTGTTTCCATATTTTTATGTAATTAACTGTTGTGTAGTGCAGTTATGATAATAAATTTTTTACCCTATAATAATTATGGTCATACAATAATAATGGTCAGTGTTATCAGAACCAGACTGGACCAACGGTTCGACCGAGAATGGATTAACGGTTCGTTCGAGAACCGAACCCCTATCCGATTTGATTTAACTAGAAACCGACTTGCATAGAAACAGTGTTTAAACCGGTGTAAAGCGTCTGGTTTTCGAATCACCTTTTTGGGGGTTTCTTTTTTCCAAGTGCTTTTCGATTTAAACTGATTTATTTTGTTCACTACATCTGATCCGCCTGGTTCTCTTCAGCGGGTCCAACCAATTTAAGGTTTGTCTTCAAAGGTCATGAGGGGAGTGCACAGACTGAAGGGGGAAGGAGGAAGGGTGGGCAGGAGGGAGGGCGGCGAGAGGGGGCGAGGATGAGGAGAGGGGACATGCAGACTGAAAAGGGGGACTAGAGGGGGCAACTGGAGGAGGGGTGGGAGGAGGAGAAGGGACAGACAGACTGAAAGGGGGATGGAGAGGGCGACTAAAGGAGACAGGGGGAAGAGGGGGATGGAATGGGTTGGGAAGAGGGGGTGGGCGGGAGGGATGGCGGGGAGGAGGAGAGAGGACATGCAGACTGAAAGGGGGACGAGAGGGATTGGAGGGGGCGACTGGAGGAGACGGGGGAGGAGGGGGCGGGAGGGAGCGGAGAGGAGGGATGGCGACAATAGGCGCGGTGAGGAGGAGAGAGGACGGGCGGACTGAAAGGGGGGCGTGGGGGGACAAAAGGGGGCGACTGGAGGAGACAGAGAGAGAAGGGTCTGGAGTGGGCTGCGGAGAGGGGGTGGGGGAGAGGGGCGGGAAGGTTGAGAAGAGTGGACCATTTTTTTTACTTATAAATAGTGAACCACACATTGAACAGAATCTGGTTGGGTTGGACCGAACGAACTGGGAAATGACCCCCTCACCGGTTCGAGGGTCAATCCAGTTATGATAACACTAATTATGGTTATGGTATTAAATTAATAGTTGTAGTTATAACTATACTCTTATACAGATATAGACTTATCATGTAATAGTTTTAGTGATTAAGGTATTCTTTTACGATTAAAAATTTTAAAATTTATTTTACAAGATAGTGAATAAAATTTGAATATTTTGAATATTAATATATAGGTAAAACTGTGATTAATAATCATAGTTAGGGATATAATTATGACATTAAAAATTATACTCACAACAATTATGATTATGGTTATAATTATAATATACGATTAAAAATATAGTACGATTATACTATTTTTCATATTCATACCATTTTTAGCCATAAATGCTGAAAATACACCAATAATGTACATTGTCAGTCCTACTTAAGGAACTGAACAAATTCCGTTTTGGCTACTTAGAGAACAACTAGCCTAATTGCCCTCTATTGAAAAGAAAAAAAAAAAAAAGAAGAAGAAGAGCCCGGCCCTCATGCACTAAATAAATGACACTCATCCCTTATGTGTTTAACCTTACGTACTTTATTTCAATATTACTTAATTATATAGGCTTTGTACTTGTTGAAATGAATAAAAAACAAAAAACAATCAGAGGGCCGTAGCAATTCAATGGATGAACCTATCATTGCGGATTGCAGGAACCTATTGATGCAGTTCGAGAGAATGAAGTTCAGACATATCTTTCGAGAAGGGAATGCGGTAGCGGATATCATGGCGGGTATGACGCTAAACCAGCACCAAGTGTTGAAAATCCACAGTTCACCTCCGAAGGAAACTATCAATGCTCTCCGAAAAGACGTTGTTGGCTCTTTTGTTTCGCGAATTGTTAAAGTTAGCTAGTTTGGTTGTGTAATTGAACTTGGGTGATTAGTTGTCACCTTTAGAGGTTTTTAATCCATAATTAAAATATAAAAAAATTCGATGGATGAAGTTTTTTTTTTAATAATTAATTCGATGGATGAAGTTGATAGATATATAGCTATGTTTGTGAGTCTGTCATGAATCATCACGATCGTGCCACCTCGCTTTGTGGGTTCGATAAAGTATGTGGTATATAGATAGGATTCCTAGCTACTGTATATCTATAAGAGATAGTTAGGGTTTATAGCTAGCCAGCATATGTATGTATGAATATGCTTATTCTGCTTCATTATATACAACCACAGTCTCGTTTCTAGGGTTTGGTTTTTTCACAGATTTCAACAGCTGCGAGTGCATAAGAACTGCCTCCAATGCTTTCTCTATATGCAGGAGATCATTTTATGCTAACTTCCCTGACTGGCTCTCCTTTTCAATACCTCCTCTCCCTCCCTTTCCATGACATTTTTCCTTCATTTCCTCCCTTCGTACATTATATGGATGGATTGTCCCGTTCCAAATCACTGCCTGTGATTTCCATTCCATGATGTAGAGACTTGTGTATCAAACCTTCTTCAAGCTATATAGAAAGGAAGATTTCAAAAAAAATTCAGAAGTTCTAGTGAGTTCAGTGATTTGAATTGGCCAGAAACCCCTGTTGGGAAATTAGATGCTGCTAATTACCGTCTCGCAGTACCTTAAGATTCAGTGACTTAAGAAAAATGCATACGAGACAATGATTTATGTTAGGGGTGAGCAATAAAACCGTTTGGAGCAAGACCAGACCAAGACCGACCGAGACCAAACCAAAAAAAAAAAACCATTTGTGGACCGAAAACAACGGTTTCACTTAAATGGTTTTATAGCTTCTGGTCTAAATGTCGGTCTTAGACAATTGGAGACCATTTAGACCGAACCAGACCGGTTTGTTTTAAAAAACATGTCGCTCAGTTTATCAGTCTTCACAGAATCAGAGCTCTGTTATCAAATGGACAAATCTTCATTCTTCTTCTTCACATCCGCTCGACGCTCTATCAATCTTCACAACTCCAGCCTCCAGGTCCAGCATTCTTCACAGCTTCCTTTCCACCTTCCCCACGCGGTCACACACAGAAGGACGAGGACGACTGCAGACAACAGTTGTGTCTTCGCCTCTAGCTTTGCGTTCGTCTCCGTTTCTAAAAATCTGCGTCTCCTCGCCATGGTAATCTCGTCTTTGCCACTTAATCCTATAAAATTAAGGTCTTTTGATAAAAATTACATGGCCATGAATGTATATATATGTATGCACGTAAACTGATCGATCAAATGCCTAAAAGAGGAAGGTGGTGTGAGGTCATAATTATGATTCCATTGATGCTCAAAGCTGGTCCTTGTCGAGTTGTCTCAAACCACACCAGTTATTTACTTCAGCTGAGGAAAACATCATTAAATTCAAAAACTTGTCAGCATTTGCAGCTCTTAATTGCTGTCTTCAAGAAAGTGGAAATAGATGTCTGAAGATGGAAGACGAAAAGGTTCCCTTTTTAAGTGTAGATTCATTTAGTTAGTTGTAATGACGATTCTTTCTTATCCATTTTCCTGTAGATTTACTGATTTAGATTCAGTTGCTGATGCTCCAAGGAAATGGTGTGATTTTCTTCAAGGGTTTACCTTGTTGTGTGAACTGTGAATAATGAAATTAATTGGAGAATGTGTTGTTAAACAATGCCTGAAATAAGTCTGCATGACATGTAGGAAAAGTACAGTTCATAGATTTTATTTGCCCAATCGAATAGGCATTGTTTGCCCAATCTATAGACTGTCTCGCAGGCTGTCTCTATTAAAAAATTATATCTAATGGTCCAAACGGTCCAAATGGTCTAGACCGAACCAAAACCGAAAAAACCAAGACCATATAAACGGTCCAAACAGTCCCGGTTTCAGTCTCAAGACCGAAATTAATGGACATAATTTTTTGGTCTTGGTCTCAAGACCGAACCAGACCGGTTTTTGCTCACCCCTAATTTATGTGGTTCACCAATTTGGCTACGTCCACGACTCACTTTCAGTACTATAGACAAATAGTGTATAACTCAAACATACACTATGTATCGCTCGCACTCTAAAATTCTCACTCCGTATTTTTGACTCACATACACTACACTACACTATTTTTCTCTCACAAACTCAACATTCCAACAACCGTTTCTTCCTATTCTCTCTTTCTTGTTCTTATCTTTCCTTCGACATTGTTGGTTTCTTATAGTTGTCAAAATGATGACAATCTTCAGTGGCTTGGCCACTTTGCTTAGTGTCTTACCCACTCTGGTGAGTGACTTGCTCACTTTGGTGAGTAGCTTGCGCACTTCAGTTGAATGGCGGTGGTGGCTCAAAAATCTTCATTATTTAACAACCCCGCAACCACTTCTCAGGAAAAAACGCAGAGAAGTCAGTTCGATTCAGAAACTATACATTTATTAGTTATGCTAACGCATTTGAGTACAATAACCTGAGGTGCTACCTCAGTTAGGTTTGTAAGTTTCTCACATATGTTGTTAATGTTCAACCTCGGTCGGTCGAGTTAGACCCTATAAAGCTCGGGTTGGTCACTTGAGTTAGACCAAAGTCTTTGCAACCCTCATAAGGAAAGCTCAAGCTTTTGCCGGATGTGGTGGACAAGCCACCGATGTGGTACTTCGTGGTGGAACAAAATCCCACATCTGAGACTTTAGATATACGTATTAACAAACTGTCTCAAAGTCTCACACGTGAGACTCAAGCCGTATGTCTTAAACTGATGTGAAGGCTTAAAGTATACCGATCACCTTTACTCAGTAAGTCCTAGTGGCACCGAAAATAAAATCACTTTTATTAAAAGGATGACGCCGGACACTGCGACACTGCTTAACCAAATATTTATAACTCCGAACTTGTGAGTGAAGTCATTTGGTATAATCTTAAATCACTTGTAACATCACCCACTAACTTCCTTACTTGGACGACAATTTAATTTGTGACGAAACGATGTTTTTGTTCATCATTTTGTTCTTTGATTCAGTGACTGACTCATCCGGTACTTCTAATTTCTTCTTCTATCGCCGACAATTTCTTAGCAATTATCTACTGTTTATAAAGTAGCTCGATTCATCCGTGAAAAACAAAATTTCATGCAGATATACATTTACATCATTTTAAACTAAAAAATTGTCATCAATGGATGAAAATGAATGCGTACTAGCTAGTTGTCTGCCACTTATCTAAAGATATATATCAAGTCTTTTCACTCAAGCAAAGATGCATGTACAACTTTCGTCACATCCAACGTTATCTAAAACAAACATTGACCCACTTAAGAACGTGGGAATCGTGGGATGAGCTTTTCAAAATCTTAAATATATAGACCATTTTTTTGTGGTCAACTTTAAATATATAGACCATGGTTTTGCGATTAGATAGATAGATAGATAGATAGATAGATAGATAGATAGATAGATAGATAGATAGATAAGTTAAAAGGATTCAGTAAATCACAACATTCTTAGCCTAACAATAGTATGATATAACGTAATCGTAAAATAAGAGAAACCAAAAGAAGGGTAAACGTAAACATAAGCTAAGGATAACATATACATTTTATTCATAATATATTGTTTCAACGCATGTTTATTCATGTTGTTATTTACACTATTTTTACAATTTCATTTCCAATTTTTTTTGTTAAATATGTCAAAATGACAATGTTGTCTCGTGTTCATCTTAAACACTAAATCAAACCTCCAAATATTGTTTTTGGTTGAATTCAAACCTAGAACAACATTTATAGATTCGAATTCAACTCATAAATGTTATTTTGGGTTTGATTTCAAACTTACAAATATATTTGGGTGTTTGATTAATACTCAAATAATATTTTTAATTTGATTCATGATTTTGTGTTGAAAATGAGAGATTAAGATGACCAAGGAAAGCAAAATCGTTATTTTGATTAAAAAAACAGTAATATTTAATATAAAAAAATAGACGGAATATTGATACAAATAACAATATTCAGCAAATATACACTAAGTTAGTCGGAAAAAATATGTTAGCAGAACTACATTCAAGTGATATTTACCCTGGCTTTAAATATATCACAAAAGTAGTGTGCAAAGCAAACAATATCCTCCTTAGATAATAATAATAAAGAATTAAAAGCAAGCAATTTTTCCTTCTTGTGTTCATAATTTGTCCCCACAGTTATTGCGGCTCATCCATCTCTCCCAAAATAATTATTATATCGGGGACGTCTTTCTATTCTATATTCTATATAGACAAAAATATATATATATATATATCATGGGTCGATGAATTTCATGGTTAAGACACTTTTTTTTTTCTTCATAAAATAAAATGCATTTCATTCAAAAATCGACGGTAATCCGTTCGATAACAATGCAAACTCTGTATTAAGTAAACTAGATAGAGGGGTTGGGGGACTTTCGTCCCAATCCATAGGACACAAACCAGACATAGTGTTTTTGCTAATCAATCCGCAGACACGTTTTCCATTATAGGAACATATTCCCAACTAACTTCATCGAAACACCTTGCCAACACCTTCGCATTTGCTAGAATAGTCTCCGCCCTCCATAAAAAGGTGTCTCAGGTATAGTTGGACTAGCCGGGTTTGGGAAGGAATGTTGGAGCCCTCTCTCAATGGGTCGACTGCTGAACCGATAACAACATGGCTCATCAGTATGGTGCCGGACGGGAGAGGAAGTCGACTGCAGCAGCAGGTAACGTGGTCCAAGTGCATGGTTACTTGATGGGGAATTTGGAAAGCAAAATGTAATTTTGCTTTCGAAAATAAGCGACCAATCCTAGAGGTGGTCATCCAAGAGAGCTTGAGGGCGGTCGCAGAGGTCACACACGCATGGAGGTCTTCACCAACACATACGTCAACCCCGAGCCGCGCTAACTGGACGGGACCGAAGGTGGGAGTCATTAAGATCAACTGTGATGCGGCTTGGAGTGCAACTTCATGTACATGTGGACTTGGAGTGATCTCCAAAGACCACAATGAAACCGTGCGGGTGAAGCTGCAATTCGATTGCATGGAAGTTCGGTAGAGGAACTTGAGGCTAAGGCATTTCTTCAAGCAGTACGGTTAGCTATATCGATGAGGTGACCCAAAGTGATTTTCGAATTGGATGCTTTGTCGGTCATGCTTAAGACACTTATGATAGGTAAGTACGTACACATTAATTTAACAGGTAAAGTAATACTCTCACGGACGTAATAGTAGTAGTAATAATAATAATTTAAAATAAAACTGAAGATAGTCACAGAGAGGGACGAACCCACCCATGGCATGGTTGAGAGGGACAATGATCTTTCTTAATTTTTGGTTTTATGTAAATTTAATTTTAAAAAGCATATTTATTTTTCTTTTAAATTTTTACATTTGTCCCACTAATTTGTTTTTTGTTCAATTATTTTTCCTTATATTATTTTTTGCTTTCACTGAACTATGACAATCTATGAATCACGGAACTGTACTGGACCGGACCCCGAATCAAAACAAACATACCCATATCGTCCGTTAATTGCGGTGACACCCATTTTTTATTTGTCGCTTTCCAACGGCACACTGTCGATTGAATCACTCCACTCCACTTCATTAATTAAATAATTAACAAAACTTAATAATTTAATACCACCTGTTAACCAGTCCCCATCCCAGAAACATATTCATATATCGTTCAAACGTGGCAACCACTATCCGGCATTATTCTATAATATAATATAGCAAAAAATAAAATGGTTATTCAAGCGAGGAACTTTTTCAAAAAGTAGATACTTTATAAAAAATATTTGAAAAAGTGTATATGAAAAAATATATTTAAGAAAGTATGTATACGCGCGTCGCGCCTATACCACATAAATTTTTTTTTTTTTTTAATTTTTTTCCAATAACGACGACCCGAGTTCCTAGTTCCAATATTTTTAGTTTTGACATTGGAAAGTGTAAACGGTCCTGGCTGCATCCAACAGACCCATTCAGAGCATCATCTTCTGCTATAATAAACAAATATACCAACAACCAATCAATCATCTCCCGTCTAATAATAGAGACAAACTTCATTAAATAAGTTTGGGGAATTTCTATTTTATGAAATTAGCTGCACCTTTTGATAGTAAAGAATACTTTTTAGTTTTGACGTATATAAAATTATTTTTGTAATTTCAGATATAAATCGTAAATGTGAACCTTTTTCTTTTTAATATAGCAATTTTAGTGACATTTAACCTTTTTAGGGCTTCAATTTTCTCGTTTCGATGGAGGAAGGAATCTTTGCTCCCTCGAGACATGTCTTTCCCTCGAATCATGCATAATTGTTTCAAAAGAGGCTCGCTGATTTTTTATTTATTGTTTCAAAAGAGGCTTTAATTTTATTCATTTAGTTTAAAATTAATAATAATTGTGAGAAAACAAAAAGCGTACATATTCAATTCACCCACTCAATTATTCAATAATATATTATATTAGTCACTCAATGCTACAATCAAATAATTTACTCAATAATGCTAGAACCAGTTTTGTAAACCTTTCCTCCCTCTGTAAAGGTTAAATGTCACTAAAATTGCTATCAAAAGGTGCATCTAATTTCATAAAATAGAAATTCCCCAAACTTATTTAATGAAGTTTGTCTCTATTATTAGACGGGAGAGGATTGATTGGTCGTTGGTATATTTGTTTATTATAGCAGAAGATGATGCTCTGAATGGGTCTGTTGGATGCAGCCAGGACCGTTTACACTTTCCAATGCCAAAACTAAAAATATTGGAACTAGGAACTCGGGTCGTCGTTATTGAAAAAAAATTAAAAAAAAAAAATTATGTGGTATAGGCGCACCCTAGGGTGCGCCTATTCAATAGGCGCGACGCGCGTATACATACTTTCTTAAATATTTTTTTTCGATATACACTTTTTCAAATATTTTTTATAAATTATCTACTTTTTGAAAAAGTTCTCAAGCGAGTTAATAATTTTTTTAGCTTATTCAACTCAAATATAGATAGGTTTAAAAGATAAACTAATACAACATATTGTTTGGTGTGCATGGACCAATTAATGATACATCAATATTTATAACTTTTTTTTAATGCATGCATTATTAACGAAAAATATTAGATAATAACATAAATATAATTGTAATATTTGTTGGGACATGAATTCTCTGTGTTGATTGGATGTTGAGTAAGCGTTGATTAGATATCAACTGGACGATGATCACGAACCTCGCCGAAGCTCTGATAAATCTGCAAGAAGAGGATCGCAACAATGAGTATTTATCTGAGTCTCACTCTGATGCTTAAATGAGTGTACTATAGTTGTATGAACTCGTAATGTAATCAATATATATATATAATAGAAGTATTTATAGGGATGGAAGATCAAACTATTATATGCAACCAAATTTTCGTGTATATTTGTCGTTGTGGCTATTATTATTATTTTTTTGCCACTGAATAATACTTCATTCAAAAACAGACGACAAAGATCTGATACATCTCAAATCAACAAGTAATAATCTCGACAAAGGGGTTGGGGGTCTTTCGACCCAATCCGGAGGACACAACCCCTGCATAACACTATTGGCTAATCAATCTGCATAACCATTAGAGAATCTAGGAACAAAGACCCGGGCTAGTTCATCAAACGATCTAGCCAAAACCAAAGCATTAGACAAAATTGGGTCAATCTTCCAAAGGAAAATCGAACCTTTAAGGTGTCTAATAACCGACTCAGAATCCGACTCAAAAATAACTCTCTTCCATCCTTTAGAGGATGCTAACTTCACCCCTTCAAGAACTGCCCCGGCCTCCAACTCCTCGACCGATTGTCCCCGAGCCACCGCCATCGAGCCACCACGAACTCGCCCCTCATGATCTCGATCTATAACGCCTAGCCCCCCTCGGCCTGAGGAGCTCTCCCATGACACATCGCAATTCACTTTGATGATGCCTTCACCCGGGACAACCCAGAATCTGCTGCGGTCTGGCCTGTGCACCACCGAAGCTGTTTGGTTCGACAACAGCTTCGTCTCCCAGCATTCAGAACTCTGTCCTCGAAAGCCAGTTTACACCTGGCTTTCCAAATACACCAGCCAATGATCATGCCCAAAGCCGCTCTATCCTTGTCCCGTTTTGCGTCCCCTGTCCTGGCAAGTAGCAGAGCACCTAGCCACTCTGTCATCGTTTCGGTCTCCCTTCCCACAGATGAGACACCAAGAACATCATGCCAAATCTGCCCAGTCCAGAGGCAACCGAAGAGCATATGCTCTGCAATTTCAATTGCGTGACACGCAGGGCAAGTCGCGAAAACCTAAATGCCACGCCTCTGCAGATTCCCTCGGACAACAATTGAGTTAGTAAGGAGGTTCCAAGTAAAAGCTTTAACCTTTGGCCATACCTGTGCACCCCAAACCACACGTCATATGGAAGTGATCGGATCAGTCTGGGGTGGGACACCAGGAGGATTGTTGAGGCGATGATCCGTGATGGAGTGATAATCCGACCAAACCATGATCCTGCCGTCCCTGGTATGTGGCCAACGAAGACAGTATTTCCTTTGTTCCAGCGGTACCGTGATGTTGAGTACTTCATCAGCTTCTGTCTGTTGGAGGGCTAGTCAAACTTCATCAGCCTTCCATGAGCATCTATTAACATCTATCCATTCCGAGACCAATACCTCAGCATTACTCCCTGCACCCCCCGAAGAGGTAAGCCTGTTCCCTTGCACCGAAGGTACCCACCTGTCTTCGAAGGCACAGATTGTTGCCATCCCCAAGAGACCAGATACCTTCCCTGAGCAGGACTGCTCTCCCTTCCAGGATACTAGCCCAACACCAGGAAGGTCGACTCCCCTTGACAGCATGCAGAAAAGTTGAATGGTGGAAATACAAACCTCGAAGCACCTTAACCCAAAGGGCATTAGGCTCGGCTTGGACCCATGCTGCAGTGTTGGCGAGGAGAGCCACATTGAAATCAGTCAGGTCCTGGAACCCGAACCCGCCTGCCCTCTTCGATCGAGTCATTGTATCCCAAGACCTCCAGTGAGTTTTCCGAGCACCACAGCTTGCTCCCCACCAAAACCTAGCCACCATTGAGTTAATGTCGAAACACCAAGAACTCGGGAGCTTGAAAACTGTCATCGCATAGGTAGGGACTGCCAGGATGATTGACTTAATCAACACCTCTTTACCCGCATTATTTAGGAACTGGTTCCTACATCCGTTGAGCTTGTCTCGGATCCTCTCCTTAAGATAGTCTAGGGCTCCCTTATGAGAACGACCCCAAATAGTAGGTAGCCCTAGATAATGCCCCGGGTTTTCAACTTGTCGGACCGAAATAATGTTGGTCACATCTCTCTTGAAGTCTTCATTAGCGGCTGCATTGAAATACAAGCTTGATTTATGGAAGTTGACACGTTGTCCCAATACCTGTCTGTAACGCTCGATGGTGTGTCGCAGTGTCCTCACCTGCTCAAGAGTCGTCGACAACACCCCTCATGAAGCATATGGAGTCGTCGACAAAGAAGAGATGGTGTATCTCCGGGCATCTCCTGTTCGGTTGAATTCCTCTAATGCCGCCTGAATCAACCTGTTTACCCAACGAACGAGAGAGCACATTTGCAACCAAAATGAACAGGTATGGTGACAACGGGTCTCCCTGACGCAATCCCCGTGATGGTCTAATAGTCCGTGTCCTCTTTCCATTGACATTGACCTGATATGTAACCGTAGTAATACATGCATTGATCCAACCGATCCATTGCTCACTGAAGCCACGCCTCCTCATGGTTTGGAGTAGGAAGCCCCACTCGACCCTACCATAGGCCTTCTGCATATCAATCTTAAGCGCATAGTCCATCTTACCCGCTCCACCCGTACCTCTTCGCCTTGTCTTTAAATAATGGAACATCTCGTGTGCTATAACGATACTATCCTGTATACGTCTCTCTGCCACGAAAGCACTCTGGTACGGGGTTATCAGTCCTGGCAAATAGGTTTTTAATCTATTTGCCAAAACCTTGGAAATCACTTTATACGCAAAATTACATAAGCTAATAGGTCTGAAGTCTGAGGCAGACACGGGATTGGAAATTTTAAGAATCAACGTAATATCAGTCTTATTTAGAAATAAAGGCATGGTACCTGATGATAGAAAGGATTTGACCAAGGTGAGAATGTCTGGACCGACCACCGTCCAATTCTTCTGATAGAAGGTTCCCGAGAACCCATCTGGCCCCGGCGCACGAGACCCCCCATCTGAAATACTGCCTGCCTGACCTCCTCCAATGAAGTGTCTCTAGTCAAAATCTGGTTCATATGAAGGGAAACGTCCCTATGTAGGCAGCTCAAAACGTCATCTATTAAGATAACATATATTGATGTTGTCATGTAATATTGCAGTTATCTTATAAGATCTTTGTAAAATATGTACCCGAGATATATGAGATAATATTGCTGAATATTTTATAGTTGATTGTGAGATCAGATGTGAGAGATTGTGCTTTCTTGGCGAGTGCTCCCAGGACGATCACTTGGAAGGCGTGGACTGAGGTCTTAACGACCATTGGAGACTTTGACGATCATTTCTATCACAGGTTTGATGTTGGACCTCTTTGTGGATTCCAGTTTTCCTTGAGTGTGGGCCGACTCCGTCTTAAAATATTTGGGTATGACCCCCTTAAGATTATATTGAGCCGAGAAGACCTTATGAGTTTTGTGTTATATTTAGTCGTTATTATAGATACCCAACAATATTTATTTATTATTTATTATGATTTATACATGCATTTTAAAGAAATAGCAAATTTCCAGCGAATCATATGAATATTAATGTAATCTCTATTATTAACACTAAATGACTAAAGACTTATACAGAAAAGAACGAATTGTTGAGGAGTTTTACTCTTGAAAATTTTCAGATTCTTAAAATATTAATAAGCGTGCTAATCAACTTTCAATAATAACCGAAAATCTTGCTAATCAAACAAATGGCCGTCAAAAATTTGAAGGGACGTACTTTTATTCCGACACGCCAATTGTTGCTTGATAACATATTAATTTGTCTCTATATTATTTTTATTATTTTCAAATATTATTAACTAATTACAAATATTTTATAATTTGATGTTAGCCATTCAACGTATCCACGGTCAAAAAAAGGATCACTAATTTGAATGAATATTCACATTAAGCCGAATCGTCGGGATTAGAGATTATATAACTAATCATCCACATAAACTAGACTCGGGCACGCGCTACATACGTGTACGTTGTCGTCGTTTGTCTTACGTGAGGTGGTAGGAGGACGTGATCGATCTGATTGCTAAGATAGTACAAGAATTAAACAATTTATGAAAAAATATTATTGGAATTGTAACACTAAACTTAAATGACATAATATAATTGAATAAAATTAATTTTATTTAAAATATTTTTAAGAAATTTCTCGAGCATCCGAGAGCAAAAACCACTACTAAATAGGCTCTCGGATACTCGAGCAATTTATTACAAACATTTAAAACAAAAATAATTTTATTTCATTATATTAGGTAATTTAATTTTAGTCTTACAATTTCAATAATATTTTTCATCAAGTGTTTAATTCTTGTATCATCATAGGAATCGGGTTGATCATATCTTCCTAACACCTCACGCAAGACAAATGACGACAACGCGCACGCGCGTAGGGCGTGCAGAAGTCTAGTATATGAGTTTACAATTTAAGTGGATTTACATAGTATATGAAGTCTAGCGCGTGCCGAAGTCTAGTATATGAATTTACATTTTAAGTCCATTAGGAAAATACACTTAAGTGGATTCTAGAACTTACATTTTAATTTTATTTGAAATTGTATATGAATTTTTGTCTATAACTACCCTCATTTGTTTGCCCCCACCAAAAATTCGCAATCATAGAGTTCACTTCCGCACACCAAGTTTTTGGTAATTTGAACATACTCATCACATATGTCGGAATCGCCGTTATCACTGATTTGATGATCAGTATTTCCTTACCCGCTTGGTTGAGGGTCTTTACTCTCCATCCACTTATCTTGTTCCTGATTCTTTCATTTAAATATCTCAGTGTCGCCTTCTTAGATCTCCCCAAGACTGTCGGTAGACCCAGGTATTTCCCCGGTTCGTTCGTGCTTGATATTTGTAGGGCTTCCTCTATCTCCCCACATCTGGTCATGTTCATGCCCCCATTGAACGTGAGCGTAGATTTCGACTCGTTTATTCGTTTGCTTAATATCCTACATTACTTCATTATGAGCTCCTTTAGTCGGCTTGCATTCTCTACTGTACCTTGGAGGAAAAATAATGAATCATCCGCAAAGAACAAATGATGTAGTTTCGGGTATCCCCTGACCAGGGTTACCCCTTTCAGCTTTTTCTCCTGTATGTCTCTCTCAACCATCATTGACAATACATCTGCTAACAATATGAATAGATAAGGTGAGAAAGAGTCTCCCTATATGATGCCCATGGTAGGTTGGATGGGTGTGGTTCGGTTCCCGTTCACTAGAACCATGTAAGTCGATGTGGTTATGCACGCTTTCATCCACCTGACCCATTTGGGACAGAAAACTCTCTTATCCAGGTTCTTTAGCAAGAAATCTCACTCCACTCTGTCATAGACTTTCTGCATGTCCAGCTTCAGCGCACACTCCACCCTATGTGGTTTTCCCTACTTTCCAGATAGTGAAACACTATTTTAAGGAAGACTCTAACCGCGGTGAAGGTATCTGGGCCCACAATGTTCCAATTCCGTTGATAGAATAATCCCAGAAAATTGTCTCGCCCCAGCGCCTTTGAACCCCCCAATTGGAATACCGCTTCTCTCACCTCCTCGACCGTCACTTCCCTTGTTAAATCTGCGCTCATCACCTCGCTTATCTGATGTGGTAGGCTATCCAATGCTTCACAATACGGTTCAGGGTTTTCTGTTGTGAATGCCTTCTCATAGTGACCCATAACTTCTTCCATTATGTCTCAGACCTTTATGATCCACTTGCCCCCTCCCCTTTTGTTGTCAGGTGAAAGAATGTTGTGCTTCGGTCCCCTTGATTGAGTCATTTAACCCTCGATCTTTGTTTCCAATACAACTTCTCCTGTTTCCATAGATCGTTGATCTGTCTTTTTAGATTGATTTCCTCCTCTTGGGTCTATGCGTTCGGTTGTCTCCTACCAATCTCTTGGAGCCGTTGTTTTGCCCTTCCCAGTTTGGCCATGTTGTTCCTGAACCTTCTCTTGCTCCATTCAATGAGACTCCGCTTACATTTACCTAGTCTCGACCATAGTGTGAGTCGAGTCGGCTGGTTCTCATGCCCCTCCCTCCACACCGATCGGATGACCTCCTTGCATTCCGAATTTTCGAGCCACATTTCTTCAAAACTGAATCCCCTTTGTCATCTATGTGGCTCCCTCCATTTAGATATGATCATTGGCGTGTGTTCTGATCTCATCGCCACTTCCTTTACGCATTCGGCGTCCGGGAGTTGATAAGCACCCTATCCAACCTCTCATACACCCGTTCCGTCCCTCTTCGATTATTACACTAGGTGAAACACTTCCCTTTTGACCCCATATCCTCTGTCCTTATATCATTGATAAACCGATTAAATGCATCGATTTTCCTTTGTGATTTCATACGTCCTCCTTCCTTCTCGTGTTGATGCATAATTTCATTAAAATCACGTTGACAACATCATGGTACATTGTGTCCGCTTCTCATTTGTCTTATCTCCTCCCACGTTCGGTATCTCACACCTTCCTCCGTATCGACATGGATCCATGTTATGAAAGATGAGTTTCCCGTTTGATCCGCCGCCCTCGTATCTATCATGTATGGACTTGACCTCAATATCTGCATGTTAACACTTTCGCCCCACCATAGTGTTAATCCTCCCGTCATACATGTAGGTGTCACATAATATGCCTTCTCTAGTCCGATTTGCTCCTGTATCCGCTCGCAAAAAGCATCACCATTCTTTGTCTCCATAAGAAATATTATCTTCGGGTGATACTTTCCATTGAGGTCTTTCAAATGTTGAACCGTCAGGGAAGACCCCAAGCCCTGACAGTTCCAAACGATTGTACTCATTGACCCCGTGTGGCTGTTTGGGGACAGCCACCAGAGCACGTTCTTTCACTTGTCACTTTGACATTTGTTTGTGTTGGATGAGATAGATAAACAATGTGAAGGCAAGTCTATCTTCTGTGTTTGAGATGAAAGACTTGGGTGCAGAGAAGCAGATTATTGGGATGAGAATATCTCTGGATAGATCTGGTGGCACCTTAAGTCTATCCCAAGAGCAGTACATTGAGAAGGTCGTGGCCCGATTCAGTATGACTGATGCTAAACCTGGCAAATCACATAAAATTTTCAAAGGGGCAGTCACCCAAGACAGCTGAAGAACGTGAGCATATGTCACTGGTTCCATATGCTTCAGCAGTTGGGAGTTTGATGTATGATATGGTTTGTACAAGACCTGACATAGCACATGCAGTGGGTGTGGTTAGCATGTACATGGTAAATCCTAGGAAAGAGCATTGGGAAGCTGTGAAGTGACTTCTAAGATATCTGAAAGGTACATCCAGTATTTCACTTTGTTTTGGCAAAGACAGTGATTCTGCAAGGTTTTGTGGATGTTGATCTTGGTGATGATGTAGACTCTAGCAAGAGCACATCTGGATACATTTACACCATAGGTGGTACAGCAGTGAGTTGGATGTCCAGACTTCATAAATGTGTTGCTCTTTCATCTACTGAGTCTGAGTATGTGGCAATAACTAAAGCTGGGAAATAGATGATATGGATGACAGATTATCTGGAAGAGTTGGGCAAGAAGAAGAGTGAGAAGATTATGTATTCAAATAGACAGAGTATCATACAGTTGGTGAATAATCCAGTCTATCATTCGAATACTAAGCATATCAGAAGGCGGTATCATTTCACTCGCAGGGCAGTGGAAGAATGTGACTTGTGCTTAGACAAGATAGAGGGTGCAAAGAATCCAACAGACATGTTGACAAAATGTGTCGATGTTGGAAAACTGTGGTTGTGCAAAACCTCGGTTAGACTTCTATAGTTGTGTTACTACAGGTGGTGCGGTGAAGATATTGATGATGACGAGAGAATACGTTTTTGGTGACTGAATCAGTCTCCAAGTGGGAGATTTGTTAGGTATTGGAGTCTGATTAATATGTAATGTTAGTTTATGTATTAATGTACGCGTCTCGCGGTTCAACCTGTAGGATGTACTGTACTATACTGTATTTCTATATGTATACGTATTCTGTAACAGTAACTTTCATCAATGTAACAACTAAACCGCGTGGAGGTTACCCCTAAGGGGTGTTACCACGAAAAACTAATTTCTTCTCTGATTTCAGTGTGTGTGAGATTGAGAATCGATCCTAACAGGTGACTCAGGCGGAGTCTCCACAATGTAGGTTGTTGTTTCGGATGTGTCCATTTTCTCCGGTTGGTAGGTGAAATTGTCTGGCATTTGGATTATGATCGGGTGTGTTAGGGCCGGCAATTGGGTGTTGGTTTGGTGCATTTGTTTCTTGGTTGCTTCCTCCTTGCCATGGTGTGAATGTATCGATCGGTTCCTCCATAGGTAGGGGTAGGGGTTGTGGCGTGTCGCTTGGAGCTGTGGTGGTGGTGGTCTTGGTTCGGCAATGTGGTTCGGCTTTGTTGTAAGTTGTGGCACGGGTGTCTCATATGGGGGGCCATTGAGGTCGATTGTGGGTTTGGATTTTCATTGGTATGGCTCGTGGTGAGGTTTGCACCTTGGGTCGGCCGCAATGGATGAGGGTGCCATGACTTGGTATGGTATGATGTTGGTGGTGACACTAGGTGGGTGATCCACTCCGTTCGGGTCCTGACATTCATTATTGTTCTCCTCCTGCTCCATTGGGCCATCCTCCTAATTTTGTTTCGCCCCTTTCTCCAGACTCGTCTTTTCTCTCTCAAGGTCCTTTGCCTTGTTCATTATGTCGAACCACGACCTTCGACTACCACTTTGTCCACTCATTCCCCCTCCCATTCTGTTTTCTCTCCTCATTTTCGGCCTTTGTCCCACCATCCAGGGTCCATACATCGGATGCCCTTGTTTTGATTTTGACATCACAACCTCTTCTCTACATACTTGAGTAGTATGTCCCAACTTTCCGCACCCATAACAGAAATCAGACAACCTCTCATACTTAATGGATGCCCACTGATCCTCCCCTTTTGAGTTTGTCCACCAGAATTCAGCCATTAGTGGTTCATCCACATTCACTTCTACTTTTATACGCATAAATGCCTTTCGGGCACTCTCCATTTTCTCCTCCACTTCTATGAATTTGCCTATTTTTCCTCATATAAGCTTTGCATTATCCACACTATATTTTTCTAGACCTAGGTCATGCACTTGGGCCAAGAATTGCACCTTTTTGAAATCTACAAGCGCTAGTCCTACTGTCGGACTCCATTTTTTCAGACTCATGCAGTGTCCCTGAGCTGACCACGATGACATATCGAAAATTTGCTTCCTATCATCTTCATTCTCAAATTCAAACATGACTACCCTATCTGAAGCATCAGATATAACTATTGATCCGTACCTCTCCCATGTCAGTTTCATCACATTATGAATTGCCCCGGATTTGATCGTTTTCTGGGATATTATCATTCTCACATAACGTTCGCTCATCTCCAATCGGGGGTTCGACGACAGGTCCAACGTGGTCTTCCTTGGATGTATTCTATCGGATGAAGTCCCACTTTGATTACTCATCGTGAATGTGGTCCAGTTGCCATCACCGAAGTCTCGCCAACCTGCAAGAACAGACAGAAACAGAGGTGTTTAATTTCGGTTTAGCTTGAGCACAAACAACAGAAAACAGGCGGGTCGTTCTGCAGCAATATGATTCTGCTCGGTGCTTTCCCGTTGGTCGGCCGACATGTATCTCGGTTGTGGTCTAGGGCTGACTGGAAAACCCTTTCCCCTTCACTTGTCCCCGGCGCTGCCACCAATCGGAAAAATTTCTGGGATTAGTTGGTTAGGGTTTCAGAGCTCAGGGGGGTTTCTTCCAGTGTTGTATGTCTTGCATGGAGCTGTAGCTGAAGTCATTTGCATGAGGTTGTTGTCCTTCATTGTGCATTGATTGTTGTCGGCAAATTAATTGCGCGATTTGACCTGGTCTTCTTCTTCTCATCGGTTTCGTTGCTTCGCCCAAAATCCGACCCACGAAAGAATCCCACGAAAGAATTTTCTATCACTAGAAACAGGAGAGAGATAGCTTATAAGTAAAATGTCGATGAGACTTGTCTCGACTTGGAATATTCAATTGGGGAATGAAACTGCCCACACCTTATTGGGGAAACAACAAGCCTCAACGACTATCATAATTATTTAACATTGATTATTTCATTGTAGTAAACAATTATACTAGTTAAAGAAGATTACCAATTTGGAGAAATAAAAGAAATTAGAGGTAGGCATTTGGCTCAATCAACCAAGGTAGCTAGGGGTTTACCATGTAATGAATATGATCATTTCAATTTTTTTGTAATAATTATTTCTAACACGTGTATTTAGATAAATCTCTCATATTTAAAATTAAGATAACAAATGGTACAGTAGTATTGTGTCTTACACAACTTTGAGTTGAGATCGATAACTCGTGATCGAATAGACACGACATGGGAAGTATATCTCAAAACGTTATATTTTAAAGATTTAAAGTTTCCAATCAATATTATGGAGACTCTCATTTGGACTACAGTTAGATCTAACATGTCACAATCCATCTGAGTATATGTTTTATAGAGCAACCATATGTTATAGAAGAATCATATTTGATCGACAAACTGAATCCTACGACCTCTCTATTTAATTATGGTTTGTTTCCATCGAAACATTAAGGTATCAGCATAGACGAAGACATAAATTTAGTTCAGTTGAGACAAAAATGAGTTTAAGAGCAAACAGTTGAACAATTGTTTTTCTATAAATGACAAATGTAAGAATTTAAAGGATTAAAATAAAAATAAATACATTTTTTACAACTAATTTTACATAAAATAAAAAATTGAGATTACTCCCCAATGTAGCTAATGTAGCTTCTTCGTTCCTGGGTATAAGTGTCGTAATTGATGGTTGAATTCATAGGTGCATGGGTTCCAAGTCTAACCATATAAAAAATTAAACATATTAATTCATAAAAAAACTATTTTTAAAAGTTATGCCTGCTGGTCAGTTTGATTATCATTATCCATATCCTAATATAACCGTTCCTGTTTTTAGGTTAAATTTGGATTTTTTTGAAAAAGTAGTTAGTGTAAAGAATTTTTTTAGAAAAGTAAGCATATTGAAAAAATATTTCGAAATCTGGGTATACGCGCTACCGTGAGTAGCACGTTTTTATAATAGGCGCTACTCTAGGTGCCTTTGGAAACTCAAGTTAGCGCTTATTCCAAATCTTTTTTTTTTATAATTTATTTAATGTTTCAATGTTTAATTAAAAATTAAATTATGTATCTATTAAAATAAAAATAAAAACTTATAGTAAGTAGATATTTTAATTTTGATTCAAATGATTCAAAAATAAATAAATTTGAATTTACGGATTGACTGTACGCTCTTCCGTAAGTTGAGATATGAAAATTTGACTTAAAAAGTTATAACTTAGACTATGTAAGTCCAAACTCACCATGGTTAACGTAATTTATGTCGTAATTCAATTATATACCAAGTGTAATTTTTTATTATTAGAAATACAGTGATTTTTTAAAAATTGAATTACGACATAAATGACTGTTTTAGGAAAAAATAAATTAGAAAAGTAAGTATATAGGAAAAATATTTCAAAATCTGGGTATACGCGCTACCGTGGTAGCGCATTTTACAATAGGTGCTACTAAATGTAGCACCTATTCCAAATCTCTTTTTATTTTAATGTTTCGATGTTTAATTAAAAATAAAATTATATATCTATTAAAAAAATTATAGTAAGTAGATATTTTAATTGTGATTATTCAAATGATGCAAAAAAAATTAAATTTGGATTTACGGATTGACTGTACGCTCTGTCGTAAGTTGAGATATGAAAATTTGACTTAAAAAATTATAACTCAGACCATGTAAGTCCAAACTCAACACGGTTAACGTCATTTATGTCGTAATTCAATTATCTACCTAGTATAATTTTTTTGATTAGAAATACACAGATTTTTTAAAAATTAATAACAACATAAACGACAAAAATTGATCAGAAATACAGTTAAATCACTATTTAGATTTTTTTTTGTATCGTATGTAGAATTTTTACGTATCGTATTATACGGGCAGTCTAAAAGTCAAACATTAACGCATAGTTAGCGTCATTTAATTCTTAGTTAAATTATTTACGCACTGTAATTTTTTTTTTTTGAGTAAGTACATAATTAATTTCTCATTTAATGCATTTAATTATTTCGGTCAAATTATAAAATAAACAATGTTAGGTTAAAAGTACATAATTAAATTTTTCATCTAATGCATTTAATTATTTCGGTCAAATTATAAAATAAACAATGTTAGGTTAAAAAATCGTTGTATTTCTAATAAAAAAATTATCCTAGGTAGATAATTGAATTACAACATAAATGACGTTAAGTGTGGTGAGTTTGGACTTATATGGTTTGAGTTATAATTTTTAAGTCAAATTTTTATATCTCAACTTACGGCAGAGCGTACTGTCAATCCGTAAATCAATGACAAAAAAAAAATCCGTAAATCCAAATTTAATATTTTTTACATCATTTGAATCACAATTAAAATATCTAATTACTATAATTTTTATTTTTATTTTTTTTGATAGATACATAATTTTATTTTTAATTAAAAAACGAAACATACATAATTTTTTATTAAATTAAAAAATATTTCGATATTTACTTTTATTTTGAAAAGCATAATGGAAAAAATTCGTTAGAAGCACCCTCAGGCTTAACCTACACCACACACGGTGTGTGCACATAGTTATAGAGAACGTAATGGACAAACAGTGTGAGCACAGATAGGGGATTTTGTTTTCTTAATAATAAAAGGTAATTTAAAAAATAAATATAGAAATAGAGGAAAAAATTAGAAATCCTTTCGCTAATTGTACCAGCCAAGTACGCCTACCTGTACCTCTTGAGAGAAAAATAAAAATAAATAAATAAACGTACGCCTCTCTGTACCTCCCACCTTCTCTCTCTTCATCACCTTTCTGTGTTTTGTTCATTATTTTACTTCTCCCCCTTTCCCCTTCTTTTATATACACTTCCTCTTCTTCAACTCCACACCCATCACCACTCTACGCCATCTTCCTCCTCCTCCGATCTGCATCCTTCTTCACTCTTTCAAAATAGATAACATGAAGAAGCTGATCCGGAGGCTGTCCAGAGTGGCTGACTCCTCCAACTACAGCCTTCTCCGCTCCGACTCCGCCAAGGCTCGCCGCCCTCGCCGCGCAGAGTCCTTCCGCGCTGTAGCCTCAAAGATCCGGAGATCCACGGCCTTCCCCGGAGTCCCTGAGGGACACGTTCCTGTCTACGTTGGCGAGGAGATGGAGCGGTTCGTGGTGAGCGCGGAGCTGCTCAACCACCCGGTGTTTGTCGGCCTGCTGAACCAGTCGGCGCAGGAGTACGGCTACGAACAGAAGGGTGCCCTTAGAATACCCTGTCACGTCCTCGTATTCGAGAGAGTTCTCGAAGCTCTGCGACTCGGTGAAGACGAACGAGACCTCCACAACCTCGTCACCGCCTTGTCCCTAGACGATTCCTTTTTCTGACCGGAGAGAGCGAGGTCTCTGGTTAATGAAGTGTTTAGCAGTAGGAATTTTTTTCTGCAGACTGAAATGGTGGCAGTGAAGTGATGAATTAAGGAAGACAGAGGGAGATGGAGATGTGTTTATGTATATGCTTTTCCATGTATATGTAGACTGATCGTTTTGCAGGTTTTATGTAAATACATCTAGTAATTTCTGGCATTTTAATTACCTTCTTGAAAATCATGAAGAAACAGAAGAACAGATTCAAAATGGATGCATATCTGTAGTGTTGGATCTGAAAAAAAGTTACCTGGCTTCTCACGATCGTGTTTTTCCAGTTCTGAAATGAGTGAATGAAACCCTAACCTAACCTATAACCTAATCTAACCTTCTTGGTTAAGCTTTTTACGAACCGTTTCCTGCCCTGGTGAGATGAACAGTTATTATGAGGTGAAACCGTGAAAAGTACAAAACTTACCGTGGACGAAGCTTGTTTTTGTAAAAAAAATGGATAGTTTGGAAGGAACGTTTAACGATGATTCCTATAAGTTCAGTACAATGGTGAATATTGTATTTATAACACAATTTCTATTAAATTTATATAAATGACTTAACGTTTCTACTAAATAAATGGTTAAATAGCAACTAGCTACATGAACTTTGGACATTTTGTAACGAGCTACCCAAACTTTAAAAATTCAAAACGAGTTACCTCAACTTTGAAAAAGTTGCAAATAGCTACCTCCGTCCAATTTTCAACGACTTTCCAACGATTTTCCAACGAAATTCCGACGACTTTCTGACGGAAAATTGGACGGAGGTAACTATTTGCACCTTATTCAAAATTGAGGTAGCTCGTTTTGAATTTTTAAAGTTCGGGTAGCTCATTGCAAAACGTTCAAATTTCAGGTAGCTACTTGGTATTTATTTGTTTAAGAAGAATTCCCATCTAGAAATAAACATCGTCGTCTCTGATCTGTCTTGTTTGGTTTTTCTTGTTATGACACGGTTTCCATCTTGCAGAATCAAAGGTCGTGGGAGGATAAAGTAAAATACCTATTTTTCATTCCATCCTTTTTAATCATATATGGAACTATATTTATTATATAAGGTACAGAATCATATATTTTTGATATGCAAATCCCATAAGTAATAAAAAAGGAAAGAAAGAAAGAGAATGATCCATATATATATATATATGCACACTACTCGAAACAAACAGTTTGAGTGAATATATACCGAATTAAAAACGGTCAACTAAATTCATTTAATTCGACCTCTCTCTCTCTCTCTAATAAATTATAAATAATCATCATCTCTATATATTAAATTCAACGGAGTAATAATATGAGGTATGACCGTGGTACTTGGTAGTTAGCAATGCTGGATCTATGGAAGTTGGTCTGCCAGGTACAGTCGTTACAGAGATAAAGAAGGAGCTCGGGGAGGATGTAAATTAAATATTATGATCTCACAAATCTTTTTCTAGAATCTTTTCGCAATTTCGAAGATAAATACCAAAACTTTGGAGAAGGTGAGTCATATATAGGGCCCAGTCAAAAAAGTTGGTGAGGGAAAACTGACCCGAGACCAACTCACGATGATTCGCTATATTTTTTTTTTTTACAAAAATTATCTTCGTATATTACTCACAAAATTAGGGAACGAACGAGTTCCCGTTACAACCGGAATCAAAATGCAACAACTGTAGGAGGGGGTTGGGGGTTGGCTAACTCAATCACTAGAACACATCCCCCCTAATGTCTGTTTGACAACCCAATCCGCACATTGGTTTACGGATCTGGGTATCCTAACCCGTGACAGATCCACAATCGAACCTGCCACATGTAAACTATTCTGTAAAATGGTATCGATCTCCCAAAACTGGACTAACCCGCGGATGTGGTTAATCACCACCTCCGAATCCGACTCAATTACAACTGACTCCCAACAAAAATGTTTCGCAAGGTTGACACCAACCAAAATCGCCCTAGCCTCTAAAACATCAATAGAATAAGACATCTCCGAGACATGGGCTCCGGCGACAACCCCGCCCGAGTGATCCCGGGCCACAACACCAATACCACCCGCGCCACTCTCCCTCGACCAAGCGGCATCTACATTAATCTTGATCGTCCAGGGCTTGGCTTAGCCCACGCCGACCCGACCTCCCGCCCAGCTGCTCCGACCTGGTCCGAGTGTTGATGACCATGCTGTAGCACCGAACCAAGGGGCGTTCGGTGCTGCAGCATGCTACGCTGCATTTGGAGATTGTCGACTGCCTCTCTTTCACGAACCAGTGACTGAACCTGCAAGACAACATAATAAGGGTTCGGGCGAGCTCGCTCGAAGGCCAACCCACATCGCCCTTTCCATATTAACCAGCATGCGGTCAGGGCCGAGTTCCACCTCCAGTCGCCTCCTCCCCGAGCCACAGCTCGGTCCCCTAGCCTTTTAATGAGCCACTGGTTGACCGAGCTGCACCCGTCCCGAGCATCGATCAGGCCCAGGAGGTCTGCCCACACCACTGCGGTCCAGCTGCAGCAAAAAATGAGGTGGTCGATCGTTTCCACCTCCGAACACATTGGGCACCCAACCTGGACTGCCATACCTCTCCTCGCAAGGCTGTCCCTAACCGCAATTGCTCTCGAGGCGAGTTTCCAAGTAAACGACTTGATCTTGGGCGCCACCCTTGACCTCCAAACCGCAGCCCACAGAGGCTGCAAGAGTTCTTCCTCCTGGAGAAACGAAATAGATGATTTTTATAAGTTAATTATTAAATAGGTACCCAACTTTACTTTGGCAAGTAGGTACCTAATAAACTATTTTTGTTGCCGTAAATAGATTGCACAACTTTGTGAAATTAACAAATAGTTATCTACCGTTAATTTTTCGTTAAGAATAAATGGAAAATATAACGTAAAATAAGATTTTTTTGCAAACCCGACTTAGAATATAAACCTTTGAAGGAGGAACTTGTATGCAAAAGGAGTTTTTTTTTGCCAAGAATACTCGTACCAATAATTTATATTGAATATATAAATCATCTTATCATGTATATACTGTAAATTTTAAAGACTCAATAACACGATCACGATGTGTAAGTTTACGGGTTAATCCGTACGATCCGTTCTCATTTCAATTTTATGATATAAATTTTACATATCTATCAACTAGTTCACTCGCACGAGCCCATAAACCCTACTTAGATGCACCGAAAACGTAAGGAGTTGAGTCATGCATGTGTTTAGTATATAAACCTACCTTTTTAAAAAAAGAAAATAAAGTGGTTCGATCGAACCGATTCTGAACCGGTTCAGCTATCTACTTGTTACTTTGTGTAAGTTTAGGTACTTGTTTGTCAAACCATGTCAAGTTCAGATACCAGTTTACTCCTTATGTGTACCTTAAATGATATTTTCCGTTTATTCTTAACGTAAAATTAACAGTAGATACCTATTTGTTAATTTCACAAAGTTGTGCAACCTATTTGATGAAGAAAAAAAATACATATTTATCAAATCATTAAATTTGATTACCTATGGCTATTTGATAATTAACTCTATTTTTTAATTTAAAATTAGGGCTCAGTTTTGTCAATTCAAATCTTATATATTTTTAAATTAAAATCAGGGTTACTGTGTAAGCGCGTGGTCTGCTGTCAAACTCAAAGGCACATGCATACGGCAGTCTGCTTTTAGTATTCAATGCGGATTTCCGTTTCAGTTATTCAGACTATAATAATGAACACAATAAGATAAATAAGTAAAAGGGAAGAATGGGGACGTAAAAATATGATATCTGGAAAAGAAGAAGAAATTTTCTGAAAGCTTTTTTGTTTATTATTTATTTTTGGTAATGTCTGAAATACTAAAAGGAAAGAGAAAAGAGTGTTTCCGTACAACCGAAAGATGTGGAGTGAACATGCTCCTGTCTTCTGATTCTCTAAAGAGTAGACAAGGAGCCAACCAAGGACAACTGTATCAACACTTTAAATTTGTTAGAAAAAATAATATGTATGACTAAACGTGTATTTATAAAAGTAATCATGCTCATGGGACACGTATCGATTAATAAGATTAATTTTTGAAAAACATAAATCCTATATACATAATATAAGTCGTTTATAAACTATGAAATGATTCATAAAATGTATAATTTAATTTTAAAATTCATAAGTGATTAAAAAAATAAATCTAAAGATTTTTTTTTTTTTTTTTTGGCCAAATTACTCGTTTCATTTGATTAAAAACGAAACGGCGTGACCCCGGGTCACGTATGTCCATTGTTACAATCATTGACTACTAAACATAAAAATGGGAGTGGGGGTCGTGTGACCCAATCATCTAGACTCACTCTCAATCTAGCTTGCTTCGCGATCCAGTTTGCGCATTCGTTCGCCAACCTCGGGATAGCTCGCCATTGCACTCTTTCGATGTTACTCGCTAGTGCTTTCGTGTTGGAGATAATTGTTGATATTCTCCATTCTGTTTCACCATGCGTGATTTGTCGTATAACGATCTGTGAGTCCGACTCAAAGATGACATTGTGCCAACCACGCTCCTTTGCTAATCGAACTCCTTCGTAAAGAGCATACGCCTCCATGGTAGTAATACTGTCACTCCTCATGTACCTATTGATACCTCCGATGACCTCACCGCTGCCGTTCCGAGCTAAGACCCCGATACCCGCTTCTCGTGTTCTCGGGCACCACGATGCATCACAGTTTACTTTTATTGCGTCCCCTTCCGGCTTCTCCCACCGCGTGGTCTGTTGCTCCTCACGGTTCGCAGCTGGATGTCTCGATGGTACCTGTTCCTGCATGGTTCGCAGTATCTCAGTCACTATCTGTGTCGGCTGTGGCATTACTCCTTCGAACATAGCTCGGCATCGAGCTTTCCATATGCACCAAGCTGTTGTCATGCATGTTTCCCACTGGCTGCTACGGTTCCTACCTCCTTCGTTACGTGCCTTACTTTGTTCTTCAAGCCATCCCGCAGTGCATGCAGCAGCAGTCTCGCTCGGCCTAGCTCCCGTCGTGGCAAGCCAGACAGGTTCCGTCCATTTGCAACCCGTCACCATGTGTTCTCGCGTTTCACTTTCCCCGCACACTGGGCAGGCCGGATCGATGTGCATTCCTCGCCGGATTAAGTTCATCTTCACAGCTACCCCGCCTGTTGCCAGTCGCCAGATAAAGTGTCTCGTTCTTGGCAGTACTTTGGCCCCCCAGATCGCTGGCCATAGGCTCCTGTCCCTGTCCTCCTCGCGCCTTGCCCCTACCTGGTGTGTCATTCTGGTTTCCCGAAGGCGGTGGTAGACAGACCTCGCGTGGGGATGCCCGTCTCTTGCGTGAGGCCATATCAGTCTGTCCTCCCTGCGGTCGTGTGGCAGCATGGTGCTGAGTATCATTTCCGCGTCCCTCCTCGTGACCATCTCCTTGACAAGAGTGACATTCCATTTTCCATTGTCACATATCAGCTCGCTCACCCGTATGTCTCCCCTCTGCACGTTCGGGTCGGCTTGAATCCTGTATCCTGGCTTATGTGCGAGCCAAGGGTCGGTGAACAGGCGTATGTTCTCCCCCGAGCCCAGCGCCCACATACCTTCGTGTTTTAGCACATCCCGGCCGACCAACAAACTGCTCCATCCCCAAGATTAGATGCATATATTTAATTGTATTTATATGTATATTTACGTATATTTGAGTTTAAACACGGTTTAAACTCAAATATGTGTACGCATAAATATAAATCATTTATTTGTATTATATCAGAAATGGTCAATCTTATGTGCACATATAAGTTCAACATTTTATCTCTTAACCACTAATTAGAAGTCTCAAATTTAAACACCAAAGAATGAATCATCTCGTTGGCCATACTTAAATCTCTTATGAAGTATGGGAGTTTTGCATTGTTTTTTTACAGGCGCTGTTCAAAAGAAGAGGAGGAGAACAGGATTTACAATATCAGCAACGAAGGTTCTCCTCCTTGTTCCTACAAGCAGTTACAGGAGAAGAAGCTTGCTTATATATAGATACTGCTACTGGCTGGCGAAATCTAGTTAACTGTTGGTGAGGGGATGAAGAGAACTTTAGGAGGAAAGGTGTACGGTTACAAAGACTCAGTAAATTGAAGGAATTTTACACAATATTAGGAGTGAAATAATGGACCATAAATATGAAAATATTTTGGTGACTATGCTAGGCTAGACTCTATTGAGTCTGTTCATAAATATTAAATAACAATTGCACGATCAATCGATGTATTTCCAATAAAAAGTGAAGAAAGTCAGAATAACATTTCCACGTCCCCTTATTACATTTGATAGGTACTAATAAATTGGAAAAACTGGAGTCTTATTAACCAGGATCCACCTCAACGTAATTCCGGAATTGAAAAATACAATCTCTCTTTACCACATACACACTACGAAGTACTTCACTGTAAGATTTACTACTACTTAGATATGTCACAGTTGCATCACTTTATATATCCAAAATACATAAAGATGGTATCCATAACAACGAATATTTTCTTCTCTTTTTTTTCATGCACCCCAGAACCAGAAAACGCGAATATGGAAGACTGATTGACTATGTACTCTCTGTTTCGATCAAAAACGATACAGAACGAATCGATTCACATACCCCCCCCCCTCCAATGGAACTCTAAAAAACTCGACAAACCAAAACTTCTGCAGAGTCAGATGATTGACTTGAGCTTCAACATGTTATCTCGCTTTCGCACATTCAACAACACATGCCACTCGTTATTAGGACCGTATATTGCGTTGCGATCCCCACCGGATGAAAAATGTAAGGCTATGAAACAGCACAATTATGAAGATTAGTGTAAGAATCAATTGTTAAAAAAAAATTGAAACTTAGAAAACGTCTACATACTGGGAAGGGAAGCACTGCAATGGTACCAAATCAACGAGTTACTTAAAAATCTTATACAAAATTTTGGTTCTAAGGATGAATTTGATACACATTACATGTGACACACAAGGTATCAAAAGGTATCAAACATGTTAATATCAAGGACCAAATAGAATAATTTATTAAAAAATCACGCCCTCTATTTTTTTTTTTGGCCAAATACGCCCTCTATTTCAGATGCATTAGTTAGAAGAGAATCACCTTCTCAGATTCCCACCTTCTTTTAGTATATGCAGATGTCATCCTTTCTCTAGGGAAAATGACTTCAAGTGATTGATGAGTTCCTGTTTCAGGGACGGAGGCACGCGTGAGAGAAAAGAGGGTTTGGCTGCTTTGGCGTCCTCAATCAGCTTCTGCCTGCAGGTTTTTTAGGTTATAAACATAACAGATGAGTCGGAGATTAAGTTAAGCTGCTTTTCAGGAGCTGCAACCAAGCGCATCAGAAATTAGAGCTGATGAATTCAAGCAGAAAATGCAATCTAAAAGGAAGGGAAACATGCAAGGCTGGAAATGCTTATTATTGAACAATTATCCAAAAAAGGAAAGATGCCACACCAGGTTTAGAAAAGCTCATGAAGGGTCAGAGCCACTTGCTCTTGCAAAAATGAAATCATACATGGAGAACTGCAAAGAAATCCTTCCGTCTAGTACATAAAAATTTGTACAACTTAAAAGATTTTAAAAGCAGGACTATACTGACTTTGGGTAATACCAGCAATATAACTTTCTACTATGTTATGCCAAGTAGAAATGTTAGCTTTGACACATGTTCTGTGGTAGGTAGTTCCAGATTTGTAACATGCAGTCAATACTGCAAGTACAATCCCTGCATAATTGTTCCACTACAGACTTTGTCAACACTTTTTTTCTTCTTTTTTCATCAAAAACCAAACATTTACACCTATATGTCTAAGATATATATACAGAGAGAGAGAGAGAGAGAGAGAGAGAGAGAGAGAGAGAGAGATTACTTAAATGATTCCTCTGACGTGTTGCCTAATTTACCGGCACATGATCTCTTCTTTGAGCGCATGAATGCTTCAACTTCATTTGACCAACCAGATGTTCTCAACACTGAAGAAGCTTCTCTCTTAAGCCTGTACATGTATAAGTAACTTAATAAGCCTACTATAACTGCAAAATAAGACTTTGTATGATAAGTCTCTCGACTCAACAAATGGAACCCCTGACTCACAAAATAATTCCCAATCCATGGACACAGATAACAAAGGCTAAAGGGTATGGAAATGTTGATACTTCTAGCTATTAAAACAACTTTTTTTCTCCTCTTGTTAAAAAGGAAAATTATATTAAAAAAAATGATGCAATCTTGAATTTTACTTAATGCAACTGTGCAAAATGCACAGTTGCACACAACTCCAAAGAGCAATGTTTACTCCTTAATATGCGCCCTTCGTGACTTCACATCAACCAGAGACATTAAGAAATGTAATGGATAGACATCTACTTACCATTCTTTCAGCTCTTCAACGTCTGTCTTGGATTGAGCATCCTGAGCAAGTAATGTGCAACAGCCGTCATGCAGTTTTCTCTTTGACCCTAATGCATCAGGTTGACCATTAGTACTGCTGTTTTGCAGTTTACCAGGGTGAGATCCCTGTCCATTTGCTCCTCTACTCACTGCCCCATTACTTTCACCCAGAACCAATTTTACTGAATTGAGCCCACCATTACTAATATGACCATTTCCATTCTCAGAGGCAAAAGCCAGGCTCTTTTTTGCATCAGAAGCTTCAAATCCATTACTTTTACCATAATTGGTTGCAGTAGCAACAACTTGGTTTTTCTTACTCACTGCAAGAGTGAATTCATTTTCTTTGTCAGAGCAATTCCCATTAGATGAAGTTGGTACATGCTTTTCCCGGTTGTTGATATGCACATTGTCCCTGCCCTCGCCTGTTTTCTCTATCAACACATTCTTATGAGGGTCCACTTTCCCGCTGCTAGAGTTGGCCACTGTTTTAGATCCGTTCCCAGCAATTGAAAACTTCATCGGCGGACAAGGTACTTTATCAATCTTAGGCGGAGCAGGCATAACTTTGCACGAGGAATCCTGAGCTTGTGGTTTCGTAGCTAATTTCAGGAGAGGAGAAGAAGCTTCACTTTTAGCTGTCTCGCTTCCACTAAAATCTCGAGATTTTACTCCATTGACAACAGAGGTCTTAGCTAATGGGGGCCTCTGTTTGGTACGAGAGAAAAAAAGTACATAGACCTTCTCTGACAACACCTCCTCCAAAGTCGCAAGTGAGACAAATGAATCATTACAACGATACCACCTTCCTGTTGGATCCTACATCCGCATAAAGAGCAACTATAAGCAATCAGTTTCAAATACAGACAGACTGTAAGGAAATAACTCACTGAAGGAAATGTAAGGAAAGTGAGGGAGTTGTTTGCGTAGGACTCAATGAAGGAAAGTAAAAAAAGAATTCCATTCCCTTGTTTGGAGAATATTTAAAAAATTGTAACTTGAACATAGTTATACCCTTCTCCCGTTACATATCCTTCCAGAATGAACAAAATCCTCTAGAGAAAAGGATTTGCATGTGAAATGGAATTTGTCCATTAGCCTTCCTCTTCATATTTGTTTCTATTCAAACATATAAACGGTACTAATTCCTTCCTTTGTTACTCAGTTCCCTCCAATAACTCCTATCCAAAGGCTAAATGGTGTATCAAATAATAGGAGAAGGATAACCAATCAAGACCTTAATGTATGCATAGTAATGTCCAGAATCAGGTGAGCAGCCTGCATGAACAATAGTGCCGAAAAGATTATACTCTGGCAAAGGATCCTGCACATCAACCATGAGGGAAATAACAAATCACTAATTGAGAAAAACAAAAATAAAAGGGCGTTTGAAAATTACAAATAACCTCAAGTTGAGGTTGTGGCGTAGTGCCATATTGCACATTAGAGAAATTGCCTAACAATAATGCCACAAGTCTAGAATATCTAAGCAGAATTTGTTCATGGAATATTTCTCCTTCAGATTACTTTCTCCCAACAGTCATTTATATAAGATAACTCCTTTTCTCTTCTGCCGATGATTTACGTAACTCTCAATTATTAACATTTAGCACCTATAAAGTTAATACAACTCAGAGAGTAATCAAATTAAATAAGTCAAAGATACAACATCACAATAGTAAATGATAAAAGTTGTGGAGACAGTGATTTATGACCAAGAAAACATACTGAGCAGATTATATAAACATACATTTATCAACAAACTCAGCCTTCCAGAATCAATTCCTCAATAAACGCTACGAAACACAAATATCTTTATCATAGATATTAGACTGTACTATTATACTATTAACGGACTAACACTAAAGTAGCAGTACCAACTGTGTAACGAATTGATCCCAATAAGATAAAAGAATAAACCTGGCTCGCTTTGCACATGAAGCCTGAGAGTACCAAAACTTCCTGAAACGAAATCATCTTATCGATTTTCCCACCAAAAATACCCCCAAACCTCTAGAAAAGCAAACAAAGAAGAGCAGTGAGAGAGTGGCAGACAATGTGCAGTATAATGACCCACTATCCAAAAAACTTACTTTTAGTTGTATGACAAGGATATTAGGTGCTTGAAACACAGACATTTGCTTTCGTGCGACCACCAACTTCTTGCAACTAAAACAAGCATAAGTATTGAGTTGGTATATGCAGGGAGGAAAAAAAAAATCTTATAAATGACGAGCCAAAAGGATGCAGAATCTGACTTACTTTTCACATTTATACTTGTTGTTTCCATCCAATACCTCAGGCTGGAAAAATTTGTGCATTGCATCCTTAAGTGAGCTGCTGTGGATGATATCCAAACTGATATCCATAATCTCGTCGATCTTATTCGACTCTGCTTCACAGGACAAACACTTGACCTGACTCTGAAGTGCTCCGCCAAATATATCCTTGACAATCGTGTTACCACCATTACCGAGCGATTCCGAGCCCCTACGTTGCTGTTGCCGCAACTTCTTGAGGCGGAGGCAGGTGTTGTGGCAGGCATCGATCACGTAGCGTAGAAATTCATGAGCATCTTCCTGGCGCCCGACGCGGAAGTGCTCGGCAAACAAGCGGAGGCAGCTCTGGATTTTCGCTGGAGTGTCTTGCACGAGATCTCCTTTCAGAGACCGAGCTATTCTCTTCTCTACTATGCAAAATGGACAGTCTCTCTTTCTTTGTGCGTCTACAACTGAATCGCCTGCCAATTGAAACATGATACAACAGAATTGAGATGCTTCCAATTAGGGCAACGAAGTTCAAACGAAAACGATAAAGCCTCAGAGAAGCGCCAAATTACGCACGAGCTTCCGCAGAAAACAACATAAAAAAATCAATTAGACGAAATAGAGAGCAGATAGAGGATAGATCGAAAACGTACAGCAAGAGGAATGGAGGCTTCTGAGGCAAAAATTGGCGAGAGGAGGAGTGTAGGTGAGGCACTGGAGGACGCTGTTTAGGTAACAGGAATTGCCGAGGTTCCTGAAGCCGAGAGGAGGACCTGTTTTGCGTTTCTGGCTCAGTAGACTCGGCTGCCAACTCATCTGCAATTGCGGCTGCTGCGGCTGCTGCAAGGCCATCAACGACCTACTTCGTCGGCTTGTTCCTGGTGGGAACGCGCATTGCACGAGCGAACTTGCTGAATCCGGGGTTCTTCAGACCCTAGCCGGAGACACGATTGCATCGCTTGTGGCGTATCTCTTCCTCTCCCCTGTTCTGCGCAGAGCCTCCTTCGAAGAAGAAGAAGAAAAGAAACGACTGGTTTCCACGGGAAATACAAGTGATTTTTATCAGTTAGAAGTTTAGAACTATTCCCTAAAAAAAAAACTATTCCTTTATTTATTCTGTTTTTCTTTCTCACTTTCTGTTATATTATTTAGCAGATTACTTCCATAATAATTAATAATAGTATAATAATAATAATAATAATAATAATAATAATAATTTGGAATATTTACACATATAATATACTAGACTCTGGCACACGCTACGCACGTGTACGTTGTGCTTGCTTGTCTTGCGTGAGGTGTTAAGCGGTCATGATTGACCTGACTTCTAGGATGGTACAATAATTAAAGGGAAAAGTATGAAATTGCACACGGATGTTTGCAATTTTTTGTCATTGGACCTATATGTTTTTTGCCGCAATTATTTACACTCGTATGTTACATTTTGTTGGTAATTGCACCCAACGTTAAAAAAACATGTTAAGTGTCACGTGAAGGGCACGTGTCGTCGTTAATTTTGAAACGATGTCATGTTAAAAGACCAATTTACCCCTAAGGCAAACCATCACCTTTGTTTCGGTTTCAACTACGACATACACTCTGAAGCCTGAAGTCTGAAGTGAACTCTCCACCAAAACCTAATTGTAGTCTTCTCCCGCGCGCCTGAAGTGAACTGCTGCTGACTTCCGTTCGTTGATTGCCTTGCGCCTGAAGTGCTGCTGCTGTCGTCGTCCGCCCACCTGAAGTGTTGTCGTCGTTCGCCCGCCTGAAGTGCTGCTGCTCAGATACGAGAAGCGAGCGCGTACTCCCTAGGAAAGCTCCTACAAGATCATCCGTAAGTTTCCTCAATTCATTCCTACAAGCGAGCGCAGTTGGTTGGTTGTTGCAAGATTCAATTTGGATTGATTATTGGCGACTGTTCAGTCCACTTTCTGATTGAAGACTTCGCAGTAAGTTTTCCAATCTCCATTAGCGTCAAGAAATGTTTTGGTAAAAGAGAAAGTAAGGACGCCTGTAGGAAGAAGAAACGAAAATATCTTAATCTACTAGAAACATTAAAAGCTTTTGAAAAGAGCATATCTCTCTACACTAGTCATTGTGCAGAGAACCAACTGCATATTGCTATTTACCAACAACAAACTGTCAAATGGGACAAGCAAAACAATAATCCTGCAGCTTAAATAACCATAGCAAAATGAGTCTCCAAAAAAATCAAAGGGTGTAGGGAAATATACTACTTTTCCCAAGCCTAACCACCTCCATTTCATTTCTTTAATCATCGATCGTGAATAAATCATTCTTAGTTTTTAACTCAGCCTCAATGGTCTGTATTGGCGTGTTACATAATGTGCTTCCTCTTTATAGAAGTTTATGCACCTTCAAGTAATTTGTGTAAGGAACCATCCTTACCTTCAAGTAATCTGGATTTCAGTTGTTGTTGTGAGTTCAGTTGTTGATGTTGGTTCTTAGTTCGTTGATTGTTGTTATCGGTTTGTTGAGCACTGCTGATTCTATTTCTGTATTTATGTTTTGTTAGGATAAAAAATGGACAACCAAAGTTACGACTTGACGATTCACTACAACGGTTTTTTTTTTTATGGAAATTGGGTTGGGAAGTCCGGAGTTACTGATTTACGGAGGGATATAATAAGTTATGAGACAGTCGAAGTGTTCATGGAGTATTATGGCTTAGTCCCCGGGGGTTGTATTTGCTATCACCCTCCTAATGGTGATGTTAAATCAGATTTGAATGTGGTGAAAAGTAACGAAGACGTTATTGACATGTTGGTGAAGCAAGATGGAAGTATGCAATTGGCATTGTATGTTTTGGCACCGTTTGATCCCGTTGTGTGTGAGAAGGATCCATTTATGGAGGGTCTTCGCCTAAAAGTCATTCAACGGATAGAAGAGGAATTGGAGAGGCAAGTTTCAGTAGACAAGGGAAAGAGGCCAATGCAACCCGAGGAAACCGATTCTTCATCTGATGAAACTGATTCACTATCAGATGCTATATCCGATCCTAATTGGAAAGCGGGTAAAGATGACGATGATGACGATGTTGAGGATGATTTACATCCCCAAAGTTAGGTCGGCAATGAAGAAAACACCAACAAATGCAACAGCAGGTGAAAGTGCTAGTGTTGGACGTGCCGCACTAAAAGTGCATTTCAAGACTGCCTGGGAATACCTAACGGAGATTGACCCGAAGACGTGGTGTAGGTATCAGTTTCATCCAGAGTCGAAAACTGATCTAATAGTGAACAACTGTTCAGAAAGTTGGAACAGTAAGATTATGTTGCCCCGTGATAAACCCATCATAACACTCATGGGGAGTCTAAGGCGTATGTTAATGACGGATTTTCAAACGAGGAGGCAGGAGGCGGATAGTCACGAAGGTCTGTTAATGTTAAACATTCTGGAGAAGATAAAGAAGAAAAAAACTTCAGCACGTGGAATGCAAGTTCTATACGCAGGTGAAGGAGAATACGAGGTCCGGATTGGAACGTCATACCAACACAAGGTAGATTTGAATGTTAAACAGTGTAGTTGTCTAGAATGGGATCTATCGGGGATTCCATGCCCTCATGCAGCTGCATGTTTGATGAGTGCACGAATATTCGACTTCTCGGCCTATGTTGATCCATGCTATCATGTAACCACTATGAGGAAGATTTATGCACCAATAATACACTCATTACCTGGTGTGGATGTCTGGGTCCGGGTGGACTCATTGCCTATTGATCCACCAGAGTTTAGGAAGAGAGGTGGAAGACCGAAGAAGAAACGCACTAGGGCAGCTCATGAACCAAGCAACAAAAGCACATCTAAGATGACAAAGCATGGCTTAAAACGGGTTTGCTCGGCTTGCCATGAAACGGGCCACAACAAGCGAGGATGTCCGAGGGCAAACATTGGAGGAACAACAAGTGGTGTGGGATCGAGATGCACAAGTCAGGGGACCGAAGATGTGGCAACGCAGCAGTCTCAGGCTACTGCGTCGAAAAGAAAGGTACGATCGCTTATCGCATTGAAATTACTGCATTTCAACTACATTAATAAACATTTCATTTTTAGGTTTCAAAGAAGCGAAGGGGACCTGTTCGGCGAAAGTTGAACCCCGAAGAAACAGTTCAGCCTCCACAGGATGACACCTTTGCAGCAAGTCAAACCCCAATGGAGGAAAGTGTTCGACCAAGTCGCCCACCAATGGCCGACGAACATATGGAAGCAGCAGAAGAACCGCAAGTGGAGCCTCCAAAGAGAACAAGAAGGGTCAAGTTGACAGTGAGAAGAACCAAACCAAGGAGTGGGCGCCCATCTTCGTCAAAGGCGACCCCATCTTCATCAAGGGCGACCCCAGTCAATATCGATTCAGACGATGATTTTGTGACGGTATGAAATTGGCTATTTACGATTAATGGACATATGGACAACGTCTAAATATATTTCTCTTTATGTAGGTTCCACGCCCATCTACGAAGAAGGCGGCGCCAGTGACCATAGATTAGGACGACGATTTTGTGCGAGTGAGATCAACTGCCCCAGAGTTATCACGGTGTCGGGCACTAGTCTTATCTCCCCAACCACTTAAAACGGGTAAAACAAGGAAGAAGACACCAGTTCACGGTACTCGCACTTCACCCCGGTTTGGGCGAAGATCTACTCAGTGAAAGTATTTTTGTTAGGTGCACTGGTATTTTGTAGTATGTTCGGTGCACTGATGTTGCAGTGATGTCGGTAGCTTTGTTTTGAATGGTATTTGGTCGGGTAAAGCTTTGAGTTGTGTTCAAACAACTTTGCTAAACACAGGTGTTCTGTTGGATTATGTGTGTTATGTTGAATGATATTTGGTCGGGTAAAGCTTTGTGTTGTGTTCAAACAGGTTTGCTAAAACAGGTGTTCTGTTGGATGATGTGTGTTCTGTTGAATAATATTTGGTCGGTTAAGCTTTCTGTTGTGTTAAAACAGGTTTGCTAAACACAGGTGCTGTGTTGGATTTCATGCCCATACGAATGGGTGCTTTCACCAATTTTTAGCAAACATAAGGGTGGAAACAACAACTACACATACAACATCAAGTACAACTGAATAACGACGTTCATAACTTATGGGTCCACAGAGTTTTCATTAAACAAACATCAAGTACAACTAAATGACAACGACCATAACTTACACACTACACAACAAACGTTTTAAACGTAGCTACATCTTCAACATAAGTCCAGCAACAACGAAAAGTAAGAACACTATAACACACAGATGTTGCTGATTTCTGTTACGTAACACATAAATTTGATTGTTGAGTTCGGATTCCTTTGACATAAACTTGGTCATGACTCTCCTTCCATACACACACATAGGTGGATCTGCCCAAGCAAAGAAATCGCAACTCCTCTTCAAAGAACTTGATGACTTCATAGTAGTAACAAGAAATTAGGGTTTCAGAAAATCCCAAATTGGTTCACCGTAGACCAATCGGTCATATAACCGCAATTAACACAAGAAATTGGCTTCCTTACCTGGTATCTTGGACATGCAAAGAACACCCGACCGAAATTTTTATTCGTCCACGATGTTGTCGCACATCATTGGAGTTGGCAGTAGCACAGGGGTTCCATGGATGTCATGTTCGGCTTCGATGCCCAAAAGGAAGAAGAACGAGAATAGCATTCATCATACTTGTCACCCATGCTGTACAAACTTGTGCTGCTTCGTCGACCTAGGAGCTTCAAAGACTTCGGTGGGTGGGTGGAAATGGGAAGACTCACGTTGGGTGTGTGGAAATGAGAAGATAGACTTGGACACTTAATTAAAAAGGCTGGGGTATTTTAGGTATATCAGGTTAGATTTATGGCACATGGACAACACATGACATTTATTTAACGGTTACTGTTTGAATTGGATGGAAAAGCTCAATTACAAACAAGCGTAAACATACGGGTGTAAGAACAAACATCATGGGTGCAATTACCAATTGTTGCAAACATCCGGGTGCAATTTCATACTTTTCCCATAATTAAAACACTTGATTCGAACCTGAAATCTGATTTCGAACTCAGATTTACATATCTGGGTTCAATTGATTGAAATTAGTGATTTAGGTTCGAACTGAATTTAAATATGCGAATTTGGGTTCAGTTTGAACTTATATTTCAGACTTGAACATGAATAATATGAAGAACAAGATAAAAGAAAAAGATAAAATCGTTATTTTAGTGATCATTTAATCGCATTTGCGAAACATAAGTGATTGAATATGAAAAGTTTAACAAAAAAATCATTTTTTTGAAACGTAAGTGACTAATTAGCTACACAATAAAACATAAGTGATTATTTAATCACATGGTGTCAACATAAGTGACTGCAAAAGAAAATCGATAAAAACCAAATCAGCGTGAAGCCACCGAAATGCAGAAAAGACACATAAAGCGAGACCTGGGGAGCTGCTAACCTCCCCCCCCCCCCCCCCCCCCCCCCAACACTATCGCCCCACTAGCATTCATCCCTCGAAGGACGATAAAAACTACAGTTTGAGGCTGATACCAACCAACCCTTTCCCATAGCTTGTTCGGGTCCACATGTCATACATCTATCCACCACAAAATGAGGCAAACCTCCGTCTCAATTCGAGGTTTATTAGGCACATAGAGAACACAAATCATATTAATGTTTCAAAAGTTATAGAGATCTCTTGTCATAACTCATAAGAAGATGTTGGATCCAATGCGGTGTCCGAAATCTCTTTTATCACCCACGTGTGTGTATATATATATATATATTAATTTGAGTAGATCACATGAATGTCGTTAACCTACAAAATCAAGTTCAGGTTAGTAATATTACCTCATCCAAACCCGCATGTCTTGTGGACTAGATCCAGATTGAGCTAAGGTGACATAGACTGGCAACTCGATAACATAGAAAAACAAATGATTCATAACTTTAAGTACGAGTCTTAGTAGTCATTTAAGCTAGAGTACATTAGACATTTGATTAACGCTTATACAATGTAATATTTTTAAGATTGAATGATTCGTAACTTTTAAGTACTAACAGTTTTTTTAGTTTATTGTTATAATCTCAAAAGTAAGAATAAAATTTAATGCCACGTCATATTTTGATTGCTGAATGCTATATGCAAATAGCATCAACAAGCGAACCTACTAAACCTTTATGAAGGAGAAGGACTGAATTGACTAAGTTCGTGAGTTCGAGGAACGTACAAAGTACAAGGACACTTTCCATATCCGGTTCAGTTCGGTTCAATCCGCGGTTACAGAATGAACCGCGAAGCATATCCAAATACGTTTCATGTTTCTGACTCCGTTCAGTCTCCAGTGCGACGGTGACGGACCTGCGATTCTCCCATCTACAATCTCCTTCTTCCCTTGCAGACCTGACGGAGGCAGTTTTCTCAAGCTCCGCCGAGACGGCTACAACACAACAGCAAGGAGTCGGTGGCGCTTTTCTATTCCTTACAGCAGTTTCAGTATCGTGTCTTGATCGCTTCTCTTGATTCACCACCGTGTAAGTTCCACCCTTTAAGATACACCTGGCGTTGGTTCAGCTACCATCATTAAGTTGCAAGCTTGAGAATTTTCAAGTTCCAGCTGAAGCCCACTGCGTAGATCATTTACAGACATTGACTGTAATCTGTTTGATATTAGCGTTATCCTCTAATTGCAAGATCTGTTTAATAGTAGCAATCTCTGCCATGTTAGGATTTATTTAAACTTAGAAGAACACTCTTCTATGGTTAAATTTAATGATGGTAGAAAGAGCCTCCTTGGTTGATCATATCGTAAGCTGAGTTAGAAAGATAGTTCTTGCAGAAACGTCACGACATTCACAGCTTAGTGAATTTTGGCCAGTAACATCTAATATGAGGTGGAGAGGTCGGGCTTGTGTGGTTGTCTTGGGTGATTTTGGTCGCAGCCCTCGGATGCAGTATCATGCCCTTTCTCTTGCTTCTCAGGTTTGTTGCGGCATCCAAAATTTAATTAAACCTTCAGTAATCAGTACACTGGGCTTGACTTACTATAAGGGTTAACTGGTCCATTTTCTACTTACGAGTTATGATACCTCTACCATAGAGTCCTAGACCTTCCTTATGATTCTTACGAGACTGAAACTTATGTATACACCCCACAGTATTGGAACATTCTAAAACAAACCACTATTCATTTGAGATGGAAGTGATCGAAAACCAAGTATTATTGAATTTAAGTTTGTCATAAAGTGGCAGTTCTTTTTCTCTAGTATATTTCAGTTCTCGTAATTTGCTTTATTTTGCAGGCATCTTTAGAGGTGGATGTTGTCGCATATGGAGGTAAGATTTTTCAAGCAGAATTGTATGTAGCAACTGATTTTCCTTTCCATGCCTAGGAATAATCTACAAGAATGAGGAGCTGTTGATATAAGTTATAGTCATAGTTTTATGGCTATATATTATGTTCATTTATTCTTTGTGGATCTAATTTGGATCTTATATATGTATTGCAAATTAATTTTACATGTCTTAATTCAGATTCTCATTATCAATTTTCTCTATGGCTACGATTGCATCCATAATTTTATGTTATGGACAGGTTCAAAACCACATAAAGCTGTGATGGAACATCAATCAATTCATATACATGAGATGGTACCAAATACATGGTTATTTAAAATAATGACAAAGTCCTATCAATGCTTGATATAGATTTATTGTACTCGTATCATATGTTTTTTTTGCAGACACAATGGCCAAGAGTCCTGCAGAGGCTTCCTAGAATCTTCAGTCCAGCTATGCTTTTGCTCAAGCCAATATTTCAGTTTGTCTCACTCCTCTGGATTCTATGTTTTCGTATACCTGCTCCAGACGTTTTCTTAGTTCAGGTTGATTGACTACACCGCAAGGAAATAATATTTTTTTAACGAATTTACCAATTTAATAGAGTTATAAGTTTTTGGTTAGTGAGAACTGGAAGTACAAGTACATATGGGATCTTTTTTCTTTTCATGGCCATTATAGAGTTGTTAGCATGTCCTAGAACTGTTATGTACATCTTGGTTTGCTATACATTCTAACCTTTAATGCTAAAAAAAGTCCATACAGATTTCCGACTCACATAGCTTCTAAGCATAAATAAAGTTTTGAAGTAGGCATTAGATGTTCTACAAATTTACTAATATCAATTATATCAACTCAGTCATCAATATGTTCTAGCTCATAAACGGTAGAACATACATAAAGAGAACTTTTGAACCCAAAGTATTTGTTGGGTGATTAGGAAGAGAAGAATAATTAGACTGTTTATACATGTGGTGATAGACATTGATAATCTCGGAATCTCCTACAAAATGATTTTTTTTTTTACTATTGTGATCGTTTCCTTTTGGTTTTAGTTGTCATAACTGCCTGAGCTTGGGTTAAGGTATTCTTCAGCTGAGCGAATATTTAATCTTCGATATTTTAATTCATTTATGTAGAACCCACCTTCAGTTCCTACATTGGTTGTAGTAAGATGGGCTAGCTGGTGGAGGAAATCTGCATTTATCATTGATTGGCATAATTTTGGATATACTTTGCTAGCATTATCACTTGGGAGGAATAGCCCGTTCGTGACAGTGTATCACTGGTATATTCTAATTGCCCTTTAATTTGCATTTATTACTCAACTTTCCACTTGCAATAGACATTTCTTTTCGGCGGTGTTTCCTAGCACCTACTTTATCCACTGGTAACTGTTTAGGTTGGAGAAGCACTATGGGAAAGTGGCAGATGGTTCATTCTGTGTGACAAGGGCAATGCAACATGAATTGGCACAAAACTGGGGAGTTAAGTGAGTTGTTTATAATTTTCAAGAAGTTATAAGATTTCTTATAAGAATATGTCTTCAGCAAGCTAGTGGTTTTCTCTTATGTTTGGTTTCATGAATTAAAACAGGGCCACAGTTCTGTATGATCGACCTCCAGAATTTTTTCATCTTGCTTCACTCGAGGAGAAGCACAAGGTGGTGTTTTCTGCTGTTCATAAATCTATTTGATTTTGTGATCAATATAAAATAAATTGATGGGAAAAAATAAATGTAAAGACAGTATATCACAGCTATTTTGCAGACTAAATGAAAGCATCTGTCTTCCTCCTGCTGCCGGTGATTGTATCAGCTATGGTAATTTTTCTGGTTAAACAGTCTTTAGTTAGACTTGTGACCCTTTAATGACAGGTGATTTGATTGATTCCAGGAAGCACACTTTCAAGTAATCAGGATTCAAGTGAAACCATATTCACCAAAATAAATGGTTCTGCCATTTCATTGAAGGAAAATAAGCCTGCACTTATTGTTAGCAGTACAAGTTGGTACGCTTTGGTTTCTAATTGACTTTGTTATCTTAGGATACTTGGTTTCTTAGCAATTAGTAGTAATCATATTCTTGCCCAACTTGCTGAATAAGTAGGAAAGTCCTATCTTGACCTGATGCCTAGATGAAAATATCAGCTGTCAATCTCTAGTTAACCATGCCAGATATTTCCAGAAATAAAGTGGTTGTCATCTCGTATATATTTGATAATTTAATTCTTATTTGCGCTGGAAAAGGGTTAATAGTTCCAATGGTCCCATATGTTTGGGTCATGTGATCGGATTGTACCATATGTTTTTTTCGTGGGGGTGAATGTTCCGTTATGTTTGAAGATGTTGTCGTATGGTCCTTCTGTTAGTCAGCCGTTAATTTTTTCTGTTAAATGGTCCACGTTATCACTACGTAGATATATAATATAATTTTTAATTTAAATAATAAAAAAACGAAAAAAAAATAGGAGAGAAAAAAAAAACTAGCATTGGACCCTTGGTCCAATTGACCCAGCCAAGGGTCGATACCTGGGCTGGGTTGGACCCCGACCAGCTCTGGGTCCCCAAAGGTCCAATGCTAGTTTTTTTTTATAAATGTTTTTGATTTTTTATTTAAAAATAAATTTATAAACAATAATTTTTATATTTTAGAATTTATATTTTAATTTTTTGAATTTAGTTTTATTTATTTAATTTTACTAAGTTTTTTTCTTTCAAATATATATATATATATATATTATTAATATATGAAGTTTTAAAATATATTTTTATTTTTTCCCCTATTTTCCTATTTATTTATTTTTATTTTTCATCCGCCTAGCATTCCATTAGTTAAACTTGACAGCAACAGTAATTTGGACTAAAAAACAACATTTTGAAAACATAAAGTACCAAGAAACAATATAGGGGTACTAACCGATCAAATGACCCAAACATATGAACCATTGGAACTATTAACCCGTTGGAAAATGTATGAGTACAAATTTATTGCCACTCTAGAGATTCATACAATGGAGTAGCAATTTGTGGCTTATTCTGTTTGTTCGTGGTGGAAGACTAGTTTTACTGCTAGATATGATGTTGGTGTTAGATAACTCAGAGCTGATAAGATAAGAAACTGCTGTGCAGGACACCTGATGAAGACTTTGGCATTCTCCTGGAAGCAGCAGTGATGTATGACAGAAGAGTTGCAGCTATCTTAAATGAAGATGATTATACTGATAAGGAGCTTCTTTGGAAAGAATTGAATGATGGGACGAATTATCTCTACCCGAGATTATTATTTATAATAACAGGTAATTTCTGTTCTTTATATATGCCACTTCTGTTCATATTGTTTCCTTGATAATGTATGTTATGCAATTTCGGTAGGTAAGGGGCCAGACAAAGAGAAGTATGAAAGAAAGATCAGGGCACTGAACCTGAAGCGTGTGGCTTTCCGTACAATGTGGCTGTCAGCGGAAGACTATCCTTTACTACTTGGTACATCTTTTGATTCAATTGCAAGCTCTTGGACTAAAGAGAACTGTGTTGGCTGATTGGATTAAATGTGTTAATTCATTTCAATAATTTACAGGATCGGCAGATCTTGGTGTATGCTTGCATACTTCGTCATCAGGCCTTGACCTTCCAATGAAGGTAAGTGTTCAACAGTGAATAAGTAAATTAATCATAGACTTTGTTAATAAGATTCAACTACATTATTGGTAAGAAACCTGACCTCTATTTAAAATGTTAGGTTGTGGACATGTTTGGTTGTGGGCTCCCTGTGTGTGCGGTTTCATACTCTTGGTAAGCTCTTGCTCTGTAGTCTACTACTTGTCAAACATTACATACATTTTTGCTGTAAATTATGAAGCACCATGCTGATCTTCGTAAATCTTCTCTCATTAAGCATTCAAGAGCTGGTGACAGTACGTAAAAATGGTCTGCTCTTTTCAACATCTTCAGAACTAGCTGATCAACTTTTGGTAAGTGCTGATCATTGATGCCACTCATTCTCTTTGTGTGGTTGGTTGCTTAGAACAGAGTAAATAACTCAACAAATATTTCTGCACTTATCTAATGACCTCGACCTCACTGGTCTTGAAACTACACATTAGTATAATATTGAGTGCACGCAAGAGCATCTATATCGCTGATAAGAAAAACATCAACATCTTCCTGATGTGAGCATTTAGTACCGGGCTTATTAATCATAGGCAGTGCAATCTGGTATCCTTGAAGAATTTAAATTAAGTTGCTCATTGGAGTGCACTCAATTAGCATCATCGCCCAAGGCCTCAAAAAATACGTAAAATTTGTTGTTTTCAATTATTGCTCTATCTATCTACAATGAGAATGTGATTGTTGCTGTCTCTTCTTCAGTTGCTATTCAAAGGATTTCCTGAAAAGTGCGATGAGCTAAATTCATTAAGGGATGGTGCTGGAGCTTCTACAAGGTGGGATTCTGAGTGGGAAGAACACGCCAAAACCTTACTAACCAAGGCAAGATCGCTTGGTTGGATCTATCTTTTTTACTAATTTCTTTGATTTGCCGAATGCACCACTAATGCTCCATCTGTGATGACAGATAATTGGTTGATTTTCTGACTGTTGGTAATTGATATGGAGATGACTCGATCGGCAGCAGACTGAAGAATGAGAATTTTACTGCTCTGAATTTACCGTTGTAGATCATCAAACTATAGATACTATCCAATACCATACCACCCTATAGGTATTGGAGTATTTGACTTTCAAGGAAGGTATTGGAGTGTTTTGTCTTTTAAGGAAGACAATAATATGGTGTACAGGCTTTCTACATGAAACATTGAAACTAACTCCTTGTGTATCTCCAAATTTGAGGATCAAATAGTGTAATAAAGTAAAACTTCTAAACTCTTAAATAAAGTAAGGTCCTTAGGCTGAACCATACTACAATAATACACAAGTACTATACCTTCTAAAAATAATAATATTTTGTCAAATTGGGTAGAAATTTTTTAAGTTAATTTGACTAACATCAATAATACACTCAAACTTTATGTTTTTCAAAATTTTAACCTTTCCCCCAAAAATGTGTAAGTCAGTGTTCACAAACAGATGAAACTTCTTTTTAATCTTTTATGTGATCTTGGTTTGGTTTTTATTGGCTCAAATAATTTTATCTCGCTTAGTTTTAATTTTTGGATCAACTGAATAATTGATATGTGCTGCAAAAGTGTTATCATAACCGGACCGGTGGTTCGACCAGGAACCGGATCCTGTCCAGTTTGGTTCAGCTAAAAAACCGAAATGTATATGAACAGTTTTTGAACCGGATTGAATCTGTCGGTTTTCGGTTCTAGTTTTTTTGGGTGGTTCTCTTCGGTTTAAACCGACTTCTTCGGTTTAGAAGTTATGTTTAAATTTATATCTATTGTGTTTGATTTTGAGACTATTATGTTATGTATATTCAAAGTTTGAGGTAATTATGCTGTGTTATATTGTGTTTGAGAGTAATGTCTATGTTTTATACTATATAGTTTGTGTGTGTTTGAGATAATTATGTGTATGTTTGAAACTATGTAATTTGTAATTGTATTTTCATTTATTTTGCTTGTAAATAATGAACCGTACGTCAAACCGGGTCCAACCGGGTGGACCGGAAACCGGCCCCCTATCCGGTTCAATTTCCGGTCCGGTTCTTTCAATATTTGGTATAAAATATATTTCTTCGGACCGGTTTCATTCATTTGGTTTCCAACTACTTTCTCTAGGGTTACTCAACCAACTTCAGTATCAAACAACAGCCTCCAGCCATGGCGAAGAAGAGGAGCCGACAGCAGAACCCTGAACCCTTCCTCCCCGAAGACAATGGAACTGTCGTTTCAGGTAAGAGTCGATCGAAATCCAAGAGGCACCAGACCGGGGAAGAGCTGATATCTTCCCGCATGACCTCGAAGATATTTAAAGAGGCCGCAGCTCAACAGAAAGAAATCGAAGAGGAGGAGGAGCAAAAACAGAACCCTAACAGAGAGCTGAAGTTTTTTGAGGAGCCACTCCGCGTGCAGGAGGAAGAAGATGATGTGGACAACTTCAGTGGATTTGACGAGACTCAGAGCCAATTCGGCAATTACGAGGTACGGTGCTTGAAGGAATTGAGCTTGTTGTTGAATTGTGTTAAGCAGTAGAATTTAAATTTATACTGTATTCGCAGGAGGAAATTAATGAACATGATGAGAAGATACTGGAGGCTTTCTTGTCAAAGGATGCTACTCCGCAGCGAACTCTTGCGGACCTTATCATTGAAAAGATCAAGGAAAAGGATGCGACCATAACTTCAGGTTTCTTAGCTTCTGCCTTTAGTAGTCTCTGACCTCTCTGTTTCTCAATGAGTCAGCTAATACTGCCTTGTTACATTGCAGCGCGGCCACTACCGAAGTTGGACAATTCTATTCTTGATTTATATAAAGGGTATGTAGTTTTCTGATTAGTGTTCTTTTTGCAGAAGCGATTAAATAATCGCTGAACTCATCAAAATTTGGTATTTCAGAGTTGGTGTTTGTCTTAGTAAATACACTGCTGGGAAGATGCCCAAAGCATTTAAGCACATTGCTGCAATGCAGCATTGGGAGGAGATCATGTACCTTACAGAACCTGAGAAATGGTCCCCAAATGCAATGTTCCAAGCCACGAGAATTTTTGCGTCCAACCTCAGTTCTAAGAAAGCAGAGAGGTTTTACAAGCTTGTAGTGCTCCCTCGGGTCAGGGAAGATATTAGGAAAAACAGGAGACTGCATTTTGCTCTCTATCAAGCTCTAAAGAAGTCATTGTACAAGCCGGCTGCTTTTAATAAGGGTATCTTGTTCCCTTTATGTGAGGTATGCAGCTCAGTATTTGCATGTTGGTCTTTTTGCATATATAGTCTGAATGTTAAGGAATTTATAATTTCCTTCATTTTATTTGGTTCGTAATGTGAATTTTTGCAATTGTACTATTGTAGAAGAAAAATGGTTAAATCTAAGAAAAATTCCACTCGTCGCAACAGTATCTTACAATTTAGTTAGCGGATGTTACAGTTCATGTTGAAAGGTCCTATGAACTATGAACACTTATTTGATATGCTATGAACAATACCATAACTGCTTTACTAATCCCCCCGCCTACCACCCAACAACAAAAAAAACTGCAGTCAGGAACGTGCACATTGAGGGAAGCTGTGATTGTTGGGAGCATTATCGAGAAGGTCTCTATTCCAGTACTTCATTCCGGGTATCCACCTTTATCTTTGATTTCCCATAATTTCATCTCCAACATGCTTATGCACTGGATTTACTTTGATTAATATGCAAATAAGTATGCACTTTCTTGACTCAAGTAGCCTTTCCTTCTTTATTGTGTGAGTGGCAATGTTATTTTGGTTGCTTCTTCTCGCATTTCCCTTGATTGTGATTATTTGATCTGCATGAGGTCGATTCTACTTCTTATTGAAGACGTGCCTCTCAATGCCTAGGTGCATGAGTTGAGCCGCAAAACAAGGTTTTCACCTCCTTTGTGTTTATGCGCGCCTTAGTAAAGCAGCACCATAAGGCACATGCGCCACATGGCAACTAGGGTTTCTTTCTGCTAATGCAATTCGAAAGAGAAGATAGAAAAAGAAAAGAAGTAATATATCAGTTAATATAAGTGAGAAAGAGGTTTAAATGCTATTATTTCGTATGATAGTCTAAAAAACGAAAAAGTAAATCTATTTATTGTGCCTAAAAAAGTTGAAGATATATCGCCTACTCTGAGGTTGATATATTGCCTTATATATTTATGATTGTATTTCACCTGAGCACCTCTTTTGCGTCTCATGATTGACGCACTATATGACATTTGCCCTTTAGAGCAGCTCATTTGAGGTGATATTTGACCTTTGCACCTTAGTTTGCTTTTTATAACATTGGACTTCTTAGGGCTGAAGTTATTTTATACCTTCCTAAATGATATGCTATACAGTTAGAGGTACTCATGTTTTGAGATGAAGTTATTTGTAATCCTTTGTAACTGTTAAGTTGGATCGCATGAATATTGTACATATTGAGTCATTGACAAAAGGATTTTTTTTTTTATATTGCTGGATTTGGCTTGGCAAGAATACACACAAAACTTTATAAGTTAACTGCTATTGTTCTTGTGTCTGATGGAACCTATAAATTGGTCTGCAGTGTTGCTCTTTTGAAGCTTGCTGAGATGAAGTACTGTGGCACTACCAGGTATTTTGATTTCCAGATTTTAGATACGTGAATGTATGTTGCTAGCTTTTTGTTTAAGATTAATGGTTTGGTTGGTATAAAATTGCCAAATGGCAACATCCTTGGTCGCTGTGTCTAAGTTATGCAGTTTTTTGCATTGCGTCGTGTTTCTGAACGTTTGACTTCTATGTTGTTGCAGCTACTTCATTAAGCTTCTCCTTGACAAGAAATACGGCCTTCCATATCGTGTTGTTGATGCTTTGGTTGGTCATTTTACGAGATTCATGGATGAAACTAGAGTAATGCCTGTTATATGGCACCAGTCACTGCTATCATTTGTGCAAAGGTTAGTTTTATTGTAATGTGTTGGTAGGAATATTCATACTGCCTGACATCTCTTTTTCACAAACATATTGCAAAAGCTGATGAGATTTGCCCTCAGATAAGAGGGCTGTGTGCCGTCTCTTTGACCTTGCTATTCAGATGACATTGTGAGCGGTAGTTTTTAGTTTCCACCGAGTTCAGTCACTTTATTTAATTATTTTTCTTAAAAATATATATTTTCAGATACAAAAATGAGCTTAGGAAAGAAGACAAGGATCAACTCAGACTCTTGGTTGAGAATCAGAAGCATTACTTGGTAAGGCTGCAGTTCCTTTTTCATTGGCCCTATTTATTTAATTTGGAATAATAATTATTAATTGGTCATCTCTCCTGATTATTGCATGTAGGTTACACCAGAGATTACTAGAGAGTTAAACAATAGCCTCAGTCGTGGTGAAAAGCAGGATGATCTGATGCTAATATATATCCTTTTCTTCTCATCTATAACCATATAATATTAATGTACTTTGATTCACTAATTTGTATATTTTTGTTTCCTTAACGTATCATCACCAACCCCGATATCTATTATAAACAAAACCATTGAAGAGGACTGGTCCGACATTCCTGAAGTTCCCATGGATGAAGACTAAGGGCTGGTATGCTGCTGCTCATGATTTAATTCCCAGAAAATGTTATTGTTTTAATTTCAAGACAATGTTAGATGATATCTTTGCTATGTACTTATTTTGAAGCAAACATTATAATGCAGATTGGGTGTTTAGAGGCACATTCTCTAAATTAAGAAGCTGACAAGTTCGGTAAATTTGGGTTTTCTGCAGCAGACTGGTGTCGGGTCTACCGATTGGAACGAGCAAATTTTGATACAAGTTTGAAGACATCTGACGTTTTACATGTGATTTTACCTTACTGTGGTAGTTGATGTTAGATTTATTGAACAAGATTGTGTGGACTCCTCTTGTTCCATAATTGTAATGTCCATCAGCAACACATTTTGTTTAATTTTGAAGCGCTCTTTAGGCTTTATTTCTAATGGGCCCATCCTTAATGGGTTATTTCCAGGCCCATATCAGAAAGTGGGCTTAAAACCGGAAGTTAATAAAAAAATGGAGAGAACAAAATCTATATAATTTTGTAAATCAACGTATTTATTAAATATTATATTCTTTTTTTTTTCTTATCTAGCTCCTCCCCATTTATTTATCTTGTAAAATTATAGAAGGGAGAACTAAAACACAAGTGTTTTCCCTGCGCATCGTGATAGATGACTTGTCACGTGTCTATAATTAATAAAATAATATTTAATGACTAATTTATTGTTTGTATAATGTTGATAAGTTAATAGTTTTATTTATTTATTAAAATAATTTTTTCTATAATAACGAAGTTATAAAGCAGTATATATATATATATATATATATAACGAAGTGTATACACCATACGTCATTTGTAGTTGTTGTTTTTATCAACATACGTCGTTTATAGTTGTATCACCTTAATTTCCATGTTTTCATCCGGCATTTCGGTTTGGGTTTTAAAGCTGTATGTGGGTAATGGAAGAGTTAGAGTACGTCACGTACCACGTGCGAATTCACGTGCCCATTTTCATTCTGTTGTCGTTTTAGTTAAGCCAAGTTATGAATATGCTAAAATGGTTGCCATTTTTGTGCATACAAACATTTCGTTGTTTGTATTCAATTCAGTGTATCATCTATCTAGACAATGCTTTCACCAACCCTAAAATAAGCTACACAAACAACAATATATATATATAAATTCAGTGTATCAAACACTCAATTTTATATGTAACAAATCAGTAGGGTGTGATGTGTGTAATGTATATATATATATATCGCATAATTGTTTGAAAGTAGCTTATTTGTTTGTTATGCACGTGGAATTAGGATTGGACTTTGTACAATATATTTGATTTCCCCATTATAGATGCATTTTACCTTATTAAAATAAGCACAATTTTGATAGAGTTAGAGATTAGATGTGTTCTAACTTCTAACAATGAATTGTTACGAAAATAAAAATTATTCACATTATAACATAATTATGAGTGAAATAATAATATTAAAATACTTAAAAGTAAAAAGTAGTTTAATAAATAAGTTAATTACCAAAAAATAAGATTCCCATGCATCCCAAACTGTATATCATCAATTCTCTCTTTCTCTCGGCTCTATATTCTGATGAGAACATGTTGTTCTGTCAACCATATGATAACTTCTTCCCTCGACCACAAGTTATTATAAGATGTATATATATACGTATACGTATCAACTTTATCTGGAATATATGAGAATGAAGAGTCGTATGAACATAGAATACCCCCAAAACGACCTTCAGCATGATCCATTGGACCAAGTGCCTGAACTGAGAGTTCTCTCTAATTCCAATAGACAAAAACAAAAACATATGCCCCATGCCAGGCAGGCAGTTCATGTGCTCTTTCTTCATAAAACCTAAGGTTTCAGCACAGAATTTGTTGTTAAAATCCCTCTATAGAATCTGTTCATGCATGCATGGCTTTCTGGGTCAGAAGAAACGTTTTCCTTGTTTGTATATATGTCGGTCAATGCCTCAATGGACCCCACGTAGATTGTATTTCAGCAACCCTATCTTTGTTCAGTCTCTACTTGATAGATTTTGGATGGATTCTTTTTTATTGGTAATATCCGAAGGTATACCCAACTTTGGATACTTTACAAATTTTGTATTTATTTTTTAAATTTTGCTACTTGTACATTCACATTTAGGTAAATCGCTACATCCGTTAAGTTTTTCGTTAAATATGGACGGAAAATGACGTGACAACACATGATTGATTCATAATTTAGAAAACTAACTAATTTTTTTTTAACAAATTCAGGAAAGTTATTAGGAAAAATTAAAGTTTTTAAGATAACATTTTTAGTGAAAAATATGAAACAAAATTTTAAAACAAAACTAATCGTTTTTAGTTTTTTATTTGATATTTTTAATAAAAATATTATATTTAAAACTCTTATTTTTCCTATTAATTTTTCAGTTTTTTTAGATTTTTTTAGTATTTTTTAAAAATAATATAATTTTATGGATCAATGTGTTGCTGCGTCATTTTCCGTCCATATTTAACATAAAACTTAACGGAGGTAGCAATTTGCCACATGTGTCAAAGTTTAGGTAGCACTTTTTAAAAAATTAAAGTTTCGAGTAGTGATTTGTAAAATATCCAAATAATTTTTGAAAAAGTAAGTATACAATATTTAGAAATCTGTATATAAGCGCTACTTTGGGTAGCACATTATATTTGTTTTTACAAAATTCGCTACCCAGGGTAGCGTTTTGGAAAAACTCTACCTTTGTGTTTTTTTACGACTCGATGTTTAATTAAAAATAAACTTATGTATCTATTTAAAAAAATTAAAAATATTATAGTAAGTAGATATTTTAATTGCGATTCAAACGATGCAAAAAAATATTAAATTTGGACTTACGGATTGAGTGTACACTCTGCCCTAAGTTGAGATATGAGAAATTGACTTAAAAGAAATATAACTCACACCCTGTAAGTCCAAACTCACCACGGTTAACGTCATTTATGTCGTAATTCAATTATCTACCTAGGGTAATTTTTTTGACTAGAAATATATTTAATTTTTTAACATAACATCGTTTATTCTTTAATTTAATCGAAATAATTAAATGAATTATGTGAGAAATTTAATTATATACTTACCCAAAAATTACAGTGCGTAGTTAATTTAATTACGAATTAAATAACACTAACTATGCTTAATTTTTTTACTTTTAGACTGACTGTATAATACGATACGTAAAAAGCTATATATACACAGTAAAAAAAGTTACCATGGGTAGCGGATTTTGTAAAAAACAAATATAATGTGCTACCCACATTATCGCTTATATACAGATTTCTAAATATTTGTTTGTATACTTACTTTTTCAAATTGTTTTTGCAGCGTAGTTACTTTTTAAAGAAAAAAAATCCATTACTAGGTCTGCGACTGTGAGAATTATTTATAAATTAATGAAAAATTATAATAATTATTTATTTAATCATGTTGTGGGGATATTTTTCATTTTCTGTTGTTGATTAACTTGTTGGTGTTGGTCTGTTGTATCACTGAATGCATGCATGTTTTATTTTGTTACTTGTACATGCACATTTAAGTAAATCGCTACATCCGTTAAGTTTTTCGTTAAATATGGACGGAAAATGACGTGACAACACATGATTGATCCATAATTTAGAAAACTAACTAATTTTTTTTTAACAAATTCAGGAAAATTATTAGGAAAAATTAAAGTTTTTAAGATAACATTTTTAGTGAAAAAATATGAAACACAATTTTAAAACAAAACTAATTGTTTTTGGTTTTTTATTTGATATTTTTAATAAAAATAAAATTTTTAAAACTCTTATTTTTCCTATTAATTTTCCAGTTTTTTAAATTTTTTTAGTATTTTTTAAAAATAATATAATTTTTAATTTTATGGACCAATGTGTTGCTGCGTCATTTTCCGTCCATTTTTAACATAAAACTTAACGGAGGTAGCAATTTGCCACATGTGTCAAAGTTTAGGTAGCACTTTAAAAAAAAATAAAGTTTCGAGTAGTGATTTGTAAAATATCCAAAGTTGGGGTAGCAATTTGGTTATAATTAACCCATTTGTTTTCTTTAAAACATTGTAGGAGCGGTGGATTGGAGATATGTGGTGAGGATAGCTCATTACTAGGAATATTTTCAAAAAGTAACCAATATGCAAATATTTTTTTGAAAAAGTATAAAAAAAATATTTAGAAATCTGTATATAAACGTTACTTTGGGTAGCACATTATATTTGTTTTTACAAAATTCGCTACCCAGGGTAGCGTTTTGGAAAAACGCTACCTTTGTTTTTTTGTTTTTTTTTTTATTTTACGACACGATGCTTAATTAAAAATAAAATTATGTATCTATTTAAAAAAAAATTAAAAAAATTATAGTAAATAGATATTTTAATTGCTATTCAAACGATGCAAAAAATATTAAATTTGGACTTACGGATTGACTGTACACTAAGTTGAGATATGAAAAATTGACTTAAAAGAAATATAACTCATACCTTGTAAGTCCAAACTCGCCACGGTTAACGTCATTTATGTCGTAGTTCAATTATCTACCTATTATAATTTTTTTGATTAGAAATATATTTATTTTTTTAACCTAACATCGTTTATTCTTTAATTTGACCGAAATAATTAAATGAATTATGTGATAAATTTAATTATATACTTACCCAAAAATTACAGTGCGTAGTTAATTTAATTACGAATTAAATAACACTAACTATACTTAAATTTTTTACTTTTAGACTGACCGTGTAATATAATACGTAAAAAGCTATATATACACAGTAAAAAAAGTTACCATGGGTAGCGAATTTTGTAAAAAATAAATATAATGTGCTACCCACATTATCGCTTATATACAGATTTCTAAATATTTTTTTGTATACTTACTTTTTTAAATTATTTTTGCAGCGTAGTTAATTTTTGAAGAAAAAAAAAATCCATTACTAGGTCTGCGACTGTGAGAATTATTTAAAAATTAATGAAAAATTATAATAATTATTTATTTAATCATGTTGTGGGGATATTTTTCATTTTCTGTTGTTGATCAACTTGGTGTTGGTCTGTTGTATCACTGAATGCATGTTTTATTTTGTCCAAAAAGTTTCCTTGTTTGTATTGAAGTGTTTCATTAACTGTAGCTAGCTGGATTTGGGAACTCAGATAAAATTTTAGGTTTTTGATATATACCTACTTGAGCTTATTTCTAGTTTCAAATATTTAGTATTTATTTGTTGTTACAATATTTTTTTAAATATTTGCACGACATATTTTTGGTTAAGAAGACAAGAAATTTATAAATTAAAAAGAAATGTTACAAATTAAGTCGGTCCGATGGTTCTAATTAAGTTTAGTAATATCTGACACAGTTTTGATGTACAACAAGTTGAGAAATAACAATCCTCGATAAAGCATCTATGTTTATTTTTACAATTTACTAACTGACTTATTTTATTACTTCACATTTGTACGGTTAATACTTAATAACAACACTTAGAAACAAAAATGAGTTACTAGATTGCAACATAAAACAAAAATGAGAGGCCTAATAAGTAATAAGATGATATTTGGAAGGGAAAAACGGTTTTTTGTTTTCTTTAGAAAATTAGAAAGTTTTACATTAGAAATTATTGAATTTCTATAAATTTTTTGTAGTTTGAAAATCTTTAAGAAACTTAAATTTAATATTTGGACTAAAATGGAGAATGAAATAAGTTTAAAGTCAACAAATTTATTTTATTAAAACATAACATCTCTCTATATATTAATTTGACTAAATTGTATACAATTGTGGCAAGTAAGTTTTTTTTTATGTATTTTCTTACTCCTACTGTCAAATTAATCAATTATTATTGGTATATGTTAAACATACAATTCTCATTCCTATGTGGCATGCCATGTAATTCACTTTTAAAATCCTCCAAGCATTCTCATTCATTCTCCACATAAGTTACAAAAATTCAATAGTATATCCCTCTTTCACATGTGCATTTATTATTTTTATTAATAATTTATTCAAATACTAAATTTTATAATATTATACTTTATAAAAATCAAGTAAGTTTAAATTTTATAATATTATAATTTATAAAAATCAAGTAAGTTGACATATTAAATTTTGTTCTTAGGTTTTATTTCTAAGACTAAATTATAATTAATTTTATGTATTACATATATATTTTTAAAAAATTATTAGTTGCATGTCTAATATTATGTACCCAATTATAATTATGCATGCAATATAAATTTTAACACATATATAAAAAAATATGAATATAATAATTATGGTTTCTTAAAATAAACATATAGTCATGTAGAGCTTTTTTTAGACATAATATCACTTTACTTCACATGTGATTTTATTATTGTTTTATTAAAATACTAAACTGTATAATATTATACTTTATAAAAATAAATTAAGTGCACATATTAAATTTTGTTATTAAAATTATTTCCTAAAAAAAACATAATTGTTTTTCATTATATATCTTTTTTTTTATAAAGTAATAGTTCAATATCTAATATTATGTACTTTATTATAATTATGCAAGACAATATACAATTTAACACATGAACAAAAAATATTAATATTATCATTATAGTATATTAATATTCTTTTTAGTTTTGTAGAGCTTTATGTTTTTTATAGACACGACTTATTTTATGAAATAGATAAATATTAAACGCAAGTGACTACTACTATTAGTAAAATAAACATATTTCACAAATACTTTCAACATTATAACTATGTGAAAAATATTGAATTAAAAGTATTAATTAGCAGCATGTCAATAATTATAATATTTATCTTTATTATCGACTTATACAAATTTTACTTACTTTTATGAAAAATATACTTATTCTTTATTTAATAATAACATAATTTGTATAATTGAAATCCAAGTCCAGTTATTGCAATTTAAATTTTAGGTTAATTAAGGGTGATATATTATAGCACAATATTTCTAAAATCATGTTTAAAATCAAAACCTAATTATAATTATGTATGCAATCTAAAATTTAAAACATTAACAAAAAAATGGTAATTTTTTTTAATACTTAAGTTTTATGGAACTTTATATTTAAATGGTGTAGATTTAACTTAATTTATGGATTAATAAATTTTATTTAATAAGAATCTATAATATATTAAATAACGGATATACAATCATAATTTTTTATTAATACTTTTTTATTAAATATTTATATATATATTTTACTTATAAGTAATTATATTAAAAAAAACACCTATCACACCCAAGCGTGAAAAAAGATTTCTAGTACAATTTAACCGGAACATTATTTTTTGCATTTTCGAAAATAGTAGTACGAGTATCAGAATTAAAATACTGAACGGATAACATTCTATAAAGTGTCCATAGTTATGTACCTTTTAAGTATTAACCTACTAATAACATTAAATCACTACTGAAAATTCAGTCTTTACCGATGAAATTTATTTTCGTCGGTAAAATTCCATCGGTAAACTTTACATTGCCGACGAAATAAACGTTTTGTCGGTAATAAGTTATCATTACCGACGAAATGTTTTATCGTCGTTAACCCATTATATTCGATTTGTTTGTCGGATTTTTTTTACCGACGAAAGTAATCACATCGTTGCTAAAACAACCCACAACAAATACCGACAAAGTACTTTAGTCGTTAAAAAATCTTTTGCCGACATAAAAAATTCCATCGTTAAAAACACTGTTATATGAAAAGTAAAATATTGTTCAAATCCTGGATAATTTGAATCAATCCGTGCCACCAGATTAATAATATTTGGGTCATACTAGCAAGCCATTCAACATGAATCTGTATCTCTTTCAACTTTAATTGTTTTTAACTATTGTGAAAACAATTTATTAAACTGAAAAATTGTTTGCAACGGGTAAGTGGTGCGTTTCAAACCTAGGTCGGTGAAGTCAAATAGTATTATTCGTACCACTCAACTTTTGTTGGTCGAATCATCGCTTTACTTGTCATAAATAAAACGTCATGACATGTTGTCACTGATGTTCGGGATTGCAATCATACTCAAATAAAGATAGTAAAGGAAGTTGGGGTCTTTCAACCCAATCTTTTAGACTCACTCCAGATCTTGTTTGTTTAGCTATCCAAATCCGAAATTGGCTAGCGTAGGTGGCGGAAACGAGGTTCCCACTGAGAAACCTGATGTCGTGAGACTTCCACGTAAGCTTTCGAAGGCTCCGCCGCTTAAGATTTGAGTCTGTCGAAGAATCTGGAAATGTTAGGATCGATTAACACCAATTGATGAAGTAGAAGAACCAATTCTAGAGAGATTAGAGAGAGAGAGAGCTGATTTCCGTGGTAACACTCAATAGGGTAACCTCCACGCAGTTTGACTAATTTGTATTGATGATGGTTACTGTTACAAAATACGTATACATGGAGAAATATAGTACAGTACAGTATAGCCTAAGGTTGAACCGCGAGACGCGTACATTAATACATAATCTACCATTACATATTAATCAGACTACAATACCTAACAGGAAAAACCTCTAATCCTCTGATTTTGTGGCAGGTGATTGATTCTCTTCTGTTTCTCGTCATGTCGGTGTCCAGATTGTCCGCTCTATCTGTTGTTGTGCAAGTTTTTTTTATTGATGTTTACCGTTGAGTTATAGTTTGTGTTGTTGTTGGGTTCAAGCTCGGATATGTTCTACTTTGATCAACGACGCCTGTCTAAGTTTCTAATTTAGTTTAGATTGCATGAATATTAATCTTGGCTACAGGAGCCGCATCTACTCCCTTGACGAGGACCAAATGAAACAGAAACCTAAACCAAAGAATTCACAAGATCTTGTGTTGATTGTTCAGACTTGCAAAGATAAAGTCTGAATCGAACACGAATGGTGTGATCATGTTACTTTGCAGGCAACAACAAATGTGGTATGTTCTGAATATAAATATATAATTCTAGAGACGATTATGCTTATGATTTGGAACTGCGCACTGAATGATTATGATTTCGTGCAGTATGGCGCAAAGATCCTGATGATAACTTCGTTCAAGGATACATGTTACATCGAGATTCTTCCAAGTGTTCAAAGGACAAAGCAAGGTAGAAATTGCATATTCATTCTGTTGGATTTAGGTTAATGGGTCGCCCATAAGTGGGAGCCCATTCAGGTAAGCCCGGTATGTGATACTGACCCTAAACCCTAGTCCTCTATATATCTATATATATATATATAGGGTGCTCTCCTCAGATGAGGAGAGAGAGAAGAGAACCTGATAGCTGCCCACAGTTTAGACAGAGGTCAGCAGATGTGGAAACCTAGGTCACTGCCCGTTAACCCATGGCGTGTCCTCCCGTCCGGCAGACCGTGATCCCAACCTCAGGCAGATCTGCTTCCGCTTAGGCAATCAATCCAGAGGTAACTTAATGGGTTTAGGTTAATGGGTCGCCCATAAGTGGGAGCCCATTCAGGCTCTCCTCAGATGAGAAGAGAGAGAAGAGAACCTGATAGCTGCCCACAGTTTAGACAGAGGTCAGCAGATGTGGAAACCTAGGTCACTGCCCGTTAACCCGTGGCGTGTCCTCCCGTCCGGCAGACCGTGATCCCAACCTCAGGCAGATCCGCTTCCGCTTAGGCAATCAATCCAGAGGTAACTTAATTATATGTGTTGAGATCAGGACTGATATGCAATCTGGAATATTTTTCAGGGGATTTCTTTATTTGTTTTGTATATTTTGGACCTATTATGTTGTTTTTATATTTGTTGGACTAAGTTTTTATTTCTTTATTGTTTAGGATGTATTGGTTGATTATTTTAGCATTAGGGTTATTTAGGGTGAGAGGGGTCCAAATGAAGGAACACTCCTCTGTGATCCCCAATTCCGCGCCTCCTGATTTTCCTTAACCGCTGTCTTCGTCTTCTCCATTTTCTCTAGGTTTTCTGATTTCTTGCTAAGGAAATCCTAGTTTTGTCATGGTATCAGAGCGATAAAGGCGATTCTTGCCTTCTGTTATCCTCTTCTTCTTCGAATCGGAACGTTGAGGTACTCTGTTGTTGTTTTTCATCTGTTATATTCCTGTACAGGAACAGTGCGATAATCTCAGTCGCGAAGATTTGGGATTTTTCTGGTTTATATCTGTTCTTGTATGAGTATCCTTGTTGTTCTGGCTTCTTTCTTGATTCGTGGCGATTCATCTGGATCTTGATGAAAGTGTTCCTTCTGACGGTTCGTCTGCCCCTCTATGTTCCTATCCTGGAACATTCTTGGTAATATCTACGCCTGTCTTGATTTGCTGCTCCTTGGTTGTCTGATCTGAAAGATTGTGACGGTTCGTCTGACAGTTTTTTTTTTCTGTATATGTGAAATTCTTTGATCTGTTCTTGAGATTGTCTGTTGTTGGTTATTCCATTCGTGATTGTATTGATTATGGCTGAGGAAAAACCCATCACGGAGGCAAGGAAACTTGCCACCGATGAGGCTAACCAAGATGCCTTGGTTGTTGTTGATTCGCACCATCCTCTTTATTTGCATGCTAGTGATAATCCCAGTGTGAGTATGATTTCTGTCACTTTAACCGGTCCTGAAAACTATGCCATGTGGAATAGGGCTATCAGATTTACTCTCTTAGGCAAAAACAAACTTGGTTTTATCACTGGAACATGCATGAAGGAGAATTATGATGTTGCTTTTCACCATCTGTGGGATAGGTGTAATGCTGTTGTTCTAGGTTGGATTATAATTTATGTTGCTAAAGATCTTGGAAATGGATACATGTATTGTGAGGATGCTTTTTTTGTATGGAAAGATCTTAAGGAAAGGTTTGATAAGATCAGTGGACCTAGAACATATCAGATTGCTCTTGAAATTACTATGACTCGTCAAGGTTTAGATTCCATATCTACATTCTTTACCAAATTGAGATTGTTGTGGGCTGAGTATGATGTTGTTGCTGCTTTACCCCATATAGAAGGGGATGATTTTAAAAAGCATATCAAACATAAAGAAAATCAAAACCTGTTTCAATTTTTGATGGGTTTGAATGAAAATTATTCTGGGGTGAGAAGTCACCTATTGCTTTGGAATCCTTTACCATCTGTGAACCAGACTTATAATTTGTTGATTCAGGATGAAAGTCGGAGAGGAATCACATCAGCAATGAATGCTTCTGCTGGTTCCTCTTCTGCAAATGTTTCCTTTAATATTGAAAAATCAAAAGGAAATCAGAGTCTTGAATGTTCCCATTGTCATAAGAAAGGGCATACTATAGAAAGATGCTATGCTAGAGGTTGCGATTATTGTAAGAAAAAAGGACATGCAAAAGATAATTGCTTCAAGTATAGCAATTTTCTAAAGACAAAAGGTTCAGATATAAAAGAAATGTTATTTCTGCTGACAATGGTAATTTAAACTCTAATGGTCCCAAGCAATTTACTAATGAATCTTCTGCGAGCTCTAATGTGACAGGTTCAGTCACTCTACCTCGAGAACAATTTGACAAGTTGCTGCAGACCGTGGGACAGGCAGGCAGCACTGAAAGTGTTGGAAACCTGAATGTTTTGCATGATAGAAGGTTGCAGAATGTGTTGTATCTTCGTGATTTTAAGCATAATCTGTTGTCAATTTCGAAGCTTACTAAGGAATTAAATTGTTCTGCAACATTTTTTCCTAAATATGCTATCCTGCAAGACCTCTCAAATGGGAGGGTCTTGGGGACAGGCACTGAAGAATCCAGACTATATTTTTTTAGATCTGCCAAGATTCAGTCTGGACCTACTGTATTGTCATCTGTTGCTGAGAATGTTATGTTATGGCATAGGAGATTTGGACATGCTTCCTTGAAAGCTTTGCAACATGTATCTTCCTTAGATTTACCTAAGAATGATGTTTTGAATTTAGGCGATTGTCATGTTTGTCCTAAATCCAAAATAATAAGAAAAACGTTTCTCATATCTGAATCAAGAGCAGATACTTCGTTTGATCTTATGCATGCTGATGGGGGACTGTACCAAGATTTTATTCATGATAGTAAACGATATTTTTTTACTCTGATTGATGATTTCTCTCGTGTAACATGGGTTCATTTGATGCAATTCAAGTCAAATGTTTTTATAGTCCTGAAAACTTTTATCAATATGATTGAGACTCAGTTTAAAAAAAGGATTAAGTGTTTCAGGACTGATAATGGAAAAGAGTTCTTTAATGAAAATGTGAACAACCTTTTTCAAGAAAAGGGTATTGTTCACCAGAGCAGCTGTCCCTATACCCCCCAGCAAAATGGGAGAGCCGAGAGGAAACATAGGCACCTGTTAGAGGTTGCCAGGGCATTGAAAATTCAGGCATCTGTACCGAATATGTTTTGGGGAGAATGTGTTTTAACAGCCTGTTATCTGATAAACTTGATGCCTTCTAAGATTCTATGAGGGAAATCTCCTCTTGGAATACTAAGTGGAAAGGAACCCAAGGTAAGTCATCTTCCTACTTTCGTAGGTTTATGTTATGCTAAGAGTACGATGGTAACAAACAAGCTGGCTTCCAGGGCAATCCCATCTATTATGATGGGATACTCTGAGACTCAAAAGGGTTACAGATTATATGATATAAGTGAAAAGAAATTCTTTGTTAATAGAGATGTTCAATTTGATGAAAATGTATTCCCTTTTGAGGATGGTAAGCTTGATCTGTTGCCCGTGTCTCTTCAGCTCTATGACGATTATGACTCCAGGGATGTATGTTGTTGGCCTGAGTCAACTGAAACTGAGGAGAACAAAATCGACATAGCTGAAACTCCAAATGATGAGTCTCAACAGAGACCTGGTGGAGAAAACCCACATGATGAATCAGTTGTTGATTCTGATGGAAATGATGATCCTGTCATTCATAGGTCCCTTGTTCCTACTACAAGTAGGACATGTCGGACTATTAAGCCTCCTATTTGGATGAAGGACTATCAGGTTTCTAATGTCTCTCATTGTCATTCAATTGATAAATATATTTCATATGATGGATTATCTGATGAGTATCAATGCTATTTGAGTTCTGTTTCTTCACTGAATGAACCTGACAAGTTTTCTGAGGCTGTGAGAGACAGGGCTTGGGTTCAGGCGATGGAGGAGGAAATTCAAGCCCTCGAGGAAAATAAGACATGGGATCTGGTACCGCTTCAAAAGGGTAAGTCTCTCATTGACTGTAAATGGGTGTATAAATTGAAATATAAATCGGATGGGAGTCTAAGTAGATATAAGGCCAGATTAGTCGCAAAAGGGTATAATCAGAAATATGGGATAGACTATTTTGAATCTTTCTCTCCCGTTGCGAAAATGAACACAGTTCGTACTGTTTTAGACCTTGCCTCGATTTATAAATGGCATCTCTATCAAATGGATGTTTATAATGCCTTTTTGCAAGGGGATCTTGATGAGGAAGTTTACATGCAGTTGCCCGATGGTTTTAGTAAAAATGACAAAAATCTGGTTTGCAAATAAAAAAATCTCTTTATGGATTAAAACAAGCTAGTAGGCAGTGGAATGTTAAATTGAGTAACGCTCTTCTGAATGCTGGCTATGTTCAATCCAAGCTTGACTATTCTTTGTTTACAAAGCATGATGGAAACCAGATTGTTGTATTGCTTGTGTATGTGGATGACTTACTGATATCTGGAAATAGTGAAAAACTGATTATTGATTTGAAGCATGTGTTGGAATCAAGTTTTAAGATGAAATATTTGGGTGAGCTAAGATATTTCTTAGGCATTGAGATTGCTAGATCTGAAAAGGGTCTTGTTCTCTGTCAAAGAAAATATGCGCTTGAATTGATATCTAGTGTTGGACTTTCGGGTGGAAAAACATCCAAAACTCCTATGGAGGTGAATCTGAAACTTACTAGTAGGAAGTATGATGATCACCTCCATATGAACAAGGATGATAAACCCCTAGATGATGTATCCTTATATAGGAGACTGATAGGGAAATTATTGTACTTGTCCATCACTAAACCAGATATATCATATGTTGTGCAAAACTTGAGCCAATACATGCAGGATCCTAAGGATTCTCATTTAGCCGCTGCAATAAGGGTGATCAGGTATGTGAAAAGAGAACCAGGTAAAGGTATTTTAATGTCATCTGATTCTGAAACAAGTTTGATTGCATACTGCGATTCAGATTTGGCCAGTTGTATTGAAACCCGAAAATCTGTGACTGGATTCTGTGTTTTGTTGGGTAAATCTGTAATTTCTTGGAAAGTGAAGAAACAGAACACAGTTTCTAAGTCATCAGCAGAATCTGAATATCGTAGTATGGGATCATGTCTGTCTGAAATTATCCGGTTGAGAAGATTGTTGACTGAGTTGGGTTGTTCTCAGCACAATCCTATTGCATTATTTTGTGATAATAAAGCTGCTATTCAGATTGCAAACAATCCCGTGTTTCGTGAGAGAACAAAGCACATTGAAATAGACTGTCATTATATCAGAGAAAAATTGCTTGAGAAAATTGTGGATCTTCGGTATATTAGAACAGGTGATCAGTTTGCTGATATATTCACAAAGGCTCTTGGAAATCAACAACACTTTTTACTCTGTGGAAGACTTGGAATGAAAAACATATTTGTCAATCAAGAAGAAACAAGCCAGGAACTTCCAGATTGAGGGTGTGTGTTGAGATCAGGACTGATATGCAATCTGGAATATTCTTCAGGGGATTTCTTTATCTGTTTTGTATATTTTGGACCTATTCTGTTGTTTTTATATTTGTTGGACTAAGTTGTTATTTCTGTATTGTTTAGGATGTATTGGTTGATTATTTTAGCATTAGAGTTATTTAGGGTGAGAGGGGTCCAAATGAAGGAACACTCATCTGTGATCCCCAATTATGCGCCTCCTGATTTTCCTTAACCGCTGTCTTCGTCTTCTACATTTTCTCTAGGTTTTCTGATTTCTAGTTAAGGAAATCCTAGTTTTGTCAATATGTGATTATGTTTTACCATATAGATTGCATGTATATTACATAATCCAACACATTCAAACTCATTACATCTGGGTTTTTTTTCTAAGTGAATAAGCTTTGGTTTCCTTGCAGTTCTGCTTCTAAACTTCCGGGAGGAATGGATCCACTAAACATGGATATCTCTTTGGGAGATAAATACCATGGGCTACTCTCCAAATGATGGCGGATTTGTCGAGCAGACTACCCAATGCAAGTTTTCAATTCGACGATTCTTATGATATTGTCTATGACCTCGTTAAAACCCTTCAAAATATGGTAGTCTCTTATATGATTGATGGATATAACATATTTTCTTGAATGTCTACAAGTACCCTAGTGTGTTGCCGAGAAGTTTGTATCAAACTAAATGTATTGTTTTATATTTGTAAATTTAAATACAATATTTAATATGTATTTTGAAAAATGAGTATTTTTTACCGACGGTATTTTCTGTCGGCGAAAAGATATACACCAACGAAAGTTTTTTGGTCGGCACAAATTTAGTTCCCGACGAATTCGTATTTCGTCGGTAAAAATTTCACACTTTACCGACAAATTCGTATTTCGTCAGTAAAAATCTCACTTTACCGACGAATTTGATTTTGTCAGCAACATATAAGTTCTTGACGTAAAATAAATTTTTGCCAACTAAAAAATCCGTCGGTAAATATAGTGATTTTAGCGACAATATTGTGACATATTTTGTCAGTAAACTTTTGCCGACGAAGCCTTCGCCGATTTTTACCGACAGAATTTGATATTTACCGATGGAATTGTTTTTTGCCGATGAAAAGTTAAGTTGTACAGACCAAACAAGTTTGTCGTTAAAAGAAAAGGATTTTTAAGCTGTATATATATATATATATACTAGCAAACACTTCGACGCTACGAACGTGTAGTCAATTTTGTATGATATGTTTTATACAAAATTGACTACACGTTCGAAGCGTGAAAAAACGTGTAATTCAAATGCTTAAAAAAAGGTGATCCTATTGAGAAGTAAATTCAAATGCTTGTGGCTTCACCGTCAATGATGAACTTTGCATTAAAAACTATTTGTCAATTTTGTATCATGTTGTTTGTCTCCTTCCCCGGTTGTGTTGTTAATTATTCACGTTGGCCATAAACACGACGTAGCCTACTCAACCACGAGTGTGTCTAATTAATTAACACAAATCTCCGGAATTTTCTCCATCAATGATAATCAGCTGCGTGGTCTCCTTAGAACCTTGACCATCTGTACTTTATAGGGTATACTATAGGCATAAAATATGGAAGGGATAAAATATTTGATGAGCAGGAGACCCTACTTTTCCCCCAGGTGTCTGTCTGTTTCTGATGGGCCTCGACTTTGCCCCTCCAAATAATAACAGGAAAGCTTCGCCACGAAGACATACAGAAGGTTTCGGGTTTCCCTTGCCTACCCGCGGGTAGTCCGGGCGATGCCAAGCCTTAGGGCGACGCCAAGCCTTTATGATATGATAGCCGATAGGACAATAAGTCCGGGCGTCGATCCATGATTTGATGTGATATGACGGTTATTCTTATAACCGGTGATGTTATTTTCTTTTCCGAGTCAATAAAAAGTAATTACGGTCAAAGAAAATTAACTACAGTAAAGAAAGTTAATTCGGTACTTTCTCTATAAATAATTTGTCATTTATTGTTTAGAGGACACTACTACATTTATTATACTTACATTTTATCGGTGCTGAAAATCTGGACTGACTTAAAATTTGGAGATTAAACAAACGGAACCCTAGAATTTTTCTTTGTGCAGGTCTCGGATCAATTAGGAGCGACTCCTTTGTGATAGCATCCTTGAAAGTACGTCATCCAACAGCTTCCATAGAGAGTTCCGTAATGAATATGCATGCCGAGGGCTACGTGGAGAATGCACAATGGAAATGGCACCGAGTGCAGATTGAAGGGAATGTATGTATGTATGTATGTTTGTATGTATGAACTGGTAGTTATATTGTATGTAACAATAATATACAAGCTAATATCAGAAAAAAGAGAAGGAATCCCAGCTGAGCTCCGAATTCTACTAAAACTGCAATTACAAGCTTCAAGCTGCTCCCTTTCTTACTCCACTAACTAACTAACAAACACAAAAACATCCTCGGAAATGGATGCTGCTCTGTGCCGTTTCTTGCGGAGGAAGAAATCCCGGGGACGTATTCAACTATCCCTCTGAGAATCATCTCTCTCTTTTCTGCTATCCTTCAATACAACACTCTAAACTTGGGTTTCAAGATCGTCTGCTTTGATGAACGTTCCGTGAAACCCGTAAGGAACCCGCGACGGAAGCTCAATCGTCGCCTCCAGCTTTAAGCTCGATGCGTTTACGATCTGAAGCTCTGATTTCCACTCCTTCTCGTCGTGCACGAACGTCAATACGTAGCCATCGTCCTCGTTATCCGAATCGGAGACACTCGGGAGGAACAGTGGCTCGCCACCGAATCTTTCCTCACCGTAAATGTACTTTTTGGCTTCACCGGTGGAGAGATCGACCTTGGCGAAACCCGACACTTTCGGCCACGGCTCGGCCAGGGCAAGGTATGCGTACTGGGTCTTTCGACCGAGACGGTTCCGGTTCACCATACCGGCTTCGAGGTTCACCTGATCCGGTTCGGATATTATGGGGCGGCGGGTGGACTTGCCGGTTCTACGGTTGAGACGAATTTCGGACAAAATGCTCTTTAAGTTCTCGTCCGACTCGTTGAAGATAGAGTCCGGCGGGGTCATGCATGACCCGATTACAACCACCTCGTCGGTCTCGGGTTCCTCCCATGCGTTCCAGAGATGGAAGCAGAAGCAGTCCGGAACGTCGACCCATTGAATCCCGGACGCGTCACGTGCGTCTTTTTCCAAAATTCCGAACCTCGCCATCTTTGTCTTATCGTAGATCACGGGGGACCCGCCCCGTATAAGTTCGCCGAGGTTGAACACGACTTGTTGGTCGGGAACCACAACAAACCGCTCGGTTATGGCAAAGTCATGCATCATTGTTGGGGTTGCTAGAGAGATGTCCACATCGCGGGTTTTTACCCCGTCGGGGGAGAACCTGAAGTACTTGAGGTACGGTTTCTTCACTACATCGTAACTTAGCCCGTAGAGCTCGCCAGAGACCGGGTCGATTTTCGGGTGGGCGATCATTGTGGACATCAGTTGCTCATCGAAATTGAACCGCCCCACAGTCTTAAGGTCCCCAGACGGGGTGACCCGTACATGGTATGGTAGGTCGTCCTCGGACATGGCAAGGAGACGGTTGTTAAAGTAGACCAAACCCGCATTGGCAACCCCAAGGCCGTGAGACGGGTCAAGGAGCCCGCATAACCCGCGAGTGTAGAAGAGCATTAACCTTGCGATCCCTGAGTGGCCGTGGAGCTCCCCAATGGCCTTGGGAAAGACGGGGCGGCCAATGGCCCGCTCCTGAACCAGGCGGTTCGTTTCAGTGAATCGGCTTGTGAAGCTCGCGGACCCGTCTTGGAACCGGACGGCATGGATCATGCCATCCCCGTCAAAGAAATGGTGTCCTGCGACAGGTTCGTGGAGTGGGTTCGCCCCATTTCGGACATATACGCCTTGGATGGACTCGGGTATCTTTCCTGTCACGGGGAGAGAGTGGCAGACGGGTTGCTCCGGCACCGGGGCAAAGTTCCCAGCGATCTGAACTCGTGGGTCGGAGGTCTTGGGAAGCGGCACTTTCTGTTCATGGGATGACAACGCGTTCTCCGCCAAGTCCAACGCCATGGACGCGGCTTTCTGAAAGAAGTTCCATTTCTCGGATGGTTTGACGGGGCTGCCGCTTCCCCTCTGAGTAGGAATCTCTATGGCTGGTGGTGGTGGAAACCCAATGCTCTGTCTCGGAAACTGGAGACTGGAAGGAGTCGTTTGAACAGAGCAGCTTATGTTGAGTTTTATGGGCTTTTTCAATACCAGATCTTTGAAAGGTGACGAGCAACTGGAAGCCATAGTCATGGTTTTTCTCTGTATATGTTTGGAATTCAAGATTTTGCAGAAAACCCTTTTTGGAGAGTGAAATTCTGAGAGAAGAGAAGAGGAGAGGTGAGAGTTTTTTTTGCGAATTTGGGGAAGAAAGTTGAAAGAGCGGAGGGTATTTATACAAAAACGACCAACCTGAACATTGAAGGGAACTTGTTGGCCAAAAAAAAAAACATTGAAGGGAAGACCACGTGTAATAATGTTGTCTGTCAACAAAGAGACCGATAGATATTTAATTTTAAAAATTGAGCTAGTCTATGCATGGGCTGGTAAGTGGTAATTCAATTTTATTACCTATTAACACTTCTTGACGTGGCAAGAACCAGTAATGTATGCTGCCACGTATTAAACATAAAATCTGTACATCACTCAGTAATAATTGATAGAATAAGTTAGAGTAGTAAATGTTATGTTGGTTTATACTTTATAGTACTTCAAAAAGTTATTTTAAAGATATTATTCTATATATTTTTAAAAATATCTCACTTATACTTTTATAAGTAATCTTTAAATTTATGACCAAAATATATATATATATATGTTAGGTACGAGGAGGGACCTATTTCTTTATGTTCATTCTTTTGAAAATCGTGTGAACGCCTTCCATCAACATGAATAACATACACATTTCCAACTTTTAAATATTTCAATTCCATGCAAAATGTGTGGTTAAAGTGGGTTACTGATTTCAACAATGGTGAAAGGTGAATACTGGGGAGCACTAAAATGATCGCTAGGAGAATAGGAGAATTCTATTCATGTGTCATCATTCAGTATTTAACCTGTTCTATTTATAACAAATACAACACATAATAATTCAACCTAAATATCCTAAAATTGTTCAGAAATAACAAATACACCCATAACAATACTAAGTGTTTAGCTTGACCCAATAAAACTCCTCCTCAAGCTGAACCACAAATAACTAGGGGTGAAACCGAAACGGTCGGACCATTTTTTTTTACTATTTCAGATGGGTACTTATATTTTCGAACCAGATATTCTTCAAAAAATATTCGACCAAAAGAACGTATAAGGAAAAATAAATTGTTCATTCGGATACCATACATTGAAAAATAGAAGAAACATACATTGAAAGTTCTAATACCATTTCAATAATGATGAATACCGGGAAGAACTTAAATGAATTGCACAAGCACGAGGGATCACTGGGATAATTCTATTTAAGTGTCCTCCTTCACCCTTTAATTGTATTCTATTTATAACAAATAAAATACATAATAACTCAACCTAAATATTCTAAAAAAGTGCAGAAATAACAAATACATCATAATAATACTAAGTGTTCAGCTTGACCCAATAAAAAATAAAAAGTAAATACACATCGAATCGAACAAAATATTTGTCCAAAAAGAATATAATAAAGGGTAGGTATTTTAATCTCTACACAAAACAATTACTAGTATTGGCTACAATAAAATATATTTTTTCTTCTAAATATTACAATTAGACACATTCTTATAAAGTAACAAAAAATACGTTGAATAGTATGAAAATCAACACATTTTACAATGACAGTTTGACCCTATAAAAATATATTGAAAGATGATTGTTTATAGTCAATTATTCTCTTCTTCCTTACTTTTCTTTTTTTTAATAATTATGGAATAAACCGCTACATATGACAAATTTTTTACCCAAGTTCAAACTACAAAAACAAAACAAACTAACTTTGACAATTCTTGAAAATAAAAAACCAACAAGTTCAAACTACAAAAACAAAACTAACTAAATTTGACAATTCTTGAAAATGAAAAACCAACAAGTTCAAACTACAAAAACAAAACTAACTAAATTTGACAATTCTTGAAAATGAAAAACCAACAACTTTTTACGGAGCGCGTTAATAATTTTGTTCGGGGGTGAAGTATGAAGTTAAAAAATATGACACTGGATAATCACCTTCTTCCTTACTTCGCTTTTGAAAAAACTTCTATTATATGAAAAAGGAAAGGTTAAGAAATCTTATTTTTCAAACTAAACTCATAATATTTTTATATTAAATAATTTGACTTTATATATATGACAATTTTCAGATATTTTCTCACAATTTTTTATACGTATTATTATTATATAGTTGAATTTGAAAAGAGTTTTATGAAACTTTACTTCTCCAAACTTTATCCATTCCATTGATTTTGGTTGAGTATATAGAGGAAGTTAGGAATATGTTTTACGTGTGAAATAATTAAATAAAGAATAAATTATTAAAGTAAATAAATTTTAGAAAGTTTCAAAAGGACAAAACAATATTAATTAGATTTTTTGAAGGATAAAAGTACATATTATGAAAAGTTAGGGGGCTAATTGAGTCATTCATTCAATTATCTCTTTTTTTTTTTTTTCCAAAGGTGCGTGTTCTTCAACTTTATTTAATTGTGTGTTTCAACTTTCATGACACTCGAATTTTGGGGCTACCCCACACGCTTGCAGTGTCTCAATCTAGAATCTACATAATCTGCAGTACGTACTCATTTAACAAAGAAGACACCAATTCGTCAGGGGAAAAAACTTCCACTGTAACAAACCCTAGAGGTAAACTTACTATTGGATCAAAAACTAGTATAATATTCATTTTCAAAACAAAGGAGCATATAAAAAAATCTAAATGAATTTTAATTGTTTTATAAAAAAATATTCCAACTTTAGTATTTTTATTTGTACTTTCAAATTTGAGGTAAAAAAATTATATTTGTTTGTTTTTATGTTAAATATGGACGGTAAATAACATGACATCACGTAATTGATTTAAACGGTAAAAAAAGTATTGTTTTTAATAAAATACATACAAATAAGGGGAAATTAAGAGTGTAGGTATGATTTTATAATATATATACCTTTTTTATATATATAGAAAATGTGAAATAGAAATTATTTTATTTTATTTATTTATTCAAGTTTTAATATTAAAATCCCAAATTTACCATCTAAATTTTCCTGATTTCGCTCATTCATATGTATTTTTTTTTAAAATAATTACATTGTGTAAACCAATTACGCGTCATTACGTTAATTTTGTACAAATTTAACATGTAAACGAATATAAAAATCATTCATTGTTTTCTAAATATCACTACATTTTAATTTGACAAATTTATCTTTCAGTTCGTATTAGCTTATTGTTTTTTAAATTAAAAAAAAACTAGTAATTTATTGATAAAACAAACAAATACTTATGCAAATAGCTACCTCCGTCCAATTTTCGACGAATTTCCAACGACTTTCCGACGGATTTCCGACAACTTTCCGACGACAATTGACAGAAAATTGAACGGAGATAGCTATTTTCACCTTCTTCAAAGTTGAGGTAGTCCGTTTTGAATTTTCAAAGTTCGGGTAGCTCGTTACAAAACGTCCAAAGTTCAGGTAGCTAGTTGGTATTTAACCTTATGAAATATTTTCAAATAGAACTTTCAATGATTAATTGTTAATCTTCATTAATTCTTTTGACCAATTAGGTGATGACCCATTTTATGGTTATAAATCTCTCGTCGTCGGCACTGCCGACCAATATAATCTCTACGTAGATATGGTTCCTATCAAAAAACCGCCAAATTCTCCAACACATGCTGTTATCGTACCTACTTTATACTAAGAAAAAGCAAATGACATCTGCCTACCGTAATTCTCATTTTTTTTATATCAACCTGCCAACTTTTATATTATAATAATAATATTTTTATGAAATTTCCTCAATAATTCCTAAATTAGTCTCTGATTTGTCTGTCTAGAAAATCTTTCTCAGAAGCTTGGTGCGATTACAATTATACTAATTTGTGTAATTTATAAATTAAAATATAATGCTTCAAAAAAATTAAAATGAAATAAATAAATTTAACCAATATAGAATTGGATTTCAAATATTAAAAAAAAAACAATTTTAATTAGGTTTTATCCATCATTGTAGACTTTCAGAAAATACAAAACAGCTAAACGGTTTGATACATGTTATATTTGGATTGTTTTATGTAAAAACAAACGGTTTAATTCTACCAATAATCACCCTTTAAGAAGAGTCGTGAAGGAACAAAACACTTGCACCGCATTTTCGCCATTTTTATTATAAATCTAATACTTTTTAAATCACTTTATTTTCATTTAAAAGGTTTAAAAATAATTAAATTAGTCAAATAGTTGAGAATTTTACGCACAAAGCGTAAACTCAATTATTCTGATAGACATACAAAAACTTTCCAAATAAAAAAATATATTAACAACACCATTTAACTTACAAAATCGTCCTTCCTCATTTATTAAAATACCACTAGTATTATACAAAATTGTATTATTAGAGTTTCTATTAATAATTAATAGGAAAAGAATCAAATCTAAATTCATCACATCACATTCACTGATTCACATCAGCAAGTTGCTCCACCATTTTATTTATTTTGGGATATTGTGTTGTTGATTAATAATATGGTGGAACATTTTTTTCTGATCAATAAATAGGAACCTATAATGCATATCTATCATAATAAAACAAATAATAAATATTTTGTTATCTTATTATTATCAATCATGGTAGGTGGATATTCTTTCCTTTGAACTCCCAACCAAAGTTTAGAAAATTCTATGTAAATTTTGGCTTCTTGGCATGGACTTTTAACAACTGCAAGAGTTTGTTTGTTTTTTGTAATCTTTCCTTTTAAAAAAAAAAACTTTGAAAATTCCATGAAGATTGGACGAATGCCTTTTGGGGATATATATTAATAAGAATTTATGTAAATCTTATTTAAATTTAGCCATTTGGTAGTAAATTTTATTGAATGTGACATAATGGTTAACATTTCGTCTCTTAATTAAAAGTTTCAAATTCAATCTATGAAAATTGAAAAATCTTAGCAGCCAACACTCCTACATCTTACGTCTTGACTTTGGTATAAGTGTTGATTACTCTAGATGCGGAACAAACATACCAAATGTGTTGTCTTTTAAATGCGCCCATAAAACACCTAAAATTTGGTGCGGGTGTGAATTATTTTAGGTGCATGGCAAAATATCAAATATGTTGCCCTTTATATAGGCTTGTTCATGAACCGGTTCGGGGTCGATCCGGTTCTGAACTGAACTGGTCTGGTTTAAAAAAACTAGTACATTTTTCTTTTTCTAAAAAAACTGGTCTGGTTTAAGGAAAAAAGAACTGGTCTGGTTCGAACCGATTCAGAATCGGTTCGAACTGTTCTGGTCTGTTTTTTTTAATAACAATTTTGGTTCAGAAATAATCTGGTTCAAACCGAACCTAAACCGGCTGAAAATCCTGTCCAACACACTGAACCGTCTGATAAAAAACTGAACCAACTGAAAAACACTGAACCGGCTGAAAAAACACTGAACCGACTGAAAAATACACTGAACCGACTTAAAAACACACTGAACCGATTGAAAATCTGTTCCACAACCGACTAAAATCCTGTCCAAAATCAACGTACGAGAGTCCAATATATCTCTAGGTTTGGTTTATTGAAGACATCTCTAGGTTTGGTTTAATTTCAGACCGGTTTAGTTGATTTTGCTTCAAACCGGTTCTAAGATTATATAGGTTTAAAGTGGTTTGATTTAAATTTAACTATAAACCAGTATCAAAAAACGAGTCGAGTCGAACCGATCCGAACTGCATTTTTGGTACTATTTTGAATTGTTCTATTTGAAGGCTAAAAACACTGGTTTGGTTTTGGAACTAGTTCGGCCGAACCGGTTCAAACCAAACCAGACCCGTTCGTCCGAACCGGTTCATTTGGACAAGCCTACCTTTATATGGTATATAGAGACTCCACGGAAAACTAAAAAGACTTCTAATATATAATTATTTTTAAAACACGAATTTCCGTGACAGCTATTCAAATCATTTTTCTGGATAAAATGTTTGGATGTTTAATAATTTGGTTCATATAGAATGATACAACTATTGTTAATAATACCGAATGGAATAGACATTTGGTTGCGTCCTTCTTTCTCATAACGTATAATTAAATGTTTTGAGTTGGTGAGTAACGTCTTCATATGGCGTTGATGACCATAAACTACGATATAGGTACGCTCTCAAAGTAAACAAATATTAGTAAATATTAAGTAGATTTGGTGCCTTTTAAATTGATTATGTACAGTCAGAAACTTATAAGAAATTGAGTTTTTAATATAAAAAAAACTAAGTTATATTTATTGTTTTAATAGCAAATAATTTTATTATAGATAATTGATATTCTTAATTTTTATTACAATTAGTAATAACGTATCTTCTCACTACTTTTATACTGTAAAATCTTGAGATATGTGTACGTGTCGGCTAATGACTGTTTGATACTTTGATATAATATAAGTTTTTTTTTGGCCAAGATATAATATAAGTGTAACCGCGTCCAATCAATGTCTTATTTTAATAACCATTTTAATTAAATAATTAATTATACATAAACTATAAAACAATGGTATAAATTAACTGAGGCCCAATGACCAATATACAAAGGCTTAGGATGGACACATATGCATGTGCGCTAACTACTAATTATTTTCTTAATTAGGAAGGATTAGGGCGCTAATGATTCAATTTTTTATATTCTGGTTAATAATTAATAGAGTTTTTACGTCTGATTGTACCAACATGTTAAGATTGACATTTGTACAAACATGTTTTCTTGGATTAATTAAGTAGTAAATTATTAGTTGAATAATACAAAAGTGCAATTTGCTGATAAATTTTAAAAAGTGGCTATGTCAGAAAAAAAATTTGAAAAAGTATGTATGCAAAAAAAAAATTTAGCAAACTATGTATACGCGCACCCCGGGGTCGCGCCTACCAGACATAGGCGCATCCCAGGGGTGCGCATATTGCATAGGCGCACCCCAGGGGTGCGCCATTACCACGATTTTTTTTTTTTTTTTTTTTTTTAAAAACCAATTTTTCAATAATGACGACTCGATGTTTAATTAAATATAAAATTATATATCTATTAAAAAAAATTTAAAAAATTTATAGTAAGTAGATATTTTAATTGCGATTCAAATGATGCAAAAATAAATAAATTTGGATTTACGGATTGACTGTACGGCATGCCGTAAGTTGATATATGAAAATTGTACTTAAAAAATTATAACTCAGACCATGTAAGTCCAAACTCAACACGGTTAACGTCATTTAGGTCGTAAATCAATTATCTACGTAGGATAATTTTTTGGATTAAAAATAAAGTGATTTTGTAACCCCCCATCGTTTACACCCAAATTTGACCGAAATAAGTAAATGCATTAGGTGAGAAATTTAATTATATACTTACTAAAAAAAAATCAAAAAAATTACAGTGCGTAGATAATTTAATTACGAATTAAATGACGCTAACTATGCGTTAATTTTTGACTTTTAGACTGACTGTATAATACGGTACGTAAAAAACTCTACATACGATACAAAAACTTCCAAATAGTGTTTTGTACAGTATTAAAACAGTGATTTTACTGTGCAAAACACTATTTGGAAGTTTTTGTATCGTATGTAGAGTTTTTTACGTACCGTATTATACAGTCAGTCTAAAAGTCAAAAATTAACGCATAGTTAGCGTCATTTAATTCGTAATTAAATTATCTACGCACTGTAATTTTTTTGATTTTTTTTGAGTAAGTATATAATTAAATTTCCCACCTAATGCATTTACTTATTTCGGTCAAATTTGGGTGTAAGCGATGGGGGGTTACAAAATCACTTTATTTTTAATCCAAAAAATTATCCTACGTAGATAATTGATTTACGACCTAAATGACGTTAACCGTGTTGAGTTTGGACTTACATGGTCTGAGTTATAATTTTTTAAGTACAATTTTCATATCTCAACTTACGGCATGCCGTACAGTCAATCCGTAAATCCAAATTTATTTATTTTTGCATCATTTGAATCGCAATTAAAATATCTACTTACTATAAATTTTTTAAATTTTTTTTAATAGATATATAATTTTATATTTAATTAAACATCGAGTCGTCATTATTGAAAAATTGGTTTTTAAAAAAAAAAAATATTCGTGGTAATGGCGCACCCCTGGGATGCGCCTATGTCCGGTAGGCGCGACCCCGGGGTGCGCGTATACATAGTTTGCTAAATTTTTTTTTTGCATACATACTTTTTCAAATTTTTTTTCTGACATAGCCACTTTTTAAAATTTATCATAAAATGATCTAAAATTTATTTTTTAAATAATAATTTATCAAATTCATAAATGAAAATTTAAAAATAATACATGATATAAAAATATATAACCCCAAACTACTAAAAGTGAAATTGTGAAACTCTTTTATTTTTGTAAAACACAATTTAAATTTGAAAATAAAACTAAAATCTAATTTATTTTTATATAAAAAATGAGGTTATTTTAAAATCATCATAGTAAAATATTATGGTGTTTTTAATAGTTTTTGAAAATATTTTCCATTAAGTTTAATAGAAAATTTAACAAAAGTAGCTAGTTATTTGTACAATACAAAAATGAAAATATTTTCCATTAAGTTTAATAGAAAATTTAACAAAAGTAGCTAGTTATTTGTACAATACAAAAATTTCAGTTATTATTCTATTCTAAAAAAACATGTTCGCGTCGACCCTAAATGCCTCCTTAAATCAATTATTTATAAAGTAGTAACGAAAATGTCTGCAGATTTCATAAGACATTCCATACTTTCTAGGGAAAGTTCGTTTTCAATTATACGAACGAGTAAATATTATTTTGTTGCAATTAAAATTGAGTTTCCTTCACACTTTTAAAAACGAAAGATTCAGTTTTTAATAATTAAAAAAAACTCTTTCGTTAAATTTTTCATTCGGTTTTAATATAAAATATTTTAAAAATTGCATAAATAACATACAACTTTTAAAATAATACAATTTAATCATTTAAAACTTTTGTATATGTTACAATTGAATTAAGGTTTAACCAACTCCCCACACATGGGTGAACTATAATTCGATTGGGGCTCAATTGAGTACCAATCATATTTATATTCAATTGTAAAATTTATCAAAGATTTTGTTGTGATATTTTTTAAAGTTTTATAATATATTTATAATTTTTAAAGCACATTAAGTTGGTTAAGAAATTTAACAGAATGAGAAAAATAATTCTCTAACCAAACATTAATGATCAAATCTTTCATTTTAAATATTAAAGGAATTTTTTTAATTTTGATCCTAATCAAATATTTGGTAACAGAAGTGAATCAAGGATTGCAAATGTGTGCAGTAATTAGTAAAAATATTAACTTGTGATCCACCAGAAATGGAGTAATTAATCACATGATTATAGTACGACTGTCAAATCTTACAAAATGTTGTATTCTTTAATATATATATATAGTGGAGTATTTTATTGCGCCACCCAAATCACAATATCAGATGTCATATGATTAGTTTGATATTTTTAAATTTGCAATTATTGTGTAGCATTTATATATATATATATATGATCAACCGCCGCGCCGGCACAAAGATACTCCGACTATAACCCACAATTATATATGTTTTTTTTTTTTTTTTTTCAAAACACAATTATATATGTTGCCCCAACATTTTTTTAGTAAGAGAAACCGATACTAGCACGAGTAAGGTTAGATAATGACTCAAATATTATTGAGCCGTGAATAATTTATTTATCTGATTATTCACGGCTCAAATACTATTGAGTCATCATTTTATTAAAAAAATAAATATTTTTCACGGTTCAAATATCAGAACCGCAAAATTTTTAAAAAAATATTTTGGCGGCTCTTTTTTTTTAGTTGTCCTTTTTTAAAAAGAATTACTTTTTTTCTTTTCACTATTTTTCACGGCTCAATCACTATTGAGCCAAGGGCAAAGACACTTTTAGTACTGGGTTTTTGTCCTAATGTCAAAGATTATGAAATCGCCTAGAGGAAACGTTTATCCGAAAGTTCAGGGACACTGTTGTTTCCTCCCCTCGCCGTTTCATTCCCAGGCCCACCACAAGTGATCCAACTCGATGACATTGATGCTCACGAGGGCTTGTCAGACTTATTTTCAACCGATATCACCATTGGAGCTTTGCTCGATGAAGACCCCTTAGGCTTTTTTGTCCATCCACTCGCTAGTGGGAGATCCTTGTCGGATTCAACTCTATACAAATGATCATTCGATGATACCCATTTGAGATGCGTGAATGTTGAAAAAGTTGAGCGTCTAATGGAAGAAATTCATGAAGGTTGTTGCGGACCACACATGAGCGTGCGAGACTTGGATACTTTCGGCTGACTATGTGAGACACGTCCAACTGTGTCACCTCTATCAAGAGTACAAAAACCAAATCCACGCACCACTGCATGAGCTCTATCCCATGACTTAAAATAAAATATTTCTTACGTCTCATTTCTTTTGAACCTTCTTTTTTTTAAAGGAATTAATATTTTTTTAAAGGAATTAAGCATAAGTGAGTAAAATTATAATATATATATATATACATACCTTATTTATTATATTTGAGTTTTTTATATAAATATTTGTAATTAAAATTAAATTTAACTTAATACTATATAATAAACACCTAAACAAATAACAAAATTTAAGACTATTAGTATTTCTCCATAATATCAACTATTTCATGTCAATATTAGGAATCAAATATATTATAAAATATAAAGATTAAGTGGATTTATATATAAAATTAACTTAAAATATATTAATCAATAATTAAAATTTAATACATTGTTAATTAATATGTTTTTTAATGATTTTGTAACGTGTATAAATGTTATATGTTAATCATTAGTATTTATTTTAGTAATAAAAATATTATCTTATATTTCAATTGTATAAAAAATATTTAATTAATTTATTTATTTCAGAAATATGATGAGAATGTATGGAAAAAAAATTATATATTTTTAAATATATTAATTTAAATATAATAGTGTTAACTTATTGTTTAGAGTTTTATGACTTATGTTGGGATCATATACTTATATAAAAATATTATTTTGATTAAATTGTTATGTACCAAACAAATGTATGCTTCCTTAATTTATTTAATTTGTAATAATACATTTTAATATGTGCATACATTCTATTCGTAAAATATAATATAATATTTTTTTGTATTATATAAATTTTATTAAATAAAATTTAAGACAAAATCATAAATGCGATGTAAAATAAATACAAATTATTATTATTATTTTTTATTTATCTTGAATTTTTTTAAAGTAATTATTTACATAGCAATAATAAAATTTGTATGAGTGACTATCCAATTATTTGCTTCAACTTGCAGATGTGCGTATCGATTGATAAGTCAATTTTCATCTTATTACATACAAGGGTACAAATCTCATGTGCTGAGTTGAGAAATTATGGCTATATAATATCTAGTGCACATGCCCTGTCTAATTCCCACTACTTAGTAGCTTTACGACTAAATGTAGTTATGTATATACCCAAAAGATTTTTTGTTTTGTTTTTGGTAAAAGAAACCTAGAAACAACAAAAACTAAGTACTAATTGTTTTTAACTATTTTAGAAGTGGATTTTCATTCACTATCAAACATCATAAGTTTCAAAATGTCTGAGGGAGGATTCGTTAGAGTGTGAAATAGCTTATCCAGATTAATAGTTTCCTTAGCCAAAGCATCTGTCACCCCATTTATTTCCCGGAACACGTGTCTAATATTGACTTTGTTAAAATTCAAAATAAATTTTCTGCAATCCAAAATGAGAGACATTAGTAGTCAAGTTATCAAGTTAATTGGTTCTTGTTCGTATGCTTCGACGTGAAGATCATTCACTCCCAAATTCGTTGTTATAGTTAGACCGTCTCTTATAGCCCACAGTTCTGCCACGAAACTATTGGTGATTCCAATATGTCAGAAGTCCCCATTCATTTCGCATTACCCCGCTCCTCCTGTCGGTCCTGGGTTCCCCATTGCTGAGTCATCCGTGTTAAGTTTAACTCATACATGTTCCAGAGGCGTCCAACCCATCCAGATGACCTTTCTTATCTGATGATTCTTTCTCCTCTTGAAGTTGTCTGAGATGCTCTTAGCCGGAGTCAAACTTAAAGTAGAGACAACAACTGAAATAAGAGGGTTATTGAAAACATAAAAATTTATGTTCTTCCAAATGAACCAAATGGTCGATGTGAAGATAAATCTTCATTCAATTTATTTCGCATGAAAATGTTTGAACCTACAATTCAACTCAAGCCAAGGTGAGAGATTAGATAAATATAAATCATTTAAACCATAAGGAATACCAATATCATTCCAAACTTTCCTCGCAACCATGCAATCCCGAAGGATGTGAATAATGTTTTCCTCATGGATACTACAAACTTGGCAAATAGGGTTAATGTTCATGCCCATTTTGTGAAGAAGTTGCGTTGTGGAAATCCTATTATGGTTACACAACCATAAGAAGGATTTTATGCGCGGGATGATATCACACTTCCAGATCCATTCCCAGTTTCCTGAGATCAGCTCTAGATTCCTGATTCCCTCCTGCTTTATGAAATAATGGACAAAATACAGAGACAAAATACCTTTTCGGGTCTCCCATGCAAACTAACCTACCTTGAATAACAACCGAAGAACCTCTTGGAATTGCCCAAATATTCTCTTTGACTTCATCAGGAAGATGGAAGGAAAAATGAGATAAATCTCATTCCCCCGATTCCCTCATTAAATCTTTTACAATAAACTTTTCCTCATTGCGATTTAGGGGGTCACTAATGATCGATCTAAAATTTGTTTGTCTCATCCACGAGTCAAACCAAACATTAATTTTATCTCCCTCACCACTAACCTAACCCATTCTTTTGTCTATGGTTCGACTTCCGTGAACCAACGTTTTTCCATTCATGGACCCCAATATTGTGAGTTTCCGATTTGGATTCAAATATTTGAACTTCAGAATTGTAGCTCAAGGGTTGATATTATTATGACATCTCCTTGGGAAATTGGCAAGTGAAGCTAGATTTCTTTATCTTGTAATAGGAATTTTCAAACCTCCAAACTCTTTTGGGAGCGTAACAAAATTCCAATTTAAAGCATGGAACTTTCTTTTATCATTTGTAAATCCCCACAAGAAATCTCTATTTAACTTGTCCAACCGCCTACTTACACCCAAATGATTTAATATCCAATCATATATAATATATTACTAAATAACCAAAGTTCTCAGCACTTCAATCTCTCTAATATATATAGGTTAGTTATCTATTTACTAGTTATACTTTGTAAGTATAACAAATTATTATCTAACTTTATATAAAATTACAATTTGTTAGCTCTGTCTTATTTGATATTAAATATTGACGAAGACATGAACCTATTTGTCGCGTGTCAGTTAACAAGTTATGCTTTTTTTCAAAGTTCAGCTAGCAAATTGCAATTTTTTTAAAGTTTAGTAAGCAATTTGCATAAAAAAAACAAAGTAAGATATATAATAAACAGAATATAAATTTATATCACAATTATACACACTAAATTAGACGCAATTAACAAATTTTTAATTTTATATAAAATTAATTAGTAATTTGTTAAAAAATAATTGAAGACATTCAAACTTGAACTAGCATTTTAATACTTAACCCATACATATAACCAACGTGATTGTTTGCAAAATCATAACCGAATACGACCCATAAGACCATGTGCATTCGTGGGGAAAAAAAAGGAAACCCCACGACTTTTTGACCACATCAAATGTTTTTATGCCATTTCAAATCTTACTCAGGAGATCTTTATGAAGTGTAGCTCCCATACGTACACATGCACCATCGTGTTCTATGGGCCATATGCCCTAACACCACCTAATCCCCATTATATATATATATATGCATGTATAATTATATATATTTTTTTTAAGTTATGATGATACCACAAGTTGCTTGTTGTATATATATGGCAATCTAGACGTACGTATTGTTTAAATGTTCATAAACTTTTATAACCTATCGTGCTATACATAAGAATATCTAGATTTTCATTAGTCTAAATTTGATACAAGAAAATAAGCCATATACGTACCAAAACTAGTAATATCTTGTAAAACTCCAAAGATATTTATCGTGAATACAAATGATTGAATTGACAGTTCAATAAGGAGACGAGTTCTTCATATCCAACGGACTTTACCAGAAAAAACCCGTCAACAACTACGGAAGAGAATGGACATCCAACCCATAATGTTATTATTTATTTATTTTTAGAGATAATTAATAATCACGTTGCATTGGCCAAAATAAAAATCACGTTGCGCGCTAAGATATGTGAATGGATTCATGGTTAGATACAAATCAGAAGATCAACGAATGCATGGAGGTTAAAGTCAAACAGAAACAAACGAACGTCGAACTAATTGCCATGGATGTATTAAAAATTAGTATCTATTAAAGTTAATATTTATTTTTATAGATGAATTAAGTTTAATAATGATGATGAATTATTTTAGATTATTTGTTTGCAGTTACTTTAATTTTTATATATACTGAAATAAATTTATTTCTAATTTCCTTTTTTAATGACCTTTTAACAATTTTTTTCACATACTATATGTTATTAGTCTAATCAATACCATAACAACAATTCGGATACCTTATTGTAAATAATATATGAACCCTACTTAAATAGTAGTGGAACCGGGACCTAACCAGTTGGATCCTATTAAAAAAATTAAAACGAATACTAATATTTTTTAAACTATTTTATTGTATTGTATATAACATAATAATATTTATCTATTTAGATATTATTAACCATTTTAACTAGTTCCTAACTCTACCCTAATTCCAAAAATTCTACCTTACCTATTAGACCATAATTGTTTAGGTTCGGAATTTAAATGAGTAATTTTCTAATTCTTTATTTTAGAAACAGTTGTATCCATATATCCATAATTTTTTTTCCAAACCTTATAATTTTTTTTTAAAAAAAATTGTTCATTTTAGAAGCAAACGACAGAAATCAATACTTATTTTCTAACTCAGGTTGACCGTTGACTAGTACTATTAAATAAGTAGCTCATTTAACTAAAAGAAACTAGCATTATTATTTATTAAGATATTTTGTTTGGTTCAGTTATTATTATTTAAAATGATATATATATATATATATATAGGTATGCTTGTAAGCTGTAACTGTTATTTTATAGTAGAAAATTTATCACAATCAACCAATTTTTATTATAATGGTATAGTTAGTAAAAAGTATAACACATAAACTCGTAATATTTTAATTTTTACCGCACAATTATAATTATAGACATATGTGGGGCCAAACACAAAAGTGCCTCACCGCCCAGTGGAAGTGGTTCTTGACTAGTTGACTAATGAAAGTTGAATAACCGACTAACCGACACAGTCGTTCATTCACACATTACACGTGTATTGGATTTTTTTTTGGTAAATATACACGTGTATTGTATTAATTGAGCACTTTATCACTTTCTATTTAGTATTTACCCATAAATAATTCACGCTTTTACCGCTGTAAAATATAATTAACTGTTATTTAAACTTTATTTCATAAATGATACGACGCGTTTTTCAACCTATTTAAATACTTGGGGCTTATCAAAGTAATAACATCAGAAAATCTTCTACTTTGGACCACCATTAATCTTTGTTAGGCCTTGAAAAAGATGACCATTCTTACAGTAATCCCTTTCTTTCATTTTAATAGACATTCTGGTCAAAGATTCAAAAGTCTAAAAGACAGGAAGGAGAAAAGTTATTATTAAAAAAAATGTTTCTTATATAAAAATATTCTTACCATTTCAACCCAACAACATAAAGTTAAAATGTTTTTTTTTTCCTCTTATTATTTCGTCATTTTTTTTTTTTAGTGTGTAAACAAGGATAAAGAGAGAAGTTTATTTTTGTGGAATAAGAATTAGAGTACGGCCAATAATTACAATTTTAGAAGGGAAATTTAAAAATTTATAAGGACTCAATTGAAAATAATTATATTTTTTATGCTTAAAATTGTACAATATCAAAAGTTTGAGGGGGAAATTACACTTCCTCGTCCTTACTTGACTCTGTGACCAGGGGTAAAAGATGTTAACTATGAATATATTTTTTAAATTTTCATAGCTTGAATCTCTAATTAAAGAATAAAGTGTTAAACATTTACCTTATATTACCATATTTGTTTTTTGTGTTTTGCTCAATTATTACCATATTTGTTAGAGTGCGTGTTTGTGTGGAAGTACTTTTTTTTTTTTTGCCAATGTGGAAGTACTTAAAGTGTAGTAATAAAAGCATTCCTCATTCAACGAATCTTCTACCTTTTCTGTTATTTATAATCTTCAAAATAGAAAAGACAGACAAACAAGCCAAACTTCCACTAATATGCATTTCTATATTTACTAATGATTAATTAATACTAATCAATGAAACATTAAAGTGCATCGTTTATCCACATTCTTGCTTTTCATAAATATCTAACATCAGGGGGATTTTAAGTAACAATTGGTCTCTATACTTTCTACAGTGGAAACTAGTTATACTGATAATTAGTATTAATTATTAAATAAACAATCAAATTTATACTATTTTGTATGTACTACATGGAGAATTAGTATTAGGACAGATAATGGGTAGGCTATGGTACGGGTATGACAAATAGCATAACCATACCATATTTTTAAACCACATACCATAACCATAATTATTATGAGTACAATTTTTAATACCATAACCATTAAAATAACTGTGGTTATTAACCATAGTTTTACATGTATACCCATAGTTATTCCACACATGGAATATAATAAAATACCGAAAAATTTATTTTAAAAAATATATAAATCTATATTGTCAACAATAAAAATATATAAAACTAACATCACAGTTATTTATTACATGTATGTACATTAACTTCCTTTATTTAGTATATATTAGTTTATTAATAATAATTAATTATTATATTTATATAATAACCATGGTTATAACCATGGGTATAACTCAAATACCATAACCATAACCATTATGGGTAGAAAACTCATCACCATAATTGCACCACACCATAATGATACGGTTAACCATTTTAAACAGTAACGGTTATAACTATGGTTATGAGTTTTTCGCCGCACCATTGTCATCCCTAATTAGTATAGTATTTGTTAACGTTGGTAAAATGTAGTAAGTACTTTTATGTTAATAATGGATCATGTCTTTTTTTTTTGGTAAATTATAATGGATCATGTCTAATACTTGTATAACACTACCACACAATTAAAAAAATATTGCATGGAATATAATATTTTATACATTTTTGTATATGTATACTTAAAAAGTCTAATTTTAATATCTCCCTAATTTACGAGCAATCGTGGTTTCTTTCCTCCACTCCTTCTCTTTCATTCTTTTAAAGAAAGATAGAAGTTGACCTTTCGGCTGTGAACTACCTACCTTTGCAATGTTTGACTTAATTTATCCACTAATCTATAGCTTAAACAATAAGTTAGAGATATAGATAAACTCAATATCATCATTATAAATATTGGAATATATTATTTTTATTATAAACCATACTTACATTTATAAATATAAATTTAAACTTTATGATCGAATAACTTTTTTTTTTTGACCAAATGATCGAATAACTAAGTACTTAATATCCTTTCACATCGTATTATATTTCTATTAGTATGATATTTTCATTAGGGGTGATCAAAAAATACTGTAGGACCGAATTTCCGACAAGATCGGCCCGAGACCGGCCCGACTAGGACCGAGACCGAGCGGAAGGTTTTTTTTCTTCAAGGTCGGTCTCGGTCTCGGGCTTTTCCCCCGAAAGCCCGTTTAGGCCCAGACCGAATGTATGTGGATTTGAGATTTTCATAATACCACACCGAATAAAATGTGGATTTTTGAAGTTTTCTATATCTATAAAAACTGCATCCTGATAAATTTACTAAAGAATATAGTGAGGTCATAGTGTTTTTTTGAGAGGTAAACTATTCTTTCACTTTTTACTAAAAAATACCGTGAACTCATAGGTTTTTTTTGTGTGTAGATTCGGTTCAGGACCGAGACCGACCCGAGTCAAGAAAGACCGACTCGAGCGGGCTTTTTTTGCCGAGGTCGGTATCGGTCCTCCAGAAGGCAAGACCGAAATTTCGGTCTCGGTCTTGCCTTCAGGACCGGGCCGGCCCGCCCATGACCAGCCCTAATTTCCATATAACAAAAGTTAATGGTTAAAATTGTTTGTCCTCCATAAGGTGGACAATCGTAGACGAAACAAGATCAGTGGATTAGGCGCATTAGAAATTTTGTGGTGCAGCTAATCGTTAATAGGTGTCTCGTGATTAGACACGGTTGGAAATTGTCAATCAATAACTTATATTGATTAAGAGATATAACATTTGTTTTCTCGGTGATTAATATTGAGAAAGCGTGTATCGAAATATAATTGAAATTATAATTCAGAGTTAGAGGTTCTCTAATGTGAAAATATTCAAAACTGAATAAATTCGAAGCCTGTGAATCTCTCAGAAAAAAAATCATAGTATGTCAACGTAGTTCGCATACTATGGATGCTCTCTAGAGTTTCTAAAGAATGTTGTTAATTATCTTATAAAGATTAATTAGTAATTAGTAATTAATCAACTACACCCACTACATGATTCATTTGTATGATTAATTATCTGCTAAATTAATTGTAGTGGAGTTTGTTTTTATTGGGGTTCTATCTATTCTTGTCAACTTTGTGCACATGCTTCAGGTCAATAATTTGTGTTCAACTTATTCTATGGGGTATATAGTATAGGTAGCTTAAAAAAAGATGGCTTAGGAAAGAAATGAAAAAGTTCTATAAATAGAAAATTTTAACACATATAAAATACATAGTTTTAGTCTTTTAGATTTACTTAATTTAACGATAATATTAATTGAAATGAACTTGTCTAAAATAGAATCACAATTTACTTAACGGAGTAACTATGATTATTGAAAAATACCATGTCTTTATAACAATTAATATAAATCCAATATTATAGGTGATTTTAATAGTTAGAGACTCAACTTCGAACAAACACAATTCTAAACCTGGTAATTCTTATAAATAGTTTATGTTAAGGAAAATGATTTGAATCAAATATAACAACGCGACTTAAATAATATTATTTTTTTACTTATATGCAACCAATAAGAAATAATCATATACTTAAAAATATAAGTAAAAAGAAGATTTTTTTTAAGTATATGAAGATTTAAGGACGGTTAGATGCATGATGGGAAGCCGCGAACCCAATTGGATACGGGGGAGAAAGGGTCTCTATCAAAGGCACCGACTGTGCAAGGCAGTAAGAGTACTCATACTCAGGGAGGTAAGGGACAAGGTGAGGTTTCTAACATATGTGTAGATATTAGTAGCTCTATGTAAGTTGGCTTGGCTGTATTTTTTATCATGTTATTTATGAATCAAGTAAACCTTTCTAGTAGCAATATGGTTCCTGAAAAATTCCACATGAGATCCATTATGTGGAATGTTAGAGGATTTGGTAATCCATTAGCTGTTAAGGCAGTTAAGCATCTCATCCATATTCATAACCCTACTGTGTTGATTTTAATTGACACTAGACTCAGTGGCCAAAAGATGGACGTTCAAGCAGGTAAACTCCCGTTCAACAAATTTCTTGGGGTGGAAGCTAGAGGATTTAAAGGAGGTATCCTTGTGCTCTGGAATGATTACGAGACGAATATTACGAAGATGGCGTCTACAGAGCAGGAATTACATTTTAAGATCCAGGTTATTCCGTCTAACCTGTCTTGGTTCATGTCTGCAATTTACGCTAGTCCTAATTTTAATGAAAGGTTACTGTTGTGGGATAATCTAAGGTCTGTCGCAGCTACTATTTCTAGTCCTTGGCTAGTAGTTGGGGATTTTAATGATGTCACTAATAGTGCCGAAAAATTGGGGGGTAATAGAGTTTGCATGAATAGGGTATCTCTGTTTAATGATATGATCAGTGATTGTAATTTGATTGATCTTGGCTATAGGGGGCCTAAATTTACTTGGAGCAATTTGTGGGATGCTGATAGATTTATCCAGCAGAGACTAGATAGGATGATGGCGAACTTGGACTGGAAGTTTAGATTTCCAAATGCTTCTGTGACTCACCTTACGAGAACCCATTCTGACCACTGCCCGCTCCACATAAATTCTGGTGGAGTTGGTGGCAACAGGGTAATTCGACCATTTAGGATGGAACCTATGTAGCTTGATCACCCTAGTTTTGAGCTTTTCGTTAAGAATTCTTGGAGAGAATTTAGTAATAGGATCACTCCCGCCATTAACCATTTCCCTGATAAAGCTAGAGCCTGGAATAAAGAAATTTTTGGTAATGTGTTCCAGAGAAAAGAAAAAATCCTTCGGAGGATCTCAGGAGCCCAAAAGTGTATTGCTAACTCTCCAAATTACTATATTGTCAATCTGGAAAAGAACCTTCAGACAGAGCTCTCTGAGATCCTGGACCAGGAAGAAAAACTTTGGGCTGCAAAGTCGCGCACAAAGTGGATCAAAGACGGGGATAGAAACACCAAATACTACCACATTTCTACTCTTGTTAAAAGAAGAAGAAATAAGATCTTGGCTATTAAAGACTCAATTGGAAATTGGATCTTTGATGAGGGTCTCATTCAAGAGGAATTTCAAAAATTCTTTTCAAATCTCTTCACAACTTCAAAGGGTTCCTCATCTATGGAGGTTGATCAGCCTGATTCCTGGAGAATTGCTCTCTCTGATAATCAAAGCCGTCGTCTTAACAATTCCATCACTTTGGATGAAATTAGGAAAGCCACTTGGGACCTTAAACCGTTTAAAGCCCCGGGGCCGGATGGCCTCCACCCGGCTTTCTTTCAAAAGCTGTGGAACTGTACGGGTAGTTCTCTGACTGAGGCTATTATTGATGTGTTTAAAAGGGGGTCTATCCCGACTAGTTGGAACGAGACTTTTATCTGCTTGATTCCAAAATGTAGTCAGCCTAATTCAGTCTCCCATTTCAGACCTATTAGTCTTTGCAATTCTATTTACAAGGTCATCTCAAAAATTTTGGTGAATAGAATTAGACCAACTCTGAAAGATATCATTTCCCCTTTTCAGACTAGTTTTATCCCGGGTAGAAGGGGTTCAGATAATGTCATTCTGCTTAGAGAAGTGCTGCATGTTTCTAAGCAAAAGCAGGGCAAAACTGGGTGTATGATCATCAAAATAGACCTTGAGAAAGCTTATGATAGAATTGAGTGGGATTTCATCAGAAGAACACTCTTTTTCTTTAATTTCCCGGATAAAGTCATTCAGTTGATTATGAGTTGCATCTCCACGTCTTCAATTGAAATTTTGTTCAATGGGGGGAAACTTGAAAAATTCTATCCATCCAGAGGGATTAGGCAAGGGGACCCGCTATCCCCGTACATCTTTATCCTATGCATGGAATATCTGGCGTTTCTTATCGATGAAAAAGTTATGCAGGGACAATGGAAAGGAATTAAAGTGGGAAGAGGTAATTTGACTTTATCCCATCTTTTCTTTGCCGATGATCTCATTCTCATGGGAGAGGCGACACCGGAAAATTGTAACTGTATCAACTCGGTCTTAAAAGAGTTTTGCGAAATTTCAGGACAGAAGGTAAATCAGGGGAAGTCAATCATGGTTTTCTCCAAAAATGTTCCGGTTACCCAAAGAACTCAGATAGCAATGAGTTTACAGTTTAGAACAGTTGAAAACTTTGGTTCTTACCTTGGCTTCCCTTTGGATTTGTCGAACTCAAAAGTTAGCTCTTTTAACTTTATTCTGGATAAAGTTAGAAGTAAACTCTCGGGTTGGAGGGCAAAGCTGTTATCAATGGCAGGTAGAGTGACGTTGGTCAAATCGGTCTTGTCCACTATCCCTTCCTACTATATGCAATGTACTATGTTGCCTAATTCAGTCTGTAAAGAACTGGACAGGATTAATAGAAATTTTGTTTGGGGATCCACGGACCAGAAAAGAAAAATCCATTTGATCAATTGGGAGGAAATAACAAAGCCGAAAAAGCTTGGGGGGCTTGGTTTGCAGTCGGCTGTGTATCGTAACAAAGCACTTTTGGGGAGTTTGGCTTGGAGATTGAAAAAGGATACAGCTCCTTGGGCTGTGGTCATTAGAAACAGAACTTTTAAGCATGATGGAATTTCTCTCTCTACTTCGAATAAGACGCCTTGTAATTGGAAAGCAATTAAGGAAGGTATGACCACCCTTAAATTAGGTTATGGGTGGGTGGTGGCAAATGGTAGAGATATTAAATTTTGGCATGATAACTGGGTGGGTAATCAACCCCTGCGAGCGGCAATCTATGGTCCACTCAACTATGAAGAAGACAGTCTGCTGGTAGGAGATGTCTTCCAAAATGAAGAGTGGAAACTAGATAGAACGTCCTTTGACTTCCCCAAACAATTTGTGGACATGTTTCGAGGTACTCCAGGGGCCAAGACCAATGGATCCTCGGACACGCAAATTTGGAATGGCACTCACTCGGGGAATTACTCTACAGCATCTGCATACTCTCTTTTAGCTGGCCATGACACAAATAATCAGGTGGTTAACCAATGGGATTGGGTTTGGAAGACTCAGACTATCCCAAAAATTCAGTACTTTATCTGGTTATGCCTTAAAGATAGACTTGCCACCAGCAAGCTATTGAACCATAGAGGATGTAATTTGAGTCCTCTGTGCCAAATTTGTTATTCTGGCGTGGAGGACATAGATCACATTTTGCGTGGGTGCAAGCATGCTAAAGAGATGTGGATCTCTGCCACTGGACCTCCTAATCTGGGTCAATCTATTGACTACCCTTTGAATGAGTGGATCAAGAAGGGTTGTCAGGATTCGATAGCCAATATTCAAGGCGTTGAGTGGAAGTACTTTTTTCCTTATGCGATATGGAATATTTGGAAAAATAGGAACTCTCTTATCTTTAATGATAAACCTGCTTTTTCTTCTGTTTATTCTTTATCTTTATCTCAGGCTAAGTTTCATAAAAATGTTTATCTTGAGATTGACAGTGCTAATGAGTTTATTTCCATTGATATTAGTTGGGTTCCTCCCAAAGAGGATTGGTTTAAAATTAACACAGATGGAGCTGCTAAGGGAAACCAAGGTTTCGCAGGAGCCGGTGGGGTCATCCGAGACTTCAGGGGTCATTGGGTTGCAGGTTTCTCAAGGAATTTGGGTTGCTCAAACAGTCTCACTGCGGAATGTTGGGCCATCCGAGATGGACTGCTTTTGGCAAAGACACTCGGATTAAAATCTATTCACCTTGAGACGGACGCCCTTTTAGCCCATAAGGTAATCTCTGATGAAAATATGTCAAATCAAAAACTAATGCCGATCATTGCGGATTGCAGGAAGCTATTGATGCAGTTCGAAAGAATGAAGTTCAGACATATTTTTCGAGAAGCGAATGCAGTAGCAGATATCATGGCGGGTATGGCGCTCAATCAGAGACATGTTTTTGAAATTCATAGCTCTCCTCCGAAGGAAACTATTATCGCGCTCCGGAAAGATGTTAGAGGTTTTTCTGTTTCGCGAATTGTTAAAGTTAGCTAAATTTGGTTGTGTATTTTGAACTTGGGTGTTTAATTGTCACCTATTGCAGTTAATTTAATCCATGATTATAAAAAAAAAAAAAGACAAGATAATACTTTAAATAACATTAAACAGAAGCACTATAAACCCATTTTTTTATATAAAAAATATGATTAGTGTAATACTTTGTCCCACATAAAATAAAAAGAAATTATTTGAAACTCTATAACCATAAATGTATTACTCAAAAATGTATTACTCAAGTTTGAATTTTTAATTTTCTAGCCCAAATAATAAATAAAAAGAAGAAAATTCCTAAATTAATGCTCATTGGGCTGATCAGAGGCCCATCTATAATATTCTAAATTTTGATTTCCTTATTGGATCTGTTGTTGTGAGGCCCATTTAAAATTTAAAATTTAAGGTACACACTTATGGAGGTGGGCCTTTCCATTAAAAGACGTGGGACCTCATTGTCATTTTCATCGTGTTTGACTTCGTGCGTGGAGGAGAAAAAGTCAAAGCACTGGAAAGCTTCCAATGAAATTTGCTAAAGAATGGATCCATTCTGGTTTCTTCAACATCGGGACGGAATTAGATGGCAGACGAATTTAGTAAACATAAATATATAGGGTAAATAGTCAAAGTGTCCCCTAAAGTTTAATCGAAATTTAAGAATCTCTCTTAAATTTTAAAGTGCCCCTTAATATTTGAAAATGATGAAAAATCCCTCCATTGTCAGATGATCTTTTAGGGGGAATTTTTCATCATTTTCTTAACATTATGGAGATTTTAAACTTTAAGGTGAATTCTTAAATTTCGGTCAAATTTTAGGGAGCACTTTAACCATTAACTCCATAAATATAATATCAGTTGATTAAGTTAAATAATTTTACAAATACATAATTTTGAATTTTACAAATAACTCAAATCAAAACTCTAATCCTGTACCAATTAAACAATCTAATTCTACTATCCATATTTTCTTTTATATATTAACTTAAATACATAAATTATAATTCAATTCACATTCAACAATTTAATAGATAGCTACGCTTTGTGTCTCTGCTCTAGTCCCATCCTTTTTGGCCAAAAAAAAAAAAGTCCCATCCTTTGACTTGGCAAGTTGAAAATGTCCCAAAATCTTTTATATATTAACTTAAAGATTTTTTTTGAAAACTAAGTATATTGATTTTTTTATTTAGAAAAATAAGTATGTAAATTTATTTTTTAGAAAAATAGATATACGCGCACCCCGGGTCGCATCTTTTGCACATAGGCGCACCCAGGGGGTGCCTATTCAAAGTTTTTTTTTTGACCAAGTCGCTTCAAAGTGGCGCCGGGGCTGCTGGGCATTGTCTATTTTTTTTTTTTGAAAATCAATTTTTTTTATAACGATAACTCGATATTTAATTAAAAATAAAATTATGTATCTATTAAAAAATTTTAAAAAAAATTATAGTAAGTAGATATTTTAATTGCAATTCAAATGATGCAAAATATATTAAATTTGGATTTACGGATTGACTGTGCGGCATGCCGTAAGTTGAGATATGAAAATTTTACTTAAAACATTATAACTCGGACCATGTAAGTCCAAACTCAACACGGTTAACGTCATTTAGGTCGTAAATCAATTATCTACGTATGATAAGTTTTTTGATTAAAAATACAGTGATTTTGTAACTTAACATCGTTTACACCCAAATTTGACCGAAATAAGGAAATGCATTAGGTGAGAAATTTAATTATATACTTACTCAAAAATAATCAAACAAATTACGGTGCGTATATAATTTAATTATGAATTAAATGACGCTAACTATGCGTTAATTTTTTACTTTTAGACCGACTGTATAATACGGTACGTAAAAAACTCTACATACGATACAAAAACTTCCAAATAGTGTTTTGCATAGTAAATTTACTGTTTAAACAGTGTAATATACTGTGTAAACAGTCCATTTACTATGACACTTGGGAAAAAAAAAACTTTGAATAGGCGCACCCCAGGGTGCGCCTATGTCCAAAAGGCGCGACCCCGGGGTGTGCGTATACCTATTTTTCTAAAAAAAAAATTACATACTTACTTTTCTAAATAAAAAAATCAATATACTTAGTTTTTAAAAAAAATCTAACTTAAATGAATAAATTATAATTCAATCCACATTCAACAATTTAATAGATAGCTACGCTTTGTGACTGCTCTGGTCCCATCCTTTGACTCGGCGCGTTGAAAATGCCCCAAAACTAACCATGGATAGATATTTCAATTAACTTTTATGAGTAAATATATACATTACATTATTTATTGTAGTAGGAAGAAAAATAAAATGCTGAAATTCAATTATTTACTGATCAAGACACGTAAATTCTTTTGGATAGCACGTCTACCTGCATATGGTACATTCAAGAGCTTTATATCGTCATCTTCTTGAGCTCATATTGACTAAACTCATTGACGGTTGGGTTGATTATCAAATTCATAATCTTTAATTATTTTACAAAATTTACATAAACTTTAATTTTATAAATTTGTTATTTAGACTTTTGGAGTTAGAGTAAAAAGTTACATTTGTTTATTTTACGATAACATTTTATTTGTTTATTTTACGATAAAATTTTCCAACGTATAAATGGTTCATAATTTAAAATTAATATTATTTTAAAAAATACAATTCTGGAAAATTATTAAGGGAATAAATCAAAGTTTTTAATACAATATATTAAATATTAAATAATACTTAATGAATGATTTTTTTTATTTATTTGATATTTTTTAATAGAAAAATTATATTAAAAACTATTTTTCTTCCTTGCATTTTCAGTATTTTATATATTATAAGATTTTTGAACAAAAATAATACAATTAATTACCGTATGAACCAATCACGTATTAATCACATTAATTTGTCTAATTAAAAAAAAAACAGTAAACGGATACTATTTTCGGTGCTTAACCAATAGGAGTGAGCAAATTATCCATTTGGACCCGGAACTTATTCGGAACCGACACTTCGGATAGGTTTCGGGTAGGGCCGACAATTGCGCGGTGAAAAACTCATAACCATGGTTATAACCATCAGTGTTTTTGTTTTTGGCCAATATAACTGTCAATGTTTAATATGGTTAACCGTACCATTATGGTGTAGTACAGTTATATTGATGAATTTTCTACCCATAATGGTTATGGTATTTTTATAACCTTGAAGTCGACCCCCACTCTCCATCAAGCTCTCATTCACAGTCAATCCATTATATCTATGTATATAACATTATATTGCAGTCAATCCATCTCCCCCCCTCTCATTCACTTTCACCTCTCTCTGGTAGCTATGGAGTCTATGAGGGTATATTATATCAGTTGCAATACAATGAAGAGAACTGACGTAAAGCTTAATTATCTGGACCTCTCCACTTATCTTAGATAGATTTTTAAAAGTAACCGTGTCAGAATTTTTTTTTTAAAAAGTATGTTATGATAAATTTTTTTTAGCAAAATGTGCATATGCGCAGGTGGTACCTGCGTTTTTCTGAAGAACGCAGGTACCACCTGTGTTTTTCATTTTTTTTCGTTTTTTTTTTTTGAAAAAAATATTAAAAAATTACAGTATGTAGATATTTTAATTTCGATTCAAATTATGCAAAAAACATTAAATTTGGACTTACGGAATAACTGTAGGCTCTGCCGTAAGTTGAGATATGAAAATTTGACTTAAAAAAATATAACTCATACCCTGTAAGTCCAAACTGACCACGGTGAACGTCATTTATGTCGTAATTCAATTATCTACCTAGAGTAATATTTTTTATTTTTTTTAGTAAGTACATAATTAAATTTCTCACCTGATGCATTTGATTATTTCGGTCAAATTTTAAGACAAGCGATGTTAGGTTACAAAATCATTGTATAAAAAATCAAAAAAATTACTCTAGGTAGATAATTGAATTATGACATTAATGACGTTCACCGTGGTAAGTTTAGACTTACAGTGTATGAGTTATATTTTTTTTAAGTCAAATTTTCATATCTCAATTTACGGCAGAGCCTACAGTCAATCCGTAAGTCCAAATTTAATGTTTTTTTGCATCATTTGAATCGAAATTAAAATATCTACTTACTGTAATTTTTTAAGATTTTTTTCGATTTATTTTTCGATTTTTTTCGATTTTTTTTTTATTTTTTTTCAAAAACGAAAAAAAAAATGAAAAACGCAGGTACCAGTAGCGTTTTTCTGTTTTTCAGAAAAACGCTACTGATCTACCTGCGCAGATGTACATTTTGCGAAAAAAAAATTTACATATATACTTTTTTAAATATTTTTTCTGACAGGTTACTTTTAAAAATTTATCCTTATCTTACTGTGTTACTTTCTCTGCAAAATAGAAAACTTTTCTGGGGGCATGAACACACACACATACAGTCTACAGACATGTCTCTCTCTCTCTATGCTACAGTTTTATGAGTAATTAAATTAAATCTGCTGCAGACAAAAGAAGTAAACTTCCACGTGACTTCACCGACAGAGAAGCTCAAAGAGACATGGCAACAAGTCAATCGAAGAAAAAGTGGCAATGGATGGCTGTGATGATTATGAATGTGGTGTGAACGAAGAAACCGACATCCGCCATGGATGGACGCGGGATTCATCTTCTTGCCCAAGCTCTCCAGCGAGCAACGTATTTACTCCGTAAAGCTCGCCCAAGCTCTCCAGCGAGCTCGCCCAAGCTCTCCAGCGAGCTCGCCCAAGATCTTAAGCCGGTTAGTCCCTGGATGTAAAGGAATTCCGGTGACAAATCCTATTGAAGAAGCAGGAGACTACATCGCGGCACAAATCTTCCAGGACGTCACGCTCCTGCAGTTGCTTCTGTATCTCCAACGGATTTACAGTAACAGATATGAGGTGGAGGAGAAGATGGTATTTTAGTATTTTCAATATAAGTCTCGTCACGTGGACGACACATGTTTGATTTACCGTCTCAAATAAATGGTCTTAGGACGGAAAGGGGAATTTTTGATTTCGTCCAAACATTAGGACTAAAATTTAAAATTTTAAACTTTAAGGGGGATTCTTAAATTTCGTCCAAACTTTAGGGGGCACTGTGACTATTAACCCGTGGTTTAAAAATGTGGTATGGTTATGGTATTTATCATACTTGTACCATACCCTAACCATCGACAACCCTAGTTCCCGGTAGACGTTTTAAAAATTGGGTAAGTTCCGGGAAAAAAATTTGAGAACCTATTTATTCGGTTTCGGTTCTTTTATTTGAGTACCATAAAGTAATCAGAATCAGAATTGGTTCTATATATATATATATATATATATATTATAAAAAAAATAGAGAAACCCTAGTATAGAGAACCGCAGCCTCTTAGCCTCTCACTATCAGAGACTCTCTTTTACCTTTGAATCACAACCTCTCTTCCACCGTTTGAAAGTGAAGAACCGCAGCCTCTCTTCAAAGTTGAAGAACCGCAACCTTCACGACGGCGCCTATCCGGCGTCTTGACTCTCCGACGTAAACTCTTCAATTGACGTCTTGATAAAAGTGTTTGAGTACTTTGACGACGCCTCATCGACGCTCCGACGACGCATCTCAGACGCTCTAGGTAATAACTAGCACTTCTATCACAGTAGAAGAATTTACAGAGAATGAGAGAATCGCGATACCGACGGTGAGCACGCGTCAGGCGAGGCAAGCACGAGCAGACGATCAGGCGACTAGTCGAGTCGATTTGCAGGCGAGCAGCTGAATACCCGCGAGGCCAGCATGCGAAGCAAGTGTGAGCAGGCGCCAGGCGAGGCGAGGCGAGCACGAGCAGCCAACCAGTCGAGTCGATTTACAGGCAAACAACTGAAGACACGCGAGGCGAGCAGGCGAACAGAGAGCAGGCGCGGCAGCAGGAGCAGCCAGCAAGTGATGGCGAGCACGAGCAAGCAGCAACGAAGCAGCCGAGCAGGCAGGCAACACTACGGGAGGAGGGGCCAATACCAGCCAAAAATCATAGTTTTATCGGCTGGAAAATCCAGCCGTTAATTTATCACGGCTCAAATTCATTTGAGCCGTAACATTAAGCATCGGGACAATTATCACGGCTCAAATTCAATTCAGCCGTGATAATTGCCGACCCAAACTCAAAAGAGCCGCGAAAATAATTATCGCGGCGCTTTTGAGTTGAGTCGCGATAATTATATATATTTTTTAAAACTCTTATTTTTCACGGCTCATTTGGGTTTGAGTCGTGAAAAATAATTATTTTCGTGAAAAAAAATAAATAATTATCGCGGCTCAACTCAAAAGCGCCGCGATAATTATTTTTGCGGCTCTTTTGAGTTTGGGCCGACAATTATCACGGCTGAATTGAATTTGAGCCGTGATAATTGTCATGACGCTTAATGTTACGGCTCAAATTCATTTGAGCCGTGATAAATTAACGGCTGAATTTTCCAGCCGTTAAAAATACATTTTTTGGCCGGTATTGACTCCTCCTCCCGTAGTGAAAATCCACGATTAGTTGATTTAGCGATACAACAATAGTTGATAAAACTAATATACCAAGTGGCAAGCCCTGTACATCCAAAATAGTTGTTGTTGAGTATATCTGTCTCTTTTCCTTAAGATTGGATGAATTGACCCAATTGTTACTAGTATACTCTGCAACATGACCGAATTAATCAAATTGATCGTGTATACTCTGCAACTGGACCGAATTGATTGTAGTATACTCTGCAACTTAACATAGCTAAGTTGACTCTGCAATTGGACATAATTGATAGTGTATATACTCTGATTGATAGTATAATCTGAATTGTTTGTGACAGATAATGAATAACAATGATTCGATTAGTTGCAATGTTATTGAATCTGACTCTGCAACTAGAACGAGAACAAATACTGCCCCAGTTATTACATCGATAACAAGTAGTGAACCATCATCAAGTATGAAACATAAGCATGGGGGTAGCAAAAGAAGTCGATCTCAGGTATGGTTTCATTATAAAAAGGAATATAATGCTGAGAAAAAGTTTGAGGAAAGCGTATGCAATTATTGTCATGAAATGATCAAATATCATGTAAATAATGGTACATCAACTATGTGGAATCACTTGAAAAATTGTAGCAAATATCCTGAGAATGTTGATAAGACACATAAACTTCTGTCATCGAGTTTTCAACCAATGAAATCTGGTGATGTTTTTGCTACCAATACACTTGGAACATGGAAATTTAATCAGGAATTGTGTAGACATATGCTTGCTAGGATGGTCATTGTGGATGTTTCAATTGTTGAGAAAGAAGGTTTTAAGGATTTTGTTTCAACACTACAACCTTTATACAAGCATGTATCACGGTTCACTGTGGCTAGAGATTGCATGAAACTGTATGCTAGTGAGAAGATAATTTTGAAGGGGCACTTAAATAAGATGAAATCAAGAATTGTGTTAACCACTGACATATGGACTTCCGTTCAAAATCAAAGTTACTTGTGTATCACTGCGCATTTTATTGATGATGACTGGAAGTTGCATAAACGCATCCTGAACTTTGTTGTGATGCCTAATCATAAGGGCAAAGATGTTGGGAAGATGATGGAGCAGTGCATTCTTGGTTGGGGGATAAGAGATAATATATCCACACTTACAGTAGATAATGCATCATCTAATGATGTGGTTGTTGGGTATTTAAAAAATAAGCTGAAAAGTGTACTTATCTTAGGTGGTGAATTTTTTTCATGTGAGATGTGCAACTCATATATTGAACTTGATTGTGAAGGATGAATTAAGAGAAATCAATGAATCAATTGCTCGCATTCATAATGTGGTTAAGTATGTTAGAAGTTCTCCACTTAGAGTTAAGACATTTGAAGAATGCATCAAAAAGGAATGAATCACATTTAAATGATCTATTTGTCTAGATATCACTACTATATGGATTCTACCTTTCTTATGCTTGAAGCTGAACTTAAATTTAGACAAACATTCTTAAGGCTTGAAGATGATGATGAAGTAGGTTTTGTGAAGGAACTTGATGGTAATGTTCCTACTATTGAGGATTGGGAGAATGCGAGAATATTGACATTGTTCTTGAAGAAGTTTTATACAACTACCAATAAAATTTTAGGAAGTTTGTATGTAACTTCTGATAATTATTTTGATGAAATTGTAAGCATACTACCAACTTTGAATAGTTGGGAAAATGATGATAATTACAATCTCAAGTCAATGGTTGGGAAAATGATGGAGAAGTTTGACAAGTATTACGGAATAATAGAGAAAACAAATATCATGGTTTTGATTGTTGTCATATTAGATCATCGACATAAGTGGAAGTATGTTGAATATTGTTGCGGGTTGATCTGCAGTAATCCATTGATAGTTGCAAACATGGTTGCTCAAGTTAAAAGTGATTTAGACTATCTCTATGCTTTTTATGAGAAACAAATAAACTCTTTAGAGATGAAGGATGATCTTTTGGATAGGGCTGATCATGGGCGGGTCAGACCGGTCCTAAAGGCAAGACCGAGACCGAAATTTTTGTTTTGCCTTATGGAGGACCGAGACCGACCTCAGCCAAAAAAAATCGTCTGGGTCGGTATTACTTGACTCGGTCCGGTCTCAGTCCTGGACCGAATCTGCACAAAAAAAACTACGAGTTCACGGTATTCTTTAGTAAAAGGCGAAAGAATAATCCACCTCTCAAAAAAACACTATGAGCTCACGGTATTCTTTAGTAAATTTATCAGGATGCAGCTTTTATAGAGATAGAAAACCTCCAAAATTCACATTCCTTTCGGTGTGGTACTATGAAAATCCCAAATCCACATTCATTCGGTCTGGGCCGGTCCTAAACGGGTTTCGGTAAAAAAGCCCGAGACCGAGACCGACCTTGAAGAAAAAAACCGTTCGCTCGGTCTCGGTCCTAGTCGAACCGGTCTCGGGCCGGCCTTGTCGGGAATTCGGTCCAACAGTCTTTTTTGATCACCCCTACTTTTGGATGATGTTGATACTTATAAACCATGTGATGATAGTGATGGTGGTGGTGGTGTCCCTCTTATTGATAGTATGGATCCATTAAAGATAAGAGAATGATTTAATAAGTAGAATGATATGGGCGTTAACGTGACATCCCAAAGTGATTTAGAGAGGTATCTTGAAGAGAAATGTGAAAAGGATACTAAAAAGGGTTTTGATTTACTGAATTGGTGGAAAGATAAGAAAACAGTGTATAAGGTGTTTGCTATGATAACAAGATACATTTCAGCAATTCTGATCACTACTGTAGCATCTGAATCAGCCTTTAGCACATCAAGGTGTGTGCTTAATCAATTTTGTAGTTCACTGAGCGTGAATCTTGTGGAAGCTTTAATTTGTAGTAAAGATTGGCTTAGAAGATCCCCATTGTCTATTACAATTGAGTAATACATGGAAGATGCTGAAAAATATGAACAAAGTATTCATTATTCAATATTCATGACTTATTTACTTCATTTTGGTTTTATATGACATGGTACTAACTATTAACAAATTTTCTTTTGTTTTTTTCATAGATCTTAGTGGAATTATGGACAACGTGTAAAATATTGCTACATGAAGAAATAGGTTTTGTGTTTGGAATTGTGTGTTTTGTTACATTATTATGAGTCAATTTAGTAATTTGGAACTGTGGTTTGGACTGTAATTTGGAATCGTATATTTGGAAACTGTCCGGTTTGGATTTTAATGTGGAATTGTTTTGTGTTTTGGAACTGAAATGGATTGTAACCGGAACCGAACCGAGAATGCAAAGAAACAGGTTCCTAACAGAGCACCCGAATGTCGAAACCATTTGTACAAACAAGTTTCGGGTTGGTTCCGGTTTCAAAATTAAACGGATAGGTTTCGATTCCAAAATTAAATACCATGTATTAAACTGGATAGGTTCCGGGAACCCCTACATTTACAGGGTACCCGGAACCGCTCGCCCCTGTTAACCAATGTTGTTTGAAGAAATACTATAGCTAGCCATGGTCCTCAAAGTTAGTCTTGATCATCTGGTCCCTTCCTTTGAGCTCGTGCGTTGAAATACATGCCCCAAAAAATCTCATTGCATGGATTTGAAATTTCCTTTCACATGCATGGGTTTCCCACCCACGTGTAAGTAAGGCCGGTCTATGACATGTAGAAACTTTTCAAAGGTTGAATTTGAAAATGAAATTTCAATTTTTTTAATTTACATTTTACTTGTATAATCATCCACAAAGGATCATTTTTTAAAATGTGTGACCATCTCAGTTTAATTTATTCTCAAAGAAAGGAAGAAGAGGAAACGAAACCCTAGATAGCAAAGAAAGAAATACGTGCCTTCTAGATGATTGCTTTACTTACCACAATAAGTTTCTCAACGGTCAAACTGTCTTGTATTTATTAACTGTCCGTACAAGCATTCCTCATTTATTTCTCTCCTCTTTCGTTGCAGCTTCCACTCTATCTTCTGCAACCTATATAAGACTCCATACTCCATAGATTCTTGCTTTCAAACACAAATCAAGAACAAGTATATATATATATATATTTCTTTATGTCTAGAAGCGGGAGAGAGCCAGTGAAGGTGGTGATCATAAACACGGAATACGTGGAGACTGACGCAGGGAGCTTCAAATCTGTGGTGCAGAAGCTGACCGGTAAAGACGCCATTGTTGCAGGTAGCTCATCGAGCTCGAAGGAGAGATCGTATCTTCGACCCGACCCATCCGTAGCAGGTCTGGATAAGAATTGGTCGATGATGGAGTTCGAACGGTTGTTGAAGGAGATGCCCACGGTGGATGAACTGTGCCGGACAAGGGATTGATGGAGAAGGCATGCATATGCTAATAATAAAGGCCACACGTCATTATTTTATGTGTATAGTCAATAGTGAGATCACGATTCGCAGTTCAATTTTGTTTTAATTGTTTTATTGCCGCCTCATATGTGAGTGTCATAGATGACATCATATTATTATTTTATCAAATATATACTGTTATTATACTGTTATTTATGTATATATATTTTAATTTGGTTATAATGTATACTATTATAATAAATAAGTTTTTTTATGCATTTTATCAATTCTAATATCGCAATAATCAATTTTAATTAGTCAATACAACATACAATTCTCACTCTTAAGTTGCATGTCATATAAATCACTTTAAAATTCTCAAAATATTATCATTATTCATTCATTCTCAAGATAAGTTATAAAACTTTAATATTTTTTCTTTATTTTATATGTATATTTATGATTTTATCTTAAATATATTGTATATAAATTTTATAAAATAATAAAATACATAATATTATATTTGATGGATAACAAGTATAAACAAATAAAAATTATAGACTAATTAAGTGTAAATTTATATTATTAAATAATAGTTTTATCAAATTGCATATCAATATTGTTTACCTTATTAGTTATTATAATTAAAATTTTAATATAAATTTAACATATGAATGAATAATAATAACAATAATATGGAGATAAACTGTTGACATTTTTATATAAGTATATAAAAGTCATTAAATCGTAATATTAAAAATATTAAGTTAAAAATATTATATGGACATTAATATATTAAAAAATATGAAAAATATTTTATATTTATTGACTCAACATATTTTATAAATATAAAATAAATAAAATTTTGTTTCTAGATATTTTTACTATTATTACAATTAGTAAAAAATTACTAATGATTTTAACATTTTCATTAACATATTACACAAATAATAGAAGTGACAAAACCATAAAAAATAACTTAAAATTATTAATTAACATTGTATTAACTATTAATAATTGTTACTATTGCTTTCTAATAATCATATATGTATTTGTTTTACTTAATTTTATGAATAAATAGACTTAATCTTGATTTTTTTAACAGAATTATAATATTTGAATAAATACAATAACTTATATTATACACAAATACTAATAAAGTTAATATTATTTATAAATATACCTTATTTTTTTATTGTATAATATTAAGTTTGATTTATTCTTAATTAAAAATACTTTTGTAAAATAAATAATAAGTAAACAATACATATATTTTAACTTACTATTTAATATAAAAATAATAATTCTCCTGCAAGTGTGCTTTCTAATATATAATTAAATAATGTATTCGATTTGTACATCACTTCATTTTCATTTTTTTTAATATATAAAACCTCATGTCTTTGAATTCAACTCATACTTAATAATTATTTCGATGATTACGAAGGATTAAATGAATGCGACAAATGACGGGCTACTGATTCATTGCAATTATATAGATAATAGCTAATAGATCGATGCATTTTTTTTTTTTGGCCAAACGATCGATGCATTAGTTAGCCTCCAATTTGACCGTTCATTTTTGTACAAAATAATGTCTGAAAACCGTTTTTTTGTTTTTTCTTTACCCTTTTTTTTCCAAATTGCAAAACTGTCAACTGTCAAGGCAGCACTTTCAAAATGATACTATTTGCAAATTAAGCGACTCCTTAAGGATTAGATCCTTCTCCCCCACGTATGTTTGTAATTGCTATTCAATTCCAAGCACATGTTTATTTTTTGCAAATAATAACCCCACGCACGCATGCTTATTATTAAGTTGTTTTTTGTCAAAGTCCAAGTAAAAACCGCTGGGCCAAATGTCCGTTGGTTTTTATTATTAAGTTGGAATCTTATTTTTAGATGGTGGAGATTAGTTGATAGGATTTGTGGATACTCTATAGTCTATGGTCCATTCCTATGACCAAGATCGTTGACACGTTACCTAATTGAAGAGATACCATCGAAGCTGATTGGTGAAGACGCCATTGTTGCAGGTTCTCCGACCTTGATCAAAGGCGAATTGATGGTTCTCCACAGAAATTGATGAAGGAGATGCCACAAGTACATGGGATTGAGACAATCAATTTTAGTTTCATGATCTACTATTAAACAGAATTCGAAAATAGGCTATTGTTTGTCTTTACAAATTTTATTCCTTAAGAATTGGTCATGGTTTCATTTCTTCCATTCCATCAAATTTTTCAATAAAAATAACTAAACACGTTTAAAAAATAATCTAATTAAATTTTTCAAAACTTATATATATTATAATGGAGTTCTAATTCGATTGAAACTTGATTGAGACTCAATCGAATAAGATTCAATTTAATTCCAATTCAATTATTGGGGCTATAGTTTTGACCCAGACCAACTCGTACATGGGTATGGGATTGAGACAAGACGTAAAATCTTAACCCCTTCAAATGTTACTAAATCAAGTTCCAATTGATGTGAGACTATTATAATATATAAAATAGTTTTGAAGAGTTTAATTATGATATTCCTAAACGTATTATGTTATTTTTATAATTAAACAAAAAACAAAACTAAAAATGGTACATGTTTGCACAAAATAATTTTTCGTGCAACTTGTTTTTTGTGATGGTTAATGGTTCAATACGTTTGAAAATGATGGTAATTGGTATCTCCGTTACTTTTCTGTTAAAAAATTACGTTAAATATTTTTTATATTTGCAAAATTAACTAAATATTTTTCTAAATGTTACAATTAAACCCTACAAATTTACACTAATGTTTCAAACAAGTCTCGACTCGATTTGAGCCACACCGATGGTCCGAACCTAGACCAGGTCACCCTACCTTAGGGACCTGGTCTGGGCTCGGACCCAGACCATAGGACCCCCGATTGTCGTTTGAATCGCACTCCATCAGGTTCAGTCCAAAACCGATTGGGGCTTCAATTGAACCCCAATCAGGGATCCTATAGTCTGGGTTCAGACCCATACCATAGGACCCCCGATTGGGGCTTAGTTGGAGCCCCAATCAATTTGGACTGAACCTGACGGAGTTCGGTTCAAACGATTGGGGCTCAACCATGGGGACCAGGTCTGAGTTCGTATCCTAGCTAAGCTAAGGGATTCTTGGTGTGGCTCGAGTCGGAACTTGTTTGTAACATTAGTGTAAGTTTGTAAAACTTAGTATAATATTTGATTAATTTTGCAAATATAAAAAAAAAATTAATGAAATTTTTTAACAGAAAAGTAACGAAAGTACCACATCATTTTCAAACATGTTGAACCAAAAACAATCGTTTGAATTGGAAAACTATTTTCGTTAAACATGTTAGCATCGTTTTCAGACTTTTCCATAATATTAACTTTGAACGTTGATAACTTAATGTATATTTGTAATCTCCTGATTCGAAACGTGGGTGAAATCACATATGCCCCAAATACTACTAGTTAGCAGAGTTCAAAAGTGAATTTCTAGAACAATAAATACGTCTGAGAAAACATTAAAGAAAACCAAACTCTTGGCCGGAACTTCATCAATAGATCGGTTCTGTAAGCTTTAGTCGTTAAGGAAGTTAAACAACCGGATCCGCCTCTTCATTTCCGGTGTCCGTAAAGAACTTCAAGCCCCTTCCTTCCTTCCTTCCCAGGACACAAATTCAGCCGGCGATGCTGTTTTTTTCATCAACTGAACTTTCCGATCTCCATCTTCTTCTTGATTGCCCTCTGACCATGGTATACGAAAGAATCTAGGATCCCCGATACTGTAAAAATACCTGAACACGACATAATAATCAATCACATGGCTATTCAAGTACAATTTCCATGATGGTGTTCAGTAAAACTAGACGAAGATTGGAGTTTCGACTATGATATCATTGATAACACTTAATGAAGAGCAGATGACTTATGCTAGTCGCTACATGCAGAGAGGCAGTAGAAGATTACCTCCTATTATAGCACACACGTTAGTCAGGAAATGCAAAAATGAGACGTGTTCTTCAGTGAATGTAACCTGCAAATAGGGGAACAAGCCAACTTGTTAAATACCTAATATAAAGAAGGAAACTCATCAAAAATATTGAAGCTGAAAGGGACCGAGGGACCGACCTTAATAGGGGACAGGTCATAAAAGAAGAAAACTCCAGGAAGGGATTGAAGTTGTCCTATCTCTGCTCCTCTGAAGTGCTCAGTCGCCGAGAACTAGGTAGGAAAACATTTAAGATATATATGTGTACACAAATAGGAGAAGCCAATACATTTTGGTTCTAAAATTCACCTGGTTAGACTGAATGGTCTGCCCACTCACATCCGTATACACGGTTGGTACCACCTACGCAGTAAGCAATACATTTTCTGATCTATCAGCAAAAGTTTTAATAATTTAATTTTATAAAGGTGGATATACAAACCTTGATGAAATACTGATACATTCCACTAGGTGTTGGTTGTGTCCAATCTACCCTGAACATGTGAAAAAAAATGGTAAATATTTGGTGCAACAAATAGTAGAGCCCAAAGGTAAGTTTACAGCAAGAGAAGGGCGCTAGGGGAAACGAAGCTTTACCCATCAAGAGGATTCACGACACCAGGGAAGTATTCTCCAAAAGTAAGTCTGTTAATCTTGTGACTTATCTGTGTCACATATTATGATACTCGTCAAATGAAGATAAGAAAAGAATAATACATATAAAATATTTGATTTCCTCATTTTAAAGTTTTAACTGCTTACTGATGTTGGAGTAGTCAATGCTTATGTTTTGAATTATAAAATGAAAAATAAACAGAAAGCAGCAACACACCGTACATTAAAGCTATCCTTTTGAAATGCTAGGAGATCGTGGACATGAACGTTTGATTGCTGAAAGCTTTTCCCAGGCGCAAAATGAAAATTTCCTGCCACTTTATTTACTTCGATAAAACCGTACATATTGCATCCTTCCCCTTCTTCGTCTTTGATCCTCTGTAGGAAGCCTTCTCTTTTACACTGCATGATACATATCATAAGGATTCAGGAACATTGCAAGTATTTTTCTGAAACACGTAACATGAGTGCAGTTTCCTTTTTTGACTAAGTATAACACAAAAAATAAAAATAAAAATCCCTAACCATCTAATAACAGAAGCTAGAACAAATGCATGAGGATTAAGAGATTCAAGCAAGGCCAGAGGATTTCAATATAAGGCTGCAAAGAACAAAAGCAAGGCACAGATAAACAATAAAAAGGATTTTCATGCAAGGGATTTATTTAATATTCAAATCTACCAAACAAGGTGGGAACAAATAATTGGTCTATGAATAAGCAGCTTCCAATGGTTGGAGTTGTATTGGCAAAACAAAGGCGAGCCGATCACAGAAACCAAAACTGTTACAGATTCTTTATTCCAATAAGCTTGCTTACAATCTTAGGGAACGTGTAGAATATAGACCCCTCAGAATTCCATTAAGGAATCACCTTTTGGAAAAAGAATCCAAAGTTAATGCAGAAGAATTAATGTAAACTCGTGTAACTATGATAAAATAAGGCTACAACAATCACACATAAATTTACTTTATTCCGATGGTTTAGGCCAACATCAAACACCACAATAGCTTTACCAATAATGTGTACCTGGTCAATACCATCAGGATTTGAAATGGCCCAGCCTTTCTTGCTATATGCTTCCCGAACTTCTTCACAAGAATTACAGCAATGTTCATCTGTCTGCAACAACAAAACGACAGTGACTCTGTAACTATGATCCCTAATAAAAAATTTACCATTGCCTACCGTGCAAACCTTCAATAAAGATGTATTTTAACAAACACAAAAGGAAGCAATGACAATCAGAGACAGCAACTGAAGCAAAATAATCAAGACTCGTTAAAGAGAAAACGAAATGTATTCAGCAACTATAAGGTAGTACTAGAAAGAGCTAAAATGAAATTTTGGCTATTTTATATTGACATACTTGATAAAGAAACTAATCATGAATTCTCATACTGATTCTGCCAAGTGCAAATTATCGATCATCATACTAGGAGAAACAACCTGAATAATCGGATAGTTACAAACATAAAAGTCAAGATATTTTTGGGTGTCCTCGAACAACTAACTTAGAATAGTTTTAAAATTGCTAGCAAATGATACCATGTGTTGTTAAGTCTTAACAGTGATACTTCCTCCTGAGACTTTCCAATTGAAAATATCTCCATAAAGACAGTATTCGGTGGCCCTGAGGTGAGAAGTGACAAAATTACAACAGATCAGAAGAAACTTAATCGACCACTTTCAAAATCATGATGATAAAATGTCTAATGTTTGCTAGAAGAATGTATAGTTTAATTTTTTTTCCTCTAAAAGACCACCTCATATCCTAAGGCCTATCAGGTAGAGCATACATAGAAAGAGAATAAACAGTTGCATTGATCCAAGCACCAGAATCAAAATAAGAACACCACTGTCATCTATTCTGAAAGCTCAAGATGCTAGTTAAAGGCATATTACTGTGAGTATCTTTTCAACATATTCACAATTTTAACTTAGTTCATTCTCACTTCCAGAATACTATAGTTCACTCAATCCAGTTGTCAAATAGCCCGAGGAATCCAACACAGCTTGATTGCATGTCATTTTAATCAAATGATACTAATTACAGTTCACTCAATCCAGTTGTCAAATAGTACGAGGAATCCAACACAGCTTGATGGAATGCCATTTTAGTCAAATGATACTAATTATTGATCCACTCCTTGATCATATCTCCCGAACATAAAAATCCGATATCCAGCTGCTAAAAACACTTACCACTCTGTCATGTGCGGTGTACCTACCCAAAATATATCTCAGGTAAAACTAACAGTCACGATTCCATCCTTGTCATTGAGAAGAAATGACAACTTTACAGGATGATGAGATTCAACAAATTCAACTAAAATAATTTGTCTGGGCCTAATATGTTTGATGATACACCTTCTCTTTTTATGAAACAAATCCATGAAAAATCCATCTAACAACAACCTGGAGAAATACGCCAAACCAGATTTACCAAATAATAAAATGCAAGCAGCTAATATGAAAATATTTTTATGCTATTTATGAAAAGAGAACATACTGTTTCAGCACCATAGCATGAACCACAATAAGTCTCATTGTGCTCAAGCCTTCCACCATGTTTCTGCAAAGGTTTTTCGACCTGTTTTAACAGAACAAGCCAAATAGAAGTCTGAAACTCAAAAGAAGTATATCATTGCAACGAATAAATAGACAACACAATATCTCATCGACTAGTACATCAGAATCCTACAGTGTTTACACAATCAGCTACCAAATATCTTTCATAGACAACTACAAAGATGAAGTGGAACAACTAGATTATAATAAAGCAAGGATTCTTGACTCTACCAGTGGAGATGTATGTCCTATGTTGCAAATTGTTTCCACATCCACTTGTAGCATGCCAAAAACTCAATTAAGTTAAATTAAACTTTAAGGCAGACAGCTCTCAGTAACTGGTGCTTTATATAGTCATCAGAGTCAAGCTGATAGAAATAATGTTATTAGATTATCGTTAAAGAACTAACCTTGGGAGCCCCTAGTCCATCAGTCTTAGGTTCTTCTTTCACATGGCCGTTAGCATCCAATCTTCTTTTGATAATGTCATGCTTCTGCAAGATGATGAAAATATTCAATTAGATCACACACATTCAAGTGTGTTATACTTAAATTTGCATAGTTGAAGTAAGCACTCGCTCTTGGCATTTATAAGAGCCAAGAGTATAATATTGTTTAGCCAAATACTTGGTTATGCACAACAATTTGAAACTCTCTTGCATCTAAGTTGCAATACTCACTACATCCAAGTGTTGCTCTCCACTGATGTCCATTGCATCAAGACTGAGAATAGAACAGGGTAGAGCCGGAAACGTGACATCAAACTGCAATCCACAGTTAATAGACAAATGGAGTAAGGGACCAATAATGAAATAGTGTGACATCTCATAGTAATTTAAAACAACAGTAACAGTAAGACAAAGGCAGTGCCACTGGGAAATTATTTTTTAATCATTGGAAATAAGAAAATTAATCAAATCATGAGCAAAAAAAAAGTCACCAAATGAAGCTCCGAAATGGGTTTATCACATTTTAATGTATAGGCCCAATAAAAAAAATGGTCTGCAATATTTATTTACGCTATAGGTTCTACTAGTAGAAAAGCTCCATGCACAAAGGTCCTGGAAGTCACAGTTACTTTTTCTTGACTAACATATATAGTGCAATCAAATATATGAGTTTAAGATACTCGAAAGTTATCAAGATTCAAGGCAAATCAAAAAACCCACAAAACCAGTAGGGAACAGATATCCGTCGAGAGACAAGAGGCATAAAGAAAGACTAAATGGCATTACATTGATGCGCAGATGCTCTCCTCTTGAAGTATCAACAATAAGCTCTGTTTCAGTCACAGCATGTAAATACAACCCTGCAGATAAAATTTGATTTTTCATTAAAGGTGAAGTCGGGAGATGAATTCTAAATTGAATGCAACAGAAATCACGCATAATTGAAATCCAGTAATCTACTGAAATGGCCACATTAGTTCTTGGCTTCTTGCTGAGCAACCTTCTAATTTCAGCACATTTAGCTTCAATAGTGCTACTATTACCATCAACTCACATACCAATCCTACATCCAGAATTCTTACAAAATGAAAACTGTGAAATTCCATACCCTAACTTCAAGAGGCACCACCTTATCTATAGCTGCAAATGGGACCCAGATTGAAGGAGTCTCCCATTATTAAGTAACAAAATTGCAGCTCACATGGGAGAAAATTAAAAGCATACACACAAGCAAAAACAAAAGATGAAAAGAACGAGTTAGAACGTACAGAGCTCGGAGATGAAGAGGAGTATCATAACAACGGAGGAAACAAGGGTAATAATGCCGCCAGAGAGCGTACGGCTGTAGAAATCCTCATTGATTTTAGGATAAGCATCCAAGCTCCTGAGCTTTCCGATGAATCCGTCCATCAATATCAAACTGAATTCCGCAACTTCTCTTCAGGTTCCTTCGATCCAGGGAGGCTGATCTTTGGTATACAAAATTGTACTTTTAAGTGTGGAGATCCGATCGCGCGCTCGCTTGGGCTACAGCTGAGGCAGGTCTCATTGAACTGCTGTCTGAATCTAAGGGAAACGAGATAGCGGCTGTCGGCAGCGATTGGCGCGACCACTGGAACGACCGGTGTGAGATTAGTGAGATCGAATGGAAAGCGATTAATCCCAGACGAGAGCTGAGAAAAACGGACGACAAATTTATTTCAAATAGTACAATTTGGAAGTTTTTGGGTACATATAGCTTTTTACTTCTCGTATATATAAGTCTAAAAAATAAATGTACAGTTAGTGTCATTTAATTCATAATTAAATTATTTATGCTCCATAATTTTTTGTGTTTTTTAGTAAGTATATAATTAAATTTATCACCTAATTCATTTAATTATTTCGGTCAAATTATAAAACGAACGATGTTAGGTTACAAAATCACTGTATCTCCAATCAAAAAAATTACCTAGATAGATAATTGAATTACGACATAAATGACGTTAACAGTGTTGAGTTTGGACTTACATGGTCTGAGTTATAATGTATTAAGTAAAATTTTCATATCTCCACTTACGGCATACCGTACATTCAATCTGTAAATCCAAATTTAATATTTTTTGCATAATTTGAATCGCAATTAAAATATCTACTTACTATAATTTTTTTAATTTTTTTTAAAAAAGACATAATTTTATTTTTAATTAAATATCGAGTCGTCATTATCGACAGATGTGCCACCTGGGGTGCGCGTTTGTCCAATACGCGCTACCGGAGTGCTCGTATACCTACTTTTCGAAATATTTTGTGTGTATACTTAATTTTTTTTTTTAAATGCTTACTTTTCTTTAAAAAAATGCTTAATTTTTAAAAAAAAAATCTAAAATTTGCAGATTAAAGTTTAGAATTATAATCTAATCGAAACTCTAAGACATTTCATTAAAAAATATGTTTTATAGATTTGCTTAAATGTTTTCATAATTCACTTTTGTATAGTTTTGTGATACATCTTGTAATACCATTTATTATTTGAAGTTTTTAAGAGTTTATTAAAATTCAAGGTCATAGTAAAAATTTAGAGTACTTTAATAAATTTTTAAAGCATTTTCATTTCTAAATTAATAGAGAGATGGGCAAAAGAAATATTCTTCACAATACCAAAAATTTGGCTAAAATTTATATTAAAACATCAGCTAATAAATTGTACAAACGTGTAATATTCAACTAACAAAAAGATGGCCAAAAAAATTTATTCAACCCTAAATAATATTATATAGTTTATTTATAATTAAAATTGAAATATTTGTGTGATATATAGAAATATAAAAACAAACTCAAGATATTTACATAAATTTTGGAATTGACGAAACGTTTCTTACATATGTATACCCATTCCCTTTTCTAAAATCCGAAATTTCTTACATATAGTTATGTTTGTCCATAATGAGCATATCAAACGTTAGTACGAAAGTGATATAGAATGGCAGCAAATAGACACGATCGGACATACAGAAAACAATCAAATATACGGGGATTTGATGGTTTTTTGCCACGTACGTCCTTTTTATATTACAAAAGGAACTTCGGTTTAAAACTAATCAGATTGTTAATTCCAACTTAATTACTCTTTCTTCAATTAATGACCTCCTCCTTTCTAATGATGCTATTGCTAATGAGGCAACAGTCGATGTGGGCACGACTCAATCCGATGTTCGAAACGAAAGAGGGGTGACTTCCAAAAGATATGATTTTCCGAACTTATTGGGCCTAGAAAATGGAATCAAGCCCATTAAGGCCCAAAATAATCCAAGATGCGCGAGTGAGGTATAGACTATAGAGCCTAATGAACTATATTGTTACACTATAAATCTATAATATAATATGACTTTTTTTATTTTTACCATCCTACTATGTAATTATTTACCCCATAGTTATCATAACCGGATCGGGCTGGCGTCCGACCGAGAACCGGACACCTGTCCGATTTGGTTCAATTAAAAAGATCGTTTTACAAATAAACAGTGTTTGAACTGGGTTGAATCATACGATTTTTGGAAAAACTAACCGGTTTGCGGTTCATTTTTTACTTAGTAGTTGGTGCAATAAGTATAATTGAAATACGTAAAAAAACTCAACAACTTAAATGTAAATGTTAAAGCTCACTTAAGTGTAGCGTTTTAGTGAGATTCAAATTTTATTCACCTTTAGAAATCACAACCCGTCCAACCGAACTTGAATTTTAAATTTTATTTATTATTATTATTCGCAATTTCTAGTTAGAGATATTAAATTTAACGTCCTTTTCAAGATGACAACTTTAGTGAAATTCGAATTTTATTTATTTCAGAAAATTACAATTTAGTAATTTCACGTATAGACTTTACGATAGTTATATATCCTAATTTTGGTCAGGATTTTTTTGGTTAAAATAATATATTTTATTAAATTAGCAAAATAATAGTATAATAATTCAGAATTAAGTAACCGATCTAGTTTAGATGTTGAGAACGATAGATGGGTGGATTAGTTGAAGGCACCTCACCTCAACCCCACGCACCACATGCTTCAAGTAATGGGGCAGTTTAGCTGAGTTTTTTTTATAGACCAATCGATTTTTCGGTTTAAACCGATTTGTTTGGTTCTGCACAAACCAATCGGCTTAACTCAATTGGTTAAACCGGTTCACTACTATTGTGTATTGTGTTTGAGAATTGAGAGTAATGTGTGTTTGAAATTGAAACTATGTAGTTTGTGTGTGTCTGAGACTATGTAGTTTGAGGTAATTATATTTGTATTTGAGACTATGTATGTATTTTAAGTTTTTAGTTTTTTGGCCGGTTTGAGACTATATTGTTACTACAGTGAACCGCACACTGAACTGGACTGAACCAAATTGGACCGGACGAATTATGAATAGGCCCCCTCGCCGGTTTGAAGGCCGGTCCAGTTGTGATAACTATTATTTACCCGCTGATCCAACTAATATTTAGTTGAGTTTATATTATCTAGGTTGTTTCACATGTTTATCTATTTAACCAAATAATATAGTGAGTACTACTTCTAGTTCTTACAAAGAAATGGGTGACTTTATTATATTTTTATAGGGTTAATAATTTTAATGTTTTGATACATATTTGAAATGAAATTTTGCATTATCGGATGACTTATGTTTGTGAATATTATCTTTTAGTTTTTACGTTAGTCTTTTATTACCATTTTATGTTTAATAGTCACATGATTTCCACATGCCATATTGCCATGTCAAATCATCATTAGGTCATATCCATATAATCCTCACGTCCGCAGCACATATATATATTAATAAATAAATAAAAAATTCTCAAAAAAATAAAACTGAAAGCTTTATAATTAGTTTTTAAATAAAAATATATTTAAAAATTAAGAATAAAAATATAAGAAAATATGATATTTTTATATTAAAAAAAATAAATCAAAAAGTGAGCCTAGGTGATTGGACATAGCTAGACTCATTTTCCCCTTAATTTTTTATTTTATTTTTAAATAAATTCTATAAAATATTTTATACAATTTAATGAATTTAGGTTTAATATTTTTTTGTTTATCACATGTATATTTAAAGTAAATTTCAAAATATTTTTTATTATTATTTTACTTTTTATCCATCACGTTACTATATCGTTGGTCAACCCTAATTTGGGAAGAAAAAAAAAGAGAAGATATTTTGAAATATGGTTGCATAGATGGTTGAAATTGTTAACCCTATTTTTATATAATAATAATAAAATAATGTACAACATCATAACGTCCGAATCATCCATCTAATTGGTTAATCATATTAGGTCCACCTGTTTGGATCACATTCATGGAATCTTCATTTCCCTTGGTTCAATAAATCTTTGATGATTCATTCCAACAAGTATACATTGTCACTCCATTTGTTTCAAACTTTCAATAACACCATATACAAAGAGTTTATGAATGTTTGAAAAAAATAGGAACTGTGCAGAATTGTTTTTAGAAAAGTATATAAAAAAAAAAGAAATTTGGGCATAAGTGCTACACTGAATAACGCGTTATATTCTTACCAACCCTAAGAAATTTTGCACTTTATCTTCTTTTAAAAAAAAATCAAGAAAGAGATCATCAAATAAAAAACAGCAGATATGTAATTAAAATAAAAAAAGACGGATTTTCTATTTCATCTTCTGTCTATTCTTATCTCCTTAGATCACAACCACTCACGTCTCACCTACCCTATGAGGCTGCTATCCTTTCGAAATTCTGAAGCCTATTCTCTGACAACCTCGATCGATAGGTCGATTTCTTGTACTCGAACCAAGTGAACTCCTTGTATAGACTTTCATTTCCTTTGGTGAGGAAAGGGAGTGGAGCAATCTTTTCACGAAGAGGAGGACCCCCAAAGTATATCATGGACATTCTGGATTCATCTCGATTGGTCATCACTCGATGCTTCACGCTTTGGAACCTTCCATTCGTCATCACCTGCTAGGGGAGAACAAAGAAATTATAAGATTCTGTTCTGTTCATAAGATTAGGATGGGGCTGGAATATGGTACAAAGACATTGATTTACTCCAGTGGAAGGCTATCTTTCTTTAAGTCGACAAGACAACCATTATTAAGTAATTTACCATTTTATCCCTACCTAGGTTCGGTTCCATATTCATAGGATAGGAGTAATAGAAGACCTCACTCATATAAGGGGTGTTAATTTGTGGCTACTGATCAACCGTCAGTCGTGTTAATTATGAATCGTGTCAAAATACGTTCAACTCAAACACAATTCGTGATTTATGATGGATTAATTTGTAAGATTCAAACACGACCCGCGTCATTTTAATTTGTAAATATGAAATTTGTGAGTCAATTCGTCGACCCACGTGACTCGTCAACCAATATGACTCACTGATTCGTGCAATCCACGTGACTCATGTAATCAAAGTAATTCATGTGACCCATGAACTTTTATATAATTTATTATAATATATTTAGTTATACATGTCCACAGGTTGACTTACGTGTCGATAGATACAACCTAAATTCGACCATATTTTTTCATATGAATTGTGTCAAAATGACTTGCGGATCCAAAAAATTTAATCTAACACCTATCAAAATCATCCCCCGATTCATCGTATCCAAAATTGACTATCTTAGTCAAAACAAAATCTTCTCAGCATCTTTGTCAATGTCAAAATAATGCTCCAAACGTCACATCACTACAACTTTTAATATAAAAATACACTGGAATTCTTTGTTTTTTAAAATTCAAACCACGTGATTTTTTTTTTAAATATTTAAAATTAATTTGGCAAACTGGTCAACCCACCTAAACCCTAAAAATCTAGGTTTTGCGAAGACTTTTCGGTCTTACTTACCTGTAGAGAATCACCCACGTTGACAAAGAATGAATATTCATCCGAAGGTACGGACATCCAATTCCCATCCTTCTTCAGAATCTGCAACCCCGACGCGTTGTTCGATCTTAGAATTGAGATGATCTGGGGATCTGTATGCTCACCAAATCCGATTCGATGATTCGAAGAAGCTTGATCATCACTACAATCTAAGCAAGGAGGGTAATGATTAATCCTGAACAAGGAGTCGCTCTGCTCATCCTTCAGAAGCTTGCTGAAAACATTCCTCTGCTGAATCTTCAATCCATCCGCCATCAACTCAAGAATCTCACACCCCATGTTTCGAACAGCAGATATGTAATCGTTAAGAGCAGAGCTGCAAACGAAACAAAACAGACATTATTATATATCATCAGTTCGTTGTCGGGTTCTCATTTTCTTACAGAAACACTTCGCGTTCGTTATATTACCGGAATTTTTCTGGGTTTTCGCGGAAAACGGAGGGGAGTTTATCGGAGTCGAACTCAGGGTTGGTAGTTAGAAGAAGGTATTCGACCTCACCAACGTCTCCGTTCGGACCGATCTTCTTCCTCCCGTATCCGAACCCGTTGGGAGACCCGGCTTTTTCTTTCTCGAAGAAGGGCAATGAGAAGAACTTGACGGACTCGGATTCTAAATTCGAGATGGATTCAACTGGGACGCCATGGTTGGTGATCTTGAAGAACCCGAACTCCTCGCACGCCTTCACTATGAGGCTCTGCGAGTCGGGTTTTGAAAGGTCGATCACAGGCAAGAGTTCTTCACCTTCCATGGTTTGGAAATTCAGCAACTGTTCCATTGCAGAGACAGAGAGTTGATGGTTTGGTTGGAGCTGTGTATGAGGATTATCCACTTGCAATTTGCATGTCAGTGTATATATGTATTTATAGTTCGAGTGCGAGTCTCTACCGTGTGAAAAGTTAGGGCGAAACTTCCTGCAAATATCTTTGTCAAAATTATCCACTTCAGATTTGATTGTTCACACGGTACATACTACATAGCATTTATTGGATGCAGTAGGAGCATATTATTCTTAATATATTGTAATACTACTACTAATAAAACTTAGGACGAATAAAAATTTAATATCACTTTTAAAAAAACTATTTTAAAAAGTTTACAGTAAGTATAGGTGTTAATAACCAAATTCCTACACGAACTTTGTTTTTTAAAATTTTGTTATTTGTACTTTTAGAATTTTTGTTTATTTTTTCGTCAAATTTGGATGGAAACTCACAAGACAATACGTGATTGGTTCATATTCTAAAAAGTAAAAACGATATTATTTTTTTAAAAACTATTGGAAAAATAAAATATATATATATAATATAAAAAATTAAATATTTTTGATATTTCATATTTTCAGTAAAAATATTATATTGAAAACACAATTGTTTCTATCAATTTTATTTATAAAAGAAAAAACTAATGTTTCTAGTATTTTTACAATATAATATAATTTTAAAATTATAGATCAACCATATATTCTCATTATTTTTCATCCAAATTTAATGAAAAATAAATAAATGTATCATTTTACTTTAATTCTAAAAGTATAAATAATAAAAATTAAAAATATAAAGAGCGATTGTTTTTATATAAAACAGTTAAAATATAGCATTTTAAGACTTAAGTATCAACCCATTCTATTTTATATGTAATTATTCAAGTCATTAGAAAAACATATGCAAATAATCCTATTTAAATATGTAACAGTATAATTATTATTATTAATATTACTAAATGTTGGCGTGTTATGATTATTTATGTGAATTTCACGAGTCTAATCCTTCACCCAACCTTTTTCTGTATCTAATTATGAATCTAATTTTGCAATAATAATTGTAAGGAAGATACTTCTTCCCCATATTCCGCGTGACATAAATATGCACATCACATGAAAGGACACTTGGGTGGGTCCCACGACACAAGGGATGTCGATGTTCCCATCTCTCTTTCCAGTCTCACCGCACGCTTCTTAGTTCTTTCTTACACAACACACTGTCCAGTCAAAGTAGAAGAGCCGAAGTCAAAGTAGAAGAGACGACTGTTTTTAATCGCGGATTAAATTACTGTTTAGATTTTTTAAATGTATATTAGGTAAGAGTTTTATACGTATTTTATTATACCCCAATCTAAAAATCAAACATTAACGGATAGTTAGCTTTATTTAATTCGTAATTAAATTATTTACGCACTTTAATTTTGTTATTTTTTTTTGAGTAAGTACGTAATTAAATTTATCATATAATGTATTTAATTATTTCGGTCAAATTATAAAACAAACAATGTTAGGTTAAAAAAATCATTGTATTTAAATGACTAAAATAGTCATGATAAATATAAATTATTATATTATTAAATGATATTTTTGTAATTTAGACATATAACAGTTACATATATTTAGCCTTAATAAAAAATATATATATATATATATATATATTAAAATGCAGGGAGAGTTAACTAATAATATATGTCACCCACCTATAATTACTTATGAATCTATTTTGTATATTGGTGAGGAAAAAACGTGTCGAATTACAGACCGACATCATCTTCAGCTTAAAAACAGGAGGATACCCGGAGGATTATGCGGCAATGTTTCTATCCAATTAATTTTTGATGATTACAATTAATTAATTAAAAGAAAATCTCACAATCTTTGAGCCTCTTGGTCTTCGCGTGAATCCAATTATAATTAAAGTATTCACGGTAAGAATGAATACAAATACTTAAGGTAGGAAAGTAACTTAAAATATTATTTGTTTTTTATAGATAATTAATTTGATGGTGTGATCTAATTCTTCAAAATGTAAGATGTAAGACTTATATTTTAACTAACTGTTTTATAAATTTAAATTTTTGAGTGGAGATATTCGATATACTCTTAAGTATTTTAAGATCTACAAATATTCGTTTACACACTCTGATATCATGTATGATAAAAGATGCAAGTTTTAAAAAGTAAGTATTTTTTATTTTGTTTTAGAAAAATAAGTATACAAAAAAAATATTTGAAAAATAGGTATACGTGCACCCCGGGTAGCGTGTATTGGACTTACGCGCACCCCCGGGTGGCGCCTGAGCCATATATTTTTTTTTTAAGTTTTTTTTTTCAATAATGACGACTTGATGTTTAATTAAAAATAAAATTATGTATCCATTAATTTTTTTTTTTTATATAGTAAGTAGATATTTTAAATGCGATTCAAATGATGTAAAAAATAGTAAATTCGGATTTAAGGATTGACAATAAGGTGTGCCATAAGTTGAGATATGAAAAATTGACTTAAAAAATTATAACTCAGACCATGTAAGTCCAAACTCAACACGATTAACGTCATTTATGTCGTAAATCAATTATCTACCTAAGATAATTATTTTGATTGGAAATATAGTGATTTTGTAACCTAACATCGGTTGTTTTATAATTTGACCGAAATAAGTAAATGCATTCGGTGAGAAATTTAATTATGTACTTACTCAAAAAAATCAAAAATATTACGGTGCGTAGATAATTTAATTACGAATTAAATGACGCTAACTATGTGTTAATTTTTTACTTTTAGACTCACTGTATAATACGATACGTAAAAAACTCTACATACGATACAAAAACATTCCAAATAGTGTTTTGAACAGTAAATTCACTGTAAAAATGTAATAAATATTTTTTTATAGTATTTTTTTACTTCAAATATTTATTTTATATTTTATTTTTGTCTATGAAACACACGTAACTCTCATTTCTAAGTGACGTGCTATGTAAATTACTTTAAAATTTTCGATTTTTTTATTATTATTCTCCACATATGTTGCAAAACTCTAATTATATCTATTTATTTCACATGAATATTTCATTTTAAAAGTTTTTGTATGTCATGAATTTTATACACTACCAAATACTTAATATTATATTGTATGAATATCAAATATGTGAACATTATTTTTTTTTTTTTACAATTTTATGTAATGTAGATGAGTAGAGTTTTTGGACAGATGGGTGAAATTTTGTTTATTTGTCAGCTCTACCTGCGACTGGGAGCTGCGGGTGGAGCTAAAAATTATAAAAAAAAATGAAACCGTGAATGAGAGTCGCGGGTAGATATAAATTTGTATTTATTTTCTCCCGATAATATTTTAGTATTTAATTATTAATTGAGTTATATTTTGGTGAAAAAAATCCTGTAAGACAAAAACTCCATTTTGTCACGGTTGGTGTGATGAAGGAAAAATAATATAATCCTATAAACTCAATATAAACCAAATTGAAATTAACAAATTATATTGTAATCGAATTTTCTACTTTGGTTAATTAAAAAATTAATCTGTGTGATTCGATTTCACCCCTTCCTCCTATTTATTATGGTGTGATGTACTTGTTGACCATTGACATAATAAGATACTTATCCGTGTCGTCAGAATGAATTTAATGGAGTTCGAATCTTGGACCGATATAGGAAAGCTGCCCATTATAAGTGTCAAATACAATGATATACACGTGACGTGATGATAAGTGGTTGCCTAAAGGACTTGTAATTCTTATTATTGAGGGCCAAGTGATTTTGAAGGTTTAAAATTTTACATTATATATATATATCAGAAACATTTAATTTAATTTTTTGGGCAGAAGCATTTATTCTATATATAAGCAATTAACTAAAAATAGTTTCTCTCCGTCGACTGATAGGCGATTGTGAGGGAGTTTGTCGCCGCCCGTCGGAGAGGTCCGTGTGGTGGTAGTTCGTCGGCCGAGAAGGGTGCTGCCGTGGGTTTCGCCTGAAACGGAGCAGCTAGGGACAGTGCGCGGGAAAGGAACCCACACCAAGCCATCTCGACCCAACCCTAATTTCAAGCCAAAATCAATTACACTTACATTGCCAAATTCTGAGAGGGGAAAGGAGCCTTGAGGGACGCCCAGATAGAGCACTACGCAATTGCGAACCAGACACCAACACAGCTACCCGACTGAACCCTGCCCAAACTCTGTAAGTGTAGCATAAGGTAGTTATTGTGTGTAGTGTTAATTTCTGTGCAGGAGTGGACCGAATGGAACACCAACAACCGCAGTATGCATCCAGTGGAGACGAAGATAGAATAAGCCCAAGTAGGTACGTTGAAATCCAGGGAAACTCAGCAATCCAAGCTGAGATGATATGCATTGGTAGGGTTCTCAGCACCAAACCGATGAGGGCAGCTGCAGTACAAAATGTGTTGCAGAAAGCTTGGGAACGGTATGAAGGAGTAAGGATGGAGGACATGTCCAAAGAGGTAATCCTGTTTGAATTTCAACGAATTGAAGATATGACTGATGCCTTAGATTGGAGCCCTTGGGCTATCCAAGGGAGCTGCTTGTCGTTGAAAAGATGGGATAAGGGAAGTAAGATAGCTGAGGTCAATTTCAACCTAGTCGACTTCTGGATCCAAATTCATGGATTGGAGATGGACAAGTTTAGCACCCAAAATGCAGAGAAGATTGGAGAGTGTGTGGGAAAGGTGAAAGGGGTGGATGATGTGTTGGGGCCTAAAGGGCTGGACAGGGACTTTCTTCGGGTCAAAGTGGAAGTTAACGTTATGCATCCGCTGCTAGCAAGCGTATGGTACACCAGAAACAACGGGGAAAGGGGGAGGGCAGAGATAAAGTATGAGAGGTTACCAGATTTTTGCTTCGGGTGCGGGAGAATTGGTCATGGTGACAGGGGATGCAAAGCAAAAATTGTGGAGGCCGACACGGAGGAAGGAGGACCGATGTATGGTCCATGGATCAGGGCGGACAGACCAAAACGGAGGGGGCAACACAGTAGAACGCTAGGAAGGAAGGGGAAGGAAGAAGAGGTGGACAATAGAAGGAAAACATGGAGTGAATTGATGAAAGAGAAGGAGGAAAGGATAAAAAATAGGAGCGGGGAACAGAACTCAGCAGTTAAACAATCCAAGGAAGGCACAAGGGACGATGGCAAGATCCCGGAGAAACACCAACCGGATCGGGAAAGAGGTAGCAAGGAAAGGATGACGACAAGGGAAGGGAAGGGAAGTGATAGCGAGAACAAAAAAATGCCAAAAAGGGATGAAGCTGAAACGGGTAGTACCGAGGAAGGAGAGGAGAGGTGTATGGCAATGGAGATATGGGAAGACCCAGGGAGACAAGAACAGCTACCACTAAGACCAAGATGGGAAAACAGACAGTCGGAAAAGTTGTTGGCCATCACAATGGAGGAGTCGAACTACACACAAAATAGCAAGGAGGAGGTCAGTAAGGGGATACAGAATATGGAGGATGGGGCAGACGCCCAACGGTTGACAATACACCATCCTAATCTAAGTAAAATATTGGCACAAAGGCAGGCAATGCGCGAAGCTCTGAGGCAAGGTGCAGAGGGATACAAAGGAGGAGATGGGGGACTCGAACAGATGGTCACAACTAAAGGGGAAAGTTTGGAAAGCAAGCAATCTCAGGGACAAGGGTGGAATGGGAGGAGGCGATCGATCAGAATTCAGGAGATGGACTGTGAAAAGGAGATGGCACGGAGCATACAACAGGGGAGCAGAACCAGCGGGTCAAACACAAGCTGGGGGGGCAGCCCGAGCAAGGGATACTACATGGTTGAGTCACCAGACGACTCCCCGGGAAGGGAGAGTGGGATCTTGATGCTGCAAACGGGCTTAAGTCCGTTATTTCAAAAGGTGAACTTGAAAAGGAAGCATGAGGCGGATACCGAATCTGAAGAAGATAGAGTGGAAAACATCAGGTCCAAGAGGCAACGACAGGAAACTGGGGACGAGAGGACAATCCAGGAAAAACAGAGCGACGGTAAACGGGGGAAACCAAAGGAGAAGAGAGGGGCTGGAAAAAAGAAGCTGGGGGTAAAGAGAACAATTGAACAAAGCCTTAACGAAGAGAAGCAAGCGGAGATCAAAGGTTCAGGAGGCTGTCCTCAAACAGCCCCCCCTCTCAATGAATGTCCTGTTGTGGAACTGTCGGGGGATTAGATCGGCCCTGACAGTTCCGTACCTAACCGATCTAAGGAGAAGACACAAACCGACAATCATCTATCTAATGGAAACCAAGAACAACAAGGAGGTCTGCGAAAGAGTAAGAAGGAAATTGAGAATGGAGAATGGGATTCAAGTGGAACCGAATGGAATAGCAGGGGGCTATCCCTATGGTGGACAGACGAGGTCGAGATCACAATACACAGCAGCGGACCATCAATGATTGACACGACTGTGAAAATAAAGAATGGGGTAGGTCTAATACACATGACATGCGTGTACGGAAGCACCAGGTGGGAGGAGAGACTGAGACTCTGGGAGGAACTGAGGAGAATTGCGTGGAACAGAAGGGGGGCATGGGTATGCATGGGGGACTACAATGAAATCTCGAGGCTAACGGAGAAGGAGGGTGGTAGACCGAAACAGCATAGAATGATGGAGGCATTTAACGAAATGATGCAAGACACCAATCTTGTAGATCTCGGCTTCAAGGGACAACCGTACACATGGTGTAACAACAGGGAAGGGAGCCAAAGGATCCGCGAGAGGCTTGATCGAGCTATAGGGAACTCAGATTTAATTGGCAGATACCCGACTCTAAGAGTGACACATAAGTTACTAATAGGATCGGATCATTGCCCATTGATCATTGAACTCGATCCGAAGGAGGGAAGAGGAAGACGAAGGTTCCGGTTTGAAGGGTCGTGGCTCGAGAAGAGGGAGTGCGGAGAGCTGATCACAGATACATGGAGGAGGAGGCTAGGAGGGGAGACAGGACAGCATATAACGAGCAAATTGAGCCGATGCAGGACTGAGCTACAAAAATGGAGCAAAACCAACAGTGTGAATTTCAGGAAGAGGATTAATGAGCTCCAGGATATACTGAACAGGATACAGAGTAGGGGCAGGCTGGATCCGGAGGAAAGGGAGGAGGAGAAGCGGGTCAAAGGCGAGCTGGAAGAAGCATGGAAGGGGGAGGAGGAGTATTGGAGAAAGAAATCAAGAGTCCAATGGCTGAAGGGAGGGGACCGAAACACACACTTCTTTCACCAAGCTACGATCCAAAGAAGAAGAGGAAATCAGATAAGAAGGTTACAGCTTGGAGATGGAACATGGACTGAGAATGAGAAACTGATCGGAGAGGAGTGTCTGAGGTACTTCAAAAACATATTTCGCACGGAGGGGTGCAGCGAGATGGACGATCAGCTGAGGGGAATTCCTAGACTGATAGACGCGGGCATAAATGATAGGATTACAAGGAGGGTTAGCAGGGAGGAGGTTAGAAAAGCAGCTTTTCAGTTGGGTGGCGATAAAGCCCCGGGACCAGACGGCTTCACGGGCTTATTCTATCATCGCTTCTGGGACATACTGGGGGAGGACGTGTTCAATGCGGTAAACTCTTTCTTTGAAACTAACACTTTACCTCCTAGCTTTTGCTACACTGACATTGTTTTAATCCCAAAAGTACCCAATCCTACTAACCCTATGCAATTTAGGCCTATTAGCTTGTGCAACTTCAGCTACAAAATAATATCCAAAGTACTTGCTAATAGATTAAAGAGCATCCTCCCTGATATTATAACACCTTTCCAAAGCGCATTTGTCTCTGGCAGGTTCATCCACGACAACATCCTTGTCGCACACGAGGTCTTTCATCACATGAGGACAAACACGAGTGTGACCAGAGAGGAGTGCGCGGTCAAGCTTGACATGAACAAAGCTTACGACCGAGTAGAATGGAGGTTTGTACTTGAAACTCTGAAAAGGTTAGGATTCTCACAGGTATGGTGTAACTGGATAGAGGAGTGCATGACGACGGTCCAATATAGTGTTGTTATCAATGGAGAACACACAGCGAGATTCAGGCCCACGAGGGGCCTGAGGCAAGGCGATCCACTATCGCCATATCTGTTTATTTTAATTGCTGACGTGTTATCCAGACAGATGTGTCGTGCAGTGGAGGAAGGAAGGATCGAAGGAGTCAAAATGAAGAGAACATGCCCCGACATTCACCATCTACTGTTCGCGGACGATTCAATATTCTTCATTCAGGCGAACGAGAGGAATGCAAAAGAACTTAGACGGATACTAGAGGGATATGGGAAGGCCTCGGGTCAGAGTGTCAACCTGGACAAATCCTGCATACAATTTGGAGCTAGAGTCCGAGAGGAGAACAAGGAGCGGGTTCGACGGGCTCTAGGGATTAAGGAGGTGGCCGACGCGGGTAGCTACTTGGGGATCCCGACGACATGGGGAAGATCAAAAAAGGCTGCCCTCAACTACATTAAGGACCGGATCCTCAAGAAGATACACGGATGGAAATCAATTTTTCTAAACAAGGCGGGTAAGGAGGTTCTTGTGAAGGCGGTTGTGAATGCAATACCGACTTATCTTATGACATTGTTTAGACTGCCAAAAACGTGGTGTGACGATATTGCCAAGATGATTGCACGTTTTTGGTGGAACGGGAAGAACGAGAGAAGAAGTATGCATTGGGTAAGTTGGAAAAAGATGACCTTACCCAAACACCTAGGCGGCATTGGCTTTCGAGATCTTTGGGACTTCAATTCCGCGATGCTCACAAAGACAGCGGCTAGGCTACAAAACAACCAAAGGTCGTTATGGGCTCGGGTGATGAAAGGGCTTTACTATCCGAACGGGGATCTAAAGGAGGCTAAGAAAGGGGCACGGCCATCGTGGGCGTGGAATAGTATCCTCCATGGGAGGGATGTAATGAACCGGCACGGGACATGGCAAGTCGGAAATGGAAAATCGATTAGGGTATTCGAAGACAGGTGGATACCGGGGCGCACGGCATTGCAAGTCGGCCAGTTTGAGCAAGGGGGGCCGAACAACAAGATGATGGTAAGTCAGCTCATAGTAGGCGATCCAAAGAGATGGAATTTGGACCTAATATCGGAGGCCATAACGGAAAGGGACCGCAAGGCTATCAAGGCCATCCATCTACGATCAAGGGAGGTAGAAGATCGGTGGGTGTGGCCGACGGATAAGGGAGGCGATGTCAAGCCGAGACATGTGTATAAGCAGCTCAAGGAGGAAGCCCAAGAACACGATCGAATCCTAGGCATGGGCAACCAGAACCGAGCCGAGAAGCAGTGGGGGAGATTTGGAGCAGCATGGCCATTCCCAAGGTAAAGGCGTTCTTTTGGCAGGTGGGACACAGAGCGATACCGGTCCAAACGGTGCTGGCGAGGAGGGGCATCAATGTAACGAGAAGATGCCCGTTCTGTATGGAGGAAGAGGACGAGCCACACGCCTTGCTCGAATGTGCGTGGGCAAGGCGAGCTTGGAGAGAAGAAATGCAGATCGCCTGGACCTGGAGGGACGAGACCGAGAGGACAAGATGGATGGATTCAATCCACGCGATGGCAGACGGGACGGGAGAAGCAGGAAGGAGAAGGAGGCTCGCGGCCGAGACCTTAACGTGGCAGATATGGAAAGAACGGTGCAGAGCGATACATGATGGAGACGACCCGAGATCGGAGCGAGTAAGGGAAGCTGCCCGAGCATTAACGGAGGAAACCTGGAAGGTGCACATAGAGGCAGTAAAGGAGCGAACAGGTTCGGGAGCTAACCGACAAGAGCGATGGAGGAGGCCAAGGAAACAGGAGATCAAAATCAATTGTGATGGCGCGTGGGACCCTATATCGGGACGAGCAGGTACAGGAGTAATTGCTCGGGACTGGAGAGGTAGAATCATCAATGGGCGGAATTCCAGCGGGATCGGGCTCAATGCGGTCTCCACCGAAGCCAAGGCAATCTTGCAAAGTGTAGAACTAGCTCTAGCTTGTAATTGGAGTAGTGTTGTTATTGAATCGGATTCACAGGTGCTTATCCATAGTTTGCAGAGACCGGATGAGACAAGGGAATGGACAACGCAACACATCATCACCGACATACTCGAGCTAGCGCAAGGAATCCAAGGACTCCAATGGAACCATGTTCGGAGAAGGGCGAACAGGTGTGCCAATTGGGTCGCGAGACGATCGAGACAGGGGATGTGCCCAGAGAACTGGGCGATTGTGCATCCACCTCCGTTATTTTCATTATGTATGTTGGACATTGAAAACTCGAGTTTGAATATGGAATGAAGGTAGTAATTTCCGTGGAAAAAAAAAAAAAAAAAAAAAGCAATTAACTTATATGCACTATTTGGTTCTCATTTTTTAATAAAAAAAACTTTTGTATATTAAAATACATGTACTTTAATGGTCTATATACAAGTGACGAAACCAAATTGATATCCTACTACTGCACGATCGTACGGGCAACCAGAAGAAGACTGATGAACTCATCGGAAACCTACCTTCATCAACCGACGGGAGTCATGCCATCGACAAGGCAACCACTGGAAGACCTACCGGAAAGAAGAGCTCGTCGGAATCTGGTCGGGAAGAGGAAAGGATCGAGACGGGCAATGGGTGGAGACACAACGGCAATATCGCACATGTGGGCCACGGTGGCGGACCGACCGACGTGAGTGGCGACCAGTCGAGCGGCATGGCTCGAGGTGGAGACCTCACTAGGGGCTTGGCTCGAGGGAGCGGTGTGGCAAAGGAAGGGAATAAACAAAGTATCATAAACAAAGTGGCGAAGGAAGGTAATCAAGCACAAATTGTCGAAGTAGAGACTCGGCCACGCCTGAAGGAGATAACAACGCATGCAGCTCTTAGTGGGAAGGGAATAAAGCAAGGGAACAAGAAGACATCTGTTAAAGGAGCTCTTAGTGCGGATAACAACGCATCGGCAAGGGAGGATAATTGTTTGTTTAATGAAGGTGGAGGGGCGACAGTTCTTAGTGCGGAAGAGCTGGCACAAACCCATGTGTCTGACTGTCGGCCATGCGTCGGGGAGGATGTCCACTTCACAATGTCCGAGGGAACCAGTGCTGTCGGGGAGGATAGCCACTTCACAATGTCTGCTGAGGTGGATACATTAATCAAAGAAGGTGGTGGAGATGCGGCATTAAACAATCTTGAAGAGGGAGAATACCACATGTTGGCTGAGGTGGAAAGTCTGTCTTGCATTGGTCAAAGGAATTGCATGGGACAAAGAATAAAGAATGGAGTAGCAGGTGGCGAAGAGGATGTGCAGCTTCTTAATGCTGGCGCGACTGAAGGCATTAAACCGAAGGTGGGCCGGGCTCAAGGCAATGAACCGAAGGTGGGCCGGTCTCTGCATGATGAAGCAATTGGTGGGTTGGACAACATGTTGAGGCTGGATCGTATGAATAGGGAAGGTGGGCTGATTACAACGCCTAATCTTTTGGGCCGAAGTGGTGGGCTGGCTGAAGGACAAATCCGGACTGGAGGGCTGGACCAGAATGTTGAGGCGGGGAATTGGCCTATAAAGCTTAAAACTATCAAGGAAGAGCTAAACTCAACCGATAACACCTCGAAATTTTCTTTTATTAGTCCTGATTATGATCATAATGAGAGAAACAATTTAACTACTTATGTGAATTTTTCTAAAGGCAGGGACACAGGAAAAGTAGGAAGCCGTAAGGATGTTCCTGTAAAAACCCAGGGTCACAAGAAAAATGGGAAGCCGCGTACCCAATTGGAGACGGTGGAGAAAGGGTCAATTTACACAGCTAAACCACCTAATGTGCAAGGGACTAAGAATGTGCATACTCAGGGAGGTAAGGGACAAGGTGAGGTATCTAACATGGCTTTAGATATTAGTAGTTCTATGTAATTGGTTTGGTATTTATAGTATATTATTTATGAATCAAGTACATCTTTCTATTAATATGGTCCCTGAAAAAACTCACATGAGATCCATCATGTGGAATGTTAGAGGATTTGGTAATCCTGCAGCTGTCAAGGCGGTTAAGCAGCTCATCCATATTCATAATCATACAGTGTTGATTTTAATTGACACTAGGCTCAGTGGCCAAAAGATGGTTGACCAAGCAGGAAAACTACCGTTCAACAAATTTCTAGGGGTGGAAGCAAGAGGGTTTAAGGGAGGAATTCTTGTGCTCTGGAATGATTACGAGACAACTATTTCGAAATTGGCGGCTACTGAGCAGGAATTACATTTCAAGATCCAGGTTATCCCTTCTAACCTGTCTTGGTTCATGTCTGCTATTTATGCTAGCCCCAATTTAAATGAAAGATTGCTGCTGTGGGATAATCTTAAATCGGTTGCTTCTACTTTATCTGGTCCTTGGCTTGTTGTTGGTGATTTTAATGATGTCACAAATAGTGCTGAAAAATTGGGGGGTAATAGAGTTTGCATGAATAGGGTGTCTCTCTTTAATGATATGATCAGTGATTGTAATTTGATTGACCTAGGATTTAGGGGGCCGAAGTTTACTTGGATCAATATGTGGGATTCTGATAGATTAATCCAGCAGAGACTTGATAGGATGATGGCGAACATTGATTGGAAAGTTAGATTCCCCAATGCATCTGTTACTCATCTTACGAGAACTCACTCTGACCATTGCCCGCTTCTTATAAATTCGGGTGGAGACGGTGATATCAGGGTTATTAGACCGTTTAGGATGGAACCTATGTGGCTTGATCACCCTAGTTTTGAACTATTGGTTAAGAATACTTGGAGTGAATTTAGTAATAGGATCACTCCTGCCATTAATCATTTCCCTGATAAAGCCAGAGCCTGGAATAAAGAAACCTTTGGAAATGTGTTTCAGAGGAAAGAAAAAATTCTTCGGAGGATCTCAGGAGCTCAAAAGTGTATTGCTAACTCTCCTAATGAGTTTATTGTCACTCTGGAAAAGAATCTTCAGTCAGAGCTGTCTGAGATTCTGGACCAGGAAGAAAAACTTTGGGCTGCAAAGTCGCGCACAAAGTGGATCAGAGACGGGGATAGAAACACCAAATTCTATCACATTTCTACTCTTGTTAAAAGAAGAAGAAATAAGATCTTGGCAATTAAAGACTTAATCGGAAATTGGATCTTTGATGAGGGACTTATTCAAGAGGAATTCCAAAAATTCTTCTCAAAGCTCTTCACAACTTCAAAGGTTTCCTCACCTATGGTGGTTGATCAGCCTGATTTTTGGAGAACTGCTCTTTCTGCTAATCAAATCCGTCGCCTAAACAGTTTTATCACCTTTGAAGAAATTAGGAAAGCCACTTGGGATCTTAAACCGTTTAAAGCTCCGGGGCCGGATGGCCTTCATCCGGCTTTCTTTCAAAAGCTTTGGAACTGTACGGGTAGCTCTCTGAATGAGGCTATCAGTGAGGTGTTTAACAGGGGGTCTATCCCTACAAGTTGGAACGAGACGCTCATCTGCTTAATTCCTAAATGTAGTCAGCCTAATTCAGTCTCCCAATTCAGACCTATTAGCCTTTGCAATTCTATTTACAAGGTCATTTCAAAAATCTTGGTGAATAGAATTAGACCTGTTTTGAAGGATATCATTTCTCCTTTTCAGACTAGTTTTGTCCCAGGGAGAAGGGGTTCGGATAATGTTATTCTGCTTAGGGAAGTGCTTCATTTCTCAAAGCATAAACATGGCAAAACGGGGTGCATGATCATTAAAATTGACCTTGAAAAAGCCTACGATAGAATTGAGTGGGATTTCATCAGAAGAACACTCATTTTCTTTAAATTCCCTGACAAAGTCATTAAGTTGATTATGAGTTGTATCTCCACATCTTCAATCGAAATTCTGTTCAATGGGGGGAAACTTGAAAAATTCTATCCGTCCAGAGGCATTAGACAAGGTGATCCTCTTTCTCCGTACATCTTTATTCTATGCATGGAATATCTGACGTTTCTTATCGATGAGAAAGTGATGCAAGGTCAATGGAAAGGAATAAAAGTGGGAAGGGGTAGTTTGACCTTATCCCATCTTTTCTTTGCTGATGACCTCATTCTAATGGGAGAGGCGACACCTGAAAATTGTAACTGTATCAACTCGGTCCTAGATGAGTTTTGCGATATTTCAGGGCAAAAGGTTAATCAGGGGAAGTCGATCATGGTTTTCTCAAACAATGTTCCTGCTACCAAAAGAACTCAGATCTCAACGAGTTTACAGTTTAGAACTGTCGAAAACTTTGGTTCTTACCTTGGCTTTCCTTTGGATTTGTCAAACGCGAAAGTTAGCTCTTTTAACTTTGTTCTGGATAAAGTTAGAAATAAACTTTCGGGTTGGAGGGCAAAGTGTTTATCAATGGCAGGAAGAGTTACGTTGGTCAAATCGGTCTTGTCCACAATTCCCTCCTACTATATGCAATGTACTATGTTTCCTAGTTCAGTTTGTAAAGAATTGGACAGGATTAATAAAAATTTTGTTTGGGGATCCACGGACCAGAAAAGGAAAATCCATTTGATCAATTGGGAGGAAATAACAAAGCCGAAAAATCTAGGGGGTCTTGGTCTGCAATCAGCCTTGTATCGAAACAAAGCACTCCTGGGAAATTTGGCTTGGAGATTGAAGAAGGATACGGCTCCTTGGGCTGAGGTCATTAGAAACAGAACATTTAAGCAGGATGGTACTTCTCTCACTTCTTCGAATAAAACACCTTGTAATTGGAAAGCAATTAATGAAGGTATGAACACCCTTAAATTAGGTTCAGGGTGGGTGGTTGCAAATGGTAGGGATATTAAATTTTGGCACGATAATTGGGTGGGTAATCAACCCCTTCGAGCAGCTATCTATGGTCCACTGAGCTACGGAGAAGACAGATTGATGGTAGGAGATGTCTTCCGTAATGAAGAGTGGAATCTAGATAGAACTTCTTTTGACTTCCCCAAGAATTTTGTGGACATGTTTCGAGCTACTCCAGGGGACAAGACCAATGTTTCCTCGGACACGCAAATTTGGAATGTTACACACTCGGGAAATTACACTACAGCATCAGCATACTCTCTTTTAGCAGGTCATGACACAGACAACAAGACGATTAATCAATGGGATTGGGTTTGGAAGATTCAGACTATTCCAAAAATCCAGTATTTTATCTGGTTGTGCCTAAAAGATAGACTAGCCACCGGTAAACTATTGAACCATAGATGATGTAATTTGAGCCCCTGTGCCAAATTTGTTACTCTGGGATAGAGGACATTGACCACATATTGCGTGGGTGTAAACATGCTAAAGAGATGTGGAACTCAGTCACTGGGCCGCCAAGTCTGGGGCATTCGTTCCAGTATCCCTTGAATGAGTGGATCAAGTATGGGTGTCACGAAGCAGGTGTCAATAATCAAGGCGTTGAATGGAAGTTCTTTTTCCCTTATGCTCTATGGAACATTTGGAAAAATAGGAACTCTATTATTTTTAATGATAAACCTGCTTTTTCGTCTGTTTATAGTTTATCTTTATGTCAGGCAAAATTTCACCAAAATGTTTATCTTAAGACTAACATCGCTAATGAGTTTATTTCCATTGATATTAGTTGGGTTCCTCCTGAAAAGGATTGGTTTAAAATTAACACAGATGGAGCTGCTAAGGGAAATCAAGGTTTTGCAGGTGCCGGTGGGGTCATCCGTGACTACAGGGGTCTTTGGGTTGCAGGTTTCTCAAGGAATTTGGGTTGCTCAAACAGTCTCACTGTGGAATGTTGGGCCATCCGAGACGGACTGCTTTTGGCAAAAACACTCGGATTAAAATCTATTCACCTAGAGACGGACGCACTCTTAGCCCATAAGGTAATCTCTGATGAAAACATGTCAAATCAAAAACTAATGCCGATAATTGCGGATTGCAGGAAGCTATTGATGCAGTTCGAAAGAATGAAGTTCAGACATATTTTTCGAGAAGCGAATGCGGTAGCGGATATCATGGCGGGTATGGCGCTCAAACAGCGACATGTGTTTGAAATTCATAGCTCTCCTCCGAAGGAAACTATTATCGTGCTCCGGAAAGACGCTGTGGGTTTTTCTGTTTCACGAATTGTTAAAGTTAGCTAGTTTTGGTTGTGTTTTTTTGAACTTGGGTGATTAATTGTCACCTATTGCGTTTTATTTTAATCCATAATTATCAAAAAAAAACAAAAAACCAAAAGATTTATTCAGAAGAGTTATACTATAGTAAAAGTAAAAAGTAGAATTTAAAAACATTAATAAGGATAAATATATAATTTAAAAGAATTAATAATTTTTAAGATTAAATTTATATAAAGTCAAATTTTTTGAGGTAGACAATTGCTCACTCGTTCCCAAGTGGCTCCCGTCCTACTCTATAGTCTATACAATCTTAGGACCTCTGTAAAATAAAAATAAAAATAATAAATAAATGATATTTAGATTTGAGGTAGGGTTGATAATAATATTATAATTGTGTTATGTTTTTTAATTATATATTATAATAACAAATATAATATTTTAATACTATAACCAAAGTTTATTAAACATAGTTTTATTTGTAAACACATATTTAAAGTGTTATATTTTATTCTAGTTTTTTAAATAAAATTTTAGTGCTTTTTTATCGTAAAATAATAATTTAATTATTACAATATACTAATTTCAATACAATTGAGATTAATTTAAATTTAATATAAATATTAAAATTTATTTACACGAAATTTATATATATATATAAATAAACAAATGCTACATGACTTCATTAAATGAAATCACATCTTGAATTGCTTAAAGATTATCAACATCACATATCTCATTATACACACGCATTTAATGCTTATCTTTCCAAATTTCGACTACTCTTTCAAAACTTATCCATCCAATTAAGTATATATCATTTGAGGCCATCAAGTTAATATACAATTACTAATTCTTTTATAAATTCAAATTTAAGAATGATTTTTTTTAGGACAAAATTGACACCCCACAGGCTATGCTATGGTTTATAAGTGTCAGCACGCAAATCAAATTGCATCATTCTAAATCTACATAATTTTATAAAAATTTAAAACTTTTTTTTTACCTTAATAAAGATAGGGTTAATGGTCAAAGTTTCCCCTAAAGTTTGACCGAAATTTAAGAATCCTCTTTAAAGTTTAAAATCCCCCTAATGTTAAGAAAATGATGAAAAATTCCCAGATAAAAGAGCATCTGACAAGAGGATTTTTCATCATTTTCAAACATTAAGGGACACTTTTAAATTTAAGGGAAATTCTTAAATTTCGGCCAAACTTTAGGGGGCACTTTGACCATTTACCCATAAAGATATTACATACTAATATACAATATGCACAAAATTAATTTATACTATATGAATTAACTTTATACATATTGTATATTAATTATTAAGAAAAAAAATTAATTCTATATTTAATAAAAAAATGAAGGTGCATCCCGAGTTAAACTGTAGTACAATAATTGAAAAGCAACACGACCAGTCTCCTTTTATGGTGCGAGTCTGACAGATTATACTTGACTCACAGTGATGGAATGATATTGAGTGAATCCACCTCACCCCGTACCAGTGTTATCAGAATCGGCATGGACCGGTAGTCCGACCAGAAATCAGATTCCTGATCGGTTTTGTTCAGCTAAATGACCGAATTTTATAGTAACAGTATTGAACCTGTGTGAACTAGTCGGTTTTTCAAAAATCGATCGGTTTCCGGTTCGTTTTTTGGGATGATTTTGTTTTAACAGACCAATCGTTTTTTTTCCGGTTTAAATCAATTTTTTTTTGTTTGTGTTTGAGACTATGTAGTTTGAGATAATTATGTATGTGCTTGAGACTATGTAGTTCGTAACTTTGTTTTTTCAGTTTTTTTTTACTTATGAATAGTGAACTGCACATTAAACCGGGCAACCCGGAAACCGGTAGGTTTGTTCATGAACCGGTTCGGTGTCGAACCGGTTCAGAACTGAACAAGTCTGGTTTGTAAAAAATGTACTTTTTTGCTATTTCTAAAAAAATTGGTATGGTTTATGAAAAAAAGAACTGGTCTGGTTCGAACCAATTCAAACTGTTCTCGTCTGATTTTTTTAATAACAATTTTTGTTCGGGAATAATCTTATTCAAACCTAAACTAAACCAGCTGAAAATCCTGTCCAACACACTGAACCGACTGAAAAAATATTGAACCGACTGGAAAACACACTGAATCAATTAAAAATCTATTCCGCAACTGACTAAAATCCTGTCCAATATCAACATACGAGAGTCCAATACATGTCTAGGTTTGGTTTATTGAAGACATTTCTAGGTTTTGTTTAATTTCAGACCGATTTAGTTGATTTTGCTTCAACACGGTTCTAAAATTATATAGGTTTAAAGTGGTTTGATTTAAATTCAAGTATATATCAGTATCAAAAAACGAGTCGATTCGAACTGGAGTTTTCGTACTATTTTGAACTGGTCTAATTGAAGCCTAAAAAACTGGTTTGGTTTTGGAACTAGTTCGGCCGAACCAGTTCAAACCAAACCAGAATCAGACCAGTTTATCCGAACCAATTAAATTGAACAAGCCTAGAACCGGTCCGGTCTGATAACACTGTCCCATACCATTTACATGCCTACTCATAGGATCTAAAATTAAAGAATAAACATTTTTTATGTTGAAAACCTTTCTTCCCAACCGCCAAATTTATTTCTAAGGATGCTGCCAACTCCGACCCCATGGTGGCCCGGGATGATAGACGGTTGAACCATTAGTATTAAGTTTTGTTCAACCCTAAACCTATATATATTAATAATACATGAAATTTAATATATTTAAGGAAACTATTAATGAATATATTCTCGATAAATCTATATCGAAATGGTTTTTGCTTTCTAGAATTCACATTTTATGGATTTTTCCATAAAAAGAAAATCAGTGCCATGGCATCAAGTATCATTACTTCGTTTATTATTAGGCACCCCGGTTTGCACTGAGAAGCCCAAAAACGAATAGCCCAATTTAGTTACTTAATGAGCCGAAGACTATTACAAGCCCGTTTAGTTGGTTTGGATAGAAAACGAGATTTTTTTTTTCAAATTTAATCCTAATTTATTAACTAATTACTATTTTCAAATTTTCCAAAGTAATCTTAAACGCTATTGTCATTCGTTTTTAAGATATCCGTTAGAATGGCCGTCCTAAACGCAAACGCAAATGAGATTCAATTTTACAGCAAAAATTAAAAGTTGTAAACGCGAATTTAACATTCACGTTTACATCTATTATTTTTTTCCTTCTAAATAAACACCTATAAATACATACTATTTAGCCCTTTTTAAAAAGAAATTATGAAAATTTTAATAATGACTAAGTGAATAATTTTTATATATTTATAACAAATATATTAACACAAACATTATGTGCATCATTGTTTGTGATATGACCACATCTTCATCACGAGTGGGAGTGTGTCCCGCCGTCGCCGCCCATTAGTCCGCCTTTGGAAACGCCCCCGCAATAAGTCTGGGTCGGCGTTGCTTCGACTTGCTTAAAATTAACTTGCTTGACTTTTGCCCACGATTATTGACACACTTCCACTCGTGAAGATGGTTGGATAACACATAATGAGACACATAATGTTTGTATTAATATATTTGTTATAAATATATAAAAAATATTCACTTAGTCATTATTAAAATTTTCATAATTATTTTGTATTTTTTTAAAAGGGCTAAATAGTAGATATTTATTTAGAAAAAATTTAGATGTAAACGCGAACGACTTTCGCGTTTACAACGTTTTTGCCAAAAGCGCGAACGGGGTTCACGTTTTTTACTTCTCAAAGTCAAAAACGCGAACCCCATTCGCGTTTTGAGTTATTTTGTGAAATTTGAAAATCGCAAGGTTAGTCTCGCAATTAGTTAATAAATTTGAAAAAATTCGAACAAAGAGGTAGGTCTGGATTTAGTCCTCGAAATTCTACCTGTTCGTTGATTTCATTCTCAAACTCGTACATACATATATATTAATAATTTTTTTATAAGGTCGAATTTAAATTTAAAAGTGAAAAGCCTTGGTATATATTCGGTATACTATTAAAAATATTTGCTATACTTAAGGTTGAACAAATGCTAATTTGATTCTGAAACCGGTCTATTGGGTTCGTTCGAGTATGATGTTTGGAATTAAGTAAGCTTCATGAGAGAAATATAGAAACGGATTAAAACGATTCCGGATTCGATTTCAATAGTAGGATAGATACAATATTGGAACTAAAACCAATTATATGTCTGAATAAGTAGATATTAATATGTTATAAATATTAATTACTTATTTTTATTCATCATATATTTATATGTTTTTCTATTATATAAAATACATAATTCAAAGTATTGAAACCGATATATTTGCAGGCGGATTATTATTCATATCCATTAGGGCCATTGTTGCTGGTTCAGACCCGTGTTTGCCTTAGTTGTGGCCGGCCCGCTCTTCGTTTGTCTCGGCCTGCTGCTCCATTCCCATAGTGTGAAGCTTCTAGAACCCATCTCTTCGGTTCTCTTTGTTCATTCCCATTGTGTCGTTTCATTCATTTGTCGAATCGTTTCATCTTCAGTTTTGTTATTTGTTATGAATTGAACAATTTAGTTTTAGGATTTTCTATTTAAGGGGGAGGGTCACCAGATGAAGGAATTGACCCGATGAACCCCAAGTCTGCCTCTTCTGATTCTAGGGTTTCTGTTCTTGCTTGATTCGTGTCCGATTTTATCATGAGCGCTAAGGTGTTCTTAACCTTCTTCGTTGCGATTTCTGTGTGTTGCTGAGTCTTCGGCTTGAAGACGAAAGCATTATTGCTGCGGTTTTCAGGTTACGAATCGTTATTTGATTTCTTGTTATTCATTCTTTACGATTCTTGTGTTGTTGTAGCTTTCCGCATCTTTTGATGGGACGAAACCGTGGCTTGCGATTATTGAATCGTGAACCAGTTCGTCTGATTGAGAGGTATATTCTTTATGTATATCCCGTTGTTCGTCTTCTTGTTTGAGAGGTATATTTCTTCCTCTGTATATCCCGTTGTAATTAGCTGTTCTGGTATATAATCATGGATGAGAAAAAGCCAATAGAGAAAACATAAAAATTCGACTACGAGGTAAATCATGAGGCCATGGATAAGGTAAATTTTCATCATCCCTTGTTTCTTCATGCAAGTGATAATCCTGGTGTAAATATGATTTCGATGACATTGACTGGTCCTGAGAACTATGTGATGTGGAGTTGGTCTATTAGATTTTTGCTGCTTGGTAGAAATAAGCTAGGTTTTATAACCGGTTCTTGCATGCACAAAAAATTTGATCCAACATTTCATCACCTTTGGGATAGATGCAATGCTGTGGTCCTTGGTTGGCTTACTAATTCAATTTAAAAAGAATTGGCTAGTGGAATGATGTACACTGAAAGTGCATTTCTGGTTTGGAAAGATTTAAAAGAACGGTTTGATAAAGTAAGTAGACCAATGACTTATCAACTTCATATGGAAATTGTAATGTCTAGGCAAGGGCTTGATTCTATTTCTACATTTTTTTTTTCGAGATTGAAAGTGTTATGGGCTGAGTATGATGCTTCTTGTTCCATTCCTCATATTGAGGGGGAAAATTTTAAAAAGCATGTTGAGCATAAAGAAAATCAAAGGTTTTTACAGTTTCTTATGGGTTTGAATGAAAAAATTTCGAATGTAAGAAGTAGTTTGCTTTTGATGAACTCCTTTACCCTCGGTCAATCAGGCCTATAACTTGTTAATGCAAGAGGAAAGTCAAAGGGGAATTTCTTCTGTGATGAATCCCTCTGGTAATGCGAATTTTGATAACAGTTCTTTAGTTATGAACAAACTGAAAGGTAATCAGAATTTGGAATGTTCTTTTTGTCGAAAGAAAGGCCACACTGTTGAAAGATGTTATTCCAAGGGGCGTGACTTTTATAAAAAGAAGGGACATTCCAATGATAACTGTTTTAAATACAAAGAACAGTTGAGGGTTAAAGGAAGTTCAAAGGCAAATGTTATTTCTTATGGTAGTGGTGATACTGATCCTCTTAATATGCAAAACCCTTCTAATGATCCTTCTTCGAGTTGTGTTATGCAAGGTGGGGTCACCTTTACGAAGGATCAATTTGAGAAATTTCTGCAAACCATGAGAGCTGTTGACAACACTGCCTCAGGAGCAGGTGCTACCGCACCCACGGATCATCATGTGAACACTGTTGGTATATATCTGAATTCTACCTCTTTAATTCGAAGTGATCAATGAATTTTGGATACAGGAGCAACCAATTATATGACCAACAAAAATGATTGGTTGTGTGATGAGAGGTTTGCCCCTAGAACCAAAGTTCAATTGTCGAATGGTGGACATTCTGATGTGTGTGGTATTGGAAATATTGTGAATGATTCAGATAAGAAATTGAACAATGTTCTGTATGTGCCTGATTTCAAGTATAACTTGTTATCTGTGTCTAAGCTTGAGAAGGATCAATTTGAGAAATTTCTGCAAACCATGAGAGCTGTTGACAACACTGCCTCAGGAGCAGGTGCTACCGCACCCACGGATCATCATGTGAACACTGTTGGTATATATCTGAATTCTACCTCTTTAATTCGAAGTGATCAATGAATTTTGGATACAGGAGCAACCAATTATATGACCAACAAAAATGATTGGTTGTGTGATGAGAGGTTTGCCCCTAGAACCAAAGTTCAATTGTCGAATGGTGGACATTCTGATGTGTGTGGTATTGGAAATATTGTGAATGATTCAGATAAGAAATTGAACAATGTTCTGTATGTGCCTGATTTCAAGTATAACTTGTTATCTGTGTCTAAGCTTGCCAAGGATTTGAACTGTAGTGTTTTCTTCTATCCTAACCTTGCAATCCTGCATAACCTCTCAAATGGGAAGGTCTTGGGGACTGGTAAAGAAGAATCTGGATTATACTTCATAAGATTGGCTTGGAAGTGCACTGGATTGTCTGTTTTTAATTCTTTTTATGACAATAGCATGTTGTGACATTTGCATTTTGGGCATGCCTCTGTGAAGACTCTTGAACATGTAGATTCAATTAATCTGTCAGAATTAAACAATTTAGTTTTAGGGTTTTGTATTTAAGGGGTAGGGTCACCAAATGAAGGAATTGACCCGATGAACCCCAAGTCTGCCTCTTCTGATTCTAGGGTTTCTGTTCTTGCTTGATTCGTGTCCGATTTTATCACAAAGCAATTTTAAAAATATATTTGTATTTATTTTAGAAAATAATTATATCAATTTCAATATAGTTCAACTAGATATCCAAAACTGAAATTTTTTCGCTCCATTATTAATTGGTTAGATTTTTTTTTTTTAAGGTTAGAATTTGAAAGTTAAAATACTAATTTATATTCGATAAATTTAAAAAATTTACAAATTTAGAGAACCGCTCACCATTAGTTAGACTGATCATTTATTGGTAAACTCAATGATGATCCTTTCAAATAATGCATACTTTATTTCCACACCCATAAGCTAAATGCTTACCTCATCTCAGTAAATTACAGAAAATGAGAAAACTAGAAACATCTCTAGGATATAATATCAATATTCAATACCCTCCTCTCCATCTCACAAAACCCTAATTTATCTCCTCAACCTCACCATCTTCCATATCAAACAGCATCCATATCTCATTCACCCTGTCACTGAACTCGAACGGAGAGTTGTACTGAGCCACTGTGTAGACCGACGTCTTGTCGGAGGCATGGCTTTTCTCGATAGCAGCAGCCCAAGTAGAGCCTTTAAGACTGTCATGCAGGGTGGCTGCTTCCACACCAACATCGGAGTCAGCCACGAATCCACCAAACTGTCTCACTGCTGCATATGTAGGGCCCCACTGCTGAGCCTTGAGGCCTTCTGCAGGCGGTGGGTTAGCTTGGTTCAGCTTCGGAACGTAGAAGCTGACCACGAACGAGGAGGCGCAGACTGGGCCGTCGCTCGGAGAGACCTGGGTGATCACCGGCGCGGTCATCTCTATCTGCTGCTTCTGTGTGTTTTTCCCTTGAATGTAGTCGAATAGCCTAATGAAGAACTTAAAATTAAGTTGGGCGATTTATGGCACAATTTCTAAGATTGGAAAACACGGTAACAGAGGCAAAAACAAGAATTTCGCATCACACGACATAAAATGATAGTTACGTACAAGGCAACTGTTCTAATGAAACTTTCATTTTTTTAGTATTACGATTTTAATCTCTAAAAAATGCAACTTTTTTCAATTATAGGATCCCCTAAAGTTTTCCAGTTTAATTATTTTTCTGTACTCTGATTTTTACGCCGACTACAATTTCCGGCTAAATAGCTAAAATCGTAATGGCAAGCACACAACACGAAACATACGATCTGCCACCTCCTCAATCAATGAGTCCACAAAGGAGAAATTATAAAGTTAGTTTCGAATCTTACTGAAGAAATCCATTTCTGGTGGCTTCAACCAGAGAAATGTCCTGGATCGGAGAAGTAGACATCCACACCGTGGAATTGTAGCGGCGGATTTCGTACTCGTCGCCGGCGTGAACCACGTTGTAGCTCGGGCATTCGATGCGGCTGCACGACGGTGCTGCTACATTCTTGCCGATACTAGGAACCGAACCGAAGATTGAGATCAGATTCAGGAGAACGGAGAGGCTGTAGGCGTTGAGGGCAGCCATGGAAGATTCGAGGAGGATAAGTTGCGTATGAGTATAGGCTACAGTTTCGGGGTAATAAGTCCAACATACTTATGCGAAGGCCGAATAAGGGTGGTATTTCTGTGATTATTTGAAAAAAGAGTGAGGATTTCCGATGATTAATAAGAGGCTGAAAATGAGGAACGTGGCGTTTCGGTAGAGGAGAAGATCTAAATGGATGGATTGGACCATCTTAGCAGGGAACCCCAGCTGGTTTGCATTGTCATTACAATTTTGGAGTACGTACATTATGATTTTATCCTAAAAGTGTGCAATTTTTTTGACCGGTGTAATATGTAAATATAACAAATATTATAATTGTATTATATTTTTAAATTATATATTGTAATTATTATGAGTATAATTTTTAATACCATATATGTATTTATAATTATAATTATTAATCACGATTTTATCTGTATATCCATATTTAAAATCATTCTATTTTATTTAAGTTTTATAAATAAAATTTTGGACATTTTGATTCAAAAAGATTAATTCAATTATTGAAACACACTTTGCCAACTGTTTTTTTTTACTAAAACACATTAATCCTACACCATTGAGATATGAAATTAAAACAATGTAATTTTAACATAATTAACTCAAGAATTTTGGGATAAATTCGTAAAAAAAACTAATTAATTCTATCACTATTCAATAGTATATATATTAATAAATAATTATATATAATAGGGTTAATTACTTAATTGGTTACACATGTTTGACCAATGTTCAGAATGGTTACACATGTTTCAAAATGTGATTAATTGGTTTTGAAATGTGACTATTTGTTTTTTTTACTGTTCACCGTTAGAAATCACAGTTAAGTCACTATTTAGATACGTAAAATGACGTAATTACCCCTAGAATCATCTTCAAGAACACATCATCATCTTCAAGAACAAGAATCGAAGAACCCATAATTGCAATTTCTGAGTTCTCAAGAACCCAGAATCGTGTTTCTAGATTCTTCAAGAACCCAGAATCGCTGTTTATGGGTTCTTGAAGAAGATCGAATCGAATTTGATTCGATTCTGGTTCTTCAAAACGATTATGTGTTCTTCAATACAACTAAGTGCATAATAGTCATTTCACAATTCAATAATATGTTAAAAAAATTAATTAATGTTAAAATTAACGGTTTACTAACGGAATAACCAATTAATCACATTGGGAAAACACATGTGTAACTAATTAGTCACATAGCAAAACCAATTAATCACATTTTGAAACATGTGTAACAATTCTGAACATTGGTCAAACATGTGTAACCAATTAAGTAATTAACCCTATATAATAAACACAACTATGAATAAAAATATAAACGTGACTATAACCATTATATAAAGAATGTTCATCACTATAATTGCATTACTCCATAATAATACAGTTAACTGTATAAAAATGATAATTATAACCACAATTTGTTTATGTTTTTACCGCACTGTCCTAAATATGAGTACATAATAGCAGTGTTATCAGAATCGGACCGGATCGGCGGTCCGACTGGAAACTGAACCCTTGTCCGGTTTGGTTCAGCTAAAAGGCCGAAATGCATATGAACAGTGTTTGAACCGGGTTGGACCGATCGATTTTTCAAAAACCGATCGATTTTACTAAACTGGTCGGTTTCCGGTTCTAGTTTTTTTGGGGTGGTTTAAATTTTTTGGGTGGTTTTCTTCGGTTTAAACCGACTTCTTCTGTTTAGAAGTTATGTTTAAAGTTTAGACCTATTGTGTTTGATTTTGAGACTATTGTGTTACGTATGTTCAAAGTTTAAGGTAATTATGTTGTGTTATATTGTGTTTGAGAATAATGTGTATGTTTTAGACTTTGTAGTGTGTTTGAGGTAATTATGTGTGTGTTTGAGACTATGTAGTTTGTAATTGTATTTTCAATTTTTTTTTGCTTGTGAACAAAGAACCGTACGTCGAACCGGGTCTAACCGAGTTGGACCGGCTGAACCAGAAATTGACCCCCTCGCCGGTTCTAAGGCCGGTCCGGTTATGATAACACTGCATAATAGACTTATAGGCCCAAAGGTTATTTAAATTCCTGAAGAATATATTTTATAAATAAGTTTTTTTTTTATTTAGATATTTGAGATTTTTAAACTGTTGTTTGATTTTTGCACCCACCAATTTTGGAGTGAAAATGAGTGGTAGTTATATCATTAAGATATTATCTTTTATTGTTGCAAAATTATATATATAATTTGTTTTAATGTGAAAATGCCGTATTATTTGTTTTAATGTATTGTTTGTATTATTTCTTATTATTTCACATTTTGTTTAAAAGTGATGTGATTAAAATTGGAGCAATCCGTGAATAAATTTTTTTTTTCATATAAACTATAAATTTGATAGGGTACAAAAGGTTAATAACCAAATAACAAACCGAACTTTGAGGAAAAATCAAACAGCAAACTGGATTTTTTTGTTGACAAACAACAACCCAAACTTTAGAAATTTAGCAAACAACAAACTTACCTCAAATTTTCATTATGTTTGAACTAATTTTTTAATGTTTTAGGGAGTTATTAAGTCGTAATAATCTTTTCTTAAAATACTTCAACTAATGTTGACTTAATAACTCTCTCAAACATTGAAAAAATCATTCAAACGTAATGAAAATCTGAGGTAGCTTTGTTGATTGCTCAATTTCAAAAGTTTAGTTTGTTGTTTGTCAACAAAAAAAGTTCGGTTTGAGGTCTGATTTTTTCTCAAAGTTCGTTTTTTTTTTTAAAACTGATTTCGCACCGTTTCATATTTCAAGTTCATCGTTCTGGTGTTTCGTCAGTTAAATACGTTTCACTCTTCTCAACTGTAATCTAACCGATTCCTGAGAGCTGGTTGGTTCATTGACTTGTAGCTCAGAAGTGTAAAGATTTAATCTTTGTTGCCCGATCGATCGCCTTAACCCTGTCGGGTACTCTGTAGATCGGTTTGTTGGATAAAGATGAGCGAAGAGGAAAACAGGACCCGGGGAGTCTCCACCAGCGGTTATCCACCCCACTACGGTACCTTCCAGGGCGTCGCTAACTACCCGCCACCGCCGCAGCATCCTACCTACCAGGAGCCAGTGATTGGGTTCCCTCAGCCCATCGCTCCGCATGATTCCGATCCCTCTGCAGCTCCTGAGTATTACCCTCATGGTCACCAGGTCATTCCAGGTTTGTAGACGTAACCCTAATCTTGGAATGAAGGATTTTCCCCAAATTTAGGTTTTGAAAGAACAATAATTGTACTTTAATTTTGATGATGCAATAGTTATGATCCAATTTGCTCTGTTCTCAGTCCTTAAGCATTTATTTATCGGAAGTATTTAGCAATTTAGTGGTTTTTTATTGCACATGATCTGGGTTTAGCTTTACTGGACTGGACTTGGATCCTCTTATTTGGTCAAGGTCAGGATTTTTCTGGGGACATCAAAGGATGACGTTCTGCCACGCATCTAATCTGTTGATCGCGCCAGATTAAATCCTAACCGTGAAATGACTAATTCTATATGAATGGGGATCCGAATCCAACTAGAGCTTGAACAGGGTGGCGTTGAATCACATTTTCCGATAGGACTTTCTCCGGTACTTTTCGAATTGATTTTTATGCCGCTCCGTTAACCTGCACAGAAGGAAAGCCCGGTGTTCCCGTTGTTTCCCTCTGACGATCAAGTCGGTCGAAGGTTTGTTTATGGAGGAAATAGGTTTGTTTATGGAGGAAATAAGTATGAAGTTCAAATAAGTAATGTTTATATTAGTCTAGAATGAAGAGGGGTGATGGTATTTATAACCCGCACCTCTAATCTGACCGGAGTTAATCCTGACCATGGTCATCCTATGTGTCACCCAGTTAACTGACCACGGTTAGTCTCGAGTTCCGTGATGCTTGGTGTATTGTGCATAGTGTCCTTGTTTTCTGGACCCTCGTCCCGCATGCTTGTGTCCCATTACCCTCTGTCTGACATAGAGTCTTGTGCTGTAGGAGGAGTAAGAGAAGATGGACTTCCAATTGGGTGCGCCTAGGTGGCGCATCCTTATATAGCTGCATCCTGGGTCGTGACTTTGAAGTGTCGCTGCCCTACAGTAGATACAGTATTCTGGACTTGGGGTGGTCGCGCCCTTATTGGGAGCAAGGGCGGCACCATCACTTATTTCGGGGCGGGTCTTGTTACACCGGGTCAGAAGATGTCGGATTAATACCCAACAAGTGGGTTAATGTTGAACAAGATAGTCATCCCTACAAAGGGTATCTTTGGGTGTTGAACTCAGCATTCGGATTTGTTGGTAGAAGATCTCATTCAGCATAGTTTTAGAGAACAGAAAAAATGGGTCTCTAAATAGAAGCGCTTAGATCATGCTAGTTAATCAAATATAACTGGGTTATCGTGACGGTGTATGGAGCTCGACTTCTGAGCCTTAGTAAATCTCTGTTGCAGCAATTAACTTGTAATGGCAACGTGGGGTGTAAATATAAACCAACCTAAATATACTTGGTTTTGCATAATCATCTACTTGTTTCACCACATTTACTTCTCTCATCAAAACAAACGATCATGGCAATAATTTCAAGTGCCGATTTTTTTGGCCAGTATCAAGTGCCGATAACATAGCTAGTTTAGACACCAATTAAGCTTTTCCCATGTGTTGCTGTGGAAATAGTTCTTCTGAGCATATGGGGCGGAAAAAAGACTACTGGATTGTGAAACTGTAGTTGAATTAGACAGAGGCAACGTATTGCAACTTTGTATATGTTCAACTAACAATTTGTATTCTACCAAAAAAAAAAAAAACTAACACTTTGTCCAAAAAAAGTTCATAACCATTGAAAAAACAATACAAGTTCATTACTGCGTGACCATCCAGGCTGTGCTATTGCTGAAGGAACACCTGTGACTGTGAGAGCACGACGGCTCCCCTGCTGTGGAATTGGTGTCGGGTGGTTCTTGTAAGTGAGAGCTGTCTGTCATCTTTAGCTCTGTCAGTTGTAAACATGAAGGATGAAAACTAATTCGTTCTCATGGGAATACCCCAACCGTTTTCTTGAAGGTTTATCATTGGCTTCTTGATTGGCACCCTCCCCTGGTACATTGGGCTATTGGTTCTTCTTTGTGGCAGGCATAGGATAGACCGCCGGGAGAAGTCCGGATATGTTGCTTGTGCGATTGCAGTGAGTACATTTTCCTTTGATCAGTGAACATTGAGCTGTTGCAGTCTTTTGTATGTATTGATATCTGTTGGACGTAATTGAAATAAGTTTTGATGTCCGTCCGACTCATATTTGGCATGGCAGGCTGTCGTTGCAACAGTTGTGGTTATCATCCTCGGTGTGGCAAGAGGAGGTACTAGTCATGGTAGGAGACGGCACTGATCCATTCACTGTGAAGAAGAAGTTGTCAATGTATTTTAGCTTTTGTGAGTAACATGAACAATAAATAAAGCTATAAATGATAATGCTAAATGATGTAAGATACTAGTGTCTGTTGGTGGAAGGGAGCATTTGACTCACTCAACTGAAGAGCACATTTCTTTGTTTGTGTGAAATTTATTATGATAAATATTTGGTTAATATTCACTGTTCCTGCTAGGGCTGATCATGGACGGAACGGGACGGTCCTGAAGGCAAGATCGAGACCGAAATTTCATTCTTGCCTTCTGGAGGACCGAGACTGAGACCGACCTCGGCAAAAAAAGCTCGTCTGAGTCGGTCTTTCTTGACTCGGGCCGGTCTCAGTCCTAGACCGAATCTGCACAAAAAAAAACTATGAGTTCACGGTATTTTTTAGTAAAAGGCGAAAGAATAGTTCACTTCTAAAAAAAACACTATGGGCTCACGATATTCTTTAGTGAATTTATCAGATGCAACTTTTATAGAGATAGAAAACCTCCTAAATCCACATTCATTTCGGTGTGGTATTATGAAAATCCCAAATCTACAATCATTCGGTCCGGGCCGGTCTTAAACGGGCTTTCGGGGGAAAAGATCCGAGACCGACCTTGAAGAAAAAAATCCGTCCGCTCGGTCTTGGTCCTAGTCGGTCCGATCTTGTCGGGAATTCGGTTTAACAATCTTTTTTTTATCACCCCTAGAACTTCCTGGTATGATTTACCCACCTAACCCACACTTTGCTGAGAAATAGGCATTAGCCATGTATGGAGACTTGGTCTGCCTATTTTTTTTGGCTATAAACTGGCAAGAACTTCAAACAACTGGCTAGCCTGAACTTATGACTACCACTTATATAGAGTGCTAACTCTTGTGACTTTTCTTCTCTATTTCACGTCTTCCATGTTCTTTCTACAAAACGATACATAGTTCAACTGATCCACACTCGGCATTCAGTCCAGACAGACGATTAGAAGAGTTATCACGCGGATCAATTGCAGTTGCTGCGCTTTGTGCTTTATCTTGTAAGTGATCTTTCTATCAGTTTCATTGCCTTTGGGCATTTTCACTGAATTAAAAATTATATTCCCCATCATGAAGGTTTAATTATCATTAGGCCTCCTTCTTGGTGTCATCACCTGATACATTTGGCTTTGAGGTTCTTCACAGCAACTGGCGGAAGAATAGACTATAGAGTCAAGTCTGGACTGGATATATTGCTGTACCGAATTGCAGTAAGTAGTTTCTTCTTGTGCGTAATGAGGTATTATAACTATATATGCTATTGCTATCCCATGAACTGTTTGAATAGCAGGGATTCCAAAACAGAAAATACTAAAAGGAAATATTATCCTTTTGATTTATATTTGTTTTCCTTCCAGAGGGGTGAAAGAGTGGAAGCTAATCCTTCCCCAATTCCATAGCCCAACTGTTAAAATGAACTTTCAAAGTTTAAACTGTATGATATTAGAAAAATGGCAGTTTTATTTTCCTAGCTCACAAGCCACTCCATCGAATAAATGAACAATTGTTTATTAGCACTGATAAAGACCACCTTTAATATTAACTAATTAATTATTGAGTAGTTAGTTTTGGCGTTTATTTGCTAATCATCCTCAGGCTGATGAAAGTTTGTCTCATGATTGATTGGCTTTGGTGTATAGTACTGCTAGTTAGTGGACTTGGAGAAGAGCAGTCCAGGTGTTAATGTAAGGGGGAAATGATGTAAGTTATGGTTAGGAGATTAGTCTCCCATTTGTGTACAAATTTGCTGAGAAAGGCCATAGAGGGGGGACTTTTGGTTTTTGCCTTTTTGGTACATTATATTCATGCGTTCTTCATCATTTTCATAGTGTTTATCATTTTTTTAAAATGAAATTAGATCGAACCTTATTTTTATCTCTTGTGCTAATAATATTGTTTCTTATAACAAAGCAAGCAATGAAAATCATCACGTGAATATTGCAAAAAGAAAGAACGGAGTTCTTGCAGTTGAGCAAATTAAGAAATATTAAATGGAATAAGTTGATTATATCACGATGAATTCAACTTATATAGCTTGATAAAAAAATAGAAAGATAGAGAGTTGACCCTAGTACAAAGCTAACCAGTGAGTGACAGGGACCCATGTTAAGATAGTATATAAATAGAGAGTTCTCTATTGGGTCTATTCACTCTCAGATATACACATATTATTGATATATTATTATATTGTATTGGATGGAATATTGATATTGAGTTATACTGATAAATTTGATTGAATTGAGAAATGTATATTGTCAATTTGTGTTTTCTTTACATGTGAGGTGCCTATTTATACTGCTAATTCTAATAGTCATATTTGTCTAACAACTATATTTCTAACAACTATAATGCTAACAACTATATCTTTAACGGCTATATCTTAACCGCTCTATTCTAACAACTATATATCTTCTAACACTCTCCCTTAAGTTAAGCAGTGAAATCTCCACTGTTTAACTTGTCAATGATATTGTTGAAAATTCTTCCGTTGTCTGTTTGTTGGGCACCATTGGGTTGCTCTTATTTGTTGTTGTACCCTATCGGAGCTAGGTCCGCTTTGATTTTGTTGTTTGACCATATCAGAGTTAGAGTTGCTCTGTGGTTGTTGTTGTACCCAATCAGGGCTAGGACAACTCTGAATTGTTGTTGTTGTACTCTATCAGAGCAAGGGCGACTCTGAATTGTTTGACCCTATCGGAGCCAGGGCGACCCTGCTTTTGTTTGACTCTATTGGAGCTAGGACGACTCTGCTTTTGTTTGACCATATCGGAGCTAGAGCGACTTTGCTTTTGTTTGACTCTATTAGAGCTAGAGCGACTCTACTTTTGTTTTCCCCTATCGGAGCTAGGGCGACTCTGCTTTTGTTTGATCCTATGAGAACTAGGGTGACTCTGCTTTTACTGTTGGAGACCCGCCCTCAAGTTGAGCAATGAGATCTTCAATGCTTAACTTTCACATCATTTAGTGTTCATGGAGTGCCATTTTTCTTTTACACTTTTTCTCTTCTTTTTTTTTACCAACATATGTCGGTCGACATCATGTCCTACCGACATCATCACTACCAACATCATCATCACATTTTTTTTCTTTTTTTTTTTTAATTATTTTTTCTTTTTGCTTTACCTTTTTTTTTTTTCATCTTCGACCGATCTCCTCCTCTTGACTTATTCGGTAGTGCCGACGGTTCGGTGAAAAATCTATAACCATGGTTATAACCATTACTGGTTAATGTGGTTAACCGTACCATTATGGTGCGGTACGATTATGGTGATGAATTTTCTACCCATAATGGCTATGGTATTTGAGTTATACTCGTGATTATAACTTCTAACCATGATTATAATATAAATATAATAATTATTTATTATTAATAAACTAATATATACTAAATAATGGAAGTTATTGTACATACAAGTAATAAATAACCATGATGTTAGTTTTATATATTTTTATTGTTGACAATATATATTTATGTATTTTTTAAAATAAAATTTTCGGTCTTTTATTATATTACATGTGTGGAATAAATATGGGTATACAGGTAAAACCATGGTTAATAACCATAGTTATTTTAATGGTTATGATATTGAAAATTGTACCCGTAATGGTTATGGTTATGGTATGTGGTTTAAAAATATGGTATGGTTATGTTATTTGTCATACCCGTACCATACCCTAACCATCGACAATCCTATTCATCGACCGCTCCCCTCTCCATTCTCAATCCTTCCTCGTTGCGGTTAGGAATTCCTCCAATTCTTGTAATTCCGGCGAATGGAAGGTTTTCTTCGGGTGCTGGTATCCGCGGGCGACAGTGACACGACTTCCCTTCTTCGATCCATGGAAGCTCCTTCGGTCCATGGCTTCTCCTTAGGTTCATGTCTACTCCTTTCTCTTCCGTTTGTGGTTCGGCCTCCCTTGTGGTCGTCGTCGGATTTTCGATTGATTGGCTAGTTACCGTCCTGAGTAGTGCTGCAATTTTCAGCATCAACTCTGGTATGTTGGTTGAATTTTGATTTTGCTTGATCTGAGTTTTGGGTTGATTTGGTCGAGAAGTATGGAACGATGATGATCTTGTTATGAGTTTCAGAATCAAGAACACTGTTCCGATACCATGTTGGGTTGTATTGTATTGTATTTGATATTGATATTGGGTTGTATTGAGAGATTGAATTGAATTGAGAATTGTATATTGTCAATCTGTGTTTTCTTTACATGTGAGGTGCCTATTTATACTGCTAATTCTAACAGTCATATTTGTCTAACAACTATATCTTCTAACAGCTATATCTTAACCGCTCTATTCTACCGACCCTATATCTTCTAACATATTGCTTCTAAAAACCCAGCCTGATTTTGCTATCAAATGAGAAATACCGGGCAAATCTTGAGCTTTCCTACCTACAAGTTAAGGAGAATCACACAAAGTCAAGACCCAAATCACCCGAATCCAACATAAAGAATGGATTGACATTTTGATTTTTTTCCCTACAAATTCAATTGCTACTACTGAAATTATATTTCTACTCTACATGTTAGCTAGATAAAATGCAGTTATTATCTTAGCTAACCAGTAACTTGTATTAAAAAAAGGTCTGGAAAGCCCACTTAATAATCTTTGTTGAGATTTTTGTATATACTTTTATGTCAGTGTGTCTTTGCTGCCTCGCCATCACCCTCAAGTTGATGAAAATGTGGGTCTCATCTCATGATGATGGTGGTCAACAGAAAATGGCAAACGCGGGTTTGTTAGTCTTCAACTTCTTTCTTTAACATGAGCAAAACAATCTACTGCAGGTGATTTGGTGTATATTACTTACTGATAGTGATAGTGGACTGAAGTAGTTGTGCTAAAAATTTGAGGGAAGACTCCAAATTTGCTTATTCATAGTTATGGTTAATGCCCGTCTTTGTGCAACGATTTATGTACAAATTTTCTGAGAAATGCCATGGAGATGGAGTCTGACTTTTAGTTGCCTGGTTTTTGGTGCATGTCGCCCTTCCATAGTGGGTGGGTGGGTCCCACAGTATTCTTGGGCTAGTTAGTTCAGATTCAATTTGTTAATTTTGTACATCTGACATGTCAACCTTACAAGACCAAATTTTAGCAGGCGAAATTTGATCAGACTAGTACATAGTTCAGAGGATCTTCAGAGACCAGATACACTGAAAAATGGAACACCATTTATCAGTCGGATCTATTGCAGTTGCTGTGCTTTGTGCTGTGACAGTAACTTGGATCTGGAGAACATTTGAATGGTCATGGCTGAGACCCAAGAAGCTAGAGAGATGCCTCAGAGAGCAAGGAATGTTGGGGAATCCTTACAGTTTTTTTCATGGAGACATGAAGGAGTCTTCCAAGCAGATAAAACAAGCTCACTCCACTCCTATCACTGTCTCCGACGACTTTCTCCCGCGAGTCATCTTCCCCATCTATCAGTCCTTCAAGAACTATGGTACCCCTTTCTCTCATCTATATTTACAGTTCCTAGTCTCCATATAGCTATTGCTTTAGGGATAAATGTCCTCTACTATCCAACTTGACACCCTATTTCTTTTTGACTAATTGCTAACTTAATTTTTCAGAATATTGCTCGGTTTGTTCTTTTGTTAAATGTGGATGGAAATTTTTCAAACTATCATTATCGACTGTTTACTTTCATTCAATAATATCAAATTATCGCACGTCATCCCGTTGTTGCTGCAGGTCGAAACTCTTTCTTGTGGGTCGGTCCAACACCAAAACTCATCATAACAGAACCCAACCAGGTAAGGGATATCGTAACCAACTTGGAGGACTTCCAGAAGACAACCACTCCTATGGTGAAGCTGTTAGTAACCGGTCTTGCATTCCACAATGGACATAAGTGGGAGAAGCACAGAAAAATAATCAGTCCTGCATTTCGCCTCGAGATGTTGAAGGTTTTAATCAGTCTCTTTAATGAAATTATCATGATTTTAAGTTAATCTGTCCACTATATATTGCTGTAATTTCATAAGCACAGTTCAAATGGTTTGGTCTTTTAGTATCATTTTGGTATGCCACTGCCACAGAACATGATGCCTTTGTTCCATTTGAGCTGCTGCGAGATGATAAATAACTGGGAAAGGATGGTCTCAGAACAAGGAAAGTGTGATGTCGATGTATTGCCTCATATTGAAATTTTAACAAGTGATGTGATCTCGAGGGCGGCTTTCGGGAGCAGTTTCCAGGAAGGAATAAGGATATTCGAACTCCAGAAAGAGCAAGCCGCCCTCACCGTGAAACTTTTTCAGTCTGTGTACATACCGGGATGGAGGTAGCATATAATGAATGTGTTAACTACTGCAACACATATTAGTATTTTCTTATATATGTTTAAATCCGCAGCTTCTTGCCGACTAAACTTAACACGAGAATGAAGAAAGTGGATCAGGAAATTCAGTCACTGCTTAAAGCAATGATTGGTAAGAGGGAGCAGTCGATGAGGTCCGGGGACTCTAGCTTAAACAACTTTTTAGGTATTCTTGTAGATTCCAAATCTAAAAAGTCTGAGATCAGAGAAAATAACAATGTTGGTATGAGCACTAGAGATGTGATTGAGGAGTGTAAACTGTTCTACTTTGCTGGGTCGGAAACAACCTCGGTTCTTCTTGCTTGGACCATGGTCATGTTAGGCAAGCATCAAGAATGGCAGGAGCGAGCAAGGGAGGAGGTCCGACAGATCTTTGGGGACAGCAAACCTGACTTTGATGGATTCTCTCGCCTTAAAGTTGTAAGTAAAGCATTCAGATCCAAACTCGGAATGTTTTTCCTACAAAGTCATTTCAGAACTGTTTTCTTCCCTCGGGAAATAAGTTTTTAACATTCTCACTAAGATTTAAGTTCAGTTAATTGGAGGTCATGAGAATTGAACAAAACTGTCCTAAAAATGTAAGTGTTAAGTGAAGGTTCAACTAAGAGTTTTATTATCTAACAAGTTTCACTTTTAAATATTTGTTTTTATACATTTTTCTCAACAGTTACATTATTATGAATAAGACACTTATCCAACAAGGGTAAATTTCTCATGTTGTTGTAGAATTTTCCGTTCTGATGTATATATTTTAGACAACGATTAACTTTAAACATGAATGTTACTGTTGAAGGTTACTATGATCTTGCACGAGGTTCTCCGCCTTTACCCTCCACTAGTTAGTCTATTCCGAACTGTCATAAGGAACAGCAGGGTTGGAGGACTATCTTTGCCCGCAGGAGTGCAGCTCCAGTTGCCAATCCTTCTCATACATCAGGACCCAGAGCTATGGGGCCATGATGCTAAGGAATTCAACCCCGAGAGGTTTTCAAAAGGAATTTTAAACGCAACGAATGGGCAAGCATCGTACTTCCCTTTTGGATGGGGTCCGCGTATATGCATTGGACAGAACTTCGGTATGCTAGAAGCAAAGATGGCCCTTGTTCTGATTCTGCAGAACTTTGAGTTTGAACTTTCACCTTCTTATGTTCATGCTCCGGTTAGTCTAATTACTCTAAAACCCCAGTATGGCGTGAATGTGGTTTTGCGCAAAGCCAAGAAATAAGAGCACTGCAGTTGAATTCTCAATGTATCTTGTAAAGGAATAACACATATTATCTTTCTGGAATATAAACTTGGTTTAATGACGTGGTAAGAGTTCAATGTACCAGGATTGCGTGTGTTAAGGTCTCATTGTATTTTCATAATTAGCTGTCTAAATCTAGTATTTGAACATGGAGTATTAAGTTTGTTGGTGAAAGGAGAAATCAAAGAGAAGATTGAAAGCTATATAATAAAATTTTGCTTTTCTTGTTTGTATTCTCTGCATGAGGTGAATATTATATAAGAGAAAGCTAACCGACTGTTAACTAATTTATATGTATATATAACTAATCATCTTAATAGATAAACTAATTCTAACATATAGCATAATATCTATAATACCATCTTCAAGCTGGAGCCGAGTAAATGTTGAGGAGACCCAGTTTGGCAGTCAGAATATTGAATTGTGGTTGATGTAAATTTTTTGTAAATATGTCCGCCAGTTGGTGGTGAGTCCGCACGTGAAATAATCGAAGAAATCCCTCTTGTACTTTGGTGCGCACGAAATGTGGAAATAAAGGGTCGAGCAACATTTAATAAGTGTTGATGCTTTCGTTCGACGACAGAATTCTGCTGCGGTGTTTCAACACATGAGAATTGATGAATTATGCCCATTCTTTGAAATAGTTGTTCAAACATTAACTCCTTAGCATTATCGGAACGAACCATTTTGATTGTAGAGTTGAACTGATTCTTCACCATGACTATGAATTGAGGAAAAACTGTGCTCACATCAGACTTATGTTGTAGTAAATAGGTCGAAGTGCATCGAGAAAAATCTTCCACGGTTGTCAAGAAGTATGATTGTTTTGAGCGTGTCGGTGTATGAAATGGTCCCCAAATATCGAAATGTATAAGCTCAAAAGACTGTGTAACACTGGATCCACTACTTTTATTAAACGACAGTCGTCTCTGTTTGGCAAGTGGACATATATTGCATTTATTAGTAATATTGCATGGTTTCAATGAGGGGATAACGTGGCTAAGTAGTTTCATAACACCGGGACTTGGGTGCCCAAGTTTATTGTACCAAAGATTTGAAGACGCATTAGTGACACCATTTACGTTGTTCCTATCAGTCTTGGAAGGATCTGAAGTGTCGTTCCGCGGACATTTGAGCAAGTAGATTCCTTGATGAAAATTACTTTTCCAAATTACACCTTGTGGGTTCTGAATAAGACATTGTGTTTTGGAAAAAAGTACGGTGATATTCGAATTATGTAGTAAACAACTGACATAAATTAGGTTAAATCGAAAAGTGGAATGAAAAGCACATTGTGCAACTCCAACTTAGGGGATAACATCACTGATCCTGCAAATGCAACTTCTATTCGAAATTGGTTTGGTAAATAAACAGATACGTTACTGACGGCGTGCATTTGTGTAAATAAACTTCGCTCAAAACAGATATGACGGGCTACTCCTGAGTTGACAATCCTATAACTTGAATTTATATCCTTGAAACCAGAAATATAGGCAAGAAATTTACCCTGCATTGCCGAACTGACGGTGTTGCTGGAGGTCGGATCGATGATAACTTGCATATCTGCAAAAAATGGCTGACGTGAAGAACAGAGTGCCTTCAACGTGAGGGACGTCTTCGTGCGAATGGTGGTCGACGAACGAATGGTGGCGAAACGACGGGAAGGTGGTTGCAGCACTGCGATCGACTGGAACGAACGAAAACCTCGAGAATGCAGCACCGAACGGAATGGAACAACTGGGTGGATGCTGTGCAAGAAGGTGGCGCAACGAACTAACGATCGCAATGAACAGAGCAGAGCAACGAACTCCCTGTGATTGAAGTTATCGAACGACTGGAACGGAAGACGAACTAAGGTTCTTGTCGAAGTTCTTAGTGTCACGAAGGTTCTTGCGGACGGACGATGCCTAGTGAGTAGCAACGAATGGATGAACAATCGTCTAGAATAGAGTCAGTGATGTCCGACTGAAAACAGAGCCGAAGAAACAGACGAACTGCCAACGTTCTTGCAGCAGGTGATGTCTGATTGCAGAAGAAACCCGCAGAAGGTGATAGACGACCGGAACAGAGACGCAGCCAACAATTGTGGATTGAAAGCTTCACGACCAACGAAAGCGACTGGAACAGAGTGTTGCAGAAGAAAACTTGCAGAGAAGAAAAATGTGGGAAGAAGAACAGTGTATGGACTTATTAGATAAATAACGAAAGTTAGGTTGTTATTTTGTTTCTGCTGTACTGCTATTTAGGACAGCTCTCTCTTCTGTAAATCATGAGTTGGCATATTCCAGAATACTCCATTTTCAGATTTCATTATTTCTTCATAGTATCAGAGCTTCTCTGAAGCTTGAGGAGCATCAATGTCTGGTGCGTCACAAACCACAGCATGGCCTCGGGTTGGAGCTACGGGAGCTGCCGAGATTCCGTCCGATGACCGATTCTATCTTCATCCTTCAGATTCTACTGGAGTTTCATTGATTACGACCCAACTAACAGGATCTGATAACTATCAGATGTGGTTCCGAGCGATTTCGGACGCTCTACTCGTGAAGAACAAACTCTGTTTTGTTGATGGAACTTGCCCGCGGGAGTCAGTGACAGAGCCGATGCTTCTTCGCTGGGATCGGTGCAATGCCGTGGTCAAGGCGTGGGTAATCAACTCGGTAGCGAAGGATCTTGTTCATGGAATGCATTACAGTCCCACAACTCGAATCATATGGGAGGATCTTCGCGAACGCTTCAGCAAGGTGGACGGTACACGAATTTTTCATTTGCAACGTGAAATATATCAGTTGAAACAGGGTGCTGCTTTAGTTGCTCAATATTTTGGTAAGATGAAACTGCTTTGGGATGAATTAGCCATTGTAGATGCTGATGACTGGTTATGTGGTGATTGTGCCGCTTCACCTAGAGCGATTGCTCGACGTGACAAACAAAGACTGATACAATTTTTGATTGGTTTAAATGAAACATATGCTACGGTTAGATCTAATCTGTTAATGATGAATCCGTTACCGACGTTGAATTATGCGTATTCTGTCCTAATACAAGAGGAGAATCAGCGTATCGTTTCTGGTACTGTGTCTTCTTCTCTGGACGAACCAACAGCTGCTGTCATGCTGTCAAGTGGAGGAGGAGGAAATTCTAATCGATTCAGAAGAGATTTTCAGTGTAGTCACTGTGGTAAGAAAGGCCATAAAGTGGATAGATGCTGGAAGAAGTTTGGAGTTCCAGAGGAAGTAAAGAAGCGGTGGAACAATGCAGCTGCACATGCTGTGAGTGCAGCAGATGTTTCAGCCAACACAACATTTCATAATAGTTTGAATGCTGATAAAGAACAGCAACTTGCCATAGCTGATTCTCAACACCAATTTCAGCTGACAAAATCACAAGTGGATCAGCTGCTTAAATTGATTCCCAAGGAGTGTGAGTACAAGGCAAGTTTTGCTGCTCAAGATCCTTTTACAGAGAATTCAGCAGGTATTTCATCTTCTATTGCTCTATCTTCTGGTCTTGCCCCCACAGATCATTGGATTATCGATAGTGGAGCTACTAACCATATGACTTTTCATGTGGAATGGTTAGTTAATGTGAAAGCTCTTACTCAAGGAAAGCAAGCTGTAACTCTACCTACGGGTAATTCGGCTGATGCAACACACATAGGAACATGTATTGTGGATGGAAATTTAACACTTCACAACGTTCTTCTTGTTCCGAATTTCAAATATAATTTGATCTCAGTCTCACAGTTGTGTCAACAATTGAAAACTTATGTGGTTTTTGGACCTAATCATGTTCGGTTTCAGGACCTGATTATTGGGAAGAGAATGGAGATTGGTAGATGTTACAGAGGGTTGTATTTGCTGTCATCAAAGAGGAATATGCAGGTTGCTTTTGGAGCTGAGGTTGCTGCTAGTTCGAAGGCTTCATTGTGGCATCGACGTTTTGGTCATTTACCATTTAATCAATTAAAACGTGTAGTTCAGCTTGTGGATGATGATACTGATTTAAGAGACTGTTTTATATGTCCTGTTGCTAGACAAACAAGAGTTCCTTTTCCTGTTAGTATTACTCGTTCGGAGAAGGCTTTCGATTTAATTCATCTCGATCTTTGGGGACCGTATAGAGTTCAAACAATTGAAGGATTTCGATATTTCTTAACCATAGTGGATGATTTTACAAGAGCAACCTGGATATTTCTGATGAGGAGCAAAGATGAAGTCCTTATTCATGTTAGACGGTTTATAGCAATGGTTAAAACCCAATTCACTTCTTCCATTAAAACTTTGAGAAGTGATAATGGGTCAGAATTTGTGAATGATATGATGAAGGAGTTACTGTCTGGTCTGGGAATTATTCACCAAACATCTTGCGTACATACACCACAACAAAATGGTGTTGTTGAACGCAAGCATAGACATTTGCTTGAGGTGGCACGAGCGTTAAAACTCCAAGCTGCTGTTCCATCCAAATATTGGGGATTTTGTGTCTTGACGTCTTGCTATCTAATCAATGTTATGCCTTCGACAGTTTTGAAAGGGAAGACACCGTATGAGATGCTTTACTGCAGAAAGTTTAATCCGCAGCATCTTCGTGTCTTTGGTTCGTTGTGCTTTGCCACGATTTTACATGGGAAAGACAAGTTAGGACCACGATCTATTCCAGCTGTTTTCTTGGGATATTCCAATACACAAAAGGGGTATCGACTGTTGAATATTCAGACACGAGGTATATTTTTCAGTCGAGATGTTCATTTTCACGAGACAATTTTTCCTTTCACTATGACTAAGGAAGAAGTGAAGAAGTATTTTGGTTGCCTTGATCGATCCACTACACCTTCATCTTGGATGGATGATGATCCCTTGTCTTCATCGGGTGTCGTTGGAGTTGTTAATCCGAATGGTGATGATCCTACTTCGTCATCGGGTGCTGCAGATTTTACGACAGATGCTGCAGATTTCACGTTACCAGGAGTTGTTGATCATTCGGTTGATTCTACACATCATTAAGTTGATTCTGCTAATGTGGATACTTATCCATCAGATGGTTCGGGTCTTGAAGTTTCTGCTCCTAATACTCTACGCAGAAGCACAAGAAATATTTCAGCCCCTAAATGGACCGCAGATTATGTGATGAGCAGTCATTTACTTCATTATGATCACCTCTCCTTGCCTTACAAATGTTTCTTAGGAAACATATCTCGTGTTCACGAGCCATTATCATTTGAAGAAGCAGCTGCAAATCCCGATTGGATGAAGGCAATGGAATCCGAGATTGCAGCTCTCCAGGACAACAAAACCTGGAAAATTGTTGATTTACCAGATTCAAAGGAAGCTATCGGGTGCAAATGGGTATACAAAGTCAAGTATCATGCGGATGGAACATTAGAACGTTACAAGGCTCGATTGGTTGCGAAAGGGTACACGCAAAAGGCGGGGACTGATTTTACAGAGACATTTTCTCCGGTTGTAAAAATGGTAACTGTTCGAACCTTCTTTACAATCGCGGCAAGGAAGAATTGGCCGATCTATCAATTAGACGTCAATAACGCTTTTCTCCAAGGAGACCTCAATGAGGAGGTTTATATGGAGGTTCCACCGGGTTTCCATGGCTCCGATTCTGTTCAAGGAAATAAGAAGGTTTGCAAATTGTTGAAATCGATATACGGGTTGAAACAAGCGTCCCGACAATGGAATATCAAGCTTACGAATTGCTTACTTGCTCATGGATATGTGCAGAGTCACTATGATTATTCCCTATTCAGTAGATTTGTTGATGGTGAACAAGTACACCTTTTGGTGTATGTGGATGATTTGCTCATTAGTGGCTCAAGCCATAAGTTGATTGATGATCTTAGGAGTGTTCTTCACTCTCAGTTCAAGCTGAAAGACCTGGGACATTTGAAGTATTTTTTGGGCCTTGAAGTGGCACGTTCGAAAGCTGGAATAGTTTTGAATCAACGAAAATACGCATTGGAGCTGATTGTGGAAGCAGGCCAGGTTGAAGCAAGGACTGCTCCTACACCGATGGAACAAAACTTGAAGTTAACGACACTTGATTATGATAAAGTGTTCGGAGTCAATTCTGCAGATCCGGTTCTTCAAGACGTGGAGCAATATAGACGAATTGTTGGTCGTCTCTTGTACCTGACTATGACACGCCCGGATATTGCTTATGCTGTACAAACTTTGAGCCAATTCGTTCATCATCCAAAACGGTCACATCTTGATGCAGCTATTCGTGTTATACGATACTTAAAACAGAGCCCGGGACAAGGTTTGTTATTTCCAGTTGAGAATGACCTTGATTCTATGAATGTTTACTGCGACAGCGATTGGGGTTCTTGTGTGGTATCTCGCAAGTCGGTTTCTGGATATTGTGTGAAACTTGGTCGAAGTGTGTTGTCATGGAAGTCTAAAAAGCAAGCAACGATTTCCCGATCAAGTGCGGAAGCGGAATATCGAAGTATGGGTTCGGCCGTGGCGGAGATCATTTGGATACGAGGATTGTTACAAGAGTTTGGTATCGAACTAAATTCTCCAGCTGTACTTCACTGCGACAATAAGGCAGCTCTTCAGATTGCAAGCAATCCCATGTTTCATGAGAGAACTAAGTATATCGAGATTGATTGTCATTTCATTCGGGGAAAAATCAAAGATGGGTCAATTATCACAACTTATGTTGGTTCAAAAGAGCAACTTGCAGATCTGTTAACAAAGGCTTTATGCAGACGCCAGCATTGTGAGCTGCTTCAGGGTTATGGTATTTGGAATCTGTTCAAGACCGAAGGAAGGAATGAAGAAGAGGAGAAATAAGGGGGAATATAGAAGTATAAGGTCTTTATTAATTAGATATCATAGTATATGGACTTATTAGATAAATAACGAAAGTTAGGTTGTTATTTTGTTTCTGCTGTACTGCTATTTAGGACAGCTCTCTCTTCTGTAAACGATGAGTTGGCATATTCCAGAATACTCCATTTTCAGATTTCATTCTTTCTTCACAGTGATGCTTCTTCAAACGAAAGACTTCCCCCATTATGTACAACATGGGTTATGCTCTAATACCAAGTTTGTTGGGTGAAAGGAGAAATCAAAGAGAGAGATTAAAAGTTGTATAATAAAAATTTGATTTTCTTGTTTGTATTATGTGCATGAAGTGAATATTTATACAAGAGAAAGCTAACTGACTCTTAACTAATCTATCTCTATCTATAACTAATCATCTTAAGAGATAAACTAATTTTAACATATAGCATAATATCTATAATATGGAGTTTCGGTATCATTCACTGTATCTATAGCTTGTCCTAATCATATTCATTTTTTTTTTCCCATTACACAGCTCTTAGAGAGTAATCGAAATTTTGAGAATTCATTTATTCATGTCTTGTGCTAATAATCTCAGAACCCCACCAGTTTTCTCCAGTTAAACCTACCTGCAATTGGTCCTAATTGTTACACATTTCTAATAGAATGTCATGGAAATTTGATTTTGTTAAAAGAAACTCTCAACTAATTAACATAGATTTGGACTAGATATGTATATTGGTTGTACTAAATTCCATTAAGTTGACCCTATTTTGCCACACATCGGAAAAAGAAGTGATTTAAACCTTCAGAAGAAGGTGATTTAAAAACCTTTTATAAGTAGGAAAAATACTACTCAAATCAAACAATTTTTTTTAGCATAAATGAGGACAACGAGTTACGTGTTAAACACAATCGTTTTGGACGTTACAAATGATCCGAAAGACCGAAACTATAGTCGGGCTTACAAGCAAGTAAATGCACATACTAAACTCTCTAGTAATAATAAATGGAGGAACTAACTCATCCATTATCACAGCAGGAGTTAGCTCGTGGCAACATGAAAATGAAGCAGCTAACTTACTTATTATAAGCTTATCCCCCTCATTTCCAATTTTTATTTCTTATATTTCTATAGATTATTTGTTCATTTTGGATCTGTGGGTTCGTCCAAATTATTTGTTCAATTATATTGTTGGAGTAGATGTTCTTGAAGAAGTGCCTCTCATCCTCGCCTCCTCAACCATAGCAGACACCTCAGCCACCACGAGCCTTGTCAGTAGCAGCCCGGAGATGAGAGCCGACACCATCAACATAATAAAAACTCCATTCCAACTCTTTGCAGAGATATAGCCTGTTAGAAGAGGACCTAATGAAGCCCCAACAATGCCTGTGGCGTTAATTATGGCTGTCACGGTGGACGCAGCTGTTCGGGAGGAGTTCCCACGTGTCCCCAGGTCAGCAGAGACCGCTGCAGCTATCGTAAACGGACCGCTTACAAACATGCCTGTCATGAACATTAGTATCATGTTCACTGATAAAGACACGTGGCCGTAGCTGCGATACAGGAAGAGACAAGGAATAGCAAAGTAAGTGCAACTCGCAGATGTGAAAGCTCTGGCTCTGAGGTGGTCGGAAATGTGGCCGGCAAGGATTCTTCCGGCCATGCACCCGATATCGTACAGGGTTGACAAGTACCCTGCTTTTTCGCTAGATAGATATTCTCCGTCTATTGCTGTGCATCCACAATAAAAGGTACATTGGTCAAAATAAAAGGAAAAATCCTGTACGTTATCGGGTACTTATAGTTGTCACAATAAACTCGCTTACTTTACTGCGAAAAATAAGTGAGTTTGATATCCGATACAGGCTTTATGTGGGTTTCTCACAATAAAAGTTTAAATATTCGCTCATTCTGAAATCTCTGACCGATATATTTTTTAATTTAGACAAAAAAATTTTAAATAAATTCTCTCTCACGTGCAAATATAATAACATGGAATCAAGGAGATCAAACAATACTACCAAAAAAAAAAAAACCTAACACTTTCAATTAAAATCGATCGAGCTTCTGTTATCATGTTAATTAAATTTTACATGAGTTCACCAAACTCAATGTAGAAACAAAGAGCAACCATACAAATGAGGTTCATCCTAAAACCAATTATGGTATGAGAAGATAACTAGTTTTATAGAAACCCTGACATATGTAGAATTTTTACCGTGAAAGTTATAACATTTTTTTTTACATTTCTTAAGAAATTTTATTACTACTTTGAATTTTTTTTTAAAATAAGTTTATAATAATATATTTATTATTAACTGGTCACATGTTTGTCCTTGCACTTTCTCAACCTAAAAGGATCGAGTTAGTTTTTACTAGAATTTTTCTTTATGGTATAACAGAAAAAACTTGTCATTAGACGATATATATATACTAATTAAACGAAAATATATCATTCGTCAATTAAAATTTGTACCCGTATTCATAAAAAATGTGAATCTCATTTTTTGGATAATAAATTAATTTTAAAATATAATGACTGTATAACGTGGGAGCTGACCGGGACAGATCTTATAACCTATTTAATAAGATATTTTTTTATTTTGTTTCTAAAGCACTATAAGTTGCTTTTTAAAAGTGAACTAATGTGGGATAAAAATTTCAGATTCCAACAGTCGATAGGTAGAGTCGAGTTTATCGTACAAATACATACCTGTGTGGCTAATGTAGAAAGGAAGCCAGTAAAGAAACGTATAACCCACCAACTTTGAGAAGAAGAGAGAAAGAGCAAACGGCACGACTCCTGGAATCTTGCATGCTTCTATGAACCCTAGAGCAACTAATTCCTCCGTGACCTGTCCATGATCTTCATCAGCTCTATCAGATCTCAGCAGCAGTGATTCTTCCTTTTCTTCTTTGGTTCTGTAATATGATCCGCTTCCATCGTTTTGCATGTCGAAACCTGCCGACTCCGGACTGACGTATAGAAACAGAAAAACAGACACTCCGAGGAACAAGATGAGAAGACCAGAGAAGACGACGGACCATTCCCATCCATAAGCCCCCAAGATAGCGGAAGCAATCAAAGCCCCCGAAACATCACCAACTGGAGAAGTAGCATTCCACATTCCCATGATGAGACCTGATCTATTTGTCTTCGCAAACCAGTTCCCAATCACTGGGATGAGGAACGGCCACGCTGTCGATTGGAACAAACCTGCAAAAGGAGGCGATCTCTGTAACACAAAACATGCTAAAGTTCTTGTAGTATCATTGAATACTTTGTAGAAATTCAGCACGACACAACAAGAATATGTATAACGATAGAACTTACACGATAATATTCTATAAAATTGAGTTATTTCTCGATATACACGAGAGTGCGCATGATTTCATACGCACCTGCAAGTATCTGAACTGCTAGGAAGTAATAGAAGTTATGGATGTTCACCCAGTACCCTGCACCGAAGAGTAAGGCCGCCACTCCACTCCCCGTCATTCCGACCACGAAGATGATATGTCGTTGGTTTCTCATCTTATCAAATAAATGACCCGAAAAGTACATCCCTAATGCATACGTTGATAAGAAGGCCACGTCTAGTTCTCCGAGCAGAGAAGATCCATCCGACCCGTTGAATGGTGCCCATCCTGTTGAAGATGATGAGGACAACTGAGGATCAAGAGAGCTCTTGATCACACTCATAGTTTTTCGGGCAACATGGTAGCTCGCGTAGGCTATGAAAGTCAGAATGAACACAATGATTTGGTTAGTTTGGAAGGAAAGAGGGGATCTCTTTAGCTTCTCAACGAGTTTAAGCCCGAGCGGCATATAGTATCGATCCATGAAAGTGAAACCACGCCGACGACGGGGAACACTAAGTCATCCGCTATAGATCATGAGGAACTCAACTTTAACTAAGATTTATACAGCATACTGTAATTTGATATATATGAAAAAAGAGTGCGTAACACGGTTCAGTGTAAATATATCGCGGAAGAGTATGCAAGACGGTTCTTTCTGTTTATTTTCAAATAAATAGTAATTTTTGAGTGTGGTGGGAACCATATGATGGTATTTTTACTATTATACCCCATGTTCATATATGCATGCATATGATACTGTATATATAAAAGACAATTGAAATAAGTATTATAAAATAAGATGATTAGATCAATATGTTGTGCAGAGGACCACGTGATAGTCGACAGTCAAATTTGTTTCTAGCTAGGATTGGGGATTGGGGTCCACGCTTGATGTGTTCTTTAGCTTCTCATGTACGCTCTCCACAAAAATGTTCATGTTGGAAAAAAATATTTTTCTGCTGAAAAAGAGTTAGGATTTAAATGTTCATGTTGAACTTAATTACTACTTCTCTTACTTAAAAATGATCTAAATTACTCATTTCTTTTCAATATAGAACAAATCTGAATATTACAATCTATACTTTTTAAAATGAGCGGCGTACTCGTCACGATCCAATGTATATAATTTTTTGTCGTTCTTTAAAGCGTGTGACGTTCTCGTCGCAATTCGATAGGTAGGTGACTCAGATTCGTAAGACCTATACTATTTTAGATACTCATCAAGATTCACTTGATAAACTAATTTGTCTGACTCGTACAAATTTTCTACCTTGCAATCATAATGTCGAGTCGGATCTGATACCATTTATAATACTATAAACTCATCAAACGTGTTTATTTTCACTATCCTTACTTAGCAAAAAAATAATTCGGTTAAACACTTATTATTTTTCAATACGAAACAAATCAGTCTCATATATATATGGGTTAATTATTAAATAGGTACCCCAATTTTACATGGTTTGTCAAGTAGGTACCTAAGCTTTTTTTTTGCCGCAAATATTTTACCCAACTTTGTAAAATTAGCAAATACGTACCTACCGTTAATTTACCGTTAAGAATAAACGAAAAATATCACGTGAGGAGCAAACATGTACCTTAACTTGACATGGTTTGACAAACAGATACCTGAACTTACACGAATTAACAAGTAGATACTTAAATCGGTTCAAAAACCAGTTCGCCCGAACCACTTTATTTTTTTTAAAAAAATGTAGGATTTATATACCAAACACATGCATGACTCAACTCCAGACGTTCTCGGTGCATCTAAGCTCGAGAACGTCTGGTCTGGAGTTGAGTCATGCAAGTGTTTGGTATATAAACCATACTTAAAAAAATGGTTCAACCGAACTGATTTTTGAACTGGTTCAGGTATCTACTTGTTAATTTGTGTAAGTTTAAGTATCATTTTATCAAACCATGTAAAGTTCAGGTATCTGTTTGCTCCTCACGTTATTTTCCGTTTATTTTTAACAAAAAATTAACAGCAGGTACATATTTATTAATTTCACAAAGTTTAACAACCTATTTGCGACAAAAATATTTAAGTACCTACTTGCCAAATAATATAAAGTTTTTTTTTTTGGCCAAAGAAATAATATAAAGTTGGAGTACCTATTTTATAATTAACTATATATATATATATATATATATATATTAAATGCGACCTGTTACGTCGTATGAGAACTAACACAGTTCATGAATGAACTCAATCATTCACCATTTTTATGTAGGACCTATGTGGTCCGACGTAATCCATGACTCTTTTGAAATTTCTAAGGACTTTTCCTCAATTTCTACCTCTATACAAAATTCAATTCTTTTTTCTTCGCGTGCAGCGATTATTGGCCATTAGGTATCCAATTATCTTTTCTACGACAGCCCGTCAGCTGTCTGCTTTTTTCTATGATGTAACCTTATGGTTTATCTTGATCTCTCAAAATTTCAATTTTTTTTTAAAGTAAGCATAGTACAATTTGTTTTTAGAAAAATAACTATATCGAAAAAATATTTAGAAATATGTATATAAACGCTACCGTGGATAGCGTTTTCGTAAAAATGTTACCCATGGGTAGCATTTTAGCTAACACGTGGGTAGCGTTTGCTACAATAATTTTTTTTAACGTTTTTGACAACTCGATGTTTAATTAAAAATTAAATTATGTATCTATTAACAAAATTATAGTAAGTAGATATTTTAATTGCGATTCAAATGATTACAAATAATATTAAATTTAGACTTACAGATTGATTATACGCTCTGCCGTAAATTGAAATATGAAAATTTGACTTTAAAAAAATACAACTCAGACCCTGTAAGTCCAAACTCAACACGGCTAACAGCATTTATAGCGAAATTCAATTATCTATCTACTCTAATTTTTATTTTTTTATTAGATATATATTTAATTTTTTAACCTAACATCGTTTGTCCTATAATTTGACCGAAATGATTAAATGCATTAGGTGAGAAATTTAATTACATACTTGCTTAGAAAAATCAAACACTTTACAGTGCGTAGATAATTTAATTACAGCATAAATTATACTAAATGGACATTAATTTTTGAATTTTGGACTAACTGTATAATACAATACATAAAAAACTATATATACATACATATATAGAGAGTAAAATCACTGTGTATACTGTAATTAAATTATTTACGCACTGTATTTGTTTTGATTTTTTTGAGTAAGTATATAATTAAATTTCTCACTTAATAAATTTAATCATTTCGGTCAAATTTTAGGACAAAAGATGTTATGTTAAAAAAATTAAATATATATCTAATCAATTTAAAAAAAAAAAATTAGAGTAGGTATATAATTGAATTTCACCATAAATGTCGTGAGCTGTGTTGAGTTTGGACTTACAGAGTCTGAGTTATATTTTTTTAAGTCAAATTTCATATCTCACCTTACGACAGAGCGTACAGTCAATCTGTAAGTCCAAATTTAATATTTTTTTTGTATCATTTGAATCACAATTAAAATATCTACTTACTATAATATTTTTAAATTTTTTGTTAATGGATACATAATTTAATTTTTAATTAAATATCTAGTCGTCAAAACGAAAAAAAAAAATTGATTGTAGCAAATGGGTAGCGTTTTGTAAAAAAACGCTACCCGAGGTAACACATTTTGTAAAACACTCTACTCACATTAGCGTTTATATACAAATTTTTAAATATTTTTTTGGTTTACTTACTTTTCTATTTTTTTTTCAAAGTGCCTACTTTTTGAAAAAATTCCATAATTCCTCTATTTAAAATTTATTTATTTATATATAATACAATAAATAACATAACACGTTTAAAAAATGAACGTCTGAGTATTCATATTGATCCTACAATCCACAAAACTTCCCCAAATGCTCCAAACCTTCTCAAAAATGGTAATCCCACTTTCCTCCCTTGAAGTAGGAGTTATCATCCTCTTTGCTCTGACACTGTTGGTGTCAGCATGGAAAGCTCTGAACTGGGTGTGGTGTGGCTGAGACCGAAGAAGCTAGAGAGATTTCTGCGGCAGCAAGGCCTCAACGGTAATTCATATCGGTTTCTACATGGGGACTTGAATGTTGACAGAGGCTTACTCAAAACCGATTGGTCTGTCCGATGATTATGTGCTCAGAGCCTTTGGTTACGAGCAGCAAGTTGTCGACACCTATGGTATGTTAATCCCATTTTAGGGTAAATTAGAAGGAGTTACATGAAATATAGACTGCAACAAACTATCCTAACTTTAAAAAGTAAAAAATGGTTATTTCAATTTTGACGATTGTTCAACGAGCTACTCCGTTCAAATTACCGTAAACTGTTGACAGAAATTAGTCGGAAATTCGTTAGGAGTTCGTCAGAAATTGGATGGAGATAGATTGTTGCACCTTCGACCAACCAAAGTTGAGGTAACCGTTTTGATTTTTTAAAGTTCGCGTAGCTCGTTGCAAAATGTTCAAAGTTCAGGTAGCTCAAGTGCATCCGATCTATATATGTTTTATGGTTAAATATACTGTATACTTGTAGTTTAAGTTGAATTAGAAGCATGTTTCATGAGTTATCTCACTAACATATCCTACAAGCTATTGGTGCACGATTTAGTTCTTCAAATAGAATATATCATGAACAATATATCATAAATCATGAATTATATGCATTTAAGTTACTTCCTTAATCAGTAAGTGAATCATGATTAGAACCTATAAGCTTCTTTGTTGATTTTGTGTCAAACTGTACTTGTTGATTCCACCAGTCATTGACTATTATTATTATTATCTAGAGGATCAAACTGCCTTGCTTTGCAAACGAACCACATTTCTGTCACTTTTTCATCATCGTCGACTCTTCTTCATTGGAGTTCGTATATTTTCTTGAGGTTACTTTGCTAATTGTTCCTTTATTTGCCAATGCTGTGCCATTTGTTGTAGTAGTAAAAGTCAAAATAATATGTAAGAAAGTAAGAATCATGAATTTTAGTGGAACAATATTAGAAAGGCTACAAACGCCGCATGAAGGATTATGACAATCAAATATTACCTTCAATTGAGAGTAAATTTGTGTAGGTGTTTTGCCATTTAAGTTCAACATAATGATGTTAATTAGAGCGTAGTTGATTAACATGACGAGTTAGCATTCCATTGGGAAGTGGACCGAAGCTAATCAAAGTTGTATAGAACCCAAGTTGTATATATAGTGTGATTGCCCTTTGGACCTGTGTCGGTCCGATGTAGAATTTAACAAAGTACAACATGTAGTTTTGCATTGTGATACGGAAAGCTTTGAAGAAGCTATCCAATAATAAGAATGGACAAAATCTATAGAAGAAGAGTTGCACTTGGAGAAAAATAAGACTTGTGAACTCGTAAAAAGTTGATTGATAGAGAAGTTGGTGGTGTGAATTGGATCCACTAAGTGAAGCATAATCCATATGGTTTTGTCCTGAAAAAAAGAGAAGTAAGGCTTGTGGTTTAGTCTTGAAAAAAAAGAAGAAGTAAGGCTTGTGGCAAAGAATTACTCACAATAGTCTGGGTAGACTATTAGGAAATATTTGCCTTGATTTCACACAACGACACGATTTGAACCCTCATTGTACTTGTAGCTCAAGAAGATTGGTTGTTTATACCGATCAATGTGAAGTCATCTATCTTGAAAACTGAATTGGAGGAAGAAATATATATTTAATAACTTGCAGGGTTGTGAAAGAAGAATAAAAAGAGAATGTACAAGCTAAACAAGGATATGATAATTAATAAATATAAAGTATGAGATGGATGACATGGAGTTTCTACGTTTTTTTTTTGGGTTTGAATATTGATCAACAAATTATAAGGTGTTGTTTTTGTCAAAAGAAAAGAAGTATGCCAAGAATAAGATGAAGATGTTTCATCCGTAAAACAATTACAATATTAGTTGTTTCAAATGAGAAGCTGTAGAAACAATATGAAGGTAAAATGTGTCTGGACAATATTTTATGAGCATCGTGGGGGAGTTGGGTATATCTTATGGCTATGAGACTAGAAACTATGTTTGCTTCGAGCATGTTATGGAGATTCATTCAAAAGTTTTTGTGACTTTAAATCTCTATACGAATTCTCCACTATGTTCATAGGGGACCTTGGCATATATATGACATCAAATATTGTAAGGATTGTTGGATCACTTGCCTCAATCACCCTCACAATCACTCACTCAATTGATTGTTGTCGTGAAGAACACCTTGAAGAAACTAGCAAGAGAGACAAGTTTTGTGATGCTTCAACTTCTTGCATCATTTTCGGATTTTTTTTTAATTATATTACTAAACCAAAACCATAACTTACATAACTATTTGTCATAAGTTTTGTAACTCTATTTTCTTAACTATTTGTCATAAGTTTTGTAACTTTACTTTCTTAACTATTTATCTAAAATAATGACAAAGCAAAACAACTAAAAACTTAGGTAAACAACTAGCTTAACATTACAACAATCTCCTCCTTAAATTTGTTGTTTTACACGATCCGTGCACCAGCTTTCTCTCGCATCTCCAAGAATTTTAATCCAGCTAGTGACTTCATCAATATCGACACGTTGTTCTTCCGTACAAACGTGCTGAACTTCAATCATTCCCGACTCCACACAATCTCTAATGTAATGAAATCGGGTGTCAATATGCTTACTCCTATCATGATAAACCGAATTCTTACTCAACGCAATTGCCGATTGATTATCAATCTTTAGGAGCACTTTGTTCATTTCAGACCGCATAATATCCGCTAGAAGTTGAGCTAACCAAACTCCTTGCTTAATATCAATCTTGCCTACTAGCTCGTCCATCTTCACATCACTACGGACCTGATCTATATCCTCAGCGACAACAAGTTCTTCATGACCATACGGGTACAGCAAACCGAAGTTGGAGTACAACTTCCTTTGGTCATCCCTTGTAAGCTCTGATGGGGCTTTCAACAGAATCTCCTGACAAACATAACCAATGTCATCCTTCAAGACGAACGATTGATCACATCTGTCCTCTCCTTCCTCATCCTCGTCTTCGCTACCATCCCCGCCAGGAGAATCTTCAGCAACATCCTTTGAATCCTCAATGGCTAGATCTATCTCTTTCTACATATCACCCACACTGTCATCTTCTTCCCCTGATTCATCTTTTTCATCCTTACTTCTTGTTAGAAGACATTCAGGTAAAGTTTGTGCTATGTTAAACACATATAACCGATTTTCTGACCTACCCACTTTCATTAGTAGTCGTTTCGATCGATCCACAATATACATAACTCCACCTTCAATCTCGACCTTGCACCCGTTCTCATCCAACTGACCAAGGCTAATGATATTTCTCTTCAAGCTCGGTATATAGTACACATTAGTTAGCACACGATGCTCACCCGTGAGGCACTCAAGTAGAATCGAATCTTTCCCTTGAATATCCACAGCCGATCCATCCCCAAACTTGACGAATCTTTTAACGGTTGTATCAATTCCAGCAAAATGATCGATGCAACCAGTCATATGGTTACTCACGCCGGTATCCAAATACCAAGCCTTCTATGGAGTGCTGTCAACCTTCGACACTACCTTGTCTTCGTGGTGTAACACCTTGTCTTCATTCGTGTGACTGAGGACACGTACTTCAGCCATCAACAGTGCTGGTTCATCATCAACTTCCACTTCAACCAGGTTTGCCCTTTCTCTTCGGTATGGCTTAGGGAATTCCTTGGCAAAATGACCATACTCATTACAGTTGTAACACTTAACCTCGGACTTGTCGAAAGTACGTGGCTTTCGGTCACCATTTCCTCGACCTCCGCCATTTCAATGATCACGTCTTTTCTCGTGAAATCCTCCTCTTTCGTTACTACTCGAACCTTCATGCGACTTGTTCTTCGCACACCTTGTCTCCCATTCGGCTTGGGTAAGGAGCAACTGATATCCACTATCCTTTGAATGAATTCACCCTTTGAGTCCTTCCTCAAAAGTTCGAAGACGACCGATCGCCTCCGAAATCGACATGTTCTCAATATCCCCAAACTGTTCAATCGTTCCGATAATGTGGATAAATCTCAACAACCTCACCGTCGTCAAGCTTCGTGCCTAGAGAACGAATTTCGCCCACCAACGTAGTGAGCTTCATGGAAAACTCATTGATCGTCTCCGAATCTTCCATTCGTAACTTGTTCAATTTACGTTTCAATACTTGTACACGAGCCTTCTTGACGCAACCCCGCATCTGTTGGAAATCTCCTGAATGTATGGTGGTTGATCTTTCGAATTGTATGCTTGGATTATTCTGAAGTCGTGACGACACTTTTAGATTGAAACTATTTGGAGGCACCCAAACTTTCAATCGGATAAAATCAGAATACTGAACTAGAACTTGAGAAGGATTGTGAATGTTTGAGATGAAGATTTAGGACCTCCCCTATGACCAATTTATAGTGTTAGTCACACCCTTAGGAGAAGACACCATATCTTTTGGAAGAGACACACCATCCCTTGGCCAATGCATGCAACATTTCAGCCATATATGTCCTTTGGATTTAAATTTTTGGCTCCAAAATCAAAGGGACCCCTTAGGATGAAGGTAATGGTTCGGCCTAACTAGCCATGGTTTGGTCCAATGCTTGGTTCTAAAGCAAGTGTCCAAAAACCGGGAATTTTGAGTTTAAAATGTTAAGTCATTAATTCAAAAAATTCAATTTTACACAGCCAGGATGTTAAGCTCGACCCCAGCCAGGGGTGCTGCCCCTTGGACCCCGCAAAGGGCGCTGCCCCTGGACCCCGGCAAAGGGGGCAACGCCCCCTTTGACCCCCATTGCCTCATCTCTAATCAACCGATGCATCTCCGATACAATGAATCATAATATACTTAAACAAGCGTGCACTCCGCACCCTCCTAACTTGTTTAATGAGATACTATGATCCCATTGGTCAACTAGTCAATCCAATTACACTAAAATATATAACAGCATCTCCCTTAATGCGTCCCAAGCTTCCTTGGCCGTCTCCTTCTCCGCGATCGCCATCATCACGTCGTCCGACATGACTTGGAAAATGGCTACCATGGTGCCTTGATCCTTGTCTTCACTCGTGTCTTCACCTTCGATCACTGACCATACCCCTAGTGAACACAACATTATCTTCATCTTGACAGCCCATATGCCGTAATTTGTTTCACTTAACATAGAATATTGGACCGGGATGAAAGCTCTCGTCGTCAGTTTCATGGCTGCGTTTCTTTCTTCGTGATCGACCATCTTCTTCCAACCTTACTCTGATACCAATTGTTGGATCACTTGTCTTAATCACCCTCACAATCACTCACTCAATTGATTGTTGCCGTAAAGAACACCTTGAAGAAACTAGCAAAAGAGACAAGTTTTCTGATGCTTCAACTTCTTGCATCATTTTCTGATTTTTTTTATTATATTACTAAACCAAAACCATAACTTACATAACTATTTGTCATAAGTTTTGTAACTCTACTTTCTTAACTATTTGTCATAAGTTTTGTAACTCTACTTTCTTAACTATTTATCTAAAATAATGACAAAGCAAAACAACTAAAAACTTAGGTAAAGAACTAGCTTAACATTACAACAAGGATAATAACTTGAAGCTAATTAATTTTTGTGATAGTGATTGAACTGGTTGTAAAGATGGTATGAAGAACACAGTTGAGTATGTGTTTCAACTTGGCTCTGAGGTGTTTTATTGACAATCAAAGAAAAAAGAATCAATTGTACAATCCTTTGGTGAAGCCGAATATATTTAAGCAGTTATGACATATTGTTCTCAAGCTGTGTGACTAGTGTCACAGACAAGCAATTCAAGTGACTGGGAGCAACACATGGCGACGCATGGCGAATCCCGTATATGGGAAGTTCTAGAAGGATCCAGGCAAAGATGGAAACTAGAGGAGAGAATATTCACATCGACCAGATTCGTCGTATGAGTACACATTCGTTGTATCAGAGTATATACTGTTTGTCATGTTTAGCTCCCCATTAATTGTCGTAGTTTCCTTTACGGGTTCCCTCACTTGTATATATGGGGGGTTTCATCTTCATTTATAAACCAGAGAGTAATATAAGTAAAGATATTCCTCTCATATTCTAGTGTCTTTGGGATTGCGTGGGAAATGCTGCTTAGGAATCCATCCTAAGGCCGCACGAGCGAGGCGAGAGCGAGAGACTTTCTCCAACCCCGTGACAAGTGGTATCAGAGCCAAAGTTCAGTCCTAATAATGGATTCTAGCAACCAAGTGAAGTCGACGAACGTTGAGGGACATGGGAAGTCCAAGAAGACCCGTGAGAGTTCAAGGGATCAATTGGGGGCTTTAGAGCACCGCATGGCGAAGCTCCAAGACATGCTAGCAGATGTCCAAGGGAAGGCTGAGGACGCATCCAATGGGGTGGATGAGCTGCGTTCCGAATTGGAAGAGCTTCAAGGGGGCATGCAAGGGGCTTTGAATACAGCAGTTGATGAACTCACCAAGCGGGACGACTTGCTAGAAGCTGTCATCACAACAATGCGAGAGGAGATGCTGGAATTCGCAGGTATCAAAAATCAACTTGCTGATTTCACGAATATGCAGACTGAATTAGAGGGGCTCAAAAGAGAGCTCAATCAAGTACGGAGGATACGTCTCGAAGGGGGAGACACATTCCAACACGGGCATCGTCTAGATGTTCCTCGACCTGAGAAGTTCAAAGGGTCGGGAGTAGATTTCCTGTTCAGCATTGAGGACTACTTCCAAGCAACGGGAGTAGATGACTACATGTCATGACTAGGTATGATATCCTCATATTTGCAGGGCACAACATTACTGTGGTGGCGTCGAAAACGAGACAACCGGATGGGAGAGCCAGTTAGAACTTGGGAGGAGTTCACGGTAGAGTTACATAAAAAATTCTACCCGGAGTATGCGGAGAACGAATCACGTGGGAAGCTTCGTCGGTTGGAACATAGAGGAGAACTTCGAGAGTACGTGAAGGAATTCTCGGAGTTGATGCTGCAGATCCCGTCCATGACCGAAGGGGAAGCGTTCTTCCAATTTATGGATGGACTCAAGCCATGGGCAAAACAGGAGTTGCAGCGTCGAGGGGTGGAAAACGTGGACAAAACCATGTCAACGGCTGAAGCCCTAGTTGAATTTCGGCCAGACAAGCACAAATTGAAGGACAAGTACAACGGCGGGGGAGATAATGACAAAGCCAGCAAGTCCAATTACGAAGGAGATCATGACAGCTCCTATTATTCAAATGGCGCCGAGGATCGTGGCCGATCCAACAAGTCCAACGAGAGGGGAGATCGAGGTCGATCTTACAAGTTAGATAGAGGAGGAAGCAACAAGTCCGATGACGAGAGAGTCGAGGGAAGTCGGACTAACGGGAAGAACTCACCAAGGTGGAAAGGCGAGCGCGGTCCATTAGAATGTTTTTTATGCAAATGATCTCATTTAGCTCGGGAGTGCCCAATGCGGAATAAACTTGCAGCTCTCATTATCTTGGATGACGGAGAGGAACATGAGCCGCATAAGGAAGTACGAATAGGGGCCTTGCGGACGATTAATGCAATCCGTAGCAGGAAGGCCAAGACAAAGGGGCTAATGTTCGCGGACGTGGAAGTCGCGAGCAAACAAATGCAAGCACTTGTTGATACGGGTGCTTCTAACCTCTTCATGTATGAGGCGTTTGCGAAAAGGATGAAGTTCCGCTTGGAAGAAATGAGTGCGCTCTTCAAGACGGTTAATTCAGAGGAGATACCGGCATACGATGTCATGCACGAGGTAAGCATTAAAATGGGCTTATGGAGCAGCATAGAAACGATTGAGGCAGTTCCTCTCGATGACTACGATTTTGTTATCGGAATGGACTTTCTCGATCGGATCAATGCCATGATAGTTCCTTTCGAGGATTGCATATGTATCTTGGATGCGAGGTGTCAATGTGTTGTACCGATCAAGCGGTCGAAGGGAGAGGGGAACCACACGCTATCATCGATGCAATTAAGGGATGGCGTCCAAGAATGCAAAATGTCTTACCGTGCACCATTAGGGAGGGACAAAGGCAAATGAGAAACGAGCAAATTGGGTAAACTTCAACAGAGGCTTGGAATCTTCTCGAAGAAGAACATAATCGACCTCCTAAGACCTTATGTAGCGCACCGATTAGATTCAAAGAGGAGCATGCTGCAAGGAAACCAAGGAGCCAAACCGAGGGGACACGTGGCAACTCCACGGTGGGAAGAAACGACGTTCTTCAGCATAAGGACGTCCATAAGGACTTGACTCGTCGAGAAAAGGGCACAAGTATCAAACGAGCAAGGAAGGGAAAATACAACCAAGACAGCGGGAGGATCTTAGTAAGTCGGGACGTGCGGGAACCATATCGGAAGACCGTATCAAGGCATTCCATGCGGAGGAAGTGACGAGGGCGTCGCTTGATTGGGTGGGGGAGAATGTCACAGACAAGAAATTTGGGTGACTGGGTGCAACACATGGCGAATCCCGTATATGGGAAGTTCTAGAAGGATCCAGGCAAAGATGGCAATTAGAGGAGAGAATATTCACATCGACCAGATTCGTCGTATGAGTCCACATTCGTTGTATCAGAGTATATACTGTTTGCCATGTTTAGCTCCCCATTAATTGTCGTAGTTTCCTTTACGGGTTCCCTCACTTGTATATAAGGGGGTTTCATCTTCATTTGTAAACACATTGGACAACCAGAGAGTAATATAAGTAGAGATATTCCTCTCATATTCTAGTGTCTTTGGGATTGCGTGGGAAAGGCTGCTTACATAAACAATCCTAAGGCCGCACGAGCGAGGCGAGAGCGAGAGACTTTCTCCAACCCCGTGACACTAGGGAGAATTTTGGAAAGATATTAGGGAGAAACTAGTAAAACCAACTATGATGTTATGTGATAGCAATCGTTCATTGCAATGGAGAAGAACCAGATCTGTAGTAACAGGACGAGTCACGTCCCAATGAAGCAACACTTCATTTGAGAAAAGATCCAACAAAAAAGAAAGAAAGATCAAATGATGTACTGCACATCCGAAAATCATGTTTCACACAAGCCTTGCCAAAAAAACCAAGTTAATTTGACAAATTTCGCAACATATTAAGAGTTAAAAAATAATACATTTAAGAGGAGTGTTAGAGTTAATATATTGTCTCGAGGGTACTTTCATAATTGTTCCTTGTATATGTGTTCAATGCTGTGCATTTCTTGTTTTTATGCGTGAGTGTTGGTCTTTTGCCCTTCTAAATCCAACAGTTACGATATATTTGAATTATGCTCAGGTAAAGATTGTTTTATATGGTCTGGAACAACTCCAAGGATAACCATCATGCATCCACACCAAATTAAAGACATCTTCTCCAAAATCAACGATTTTCAGAAGCCTACTGTCTCATCGAATCCCCTTGTGATGTTACTAGCAAAGGGACTCTTTAACTATGAGGGCGAAAAGTGGGCAATGCATAGGAAGATTATCAACCCAGCATTTAACATGGAGAAACTCAAGGTTTGATTTTTTTTTTCTTCCCGTAGCTTGTGAATCAGAATGACATGGATTCATAGCCAAATAACAGAACCCGTTTTCATCTTTTGTGTGGAGAGAAGTTTATGTTACCTGCATTTTATTCATGCTGCAATGAACTGGTGACCAAATGGGAGAGCTTACTGTTGCATAAGGAATTACTCGAGCTCGATGTCTGGCCCGACCTACAAATTTTGACCCGTGATGCGATTTCTCGAACGGCATTTGGAAGCAGCTACGAAGAAGGGAAAAAAATATTTGAGCTTCAACAAGAACAAGGAGGGTAGGCTCTAGGTAGTGTCCAATCAGTCTATATTCCAGGACTGAGGTAATTAAAAAGTTAAACCATGCTATTTCTGTTCAGTACTTACCTAAAACATGATGGTCGAATAATGTTCTCTTGTCTCTTGTAGATTTCTACCCACAAACATAAACAGGAGGATGAAGATAATCCATAAGGAAGTTGAATCATTGTTTCGAGGGATCATCAGCAAAAGAGAGAAAGCAATGAAGGAAGGAGAGTCTGCTAGTGACGATCTGTTAGGGTTACTTCTTGAGTCCAACATGAAGGAAATCGAAGAAAATAACAAGAACATAGGAATGAGCATCCTTGATGTCATTGAGGAGTGTAAACTCTTCTACTTGGCAGGGCAGGAGACAATCTCGTCCCTGCTGGCATGGACAATGTTCTTGCTAAGCATCCATCCTCAGTGGCAAACCCGTGCAAGGGACGAGGTTTTGCAAGTTTTTGGTAAGGAGAAAGAACTCAACTTCGATGGGTTAAACCATCTAAAAACTGTAAGTTCAAATCTTTCTTAAGCAGAAGAGTAATACTACTAAGTGTAAAATCTAGAAACGAATATATGTATATTTTTTTTCATTTCAAGAAACTTCAAATTATCTCAGTCAACAGTTTCTCTTTTATGAAATCTGACCTTTTTCAGTTTCTACTAAGTTTAACTCTATATGTTTCAAACTTCAGAATTTTCCCTAGAAGAAACATATCCATCAAAATATGCATATTTTTAATGGCTGCAACATGATTGTGATGTTGTTTCAACAGGTGACAATTAATGATCTTCTACGAGGTTATGAGGCTATATCCACCAGTTCCGCAACTTGTTCGGCAGGTTTCCAAAGACACAAAGCTTGGGAATCGGACCATACCCGCAGGAATTCAAGTGGCATTGTCTGTCGTACTAATTCACCGTGACAAGGAACTCTGGGGAGATAATGCCAAAGAATTCAAGCCCGAGCGGTTCTCTGAAGGAATCTCGAAGGCAACCAAGAATCGGGTCTGCTATATCCCGTTTGGGTGGGGCCCACGGATCTGCATCGGTCAGAATTTTTCCCTGATTGAAGCGAAGATGGCGTTGGCGATGCTGCTGCAACGGTTCATGTTCGAGATTTCTCCTTCATATGCTCATGCACCTATCTCTGGCCTCACTCTTCAACCGCAGCATGGTCTTCAAATTATTCTACGTAGGTGTTGAATTATATGTATGGACCACATATTATAAGAACGATGATTCGCAGAGCCCTTGTTGTAAAACGACAACAAAAACAGAGAATATGTTGAGGGACAATTTGTATTCATTGACTCTATTTGGTTAAATAGAGATCAAGAGAAAACTAAATTTAACAACTTCCTAAAATTAAGGAATTATGAAATCTAACTAAATCTTAAATAACATAAAATAAATATGAAATAATAGAAAGCAAATATTAAAAAAATATTGCATGACAACTAATCAACTAATTTAACACTTCTCCTTGTTTGTAGGACTGCAAACACTAAGGGGTGTTTGTTTGAAGCATTACATGTATAAATTAATACTTATGTTTGATTTAAATTTTAAATTGTACTAATTAATACTTGTGTATTAATTAATACATAATTATGTGGCTTATTAAGTATTAGCTAATGCTAAATTTAACCTAGGTATTAAATTATACATAATGCAAAATTACTAAAATCACCCTCTCAAATCTAAACCTAGCGCAACACATCAAATTATTCAACATCAACAGAACACCTCCCATAAGGTATTCTCTCTGCGTTATTCTTTGCAACAGAACACATCAAATTCTTCTCTGCGTTCTTCTCTGCGTTCTTCTCGGCAATTCCTCTCGACGTTCTTCTTCAACTTCCCATAAGGTATTCCTCCGATTCAATTATGATTTTATGTTTATCAATGTCCACATACACAATTATTCAAAACAAATGCCCGGTTAACCTCAAATTCGTCCATGTGCTGTGGGTTTTCTTGTTTTGTACTGTGGGTTATCAATCTCCACATACGTATGTATTCACTCATATTTCTTGTTCTTGTTTTGTATGTATTCCTCCACATACAAATTCGCCTATGTAGTCCTCTTGGTTTGCTTGTTTTGTCCTGTGAGATTTCTTGTTTTCTTATTCAATCCTTCAAATTAAGCAATTGGAGCGGTTAGTTTTGTTTTGATTTGAGATATGTGTTGCGCTAGGTTATAGACATGTGGAGCCACAATGGTGATTAGAGCAACAATGAGTTTGCTTAATTTTTTACTGCAGACATGGCTATAATTCAGTATATTATGAAATATTTGCAATTTTTAATACGAGTAGTCGTTGATATTGTGTTAGTAGCTCAAGTTGATTTGTTTCATTTTTCCTTTATGATCATAGATATGGATACGTTCAGTTTAGAAAATGAAAGAACAACGAGGAAAACGGTTGTCATGGTTGAGTTTATGGTTGTCATGTCTGTTTACATAAATATATTTGTTAGACGCTTCTTTAGTAGACGATGTGAGCTTATAACTAGGTCTCCGAGGAACTTTTCTAGGAGAAGTTATATTATGAGACTTGTGTATGAGAGTGAAACATCGTGTCATGACCAATTAAGAATGAAAATATCTTGCTTTGTCAAACTCTGTAAGATGTTAAGGGATGCAGGAGGTCTAAAGTCTACAAAGTATCTAGATATTGATGAGCAAGTTGCAATGACATTGTACATACTTGCTCATGATGAGAAGAACCGAGTCATTAAAATCAACTTTGGAAGGTCCGGGGAAACAATTAGCCTGCATTTTAACAAAGTCCTCATATCAATATTAATATTGCACAACATTCTTACTAAACGAGCTGGGCCAATACCACTTGATTGCAATGATGAACAATGGAAATGGTTTAAGGTATATATCTAACTACAACATTAATATTTTCAATAAATTGCTATCCTAGTTAAAATATTAACATTAATATTTTACATGTAGAATTGTTTAGGCTCTTGATGGGACTCATATAGAGCTTCAAGTACCAATATTGGATAAACCTAGATACATAAACCGTAAGGGGGATATTACAACTAATATACTAGCAGCATGCACTCCAGATATGGAATTCATATATGTTCAACCTGGTTGGGAGGGTTCCGCAGCTGATAGTAGAGTTCTTCGAGATGCTCTTACTAAGAAACACGGTCTTAAGGTACCAGTTGGTGAGTGGTGTCTTATTATATAATATAAAGTTGATCTTATATAATTCTAAGTAGTATTTTCCTTTTTCACTAGGTTGTTATTATTTAGTTGATGCTGGATATGCAAACAGTGATGGATTCCTTGCACCATATAGAGGGGTACGTTATCATTTGCGTGAGTGGGAAAATGGTTATCAACCTACAAATCCACAAGAGTATTTCAACATGAAACATTCAATGGCTCGTAACGTTATAGAACGTTCTTTTGGAGCTATCAAGAGAAGATGACCAATTTTAAGGAAAACCTCATACTACCCAGTGAAAATTCATAATCGAATAGTACATGTTTGTTGTCTTCTACACAACTTTATTCTACAAGAAAAGTTAAATGGCTCTCTCAACAATGAAATTCTTCAAGAAGAAAATGCTGATGTGGATTGTGATGATAATAACATGGAGGGGAGAATATTGTAGATGTTCGACCAGCTACTGCTTGGAGCATGTGGAGGGATGAACTAGCAAATTAGATGTTTGATACATGGAGAACTATGAATAACTAGAGATGTTTGAGTTATATATTATGTGATTGTTTGTAAGAATTACAATTTTTGGGAAGTATCGTGTGATAAAAATAAATGTGCTTGCATCAGGTATTGGCATGAATTCAGGTATTTATGTGATCTTGCAGTTTCAGTTTCAGTTGATCTTGCATCATGTATGTCAAGTTTCTTTTCCCCCCTGCTGAAGAATGAAGATGATGAGTACGGATCATGCATGTATGTTAGTTGATCTTGCATCAGGTATGTCAAGTCTCTTGCATCATGTATGTCAAGTTGATCATGCATCATTACGGATGCTGATGAGTCATGTATATTTTTCCTTATGGGCCTTTTTTTTTACATAAAACTATGAGTTCTGCATTTGAATAAATGGAGATAAAAATAACTAGAGACATTTGATATATGGAGATAAAAATAAATGTGCTTGCAATTGCAGTTTATGAATGTTTGTTTGATAATTATCTGTTTATTTGTGAAGTTAATTTAAACAGGATGTCTACTTCAAGTTCCTCGTCAAGGCGTAAGTGGTCCATGATTGAGGATTCATTTTTTTATATCTTGCACACTGGAGTTACATTCTACAGGTCGCTTCAATGCCGATTCAGGTTTCAGAAATGGCTACATGAATGAACTTGAAAGGATGCTTGAGCAAAAACTTCCTGGGTATGGTTTGAAAGCAAGACCCCACATCGACTCTCGCCTTAGAAGCTTGAAAAGAGAATGGAGGGTAGTTTATGATATGAAAAATGCTTCAGGATTTGGTTGGGATGATGTGAGGAAAATGGCCATAGCGGACACAGATGTGTGGACATCTTATTTAAAGGGAATTTGTTATCATATCAAACCAGTCTGTTAGATTAGAATATGTTTGGTTGATTTTGCCTTTTTATTTGCAGAGTCATCCTGATGTTGGTCCATTCCAGACCAAATTGTTTCCACATTTTGATGAACTAACCACATTATATGCCAAAGATAGAGCTAATGGTAAAGATTCCCAACCGATTCAAGAGGTTCTCATGCAGGTTGAAGCTGAAGATATATCACATCATGAAGAAGCCAATTTTGAGCAGCAATCTCAAGGTCCCACTAGTTCATCATCTGGAAGGAAGCGTAAGAAAAAAGACTTTGATGACAACTTGGGTCTTGAACAGCTTGCTAGACACCTAGATGTCTTAGGTGAAAAGATGACGAAGTCACTAAATACAAATAATTTGCAAGAACATTTACTTCAACTCAACGGTCCATTATCTACTCTAGAAGGAATTACAAAAGAGGAGAAAAAGAAGGCGCATCGTCTTTTTGCAGAGAAGACAAACTTGGTTCTTGTATTTTTTGGTTGTAATGAGGATGAACGTCTTGAATGGCTAAGAGGAATGCTTGATTAAAACGTGTTTGTTGTTTTGAGTATGAACCATGTCTTATTTAATTATGACATTTTTTTAATGAACTTGTGACTTTAATGATTAAAGAGAATATTTTAATTTATTTTCTTGTTGATTGTTTTTTTTTGTTTTTTTTTTCTCCAAATTTTGTGAGATTAATACATTTTATTTAACACATGTATAGATTCACGTACATAATATACTTACATTATAAAAACAAATATAAAGGTATTTATGTCTTTTAGTCACTTTATGTAAAATTTGTACCTAACCAAACATTGTATTAGGGGTTATGTATCTTAATACATGTATCCATCCAAACACTGTATATATGTAAACATGTATTAATACAATATATTTTAATATGGAGTTAATATATGTATTAACTAATACATCAAAACAAACGCCCCCTAAGTTTTTCTCTCAGTGCCTTGAACATCTCAGTCGGAAGTCCCTTGGTTAATATATCAACTAATTGATCTTCAGACTTGCAATAAGTGAGCTGAACTTTTCCATGTATCCTTGAAAGACTTGAGAAAATGGGAGGTTCTCAGTGGGTGCACTACTAATTTTACTTGCAGACATTAATGACTCCAAAAACTTATTCTCAACCGCTTTTGCTGAGACAGGTAAGCAATCATCGCTAATAAGATCACCCTTACTCAACTTAAATTCAGGTGGAGGTCTTGCTTTAGCCCGTAAATTGGGCATTACATCTCCGAATAAAGAAAATGCAGAACCACTAGGGGAACTTGCAAGACAGACCTGCAAATCTATGCCAAAGTACTCAACCTCAAACCATCCAATTATATCATTACCTGAAAAGGGCCTTGAATTAAGCCCTCTGGGTCTTTGTAATAATGGAGCAACTTCTCTGGATGGGTATGGAGGTGCTGCATTCTTGCTGGTCATGGGAAAGCCCCCTGATAATTCCTTGTTCTTCAACTTCATCATTCGTGGAGGTAGCAATGACCTAATCTTTTGTGCCAGATTTCAGTCATGCTTGTGCCTGCAGAACAAACTGAATGCTCCTCATGTGAAGGATCAAATGAGAAGCTTTTTCTCCTCATTTTTGTTCAGAGAACCTCCTTCCCACAAACATTAAACACTTGACAATGATTTCTTCCAAAAGTGAATGTGAGACTTATCTGTACCAGCTGCCCAATAGTCAACAAGTTTTGATCAATCTCATGAACATAAAGTACATCTGAGATGGTTTTGGTACATGTCCTCGTTGTGATTGCCACTGTCCCGCTGCCTTTAGCTTCAAGATATCTGCCATCTCCAATTCTTACCTTGGTGACTCTAGATGAATCCAACTTCTTGAACAATGTACCATCGAACGTCATGTGGTTAGTGCAACCACTGACAATCAAACAATTTTATGAGGTTGTATTGATAGAGGAACACCGTGCCACAAATATTTGATCATCGTCTTCTTCTCCGTGATCAGCAACCTGAACTTCTTACTGATTTTGACTTCTGCAGATTACAACTTCATGGCCAAGCTGGTTAAATTTGCTGCACTTTTCTTCTGGTTTCCTCCAACATCTAAGGGTGATCCTTCTTTCCATAATGTTGACAAGGTGGAAAGTCCTTCTTTTGAGTCTCCCCCTTGCTCGATCCTTGACTGCTACTCGAGCTCTGCTAGTTCAGTGACTTCTTCTTCTTAGACTTCCATGAGTCTTGGAATTTTTCAGTTGATGCATCCACATAGGGCTCCAGTCTTATCGTTCTCCTCTGTTCCTGAGCCTGTAAAGAGCTTAGAAGTTCTGTCAATTTTAATGTAGACATATCATTCATGTTCTCCAAAGCTGCTATGGTTGCCTCGAATCTTTCAGGTAATGAAACGAGGATTTTATGTACCAATCTACTGTTAGGAAGATCAGTACCAAGCATTTTTTGCTTTGTTTGCAATATCCACCAGCCGGTGAGAGTATTCTTTGATGGTCTCTTACTCCAGCATTTGCTGTCGTTCGAACTCGCGGATCAAATTCATTGCCTGCATCCCTCTGATTCTCTCATCACCTTTGTATTCAACTTTGAGAAAATCCCATATGTCTTTTGCTAACTTGAGGGTCATGATTCGGTTGAAGATCGTCGGAGAGACTGCATAAAACAGACATGACTTCGCCTTAGCTTTCGTTGTCTTCTTCTCCTTTTGGACCTTGATTTGTGCCAATGTTGGGTTGTTTGGAAGAGCAGGGATATCATAGTCCTCTTCCACTGCTTCCCACAAATCATGTCCCTCTAGATATGCCTCCATCCTCACGACCCATGCTTGGTAGTCAACTCCATCGAATGTTGGCGATGCCATGACTGAGAACGTGTTTGATCCTTCCTCCATAACAAACGATTTGGTGGATGAATTGGTAGAGAACTCACACTCACATGTCCCTTAAGAAATAAGCTCTCATACCAATTGTTGTATAAATAGAGAATATTTTGCAGGGACTATTTTTATTCATAGACTCTCTTTGGTTATATAGAGATCAAGAGAAAACTAAATTTAACAACTTCCTAAAATCAAGGGATTATGAAATTTAACTAAATCTTAAATGACAGAAAGTAAATATGAAATAATAGAAAGTAAATATTAGAAAATATTGCAGGACAACTAAGTAAGTAATTTAAAAGCCCCTTATATTTGAGATCTTGATGATAAAGATGTCTCATTGAAAACCTTCACAGATATAATAAACCAAAGTTGGCCTTTAAATAAGACTAATCAATAGCTAGATTCTTTGTTTTAGCTTACTCCCCAGATTTCTATCTATATTAATGATAATATTAACAGCCCATTCTTCTACTACAGTATGATTTTCATATCATGATGCATAAATCTTGAACGTATCTCAAAGATGATTAAAAATTGAAATAATAAGTTAAAAATTGCAATTACAAGCAGTTATTCTATAATATTCATATTCGAAAACTACTGCTTTCTCAAGAAAAACATTATATAATTAATGTTGTGACACCAACTGCTCTAGAACCTTGGCGTGGTATTTGACACAGCTGTTCCATGCAGGTTCATGGTAATCTGACATTCATCTAGATATATACATGGACCTTTTATTTCGACCCTAGAGATAAGCTGATCCCCTAGCACTCCCTATTTGGCGTTTTCTAAAACACATACATATAGACAAAAAAGAAAAAGAAAAAAGTAAATAGGTATTTTACCTCCTAAATCTCAACTTGGGTCTATCTGCTTCACATAATTCTAAAAGATATTCGATCAGTGTAACATTTTTATGTTGAATCTTGATAAATTGGTTCAGATAAGATTCTTTGCAATTCACCAGTCACAGCTACATGAACAGCAACTCAGAGTGTGATAAGTGTTTCATTTTCGATGATAAAGTTAATACAATTTTATAGAACAATGTAGGTGTATGAAAAACTTGACAAGTTGGATATTTATAAAGAGATCTAAAAAGGGTTAGATTATTATTGCAACGACCTCGATTTCCGCAGTACTTTCTATGATGATGACTTTTTATCGTATTTGGTCACCTCAAGCCTTTTATGTTAGACAAATAGTGGGTTGACCATTAAAAAATCGTCTGATCATTGAAGAAAATACTACCAAGGCATCGTTTATGAAGGATAATACTTTTTAACAGATTTTAGATGTGAATGACGTCAAGTGTTTAGAGAGGGTTTTTGACCCTCTTCTGGAAGGCGATAGACTAGTGTCCTCAAGGGTTCTCGAGAACTGTTTCAACGGCTGAAGTCTTTCTTATAAGGCGTCGCCTAAGCGGTAATCAGGTGTTACTCAGAAGTGTCACGTGTTAATATGAAGCGTCAAGCTCTTAATGACCTTAAGTTAATGTCCCAAATTATTGTTCAGGATAAAGAAATAGAGAGTCAACCCTTAGAGAGTCAACCCTTAAACTTTGCTCATATCCATCGTTTTATTTGGAAGGCTATATAGTATAGAAGAGAATTGATCTCCATTTCCAAATTCATGAATAAAAGCATATTCCTCAATGAACTCGAAACCCTAAATAAATTATCTGCATAGTAAATGGTAAATTATTATTATTATTAATTAAAAATTTGAAAAGGAATTGATGCATATATATAAATCCAAAGACAGATATTGTACTGACTAAATGATGATCGTATACTCGAAAACATATTTATTCGGGTACCGGCTCACGTTATGGAGCCCGCAATTTTTCTAAACGTTTATCACAGAGATAGAAAACACGATGTTGACAATTCTTTGAAGAACAAGACGAAAACGATAAAAAGTTGAAGGATGAAATTTAGGGAAAAGATTCATGAACTACAACAAAAATAATTTTGTTAATATTTTGATGGAGAATCATGAAATATCGATGCTATTTGAATTTAGACTCTTACCCTCATATATGATGATGAACTAGTATTTTTACCACTAACATAAAATAGTCGTAATCGTGTGAAAATTGTTGCACAAATTTATACAGACATAGATCCGCCACTGCTCTGTTCAAATCTAGCTGATAGAATTCTGTGCGCAGCCAAGGAATAACAATCCAACAGTTGTTAGTTCCGTGCAAAGATTTTCCTTCCAGGCGGTCTCTGTCTGTCCTTGTACCAATGTTTGTCAGCAAAACAACAAATATAAAAATACAGAGCACAGCGCAGCATCGTAGACGGACCTGCTATCGTCAATAATTGTTTATCCTTTATAAAAAAAACTCCACCTCTTCCCTGACTCTGTTCTCATTACATCCACCTTTGATTCTATCAATAATGGAGATATCTCATCTTCCCTCTCTTGGAACAGTTATCACCACCATCCTCATAGCTCTAGCACTGAGTGGTGCATGGAGGGTCCTCAACTGGGTGTGGCTGAGGCCGAAGAGGCTTGAGCGGTTACTCAGGCAACAAGGCTATGATGGAAAACCTTACAGGTTTCTTTTCGGAGATCTTAAGGAGCACTCCAAACTGTTGAGTGATGCAAGGTCGAAACCAATCAGCCTCTCTGATGATATTAAGGCTCGCGTCTTCCCTTTTCTCCAGGAATCTGTCAAAACCTACGGTATGACCATTTTTTACATGTCTTGCTCCAAAAGCATATATGTTTAACAACGATTTTTCGCAGGTAAGGCATCGTTCATGTGGATCGGGCCGAGTCCTCGAATAAATATTACGCAGCCTGAACAAATAAAGGACGTTTTGTCCAAAATGTACGATTTCAAAAAGCCGCCCGCGAATCCGCTAGTGCGGTTACTTGCTAGGGGTCTCACTAGTTATGAAGGGGACAAATGGGCAATGCACAGAAAGATCATCAACCCTGCATTTCATCAAGAGAAACTCAAGGTTAAAATTTCATACACAAGGATTGCTTCCTTATTAGTCTTTCTTTTTTAGAATCAGAACTAATAAATGTGTAAAACGTAGCAGCGTATGTTACCAGCATTTTACTCAAGCTGCAGTAGAATGGTGGCTGCTTGGGAGGAGGCATTATGCATCAACGAGTCCATTGAGCTCGATATATGGCCCGACCTCCAAAATCTGACACGTGATGTGATTTCCCGAACAGCATTCGGGAGTAGCTTCGAGGAAGGGAAAAGAATATTTGAACTCCAATCAGAGCAAGTCAAGCTTGTCGATAAGTATCTTAGGACAGTCTACATCCCTGGATGGAGGTGAAGTCAGCCTTAGACTTCAGATAGACTTTTAGTAAAATATAAAAACTAGTTTGTAATAGGATAACAAGATCGAAATTGATTAAATTGTTTATCCACTTATTATGTGCTTGATTTTTGGTAGGTTTCTTCCCACGGCGATGAACAGAAGGATGAAGAACATTGAGAAAGAAATACGATCTCTACTTCAAGGAATCATTAGAAAAAAAGAGAAAGCAATGAGAGCAGGAGAGACCACAAGTGATGACCTCTTAGGGCAGCTATTGGAGTCCAACATGAAAGAAATTCAAGAGCACAAAGGAAACAAAAACGTTGGGATGAGTATCAATGAGGTCATCGAGGAGTGTAAGCTCTTTTACTTTGCAGGACAGGAGACCACCTCGACTCTTCTTGTTTGGACTATACTGTTGCTGAGCATCCATACTGAATGGCAAAAGCGTGCAAAAGAGGAAGTTCTGCAGGTCTTCGGAAGGAACAAGCCGGACATGGAAGGGTTGAACCACCTCAAGATTGTAAGTGAAATCAACTAAACTATAATGAATAAACCATAGCATATTGAATAGCATGGCTGGATTTGTGAGACCCATTGTTCAACATTAGTTGTGCACTAGGATATTACTGATATATACGGTTAGAGTGTACTATATAAGCCTAATAATACCTCATTTTTTATGAGCACAAGTGAACACAACCTGTTCAGAAATTTTTTGTTGCTCTTGGGATCAGTCACTCTGGCCTGATGCGTTTCAGTCCCAATTTTGTGTTCATAGGTTACAATGATTTTGAATGAGGTTATGAGACTATATTCTCCAGTGGTTATGCTCGCACGCTCAGTCTACAAGGACGTAAAGTTGGGGAAACTGATGATACCAGCTGGAGTCCAAGTGGCAGTACCTATCATATTCATCCACCATGATGAAGAACTCTGGGGGGTCGATGCCAAGGAATTCAAGCCAGAGAGATTTGCTGAAGGAATCTCAAAGGCAACCAAGAACCAAATCTGTTTCTTGCCATTTGGTTGGGGCCCTCGGATCTGCGTGGGACAAAATTTTGCCATGATAGAAGCAAAGATGGCTTTGGCCATGATCTTGCAGCGCTTCTCCTTCAACATTTCTCCATCCTATACCCATGCTCCCATGACCATGATAACTCTGCAACCACAACATGGTGTTCAACTTCTTTTACATAGATCGGAGAGTTAAATTTTGGTAAACCAATGGTTCTATATATATATTTGATCGACTTGATGGTAACCACTGTATTGCACGAATAAAGACTGTAGGGAAAGTTAATACTATTGAGTAGAGATCAAAATGATGTATATCTCTATATGAAACATTTATCTATATAAGTACAACTGGGATCTTGGTATTTAATGAATTTCTACAGTTAGAAACTTGGAATAACTAAAGGATGTGCTTCCCTCATACTTTTATGTTCATATCTTTCAATCTGATTCCTGTGTAATTCATCCATCATCAAGCTGGGTGTTATATTGCTATAACCCGTAAAAAATATTGTGTTCTTACATTGATAAGTCTATCATGGATTAAGTTGTATTAAGAATCTAACTGTCACTAATAAGGAGCAAACTGATTGCAGTCCTAAACCCGAAAAATCCCTTGTGCAATCCAAGTTATGCTAACATTCAAATTCGTGTCTCGCAGTTTAGTGATCATGATTAGTACGATCGATAAATTTAATTTTATGGTAATTAAGAGTCTAGATCAAACAAAAATCAAGTTGAGAATAGCAAAGTCATCTGATGATTTTGAACTCAAGGCTATTCATGATCTAGGACTGGCGCTCAATGGTCCAGTATCTACATTACAATAGGAAAGAATTACTGAGCGCCAGGGCTAGAGTGCAACTCTGCCTCTACAAATTGTGTAGGAAAACCTTCTCAAGCTGGAGCTCACTGTAAAACAGATCTACAATGTAAACTCTCATACTGTTGAATCTTTAACTAATATGCACTGTTATGTTATACACAAAAAATGGCAAGAACAGATCGTTCTTTTAATATTAATACCCCAGTATTTAGGTTCGAAGGCAGTGGACACTATCTGGTGAGGGAATATTGGTGGACCTGAAGTTTTTTTTGGCCCAAAGTGGACCTGAAGTAGGTGGAAACAATTAAACAGTGGACCCGACCAACCAATAATGATGTTAATGTAATTCGGAGCTTCCTTGGTATGATTGAATATTACCAAAAAATTTCAAAGACCTCCAGATTGGCGGCATCCTTAACCATATTAACTAAAAAGTAATTTAAATTCAAATGGTCATATAAATGGACTTTTTAGGACCTGAATTTTTTTATTTTTTTTTTGAAAAGTTGGTTGGTCTGCACCTATTCTGACCGTGCCCAGTGTAAGTGTGAGTCACAATATGCAATGATGCGTCAAGCGAAGCTTCAAGTTGCGTACTCATGCAAAAATGGTAAAGTAATTGTGTACGCCTCCTGACATTGAAAGAAGCAGGAGTTAAACAACCCCACCATGAAATTGATGGTAATTGAAATCGTGTTAGATAAATCAGGATTAGCTGATTTTCAGGAAATAAGTTAGTGGACGTCAGTTAGTTTGTTAGCCTTTTGTTAGTTTGTTAGTTGATTTCGTGGGAAGCATGTGTCCTAAGTTCTGTATAAATACCCCTTGACAACAACCGAATAAAGTATCTCTTCACAAACACAATCCTTGACTGAGTGTTTAAGTCTTCTAAAACAACATTGGTATCAGAGCTTGCTTCTTGATGGATCTGTGAGGTTTCCTTATCCAAAAACCAAATGGAAGACAACTCCTTCGCAACCATGTCTCTACCAAAATTTGATGGTGAAAACTATCAAGCTTGGGTTGTTAAGATGAAAGCCTTTATGGAGGGCTGTGATATGTGGGAAGCAGTTGAAGAAGATTACGACATTCCCGAACTTCCCCCACAATCCAACACTACTAGCTCAAATCAAAGTCCAAAATGAAAAGAAGCAAAGGAAGGCAAAGGCCAAATCTTGCCTCTGTGCAGCTGTGTCCTCTGCTATATTCAGTAGGATCATGTCATATAAGTCGGACAAAGAAATTTGGGACTTCCTCAAAGCCGAATACAAGGGAGATGACATGATCAGAACCATGAAATTTTTGAACTTAATTCGATAATTCGAAAGACAACAGATGAAGGAATCAGAGACCATAAAGGAGTACTCTGATCGACTGGTGAGCATAGACAATAAGGTAAGAGTCCTAGGCACTGATCTTTCAGACAACAGATTAGTGCAGAAAGTCGTAGTCTCTCTACCCGAGAGATTTGAGGCTACAATAACTTCATTGGAGAATACGAGAGATCTGTCAAACCTGAAATTGGCAGAGCTTTTCAGTGCCTTGCAAGCTCAGGAGCAAAGGAGGGTGATGCGTGAAGAAAGGACCAATGAAGGAGCCACACAAGCCAAAATGCACCTGAATCCTAGAAGTAAATAAGAAAGATGGAAAGGAAAGAAAGCAGACAGTGCATCTGAGACAGACATAACAGACAAGGGCCCCAAAAGAAGAAATCTTCCTCCCTGTCAACACTGTGGAAAGAGGAACCATTCTCACTACAAGTGTTGGAAGATACCATATATGAAGTGTAGAACATGTCAAAAGATGGGTCATGCTGAAATGATATGCTTAGACAAATACACTCAGCCAAGAGGAGAAGTTCAAGTCGCAGTCCAACAGGAAGAAAAGCAATTATTCGTTGCATCTTGCTTCAACTTAAGTGCTTCAAGTGATGGATGGCTGGTTGATAGTGGTTGCACAAACCACATAACGAGTGATGAAGGACTTTTGAAGCATCTAGACATATCAATATATTCGAAGGTGAAAATTGGAAATGGAGAATACATTTCTGTGAAGGGAACAAGAATAGTTGCAATCGAAAGCAACTCATGTACGAAATTAATTGATGACGTTCTTTACGTGTATGACATTGATAAAAACATATTAAGTGTTGGTCAACTATTGGAAAATAATTTCAAGTTGCTCTTTAATGATCGAAAGTGTTTGATTAGTGATCCAAATGAACAAGAGTTGTTCATGATCAAAATGCGAGGAAAGAGTTTATCCTTGAATCCATTCGAGCTGGAGCACATAGCCTGCCCTAGTCAGGTTAACTCATCAGAAATATGGCACAAAAGACTGGGGAATTTTCACCACAATGCACTACAATTGATGCAGAAAAACAAAATGGCAACCGAGATGCCAGACATGAAGGAACAACCACCAATCTGCAAAGCTTGCTTATGAGGCAAGAAAAGCAGGCTTCCCTTTAAAGATTCAGCATGGAGAGAAACTTCAAAGGCAACTGATCCACTCAGATGTATGCGGTCCTCAAATAACTCCTTCGTTAAATGGAAATAGGCATTTCTCGATTTTCATTGACGATTTCACTAGAATAGTTCAAGTTGGAAGTAGATGGGATATTTCAAGATTTCAAAGCTTGGATTGAGAATCAAAGTAATTGCAAGATTCAAGTCATTCGATCAGATAATGGCACTGAATACACCTCAGACACGTTCAACCTATTCTGTAAGGAGGCTGACATAGAACATCAATTCACGATTCCTTACTCTTCTCAACAAAACGGGGTTAGTGAGAGTAAAAATAGAACGATAATGGAGATGTTCAGGTGTCTACTACATGAGAAAGTATTTCCAAAGAGCTTCTGGGCAGAAGCAGCTCACACCGCAGTGTTCCTGTTGAACAAATTACCAACACGAGCACTAGACAAGAAGATTCCACATGAAGCATGGTATGTCAACAAACTTAAACTCAATAATTTAAAGGTTTTTTCTTGTCTCCGCTATTCGCATGTACCCTTGGTGAAAAGAGATAAGCTGGATGAAAGGGCAGAACCAGGGATCTTCATAGGTTATGGCTCAGTCTCCAAAGCCTGCAGGGTTTATCAACCTCGAGAAGGGAAGATCCTGATAAGTCGAGATGTCCACTTCCTTGAAGAAGAAAAATGGGTATGGTACAATGAACAAGATATAGATAAACAAGTAGTGAACGTGAACGATGATGAACTGATAGATGATCATCCTATTAGAGGAACCATATCATTTGCACATATCTATCATTGGTGCAATATTTCAGTTCTCAAACCTACAAGCTATGAAGAAGCTAAAGCCAATGAGAAGTGGATTGATGCGATGGAGGAGGAGCTAACAATGATTGAGAAGAGTCAGACTTGGCAATTGGTAGAAAGACCTCGAGATAGAAGAGTGATAGGTGTCAAGTGGGTTTTCAAGACCAAATTAAATCTTGACAGCTCGATAAACAAGCATAAGGAAAGGCTAGTAGTGAAGAGTTATGCATAAGTCTAGGGAATTGACTTCTATGAAACCTTTGATCCAGTTGCCAGGTTAGACACCATTCTGTTACTCTTCACAGTTGTTGCAGAAAGGGTGGAAGATCACGTAATTGGATGTCAAGACAGCCTTCCTAAATGACGAACTTCAGGAAGAAATCTTTGTCGAGCAACCTGAAGGCTTCGGTGTCCTGGGACAAAATAAAAGGTCTACAAATTAAAGAAAGATCTCTATGGTTTGATACAAGCTCCCAGGGCGTGGTACAACAAAATAGATGAGCATCTGATGAAGCTTGGCTTTGAAAAAAATCTAAGTGAGTCAACTCTCCATGTCATGAAGACAAGTACCGACGTAGTAATCGTTTATCTGTACGTAGATGACTTGCTTAACACAGGTAGCAATGTCACCCAAGTAGAAGAATTCAAGCAGATGATGATGGAGATTTTTGAAATGACTAATCTCAAAGAGATGTCCTATTTTCTGGGCATTGAAGTAAAACAAGCTAAGCATGAAGTGTTCATTTGCCAGAAGAAATACTTAAGAGAAATCCTGAAGATGTTTAAAATGGAGGAATGCAAGGAAGTAAGCATTCCAATGACTCTAAAAAAAAAGCTGCAAAAAGAAGACGAGGTCGATGCAGCGAATGAAAATCTATATAGAAAACTAATTGGGTGTCTAATGTATCTCATCGCAACAAGGCCAGACATTCTCCACTCAGTAAGTGTCCTTTATAGGTTCCTAAATTGCCCTAGTGAGCTTCACATGATATCTGCAAAAAGGGTAGTACGATACATCAAAGTCACTCAAGAGCTTGGAGTTAAATTCAGCAAAAGTCAGTGCCTCAAACTGGCTGGTTATTCAGATAGTAACTGAGCTAGGTCACATGATGATTCAAAGAGCACCTTTGGTTATTGCTTTACACTCGGATCAGGCTGCTTCGCGTGGAGCTCAAAGAAGCAAAATGTAGTAGCTCAATCTACTGTAGAAGTCGAGTTCGTTGCAGCCACGAAAACAGTCAATCAAGCACTTTGGTTGAGAAAGCTATTGCAGGATCTTAAAGAAATTCAAGTGGAAAACACAGAGATTTTTGTAGATAATCAAGTAGCAATTGCCATATCTCAAAATTCAGTGTTTCATGAAGCACCAAGCATTTCAAAGTCAAGTATTATTTCCTTATAGAGATTCAAAAGGATGGTGAAGTCCAGTTGAAGTACTGCAAAACAGAAGATCAATTTGCAGATATTTTTACTAAGTCTTTTTCAGTTACTAGATTCGAGCTCCTTAGGAAAAAGTTAGGAGTTTGCAGCACTTGATTTAGGGGGAGAATGTTAGATAAATCAGGATTAGCTGATTTTCAGGAAATAAGTTAGTGGTCAGTTAGTTTGTTAGCCTTATGTTAGTTTGTCATCTGATTTTGTGAGAAGTGTTGGGTCTGAATTTCCAGATACTGACTTGGCAGTGAATTGAATGCCAAAGGATTGATGATCACACACTTTCGCTTGAGCTCCCATGATCCTGCAAGAAGGGGATTGCAATAGAGGGGGTACCTCCGGGTCCCACTCCGATGCTTAAATGAGTATACTGTGTGTATGAACTCAAAACGTAATGAACGTATGTAAAGCAAGAGTATTTATAGAGTTGGAAGACCAAACTGTTATAGGCAGCTGAATATCTTTGTGAATATTGTTCCGATAAAGATTAGGATAGCAGATATTACGGTTATGGTGTAATATTGCAGTTATCTTATGTAATGTTTATATAATATGTGTCCAATATACACGGGATATCGTGGTTGTATATTTGGTGACGGTTTGTGAGACCATAGTTGAGAGATTTGACTCTCTTGGCGAGCGCTCCCACAAAGAGCAGTAGGAGGCTTTAGCCTTGTCCGATGATTTTTTTTTTTTTTTTGGCCAATAAATTGTCCGATGATGACTTGAAATAGGGCTTTGGCGTCCACTTTAGCTTTCGGTTTGGTACTGGACCGCTTTATGGGTGCCAGCTTACCCTTACTGTGGGTCGACCCAGTTCTGAATGATATGGGTTTTACCCTGTAAAGTTATTGGGCCTTTGAGGCCTTACCCAAAGTGGGTCGTCACTATCGATACCCAACATTTTCCCCCGAATCTTGAGTGAAGTTTCTTTGGTCGAGCTTGATTCTGCGATAGAGTTTGAGATAGTGACTTTTGGACTAGATCTTTTGATGTCCTCGCCTACTATTAGTTCCTTTGGAAGTTCCGTATCCTTTGGTGAACGGTTTTTAGGTTGCTTATAGTTTGCAGAATGTTTGATCTCTTACCCTATTAGGCGAATGCTTTGGGTTGACAGGGTTTATGGATGACCATTCATTACTCTTTGGCTGAACCCTACCGTTGCGAGGGTTTTAGGAGAGGCTTGACATAGCTTTTGGCGATCACCTTTTTTGTGAAAGATCTCGAGCATTTAATGAATGCACCGTTATCAAGAAGTCGAGAGGACATTTGAGGCATGTCTGTCTCTTTGTCTTCCGTAACCAGAGGGTAGGCTGACAATTTCTTGTACCGTTTCAACCTTTTGTCTCCCCGATGTGACCCTTGTAATTCTTACATCGCTTCGATTTTACCCAAAATGGTGTAATCATTGCCTGAGCCGTTTCAGACGTATCCGTTCGGTTTCCCCTATTTTGGCTATAAAAAGCCGAACTTTGGCATTTAACCCTTTACGCACTCAAGCCATTTGCATTCCAGAGCTCAAGCTTTCTTCAACCCCCTGTTCAAACTTTCCCTTCCTCTCTTTCATCTTCGGTAAAGTTCCCTTTTTTACCATGGCTAGCAAGAATCAATCTTCTGGCAAGGGATCATCAAACAAACCTTCTCCTGCCTAGTCTTCCCCTGGGCAGAAAGTTGTAGCTAGGGCTGTAAACGCTCCTTTGGTTATTAAGGATGCTTCTTCCCCGGCGCAGTACCAGAGAGCTCCTGCACCGAAACCAACTTCTGGGCAGCTGGCGGTCGCACCAGTAGTGGTGGACGTGCCCAATACAAATGTCCTAGTCTTTTCTCCGACATGTTATTTTTTATGTTTTCTTTTGCTTCTTTTTAGGCGGTGAAGTTTCCTCCTTTTTGTTATTTTAGTATTGCTCTTGCCATGCCATGCCATGTCATGGTATTTTGATTAGATATCAATCCCAATGAGTTGAGGCCAGCTCAGTTCAAGGCAGTGGTCTCCTTGATCGGTTTAGGAGAAGCAGATGCACCTAGGTACCCATGTTTAGGTCTGCACTATCCTCGTGAAGGAGACGTTTACGTTTATGCGGCTCAGGCTGATGTTGGGTTGCGTTTTCCTCTCTACGACGATTTGAAGGAGCTCTGTTGCTACTATGGGGTAGGCCCTACGCAACTGGTGCCCAACGCTATTCTGATGTGGATTGGGTTCAAATTCATGTGTTTACGTCAAGGATAGACGTATTAACTGGCCCTAATCCGCTGTTTTTACCAGTTAGCCGTCGGGGCTAACCACCTTCATCATTTACAAACCCGCTGGCCGAAGTTCGAGGAGTGGAGGAGTCAGGCGTGGAACTGAAACGTGCATTTTCGCTTGGTGGATGACTTCCGTGCTACCAACTTCAACTACAAGAAGTACTACTTCTTTTGCAAGGTTAGTGTGTCTTGGGAGCTTTTCCATCCGGAACGGGATGTTCCCCCAAGCTTTGGCGAGCTGTCGGGGAGTGATAAGAATGCCATAGACGGTTTTTTCTGACGCCATATGCAACTGATCTTCTCTTCAATCCGCTCAGTGGCGAAAACTTCAGAGCCGGTGCTTAGGCTGGAGGGCATTCATCAGTCTGTGCCAGTTTCCATTGATTGGGTAAATTTCTGACCGTTTTTCTTTGCTGGTTTTGCATTGTAGGCACTTGGGGGCCTAAACTTCTCATTCTGTTTTCCAAGTAGGCTAAGGCAGGGCTATCAGCTGTCCATGCATCTTTGAGTCCACCTCCTTCTCCTTCTAGGCGCGCGACCAAGGGCAAGCATGAGGAGGAACAACCTGGGGTCGTTTCTGGCAATCACTCAAGAGGTATGTATCAGATTGTGCCCTTTGGTTTTCTTTTTCTGCTCCAGCCTTAGGTTTTGATACCCTTGTTTATTGTTTTCAGAGAATTTCGCAGCTGAGTCGACTCCTGCTCATGCTTCTGCTTCTGCCAAGAGGGCGAGGAGTTCTAGCGAGGAGCGCCCAACTTCTACCGGGTGATCCACTGCTTTTCGGGGCAAGGCCCCTGCCACTGGGGAAGTCATCACCCCTGCCTCCTATCTTGCTCCTCTCAACCCCTTCAGGGGAGCTGGGGCTCGGAAGAGGGTCCAGACCTATAGTATCGCGACAGACACTTCCAAGAATCCCTTCACCGGGGAGTACTGCTCTCTGGTGGGCTTATTCCAGCCACCAAAGGTGGCAGACCCAAGGGGTCTCTGATCCCCTTGGCACAATCTCCAGAAGGTGGAGATTTCCGACAAGTCCTTGCTGCGGGGTAACCCAGACCTCTGCATGCACTTGCTGGACGGGATCCTTCCACCTCAGGAACGGGTTGAGGTCCCTTCGGACCTGAACAATATTAAGGTCGTCATGAGGTTGCATTTTGAGCGGGTCGCCTTGGTAAGTCCTTCCTCTTTTATTCCTTCTTTAAATCTACCCCTGATTCTTTCATTATTCGCTCTTTTGTCCCTTCTTGACCCCATCTAACTTTAATCCCCTTTTTCCTATTGTCACCTCATTCGCGAGAGCTCGCTGATAAGCAGGTTGATATGCTTATCCAGCTGGAGCAGTTCCGGAGTTTAGGTTACACTCCTGAGGAGATGGAGGACTTGAAGAGGAGGGCGGAGGTGGGCACCGAGCTGGTGGAGCATGCCCGACGGGAGTATTATGAGAAGGAAAGGGGATTGCTCGCCACCCTCAAGGTGAGGGAGGATCAGGTGGCTCTCGCCGGTGACAGACAGTTCAGGGCTGAGATTCAGACCAAGGAGGCCGACCAATACTCTGCTCGTCTGGAGGCGGAGAATGTTGACCTCAAGGATGTTTTGGAGTCCCGGGCTTAGAGGGATGCCTCTGTGGCTGAGAAGGAGCAGCTCGCCTTGAAGCTGAATTAAGGTTGTCCCATCCCAGAGCGTGGTCGAGGACTTTAAGAAGTCCGAGGAGTTCTCCAACTGCGCCTTGGAGGTGATGAAGGCTGATGTGGCTGCCTACCTCCACGTCTTCGTCGACGAGATTCAGGGGATAAACCCCAAGATTCCTCTCCGGGAGGTGAAGTCTATTCAGGACTTCATTGAGAGCGGCTACACCAAGGAAGCTCCTTCATCTACTGTGAGCGAAGGGCTGCCCCCGGGGCCGAGAAGGAGACTGCATCCCCTGATGAACCTAGACCTTGAGGTATCAGGCCCCCAGACGACTGAGTCGATGCAGAGTTTCAAGTCAAATGAGCATGTTCGACCTCCTCATGCGTTTTGCTCCTCCTTATTTCTTATTGATAATCACTCTTGATTTTCCTTTGTTTTGGGATCCTTGTAATTATTCTTTTGACTTCAGACTCAGATATTATCTTAATTATAATGAACGTCTTTTATTTCGCAAGTATTTACTCTTGTTCGTCTTCGAATGTGTTTGGTCGTTCTTCCGATATCCTTTTCGTTCGAATGCTTTAGGAAGTTCTAACATATTTGTTTTCAACTTCGCTTTAGACTACGTGGGATAGTCTCGCCATAGAGGGTCTTAGACCTTTATTTGGAGGAAACATTACCTTTTTGAAAGGTTCTTTTTGCTCCTTTTAGGCTTCAAAGGAAGGATCGTGGCTCTTTATCGACCCATCCATTCCCCTCGCTGAATTTTCTTAAGGGAACTGTTACTCAAGGATTGTGCCTTTAAGGAAACTGTCATCGTTTATGGATTCGTTCGCCTTTTAGGATTTTAGTCATTTGATGCGTTCGTTTAATCGTGAGGAACTGTTACCCAAGACTCACTCGCCTTTTAGAAAGTTGTCACCTTAGATTTGTTCGCCTACTTTACTGTGCCCGACTTGTAAAGGAAATGTTACCCTTGATGTGGGTTCGTTCGCCTTTTATATTAGGCCTTAGTTTTTGCCCAACTTGTAAGGGAACTGTTACCTTTTCGGTCTGTTCGCCTTTTATATCAGGACATAGTTTTTGCCCAACTTTGTAAGGGGACTTTTACCTTTTCATTTCGTTCGCCTTTTATATTAGGTCTTAGTTTTTTGCCCAACTTGTAAGGGAACTGTTATCTTAACGGTTCGTTCGCCTTTTATATTAGGTCTTAGTTTTTTCCTAACTTGTAAGGGAACTGTTACCTTTTCGGTTCGTTCGCATTTTATATTAGGTCTTAATTTTTTTACCCAACTTGTAAGGGAACTGTTACCTTTATGGACGTAGTTGAATGGACGAGGTAGCCTTACACCTTCTACGGTTTCCAAGTAGTAGGAACTTGGTGCGGCGATCTCAACTACTTTGTATGGACCCTCCCATTTAGCCGAGAGTTTGTTTTGTCTGTCTAATTTTGTGAACTCATTCCTTCGCATAACCATCCATCTCCCCCACGAAAAATTGGCGAGCGCTGACTTTTCTGTTGAAGTATCGAGCGGTCGCCAGTCAAATTTTAGCTTGTGCATTGTCTGATTGCCATCGCTTTTCTTCTGCAAGATCGAGGTCTGTACGACGCTCGAATTCATTTGCTTCGACATTAAAGTGTAGGATCATGTGGGTAGACACCGCTATTTTGGTGGATGCTACTGCCTCAGATCCGTACACCAAACTGAATAACGTTTCTCCCGTTGCTGTTTTGGGTGTCGTTCAAACAGTTCACAGTACATTATCCAGCTCTTCTGCCCAGTTTCCTTTAAGGGCTTGAACTCGCTTTATGAGACCTGCCAGGACAACTTTGTTGGGTGCTTCAGCTTGCCCATTCGTTTGAGGATGGTGTACAGAGTTGAACCTGTGATCGATATGGTATTCTTCGCAGAGCCATTTGAGCTCTTTTCCCATTGGTTGAGCATTCTTCCGGGGTATATGTGGACTTGCCAGGGACCTTCTTTCCATATCAACTAGTACCACCGAGATCTGCCTGTTTAAAGGTGTGAAATACTCGGGGACCTCTCGATGACTTGGTCCGGGGGTTTCTGATCTAGGCTTTTCGCGACTCTTCTTCTCCTTTCTACCATCGCGTCGGGGATCTTAAATAACCCTTGGCGAGGTTGTCAGGAGATTGGTTTCAGAGTTCGCCCTTTCCAGTTCTATGAAACCTTTCACCATTACTGCCAGCTCCTCCAATGTTTCTACCTCTTGAACATGGTAGCTGTTGTGCAGTTTTATTGAGGCTTTGTTGGTCACATCAAGCCCTCTATAAAAAGCTCGAATGATCTTCCCATCCGTGACTCGACGATATATTTCTGTAACGTTTTTATGAAAACGCCCGTAGAAGTCGGTCAATGTCTCTCCTGGATGTTGTTTGACGGCGTCCAAGGTGACCACGCTTTTTAACAATTGACGCTCGCCCATATACCGTTCCAGAAATTTGCTCTTTAACTCGGACCATGTCCCTATTGATCCTGCAGGGAGGCCGAAGAACCAGGACGACACCGAACCCAAAAGGGTTAATGGAAATAAAAGGGCTAAGTTATTTTCATCATTCGACTTACCCAACAAAGAATCTTCATGCTTATTGACATGGATCACGGGATCTCCTCCGCCACTGTATTCAGGAATGACCCTCTCGACTACATCTTTTGGTATCCCGGCTGTAATAAGGTCGGTGGTGAATGGATGAGATGATCGCTCGCAGAAGGGAGCCATGACAGTTCTGCGCTGTTCCTTGAGTCTCTTATTGATAAGCTCATTCACTTGGTCAAGAGTGAATTGGGTATGTTGTTCTCCAGTCGGTGAGGTACTCGACGGGTTGATAGACTGAGTGATCGTCGGCGTCTCGGTGGAAGCCGGAGGCAGGGAGTGATGTCCGAAAGTCATCTCTTGATCTTCTTGAGGAGAAGTGACGCCTGGATTTCCAGCTTCTGCTTCCCGTGGCCCCGCGGGATGAGGATCTTCATGAGGAGCATAGTCTTGTATGCGGGCCTGTCCTATGATGGTTTCCAAGATGGATATCATCTCCGCGGGTACCTGAATGGTTTCCCCAACCACTTGAACGGGCGGTCGAACTGGAATCCCAGCAGTGTTTAGAACAGGGGCCGGTCTAGAATTGCCAACATGCTCGTGTGCCGGCCTAGGATGGGCGACATCAGGGATAGCTTGGCTAGAGGGTTCTTGGTGGAGCGGCGACGGATTTCGAGCTATCTGAGGATTGCTCATTAGCTTGTTTCCGACGATTGGGGTTAGAGCGAGTCTGCATGACTGTTTGCTCGTATTCCCACAAACGGCGCCAAATGTTAGGTCTGAATTTCCCAGATGCTGACTTGGCAGTGAATTGAATGCCAAAGGATCGATGATCGCACACTTTCGTCTGAGCTGTAATGAACCTGCAAGAAGGGAATCACAATAGAGGGGGTACCTCCGGGTCTCACTCCGATGCTTAAATGAGTATACTGTGTGTATGAACTCAAAACGTAATGAACGTATGTAAATCAAGAGTATTTATAGAGTTGGAAGACCAAACCGTTATAGGCAGCTGAATATCTTTGTGAATATTGTGCCGGTAAAGATTATGATAGCAGATATTACGGTTATGGCGTAATATTGTAATTACCTTATGTAATCTTTATAGAATATGTGTCCGATATACGCGTGATATCGTGGTTGCATATTCGGTGTCGCTTTGTGGGACTAGAGTTGAGAGATTCGACTCTCTTGGCGAGCGCTCCCACAAAGAGCAGTAGGAGACTTTAGCCTTGGCCGATGACGACTTGAAATAGGGCTTTGGCGCCCACTTTAGCTTGGGTTTGGTACCTCTTTATGGGTGTCAGCTTACCCTTACTATTAGCCGACTCAGTTCTGAATGATATGGATTTACCTCTGTAAAATTATTGACCTTCGAGTTCTTACCCTTATTCTGCCGTCACTTTAGTTACCCAACTGGAAGTGCTCAGTTCTGTATAAATACCCCTTGACAGCAGCCGAATAAAGTATCTTTTCACAGCCGCAATCCTTGACTCAGTGTTTAAGTCTTCTAAAACAACAAACTGCAAAATTCAAAGTAGTGGTATGATATGAAACAATCTGCTTTGTAGAGATTGTATGGCCCTCAAAAGTTTTCTACAAGCTAACGCATCTTTACTTGTACCACAAATTCACTAGGAAATGGACAAATCAGAACTTCTGGAGCTCGACTGCCTACAATCTTATCTACTGCTTTATAAATATACTGTTCTTTTTCTTCCCCCACCCATAGCTCACATTGTTATCAACAAAAATGGTAATATCAGGTGTTCTCTCTATCAGTTTGGCAGTAAGCTTCATTCTCATAGCTCTAATACTGACATGGACATGGAGGATCCTCAATTGGGTGTGGTTGAGGCCAAAGAGGCTCGAGCGGTTACTTCGGCAACAAGGCCTTGATGGAAAACCATACAGGTTTCTTTTCGGAGATCTTAAGGAGACCGTGAAGATGACGAGAGAAGCAAGATCGAGGCCCATCGGGTTGAAAGATGACATCTTGCCCCGCATCTTCCCTTTTGTCCAGAAAACAATCAACACCTACGGTATTATTTTCAGCAAGACCACATACCTCTCTTATTTTGTGCATATTTCTTCCGCAAACAAGAACAGAAAGTACATGGGTTGTAAGTTTTTTCTAGTTATATACTGCATCAACTTCTTAACTCTAACCAATGCAGGACAACCACACACTATTATATGTGCAGGTAAAGATTCCTTCGTGTGGCTCGGACCGACTCCAAGAGTAATCATTATGCATCCTGAACATATAAAGGAAGTTTTCACTAAAATTAACGACTTCCAGAAACCGCGCATGAATCCATTGGCAATGTTAGTAGCTACCGGGCTTGCTAGCCACGAAGGAGATAAATGGGAAATGCACAGAAAGATCATCAACCCCGCATTCCATCAAGAGAAACTCAAGGTAAAAACTTCATCGAAAAAAAATTCAGCAATTGATTCTTTTCATCTCTTTTTTTTTTTTCTTAAATCAGAACTAATAAATCTGTGCAACATGCAGCTTATGTTGCCAGCATTTTATTCAAGCTGCAACAGACTGGTGGCTTTATGGGATAAGGCATTATCTACCAACATGTCATTTGAGCTAGATGTATGGCCCGACTTGCAAAATTTAACTCGTGATGTAATTTCACGAACAGCATTTGGAAGTAGCTTTGAAGAAGGGAAAAGAATATTTGACCTTCAAACAGAAATAGCCGAGCTCGCGATCAAGTCTCTTCAAACAGTTTATATCCCTGGATGGAGGTAACGGAAAATCATCAAATATTAGTGATTTTAATTTTTAGTACAACCTTAAGTTTAGTAGGAAAAACACGGAACTCTATCGTCTTGGTCTCTAAATGGTTAGACTGTATGCAAAGTTTAAGGCAAGGAATAAAAACAGTAGATATTTGATCTCTAGTGTACGTGAATCAAAGAATGCACTTTGAAAGAGCAAAACGTTTTCCAATATATTTTTGCTTGATAGATCAATACAGCTTTTATAAAGGAACAGATAACTAATAAGCTAGAAAGATGGCAGCATAATCTTCTACTATCTATAATGAAAATAGATTCCTACTGTATAACCAACATAAATAAATGGGTTAATTACCACAAAAAAAAAAACGAACTTTGAGGAAAAGCCAAACAACAAACCAAACTTTTTTTTTTGACAAACAACAAACCAAACTTTTAGAATTGAGCAATCACAAGCCAAACAACAAACCAAACTTTTTTTTTTGACAAACAACAAACCAAACTTTTAGAATTGAGCAATCACAAACCTACCTCATTGTGTTGGAATGGATGCTTTTGGAAGTCATCAGGGCTGCCAACCTGACAGCCCACAAATGACGATGGTTTTCTCCTTCGAAAAATTGTGGTGCTAGACGGGGAAAGATATGATTGGATTCTCCTTCCATCTTTCAAAATCACAGGTCACTTAAGAAAATAGCTTTTATACCAATCGTTAGGTGTAAGGTAATGTAAGAAAAGGAAAACAATAGAATATTTGAATGAACTTTTTTGCTCAAGTTTGTTCAATAATTTGTGCTTCATAGCACAACACAGTTTCTATAAAGGAACCGATAAATACTAAACTAGAAAGGTGCACCATCATCTGCTACTATCTATAACAAATTTCTAAGCTCTAACTGATAGTAACTCAACTTTAGGAGATGAACTAAACTCGTGGAGATAATGACTGATTAAAAAAACATAAGACATAAAGTAATGACTTAAGCTGTTAAGTAATTATTCTTTAACACAATTTTTTCAGGTTTGTTCCCACCAAACATAATAGGAAGATGAAGAACATTGATAAAGAAATACAATCTCTGTTGCGAGGAATCATCAATAAAAAGGAAAAAGCAATGAGAGCTGGACAGGCTGCTAGTGATGATCTTCTGGGGCTGTTGCTGGAGTCCAATATGAGAGAAATTCGCGAGCACAAAAGCAAAACTTATACCGGAATGAGTATTCAGGATGTTATTGAGGAGTGCAAACTCTTCTACTTTGCAGGACAAGAGACAACGTCAAATTTACTTGTTTGGACCATGTTAATGTTGAGCATCCACCCTGAGTGGCAAAGCCGTGCCAGGGAGGAGGTTCTAAAGGTCTTTGGCAAGGACAAACCCAACATAGATGGACTCAACCACCTTAAAATTGTAAGAAAAGATAGTTCAAGTGTCTAAATCATCCTAGTATCTTGTCTTAGGTTGTTCTAAATTCTTATCACTTGCCTACACAGATTATGATGATCTTGAACGAGGTTTTAAGGCTTTATCCTCCAGCAGTTTTTCTAAACCGGGCTGTCAACAAGGAAACAAATCTAGGAAAACTAACCATACCTGCTGGAGTTCTAGTGGAGGTGGAAGTTCTATTCGTCCAACGTGATCAAGACATCTGGGGAAAAGACGCCATGGAATTCAAACCAGAAAGATTCGCGGAAGGTATCTCAAAGGCAACCAAGAACCAAGTTTCCTTCTTTCCATTTGGATGGGGCCCTCGGATCTGCATCGGTCAAAATTTTTCAATGGTTGAAGCGAAGATGGCATTAGCAATGATCTTGCAGCACTTCTCCTTTGAGATCTCTCCTACGTATGCCCACGCTCCTACCACCATCATCACTCTTCAACCGCAGCATGGGCTTCAGCTAATTTTGCATAGATGTGAAAGTTAAAACTTCACCAACAACACTCAGTACTTGGTGGACGTTATTGTTTAAATTAAAGATCAAGATTAAAGTTTAGAAGAGTTGAAACTAGTGACAAGGAAACGCAAGGACTCGAGAGAGTCTAGCTGCATGTGCATTATCAAATTCACCTCTTCAGAATAAGCATCTCTGTTATATATAGTCCATATACTTTTAAGCATTACTGTTATATATAGTCCATGAAGTTATTGCTCGACATAAAAGAATAACACAGACAAAAAACAAGAGCATTTTTTGTCCCGTTGAGTTTTAGCAAGTATCCAATTCATTATAATTGACAAAAACCAGAGGAGCATAATGATTTTTGTATTTAAGTTAATTATATAAAAACCAATATTCGAAGTTTGGTTATTTTACTAAAAGTGTACTTTCAGAGTGGAGTGGAATCACACCTTTGTCCATTTGACCCTTAAAAATAGACGGATATTAACATGTGTGTCGACCGTTATTAAGTTTTTTTTTTAAGAAAATGCCTGCAATGTCAGAAATACTTTTGCCAAGAGGTGTAATACACTTTTGGGAAGATCTGTAACTTTTGAGTAGGTATTCACTCATTTTGATCTAAAAAATTCATCAACTTGTGATGATAGTGCAGAATGAAAGACTTATTTATAAAATCCATGTTGGTTTCGTTTGCATTTGTTTGATATTGTTAGACTTATTCGACATAATGCTGATAATGGACAGAACTGAAGAGTAATATTTTACAAAGGAAATTATACTTTTCTTCATTCATTACTTGCTTTAAATAGGGAAATAACATAACAAATCTCCACTACTAGACCCACTACTAACACCACTACTGGCAGACATCTAAAACTAGAAAAACTGAATTTTACTAATTAAACAAATAAAGATTGACTAAGTAAACGAAATTAACAGTTCATTGGGCAGCAATTAACACTCCTCCTCTGCTCTAGGAACTGCAGACTCCAAGCTTTTCACTTAGATGTTTGAACCTTTCTGCAGGAAGTGGTTTTGTCAATATGTGTGCGAACTGATCTTCACTATTACAGTGAATTAAAATTACTTCTTCATTTTGATGTACTTCTCTCACGAAGAATAGCTTGATGTTAAAGTGTTTAGTTTTGCCATGGAAGACTGAATTCTTGGAAATGGAAATTGCGGATTGATTGTCCACAAATAACTCAGTTGCTATTCTTTGCTTCACATGTAAGTCAAATAGGATATTCCTAAGCCATATGATCTGATTAAAAGCATCCGCAGCAACCACGAACTCTGCTTCACTGTAGATTGTGTGACAAATTCTTGCTTTCTCGAACTCCAGGAGAAGACTCCAGACCTCAGCCTAAAACAATACCCTGAGGTACTTCGGTAGTCATCAGTCGCGCCAGCCGAATCGCTGTTTGAGAAGCCTTCCAACTTGAAATTCTTGCTTCTCTTGAACTCAACACCGAAGTTAATTGTGCCTTTTACATACCTCAAGCCTCTTTTTGCTGCAGTCATATGAATCACACTTGCACAATTCATGAATCGAGATAGAAGACTTACGACAAATTGGATGTCAGGCCGAGTTGCTGGCAAATACATTAGTCACTGAACCTGATTCGAGAATTCGAGGTTCAAAGGATGAAGGAAGCCAAAACAATTAAGGAATATTTTGACAGAATTCTCAGCATTGCCAATAAGATAAGGCTGTTGGGCACTTCCTTTCCTGACTCGCGGCTGGTGGAGAAGATCCTTGTCACAGTGCCCGAGTGATACGGAGCATCCATAACAACTTTGGAGAACACCAAAGATCTTACAAAAACACATTGGACCTGAGAAACACTACAAGATGGAAGGAGAGTCAAGTGTCACACCTAGCACCACATGTCTTCGATGGCGGGAACTATCAGCAGTGGGCAGTAAGGATGGAGACCTATCTTGAGGCGCGGGATCTCTAGGAGGCTGTGGAGGAAGACTATGAAATAGGTGATCCACAAGGCAATCCCACCGTAGCACAGATGAAGAGCCACAGGGACAAGAAGACGAGGAAGTCCAAAGCCGCATGTATTTTTCTGCAGTGTCAAATCAAATATTCACCAAGATTATGACACTAAAATTAGCAAAGGACATTTGGGATTATCTCAAAAAGGAGTATGCAGGAGAGGAGAGGATCCGTGGCATGCATGCTCTAATACCAGTTAGTAGATTGATTCGATAAAATGCTGAGAATGGACAGAACTTAAGAGGAATATATTGCACATAAAATTATACTTTTCTTCATTTATTACTCTGCTTTAAATAGGGAAACTGAATTTTACTAATTAAACAAATAAAGATTGACTAAGTAAACGAAATTAATAGTTCATTGGACAGCAATTAAGATATACTTATTATTATTGGTCGTGCTTATTGTATTCGCATATCATAATCTGCAACCATCTAAAGAAAGTCTCTTGTTTTGCTGACACGAATTAGCAAGCATACGTCTGAATCAAGCTCTACGTATGATAACTTGGGCACCGAATTGCGGTTGAAGAGTGATGAGAGATATGGGGGCATGAGCATAAGAGGGAGAAAGCTCGAAACAGAACTGCTGCAGTATCAGCGACAGCACCATCTTCGCTTGTACGAGGGCAAAGTTTTTCCCAATGCAGATCTTTGGGCCCCACCCGAATGGGAAGAACGAAGCTGGTTTCTTGGTGGCCTTTGAGATTCCTTCAGAGAACCGCTCAGGCTTGAATTCCTCTGCATCATCACCCCAGAGTTCTTTGTTACGGTGAACAAGTATGGTTAGCAATTGGAGTTGCACTCCAGAAGGTATTGTTAGTTTGCCTAGCTCCGTTTCCTTGTGGGTTATGCGGTTCATGGAAATCGCTGGTGGATACAGTCGCATTACCTCGTATAAGATCATTGTAACCTGTTCATATAAACGGTGACATTATGTTAGTTCTCTCACTAATCACGGGTCATCAAAGATTTAGAAAGTTCGTAACTTACTATATTTAGACGGTTCAATCCGTCAAAGTCTGGCTTCTCCCTTCCGAACACTTGCAGAATTTCATCTCTAGCTTTCCTTTGCCATTCCGGATGGATGCTGAGCAGCACGATTGTCCAAACAAGGAGAGACGCGGTCGTCTCTTGCCCAGCAAAGTAAAACTGTTTGCACTCCTCGATCACATCCTTAGTACTCAATCCCTCAAACGTGTGCTTGTTGTTGGATTTATGTTCTTGGATTTCCTTCATGTTTGACTCCAGTAACAGACCCAATAAATCATCTTTAGCCGCCTTTCCTGCACTAATTGCTCTCTCCTTTTTGCTGATGATCTCTCGAAGCAATGATTCGATCTGTTTGTGGATGCTCTTCATCCGCCGAGTCAACTTTATTGGAATAAACCTATCATGAGAAGCCGATTTAGTGAATAATAAGGTAAAACTCGAACCTTTCAAAACTGTTATGCTCCACTTTTAAAGTGACTAATGTCTAGACAAATATATATTCTCGGGCCTGTTTTCTTCACGCTAACGACCTGCCATATGCTTATAGGTTTAGGTTGGCTCTGATGCCATTTGCTACGCCCAAACCAGAACAATTTGCTACAAGCCTACTAACCAAAAGGTTCTCAAGTCCGTTGTCTACACTTATCACTAGCATATAAAAGCTGAATTGTACCATTATAAAGGCCTTTTTTCTAATCCAAGTGACGAAAATGGGTCCAAGAATGTTCTTTTGGGGAATTGTACTGGCTGGAATGCCACAGGATTCTTAGACTGGTAATTACTAATTAGTCGCCTGTTTGATTTTGAGAAAACGTACACATAATCTTACCAGCTCCAACCAGGAATGTACACTTTCTGAAGAGACTTTATGGCAAGCATTATCAGTTCCTTTTGGAGTTCGAACACCAACCTCCCTTCCTCATAGCTGCTCCCAAATGCTGTTCGAGAAATCACATCAGCAGTCAAGTTTTGTAGGTCAGTCCACACATCGATCTCTAACGATTCCTCTGACGCCATCAATTTCTCCCATTTCATCATCATCTCGTTACAGCAAGAATAGAAGTCTGGAGTCATAAGCTGAAACAAAGGGGAAGAAGTTAAGGTTGAAGATCGATCAGAACGTAAAATATCACAAGTCTAGCATAATATAAATTATAACCAAACCTTGATTTTTTCTAGATGGAATGCAGGACTGATGATCTTTCTATGCATCTCCCACTCCACCCCCTTGCATGCTGATAAACCCTTCGTAAGCAGTGTCCCCAGCGGAGTCGAACTCATCTTGTGAAAGTCGTTGATTCTGCTCAGAACATCTTTTATATGGTCCGGGTCTATCACGTTCACTCTTGGTGTTGCTCCAAACCATATGAAAGAATTCCCACCTGCAAAACACTTGAAGTTGTGCTAATCTGCACCAGGAAAAAAGGGATATATATATATATATGCTCATCTCGACACTTCTAGTTGTGCTAATCACCCGCTTTCGTAAAGCTGAAGAAAATGTGATACCAAACACCTTTCTCTCCCCATCTCCTAATGGTTAATGGTTGGAGTCTTGGACATGCTTTTGTATTATATTTTACAAGGTTAATAATCATAAAGTTACCTTAACTTTAATTTTTCAATTTTTGTTACTGTTGGAATAAGACAACAAAAGTATAAGTCAAAAGCCATAAAACCAGGAAAGCTAGGAAAACAGGAATATTGTCTAAAGTAAACAGCAATATTGGCAAATCTGTTTTATAGTGTAATGATGAATATAGCTTCTAGACTAGTAGATAGAAGTTGTATAAGTGTACCTTATTCTGGTTTAATGAAGCAATTGAGCTGAAAATACCTGAAATGAATGTTAGAGTTACCTATTTTAACATGGTATCAGAGCAGGTGTGTTTTTTCTGGCTCATCATATACCAGAATAGTATCCAATCCGACCAGCCATGTCCGACAATGAAAGCCAACATTCCCAAACCCCAATTTCTCAAACCCAAATGGGTTCAGGTCTAAGTGATGATGACCTAACCCTCAAAATAGCCAAAATACTGAAAAATGGTCTTAACCTCAGCCACAAAACCGAAAAAAGCCTACCAGAAACCGTCACGGTGAGCACAAAGCTCATCGGCCAGAACTATCATCTATGGGCCAGATTGATGCAAATCGCAATTGGGGGAAGGGGCCGATTGCAGCATATAACCTGGGATCCGGAACCCCCAAGCAGATCCGACCCAGGTTATAAGAGGTGGAAACAACACGACTTCATCGTGTTCTCATGGATGATTCAGAACATAGGGCCACAATTATCAAATAATGTGGCTCACTACCCTACTTCCCGTGATTTGTGGAAGGCACTGCAAACGACTTATGGGAGTGGTAAGGATTCACTGCAAATTTTCGATCTTCATAATCGGGCTTCGAAAATGATGCAGGGACTACTTACACTCAAAGAGTTCTGGCTTTCGATACAATCCCTATGGGGAGAGATCGAAGCCAGGAGGCCAAATCCGATGATATGCAGTCAAGATATAGCCTCCTACAACCGAATTTGGAACGAGACCAAGCTGTATCAATTCTTAGGGGGAATTGATCCCAAATTTGATGGAATCAAACGTGAGATGTTACGATCGGACCAACTCCACTCAGTCGAAGAAGCATATGCTTCAGTCCGGAAGGAGGCCACCCGGCTACACATCATGGGAGCGGCAATCTTCGACGGAACATCATCGGGGACAGGTTCGGGACTCGGCGAGGGACTATTATCTAGGGGCAATTGGACTGACAACAACCTAATCAACGGATCTAATCCAGCTAATCAATATACCGCAGCTAATTCAGCAAAAGGAGGCCGAAATACGACTAATCGGTCGGACACGACCGGGAAACCCGACGGATCTTCACCCCGAATCGACCGAAGCAAACTGAAATGTACTCACTGTGGGATGAGTCGACATACGAAGGACGGATGTTTCAAGCTTATCGGTTATCCCGAGTGGTGGGAGGAGAAACGGAGCCGCGCCGCCGTCGTGGTGGGCAACTCGGTGGCAACCAACAACCACGAAGAGTCGGCTGCCACGCCTCGCCATGCTCCACCGAAGCCATCGATCTACGAAGGAGCCTAAGCCTTCGCCGGAACCGCGGGCACTAGCCGCCAAGAGGGCCACGGTGGAAACCCTAGCCACCAAGGAGGGAGCTTCGGTTCAAAACCGAGAGAAGGAGGCGCCCCAAATGATTTGGACGGGAGTGGCTGCCAGATTGAAGGTAAAGGGATTTGGATTTTACATCCAAGTCCCTTCCCTTTTAACCCTAGCAAATTGGCACCTAATGTTTTAAAAAATCAGAAAACCGCCCCAATTAATTTCGGTTCAGTCCCTGATTTTTTAAAACATGCATATTCAGTCCAGAAAGATACACTTAAGAATCACCACTGGATTTTTGACTGTGGGGCAACCGATACTATGACGTATGATTCCCGTGATATTAAGAATATTGTGAAATCCCGGATTGAATACATTCACACTGCAGATGGGGTAAAGGCCCAAGTGACAGGAATGGGAACAGTAGAAATTTCCCCAACCTTGAGAATATCAAATTGTCTCTTGGTCCCGACTCTCTCAAATAAATTGCTATCGGTATCTCCTGTCACTAAAGAACTGAATTGTACTATGGTGATGAATCCGAATTCTTGCATACTGCAGGATATCCACACTGGGGTGATTATTGGGCGTGGCACTGAACGCACTGGTTTGTACTATGTGGATGAAGTATCTCAACCAGGTTCGGCACTACTTGCTCATGGGACTTCTGAAAGAGAGGCTTGGTTATGGCACAAGAGATTGGGTCATCCATCCTCGGGTTATCTAAAACTTTTATTCCCTAAGGTGTTTTTTAAGAATAGTAATCTTTCTTGTGAGACTTGCATTCTTGCAAAAAGTCATAGACATGCATTCAAGCCTAATAGTACTTGTATGAATTCCATGTTTTCATTAGTGCATTCTGATGTGTGGGGTCCAGCACCAATTTCTGGGGGTCAAGGTTTTAGATATTTCGTATTATTTGTCGATGACTGCACTCGTATAACATGGGTGTATTTTTTAAAACAAAAATCAGAAGTGTTTGACAAATTCAATCACTTTTTCCAAATGATCCAAAATCAGTTTCAGAAAAATATCAAAGTCCTTCGGTCGGATAATGGGGGGAATTTGTAAATCAACTTATGAAAGATTTCTTTTCTGACAAGGGAATCATTCATCAAAATTCTTGTCCACACACTCCGGAACAAAATGGTGTGGCAGAAATAAAAAATCGAATTCTCCTTGAAATAACGCGAGCCCTACTTATTGAGTCAAAAGTTCTGAAATCATTCTGGCCTGAAGCCGTTGCCACGACAACATATCTCCTCAATCGTCTTCCTACAAAAATTCTCAATTTCAAAACACTGATTCAGACTCTTTTTGAATTGACCAAAGTACCCCCAGCTCTAAGTTTAAATCCTCGAGTCTTTGGTTGCTCTGTGTTCGTCCACATACCTAAGATTGACCGGACCAAATTTGATCCGTGTGCAGTTAAATGTGTGTTTGTCGGATATGGAGTTAATCAAAAGGGGTATCGGTGTTATGATCCTAAAACTCGTCGCATGTTCACCACCATGAACTGTGATTTCCTTGAAACGTAGTATTTTTATCACCAGTCTAGTGGTCAGGGGGGGAGTCTTACAGATGATCCACTAGAATGGGTATGTAATTCCAATATCTCCTATGACAGACCTAGTCTCTCCTATGAAGAACCAAAAGAGCAAGATAGTCCAACCCTTGAGCTAACCTCTGATACGCCAGTATCAAGCAGTGAACTAAGGGTCACAACCGGTATTTCATCACCAGTTGAGGTATCCGAGGTAAGCCCGGTAAGTTCATCTGAAACTCAAAACATCAATATTTTGAGTGAAGAACCAGGTGAACAAGAGGAGATAATGGTTGAAAGATATAAGTTGCCTCCAAGAGAGAATCGAGGAAGGCCACCAAAGAGGTATACACCAGAAAGGGAGCCAAACAGATCAAGATATCCAGTGGAAAATACAGTATGGGGAGGATAAGTGAGGAAGCGAAGGCATTCACAATGTCTATTCTCACGGAAGAAATCCCGCGAACAACCGAAGAAGCTCAACGATCCAAGAATTGGAAACGAGTTATGAATATTGAAATGGAGGCACTAGAGAAAAATAAGACGTGGGAAATGTGCAGATTGCCAGCTGGAAAGAAGCCAGTAGGATGCAGGTGGGTGTATACTATCAAATATAAACAAGATGGGTCCATTGATAGATATAAGGCGATATTGGTGGCAAAAGGATACACTCAGACATACGAGATTGATTATTCCGAGACATTCTCGCCGGTAGCCAAGATAAACACAATCAGAGTATTGTTGTCTATAGCAGCAAATAAAGATTGGCCGCTCCACCAGTTCGATGTAAAGAATGCATTCCTCCATGGAGATCTCGAAGAAGAAGTGAATATGGAAGTTCCTCCAGTATACAAGAATGAGAGTCAAAGGGAAAAGGTGTGCCGATTAAAAAAGGCACTCTATGGTCTGAAACAGTCTCCTCGGGCATGGTTTGGGAGGTTTACTATAGCCATGGAAAAATATGGGTATAAGCAAAGTAACTCAAACCATACTTTGTTCTTGAAAAGAACAGGGGAATTAATAACCTGTTTGATTATTTACGTCGATGACATGATTATCACAGGGAATGACAAAGAAGAAATGGACAGGCTCAAGAGGAACTTGTTTGAAGAATTTGAGATGAAAGATCTCGGAAATTTGAAATACTTCCTTGGAATTGAGGTGCTACGATCGAAAAAAGGGATTTTTATATCCCAAAGGAAGTATATTCTGGATTTTCTGACAGAGACAGGGATGTTGGAATGCAAACCTGCTGAAACTCCAATGGTAGTAAATCATGGCTTACAACTATCAGAAGGAGCCAAAATGGCAGATAAGGAGCGATATCAAAAACTGGTGGGCAAACTTATATATTTGTCACATACTCGACCAGACATGGCTTATGGGGTCGGAGTAGTAAGCCAATTTATGCATCAGCCCCAAGCGGAGCATATGGAGGCAGTCACAAGGATAATGAGGTACTTGAAGGGCACGTCAGGGAATGGAGTTTTGTTCAAAAGAAATAACCATCTAGAAATACAAGGTTACACAGATGCTGACTGGGCGGGGAACCCAGTTGATCGAAAGTCAACCTCTGGATATTTCACCTTTATTGGTGATAATCTGGTAACCTGGAGAAGTAAGAAACAGAAGGTGGTGGCTCTATCAAGTGCAGAAGCGGAATTTCGTGGGATAGCTAGAGGATTAACAGAAATCCTATGGCTAAGGAAATTGATGACAGAAATTGGTTTCCCACCAACCAAATCATGTGAGTTACTATGTGATAACAAGGCGGCAATCAGCATTTCAGAAAATCCAGTGCAACATGACCGGACCAAGCATATTGAAGTGGACAGGCACTTCATAAAGGAAAATATTGTGGCTGGAAATATTAAACTGCCGTTTGTTCGCTCTGAGCATCAGTTAGCAGATATACTCACCAAAGCAGTGAACTCAAAGGTGTTCAAAGAAGTTCTTGACAAGTTGAGCATCGGAGATCCGACCACTCAACTTGAGGGGGAGTGTTGGAATAAGACAACAAAAGTATAAGTCAAAAGCCATAAAACCAGGAAAGCCAGGAAAACAGGAATATTGTCCAAAGTAAGCAGCAATATTGGCAAATCTGTTTTATAGTGTAATGATGAATATAGCTTCTAGACTAGTAGATAGAAGTTGTATAAGTGTACCTTATTCTGGTTTAATGAAGCAACTGAGCTGAAAATACCTGAAATGAATGTTAGAGTTACCTGTTTTAAAAGTTACCTCGGAGTTTGGACAAAATGTTTACCTCCATTTATTTTTCGTCAAATTTGAACCAAAAATGAGAGTGGCAAACACGACTAGTCCATAGCTTACAAAACTTTATTATTTTAAAAACAAAATACGAAAAATCTAAAAAGAATTCGAGAATTAGTAAGAAAAAATTGAGTTTTTAATAAAACACTTTTATTAAAAAAAATGAAATAAACAACAGAATAATTTATAATGACTTTTTATTTACAATAAAATATTATATTATTAACTTATTTTTTCTGCTCTCAATTTTTAAAATAAAATAATATAATTTTTTACAAGATCAATCATATTTTGTGCTGTCCGGATCCATTACTGTGGATCTGAGAGACGTACCGTATGTGCGGATGGAATAATCAACAAAAGGTAAGAGACGATGGACAATATTGTCAGAAAGTCCGATGGGTTTCGACAGCACTTCTCTCGACATCTTTGAACTCTTCCCGATGTCTCCAGATAAAGAGCTGTACGAATTCCCCTTGAGGCCTTGCTGTCGGAGACACCGCTCTAGCTTCTTCGGTCTCAGCCACACATAATCGAAGACTTTCCAAACGAAGCTGAGTGATAGAGCAAGGATGATGAATCCTAGCATAGTAGATGGATTGATCAACTCTCCCATTTGCTTTGATCTTTCTTTGTTCCTTGAGTGAACTAATATTGGAGACTACATGAGTATATATATATATATATATGTGTGTGGAAAAGTAAATGCAAGGACTTTTCTTGGTAGCTGCCGTTGCCGTTTTGGACTCTCCCTCGTATTGGATAACTCTCGAATGGATTGTGGTTGAACTTTCGAATGGTTGCTTGTATTATTCTGAAGGCGTGACGACACTTTCAGATTGAAACAATTTGGAGGCACACAAACTTTCAATCAGATAAAATCAGAATACTGAACTAGAACTTGAGAAGGATTGTGAATGTTTGAGATGAAATTTTGGACCTCACCTATGACCAATTTATAGTGTTTGTCACACCCTTTGGAAGAGACACCACACCCTTTGAAAGAGACACTATGCCCCTTAGACGAAACACTACACCCTTTAGCCATTGCATGCATCATTTCGGCCACCACATGACTCTTGGATTCAAAATTTGGCTCCAAAACCAAAGGGACACCTTAGGATGATAACTTGGAGCCGAAGTAATAACAATGGTTCGGCCTAATACTTGTCTCTAAAGCAAGTGTCAAAAACCGGGAATTTTGAAGTTAAAATGTTATGTCATTAGTTCCAAAAATTCAAATTTACAATAAATTTTTAGAATAGTGACCCCAGCCAGGGGCGCTTCCCCTTGGACTCCGCCAGGGGCGCTGTCCCTTTGACCCCCATTGCCTCGTCTCTTATCAAATGATGAATCTCTGATACAGCGAATCATAATATACTTAAACAAGCGTGCACTCCGCACCATCCTAACTTGTTTAATGAGATACTATGATCCTATTAGTCAACTAGTCAATCCAATTACACTCAAATATCTAACACCTCGGACCCCATCCAAAAGGGAATACGCATATTTGGTTTTCGGTCGGCTCCATTAGGGGTGAAAGTAAAATTCGGTTGGTCCGAAAAGCCGATAAGAACCGGTTCGAAACGAACCAAAAAATGATCCGAAAACACATGGTTCGATTCACGAACTGTTTTTCTTTCTTTATTTCGAATTTTTGGTCTGGTTTGGTCTTTGAGTTTAAAAAAAGCATGGAGTCCGGTCCGATCGAATTAACTATATATAATATCTATATCTATATTAATTTGGCTAAGAGACATAATATGATAACAAGTAAGCAAATTAAAAAATTTAATTTAATTTGATTGGTCCAACACTACTATAAGTTACAAGTAGAGGTGTGACATCACATTTTTGCTTAAGTGGACATGTTCAAATTATTCCAAAGCTCGTTCACTCGTTTTATTTTAGTTTAATTTATAACTTAATTCTCTTCTAAAAAAATAATTGTTAACATGTTTTTTTCTTCACAAACAAAATAAAATAAAATACTACTACTAGCATACATCTAAAAATAGAAAAACTGAATTTTACTAATTAAACAAACAAGGATTGACTAACTAAACGAAATGAACAGATTGGACAGCAATTAACAGATATACTTATTATTATTGGTCGTGCTTATTGTATTCGCATATCATAATCTGCAACCATCTAATGAAAGTCTCTTGTTTTGCTGACACGAATTAGCAAGCATACGTCTGAATCAAGCTCTACGTATGATAACTTGGGCACCGAATTGCGGTTGAAGAGTGATGAGAGATATGGGGGCATGAGCATAAGAGGGAGAAAGCTCGAAACAGAACTGCTGCAGTATCAGCGACAGCACCATCTTCGCTTGTACGAGGGCAAAGTTTTTCCCAATGCAGATCTTTGGGCCCCACCCGAATGGGAAGAACGAAGCTGGTTTCTTGGTGGCCTTTGAGATTCCTTCAGAGAACCGCTCAGGCTTGAATTCCTCTGCATCATCACCCCAGAGTTCTTTGTCACGGTGAACAAGTATGGTTAGCAATTGGAGTTGCACTCCAGAAGGTATTGTTAGTTTGCCTAGCTCCGTTTCCTTGTGGGTTATGCGGTTCATGTAAATCGCTGGTGGATACAGTCGCAATACCTCGTATAAGATCATTGCAACCTGTTCATATAAACTGTGACATTATGTTAGTTCTCTCACTAATCACGGGTCATCGATCAAAGATTTAGAAAGTTCGTAACTTACTATATTTAGACGGTTCAATCCGTCAAAGTCTGGCTTCTCCCTTCCGAACACTTGCAGAATTTCATCTCTAGCTTGCCTTCGCCATTCCGGATGGATGCTGAGCAGCACGATTGTCCAAACAAGGAGAGACGCGGTCGTCTCCTGCCCAGCAAAGTAAAACAGTTTGCACTCCCCGATCACATCCTTAGTACTCAATCCCTCAAACGTGTGCTTGTTGTTGGATTTATGTTCTTGGTTTCCTTCATGTTTGACTCCAGTAACAGACCCAATAAATCATCTTTAGCCGCCTTTCCTGCACTAATTGCTCTCTCCTTTTTGCTGATGATCTCTCGAAGCAATGATTCGATCTGTTTGTGGATGCTCTTCATCCGCCGAGTCAACTTTATTGGAATAAACCTACCATGAGAAGCCGATTTAGTGAACAATAAGGTAAAACTCGAACCTTTCAAAACTGTTATGCTCCACTTTTAAAGTGACTAATGTCTAGACAAATATATATTCTCGGGCCTGTTTTCTTCACGCTAACGACCTGCCATATGCTTATAGGTTTAGGTTGGCTCTGATGCCATTTGCTACGCCAAACCAGAACAATTTGCTACAAGCCTACTAACCAAAAGGTTCTCAAGTCCGTTGTCTTCACTTATCACTAGCATATAAAAGCTGAATTGTACTATTATAAAGGCCTTTTTTCTAATCCAAGTGACGAAAATGGGTCCAAGAATGTTCTTTTGGGGAATTGTACTGGCTGGAAGGCCACAAGATTCTTAGACTGGTAATTACTAATTAGTCGCCAGTTTGATTTTGAGGAAACATACACATAATCTTACCAGCTCCAACCGGGATTGTACACTTTCTGAAGAGACTTTATGGCAAGCACTATCAGTTCTTTTTGGAGTTCGAACACCAACCTCCCTTCCTCATAGCTGCTCCCAAATGCTGTTCGAGAAATCACATCAGCAGTCAAGTTTTGTAGGTCAGTCCACACATCGATCTCTAACGATTCCTCTGACGCCATCAATTTCTCCCATTTCATCATCATCTCATTGCAGCAAGAATAGAAGGCTGGAGTCATAAGCTGAAACAAAGGGGAAGAAGTTAAGGTTGAAGATCGATCACAACATAAAATATCACAAGTCTAGCATAATATAAATTATAACCAAACCTTGATTTTTTCTAGATGGAATGCAGGACTGATGATCTTTCTATGCATCTCCCACTCCACCCCCTTGCGTCCTGCTAAACCCTTCGGAAGCAGTGTCCCAAGCGGAGTCGAACTCATCCTGTGAAAGTCGTTGATTCTGCTCAGAACATCTTTTATATGGTCCGGGTCTATCACGTTCACTCTTGGTGTTGCTCCAAACCATATGAAAGAATTCTCACCTGCAAAACACTTGAAGTTGTGCTAATCTGCACCAGGAAAAAAGGGATATATATATATATATATATGCTCATCTCGACACTTCTAGTTGTGCTAATCACCCGCTTTCGTAAAGCTGAAGAAAATGTGATACCAAACACCTTTCTCTCCCCATCTCCTAATGGTTAATGGTTGGAGTCTTGGACATGCTTTTGTATTATATTTTACAGGGTTAATAATCATAAAATTACCTGAACTTCAATTTACCTTAACTTTAGTTTTTCAATTTTTGTTACCTCGGAGTTTGGACAAAATGTTTACCTCATTTTATTTTTCGTCCGAAAAATGAGAGTGACAAACACGACTAGTCCATAGCTTACAAAACTTTATTATTTTAAAAACAAAATACGAAAAATCTAAAAAGAATTCGAGAATTAGTAAAAAAAATGGAGTTTTTAATATAACACTTTTATTAAAAAATGAAATAAACAACAAAATAATTTATAATGACTTTTTGTTTACAATAAAATATTATATTATTAACTTATTTTTTCTCCTCTCAATTTTTAAAATAAAATAATATAATTTTTTACAAGATCAATCATATTTTGTGCTGTCCGGGTCCATTACTGTGGATCTGAGAGACGTACCGTATGTGCGGATGGAATGATCAACAAAAGGTAAGAGACGATGGACAATATTGTCAGAAAGTCCGATGGGTTTCGACAGCACTTCTCTCGACATCTTTGAACTCTACCCGATGTCTCCAGAGAAAGAGCTGTACGAATTCCCTTTGAGGCCTTGCTGTCGGAGACACCGCTCTAGCTTCTTCGGTCTCAGCCACACATAATCGAAGACTTTCCAAACGAAGCTGAGTGATAGAGCAAGGATGATGAACCCTAGCATAGTAGATGGATTGATCAACTCTCCCATTTGCTTTGATCTTTCTTTGTCCTTGAGTGAACTAATATTGGAGACTACATGAGTATATATATATGTGTGTGTGGAAAAGTAAATGCAAGGACTTTTCTTGGTAGCTGCCGTTGCCGTTATGGACTCTCCCTCGTGTTGGAGAACTCTCAAATGGATTGTGTTTGAACTTTCGAATGGTTGCTTGAATTATTCTGAAGTCGTGACGACACTTTCAGATTGAAACAATTTGGAGGCACCCAAACTTTCAATCAGATAAAATCAGAATATTGAACTAGAACTTGAGAAGGATTGTGAATGTTTGAGATGAATTGTTGGACCTCACCTATGACCAATTTATAGTGTTTGCTACACCATTTGGAAGAGACACCACACCATTTGAAAGAGACACTATGCCCCTTGAAAGAGACACTACACCCTTTGGCCATTGCATGCATCATTTCAGCCACCACATGACTCTTGGATTCAAAATTTGGCTCAAAACCAAAGGGACACCTTAGGATGATGACTTGGAGCCGAAGTAATAGCAATGGTTCGGCCTAATACTTGTCTCTAAAGCAAGTGTAAAAAACCGGGAATTTTGAGGTTAAAATGTTAAGTCATTAGTTCCAAAAATTCAAATTTACAATGAATTTTTAGAATAGTGACCCCAGCCAAGGGTGCTGCCCCTGGACACCGACAAAGGGGGCGTTGCCCCCTTTGACCTCCATTGCCTCGTATCTGATCAAATGATGAATCTCCGCTACAGCGAATCATAATATACTTAAACAAGTGTGCACTCCGCACCCTCCTAACTTGTTTAATGAGATACTATGATCCTATTGGTCAACTAGTCAATCCAATTACACTAAAATATCTAACAATCCTCCCCCATTTTAGTGTAATCCTTGATTAGAACTAAACATAAGATCACAATCAAACAACACAACAAACTTATGCATAAATGAAATATCATGACGATTGAATTTCATCTTAGTGTATTACACATTTCAAATATTCGAATATCAAGGTGTCACCATGGATTGAACCTTTGCTATTCATTGTGAATACATGAAGATAATATATACATAAATTAACATTCTCAAACGTTCTTTCTTGACAGTATCTTTTACTAGCCTTGTGTCCTAATCCTTCATAAACATATCAAAGCCAAGTCCTAACTTCTTGAAGTGGCTAAACTTCATGTTTACATAGGTAGATCTTTTACTCTTGCACCTGCATATGCAATTTTTCAAAAGAACTATTAAGAAGTTAAACTTCAACCTCCTCTACTTGCAGTTCTGAACACATACCTTGGGATAATATAACCAATGTGTTCCAATCTCTAGATGTCAAGCTTTCCGCATTGAATTCAACACCTAATGTCATATTAGGTGGGAATTGGGTATCTCAACATGAGAGGTCACAAATGGACTTTAATCCTATCCCCACAGCCGATTTGTGCACAAGAACCCTTCTTAACCCTTTGGTTAAATGGTCGGCTAAATTATGTTGACTTTTTATAAACTCCACTGATATAACACCAAGCATGATGAGCTCATGAATCATGTTGTGTCTAACACCTAAATGTCTAGACTTGCTTTTGTATACTTGCCTATATGCATTAGCCAAGGCAGATTCACTATCACATCTGATAGATATAAAATATATCGATTTAGGCCATAATGGAATTTCATAAATCAGATTTCTTAGCCATTCAGCTTCTTTACCAGTCGATGCTAATGCAACAAACTCAGACTCCATTGTAATGCAACTTTGTTTCTTAGATGCCCAAGAGATGGCACCTCCCCCAAGAAGGAATACCCATCCACTTGTAGAAGAATGATCTTCCACATTGGAAATCCAACTTGCCTCTGAATATCCTTCAAGAACCAAAGGAAATCCAGTATAAGTCAAACCATAATCCATGGTTCCTTTCAAGTACTTGAATACTCGATTTAAGGCTTGCCAATGATGTGAACTTGGATTGCTAGTATATCTACTAAGCTTTCCAACAGCATAAGCAATATCTGGCCTAGTGCTAATCATGGCATACATAAGACAACCAATAGATCTTGGGTATTCAAGTTGAGATACTGCAACACCTTTATTAGGTAGAAGCTTCAGACTTCTTAAGACTAGGATCTATGGGGGTGCTAATTGGAGAACAATCTTTAAAATTAAATTTACTCAGAATCTTCTCAATATAATGGGATTGAGAGATTGAAATACCATTGTTCTTTCTCTGGATCTTTATATGAAGAATCACCTCAGACTCCCCCAATCATTCATGTCAATTAGATGACAAGAATTTCTTGGTTTTATCAACTTGATTTTGGTTAGTACCAAAAATCAACATGTCATCTACATATAAACAAATGATAACTCCTTTACGAGAAGTATCAAAGTTGCTATATACACACTTGTCTGCTTGGTTAAGAAGAAAACCATTAGACAATACCACATCATCAAATTTTTGATGACATTGTTTTGGTGCTTGCTTAAGACCATACAATTATTTCTTCAACTTGCACACCTTGTTTTCATACCCAGGCATAACAAACCCTTCCGGTTGTATCATATAAATATCCTCATCCAAATCACCATTCAAGAATGCAGTTTTCACATCCATTTGATGAATTACAAGGTTATGTATAGTTGTAAGTGCTATTAATAACCTACTAATGGAGGTTCTAGCAATAGGAGCATAAGTATCAAAGTAATCAATCCCTTCCTTCTGTATGAAGCCTTGGATAACCAATCTTGCTTTATACTTATCTATGCTACCATCCACTTTTATTTTACCTTTTGAAAATCCATCTGTTTCCCAAAGCTTTACAGCCAGGAGGTAGATCAGTCAATTCCCATGTATTATTATTCATGATTGAATCCATTTCATTCTGGATAGCTTCTTTCCAGAATGCAACAGCTCTTGAAATCATAGCTTCACTAAAAGTTCTTGGATCCTCTTCAATCATAAAACAGTATTGATACTGATACTCAACATCATATCTTGACCCTTCAATCAAATAAAGTTGAAAATCAGATCCAAAAGATTTGGCTTTTCTAGTTCTAGTACTTCTCCTTGGTTCAGTCGGTCCAGGTACAGAAACAGTACCACCAGAAGTATATGAACTTAAAGAATTCTGAATCATATCTTTTGGTCTAGGTATAGATGTAAATCTATCTTCATCAAAGGTAGCATCTCTTGATTCTATAACTGTGTTAACAGACACATAGTCATTAGATTCTAATACATAGAACCTATATGCATAAGAATGCTCAGCATACCCAATGAAGATACAATATATACCTCTTTCACCCAAGTTTCTTCTTTTGGGTTCAGTGAGCCTTACAATTGCTCTACATCCCAAACTCTCAGAAAACTTAATTTTGATGTTTTTTTATACCACAACTCATATGGGGTAATCTTATTCCTTTTATTAGGAATTATATTCAATAAATAACAGGCTGTTAACATAGCCTCACCCCAAAAACCTTCACTTTAACCTGAGTAGGATAACATGGAATTAACCATCTCTTTCAAAGTCCTATTCTTCCTTTCAGACACACCATTTTGTTGTGGTGTATAAGGAACTGTAGTTTGATGTATTATACCAGTAGATTGAAAATATATTGGATCATAATACTCACCTCCTCTATCAGTACGTAAATTTTTAATCAATTTACTTTGATGTAGCTCAACTTCTTCTTTATAAATTTTAAATTTATCAAGAGCTTCATCCTTAGCATGTAACAAATAAACATAGCAATATCTAGAAGCATCATCAATAAAAGTAATGACATACTTTTTATTTCCTAATGAAGGAGTAGCATTAAAATCACATAAATCGCTATGTATCAGTTCCAATACATTGGATACTCTATTTACATCCTTGAAAGGTTTTCTAGTTATCTTAGTTAACATGCAAGTTTGACATTTCTCATTGATTATATCAATAGCAGGTATGAGACTCGTTTTAGACATATTTTTCATTCTTTTATAATGAACATGTCCTAATCTAGCATGCCATAAATCTGATTTATTTATATTATTACTAGTACTAATAGAAGACATGCAAGAAGATTCATTATCAAATGAAGCCTTAACATTCAACATAAACATACCATTACTTAATTAACCAAATCCTACAAAAGAACCATGTTTGGACAAGATATACTTGTCACTTTCATACACCTGCTTGTAACCACAATTATTTCAAACAACACCCGATAAAAGATTCTTTCGAATCCCGGGAACATACAATACATTGTTTAAAGACACACTTTTTCCAGACGTAAAGACAAGTTTAACATTTCCTAGTCCTTTGATTGGTTTTGTCGCAACATTTCCCATCTTTAAGACAGATCCATCTTCAATTGGTTGAAACTCCTTGAACCAACGAAGATCCTTACACACATGAGTTGTTGCTCCTGAATCAATCCACCATGCAACAGATCATCCTGCACATAAAAGACCTCAGATATTACTGATACATAATTCTGACCTGAATTATTATTTTGTATTAAAATCTGACCTTGTTGCTTTTCAGGATCCTTAGATCCTCTTGGACCAGCGTTATGCTTGCCTTTTCCAACCCGACAATCCTTTTTGAAATGATCGGGTTTGCCACACTTCCAACATGCCACCTTAGACTTTTTGTGAAAGACTTATTGTCATCTCCTTTAAACTTGCGTTCCCCTTATTCGAGTTTGAAAATCGACCATCTTCAACCATGTTCACAAAAGAGTTACCAACTTGGTTCTTACCCTTAGGGTTATTGTCCACTTCTTGAGCCCTTAAAGACTCCTCAATACTGAAGTGACTTCCAAGTTGAACAAGAGATATCTCTTCCTTATTGTGTTTTAGGGTATGTTTGAAATCTTTCCATGATGGTGGCAGTTTTACAATAACACTAGAAACCGAGATGGATTCATCCATCTTCATGTTATGTTGAGCAAACTGTCCCAGAATCCTTAACAGTTCGTTATACTGTTCCATGACCGGTCTAGTATCAACCATCTTGTAATTATTGAAATTACTAACAAGAAACTTCTTGCTTGAAGCATCTTCGGCCATGTGATTCAAGGGAATCCCACAACTCTTTTGCAGACTCGACATTTTGGTATATATCAAATAGGGAATCAAACATACCATTCAGGATGTGACCACGACAAATGTAGTCATCGTTCTCCCATTTGCAGCGGCGTCTGGTCTGTTCCACTGTTTCATTGTCGAGTAGTTTTGGCATGGGAGTACTTAGCACATACACCACCTTTAGGGTCGTCAAAAATAAGTGCATCTTCTTTTTCCATCTTCGAAATTCACTGTCTTCGAACTTATCTAACTTAGCAAACTTGCTCGTCATGTCTCTAGCAAATTCTCCATTCGTCATCTTCAGAGAAATTCTTTCAATCTTTGTTGGAGAACTCTCGAATGGATTGTGGTTGAACTTTCGAATGGTTGCTTGGATTATTCTGAAGGCGTGACGACACTTTCAGATTGAAACAATTTGGAGGCACCCAAACTTTCAATCGGATAAAATCATAATACTGAACTAGAACTTGAGAAGGATTGTGAATGTTTGAGATGAAATTTTGGACCTCACCTATGACCAATTTATAGTGATTGCCACACCCTTTGGAAGAGACACCACACCCTTTGAAAGAGACACTATGCCCCTTGGAAGAGACACTACACCCTTTGACTCTTGGATTCAAAATTTGGCTCCAAAACCAAAGGGACACCTTAGGATGATGACTTGGAGTCGAAGTAATAGCAATGGTTCGGCCTAATACTTGTCTCTAAAGCAAGTGTCAAAAACCGGAATTTTTTAGGTTAAAATGTTAAGTCATTAGTTCCAAAAATTCAAATTTACAATGAATTTTTAGAACAGTGACCCCAGCCAGGGGCGCTGCCCCTTTGACCCCCATTGCCTCGTCTCTTATCAAATGATGAATCTCTGATACAACGAATCATAATATACTTAAACAAGCGTGCACTCCGCACCTTACTAACTTGTTTAATGAGATACTATGATCCTATTGGTCAACCAGTCAATCCAATTACACTAAAATATCTAGCACCTCGGACCCCATACGATTCACGAACGGTTTTTCTTTCTTTATTTCGGATTTTTGGTCTGGTCTTTGAGTTTAAAAAAGCATGGAGTCCGGTCCGACCGAATTAACTATATAAAATATATATATATATATTAATTTGGCTAAGAGACATAATATGATAACAAGTAAGCAAATTAAAAAATTTCATTTAATTTGATTGGTCCAACACTATTATAAGTTACAAGTAGAGGTGTGACATCACATTTTTACTTAGGTGGACATGTTCAAATTATTCCAAATCTCCTCATTCAATCGTTTTATTTTAGTTTAATTTATAACTTAATTCTCTTCTAAAAAAATAATTGTTTTATTTTAGTTTAATTTATAACTTAATTCTCGTCTAAAAAAATAATTGTTAATTTTTTTTATTTCTTCACAAAAACAATACCACTACTAGCATACAACTAAAAATAGAATAACTGAATTTTACTAATTAAACAAATAAAGATTGACTAAGTAAACGAAATTAACAGATTGGACAGCAATTAACAGATATACTTATTATTATTGCTCGTGCTTATTTTATTCGCATATCATAATCAGCAACCATCTAATGAAAGTCTCTTGTTTTGCTGACACGAATTAGCAAGCATACGTCTGAATCAAGCTCTACGTATGATAACTTGGGCACCGAATTGCGGTTGAAGAGTGATGAGAGATATGGGGGCATGAGCATAAGAGGGAGAAAGCTCGAAACAGAACTGCTGCAGTATCAGCGACAGCACCATCTTCGCTTGTACGAGGGCAAAGTTTTTCCCAATGCAGATCTTTGGGCCCCACCCGAATGGGAAGAACGAAGCTGGTTTCTTGGTGGCCTTTGAGATTCCTTCAGAGAACCGCTCAGGCTTGAATTCCTCTGCATCATCACCCCAGAGTTCTTTGTTACGGTGAACAAGTATGGTTAGCAATTGGAGTTGCACTCCAGAAGGTATTGTTAGTTTGCCTAGCTCCGTTTCCTTGTGGGTTATGCGGTTCATGGAAATCGCTGGTGGATACAGTCGCATTACCTCGTATAAGATCATTGTAACCTGTTCATATAAACGGTGACATTATGTTAGTTCTCTCACTAATCATGGGTCATCAAAGATTTAGAAAGTTCGTAACTTACTATATTTAGGCGGCTCAATCCGTCAAAGTCTGGCTTCTCCCTTCCGAACACTTGCAGAATTTCATCTCTAGCTTGCCTTTGCCATTCTGGATGGATGCTGAGCAGCACGATTGTCCAAACAAGGAGAGACGCGGTCGTCTCCTGCCCAGCAAAGTAAAACAGCTTGCACTCCTCGATCACATCCTTAGTACTCAATCCCTTAAACGTGTTTTTGTTGTTGGGTTTATGTTCTTGGATTTCCTTCATGTTTGACTCCAGTAACAGACCCAATAAATCATCTTTAGCCGCCTTTCCTGCACTAATTGCTCTCTCCTTTTTGCTGATGATCTCTCGAAGCAATGATTCGATCTGTTTGTCGATGCTCTTCATCCGCCGAGTCAACTTTATTGGAATAAACCTATCATGAGAAGCCGATTTAGTGAATAATAAGGTAAAACTCGAACCTTTCAAAACTGTTATGCTCCACTTTTAAAGTGACTAATGTCTAGACAAATATATATTCTCGGGCCTGTTTTCTTCACGCTAACGACCTGCCATATGCTTATAGGTTTAGGTTGGCTCTGATGCCATTTGCTACGCCCAAACCAGAACAATTTGCTACAAGCCTACTAACCAAAAGGTTCTCAAGTCCGTTGTCTTCACTCATCACTAGCATATAAAAGCTGAATTGTACCATTATAAAGGCCTTTTTTCTAATCCAACTGAGGAAAATGCCACAAGATTCTTAGACTGGTAATTACTAATTAGTCGCCTGGAAACGTACACATAATCTTACCAGCTCCAACCGGGAATGTACACTTTCTGAAGAGACTTTATGGCAAGCGTTATCAGTTCTTTTTGGAGTTCGAACACCAACCTCCCTTCCTCATAGCTGCTCCCAAATGCTGTTCGAGAAATCACATCAGCAGTCAAGTTTTTTAGGTCAGTCCACACATCGATCTCTAACGATTCCTCTGACGCCATCAATTTCTCCCATTTCATCATCATCTCGTTACAGCAAGAATAGAAGGCTGGAGTCATAAGCTGAAACAAAGGGGAAGAAGTTAAGGTTGAAGATCGATCACAACGTAAAATATCACAAGTCTAGCATAATATAAATTATAACCAAACCTTGATTTTTTCTAGATGGAATGCAGGACTGATGATCTTTCTATGCATCTCCCACTCCACCCCCTTGCATGCTGATAAACCCTTCGCAAGCAGTGTCCCCAGAGGAGTCGATCTCATCTTGTGAAAGTCGTTGATTCTGCTCAGAACATCTTTTATATGGTCCGGGTCTATCACGTTCACTCTTGGTGTTGCTCCAAACCATATGAAAGAATTCTCACCTGCAAAACACTTGAAGTTGTGCTAATCTGCACCAGGAAAAAAGGGATATATATATATATGCTCATCTCGACACTTCTAGTTGTGCTAACCATCTCCTAATGGTTAATGGTTGGAGTCTTGGAGATGCCTTTGTATTATATTTTACAGGGTTAATAATCATAAAGTTACCTTAACTTTAATTCTTTTATAAAATTCACCTGAATTTTAGTTTTTCAATTTTTGTTAACTTGACTTTCATTGGACAAAATGTTTACCTCCATTTATTTATCGTCAAATTTGAACGAAAAATAAGAGTGACAAACACGACTAGTTCATAGCTTACAAAATTTTATTATTTTAAAAAAATACGAAAAATCTAAAAAGAATTCGAGAATTAGTAAGAAAAAATTGAGTTTTTAATTTAACACTTTTATTGAAAAAATGAAATAAACAACAAAATAATTTATAATGACTTTTTATTTACAATAAAATATTATATTATTAACTTATTTTTCTCCTCTCAATTTTTAAAATAAAATAATATAATTTTTTACGAGATCAATCATATTTTGTGCTGTCCGGATCCATTACTGTGGATCTGAGAGACGTACCGTATGTGCGGATGGAATGATTAACAAAAGGTAAGAGACGATGGACAATATTGTCAGAAAGTCCGATGGGTTTCGACAGCACTTCTCTCGACATCTTTGAACTCTTCCCCATGTCTCCAGAGAAAGAGCTGTACGAATTCCCCTTGAGGCCTTGCTGTCGGAGACACCGCTCTAGCTTCTTCGGTCTCAGCCACACATAATCGAAGACTTTCCAAACGAAGCTGAGTGATAGAGCAAGGATGATGAATCCTAGCATAGTAGATGGATTGATCAACTCTCCCATTTGCTTTGATCTTTCTTTGTTCCTTGAGTGAACTGATATTGGAGATTACATGAGTATATATATATATATATGTGTGTGGAAAAGTTAATGGAAGGACTTTTCTTGGTAGCTGCCGTTGCCGTTATTGACTCTCCCTCGGACCCCATCCAAAAGGGAATAAGCATATTTAGTTTTCGGCCGGCTCCATTACTAGGGAAAGTAAAATCCGGTTGGTGCGAAAAAACGATAAGAATCGGTTTGAACCAAACTAAAAAATGATCCGAAAACACATGGTTTGATTCACAAACGGTTTTTCTTTCTTTATTTCGGTTTTTTGGTCTGGTTCAGTCTTTAAGTTTAAAAAATCATAGAGTCCGACCGAATTAATTATATATAATATCTATATATATATTAATTTGGCTAAGAGACATAATATGATGACAAGTAAGCAAATTAAAAAAATTCATTTAATTTGATTGGTCCAACACTACTATAAGTTACAAGTAGAGGTGTGACATCACATTTTTGCTTAGGTAGACATGTTCACAATATTTCAAAGCTCCTCATTCAATCGTTTTATTTTAGTTTAATTTATAACTTAATTCTCTTCTAAAAAAATAATTGATTTTTAACATGTTTTTTTCTTCACAAACTTAGTTCTCTATTTTTTTTATTGTATATTTGCTATAAAAAAAAAAGCTTTATTAATAAGTTAGATATTTTGAGCCAATTTTATTAAAAAGGAACATTTGTACATAAATTATATCATAATCAATAAAAATAAAATAAGAATATCATAAATTAAATATGTTTGACAAAAAGCTTTAAAATATTTTTAAAATTAATATTATGAAATTTCAAACATATTATTTATTCATCCTTTTCCTTTTGTCCATTATTAAAATACAGTATACTTTTTAAGTAATCTAAAAATTCTTACTTTTAACAACACAAAAATATATATTAAAAATACTAATAATTGATAAATAAATATATAATCACAACATCATTAAGGTACCACTATATAATAATAATAGTAATTAATATTTAGTATTATTATTGTTTTTCTATACATGTGTAATTAATTCTAATATTAATATATAAATGCTTTCATTATATATAATTTTATCATATTTGGCTATTAAATTAATTGTCAACCAATTATTCAATAATTATTTCTTTTTATCTAAATACCTAATTTATGTTGAATAATTCACTTTATAATTATTATTTTTTACATCCATCCATCATCTACTTTTAATTATTTTTTCTCTTAAATATATTCCATGTCATAAATATTTTTGAAACGACAAATAAAGTGGTATAATATTAAGACATATTAAATTGAGATTATAATAATTAGGATAGTAATCACGATACTTTAGATTAAAAATAGTTTGATATTATTTTTATAACTAATTTATTTATAATTGATATCTATTAATTTGATTATAATTACAATTGTGACAAATAAGTTTTTTGATGCATTTTATCACTCCTACTGTTAAATTAATCTATTTTAATAGATCAATGTCAAGTATATAATTCTCATTGACATGCCACATAAGTCACTTTAAAAATCTCTAAATACACTCATTCATTTTAAAGATAAGTCTGAGATGATTCTTCTTCTTCTTCTCCAACGGTACTATTGTAACCTTATAAATCTCATTCTAATTTCTGAGACTCCACTTCAGTTTCAAATTCTCTCCACGACTCCACTTAGTCTTCCACAGATTCCAGATTCTTCGAGCAGACTTCAATCTCCAGATTCTACACAGTTTCCCTCTCGAATCTTGCATGCAGAGACTCCCCTCTTCACCAATCATCATCAATACTCATGTATAATTCAGTTCTAAAACTCAAACATCTAATTTTTAAATCAGTATTCTTTTACTCTGATTTTTTTGTTTTGTTTTTCTGAAGAAAAAAATAAGCATATGTGTTGTCTCGAGAAATCTAGTATATACATTGTTGAATGTACACATCACACCATAGTATATACTTTGTTATCTTTGTCTTTTCCATTTCTGTAAACCAATGTTCAGAATTTTGGTATACTAACCAGAAGCCCTACCCTGGCTGGTTGTCGGCCGAGAAGAATTTTGTTGTACTAATCAGAATTTTGTTATACTAAATATTCATTTTATTATATCAGTGATGGTTGGGTGTTGCAAAAAAATAATTCTCAACTTTTGTCAAATTTCTTGCCATTCAGGTGATGTAATAAGTAGCGTTGTTGAGATGTGTTTGATTAATTGGGGAATAAAGAATGTGATGACACTTGATAATGCTAGTTCAAATGATGTCGCAATTGATTACTTGAAGAAGATATTCCCACTTTGGAATTATGTTGTATTACATGGTCAGTTTCTACAAGTAAGATGTTGTGCACATATTTTGAACTTAATTGTCCGTGAAGGTTTAAAAGAGTTAGATGGTTAAATTTTTAGAATTCGCACCGTTAAACATGTAAGGAGTTCTTCAGCAAGGTTGCTTAGCTTTAAAGGCATAATTGAGGCTGAAAGATAGATGAAAAAAAGTCTATTGTGTTTAGATGTAGATACTAGGTGGAATTCAACCTTTTTTATGTTGAAATCAACATTAAAATTTCGACGTGCTTTTGCTATGATGGAGATAAAAAATAAGAAGTACCGCGAAGACATTTCTAAGTCAAAAGCATTACCTAATGAGGAAGATTGGGGTCATGAATCTAGTGTTTTGCCCTTCTTAGAACTGTTTTATAATGCTAGCAAGCGTATATCAGGTTCGCCATATGTTACTTCTAATATTTATATGGTAGAAATGTGTGCAATTGCTATGAGAATTGATGAGTATTGTAGTGATAATGATATACGTATTCGACAGATGGCTAGAAATATGAAGGAGAAGCATGTAAAATACTTTGGAAATATTTGCAGTGGCAATCAACTTTTGTTTGTAGCAGTTATACTTGATCCTAGACACAAATGGAAATATGTTGAATGGATGATAAATGCATGTTATCCTAAAATGTTATCCACAGAACTAAAGGATATTGTTTTTCATGCATTAAGTACTTTGTTTGAAGAATACAAAAGTGACATAAAGTCACCTTCAAACATTGATCAGTCCAGCAAAAAGGATAAAGGTGAGTCAGTCACTTTAAAATCATCATGCCAAATGCATGCTGCAAATTTTCTAACAATGAAGTTTATGAGTGAAACCGGAACTCAAACGAAAAATAAAGGTGAGTTGGAAAAATATTTGGCTGAAACTTATGTATATGATTTTGATATTTTGAGTTGGTGGTGGCTGAATAGAGGGTGATTCCTTAATCTTGCTAGGATGGCACGAGATGTGTTAGCAATTCCAGTTTCCACATTAGCTTCAGAGAGTGCTTTTAGCGTCGGAGGTCGAGTGCTTGATGATTTTCGTAGCTCTCTTAGTCCACTTATGGTAGAAGCTTTAATTTGCACAAAAGATTGGTTACGGAGTCCAACAAGTTTGATTGATATTGAAGAATATCTTTCGGACATAAACAAAATTGAAGGTAATGAATTTCCGTTTTTATTATACTATTTTACATGTATGTCATTTGTATACTCCAGTTTTTTATTGATTTATTAAAATGTGTATTTCTTGAAATAGGTATAACGAGTTCAGAAAATCCACCAGCATGGATAGTTGCTGATGACTGATGAGTGATGTTTAATCAACCACATGAATGGTTGTATGGATGCTAATTAGGTATGAGCTTGGACGGGACGGGACAGTCGTTTTGTCAAGACCAAGCCCAAAATTTCAGTCCTCACTTGTGGAGGACCGAAACCGAGACCGATTTCAGTCCAAAAAAAACGTCTGAGTCGGTCTTGCTTGATTCAGTCCGGTCTTGGACCAAAATTTTGGTCAAGGTCTCATCGGTCGCTGACTTCTCTTTGCAGACCATGCATACGTCGTCACCATCGCAGGTAAGTTGGTTAACGTGTGTCATGAATGGAGTGCATGATAAGACCGATTTGAAGAGAAAGAGGGCACAAATCAAGTCGTGACAGATATACACAATTGCTAGGGATTCGAAAATCGTGATAGATTTCGATGATGAAGACGAAACGCCATGCAAGTAACGACACTATAAGTGAGATAGAAAATATATTGACCTTGGAAGTAACAACATGATAAATGAAAGGGTCCACTGCTGGTGTTTGTCCATGGGAGCTACCACGCAGCTTAAGTTTCCACTACAATTTCCTACGATTGTCTTTTGGCAAGCTTGAAGCGGAGAAGAATGATGTATGCTGCATCTGCTAACTTGTCTAACAAAGGATGTTGTATGTTGCTTGAAAGTGCGGAGAAGAAGAAGGATGATATCTGGGGCTTCTTCTCGTGTAAGGGTGTTGGGGCTTCTGTTTGATGTTCGAGCTTTTGGGATTCTATGTGGGATTCTTCAAGGGATTTCTGTTGCATGGCTTTTATGTGGGATTCTCAGCCGCAAGAAGACTTCTTTTATTTGGGTTTCTTCAAGGTCGGGGCGGTCCGGTCCTAGTCGAGATTGTGGTATAAAAAAAAGACCGAGACCGACCTTGAGAAAAAAATACCGCACATTCGTTCTAGGTCCTAGTCGGGTCAGTCTTGTCGGGAATTCAGTCCAACCAGTCTTTTTTTGTCACCCCTAATGCTAATAAATTAGAATGTTGCACCTAGCTGAATTGATGTTGAAAATGTGTTTTGAGTGTTTGTTTCTTGTGATAGTTATTCAACTAGTTCAAAGTTTATTCAATCAATTTAGTTTTGAATGTTTTTGTTTGTGTGTTTACGGTTTAAATCGAAAATCGAACCGAAAAACCGTATTATGATTGAACGTTTTTTTTAATATTACGGACTTTTGGTCTCATACTTTTATGGAAACAAATCTGGTCTGAAAATATCGAAGTCTGATCGAAATAGTAAATAAACCGATCTGACCGAACCGGTTTCACCCCTAGCCTCCACAAGTCCTTAAACCCTAGTCCTTCACACATCCGTATAAACTTTAGTTTTTCAACCAAAAAGCTCGGATTGCGTATGAGGGTGCGCTATAAATATGGATTATGAGATAAAAAGACGAAACTACTCTCAGCTATTTTATTATTAAAATATTAATTAGTTAATTAAATTAATTATTTTATTTTATCATTTATTAATTAAATAATTATTTTAAATAAATAAATTAAATTATTAATTAATTATATTATAAGTTTTTGTTATCTTAATTTTTAAAATTAATTAATACAAATTATTTGTATTATATACTATACAAATGAAAGTAAATGCATATATGTCATTTTACCATATTCCATTTTATTTCCATTTCAATCCACCAACTAAACAACTTCGTATTCATTATTTTCTAATCCTATTCCTGATTCTGTATTCTTAATTCCACTAAAGAAACGCACTTTATAGTCTAGTTGCTCGGGCGTAGTGTTTTACACAAAACGGTCGAACTTCTAAATAGATTTTAATTTTGCACGCCTAAGGTTATATTTATTTGACCATACCTCGTTTTTTAAAATATCATTTCCAAAAATTTTATGAAGAAAAACCATCGATTATGATTATCCAAAGTAGTTTTTGACAGTAGAGTGCTGGCTTTTGATGTTTGTGTTAGATAAGTTGATCTTATCTCATAAAAAATAGGGTTAATTACTTAATTGGTTACACATGTTTGACCATTGTTCAGAATTGTTACACATGTTTCAAAATGTGATTAATTGGTTCTGCTATGTGACTAATTGGTTTTTTACTGTTCATCGTCAGAAATCACCGTTAGTCACTATTTTAACATATGAAATGACAATATTACCCCTAAACCCTATGATTCAATTAGAACACCATGAAGACACCATGAAGAATACTAGGAGTTGCTGTATGCTGCAACCAATGCTGGTCAAGTGCAGAAGATCTGAGTTCTTGTGCCAGAGCAGAAGATCCTAAACGGTTATATGCTTCAGAATCTCGAACATAAGATTCTCGTCCAGATGCGTGAACCAAATTTGGGTGAAACCAATATCCATCGGGAATCATCTCGATTTTGAGTCTCTCGAGCATCAGTCTTCAATTTCAGTCGGATTAGTCGGAATTGATTTTGTGATTTCTTCAATTTCTTCCTCTGTGATTTCTTCAATTGTGATTTCTGATTCTGCTATGGAATATGAAAAATAGTGAAGGATAAAGATGAAGAACAGTACGAAGATGACGAACCTGGACTTCAGTTCTGTACTGATGTTCTTCAGCACCTGGGTTTCAGTGCTTCAAATCCTGGGTTTCATTGAATAGTTTATAGATTAAAGAGTTCACTCTAACTTGAAATTTGATTAAATGGTTACATATGTTTACTAGAATGTGATTAAATGGTTACATATGTTTCCTTGTAATGTGATTAAATGGTTATGTATATTTTCTTAAAAGCTGAAACTAGCATCTGTAATGATTCAGAATAAAATTGGACCAATGCACAATTAGATTTATCATGTATCACTGAAATCATACAAGAGCAATGAAGATAATTTTTAACATTTACATTTTTGTCAACTACAAAATGATACATCCGTGAATCTAGAGTCTTTACATTCAGCTCAACATTTGAATCTGAACTTTCTCCAGAAGCTATCTGTTTGCGGGAGGAACCTTCATTATTAAATTGTTCTTCCATGATACCTGACTTTGTGTTGCTTAAGAACTTGAAGTCGAGTAGTGGGCTTCGTATAATCGTATATATTAAAATAATTCAACAGCACAACATTCATTAGAATTCTAGCATTACACTCAATAATACAACAAATTTACTTATTCACATATGCAAATTTGGTAATTGAACCAAAACTTTCATGTGGAACCCCAAACCAACAACTATTATTCTCTCTACATTATAGGAGTCCATTGTTTGTCGATGATGCATCAGAAGCATAGTCATCTGTTGTTGAATTCGAGGATGTTTCGCTGTCTGAAATAGCAGTTCTGTTCTTCTCGACGAGTTGTTTTAGGACTGGGGAAATAGCAGTTCTGTTGGAATGGGGAAGCTACCAGTTACTCTTTGGCCCACTGCAATATATCAACATCATTGATCTCCTTTCCGTGGGAATGAAATCTCAAGTTCTTCAGGAGTTGCAGTATGTTGTATTGCATCAGTTGCCACAGATAAGCTGAAATACACAAGACCAGGCAAGACAATTTTTACACTGGTTACAGTTTTCTACTTTCCTGAAGAGGAGAATGAAATCAAAATGGAAATCTCAAAAACAAAATAGGGTTAATTACCTTAACCGTTACTTATGTTTGACAATGTGACTGAACCATTCAAACTTGAGCTCAACCGTTACTTATGTTGACACATGTGACTGAACTGTTACTATCACCTAACTGACGTTATTTCTTCCCATTAAGTAGTCACGTGTGATTGTCACGTGATGTGGTTGTATTTTGAAATTCTGAAACTACCCTAAACAGCTTGTCTACTTAACATCAGTTGGTTCTTAGGTCTGGAGAAGTTTGAGCGCAAAGACAATTGAGAAGAAGGAAGAACTGAAGAACTCAATTGAGAAGAACTGAAGACAGAAGCCATGAAGTCTGCGGATGAATGTTGTCCTATGGGTTCTGAAAACCGTAGAAATGTTCTATCTCGGTCAATCTCTTCCCCTAATCCCAACCACGGAGCTTCGCGTCTGAGAATTTCTCTCGTTGTTTCCATGGATGCCCCAATTTTGGGGTAATTTGACAGTGGGTAACCCTAATTGGCAACCCTAATTCGTTTTGCTGCAATAATTTGAATTGTAAAGCCTTATTTTCGAACCGTAAATCGTCAAATATGAGGTAAATGTTTGTTGTTTCTTCTGTTGTAGTCTGTACAGAACCCCAGATGTGGGTTTTTTGACTGAGAAGATTCAGCTATGTGTCCTTACGGTCGGATTTCAGTGATGCAATTTCAACAAAGAGAGAAACATTTGAAAGAACAATTGGATGTTGCGAAAACCCGAGCTCTTGAAAGTCGACTCAATCGAAAGTTAGTTGCAGTCTTGGTAATTGTTGTTGTTGTTTTTGTTCTAAGTTCAATTGCGAAGAATTAGTAGAAGTTAGTTGTACCTTTGTCTGTAACTTATGTTTGTGGACATGTTGTTAAATGAAGTGTTATCTTTTCTGAACTGTGATTAAAAAGTGGCTTAAGTTTGTGAACTGTTATTAAAAGGTGACTTAAGTTTAGATATTTTGTTACCCAACCATTACTAAAATCCAGAATACATCTGAAAACACAGAATCCATAAATATCCAGAATCCAGAATACATACGAAAACATAATCCATCATATAATCCCAAAATAGGTTCCGTTAAAACAGAACTTCATAACTAACAAAATATGGAAGTACAAAATGAACCTGACTCTACTCTACTGTGTAGATCGTCAGAATTGGCTCGTTCTCTTTGGAAAGACCGTCTTGAGTGGCTGATCCAGAACCATTAACGCTCTTGAGTCTGAAATGACGGGTTCATTATCTACAGTATCATTAATTAACGCTTCTTCTTCTTTCGCCATTTTCACATCTACTTTGGATGATGGACCAGACTCCACCGAACTGTCACTCGTCTCACCCTCGAACTTGAAGTGCTTTAAGTCACCACCGAAGTTGTCTTCTTGATACCAAACGCATCAGTAGAGAGTAGAAAAATCTATCTTCTCTGCATGTTCATGACACAAATTTATAGTGGTAACAAAAAGTTCCTTTCCAGTTAACTGGAAAAACACCCAAAAAAACGTGAGACAAAGTAGAATGGAGCATTAAGTCACAAGATGGAAATTTTTATTTCATTACCAAGATTTTTTTTTGGCCAACAAAAGTATCTAGAATGCTAATTTAACTTATCAAAAAAGTAAATCTGATTGATAACTAGTAGATCTACTGTTGGATATAAATATCCAATGTCAATCCCTCGACCATCTATGGTTGATTATCCACACTACCACACACACACCACCAAGCTGTCAGATTGGAAACTGCAATTTTCCACTATCAAATGCTAGCACATTCCATTTCGTAGAAACTGGATGTTGGAATTCACTTTTAGAACACAACGATTTGATGAATAATGGAGTGTTTTATTTTAAAATACATTACATGAAAACCAACAGAGAAGTGATTCTCCACCAGAGCGATCAAGTAAACAATTGTTGTTCCTAATCACACCACATAAATTTGGCAACCAAAACTGGCAGTGCTTGAAGCAGCAAATAGAACCTGAACTCACTGCCATAGTTATTAGAAAATTTCCAGTTAATTTCTACATACCAGACAACAGCACCAAATGAAATGTTAACTCTGTCACAGTAGGTGATGCAAGATGAGTAAAGCAACAAGCATAGATGGTTAACAATTTCATCGTTTCAACATAAATCTGCACCAAATCGCACAATCACACAGAAATAGGAACATATTATGCAGCAATTTCATCATTTCGTACCGCACAGCAAAAGCAAAGCCCTATTCCACAAGCGAATTGAACATTAACGCAGATAATAGGATAGACAAACACAAACCGAACTCGTAGCACACAATAGAATGTGAAAACCCAATGAAGTTGCAGTTCAATTGAAGCGAAAATCAAAACTTACTTTCAGATGTAGGTTCCGAAACGCAATGTCGCTGAGGAGGGAGAGTTCCGTGCTGCAAATCGATACACTCTGTGCGGAATGAGGTCTTAAAGGTTGGGTTGAAGGGAAATGGGTGACAGGAGGGTATAATCGTACTTTCAATTGACTTCAAATCGTTTAAATTGGGCCATGTGCTTTGCACGTGACATTTAGACGATAAGATTTGACGGAAACTCACAGATTAACCTTTCAGTCACATGTTCAAACTTAAGTAACGTTTCAGCTACACCAAAAAAGATGGGTACCTTTTAATCACATGGGCCAAACATAAGTAACGGGTGAAGTGATTAACCCAAAAAATATTATGATTTCTTCCATTACCAAACAACGATGTTGAATCCTTGGACATTATCAAAGAAAGGTCAACTACTATCTCCTCTTATATCACAAGCAAAATCATTTTTTTATTTTATGAATTCATCAATAAACAACTCAAGTTCAATCTATCTGCAAAAGCTTTTATAAGGTTATAATTTTTTTAACTCCGACAAGCTTTTATTGCAGATACTTAACCTTGATAGAAGTCTATGCATTCCAAATTAACCTTGATAGAAGCTCCAAAACACCAATCTCCCCATCTACTAAAAAAACTATTCAGTCAAAATTCAAACTATGGTTTTTCAAGCACCCAGACTAGCAACAATTTGAAGAATCACGTAGAAACAACAAATTGTTGATGTTCAACTGGCGAATTAAGCAGAATAAGCTTGATTGACTAATTGATGCGATGAAGAACTAATCAAAAAAGGTAAAGGGCGGCACAGAAAGGGAGCAGACCTGGGTCCGAGCCTTCAGGGGCAGTGGCGCAAGCTTCTTGATTTGGGCATCCTTGGCAAGCGTCAGCCTTTCCTACTGATTCTCACTAAAGAAAACCAAAACAAAACATACTCTACTGTCAAATTGGGGGAAATAGGGGAGAGGCTCATGTAGAAGGGTAAAAGAGTCTATTCAAATGTCGTAAATTATTTAAACAATGGTCATGTGTTACACGCATGCGAAATTATCGGAAAAATTGACGTTTTTTAACGGATTAACCATTTAGTCACATTGTAAAAAACATGTATAATCAATTAATCACATAGCTAAACTAATTAATCACTTAGCAACACTAATTAATTACATTTTGAAACATGTGTAACCATTCTGCACAATAGTGAAACATGTGTGACCAATTAAGTAATTAACCCTACATTAAAATATCTAACATAGTCTAGCCATACATCAAATGAAATATTTTTCTGTCTTTCCCGGTCAAACCTCAAAAATTGGCCTGATACGTACACCTTCTGGATTAGTGGATTAAGACACGAGGTTAACGAGCGCGATTTGACTGAATCATTATGACTAAGAAAAAGTCTAACATTGTAGGAAGCAGAACAGTTTGCCGAAACGAGATTTAATTAAAAGAATAATTTTAAAAACAAATCGTCGAAAATTTATTCCACGAACACACAGAGTTCTGGCTGTCCACGTCTTTTTGATATATATATATATATATATACTAGATATCTTTCCTTTTGCACGGTATGTAATAGATTTAATTTATAAATTATTATTTTTAATTTATTCTTAATAGTAATAAATATTTTTAAATTATTTATTAATTAAATGTAGATTAGAAAAATTAAGAAAAATTTACTATTATAAATCTTAAATTGTTTATGATAAATAATTATAAGTTGTTATGAAAATTAAAAAATATAATTTACATTATACCATAATTATGAGTGTAATAAGAATATCAAAATGATTAAAAGTGAAAATGAAATTAATAAATACTACAACAAAAAGTGTAAGAGAATATGATATATTTTTTTTAAATGTCAGAGTTTGATAATATATATATATATATATAATGAAGGGTTAATGGTCAAAGTGTCCCCTAAAGTTTGACCGAAATTGAAGAATCTCCTTAAAGTTTAAAATATCCCCTAATGTTAAGAAATGATGAAAAATTCCCCCTAAAAGAGCATCTGACAAGGGGGTATTTTTCATCATTTTCAAACATTAAGGGACATTTTAAACTTTAAGGAGGATTCTTAAATTTCGGCCAAACTTTAGGGGGCACTTTGACCATTTACCCTATAATGAATAATAACATGGGTTGTTAATAAAAAATGATAAAAATATTTATTAATATAATGTTAATGCATATTTTTTAACTTATTTGTTTATCATATATTTATTATGATCATTATATCAAATATACATATTTAATAATTGTAACTATTTGATACTAGTTATTACTTATTTTGAGACTTATTAAAAAAAATAGAAATTGTATATAATATTTAGAAAATGTATCATCGATAAAAAAATCTAACATACATCCATTATTTCATAAAATAGAATAGTTATTTATAGTATTATAATATTAATTGTAAATTTTAATAATTTAAAAAAATATAAATCTATACCTTCATTAAAAAAATCTCTAATTATAAAAACAAAATTAAAAATAGAATAAAAACATTTTAAAAAACTCTTATAAGAATAACGGTAATAAATTGATACAAAAAAAAAAACAATTAAGATAATAAATATGGAAGTGAGATAAAATGTGAAACATATAGTGAGAAGCGATGAGAAGCTCCGGGAGAATTCTAAAGCTTTTCGAGGTATGCGTGGTGAGTCCATGTCACCGTTGGTTACAAAAACTATTAATCAACCAATAAAAATGTTTGTTTTTGACAATTAAGCACCTCAAAAGATTATGTGTCATAATTATAGAAGTTGTAGTCAAATTAATATATATATATATATATATATATTACTTATTTTGAGACTTATTAAAAAATTAGAAATTTTATATAATATTTAGAAAATGTATCATCGATAAGAAATCTAACATACATCCATTCTTTCATAAAATAGAATAGTTGTTTATAGTATTATAATATTAATTGTAAATTGTAATAAATAAAACAAAATATAAATCTATACCTTCATTAAAAAATCTCTAATTATAAAAACAAACTTTCAAAAATAGAATTAAAACATTTTTTTTTAAAAAAAGCTTATAAGAATAATGGTAATAAAGTGATAAAAAAATAAAAACAATTAAGATAATAAATATGAAAGTGAGTTAAAATGTGAAACGTACGATGAAAAGCTCCGGAAGAATTCTAGAGCTTCTGGAGGTACGCGTGGCGAGTCCATGTCACCGTCGGTTACAAAAACTATTAATCAACCAATGAAAATGTTTGTTTTTGACAATTAAGCACCTCAAAAGATTATGTGTCATAATTATAGAAGTTGTAGTCAAATTAATATATACTAGAAAATCTTTCGCGCTTTGCGCAATATAATAATTATTTTAGTTTATAAATTAATAATATTTTGTATATAAATATAAATATATATTTATAACATGATTATTTACACTTTATTAAAGTACATTTAATTATTATTAATTTAATTACACAACATAAAAAATAATTATATTTATGAAAAAAGGTTAAACTTAATTTTATTTTTATAATATTATACAATATAACAATTATTTATATTTTCTAAAAATATTTGAAAATAAATCATTAGATAATAAAAAAAAAATGTAACCAATTATGAATATGATGCTAATTAATAATTTTAAAATTCTTTTTATGACATCTATTATTTTCATATATTTTTAAATAAATACTAACTATTATATGTTGCATATTATTTATAGTAATTATAAATTATATAAATTAGTTTTAAATTTTGTAATATATGTTGATTCTAATAGAATATAACAATGATATTTATAAAAATAGTTCTAAGAAAAGTATGAAGAAATTATATTAAAATTATTATTTTATTTTTTCATACCCTAAATTTTATGTCATAATTATAAATAGGGTTAATAGGTCCAATGGTACCAATTACCATAAGTTTGGGCCATGTGATCGGATGGTACCCCTATGTTGTTTTATGGTAACATATGTTTGGGCAATGTTGTTATTTGGTCTAAATTACTGTTGCCGTCAAGGTTAACTAACGGAATGCTGGTATGGCACTGACGTGGCGCTGACGTGGCACTGATGTGGCAATTGGAAAATACAAATAAATAGAAAATATAATAAAAATAGGGAAAAATCGGAAAAAATCGGAAAAAATCGAAAATAAATTATAAAAATATTTTAAAACTTTATATATTAATAAAATGTATTTTTTATAAATTGTTTTTCAAAAAATCGAAAATTGAAAAAAAATATGAAACAATTATAAAAAAATTCAAAACATATTTTAAACTTTATACATTAATAAAATGTATTTTTTATAAATGTATTTTGTTTTTTAAAAAATCGAAAATTGAAAAAAAAAAAAAAAAAAAAAATAGGTTGGACCCTTGGTGTCCAATTGACCCAGCCAAGGGTCGAACCCTGGGCTGGGTTGGAGCCCCACCAGGTTGCCTGACCTGGGCGACCAGGTCTGGGTCTGACCCAGCCCTGGGTTCGACCCTGGCTGGGTCAATTGGACCCCAAGTTAGTTCGACCCTTGGGGTCCAATTGACCCAGCCAAGGTCGAACCTAGGGCTGGGTCAGACCCAGACCTGGTCGCCCAGGTTAGGAGACCTGGTGGGGGTCCAACCCAGCCCAGGGTTCGACCCTTGGCTGGGTCAATTGGACCCCAAGGGTCCAACCTAGTTTTTTTTTTTCAATTTTCGATTTGTTTTTAAAAATAAATTATAAAAAATACATTTTATTAATATATAAAGTTTTAAAATATTTTTTATAATTTTTCCGATTTTTTTCATATTTTTTCCCTATTCTTTTAAATTTCCCTATTTATTTTTATTTTTTAAATTAAATATTATATTATATATCTACGTGGCGCTGATGTGGTGCTCACATTGACCATTTAACAGAAAAATCTAACGGTTGACTAATAGAGTACCATAGGACAACATGCTCCAAACATAACAGACCATTTAACCACATCAAAAAACATATGGTACCATCCGATCACATGGCCCAAACTTATGGTACTATTGGAACTATTAATTGTAAATTTTAATAAATAAAAAAAACTATACCTTCATTAAAAAAAATCTCTAATTATAACAAAAAAAAAACTTTTAAAAATAGAATAAAAACTTTTTTAAAAATCTTATAAGAATAATGGTAATAAATTGATAAAAAAAATAAAAAAAAATTAAGATAATAAAAATAGAAGTGAGATAAAATTTGAAACGTACCGTGAAAAGTGATGAGAAGCTCCGGAAGAATTCTAGAGCTTCTGCAGGTACGCGTGGCGAGTCCATCTCACCGTCGGTTACAAAAACTATTAATCAACTAATGAAAATGTTTGTTTTTGACAATTAAGCACCTTAAAAGATTATGTGTCATAATTATAGAAGTTGTAGTCAAATTAATATATAGATATAGATATATAATAAATATGGAAGTGAGATTAAATGTGAAACGTAGCGTGAGAAGCGATGAAAAGCTCCGGAAGAATTCTAGAGCTTCTGGAGGTACGCGTGGCGAGTCCATGTCACCGTCGGTTACAAAAAATATTAATCAACTAATGAAAATGTTTGTTTTTGACAATTAAGCACCTCAAAAGATTGTGTGTCATAATTATAGAAGTTGTAGTCAAATTAATATATACTAGAAAATCTTTCGCACTTTGCGCAATATAATAATTATTTTAGTTTATAAATTAATAATATTTTGTATATAAATATAAATATATATTTATAACATGATTATTTACACTTTATTAAAGTACATTTAATTATTATTAATTTAATTACACAACATAAAAAATAATTATATTTATGAAAAAAGGTTAAACTTAATTTTATTTTTATAATATTATACAATATAACAATTATTTATATTTTCTAAAAATATTTGAAAATAAATCATTAGATAATAAAAAAAAAATGTAACCAATTATGAATATGATGCTAATTAATAATTTTAAAATTCTTTTTATGACATCTATTATTTTCATATATTTTTAAATAAATACTAACTATTATATGTTGCATATTATTTATAGTAATTATAAATTATATAAATTAGTTTTAAATTTTGTAATATATGTTGATTCTAATAGAATATAACAATGATATTTATAAAAATAGTTCTAAGAAAAGTATGAAGAAATTATATTAAAATTATTATTTTATTTTTTCATACCCTAAATTTTATGTCATAATTATAAATAGGGTTAATAGGTGCAATGGTACCAATTACCATAAGTTTGGGCCATGTGATCGGATGGTACCCCTATGTTGTTTTATGGTAACATATGTTTGGGCAATGTTGTTATTTGGTCTAAATTACTGTTGCCGTCAAGGTTAACTAACGGAATGCTGGTATGGCACTGACGTGGCGCTGACGTGGCACTGATGTGGCACTGATGTGGCAATTGGAAAATACAAATAAATAGAAAATATAATAAAAATCGGAAAAAATAGGGAAAAATCGGAAAAAATAGGGAAAAATCGGAAAAAATCGAAAATAAATTATAAAAATATTTTAAAACTTTATATATTAATAAAATGTATTTTTTATAAATTGTTTTTCAAAAAATCGAAAATTGAAAATATATGAAACAATTATAAAAAAATTCAAAACATATTTTAAACTTTATACATTAATAAAATGTATTTTTTATAAATGTATTTTGTTTTTTAAAAAATCGAAAATTGAAAAAAAAAAAAAAAAAAAAAAAACTAGGTTGGACCCTTGGTGTCCAATTGACCCAGCCAAGGGTCGAACCCTGGGCTGGGTTGGAGCCCCACCAGGTTGCCTGACCTGGGCGACCAGGTCTGGGTCTGACCCAGCCCTGGGTTCGACCCTGGCTGGGTCAATTGGACCCCAAGTTAGTTCGACCCTTGGGGTCCAATTGACCCAGCCAAGGTCGAACCTAGGGCTGGGTCAGACCCAGACCTGGTCGCCCAGGTTAGGAGACCTGGTGGGGGTCCAACCCAGCCCAGGGTTCGACCCTTGGCTGGGTCAATTGGACCCCAAGGGTCCAACCTAGTTTTTTTTTTTCAATTTTCGATTTGTTTTTAAAAATAAATTATAAAAAATACATTTTATTAATATATAAAGTTTTAAAATATTTTTTATAATTTTTCCGATTTTTTTCATATTTTTTCCCTATTCTTTTAAATTTCCCTATTTATTTTTATTTTTTAAATTAAATATTATATTATATATCTACGTGGCGCTGATGTGGTGCTCACATTGACCATTTAACAGAAAAATCTAACGGTTGACTAATAGAGTACCATAGGACAACATGCTCCAAACATAACAGACCATTTAACCACATCAAAAAACATATGGTACCATCCGATCACATGGCCCAAACTTATGGTACTATTGGAACTATTAATTGTAAATTTTAATAAATAAAAAAAACTATACCTTCATTAAAAAAAATCTCTAATTATAACAAAAAAAAAACTTTTAAAAATAGAATAAAAACTTTTTTAAAAATCTTATAAGAATAATGGTAATAAATTGATAAAAAAAATAAAAAAAAATTAAGATAATAAAAATAGAAGTGAGATAAAATTTGAAACGTACCGTGAAAAGTGATGAGAAGCTCCGGAAGAATTCTAGAGCTTCTGCAGGTACGCGTGGCGAGTCCATCTCACCGTCGGTTACAAAAACTATTAATCAACTAATGAAAATGTTTGTTTTTGACAATTAAGCACCTTAAAAGATTATGTGTCATAATTATAGAAGTTGTAGTCAAATTAATATATAGATATAGATATATAATAAATATGGAAGTGGGATTAAATGTGAAACGTAGCGTGAGAAGCGATGAAAAGCTCCGGAAGAATTCTAGAGCTTCTGGAGGTACGCGTGGCGAGTCCATGTCACCGTCGGTTACAAAAAATATTAATCAACTAATGAAAATGTTTGTTTTTGACAATTAAGCACCTCAAAAGATTGTGTGTCATAATTATAGAAGTTGTAGTCAAATTAATATATACTAGAAAATCTTTCGCACTTTGCGCAATATAATAATTATTTTAGTTTATAAATTAATAATATTTTGTATATAAATATAAATATATATTTATAACATGATTATTTACACTTTATTAAAGTACATTTAATTATTATTAATTTAATTACACAACATAAAAAATAATTATATTTATGAAAAAAGGTTAAACTTAATTTTATTTTTATAATATTATACAATATAACAATTATTTATATTTTCTAAAAATATTTGAAAATAAATCATTAGATAATAAAAAAAAAATGTAACCAATTATGAATATGATGCTAATTAATAATTTTAAAATTCTTTTTATGACATCTATTATTTTCATATATTTTTAAATAAATACTAACTATTATATGTTGCATATTATTTATAGTAATTATAAATTATATAAATTAGTTTTAAATTTTGTAATATATGTTGATTCTAATAGAATATAACAATGATATTTATAAAAATAGTTCTAAGAAAAGTATGAAGAAATTATATTAAAATTATTATTTTATTTTTTCATACCCTAAATTTTATGTCATAATTATAAATAGGGTTAATAGGTGCAATGGTACCAATTACCATAAGTTTGGGCCATGTGATCGGATGGTACCCCTATGTTGTTTTATGGTAACATATGTTTGGGCAATGTTGTTATTTGGTCTAAATTACTGTTGCCGTCAAGGTTAACTAACGGAATGCTGGTATGGCACTGACGTGGCGCTGACGTGGCACTGATGTGGCACTGATGTGGCAATTGGAAAATACAAATAAATAGAAAATATAATAAAAATCGGAAAAAATAGGGAAAAATCGGAAAAAATAGGGAAAAATCGGAAAAAATCGAAAATAAATTATAAAAATATTTTAAAACTTTATATATTAATAAAATGTATTTTTTATAAATTGTTTTTCAAAAAATCGAAAATTGAAAATATATGAAACAATTATAAAAAAATTCAAAACATATTTTAAACTTTATACATTAATAAAATGTATTTTTTATAAATGTATTTTGTTTTTTAAAAAATCGAAAATTGAAAAAAAAAAATAAAAAAAAAAACTAGGTTGGACCCTTGGTGTCCAATTGACCCAGCCAAGGGTCGAACCCTGGGCTGGGTTGGAGCCCCACCAGGTTGCCTGACCTGGGCGACCAGGTCTGGGTCTGACCCAGCCCTGGGTTCGACCCTGGCTGGGTCAATTGGACCCCAAGTTAGTTCGACCCTTGGGGTCCAATTGACCCAGCCAAGGTCGAACCTAGGGCTGGGTCAGACCCAGACCTGGTCGCCCAGGTTAGGAGACCTGGTGGGGGTCCAACCCAGCCCAGGGTTCGACCCTTGGCTGGGTCAATTGGACCCCAAGGGTCCAACCTAGTTTTTTTTTTTCAATTTTCGATTTGTTTTTAAAAATAAATTATAAAAAATACATTTTATTAATATATAAAGTTTTAAAATATTTTTTATAATTTTTCCGATTTTTTTCATATTTTTTCCCTATTCTTTTAAATTTCCCTATTTATTTTTATTTTTTAAATTAAATATTATATTATATATCTACGTGGCGCTGATGTGGTGCTCACATTGACCATTTAACAGAAAAATCTAACGGTTGACTAATAGAGTACCATAGGACAACATGCTCCAAACATAACAGACCATTTAACCACATCAAAAAACATATGGTACCATCCGATCACATGGCCCAAACTTATGGTACTATTGGAACTATTAATTGTAAATTTTAATAAATAAAAAAAACTATACCTTCATTAAAAAAAATCTCTAATTATAACAAAAAAAAAACTTTTAAAAATAGAATAAAAACTTTTTTAAAAATCTTATAAGAATAATGGTAATAAATTGATAAAAAAAATAAAAAAAAAATTAAGATAATAAAAATAGAAGTGAGATAAAATTTGAAACGTACCGTGAAAAGTGATGAGAAGCTCCGGAAGAATTCTAGAGCTTCTGCAGGTACGCGTGGCGAGTCCATCTCACCGTCGGTTACAAAAACTATTAATCAACTAATGAAAATGTTTGTTTTTGACAATTAAGCACCTTAAAAGATTATGTGTCATAATTATAGAAGTTGTAGTCAAATTAATATATAGATATAGATATATAATAAATATGGAAGTGGGATTAAATGTGAAACGTAGCGTGAGAAGCGATGAAAAGCTCCGGAAGAATTCTAGAGCTTCTGGAGGTACGCGTGGCGAGTCCATGTCACCGTCGGTTACAAAAAATATTAATCAACTAATGAAAATGTTTGTTTTTGACAATTAAGCACCTCAAAAGATTGTGTGTCATAATTATAGAAGTTGTAGTCAAATTAATATATACTAGAAAATCTTTCGCACTTTGCGCAATATAATAATTATTTTAGTTTATAAATTAATAATATTTTGTATATAAATATAAATATATATTTATAACATGATTATTTACACTTTATTAAAGTACATTTAATTATTATTAATTTAATTACACAACATAAAAAATAATTATATTTATGAAAAAAGGTTAAACTTAATTTTATTTTTATAATATTATACAATATAACAATTATTTATATTTTCTAAAAATATTTGAAAATAAATCATTAGATAATAAAAAAAAAATGTAACCAATTATGAATATGATGCTAATTAATAATTTTAAAATTCTTTTTATGACATCTATTATTTTCATATATTTTTAAATAAATACTAACTATTATATGTTGCATATTATTTATAGTAATTATAAATTATATAAATTAGTTTTAAATTTTGTAATATATGTTGATTCTAATAGAATATAACAATGATATTTATAAAAATAGTTCTAAGAAAAGTATGAAGAAATTATATTAAAATTATTATTTTATTTTTTCATACCCTAAATTTTATGTCATAATTATAAATAGGGTTAATAGGTGCAATGGTACCAATTACCATAAGTTTGGGCCATGTGATCGGATGGTACCCCTATGTTGTTTTATGGTAACATATGTTTGGGCAATGTTGTTATTTGGTCTAAATTACTGTTGCCGTCAAGGTTAACTAACGGAATGCTGGTATGGCACTGACGTGGCGCTGACGTGGCACTGATGTGGCACTGATGTGGCAATTGGAAAATACAAATAAATAGAAAATATAATAAAAATCGGAAAAAATAGGGAAAAATCGGAAAAAATAGGGAAAAATCGGAAAAAATCGAAAATAAATTATAAAAATATTTTAAAACTTTATATATTAATAAAATGTATTTTTTATAAATTGTTTTTCAAAAAATCGAAAATTGAAAATATATGAAACAATTATAAAAAAATTCAAAACATATTTTAAACTTTATACATTAATAAAATGTATTTTTTATAAATGTATTTTGTTTTTTAAAAAATCGAAAATTGAAAAAAAAAAATAAAAAAAAAAACTAGGTTGGACCCTTGGTGTCCAATTGACCCAGCCAAGGGTCGAACCCTGGGCTGGGTTGGAGCCCCACCAGGTTGCCTGACCTGGGCGACCAGGTCTGGGTCTGACCCAGCCCTGGGTTCGACCCTGGCTGGGTCAATTGGACCCCAAGTTAGTTCGACCCTTGGGGTCCAATTGACCCAGCCAAGGTCGAACCTAGGGCTGGGTCAGACCCAGACCTGGTCGCCCAGGTTAGGAGACCTGGTGGGGGTCCAACCCAGCCCAGGGTTCGACCCTTGGCTGGGTCAATTGGACCCCAAGGGTCCAACCTAGTTTTTTTTTTTCAATTTTCGATTTGTTTTTAAAAATAAATTATAAAAAATACATTTTATTAATATATAAAGTTTTAAAATATTTTTTATAATTTTTCCGATTTTTTTCATATTTTTTCCCTATTCTTTTAAATTTCCCTATTTATTTTTATTTTTTAAATTAAATATTATATTATATATCTACGTGGCGCTGATGTGGTGCTCACATTGACCATTTAACAGAAAAATCTAACGGTTGACTAATAGAGTACCATAGGACAACATGCTCCAAACATAACAGACCATTTAACCACATCAAAAAACATATGGTACCATCCGATCACATGGCCCAAACTTATGGTACTATTGGAACTATTAATTGTAAATTTTAATAAATAAAAAAAACTATACCTTCATTAAAAAAAATCTCTAATTATAACAAAAAAAAAACTTTTAAAAATAGAATAAAAACTTTTTTAAAAATCTTATAAGAATAATGGTAATAAATTGATAAAAAAAATAAAAAAAAAATTAAGATAATAAAAATAGAAGTGAGATAAAATTTGAAACGTACCGTGAAAAGTGATGAGAAGCTCCGGAAGAATTCTAGAGCTTCTGCAGGTACGCGTGGCGAGTCCATCTCACCGTCGGTTACAAAAACTATTAATCAACTAATGAAAATGTTTGTTTTTGACAATTAAGCACCTTAAAAGATTATGTGTCATAATTATAGAAGTTGTAGTCAAATTAATATATAGATATAGATATATAATAAATATGGAAGTGAGATTAAATGTGAAACGTAGCGTGAGAAGCGATGAAAAGCTCCGGAAGAATTCTAGAGCTTCTGGAGGTACGCGTGGCGAGTCCATGTCACCGTCGGTTACAAAAAATATTAATCAACTAATGAAAATGTTTGTTTTTGACAATTAAGCACCTCAAAAGATTGTGTGTCATAATTATAGAAGTTGTAGTCAAATTAATATATACTAGAAAATCTTTCGCACTTTGCGCAATATAATAATTATTTTAGTTTATAAATTAATAATATTTTGTATATAAATATAAATATATATTTATAACATGATTATTTACACTTTATTAAAGTACATTTAATTATTATTAATTTAATTACACAACATAAAAAATAATTATATTTATGAAAAAAGGTTAAACTTAATTTTATTTTTATAATATTATACAATATAACAATTATTTATATTTTCTAAAAATATTTGAAAATAAATCATTAGATAATAAAAAAAAAATGTAACCAATTATGAATATGATGCTAATTAATAATTTTAAAATTCTTTTTATGACATCTATTATTTTCATATATTTTTAAATAAATACTAACTATTATATGTTGCATATTATTTATAGTAATTATAAATTATATAAATTAGTTTTAAATTTTGTAATATATGTTGATTCTAATAGAATATAACAATGATATTTATAAAAATAGTTCTAAGAAAAGTATGAAGAAATTATATTAAAATTATTATTTTATTTTTTCATACCCTAAATTTTATGTCATAATTATAAATAGGGTTAATAGGTGCAATGGTACCAATTACCATAAGTTTGGGCCATGTGATCGGATGGTACCCCTATGTTGTTTTATGGTAACATATGTTTGGGCAATGTTGTTATTTGGTCTAAATTACTGTTGCCGTCAAGGTTAACTAACGGAATGCTGGTATGGCACTGACGTGGCGCTGACGTGGCACTGATGTGGCACTGATGTGGCAATTGGAAAATACAAATAAATAGAAAATATAATAAAAATCGGAAAAAATAGGGAAAAATCGGAAAAAATAGGGAAAAATCGGAAAAAATCGAAAATAAATTATAAAAATATTTTAAAACTTTATATATTAATAAAATGTATTTTTTATAAATTGTTTTTCAAAAAATCGAAAATTGAAAATATATGAAACAATTATAAAAAAATTCAAAACATATTTTAAACTTTATACATTAATAAAATGTATTTTTTATAAATGTATTTTGTTTTTTAAAAAATCGAAAATTGAAAAAAAAAAATAAAAAAAAAAACTAGGTTGGACCCTTGGTGTCCAATTGACCCAGCCAAGGGTCGAACCCTGGGCTGGGTTGGAGCCCCACCAGGTTGCCTGACCTGGGCGACCAGGTCTGGGTCTGACCCAGCCCTGGGTTCGACCCTGGCTGGGTCAATTGGACCCCAAGTTAGTTCGACCCTTGGGGTCCAATTGACCCAGCCAAGGTCGAACCTAGGGCTGGGTCAGACCCAGACCTGGTCGCCCAGGTTAGGAGACCTGGTGGGGGTCCAACCCAGCCCAGGGTTCGACCCTTGGCTGGGTCAATTGGACACCAAGGGTCCAACCTAGTTTTTTTTTTTCAATTTTCGATTTGTTTTTAAAAATAAATTATAAAAAATACATTTTATTAATATATAAAGTTTTAAAATATTTTTTATAATTTTTCCGATTTTTTTCATATTTTTTCCCTATTCTTTTAAATTTCCCTATTTATTTTTATTTTTTAAATTAAATATTATATTATATATCTACGTGGCGCTGATGTGGTGCTCACATTGACCATTTAACAGAAAAATCTAACGGTTGACTAATAGAGTACCATAGGACAACATGCTCCAAACATAACAGACCATTTAACCACATCAAAAAACATATGGTACCATCCGATCACATGGCCCAAACTTATGGTACTATTGGAACTATTAATTGTAAATTTTAATAAATAAAAAAAACTATACCTTCATTAAAAAAAATCTCTAATTATAACAAAAAAAAAACTTTTAAAAATAGAATAAAAACTTTTTTAAAAATCTTATAAGAATAATGGTAATAAATTGATAAAAAAAATAAAAAAAAAATTAAGATAATAAAAATAGAAGTGAGATAAAATTTGAAACGTACCGTGAAAAGTGATGAGAAGCTCCGGAAGAATTCTAGAGCTTCTGCAGGTACGCGTGGCGAGTCCATCTCACCGTCGGTTACAAAAACTATTAATCAACTAATGAAAATGTTTGTTTTTGACAATTAAGCACCTTAAAAGATTATGTGTCATAATTATAGAAGTTGTAGTCAAATTAATATATAGATATAGATATATAATAAATATGGAAGTGAGATTAAATGTGAAACGTAGCGTGAGAAGCGATGAAAAGCTCCGGAAGAATTCTAGAGCTTCTGGAGGTACGCGTGGCGAGTCCATGTCACCGTCGGTTACAAAAAATATTAATCAACTAATGAAAATGTTTGTTTTTGACAATTAAGCACCTCAAAAGATTGTGTGTCATAATTATAGAAGTTGTAGTCAAATTAATATATACTAGAAAATCTTTCGCACTTTGCGCAATATAATAATTATTTTAGTTTATAAATTAATAATATTTTGTATATAAATATAAATATATATTTATAACATGATTATTTACACTTTATTAAAGTACATTTAATTATTATTAATTTAATTACACAACATAAAAAATAATTATATTTATGAAAAAAGGTTAAACTTAATTTTATTTTTATAATATTATACAATATAACAATTATTTATATTTTCTAAAAATATTTGAAAATAAATCATTAGATAATAAAAAAAAAATGTAACCAATTATGAATATGATGCTAATTAATAATTTTAAAATTCTTTTTATGACATCTATTATTTTCATATATTTTTAAATAAATACTAACTATTATATGTTGCATATTATTTATAGTAATTATAAATTATATAAATTAGTTTTAAATTTTGTAATATATGTTGATTCTAATAGAATATAACAATGATATTTATAAAAATAGTTCTAAGAAAAGTATGAAGAAATTATATTAAAATTATTATTTTATTTTTTCATACCCTAAATTTTATGTCATAATTATAAATAGGGTTAATAGGTCCAATGGTACCAATTACCATAAGTTTGGGCCATGTGATCGGATGGTACCCCTATGTTGTTTTATGGTAACATATGTTTGGGCAATGTTGTTATTTGGTCTAAATTACTGTTGCCGTCAAGGTTAACTAACGGAATGCTGGTATGGCACTGACGTGGCGCTGACGTGGCACTGATGTGGCACTGATGTGGCAATTGGAAAATACAAATAAATAGAAAATATAATAAAAATCGGAAAAAATAGGGAAAAATCGGAAAAAATAGGGAAAAATCGGAAAAAATCGAAAATAAATTATAAAAATATTTTAAAACTTTATATATTAATAAAATGTATTTTTTATAAATTGTTTTTCAAAAAATCGAAAATTGAAAATATATGAAACAATTATAAAAAAATTCAAAACATATTTTAAACTTTATACATTAATAAAATGTATTTTTTATAAATGTATTTTGTTTTTTAAAAAATCGAAAATTGAAAAAAAAAAATAAAAAAAAAAACTAGGTTGGACCCTTGGTGTCCAATTGACCCAGCCAAGGGTCGAACCCTGGGCTGGGTTGGAGCCCCACCAGGTTGCCTGACCTGGGCGACCAGGTCTGGGTCTGACCCAGCCCTGGGTTCGACCCTGGCTGGGTCAATTGGACCCCAAGTTAGTTCGACCCTTGGGGTCCAATTGACCCAGCCAAGGTCGAACCTAGGGCTGGGTCAGACCCAGACCTGGTCGCCCAGGTTAGGAGACCTGGTGGGGGTCCAACCCAGCCCAGGGTTCGACCCTTGGCTGGGTCAATTGGACCCCAAGGGTCCAACCTAGTTTTTTTTTTTCAATTTTCGATTTGTTTTTAAAAATAAATTATAAAAAATACATTTTATTAATATATAAAGTTTTAAAATATTTTTTATAATTTTTCCGATTTTTTTCATATTTTTTCCCTATTCTTTTAAATTTCCCTATTTATTTTTATTTTTTAAATTAAATATTATATTATATATCTACGTGGCGCTGATGTGGTGCTCACATTGACCATTTAACAGAAAAATCTAACGGTTGACTAATAGAGTACCATAGGACAACATGCTCCAAACATAACAGACCATTTAACCACATCAAAAAACATATGGTACCATCCGATCACATGGCCCAAACTTATGGTACTATTGGAACTATTAATTGTAAATTTTAATAAATAAAAAAAACTATACCTTCATTAAAAAAAATCTCTAATTATAACAAAAAAAAAACTTTTAAAAATAGAATAAAAACTTTTTTAAAAATCTTATAAGAATAATGGTAATAAATTGATAAAAAAAATAAAAAAAAAATTAAGATAATAAAAATAGAAGTGAGATAAAATTTGAAACGTACCGTGAAAAGTGATGAGAAGCTCCGGAAGAATTCTAGAGCTTCTGCAGGTACGCGTGGCGAGTCCATCTCACCGTCGGTTACAAAAACTATTAATCAACTAATGAAAATGTTTGTTTTTGACAATTAAGCACCTTAAAAGATTATGTGTCATAATTATAGAAGTTGTAGTCAAATTAATATATAGATATAGATATATAATAAATATGGAAGTGAGATTAAATGTGAAACGTAGCGTGAGAAGCGATGAAAAGCTCCGGAAGAATTCTAGAGCTTCTGGAGGTACGCGTGGCGAGTCCATGTCACCGTCGGTTACAAAAAATATTAATCAACTAATGAAAATGTTTGTTTTTGACAATTAAGCACCTCAAAAGATTGTGTGTCATAATTATAGAAGTTGTAGTCAAATTAATATATACTAGAAAATCTTTCGCACTTTGCGCAATATAATAATTATTTTAGTTTATAAATTAATAATATTTTGTATATAAATATAAATATATATTTATAACATGATTATTTACACTTTATTAAAGTACATTTAATTATTATTAATTTAATTACACAACATAAAAAATAATTATATTTATGAAAAAAGGTTAAACTTAATTTTATTTTTATAATATTATACAATATAACAATTATTTATATTTTCTAAAAATATTTGAAAATAAATCATTAGATAATAAAAAAAAAATGTAACCAATTATGAATATGATGCTAATTAATAATTTTAAAATTCTTTTTATGACATCTATTATTTTCATATATTTTTAAATAAATACTAACTATTATATGTTGCATATTATTTATAGTAATTATAAATTATATAAATTAGTTTTAAATTTTGTAATATATGTTGATTCTAATAGAATATAACAATGATATTTATAAAAATAGTTCTAAGAAAAGTATGAAGAAATTATATTAAAATTATTATTTTATTTTTTCATACCCTAAATTTTATGTCATAATTATAAATAGGGTTAATAGGTCCAATGGTACCAATTACCATAAGTTTGGGCCATGTGATCGGATGGTACCCCTATGTTGTTTTATGGTAACATATGTTTGGGCAATGTTGTTATTTGGTCTAAATTACTGTTGCCGTCAAGGTTAACTAACGGAATGCTGGTATGGCACTGACGTGGCGCTGACGTGGCACTGATGTGGCACTGATGTGGCAATTGGAAAATACAAATAAATAGAAAATATAATAAAAATCGGAAAAAATAGGGAAAAATCGGAAAAAATAGGGAAAAATCGGAAAAAATCGAAAATAAATTATAAAAATATTTTAAAACTTTATATATTAATAAAATGTATTTTTTATAAATTGTTTTTCAAAAAATCGAAAATTGAAAATATATGAAACAATTATAAAAAAATTCAAAACATATTTTAAACTTTATACATTAATAAAATGTATTTTTTATAAATGTATTTTGTTTTTTAAAAAATCGAAAATTGAAAAAAAAAAATAAAAAAAAAAACTAGGTTGGACCCTTGGTGTCCAATTGACCCAGCCAAGGGTCGAACCCTGGGCTGGGTTGGAGCCCCACCAGGTTGCCTGACCTGGGCGACCAGGTCTGGGTCTGACCCAGCCCTGGGTTCGACCCTGGCTGGGTCAATTGGACCCCAAGTTAGTTCGACCCTTGGGGTCCAATTGACCCAGCCAAGGTCGAACCTAGGGCTGGGTCAGACCCAGACCTGGTCGCCCAGGTTAGGAGACCTGGTGGGGGTCCAACCCAGCCCAGGGTTCGACCCTTGGCTGGGTCAATTGGACCCCAAGGGTCCAACCTAGTTTTTTTTTTTCAATTTTCGATTTGTTTTTAAAAATAAATTATAAAAAATACATTTTATTAATATATAAAGTTTTAAAATATTTTTTATAATTTTTCCGATTTTTTTCATATTTTTTCCCTATTCTTTTAAATTTCCCTATTTATTTTTATTTTTTAAATTAAATATTATATTATATATCTACGTGGCGCTGATGTGGTGCTCACATTGACCATTTAACAGAAAAATCTAACGGTTGACTAATAGAGTACCATAGGACAACATGCTCCAAACATAACAGACCATTTAACCACATCAAAAAACATATGGTACCATCCGATCACATGGCCCAAACTTATGGTACTATTGGAACTATTAATTGTAAATTTTAATAAATAAAAAAAACTATACCTTCATTAAAAAAAATCTCTAATTATAACAAAAAAAAAACTTTTAAAAATAGAATAAAAACTTTTTTAAAAATCTTATAAGAATAATGGTAATAAATTGATAAAAAAAATAAAAAAAATTAAGATAATAAAAATAGAAGTGAGATAAAATTTGAAACGTACCGTGAAAAGTGATGAGAAGCTCCGGAAGAATTCTAGAGCTTCTGCAGGTACGCGTGGCGAGTCCATCTCACCGTCGGTTACAAAAACTATTAATCAACTAATGAAAATGTTTGTTTTTGACAATTAAGCACCTTAAAAGATTATGTGTCATAATTATAGAAGTTGTAGTCAAATTAATATATAGATATAGATATATAATAAATATGGAAGTGAGATTAAATGTGAAACGTAGCGTGAGAAGCGATGAAAAGCTCCGGAAGAATTCTAGAGCTTCTGGAGGTACGCGTGGCGAGTCCATGTCACCGTCGGTTACAAAAAATATTAATCAACTAATGAAAATGTTTGTTTTTGACAATTAAGCACCTCAAAAGATTGTGTGTCATAATTATAGAAGTTGTAGTCAAATTAATATATACTAGAAAATCTTTCGCACTTTGCGCAATATAATAATTATTTTAGTTTATAAATTAATAATATTTTGTATATAAATATAAATATATATTTATAACATGATTATTTACACTTTATTAAAGTACATTTAATTATTATTAATTTAATTACACAACATAAAAAATAATTATATTTATGAAAAAAGGTTAAACTTAATTTTATTTTTATAATATTATACAATATAACAATTATTTATATTTTCTAAAAATATTTGAAAATAAATCATTAGATAATAAAAAAAAAATGTAACCAATTATGAATATGATGCTAATTAATAATTTTAAAATTCTTTTTATGACATCTATTATTTTCATATATTTTTAAATAAATACTAACTATTATATGTTGCATATTATTTATAGTAATTATAAATTATATAAATTAGTTTTAAATTTTGTAATATATGTTGATTCTAATAGAATATAACAATGATATTTATAAAAATAGTTCTAAGAAAAGTATGAAGAAATTATATTAAAATTATTATTTTATTTTTTCATACCCTAAATTTTATGTCATAATTATAAATAGGGTTAATAGGTCCAATGGTACCAATTACCATAAGTTTGGGCCATGTGATCGGATGGTACCCCTATGTTGTTTTATGGTAACATATGTTTGGGCAATGTTGTTATTTGGTCTAAATTACTGTTGCCGTCAAGGTTAACTAACGGAATGCTGGTATGGCACTGACGTGGCGCTGACGTGGCACTGATGTGGCACTGATGTGGCAATTGGAAAATACAAATAAATAGAAAATATAATAAAAATCGGAAAAAATAGGGAAAAATCGGAAAAAATAGGGAAAAATCGGAAAAAATCGAAAATAAATTATAAAAATATTTTAAAACTTTATATATTAATAAAATGTATTTTTTATAAATTGTTTTTCAAAAAATCGAAAATTGAAAATATATGAAACAATTATAAAAAAATTCAAAACATATTTTAAACTTTATACATTAATAAAATGTATTTTTTATAAATGTATTTTGTTTTTTAAAAAATCGAAAATTGAAAAAAAAAAATAAAAAAAAAAACTAGGTTGGACCCTTGGTGTCCAATTGACCCAGCCAAGGGTCGAACCCTGGGCTGGGTTGGAGCCCCACCAGGTTGCCTGACCTGGGCGACCAGGTCTGGGTCTGACCCAGCCCTGGGTTCGACCCTGGCTGGGTCAATTGGACCCCAAGTTAGTTCGACCCTTGGGGTCCAATTGACCCAGCCAAGGTCGAACCTAGGGCTGGGTCAGACCCAGACCTGGTCGCCCAGGTTAGGAGACCTGGTGGGGGTCCAACCCAGCCCAGGGTTCGACCCTTGGCTGGGTCAATTGGACCCCAAGGGTCCAACCTAGTTTTTTTTTTTCAATTTTCGATTTGTTTTTAAAAATAAATTATAAAAAATACATTTTATTAATATATAAAGTTTTAAAATATTTTTTATAATTTTTCCGATTTTTTTCATATTTTTTCCCTATTCTTTTAAATTTCCCTATTTATTTTTATTTTTTAAATTAAATATTATATTATATATCTACGTGGCGCTGATGTGGTGCTCACATTGACCATTTAACAGAAAAATCTAACGGTTGACTAATAGAGTACCATAGGACAACATGCTCCAAACATAACAGACCATTTAACCACATCAAAAAACATATGGTACCATCCGATCACATGGCCCAAACTTATGGTACTATTGGAACTATTAATTGTAAATTTTAATAAATAAAAAAAACTATACCTTCATTAAAAAAAATCTCTAATTATAACAAAAAAAAAACTTTTAAAAATAGAATAAAAACTTTTTTAAAAATCTTATAAGAATAATGGTAATAAATTGATAAAAAAAATAAAAAAAATTAAGATAATAAAAATAGAAGTGAGATAAAATTTGAAACGTACCGTGAAAAGTGATGAGAAGCTCCGGAAGAATTCTAGAGCTTCTGCAGGTACGCGTGGCGAGTCCATCTCACCGTCGGTTACAAAAACTATTAATCAACTAATGAAAATGTTTGTTTTTGACAATTAAGCACCTTAAAAGATTATGTGTCATAATTATAGAAGTTGTAGTCAAATTAATATATAGATATAGATATATAATAAATATGGAAGTGAGATTAAATGTGAAACGTAGCGTGAGAAGCGATGAAAAGCTCCGGAAGAATTCTAGAGCTTCTGGAGGTACGCGTGGCGAGTCCATGTCACCGTCGGTTACAAAAAATATTAATCAACTAATGAAAATGTTTGTTTTTGACAATTAAGCACCTCAAAAGATTGTGTGTCATAATTATAGAAGTTGTAGTCAAATTAATATATACTAGAAAATCTTTCGCACTTTGCGCAATATAATAATTATTTTAGTTTATAAATTAATAATATTTTGTATATAAATATAAATATATATTTATAACATGATTATTTACACTTTATTAAAGTACATTTAATTATTATTAATTTAATTACACAACATAAAAAATAATTATATTTATGAAAAAAGGTTAAACTTAATTTTATTTTTATAATATTATACAATATAACAATTATTTATATTTTCTAAAAATATTTGAAAATAAATCATTAGATAATAAAAAAAAAATGTAACCAATTATGAATATGATGCTAATTAATAATTTTAAAATTCTTTTTATGACATCTATTATTTTCATATATTTTTAAATAAATACTAACTATTATATGTTGCATATTATTTATAGTAATTATAAATTATATAAATTAGTTTTAAATTTTGTAATATATGTTGATTCTAACAGAATATAACAATGATATTTATAAAAATAGTTCTAAGAAAAGTATGAAGAAATTATATTAAAATTATTATTTTATTTTTTCATACCCTAAATTTTATGTCATAATTATAAATAGGGTTAATAGGTCCAATGGTACCAATTACCATAAGTTTGGGCCATGTGATCGGATGGTACCCCTATGTTGTTTTATGGTAACATATGTTTGGGCAATGTTGTTATTTGGTCTAAATTACTGTTGCCGTCAAGGTTAACTAACGGAATGCTGGTATGGCACTGACGTGGCGCTGACGTGGCACTGATGTGGCACTGATGTGGCAATTGGAAAATACAAATAAATAGAAAATATAATAAAAATCGGAAAAAATATGGAAAAATCGGAAAAAATAGGGAAAAATCGGAAAAAATCGAAAATAAATTATAAAAATATTTTAAAACTTTATATATTAATAAAATGTATTTTTTATAAATTGTTTTTCAAAAAATCGAAAATTGAAAAAAAATATGAAACAATTATAAAAAAATTCAAAACATATTTTAAACTTTATACATTAATAAAATGTATTTTTTATAAATGTATTTTGTTTTTTAAAAAATCGAAAATTGAAAAAAAAAAATAAAAAAAAAAACTAGGTTGGACCCTTGGTGTCCAATTGACCCAGCCAAGGGTCGAACCCTGGGCTGGGTTGGAGCCCCACCAGGTTGCCTGACCTGGGCGACCAGGTCTGGGTCTGACCCAGCCCTGGGTTCGACCCTGGCTGGGTCAATTGGACCCCAAGTTAGTTCGACCCTTGGGGTCCAATTGACCCAGCCAAGGTCGAACCTAGGGCTGGGTCAGACCCAGACCTGGTCGCCCAGGTTAGGAGACCTGGTGGGGGTCCAACCCAGCCCAGGGTTCGACCCTTGGCTGGGTCAATTGGACCCCAAGGGTCCAACCTAGTTTTTTTTTTCAATTTTCGATTTGTTTTTAAAATTAAATTATAAAAAATACATTTTATTAATATATAAAGTTTTAAAATATTTTTTATAATTTTTCCGATTTTTTTCATATTTTTTCCCTATTCTTTTAAATTTCCCTATTTATTTTTATTTTTTAAATTAAATATTATATTATATATCTACGTGGCGCTGATGTGGTGCTCACATTGACCATTTAACAGAAAAATCTAACGGTTGACTAATAGAGTACCATAGGACAACATGCTCCAAACATAACAGACCATTTAACCACATCAAAAAACATATGGTACCATCCGATCACATGGCCCAAACTTATGGTACTATTGGAACTATTAATTGTAAATTTTAATAAATAAAAAAAACTATACCTTCATTAAAAAAAATCTCTAATTATAACAAAAAAAAAACTTTTAAAAATAGAATAAAAACTTTTTTAAAAATCTTATAAGAATAATGGTAATAAATTGATAAAAAAAATAAAAAAAATTAAGATAATAAAAATAGAAGTGAGATAAAATTTGAAACGTACCGTGAAAAGTGATGAGAAGCTCCGGAAGAATTCTAGAGCTTCTGCAGGTACGCGTGGCGAGTCCATCTCACCGTCGGTTACAAAAACTATTAATCAACTAATGAAAATGTTTGTTTTTGACAATTAAGCACCTTAAAAGATTATGTGTCATAATTATAGAAGTTGTAGTCAAATTAATATATAGATATAGATATATAATAAATATGGAAGTGAGATTAAATGTGAAACGTAGCGTGAGAAGCGATGAAAAGCTCCGGAAGAATTCTAGAGCTTCTGGAGGTACGCGTGGCGAGTCCATGTCACCGTCGGTTACAAAAAATATTAATCAACTAATGAAAATGTTTGTTTTTGACAATTAAGCACCTCAAAAGATTGTGTGTCATAATTATAGAAGTTGTAGTCAAATTAATATATACTAGAAAATCTTTCGCACTTTGCGCAATATAATAATTATTTTAGTTTATAAATTAATAATATTTTGTATATAAATATAAATATATATTTATAACATGATTATTTACACTTTATTAAAGTACATTTAATTATTATTAATTTAATTACACAACATAAAAAATAATTATATTTATGAAAAAAGGTTAAACTTAATTTTATTTTTATAATATTATACAATATAACAATTATTTATATTTTCTAAAAATATTTGAAAATAAATCATTAGATAATAAAAAAAAAATGTAACCAATTATGAATATGATGCTAATTAATAATTTTAAAATTCTTTTTATGACATCTATTATTTTCATATATTTTTAAATAAATACTAACTATTATATGTTGCATATTATTTATAGTAATTATAAATTATATAAATTAGTTTTAAATTTTGTAATATATGTTAATTCTAATAGAATATAACAATGATATTTATAAAAATAGTTCTAAGAAAAGTATGAAGAAATTATATTAAAATTATTATTTTATTTTTTCATACCCTAAATTTTATGTCATAATTATAAATAGGGTTAATAGGTCCAATGGTACCAATTACCATAAGTTTGGGCCATGTGATCGGATGGTACCCCTATGTTGTTTTATGGTAACATATGTTTGGGCAATGTTGTTATTTGGTCTAAATTACTGTTGCCGTCAAGGTTAACTAACGGAATGCTGGTATGGCACTGACGTGGCGCTGACGTGGCACTGATGTGGCACTGATGTGGCAATTGGAAAATACAAATAAATAGAAAATATAATAAAAATCGGAAAAAATAGGGAAAAATCGGAAAAAATAGGGAAAAATCGGAAAAAATCGAAAATAAATTATAAAAATATTTTAAAACTTTATATATTAATAAAATGTATTTTTTATAAATTGTTTTTCAAAAAATCGAAAATTGAAAATATATGAAACAATTATAAAAAAATTCAAAACATATTTTAAACTTTATACATTAATAAAATGTATTTTTTATAAATGTATTTTGTTTTTTAAAAAATCGAAAATTGAAAAAAAAAAATAAAAAAAAAAACTAGGTTGGACCCTTGGTGTCCAATTGACCCAGCCAAGGGTCGAACCCTGGGCTGGGTTGGAGCCCCACCAGGTTGCCTGACCTGGGCGACCAGGTCTGGGTCTGACCCAGCCCTGGGTTCGACCCTGGCTGGGTCAATTGGACCCCAAGTTAGTTCGACCCTTGGGGTCCAATTGACCCAGCCAAGGTCGAACCTAGGGCTGGGTCAGACCCAGACCTGGTCGCCCAGGTTAGGAGACCTGGTGGGGGTCCAACCCAGCCCAGGGTTCGACCCTTGGCTGGGTCAATTGGACCCCAAGGGTCCAACCTAGTTTTTTTTTTTCAATTTTCGATTTGTTTTTAAAAATAAATTATAAAAAATACATTTTATTAATATATAAAGTTTTAAAATATTTTTTATAATTTTTCCGATTTTTTTCATATTTTTTCCCTATTCTTTTAAATTTCCCTATTTATTTTTATTTTTTAAATTAAATATTATATTATATATCTACGTGGCGCTGATGTGGTGCTCACATTGACCATTTAACAGAAAAATCTAACGGTTGACTAATAGAGTACCATAGGACAACATGCTCCAAACATAACAGACCATTTAACCACATCAAAAAACATATGGTACCATCCGATCACATGGCCCAAACTTATGGTACTATTGGAACTATTAATTGTAAATTTTAATAAATAAAAAAAACTATACCTTCATTAAAAAAAATCTCTAATTATAACAAAAAAAAACTTTTAAAAATAGAATAAAAACTTTTTTAAAAATCTTATAAGAATAATGGTAATAAATTGATAAAAAAAATTAAGATAATAAAAATAGAAGTGAGATAAAATTTGAAACGTACCGTGAAAAGTGATGAGAAGCTCCGGAAGAATTCTAGAGCTTCTGCAGGTACGCGTGGCGAGTCCATCTCACCGTCGGTTACAAAAACTATTAATCAACTAATGAAAATGTTTGTTTTTGACAATTAAGCACCTTAAAAGATTATGTGTCATAATTATAGAAGTTGTAGTCAAATTAATATATAGATATAGATATATAATAAATATGGAAGTGAGATTAAATGTGAAACGTAGCGTGAGAAGCGATGAAAAGCTCCGGAAGAATTCTAGAGCTTCTGGAGGTACGCGTGGCGAGTCCATGTCACCGTCGGTTACAAAAAATATTAATCAACTAATGAAAATGTTTGTTTTTGACAATTAAGCACCTCAAAAGATTGTGTGTCATAATTATAGAAGTTGTAGTCAAATTAATATATACTAGAAAATCTTTCGCACTTTGCGCAATATAATAATTATTTTAGTTTATAAATTAATAATATTTTGTATATAAATATAAATATATATTTATAACATGATTATTTACACTTTATTAAAGTACATTTAATTATTATTAATTTAATTACACAACATAAAAAATAATTATATTTATGAAAAAAGGTTAAACTTAATTTTATTTTTATAATATTATACAATATAGCAATTATTTATATTTTCTAAAAATATTTGAAAATAAATCATTAGATAATAAAAAAAAAATGTAACCAATTATGAATATGATGCTAATTAATAATTTTAAAATTCATTTTATGACATCTATTATTTTCATATATTTTTAAATAAATACTAATTATTATATGTTGCATATTATTTATAGTAATTATAAATTATATAAATTAGTTTTAAATTTTGTAATATATGTTGATTCTAATAGAATATAACAATGATATTTATAAAAATAGTTCTAAGAAAAGTATGAAGAAATTATATTAAAATTATTATTTTATTTTTTTATACCCTAAATTTTATGTCATAATTATAAATATCTACATAAAATTAACTTGTGATTATTATTTCATAAAATTGATATATAATATACATAATAATACTTAATTTCATCTTAAATTATCTTGTAATAAAAAGATTTAATTTATATATCTTCTTGCTTTTCATAAAATATAAAATTTAGTAAATAAAATAAACTTAAGAAAAATCATAAATGCACATAGAAAATAAGAAGATATTAATGAAATTTTCTAACTTATTGGGAGAATGATGAGAGAGTTTGGAAGATTTTAAACTATGTTACATGGCATGCCATGTATGAATGAGAATTATATATTTGACATGGATCAATTAAAAGTTATGAAATTGACATCATGAATGAAAAAATGTCTTTAAAAACCTACTTGTCAAAATTCTACGTAACTTAGCCAGATTAATATATATAGGAATGAAAAAATGTCTTTAAAAACTTACTTGTCAAAATTCTACGTAACTTAGCCAGATTAATATATAGAGAGATATATATAACCTTCGAAATTTTCTTTACTATTTTTCAAAATAAAACTTTGAACACACAGGTGATGTATGAACAATAACAATCACCACTTCTTATACGTATATAATATATATATATAATAAAAGGAGTGTATTGACTATTGAAGGTTCTCAACAGACGTAGAGATATTATGTGTTCTCCTCTATCTTTCTTCCTCGTCATTGTGCTTCTGATAAGGATTACCACTATTACAGCTGATAATAATAGCTGTGACAATGGCTATGGTGACTTCACCTCTGGCAGCTCCTACGGCACCAATCGGGACACAATCCTCTAATCTCTTCACACCGACCCCACCGCGATCCAAGGTTTCTATTCAGGAAGCTTAGGAAATGGAAATGATGATACAGTTTACGTCCTCAGCTACTGCAGAGGAGACTCCACGCCATATGCAGCAATGTATCCATTGCTTAAACGCCACAGCCGTGAGTTTAATACAGGCATGTCCCAACCATAAGAAGGCGCTGTCTTGGGGAGCCGCAGATCCTCCCTGCACCATTCGTTACTCGGACACACCGATGTACGGGAAATTGGAGACGGACCCTACTGTCATGTTTACTGTTAATTTCGAAAGGATTTCTTGGATTGATCTGAAGTCGTGACGACACTTTTAGATTAAAACAATTTGGTGGTTCACCCAAACTTTCAATCGGATAAAATACAGATAAACTTTCAATCGGATAAAATCATAATCTGTATGAACTAGAACTTGAGAAGGAATGTGAGTGTTTGTGATGAATAATTGTGAACCTCTACAATGGCATATTTATAGTGTTTGTCACACCCTTTGGAAGAGACTCCATGCTCTTTGGAAGAAGCTTGCCGCCCAAGTCACCATGGCTCTTCATTTGAATCTTGGCTCCAAATCTTAAGAGCCCCTTCGGTTACACCACTTCATTCGAAAATTTGGCTCCAAAACATAGGAATCCCTTGGGATGAGACTTGGTGCCGAAGTTACTTGCAATACTTCAGTTGAAAACTTGGCGCCAAAGCAAGTGTCCAAAAACCATAATTTTTTAGTTAAAATGTTAAGTCATTTTTTCTAAAAATTCAAATTTATAATGAATTTTTAGAATAACAACTTTATCAAAAACAAAAAATTTCCCAACTGACCTGGCAGCTCGACCCCAGCCAGAGGGGCTCTGCTCCTTGGACCTCGCCAGCACCAAGGGGCAGAGCCCCTGGTTGGGGTCGAGCTGCCAGGTCAGCTGGGAAAAAATTGTTTTTGATAAAGTTTCTATTCTAAAAAATATAAATTTGAATTTTTGGAATTAATGACTTAACATTTTAACTCAAAATTTCCAGTTTTTGGACACTTGCTTTGGCGTCAAGTTTTCAACCGAAGTGTTGCAAGTAACTTCGACACCAAGTCTCATCCCAAAGGGGTTCCTATGTTTTGGAGCCAAATTTTCGAATGAAGTGGTGCAACCGAAGGGGCTCTTATGATTTGGAGCCAAGATTCAAATGAAGAGCCATGGTGACTTGGGCAGCAAGCTTCTTCCAAAGGGCATGGAGTCTCTTCCATACGGTGTGGCAAACATAATAAATAGGTCATGGTAGAGGTTCAAAATTATTCATCACAAACACTCACATTCCTTCTCAAGTTCTAGTTCAGACAGATTCTGATTTTATCCGATTGAAAGTTTGGGTGAACCACCAAATTGTTTCAATCTGAAAGTGTCGTCATGACTTCAGATCAATCCAAAAAATCCTCTCGAAATCAACAAAGATTGAAACAATTTCTCTGAAGATGACGAACGGAGAATCAGCTAAAGACATGACGAGTAAGTTTGCAAAATTGGATAAGTTCAAAGGCAATGGATTTTTGAAGATGGCAGAAGAAGATGCACTTCCTTTTAACAACACTAAAGGTTTTGTACGTGCTGAGTACTCCCATGCCGGAATTGTTCGAAAATGAAATGGTGAAACAGACTAAAAGGTGTTGCAAATGGGAGAACGATGACTACATTTGTCGTGGTCACATCCTGAATGGTATGTCTGATTCCCTATTTGATATATACCAAAATGTCGAGTCTGCAAAAGAGTTGTGGGATTCCCTTGAATCCAAGTACATGAATGAAGATGCTTCAAGCAAGAAGTTTCTTGTTAGTAATTTTAACAATTACAAGATGGTTGATACTAGACCGGTCATGGAATAGCACAACGATCTGTTAAGGATTCTGGGACAGTTTTCTCAACATAACATGAAGATGGATGAATCCATCTCGGTTTCTAGTGTTATAGACAAACTGACACCATCATGGAAAGATTTCAATCATACCATGAAACACAATAAGGAAGAGATGTCTCTTGTTCAACTTGGAAGTCACTTCAGGATTGAGGAGTCTATAAGGGCTCAAGAAGTCGACAATAACCCTAAGGGTAACAACCAAGTTTGTAACTCTTATGTGAACATGATTGAAGAGAGTCGATTTTCAAACTCGAACAAATACAAGGGGAACAAACGAAAGTTTAAAGGAGATGACAACAAGTCTACCAACAAGAAGCCTAAGTTGGCATGTTGGAAGTGTGGCAAACCTAGTCATTTCAAGAAGGATCGTCGGGTTGGAAAAGGCAAGTATAACGCTGGTTCAAGAGGATCTAAGGATCCAGAAAAGCAACAAGGTCGGATTTTAATACAAAATTATAATTCAGGTCAGAATTATGTATCAGTAATATCTGAGGCATTTTATGTGCAGGATGATCATGTTGTGTGGTGGATTGATTCAGGAGCAACAACTCATGTGTGTAAAGATCTTCGTTGGTTCAAAGAATTTCAACCAATTGAAGATGAATCTGTTTTAAAGATGAGAAATGTTGCGACTGAACCAATCAAAGGACTAGGAAATGTTGAGCTTGTCTTTACGTCTGGAAAATGTGTATCTTTAAACAATGTATTGTATGTTCCTGGGTTTCGAAAGAATCTCTTATCGGGTGTTATTTAAATAACTTTGGTTACAAACAGGTGTATGAAAGTGATAAGTATATCTTGTCGAAACATGGTACTTTTGTAGGTTTTGGCTATTTATGTTTATGTTAAATGTTAACGTTTCGTTTGATAATGAATCTGCTTGTAAGACTTCTATTAGTACTAGCAATAATGTGAATAAATCAGATTTATGGCATGCTAGACTAGGACATGTTCATTATAAAAGAATGAAATATATGTCTAAAATGAGTGTCATACCTGTTATTGATAAACAATGAGAAATGTAAAACTTGCATGTTAACGAAGATAACCAGAAAACCTTTCAAGGATGTAAATAGAGTATCCAAAGTATTGGAACTGATACATAGCGATTTATATGATTTTCATGTTATTCCCTCATTAGGAAATAAAAGGTATGTCATTACTTTTATTAATGATGCTTCTAGATATTTCAATGTTTATTTGTTGCATGCTAAGGATGAAGCTCTTAATAAATTTAGAATTTATAAAGAAGAAGTTGAGCTACATCAAAGTAATTTGATCAAAAATTTACGTACTGATAGAGGAGGTGAGTATTATGATCCAGTATATTTTCAATCTACTGGTATAATAGATCAAACTACATCTCCTTATACACCACAACAAAATGATGTTGCGGAAATGAAGAATAGGACTTTGAAATAGGTGGTTAATTCCATGTTATCCTATTCAGGTTTAAGTGAATCTTTTTGGGGTGAGGCTATGTTAACAACCTGTTATATATTGAATAGAAATCTTAATAAAATGAATAAGATTACCACATATGAATTGCGGTATAAAAATCACCAAAATTAAGTTTTCATTGAGTTAGGGAATGTAGATCAATTGTAAGGCTCACTTAACCCAAAATGAGAAACTTGGGTGAAAAAGGTATAGATTGTATCTTCATTGGGTATGTTGAGCATTCCTATGCATATAGGTTCTATGTATTAGAATCTAATGACTATGTGTCTGTTAACACAGTTATAGAATCAAGAGATGCTAACTTTGATGAAGATAGATTTACATCTATACCAAGACCAAAAGATATGATTCAGAATTCTTTAAGTGCAAATGATTCTAGTGGTACTGTTTCTGTACCTGGATCGACTGAACTAAGGAGAAGCACTAGAACTAGAAAAGCCAAATTTCTTGGATCTGATTTTCAACTTTATTTGGTTGAAGGGTCAAGATATGATATTGAGTATCAGTATCAATATTGTTTTATAATTGAAGAGGATCCAAGAACATTTAGTGAAGCTATGGCATCAAGGGATGTTGCATTCTGGAACGAAGCTATCAAAAATTAAATGGATTCGATCATGAATAATAATACATGGGAATTGACTGATCTACCTCCTGGTTGTAAAGTTTTGGGAAACAGATGGATCTTCAAAAGGAAAATAAAAGTGCATGGTATCATAGATAAGTATGTAGCAAGATTGGTTATCCAAGGCTTTAAGCAAAATGAAGGGATTGATTACTTTGATACTTATGCTCCTATTGCTAGGACCTCCACTATTAGGTTACTAATAGAACTTAAGAATACATAACCTTGTAATTCATCAAATGGATGTGAAAACTGCATTCTTGAATAGTGATTTGGATGAGGAGATTTATATGAAACAACCAGAAGGGTTTGTTATGTCTGGGTATGAAAACAAGGTGTGCAAGTTGAAGAAATCATTGTATGGTCTTAAGCAAGCACCAAAACAATGGCATAAAAAATTTGATGATGTGGTATTGTCTAATGGTTTTCTTCTTAACCAAGCAGACAAGTGTGTATATAGAAACTTTGATACTTCTCGTAAAGGAGTTATCATTTGTTTATATGTAGATGACATGTTGATTTTTGGTACTGACCAAAATCAAGTTGATAAAACCAAGAAATTCTTGTCATCTAATTTTGACATGAATGATTTGAGGGAGGCTGAGGTGATTCTTGGTATAAAGATCAAGAGAAAGAACAATGGTATTTCAATCTCTCAATCCCATTATATTGAGAAGATTCTGAATAAATTTAATTTTAAAGATTGTTCTCCAATTAGCACTCCCATAGATCCTAGTCTTAAGCTTCTACCTAATAAAGGTGTTGAAGTATCTCAACTTGAATACTCAAGATCTATTGGTTGTCTTATGTATGCCATGATTAGCATTAGGCCAGATATTGCATATGTTGTTGGAAAGCTTAGCAGATATGCCAGCAATCCTAGTTCACATCCGTGGCAATCCTTAAATTGAGTATTCAAGTACTTGAAAGGAATCATGGATTATGGTTTGACTTATATTGGATTCCCTTTCGGTTCTTGAAGGTTATTCATATGCAAGTTGGATTTCCAATGTGGAATATCATTCTTCTACAAGTGGATGAGTATTCCTTCTTGGGGGAGGTGTCATCTCTTGAGCATCAAAGAAACAAAGTTGCATTATTAACTCAACAATGGAGTCTGAGTTTGTGGCATTAGCATCAGCTGGTAAAGAAGTCGAGTGGCTAAGAAATCTGATTTATGAAATTTCATTATGGCCTAAACCGATGTCTTCTATATCTATCAGATGTGATAGTGAATCTGCCTTGGCTAATGCATATATGCAAGTATACAAAGACAAGTCTAGACACTTAGGTGTTAGACACGGCATGATTCGTGAGCTCATCATGCATGGTGTTATATCAGTGGAATTTATAAAAATTCAACATAATATAGTTGATCATCTGACTAAAGGGTTAAGAAGATATCTTGTGCATAAATCAAATGTGGGGATAGGATTAAAGTCCATTTGAAATCTCTCATGTTGAGATACCAATTCCCACCTAATATGACATTGGGTGTTGAATTCAATGGGGAAAGCTTAACATCTAGAGATTGGAACACATTGGTTACATCATCCCAAGGTATGTCTTCAGACCTGCAAATAGAGGAGGTTGAAGTTTAACTTCTTAATAGTTCTTTTGAAAAATTGCATATGCAGGTGCAAGAGTAAAAGAGCTACCTATGTAAACATGAAGTTTAGCCGCTTCAAGAACCTAGGACTTGACTTTGATATGTTTATGAATGATTAGGACACAAGGCTAGTAAAAGATAGTGTTAAGTAAGAACATTTTGAGAATGTTAATTTATGTGTATATTATCTTCATGTATTCACAATGAATAGCAAAGGTTCAATCCATAGTGACACCTTGATATTCGAATATTTGAAATGTGTAATACACTAAGATAAAATTCAATCGTCATGATATTTCATTTATGCATAAGTTTGATGTGTTGTTTGTTGTGATCTTGTTTTAGTTAATCAAGGATTACACTAAAATGGGGGAGGATTGTTAGATATTTTAGTGTAATTGGATTGACTAGTTGACTAATATGATCATAGTATTTCGTTAAACAAGTCAGGAGGGTGCGGAGTGCACACTTGTTTAAGTATATTATGACTCACTGTATCGGAACTTCATCACTTGCTTAGGGACGAGCAATGGGGGTCAAAGGGGGCAGCGCCACTGACGGGGTCGAGCTGCCAGGTCAGCTAGGAAAATTTTATTTTTGATAAGTTCCTATTCTAAAAAATTTATTATAAATTTGAATTTTTGGAATTAATTAATTAACATTTTATAATGAAGTCATGAATTCCAAATATTCAAATTTATCATGAATTTTTAGAATAGTAACTTTATCAAAAATTCAAAATTATAATGAATTTTTAGTATAGCTCTACCCTAGTCAGGGGCTCTGCCACTTGGACCCTGCCAGGGGCTCCCGCCCCTGAGACCCAGCCAACGGGTGCTGCCCCAGGACCCCTGCAAAGGGAGCGTTGCCCCCTTTGACCCCCATTGATCGTCCCTAAGCAACTGATGAAGTTCCGATACAGTGAATAATAATATACTTAAACAAGTGTGCACTTTGCACCCTCCTGACTTGTTTACTGATATACTATGAATGCATTGGTCAACTAGTCAATCCAATTACACTAAAATATCAAACATTTACCACCACTAGAAACATTACCATGAACCATACCGAGTTTGATGAGGTTTGGCTGAACTTGACCCGAGGCCTTGCAGCGAAGGCTGCCAAGGGTTCCTTGCAACTCAAATAGGCTTAAAGGGAACGTATCTTGTCGAATTTTGAGACGATATTTGCTCTGATGCAATGCAACCCTGACATATATGAAGGATTTTGTCATAGTTGCTTGGTTGAATTCATCAACAATTATCAAAGTTGCCACAGGGGTAAGTAGGGAGGACCTGTTCTGAAACCGAGCTGTATTTTCCGGTGGGATTTGTACCCTTTCTATACAGCTTACACCCCAACCCCACATCCATCTCCAACAGCTCCTCCTCTTCCTCCTGCAACTAACACAACACAAGGGTTCCTACTTATGCTTTGAATTTTTTGAAGTGTTAATTACCTGAACAGTTACTTATGTTGGCAGTTGTGACTGAACGATTCAAACTTGAGCTCAACTGTTACTTATGTTTCAAAATGTGACTGAATGGTTCAGAAATGTAACTGCTGTTAATTATCCCAGTTAAAATTAGGCATGTGCTGTGCACATGATCATTTTCATAATTCAAATTCCTAATATGTCCTCCTTCTTCCTCATTCTCGTCTCTCCATTCCTAATCTCACAGAATCTCCCACCAAAGAACCCTAGTCTCTTCCCTGGAATCTCAAAGATTGTGGGTTCTTTTCGTTTTTGCTGAGGATTTGAGACTTGAAAGTTCAAATGCAATCCTTGTTCTATTGTATGGTCCCGTAGATCGAGTGGTGGAGGGATTTAGGTGGTCGGAGTTCGTAAGAAATGGTGAGTAGAAGAGAGGAGGAGCAGAATGAAAAAAAAAATATTAGAGGCCTCATGAAGCTCCCTCCTAATCGGAAATGCATCAATTGCAACAGCTCGGTGAGTCTACTGCTTCCCGCGCTAATTAAGTGGTTCGTTGGTCGGCTGCTTCCAGCGGTAATCGATGAGTCTACTACTCGTTCGTTGGTTCAATCCACTGACAAAATCAGGAAATTACTCGAATTACTGCTGAGTAATTAACCCAAGAAATTGAAATTGTGTTTAACCATTCATTTGCAGACCAAATTCAGATAGAAATTTGAATTTGAATTGGAAAATTAACATGGAAAGAATCGAGAGAAGCGAAAAGGCAAATCTTTTGCAACCCAGAGATCAAAGAACGAACAAACCCATATTCAAGAATGAGTCTTAGAGTTGATTTGAGTTTAGATTGATTCTGGAACGACATGAAGTTATGGCACAAAGTGACAGAAGGGTAAAATGATCATTTCAATTAACTTTAAATCGTTTAAATTAGGTCACATGATTTCCTTGTGACAGTCAGACGAAAATATGTGACGGAAACTTCACAGAATAACCATTCATTTACCTCCTCAAACTTAAGTAACACTTCAGTCACACAAAAAAAGATGAGTAACCTTATGTCAAAGATAAGTAATTGTTGAGTTAGTTAACCTTTTTTTAAACTGAACTGAAGCGAAAAGAGAGGAAGAAACCCAATCACAAGCGTGAACTGAAGCGAGACACTTAGCTTCCACACCACCCTACTGCATGTGCATGAAATTAGATTGATAATATCATTTTTACAGGAAACAAATGCACTACATATGCGCAAGACGGATCTAGACTCGCTAAGTGGGTTCCTAGTATAAAAAATATTATACTTATTTATTAGTAACGAAACATATCGATATTAATTCGGGTTAAAATAAAAAGTAGAATTTTATTTACGGTATTTTTAATATAAATACATAACAATTTTTTTTAAAAAAGTTGCATTATAAATTACGTACAAACCATATCAGAGACGACACAAATAGGATGTATATGATAGGTGAAAGAGCTCATCTAGCTTACAAACCATCTGGGAAGATGATGCCAAGGAATTCAAGTTTGCTGAGAGGTTCTCTGAATGCGATTGACAACAATCAGTCCAGCACTATGAATTTCCACGATAAATCTATGTTACGTTAGTCTATCATCATCATGATTAAATGTGAACCTTGTCATGCGATTAGAGAACATTAAAAAATATCAAAAAAGGACCACTCTGCAGGTTATTCATTAATGGTTTTATATCACATCGTATGACGCCACATATAACCTACGATCCAGTTTTTAACTCCAAACCATTGACCTTACATATATGCTGCTTCTGCTAAATGGTCAACTAGATATATAGAATAGATTTATTATTTTGTTGAAGCTTTCCTCCCTAGGCCAACTTGATACATCGTGACAGACGACATATACATAGATATTATCTCTAGTCGAATAAGTGACGCTTCTGTATATCTTATATCAAAACATTTAGATATATAAAAATACAAATATTGAGATAAATCTCAACACTGGTAAACCACACCATATATCATATAACCGAGAACCAATAACATCTCAGGAAGCTCACCTTCGAACTTACCATACCCTTTATAAAATGCCCCGATACCCTATTTCACAACCACAGCTAACTTGGGACTTTCCACGTACAACAAATGGAAATAGAAAGTCTCTCCACTCGGTTCGCACTCATCCTCCTTCCTCTCATACTATCATGGGGGTGGATGATCCTGAAATGGGTGTGGCTAACACCGAAGAAACTCGAGAGATTGCTCCGACAGCAAGGGCTAAGCGGTAATTCTTACAAGTTCTTGACCGGAGACATGATGGAGAGATCAACGATGCACAGAGAAGCCGAGTCAAGACCAATTGGCCTTCTTGATGATATTGTGTCTCGAGTCGAACCTTTTCTGCACAAATCTGTCCACACACACGGTATATATGTTTCTTCGACACATGTTAACAACCCACTGTATGTGTTTTTGTTCTAGTCTTTTCCTTGTTAATAAAAGAGGGGGAAAAACTTACTTGGCAGGCAAGAATAGTTTTGTGTGGTTCGGCACAACTCCAACAGTCATCATCATGAACCCCGACCAAGTAAAAGACGTACTCCTCAAGATATTCGACTTTCAGAAGCCACATATGTACCCAGCAGCGAAGATGCTAGTTGATGGTCTAGTATACTATGAAGGGGAGAAATGGGCAACACAGAGGAAGGTCATGACTTCTGCATTCCACATAGAGAAACTCAAGGTGGTTGGTTTCCTTTAAATAAACAAGCAATTACTCGTTTTCTTGCTTGCCAAGAAACAAATACTTCTTTATCTGCTGAATAAAAACAGCTAATATGAATCCATATGTTCAGCTTATGTTGCCAACCTTTCACTCATTCTGCGATGAAATGGTTACTCGATGGGAGAAATCAGCATCATTCACGGATGGCCGGTGTGAGGTCGATGCATGGACTGAGTTGGAGAATCTGACACGTGATATGATTACCCAGGCAGCTTTTGGCAAGTGTGCTTTCGAAGAAGGGAAAAGAGTATTCGAACTTCAGCAGGAACTAATTCAGCTTGTCAAGGATGCTGTTTATACACTGTCCATCCCTGGATGGAGGTAAAGAGAAATAATAATCAGCTATTCATAACAAAAATATGAACAAAGTCATAATAATCTTTAAAATGATCTTTTTAGGTTCCTTCCGACGAAACAGAACAGGAGGATGAATAAAGTCAACCAAGAAGTGGAATCTTTGGTTCTTGGGATTATCAGAAAAAGAGAAAAGGAAATGGAGACATCAGGAGAGACTGCTAATGATCTGTTAGGATATCTACTAGAGTCAAACATGAAAGTGAATCAGGAAAATAAAGGGAAGAGGTATGAAGTCTTGAGTACTGAAGATCTAATCTTGGAATGTAAGCAGTTCCACTTAGCAGGACAACTGCCAACCTTAGTTGTACTTGCTTGGACCATGGTTTTGCTGAGCATCCATCCTGAGTGGCAAAGCCGCGCAAGAGAGGAGGTACTCCAAGTGTTTGGGGGCAAGAAACCAGATTTTGATGCACTGGGCAAGCTCAAAATTGTACGTAGCTTCACTCTATAGCTATTGCAGCATTTGGTTTTGGCATAAATGATTAAAAATGATCAGAAAACCTCGAAATTATTTGCTTCTTCTGCAAAAGAATAAACGCAGACCTGATAGATATAATATTTTCACACAGGTAACAATGATAGTATATGAAGTAATGAGGCTATATCCACCAGTGCCTACACCTTTTCGGACAGTTCGGAAGGATACTAAACTAGGAAAACTAACCCTTCCAGCCGGTGTGCAACTGGTTCTTCCCACTATACTTATCCATCATGATCAGGAACTCTGGGGATATGACGCCAATGAATTCAAGCCCGAGAGGTTCTCTGAAGGACTGTCAAAGGCAACCAACAACCAAGTATCCTTCTTCCCATTCTCATGGGGACCACGAATGTGCATTGGGCAAAACTTTGCTCTTTTAGAAGTCAAAATGGCAATAGCAATGATCATGCAGCGATTCTGGTTTGAGCTTTCTCCATCTTATGCACATGCTCCAATGGCAGCCTTTCTTCTTCAACCACAACACGGTGTTCAACTTGTTCTGCATAAGTGTTAAGTCTTCATATTCAACAAGGCAGTAGTCATTGGAGCAGATAAAACGAATTACTGCATAGTACCATCTAAGAGCTGCTAAGAATCAGCAGTAATAAAAGAAATGGGTGGAAATGATATTCATACGTATGTGTGGTTAAGCGTTTTAGCTAGTGGATCTTCTCTGTACTGTGTAAAATGGATCATGTTTGTATTCAGCTTTGTTAATGGATCTTCTCTTCTCTGTATATGGATGCACTTCCACAGAACTGAAACGATTTTTTTGGAGGGGGCGTCGTTCTAAAAAAAATACCATTTTTACCATAGCTGTACATAGACAACACATAAAACCAAGCTAAAGAATGTACAAGACCAACATGTTCCAGAATCATCATACTATCCTCTAGCAAGTTGGAGCCAATCACCACAATCGGATTCCAAAAACATCAAGTTCTAGGCAGCTATATCTCAAATCACAGGTCCTTGTGAATTCTGTATGTAGTGCCACTGAGAAAAACATAAGTATCAGATTTATACACATCGATCAGCCATATCAATCATTTCTGAATTATTCTTCTGACCCCAAAATCCGTCCAAGAATTGTCAAGAAGAGAAATTTCGGGCAGTAACATGAATTAAGACATGATAAAAACCATGCGAGAAACATCAAGACCGCCACCCTAAACATCTCGGCCGGGTGAAATAGAGTGCTCGCGCAAGATTGTTTAAGCGAGTACCCATTGGATCGGCCATCAATTTCGAATCTGATAACACAATTTGTTCACCGCCGAAAAAAAAAAGATTTAGAGATCTATATTCATCAGATCAACAGATTGAATTGATATGTACAACGAATTTCTAGACGCAAGAGATGAACTCTACTTGCGAATTTAGAAATGCATTAGAAATTTATATATGCCCGCAACGGAACGAAAACGCCACCGTCATGCTGCGCTCTGTTCTCTCAAGGCAATGAGTAAAACCCTACCCAAAATCTCATTTATATAGGCAAAAACCCTAATCGTCGAACTTATCCTGCATTGCCAAAAAAAAATGATAACAATTTCTTCCTCCCTCCTTTACATTTTTTGGAATCTTCAGTTTAGCCCTTAACTTCTGCTTCGTTTGCTTATTAGTTATTAGTTATTAGTTATTAGTAATATAGTTATTAGTTATTACTTATTAGATGGTTTTCAAAAAAAAAAACAATATTTACTAATTATATTTTACTCAAATTACTGTTCAGTACCAATGCGATAATTCTGTCAAACTTGGCAAATAATAATAACTAGAAGTAAATGAGATAATAATCTCAAATTACACTGAAGATTCTGGTACACCACACACACTAAACCTTCTAAGAAATGATATGAGTTTTTCTTCTTTTTTAAAGAGGAAAGACACAACGAAAGCATATCTATGTAGAATAGGTGGAAGAACCCCCTCCACACTCTACTCCCAATCAAACCCTAAACTACAACTTCTATCACTAACACTAACAGTCTAGAAAATGTCTGACTCGCTGAACAAACATTCTTGCTGTGTTCATGGATAGATACAGTTCCCATAACCTGCAAAACATGGAAAAGACGCAGATTAGTGCACAGAAACACGCAAAATCTATCTATGGAAGGAAAGGGAGCAGCTCGTTACTTGGGTCGGTCACGACAATGAGGCCAGAGCCTTTGAAGTCGCAGTTCCAAGGGTTCCTTCCTTTGGACTGGTAATACAGGTTCATGGCAATGGAGGCATGGTTCACTAGATTATCAGGGCCGAAGCACGGGTACCCCTTTTGAAGGATCTTGCAGTCCACCTGAGGCTGAGAACATGCGTAGTTAATGTTTACCAGTAGGGTTGCTTGGTCTGACGATGGCTTAGGAACGCACCATGTTTTATGTTGATCTGCCGCTATTGAAACAGGCAACTGTCGATCAGAGAACAACAAATTATTCTAATTAGTTTCCACAAAAAGTTGTTACATTGTAGACCGAGAAATTGATGTATATAATTTAGTACAAGAAATAATACCTGTCCTTCAGAGGAAGTTTCAGTCAACCCTGAAAAAATTATAGGAAAATGAGATTAGAGACATTTATTGGAGATTATAATTTTATTTTTGTAACGATTAGGTAGTATTCAACATTTACATGCCCACAAACCAGATTGCTGCCTTTGTAAACTCAAGTAGTTTAGCTAACTTGGTATAGTTAAGTGATTCCATTCCACAGCAGTATCCAGCCACAGTCATATTCGAGGTCTTGATTTGCTAATGACTAATGTTCATCAGCACACTTATCAAGTTTTCGCATTTCAGAGTGAGTGAAAAAAAAATAAACTTTTTTCTGGGGTCAAGTCCATTGATTATGATGGCCAAAAAAAAAAGTCCATTGATAAAGGTAGTAAATAGTATAAAAATGATAAAAATGCAGATAATGAATTGTCAAAAAACCGAATGTAATGCACTGAAAAAATAGCATAAGAAAATAATGTTAGAATATACACCTTGTCATCCACTTCAAGATGGTGTCATCCACTTCAAGATGCCTTCTTCCACCATAACCAGCACATGCTCTACATAACTATTAGTTAATGAATACTTTGGTTAACTTTATCTTGTTTATATGTTACCTACTAATATTCCATATGGGTGTATGTCTAGTTATAGTTTTCTGTTTTCATCAAGTATCATTAATGAAGATAAGTTGAATGCTACAAAGCTTCAATACATTACATTTCCGCTATAATAGTTAACGTGGTATCAGAGCCGGATTGTTCGATCAGAATGATCGATTGAACCTTTCTCGGCATCATCATCTACCGTAGCCTACCGACCTACCTTAACCATGATAGATTCCGAAGGGGACAACACTCACACCACCAAGACTACCCTAACGGGTGACCCGTTTGCAACTCAGTGGGCGACGATGTTCTCGAACCTGCCACAAACCAATACCATACACAAAATCATCAGTTTATCCAACATCGTTTTAAGCGTCAAGCTAAACGAGAGAAATTACTCCCTGTGGGCACGACTTATCCGGATGAAAGATTGGCGGCCAAGGGAAGCTTCACCATCTCATGGGTGTTCCGGCACCACCCAAAGTCGAAGACCCGACATACTTACAGTGGGAACAGGATGATCTCGTAGTATGCTCGTGGATACTCGACAATATGGAATCGGAATTGGTTAACCAATATGTCGAATTCCCCACGGCAAAGGATCTCTGGAATGGACTATCTGCAACATATAGCAAAGCCAAAGACGGAGTCCAATTGTTCGATCTCATATGTCGAACCAACAATACCAAACAAGGGCCAAGATTCCTTAGAATCCTTATACAGCAAATTACAAGGATTATGGAGGGAAATTGAGCAACGTGATCCAAATCCAATGGAATACCCGAAGGACATACAAATATGGAACACAAAGCGGGTCGAATCAAAGCTTTATCAATTTCTAAATGCAGTAAGTAACGATTTTGATAATGAAAAACGTGATTTGCTCAGGAATGTACCATTACCGGAGGTCGAAATGGTGTATTCCACGATCCGATCGGAACGAGATAGGCGATCCGTTATGGGGGCTGTCACAACAACCGAATCGTGAGGGACAGGCGTTGGAGCTGGGCTGGTGGCTCGGTTCGGTCCAGAAACCAACACAAGAGGCGGCGGTCCGGGTCACACCATCAGACCCCAGCAGCTCGCCGGCAAGGGCAAACCAGGCCGGATCGGAGGCATTGAACGGAAACACCTCTGATGTACTCATTGTGGAAAGCAAAGACATGACAAATCTGAATGTTACCTCTTAGTAGGGTTTCCCGAAGGATGGAGGAGCCAACGGAGAGACGGAACCAATGTCGGAGGTCTAATCGCCACGGTGGCGAATGGCCGCGATGATTGGGGTCGGAGCACCGAGGGTCACGGCCACCAGCATCCTCCTCACAGCCATCAACCACCATTTCACGATCAGCCGTGCCAAGGAGGAATGGTCGCCTTGACTAGGGTTCCGGCAGAAGCTTACGGATGGACCAGATTCGAGAGGCCCGGTGGTCCTCATGTACCGTGGAACCAACAAGAGGAGGCTATGCGTCAATTTGTGGCCAGAAACCATGGCCACGGCGGAGAAGGAGAAGGCGGCGCTAGGGTTACAAATGGGCAAGAAAACCTAGCAGAGCTCCAATCTCAGAACCAAGGTACTGATTTATGGGGGGTAAACCTAATATTACCTCCCCCCCAACACTTAAGTAAATCGGTTGATAGCAGCTGGGCCGGGTCAGGTGGGCCGGTTCGTCTCGGGCCGAATCAAAGAGAAGCTGGGCCAGGAGAAGAAGCTGGGCTGGAGAGGCCAAATGACCGAGCTGGGTTGGCAAAGCCAATAGCTGGGTCGAGCATAGGAGCTGGGCTGGAGAGGCAAGCTGGTCCAGATTTGGGCCAGCCCTTGGGTCCAGATTCAGGCCAAATTCGGTTTATTGGGCTAAATAAATCTGAATATTCTATAACAATATTGCTTGTACATTCTTTTGAGCAGGAAAATGGTTACTTGATTGTGGAGTCACAAATAGTATGAAGAGGATGATTTTATAAGTCATTCAATTCCACGTCGGGAAATGATACAGACAACCAATGAAGAGTTGGTACCAGTTCAAGGAGCAGGAACCGTTAATGTTTCTTCAAATATTAAACTGGAAAATTGTCTCTATGTGCCTAGCTTAGCATGCAAGTTACTCTCTATTAGCCATGTCACAAGAGAGTTGAACTGTATGGTGCTGATATATCCCAATTTATGTTTACTACAGGATATTCAGTCGGGGGAAATTATCGGACGTGGAGTTGAACATCAAGGCTTGTACTATGTGGAGGAAGTGACTCAACACGGAACTGCAATGCTTGCTCACGGAACAGTCACGAGGCAACAATGGTTGTGGCACCGGAGGTAGGGTCATCCATCTGGAGGGTACCTTCATAAATTATTTCCTAGTTTATTTCCGTCAAGTCAAGAAATCGTGTGTGAAACCTGTATTCGTGCTAAAAGCCATAAAAACTCGTATCATACATCTGAATCTAGAGCCAAGTCAGTTTTTTCTCTTATACATTCTGATGTTTGGGGACCAGCTCCAAATAGTAGCACATGTATGTAAAGTAATGGCTTTAGATATTTTGTGCTTTTTATCGATGATTATTCCTGTATGACCTGGGTATATTTTCTTTAAAAAAATCCGAAGTTATCACTAAGATTATAGAATTTCACAACTTAGTAAAAACTCAGTATAACACCAATATCCAAGTTCTCCGATCAGATAATGGTGGAGAGTTCGTTAATGCCGCTCTCCAAAAGTTTCTTAAGGATAAATGCATTATTATTCATCAAACATCTTTTCCGCATACCCCTCAACAAAATGGAGTTGCAGAACGAAAAAATCGACATATTTTAGAAATGACTAGAGCATTAATGCTCGAGTCAAATGTTCCAACTTCATTTTGGCCAGAGGCTGTTGCTACGTCTGTTTATCTTATGAATCATCTTCCCACAACTGTGATTCAATTTCAAACACCTCTTCAAGTTTTATCAAAGTTGTCTCCACAGCCTTGACACTACAACCATATGTCTTTGGATGTTCTGTTTTTGTTCATATTCCTAAAACAGATCGTTCTAAATTCGATCCATGTTCTGTCAAATGTGTCTTTGTGGGATATGGAATTCATCAAAAAGGCTACCGGTGTTTTAATCCCAAAAATAATCGTATGTACACTACTATGGATTGTACATTCCTAGAAACAGAGTTCTATATACCATCCAATCTTCTGTCCAGGGGGAGATTTTTTATCGTACTCCATTAGATTGGTTGATACAGACTACTGCCTCAAATAGTTCCAATAGGGCAAGTTGGTGGAACCACCGAGACATTATCTCCCATTTTACAGGTCTCGGATGCTTCAACCCCGACGAATATTCGGAGGTTAGTAATACTAATTGGGTTACTCCTGGTTCTATTATATCTCAACATGAATCACCAGTACAGGAAAGATACGTACTGCCGGCCAGGAGAAACAGGGGAGTTCCTCCTATCAGATATGAACTAGAATATAGTTCAAAGAAAAGCCGCTATCCAGTAGCAAACTTGGCAAGGGGGAGTCTGACACAAGCTGCTCAAGTATTTGCTACTACAGTATATACTCAATCCATACCCAACAATGTTGAGTCAGCCTTAATCATTCCTGAATGGAGGCAAGCCATGAGAGTCGAGATGGAGGCTCTGGAGAAGAGTCAAACATGGGAGAAATGTGAGTTGCCATATGGGAAACGAGCAGTTGGTTGTAGATGGGTGTTTACTGTGAAACCACAGGGTTGATGGATCAATAGAGAGATATAAGGCAAGATTGGTGGTCAAATGATATACTCAAACCTATGGTATTGATTATTCAGAAACATTTTCTCCTGTAGCTCGAATTGATACTATTCGAGTTCTGTTTTCTATAGCTGCAAACAAGAACTGGTCACTACATCAGTTTGATGTAAAGAATGCCTTCCTACATGGTGATTTAGAAGAAGAAGTTTACATGGAACTACCACCAGGTTTCACTACAGGATTTCAACAATCAGATGTATGCAGGTTAAAAAAGGCACTCTATGGACTCAAGCAAGCACCAAGGGCATGGTTTGGCAGATTTACAATAGCCATGAAGAAATATGGCTATCAACAAAGTAACTCTGATCATACATTATTCATTAAAAGAAGGGAAGGTCGGGTAACTTGTTTGATTGTATATGTAGATGATATGATCATTACAGGAGATGATAAAGAAGAGATTGTTCAGCTCATGAAAAATCTATTCCAGGAGTTTGAAATGAAGGATTTGGGAGAACTCAAGTACTTCTTGGGGATTGAAGTACTACGGTCTGAAACAGGTATTTTCATTTCACAAAGAAAATACATTTTAGACTTGTTGGTAGAAACTGGATTGATGGATTGTAAACCAGCTGAGACACCAATGATGCTAAATCATGGGTTACGAATAATAGAAGGAGCTGAACCAACAGATCAAGCTAGATTTCAACATCTAGTCGGGAAATTGATCTATCTCTCACATACCAGACCAGATATTGCATATGCAGTAGGTGTGGTTAGTCAGTTCATGCATAAACCGCAAGCAGATCACATGGAAGCTGCTCTTAGAATCCTTCGATATTTAAGGGGTTCACTAGGGAGTGGAGTGCTGTTCCAGAAGAATGGACATCTCAGAATAAAGACATACACATATGCGGATTGGGCAGGGAATCCGATTGACAGAAGATCAACTTCAGGTTACTTTGCCATGGTGGGAGGAAACTTGGTGACCTGGAAGAGTAAAAAACAGAAAGTGGTGGAACTATCAGCACTCGATAGTTCCACCACTTTCTGTTTTTTACTCTTCCAGGTCACCAAGTTTCCTCCCACCATGACAAAGTAACCTGAAGTTGATCTTCTGTCAATCGGATTCCCTGCCCAATCCGCATCTGTGTATGTCTTTATTCTGAGATGTCCATTCTTCTGGAACAGCACTCCACTCCCTAGTGAACCCCTTAAATATCGAAGGATTCTAAGAGCAGCTTCCATGTGATCTGCTTGCGGTTTATGCATGAACTGACTAACCACACCTACTGCATATGCAATATCTGGTCTGGTATGTGAGAGATAGATCAATTTCCCGACTAGATGTTGAAATCTAGCTTGATCTGTTGGTTCAGCTCCTTCTATTATTCGTAACCCATGATTTAGCATCATTGGTGTCTCAGCTGGTTTACAATCCATCAATCCAGTTTCTACCAACAAGTCTAAAATGTATTTTCTTTGTGAAATGAAAATACCTGTTTCAGACCGTAGTACTTCAATCCCCAAGAAGTACTTGAGTTCTCCCAAATCCTTCATTTCAAACTCCTGGAATAGATTTTTCATGAGCTGAACAATCTCTTCTTTATCATCTCCTGTAATGATCATATCATCTACATATACAATCAAACAAGTTACCCGGCCTTCCCTTCTTTTAATGAATAAGGTATGATCAAAGTTACTTTGTTGATAGCCATATTTCTTCATGGCTATTGTAAATCTGCCAAACCATGCCCTTGGTGCTTGCTTGAGTCCATAGAGTGCCTTTTTTAACCTGCATACATCTGATTGTTGAAATCTTGTAGTGAAACCTGGTGGTGGTTCCATGTAAACTTCTTCTTCTAAATCACCATGTAGGAAGGCATTCTTTACATCAAACTGGTGTAGTGACCAGTTCTTGTTTGCAGCTATAGAAAACAGAACTCGAATAGTATCAATTCGAGCTACAGGAGAAAATGTTTCTGAATAATCAATACCATAGGTTGAGTATATCATTTGGCCACCAATCTCGCCTTATATCTCTCTATTGATCCATCAACCATGTGGTTTCACAGTAAACACCCATCTACAACCAACTGCTCGTTTCCCATATGGCAACTCACATTTCTCCCATGTTTGACTCTTCTCCAGAGCCTCCATCTCGACTCTCATGGCTTGCCTCCATTCAGGAATGATTAAGGCTGACTCAACATTGTTGGGTATGGATTGAGTATATACTGTAGTAGCAAATACTTGAGCAGCTTGTGTCAGACTCCCCCTTGCCAAGTTTGCTACTGGATAGCGGCTTTTCTTTGGACTATATTCTAGTTCATATCTGATAGGAGGAACTCCCCTGTTTCTCCTGGCCGGCAGTACGTATCTTTCATGTACTGGTGATTCTTCCAAGCCATTATGTTGAGATATAATAGAACCAGGAGTAACCCAATTAGTATTACTAACCTCCGGAATATTCGTCGGGGTTGGCGGGGTTGAAGCATCCGAGACATGTAAAATGGGAGATAATGTCTCGGTGGTTCCACCAACTTGCCATGTTTGAACTATTTGAGGCAACGCTGGAGTGATCACAGTAGTCTGTATCAACCAATCTAATGGAGTACGATAAAAAAATCTCCCCCTGGACAGAAGATTGGGTGGTATAGTAGAACTCTGTTTCTAGGAATGTATAATCCATAGTAGTGTACATACAATTATTTTTTGGATTAAAACACTGGTAGCCTTTATGATGAATTCCATATCCCACAAAGACACATTTGACAGAACATGGATCGAATTTAGAACGATCTGTTTTAGGAATATGAACAAAAACAGAACATCCAAAGACATATAGTTATAGTGTCAAGGCTGTGGAGATACTCATATGATTTGATAAAACTTGAAGAGGTGTTTGAAATTGAATCACGGTTGTGGGAAGATGATTCATAAGATAAACAGACGTAGCAACAGCCTCTGGCCAAAATGAAGTTGGAACATTTGACTCGAGCATTAATGCTCTAGTCATTTCTAAAATATGTCGATTTTTTCGTTCTGCAACTCCATTTTGTTGAGGGGTATGCAGACAAGATGTTTGATGAATAATGCATATCCTTAAGAAACCTTTGGAGAGCGACATTAACGAACTCTCCACCATTATCTGATCGGAGAACTTGGATATTGGTGTTATACTAAGTTGTGAAATTCTACAAACTTAGTGATAACTTCGGATTTTTTTTAAGAAAATATACCCAGGTCATACGGGAATAATCATCGATAAAAAGCACAAAATATCTAAAGCCATTACTTGACATACATGTGCTACTATTTGGAGCTGGTTCCCAAACATCAGAATGTATAAGAGAAAAAACTGACTTGGCTCTAGATTCAGATGTATGATACGAGTTTTTATGGCTTTTAGCACGAATACAGGTTTCACACACGATTTCTTGACTTGACAGAAATAAACTAGGAAATAATTTATGAAGGTACCCCCCAGATGGATGACCCTACCTCCGGTGCCACAACCATTGTTGCCTCGTGACTGTTCCGTGAGCAAGCATTGCAGTTCCGTGTTGAGTCACTTCCTCCACATAGTACAAGCCTTGATGTTCAACTCCACGTCCGATAATTTCCCCCGACTGAATATCCTGTAGTAAACATAAATTGGGATATATCAGCACCATACAGTTCAACTCTCTTGTGACATGGCTAATAGAGAATAACTTGCATGCTAAGCTAGGCACATAGAGACAATTTTCCAGTTTAATATTTGAAAAAACATTAACGGTTCCTGCTCCTTGAACTGGTGCCAACTCTTCATTGGTTGTCTGTATCATTTCCCGACGTGGAATTGAATGACTTATAAAATCATCCTTATCGTAATTCATACTATCTGTGGCTTCACAATCAAGTAATCATTTTCCACATTTTCCTGATACATTCTTTTGAGCAAAAAATGTACAAGCAATATTGTTAGCATATTCAGATTTATTTAGCCCAATAAACCGAATTTGGCCCGAATCTGGACCAGCTTACCTCTCTAGCCCATCTCTTATGCTCGGCCCAGCTGTTGGCTTTGCCAGCCCAGCTTGGTCATTTGGCCTTTCCAGCGCAGCTTCTTCTCTTGGCCCAGCTTCTCTTTGATTCGGCCCGAGACGAACCGGCCCACCTGACCCGGCCCAGCTGCTATCAACCGATTTACTTAAGTGTTGGGGGGGAGGTAATATTAGGTTTACCCCCCATAAATCAGTACCTTGGTTCTGAGATTGGAGCTCTGCTAGGTTTTCTTGCCCATTTATAACCCTAGCGCCGCCGCCTCCTTCTCCGTCGTGGCCATGGTTTCCGGTCACAAATGGACGCCTAACCTCCTCTTGTTGGTTCCACGGTACATGAGGACCACTGGGCCTCTCGAATCCGGTCCATCCGTAAGCTTCCGTTGGAACCCTAGCCACGGCGGCCATCCCTCCTGGGCTCGGCTGGCCGTGAAATGGTGGTTGATGGCTGTGAGGAGGATGCTGGTGGTCGTGACCCTCGGTGCTCCGCCCCCAATCGTCGTGGTCATTCGCCACCGTGGCGATTGGACCTCCGGCGCCGGTTCCGTCTCTCCGTTGGCTCATCCATCATTCAGGAAACCCTACTAAGATTTGTCATGTTTTTTCTTTCCACAATGAGTACATCGGAGGTGTTTCCGGTCAATGCCTCCGATCCGGCCTGGTTTGCCCTTGCCGGCGAGCTGCTGGGGTCTGATGGTTTGACCCGGACCGCCGCCTCCTGTGTTGGTTTCTGGACCGAACTGAGCCACCAGCCGAGCTCCAACGCCTGTTCCTCCCGATTCAGTTGTTGTGACAGCCCCCATAACGGTTTGCCTATCTCGTTCCGATCGGATCGTGGAATACGCCATTTCGACCTCCGGTAATGCTACAATCCTGAGCAAATCACGTTTTTCATTATCAAAATTGTTACTTACTGCATTTAGAAATTGGTAAAGCTTTGATTCGGCCCGCTTTGTGTTCCATATTTGTATGTCCTTCGGGTATTCCATTGGATTTGGATCACGTTGCTCAATTTCCCTCCATAATTCTTGTAATTTGTTGTATAAGGATTCTAAGGAATCTTGACCTTGTTTGGTATTGTTGGTTCGGCATATGAGATCGAACAATTGGACTCTGCCTTTGCCTTTGCTATATGTTGCAGATAGTCCATTCCAGAGATCCTTTGCCGTGGCGAATTCGGCATATTGGTTAACCAATTCCGATTCCATATTGTCGAGTATCCACGAGCATACTACGAGATCATCATGTTCCCACTGTAAGTATGTCGGGTCTTCGACTTTGGGTGGTGCCGGAACACCCATGAGATGGTGAAGCTTCCCTTGGCCGCCAATCTTCATCCGGATAAGTCGTGCCCACAGGGAGTAATTTCTCTCGTTTAGCTTGACGCTTAAAACGATGTTGGATAAACTGATGATTTTGTGTATGGTATTGGTTTGTGGCAGGTTCGAGAACATCGTCGCCCACTGAGTTGCAAACGGGTCACCCGTTAGGGTAGTTTTGGTGGTGTGAGTGTTGTCCCCTTCGGAATCTGTCATGGTTAAGGTAGGTCGGTAGGCTACGGTAGATGATGATGCCGAGAAAGGTTCAATCGATCATTCTGATCGAACAATTCGGCTCTGATACCATGTTAACTATTATAGCGGAAATGTAATGTATTGAAGCTTTGTAATGCATTCAACTTATCTTCATTAATGATACTTATACTACATTGCATACAAATAGAAAACTATAACTAGACATACACCCATATGGAATATTAGTAGGTAACATATAAACAATATAAAGTTAACCAAAATATTCATTAACTAATAGTTATGTAGAGCTTGTGCAGGTTATGGTGGAAGAAGACATCTTGAAATGGATAACACCATCTTGAAGTGGATGACAAGGTGTATATTCCAACATTACATGCCCACAAACCAGATTGCTGCCTTTGTAAACTCAAGTAGTTTAGCTAACTTGGTATAGTAAGTGATTCCATTCCACAGCAGTATCCAGCCAGTCATATTCGAGGTCTTGATTTGCTAATGACTAATGTTCATCAGCAGATTTATCAAGTTTTCGCATTTCAGAGATTCTCTACGTGGAAGTTTAAACACTGATTTGACATTATGAGATCAAAACTGAACTCATTCTACCAAGTGAGTGAAAAAAAATAAACTTTTTTCTGGGGTCAAGTCCATTGATTATGATGGCCAAAAAAAAAGTCCATTGATTAAGGTAGTAAATAGTATAAAAATGATAAAAATGCAGATAATGAATTGTCAAAACCCCGAATGTAATGCACTGAAAAAATGTCATGATAAAATAATTTCTAAATGTAATGCACCAATTGGCCAAAAAAAATGTAATGCACCTTAAAAATGTCATAAAAACTAAAATAAATTACATAAAACTGTTAAGTTTTTACATCCGTTCGGATTCTCAGTTTCAGCTGTATCACCACTCATCATACTAAATACACATTCTATAGTAGAGAGGTAGGATAGAGAGACGGAGAGGTACCTAAAGTAAGGAAAAACAGGAGCAGGAAGACAGAGGAGAGAAATAATTTACATAAAACTGTTAAGGTTTTACACCACTCATCATACTAAATACACATTCTATAGTAGAGAGGTAGGATAGAGAGACGGAGAAGTACCTAAAGTAAGGAAAAACAGGAGCAGGAAGGCAGAGGAGAGAAATGATGATGATGATGATGCTACTTTGGCCATGATTGAATGCTTGATCTGCCTGCTGCTATTTAGCTTCTACTGAGATAGAGTGACTGATGGGGGGAGCTTTGGAGATTTACAAGTATGAACCGTAATGGGAGAGCTGTGCTGCGGTGTAAAAGTAACGGCTACAGAATCTTTTTCTGGGATTATTTTATGAAGAATTCAACTCAACCGTTGGATGCGTGGATGGACGGACGGAACGGAGGACAAAAACAAAAGGCTGCTGCCTCCCACTCATCCCAACTGTCTTCAACAACAAGACATCCTACACGTGACTCTTCTTTCTTGGTCTTTATCCTGTTTTACTTTTCTTGTTTTATTATTTACTGGAGCCTCAAAAACTCCGCCAACAGATAATCGTTTTTTTCATTATAAAAAAACGTTTCTAATTTAGTAAATGTAGGAACAAATAGACAGAAACACTCACCATTTACCCGCTTTGTTCAATCAGGTTGCTAAACTAAATAAGAGAAGACAACTTACAAAGTTTTATCTTACTATGTTTGATGCTTCGTTTGGCTCTTTTACTACTTTTGTTATACTTGTCCGGCAATTAATAATTATTCTATTGTTAAATGATGATGACAAGGTGAAAATTATAATATGAATATGATTCTTGTTGAATATGATTCTTGTTGAATATGTATATGATTGACACAAAATTCCATGATGTTTTATTCCACCGTCTTCCTTCAGTTTTTGCTACTGCAGCTTATCGATAGCAATCCAAGTGGCGCCACATGATTGGCCAGAAGCAGTTGGACATTATATTGGAGCAGTTGGAAAACAAAATTCTGGTTCTCTTTAGAATTAGGGAATTCTCAGAAAACTCAGAAAGAAAGAAGTGTTGTATGATGCAGGGTCTCTCCACAGTTGCATCTCACATCCCGCATGGAATCACTAAACCAAAACCCAGAATCTGTATCACCCTCAATGCGGTTTCAACTATTCCACAGCAGCAACATTGCCACTCCTTTTCTTCTCCTTCATCAACGCTTTTTCCTGTTCAGTTCTCTCCTTCTCGGAGAGGCAGCCGCCGTTTCTGCGTGACGGCTGCTACCCCATCTTCAGGCAAGTGTGTGACCTTCCAATTTGCCCTCTCATGTTCTCTTAAATCGCATTTGCATTATCTGTATTAGCATAATTGCGAAAAATTGAACTTGGGTTCTTAAGAAATCACGTTGGGTTGGGTTGGTTGCATTTTGTCGTGTTTATCATATCATTAGCAACTGGGATTCAATTAACACTGAAAAAGTAACAATGCTTAACATCAAACGTTGAAAATGATGTCTGCAGTTGGCAGTGAACAATATGCAGAGGAACCAAAAACAAATGTGAAGTTCCCAACATCCTTAAAACTACCAGGTTGCTCAAATTCACTGTCATTACTAGGAACAGGTCAGTATCTATTTATCTGTGAATCTACTCAGTGATTAGCATAAAAATTTAATCTTTGGAATAGGGCCGTGCTTGGGAGTAAAAACATAACATTTATGTTGATTTATATCATCAAAAATGTGTTTAGGATATAGGGAAAAAGTTTTTGCAATCATCGGTGTCAAGGTCTATGCTGTCGGGTTTTACGCAAACCCATCACTTTCATCAAATTTACATGCTTGGAGGGGGAAATCATCAAAGGACATTGAGCAAAACGGATCCTTGTTTAGCTCGATATTTCAAGGTAAAATATGGAAAAAGAAAAATCAAATCTTTCTATTTTGAGATTAGTTTTCTGAGGTCCAAACGATGTACTTACCACTTGATGCAGCTCCTTTCGAGAAATCGTTGTGGATTGTATTGGTGAGAGACGTGGATGGAAAAACATTTTGGGATGCACTGAATGAAGCCATAACTCCAAGACTCAAGACGTTAAATAGCATCGATGAAGCAGCTATTTCCACATTTCGCAACATCTTTCAAGGACGCGATCTCAAGAAAGGGACCAACATATTCTTGACATGGCCCGAACCATCCAAGATGCTTGTGAGTCTTCTCTGCAACATTTATTTTATTTTGAATATTGAAACGCATACAATGGTTGTATTATTTCTTAATGTTTGCTACTTGGTTGGTTGCAGGTTGCTGTCTCATCAGAAGGGTTAACATCCGATGCAGTCGCTACAATTGAGTCACAAAATGTCACATTTACTCTTTTCGATGTGTTCCTTGGAAGTGCTCCAGTTTCTCCTTCCTTGAAATCTTCAGTTGTTGATGGTCTTGCTGTGTTTCTCAAGTAGCTTTGAAGAATCATTTCTGCTCGAGCATCTTCACAACTTCTGCCATAGTTGGTCTTTTCGTAGGTTCTGCTTCCAGACACATCATTGCAATGTTGAAAACGTTGTTAATTTCATTAATTGGACAGCATTCTAAGCTGCTATCAAGAACATATTCTTCCCTCTTGTCTTGGACAACCGACTTCACCTGTTGTAAAAAAATATATGTTAATCAGCATCAAGCAGCAGAGTTTTAATCAGCGATATGAATGATGAACTACACTACCAGAATTCATGGTTTGAGCGGCAAGACCAGTAACAACAATTAAATCCAAGTCGCTTAACTTTTAGCGACGGGATAATGGACTTATGCCGACAGGAAAATCTGTTTTTCTACTAGTATTGGGAATAATTACCCAAGTGACGAGCTTGGTCCCCTCCTCCACAAATGCTTCGTCTGTTGGCTTTTTTCCCGTCAATAACTCGAGTAAGACGACACCAAAGCTGTAAACATCTCCTTTAGCTGTCGCTCTCCCCGTATCGAAATACTCTGCAAACAACGCCTTTCTGTCATTTTATTCAAATGCAAACAAAATTTTTAAAAAAAAAAGAGGCATCCATACCAGGAGCCAAGTAACCAAAAGTTCCTGCAACAAACGTAGAAACATGGGTTTTGTCTGGTTCCATCAGGGTGGCAAGTCCAAAATCCGAAACCCTAGCATTCATAGCATGATCCAAGAGAATGTTGCTCGACTTTATGTCTCTGTGGATTATGTGAGGGATGCAATCATGGTGGAGGTATGATATTCCTCTTGCAGCGTCCACTGCTATCTTGTACCTTGTCGGCCAATCTAACATTCTCTTGTTTCTTGATGTTCCTGCAATATACTCAGGTGGGAAAAAATTTGACAAAACTTGATGACCAGGAAATTTGGAGCTATATAAAGCAAAATGTAAAACAAATTACAATACCGTGGAGAAGAGAAGACAAACTTCCATTAGGCATGAGCTCATAAATGAGAAGATTGTAGCGTGAGGCAGTGCAATACCCATGGAGTGTGACAATGTTCCGATGCTTAATATCTCCCATAGCCATCACCTCCCTCTCGAACCCCCGATCCCGACCAAAGCTTCCTTTGTGGAGTCTCTTAACAGCAAAGGCAACAGAGTCATTAATCGTCAGTTTATAAACAGTCCCAAACCCCCCAGACCCTATAATATCCTTGCTGCTCAACTTCAATGTTCTTTGCATGAAAGATTCCGATGTCAGAGAATGCGCCATCATCTTGTTTCTGAACACCACCATCTTCCCTGCATCTTTTTCAAAAATTGGTCCTTATCAGAAAAAGGAAAACGACAGCTCTTCTGCCGCCATTGAAGGAGAGTTTAAGGAAATACCCGACAACCCGTCTTCATAAATCATCATCTGCTTCTGTCTCCACCTCTTGTATAAAAGGATCGAGATTACGATCTTGGACGCGACAAATGCAATGCAGCAGATTGTGATTAAAGAGACTAGCAGCAGTGGATTGTCCATTAGATTCTGCAGAGATCAATGGAAGGAGACCTGAGAAGCTTAAAGGAAATCTACTCCGCATTAATGAGTCTTTCTTGTGACGAAGTTTCCACTCTATCTATCTGCAATGGGGACATGCTTCTCTTGATGATTCATGTGTGAACTGTCTTTTCCCTTTTACCATGTTCTTATTTTAGAACGTACCATGTCTTGTATTATTACAAGGATCCAAAATTTGATCCAATGGCTGTGAGTCTGAATGCATGGCCTGCTACAGCTGTGATTGTTGGCTCACCAACTCCAACCTATATCATGTGAAAAAAGTCCAAATCTTTATCAGCCTGTCCCTTTCAACAACACATTGGTAATTAAAGATACCACAATACCTAATTCTTTCTTGTTCTATTCAAGGTTGCCTTGTTTTCATTTAGGTTATATACTGAGAGATAAGTTACACATGTAGAAATTAGAATTTTAGGGAACTAGTGTGAGGAGATTGATGACTGTGGTCGCCCATGAAGCTTAACCACATGATATGAAAATTATTATTGATGAACATGTAGCAACCAATTGATGATAGAAACGAGTCATACCCAAATAATAATCATATTATACAACTTGAATTTCATCCTAAAATCAATTGATTACAGAAGAACGTAGTATTTTTGTATATATGGTGTCTAATTTTTAGAAACCCACCGATGTGAGATTTTATATCACAGTGACTTCAACAACTGCCACCGCTCTATCTGAAAGGGTTAAAGGCCGAGCCACTTCCATCTCTTCAATCTGTCAACGCACGCCCACATTCATGGAGAGGACATTGATTCACATTAAGTTAGGAAATCATAATAATTATAGTACAAAATGCAGGTTCAGGTTCATTACATTCGTTATTCAATGTCTCAGGCATTACCCAAAACTTATAATAAGCTCACATGTTATCTTATTCACATATTCTTCTTCAGTTTGGTAGGTCTAGGATTAACTATATAAACACAACACAAGATGGCATTGTAGGAAACCAGAGCCTCAAAACAAGGAACAATAAAACATGGATGCATAAAACAAGGAATGTACCACTTTTCCTATATTTAAGCATTAGATTCCTTCTTGTATCTAGGTTAGTGTTTTAGGCTTTATGTCTTCTATAGAGTTATATAAACTGCATGTAATCTTCAAATCAATACAATGTGAATATTTGAGTTATACTACAAATCTATATCTTTCAGTTCAATATGGTATCAGAGCTGCGTTTTTCGATCAACTAGGATCGAACACCTCCAGCAATCATCATTTATCAGACTTACCTGGGCGGGTCATGTCGGAATCTGATGGAAGCATCAATTCCGGTCAGGAACTAGCCACAACTGATTCTTGGCGGCTCAACTGGCGATCATCCTGCAATACCTGCCACAACCGGTAAGCCTCAATGAGAAATTATGATATAACAATTACTCACTCTGGGCTCGGCTGATGCGAATGACAATCAGTTTTAGATATTTTGTATTGTTTGTCGATGATTGCACTCGTATGACATGAGTGTATTTTTTAAAACAAAATGGCAAAGATCCCATACTGCTCGAACAATAAATTATTCATCAGATTTCATGTCCACATACTCCAGAACAAAATGGTGTGGCAGAAAGGAAAAATCGCATATTGCTCGAAATGACAAGATCCCTACTTATTGAGTCAAAAGTACCTACGTTTTTTTGGCCAAAAGTTGTTGCCACGTACCTTCTAAATTGCCTCCCTACAAAGATATTAAACCTCAAAACATTGATTCACACTCTTTCTGAAATTATCAAAGTGCCCCCAACACTCAGTCTAACTTCTCGTGTTTTTTGATGCTTTGTGTTCGTCCACATACCCAAAACTGACCGCACCAAATTTTATATGTGTGTTGTCAAGTGTGTTTTTGTAGGACATAGAGTAAATCAAAAAGGGTATTGGTGTTATGAATCTAAAACTCGTCACATGTTCACCACTATGAACTGTGATTTCTTTGAAACAGAGTATTTCTATCACCAATTCAGTGTTCAGAGGGGGGGTCCTACTGTAGATCCACTGGATTGGGTATGTAGTCCAAACGTCTCCTATGATAGTCAAAGTCTCTCCTATAATGGTCCAACATAGCCGGTTAGCTGAACCACCGAGCCAACATTTGAAACGCAAGTAACGACCAGTGAGCTAAGGGTCACAACTGATACTCCCTTGTTTGAGGTATCCGAGGCAAGCCCAGTAAGTCCATCTGAACCTCAAAGTGAAGATGTTGTTATTGAAGAATTAGGAGAACAGGAGGAAGTGATGACTAGAGGATACAAAATATCTCTAAGAGAGAATCGAGGACGACCACCTAAGAGGTACACACCGGACAAGGAAGAGTTAAATAAATTTAGGTATCCAGTGCTAAATGCAGTAAGGGGGAGGTTAAGTGATGAAGCAAAGGCATTCACAATGTCTATTCTCACAGAAGAAGTTCCAAGTACAATCGAAGAGGCCCAACAATCAAACAACTTGCAACAAGCTATGGATGTTGAAATGGAGGCACTGGAGAAGAATAAAACATGGGACATTTGCAGGTTACCTGCTGGAAAGAAACCAGCAGATTACAAGTAGATGTATACTATCAAATACAAACAAGAAGGATTCATTGATATATACAAAGCAAGATTGGTGTCGAAAGGATACACTCAGACATACGGGATTGACTATTCCGAGACATTCTCGCTCGTAGCTAAGATAGACACAATCAGGGTATTATTGTCTATAGCCGCAAATAAAGACAGGAAACTCCACCAGTTCTATGTAAAGAATGCATTTCTTCATGAAGACCTTGAAGAAGAAGTATATATGGAGGTCCCACCAAGATACATAATGAAATTCAGGAAGGAAAGGTGTGTCGACTGAAAAAGTCACTCTATAGTCTGAAACAATCTCCTCGAGCATGGTTTGGGAGGTTCACTATCGCCATGAAGACATATGGGTATAAGCAAAGCAACTCAGACCACACCTTATTTCTGAAAAGACAGGAGCCCTAATAACGTGTTTAATCATTTATGTTGATGACATGATTATCACAGGGAATAATCCAGAAGAGATGGCTTAAGAGGAACTTGTTTGAAGAGTTCGAAATGAAGGATCTCGGAAATTTAAAATACTTTCTTGAGATAGAGGTGTTAAGGATCTTCATATCTCAAAGGAAGTATATTTTGCATGTCTTGACGCAGGCAAAAATGTTGGAATGTAAACCAGCTGAGACTCCAATGGTAGTAAATCATGGCCTACGAATATCAGAATGAGCTAGACTAGCAGATAAATAACGATATTAAAGGCTAATGGGCAAACTTATATATATGTCACATACTCGACCGGACATAACCTATGCGGTATGGGTAGTAAGCCAATTTATACATCAACCTCAAGTTGATCATATGAAAATACTCATGAGAATTATGAGGTATTTGAAGGGTACCTCAGGAAATGGAGTTCAGTTCAGAAGGAATGGTCATCTGGAAATACAAGGATAAACAAATGTTGACTGGGCAGGCAACCCGGTTGATCGAAGATCCACATTCGAATATTTTACCCTTATTGGTGACAATTTGGTAACTTGGAGAAGTAAGAAGCAAAATGTGGTGGCCCTATCAAGTGAAGAGGCACAGTTCTGTGGAATAGCGAGGGGACTATCAGAAATGCTATGGCTGAGAAAACTAATGACGGAAATTGGTTTTCCCCCAACTGAATCATGTGAACTGTTATGTGACAATAAAGTGGCAATCAACATTTCAGAAAATTCAATTCAACATGATCGGACCAAGCATATTGAAGTAGACAGACACTTTATAAAAGAAAACCTCAAAGCTAGAATCATCAAACTTTCGTTTGTTCGCTCCGAGGATCAATTAGCAGATATACTCACCAATGCAGTAAACTCAAAGACATTGAATGAGGTACTGAGCAAGTTGAGCATCAGAGACCCGACTACTCAACTTGAGGGGGAGTGTTATAATCAAGGTCAAAAAAGTGAGAAATAAAATGTCAAAAGTTCAATAGTAGTGTTGACAAGCTACTACCAACATAATTAGTGCTCTCATTTTGTCAACAAAGTAGAAAGTAGATAGTGATATATTTGTATAAGTTGAGATGCATACCTGCTATGAGTCGAAGGTTGTAATCCAAAACACAATCAATAGAAGAAGTTTTACCTCATACAACAATTTTGTCATTTCAAATTAACTCATTCGCGGTAATGTTAGATTGCAACATTTAATATATAAACACTGCAGAAGGTTTGCGAAATATTTAGTTGTAATATCAATCACAATTCAAGATTACATTAGTTTTCAGGTGTAGCGAACAAGATTCCGCATTGACCGAACAATCAATATATAAACTACCAGACTCAAACATGCTGATCACATTGGAGAACAAAGAAGACACCATAAAAATCAGACTCACAACTCCAACTGATGAGACCTGACAAACCACGTCTGAACCCATCAGACTCAACATGTACACCACTTTCTCGACCATCAATCCTTCCATTTCTACCTTCAAGCTCCACATTTCACTACTCCCTTTTAGAAAAGCATCAACTAAACATTTTATCTTTACATCTCACAGGATCTGGAACAACACTCACCAACATGTGCTACAACTCACCATTCACTATACATACTTTCTATAGTTGTAATTGCTGTCATGTTCCTACCTTACATTATATATGTAGTATGTAATCTGCAATGTATGATAAGTTTTAAGCTTCAATATCAAGTTGAATCCAATACAATGTTTTCCCTTATCAAATCCTTATCTTCTCAATTTAGTCCACACTTATAATTACAACACTCCCAACAAACCAAAGCAGACTATTCTTAATTGTAAATGAAAATTAAAGTAACGACGTCAGGATCTATATATAAACATTGTATCTAATCAAGGTTACAATAAGTGAAGTGTATATCTGTATGTCCAGAACCACTAAAAAAGTTGCCTTTTTTTGTCACCCTCTCGAAAGAAACAAGCATATGCGATAGACGCAGCGTAAAAGGCAGAACTTGAGATTGTGGTCACGGGCCCTATCATGTGTGTTTACCTTTGGTTTAGTTTTTTTTACTTCTGGAGTCGGATTGGGTTGCAATTAAAGAGGCTGAAACTGAACAGAATCACACAACAGAACTTGGGGTTTTGAATGGTTGGTGGTTTGGGTTTCTGCAGATGGAAGGAGAGGAACGGGAAAGCAACGGTTTGAATCATTGTTGTCACCCAATGGCTTTGTCCACCTCTGTTGTAGTAGAGGAAGATGACTGCAGCTGCTTAGCCGATTAGTAGAAAAGCGATGATCAGTCCTTGGAAATAGGAAGAAGAAATTGATCAATAATGGGAGTAGAGTTGTCTTGAGATTCTGCAGATACGTGATTATTGTTAAACAATATAATATTAAGCTTCTTCTTCAATAATCAAGAACAATTTCAAGTGAAACAAATCTCCAAAGAGTAAAACGAGAAAAATTACCTTGTAACATGGTGTCCTGATGTTCTACGGATTCACCATTTCCATTGGGGCCAAAGAGAGAACCTCTGAGAAAAGCTTTTAGAGAAGCCAACTATTCTTCATTATGTTCTTATTTGTTCGGTCAACAATTCATTTTTCCAAGCACACAGATCTAAGCTACCAAACAATTCTTCTCGGGAGATGAATTTCGTAAACTAAAGTTGATGCTTCATAAGTAAGTCATATTTTAGTTTAACAATTGATAGTAGTTGAAGTGCAGATGAAAGGAGACCAGATGCATAAAGAATCAAGGCAACATAGTGGAACCCCAAAAATAAATGAAAAGGGCAAAAGGCAACAAACTTTGCAGTGAATCGTAAGGTTTATACAAGACATCATCAACCACTGCATATACAATAGAATATACTGGAGCTTTGTAACAAGTGTAAGATCCATCACCTTCCTCTGCTATTCTCTTGTTTCCTCCTACTTTGGCTTCAATTTCAGGGATGCACTGTAAATATGCCGGTATTCAAGATCAGATTAGAAAACCGAGTCAAACTAATGGAAAGCAATCGATGAAGAGGGATACAAATTACCTGTTGATGCAATAACGAAGTCCAGTGGGTGGAGGTCCATCGTTAAAGACATGGCCAAGGTGAGCATCACAAACAGCACAAAGAACTTCCTGTCGGGGCATAAAGATAATAGAAAGGTCCATCTTTGACTTCACGTTGTTTGCTACAGGTTGATAGTAAGATGGCCAACCTGTTCCACTATCAAACTTGGTAGATGATCTGTAACAAACACCATGATTTTGTCCTTTTAATCAAACTCAACAAGAGAAAATCGATAGGAAAGTTGCTATGATGAGAAATAGAACAAGCTACATACTCGAACAAAGGAGTCTCACAACAAATGCAGTGATATGTTCCTGGAGATTTTGTGTTCCAATACTCCCTGAAAGAAAAGAAGATTAAGATGATTGATTCTCAACACGGTTGACTCAATCTGATGCTTTGCAGAAATTAACTGCTGATCATATAATAATTAACATCATTGAAGATACACTAGAATAGCAAATCAAGAACCGGCTAAAGCTACGCTTTATCATCATTTTCTCTTTTTAGGTAGACAGTAAATCTAGTCATGTTCAAGCAGGAAGGTGGCCTTGAAAGTTAACTACACAGTATGCATAGCGCTTAATCATGAAAGCACTTGAGAATCGAATCTTGGAGTCCAACAATGGAATTCACACCCTGTAAAGGCTCGTTCAGTTCCCTTCTGCCGAGTAATATAGTATTGCTCCGGTGTCAGCCGCTTCTTCAAGTCTTCTTCACTTAAAGAATAACTGCCTGCATTCTCTGCGATTATACATGACAAAGGAATTCGTCAACGTTTTCATAAATGTTACGAAAAGTAATACGACAATAATAGCAAAGCGAGGCTTAACTAGAAGATGTGGCAAACGAGCAACTGAATCTCTAGAGTAATCAAAATTTGGAGTGAACAAATCTCAAAGAAATAGCTTCAAAACAGCTTAATTTAAATTACCGGCAAAAAAAACATTTGGATTTCCAATAATGCAGCTGCCAGTTAGAAAAACCATATACAGCTTATGATAAGCTACCGCTGTTTTTGATAACCTGCTTATATGCTCTTGAACTTGAAGGTTTCATTTCCAAAACAGAAACATTTGGCCAATTATTTTAAAAAGTCTGCCAATCTCAGTATGAGCAAGGAATTACTATCACTAAATATTATCTCTGGCCTACAATGAAGAAAGATCAAACTTTTAGGTACAGGAACACCCAGAAAGACAGCGAAGTGGCAACCTTGAACGTTGTCTGGTTTCTGAGAAGAAGCAGAAGACCCCATAGCGCGAACAGAGACGAAAACCCAATTCCTCTTCCACAAGGCTTGACCACGCGATCCCAAGAAGATCTTTGAATTGGGAGATTTTCCGAGTTGGGTTCTTGAGCTTATGTGTGTCCGCAACGTCAGAACATGATGAGCAGCAGCCGCCATATTACGTATTTTATTACCGAATCGGAAATTTGAAATACAAAGAATTCAATAGCATCTGGGGGCTTCACAAGGTGAGATATGCTTCAGAGGACGTGGTATCGTCTGGACAAGGAGAGGTGAGAAAGGCTGTGGTTGCTCCACGTATGACGACGATAAGTTCTAGAAGCTTACAGTCACGTTTGTCGGAAACCTTAACCAATTGGAATCGCCTGTTCAGAAAATGTCTGTCACCGTCTGGTAATAAATCGTGGTGGAGCAGCCGTACTATCCATTCAGTTTTCCTATCCGTAAACTGTTTATTGGTTAGCTTACATTCAACGGTTCTTATAAAATTAGTATACTACTATATATGTAATCTCCGCTTTGGCCATTAGTAGTTTTATTTCTTAATATTTTTATTTTTTATATTTAATATAAATTAATTTTAAATAAGTATAGAGTAAAATAATTTTCAAAAATAAAATAATAAGTTTATTATTATAAAATTTAAAAAGACAGTTTTTTCAGTAAATATACACTATAATAATTTTTTTAAAAGTTCATTGTTATAAGTTTGAATTATTAATAATAAAAATATTAAAATTTAAAAATGCATGAACTAATTAATTATATAGATAAGTTATAATAAATTATATTTTGAAATACAAATATTATATATTATAGGGAAAAATATGAAAAAAAATGTAATATGTTTGTCAAAAGTTGTGGTTGATGGAACTAGTTTTGGAGTGTAGGTAATTGATGTAACATGTTTCATGTTGTAGGTTTTAGATGGAAACGTTTGTTATTCCGTTTGTTTGCCCGTTAAAAACCAGCATGTGTCAGACACGTGACACGATTTGTCAGATTTTAATGAATTTTTTTTGTAAATGCCCAAGATACCCCTACACCTATTTCCCTCCGTAAGCCTTCTTGAAATACTAAGAATATAAAACCACTCTGTCAAGCTATCGAAGCAACGACAGGGCACCTCACGACTGTCTTCTTCACCGAAAGACTCGAACCTCCAAAGCAGAAATACTGAACAAGATGACGAAATTGATGTACGTGAAAACGAGCTCGACGGTGTCCTTCTACGAGGAAGAAGATTCAAATGAGGCATCGACTCCATCAATCCTTGAGTGAGTCCCGTAGCAAGCTTCTTCTGATTCGATGGGCTAGAAATGTTGCTTCGGACAGAGAGCGTTCTCTTATGATTAGGAACCTTTGAGAATCTCTCCTCAGTGGGATGACAGGAGATTCTTCCAGTTTCTTTGGTGGACTATCACGAAAGTTGATACTAACTCCAGCCATCAAAACTGGTTTTATAGCCCATTCATAACCTAGAGAAACTGCCAAATGTAGCACACCTTGCCCTTTCTCATCTAGGTTGCACGGTCCTTTACCATCTTCAGTAACTTTATGAAGGAGCCATGCATACAACTTTTCTTTCAAAAGGACCTGAAGGACCTGCCACTTTGTATAATTCGGTGAGGCCGACTCAGGCAGAGTCTCTAGGACCTGGGAGTTCTCCTCTTCTTCCTTTAATACTATGAGTCTGCTAACAATTATGTGTTTTTCTATCGTGCCCTCCAATGAAATACTCACGTTACTGATACGAGGGAGAGAAAGAAGCCTGTCAAGTTGCATGTGAAGATGCATCTCATACATAGAATCGCCATAAACTTCCCCAGCATCAACATCTTTAGCAAATCCTGCTCGGTAATCAAATTCACGCACTTCACTAGAAGCCAACCTATTAAAGCATGTGATATAAAATGGGACTACTCCAATACTGTGGATAGGGGCTTGGCAAGAAAGAACCCCGTCGCAAAGAACTATTGTAGGAACTTCCACTTCCCCGAACATACAAGACCAATTGCATTCCCTCACCTCTCTTGGGATCTTTAAAAATGTGCCAGTGATTAGAACCTGTTTGATGAAGCAAAAAAATACAGCTTTTCAACACAAGAATTATACCCTAGTGTTGTAGATAAATCCAAGATCTTTAAAAGTATCTTGATGTTCGCAGAACCTAGTCTAGATCACAGAAAAAACATCCATCGTTCAGGGAACATAGATCGACTTAGTTAAAGTCTTAAAGAAATCAATTATCATTTCATAAATCAAGAAAATGTGTATTGAATATATTTTTTACCAGTATTTAAAAAAAAAACGTTCAAGTGACAACTCACAAATTAATAGCTGATCTCTGCAATTAATACTTAACCTCACAATTCTTAAACCGCTGATAAATCGTGCCAACATATTCCTCCAACCAGTAGGACAACAATCAAGGAATAGGTACTTCTTGAAATACTATTAAGCATGCTAATTTTAAAATTTGTTCTAGAAAATTGCAATCTGTTGTAACCAGGAATTTCTGACCTCAATTTCGGAGTCTGGGTAAGCCCACTTGGGTGAGAAGTCAGCAATGCTGAAAAGCTGGTCCTGGGAAATAGAGGGACTCAACGAGGATTCATCCACAGCATTTTCACACTCAGCAGTACTCCATGATAACCCAGATGTAGACTGCATTTGCAGATTTTCAACTTCTCCAAGTTCTCTGGAAACCCACCGTGAAAAACTATCAACTTTTTTAAAACTTTCCTCTCCATCAGACAACAGTCGTCTGGCAGTGAAAGAACTGCTAACATCCTGTTCTAGTGATATAACATTCTCTAGGAACCTGGTATCCGGTACATAGAGAAAGAAAGATGATGTGGATGAGGAACAAGTCTAGAGAGAGAAAGAGAGTTGAGGACGACACGATGAGAAGGGGAGATGGAGAGGTATGTGGTTCCCGCGTCGGATAAGAGACTCAGTGTTACACCAAATGAGTGTGGTATAACTGATATATGAAGAAGACAGGTACATTTCAGGAATTTCACTATACAAATACGTCACGTGCAGGGCATGTGCACACTTAACGGATATTTTGGACGGAAACATAACGACTGCATCAAATACCTACAACAACAAACATGTTGCATCAAAAACTACAAATGTGTCGCTTTGACAACATTGGGTAAATGGTTAATAACCAAATTGTTACCCCAACTTTGAGCACTTTACAAATTGATACATGAACTTTGATTTTTTAAATATTGCTACATCTACTTTTAGAGTTGTGTCAAATTGCTACCTCAGTTAAGTTTTCCATTTTCTGTTGTTTCATTTTAGAATCACGACTTTGCTTCGATTTCGTTTCGTTTTGATTCGATTCTGCTGTTTCGTTCCAATCGAACCCAGAATCGTTGTTCTAAGATGAATTCCGTTGTTCTTGGGATGTCGGGGCCATTGGCCGATGACAATCGTTACGCATCTGCTGTGATTCTTGGTCATGGAAGTGTTTGATGAAAGTCCCACACGGAACTAGAGTCCACGAGCTGTTTGATTGTTGGGTGCATTCATACTTGTTGGGGTTTGATCTTGTTCAACCATTCTGATGTTGAATTTGAGGTGAAATTGGGTGATAGAATTGAACAGCTGATTATTGAGAAGATCATAACCCGCTATGGAGGTTGAAGATTTGGATGGAACTTTGACAGGTGAAGGCGGGTTAGGATCGACTGGTGTTTGATCCTTCAATGTTGTTTTATGGCATTTTTACTAACTAGGGGATGGATATTACAGTGTTCTTGCATTCTCTTGTGGAATGACTGTATTGCAGTGATGATGTTACTCAATTTATGGCATTTCTACTAACACTTTTTCGTACGTTGTATTGTGGTGTAGTAAGAAAATGTTATATTGCGGACACTGTAATTAAGTATATTAGGGTTCGGATAAATATGAACTCAATGGATCTTGAGAAAAATAATGAATTTAGATTATAATTTATATTAATTAAAATATTTACTAAAAATAATAAAGGGTTTGTCTTTTAAAATTAGTTAAACTATTAAATTATTTAAATATTTAAAAAATATTTTAAAATTATTAATTAATTATATTTAAGTTGTTATAATTCTTTATTTTGAAAATTAATTAATACAAATTAATTGTATTATATACTATATATGTATATAAAAGACATAAAAGTAGGGGAATATATGTCTTTTACCACATTTCATTCTATTTTCATATACCACAACAAATAAATAATTTCATATTATTATCTCCTATTGCTTATTCTATATTTAGTAGTTCTTATTTCGAATTCATGCAATTCCATTAAAGAAATGCACAGTTAAATTCAAACTACATTTTTTCTTTCGGATATTGCATTTTAACATCAAGAATAATTTTTTTGCAAAATAAAAACAAAGCAACTAATGCGAGAAGAAATGTGGACACCTATAAAAGTATATAAAAGACCATCTGTACTAAATAGTAAAAATTAATAATTATTTGAAATGGATAGACAATCGAACTGAACCAATTCTTTTGGCCAAAAAAAACTGAACCAATTAATAAACTATTTTCAATTATTCCTTCATCTGATCAACCGTGCCGTGAGTTGTATCAAAATATGTCAAACTCAAATATGATATGTAATTTGACCTAAAAAAATATGATCTATAAATAATGATGAATCAATTTTCAAGATCCAATATTAATTACGGGTCCACAGGTTAAACCGTATAACTTGTGGACCGATATTTTTTTAATTTACACAATATGAATTTTGCAAGTCACACGCATAACTTGTCTACCCATACAACTCATATAACCCATCAACTTTTATATATTTTATTTATTATAATATACATTTAGTTATAACAATACACCTAACCCACAAGTAGGGTCGACAATGGTGCGGTGAAAAACCCATAATCATGGTTATAGCCGTTACTGTTTAAAACGGTTAACCGTACCATTATGATGTGGTGCAGTTATTGTGATGAATTTTCTACCCATAATGGTTATGTTATTTAAGTTATACCATGGTTATACCATGGTCATTATATAAATATATTAATTAATTATTATTAATAAACTAATATATACTAAATAATTGAAGTTATAGTACATACATGTAATAAATAAATATGATGTTAAATTTATATATTTTTATTGTTGATAATATAGATTTATGAAAAAAATTTAAATAAAATTTTCGGTATTTTATTATATTACATATATTGAATAAATATGGATATACGGGTAAAATCATGGTTAATAACCACGGTTATTTTAATGGTTATGGTATTGAAAATTGTACCCGTAATGGTTATGGTATGTGATTTAAAAATATGGTATGGTTATGTAATTTGTCATACCCGTACCATACCCTAACCATTATCAGACCTACCCACAAGTCAATCGGATTCAAATCCGACTAAAATTTTCATATAAGTTAGATGAATGGTTCGTGAATCTAAAATGTCCGACTCAAACACAAACAATTTGTCACATTATTATATATGTTTTAAAAAAAATTGCTAAGCCATCCATATCTCAGCCACCTTAGCAAGGTTCTTGGTAGAAGAACCAGACTCTCCAAGAGCTTCCATGGCTGCCTTTCTCATCTTCAAGCTCTTCTCCCTCACTTCTCCTCCCTTATCCCCTTCCATCAACTCTCTCACCGCCCTCTCCACGTCGTCCCTGCCCACGAACCGATCACCATCCCTCTGCTTCACCGGAATCGCCATCTTCATGTCCTCCACCAAGATATTCCGATTCAGGTGCTGCTCAGCTTGGAGTGGCCACGCAATCATTGGGACTCCTGCCATGACGGTCTCAAGCACCGAGTTCCAACCGCAGTGCGTCACGAACCCGCCCACCGATTCCTTCCGTAGAATCTCCACCTATAATCAGGAACAAAGTCAGAATTTAAATGAGCACAAATTTTAAATTTAGCATTTTTTAATTGATCTGTAGTTTACATTTTAATTTATAACATGTTTTTGTTCTAACTTCTATGTTATGATTTTTTTTTGAAAAAAAATATGGATATGCCACTGACCTGCGGTGCCCATCCCTCTACGACTCGACCTTGTCCACGTGTCCTCTCGAGAAACCCTTCTGGAAGGACATTCCCCATATCGACCTCTCTCCCGTGTTCCACCGTTGACCCACCAGAGACCGGAGCCTTGAGAACCCACAAGAATCGTTGACCGCTTTTCTCTATCCCGGCAGCCATCTCTCCGATCTGAGCGGTCGAGAAGGATCCTTTGCTGCCGAAGCAGAGGAACACGACACTCTCTGTCGGCTGGTCCTCGAGCCAGGACATGTAGTCGAGTTTGTCTGGGCAAGCTTCTGTCTCTGCGATTAGTGGCCCGATGCAGTAGATTGGAGGTGTCGGGCCTGATGGTACGCAAGCGCCACTAAGAAGGTCCTGCACCGCTCGCGGCTCGAGCTCCTGGAATGTGTTGATCAGGATCCCGTCCGATTTGGCTATGTCGGAGCAACAACGGTGCATTTCCTCAAATGCGGGGTCGTTTCGGTCGAGTGCGGGCTCCACCATGTCGGTTGCCTTTAGGGGTGGTAGTCCTGCGGGGAAGTGGATGACTTCTTCGTGTTGATCCTTGAAGCTAGTATCTGTCGACTGTCGTAAAGTAAGTCTGGTCTCTTGTGTAAGTTTTGAAAAATTTAACTAAAAGAATAAGGTTACATTTGCAAAACATATTTTTATTCTAGTTCTTATCAAATAAATTTTGATTTTTTTTTAATAATAAAAGAATAACTTAATTATTAAAATACTATATTTTTTTATATAATCGATTTAATTTAAATTTAACATAAATAATAAATTTATTTATATGATAAATTCTTAAACTGTAATGGGCAAAAACTTTATTAACATAATCACACATTATTGTTGTAATGGCACGATTAAATACATAAATATATAATACGAAAAATTATAATTTTTAAATTTTCACAGCATAATTGTCGATCATAATTATAAATACTTACAAATGAGAAATTACATCTCATGAGGTGCAAATTAGAAATTATGGGTTAATATTTATTTTCTCGAAGAAAACAATTAGGAGAAGTTTACATATTACATTCTGATTTACTGTCGGATTGTTTTTTTGTTTTGCTTTTTTTTATAGTTACGTATATTAGGGCTTACAATTTTCTACGAAACACGACATTGACACACATGAAAAAAATCGTGTTCGTGGAAGCATATGATTGAATGATAACACGATAACACAAAAGTATATTTGTATTGTTTTCGTATTTAGATATCAAAACACGACACACACAATAATACGATAAAGTTGGACTTAAAAGTCTATTTTTTAATACTTTTCTAAACAAACCTATTTTAATTGATTTTAAAAGTCTATTTAGAAATTTATTTTTAAAAATTTGTCAACTCTATATTAAATACTCGTAAAATATGATGTTTGAATTGTTAATACTTACTATAAACAATTCGTTATTTTAATATTTCCTTATAACTCTCGATTATGAAGATATATCTGATTAACTTAAGACAACACGATAACACGACATGAATACGTATGAAAAGTTGTGTCGTGTTCGTGTTGAGAAACATGACACGATAAATTTACCGTACGTGTTCGTATTTGGTAAATCTCACACAATAAACGTATTGATATGCACAATAACACGCACGTATGCACGATCTGTCACCCGGGTATGATGGGTATATGGGGGTTTGGAGAGAACCAAATAGTCAACAAATAAACTCAAATTGACCCATTTTAAAACTTCGGGGACTAATTAACTATCTTTGTTAGACATCAGGAGCTTAAACAATAATAAATATTTAAATGTTTTTTAAATAGCATATTCTTTATTTAGTAACAATCAATCATCCAACAACTCTCTATAATGGTGAAAGTGAAACTATCATTATGTTTTGATAGAATTAATTTTTATAACTAAAAATTAATCGAGTTTTATTTATTTATTATATTTTTAGGTGTCCGCAAATGCTTGGACAAGCTAAAAAAATGGAAAAACAAAGCTTGCCTGAATCGTCAAAAATCTTCGGGAAGTAGAGAAAACCGGCGAGTGCAGCGGCGCCGGAGGTGTAGAAATAGAACGTAGGGACCCCTAGCTCCCGGCAAATGGGGAACGCCGACGAGCAAAACAGATCCATAACCACCGCTCTGATGGCAGCGCCGGAGGAGGAGATCTCAAGCAGGGAGCGTCTGAAGCTCTCTTCAGTACTCCGGCGAATGAATTCGAAGCCCACGGCGGCGCGGCTGACTTCTGCGGTGGATGGGAGGGTGGAGAGGTCAATGGAAGGGAAACGGAGGAAGGAGATGGTGGGGAAGGAACTGGAGATGGAGGCGATGTAGGAGGTGATTGTGGGTGAGTCCATAAGACCGGTGGTGAGGAGGACGGTGATGGAGTAGCGGTGATTGTATCGGCGGTTGAGGAGCTTGCCGAACTCGACGGTGCAGATAACGTGTCCGATTCCGGGGCAAGGGTAGAGAACAATGGTGTCTGCGAGCTTTGATTCGGACATGGCAGACTTCCGTAATCACAACGGCAATGGATTGCTCAAGGAAATAGGTTGAAGAAGGTGTTTCTCGATCTATGGACAATGGAAGTCTTCGTACCACCGTAGAAGATTATTAAAATCATTAGTAATAATTAATACTTTTAAGTTTTAACTTAATTTTATGCATATCTTTACAAAAAAAATTATTAGTAATTTTTTATTTATTTTAGTAATAATAATAATATATTATATTTTTATTATACAAAAAATATTTTTCACAAAATTATAAAAAACTATATGTTAATGCCCATATATATATAATTCTCTTAACTTAACTTTTATGATTTATTATTTATATCAATGTACATATAAAAATATTAGTACTTATCTACAATAGTCACTGTTATCAAAATCGGACCGGACCGGCGGTCGAACTGAGAGTCGAACATATATTCGGTTTGGTTCAGATAAAACACTGTTTTGTAAATGAACAGTGTTTGAACCGACCAGTTTTGCAAAAATTATATGTTTTTTTTTAAACAGTTGGTTCCCGATTCATTTTTTTGGATGATTTTTTTTACAAGCCAATCGTTTTTTTCGGTTTAAATCAATTGATTTTATTATGCACAAATCGATTGACTTTAAGCAGTGTTAAACGATTGGTTTTGGAATTCGGCGGGATCCCAAAAATGGGTCAGCAAGCAGATTGTGTCGTCCATTGACTCGTCGTACATGAACTAAAGAAGACACTTTAGATTAGGGTTTTGTTCCTTGATGAAATGGGCGAACGATAAGCAGTCATCGACGACCTGATCTACGTCGGGGACTAAGGCCATGAGGTCGCGGGAGCGACCGTGGGCCTCGAGGTCGAAGGCGAAGCAAGCGAAGCCCCGCTGCGCAAGGATGATAGGGGTCATTTGGAATGTCCACGAGATGTCGTTGTTGTAGCTGTGAATCATCAGGATGACGTCGCGAATCTGGGTGTGGTTGAGCGGAATCAATGAGCGGGTGAAGAGAGAGGCCCCTGGGGAGGAGGTGTAGAAGGATCTGGTGCCCTTGATTCCTTGCTGCTTGAAGTATTCGTCTTCATCCTCTGGAGTGTGGAGTGTCACCCCAATAATTGACAACATGGGAGTTGGTCGTAGGTTCTGAATCGACAACCTATTGTGTTTGATTTTGCTTATGAACAGTGAACCACACGTTGAATCAGGTCCAACAGGAAATCAGCCTCCTCGCCGGTTCGAGGGTCGGTCTGGTTCTAATAACACTGACAATAATAACAATCTCTAATGTTTTAGTATACATATTATATTTTATATATTTATTAACTTTAAATTATATTTAGTTTATAAATATATAATACTTAATTTCGTGACATTATTGTAATGAAGTATGTGGTGTTTATATGTGACTTATGTCTTATTTTAATAAGAGTATTATGTGATATATGAAATGATCCTTAATTAATTTATATTTGTATTTAAAAAAGTAAATTTTAAAATGTGCAAACTTGATATTCAAAAAATATAATATTATGTAGTTTATTATTATATAAATTTCACTTCATAAAATATATTTAAGGAAAAATTATAATTACTAATGTGAAATAAAGAGAAATAATATGAGTTTTGTAACTTATCTTGAAAATAAATAAGAGATTTTGGAAAATTTTAAAGTGATTTACATGACATACCACTTATGAATGAGAAATTTATGATTGACATTGATCAATTAGAAAATGTTAATTTAACATTAGAAGTGAGAAGATAGGGCTGAGCTCAAACGGGACGGGTAGGTTTTTTGGCAAGACCAAGTTCGAGCCCAAAATTTCGGTCCTTACTTTTGGAGGACCGAGACCGATTTTGGGCAAAAAAGCCAGTCTGTCTTGCTTGACTCGGGTCGGTCTCGGTATTGGACCGATTTTTTTGAAAGAAACGAAATCTTAATCGACGTTGCTTCTGCTAGGTAGCCTTGTCTACCAGAGTCTCTTTCACAACGACCCTTCTCTTCTCCCTCTCGCCTGACACCACTACCACTTGACCGTGCGGCTGAGAGGGAGGCAACAGATGGGAATGGGCGAAATTTCCATCGACTCCATCAACGTCGAATAGAGCTTGAGTGCCTGATGCCTCGAACAAAGCCTGAGAGTTGATCCGGATGAGAGACGCGACGGAACAGGCTCGTTGATATTAGGTCAGGTACAAGGAGGAGGAGGCTCGTTCTTTTCATTTAGTACAAGGAGGCAGGTTTGCCAGACACTTAGATGCTCCACTTTCAACACTCTCATTTGAAGGAGCAGGAGACTGTCCGATTAGGGCTTCCAAGTTTGCTTATTGGGATTGTTCTTTTATTCATTATAATAAGCCCATTCTATAGAATAGTCGGGGCGGGCCATTCAGGATATGGGTGAAAAAAATCTAGCCCGACCTTCAGGAAAAAAAAACATGTTCTGTCTCAGACCGATTTTGTCGAAATTTCGATCCAGCCAGTCGTTTTTGCTTAGCCCTATGAGAAGATACAATAAAAAACTTATTTGTCAACATTGTACGTGATTTAGCTAAATTAATATAGATAGATAAATATAGATATAGATAGATAGATATAAAATATGTTAATGTCCATATAATACTTCTATGGTTTGTTACTTCTATGATTCTATCAATGTACATATAAAAATATTAGTATTTATCTAGCAATAGTAATAATCTCTAATATTTTAGTATACATGTTAATATTTTATCTATTTATTAACTTTAAATTATCTTTTGTTTATAAATATATAATACTTAATTTCGTGACATTGTTAAAATTTATTATGATATTATTGTAATGAAGTATGTGGTGTTTATATGTGACTTATGTTTTATTTTAATAAGAGTATTATGTGATATATGAAATGATCCTTAATTAATCTATATTTTAATTTGCAAAAGTAAATTTTAATATGTGCATACTTGGTATTCATAAAATATAATATTATGTAGTTTATTATTATATAAATTTCATTTCATAAAACATATTTAAGAAAAAATCATAATTACTAATGTGAAATAAATAGAAATAATATGAGTTTTGTAAAAAATAAATGAAAGACTTTGAAGAATTTTAAAGTGATTTACATGACATGATACCTAGGAATAAGAAATTTATGATTGAAATGGATCTATTAGAAGATGTTAATTTAACATTAGGAGTGAGAAAATACAATAAAAAGTTTATTTGTCAACATTGTATGTGATTTAACCAAATTAATATATATAATGTAGATAGTTCTATATAAAATTAGTTTATTTTTTAAATATATATATAAACTCTTAAAATTAAGTTAAGAAATAAATAATCTTATATGATAATGGTTGTTTGATATGACAATCATAACATATTGAATATTTTACCTTAACTTAAATTTTTACTGTGTGTTTATGCTGTATGAGATATATATGCATATATATTATATACAGATGCATAACTATTTAAGGATTAGAGAATAATTATCTCTCTCAACTTTTAGAGTTAGTACAAATTCTGATTTAAAATTATAATTAGTTTTATTTTTTAAAATATTATATTTACCCCATTTATTTTCTTTAATTTAATAGTTACCCTTAGATTAATTTTTTACACCCACTAAAATAATTTCATATCTTTTTTATTATTATAGTTGGCGTCCAACTTCTCAAACTATGACATTTTCGTTCTATGGAAGGTTGTCTACTTATGCAGTACTATAAATAATTTTTATGATTTTATTGGTAGAGCATAGGCATATAATGTGTCCAATTGATCAGAAATTAAATGTAGTGTTTATTAGTTGGTGAAGTCGTCTTATAATTACTTGGAAATTATAAGGTGATCTTTGTCAAGAAAGCTACCTAAATGACGGTGAAATTATCCACCTCCACAAAATTTAATATAAAAATAATGATATCCTAATTGATTTAGTTTGACGATGTAAACCTAACCATAATGGGTAACGTAAAATTATAAATATTTGAGAACTTGTAATCTCTATAAAATAGTTAGTCAAACAATTCATATAACCTTAAAAATAAAAAATCTTTCGTAAAGAATTACGATCATAAGTTGGACTTACTTCATATATAAAAAGTTTCTCTGTTATAAATTACATATTTCGTCACTTATATTACTTATATTATTGATATATATTTGTCTAATATTAGTTTTTAATTATTATTTTTAAATAATCACTTACGTTTGAAAATATTATTTTTTAGTTCAAAATTTTACTATTTAGTTACTTATCTTTAACTAATATTATTAAATAATTACTAAAACTAGACCCCGGCACGCGCTACGCGCGTGCACGTTGTCGTCGTTGGTCGTGCGTGAAGTCTTACGAGAACATGATCAACCCGACTCCTAGGATAATATAAGAATTGATCACTTCATAAAAATATTATTAATGTAAAACTAAACTTAATTTGCATAAGATAATGAAATAATAAAATTTAAAAACTCTTAAATATTTTTAAAAACTTGCTCGAGCGACCGGGATTCCTTTTGATAGTGTTATATGCTTCCGGTCGCTCGAGCAATTTTTTACAAATATTTAAGAGTTTTTAAATTTTATTATTTCATTATCTTATGCAAATTAAGTTTAGTTTTACATTAATAATATTTTTATGAAGTGATCAATTCTTGTATTATCCTAGGAGTCGGGTTGATCATGTTCTCGTAAGACTTCACGCACGACCAACGACGACAACGTGCACGCGCGTAGCGCGTGCCGGGGTCTAGTTTCAGTAATTCGTAAAATATTATCTCAACACATCACCGGAGTTATTTTAATTTTGTAGTAAAATATTTTTGTTACTTTTTCTCGACATGTAATACCTAAATTTTGGATAATATTAGTTTGGAGTAATAACATATTAACAACTTTGGGCAGCTGGAATCATTTATGCATTAATATTAATAATATTAAAAAAAAGTATAGTTTTTTAAACATTTTAATAATATCATTATTTGAAAATACTATATAATTTATAATTATCAATATAAAAAATATACACATTAATCAAATATCTTCTTTCAAATTTGATTTTTTTTTTATTTATTGTTTCACGCGATAGATTATGTATATTCAACATATAAATATAGTAAATTTTGATCGATTATAATTCTATTTTAATTTATAGATGAAATGTATTTTTATAAAGACAATGCTCACAATTTAGTTTTTTTTTTTAATTTCTTGGAAAGAAGAGATAATGTTTTGAAGAAAAAAAAAATATATAATTAATTGTAGAAACATTAAAAAAAAGTCACAATTACCAAAAGAAAAATATGACGACTTGAGAACATAATATATAATTATCATTATTATTTAAAATTGTAAAGTTATATAAAATAGCAACTATAGTAATAAAATAAAATAAAATATTTTTTTAAAAATTGGATAAATAATAAATGAGTTTTCTTATTCTACTCGAATTTAAATTTCACACTTGATTATATTGTCCATTTTAAATTTCAAACTTGATTATATTGTACATTTTAAATTTCAAATAATAGATAATGCATATTTGAAATATTAATTCAATCTAAATTTTCTCAGTTGTAGATGATATTATAACTTTTATAAGTGATTTAAGTCTTTAGATTCACTGTTCTCTTAATGTGCAATGAAGTGAAAATATAATTTAATTTGTTAGCGATATAAAAAAAATGGTGCATGAGAAAAAAGAAAGATATAGTGATAAAGGTGTAGTTGGTTAATACGTATGTCTCCAATTATAAGGTTATAGGTTCGAGTCTCCGTAGAAATATTTTTTTGTAACATTTTTTAGAAGACATTTAAATGACCAATATAGTCATGATAAATGTAAACTAATTAGATTATTAAAGGGTATTCTTGTATATTTACAGGCGGCGGTTACAAAAACCACTTATGCCTTAATAATATAGATTAATACAATTAATATAGTAATACATAATAAATTAGTAACATATTTGTATTATAATATTAAAATTATTGTAAGTATACCTATAATATACCATTATGTTGATATTAATAATTGATATTTCAATCATGATATTAATATACCATGATTGTGAATTGTTATAATACGTATTAGTAACAAATATTACATTTTAAGGATCCAAATATACTTAATATTTAGTATTAAGATACTTAATATTGTAGAGATAAAAAATTCTATTGGGGATTGAAGAGATGGTGGTTAGTGGAATAGTGGGAGAGAGAGATAATGAGAGAAATTTTATCGTAAAAAATGGATATGGATGGTGGAAGAAAAATAATAAAATAATATGGAGAGAGTGGAGTGGATAAATAATAAAATAATAAAATATGAAATGACTAAAATAGTTTATTAAATAATGTATGTATTTAACTGTTTCATGCAATTAAAGGGTATTTTAGTAATTTAAACTAATGGCGGTTACATAAACATGTTCAGCCTTAATAATATAGATAATGATTCTACTATTTCACTTATTTTCTTATTTTTTCCTCTAAATCTTAAAAACGAACCAAAGAAATTAGATTTCTAGTATTAAACAGAAGAAGGAGAAATATGGTATTTTTGACATATCAATTAATAAAGAAATTATGTTATACAAATAGTAACATTCTCAAACATAAGTGACTAAATAATAGAATTTTAAATCAAATAATCAAATAGTTAAATATAAGTAACTAAATGGATATTTAACTCTTATATATATATATATTAAAATAATATTAATAGCAGTGTTATCAGAATCGGACCGGATCGATGATTCGATCGGAAACCGGGCCCCTATCTGGTTTAGTTCAGTTAAAAGACCGAAATGCATATGAACAGTATTTGAACCGGATTGGACCGGGAAGTTTTTGAAAAACCAATCGTTTTTTTTAAACTGGTCGATTTTCGGTTCTAGTTTTTTTGGGGTGGTTTAAATATTTTGGGTGGTTTTCTTTGGTTTAAACCGACTTCTTCGGTTTAGAAGTTATGTTTAAAGTTTAGACCTATTGTGTTTGATTTTGAGACTATTGTGTTATGTATGTTCACAGTTTGAGGTAATTATATTGTGTTTGAAACTATGTAGTTTGTGTGTGTTTGAGACGATGTAATTTAAGGTAATTATGTGTGTGTTTGAGACTATGTAGTTTGTAATTGTATTTTCAGTTTTTTTTAATTGTGATTAGTGAACCGCACGTCGAACCAGGTCTAACCGGGTTGGATCGGCTGAATCAGGAACCAGCCCCCTCGTCGATTCGAGGCCAATCCGGTTGTGATAACATTGATTAATAGTGTTTAGTGTACTATTTAGAATGTATATATTAAATGATGTTGCACTATGATATGCTTGAGAGTTAACTACATTTTATATATATAATATACATTATTGTGAATTTCATGATAATAACAGTCAAATAGCATATCAAGAGGGTATGGAATATATTAAAATTTGCTGTGAAAAGAATCATTCGATGTGTCCTTCGAGATAGGTCATTTGGTTTGGCCACATAGAAGATGTATGGTTGACATATAACAGACTTATGTGTCCATACATAATGTGCTTATACAACGTCATTTTCATGTAATAAGTAAAGTAAAGACAAGTAACATATGAATTAGATAAAATTTATATAATCTCTTTATTTTGAGGTGAAAAGTTTAGACCAATAATAAGCATAGTCATAAAATAGATGTTGATCTCGATTTAAGTTGAATTGAAATATCCAGGAAAACGAGTTATAATTACTAAAGGAAATTCAAATTTCACATAAGATATTCAAAAAAAACTGGTGGACTAAAAAAACGTTATGAATAGTCTGTCTTGAATTTAAGACCGAATCAAAACAAAAAAAATTTATCTCAAATTCGGGCTCGTGCTTAGGTTTTTTACCCCAAAGATCGAATAAATTGTCTGGGCTCGAGCATAGGTTGAAATAAATATTTATTATATATTTTTTAATTAGTTTATTGTGTATTTAAGGTTGTGTTTGGAATTTGAACTTTTTTATTTGGATATTTGGTATGATATTTGTATTTTGTTTTTTATTGGATATTTGGTATAATATTTGCATTGTATTTTGTATTTAAAAGTTTTGAATGTATATTCTTTTTTATTTTTTTAGAGAAATAATCGATCCAAGACCGAGTCCGGTCTGAGTCAATAAAAACTGTCCCAGACGAATTTTTGGAGATGAACTCGAGCTTGGGTTTGGTCTCGATCCTCCGAACACGAGTCTCGAAATTTCATGCTCATATTGTTTTTTGAGAAAAAAACTATCTTGTATGTTCCGACTCCGAGCTCACCTTAGTCACGGGATAGTATAATTTGATAAATAATTTTTAAGAGTTACTCTTTTAATATTTAATTTTAAAATGAAATATAGTTTGGAAAAAATTCAACATTTAAGAATATATACACATTTACGCTCGTAATTTTTAAAAAAATGAACTAATGATGATTACAAATTTATAAGGAACTTTAATTTTACTTGCGTACAAGTTAGAAAATAAATTTGACCAAAAAAGAAAAAAGGTTAGAAAATGAAATAATAATTAAATAGTCTGGCTGATGACCGGACGGGACGAAATCCGACCGTAACGGCTCTTCGTACACGGAGTACGACGAGTACAGAGAAGTTTGAATTTGAAAAATGAAAGTGGAAACAATTACAACGGAATTTCTAAATAAAATGATATTAAAGGAAACGAATTTACATAAAGACGAAAATTAGAGCCAGATAACTTATTAATTAATATATACAATTCCATTTTTATCCTCACTATGTGATTATTAATTAATATATATCCACACGAGTTAGTTTCTCTCTCTCTCTCTCCCTTTCGCTTCCTTTATTCGCTTCCTCTCCGATCCACCGATCTCTCTTCATCTTCGTCATCTCTCTTCCTCCTCCCTCGGCTTCGCCTTCTGAGGTTTCTGTCTCTCCATCAGCACCACCACTCAAATCTAGGGCTTTGCACTGGTCTGGATCGATTCGGCTTGTGTGGAGGGTTTTGAGTGGGGGCTGGTCTGGAGTTGGAGGTAGCGGCTTAATTAACCTTTCAAGAGGAGAAGTGGATGTTTTGGCTGTGGACGCTGAGAGATTGGAGGTTTATTTGAGGAGGAGAAGGGATTATCAGCTCTTCATCCGAGGAAGGTCTCGCTGGAGCAAATGCGGCTGATTCACTGATTCCTCAATCGCTTACTTGATTATCAATTCTCGGAGAGGATCTTTTTCTTCGGTTCGTTCTGTTTAGGTTTGATTTATTGGAGGTGGAGGAATTTTGTTGAGTTCTTAATCGCGTGAAGATGCAGCAAGATCACCCCAAGAAGGTTGATACCTTAACTTTTAAATTACAGATTGCTTTTGAACTTAAAACTTCTATTACCTGCTTCCATTTCGTTAAATTTGATCTTGCAAAGTGTCTATTTCTTTGTATTGGTTTGTCCTCCAATTCCGAAATTCCGTTATGCTCTTGAAATTCGAATTCAGAAATGCTCCGTCATTTGAATTTGCTCTGCATACCTGAATTTAATCGTTTTTACTATGAAGAATTGGGTTGCGTAACTACTATCAGTTGCTTTTGAAGATTATGGAACAGTTCATGCATTTTCTTCAAATTGTTTGGTTAGACATTTGATGAACTGTTATTTTGGTTTGGTAAAATTTTATTTAGCTTGACAGATATTTTTTTCCTTTTACCAGTTGAAGGAAACAGAGTTTTTCACCGAGTACGGAGAGGCAAATAGGTATAAAATTCTAGAGGTTATTGGGAAGGGAAGCTATGGAGTTGTCTGTGCCGCAATCGACACTCACACTGGGGAGAAAGTGGCAATCAAGAAGATACATGATGTTTTCGAGCACATTTCTGATGCCATTCGAATCCTACGAGAAGTGAAGTTGCTCAGGCTGCTGCGGCATCCTGATATTGTTGAAATCAAGCGCATAATGTTGCCTCCTTCTAGAAGGGAGTTCAAGGATATTTATGTGGTTTTTGAACTCATGGAGTCGGATCTTCATCAAGTAATTAAAGCAAATGATGATTTGACCAAGGAACACCACCAGTTTTTCCTGTATCAGATGCTAAGAGCATTGAAATACATGCATACAGGTTTTTGTTTCTTTATTGTCTATATTCCTGCTTCCGTCTTGTACATCACTGTGAGTTGCTGATAAAATTATGTCCTGTTATTTACTTGATCCTTTTATTTCTAAAAAGCATCACCCATTCTGATATTCACCTTGCTGAATGTCAAGAGGGGAATAACTGAGTTGAATTCTGATTATTCACTCTTTTTTGTTTCTTTACAGCAAATGTTTACCATCGGGATCTTAAGCCCAAAAATATATTGGCGAATGCAAATTGCAAGCTAAAAGTTTGTGATTTCGGATTAGCAAGAGTCGCATTTAGTGATACACCTACAACCATATTTTGGACTGTAAGCTTCTTGCACCTTCATCATAATCTTGTGCTTCCAATGGAATAGGTGCTGAGTTACATGAGTATCATCATTTCTTCTGTTTTTATTTATCACAGGACTATGTTGCGACTAGATGGTACAGGGCTCCAGAGCTTTGTGGATCATTCTTCGCTAAGGTACATAATGCTTTTTACTCCGTGCTAATCATATTTAGGCGAAATTTCTTTATGATTGGAGCCTGAGCATTTTGGTTGCTGTCAGAATAAGTGTCAAATTCTTGCTGGTATTTGTCTGCGGGACTATGTAATTGCACCTGCATGCATACTCAGATTTCCTTCTGAAAAATATTTTCATAAGAGTGTTGGAGTTAACTGGAATGTTTCTTATGATCTTATCTCATGTCATACATGGTTAGTTGGAATTGGAAATACATTTTTGACTGAAATTTTGCTTTATGTAATATTGTAAGTAACAGATGTAAGTTATCAATTATCATGGCTTTCTCTATGTTCATCTGTAATGCTAGATTAAGAGTAACATCTTCTAGTCTAGACTTGTCTGCAGAGTAATTTACTTGCTTTGCAATTTTTTCTGTTCTAATCCATTATATTCCAAACGGCTTGCAGTATACTCCTGCAATTGATATCTGGAGCATTGGCTGCATTTTTGCTGAAATTGTGACTGGGAAACCACTCTTTCCGGGTAAAAGTGTTGTTCATCAGTTAGATCTAATAACCGATCTTCTTGGAACTCCTTCAACAGATACCATATCAGGGGTATGATGCTACTTCATTCATCCTCATTTTGCCCCCATTTTGCGAGTATCTTTAATGAATGCTCAATTTATGTTGCTGAATAATCAGGTTCGTAACGAGAAGGCAAGGAAATATTTGACAGAAATGCGTAAAAAGCATCTTGTGCCATTTACACAAAAATTTCCTAATGTTGATCCGTTGGCTCTTAAGCTGCTGCAGAGGCTATTAGCATTTGATCCCAAAGACCGACCGACTGCTGAGGAGGTTAGTTCATCTTATGATTCTTATGTTTTGCAAAATGGATTTAACTCAACTTGTCGTGCCATTTAATTGTTCTTTAGACTTTAGCATGATGTTTCTTCTTGTTTACAGGCACTGGCTGATCCCTACTTCAAGGGTCTTGCGAAGGTGGAGAGAGAACCTTCCTGTCAGCCGATCTCCAAATTGGAGTTTGAATTTGAGAGGAGAAGAGTGGCAAAGGAAGACATAAGGGAGCTTTTGTACCGAGAGATATTGGAGTACCATCCCCAATTGCTCAAAGACTACATGAATGGAACTGAGGGGACAAACTTCCTCTATCCAAGGTTCGATATTTAACACTTCAATTTTTCATTTTTTTAACCTTTTATCTAAGCAGTTTTTGTCCTTAACTATATGGATGCAGTGCTATTGGCCATTTCAGAATGCAATTTGCGCATCTCGATAGTCATGGTGGTGGTGGAAGAAGTGGCCCAGTTATTCCCTTGGAGAGAAAGCATGTTTCCCTCCCGCGGTATGCAGATTAATTTGTATCTATAGATGTCGACCATTCATTCTCCATATTTCAGAAAACAATGCATGTATAATTGTTGAACTTGTAGATGTAATATTCAAGCTATGAAATGTGTAGGTCAACAGTGCACTCGAGCACAGACCCTTCAAATCCTCAAGCTAACTTAGGCTCAACAGATAACCGGCATGTGACTGATGCATCATCCAAGAACACTAGAGCAACCGAGGCAGCCAATGGGTATCCATCGAGAGTTGTGGGCCCACCTCCACGTGTCCCATCTGGTATTAAAAGGAAAATCTTTATAATGAAAATGATGATTAAGTTCCTCAAAACTAACATTAACTTCTTAATATGTGCAGCTAAGCCGGGGAGAGTAGTGGGACCTGTTGTGCCTTACGAGAATTGCAGAAACATGGACAACTACGACCCAAGGACAGCAGCCTCCTCCACCTTGTACAGAAATGGCGTTCTGCCTCCTCAGACAGTCTCGCCAAACTGTTTCTTCAGACCACAGGTGGTAGTGAACCACGAAAAGCACAGCAGCAACTCGGTACAGTTACACGGACACCACATTGTGGGTCCCGGACACGCCCATGGCGGTGTTGGGTCAACCCCTGATATTGTGAACCCAAACCCGTATTACACTTCTCAGGCATCTGCTGGGCAGATCGCAATCGATGCCAAGGTGTTTCAAGCTCAGTCTCGTCAGTTTGGGGCGGTTGGAGCGGTTAGCCTTGCAGCTCATATGAATGTGGCGTCTGTTCAGTATGGATAGAGTTGTCAAATGGGAGAGATATATGTAGGGTGGTGGGGTGGGTTATGTGTGTTGGTAAGACAAACTTTGCGTTCCACTGCGTTGTTGTACGCCGCCATATTATGTAGTTAATAAGTAACGGTCATTGATTCTATAGTTTTCTGTGTCAAATAATTGTCTCATCTCTACATGGCTACTTTATACACTGAAAATTTGCCAACTGTTTTATTTAATAAGTTGCTAATCAAATCAAAACAAACTTATAATTAATTAAATCATTCAACTTTTTATTAATTTTATCTCAAAAATTGCATTTACACTTCATGTAAGATCTAATTAACATCTTAAAAAAACTTCAACAGAGTGTTTATACCTCAACTTTTTAGCTATTAAAATCAGTAGTTTAAATGGAGTCCAAAGCAATCATTTATTTAAATGGAGTAGTTTGTGGTTTAATTTGAACATTATTTTACACCCATTGCTCTGTTGTGTTTTCAATTTGCATTGCAGGAGAAACCAGCAGCTGCTGTTACAACTCTCAAGGATTTGCTCTGACATCTGATGATTCTCCTGCAAATGTTGTGTTCTTTTCTTCTATCTGTTTGATTATGCAGTGAATGAAAACCAATCAATTTCAGTTTTATTTATCTTCCAAGAATACACTGTATTCAGCATCATAGCCAAGTGGTGAAAGACCCAATCTCATAAGATTGAAACTAAGCCACATAAATCATAAGGTTGGGAGCCCAAGTGATACCCCAGCTATATATAAAGACAGTAGTACATTGCTGCGTGTGAACCGAACCACGCAAAGGCGTCCTAACAAGGAGTCCACAGCGGTCGGTCCACTTTCCTACTATGTACATCACAATCAGGGTTGGCCAGCTTTAGGCAACTTATGTACCTCCAGCAGGTAAAATGAGCAGGAACAAGAAATGTAAGGCTCCACTATATGATGCATTAACCTAGCAAAACACAAGACCAAAAAGGCATTTCCATTATTAATCGGTGATGTGTATATGAAACAGGACAAGAACACATGTTGTACTGCTTCTGTTTTCAACATTCTAATTAGAAAACTATGTATACGTCAGATTCATCAGTAGCGCACGAACCTTCAGATTCCACCTGCAACCAATCCCTCGTGCAAATCAAAGCCTGTCGAATATCAGGACTGATAGAACTGAGACTATGATCAAGTGTCCTCCCCATGCAGGTAAATGTAGATTCCGGTGCAATGTTTGCCATTGGAGTGCCAAGAACATCTCTTGCCATCATGGACAGAATCGGGTATCGAGGTGTATGGACTTTCCACCAATTCAAGATATTGAAATCACAATTCCGAGGAAAAACAGGTTCCTCTAAGTACTTGTCCAAGTCCGACGAAGAGTTCTGTGTCTGAGAATTCTCGTACAAGTACTTGTCAAAGCCTTTGAGGCGGTCTTTCGAATCACTTGCAGTAGTATTGGGTAAGCTGCTAGCAGGTAAAGCTGAGCCTTCATCATCTACCAATGAAGAACATATAGAGTACGCAGTGTAAAGCTCTCTAATCCCGACTTCGACTTCTTTAGTCCTTTCTTGGACAGTACTTCCATAAATCTGACCGTAGTAATAGTCCACTAACTTCATCTTGAACCGAGGATCCAAAATTACTGCAAAAGCTAAAGACAGTTTGCATTTACTCCAATACTCATCAAATTTGGATTTCATCTTCAAAGCAATAGACCGTATAAATTCATCAGGATTCCTGCACCATTCAATCATCTGGATGTGCAAGTGGCAAATTTCAGGAAAATAGATATTAGCGGTTGCATTCTTGTTGTTCAAGAAAAGATTTATAATCTCAAGAAGAACTTTCAAATATCCAGTGATGGAGATTGCCCGATCCCAGTCGATGTCACTTAGGGTTGAAGAATATGCCGAGTCGTGTTCTTGTAACATATAAAATGCCGCTTTGTATTCCAACGCAGCTTCGAGCATGATATATGTTGAATTCCACCGAGTTGGAGAATCAAGAAGTAAGCTTTTTAAGGTGTTGACTCCAGATTGTTGGGCAAACTCGTTGAAATTTGAAAGCACTGCCTGTGAACTTCTGATATACTTTATACTACCACGGATTCTTTGAATCACCTGCTGAGATTCTCCAACAGCAAGTTGAGCGATATCGTCAAGAACATGCGTGGCAGACCGCAGATCAAATAATTGACCGTTACTCAGAAGAGGCCTGTTCTCGGATATCCGCTCCTTGATTTTGACAATGATTTCATCATCAACTGAAAAATCATCGAAAGTGATAGCAAACAGCTTCGATTCGATATCCCAGTCCACTAAAGAATTAACTATCACTTCCGGAAGCATATCCTTAGTATGGGAACAATCAAGTGTTATAAAGTTAAGATTTTTTCGGTGCAATCTCCAATCTGTATCGATGTATCGTGCTGTTAAACTGAGGTACTGAGTATTTTCTGCAGAAGACCATTTCTCAACTGCAATATTAATTCTTCCTTGAAGTTTATTTAAACCATCCTGAACTTTCTGCTTTTCTTTGCTGTAAACTTCCATGCAAGAAAGCTCGATGGCATCATTGGAGGTGAACTCAAACATTGGTTGAAGATTTTTTACGAATACCTTAAACCCCACGTGTTCTACCATAGATAAAGGATAGCCGTGTGATATAATCATGCGGGCAAGGTCAAGACGACTCTTATCTTGGTCAAACTTACTGCTTCCCATGTTAATGGCTTCCTCAGGCTTCAGCTCATGTTCAAACTTTATGCCCAGAGGCTTAGCAAAGTCTTCTTTTATCTGCCCTTCGTCATAACTCATGCTTGCAACTGAAACTGTTCCCTCTTTCTTCCGTCTTTTCACGGAGAGGAGTTGGGATACATCATAATTAGATCTTTTCAGACATCTCATCAAGTGGTTTCTCAGATGTGTGGTCCCGCTGTTGCTTGACCCACTGAGTCTCTTATTGCAATGTGCGCAGATGGCATAGCAGATATCACCTTTTCTAACCCTTTCATAGTGGTTCCACACTACAGATGTCAATCTTTTTGTTTTTTTGATACCTGTATCAGTGGTTACTTCCATTGCATGAGATCCTGCTGTTCAAACTCTGCACGTTGTTGAGAAAGGCTATGTTTGAGAATGCATTTCATTGTCCATTTGCACTAATTAAATGCTTCGGACTATATCTATTATGAATGAACTCAGAGAACAAATCAGCAATTCAGCATCATAGTGATAAAATAGTCTGACATATATCAGTACAAAGATCTAATAACATGTTTCAGATTGAAACCAAAACATGTTCTAGGAAGCCAAGCGAATCTAGTTGAAAATGAGTTATCTAGTATTCCCCTTGTATTTCAAGCTAAGAAATACAGTATCACGAAGATGTCTGCAATATCCTTCTGATTATCTAGGAACATGTTAGAAATGCCTGCAATTTTCTTTTTTAGTCACGACTATCTAAGAAATTTTCAACTACAACCAAGCCAAAATGGATAAAAGTAGCATCTTTGCTTGGAAAACAAGGGAATTCATTCCAAGGACTATGTTTCAATGTCTGAATACTAATGATGATAAGATGCCTGATTTCAGTTTAAATATATTCAATTATAATTTAACAATAAGCATAAGCCCCGCTGCGATATTAATTAACTGACCAACAGGTTAAATTTCAACAGCCACAGTTGGACCGCGTTCAAGAACCAAGCAAGAACAGCATTTCAGCTAAATTCGTATTTACTTACCAAGAAACTCGATAAAACGAACAAAGACCAATGTTCATGAAAGACATTCAGAAAGCATCCCAACATCACACCAACTGCGAAGAAAAAAAAATTGTTTTTATCTCTTATATATAATCAGAGACCCTAGAATAGAGCGTGTAAGGCCGGAATATACAACGTCCAACAAAATGGACCAGATAAGTGAACCCTTCAGACCCAGGTTGATCACACAATTTCAAGCAAACAACCGTAGACTTAGTTTCAAACTCCTATAGGCGACCTCAAAAGAACAATCTTGAAAGCCAAAAGGTAGAAGAAGATCGAAATCAAGCAAGGAGACTGAAAATATTGAAATAAGATCTACAGCTTTGGATGAATAGCTCACCAGGAGGTGCAGCAGAGGAGCTTCCTCTGAGATTGATTGAACCCGACTGGAGGATCCGCTTAGGTTTAGGGTTTGGATAGTCTCGTCGAGTGGTGAGGGCAATGAATATGGGTTGGATCCGGAAGTGTCGGGCTTTTATCCGGATCTGCAGGGCATCATATTGTGGTCAATAGAAATTAGAAACCTCAAATCAAACCGGTCGGATCCGGTTCGGATAGCTGAGTTGGGTCGCCAGGCTATGGAAACCGGAGGCAACCACACCCAGCATTTCCAAAAGAGTAACCACAAAAGTTTTGAGACAACAAATCATTCGTACGAAAACACTAGATAATCTTTGATGTGTTTATATGGTGTTATTATATTATATTAATAGGTAAAAAATTGTAATAAAATAAAATAATTGATTCTCATAGTATTAATATTTATGAGGCATCCATAATATATGTTTACAATAACAATTAAATAGAATTTTAAAAAATATACAAAATTAAACTTATTAATATAATTTTATTGTGTTATCATATTGAGATACTTAAACCTCGAACATACATATAAATTACACTTAATTATCGTGCTTGTATTATTGTATGAAATTTTATCTCATGTTTTACGTTTGAATTTTTCCCCTTTTAAAAAAAAAATATTACATATATAGTTGAACGTTATATTGTTTGACAACTAGGTAGCTATTTTTTTTAAAAAAATTAATAGTTAACTAAACTTTTTGAATAAACAATACAAAACTTTATTTAACTTTATGTTAAAAATAAATAATATTTGATGATTATAAATTCTTCATTCATGTCTATCTCGTAACCTAGACATTTTTAATTTCAGAAATGATGATCAAATCCGCTTATCACATGATAAACATGTTACTGATTCTGTTCTGTTTATTTTTAACGTAAAACTAAACGAAAGTTTATATTTGCCCATTCAAAAAATATGATTATCTAGTTATTTTTTTAAAAAACCAAAGCAACTACATATTTGTCAAACCATATAAAGTTAAGTTAACTGTGTGATTATATATCACCCATTTATATTATGTTATTCTTAAATACTCGTTTTATTCTTCGAATTTCATATCAAATTGGGATGATCTGATGTTCTAAAAATTAATATACGAAACTATCCCATAAATTAATCACAAAAACAAAATAACTACTTCATCAAAATCTGAGAAATTGGTTCGTCTGTAACGAATTCCACTCATATGTTACAAAAATGATTGCTTAATAATCTCTCTATATACATCGATATATAACACCCTTAAAACTTCACCTTTCTGGGAAGTAGTTCCGAATCTGATGCGTCGTCGTTTAACTGTTGATTGTGTGGATGAATTCCAATTCCAACCTTTTGATCATAAGTCGAGGACTGTACTTGCGAAGAAGACGAGATGTCTGAGAATACGAATGCTGGCTGTGAAGGGATTTGAAGAGTCAAAGAGTAGCTGTTGAGCATCAAAACAACAGAAGACATCGTTGGTCTGTTTGCTATGCTTTGCTCGACACATAGCAGACCGATGTGGATGCACCTTACAATCTCCGACATGGAACTGGAACTCAAGGAGGGGTCGATCATGTTTGATGGGGTTCCTTCCCTCCAGTTCCTCCATGCCTGGTATGGTAGAATATGAACAAGAAAGGGAAATAACACGTTACATTGCATGTATACAATATATACTTATGTATTCCAATTTTTATAGTAAAAATAGGATGAACTTGAGTCATTTATATTGGTATTAGGTGATTAAATGTTTTTTTTCGTGTAGCTAAACAGTAACGTATGTTTCAGAAATGGGACGCGTTTTGGTTAAATTTGTCATATTCAGTCACATATGTTTGACAAATGTGATTAAATGGTCACTAAAATAACGATTTTATCATTCCATTTTATCTTGTTCTTCGTATTCATGTCCAAAATCTAATTTTGAACTCAGATTTGCGCAAATCTGGGTTCAAATCGAACTCCAAAACACAAATTTAGTTCGAATCGAACCTAGAAATGCAAATTTTGGTTCAGTTTGAGCCCAGCAATGTAGATATGGGTTCAGTTTGAACCTAAAAATGCATATTTTCTGTTCAAACTTAAAAATGCAGATTTGAATTCAGCTCGAACCTAGAAATGCAAACATGTGTTCAGTTCGAACCTAGAAATGCAAATCTAAGTTCAAATTGAACCCACCAAATCTGCATTTCTAGATTCAATTCGAACTCCGATATACGGTAATTTATCCATAAAAATATTGTATTTACCCCTTATTAAAATCCTTGACTTACATAGCTTATAAGAGCCTCCTCCGAGTTCTCCTGATCAATATTGCGTGAATTGGTGATGCTCCGACCACTCAGAATCTCAAGCACAAGAACACCAAAGCTAAACACATCTGTCTTCACAGAAAAATTTCCCTGCATTATGTACTCGGGTGCCATGTATCCACTGCAATGTACAATCAATTAAACATCTCATAATAATTAATGATCGATAAAAGATCAAATTTTTTGATAATATATATATATATACGTACTAAGTTCCCACGATTCGACTCGTATCAGCTCGAGTCTGATCTTCTAAGAACAACTTTGCCATCCCAAAATCGGCTATTTTAGGGTTCAAATCTTCATCCAGCAAAATGTTACTGGCTTTAAGGTCACGATGGATTATCCGAAGCCGAGAATCTTCATGGAGATAAAGTATACCTCGAGCAATTCCAGTTATTATCTTGTATCGAGTCTCCCAGTTGAGAAGTGTTCGTTTTACAGGATCTATAGAATAGAGAATGGCTAAATATATTAGATTAATACATATATATATATACATTGGTTGGTCAATTTAGATTAAAAAAAAAAATTATTACCAAATATGAAGTGGTCTAGGCTTGAATTTGGAACATATTCATAGACAAGGATCCTTTCAATTCCTTCCAGACAGAAACCAAGCAGCCTCACCAAATTCCTATGTTGAAGCTTCACTAAGAGTGTAACTTCATTCTTGAATTCCAACTGTCCTTGGCCAGACGACGGGGACAACCTTTTCACGGCAATAGCTCTTCCGTTGGGAAGCTTACCCTGATTCAGTTTAATTAATTAATTACTTATATTTTTTTTTTAAAATTATGAATGTTTGTACAAAAAATATATATATAGAGACTACTTTTTGTTGTTGTGTGGACGACGAAGGAGAAAGTTAGTATGGATTTTTAAGTATTACGCAATTTACAAGCAGATCAAAATAAACACATAATGAAATAGTGATAGGATAAATAATAACAATCAACTAGTTAAGTTAGGGGTGGTAAATTGTATATATAAACGTGCGTTATTATGCATATAAATATATTTATCATGTTAGATTTACTATGAACGAGCATGCACGATAAGTTTATTGTGTTATGTTCATCAACACCAACATGCCGCACAATATTTTGGTGTGTATTCATATAGTGTTGTGATAAGTTAGTCATTTGTACATCCGCATGTGAGATTTATAAGAATATTTCAAAATAATAAAATGCTCATAATAAGAATTATGAATTTAAACACCAAATTTAATCGTTCTTAATGTAAAATTAACACAGATTAAAACTTAAATAATTAAATGTAGATTTAAATTTTATTAAATAAAAATTATTTAAAAAGATAGTAGAAAAAATAGAATTATTAGTCTAATTTTATCGTGTATCATGTTCTAACACTTAACCACAAAAATTACATCATGTTATTCAATTAGTACTATCGTGTTATTATTTTATCATATAGTACAATAAACACAATTTTTTCATGTGTATTAATATCGTGTTATTATGTTACGTAAAAATTTGACAAGTCTACCAAAATTATAAAAAATGCTTAATTTTTTTATTTTATTTTAAGGGTTTCAACTAAATTAGTATATAGATCGTAAATGTTTTTGTATCTATTTATTTATTAAGAAAACCACAATGGATAAATATTTGGTGTATGTATTGATATTTTATAGTGTTACCTTATAGACTGTGCCAAATCCTCCTCGTCCGAGTTTATTTGCATCAGAGAAGTTATCTGTTGCTGTTTTCACCGTTTCAAGATCAAAATGCAGCGACTCTTCTTGGCTAATCTCATCAATCACTTCCCCTAATAATAATAATCCAGAAAAAAGGGTTAGATCCATGGATTGGGGCGACGACTCGCGAGATTATTATTCGTACAAGTTAGAAATATGTGATCATGTAGTAATTGTGAAGTGAAAACTCAAAAATTATGTTTTTCTATATGGTTAATCGTAATATTATAGTGTGATGTAATGATATTGATGAATTTCCTACTTCTAATGGTTATAGTCACTATTATAATATTTAATTCATAATTGTAGTTATAACTATAACCGTAGTTATTATATATAACTATAATAATTATTTACTAATATATATTTATGTAGTAATAAAAAATGACAGAAGTAAATTTTTTTCATGAAACTGATTCCAAAACTTTTACATTAACGGGGCGTTTCTTTCATGCAATTCGGAATAAGGAATACGGAATAGAGAATAGGAATAGAGAATAAGGAATAGGAGATAAGAATATAAAGTTGTTTCTTTGGTGAAATGGAATAAGGAATTCTGTTGTTTATTTGGTGGAATTGTATATAGAAAGGGAATGTGATGTGGTAAAATGACATATTTGCCCCTCCTTGTATATGTATAGTATATAATATATATAATTTGTATTAATTAATTTTAAAATTAAGAATAATAAAAACTTATAATATAGTTAATTAATAATTAAAAAAATAACTTATTTAATTAATTATTAATTAAGATAAAATTGTTGAATTAATATAAATTTTAAAGTAAAGGCATTTCGGTCATTTCGCCTCCTATTCCTAGCGCGCCCGGCTTAGGAATTCCGAGCTTTTCACACGGAATGTCTAAGCCTACCCCGCCTGGAATCCGTAAGCCAAATTTTTGCAATTTCGCAAAAAGAACATCTTCTTACGGAATCCGTAAGCCGAATTCTTTTTTCCTTCCGTGAAAAGAACACGCCATAAAATTACAGTGATTTAATAATTGAGTCAATCTTTTTGACTCGAAATATTCAAAAATTGATTTATAAAACAAACAAAATATGGTCATTTTGAATATGAGACTACTGAGTATAAGGGTAACACAGTAGTTAATAACTATTATAATTATGATTCTGAAAATTATACTTGCAATAATTATAATTATAATATATAATTTAAAAATATAGTATAATTATAATATTTGTTATATTCGGGAGCTCACCTTCTATCTTTATCTTGTGGTTGGGATTCCTCTTCCTTCTCTTCCTGAGAAGTACAAGGATGAACATAACTAGTCCGACTGAAACAACAGTTACTACGACTCCAATAATAATGATTGTGTTCTTTCTCGAGTCACTTCCACCTGAAAACATGCAATAAATTTAAAAAAAATTCAAAGCATAAGTAGCTAGGGACCCTTGTTTTTAAGTATAGGAGATCCAAATACCCGTATTATTACCATTGCCTTGTGTTGTGTTAGTTGCAGGAGGAGGAGCTGTTGGAGGTGGAGGCGGGGTTGGGGTGGACGAAGCTGTATAGAAAGGGTACAAATCCCACCGGAAAATACAGCTCGGTTTCAGAATAGGTCCTCCCTGCTTACCCCTGCAGCAACTTTGATAATTGTTGATGGATTCAACCAAGCAACTCTGACAAAATCCTTCAGACATGTCAGGGCTGCATTGCATCAGAGCAAATATCGTCTTGAAATTCGTCAAGATACGCTCCCCTGAAGCATATTTGAGCTGCAAGGAGCCCTTGGCAGCCTCCGCTGCAAGGCCTTGGGTCAAGTTCAGCCAAACCCCATCAAACTCGGTCTGGTTCATGGTAATGTTCCCAGTGTTGAAAATCATGACAGTAGGGTCCGTCTCCAATTTCCCGTACATCGGTGTGTTCGAGTAACGAATGGTGCAGGGAGGATCTGCGGCTCCCCAAGACAGCGCCTTCTTATGGTTGGGACATGCCTGTATTAAACTCACGGCTGTGGCGTTTAAGCAATGGATACATTGCTGCATGGTGGAGTCTCCTCTGCAGTAGCTGAGGACGTAAACTGTGTCATCACTTCCATTTCCTAAGCTTCCTGAATAGAAACCTTGGATCGCGGTGGGGTCGGTGTGAAGAGATGAGAGGATTGTGTCCCGATTGGTGCCGTAGGAGCTGCCGGAGGTGAAGTTACCATAGGCATTGTCACAGCTATTATCATCAGCTGTAATAGTGGTAATCCTTATCAGAAGCACAATGACGAGGAAGAAAGATAGAGGAGAATACATAATATCTTACGGCTGGTGAGAACCTTCAATACACTCCTTTTATTATATATATACGCATAAGAAGTGGTGATTGTTATTGTTCATACTTCAACTGTGTTTTCAAAGCTTTATTTTGAAAAATAGTAAAGAAAACTTCAAAGGTTAAATCCATAACTCTTTGTGTTTTTTTTTGACCAAACTCTTTGTGTTCGTGGAATAAATTTTCGACAATTTGTTTTTAAAATTATTCTTTTAATTAAATCTCGTTCAATGTTCGGTAAACTGTTCTTCCTACAATGTTAGACTTTGTCTGAGTCAAAAAGATTCAGTCAAATCGCTCGTCAATGCTCATGTGTCATGTCTTAATCCAAAAGGTATATCAGCCCAACTTTTGAGGTTTGACCGTGAAAGACGGAAAAGTATTTCATTTGATGTATGGGTAGACTATATAATAATAAGATAAGGATATGGTTTCAAATTATTGAAAAAGTAGACACATTTTAAAAAAGTAAGTATATTGAAAAAATATTTATCAAAATATATATAAGCGCTATCGGGGGCAGTGTTTTTTACAACGTGCGCTACTTTGAGTAGCGTTTTTCAATAAACGCCACTAGGGGTAGCGTTTTTTTAACGTTTTTTGACGATTCGATGTTTAATTAAAAATAAAATTATGTATTTATTAAAAAAAATTTTAAAAATTATAGTAAGTAGATATTTTAATTGCGATTCAAATGATGCAAAAAATATTAAATTTGGACTTACAGATTGACTGTAGGCTCTGCCGTAAGTTGAGATATGAAAATTTGACTTAAAATAATATAACTCATACCCTCTAAGTCCAAACTGAACATGGTGAACGTCATTTATGTCGTAATTCAATTATCTACCTAGGGTATTTTTTTTATCAGAAATACAGTGATTTGGTAACCTAACATCGTTTGTCTTATACTTTGATTGAAATAATTAAATGCATTAGGTGAGAAATTTAATTATGTACTTACTCAAAAAAAATAAAGAAAAAATAAAGTGCGTAGATAATTTAATTACGAATTAAATGACGCTAACTAGACGTTAATTTTTTTACTTTTAGACTGACTGTATAATACGATATAATACAAAGTAAATTATGTATTGTTGAAAAAACAAACGCCACTAGGGGTAGCGTTTGTTGAAAAACGCTACCCAGTAGCGCTTCTATACATTTTGCTAAATATTTTTTCAATATACTTATTTTTTCAAATATTTTTTGCACAGTCGTTACTTTTTGAAAATTTTCTATGGTTTGTTCCATAACTTATTTTATTATAAAGAAAATAATTATAATCAATTAAATTAAATAATAATACCTAATATTACCGAAATTTTAGAGTGTTTTTTTTTTAATATTTATATATAAATATTTATTTTAAAAAGTTAATTGAGAATATATAAAAACATGTGTATATTTTAGTAATAATTAACTTAGAGTACAATAAGTAGATGAATGAGTATGCTATTTGACAATTATTTTTATTGAAATATGATATTGCTGGGCTTAGTTCAATTTGGAAGACTTGTTGATTGGGCTTCTTTTCTTTGGATCTGGTGGCCTGTTTGCTTGTCCGGCCCGTATTGTATGGCTCGTGTCGTTTTGTCTTCGGTTTGGTCGGTCTCAGTAAATGAACCGATGTTTTTTTCTTATGTTTTTTTTTTATCATTTATTGAACAGTTATTGTAATTAATATTTGGGATATTTTTATTTAAGGGGGAGAGACTTCCAAGTGAAGGAATAAGTCTCGATGAACCCCAATTGCTTCTTCTAAAAACCTCCGTTTCTAGGTTTTCGGTTGTTCTTCAATCCACCACTCTTTTCCGATTTCATCAATTTTGTCTTAATTATCGAAAAAGCAAACGAAACTTTTCAAAAGCAAAAACAAATGACTACACGAGTATCTTAATCTTAAATATTTAGTAAAGTGCAAACTATATCTATATCTATATATCAATTAACTTGATAATTGAGAATTCAGATGTAAATAGATCACTAATGTCTCTCATATTGGATTGCAGGAAACATATTTTGAATTTTAACAAATTCAAAATTAGGCACGTGTTACGCAAAGCAAATGGGGTGACAAATACTTTGACTAAGGAAGCTGTTAATCTGGATGACCACTTTCATATTCTAACGAATCCTCTCCGGACATTTTGAAACTCCTGATGTTTGATAGTGAATGAAAATCCACTACTAGAATAGTTAAAAACAATTAGTATTTAGTTTTGGTTTGTTGTAATTTCTGTTTTATCAACAAATATAGTGTGTTTGTGACAATAAACTACGTGTCTCGGACATGCAAATGCGAATCTAGTATGTATTGTGTGGGGTCCTAGGACCCCACTTTATTTTTTTAAATATTTTTGTGTACTTATATTCTTAGTATAATTTTAATAATTTTGTTAGGACACCGTTAAATATTTATTAAGGACACGATTTAACATAAAATGTTGTGTAGTTTGTGGAAATTAAAGTTGCTAAACTTTTATTTAAAAGAGGACAATGGTTCAAGTTTCATTATTGATAAAATTATTTATTTATTTTCATTTTACTAGTAGCTTCCTTGTAAGATATATATATATATATATATATATATATATATATATATCCATCTTACCTCAAACTTCTAACAAACATCTTTCTTCCCCTAAAGAGTGAATTATTAATTAATTGTCTTTTTATATATACGTTATATATATAATACTTATAGATACGTGGAAGAGACATCTCATAAATGAGATTGAGTGTGGACATTGAGGTTTGCTAACTACCGTTGTTGTTTTACAAAAATTTAATATTATTGAATATGAATTTTACAGATTTTCATAAAAAACTTTTTTAAGAAAAAATATGTCATGATCAATTTAGATAACAATCTGTTAGTGCAATTAAAAAATATCAATACATTTTACTTAATTTTATTTAAATATTATCACATCATAATGCAATTTTTTAATCATTTTGTTTGAAATTATTATGTATTTATATTAAAAATATCGTAATTAAAATTCTACTTTTTATTTTGACTTGAATTAATATACACCATCCACTTATTGCAGTACCTCCTCTGGAAAATATACACCATTGGACTTCTTCATCATTTCAAACCTGTTAAGAGAGTTGAAGAAAATTGGCATGGATAAATCAAAAACAATTCTTGAAATAGAGCTTATGAACAAGGGACATATGAAACATCACCAAACGATTGCCATTTACAATGGTCAGACACAGTTGTTGTTCGCTTTGAAACCAACCAAACTTGATCAAAATCCTATAAATAAAGGACCTCCCATGAACAGTTGATGGAAAAATGGAACAAAGTTGTTCATCATGGATTAGGTGGTGTTGATACTGGTGTCAATGTTGAGCTTGTGGGTAATTATTTCCTCGCTTATACCCGGCATATCGCTTGGTTTCCAAGCAAAAAGCTCTTTAAATTCAATTAGCAGGAGGGTTAATGCTGCAGCCTGCTCTTCCAGAAGCGTCGCCCCAATATGGACGACCTTTTCAGGGCCATCTATACATATCTTTACTAGTCCTTTCACTGGTGTTGGGTGATTTTCCCTTCCCTTAAATCCTCCTCTACTTGGATGGATAAGGTTTCCTTTCCTTTCAAGACACGGTACCTGGTGGATTGCACGTAACAATTTCTAGCCCCCTGTTGATTGCCTTTTACCACTCCTATTACATGAGGAGTTGGAAACTTCAAGAGTTGATGGTAAGTTGAATGAACCATACGGTATGGATTCAAAGTAGATCGCCCTAAAATCACGTTGTATGCGGTAGGGGCGTCGACCACTACAAACGTGACATCCATCGTCAAAGATTTCCACCCTTCACCTAAAAATACTGGTAAGGTAATGGCTCCTACAGGATAGGTAGGAGTCGAAGTAAAGCCTAAAAGTTGGAAGTTCACTTTTTTCAGGTCTTTTTCACCCCTTCCCATTTTCTTTAGAGCGTCGAGGAAAAGGACATCCGTTGAACTTCCTGAGTCTATAAGTACTCGCTCCACATCATATCCCGCTATTTCTGCAGTGATGACTAATGCATCCTCATGTGGGCATGCCACATGATCCATCTCATCATCCCTGAAAGCAATACTGGTTTCTTCCGGTGATCTAGGGCGCTTTCTGGCCTTAGAGGTTCCAGACAACTGAGTAGCATAAACCTCCCTGGCGCTACTAGTTTATCCTCCTGAGGCAAAACCTCAACTAATCACCCGTACATGCCCTTGTTTGCCTCTAGAGCCTTCGTCTCCTGTTTCTCTTTTAGGCGACACCTTCCTGTCCCTTATTGGGCTAGGACTCCAATCCCTTTTCGCCACAAAGTTTTTTAGAAGTCCCTTATGGATGAGTATCTCGATATCCCTCTTCAAGATCTTGCAACTGTCAGTGCTATGTCCCATACTGCGATGGTATCGACAATATTGCTCATGATAAGGGCCCATAGGTCCTCCTGACCTTCGTGGTAAGGGCGGCGACGCCAAGTCCCTCTTCTCCATTTCATTCAAAATCACAGAAATGTCTTGGTTTAATGGCGTAAAAGCCTCAAAAACTTCTCGTGGTGGACGTGGGATATTGGGGCGACGCCTGTCCTCTTGGGGACGACTTCGTCTATCGTCCTGGGGACGACTTTTTTGTGGTTTCTGCTCTGGCCTCTTTCCCTCTTGTATCTCCTTTCGAAGATCCTTAGAGGATTTTCTTCCTTCGCGGGCTATTTCAAGATCAATATATGACTTGACTCTCGCCGCTAGGTCGGATATAGTGTGAACAGGAATGATGCTCAAACTATCATGCAAAGCTGACCCTCTTGGACCTAGCGCTCTAACAAAAGCTCGAATGGTCTCACCTCCTGTGATAACCTGATCGATACTAGCTAGAGCCTGTTTGAAGCGTTTGTAAAAATCTTCCAAACTTTCATCCCCTGCTTGTCGAATATGATCCAAAGTACCCACGCTTTTCAGCAATTGCCTACCACCCATGTACTGGATGATGAACTTTTCCTTCAAATCCGTCCAAGACTTGACCGAAGCCTTAGGCAATCCAAAGAACCAATGAGAGGCGGCGCCACTCAAGGTTGAAGGAAAAAGTATTGCACAATGCTTTTCATTCTTTGATCTTCCCAATAGGGAAGATTCATGAGTTTGGACATGCTCCACAGGGTCACCCTCCCCCCTATACACATCAATCCTTGGGATCGGGACATATAGTATTTATACTTCCAGGATTTCGTCCGTGAAAGGATGTGATGCCCTGTCTCTTACTTCGAGCATGACCTTGCCCGTTTCTTCCTTCTTTGACTCAGCAATAAGCTCCCGCACTTTATCCAGGGTTACCTCACTTTGAGGTGGAGCTATTACTACTAAGGGTGGCGTTGCAGCAACGCTTCTGTGCGAAGGATCTACCTTAACGGGTAGTCCTACTACGGGAACCTCCCGAGGTTCTGATGTCGCCTCATCCGTGCGATGATGCTCGTTAAGACGAGTTGCACGGGCGACAGCCATGAGTTCTCTTCGATTCAGAAGCTCGTCTATCGCAGCTATAAGTGCTGGAGTAACGATTTCTTGGGCAGTGGGGACTGCTGAAGGTGCTCTTCCTCCAGATGAAGCTATATGGGATTGCGCGGGTAGGAGCGACGCTCGAGTCTGCGGAGGTGGCAGTACTCTAGCTTGGGCTCCTATTGGGGCTGAAGCACTTAGGTGCGCCACCCCTGAACTGCCCCGAAATCTTGGCATAAAAGCGGAAGGCGTCAGGTGTTGTTGCAGATTGTGGAGGGAACTTCCTTCCTCCGATTGCTGAGTTTTCTTAGCTTGTGTATTGGTAGGAGCCATGACAATGTTTTGCGTAAGGTTTCCCACAGACGGCGCCAGATGTTGGATCCTGTAAATCTTCTTCTTTACCGGCGTCGCTCTTTCGGGTTGGACCTACGTAGAAATGATAACTTCGGGTCGACCCGTTTATTCCACTCCGAAGCTTAAGTCAGTTCTAAGGCTTTTAAGAGCTTTTATGTGGATGTGGTGAAAATCTGAATGTAATAAATGATAATGAATGTTTGCTATTTATAGGCCTTACTTAACCTGATGAACAATGCTTCCTTTTTACCCTGGTTAGTCAGTTTAACTGATCTCAAACTGACTTTCGGATGGGACAGGGGTCCTGTTCCATTAAATGTCAAAGATATTTAATCCCATTTAATGCTGTCAGACCTCCATTTAATGCGACATTATCCTGACTTTTACTGGGCGACGCCTTCGTATGGACTGACGCCTCACGCATATATTAATGGGCGACGCCTTATATAAATGGATGGTATAAATCAATAAGATTATGTTTAGGTCAGTGATATAACGGTTTATTAAAACAAGGCGTCCCTTATTAACCCCATCAGCTTAGAATCTCATTGATTGACGAAGTGCTAATCAGTTTTACATAGTTCCATATTGAATGTTACATCACAATGTTTCTCTTATAGGTGAATTGGCAATGCTCTCTTGAAGCAGAGCAATAAATAAAGATATTGAAGATTACAAGCGTGAGGATATTGTATTTGTCTCTAGATTTTGTATCATGTATGTGTAGTCATTTATGCTAGGTTTCAAGCAAATGACTACCACTTTGTCGGACCGACTATTATCGTGTGTTCATGAAATGTTATATGGCGGATATTGTATTTAACGTTATTTCTAATCATGTTATGCAATCAATTGATGAAAAGAAATATTATTTTGCATTATAATTTACATTATTAAAAAAAATTTAAAAAAATGTTGAGATTGGTCTTTTAAATAAATTAAAAAAAATTAAAATTTCGTTTTATTTTTTATTTTTATTATTCATTTCATTGTTTTTATTATTTTTAATTTTTAAAATTAATTAATACAAATTATTTTTATTATATATTATACAAGGAGGGGCAAATATGTCATTTTATCACATTTCATTACCTTTCCATATCTAATTCCACCAAAAAAACAACAAAATTCCTTATTCCATTCATTTTTATTCCACCAAAGAAACAACTTCATATTCTTAACTCTTATTCCTTATTCTCAATTCCTATTTCCTATTCCCTATTCCTTAAAAAACGTCATGTAAGTGTCTCGCTTCAGTTAACGCCTGTGATTGGTATGATTATAGAAAGGGTAAATTGTCAATTTGCCCCCTAATGTTTGGACCGAATTTAAGAATCCCCCTTAAAGTTTAAAATTTTAAATTTTAGTCCTAATGTTTGGACGTCATCAAAAATTGCCCCATTCCGTCTTCAGGCCGTCTGATTCAAACGGAAATCCCGTCACGTGCCTTGCACATGCGTTTTATTAAGATGCAAAGACGAAAATGCCCTTATTGCAGTTCTTCACCTCGTCTTCACTTTCTCTCTTTTTTCTAAATCGTTTCCGTTTAGAATCTGGTTTTTCGATGTCTGGCTTGGAAGTAGATTTACTTGAAGATCGGTTTTCAAGTTGAGCATCCTTTGCATGATCTTCATCATCATCGTCCGCATCTAAGAGTGCATAACGCTTCCTTGCCAGTGTTGCTGCTTCCTTTTCCTTTTTTTGGTAAACCTGATCACACAAACCAAAAAGGGTTGTTATATGGAGACATTCTGAAGAAAAAAAGAACTAAATCAACTGCGCTAAGCTAGACAAATGGCAACAGAAACTCCAAAGTTTAGTTTCTCTGCTACATTCAAACAAAAACTCACATTCTCAGTGGATGTTTTACGAGGGACTCTAGCAAATATTTCTTCTGCAAAAGCTTCGCCAGATGATAATAATGTATATTTCTTTAGTCCTACCAAGACATCCGCAGGTGATGATGCCTTCTTAGCTGTGGAAGACATATTACAAATTATAATTGTATACCATCTGAAATAACACATTGAATCATTTAGTCGAAAAAGTGGAAAAAATAATAAAAACTGACCTAGTCCAATAACATACTGCACAACAGTAGTGCTGGAAAATCCCAGCAGTACCATCAACCGATCGGACACCCATTGCTTCAGCTCACTTCCCATTTTACACCTACATGATTTCAAAACAAATTGAAAAATACACTTCTCCAAATATACTAGTTGGAAGAAACGCTGTCAAATGTAAGAAAAACATACTAATAGGATTTGATATTTATTATATTATAAATTATTCTATTTATTTTAATATTATAAATTATATTATATAACATTAAGATTACTATAGGCTATTTATTCATTCATCAACGGTTTTCACATCTCGCCTATGTAATTCACTTCCTCAGCAAATCAATTACAATGAACTGCAATAAGGGCATTTTCGTCTTTGTATCTTAATAAAACGCATGTGCAAGGCACGTGACAGGATTTCCGTTTGAATCAGACGGCCTGAAGACGGAATGGGGCAATTTTTTATGACGTCCAAACATTAGGACTAATATTTGAAATTTTAAACTTTAAGGGGGATTCTTAAATTCGGTCCAAACATTAGGGGGCAAATTGACAATTAACCCTATAAAAATAAAATAAAAAAATCAACGGTCCATAAACACATGCCCAAGATGCGTGAATCGTGATATTTTGCTTTCTCCTTCCCCACCACTACCAAGCAGCGAAGACAGCAAGGCGGTCTCCTGTGGAAGGACACACAAGGCCACGTGTACGAACGCCGCCTTCACAGCCTCCAAAAATATCCTCTCCTTCCGTAATTAAATAAACTTAAATATATATTATTATATAAAATGAAAAATACAAATAATCCGACCACTCTCTTTCCTTCTTCAAAGTTCAAACCTTTCTTCTCTGCAATTCATTCCATACGCATCTGTCTTTTGACTAACAAATATCTGAACTACAAAACCCTAGACCTTTCTTCTGCCATAAGGAAGCTGCAGTGGTAAGCTGGTTGTCTTTCAACTCAATCGCAGATGAAGATACAGTGCAACGTATGTGAGACGGCGGAGGCCAGCGTCCTTTGCTGTGCGGATGAGGCCGCGTTGTGCTGGTCCTGTGATGAGAAGGTTCACGCCGCAAACAAGCTTGCTAGTAAGCACCAGAGAGTTCCTCTCTCTAGTTCCGCTTCGCAGATTCCCAAATGTGATGTTTGTCAGGTACTTCGGCTCTTTGCTGTTGATTCTAGCTTGTTTCCTGAATTCTTCGTGTCCAGTTCCGGTTGCTGATTCGAATGATTGATTATGAAATCTACTTCCTGGAAACAATCTTGATGTGGAGAATAATATTTCTGAATTGGCTTTTGGTGGGCCATAGTTAGATTTTTGTTTCATAGTATGTATAACTACTAATAGTAAGAAGAACGACAATTTTCACACTAACTAGATTGTCAAGTCTCGGAATGATCTACCTTGAGCTCAGAATCTTGATCTCGTTTGCCACAGTCTAGTGTATTTTCAGATATAACTAGTTACGATTCAGTAGTTCTCGAACAGAAGGATATAATTTCTTATAAGACAAGGGAGTTTTGGAAATTTTATTAAACTGGATTCAGTCTGTATGAAAGAAGGATTACTACTGTAGAATGATCTTTTGAACTTAATATTTTTCTCTAACAAATAGTAACCTATGACAACCATTTTCGCAACCAAACTGTTGAGCAGTCTATAGATGTACAGAAGTAATGGGTTAACATAGAAAATGATCTGTTGAATGTTGCATAGTTCAGTGTTGTGGCATTATATGCTGGAGTATTCCTTTGTTGATTTAATGTTGATGTAATTGTCTGGAAGAAAGAATGATGAAAGAGTCTCCGTTATGTTTATATGGAAATCCCAATCCTAGCTTTACCTCCATGATGTCTCGAAATCCTCTTTCGATAAATGATGGAGAATCTATCTCCTTAGCTTCTTATATTCTTTTCCACTATCCTGATCCTGATTTGACACTTCACTGGGTACCAAGATTTCTAACATTAGTTGAACAAAATGTGCGTTCTCTTTGCAGGAAGCAGCTGGATTTTTCTTCTGCCTTGAAGATCGAGCCTTGCTCTGTAGGAAATGTGACGTTGCAATTCACACAGCAAATTCATATGTCTCTGCTCATCAGAGGTTTCTGCTCACTGGAGTGAAAGTGGATCTTGAACCAAGTGAACCCGATCCGTCCTCTTCCTCGGTAAATTCACAATATGGAGGAAAAATTTCTGAAGCAAAGCCCTCTTCTATATCTAAACAAGATATGCCAATATCTAACGAGTCTAATGAATCTCTACCGATGCGCATTGATGGTGTTGGAGACCATGCTTTCAGTAAGATGCCAGTGCCATTTTCTGGCGGTTCTGTTGCCGGAAACATTCCACAGTGGAACATGGATGTGGAGGAGTTTCTTGGTTATAATGATTTTAATCATGCCTATGGTTACATGGATAATGGCTCATCACAGGTATGTATTCTCTATTTTAGCTTGTACTTTTCTCTTGTTTCAAGTGTTCCTAACTGAAAAATAAATGGTTCTAGGAAGTGAGTTTGTCTTTTAATGTTCATTGATTTTACTAAGTATCTAATTGCTATTTGGTGACAGCTAGAACCTGAATCTTCTAATCCAGTTTCAGTTTCTCTCTTCTAGAATCTGTAAAAGAAGAAGTATAGCTAACTTTTTTCATCTCATCTGTGACAAACAGTTCATTGTTGTGATTCCTCTTGTGTCAGGCTGACAGCGGGAAACTTGTAGACTCAGATTGCTCGTCTATGCAAAGAGGTTCAGACGGGGCAGATGATGAATGCTTGGGTCTGGTTCCAGAAAACTCCTGGGCAGTCCCACAGATGCCCTCACCACCTACTGCTTCGGGTTTATACTGGCCAAAGAGCTTGCGCCACCTGTCCGAAATCTATGTCCCTGACATATGCTGTTCACATGACGACAATGCTGTCTCTTCTCAACATAACAGCAGAAGCCATAACATGAAGCGTCGCCGCCATACATAGAGTACATATTGTCTGTTGCCCGACCACTCTTTGTGGATTGACATCGTAAGTGGTAAATTTCAAGTTCAGTAACACACACATGAAAAACATTTTCAAAGCTCTGCTCAGAAGACTGTTGATTATATAAGCGACAGAAAATGTCTTTAGACACATAGGTGGTGGTCATGTTCTTTAGTTGATTATAACACGGTGATGAAGTTGGTTACAGTTAGAGCAGTCAGGTCCGGAGGGAGAAGGCGGAGATACCTCATGAACCAGATTTGGGGGCCAGAGTTATTATCGGCTTTTCGTCTCTCCGGTTATTCTTCTTAGCAAATAACTACGTAAATTTTAAATGCTTAATAATGTGTATCGAGTTATTTATATTAATTAAGTTTGTAAATCGAAAGGTCCATTGAGGTGGTTGGGTGGTGGTTCTTTTGGTCTTTTGTTATCATTATTGTCTTGTCTGTTGGAAATAAAACATCCTACGATTATTTTGTCAGATGATAACTGTGATCCCTTGAGCGCATACTCTTATGTCATCACAGGTAAAAGATGCTAATGCTGCTCGTACAAATTTACACCTCAATAAATACACAACATTGCTCCAGATTTAAGATTGCAATTATAGAAAAGGTTAGGAGTATGGAGATAAACATGAGGGATAATAGCTCCAATGGTACCTTATGTTTGTGTTATATGATCGGATGGTATCATATATTTTTTGATGTGGTCAAATGGTCTGTTATGTTTGTTATGTTTGGAGCATATTGTCCTATGGTACTCTGTTAGTCAACCGTTAGATTTTTCTGTTAAATGATCCATGTCAGCACCACATAGATATATAATATAATATTTATTTTAAAAAATAAAAATAAATAGGAAAAATTATAAAAAATAGGAAAAATTATAAAATGTTTTAAAAAATATTTTAAAATTTATATATTAATAAAATTTATTTTTTAAAAAAAATCAAAAATTAAAAAAAAAATAGGGTCGAACCCTTTTTTTTAAAATAAATAAATTTTATTAATACATAAAGTTTTATTTTTTTTTAAATTTTTTTTATAATTTATTCAGATTTTTTCCCTATTTTTATTAATTTTTCTATTTATTTTTATTTTTTATCTGCCACATCAGTGCCAAGTCAGCGTCACGTCAGCATTCCGTTAGTTAACTTTGACAGCAACAGTAATTTGGATCAAATAACAATATTGCGAAACATATGGTACCATAAAACAACATAGAGGTACCATCCGATCACATGATCCAAACATATGGTACCATTAGACCTATTAACCCTAAACCTAATAATGTTAGTTTCTAAGGATAACTTGCTGCATCAACACTGCCAAGATACTGCCCATGGTAATGTTGATGACATTGACGACATCATTGTTGAGCTGCAAGAAACAGACATTTATGCAGAATTAACAAGAAATTACATCCAAATTAATTCCTTTCATTGAAGATGTCAGAGACTGAACTAACCCATTGAAATCCTTCTTTATCTTGGAAAACAGCACCGATTATGCTCTCGCCGAGGTTGGCAATCTGTGCGGCTACTACGCATATAACTCCCTCAATTGGATTGATCTGTTGATGCAAAAACCAACAGCTAAGTCTCATACCTTCTTCAAATCTGGGATTAGAGAGAGACATGAATCAACAATACCCCTCCAAGGAGATAAGCAGCAAAGGCTAGAAAGACTGATGCTACGAGTCCAGCAACAGTTCCTTCAAGGCTCACTGCTCCTTCTGTGCCCCGTGGAACCACTCTAAATGTTGTTACCAAGTACCTGATCGATACAAACAACAATCGCAATATCCTTTTCAACATTTTATCCCTACTCAATCTCAAACCGAACAGAAATATATACATATCTTACGTTGTTTTACCATAAGCCTTCCCGATCTCACTTGAGACAGTGTCACTCAACTTTGTACAGAAACTAGCCACAAAGCCTAGTTGCAACAGGTGGGAGAAAGCCGCTCCTCCAACTCCAAATATCGAAAGAAAAGAACACAAGCAGCCAGCAGCACTTGAACCGATTACGCTGCCTGGCCCTCTTCTTCCTTTCCTCTTCTCTGCAACTCCTTGTGACTCCTTCTGTGCCATCTTAACCTTCGTTGCTGCTGTGCCCTAATAATGGATTCTCAATGATTAAACCAAGTTGTTGTGGGGTGGAAAACTACTCTGTTGAGCATAAGCCATTGGAGACGTAGCAATGGAAGATTAGTGAGAACCCACCGCTGTGCTAAGCCTAGACGAATCCAACTTTTGTTCGTTTGATTCGTAAAAATGATTTTTTTGGCCAAATCTTGGTGAACTCTTGACTGGTTGATCGCTGTTCTAACAATTGGGTTGATCATGACCAACGAATAGATCAAGAAACCAAGAAAAATTAATCACTTCTCATTTCAAGAGAAAAGCTAAGAAGTTGAGGGTTCCGTTTACATAAGAGAGACGCATGACTTGTTCAATCTGATAATATGTCCAAGCAGATGAGCTCAAACCTTCAAAGTTCAAACTCATTTCCAATCAAGTTTGTTGTTTACTATTTCACTTAAGTAGTTTATCCCATCTGCATTTTTTGTTTGATGAACGGGTTTCCATTCGTTGTAAGAAATGTGAATCTAGATTTGATCATACGATCGAAACTATTCAAATCAGAGCGTTGAACAAATTTTCAGCAGTAAGAGTCTCACTATCATGTAATAAGCACATGATCTCAGAAAAATTAGACTTACAATAACGAAATATGTGGCAACGAGCAGAAACCCAGAGGAGCCAAAAGCGCGCCAAGTGAGTGTGCCCAGCAAGAAAGCGGCGGTAATGCCGGAAGCTGAAAGCCCCGTCACCAAAATCGGAGACCCAAGGGCGAAAATCAAGATGTTGCTGAAGACTGCTGACTTCCAGGTGGGTGGCGCCAATTGGATCAGGCTCACCGCCTCCGACACAGCTCCCTGCACCGAAATGGCGCCGCGCACTGGCAGCATTCTGGAGAATTTAGGGCTAAGATTCGATTTTGGGAATTGGGTTTTCTGCGGAAATGGTGAAGATGATCGGAGCAACTGTATAAAGGGAATGGGCAGATGAACGGGAAGGGGTTTGATTTGAAGGAAAGGTGAGGAGAGGGCCATTTTGAGGAGCAGGTCTCCGCAGATTATTAAAGTGTTGGAGAAGTAAATGAAATGCATGAAATATTACATCAATCACCGTTGCATTTTAAGAACTACCGATTATAGATTTTACTAACTTCATTCTATATTAAAATTAGGTAAACCAACTCAATAGTTATGTTTGTATTAAACGGTTACTCATATTTTTTTTTTTGTGTAAATCAACTGTTACTTAAGTTGTCGTATGTGACTAAACAGTTATTCCGTGAAGTTTCCGTCCAATATTTTCGTCTGACTGTCACGAAGAAATCACATGACTTAATTTGAACGAATTAAACTTAAATGGAAGAACAATTATACTCTCCTGTCACTTTGTGCCGTTTCCACCCCTTGCGTTTAAGGTCAATCCCAACAGCGATGAGGTCAAGCTCAAGGTGAAGTTCTCCGTCATCGGAGATTACTGGATTATGTCTATTGATGAAGATTACAGCTATTTCTGGGTATGATTTCTTGATTTCATGGTCGATTTCAGTGCAATTGATATCTAAATTGAAACTTGTTAACAATTTGCTGCATTAGAACAACTTTTGGATGCGTACTTGAAGAGATTGATTGAGCCTTGCATGACTTTAACCAAATCGAGACATGAAAACATTGACAAGTCAAAGTTCATACGTATTGTTAACAAGGGATTTGTAAGGAAAGAACATTTACATGTATCCATGGTGGATTTCTCTGTAGCAATGGAGTTGAATCCTCATATAATCGATGAGAATTGGGCAACTCAACTTGAGAGAGTCTCCTCATGGACTTTATATGGATGATGATGATGATTTGATGTGTGTGGGTTTGAATGAGCTCATTTTAAACGACAACGAAGATGAAGAAGAAGTCAGATCATTGGTATATTTGATTTGCTGGGATTGAAGTGGACGCAGTAGAAAGTTGAACAACGAAATTAGTTGGCATTGACCGAATATAAGAACCCGAATTATTCGGTATATTTTGTTTTACAATAATTTTAAAGGAAGAGGTTTACATGTCCATATAATTGATTAGAATCTCACCATTGAGATTTTTGTTTCATCATTATCCTCCTTCTGTAGTAGTAGTAGTAGTAGCCAGTAATACTTAGTCTCTTTGATTATTCTCCTGCTTTGGTGTATGAACTACTGAGTTTTGATGAAAATAAAGCTTTATATATATATATATATATATATATACAAGTGTTCTGTTTTATTTTATGCAAACACTATCTCCCTTGATTGATATGATTCTTGTGCCTTGATGCTTAAAACATGTTTGCTTACAATCCCTACAACCAAAACATGTTTGCTTACAGAAGATGGCTTCAACCTGAAAACGGTTTTGCCGATACCTCAACTTTGCTTGGCTCTAAGCTTGGTTACATTAAAGAAAATGAGGACTGATCAATCCTGCAATCTCCAAGAATCCAACTCTATCTTTGCCACCAAGTATCTTCTTCAGCATATCATCACACACAATGACCTTCTTGTCTTCCGAGTCCTTAATCACAGTATAAAAACAAAGTCAGTTTGACAATTCATTAAGGGTATCAACAAATTCATAATGAATGACATTCTTGAGGAAGGTCCTAGTGTAAGTAGATCTAGCAAAATGATGCTAAAATATGAGGAGATAGGAAATGCTACCATTTACTGTTACTGAAACTAAAACAGAGCAAACATTCAACTTCGAACTTCATATTGTCACTTTCAATTGAAAGTGAAAGTTTGAGTATTGTGGAGAACAACAATTTCCCTGCAATAATAGTGAAGAAACTTTGATAAGGATGAAAAGGAAGTTGTTGGTTTCCATTTAGGAGATAAATCTAAAGAGATAAATGCAGTTATTGTTGAGTTGCTTGAAAAATCGGATTGCTTACGTGATGGGGAAGAAGAAAAATAATGTCGAGAGGAAGATGATTATACAAAGAACAAGAATGTGGAAAAGTACATTTCCTCAACAACTAGATTCTTTTTTTTGCCGCAAATTGTTATCAACAAGAATGTCACTATTCATCATTTTTCTAATTAAGTAACGATTAAATAACAAAATATTCAAACTAAAGTAACATTTTAATAACATTTAAGTTAACATACAACTTCATTTAACAACTTTTCCACAAACATAAGTCATCCCTTTCGCTAACGACAGAATATTCTTCATACTTCAGTTACAGACAAATGACATACTAAGTAGCTATTTACTCTACTTAATTCTTCGCAATTGAACTTAGAACAAAAACAACAATAACAATTACAAACGCAATAACTAACTTATGATTGGTTTGACTTTCAAAAGCTTGAATTTTCGCATACGAGATTCTGCAACAACAAACATAAATTATGGTTAGAAAAGGATAAATAATTGAAGCAAAACGAATTAGGGTTACCCACTATGAAATTACCTCAAAATGAGCATATTTGTTCTCAGTCTTCATGCTCCAAGGTTCGTGAGACTGCTCTAAGCTGTTCTTTCTTCCGTAGTTGCGTGAGTTCTTCGTTCTTCTTACAATATCTTCTTTCGCGCCTTCAGATCTGCTGCGAAGGTTTTGAAGCTGGATGTAAATAGAGAAGGAGGGTGGTAGTTTGGTAACTTCAACTTCGTAGAAGGTCACGTGAACAACACATGCGCAAGTTTAACGGAGATAATTAACGGAAGTTATGAACCTGAACCGTTCAATCACATTTTGAAACATGAGTAACAGTTGGGCTCAAGTTTGAACCATTCAGTCACATCTGGCAACATAAGTAACAGTTCAGGTAATTAACCCTTAAAATTAAATGGTTATACATGTTTGATCAGTGTGATTAATTGTTTAATCATCTTTTTTTGTGTGACTCAATGGTTATACATATTTTCCCAGTGTGATTAATTGGTTACTCCGTGGTTATACATATTTTCTCAATGGTTATACATATTTTCTCAATGGTTATATATTTTTAATATATTTTTGAATTATTAAATGACTATTATGCCCTTGAATCATTTGCACAGACTGAAGAACTTGAACCGGAGCTTGAATCATTCCTCAAGCAGGAGAAGGGACTGGAAGAAGAACTCCAAGTTAAAGCACATGATCTTGGGGATTCTCATTCAAGGGATTCTTTGTATCTTCATTATGTTCCTTATTTTGGTAGTCCAACCCAAAGCTCTTAAAATGAAGGGAATCCTTTACAGATTCCAGTGGATATGGCGTTGTCGATCAGGCATAAGACTACTATTTTCAGAGGAAGCATTACTTGTTGAAAGTGCATGAATTAGTTACTAAGACAAACATAACTTCCTTATAGATTCTTAGTTCAAGCAATCTATACTCACATCAAGCACGAGTTCTAGGCAAGAGGTCATAAATTGAGAGGCATTAGGTTTCAGCAGCCACACCATTTTTGCTTGAACAACATCCTACAATTTTCATACCAAATGTCACATCTGATGGAAGAATAGAGATTTAACAGGCTCAAATTAGTGTGTGTCCTACAATCAAGCTTGCAATTCCTCACCTCAGATATCAAATGGTCATATAAAGGAACAGAGTCGTCAAAGTGTATAGCGATATGGTTGTTGTTTTGGCTATTAGATGATGGATTGGAATCATGCTCGTAATGCTTTTTACACTTTACACGGTAGAGGGTAAATTTTCTCTGCAACATGAAGGAACACAATAATTAGAAGAGATGATAAAATGTGAACGGTTTTGTGCTAAAACAATCGATCAAGGAACAGAAAACACAGATATGAAACTCAGCACTTGGGGATCATTAAGGTTGATTCCTTCACTTGGCAACCTTTCACCCTTAAATACCTAAAAACTAGAAGTTCATTACACTAGAATCAAAGAAAGATAGAAAACGGAACGACGCAACGGAATATCAACCGAGAGAGAATTCTGTCAAGAAAACAATAAACCCTAGAACTGAATTGAAGACAAACGAAGAGACACCATCTGCTAAGGAAGCTTCTGGAATATGGGCGAGGCTTCACGGGATATTGGACGAGGCTTCATGTGTTGGGCGATGGGCTTTGGACCGAAGATTGGGCCAACACATGAATATAATGGATAATGGGCTAAAACAATAATCAGCCTGCATTTATATTTTCAACACTCCCCCTCAGGCTGATAATATCATGGTCCAATCTTCATGTCATCTCCCCCTGTCTACCAAATATATTCCACATACCAAGCTGATTGCAAAGAATATAGTGTTGTGGACTTCCCAATGCCTTTGTAAAAATGTCAGCAACCTGACTCCCTGTCTTAACATGTCTCAATTGCAAAATGTTATCCAACAACCTTTCTCTAATATAGTGGCAATCAATCTCAATATGCTTTGTTCTCTCATGAAAAACAGGATTATTCGCAATTTGAATAGCAGCTTTATTATCACAATGAAGAATGCATGGCTCAGTTTGTTCAAAACCTAACTCATTTAATAAGTTTCTAAGCCAAATAATCTCAGATAAAGTCGAACCCATGCTTCTATATTCAGACTCAGCTGAAGATCTGGAAACAGTGTTCTGCTTTTTTACTTTCCAAGATATCAAAGATTTTCCAAGAAATATGCAGAAACCAGTAACAGACCTTCTTGTTTCAATACATCCAGCCCAATCGGAATCACAGAATCCGATTAGGTTGGGTTCTGAACTACTAGACAAGAGAATCCCCTTACCTGGTTCTTGCTTTACATACCTTATTATCCGTAATGCTGCATTCAAATGTGACACTTTCGGATCCTGCATATATTGACTTAAATTCTGCACAGCAAATGTTATGTCTGGACGAGTAATGCTCAAGTACAACAATTTTCCTACCAGTCTCCTGTATAGGCTGACATCATCTAGGCCCTTATCATCCTCATTAATATCCAAATGTCTATCATATTCTCTACTAGTCAATTTCAGATTTTGCTCCATAGGGGTTCTAGCAATTTTGGCACTCGACAACCCAACATCAGAAATTAATTCCAGAGCATATTTCCTTTGTGATAAAACCAAGCCCTTTTCAGATCTAGCTATTTCGATACCCAAAAAATATTTCAGCTCGCCCAAGTCTTTCATTTTAAAATTCATTTCTAGCACGTGCTTCAAATCATCAACCAATCTGGAGCTATTTCCAGTAATAAGCAAGTCATCAACATATATCAAAAGAACAACAATATCAGCATCACTACGCTTAGTAAACAATGAATAGTCAAGCTTGGACTGAACATAACCAGCTTTGATAAGAGAATCACACAATTTTAAATTCCATTGTCTACTTGCTTGTTTCAAACCATAGAGCGATTTTTTCAATTTACACACCAAACCAGATTTTTTGCTATTGAAACCATCAGGAACATGCATATAAACATCCTCATTAAGATCACCTTGCAGAAAAGCATTATGCACATCCATCTGGTAGAGAGGCCAATCACGAATAGCAGCTAAACTTAAAATGGTTCTCACAGTATTCATTTTTACCACAGGAGAAAAGGTCTCAAAATAATCGATCCCATGTTTCTGATTATACCCTTTAGCAACCAATCTAGCCTTATATCTAGCCAAGCTACCATCAGATTTATACTTCAATTTGTAAACCCACTTGCTACCAATAATAGATTTACCTTTTGGGATGGGAACCAAGTCCCATGTACCATTTTCCTCAAGAGCCCTTATTTCTTCTTGCATAGCTTCAATCCAGGACTCATTTTTAATCGCCTCACTGAATGTTTCTGGTTCTATCATCTTAGAAACCGATGTCAAATAGCATTTATATTCATTTGATAATCCATCATAAGATATATATTTTTCAATTGAATGAGGACAAGAAACATTTAACACCTGATAGTCCTTCATCCAAATAGGAGGTCTGATAGTCCTTCCTGATCTGCTGACAGGATGATTCCCAGTTTCTTCAGTGAGTCGACCATTTCCATTAGAGTCAGCATTTGAACCCTCATGTGGTTCAATTCCATCAGGATCAGGCTGATCTTCATCATTTGGATCACCTGCATCATAATCTCCAACATCCTCCTCAGTATTCCCATTTCTGGGATTACCATCATTGGAGTTATCATCATAATGCTCAAAAAATATGGGCTGCTGATCAAGTTTACCATTCTCAAAGGGGAACACACTCTCATTAAAACGAACATCTCTGCTAATAAAGAATTTTTTATCAATTAAATCATAGAGTTTGTATCCCTTTTGAGTCTCAGAGTATCCCATAAAAACAGAAGGGATAGCTCTGGAAGCCAACTTGTCAGTAACCGACATATTTTTGGCATAACACAAACAGCCAAAGACCTTAAGGTGGCTGAATGCAGGTTTCTTTCTATGCAATATTTCTAAGGGACATTTCCCATGCAACAACTTAGAAGGCATGCGATTGATAAGGTAACATGCTGTAAGGATGCAATCCCCCCAAAAAATATTTGGGATTGATCCTTGCAGTTTTAAAGCTCTAGCCACCTCCAAGAGGTGTCTATGCTTTCTTTCAGCCTTACCATTCTGCTGTGGAGTATAAGGACAGCTGCTTTGATGTATAATGCCTTTATCATGCAACATATCATTCATATGCTCATTGAAGAATTCCCTACCATTATCAGTCCTAAGACATTTTATTCTCCTTTTGAATTGAGTCTCAATCATAGCAATAAATCCTTTCAACACAATAAAAACATCCGATTTAAATTGCATCAAGTGGATCCATGTAACTCTCGAAAAATCATCCACCAATGTTAAAAAATAGCGTTTATTATCATGAGTAGGACTATGATATGGACTCCAAACATCAGCATGCACAAGATCAAATATAGCATCAGATTTGGTATCCGAAATAGGAAAAAGAGATCTAACAATTTTTGCCTTAGGACAAACAGCACAGTCATGTATATTCAGCTCATCATGCTTCACAATATTCAAACCATCAACATGTTCTAAAGCCTTTAAAGAGGCATGCCCAAAACGCAAATGCCATAATATTCCACTATTTACAACAGGATTACAGCCAATAGATCCAACACGGCTTGCAGACAATCGAATGAAGTATAATCCAGATCTTTCCTCACCAGTCCCCAAGACCTTCCCATTTGAGAGGTCCTGCAGGATTGCAAGGTCAGGATAGAAAATTGCAGAGCATTTTAAATCATTTGTAAGTTTAGATACCGAAACAAGGTTATATCTGAAATCAGGTATATACAAAACGTTCTGCAATTTTCTGCCTGAATCAGTAAAAACATTTCCAATTTGTTCAACCTTAGAATATTCACCATTGGGTAACTGAACTTTGATATCAGGTGCAGCCTTGACATCACATAACCAATCATTTCTGTTGGTCATGTGATTGGTTGCTCCTGTATCAAGGATCCAGTTATCCTTTTCACATAGAGAAGTTGAATTAAGGGATATACCAGCCGTGTTTGCATGTGGGTCAGAAGGTGTGGCTGCACTTGCTCCAGCTGCAATGCCTCCTACACCTTTAAAGGTTTGTAAAAACCTTTCGAACTGGTCACGAGAAAAGGTGATACCTCCCTGCACTCCACCACTCAGATTATCATCATTAGTAGAGTTTAAAGCAACAAAATCAATGTCACCACTCCTGATGGAGGTAACATTGACTTTAGAATTTAAGCCTTTTTGTTTCAACTGTTCCTTGTACTTGAAGCAGTTATCTTTGGCGTGACCTTTTTTTTTTTACAAAAATCACATCCTTTTGAAAAACATCTTTCCACCGTATGACCCTTTTTCTTGCAAAACGTGCACTCTAAGTTTGGATTTCCTCTCGGCTTATCCAAACTAAGAGACATATTTGCAGAAGCAGGATTATATGATGCATTCAAAGTACAAGAAACACCTCTTTGAGTCTCCTCTTGAGTTAACAAGTTGTAAGCTTGATTAACTGAAGGCAAAGGAGACCAAAGCAACAAATGACTTCTAATATTCGCATAATTCTCATTCAAACCAGTCAGAAATTGAAAAAGCCTTTGGTTTTCCTTATGCTCTATATGTTTTTTGAAATCATCACCTTCTATAAAAGGAAGAGCACAAGCAGTGTCATATTGAGCCCAAAGACCTTTCAATCTAGAGAAAAAGGTAGATATGGAATCCAAACCTTGCCGACACATGATAATTTCAAGATGCAACTGATATGCTCTAGGACCACTTATCTTATGAAATCTTTCTTTAAGTTCTTTCCAAACTAGGAATGCATTTTCAGTATACATCATCCCGCTGGAAAGATCCTTAGAGATAGAGTTGGTAAGCCATCCTATAACTACAACATTACATCTATCCCATAAATGGTGCAAAGCAGGATCAAAGTCATCACGCATACAAGTTCCATCAACAAATCCTAATTTGTTTCTACCTAGCAGCATGAATCGGATAGCCCTACACCACATGATATAATTTTCAGGGCCAGTAAGGGTAACAGATATCATATTAATACTCGGATTATCACTGGCATGTAAAAACAGAGGGTGATGAAAATCCACCGAAGCTAATATATCATGCTCATCAGGATTAACTTTTCTTTTTCCTTCATTGACAGGTTTGTCTTCAGCCATATTAACAGCCGAAAAACCAGACTATCAAGGAAAAAGAAAATAAGAAGCAGCAACCAGATTTTTCAGAAAAAAAACGTAAACTAACCAATCAGTCACAAGAACAGATATCAAAAAGAACTATGATAATAAAGAAAAAACAAGATCAAAATGCAACCTAATGTTAACAAGATTTCAGAGAACCACAGATCCGAACAAGATATATCATATACCAGAAACAATAATACAGATCTGAGCAAGAAAAAAACACCAAGAATAGAGACAAACATATAGATTGCAGAATATGAACAAGGAAACGGTTAACCTAAAAATAACTGATTCATATATGAACAGAAACACACAAGAGAATACAAATCCAAGATAACTTGGATAGAAAACACCTGAATCGAAGAACAGGCCGTTCCTTCAGCCTTTCGGCTTTGATACCATGATAAAATGTGAACGGTTTTGTGCTAAAACAATCGATCAAGGAACAGAAAACACAGATATGAAACTCAGCACTTGGGGATCATTAAGGTTGATTCCTTCACTTGGCAACCTTTCACCCTTAAATACCTAAAAACTAGAAGTTCATTACACTAGAATCAAAGAAAGATAGAAAACGGAACGACGCAACGGAATATCAACCGAGAGAGAATTCTGTCAAGAAAACAATAAACCCTAGAACTGAATTGAAGACAAACGAAGAGACACCATCTGCTAAGGAAGCTTCTGGAATATGGGCGAGGCTTCACGGGATATTGGACGAGGCTTCATGTGTTGGGCGATGGGCTTTGGACCGAAGATTGGGCCAACACATGAATATAATGGATAATGGGCTAAAACAATAATCAGCCTGCATTTATATTTTCAACAAGAGAGATTGAAATCGGAATATGGCAGGAGTAAATTTACTCATAGTTTGGAAATTGAGACCAACACGTCAAGAAATTGAAATCGGAAACTGGCAGGAGAGAGATCTTATTATGTGAAAATTGTTGACAACTTTTGGGCCGCTACCACCACTCAACCAAAGTGGGAAAGTCACTCACCAAGTGGGCAAGTTACTCATCAAAGTGACCAAACCACTCAAGATTGTCATTCTTTTGACAACTATAAGAAACCAATAATGTCGAAGGAAAGAAAAAAAAAAAGAACAAGAAAGAGAGAAGAGTAAGAGACGGTTGTTGGAGTGTTGAGTTTGTGAGAGAGAAATAGTGATGTGTATGTGGACCAAAAAGAGTGAGTATTTTAGAGAGCGAGCGATACACATTGTGTGTTTGAGTTATACACAATTTTTAACACTATTTATCTATAGTGAAAGTGGGTGTCAGTCGTGGACGTAGCCAAATTGGTGAACCACGTAAATACTTGTCTCGTGTGCATTTCTATTGATCCACTGAATCCTAAGGTTCTGCAAAATAATTTGGCAAAAATTAGCAGCATCTAATTTCCGACAATTGGTATCAGAGCTTTTGGTTGGCGAATCAAAGACACGGCAGACGTTTACAAAAATTATTATGCGAAATAATTTTTGTATTCATCCTATTTGTTTGAGTGGGAGCAATGACATCATACAAAGAGTCCAAATTTTCTCATTTTGATGACACAAATTTTGGATTCTGGAAAATGCAAATAAAAGACAGCTTGTACTAGAAGGATCTTTATTTACCTTTGAGTGACAAACCAGAGGAAATGAAAGATCCAGAGTGGTAGCTGCTGGAACGGAAAGCTCTTGGAACCATAAGACTATCACTTACAAAGTCAGTAGCCTACAAGATCAAAAATGAAAAGACAACTGCGTCTCTCATGGCAACCGTCTCCAGTTTGTACGAACAGCCTTCTGCAGCAAATAAAATTAATCTCATAAAGAAGATGTTTACCATGACGATGCTAGAAGGAGCACAATTCAGAGAACATCTCAGCGAGTTCAAAGAAATGACGGACCAGCTAGAAGCAGTGGACATGTCTTTCACTGATGAGATATGTGTCTGTCTAATTCTTGGGCAGTTGCCTAATAATTGGAAATGCACAGTCACTCCAATCACCAGATCTGCAGGAAATAGAAAACTGAAGTTTGATGATGTAGTCATCATCATTATGACTGAAGAAATTCAAAATCGGTGAAATGGTACTTTTAGCTCAACGTCAGCTTTGAATGTAGAAAGCAGAGATAGAGATTCAAATAGGAGTGGATGACACAATACGTTCAAATCCAAAAATGTGAGGTCACAATATCGAAAATCCCAAAAACTCCAACAATCAAAATCAGAACCACAAGGTGATCGAATGTTGGAATTGCGACAAAATATGGCACTAAAAAAATCAGTGTAGATCCCCGAAGAAAGAAAAAGAAGGAAAGACAGAAGCAAACATCGCAGTAGAAGAGGCAGGCGATGCATTGATATGCTCTTTGGAGAGCAAGTCAGAGTCATGGGTGCTAGACTCCGGAGCTTAGAGTGTGAGCGATACACATCGTGTGTTTGAGTGATACACAATTTGTAACACTATTTATCTATAGTGAAAGTTGGTGTGAGCCGTGGACGTAGGTAAATTGGTGAACCACGTAAATCTTTGTCTCGTGTGCATTTCTCTTGAGTCACTGAATCCCAAGGTCCTGCAAAATAATTTGGCAGAAATTAGCAGCATCTAATTCCTTTTCTTCTCAGACTCGTAGCTCGACGTGGCCATGGCTTCGACTTGTAGCTCAAAACAGAATTAATCGAGTTGTTCTTCATTTGTACAGACTGTTCTTCAACTTTCCAGGTTCATAGAAATGTCGATTTAAAGAAGCAGAACGATGCCTACTGCTTAGACTCTGCTCCGAGCTCCAACAATGGCGGCAACCGAAGCTTTTCAAGAATCACCCATTTTGTTAGAGAATGCATGGAACTGGGATGAAATTGTGCTTAGAATTTTGAAGGATTCACATATTGACCTAAGTATGGTCATTCCGCAGTATTCATTGAAGAAGCCAAGAGTGATTCCGCAGGTGCTTCTCAAACTCCTGGAGACTAGGATTCGCGAATCGACTCTTCATCTGCTCAATTCATACAGAAAGAAATGTTAGAGAGGTAATTGTTGTTAATAAGTTAATTAAAGAGGAGTAATATTGTCATTTTATATGTTAGAATAATAACTTAATAGATAAATTTAACGATGCACAGTAAAAATTATCAAGTAGTCAAATGATGAAACATATGTAACCATTATGCACAAGTTTTAACCAAATAGTCACAGTCGTCAAATATTTGTAACTATTTAAGTAATTAACCTTTAAAATACTATCTATACATTATACTAGTCTTTTATATTAAAATATATAGAAATGAAGAAGCAAATCCGATTTTTACAAAAAAAAATAAAAATAAATCAAAGATTCGTTATTTTTTTCTACATTAAAATTATTATTTATGCCCTTTTTAGTAAATTTATGAATTATTTATGGGGTCATAAGGCTAAATCAGAAACTATCATGACATGTTCTTTTCATGGAATGGAAAAGGAATTGGGCTTACGGATTCCGTAAGAAGTTGTTCTTTTCATGGAATTGGAGAAAATGGGCTTACGGATTCCGGGCGGGGTAGACTTAGAGATTCCGAGTGAAAATCTCGGATTTCCTAAGCCTAGAAGTCAAGGAATTCAGAATAGAGGTGTTAAAGACGTGTTCTGCGTTCATCACCAAACCCGGAATTCGATTATGGGTTCAGTGATGAACCCATAATCGTTCTGGGTTCGTGATTTGTGATGTTTGTTTGTGATTTGTGATGTTTGTCTGTAATTGAAGATGTGTTTGTGCTGATTTGTTATTGATGCTGAAGATGTGTTTGTGCTGGTTGTTTGTAATTGATTTGTGCTGATTTGTTATTGATGCTGTTTATCTGTTTATCTGAAACAGATGTTCGAACATTTGTGTTTGTTTGTCTGCAATACTTGTTTATTTCATTCATGTGAAATAAACAAGTTTTTGTTAATTGTTCTTTGCTGCAGCATCAATGCGAGTGATTAACTTGGTTTATCTACGTAGTAAGCGCATACCAATTTCTCTCCCCGACAAATTCGTCGAATGACTAAAGAAGGGTAAGTAAAGATCAGTATTACAAAGTTGGGATCAATATTACGAAGTTGTATAATTTTGATTTAGGACGCTAATTTGTTTTGTATTATGTAACTATTGTCATTAATAATATTATGGTTCGGGTAAATATATTGTCGATGGTTCATGTTAATTAATTAATGAATTTTTTCAATATTAATTAATTAAATAAATAAAATTAATTAATTTTTAATTAATAATTAATTATATTATAAGTTTTTATTATTCTTAATTTTTAAAATTAATTAATATAAATTATATATATTATATACTATACATATATAAGAAGAGGCAAATATGTCATTTTACCACATTCCATTCCTTTTTCATATACAATTCCATAAAAAAAAAAAAATTCTTATTCTATTATATTTCACCAATAAATAAATTTATACTTTTGTCTTTTATTTCTTATTCTTCTTTCATATTTCCTATTCCAGTGTCGACAGTGCTAATTCAATCTACTTTGGAGGCTTTTAAGTTTTATCTTATCCTTCCATCCACATCCCACGGATACTGCGGAGGGCAGCTAGACCTAGACCTCACAGTGAGTGAGAATGGAGATTCTCTGCGCTTCATCTTCTTCGTCCATGCTCGCTGTTCAGAAACCCTCGATTTCCGATGGTTTCTCAGGGAAGACTCCATTTATCGGTGTTCCGTTCGTAGTGGCGAGGCCAATTACTGCTATGAATGCTAAGCGCAGCTTTGGTATTCAATGCGAGAAGAAGGACCTATCCATCGTGCCTCTTGATCAAAGGTGGATGTTCGAGGAGTCGGAGGTTGGAGGACCGGTAAGATTCTCTCTCCCAGTATCTTTCTTGTATGCACTAGAACTGTTACTGCCGTTTCCTATGAAGCTGCTTCAGTATTACTCTCCAAGAAGAGTTGGGTGAAGATGGAATCTTTCTACTTTCACTGTTGAGGGAAATGACAGAAGCAATTTTCATCTTCCTCGTTTCATTTCTGTGCGGAACTGGAGAGCTATATGAAAATGTATGACAGGCACAGTAATGAAGGACTCTGTGTGTGTTCCTTTCGACAGAGAAGTTTGAGTTAAACTTTCTACATTTATATAAGTATTATCATGGATGCTAAGAGCAGTCGGAAGTTGCAAAATGCTGATGATTGAGTCTGATGTTCTCGGATTTTCATAGATAAACCGTTACTTTTGTAATTTGGCAAACTATTCTACTGGTTCTTTCCTTTTTGTAGGATATCTGGAACAACACATGGTATCCTAAAGCTGCGGACCACATAAACACGGACAAGCCATGGTATATAGTTGACGCTACAGATAAAATTCTTGGCAGACTTGCATCAACGATTGCCATTCATATCCGTGGGAAGAATCTAGCAACTTTCACTCCTAGTGTAGACATGGGAGCATTTGTCATTGTGGTACGCTACTATGTGATATATTCAAATATTGCTTCTCCAATACTATCCCTGGGTGGATAGACTGCAGAAATTTTTCATTAGCTACTAAATTATAAAGAATACAGTTGCATTTTATTCTTGAGCTGTAGTTGAATTATTTGGCCACTGCTAGACTCTTTATTTATTTTTTTATGGCATTTTCTCGGTGGAAGGATGCTATTATCTTTAACTGCTGTAATTCTTGAAATATTAGACTGTCACGCTGCCTGGCTAAGAGCACGGATTGGTGAAAAGATGTAGTTTCCCCCTTTTCGTCTCTTGTCTAAGTCTGACATTGAATAGGTCAATGCTGAAAAAGTTGCTGTATCTGGGAAGAAGAGGACCCAAAAACTTTACAGAAGGCATTCTGGTAGACCAGGTGGTATGACGGTTGAAACGTTTGGTCAACTGCAGCAGAGGATTCCTGAGAGAATTATTGAACATGCTGTCCGTGGCATGCTTCCCAAAGGCAGGGTAAGTGCTTAAGCTGTATGAACGACTGCATCACTTTTATTTTATACTGTTGATATGAATAGGTAGTGTTGGTGAATGAGTTTCACGTGCATGTTTCTCTACTTGGTTTCTACTTTCTGAATTACATTACTTGGGTTATTGGAATCATATGCTTAGGGAACTGTATTAGCTTTTTGGGTACTGGGCAATACAAATCTACAATTGATAGCTGCATTTAGAGAGGTGATTTTTGCATGGAAAAGTAACTGACGGAGCACATTTAGTGTGACACTTAATAGCATTTGTAATGGAAAAGCTTGTATATTATCCTTTTGTAACTCATGCATAGTGCTGAAATGTTGCATGTTTTGTTGCATATACATGGTAGCAACTCTCTGTAAGCATCTACTTTAGAGGAACACAACCATTGGCTGAATCTAGATTAATACAGATCTCAATCTTTTATGAATGTAGCTTTTGTATGCTTAAACGATACTGTCATAACTGCAGCTTGGTAGAGCTCTATTCAACCACCTTAAAGTTTACAAGGGTCCCGAGCATCCCCATGACGCCCAGCAACCCATTGATCTTCCCATCAGGGACAAGAGGATACAGAAGCAAACCTAAACCCTGCTGCTATTAGAGACCCCTGCCATGGATCCTCGCTCTTTCATCCTTTTTGTTATAATTAGTTTTAGAGGCGTTCCATTGTAGTTCACTTCTTCCATTACCAAAGTTGTTTATTAAACAGAGAGGTTAATGTAATCGAAATTCATCTCTACCAAATTCAATTCAAATGAAAAATATCATTACCAACTTTGCTGTTCAGTGAATATTTACCCTAACAGGAGCATTGGGATGAGCATTACAATAGGAGGGCATACTAAACAAAGGAACAGCAGCAGATAGAAACAGAGGTAATGTGAAGTTATCAGTCTCATTTCTCAATGCTTGTTCTGCTGACTTGTTTCGGGGTTTTAGGGCTTTGAAGGAACTCAGATTGAAGGGCGAGTTGATAGGTGGTGCCGTGCTGGATGTAGAATCGTGTTTGGATAGTTCACTGGAAACATCAATTAAATCAGTGCATATGGTTGTTGGTCTTAGTTTACTAATCTGATCTGTACTATTCTGTAGAAAGGAGAAAGCTTATTTTGTGAGAAGAGATACATATAGAATGTGATTCCACGAGCCGGGTACATCAGCAAGTGGTGCAGTCCCCGACCCAATGATGACCGGAGACATCAGTTGTGTTGGTGTAAACCGAGGGTCGTCCGTCTCTTCTAAGTTGTCATATAATTGATGTTGAGGTGATTCGATGGGATGATCATCACGAGAAATATGTGTTCTAGGAGGGCTATACCTGGGGCACCGGGTACGGGTCTGTCCCGTTTGGGAAGTGGTTCCGTCTGCCCTTAGCAGCCCTTAGAGCCGGACTGATTCCAACTTTGAGAGCTGCAATGCTGGGAAGACAGTTAAAAATGTATATACATTCTAAGTATATAATTTCAAGAGTAAATACGAGATTAGAAATTTAACTATTTACTAATTTTTCATAGTAAATGATAAGTGAATTACGATATAAACATCACAAATGGTGTTGAAGTTTTGATTTCTAGACTGATGATAGTACCGCCCAAAGTTAAAATACGAAAATTTAACCTAAAAGTGAGAAATTTAATAAAAACTAGTAAATGATTAATTCTTTAACACAATGCAAATTTGAGCTTTCAATAACTTAATATTATTTTAATTAAAAGTATTTTTTTTAAAATATGTATAAAGTATAAAATCTTATCAAAGGTGTTGGAGAAAGTTTTCGTTTAACAGACAAGACTCGAGCCCCCATTTTCAGTTTATTTTGAAGGGTTAAGTCTGTAATTGGTCCTCGAATGTATGATATCATCTTCAAACTCTGATTTGTCTCACTTAAGTCCTTGAAGTCGTCAATTTCATTTAATTCTCCCCTTCCATTAAATCTGCAAGAATTTGTCTCCACTCCACTCCAGTTCCAGTCCAATAATTCTTCATTACAAATTCAGTACCTTCTCTTGGCAGTTCAAGTCCAAGACAATGGATAGAGATCACTTCCACTTATAGATGAACTACTCCATGGCCAATCTTGATGCATGCTCTTCACTTCTTCCCCATCTCCTTTGAAATGTTTCCACATTGCCTTCATCTTCCTCTCATCTTCTTCATCATCCTTACTTTCTGCAACTGATGTGGGAAAGTCGACCTTGCCCTCGAGCATCTTGACCACTACAGACATGGATGGCCTTATTGATGGAGATACATTGGCACATAGTAGTGCCACGTGAATCGTCCTCAAAACCTCGTCTTTATTAATATCCGAACCCAATCTCGGGTCAATAAGATCAAGTAAGTCTCCATTCTCTTTTAGCAAGTGTGCCTGTTGAGAAAAACACACACATGTTAGCTTTTGTAACGTCGAGCAATTGTGACACTAGTCCAACCCAGCCTGACTGAGTCTGTTGTTCTCACTTGAGCCCAGAAAATGAGGAATTTCAGTCTTATACACACGAAGGGATAAAAAGTAATGGAGGAGATGTGTTTCATTAATTACCCAATCAAGAAGAAAAAATGTTGTTTCCTGTCTTGGGTGATAACTGTTGTTGCTTCGACCGCTGATGATTTCCAAGGCTACTATTCCGAAACTATAAACATCTGCCTTGTCAGTCAAGTAACCTCGCAATGCATATTCAGGTGCCATATATCCACTGCAATCAAATTCATTACACTTGTGTTAGCACACAAAAAATGTTAACCTTCTATTTAAGCTTTTAAAAAGGTATTAGTGAATGAATGACTCACAAGGTTCCTGCAACCCTAGTGCTAATGTGTGAATTATTATCTTCTTTGAGTTTGGCCAAACCAAAATCTGATATCTTGGGATTAAGATTTGCATCGAGCAGTACATTCGTTGCTTTGATGTCCCGATGCACAATCTTCAACATCGACTCTTCATGAAGATAGGCCAAGCCTTTTGCAATGCCCACACATATCTTGTGCCTTGTTCTCCAATCTAAGTGTAGTTGGAATTCTTCAGGGCCTAATGCTTATACAAAAAGTTTCAAAATCACGTCACATATATGCCTTGAATATGACGAGTCTAATGAATTCTCAGTAGTAATTACCGTACAAAGCACGAGCAAGGCTGTTGTTTTGTAGGTATTCGTATACCAACAACATCTGATTTCCTTCAACACAACATCCATACAGTTTAACGAGATGAGGGTGCTGAAGAGCAGATATCAGTCCTATCTCGTTTACAAATTCACGGTTGCCTTGTTCTGATTTGGCCGAGAGTTGCTTCACTGCAATTAATGATCCATCTGAGAACATCCCCTAAAGATACCATCAACACATAATTATGAACACTTGGACTTGAGTTCAGAGCAAGAGTTCTCAAGTTGAAGGTTGTAGACTACCTTGTAAACGGAACCAAACCCCCCTTGTCCAATCATGTTTGCAGAATCAAAATTGTTTGTGGCAGCTTTAATCTGTCTTAAGCTGAAGGAACCAGTTTTCAAATCTGCACCAAAACATGTCTTAAGGACTCGATCGAGAGAGAGAAAAACACTCAAAGAAGTAATATCAAATCTGGGATGTATTCTATTTTCCAGACAATAGCAGATTACCTTCCAACATTGTAGTTTGTTGTCCTCGACATATTCCTTTCCGACAAAGTATTCCCGTAACCAAGGAAACAACAAGCACTGATGAAACCACAATGCCGATCACTATGCCTGCAGAAATCTTACTTTTACGATTAAAGTCTGCAGGGAGAAGAAAATAAGTAAGATATATATGAGTTATGAAAAATCATAGGAATAATATCTACATTTCATCCAATATAAGAAGATGTTGACAATTTCGTAAGTTGATAGAAATCACAGTAAGATGATGAGTTTAGTAGAACAATGCAGTAAATCAGATTTAAATACTTAATGATGAGATGTTGAATATGGAAAGAGATGTACTTGATTTCACAGAAATTGCAGATATTAAAGGACCATAAACGCCTCTAATGGGGATAGCGGTCGTTCCTTTCCCTGCCCAAACCAACCGTATCTCAAGAGTAGAATCCTTAACATCTGAAATGAAAGTTTTTACAACTGCCCTTCCAACACCACCAGCTTCTTCCTCAATGTTGAAATCTTTCATTACCAGTTTGCCCTGAGTATAGTGTGAAAAAATCACTACAAGGATAAGTAGAAAGAAACCAAGATTGTGAAACTTCTATACCTGTATGTGAACATCGAAAACACGCCTTCCAAGGCTACTATAATTTCTCTCTGCTGAGAACATTATCTCTGCAAAGTGAAGGCTGACATTGTAGCTTCCGTTGGCTAGACAGTAAGCATAATAAGTTAACGACAGAGGAGAAAGACGGGCATCCAGGTAAAGCTGTTGATTTTCATTCACATCAAGTCTTGAAGCATTTTTTATTATGTAGGGAGACTGGAGGTCTTTAGCTTCTTGATAGAAACCAGTGCTACTAAAAGCCCAATTGGTTGGACTCTGATAAAATTTTGCGGGTGATCCTTCATCGGAATCTCCCTCATAGCTAGTGGACCCACTTTCTATTGCTTCTCCTCCACAATTTATGTAGAGATTGTCATGTGCTGGAACACCACCATACATACACAATCAGAAAATCTGGGAAGTAACAAAATGAATGTAATATGAAATCACACTTACTTCTTGTACAAGCCGCACTAGAGCTTCCCAGACATGAAACAGATTCCCTGGAAGAGAATACAAAAGAGACAAGATAGGTCAGCTAAACTGACTTGGTTTAATATTTGAAGAATAATTCTATTGGAGACTCTTCCAAAGTTTTCCAAGTTGACGTGGCACCATATTGTAGTATAAAATGTAACTCCAGTCCATACTTATGGCCTGCAACATCTTATTCCTAAAATGAGCAATGTTGACTTCAAAGTCTTCTCTGTGAATAGAATTACAAGACTAGCATATACATACAATTAAGTATTTTGGAAGTGAATTTAGTCAAGAAGGGTAAAGAGTAGTACGATTTATCGATTGCAGACGAGCTTGCAAATACGTTCCTGCAAAAAATGGTATTGAGATCCAAACTCAGCTCACCTCAAATGCATATTGACAAATTTTCAACTTTTACTACTTAATAGATGAAACTTGACCATTTTAAGTTTGTAAAGCAAAATTGGGGAGCTAGTCATAGTTTGAGATTTGAGTTTACACTTTATTACTTACATAACAAACTCATTCTCCAACTATATATAAAGTCCTTATTAAGTTTTATCGAAGTAGGCCTAAAATTGATGTATTCATTAGCGCTTAGCATGACTGGAGTGGTACGTACACTTTTCCAACTTGGCACGACGAGCTTCCCGTGATGTTGTTGTACGAAAGATCACTGCATCATAAAATTTTAAGATAGAAACATAATTTATAAGTGGAACAATAACTATTAGATATATGCATTATTCGTTGCAAAGAAATTTAGTTCATATATATTGAGATAAAAATGTCCACAAGTAAAATGTAATATATTAGTTGTTAGAGAAGCTTACACAATTGTGTCTTCCGATGTAATCCAGTCATTGACTGTGCCTGTAAGCATATTTCCAGCTAAAATTCTGAACATATTGATACGAGTCACTTAACATTGCCATTGAACACAGCTTCATCATACAAACTAAATGAAGGTGGATAAAAGAATCTTCGGTATATTTTCTCATTGCAATTAGCAGAGGCTATCACTTTCCCAGCAGCTAAAGTAATCAAGTTATGAACGATTTAATGATATAAGGTTCATCTTGATCTGGATCAGTTGGTAAGGAATAAATGATAGTCATCTGTTCTCTTTTACAGAGAAAAACAAATCGAATCATCAACCTAGTGGTTCAACTTCTACTGTGATGAATGCTTGCTGAAGGTTTTGAGGTAGCACTAGCAGTACTATGAAGTTGGAACATTGAGAAGACCAGCTTCTTGGTACGTACTTTGTTTAAAGTATTAGATGCATGATTTATGCAGTATGAACATTAAATTTCAAAATAGAATTGAAAAACAATATATAACTTTATTATGTCAGGTAACTTATACTTACACAACATTTGCTTTAGAAATTAGACTGCTATAGCTGCTGGGGATTGCCCCAGTAAGCTTATTGAAGCTCAGATCCCTGAAAAACAAGACCATCGGGACAAATTTGCAATCGAACAATCAGCTAAATAAAGATATCACAGTAACTTCAATTACAAAATGTTCACATTAAAGACCAAAATCAGATTCTGTAGTTGTAACACTCATCATCATGTAGAGTACAATCATGATGTTAATTAATATAAAACAGATGAACTCATCAAGAATATTGGAAAACTGTATAGCTTTGATATTTGAGAACTCTGTTGAATCTGTCATCCATTCCACAAAATTTTGCATAATCAGGAAAGCATATTAATTGCTTCGTGATGAATCAAGATCATGCAGTGCGTCGAAGTGACTTTTAAAAAGTAGGTGTTTCAAATAAGGGACTATTTTATATCATCAAGGTTCCTAAAACAAATAAGTGTTGCATACTCACAAATAACTTGAATTCAATATTTGTGGAAGATAATCGGGTAGCGGTCCAGTGAAATTGCAGTTCCTTAGAATCCTATCAATGAAAGAGTATGATATCACATAATCTCAATCAGTTAGCCGAGGCTAGACTTTTTGTACATAATGAGTTCAAATGGGTTTCTTTTTCTTACAAAATCTGAAAAAGACTGCTTCTGTTCAGTTGTGGAAAAGGAGCTTCAGGTCCATTCAAGTCACTGATTATCCTGCTTATTGAAATTCAATCAAATAAAACATTGGACTACAACCACTATTGCTTATTAGAATGGAATTATGGACTATAAGAAAAGCTATACTGACAATTTTGTCAACAGTCCCAAAGCTTTGATAGTAGAAGGAATAGGTCCCTGCAAGCCATTAGCTTGAATATCTCTGTTGAAAGAAAATTTTAGATAAAAGAAAGAGTATTTCCAAAGTAAAACAAACAATCAAGAAGCTAACAAAGAGTAAAACACTTACAATCTAGTAAGCCTTTTCCAGTTCTGAATGAAATCAGGAATAGTTCCATTGAATTGGTTGTCACTCAGCCTTCTAAAATTCATTCCATTTAATAAAAATGTAAGAAAGTCAACCACAGTGGTAGAGACAGATTCAATTACAGTGAATGGAAACTAACACGTCGATTAATTCCGTCAAATTTGCAAATGAAGACGGCAACTCTCCTGTAAAATTGTTCGAAGAAAGCATCCTAAAGCACCAAAGAAGGAGAAAGATCAGTTCATCCAAATGACACATACTCTCCACTTATTCAATATAGACAAAATTTAGGTCTGACGCTTGCGGATCTCACAGTCTTTGCAGTTGAGTCAGCTTCCCTAGTTCGGAGGGTAGAGGTCCTGAAAGATGATTGTTCTCGACATAACTGCGTGTAGGCAAGATAAAAACATAAGTATCACTGTCACAATCAACGATTATAAACATGAATTACTTACAGAGTTTGGAGGGTGGAGATGGTCCCGAGTTCCTTAGGAATTGGACCAGTTAATCGGTTTCCAAGCAGTATACTTCAATTAGAGGCGCATATAGTTCAGATCAGCAATGGATTCTAATAGTATTCTCTAACTGTTGATTCATTAGATTTGATAGTTAGAGCTAGAAAAGAGACTCACATGCTGAGGAGTGGCAATGAGCTCCATTGTGGAGGGATGGTGCCACTGAGGTAGTTCCTTGTAAGGTCTCTGCAGGAGTCAAGATTAGTATACGCAATTCAGAGAGAAAGGTGAGGGAGGAGGAAGAAGAAGAACGTACATCTCTTGAAGGTAAGGGAGTCTGGCGAAATCTGGCGGGAGAGTCCCAGAGAGTGATTGAGCCTTTAGGCGTCTGCTTTGAATTTCAGTTAACGGTTAGATATTGGCGGGAAAATATTCAAGTCTAATGGTTTTCAATTTTCATTTTCCAAAAATATAATTTTTCCCCTTAATGTTTTGACACCTTTAAAATTTCCCATGATCTTTGATTTTGGAACTTTCATCCTTAAAGTTTAGTTTTACTTTCCCTCAATTTTTTCATCCAAACTGAATAAGAATATGTTTTGAAAAATTGTAAAAATAACATAATACTTTTAATAGTATATGTTACAATTGAGACTCAATTTGATCGGAATTCAATTGAGACCCAAAAATCTCAATCGAATCGGGACTCAAATGTAACATAATTTTTTTTTGAAGGGTTTAATTATAACACTCTAAAAATATTATGTTATTTTTATAATTTTCAAAACATAAACTTGTTAGTTTGAATGAAAAAATTGTTGATAGGGAAACCGAATTCCTATCCAAACGTTAAGGATGAAAGTTCCGAAACCAAAGCTAAGGGAGATTTTAAAGATGACCCAAAACATTAAGAAACATATTCATATTTTACTCTTTTTCCATTAAGGGGTTGAACTTTCCTTTACGTACAATTCGATTCTCTAACTATTAGAGATGTATCAATACCGACCATAATTTGGTCTAGTGATTCCATGACATCAAGTTCATATCCCTTTTATGCATTTAGGAAGAATATTCTCTTTGCACTTTGCCTTATAAAGGTCAGTTACTCTATGGGTTAAATACCAAGTAGCTACCTGAACTTTGGACGTTTTGCAACGAGGTACCCGAACTTTGAAAATTCAAAATGGGCTACCTCAACTTTGAAGAAGGTGCAAATAGCTACCTTCGTCCAATTTTCCATCAAATGTCGTCGGAAAGTCGTCGGAAATCCGTCCGAAATTGGACGGAGGTAGCTATTTGCACATTTTTCAAAGTTGAGTTAGCCTGTTTTGAATTTTCAAAGTTCGGGCAGCTCGTTGCAAAACGTCCAAAGTTTAGGTAGCTACTTGGTATTTAACCCTTAATCTATATTATACTAGAATGCTGGATTATATATATATATTGTTAGGTAATCTGTTATTTGAATGTAAATGCTCCAATTTACATAATACATATCTTTTATTTTTGGCCAATTCATAATACATACCTAGGTGGGATATGGTTAGTTCACCACGTTAAATGTAAAGTAATTTTTGGGTCAAGTATTTGAGCCACTAACTTAGATTAGGCCTAATTGTAGAATTATCTAGAGATGGAGTCTTCTAGGACTAGATAGTTTCTAGGAATTTCTACTAGTTTTTTTTTGTTCTAAAGATTTCATAGGTCTAGAGTTTTCTTTAGCTCACTATAAATAGAAGATCTTTTTCAAAAAGTAGATATATTAGGAAAAATATTTGAAAAAGTATACCTCGAAATTTTTTTTTTAGCAAACTATGTATACGCGCACCCCGGGGTCGCGCCTATTGGACATAGGCGCACCCCAGGGGTGCGCCTATACCAAATAGTTTTTTTTTTTCAAATTTTTCAATAATGACGACTCGATGTTTAATTAAATATAAAATTATATATCTATTCAAAAAAATTTAAAAAAATTATAGTAAGTAGATATTTTAATTGCGATTCAAATGATGCAAAAAATATTAAATTTGGATTTACGGATTGCCTGTACGGCATGCCGTAAGTTGAGGTATGAAAATTGTACTTAAAAAATTATAACTCGGACCATGTAACTCCAAACTCAACACGGTTAACGCCATTTAGGTTGTAAATCAATTATCTACATAGGATAAATTTTTTGATTTTTTTTGAGTAAGTATATAATTAAATTTCTCACCTAATGCATTTACTTATTTCGGTCAAATTTGGGTGTAAACGATGGGGGGTTACAAAATCACTGTATTTTTAATCCAAAAAATTATCCTACGTAGATAATTGATTTACGACCTAAATGGCGTTAACCGTGTTGAATTTGGAGTTACATGGTCCGAGTTATAATTTTTTAAGTACAATTTCCATACCTCAACTTACGGCATGCCGTACAGGCAATCCGTAAATCCAAATTTAATATTTTTTTGCATAATTTGAATCGTAATTAAAATATCTACTTACTATAATTTTTTTAATTTTTTTTGAATAGATATATAATTTTATATTTAATTAAACATCGAGTCGTCATTATTGAAAAATTTGAAAAAAAAAAAAACTATTTGGTATAGGCGCACCCCTGGGGTGCGCCTATGTCCAATAGGCGCGACCCCGGGGTGCGCGTATACATAGTTTGCTAATTTATTTTTTTCGAGGTATACTTTTTCAAATACTTTTCCTAATATATCTACTTTTTGAAAAAGATCTAAATAGAAGTCCAAACCATTGCATGTATTCATCCACCAAAAAGTAAGTGAAAATCCAAGTAATAAAAGAGAGTCCTCCTTAAGCATATTTAGAGTGTTCTTCAATCTAGATATTTGAGTTCTTACTTCGGGATCTACATACGGTCTTGGGCAATTGCAATCTAGCACTTCGATTTTTTACATGACATCAGAGTCACTCTTATGGTAACGCTTTTCAAGTCAAGATCGATGATTCAAGAACTCAAGTACTCTAAATATGGATGATGTTGCTCGTGTGTCTGGGATTGGGATGGAGTTACTCAACCCTTCCAATTTCCGAATTTGGAAGTCTTGCATGGAGTCGTATCTCCTTAGCGAAGACTTGTGGGACGTCGTTGGAGGGAGTGAAACAATTGCATTGGAGGAGACCGATACAAATTGTGAATCGATCAAGAGTTGGAAATGGAGGAATGCCAAGGCGAAATTTGCCTTAAAGAGCTCGATATCCTCAGAGGTGTTTGAGCATATCTCGCGATGCACCTCTGCCAGTTCGATCTGGAAGACGTTAGACCAACTCTACAACAAGAAGAATGAGGCGAGACTACAAATGCTGGAAACCGATCTAGCAAATGCAAAACAAGGCGAGTCCTTAATTGCACAGTTCTTTCTAAAGGTGAAGAACTTGTGTTCGGAGATCAATCTTTTGAATCCGGATGAGCCAATTTCGGAGGCACGGATAAAACGGTGCATTATTCATAAACTACGTCCCGAATATATATTGTTTGTTACATTAATTCAAGGATGGGTTCAACAACCTTCCTTGGAGGAGTTCGAGAACCTCTTAGCCTCACAGGAGTCGTTGGCTAAGCAAATGGTCGAAATCAAGCTGGAGGAGGAACAAAATGCAATCATGGCCCAAATACGTCCAAACTTCAACGGACATGTCAAGGAGAAGGATGCTCGTAAGAAAGATTATGTCAAGGTGGAGTCCAATAAGAAAAATTTCAAGTGTTATCGTTGTGGAAAATCTGGACACTTGAAAAAGAATTGTCGAGTCAATCTGAAGGAGAGAAAATGTTGTAGAATCGAAGGTCTCAACTGAAGATGAAGAATGGGCCAAATGCTTTATTGCAGAGACTACTTATACATCCACACTTGCAACTAGGAGCCTTGAAACAGAGTGGATCGTTGATTCTGGGTGTGATCACCATCTTACAGGGGACGAAAAACAATTTTCAAATCGCTGACGCCATGCAGGAAAAAAAGCTATAGTCACTGCGGACAACATGGTCCACCATGTCAAGAAGGAAGGCATTGTTGTCATCAACAGTAACAATGGTGCACCAATTAAGTTGAACAACGTTTATCATGTTCCCGGGGTAAAGAAGAACCTCCTATCTGTGGTGAATGCGGTTGATTCAGGTAACTACGTTTTATTCAGCTCAAAATATGTGAAATTCCTTCGGAATATTGAAACGTTAAAGGCAGATGTTGTTCACAGTGGCACGTGTACGTCCTATCAGCTTCAAGTTCTTATGTGGAGAAGATGAGCAACAATGATACTTCATATCTTTGGCATAGGAGACTTTGTCATGTAAATATGACTAAGCTAAAATTGATAGTGCAGAAGGAGCGGGTTAAAGATCTTCCAAAGTTCAATATTGACGATGGAAGGATTTGTGAAGGATGTCAATATGAGAAATCTCATAGACTCCCATTTGACTTAGCTATATCTCGGTGCAAGGCTCCTCTGGAACAGATTCATAGCGATGTAATGGATCTGACACGAACTCCATCTTGTTTAGGATTTCACTATATGTTGCTCTTCATTGACGATTTTTCGCGGTTCACTTGGGTTTACTTCATTAAACACAAGTCAGAAGTATTTTCCAAGTTTCAAGAGTTCAAGGCGACTGTGGAGGGGGAACTTGGTACGAAGATCAAAATCCTGAGAACTGACAATGGAGGCGAATTCACATTGAATGCGTTTTTCTCTTTCTACCGAACACATGGCATTAAGAGAGAGTTATCATATCCAGAGACGCATCAAAAAAATGGCATAGAAGAATGGAAGATTTGACATTTGTTGGAGACATGTAAAAGTTGGTTGCACAATAAAAGATTGCCTAAGGCGCTATGGGTAGAATGTATGAAGTGTGCAACTTACGTGATAAACTGAATGTCGCTCAGTCCTAATAATATGAAATCTCCTTACGAGTTAATAAATGGAGAAAATTTCACTGTGAAACACCTAAGAATTTTTGGATCGGTGTGCTATGTTTATATCCCGGAGTCTCAAAGGAATAAGCTGGACGAGAAAGCTAAGAAGTGCATCTTCGTAGGCTACGACGACCAAAGGAAAGGATGGAGATGCATGGACCCCTTGACGCACAAGTTTGTTGTGTCAATAGATGTCGTATTCGACAAAGTATTGTCATATTATGGTGAAAATAGTAAGATCGAGCATGAAAGTGATAACTCTTCCGACAAATAGTTAACATATCTTCCATTGTCATCAAGGATGAAAGTCGCTTCAAGAGAGGGTCATGGAGAAAGGGGGAGTCCAGACCTTCAAGAAGATAACCATGAAGAAGTGGATAATGAAACTGTGGCAAACCAAAGACCAAGGAGATCAATTACAAAGCCATTGCGATACCGGGATGAAAATTTTGTCACCACTTATTCATGCTTCTTTGCAGGCCCGGTAGATGAAGAAGAACCATCGTCATACGATGAAGCCAAAGGAGTAAAAGAGTGGAAGAATGCGATGGAAGAAGAGATGATGGCTCTCATAAAGAACGATGCTTGAGATTTGGTTTCGAAACCCGAAAGTGTTAATCCAGTCATGTGCGAATGGGTTTATCAAGTCAAAAGGAAAGTTGATGGGAAAATTGATAGATTCAAAGCAAGACTAGTGGCTCGAGGATTCTCCCAAAAATATGGCGAAGATTATGAAGAGACATTTAGCCCTGTGGCAAAAATGACTACGGTACGTTCTCTTTTGACTATAGCTGCTAGTTTTAGTTGGAAATTGTGGCAGCTTGATGTCAAGAATGTCTTCTTGTACGGAGAACTGGATAAGAATATATACATGGAGCAACCACCCGGATTTAGATATCAAGAGCATCAAAATTATGTTTGTAAGCTCAAGAAGACACTTTATGGGTTGAAACAAGCTCCAAGAGCTTGGTATGGAAAGATTGCTCAATACTTGCAATTTTGCGGATATGGCGTTTCAGAGTCTGATCCAAGTTTGTTTATCAAGAAAGGAGAAGGAGTTCACGTGATTGTTCTCTATATGTGGACGACATGATAATCACTGACAATAATAATGAAGAAATTTTTCGTCTTCAAGAAAAACTGTTAGTGCGATTTGATATGAAGAAGCTTGCAGAGTTGAGCAACTTTCTCGGTTTGGAGGTCGAGAATTAACGTGAAAGAATTTTTCTATCACAACAAAGTTCTGTGAGGAGAATGGTTGAAAAGTTTGGAGTGAAGCACGGAAAGGTACGTTTTACTCCACTAGATGTTCATGTAAATCTTAAACGTGATGAAGGGTCTCTTTTACCTGATCCTCGACCTTATCGTTCTCTTGTTGGAAGTCTTCTATACCTAAATATTACAAGACCCGATATTTCCTTATCGGTTGGTCTCGTTAGCCGATTTATGCAAGCCCTAAGGAAGCCTCATCTAGAGACATCAAAGAAGATTATGAAATATATCAACTCCACTTGGGATATGGGGCTACTATTTAAAGCTGGAGTTGATTTTTCGATTTATGGATTCACAGATGTTGATTTCGGTGGAGATATAGATGATAAAAGATCCACATCCGGGATTCCGGGTATGTTTTCTTATATGGAGACACTAGTATTTCATAGTGTAGCAAGAAACAAGATGTTGTATCTTTGTCGACCACCGAGGCATAGTATACGACTTCTGCTCTTGCAGCCCAAAAATGTGTTTGGCTTCGAAGACTATTTGAAGATCTTTATATGTTTATCAACAAGCCAGTTACACTTTAGGGAGATAATCAGAGCGCCATCAAGCTTGCGAATAATCCGGTGTTTCACGCAATGACAAAGCACACTGAGCTTCAACATCACTTTATTCAAGAGAAAGTGCTAGATGAGACAATCAATGCGGAAGAAGTTCAAATCAACGAAAATATTGCAGATATCTTCATAAAGTCACCCTCGAAGAACCATAAAACTTTCAAATTCTGAATTCTTCCCGTATCATTATCTAACTTAGACGACTACAATTATAATCGTACTAACATGTACATTACGTGAAAGTTTACTAATACGATAACATGTGTTATAGTATTTGGCAGACTCGTGTTTAATGCAGAAATTTATTTCTAAATTAATATATTAAAACAAGATGTATATCTTAATAAACTTTAATAAAAAAAAATCATTATTAATATTGTACTTGCAAGGTATTTATTTATTTCTATTTTAATATCTTATTAGTATAATTTTATTAACTATGATATATTCTAATTTTGAATATCGTAGTTAAAGGGTCACAATTTCTCATATGATTATTCAATTTCAGAAGTATAGTTAGTGATATTTTTACTAATGATTTTATATTATATTTTTATAATTTATATATATTAATTACTATATTAATCAAAAATCAAATATGTTTTTTTTTATTATATTACTCTATAATTAATTTTTTGTGTAAACTACGAGTAATAATTTATTTGAAGTAGTGATTGAAACCGTTGTTCATACATGTTGGTGACGTGGCAGACCGTCTTGTTGATGGCTGCGTCGTCGGAGCAGACGCCGCATGTGACGTTGTTCGCGAAGAAGTCCGCCACAATATCATAGCGTTTAGGCGGCGTGACCCAACCTGACTCTCCACTGCATGGATCTACGCTAAAATTCCAGTCCTTCCCCAGCGCCGCCGCGATATCCTTCAACGCTTCCACTGAAACCAATTTACAACAATCCTTCATTTTTAGACAACCAAAAAAAACCTCGAAATCGGTGGGAGGAAGTTGATCTCCGACCTTCAGAGTTGTCTGTAACGGTTTCTCCTTTGGCGGCAGTGGTTAGCCAATATAGCAGAATCACGGACCGAGCGATGAACCGAAATGGTTCTTGGCAGCAGAAGAACATGGTGGTTTGGTGGTCAAAGTTATGGCATGTCGAGATATATAGAGGAGAGGAGATTTCCGTGTCTTATTCAACGGATTTTTATTCGGTGTGGAGGAGTTTGGGTAAAATGATTAGGAAGGAATTAAGATAATCATTTCTATTTAGTCAACTTCATCTATAGATATCACCGGGGGATTAAATAAATTAATCATTTCTTAGCTTTAATTAGTGAAGGTAGCGGAAGAATGACAGTACCGTTAATCCATCCGTATCATACAACATAATTATAATCATTTGAGGAAAGATTTGTTTATGTTTTCTAAGATGGGATGATGTATCACAATCTATCCTCCTTAAATGATGTGATGTTCTTACCATTCGTAAAACATCAAATTCGAGCAACCGTCCTCACTAAGACCAACTCAACTTCACTAATAAGCCTATAATCTTCGTTTGTGTCTTGAGAAAGATAAATTCTTATTGGACTTGAGTAGTACATTTATGCTTATATAAGTTTTAAATCACTTCTTTGTATCTGACGTGGGATAAAGTATGTGTGATATCATGTGTCATATATAAAGAGAAGAGATGATTTAATAATTATAATATAAAAAAAATTGTACTAATTAAGTTCAAACATAATTTCTCTTTTTGAGGAGTTAAATGAGAATAATAAGCTTAATTAGATTGAATTAGATTAATTAGTATAATTGCTCGGATTTGTAAGGATACAAGTTTATCAACGTTGACACGTACATTGTTTGAATACTCTTAAGGACTATATTTGGCGTGTTTCGTGTAGTATATTGCATTATGTCAACATTTATACCCTATTGGCCAAAAATAAATAAATTATACCCTGCACTATTATAATAGGAATGAACATAAATGTCTCTGGGAGCAAATCTTCAACTGCTGACTTTGTGGACCTGTCCAAATGAACACAATCAATTTATATTAGTTTAAAATATCATTTTTTATATTTTTTTTATCAGTTTTAAAAGTGTTTTCAAAATTTGAACATACACGCTTTTATATTTGTAAACATTTATTTATATCGCACCCTTCATTTAAGTTTATTACGCGAGATTTTTCATTCGAGTTCATACTATAAACTGTATACTCTTAACTAAATCTTAACGATCAAGATCTCTCGGAAATGAGAGAAGGTCCATTGATTTGGTGAGAAATAGTTAAACTCAATAATGGATCTTCATTTGATGTCGTGCATTATAGAGATGTCATAACGTACATATGATACCTAAGGAAATTCTTTTACTTTTAATGTTTGATATGCATACATACTTGATCTATAACGCATCAAGTCTGAGCGACTCTTCTTACTAACTGTTGGATCTTGATTTCCTGAATGCTGATCTGGCAGTGAATTGAATGTCAATGGATGGATGAAAAGTTGCTCTCGCCTTAGCTCCGGTGAACCTGCAGGAAGGGGATCGCAACAGAGGAGGTTTCTCTGGGTTCCTCTCCGATGCTTAAATGAGTATATGTGTGTATAGAACTAAAAAATGTAATGAATGTATTGTAAATCAAGAGTATTTATAGAGTAGGGAGACCAAACCGTAAAAGGTAACATTATATCTTAGTAAATATTGTGTTGGTGAAGATTAGGATAGCAGATATTACGGTTATGACGTAATATTGCAGTTACCATATGTAATCTTTAGAGAATATGTGCCCGAGATATGCGGGATATCGTGGCCATATCTTTAGGAACGATTGGTGGGACCAGATGAGAGAGACACTCCTATGGTGAGCAGTAGGAGTTCGCGACTTGTTGATGAATGACGAGCACTCCTTCAGGGCGAGCACTCCTATGGCGAGCAGTAGGAGTTCGCGACTTGTTGATGAATGGCGACCAGCGATGGAGTCTTTGGCTTCCATCTTCGCTTGGGCTGGACGTTGGGTCACTCTATTGAGGGCCAAATCGGCTTTAGCATGAGTCGGTCCAGTTCGAATAACCTGAGTTCACCCCTCCATGGTTATTGGGCATCTAGGACATTTTTCTTATTGGACTGTCACTATCAATACCCAACACTAATTCAACTTAACTTGATTGAATATGTAATCCTCACTTAAACAAAAAAAAATGAATTCTTATGGAAATTGAATAATATATTTATAATTATATGAGTTCCAATTATTATTATTATTTTTTTTAAGAATAGGGTATGACATAACCAAGATGGAAAAGATTAATCTCAACTAGACTTGTGATGTAGACTTTTCGGAAAAACATTGTTTTAGAGGCTAATCACCATTCGAGTCAATTTTCGACATTTAATACTCTGAAAGATTCAACTAAAATACAAATGCAGAGAAAATTAAAATTAATTAAAAAAGGAAAAGGATAGGCATAAATTGAAAATTAATTAATTTTTGTCATTTTTTATTTAATGCGGGACACGTTGACATGACCAAGATGATTAATCTCAACCAGACTTGTGATGTAGACTTCCCAAAAAAACATTGTTTTAGAGGTTAATCACCATTCGAATCAATTTTTGACATTTAATACTCTGAAAGATTCAACTAAAATACGAATGCAAATGCAGAGAAAATTGAAATTAATTAAAAAAAAGGGAAAACATGAGAAGGAAAATTAATTAATTTTCGACATTTTTTATTTAAATGAAAAAGAGTAATCTCAACCAGACTTGTGCAAAAACAAAAAAACAGACTTGTGAATTGTGATGTAGAAAAGCATTGTTTTAGAGGCCAATCACCATTCGAGTCAATTTTCGACATTAAAGGTGCAAGTGCAGAGAAAATACGTCTAAAATACGATTGCAAGTGCAGAGAAAATTAAAATTAATTAAAAAAGGAAAGCGATAGGCTTGGGACTTTTCATTGGTCCGTTTTGTTATATACACTTTTAGAGTTTTTTTAGAAAGTATTCACTTTCGAATTTTTTTTTGAAAAAGTATATATCGAATTTTTTTTTTAGGAAAGTATGTATACGCGCGACCCAGGGGTGCGCCTATTGCAGAATTTTTTGTTTCCTTCGCGAAAACACCGGTCTATCAGAAACCACGTTAATTTTAAGTCTGCTTAGGAGATCATTGCGTACATGAATTTGAATTGTATTGGTTAGTCGTACGGTGAGGACAGAAGAAAGCTGATCCCCTTCCAATGGTTAGGAAGAGTCTTGGATCAAGAGGACAGAAGATCAATTTGGTAACAAACCACTGAGATGATCAAGAGGACAGAAGATCAATTTGTTAACAAACCACGGAGATGATCAAGAGGACAGAAGATCAATCGCGGAGATGAGTTAGATTCACTGGTTTTCCTCCTAAATAGAAATTGAGAGATAGTCTCACGCGTTGTTTTACCCAGTATTCACAGGTCCAAATTCCTCTACGCTAGTCTCACCAAATTCCTCCATGTATGCTTTTTCAAAAAAATTTCCTACTATGCTTACTTTTTGAAAAACATCTGATTTTGAGCCTGCTTATGGTTTTCCTCCTAAATAGAAATTGAGAGATAGTCTCTCCAGTAAAGAAGAAAGGAAGTTATAAGAAGTTAAATACTTTAGGTTCCTGTCCTAAATTTTCCAACTTGTTCTGAACAACATCCGCGAGGTAAAACACTGAAACAAAGTTGTTTATTCACAAGTTTCTGAATTAGACTTTTCTTCAAATACACTAGCCAGTTTGACATTTCCAGGAGGAAAACCATTTCTTCTTATAACTTCATTTCTTCTTTACTGGAGAGAGTATCTCTCAATTTCTATTTAGGAGGAAAACCATAAGCAAGCTTGAACTCAGATAAAAAGCTATAGTCATTGGAGAAGCTTTACAAGATATTCGGAAGATGTTGAGTCAGAGATGTACGTCTCTCTAGCCTGGTTAGTGTTAATGTGTTATGCTTATGCTTTAACAATGTTAGTATCTAAACTTCAAATTTTTAGAGAACCAGCCGAGAGGTAAGAGTGGAAACCCCAAAGAGCTATTTTGGGGCAGTAATTCCTGAAAATGTCAAACTGGCTAGTGTATTTGAAGAAAAGTCTAATTCAGAAACTTGTGAATAAACAACTTTGTTTCAGTGTTTTACCTCGCGGATGTTGTTCAGAACAAGTTGGAAAATTTAGGACAGGAACCTAAAGTAACCCCAAAGAGCTCTTTTTCAGCAGTAATTCCTGAAAATGTCAAACTAGCTAGTGTATTTGAAGAAAAGTCTCATTCAGAAACTTGTGAATAAACAACTTTGTTTCAATGTTTTACCTCGCGGATGTTGTTCAGAACAAGTTGGAAAATTTAGGACAGGAACCTAAAGTATTTAACTTCTTATAACTTCCTTTCTTCTTTACTGGAGAGACTATCTCTCAATTTCTATTTAGGAGGAAAACCATAAGCAGACTCAAAATCAACGTGGTTTCTGATAGACCGTTGCTTCCACTTGCATATCCAACAACACCAGTCAGGGGCTTTAGATTTCTCTTGATAGAGAACCAGCTGAGGAATTGGTGAGACTAGCGTAGAGGAATTTGGACCTGTGAATACTGAGATAAAGCAACGCGTGAGACTATCTCTCAATTTCTATTTAGGAGGAAAACCATAAGCAGACTTAAAATCAACGTGATTTCTGATAGACCGGTGTTTTCGCGTAGGAAAAAAAATTTGTGCAATAGGCGCACCCTAGGGTCGCGCCTATTGCAGTAGGCGCACCCCTGGGTCGCGCCTATTGAATAGGCGCAACGCGCGTATACATACTTTCCTAAAAAAAAAAAATTCGATACACACTTTTTCAAATATTTTTTCTAAAGTAGTTACTTAAAATCCCTATAATCGTTAGAACATTATAATATAATTTAACTACAACATGGTATGGATTAATTAATAAGCAGTGTATTGGTATTGATCCCGTCTCCAAGGCCAAAATAGAGAGGATCATGTACCTTAAATGAATCTACATCTATATTGTTACCAACTAAACAACTTTTCTCCAATCATTAATTAACATCTTTATATTGTAATATTTGTGGAATTAATAAGCATTATAAAATCAAATTCATAACTTCCAAAATATTCCATAATCTTGGTCAATGTATCTAGATGGTCAAATATGTATCATTTCGGGAAAAGTATGAAATTGCACCCGGATGTTTGCAATTTTTTGTCATTGGACCTATATGTTTTTTTCCGCAATTACTTACACCTGTATGTTACATTTTGTTGGTAATTGCCAACGTTAAAAAATCTCGTTAAGTGTCACGTGAAGGGCACGTGTCGTCGTTAATTTTGAAATGATGCCATGTTAAATGACCAATTTACCCCTAAGGCAAACCATCACCTTTGTTTCGTGTGAAACTGAACTGAACTCCTCCTCCATCAATTTACTCCTTTCCAAAAGTCACTCTTAAGTCTGAAACCTAATTGTACTCTTGTCTCCCGCGCCTGGCTTCATCTCCGGTCGGAACCGCTGCTCGCGAAACTGCCGCTACTCGCGATTGCTCGCAAAACCGCCCTATCTGCATCCTCTCCTGTAAGTGAATTATTCTCTATGGTTCCATCTCTGGCTCATTTTGTGAATTTGATTGCGCTGATAATCGTTATGTGCTGGTTGAGGATGAAGATGTGAAACTGTGGATTAAAATACAACTAGGTTCCACCACATACCCATTATAATTCCTTGAGCTCCTCTGTAATAAGAACTGGTTAGGGTTCTAAATCTCTCTTGACCAGTTGCACGATGAGAGAATATTAGAACATCCATACAATAAAATACTATTAGATGAACTTAACCACCCCTAGTCAGACACCATCTTGAAGTTATAGACAAGAATATCTTAATTAAAGCATATAATCACGTGAAAATAGAAAGTTGCAGAAATACCAGTTATATCGTATTAAAACAGAATAAGTAACTGGAATGAATAAAAATTGACTATTTAAGAGTCTCTTAAATGTATACATCACAAAGCTCGAGCATACATATGAACCCCTTAAAATACATAATCTGTTGATTTCGCCTTGATGATTGCTATGAGTTCGTTTGTTGCTTTGAGTTCGTTTGTTGCTGTGATTTCGCCTTGAGTTATGATTGTTGTGGTTCTTTGTGTTAGTGTCATCTCGGTTGATTCCACAATGTTGATTTCAGTTGTTGATGTTGGTTCTCGGTTTGTTGAGCACTGCTGATTCCATTTATGTATTTATGTTTTGTTAGGGTAAAAAATGGACAACCAAAGTTTATTTTTAAGGGTTAAGTCTGTAACTCGTCCTCGAATGTATGATATCATCCTCAAACTCTGATTTGTCTCACTTAAGTCCTTGAAGTCGTCAATTTCATTTAATTCTCCCCTTCCATTAAATCTGCAAGAATTTGTATCCACTCCAGTTCCAGTCCAATAATTCTTCATTACAAATTCAGTACCTTCTCTTGGCAATTCAAGTCCAAGACAATGGATAGAGATCACTTCCACTTATAGATGAACTACTCCATGACCAATCTGGATGCATGCTCTTCACTTCTTCCCTATCTCCTTTGAAATGTTTCCACATTGCCTTCATCTTCCTCTCATCTTCTTCATCATCCTTACTTTCCGCAGTTGATGTGGGAAAGTCGACCTTTCCCTCGAGCATCTTGACCACTACAGACATGGATGGCCTTATTGATGGAGATACGTTGGCACATAGTAGTGCCACGTGAATCGTTCTCAAAACCTCGTCCTTATTAATATCCGAACCCAATCTCGGGTCAATAAGATCAAGTAAGTCTCCATTCTCTTTTAGCAAGTGTGCCTGTTGAGAAAAACACACATGTTAGCTTTTGTAATCACTAGCCCAACCCAGTCTGACTGAGCCTGTTGTTCTCACTTGAGTCCAGAAAATGAGGAATTTCAGTTTTATACACACGAAGGGATAAAAAACTAATGGAGATGTGTTTCATTAATTACCCAATCAAGAAGAAAAAATGTTGATTCCTGTCTTGGGTGATAACTGTTGTTGCTTCGACCGCTGATGATTTCCAAGGCTACTATTCCGAAACTATAAACATCTGCCTTGTCAGTCAAGTAACCTCGCAATGCATATTCAGGTGCCATATATCCACTGCAATCAAATTCATTACACTTGTGTTAGCACACAAAAAATGTTAACCTGCAATTTAAGTTTTTAAAAAGGTATTAGTGAATGAACGACTCACAAGGTTCCTGCAACCCTAGTGCTAATGTGTGAATTATTATCTTCTTTGAGTTTGGCCAAACCAAAATCTGATATCTTGGGATTAAGATTTGCATCGAGCAGTACATTCGTTGCTTTGATGTCCCGATGCACAATCTTCAACATCGACTCTTCATGAAGATAGGCCAAGCCTTTTGCAATGCCCACACATATCTTGTGCCTTGTTCTCCAATCTAAGTGTAGTTGGAATTCTTCAGGGCCTAATGCTTATACAAAAAGTTTCAAAATCACGTCACATATATGCCTTGAATATGACGAGTCTAATGAATTCTCAGTAGTAATTACCGTACAAAGCACGAGCAAGGCTGTTGTTTTGTAGGTATTCGTATACCAACAACATCTGATTTCCTTCAACACAACATCCATACAGTTTAACGAGATGAGGGTGCTGAAGAGCAGATATCAGTCCTATCTCGTTTACAAATTCACGGTTGCCTTGTTCTGATTTGGCCGAGAGTTGCTTCACTGCAATTAATGATCCATCTGAGAACATCCCCTAAAGATACCATCAACACATAATTATGAACACTTGGACTTGAGTTCAGAGCAAGAGTTCTCAAGTTGAAGGTTGTAGACTACCTTGTAAACGGAACCAAACCCCCCTTGCCCAATCATGTTTGCAGAATCAAAATTGTTTGTGGCAGCTTTAATCTGTCTTAAGCTGAAGGAACCAGTTTTCAAATCTGCACCAAAACATGTCTTAAGGACTCGATCGAGAGAGAGAAAAACACTCAAAGAAGTAATATCAAATCTGGGATGTATTCTATTTTCCAGACAATAGCAGATTACCTTCCAACATTGTAGTTTATTGTCCTCGACATACTCCTTTCCGACAAAGTATTCCCGTAACCAAGAAAACAACAAGCACTGATGAAACCACAATGCCGATCACTATGCCTGCAGAAATCTTCCTTTTACGATTAAAGTCTGCAGGGAGAAGAAAATAAGTAAGATATATATGAGTTATGAAAAATCATAGGAATAATATCTACATTACATCCAATATAAGAAGATGTTGACAATTTCGTAAGTTGATAGAAATCACAGTAAGATGATGAGTTTAGTAGAACAATGCAGTAAATCAGATTTAAATACTTAATGATGAGATGTTGAATATGGAAAGAGATGTACTTGATTTCACAGAAATTGCAGATATTAAAGGACCATAAACGCCTCTAATGGGGATAGCGGGCGTTCCTTTCCCTGCCCAAACCAACCGTATCTCAAGAGTAGAATCCTTAACATCTGACACGAAAGTTTTTACAACTGCCCTTCCAACACCACCAGCTTCTTTCTCAATGTTGAAATCTTTCTTTACCAGTTTGCCCTGAGTATAGTGTGAAAAAATCACTACAAGGATAAGTAGAAAGAAACCAAGATTGTGAAACTTCTATACCTGTATGTGAACATCGAAAACACGCCTTCCAAGGCTACTATAATTTCTATCTGCTGAGAACATTATCTCGGCAAAGTGAAGGCTGACATTGTAGCTTCCGTTGGCTAGACAGTAAGCATAATAAGTTAACGACAGAGGAGAAAGACGGGCATCCAGGTAAAGCTGTTGATTTTCATTCACATCAAGTCTTGAAACATTTTTTATTATGTAGGGAGACTGGAGGTCTTTAGCTTCTTGATAGAAACCAGTGCTACTAAAAGCCCAATTGGTTTTACTCTGATAAAATTTTGCGGGTGATCCTTCAACGGAATCTTCCTCATAGCTAGTGGACCCACTTTCTATTGCTTCTCCTCCACAATTTATGTAGAGATTGTCATGTGCTGGAACACCACCATACATACACAATCAGAAAATCTGGGAAATAACAAAATGAATGTAATATGAAATCACACTTACTTCTTGTACAAGCCGCACTAGAGCTTCCCAGACATGAAACAGATTCCCTGGAAGAGAATACAAAAGAGACAAGATAGGTCAGCTAAATTGACTTGGTTTAATATTTGAAGAATAATTCTATTGGAGACTCTTCCAAAGTTTTCCAAGTTGACATGGCACCATATTGTAGTATAAAGTGTAACTCCAGTCCATACTTATGGCCTGCAACATCTTATTCCTAAAATGAGCAATGTTGACTTCAAAGTCTTCTCTGTGAATAGAATTACAAGACTAGCATATACATACCATTAAGTATTTTGGAAGTGAATTTAGTCAAGAAGGGTAAAGAGTAGTACGATTTATCGATTGCAGACGAGCTTGCAAATACGTTCCTGCAAAAAATGGTATTGAGATCCAAACTCAGCTCACCTCAAATGCATATTGACAAATTTTCAACTTTTACTACTTAATAGATGAAACTTGACCATTTTAAGTTTGTAAAGCAAAATTGGGGAGCTGGTCATAGTTTGAGATTTGAGTTTACACTTTATTACTTACATAACAAACTCATTCTCCAACTATATATAAAGTCCTTATTAAGTTTTATCGAAGTATGCCTAAAATTGATGTATTCATTAGCGCTTAGCATGACTGGAGTGGTACGTACACTTTTCCAACTTGGCACCGCGAGCTTCCTGTGATGTTGTTGTACGAAAGATCACTGCATCATAAAATTTTAAGATAGAAACATAATTTATAAGTGGAACAATAACTATTAGATATATGCATTATTCGTTGCAAAGAAATTTAGCTCATATATATTGAGATAAAAATGTCCACAAGTAAAATGTAATATATTAGTTGTTAGAGAAGCTTACACAATTGTGTTTTCCGATGTAATCCAGTCATTGCCTGTAAGCATATTTCCAGCTAAAATTCTGAACATATTGATACGAGTCACTTAACATTGCCATTGAACACAGCTTCATCATACAAACTAAATGAAGGTGGATAAAAGAATCTTCGGTATATTTTCTCATTGCAATTAGCAGAGGCTATCACTTTCCCAGCAGCTAAAGTAATCAAGTTATGAACGATTTAATGATATAAGGTTCATCTTGATCTGGATCAGTTGGTAAGGAATAAATGATAGTCATCTGTTCTCTTTTACAGAGAAAAACAAATCGAATCATCAACCTAGTGGTTCAACTTCTACTGTGATGAATGCTTGCTGAAGGTTTTGAGGTAGCACTAGCAGTACTATGAAGTTGGAACATTGAGAAGACCAGCTTCTTGGTACGTACTTTGTTTAAAGTATTAGATGCATGATTTATGCAGTATGAACATTAAATTTCAAAATAGAATTGAAAAACAATATATAACTTTATTATGTCAGGTAACTTATACTTACACAACATTTGCTTTAGAAATTAGACTGCTATAGCTGCTGGGGATTGCCCCAGTAAGCTTATTGAAGCTCAGATCCCTGAAAAACAAGACCATCGGGACAAATTTGCAATCGAACAATCAGCTAAATAAAGATATCACAGTAACTTCAATTACAAAATGTTCACATTAAAGACCAAAATCAGATTCTGTAGTTGTAACACTCATCATCATGTAGAGTACAATCATGATGTTAATTAATATAAAACAGATGAACTCATCAAGAATATTGGAAAACTGTATAGCTTTGATATTTGAGAACTCTGTTGAATCTGTCATCCATTCCACAAATTTTTGCATAATCAGGAAAGCATATTAATTGCTTCGTGATGAATCAAGATCATGCAGTACGTCGAAGTGACTTTTAAAAAGTAGTATCTTGACTCTTTAACTTGATTTATGTAGTCTTATTGAACACCCCATCAATATCGTGAAAACCATATGATGAAATTCAAGGGTAGGTGTTTCAAATAAGGAACTATTTTATATCATCAAGGTTCCTAAAACAAATAAGTGTTGCATACTCACAAATAACTTGAATTCAATATTTGTGGAAGATAATCGGGTAGCGGTCCAGTGAAATTGCAGTTCCTTAGAATCCTATCAATGAAAGAGTATGATATGAAATAATCTCAATCAGTTAGGCGAGGCTAGACTTTTTGTACATAATAAGTTCAAATGGGTTTCTTTTTCTTACAAAATCTGAAAAAGACTGCTTCTGTTCAGCTGTGGAAAAGGAGCTTCAGGTCCATTCAAGTCACTGATTATCCTGCTTATTGAAATTCAATCAAATAAAACATTGGACTACAACCACTATTGCTTATTAGAATGGAATTATGGACTATAAGAAAAGCTATACTGACAATTTTGTCAACAGTCCCAAAGCTTTGATAGTAGAAGGAATAGGTCCCTGCAAGCCATTAGCTTGAATATCTCTGTTGAAAGAAAATTTTAGATAAAAGAAAGAGTATTTTCAAAATAAAACAAACAATCAAGAAGCTAAAAAAGAGTAAAACACTTACAATCTAGTAAGCCTTTTCCAGTTCTGAATGAAATCAGGAATAGTTCCATTGAATTGGTTGTCACTCAGCCTTCTAAAATTCATTCCATTTAATAAAAATGTAAGAAAGTAAACCACAGTAGTAGAGACAGATTCAATTACAGTGAATGGAAACTAACACGTCGATTAATTCCGTCAAATTTGCAAAAGAAGACGGCAACTCTCCTGTAAAATTGTTCGAAGAAAGCATCCTAAAGCACCAAAGAAGGAGAAAGATCAGTTCATCCAAATGACACATACTCTCCACTTATTCAATATAGACAAAATTTAGGTCTGACGCTTGCGGATCTCACAGTCTTTGCAGTTGAGTCAGGTTCCCTAGTTCGGAGGGTAGAGGTCCTGAAAGATGATTGTTCTCGACATAACTGCGTGTAGGCAAGATAAAAACATAAGTATCACTGTCACAATAAACGATTATAAACATGAATTACTTACAGAGTTTGGAGGGTGGAGATGTTCCCGAGTTCCTTAGGAATTGGTCCAGTTAATCGGTTTCCAAGCAGTATACTTCAATTAGAGGCGCATATAGTTCAGATCAGCAATGGATTCTAATAGTATTCTCTAATTGTTGATTCATTAGATTTGATAGTTAGAGCTAGAAAAGAGACTCACATGCTGATGAGGAGTGGCAATGAGCTCCATTGTGGAGGGATGGTGCCACTGAGGTAGTTCCTTGTAAGGTCTCTGCAGGAGTCAAGATTAGTATACGCAATGTCAACAAAGCATATAATGTCAACAAAGTGACATTCTTTACCAGTCAAAAGAGGCAGAAAGGTGGAGCAGTAGAGCACCAGATTGTCAAACATAGAGAACAAGATTGTCAAAATGTAATAATTAGTTGTTACAGTAGAAAGTTATTGTAATCTCTATAATAGACAATGTTGTACTGAAATGAAATACAAGTGAAAATTCTATCAAAAGATTAGTGTTTCTATTGTTCTATTCAACTTGGTATCAGAGCAGGTCTATCCTGACTAAATCTTTTCATCAGAAACCGGATTCGCCATGCCCGAAATCATAGAAGGGCCGGAGGATTTAGCCACAACACTTCTCAAATTTTTGAGAAGTGGTATGGAAAAATCAGTCACGACAAACATCAACCAGCAACATCAAAATTCATCAGAAAACTTGACCGCGGCGGTTAAGTTAAACGACTCCAATTACCCGCTATGGGCAATTGTCATGAAGGCAGCAATTGGAGGGCGACGACGACTCAGCCACATTACCGGAGTGCCATTACCACCAACCCCGACCGAGCCAACATATCCAGAATGGGAGGAACGTGACTTGTGTGTATTCTCCTGGATTATACAAAATATAGAACCAGAGTTAATCGGGAATGTTGCAGCATACCCGAGTGCAAGAGCACTATGGAGTGCCCTGGAAACAACTTACGGTGCAGGAGGGGATGCTCTCCAGATATACGACCTCCACGTCAAGGCAAGTGAACTAAGACAAGGTGAATTATCTTTGGAACGCTATTTCAATACCCTGCAAGGAATTTGGCAAGCAATAGATCGACAACATCCGAATCCAATGAAGCATGAAGATGATATTGCGATATACAATAAAGAACGTCAAGAAACTCGTCTATTCCAGTTTCTAGTCGGACTTAATGTCAGGTATGAAACAATAAGGAGAGAAATACTCAAGGAGGAGCCACTACCTTCGGTCGAACGAGCATACGCGCAGGTCAGACGGGAGGCAACCAGAACTGGTATCCTCAATCAATCGACCGAACCAACCATAGGAAGTGGGCTAACGGCACGGGCAAGAACCACGGTCGGACCTGGACATGGAAAAATTCTAAGTAAATCGGATCGTGAAAAACTTTCGGAGGAGAAAAACAAACTCCGATGCTCTCATTGCGGACAGAACCGGCACACAAAAGACGAATGTTTTAAACTAGTCGGATATCCCGAGTGGTGGAATGAGAAAAAACGAACCGGAAAAACAAAATCCGTCACCATGGGAGCCACCGGTGCGGGTAACCTTGCGGCCAACGAAGGCGTGTCCACGACCGAAGGCATGGAGAGGTATGATCAGGAGGGAATTCCGATGTTTAACCCCGGAGTTGGACGAGGCTACGCGGCGGTTGGTGGAGCTGTTGAAGATCGGAAAGAAGCTGCGGTTGCTATCGACCCAAGTTCAGCTGTTGTCGACCGAAGTTCATCCACACATGTCGACCGAACCTTGCTCAAAGATGGAGCTGCTAGCCATTTTAACAAGTACCTTCGTGGGAGACAAGCAGCCGCTAATGGAGCACCCACCTATGTCGACCGAAGCTTGTTCGAAGGAGCTGCTGTTCGTGGGAGACCAGCCGCCGCTAGTGGAGCTCCTTGTGGGTCCGGATGGAGTGTGCATCCAGGTGGCGTCGTTAGTGGAAGACAAGCTGGAGGCGCGCATGCTGCAGGAGGAGCTGCTGTCCGGAATGGTGGCCGACATGCACGAGGCGCTGGTGGAGGCGTGGGCCACTCGGATGCTGGAGGCGCGGATGCTGCAGGAGCTGGTCCCTCTGGCGTGGGCCACTCGGCATCTGGAGGTGGCAGATAAGCCTCGGTGGTGGCTGGTAGTGGAGCTGCATGGAGTGGCCGACACTCAGCAGCTGGCGCGGGACCTGACGTGGGCGTCGACTGCGCTGGTGGAGGCGTGGACTCCTTCGGCGCTGGTGCGGCTGGTGGAGGCATGGGCCCTGGTGCTGGTGATGGCCGACAACCAGCAGCTGGCGCGGGACCTGGCGTGGGCTCCTTCGGACCTGGTGGTGGCCATGCAGCGGCTGGTGTGGGCTCCTTTGGTTCGTGGCAGGAGTCGGGTGCAGCTGGAGCGGGTCGGGTTCATTCGGGTCACTTTGACCTAGGTGACAATTTTTTGAATAATTGCAAAAGTGACCCTATAGTTTGTGCTACACAGGATTTTAGTCCCAACAAATGTTCCGAGTGGATATTTGACTGCGGAGCAACAGATACAATGACTCACGATAGTCGGGACATAATTTCCTGGACGACTCCACGGAAGGGAAAAATTCAGACTGCTAATGGGAGTCTTACACCAGTAATGGGGGCGGGCACTATTCAAATGTCTCCAAATTTGAAAGTGTCGAATTGTCTCTACGTGCCGTCATTGTCATGCAAATTATTGTCAATTAGTCACGTCACTAGAGAATTAAACTGTACATTACTGATATATCTGAATTGCTGTATTTTACAGGATATCCAGACGAAGGAGATAATTGGGCGTGGAACTGAGCGAGATGGACTATACTATGTCGATGAGGTGGCTCAACAAGGGACTGCGCTACTGGCTCACGGGACGGTAGAAAGACAGTTCTGGTTATGGCACCGTCGGTTAGGGCACCCATCACCTTCCTATCTCAGTATGTTATTTCCCAATTTCAAGAATAGGGATTGTAGTCCATGTGAAACTTGCATTTATGCTAAGAGTCATAGAACTACTTTTCCAGCAAATAATACGCGTGTCAATTCAGTATTTGAGTTGGTTCATTCTGATGTCTGGGGTCCAGCTCCAAACTCTATAAATAGTCGTTTCCGGTATTTTTTACTATTTATTGACGACTATTCTAGAATGACTTGGGTATATTTCCTAAAAAATAAGTCTGAAGTTCCTGATAAATTCGTGTCCTTCTATAACCTCATAAAAACCCAGTATCAAAAACAGATTCGCGTCCTTCGATCAGACAATGGGGGAGAATATGTTAATCAAACTCTCACCCAATTTTTTAAACAACATGGGCTCGTCCATCAGACCACATGTCCTAATTCCCCACAACAAAACGGAACTGTAGAACGCAAAAACAGAATTATCTTAGAAATTACCCGCGCCATTATGCTTGAGTCTCATGTGCCCCAATATTTCTGGCCAGAAGCTGTAGCTACAGCTGTCTATCTTATCAATCGATTACCCACAAAAATTCTCAATTTTCATACTCCATTCCGTCTGTTATCCCACCAAACCAAAACGTCTCAAGTCTCGGATCTCACACCCAGAGTCTTTGGATGTTCTGTGTTTGTTCATATTCCAAAGTCGGAAAGGACTAAATTTGAGTCATGCGCTATAAAATGTGTCTTTGTTGGGTATGGGCCACATCAGAAAGGGTATCGATGTTACAATCCAGTTACACATCGCATGTACACTACATTGGATTGTAACTTTGTTGAAACCGAGTACTATTACTTACCCCAGCTTAGCGGTCAGGGGGAAAAAGAGGATGATCGCTTAAGTTGGGTTAAGATGTACGACCATAATCAGAATATGTCCAATACTGACCCAAAAGAACCAGATATCAGTCCAAACGATGTAACCTCTGAAACAGAAGGACGGTCCATCGAACTTAGCAACACGCATCAAGAATCCCTGACATCTGGAAATCCTGAGGTATGTACTACTCCCAGTATAGATCATTCTATTTCTGTATTTGAAACTGAAGCTGATGATCTAGAAGAAGTAGTCGAGGAGGAGAATTCTGGGAGATACATACTGCCACCACGAACCACTAGAGGAATACCGCCAAAAAGGTACTCACCAGAGTATAAACCAAGCAGATCGCGGTATCCATTGGATGATGGCGACAGGGGGAGCCTATCTGCAACAGCAAAAAGTTTCAGAGTCGCAATCGACACTGAAGCTATCCCAAGAACGGTGGAAGAAGCCAAGGGAAACAGACAATGGAACCAGGCAATGGAAGTTGAGATGGAAGCTCTCATGGAAAATCGAACGTGGGAGAAATGCAAGTTACCCACGGGGAAGAAACCAGTTGGTTGTAGATGGGTATTTACAATCAAACACAATGCAGATGGGAAAATAGAGAGATACAAGGCTCGATTGGTGGCAAAAGGATATACTCAGACGTATGGAATTGATTACTCTGAAACATTCTCACCCGTGGCTAAAATAAACACAATTCGAGTACTATTCTCAATAGCGGCAAACCAAGATTGGCCACTTTATCAATTCGACGTAAAGAATGCGTTTTTACATGGAGATCTCGAAGAAGAAGTCTATATGAGAGCTCCACCTGGTTTTGAATCAAATTTTCAACCAAACGAAGTCTGCAAGCTAAAGAAGGCATTATATGGTCTCAAACAGTCACCTAGAGCCTGGTTTGGAAGATTCTCCATCGTCATGAAGAAATATGGATACAAACAGAGTAATGCAGACCATACGTTGTTTTATCAACGCAAAGGTGAATTGACTACTTGTCTAATTATCTATGTGGATGACATGATAATTACTGGAAACGACCAGGAAGAAATTAGTCAACTCAGAAAGAATTTATTCTCAGAATTTGAAATGAAGGATCTGGGAAACCTCAGATACTTTCTAGGGATTGAAGTTCTGAGATCGAGAAGAGGTATCTATATTTCCCAGAGGAAGTATATACTCGACCTTCTAGCTGAAGTAGGACTAATAAACTGTAAACCAGCGGATACACCTCTGGTTCCAAACCATGGCCTGAAGATGGGAGATGGAGTCAACCCAGCAGACCGTGGGAGATATCAACGGTTAGTTGGTAGGCTTATTTACTTGGCACATACGAGACCAGGCATTTCATATGCTGTGGGAGTAGTGAGTCAATTCATGCACAATCCACAAGAAGTTCACATGGAAGCTGCGTTGAGGATTGTTAGGTATCTTAAAGGTTCTCCTGGAAAGGGAATCTTGTTCGAGAAAAATGGACATCTCGATGTTCAAGCATACACGGATGCAGACTGGGCAGGAAATCCTATAGACAGAAGATCCACTTCAGGATACTTCACTCTGGTGGGTGGAAACCTAGTAACCTGGAAAAGCAAGAAACAGAAGGTGGTAGCTCTTTCAAGTGCTGAAGCTGAGTTTCGAGGGATGGCAAAAGGTCTAACTGAAGTTTTGTGGTTAAGAAGACTTTTGGAAGAATTGGGATTTCCAATTCAACATGCGTGCAAGTTACTGTGTGATAATAAAGCTGCGATCAGTATATCTGAAAATCCTGTGCAACATGACAGGACGAAACACATTGAAGTGGATCGTCATTTCATCAAGGAAAAACTAGATGAGAGACTGGTCGAGTTTCCGTGGGTTAAGTCAGAAGATCAGTTAGCTGATATTCTGACTAAAGCTGTTACTGGTAAAGTATTACAAACAGTTCTCTTCAAGTTAGGTATTGTAGATCCTACTACCCAACTTGAGGGGGAGTGTCAACAAAGCAGATAATGTCAACAAAGTGACATTCTTTACCAGTCAAAAGAGGCAGAAAGGTGGAGCAGTAGAGCACCAGATTGTCAAACATAGAGAACAAGATTGTCAAAATGTAATAATTAGTTGTTACAGTAGAAAGTTATTGTAATCTCTATAATAGACAATGTTGTACTGAAATGAAATACAAGTGAAAATTCTATCAAAAGATTAGTGTTTCTATTGTTCTATTCAACACGCAATTCAGAGAGAAAGGTGAGGGAGGAGGAAGAAGAAGAACGTACATCTCTTGAAGGTAAGGGAGTCTGGCGAAATCTGGCGGGAGAGTCCCAGAGAGTGATTGAGCCTTTAGGCGGCTGCTTTGAATTTCAGTTAACGGTTAGATATTGGCGGGAAAATATTCAAGTATAATGGTTTTCAATTTTCATTTTCCAAAAATATAATTTTGCCCCTTGACACCTTTAAAATTTCCCTTGATCTTTGATTTTGGAACTTTCAACTAAATAAGAATATGTTTTGAAAAATTGTAAAAATAACATAATACTTTTAATAGTATATGTTATAATTGAGACTCAATTTGATCGGAATTCAATTGAGACTCAATCAAATCTCAATCGAATAGGGACTCAAATGTAACATATTTTTTTTGAAGGGTTTAATTATAACACTCTAAAAATATTATGTTATTTTTATAATTTTCAAAACATAAACTTGTTAGTTTGAATGAAAAAATTGCTGAATGGGAAATTGAACTCCTATCCAAACGTTAAGGATGAAAGTTCTGAAACCAAAGCTAAGGGAGATTTTAAAGACAGTCCCAAAACATTAAGAAACATATTCATATTTTACTCTTTTCCATTAAGGGGTTGAACTTTCCTTTACTTGCAATTCGATTCTCTAACTATTAGAGATGTATCAATACCGACCATAATTTGGTCTAGTGATTCCACGTCATCAAGTTCATATCCTTTTTATGCATTTAGGAAGAATATTCGAACTTTTTCAAAAACTATTCACTTTTCAAAAAATATTTGAAAAAGTGTATATCGAAATTTTTTTTTTAGAAAAGTATGCATACGCGCGACGCGCCTATTGAGTAGGCGCATCCCTAGGACGCGCCTATTCAGTAGGCGCGTCCTAGGGATGCGCCTATTCAGTAGGCGCGTCCTAGGGATGCGCCTATTGCAGTAGGCGCATCCCAGGGGTGCGCCTACTGCAATAGGCGCACGCCAGGGGTGCGCCTACTGCGTAAATTTTTTTTTTTTTCGCAAAAACACCGGTCTATCAGAAACCACGTTGATTTTAAGTCTGCTTATGGTTTTCCTCCTAAATAGAAATTGAGAGATAGTCTCACGCGTATTCATAGGTCCAAACTACAAATTTTCCAACTTGTTCTGAACAACAATGAAACAAAGTTGTTTATTCACAAGTTTCTGAATGAGACTTTTCTTCAGATGCTCACGCGTTGCTTTATCTCAGTATTCACAGGGTTTCCTCCAAATTTTCCAACTTGTTCTGAACAACAATGAAACAAAGTTGTTTATTCACAAGTTTCTGAATTAGACTTTTCTTCAGATACACTAGCTAGTTTGACATTTTCAGGAATTACTCCTGCAAAAGAGCTCTTTGGGGTTTCCACTGCCTTTTTCTTCGGCATCTGAAGTCTCTTGATTTTCTGCATAGTGTACTCGTTGATTTTAAGTCTGCTTATGGTTTTCCTCCTAAATAGAAATTGAAGTCTTTCATCACAAACTACTCTCTTCTTTGTAGGGTGATTCAGTTTGTTGTCATTGATATACCGCGCTATAATTGCTCCAACATCTTGCTGAGAGATCTAATCATGCGTCTCTACACCAACCGATTTGAGAAACTCGGTGAGATTACTCGATCCCCATCTAACAAATTCCATTTTTCTTGATTGGTACTTCCTTTTTGGTTGTGAATGAGGTTAAATTCCGTCACATTGAACTGTCACGAAGATAATTGCAAAAGAGCTCTTTGGGGTTACTTTAGGTTCCTGTCCTAAATTTACCAACTTGTTCTGAACAACAATGAAACAAAGTTGTTTATTCACAAGATTCTGAATCTTCCGAATATCTTGTAAAGCTTCTCCAATGACTATAGCTTTTTATCTGAGTTCAAGCCTGCTTATGGTTTTCATCCTAAATAGAAATTGAGAGATACTCTCTCCAGTAAAGAAGAAAGGAAGTTCTAAGAAGAAATGGTTTTCCTCCTGAAAATGTCAAACTGGCTAGTGTATTTGAAGAAAAGTCTCATTCAGAAACTTGTGAATGAACAACTTTGTTTCAATGTTTTACCTCGCGGATGTTGTTCAGAACAAGTTGGAAAATCTAGGGCAGGAACCTAAAGTATTTAACTTCTGAGAACTTACTTTCTTCTTAATTGGAGAAACTATCTCTCAATTTCTATGTAGGAGGAAAACCGTATAAACAGGCTCAAAATCAGATGTTTTTCAAAAAGTAAGCATATAGTAGGAAAAAAAGCATACATGAAGGAATTTGGTGCGCGTAGAGGAATTTGGACTTGTGAATACTGGGATAAAGCAACGCGTGAGACAATCATCTCGGTGGTTTGTTAACAAATTGATTTTCTGTCCTCTTGATCCAAGACCCTTTTGTTAACAAATTGATCTTATGTCCTCTTGATCCAAGACCCTTCCTAACCATTGGAAGGGGATCAGTTTTCTTCTGTCCTCACCGTACGACAGAAGATATTCGGAAGATTCAGAATCTCGTGAATAAACAACTTTGTTTCATTGTTGTTCAGAACAAGTTGGAAAATTTAGGACAGGAACCTAAAGTAACCCCAAAGAGCTCTTTTGCAGGAGTAATGCCTGATAATGTCAAACTACCTAGTGTATCTGAAGAAAAGTCTCATTCCGAAACTTGTGAATAAACAACTTTGTTTCATTGTTGTTCAGAACAAGTTGGAAAATTTGTAGTTTGGACCTATGAATACGCGTGAGACTATCTCTCAATTTCTATTTAGGAGGAAAACCATAAGCAGACTTAAAATCAACGTGGTTTCTGATAGACCGGTGTTTTTGCGAAAAAAAAAAAAAATTTAGGCAGTAGGCGCACCCCTGGGATGCGCCTATTGAATAGGCGCATCCCTAGGACGCGCCTACTGAGTAGGCGCATCCCAGGGACGCGCCTACTGAATAGGCGCGTCCTAGGGATGCGCCTATTCAATAGGCACGTCGCGCGTATGCATACTTTTCTAAAAAAAAATTTTCGATATACACTTTTTCAAATATTTTTTTTAAACTAAACAGTTTTTGAAAAAATTCAGAATATTCTCTTTGTACTTTGCCTTATAAAGGTCAGTTACTCTATATTATACTAGAATGCTGGATTATATATATGTATATATATTGTTAGGTCATCTGTTATTTGAGAAGTTTTTCAAAAAGTATGCACTGTCCAAAACAATTTTGAAAAAGTAAGTATACTGAAAAAATATTTAGCAAAATGTATATATTTGCTACTGGGATAGCGTTTTTTACAACGTGCGCTACTTTGAGTAGCGTTTTTCAAAAAACGCTGCTTAGGGTAGCGTTTTTATGAAATTCGCTACCCCTATTAGCGATTTTTTATTTTACGTTTTTTTTTTTGACGATTTGATGTTTAATTTAAAAAAAATCAAAAAATTATTAAAAAAATACAGTAATTAGATATTTTAATTTCGATTAAAATGATGCAAAATCAAAAAAATTAAAGTGAGTAGATAATTTAATTACAAATTAAATGACGCTAACTAGACATTAATATTTTGCTTTTAGACTGACCGTATAATACAACACGTTATTTATTTCGTATTATATTGTATTATACGGTCAGTCTAAAAGCAAAATATTAATGTCTAGTTAGCGTCACTTAATTTGTAATTAAATTATCTACTCACTTTAATGTTTTTGATTTTTTTTGAGTAAGTACATAATTAAATTTCTCACCTAATGCATTTGATTATTTCGGTCAAATTTTAAGACAAGCGATGTTAGGTTACAAAATCATTGTATTTCTAATCAAATTTTTTACCCTAGGTAGATAATTGAATTACGACATAAATGACGTTCACCGTGGTCAGTTTGGACTTACAGGGTATGAGTTATATATTTTTAAGTCAAATTTTCATATCTCAACTTACGGCAGAGCCTACAATCAATCCGTAAGTCCAAATATAATATTTTTTGCATCATTTGAATCGAAATTAAAATATCTACTTACTGTAATTTTTTAAAAGTTTTTTAATAATGTTTTGATTTTTTTTAAATTAAACATCAAATCGTCAAAAACGTATAAAAAAAACATTCGCTACTAGGGGTAGCGAAATTCATAAAAACGCTACTCTAAGCAGCGTTTTTTGAAAAATGCTACTCAAAGTAGCGCACGTTGTAAAAAACGCTACCCCCAGTAGCGAATATATACATTTTGCTAAATATTTTTTCAGTATACTTACTTTTTCAAAATTGTTTTGCACAGTGCATACTTTTTGAAAAACTTCGTTATTTGAATGTAAAAGCTCCAATTTACATAATACATACCTTTTTTTTTTTGCCAATTCATAATACATACCTAGGTGGGATATGGTTAGTTCACCATGTTAAATGTAATGTAATTTTTGGGTCAAGTATTTGAGCCACTAAATTAGATTAGGCCTAATTGTAGAATTATCTAGAGATGGAGTCTTCTAGGACTAGATAGTTTATAGGAATTTCTACTAGTTTTTTTTGTTCTAGAGATTTCATAGGTCTAGAGTAGGGCCGGCAATGGTGCGGTGAAAAACCCATAACCATGGTTATAAACGTTACTGTTTAATATGGTTAACCGTACCATTATGGTGCAGTGCGGTTATGGTGATGAATTTTCTACCCATAATGGTTATGTTTATGGTTATGGTATTTGAGTTATACCCATCGTTATTATATAAATATAATATTGATTTATTATTAATAAACTAATTTATATAATATATGTACTAACTATAAATTATATAATTGAAATTTTGAAATTGTTCAAGATTGAAGGCGCCAAAATCCAACAATGGTAATATAGATTGATGTATTTTTTAAAATAAATCATGGTTAATAACCACAGTTATTTTAATGGTTATGGTATTGAAAATTATACCCATAATGGTTATGGTTATGGTTATGGTATGTGGTTTAAAAATATGGTATGGTTATGGTATTTGTCAAACCCTGACCATACCCTAACCATCGACAACCCTAGTCTAGAGTTTTCTTGATCTAGAGTTTTCTTTAGCTCACTATAAATAGAAGTCCAAACCATTGCATGTATTCATCCACCCAAAAGTAAGTGAAAATCCAAGTAATAAAAGAGAGTCCTCCTTAAGCATATTTAGAGTGTTCTTCAATATAGATATTTGAGTTCTTACTTCGTGATCTACATACGGTCTTGGGCAAGTGCAATCTAGCACATCGATTCTTTACATGACATCAGAGTCACTCTTGTGGTGACGCTTTTCAAGTCAAGATTGATGATTCAAGAACTCAAGTACTCTAAATATGGATGATGTTGCTCGTGTGTCTGGGATTGGGATGGAGTTACTCAACCCTTCCAATTTCCGAATTTGGAAGTCTTGCATGGAGTTGTATCTCCTTAACGAAGACTTGTGGGACGTCGTTGGAGGGAGTGAAACAATTGCATTGGAGGAGACCGATACAAATTGTGAAGCGATCAAGAGTTGAAACGGAGGAATGCCAAGGCGAAATTTGCCTTAAAGAGGTCGATATCATCAGAGGTGTTTGAGCATATCTCGCGATGCACCTCTGCCAGTTCGATCTGGAAGACGTTATACCAACTCTACAATAAGAAGAATGAGGCGAGACTACAAATGCTGGAAACCGATCTAGAAAACGCAAAACAAGGCGAGTCCTTAATTGCACAGTTCTTTCTAAAGGTGAAGAACTTGTGTTCGGAGATCAATCTTTTGAATCTGGAGGAGCCAATTTCGGAGGCACGAATAAAACAGTGCATTATTCGTAAACTACGTCCCAAATATATATTGTTTGTTACATTAATTGAAGGATGGGTTCAACAACCTTCCTTGGAGGAGTTCGAGAACCTCTTAGCCTCACAGGGGTCGTTGGCTAAGAAAATGGTCGGAATCAAGCTGGAGGAGGAACAAAATGCACTCATGGCCCAAAGACGTCCAAACTTCAACGGACATGTCAAGGAGAAGGATGCTCCTAAGAAAGATGATGTCAAGGTGGAGTACAATAAGAAAAATTTCAAGTGTTATCGTTGTGGAAAATCTGGACACTTAAAAAGGAATTATTGAGTCAATCTGAAGGAGAGAAAATGTTGTAGAATCGAAGGTCTCAACTGAAGATGAAGAATGGGCGAAATGCTTTATCGCAGAGACTACTTCTACATCCACGCTTGCAACTAGGAGCCTTGAAACATAGTGGATCGTTGATTCTGGGTGTGATCACCATCCTACAGGGGACAAAAAACAATTTTCAAATCACCGACGCCATGAAGGAAAAAAGGCTATAGTCACCGCGGACAACATGATCGATCATGTCAAGAAATAAGGCACTGTTGTCATCAACAGTAACAATGGTGCACCAATTAAGCTGAACAACGTTTATCATGTTCCCGGGGTAAAGAAGAACCTCCTATCTGTGGTGAATGCGGTTGATTCAGGTAACTACGTTTTATTCGGCTCAAAAGATGTGAAATTCTTTCAGAATATTGAAATGTTAAAGGCAGATGTTGTTCACACTAGCACGTGTACGTCCTATCAGCTTCAAGTTCTTATGTGGAAAAGATGAGCAACAATGATACTTCATATCTTTGGCATAGGAGACTTTGTCATGTAAATATGACTAAGCTAAAATTGATAGTGCACAAGGAGCTGGTTAAAGATCTTCCAAAGTTCAATATTGACGATGGAAGGATTTGTGAAGGATGTCTGTAAACACCTGATTTTGGCTCGGGATCAAAATACCGTATGCGAGGAATCGAGATTTGAAAAATATATATAGTATATATATACATATATATATATTTGAAAACTAAAAAAGAAAAAAAAAAAAAAAAATTTTTTTTTTTTAAAATAATAAAAAATTTTAAAAAAAATAATAAAAAATTCAACGGTGGAAAATTGCCTCTTTTCCACCGATTTTATTTTTTTATTATTAAAAAAAAAAAACGTTTTTTTTTATTATTAAAAAAAAAAACGTTTTTTTTTATTATTAAAAAAAAAAAGTTTTATTAATTAATTAAATAATATGCAATTTGTTCTATAAATACAAGGAATGCTAGAAGGCTTCAAGGAGGAAGCTACGGTGGTGAGTTCAAAATGAAGAGAGAATGAGAGAAAAAAAAAAGAGAGAAAAAGAAAATAGAAAAAAAAGAGTGAAAAATACCGATAATTATCGGACTCGGTTCCTCGTACGGTATTTTAGCCTCCCATGAGTTAGGTATATTTCTCTCATCTTCAATATCATATTTTGTATTTTCTAAATGTGAAATAAAATTGAGAGTTTATATACATATATTATCTATTTATGTATAATATACTTGTTAATATATATATATATGTGTATATTATATATTTATATTATGTTTATGTATAATATATATTTATATTATGTTTATACTATATATATATCTATATGTATAATATATATTTATATTATGTTTATGTATTACTATATATATATCTATATGTATAATATATATTTATATTATGTTTATGTATTACTATATATATATCTATATGTATAATATATATTTATATTATGTTTATGTATTACTATATATATCTATATGTATAATATATATTTATATCATGTTTATGTTATCTATTTATCTATATGTATAATATCTATTTATATTATGTCTATGTAATACTATATATATATATTATGTATTATGTATAATATATGTATATTATGTATATGTGAAAAAAAACAAATTTCAAAATTGACTTAGGTCATTCCCAAACTTTGATGAAGGTTACAACTCGGTCCTTGGACTCTCGGGTCATTTCTGGGACGTTATCGAGTGTTATAAACCAAACCGGAAAAGTTTTGGGTCATTTGTGCAAATTGTTTTTTCTTAATTCAGCTTAAAAAAAAAATACAATTTGATTTCTAAACTTTTCTAGACATTCCATGATTTCTAAAAATGTTACAAATAAGTCTAGAATAATTTTCGGGTTATTTTTAGAATTTTACCAAGTATTACAAATAAATCTAGAATAGTTTAGGGTCAATTCTGTAATTTTAAAAAATATTTTCAGTTAAGTTATATTTTTTTTCGAAAATTACAATTTTTATTCCTAAATTTTTCTGGACATTCCATGACTTTTCAAAAATGTTACAAATAAGTCTAGAATAATTTTCGGGTTATTTTAGAACTTTACCAAGTGTTACAAATAAGTCCAGAATAGTTTAGGGTCATTTCTGCAATTTTCGAAAATATTTGTCCAATTCAGCTCAAATTTTATAAATTGCATTTTGGTCCCTATATTTTTTTGGACATCCTATAACTTCTTAAAATTGGACAAATTAGTCCAACGAGCTTAATATTTTCAAAAATTATTCGTGCATGTTTTGACACGTTTAAAATGACTCGAGAGTTAAACCATTTTTTTTCGAGCACGATTAACTTTAGTTCTCTCTTGTTTATTTGAAAAAAAATAAAATTTGTTTGTACATGATTTGTTTAATTTAAAGAAAGTGCATGTTTTTTTTTTGGTCAAACATGATTAAAACGGGCAATTCGGGCAAAATTGAAAAACATTTCAAAAGCAAATTAAAGTACCGAAAGGGCGGATTATAAGCTCGCGAGCTTTTAAAACGTAATCAAACCCCCGAACTCGATTCTCTGGACGTAGACCTTTTTAAGCTCTAGGATATAAACTCCATGTACCCTAGGCAATTTTAGGATTCCGATTAGCCTTTAATTAATCGGTGGCGACTCTTTCAAATTTTTTCGGTCCGGTTGATGACCCCGCTCGACTGGACAAGTCGCTCGCCAAGACCCGACATTTTCAAAAACGAAAATTTAAAATTATTTTTCCAAAACGGGTCGGGAAAGTCGGATCCGACGTCCGACAATGTCAATATGGGAAATCTCAGACTCCCATTTGACTTAGCTATATCTCGGTGCAAGGCTCCTTTGGAACAGATTCATAGTGATGTAATGGATCCGACATGAACTCCATCTTGTTCAGGATTTCACTATATGTTGCTCTTCATTGGCGATTTTTCGCGGTTCACTTGGGTTTACTTCATTAAACACAAGTCAGAAGTATTTTCCAAGTTTCAAGAGTTCAAGGCGACTGTGGAAGGGGAACTTGGTACGAAGATCAAAATCCTGAGAACTGACAATCGAGGCGAATTCACATTGAATGCGTTTTTCTCTTTCTGCCGAACACATGACATTAAGATAGAGTTATCATATCGAGAGACGCCTCAACAAAATGGCATAGAAGAGTGGAAGATTTGACATTTGTCGGAGACATGTAAAAGTTGGTTGCATGATAAAAGATTGCCTAAGGCGCTATGGGCAGAAGGTATGAAGTGTGCAACTTACGTGATACACTGAATGTCACTCAGTCCTAATAATATGAAATGTCCTTACGAGTTAATAAATGGAGAAAATTCCACTGTGAAACACCTAAGAATTTTTGGATCGGTATGCTATGTTTATATCCCGGAGTCTCAAAGGAGTAAGCTGGACGAGAAAGCTAAGAAGTGCAACTTCGTAGGCTACGACGAGCAAAGGAAATGATGGAGATGCATGGACCCCTTGACGCACAAGTTTGTTGTGTCAAGAGATGTCGTATTCGACGAAGTATTGCCATATTATGGGAAAAATAGTGAGATTGAGCATGGAAGTAATAACTCTTCCGACAAATAGTTAACATATCTTCCATTGTCATCAAGGATGAAAGTCGCTTCAAGAGAGGGTCATGGAGAAAGGGGGAGTCCAGACCTTCAAGAAGATAACCATGAAGAAGCGGATAATGAAACTGTGGCAAACCAAAGACCAACGATATCAATTACTAAGCCATCGCGATACCGGGATGAAAATTTTGTCACCACTTATTCATGCTTCTTTGCAGGGCCGGTAGATGAAGAAAAACCATCGCCATACGATGAATCCAAAGGAGTAAAAGAGTGGGAGAATGCGATGGAAGAAGAGATGAGGGCTCTCATAAAGAACGAGGCTTGAGATTTGGTTTCGAAAACCGAAAGTGTTAATCCAGTCACGTGCGAATGGGTTTATCAAGTCAAAAGGAAAGCTGATGGGACAATTGATAGATTCAAAGCAAGACTAGTGACTCGAGGATTCTCCCAAAAATATGGCGAAGATTATGAAGAGATATTTAGCCCCATGTCAAAAATGACTACGGTACGTTCTCTTTTGACTATAGTTGCTAGTTTTAGTTGGAAATTGTGGCAGCTTGATGTCAAGAATGTCTTCTTGTACGGAGAACTGGATAAGAATATATACATGGAGCAACCACCCGGATTTAGATATCAAGAGCATCCAAATTATATTTGTAAGATCAAGAAGACACTTTATGGGTTGAAACAAACTCCAAGAGTTTGGTATGGAAAGATTGCTCAATACTTGCAGTTTTGCGGATATGGCGTTTCAGAGTCTGATCCAAGTTTGTTTATCAAGAAAGGAGAAGGAGTTCACGTGATTGTTCTCAATATGTGGACAACATGATAATCACTGGAAATAACAATGAAGAAATTTTTCGTCTTAAAGAAAAATTGTCAGTGCGATTTGATATGAAGAAGGTTGCAGAGTTGAGCAACTTTCTCATTTTGGAGGTCGAGAATTAACGTGAAAGAATTTTTCTATCACAACAAAGTTCTGTGAGGAGAATGGTTGAAAAGTTCGAAGTGAAGCAGGGAAAGGTACGTTTTACTCCACTAGATGTTCATGTGAATCTTAAACGTGATGAAGGGTCTCTTTTACCTGATCCTGACCTTATCGTGCTCTTGTTGGAAGTCTTCTATACCTAAATATTACAAGACCCAATATTTCCTTATCGGTTGGTCTCGTTAGACGATTTATGCAAGCCCTAAGGAAGCCTCACCTAGAGACATCAAAGAAGATTATGAAATATATCAACTCCACTTTGGATATGGGGCTACTATTTAAAACTGGAGTTGATTTTTCGATTTAAGGAGATATAGTTGATAAAAGATCTACATCCGGGTATGTTTTCTTATATGGAGACACTAGTATTTCATGGTGTAGCAAGAAACAAGATGCTGTATCTTTGTCGACCACCGAGGCATAGTACAAGACTTCTGCTCTTACAGCCCAAGAATGTGTTTGGCTTCGAAGACTATTTGAAGATCTTTATATGTTTATCAACAAGCCAGTTACACTTTAGGGAGATAATCAGAGCGTCATCAAGGCTACGATTAATCTGGTGTTTCACGCAAGGACAAAGCACACTGAGCTTCAACATCACTTTATTCAAGAGAAAGTGCTAGATGAGACAATCAATGCGGAAGAAGTTCGAATCAACGAAAATATTGCAGATATCTTCATAAAGTAACCCTCTAAGGGTCTGTTTGAGTTTTTATGGTCTAAGTTAGGACTAGTTAGTAAAAATTACTATAAGGGAAAGTGTTAAATGTAAATTAATTTTTGGGTCAAGTATTTGGGTCACTAACTTAGATTAGGCCTAATTGTAGAATTATCTAGAGATGGAGTCTTTTAGGACCTAGATAGTTTCTAGGAATTTCTACAGTTTTCTTGGTTTAGAGTTTTCTATAGCTCACTATAAATAGGAGTCCAAACCATTGCATGTATTCATCCACCAAAAAGTGAATGAAAATCCAAGTAATAAAAGAGAGTTATCCTTACGCATATTTAAAGTGTTTTTCAAACTAGATATTTGAGTTCTTACTTCGTGATCTACATACGGTCTTGGGCAAGTGCAATCTAGCACTTCGATTCTTTAAACGCCAAAACTCTCGTATTTTTTTTCTTCATAAAAAGTATCATGAACTACATCCATTGTTGACTAATATACAAGGAATTTTCAAGTGGTTGACTTTTCTAGCATGTACATTACGTGAAAGTTTACTAATACGATAACATGTGTTATAGTATTTGGCGACTCGCGTTTAATGCAGAAATTTATTTCTAAATTAATATATTAAAACAAGATGTATATCTTAATAAACTTTAATAAAAAAAAATTATTATTAATATTGTACTTTTAAGGTATTTATTTATTTCTATTTTATTATCTTATTAGTATAATTTTTTATTAACTATGATATATTCTAATTTTGAATATCGTAGTTAAAGGGTCACAATTTCTCATATGATTATTCAATTTCAGAAGTATAGTTAGTGATATTTTTACTAATGATTTGATATTATATGTTTATAATTTATATATATTAATTACTATATTAATCAATAATCAAATGTGTTTTTTTTTATATTACTATAATTAATTTTTTGTGTAAACTACGAGTAATATTTTATTTGAAGGAGTGATTGAAACCGTTGTTCCTACATGTTGGTGACGTGGCAGACCGTCTTGTCGATGTCTGCGTGGTAGGGGCAGAAGCCGCAGGTGACGTTGTTCGCGTTGAAGTCCGCCACAACATCCAAGGGTTGAGGCGGCGTGACCCAACCTGACTCTCCACTGCATGGATCTACGCTAAAATCCCAGTTCTTCTTCCCCAGCGCCGCCCCGATATGCTTCAACGCTTCCACTGAAACCAATTTACAACAATCCTTCATTTTTAGACAACCCAAAAAAAAACATCGAAATTGGTGGGAGGAAATTGATCTCCGACCTTCAGAGCTGTCCGTAATGGTTTCTCCTTTGGCGACAGTGGTTAGCCAATATAGCAGAATCACGGACCGAGCGATGAACCGAAGTGGTTCTCGGCAGCAGAAGAACATGGTGGTTTGGTGGTCATAAGTTATGGCATGTCGAAGTATATAGAGGAGAGGAGATTTCCGTGTCTTATTCAACGGATTTTTATTCGGTGTGGAGGAGTTTGGGTAAAATGATTAGGAAGGAATTAAGATAATCATTTCTATTTAGTCAACTTCATCTATAGATAATAATATCACCGGGGGATTAAATAAATTAATCATTTCTTAGTTTTAATTAGTGAAGGTAGCGGAAGAATGACAGTACCGTTAATCCATCCGTATCCTACAACATAATTATAATCATTTAAGGAAAGATTTGTTTATGTTTTCTAAGATGGGATGATGTATCACAATCTATCCTCCTTAAATGATGTGATGTCCTTACCATTCGTAAAATATCAAATTCGAGCAACCTTCCTCACTAAGATCAACTCAACTTCACTAATAAGCCTATTATCTTCGTTTGTGTCTTGAGAAAGATAAATTCTTATTGGACTTGAGTAGTACATTTATGCTTATATAAGTTTAAATCACTTCTTTGTATCCGACGTGGGATAAAGTATTTGTGATATCATGTGTCATATCTAAAGAGAAGAGATGATTTAAAAATTATAATATAAAAAAAATTGTACTAATTAAGTTCAATATAATTTTCTCTTCTTGAGGAGTTAAATGAGAATACTAAGCTTAATTAGATTGAATTAGACTAATTAGTATAATTGCTCGAATTTGTAAGGATACAAGGTTATCAACGTTGACACGTACATTTTTTGAATACTCTTAAGGACTATCTTTGGCGTGTTTCGTGTGGTATATTGCATTATGTCAACATTTATACCCTATTGGCAAAAAATATTATAACCTGCACTATTATAATAGGAATGAACATAAATGTCTGGGAGCAAATCTTCAACTGCTGACTTTGTGGACCTGTCCAGATGAACACAATCAATTTATATTAGTTTAAAATATCATTTTTAGTTTTTCATCAGTAAAAGTGTTTTCAAAATTTGAACATGCATGCTTTTATATTTGTAAACATTTATTTATATCCCACCCTTACGCGAGATTTTTCACTCGAGTTCATACTATAAACTGTATACTCTTAACTATATCTCAAGGATCAATATCTCTCGTAAAGGAGAGAAGGTCCTTTGATTTGGTGAAACATAGTTCAACTCAATAATGGATCTTCATTTGATGTCATGAATTATAGAGATGTCATAACGTACATATGATACCTAAGGAAATTCTTTTACTTTTAATGCTTCAAATACATATATACATACTTGATCTATAACGTCTTAAATCTGAGTAACTCTTCTTACTAACTCAACTTAACTTGATTGAATCTGTAATACTCATTTATATAATATATGAGTTCCATTTTTTTTTATTTTTTTTTTTAAATTTAAGAATAGGGTACGACCTAACCAAGATGGAAAAGATTGACCTGTGATGTAGACTTTTCGAAAAAACATTGTTGTAGAGGCTAATCACCATTCGAGTCAATTTTCGACATTTAAAACTGACAGATTCAACTAAAATACAAATGCATAGAAAATTAAAATTAATTAAAAAAGGAAAATGATAGGCATAAATTGAAAATTAATTAATTTTTGACATTTTTTATTTAATGCGGGACACGTATGACATGGCCAAGATGAAAAAGATTAATTGGGGACTCTCTCATCCAAATGAGTAGGGGTGTCGATGGTTAGGATATGGTCAGGTTATGACAAATACCATAACCATACCATATTTTTAAACCACATATCATAACCATAACCATTATGAGTATAATTTTCAATACCATAACCATTAAAATAACCTTGGTTATTAACCATGGTTTTACCCGTATACCCATATTCATTCCACACATGTAATATAATAAAAGATTGAAAATTTTATTTTAAAAAATACATCAATCTATATTACCATCGTTGGACTTTGGCGCCTTCAATATTCAATAATTTCAAATTTTCAATTATATAATTTATATTTAGTATATTATATAAATTAGTTTATTAATAATAAATAAATATTATATTTCTATAATAACCATGGTTATAACAATGGTTATAACCATGAGTATAACTCAAATAACATAACCATAACCATTATGGGTAGAAAATTCATAACCATAACCGCACCGCAGCATAATGGTACTATTAACCATATTAAACAGTAACGGTTATAACCATGGTTATGAGTTTTTCACTGCACCATTGCCGGCCCTACAAATGGGGCTCGCATAGGAAACCAATCAAAAGAAGAAAACGTGAATCTTTCATTATTATGTAGAATAGCATTGAGTTTCTTCATCTTGTTAGTTAGTCACTTAGTGAATTGTAGAATATCTTTCTAGTTCGGGTTTATTTTATATATAATAACAAAAGAAGAAAACTTGGGGTTTTTCATATGAGGACAATCTTTGGAAAAAAAATATGAGGACAATCCGAAGGACAACGACTTTGCATAGTCTACTACTAGTTTCTTAAATGGTGACAGTTTTACAAAGCGGTCAAATTGAGCTACAGATAAAGAGCAATTTACCCCTGACATTCTCTTGGGGATGCAAGGAGTGGAAAAAGGACTAAGGAGATAGGGTTTAGGGTTTAGGGACATCAAGATCATGACTTCGACAACATCCGGCCATATGCTGGAGCGGTGGTTGCCGAGGTTGTAAGTGCGATCAAAGAGCTGACCACGGCGCCATGCAGACAGAGCACACCAAGGAAGCAGCAACAAACACTGATCCAAAGGTGTAATAGGTGGAAGAAACCGGAGCCGGGGACAATCAAAATAAACTGTGATGCGGCATAGTGCCCGAATTCAAGGCTCGGGGGACTAGGTGTTATCGCAAGAGATCACTCGGGGTCCATCTGTGGCGGGAGACATGCTTCGATCATAGGTGGCTCAGTGGAGGAAGTGGAGGCAATGAAAATTCTTCAAGGTATGAGGTATCCATTTGGCGAGAGATATGGGGTGACAAAATATAGTCATCGAGTCGGATGCGGAAGGTGTTGTCAAACATCTTGATGGGTCCGTATCTTTGTGGAGAGTGGATGCCATATCTTCACAATTCCGAGCTTTGGTGAGTTCGATTATCACCGTATCTTGGCGGGCCATTCCGAGAATGACCAATCAGTGTGCCGATTTTATTGCTAAGTTAGCAAACTTAAGGGTGTGTCCTTCAGATTGGGTTGAAAGACCCCACCCGATCTTTGTAGTTTAATGATGGTTGACAATACTTTGTAACTGATTTTGTTTCACTTGGTTATGGAATGAAATCGTGTTGGTGGAAAAAAAAATCAACTTTTTTTACCGACATGGTGTGTTTTGGATCTTAAAAGAATAAAGAAAATCACACATCATGATTGTTTCCCTAACTCTTGTCTGAACTTCACCATACTTTATGAATGCAGAAATTCTCTTTAAAAAACAATTCTTCATGGCAGAAAGCTGCAGAAACACTAACTGCGAACAACTTGTGTGTGGATTGTGGACAACCCAACCCAGACGAGGCCTCTGATCCGGTTTATGGGGATAGTGGGGACTTTATGCGTCCGGGACTTACTTAGCGAAGCCAAGCTCCCTGGTTATAAGCTGGTAAAAGCCGAGTTTTTAGTATTGTCAACCTGACTTGTGATGTAGACTTCCCAAAAAAACATTGTTTTAGAGGTTAATCAGCATTCGAATCAATTTTCGACATATAATACTCTGAAAGATTCAACTAAAATACGAATGCAAATGCAGAGAAAATTGAAATTAATTAAAAAAAGGGAAAAGGATAGGCATGAGAAGGAAAATTAATTAATTTTCGACATTTTTTATTTAAATGAAAAAGAGTAATCTCAACCAGACTTGTGCCAAAAAAAACAGACTTGTGAATTGTGATGTAGAAAAGCATTGTTTTAGAGGCCAATCACCATTCGAGTCAATTTTCGACATTAAAGGTGCAAGTGCAGAGAAAATACTTGTCTAAAATACGAATGCAAGTGCAGAGAAAATTGAAATTAATTAAAAAAGGGAAAAGGATAGGCATGAGAAGGAAAATTAATTAATTTTCGACATTTTTTATTTAAATGAAAAAGAGTAATCTCAACCAGACTTGTGAATTGTGATGTAGAAAAGCATTGTTTTAGAGGCCAATCACCATTCGAGTCAATTTTCGACATTAACGGTGCAAGTGCAGAGAAAATACTTGTCTAAAATACGAATGCAATATTGAAATCAGACTATTGCAGGCTGATTATTGTTTGGGCCACATCATTATTGTTTCAGCCCGTTGCTGTAGTTGGTCCATTTTTTCCTTGCTTCGGCCCAATGCACTCAGTCCGGTCCATTGTGAGGAAACTTCTGGAATTGCTTCTTCACTTGTCAGACTGAAACCGTCTTCATTCTTCAGCCGTTTCAGCCTTTTGTCTCTTCTTTTTCTAGTCTAGGGTTTCTGTATTGTTGCTTTGTCGTTTCTTCTTCTTGACGATTGTTCTTCCTTCTTGGCGGTTTGTTTATGCTTCTTCCTTATTATTGAACTGATTAGATCTTAGGGTTTGTATTTAAGGGGGAGAGTCACCAGTTGAAGGAACTGACCCGATGAACCCCAAGTCTGCTTGTTCTAGTTTTTTTGCTCGATTCCTTGCTAGTTTTATCATGGTATCAGAGCCATAAGGTGTCCTTCACCTTCGTTGTTGCGATTCTGAGTGTTGGTTGAGTCTTTTGCTTGAAGGCGTTTGTTGTTGCGGTTATTTCCAGGTTACGAATCGTTGTTGTTTTTTGTTGTTGTTCATTCTTACGATTCTCTTGTTGTTGTAGCATTCCGCATCTTCTTTGATAGACGAATCTGTGGCTTGCGTTTTTTTTTGAAATCGTGAACCGATTCGTCTTCTTGGGTGAGATTTGTATATTCTGTTGTTCATCTTTTGGATCAAAAGGTATATTTCTATTTCTGGTATCTGTTCTGGTTTATTATGGATGAAAAGAAACCGGATAAACCTGTTGTTGTTGAGGAAGCAGAAAAGTATGAATATGAGGTAAATCATGAGGCTATGGCTAAGGTAGATTTTCATCATCCTTTATTTCTTCATGCAAGTGATAATCCTAGTGTGAATATGATTTCTATGACTTTAACTGGTCCTGAGAATTATGTGATGTGGAGTCGGTCGATAAGATTTTTGCTGCTTGGTAGAAATAAGCTTGAATTTATAACTGGTTCTTGCTTGCGTGAAAAATTTGATCCAGCATATCATCACCTTTGGATAGATGCAATGCTGTTGTCCTTGGTTGGCCTACTCATTCAATATCAAAAGAATTATATAGTGGTATGATGTATACAGAAAATGCTTTTCTTGTTTGGAAAGATTTGAAAATACAGTTTGATAAGGTAAGTGGACCTAGGACTTATCAAATTCACATGGAAATTGTTATGTCTAGGCAAGGTCTTGATTCCATATCTATTTTTTTTTTCGAGATTGAAAGTGTTATGGGCTGAGTATGATGCTTCTTGTTCTCTTCCTCATATTGAAGGGGAAGATTTTAAAAAACATATTGAACATAAGGAAAATCAAAAACTTTTTCAGTTCCTTATGGGTTTGAATGAAAATTTTCAAATGTAAGAAGTAGTTTGCTTTTGTGGACTCCTTTGTCCTCGGTTAATCAGGCCTATAACTTGTTGATGCAAGAAGAAAGTCAAAGGGGAATTTCTTCTGCTATGAATGCTTCTGTGAATGCAAATTTTGGTAACAGTTCCTTAGTTTTGCATAAACTGAAAGGTAATCAAAACCTGGAATGTTCTTACTGTCATAAAAAAGGCCACACTGTTGAAAGATGTTATTCCAAGGGATGTGACTTCTGTAAAAAGAAGGGACATTCCAAGGATAACTGTTTTAAGTATAAAGAACAATTGAGGGTTAAAGGAGGTTCAAAAGTAAATATTGTTTCTTCTTGTGTTGGTGATTCTGATCCTCTTAATATACAAAGCCCTTCTAATGATCCTTCTTCGAGTTGTGTTATGCAAGGTGGGATCACCTTTACGAAGGATCAGTTTGAGAAATTCCTAGCAACCATGGGAGTTGCTGGCAGCACTGCCTCAGCAGCAGGTGCTACCGCACCCACAGAACATCATGTTAACACGACCGGTATATATCTGAATTCTACATCTTTAATTCGAAATGATCAATGGATTTTGGATACAGGAGCAACCAATCATATGACCAACAGAAATGATTGGTTATGTGATAAAAGGCTTGCCCCTGGAACCAAAGTCCAGTTGCCAAATGGTGGACATTCTGATATATGCGGGATTGGAAATATTGTGTTAGACTCGGATAAAAAATTGAACAATGTTCTGTATATGCCTGATTTCAAATATAACCTGCTATCTGTGTCCAAACTTGCCAAAGATTTGAATTGCAGTGTTTTCTTCTATCCTAACCTTGCAATCCTGCAGGACCTCTCAAATGGGAAGGTCTTGGGGACTAGTAAGGAAGAGTATGGCCTATACTTCATAAGATTGGATTGGAAGTGCATTGAATTATCTGCTTATAGTTCCTTATATGACAATAGTATGTTGTGGCATTTGCGTTTTGGGCATGCCTCTGTGAAAGCTCTTCAGAATGTAGATTCTATTAATCTGTCTAAGAATAAAGGTTTGGATGTTGTTAACTGCCCTGTTTGTCCCAAGGCTAAGATTGTGAGAAATCCCTTTCCAGTTTCATATTCTAGAGCAGGTGCTATGTTTGATTTGATGCATGCTGATGTGTGGGGTCCTTATAGTAGTCAGACTTATGATAACAAGCGATATTTTTTAAACCCTTGTTGATGACTTTTCTAGAGTTACTTGGGTTCATTTGATGTAGTTTAAGTCTGACGCTGTGATTGTTCTGAAAAAGTTTTATGCCATGATTGAAATTCAGTTTCAAAAATAAAATCAAATGTTTTAGAACTGACAATGGTGGAGAATTCTTTAATGAGCATGTTAAAAAAAAAAATTTATGAAAAAGGAATTCTCCATCAAAGCAGTTGTCCCTATACTCCGCAACAAAATGGAAGGGTAGAAAGAAAACATAGGCACTTGCTAGAAATAACAAGAGTCTTGAAGCTGCAAGGATCAATCCCAAATTCTTTTTGGGGGATTGTATTCTTACAGCTTGTTATTTGATAAACATGATTCCTTCTAAATTGTTGAATGGTAAGAGTCCAATTGAGGTGCTGAAAGGAAAAAAAAAACTTTGTTAATCATTTAAGGGTTTTCGGTTGCTTATGTTATTCAAAATATATGATGGTGACTGACAAATTTGCATCTAGGGCTATTCCATCTGTTATGATGGGATATTCTGAAACTCAGAAAGGGTATAGACTCTATGATATGACTGAAAATAATTTTTTTGTAAGTAGAGATGTTCGGTTTAATGAGAATGTATTCCCTTTTGAGAAATGTAAATCTGATCAGATGCCTGTATTTTTTGACCCTAGTATTGAGATGGACTCCTATGATGTCAATAGAAATGTCTTGACTGAGGAGAATGACACTCATGCAGATGCTAATATTCCTCATGATGAGTTTCAATCTAACTCTGAAGGAAATATACCACGTGATGAGTCATAAACTGACTCTGATGGTTCTGTCCAGAACGATTCTGTTCATGTTGATAACTCTGACAGACTCACAATGAGTAGGTCAGGAAGAGTTATTCGCCCCCCCATTTGGATCAAAGATTATGAGGTCCCGAATGCATCGAATGCTTATTCTATTGACAAGTTTGTTTCTTATGATAACTTGTCCAACAGTCACCAACATTATTTGGCCTTAACCTCCGAGTTGGTTGAACCTGAGTCTTTTAATGAAGCTGCAAAAGATAAAGCCTGGGTTCAGGCTATGCAAGATGAGATAGTGGCTCTTGAGGAAAATAAAGCATGGGATTTGGTGCCTCTCCCTCAAGGTAAGTCAGTGATTGGATGCAAATGGGTTTATAAGTTGAAATATAATTCTGATGGCAACCTGAGTAGGCATAAGGCTAGACTTGTTCCGAAAGGTTATAATCAAAAACATGGCATTGACTATTTCGAAACCTTTTCGCCTGTTGCAAAAATGAATACTGTGAGGTCTGTGCTTGCTTTGGCTTCTGTTTTTAATTGACCCCTTTTTCAAATGGATGTTCATAATGCATTTCTTCAAGGGGATTTAGATGAGGAGATTTTTATGCATGTCTCTGATGGTTTTGCTGAGAAAAGTGATAAGAACTTAGTTTGCAAGTTAAAAAAAAAATCCCTTTATGGATTGAAGCAAGCTAGTAGACAATAGAATATGAAGTTATGTGATGCCTTGAATAAAGCTGGTTATTTTCAATCAAAACTCGATTATTCCTTGTTTACCAAGCATGATGGGAATCAATTAGTTGTGTTGCTTGTTTATGTGGATGATTTGCTCATTTCTGGAAATAGTGATCAATTGATTAATGAATTAAAGCATGTGTTGAGGACTAATTTCAAAATGATGGATCTAGGAGAATCAAAATTCTTTTTAGGAATTGAGATTGCTAGATCCAAAGATGATATCCTCTTGAATCAAAGGAAATATGCGCTGGAATTGATATCTTCTGTTGGTTTGTCTGCTGGTAAGACTGCTAAAACACCCATGGAGTTGAATTTGAAATTGACTAGTGTTAAATATGATGAGCACTTGGGTGTAAATAGGGATGACCAACCCCTAAATGATGTTAGCCTTTATAGGAGACTGATAGGGAAACTATTGTATTTGACCATTACAAGACCATATATTTCCTATTCTGTGCAGCACTTGAGTCAATTCATGCAGGAACCAAAATCATCTCATCTAGATGCAGTCATGAGGATTATTCGATATGTTAAAAATGAACCAGGTAAGGGTATCTTATTATCTTCACATTCGGTTCCAAAATTAGTTGGATATTGTGATTCAGACTGGGCCGGTTGTATAGAAAGTAGAAAATCCGTCACAGGTTTCTGTATCTTCCTAGGAATATCATTGATTTCCTGGAAGGTAAAGAAACAGTCTACTGTTTCACAGTCCTCAGCTGAATCAGAATACAGAAGTATGAGGACTGCTCTATCTGAAATTGTTTGGTTGAGAAATCTTTTTAAAGAACTTGGTTTTTTTCAAGATGAACCAGCGATTCTTCATTGTGATAATAAAGCTGCCATGCAAATTGCAAACAATCCTGTTTTTCATGAGAGGACTAAACACATTGAAATTGACTGCCATTATATTAGAGAAAAGTTGCTTGAAATTTTTTTGCAGCTTGAATATGTGAGAACAGGTGACCAACTGGCTGATCTATTTACAAAAGCATTGGGGACTGATCAACATGAGAAGCTCTGTTCAAAACTTGGGATGATAAATGTGTTTGGAAAGCACAGGGAGCTTACATGAAGTATAAAGATGAATCAGCCTGAGGGAGAGTATTGAAATCAGACTATTGCAGGCTGATTATTGTTTGGGCGACATCATTATTGTTTCGGCCCGTTGCTGTAGTTGGTCCATTTTTTCCCTTGCTTCGGCCCAATGCACTCAGTCCGGTCCATTGTGAGGAAACTTCTGGAATTGCTTATTCACTTGTCAGACTGAAACCGTATTCATTCTTCACCCGTTTCAGCTTTTTGTCTCTTCGTTTTCTAGTCTAGAATTTCTGTATTGTAGCTTTGCCGTTTCTTCTTTTTGACGATTGTTCTTCCTTCTTGACGGTTTGTTTATGCTTCTTCCTTATTATTGAACTGATTAGATCTTATGATTTGTATTTAAGGGGGAGGGTCACCAGTTGAAGGAACTGACTCGATGAACCCCAAGAATGCTTGTTCTATTTTTTTTGCTCGATTCCTTGCTAGTTTTATCATGTAAGTGCAGAGAAAAATAAAATTAATTAAAAAAAGGAAAGCGATAGGCTTGGGAGTTTTCATTAGATAGGCTTGGGAGTTTTCATTGGTCCGTTTTATTATATACACTTTTAGGTCTCCTATAATCGTTAGAACATTATAATATAATTTAACTACAACATGGTATGGATTAATTAATAAGCAGTGTATTGGTAATGATCCCGTCTCCCAAAATAGAAAGGATCATGTGTTGGATCACGTACACCGTATTCTCCTTCCAAATGTTCGCTCCGTAGACCTGCACAAAGGAAAGTCTGGGATGTCCCGTTGTTTCCCCTCCAATGACAAAGTAAGTTGGAGGTTCGTTTATAATATGTGAATGTAAGGTTATGTATAAGAGAATACTTAACCTCTAATGAAGGTAGTAATGAGCTATTTATAACATTTCATACCTGTAACCATAGTCGGGTCAGAGCTTACCCTAGTCATCCTAGATGTCCTCAGGCGAGCTGACCATGGTTACTTTACTGAATATTCGATTTTAGTGGCTACTCCACTGTAGACTATCCTTTGTATTTGTTTAATCCTAGGCGTGCTAAAAGCAACCGGCCTAAGTCGTAGGTGTGCAGGCGCACCATCTAAGATGAACAGTGAATGTAGTGTCATCCACTAAAACTGGGACAAAAATCCCTTCTGGCGCATCCCATTAAGGCGACGCCTTAATGGGTCTGTCTTCAATGGCGACGCCTCTAATCCTGTATGATATAGGCGACACCTTTATGCAATCAAGCCTTGAAGAGATAAAGTCCAAAATGCTTATTGGGCCAAATGTTGATCATAGCCCAGTCCAATATTTATAACCCATCATCATTTATCTTAAATGAATCTACATCTATATTGTTACCAACTAAACAGCTTTTCTCCGATCATTAATTAACATCTTTATATTCTAATATTTGTGGAATTAATAAGCATTATAAAATCAAATTCATAACTTCCAAAATATTCCATAATATTGGTCAATATATCTAGAAGGTCAAATATGTATCATTTACCTAGACCTGTCAAAATATGTCTCGATCCGAAAATGATCCGGAATTGACCCGGGTTCGGGTCGACAAATAGGTACAACGGGACATTTATTTATATCGCATCCTTCATTTAAGTTTATTACGCGAGATTTTTCACTCGATTTCATACTATAAACTGTATACTCTTAACTATATCTCAAGGATCAATATCTTTCGTAAAGGAGAGAAGGTCCCTTGATTTGGTGAGAAATAGTTAAACTCGAAAAGGAGAGAAGGTCCCTTGATTTGGTGAGAAATAGTTAAACCTATATATATAATATATATATATATATATATATATATATATATATATTATGTATATGTGATATATGTATAATATTTATGTCATACTATGTATATATATAATATATGTATATTATGTATATGTGAAAACAATATTTTCAAAAATGGCTTAGGTCATTCCCAAACTTTGATGAAGGTTACAACTCGGTCATTGGACTCTCGGGTCATTTTGGGACTTTATCGAGTGTTATAAACAAAACTAGAAACGTTTTGGGTCAGTTGTGCAATTTTTTTTAAAACTCAACTCGAATTTTTTAAAATTTAAATTTTGTTCCCTGATCCTTTCTGGATATCTTATCACTTCTCAAAAATGTTACAAATAAGTATAGAATAATTTTCGGGTTATTTTTGGAACTTTACCAAGTATTACAAATAAGTCCAGAATAGTTTACGGTCAATTCTGTAATTTTTTTAAAAAAATATTTCCAGTTCAGTTATAATTTTTTGAAAATTACATTTTTTATTCCTAAACTTTTCTGGACATTCCATGACTTCTCAAAGTGTTACAAATAAATCCAGAATAAATTTAGGGTTGTTTGGAACTTCACAAAGTGTTACAAATATGTCCATAATAGTTTAGTGTCAATTCTATTGTTTAAAAAAAAAATCCAATTCAGACCGAATTTTAAAAAATTACATTTTGATCCTCAGACTTTTCTATACATCTTATGACTTGTCAAAGTTTTACAATTTGATCCAACGTTCTTAATTTCTTCAAAATCATTCGTGTATTTTTGACACGTTTAAAATGGTCCCTAAGTTAAACCACATTTTTTCAAGCACGATTAACTTTATCCTCTCTTGTATATTTATTTGAAGTTAACATGTAAATAAAAATGTTTGTACATGGTTTATTTCAATTAAAGAAAAATGCATGTAATATATTTAGCCAAGCATGATCAAATTAGACAATTTTGGTAAATCAGTAAGAAAAATAATTTAAAAAGCAAACTAAAAGTACCGAAAGAGTGGATTATGGGCCCGCGAGACCTTAAGACGTAATCAAACCCCCGAACACAATTCTCTGGACGCAGACCTTTCCAAGCCCTATGATGTTAACACCATGTACCCTAAGCAAATTTTAGGATTCCGATTAGCCTTTTATTAATCGGTGACGACTCTTTCATTTTCGGTCCGGTTGATGACCCCGCTTGACCTGACCCGTCGCTCGCCAAGACCTAGAGGGGTGCGCCGCTTGCACCCATGATTTCTCAAATAAGTTTGAGAAGATTGGACCTAGAGGAAAAAATAGTATTTTTGGTTACTCTGATACCTCCAATGGGTATGTATTTATAACCGAGCAGGACAGTAGGAGTATTACTGAGATCAAATCACGAGACGTAATGTTTTTAGAGAACGAATTTCCTAAAAAGGGAGAGATTGATTTGGATCGATCTATATATGAGATTCAAGATCAAGTTAAGCAGACACCTGTTAATTCGAGTGGGAGGGTTGAAGTCAGAGATGATGAATCAGTTTGTCGGCCCCCGGATTCACTACCTACTGGAGCAAATGGAACAAATTCTGCTTCTGATGATCTTGTTAACAGTGAGAGCATTAGGGATTTTATTCTTAGTGGGAGTGATCATGGTCATACCCTGGTAGTAGTGAGTTATTAGGTCATGGACTAGAACATAAATTTTCTTCCCAACAATATGCATTCGAAGGTGATGGAGAACTAAACACCCTAATATCTGACGAGACAGTTATTGTGTCATAAAGCGTTAGAGAAACCCTCAATGGACCCTTCTAAGAAGAATGGATGAAAGTAATGGAAGATGAGATGAACACTTTGGACGAGATGGAATCTATAAGGATTGGACACTGGTCGACCTTCGAGAGGACACAGAGCAATAGAGATAAATGAGTTCTTAAGATGAAGCTCAAGGCTGATGAAAAGTTGAGCATCACAACTCGTTTAATTCTGACTATTCGAGTAAGTCTAGACCTGGAACTATACTATGTAGACGTTAAGACTATCTTCCTCAATGGTGAGTGTCGGACGTCAGATTTGACTTTCCCCTATCTTTTTTAAAAATTATTTTTAATTTTTTCACTCGAAAATGTCGGGTCTTGGCGAGTGATGGGTCCGGTCGAGCGGGGTAATCAACCGGACCGAAAAATGAAAGAGTCGTCACCGATTAATTAAAGGCTAATCGGAATCCTAAAATTTGCCTAGGGTACATGGAGTTAACATCCTAAAGCTTAGAAAGGTCTACGTCCAGAGAATCGAATTCGAGGGTTTGATTACGTTCTAAAAGCTTAGGAGCTCATAATCCGCCCTTTCGGTACTTTAGTTTGCTTTTGAAAAAAAAAATCAATTTACCTCAATTGCACGTTTTGATCATGCTTGGCCCAAAAGATTACCTGCGTTTTTTTTAATTAAACAAACCATGTACAAACATTTATTTTTTATTATGAGTTAATTTCAAATAAATAAAAAAGAAAAGTTAATCGTGCTCGAGAAAGTGGTGACTTAACTTTGGGGTCATTTTAACATGTCAAAAATACACGAATGATTTTGAAAATATTAAGCATGTTAGACCAATTTGTAACACTTAAACAAGTTATAGGATGTAAAACATAATCTAGGGACCAAAATGCAATTTATTAAAATTCGAGCTGAATTGGAAAAATATTTCGAAAAGGCAGAAGTGACTCTAAACTATTGTGGACTTATTCGTAACACTTGGTAATTTCAAAAATAACCTGAAAATTATTCTAGACTTATTTGTGACATTTTGAAAAGTCATGGAATGTCCAGAAAAGTTTAGGAATCAAAATGTAAATTTTAAAAAAAAAACGAGTTGCATAACACTTGATAAAGTCTCAGAATGACCCAAAACTTTTCTGGTTTGGTTTATAACACTTGATAAAGTCTCAGAATGACCCGAGAGTCTAAGGACCGAGTTGTAACATTCATCAAAGTTTGGGAATGACCAAAGTCATTTTAAAAAATATTTTTTTCACATATACATAAATAATATATATATATATATATATATATTATACATATACATATAGATAGATAGATATATAACATATACATAATATATATATATATATTATACATATACACATATATAGTATTACATAGACATACTATATATATATTATACATATGTATATATATATATATATATAGTATTACATAGATATATAATATATATATATATATATATATATATAAAACCTCAATTTCATTTCACATTATAAAATACAAATATGATATTGAATATGAGAGAAATATACCTAACTCATTGGAGTTTAAAATACCGTACGAAAAACCGAGACTGATAATCACCGATATTTTTTTCGCTTTTTTTTCCACTCTTTCTATTCTCTCATTTCTTTCTTTTTCACTTCATTTCTTCACATCCCCCCTTTCATTCCTACGGCACACATCTCTTATTTATACAACAAATGCTTCATTATTTAATTAGTTTATTTTTTTTATAATAAAATAAAAATAATCGGTGGAAAAGGAAGGAACATGGTCATGTGTGGCCATGTTTCTCATGTCCCGCCAATTTTATTATTTATTATTTTTAGTTTTCATACATATAATATATATATTTATTTATTTATTTAACTATCGATTTTTCTCGGTTCGGTTCCTCGCGTATGGTATTTTGACCCCGAGCCAAAATCATGTGTTTACAGTTGCCCCTCTTTGGACACACGCTCATGGAAGTGATCTCATGAGTGTGTGTTCAAAGACAAACAACTGATTTTGGATCCTCTTTATTCATTATTTACATAGTAGACAAACATCATCACGCAACTTTCGGACGCTAGACACATATAGGTCTCGATTGTTGACGATGATTTGTGGAGAATGAGCGTCTAAACGCTCATCAACTTGTGATTCCTAGAAGCTGGACACCTACAGGTCCTGGTCGTCGAGGATGACTTGCGGAGGCTGAACACCTAAAGGCCCCGCTTGTCGACTTGTGACTCGTTGGGGATGACTTGCGGAGGTTGAACCCCTAAAGGCTCCACTCGTTGTTGTTTTTTTTCCATCAACGAGCTGGAAGTTGAGGATTTTTCTGGCCAGAAGCATCGTTGAGGATGATTTGCATGGATTGAGCACCTCAAGGCCCCGTTCGTCGGCTTGTAACTTTCAGAAGCTGGACATCTACAGGTTCTGATCATTGGGGATGACTTGCGGAGGTTGAACACCTAAACGCTTTGTTTCTCGGTTTGTAACTCTCTGAAGTTGGACATCTACAAATCCTAATTGTTGATGATGACTCACGGAGGGTGAGCATCTAAACGCTCTGTTCGTCGTCCTGTAATTACCTGATACAGGACATCCTGGTTGTTGAGGATGCCTTGCGGAGGTTGAACATCTAAGGACTCCGCTCATCAGCTTGTAATTCACTTTGGAGGTAAAAACCCTTCTCAAGATGTCTAACTGCTTGTGCGGACTTCTCGGAATATTTTATCATTAATCGACTTTGGAGTCCTTCTTGATGGAGTTCCCTAAAAGCATTCATGTTATGTTCACAAGGTATGTCCATGCAAGATGTCGAGGCAACTCAAATTAATGTCGATCACAACTTCTATTTATTGCTATTGTGGGAAACACTGTCGTCCACTTTTTTTATAATTTTTTATCTTTTGATTTCCTTTCCTTTTGCTACGGTATTTTTTCTTTGTACCGCACCTCTTGGTTCCCTTTTGTTTTTGCTTAGGTCGCCATTTTGGGTTTTCAACCTAGCGGGGATTTGATTTCTTTCCGTTTGCCATGATCACCCTTTTTAGGAATTTTTAATCATGGCCCTCTTCCTTAAATTTTGCCTAAACCGCCCTTTCGGGTTTTCGATTTAGCGGGAATTTCTCTCATTTTTGGAGGCTCGCTTTCTGATTACGAATTGTTTTTTTACTGCATCCACATTGATTGTATTGGGGAGTTCTCTGTTGTCCATGTCAGTGATGATCATGGCTCCCTTCATATTTAGGTACAAACTTGCCCTGAAAGTCTAAATTGACTTGAATGATTTTTTTTTTTTTATCAATTTTCTATTCTTTTGCTACAATTTTGTTTTTACCACACATTTCGGTTCCCTTAATTTTTGCCTAGGTTGCCCTTTCGGGTTTTCAACCTAGCACGGATTTGATTTATCTTATTTTGCCATGATCACCATTTTTAGGGATTTTTAATCAGGCCCATCTTCCCTAAATTTTGCCTAAACCGCCCTTTCAGGCTTTCGATCTAGCGGGAATTTTCTCACTTTTGGAGGCTCGCTTTATGGTTGTGAACTCTTTAAGGATTTTTTGACAGCGTCCATATTGATCAGACTGGGAAATTCTTGGTCGTCCATGATGATGAGCATGGTTCCTCCACTGAAAACCTTTTTGCCAACAAAAGACTCTTTATATTTAGGCACAAAGTTGCCTCGAGAGTCTGGATTGACTCGAAAGATTTTTTTTTTATAATTAGATTGTTCGGTTGTAATTCTCTCGGGCGCACTTGTTAAATGCACGAGACATGTGTTGCAGGTACAATTGTCGGTGGGATAGCGCGATGAGTCGCCTTTCATCTATGAGGTTTAATTGCTCGTATCTGCATCTCGCCCATTCTGACTCGTCCATCTCTGCCTCAGCGAGGATCCTAGTTGACGGGATTTCTACTTCAATTGGTAGTACGGCTTCGATCCCGTAACAAGGGAAAATGGGGTTGCCCCTGTGGATGTCTGTTTTGAGGTCATGTATGCCATGAGTGCCCAATGCAGCTTATCATGCCAGTTCTTTAATTGTTGCTTCCACTGCGCCATTCATTTGTGGGCGATATGGAGATGAATTTTTATGCTTGATCAAAACTTATCAACCAATTTAGATTTCTGGCATTGCCGATGATGATTGACTTCGGCATCCCATGACACACGATGATGTCCTTGCTGATGAAAAATTCAATGGTGTTTGTCGTTATTGACGTCAGGGTAATAACCTCTATCTCTTGGTGAAGTAATCGATTGCAATCAATATGAATTGATGATCGTTGGACGCCTTTGGGAAAATCATGTTGATTCCATCGATGCCCCACATTGAGAAAGACCATGGGGATGTCATGGGATAGAGCTTGTGCAGTGGCACATGGATTTGGTACGCGTACACTTAACATATAGGTGATATTGTTGGACATGTTCTATATAGTCAACCGTCATGGTGAACCAAAATCACCCAAGTCTCGAACGTTCATGTGTAGGCCTCAACAACCTTCATGAATTTCTTCCATTATATGCTCAACTTCTCTAGCATTCACGCATCTCAAATGGGTATAATCGGGTCACTCATAAATTAATTGCAAGTCATTCCTCGCATGACCATTCATACATTTTCTTGTGGCGTTCTCTGGGGACTCCGTACGCCATGTATCTTTTTATATGAGTGAATCATGGTTGACTATCTAAATCTTTGATTGTACAACAATAGGTTGAAACCTCTTTGATTTTAATCTCCATTGGCAGTTTTTGGTTTCCCGGAGAAATTTTACTCATGGATGCGAGCGTTGTCAATTTTTGTTTTTTACGCAAGGATGCAAAGAAGAACACAAGGTGGTCGCTGGCCTGCTTCTCTTCTTCGCAGCTTTCATCCCCATGGTGACGACGTTGCTGGCGTCGTTGCTGTTGTCCCTCTATGGGTTTCTCCACCCTTCGGGCAATCCGCTCAGTTGGAAGTACTTCGCCTTACTGTAAATAAACTTTCCGTATTGGCTACATTTCATGCCTTTCCGATCGACGCCGCCAACAATGGTGTCTCTCTGCATCGACAATGACGTCTCCCCTGTTATCAACAACAGAGTCTTACTGTGTCAACAATGGCGTCTCCTTTGTAGAAATCAATAACGACGTCTGTCCCGTGTCAAAAATGGTGTCTCCTTTGCAAGAGTCAAACAGCGGTGTCTGTCCCGTGTCAACAATGGTGATTCTTATGCAGAAGTCAACAACAACGCCTGCCTCGTGTCAACAATGTATCTCCCCTGCATCAACAATGGTGTCGCTTCATCTCTATTTAAGTTGTCTATACTTCATCTCGATCAAACAACAGGGAGTTGTTTTTCTTATCTCTTTTACTTTGTAAAACAACCTTCCCTTTTCCGGTGGTTGAATGTGGTTTGGTGGTGTGGATCAGTTTAACTCCGATTGTCACTTCCTCTGAGCGGGGTGTAACATAGAAGACAGACTCAATTCCAGTGATGAGAACATCGGCGTCCCTCCTTGCTGTGGTACCCATTACTTGTGTCCGGTCCCTTTCTTGATCGGAAGTTACATAAGTTGATTCCACATCAAGCAACGGGTTTTTATCGAAGTAAATTTTATTTTTCCTGATCATACTCCTCACTCACTGCATTCAGGAATTGATACAATTTGGTATCTGCTTGATTTTGTGTTCCAAATTGCAATGTCGTCTGGGCCAACGGATCCTTCTCCGTAATGTATAGAGTCAGATTCGGCAAGGGTGCCCCACTAACGAGTGTACGAACAAAAAGGCATGAGGGAGCTTCATCAAGCAGAGCTCCAATGGTGATACCAGTTGAAAATAAGTCTGACAAGCCCTCATGAGTATCAACGTCATCGGGTTGGATCACTTGTGGCGAGCCTGGGAATGAAACGGCGAGGGGGAGGAAACAACAATGTCCTTGAACTTTCGGCTAAACGTTTCCTACGGACGACTTCATAATCTTTGAAATTAGGACGAAAACCCAGTCCTAAAAGTGTCTTTGTCCTTCCGGGTGTGGGAAGGTCATATGTGGGAGGTGGACCTTAGTAAGGATGACCATGTGTGGGAGGTGGAGCTTCGTCGGGATGGCAAAAGTGCGTGACATAGATTGATGAGGTGCCACGACAGCACTGTTCCTTGGGAAGACGAGGTCGGGGATACTGTGGTAGTCACGGCTGCCTGGAGCTTAGAAAAGCAAAAATATACTTGACATAGGAGGTCATGCCAACGATTCACTGCACTGCGTGGGAACTCATGGCGTGTATGGTATGTTCTAGTTGGATGATTCTTTCCTCGTGAGGTGTTGGAGTCGTCGAATGTCGCATGGATTCCCGAAAACCTAAATCCAAAATAAGAAGGACAAATACACAATTGATCAAGCCTGATTAGTTTTGAAAATTCTGCATGTTCCATTCATTCCATTCGTAGACTTTGATTGCATGTATGACAAAAAAAATTCAAGAGTATTTTAAAAAGGATTTAGCTAATCGAAGTCTAGTTCTTAAGACGTTTCACACGACGGCGCAGCTTGTTGAGTACATTTGTTGCTTGTTCCTTGGTTCGAACGAAGGTCGAGGATATGCATTTTGAAAATATTTTTATTTGCCTCGTCCTTGGTTCGAAGGAAGGTCTGAATTATTCAAGGGTGTCATTCAGCTCACCTATGTTGCCACCACATTTTTTCAAGGTGCCCCCACATAGCTAGAATGACGGTGGTTGTTCGGGTCTATCCCCGATTATCTCCTCCGGGTTGAAAGACGGACTTGCATGTGCCGAATGGAACTTGTGAATGTATTCTGTTGTTCATCACGCATACGCGTTTTCCACATTCCAAAAGTTAGACAAGGCATCAAGGAGAACCATGTTGATTTTGATACTTGCAAGCTCGTAAATCTCTCCAATTTTCTTGTTCACATATTTCTGATTGCCTTTTGTCATGACTTTCCATATTCGGGAAATTTTCGGCCGTAGGGGAGTGTATGGACTTAATGTGAGGGCAGTGATATTTGTTTTTCTTCATCCTTACCAAAGATGGTGCGTAAAACGTCATAAGAATACAAGATAGAATGAACATAACTTACATTTTTTTTTGAAAAATGCAATGCAAGTGCGAGAATGTAAACTTCATTAGTAAGACTCGTATTACATTTACAACAGTCTGGAATATATAATACAAAAAGCTCAATCCTATACATGTCATGATCTAGGACCAAACAAAACACATTTACATAATGGGTCAAACTCCCATCTACAGTTGTTAGACTGACATCTAATTCACAACAGTTGGGTCGAATCTTCTTCATGAATTGTGGGTTAATCTCATATCCAAATACTTGGGTTGAATTCTCATTTACATCAGTTGGGCTAAAAAATGGAAATACACTCAAAACTGGTAAAGATTAAACACGGTGTGAAGCATTTGTTCTAAATGGATGGAATTTCTAGGTCATCTGAACCAGAGGAACCTCACCCCCTAAAGAGGATCACGGTCCCATTCCCATCATCGAGTTGAGTTGTTTGGGTGCGTGTCGGCGGTCCAAACCGCTCCAGGCGCATTCCCCTACTAAACTCCCTAAACTCTTAATGTGCTCCAGGTCCGAGCGGGTAATGGTAACCAGCGTGGTGTGTGCAAAATAAGAATTTAGTTTTTTGAATTATTCCAATTACATCGCCTTTTGGACAAAATTTGAAACTGCAAGCATGAGAAAACGGTCAAAACGGATATGGCAAAAATATAATATGGCAAAGCAAACCCTCTAAAAGAGATCCCCAGTAGAGTCGCCAAATTGTTGGATGTCAGATCCGACTTTCCCCGATCTTTTTTAAAAATTATTTTTAATTTGTTCGCTCGAAAAGGTCGGGTCTTGTCGAGTGACGGGTTCGGTCGAGCGGGGTCATCAACCGGACCGAAAAATGAAAGAGTCGTCACCGATTAATTAAAGGCTAATCGGAATCCTAAAATTTGCCTAGGGTACATGGGGTTAACATCCTAGGGCTTAGAAAGGTCTACGTCCAGAGAATCGAGTTCGGGGTTTCATTATGTCTTAAAAGCTCGCGAGGTCATAATCCGTCAATTTGGTACTTTAGTTTGCTTTTCAAAAAAAAAACAATTTACCTAAATTGCCTGTTTTGATCATGCTTGACCCAAAATATTACATGCGTTTTTTTTTATTTAACAAACCATGTACACACATTTATTTTTTATTATGAGTTAATTTCAAATAAATAAAAAATAGAGAAAAAAAGTTAATCGTGCTCGAGAAAGTGGTGACTTAACTTTGGGGTCATTTTAACATGTCAAAAATACACGAATGATTTTGAAAATATTAAGCACGTTAGGCCAATTTGTAACTCTTTGACAAGTTATAGGATGTAACAAATATCTAGGGACCAAAATGCGATTTATTAAAATTTGAGCTGAATTTGAAAAATGCAGAAATGACTGTAATCTATTCTGGACGTATTTGTAACACTTGGTAAAGTTCTAAAATAACTCGAAAATTATTCTAGACTTATTTGTGACATTTTGAAAAGTCATGGAATGTCCAGAAAAGTTTAGGAATCAAAATGTAAAGTTAAAAAAAACAAGCTGGATAAAAAAATATTTTTTAAAATTGCACAAATGATCCAAAACTTTTCTCGTTTGATTTATAACACTCGATAAAGTCTCAGAATGACCCGAGAGTCCAAGGACCGAGTTGTAACTTTCATCAAAGAATGTCCCGAAAATGACCTAAGTCATTTTTAAAAATATGTTTTTCACATATACATAATATATATATTATACGTATACATATAGATAGATAGATAACATATACATAATATATATATATATATATATATATATTATACATATATGTACATATATATATAGTATTACATATACATAATATATATATATATATATAGTATTACATAGATATATAATATATGTATATAAAACCTCAATTTCATTTCACATTAGAAAATGAAAATATGATATTGAATATGAGAGAAATATACCTAACTCATTGGAGTTTAAAATACCGTACGAGAAACTGAGACTGATAATCACCGATATTGTTTTCCACTCTTCTTTTTCTATTATTTTTTCACTTTTTCTATTCTCTCATTTCTTTCTTCTTCACTTCACTTCTTCACATCTCCATTTCATTCTTACCGCACACATCTCTTATTTATACAACAAATGCTTCATTATTTAATTAGTTTAATTATTTCTTTTATAATAAAATAAAAAAAATCGGTGGAAAAGAAGGAACATGGTCATTCCTCATGTCCCACCATTTTATTATTTTTTAGTTTTCATACATATATAATATATATACATATATTTTTAGTTCCTCAAAATACCAATTTGACATAAATGATAGACAGATCACATGCTATACGTACGGTTCATGATTAACTTTTTGAATAAGCCAAAATAACATTTCATATACATACGAAATAAAATCTATTAATTTCTTTGTTCAATTTCAAAATTTACGAGTCTGACTTAGAAACGAGTACAAATCTATAACTTTAGTTCTAATATAAATATAATTAGTCAGATATAACTAAATGTTTCATGTGTATATTTGCATATTAGAATTATTTAAATACTATTATCATTCGTGTCTAAATGAATAAAAATTATTTAGATAAAAAAATATATTAAAATCAAACACATAAATACAAATTATTATGAATCGTATAATCATATTTTGTCAAAATTATGAGCTCTAATATTGGATTTTTTTTTTCAAAAAGTATGTATTTTCGAAATTATTTTTGAAAAAGTATATATATAAAAAAAAATATTTAGCAAAATATGTATACGCACACCCCGGGGTCGCGCCTATTGGACATAGGCGCACCCCTGGGTGCGCCTGGGGCAAAGTCTGTTCCTTTTTTTTTTTTAATCATTTTGTTTGAAAAATGATGACTCGATGTTTAATTAAAAATAAAATTATGTATCTATTAAAAAAAAATTTAAAAAAATATAGTAAGTAGATATTTTAATTGCGATTCAAATGATGCAAATAATATTAAATTTGGATTTACGGATTGACTATACGGCATGCCGTAAGTTGAGATATGAAAATTGTACTTAAAAAATTATAACTCGGACCATGTAACTCCAAACTCAACACGGTTAACGTCATTTAGGTCGTAAATCAATTATCTACGTAGGATAATTTTTTGGATTAAAAATACAGTGAATTTGTAACCCCCCATCGTTTACACCCAAATTTGACCGAAATAAGTAAATGCATTAGGTGAGAAATTTAATTATATACTTACTCAAAAAAAATCAAAAACATTACAGTGCGTAGATAATTTAATTACGAACTAAATGACGCTAACTATGCGTTAATTGTTTACTTTTAGACTGACTGTATAATACGGTACGTAAAAAACTGTACATACGATACAAAAACTTCCAAATAGTGTTTTGCACAGTAAAATTACTGTTTACACTTAAAAGTAAACAATTAACGCATAGTTAGCGTCATTTAATTCGTAATTAAATTATCTACGCACTGTAATATTTTTGATTTTTTTTGAGTAAGTATATAATTAAATTTCTCACCTAATGCATTTACTTATTTCGGTCAAATTTGGGTGTAAACCATGGGGGGGTTACAAAATCACTGTATTTTTAATCCAAAAAATTATCCTACGTAGATAATTGATTTACGACCTAAATGGCGTTAACCGTGTTGAGTTTGGAGTTACATGGTCCGAGTTATAATTTTTTAAGTACAATTTTCATATCTCAACTTACGGCATGCCGTACAGTCAATCCGTAAATCCAAATTTAATATTTTTTGCATCATTTGAATCGCAATTAAAATATCTACTTACTATAATTTTTTTAATAGATACATAATTTTATTTTTAATTAAACATCGCGTCATCATTGTTCAAACAAAATGATTTTAAAAAAAAAAAAAAAAGGAACAGACTTTGCCCCGGGCGCAACTTCTAAGTTGCGCATATGAATAGGCACACCCCAGGGGTGCGCCTATTCACCTGGGGTGCGCCTATGTCCAATAGGCGCGACCCGGGGTGCGCGTATACATATTTTGCTAAATATTTTTTTTATATATATACAATTTCAATTTTTTTTTCGAAAATACATACTTTTTAAAAAAAAATCAATAATCTTATATATAGAAGAAAAAAAAACATCTGCTTTCAAACCAAAAGACATGAGACAAATAATTTCCCCAGCATTAAATTTTGAGTGTGAGGGTCAACATCTGCCTTCGGGTTGAATTTTCCACATAAAGAGGAAAATGAATAAATGATAGATCGATTTATATATTTACACACTTGTGTATAGTATAAAGTAGACTAAGTACTACGATTGATGCTAATTTGTACCTTTATTGTCATTAATTATCATGTATAAATCAATAAATTTTAAATATGTCTGTAAACTTTAAATACGATATAATTAGTAAATTAACTTTTCAAAAAAATATATATATACATGACAAAAGGTATGTCGCACGAAACAAAAAAATACAAATTTTATAATTTATTTTCACAAAAATTACAAAATATTCTAAAATAAGTATAAGAATAAATTTAAATATATACTAACTTTATTTAATCGTGTATATTTGCATACAAAAACGGTTTAAATACACATGTAGTAATCATATATAAATATATATGGTTTATCCATATTATATATTATGTCAGAAATTCTTAACCATAACACTGTTTTACTTCAATTCAATTTTATTAACCGACATCTTCTTTTAGGAACTTTGTCATACGGACTTGAAGGCAGTAGCAGGAACGCATTTATTGGAAGAGAGACTTAGCTATATAGAGTCATAGACCATTACCAACTTCATTTTCTTGTAGACAAAAAAAAAATGAATTTTTTCAGAAAGTATGCACTTTCAAATTTTTTTTTGAAAAAGTGTATATATAAACAAAATATTTAGAAAAGTATGTATACGCGCACCATAGGGATACGCCTATTGAAATAGGCGCGACCCTGAGGTGCGCTTATTCCACAGATTTTTTTTTAAGTGGTGGAAACAACGGTCTATCAGAAACAACGTTGATTTTAAGTCTGCTTATGGTTTTCCTCCTAAATAGAAATTGAGAGATATAATCACGCGTTGCTTCATCTCAGTATTCATAGGTCCAAATTCCTTTAGGCTAGTCTCACCAAATTCCTCAAGTAAACAAGAAATGAAGTTATAAGAAGTTAAATACTTTTTTCCTGTCCTAAATTTTCCAACTTGTTCTGAACAATATCCGCGAGGTAAAACATTGACACAAAGTTGTTTATTCACAAGTTTCTGAATGAGACTTTTCTTCAAATACACTAGCTAGTTTGACATTTTCAGAAATTACTGCTACAAAAGAGCTCTTTGGGGTTTTTAGGTGCAAGAGCTAAATTTTGCAACTTGTTCTGAACAACATCCGCGAGGTAAAACATTGAAACAAAGTTGTTTATTCACAAGTTTCTGAATGAGACTTTTCTTCAAATACACTAGCTAGTTTGACATTTTCAGGAATTACTGCTGCAAAAGAGCTCTTTGGGGTTTTTAGGTGCAAGAGCTAAATTTTGCAACTTGTTCTGAACAACATCCGCGAGGTAAAACATTGAAACAAAGTTGTTTATTCACAAGTTTCTGAATGAGACTTTTCTTCAAATACACTAGCTAGTTTGACATTTTCAGGAATTACTGCTGCAAAAGAGCTCTTTGGGGTTTTTAGGTGCAAGAGCTAAATTTTGCAACTTGTTCTGAACAACATCCGCGAGGTAAAACATTGAAACAAAGTTGTTTATTCACAAGTTTCTGAATGAGACTTTTCTTCAAATACACTAGCTAGTTTGACATTTTCAGGAATTACTGCTGCAAAAGAGCTCTTTGGGGTTTTTAGGTGCAAGAGCTAAATTTTGCAACTTGTTCTGAACAACATCCGCGAGGTAAAACATTGAAACAAAGTTGTTTATTCACAAGTTTCTGAATGAGACTTTTCTTCAAATACACTAGCTAGTTTGACATTTTCAGGAATTACTGCTGCAAAAGAGCTCTTTGGGATTTTTAGGTGCAAGAGCTCTTTGGGGTTTTTAGCTAGCCTAGAGGAATTTGGACCTATGAATACTGAGATGAAGCAACGCGTGATTATATCTCTCAATTTCTATTTAGGAGGAAAATCATAAGCAGACTTAAAATCAACGTTGTTTCTGATAGACTGTTACTTCGACGAGTGTCACTTCCACTCACTGCTTGGAAGAGAGCAACGATGGAGCATTTAGGGATGTTGTTCAGAACAAGTTTCATTGGAGAAACTTTACAAAATATTCGGAAGATGTTGAGTCAGAGATGTACGTCTAGCCTAGAGGAATTTGGACCTATGAATATTGAGATGAAGCAATGCGTGATTATATCTCTCAATTTCTATTTAGGAGAAGCTTTACAAGATATTCGGAAGATGTTGAGTCAGAGATGTACGTCTAGCCTAGAGGAATTTGGACATATGAATACTGAGATGAAGCAACGCGTGATTATATCTCTCAATTTCTATTTAGGAGAAGCTTTACAAGATATTAGGAAGATGTTGAGTTAGAGATGTACGTCTAGCCTAGAGGAATTTGGACCTATGAATACTGAGATGAAGCAACGCGTGATTATATCTCTCAATTTCTATTTAGGAGAAGCTTTACTAGATATTAGGAAGATGTTGAGTCAGAGATGTACGTCTAGCCTAGAGGAATTTGGACCTATGAACACGGAGATAAAGCAACGCGTCATTTAGGTCGTAAATCAATTATCTACATAGGATAATTTTTTTAATTTAAAAAAAAATCTGTGGAATAAGCGCACCCAGGGTCGCGCCTATTGAATAGGCGCGACCCTGGGATGCGTCTAGCGCGACCCTGGGGTGCGCGTATACATACTTTTCTAAATATATTTTTTATATATACACTTTTTCAAAAAAAAATTCAAAAGTGAATACTTTCTGAAAAAATTCAAAAAAAACTAGTGAAGTTTGATTTTTTTGATAATTTACTAACTAAATTATATTTTTAAATAAATTGTTAACTAATTTTATATAAAATTAGAATGTATTAGTTCCGTTTAATTGATTATTAAATAGTGATAAAAATATGTATGAATTGATTACATGTAAGCTAACAAATTTTTAAAATAAAAAAACTAACAAAAGTGCAAGCAAAAAATATAATAAGATAAAAAATAAAATGTATTACCATTCTATATATATATATATATAAATATATATATATTAATCTTTTAAAAAATTTATATTTACTCTCTAAAAAATCTTCTTTTGTATTTATTCTAATTCCTAGCCTCGGCTTCTGATATATCGATATATATGTAGAGATCCAAGAAACGGACGAAGGGGGGGCCAACATACAAAGATATTTTATGAAGAAAAAAAATGATGATGTTGGGCACCAAGAAAGGAAAGAATATTTTACCAAAATATACTTCATTTAATAAGTATATACCAAAATGATCTCGGTTTGAAAATAAATACGAAAGTTTACCTACCCGTGACTCTCATTCGCGGATGAAAACTCCACCCGCAAATGAGAGTCACATTTTTTTTCCAGCTCCACCTGCTACTCTCATTCGTGAGTGGAGTTCTTCTGTCAGCTCCACCCACGACTAGAGATGGAAATTAAATTTTAAAAAAATTATTAATTTAATATATTTTTAGAATATATTTTAATATCATCACTTTCAAAATATTAATTTAATACCATGTAAATCGATGACCTACATATCAAATATTAAACTAATAAAAAATAATACTACACTTATCTTAGTGAAAACACTAAGAAAGGTATGAATTGTGAAGATTAGAAGTTTGAATTTTATAGAAGTTGGGAGACTCTCCTTGTTTATATATACTCGGTGTGAGACTTGAAATTTTTTGAGTAAAACTTATCTCCTTATTTATTTAATGTATAATGCTTAATAAATAAGGCGTAGGCTTATTTAATGTATAAGGCCTCCATAGAAAATCTTAAGTAAGACTTGAACTTATTTATTAGGCTTTATACATTAAATAAATAAGTAGATGGGTTTTACTCAAGGTTTTTCAAGTCTCACACCGAGTATTTCTAAACAAGGAGAGTCTTTCAACTTCTATAAAAGTCAAACTTTTACTCTTCACAATTCATAACTTATTTGGTGTTTTCACTAAGATCAAGTGTAGTATTATTTTTTATTAGTTTAATATTTGATATGTAGATCATCGATTTACATGATATTAAATTAATATTTTGAAGACGAAAATCTAAAAATATATTAAACTAATAGTTTTTTATTTAATTTCCAGCTCTACCCGCGACTACCCGTCGCGAGTAAAGCTGATGGAAGAACTCCACCCGCGAATAGGAGTCACGGGTGGAGCTGAAAATAAAAAATAAAAAAATGCGACTCCTATTCGCGGGTAAGTATACTTTCGTATTTATTTCAAACAATGACATTTTGGTATATATTTATCAAATGGGGTATATTTTGGTAAAATATTTGAAAGGAGACAACATGCAAAAGTAAGTGGAGTGGATGATGAATAATTGTTTATATGTTGTTGCCTTTTTGGGTTATTAGTTTAGAGTTTATATATTTTTGTTGTGTGAGAAATCTATAGGAGAATGTGCAATGAGTTTCGGGTAGTAGGTAGTGGATGGAAGATGTAGAAGTTGTGTAAAAAAACACGAAAAAAAAAAGTTTAAAAAAAAATGTCACTCCATCAACACTGAATGATGTGCAAATTGAGCATTGAAGATCACACCACTCAACTTGAGGGTGAGTGTCAACAACAACAGCAACAGAGTCGCTCTAACTCCGATAGGGTCAAACAAAAGCAGAGTCACCCTAACTCCGATAGGGTCAAACAAAAGCAGAGTCGGTCTAACTCTGATAGGGTCAAACAAAAGCAGAATCGACCTAGCTCCGATAGGGTACAACAACAACAGAGCTGCCCTGACTCCGATAGGGTCCTAAACCAATCAGTCCAAATAGTATTTCTAGGAATGAGATATTCTCACAATGCAGTCAACGTAAAAAATTTCAATAATATACTTGGCAAGTTAAACATTGGAGATCCCACTGTTTAACTTGAGGGGAGTGTTAGAAGATATAGAACTGGTAGAATAGAGCGGTTGAAATATAGTCGTTAAAAAATATAACTGTTAGAAATATAGTTGTTAGACAAATATAAATGTTAAAATTAGTTTATAAATAGACACCTCATGTATACCAAAAATACAAATTACAACAAATATACAATTCTCAATTCAATTTTTATCTTTCAACCAACCGAATATCAATATTCAATCCTTTTCGATATAATACAACAAATCCCCTTTTGTCAACCATTATTATTAAATGCGTTTTTTGTTTTGTCAACTATTATTAAATGCCTAGAACTCTTTTCATCGTCGTCGTCTTCAAGGCAGTTTGACAGTAGTAGTCATGGACACACACTCTCTGTCGTTTCCTTCTCCTCTTAATCCCCAAACCGTTGGTTTCCGTTTGGACCTTGGATTCGAAGAAGAAAGTATCGTCTGTTCCACAGAAATGGGTAATTCAAAACGCAGAACGCCATCTGTTCTTCTGCTCCGGCCTGTTCTTCTTCTTTTCTGTTCTGCTACGTTCTTCATCCATTGTGGCGCCCAGACTCTGCCTCAAGATGAAGGTCCGCTCTCTGCTTGCTCTTTTTTGTTGTTTCTTCATTAGATTGATTCTGCCATAGTTGGGTGAGAGGTCGAAGTAAGTGAGTTGACATCTGAATCATCGTCAGTTGGAAACAATTTACAGTTGAACTATCTAAGGTCAAACCCAAGTCTTAAAAAATGCGTTAACTACTCAATTACTAAAATCTTCTTAAACCGATTTTTTTTTAAAAGTAACTATGTTACTTTTTTTATTTAAAAAAGTAGGTATACAAATTTTTTATTTAGAAAAATGGGTATACGCGCACCCCGGGGTGCGCCTATTCACAAAAAAGGCGCCTGCTAGGGGTGAGCTTGGGCGGGCCGGGCCGGTTTTTAGGCAAGACCGAGCCCTAAATTTTGGGTTTCATCTTTGGAGAACCGAGACCGACTTCGGTATAAAAAGCCCGCCCGAGTCGGTCTTGCTTGACTCGGGCCGGTCTCGGTCCATTACCGAAATTTTCAATCCAAATTTAAAAAAAAAATTGTCTTAATTTTCACCAAATTTAGAACATACAAACAAAATAATTCAAGTATCAAACATACAATCCAAACACACATTATAAATATAGAACATACAATCCAAACACACATGGTGAGTTGATGTATATTACTATACTTGTATAGTATATATATAGTATTATGTATTAGGTTTTTAGGCAACTCGGTCCGGTCCGGTCCTAATCGGGAATTTCGGGAAAAATCCCGAACCCGAGCCCAATCCCGACTTTAGAGGAAAAAACTCGTCCGCTCGGTCTCGGTCCTAGTCGGTCTCGGTCTTAGTCGGGCCGGTCTCGGTCCAACCAGTATTTTTTGCTCACCCCTAGCGCCTGCTATTTGTTTTTTTTTAAAAAAATAAAAAATTGGAATATGATGGCTCGATATTTAATTAAAAATAAAATTATGTATCTATTAAAAAATATTTAAAAAAATTATAGTAAGTAGATATTTTAATTGCGATTCAAATGATGCAAAAAATATTAAATTTGGATTCACGGATTGACTGTACGGCATGCCGTAAGTTGAGATATGAAAATTGTACTTAAAAAATTATAACTCGGACCATGTAAGTCCAAACTCAACACGGTTAACGTCATTTAGGTCGTAAATCAATTATCTACGTAGGATAATTTTTTGATTAAAAAAACAGTGATTTTGTAACCTAACATCGTTTACACCCAAATTTGACCGAAATAAGTAAATGCATTAGGTGAGAAATTTAATTATATACTTACTCAAAAAAAATCAAAAACATTACGGTGCGTAGATAATTTAATTACGAATTAAATGAAGCTAACTATGCGTTAATTTTTGACTTTTAGACTGACTGTATAATACGGTACGTAAAAAACTCTACATACGATACAAAAACTTCCACATAGTGTTTTGCATAGTAAAGTTACTGTTTACACAGTGAAATTTATTGTTTAAAGAGTAACTTTACTATGCAAAACACTATTTGGAAGTTTTTGTATCGTATGTAGAGGTTTTTACGTACCGTATTATACAGTCAATCTAAAAGTCAAAAATTAACGCATAGTTAGCGTCATTTAATTCGTAATTAAATTATCTACGCACCGTAATGTTTTTGATTTTTTTTGAGTAAGTATATAATTAAATTTCTCACCTAATGTATTTACTTATTTCGGTCAAATTTGAGTGTAAACGATGTTAGGTTACAAAATCACTATATTTTTAATCAAAAATATTATCCTACGTAGATAATTGATTTACGACCTAACTGACGTTAACCGTGTTGAGTTTGGACTTACATGGTCCGAGTTATAATTTTTTAAGTACAATTTTCATATCTCAACTTACGGCATGCCGTACAGTCAATCCGTAAATCCAAATTTAATATTTTTTGCATCATTTGAATAGAAATTAAAATATCTATTTACTATAATTTTTTTAATTTTTTTTTTAAGAGATACATAATTTTATTTTTAATTAAACATCGAGCCATCATATTCCAAAAAAAAATTAAAAAAAAAACATAGCAGACGCCACTTTTGTGAATAGGCGCACCCTAGGGGTGCGCCTATGTCAAAAAGGCGCGACCCCGGGGTGCGCGTATACCTATTTTTCTAAAAACAAAATCTGTATACTTATTTTTTTAAATAAAAAAAGTAACATAGTTACTTTTAAAAAAAAATCTCTGAAACCCCAAATTTTTTGTTGAATAGGGTAAGAAATGATGATTTTTTAAAGCCGACATTTTGATCTAATCAAGCTAGGTCAAGATAGATGTGAAGTTTTTTAAAAATTAACAACTGTGCAAAAAATATTTAAAAAAGTAAGTATACTGAAAAAATATTTAGCAAAATGTATATAAACGCTAATGGGGTAGCGTTTTTTAGCGTTTTTCATAAAACGCTGCTTCGGGTAGCGTTTTTATAAATTTCGCTACCCCTAGTGGCGTTTTTTTTTACGTTTTTGACGATTTTATGTTTAGTTTATAAAAATATTACAGTAAGTATATATTTTAATTGCGATTTAAATTGTGCAAAAAAATATTAAATTTCGACTTACAGATTAATTGTAGGCTCTGCCGTAAGTTGAGATATAAATATTTGACTTAAAAAAATATAACTCATACTCTGTAAGTCCAAACTGACCACAGTGAACGTCATTTATGTCGTAATTCAATTATCTACCTAGTGTCACGGGGTTGGAGAAAGTCTCTCGCTCTCACCTCACTCGTGCGACCTTAGGTTGGATTCCTAAGCAGCCTTTCCCTCAAAATCCCAAGGACACTAGAATATGAGAGGAATATCTCTACTTATATTACTCTCTGGTTTTCCAATGTGTTTACAAATGAATATGGAACCCCGTTATATACAAGTTGAGGGAACCCGTAAAGGAAACTACGACAATTAATGGGGAGCTAAATATGGCAAAGAATATATACTCCGATACAACGAATGTGGACTCGTACAACGAATCTGGTCGATGTGAATATTCCCTTCCCTTGTTGCCATATTTGCACGGAACATTCTAGAGCTTCCCATATGTGGGCTTCGCCATGTGTCGCCATGTGTCGATCCCAGTCACCCGAATGGCTGGTCCGTGACATTCTCCCCCACCCAATCAAGCGACGCCCTCGTCGCTTCCTCCGCATGGAAGGCCTTGATACGGTCTTCCGATCTGGTTCCCGCACGTCCCGACTTACCAAGATCTTCCCGCTGTCTTGGTTGTGTTTCCCCATCCTTGCTCGTTCGATACTTGTGCCCTTTTCTCGACGAGTCAAGTCCTCATGGACGTCCTTATGCCGAAGAACGTCGTTTCTTCCCACCGTGGAGTTGCCCCGTGTCCCCTCGGTTAGACTCCTTGCTTCCCTTGCGGCATGCTCCTTTTGGACTTGGATCGGTGCGCTTCGTAAGGTCTTAGGAGGTCGATTATGTTCTTCCTCGAGAAGCTCCTTTAGCTTCTGTTGAAGTTTGCCCAATTTGCTCGTTTCTCCTTTGCCTTTGTCCCTCCCTATTGGTGCACGGTAAGCCATATTGCGTTCTTGAATGCCTTCCCTTAGTTGCATCGATGATAGCGTGTGGTTTCCATCTCCCTTTGAACGCTTGATCGGTACAACGCATTGACACCTCGCATCCAAGATACATATGCAATCCTCGAAAGGAACTATCATGGCATTGATCCGATCGAGAAAGTCCATTCCGATAACAAAATCGTAGTCATCGAGAGGAACTACCTCAATCGTTTCTATGCTGCTCCATAAGCCCGTCTTAATGCTTACCTCGTGCATGACACCGTATGCCGGTATCTCTTCTGAATTCACCGTCTTGAGGCGCGCACTCGTTTTTTCCACACGGAACTTCATCCTTTTTGCAAACGCCTCAGACATAAAGAGGTTAGAAGCGCCCGTATCAACAAGTGCTTGCATTGGTTTGCCCGCGACTTCCACGTCCACGAACATCAGCCCCTTGTCTTGGCCTTCCTGCTACGGATTGCGTTAATCGTTCGCAAGGCCCCGATTCGAACTTCCTTATGCTGCTCCTGTTCCTCCCCGTCCTCCAAGCCAATGAGAGCTGCAAGTTTGTTCCGCATTGGGCACTCCCGAGCTAAGTGAGGTCCTTTGCATAGGAAACATTCTAATGGACCTCGCTCGCCTTTCCACCTTGGCGAGTTCTTCCCGTAAGTCCGACTTCCCTCGGCTCTCTCGTCGTCGGACTTGTTGCTTCCTCCCCTATCCGACTTGTAAGATCGGCCTCGATCTCCCCTATCGTTGGACTTGTTGGATCGGCCACGATCCTCGGCGCCATTTGAATAGTAAGAGCTGTCATGACCCCCTTCGTAATTGGATATGTTGGATTTGTCATGCTCTCCCCCGCCGTTGTACTTGTCCTTCGGTTTGGGCTTGTCTGGCCGAAATTCAAGTAGGGCTTCAGCCGTGGACATGGCTTTGTCCACGTTTTCCACACCTCGACGTTGTAGCTCCTGTTTCACCCATGGCTTGAGCCCATCCATAAATTGGAAGAACGCTTCCCCCTCGGTCATGGACGGAATCTGTAGCATCAACTCCGAGAATTCCTTCACGTACTCTCGAAGTTCTCCTCTATGTTCCAACCGACGAAGCTTCCCCTGCGCTTCGTTCTCCGCATACTCCGGGTAGAATTGTTTATGTAATTCTACCTTGAACTCCTCCCAAGTTCTAACCGGCTCTCCCATCCGGTTGTCTCGCTTTCGACGCCACCACAGTAACGCCGTGTCCTGCAAATATGAGGAGATCACACCTAATCGCGACAGGTCGTCGTTTACTCCCGTTGCTTGGAAGTAGTCCTCAATGCTGAACAAGAAGTTGTCCACGTCCTTTGCTACTCGCGACCCTTTGAACTTCTCGGGTCGAGGAACATCTAGACGGGTCCCATGTTGGATTGCGCCTCCCCCTTCGATGCGCATCCTCCGTACTTGGTTTATCTCCCTTTTGAGACCTTCCAATTCATCTCGCATACCCATAAAATCAGCAAGTTGATTTTTCATACCTGCGAATTCCAGCATCTCCTTTCGCATTGCTGCGATGACAGCTTCTATCGACTCGTCCCGCTTGGTGAGTTCATCAACTGCTGTGTTCAAAGCGTCTTGCATGCCCCCTTGAAGCTCTTCCAATTCGCAATGCAGCTCATCCACCCCATTGGATGCGTCCTCGGCCCTCCCTTGGACATCTGCTAACACGTCTTGGAGCTTCACCATGCATTGCTCTAAAGCCCCCAGTTGATCCCTTGAACTCTCACGGGTCTTCTTGGACTTCCCATGTCCTTCAACGTTCGTCGCCTCCACTTGGCTCTAATACCACTTGTCACGGGGTTGGAGAAAGTCTCTCGCTCTCACCTCACTCGTGCGGCCTTAGGTTGGATTCCTAAGCAGCCTTTCCCTCAAAATCCCAAGGACACTAGAATATGAGAGGAATATCTCTACTTATATTACTCTCTGGTTTTCCAATGTGTTTACAAATGAATATGGAACCCCGTTATATACAAGTTGAGGGAACCCGTAAAGGAAACTACGACAATTAATGGGGAGCTAAATATGGCAAAGAATATATACTCCGATACAACGAATGTGGACTCGTACAACGAATCTGGTCGATGTGAATATTCCCTTCCCTTGTTGCCATATTTGCACGGAACATTCTAGAGCTTCCCATATGTGGGCTTCGCCATGTGTCGCCATGCGTCGCCATGTGTCGATCCCAGTCACCCGAATGGCTCGTCCGTGACACTAGGGTAATACTTTTGATTAGAAATACAATGATTTTGTAACCTAACATCGTTTGTCTTAAAATTTGACCGAAATAATCAAATGCATTAGGTGAGAAATTTAATTATGTACTTACTCAAAAAAAATTAAAGTAAGTAGATAATTTAATTACAAATTAAATGACGATAACTAGACGTTAATTTTTTACTTTTAGACTGACCGTATAATACGATATAATACGAAGTAAATTACGTATTGTATTATACGGTCAGTCTAAAAGCAAAAAATTAACGCCTAGTTAACGTCATTTAATTTGTAATTAAATTATCTACTCACTTTAAATTATCTGTCACGTGGGACCAACATAAGTACTCTAACAATTTTCTCGAGCAATTTGAACAAAAATGTTAATAAACATGATTTAATATACTTCCATGATTCCATTCAGCTCAAATTGAACAATGTGTTATGCTCAAGTTCGATGAGAATATACTTCCATCTAGCTTATTTTCTCATATTTCAACAAACAGGATGTTATTTTGTCAATCCGTCAATTAAGGGAAAATGACATAAAATAACCATGTCAAATAGACACAAAATAAGCATTTGGATATGCATGTCTGTCTACCGCTGCAAATCAGGAAAATATTTAAACCCAGAAAACCTAGAATCATAAATGCAAACTACTACTAAACGGGGAATAATAAGTATCACCCACAGTACAACTATTAGACAATTAGACCAGAAAGGCAGCATAAATTCTACCTTTATCACCATGGGAGGAGCTGCACCAGTCATTTGAGACGACCCGGTCGCGATCCAAGTCGCAATGCCCAGCTTCCTTCAACTTCGCTACAGCTCTACCAAACTCTCTCTGCCACAACTAGGAGGACGATGGAGCAATAACAGCGGAAGATGCAGCTGCGGGCGGCTAGTTGAGACGAAGTGGAGAGCTTACTAGGGCAGGAATTGGGGTAAATCGAGATATTTACGAATTGTGCACGAACCGCACATCGAACCGGGTTGGACCGTCCGAACCGTGAACCGGTCCCCTCGTCGGTTCGATGGTCGGTCCGACTCTGATAACTATGAAGTTAACAACTAAATTTTTTAAGACATATATATATATATATTAATTTGGATAAGTTACATAGAAGTATGACAAGTAAATTTTTTAAGACATTTTCTCATTTTTAATGGCAATTTCATAACTTCTAATTGGTTCATGTCAAACATATAATTATCACTCATATATGGCATGTCATGTAACATAGGTTAAAATCATCCAAACTCTCTCATTCATTTTCCCAATAAGTTACAAAATTTCATTAATATCTTCTTATTTTCTATGTGCATTAATTTTATATTTTATGAAAAGTAAGAAGATGTATAAATTAAATTTTTTATTACAACATAATTTAAGATGAAATTAAAGATTATTATATATATTATATATCAATTTTATGAAAATAATAATCACATATTAATTTTATGTAAATATTTATAATTATGACATAAAATTTAGGGTATGAAAATAATAATAATAATTTTAATATAACTTATTCATACTTTTCTTATAACTATTTTTATAAAATATCATTGTTATATACTATTAGAATCAACATATATTACAAAAATTAAAAATAATTTATAATTACTATAACTAATAGTCTAATATGCATCTAATAGTTAATATTTATTTAAAAATATATGAAAATAATAGATGTCATAAAATAAAATTTAAAATTATTAATGAGCATCATATTCACGATTGGTTACATTTGTTTTTATTATCTACTCATTTATTTTAATTTTTTTTATCAAATATAAATAATTGTTATATTGTATAATATTATAAAAATAAAAATAAGTTTAACATTTTTTCACAAATATAATTAATTTTTATGTTGTGTAATTGAATTAATATTAATTAAATGTACTTTAATAAAGTGTGAATAATCATGTTATAAATATATATTTATATTTATTAAAAAATTATTATTAATTTATAAATTAAGATAATTACTATATTAACCAAAGCGCTAAACAGTTTTCTAGTTATTATTATTATCAAATTTAATTACTGACCCTCAAATGAAACGTTGATTCCACAGTTAGTTGGATGTTAATATCGTTATTTTTCTTAGTCAATCAATTATTGCTTTTCTTCAAATAGAAAGAATACATCCAAAGTTTTGTGATACTTTGCATTATACAAAAATAATTAGTTATAGCGTGTGTATTAAATTTAAATAGTATATTTTTTCTAGTAAGAATTTTAAATCATTATTTTTACCGATATGAACAAGAATTCTTTGTTGGGACTTGGGACTACATAAAATAAAGGTGAACGTTAAACTAATTGTTATCATAACCGGACCGGCTCTCGAACCGACGAGGCGACGTTTTTCGATTCAGGCGATCCGATCGGACCCGGTTCGACGTGCGGTTCACTGTTCACAAGCAAAAAAAAATTGAAAATACAATTATAAACTACATGATTTCAAACACACAAACTACATAGTCTCAAACATAGACATTACTCTTAAACACAATATAACACAACATAATTACCTCAAACTTTGAACATACATAACACAATACTCTCAAAATCAAACACAATAGGTCTAAACTTTAAACATAACCTCTAAATCAAAGAAATTTCTCGGTCGAACCGAAAAAATCAGTTTAAACCTAAGAGAACCACCCAAAAAAATTTAAACCACACCCAAAAAAACTAGAACTGGAAATCGGCTGGTCAAATCCAGTTCAAACACTGTTCATATGCATTTTGATTTTTTAGATGAACCAAACCAGATAGGGGTCCGGTTCCCAGTTAGACCGTCGGTCTGGTCCGATTCTGATAACACTAGTTAAAATTTTTTTTTTCAACGGTCAAACATATTTTTTTACTATTTCTATTCAGTACTTATATTTGTTTCCAATTTTTCTCTAAAAAGTAACAAATATGTGATAAAAAAACGTAGAATGAAAATAAATAGTTCATTTATATAAATGTTAAATAACAAGGAGCTACCTGAACTTTAGACGTTTTGCAACGAGCTACCCAAACTTAAAAAATTCAAAAGTGACTTCTTCAACTTTGGATGGAGATGAAACGAGCTACCTTCGTCCAAATTCCCGTCAATTCATCGCAGAAATTGACATGTGCCGCTCACATTGACTGATTTTGATGGTAAACTGAGACAATTTATCAAATATTCCAATAATACCCTCTCCTCCTATTATTGGATCAAAAATTGTGAAACCTGCGTTATGCTCTTGATGCATACGTTGGATCAAGATCATGCAGTATGGGATCAAATGAAGAGCCCCAGGATCGCCATCCAGCAGAGTAGGGTCACTTATCCGAAGTTCGTTGTATGGATCATCCTCTTTCTCTCTATCACCTACGTTGTGTGCGCGCTCAGAGCCTTAGCCTCCTCACGCGCTTGCCTCGACGAGCCTTTCTCTGGTTCCCGCTGCTTCATCTCGTCTTGGTCCACCAACGCCACTCTTCCTTCCTACGCCTCTATTCATCATTGTGTTGCTGTCAATGCTGAATCAGAACGGAAAACGGAGCTCAGTCACATTGTCTTCGGCATCGCAGCCTCTGCTAAGCTATGGAAGCAAAGGAAAAATTACATAAAGATATGGTGATTATCCTCTTCTGATTAATTATTAATTGTAGCTGTTGAATTTTCAATTCCTGATTTCGTTCAGGTACAAGACGAAGCAGATGAGAGTAGGGATGATCATGGGCATGCCAGACCGGGCTTGGAGGCAAGACCGAGACCGAAATTTCGGTCTTGACTTCTGAAGGACCGAGATCGAGACCGACTTCAGTCAAAAAGGCTCGTCTGAGTCAGTCTTGCTTGACTCGGGTCATTCTAGGTATTGGACAGAATTTTTTGGTCCAAAAAAAATAAACAGAATCTGAGAAAAAAATCTACTAGCAGAGGAGTACCAGAGACACAGTCGTGGAGGAAGAGATCGTCTTCCGGAAGGAATCGATCTCACGGAGTCGTGGAGGAGTACCAGAGACGAGAGTTGTGGAGGAAGAGATTGAGAAAGGTAAGGATTGCCCCTACGGAAGTAACCTATAATACCCTAATTCATGGGTTTGTTAGGGAAGGGAAGATTGGAATTGCAAAGCGGGTATTTGATGAGATGCTCAATTTGAAGCTTCAACCTAATTGCATCACTTATAGTGTTTTGATTGATGGGCTTTGTCAAGAAGGAAGTTTTGAAGAATCTATGACTCTCTTGGACCAAATGGGGTCCTAGTCGGGATTTTGAGAAAAATGACCGAGACCGAGACCGACCATGAGAAAAATGCCCACTCGTTCGGTCTCTGTCCTAATCGGGTCGGTCTTGTCGGAATTTCGGTCCAACCAGTTTTTTTTATCACCTCTAGATGAGAGGCATTGTGTGTCTGGACCACCACGTGGAGACAAAATCAGAGGACACTGACAGTCTTCCTCTAGTGAAGATCTTCGGTGACACCTCTCGGTTCATGTACAAGAACCGGCAAAGTGATCGGTCGGCGGTGCGAATCTTGTGAATCGTCTCGGAGACGCTCTGCCTGGGTATCGAGAACGTGCGGTGTTCGTCATGGAAAATACTGACACCGTCTTCATCACCGACAACCTCGTCAGAGTACTGAACAAGTACGACCAGAATAGGAGGAAAAGGGTATTATTGGTTTTATTTTATAAAACGACTCAGTTTACCATCAAAATAAGTCCACGTGAGCAGCACATGTCAATTTCCGTGATGAATTGACGGTAATTTGGACAGAGGTACCTCATTGCACCTCCGTCCAAAGTTGAGGAAACCACTTTTGAATTTTTAAAGTTCGGGTAGCTCGCTGCAAAACGTCCAAAGTTCAGGTAGTTTCTTGGTATTTAACATTTTATAGTTTATATAATGGATTTTTAATTTAAATAGAAAAATACACATTCAAAACTAATAAATGAATATTTAAATCACATTAAATAACAAAATAACTCCAATGGATAATATTTATATAATCTTATACTAAAATTATAATCGATTGAAGAATTAAAAAGAAAAATTAGACAGTTAACTAAATTAATACTATTTTATATTAATTGATTAATATATATATATAATAAGTATTAATGATTAGTCTGATCTCCACACTCATTAATACTCCTAGACCGATCTGGATTAAAAATGTGAGCCAAATAGAAAAAAAATAAATGAATAAACCGTCTATTTTCTGTTCAATTTTCGGTTTGGTTTGGTTCCGTCAGTTTTACGGACCGGCCAGTTTTTAGGGTTAGAGGCAACTGACACTATTATACATTACTAAACTAATTTACCAAAATAAAATTTGGTCAATTTTTTTTTTTTTTACCAAAATAAACTACTTTACCAAAAAAAATGCATTACTAAACTATGTTAAGATGAAAAGGATAATTATTCCTCTAAATTTTTAACGTTACGTAATTTATTTTTAAAAATATTTATTTATTTTTTTCCATTTGATCTATTTTTGCATACTTTAATTCTCACTTACTTGACTTGAATTTCTAATTTCATTCTAATTACTAATATTATCTTATACAAAAAGACATTATGTTATGGATGTTAGTCGGTAGATGTGTCTAATCTAATTTTTCACATTATTTCATATTACTATAGACGGTTGATAACGTGTTCAAATGTCATTCGCGGATAGGTATAAAAACATCACTCGCGAATGACATTCGCCCATTCACGGGTGGATAATTGTTTTTTTTTTTTTTTTTTATCTCTCATGCATAGTCTTCCTCTTAGGTGAAACTCCCAACATGCATCTCTCTCTTCAATGCGAAGCAAACATTTTTTTGAAGCTCCCTTAAATGCATCTCTTTTCGGTGAAGCAAATATTTTATTGGGTGAAACAAATCTCCATCCGTGAATGAGATTCGCTGAGACCGCGAAACCATTCACGAGTGGAAAAAAAACTCTCTACCCGCAAATACCATTCGTTGGTAGGTATATTTTCGTAATTTTTAAAAATTGAAGAAATTTCCGTTTTTTTTGGTATATTTGGATAAAAAAAATTATTTGGTATGTCAGACTCGAAAATTTGTCCATATATATATATATATTGAAGCTCGTATTTTCTCATATTGTTACATCCTCCCTGAATATTGTCACGAAATTATATTTAGTAAAACCAATTAACGATGGGTTCTTTGGAATATAATGGTAATACAAGTATGATTATTAGCAATTAATATCTGATAATTCAGATATATTCTTAATCATTGGGTGCACCACATTTACATGTCTATCTTATATATTTATGTATATGATTTGGTATACCATGTTTGTTTGCTGCATATGCATGAGGTTAAATGCAGAACTACTACCTCATCTGTCCAATTTTTCGTTAGATATTATAGTTTTTATCAAATTAACAATTTTATTCTCATAATTATTTTCATTTAAAAAATTATATAAATCATAACTCAGAAACGTTATTTTAAGTTCGAAGGGAACTCAAAATTGTATTAGAACTCAAAACTGCAATTATCATTTGGATTCGAACCCAGAATTACTACGAACTAACTCATAACTTATGTATGGGTTCAATTTCAATCCAAAACAACAATCAATCAAAATATTTAAAAATAAAATGAAAATAAGAAAATCAATGTGCTTAATTTTACCGCAGTTGAAAGTCTCCAGGCCATAGCTTCCAAGCTAAACATCACACACTGGAAGGTGACCCAAACTTCGTGTACTGATGGAAGTTTCAATAATTTTACTACCATTTCCCCCAACATCCTCAACAATGTCACCTGCAACTGCACCTTCGACAGTAGCAAGACATGTCATGTCACCAACATGTAAGCTTTCGAGTTTCTTAAGAATTCTTAAAGTGTTTTTTTGGTAATTTGTGATTATTATTATTGTTGTTGTCTTGCAGACAACTCAAGGGTCTTAACCTAACTGGAACTTTACCAAGCGAGTTTGCTAACCTTACTCAACTTACTGAACTGTAAGTTAGATCTTCATATATATATATATACACACGTTGATTTATTATGATCAATTCTTGAAAAGATGAGCTAATGAAGTCCATTTCCACAGTGATCTTACTCGTAACTACATCAATGGAACACTTCTCACAAATCTTTCCCGGATCCCGCTAACAATTCTGTAAGTAAACTTTGTTCGTCGCTCTAAAGTTCTGCAACAATGACAAGTATCAATCTTGTTTACCTTAAAAACTCAGGGCACTTCTTGGGAACCGAATCAGCGGAACAATCCCAAAGGAAATTGCTGACATCGCGACACTCGAGCAACTGTAAGTATTATGAGTACTTTCTAATGATTGCTATATCAATGTTCTTGATTGGTTCTGATGAAAGTTGTCTCCTTTATAGAAATTTGGAGGATAATCAGCTCGGCGGCCCTCTTGATCCAAGTCTCGGAACCTTAAGTAACCTAAGGAGGCTGTAAGTAATATATATATATAAGATGTGGATACAGCTGTTGAAGATTGATTCAAAGTCAAAGATATTTTCATTGATTCAAAGTCAAAGATATTTTCTGTTTCCTTAGATACTTTCTGTTTCGTTTGTTGCTTCTATTTTTAGAGTAGCACTAATAATAGTAAATTAGTTAAGAAATGTTAGGATAGCCAGCTCCCTTGTAAGCCTATAAATAGAGGCACCTTTAGTTTGAATACATCATCCACATTCAGAGTATTCCTTATCTTGTGCTCTCATATTCCTCTACTCCACTTCTCTATTATTTTTTCTCCAACATTTGTGGTATCAGAGCGTAGGTTTCCACCATGACTTCCAACACAAATTTAATTGGTGTTGCACCCTCTACTGTTCCTGTCTTCAAAGGAGAGAAATACGAGATTTGGAGTATTCGCATGAGGACGATACTTGTGTCCCAAGATCTTTGGGAATTCGTGGAACAAGGGTGTACTGATTCACGAGAAGACCGAAAGAAAGATGCCAAGGCATTGGTGATCATTCAACAAGGCACCCACGATACCGTATTCTCACGAATTGCAACGGCAACCACATCGAAGCAGGCGTGGTCCATCCTGAAGAAGGAGTTTCAAGGAGATTCAAAGGTCATTGTGGTGAAATTGCAATCACTACGGCGTGACTTTGAAACCTTAATGATGAAGAATGGAGAAACAGTGGCTGATTTTCTGTCACGGGCAACGACAATAATCAGTCAAATGTGATCCTACGGTGAGAAGATTACGGACCAGACCATCGTGGAAAAGGTACTGCGTAGCTTAACTTCAAAGTTTGACCATGTAGTAGCGATTATAGAAGAGTCGAAGGATATGTCGGTCTTTACATTTGATGAATTGATGGGTTCCTTGCAAGCCCATGAGGCAAGAATCAACAAATCAATAGAGAAGCGAGAAGAACAAGCATTTCAAGTGAAGGGGGAGTCATCCAGTTCAAAAGAATCGGATAAGACAGCAGGAAGAGGACGAGGACGAGGTGCAGGCAGATTCGGTTTTCGTGGAAGGAGTCGTGGTCGAGGCGTGGGCAGAGGCTTTGTCCAACAACACTCTGGCAATGGACAACAAGGGTATAGAAGCGGAATTCAATGCTTTAATTGCGGGAAGACTGGGCATGTTAAAGCTGATTGCTGGAGCAGAGAACAACACGTGAATTATACTGAAACAAATGATGAAGAAAGTAAGTTGTTTATGGCTCATGATAACACTAATGAAGTTTCAGGTGATGTATGCTTTATAGACAGTGGTTGTTCCAACCATATGTCGGGTGAAAGGGAGATATTCAAAGAGCTTGACGAGACGCAAAAGATGAAGGTTAAGCTAGGTGATGACAAATATCTTCAAGCTGAAGGAAAGGGCACGGTTGCAATAAAAACAAGCAACGGTACAGTAAAAACTCTGCATGATGTTTAGTTCGTTCCAAAATTGGCACATAATTTATTGAGTGTAGGGCAACTAATGGTAAGTGGATACTCAATTTTGTTTGATGATGGAGCTTGTGTCATTAAAGAAAAGAATTCAGGACACACAATGGTTAATATTCACATGAGCACTAATAAAATGTTTCCACTCGAAGTCTCAAACGTGAAGAATTTTGCATTGGTGACTAGTGCACATGATAACTCCAAATTGTGACATTTGCGATATGGTCATCTCAACATCAAAGGATTGCAATTGCTAGAGCAAAGAGGTATGTTTTTCGGGTTGCCTAAAATTATGTCTCTTGGTGTATGTGAAGGTTGTATTTATGGAAAACAAACTAGAAAGTCGTTTCCAATTGGGATGGCTTGGAGAGCTTCGTCGTGTCTTGAATTAATTCATGCTGATTTATGTGGTCTAATGAATACGAAGTCATTTGGAGAGAGTCAATACTTCTTACTCCTTACGGATGATTTCAGTCGCATGAACGGGTGTACTTCTTAAAACTCAAATCAGAAATTTTTGAAGCCTTTAGAAAGTTCAAAAGTTTGGTGGAGAAGCAAAGCGGATACTGCATCAAAGCTCTTCTCACGGACAGAGGTGGTGAGTTCTTATCTAAGGAATTTAATCGTTTTTGTGAGGGAAATGGTATTCTCAGGGAATTGACAGCACCATATACACCGGAACAAAAAGGGGTCGCTGAACATAAGAATCACACTGTTGTAGAAATGTCTCGGAGTCTACTAAAGGGCAAGGGACTACCGAATCAATTCTGGGCCGAAGCAGTTGCTACTGCAGTGTATCTACTGAATATGTCTCCAACGAAAGCGGTCCTTAATAAAACACCATATGAAGCATGGAGGGGTAAGAAGGCTTCGGTAAGCCACCTAAGAACCTTTGGGTGTATAGCTTATACTTTGATTAATTCTCCAAAGCTCAACAAGCTAGATGAAAAGTCAGAAAAATGTATTTTCATTGGTTATTGCCTTGAATCCAAAGCATATAAAATATATAACCCTCTCAGTGGAAAAGTGATTATAAGCAAAAATGTGATGTTTGATGAAGAAGCAAGCTGGAAATGGAATAACGACAGTGATGGAACTCAAAATGAGTTTTCGGTGGATGAGACATCGATACCTACAGCAGCAGATTCAGCAAGCTCGTCTCCCTCGAACTCGCACAATAACAGCCCAACAAGTTCATCAAATTCAAGTGTAGCGGGAAGCGTCTCACCCAATTCAAATGAGGCGTCTGATGATGAGACACCACCAAGGACTGTCAAGTCTCTACGAAGAATTTATGAATCTTGCTCATTTGCCTTGTTTATTTCAGATCCCACAACTTATGAAGAAGCAGCAAAATCGAAGGACTGGGAACAAGCAATGAAAGATGAACTAATGGCAATTGAAAAGAACGAGACATGGGAGCTAACCGATTTTCCCGATGGGAAGAACATCATTGGCTTGAAGTGGATATTCAAAACAAAGTACCATGCAGATGGAAGCATCCAGAAGCACAAAGCTCGTCTCGTAGCTAAAGGTTATTCACAACAACACGACATCGATTTTGAAGAGACTTTCTCCCCAGTTGCTCGGGTTGAAACAGTGAGAACCTTTTTGGCCTTGGCTGCACAATTGAAGTGACCTATTTATGAACTTGATGTCAAATCCGCGTTTCTAAATTGTGAATTGTTAGAAGAAGTATACGTTGCTCAACCTGATGGGTTTGTGATAAATGGTGATGAAACAAAAGTTTACAAGCTGAAGAAGGCATTATACGGGCTGAAACAAGCACCACGAGCATGGTATAGTAAGATTAACTCTTACTTTTTACAGAATGAATTTGAAAGAAGTGATAACTAACATACTCTTTACTTGAGCAGGCGAGGTAATGGTAATCTTCTTGTTGTTTGCCTTTATGTTGATGATATAATTTATATGGGTTCATCCGAGTCGGTTGTAGCTGAATTTAAATCCAGTATGATGAGCAGATTGAGATGACAGATATGGGATTGTTACACTATTTTCTTGGTCTCGAGGTGAAGCAAAGCGAAAATGGGATATTTGTGTCACAGAAGAAGTATGCCTCAGACCTACTTGAAAGGTTTGGGATGATAAACTGCAAGGGTACGGCTACACCCATGAATATGAATGAAAAGTTGCAGATTGGAGATAGTGCGGAGCAAGCTAATGCATCTAGTTTCAGAAGTTTAGTCGGAGGTTTGATTTACTTAGCTCACACTCGACCTGATATTTCATTCTCGGTTAGAGTTGTTTCGAGATTTATGAGTAAGCCTTCAAAGAATCATTATGGAGCTGCAAAACGAATTTTACGTTATATTGCTGGAACTGTGGATTATGGCATTTGGTATTCACATGTTTCAGATTTTAGACTGTCTAGCTTTACAGATAGTGATTGGGCAGACTCCTTGGATGATAGGAAGAGCACCTCAGGTCATACTTTCAATCTTGGATCAGGTGCAATTATATGGAGCTCAAAGAAACAAGCAAGCACGACACTGTCATCGTCAAAGGCAGAATATGTGGCGGCAACTGCAGCAGCTTGTCAATGTGTCTGGCTGCGAAGGGTGTTGATTGATCTGCATCACAAGCAAGGAGAAGCGACTGAGATTTTCTGCGACAACAAGTCTACTATTGCAATGACCAAGAATCCAGCATTTCACGGAAGAACGAAACACATTGACATTCGATTTCACTTCATAAGGGAGCTAGTTACCAAGAATGAAATCATCTTGAAATTTTGCAGCACTGAGCAGCAAGTTGCAGATATATTTACAAAGGCTCTCCCATACAAGAAGCATGCTTACTTCAAATCACTCCTTGGAGTGTGCAAGTTTGAATCAAGGGGGAGTGTTGAAGATTGATTCAAAGTCAAAGATATTTTCTGTTTCCTTAGATACTTTCTGTTTCGTTTGTTTCTTCTATTTTTAGAGTAGCACTAATAATAGTAAATTAGTTGAGAAATGTTAGGATAGCCATCTCCCTTGTAAGCCTATAAATAGAGGCACCTTTAGTCTGAATACATCATCCACATTCAGAGTAATCCCTATCATGTGCTCTCCTATTCCTCTACTCCACTTTTATTTTTTCTCCAACAATAGCATTGTGATGATAGAAGAAACATTTTACAGTTTTCTTCTTTCTTTCCTCGTTCTTGCCTGACACGCTAGCTACTTATGTGTTGCGTTGCTCTACAGACTTCTCTCAGCCAACAATTTTAATGGAACAATACCGGAATCATTTGGCTCTCTGAAGATGTTGAATGACTTGTACGTCAAGATTTTGTTTCTGTAATTATCAACTTTGCATGTTTTGTGCTCACCTATCATCACCACAATACAACTGCAGTCGGATTGATGGGAACCCGGTATCAGGAAAGCTACCAGAATTCATTGGGAACTGGACGAACATTACCAGACTGTAAGTACATACACAGAACACTCTCATATACACAACATGCTTTCTCTTACATCTGAACGATATCGTTGTAATATTTTTCAGTGACATGCAAGGTACATCCATGGAGGGGCCTATTCCATCTGCCCTTTCTGACTTAACAAAATTATCAGAACTGTAAGCAACTATTCACTGCTGTGATTGATAAATGCGCCTTTTCCTCTCCACTGATCCTAGCTTTGATAGGTAGGAATTAGGATAATAACCTTTTGTTTGTTTGTTATTTTCAGGAGGATAACGGATTTGAATGGTTCAAGCTCACCTTTCCCCGATTTAAAGGCTCTCACAAATTTAGCACAACTGTAAGTTAATTTGTACTACTCTTTTCTATGCATATGGATTCTTCATCTTCTTCATTACAGAAGTAGCATATTCAATGGACGAATACTGATCCTTTGCTCCTGCTATGATAAAAGGGTTCTGAGGAATTGCTTAATCACTGGCGAAATTCAGTATTTTGGTGACATAAAATCCTTGAAAATGCTGTATGTTTTTCCCTGTTCTTTGTTGGAGTTCTCATTAATCATATATACTCAAAAAACTCATATGATATATCATCTGTAGAGACCTGAGCTTCAACAGATTGACCGGTCCCGTTCCAAATGGATTACAAGGATTATCTGGTCTGAATTACATGTATGTTCATGCAACTCTAGTACTACTTCTTCCTATACTTACAACAGAGAATGATTCACCTTCTATGTGTGTAGGATTCTGACAAACAACTCACTCACCGGACCAATTCCTAATTGGGCACTATCTACTACTCACTACTTGTTAAGTTTCTCTTCTATTTTGTTTTACTATGATTAGAAGCTCAGTGACTTCATCAAATAGACATCCATTTATCACTAAATCCATCACTTGTTGCAGTGATTATTCGTATAACAATTTCACAGTCTCATCTACAACAACAACAAGTTGTCAACAATCATTTGGGTAAGTTCCTATGAAACCGATATCTCCAGCTTCCTATGAAACCAGCTAACTTTGTTTTACTTTTACCACTTTTCAGGAACTTCATTTCCAGTTCTTCATCCTCGCAAATCAACTCGTAAGTTTTTCGATTATCACTGCTTCCGTTAGGCTCAATTTAGTGTTTCACGGACCACTGTTTTGATCAGTGTTAGTCAATGGTGCTTGAAGAAGGACCTTCCCTGCTCTAAGAAGCCACAATGTGAGTCGAACACAAACCTTCCTCGTTTCTAATATTGTTGGAATATACTAAACATGCAATCGTTTAGGGCACATATAAAACACATATTTAAGTTAACTCCCGATTGCTTTAACGGAAGCGGATCTGCATGTCTGAGATTGGAATCACGGTCTGCCGGACAGGAGGACACACTACGAGTTAACGAGCAGTGACCTAGTTTTGTACAGCTACTCATCTCAGTCTAAACTGTCGAGAGTGAGAGAACGTTGTTTTCCAACCTTGAGCACCCAAATCCTGAGCTTATTAGTATGGGTCCCGCGACCCAATCCCAAAAACCAACAAATATGTAAAACAGTACATTTTTTCACCTACTAAAACTTTGATTTCATGATCTGCAGACCACTCGTTATTCATAAATTGTGGAGGGGAAGCAGTGAAAGCTGGTAGCAATGAATACACAGAGGACACAAGCAATGCTGGAGCTTCAACCTTCTTTGCTTCCTCAGATCAAAGGTGGGCTTTCAGCACTACTGGGAGATATACGGATAATGCTAACGCACTTTACAAAGCAACCAACCAATTCTCTCTTGACATTGACGGCTCGGATGCGGTGTTATACAAAACTGCGCGGCTCGCCCCTCTTTCTCTCAAGTACTATGGACTTTGCATGCTTCCTGGGAACTATACAGTCAAGCTTCACTTTGCAGAAATAATGTACTCCAATGCAGAAAATTTTGCTAGCCTCGGGGAGCGCATATTCGATGTCTGGATTCAAGTGAGTATAAGCTCATGCATATCGTTGGGAAAGACTAGCAAAGCTTGATACTTCTTAGCTCTTTAATAATATGTGGAGAAAAACAAATTGTTGCAGGGGGAACTGGTGTTGAAGGATTACAACATAGCAGAGAAAGCAGGAGGCGTCGGGAAGCCAAGAGTCGAGACTTATAATGCGACAGTACCTGCCACTGGTACTACACTAGAGATTCACCTGTATTGGGCGGGAAAAGGAACGACTGCCATTCCTAATAGGGGTGTCTACGGGCCTCTCATATCTGCAATTACTGTCACACCAAGTGAGTATCGTAGGATCATAGGCAAATTTTTCGAATTTTATGCTCTCATAAGTTTATTAATCAAATGTTTCACACTCTACTCAACTTGTAGATTTCAAGATTCCAGGGGGTGGAACATCAACAGGAGCTATAGTTGGAATTGCAGTATCTTGCGTCGCACTCCTTTTACTTATACTTGCAATCCTACGATATACGGGTTTCTTGGGAGGCAAGGATGAGGAAGAAAACGGTAAGAAACTTCACATAACTTGTTTGGTGGCTCTTTGAGAATACTTCTTTGAGTTAACATGACACACTTTGAGCTGTAGATCTACGTCATCTAAATCTACAAACGGGTCATTTCTCTTTACGACAAATCAAAGCTGCTACTGGTAATTTCGCTCCTGAAAACAAAATTGGTGAAGGAGGATTTGGGCCGGTGTTCAAGGTAGTTTATTTTTTTTATGTTGTTTATCAAGAAAAATAATTTGAAGAACATCAGAAAACAGAAGCAAAATATGCAGAACTTGGATTTCTTTTTATTCGATCTGCAATTAGGAATTTATACAAGAGAGATACTACTTATTTTTAGCTAATTAATCCACTACCTCTACTATTTTTAGCTTATTAATTCACTAATTTCACTATTTTTAGTTAATTAATTCACTACTTCCACTACTTCTACTATTTTTAGCTAATTAATCCAGTACTTCCACTAATATGAAAACCTGATTTCAACAAACATTTTACCATCGATTTTTTACTCTTTTTGTCTTCTTAGTTTGAATCAATGTCGTGTGTATTCAGGGCACACTCGAGGATGGGACTGTAATGGCGGTGAAGCAATTGTCTTCAAAATCGAAGCAAGGGAACCGTGAATTTCTAAACGAAATAGGGATGATATCGGCTGTGCAACACCCGAATCTTGTTAAGCTCTATGGTTGTTGCATTGAGGGAAATCAACTGTTATTGATATACGAGTACTTGGAAAACAACAGCCTCGCCCGTGCCCTTTTCGGTGATCACATACTTCCCCTTGAACCGTAAATGGTTCATTTTTCAACCATGGATAACAAATATCACCTGATACTTCTTACCCGACATTTGTTCAGGACATGAGGAGCAACGACTTCAGCTGGATTGGGCGACAAGAAAGAGAATATCTGTACAGATAGCGAAGGGGTTGACATACCTTCACGAGGAATCTCCGCTAAAAATTGTTCACAGAGACATAAAGGCGACCAACGTGCTGCTTGACAAGGATTTGACTGCTAAGATATCAGATTTTGGCTTAGCGAAACTTGACGAAGAGGAGAACACACATATCAGCACGAGGATAGCCGGAACAATGTAAGTTTCTTAATCTGGTTGTTTGACAGTAAAGTAATCAATTGATCGATTTTCCTTACAGTGGCTACATGGCTCCTGAATACGCGATGCGGGGTTACTTGACCGAGAAGGCAGATATTTACAGCTTCGGAGTTGTCATTTTGGAGATTGTCAGTGGAAAGAGCAACACAAACTACAGGCCAAAGGAAGAGTTTGTCTATCTGCTTGATTGGGTTAAGTTTCATTTATCTTTTACCTCCTTCGAGATAGTCTTGCAAAATAAAGTTATAACTGAGTATTCATCTAACGCCTTAAAATCTAACGCATTTGGTACTGACGGTTATGTTCTTGGGCACAAATTTGAAGGCATATGTCCTACAAGAGCAAGGAAACCTCCTAGAGCTCGTAGACCCGAGCCTCGGCAAGAATTTCTCGAAGCATGAAGCAATGAGGATGCTCAACCTTGCACTTTTATGCACAAACCCATCTCCCACGCTACGTCCACCAATGTCCTCCGTCGTGGCTATGCTCGAAGGTAAAGGTCCAATTCAAGCACCGATTGTCAAGCGGGACCCAGACAACCCCGAAGCTCGGTTTCGGGCATTTGAGATTATCTCTCAAGATAGCCAGACGAATTACTCTTCAACTTCTCTGGAAGCTGAACTTGTTCATCAGAGGATAGGGTCAATGGAGAGCATGGGGATCGATTCCACAGTTTCGTTACCCAGTAAGGATGAGTCTGAAGAATGTTCTTCTGAGAAGAGGCTCCTTCCATCTCCTTAGAATAATCTTCTTCTGTTAATTAATGGATGCTTGTTGAGCAAGCAACTCTAAATAGATGATATATATTTGCTCTTTGTATTACATGGAAGTCCAGATTTAAAACATTATTTGCCACTGCTTTCTCATTTCATTGAATGCACTCAAGAACAAGAATTGAGCGATGGAGTACAACAATGAAGAAGTAACTATTTACATTATGCAGTTCCTTGTCAATCAAGTATTCATTCATAGTTAAATACACAACTATGTCCAACAGTTGAAGTATACATAACATACGCAATTCAACTGAGAAAAAAAGCAGCATTATAATCAAAACTCAAGCTCCCAACATTCCCGTTCCACTTCGATCGACCCAACTGTGCACAGCATAAGATACTATCAAGAACCAAAAAAAATGATTATACAAAGCTTTATCAAGTAAGGCAAGATAAACTCACCGACACTGATGCAAAAGCCGAGGGATGGGTCTTAAATGCACAACCGCAGATCAGATTCATCTTCTCCTTCACAGAATGGATTACTTCAGCATGCAGGCCAGGATTGCTTCCACCAACAGTAGGACACACACTGACCCCACATATAGAGAGAGACCAAAGCAAGGTAAGAAAGAAGGTCATATTATTCAGATTTTGAAAATACAAAAGGAGGATATGAATTAATTGCTTGAAGACTAATTATACTGGATAGTTATTCGATTCTGACCTGAGTTAATTGTTGGCCTCACCATAATGCCAGATTTCTGCCATTGTCAGGCCATTGTACCATTGGTGTGATGCGTGTTCCCCATTTATTCTGGGAGAAAAAACAAAGAACCTCAAAGTTTAATTAAAGCTGTATTCATTATTGTTAGGTAAAAATCCCAGACTATAGATTATTGATGTTATTGCTCACCTTGCAAGAGAAACTGAACCTCATCTCTCCGGGATATTGACCCTCAGCTTGAAGAAGTCCTCCACAGACAGGAACAAAGGCGCTTGTGGTTAGCCCCTCACCAGAAACATAGGTGAACTGCCCATTTGGGAATTGCAAGTCGACGAATGACTGCACAGATTAGAATGAGAATATTAAATCGAGGGTATACGTCCATCTTGTTGGCTTCTGTGGTGCATACGGAATAATGATTTCAATTTTCAAATACATAAACAGTAAATCATTGGATGTTGATATAATTACTAGTTTCAATCAGGTCACATAACCTCACAGATCAAAAGGTTTGCCAAGGCAATAGACAATCACTCTCATTTCTATATATTGGCAAATACTTTCCCATCTATCAAACAATTCTTGTTAAATGAACTTAAAATGGAAGGGGTACTTTCTGTTAGACTTCATTTCAATTCACAATCACAAGGCTCTTTATATAAGAGTCATTACTTACACACGCTACTGGATTCATACAAAGCATCGACATTAACTTGACATTGACGGCTTGGATGCGGTGTTATACCAAACTGCGCGGCTCGCCCCTCTTTCTCTCAAGTACTATGGACTTTGCATGCTTCCTGGGAACTATACAGTCAAGCTTCACTTTGCAGAAATAATGTACTCGAATGCAGAAAATTTTGCTAGCCTCGGGGAGCGCATATTCGATGTCTGGATTCAAGTGAGTATAAGCTCATGCATATCGCTGGGAAAGACTAGCAAAGCTTGATACTTCTTAGCTCTTTAATAATATGTAGAGAAAAACAAATTGTTGCAGGGGGAACTGGTGTTGAAGGATTACAACATAGCAGAGAAAGCAGGAGGCGTCGGGAAGCCAAGAGTCGAGACTTATAATGTGACAGTACCTGCCACTGGTACTACACTAGAGATTCACCTGTATTGGGCGGGAAAAGGAACGACTGCCATTCTCAATAGGGGTGTCTACGGGCCTCTCATATCTGCAATTACTGTCACACCAAGTGAGTATTGTAGGATCATAGGCAAATTTTTCGAATTTTTATGCTCTCATAAGTTTATTAATCAAATGTTTCACATTCTACTCAACTTGTAGATTTCAAGATTCCAGCGGGTGGAACTGTTGAAACTGGTAAATCTAACATTTATTGATTGATATTTCAGCTCTATATTCATTACACTAGAAATCAGGTGCATTTATACAACTCTTGTCTACTTATCTAGAAGCTATATTCATCATTACACTAGATTACAGATTTGTCAACATTGCTGTTTACTTTAGGCAATATTCCTGATTTTATGGCTTTGCTGGATTTATGGCTTTATTGACTTGCTTTTGTTGACTTGTTCCAACACTCCCCCTCAAGTTGAGTAGTCGGATATCTGATACTCAACTTGTCGAGTACTTTCTTGAATATATTTGAGTTCACTGCTTTGCTAAGTATATCCGCTAGCTGATGCTCAGAGTGAACAAATGGCAGTTTGATTTTTCCAGCCTCAAGATTTTCTTTTATGAAGTGTCTGTCCACTTCAATATGCTTGGTTCGATCATGTTGCACTGGATTTTCTGAAATGCTTATTGCCGCCTTGTTATCACATAGTAACTTACATGATTCGGTTGGTGGAAATCCGATTTCTGTCATCAATTTTCTTAGCCATGGGATTTCTGTTAATCCTCTAGCTATTCCACGAAATTCCGCTTCTGCACTTGATAGAGCCACAACCTTCTGTTTCTTACTCCTCCAGGTTACCAGATTATCACCAATAAATGTGAAATATCCAGAGGTTGACTTCCGATCAACTGGATTGCCTACCCAGTCAGCATCTGTGTAACCTTGTATTTCCAGATGGTTATTTCTTTTGAACAAAACTCCATTCCCTGACGTGCCCTTCAAGTACCTCATTATCCTTGTGACCGCTTCCATATGCTCAGCTCGGGGCTGATGCATAAATTGGCTTACTATTCCGACCGCATACGCTATGTCTGGTCGAGCATGTGACAGATATATAAGCTTGCCCACTAGCCTTTGATATCGCTCCTTATCTGCCATTCTTGCTCCTTCTGATAGTTGTAAGCCATGATTTCCTACCATTGGAGTTTTAGCCGGTTTGCATTCCAACATCTCTGTCTCTGTCAGAAAATCCAGAATATACTTCCTTTGGGATATAAAAATCCCTTTTCTTGATCTTAGCACCCCGATTCCAAGGAAGTGTTTCAAATTTCCGAGATCTTTCATCTCAAATTCTTCAAACAAGTTCCTCTTGAACCTGTCCATTTCTTCTTTGTCATTCCCTGTGATAATCATGTCATCGACGTAAATAATCAAACAGGTTATTAATTCCCCTGTTCTTTTAAGAACAAGGTATGGTATGAGTTTCTTTGCTTATACCCATATTTTTTCATGGCTATAGTAAACCTCCCAAACCATGCCCGAGGAGACTGCTTCAGACCATAGAGTGCCTTTTTTAATCGGCACACATTTTTTCCTTGACTATCATCCTTGTATCCTGGAGGAACTTCCATATACACCCATGTTATACGAGTGCAATCATCGATAAATAATACAAAATATCTAAAACCTTGACCCCCAGAAATAGGTGATGGACCCCACACATCAGAATGCACTAAGGAAAACATGGAATTCATACGAGTACTATTAGCCTCAAACGTACGTCTATGACTTTTTGCAAGAATACAAGTCTCACAAGAAAGATTAGTCTTCTTAAAAAACAACTTAGGGAATAAAAGTTTTAGATAACCCGAGGATGGATGACCCAATCTCCTGTGACATAACCAAGCCTCTCTTTCTGAAGTCCCATGAGCAAGTAGTGCCGAACCTGGTTGAGCTACTTCATCAACGTAATATAAACCAGCGCGTTCAGTGCCACGTTCAATAATCACCCCGGTTTGGATATCCAGCAGTATGCAAAATTTCGGGTTCATCACCATGGCGCAATTCAGTTCTCTAGTGACAAGTGACATGAGATACTGATAACAATTTATTTGAGAGAGTCGGAACCAAGAGACAATTTGATATTCTCAAGGTTGGGGAAATTTCTACTGTTCTCATTCCCGTCACTTGAGCCTTTGCCCCATCTGCAGTATGAATATACTCAATCTGGGATTTCACAATATCATTAATATCACATGCATCATATGTCATAGTATCGGTCGCCCCACAGTCAAAAATTCATTGGTGATTTTTAAGTATATCTTTTTGGACTGAATATGCATGTTTTAAAACATCAGGGACTGAAATTAATTTGGGCGGTTTTCTGATTTTTTAAAACTTTCGGGGTAGATTCGCTAGGGTTTAAAATGAAGAGACTTGGTTGCAAATACCAAATCCCTTTACCTTCTATCCAGTCGATTTCTCTTGTGCTGCCTCCTTCATTTGTTCCAAATTCTCTTTCGGTTCTTTGGCTCCTAGGGTTCCCGTCGTGGCCTTCGCTGCGGCTTCTCCCCGCGATTCCGGCGAAGGACGGGTCCCCTTCATGTGCTGGAGGCTGCTGAGGTGCTCGGCTAGGCGCGGCTCCTGTCTCTTCGATGCCAGCGTGGGTATTGGTGGCCATCAGGTTGCCCACCGCGTCGACACAACTCTTCCGCTCCTCCCACCATTCGGGATAGCCTACCAACTTTAAGCACCCATCCTTCGTGAGCCGATTCATCCCGCAGTGAGTGCATTTTAACTTACTTTTGTCAATTCGGGATGAAGATCCGTCGGGTTTCCCGATCGTGTCCGACCGATTAGTCGCGGTCCGGCCTCCGTTCGCCGAATTAGCTGAGGTTACGTTGATTGCGTTGCTTGTATGACCGATTATGTTGCTTGTATTGCCGATTATGTTGTTGTCGATCCAATTGCCCCTAGATAATAGACCCTCGCCAAGTCCCGATCCTATCCCCAATGATGTTCCGTCGGAGGTTGCCGCTCCCATGATGTGGAGTCGGGCGGCCTCCTTCCGGACTGAAGCATAAGCTTTTTCGACTGAGGGGAGCCGATCCGATCGTAACATTTCGCGTTTGATTCCATTATATTTGGAATCAATTCCCCCTAAGAATTGATACAGCTTGGTCTCATTCCAAATTAGGTTGTAGGAAGTTATGTCATGACTGCATATCATCGGGTTTGGCCTCCTGGCTGCGATCTCTCCCCAAAGGGATTGTATCGAAAGCCAGAAATCTTCGAGTGTAAATAGTCCCTGCATCATTTTCGCAGCCCGATTATAAAGGTCGAAAATTTGTTGTGAGGCCTTACCACTCCCATAATTCGTTTGCAACGCCTTCCATAAATCCCGGGAAGTAGGATAGTGAGCCACGTTATTTGCTAATTGTGGCCCTATGTTCTGAATCATCCATGAGAATACGATGAGGTCGTCTTGTTTCCACCTCTCATAACTTGGGTCGGATCTGCTTGGGGGTTTCGGAACCCAGGTTATGTGTTGCAATCGTCCCCTTCCCCCGATTGCAATCTGCATCAATCTGGTCCATAGATGGTAGTTTTGGCCGATGAACTTCGTGCTCACCGTGATGGTTTCGGGTAGGTTTGTTTCGGTTTTGTGGCTAAGGTTAAGACCATTTTTCAGAATGTTGGCTATTTTGAGGGTTTGATCATCTTCACTCAGACCTGAACCCATTTGGGTTTGGGAATGTGGGGTTTGGGAATGTTGGCTCTCGTTGTCGGACATGGCTGGTCGGATCGGGTATTATTCTGGTATATGATGAGCCAGAAAAATGCCCAATCTTCTAAGGATTGTGGACCTGCTCTGATACCATGTTGAAACTTGTAATTTTAACATTCATTGATTGATATTTCAGCTCTATATTCATTACACCAGTAATTAGGTACACTTATACAACTCTTGTCTACTTATCTAGAAGCTATATTCATCATTACACTAGATTACAGATTTGTCAACATTGCTGTTTACTTTAGACAATATTCCTAATTTTATGGCTTTGCTGGATTTATGGCTTTATTGACTTGCTTTTGTTGACTTGTTCCAACAGGAGCTATAGTTGGAATTGCAATATCTTGTGTCACACTCCTTTTACTTATACTTGCAATCCTACGATATACAGGCTTCTTGGGAGGCAGGGATGAGGAAGAAAACGGTAAGAAACTTCACATAGCTTGTTTGTGGCTCTTTGAGAATGCTTCTTCGAGTTAACATGACACACTTTGAGCTGTAGATCTACGTCATCTAAATCTACAAACGGGTCGTTTCTCTTTACGACAAATCAAAGTTGCTACTGGTAACTTCGCTCCTGAAAACAAAATTGGTGAAGGAGGATTTGGGCCAGTGTTCAAGGTAGTTTATGTTTTTTATGTTGTTTATCAAGCAAAATAATTTAAAGAACAACATAAAACAGAAGCAAAATATGCAAAACTTGGATTTCTTTTTATTTGATCTGCAATTAGGAATTTATACAAGAGAGATACTACTTATTTTTAGCTAATTAATCCACTACCTCTACTACTTCCACTATTTCAACTATTTTTAGCTTATTAATTCACCAATTCCACTATTTTTATTTAATTAATTCACTACTTCCACTACTTTTAGCTAATTAATCCAGTACTTCCACTAATATGAAAACCTGATTTCAACACACAATTTACCATCGATTTTTTACTCTTTTTGTCTTCTTAGTTTGAATCAATGTCGTGTGTAGGGCACACTCAAGGATGGGACTGTAATGGCGGTGAAGCAATTGTCTTCAAAATCGAAGCAAGGGAATCGTGAATTTCTAAACGAAATAGGGATGATATCGGTTGTGCAACACCTGAATCTTGTTAAGCTCTATGGTTGTTGCATTGAGGGAAATCAACTGTTATTGATATACGAGTACTTGGAAAACAACAACCTCGCCCGTGCCCTTTTCGGTGATCACATACTTCCCCTTGAACCGTAAATGGTTCATTTTTCAACCATGGATAACAAATATCGACTGATACTTCTTGCCCGACATTTGTTCAGAACATGAGGAGCAACGACTTCAGCTGGATTGGGCGACAAGAAAGAGAATATCAATACAAATAGCGAAGGGGTTGACATACCTTCACGAGGAATCTCCGCTAAAAATTGTTCACAGAGACATAAAGGCGACCAACGTGCTGCTTGACAAGGATTTGACTGCTAAGATATCGGATTTTGGCTTAGCGAAACTTGACGAAGAGGAGAACACACATATCGGCACGAGGATAGCCGGAACAATGTAAGTTTCTTAATCTGGTTGTTTGACAGTAAAGTAATCAATTGATCGATTTTCCTTACAGTGGCTACATGGCTCCTGAATACGCGATGCGGGGTTACTTGACTGAGAAGGGAGATATTTACAAATTCAGAGTTGTCATTTTGGAGATTGTCAGTGGAAAGAGCAACACAAACTACAGGCCAAAGGAAGAGTTTGTCTATCTGCTTGATTGGGTTAAGTTTCATTTATCTTTTACCTCCTTCGAGATAGTCTTGCAAAATAAAGTTATAACTGAGTATTCATCTAACGCCTTAAAATCTAACGCATTTGGTACTGACGGTTATGTTCTTGGGTACAAATTTGAAGGCATATGTCCTACAAGAGCAAGGAAACCTCCTAGAGCTCGTAGACCCGAGCCTCGGCAAGAATTTCTCGAAGCATGAAGCAATGAGGATGCTCAACCTTGCACTTTTATGCACAAACCCATCTCCCACGCTACGTCCACCAATGTCCTCCGTCGTGGCTATGCTCGAAGGTAAAGGTCCAATTCAAGCACCGATTGTCAAGCGGGACCCAGACAACCCCGAAGCTCGGTTTCGGGCATTTAAGATTATCTCTCAAGATAGCCAGACGAATTCCTCTTCAACTTCTCTGGAAACTGAACTTGTTCTTCAGAGGATAGGGTCGATGGATAGCACGTGGATCGATTCCACAGTTTCGTTACCCAGTAAGGATGAGTCTGGCGAATGTTCTAAGAAGAGTCTCCTTCCATCTCCTTAGAATTATCTTCTTCTGTTAAATAATGGATGCTTGTTGAGCAAGCGAAGTCCAGATTTAAAACATTATTTGCCACTGCTTTCTCATTTCATTGAATGCACTCAAGAACAAGAATTGAGCGATGGAGTACAACAATGAAGACGTAACTATTTACATTATGCAGTTCCTTGTCAATCAAGTATTCATTCATAGTTAAATACACAACTATGTCCAACAGTTGAAGGATACATAACATACGCAATTCAACTGAGAAAAAAAGCAGCATTATAATCAAAACTCAATGCCGCTGTTTATTTGAACAGAGAAAGACGGTCTTCCAACGCTAGACAACGGAGTGTCCACTCTCAAAACCACTCCCGAGCTCCCAACATTCCCGTTCCACTTCGATCGACCCAACTGTGCACAGCATAAGATACTATCAAGAACAAAAAAAAATGATCATACAAAGCTTTATCAAGTAAGGCAAGATAAACTCACCGACACTGATGCAAAAGCCGAGGGATGGGTCTTAAATGCACAACCGCAGATCAGATTCAGCTTCTCCTTCACAGAATGGATTACTTCAGCATGCAGGCCAGGATTGCTTCCACCAACAGTAGGACACACGCTGACCCCACATATAGAGAGAGACCAAAGCAAGGTAAGAAAGAAGGTCATATTATTCAGATTTTGAAAATACAAAAGGGGGATATGAATTAATTGCTTGAAGACTAATTATACTGAATAGCTATTCGATTCTGACCTGAGTTGAACTGTCGGCCTCACCATAATGCCAGATTTCTGCCAAGCTAGTGATTGTTGAAGACCCAGGGAAAAGGATTTGTCAGGCCATTGTACCATTGGTGTGATGCGTGTTCCCCATTTATTCTGGGAGAAAAAACAAAGAACCTCAAAGTTTAATTAAAGCTGTATTCATTATTGTTAGGTAAAAATCCCAGACTATAGATTAATGATGTTATTGCTCACCTTGCAAGAGAAACTGAACCTCATCTCTCCGGGATATTGACCCTCAGCTTGAAGAAGTCCTCCACAGACAGGAACAAAAGCGCTTGTGGTTAGCCCCTCACCAGAAACATAGGTGAACTGCCCATTTGGGAATTGCAAGTCGACGAATGACTGCACAGTTTAGAATGAGAATATTAAATTGAGGGTATAGGTCCATCTTGTTGGCTACCGTGGTGCATACGGAATAATGATTTCAATTTTCAAATACATAAACAGTAAATCATTGGATGTTGATATAATTACTAGTTTCAATCAGGTCACATAACCTCACAGATCAAGAGGTTTGCCAAGGCAATAGACAACTACTCTCATTTCTATATATTGGCAAATACTTTCCCAGCTATCAAACAGTTCTTGTTAAATGAACTTAAAATGGAAGGGGTACTTTCTGTTAGACTTCATTTCAATTCACAATCACAAGGCTCTTTATATAAGAGTCATTACTTACACACGCTACTGGATTCAGACAAAGCATCGACATTAACTTGACATCCAACACTTCCCCTCAAGTTGAGTAGTCGGATCTTCGATACTCAACTTGTCGAGTACTTGCTTGAATATATTTGAGTTCTCTGCTTTGGTAAGTATATCCGCTAGTTGATGCTCAGAGCGAACAAATGACAGTTTGATTTTTCCAGCCTCAAGATTTTCTTTTATGAAGTGTCTGTCCACTTGTTCGATCATGTTGCACTGGATTTTCTGAAATGCTTATTGCCGCCTTGTTATCACATAGTAACTTACATGATTCGGTTGGTGGAAATCCGATTTCTGTCATCAATTTTCTTAGCCATGGGATTTCTGTTAATCCACTAGCTATTCCACGAAATTTCGCTTCTGCACTTGATAGAGACACAACCTTCTGTTTCTTACTCCTCCAGGTTACCAGATTATCACCAATACATGTGAAATATCCAGAGGTTGACTTCCGATCAACTGGGTTGGCTGCCCAGTCAGCATCAGTGTAACCTTGTATTTCCAAATGGTTATTTCTTTTGAACAAAACTCCATTCCCTGACGTTCCCTTCAAGTACCTCATTATCCTTGTGACCGCTTCCATATGCTCAGCTCGGGGCTGATGCATAAATTGGTTTACTATTCCGACCGCATACGCTATGTCTGGTCGAGTATGTGACAGATATATAAGCTTGCCCACTAGCCTTTGATATCTCTCCTTATCTGCCATTCGTGCTCCTTCTGATAGTTGTAAGCCATGATTTACTACCATTGGAGTTTCAGTCGGTTTGCATTCCAACATCTCTGTCTCTGTCAGAAAATCCAGAATATACTTCCTTTGGGATATAAAAATCCCTTTTCTTGATCTTAGCACCCCGATTCCAAGGAAGTGTTTCAAATTTCCGAGATCTTTCATCTCAAATTCTTCAAACAAGTTCCTCTTGAACCTGTCCATTTCTTCTTTGTCATTCCCTGTGATAATCATGTCATCGACGTAAATAATCAAACAGGTTATTAATTCCCCTGTTCTTTTAAGAACAAGGTATGGTATGAGTTTCTTTGCTTATACCCATATTTTTTCATGGCTATAGTAAACCTCCCAAACCATGCCCGAGGAGACTGCTTCAGACCATAGAGTGCCTTTTTTAATCGGCACACATTTTTTCCTTGACTATCATCCTTGTATCCTGGAGGAACTTCCATATACACTTCTTCTTCGAGATCTCCATGGAGGAATGCATTCTTTACATCGAACTGGTGGAGCGGCCAATCTTTATTTGCTGCTATAGACAACAATACTCTGATTCTGTCTATCTTGGCTACTGGCGAGAATGTCTCGGAATAATCAATCACGGCCCGTATGTCTGTGTGTATCCTTTCGCCACCAATCTCGCTTTATATCTATCAATGGACCCATCTTTCTTATATTTGATAGTATACACCCACCTGCATCCTACTGACTTCTTTCCAACTGGCAATCTGCACATTTCCCACGTCTTATTTTTTTCTAGTGCCTCCATTTCAATATTCATAGATCATTTCCAATTTTTGGATTGTTGAGCTTCTTCTGTTGTTCGCGAGATTTCTTCTGTGAGAATAGACATTGTGAATGCCTTCGCCTCTTCACTTATCCTCTCCCTTACTGTGTTTGCCACTGGATATCTTGATTTGTTTGGCTCCATTTCTGGTGTATACCTCTTTGGTGGCCTTCCTCGATTCTCTCTTGGAGGCAACTTATATCCTCCAACCATTATCTCCTCTTGTTCACCTGGTTCTTCACTCAAAATATTGACGTTTTGAGTTTCAGATGAACTTACCGGGCTTACCTTAGATACCCTGACTGGTGATGAAATACTGGTTGTGACCCTTAGTTCACTGCTCGATACTGGCGTATCAGAGGTTGGCTCAAGGGTTGGACTATCTTGCTCTTTTGGTTCTTCATAGGAGATACTAGGCCTGTCATAGGAGATATGGGAATTACATACCCATTCCAATGGATCATCTAAACTCCCCCCTGACCACTGGACTGGTGGAAAAAATACGTTGTTTCAAGGAAATCACAGTTCATGGTGGTGAACATGCGACGAGTTTTAGGATCATAACATATTTACCCCTTTTGATTAACTCCATATCCGACAAACACACATTTGACTGCACACAGATCAAATTTGGTTCTGTCAATCTTAGGTATGTGGACGAACACAGAGCAACCAAAGACCCGAGGATTTAAACTAAGAGTCGGGGACTTTGGTCAACTCAGAGAGACTCTGAATTAGTGTTTTGAAATTTAGGATTTTTGTAGGGAGACGATTGAGGAGATAAGTTGCTGTGGCAACGGCTTCGGGCCAGAATGATTTTGGAACTTTTGACTCAATAAGTAAGGATCTCGTTATTTCAAGGAGAATTCGATTTTTTCTTTCTGCCACACCATTTTGTTCCGGAGTGTGTGGACAAGAAGTTTGATGAATGATTACTTTTTCAGAAAAGAAATCTTTCATATGTTGATTTACAAATTCCCCCCATTATCAGACTGAATGACTTGAATGTTTTTCTGGAATTGATTTTGGATCATCTGGAAGAAGTGAATGAATTTGTCAAACACTTCAGATTTTTGTTTTAAAAAATACACTCATGTTATACGAGTGCAATCATCGATAAATAATACAAAATATCTAAAACCTTGACCCCCAGAAATAGGTGATGGACCCCCACACATCAGAATGCACTAAGGAAAACATGGAATTCATACGAGTACTATTAGCCTCAAACGTACGTCTATGACTTTTTGCAAGAATACAAGTCTCACAAGAAAGATTAGTCTTCTTAAAAAACAACTTAGGGAATAAAAGTTTTAGATAACCCGAGGATGGATGACCCAATCTCCTGTGACATAACCAAGCCTCTCTTTCTGAAGTCCCATGAGCAAGTAGTGCCGAACCTGGTTGAGCTACTTCATCAACGTAATATAAACCAGCGCGTTCAGTGCCGGGTTCAATAATCACCCCGGTTTGGATATCCAGCAGTATGCAAAATTTCGGGTTCATCACCATGGCGCAATTCAGTTCTCTAGTGACAAGTGACATGAGATACTGATAACAATTTATTTGAGAGAGTCGGAACCAAGAGACAATTTGATATTCTCAAGGTTGGGGAAATTTCTACTGTTCTCATTCCCATCACTTGAGCCTTTGCCCCATCTGCAGTATGAATATACTCAATCTGGGATTTCACAATATCATTAATATCACATGCATCATATGTCATAGTATCGGTCGCCCCACAGTCAAAAATTCATTGGTGATTTTTAAGTATATCTTTTTGGACTAAATATGCATGTTTTAAAACATCAGGGACTGAACCGAAATTAATTTGGGCGGTTTTCTGATTTTTTAAAACTTTCGGGGTAGATTCGCTAGGGTTTAAAATGAAGAGACTTGGTTGCAAATACCAAATCCCTTTACCTTCTATCCAGTCGATTTCTCTTGTGCCGCCTCCTTCATTTGTTCCAAATTCTCTCTCGGTTCTTTGGCTCCTAGGGTTCCCGTCGTGGCCTTCGCTGCGGCTTCTCCCCGCGATTCCGGCGAAGGACGGGTCCCCTTCATGTGCTGGAGGCTGCTGAGGTGCTCGGCTAGGCGCGGCTCCTGTCTTTTCGATGCCACCGTGGGTATTGGTGGCCACCAGGTTGCCCACCGCGTCGGCACGGCTCTTCCGCTCCTCCCACCATTCGGGATAGCCTACCAACTTTAAGCACCCATCCTTCGTGTGCCGATTCATCCCGCAGTGAGTGCATTTTAACTTACTTTTGTCAATTCGGGATGAAGATCCGTCGGGTTTCCCGATCATGTCCGACCGATTAGTCGCGGTCCGGCCTCCTTTCGCCGAATTAGCTGAGGTTACGTTGATTGCGTTGCTTGTATGACCGATTATGTTGCTTGTATTGCCGATTATGTTGTTGTCGATCCAATTGCCCCTAGATAATAGACCCTCGCCAAGTCCCGATCCTATCCCCGATGATATTCCGTCGGAGGTTGCCGCTCCCATGATGTGGAGTCGGGCGGCCTCCTTCCGGACCGAAGCATAAGCTTCTTCGACTGAGGGAGTCAATCCGATCGTAACATTTCGCGTTTGATTCCATCATATTTGGAATCAATTCCCCCTAAGAATTGATACAGATTGGTCTCATTCCAAATTAGGTTGTAGGAATTATGTCATGACTTCATATCATCGGGTTTGGCCTCCTGGCTTCGATCTCTCCCCAAAGGGATTGTATCGAAAGCCAGAAATCTTCGAGTGTAAGTAGTCCCTGCATCATTTTCGCAGCCCGATTATGAAGGTCGAAAATTTGCAGTGAGTCCTTACCACTCCCATAATTCGTTTGCAGCGCCTTCCATAAATCCCGGGAAGTAGGATAGTGAGCCACGTTATTTGCTAATTGTGGCCCTATGTTCTGAATCATCCATGAGAATACGATGAGGTCGTCTTGTTTCCACCTCTCATAACCTGGGTCGGATCTGCTTGGGGGTTCCGGAACCCAGGTTATGTGTTGCAATCGTCCCCTTCCCCCGATTGCAATCTGCATCAATCTGGCCCATAGATGGTAGTTTTGGCCGATGAGCTTCGTGCTCACCGTGATGGTTTCGGGTAGGTTTGTTTCGGTTTTGTGTCTAAGGTTAAGACCATTTTTCAGAATGTTGGCTATTTTGAGGGTTTGATCATCTTCACTCAGACCTGAACCCATTTGGGTTTGGGAATGTGGGGTTTGGGAATGTTAGCTCTCGTTGTCGGACATGGCTGGTCGGATCGGGTATTATTCTGGTATATGATGAGCCAGAAAAATGCCCAATCTTCTAAGGATTGTGGACCTGCTCTGATACCATGTTGAAACTGGTAATTTTAACATTCATTGATTGATATTTCAGCTTTATATTCATTACACCAGTAATTAGGTACACTTATACAACTCTTGTCTACTTATCTAGAAGCTATATTCATCATTACACTAGATTACAGATTTGTCAACATTGTTGTTTACTTTAGACAATATTCCTGATTTTATGGCTTTGCTGGATTTATGGCTTTATTGACTTGCTTTTGTTGACTTGTTCCAACAGGAACATCAACAGGCTTCTTGGGAGGCAGGGATGAGGAAGAAAACGGTAAGAAACTTCGCATAGCTTGTTTGTGGCTCTTTGAGAATGCTTCTTTGAGTTAACATGACACACTTTGAGTTGTAGATCTATGTCATCTAAATCTACAAACGGGTCGTTTCTCTTTACGACAAATCAAAGCTGCTACTGGTAACTTCGCTCCTGAAAACAAAATTGGTGAAGGAGGATTTGGGCCAGTGTTCAACGTAGTTTATGTTTTTTATGTTGTTTATCAAGCAAAATAATTTAAAAAACAGCAGAAAACAGAAGCAAAATATGCAGAACTTGGATTTCTTTTTATTTGATCTGCAATTAGGAATTTATACAAGAGAGATACTACTTATTTTTAGCTAATTAATCCACTACCTCTACTACTTCCACTATTTCAACTATTTTTAGCTTATTAATTCACTAATTCCACTATTTTTAGCTAATTAATTCACTACTTCCACTACTTTTAGCTAATTAATCCAGTACTTCCACTAATATGAAAACCTGATTTCAACAAACAATTTACCATCGATTTTTTACTCTTTTTGTCTTCTTAGTTTGAATCAATGTCGTGTGTAGGGCACACTCGAGGATGGGACTGTAATGGCGGTGAAGCAATTGTCTTCAAAATCGAAGCAAGGGAACCGTGAATTTCTAAACGAAATAGGGATGATATCGGTTGTGCAACACCTGAATCTTGTTGAGCTCTATGGTTGCTGCATTGAGGGAAATCAACTGTTATTGATATACGAGTACTTGGAAAACAACAGCCTCACCCGTGCCCTTTTCAGTGATCACATACTTCCCCTTGAACCGTAAATGGTTCATTTTTCAACCATGGATAACAAATATCGACTGATACTTCTTGCCCGACATTTGTTCAGGACATGAGGAGCAACGACTTCAGCTGGATTGGGCGACAAAAAAGAGAATATCTGTACAGATAGCGAAGGGGTTGACATACCTTCACGAGGAATCTCCGCTAAAAATTGTTCACAGAGACATAAAGGCGACCAACGTGCTGCTTGACAAGGATTTGACTGCTAAGATATCGGATTTTGGCTTAGCGAAACTTGACGAAGAGGAGAACACACATAACAGCACGAGGATAGCCGGAACAATGTAAGTTTCTTAATTTGGTTGTTTGACAATGAAGTAATCAATTGATCGATTTTCCTTACAGTGGCTACATGGCTCCTGAATACGCGATGCGGGGTTACTTGACCGAGAAGGCAGATATTTACAGCTTCGGAGTTGTCATTTTGGAGATTGTCAGTGGAAAGAGCAACACAAACTACAGGCCAAAGGAAGAGTTTGTCTATCTGCTTGATTGGGTTAAGTTTCATTTATCTTTTACCTCCTTCGAGATAGTCTTGCAAAATAAAGTTATAACTGAGTATTCATCTAACGCCTTAAAATCTAACGCATTTGGTACTGACGGTTATGTTCTTGGGCACAAATTTGAAGGCATGTGTCCTACTACAAGAGCAAGGAAACCTCCTAGAGCTCGTAGACCCGAGCCTTGGCAAGAAATTCTCAAAGTTTGAAGCAATGAGGATGCTCAACCTTGCACTTTTATGCACAAACCCATCTCCCACGCTATGTCCAACAATGTCCTCCGCCGTGGCTATGCTCGAAGGTAAAGGTCCAATTCAAGCACCGATTGTCAAGTGGGACCCAGACAACCCCGAAGCTCGGTTTCGGGCATTTGAGATTATCTCTCAAGATAGCCAGACGAATTACTCTTCAACTTCTGTGGAAGCTGAACTTGTTCATCAGAGGATAGGGTCAATGGAGAGCATGGGGATCAATTCCACAGTTTCGTTACCCCAGTAAGGATGAGTCTGAAGAATGTTCTTATGAGAAGAGGCTCCTTCCATCTCCTTAGAATAATCTTCTTCTGTTAATTAATGGATGCTTGTTGAGCAAGCAACTCTAAATAGATGATATATATTTGCTCTTTGTATTACATGGAAGTCCAGATTTAAAACATTATTTGCCACTGCTTTCTCATTTCATTGAATGCACTCAAGAACAAGAATTGAGCGATGGAGTACAACAATGAAGACGTAACTATTTACATTATGCAGTTCCTTGTCAATCAAGTATTCATTCATAGTTAAATACACAACTATGTCCAACAGTTGAAGGATACATAACATACGCAATTCAACTGAGAAAAAAAGCAGCATTATAATCAAAACTCAATGCCGCTGTTTATTTGAACAGAGAAAGACGGTCTTCCAACGCTAGACAACGGAGTGTCCACTCTCAAAACCACTCCCGAGCTCCCAACATTCCCGTTCCACTTCGATCGACCCAACTGTGCACAGCATAAGATACTATCAAGAACAAAAAAAAATGATCATACAAAGCTTTATCAAGTAAGGCAAGATAAACTCACCGACACTGATGCAAAAGCCGAGGGATGGGTCTTAAATGCACAACCGCAGATCAGATTCAGCTTCTCCTTCACAGAATGGATTACTTCAGCATGCAGGCCAGGATTGCTTCCACCAACAGTAGGACACACGCTGACCCCACATATAGAGAGAGACCAAAGCAAGGTAAGAAAGAAGGTCATATTATTCAGATTTTGAAAATACAAAAGGGGGATATGAATTAATTGCTTGAAGACTAATTATACTGAATAGCTATTCGATTCTGACCTGAGTTGAACTGTCGGCCTCACCATAATGCCAGATTTCTGCCAAGCTAGTGATTGTTGAAGACCCAGGGAAAAGGATTTGTCAGGCCATTGTACCATTGGTGTGATGCGTGTTCCCCATTTATTCTGGGAGAAAAAACAAAGAACCTCAAAGTTTAATTAAAGCTGTATTCATTATTGTTAGGTAAAAATCCCAGACTATAGATTAATGATGTTATTGCTCACCTTGCAAGAGAAACTGAACCTCATCTCTCCGGGATATTGACCCTCAGCTTGAAGAAGTCCTCCACAGACAGGAACAAAAGCGCTTGTGGTTAGCCCCTCACCAGAAACATAGGTGAACTGCCCATTTGGGAATTGCAAGTCGACGAATGACTGCACAGTTTAGAATGAGAATATTAAATTGAGGGTATAGGTCCATCTTGTTGGCTACCGTGGTGCATACGGAATAATGATTTCAATTTTCAAATACATAAACAGTAAATCATTGGATGTTGATATAATTACTAGTTTCAATCAGGTCACATAACCTCACAGATCAAGAGGTTTGCCAAGGCAATAGACAACTACTCTCATTTCTATATATTGGCAAATACTTTCCCAGCTATCAAACAGTTCTTGTTAAATGAACTTAAAATGGAAGGGGTACTTTCTGTTAGACTTCACTTCAATTCACAATCACAAGGCTCTTTATATAAGAGTCATTACTTACACACGCTACTGGATTCAGACAAAGCATTGACATTAAGAGCCACCTTCGATGCTTTGACCATATGGCAGGACACAGTGAGTGCATCCCATTCTGCATATAAAATGAAGCAGGTAAGAACACTTGATAAGTGAACTCAAGTGGATAGACCATAGACGCGCTTGAGTCTTGACCAAGAAAAACACCCAATATCAAACTAACTGTAAGAAAAAAGCAGCACAACGGTATGGCAAGGAAGTTTCTTGCATAGCAAAAGAACCCATGAAAAAGGGTACTTCAAAATAGTAGTTATATGAGCATTTGGAAACTGAGTATCGATACAGAAGGATCTTATTCACAAAAAATACGAGACCTTTGGACATAGGAAGCAAAATGTTTTTCATACCTTTCTATCATAGCCATACCAAAGCAAGTGTTGCTTCGACAAATGAACTGGCAGGAGAAGCGTAGAATCACGGACAAACAGAACAGGTCCAAGTTGAACAAGGAAGAGGGATGAACTATCACTTCCCGAAGTGGAGCTTCCCTGGGAAGCTTCCATTCTCCATAAATCTCCCCTCGCAACCAAGGAGCTCTCCACGTCACGAGTTCTACTATTATATGTAGATGAGATATTTACAGTTCCCTGATACAGTTAATAGAAGCAAGGAACAAAATTAGGTGAAGGCAGACTGCTTCTCACTGTCCAAGATGAAAATAGTCAAGAACCACAATGACATGACAATTATCAGATTGATGTGTTGCCTAAGAGCTATGCTCCAAGTGTCTATTTTGCTTTCATGAGTGAAGCACATGAAATTTTATTTTGATGAGGTGTACTACTTTATCCTAAAATGTTTATGTAAGCAAGCTATCACATTTATACCATGAGTGTTGAGTTCAAGAATGCAAAACAAAAGTTAAGTAAATGGCAATCACTTATCAAGAAAATCATGAAACCAAGTTTTAACTTAGAAGAGCATTTCCGAAACCATAACATTTGAAAGAAAAAGCTGTCAAAGAATAATTTTGTTCATGTAATCAAACGAACAATTAAATGGTGCTTTCAGGAAATGTATCAGTATTACTTTAAATATTTGAACAACCACACACTATAAATGTAGAAAAAGAAAGCTCTAAAAGTGATTGCAGTTCTAAGTGTTCACATCCTAATGCAGAGAAATTAGCCTTAATAGTTGCACTAAGTGAACTCTTTATCATCTAAAACAAATAATCTACGAGGGAATTCTTCTCAGATCAACCGACAGATCCAAACAATAATCATTATTGACAGAAGTGTTATCACGGTCTTCAGATGTTCACTTAACCGGACCCTAGAAAGCAAACTCTACACATGCTCTGCTCGGTAAGTTTATATCTACTCCAATAACAATGTCGAGATCTCCATTTTTATTTGCACTGACTACAAACTCCCAATGTGACATACATCAATGTGCATAATAGTCGATGTTTGAAAGAAAACAAATATTTAGCAAAATGCTAACAAAAGAGGTGGAGTAGCAAATATAGTAATATACCTGCGATCTTCCAAGATGACTAACTCCTCTATGATTAGAGCCAGAAGCATCCTCGCTGATAGATCCCTCCTCTTTATCATCTTCAGTAAATCCAATATCTCTTAATCTTTCTCGTTCACTCAATACAGTAACTTCTCCAGGCAAGCCCACAACTATGTGACACCTCTCCCTTCTCGCGCCCAAATCAGAACGAATTGATACAGTAGTATGTTCATCATGCCGAAAAGGTACAGGCAAACTTCTGAAGAACTGCTGCATGAATCCATTCAAGGAATTCCCAAAATCTGCCCCCGCTTGACCAATCCTATTCCCTATGCTAAAAATTGCAGAAACCCCATCATTGATTCCAGATGGATATAATTTCTCAGTGGCCAGCTTGAAGTCAGCCGTAACGAAGCTCTGTGCAGGAAAATCCAGATCAAAGAGCTTGGTGCTCTGTGGATTTGGCCATGTAAATGACGGAGGCGGCATATGAGACTGGATTAGACCCGTGAAACCCTGGGCGAGGCGGTCCGCCAAGTCCTGACCTTGCCGTTGAACCTCTTCCCATGCTTCAAATGACCTCTCCACTGACATTTACGGAGGCGATTCAAAGATCCTTCGAATCACTCGCTGGCGCAAAACTTCAATCCAAGAAACCAAAACTTGAAATCCGTTAAAACGGAGAGGATTAAAGACGCTACAGATGAATCACTCTTCCAACAAACCGCAAATACAAAAAAATAATCGTTCAGGATGAAGACAATGAATTGGAAGTGTCAGCAGACAAACCAGTTCAGCAAGTAGCGAGCTTGTTGACGAAATCCTTGAGTTTTGACAAAAAGTACATATTGATTAAGCTGACGAATTGGATAATCAACATCAGTTGCAATCGAGCATGCTGGAGGAAGAAATACGACTGAAATCGGGTCGAATACGTTACCGAGTTGGAGGATTTGCAGCGTTCTGGTTTTTGAAGCCCTAGTTGCAGAAAGATAAATGGAAAGGAAGAAGACGAACATAGTTTTGTCGTGAAGGCTCCCGGGGATGGGCTGCGCAGGGTGCGTATTGCGCACAGAACCTACCCCTCTGCCACGTCATTCCCGATACCTGTGGCTAAAAACAGGAAGAATTAAGGATAGGAGTAGCCAGTAGGGGTGAATTCGGGCTGTCCGAAAAATTCGACTAAAACCGAATCGGAATGAGTTGAAAAAAATGATTCGAAAATGTACGGTTCGGTTTATGATAAGTTTTTTTAGCTTAATTCGGATTTTTAGACCGTTTGGTCTACGAATTTAAAATACTGTGGAATTCGGTTCGATCGTTAATACATATATAATTTTATATATTATATTAATTAGTATTAATATAGTTTTTTTTTTTTTTGGTAAATGCCGAAACAAAATCATACAAACTAGTCTACTCTAGAGTTACAAGTCTAGTCTTAGTCACACCCATGATATCCAGTCTAAGAATCGCTACAACACTCCTAGGTGGTTGATCCAACTCAACAAAGGTTGATTCTATGTTGACCGTTTCCTTAGCCAACATGTCAGCTGCTCCGTTTCCTTCTCTGAACACGTGCCTTAGCTTCACTCTCCTGAATCCCAGCATCAGTCTCCTGCAATCACAGATAATAGGGGTTAGCGGTCTGTCTTCCAAGTTCTCTTCTAGGATCATACCTATCGCCTCTTTAGCATCCGACTCCACATGGAGGTCCTGAATTCCCATCTTCCTTGCCAATATAAGCCCGTCCCTTATCCCCCATAACTCTGCGGCCAAGCTATTCGTTATGCTCAGTCTTCTTTGAGCCCCTTTCACCCAACCACCTAGGTGGTTTCTTAGGATCGCTGCGCATCCTGCTGGTCCCGGATTTCCTATCGCTGATCCATCTGTGTTCAGTTTGGTCCAACCAAACTCTGGAGTAGTCCATCTAACTTCGAGCTCCGTCCCACTCCGTGCGTGTTGTGACTTCTCCAGTGCAATCGAGATTTCTCTTACCTGCGAAAGTGTTAGACTCACAATATCTCTATCCAGAAATTTGTTAGTGAAAATAAACGAATTTCTGTTTTTCCAGATAAACCACACAGCAGAGGAAAAAATCAAACCCCATTTCATCCCCTCGTGATGCTCCCTATCATCATGACTGTTAGCTTTCAACCAAACCGCTAACTGGTTATCATGAAAATCTATGTCACCCGGAATACCAATATCCAACCAAACTTGCCTAGCATACTGACAATCCCGCAGGACATGCAGGGTGTTCTCTTCAAATAGGCCACAGATTTTACAAACGGGATCAATATCCATACCTCTCTTCCTAAGCATGCAAGCAGTAGGTATACGATCATGATTACACAACCACAAAAAGTGTTTGATTCTGGGTAAGTTTTTACCTTCCCAGATCCAGTTCCACTTACTCTGATCCTGCTCGATGTGGTTGTGCCTTTTCTGGCTGATACTCCTATGAACCATGGCTACGGATGGTGTACCTGTCGGAGAGCCCCACCATACCTTCCTATCTTGACCCCCTTGGCCTATACTCCTTGGAGTCGCTCTTATCATCTCCACAATGGAATTCGGGATCTGGAGTGACAGGTTTGAAACGTCCCACTCCCCATTATTTGAAATTAACTCCTGCAGCTTAAGATCCTTCTCCTCGAAGCCCAGAGGACCCTGCACCATACTACGCAAAGAGTTAGGGCCAAACCATTTATCATACCAGACGTTAACGCTAGCTCCGTCTCCCACAATCCACCCTAGTCCTTCCTTCAGACAATGATTAATTAATATAGTTAATCATTGAATACAAACTAATAATAATTTAGTTATTCAATAGATATTTTAGTTATATAATTAATTTAGTAAAACAATGTAAACGTTGTTAAATCAAGTTATTTTGTTGTTTATTTTAATTTTAAATACTTATTTTGATTTAAGTTGTGTATTTTTTTGATTTTTCTGTTTAAATAAAAAATCGGTCCGAAAATCTGAATGAACATATTGTTTTTGGTCATATTTTTTTTTTTAAAATTCGATTTGAAAATATAAATATTTGACCGAAATAGTAAAAAAATTGGTCAAACCGGACCGATTTTATTGATGGTTTTGTTTTCGGACCAAAGGAGGATTATATTGATGGGTTATGTTACCATCACACGGGTTACACGGAGAAGCTGTAACAGCTCTAACTCTAAGGTAGCGTTTGATTGGATGTATACGTATTAGTTAATACTATGTTTGAATGGAACATGTATTAAGATATACTTATACCTGTATAACTTAATACATTGTTTGATTCAATATAAAATTATTCGGAAAATGACAAAAATACATTAATACCCTTAAATTTATTTATTTTAATATTAAAATTGTGTACACATAAATTGATTTAATATGTGCAAATGAACATCAGAATCACTCAAGTGGAGTCATACAAGACCATGAAAGATTATAAGTGGCATTCGATAAGATTCATATGACAACAATAAACACGGGGATCATTGACCATAACAGTTCCCCTGGAAAGGGGCGCCGTAAAGGGTGAGAGACCCGTCATGTTCGGACCCTGTCGCACCACGAGGTGCTGTCGATGAGTCGAGTTGTTTGCGAATGCAGCCCCAATCGGGCGGTAAATTCTGTCCAAGACTAAATATGGGCGAGAGACTGATAGCAAACAAGTACCGCGAGGGAAAGATGAAAAGGAATTTGAAAAGAGAGTAAAAGAGTGCTTGAAATTGTCGGGAGGGAAGCGGATGGGGGCGGGCGATGCGCTCCGGTCAGATGTGGAACGACGATCGATTCAGGGCGTGGATCGATACGGATTGCGGCGACGGCCTAAGCAAGAGTCTTTGATATGATCGCAGAAACGTCGTCGCTGCTATCGTGGTAGGCAGCGCGCGCCGCTCGGTGTGTTTCGGCACCTGTCGGGTTCGAGTGTGAGCATGCTTGTCGGGACCCAAAAATGTGGTATGCGGTTACCGGTGGGGGCCCGATCAAAATCGAGTAGCTTAATGGCTTGTGAGGACCAAGAGTAACGGTGCCATGACAGAAATTGAGACAAATTGTAAAAAAAAAAGTGATGTAATTGCCTTACGGCAATGGGTTGCATAGAATTCGAAAAGTTATGTGGTTTCAAAAAAAATCGTCAAAAACAATCAAGTAATTGAGTTGATAGGAATTGTGTGGAGTGTAATTAGGTCATTTTTTATTATGTATTAAATAATAACATGTTTATAGAATGTATTAGTTAATACACAATTAACACTAGAAATGTGTATTAGCTAATACATAGGTATTAATTAGTACCACCTATTATTACTAATTAAACATTGTATTAGTTAATACATGTATTAACTAATACTAATACATAGTTAATACTTTAATCAAACACTACCTAATAGAATATGAAAAATTGTTTTTTGGCTCCTAAACTTACCAAGGAATAGCTTAGTGGTCCTCTAACTATTAAAGGTGAACTGAATTTGATATGTTATATAGAAATGTCACTTTCGATACATTTATGATTTTTGAGGTATACGAAAGTAACAAATTCTTTTTTTTCTTAGATAACTATTTATAAAAACGTGACTTTTGAGATACCTATAACTTTTTTTAATACACATGAATGAATCTTAATGCCATAGGTAAACATAATTTGGTATTAGTAGATCAGTTTGGAGATTGAGATCATTAAGAAGACTATTTAATTTGATTTTTTTTTTGTTTAGATCTTCATACATATATATTTATGTCATTTATATTTTTCTAATTTACAAGTTTTTTTAAACAAATAAAATTGAAAATAATATCTAGGAATTTAACAAAAAGTATATTTTAAGATATAATCATATAACAATCAAAGATGTACATATAATGACAATGGTAAAATATGACACTATTCTCTAATGTTTAGTTAAATTTTGATTTTTTTTCATTAAACTTTAAATTTTAAAATTTCATCCCCTCATGTTGGTCAAAGTTCAAGTTTATCCACTCCGTTATTTTTTTTTTTTCAAATTTAATATAATAAATTTTAAAATTTATTAAAAAAATAGAAAACTTTAAAAAATATTACAATTTAACATTTCCAATCTTAATTGTTAATTGAGTTCTAATTCGATTTGGAACTCAAATTTGTATTTATTTCTTCTAATAAACATGTGGTCAGTTCTGTTTATACTGTATACAGCCATACAGATACAAAGCCATAGAGGGATGAGGTGCCCCTTCAATTTTTGGATTTGTGTCAATTTAGCCCTAAAAAATATATTTATTTTCGATTTAACTCTTTAAATTCTTACATTTGCCCCTTCTGAATTTTTTTTGCTTTAATCATTTGCTCTTATACTAATTATTGTCCAATTAACCTAAATTTCTGGCTTCTCCCTAACTGTATAGTCTAGAAGTGAGGATGGACAGACAGTTTGACAAACAAACAGATACATGTATAACAACGAAACATTGAGGTTTTTAGATTTTTCTTTTTTAATAAACCAATCTGGTCTTCGGGTTTTAAACAGTTTAAAACTGAAACTAAAATTAAGATTGAAAAAAGCAATAATCAGTCAAGGCCATTTATTTCAAATTATGAAATAGTCTAGTCTTTTTAATCCGTTGGTAATTCTATTCGTCTTTTTGCTTACTCATACCGCTCCTATTGGGACGAAATCATATGAGAATTAAAAGATATTTTTTTAAAACTTTTCATATAGCACAATTTTAATTATATATATATATATATATATATTGTAACTTTTTAAGTCTTATATATATTACTCTTTAAATTTATATTTTTTCAATTTAAAAATAATTCTTTTAAGAAATTTTTTTGAATATGGTTCAACATGTTTGCAAAAAATTGGTTTTGAATGGTCCAACATGTTTGAAAATAATGGTAATTGGTACATGCGTTATTTTTCTGTTACAAAATTCCGTTAAATATTTTTCATATTTGCAAAATTAACTGAATATTTTTTTAAAATGTTACAACTAAACCCTACAAACTTACACTAATGTTACAAACAAGTCCCGACTTGATTTGAGAATCGAGACACACCGGGGGTCCTCTAGCCAGAGTCTGAACCCAGACCTGGTCTGGGTTTAAATCCTGACTAGGGGACATCCGGTGTGGTTCGAATCGAATAGGGACGTGTTTATAACATAAATATAAGTTTGTAGGGTTTAGTTGTAGCATTTAGAAAAATAATTGAATAATTTTACAAATATGAAAAATATTTAATTGAATTTTTTTAGCAGAAAAGTAACAGAGATATCAATTACCATCATTTTCAAACATATTAGACCATTAACCATAAAACAAATTATGGTGGACCAATTACCATTTTGTGTAAACATGTTGAACCATTTCATATTTTGTTTCTAATCATACTTACTATAATTCTTACCTCATAAACTTAAATTTCAACTTCGCTTCTATATAGTATATACGCCTGTGACACGTATGGATGTTGGAGTTTAATTTAAGGGTTAATTACTTAATTGGTTACACATGTTTGACCATCGTTCAGAATGGTTACACATGTTTCAAAATGTGATTAATTGGTTTTGAAATGTGACTAATTGGTTTTTTTACTGTTCACCGTCAGAAATCACCGTTAATTCAGTCAACCCCATATGAAGTTACGAAAATACTCTTGTCTATGTTGCTTATAATTGAATCACTTGGACATATAGAGTCACGCACTCCCGCCTACTTCGAAGATGACCATGAAGAATGAAAACTTCAATTTCGTCCTCCTCAATCGTCGAGATGAGTCTGGGTATGTTCGCAAAACTCGTTCCCACTCTTGTATTTTGATTATGTTGTACAATCAGTTTGTTAAGAACCCTAATTGACAGAATTAGGGTTAATTTTCAGTGGTTCATGGAAGGTAGTAGTTGATGGCTGGTTTTGGGTGCAGTTTTTTGGAATGGGAGCATCTACCCATGTGCCCCTATGGAGGAAACACCATTTCAAGTTCAAGTTCTGTAGGGAGAAGTGAAATTTGAAGTTGCGAATGCAAGATGTGCTGCTAGTTGCTGCAAATCGAAATTGTGGGTTGAATTAATGTTTGTAGTTGCTGCAAATCGAAGTTGTGTGTTGCATTAATGTTTGTGTGTCTTTACTTTTGATCAATGTACTGATGAAGTAGTTGTTTTTCAATTTGATGTTGAATATTTCTTCAAATGGAAGCAAGAAGATGAACTGAAACTGTGTTGTTCTTCACAACCTGGGTTTCATTGAATGAGTTTCAATGATGTTGTTCTTAATTAAAGTGTTCAGGCAAAACAAAAAATTTGATTAAATGGTTACATATGTATGCAGATAATGTGATTAAATGGTTATCAATGTTTCTTATTATGTGATTAAATGGTTACAGATGTATGCATATAATGTGATTAAATGGTTATCTATATTTCTTATTATGTGATTAAATGGTTATTGATGTTTCATATAAATGCAATTAAATAGACAAAATGTTGTGACAGCATTAACAAACCCATTTCATTCCCAGAGACAGTTTTACACAGAAACATCCCAATATCACAAAAAAAAACTCCAGAACAACAAGGTTCACACACCCATTTACAACAAAAGACGCAGAACAAGTTCACCATCAAGTGACAAACAGTTTTAACCTGGTATGAGACTATATGTCAGTACTAAACCTGCTTACATATTTCCAGCTACCACAAAACATATTTACAGCTTTGACAGTTTTTTCACTGTGTAGCTCGTCTGTCACCCAGATATCCAAACTGACCCATTGACCTTTTGTGTTGTCTTGTCCTTTTGGGTAAAACAGTTTTCAGTGGTCGATCAGACGGAATTATTTCTCTTGATTCAGATAGGACTGGTGCCGAAGATACGACATCGTCTTCGATATCCACATAAGTCGGCTTTGGAGAAGCTCTAAACTTTCGTCTCTTACCTGTTTTTTTCATCTAGTTCACATGATAGTAACTAATTAGTATAATACTTATAGTAAATCGAACTTACATTGTGTTGGCATACTAACCGATAATGATTTGATGGCTAATGTCTTCAAACACCTTTTTGGAGTTGTGAACCCCTCATTTTCAGTTCCAACAAGTACACCTTCTGCAGGCGGTGTCCCCAAATGTACAGCAGGCGGTGATTGTGGTTCAACTTCAGGCATATTTTGTTGTGAAGCAGACTTCGGTCCACCCTTCTTTCGGACATGCAATTTCTTCCTTCGAATAGGAGTTCTAACTTTCTTTGACTGGCTTCTTGGTCTGGATGTTTGGGACTGCGACCGTGTGTTTGCCTTCCCTAGAGGTGGTGTACTCTCACGCTGCGCATCGGTCTGTAACTTTTTTTGGTAGGCCTTTTTGGGAGTTTTGGAATAGTCGTTTCCTATTCAAAGTACGAGCCAAAAGCACGTTAATTCAGTTGATATCTCTGTTAGACAAAAACAAAAGGTTAAGAACCGACATACCCCAGCATCAACTCTTTGTGAGCAACCTCTTTTATTATGTCTGTGCTCCCCATATTTTGAACAAAACTGTTTTAAAACAGTTTTACTGAGTCTAGAACTACCTGCGTGGGAGTCTTCAATGGTTGAACGGACTCACTTCTTCCTTGGTCTTCCGGAACGTGCGTTAAGAACCGGTGGATCCACAGGTAAGGAATTGGTATGTGCCCAGTCATCACGCCCCGAGATCGTGTGTATGACACCGACATATGTCTGTTCGTATGCACGTTTATGATAGAAAGGATGACAGAATGGTGCTAGTTCATTAACACGGGAGTACGACAAGCACGCAATGGCATGAACGCAAGATAGACCACTTAATTCCCAAGCAACACAACTACATGTTTTATCGTAAACATTGGTTTTATACGAAATACTCGGTCCAGTATGTACCTCATACTCACCATCCGCAACATACAATACCTGACAGCCACCTATCCCTGCTGTCATCTTTCAGAGTTTCTTCACTATATTCCTCTCGAGCTACCCTAACTGCGTCTCTGTGGTCAGTCGTCGCTTAGCGAAGTCGCGCATCATCATTTTTCGAAGTTCGTCAACTAATGTAACTGGAGGCTTGTCTCTAACATGGATGATCTTATTGTTAAAGCTCTCGCAAATGTTATTCACCAACAAATCAGTTTTTGAATAACGCCTAAACTAATATCTACACCATGCAGTTGTGTCTATTCCTGTCACAAACTCCCATGCTTTTGTGTTTGCTTTCTTCAACAAGTCCATATGTCATTTGTGTCTTTTATAGGTATACGCACATGCAGCTGACCAAACACGTTTCCTGACCTCTGCTTCTCCCAATCCTCTAACTTGCATATTCTGGTAAATATGTCGCATGCAATACCGATGCTCATACTGTGGTATTATAGCCTAGACAGCTGTATCAGACCCTACAGATCACCATTTAATCAAATGTTAACTAAACATGACTAACCAAATAATCACAAACAGATAAACATGATGCATCAATTAACCACATTATGCTTAACACGGAGATCACCATTTAATCAAATCTGGACTAAACATGTCTAACCAAATAATCACAAACAGATAAACATGATGCATCAATTAACCACATTTTACTTAACAAAATTAACCATTTAATCAAATATCAACCAAAACATACCTTCTGTCGATCCGATATCACTGTCCATATCCTATCTGTACCTATGTCTCCAACCAGAATTTCCAGAAACCACTTCCAAGATTGGTGATTTTCAGCTTCCACCCATGCAAATGCAACCGGGAACAACGCATTGTCCGCATCTCTTGTGACGGCGCAAAGAAGTTGTCCACCATCAGGACTCTTCAAAAAAAAGCCATCTAGGGCTATGAAAGGTCGACACCCATTTCGCAGCCCAGTTACACAAGCCTTCAGGCACACATAGAGTCTCTAAAACCTGGGTCGTAAAGGACTTGAAACTAAGTCCACATGTAGGACAACGGTACTTCCAGGGTTATGTTCCATCAGTGTTCTGTATAGTCCTGAACCCTACTGTACTCCTCAATACGACTGCCGACAAGCTTCTCCTTCACCATTCGTAGTCCACGACTAATAGTATAACGGTTCACATTCCAACCAAATCATCGTTGTATCTCACCTCGAATGACACTATTATGCACGAGAAAATAAGAAAAAACCAGCACAATATAGTGTTAAAGTGCAGAAACAGTATAGTTGTTAAAGTGCACAAATCAGTTGTTTGACATACCTTTAATTTTGGGTTATCACAAAGCATTTCGATGAAATTGTCGCAAACCCATTTCATCCCAATATTGTGATTATTATGTGCGCGGGGACACTGATGGTCTTTAACTAGATGACTGATTTCCATGGTCATCTGACGGTTAAGTCTTCGCGCAATAACATTAAATCCTCATTTGTGCTTGCAAACAACTTCCACTCTTGTTGCATTGTAGTCCCACATTGCCTTCCTAAAGTCTGCCACACTACCAAACAACATTCCAAGGCTGAGATCCAGGTTTGCACCATCGCTGTCAGGTTGGTAAAACCTACGCCTTTTGACACTATTCGCTTCGTCGCCCGTATCAGCTTTCGTTCCCACTTCCAGACTGTCGCTTCCACATTCACTTACTTCATCTCCAAATCCGGCTTCTTCCCAGTCAAACATGGAGTCGACCTTGTCTGTTAATTTAGTCTTTCTGTCAGATTTGCCTTTCGTATCACTGTTGGTCCGTGGCCGTAGCTTTGTGTCCTCAACTGCTGGTCCATCTGGTTTATCATGTTTCCCTGTTTTTTCACTTACTTCCGCACCATCATCCGTACTTGTATCGTCATCGTCAGTCCCCTCCTTCGGTAAAAAATCTGAATCTTCTTCTTCATCATCAGTGTCACTCGGGAACTGGAAGTTCCTTAGATCATTAAGAAGATTCTTCAGTTCACCAAGTCCATCGCTCATCTCAGGAAACATTTTCTACTTCCCCTTCTTATTATTTGGGACTCAGTTCTTGATATTCTCATATGTTGATTTTCGGCCAATAGTCAATTCAGGCTCCTTCGCACGATATGATCTGTGACTCTTGTTTATGACCTTGTTGCGGAGATGCATAATGAATGGATCATTCGCACAAGCTTCTCGATCAAACGGAGGCATTACATACATACTAATCTCTGTTGTTGTTCCTTGACGCTCTATTATTGGTTTCAGATCTGCGTCTGAAGTGATGACTTCAAGATCAGTATTTGGATTTCCACCAGGAGGCAACCAAAAGATACATCCGCTTGTCTGAAGATCGCAGTATACTTCAGCTAGTCCGGTCAATGTGGAGTAGTTCATCTTATCGTACGCGACATCGAGTGACTCAAGTTCACCCTCGTATGTTCGGTTCCCCCCTTTTCAATCCACTTCCCACCATGACGGATAACAACAATATACTTGGTAGCCATGTCCCAGTATAAATTGAATTACCAACTTCAAAATAACATAACAAACATTGAAGTTCAATAAAACAAAACAAACACACTGCAAACTTAACTAAATCGGAACAAAACAACCATTTAAACAAAACTACAACAAACTTCACGCTTAAAAACCAATAAATGATAAAACTTGAACTTCAAAACTACAAGTTTTCCATAAAAATTGAAACTTTATGCACCAAAACACCTAAGTATACTACTTTCCACAATTTGAAGAATAAGTTTCGCAAAAAAACACCATTTTTCACTGTGTGTCTATCGAAATTTCAGCAAAAGCCCTAAATGTGCTTCAAATCTTTGATCGATGAAAAAAAAGAGACGATCAAAGAACAAAACACGGACAGAAGCTGTTCCCAAGCACAACAACTCACAATAGAGCCTTCGGAACAGCACACACAGACCCATTTCGGAAAATCCACACTAAGCATGCCGCAAACAACAGAAACACCAAGCCGCAAACGCATGAAGAAAGTAAGTAAGGAACAGAGCATACCTGAGCTTTCGAACAGAGCTGGAGCGCAATCGGAAGAGGAGGAGCTTCGCAAATGGCAAGCCTTCAGCAAAACCGAACACATATGAAGTAGAACTGACAAATGGGGGGGAAATAGGGGAGATGTTCATGCAGAAGGGAAGAATGGTCTTTTCATTCTGTCGTAAATTGTTTAAACAGGGGTCACGTGTTAAACACATGCTAATTTGACGGAAAAATTGACGTTTTTTAACGGATTAACCATTTAGTCACATTATAAGAAACATGTGTAATCAATTAGTCACATGGAAAAACCAATTAATCACATTTTGAAACATCTGTAACCATCCTGTACAATGGTGAAACATGTGTAACAAATTGAGTAATTAACTCTTAATTTAATGTCAATGATCATAAATCGAAACCCGGTCCGTTCGTCCCGGTCCATCCATTCGTAGCTCAACTGGGCGTGCTTCAACTTCGACGGAAAATTATTTTCCTTCTATTTAGTATTTACGTTTCCTTCCTCTTCTGCCAACCTGTGTAGGGCTGGCAATGGTGCGGTGAAAAACCCATAACCACGGTTATAACCGTTACTGTTTAATATGGTTAACCGTACCATTATGGTGCGGTGCGGTTATGGTGATGAATTCTCTACCCATAATGGTTATGGTTATGGTTATGGTATTTGAGTTATACCCATGGTTATAACCATGGTTATTTTATAAATATAATAATTATTTATTATTAATAAACTAATATATATATATATTATACTAAATATAAATTACAGCATAAAAGTGAAATCAATTGATGATATTGATGAAGATGATGATTGATAGAAACAAATACGACAAGTGTGAAATGGTTAGGGGTGTTGAATCATTACTCGTTATGGATGTTTGTTGAATTTTAATGTTAATTCAGTGGTGTGAATGTTAATGTTGAATCATATGAATGTTGAATGATGTTAATGTTAATGTTGAATGATGTTAGTGCTATATATTTTTATTGTTGGTAATATAGATAGATGTATTTTTTAAAATTAAATTTCTGGTCTTTTATTATATTACATATGGAATAAATATGGTTATACGGTTAAAACCATGGTTAATAACCACGGTTATTTTGATGGTTATGGTATTGGAAATTGTACCTATAATGGTTATGGTTATGGTTATGGTATGTGGTTTAAAAATATGGTATGGTTATGGTATTTGGCATACCCTGACCATACCCTAACCATTGCCAGCCCTAAACCTGTGCGCTATAAATACCTTCATCAAGATCAAATTTTGCTACTCAGTTTTCTCACTTTCTGTCTTTCCAAACAGGTAATCGACTTCTTCAATCATTGGTTTCCCTTTCTCTCTCTATCCATGCTTGCAATCTCCTAAAAGTTCTACACTTCATCCACAAATCATCATCAATGAGGGTTTCTTATAGTGGTCAGACTATTTTTCTCCTGTAAGAAGGAGGAATCAGTTGATTCAACCCCCAAAGAAGCTGCAACCTCTACGTTCTTATTGATATGGTCTACGGAATTGATAGAGTTTCTTGCTGAAGCGGATAAACCCTCTTTTGTCAATGGAGTGCCCCCAGTCGTACCCGAAGATTGACCTCCATGATTACCAAACGAGTTTTCTATCTCAGACGGTAATTGTCATTTCCTCTACTTTTAGGTTATATATAATGATGCTGTTATACCTGTGTCAAAATTCTCGCATGTTGAAGAAACAGATGAGGCTGTGATAATCGGAGCAAAATTGTTAATTAAACGGAAAGTGGCGTCCTCTTGCATTGATTGTAGCTGTGGAGCAGCTTTATTATTGATGCCTGCGCAAGAACGCCTAAAAATCTACTTTTGGTGGATTCGACTGGCTGGATTCTTCTACAATCCTAGAACTTCAATTTTATGCTTAATTAAGGAAATAATTTGTAATTACTTGTTGTTTGCTGCAATAAAGAAAGAACGTTCTTTGTTCACAATTGAAATGTATAGTAGCACTCTTATGTTCCTTCTAATCCGTATGTTGTGAATTGTGATTACATATACATAGAGATAATTTCAAACTATATCTGCTGCTATTTAACCACAGTGGGACGCCATTCATAATTTCAGTCTCCTAAAGAAGAAGAGGATACTGGAACTTCAAAGCAAAAGGAGATGGCGCTGCAACAAAAATATGATAGTGAATGTGAAGGGAAGACTCACGACACTGGTGTGGCAAACGGCAATGTTATCCCTCCAAAGCAAGAGAAGTCAGGCAAATACTTTTATTATGATACACCGCATTATGAGGAAACTGGTCCTTGGATACCTGTCTCTGTCCCACCTTTGTCTGGCAGTGAACACGAGGAATGGAATCGGGGTTTATCCTTGAATGGTGGATTCATACCTGATGGTGACATGGGCTGGGATCAGTTTTTTGGAGAAAATAAGGAGTTGACCATGTGGGATGTGGTGACGGAGATGTTGGTTGCAGCAAGAGGGAAAGTGTCTGCTATTGCATCGGGTAATGACCATAGTTATGGAATGTCTTGGTTACCTAGTCATGTGCTAGAGCAAGTTTGGAAAGAGATGGCTCAAACTCTTACCGAGGCGAACTTTGAAAATATTAAAGAAATCCTTGAAGCTGAGCCCCCAAGGTGGTTAGCTGATAGTGCTGCCTCTTCTTGCATGCTATGTAATGTGCACTTTCACCCGATCCTCTGTTCCAGGCACCACTGTCGCTTCTGTGGGGGTATATTTTGTAATCAATGCTCAAAAGGAAGGAGTTTGCTGCCTCAAAAGTTCCGTAAAAGTAACCCAGAGCGGGTTTGTGATGTGTGCTGCGTGAAGATTGAGTCAGTCCAGCCGTACCTAATGGACCAAGTAAGCCGTGCTGCCCAGTTACCCACCCATGATTTAACAGATCTTAGTACATTGAGATCTTGGCTTAATTTCCCTTGGGGTCAATCCATGGAGTATGAGATATACAAGGCTGCTAACATATTAAAGGGATGCAGAAAGGTAATGTCATTTCTATTAATCTAATCTGCTAATAGCTTAGGCTGAAGATGGCCTAACCTATGCGTTGCTTGGAGATAATCTTGAATAGCTGATCACTTTCTAAAAGGAATTTCTGTAGGTGTTGATTGCAAGTACAACTAGTTTTACAGTTATAGATTCTCATTGTTAATCTTCAGACTCGTGTAGTAACTGACATTTACTTGACTGCACTTTTACTGCTTAGGTCTGCGGTCTCTCCCCCGAAAAGTCCATTCCAGATGCTATCCTAAAGAATGCAAAAGGGCTTGCCATTTTCACAGTAGCCAAGGTTGGGATGATGGTAACTTATAATATCGGAACAGGAATTGTTGTTGCTTGCAGGGAAGATGGCTCCTGGTCTCCACCATCTGCTATTTCCTCAATTGGAGTTGGTTGGGGTGCACAGGTACGATTTTTCTTTCACAACAGGCTCTTTTAGTTATCTAGTTTGGTGTGTTTTAGCAGATATAATACTGTGTCTTTTTCAACAACTTTCTGGGTAGCATTAACAATGGAAACTTTCCCTCGTTCGAATTATTGATACAGGAAGCTTAGGATCACCGTTTCTTATGAACGCTATAGATAATAAACATAGTTTTAAGTTCCTGAGTAATGTTATATGCTACTCCTTTGAAACTCCATTGATAATTTGGAACAGGCTGGAGGGGAACTGACAGATTTCATAATAGCATTGAGAACAACCAGTTCCGTCAAGACATTTAGTGGAAATGGGCATCTCTCCCTTGGAGGAGGGCTGAGTGCAGCAGCAGTTAACTTTGGCCGGGCTGCTGAAGCTACTATACGAGCTGGTGATGGTGGGTGTGCTGCCTGCTATACCTATAGTTGCAGCAAAGGTGAATCTGCTTTTCCAATCACTAATATACTATAGTAGTTATAGCCGCTCTATTATCTCTAATATGCAGTATGCTCGAACTGTAAAACGTCATGAAGCAGTTTAAGTTGGGTGTTTATGCACCATGCCTACATTTGCACATTTGCTGCTGAGAACACGAATAAAATGCACCCTTTTGTATTGCTTGGTGTGTTGGTGTAAACACCAATCGAACAAATGGATGTTATTATTGACTTAAACTGTTCAAAAACACATTGCAGGTGCATTTGTTGGCTGCTCGCTTGAAGGGAGTCTAGTAACCACACGAACCCAAGAAAATGCAAGATTCTACGGCAACTCCTCAGTCAGTGCATCAGATATACTTCTAGGTTCTATGCCTGCACCACCTGCTGCATCTATTCTTTATAATGCTCTCTCTGAACTGTATGATACACTGAGCGTCGATTCTTTTAGTTAGGACTTAAACAGCACCTCGCGGACTTCAACAATCTGGTAACGAGACATTTTGGTCCGTGGATTGTTCTGTCGAGTTTGTTACTCAAGTCAGTAATATCATCAACGCAATTTATTCGAAGTGGTATATACCCAAGAAATCGGATCATACATGCCCTGTAAGATTTGATGAACTTTGTATATATTGTGGGCATCTCCTCTATGTGCATATGAATTCATGTAATAAACAGTTCACGATGGATATGTGAATTTTTGACCAAAGTAGACCCTATTTAATAAATATATACAGAAATCTCATTGTTATTTTAACAAATACGAATCTAATCCTAAGCGCGAATTACATTCGCGGTATATCTCATATAAATGTCCACACGTGAATTTCGTTCGTGTGTGGACAATTTATGAACAGTTTGACCCAACACATGAATCTGATTCACGGGTGGGCATTTAAGACACACCGACCCGTGAACTTATTCGCGTTTAGGGTGCCACCCACGAATCTAATTCGCGGGTGGGAGGATAGTTGATACTTTCAGAGGATTGTTATGGCATTTTACAGAGTTTTTGTTGTCGAGAGGTGACGTCCTTTGCCATAGCTGCATGAACCATAATAAATAAATAAGATGAAATGATTATAATATTGAAAACAAAAAAGTTATAAGATTATTTAATGTTGTCCATTTTCTTATTATATTTTTTTTACTCCTTGGAAATCACCCTTAATTATTACCAAATGTTAGAACAAAGTGTCACAACAAACAAGTCTCACTGAATCCACTTTCGAAGATCCACATGCGAATCTCCTTCGCGGGTTCGAGACATTACTAGTGAATTTTATTCACGGGTGATGTTTAATTTAATTCTATTTGTGAATTTCATTCGCGGATGACTTTTAAAGGTCCTACCCGCGAATACATATTTGTATATATTTATTAAAGGGTTAATAGTTCCAATTACCTTACATGTTTTGGTTATGTGATCGGTTAGTACCCCTATGTTGTTTCTTGCTACTATATATTTTTAGAATGTTGTTCTTTAGTCTAAATTACTGTTGTCGTCAAGTTTAACTAACGGAATGTTGATGTGGTGAATGGAAAATAAAAATAAACTAAATAGAAAAAATAAAATAAATAGGAAAAATCAGAAAAAATATTATAAAACTTTATATATTAATAAAAATAAAAATGTTAATGTATATATATATATATTTATAAATAAATTTGGATAAAAAACTTAGTAAAATTAAAATAAAAATATTCAAAAAGTTAAATATAAACTCTAAAATATAAAAATGGTTGTTTATAAAATTATTTTTAAATAAAAAATCGAAAACAGAAAAATAAACTAATACTACTATTTCCCCCTGTTTTTTTATTATTTAAATTAAATATTATGTTATATATCTACATGGCGCTGACGTGGTGTTGATGTGGTGATGACATGGACTATTTAACAGAAAAATCTAATGGTTGACTAACATAAGGACCATGCGACAACATCTCAAACATAACGAACCATTCGACCACACGAAAAAAGATATGGTACCATCCGATCACATGACCCCAAACATATGGGATCATTGGAACTATTAGGGGTGACAAATCGTGCGTACGTGCATGTTATCGTGGGTATCTATACGTTTATCGTGTGACACTTACCAAACACAAACACACACGATAAAATTAGCGTGTCATGTTCCTCAACACGAACACGACATGCAATTTTTCGTGTGTGTTAATGTCACGTTATCGTGTTCTCTTAAGTTAGTCAGATATATATTCACATGTAGGAGTTATAAGGAAATATTAAAATAACGAATTGTTTATAGTAAAAATTAATAATTCAAACGTCATATTTTACGAATCTTTAATATAGAATTGTCAAACTTTAAAAATTAAATTTCTAAATATACTTTTAAAACTATTAAAAGATATTTATTTAGAAAAGTGTTAAAAAAATGGATCTTCAAGTTCAACTTTATCGTGTTATCGTATGTGTCGTGTTCTGATACCTAAACACGAACACGACACTAAAATAATTTCGTGGGTATACCTACCCGCGACTCTCATTCGCGGGTAACGTTTAATTTAACAGAGTGTCGCTTAAATGTCCACCTGAGAATGACATTCGCGGGTGGAAAACAAACAAATTCCTACCCGCGAATGAGAGTTGCGGGTAGGTATACTTTCGTATTTCTAAAAAAATCGATGATATTTCCGTATTTTATTTATTTATTTGAGGTATACGAATACCGTTGTTAAAGTAACGACTCATACATAATTCGTTTATTAAATATAGAATATTACTCATAATGATATATATTTTCACTAAGGAATGCAAACCTTTCCAATACCCAAATATACAGTGAGATATACAAAATATATTTGTAAGGTAAACAATTCAACGTTGATACTTGATAGGGACATTAGAGTTTTATAAGTTATAAACTTCTTACTTCTATCATGTACGAGAATGTTCAATATTATCTCAATATAGACATACTCATTTAAGTATCAGAGAGAGACCGGTAGAAACACCTCCAACCATTTTAATTTGTAAGTGTTTGGATCATCCGACTCCCATTAACCATGAATAAGTCATGAAATTAATATATCTTATACTAGCAAATCTAATATTCTTACAATTTAGTATATTAGTGGTAGAACAATGTTACTTCTAACCAAAGTCGTAACACCTTTTTATTTTATTTTTAGGGAAAAGTCTGAAAAACGTGCATCATGTTTGACGAAAATGGTTTTTGGTACAACTTGTTTTTTGACGATGTTTTTTGGTATAACATGTTGCAAATTGATGGTAATTGGACATTCCGTTCAACTGTCGTTTAATTGTCCCGTTAAGTAGTCACGTGTTTGTCACGTGATCTTCAATTTTCCTTATTTAATTAAACAACAATTAATAAAAGACAATAATACCCTTCTCCTCCAAAAGTCCAGTGTACTTGAGATGCTCATGTTCCTCATCCCACCACGATTCCTAGCTCTTCTGCCACTCGAAGCCCGATGGATTGAACAGGATTTCCGCCCTTGGCATTGAAACGCCAGATCGAACTGAAAACTGATGTAAGCTTTCACCAGATCGAACTGAAAACCGATGTAAGCTTTCACCAGATCAAATTCTGTCCCACTTGATATCAGAAAGATATTGAAGGGCTCTTTCATCGCGCTCAGATATATGATTCAAAAAGAAACAAATGTTATAAAAGTAATTATATTCAACCAGCAAATAAGGACCTCATTTTTGCTCAAATACTAACCTCCTCAGCAAGCACTTTGTTATTCTTCATGGCGTTAAGCCAAAAGTTGGGCATTCTTTTATCTGCTAATAAAAAACATTTTCAGTGAGGACTGACAAGGTAAAATAAAACATACTAGCATTTAACCTTTCTAAAAGAAATTAAAAGTAATGAAGTGCTACCTTCATCAGCATCAACTTTCTCCCCTTCCTTACTTGTTTCAGCCTATTTTGAAACTCCTTTAACTTCAACAACACCATTCACAATCTCGAATCTCTGTAACCATTTCCAGATGAGCAGTAATCAGTAACGAGCATGGTATGGATTATGGATTGACAATGGAGTTACAATTGTATGAACATAAACTTAATACTTAAAGCACCTTGATGTAGAGTGGGTTGTACAATTTCTAGTACTTGGCTTCAAGAGCTGCCCTTTTCTCAAAAAACTTTGCCTTTAGCTCATCCATCATGCTCACTCTGCATTTCAAATAACAAGGCATAAAAGAATATTACTTCATATATTATACCATACCAGAAGAATGAAGCATTAAGCATATTACAAGTTGATGAGCAGTCGCCTAGCACTAAATAACTAAGTAGCTCTAAGACTAGTCAGACGAATAGATGTAGATGAGGCACATTATCGTATGATGTCACCACGCAAGGGACATAGCCGAGGAAGATATGAATCAAGGGTCCATAACGAAGAGAGAGACTCTGAAGAGATTGGTGAGGGATCAGGGCAAGGAGATGGAGATGACCGATGATTGGCAAGGCTCGAGGGCTTGGAGGCCATATCAGGCCAAGGATCATGTAATCTTGGAGAGGAAGATGTACATAGGAAGAAGTAAGCAGAGGAAGAGGGAAGGGCAGCAAAGGAATTACAAGTTATTACTTTTTCAGGGTTGGTCACGTGACTAATCACGTGATAATTTAACGTACAAACTGAACGGCAGTTAGACGAAGGTACCAAAAACAATCGTTTTCAAACATGTTGTACCTAAAACAACCGCGAGGGTTGAAAAACCATTTTCGTCAAACATGATTGACGTTTTTTCAGTCTTTTCCCTTATTTTTATGAAAGTAGACTTACTCGTGTAATAGATTTGCGAATACAAGCTTTGATGAATTTTTTTTGTTCTTATCGAAATTCAAACACGGGATCACACTATCACAAGAGAGCAAACTCCAAATAACATTTTTCTTAGCCAATTAGCCATTTTCATTCTCTTTGCGGAATATGTGTTTAATTTTATATTTTCTGAACTCGAACACATTTTTTTTATATTAACAATACAATACTCAACAATCATACTTTAGTAGTTTCTACTTTCTAGAACAATGACAAACCAGTCCCACCCTACCCATGTTGGGAAGAAGACAATAGGGTGAGATTTGTTGGTTGAGGCCCAGCCCTTGGACCGGTCTGTTTCAATCTGGGCCGGTTTAGGATTAAATCGACCCAATTTTCTTGTGAATGGTAAATGGGGAATGAAGTAATATATTAGGAAATATGATTGTTGATATAATATATCAGGAAATATTTTCTTAATATTCTTCACAATATTGCAAAATATACGTGGAATATTGTTACTATTTTTTATATCAAGAGAATATTATTAATATATTTCTTAATGATATATTTCCTAATAATATATTTCCTAATAATATATATATATATATATATATATATATATATATATTTCCTAATGGAGTGTTTCCTATTATAATATAGTTGTTGGTATTTTTTTATTTCAAGGAGTACCATAAACCCTATAAACAGGGTTGGTTCTTCTCAATTAAAAAACAAATCTTATACAATCCCGAAAATTACCAACAAATATATTGCTCAAGAGTTAAGTCAGATCCGAGTTTCCCGTTGTGTTCGAATTTCCGTCGAAGTCCGAGTTCAGGTATTGTTCAGTTCGGTTAAGGGAAACACCGTGTTTGTTTTGCCTTGACGACACAGTTTTATCCTGGGAGGTAATCGGCTTAATTTTCCTCTTACACGAACCATTTAAGGCGAGGGGGGCGAAATTGCCTTAAGGAGACCGTTTTGATACGGGACTCAGTATTTTTCTGCAAAATCCAATTTTTTGGGCAATTTCGTCATTTTGTCAAATTGCATGTCATTCAATAATTTTATGTAATTTTAATTTCGAAAATTATTATTTAATTCTCCTAAATATTACTAACAAGATTGAGGTCGGTAAGTTGATTGGGACCATGGTGGTTACTTCCAGATGCTACTTCACAAGCGCCATCTTGGAAACACTCTCCGCTGTAGATCCTCATTAATTCACAACAAATTATTATCTCAACCGCAGATTTCACAAAATTAGAGAAAACATTGAAATTTCAAAGTGAAAATGAATCCAGTGTGCAGGCGTATACGTTATCAAGAAACTTCGGTAGATTACTGCGCGCGGATGACTTAAAGGTTATGCATTTATGTTTAAAGGTGTGAGACTTAAGTCGTATGTCTTAATCAACTCTTTCAAAAATTTGAATTTGTGACTGAAATCATTAATAAACTTTTAAGTCATCTTAACAAAAGGGTGGTTCAGAGTTTATTTTATTTCAAACTTAGGTGTTATTTGATTGTGGTATTAACTATGTATTAGTATTAATTAATACAATGTTTGATTAGAAATAATTGTATGTATTAACTAATACACAATTATAGTGTTAATTGAGTATTAACTAATACATAATCTAACCATGGTATTATTTAATACATAGTAAAACTTTACTTAACTACCATAAGTCTATAAATCCTACCTAATAATAGTTTATCATGTTAGTCTTTATTTTTTTATCAAACTTTGTGAATTAATATAAAATATTTTAAAATTATTATTTACTCAGATTATCTAATAATAATTAATAAAAAAAGTAATATATTAAATGAAAAATAAAATTATGTAATACTATTTTTAATTTTTCATCATTAATTCTTCCATATATGTTTTATTTATAAAAAAATCACTAAGTCAAACACAACAATAGTTGTTGAATACCATTCGAATTGAGAAACAATTTATGAGTCCACTTCGACAATGATATATGACATATAATTAATATTTTAAAAAAATAGTTAAAAAATAATAAAATATTTACTCAACAATATTTTAATATTTGCTCGTCTATTTGATATTTTTTTTTAAAAATGTATTTAAAATAACATTAAGCAAACATATATCATTTACTCTATTATTTTTACCGTTTATGTGCATGTATCATGAGAAACAAATTAGAAGTGGTTATTTAACTGTTTTGTTTCTATAGTTTGCTAAGTGTGGTTACACATGTCATGTTGTTCCCAAAATCGATTTGTAAAATCATGTTTTTTTTAAAAAATAAAATCATGTTCTTTGTAAAATCATGTAGTTCCACATGTTTGTAAAACTAAGTCAATGCTCTATTTTTTCTCTTCAAACAAAAATCAATCACACAGTCACTTGGGAACATGAAAGTTTTGAAGCTTTATGCATATGAGTAACATTTTAAGGATGAAATTGCAAAGATCAAAAGAAAATAGTCGAAGTGGATTGAACCGGTCATGACTCAAAGAGGGATACTAATTCATTTTATTTTTGAATTCGTAATTTTTTTTTCCAAATTTTTTGAATATGAATATATTTTATTTTAAAAAATAAATCAATTCATGTGCACAACTTATTTACATTGCATAATAAATTTAAGGGTTTTGAAGTCTTTTTGCCACTTTATGTTAAAACAGGTAATGTAAATTCACTTCTCTTACAATCTAACATTTCAGGTTTTTCATTCAATTGCATTACTCTCAATTCAGCCATACAAGGTACATTTATACAACCTTTCATAGCTAGCTAGTATCTATGGTAATTATTATGTTTACCACATATTTCAAACTTACTATTCTAATTTTGACAATAGCTTACAACTTTGTTGAATATTGAACATTGACTTGCTTTGTTGAACATTGACTAGTTATCTCCAACTCCACTATTCTGACACTCCCCCTCAAGTTGAGTGGTCGGATCTCCGATACTCAGCTTGCCCAGTACTTCCTTAAAAATCTTCGAGTTCACTGCTTTGGTCAGTATATCCGCTAGCTGATGTTCTGAACGAACAAATGGAAACTTGATGCTCCCTGCTTCGAGATTTTCTTTTATGAAGTGTTTGTCCACCTCAATATGCTTGGTCCGGTCATGTTGAACTGGATTTTCTGAAATACTTATCGCGACTTTGTTGTCACATCGTAGTTCACATGACTTGGTTGGTGGAAAACCAATTTCTATCATTAACTTCCTTAGCCATAGCACTTCAGTTAATCCTCTAGCTATTCAACGGAACTCTTCTTATGTCAAAAGGTTGTGAGAGAGCCACAACCTTTTGTTTTTTGCTTATCCAGGTTACCAGATTGCCACCAATAAAGGTGAAATATCCGGATGTGGATCTCCGATCAACTGGGTTTCCTGCCCAGTCAGCATCTGCGTAACCTTGAATTTCCAGATGATCATTTCTCCTGAACAAAACTCCATGTCCTGAAGTGCCCTTCAAATACATCATAATTCTCATGACTGCTTCCATATGTTCAACCTGAGGTTGATGCATAAACTGACTTACTACCCCGACCGCATAAGCTATGTCTGGTCGGGTATGTAACAAATATATAAGTTTGCCCACTGGTCTCTGATATCTTTCTCTTGGATTGTTGAGCCTCCAAGATTGTACATGGAATTTCTTCTTGGAGAATAGACATTGTGAATGTATTTGCTTCCCCCCTTGCCGTGTTTGCCACCGGATACCTGGATTTGCTTGTTCCCCTATCCAGTGTGTATCTTTTAGACGGACGCCCTTGATTCTCTCTTTGGGGTAATTTGTATCCTCCAGTCATTTCCTCCTCTTGTTCTTCTGATTCTTAAAGTAAAAGATTTTGAGGTTCATATGAACTTACCGGGCTTACCTCAGATACCTCAAATGGTGGAGTATTAGTTGTGACACTTAGTTCGCTGGTCGATACTGGCGTATCCGATGTTGGCCTGCTGGTTTGATTTGCCAGCTCTGTTGAGCCATCATAGGAGACACTTTGTCTGTCATAGGAAATGTTTGGGCTACATACCTAATCCTGTGGTTCTACTGTAAGATTCCCTCCTGAACACTGGATTGGTGATAAAAAAAACTCTGTTTCAAGGAAATCACAGTTCATTACGGTGAACATGTGACGAGTTTTAGGATCATAACATCGATACCCTTTTTGATGAACTCCATATCCTACAAACACGCACTTGACTGCACATGGATCAAATTTGGTGCGATCATTTTTAGGTATGCGTACGAATACAGAACATCCAAAAAAACGAGGATTTAAACTGAGTGTGGAGGGCACTTTGGTAATTTCAGAGAGAATACCAAGTGGGTTTTTGAATTTTAGGATTTTCGTAGGGAGACGATTAATGAGATATGTTGTCGTGGCAACAGCTTCATGCCAGAATGTTGTTGGTACTTTGGACTCGATGAGTAGGGATCTTGTCATTTCAAGAAGTATGCGACTTTTCCTTTCGGCCACACCATTTTGTTCTAGAGTGTGAGGACAAGAGGTTTGGTGAATAATTCCTTTTTCTGAAAAGAAATATTTCATATGTTGGTTGACAAATCCCCCCACCCCCCATTATCAGACCGAAAGACTTGAATGTTTTTCTGAAACTGATTTTGGATCATTTGGAAGAAGTGAGTGAACTTGTCAAACACTTTAGATTTTTGTTTTAAAAAATACACCCACATTATACGAGTGCAATCGTCGATAAACAACACAAAATATCTAAGACCTTGACCCCTAGATATAGGTGCTGGACCCAACACATCGGAATGAACTAAGGAAAACATGGAATTCATACGAGTATTACTTGGCTTAAAAGTTTGCCTATGACTTTTCGCAAGAATACAAGTCTCACAAAAAGGATTATCACTCTTATTCAAAAACAAGTTAGGAAATAAAAGTTTTAGATAACCTGAGGATGGATGACCCAATCTCCAATGCCATAATCAAACCTCTTTTTATGAAGTCCCATGAGCAAGCGACACCGAACCTTGTGAGCCACTTCATCAACGTAGTACATGTCAGCGCGTTCAGTGCCACGCCCAATAATCACCCCCGTTTGGATATTCTGCAGTATGCAAAAATTCGGATTCATCACCATAATACAATTCATTTCCTTAGTGACATGAGATACCGACAACAATTTATTTGAGAGGTTTGGAACTAGTAAACAGTTTGAAATTCTCAGGGTTGGAGAGATTTTCACTGTTCCCATTCCCGTCACTTGAGCCTTAGCCCCATCTGCAGTATTAATATACTCAATCCGGGACTTGACAATATTCTTAAGATCATGTGTATCATATGTCGTAGTGTCGATTGCACCACAATAAAAAATCCATTGGTGATTTTTTAATTTGGTGTTATTATGGACTGAATATGCACTCGTCAATTGTTCAGGGGCTGAACTTCAATATTTTTGGGTTGTTCTGTGATTTTTAACAACTTTCGGTCCAGAGTTGCTAGGGTTGAGGGACTTGGTTGCAAATACCAAGTCCCTTTACCTGATTCCCTTGGACAGACGCATCCTTCATTCCTTGCAGCTTGTCCTATCCAGCAACTTCCTTCCTCTCCAGCCACAGTCTTCATTCCTTGCAGCTCTCGCCTAGGGTTTCCTTTATCGGCTCGGTCGTGGTCTTTGCTGCCACATCCAACGAATTCGACGAAGCAACCGTCCCAGTCATCTGCTGGTATGGACCGAGGAAGGTTAAGACGAGGATTCCCTGCTTGTTGCGTCGGGCTTTCGCTGCCACCGTGCGTGCTGGTGGCTGACGGGTTGTTCACTGTGGAGGCGGCGCGACTCTTCTCCTTCTCGTCCCACCAGTTGGGGTATCCGACTAATTGGAAGCAACCCTCCTTCGTGTGGATATTCTCCCCACAGTGAGTACACTTGAGCTTATTTTTGTCGATCCGGGATGACGACCCGCAGGTTGCACCGGCCGTATCCGACCGTTTATGTCCCGATCGAATGAATTTGTTTGTTGTGTTTGCTGTCCCTTCGAAATATGTATGCTCGGTTATTGTTGCTAGTCGTCCGTCCCCTATGCCCAATGATCCTCCGTTGCCAATGGTTGCCGCTCCTAGAATCTGGAGCCGGGCGGCCTCCTTCCTCACCGAGGCATATACGGCTTCGACTGAGGGCAACATGATCTCCCAAAGGAGGTCCCGTTTGATTATGTAGAATTTCGAATCGATACCTCCGAGAAACTGGTAGAGCTTAGTCTCATTCCAAATTTCATTGTATGCTATGATGTCGGTTGTGCATCGCATCGGATTCGGCCTTTGGGCTTCAATTTCCCCCAAAGGGACTGCATAGTTAGCCAGAATTCGTCCATGTTGAAACTACCTTGTATTGTTTTTGCTGCCTTGTTATGTAGATCGAACACTTACACTTGTAGTGAGTCTTTGCCACTACCATAGGTTACCTGCAATGCCGTTCACAAATCGTTTGATGTAGGATAGTGAGCAACATTGTTAGCTAACCTTGATTCCACGTTTTGTATGATCCATGAAAACACGATTAAATCGTATTGTTTCCATTTTTGGTAATCTGGTTAAGTTCTGGCCGGGGATTCGGGTTCCCCTATCAGATGTTCCAGCCGTCCCCTTCCTCCTATTGCAATCTGCATAAGTCTTGCCCATAGGTGGTAGTTCGGCCCATTGAGTTTTGAGCTGATTGTGATTGTTCCGGGTAGCTCTCCTGGTGGTCAGTGACTGCCATTCAAGCCCTGCCTAAGCACCCTTGCTATTCGGATGGTTAGGTCATCTTCACTGAGGCTGAAACCTGGCTGGTTTGTGGTGTTGATGCTTTCGTTGTCGGACATATTTAGTGGATTAGTAAATGATGAGAAAAACAAGTTTAATCTCTATGGATTATAACCATGTTCTGATACCATGTTAAAACAGGTAATGTAAATCTGCTTCTCTCATAATCTAACATTTCAGGTTTTTCATTCAATTGCTTTACTCTGAATTCAGCCATACAAGGTACATTTATACCGCTTTTCATATCTAACTAGTATCTATGGTAATTTTTATGTTTACCACATATTTCAAACTTACTATTCTACTTTTGACAATAGCGTACAACTTTGTTGAATATTGAACATTGAATTGCTTTGTTGAACATTGACTAGTTGACTCCAACTCCACTATTCTGACACTTTACGTATAATTTTATACCGAATCAAACACTGTCTTAGGTTATACATGTATAAGTATATCTTAATACATGTCTCATCCAAATATAGTATTAACTAATACATGTATTAACTAATACGTGTATTAACTAATACGTGTATTAAATAATACATCCAATTAAACGTCCCCTTAAAGTAAACATTATTTTATTTCACACATCTTTGAATTCTTGCTTGTAAATAATGGTTCTATTTAATTATTGAGTATAGTACTCCAATTTCATTTGATGTTTAATTAAATTGTGTTTCTCTTCTTTAAGCAACAAGACTATATATTTTAGGCTCTAACGTACGAGAAAAAAAGAAGCTGTAATAGGCATTCAAATAAATTTTGGATTATTCAATATGAGAAAAGGACAGGTAAGCATTGTCGCTATATTCAAACTTAAGATAACTTACAATATTTATGGACAATATAGGATTCTTATTACTATATTTATCAAACCCTAATGAGATTATATATATATATATATATATATATATATATATATATATTAATCCTTAATCCCTTGATATTTGATAGGCACTACACGCAGTGGGTCTTTCCGGTGAACGGTGAGTCCACCACCTTGTTCTTTCATCGACATCTCTTCACACTTCATCCCTTCCGGAAGCTCCCAATCAAAACAATACAACAGATTGGCTAACGCGAACTCGACAGTCCCGACTCCCATGGCGAGTCCGGGACAAATTCTTCTTCCACTTCCAAAAGGCAACAACTCGAAGTTCTGTCCCTTAAAATCGATGTCCTTGTCTTCGAATCTGTCAGGATTGAACACCTCAGGGTTTTCCCAGCTGTTCGGGTCTCTTCCGATTGCCCATACATTGACGAAGATTCTTGTTCCGGGAAGGACATCGTAACCTCCAATCCGACAGTGTCGAATGGCTTCGTGAGGGATCATAAGAGGTCCCACTGGATGCAATCTCAGTGTCTCTTTCACCACCATTTTTAAGAATTTGAAATTTGAAATATCGACTTCTTCCACCTTCGGTTTCTCCACGACGGACCTCCGAATCTCGGCTTGTACCTTCTTCATCACTCTAGGGTTTTTCATTAACTCCGCCATTGCCCACAATATGGTGATGGATGTGGTGTCAGTACCTCCAAGGAAGGTGTTCTGACATTAAAGACGTGATTATGTTAACGTTAAATGAATGTTTAGTTATATATATATATATATGTGTGTGTGTGTGTGTGATTATTACACTATAAATTTCGACCTAAACCAAAAAAAAAGAAATTGAAGACTTAGTTAAACAAAATCAGCAAATATTTATAGATGGCAACTGAGCGAATAAAATATTAAGGTGAAAACTCAAAATTTAACCTAACATTACGGATTTTACCCTAGTTTAAATTAAGGGAATAAGTATACTGAATATTAGAGTGTAGTATAGAGTCTACTTGTCCTATTAATAAAAATTTAAAAAATTAATGTTATAGTATAAATTGGCTACAATCAATTAACTTATTCTTTTAAAATAAATATATTTATTTTTATTTATACCCTCATTATACCCTAAAATTAACTTTAAATGTAAAATTTTACCATAATCACCGCCTTTATTCTCTGATCCGTGAGAGTATTATGTGAATCCTTCTGCAACGAGATCAAAACATCCACAAAGTCTTCATTTTCACCCCTGTCTGACCTCTCTGGACTTCTGTGTTTATCAAGCAGCATCTGGAAGTAACCATCCAGATTCTGAAACGATTTCTCAAGCCTGGAACTATACCCAGTAAATTTATCGACAGCCCGACCCCACCAGTTGGGGAAGAACTCCTCAGCTGGGAAACCACCAAGAGCATTCATGGCGTCATTAAAAACACCTTGGAAGTTCTTCCCTCCAAATTGGTCCCTCCCATAGAACTTCCCGAAAGCCAGATTGGATATGATCCCGTCAGTGAGCTCAAATATCTTCCCGTCAAGCTCGATCAGCTTTCCCGAGTTCTGCATTAGGAATTCAATCAGGCTGTTTACTTCCTCTTCTCGAGCCTGCCACAACGAACGGGATCGTTTCGTTGTCATCAGTTCGACTGTGAAAATTCTCCGGATCTCTCTCCAGCTATCACCGTAAGGAGAAAACGCCATGTCTACATAATCATACGAGATCTTTCTAGGACCTGGAGATTCAGGGCGGGTACATGTATCGAGGTCGTTAGTCTTGAGGATCTCCTTGGCAGCCTCTGGGGAGGAGACCACGAGAGCAGGTACAAACCCTAGCTGGAGTTGCATGATAGGGCCATACTTACAGGATAGTTCAAAAAGGGCTTGATGGGGCAGTTTACTCCATTGATGTAAGTTGCCGATGATAGGGAGCTTTGGAGGGCTTGGAGGAAGCTTCAAACCCTTGAAGGAGGCTAGTTTGTTCTTGAAGAAGAGGAAGGCAACGAGGAAGAGGAAGAGAAGAAGTAGTAGTTCTGGTAGCCATTGAAGGGAAAGAATCAGTGTTTCAGCCATCTTTTAGTTTCACTGCATGTGCATGACTCTCCATTTGCAGAGTGTAAGAGCATTTATATAGAGATAAGATTGTCTGTGGATATATTGAAAACTAATGAATTTTTGTAAACCCTAATCCTATCAAAATAACATCAACTATTTATAACATGTCATTATTAGGATTGGCAATGGTACGATTATTTAAAAAAAATGTATAATTGCACCACAAATAAGATTGGACATACCGACATAGATTTGTAACATATTCATAATCACTATTTATAATCAAAATTTTATTTTTATAATCAGATTTTTATATCAATATTTTTGAACAAAAATAACTAACTAATTAAAGATCAAAGTTTCAATATTGTTGCAATTAATTGCACAAGAGAAGTATAATAATATATTTTAACAAGTACCAATACCATATAAGTATATAACTTCCAAAATACAACGCAAATTAAGACAAAATTTAACACCACCTTAAAAATTAAAGTCGAGTATTGTCTTTTACTAAAAGAAATCAAGAAGAAACCGCTACGTGAGTTTGTCACACCGTGAATTCCTCACATCAGAAAGAAAAAAACTTTTTTAAATAAGAGATATACAATTCAATTGGAATAAAAACACATTATTTTATGCACTCATTAGGGTTGGAGTGAACTATGGATAGGACCGGCAAGGATGCGGTGAAAAATCCATAACCATGATTATAACTGTTACTGTTTAATATGGTTAACGGTACCATTATGGTGCGGTGCCGTTATGATGATGAATTTTCTACCCATAATATTTACGGACCTATGGTTATGGTATTTGAGTTATACGCAGGGTTATAACCATGATTATTATATAAATATAATAATTATTTATTATTAATAAACTAATATATACTAAATATAATTGAAGTTGCCGTTATTATTAATATACTAATGATGTTAATATTTCATCGGTGTTAATGTTGAATTTTAATGTTAACTGATGTGAATGTTAAGGTTGAATTAATGATGTTAGTGTTATATATTTTTATTGTTGTTAATATAGATTTATGTATTTTTTTTAAATAATATTTTCGCTCTTTTATTATATTATATGTGTATACGAATAAAACAGTGGTTAATAACCACAGTTATTTTAATGGTTATGCTATTGAAAATTGTATCCGTAATAATTATGCTTATGATATATACTTTAAAAATACGGTATATTTATGATATTTATACTATACCCTAACCCTCATAATCATTCTGACTCATTATTATTAAATAATATCAATAGTTAATTATACCGTAAAAGTCTTGCTAGTGGGAGAAAACAATGGGTCATTTACATAAAGTATAAGATTGTGAAATGAGGGTAGATTGTGACACCGTGAATAGACACACACGGAAAAAAAAAAAGATATGTATATTTAAGTTGATTATTGTTACATCAGTTAAGACAATCGTATAAGTCACGTTGCATTGAGCGCGACTCACCATAACATATTCTCGAGACATTACAAAATTATATTGTTATAAATAGCTTACTAATATATAATTACGATTATGATTGTAACTGTAATTATAAATTAAATTTCATACCATAACTATAACATAATTAACTACAACTAATAAATTATGTAAAAAAATCTGTAAAAGAATTTTCACCACAATATTATTAATCCTTAATCATTATCAAATTTTCACCGCACTATTTACATAAGTCTTTAGTTCCCTATATCTGAATCACTACACCATCTTAGACTAAATCTACTCTAAGGTTTCCCAAAACATTAAAAGTTTTCTTCAAACCAACCACTTCATTGACCGGTTGATCAACAACCTTATTTACTTCAAGATAATTATGATTTATTCTCCATATTCGAAAAGCCGCCTATTGTTAATTAGTAACATTAGTGGTCTATCCTCATTTTCATCATCGATAATAGATTATTGATTTTAAAGCAGAGAAACCTCAATTGAATCAATGTTTAAATCTTTTGTCACTAGGAGAATATCTCTAATTGTATAGAGTTGTGCAACCACATTATTAGAGATTTGAAACTTTTTTTTTTCTGAATTTCGGAAGGACTGAACTGTCAATAGTCAGTTTTTTAATCTAATTATAAGATAGGATAGGGTTTTCCATCCAACTAATATTGGTAAACATTGACAATTCTACATTAGGAGCCAAATGATAACGTTAACGTTTTTAAAAGAATCGTTCAACTATCTCTATAATTTTTTTATTTTTTCATAGTAAATATACAATTAAATTTCTAACATCACATAGTTGATCCTAAATTTGACCGAAAAAAATAGTGTTTGGTTAAAACTTTAATTATGTATTTATTAAATAAAATTAGAATATCTAAATAGGTAAATCACAACCTAAATAATAATAATAATGTTTAATTTCAATTTTCAGTAATATATATATAGAATAAAATACGAGATTGCCCCTAAAGTTTACGTCAATTTTAAATTTCCCCCTTAAAGTTTAAAATTTTAAATTTTAGTCCTAATGTTTGAACCAAATGAAAAATTCTTCATTCTCGTCAGGCGTCAGCTGAACCTTTGTTATGACAAATTCATGGTCATGTGCGGCTCACGTGGTTTATTAATATTTTTAATTGACAAAATTGCCCTTCGTATGGACGCTTCGCCTGCAAGCACCGTGAACTTCTGATCTTCTCCCTCTAAAGCTTCATCCTCCATATGGTTTCAGTGGAGCCAAAGAAGATGGATTGAGCCGAAGAAGATGAAGTCAAGATCCATCCGAGAGGTGGAGCCGAAGAAGATGGATGATTCTTGTTTCAGTGAATAATTCTCAGGGAAGAATACCGACGGTGATATCGAAAGAGAGTGGGTCGTATTGGAACCCAATTTCACCTCTGAATCAAGAATATTGCCGCCGTGGATAAACAGAGGATCGTTGACGGTGTAGGAAGATAAGTCCGCTTCTGATTTCATGTTCCATGTCTGATTCTTTCTCAAATATGCTCGTCAATTTCAGGGAATTTAATGTAACAGAGGATATCTATGAAAGTGATTCGATCGAGCTGTTGTCTCAGTGTGGGATTGATTTTCAGAAGAACGTGGAAAAGGGTATCGATGTTACTCGTTTCAGTGAGCTTCTAATGTCATATGGCATTGTTTTAAACAACGATGAGAATTGGGTTATCTTCCACAGTGGATATGATTTTAGGTATTTGCTCAAGCTGCCGACTCGCCGGGTAGGGGTGACAATTTCTGACACGACACGATTAAACAACCTGTAGCGACATGCATTTTACACGATAATAACACGACACGATTACTAAGCGTGTCTAAACAACTCTTATACATATAGACACGATTATTAATCGTGTCTAAACACATCTAACTTGCAAATATACGACAAACACACGATTAATTAATCGTGTCTAATTGTGTCGTGTCCAACTGTACACGGTTACAGTGCTCCCTTAAAAAAACTATACTTGTGCATAGCTGATAATTAGTTTACAATTGGGCCGACTCTAAACACATGTATTAATAATAGTAACACATGTATTAATAATACAAAATTCCTATAATAACAAATGTATTTTAACATTTAACACAATGTATATATAATAACAAATTTCTTATGTATTTGTTTTCTTTCCCTTTGCAAAAAATAATACATAAGACATAAGACACGAATTTCCATTTGTAAATAAATATTAGAAATTTCAAGTTTAACAACTCTGTCATGGCTAAGACAAAAATATTTCTTTAATAGAGTATCGTCTCGCATAAATATAATATAGTACATAACATTAGACATGGAACTATTAATTTATATATGAAAAATGACAAATAACACACAAAATTACTTTTTGAAATATTGAAATTTGAAGACCTTACTTTTTGAAATTTAAGTATAATAATACTAATAAAATATTGAAATACCCACTTACTTTTTAATATTGACTTTTGACGATCTTACTTTGTATATAAGAATTTGTGTATATATTTGGTTTAAAGCGTATATGAGTTTGACCTTAACGGACCCCGTGTCTAAACAACTCTTATACGTTTAGACACAATTAATGAATTATCTGTTTAGACACGAGACATGTTTAGACACGTTTAACATTTATCCATTTAGACACGAGACATGTTTAGACACGACACGATTAATGACACGACACGATTGCCACCCCTATCGTCGGGCCTTACCCGAAACTCAAGTCGAGTTCTTTGATATGATCAACATGTATTTCCCCATTGTTTATGATATCAAGCATCTGATGAAGTTCTGCAACAACCTCCATGGTGGATTGAACAAGCTTGCTCAGTTATTGGAAGTGGATAGGGTTGGGATCATGCATCATGCTGGGTCTGATAGTTTGCTCACTTCTTGTACATTTAAGAAGTTGAGGGACACGTTCTTCAATGATTCCAAACTAAAGTATTCAGGTGTCTTGTATGGTATTGGTGTTGAGAATGGACATAATTACAGTTTTTTTTTGGGAAAAGTCTGAAAAACGTCCATCATGTTTGACGAAAATGGTTTTTGGTACAACTTGTTTTGTGACGATGGTTTTTGGTATAACATGTTGCAAATTGATGGTAATTGGACCTTCCATTCAACTGTCGTTTAATTGTCACGTTAAGTAGTCCCGTGTTTGTCACATGATCTTCAATTTTTCTTATTTATTTAAACAACAATTAATAAAAAAAAACAATAATACCCTTCTCCTCCAAAAGTCCAGTGTACTTGAGATGCTCCTGTTCCTCATCCCACCACGATTCCCAGCTCTTCTGTTACTCGAATCCCGATGGATTGAACAGGATATCCGCCCTTGGCATTGAAACGCCAGATCAAACTTAAAACCGATGTAAGCTTTCACCAGATCGAACTGAAAATAACTCCCGCTCTACACTTCACATTGACTGGGAACCACTCCTTACTAAAACGGGATTCATGTATCTCACTGCGGGGGTATTCACATCATCGTCACTCTCCCTCCCAACAAGATTTGAAGGGCCAGCATCTGCCATGCATCTATTCAAGCATGAACAAGTCAGTACATTCAGAGGCTTCTTTATCAGTAGCTATTGGTATTAATTTGGACGTCCTTTAAGGGAGAAATCACTTACATTTGCTTTTGATGGGTCCCATGAAAAGAAGCGAGTGAAGAATGGGGGTTCATGGCCTTCTGAGACAACATATAATGGAGTATCCAGTGACAGTCCCTCAATCAGAACATCCTTCTCACATTAGATCTGCCATCAGTGATTCAGTATGTACATGTTTATTGAGAAAAAAGATACAAGTAAAGAGAAGCAGTAAACTTGTCCAAGAACAAAAGCTTGTTCCTTAGATGTAATACCCGAATGGCATCCTATCCACACATAAACTTCATCATGGCAGTTTATATTCATGTAAGCAAAAATGTCATTGAGTTGTTAATAATTCTTACTGGTTCAGCACCAGCCGCCCTTAGAGCCGAACTGATGTGCATAACCTCGTCGTATATTTCCTTGTACGATTTCCAGATATACGGTCCAACCTTCACACCCACAAAACAATCCAAGCAATGTTGAAGAAGAATAACTATGAGCCGAATCGAGAATGCAGTGTAAATTTCGTATAACTGACCTTTCCATTGTCAATTTTCTGGAAACTTATCCACAGAGACCGCGTATTTCATAATTTTTTCGATATCAGAACCAAGCAGACCAAGAATCAGTACTTTTTCTATAACTCTGAGAAGGCAAAGATCAAGGAAACTAGATCAGCTCACCTGAAAATATCCCAGGAGGGAATTTCTTCTTGGCGAACAGACTACGGTAGACGGGGTCGACCGAAAATTTCCCGTCTTGTCCTTCTTCTCCATCTGCAACCTTAGAAGAGAAGCTCTTCATTTTTCGTAGTTTACTAGACCTGAGAACAGAAAACTCTCTGTAAATTCTTTTATATATGAAAATCATCGTCTTCATCAGTAAAAGGTCCGATTATTTTGCTGTAGAAAGTTATAAAGAGTGACCCACAAACAAAAAACTCCAGAAAAAGTTACTAGCTTGTGTAGAATGGAGAAAGGGGCTACCTTGGTGTAATCCCAGTTTACACTTTAGATCCTCCACTACTCTTTGATAATTGAATTTTGCAACACAAACAAGTAAAGCGGTGCCCCCATTTTAACTTTCAGACTTCAGCAACTGAATATCCTTCTAGCAACTGATGAAGTGACTCTCCTAAAACAACATATTGATCTCGGCAAAACCTTGACAAAACTTCAATAGCTTTGTCCTGCAGTGAGGGATCAGCATCAACAATTGACAAAACTATCGGAGCAATGCTTTCTGGAGATTCCGATAAAACTGCCCATGCTGGTTCATCGAAACATAAGCTGACCTATCCATCCTCTGCCACGGCTCCAGCAACGCACCAGCTCCTTCGTTTTGGGTCTGGGAAAGAACTGGTACTGGACGGGATTAGAAGAGGAAGACGTACAGAGGAAGAGGTAAGGGCAAAACAAGAATTACAAATAATAGTTTTTGTAGGTGAGTTACGTGACATTGCGTGTAGTTTTAACGTCTAAATTGAACGACAGTTAGACAAAAGTACCAAAAACAATCATTTACAAACATGTTGTACCTAAAATAATCGTGAGAGTTGGAAAACCATTTTCGTCAAACATGCTGGACGTTTTTCAGACTTTTCCCTTTTTTTTTTTTGTAAATCATAAACTACAACAAATGAAAAGAAAAACTATTTTTTTAACTATTCTAGAAGTAGTCTTATCTTGACTATCAAACATCAGGAGCTTCAGAATATCCGAGGGACGATTCGTTAGAATATGAAAAGGCTCCTCCAGGTTGAAAGCTTCCTTAGCCAAAGCATCTGTCACCCCATTTGCTTCCTGGAACAAGTGGTCTATCTGCATCTGGATCCTCAATCATCAAATTAATTGCTTTCTGAGTGTCTGCTTCGACGTGCAAATCCTGCACTCCCAAGTTCGCTGCCATGGTTAGACCGTCTCTTATAGTCCACAGTTCCGCCACTAGACTATTGGTGATTCTTAAACGCCTTTGGAATCATTTTAGCCAACCTCCCTATTCATTTCACATTACTCTGGCTCCGCCTGCCGGGCATGGGTTCCCCATTGCTGAGCCATACGTGTTAAGTTTAACCCATCCATGATCTGGAGGTGTCTAACCAACCCGGATGATCTTTATTCTCTACTGAATATTTCTCCTCTTGGAGTTGCCTGATATGTCCTTTGCATGAATCATACTTAGAGTAGAGACATCAACTGAAATAGGAGGGTTATTGAAAACAAATGAATTTTTATTCTTCCAGAGTAGCCAAATGGTCGCTGGGAAGATAAATCTGCATTCAATGCCTTTCTCATGAAGATAATTGAACCTGCAATTCAACTCAGGCCAAGCTGGGAGATTAGACAAATAGAAATCATTTAAACCGTAAGGAATATCAATATCATTCCAAACTTCACTCGCAACCGCACAATCCCAAAGAATATGGAAAGTATTTTCTTCATGTATACTGCAAACCCTGCAAATAGGGTCAATATTCATTCCCCTTTCGTAAAGAGTCTGCGTTGTGGAAAACCTATTGTGAAGGTTTTAATGCGTGGGATGGTATCGGACTTCTAGATCCATTCCCAGTTTCCTGAAACAAGATCTAATTTTCTGATTCTATCATGTTTAATGAAAGAATGGACAGAATACATAGACGAAATACATTTCGGGGTTCCCATCCAAACTAACTTATCATGAATAACAACCGAAAAGGCTCTAGGAATCACCCAAATTTTTTCCTTGACTCCATCAGGGAGATGGAAGGAGATCTTAGAAAAGTCTCACTCCCCCGATTCCTGCATTAAATCTTTTACACAAATATTTTCCTCATTGCGATTCAGGGGGGCCATTAATGATCGATCTAAGTTTAGTTTGTCCTAACCACGAGTCAGACCAAACATTAATGTTATTTCCCTCTCCAATGACCCAACCCATACCTTTATCAACGGTTTGAATTCCCTGAACTAACGATTTCCTATTCAAGGATCTCCCTCTAGTGAGTTGTCAGTTTGGATTCAAATATTTGAACGTCAGAATATTAGCCCAAGGGCTAGAATTATTCTGACATCTCCATGAAAAATTTGCAAGTAAAGGTAAATTTCTTTATATGGTAATTGGAATATTTAAACCTCCAAACTCTTTTGATAACGTAACTGAATTCCACTTTACAACATGGAGCTTCCTTTTATCATCTGTAGATCCCCATAAGATATCTCTATTTAACTTGATCAACCACTTGCAAATCCCAATCGGAAGAGCCGTGCATTGCATAATATAAGATGGAATTGTGGTCATAACTAAATTTATGAGAACATTTCTGTCGGTCATAGATAATAATTTAGACATCCATCCTGTAAGTTTATTTCCGATTTTGTCCAAAATGAAGTTAAAAGAGCTGATTATTTTGTTCGACAAATTCATTGGGAACCCCAAATAAGAATAGAGGTTTTTCCACCTTTTTTAAACTCAACATTCTAGACAGATCCAAAGTTGACGCATCATCCAAATTTTTGAAAAAACAACTTGGAATTTTTCAAAATTAACCTTTTGGCCCGAGATTGAACAAAAAATATCCAGAGTTCTTTTCATAGTCTCACAATTCTGAATTGATGCATTGCCTAGAAAAAACAGATCATCCGCAAAAGGAGATGAGATAAAGCAACTGATCACATACCCTCATCCGCGATCGAGTCACTACCCCTAAAGAAGGAGACACTTCTTCTTCCATATTCAACTCTTCTTCCTCAAAGTGATAAATTGTTGTGTCCTTAGTATCACCGTGACTCATTTCATTAGAAATTGACCCAATTACTTTCGTACGCCCACCAATTATTTCTGTAGTATTTATACCATTATCATTGATTGGCAACCCAGAATTGAATCTCAGCCCAGTAAGCCCAGCATTGATGTCAACCCAACCCCTTGCAAACACTTCTTGCTGAAGCTAGACTCTTCAGGAAGAATGGTTAAATGGGTGATCGAGCTGAGCGAATTCAAGATCAAATTTGCGCCGAAAACGGCCATCAAAGGTCAAGCATTGGCAGATTTCATAGTGGAAAGTACATGCATCAGTCTAACAAAAGCAGAAAACCGGCCAAGTCAGTCAGCAGATACAAGCAAAGGCTGAGAACTCTATACTGATGGATCATCTTCAAGAGAAGGCTCGGGGCAGGATTAATTCTCATCCCCCCTGAGGGCGAGCCTTTAAAGTTTGCGATTGCCCTTACTTTTAAGGAGACCAATAATGAGGCCGAATATGAAGCTCTTATCACTGGACTGCGACTCGCTAAAGGAATGGGCATAACATCACTCAGGGCAAAAAGCGACTCAGAGATAATTGTCGATCAAGTCAATGGAACTTATGAAGCCAAGGGGGAAACGATGAAGAAGTACCTCGAGATAGCTTAAAAACTCATCGCCGAAAACCCAACTTTCGAGATTGAGTCTATTCCTCGCCAAGACAATCAGCTGGCAGACTCTCTAAGCAAGCTGGCATTCAAAGGGACAAGAATTCAGGATGTGCAATTTCTGGAACAAGCTCTATATTCAGCTCTCGACAACCGAGCAGAAGTCTTCAAAATTCAAGGGCAGGTAACCTGGATGACTCCGTTCCAGAACTTCTTGAAAGAAGGAATACTCCCAGAAGACGAAGGCGAGTCCACGAAAATAAGTCGTCTGTCTGCAAGATATATTCTCATAGATGGAGAGATCTATAGGCGAGGATATTCAACTCCCTATTTAAGGTGCATCTCTCCTCCCGAGACAGAAAGAGTTCTCCGTGAAGCTCACGGAGGAGTTGCTGCATGCCATGAAGACGCACGCTCATTGACGCGCAAAATCTTCAAATTAGGCTACTATTGGCCAACCTTGAGCAAAGATGCGACAGAATTGACAAAGAAGTGTGCAACTTGTCAACAGTTCGCACCACGATCCGGTCGACCACCAACACTGCTATCCCCAATGGTAGGCACCTGGCCTTTTGCTCAATGGGGAATAGAGATCTTGGGCCCCTTTCCCATCAGCACTGGGCAAAGAACCCACATCATAGTGGCGATCGACTACTTCACCAAGTGGATAGAGGCGAAAGCTTTGGCCTCTACGACTGAATTCCAAGTGATCAAGTTCCTGAAAATCAACATATTTTTGCGGTTCGGCGTCCCCAAGATACTCATAATGATCCACAATTCGTAGGGAAATAACTTAAGTGACTCTGCAAAGAATACCATATCGATCACACATTCAGCTCGGTACACCATCCTCAAACGAATGGGCAAGCCGAAGCAGCCAACAAAGTTGTCTTGGCAGGACTCAAAAAGCGAGTTCAAGCCTTCAAAGGAAACTGGGCAGAATAGTTTAATAATGTACTGTGGGCTATTCGAACAACAACCAAAACATCAACGGGGGAAACGTCATTCAGTTTAGTGTATGGATCAGAAGCAGTAGCACCCGCCGAAATAGCGGTGCCTACCCACATAATCCTACACTTTAACACTGAAGCGAACGAAATTGAGCGCAGAACAGACCTTGCAGACGAAAAGCGATGGCAATCAGACAAAGCCCAAGCTAAAATGCGAACATATTTTCGTGGTTCGGTGTCCCCAAGATACTCATAATGGTCCACAATTCGTAGGGAAAGAACTTAAGTGGCTCTGCGAAGAATACCATATCGAACACAGATTCAGCTCGGTACACCATCCTCAAACGAATGGGCAAGCCGAAGAAGCCAAAAAAGTTGTCTTGGCAGGACTCAAAAAGCGAGTTCAAGACTTCAAAAGAAACTAGGCAGAATAGTTTAATAATGTACTGTGGGCTATTCGAACAACACCCAAAACATCAACGGGGGAAACTTCATTCAGTTTAGTGTATGGATCAGAAGCAGTAGCACCCGCCGAAATAGCGGTGCCTACCCACATAATCCTACACTTTAACACTGAAGCGAATGAAATCGAGCGCAGAACAGACCTCAACCTTGCAGAAGAAAAACGATGGCAATCAGACAAAGCCCAAGCAAAGATACGACTTGCGACCGCCCGATACTTCAACAGGAAAGTCTGCGCTCGCCAATTTTTCGTGGGGGAGATAGTTATGCGAAGGAATGAATTCACAAGACTGGACAGTTAGAACAAGCTTTCAGCTAAGTGGGAAGGTCCATACAAAGTAGTAGAAATTGCCGCCCCAGGATCTTACTACTTGGAAACCACAGAAGGTGTAAGGCTACCCCGTCCATTTAACTCCGAATATTTAAGGAGGTTTTATGCACAGCTTGTAATCAAAATGTCATGTCAATAAAACAAATCATTCCTTCATAAAGCATGACCACTCGAACCAAAACGAAAGAAGAAAGAGGATTGCGAACGAACCATCAAGGTAACAGTTCCTTTCCCAAAAAAGACCCAATATCAAAATTGGGCGAAAGACCTGATGACCGATTCAGGCGAAAGACCTAACGCCAAAGTTAGGCAAAACGAAAGACCTAAAGTCAAATTTAGGTGAAAGACCTGACACCAAAGTTAGGCAAAAGACCTAACGCTAAAGTTAGACAAAATGAAAGACCTAAAGTCAAATTTAGGCGAAAGACCTGACACCAAAGTTAGGCAAAAGACTTGATGACCGAATCAGGCGAAGACCTAACGCCAAAGTTAGGCAAAACAAAAGACCTGATATCAAAATTGGGCGAGAGACCTAAAGTCAAATTTAGGCGAAAGACCTAACGTCAAAGTTAGGCAAAAGACATGATATCAAAATTGGGCGAAAGACCTAAAGTCAAATTTAGGCGAAAGACCTAACGTCAAGGTTAGGCAAAAGACCCGATATCAAAATTGGGCGAAAGACCTAAAGTCAAATTTAGGCGAAAGACCTAACGTCAAAGTTAGGCAAAAAGACATGATATCAAAATTGGGTGAAAGACCCAAAGTCAAATTTAGGCGAAAGACCTGACAGCAAGGTTAGGCAAAAGATCTGACGCTAAAGTTGGGCAAAAGACCCAATACCAAAATTGGGCAAATTACATGATAACAAAATCAGGCGAAAAGATCTAAGGTAAAAGATAGGCAAAACAAAAAGACCTGATATTAAAATCAGGCAGAAGTCTTGATGCAGAAGGCGAGTGATCCGTTAAGGAAACCGTTCCCTTATAAGTTGGGAAAAAATTAAGACTGGACATCCAAAGCGAACGAATCCATATCAAGGGTAACAGTTCCCCATTATTAGGCGAACACTCCAAAGGACTAAAACCTTAACAAGGCGAACATATCTACAAAAAATGATAGTTTCCTTAAAGGCATAATCCTCGAGTAACAATTCCCTTAAAGATAATTTGGCGAAGGAAGTAAATGTATATATAAAAATTACCATTCTTCTTTCTAAGCCTAAGGAAAGGTCCAAGACCCTATAATGGCGAAACTATCACAAAGCAAAGAGGAGTTGAAAACAAGCATGGTAAAACTTCCAAAAGCATTCAGACGAGAAAGACATCGGAAGAAAAGCCAAACATATTCAAAGTAAAACAGATGCAAATGCTTATGAATATAAAGGCATTCTATATTATTAAAATAATAATAATAACCGAGTCTGATATCAAAAAGTAATTACAAATTTTCCCAAAAAACACGGGAAAACAGAAGTGATTATCATTAAAAAGAAGGAATAAAGATATGGTCGCCAAGGGAGCTCAGGACTTCAAAGTTTGGGTTCTTCTGGGGCAGCAACTTGCTTCTCGGCCCCGGGGGCAGCCTCCTCGCCAACATCAGCACGAGCCTCCTTGGAGTAGTCACTCTCGATGAAGTCCTGAAGACACTTCACCTCCCGGAGAGGAAATTTAGGGTAAATCCGCTAAATTTCGTCAACCAGGATCTGGAGGTAAGCAACCACCTCGGCCTTCATCACCTCCAAGGCGCAGTCGGAAAACTCTTTGGACCTTTTAAAGCCCTCGACCATACTTTGGGGGGATGGGACATACTTCAGTTGTAAAGCAAACTGCTCCTTCTCCGTGGCGAGCTAACGTCTCTCTGCCTCCAAGGCCTCTCTTTGAGCCTCAGACTCCTTCAGCTGGGCCTTCAGGTCAGCATTCGCTGCCTCCACCTCAGCAGAGTACTTGTCGGCCGCCTTGAGTTGGAGCTCAGTTTTCGTCCGCCTGGCATTGGCGAGGACCGCATCATCCTCATTCTCCTTCATGGAGGCGATAAGTCTCTGCTCCTTCTTGAAATACTCGTGGTGAGCATGCTCCACCAAGTGAGTAGCCGCCTCAGCCCTATCCTTCAAACCCTCCATTTGGTCAGGAGTGAACCTCAAGCTCCGGTACTTCTCTAGCTCGATAAGCAGGTCAGTCTGCTTATCAGCGAGCTCCCCTATAATCCGACCAAGAGCCAACTCCTCACGGACGAGCTGATAACAGGAAAATGGGGGGTAAAGGTACAATCAAGATCAAAGAGAGGTCAAAAACGTGATTCAAGGATGAATAAGTGAAGAAGGACTTACCAGGGCGATCGACTCGAAATGCATCCTCACGGCCCCTTCGATGATGGTCAGCTCGGAGGGGATCATCACCCTATCTCTAGGAGGAACAATCCCATCGAGGAGATGCATGCAGAGATCTGGGTTACCCCATAGGGTCATCTGGTCGGAAATCTCCACCTTCTGGTTCCCCAAGGGGCCCAGACGCCCTTGGGGTTTGACGCCTTGGGCGATTGGAATAAACCCATCAAGGGTAAATACTCCCCGAAAGGTGTGTTGAAGGTGCCTGTGGTGGCACCAAGGGTCTGAACCCTCTTCCGAGAACCAGTCCCCTTGGGGGAATCGAGAACAGTCTTGTCGGAGGCAGGCATGGCGACCTCTGCGACCACGACAGCCTTTCCCCGGGGAGCAGCAGGACCCCCGGAGGAAGCAGGGCGTTCCTCACCCGAACTCTTGACCTTCTTGGCGGGAGCCGAACTCGGAGCCTCCTCATCAGCAATCTTCCTTGGAAAAGGTCAACAAGGATATTAAAAACCAAATACTAAAACAGAGGAAGGAACAGTTAAAATGCAGTGGCATACCTTTCTGACGATCGACAGAATCGACCGTAGGTCGTTTATCCTCAGGCTTGCGCTTGGACTATCGCCTCGAAGGAGGAGGTGGAAGACTCAACGACACTTGATCAGCAGACAGCTCTGTCTTAGCCTGCTTGGAAAACAGACTGATGAGTTTTGACCCCTAGTGCCTATAACCAACAGAGGAAAAGAGTCAGAAATTTACCCAATCAATAGAAACTGGCGAGGACTGATGAATGCATGTCAGCTCGAGCATCGACTCTGAAGTTTCCGTCACCGAGCGGATCGAATAGAAGTTCGATTGCCGATGTAGTCGGAAGAAGTCATCAATGGCGTTCTGATCGCTCCCTGACACCTCGCCGAAGCTAGGAGGAGTATCCCTTTCCGGCTGAAACAGCTCTCATGACACACTACCCTTGTAAAAGAAGTAAAACTTCTTGTAGTTGGAGTTGGTAGCACGAAAGTAGTCCACTAAAAGGAAATGAACATTCCAGTTCCAAGTCTGGCCCCTCCATTCCTCAAACTTGGGCCACCGAGTCTGAAAGTGGTGAAGATGGTTCGCCCCGGCGGCCAATCGGTAAAAACACTGGAACAGGGTCAGTGAATACATCCATTCTTGACATAAACACATGAACTTGAACCCAACCCAAATCCTGATGGTGTTGGGTACTAACTGCGTATGGCTTATCCCGTAGTAGCAGCAAAGCTCCTGCAAATCGTCGCAGAGAGGAAAACGCAACCCAACATCGATCTGGGTCGCATAAATGTAAACCTCTCCATCGCGAGGATAGTTCAATCTTAAGCATGGATATATGGAGGCATCTGCTTCTCCCAAGCCGGTCAAGGCGACCACTGCCTTGAACTGAGTTGACTTCATTTCATTGGGCTTGATATCTACTCAGAACACCAGGGTATGGCAAGAACAATACAAAAATGATAAAAAGTAGGAAGCTTTATCTAAAAAGAAACAAAAGGAAGACATCAAAATTTACCTGTCGGGGAGAAGACGGGGACATTTGTGTCAGGCACGTCCACTACCCCCGGCGTGGCTGCCGATTGCCCAGAAATCGGCTTGGGGGCAGAGTTCCTTTGGTCATGCGCCGACGAGGAACCATCTCTGATAGTCAGGGGGCATTGTTAGCCCTGGTTGAAACCTTCTGACCGTAAGAAGATTGGTTGGAAGAAGACTTGTGGGCTGACCCATTTCCTGAAGATTGGTTCTTGGAAGCCATGGAAATAGTAGAAAGCTTTTCGAAAGCGAAGAAGGAGAAGGGGAAAGTTGGAAACAGAGCACTGAAAAGCAATGAACTCTCTGAAATGCAAATTACTAGAACGTGTAAAAGAAAAAAATGTTAAGGTTCGGTTTCTTATATATCCAAAATGGAGGTAACCGAACAGGCACGATCGAAACGGTTCAGAGAATGATTACACCCTTTTGGGTAAAATTCAAAGCAATATCAGAATTCCAAGAGACACCTAGGGGAGACAAACGGTTGGAATGGTACGAAAACTGTCATCCTACCCTCGGGTTACAGAAGACTAAAGGACAGGTATTCCACAATTGTCCGTTCAATTGTGAGTAACAGTATATTAATTAAATGCTCAAGACCCTATACAAAAAAGGTGATTGCCAAAATCCATTCTAAGCCTTTCCAGAAACCCTTTTGACGGTACTGGTCGCCAAAGAGTAGTAAATGTGCATTGATAAACCCTAGCAACCCCAAGCGTTCACCAAAAATGGTAAATGATCGAAGATTCCATAAACTCTAGGCGACCAAACAACCGCTCGCCAAAGGATACAGAGTATTTAAAAAGGCACAAATAGCAGATAATGACAGAAAAGATCCAATCCAAGTGTCACTATCTCAAACCATATCACAGAATCAAGTTTGACCGAAGAAACTTCACTTAAACTTCGGGGGCAAATGTTGGGTATTGATAGTGACAACCCAATAAGGGAAAGGCCTCAGAGGCCCAATAGCTTTGCAGGGGGTAAAACTCATATCATTCAGACCGGACCGACCCACATTAAGGTTAATCTTTCACTCATAAAGCATTCCAGTATCGAACCCAAACCAAAGTGGACGCCAAAGCTCCATCACAGGTCGCCATTAACCAAGGTCACAGCCTCCTACTGCTAGCCATAGGAGTGCTCGCCAAGCGAGTCTAACCTCTCAACTCTGGTCCCACCAACCGTCACTAAAGATATGACCACGATATCCCGCGCATATTCTCTAAAGATTACATACAGTAACTGCAATATTACGTCATAACCGTAATATCTGCTATCTTAATCTTTATCGACACAATATTCACCAAGATATTCTGTTGCCTATAACGGTTTGATCTCTTCACTCTATAAATACCATTTCTTTTCAATGCGTTCATTACGTTTTTGAGTTCATACACAACCGTAAACTCAGTTAAGCATCAAAATGGGGCTCCTCTGTTGTGATCCCCTTCTTGCATGTTCATCGGAGGTCAGGCCAGAGCGGTGATCATCAATCCTTTGCCATTCAAACCACTGTCAAGTCAGCACCTGGGAGTTTCCGACCCAACAAGGATTTTTTGGAGAAAATAAGGAGTTGACCATGTGGGATGTGGTGACGGAGATGTTGGTTGCAGCAAGAGGCAAATTGTCTTCTATTGCATCGGGTAATGACCATAGTTATTGTTAACTAGAATTGTCTTCTATTGCATTTACCTTAACTTCCATTGATGAATTCTACATCTATTTGTAATACAATGCTTGAACAATTCAGCTCTAAACTACAGCTCTAACTATCACTAATCCTAGACAAGACATAGGTAATCTAGGAAAGGTAAGCTTAATAATACATAAAGCTACTAACATTTTATCTGATGTATATGTTGAGCATGTGCAGGTGCAAAATATTCTTCAAGCTGGAGCTCCATGTGTATGTTCCAACACTCCCCCTCAAGTTAAATAGTAGGATCCCCAATATTTAACTTGCACAACACGTTTCTGAAACTTGTTCCGTTTACTGCTTTGGTAAGTATATATGCAAGTTGATCTTCAGAACGAACAAACGGAATCACAATAATTCCATTCTCTAGCTTATTCTTTATAAAGTGCCGATCAATTTCAACATGTTTGGTACGATCAGGTTAAACTGGATTCTCCGAAATGCTTATATTTGCACGATTATCACACATTAACTTACATGGTTCCTGAATAGGAAAACCAATCTCAGTTAATAACTTGTATAGCCATAACACTTCTGTGAGACATCAAGCAATTCCTCTAAATTCTGCCTCAACACTTGATAGTGCCACCACTTTCTATTTTTTACTCTTCCAGGTCACTAAATTTTCTCCCACCATGGCAAAGTAAGCTGAAGTTGATCTTCTGTCTGTCGGATTCCCTGCCCAATCCGCATCTGTGTATGCCTCTATTCTGAGATGTCCATTCTTCTTAAACAATACTCCACTTCCTGGTGAACCCTTTAAATATCGAAGGATTCTAAGAGCAGCTTCCATGTGATCTGCTTGAGGTTTATGCATGAACTGACTTACCGCACCTACTGCATATGCAATATTTGGTCTGGTATGTGAGAGATAAATCAATTTCCCAACTAGATGTTGAAATCTAGCTTGATCTGTTGGTTCAGCCCTTTCTATTATTCTCAATCCATGATTTAACATCATTGGTGTCTCAGCTGGTTTAGAATCCATCAATCTAGTTTCTACCAACAAGTCTAAAATGTATTTTCTTTGTGAAATGAAAATACATGTTTCAGACCGTAGTACTTCAATCCTCAAGAAGTACTTGAGTTCCCCCAAATCCTTCATTTCAAATTCTTGAAACAGATTTTTCCTGAGCTGAACTATTTCTTCTTTATCATCTCCTGTAATAATCATATCATCCACATATACAATCAAACAGGTTACTCGACCTTCCCTTGTTTTAATGAATAAGGTATGATCAGAGTTGCTTTGTCGATAGCCATATTTCTTCATAGCTATTGTAAATCTCCCAAATCATGCATGTGGTGCTTGTTTGAGCCCGTAGAGTGCCTTTTTTAATTTACATACATCTGATTGTTGGAATCATGTGGTGAAACCTGGTGGTGGTTCCATGTAAACTTCTTCCTCTAAATCACCATGTAAGAAGGCATTCTTGACATCAAACTGGTGTAGCGACCAGTTGTTGTTTGCAGCTATAGAAAACAAGACTCGAATAGTATCAATCCGAGCTACAGGAGAAAAAATTTCTGAATAATCAATACCATAGGTTTGAGTATATCCTTTGGCTACCAATCTTGCTTTATATCTCTCTACAGATCCATCAACCCTGTGTTTTACAGTAAACACTCATCTACAACCAACCGCTCTTTTTCCATAGGGAAACTCACATTTCTCCCATGTTTGGCTCTTCTCCAGAGCCTCTATCTCAACTCTCATGGCTTGCCTCCATTCGGGAACTTTTAAGACTGACTCAACATTATTGGGTATGGATTGAGTATATATTGCAGTAGCAAATGCTTGAGCAGCAAGTGTCAAACTCCCCCTTGCAAAGTTTGCTACTGGATATCAGCTTTTTCTTGGGCTGTATTCCGGTTCATATCTGATAGGAGGAACCCCCCTGTTTCTCCTGGATGGCAGTACATATCTTTCCTGTACTGGTGATTCTTCCAAGCCATTATTTTGAGATATAATAGAACCAGGAGTAACCCAATTAGAATTACTAACCTCCAGAATATTCGTCGCGGTTGACGGGGTTGAAGCATCTGAGACCTGTAAAATGGGTGGTAATGTCTCGGTGGTTCCACCAACTTGCCCTGTTGAAACTATCTGAGGAAACACTGGAGTGATCACAGTAGTCTGTATCAACCAATCTAATGGAGTACGATCAAAATTCTCCCCCTGGACAGAAGATTGGGTAGTATAGTAGAACTCTGTTTCTAGAAATGTACAATCCATAGTAGTGTACATACGATTATTTTTTGGATTAAAACACCGGTATACTTTTTGATGAATCCAATATCCCAAAAATACACATTTTACAGAACATGGATTGAATTTAGAACGATCTGTTTTTGGAATATGTACAAAAACAGAACACCCAAAGACATATGGTTGCAGTGTCAAGGCTGTGGAGACACTCATATGACTTGATAAGACTTGAAGAGGTGTTTGAAACTGAATCACAGTCGTGGGAAGATGATTCATAAGATAGACAGACGTAGCAACAGCCTCTGGCCAAAATGAAGTTGGAACATTTGACTCTAGCATTAATGCTCTAGTCATTTCTAGAATATGTCGATTTTTGCGTTCTGCAACTCCGTTTTGTTGAGGGGTATACAGACAAGATGTTTGATGAATAATGCCTTTATCCTTAAGAAACTGTTGGAGAGCAGAATTAACAAACTCTCCACCATTATCGGACCAGAGTACTTGGATATTGGTGTTATACTAAGTTTTGACTAAGTTGTGAAATTCTACAAACTTAGTGATAACTTCAGATTTGTTTTTGAGAAAGTATACCCAGGTCATAAGCGAATAATCATCGATAAAAAGCACAAAATATCTAAAGTCATTACTTGACATACATGTACTACTATTTGGAGCTGGTCCCCAAACATCAGAATGTATAAGAGAAAAAATTGACTTGGCTCTAGATTCAGATATATGGTACGCGTTTTTATGGCTTTTAGCACGAATACAGGTTTCACACACGATTTCTTGATTTGACAGAAATAAACTAGGAAATAATTTATGAAGGTACCCCCAGATGGATGACCCAACCTCCGGTGCCACAACCATTGTTGCCTCGTGACTGTTCCGTGGGCAAGCATTGCAGTTCCGTGTTGAGTCACTTCCTCCACATAATACAGGCCTTGATGTTCAACTCCACGTCCGATAATTTCCCCCGACTGAATATCATGTAGTAAACATAAATCGGGATATATTAGCACCATACAGTTCAACTCTCTCGTGACATGGCTAATAGAGAGTAACTTGCATGCTAAGCTAGGCACATAAATACAATTCTCCAGTTTAATATTTGAGGAAACATTAACGGTTCCTACTCCCTGAACTGGTACCAACTCTCCATTGGCTGTCAGTATCATTTACCGACGTGGAATTGACCGACTTATAAAATCATCCATGTCATAGCTCATCCTATCCGTGGCTCCACACTCAAGTAACCATTTTCTACATTTCCCTGATACATCTTTTTGAGCAAAAAATGTACGAGCAATTTTGTTATCACATTCATAACTATTTAACCCAAAATACGAAAGCCCAAATAATTGATTTTGGCCCGAATCTGGAACAAATGAGTGGCCCAAATCCGGACCAAGTTGCCCAGCTCCTGAACCCGGCCCAGCTCCTGGAACCGGACCACTTCGCCTAACCGGTGGCCCAGCCCCCTTAACCATTTTACTTAAGGGATGGGGGGTAATTTATGGTTTACCCCCCAAAAACCTATACCTGCGCTCTGGTTTGGAGCTCCCGCCGCAAATGTCTCATCTCCATTGGAAACCCTAGCGCCGCCTCCTTCCCCGCTGTGGCTAAGGTTTTCGGCCACGAATTGACGCCTAGCCTCCTCCTGTTGATTCCATGTGACATGAGGACCGTCGGGCCTCTCGAGTCTGTTCCATCCATACGCCTCTGTTGGAACCCTAGCCACGACAGCCATGCCTCTATGGTTCGATTGGCCTTTATTCGGAGGTTGGTGGCCTTGAGAAGGAGGCTGGTGGCAGTGGTTCTCGGTGCTGCGACCCCAATCGTCGCGACCATTCACGACCGTGATGATTAGACTTCCGACGTCGATTCCGTCCCTCCGTTGGCTCCTCCATCATTCGGGAAACCCTACTAAGAGGTAACACTCCGATTTTTCGTGTCTTTGTTTTCCACAGTGGCTACATCGGAGAAGTTTCCGGTCGACGCCTCCGATCCGGCCTAGTTTGCCTTTCCCGGCGAGCTGCTGCGGTCTGGAGGTGTGGCCCGAACCGACTCCTCCCGTGCTGGTCTCCGGGAAGAATCGAGCAACTAGCCCCGCTCCAACACCTGTTCCACCTGGTTCGGTCGTTGGGACAACTCCCATGACGGTTCTCCGATCACGCTCCGATCGGATTGTGGCATACGCCATCTCCACCTCCGGTAATGGGCTAATCCTGAGCAAATCACGTTTTTCATTATCAAAATCATTGCTTACTGCGTTTAGAAATTGATAGAGTTTGGATTTGGCCCGGTTTGTGTTCCATATCTGTATATCTTCTGTATACTTCATTGGATTTGGATCACGTTGCTCGATTTCCCTCCATAAATTTTGTAACTTGTTGTACAAGTATTCTAATGAATCCTGACCCTGTTTTGTGTTGTTAGTCCAAACTATGAGATCGAACAATTGGACTCCGTCTTTGGCTTTGTTGTATGTTGCAGATAGTCCATTCCAAAGATCCTTTGTCGTGGGGAATTCAGCATATTGATTGACAAGTTCCGGATCCATATTGTCGAGCATCCACGAGCATACTATGAGGTCATCTTGTTCTCATTGCATGTATGTTGGGTCTTCGACCTTGGGTGGTGCCGGACCACCCATAAGATGGTGAAGCTTCCCTTGGCCACCAATCTTCATTCAGATTAATCGTGCCCACAGGGAGTAAATCTTCTCGTTTAGCTTTACGATTAAACTGATGTTGGATAATGATATGGTTTTGTGGATGGTGTTGGATTGTGCCAGGTTCGAGAACATACTTGCCCACTGAGCTGCAAACGGATCGCTCGTTGGGGTAGTCTCAGTGGTGTGAGTGTTGTCCCCTTCGGAATCTACCATGGTTAAGGTATGTAGGTTGGCTAAGGTAGATGATGATGCCGAGAAAGGTTCAATCGATCATTCTGATCGAACAATCCGACTCTGATACCATGTTAACTAGAATAGAGGAAATATCATATATTGAAGCTTGTTATGCATTCAACTTAGCTTCCATTGATGAATTCTACATCTATTTGTAATACAATGCTTGAACAATTCAACTCTAAACTACAGCTCTAACTATCACTAATCCTAGACAAGACATAGGGAATCTATGAAAGGTAAGCTTAATAATACATAAAGCTACTAACATTTTATCTAATGTATATGTTGAGCATGTGCAGGTTGCAGAATATTATTCAAGGTGGAGCACCATGTGTACGTTCCAACATTTATGGAATGTCTTGGTTATGTACTCATGTGCTAGAGCAAGCTTGGAAAGAGATGGCTCAAACTCTTACCGAGGCGAACTTTGAAAATATTAAAGAAATCCGTGAAGCTGAGCCCCCAAGGTGGTTAGCTGATAGTGCTGCCTCTTCTTGCATGCTATGTAATGTGCACTTTCACCCGATCCTCTGTTCCAGGCACCACTGTCGCTTCTGTGGGGGTATATTTTGTAACCAATGCTCAAAAGGAAGGAGTTTGCTGCTTCAAAAGTTCCGTAAAAGTAACCCAGAGCGGGTTTGTGAAGTGTGCTGCGTGAGGATTGAGTCAGTCCAGCCGTACCTAATGGACCAAGTAGGCCGTGCTGCCCAGTTACCCACCCATGATTTAACAGATCTTAGTACATTGAGATCTTGGCTTAATTTCCCTTGGGGTCAATCCATGGAGTATGAGATATACAAGGCTGCTAACATATTAAAGGGATCCAGAAAGGTAATGTCATTTCTATTAATCTAATCTGCTAATAGCTTAGGCTGAAGATGGCCTAACCTATGCGTTGCTTGGAGATAATCTTGAATAGCTGATCACTTTCTAAACGAAATTTCTGTAGGTGTTGATTGCAAGTACAACTAGTTTTACAGTTATAGATTCTCATTGTTAATGTTCAGACTCGTGTAGTAACTGACATTTACTTGACTGCACTTTCACTGCTTAGGTCTGCGGTCTCTCCCCCGAAAAGTCCATTCCAGATGCTATCCTAAAGAATGCAAAAGGGCTTGCCATCTTCACAGTAGCCAAGATGGGGATGATGGTAACTTATAATATCGGAACAGGAATTGTTGTCGCTTGCAGGGAAGATAGCTCCTGGTCTCCACCATATGCTATTTCCTCAATTGGAGTTGGTTGGGGTGCACAGGTAAGAATTTTCTTTCACAACAGGCTCTTTTAGTTATCTAGTTTGGTGTGTTTTAGCAGATATAATACTGTGTGTCCTTTTCAACAACTTTCTGGGTAGCATTAACAATGGAGACTTTCCCTCCCTCGAATTATTGATACAGGAAGCTTAGGATCACCGTTTCTTATGAACGCTATAGATAATAAACATAGTTTTAAGTTCCTGAGTAATGTTATATGTTGCTCCTTTGAAACTCCATTGATAATTTGGAACAGGCTGGAGGGGAACTGACAGATTTCATAATAGCATTGAGAACAACCAGTTCCGTCAAGACATTTAGTGGAAATGGGCATCTCTCCCTTGGAGGAGGGCTGAGTGCAGCAGCAGTTAACTTTGGCCGGGTTGCTGAAGCTACTATACGAGCTGGTGATGGTGGTTGTGCTGCCTGCTATACCTATAGTTGCAGCAAAGGTCAATCTGCTTTTCCAATCACTAATATACTATAGTAGTTATAGCCGCTCTATTAATCTCTAATATGCAGTAAGCTCGAACTGTAAAACGTCATGAAGCAATTTTAACGATTATGCATTTTCTGGGGTAAGTTGGGTGTTTATGCACCATGCCTACAGGATCATGTCATGTGTCCAATTTAGATTTAGGATTTATAAAGATTTTTTTATTGACACATTTGCTGCTAAGAACACGAATAAAGTGCACCCTTTTGTATTGCTAGGTGTGTTGGTGTAAACACCAATCGAACAAATGGATGTTATTATTGACGTAAACTGTTCAAAAACACATTGCAGGTGCATTTGTTGGCTGCTCGCTTGAAGGGAGTCTATGTTAACAATGCTAAAATGTCAAATACTTTACCAGTCAAAAGTAGCCGAAAGTGGAGCAATTATTAGTCAAAAAGGAGATCACCAGATTGTCAAAAGGAGATCACCACATTGTCAATTATCATAATTAGTAGTTACAGTAAAAGTATGATTGTAATCTCTATATCAACAAATCGACCGAACCAACTGTAGGAAGTGGGCTCACGGCAAGGGCCAGAACCACCGCCAGACCTGGACACGGGAAAAACGTAAGCAAAGCAGATCGTGAAAAACTTTCGGAGGAGAAAAACAAACTCTGATGCTCTCATTGTGGACTGAATCGGCACACAAAAGACGAATGCTTCAAATTAGTCGGATATCCCGAGTGGTGGAATGAAAAAAAACGAACCGGAAAAGCAAAATCCTTCGCCGCGGTAGCCACCGGTGCGGGCAACCTTGCGGTCACCAGCGAAAGTGACAGGGACGAGATGGCCGTAACTTACCTGGCCGAAAGAGCAAGAGTCCAAACCATGACTTACCTCGAGGATGAATCGCCGGGGAGGAGGTCTCGTCAAGGGGAGGTACCGTCAGCTCCATTTGTCCACTTTGACCCATTTGTCCACTTTGACCGAAGAATTGAAGTTGGTCAAAGTGGAATGGGAATATTAGATAATGGAGCTAGTGGAATGAGAATAATAACAGATAATGAAGATAGTGGAATGAATATATATTCATATAATGGAGTTGTGAACAATCAAGCTAATGGAGCTGGTGGCCGACACGCACGTTCTGGCCAACAAAGTGGAGATGAGTCAGCTAGTGGACCTGCTTTTGCAGGTGGCCGACACTCTGGAGCTGGTTCTGGCCGACAAGGAGGAGCTGCTTTTTTAGGTGGCCGACACGCTGGAGCGGCTGGTTCTGTAGGTGGCCGACAAGTTGGAGCGCGTCCAGGTGGAACGGGTTTCTTGGACCGAAGACAGTCGGGTCAAGGTGATAATCTTTTGAATAATTGCAAAAGTGACCCTATAGTTTGTGCTACACAGGATTTTAACCCCGACAAATGTTCCGAGTGGATATTTGATTGCGGAGCAACGGATACAATGACTCACGATAGTCGGGACATAATTTCATGGACAACTCCACGGAAGGAAAAAATTCAGACTGCTAGTGGGAGTCTTACACCAGTAATGGGAGCTGACACTATTCAAATGTCTCCAAATTTGAAATTGTCAAATTGTCTCTACGTGCCGTCATTGTCATGCAAATTATTATCAATTAGTCACGTCACTAGAGAATTAAACTGTACAGTACTGATATATCCGAATTGCTGTATTTTACAGGATATTCAGACAAATGAGATAATTGGGCGTGGAACTGAGCGAGATGGACTATACTATGTCGATGAGGTGGCTCAACAAGGGACTGCGCTACTGGCTCACGGGACGGTAGAAAGACAGTTCTGGTTATGGCACCGTCGGTTAGGACACCCATCACCCTCCTATCTCAGTATTCTATTTCCTAGTTTTAAGAATAGGGATTGTGGTCCATGTGAAACTTGCATTTATGCTAAGAGTCATAGAACTACTTTTCCAACAAATAATACGCGTGTCAATTCAGTGTTTGAGTTGGTTCATTCAGATGTCTGGGGTCCAGCTCCAAACTCTATAAATAGTCGCTTCTGGTATTTTTTACTATTTATTGACGACTATTCCAGAATGACTTGGGTATATTTCCTAAAAAATAAGTCTGAAGTTCCTGATAAATTCGTGTCTTTCTATAACCTCATAAAAAACCAGTATCAAAAATAAATTCGCGTCCTTCGATCAGACAATGGGGGAGAATATGTTAATCATACTCTCACTCAATTTTTTAAACAACATGGGCTCGTCCATCAGACCACCTGTCCTAATTCCCCACAACAAAACGGAGTTGCAGAACGCAAAAATAGAATTATCTTAGAAATTACCCGAGCCATTATGCTTGAGTCCCATGTACCCCAATATTTCTGGCCAGAAGCTGTACCTACAGCTGTCTATCTTATTAATCGGCTACCCACAAAAATTCTTAATTTCCATATTCCGTTCCATCTGTTATCCCACCAAACCGAAACGTCTCAAGTCTTGGATCTCACACCCAGAGTCTTTGGTTGTTCCATGTTTGTTCATATTCCGAAGTCGGAAAGGACTAAATTTGAGTCATGCGCTATAAAATGTGTCTTTGTTGGGTATGGGCCACATCAAAAAGGGTATCGATGTTACAATCCAGTTACACATCGCATGTACACTACATTGGATTGTAACTTTGTTGAAACCGAGTACTATTACTTACCCCAGCTTAGCAGTCAGGGGGAAAATGCGGATGACCGCTTAAGTTGGGTTAAGATGTACGACCATAATCAGAACATGTCCAATACTGACCCAAAAGAACCAGATATCAGTCCAAACGATGTAACCTCTGAAACAGAAGGACGGTCCATCGAACTTGGCAATACGCATCAAGAATCTCTGACATCTGGAAATCCTGAGGTATGTACTACTCCCAGTATAGATCATTCTGTTTCTGTATTTGAAACTGAAACTGATAATCCAGAAGAAATAGTAGAGGAGGAGAACTCTGGGAGATACATACTACCTCCACGAACAACTAGAGGAATACCGCCTAAAAGGTACTCACCAGAGTATAAACCAAGCAGATCGCGGTATCCATTGGACGATGGCGACAGGGGGAGCCTATCTGCAACAGCAAAAAGTTTCAGAGTCGCAATCGACAATGAAATTATCCCAAGAACGGTGGAAGAAGCCAAGGGAAACAGGCAATGGAACCAGGCAATGGAAGTTGAGATGGAAGATCTCATGAAAAATCAAACATGGGAGAAATGCAAGTTACCCACAGGGAAGAAACCAGTTGGTTGTAGGTGGGTATTTACAATCAAACACAACGCAAATGGAAAAATAGAGAGATACAAGGCTCGATTGGTGGCAAAAGGATATACTCAGACGTATGGAATTGATTACTCTGAAACATTCTCACCCGTGGCAAAAATAAACACAATTCGAGTACTATTCTCAATAGCAGCAAACCAAGATTGGCCGCTTCACCAATTCGACGTGAAGAATGCGTTTCTACATGGGGATCTCGAAGAAGAAGTGTATATGAGAGCTCCACCTGGTTTTGAATCAGATTTTCAACCAAACGAAGTCTGCAAGCTGAAGAAGGCATTATATGGTCTCAAACAGTCACCAAGAGCCTGGTTTGGAAGATTCTCCATTGTCATGAAGAAATATGGATACAAACAGAGTAATGCAGACCATACGTTGTTTTATCAACGCAAAGGTGAGTTGACTACTTGTCTAATTATCTATGTGGATGACATGATAATTACTGGAAATGACCAGGAAGAAATTAGTCAACTCAGAAAAAATTTATTCTCAGAATTTGAAATGAAGGATCTGGGAAACCTCAGATACTTTCTTGGGATTGAAGTTCTGAGATCAAGAAGAGGTATCTATATTTCCCAGAGGAAGTATATACTCGACCTTCTAGCTGAAGTAGGGCTAATAAACTGCAAACCAGTGGATACACCTCTGGTTCCAAACCATGGCCTGAAGATGGGAGATGGAGTCAACCCAGCAGACCGTGGGAGATATCAACGGTTAGTTGGTAGACTTATTTACTTGGCACATACGAGACCAGACATATCATATGCCGTGGGAGTAGTGAGTCAATTCATGCACAATCCACAAGAAGATCACATGGAAGCTGCGTTGAGGATTGTTAAGTATCTTAAAGGTTCTCCTAGGAAAGGAATCTTGTTTGAGAAAAATGGACATCTCGATGTTCAAGCATACACGGATGTAGACTGGGCAGGAAATCCTATAGACAGAAGATCCACCTCAGGATACTTCACTCTGGTGGGTAGAAACCTAGTAACCTGGAAAAGCAAGAAACAAAAGGTGGTTGCTCTTTCAAGTGCTGAAGCTGAGTTTCGAGGGATTGCAAAAGGTCTAACTGAAGTTTTGTGGTTAAGAAGACTTTTGGAAGAATTGGGATTTCCAAGTAAACATGCGTGCAAGTTAATGTGCGATAATAAAGCTGCGATCAGTATATCTGAAAATCCTGTCCAACATGACAGGACGAAAGACATTGAAGTGGATCGGCATTTCATCAAGGAAAAACTAGATGAAAGACTGGTCGAGTTTCCGTGGGTTAAGTCAGAAGATCAGTTAGCTGATATCCTGACTAAAGCTGTTACTGGTAAAGTATTACAAACAGTTCTCTGCAAGTTAGGTATTGTAGATCCTACTACCCAACTTGAGGGGGAGTGTTAACAATGCTAAAATGTCAAATACTTTACCAGTCAAAAGTAGCAGAAAGTGGAGCAATTATTAGTCAAAAAGGAGATCACCAGATTGTCAAAAGGAGATCACCAGATTGTCAATTATCATAATTAGTAGTTACAGTAAAAGTATGATTGTAATCTCTATATAAACAATGTACTGAAATGAAATGAAACAAGTGAAAAAATTACCAAATATCAGCGTCTTTAGTATTTTTCTCTCTATTCAACAGTCTAGTAACCACACGAACCCAAGAAAATGCAAGATTCTACGGCAACTCCTCAGTCAGTGCATCAGATAAACTTCTAGGTTCTATACCTGCACCACTTGCTGCATCTATTCTTTATAATGCTCTCTCTGAACTGTATGATACACTGAGCGTCGATTCTTTTAGTTAGGACTTAAAAAGCAGCTCGCGGACCTCAAGAATCTGGTAACGAGACGTTTTGGTCCGTGGATTGTTCTGTCGAGTTTGTTACTCAAGTCAGTAATATCATCAACGCAATTTATTCGAAGTGGTATATCCCCAAGAAATCGGATCATACATGCCCTGTAAGATTTGATGACTTTGTATATATTGTGGGTATCTCCTCTCTGTGCATATGAATTCATGTAATAAACAGTTTACGATGGATTTGTGAATTTTTTACCAAAGTAGACCCTATACATAAATTTCCTCGTTATTTTAACAAATACGAATCTAATCTTAAGCGTGAATCTCATTTGCGGGTATATCTCATAAAAATGTCCACACGTGAATTCCGTTCGTGTGCGGACAATTTATGAATAGTTTACCTGATTCACGGGTGGGCATTTAAGACACCGACCCATGAACCTTATTCCATGAACCTTATTCGCGTTTAGGGTGCCACCCGCGAATAGGATTGTTCTGACATTTTATGAACCTTATTCGCGTTTAGGGTGTCACCCGCGAATAGGATTGTTATGACATTTTACAGAGTTTTTGTTGTCGAGCGGTAACCTTCTTTGCAATAGCTTCATGAACCATAATAAGTAAATCAGATGAAATGATTATAATATTAAAAACAAAAAACGTTCTAGGATCATTTAATGTTGTCTATTTTCTTATATCTTTTTTTATTGCTTCGAAATCACTCTTAATTATTACCAAATGTCATAACAAAGTGTTAGAACAAACAAGTGTCACCGAATCCACAAGTGAATTTCTTACGCGTTGGAGACATTACTCGTGAATGTCATTCACGGATGACGTTTAATTTAATTCTACTTGCGAATTTCATTCGTGGGTAACTTTTAAAGGTCCTACCCGCGAATACATTTCTGTATATATTTATTAAAGGGTTAATAGTTTCAATGATATCATATGTTTGGGTCATGTGATCGGTTAGTACATCTATGTTGTTTCTTGGTACTTTATGTGATCAAAATGTTGTTCTTTAGTCCAAATTACTGATGTCGTCAAGTTTAACTAACGGAATGTTGATGTGACATATGAAAAATATAAATCAGAAAAAATTAGGAAAAAATATTTTAAAACTTTATATATTAATAAAAATAAAAATGTTAATATATATATATATATTTATAAATAAATTTGGAAAACAAACTTAGTAAAATAAAAATAAAAAATTCAAAATATAAAAATGATTGTTTATAAAATTAGTTTTAAATAAAAAATCGAAAACAGATAAAACAAAATAATACTAAATTTTCCTCCTGTTTTTTTATATTATTATTTAAATTAAATATTATCTTATATATCTACGTGGTGCTGACGTAGCGCTGATGTGGTGATAGCATGGACTATTTAACAGAAAAATCTAATGCCTGACTAACAGAATGACCATACGACAACATCTCAAACATAACGAACCATTCGACCACACGAAAAAAGATATGGTATCATTCGACCACATGGCCGAAACATATGGTATCATTAGAACTATTAGGGGTGACAAATCGTGCGTACGTGTGTGTTATCGTGCGTATCAATACGTTGATCGTGTGACACTTACCAAACACGAATGGTAAAATTATTGTGTCATGTTCCTCAACACGATCACGACACGCAATTTTTCGTGTGTGTTCATGTCGTGTTATCGTGTTCTCTTAAGTTAGTCATATATATCTTCACATGCGAGAGTTATAAGAAAATATTAAAATAACGAATTGTTCATAGTAATAATTAATAATTCAAACGTCATATTTTATGAATTTTTAATATAGAATTGTCAAACTTTAAAAATTAAATTTGTAAATAGACTTGTAAAAGCTATTAAAAGAGGTTTGTTTAGAAAAGTATTAAAAAAATGGATATTCAAGTTCAACTTTATCGTGTTATCGTACGTGTCGTGTTCTGATACTTAAACACGAACACGACACAATAATATTTCCGTGTTATCGTTCTGTCATATGCTTTCACGAACACGAATTTTTTCATGCGTGTCCGTATCATATTATCGTATTTAGTAGGAAATTGTTAGCTCTAGAAACTATTAACCATTTATTAAATGGGGTCTACTTAGGCAAAATAATTCAATATTGCACAACATTAGAGCATATGGATGAGTTGGACTCAATAACTATGTAGGGTCCACGTGTTTTGGCTACTGCCATTGTCTGTAGTCTGTCTGCAGTTTTTTTTTTTTAAAAATGAGACATTTTTTTTATAAAAAAATAAGTATACAATAAAATATTAGGGTTAATGGTGAAAGTGTCGAGCTTTTTCAAAAAGTGAGGATGTTATAATTTTTTTTTGAAAAAGTATATACCGTCTGAAAAAATTTGAAAAGGTGTTCATTTGCGCTACTACCAGTAGCGTTTTCCAAATTCGCTACTACAAGTAGCGAATTTGGGCAAATTATTTGTGTCACCCCCAATTATTTTCCGTTTCTGTTCGAAATCTTAAATTATTACTGTATATTTCTATTTAACTCAGTCTTCGTGTTCTTCATCCGCCTGATCCGCCTGATTTTCTCCTGTCTGCATCTTCTTCTTCATCTTCGTTCTTCATCTTCAGTAAGGTATGTAATATATTTTTATGTATTTTTTTAATTAAAATTGTTTACAGATATATTAACATAAATATTACATTATCTGAAAAATAAGCACATCTGATATGGAATGTTATAATATTAATTATTTAGGATCAAACATGACAGATATCGGTATCATTTGCGTGTATGATGGTGAAATACAGTCTCAGAATGGTAATGAGGTGTATGTGGGTGGTACTTCCAGCATTACTACAGCTACCTTGGATATTTCTCTTTATAGACTAAAGGAAATTATATGTATCGAGTGCGGTTGGCATGACGTTGACGCTAGGTCCATAAGCATATCCTATAAATTTACAGATACTGATGGACTTTGCAAGTTTATACGGATTCGGTCGCAAAGTGCATTGTCTATTGCTTTACAGTTAAGCGTGTCTAGCCAATTTATTGTGTTTAGCTTAACTAAAGAAGGTAACTTGATGTCAAACACATCTTATGGTGGTCAGACAGAGAATGTTTTGCATGGTCACACCCATGATCTCTCCGATGACGAGGTCGACGTTGATGCACTATCGGATGCCTCACTAAATGAAGAAGATCCGTATATGGAGCATTTTATGGGTCACATTAATGAAGAAAATGAAGAGGTGTTTGACGAGGGTGGCGAGGGTGGAAGTAGCTCCCATGGTGGAGGTAGCTCCCACACCCTTCAAATGACGCAACCCGCTGCTGGAAATTGGATTGATAGTAACTGGATTGATGACTTTCAATCAACATATGAGTTGTATAGGGACGTTGATGAACCGTCAACTGAAGGTATTCTAAACAAAAACATGACCTTTAGCAGTAAGGACGAGTTATCTGCGGCTGTGAGAAGATGGCATATTTCTCAGTCGAAGATTTGCACTGTTGAGACATCGACCCCAAAGTCAATTGTCTTCAAGTGTAAAGTTGATCCCATAAATTGTTTATGGGCATTAAGAGGAAGTCTTTTTCAGCATACTGAATTGTGGAGAATATCCAAATTGCGAACTCCACATACATGCACGAATGAAGTCCTCATTGAACGACACACAAACATCGATTGCAAGATGATAGCGTCGTTAATAAGAAATTTTGTTCTAGCCGACACTGGATTGAAAATTTCAGTAATCCAGTCGATGGTGGAGAATGAGTTCGGTTCGAAAATTGGATATCCGAAGGCTTGGTACTCCAAACAAGTAGTGTTGGAGTCTTTATACGGAACTCACGAAGAAGCCTTTGTAAACCTCCCGCGACTACTGGCAGCCATGTCCGTATACATCCGTGGGACAGTCTATGACTTTCTGCCCAAAAGAGTAAATGTTCAAACTCAAGTAGCCACATTTGGTATGATGTTTTGGTCATTCGGTCCAGTTATTAAAGGATTTGTCCATTGCCGACCACTTATAAGTATTGATGCGACGCATTTGTATGGCAAATATAATGGAAAAGTTCTCGTAGCCGTATCATATGATTCTAACAACGGCATCTATCCGTTGGCATTTGGTATTGCAGACGCAGAGACAAATGAGAGTTGGACCTGGTTTTTGCAGCATCTCCGTGATAACGTGACGAAGGAGAGAGTTGTCTGTCTAATGTCTGATCGGCACAGATCAATAATTAACGCGGTCGAGAATGTATACGCTCAACATGGTCGTGGAACCCATCGCTTTTGCGTGCGCCATCTAGCGAGTAACTTCAATCACACATTCAAAAGCGTGACTCTGAAAAAGCAGTTGTATGTTATGGCAAGTACCCCTGATAAACGTAAGTTTGATGTGTGGTATTCTAATCTATTAACTCTGCAAGATGGAAAGTACCGTGATTGGATTTCGAACATCCCCCTTGAGAGATGGGCCCTGACGTACGATGGAGGCGTCCGATATGGAAACATGACTACTAATTTGGTCGAAGTGTTCAACGGAGTGCTAAAAGGGGCAAGGGCCTTACCGTTGACTGAGTTAGTGAAACTCACTTACTGGAGGTCGAACACATACTTTTTCACTCGTCGCCAACAAGCAATGGAGGCAATTGCGGAGTCTCAGGTATGGTCTGACATCGTTCAAAAAATAATTACTAGGGTAGAAAAACAACTTGGGAGGATGCAAGTGGCTCAATTTTCGCAAGTGCACGGTGTATTCCAAGTGCGTAATATTGGTAGATTTGTCCAAGGTGTCGGCTGGACTACTCCAGGAAATTATACAGTCAACCTAGTTGAAAACAAATGTGAATGTGGACTATGGCAAATATACCATCACCCTTGTGCACATGGAATGGCAGCACTGACCAAGGCGGGGATGCAATGGGCTCCTTACGTGGATCATCTATATTTGAATCAAGCACGCCTGGCTGCATACACTCCCTGTTTTCAACCCATCCCGGATGAATATTGTTGGCCCCAGTTTAATTTACCACAATACACTCACGACCCAGATAGGTGGAGGACCAAGCGTGGTAGAAGAAAAAGCAGTCGTATTCATAACGAAATGGACGCGAGAGAAGGATTGCCCAGGAGAAACAACTGCAGTAAGTGCGGTGGAAGTGGTCATAATAGGAAGACATGTAAAAATGTATAGTAATTGTTGTGTTGTATTATAATATGTTGCAAAATAAGTGTTTTTTTAACATGGATTGTTGGGTCCACGGTACGTTGCAGCTAACACAGCTGACCCCCAACTGCAGTGTGCGGCTCTTTCCAAATCTCGAAGTAGGGGTAAGTACAACAACGAAACAGTATCTTTCTTTGTCGTGGTAAACAGAATACCACCGAGTATAATCAACATAAATGTTCTCGCCTGTTGTTCGGCTGTGAGATTAGGTTGAAATAAATGTTGTCGTAACGTAGTCATTTTCACAACATCTCCACGACCTTGTACGTTCAGTCCCAACAACTCCAGACATGCACCGACCATGTCTTCCTCAGGTACATGGTCATCAGTTACTACATCTCTGTGTACTCGTAGTCCCAATAGCACGGAAACATCCTGCAGTGTGATCGTAATCTCCCCATGTTTGAGATGGAACGTATGTGTCTCGGGTCTCCAACGCTCGCACAACGCCGTCAACAGTTTATGATCCAGCTTTGGATGTGACAGAATAACTACATCCAATAATCCAAGCGCTTGGACAATAGCTTTAGCCTCTTCTGATAATACATTATCCTCTAATTTTAAACATCTAAATGTTATGTGTTGGCTATCACTCAGGTATGACGACCGATGTTGATATTGTCCCCACAGTACTGATTGATCCAACGGACCAAGGGGAACAACATTTTCACCACTTGACATAATTACGCGCGGCGGTATTTTGATTCTACAATTTCAAAATACAAATTCTAAATTTTAACTTTCATAACTAACTACGCAAGCTTTAATCAACACATCATAATACTTTTAATTAACAATTAACAAAATCATTAACCATAAAATTATAATTGAAAAAAAAAATATACTGTAGTACGGCGAGACTCCGGCCAGACGAAGGAGACGGGGTCGGGACGACGGAGGCGCGGGCAGCTGGGCGGCGGTTGCGGTAGCTGGGAGGCGTGGGCGGGGGAGCTGGAGGCGCGGGGGAGCTGGAGGCGTGGGCGGGGGAGCTGGAGGCCGTGGGGGAGCTGGAGGCGCGGGGGAGCTGGAGGCCGTGGGGGAGCTGGAGGCGCGGGCGTGGTAGCTGGGAGGCGTGCTGGGGAGCTGGAGGCGCGGGGGAGCTGGAGGCGCGGGCGAGCTGGAGGCCGTGGGGGAGCTGGAGGCGCGGGCGTGGTAGCTGGGAGGCGTGCTGGGGAGCTGGAGGCGACCGGAGAAGATGGAGGCTAGGACTGAGCGAGCGGGCGGCGGCTGGAGGCGCGAGGACGGGGGCGGGCAGCTGTAGGCTTTTCCAGACGACGGGGGCGGGCAGCTGGAAGGGGGGCGGGGGCGGGGTTTTTAAAGACGACTGAGTAGGGTTTTTCCCAAAAACGCTACTGTGACAGTAGCGTTTTTGAGAAAAACGCTACTAACTTACCTGCGCACATGCACATTTTCATAAATATTTTTTTTGCATATATACTTTTTTAAATATTTTTTGGAAAACAGTTACTTTTTTAAAAAGATCTGAAAGTGTCCCCTAAAATTTGGCCGAAATTTAAGAATCCCCTTAAAGTTTAAAATTTGAAATTTTAGTCCTAATGTTTGGACGAAATTAAAAATTCTCCCTTTCCGTCCTAATACTGTTTATTTGAGAAGGAAAACTGACATGTGCCGTGCACGTTACGTGACTTAAATTTTAAAGACAAAAAGACCCTTATGGCGTTCAAGCTCTGAGTTCTGCATTGCTCCGTCGATAACATCTTCTGTGTATGGTTTGTTGCAGTATGGAAGTTGATCTAAGCAAAGAGCTGACAAAGCCATCAAAGTATGTTTCTTCGGAACAGCTTGTCCAAGTCCCCAATCAAGTAAGATGAATTGGTTTTGCTATGTTCTTATGTGTCTCATCATTTTTATGTGTTTGCTTTTTCAATTTTTCTTTTAACATTCTTTTCTGTGTTACCAATGATTCTTCCAGAGCAATACGAGGATTTTTTTCGAAAACTATACATTTTAATTTATTTTTTATAAAAGTAATTATAGAAAAAAAATATTTCGAAAAATAGGTATACGCGCACCACCAGGACACTCCTTTTGGCAATACGCGCACCCCAGGACGCGCCTATTGCATAGGGGCATGTTTGGATATGTGTCTTTTTAAAAAAAAAAAATTTATTCCATAATGACGACTCGATGTTTAATTAAAAATAAAATTATGTATCTATTAAAAAAAATTTAAAAAAATTATAGTAAGTAGATATTTTAATTGCGATCAAATGATGGAAAAAATATTAAATTTGGATTTACGGATTGACTGTACGGCATGCCGTAAGTTGAGATATGAAAATTGTACTTAAAAAATTATAACTCGGACCATGTAAGTCCAAACTCAACACGGTTAACGTCATTTAGGTCGTAAATCAATTATCTACGTATGATAATTTTTTTGATTAAAAATACAGTGATTTTGTAACCTAACATCGTTTACACCCAAATTTGACCGAAATAAGTAAATGCATTAGGTGAGAAATTTAATTATATACTTACTCAAAAAAAATCAAAAAGATTACGGTGCGTAGATAATTTAATTACGAATTAAATGACGCTAACTATGCGCTAATTTTTTTACTTTTAGACTGACTGTATAATACGGTACGCAAAAAACTCTACATACGATACAAAAACTTCAAAATAGTGTTTTGCATAGTAAAGTTACTGCTTACATGGTCCGGGTTATAATTTTTTAAGTACAATTTTCATATCTCAACTTACGGCATGCCGTACAGTCAATCTGTAAATCCAAATTTAATATTTTTTCCATCATTTGAACCGCAATTAAAATATCTACTTACTATAAATTTTTTTAATAGATACATAATTTTATTTTTAGTTAAACATCGAGTCGTCATTATGGAACAATTTATTTTTTAAAAAAAAGACACATACCCAAACATGCGCCTATTCAATAGGCGCGTCCGGGGGTGAGCGTATTGCCAAAAGGCGCGTCCTGGGGTGCGCGTAGACCTATTTTTCGAAATATATTTTTTTTATACTTACTTTTCTTAAAAAAAATAAAAATGTATAGTTTTCGAAAAAAAATCCAATACGAGCTCTTCAACAAAATGGAGATCAGCGCCAACACGTCGTGAGCAAGAAAAATGGGATAGAGCAACCAAGGCAACCACTGGTGGCAGTGTAATTCATCTCTTCTTCTCATAATCTGAGATTGTCAGTCAAATTCATTGATTTTGTGAGTTTTGGAAGTTGTTGCCTATGGGGAAATGAAATGATTCTTCACCCAATCTTCTATACTTCGGTATTGAAATTGAGTTAGAGCTTCCTTTTAGGATGTACTGATGCGAGAAGCAAGGAAGCCTCGAGGAGACCCAGAGATATTGGCTGCCCAATCAAGGGAACAATACTTCATGGTGGGTAAAATGGATAATCTACATATTTTATCTCAAAACCCTTTTTGTAAATTTAGTTAATTTGATTTTTCTCTCCTGATATTACAGTTGAAGAAAAAGTTGCAAATTCTTACGGTTGGAATAGGTGGTGTTGGTCCACAGGACGGTCTGTTCCACACCTTTTGCGGAAACCCCTTCTCGGAAGGGCTACCTGGTGGCGAAGGTGGACGTCTGGTCCTGCGCGTCATCCTCTTTGTTTTGATGGCAGGCTATTTGCCATTCCACGACCAAAACATAATGTCGATGTACAAGAAAATCTACAAGGGCGAATTCTGGCGTCCAAGGTGGTTCTCGTCGGAGCTAGCCCGTCTCTTGACACATCTCCTTGATACGAATCCCCAGACAAATTCTACATTGAAGACGACAAGTTCTGCAGTGTAATGGACGAAGAAGAAGATGTCGGTTCTTCCTCGGACCCATCCATGTCGGAGTCCGATTCCGAATCAGAGACACTGCGTAGGAGAGTCCTGCCCCCAGGATCGTTGCCCAGACCAGCGAGCTTGAACGCCGTAAGGGCATTTTTGTCTTTAAAATTTAAGTCACGTCACGTGCACGGCACACGTCAGTTTTCCGTCTCAAATAAACGGTCTTAGGACGGAAAGAGAGAATTTTTTGATTTCCTCCAAACATTAGGACTAAAATTTCAAATTTTAAACTTTAAGGGGGATTCTTAAATTTCGGCATAACTTTAGGGAGCACTTTGACGAAAAATAGGTATACACGCATTTCCGGGTAGCGCGTATTGACAATACACGCATATTTAAATAGTATTTAGAAGTTTTTGTATCGTATGTAGAGTTTTTTACATATCGTATTATACAGTGAGTCTAAAGGTAAAAAATTAACACATAGTTAGCGTCATTTAATTCATAATTAAATTATCTACGCATCATATATTTTTTTTTTTACGTAATTACATAATTAAATTGAGTTTTTTCAAAAACTGTTTACTTTCGAAAAAATATTTGAAAAAGTGTATATCGAATTTTTTTTTTAGGAAAGTATGTATAGGCGCGACCCATGGGTGCACCTACTGCAATAGGCGCACGCCAGGGGTGCGCCTATTGCCCAAATTTAATTTTTTTTTTCGCAAAAACACCGGTCTATCAGAAACCACGTTGATTTTAAGTCTGCTTATGGTTTTCCTCCTAAATAGAAATTGAGAGATAGTTTCACGCGTTGCTTTATCTCAGTATTCACAGGTTTTCCTCCAAATTTTCCAACTTGTTCTGAACAACAATAAAACAAAGTTGTTTATTCACAAGTTTCTGAATTAGACTTTTCTTCAGATACACTAGCTAGTTTGACATTTTCAGGAATTACTCCTGCAAAAGAGCTCTTTGGGTTTATTTTAGGTTCCTGTCCTAAATTTTCCAACTTGTTCTGAACAACAATGAAACAAAGTTGTTTATTCACAAGTTTCTGAATGAGACTTTTCTTCAAATACACTAGCTAGTTTGACATTTTCAGAAATGACTGCTCCAAAATAACTCTTTGGGATTTTCACTCTTGCCTCTCGGCTGGTTCTCTAAAAATGTGAAGTTTAGATTGTTAAAGCATAAGCATAACACATTAAAACTAACCAGGCTAGAGAGACGTACATCTCTGACTCAACATCTTCCGAATATCTTGTAAAGCTTCTCCAATGACTATAGCTTTTTATCTGAGTTCTAGCTTGCTTATGGTTTTCCTCCTAAATAGAAATTGAGAGATAGTCTCTCCATTAAAGAAGAAAAGAAGTTATAAGAAGAAATGGTTTTCCTCCTGGAAATGTCAAACTAGCTAGTGTATTTGAAGAAAAGTCTCATTCTGATACTTCTGCAAAGAGCTCTTTTGCAGGAGTAATTCCTGAAAATGTCAAACTAGCTAGTGTATCTGAAGAAAAGTCTAATTCAGAAACTTGTGAACAAGTTGGAAAATTTAGGACAGGAACCTAAAGTATTTAACTTCTGATACTTCTGCAAAGAGCTCTTTTGCAGGAGTAATTCCTGAAAATGTCAAACTAGCTAGTGTATCTGAAGAAAAGTCTAATTCAGAAACTTGTGAACAAGTTAGAAAATTTAGGACAGGAACCTAAAGTATTTAACTTCTGATACTTCTGCAAAGAGCTCTTTTGCAGGAGTAATTCCTGAAAATGTCAAACTAGCTAGTGTATCTGAAGAAAAGTCTAATTCAGAAACTTGTGAACAAGTTGGAAAATTTAAGACAGGAACCTAAAGTATTTAACTTCTTATAACTTCCTTTCTTCTTTACTGGAGAGACTATCTCTCAATTTCTATTTAGGAGGAAAACCATAAGCAGACTCAAAATCAGATGTTTTTCAAAAAGTAAGCGCAGTAGGAAAAAAATTTGAAAAAGCATACATGGAGGAATTTGGTGAGACTAGCGTAGAGGAATTTGGACCTGTGAATACTGGGATAAAGCAACGCGTGAGACTATCTCTCAATTTCTATTTAGGAGGAAAACCAGTGAATTTGACTCATATCCGCGATTGATCTTCTGTCCTCTTGATCATCTCCGTGGTTTGTTAACAAATTGATCTTCTGTCCTCTTGATCATCTCCGTGGTTTGTTAACAAATTGATCTTCTGTCCTCTTGATCCAAGACCCTTTTGTTAACAAATTTATCTTCTGTCCTCTTGATCCAAGACCATTTTGTTAACAAATTTATCTTCTGTCCTCTTGATCCAAGACCCTTCCTAACCATTGGAAGGGATCAGCTTTCTTCTGTCCTCACCGTACGACTAACCAATACAATTCAAATTCATGTACGCAATGATCTCCTAAGCAGACTTAAAATCAACGTGGTTTCTGATAGACAGGTGTTTTTGCGGAAAAAAAAGTTTGGGCAATAGGCGCACCCCTGGGTCGCGCCTATTCAATAGGCGCATCCCTAGGACGCGCCTATTTCAATATGGGATGCGCCTATTCAATAGGCGCGACGCGCGTATACATACTTTCCTAAAAAAAAAAATCGATATACACTTTTTCAAATATTTTTTCGAAAGTAAACAGTTTTCGAAAAAAATCAATTAAATTTCTCACCTAATGCATTTAATTATTTCAGTCAAATTATAAAACAAACGATGTTAGGTTACAAAATCACTGTATTTCTAATCAAAAAAATTAACCTAGGTAGATAATTGAATTACGACATAAATAGCGTTAACTGTGGTGAGTTTGGACTTACATGGTCTGAGTTATAATTTTTTAAGTCAAATTTTCATATCTCAACTTACGGCAGAGCGTACAGTCAATCCGTAAATCCAAATTTAATATTTTTTGCATTATTTGAATTACAATTAAAATATGTATATATTTTTTTAATAGATACATAATTTTATTTTTAATTAAACATCGAGTCGTCGTTATCGAACAAAAAAAACAATAGGCGCCACCCTGAGGTGCGCTTATTGCCAATACACGCTGTCCGGGGGTGCGCGTATACCTATTTTTCAAAATACTTTTTTTGTATACTTACTTTTCTAAAAAAACAAACAAATGCCTACTTTTTCAAAAAACTCGTAGTCTGTACCAATGTGTTTTTTAATATAAATTTTCACTAATATATACCTCAAATATAAAAATAATTACAAAATTATTCTCGATTTTTTAACAAATACGAAAGTATACCTACCCGCGACTCCCATTCACGAGTAGAAGTTTGATTTTTTGCACCCGCGAATGTCATTCACGGGTGGACATTTAAACGCTACCTCATTAAATTAAACGTCATTCGCGGATGAATTTTAATTTAATGTCAACCGGGAATGTGAGTCACGGGTGACTTAACGTCGTATTTCTCAGTGCATTAATTAATGTTACTATTGGATGAATGAATTACACTTGACATGAGTTTGATTTTTGTTTCATCCATCATTCTTGTAATCATTACTTTTTTTTTTTGTCTTGGATTGATTTTTTTGCAGCAAGTATTTACGTGCTTAACTTAACAAGGAAGAGAATGAGAAAGACAAATCACAAATCGAATCAGAAGTCACAATAATGTCAGTCCCAATGACATATCACTGTAAATATCTTTGCTCATTAATTGATGAGTACCTGAACAATAATCTTGTCGTGAAGCCACCCGCGACTCTCATTCGTCGGTGACATTAAATTACATTCGCGAGTGACGTTTAATTTAACGGAGTAACGCTTAAATGCCCACTTGAGAATGTCATTCGTGGGTGGCAAAAAAACAAATTTCTACCTGCGAATGAGAGTCACGGGTAAGTATATTTTCGTATTTGTTAAAAAATCGAGGATATTTCCGTATTTTATTTATTTATTTGAGGTATATATTGGTGAAAAATTCTTACCATGCACGAATACCATTGCTAGAGTAGCGACTCGTACACAATTCGTTTATTAAATATAGAAAATTACTCCTAAGGAATGCAAACCTTTCAATACCTAAATATACATTGAAATATACAAAATATATGTGTAAGGTAAACAATTCAACATTGATAAGGACATTAGAGTTTTATATGTTATAAACTTCTTACTTCTATCATGTACGAGAACGTTCAATATTGTCTCAATATAGATATACTCATTTAAGTATAAGAGAGAGACTCATAGAAACACCTCCAACCATTTCAATTTGTAAGTATTTGGATCATCCGACTCCCATTAACCATGAATAAGTCATGAAATTAATATATCTTATACTAGCAAATCTAATATTCTTACAATTTAGTATATTAGTGGTAGAACAATGTTACTTCTAACCAAAGTCGTAACACCTTTTTATTTTAACTTTATGAAAGTAGACTTACTCTTGTAATGGATTTGCGAATACAAGCTTTGATGATTTTTTTTTTTGTTCTTATCGAAATTCAAACACGGGATCACATTATCACGAGAGAGCAAACTCCAAATAACATTTTTCTTAGCCAATTAGTCATTTTCATTAACAATACAATACTCAACAATCATACTTTAGTAGTTTCTACTTTCTAGAACTACGACAAACCAGTCCCACCCTACCCATGCTGGGAAGAAGACAATACGGTCAGATTGAGGTCGGTAAGTTGATTGGGAATAGGGCTCTCGATAGGTAGGGTTTGATATAATAACTATTAAAATAATTTTGGTTATTAATTATGATTTTATAATATAATAAAAGATCAAAAATTTTATTTTAAAAAATACATAAATCTATATTGTCAACAATAAAAATATATAAAACTAACATCATGGTTATTTACTACATGTATGTATAGTAAATTCTATTATTAATATATATTAGTTTATTAATAATAAATAATTATTATATTTATATAATAATCATGTTTATAAAGTTGAGTATAACTCAAATACCATAACCATAACTATTATGGTTAGAAAATTCATCACCATAATCGTACCGCACCATAATAATACGGTTAATCATATTAAATAGTAACAGGTATTATCATGACTATGAATTTTTTACCGCACCATTGCCGACCCCAGTTGGGACCATGGTGGTTACTTCCAGATGCCGCTTCACAAGCGCCATCTTGGAAACGCTCTTCGCAGTAGATCCTCATTAATTCACAACAAATTCTTATCTCAACCGGAGATTTCACAAAATTAGAGAAAACATTGAAATTTCAAAGTGAAAATGACTCCAATGTGGAGGCGTATACCTTATCAAGAAACTTCAGTAGATTACTGCGCGCGGATGACTTAAAGATTATGCATTTATGTTTAAAGGTGCGAGACTTAAGTCGTATGTCTTAATCAAATATCTCATAAATTTGAATTTGTTACCCAAATCATTAATATACTTTTAAGTCATCTTAACAAAATGGTGATTCCGAATTTATTTATTTTTGGGTAAAATATGACATTACCCCTAAAGTTTACAATGATTTTAAGTTCCCCCCATAAAGTTTAAAAAAATTAAATTTTAGTCTTAATGTTTGAACCGAAAGAAAAACACCCCCTTCCCGTGACTTTGTCGTTTATTCGTGACGAAAACGTGGTCATGTGCTAATCACGTGACTTTTTAATACTCTAAATGAACAAAACTGCCATCCGTGGAAGCTTCACCAGCACGATGCTTCACTGTCGTTCCAGAGCTTCACCAGTCGCACGATGCTCCTCCGTGGTTAACAGAAATAGACAGAGCTATACTTGGAAGACGCTCATCCACCAAAAATATGTTGGTTCTTGAACGTCTTTAATTGGTGCTTAATTTAAGCTTTAATTGAATTCGTCTTGAATTGGAAGACCCAATTGAATTGGTGCTACAACGTCTTGAATTTAAGCTCCGTCTTCACAGCACGACTCTCTTCACAGACGAAGACGTTGGTTCTTGAATTGGAAGACCAACTGAGTTAGGATTGCTCAAATTAGAGGTACACGAAGACGTGATAGCTTGAATTGAAGACGGACGAAAGTGGTGTTGCTAAAATTGAAGGTATATGGAAGGCGAAGACGCGATAACTGGAATTGGAGACAGACGGAAGTTCTCCGCCATGTCAAGGTCACAACTATCTGCCTCTTCCTCACCATCATGGTTCTCCACGGCACCATCAACGCTGACAAGTTCGGCACCCCTGAGCAGAACTTTATCGAGATTTGCGATCATTTATACTCCTACCGCAAACGATGAGTGCTCCTCGTCACTGGTTCTTCGCCTAAACCATGCGAGAATCTTGTCAGAGATCGAGTTCGAGGTGGATGGATAGTGATGCGATGTTCACCGACTTGTCATTCGAGGTTCCATGGGAGAGGTACAAAGATCATAACTTTGTAATTCACTATTGGACACAAGATGGTTTATGATGAAGAAAATTGGATTGGTCTCAATACCGAAAGCTTCCTGCTGAAGAATTGTTAGTGGCGTTTTGACATTCTCAATGCTTGGTCTCCAAAAGGACAGAAAGGGAAGATCAGAGAGGAAGCAGGGAAAGTATTGATGAAAGAACATGAATGAGGGCAATTTCAGTACTTAGAATTGTTAAGATGCCACGTGTCACACACATGATCACGTTTCCGTCACGAATGAACGGTAGAGTCACGGAAAGGGGTATTTTTCATTCGATTCAAATATTATGACTAAAATTTGAAATTTTAATAAGGAAGAAATTTAAAAATAGAGTAAACTTTAAGGGGCAATGTCATATTTTACTCTTTAAACTTAAATTAAACATTTATTTCACACATCTTTGAATTCTTGCTTGAAAATGGTTCTATTTAATTCTTGAGTATAGTACTCCAATTTCATTTGATGTTTAATTAAATTGTGTTTCTCTTCTTTAAGCAATAAGACTATATATCTTAGGCTCTAACGTACGAGAAAAAAAAGTTGTAATACACATTCAAATAAATTTTGGATTATTCAATATGAGAAAAAGAAGGTAAGTATTGTCACTTTATTCAAACTTAAGATAACTTAAAATATTTATGGATAATGTAGGATTCTTATTACTATATTTATCAAATCCTAATGAGATTATATATATTAATCTTTAATCTCTTGATATTTGATAGGCACTACACGCAGTGGGTCTTTCCGGTGAACTGTGAGTCCACCACCTTGTTCTTCCATCGACATCTCTTCACACTTCATCCCTTCCGGAAGCTCCCAATCAAAACAATACAACAGTTTGGCTAACGCGAACTCAACAGTCCCGACTCCCATGGCGAGTCCGGGACAAATTCTTCTTCCACTTCCAAAAGGCAACAACTCGAAGTTATGTCCCTTAAAATCTATATCCTTGTCTTCGAATCTGTCAGGATTGAACACCTCAGGGTTTTCCCAGCTGTTTGGGTCTCTTCCGATCGCCCATACATTGACGAAGATTCTTGTTCCGGGAAGGACATCGTACCCTCCAATCCGACAGTGTCGAATGGCTTCATGAGGGATCATAAGAGGTGCCACTGGATGCAATCTCAGTGTCTCTTTCACCACCATTTTTAAGTATTTTAAATTAGAAATGTTGACTTCTTCCACCTTCGATTTCTCCACGACGGAGCTCCGAATCTCGGCTTGTACCTTTTTCATCACTCTAGGGTTTTTCATTATCTCCGCCATCGCCCACAATATGGTGATGGAGGTGGTGTCAGTACCTCCAAGGAAGGTGTCCTGACGTTAAAGACATGATTATGTTAACGTTAAATGAATGTTTACTTATATATATATGTGTGTGATTATTACACTATAAGACCTAAACCCAAAAAATAGAAATTGATGACTTAGTTAAACAAAATAAGCAAAAATTATATATGGAATCTGAGCTAATGAAAATTTACGATTTAAATTTTGAGGTGAAAACTCAAAATTTAACCTAACATTACGGATTTTACCCAAGTTTAAATTAAGGGAATAAGTATACTGAATATTAGAGTGTAGTATAGAGTCTACTTGTCCTATTAATAAAATTTTAAAAAAATAATGTTATAGTATAAATTGGCTACAATCAATTAACTTATTCTTTTAAAATAAATAATTTTTTTTTATTTATACCTTCATTATACTCTAAAATTAACTTTAAATGTAAAATTTTACCATAATCACCGCCTTTATTCTCTGATCCGTGAGAGTATTCGGTGAATCCTTCTGCAACGAGATCAAAACATCCACAAAGTCTTCATTTTCACCCCTGTCTGACCTCTCTGGACTTCTGTGTTTATCAAGCAGCATCTGGAAGTAACCATCCAGATTCTGAAACGATTTCTCAAGCCTGGAACTAAACCCAGTAAATTTATCGACAGCCCGACCCCACCAGTTGGGGAAGAACTCCTCAGCTGGGAAACCACCAAGAGCATTCATGGCGTCATTAAAAACATCTTGGATGTTCTTCCCTCCAAATCTGTCCCTCCCATAGAACTTCCCCAAGGCTAGATTGGATATGATCCCGTCAGTCAGCTCAAATATCTTCCCGTCAAGCTCGATCAGCTTTCCCGAGTTCTGCATTAGGAATTCAATCAGACGGTTGACTTCCTCTTCTCGAGCCTGCCATAACGAACGGGATCGTTTCGTTGCCATCAGTTCGGCTGTGAAAATTCTCCGGATCTCTCTCCAGCTATCACCGTAAGGAGAAAACGCCATGTCTAAGTAATCATACGACAACTTTCTAGGACCTGGAGATTCCGGGCGGGTGCATGTATCGAGGTCGTTAGTCTTGAGGATCTCTTTGGCAGCCTCTGGGGAGGAGACCACGAGAGCAGGTACAAACCCTAGCTGGAGTTGCATGATAGGGCCATACTTACAGGATAGTTCAAACAGGGCCTGATGGGGCAGTTTACTCCATTGATGTAAGTTGCCGATGATAGGGAGCTTTGGAGGGCTTGGAGGAAGCTTCAAACCCTTGAAGGAGGCTAGTTTGTTCTTGAAGAAGAGGAAGGCAACGAGGAAGAGGAAGAGAAGAAGTAGTAGTTCTAGTAGCCATTGAAGGGAAAGAATCAGTGTTTCAGCCATCTTTTAGTTTCACTGCATGTGCATGACTCTCCATTGGCAGAGTGTAAGAGCATTTATATAGAGATAAGATCGTCTGTGGAGATATTGAAAAGTAATGCATTTTTGAAAACCCTAATCCTATCAAAATAACATCAACTAATTGGATACGTAACTTGGGTGGTGCAGTGCATACATATCTAATCACACATAAAAATAACATCAACTATTTATAACGTGTCATTATTAGGATTGGTAATGGTACGATTATTTAAAAAAAATGTTTAATTGCACCACAAATAAGATTGGACATACCGACATAGATTTGTAACATATTCATATTCACTATTTATAATCAAAATTTTATTTTTTTAAATAACATTTTTATATCAATATTTTTGAACAAAAATAACTAACTAATTAAACATCAAAGTTTCAATAATATTGTTGCAATTAATTGAACAACAGAATTATAATAATATATTTTAACAAGTACCAATACCATATAAGTATACAAGGAGTATTGTCTTTTACTAAAAGAAATCAAGAAGAAATCGCTAGGTGAGTTTGTCACATCGTGAATTCCTAACATCATAAAGAAAAAAAAACTTTTTAAATAAGAGATATACAATTCAATTTGAATAAAAACACATTATTTTATGCACTCATTAGGGTTGGAATGAACTAAGGATAGAATCGGCAAGAGTGCGGTGAAAAATCCATAACCTTGGTTATAACCGATACTGTTTAATATGGTTAAGGGTACCATTATGGTGCAGTGCAATTATGATGATGAATTTTCTACTCATAATGGTTATGAACCTATGGTTATGGTATTTGAGTTATACTCATGTGTATAACCATGGTTATTATATAAATATAATAATTATTTATTATTAATAAGCTAATATATATTAAATATAATTGAAGTTGCTGTTATTATTAATATACTAATGATGTTAATGTTTCATCGGTGTTAATGTTGAATTTTAATGTTAAGTGATATGAATGTTGATGTTGAACGATGTTAGTGTTATATATTTATGATTGGGAATATAGATTTATGAATTTTTTTAAATAATATTTTTACTCTTTTATTATATTATAGGTGTGAAATGGATATGTGTATAATATTAAAAAGTTAGGCTGTGTATACAACCATAGTTATTTTAATGGTTATAATATTAAAAAGTATATAATAGTTATAATTATGATACGTGATTTAAAAATGTGGTATATGTATAATATTTATACCATACCATAACACTAAACAGCCTAAGTACACATTATTATTAAATAATATCAAAAGTTAATTATACAGTAAAGGTCTTGCTAGTGGGAAAAAAACAATGGGTCATTTAAATAAAGTATAAGATTGTTTTTTTTTTGGCCAAAAGTATAAGATTTTGAAATGAGGGTAGATTGTGACAGTGAATAGTCACACATTGTTGGCCAAAAAAAAAAAAAAAGTCACACATCGAAACTAAAAAAAATATATATATATATATATTTAAGTTGATTTTTCTTACATAAGTTAGGACAATCGTATAAGTCACGTTGCATTGAGCGACTCACCATAACATATTCTCAGAGACATTACAAAATTATATTATTATAAATAGCTTACTAATAAAAAATTACAATTATGATTGTAAGTGTAATTATAAATTAAATTTCATACCATAACTATAACATAATTAACTACAACTAATAAATTGTGTAAAAAAAATTGTAAACGAATTTTCACCGCACTATTATTAACCCTTAACCCTTAATCGGAAGTCACAATAATGTCAGTCCCAATGACATATCATTGTAAATATCTTTGTCCATTAATTGACGAGTACCTGAACAATAATCATGTAGTGAAGCCACCCGCGACTCTCATTCGCGCGTGACATTAAATTACATTCGCGGATGACATTTAATTTAACGGAATAACACTTAAATGCTCACCTGAGAATGTTATTCATGAGTGACAAAAAAAACAAGTTTCTACTCGCGAATGATAGTCGCGGGTAGATATACTTTCTTATTTGTTAAAAAATTGAGGATATTTTTGTAATTTTTTTTGGCCAATTGTATTTTATTTATTTATTTGAGGTATATATTAGTAAAAAATTCATACAATCACGAATACCGTTGTTAGAGTAACAACTCATATATAATTTGTTTATTAAATATAGAATATTACTCATAATGATATATATTTTCACTAAGAAATGCAAATATTTCCAATACCCAAATATACAGTGAGATATACAAAATAAATTTGTAAGGTAAACAATTCAACATTAATAGGAACATTAGAGTTTTATAAGTTATAAACTTCTTACTTCTATCATGTACGAGAACGTTCAATATTATCTCAATATATACATACTCATTCAAGTATAATAGAGAGATCCGTAGAAACACCTCCAACCCATTTCAATTTGTAAGTCATGAAATTAATATATCTTATACTAGCAAATCTAATATTCTTACAATTTAGTATATTAGTGGTAGAACAATGTTACTTCTAACCAAAGTCGTAACACCTTTTTATTTTAACTTTATGAAAGTAGACTTACTCGTGTAATGGATTTGCGAATACAAGCTTTCATGATTTTTTTTTTTTTGTTCTTATCGAAATTCAAACACGGGATCACACTATCACGAGAGAGCAAACTCCAAATAACATTTTTCTTAGCCAATTAGTCATTTTCATTAACAATACAATACTCAACAATCATACTTTAGTAGTTTCTACTTTCTAGAACTACGACAAACCAGTCCCACCCTACCCATGCTGGGAAGAAGACAATACGGTCAGATTGAGGTCGGTAAGTTGACTAGGACTAGTGCTATGGATACTTAGCATACTTAGTATAGATAGATAACCGTTAAAATAATTGTGGTTATTAAATATAATTTTACATATATATTCATATTTATTTCACACATATAATATAATAAAAAACTAAAAATTTTATTTTAAAAAAGACATAAATCTATTTTGTCAACAATAAAAATATAAAAAACTAACATTATGATTATTTAGTATCTGTATATATAATAACTTCCATTATTTAGTATATGTTAGTTTATTAATAATAAATAATTATTATATTTATATAATAATCATAATTATAAAAATTAGTATAACTCAAATACCCTAACTATATTCATTATGATTTATGGGAATAAAATTCATCACCATAATCGTCTCGCACCATAATGGTACAATTAACAATATTAAATAGTAATTGTTATAACCATGACTATAAATTTTTCACCGCACCGTTGCCGACCCCAATTGGAACCATTGTGGTTACTTCCATATGCTGCTTCACAAGCGCCATCTTGGAAACGCTCTCCACCGTAGATCCTCATTAATTCACAACAAATTCTTATCTCTTCCGCAGATTTCACAAAATTAGAGAAAACATTGAAATTTCAAAGTGAAAATGACTCCAATGTGGAGGCGTATACCTTATCAAGAAACTTCAGTAGATTACTACGCGCAGATGACTTAAAGGTTATGCATTTATGTTTAAAGTGTGAGACTTAAGTCGTATGTCTTAATCAATTGTCTCATAAATTTGAATTTGTGACTGAAACCATTAATATACTTTTAAGTCATCTTAACAAAAGAGTTATTCCAATTTTTTTTTCAAACTTAAAGTAAACATTCTTTTATTTCACACATCTTTGAATTCTTGCTTGAAAATGGTTCTATTTAATTCTTGAGTTTAGCACTCCAATTTCATTTGATGTTTAATTAAATTGTGTTTCTCTTCTTTAAGCAACAAGACCATATATATTTTAGGCTCTTACGTACGAGGAAAAAAAAAACTCTAATAGACATTCAAATAAATTTTGGATTATTCAATATGAAAACAAGACAGGTAAGCCTTGTCACTTTATTCAAACTTAAGATAACTTACAATATTTATGGAGAATGTAGGATTCTTATTCCTATATTTATCAAACCCTAATGAGATTATATATATATATATATATATATATTAATCCTTAATCCCTTGATATTTGATAGGCACTACCCGCAGTGGGTCTTTTCGATGAACGGAGAGTTCACCACCTCGTTCTTCCATCGACATCTCTTCACACTTCATCCCTTCCGGCAGCTCCCAATCAAAACAATACAACAGATTGGCTAGCGCGAACTCGACAGTCCCGACTCCCATGGCGAGTCCGGGACAAATTCTTCTTCCACTTCCAAAAGGCAACAACTCGAAGTTCTGTCCCTTAAAATCGATGTTTTTGTCTTTGAATCTGTCAGGATTGAACACGTCAGGGTTTTCCCAGCTGTTCGGGTCTCTTCCGATCGCCCATACATTGACGAAGATTCTTGTTCCGGGAAGGACATCGTACCCTCCAATCCGACAGTGTCGAATGGCTTCGTGAGGGATCATAAGAGGTGCCACTGGATGCAATCTTAGTGTCTCTTTCACCACCATTTTTAAGTATTTTAAATTCGGAATATCGACTTCTTCCACCTTCTGTTTCTCCACGACGTAGCTCCGAATCTCGCCCTGTACCTTTTTCATCACTGTAGGTTTTTTCATTATCTCCGCCATTGCCCACAGTATGGTGACGGAGGTGGCCTCGGTACTTCCAAGGAAGGTGTTCTGAAATTAAAGACATGATTATGTTAACGTTAAATAAAGGGTTAATAGCTTCAGTGGTACCATATGTTTGGGTCATATGATCGGATGATACCGTATGTTTTTTGATGTGGTCAAATGCTCTGTTATGTTTGGAGGATGTTGTCCTATGGTATTCTGTTAGTCAACCGTTAGAGTTTTCTGTTAAATTGTCCATATTAGCACAACGCGAGCACCACATTAGTGTCACGTAGATATATAATATAATATTTAATTTAAACAATATATGAAAAAAATCGGAAAAAATATAAAAAATATTTTAACCTTTATATATTAATAAAAAATATTTTTATTAATTTATTTATTTTAGAAAAAAATGAAAATCGAAAAACAAAAAAGCTAGGGTTTGACTCTTGGAGTCCAATTGACCCAACCTAGGGTCGAACCCTGGGCTGGGTTGGACCCCCACCAGGTCTGGGTCGAACCTAGCATTGGGTTCGACCCCGGCTGGGTCAATTGGACCCCAAGTGTAGTTCGACCTAAATGATATATGAGCCTAAATGAAAGAATAAAATGATGAAAACTCAAAATTTAATCTAACATTACGGATTTTACCCTAGCTTAAATTAAGGGAATAACTATACTGAATATTAGAGTATAGTATAGAGTCTACTTGTCCTATTAATAAATTTTAAAAAAATTAATGTTATAGTATAAATTGGCTACAATCAATTAACTTATTCTTTTAAAATAAATATATTTATTTTTACTTATACCCTCAGTATACTCGATCTAAAATTAACATTAAATAAATTTTTTTACCATAATCACCGCCTTTATTCTCTGATCCGTGAGAGTATTCGGTGAATCCTTCTGCAACGAGATCAAAACATCCACAAAGTCTTCATTTTCACCCCTGTCTGACCTCTCTGGACTTCTGTGTTTATCAAGCAGCATCTGGAAGTAACCATCCAGATTCTGAAACGATTTCTCAAGCCTTGAACTATACCCAGTAAATCTATCGACAGCCCAACCTCACCAGTTGGGGAAGAACTCCTCAGCTGGGAAACCACCAGTAGCATTCACGACGTCATTAAGAACATCTTGGAAGTTCTTCCCTCCAAATCTGTCCCTCCCATAGAACTTCCCCAAGGCCATATTGGATATGATCCCGTCAGCCAACTCAAATATCTTCCCGTCAAGCTCGATCAGCTTTCCCGAGTTCTGCATTAGGAATTCAATTAGACGGTTTACTTCCTCTTCTCGAGCCTGCCATAACGAACGGGATCGTTTCGTTGCCATCAGTTCGACTGTGAAAAATCTCCGGATCTCTCTCCAGCTATCACCGTAAGGAGAAAACGCCATTTCTAAGTAATCATACAACATCTTTCTAGGACCTGGAAAATCAGGGCGGGTGCATGTATCGAGGTCGTTAGTCTTGAGGATCTCCTTGGCAGCCTCCGGGGAGGAGACCACGAGAGCAGGTACAAACCCTAGCTGGAGTTGCATGATAGGGCCATACTTACAGGATAGTTCAAACAGGGTCTGATGGGGCAGTTTACTCCATTGATGTAAGTTGCCGATGATAGGGAGCTTTGGAGGGCTTGGAGGAAGCTTCAAACCCTTGAAGGAGGCTAGTTTGTTCTTGAAGAAGAGGAAGGCAACGAGAAAGAGGAGGAGAAGAAGTAGTAGTTCTGGTAGCCATTGAAGGGAAAGAATCAGTGTTTCAGCCATCTTTTAGTTTCACTGCATGTGCATGACTCTCCATTTGCAGAGTGTAAGAGCATTTATATAGAGATAAGATCGTCTGTGGAGATATTGAAAAGTAATGCATTTTTGTAAACCCTAATCCTATCAAAATAACATCAACTATTTGGATACGTAACTTGTGGTGGTGCAGTGCATACATATCTAATCACACGCATTAATATAACATCAACTATTTATAACATGTCATTATTAGGATTGGCAACGGTACAATTATTTAAAAAAAAATGTATAATTGCACCACAAAAAATAAGATTGGACATACCGACATTGCTAGATTTGTAACATATTCATAATCACTATTTATAATCAAAAATTTATTTTTATAATCACATTTTTATATCAATATTTTTGAACAAAAATAACTAACTAATTAAACATCAAAGTGTCAATATTGTTGAAATTAATTGCACAACAGAAGTATAATAATATATTTTAACAGGTACCAATACCATATAAGTATATAACTTTCAAAATACAACGCAAATTAAGACAAAATTTAACACCAACTTAAAAATTAAACTCGAGTATTGTCTTTTACTAAAAGAAATCAAGAAGAAATCGCTAGGTGAGTTTGTCACACTGTGAATTCCTCACATCATTAAGAATTTTTCTTTTTAAATAAGAGATACAATTCAATTTGAATAAAAACACATTATTTTATGCACTCATTGGGGTTGGAATGAACTACGGATAGGACCGGCAAGGGTGCGGTGAAAAAACCATAACCATGGTTATAACCGTTATTGTTTAATATGGTTAACGGTACCATTATGACGCGGTTTTGATCGTCTTCTTAGCACGGTAAAAGACATGCTTCCAGAAAATGATAAGCTAGCTAACAACTTTTACGAGACCAAGAAATTGATGAAGATGCTTGGACTTAAATATGAAAAGATTGATGTTTGTATCAATAATTGCATGTTTTACTACAAAGAAAATGTGAACAAAGTTAATTGTTATGTGTGTGGACATGATCGGTTCAAGACAGAAAAATTAACAAAAGGTGGTAGAAAGAAGGGCATTCCATACAAGGTACTGCGTTATTTACCTTTGACCCCAAGACTTCAGCGTCTTTATATGTAAAAAAAAACAGCTAAACACATGACATGGTATGCTTCTCACCAGTATTTTGAGGGATATATGTCACACCCTACAGATGGTGAGGCATGGAAACACTTTGACGAAATCCATCCTTCATTTGCATCAGATCCAAGAAATGTCCGAATTGGCTTATGCACGGATGGATTCAGCTCTTTTGGACAATATGGAAAGCAGTATAGTTGTTGGCCAGTGGTTATTACTGTGTACAATTTGCCTCCTTGGATGTGCATGAAAAGTCCATACATGTTCATGAGTTTAGTCATCCCAGGTCCATCTAGTCCAGTAAAAGATTTGGATGTGTTCTTAAGACCATTGATAGATGAGTTGAATATGCTATGGAGTGTTGGAATAGAAACATACGATATATCAAGAAAACAACACTTCCAGATGAAAGTGGCTCTCTTGTGGACGATTAGTGATTTTCCAGGTTATGCTATGTTATCTGGATGGAGTACACATGGACGATTATCATGTCCATATTATATGGAACGTACTAAGTCATTCAGACTTGATAGTGGAAGAAAGACATCATTTTTTGATTATCATCGTCAATTCCTACCTATAAATCACCGGTTCATAAAACAAAAGGATTTATTCAAGAAGGGTGTCATAGAGAAAGATGGGCCACCTCCTAGATTATGTGGTGAAGATGTTTGGAAAAGGGTTTGTAGTTTACCTAATATTAGGTTCGGGAAAACCAATTGTTGGTAACAATTTATTTACAGCTTCTCGCATCATACCGCTGTTCGTGCTCTCACTCGTGTCATGAAGGAATTTTTTGCGGGTCCGTACGAGAAATGGAAGGATGTTCCCATCGATGTTCGTGAATTCTACTGGAAAAAGGTTAAGGTACTAATTTATTTTAATGATGCATCAACTGTAGAGTTGAGTGAGATTTGGTGAGTGCACTGCTGATATTAAATTCTGATTTAGATTAGAACTCTTCTCTGGTATACGTGAGATTTATGATTTAGACATGAATGGTTGCTGGGACAATTTGGGGCAATATCAGGCTAGTTATTTGTTTTTATTGTAGTATGTTCTACTGATACTAATTTTCTGTTTTCTGTTGCATGTCTGGGTTAGGAGAGAATGGGATTTGATGAGGATAAGTATGACCTTATGGAAGCATTTGAGAGAACAGCTGCATCGCGTTACACTAGAATGTTGAATGGTGCAAGGACTCATATATTAAAAGCTCTTAAGAAAAATGATGTTGCTCAGCTTAAGGATCATAACCCTGGATGGATGAATAAGGATATATGGAATTCATTGGTTGAAAATGGGAAAAAGCTGAATGGAGAGCAAAATCAGGAGTTGCAGGTAAAAATCGAATGATAGAGAAAGATGGATCAATCACTAAACACAGTGGAGGATCAATCTCTTTTGATGAGCATATGCAAAGAATGGTATTGAATATGGTAACATTTAATATATATGCATATATATATATATAAATTTTCTCATAATTTTGTTTTATTATTATTGTAGACTAGACAACTAGGTCGAGAACCGACTCAATGAGAGTTTTTCCGGAGGCTCCATCGTTTGAAGGGAAGGGAAGATCAATTCATACACAAAAAATCAAAAAGGGTCATTGTAAGTTATGCTTTATTATATATTCATTCGTTCTTCTAATATTATATATCTCATGATAAGGTATATAGTGTTATTCTTGTTGATAAATAGTTAGTATTATTATATATTTTTCTCTTTTTAGGAGGACTATGATACAAATGTTGTGGTAAAGTATGGTCATGATGGTGCATCCCAAGTTAAGTTCGATAAAAATTCATGGATTAAAGCAGCTGGATTTCCTAAGAAAGGAAAGTTGTATGGTTTCGGGCCCAAGGTGGATCCAAAGATCCTATTAGGATCCGAAAGTTCTTCATCCTCAGATACATGGTACAAGAGTACAAGTTCAAGTTCAAGGATTCGAAATACGCATACCGACGAGAAGTATAAAAAGTTACAAGATGTAGTGGAACTACAACAAGCACAAATTTCAGCTCAACAATCTCAGATCAACCAAATGCAAGCATTAGTGCAAATCATGATGGAGCAATTTGCAAAACAAGGTCAGGAGTTTAATCCCTTTCAACGGGATAATGGTTCAAATACATAAGTTGTTGCATAATTTCTATTTAGATATTTTTGACTAAGTATGCATGTATTATTTAGATACGTTGTTAATTGTTATCTCTTTAGTTAAGACTTTGAATGTTTAAACTATAAACTTGTTTCATATAATAATATATATATATATATATATGTGTATTATGTTACATGTTATAAATATAATACATATATAATATATATATATATATATATTATATATATATATATTTATAAAATTATTTATAGTGATTTTCCTTAATAATCCCTTTGTAAATTTACTAAATAAATCCCTTGAAAAATATCCTTTATAATTTACTAGGGAAAATACTCACAAAATTTCCTAAATAAGTTTGTGAGGGAATTGATTTTTAAAAGTTTGCTAGGGATTTTATAAGAAAAATTTGTTGAAACTTTTTGCACGGGATTTTCCTTTTAAATTGCTTTTTTTTTTCTAGCAAGCTTATTTGTTAAGGGTAGATCCCTTAGAAAATTCCTTACAAAGTGAAATTTCTAAGGGATTTTTGAAATTCCCTTATAAATTTGACCCTCACAAAAAAACAAATTTCTTGTAGTGACTAACTATTTAGCATCGACATCATCATCAGGTTTTCCTAACCCTGAGCACCCCTATATATACCAATACATAGAGGGATAGATTTTAAGGCCAGACACACAACTGAGCTTATGTAAATGAGCTCCCACTTATGGGCGACCCATTATCCTAAAACCAACACGCATTTTCTGGGGTAAGTTGGGTGTTTATGCACCATGCCTACAGGATCATATCATGTGTCCCGTTTAGATTTTGGATTTATAAAGATTTTTTTATTGACACATTTGCTGCTAAGAACACGAATAAAATGCACCCTTTTGTATTGCTCGGTGTGTTGGTGTAAACACCAATCGAACAAATGGATGTTATTATTGACTTAAACTGTTCAAAAACACATTGCAGGTGCATTTGTTGGCTGCTTGCTTGAAGGGAGTCTAGTAACCACACGAACCCAAGAAAATGCAAGATTCTACGGCAACTCCTCAGTCAGTGCATCAGATATACTTCTAGGTTCTATGCCTGCACCACCTGCTGCATCTATTCTTTATAATGCTCTCTCTGAACTGTATGATACACTGAGCATCGATTCTTTTAGTTAGGACTTAAACAGCAGCTCGCGGACCTCAAGAATCTGGTAACGAGACGTTTTGGTCCGTGTATTGTTCTGTCGAGTTTGTTACTCAAGTCAGTAATATCATCAACGCAATTTATTCGAAGTGGTATATACCCAAGAAATCGGATCATACATGCCCTGTAAGATTTGATGACTTTGTATATATTGTGGGTATCTCCTCTCTGTGCATATGTGTATTCACGATGGATTTGTGAATTTTTGACCAAAGTAGACCCTATTTAATAATTATATATAGAAATCTCTTTGTTATTTTATCAAATACGAATCTACTCCTAAGCGCCAATCTCATTCGCAGGTATATCTCATAAAAATGTCCACGTGAATTTCGTTCGTGTGGACAATTTATGAACAGTTTGACCCAAACACGAACCTGATTCACGGGTGGGCGTTTAAGACACCGACCCGTGAACCTTATTCGTGTTTAGGGTGCCACCCGCAAATAGGATTGTTCTGACAATTTTTGTTGCCGAGCGGTGACGTCCTTTGCAATAGCTTAATGAACCATAATAAATAAATAAGATGAAATGATTATAATATTGAAAACAAAATAAGTTCTAAGATCATTTAATGTTGTCTATTTTCTTATATCTTTTTTTTACTGCTTCGAAATCACTCTTAATTATTACCAAATGTTAGAACAAAGTGTTAGAACAAACAAGTGTCACTGAATCCATTTTCGAATATCCACATGAGAATCTCCTTCGCGGATAGGAGACATTACTCGTGAATGTCATTCACGGGTGACGTTTAATTTAACCGTACTTGAGAATTTCATTCGCGGGTGACTTTTAAAGGTCCTACCCGCGAATACTTTTCTCTATATATTTATTAAAGGGTTAATAGTTGCAATGGGCTCATATGTTTGGGTTATATGATCAGTTAGTATCCCTATGTTGTTTCTAGGTACTTTATGTTTTCATAATGTTATTTTTTAGTCCAAATTACTGTTGTTGTCAAGTTTAACTAACAGAATGCTGATATAGCGAATGAAAAATAAAAATAAATTAAATAAAAAATAAAAATAAATAGGAAAAATTAGGAAAAAACTTTATATATTAATAAAAATGTTGATATATATATTTATAAATAAATTTGGAAAAAAACTTAGTAAAATAAAAATAAAAAAATTCAAAAAAATAAAATATAAATTCAAAAATATAAAAATGATTGTTTATAAAATTATTTTTAAATAAAAAATCGAAAACATGAAGAAAAAAAACTAATATTAGGTTTACCCCCTATATTTTTATGATTTAAATTAAATATTATATTATATATTTACGTGGCGCTGATGTGGTGATGACGTGGTCCATTTAACAGAAAAATTTAATGGCTGACTAACAGAAGTACCATACGACAACATCTCAAACATAACGAACCAATCGACCGCACGAAAAAAGATATGGTATCATCTGATCACATGACCCAAACATATGGGATCATTGGAACTATTAGGGGTGACAAATCGAGTGTACGCGCGTGTTATCGTGCGTATCAATACGTTTATCGTGTGACACTTACCAAACACGAACACACACGATAATATTATTGTGTCATGTTCCTCAATACGAACACGAGACACAATTTTAAGTGCGTGTTTATGTTGCGTTACCGTGTTCTTTTAAGTTAGTCAGATATATTTTCACATGCGATAGTTATAAGGAAATATTAAAATAACGAATTGTTCATAATAAGAATTAATAATTCAACGTCATAGTTTACGAATCGTTAATATAGAATTGTCAAACTTTAAAAATTAAATTTCTAAATAGACTTTTAAAAGCTATTAAAAGAGGTTTGTTTAGAAAAGTATTCAAAATAATGAATCTTCAAGTTCAACTTTATCGTGTTATCGTACGTGTCGTGTTCTGATACTTAAACACGAATACAACACTATAATTTCGTGTCATCATTCTGTCATATACTTTCACGAACACGATTGTTTTCGTGTATATCCGTATCGTTTTATCGTATTTCGTAGAAAATTATGAGCTCTAAAAACTATTAACCCTTTTCTAATAAAGGGCTTTATTAATAAAGGGTCTACTTTGGCCAATAATTCAATATTGCATGGCACTAGAGCATATAGATGATTGGACTCAATAGTTATGTAGGGTCCACGTGTTTTAGCTACTGCCATTGTTTATACCAATGTTTTTTTAAATATAACTGTTCACTAATATATACCTCAAATATAAAAATGATTACCGAACTAATTTCGATTTTTTAAGAAATACGAAAGTATACATACCCACGATTCATTCATAGGTAGGAGTTTGTTTGTTTTGCACATGCGAATGGAAGTCGCGAGTGGCTTAACGTTACATTTCTCAGTGTATTAATTAATGTTACTCTTGAAGGAATGAATTACACTTGACAATTTGACATGGTTTTGCTTTTTGTTTCATCCACCATTGTTGTAATCATTACTTTTTTTTTATTTTTTGTCTTGGATGGACTTTTTTTGCGGCAAGTATTCGCGTGCTTAACCTAACAAGGAAGAGAATGAGAAATACAAATCACAAATCGAATCGGAAGTCACAATAATGTCAGTCCCAATGACATATCATTGTAAATATCTTTGTCCATTAATTGACGAGTACCTTAACAATAATCCTGTAGTGAAGCCACCCGCGACTCTCATTCGCGCGTGACATTAAATTACATTCGCGGATGACATTTAATTTAACGGAATAACACTTAAATGCCCACCTGAGAATGTTATTCGTGAGTGACAAAAAAAAAAAAAATTCTACCCGCGAATGAAAATCGCGGGTAGATATACTTTCTTACTTGTTAAAAAATTGAGGATATTTTTGTATTTTTTTTTTGGTCAATTGTATTTTATTTATTTATTTGAGGTATATATTGGTAAAAAATTCATACAATCACGAATACCGTTGTTAGAGTAACAACTCATATATAATTTGTTTATTAAATATAGAATATTACTCATAATGATATATATTTTCACTAAGAAATGCAAACATTTCCAATACCCAAATATACAGTGAGATATACAAAATAAATTTGTAAGGTAGACAATTCAACATTAATAGGAACATTAGAGTTTTACAAGTTATATACTTCTTACTTCTATCATGTACGAGAACGTTCAATATTATCTCAATATAGACATACTCATTCAATTATAATAGAGAGATCCGTAGAAACACCTCCAACCATTTCAATTTGTAAGTCATGAAATTAATATATCTTATACTAGCAAATCTAATATTCTTACAATTTAGTATATTAGTGGTAGAACAATGTTACTTCTAACCAAAGTCGTAACACCTTTTTATTTTAACTTTATGAAAGTAGACTTACTCGTGTAATGGGAACTTTTTCATAAACTATTCACTTTTCAAAAAATATTTGAAAAAGTGTATATCGAATTTTTTTTTTTAGAAAAGTATGCATACGCGCGACGCGCCTATTGAGTAGGCGCATCCCTAGGACGCGCCTATTCAGTAGGCGCGTCCTAGGGATGCGCCTACTGAATAGGCGCGTCCTAGGGGTGCGCCTACTGCCTAAATTTTTTTTTTTTCGCAAAAACACCGGTCTATCAGAAACCACGTTGATTTTAAGTCTGCTTATGGTTTTCCTCCTAAATAGAAATTGAGAGATAGTCTCACGCGTATTCATAGGTCCAAACTACAAATTTTCCAACTTGTTCTGAACAACAATGAAACAAAGTTGTTTATTCACAAGTTTCTGAATGAGACTTTTCTTCAGATGCTCACGCGTTGCTTTATCTCAGTATTCACAGGGTTTCCTCCAAATTTTCCAACTTGTTCTGAACAACAATGAAACAAAGTTGTTTATTCACAAGTTTCTGAATTAGACTTTTCTTCAGATACACTAGCTAGTTTGACATTTTCAGGAATTACTCCTGCAAAAGAGCTCTTTGGGGTTTCCACTGCCTTTTTCTTCGGCATCTGAAGACTCTTGATTTTCTGCATAGTGTACTCGTTGATTTTAAGTCTGCTTATGGTTTTCCTCCTAAATAGAAATTGAAGTCTTTCATCACAAACTACTCTCTTCTTCGTAGGGTGATTCAGTTTGTTGTCATTGATATACCGCGCTATAATTGCTCCAACATCTTGCTGAGAGATCTAATCACGCGTCTCTACACCAACCGATTTGAGAAACTCGATGAGATTACTCGATCCCCATCTAACAAATTCCATTTTTCTTGATTGGTACTTCCTTTTTGGTTGTGAATGAGGTTAAATTCCGTCACATTGAACTGTCACGAAGATAATTGCAAAAGAGCTCTTTGGGGTTACTTTAGGTTCCTGTCCTAAATTTTCCAACTTGTTCTGAACAACAATGAAACAAAGTTGTTTATTCACAAGATTCTGAATCTTCCGAATATCTTGTAAAGCTTCTCCAATGACTATAGCTTTTTATCTGAGTTCAAGCCTGCTTATGGTTTTCATCCTAAATAGAAATTGAGAGATACTCTCTCCAGTAAAGAAGAAAGGAAGTTCTAAGAAGAAATGGTTTTCCTCCTGAAAATGTCAAACTGGCTAGTGTATTTGAAGAAAAGTCTCATTCAGAAACTTGTGAATGAACAACTTTGTTTCAATGTTTTACCTCGCGGATGTTGTTCAGAACAAGTTGGAAAATCTAGGGCAGGAACCTAAAGTATTTAACTTCTGAGAACTTCCTTTCTTCTTAATTGGAGAGACTATCTCTCAATTTCTATGTAGGAGGAAAACCGTATAAACAGGCTCAAAATCAGATGTTTTTCAAAAAGTAAGCATATAGTAGGAAAAAAAGCATACATGGAGGAATTTGGTGCGCGTAGAGGAATTTGGACTTGTGAATACTGGGATAAAGCAACGCGTGAGACAATCATCTCGGTGGTTTGTTAACAAATTGATTTTCTGTCCTCTTGATCCAAGACCCTTTTGTTAACAAATTGATCTTCTGTCCTCTTGATCCAAGACCCTTCCTAACCATTGGAAGGGGATCAGTTTTCTTCTGTCCTCACCGTACGACAGAAGATATTCGGAAGATTCAGAATCTCGTGAATAAACAACTTTGTTTCATTGTTGTTCAGAACAAGTTGGAAAATTTAGGACAGGAACCTAAAGTAACCCCAAAGAGCTCTTTTGCAGGAGTAATGCCTGATAATGTCAAACTACCTAGTGTATCTGAAGAAAAGTCTCATTCAGAAACTTGTGAATAAACAACTTTGTTTCATTGTTGTTCAGAACAAGTTGGAAAATTTGTAGTTTGGACCTATGAATACGCGTGAGACTATCTCTCAATTTCTATTTAGGAGGAAAACCATAAGCAGACTTAAAATCAACGTGGTTTCTGATAGACCGGTGTTTTTGCGAAAAAAAAAAAAAAATTTAGGCAGTAGGCGCACCCCTGGGATGCGCCTATTGAGTAGGCGCATCCCTAGGACGCGCCTACTGAGTAGGCGCATCCCTAGGACGCGCCTACTGAGTAGGCGCGTCCTAGGGATGCGCCTATTCAATAGGCGCGTCGCGCGTATGCATACTTTTCTAAAAAAAAATTTCGATATACACTTTTTCAAATATTTTTTCTAAACTAAACAGTTTTTGAAAAAATTCGTGTAATGGATTTGCGAATACAAGCTTTGATGATTTTTTTTTTTGTTCTTATCGAAATTCAAACACGGGATCACACTATCACGAGAGAGCAAACTCCAAATAACATTTTTCTTAGCCAATTAGTCATTTTCATTAACAATACAATACTCAACAATCATACTTTAGTAGTTTCTACTTTCTAGAACTATGACAAACCAGTCCCACCCTACCCATGCTGGGAAGAAGACAATACGGTCAGATTGAGGTCGGTAAGTTGATTGGGAATAGGGCTCTCGATATGTAGGGTTTGATATAATAATCATTAAAACAATTTTGGTTATTAATCATGGTTTTACTTGTATACCACACATATAATATAATAAAAAACCAACAAATTTATTTTAAAAAATACATAAATCTATATTGCCAACAATAAAAATATATAAAACTAACATCATGATTATTTAGTACCTGTATGTATAGTAAATTCTATTATTAATATATATTAGTTTATTAATAATAAATAATTATTATATTTATATAATAATCATGTTTATAAAGTTGAGTTTAACTCAAATACCATAACCATAACTATTATGGTTAGAAAATTCATCACCATAATCGTACCGCGCCATAATAATACGGTTAATCATATTAAATAGTAACATGTATTATCATGACTATGAATTTTTTACCGCACCATTGCCGACCCCAGTTGGGACCATCTTGGAAACGCTCTTCGCAGTAGATCCTCATTAATTCACAACAAATTCTTATCTCAACCGGAGATTTCACAAAATTAGAGAAAACATTGAAATTTCAAAGTGAAAATGACTCCAATGTGGAGGCGTATACCTTATCAAGAAACTTCAGTAGATTACTGCGCGCGGATGACTTAAAGATTATGCATTTATGTTTAAAGGTGCGAGACTTAAGTCGTATGTCTTAATCAAATATCTCATAAATTTGAATTTGTTACCCAAATCATTAATACACTTTTAAGTCATCTTAACAAAATGGTGATTCCGAGTTTATTTTTTTTGGGTAAAATATGACATTACCCCTAAAGTTTACGATGATTTTAAGTTCCCCCCTTAAAGTTTAAAATAAATAAATTTTAGTCTTAATGTTTGAACCGAATGAAAAACACCCCATTCCCTTGACTTTGCCGTTTATTCGTGATGAAAACGTGGTCATGTGCTAATCACGTGACTTTTTAATACTCTAAATGAACAAAATTGCCATCCGTGGAAGCTTCACCAGCACGATGCTTCACTGTCGTTCCAGAGCTTCACCAGCCGCACGATGCTCCTTCGTGGTTAACAGAAATAGACAGAGCTATACTTGGAAGACGCTCATCCACCAAAAATATGTTGGTTCTTGAACGTCTTTAATTGGTGCTTAATTTAAGATTTAATTGAATTCGTCTTGAATTGGAAGACCCAATTGAATTGGTGCTACAACGTCTTGAATTTAAGCTCTGTCTTCATAGCACGACTCTCTTCACAGACGAAGACGTTGGTTCTTGAATTGGAAGACCAACTGAGTTAGGATTGCTCAAATTAGAGGTACACGAAGACGTGATAGCTTGAATTGAAGACGGACGAAAGCGGTGTTGCTAAAATTGAAGGTATATGGAAGGCGAAGACGCGATAACTGGAATTGGAGACAGACAGAAGTTTTCCGCCATGTCAAGGTCACAACTGTCTGCCTCTTCCTCACCATCATTGTTCTCCACGACACCATCAACGCTGACAAGTTCGGCACCCCTGAGCAGAACTTTATCGAGATTTGCGATCATTTATACTCCTACCGCAAACTAGGGGTGAAACCGGACCGGTCAGACCGGTTTTTTCACTATTTCGGTCGGGGACCTGTATTTTCGGACCGGTTTTTCTTCAAAAAAAAGTCTGACCAAAAGACCGTATAAGGAAAAATAAACCGTCCATTCGGATTTCGAATTTTCGGTTTAAACCGAAAAGGCAAAAAAATACACATTCAAAACCAAAATAAGTATTCAAAATCAAATTAAACAACAAAATAATTTGATTTAACAATTTTTATATATATTTCTACTAAACCGATTAAACAACTAAAATAATTATTAAATAAGAAAAAAATTATTTGTTTGTATTCGTTGATTAATTATATTAATTAATACTAACTTATACAATATATAAAATAATATACATATAAATGGTCGGACCGGACTCCACGGTCTTTAAGAATTTTAGACCGAACGGTCTAAAAAACCGTTTCAAGCAAAAAAGTCCGACCATAAACCGAACCGTACATTTTCGGATCGGACCGGTTCGGTTTTCATCGGATTTTCGGACCGGACCAGTTCGGTTTTCATCGGATTTTCGGACCAAACGGTTTTCCCTTTCACCCCTACCGCAAACGATGAGTGCTCCTCGTCACTGGTTCTTCGCCTAAACCATGCGAGAATCTTGTCAGAGATCGAGTTCGAGGTGGATGGATAGTGATGCGATGTTCACCGACTTGTCATTCGAGGTTCCATGGGAGAGGTACAAAGATCATAACTTTGTAATTCACTATTGGAACAAGATGGTTTATGATGAAGAAAATTGGATTGGTCTTAATACCGAAAGCTTCCTGCTGAAGAATTGTTAGTGGCATTTTGACATTCTCAATGCTTGGTCTCCAAAAGGACAGAAAGGGAAGATCAGAGAGGAAGCAGAGAAAGTATTGATGAAAGAACATGAATGAGGGCAATTTCAGTACTTAGAATTGTTAAGATGCCACGTGTCACACACATGATCACGTTTCCGTCACGAATTAACGGTAAAGTCACGAAAATGAGTATTTTTCATTCGATTCAAATATTATGACTAAAATTTGAAATTTTAATAAGGAAGAAATTTAAAAATAGAGTAAACTTTAAAGGGCAATGTCATATTTTACTCTTTTTTTTTTAAACTTAAATTAAACATTTATTTCACACATCTTTGAATTCTTGCTTGAAAATGGTTCTATTTAATTCTTGAGTATAGTACTCCAATTTCATTTGATGTTTAATTAAATTGTGTTTCTCTTCTTTAAGCAACAAGACTATATATCTTAGGCTCTAACGTACGAGAAAAAAAAGCTTTAATACACATTCAAATAAATTTTGGATGATTCAATATGAGAAAAAGACAGGTAAGCATTGTCACTTTATTCAAACTTAAGATAACTTAAAATATTTATGGATAATGTAGGATTCTTATTACTATATTTATCAAACCCTAATGAGATTATATATATTAATCTTTAATCTCTTGATATTTGATAGGCACTACACGCAGTGGGTCTTTCCGGTGAACGGTGAGTCCACCACCTTGTTCTTCCATCGACATCTCTTTACACTTCGTCCCTTCCGGAAGCTCCCAATCAAAACAATACAACAGTTTGGCTAACGCGAACTCGACAGTCCCGACTCCCATGGCGAGTCCGGGACAAATTCTTCTTCCACTTCCAAAAGGCAACAACTCGAAGTTATGTCCCTTAAAATCTATATCCTTGTCTTCGAATCTGTCAGGATTGAACACCTCAGGGTTTTCCCAGCTGTTCGGGTCTCTTCCGATCGCCCATACATTGACGAAGATTCTTGTTCCGGGAAGGACATCGTACCCTCCAATCCGACAGTGTCGAATGGCTTCGTGAGGGATCATAAGAGGTGCCACTGGATGCAATCTCAGTGTCTCTTTCACCACCATTTTTAAGTATTTTAGATTCAGAATATCGACTTCTTCCACCTTCGGTTTCTCCACGACGTAGCTCCGAATATCGTCTTGTACCTTCTTCATCACTCTAGGGTTTTTCATTATCTCCCCCATCGCCCACAGTATGGTGACGGAGGTGGTCTCGATACTTCCAAGGAAGGTGTTCTAACATTAAAGACACGATTATGTTAACGTTAAATAAATGTTTACTTATATATATATGTGTGTGATTATTACACTATAAGACCTAAACCCAAAAAATAGAAATTGATGACTTACTTAAATAAAATAAGCAAAAATTTATAAATGGAATCTGAGCTAATGAAAATTTACGATTTAAATTTTAAGGTGAAAACTCAAAATTTAACCTAACATTACGGATTATTCCCAAGTTTAAATTAAGGGAATAAGTATACTGAATATTAGAGTGTAGTATAGAGTCTACTTGTCCTATTAATAAAATTTTAAAAAATTAATGTTATAGTATAAATTGGCTACAATCAATTAACTTATTCTTTTAAAATAAATATATTTATTTTTATTTATACCTTCATTATACTCTAAAATTAACTTTAAATGTAAAATTTTACCATAATCACCGCCTTTATTCTCTGATCCGTGAGAGTATTATGTGAATCCTTCTGCAACGAGATCAAAACATCCACAAAGTCTTCATTTTCACCCCTGTCTGACCTCTCTGGACTTCTGTGTTTATCAAGCAGCATCTGGAAGTAACCATCCAGATTCTGAAACGATTTCTCAAGCCTGGAACTAAACCCAGTAAATTTATCGACAGCCCGACCCCACCAGTTGGGGAAGAACTCCTCAGCTGGGAAACCACCAAGAGCATTCATGGCGTCATTAAAAACATCTTGGATGTTCTTCCCTCCAAATCTGTCCCTCCCATAGAACTTCCCCAAGGCCAGATTGGATATGATCCCGTCAGTTAGCTCAAATATCTTCCCGTCAAGCTCGATCAGCTTTCCCGAGTTCTACATTAGGAATTCAATCAGACGGTTGACTTCCTCTTCTCGAGCCTGCCATAACGAACGGGATCGTTTCGTTGTCATCAGTTCGGCTGTGAAAATTCTCCGGATCTCTCTCCAGCTATCACCGTAAGGAGAAAATGCCATGTCTAAGTAATCATACGACAACTTTCTAGGACCTGGAGATTCCGGGCGGGTGCATGTATCGAGGTCGTTAGTCTTGAGGATCTCCTTGGCAGCCTCTGGGGAGGAGACCACGAGAGCAGGTACAAACCCTAGCTGGAGTTGCATGATAGGGCCATACTTACAGGATAGTTCAAACAGGGCCTGATGGGGCAGTTTACTCCATTGATGTAAGTTGCCGATGATAGGGAGCTTTGGAGGGCTTGGAGGAAGCTTCAAACCCTTGAAGGAGGCTAATTTGTTCTTGAAGAAGATGAAGGCAACGAGGAAGAGGAAGAGAAGAAGTAGTAGTTCTGGTAGCCATTGAAGGGAAAGAATCAGTGTTTCAGCCATCTTTTAGTTTCACTGCATGTGCATGACTCTCCATTGGCAGAGTGTAAGAGCATTTATATAGAGATAAGATCGTCTGTGGAGATATTGAAAAGTAATGCATTTTTTAAAACCCTAATCCTATCAAAATAACATCAACTAATTGGATACGTAACTTGGGTGGTGCAGTGCATACATATCTAATCACACATATAAAAATAACATCAACTATTTATAACATGTCATTATTCTTATTGGCAATGGTACGATTATTTAAAAAAAATGTTTAATTGCACCACAAATAAGATTGGACATACCGACATAGATTTGTAACATATTCATAATCACTATTTATAATCAAAATTTTATTTTTTTAAATAACATTTTTATATCAATATTTTTGAACAAAAATAACTAACTAATTAAACATCAAAGTTTCAATAATATTGTTTTAATTAATTGAACAACAGAATTATAATAATATATTTTTACAAGTACCAATACCATATAAGTATACAAGGAGTATTGTCTTTTACTAAAAGAAATCAAGAAGAAATCGCTAGGTGAGTTTGTCACATCGTGAATTCCTAACATCATAAAGAAAAAAAAACTTTTTAAATAAGAGATATACAATTCAATTTGAATAAAAACACATTATTTTATGCACTCATTAGGGTTGGAATGAACTAAGGATAGAACCGGCAATGATGCGGTGAAAAATCCATAACCATGGTTATAACCGATACTGTTTAATATGGTTAATGGTACCATTATGGTGCAGTGCAATTATGATTATGAATTTTCTACTCATAATGGTTATGAACCTATGGTTATGGTATTTGAGTTATACTCATGTGTATAACCATGGTTATTATATAAATATAATAATTATTTATTATTAATAAACTAATATATATTAAATATAATTGAAGTTGCTGTTATTAATAAGTACAGTGAATAGTCACACATTGTTGGCCAAAAAAAAAAATAGTCACACATCGAAACTAAAAAAAAGAGATATATATATTTAAGTTAATTTTTCTTACATAAGTTAGGACAATCGTATAAGTCACGTTGCATTGAGCGACTCACCATAACATATTCTCAGAGACATTACAAAATTATATTATTATAAATAGCTTACTAATATAAAATTACGATTATGATCGTAAGTGTAATTATATATTAAATTTCATACCATAACTATAACATAATTAACTACACCTAATATATTGTGTAAAAAAATTTGTAAACAAATTTTCACCACACTATTATTAACCCTTAATCATTATCAAATTTTCACTGCACTATTTACATATATAAGTCTTTAGTTCCCTATATCTGAATCACTACACCATGACTAAATCTACTCTAAGGTTTCCCAAAACAATAAAAGTTTTCTTCAAACCAACCACTTCATTGACCGGTTGATCAACAACCTTATTTACTTCAAGATAATTATAATTTATTCTCCATATTCGAAAAGTCGCCTATTGTTAATTAGTAACATTAGTGGTCTATCTTCATTTTCATCATCGATAATCGATTATTGATTTTAAAGCACAGACTCAATATCAATTGAATCAATGTTTAAATATTTTGTTACTAGGAGGATATTTCTAATTGTATAGAGTTATGCAACCACATTATTAGAGATTTGCAATTTTTTTTTTCTGAATTACTGAAAGACTGAACTGTCAATATTCAATTTTTTTAATCTAACTATAAGATAGGATAGGGTTTTCCATCCAACTAATATGGGTAAACTTTGACAATTCTACATTAGGAGCCAAATGATAACGTTAACGTTTTTAAAAGAATCGTTCAACTATCTCTATAATTTTTTTATTTTTTCATAGTAAATATACAATTAAATTTCTAACATCACATAGTTGATCCTAAATTTGACCCAAAAAAGTAGTGTTTGGTTAAAACTTTAATTATGTATTTATTAAATAAAATTAGAATATCTAAATAGGTAAATCACAACCTAAATAATAATAATAATTTTTAATTTCAATTTCAATTTTCAGTAATATATATATAGGATAAAATACGAGATAGCCCCTAAAGTTTACGTCAATTTTAATTTTTCCCCTTAAATTTTAGTCCTAATGTTTGAACCAGATGAAAAATTCCTCATTCCCATCAGTTGACAGTTTATTCTGACGAATTCATGGTCATGTGTGGCTCACGTGGTTTATTAATAATTTTAATTGACAAAATTGTCCTCTGTATGGACGCTTCGCCTGCAAACACTGTAAACTTCTGATCTTCTCCCTCTAAAGCTTCATCCTCCATATGGTTTCAGTGGATCCGAAGAAGATGAAGTCAAGATCCATACGAGAGGTGGAGCCGAATAAGATGGATGATTCTTGTTTCAGTGAATAATTCTCAGGGAAGATTAATGGAAGCATTTACTGGGAGCAAGGAAAGGCAAGAGAGGATAGAATACAGATGGTGATATCGAAAGAGAGTGGGTCGTATTAGAACCCAGTTTCACCTCTTAATCAAGAATACCGCCGCCGTGGAAGAATAGAGGATCACCGACGGTGTAGGAAGATAAGTCCGCTTCTGATTTCGTGTTCCATGTCTGATTCTTTCTCAGGTATGCTCGTCAATTTCAGGGAATTTAATGTAACAGAGGATATCTATGCAAGTGATTCGATCGAGCTGTTGATTTAGTGTGGGATTGATTTTCAGAAGAACGTGGAAAAGGGTATCGATGTTACTCGTTTCAGTGAGATTCTAATGTCATATGGGATTGTTTTAAACAACAACGTGAATTGGGTTATCTTCCACAGTGGATATGATTTTTGGTATTTGCTCAAGCTGCTCACTCACCGGGTAGGGGTGGCAATTTCTGACACGACACGATTAAACAACCTGTAACGACCTGCATTTTACACGATACGATTACTAAGCGTGTCTAAACAACTCTTATACATTTAGACACGATTATTAATCGTGTCTAAACACCTCTAACTTGCAAATATACGACAAACACACGATTAATTAATCGTGTCTAATTGTGTCGTGTCCAACTGTACATAGTTACAGTGATCCCTTAAAAAAATTATACTTGGGTCTAGGGATAATTAGTTTACAATTGGGCCAACTCTAAACACATGTATTAATAATAGTAACACATGTATTAAAAATACAAAATTCCTATAATAACAAATGTATTTTAACATTTAACACAACGTATTTATAATAACATATTTCCTATGTATTTGTTTTATTTCCATTTGCAAAAAATAATACATAAGACGCAAGAATTTCCATTTGTAAATAAGTATTAGAAATTTCAAGTTTAACAACTCTATCATGGCTAAGACAAAAATATTTATTTAATAGAGTATTGTCTCACATAAATATAATATAGTACATAATATTAGATATGAAACTATTAATTTATATATAAAAAAATGACAAATAACACACAAAATTGCTTTTTGAAATATTGAAATTTAAATACCTTACTTTTTGAAATTTAAGTATAATAATACTAATAAAATATTGAAGTATCCACTTACTTTTTAATATTAACCTTTGAAAACCTTACTTTGTATATAAGAATTTGTGTAAGCTTTAAAGCGTATATGAATTTGACCTTAACGAATCCCGTGTCTAAACAACTCTTATACGTTTAGACACGATTAATGACTTATCCGTTTAGACACGAGACATGTTTAGACACGTTTAAGATTTATCCGTTTAGACACGAGACATGTTTAGACACGACATGATTAATGACATGACACGATTGCCACCCCTATCGCCGGGCCTTACCCGAAACCCAAGTCGGGTTCTTTGATATGATCAACATGTATTTCCCCATTGTTTATGATATCAAGCATCTAATTAAGTTATGCACCAACCTCCATGGTGGATTGAACAAGCTTGCTGAGTTATTGGAAGTGGAAAGGGTTGGGATCATGCATCATGTTGAGTTTGATAGTTTGCTCACATCTAGTACATTTAAGAAGTTGAGGGACACATTCTTCAATTGTTCCAAACTAAAGTATTCAGGTGTCTTGTATGGTCTTGGTGTTGAGAATGCACAGAATTACAGTTTTGTTTTTGGTAAATCATAAACTACAACAAACGAAAAGAAAAACTATTTGTTTTTCACTATACTAGAAGTGGTATTTCCTTGACTACAAACATCAGGAGCTTCAGAATATCCGAGGGAGGATTCGTTAGAATATGAAAAGGCTCGTCCAGGTTGAAAGCTTCCTTAGCCAAAGCATCCGCCACCCCATTTGCTTCCCGAACACGTGTCTGATTTTGAATTTGTTAAACTCCAAAATAAGCCTCATGCAATCCAAAATGTCAGGCATTAGTTCTATCTGCATCTGGATCCTCAATTATCAAATTAATTGCTTCCTGAGCGCCTGCTTCGACGTGCAGATCATGCACTCCCAAGTTCGCTGCCATGGTTAGACCGTCTCTTATAGTCCATAGTTCCGCCACCAGACTATTGGTGATTCCGATACGCCTTTGGAATTCTTTTAGCCAACCTTCCCATACATTTCGCATTACCCCGGCTCCGCCTGCCGGGCCTGGGTTCCCCATTGCTGACCAATCCGTGCTAAGTTTAACCCATCCATGATCCAGAGGCGTCTAACCCACCCGGATGGTCTTTCTTCTCTGCTGAATATTTTTCCTCTTGGAGTTGTTTGATATGTCCTTTGCCTGAATCATACTTAGAGTAGACACATCAGCAAAAATAGGAAGGTTATTGAAAACAAATGAATTTTTATTCTTCCAGAGTAGCCAAATGGTCGATGGGAAGATAAATCTCCATTCAATGTATTTCTCATGAAGATAATTGAACTTACAATTCAACTCAAGCAAAGCTGGGAGATTAGATAAATAGAAGTCATTTAAACCGTAAAGAATACCAATATCATTCCAAACTTCCCTCGCAACCGCACAAGCCCGAAGAATATGGATAGTATTTTCCTCATGTATACTGCAAACTCTGCAAATAGGGTCAATGTTCATTCCCCTTTCGTGAAGAGTCTGCGTTGTGGAAACCCTATTATGATTACACAACCATATGAAGGTTTTAATGTATGGGATGGTATCAGACTTCTAGATCCATTCCCAATTTCCTGGAACGAGATCTAATTTCCTCATTCTATCCTGTTTAATGAAAGAATGGACAAAATACACAGACGAAATACCTTTCGGGTCTCCCATCCAAACTAACTTATCATGAATAACAACCGAAAAGGCTCTAGGAATTGCCCAAATTTTTTATTTGACTCCATCAGGAGATGGAAGTAGATCTGAGAAAAGTCTTACTCCCCCGATTCCTGCATTAAATCATTTCCTCATTGCGATTCAGGGGGCCACTAATGATCAATCTAAGTTTAGTTTGTCCTAGCCACGAGCCTGACCAAACATTAATTTTATTTCCCTCTCCAATGACCCAACCCATACCTTTGTCAACGGTTTGACTTCCCTGAACCAACACTTTCCAATTTCAAGGATCTCCCTATGGTGAGTTGTCGATTTGGATTCAAATATTTGAACTTCAGAATATTAACCCAAGGGCTAGAATTATTCTGACATCTCCATGAAAAATTTGCAAGTAAAGCTAAATTTCTTTATCTCGTAACTGGAATATTTAAACCTCCAAACTCTTTTGATAACGTAACTGAATTCCACTTTCAACATGAAGCTTCCTTTTATCATATGCATATCCTCATAAGAAATCTCTGTTTAACTTGTCCAACCCCATGCAAATCCCAATCGGAAGAGCCGTGCATTGCATAATAGAAGATGAAATTGTGGTCATAACTGAATTTATGAGAACATTTCTGTCGGCCATAGATAATAATTTAGACTTCCAACCTGAAAGTTTATTTCCGATTTTTTCCAGAATGAAGTTAAAAGAGCTTATTATTTTGTTCGACAAATTCATTGGGAAACCCAAATAAGAATATAGTTTTTTCCATCTTTTTTAAACTCAACATTCTATAAAGATCCAAAGTCGACGCATCATCCAAATTTTTTGAAAAAACAATTTGGGATTTTTCAAAATTAATCTTTTGGCCCGAGATTGAACAAAAAATATCCAGAGTTCTTTTCATAGTCTCACAATTCTGAATTGATGCATTGCCTAGAAAAACAGATCATCCGCAAAAGGAGATGAGATAAAGCAACTGATCCCCTACCCTCATCCGCGATCGAGTCACTACCCCCAAAGGAGGAGTCACTTCTTCTTCCATATTCAACTCTTCTGGCTCAAAGTGAGAATTTGTCGTGTCGTTAGTATCACCGTGACCCATTTCATTAGAAATTGGCTCAATTACTTTCGTAGGCCCACCAATTGTTTCCGTAGTATTTATCCCATTATCATTGATTGGAAACCCAAAATTGAATCTCATCCCAGTCATCCCAGCATTTGATTTCGTCCAAGCACTTGATTTCGACCCAGAATTTGCTTTCGGCCCAGCATTTGCTTTCAGCCCAGCCTTAGATTTCGGCCCAACGGATTGATCTTCATCTCTCCCGTGCTGAATTAACTGATTGATTGCACAGTGGGATTCCTGGACCGGCCTGCTGCACTGCGTTGAGGAGTTTTGGTCTTGTCCCTGAAGAGCCGGTTCGACAGCTTACACCGGTTTAACAGCTTGCACCGGTTCGACAACTATCCCAAATTATTTCTCCGACATCTTCCCCTTTATCTTTTCTTCTCCACTCAACATGCCCTACTTTTTGACTGAATTTTTCCTCTTTTCCATGGCAATATTCAGTTTTCAAACTCGATTGCTTCCCTATTTGTGATTCATATACTGTCTACTCCCGTTGGAATATTGTTTCTGCGTGGAGTAGCATATTTTCCGATGATTGGAGCGACCGATTTTGTAGTTCTAGGGTTAGGGTTTCGATGTTGCTTTAATTTTTTCTTCGGTACCCTTTTCCGGTATCTGACCACCATCCAAGGACCATATCCACGGTTCAAACTCCTGTTTTGATTAGTCGTCTCCAGGTGCGTTTGATTATTCCCTTCCTCTTGCATGAAGGTCGAATCTTCCCCTTCTGATGTGTGTTTTAATCTAGGTAGCTTTGATTCTAGGCTTGTGGGAAATTCTTTTTTATCACAGATTTTCTCTCGATGTCCCACCGTACCACAACGGAAACAGATGGAGGACAATCCTTCATAGACAATATCCAAATGTATATTGTCAAATTTTAGGAAAAGCGGTAGAGGTTGGGTTAGGTTTACCTGAATGTAAAAATGAGTGAATTTTCTCTGTTCCCCATTGACTGTCGCCCAATCTATTTTCAATACCAATTGGTTTCCGATTTTTTCCAAGTAACTTGGTTCGTAGTACTCCGAAGGTAAGAGAGGGATTCTCAACCAAATAGCAGGTGCGTTTAGTTTGGCTTTGGCCGGTTGGAACTTAGGTTCCCACATCCTTATGGCGATAAAACTTTGGTTAATAAACCAAGGACCATTTCTTAGCACAGAGTCCAGGTCTATCTTAGTCTGAGAAGATATTTTGAAAGAACCGTATCCCAAATCCATAATGTCAAAGTTTTCAACTTTCCACATTGATTTCAGTTTTCCAACGAGAAAATTGAATTCAACAGCTTTGTCAAACATTTTTGGGTTAATTACTTAATTGGTTACACATGTTTGTCCAATGTTCAGAATGGTTACACATGTTTCAAAATGTGATTAATTGGTTTTGAAATGTGACTATTTGTATTTTTTACTGTTCACCGTTAGAAATCACAGTTAAGTCACTATTTAGATACGTAAAATGACGTAATTACCCCTAGAATCATCTTCAAGAACACATCATCATCTTCAAGAACAAGAATTGAAGAAACTAGCTAGAATCGCAATTCTGGGTTCTTGAAGTTCTGTATTGCAATATATGTTATCACCAAATGTGATTAAATGGTCATACATGTTTCTCTATAATGTGATTAAAAGGTCATACATATTTCTCTATAATGTGATTAAATGGATACTGTTGTTTGAAATGATGTGATTAAAAGGTTCGACATGTTACCCAGAATGTGAAGAACCCAGAAAATGCATTTCTGGGTTCTTCAAGAACATCAAATCGAATTTGGTTCGATTCTTGTTCTTCAATCCTTCCATGTGTTCTTCAATACAACTAAGGGCATAATAGTCATTTCACAATTCAATAATATGTTAAAATAATTAATTAACGTTAAAATTAACTGTTTACTAACGGAATAACCAATTAATCACATTGGGAAAAACATGTGTAACCAATTAGTCACATAGCAAAACCTATTAATCACATTTTGAAACATGTGTAACCATTCTGAACATTGGTCAAACATGTGTAACCAATTAAGTAATTAACCCATCATTTTTTGATAATATCGAGGGCATGTTTTTTCCTCATGTTCATTTTTTCTTCCCTTGAAAAGAAGTTTTTTATGCATTTCACATCCGAAAAGTCATCAATCTCATCCTCCATATCTTCAAAAAGAAATTGATCAGAATATATTACATTTTCAAAAGCCCCGGGTATGATTCCGGTAAGCTTCAATTTATAGGACAATTTACTATGCAAAGTCTCCTTCATAAAGATTTCGTCTTCCTCCATTAGAACAAAGACAAGAAGCACCCACAACTAAAACATAACTCCCCCAGTCTTTCATACTTAATCGATGCCCAACTCTTCTCCCCATTCGACCTTTGGTACCAGAATCCAGGCACCAATGGCTTACTAGCATCAATTTCTAACTTAATTCAGATATAACTCCTATCCAAACCTCTTCGCCCCTTAATACTATCAACATGTATTTTCATTCCTATGCTTTTTCCAATAATGACCGCATTAGGCTCATTCAACTTATCCAATTCTAGACCATAAATTTGAATCCAAAATTGAATATGATGAAAGGTTACATCTTCTAATCACATATCTCCTTCCCATTGCTTGATGGATAAGCAATGGCCCCAAATTGCCCATGGACTGAAGTCGAGAGCTTCAGCCATGTCCCTAGGTCATCGAACTCGAACATGGTGACTACATTCCCCATATCCGTGATGCTCACCCTTGTGAACCGTATCCAGGTGTTCTTGAGGACTCCATGGACTGCTACCGTCTTGACAATTCTGTCACTCAGGACCTTGCCCACACACTTCAGCCCATGGTGTTCTTCGTCTGTCCCTTGCAGATTGAGGGTGAGTCTGTCCCAATGCGTTTTATCATTTGTATTGGTTGCATTGTTGGGTGGCTTTCGCCCCTGGTTGTCGCCCATGCTTAGGAATCCCTACAAACAATCACACAACACGGAATCATGTAATAATCAGAGGCGGAAGATCAGTCCTTCACTACATATGGCCAGTTGAGGTTCAGAGTGTGGGTTCAGTTCTGGCTTGGGGAATTCTGTGGTGGTGTGGGCGGGTGGATTGGTGGATGGTGTTGGCAGGTTGGGACAGTGGCGGTGCTACTGTGGTTGGGACCTTCACTTGGCGGCACTTATATAGTGCTTAGGGCTTGCAATTGGAGTTCATCAGAGAAGCGTTCCAGGCTGTATCCGTTGTGCATCGACGACGGGATAGTTGGGTTGCCTGGGCTCAGCTACGAGGGGTGGCAGGTGCTGCTGTGGTGGGGGGACCTTCAATTGGCGGTCCTCAATCGGTGATTAGGTCTTGCAATTGGTGTTCCTCGGCGAGCAGACCCAGGTTGTATCTGCTTTGTTACGACGACTGGAGAGTTGGGTTGCATGAGCTCAGCCGATTCCGACAGCCTCCTTACCGGGACAGCTTCACGGGGACGATGTAGTAACCCACCGGCGTGACCTAGGACGAGGGAGACTTTCTCTCACTAGAGGATAGAGACGAGTATTTCCCTTAATGTTGCTGTTTCTCATCAGAATGTGCGGATGTGCGGATGACTTAAAGGCTATGCATTTATGGTTAAAGGTGTGAGACTTAAGTCGAATACCTTAATCAATTGTCTCATAAATTTGAATTTGTGACTGAAACCATTAATATACTTTTAAGTCATCTTAACAAAAGGGTGATTCTTATTTTTTTTTCAAACTTAAAGTAAACATTCTCTTATTTCACACATATTTGAATTATTGCTTGAAAATGGTTCTATTTAATTCTTGAGTATAGTACTCCAATTTCATTTGATGATTAATTAAATTGTGTTTCTCTTCTTTAAGCAACAAGACTATATATTTTAGGCTCTAACGTATGAGAAAAAAAAACTCTAATAGACATTCAAATAAATTTTGGATTATTCAACATGTAAAAAAGACAAGTAAGCATTGTCACTTTATTCAAACTTAAGATAACTTACAATATTTATGGATAATGTACGATTCTTATTCCTATATTTATCAAACCCTAATGAGATTATTTATTTATATATATATATATATATTAATCCTAAATCCCTTGATATTTGATAGGCACTACACGTAGTGGGTCTTTCCGGTGAACGGAGAGTCCACTACCTTGTTCTTCCATCGACATCTCTTCACACTTTATTCCTTCCGGCAACTCCCAATCAAAACAATACAACAGATTGGCTAGCGCGAACTCGACAGTCCCGACTCCCATGGTGAGTCCGGGACAAATTCTTCTTCCACTTCCAAAAGGCAACAACTCAAAGTTTTGTCCCTTAAAATCGATGTCTTTGTCTTCGAATCTGTCAGGATTGAACACGTCAGGGTTTTCCCAGCTGTTCGGGTCTCTTCCGATCGCCCATACATTGACGAAGATTCTTGTTCCGGGAAGGACATCGTACCCTCCAATCCGACAGTGTCGAATGGCTTCGTGAGGGATCATAAGAGGTGCCACTGGATGCAATCTCAGTGTCTCTTTCACCACCATTTTTAAGTATTTTAGATTCAGAATATCGACTTCTTCCACCTTCGGTTTCTCCACGACGTAGCTCCGAATATCGTGTTGTACCTTCTTCATCACTCTAGGGTTTTTCATTATCTCCCCCATCGCCCACAGTATGGTGACGGAGGTGGTCTCGATACTTCCAAGGAAGGTGTTCTAACATTAAAGACACGATTATGTTAACGTTAAATAAATGTTTACTTATATATATATATATATATAGATAGATAGATGTGTGATTATTACACTATAAATTTCGACCTAAACCAAAATAAAATAGAAATTGAAGACTTAGTTAAACAAAATAAGCAAAAATTTCTAAATGATATATGTGCCTAAATGAAAAAATAAAATGATGAACATTCAAAATTTAACCTAACATTACGGATTGTACCCTAGTTTAAATTAAGGGAATAAGTATACTGAATATTAGAGTGTAGGATAGAGTTTACTTGTCCTATTAATAAAATTTTAAAAACTTAATGTTATAGTATAAATTGGCTACAATCAATTTACTTATTCTTTTAAAATAAATATTTTTATTTTTATTTATACCCTCATTATACTTTAAAATTGACTTTAAATGTAAAATATTACCATAATCACCGCCTTTATTCTCTGATCCGTGAGAGTATTCTGCGAATCCTTCTGCAACGAGATCAAAACATCCACAAAGTCTTCATTTTCTCCCCTGTCTGACCTCTCTGAACTTCTGTGTTTATCAAGCAGCATCTGGAAGTAACCATCCATGTTCTGAAACGATTTCTCAAGCTTGGAACTATACCCAGTAAATCTATCGACAGCCCGACCCCACCAGTTGGGGAAGAACTCCTGAGCTGGGAAACCACCAGTAGCATTCACGGCGTCATTAAGAACATCTTGGAAGTTCTTCCCTCCAAATCTGTCCCTCCCATAGAACTTCCCCAAGGCCAGATTGGATATGATCCCGTCAGCCAGCTCAAATATCTTCCCGTCAAGCTCGATCAGCTTTCCCGAGTTCTGCATTAGGAATTCAATCAGACGGTTTACTTCCTCTTCTCGAGCCTGCCATAACGAACGGGATCGTTTCGTTGCCATCAGTTCGACTGTGAAAATTCTCCGGATCTCTCTCCAGCTATCACCGTAAGGAGAAAACGCCATGTCTAAGTAATCATACGACATCTTTCTAGGACCTGGAGAATCAGGGCGGGTGCATGTATCGAGGTCGTTAGTCTTGAGGATCTCCTTGGCAGCCTCCGGGGAAGAGACCACGAGAACAGGTACAAACCCCAGCTGGAGTTGCATGATAGGGCCATACTTACAGGATAGTTCAAACAGGGCCTGATGGGGCAGTTTACTCCATTGATGTAAGTTGCCGATGATAGGGAGCTTTGGAGGGCTTGGAGGAAGCTTCAAATCCTTGAAGGAGGCTAGTTTGTTCTTGAAGAAGAGGAAGGCAACGAGAAAGAGGAAGACAAGAAGTAGTAGTTTTGGTAGCCATTGAAGGGAAAGAATCAGTGTTTCGGCCATCTTTTAGTTTCACTGCATGTGCATGACTCTCCATTTGCAGAGTGTAAGAGCATTTATATAGAGATAAGATCGTCTGTGGAGATATTGAAAAGTAATGCATTTTTGTAAACACTAATCCTATCAAAATAACATCAACTATTTGGATACGTAACTTGGAGTGGTGCAGTGCATACATATCTAATCACACATATAAAAATAACATCAACTATTTATAACATGTCATTATTAGGATTGGCAACAGTACGATTATTTTAAAAAAAATGTATAATTGTACCACAAAAAATAAGATTGGACATACCGACATAGCTAGGTTTGTAACATATTTATAATCACTATTTATAATTAAAAAATTATTTTTATAATCACATTTTTATATCAATATTTTTGAACAAAAATATCTAACTAATTAAACATCAAAGTTTCAATACTGTTGCAATTAATTGCACAACAGAAGTATAATAATATATTTTAACAAGTACCAATACCATATAAGTATATAACTTTCAAAATATAACGCAAATTAAGACAAAATTTAACACCACCTTAAAAATTAAACTCGAGTATTGTCTTTTACTAAAAGAAATCAAGAAGAAATCGCTAGGTGAGTTTGTCACACCGTGAATTCCTCACATCATTAGGGTTGGAATGAACTACAGATAGAATCGGCAAGAGTGCGGTGAAAAATTAATAACCATGGTTATAACCGTTACTGTTTAATATGGTTAACGGCACCATTATGGTGCGGTGCAGTTATGATGATGAATTTTCTAGCCATAATGGTTATGGACCTATAGTTATGGTATTTGAGTTATACACATGATTATCATATAACTATAATAATTATTTATTATTAATAAACTAATATATATTAAATATAATTGAAGTTGATGTTATTATTAATATACTAATGATGTTAATGTTTCATCTGTGTTAATGGTAAGTGATTTGAATGTTAAGATTGAATGATGTTACTGTTATATATTTTAATTGTTGGTAATATAGATTTATGTATTTTTTAAAATAATATTTTTCGCTCTTTTATTATATTAAATGTATGAAATGGATATGTGTATACGAATAAAACATTGGTTAATAACCACAGTTATTTTAATAGTTTTGGTATTAAAAATTGTACCGGTAATAGTTATGGTTATGATATGTGATTTAAAAATATAATATATTTATTATATTTATACCATACACTAACAATCGACAGCCTATTTACGGAATCACTCGGACTTACATTATTGTTAAATAATATCGAAAGTTAATTATACCGTATTCCGTAAGGTCTTGCTAGTGAGAGAAAACAATGGGTCATTTAAATAAAGTATAAGATTGTGAAATGAGGGTAGATTATGACACCGTAAATAGTCACACATCACATCGGAAAAAAAAGATATGTATATTTAAGTTGATTTTTCTTACATCAGTTAGGACAATCGTATAAGTCAAGTTGCATTGAGCGACTCATTATAACATATTCTCGAGACATTACAAAATTATATTGTTATAAATAGCTTACTAATATATAATTACGATTAGGATTGTAACTGTAATTATAAATTAAATTTCATACCATAACTATAACATAATTAACTACAACTAATAAATTGTGTAAACGAATTTGTAAACGAATTTTCACAACACTATTATTAACCCTTAATCATTATCAAATTTTCACCGCACTATTTACGTAAGTCTTTAGTTCCCTATATCTGAATCACTACACCATCTTAGACTAAATCTACTCTAAGGTTTCCCAAAACAGTAAAAGTTTTCTTCAAACCAACATTGACCGGTTGATCAACAACCTTATTTACTTCAAGATAATTATGATTTATTCTCCATATTCGAAAAACTGTCGATTGTTAATTAGTAACATTAGTAGTCTATCCGATCATTTAATCATAGATAATCGATTATTGATTTTAAAGCACCCAACATCAATTGAATCAATATTTAAATCTTTTGTCACTAGGAGAATATCTCTAATTGTATAGAGTTGTGCAACCACATTATTAGAGTTTTGCAACTTTTTTTTCTGAATTTCTGAAGGACTGAACTGTCAATACTCAATAGTCTTGACCAAAAAAAAAACTGTCAATAGTCAATTTTTTAATCTAACTATAAGATAGGGTAGGGTTTTCCATCCCACTAATATTTGTAAACTTTGACAATTCTACATTAGGAGCCAAATGATAACGTTAACGTTTTTAAAAGAATCGTTCAACTATCTCTATAATTGTTTTATTTTTTCATAGTAAATATACAATTAAATTTCTAACATCACATAGTTGATCCTAAATTTGACCGAAAAAAATAGTGTTTGGTTAAAACTTTAATTATGTATTTATTAAATAAAATTAGAATATCTAAATCGGGAAATCACAACCTAAATAATAATAATAATGTTTAATTTCAATTTTCAGTAATATATATATAGAATAAAATACGAGACTGCCCCTAAAGTTTACGTCAATTTTAAATTTTCTCCTTAAAGTTTAAAATTTTAAATTTTAGTCCTAATGTTTGAACCAGATGAAAAATTCCTCATTCCCGTCAGCTGACCCTTTATTCTGACGAATTCATGGTCATGTGCAGCTCACGTGGTTTATTAATATTTTTAATTAACAAAATTGCCCTCTGTATGGACGCTTCGCCTGCAAGCACAGTGAACTTCTGATCTTCTCCCTCTAAAGCTTCATCCCCCATATGGTTTCAGTGGAGCCGAAGAAGATGAAGTCAAGATCCATCCGAGAGGTGCAGCCGAAGAAGAAGGACGATTCTTGTTTCAGTGAATAATTCTCAGGGAAGAATACCGATGGTGATATCGAAATAGAGTGGGTCGTATAGGAACCCAGTTTCACCTCTGAATCAAGAATACCGCCGTCGTGGAAGAATAGAGGATCGCCGACGGTGTAGGAAGATAAACTCGCTTCTGATTTCATGTTCTATGTGTGATTCTTTCTCAGATATGCTCGTCCATTTTAGGGAATTTAATGTAACAGAGGATATCTATGCAAGTGATTCGATCGAGCTGTTGACTCAGTGTGGGATTGATTTTCAGAAGAACGTGGAAAAGGGTATCGATGTTACTCGTTTCAGTGAGCTTCTAATGCCATATGAGATTGTTTTAAACAACGATACGAATTGGGTTATCTTCCACGGTGGATATGATTTTAGGTATTTGCGCAAGCTGCTGACTCGCTGGGTAGGGGTGACAATTTCTGACACGACATGATTAAACAACCTGTAAGGACCTGCATTTTACACGATAATAACACGACACGATTACTAACCGTGTCTAAACAACTTTTATACATTTAGACACGATTATTAATCGTGTCTAAACACCTCTAACTTGCAAATATACGACAAACACACGATTACTTAATCGTGTCTAATTCTGTTGTGTCTAACTGTACACATTTACAGTGATCCCTTAAAAAAACTATACTTGGGCCTAGCTGATAATTAGTTTACAATTGGGCCGACTCTAAATACATGTATTAATAATAGTAACACATGTATTAATAATACAAAATTGCTATAATAACAAATGTATTTTAACATTTAACACAATGTATTTATAATAACAAATTTCCTATGTATTTGTTTTCTTTCCATTTGCAAAAAATAATACATAAGACAAGAATTTCCATTTGTAAATAAGTATTAGAAATTTCAAGTTTAACAGCTCTATCATGGCTAAGACAAATATAATATAGTACATAACATTAGACATGGAACTATTAATTTATATATAAAAAAATGACAAATAACACACAAAATTACTTTTTGAAATATTGAATTTTGAAGACCTTACTTTTTGAAATTGAAGTATAATAATACTAATAAAATATTGAAATACCCACTTACTTTTTAATATTGACCTTTGAAGACATTACTTTGTATATAAGAATTTGTGTATATATTTGCTTTAAAGCGTATATGAGTTTGACATTAACAGATCCCGTGTCTAAACAACTCTTATACGTTTAGACACGATTAATGACTTATCCGTTTAGACACGAGACATGTTTAGACACGTTTAAGATTTATCCATTTAGACACGAGACATGTTAGACACGACACAATTAAATACACGACACGATTGCCACCCCTATCGTCGGGCCTTACCCGAAATTCAAGTCGGGTTCTTTGATCTGATCATCATGTATTTCTCCATTGTTTATGATATCAAGCATCTGATGAAGTTCTGCAACAACCTCCATGGTGGATTGAACAAGCTTGTTGAGTTATTGGAAGTGGAAAGGGTTGGGATCATGCATCATGCTGGGTTTGATAGTTTGCTCACTTCTTGTACATTTAAGAAGTTGAGGGATACATTCTTCAATGATTCCAAACTAAAGTATTCAGGTGTCTTGTATGGTCTTGGTGTTAAGAATGGACATAATTACAGTGTTTTTTTGGTAAATCATAAACTACAACAAACGAAAAGAAAAACTAATTATTTTTAACTATTCTAGAAGTGGTATTTCCTTGACTATCAAACATCAGGAGCTTTAGAATATCTGAGGGAGGGTTCGTTAGAAGATGAAAAGGCTCGTCCAGGTTGAAAGCTTCCTTAGCCAAAGCATCCGCCACCCCATTTACTTCCCGGAACACGTGTCTAATTTTGAATTTGTTAAACTCAAAAATAAGCCTCATGCAATCCAAAATGAGAGACATTAGTGGTCTATCTACATCTGGATCCTCAATTATCAAATTAATTGCTTCATGAGCGTCTGCTTGGACGTGCACATTTTGCACTCCCAAGTTTTCTTCCATGGTTAGACCGTCTCTTATAGTCCACAGTTCCGCCACCAGACTATTGGTGATTCCTATACGCCTTTGGAATCCTTTTAGCCAACCTCCCCATTCAATTCGAATTACCCCGGCTCTGCCTGCCGGACCTGAGTTCCCCATTGCGGAGCCATTCGTGTTAAGTTTAACCCATCCATGATCTGAATGCGTCTAACCCACCCGAATGATCTTTCTTCTCTTATGAATATTTCTCCTCTTGGAGTTGTCTGATATGTCCTTTGCTTGAATTATACTTAGAGTAGAGACATCAACTGAAATAAGAGGGTTATTGACAACAAATGAATTTTGATTCTTCCAGAGTAGCCAAATGGTCGCTGGGAAGATAAATCTCCATTCAATGCCTTTTTCATGATTATAATTGAACCTGCAATTCAACTCAAGCCAAACTAGGATATTAGACAAATAGAAGTTATTTAAACCGTAGGGAATACCAATATCATTCCAAACTTCCCTCGCAACCGCACAATCCCGAAGAATATGGATAGTATTTTCCTTATGTATACTGCAAACCCTGCAAAGAAGGTCAATGTTTATTCCCCTTTCTGGAAGAGTCTGCGTTCTAGATAACCTATTATGATTAAACAACCATATGAAGGTTTTAATGCGTGGGATGGTATCAAACTTCCAGATCCATTCCCAATTTCTTGGAACAAGACCTAATTTTCTGATTCTATCCTGTTTAATGAAAGAATGGACAAAATACACAGAGGAAATACCTTTCGGATCTCCCATCCAAATTAACTTATCCTGAATAACAACCGAAGAGACTCTAGGAATCGGCCAAGTTTTTCTTTGACTCCACCAGGGAGATGGAAGGAGATCTGAGAAAAGTCCCACTCCCCCGATTCCTGCATTAAATCTTTTACACAAATCATTTCCTCATTACGATTCAGTGGGGTCACTATTGATCGATCTAAGTTTAGTTTGTCCTAGCCACGAGTCATACCAAACATTAATGTTATTTCCCTCTCCAATGACCCAACCCATACATTTGTCAATGGTTTGACTTCCCTAAACCAATGCTTTCCAATTCAAGGATCTCCCTCTGGTGAGTTGTCAGTTTGGATTCAAATATTTGAACTTCATGAAAAATTTGCAATTAAAGTTAAATTTATTTCTCTGGTAATTGGAATATTTGAACCTCCAAACTCTTTTGATAACGTAACTGAATTTCACTTTACAGCATGAAGCTTCCTTTTATCATTTGTAGATCCCCATAATAAATCTTTGTTTAACTTGATCAACCCCTTGCAAATCCCAATCGGAAGAGTCGTTCATTGCATAATATAAGATGGAATTGTGGTCATAACTGAATTTATGAGAACATTTGTGTCAGCCATAGATAATAATTTAGACCTCCATCCTGAAAGTTTATTTCCGATTTTGTCCAGAATGAAGTTAAAAGAGCTTATTCTTTTGTTCAACAAATTCATTGGGAAACGCAAATAAGAATAGAGTTTTCCCATCTTTTTTAAACTCAACATTCTAGATAGATCCAAAGTCGACGCATCATTGAAATTTTTTGAAAAAACAACTTGAGATTTTTCAAAATTAACCTTTTGGCACGAGATTGAACAAAAAATATTGAGTGTTCTTTTCATAGTCTCACAATTCTGAATTGATGCATTACCTAGAAAAATCAGATCATCCGCAAAAGGAGATGAGATAAAACAACTGATCCCCTACCCTCATCCGTGATCGAGTCACTACCCCCAAAGAAGGAGACACTTCTTCTTCCATATTCAACTTTTCTTCCTCAAAGTGAGAAATTTTTGTGTCCTTAGTATCACCGTGACCCATTTCATTAGAAATTTACCCAATTACTTTCGTAGGCCCACCAATTATTTTCGTAGTATTTATCCCATTATCATTTATTGGCAACCCAGAATTGAATCTCAACCCAGTCAACCCAGCATTTGATTTCGGACGAGTAGCTAATTTCGGCCCAGTATTTGCTTTCGACCCAGCAGTTGATTTCGGCCCAGCAGTTGATTTCGGCCTAACATTTGCTTTCGGCCCAGCGGATTGATCTTCAGCTCTTCCGCGCTGAATTAACTGATTGGTTGCACAATGGGATTCCTGGACCGGCCTACTGCACTGCGTTGAGGAGTTTTGGTCTGGTCCCAGAAGAGACGGTTCGACAGCTTGCACAGGTTTGACAGCTTGCACAGGTTTGACAGCTATCCCAATTATTTCCCTAACATCCTCCCCTTTATCTTTTCTTCTCCACTCAACATGCCTTACTTTTTTACTTAATTTTTCCTCTTTTCCATGGCTATATTCGTTTTTTTCAAACCCGATTGCTTCTCTATTTGTGATTCCTAGATTGTCTACTCCCGTTGGAATATTGTCGTTGCATGGAGTAACAGATTCTCTCGGTGTCCCACCATACCACAACAGAGACAGATGGAGGACAATCCTTCATAGAAAATATCCAAATGTATATTGTCAGTTTGTAGGAAAAACGGTAGAGGTTGGGTTAGGTTTACCTGAATGAAAAAACGAGTGAATTTGCCCCGTTCCCCATTGACAGTCGCCTAATCTATTTTCAATAGAGTTACCAATTGGTTTCCGATTTTTTCCAAGTAACTTCGTTCGTAGTATTCCGAAGGTTAGAGGGGGATTCTCAACCAAATAGCAGGTGCATTTAGTTTGGCTTTGGCCGGTGGGAACTTAGGTTCCCACATCCCCATGGTGATAAAACTTTGGTTAATAATCCAAGGACCATTTCTTAGCACAGAGTCTAGGTCTATCTTAGTCTGAAAATATATTTTGAAAAAAACGTATCCCAAATCCATAATGTCAAAGTTTTCAACTTTCCACATTGATTTCAGTTTTCTAACGAGAAAATTGAATTCAACAGCTTTGTCAAACATATTTATGATAATATCGAGGGCATGTTTTTTCCTCATGTTCATCTTTTCTTCCCTTGAAAAGAAGATTTTTATGCATTTCACATCCGGAAAGTCATCAATCTCATCCTCCATATCTTCAAAGAGAAATTGATCAGAATATATTACCTTTTCAAAAGACCCAGGTATGATTCCGATAAGGTTCAATTTATAGGACAATATACTATGCAAAGGCTCCTTCGCACGAATTTCGTCTTCCTCCATTGGAACAAATACAAGAGGCATCCACAACTAAAACAGAACTCCCCAGTCTTTCATACTTAATCGATGCCCAACTCTTCTCCCTATTCGACCTTTGGTACCAGAATCAAGGCACTAATGGCTTACTAGCATCAATTTCTAACTTAATTCCGATATAGCTCCTATCCAAACCTCTCGGCCCCTTAATACTATCAACATGTTTTTTCCTTCCTATGCTTTCTCCAATAATGACTGCATTAGACTCATTCAACTTATCGAATTCTAGACCATGAATTTGAATCCAAAATTGAATATGATGAAAGGCTACATCTTCTAATCACATACCTCCTTCCTATTGCTTGATGGATAAACAATGGCCCTGAATTGCCCACAGACTGAAGTTGAGAGCTTCAGCCATGTCCCTAGGGTCATCAAACTCGAACATGGTGACTACATTCCCCATATTCGTGATGCTCACCCATGTGTACTGGTTCCAGGCGCTCTTGATGACTCCCAGGACTGCCACCGACTTGGCAATTTTGTCACTCAGGACCTTGCCCACACACCTCAGCCCATGGTGTTCTTCGTCTGTCCCTTGCAGATTGGGGGTATGTTTGTCCCAATGCGTTCGATCATTTGTATTTGTTGCATTATTGGGTGGCTTTCACCCCTGGTTGTCGCCCATGCTTAGGAATCCTTGCAAACAATCACACAACACATAATCAGGTAATAATCAGAGGCGGGAGATCGGTCCTTCACTACATATGGCCAGTTGAGGTTCAGAGTGTGGGTTCGGTTCTAGCTTGGGGAATTCTGTGGTGGTGTGGGTGTGTGGTTTGTGGATGGTGCTGGCAGGTTGGGACAATGGCTGCGCTACTGTGGTTGGGACCTTCACTTGGCGGCACTTAATCAGTGCTTAGGTCTTGCACTTAATCCGTTGTGCATCGACGACAGGATAGTTGGGTTGCATGGGCTCAGCTGCGAGGGGGTGGTCGGTGCTGCTGTGGTGGGGACCTTCAATTGGCGGTTATCAATCGGTGATTAGGTCTTGCAATTGTCATTCCTCGGCGAGTAGACCCAGGTTGCATCTGCTGTGCTATGACGACCAGAGAGTTGGGTTGCCTGAGCTCAGCCGATTCCGACGACCTCCTTCTCGGGACAGCTTCACGGGGACGAAGTGGTAACCCACCGGCATTCCCTAGGACGAGGGAGACTTTCTCTCACTAGAGGAGAGAGATGAGTATTTCCCTTAATGTTGTTGCTTTTTCAGCAGAATGCGCGGTTGACTTAAGGGTTATGCATTTATGTTTAAAGGTTTGAGACTTAAGTCGTATGTCTTAATCAATTGTCTCATTCATTTGAATTTGTGACCGAAACCATTAATATACTTTTAAGTTATCTTAACAAAAGAGTGATTGTGATTTTTTTTTTCAAACTTAAAGTAAACATTCTTTGAAAATGGTTCTATTTAATTCTTGAGTATAGTACTCCAATTTCATTTGATGTTTTATTAAATTGTGTTTCTCTTCTTTAAACAACAAGACTCTATATTTTAGGCTCTAACGTAAGAGAAAAAAAAAGCTCTAGTAGACGACATTCAAATAAATTTTGGATTATTCAATATGAGAAAAAGACAGGTAAGCATTGTCACTTTATTCAAACTTAAGATAACTTACAATATTTATGGATAATGTAGGATCAAGAAGATGAAGTCAAGATCCATCCGAGAGGTGGAATCGAAGAAGATGGATGATTCTTGTTTCAGTGAATAATTCTCAGAGAAGATTAATGGAAGCATCCACTCGGCACAAGGAAAGGCAAGAGAGGATAGAATACAGATGGTGATATCGAAAGAGAGTGGGTCGTATTGGAATCGAGTTTCACTCTGAATCAAGAATACCACTGCTGTGGAAGAACAGAGGATCGTCGACGGTGTAGGAAGATAAGTCCGCTTCTGATTTCATGTTCCATGTCTGATTCTTTCTTTGATTTGCTCGTCAATTTCAGGGAATTTAATGTAAGAGAGGATATCTATGGAAGTGATTCGATCGAGCTGTTAACTCAGTGTGGGATTGATTTTCATAAGAACGTGTAAAAGGGTCTCGCTGTTACTCATTTCAATGAGCTTCTAATGTCATATGGGATTGTTTTAAACAACGATGTGAATTGGGTTATCTTCCACAGTGGATATGATTTTAGGTATTTGCTCAAGCTGCTGACTCGCTGGGTAGGAGTAAAAATTTCTGACACGACACGATTAAACAACTTGTAACGACCTGCATTTTACACGATAATAACACGACACGATTACTAAGCATGTCTAAACAAGTCTTATACATTTATACAAGATTATTAATCGTGTCTAAACACCTCCAACTTGCAAACGACAAAAACACGATTAATTAATCGTGTCCAACTGTACACAGTTACAGTGATCCTTTAAAAAAGCTATACTTGGGAATAGCTGATAATTAGTTTACAATTGGGCCGACTCTAAACACATGTATTAAGAACAGTAATACATGTATTAATAATACAAAATTCCTATAATAACAAATGTATTTTAACATTTAACACAATGTATTTATAATAACAAATTTTCTATGTATTTGTTTTCTTTCCATTTGCAAACAATAATACGTAATACATAAGACAAGAATTTCCATTTGTAAATAAGTATTAAAAATTTCAAGTTTAACAACTCTATCACGGCTAAGACAAAAATATTTCTTTAATAGAGTATTGTCTCGCATAAATATAATATAGTACATAACGTTAGACATGGAACTATTAATTTATATATAAAACAATGACAAATAACACAAAAAATTACTTTTTGAAATATTGAACTTTGAAGACCTTACTTTTTGAAATTTAAGTATAATAATACTAATAAAATATTGAAATATCCACTTACTTTAATATTGACATTTGAAGACCTTACTTTGTATATAAGAATTTGTGTATATATTTGCTTTAAAGCGTATATGGGTTTGACCTTAACGGATCTCGTGTCTAAACAACTCTTATACGTTTAAACATTATTAATGACTTATCCTTTTAGACACGAGACATGTTTAAGATTTATCCTTTTTAGACACGAGACATGTTTAGACGCGACACGATTAATGACACGACACGATTGTCACCCCTATCGTCGGGCCTTACCCGAAACTCAAGTCGGGTTCTTTGATCTTATCAACATGTATTTCTCCATTGTTTATGATATCAAGCATCTGATCAAGTTCTGCAACAACCTCCACGGTGGATTGAACAAGCTTGCTGAGTTATTGGAAGTGGAAAGGGTTGGGATCCTGCATCATGCTGAGTCTGATAGTTTGCTCACTTCTTGTACATTTAAGAAGTTGAGGGACACATTCTTCAATGGTTCCAAACTAAAGTATTCAAGTGTCTTGTATAGTCTTGGTGTTGAGAATGGACAGAATTACATTGTTTCTTTGGTAAATCATAAACTACAACAAACGAAAAAAAAAACTAATTGCTTATAACTATTGTAGAAGTGGTATTTCTTTGACTATCAAAAATCAGGAGCTTCAGAATATCCGAGGGAGGATTCGTTAGCATGTGAAAAGGCTCGTCCAAATTGAAAGCTTTCTTAGCCAAAGCATCTGCCACCCCATTTGCTTCCCGAAACACGTGTCTGATTTTGAATATGTTAAACTCCAAAATAAGCCTACTGTAATCCAAAATGAGAGACATTAGTGGTCTATCTGTATCTGGATCCTCAATTATCAAATTAATTGCTTCCGGAGCGTCTGCTTCAACGTGCAGATCCTGCACTCCCAAGTTTTCTTCCATGGTTAGACCGTCTCTTATAGTCCACAGTTCCGCCACCAGACTATTGGTGATTCCTATACGCCTTTGGAATCCTTTTAGCCAACCTCCCCATTCAATTCGAATTACCCCGGCTCTGCCTGCCAGACCCGAGTTCCCCATTGCGGAGCCATTCGTGTTAAGTTTAACCCATCCATGATCTGAATGCGTCTAACCCACCCGAATGATCTTTCTTCTCTGCTGAATATTTGTCCTCTTGGAGTTGTCTGATATGTCCTTTGCATGAATCATACTTAGAGTAGAGACATCAATTGAAATAGGAGGGTTATTGACAACAAATGATTTTTTATTCTTCCAGAGTAGCCAAATGGTCGCTAGGAAGATAAATCTTCATTCAATGCCTTTCTCATGAAGATAATTGAACCTGCAATTCAACTCAAGCCAAGCTAGGAGATTAGACAAATAGAAGTCATTTAAACCGTAAGGAATACCAATATCATTATATACTTCCCTCGCAACTGCACAATCCCGAAGAATGTGGATAGTATTTTCCTCATTTATACTGCAAACCCTGCAAATATGGTCAATGTTCATTCCCCTTTCATGAAGCTATTATGATTACACAACCATAGTAAGGTTTTAATGCGTGGGATGATATCAGACTTCCAGATCCATTCCCAGTTTCCTGAAATGAGATCTAATTTCCTGATTCTATCCTGTTTAATGAAAGAATGGACAAAATACACAGACGAAATACATTTCGGGTCTCCCATCCAAATTAACTTATCCTGAATAACAACCGAAGAGGCTTTAGGAATCGGCCAAGTTTTTTCTTTGACTCCACCAGGGAGATGGAAGGAGATCTGAGAAAAGTCTCACTCCCCCGATTCCTGCATTAAATCTTTTACACAAATCTTTTCCTCATTACGGTTCAGTGGGGTCACTATTGATCGATCTAAGTTTAGTTTGTCCTAGCCACAAGTCAGGTCAAACATTAATGTTATTTCCCTCTCCAATGACCCAACTCATACCTTTGTCAACGGTTTGACTTCCCTGAACCAACGCTTTCCAATTCAAGGATCTCCCTCTAGTGAGTTGTTGATTTGGATTCAAATATTTGAACTTCAGAATATTAACCCAAGGGCTAGAATTATTCTGACATCTCCATGAAAAATTTGCAAGTAAAGCTAAATTTCTTTCTCTAGTAATTGGAATATTTAAACCTCCAAACTCTTTTGATAACGTAACTGAATTCCACTTTACAGCATGGAGCTTCCTTTTATCATCTGTAGATCCCCATAAGAAATCTCTGTTTAACTTGTCCAACCCCTTGCAAATCCCAATCGGAAGAGCCGTGCATTGCATAATATAAGATGAAATTGTGGTCATAACAGAATTTATGAGAACATTTTCGTCGGCCATAGATAATAATTTAGACCTCCATCCTTTTGTTCAACAAATTCATTGGGAAACCCAAATAAGAATAGAGTTTTTTCCACATTTTTTAACTCAACATTCTAGACAGATCCAATGTCGACGCATCATCCAAACCTTTTGAAAAAACGACTTGAGATTTTTCGAATTTAACCTTTTTACCCGAGATTGAACAAAAAATATCCAGAGTTCTTTTCATAGTCTCACAATTCTGAATTGATGCATTGTCTAGAAAAATCAGATCATCAACAAAAGGAGATGAGATAAAGCAATTGATCCCCTACCCTCTTCCGCGATCGAGTCACTACCCCCAAAGGAGGAGCCACTTCTTCTTCCATATTCAACTCTTCTTTCTCAAAGTGAGAAATTGTCGTGTCCGTAGTATCACCATGACCCATTTCATTAGAAATTGACCCAATTTCTTTTGTATGCCCACCAATTATTTTCGTAGTATTTATCCCATTATCATTGATTGGCAACCCATAATTTAATCTCAGCCCAGTATTTGATTTCGGCCGAGCAGTTGATTTTGACCGAGCAGTTGATTTCGGCCCAGCATTTGCTTTCGGCCCAGCCTTAGATTTCGGCCCAGCGGATTGATCTTCAGCTCTTCCGTGTTGAATTAACTGATTGATTTCACAATGCGATTCCTGGACCGTCCTACTGCACTGCATTGAGAAGTTTTGGTCTGGTCCCTGAAGAGCCGGTTCGACAACTTGTACCGGTTTGACATCTTACACCGGTTCGACAGCTATCCCAATTATTTCCCCGACATCTTCCCCTTTATCTTTTCTTCTCCACTCAACATGCCCTACTTTTTGACTGAATTTTTCCTCTTTTCCATGGCAATATTTGTTTTTTTTTCAAACTCGATCGCTTCCCTATTTGTGATTCCTAGATTGTCTACTCCCGTTGGAATATTGTCGTTGCGTGGAGTAACATATTTTCCGATGACTAGAACGGTAGATTTTGTGGTTCTAGGGTTATGGTTTCGACATTGCTTTAATTTTTTCTCTGGTACCCTTTTCCGGTAGCTGACCACCATCCAAGGACCGTATCCATGGTTCTCTTTCGTCTCCTTTTTGTTTTAAGCCTTCTCGTTTAAACTCCTGTTCTGATTAGGTGTCTCCAGGTGCGTTTGATTATTCCTTTCTTCTTGCATGAAGGTCAAATCTTCCGCTTTTGATGTGTGTTTTAATCTAGGTAGCTTTGATTCTAGTCTGGTGGGAAATCCTTTTTTATCACATATATTCTCTCGGTGTCCCACCATACCACAACAGAAACAGATGGAGGACAATCCTTCATACACAATATCCAAATGTATATTGTCAATTTTTAGGAAAAGCGGTAGAGGTTGGGTTAGGTTTACCTGAATGCAAAAACGAGCGAATTTGCCCCATTCCCTATTGACAGTCGCCCAATCTATTTTCAATAGAGTTGCCAATTGGTTTCCGATTTTTTCCAAGTAACTTAGAAAGAGGTAAGGTGATAATGGGTCACCTTGTCTGAACCCGCGTGTTGGTTTGATCGTGTGGTCCTGTCCCCGTTCACCACTACCTGGTATGTGGTTGTTGTGATGCATTCCTTTATCCACCCGATCCATTTGTCATCAAATGCTCTCCTCCTTAGTGTTTCCAGGAGGAACACCCACTCGATTATGTCATAGGCCTTTTGCATATCGATTTTCAGTGCACATTCCGCTCTGTTTTCATTGTTACTCATGTGGAGGTGATGGAATACTTCATGCGCCACCATTATGTTATCTTGTATGTGTCTTCTTGAAACAAAGGCACTCTAGAAAGGAGTGATAATATCTGCTAGGTATGGTTTCAATCAGTTAACCAATACCTTAGATATGATTTTATACAGGAAGTTACAACAACTTATGGGTCTAAAGTCTGTGGGCTGCATGGGGTTCGATACTTTGGGTATCAAGACAATATCAATGTTGTTTAGGGTGTTTAGGAGGTTACCTGTTCTGAAGAAAGCATTGACCGTAGTGATGATGTCCGCTCCCACGATAGTCTAGTTCCTTTGATAAAACAGTCCCGGGAAACCGTCCGGTCCAGGTGCTTGTGATCCTCCTAGCTGGTATGTGGTCGTTCGAATCTCTGTATCAGTAACCTCCTGGGTCAGGCTATGGTTTATCTCAGGTGAGATCTGATGTGGTATCTCAGCTAGTAGATCCTCCCCCGACTAAGTTTCCTCTGATGTGAACATGCCCCCAAAGTATCCCCTTAGTTCATTCGTGATTCGCCCCTCTTGTGTAATCCACTCTCTATTCATACCTCTTAGGCGACATATTTGGTTCCTCCTCCTCCTCGCTATGGGTATTTGGTGGAAAAAAGTTGTGATACAGTCCCCCTCCCTTAGCCACTTCACTCGTGACCTTTGCGTCCAATACGCCTCCTCCCTCATCCACAACCCGTTTATCCTCCTTTTTAGACATCTCTCCTTTTCGACTGCCTCTTGGTCCATTGGGCCTTGCATAAGCCTCGTAGTTCCTTCTTCGTATTCGCTATCTCCCACATGTTGTTTCCGAACTCGGTTCGACTCCAACTCATTAGTTTCCTACGGCATGCTTGCAATTTTGTTTGGATTCTATGCATCTCACGTCGTGTTGTTGGGGATTCCCAAGCTGCTTGAATCACCTCGTTACATTTCGGATTTTCGAGCCACATTGCCTCAAATTTGAACCAGCGTTGTTTTCTCCTCTTCGGCTGAACTGTTTGAACCACTAGGGGGTGTAGTCTGATCCGATCGCAAGCTCATTTATGCATCTTCCTTGTTGGTATTTAGCAGCCCACTCCGCATTAATAAGCACTCGATCAAGCCGTTCACTTATTCTATATTTCCCGCTTCGATTGTTGCACCACGTGTAAGGGTTTCCATTTGCGCCTAGGTCCTCCATATTCAAGTCATCGATTAGTTGCTTGAACTCCTCCATAAGTCTTGATGACTTTCTTCGCCCCTTCTTTCTCGTGATGGTGGCATATCATATTAAAATCGCCCACCATCATCCATGTACCCGTTCAGCCACCTCCAAAAATCCTCAATTGGTCCCAGTTTTGAGAACTCTCGTGTGTGTCCGTACTCGCACACACCCATGTTATATGCATAGTTTCCCCATGCTCAGTGAAGTTGACCTCACCATCTACGCAATTCCGATCCGCGTACGTGATTTGTACCTTTGTCTCCCCCGTCCACCATAGTGCTAGCCCTCCCGACGTTCCATTCAGGCTAACATAAAAGCTTCCTTCCATTCTCATCTTTGCTCGTATTTTCTCACAATAGGTATCCCCATTCTTCGTCTCCATTAAACAAATTATGCTCGGGCGGTACCTTTTGTTGAGGTCTTGGAGGTGTTGAATTGTCAAGGCAGACCCCAAACCTTGACAATTCCATGCCATTGTACTCATTGATCCTGTGTGGCTGTTCCGGGACATCCACCACAACCCTGATTCGTCTCGTGAGATACCTCCTTTCTATTTCCCTCCCTGTGCTGCGGTTCAGTCTTTTTCCTCCTGACTTGAGTCAGTTTACTCGGTCGTTTTCTCGAACTTAGGCGTCTTAGTAGGCCTGTTTTTTCGCCCCCCTCACAGCCTAATTCCTCGATCCTTCTCGGCCGTTTAGCTCCTGGTTAATCCTCCAACACTTCCACCTTCCGTTTTAGCGTCATCTTGTCTAGGTACGGGCTAAGTCCGGTTGGTTGGTTTTGGTCTCTTGGGTTAGGTGATGTAGGTGGGGTGTCTGTTGGGTTCTCTTCAATATATGTGTGTATAGTGGGGTTGGCTTCATTTTTCAGGTTGGTGTATTGGATGATCGGGTAGGTACGTGATGGTGGGTTGGGTTTGAGTGTGGTGTGGCTCGGTTGATGATGCTTTGGTACAGGTTGTGGGACTCGGATTCATCGTGTTTGTCTCGGCCTGGTTCTGGACAGGAGGTTTTGGTTGGGGTTCTTAGTTGGGGTTGGCTCGGCTGTGGTTGGGCTCACGATCGGTGGTTCGGTTGTGGTGTTTCATCAACCAAGTAGGTAATTGACTATGTGTTGGTGGGTTTTGGATTGTATTTATTAGTGTGTTCATGGTGATAATGTGTGGCCTTTGGGGACTTGTATGGATTGTCAAGGCCATGGAATGATCCATTTACATGTGTAGTGCCTCCTCCTGCATTGCTTCCTTCATAGCCTCCCCTTTCTCACCGTCTATGTGGTCACTCTCCATGGCCTCTGTGGCTGACTCGCCCTTTCCCTTTGGGCCGACATCGGTCTGCCACCCGCCTCCCCTTCCCTTCGGTTGGGCTTAATGATGGTGAGGGATCAATCCCTAAACCTACCGTGGCATGACAAAATGATGGTGAGGGATCAATCCCTAAACCAACCACGAGGCAATCATGGTATGATGTCATGGCCGAGGCTAAGAAAGCTTGTTTCTCCGCCCTTTCCTGGCTCACTTTCTTAGCCTCGACCATGACATCATACCATGATTGCCTTGTTGTTGGTTTAGGGATTGATCCCCCACCATCATTTTGTCGTGCCGCGGTAGGTTTTGGTTGAACACTTACTAACCACGGCCCGTATGCGGGTTGTATCGGGTCATGCTCCGCTCTTCGTACCCCACCTTTGCACGATTGGGTCGTGTGACCTAGCAAACCACAACCATAGCAAAAGTCGGATAAACGTTCATATTTGATATTTGCCCACTTTTCTATCCCTTGGGAATTTTTCCACCAAAATCCCGTCATCAACGGTTCATCCCCATTGACTACCACCGTTAGCCTCATATAACTCCTAGTAACTCTTCCGACAATACTTTCTATTTCTAGGCAATGTCCTATCATATTTCCGAGCTTCCAGGCATTCTCATCACTAAACTTATCCAAACCTAGGTCATGAATTTGTATCCACATGTTTACCTTTGTGAAGTCAACATCATGAACACTCATGCTCGGTTCCCAACTTTTGATGTTCAATATGTGCCCGTTCATCGCCCACGGTGAGAGGTCTAAAATTTGTTTTGCATCTTCGTCCCGTCCCAAGTCTAGCAACAGAATTCTCTGTTCCGCCTCAGTTATTGTCACCGATCTAAACCGAGCCCAGGTTGAATGCAGTATACTCTGCACCACACTCAATTTGATTGCTTTTTGGGCAATTAATTTTCCCACATACCAATTACCCTCCTGCAACTGCTTGTTCGAGCCAAGCTCGACTGCCTCTCGTCGGGGACTGTTTGGATCGCCGGACCTGGACATCTTCGCTGGAGCCGACTCCTCACTGCAGTTGGAAGCTTCTACAAGATACAGGCAAGAGAAGAAAATTTGGTTAGTAAATGTAGGTTCGGTTTGAGCATTATCCTCACTTGCAATCTTCAGGGGTAGAGGGTGCCGAAACTTTCGGCAGGGGGAAGCAATTGTTGGGTTGTTTCCTTTGGAAATTGCTACGTTTGTTCCTGCATGGCCCTATCACGTCCGACTACAGTTGTTCGCCTCTCTCCCTTGCTCCGATTGGCTGGGGCGATTCTTCCTTGCTTCCAATTGGCTGGGAGATGTCAAGCAGTCCAAGGACAGAGGCAACCGAATTATGCAGAAGACTCCAAGCGCAATCAGTGCGATAGTCGACCAGGTGATACCAGACAATTAATGCCAGAAGGATTCGCCAATTAAAGGCGGATTCGAAGACTACAGGATTCGAAGACTACAAACGCAAAACCTAGAAAAATTGGGGATTCTCGGAGAATGTCAGAGTCTGAGCTGGTTACACTAATAAATTTTGGATTATTCAATATGAGAAAAAGACAGGTAAGCATTGTCACTTTATTCAAACTTAAGATAACTTACAATCTTTATGGATAATGTAGGATTTTTATTACTATATTTATCAAACCCTAATGAGATTATATATATTAATCCTTAATCCCTTGATATTTGATAGGCACTACACGCAGTGGGTCTTTCCGGTGAACGGAGAGTCCACCACCTTGTTCTTCCACCTTGATATATCCAATTGTATATTGTCAAATTTTAGGAAAAGCGGTAGAGGTTGGGTTAGGTTTACCTGAATGTAAAAACGAGTGAATTTTCTCTGTTCCCCATTGATAGTCGCCCAATCTATTTTCAATAGAGTTACCAATTGGTTTCCGATTTTTTCCAAGTAACTTGGTTCGTAGTACTCCAAAGGTAAGAGAGGGATTCTCAACCAAATAGCAGGTGCGTTTAGTTTGGCTTTGGCCGGTTGGAACTTAGGTTCCCACATCCTTATGGCGATAAAACTTTGGTTAATAAACCAAGGACCATTTCTTAGCACAGAGTCCAGGTCTATCTTATTCTGAGAAGATATTTTGAAAAAAAACGTATCCCAAATCCATAATGTCAAAGTTTTCAACTTTCCAGCTTGATTTTAGTTTTCTAACGAGAAAATTGAATTCAACAGCTTAGTCAAACATTTTTTGATAATATCGAGGGCATGTTTTTTCCTCATGTTCATCTTTTCTTCCCTTGAAAAGAAGATTTTTATGCATTTCACATCCGGAAATTCATCAATCTCATCCTCCATATCTTCAAAAAGAAATTGATCGGAATATATTACATTTTCAAAAGCCCCGGGTATGATTCCGGTAAGCTTCAATTTATAGGACAATTTACTATGCAAAGTCTCCTTCACAAAGATTTCTTCTTCCTCCATTAGAACAAAGACAAGAAGCATCCACAACTAAAACATAACTCCCCCAGTCTTTCATACTTAATCGATGCCCAACTCTTCTCCCCATTCGACCTTTGGTACCAGAATCCAGGCACTAATGGCTTACTAGCATCAATTTCTAACTTAATTCAGATATAACTCCTATCCAAACCTTTTCTCTCCTTAATACTATCAACATGTATTTTCCTTCCTATGCTTTCTCCAATAATGACTGCATTAGACTCATTCAACTTATCCAATTCTAGACCATAAATTTGAATCCAAAATTAAATATGATGAAAGGTTACATCTTCTAATCACATATCTCCTTCCCATTGCTTGATGGATAAGCAATGGCCCCGAATTGCCCATGGACTGAAGTCGAGAGCTTCAGCCATGTCCCTAGGATCATCGAACTCGAACATGGTGACTACATTCCCCATATCCGTGATGCTCACCCTTGTGTACCTGATCCAGGCGCTCTTGAGGACTCCATGGACTGCTACCGTCTTGACAATTCTGTCACTTAGGACCTTGCCCACACACCTCAGCCCATGGTGTTCTTCGTTTGTCCCTTGCAGATTGAGGGTGAGTCTGTCCCAATGCGTTTTATCATTTGTATTGGTTGCATTGTTGGGTGGCTTTCGCCCCTGGTTGTCGCCCATGCTTAGGAATCCCTACAAACAATCACACAACACGGAATCAGGTAATAATCAGAGGCGGAAGATCGGTCCTTCACTACATATGGCCAGTTGAGGTTCAGAGTGTGGGTTCGGTTCTGGCTTGGGGAATTCTGTGATGGTGTGGGCGGGTGGATTGGTGGATGGTGTTGGCAGGTTGGAACAGTGGCGGTTCTAGTGTGGTTGGGACCTTCACTTGGCGGCACTTACATAGTGCTTAAGGATTGCAATTGGAGTTCATCGGAGAAGCATTCCAGGCTGTATCCGTTGTGCATCGACGACGGGATAGTTGGGTTGCATGGGCTCAACTACGAGGGGTGTCATGTGCTGCTGTGGTGGGGGACCTTCAATTGGCGGTCCTCAATCGGTGATTAGGTCTTGCAATAGGTGTTCCTCGGCGAGCAGACCCAGGTTGTATATGCTTTGTTACGACGACTGGAGAGTTGGGTTGCATGAGCTCAGCCGATTCTGACGACCTCCTTACCGGGACAGCTTCACGGGACGGTGTGGTAACCCACCGGCGTGCCCTAGGACGAGGGAGACTTTCTCTCACTAGAGGATAGAGACGAGTATTTCCCTTAATGTTGCTGTCTTTCATCATAATGCGCGGATGACTTAAAGGCTATGCATTTATGTTTAAAGGTGTGAGACTTAAGTCGCATGTCTTAATCAATTATCTCATAAATTTGAATTTGTGACTGAAACCATTAATATACTTTTAAGTCATCTTAACAAAAGGGTGTTTCTAATTTTTTTTTTTCAAACTTAAAGTAAACATTCTCTTATTTCACACATCTTTAAATTCTTGCTTGAAAATGGTTCAATTTAATTCTTGAGTATAGTACTCCAATTTCATTTGATGATTAATTAAATTGTGTTTCTCTTCTTTAAGCAACAAGACCATATATTTTAGGCTCTAACGTACGAGAAAAAAAAACTCTAATAGACATTCAAATAAATTTTGGATTATTCAATATGTAAAAAAGACAGGTAAGCATTGTCACTTTATTCAAACTTAAGATAACTTACAGTATTTTTGGATAATGTAGGATTCTTATTCCTATATTTATCAAACCCTAATGAGATTATTTATTTATATATATATTAATCCTTAATCCCTTGATATTTGATAGGCACTACCCGCAGTGGGTCTTTCCGGCGAACGGAGAGTCCACCACCTTGTTCTTCCATCGACATCTCTTCACACTTCATTCCTTCCGGCAGCTCCCAATCAAAACAATACAACAGATTGGCTAGCGCGAACTCGACAGTCCCGACTCCCATGGTGAGTCCGGGACAAATTCTTCTTCCACTTCCAAAAGGCAACAACTCAAAGTTCTGTCCCTTAAAATCGATGTCTTTATCTTCGAATCTGTCAGGATTGAACACGTCAGGGTTTTCCCAGCTGTTCGGGTCTCTTCCGATCGCCCATACATTGATGAAGATTCTTGTTCTGGGAAGGACATCGTACCCTCCAATCCGACAGTGTCGAATGGCTTCGTGAGGGATCATAAGAGGTGCCACTGGATGCAATCTCAGTGCCTCTTTCACCACCATTTTTAAGTATTTTAAATTCGGAATATCGACTTCTTCCACCTTCGGTTTCTCCACGACGTAGCTCCGAATCTCGGCTTGTACCTTCTTCATCACTCTAGGGTTTTTCATTATCTCCCCCATCGCCCACAGTATGGTGACGGAGGTGGTCTCGGTACTTCCAAGGAAGGTGTTCTGACATTAAAGACATGATTACGTTATCGTTAAATAAATGTTTACTTATATATAGATAGATAGATAGATAGATGTGTGATTATTACACTATAAATTTCGACCTAAACCATAAAAAAAAAAAATGAAGACTTAGTTAAACAAAATAAGCAAAAGTTTCTAAATGAAAAAATAAAATGATGAAAATTCAAAATTTAACCTAACATTACGGATTTTACCCTAGTTTAAATTAAGGGAATAAGTATACTGAATATTAGAGTGTAGGATAGAGTTTACTTGTCCTATTAATAAAATTTTAAAAACTTAATGTTATAGTATAAATTGGCTACAATCAATTAACTTATTCTTTTAAAATAAATATTTTTATTTTTATTTATACCCTCATTATACTCTAAAATTAACTTTAAATGTAAAATATTACCATAATCACCGCCTTTATTTTATGATCCGTGAGAGTATTATGTGAATCCTTCTGCAACGAGATCAAAACATCCACAAAGTCTTCATTTTCACCCCTGTATGACCTCTCTGAAATTCTGTGTTTATCAAGCAGCATCTGGAAGTAACCATCCAGATTCTGAAACGATTTCTCAAGCCTGGAACTATACCCAGTAAATCTATCGACAGCCCGACCCCACCAGTTGGGGAAGAACTCCTCAGCTGGGAAACCACCAATAGCATTCACAGCGTCATTAAGAACATCTTGGAGGTTCTTCCCTCCAAATCTGTCCCTCACAGAGAACTTCCCCAAGGCCAGATTGGATATGATCCCGTCAGCCAGCTCAAATATCTTCCCGTCAAGCTCGATCAGCTTTCCCGAGTTCTGCATTAGGAATTCAATCACACGGTTTACTTCCTCTTCTCGAGCCTTCCATAACGAACGGGATCGTTTCGTTGCCATCAGTTCGACTGTGAAAATTCTCCGGATCTCTCTCCAGCTATCACCGTAAGGAGAAAACGCCATGTCTAAGTAATCATACGACATCTTTCTAGGACCTGGAGAATCAGGGCGGGTGCATGTATCGAGGTCGTTAGTCTTGAGGATCTCCTTGGCAGCCTCCGGGGAGGAGACCACGAGAGCAGGTACAAACCCTAGCTGTAGTTGCATGATAGGGCCATACTTACAGGATAGTTCAAACAGGGCCTGATGGGGCAGTTTGCTCCATTGATGTAAGTTGCCGATGATAGGGAGCTTTGGAGGGCTTGGAGGAAGCTTCAAACCCTTGAAGGAGGCTAGTTTGTTCTTGAAGAAGAGGAAGGCAACGAGAAAGAGGAAGAGAAGAAGTAGTAGTTCTGGTAGCCATTGAAGGAAAAGAATCAGTGTTTCAGCCATCTTTTAGTTTCACTGCATGTGCATGACTCTCCATTTGCAGAGTGTAAGAGCATTTATATAGAGAGCATTTAATTGAACAACAGAATTATAATAATATATTTTAACAAGTACCAATACCATATAAGTATACAAGGAGTATTGTCTTTTACTAAAAGAAATCAAGAAGAAATCGCTAGGTGAGTTTGTCACCATAAATCAACTATTTGGATACGTAACTTGTGGTGGTGCACTCACACATCACGTGAATAGTCATAAACGAGGGTGATTGTGACACCGTGAATAGTCACACATCGAAAAAAAAAAAAAAGAGATGTATATTAAAGTTGATTTTTCTTACATCATCGAGGACAATCGTATCGGTATCAGTCGCATATTCTCGAGACATTACAAAATTATATTGTTATAAATAGCTTACTAATATATAATTACGATTACGATTGTAAGTGTATTTATAAATTAAATTCCATACCATAACTATAACATAATTAACTACAACTAATAAATTGTGTAAAAAAATTTGTAAACGTGCCACACTATTATTAACCCTTAATCATTATCAAATTTTCACCGCACTATTTACATAAGTCCTTAATTCCCTATATCCGAATCACTACACCATCTTAGACTAAATCTACTCTAAGGTTTCCCAAAACATTGAAAGTTTTCTTCAAAACAACCACTTCATTGACGAGTTGATGAACAACCTTATTTGCTTCAAGATAATTATGACTTATTCTCCATTTTCGAAAGGCCGCCGGTCAACAATTAGTAACATTAGTGGTATATCGAATTTTTTTAAAACGTATGTACTGTGCAATTTTTTTTTGAAAAAGTAAGCATACTGAAAAAATATTTAGCAAAATGTATATATACGCTACTAGGGGTAGCGTTTTTTAAAAAACGCTGCTTAGGGTAGCGTTTTTATGAATTTTGCTACCCCTAGTAGCGAATTTTTATTTTTTTTTACGATTTGATGTTTAATTTAAAAAAAAAATCAAAAATATTTTAAAAAATTACAGTAAGTAGATATTTTAATTTCGATTCAAATGATGAAAAAAAATATTAAATTTGAACTTACGGATTGACTGTAGGCTCTGCCGTAAGTTGAGATATGAAATTTTGACTTAAAAAAATATAACTCATACCCTGTAAGTCCAAACTGACCACAGTGAACGTCATTTATGTCGTAATTCAATTATCTACCTAGGGTAATTTTTTTGATTAGAAATACAATGATTTTGTAACCTAACATCGCTTGTCTTAAAATTTGGCCGAAATAATTAAATGTATTAGGTGAGAAATTTAATTATGTACATACTAAAAAAAATCAAAAAAATTAAAGTGAGTAGATATTTTAATTACGAATTAAATGACGCTAACTAGACATTAATATTTTACTTTTAGACTGACCGTATAATACAATATAATACGAAGTAAATTACGTATTGTATTATACTGTCAGTCTAAAAGCAAAACATTAACGTCTAGTTAGCGTCGTCATTTAATTTGTAATTAAATTATCTACTCACTTAATGCATAATTAAATTTCTCACCTAATGCATTTGATTATTTCGGTCAAATTTTAAGACAAGCGATGTTAGGTTACAAAATCATTGTATTTCTAATAAAATAATTACCCTAGGTAGATAATTGAATTACGACATAAATGACGTTCACCGTGGTCAGTTTGGACTTACAGGGTATGAGTTATATTTTTTTAAGTCAAATTTTCATATCTCAACTTACGGCAGAGCCTACAGTTAATCCGTAAGTCCAAATTTAATATTTTTTGCATCATTTGAATCGAAATTAAAATATCTATTTACTGTAATTTTTTAAAATCTTGTTGATTTTTTTTTAAACTAAACATCAAATCGTCAAAAAAAAAACGTAAAAAAAAAACGTAAAAAAAAAAACGTAAAAAAAAAAACGTAAAAAAAAAGAATTTCGCTACTAGGGGTAGCGAAATTCATAAAAACGCTACCCCTAACGCTACCCCTAGTAGTGTTTTTTGAAAAACTCTACCTCTAGTAGCATTTTTTTGAAAAAAGATACTCCCAGTAGCGTATATCTACATTTTGCTAAATATTTTTTCAGTATATTTACTTTTTCAAATATAATTTGCACAGTGCATACTTTTTAAAAAAATTCTGGTATATCCTCATTTTCATCATCAATAATCGATTATTGATTTTAAAGCACAGACTCAACTTCAATTGAATCAATGTTTAAATCTTTTGTTACTAGGGGGATATCTCTAATTGTATAGAGTTATGCAACCACATTATTAGAGATTGCAATTTTGTTTTCTGAATTCCTGAAAGACTGAACTGTCAATATTCAATTTTTTTAATCTAACTATAAGATAGGATAGGGTTTTCCATCCAACTAATATGGGTAAACTTTGACAAATCTACATTAGGAGCCAAATGATAACGTTAACGTTTTTAAAAGAATCGTTCAACTATCTCTATAATTTTTTAGTTTTTCATAGTAAATATACAATTAAATTTCTAACATCACATAGTTGATCCTAAATTTGACCGAAAAAAAATAGTGTTTGGTTAAAACTTTAATTACGTATTTATTAAATAAAATTAGAATTTCTAATCAAGATAATTATGATTTATTCTCCATATTCGAAAATCCGCTGATTGTTAATTAGTAACATTAGTGGTCCATCCTCATTTTCATCATCGATAATCGATTATTGATTTTAAAGCAGAGACTCAACATTTATTGAATCAATGTTTAAATCTTTTCACTAGGAGAATATCTCTAATTGTATAGAGTTGTGCAACCACATTATTAGAGATTTGCAATTTTTTTTCTGAATTCCTGAAGGACTGAACTGTCAATATTCAATGTTTTAATCTAACTATAAGATAGGATAGGGTTTTCCATCCAACAAAATGATAACGTTCAATTATACAATTAGGAGACGAAATGATATACAATTAGGAGACGAAATTGACAATTCTACATGAGTAGACGAAATGATAACGTTAAGGTTTTTAAAAGAATCGTTCAATTATCTCTATAATTTTTCATTGTAAATATATAATAAAATTTGTAACATCACATAATTGATCCTAAATTTGAACGAAAAAATAGTGTTTGGTTTAATTATGTATTTATTAAATAAAATTAGAATATCAAAATAGCTAAATTACAACCTAAATAATAATAATAATGTTTAATTTCAATTTTCAGGATAAAATACGGCATTGCCCCTAAAATTTACGCCAATTTTAAATTTCTCCCTTAAAGTTTAAAATTTTAAATTTTACTCATAATGTTTGAACCAGATGAAAATTCCTCATTCCCGTCAACTGACCGTTTATTCCGACGAATTCATGGTCATGTGCGACTCACGTGGTTTATTAATAATTTTATTTGACAAAATTGCTCTCCGTATGAACCCTTCGTCCGCAAGCATCGTGAGCTTCTGATCTACTTCCTCTAAAGATTCATCCTCCATATGGTTTTAGTGGAGCCGAAGAAAATGAAGTCAAGATCCATATGAGAGGTGGAGCCGAAGAAGAGTGATGATTCTGGTTTGAGTGAATAATTCTCAGGGAAGATTAATGGAAGCATCCACTGGGCACAAGGAAAGGTAGGAGATGATAGAATGTAGACGGTGATATTGGAAGAGAGTGGGCCGTATTGGAACCCAGTTTCACCTCTGAATCAAGAATCACCGCCGTCGTGGAAGAATAGGATCGTCAACGGTGTAGGAAGATAAGTGCGCTTCTGATTTCATGTTCCAAGTCTAATTCTTTCTCAGATATGCTCGTCAATTTTAGGGAATTTAATGTAATAGAGGATATCTATGCAAGTGATTCGATCGATCTGTTGACTTAGTGTAGGATTGATTTTCATAAGAACGTGGAAAAGGGTATCGATGTTACTCGTTTCAGTGAGCTTCTAATGTCATATGTGATCGTTTCAGTGAATTGGGTTACCTTCCATAGTGAATTGGGTATTGAGGGTGTCTAATGCAGGCGTCGAGAGAGTACGAAGACGAGAGGACTGGAGATAACTCATATTCATCGTGTCCCGATCGATAATGATCTCTCTGGAGCTTTCACTGCCGGATTCGAGGACGAAGACGAGAGAGGGGAACATCCTTTTCCGATGGAGAAATCAAGGAGGAGGTTGGCCATGCAGAGTAGACTGGGACATCAACCACCTTGATGAACTCCATATTGAAGTGAGGGAAATTTCATCAATTCTGTCCTTCAAAATAGCACATAAGCCGCACATGACCAAGAATTCGTCAGGAATAAACGGTCGGCTCACGGGAAGGGGAGAATTTTCATTCGGTCCAACATTAGGACTAAAATTTAATTTAAGGGGAAATCTTAAAATCGACATAAGCTTTAGGGAAAATGTTGTATTTTACTATATATAATATATATAAATCTGGTTAGAATGCATGCAATTGTGACAAATAAGCTTTTTGAGACATTTTCTCACTCCTATTGTCCAAATAAATAAATTTAATTAGTCCATGTCAAACATACAATTCTCACTCCTAAGTGGCATGCCATGTAAACCACTTTAAAATTCTCCAAACATTCTCATTCATTCTCAAATAAGTTACACAACTTTAATATATTTTTTCTTTATTTTACATGTATATTTATAATTTTATCTTAAATATATTGTATATAGTGAATTTTATGATATAATAAAATACATAATATTATATTTGATGGATAACAAGTATGAACATATAAAAATTAAATAAACTAATTAAGTTCAAATTTAGAGTATTAAATAATAATTTTATCAATTTGCATATCAACATTGTTTACCTAATTATAATTAAAATTTTAATATAAATTGAACATATGAATGAATAATAATAATAATAATATGAAGATAAATTTTTGACATGTTTATATAAGTTTATAAAACTAATAGAAGTCATAAAACCACAATAATTAAGTTAAAAATAGTATATGGACATCAATAATTTAATAAAATATGATTTGCTTTTATATTTATTGACTCAACATATTTTATAAATACAATTGTTTTTAGATATTTTACTATATTAGTAAACAATTACTAATAATATAAACAGATTCATTAATATATTATACAAATACAAGTGACAAAATCATAAAAAATAAATAACTTCAAATTATGAATTGACATTGTATTAATAATTGTTACTAGAATTTTTTCAAAAACTAAGCATTTTATTATTATTTTTTTTAGAAAAGTAAGTATAGAAAAAAAATATTTCGAAAAATAGGTATATGTGCACCCAGGGTGGCGCCTATTCATATGGCGTCCAATAGATCAACAATTTTACTTTTTGTTTTTTTAAATTTTGTTCCATAATGACGACTCGATGTTTAATTAAAAATAAAATTATACATCTATTAAAAAATTTAAAAAACATAAAGTAAGTAGATATTTTAATTGCTTCAAATGATCCAAAAAATATTAAATTTGGATTTACGAATTGCCTGTACGACATGCCGTAAGTTGAGATATGAAAATTTGACTTAAAAAATTATAACTCAGACCATGTAAGTCCAAACTCAACACGGTTAACGTCATTTATGTCGTAAATCAATTATCTACGTAGGGTAATTTTTTTGATTAAAAATACAGTGATTTTGTAACCTAAGTACTGTGTAAACAGTAAAATTACTGTGTAAAACACTATTTGGAAGTTTTTGTATCGTATGTAGAGTTTTTTACGTATCGTATTATACAGTCAGTCTAAAAGTAAAAACTTAACGCATAGTTAGCGTCATTTGATTCGTAATTAAATTATCTACGCACCGTAAGTTTTTTGATTTTTTTTGAGTAAGTACATAATTAAATTTCTCACATAATGCATTTACTTGTTTCGGTCAAATTATAAAACAAACGATGTTAGGTTACAAAATCACTGTATTTTTAATCAAAAAAAATACCAGACGTAGATAATTGATTTACGACATAAATGACGTTAACCGTGTTGAGTTTGGACTTACATGGTCTGAGTTATAATTTTTTAAGTCAAATTTTCATATCTCAACTTACGGCACAAGCAATCCGTAAATCAAAATTTAATATTTTTTTGCATCATTTGAAGCGCAATTAAAATATCTACTTACTATATGTTTTTTAAATATTTTTAATAGATATATAATTTTATTTTTAAGTAAACATCAAGCCGTCATTACGGAACAAAAGTTTTTTTTTAAAAAAAAGTGAAATTGTTGATCTGTTGGACGCCATATGAATAGGCGTCACCCTGGGGTGCGCGTATTGTCAATACGCGCTACCCGGAGGTGCGCGTATACCTATTTTTCGAAATATTTTTTTTCTATACTTACTTTTCTAAAAAAAACACTAAAATGCTTAGTTTTTGAAAAAATTTCTTTTTACTAGCTATTAATTTTTAATCAACATAATTATAATTTGAAAATAAAAAAACTAGACATATTTATTATATTAGTAAAACATTACTAATGATTTTAACATTTTCATTAACATATTATACATATAGAAGTGACAAAACTACAAAAAATAAAATTAAAAATTATTACTATTACTTTTTAATAATCATTCATGTATTTTTTAATTAGTTTTATAAATAAATAGAATTAATCACTCAGAGTTAATCATGATTTTATTTAATAGAATTGTAATATTGAAATAAATAGAATAATTTATATTATATAATATTATTTATAAATATACCTTATTTGTTTTACTGTATAATATTAAGTTTAATTTATTCTAAATTAAAAAAACTTTTATAAACAAAAATCTAATAAATAATAAGTAAATTATACATATATTTTCACTTACTATTTAGTCCTAATTTTATGCTGCAAACTTAATGACAACAAAACGCATGATGCTACCATGCGATTATTATCTCGATGACTATTATCTTGATGAAAGTTAGGACGGAAGGTATCCTTAATTAGGCTTTAATGTCATTTATAATAGCAAATTTTAATTTGTGTTTGTGTACATAATTAATATTTATGAAATATAATACTGTGTAATTTAGTAGTGTATAAAATTTTAAGAGATCTCGATAAAAAATATAAATCTATATGTGAATAAAGAGAGATGATTAATATTTCAAAAAGAAATTGATAAGAATATATTACATTTTCAAAAGCCCCGGGTATGATTCCGGTAAGCTTCAATTTATAGGACAATTTACTATGAGTCTCCTTCACAAAGATTTCGTCTTCCTCCATTAGAACAAAGACAAGAAGAATCCACAACTAAAACATAACTCCCCCAGTCTTTCATACTTAATCGATGCCCAACTCTTCTCCCCATTCGACCTTTGGTACCAGAATCCAGGAACTAATGGCTTACTAGCATCAAATTCTAACTTAATTCATATATAACTCCTATCCAAACCTATTCGCCCCTTAATACTATCAACATGTATTTTCCTTCCTATGCTTTCTCCAATAATGACCGCATTAGACTCATTCAACTTATCCAATTCTAGACCATAAATTTGAATCCAAAATTGAATATGATGAAAGGTTACATCTTCTAATCACATATCTCCTTCCCATTGCTTGATGGATAAGCAATGGCCCCGAATTGCCCACAGAATGAAGTTGAGAGCTTTAGCCATGTCCCTAGGATCATCAAACTCGAACATGGTGACTACATTCCCCATATTCCTGATGTTCACCCCTGTGTACCAGTTCCAGGCGCTCTTGAGGACTCCCTGGACTACCACCGACTTGGAAATTCTGTCACTCAGGACCTTGCCCACACACCTCAGCCCATGGTGTTCTTCGTCTGTCCCTTGCAGATTGAGGGTATGTCTGTCCCAATGTGTTCTATCATTTGTATTTGTTGCATTGTTAGGTGGCTTTCACCCCTGGTTGTCGCCCATGCTTAGGAATCCTTGCAAACAATCACACAACACATAATCAGGTAATAATCAGAGGTGGGAGATCGGTCCTTCGCTACATATGGCCAGTTGAGGTTCAGAGTGTGGGTTCGGTTCTGGCCTGGGCAATTCTGTGGTGGTGTGGGCGGGTGGTTTGTGGATGGTGCTGGCAGGTTGGGACAGTGGCAGTGCTACTGTGGTTGGGACCTTCACTTGGCGGCACTTAATCAGTTCTTAGGGTTGCAATTGGCGTTCATCGGAGAAGAGTTACAGTCTGTATCCGTTGTGCATCGACGACAGGATAGTTGGGTTGCCTGGGCTCAGCTGCGAGGGGGTGGGCGGTGCTGCTGTGGTGGGGACCTTCAATTGGCGGTTCTCAATCGATGATTAGGTCTTGCAATTGTCATTCCTCGGCGAGTATACCCAGGCTGCATCTGCTGTGCTATGACGACCGGAGAGTTGGGTTGCCTGAGCTCAGCCGATTCTGACGACCTCCTTCCCGGGACAGCTTCACGGAGACGAAGTGGTAACCCACTGGCATTCCCTAGGACGAGGGAGACTTTCTCTCACTAGAGGAGATAGATGAGTATTTCCCTTAATGTTGTTGCTTTTTCAGCAGAATGCGCGGATGACTTAAGGGTTATGCATTTATGTTTAAAGGTTTGAGACTTAAGTCGTATGTCTTAATCAATTGTCTCATGAATTTGAATTTGTGACCGAAACCATTAATATACTTTTAAGTCATCTTAACAAAAGAGTGATTGTGATTTTTTTTTTTCAAACTTAAAGTAAACATTCTTTTATTTCACACATCTTTGAATTCTTGCTTGAAAATGGTTCTATTTAATTCTTGAGTATAGTACTCCAATTTCATTTGATGTTTAATTAAATTGTGTTTCTCTTCTTTAAACAACCAGACTCTATATTTTAGGCTCTACCGTACGAGAAAAAAAAAAGCTCTAATAGACGACATTCAAATAAATTTTGGATTATTCAATATGAGAAAAAGACAGGTAAGCATTGTCACTTTATTCAAACTTAAGATAACTTACAATATTTATGGATAATGTAGGATCAAGAAGATGAAGTCAAGATCCATCCGAGAGGTGGAATCGAAGAAGATGAATGATTCTTGTTTCAGTGAATAATTCTCAGAGAAGATTAATGGAAGCATCCACTCGGCACAAGGAAAGGCAAGAGAGGATAGAATACAGATGGTGATATCGAAAGAGAGTGGGTCGTATTGGAATCGAGTTTCACCTCTGAATCAAGAATGCCGCTGCCGTGGAAGAATAGAGGACCGTCGATGGTGTAGGAAGATAAGTCCGCTTCTGATTTCATGTTCCATGTCTGATTCTTTCTCAGATTTGCTCGTCAATTTCAGGGAATTTAATGTAAGAGAGGATATCTATGCAAGTGATTCGATCGAGCTGTTGACTCGGTGTGGGATTGATTTTCAGAAGAACGTGTAAAAGGGTATCGATGTTACTCGTTTCAGTGAGCTTCTAATGTCATATGGGATTGTTTTAAACAACGATGTGAATTGGGTTATCTTCCACAGTGGATATGATTTTAGGTATTTGCTCAAGCTGCTGATTCGCCGGGTAGGAGTAAAAATTTCTGACACGACACGATTAAACAACTTGTAACGACCTGCATTTTACACGATAATAACACGATACGATTACTAAGCGTGTCTAAACAACTCTTATACATTCATACAAGATTATTAATCGTGTCTAAACACCTCCAACTTGCAAATATACGACAAAAACACGATTAATTAATCGTGTCTAATTGTGTCGTGTCCAACTGTACACAGTTACAGTGATCCTTTAAAAAAGCTATACTTGGGAATAGCTGATAATTAGTTTACAATTGGGCCGACTCTAAACACATGTATTAATAATAGTAATACATGTATTAATAATACAAAATTCATATAATAACAAATGTATTTTAACATTTAATACAATGTATTTATAATAACAAATTTTCTATGTATTTGTTTTCTTTCCATTTGCAAACAATAATATGTAATACATAAGACAAGAATTTCCATTTGTAAATAAGTATTAGAAATTTCAAGTTTAACAACTCTATCATGGCTAAGACAAAAATATTTCTTTAATAGAGTATTGTCTCGCATAAATATAATATAGTACATAACGTTAGACATGGAACTATTAATTTATATATAAAAAAATGACAAATAACACAAAAAATTACTTTTTGAAATATTGAATTTTGAAGACCTTACTTTTTGAAATTTAAGTATAATAATACTAATAAAATATTGAAATATCCACTTACTCTAATAATGACATTTGAAGATCTTACTTTGTATATAAGAATTTGTGGATATATTTGCTTTAAAGCGTATATGGGTTTGATCTCAATGGATCCCATGTCTAAACAACTCTTATACGTTTAAACATTATTAATGACTTATCCTTTTAGACACGAGACATGTTTAAGATTTATCCTTTTAGACACGAGACATGTTTAGACACGACACGATTAATGACACGACACGATTGTCACCCCTATCGTCGGGCCTTACCCGAAAATCAAGTCGGGTTCTTTGATCTTATCAACATGTATTTCTCCATTGTTTATGATATCAAGCATCTGATCAAGTTCTGCAACAACCTCCATGGTGGATTGAACAAGCTTGCTGAGTTATTGGAAGTGGAAAGGGTTGAGATCCTGCATCATGCTGAGTCTGATAGTTTGCTCACTTCTTGTACATTTAAGAAGTTGAGGGAGACATTCTTCAATGATTCCAAACTAAAGTATTAAACTGTCCTGTATAGTCTTGGTGTTGAGAATGGGCAGAATTACATTGTTTTTTTGGTAAATCATAAACTACAACAAACGAAAACAAAAACTAATTGTTTTTAACTATTGCAGAAGTGGTATTTTCCTTGACTATCAAAAATCAGGAGCTTCAGAATATCTGAGGGAGGATTCGTTAGCATGTGAAAAGGCTCGTCCAGATTGAAAGCTTTCTTAGCCAAAGCATCTGCAACCCCATTTGCTTCCCGAAACACGTGTGTGATTTTGAATTTGTTAAACTCCAAAATAAATCTACTGCAATACAAAATGAGAGACATTAGTGGTCTATCTGTATCTGGATCCTCAATTATCAAATTAATTGCTTCCTGAGCGTCTGCTTCAACGTGCAGATCCTGTACTCCCAAATTTGCTGCCATGGTTAAACCGTCTCTTATAGTCCACAGTTCTGTCACCAGACTATTGGTGATTTTTATACGCCTTTGGAATCCTTTTAGCCAACCTCCCCATTCATTTCGCATTACCCCGGCTCCGCCTGCCGGGCTTGGGTTCCCCATTGCTGAGCCATCCGTGTTAAGTTTAACTCATCCATGATTCGGAGGCGTCTAACCCACCCGAATGATCTTTCTTCTCTGCTGAATATTTGTCCTCTTGGAGCTGTCTGATATGTCCTTTGCATGAATAATACTTAGAGTAGAGACATCAATTGAAATAGGAGGGTTATTGACAATAAATGATTTTTTATTCTTCCAGAGTAGCCAAATGGTCGCTGGGAAGATAAATCTTCATTCAATGCCTTTCTCATGAAGATAATTGAACCTGCAATTCAACTCAAGCCAAGCTAGGAGATTATACAAATAGAAGTCATTTAAACCGTAACGAATACCAATATCATTATCAACTTCCCTCGCAACTGCACAATCACGAAGAATGTGGATAGTATTTTCCTCATGTATACTGCAAACCCTGCAAATATGGTCAATGTTCATTCCCCTTTCGTGAAGAGTCTGCGTTGTGGAAAACCTATTATGATTACACAACCATAGGAAGGTTTTAATGCGTGGGATGATATCAGACTTCCAGATCTATTCCCAGTTTCTTGAAATGAGATGGAAGGAGATCTGAGAAAAGTCTCACTCACCCGATTCTTGCATTAAATCTTTTACACAAATCTTTTCCTCATTACGATTCAGGGGGGCCACTATTGATCGATCTAAGTTTAGTTTGTCCTAGCCACAAGTCAGGCCAAACATTAATGTTATTTCCCTCTCCAATGACCCAACTCATACCTTTGTCAACGGTTTAACTTCCCTGAACCAACGCTTTCCAATTCAAGGATCTCCCTCTGGTGAGTTGTTGATTTGGATTCAAATATTTGAACTTCAGAATATTAACCCAAGGGCTAGAATTATTCTGACATCTCCATGAAATATTTGCAAGTAAAGCTAAATTTCTTTCTCTGGTAACGTAACTGAATTCCACTTTACAGCATGGAGCTTCCTTTTATCATTTGTAGATCCACATAAGAAATCTCTGTTTAACTTGTACAACCCCTTGCAAATCCCAATCGGAAGAGCCGTGCATTGCATAATATAAGATGAAATTGTGGTCATAGCAGAATTTATGAGAACATTTTTGTCGGCCATAGATAATAATTTAGACCTCCATCCTGAAAGTTTATTTCCGATTTTGTCCAGAATGAAGTTAAAAGAGCTTATTCCTTTGTTCGACAAATTCATTGGGAAACCCAAATAAGAATAGAGTTTTTTCCACATTTTTTAACTCAACATTCTAAACAGATCCAAAGTCGACGCATCATCCAAATTTTTTGAAAAAAAAACTTGAGATTTTTCAAATTTAACTTTTTACACGAGATTGAACAAAAAATATGCAGAGTTCTTTTCATAGTCTCACAATTCTGAATTGATGCATTGTCTAGAAAAATCAGATCATCAACAAAAGGAGATTAGATAAAGCAATTGATCCCCTACCCTCTTCCGCGATTGAGTCACTACCCCCAAAGGAGGAGCCACTTCTTCTTCCATATTCAACTCTTCTTTCTCAAAGTGAGAAATTGTCGTGTCTGTAGTATCACCGTGACCCATTTCATTAGAAATTGACCCAATTACTTTTGTAGGCCCACCAATTATTTTCGTAGTATTTATCCCATTATCATTGATTGGCAACCCATAATTGAATCTCAGCCCAGTCAGCCCAGCATTTGATTTCGGCCGAGCAGTTGATTTCGACCGATCAGTTGATTTCGGCCCAGCATTTGCTTTCGGCCCAGCCTTAGATTTCGGCCCAGCGGATTGATCTTCAACTCTTCCGTGTTGAATTAACTGATTGATTTCATAATGGGATTCCTGGACCGGCATGCTGCACTGCATTGAGAAGTTTTGGTCTAGTCCCTGAAGAGCCGGTTCGACAACTTGCACCAGTTTGACAACTTGCACCGGTTCGACAGCTATCCCAATTATTTCCCCGACATCTTCCCCTTTATCTTTTCTTCTCCACTCAACATGCCCTACTTTTTGACTGAATGTTTCCTCTTTTCCATGGCAATATTTGTTTTTTTTCAAACTCGATTGCTTCCCTATTTGTGATTCCTAGATTGTCTATTCCCGTTGGAATATTGTCGTTGTGTGGAGTAACATATTTTCCGATGACTAGAGCGGTCAATTTTGTGGTTCTAGGGTTATGGTTTCGACATTTCTTTAATTTTTTCTCCGGTACCCTTTTCCGGTAGCTGACCACCATCCAAGGACCGTATCCATGGCTCTCTTCCGTCTCCTTTTTGTTTGAAGCCTTCTCGTTCAAACTCCTGTTCTGATTAGGTGTCTCCAGGTGCGTTTGATTATTCCCTTGTTTTTGCATGAAGGTCAAATCTTCCGCTTTTGATGTGTGTTTTAATCTAGGTAGCTTTGATTCTAGTCTGGTGGGAAATCCTTTTTTATCACATATATTCTCTCGGTGTCCCACCATACCACAACAGAAACAGATGGAGGACAATCCTTCATACACAATATCCAAATGTATATTGTCAATTTTTAGGAAAAGTGGTAGAGGTTGGGTTAGGTTTACCAAAATGCAAAAACGAGCGAATTTGCCCCATTCCCCATTGACAGTCACCCAATCTATTTTCAATAGAGTTGCCAATTGGTTTCCTATTTTTTCCAAGTAACTTGGAAAGAGGTAAGGTGATAATGGGTCACCTTGTCTGAACCCGCGTGTTGGTTTGATCGTGTGGTCCTGTCCCCGTTCACCACTACCTGGTATGTGGTTGTTGTGATGCATTCCTTTATCCACCCGATCCATTTGTCATCAAATGCTCTCCTCCTCAGTGTTTCCAGGAGGAACACCCACTCGACTCTGTCATAGGTCTTTTGCATATCGATTTTCAGTGCACATTCCGCTATGTTTTCATTGTTACTCATGTGGAGGTGATGGAATACTTCATGCGCCACCATGATGTTATCTTGTATGTGTCTTCCTGAAACAAAGGCTCTCTAGAAAGGAGTGATAATATCTGCTAGGTATGGTTTCAATCAGTTAACCAATACCTTAGATATGATTTTATACAGGAAGTTACAACAACTTATGGGTCTAAAGTCTGTGGGCTGCATGGGGTTCGACACTTTGGGTATCAAGACAATATCAGTGTTGTTTAGGGTGTTTAGGAGGTTACCTGTTCTGAAGAAATCATTGACCGTAGTGATGACGTCCGCTTCCACGATAGTCCAGTTCCTTTGATAAAACAGTCCCGGGAAACCGTCCGGTCCAGGTGCTTGTGATCCTTCTAACTGGTATGTGGCCGTTCGAATCTCTGTATCAGTAACCTCCTGGGTCAGGCTATGGTTTATCTCAGGTGAGATCTAATGTGGTATCTCGGCTAGTAGATCCTCCCCCGACTCAGTTTCCTCCGATGTGAACATGCCCCCAAAGTATCCCCTTAGTTCATTCGTGATCCGCCCCTCTTGTGTAATCCACTATCTATTCATACCTCTTAGGCGACACATTTGGTTCGTCCTCGCTATAGTTATTTGGTGGAAAAAAGTTGTGTTACAATCCCCCTCCCTTAGCCACTTCACTCGTGACCTGTGCGTCCAATACGTCTCCTCCCTCATCCACAACCCGTTTATCCTCCTTTTTAGACATCTCTCCTTTTCGACTGCCTCCTGGTCCATTCGACCTTGCATATGCCTTCGTAGTTCCTCCTTCGTATTTGCTATCTCCCGCATGTTGTTTTCGAACTCGGTTCGACTCCAACTCATTAGTTTCCTACGGCATGCTTGCAATTTTGTTTGGATTCTATGCAGCTCGCGTCGTGTTGTTGGGTATTCCCAAGCTGCTTGAATCACCTCCTTGCATTTCGGATTTTCGAGCCACATTGCCTCAAATTTGAACCAGCGTTGTTTTCTCCTATTCAGCCGAACTGTTTGAACCACTAGGGGTGTGGTCCGATCCGATCGCAATCTCATTTATGCATCTTCCTTGTTGGTATTTAGAAGCTCACTCCGCATTAATAAGCACTCGATCAAGCCGTTCGCTTATTCTATGTTTCCCGCTTCGATTGTTGCACCACGTGTAAGGGTTTCCGTTTGCGCCTAGGTCCTCCATATTCAAGTCATTGATTAGTTTCTTGAACTCCTCCATATGTCTTTATGACTTTCTTCGCCCCCTCTTTCTCGTGATGGTGGCATATCATAGTAAAATTGCCCACCATCATCCATGTACCCGTTCGGCCCCCTCCTAAAATCCTCAATTGGTCCCAGTTTTGAGACCTCTCGTGTGTGTCCGTACTCGCATACACCCATGTTATATGCATAGTTTCCCCATGCTCAGTGAAGTTGACCTCACCATCTATGCAATTCCGATCCGCGTACGTGATTTGTACCTTTGTCTCCCCCGTACACCATAGTGCTAGCCCTCCCGATGTTCCATTCGGGCTAACATAAAAGCTTCCTTGCTCGTATTCTCTCACAATAGGTATCCCCGTTCTTCGTCTCCATTAAAAAAATTATGCTCGGGCAGTACCTTTTGTTGAGGTCTTGGAGGTGTTGAATTGTCAAGGCAGACCCCAAACCTTGACAATTCCATGGCATTGTACTCATTGATCCCGTGTGGCTGTTCCGGGACAGCCACCACAACCCTGATTCGTCTCGTGAGATACCTCCTTTCTATTTCCCTCCCTGTGCTGCGGTTCAGTCTTCTTCCTCCTAACTTGAGTCAATTTACTCGGTCGTTTTCTCGAACTTCTCCGTCTTAGTAGGTCTGTTTTTTCGCCCCCCTCACAGCCTACTTCCTCGATCCTTCTCGGCCGTTTAGCTCCCGGTTCATCCTCCAACACTTTCACCTTCTGTTTTAGCGTCATCTTGTCTAGGTATGGGCTAAGTCCGGTTGGTTGGTTTTGGTCTCTTGGGTTAGGTGATGTAGGTGGGGTGTCCGTTGGGTTCTCTTCAATATATGTGTGTATAGTGGGGTTGGCTTCATTTTTCAGGTTGGTGTATTGGATGATCGGGTAGGTACGTGATGGTGGGTTGGGTTTGAGTGTGGTGTGGCTCGGTTGATGATGCTTTGGTATAGGTTGTGGGACTCAAATTCATCGTGTTTGTCTCGGCCTGGTTCTGGACAGGAGGTTTCGGTTGGGGTTCTTGGTTGGGGTTGGCTCGGCTGTGGTTGGGCTCACGATCGGTGGTTCGGTTGTGGTGTTTCCTCAACCAAGTAGGTGAATGATGATGTGTTGGTGGGTTTTGGATGGTATTTATTAGTGTGTTCATGGTGATAATGTGTGGCCTTTGGGGACTTGTATGGATTGTCAAGGCCATGGAATGATCCATTTACATGTCTAGTGCCTCCTCCTGCATTGCATCTTTCATAGCCTCCCCTTTGTCACCGTCTATGTGGTCACTCTCCATGGCCTCTGTGGTTGACTCGCCCTTTCCCTTTGGGCCGGCATCGGTCTGCCACCCGCCTCCCCTTCCCTTCGGTTGGGCTTGTTTCTCCGCCCTTTCCTGGATCACTTTCTTAGCCTCGGCCATGACATCATACCATGATTGCCTCGTGGTTGGTTTAGGGCTTGATCCCTCACCATCATTTTGTCGAGCCACGGTAGGTTTTGGTTGAACACTTACTAACCACGGCCCGTATGCGGGTTGTATCGGGTCATGCGCCGCTCTTCGTACCCCACCTTTGCACGATTGGGTCGTGTGACCTAGCAAACCACAACTATAGCAAAAGTCGGATAAACGTTCATATTTGATAATTGCCCACTTTTCTATCCCTTGGGAATTTTTCCACCAAAATCCCACCATCAACGGTTCATCCCCATTGACTACCACCCTTAGCCTCATATAACTCCTAGTAACTCTTCCGACAATACTTTCTATTTCTAGGCAATGTCCTATCATATTTCCGAGCTTCCAGGCATTCTCATCACTGAACGTCTCCAAACCTAGGTCATGAATTTGTATCCACATGTTTACCTTTGTGAAGTCAACATCATGAACACTCATGCTCGGTTCCCATCTTTTGATGTTCAATATGTGCCCGTTTATCGCCCACGGTGAGAGGTCTAAAATCTGTTTTGCATCTTCGTCCCGTCCCAAGTCTAGCAACAGAATTCTCTATTCCGCCTCAGTTATTGTCACCGATCTGAACCGAGCCCAGGTTGAATGCAGTATACTCTGCACCACACTCAATTTGACTGCTTTTTGGGCAATTAATTTTCCCACATACCAATTACCCTCCTGCAACTGCTTGTTCGAGCCAAGCTCGACTGCCTCTCGCCGGGGACTGTTTGGATCACCGGAACTGGACATCTTCGCTGGAGCCGACTCCTCACTGCAGTTGGAAGCTTCAACAAGATACAGGCAAGACAAGAAAATTTGGTTAATAAATGTAGGTTCGGTTTGGGCATTATCCTCACTTGCAAACATCAGGGGTAGAAGGTGCCAAAACTTTCGGCAGGGGGAAGTAATTGTTGGGTTGTTTCCTTTGGAAATTGCTACGTTTGTTCCTGCATGGCCCTGTCACGTCCGACTACAGTTGTTCGCCTCTCTCCCTTGCTCCGATTGGCTGGGGCGATTCTTCCTTGCTTCCAATTGGCTGGGAGATGTCAAGCGGTCCAAGGACAGAGGCAACCGAATTATGCAGAAGACTCCAAGCGTAATCAGTGCGATAGTCGACCAGGTGATGCCAGACAATTAATGCCAGAAGGATTCGCCAATTAAAGGCGGATTCGAAGACTGCAGCATTCGAAGACTACAAACGCAAACCCTAGAAAAATTGGGGATCCTCGGAGAATGTCAGAGTCTGAGCTGGTTACACTAATAAATTTTGGATTATTCAATATGAGAAAAAGACAAGTAAGCATTGTCACTTTATTCAACCTTAAGATAACTTACAATATTTATGGATAATGTAGGATTTTTATTACTATATTTATCAAACCCTAATGAGATTATATATATTAATCCTTAATCCCTTGATATTTGATAGGCACTACACGCAGTGGGTCTTTCCGGTGAACGGAGAGTCCACCACCTTGTTCTTCCATCGAAATCTCTTCACACTTCATCCCTTCCGTCAGCTCCCAATCAAAACAATACAATAGATTGGCTAACGCGAACTCGACAGTCCCGACTCCCATGGCGAGTCCGGGACAAATTCTTCTTCCACTTCAAAAAGGCAACAACTCGAAGTTCTGTTCCTTAAAATCGATGTCTTTGTCTTCGAATCTGTCAGGATTGAACACCTCAGGGTTTTCCCAGCTGTTCGGGTCTCTTCCGATCGCCCATACATTGACGAAGATTCTTGTTCCGGGAAGGACATCGTACCCTCCAATCCGACAGTGTCGAATGGCTTCGTGAGGGATCATAAGAGGTGCCACTGGATGCAATCTCAGTGCCTCTTTCACCACCATTTTTAAGTATTTTAAATTCGAAATATCGACTTCTTCCACCTTCGGTTTCTCCACGACGTAGCTCCGAATCTCGGCTTGTACCTTCTTCATCACTCTAGGGTTTTTCATTATCTCCGTCATCGCCCACAGTATGGTGACGGACGTGGTCTCGGTACTACCAAGGAAGGTGTTCTGACATTAAACACATGATTATGTTAACGTTAAATAAATGTTTACTTAGATAGATAGATAGATACATAGATACATAGATACATAGATATGTGATTATTACACTATAAATTTCGACCTAAACCCCCAAAAAATAGAAATTGAAGACTTAGTTAAACAAAATAAGCAAAAATTTCTAAATGATATATGAGCCTAAATGAAAGAATAAAATGATGAAAACTCAAAATTTAACCTAACATTACGGATTTTACCCTAGCTTAAATTAAGGGAATATGTATACTGAATATTAGAGTGTAGTATAGAGTCTAATTGTCCTATTAACAAAATTTTAAAAAATTAATGTTATAGTATAAATTGGCTACAATCAATTAACTTATTCTTTTAAAATAAATATATTTATACCCTCATTATACTCTAAAATTAACTTTAAATGTAAAATTTTACCATAATCACCGCCTTTATTTTCTGATCCGTGAGAGTATTCTGTGAATCCTTCTGCAACGAGATCAAAACATCCACAAAGTCTTCATTTTCACCCCTGTCTGACCTCTCTGGACTTCTGTGTTTATCAAGCAGCATCTGGAAGTAACCATCCAGATTCTGAAACGATTTCTCAAGCCTGGAACTATACCCAATAAATTTATCGACAGCCCGACCCCACCAGTTGGGGAAGAACTCCTCAGCTGGGAAACCACCAAGAGCATTCATGGCGTCATTAAAAACATCTTGGAAGTTCTTCCCTCCAAATCGGTCCCTCCCATAGATCTTCCCCAAGGCCAGATTGGATATGATCCCGTCAGTCAGCTCAAATATCTTCTCGTCAAGCTCGATCAGCTTTCCCGAGTTCTGCATTAGGAATTCAATCAGACGGTTTACTTCCTCTTCTCGAGCCTGCCATAACGAACGGGATCGTTTCGTTGCCATCAGTTCGACTGTGAAAATTCTCCGGATCTCTCTCCAGCTATCACCGTAAGGAGAAAACGCCATGTCTAAGTAATCATACGACAACTTTCTAGGACCTGGAGATTCCGGGCGGGTGCATGTATCGAGGTCGTTAGTCTTGAGGATCTCCTTGGCAGCCTCCGGGGAGGAGACCACGAGAGCAGGTACAAACCCTAGCTGGAGTTGCATGATAGGGCCATACTTACAGGATAGTTCAAACAGGGCCTGATGGGGAAGTTTACTCCATTGATGTAAGTTGCCGATGATAGGGAGCTTTGGAGGGCTTGGAGGAAGCTTCAAACCCTTGAAGGAGGCTAGTTTGTTCTTGAAGAAGAGGAAGGCAACGAGGAAGAGGAAAAGAAGAAGTAGTAGTTCTGGTAGCCATTGAAGGGAAAGTATCAGTGTTTCAACCATCTTTTAGTTTCACTGCATGTGCATGAATCTCCATTTGCAGAGTGTAAGAGCATTTATATAGAGATAAGATCGTCTGTGGAGATATTGAAAAGTAATGTATTTTTGTAAACCCTAATCCTATCAAAATAACATCAACTATTTGGATACGTAACTTGTGGTGGTGCAGTCACACATCACGTAAATAGTCATAAACGAGGGTGATTGTGACACCGTGAATAGTCACACATCGAAAAAAAAGAGATGTATATTAAAGTTGATTTTTCTTACACCATCGAGGACAATCGTATCAGTCACGGTGCGTATCGGTCACAGTGCGTTGAGCGACTGACCATATTCGCATATTCTCGAGACATTACAAAATTATATTGTTATAAATAGCTTACTAATATATAATTACGATTACGATTGTAAGTGTATTTATAAATTAAATTTCATACCATAACTATAACATAATTAACTACAACTAATAAATTGTGTAAAAAAATTTGTAAACGTGCCACACTATTATTAACCCTTAATCATTATCAAATTTTCACCGCACTATTTACATAAGTCCTTAATTCCCTATATCCGAATCACTACACCATCTTAGACTAAATCTACTCTAAGGTTTCCCAAAGCATTGAAAATTTTCTTCAAAACAACCACTTCATTGACGAGTTGATGAACAACCTTATTTACTTCAAGATAATTATGACTTATTCCCCATTTTCGAAAGGCCGCCGGTCAACAATTAGTAACATTAGTGGTATATCGAATTTTTTTAAAATGTATGTACTGTGCAATTTCTTTTTGAAAAAATAAGTATACTGAAAAAATATTTAGCAAAATGTATATATACGCTACTAGGGGTAGCGTTTTTTAAAAAACGCTGCTTAGGGTAGCGTTTTTATGAATTTTGCTACCCCTAGTAGCGAATTTTTATTTTTTTTTACGATTTGATGTTTAATTTAAAAAAAAAATCAAAAATATTTTAAAAAATTACAGTAAGTAGATATTTTAATTTCGATTCAAATGATGAAAAAAAATATTAAATTTGAATTTACGGATTGACTGTAGGCTCTGTCGTAAGTTCAGATATGAAATTTTGACTTAAAAAAATATAACTCATACCCTGTAAGTCCAAACTGACCACAGTGAACGTCATTTATGTCGTAATTCAATTATCTACCTAGGGTAATTTTTTTGATTAGAAATACAATGATTTTGTAACCTAACATCGCTTGTCTTAAAATTTGGCCGAAATAATTAAATGTATTAGGTGAGAAATTTAATTATGTACATACTAAAAAAAATCAAAAAAATTAAAGTGAGTAGATATTTTAATTACGAATTAAATGACGCTAACTAGACATTAATATTTTACTTTTAGACTGACCGTATAATACAATATAATACGAAGTAAATTATGTATTGTATTATACTGTCAGTCTAAAAGCAAAACATTAACGTCTAGTTAGCGTCGTCATTTAATTTGTAATTAAATTATCTACTCACTTTATTTTTTTTGAGTAAGTACATAATTAAATTTCTCACCTAATGCATTTGATTATTTCGGTCAAATTTTAAGACAAGCGATGTTAGGTTACAAAATCATTGTATTTCTAATCAAAAAAATTACCCTAGGTAGATAATTGAATTACGACATATATGACATTCACCGTGGTCAGTTTGGACTTACAGGGTATGAGTTATATTTTTTTAAGTCAAATTTCCATATCTCAACTTACCGCAGAGCCTACAGTTAATCCGTAAGTCCAAAAGTAATATTTTCTGCATCATTTGAATCGAAATTAAAATATCTACTTACTGTCATTTTTTAAAAAAAAATGATTTTTTTTTAAACTAAACATCAAATCGTAAAAAAAAAAGTAAAAAAAAAAAAATTCGCTACTAGGGGTAGCGAAATTCATAAAAACGCTACTCTAAGCAGCGTTTTTTGAAAAACGCTACCCCTAGTACTGTTTTTTTGAAAAACGCTACTCCCAATAGCGTATATATACATTTTGCTAAATATTTTTTCAGTATATTTACTTTTTAAAAAAAAAAATTGCAAAGTGCATACTTTTTTAAAAAATTCTGGTATATCCTCATTTTCATCATCAATAATCGATTATTGATTTTAAAGCACAGGCTCAACTTCAATTGAATCAATGTTTAAATCTTTTGTTACTAGCGAGGGATATCTCTAATTGTATAGAGTTATGCAACCACATTATTAGAGATTTGCAATTTTATTTTCTGAATTCCTGAAAGACTGAACTGTCAATATTCAATTTTTTTAATCTAACTATAAGATAGGATAGGGTTTTCCATCCAACTAATATGGGTAAACTTTGACAAATCTACATTAGGAGCCAAATGATAACGTTAACGTTTTTAAAAGAATCGTTCAACTATCTCTATAATTTTTTAGTTTTTCATAGTAAATATATAATTAAATTTCTAACATCACATAGTTGATCCTAAATTTGACCGAAAAAAATAGTGTTTGGTTAAAACTTTAATTATGTATTTATTAAATAAAATTAGAATATCTAATCAAGATAAATAATTATGATTTATTCTCCATATTCGAAAAGCTGCTGATTATTAATTAGTAACATTAGTGGTCCATCCTCTTTTCATCATCGATAATCGATTATTGATTTTAAAGCAGAGACTCAACATTTATTGAATCAATGTTTAAATCTTTTCACTAGGAGAATATCTCTAATTGTATAGAGTTGTGCAACCACATTATTAGAGATTTGCAATTTTTTTTCTGAATTCCTGAAGGACTGAACTGTCAATATTCAATGTTTTAATCTAACTATAAGATAGGATAGGGTTTTCCATCCAACAAAATGATAACGTTCAATTATACAATTAGGAGACGAAATGAAATACAATTAGGAGACGAAATTGACAATTCTACATTAGGAGACGAAATGATAACGTTAAGGTTTATAAAAGAATCGTTCAATTATCTCTATAATTTTTCATTGTAAATATATAATAAAATTTGTAACATCACATAATTGATCCTAAATTTGAACGAAAAAATAGTGTTTGGTTAAAACTTTAATTATGTATTTATTAAATAAAATTAGAATATCAAAATAGCTAAATTACAACCTAAATAATAATAATAATGTTTAATTTCAATTTTCAGGATAAAATACGGCATTGCCCCTAAAATTTACGCCAATTTTAAATTTCCCCCTTAAAGTTTAAAATTTTAAATTTTACTCATAATGTTTGAACCAGATGAAAATTCCTCATTCCCCTCAACTGACCGTTTATTCCGACGAATTCATGGTCATGTGCGACTCACGTGGTTTATTAATAATTTTATTTGACAAAATTGCCCTCCGTATGAACCCTTCGTCCGCAAGCATCGTGAGCTTCTGATCTACTTCCTCTAAAGCTTCATCCTCCATATGGTTTTAGTGGAGCAGAAGAAAATGAAGTCAAGATCCATATGAGAGGTGGAGCCGAAGAAGATGGATGATTCTGGTTTGAGTGAATAATTCTCAGGGAAGATTAATGGAAGCATCCACTGGGCACAAGGAAAGGTAGGAGAGGATAGAATGTAGACGGTGATATTGGAAGAGAGTGGGCCGTATTGGAACCCAGTTTCACCTCTGAATCAAGAATTACCGCCGTCATGGAAGAATAGGATCGTCGACAGTGTAGGAAGATAAGTGCGCTTCTGATTTCATGTTCCATGTCTAATTCTTTCTCAGATATACTCGTCAATTTCAGGGAATTTAATGTAATAGAGGATATCTATGCAAGTGATTCGATCGAGCTGTTGACTCAGTGTGGGATTGATTTTCATAAGAACGTGGAAAAGGGTATCGATGTTACTCGTTTCAGTGAGCTTCTAATGTCATATGTGATCGTTTCAGTGAATTGGGTTACCTTCCATAGTGAATTGGGTCTTGAGGGTGTCTAATGCAGGCGTCGAGAGAGTACGAAGACGAGAGGACTGGAGATAACTCATATTCATCGTGTCCCGATCGATAATGATCTCTCTGGAGCTTTCACTGCCGGATTCGAGGACGAAGACGAGAGAGGGGAACATGCTTTTCGGATGGAGAAATCAAGGAGGAGGTTGGCCATGCAAAGTAGACTGGGACATCAACCACGTTGATGAACTCCATATTGAAGTGAGGGAAATTTCATCAATTCCGTCCTTCAAAATAGCACATAAGCCGCACATGACCAAGAATTCGTCAAGAATAAACGGTCGGCTCACGGGAAGGGGAGAATTTTTATTCGGTCCAACATTAGGACTAAAATTTAATTTAAGGGGAAATCTTACAATCGACATAAGCTTTAGGGGAAATGTTGTATTTTACTATATATAATATATATAAATCTGGTTAGAATGCATGAAATTGTGACAAATAAGCTTTTTGAGACATTTTCTCACTCCTATTGTCCAAATAAATAAGTTTAATTAGTCCATGTCAAACATACAATTCTCACTCCTAAGTGGCATGCCATGTAAACCACTTTAAAATTCTTCAAACATTCTCATTCATTCTCAAATAAGTTACACAACTTTAATATATTTTTTCTTTATTTTACATGTATATTTATAATTTTATCTTAAATATATTGTATATAGTGAATTTTATGATATAATAAAATACATAATATTATATTTGATGGATAACAAGTATGAACATATAAAAATTAAATAAACTAATTAAGTTCAAATTTAGAGTATTAAATAATAATTTTATCAATTTGCATATCAACATTGTTTACCTAATTATAATTAAAATTTTAATATAAATTGAACATATGAATGAACAATAATAATAATAATATGAAGATAAATTTTTGACATGTTTATATAAGTATATAAAACTAATAGAAGTCATAAAACCACAATAGTTAAGTTAAAAATAGTATATGGACATCAATAATTTAATAAAATATGATTTGCTTTTATATTTATTGACTCAGCATATTTTATAAATACAAATGTTTTTAGATATTTTACTATATAGTAAACAATTACTAATAATATAAACAGATTCATTAATATATTATACAAATACAAGTGACAAAACCATAAAAAACAAATAACTTCAAATTATTAATTGACATTGTATTAATAATTGTTACTAGAATTTTTTCAAAAACTAAACATTTTAGTTTATTTTTTTTTAGAAAAGTAAGTATAGAAAAAAAAATATTTCGAAAAATAGGTATGCACGCACCCTAGGGTGGCGCCTATTCATATGGCGTCCAACATATCAACAATTTTACTTTTTGTTTTTTAAATTTTGTTCCATAATGACGACTCGATGTTTAATTAAAAATAAAATTATACATCTATTAAAAAATTTAAAAAACATAAAGTAAGTAGATATTTTAATTGCTTCAAATGATGCAAAAAAATATTAAATTTGGATTTACGAATTGCCTGTACGACATGCCGTAAGTTGAGATATGAAAATTTGACTTAAAAAATTATAACTCAGACCATGTAAGTCCAAACTCAACACGGTTAACGTCATTTATGTCGTAAATCAATTATCTACTTAGGGTAATTTTTTCGAAATATTCTTTTTCTATACTTACTTTTCTAAAAAAAAACTAAAATGCTTAGTTTTTGAAAAATTTCTTGTTACTAGCTATTAATTTTTAATCAACATATTTACAATTTGAAAATAAAAAAATTAGATATATTTATTATATTAGTAAAAAATTTACTAATGATTTTAACATTTTCATTAACATATTATACATATAGAAGTGACAAAACTACAAAAAAAAAATTAAAATTTAAAAATTATTACTATTACTTTTTAATAATCATTCATGTATTTTTTAATTAGTTTTATAAATAAATAGAATTAATCACTCAGAGTTAATCATGATTTTATTTAATAGAATTGTAATATTGAAATAAATAGAATAATTTATATTATATAATATTATTTATAAATATACCTTATTTGTTTTACTGTATAATATTAAGTTTAATTTATTCTAAATTAAAAAAACTTTTATAAATAAAAATCTAATAAATAATAAGTAAATTATACATATATTTTCACTTACTATTTAGTCCTAAATTTATGCTGCAAACTTAATGACAACAAAACGCATGATGCTACCATGCGAGTATTATCTCGATGACTATTATCTTGATGAAAGTTAGGACGGAAGGTATCCTTAATTAGGCTTTAATGTCATTTATAATAGAAAATTTTAATTTGTGTTTGTGTACATAATTAATATTTATGAAATATAATACTGTGTATTTTAGTAGTGTATAAAATTTTAAGAGATCTCGATAAAAAATATAAATCTATGTGTGAATAAAGAGAGATGTGGAAAGAGCAATACCTGAAACCCAACCCACAGGCGAAAAAGCTCAACCCACAGCCGAAAGCACAATACCATAAACCACTTCGGCACCTGAAAAAGCACAACCAGAAACCCATGAGGCTGAAAAAGCACATGAAGCAGGTCCTGACCTTAGTGAAGACGATGAATTCTGGGACAAGGTTGCCGAGTTGAAAGAGTTTGCGGATCGAGCTCCACCAGTAGATTTACTACAAGAAAGTGAGGAGAGCAATTGGGAAGCGGATGTCGACGCGGAAAGCACAAACAGTTCCGACACAAATGTTGATGTGGAGCAACCATTTAGGGAGAATGAAAATGTCGTACAAGAAGATGTGGATTATGAGAGTGATGATCTTAGAACTCCGTGTGGATCTGAAAATGAATATGAGAACAAGTCTAGAATGCCTGAATATAATACCGACGGCGGATCCGTCCAGGAACCGACGCTTCGTTTAACATTCCACTCAGTGGTAGCCTTAAGGAATTGCATTCACAATTGGAGTGTACCAAATGGGGTGGAAATCAAATGGGTAAATAATGACCCAACTAGAATTTTAGTTGAGTGCAACCAGGGGTGCGATTGGAAGCTGTATGGATCGAAAGTCGGGGATGAGGAGACATACATAATTAAAAAGTTGTCTAGGAAACATGTTTGTCCTAGGACCCACAAGTCAACCCAAATCACAATTGAGTGGATAGTTGATAGATACATCCACAAGTGGAATGTTGATTCCACAATGTCGTGAAAGGTTATTGCGGAGGACATCATGAAGAACTTCGATATAGAGGTCAGTCACTACAAGATTCGATTGACCCGTAAAAAAGCATTGGAAAGGTTGCATGGAGTGTCAGCCAAGCAGTTCGAGAGATTGCGAGATTATGCGGATGCCTTATTGAAGTTCAACCCTGGGTCCACTGGGGTGATTACTATTGACTAGATTGGTACATCCTTAACACCCACTTTTTAAAAAATTTATGTATCGTTCAAGGTGATGCATAAGGGGTTTATGCGTGGTTTCAGACCGTTTATATGCCTCGATGGATGCCATTTAAAAGGTTCAGCAGGGGCAATTTCTCTGTGTTGTCACACTAGACGCGAACAGCCAGTTGTTTCCCATCTCTTCCGCATGGGTTGAAGCCGAGACTAGGGCATCGTGGGTGTGGTTCTTAAGTGTGTTAGCTCTCGATGTAGGTACCGACCTAAAGTGGATCATAATGTCAGACAGACAGAAGGTGCGTACTTATCTTGCATTTGTTTGTCTTTCCAAGTAATGTAAGTTTGCTAATGTAAATTTTGTCTCGTTTGGGCAGGGTTTGATGTCTGCAATTGATGAGGTGTTCGAAGGATCTGAGCATCGCTCATGTGTTAGGCATATATGGGGCAACATTCATTCCAAGCAATGAAGAGGGAAAGCTGTTAAAGATTGCTTGTGGAGAGCAGCGGCTAGCTACAACGTAACTTGGCACAACCACTGGATGAATCAACTAAAAGAGTTTAAACTGGCTGCATATGAGTACCTTATGGATATTCCTATCCAGTCGTGGGCTAGGGCACATTTCGAATGGATTTCTAAGACAGATCTTATAGTCAGTAACTGTAAACACCTGATTTTGGATCGGGCGTCAAAATACCGTACGCGAGGAACCGAGTCGAGAAAAATCGAGATGAAGAAAAAATAAAATAAATCCTAAACCCTAAACCTCAAACCCTAAACCCTAAACCCTAAATTTCAAACCCTAAACCTCAAACTTCAAACCCGAAAACATAAAACCCTAAACCTCAAACCCAAACCCTAAACCCCAAACACTAAACCCCCAAACCCTAAACCCTAAAACCCCAAATCCTTTAACCCCAAACCCTAAACCTTAATCCTAAATCCCAAACCATAAACTCTAAACCCTAAATCCCTAAACCCCTAAACCCATGCCACCCATTTTTGGCCAAACACCCACCATGCCATCCATTTTCGTCCAAATCCCCACCATGCCACAAATCACTCCCAATTGACACCAAAAGTCCTTCAAATTGCCATCAGCATTTGACCACTTGATCACCTTTGCTCATCCTTAGCCAAATTCTCTCCAATTATCATCGAAACTTCTCCAAATTGCCAATCACCTATTCACCTCCCAATTGCCAATCACTTCCCAATTGTCAATCACCTTTACCCAATTGCTATCACCTTTGCCATCCACCATGTATTATCCATGCTTTATCACCTACTTGGAAGAGAAAACTCTACAAAAGCAAGGGAGAGCTACGGTTAGAGAAAAAGAAGAAACTAAATGAGACTTTTGAACAAGCTTGTCGTAAGATACGACATTAAAGAAATGAAAAGGGAAAAAAAAAGCAAAGATATGAAAAGAAAACAGAAAAAAAAAATCAAAGTGAGGATTTGAGTGAAAAAAAAAATAGATAGAAATTGAGTGAAGAAAAATCGGCGAATATCGGTCTCGATTCCTCGTGAGGTATCTAAACTTCAAATAACTTAGGTATATCTTCTCTCGTGCTCGATTTTTGTATTTATTAATGTGAATGAAGTTTGTTTCATCGATATTATATGTTAATAATTGTATTTCGTATAAGAATTATACTCGGTTTTAAGTTCGGTATAACTTTGGGGTCATTTTAGACATTTGCGAAAGTTATGTGGGTTGTTTCAGTCAAAACAAATATTTTTGAAAGTGAATTAGGTCATTCCCAAACTTTGATGAAGGTTACAACTCGGTCCTTGGACTCTACCGAGTGTTATAAACCTATCTAGAAAAGTTTTGAGTCATTTCTACAATTTTCGAAATATTTTTCCAATTTAGCTCTAATTTTAATAAATTGTATTTTGGTCCCTAGATTTTTTTGGACATCCTATAACTTCTCAAAATGTGACAAATTAGTCTAACGAGTTTAATATCTTCAAAAATCATCCGTGCATGTTTCGACACGTTTAAAATGGCTCAAAAGTTAAACCATTTTTTTCGGGTACGATTAACTTTATTTCTCTCTTGGCTATTTATTTAAAATTAACTCATAAAAAAATGTTTGTACATGGTTTGTTTAATTTAAAGAAAATGAATGTAATCTTTTTGGGCCAAGCATGATCAAAACTGGCAATTTGGGTAAATCGGTAAAAACAAAAGCTCAAAAGCAAACTAAAGTACCGAAAAGGGCGGATTATGAGCTCGCGAGCATTTAAGACGTAATCAAACCCTCAAACTCGATTATCTATACGTAGACCTTTCCAAGCCCTAAGATGTTAACTCCATGTACTCTAGGCAAATTTTAGGATTCCGATTATCCTTTAATTAATCGCTGGCGACTCTTTCTTTTTTCGGTCTGGTTGATGACCCCGCTCGACCGGACCCGTTGTTCGCCAAGACCCGACATTAAAAATATTTTTCAAAAAGAGTCGGGGAAAGTCGGATCCGACGTCCGACAATTTCGCGACTCTGCTGGGGATCTCGTTTAGAGGTTTTAAGCCTTGTCATATTTTTTTTCCCATATTATATTTTGCCCTATCTTATGACCGTTTGCTCATGCTTGCAGTTTCAAATTTTGTCCAGCTGGCGATGTAATTGTAATAAAAACAAAATCTTGTTTTGCACACACCACGCTCGTTACCATTACCCGCTCGGACCTGGAGCACATTAAGAGCTTAGGGAGTTTAGTAGGGGAATGCGCTCGGAGTGGTTTGAACCGCTGACACGCACCCATCCAACTCAACTCGATGATCATAATGGGCCCGTGATCCTCTTTAATTAGGGGGTGAGGTTCCGCTGGTTCAGATGACCTAAAAATTCCATCCATTTAGAACAAAAGCTCCACACAGTGTTTAACCTTTATCATGGCAAAAGGAGATTAATCAAATCTCTGTTAGGTGGAAAACCCAAAAGGGTAACCTAGGCAAAAATTAAGTGAACCAAGAAATGCGCTAAAAAGAAAAAAAAATACCATAGCAAAAGGAAAGAAAATCGAGATACAAAAATAAGTGCAAAAGTGGACGACATTGTTTCCCACAATAGCAATAAAGAGTAGCTGTGATCGACATTAATTTGAGTTGCCTCGACATTTTGCATGGACACACCTTGTGAACATATCATCAATGACTTTAGGGAACTCCATCAAGAAGGACTCAAAAGTTGATTAATGAGAAAATAGTTTGAGAAGTCCGCACAAGCGGTCAGACATCTTGAGAAGGGTATTTACCTCCAAAGTGAATTACAAGATGATAAGCGGAGTATTTAGGTGTTCAGCCTTTACAATTCATCCTCGACGACCAAGACCTGTAGTTGTCCAGCTTCTGGAAAAAAAACGACGAGCGGAGCCTTTAGGTGTTCAGCCTTCGCAAGTCATCCTCGACGACCAAGACATGTAGTTATCCAACTTATGGGGAAAAAATGACGAGCGAAGCCTTTAAATGTTCAGCCTCCGCAGTTAACACCAAAAGTCCTTCCAATTTCCATCACCATTTGGCCACTTGATCACCTTTGCTCATCCTTAGCCAAATTCTCTCCAATTATCATCAAAACTCCTCCAAATTGCCAATCACCTCCCAATTGCCAATCACCTTTGCCCAATTGCTATCACATTTTCCATCCACCATGTATTGTCCATGCTTTATCACCTCTGGATGATAAAACTCTACAAAAGCAAGGGAGAGCTACGGTTGGAGAAAAAGAAGAAACCAAAGGAGAGTTTTGAACAAGCTTGCCGTAAGCTACGACATTGAAGAAATGAAAAAAAAAAAAAAAAAAAGAGAGAGAAAAAAAATTCAAAGTGAGGATTTGAGTGACAGTGAGTGAAAAAATTAGATAGAAATTGAGTGAAGAAAAATCGGCAAATATCGGTCTCGGTTCCCCGTGAGGTATCAAAACTTCGAATAACTTAGGTATATCTCCTCTCGTGCTCGATATTTTTATTTCTTAATGTGAATGAAGTTTGTTTCATCGATATTATGTGTTAATAGTTGTATTTTGTATAAGAATCGTACTCGGTTTTAAGTTTGGTATAACTTTGGGTCATTTTAGACATTTAGGAAAGTTATGGGGTTTGTTTCAGTAAAAAAATATTTTCGAAAATGAATTAGCTCATTCCCAAACTTTGATGAAGGTTACAACTCGGTCATTGGATTCTCATGTCATTTTGAGACTTTACCGAGTGTTATAAACCTAACCAGAAAAGTTTTGAGTCATTTCTACAATTTTCGAAATATTTTTCCAAATCAGCTCAAATTTTAATAAATTGCATTTTGGTCTCTAAATTTTTGTGGACATTCAATAACTTCTCAAAATGTGATAAATTAGTCCAACGAGCCTAATATCTTCAAAAATCATTCGTGCATGTTTTGACACGTTTAAAATGGCTCAAAAGTTAAACCATTTTTTCGAGTATGATTTACTTTATTTCTCTCTTGTCTATTTATTTAAAATTAACTCATAAAAAAATGTTTGTACATGGTTTGTTTAATTAAAAAAAAATACATGTAATCTTTTTGTATAAGGGGGAAGGGTTCGCACATAGGGTATGTCCAACCATTAAAAGGAAACTGGACAAGGTTGCGCTAAAGGCAAGGGACCATATTGTAAGACATGCCGGTTTAAGAATTTATGAAACTAAGAATTTGCATGGTGGAACTTGTATTATGAACGTAAGGGAGTCGACCTGCAACTGTGGCGAGTGGCAGCTTTCCTGAATACCTTGTCCGCATTCGTATGCGACAATCTTGCACCATCGGTCCGACGTCCTGGATTATGTATCTCCTTACTACAGTAAGGAGTTATATTTGAAGACATACGAGGATATCATCCATCCAATTCCAGGTAAGATTATCTGTTGATTGTTGGTGTTGTTTTCAGTTTTGACGGGTTGCTGATATTCAGTTTTGACGGATTGTTGTTGGATTATGTTTGTTGCTTGTTGTTGTTGTATTCAATTTTGTATAACTAGGTGCTGGCGAGTGGGTGCCAAGTACGGCTTGACCCTTAAACCCACCATAATTTAGGAATGCACCGGGTCGACCGAATAAGAAAAGGACAACGTCATCGTGGGAAACCAATGCGGGAAAATTGAGAAAAACGGGGGACCTCCAACATTGTGGAAAATGCAAGCAAGTTGACCATAATGCTAGATTATGCAGAAAGGCGAAAACAAAGAAGACTCAAAAAGGGACCCCACACAAAGAGCAAAGTCAAGGAACCAGAAGTTCTCCTTCCACACAAGATAGTGCACCGAATCAGGAACCATGTCTAGGAAAGGAAAAGAAAAGATTTAAATGTAGGAAATTGGTGTCATTTTGGGGTATTCTATGTCTTTAGGCGGAAACAAGACTTGCAACATGTTGCATTTTGGTATATGTTTGATTTTGAAACGTAATGAAACATGCAACTTCTGATTTAGTCTTATGTATTTGAAGGTTTGTGGTTATATTAACATCAATCTGTTCAAATGGTGTTGGATGAAAACTGCTTACTTTAACAAACTTTAGGGGGGGGGGGGGGGGAATTAAACAAGTTCAATACATTAAGAGGGATACTTAATTATTCCACTTGGGAAATTTCAAGAACATCGACCATTCATTGCAGAACTAGACCACAGTTTCATACAACAACATTATGTACTTCATAACGTACTTCTTACATGATTCGCAACAAATACACTAAAAAAACTACATTACCTCGTCAAGAACACAACTAAGATTAACAATAAAGCCATCAACAACAAATTCGATAAATTTGTTCTTTTCGACGATAGTCTTCGACCTCAATGGTTGCCTTCTCGTACAAAGCAAGTAAATTTGAAAGAGCACTCCCACAACATCTGCACGTATCAACCTCTTGTTCTTCAACATCCACCTACTTGAAAAACTCACACACCAGATTCTCACTATTCTAAACAAAAAAATATATACATAACGAAACCTACAATAAGCTTCAAAATTTCACCAACTTAACTCAATCGGGTTTCAATCATACCTTGAAGTGAGGACAACCCCAAAATTCACGTCCATAGTGCTTGGGGGTTCGGGACATTCTCAAACGAGGTGAAAAATCCACAATTACATCGGTGAATACTTGAGAATGATATCTTTGAGGAAGATTGCGTCGACAATGCAGCGAGAATCACTTCAGTGACGCACCTTTCACCTCCCTTTCAATAACCCCAACTTTCTTCCATTCTTCATCAACTGACTGGGTTGAATTTCAAAAAATATAATATGCAGTTACGTAGTTGTATAGAGTGAAATAAGGGTAGTTTTGTCTTTTCAAATTTAGTCACCGCACGTGAACGACACGTATTTCCTAAACCGTCTGAAATAAACAGACATATGACGGAATGAGGCAAATTTTCATTTTGTCCAAACATTAGTACTAAAATTTAAAATTTTAAACATTAAGGGGAAATCTTAAATTCGGTCCAAACTTTAGTGGGAAATTGACAATTTACCCTATATACTAATTAGAAGAGATAGATTTGAGAGTATAAGTTGAAAAATGATATAAGCACTTATTGATTACAATTCTATGTACTTAAATATATATCCAAAACAATGTAATCAGTTATAGTTATGTAAGTATAGTTTTTTATATATGTTTTTCAATATTGAAATATTTTATTATGTTTATATATAAATTATTAAATTATAATATCATAATATATGTAATAAATAGTAGGTAAGAATAGGTGTAGTATTCCTAAGATTTTTTCTTTTCTTGATCTATTTCCCCTTTTGATATTTGTTTTACGTGATTTTATCTTAGTTCTCCCCTTAAAATATCTTTAGAGAAAATCTTCTTTTAAAAATGATAATAGGAAAAATCATTCAGGTTTTCTATTTCCTTCCACTTAAATCGTCCATTACAGTTTTAGAAGAGATTTTTCATCATTTTCAAACATTAAAAAGAACTTTAAACTTTAAGGAGAGATTTTAAAATCGATGTAAATTTTAGGAGGTAAAGTCGTATTTTACCCATATATATACTTAGAATTTTTGCTTAATTCCCAGGCAATCACGTGCGGTATTAGTACAATTCCGTTTGACTAACTATTCCAACTTGGGGGCTGCGGCTTGATTATTCTATAAGTATACGGTGAGGCTGCGGCTTGATTATTCTAGCATGTGATGTCAGAAACTCAGAATTGCGTCTGAGACCGTTAGGTCTCATACAGTCACACCACACGACAAAGTTAGGATCTTATATAAATCGACATTTTTTTTGACGACATCTGACGGGAACGAATTTTGATATAATATGAGACAAATAGTTATACATACATGCAAAAAAAAGTAGAATTTTTGGTCCAAAGTGGCTTATTTAATAAATGATCTTTTTCAAAAAGTAGATATATTAGGAAAAGTATTTGAAAAAGTATACCTCGAAAAAAAATAATTTAGCAAACTATGTATACGCGCACACCGGGGACGCGCCTATTGGACATAGGCGCACCTCTGGGGTGCGCCTATACCAAATAGTTTTTTTTTTTTCAAATTTTTCAATAATGACGACTCGATATTTAATTAAATATAAAATTATATATCTATTCAAAAATATTTAAAAAATTTATAGTAAGTAGATATTTTAATTGCGATTCAAATGATGCAAAAAATATTAAATTTGGATTTACGGATTGCCTGTACGGCATGCCGTAAGTTGAGGTATGAAAATTGTACTTAAAAAATTATAACTCGGACCATGTAACTCCAAACTCAACACGGTTAACGCCATTTAGGTCGTAAATCAATTATCTACGTAGGATAAAATTTTTGATTTTTTTTGAGTAAGTATATAATTAAATTTCTCACCTAATGCATTTACTTATTTCGGTCAAATTTGGGTGTAAACGATGGGGGGTTACAAAATCACTGTATTTTTAATCCAAAAAATTATCCTACATAGATAATTGATTTACGACCTAAATGGCGTTAACCGTGTTGAGTTTGGAGTTACATGGTCCGAGTTATAATTTTTTAAGTACAATTTTCATACCTCAACTTACGGCATGCCGTACAGGCAATCCGTAAATCCAAATTTAATATTTTTTGCATCATTTGAATCGCAATTAAAATATCTACTTACTATAATTTTTTTAAATTTTTTTGAATAGATATATAATTTTATATTTAATTAAACATCGAGTCGTCATTATTGAAAAATTTGAAAAAAAAAAAAAACTATTTGGTATAGGCGCACCCCTGGGGTGCGCCTATGTCCAATAGGCGCGACCCCGGGGTGCGCGTATACATAGTTTGCTAAAAAAAAAATTTTGAGGTATACTTTTTCAAATACTTTTCCTAATATATCTACTTTTTGAAAAAGATCTTAATAAATATATAGGGAAATGTCCGGTTATTTTAACAAATACGAATCTAGAACTAAACAAAAATCTCATTCGCGGGTATATCCTAGAAATATGTCCACACCCGAATTTTGTTCGCGTGTGGACAATTTATGAACAGTTTGGCTCAAACGCGAACTTAGTTCACGAATGGACATTTAAGACACACTGACTCGTGAACCTTATTCACATTTAGGGTGAACTTTATTCGCATTTACAATGCCACCCACAAATCTAATATGTGGATGGGAGGAGAGTTGCTACATTGCAAAGGATTGTTCCTGACATTTTACAGAGTTTTTGTCGTCGAGCGGTGGCGTTTTTGCAATAACTGCATGAACCATAATAAATAAATTGGAAAAGTATTAAATAACACATGAATGTTATATTGTTTGTCGTTACACCTGTATGTTTGTAATTAGACATTTCCATCCATTGTCGTTCCTTGTCCATCAAATAGAACCCATATGTCTTTCATGTGACGTAATAATAAACTGATATACCCAAAATACCCCTATGGGTACAATTACATACAAAATGAAACATATGAGTGTAATTATTATGTATGGTCATTTCAAGTAGATTAGAAAATAGTGTTGGAATAGGTGGTGTATTTGGTTGCAGATTACGACTTGCACTAAATATTATTGCTACAATTGAACAATGCAATTGCCTTAATGACCAATTTGTAATCAGTACATGCTAATGTGCATTTTTTAAGCCACGAGAAGATTGATTTCCTTTTCGTTTTTGTTGGGTATTAACCCGCATCTCTTGGGCAACCCGACCGAGAACCGTCTCGACCCGGAGTAGTTAGTAGTGCTGCTACAGTCGTACAAGACCTTCTGGCGCACCATTTAGATCCTAGTCCAGAGATGACCCGTGACAAACCCATAGCGTCGCTATGCCCGTGACCTTTGGGTATATGGCGCGCCACATGTGTACCATGGTACTCTAAGCTTCACGAACACTAAGGCGAGACGGCACCAAGGCTCCTTTGGAATGCCACGTCACGATCGCACACCCCTGGCATCGGCAAGGGAGGCGCGCCACCAATCGAGACACCTTCCCCATCCTTGGTCCCCTTTGTACATGGGACAAGATGACACAAGATACAATGCATGTCAGAGGAAAAATCGAGTGTCTACATCCCCCAATACGGTGCCCCCTAGCCTACTTACGACCATTTAAGGATGACACAAATAGACCTGACAAAAAAGACTGATCATGATGGGACAACCTACCAAAAACACATGTATACTCAGCACATTAATGAGCACCCAACCATGGTCACTTAACCAGATGACACTTGGGATGACCATGGTTAAGGTTGACCTGACCAAGGTTAAAGGTGATAGTTATAAATACTCTCACTTACCTCTCTTCTAAATTTTAATGTCTCATTTGCTACTCTCACCCTCCATATTCTCTACATTGACTCCCCTTTAAACGAGGGCAGCAAGAGGGCCTACCCAGAACGCACCGAACCAAGTCCCACCAAAGAACGTGATCCAATATTTGACGTCGTCTGTGGGAACCTTGAGCAAAACCAGTCATGGCTCCTCCCAACATTAGAGCGAATAGCATTCACCTTGAAACCACGGGCGGAAATTGATCAGGTCATCATGGGAGGCATCTACCACCGCTGTAAAGGCCAATCTTGAAGAAGGATATAGAGAGGTTGATACAAAAAGGTCACCTGAAGAGTTTCGTGGCGCGTCGAGAGAGGAGTCGGAGTCCCCGGAGGGAGAGGCGAGTGTCGCCTAGAAGAGAAAATAAGGCATCGAGGGCCAATAAAGGAACATTGAATGTCATCAGCGGCGGTTTTATCGCAGGAGGAGAAACGGGCGCCGCCCGTGAAGTATATGCGGCCCAAATCTCTGGAACGGTTAAGGCACGAAAGCGTACCAGAGAGGAGGGAGAGGTTGTCATCTCCTTCTCAGAGGCTTACATGGAGCACGTCACATGCACACATGAGGATGCTTTGGTTATCATTGCAGAGATCGAGGGTTACGACGTCAGACGAGTACTGATTGATTCGGGCAGTTCGACATATGTGCTCTTCTTGGAGACATTGAAGAAGATGAAGAAGTCAGAGAAGGACATGAAGAAGGTGAACTTCCCCTTGATGGGATTCGCTTCGAACGCTACATATCAGTAGAGGCCATCACCCTACCGGTGCATGTTGGTGAAGGATGGAAGGCGCTGTAAATTTATGTCACCTTCATCGTGGTGGACGCTCCAGCTTCGTACAACGCGATTTTGGGACGCTCCACCCTCAACCCGCATAGGATAGTGCACTCCACCTATCATCTGATGCTGAAGTTCCCAACTTCCCATGGAATATGGGTGATCAACCTGCGACGCACACCTGTTATGTGCATTCGGTGCGCCACCATGTGCTTAAAAGAAAAGAGACTCTCACTATTAAGACCGATGAGGATCCCAGAAAGTAAAAGATTCGCCTTCAACCTTTTGAAAGGATGAAGAAGGTTGAGATTGATGGTTCACATAAGACCGTACAAATTGGTGTGACTCTACCTAAGGATAAAGCGAAGGCACTCTCAACGCTCCTCGTGGAGTTTAAAGAGTTATTTGCCTGGAAGTCGAGAGACATGCCCGGAATAAGCAAAGAGTTGATCGCCCATGATCTCAACATCGACCCAAGCATCATGTTGATTGCCCAGAAGCGGTGCGTCGTAAGGGAGGAGAAAGCGATAGTGATCCGCCAAGAGGTGGGCAAGCTAATCGACGCCAACTTCGTGAAGGAGATTCGGTTTTAGACTTGGGTGTAAAATCTGGTATTGGAGTAGAAGAACAATGGTAAGTGGAGGATGTGCATCGATTTCAGGGACCTCAACAAGGCATGACCCAAAGATTCATACCCACTATCTCGCATCGACTAGTTAGTCGATGCTACCTCTGGCCATGAACTCTTAAGATTCATGGATACATACTCGGGATACAACCAGGTCCAGATGGCTGAGGATGACGCTCATCACATCACATTATATGATGATAGTGATATCTATCACTACACAGTCATACCTTTCGGGCTGATCAATTTTGGCGCCACCTACTAGAGAATGGTGAATAAGTTGTTAGATGGGATGATTGGAAACACTATGGAGGTTTACGTCGACAACATGCTGGTGCAGTCAGTAAAGAGTGTCGACCACGTTGAAGATCTGAGGAAGACGTTTAAGTGCATGCGCCTCCATCAGGTGCGCCTCAACCCTACCAAGTGCGCCTCAACCCTACCAAGTGCGCCTTCGGAGTCCACTCAGGAAATATTTTGGGCTACATGGTCAGCTAGAGGGGAATCGAGGTCAACCTCGAAAAGCTATAAGCAATCGAAAGGATGAAAAGCCTTACATGTCATAGCAAAGGTCCAAGTCCCTCTCTACTACGTATCCAAGGTTCTCACCAAGTCTGAAATGAATTACATAGAAGTTGAGAAGTACCTCTATGCGTTGACAAATTCGGCTAAGAAGCTCCGCCCTTACTTTCATGAGCACGAAATTATGTCGTAACGAATCAACCATTAAAAACTTCTTACAAAATCCGAACGCATCAGGAAGGATGATAAAATGGGTGATCGAACTAAAGGGTCAAGCATTGGCTGACTTCATCGTTGAGTCGACTTGCACACCGGAAGCGGCGCTCGAACCTAAGAAATCGATAAAGCCTTGGACGCTTTACACATATGAATCTTCATCCATTGATGGCTCGGGGGCAGGGCTCGTTCTCACTCCACCAGATGGCGGCACCCCTATCAGATACACATTGATATTGACCTTTAAGACCACAAACAACGAAGCAGAATACGAAGCGTTGATCACCAGTTTAAGGCTTGCGAAAGAGATTGGCGTCACTTCCCTAAATGTCTACTGTGACTCTCAGTTGGTGGTAAACCAAGTCAAAGGAGAGTACGCTACGAAGGGAGAAAAAATGAAAATATACTTGAAAGAAGCAAAGTCATTGTCAGAGTGGTTCGAGAAATTTCAAATAGAGGTGATACCAAGGGAATCAAACCAAGAGGCAAACGCCTTGAGCAAGTACGTATAGAAGGCACTACCCCTAGAAGTACATTTCGTGGAAAGCATCAGCGGCAAAATGGGTCTGGAGTGCGCCAACATCGATAAAGCGGTTGATTGGGTGACACCCATTCGCACCCACTTAGAATTAGGAGAGCTACTAAAGGATGAGAACGAGACAAGGCGAATCATAAGGATAGCTCCCAATTACAAGGTAATTGATTTGACGCTCTACAAAAAAGGTTTCTCCACACATTTTCTCAAATTTGTCACTCAGCCTGATACAACTACTATCCTAAGGGAAGTACACGAAGGGTACACCGCGTGCCACGAGGGGGAAAAGTCCATTGTTTGAAAGGTCCTCAACTAGGGGTATTACTAGTCCACAATGAACAAAGAGACAACGAACATGGTACTGAGATGCAAGTCGTGTCAGAGATATGGGCCAAAATTGGCGTACCACCAAGCACAAGTGACAAGTATTGGTGTCGCATGGTCGTTTGCGTAGTGAGGGATTGACTTGGTTGGATCACTGCCAAAATCAAAGCAACGCTCCTACATCATAGTGACCATCGACTATTTCTCAAATGGATCGAGGCTAAGGCACTGACATCCACTACGAAATTCCAAGTGATAAAGTTTATCAAGTCAATAATCATTTCAAGGTGTAAACACCTCATTTTGGCTCATGGTCAAAATATCGTACGCGAGAAATCGAGATTGAAAACTGAAAAACAAAAATGGGCCCAACTCGTGAGGAACATGGCAACATGGACACACATGACCATGTTCCTCTTTTGTACAAGTTGGTCTTTTTTATTATTTAAAAAAATTAATAAAATAATAAGTAAAATTGTGTATAAATAGAATGGGAACGCATGAGCTAAGGGGAAGAAATTTGAAGAGATTGTAGGAGAGAAAGAGTGAAGAGAAGAGTGATTGGAGAGAGAGTGAGAAACAAATTGAGTAAAAAATATATATATCCGTAATTATCGGTCTCGGTTTCTCGTACGGTATTAAGTTTCGAACGATTTATGTATATCTCTCCTGTATATAATTTTGTATTTGTATTTCCTAATGTTATTGAAATTTATGTTATACAAAAAGAGTTTATATACATATATTATATATTTATGTATAATATACTTGTTAATATATAAATATATATATATATATATATATATTATGTATGTATAATATATATGTAATACTATATTTAGATGTATAATATATATATATATTATGTATATATGATATATGTATATTATGTATATATGATATATGTATATTATGTATATGAAAAATAAAATATTTTAAAAAATGACAGGTCATTCCCATACTTTGATGAAGGTTACAACTCGTTCCTTGGACTCTCGGGTCATTTTGGGACTTTACCGAGTGTTATAAACCAAACCTAACAAATTTTGGGTTATTTGTGCAATTTTTGATTTTTTTTAAAATCATATCGATTTTTTTAAAAAAAATTACATTTTGTTCTTTGAACCTTTCTGGACATCCCATCACTTTTAAAAATATTACAAATAAATATAGAATAATTTTTGGGTTATTTTGGAACTCTATCAAGTGTTACAAATAAGTCCAGAATAGTTTATGATCAATTCTGTAATTTTTTGTAAAAAAAGATTTTCAGTTCAGTTATAATTTTTTTTTTTAATTACATTTTGATTCCTAAACGTTTCTAGACATTCTATGACTTCTCAAAGTGTTATAAGTAAGTCCGGAATAATTTTCGGGTTATTTTGGAACTTTATCAAGTGTTACAAATAAGTCCAGAATAATTTAGGACAAATTATGTCATTTTTAAAAATATATTTCCAAATCAGCTCGAAATTTTAAATAATTGCATCTTGGTCGCTAAATTTTTCTGGACATCCCATGACTTGTCAAAGTGTTACAAATTGGTCCAACGTCCTCAATATTTTTAAATCATTTGTGTATTTTTGACACGTTTCAAGTGACTCCAAAGTTAAACCACATTTTTTCCGAATTAATTTATTCTCTCTTTTTTATTTATTTGAAATTAATTACTAAAATAATGTGTGTACATAGTTTGTTTAATTTAAAGAAAACGCATGTAATCTTTTAGGTCAAGCATGATCAAAACATGCAATTTGGGTAAATCGGTAAAAAAATAATTTCAAAAGCAAACAAAAGTACCGAAAGGGCGGATTATGGGCTTACGAGCCCTTAAGACGTAATCAAACTCCCGAACTCGATTCTCTGGACGTAGACCATTCCAAGCCCTAGGATGTTAACTCTATGTACACTAGGAAAATTTTAGCATTTCGATTAGCCTTTAATTAATCGGTGTGACTCTTTCATTTTTCGGTCTGGTTGATAACCCCGCTCAACCGGACCCATCGCTCGCCAATACCCTACATTTTTTAGCGAAACAAAATAAAAATGTTTTTCAAAAAGGGTCGGGGAAAGTCGGATCCAACGTTCGACACAAGGTATGGGATCCCAAGCATCCTGGTCAGTGACAATGACTCGCAGTTTGCGGAAAGATAATTAAAGTGGTTCTGCGAAGAACTAAAGATCGAGCATAGACATGCCTCAATTAAGCATGCACAATCCAATGGACAAGTCGAAGCTGTAAATAAGATTGTCCTGAACGAATTGAAGAAAATGATGGACGCCCTAGGAGGAAAATGGATTGAGGAGCTGAAAAACGTGCTTTCGAACCACACCAAGGTGACTACAGGGGAGACGAATTTTGGACTCGTATATGGATCTGAAGTCGTTGCTCCAACTGAAATAGTTGTGACGTGTCATAAGGTTGAACATTTTGAAGCAGCAACCAATGATGAGCAAAGGCGTCTCGAGATGGACCCGGTGGATGAAAAAATATGGGTGTCTGAGCAACTACAAGGCAAGATGCGCCTCGCTACAACACGATATTACAACATGCGAGTTTCATCTCACCAGTTTTTCGTGGGGGAGAGAGTATGGAGAATAAACGAGTTCTCGCTACAAGATAGGATGAATAAGTTGTCACCAAAGTGAGAAGGACCGTATAAGGTCGTCGTTATACCCCATCCTAATGCATCCATCCTCGAAGACAAAAATGGAAAAAAGCTTAAGAATACGGTCAACGCGGAACACTTGAAAAAATTGTGTGCTTAAAATGGTGTCGCCTAAGGCACACATGTAATTTGTAAATTCATGTTTATGGAAAATATGACTTAATGCCAATATGCTTAAGTCTTAAACATTAAATCCACCTATGGAGCCGCTATGGATAACAAGTAATTGCATCTAGCTAGCAGTTGAAAGTAGAAACCTTTGCCCTAAAGGTGTCACTATTTGTAATTTATCAAGACTTGATGGCCAAAAGCTTAGTCCAAATTATAACACCTAGTGAAGGCGTCACCATCTAGACCTAAAGGCCAAACCATAGATTTGTCTAAAGGCCGTGGCACGGGCAAAAGTACGAATTAGAGAGTGCCTCCACTACGAAGACTCTCTCTTAAGGGTACGTCTCAATGAGCGTCACTATCCTCTTAAGGATATGGTTTGTAAGATATCTTCAAGAGCATTTTTGCTATGGGTGTCGCTCCTGACGCATAGGCGATGGCAAATGACTGTATTACACATTTAGGTGGGCGGGAAAAAGGTGAACAAGGAGTATGAGTACGCAAAGGGTGCCGCCTCACATGCGATCAAACATAAGGGAAACACAAATAAATCAAGTACCAAATGAAATCCACAATTGATGATCAAAAGGAAAGCGTGCCACCTTCGGGCAGAGGTGGCACGCCACTAGGAGATTGGGAATAAGATGCCTCCGAGAACTCACCTTCACTCTCCGAGTCTTCCTCCTCCGCCTCCTTCTCTCGCTTCTTCATGGCGAAGTAGTCCTTCATGCATTGAAGGCATGCCAGGTCGAATCCGGGGACGAATTTGTTGACTTCCTGCTAGATCAAAGTGAAAACGACCATGAATGTGGAGCGACACGCTATGACCACATCCATGTTGAAGAACTCGCTCTTCTTATACCCCTCGATGCCCTCCTTGAGACATTTAGGCGCCTCATGCTTAAGGATTCACTCATTCTCCTCGGACTTGTTAGCGCGCTCCTCAGCCCTTAGTGCACGCTGCTCCATCTCGCCAGCCTTCATGCTCAGTAATCCAAATTGTTTCTTGAGCGACTCGGCTTGGGCCAACATGTGAATCTCTTGAGATAGCGTCGCTTGAAGCTCCTTATTCCTGTCACCCGCCTCAGCCTTCAGAAGACAGGAGACACCATTCTGAGTGTCGCCCTCATAAGAATGTTCAAACCCAAGGGCGAGCACTGCTCACCCTAGGCTTGGGTGGCAAGATGTTGGGTATTAACCTACATCTCTCGAGCGACCCTAAAGTCGTACAAGACCTTTTGGTGCACCATTCAGGCCCTAGTCCAGAGATGACTCATGACGAACCCATAGTGCTATTATGCCCATGACCCTTGGGCATATGGCGCGCTACTTGCGTACCATGCCACTCTAAGCTTCACAAACACTAAGGCGAGACAACACCAGGGTTATTTTGGAATCCCATGTCACGATCGCACACCCATGGCATAGACCAGGGAGACACGCCTTCCTCAGGGGCGCGCCACCAATCGGGACACCTTCCCCATCCTTGGTCCCCTTTGTACATGGGACAAGATGACACAATGTATAATGCATGTCAGAGGAACAATCGAGTGCCTATAACCCCAATACGGTGCCCCCTGACCTAATTACAACCATTTAAGGATGACATAGACAGACCTGACAAAAATGGACTAATGGAATAACCTGTCAAAAGCACATGTCCACTCAGCACATTAATGAGCACCCAACCACGGTCACTTAACCAGATGACATCTGGGATGACCATGGTAAGGGTTGACCCGACCAAGGTTCTTCTGAGTTTAATGTCCCATTTAGTAATCTCACCCTCCATATTCTCTGCATTTACTCCCCTTTAAACGAATATTCGACTGACTTGATCGTCGAAGGGGAAACAACGAAAACACCATGGGCTTTCCTTCTGTGCGGATCACTGGAGCAGCAAGAGGACCAACTCGGAACACACCGAACCGAGTCCCACCAAAGAACGTGATCCAACATTTTTAAACTTAGTTTGTAACCTCACATCGCATAAAATTTATCAACTAAGTTGATTGCTTTGGCCATACTCCTCTGGTTTTATGTTTCTGCTACAGTGATCCGAGCGAAAGTGATGACGAGGATGACTCTTGCATATGCCGCATTATGTAGATTATTATTCACGTGAAAGAAAAACAGGGAGTGATGGGTGATCGTTAGAAATGTGATAGAGCATTGAATGAGTTCTCTCAGGCAGGCATGCCAGCTTGTTTTTGGTGACATGATGATGATTGGTTGTAGGGATTTCCTGCAACCTAATGGAGAATTGGATACTCTTATCACAAACCCAGAAAAAACATTCAATTTAATCACAAACCAATCAAATGAATTTGATGAACAACAACAACCAACAGATAGAATTACAACCACCTTAAACAACGTTTCCCACCCAATGAAACATACATGTCCTGTTCTGTGGTTGGCTGAAGCAGATGGAGCTTCTTCTTCCTATCTTTATCATCAACTCAATCTCACGCTCTAAAAAAACTGTCGTTCATATTCTGTCCAAAAAATTATTCAGCAGGACATCCCTTGCCTTGTAAGTGCATTCTTGATCAAAAGTGGGTTCAAAATTTTGCATGGATCATCTTCATCGGTTTTCGTATCTGACATGGTCAGCCAATTTGAGAGGCTCAAGTTGACCTTGGTCTCGCGCTTCCCTAATGACTTGTTTTTTTTTTTGATAAATTTCCCTAATGACTTGTTGGAGCATTGCGATTTGAGCTCCAAATCATCAGGTGTTGTTATCTTGATTTGGCTCTTGTTCTCCAATGCAATGTTCTCCTTGAATCAGCATTTGGGAGGTGCTGCTTCTTTCGCTTTAACTGCTTTCCAATGTGTAAGATTTTCAACAGGGTTCAAGTACTGATTTAACAAATCTACCTCGGGGGCGAGCATCTTCATTTGAGTTGTTGTTGTGAGTCTTCTGTCCATTTCGAACAAGGGCCATTAAAGGGCTACTCTTTGGTACTATTGTTGCTGCTTTAGACGTGGATTGGTTAGTGACAGTTGTTCTAGGTGAAGAGTTTAACGTGAATTGAAATGGTTCCAAGGAATGAGCTTTCTTAAACCGATCAAGACCTTCCCTTCTGTACATTCTTTAAAACATGTAAACCAATCTTACAAATCTCCTTCTTCCATTTTTTTATCACAAAAGATTACTTCATACGTAAACATTGTTCCACTACGGGAGATAATTAAGTTAACGGCTAAAAGTATGTTCATTAACGGCTCATTTTTTGAGCCGTTAATTAAAGACGGCTCAATTAAAAACGAGCCGTCATAAAAGTATGTCAGTTTGACGGCTCAATAAGAATAAGCCGTCAAAAAGACGGCTCAATAAAAAAGTGTCGGCGAAAATACAAATATATTTAATATTATGTATTTTTCGCGGCTCAATGAAATGAGCCGTCTAAATTAATTATGTATCAATATTTTGTTTGAAACCGCCAAAAATATGTTTTTAAAAAGAAAAATATTTGAAGTTGCCTTTGTCCCCAGCCTTGAAGTTGCCTTCGTTTTATACCAATGGTTTGATTTTGTTGAGAATAAAGCTAGCAAGTAAGAATCTTATGGAAGGCAACTGTTCCTCACTACTACTCAAGCACAGATACATATATACAGTGGTGATGAACTGTTCATTTGGAGAGATGGCCTCCTTCCTATGGTACTTCAAGATCCTTCGCCGCCCCGATGACTTCATCAACGTCAAACCCCGAATGGTTAGCTAAAAACCATGCACAATTATGTTCCTTCATTGTTTAGTGTTTATATACATGGCACATTGTCTTTACCTCTCCATTGCAGGGCCCATGCACGAAGGATGGTATGCCTATCCTTCTTCCGAAAATACGAATAGTCCTTCACGTCTCTGATAAGGTGATGAAGACATATGAAGGCATTCTTCTTGCCATGTAACGCAGCCAAGAACAGTGGCGTCTCACTGTCCATTGCTTCGTGACCCAACCAGATGGGATGCTCTACGTGCTATGGAACCACACTACCAACAGAGGCTTCGTAGTAGATGGGTGTATTCCCTTTGTCGTTTCTCATCTCCAGAACATCGGAACTCACGATGATATTCAGGAGCTCTTCCACGATGTTGGGAAGAACAGAGATGGAGAAGACGTTGGGAAGACGTATTTAACAGAAGGCTGGAGAAGACGTTGGGAAGAACAGAGAGAGAGAGACGTCGTACGTGCGAGAAGTGGAGATAGAGGGGTGAAGATGAAGATGGAGACGTACAGAAGTGTGAATATGAAGGCGTGCGAGATGGAGGGAAGACGAGCGGGAAGTGGAGATGGAGGGGTGAAGATGGAGACGTACAGAAGTGTGAAGATGAAGACGTGCGAGATGGAGGGAAGACGAAAAGGGAAGACGAGCGAGAAGGCGTGCGTGCGAGCGGGAAGTGAATTTTTTTGAAACTCGAAAACGAGCGGGAATAATTTTTTGAATGACGCAAAAAAACATTTGATTATTTTTTTTTTATCAAAAATATTTTTGACGGCTCGAATACGCCATACAGTAGAGCCGTCCTTCTAAATAATATTTTTAATCAAAATTGACGGCTCAATACTATTGAACCGTCATTCAAAATGATATTTTTTTAATCTAAAATAATTTTGACGGCTCAATAGTATTGAGCCGTCAAAATTAATTTCGATTCAGAAAAAAAAAATTGAAAGACGGCTCTACCGTATTCGAGCCGTCAAAAATAATTTTGATTAAAAAAAATAGTTTTTGCGGCTCAGTACAAAGATGAGCCGTAAAATATAATTCAATAAATATGACGGCTCTAAAATTTGAGTCGTTAATTCAACAATGGACGGCTCAATATCCATTGAGCCGTTAATAATTGTAAAATTAATTTTTTCACGGCCCAACCATATTTGAGCCGTGACTTTGAGCCCTTAACAATACCATCTCCCTTAGTGTTCCCATCAATCAAACTACAATCATCTTGTAAAATAGAAACTAGTGGAAGTGGGGGTTGTGACACCCAATCATACAATCTCGCTCCTAATCTCGACTGATTGGCAATCTAGTTAGCTCCTTCGTTTGCTGAATGTCTAACCGTCGACCAATGTACCGATTCGAAATTTCCTATCAAGTCTAGGATCTTCGAACATACCGATGCACATCTCCAATAATATGCTCTTCCTTGAAGGTGGTCCATGATCCTTCTCGAATCCGACTCAAAAATGACGTTCCTCCATTGGTGTTCGCTCGCCAACCGCGCCACTAATAGAACCACTTCGGCTTCCAACACATCAACATTCTGTCCTCTTTGACATCTATTTGTTCCGCCCATTAGATCACCCACCTCATCTCGCGCAAGTACACCAACTCCACTCATCCCCGTTCAGCTACACCATGATGCATCACAGTTTATTTTCACATACCCCGGGTTCGGTCTCCTCCATTTTTGCGGCGCCCTCTGCATCTTTGTCAGGCTCCAAACTAGTTGTGCACACTTGTACTCCTCATATCCCCTCTTAGTACATTCGATCGCCTCCCGTGTGCTCGGTTGCTTTTGTTCGAACACCATTATGTACCTTCCTTTCCATATAGTCCAGCACGTATAGAGGCACAACCACCACCGTTTGTGTCGCAGCTCGCTATTCGCATTCGGTTCATCTCGTCTCGCCCTAATCCACTCACCCATTGTCATTGATTCATTAGTGCTTGTGTTTGGCCCCATCACTCCCATCCATACACCTTTCGCCCATCCACACTTGAATATCAAGTGCTCAACGTCCTCCACTTCACCACATATCGGGCATCTCAGATCTACATTCATCCCCCGTCTCCTCAAGTTATCCATCACTGGCAACGAGTTAGTAAGTAGCCTCCAAATAAAGGCCTTGACCTTCAGCAGTATGTTTGTGCCCCCACACTTCCCTCCATATGGTTATAGGTCTATTTCCATCGTGCCCCGACCCGATTAATCTGTTTGATGCTACCTCCCTTAGTCGATGATAGACAGTTTTGATTGATACCTTCCCGTCATCCGTGTATGGCCAAATGACATAGTCTGTTTCGACTCTCACAGGTAAGTGAATGTCTAGTATATGGGTTGCATCATGTGGTGTTGCTATGACACGAACTAGCTTTCCGTTCCACTTACCCGTATCTCGGTCGAAAAGGGATGCCACCTTCAAGTCCGGGTTGTCGCTCCAGCTTGTGGTCATGTCGGGTAAGAAACCCGGCTTTGTTTGGATCCATGGGTCCCGTTCGGCATTGATTGTCTCGCCATTACCTACAATCCACAACCATTCCCTTATCAATGTGTCCCGCCCTTGGAGCATGCTAGCCCATCCCCATGATGCTTGTCTGCTTCTCCCGGCTTCTCTAAATGTCGTTCTGGGGAAGTATACACCCTTGAGTACCTTAACTCATAACGCATTTGGCTCCCTATTGATTCACTCGGCCATCTTAGTCAACATGGCTTTGTTAAAAGTCTCCAACTCCCGGAAGCCTAGGTCTCCTTCTTCCTTTGATTTTGCCAAGTCTTCCCATTTCCTCCAGTTGATCTTTCTTTTTTCATCACTTCTCCCCCACCAAAACCCGGCAATCAACGCATTGACCTCACTACACCATGTCTTCGGGAGTTTGAAGATGCTCATCACATATGTGGGTATGGTTGTAATCACTTCCTTGATAAGCACCTCCTTACCCGCCTGATTAAGGGTCTTTGTACGCCATCCATCCAGTTTATCCCAGATTCTTGTTTTGAGATACCCTAGAGCTTCCCGTTTGGATCTCCCCCATGCTACCGGTAATCCGAGATATTTCCATGGGTCACTCTTGCCTGGTATCCCAAGCGCTCCCTCGATTTCTCTACAACTGGTCACGTCTGCCCCCTGATTGAAAGTAAGGCTTGATTTTGCCTCATTCAATTTCTGTCCCGAGCACCTACAGTATTTTGTGATTACCTCCTTCAATCGGTTTGCATTCTCCATCGTCCCTCTTATGAAAAATAATGAATCATCCGCAAAGAGTAGGTGGTGGAGTTCTGGACACCTCCTCTTTAGCGTAATTCCCTGTATCTGGTTTCCCACAACCTCACTCTCCACTTGTCTTGACAACACATCCGCCATAAGTATAAATAAGTAAGGAGAGAGGGAGGCACCTTGCCTTAGTCCTCTGGTGGGTGTTATGTGCTCAGTTCTCTCCTCATTCACTAAGACTCGGTATATCAGTGTTGTTATACACGCCTGCATCCACTCGATCCATTTCTCCCCAAACCCCCTCTTCTCTAGATTTAGAAGCTTGCATTCCCATTCGACACGGTCGTACGCTTTTTGCATGTATAATTTCAGCGAACATTCCACTTTATTTGTCGGCCTTCTAACTCTCAAGTGGTGGAAAACCTCATGTGCCACCATGATGTTATCCTGTATGAGTCTACCAGCCACAAAAGCACTTTGAAACAGTGTTATCAAGTCGGATAGATACTTTTTAACCCTGTTCACAAGAACTTTTGATATCACCTTGTACGAGAAATTACAAAGACTAATAAGTCTATAATCAGAAGCACAGTTTGGGATTTGTATTTTGGGATGAAGGTTATATCTGTATGGGTAAGAGAGGTAGGGAACGTACCTGTTTTAAGGAAGGATTTGACTGCAGTGAAGACATCTACACCCACGACCCCCCAGTTCTTTTGATAGAATACCCCCGGAAACCCATCTGGACCTGGCGCCCTCGACCCGCCCATCTGGAATACCTCCGTTTTAACCTCTTCCAAGGTCACCTCCCTACTAAGATCGACATTCATCTCCTCCGTTATCTGATTTGGGACACACTGTAGGATCTCATCATATGTATCCGTGTGTTCCGTATCAAACACCTTAGTGAAATGCTCCCACATTTCTCGCTTGATATGTTTCTCGTCCGTTACCCACTCCCCATTCGGGTTATGTATTTGAGAGATCTGGTTCCGCCGTCTTCTTGAGCTCGTTGTCAGGTGGAAGAATGTTGTGTTTTTATCTCCCATATTGAGACACTTGACCCGTGACCTTTGTTTCCAATATATGTCCTCCTTTCGCCACAGGTCACTGATCCTTCCTCTCAATCGTGTTTCCTCCATTTTGTTCGCATCTGTGGGAATATTTTTACCTAGCTCTCTCAATCGGTCTTTTGCTTTTCTCATTTCCACCATATTGTTACCAAACCTCTCTTTGCTCCACGTCATTAGGTCACGCCTGCATTGTCCCAGATTTGGCTACAGGCTGCTACCCCATCTCATGTGTGTTCCCCATGCCGATCGGATCACCCTTTTACAGTCGGGGTTTTCCATCCACGTCTCCTCGAATTTGAAACCCCTTCTTCTCCTCGTGCACTGGTATAAATGGTGTCTGATCTGATCCAACCGCTACTTCATTAATACACTGGGCATGAGAAAATTCCTCTGCCCATTTTACATTCACCAACATACGGTCAAGCCTTTCGTACACCCTTTCCTCTCCTACCTGTTATTACACCACGTGAACCTTTGGTATTTCGCACCCATATCCTCCATACCAAGGTCATCAATGAATTGTTTAAAACAATCCATTTGTCATCGTGATTTCCTTCGTCCTTATTCCTTTTTGTGCTGGTGGGTAATGGCATTAAAGTCCCCTAGAAAAATCCATGCATCGCTTTGTCCCCGACTGATTCCTCGTATTGTGTCCAAGTTTTGGTTTCTCCTCCCCTCATCCATGTATGCATGGACCCATGTCATGTATATTTTCTTCCTCGACCCTCTGATCTGGACATTGGTATCCAGTATGTTTGGCCCCCCGCTAAGCACTAGTATCTTATTTCCTTTCTTCCACCATAGGGTTGTTCCCGTGATATGCCTCTTGGTTCGATGTAGAATGCATGATCCATCCCAAGTTGCTCTCTTATTCACTCACAGAAGGTACTACCATTTTTTTGTCTCCAGTAGGCATATGATCTCCGGATTGTACCTTCCCGTGAGGTCTTTCAACTGTCGAACTGTTAAAGAAGACCCCAGACCCTGACAGTTCCAAACTTTATTAAAGAAGACCCCAGACCCGCTTCCATTTAACTGTCAAAATTACAGCATTACACCATTTCAAGTGAAAAGGCCAAACTTTATGTCGAATCCAGCTTCTGCGTCGGATGAATGAACAGACCTAATAAAGATAATGCAAGTTACAATTAGGGCAAACAACAAAATCTGTAATTTCTAGCTCAGGGTCGTTCAATGTCTATTATTGACTACCAAGCAAAATCAAGTGGAGAATTACCTTTGACCGACTGGAAATGCCTCACGGAACAGGACGGCGCGTCGATTTCTCAGTATGGGGTGGGGAGGAAGAGATATGGATTTTAAAAGGGACTTGAAGAGGGGTGAAACGTTTTTTATTTGGAAATTGCTCGAAATTAATTGTTGCACGTGGTTGTGACACTAATGGGTAATTTTAATGGAATGGGCAATTACATACAAAAAAAAAACATATGGGTCTACTTATATGTGGAAAAAACATTTGAATGTAGTTAGTAAAAAAAAATATATTTGGGTGTCATTTCATACTTTTCCCTAAATATATCAGATGAAATGATTATAATATTGAAAACAAACAAAGTTATAAGATCATTCAATGTTGTATATTTTCTTATATTTTTTTTTTTTACTTATTGAAAATCACTCTTAATTATTACCAAGTGTCAGAACAAGGAAACACCCCTCCTTGGTATGTCGATTCTTCTTACAATGAGTGCATTTAAGCTTGCTTTTATCGATTCAGGATGACGATCCACCGGTTTTGCCGTCTGTGTCCGATCGATTTTGTGTTGGTCGACCTGATTTTGTTGCGTTAGCTGCTGCTGTATTTTTGGCCCTTGCGTGTAGTCCGTAGTCCGATCCCGATGATGGTCCATCGGTGGTTGCCGCTCCGAGGATTTGGAGTTGGGCGGCCTCCTTTCGAACAAAAGCGTATGCTTCCTCTACTGAGGGTGTCTGATCCTGTCGTAGGATTTCTCGTTTGATTCCATCGTATTTGAAATTAATTCCACCCAAAAATTGGTATACCTTAGTTTCGATCCATAGTTGGTTGAAGGATATGATATCGTGATTACATATCATCGGATTCGGTCTTCTGGCTTCGATCTCTCCCCATAGGGATTGCATCGTAAGTCGGAATTCATCAAGTGTCATTATCCCCTGCATCATATTTGCAGCATTGTTATGTAGGTCGAAAATCTGTAAAGAATATTTACCACTATCGTAAGTAGTTTGCAAAGCCTTCCATAGATCTCGGGACGTAAGGTAGTGGGCAACGTTGTTTGCTAGTCGCGGATCGATATTTTGGATCATCCATGAAAAGACGACCAGATCGTATTGTTTCCACCTTTCGTGGCTTGGTTCGGTTCGGTCGGGGGGTTCTAGGTCTCCGGTAAGATGTTGCATCAGCCCCCTTCCTCCAATGGCTATCTGCATCAATCTGGCTCATAGATGATAATTCTGGTCATTAAGTTTCGTACTCACTGTGATTGTTTCGGGTAAGTCCTTGGACTGTTTTTGATTGAGGCTGATAACCGTTTTTAAGGAGGTTTGCTATTTTGAGGGTTAGGTCGTCATCACTTAGACATGACCCAGTTTGGGTTTGGGAATGACTCTCACTGTCATACATGTTTGCTCGGTTCAGTTTGGTTTTCTGGTATATGAGGAGCACCCAGAAAACAAAGAACACAGTCCTAGAGATGATTGTATTCCTGCTCTGATACCATGTTGGCTAAGGTAAAAAACACTAAAACTGAACTCACTGTCATTATCAAATATAAAATTAGTACAGTTTTGTTACATTAGTTATACACTTGTTACTAATTTACTTTGTTGACAATTCAGCTAGTAACTCTAGTAACTGAGTGCATATCAGGTATGTCACCTTTAATTTTTTGTTTTTTCAATATTTCAGATTTTGTTTTTTACCCAGATTTACTTTTGAAATTTGATGTCTTTTGACTATTGACCATTTCTGATTATTCTAACAATTTGCTCTTTAGTGGCATCTAAAAGTAAGCACTAAATTCTTTTCTGCATTATGGCAGAGATGTGAAAATAGGGTATTGGAAGTTTTTAGGGTAAGCCAAAACAAGCTCGTGTAACTTGATCAACCCACATGAATCTGTAAAGTAGGAATTTATTTCTCCAAGTTGGCAGCTTAACGATGCCATTCAAGTGACACAGCACGTAGCAAACGTCTTTATCAGGTAGTTGTTTCGTGTTTGCCACTTGAACTCATCGCCTAAGCATCCTTGGCATATGTCTTCTGTCAATAACAGCATGGAAAAAACTCAAGACTAACCTGTCAACTTAGAACAGACCATGGAGTTATTTATCATCTTGGACCAGATAGAACCGAATTGCTAGGAGGAAGTGAACCCTCGACATCATCGGTTTGTGTAGCAGCGGACTGAAACGGGTCGAGGAAGTCATAGTTGGTAAATGATTCAATCTCCACTAGACCCTCCAACATCTTAACCACCATTGATGCAGTCGGCCTTTTAGCGACAGGCTGCAAGCAAGAAATGGCGATCCTCAGTGTTTCTACAGCTTCATCTTCGTTGCAACTCTTCTTCATATCGTCATCAGCTCGTAGATCAACTAAATCCGGTAGCAGATCTTCCTGTGCTTTCGACTTCACAATCTCAAGCAAAGAAGTTTCGTAAGAGCAATCTGAGTTCCTCCTCCCGCAAATCATCTCCAACATCACGATTCCGAAGCTGTAGATATCGATCTTCACAGTAATTTCCTCTTTGCCTTTAATAAGCTCGGGAGCCATGTAACCTAACGTTCCTTTCGGAAGAGTTGAGACGTGGCTTTCGTCCTTGTCGAACAGTCTTGCAAGCCCGAAATCAGCGATCTTGACATTGAAGTCCTTATCCAGAAGTATGTTTTGAGGTTTGATGTCGAAATGGATGATGTTTTTGTTGCAAAAATCATGCAAGTACTCGAGTCCTTTCGCGATTCCGACGATAATCTTCCATCTCCTCTCCCATTTGAGATCCATCGCTCGTTCGCGACAGAATATCCATGAATCCAACGATCCGTTGCACATGTACTCATACACTAGAAGCCTGTTCGATCCTTCGACGCAGTAACCAATGAGTCGCACCAAGTTAATGTGGTGGATGCCGCCGATCGTCTTCACCTCTGCCACAAAACTCCTTTTGCATTGATGAAGGCTAGCTATGAGGTGCTTCACAGCAATTTGGGTACCACACTTCTTGAGAGTACCTTTGAAAACGGAGCCGAAACCGCCTTTCCCGAGCTTGATTTGAAACCCCACCGTCGCCGATTTCAGATCTTCGAACGAGAACTTCGTCAGCTGATTGGGGACATCAACGACCGACTCATCGTAGTTCAGTTTCTCGATCATCAGCCTTTTGACCCTCCGTTTATAGAATCGGAAACTTCCTGAAACAAATGTGAGAAACAACATCGTCGACAAAAGAGCGGCTGCCCATTCTACCACAACGATCCATGCTTTCGTCTTCTTCTTCGGACTCGAACTTAGCAGAGTCTGTACACTCTGTACCTTGAGGAACGTAAGATCGACGTAGCCGAAGACGGATTTATCGGTTCCTATCAAGGAAAGGATTTGCTGAAACTCCAAAGAGCAGTTGCCTATAGAGGCATTATCATAGTAGCGGAAGAAAGCGGCTTTGCACGAACAATTTCTCAGACATTCACTTTTACAAGTCGTTGCATCGATGTTAACGTATACCGGAGAGAAATCGAAGTACCTTACGTTCTCGAGCTCTATGAACTGGTGGAGTCTGGTGTCGGCGCACGTTAAAGGGGTAACTTCCGTGCAGCCGGAACTAGCATCCGATGGACTCGCCTGCTTGAAGTGAGTCCCATCTCCAGGACAGGCACAGGTTCTACCGGGGTTACTACATACTCCGTAACTTCTGCATACGTTAGGATACCCACACTCGCCGTATTTTCGATCTGTTATGAGATCGGCGACGAACTTGGAGCTGCCGTCTTCGTTGTCCAATTGATAGACACTCAAGTGTCCTTCATGGTCTAGCCTCATGTACTGAAACTCATCCCTTTGGCTTCGGTAAGTGACGTTATCTCTGGTCACGTCAAGCGATCCATGACCGAAAGTTCGGGACTTTCGCGCGATGAACGACAACTTGCCATATTGTCTTGCAGGACGGGAGCGTACATATGCTTTGATACCTCTCGATCCTATCCTGACGTAGTACATGCCACTTGATAAATTCGAAGCCGAAACAGACGAGGTCAGAATTTGGTCTGTGCGTAAGGTTTGCTGTGCAGCCCAAGTATTGGTAGGGTTCTCGAATGAACTCCATGCAACGGAGCCGTTACTCCGCTCAAGTTTCAGGTTCCCGGTATCTTCGAGAGTCATTTTCGTTACGTCGGAGTTGGCTGTTTCCGATGACCAAGCAACGGAACCACGGTCTGTCAGGACTAAGTCCCCGGTTGCCTGAAACTCGAGTGTGGCGTTCGTTCCAACTGGCTGGTTCCTATTGCCGCACCAGAGTATAACCGGTGGGAAGCCATGGTCGGTGAGGTTTTGCGTAGGGATCTTGATGACGACGAGGTAGAAGGTGTCGGAAGTCGCGTTTTTCAAGAATCCGAATCCGAAGTCTAAGTAGCGGTCGTTGAAAAGGGCGAGAAGTGGTCTGACGTAGGTGTTGTCGCTGTAGACCCATCTGGAGGATGTGTAGTTATTCTTCCACAAGGTTACTGTGGCTGCTGCTGATGGGTATTGTCTCTGCTCGGCATGAAAGGTGCAGAGGTTTGAGAAATGCGCCAGGAGATGAAGAAGGGGTAGAAGACGTGTCTGTTTCGGCTTCAGTAAGGTAGCCATAGCCGCCCTTCCTCTCATACTCTGCTAGAAAGTTCAGAGTTGATGGGTCTGTAGAAAGAAGGTGAATCTTATGCAGAATTTAGTCTTGTAATTGACTTGGGACAAACGGAACAGACAAGCTTCCCATTTGCCGATTCATTCTTTGGAGTGGAGGGTCATATTGCCGGCCTTGGATTGATTTAGGATAATAATGTTTTATTTAATATTTAATAATTAATGTTGATACCTAAACCTTTACTAAACTAAAAGTTTCACTTTTGTCCTTGTCGAACAAACTCGCTAGCCGCGAATTGGTTAGTTGAGCACTTGAGTTCAGTTCCTCATTCTCTATTTTATATTTTATGAGCCAAACATGCGTTAATTAACTTGTCCAATGTAATTTAACATAACCAGTCATCTACTTCGGCCAGTCTAATTTAACTGGACACAAACAAAACAAATAAACTTCTGCTTAATTTAACATACTCTTGTAAGACAAACTGTATCCTTTTCTACTACATCGTCACCTGTTGATAACTACGACTACAAGGATTTTTCATAATCTTTCACAAAACTCCACACAAAGCAGAGAATTTGGTTTGAATTATCAGAATCCGAAGAAGCCAAGCTCACTTGCCTTTTCCTTCTCAAAGGTTTCAAAGTATTGATATATGATCGTGACAGCAAGGAGAATTCCTGTTCCTGACCCAATCGCACCCATAAAATCTGCAAGAACAGTCAGTGCACCGATGCACACTCCTCCAAAAGCTGCAGCTGTTGGAATGTAGCGGTTCAGCTCCTTCTGTAGGTTGGAGTCACGGTGACCCGGCATCACCATTTGTTGTTCCTGCAGTTTTGTAAGCAAGAAAATTAGATCAATGAAGACAATTTGGTTATACTTTGACTGGGTCATAATAAAATTACTGACCTTGAGCTGCTTGGCAACGTCTTTAGCAGAGGATCCAGAGACCTCGATCCAAGTCTTGGAGAACAAAGCGCAAGCCCCCAGCATGAACACCAAGTAGAATAGTGCATGGAAAGGATTGGCTACCATATCCGCAAAGCTGTATCACAAAACACCAATATAATCAGATAAGGGAATCCAAATGCAGTGGTTGAGAAGGAAGATATTGCTAAAAATTACCTTGATGGAGCAGTGATGTAGTATGCAATACCGCCAACGGGAACAAATTGGCCACTGCACTCCGATTCCTTCCATTTCCCAAGAAGGTTGACAATGAAGTTTCCACTGAACCTCCTATAGAGCAACTGCATTGATAAACATATGGGACTGTGATGAAGTTTGAAATAACAAGGTTTTAATGTGGAGAAGTGAATAGCCAGACCAGACATAATCAGTACCTGTGAAATGAAGTAAACATTGGATACAAGTGCGGATTGAAGGATGATGGGCATGTTGGAGGTGTAGAAGAGCTTGATTGGGTAAGAACCCTGCTGCCCTCTGGCATTCTTTGACCTCACTGGCAAAACAACCCGGAATCCTTGGAAGTAAATCACAATCAAGAAGATGAAAACAGTTGCGAGAAGGTTCGTCACGTTTGGTAGATTCTGCCGGTAAAATGCCTCTCGTAAAGCTCGAACCTTGTCTGACCGAGTGATAAGCAGGTGGAATAGAGCAATGACAGCCCCCTCAAATTCAGCTCCTCGGCCACTGTTGATTGTAGTTGGGCTAAAAGCCTTCCAGATTATGTTCTCACTGCAGAAGAATGTTCAAGAATGCATTAAGTACTTTGAAATCCTTTTTCACAGACTTAAATTCCAGTAATATAAGGTAGACAAGCCTATCAGAATGTGAAGGCAAACTATTATAGCAGGAAAACAAAATCATCTAAACCAAGAAACAAAAAATAGCTTACCAGATATTGGTTGCGATGAAAAGTGAAATTCCAGAGCCCAAGCCATATCCTTTCTGGAGTAGTTCATCCAAACATATGACGATGATGCCAGCAAAGAAAAGCTGCAGAATAATGAGTATAGCATTACCAACACCAAGTTGGCCAACACTGCCATACATACCCGAAAGAACATAGGCAACTGCCTCTCCAATAGCTATCAGAATTCCCAGCAACTTCTGAGCTCCATTTCTGAGAGACAAAACATTGGGAGAAGTTAAGATCCGATTAAGAAAGTTGAAAGGCAACAAAAAATTCAAAGATGAAGCTACGATAATTACTGAAGACAGTTAAAATTTCTGCACATTCAAGCACTAAATAAACATGCATCTGATTTACTTGAGGCAATAATTAATAAACCCCGTGTCAGCTCAACAAAGTTAACAAACAAATTAATAATCATGGAAAGAACTACTGCATTTTGAAGGTTGAGAGAGTCTACAGAAATATGTTAATCAACTAAGAGTCCTTAGTTTTGAGCTAAATGAAAGAACTTCAAGGTGAACACAAATTCATCAACTATAGTAGCATTGCAGCAAGAATAAGAGGCGCTCCAGATTAACACCAACGCGATAAGGCTTCCAAGTTAATGATCAAAGCCCAAAGGAAAAATGAAATGGCTGTTGGTAGCGGAAAGTGAAGTAATTTGGCAAGTAATAGGTTTCCCCTATGAAGCCAATAAGCCATGAGCAATCAAGAGGTGAAACAATGTTTGAGATGGCACTTACAGTAGAGCTCTATCCTCACGGACATTATTGTCCACTTCAATGATCTTTGACCCAACTAAGAGCTGCATCACCAGCCCAGATGTCACAATGGGGGTGATACCAAGCTCCATGACAGTCCCACGATTAGAGGCAAGAATAACTCGCATCCAGTAGAATGGATCTGCCCCCGTTGTAGAGTGTATGCCATATAGAGGGAGCTGGCTGCATACCAGGAAAATAAAGAGAGAAATCACTGTGTATATGACCTTCTCGCGGAAAGGGACTTTCCTATCAGCATTCTGCACTTCTGGCAGAAAAGAAAGGAAAGGCCTGACCAAATGAAGCACTCTGAATCCACCACCCATGTCTCTCTGCAGATTAGAATCCTGAAAATTACAAAGATTCATTTATCCTAGTTTACCACGCCATAGTGGCAGCAATAAAACCATGCATGGCTAGAGATTCTACAACAGAAAACATCCTAAACATCAGAATTACTGAACTGCATAAAACAGTTCGAAATACATCTCCAACCACCCATTTAATTATCTCCACATGATTCTCATAGCGCCAATGAACATCTAAACATCCTAGCCAAAAGATCAAGACGATTTTCTTTCAGAGGAATCAAATTTTTAAAAAATTATTCGCGGTACACCCATAAAATTGCAGAAATCTACAATTTGCATCACCACGGTCAGGTCGTGAAATAAAACCAACAGGATGCTCGTTATACATTTATAGATGAGATCATACAACTCATAAGCTCAACCATGCACAAAGATAAGCATGCCTGAAATCATCAATAAACAAAAAAGCAATGCATCGCCAGTATCAATCAAGCAATGCAAATGCAGATTTGCAAATAATGACGCGAAATCAACTGCGGAATATAGAACGCAAATGCAGATCTACGATATCAGCTTCTAATCAAAGACAACGCATTGAGGATTGCAAAAATACGATACATCGTCGCGCAAGGATTGTCAGAATTACCGGAGGTCGATAGCAAGGTGCTGGATATGAATTCTGATCTGGAGGAATGGGGGAGACAATCAAACCCGAAACAAGGGGGAGATAGTCGAGAGACCGTATTCTGCTCTTTATATAGCAGCGATATAATGTTTGTCAAAATACATAGCAGCAATATCAACGTGGATTCACTGAAGACGACCAATAGTAACTCAACATGTAGGATAAACGTCGACGCGTGACGAAAGCTGCCTAAATTGACTCTTGACTGCCACGTAGGTCTCTACACAATAAAAAATGCCACGTTGGCAATTTCTTATACACTGAGTCGGAAAAATTATTCCGTTGCCGGGACTTGAACCCGGGTCTCTCGGGTGAGAGCCGAGTATCCTAACCAACTAGACTACAACGGATTTTGATTACTAAGTGCAACTACAAATATCAATTTCTTCAAGTGGAATCCAGCTCATCGAACTCAAATCTCCCTCCTCCCTCTTCAGCCTTCACTCACCATCGAACTCTCACCAAAACCTTCAAAACCCTACTCAGGATCTCAACCGTTGAGCAGCACCAATCCTTTGTCAAGATGAAGGAAGAGGAGGTCGAGAAGCTGAGGGGAGTGGTGCGTGACTGCGTGAGCAAGCACCTATACTCCTCCGCCATCTTCTTTGCTGATAAGGTCGCGGCCTTCACCAACGACCCTGCTGATATCTACATGCAGGCTCAGGCCTTGTTTCTTGGCAGTCACTTCCGCCGCGCTTTTCATCTCCTACTCGCCTCCAAGATCGTCTTCCGAGACCTCCGGTTTCGCTACCTTGCCGCCAAATGCCTCGTACGCGTCTCCTCCATTTATGTTACTCTCATTTCAGCTACTGTATTAAGAAATGCTGCAATTGGATGCAAAAATGCTTTTTTCAGCTTACTTCCGAAAATGTGAAGATTGAGTTTCAATTGGAGATTTGTTTACTCCAATTGTTGATTTTACAGTGGGTTGGAGCCAATGTTTTAGGTTGTTTTGGCAAGATTTGCTCTGGTCAATTTTCTGTTGTTGTTTTCCCTTATCGCGTGTTTAGTTTCTTCATGCTTGCTGTGTGACTAATCCTTGACTTATATTTTTGAACCAGGAGGAACTAAAAGAGTGGGATCAGTGTCTTCAAATGCTCGGAGATGCGAGGGTGGATGAACAAGGAAATGTCTATGAAACAAAGGCCAATAATATCATGTACCCGGATAAAGATGGAGAAGACCGAGAGATTAATGTAAATATTACTTGTCTATCACCAGTCCAGTGTCTTCCATCACTTCTCTAAATATGTTTTATATGAACATGATTTATCAACCTTCCATTCTCTTCTGTGAAATGAGAGGTAGTCCTTATGTTCTCAGATAATAACGAAATTGTATTATGGGATCCACAGCACTAAAACTGCTTAACCATATCCATTTGAGCTTGTATCAAGTCTTTACATGCGTATCAGATGCTTAAATTTCTTAAAGGCGTTTGACATTGCATAAATCTTGCACTAGTTGCTAACTTGTGAAAGACTTCAATAACTGAACTTTTTACTTAAATCCCTCTACCTTTAGAAATCATTAAGTTTCCTACTTCTCCTACTTTGTCAGTCCATTGACATTTTATCCTCCAATAGATATCTTCAGCAATATGCTTTCTGAGAGGAAAGGCGTGTGAGGCTCTGGAAAATCGTGCACAAGCTCGACTATGGTTAGTTTTCCAGTTCTGCTATAGAATGATGTGTCTATACAAAATTTTCTACGTCCTATTTCCTGTTGTTTTCACTCTTTTGATATTTGGAATCTTGCAATTTTTATCTAGCTCTCCTACTATCTCAATTGTACAATTCTCCAAGTAATCATCATTGATTGAAGTTTGCCATCTTATTATTCTTCTGTTTTTATTAAGTAAATGGGTCAATGGCCTTCCTGGGTACAAAGTTTTAAGTAGTTTCTTTATTAGTTTGAAAATTATATTACCAAAGCCATGTATGGTATATTGCTGAAAGCTGAAATCAGCTAGTTCCTCCCCCCGGTTGACGTGTTAATTTTTCTTCCTAGGTATAAAGCTGCAGTGAAAGCCGATCCTTTGTGTTACGAGGTATGTCCAAAGAATACTTTCAAGTGTTTTTGTAATTTTAATTGTTAGGTTGAGATGGTTTTTTGTATATGCTTGGTGAACTGGGTATTAAATTTGTTTGTTGTGCTAGTGTTTTCAATCTTACATGGACTGTGCCAAATCATTAGGATAGTGGTAAAAATGCTTGTAACTCTTCTAAACCGGTAGAAGGAACAATTTGTTCCAGTATATTGTCATGAAATTGTAGATATGTATCACAATTCTTTTTTAAAGGTTAGTGTATATTTAATAGAAAGCACCAAGAATGTTCAAACCATGCCACATTTATAATTAATGGGAACTTGAGCCAAATTGGTAATGTTAAAACATATTGTATATATTGCCACAAAATGTGCCTATTTGGGGTAAAAAGTACTAGTTCCATGAACATAAAATTTGTTTGAGCAACATCCTTGTTAAAAAAAATGTGATAGATATGGTCCTGTATAAGAAGTTCACTGCCTGGTTTAGAGATCCCTAATTGATCATTGGTGTTTCAGTCAGACTCTATTAGTGTATTTATAATTTTTGAAATTAATCTACCTTCTTAGTCTCTTTAGCTCCTATCAACTACTAGTGTTCCTACTCAAAATGGTCTAGAATCTAGATCTCACGGTGTTTTGCTTCTCTGTTGCTTTCAGGCTTTGGAATGTCTTATTGATAATCACATGCTAACTTCTGACGAAGGTAATATGCTGAAGAACCATTTAATCCTCAATTTCTGCCAGTATACAGTTATACATTGCTTCAAGGCTTGTTCTATCAAATAATTTAACAGTTACATGATGGTCTATTTTGCTATGTTTGTTGCCGTTGTTCCATGGTCTAAGAATAAATTGATTAGAAGAGATTTCACGCGGTTTTAGTTAGTATTAGTGTCCTAATGAATTCTAACTTTTTCTGAAAGAAAAGGTTGTCTGGTGGAGTTTCTGCCTACACTCCCGTATCCATTTTAAAATTTTGGTTCTTCTCTTTGTGGTTTGGGCTGTTAATCATTTCTTGTTGCATTTTCTTTCTTCTCAGAAATTGGTTTACTTTCATCACTTGATTTTGGCCCAGAAGACGACTGGCTGTCATCGTTCTACTCATGCCTGATCAAAAAGGTAAAGCTGCAATCTGACTGTCTGTCCGAATTACAAAAGATCTATTTGCAAAATTTCTGAAGACATGTTTATGTAATGTAGAATGACCTTTTTTTCAATTTTTCAGTATGACAAAGATAGTGTTGTGGAAGGAAAATTCACAGAGATTGAAAGAGAAAGCTATAACTATAGCCATCTTGATCCATCTTTTGGACGCACCCTAAAGAACAACACTGATCTCTTAGCTTGCAAAGCGGAATACTATAATCAATGTGGTGAATATCAGAAGTGCTTTGAATTAACTGCCGAGTAAGTATACCTAAGCAAACCGGAACTATCAATTTGTTTATCTTGCCGAAGGAATGATTATATGGTTGTTGCCTCTATACCTTGTTTCTCTTTGACTGGGGTATGACCATGTTACGTTATTAATATATTCTGTATAATATGTTTATAAGTGGATTCTTTTCTAAAGAAGTTAATGAAACTCTTGCCAGTTCTTTCTAGGGGCCTGCTTAAAGTAGAGGAACTTGGGGAAACCCTCACCTCTGGCTCATTATTACATCTTATGGTCTAGCATCCATGTCTTGTTAATGGAACTAAAGTATAATCTGTAACAACTGATGACAATTTGTGCTGCTGTTGTTTATAGGTTACTCGAAAAAGATCCTTTCCATGTGAAATGCACGTTGGTACATTTAGCTGCTGCAAGCGAACTTGGCCACTCAAACGAGCTATATCTTATGGCATGCAACTTAGTGAAGGATTATCCTCAAAAGTGAGAATAAGTTCTAACCTTATTTTCATACTTGTTACTTAATCATCATTTTGGTTGAAATGTCTATCTATTTTCTGTTGTAATGCAACCTTCATAAATTGGTATCACTTTGTAAGTTTGTTGCCTTCATTATCTCTGCAGAGATTAAAATAAGTACCATGCACTGTAACTTATATATGGAATAGGTAAAGCAAAGTTTTGATTGGTCTTTTCCAATTAATTAGACCATGCATTTTCATTTTAGGGCCTTGTCATGGTTTGCTGTTGGCTGTTACTATTTCTGCATCAAGAAGTACGACCAGTCAAGGCGATACTTTAGGTAAGATTCCTGGTGCAAGTATTCTCTCCAAGACTATATCTTAGACGCATTATGTGGATGTATTTGTTTTGGGTTTAGTCGTCTATTATCCTCTCATTGCAATATCCAAAAACATAAGGAATTTGGGGTTTTCAGTCCCTTCTTTCCTTTAAAGGTTGTTATACTTCATGCTGCTATTTCCACAAAATATGTGCTTCTCTATGATTTTGTGGCCTACTTTTGTTTCTTGAAGCACTATTGGTATATATCAGTCCTAGGAATATTTTTGAAAATAGATTGGAATATTTGATTGATTCCTCGCCAAGTCTTATTTTTGACATTCAGAAGTCGGGGGGCTGATTGCTAGAGTTAATATCATTGTGCAGCAAAGCTACAAACCTCGATAGGACGTTTGCACCCGCATGGATTGGTTTCGGAAATGCTTATGCTGCTCAAGAAGAGGGTGACCAGGCAATGTCAGCTTATCGAACTGCTGCACGATTATTTCCTGGGTATGTAGTGCACTTTCGTGTTCATAAAATGCATATGTATATACAAGAAACTCTTAACTCTGGTGAAATTATTGAAAATTACCTTGTTTTGAGTTTGTACTTTGTAATCAGTCTCAAGCTTATATACATGGTTCATTTATGTTTAGAAACCTATGAAGCCTTACTAGATTTTCTTGTACATTCTGCATGTCTTGACACTTGGCAATTGTGGTCCTCATGATATCATCGTTCTCTAGTCGACAAGAATTGTTCATGATAATGTTCAAGAGCTGATAAACTCAAGTGTCTACCCCTTGGTATCTGTGAAACTGTAATAAGACACCCTTCCACATATTTGTGTTGATTTTTGTATTGAATTTTTTACTGATCAAATTATTTCAAAAACTTATAAGTAGAAATGAGAAACTGTTTTGGTGCTGGGAAAAAAAGCTGTGATTGTTACTACAGTTTAGTGGGACAGATCTCCTGTACTTTACGAAACTGCTTTTCAAACACATGATCTACTTTATGATCCATGGAAAAATCCATGCATCCTGCTAAACATATTTAAGAGGTTGGAACTAGATAATTGTTATTTTAAAATAATTGAAAGAAAGTAAGAAATGAACAGTTTCTGCTGACAGTATCCACTTGAAATCTTTATGTGGTGTCATGATGGAGGCATCCTAATCTCCTAGTTAATATAATCGATGTACTCTATTCATGGATATACTTGGACCTTTCTTTTCATTCACATAACAATAGCTTGAGGTTCTCTTATTATGTGAAATTGTACTTTTACAGGTTGAATCTTGATGTTCTCTTATTCCAGGTGCCACTTACCAACTTTATACATTGGGATGGAGTACATGCGAACTCATAGTTTCAAACTTGCTGAGCAGGTATGCTAGTGCAATTGCTTCTCATCAAAGAGTCAAAGTGAGATTTTCTGTTAGAGTTGCTTATCCTTTCATAATTTCGAGTGAAAACTAAAACTCTTTTATGCTTTATGTCATTGGTTAGTGTGTCCATGTACCACCAATTTGATGTTGTTTTTCTGTTGGTGTAGTTCTTCATGCAAGCTAAAACAATTTGCCCGAAGGATCCACTCGTATATAATGAACTAGGCGTTGTGGCTTATCACATGAAGGAGTAAGGATTTTGTTATTGTTAGGCAAGATTGTTTACTATTGTTCTCTCTGATTTCGGTGATAGATCTTCAGGCTTATGGGTTTCTCTTTCCTGAATGTTTGGTGATATTTTGGTACAAGCAGATTTTTTATGTTCTATGTTAATGCAAAGTCGCTTATTGTTGGGTTGAATACTGAATGTTTTCAGGTACGACAAATCCGTTTGGTGGCTTAAGAAAACTTTGGAGATCATCCCATGCCCTCTTGGTGAAATTTGGGAACCCACTGTGGTTAATCTAGCTCATGCATACAGAAAACTGAAGTAAGCATATGTTTTCTTCTAAATGTTGTTCACGTTCCAAATGGGGTATACTCCTTGCAATTCGAGAGTGAAATTAATGTAGGCTACGGTTTCTCTAACTTTAAGACGAATAATCTCATTGGAAGACAAATTTTATCTTTCATTTATAGGATGTACAGTGAAGCAATTGAGAACTATGAGAAAGCTCTCACAATGTCGACCAAAAATGTGAGCACCTACGCCGGTCTTGCATTGACATATCATTTGCAGGTATGTTGCTGCTACCCCCTTCTTAAATCTTAGAAGATCTCTACACACAAAAAGGCAAATAAATAAAAGAAGAAGAAAAATGCTGCACTGACCATGGGATTTTCGTTTACCATTGAAAAAATAATTTAAAAAAAAAAAAAAAAAAAACTTTTTTTTATGGTTGTAATGCTACTGCTGACAGTCGACTTGAATGTCTTTCGTTGTCCAGGACAATTTTACAGCAGCAATTACGCATTACCATCAGGTGAGAAAATGTTTGAGATGTGGTTTTTTATGTTGTTGATTAAACAAACATCTGAATCTTCATATCATCAAGCTGTTCTATTATAGTGTAATGACATGCTAAAAGGGAGTGCCTTGAACTTTATATGAGAAGTATATCCTCAACACTAATTGAGGATCATTAGGGTTAAGTAATTGTTGAGTGTAATAATCCCCTCCATTATTGCAACAGGCATTGCAGCTGAAACCACACGATCAGTTTTGCACAGAAATGCTGAGTTTAGCTCTGGTGGATGATTGTCATTGCGGTATTGACCCTAATCGCTGATTCGGCTTTGATGATTTCGAAAAATTATGCAGATTGGTTGTGCCGTGATTCAGAGAGTCGATGATAGGTTCTAGGATGCCCGATCAAAGTCGGGCACCCTTTGATTGTAACTGTAATTGGAGATTCCAGTAGTAGTTAATTTAAGGTATAGTTGTGTTCTTTCTTGTAATGTTTTGCAAGGCAAACATATGTATTGTAATATTGTATGGTCTAGCAGTGTTTAAGGTCGAACTGCCATTTAAGATTGAAAATCTAACCAATTATCGATACATTATTTCACATTCAGGTTGTATTATAACACGAGCCAACAGTTGATGCGATTTACTTGATACAATAAGTTGTGATCGTAGCGCATATTGTTATTATTGGTGGTGGTGGTGAGGTGGTGCGGCAGCCTGCTTGGCCTTGGAGTTTAACCGAAGGGACAAGTTGAGGTGGTCGATTGAGATCCTTTCACAAGGCCAGCAAGGAGCTCGGCAGGGTCATAGTAGATTTCTACCTCCTCAACCCTCAGGCCCTCGTCCACCTGGAACGAGAGAAAAAAAAAGTGAAATTTCAAAATAGTAAATGGAGTTTTGATTTATTTATTTTTTCATAGAAAAGAGTCAAATATTTTAGGGTTAAATATCAAATTGTGCTAAAAATCGTGATAAATTACTGATTTTGCTAATTCTATCTAATTTTAATGTGATCATTGATGGACTTGAAAAAAAAAACTAAAATTGTATTATATGATGAAATGACATTAAAATATATGTAAAAACACATATAAATTGAATATTTCCAAACTGGATATAAAATCATATATATTATAAAAAGAATTAAAATAAATTAACTATAAAACATTCACAATTAAAATTTTCAAAATCTTTATATAAATCTACAATATTAAGTATGATATTTTTTTTTTAGAAATTTCATACAACATAAATATAAATGTATTTGAAAGGATAAAATAGTCAAAATGGTTCAGAAGAAAAGTATCATAATCCTTACTCCTTAGGTTCGAGTGTTTATCTCAAAAAAGTATCTCTTAATTTTGAGTGGTAGTTAACTTTGTTATATCTTAACTCAATTTGTAAATTATAATAATTTTATTTGTCTTTATATAATGTTTGAAGTCATTTTATCATTATAACAAAACTTTTGAGTAAGTTGTTTTTCATATTCTTAAAAAAAATGTTACAAGTTAGCAGAAAAAATGAACGAGACAAATTGCTCTACTTAAAAGTTTAATTAGTAATTTATTATAAAAAAATATTTAATTAAGAATTTGCATATATGGTACAAGTTTAGCTACCAACATGATATTTAAACCAATTTTTTAATTTTATCCAAAAATAAAATATATGGTTTCACAATAAAAACATTTAACTGTTTTTTTTTAATGAAAGGACGTGAATTATTTAGTAATTAACCGTCCACGAAAGACAAAGAAATGCAGTAGAATTTTTGACTAATATATATTTGAAAACAAAATACGAAAATATCATCATTTTTAAAAAAAATATAAAAGTATACATACTCATGAATAGTATTCGTGGATGTATATAAAAAGAATCACCAGCAAATGTCATTCGCAGGGGTAAATCTTATTCGCGAATATGATTAGTGAGTGTCATGTGCTATGAAAATGGAAGTATCTATGAGTCGTCCAAAAAGTTTCTCTCTAAACATCTAAAAAGTTGTATATATTCTCTCTCCATTTGCTTACTACACTTAGTAATCTCATTCGCGAGTACGATTTATATATTTATATGTAAAACCTATTCGCGGATGGTAAAAAAACAAAACAATCTCATCCCCACTGTAGGTATACTTTCGTATTTTTAAAAAAACTGAGAATATATATATTTTTTTCAGGTATATATAGGTCAAAAATTCTAAGTATCATTTACCTTTAGTGAGCCCATACCAGTAAACTCTACCGTCTCTCCAGTCGGCTCCTTCTCTTTGAATTTTCCTTCGAAGATTCCCCAGTGCCTAAACTTGAAACTTATAATCGGCGGCCCTGAGTAAACCTGGAGCACCTCCCATGCAAACCCTCTCGGAAAAGCCGACCGGAAAACATCATGAGACGATTCGAAAGTCTCTTTCTCCGCTTTGTAGATTTGATATTCCTCCGGCAGGGAGTTCTTCAGCAGCGCATTGTAGCTTCCGATTTCGAGAGTTTCTTCTCCAGATAGACCCTGTTGTCCTGCATGCGCAGAAGACGGATTGAAAGTTGAAACTCATCAGCACGTGACGATAATGAAATCATGTCGGAACGTACCATTTACAATCAACTTGAACTTGTCGGGGTTAATGGTCTTGAAATCGCTCAAACGAGTCTTGTGAGAGAGCTCCATTTCCCATGACTTGATAGCGTTCTGCACCGTCTCTTCCAGGGACCCTTTGGGCCATTCCTAATTCACAAAAACAAACAAAATTACAGTGAACTAACAGACCATATATACATACATAGGACTATATATATATGAGTCGAGTTTAGACCTGGGTTCGGCCTTGCTCGAATAGAAGGTTCACGGCTTCATAAGTTGGAGGGCTGCCGTGGCGCCACTGGGTGCCCTCGACCGCATCATGGTGCATGAAAGATCTGTACTTGTCACCACCTGCAACTTCACCTTCTACTATTCCTTGGGAAGCCATATCTAGCTAGCTAGCTAGAGTTGCGAGGAAGAAGATGTAAGGAACTCGATACAATCTCATATAATATATGTACATATATATAAAGAGAGAGAGGTTGTATGCTTGTATAGGTAGATTGATGGCACGTTCTTTTCACGGAATGTATTCGACTTACGAATTCTGTAAAAAGTTGTTTTTTTCGCGGAATTGTAAACACTTGGCTTAGGGATTCCAAGCGGGGTAGCCTTAGACATTGCGTGTGAAAACTTCGGAATTCCTAAACCTAGAAGTCAAAGAATTCAGAATAGAGGTGTTAAAGACGATTATGCCCTCACTGCTTTTCCATAATTCCGAGCGTGCCCTTCTTCAATTCTTCAACAACAACCGTCTTCAATTTCTCTCTGCAATTTGAACAACCTGCCTTCAATTCTTCAGCTGCCTGCCTTCAAATCTTCACCTTCCCTATGTACTTGTTCAATTCTTCACGTTGCCTGGTCTAAGAATAAATTGATTAGAAGAGATTTCACGCGGTTTTAGTTAGTATTAGTGTCCTAATGAATTCTATCTTTTTCTGGAAGAAAAGGTTATGTGGTGAAGTTTCTGCCTACACTCCTCTTCTCCTATCCATTTTAAAGCTTTGGTTCTTCTCTTTGTGGTTTGGGCTGTTAATCATTTCTTATTGCACTTTCTTTCTTCTCAGAAATTGGTTTACTCTCATCACTTGATTTTGGCCCAGAAGACGATTGGCTGTCATCGTTCTACTCATGCCTGATCAAAAAGGTAAAGCTGCAATCTGACTGTCTGTCTGAATTACAAAAGATCTATTTGCAAAATTTCTGAAGACATATTTATGTAATGTAGAATGACCTTGTTTTCAATTTTTCAGTATGACAAAGATAGTGTTGTGGAAGGAAAATTCACAGAGATAAAGAGAAAGCTACAACTATAGCCATCTTGAGCCTTTCACAAGGCCAGTTAGGAGCTCGGCAGGGTCATAGTACATTTCTACCTCAACCCTCAGGCACTCGTCCACCTGGAACGAGAGAGAAAGAAAAAGGGAATTTTCAAACTAGTAAATGGAGTTTTGATTGATTTATTTTTTCATAGAAAAGAGTCAAATATTTTAGGGTTATATCAAATTGTGCTAAAAATCGTGATAAATTATTGATTTTGCTAATTCTATCTAATTTTAATGTGAACATTGATGGACTTGAAAAAAACAAACTAAAATTGTATTATATGATGAAATGACATTAAAATATATGTAAAAACACATATAAATTGAATATTTCCAAACTGGATATAAAATCATATATATTATAAAAAGAATTAAAATAAATTAACTATAAAACATTCACAATTAAAAATTTCAAAATCTTTATATAATTCTACAATATTAATTAAGTATGATATGTTTTTTAGAAATTTCATACAACATAAATAAAAATGTATTTGACAGGATAAACAGTGAAAATGGTTCAGCAGAAAAGTATCATAATCCTGACTCCTTAGGCTTGAGTTTATCTAGGCTTGAGTTTATCTATAAAATATATCTTAATTTTGAGTGGTAGTTAACTTTGTTATATCTTAACTCAATTTGTAAATTATAATAATTTTATTTGACTTTATATAATGTTTGAAGTCATTTTATCATTATAACAAAACTTTTGAGTAAGATGTTTTGCATATTCTTAAAAAAAATGTTATAGTTAGCAGAAAAAAAATGAACGAGACAAATTGCTCCTTAAAAGTTTAATTAGTAATTTATTATAAAAAAAATATTAATCAAGAATTTGCATATATGGTACAAGTTTAGCTAACAACATGATATTTAAACCAATTTTTTAATTCTATCCAAAAATAAAATATATGGTATCACAAGAAAAACATTTAACTGTTATTTTAATGAAAGCACGTGAATTATTTTGTAATTTACCGTTCACGAAAGACAAAGAAATGCAGTAGAATTTTTTATCAATATATACATGAAAAACAAATGAAAATATTATCAGTTTTTAAAAAAATACAAAAATGCGTACTCGTGAATAGTATTTCCAGGTGGACATAAAAAACATTACCGATGAATGTCATATGCAGGTGTCATGTGCGATAGAAATGGGAAGGATATCTCTTTATACATCCAACATGTTTCTCTCTCTAATAAACATTCAAACATCCAAAAATGTTCTCTCCATTTAGTTCATCCATCTACGAATCTCATTCGCGGATACGGTTATGTTCATCCGTGAATTCTATTCGCAGATGGTAGAAAAATAAACTTCCACCGTAGGTATACTTTCGTATTTTTTAAAAATTTGAGAATATTTTCGTTTTTTTTAAGGTATATATTGATAAAAAATTCTAAGTATCATTTACCTTTTCTACTCCCAAAAAAAAGGTGTCATTTACCTTTAGTGAGCCCATACAAGTAAACTCTACCTTCTCTCCGGTCGACTCCTTCCTTTGAATTTTCCTTCGAAGGTTCCCCAGTGCCTAAACTTGAAGCTTATAATCAGCGGCCCTGAGTAAACCTGGAGCACCTCCCATGCAAACCCTCTCGGAAAAGCTGTCCGGAAAACATCATGAGACGATTCGAACGTCTCTTTCTCCGCTTTGTAGATTTGATATTCCTCATGCAGGGAGTTCTTCAGCAGCGCATTGTAGCTTCCGATTTCGAGAGTTTCTTCTCTAGATAGACCATGTAGTCCTGCATGCGCAGAAGACGGATTGAAAGTTGAAACTCATCAGCACGTGACGATAATAAAATCATGTCGGAACGTACCATTTACAATCAACTTGAACTTATCGGGGTTAATGGTCTTGAAATCGTACAAACAAGTCTTGTGAGAGACCTCCATTTCCCATGACTTGATAGCATTCTGCACCGTCTCTTCTTAGGACCCTTTGGGTCATTCCTTCACAAAAACAAACAAAATTACAGTGAACTAACATACCATATATACATACATAGGATTATATATATATGAGTCTAGTTTAGACCTGAGTTCGGCCTTGCTCGAATAGAAGGTTCACGGCTTCATAAGTTGGGGTGCTGCCATGGCACCACTGAGTGCTCTCGACCGCATCATGGTGCAGGAAAGATCTGTACTTGTCACCACCTGCAACTTCACATTTTTCTAGTCCTTGGGAAGCCATCTAGCTAGCTAGAGCCGTGGGGAAGAAGATGTATAATATATATATAGGCTGCATGCTTGTATATAGATAGATTGAGGGATAGAAACCCTAACCCGGCTACACAAAATGTGACACCAATTAATTATTTTGTTGTCATATATCCTCATCAATATTAAAAATCAAATTTACTCTCTCCCATTTTCATTATATCAATTATATCCCTTATATTTCTACAATTTTCAATCATTATAACTCTGTCAAAAGTCAATCATCACATTACAAACTTTTTCATACAATTATACTCATTACACCTCTATAATTCTCATGCATCACAATTTTACCAATAGTTACATTTATATCCTTCTACAAACCTTTTCATGTTCTTTATATTTGTTTTGTCTTAAGCAATTAAACATTTTCATCTTTTTGAGTTTCTCTCGAAAACTCATCCACAAAAGAAAGGTATTGTACGTACGTAATTTATTACTCTATTTTTTAGAATTTATTAGTAAAGCTACCATATATTCTTTTTAAATTTTCATCTGTAATTCATTTCTTAATTCATTACATAAATATTAGGTTTTGGAGATCCTTCCAACATTTTAGTGAGACATGTGGAAAACCCTCCATTCTTAAAAAAACAAAAATTGTTAATACCATTTAACTTTAAATTTATTGTATGTGCAGCAGCAGCGCACATGTCAAATTCAGTAGTATATATAAATGTAAATAGATTAGTTTCCCTTCACATAATATAAAAAATGTATAAATAATCTTTAGGTAAAATCTAATCTAAGTCAAATCTTTTGGATATCTATAAGCAATATTGGTAGGATAATCATAGAGAATATGACAATGATGTTCCAAACTATTCGCATGCATAAATAATTAATTGTATTTGTATACCTAATTACTATTTTCAAATTATATGTCGAAATGAATATATATGTTGGTAATAATTGAGAACTCTAAGTTGATATTTTATACAATACTGATGAATATATAAATATGTGTGTATACTAATATAGTTCTCTTTTGATATATTTAAAATTACGAAATTTCATAATTATTCCACATGAATTATGTATTGGTACAATTTTCATAGATAGTTTCCTAATTATTAATATCATTTCACTACAAGAAACTCGAGAATCAACGTCGGTAAAAAATCGTTGCTAAAGGCATAAATTCCGTTGTTAACGTTTAGCGTTAACAAAATTTTCGTGTTGGTAGCCCCCGTCGTTAAAGGTTATACCTATGGCAATTTGCCGTTGTAAAAGGTTTCCCGCTGTTAGAATGACACTCTCCATTTATTTTTTACAGCAACATTCGTTGTTGTTAAACACAGTTCAAAAGCGACAACATATTGTTGATGTTATAAATGAGATTTACTGATGAAAATACTTCATCATTGAATTGCATTTTTAGCAGTGACTTGGAGGGGCTGCTTTTTATTCGAAACAACGTCCATTAACTTTTCTGTAAATACGTGTATTTAGTGCAAATCCACCATTAAAAGCACTTGATACTGTCAGGTAATGTTACTGCTAAATACATGTTTTTAGTGATAACAACCACTAATATCAGTTTATGTCGCTGCTAAACACAAGTTTTCTGTGTCAACAACCACTAATCATTGTGAAATACAAACTTTTGTGATGTATTTTTATTAATTATGTAGTTATTGCTATATGATATGAACTATACAATACATTTTAAAATATATATAATATATTATTTATCCAAGTATATATATACATCATAATAAACATCCAAACTATTAGAACTTAAAATAATTTTACTTGTAAATACATAGATTTCTCAACAACTAATATGTTTTTATACTTGAGAAGGTTGTGAATTTGGAATGCCGGAACTACGAACTTCATCTCCGTCTCTAATTCACAATCCTCTACAATAATCCAACAATATTATGTGATCATATAGAAAGGAAACACAATAAATACAATAACAAAATTATTTTAACACAATAATCTAAAACACACTACATAACACTAGACATCTTAACACAATAGTTTGACCACGACATAACACAAGACACCTCAACACAATAGTTCAAACACACTACATAACACTAGTTCATACGTACAACACTTTGTGCAGGACTATGTTTTTCTTTTATTTTGGCACAGGCTATAACAAGATATATGAAGCTGCATGACATAATTGGGAAAACCATAAGCTAACAAAATCTAAGACCTAAATTTATTGAAGGAAAAGAATTTCCTGCCAAGAGCTCTAAGAAAGTAAACAGATTCATGGAAATGGATCGCATTCAAGAATACATACAAAACACTATCCCGCAAAAGTTAACCATTTACTGACTTAATTTTGTATCATGTTGCACGCATACTGCGATCAAAATGTCCTTCCTTAAAAAAAAATGAGCATGTGACAATTATTTGAATAAGGGAAAGAAAGTCACTGATAGAGCAATCACCTCATCTGTGTTATTAGTATCTTCTGTGTACTTCTTTTCTAACTCGTATATTTTCTTCTTATATCTGTAAAAACACAAGAAAATGATACCAAGTACGTAGTCTTTCTAGAGATACTAACTGACCTGTGTTCACCGTCCATATTTGGTATTCTAAACTGGGACTTTAAGGACAATGAACTTTAGGGAATATTTCTAAGGACAAACCATTAGACAATTTTCAGAAATTTCAGTGAAAACAATTAATAAATTACCTGAAATTGCGCTCTTCCACTTCTGTTACTTTCACACCAACAAACAAATAATGTTCATCCTCTATGTCATCCCGACAGATTAACATGTAATAGATTACATAGAACAGGGAAACATTTAGCAAAGCATAAGAAGCATGTAGCATGTAGCATGGATGAATTCTTAGGGTCAATGGAATGGGTCTCTTCCAGCTTCTTTTGCTCTCGTTTTTTAAGATACTCTTGCCTTGAAACTTTTCTGTAATCACAAGAGGCAAGCAGAGAAAAAAACTGAGTACTGGTAGTGAAATGTTCAAACTACATTACACAAGTATTTGCATTGATGTTCAGACTGTAATTATGTCTTTTGCATAAACACACATTTTGACTTTTAGAATAAAGGAACTAATTTAGTTTTGTGCATCTAGCTCCAACTGGACAGTGAGAAACTAAGATGGCAAACCTTAAATCTTGGATGCCATTTGACTCCAACGCATTCGACCTCCTAAGTGCTTCATATGTAAAATAAGAAGCTTTATCACACAAATGCATAACTTGAATTTAACATCTTGGTAGCGGCTCCTATGTTTATACACCATATTACATACCTTATTCCTTTCGTGTCATTTTTCGCTCAGTAAGCAGTCAATTACACATAATTAGAAAAATTAGATGATAATTACACAGAAATAGAAAAATATAGATTCAGTGATTTTGGGTTCCGACAGAACCCAGAATCACCGAAACTGGGTTAGGTCGGAACTCAGACACTTGATTCTGGATTCCGACAAAAACACTGACTCTAGGTTCCACAAACACGGAATCTTCGATTATCCATTTAAGAAGCCACGAAGAACAAGCAAATCTAAAAACATGCACAATCAAGCAAACCGTAATCCATTCAAAGAACAACGCTTCTGCAGAAACCAATGAAAGAAATACGAAAACTTACCTGTTGTTCTTCGTCGATTGAAGGAGGAGAGATTTCCAAGTTGGAACCGAGAAGGGAAGATGGATTCAGTAGGGAGTAAATGAAGGACTAATTAAGGAAGAGGAGGCGTGAGGTGAGGAAAATGTAGAGGGATAGAGAGTTAGGTTAAGATAGAAAAAATGGTGGTTCAATTCGGTTTAGTGACGGTTCTATCGTTTTAGTGGGGATTCTTAACATTTAGAGACGACAACAACTAATGTTAGTCGACAATATGTCATAGTTGTTTGTGCATTATTGACATCAACAATAGTCGTCACTAAATAAACTATTTTACCTAAACAATTGAATCTCTTAGTGAATGATTATACTAATGTCGACAATATATTGACACGCAAACCTATTCTTACATTTTCTCTGCTACTTATATTTTAACGATGAAAAAATTGAGTAGTTACGGCAAACAACCGTTGTTGTTATCACTATATTTACGACAAATTTTTTCGCATTTGAATATGTACATTTACAACGGAAAAGTCATATGTTACTGATGGAGTCATTTAATATCAAGTGTTGGTCGACATTACACATTCATTCTGATCGTAGTCTTCCCATTTTTCAGATTTGATTGACCAAACTTGTTAAGTATGCAAATGATATAAATATTAGGAAACTGATCTACGTTTTGCGTAGAATGTACAAAATGTGTATGTGTAATAGTTCAAATAAATTATAATGATTTAGCAAGACATAATCCTAAAAAACACATATAAACAATTATTAATATGATATTATGTTTTTCAACTCAATTTATAAGGTGTATAACATTTATATTAATATTTACATATTACATTTTTTTTCACTCTCGATATTTTGAATCTAACATATTATAATAATATTTTTTACATTTTGGAAAGTTATATCAAGAAGTTATATATGTATTATCTATCTATTTATATATTGATTTGGCTTACTACCTACTAACAAATATAAATCATGAATAGACTTTTTGCATTTTCGTGTTGCATTAAATCATATTAAGTACAATTCAAAAAAAAAAAATATTTTTGGAGAGGAGCATAACAATTTAGATTTTAGAGCTATTTAATTATTAATATACTTGTTGGGAAATAATTTATGGTAAGTTATAATTAGGGGTGATCAAAAAAGACTGTAGGACCGAATTCCCGACAAGATCGGCCCGAGATCGACCCGACTAGGACCGAGACCGAACGGGCGATATTTTTTCCTCAAGGTCGGTCTCGGGCTTTTTTCCCGAAATCCCGTTTAGGACCGGCCCGGACCGAATGTATGTGTATTTGAGATTTTCATAATACCACACCGAAAAAAATGTGGATTTTTGAGGTTTTCTATCTCTATAAAAGGTGCATCTTGATAAATTTACTAAAAAATATAGAGAGTTCATAGTGTTTCTTTGAGAGGTGAACTATTTCTTTGTCTTTTACTAAAGAATACCGTGAACTCATAGAATTTTGTTTTTTTGGTGTAGATTCGGTCCAGGACCGAAACCGGCCCGAGTCAAGAAAGACCGACTCGGGCGGGCTTTTTTTGCCGAGGTCAGTCTCGGTCCTCCAGAAGGCAAGACCGAAATTTCAGTCTCGGTCTTGCCTTCAGGACCGGCCCGGCCCGCCCATGATCAACCCTAGTTATAATAAGAATGTGAAATTATTAAAACATGATATTATTAAGGACTTAGCATTTTTATTAAAAATTGTACATAATATCTATTAATTGGATTATAATACTTTAAATCATGACACAACATTTTTTTTAGCATTTTAAAATCTTATTATCAAAATAAATTATTTTAATTACTTCATATCAAACATATAATTCTATTTTTATGTAATATTCCGTGTGTATTAGTTTAAAATTCTCCGAATTATATGTAGCTTTAGAACCCACATTGACAAAACTTAATAATCTTGTAACTTATTATGAATATTTGATTATTACTAACATATTACACTACAATAATGTCATTTTATGATTAACTTATTAATATAAACACTAAAAAAGGTTGTATCGAAAATATTGTGGAAGTTTGTAATAACATATATTTACATATACACTTAGTTTTCATAAATTATCACTAATAATAAAAACATAAATATATATAAATTTGAATTTAATGCATAGAATTGTGATAAGTTTCGTACAACGTTATTTTTATAATAAGAGGGAAAACAAATAACAAGAATTAAAAAATAAGATATTTGATACAATATCTAAGTTGTGGTTAATATCTTTTAGTCATAATATATATAACTATAGTTTAGTTTTAAAATAAAAAAGATGGGAACAAGAATAACAAACTCAAGGGCTTAAAAAACAAGAAAGTGAAGAAAAAAGAATAATTTTGACGAAATAATATGAAGTGATATAATTAAATACTAAAATAATTAAACTATATATGATTGTAATAAGTATATATTTAAGACAATACAATTAATATATAATTTTTTATTTTATTTAAATTTTATAAAAGAATAATATGAAAAAAATAGATAATTTATGCTATTTTAATTTTTAAAGTAATATATATATTCATGACTAAGTATAATTTATTTTCGTATCATTGTTGCAAAATTTCCATTAAGTTTCAATTAAATAAAGAAGATCAATTTTATATATTATATAATTTTATAACAAAGTTTACTTAATCGATAAGTTAAACTATATATATAAGTATAACAAGTTTTTCAAAAAGTAATCACTGTGAAAATAATATTTGAAAAAATAACTATACAAACAAAATATTTAGCAAAATGTATATAAGCGCTACTAGGGGTAGCGTTTTTTACAATGTGTGCTACTTGGAGTAGCGTTTTTCAAAAAACGCTAATGGGGGTGACGTTTTTCAAAAACGCTCCTAGGGGTAGCGTTTTTATGAAAAACGTCAACCCCAGTAGCGTTATTTTTTTCTTTCTATTTTTTATGACTCGATATTTAATTAAAAATAAAATTATGTATCTATTAAAAAAATTATAATAAGTAGATATTTTAATTGCGATTCAATTGATACAAAAAAATATTAAATTTGGACTTACGGATTGACTGTACGCTCAGCCGTAAGTTGAGATATGAAAATTTGACTTAAAAAAATATAACTCAGACCTTGTAAGTCCAAATTGACCACGGTGAACGTCATTTATGTCGTAATTCAATTATCTACCTAAGGTAATTTTTTTGATTAGAAATACAGTGATATTTTAACATAACATCGTTTGTCTTATAATTTGACCGAAATAATTAAATGCATTAGGTGAAACACTGTTTAAAACACTGACTTATAATTTTTACTATTTAAAACACTGTTTACTGGGGGTGACGTTTTTCATAAAAAAAGCTACCCCTAGTAGCGTTTTTTGAAAAACGCCACCCCCATTAGCGTTTTTTGAAAAACGCTACTCCAAGTAGCGAACGTTGTAAAAAACGCTACCCCTAGTAGCGCTTATATACATTTTGCTAAATATTTTTTTTATAGTTACTTTTTCAAATATTTTTGCACAGTGATTAATTTTTGAAAAACTTCCAGACGACCTTCATTGAATACATGAGGGGAAAACTAAATAATATGAAATAATTAGGGGTAATTATTCAATAACCCATAACTTTAGGGGGAATAATTAGGGTGATCGGTTCCGAGTACCCTATAATTTTAGGGGTTACCAGAACCTACCCTGTTATAAACAGGGTATTGAATTTTTGAACCAGACCCTACTTTGTTGCATTTGGAAACGAAAAGTCCTACCCAGAATCTGTTTGTATCAACGGTTCCGGGTATCATATTATAAATATGTTTCAAAATAAATTATCTAAAACTTATTTATACTAGCCGGTTTAGAACTTTTTTTCTCAAAAAGGATCATACAAAAGGATCATATGATCATCAAACAATCACAATTTTATTTTACAAAATTATACAATCATCCACGTAGGAGAGATGCAATTGTGTGCGTCGTTCAAAAGAAGAGAACTGAGTCGTGGCATTGGTCATGCGAGAGAAGAGAACTATGTAAAGCAATAGTAAACTTAATATTAGAAACTTAGAAATTAAAATAGAATGACAACTACTAATTCTTTTTTCTTGATATTAATAATATATATATATATATATATAATCAGTTACGAGTAGATTCAGAGTACTCGGTTACTTGAACCGAAATTAAAAAAAAAAAACAAAAATTCTTTCTAGAACATACCCTATCATTAAATTTGCTATTCAGAACCTACCCCAAATGCCGATTCTAGGTAGGTTCCGATCCTGAAAGGCTAATTTGCTCATGGCTAGGAATAACCATGCTTTTCGTACAAAGTATTTTCGCCCCAGTTGAGCCCTCAAACTATTATACTAGTCAATGACATAAAAGTCCCAGCTTTCTTTCTAAATTTTCACATTTTGCCATTTACTAGCTAGTTTTCTCCGAAGAACGTCTCCTTTACATGGATACTCAACCGTGCACGGACAGTATAACGTCGGGGACGGGCACCGGAGATGAAAAGGTCAGTGTCGCTCGTCTAGTGTCTTGGATCAAAATTTGTCTTTTCAATTTAATGCCAAAATCTAATATAACATTACGAGAGAGTTAAATGTTAGGGGTTCAATAGGACGGCTCAAACACTATTGAGTCGTAAATAATTTATTTATCTGATGATTCACGACTCAAAAATAGTTGAGTTATCCTATAATTAATTTTTCACTTTTGTCTTGTCTTTTCCTCGGCCGAATATTGGATGGGTCATCATTGTATTTAAAAAAGAAAAAAAAATATTTTTCACGACTCAAATATTAGAGCAACTAATTAAAATTAAATTATTTTATTTTTCAGGAGTCCTTTTTTCAGCCTTAAAAAAAATCAAAATTCTCTGTCGCTCCTTTTCATCTTCCCTTAAATGCTCCTTTCACGTTTCTTTTCATCTCCCTTTTCATCTTCCCGCTTCTTTCATCTTCACTCCTTTCACTTCACCCGAACTAGAACCGGAAAATGGCACGCGTGATGTCCGACCAGGAGCTCAAGTGGACGGTGGATGGAGCGGAGGAGGCTCGGTGGAGGTGTTCGCTTATGGCTCGTCGTCCCTCTGGTGGTAGTGGTGGAGGTGCAACATATGGATCTGGTGGTGCCTATGGAGGTGGCCAGGGCGGCGATTCTGGTGGAGGGTACGGTGCTGGGGTGCCAGAGTAAGTGGGTATGGCAGCGGTGGAGGAGGTGGTGCAGGGTATGCCGTCGGTGGGTCTCACGCGGGCGGGTATGGTACAGGAGGAGGAGCAGGTGGTGGTGCAGATGGTGGAGGATACCCTGATCAGGCAGCAGTGATCGGGGGGGGGGGGGGGGGAGACGGATTCGGTGCCGGTAGTGCTGGTGGACCAGGCTATGGTGGTGGTTTGCTCCGAACGGTAAGAACTGGAACCAACTCAAAAATAATTTAGTCATTTAATCCAACTATTAAAATAAAAAAAATTAGACAACTCAAAAAAAAGTATCACAAATAATAGTAATAATATTATTTTTCGCGGCTCAATAAATGAGCAGTGATTTTTTACGGTTTCATCTCATTCGAACCGTCGAAATAATGTTGACAATTTATATGACGACTCAATCTGATTTGAGTCGTCAATATGAACCGTTAAAGTCTCTCCCGTAGTCTTGGTTGGATCTTGAAGCCCCTCAATTTTTTGTTTGTTTGGTAGAATATGACGGATTCGGGATTCCTCTAACTTGAATTGCGGTATTGCCCTAGTCGATTGTCATGCTCTATCTGCTTGATTTTCTGTCCATGATTGTTTATAATTGTGATAAGAAGAATCATACGTATTGCAAGAGAGTACTTGTACATGAATTCAGATTGAAGTCTCTCTTTACTCAACTTCACACAGATTCTACAATTCTCAAGAACCAGCTCCGCCTAGCGCGTACTTTCAGTGTTTTCTTCATTAGATTGAGTGTTTGATCCTAACAGTCACTGGACTAAGGAATTGTAATTTATTTAGTTTGCCCATTATAACTCGACATATACCCAATCGTACACTAAATTGTAGCGATTAATTAATTATGATACGACATATCAGATCTAACCTGTATTAAAGTACTAGCGTAATTAATACTCGAAAGATCAATAATGGATCATAATCAATAACAATAATTAATCAAATGAAAAGTAATTTTTAAGATTATGATCCGACAATCTAATGGGTGCACTGGACTCCGGTTTTCTCTCTTTACGGTCCGAGACCGAGTCAAATGCACCCTAAAGTCACGTATCCTAGCCGTAGGAACCGATTCACTACCTCTCATATACTGACACGTTTCAAGTTCGGAGAACTCAGTGGCCCGTCACCAAGTTTACACGACAGCCTTGTAGCTCTATACTCAACCTGTCCTATACCATACAGTTATAGTCCTCAAGGCTCGCCCTCCTTCTCTGACACTGGCTTGGTCGTTGATGAAGAGACGGGCTGTGGATTAGGGATATGTCTCTGGCGCGGAAATTTTTCTCGCGAAGGTTCTCCAAATCGTTCAAGGAATTCAACCGGAGGGAGGAGGAGAAGCAGCAGGAAGGGGCTTCTACAGCTGATCAGGAGGCCGACGAAGAGGGCTTGGGGAGGCCTCGCGGGGCGACATGGAGCTCGATCCTGCCGGAGCTACTCGGGGAGATTATAGGGCACTTAGAGGCCACAGAGAATCGCTTTGAACGCCGACAATATGTCATTGCGTGCGCAGGAGTGTGCAAGCGGTGGAGAGGGATCACTAAGGAAGTCCATAACTTTCATCTCAACGGCGGCATGATTACTTTCCCTTCTTGCCTCAAGCGGGTAGGTCTTTGTGTTGCTGTTGATAATGCGATTAGTTCTAATGTTTACGGTCAGAACAGTATAATCACGCGTTTTCTCTTTTTAATTCAATCTTGCATCAATATTCTTTACGTTAATCGGAAATTTGCATTGCGTTCGGGTCAAATTGTCTTCCTTGAGCATTATACATATCCAAAGTTTCTTTTTTTAGCAATCGTATGCATTTTGCAGAATGTGGTTCTTGTTTGGATTGGGGTTTGATTTGATTGTTTAAACCTGTGGTGAGGTTGTTTAAGTGCCCATTATATCAGTGTCTAATTTTTAAGTTGGTTGGTCGATTAAAGGAGACCTTGAGCCCTTTGGTTCAATGTCTCTGGCTAGGTACAAGGAAGGGGGAAAGGAAGGACGGTAAATATTCTAGTTGTCTGGATGATGTTAGTAAGGAAGCGGAGTATAATAAACTTCTCTTATAATTTCCAATCCATTATTTTCCTTCCGGCTGCTTGAAATCTCTTGAATAAAGGAAAAGGTTCTACCTTTACAATTGCCAAGCTGTTTCCGTCACCCAATAATGATTAGGATGAGGATATGTATTATGATTTTATTTGGCATGAGATTTAAAGCTTTATTGAGTGAAATTGAATCAATTTGAAAGTTCCTGAAGATTGTGTAGTAGTTCTAAAAAGCAGAAACTGCTCCTTCTATGAATATTACATTGAAAAATAAAGGTCTCCAAAATAAAACTTGGTTCACAGAGTAATCTGAGTATGAAAATAGTACGGTATATGGGTATGTCAGTCTCGTGAATAATCATGCATAAGCATTTGGGTTTACCCTTATTCTTAATGTTGTTAATCTTCTGTTATTTTCGTAGAAAGCACAGTCCGCTTTTGATTGACGCTACTGATGCTGTGCAGAAAACAAGTGGTTTTGGTGAAACAAATGTAAATTGCAGCAAGAAAGCATGGATCTTTTCATCTTCTTTATTGGATTATTTCCTTCATATGATTGACTCCAGACTTGCCTAATAAACTCTTTAACTGAAATAGGATATTCCACTTGATATATTTTCGTATTTAAAGATTAGATCATTTTTGAAGTTTTTTAACATCTTAGTCAGGTGAAACAAGATCTTGTTTTTGCTGCAAGGAAAGATTGTCTATAGACTACCCATCCATGTATATCTATCATTATGTATTCCAAGATCTTACAATATGGTACCGCGCTGAGATTGTATTGATTAGACTATGTATGGCTTTGTTACGAGTATTTGGCAAATCATCTTTCATATTAATTGGTAAATTTCTTCTTCTCCAAATGCAGCCAGGACCGAGCGACTTGTATCACCAATGTCTTATAAAACGGAACATGAAGACTGCAACTTTCTATCTTTATCTCGCGTCAAGTCCGTGTAAGTTTACATTAAATGGTCTATTCTTGCACTCAAGAAAGAAAGAAGCACATTACTTGCTCTCAACCCATCGTGATGTGCCACTACAGTGGTCCAAGTCTATAGCCCTTAGCGTAGGTAAAGAGGCATTGCTTATTTATATAGTATCCCAAATTGGCCTTATGCACACACAAACTTATGTATATATACATGTGGACCATAACGAGAGATATTTTCTAAATGTTTAAAAACACGCAAGACAGCATTGACATAGTCTAATGTTGACTGGTGCTGTTTCTTGAGGAAACTTACTGAGAAGTTAGTGGTCCTTTGCCGTTATTGACCTTCCCGACTGATTCAAACCTTATGTGGGAAACATCGTAAGATTTTATTTCTTTCCACTCATCGTTCTCTAAGGATGACATCATTAATGAGCTCATGGCTTCTCTAGCTTTGAAGTTATTCTTTCTTTATATTATTGATATGTTTTACAAATTATTTACCTTGTCTTTCCATTCTCACCCTGGTACGATTATCTATAATCTAATTTAGTAAATATAAACCGAAAACCATAGTAACTGGTAGTTAGGCTTAATGTTAGTTGATATATATCACTGTAGACTTTAGGGAATGAAATGCAGTAATCAGGTAAAGTTTTTTACTGTTTTTAACTTGGCTATGAATAATACTTTCTTCCATCTGTTTACTCTGACAGCCCTCACAGACAAAGGGAAGTTCCTTTTAGCTGCACGTAGATATCGACGTCCTTCTCACGTTGAGTACATCATATCTCTGCATGCTGACGATTACTCCCAAGGAAGCAATGCATATCTCGGAAAATTATGGTTAGTCTTGCATATCAGTATCATCATTAGTAGGAGGGTTAATTACCAAATAGGTACTCCAACTTTACATGATTTGGCAAGTAGGTAACTAAACTTTTTTTTGCCGCAAATAGGTTGCCCAACTTTGTGAAATTAGCAAATAGGTACCTACCGTTAATTTACCGTTAAGAATAAACGGAAAATAACGTGAGGAGCAAACAGGTACCTGGACTTTACATGGTTTGACAAAAAGGTACCTGAACTTATACGAATTAGCAAGTAGATATTTGAACCGGTTCAAAATTCGGTTCGGTCTAACCACGTTATTTATTTATTTATTTTTTTAAAAACAGAGTTTATATACCAAACACATGCATGACTCAACTTCAAACGTTCTCGGTGCATTTAGGAAGCATCATGAACCCATCGCTCGGGTCCATCACCATCCCGACCCCATCGATCCCTATTATCCCCGGTCGGGAAAAGACCGCTCTCGACTTCGTTTATGTGGTTGTCGATGTCGTTCGAGTATTTCTTTAGTTCAGCCCTCATAAACCCTACTTAGATGCACTGAGAACGTCTGGAATTGAGTAATGCATATGTTTGGTATATAAACCTTACATTTTTTTTAAAAAAAAAAACTGGTTCGACCGAACCAGATTTTGAACCGGTTCAGGTATCTACTTGCTAATTAGTGTAAGTTTAGGTACCTATTTATCAAACCATGTCAAGTTCAGGTACTTGTTTGCTCTTCACGTGATATTTTCCGTTTATTATTAACAGTAGGTATCTATTTGCTAATTTCACAAAATTGGCCAACTTATTTACGGTAAAAAAAAAATTTAGGTACCTAGTTGCCAAATCATGTAAAGTTGGGGTACCTATTTGATAATTAACCCTTAGTATTATCAACACATAAAAATTATAACTGAGCATTGATTGATCTTGTATATATTTCTAAAAAAATGCAGCTCGGATTTCCTTGGAACCAACTTTACAATCTACGACAGTGAACCACCACACAATGGAGCAAGGGCCTTAAGCACTAAAGGAAGCCGGCGCTTTGCAAGCAAGCAAATAAGCCCTCAATTATCATCAGGGAACTTTGAGGTCGGTCAAGTCTCATACAAATTCAACCTCTTGAAATCCCGAGGCCCGAGGAGGATGGTTTGCAAACTCAAGTCCCTAAATTCATCCTCATCAGAACATACCTCGTCCTATTCAACAAAACCCATGACCCCAATCGATGAAAACACAAAGATGAAGCATTCAGAATCATCTTTGAGCACACAAGAATCCATGGTCTTGAAGAACAAGGCACCAAAGTGGCACGAAGCGTTACAATGTTGGTGCTTGAACTTCCATGGTCGAGTTACACAGGCCTCAGTGAAGAACTTTCAGCTTGTTTCTGCAGTTGAGGGAGATGAGGAGACGGTGCTCCTCCAATTTGGGAAGGTGGACACCAACCTCTTCACCATGGACTTCAGGCAGCCCTTGTCTGCTTTTCAGGCGTTCGGGATTTGCCTAACCACGTTTGGATCAAAACTTGCATGTGAGTAAATTATATATATAGTCTCTTTGACAGAGGGAAAGGTTAGAAAAACACAACATGATTTCTATAGATGTGTAGGGTGTTGTTTCTCTGTGATGTTTGTAATTCATACGAGGGGTGTTGGATGTATGGTTCTGTATGTAATGCGATGTCGCTGCCTCTTGAATTCAATAGTAGTTTCATTGAAGTTATGTCATGGTATGCTCATGTCGCTTGCCATGGCAATGCTGATAATAATATGTTGCTAATTTGGCAAATGAAATTCAAAATAAATTCCTTTGCTTCCTTCAAGTGATTTCTGGAGATAATTGAATGATGATTGAGATATGCTTGATGGAGTAGAACTACGTAGAGGCAAAGACGGCAGCGCGGTTAACTCTGGTCAAGATTCATATGGCGCTTCAGGAATGATATGGCACCACCACCTTTAAAAGATAGAAGCTCTATATGTAAATTAGTCATTGATAAAACAACATAAAAATCGAAAAAATTGTATAATAGTTGTTAATTTACGGTTTACGTGATAATTTTATTTTAAATTGATATACTTCAAAAACATATGCATTTTGTTATTTATTAATTTTTATAGAAATTTATTTGTTTTAAAAATAAAAGATATGATATTAAAAAAATCAATTTTATTTTCATATAAGAAATAGTTTGAAAAGTTATATTAAATAAAATTAAACAAATATATTTATTCTTGTATATGTATATATATTAAAATAATATAATAAATTAAAATGAAACAATATATTTAAGGGACAAAAAGTTAAACCGATGCTCCTTGTCAAATCGATGTCGTGGTATTTTTGTTAAACTCACTCATACGAGTCATACCGATTGTAGCACGTAATGAAATAATATTTTATTTAAACGAAGAAAAATTATAATTAATTATAATTGTTTAAATTAACAGTTTTATCACGTATTTATTTCTTAAGATTAGATAGATGATTGGGACACTCTGTTGATCATATTGATAAATACAACCATTTGATTGCTTCTCTTGTTGGCTGTAGCGGTAGTCAAGTCTCTCCATTCTCATCTGCATGATTAATTATATATATATATATATAAAGTAGATCAAACCCTAGCTAGCTTAGGTATAATTTAAGCTATTATATTGGCTGTCACGGGTATATATATATATATGTGTGTGTGTATATGGAGATAGAAAACGAGTAGTAAGTACAGTATAGGGAAGATATTGGTGCAACTTGGCTTATATATAGGGCTGGCAATCGTGTCGTGTCATAATCGTGTCGTGTTATAATCATGTCGTGTCTAAACATGTCTCGTGTCTAAACGGATAAATTTTAAACGTGTCTAAACATGTCTCGTGTCTAAACGTATAAGTCGTTTAATCGTGTCTAATTGTTTAGACACGGGATCCGTTAATGTCAAACTCATATACGCTTTAAAGCAGATATATACACAAATACATATATACACAAATTCAATTATACAAAGTAAGGTCTTCATAGTTCAATATTAAAAAGTAAGTGAGTATTTTAATATTTTATTATTATTATTATACTTAAATGTGTCTAAACGCGTCACATGTATACACAACACGATTAGACACGAATAGTTAATCGTGTTTAATCGTGTTTATACAGATATCCGCAGATCTGAGTTGTTTAGACACGATTAATAATCGTGTCTAAACGTATAAGAGTTGTTTAGACACGGGATCCATTAAGGTCAAACTCATATACGCTTTAAAGCAGATCGTGTCGTGTCAGAAATTGTCGTCCCTACTTATATATATAGGGAAGGGAAGAGCTATATTAATGGGTTAAAATTTAAAGTGCAAATAAAAGAATTTAAAATGCTAATTAAAACTAATTACACTATTATAAAAATAATGTTATGGTATTATAACACCACTAACGAAGCGTTTTAACTCTATCACTCATTTTTAATAATTAGTATTCCATGATGAGAGATGGATGTAAACGTACATCTATTAGGGTTTGAATGTAGCTGTTGATTCGGGTAATATCTGAATAATTCTCAATATATAACCTGACAATGAAGAATAATATATATGTAAGGATTTTCTAATTGCGCATCAAAATCGGACCAGGTCTTTACCTCGATCATCTTGAATGTCATCTTTCGTTGATTGCAGATACGTAACGATATCATATATTTTGAGAGTAGAAGAATAAGATATATGAAAACCTTCTTGCAAAACCCTATTGATGATCTTCAGTCACCTGAAATATCGGTAGACATATTTAATTTACATGAATAGTAGAATAATTCAATCGAGTTTCATATATATGATCTGCTAATTACGAGCTGTTAAACTTATGTCGATTTTAATTTGTAACAAGATTTTGATCCAATTTCGACACTACAATAAAATAAGGGTTAATTACATTTTCACAAAGTTCAACTACTAAATTGCACATTTTTGTCAAATTCAGATAATAAATAAAATGTAAGTTTTTATCACATTTTAACTAGATGGTCAGAACTAGCAAATTGTATCGTTTTATAAAATAAACTAACATTTTTATTATATAAAAAAACAACTAGTAAATTGTTCACACTTCAAAGTTCAACTAGTAAATTGATACATAACTCTAATCTTAAGCATATATTTATCGGAATGTTGTTACTTAACCGTTCAATTTTTATTACCTTTAATTACCCTCCTATTTAGACAAGCTAGAATATTGTTATTATTATTAATTAATATCACGTGTCGAATTGACTTGACCTTACAACAACCAATTGCGACATTAAGGTAAGTAATGCAGCATGGAATTCTACGCATTTAGGTAGCAAATTGGGTCATTATGTTGCAGTTTAATAAAAGAAAAAAGTATATTAATAAAAGTATATCAATAATTCATAGTTTAATTAGAATAACAAAATATGAACAATTAAGCAATGAATAGAATACAATTGAAAAAAAAAAAATAAGCATCCGGTTAGTATGCTTGTGTTGGGTTGTCCCATCCCAGTGTCCCACCCCTGGATTCCACATTCATTGATTATATATATTGTATGTACCATTGTCAATATCATTATCATCCGATATTAAATCATTATTCATCATTTACTCTAATCTCATTCGTTTAAAGAATAATAAAGTTAATTTGTATGACACGACAATAACATCGTGCAAAATCCAAAGCAAAAAAATATATATATATATTATATTAATACGTCTAATTTACCATTTGTTACAATTAAATCATCTAATATAACAAAATTTACATTTTAAAAAATCTGAATAAAAGAGTTACTAGGTGCTTAAAATTCGGTTATATATTTCACATAACACTTCATTACAAGACATTCTTCTATTTTTAAATTAATGTATTTCCTAAAAGCTATCAAAATTTTAAACTGCCTGGAATTAGGGTTTCTGGAAGGACATGTTCAGAGACCAGAAAGATACGTACAACGTTTGATCAAACCCTTAACCCAGAACCACAACATAGACTGGGACTGCATGCAGTGTTCGTTCACTGCAAACCGAGCACAAGGAGCCGCGGCCGACAGATCCCAATAAGTCAAATGATTAGACACGACCAAAATAATGACCATATTTATATGTTAATCCGATATTAATTGTCGCGTGGGACATATATATAGTAGGTTATAAGATGTATATCAACACAAATTTCAATCAATTATTTGTAAAAACATGGAAAAATTTACCATTTTTTGGTTTAACATCTTCACCGGCAAAGATTACTCCATCGGAACTGTTGAATTTGAGGTATTTTCTTCACTGAACTTCCTCTTCCTCCTCTTCTTCTTCTTCTTGTACGGCACTCCTCGAGCTTTCGCCTGAGAATCCCTCACTTCGCGTAGATAGATCCGAATAGCGCCGCCTGCAAATGGGTTTTTCTCAGACAGCCCGCCGTTCTCTTCGTAAGCTGCCCGGAGCCTCCCGATGAGCGCGTCGAGGCTTCCCCATGCTTGTTTAAGCGGGCAACTGCAGGAACCAGGCGGCTCCGGCTGCCCGAAGTATCCACACTCTTGCATGTGTACTTTTGTCTTCCCGAACTGATCGAGGTATCGAAGGAAATCGAGCACTTGATTCGCGCTACACTGCGAGAGGGCCACCGGAGGCCTTTGATTCTTCAAATACTGACAAAAAGTGTTCCAGTCCCGTCTTTTTTGAGACTCGTATCGACTGAGGTGAGGCGGTGCGAGAGGCGGATTATTTGCAGGTGGGTCGACCGATCTAGACGTCCCTTCTTGGATTTCCTTTCCCTTTTTGTTGTCCGACATGATAAGATTGAATTAGGGTTTGCTCGAAGAAGAAGAAAAAGAAGAAGGTAGGAAATAGGAATAGAGAAGGATTGATGAGTTCACAGAGTGATGAAGAGACAGACTCAATGGTCTTATCAAAGTGCTTTACTTTATTTTCCTTCATATTCTTTTCTGTCTGGATTTTTCTTCATATATTCACAATAAATCCTTCAATTAATGGACTAATTACCATTAAAATATGCTTATTATATTTCATAAAATGAGTATAATGCTTTCATCAGACGATCAATCATTATAATGGTAATCTACCAAAACAAAATCATTATAATGGTATATTAGTGTAATTAGGTATCCATACTTTAATTGAGTGGGTTATTTATTAATAGCGGACTAATTAAATTAAATTTAACATTTTATGTTTATTTATTATTGACTAATCTCATTACGTGGGTCCCTCTGAGCTACCAGATGAGGAACCAAAAAGGTTAATTCATGTCATTATTTAGATGCCATCTTCTAGTTTTACAAACCCTAGTATCTTAGAATTAACATATACATATATTATTATATAAAATACTTTTCAAGATGACGTGTATTCAGTGAAATTTAACTTTAAAATCATGTAAAAAATTATCTAAAATTTGGCATATAGAAACACTGATCCATCATTGTTACTGTAAATATATATACATAGCATATACTTAATATATATATTTGAAGAAACCAACATATTCAAGGCTCATCACAATTTTCTAACGGAATTTTAAACCCACAATCTTGGTTGTCAATTGAAATGATTCAATAGGAAAGTTGAGGGTTATGATTTTCTTAAAAGGAAAAAAAATTAGAATAAAAGTTAATATTTATAATATATATTTCAGAAATAAGTATAAATTTTTAAAGCACTATGTTAAAAGAAAATGTAAATCGATACTATTTTAAAATTTCTAATAAATAATAATTGTTCATTTAATTAATATATTTTCTGTAATTTAATTTAATCCCATCTAAAATTAATCTATTATTTTTTATTCCGTATACAAAATATGTCCATAAAATAAAGAGAAATGCATTTTTTTATGGTAATGAAACATAATACCCTCTCTATAATATTTAACCCTATTTATCTATTTAGCTTGAAATGGACTTAATTTATTTCAATGTTAGAATTTAATATTGACCTTATCAATAAATGGTACTTTGTCACCTCCTTCGTAATAACTCATCTATTTTAGTTTGTTTTTTTAAGTTTTTCAAAAAGTAGGCATTGTGCCAAAAATATTTGAAAAAGTAAGTATACTGAAAAAGTATTTAGCAAAATGTATATAAGTGCTACTGGGGGTAGCGTTTTTTACAACGTGTGTTACTTTGAGTAGTATTTTTCAACAAACGCCACTAGGGGTAGCGTTTTTCATAAAACGCTACCCCTAGTGGCGTTTTTTTTAACGTTTTTTTGAAGACTCGACGTTTAATTAAAAATAAAATTATATATTTATTAAAAAAATTGTAATAAGTAGATATTTTAATTGCGATTTAAATGATGCAAAAAAATATTAAATTTGGACTTACAGATTGACTGTAGGCTCTGCCGTAAGTTGAAATATGAAAATTTGACTTAAAACAATATAACTCAGGCCCTGTAAGTCCAAACTGACCACGGTGAACGTCATTTATGTCGCAATTCAATTATCTACCTAAGGTAATTTTTTTGATTAGAAATACATTGATTTTTTAACCTAACATCGCTTGTCTTATAATTTGACCGAAATAATGAAATGCATTAGGTGAGAAATTTAATTATGTACTTACTCAAAAAAAATAAAAAAAAATTACAATGCGTAGCTAATTTAATTACGAACTAAATGACGATAACTAGGCGGTAAGTTTTTACTTTTAGACTGGCCGTATAATACGATACGTAATTTAATTTGTATTATATCGTATTAAATTACAACATAAATGACGTTCACCGTAGTCAGTTTGGACTTACAGGGCTTGAGTTATATTTTTTTAAGTCAAATTTTCATATCTCAACTTACGGCAGAGCGTACAGTCAATCCGTAAGTCCAAATTTAATATTTTTTTGCATCATTTGAATCGCAATTAAAATATCTACTCATTACAATTTTTTTTATTTTTTTTAATAAATACATAATTTTATTTTTAATTAAACATCGAGTCGTCAAAAAAACGTAAAAAAAAAAAAAAAAAAACGCTACCCCTAATGGCGTTTGTTGAAAAACGCTACTCAAAGTAGCGCACGTTGTAAAAAAACGCTACCTCTATTAGCGCTTATATACATTTTGCTAAATATATTTTCAGTATACTTACTTTTTAAAAAACATTTGGCAGAGTGCCTACTTTTTTAAAAAAACTTTTTTTTTTCTTCAATTTTTTTTTTATTTTTATTCATATATATATATTAATAGATGCTCAACTTGTAACTTGTAATTTAATACCCCACTTTTTCATGTATTTAATGAAATTAAGTTCAAATTTAAAAGAAAGTACAGAATCAGACATTTGTCATATAGTTTTGAATACCAAATCAGACTTAATTCTTAAATTAAATACGAAACTTTTATTTCCTTTTACATTTAATATTTTGGCTAAGAGTTCCCAATTCATGAACATAGTTTTCTCCAAATTCGTTATCTTTAATAATTAACTTAAATCGTGATTTTAGATAAATTGAAAAATGCGTGCAATCAACAAACAAACCCAAGAATAGGAAAAAGAGATGATTGACACGACACGAGTTTTATCCTGAATTTCAGATCAGTTACCTCAACTTTTTATAATCTTGATTTTTCCTATTTTAACTATACATTCAGAATTCGAACAAATGCACGTACTATAATACTACGATTGAAAAGTAAAACGCACGTTTTCAATTTGCAAGGGAAGATTGTGAGATACACTTTTAAATATATTTCAACATTAAACTTGTTAAAATGACTTAAGAGTATACCGGTCACCTTCACTCACAAGTTCGGACTTTTGAGACAGTTGGTTAAGGCGTACGTCTTAAGTCTCACATGGTATCAGAGCGCGCATGTTCAAATTCTGGCGACGTTGAAAATATTGATACACTCCCATTAAAGGCCGAGGTCGGGCACTAAGCCCATGGGTAAACCGATGTTCATAAACATCCGTTTAAGGGAGGATGTTAAAATGACTTAAGAGTATACCGGTCACCTTCACTCACAAGTTCGGACTTTTGAGACAGTTGGTTAAGTCGTACGTCTTATTTCTCACAAAACTAATAATAAAAATATAGAAAAGTAGTAGCAGTTTTGTGGATATTGCAATAAATAAATAAATAAACATTATTTTCTTGCATCTCTTCTATCAAATAATACGTTTGCTTGAATATACTTTTTAAATAGTAATTTTTTTACTATTATTTTAAAAATTAAATATACATAAATTTTGAAAATGATTTTTTTTTTTTTTTTGGCCTTTTGAAAATGAAAAATCTATGTGTAATGTAAATGTATTAACATTGAGAACGCTTAATTTCTTAACTACCCTTCTTCTCATATATTACACTTCTAATTGTTAATTTATCTCCATTAAGCAACTATATATACACCTCTATAAGAATTACCTACCATTTATTTTAATTTTGCATATGCTATATAATTTCTCCTAAATAATTGTTTGGTATCTCTTTTAATGTGATTTATGTTTTGATTCAATTAAATCCATTAAAAGGCCGCCGGGTGATTAGATGGTCAATAATTCTGTTGAGACCTTCCTTGATTTCATAAATTTATTTATTTTCCTCAATTAAATATATCTATAAGCCAATAAATTATAGAAAATACTATTATGGTCAAAAAGTACATGGAAAATACAGTCATCTCTGTTTCTATGTATGGCTTTTTGGAGGCGAAACTATAAAATTTGTCCTCCATCGCAACAAAAGAAAAAGATTGATTTGGAAAGAAACTCGTAACACACTATACTGGAGCTTTTATTGGGTCGGGTGGCCCGCACCGGTTCAACAACATTTTTTTAAAGTAAAAAATATTTATTTTCTCGAATCTTTCTACATAATATATGAAAAGAAGTAAGAACCCGTATTTTTAATTAATTCAATTTTTTTTAAAAATAATCATATTTTTGAAAGATATGTCAAATTGAATGTTCTACATACATAGACTCTTGTCATGTCAAGCTGTCACTTCATCATCAAACATTGCAGTGCAGCTAGATAGGATGCTTGGATATGGCAGCTAGATAGGATGCTTGAAAGGTTATAGTGTTTGAAGGCATGTAAGAGGCGATTGCTGAAAGATTGTAGGCAATTCATACCACTAGATTACTACTCCTTAAATGGATCAGAAGGGGTCAAATACTCTTTGCCGTTATTAGATACCTGATAATATTTTATTTCTTGTTGCGTTTGCTGGGTGGAGACCAAAAATCAAAATTTATGGAGCGTATTTTTAGAAATCATGGTCAGAGACATTGTGACTGAAAAAAACGTGGACTATTATGTCCGACAAACAAAAGGTATGCATTGCATTTTTGGCAACGTGGTAACTTATCATATGTTGTTTGTGATTAAATGGTATGTTATGTATACAGTTATGTGATTAAATGATAACTTATGTTTTATTTTTGTGATTAAATCGTGCTCTATGTTTGGGACAAAAAATGTTTAGTACGTTACTTATAAACATGTATATGGGTTGTGTCAGGTTGTTCAAGACATGTTTCATGGTTCTAAGCATAGGTATTGTATGCGACATATTTACCAAAACATGCAGGTAAGAGGGTTGAGAGAGGCGGAAATAAGGAAAAGGGTATGGTCGGTTTCATGTGCATACACGTGCCATAAGCATAAGTGACGCATGGACTTGCTGAAGAAAGTGAACAAGAAGGCTTGAGATTATGTGTCATCCATTGACACAAACACTTGGTGTAGATATCAATATAGGCAAATCTTAAAAAAAAAATTGGTTGTCAACAACATTTCAGAAAGCTTCAATAACAAAGTCATTAACATAAGAAACAAGCATGCAGTAACACTAGTCGAGGAGCTAATGATAATGTTGATGAAAGACTTTGGAAAAAAAAATCGATCACAAATCAAGAAGGCTCACTTGGTAAGATTATTTTGAGAAAGTTGAATAAAATTACGGATGACATCAGTGGTTGTGAGGTCATATATGTTGCGGATGGAGAGTAAGAGGTTCATTTTGCTCCCCAAATCTCTTACAAGACTGATATTAATAGGTGTATATGCACATGCATGACATGTGAGTTGATTGGTCTCCCTAGTGTGCATGGGATAACATGTCTGTCATATGCACGTATATTTGAACTTGCTCCATAATGCGAACAGGTCTACCATAAGGAGACATTCATGCAGACATACTCAGGTGTTATGCATGTGTTGCCCGGAAGGGATGATTGGTGTACTACTCAAGGATTGCCGGTAGATCCACCGATTTTGAAAGCACGTTCTGGAAGACCGAAAAAGAAAAAGGTGTGGTCACCATTTGAGGATCCTCAACCAAGTGTAACACGCTTGAATAGGATGGTTTAAGGCAGTATTGCTCAACATGCGGAAAGACATGCCATAAGAAGAGAGGCTGCGACCGAAGACCTAGTCAGACAAATGAAGATGTATAATTTATGCTTTGTACGAGCTATTGAGTTGTTTATGACTTTCTTCGTAATCATTGTTCATGCTTAGGAAAATGAAGGACAAAATTCACAATAACAACCACCACTCAAAAGGACAAGAAGAGTGTGTCGCAGATTGGACAAAGATGTGATCCTGACACAGTCAAGTCAAACATCTACTCGTTCAAGATGCAAGGAAGTTGAAACAGACACAAAAGGTACAAGTACATCTCAGTCTCAAATTCCAAAGGTCTCACAACAGCGCAGCCTGAAGCTAACAACCCGGAAAAGCGACCCCAAGGTACCATCAGCATAGCAGGAGGAACTAGGGTTGTCGATGGTTAGGCTATGGTCGGGGTATGACAAATACCATAATCATACCATATTTTTAAGGGTTAATTAATTGAAACGTTACACATGTTTGCGCATGTGACTAATTGGTTATAACTTGTGCAGGATGGTTAGACATGTTTCAGCATGTGATTAATTGGTCATTTTTACTGTTCATCGTTAAAAATCACCGTTAAATCACTATTTGGATACATAAAATGACCAAATTACCCTTACTTTCATTAATTAAGTACAGTCAAAAGGAAGAAGAAGATGAAAACTCTTCTTCATCCTCTAGATGAACAGAGTTCCTTAGCTCTTTCCTTCATGAACCGATCGACCCTATGGTTTTAATTTGGTCATTCAGAGACATTGGGTCGTGAGTCTGGAGATTCCATGATTCCATGATTGCTCCAATTTTGAGGTAATTGCAAGCATTTTGAATATTTCGTTCCAATTTTTCCCTCGATTGTGAAAAAACTCTAATTTTGGTAAGAACCCTAATAAGGGAGATCTCAAAATTGGAAAACAGACTGAGGTTAGAGTGGAAGAGATGCACCGAATCGAGGATTTCGATGAGAAGAAGATGTTTTGATGTATTTGTTGTTGAATTTGAATTTGTTGTTGAAATGAGTTTAAGTTCTTCAGATTCTGGATTTTAGTTCTGCAGATCCTGGGTTTCATTACATAGTATCTAAATTAAAGAATTCATTCTAACGTGAAATTTGATTAAATGGTTACATATGTTATCCTAGAATGTGATTAAATGGTTACGTATGTTCTTTGTAATGTGATTAAGTGATTACGTATGTTTCTTGTAATGTGATAAAATGATTACGTATGTGTTTCTTAAAATGTGATTAATACGTCATTATTACTGAGGTTAAAAAAGAGTAGTGTTGATCCCTGGAAATTGCTGCAGATTGGGATTGGAAGCTAGAGTAACTCCTCCATCTGCCGTTGTTGAAGCGTTTCAATTGCTGCAGATTGAGTAACTCCTCATGGGTTTCAGTTCTTCAGATCTTGAGTTTCATTAAATAGTATCTAAATTATATAGTTCATTCTAACGTGAAATTTGATTAAATGGTTACATATGTTATCCTAGAATGTGATTAAATGGTTACGTATGTTTTCTTAAAATGTGATTAATACGTTAAAATTGAGCATTATTACTAATGCTAAACTCAGATTTTCAATTATCCCAAATACTGCAAAATAGGCAGACAATTCGTACAATAATTGGAACAATGAGCTTAATGGTGAATTAAGCATTGATGTATAAATTGAAAAATGAAACATTAATGGAAACTAAGCATCTATGATTATCTAAACCCCATCAATAATTTGTTCAATTAAAACACTTACAGACATAAGATTGCAAGATACTTGCTGCATTCTTATAATACAGGAAAACTGATAGTAAATCTTTAGATGCACACTGACTGCTTTCTTGAGATTTTCAGATAAGTAATTTCACTATTTTATCTACCGAACAAGACAAATACATCAGGATTTGGGGGAAATGACCTTAAGAAGTGGAGATACATAAGCACATTAGGGAATCATCCACACTCATCATGGCCCCAGCATTTTCAAATTCACCACAGTAGTTGGGTGCAGAGAAATTAGTTCCTAATTGTCTATTAGCAAAGAACTCATATCCATCCTCCACAACTTGACAGTAAAAACACAAGAAACTAAGTTGTAATCAACAACAACATAAACAAATTGAGATAATTTACTCACTGAAGTAAGTGATAACCTATGGAATGTAGTTTTGATTAATGATTAACCTATGCAATACAAGGAGAATATCATATCCAAGGGAAAGGTACTCCATGTTTCTTCTTCCAAATCTGTTGGAATATGCTAAATCTGAATTTTTGTACATCTTCTCCAGCTCTATAATCTTCAAAGAGAACCCCAGATTTAAAAATTAAATCAAAACCAAACCCAGATCATAATTAGGTGAGATGACACACAAACGTGAAAGAACATAAGGAAACTAAAGAAGAATACATTGATTGGGGAGAGGGTAGATGTTTCGAAGAGATTCCACCGACGATTGTTGACCGAGACGCCGAGACGCGGGACAAAGACCAAAAATGAGCACATCCAAATGTCTGAGCAAACTGAACGATGGACTATGGCAAGAATAGGCGACACAAAGACAGGATTGACAGCGTACAAAGGTATATCTAAAGAATCGACCAAATCGGAAACTGTTTGGGCAATTCAATTTATTTCTAATTTTGCATAAACAGAGACTGGTTCCTTTGAACCAGCACGACACATCAACAATCACAATCGCGATGGTCTTCGAAGAAAGAAAAAAAAATGAAGGGAAATGAAGACGAAATGTGCAGCAGATTACCTGAGGTGAGTTTGGAGGTGGACCAGTTGTGAAGAGGTCAAACGAACGAGAGAGTCCAGAATGCGAACCGCAAAGATGGAGTTTGAAAGAAATGGAGGAAAAGTAGGGAGAGAGTCATGAAAGGCAACAGAAGGGCAATTCCGTCATTTCAGAAGGGTCACATGATTGTCATGTGAGAAACAGACGGAAAATTTTAACGGTTGAGTGACGGAGTAACCAATTAGTCACATGATGGAACATGTGTAACGTTTCAGTCACACGAAAAAACATGTGTAACCAATTAATCACATTGGTCAACCATGTGTAACGTTTCAATTAATTAACCCTATTTTTAAACCACATACCATAACCATTATGCGTAAAATTTTCAATACCATAACCATTAAAATAACTGTGGTTATTACCCATGGTTTTACTCGTATACCCATATTCATTCCACACATGTAATATAATAAAAGATTGAAAATTTTATTTTAAAAAATACATCAATCTATATTACCATCGTTGGACTTTGGCGCCTTCAATCTTCAACAATTTCAATTTTTTAATTATATAATTTATATTTAGTATATTATATAAATTAGTTTATTAATAATAAATAATATTATATCTATATAATAACCATGGGTATAACTCAAATACCATAACCATAACCATTATGGGTAGAGAATTCATCACCATAACCGTACTGCGCCATAATGGTACGGTTAACCATATTAAACAGTAACGGTTATAACCATGGTTATGGGGTTTTCACCGCACCATTGTCGGCCCTAGGAGAAACATGATGACGGACACCAGTAAAGTGTAAAGTAAAGAGGAAATTGTTGTAGAGCCGAAGGAGCCTGAAGTGATGGTCACACCAAAGAAGCGTGTGAAAACACTAACAAAAAGAGTTAGTTAATCTGTATTTCATATGTTGGCAAAAAAAACGTCTTTCATATGTTGTTGCATACTGTGAGGTGTAATAACAATATGGATAAATATCAAGGAGCTACCTCAACTTTGGATGTTTTTCAACGAGCTACCCGAACTTTAAAAATTCAAAACGGGCTACCTCAACTTGGACAAATGTGCAAATAACTCCCTTCGTCCAATTTACCGTTAACTGTTGACAGAAATTCGTCAGAAATTGGACAGAGTTAGCTATTTGCACCTTCGTCCAAGTTGAGGTAGCCCGTTTTAAATTTTTAAAGTTCAGGTAGCTCGTTGCAAAACATACAAAGTTCAGGTAGCTCCTTGGTATTTAACCCATAACTATATTGGTATGATATTTAGGCACACTCAAGCAGTGCGGCAAAACTCAAAAAAAGACGAGTTAAACCAACAATTATAGAAATTGACGATACCGCAACATTGGAACTCGTCCTTTCAGACTCAAGAGCGTTGGTTGTACTGAATCAGCCAGTCAAGACAAACATTCCAAAGAGAACAAGACAATATTGGAGGTCTACACAGTAGATTCGGGTTTAGGTTGTTCTTCCATATTTTGTATAAATCCCTTTTGTGGTTCATGTGGGATTATAGAGTCGGTTATGAAAGTCTGTTTTAACGGAACATATTTTTGGATTGTATGATGGATTATGTTTTCGGATGTATGTTGGATTATGTTTATGGTTTATGATGTAGGTTCTCTAAACCAAAAGTAACGGTTAGGTAACAAAATGTTCAAACTAAAGTAACCGTTTAATAACATTTAAGAGAACATAAAACTTCATTTAACAACTTCTCCACAAACATATGTCACCACATTCGCAAACGAAACAATGTTCTTCATACTTCAGTTATAGACAAATGTTACGGACAAATGACATACTAAGTAGCTACATAATCGACCTACTTCTTCGCAATTGAACTTAGAACAAAAACTACAATAACAATTACCAACACTGCAACTAACTTCCGATTGGGTCGACTTTTAAGAGCTCAGGTTTTCCCAACATCCAATTGTTCTTTCAAATGTTTCTCTCTTTGTTGTAATTACATCACTGCAATCCTGTCATATGGACACATAGATGGATCTTCCCAATCAAAAAATTCACATCCAGGGTTCTGTACCGACTACAACAGAAAAAACAACAAACAAGTACCACAAATTTCAAATTAGGGTTCTAAAATGAGAAATTAGGGTTCAAATTAGTGAAGCAAAACGAATTAGGGTAACCCACTACGAAATTACCTCAAAATTGGGACAAACATGAAAACGACGAGAGAAATTCTGCCACGTACCAACATATTTTATGGAGCACACAAGACCGCCAATAACACATTCTCATACGCGAAACTCCATGGCAGGGATTAGGGGAAGAGCTTGACCGATATCGGACCTTTGGACAGTTGTCAAGGATTAATTCTCAGACTTCATGGTTGTTTGTTGTCCTCTCTTCAACTCAGCGTGGATTCTTTGTTCTTCTTCCCAATGTGGGTTCTTCGAAATTTTCGCGCCTTCAGATCTCCAACTGCTTCTAAGGAAGAAGCTGATGTAAATAGACAAGGAGATGTGTAGTTTGGGAAGTTCATAATCTAAGAAGGTCACGTGAAACACACATTCAAAATGTTAACAGTGATAACTAACGAAAATTAACAAACTGAACCGTTCAGTCACATTTGGAAACATGAGTAACAATTGGGCTCAAATTTCAACGGTTCGGTCACATTGACCAACATAAATAACAGTTCAGGTAATTAACCCTAAAAATAAGGTGTAATAACAAAATTGGTATTTCAACTTTAGATATCTTTTAAATTGATACTTGAATTTTAATCTTTTAAGCAAATTGCTATCTTCGTTATGTTTTTTTTATTAAATATAGATAGAAAATAACGTGACAACATATAATTGATTTATAATTTTAAAAATTATATATTTTTAAAAATACAACAAAATGTAAAAAAAAAATGAAAACATGATTGATCAAATTCTATTAAATTTGTCTTATAGTGATTATTTATCTAAGAATGATTGGTTATCAAATGATTGAACAACCGGGAGCTAGGAAAAATAAGAGATTTTCAAATAATATTTTTATTAAAAATATGAAATAAAATTTAAAAATATTAATTAATTATTTTATATTTTCAATAAAAGTATTATATTAAAAATTCATTTTTCTCTATTAATTTTCTATTTCTTAAAGTTTTCTTTAAAAAAATTAGTATTTTTTAAAAATCATTTATTTTTTTTAAAAAATAATCATATTTCTTAAATTATAAACCAATCATATGTTACCACGTTTTTTTTTTTAATGTCCATATTTAACGAAAACTTAAGAAAGTAATGTGCCTCAAATATGAAAGTTCAAATAACACTTTAAAAAAAGAAGAAGTAAAGTTTAAACAATAATTTATAAAGTGCTTAAAATTGAAATAAAATATGAATTTCTTATTAAACTAAAAAAGGACACCCAAGTCCATATGCCGAACATAGTTGGGATTGGGTTCTATATTAATTAATACTATATATAAATGGCATCCATTTCCATTGATGAATTCTATTGGACATTTGGAATGAGTGTTGTGTGGTGCATCTAGATTAGATTGGGATGACTTACTTGTAATTAAAACAAAAAAAAAACTGTAAACAAATTGTAACTCAACAGGATTCATTACACACACAACACATAAAGCCTATGATGTTGGAGACAGAAAACTGCATCCTTAACTTTTAAATGAAAGAATCCAATTGTTTTCAATGCGCAGGAACATTTATTTCTATGTCAGCCATTTCAGGTTTCAACACAACCATGATCATGGATCTCATAAACCATACAGAATGACTGAACCTTAGAAAACATGATGAGTCTTCAACTCCCCCATCCATTATCACTTGTCAGCAGATGATCACTCATCAGACTTCTTTGATTCACGTTTGAGGAAAGGGTCCTGAAGATTTTCAGCAAACAAAGCAACATCAGACAAGAAAAGAGTATCAAAGAAAGGCATTGGGATGGAATCAAATGCATAAGGAAAGACCAAAGTGATGTATGCCTTGGTGTTAACCATTATAAGGTACATGGGTTGCTCTATATGCTAATGGGGAAGCATGCAAAATCAAACATAACATCCCAGGCATTATCTGATCTCTGTTAACAGAAGAGAAGCAGATCACCAAAGTTCAGTTTCTAGTCTAATTCGTGAAGGAAGCTACAAGAGTTGTTTTACAAATGCTTTTGATTGGATATGCAATCAAAGGAAGTGGAGGAAAAGTATAGAAGACAGAAATTTCACTGGTCATTTAGATTAGGATTTATCAAAGTTATTTCATGAAAGGGAAGGGGAGAATTTGTATAACTATAGTAAATTACCCTTGTCATAGTTAAGTGGGAAAATGTTTAAGTCTTAACTTTCCAGCAAAACCATCCTAGATTAGAGGGTGAAGAAAATTATCTCTCAAAGAGAATTGGAAGTATTCCTCATTTTGCTGTCTATCCACAAAGCAACATTGTTCATCTTTCCCTCTAATTCCTTTCAAATATTCCTATCCAAAGGGTGATAGTCATTCAATTCAAAGATTACAAGTTTAGATATGGCAGTGAATAATGAGTTCCCGACGAATTGAGAAACTTAGACCACAAGATCTAACCCAATTTAAGCTAATAGAGTCATGGTTAAAAAAAGGTTCATTTAAAAGAACAAAAACAAACAGTGATGCTATTTCGAGAGAGATGGTTCTTGGTAAGATATGAACTAACTAGTAAGCATCAGTTCAAGCCTAAATTAAAGTATTTCACCGATTCTTAACAAACGGTAGCTGAAAAAATAAATTAAAAAAAATGAAGGAGAGACATTGAATGAGCGTCTGCAGCTCAATAATGAAGTTGCATCAAATTCAAATGATTCCAACCACTAACTATATCATCAATCACAATCCATCATGCCCGAGGCTCAATGTTTTAATCAATTCAGGTTAATGAAATCCCTATAAGTAGCTTCAATCCAATTCCAGATAATTCTTGCAATACCCATCATAATGCGTAATATTCTAGAACACTTTCTCTCCCGATAGCAATATAATCCATGAAATTTTCTAGATTTACGTATCCACCACAACCCCGATGCAAATTCAGTCTACGGAAGATCTATTGCATCAAGAATGAGAGCGCCCTAGTGAATGAAATCGGAATACAGCCAGAGAGAAAGCCGCTTACGTTCTCAACGAAGATGAAATTAGCAACGACCACCGTTGCCACGACGCCACCTAGTATGGCCATCGGCCCCGTCAACAGACTCCACTTTCGGTAAATCATCAACTCTCTAGCGGATTTCGTCGAAGTAACAGATGAGGAAGAGGAACCCAATGGCTTGTACGGACCACCCATTTGACTATTTATTTGGGCCCATGCGACACGATAAAGGAAAATTCTATTATACACTATTTTTGGGTGCGGTATACCAGTACTATTGCACTGGATTCCATCCAAATTTGAATGACCAAAAACAAAATATTATACATACTATTTTTTTTAAATGACTAAAATATCTTAATAATTTGTTATATATTTGTCCTTAATAATTTTAAAAAAAAATCATTATTAATCAATCTTATATTTTCGTAATTACTAAATCGACCTCATATTATCAAAATTGTGAAAATTTAATACTTCTAACAAGTTTTGAACTACAAATCTCTTACATACTAACAAAGAGTTTTGTCACTACTCTACTAATTTTAATTAATTTTTTTATATAGTTCAAATATAGTTATTAAATTAACTCTCATATTATTGTATTAAACATCTCATGTTTATTTATTGATGCTCTTTAGTAATTAATATTTGACAAACGTCGTTTGTTTAATTATAGTTTTAATTTAATTATGTATCTACTTATTTGTTTTTTGAAATGGTTGAAAAATAAGTAATATTCTAAATTTAGTATTTATAGGTTACCCAAATACTCATTTTGAAAATATTTTTTCAATAATCTCTAAAAATATCATAAAGACTATAGAATGTAGATATTAAATTAGAACTCTAAGATACATATGATGTGAAGTTTCAATTTTTCCATCAATCATAAAATTTGGTAAAATTTAATAAAATTGTTAAAAATTAGCAACCCTACTTTGACCAAATTTTATGATCGATGAGAAAATTAAAACTTAACACCATATATGTCGTTAGAGTTCTAATTTAATTATCTACATATTATAGTCTTTCTTAGAGATGGTTAAAAAAATATATTTAAAAATGAGTATTCCGGTAATCTATAAATACTAAATTTATACTTATTTTTCAACCATTTCAAAAAATTAATCAGTAAATACATAACTAAATTAAAACTATAATTAAACAAATAACATTGAATAAAAGTTAATTACTAAATAGCATCAATAAATAAACATGAGATGTGTAATACAATAATATGAGAGTTACTTTAATAACTATATTTGAAGTATGTAAACAAAACAATTGGAATTAATACTGTAGTGGTAAAACTTTTTAACTATTATGTAAGAGGTATAGAGTTCAAAATTTGCTAGAACATGAATTTTTCACAAATTTATATTGTAGTTTGATAACTACGAAAAATATGGGGTCAATTTGATCATTAATTTGTTTATAATTAGTAAGAGCGAATATGTAAAAAACTATTAGGACATTTTAGTTTTTGAATAAAAGTGATTTATATAAAGTAGTCGATAGTAGGCAAATAATACTACTAATAATAAATAATCAAAAATAATAATTAACCACATCAAAATAAACTATACACAATACAAAATCCAGTAGCGAGTAATAAATAAAATCATATTATCTTCGTAAAACGTTTCTTTCAAAATATTTACAGAAATCTCTGCGTAATAAATAGAAGAGTTAATTACTTAATTGGTTACACATGTTTCACCATTGTGCATAATGGTTACACATGTTTCAAAATGTGATTAATTGGTTTTGCTATGTGACTAATTGGTTACACATGTTTTTCCTAATGTGATTAATTGATTATTCCGTTATTAAACCGTTAATTTTAACGTTAATTGTTATTTTTAACATATTATTGAATTGTGAAATGACTATTATGCCCTTAGTTGTATTGAAGAACATAACATCGTCTTGAAGAACCAGAATCGAATCAAATTCGATTCGATGTTCTTGAATAACCCAGAAACAACATTTCTGGGTTCTTAAGAACCCACAAAACAACATTTCTGGGTTCTTACGCGATTTCTGGGTTCGTGAAGAACCCAGAAACACAATTCTGGGTTCGTGAAGAACCCAGAATCGCGTTTCTGAGTTCGTACCTAGAAGAGCTCGGTGAAGAATGAAGACGTACCTGGCCACAGAGGAGATGAAGAATGAAGACGAGGAGAAGAATGAAGAACAACTCAAGAACAATTCAGGGGTGTATGAAAGGGCAATTAAGTTATTTTATATATCTAAATAGTGACTTAACTGTGATTTTTGACGATGAACAGTAAAAAAATCAATTAGTCACATTCCAAAACCAATTAATCACATTTTGAAACATGTGTAACCATTCTGCACAATGGTGAAACATGTGTAACCAATAAAGTTGTGTGCACCAGCTCAAAACATTTGTAATTTTCCAATAGAAACAGTTGTAAATAGGGTTAGAGAAATTTGATCTGATATTGTAATTTGTGGATTTAGTAAAAGTAAATGAGTATTTTTAAGATACGAGTTAGGTTATGATATAACAGGTTAAATTTGCGGATCAAGACAACTATTAAAGAATTGTGTAATTTTATAAAAATATAAAACTTTTTAAATAAAATTAATTTTGTACATATTATCTCCTAATTTTTTTATTAAAAAAAATAATTTATACACTTAGTAGAAAAATCATAATGTGCCGCGGGTCAACTTATGGTACAATGATTAAGTAAAAAATAATCATAATCTTCACAGTGAAAGACCCTAAAATTAGGTGAATCGGGTCGGCCCCAAGATTAATATCCCACATCGTGTAGTAACTAGTAAGTGACTCTTGCCCGTAGAAGAAGAAATAAGATCCTTCGCCTCAGAGGAGAGGATGGTGTTTGGAGGGAGGGGGATCGTGAGATCTCCTCGGAGTTGCATCGGTTTTACTCGACTTTGTTCTCATCGGACCGTCCCGTGGGTGGGGCTAGGGCACAGTTCAACACGTCGCTGGGGTGCGTCCCGAACCAGATTTCGGATGTTATTAACGCAGCTCTCACAAGGGTTGCATCGGGGATGGAGATAAGGCGAGCATGCTTCCAAATGGGGGGGGATAGAGCTCCGGGGCCGGACGGTTTCTCAGGTACCTTCTTCCAGAAGAATTGGTGCACCATTGGTCCAGACATTGTCACATCAGTTAACGCCTTCCTCACGACAGGTATCATGCCCTCTTTTCTTAACCGCACTGATATTACCTTGATCCCTAAGATTGCTAATCCCTTGTGTGCCTCAGATTTTAGACCCATTAGCTTGTGTAACTTTGGATATAAGATCATATCTAAGGTTCTGGCAAATAGGCTCAAAACCTACTTGCCAGAACTGATCACCCCGTATCAGAGTGCTTTCGTTTCAGGAAGGCGCATTCAGGATAGCATCATCATTGCCCATGAGATGTTCCATTATTTGAAGACGAGGGGCAAACCTTCGGGATCGGGTGGTCGATCGGAGTGCGCGCTTAAGATTGACATGCAAAAGGCCTATGACAGAGTCGAATGGGATTTCTTATTAGAAGGCCTCCGAAGGCGCGGTTTCTCTGACACATGGACTAAGTGGATAGAGGCATGCATCTCTACGGTATCTTACCGGGTGGTGGTTAATGGAAAGCTCTCGCGACCCATAACACCGACTCGGGGGCTCAGACAGGGTGACCCTCTTTCCCCTTATCTATTTATTTTGGTTGCTGATGTGCTGTCGAGGATGTTGGAGGAACAGGTCTTGTTGGGCAACATACGGGGGATTCGTCTTAAGCGGGGATGCCCGGAGATTCAACACCTTTTCTTTGCGGACGACTCCATTCTATTCTTAAAGGGTCCGCCGGAGAAGGCTTTGCACCTTAAGAGGGTGCTGCATACATATTGCTCGGACTCGGGCCAACAGGTTAACTTCGCAAAGTCAAGCATATTTTTCAACTCGGCGGCAAATGAGACGCATAAGAGGGAGATCACGGATATTTTCGGGGTATCTAGGGTTCTGGATCCGGGTTTCTATCTTGGGATTCCCACGGTTTGGGGGAGATCCAAGAAGGAAGCCCTAAGCTATTTGAAGGAAAGAATCAGGGACAAGATACAGGGTTGGAGAAGCAAGTTACTCAATCAGGCGGGTAAGGAGGTTCTCATTAAAGCGGTGATCACGGCGATTCCCACCTATGTCATGCACGTCTTTAGGCTTCCACGGTCATGGTGCAAAGAGGTTGATGCCCTCATTGCCCGGTTTTGGTGGGGTACTAAGGAGGGGGAGAGGAAGATCCATTGGCGGAATTGGGGGGTCATGACTACATCCAAGTTGAGTGGGGGTTTTGGGTTCAGGGACCTTAACTCTTTCAACTTGGCTATTCTTGCAAATATGGCGGCCCGGGTCTTAGCGGAACCGGATGCTCTGTGGGTGAGGGTTATTAAGGGGGTATATTTTCCGAACTCACATTTCTTGCAGGCCACTTCTGGAAGCCGGCCTTCCTGGGCATGGTCCAGCCTCATCGGGGGGAGGGACGTCATTAGGGATCGCGGGTTTTGGTCGTTGGGTGACGGCCGAACGATCAGACCATTCGAGGATCCGTGGGTGCCATTGGCGCCTGATTATAGGGTGCGACCTAGACAGGACTCGGAGCAGCCTCATCCGGTGTCGGTGGCCGAATGGTTGGACCAGACGACATCTTCTTGGAGGGAACAGCTGGTCAGGGACGCGGCTGCCCCTGAGCACGTCGATCATATCCTCCGTATTACCATACCTACTGCTCAACCTCCTGACATCCTTCGGTGGCCACATACCGTTGATGGTAAGATCTCTGTTCGCTCTGCTTATCATTGCCTCCATGCTGCAGATGCCCGACTGGACCTGAACCACTCGCCGCCAGTAGACTTGCCCTCGGTCTGGCCGGCCATCTGGAACGCCCCGTTGTGGCCCAAGATTAAGGTCCTTATGTGGAAGGTGGCCTCCAAGTCACTGCCTTCTAAGGAGAACCTAAGACGGCGAGGCATCTTGCTGCCAACGCAGTGCTTGGCCTGTGCTGCGGAGGAGTCGACAGAGCACCTGCTGTTCGGGTGTGCATGGGTGCAGGAACTGTGGCTTCGCTTCGTGGGAAGGGATATGATAGACTTGGGTTTACAGTCGGTGGACGAGTGGCTGAGGCAGGTGACGAAGACGCACAGAACTCACCCCAGGGTCTCCTCCCCATCGCGTTCCAACGATCGTCTGTGGCATACGTGCATGGCTGTCTGCTGGGTCGTGTGGAAGTGCAGATGCAAGATTTTGTTCGAAAACCACACGCCAGGAGGGGAGGCTCTGGTGCACGAAGTCAGGTCGATCATGGCGGAGGTGGACAGAACGGTGGCTCGGAACCTCGACGACAGACGGTTGCAGCTGCTCCGACAATGGAGGTGCCCGACTGAGTCCGTAATCAAGATAAACTGCGACGGCGCATGGTGCTCGGTGTCGAGGCGCGGGGGAGCTGGTGCAATCGCCCGGGACCATAGGGGCAGTATTGTCGGGGGCAGCCACGGGTCGTTCGTAGGAGAGTCGGCCGAGGAACTTGAGGCCTTTGCGGTCTCTCTTGCGGTACGACTGGCGGTGGACCATAGGTGGTCGAATGTGTTGGTGGAGTCGGATTCCATTATTGTTGTTAATCATCTTCTACGGAAGTTTTTTGCATGGAGAGTTGCTCCCATTTTGTCAAACGTGATTTCGCTATCCTCGTCGATAGCAAAAATTGCGTGGGAGCACATCCCTAGATCCGCCAATTATTGTGCGGATTGGATTGCTAAGCAAACTCTTTTGGGGTTGTGTCCGTTGGATTGGGTCTTTTCGCCCCCAACCCCTTTATGTCGGCTTTTAGTTGCGGATTGTCCTTTGTATACGAACCATTTATCTTCTGATGAATGATATAAATGTAGTTCTTTTGGCCAAAAAAAAAAAAGTAAGTGTTACACGTATATATATCTACACGTGAAAGACCCTAAAATTTTCATAAAGTTACATATATTTTATTTTTTTTTGGCCAATAAATAAAGTTACATATAAGTCCTTAAAGAGTTGTTAGTTCCACTAACTAGAAAATCCATCAAAATGTTATCTGCAGTTGCTGACATTCGATTATAATATGTTAGGTAGCATAATCTTATCTTAAATAAATTTGAAAAGTTACCGTAATATATAAAATAATATTTTTAGAATTCAGTAATTTTAAATTGGATATAAATATTTTAAACGCAGACATTATTATAACTGAGTAACTATGCAGACATTTTTATTAATGACGTATAAAAATGATTTTGCGAATAAAATACTCTCTAATTAATTGGCCAGACCATAATACATAAAAACATATATATTATATAAACTTAAATAAAAACATGGCACGTGAAATTGGCAGTTTGGCATTCAGCCCCTCCACTTTAGGTCCTTACTTCTTAGGGGTCTTAATGTATCCTACGTGAGTGGAATTAGCCACCTCCGTCAAGGTCTTGAGCTCATAAGCGATCCAACACCTCGACTTCTGTTGATTATAGAAGTAGCCTAAACACTTGCAGTCGCTGCTGCACTTCGCCCCGCAACCACTCTCCGTCGTCGCCAATCCAGACGTGTACTTGCTCAAGAAATGGTCCACTCCGGTGACCTTGAAGTAGGAGTTATCGCTAGGCTTGCAGCTCGTGATCTTAGGCGGTGCACAGCTCTCGCTCCAGCCCTGAAGCCCGGAAACGGTCGGGCAGGCCACGCACATACTGTTGCTGCAGAGACCGAACTTACCGCACCGCTCGGGCAGCTGACACTCGGTTTCAAGAATCACGTTTCCTCGGTCAAAGAGCGCGAATGTCCTGTCCCAAGCGCCATAGTCGACAAATCTGTTGTAGGTATAGACCTCGATGCTGCCATCGATTCCAAGCCTGAGGAAGCTCGAGGTGGCATTGAACTTGGGACGGTTCAGTGGGATGGAACCGATGGAAGAGTTCCCAACCATTCGATCCAGAGTCATTTCGTAGGCAAAACCATCATCGACGGGCTCGGTGGCAAAGGTGACCGAGCTCAACGGACCAGGCTGCGACGGGTCGTTGGACCAACCGTTGAAGTAAAGGAGTGGCTTAGGGGAGTTCTTGCTAGTGTAGTAGAGAGCTAGACCCTTGGGCTCCATGACTAGGCTGTAGGGCCCGTCGGCATTGACCGACTCGGAGACACGGCTCACGAGCTTTGTCACCCCACCAACCTTAAGGGACTGTCCTACAAGGAGAGTGTCGGTGGGGTAGTCAAAGCTCTGCCATAGGTACTTGCCCTTAGAGTCGTATAAGACCATGTTTCCTGTCGAGAGAAGGCTGAACCCAACAACTCCCTTGTTGGCCGTCTTGGTCTGCCAGGCGACCTTGCCGTCGGCGTCTGCCAGAACAAGGTTGCCGTCTGCTCCGAGTGAGAAGGTGGCGTTCTCACCCACAGGGTGGCCGCGGTTGGCCTCCCAGACCCATCGGAAAAGTGACTCTGACCGCCGGAGGGCCATTCTCAGTGCGAGTGTGTAAGAGTTTGGTGTGGTGTTGTAGAAGCATAGCTGGAACGGGGAAGCAAAAATGCCAATGGAGGTGCGGTAGCTTCCATCGTACTCGATAATGTATGGGCCAAACTCCCCGGAGTTTACGTACTGGAACTGGGCTGAGGCTGGAACCGCGGCTCTAGCCTTGACGGAGAAGGCAATGAAGAGGAAGAGAATGGTCGATGTGGTCGACAGTGCAGAAGCCATTGTTGTTAAAGAGAAGGTTTTTTTGGATAAAATGTAAGAGAAAGTCCGTTGTATAAATACGAGTATGTATGGGTCATCACGTCATCTTTTGTTGACCATTGCGTGGAATAGTCAATCCCTTTGGATATTATTAAGAATTATAAAAACGAGCCGCCTTGCCAATTGCCATTAATATAGAATGAACTAATGAAGTAGGGTTAGTTTTTGTTTTTGTTTTGGTCAAAATAGGGTTAGTTTTTTGTTTTTTTTTGCCCAAAAAAATAGGGTTTGATTATTCAAACTTTTTATCACTAACTTTTATTTTTAAAATTTTATTATTTCTACTTTTAGATAAGCGATAATAATGAATAAGTCACTGGATATTAATTTCCAGTGGAATTTAGGTAATAATTTATTTAGCAGTTAGCACATATAATTAATTTAAGATATACAAAATTATATTATTTATAACAAAAATAGAGAAAATTCTGGACAATTGAGTGAAGCTAACATAATATATAAATTTTTTGAAAAATTTCCCTACCTATGCAAAATTGAATAACAAAGTTTAACAACTTAAAATTTGAGTAGTGTTTTTTAGACTATACAAAGTTATAGGTATTTTTTATGTTTGAACTCTGAAGTATCTAACGTTTGTCTTCAAAAAGAAATACAAGTGGGTTTAATATATATAGGATGATAGATTATTATATACTTTCAATATATGTCGGGACAGGGATCTCTCATGTGCTAACTAAATGCTTAGCTGACATGGAACTTGACGTTAACTAGACGGTGACTGTGTACCTTTGTCGGAGATCCAATGAACCTGCAAGAAGAGGAGTGCAACAGAGTGAGTTTCTCTGGATCCCACTCTGATACTTAAATGAGTATAATGTGTGTATAAACTCAAAATGTTAATAACATATGTAAAACAATAGTATTTATAGGAATGGAAGACCAAACCGTTTTTAGTAATCGAATATCTGTAAATATTGTGACTTATAGATACGGGGATAACATATATGACGGTTATCATGTAACATTATAGTTGTCTTATAGAATATGTTCCCGAGATAAACGGGACAGTATGGTTGTATATTCTGAATCGGTTTGTGAGACCGGATATGAGAGGTTGAACTCTATTGGTGAATACTCTCATGCGCGAGCGCAGTGAGAGACTTTGATTGTGGTCTTGACAACCACATTGAAATGTGGCAATCACTTTGGTTCTGAATTTGATACTGGACTACGCTATGTGTTCCGACTCACCTCATGTGTGGGCCTGTTCAGTTTTGAATCGTTTGGATTTCTCCACTCTGAAATGATATTATGCCTCGAGGGTATGATGAGCTCTATGTCATATTGAGGTGTCTATCTATACATATAATAGATTATTATATATATTCAATATATATATACATACATTTATACATTCTACTTAATTATAACGATCTAAAATCTAAATTGTAAAATTGCCGAAAGAGAATATGCTATTGCTGACTATATTCCTCGAAATTTATTGGACAGAGCTACCGACAAGGCTATATATATATAATAACTTTGCCATGCAGTGCAAGTGGTGATGTGCATAAGTCACATTTTGAATTGAACAAACAATATGTTTATTGTTTATCTTTATCATTTGCTAAAAATACATATATATTATTCCGACTATATATATATATATATATAATATACCTTTTTATTTATTTATTCTCATTCGGGATCTGGAAAATTATCGGTCCGCGTCATCACACGTGGTTGGAATATAAAAAATGAATTATTTATATCTAACAAAGATTTATTTTATTTTATTTTCGATAAATTAAGAACAACTCTAAAACAAATCTAGGTGACATTGTCCGAGTAGTTTTCCATAAGCATCAAATGTTAATAATTTCAAAATATCTATCGAGGGTTCAACAACGGATCTTCAAGACTCAGTGTTTTCCTTAGGCAATGTCTGCAATTTCATTAGCTTCCCGAAATGTGTGACGAATTTTGAATTTTTTAAAATTCAATATTAATTTTCTGTAATTCAGAATTAGATACATAAGAGGTTTAACATCATTTGAATACTCAATTATTAAGTTGATTATTTCTTGTGCATCAACTTCGACGTGTAACGCTTGCATCCTCAAATTCACCGTCATGGTTAGTCAGTTACAGATAGCTCACAATTCGGTCACAAGACTATTAGTAAATCCAATATGCATTTGAAAGATTTTGATTCACCCTCCCCATTCATTTCTTAATACCTCTGCTCCACCGGTTGGACCTGAGTTTCACATAGTAGAACCATATGTGTAGTTTTAATAATGATATATTATAATTGTAACTATATATATTTTAGTATAGAAAATGACAAAATGTAACGAATTTTTTACCAAAATATACTTCAATTGTTTTTTTGGGCTAAATAAATATACCTCAATTAAGTAAATACTAAAATGTCATCGATTTACAAACAAATACAAATCTATATCTACTCACAACTCCCGTTCGCGGGTAAAAAATCCACCAAGTGTACTAGGTGAAAATTCAAATGTAACTAGGTGAGCAGGTGTGTTATTACTTATTAGTAAAAAAAAAATTGGTCGAAATTACTTATTAATAAATGGATAAATTCATAAAAATAAGTCATTAAATATAAAATTCAAGTGGACAACTTGATGTCCCAACCAATAATAAATATGCACGTGCGTGTATATATAGCTTTTTTTTTGGTAAATCTACTTTTTTTTTTGGTAAATCTCGTGTATATATAGCTAAAATATCAATACGATGCTTTGTATCTAGAACGAAGCTAAAATTTTTGTTGAGTAGGAAAATTAGAAAAAAGATAAATAGTTTAATTAAAATATTTTTAAAGGAAAAACAATGTAATTTTAAAGGAAAAAATCGACAATTTCTCCTACATTTTTCTATAGTTTATTCCATACAAACTTTCGTTAAATTTGACAGAAAAATACTTTAAAAAATTAAAACATACCATGAAGTTTAATATGACAATAAAATGAACTACAATTTCAGCTAATAAATTCTTAAATTCACAATAAATATATTAAAATAATACGTACTATAAAAAAACTATAACACAAATTACTAACATTTAAATTACGAAATATTTCTGTAAACAAATTACAAAACATAAATTTAATTTAAATATTTATAAGTTTCTTTTAGAAATTTGAAAATAAAACTAAAATTCAATTTATAATTTTTTCAAATTTCAATTCTTTATATAAAAAATGATGTTATTTTGGAATCATAATAAAATGTTTTTAGTAATTTTTAAACGTACTTTTTTTAATGTTAAGTTTAATAGAAAATTCAATAAAATTAACTTTTATACAACATATAAAATTTATTTAATAATTTGCTCACCAAAAAAATTAACGAATGGATTATATATATATTCATGCAAAATTCAATTAGTAAATATAGTTGTTTTTTTTGCCAAAAGCAAATTTAGTATTTAACTCTCATTTTATTTATCTATTTTTACAATTTACGATTATGAATTTATGACTGTGTCTCTTCGGAAGTATAAATTAAAATATCTTATCTTATCTTATCTTATCTTCATTTAAAAATAATTGGTAAGGGTAAAAAAATCTGACATTGAAGTCGATTTTCAGTTTTATCCCTAAACTTTAAATTGTAAGATTTTATTTTTTCATGTTTGTAAAAAGTGCAAGTTTGCACACTCATCAACTTTTTCATCCTAATTTAAATAGTTAGTTTCGAAAATTAAAATAATAACAGAAAAATTTCAAAAATATCACAACTTAACTATTTCAAACTTTTAGACAAAAAATATCTTTCAAATGTTACAATTTAATTCTGATTTGATTGGGGTTTGATTGAACTTTAATCGAGGGGGCTCAGGTTTTGGTATTGACCCATACGGACCCCATGGGTGGGGGATCTAGTCTGAGTCTTGACCCATATTTGGTTCCCTACCCAATCAAATCGAGACTTAATTGTAATATTTAAAAAAGATTGAAAGAGTTAAATTGTGACATTTTTCAAAAATTTATGTTATTTTTGCAATTTTAAAATTAACTATGTTAAATTAGGATGAAAAAGTTGATGAAAAAGTTGCATTTTTTTCAAATATAAGATAATAAAATTTTATGATTTAAAATTTTAGAGGAGAAACTGAAAATCATCCAAAATTAATATTGTATTTTATCCTATTTTGTATAGTTAGCCCTCAAGTTTGACTGACTATTCAACGACGGAGGATGAGTAGTTGGGTACCCATTTGACTCTGGTCCACTCAGTTATAGTGGGGGTATAAAATACTAAAATATAGTAATAGAAAACGTCTTAAAACTATTTTAAAAAATTGGAATTATATAGCCATTCGTTGGTCAGAGTTTTTGCATTTTTGGTGTGGTAAACCGTAAAAGTTGAGCTTGTCTCAACTAAATATTTCCTATTTTAATATTTTTTTAATGTACTCACTTAAATAAAATAATTATTAATACATTCTCCTTTTAATTTGGACGATTTTTTTCTTATATTTTTAAATTCGAAATTTTGTGGGGAGTTTTTTCCAGAAAAAAAAAAAAAAACTTTCTTAAAACTCCGCCCGCCCCTGCCCAGGCCCCAGCCATCGTCGTCATCCCCACCCTATGGTGGTTCCCTCCTTCCTCTCTTCAAGTTTCCAGATCCTTATAAATTAAAAAATTCCCTTCATCCGATCCAGATCTCTAAAACATCCATCCCCAAGATGCCACCAAGAGACAGCCCCCATGAATTCACCACCCTTTCTTCCCTTTTCCTAACCCTCATCGTTTCCTCCTTCTTCCTCATTTCACCCACTCGAGCTCAACTCCCCGCCTTCAAGTTCATTAACCAAGGAGAATTCGGAGACCGAATCACTGAGTACGGAGCGAGTTACCGAGCCATTCAGACCGATGGCAACACCTTCTCCACATTCCCGTTTTGCCTGTGTTTCTACAATACCACGCCTAACGCCTACGTGCTCGCTATCAGGGCAGGTGTTCCCACCGACGAGAGCCTTATGCGTTGGGTTTGGGATGCAAACCGTGACCACCCGGTTCGCGAAAACGCTCACCTAAGCCTTGGGAAGGACGGAAATCTAGTGCTGGCGGAAGAGGATGGGCAAGTTGTGTGGCAGACAAACACTGCGAACAAGGGGGTCACGGGGATCAAATTACTCCCTAATGGTATAATTATGTGGTAGTAAAACAATTTATGCGTCAAATGTAGAGAAATATAACTTCTAACACTAGTATAAACTGTGTAAATAGGTAACTTGGTGCTTCATGACAAAAACGGAAGCTTTCTATGGCAAAGTTTTGACTACCCGACAGACACCTTGCTGGTCGGCCAGTCCATTAAAGTAGGCGGCACCAACAAGCTCGTCAGTCGGAAATCCGAGGTGGATGGCTCCGACGGTCCCTACAGCCTCATCCTCGACAATAAGGGGTTTGTCATGTACTTGCACACTGCTGGTCGGCAGCTGGTATATGGTGGTTGGGTTGCAAAGAACTACGGAAGCACCGTCACCTTCACGGTGGAACCCGACAGTTACTTCGGGGATGAGTTACGCCTCGACGTAGCCCAGGATACGACGCCGGCAGCACAACCCTCCGGTGGCCGAAGGCTCTTACAGGTATGTGTATATAATATTATATGGATATATAATTAGAATACTGTATATTCAAACCTCGTAACAAAATCGGTTCTTCTTTTTACAGACACGCCCCGTTGGAGGTGGCCACCTGAAGAGAGTCTTGTACAACGCGACCTACTCGATCTTACGTCTGGGCATTGACGGCAACCTTCGAGCCTTCACCTACAACGACAAGGTGAGCTCCATGAGATGGGAGGAAACCTACGGTTTCTTCTCCGATTACAACGTGAGGGAATGTGGTCTGCCTTCTAAATGTGGTAACTTCGGTTTGTGTGACCGGAAAATGTGCATCGCCTGCCCTAGCCAGAAGGGTCTCCTTGGTTGGAGCAAGGCCTGCTCTCCTCCAGTGGCGCCTACTTGTAAGGCGGCCGGAGCGGCAGTGGACTACTACAAGATCGTCGAGGCCGAGCATTTCCTGAGCCCGTACAAGAAAGGAGAGGGTCCGATGACGGTGATGGAGTGTCAGGAGAAGTGCAGCAAGGACTGTAAGTGTCTAGGGTTTGTGTACAAGGAAGATACGTCGATGTGTTTGGTGGCTCCTGTGCTTGCTACTCTTATCAAGGCGGTGAATACCTCTGCGGTATACGTCAAGTATTCAAAGTGATGAATGGATCGGATAATGGAAAGCATCAACTCTATTGGCCAAGGAGAGGATTGTTTTTTTATGAGAAAAAAAAAACGTTCTTCAAATTATACTATATGTTTGATGTTCTCTTTTTTCATCATTTAGATTTCAATTAGAGAGCTGTAACCTGTAAAATCCCCTGTATCACTATAAACTAAGGCTGAGTTTGGACCGGGTATGTAGTTTTTTTTAAAAAATAAAAAATAACAATTTTAAGCTTAATATTTTAGGTATTGTGATTAAGGTCATTATATATATATATAAGTGTTCCTGAGGGGGTTTGATTAACTCGGATTGAGCATGGGTCTATGGTCGTGGCATGGGTCATATGGAAGGCTAGGTGCAAGCTCATGTTCGATAAGACCCAGCCGTGGCTGCCCTTGATTCATCACGAGATACACCGGACCTTGGAGGAAATGGGAACCACGGCCCGATCGCCTAGGAGGACTGCCAGCTTACAGGCGTGTTTAGGCCCCCCCGGGGGTGATCAAAATAAACTGTGACGGGGCTTGGTCGACCAACACGCTAAGGGGAGGCTTCGGAATCATCGCGAGGGACAATGCGAGACAGGTTCGAGGAGGAGCTAGCGGGATCCGACTCGCAGGCTCGGCGGCCGAGATCGAGGCCACGGCCGTGCTTCACGCGGTCCACCTTGCCATCGACAACAGGTGGTCGCGGGTAATCATCGAGACAGACGCTTTGAATATCATACACCATATTCAGGGACGGGAGTTCGCTTGGAGATTGGATCCGATTTTGTCTAATGCAGTTACTCTCTCGTCTTCGATAGGGGAAATTGCTTGGGTCCACGTTCCACGGTCCGCAAATTCTTGTGCGGATTGGATAGCGAAGAATGCTTTAGCGGGGTTGTGTCCATCGGATTGGGCGCTAGCGCCACCAACCCCTTTACTACGTTGTATTTTCACGGATAATATTTTGTATTCGAACTCGGTTACGATTAGTGAATGATATGTGATGTGTTATTGGCCAAAAAAAAAAAAACTCGGATTGAGCTAAACTGTTTATATATATATATATACAAATAAAAATAAAAAAATGTCAAAAAATAAATTATACAACAAAAAATTAATATATTTATAATAAAATCGATGAAATAAAATTATTGGATATAATGTAGAAGATTTACAGATGTGTAATTATGTAATCATTATTAAATATGTTTAATCAAACACATTAACTAAATATAATTCATATATAGGGTTGTCGATGGTTAGGTTATGGTCAGAGTATGACAAATACCATAACCATATTTTTAAACCACATACCATAACCATAATCATAACCATTATGGGTATAATTTTCAATACCATAACCAATAAAATAACCGTGGTTATTAACCATGGTTTTACCTGTATACCCATATTTATTCCACACATGCAATATAATAAAATATCGAAAATTTTATTTTAAAAAATACATCAATCTATATTACCATTGTTAAACTTTGGTGTCTTCAATCTTCAACAATTTCAAATTTCCAATTATATAATTTATATTTAGTATATTATATAAATTAGTTTATTAATAATAAATAAATATTATATTTATATAATAACCATGGTTATAACCATAGTTATAACCATGGATATAACTCAAATACCATAACCATTATGGGTAGAAAATTCATCACAATAACCGCACCATAATGGTACGGTTAACCATATTAAACAGTAACGGTTATAACCATGATTATGGGTTTTTCACTGCACCATTGCCGGCCCTATTCATATACCTTCTAACCAAGGTTAATTTAATTAGACCAGGTTAGTTCAATTTGTAATTCAGTTGAAAAGTTCGACGTCGAGCCCAACTAACAATTAAAAAATATTTGATTCATTCTGACCTTAAACTCAGTTGCGTTTGAATTTCCTGAATGCTGACTTGACAATGATTTGAATATCAATTGAATGATGACTACACGCTTTCGTCGGAACTCCAAAGCAATCAAACGTCGGAACTCAAACGTTTATGGATGCTCATTCAAACCCTGACAACCCAAAACGTACGACTTTTGTGGAATATTTGATCTCTTACCCTATTAGGTGAACGCTTTGGGTTGTCAGGGTTTATGGATGCTCATTCACCATTCTTTGGGCGAACACTACCGTTGCGCGAGATTTAGGAGAGGCTTGGTATAGTGTTTGGCGATCACCTTTTTGTGTAAGGTTTTGAGCATTTAATGGATGCACTGTTAGCGAGAAGTCGAGAGGACATTTGAGGCATGCCTATCTCTTTGTCTTCCGTAACCAGGGGGTAGGCTTACAGTTTTTCATACCGTTTTGACCTTTTGTCTCCCCGATGTGACCCTTGAAATTTTGACATCGCTTCGATTTTACCCAAATGGGTGTAATCATTGCTTGAGCCATTTCGGACGTACCCGTTCAGTTTTTCCGATTTTGGTTACAAAAATCCAAACTTTGGCATTTAGCCATTTACACACTCAAGCCTTTGCATTCCAGAGTACAAGTTTTCTTCAATCCTCTGTTCAAACTTTCCCTTTCTCATCTTTTACCTTCAGTAAAATCTATCTTTTTTATCATGGATAGCAACAAGAATCAAACTTTCGGCAAGGGATCATCATCATCCAAACATTCTCCTGCCCAGTCTACTTCTGGGCAGAAAGTTGCGGCTACTGCTTCCAATGCCCCTCTCGTTATCAGGGATGCTTCTTCCCCGACGCAGGTTCAGAGAGCTCCTGTGCCAAAATCGGTTTATGGTCAGCAGGTGGTTGCATCGATAGTGGTAGACGTGCCCGAGACCAATGTCCCCGCCTTTTCTCCGACAGGTAGTCTTTTCTGTTTTCTTTGCTTCTGTTTAGGCGGTAAAGCTTCCTCCTTTTAGTTATTTTAGTATTGTTCTTGTCATGTCATTGTGTTTTGTTTAGATATCAAGTCCAATGAGTTGAGGTCAGCTCAGTTTAATGCGGTGGTCACCCTGACTGGTTTAGGAGAAGCAGATGCACCTAGGTATCCAGGTTTAGGTCTGCATTATCCTCACTAAGGCGAGGTTTACGTCTATGCGGCCCAGATTGATGCTGGGTTGCGTTTTACTCTTTGCGACGACCTGAAGGATCTCTGTTGCTATTACGGGATAGGTCCCACACAACTGGTACCCAACGTCATTCGGATGTGGGTTGAGTTTAAATTCATGTGTTTACGTCAAGGATGGACGTATTCACTTGCCTTATTCTGGTGTTTCTATCGGTTGGCTACCGGGGTTAACCATCTTTATCATTTCCAAACTCGATGGCCGAAGTTTGAGGAATGGAGGGGCCAGTCGTGGAACTGGAACGTCCACTTTCGACTGGTGGATGGCTTCCAGGCTACCAACTCCAACTACAAGAAATATTACTTCTTTTGTAAGGGTAGTGTATCTTGGGAGCTTTTTCAGCCGGAGCGGGATATTCCTTCAAGCTTTGGCTAGCTATCGGGGAGTGATCGGAACGTCATAGATGACTTTTTCTAACGTCATAGGCAACCGAACTTCTGTTCAATTTGCTCGGTGGTGGAAACTTTAGAGTCCATGCTTAGGCTGACAGACATTCATCAGTCTGCGCCAGTCTCTATTGATTGGGTAATTTTCTGACCCTTTTTCTTTTCTGGCTTTGTGTTGTAGGCACTCGGGCACCTAAACTTCTAAGTTTCTTTTCCAAGCAGGCTAAGGCGGGGTTGTCGGCTGCCCATGCGTCTTTGAGTCCACCTCCCACTCCTTCCAGCCGCGCGACCAAGCGTAGGCCTGATGAGGAACAATCTAGGGCCGCTTCTGGCGATCGCCTAAGAGGTATCATTGACACATGTCCTATGTTTTTTATTCTTTTGATTCAACCTTAGGTTTGATACCTTTTTTTGTCTGTTTTCAGAAAATGTCGCAGCTAAGGCGACTTCTGCTCTCGCTCCAGCCAAGAGGGCGAGAAGATCTGGCGAGGAACGTCCTGCTGCCGCCGGGGGGATCTTCTGCCTCCCGGGAGCAAGGCTCCTGCACCTGGGCAGGTTGGTGCCCCTACTCCTGATCATGATATGAAGTGTATTAAATACACTTCATAAAATATCTTACGAAGTTTAACGGATGCACGTAAGTGTCTATTAGTCATGTCAGTCCTATCTTGTAAGCAGTGTTATCAGAACCGAATCGGCCCTCGAACTGACAAGGTGGTCGGTTCCCGGTTCAGCTTGTCCAACCCGGTTCGATGTGCGGTTCACTGTTCATTAGTAAAAAAAACTGAAAATACAAACACACACATTGGGGAATAAGACTACTCTATTGCTGAATGGATTATGTTTCATCACTTGTCATATCCCACTTTTATTGACTAGCTACCTTCAAATAAAAGAAGGGAGGCATCCAACAACACAAGCCCACATACCGAAAGCATAATAAGATAATCAACTTAACTTACCAAACAAAAATTCATTATGTTATATCATTTCCTACATACTGAAGTTTCAGATTGCAATACTCAAATGGTGCTCGACAAAATCAAGGCCCTAAGTGTATTGTCCTCGTGGTCGGTAATTAGGTTTTCTTGGCTCTCTAGTTCGTCGAAGAGGCTACGGTTTACGACTTGTTGATCTGAGACGTAGTGGTCTAGTGTCAACTCGACTTTGTTGAGTATGTTCTTGACGTACTCGAGCTCCCAATTGGTGGGGGTTCGGGAAAAAGAAGTTGATGTTGAAAAATTGAATGATTCGGGAACATGAATACAAGCATCGTCCTTGCCTGAAAACAGAAAATGCATTATTTTTCATATTATAACAACCTTAAAATGAAACAAATGAAAATTGCTGCAAGAAAGTTCCGTTTGGATCAAGAAAATGATGCATTTTAGAGGAGAGCATAGTTGCACAAAGAAATGAATATGGGGAAGTATAAAGTTGAACTTTTTTACCATTGGTGTCATCTCTACTTCCATCTTCGAATACTTCCCTCAGAACTGGAAATGCAGTTGCAGGTACAAAAACTGCTTCGTTTCTTGAGCTGCCACACCTGAAAATATGATTGATTCAAAAGAATTAAGAAGATTAATTGACAAAACCCGAAAAAACATTAAAAACACAAACAAATATTTACATGAATTGGCATTTCCTACATACTGAAGTTTCAAATTGCAATACTCAAAGTGCAAAACCTGCATAGAATATATTCAGAAGAATATAATCACGGTGCTCACAGTGCTGAACAAGTTGCAATCAATATCTAAGATCACCATCAATCAAGAAGTAAAACTATAAAGGTTATAAACCATCTAACAAGCAACAAGTTATTCAGATGCCTTCAAACATCTAAAACACTAAAAATCAGTTTTGCATCTCTGAATTGATAAAAAATAAAAAAGGTTAAATAATGTAACTCGCTCATGGAGGTAGGGCAATACTATTTTTAAGCTAACAAATGAAAGACCAATACACAAATCAAACGAGCAAGGCTACACAGTTAAAAGTTAAAACTGTCACGACATGCAATATATGGACCACGAAGAAAATCCCGCAACAGATGGACATCCATCTGCATGCATCAACAAGCATGAGAGAGAGAACATATCTTTTTAAGGGAGTCCATGGTAGGTGTCTCAGCGATGTGGATGTAGTTGTACTGGTCAGGCTTAGCCTCACCCCAACCATCCAACACTATCAGCGCCACCGTCTTCCCCTTGGGAAGCTTCGGGTGATCCTCCAATTTCCACAAAACACCAGAGCTCCTCATATCTCTGCGGAACGAAAATCAGACTCAATTTTACTAAAATATCAAGAATCCATCGATAATAGAATATCATGATAACAATCTAAATCATCCATCACAAAATCACAATCAAATACAGATCTACGACCTTACCATATGAATTGAACTGAGAAAATATCAAGAAAGAAGAAAACGAAGGGAGATTATCAAATACAGATCTACGACCTTACCAGAAGAAGAAGCTTGCAAACCGTGAAGAAGTTGGACCAAAGAAGAAGCTGGAACAGTGAAGAAGAAGCTACGGTTGCAGCTGGACAGAAGATTCTGAAAGCCTGGAACGGTGAAGAACAGAGGAGAAGAAGCTGGGTCTGTGTGGTGATGAACAAATGACTGAATACAATCGGAGAAGAAGCAAATTAACCTAGACTGAATACAATCGTTTTAAACCAATCAGTTTGTGAAGAACAAAATCAGTCGGTTTAAACCGGAAAAAAAAACGATTGGTATGAAAAAAAATCATCTTAAAAATGAATCGGAAACCGGACGGTTTTAAAAAAACGGTCGATTCAACCCAGTTCAAACACTGGTTATTTGCAAACGGTCTTTTATTTGAACCAAACTGAACATAGATCCGATTTTCGATCGGACCGTCGGTCCAGTCCGATTCTGATTACACTGCTTGTAAGGTGGAAGTGACGCCTTACTAGGAGTCAATGCGTCGCTGGTGTGACAACCCTGTCTAGCATGGTGGTGCACGAAAGGGACGCTTCAGGTTCAATCAGTATTGTTAAAGGTCACATTTCAGAATTTGGAGTATGCATGTGTTACTATATGCAATGACAACGACACAAAGAATCTATCATTTTCCCCATAATCAAAAAAACCCAATCATCATTTGTGTCCTTCCACTTTTTCATATCAATGCCATCCCTTCTCCAATCATAGCGTTTCTTTTTCCAGCAGTTTGAGCAATTCTCTACGACAGTCGGGGCGTAAATGAAATTGGCCGACGGGAAACTACTGGCGTCGGGCAAATGGATTCTGACAGATGTGAAGGAGAATGTTGTGTTGAGTACTGTGTCCTGCGAAGGTTCTATAGATGGGGCATTTATCGGAGTCAAATCAAACCAGAGAGGAAGCCGAAGGGTCTTCTCTGTCGGAAAGCTTGAGTAAGTGCTAACAAAAACTGAAACTAACTAGCTAGCTAGGGTTCATGTTTTTGATTCTTCCCTTGATGTTTGTAGAGGACTACGATTTATGTCCCTTTTCCGCTTCAAAATGTGGTGGATGATGCAGTGGATGGGCAACTCTGGGAAAGATATTCCTTTGGAAACCCAGTTCTTGATTGTCGAACTGGACAACAACCTACGCCTGGAACTCGACAGCAGATCCGACCCCCAAGAACTGTATGTCGTCTTCTTACCACTTCTCGAAGGCGACTTCAGAGCTGTTCTTCAAGGGAATGAACAGAATGAGATCGAAATCTGCTTAGAAAGCGGTACCAAATGAACTGAAACAAAAAAAAACAAAAAAACTGTTGTTTTGGTTTCCATCAAGTTCTGGAAACATGTAGAACAACTCATTGGTTATCGATCGATGCAGGAGATTCTGCTGTTCATAAATTCGTGGGAGACCGTCTAGCATTCGCAGCGTGTGGATCGAACCCGTTTGATCTCATAACAAATGCAGTAAAGTAAGTTCATCTATGCAGCAATAGTGAGAATAGAAGTTTAATATAAGTGTACAAAATGTTTTTTTAACATAAAATGTTTGAATGGTATAATATGTTTATAAAGTATGATAATGGTTACTTCCGTTAATTATGTTAGATATTTTTTATATTTGCAAAATTAACCGAATATTTTTGTAAATGTTATTACTAACCTCTACAAACTTACACTAATATTATAAATAAATTCTGACTCGATTTGAGTCACACCGGGTCCCCTAATCAAGGTCCAAACTCAGACCAAGTCACCCAACCCTAAGGATTTGGTCTGGACTCGGATATAGACTATAGGATCTCTGATTGGTACTCAATTAGAGATCCATTCGTCTCAACCGAATCCAGACCGTTGAAATTTACACTCATAGTTTACAATATTATTTTGCTGCTGCTAATCTCTATAATAACATGCTTACAGAACCGTTGAAAAGCATTTGCAGACATTCTGCCATCGAGAGAGAAAACCAGTAATGCCTTCTTTCTTAACTCCTCGATCGATCAGGGTTGCCGGTATCGTGTCGAGATTGAATTCACACATTTAAAGTTTATTACGAATCATTTCAGATTCCGGATATGTTGAATTGGTTGGGTTGGTGCACTTGGGATGCGTTCTATACTGATATTAGTGCAGAAGGAGTGAAACACGGGTTGGAAAGGTCATTCTTCATCTCTTGATCAGTATACACATGATACAGAATAAACTGGTGTTTCTTTTTTCATCGTTTCATGCAGCTTACGTAAAGGTGGAATCCCTCCAAAGTTCGTTATAATCGACGATGGATGGCAATCGGTTGGGATGGACCCGACCGGGATCGACTCCAAAGCGGGTGACACTGCCAAGTCAGCATCCGAAACGACATCTGTTTATGTTAACATCATGAATTTATTTCCATGTTCTTGTCTGTCAGCTTTGCAGACAGGTTACTCGACATCAAAGAGAACGAAAAATTTCGCGGAGAAGGTTCGGCAGAGGATCAAGCATTTGGACTCCGTCGTGTCCTGGTTGATATCAAGGAAAAATATTTGATAAAGTATGGTAAACTCCTCTGGTTTGGGTTTGGGTTTGGGTAGGATCGGAAGTGTGTTTGGTCGTACACTAGATATAAGAAATAGGATAGTATATGTTGTGAAAATTTAAAATATATTAGTTTAGAGTTTGGCTTCAATATGATTTTTTTTTTAATTGTATAATAAATAAATAGGGTTAATTAAGTAACTACTTTGTTACTTCAATTTCTAGGGTTTGAATAAATTATTGGTTAATTTTATATCAAAATACTAAATAACCGTATATAAAATTACAATTTATTAACTTCATAAAAACTTCTATTTTATTTATTATTTTACTCAGTTTTCAGATGATATTTGCTATTTGTTAATGTAACTTTATTTGCACGGCCAGTATGATTTTTCCCCCAAATGGTGAATTATCTAACATGTTTGAAAAAAAATGGTAATTGATCCTTCAGTTAAAAAATTATACTAAATATTTTTTAAATTTATAAAATCAACATAATACTTTTTCAAACATTACTGTTACATCCTAAAAAGTTATATTAATGTTATAATTAAATTTTGACTTCAATTGATCCCTAATCGGAGGATTGAACTCAGACCAAGTCGCCCAAGTCCGGAGACCTAATTTGGGTTAACTATAGAACTCCGATTGCGGCTCAATTGGACCTCCAATCAGCTGGACCAGATTGAGACCAAACTTGGTCCAATGGATTGGGGGCTCCAATTGAGCCTCAATGAGGGTTCTATAGTCTGGATTTAGACCCAAATCAGGTCACCCAAGCTTGGTTCGATAAGCTCTCGACTCATGATTTAATTCGATGAGGGCAAACTCAATCCCAAAAAATATAATTCTTAGAACTCAATTAAGTCGAATACAAACTTCAGTAAATAGTGTGAATGAAGTGTCTTTGTTCTACCTCAACTAGATTTAAAAGAATTACAATTCAGAAACTTAATAAAAATGTCAGGTATGTGTACGTGTGGCACGCGATCGTGGGATACTGGGGAGGTGTGAACCCGAATGTGACTCCAATGAATCGCTACGCACCCAAGTTGGTTCACCCTGTTCCATCTCCAGCTGTGGCATCGCACGCGTCTGATCACGTTTTACAGAGCGTTATTCTCAACAAAGTTGGCCTGGTGGACCCTGACAAGGCCTTCGACTTCTACAACGACCTCCATGCATACCTCGCCTCTGCAGGCGTTGACGGTGTGAAGGTCGATTCTCAAACTGTTCTGGAAACACTTGGCGAAAGCTACGGCGGGCGAGTAAAGCTTGTTCGGAAGTTTCATCAAGCGCTAGAAGAATCCGTGGCAAGAAATTTCCGTGGCAATCAACTCATCTCCTGCATGAGCCATAACACAGACAGTTTATATAGGTACGTAACATCACAGTGATCAAAAATTCTGTTTTTATTTTTTGGAGTGTTTGAAGATGACTTGTGTGACAAGCAATGCTGCAGTGGCAAGAAAGCGAATGTAATAAGGGCATCAGATGATTTCTTCCCTAGAGATGCAGCATCCCACACGATTCACATCGCGTCGGTCGCTTACAACTCGATCTTCGTAGGAGAATTCATGCAGACAGATTGGGATATGTTTCATGTACGTTTTAAGTTCGTGTTTGATAATTTTAACTAATTACTGAAGAACGTATCTGAGAATTCAACTTGGTATCAGAGTCTTCATCCGATGTCCGAGTACCATGGAGCAGCTCGTGCCGTTGGAGGATGTCCGGTGTATGTCAGGTAAATACACAAGTAAAATCATAACCAACATTTCCAAATAGTAACATAGAATTAGGGCTTAATGTTCTAACTAGGGATGACCGGTTTCAGATACCTTGTGATTTTAGAGGGTTTCAAAACCTACTCTCTTGCAAACAGGGTTTTGAATTTTGAAACCGGAACCTATCGTGTTGCATTTGGAACCGGAACCTATTAGAACTTGTTTATACTAACGGTTATGGATACCCTATTTGGAACATGATTTAAAATAAATTATCTAAAACTTGTTTATACTAATCGGTTTGAAACCGGGTTTTCCCCAAAACAACAATACAATCATTCAACAATCATAATTTTTCACAAATTATACATGTAGAAGAGTCAAGATTGTTCGCTTCGTGCAAGAGAAAAGAACTGCAAGAGAAAAGAACTGCGAGAGAAAACTGAGGAAAAAAATTACAAAAGTTTTATACTATGTAAAACAACAACAAATTTAGAGTTAGAAACTTATAAATTATAATAGAACGATAACTGCTAATTTTTTTCTTAATATTAATATTATATATATATATATATAATCGGTTCTGGGTCATTTAGGGTACATACCCTGTTATCCGGAAAGAAATCTAAAATACAAGTTCTAAAAAAAAATTGAATCCTACCCTATTATTAAAACTGTTATCCGGAACCTGCCTTATTCCGGATGGATAATTTGCTTACTCCTAATTCTAACTGACATTACTATTTGTATTTAAGTAGTTTTTTTTTCTGGGTTTTTTGTTTGTTTCAGTGATCAGCCCGAGCACCACGACTTCAATCTACTGAAGAAGCTTGCACTACCTGATGGATCCATCCTGAGAGCCAAGCTTCCTGGGAGGCCGACAAAGGATTGTTTGTTCTCCGATCCAACCAGAGACAACCAGACGTAAATCCGAAACCTACTAAAACCCTAAACTTTGTTGTTCCCAATTAAGCAATAATCTGTCTTATCATGATCGGTTGCAGCCTTTTGAAGATATGGAATCTGAATGAGTTGTGTGGAGTCATAGGAGTATTCAACTGCCAAGGAGCGAGCTGGTGTCGTGTAGAGAACAAAAACCTAATTCATGACGACAGACAACACCAACCATTAACTGGGTTTATTACAGCAACAGATGTTGAGTATCTTACCAGGGTTGCAGATGATGGATGGAATGGGGATACAGTTATATACTCTCATCGGAAAGGTATACAATTAATCCATACACTTATAATCTCCATTATTCAGAATTTTTTTAAAAATTAATTATAAAAGAATATATATATTTAGAAAAATAAATATACAAAAAAATATTTCGAAATATGATTATACCCGCTACCCGAGTGTGCTACTTATTTGCAAATTGCTCCTAGGGTAGCAACACTCTACCCCAAGTGGCATGGCCATTTTTTTTCATTTGGCGTGTTGCAATGTTTGACGTGTTGGTGTTGCTTAGGGGTGACTCTATACTCTCCTACTTAAGCAAAATTAAGCAACTATTGCTTTGTCCTATGAATGAGGCATAATATATATATATAATTTTTTATGTGTGTATTATTCTATCAATCCAAAAATAAAAATTTTAATTTTAAAGACTAGTTAACGTCATTTATGTAGTAATTAAATTATCTACGTACAATTTTTTTTAATTTTTTCTGAGTGAGTATATAATTACATTTTTCACCTAATTTATTTTATCATTCCTGTCAAATTATAAGACAAACGATGTTAGGTTAAAAAATTAAATATGCATCTAATAAAAAAATTCAAAACAGTAGAGTTGGTAAATAATTGAATTTCGTCACAAATGTAATTAACCTTGTTGAGTTTGAACTAACATTGTTTTAGTTATAATTTTTTAAGTCAAATTTTCATATCTCAACTTAGGGCAGATCGTATAGTAAATCTGTAAATCCAAATTTAATATTTTTTTGTATAATTTGAATTGCAATTAAAATATCTACTTACTATAAAAAAAAAATACACATAATTTAATTTTTAATTAAATACCGAGTCATTGAAAAAAACAAATGGGCAATATATATATTATGTCCAATTCATACGGCAAAACAACAGTTGCTTACTTTGCTTAAGAAGAAGACTATACTGGAGTCCACTTATTAAAATTATTTATTTACCGTTTAATCATTTGTAATTAACTATTACAACTTAAGCATCCAAAAGTGTTGTAATCGAACTTTAATGAAATTAGTTCCTTTCATTGTAGGAAGGAAGTCACTGAGGAACGAGAGGGTTACCCTAACTTTTAGTATATATATATATATATATGTAGCTTTAAACATTAAAAAATATATTTTTTACGACATACTTAATTTATGTCTAACAGAATAGGAATATAGAATTAGAATTGGTAATAAGGAATGAAAATATTAAATTGTCTGGTTTATTGTTTAAAGTATAATAGGAATATAATATTTTAGAATTTAATGTTTGGCTGATATATAGAATGATATATGAAAATTAAATATAATTTATATTAAAAGTATATTTACTTTAAATATCAATATTTAAGAAAAACTAAATTATGAAATAATAGATTAATTAGTTTTAATTAAAAATATAATCTATTAGAAACTTTAGAATAAATTAATTATTAATAATTAAATTAATTACTGAAATATATTTAAGTTTAGACATTTTGGTAATTAATTAAAATAATTGAGAGCAATTTCATCATTTTAGTCCTACTTTTTATTCTGAAAAAATCCGAAATAGTCCTTCAGTCTAAAAATCAAAGAATCACTATTCCAAAAATCCTCCAAATTCCGATTTCATATCTAAAAATTTCATGTATTCCATCCAAACACCCCTTTAGTCTTTTAAATTTATTTTTTTTCCCTTCAAATAATTTTATTTTAACTTTTTATACCCAAAAGGTTTACATCCTTACTAATGTAGATCCAACAATTGATGATTTCTCTCTTCAATACAAGTGTAGGTGATTTGGTTTATCTATTGAAGAATTCCTCACTCTCGGTTACACTTAATCCCCGAGAGTACGAGATTTACACGGTTGTTCCCGTCGTCACCTTCCCCGGCAAGGCAAAATTCGGAGCTATAGGTTTGCTCGACATGTTCAACTCAGGAGGAGCCATTGCCAAAGTTACGTACGAAACTGATATATCTAGCAATGCTGATATTACTATTCACTTGAAAATTCGGGGGTGCGGCCGAGTTGGAGTTTACTCATCGATACGACCTAAAAGCGTATCGATCGATTCAATTGAAGTTCGGTTTGGATATGAGGAAGGAAATGGAATGGTGAGCTTTGATCTTGATGTTGCGAAGGAGGAGTTATACTTTTGGAACATTAGTATTGAGATGTGATGTCCACGGTCCACACGACATCCTAGTATTGACTTGGTACGAATATATGTGTGATCATTTATGTTGGGACAAGGATTTATGGATGCTGATTGGATACTCATCAGAGTTTCGAGAACCAGCAAAAAGGGAGAACCAGCAAAAAGGAGAGCGCAATCCTTTGGGTCTCTTACTGATTCTTAAATGAGTATTTTGTATATTGTAAACTCTTCATTTTTTAATATATGTAAAAAAATAAGTATATATATAGAGAGAGAATCAAACCATGTTAGGCAACTGGATCTTTGCGTGTAATGTATCCAGTGATTTTTGGGATAGGGTGTATTGCGGTTCTTGTACGTAATATTGCATTTATCATATGTAACTTCTGTTGGAAAGGTATTCAAAATATGCGGGAAGATATGCCAAATATTTTGCACAAGCTGAGGGACCGAAAAATGATGGTTAACTAGGCGGCGAACACTCTCAAGGCGATCGCATGAGAGATCGAGGGCGATCGTGTAGATTTGGGCGACCGCCCGGGGCTTAAGGCGATTACTGAGCTTATATGTGATCTGTAACTTTATATGAGTATGAGCCGGTTTAAATGTGACCGTATCTCCAAAACCATATTTTTTTTTTCTTTCATAATGACTATTTTTGAGAAAACTCTAGATAAAGGAAAAGAATATCCAAATAGTAAAAGAGAATATTCTTCCCAAGAAATTCACGGATCCTCATCCTATTACTGCCGTGGTAAAGCACGTAGGGACTAGGTCAAGGTGGTGGTGTAATTTCTATTTGTATCATCTATTTTATTTTTAGCATATTTAAAAAATATATTTAGTCAGAATTTTGAAATCATAGAAAAAAATTTCGAAGAAAAACAACATCATAGCTGACGTTATAAATTTAACTAATAAATTGACTGAATATCAACCTTTTTTAAACTTTTATTAATTCCTTTGAGCAAACATATTTACTAATAAATGCTTATTTTAAGTATAGAATAAGTAGATTTTTTTTGAAAACTAACTATATTGATTTTTTTATTTAAAAAAGTAAGTATGTAAATTTTTTTTATAGAAAAATAGATATACGCGCACTCCGGGGTCGCGCCTATTCAAAAAAACGCCATGCCATTTTTTTTTTTTGAAAATCAATATTTTTTTTTAACGATAACTCGATGTTTAATTAAAAATAAAATTATGTATCTATTAAAAAAATTATAGTAAGTAGATATTTTAATTGCGATTCAAATGATGCAAAAAATATTAAACTTGTTTGTACTTTGAAAACGATTACACAAAATAAATACGAAATTGCAACAATCATACAAAATGATCATATAATCGTAAAATATAGATAGATTCAAGTTACCCTATTACTACCTGAAACCTAATTTAAGTACCTGTTCCGAATAGAATCCCATTCCAAATGGATAATTTGCGTATTTGGTAAAAAAAAAATGGATAATTTGCGTACACCAACTATACACTAAATTTTTAAAGGGTTAAATATCAAGTAGCTACCTGAACTTTGAACGTTTTGCAACAAGTTACCTGAACTTTGAAAATTCAAAATAAGCTATATCAACTTTGAAGAAGATGCAAATAACTATCTCCGTCCAATTTTTCGTCAATTGTCGTCGGAAAGTCGTTAGAAATTAGTCAGATGTAGCTATTTGCACATTCTTCAAAGTTGAGGTAACCCGTTTTGAATTTTCAAAATTCGAATAGGTCGTTGCAAAACGTTTAAATTTTAGGTAGGTATATGGTATTTAATCCATTTTTAAATACAAGCCGTGTCGTGTGCTGCTAAATTTTAGGTTACGGTTTTTTTTTTTTTTGACCAAGGATTACGGATATGACGCAAGATTGTTCTCATCTTGCACGCACCGGAAACGTCCAATTCGAAGAGAGAGAATCATCTCGTCTTCATTTGGTTTCCTCCTGAATCACTCCCGCATGTAGACTGTAGACTGTAGAGAATAGAGATTGTCATTGTGGTCGCTTTCTCTTCTGTCAAGTGTCAATCACGTTTCTCTCTAACATGCAACTGTGTTTACCTTCCATTCGCCAAAAGCCTTCCAATTGGGTCCACTGCCATTAAAGCAAGCCTTCGAGCTATATCCACTTGGAGCGAAGGTTTACTCCACTACCTTTTTTGCGGAATTTCAGGTTTATTGCTCTGCCGCAGAGGCTAGAGTGAGCAATGCCGAACCGGAACTTGGAGAAACTGGCCTCTATCGACTCTCAGCTACGGGCTCTAGTGCCGGCCAAAGTGAGCGACGACGATAAGCTCGTCGAGTACGACGCCTTGCTGCTCGATTCGTTCCTCGACATCCTCCAGGACTTGCACGGAGAAGATCTCAGGGAGACGGTAATGTGCTTCTTTAGTGTAGTAATCGTGTTTTCACGTTGACGATAATGATCGGGCATCCGTGCCGTTTCTTGTTTCTGTCATCCATTTCGTTAATCGGATTTACATTCTGAATCAAGTGTTACTGGTGATTCTTGTGTTGTAATGAACTCCGATTTGATGATTTCAGTTGCTTTGTGTAAATCACCTGACTGCATTAGTTCTAGATTTGGTGATCTGCAATTTTGACGAACATGTTGTTCGAGGGATGCGCTTCTGATGGATTTTACAGATCATAGAATGTCTAGGATTGTTATCTCTAACTTAATGGTGTGGTATGATCTTAACTAGGTGCAAGAGTGCTATGAGCTTTCTGCTGAGTATGAAGGAAAGCACGATCCAAAGAAGCTTGAGGAATTGGGGAGTGTTTTGACCAGTTTGGACCCTGGTGACTCGATCGTGATTGCGAAATCTTTCACCAACATGCTTAATTTGGCCAATTTAGCGGAGGAGGTCCAGCTTGCTTACCGCCGAAGGAACAAACTGAAGAAGGGGGACTTTGTTGATGAGAACTCAGCCACCACTGAGTCAGACCTTGAGGAAACTATTAACAGGCTTGTCTTCAAGCTGAAGAAATCTCCTGAGGAAGTCTTTGACGCCCTCAAGAATCAAACAGTGGATCTTGTTTTTACAGCTCACCCCACGCAGGCAGTTCGTAGATCGCTGCTTCAGAAACATGGGAGGTTTGTGCCAACCATATTCCTCAATTCATATCCTGGATCTTTATGCTATTAATTGAACAGTATCCGTTAATATTACCAAGGCACATATTTTTGGTTTCAGAATCAGTACCTTATGAATTTTTGGTTTTAGAATCAGTACCTTATGAACTCTACGCAGTTCCTTCTTGTCGTGTAAAGTTTGTTTTGTTTGTTAAAACAGACAGATGAGAAATTGTATCTGAATATTTTGTTCTAAAACAGATTTCTTAAAAGCTTGTATTTTCACCATGTCCTGTTGTCGTTTGACTGGATATAAATTGGAACTTCTCAGGGTTCGAGATTGTCTGGCCCAACTATATGCTAAAGACATCACTCCAGATGATAAGCAGGAGCTCGATGAAGCTCTTGAGAGAGAGGTATGATTAATATTCCAACCTGCTTACTGGAAATGTTGATACATGTTGTTTTAGTTCTTTGGAATAAATATATGAAATTGCATTTTGTATAGATTCAAGCTGCATTCAGAACAGATGAGATCCGAAGGACTTCTCCAACTCCACAAGATGAAACGAGGGCAGGAATGAGCTATTTTCATGAAACAATATGGAAAGGCGTTCCTCAGTTTCTGCGGCGTGTTGATACTGCTCTGAAGAATATAGGGATCAATGAAAGGATCCCATACAATGCACCATTAATTCAGTTCTCGTCTTGGATGGGTGGTGATCGTGATGGTATGATATGATCTTCATGACAGGATATCTTTGTTTGTACCAAAAGATGTTAGCTTATTCATGATATATAAGTTCCTAAATATAAAATGACATCTAATATGGATTTCAGGCAATCCAAGGGTAACTCCAGAGGTGACAAGGGATGTTTGCTTATTATCTAGAATGATGGCTGCTAATCTGTATTATTCTCAAATAGAGGACCTCATGTTTGAGGTACTAAGACATGAACAGTATTATATTTAGATTCTTGAGAAATCCAAGTTGTAATTTTCTCTTTTTTTTTTAATCATTAAACATCTGTCATTCACACATTCTACCACTTGCAGTTGTCTATGTGGCGTTGCAATGACGAACTTCGTGCTCGTGCTGATCTACTCCAGAGTTCCTCAAAAAGAGATTCCAAGCACTACATAGGTAACAGCTCCTATAAGTTTCTTGTAGCAGCATTAGTAGCAAGTAATTGCTGCAAATAGGTGGTGGTTACAAGTTGTTATGATTTGGGAGGTAGTGATTGGTTAGAGGTAGTGATGATTTGGGAGGTAGTGATCGGAGTCGCTAGTAGACATAGTTAGACACGTTAATACAGTTAAACAAACAGTGCAGTGGGAGCTATAGACTAGAGAGGGGAAGTAAAAAATGGTGAAAGAAGAGCTCAATAGCTCATTTCCACTCAATGGATTCCACTGGAAGAGAATTGCTCTACTCTACCCGAAAAGACGACTCTCTACACACAAAGACCATAATACCTTCTACTGCGATACTTATAGTAGAATTTGAGATAAATTAGGTTGATTGATTACAGTGAAGTCATAACTATTTTGACTGAAACTTTTTAAACCGTCACTCCTTTTATTATCTTGAAACCTCAGTGTGTTCTCATTCTTGTTTAGCTTCTCATTTTTTTCAATTGGCTCTTGGTACAGAGTTTTGGAAACAAGTGCCACCAAACGAACCATATCGTGTCATTCTTGGTGACGTGAGAGACAAGTTATATCAGACACGTGAGCGTACTCGTCAATTATTAGCTCACAGTACCTCCGACATTCCAGAGGAAGCTACTTTCACCAATATTGAGCAGGTACTACTTTACCCCATTCCCAGTTCCTCATTCTTTATCCCAAAATTCCAAATCTACATTTCTAAACTCCTTTAATTGTTTATTTTTCTCTTCAAATGTTGTCTAGTTCTTGGAACCTCTTGAACTCTGCTATAGATCACTCTGCTCCTGTGGAGACCGAACCATCGCTGATGGGACTCTCCTTGATTTCCTGAGACAAGTCTCCACCTTTGGCCTATCCCTTGTGAGGCTCGACATCAGACAGGAATCTGACAGACACACCGATGTCCTCAATGCCATCACCAACCACCTAGAAATCGGTTCCTACAGAAAGTGGTCTGAGAAGCGCCGCCAAGAATGGCTCCTCTCAGAACTAAGCTGCAAGCGCCCACTCTTTGGTCCGGACCTCCCTATGACTGAGGAGATTGCAGATGTTCTAAGCACATTCAATGTGATAGCGGAACTACCATCTGACTGCTTTGGTGCTTACATCATCTCCATGGCCACTTCCCCATCCGATGTCCTTGCTGTTGAGCTCTTACAGCGAGAATGTCAAGTGAAACAACCTCTGAGGGTCGTTCCTCTGTTTGAGAAGTTAGCTGATCTCGATGCTGCTCCTGCTGCTGTGGCCCGATTATTCTCCATAGACTGGTACAGAAACAGGATTGACGGGAAACAAGAGGTCATGATCGGGTACTCTGACTCAGGCAAAGATGCTGGTCGTCTGTCTGCAGCATGGCAACTGTACAAGGCACAGGAGGAGCTTATTACGGTTGCAAAAAAGTTTGGTGTGAAGCTAACCATGTTTCACGGTCGTGGTGGAACTGTTGGACGAGGTGGTGGCCCGACCCATCTTGCTATACTGTCCCAACCCCCTGACACGATCCATGGGTCTCTCCGTGTCACAATCCAGGGAGAGGTCATTGAGCAGTCCTTTGGAGAGGCACACTTGTGCTTCAGGACTCTTCAGAGGTACACAGCGGCAACACTTGAGCACGGAATGCACATTCCTGTGTCACCGAAGCCCGAGTGGCGGGCCCTCATGGATGAAATGGCGGTCGTGGCCACTGAGGAGTACCGCTCCATCGTGTTCAAGGAACCTCGCTTTGTCGAGTACTTCCGCCTTGTAAGATCTCAGAACCCCAAAGATAATATTATTTTTCTTTATCCAGTATCTGATCGGAAAATAGGATTGAACCACCTTATAAAGCTCAGGGCTACTATTGGATCCCAACAATAATGATTCTTTTAAATCCGGATGCCTATAAGATACAAAAATGAGAAGTTTCCATGTTTGTGATAAATTTTTCTATATCTTGTTTGTTTCAATTCAGGCCACACCCGAATTGGAATACGGTCGGATGAACATCGGTAGTCGCCCATCAAAGAGGAAGCCAAGCGGGGGCATCGAGTCCCTTCGTGCAATCCCATGGATCTTTGCATGGACCCAAACACGGTTCCACCTTCCCGTGTGGCTTGGATTCGGGGCAGCATTCAAGCACATCATCGAGAAGGACATAACGAACCTTCACATGCTGCAGCAGATGTACAATGAGTGGCCATTCTTTCGGGTCACAATCGACTTGATTGAGATGGTGTTTGCTAAGGGAGATCCCGGGATTGCCGCCTTGTATGACAAACTTCTTGTCTCGGAGGACCTGTGGGGTTTTGGGGAGCAGTTGAGAGCCAAGTATGAAGGAACTAAACAACTCCTCCTTCAGGTATAGATGTTAAACCCTTTCAGATACTCACTGATCTTTTGCTTTATAATTAAAAACTGGTTGTTCTATTGTATTTACATTCAGGTTGCAGGACACAAGGATCTTCTGGAAGGCGATCTGCACTTGAAGCAGAGGCTCCGTCTGCGTGACTCGTACATCACAACCCTCAATGTCCTTCAAGCCTATACACTGAAAAGGATCCGTGACCCGAACTACCAAGTCAAAGTCCGACCTCACCTCTCGAAGGAGATAGTGGACTCGAGCAAACCTGGTGACGAGCTGTTGAAGCTGAACCCAACCAGCGATTATGGTCCGGGTTTGGAGGACACACTCATATTGACCATGAAGGGGATTGCTGCTGGACTTCAGAACACCGGCTAGAAAGAAAGAAAGAACAGATTGGGGTGGTTGTTGTCGTCTTGAATAATTTAGTATGTTTCTGCGGTCTTTCTGTATTAGATACTTCAAGCTCGAAAGCGGGTTCGGACGAGGTCCGGGAAGAGGAAGCTGCGGCGGAGGCATCGGATGTAGTAACTAGTAAGCTAGTAGCCTTGTTTCTGCTCTCTCCTATAGAAGTGGGAAGCACGAATGAACCATACAGTATGGTGGGTAATGTGGTAAGGAGTAAGGACACTCTGTTGTACTAATCTCGATGAAATATATATAAAAATATACTTTTTATAGTTATCACAAATTTGAATGTACAAGTTTTAATCACGATAGGAAGAACTGTTCAACACTTAAGAGGAGTATGTATATATTCAAATATGTGGCGATCAAAAGTGTCATTAAACTTGTACAAAATAAAAAGGTTAATTATTTTTTTTTAAAAATAGTTTGTAAGTTTCAGTTTTTTAAACAAAAATAAATCCTCGCTGAACCAAAAATTATACTGTTTTTTAAAGAAAAAAATGTTGTTTTAGACCGAGCAACAATGTCTTGTTGAAGCTAGATCTCATTTAAATGAAAGTATAATATAATCAACTAAATTTTGTTTATTTAAATATTTTTTAATTTAGATATTTTCTCAGCAGCACAAATTAGTAAATGAAAATGTGAACCACTCTATGGCATACCATCTTCTTATTAAAATTCGGAAGTTACTTAAATGCTATATGCACTTGGAGTTTTTACAAGTGCCTATCTAAACTCAAAAGACTACAAAAATAGTGATTAGAATTTATAAGAAATCAAAACCAACATTCACTAAAATTTCAACCTACTTATTTTGACCTACAAACGTATTTTATGTTTTGATACTTTTAAAAAGTATGAGATACTATTTAAATTTAAAAACTACCTCCGTTAACAATTTTATTCGTTTTTAAGGAAAGTATTTTATTTTTATCCTCAACCTTACATTAAAAAAAAAAAAAATTTATTCAAAAAAATCATCTTTATCCACTCAATAATTTCTTATTTAACACAAATACTCTCTAAAACAATAACACTCAAAATATGATCTTTAACACAAATAAAATAAAATAGATCAAATATATTTTCTTTATCTTAATATACTGGAAAGTGAAAATAATTTTGTTTTTTTTGGTCAAACGGTGTTTGCTTCCTGAGAAAGAAAAGAATCGGTTCGGTCGACGTTTTCGACTCGGATCCCTCCTGAACCCATTTCAATCTTACCGTCATTTCCGTCGTAGGCGGGGACTGAGATTTGCTCTTTACACGAAGAGGCGTACGACTGGGAGATTTTCGGCAGTGAAGCAAGCGATGTCTCTATCGACGCGTCAGAGGCGTCCATGGGCGAGGGATCCTTCATCATCTTCGACGGCAGATTACTCCAAAACCGATAAGCCGAAGAAGTACGGGGCCTCGGAGGAGGAAGGCAAAGGCCTAGGATGGCTCATGCCATTTTTTGCCCTTGGTTTGTTTAGGTACATGAGCGCCACGTCGAACATCATACATGACTGCGACGAAGTGTTCAACTACTGGGAGCCGCTCCACTACCTTCTCTATAAATCGGGGTTTCAGACTTGGGAGTACAGGTGAGAACTACTGCTTCTTGTAGTTTTGGCGTTCTAGCTAGAAATTGAAGTGTAATTGCAAGTTCATTTGAGCAGATACTAATGTTTTACTTCTAGGAAAATGGGAATGGATTAATAAAGACAATGACCTTGCGTTGGGATTACCGTTGCTTTATTGCAGATCATTTCTTGATTTTGACGATTATGAGATTTTGTTTGAGTTTGAATGTGAATGTGAAGTGATGGATAAATGCTGGTTATGGATAGTGCTTTTGGTAAATACGAAGTAGTAAGTCTCACCTGATTTTAGTATTTGATAGTGCAATAATTGTTTCTTCATTGAAGCTCTGATCAAGTGTTACAGTGATGATAGCAACCATTTTGTGCTGACTAGCTTATCTTACTCTCTTAGGAGTAGCTTATCGGAGTGATGCATTTTTCTTTGAAAATAGAAAAGATTTATCACAAGCTACTATTAATGTTCTTCATTTGTTCATAGTTTTTAAGCTTGGTCATATTACTTGTTGGGGTCTATAAGAAGTGTTTGGTGGACTCTATTCCACAATTTTTTGGGGGAGGTGACAGGCAATTTTTTACTTTCTAGATCATTATCATCTGCAAATTCCATTTTTTCTCATTTGCTTTCTCATGCTCTGTTCTTCTTCAGTGTCGATGCTATCAGTTTAAATGTGATCCTATACTCATATTCAGATGGTTCCCCTTGTTACCTACAATTGAATTTTACATTTTGCTTGTTTTCGCAGTTCACAATTTGCACTTAGGTCATATTTATACATCAACTTCCATGAACTTGTGGGCCGACCTGCTTCCCTGTGGTTTGCTGAAGATAAAGTAAGAAAATAATGTTCTTTCCCTTGTGTTTGTTGAACCATTCTCACTCATTAGAGACTTAGAGTCACCACAATCATGTTACTTCCACATTTTACTCGAATCAGTGACACCTCGTGTTTTCTTCAATATATTCAGGTTCGGGTCTTCTATGCAGTGAGATTCTTTATTGGATTTCTTTCCGTCGTTGCAGATATGGTGTTAGTTGTAGCACTTTCAAGGAGATATGGGAAGCGATTAGCTTCTTATGCCCTTGCCATGTTATGCTTGACCAGTGGCTGTTTCTTCTCGAGCACAAGTAAGCAAACATTCTCATCTTTATTTTTTATAATGTAATAACATGATCACAGTGATATTGGCGATTTATTAGCATAGTGGGGCAACCTATTAAAAGACTTGTCTTCATGAAGTGAAGAATGCCGCTGTTTATCTCTTAACTCTTTGTCCTCTGTCTGATGTTATTTACTGCAGGTTTTCTGCCAAGTTCATTCTCTATGTATGCAATGTCTCTCTCCTCGGGTTTATTTCTGCTTGGGAAATACCCTTTTGCAGTTGCTGTGGCAGCTGTAGGGGTGATTCTTGGATGGCCATTCTCAATATTGGCCTTTTTGCCTATCACGTTCTATTCATTGTCTAGAAGATTTAAAGCAGCATTTTTCGCTGGCTCGGTCATTTCCGTACTAGTACTAGTAAGTTAACTAAAATGCGGAGTTGGAAAATCATATGTTTTAGTCACTTAGCATGACCTATAATCCTCATTGCAAGGGTAATATGTTATTTTACAGGCAGCCTCTCTGCTCGTGGATCACTACTATTATGGAAGATGGGTCTCTTCCGTACTAAACTTGCTGATATATAATGTCCTAGGAGGCGGGGAGAGCCATTTGTATGGAGTTGAAGAGGCTTCGTTCTATCTGAGGAATGGATTTAACAATTTTAACTTCTGTTTTGTCCTTGCTTTGTTGTTTCTGGCTATTATTCCTATTGCAAGGAAAAAGTATGCCCCTGACCTGCTAGTTGTGGTCTCACCGCTCTACATTTGGTTGGCTTTCATGTCTTTGCTGCCACACAAGGAAGAAAGGTACCACTAAGTGCATTTATTTTGTGAACTTTGCAAGTGTAACTTTTCCATTTTTGACTCACAACAGTGGTTACTTTCATACTAAAGATGGCTGGTAAAAATAAAATGGAAAGGGTTAGTATAATTGCAGTATTGGGTGAAGAGAGGATAGTAACTGCATCCTCTCTTTTTTTGCACAGATTCCTTTATCCAGTGTATCCACTTATCTGTATCGCTGCCTCATCCGTCATGGAGAGCTTTCCAGATCTCTTTAGGGACAAGTATAATCAACACGAATACTCTATTGCTGTCACGGTGAGTCTCTGTCGATGCTTTAGTACGCTCATGAAATTTAGTATTATTAAACTTAAGCTACAATCTCATATGCAGATCGCCAAAGTCCTTCGACCTATTGTCCTAGGCCTCATTTTATGTGCCTCCCATGCTCGCACTTTCTCACTGATTAATGGCTATGGTGCCCCAATAGAAATTTATAAGCTTCTGGAGCATCATGACGAGGTTGGAAATGGTGAGATTCAAGATTTTACATTGTTTTTCATTCATATCAAGCCCCCACCCCCATCTCCCCACACAAAAAAACTAGACTTCGAGCGTACTTATGTTGTCATATTTGCTTCAGGTTCTGTTTTATGCGTTGGAAGTGAGTGGCATAGATACCCATCATCATTCTTCGTGCCTGATTTTGTGAGTGAAGTCAGATGGATCGATGATGGGTTCAAAGGTCTGCTTCCCTTGCCATTCAATTCTACCCTCGGAGGAACTTCATCTGCCCCGCCATACTTCAACGACAAAAACAAGGCATCCGATGAACAATACGTAAATCCTCTAAAACTACCTCATTAACTCTTTTAAAGTATTCATTGTTTCATACAACATGAATGAGTGACCTGTTGTTGGATTTTCAGCTTCGTGACATCAATGCCTGCACTTTTCTTGTGGAATTACAACTAAATCGCCCTTTCCCTACCCGTGGAAGTGATCTTGAGAAATGGGAGGTAATTGATGCTGAACTACTGTTATTTTCCAGAAATGTAATTTTTTTTACTGCAGGAATAATGTGATGTTTTCCTTTTCTGTTCAGACGATTGCAGCATTGCCGTATCTGGATCGGGAGCTTTCACCTGCCAAATATCGGTCGTTCTTCATACCGTATGTTTGGCAGGAGAAGAATGTCTTTGGTATGTACAAGCTCCTGAAGAAAGTTCACAGCTGAAATAGGGAGACTTCATTAAAATAGTGATCTTAGAACAAGTGAAGTTTATCAGTCGGATCTGGATATTTACTCAAGACTCTGAACCGTAGAAAACTCTCCTTTTTCGGACTTTTGAGAGCCAAAACTGTAACACGTTGATTTTTTCATCAGCTCCCAGAGGTACAATTTTCCTGCAGAAAGTATAAATATTTTGAGAAAAAAAATGCTGAAAATTTTCAAATGATATAGGATAGAAAATGCTTAAATAGATTGTGATGTTTATTAACCATAAGCTTTGTGATTTTCAATTTTTTTTTAATGATCTAAAAAAGTAACGGAAAAGAATAATGGTGCGCCAATGGTAGTTGGTGTGGTGCCAACCCAAATCCTTAACCTCCTTATAGATAGATAGAAGAAAAGGTATTGGTTGGTATTCATTTTAGCGTTTGACCCACGCCACCATATCAACACGCACAGAACCATTATTACGATAATAATACATTATTAACTACTTTTGCTTATATATATATATACTCTATAAAAATTGATGAATTATATAGTAATTTGTTAAGTTCAATTTTAGGATATGGTAATATATTAGTTAAATTTTACACATATTCTTATATGTATAACAACATTGTTAGAATTTACGGAGATTTCTAACTGAATCTTGTAAATATATATATACCGTTAGCTGAATTTTTAAGAGTGAAACGTATGCTTATTTAAGACATCGTTAGATGTTTTTTTTGGCTAAATAAAATGTTTAACTAAATAAGCAAAATCAAAGTACAATAATGAATTTTTAACCGAAATATACCCAATTTAATAAGTAAATACCAAAATGTCTCCATTTTGCCAACATAGACGAATCTATATCAACCTGCAACTCCCAATCGTGGGTAGAAACTTTAACGTTACCGTTAGTTTCACCCGCGACTGGAAGTCGCAGATGAGTGACAATAATCATCACCCACAAATGGGAGTCGCAGGTGAGTTTTTTTTTTCTCTTTCAGTCAGTTTCACCCGCGACTCCCATTCGCGAGTGAAACTGACCGTTAGTTCCATCCACAAATAGGAGTCGCAGGTGGAATATGTATTTTTTGAAGTTTTGAAAAAATCCGAGTTAGGTGGATCCTGGTCGTGTCTGGTTTTGTTTGATTGGGGTCTTGATACAATCAACAATAATGTGTTTGTTTTTCTCTACAAACTATACACCGTATTTGTTACTGTTTCATTTGAAAAGACATTTCAAACACTTGTCTTTTCACCTCTCTAATCTTTGTATTATATTATAAAATATATACTTTTTAACTTATCAATATCCAATACCATACGTTAAATCTTTTTTCTCTGGTCAAGTCAATTTCTTATAATGAAAATATGAGTTTTGAGGAAATAAAAGACTCCACTTTTATGGGTGAGGAAAAAGAGTTTAAAAAAATAATAATTGAAGTTTTGAAATCCACGACCGATCGATCACGTACGGAACAGAACAATGTGCCATAATTACAAGAATGAAGTTTTTCCAAAACTTCAAAAAATAAACATGTTCCACCCGCAACTCCCATTTGTGGGTAGAACTAACAGTCAGTTCTACCCACGAATGAGTCGCGGGTGGAACTGACGGAAATAAAAAAAATATACTCACTCGCGACTCTCAGTCGTGGGTGAAACTGACGGTAACGTTAAAGTTTCCACTCGCGACTCCTAGTCGTGGGTTGATATAGATTCGTCTATGTTGGAAAAATGAGGACATTTTGGTATTTACTTATTAAATTGGGTATATTTTGGTGAAATTTTTACAATAATTCAGAACTAATCAATATAAATAAGCAAAACTAGAGTATAATATATAATTTTTTTCCTAGAACTAAATTCCTTTTTAAAGGTGTTTTTAGTTTTTACATATATTTTCATAATTAATAAATTATTAAACTACCATGCAAATTGTCATTTCTTCCTTCAATAATTTCACGTTCTTTTATAGAAAGAGGAAAATGTATAATATTTATATTATATATATATATATATTAATTTGACTAAGAGACATAATATGTTAACAAAATAGCAAATTGAGATTTTTCATTCAATTTGATTGGTCCAACACTACTATATGTTACAATTAGATGTGTGACATCACAATTTTGTTTAGGGGGACATATTCAAATTGTTCAAAATTCCTAATTTAATCTTATGTATTTTTTCTATTATATTTCATATAAGGGAAAAATATAAAAAAACAGTCAAATGTTTGCCTCGTTTTGTAATTGCACTCATAATGTTTGTCTTAACACTCATATGTTTCCATTTGTTTGTAATCACATTTTTCCGTCAATGGTGCTACATTTCCGTCCAATTGAAGTCACGTGTCGTCCATGTGATGTAATAGTTGAATTATATTCCCTTTATACATCTGGCTTTTATACCTATGTATGTTATGTTCCTCCACCACCACCTCCTTATCAAAGAACGCCTCTTTCAATTTCCATTCCTTCACTTCACCCTCCCTCCATAGCCTTACCCTTCTCGGCAACACCTACCTCATAAATGGACTCATTGGCCTAACTAGGGAGACCAGTGTCCCTTCCTCAAGTGCATGCTCCATCATCTACAACGACCCAGTCATCTTCCACGACCCCGATTCCAACACCACCGCTTCCTTCTCCACCAAGTTCACCTTATGCGTCACCAATGTCAACCATGACTCCTCCGGTGATGGCCTTACTTTCTTTATCTCTCCCAACAACGAGACTCTAGGGAGCACTAGCTCGTTTCTCGTCCCGGTCAATGCCACCGGCGGGAACAGAACACGGTTCGTAGCAGTGGAGTTCGACACCAAACTCGACCTCATGTTATCTGATTCAAGCGACAACCATATCGGGTTGGACATCAACATCCTCGATTCTCTGAAAACTGCAGAACTGACTCTCAACCTCAAAAGCGGAGAAGCAATCACAACCTGGATTGATTATAACAGTGACTTGCAGAGTCTGTCGGTGTTCCTGAGCTACTCCCTCATCAAATCGAACAACCCTCTCTTATCTATAGAAATCGATCTGTCGGAGCATCTCAATAAACCGATGTACCCAGGTTTTTGGCTTCCACATAAGGAAACACTGAGCTTCATTCAATCGAGAGTTGGAGCTTCCATACATTAATGTTCTTGCCAAAGTCTAATGAACCTGACAACTCAGTTATCAATCTGCCACCCATCTCTGTCTCGGAGTCCAACCGTGGCCATCATAAGAGTCTTGGACTGGGACTCGGTATTGCAGGCTCAACCTTCTTCTGTGCTTCCCTCATCGTGTTTGGTTATATGTTTGTGAGAAAATGAAAGCGCCTTAAGATGGAGAAGAGCTTCAAGGTCGAGCTAGTTACATGTCCAAAATAGTTCAACTACAAGGAGCTGAAGAAATCAACCAAAGGCTTCCACTCTAACATAATCCTAGGAACACGCGTGTTTGGGTCAGTATACAAGGCAATCTTGTACTCTGGTTTGACGATTGTTGTTAAACGATCGAAGTGACGAAATGGAGAAGTCGATGGTCGAAACGAGGTAGAACATCAGGAGATGGATGCTAGGTTTCAGGTAGAACAACAACGGAGGAGGAGGGAAACTTCAGTTGGAGTGGGTTTGAGAGGGAATAGAAGAACTGAATGAAGAGAATGAGAGTCTCAAAACTCAAATGGTGATGTGATGTTCAGGGATAGAAACGTCTTTTTACTGATATTGTTTCGAAATTAACGGTTGCACATGCCGTGCACATGACAATTAACGACTCAATTTAACGGAATGTGAAGTTACATACAAAATGAAACACATGGGTGCACATATTTACCTCAAAAAACATCTGGGTAAAGTTGCAAATAGGGTTTGAGAGGGAAGAGAAGAACCGAATGAAAAGAATGGGAGTCTCAAAACTCAAAAGGTTATGTGATGTTCAGGGATAGAAACATTTTTTTAATGACATTGTTTTGAAATTAACTGTTGTTAACAACTTAATTTAACGGAATGTGAAGTTACCTACAAAATGAAACACATGGCCAAAAACATACGGGTGAAGTCGAAAATAAAAAAGGCCAAAAAAAAAAAGAGTCGAAAATAAAATAAAAATCATGGTGTTTGTTAATTGTTAGTACTTTTTCCTTTATATAAAGGAAAGAACCCACGCCCATAAGAGAACTCTCATCAATAAAGCAAACCCGAGCGAGGCCTCCTTCCGTGCTGACTGCTGAGCTCGATTTTCCAAATTATAGACGAAACCTCTCCGCCTCTCTTCTCTCCTGGGTGCGTGCAGTGTAATCGACAACCTTGCGATGGCAAACAGTAATCTTCCTCGGAGAATCATCAAGGTCTGTGAATCTACGCGATCTTAGTCTGTTTGATCCACATATAGCCGCACAGAGAGAATTTCGAAGTCGTTCCTTTTCTTGATTGCTTCGCTATTTTTCTTCAGTAATTGATCTATTCGTTGAAGTGAATTGGTAAATCAGTTCATCTCTGAGATGAAATCACTCGATTAGGGTTGCAATTCATTCATTTCCTCGTCGATCGTCTATTGTCTGGGTAGTTTAGTGATTTTCTTATGTTTTAGCTTGAATTGAATGTTTGTGGTATGTTTCAGCTGCACCGAACTATTGGATGTTGTAGGTTACTCCACACAGTGGACGTTATTGAGGGCAATTAACAATAGCTGGCTTTTTTTTTTTTTTTTTTTTGGGGGGGGGGGGGGGGGGGGCAAATAAGATTCTGGAAGTACTGAACTACTTGATGTTCTAAGCAAATTTCGTTGCTCTCTTTCTGCGACCTCATCTCTGTTTATCTGTTATAAAAGAGTATGTAGTGGGTTTTGCGTTAGATACTGATTCAGTTATCAATGTAATTCGATTCTGAAACTTGTATTTGTTTTTTGCTGAACAGGAAACGCAACGTCTCCTCAGTGAACCTGGTAAGCATTTGCACTTTTTCAATCATATAAGTACATGTAGCATCTCTTAAGAGCTGCAAGAAGTTGGATCTGCTGCTGTTTTTTGTTACAAAGTTTGCAGTTATAATCTGCACTGCTCATCAATTTTATCATCTAACTTATATCAAATGACGTAACTGAACCCATTATGATGCAGCTCCGGGGATTAGTGCTTCTCCTTCTGAAGACAATATGCGATATTTCAATGTTATGATTCTGGGACCTTCACAATCTCCTTTTGAAGGTACTACTTGGCCTAGTCATGCGACATCCTCATGGAATTCTTTGTTAGTCTATATTTAGGGATAACTTATCAATATAACTCAGTGTATTTACTTGTACAAGTTTTAGATGTGCTGGTGATTATGTTGAGGCTCATTTATTATTATGTGGGGTAAATGATTCCAGTTCTCTTTCTGTTTGCTGCTGATTAATATTAAGGTTAAAAATTGTGAGCTTTCAGAATCTTGCAATGGGAATCTACTGTTTATATTATTCAGCATTCCAATTCCTGTAATATTGAAGTATTTTTCCATTAAAAGTTCAAGTATATGTGAAAGTTAAGGAAGTTACTGGATTAGACATTAGCGTGACTGTTGTTCTGATATTACATGTACACTGTATCTCCCTTTCTGACATCCTGATTTCAGGCTTTACTGGTGCGAGTCCCATCATTACTATTCTGGAGTTATATTGTTCAATGAAATTTTCCATGTTATGTTTTTTCATGAACATGCAACAGTACTTAACATTGCATGGTAGCTATAGGGTTGTCAATAATCAACTCAGAAAACTTTTCTTCTTTTGTAGGAGGTGTTTTCAAGTTGGAATTGTTTTTGCCAGAAGAATATCCAATGGCTGCGCCTAAGGTAAAATTTTATCGTAACATTTGCTTCTTCGTGCTGAGTCTTAGTTTGCTAATTGATGTTAATGATATATACATGACAATACTACTGTGACAAGAAGTCTAGAAATGTGTATAAGTTATGGGGTTACACTTGTGATGTAATTTCTCTTTTTCCATTAATTACTTAAACTGGAGGAATAAATATATTTTGTCAATTGCAAATACTCTCGACTTCTTAGGAGTAATGAAAGTGAAAGTCTCCGGACTGAGGACTGAACTGTTTAGTCTTGCAAACTTACCTTTTGGATGTTAAATCTGAAGAACTGGTTTATAAAAGGACATGGCCAAGTGTACAAACTGAAAAATATCTGTGAGTAGCCTGAGAAATGTGCAGCTACTTTTCATAAAGCATTGATTAGTACTGAAATTTCTATAAGCGTTTTGTCCTTTAGATCATAATGTAAATAAACACCGGGCCTATGAGATACCTACTATCCCCATGGATCTGGCGGGCGCAAGTAGCCTGGCTTGATGGTCCAACATGAAATCTTTGCACTTTGTTGACTTCTGGCAGCAGGATCTGTATTGCTCTTTTATGAGCTTTTTGTAAACAGTTATTGCTTAGATGTGTAAGTTTTATCTGGAATCTGCCATGAAAATCAAGTCGGTGTTCAGAAAGAAAATTGTTTGTTATGAGTTGATGTATGTTTACTATTAGTGACTTCTACTGGTTTTAAGCGATTCCAAGATAAGAGTTTGATGGAAGTTGGGGTTTTATCTCTGACTGATTTGCACATTTTAAGCTCCTAATCACTCTCCTTGAAACAGGTCCGGTTCCTAACTAAAATATATCATCCTAACATTGATAAGGTAATTTCCCTGACACTCTCTTTTCTTTCAGTACAAGGAGTAAAGTCTGCGTCTCTGATAGTTTGTGTGTACTTTTTTTTAGCTTGGGAGAATATGCCTGGATATTTTGAAGGACAAATGGAGCCCTGCTCTGCAAATCCGGACCGTTCTTTTAAGGTATCAATCATGAGTTTCTTCTGATAATGCTTACCGTGTCATAGTGTGCTGTCCTAACTCCTAGTCCAACTAGTTGTTTGGAGTATTAATTTTCTGAAATAATACTCGATATTCCAATTTACAGATCAAAGAGATCCAATAATTTCCCTTTGTCTAGTTTGTTTTCATTTGCTCATATCATACATTTCTTGGTGGACTAGTAAATATTGACGTTATTTAATTTTGTTCCTTGTTCACCAGTATTCAAGCCCTTTTGAGTGCTCCAAACCCTGATGATCCACTGTCAGAGAACATTGCTAAGCATTGGAAGACAAATGAAGCAGAGGCAGTTGAAACAGGTGCGAATTAATCAGAATTCTGAAACCACCCGAGTTTTCTTTTTACGGTTCCATTAATTAGTTAATTAAGTGAATAAAACAATGACATGATTGATTGATATCGTTTCTTATCTTTGCAGCAAAAGAGTGGACCAGATTGTACGCTAGTGGGGCGTGATGGAGCAGGTCAAGCCTGTTACATTTTCAACCAATTTGTTTGTATGGTACTACTGTTGCAGTCGGGTCGGGTATGAACTACATATCATAATATTTGTGGCATGTGAATTTGATGATATGTCTAAGTCTTCTTCTGGAGAACCGAATGATGGTGTCAAGCGAAGGGGTCCTTAAACTTACTGTTAAATTAATTTCGTAGAAGACTTACAATCTGTATTGGTGGTGTAGATCTTTAAATTTTATTTTACAGTACTACGTTTTTGTTTTTTATGATTTATATATATATATATATTGTTAATTATATTGAAGAAACCAAATATTTTTAAATCTGGAATCATTTAATGAGGATCTCTTTCCTTTTCCCTCTTTGAATTCTTCTCTTCTGCAAATCTGGTGTTATATCTTTCAGTATACTGAATACATACTACACGCGCTCGACTTCTTCAGCCAAATTTGTTTGTTTGACCTAATTTTTTTTTCAAAAAGTAATTACTACGCAATTTTTTTTAAAAAAAATAAGTATAGACAAATTATATTTAGAAATATGTACGCGACTGAGGATAGCGTATAATATTTTTTTTACAATATTCTCTACCCAATGTAAATTTTTTTACAAAACTACATTGGGTAACGTTTTTACCAAAACGCCATCGGACTTTTTTACTAAAAGCCACTCAAGTTAGCGTTTTGTAAACGCTACCTTCCACTGACGTTTTTTCTTTATTTTTTTTATGTATTTTTGACGACTCAATATTTAATTAAAAATAAAATTACGTATCTATTAAAAAAAAATTAACAAATTGTAACAAGTAGATATTTTAATGCAATTCAAATGATGAAAAAAAATATTAAATTTGGACTTACGGATTGACTGTATGCTCTGTCGTAAGTTGAGATATGAAAATTTCACTTAAAAATATATAACTCACACTCTGTAAGTCCAAACTCACCACGGTTAATGACATTTACGTCGTAATTCAATTCTCTACCTAGCGTAATTTTTTGAAATAGAAATACAATGATTTTTTAACCTAACATCGCTTGTCTTATAATTTGTCTGAAATAATTAAATGCTTTAGGTGAGAAATTTAATTATGTACTTACTCAAAAAAAATTTAAAATATTACAGTGCGTAGATAATTTAATTGTGAATTAAAAGACCCTAACTAGGCATTAATTTTTTACTTTTATATTAACCGTATAATACGACACGTAAAAAACTCTATATATGATACAAAAATATTCAAATAGTGATTTAACGAGTGATTTTACTGTTTAAATAAGTATTTGAATATTTTTGTATCGTATGTAGAGTTTTTTATGTGTCGTATTATACGGTCAGTCTAAATGTAAAAAATTAACGCCTAGTTAGCGTCATTTAATTCATAACTAAATTATCTAAGCACTGTAATTTTTTTTTAATTTTTTTGAGTAAGTACATAATTAAATTTATCACCTAATGCATTTAATTATTTCAGTCAAATTATAAGACAACCGATGTTAAGTTAAAAAAATCATTGTATTTCTAATTCAAAAAATTACGCTATGTAGATAATTGAATTACGACGTAAATGTCGTTAACCGTGGTGAGTTTGGACTTACAGGGTCTGAATTATATATTTGTAAGTGAAATTTTCATATCTCAACTTACGACCGAGCGTACAGTCAATCCGTAAGTCCAAATTTAATAATTTTTTGCATAATTTGAATCGCAATTAAAATATCTACGTACTATAATTTTTTCAATATATACATAATTTTATTTTTAATTAAACATCGAGTCATCAAAAAAGAGAAAAAAAATAAACGCCACTAAGGGGGTAAAACGCTACCCGAGTAGCGTTTTTTGTAAAAAGAAACGCTACTTGTAGTAGCGCTTATGCAGAGTTTGCTAAAAAAAATTTCAAATATATATTTTTTTATAAATTTTTACTTTTTGAAAAAAAAAACTCTTTAATTCTCCATCTAAAAGGTCAATTTTATGAAATGATGACGTATGCATTTGACTTCATATAGACGACGGTTGCTGATTTATTTAAAAAATATATAATAATATGTCTTGCAGCAGTCGGACAAGCTTTGTGTACGGAATTGGTTCAGATGATGCTGCTCCCCCAAACGACTACCACGAACACGCGCGCGTAACGTAACGCGTGAGGGTCAAATATCTCAGAGTTAAAAATGGCATATACATTTACATACATATATATAATATAATAAGTCATCCATGAATGCCAACTTTTATTATTGAGTAAAGACAACATGATAACATGATTCCTGTCTCCTCCAATGTTTTGTTTCTTTGTTTGTATATTAACACTACCCTAACCAAGATGACCAATTACGAATCAAAGAATTCTAAATGGACCAAAAATGAACCCTAATTAAATTCCCTCTCTTCTAATGAAAAATTGGATGATTCATTCATTCTACTTACAGTATATGTACGTACTTACTTGACTTGGAGAGTGGAAGAAACCCTAACCTAATCTGTGGGTGGTGGTCTGTCTGGGAAGAAGATGATCCAATGTTCTTCTCTACTCTATATGAAGCTGTAAACCTTCACCGACCGCTCCAACTCCGCTCGGCTTGGACAGACAATCTGTTTGACTCGATTACCATTTTTGTATATCTTGAATACTGGAACAATGGTGATATTCTCAGAGCTGGCAACTTCTCGGCATTCTTCAGTAACCACCTTAAGAAACACAAAATAAGCAATCAAAGTTGATGAATCTATCCCAACAGATGATCAGTCCTTTTGTACCTTGAGAAAGTTGATGGTGGGGTATCGTCTGCAAAGAGTATCACAGAATTCGGACAGGTCTTCGGATAACAGGTTGGAGGCCGAGTTGAAGTGCACTACTGAAACTCCTGCAGATAGATTTTGTGGGTTTGTTTAAAGACGACCATGGAAAGAGGGAGGGCCTGGAAAATGAAAGACGAACCTGGAAAAGATACAGCTGCTTTGAACTGTTCAAGATTCACCACATTTTCCACATCACCACCAAACTTCAGGTTGAGAACTTCCTCACCGCGTGACTTTCTCAATGAAACGTGTGCAAGGAAAAGAGATTCTGCAACTGTCATGTCATCTGGAAGTTTCAACCTTAGACTCTCATAGTCACTTACAGCATCTGCCCACCTCTCCAGCTTGAAGTTTGCTGCAGCTCTGCGAAGAAGAGCCTTTGTGTAATTTTGTTGAATGTTTAACGCGTGGTTGCAATCATCGATCGACCGCTCCCAACGACCTAGTTTGTCCCAACATGCTGCTCGGTTGCAATACAACACAGAGTTGGAAGGATCAAGACGAAGGCCTTGGTCGTATGCTGTGCAAGCTTCGGTGAATCTTTCAGATTTGAAGAGATCGTTTCCACGGGATCGAGCCTGAGCTACCAATTTCACATTTTTAACCAGTCCTGCAACTTCACTGTTTTGAGGATCAATTTCCCCAGCTTTCTCAGCAGCAGAAACTGCATCATCAAACCTCCCCATTGCCATCTCCAGCTGGGCACGGACAAAATGTAGATAGGCTTCGGAAAGCATCCCAAAGAAGCGTGTCTGGCCGGTGCACGAGTCAATGGTTGAGTCCGATTTCGGAACATTCTTGATGCTGGATTCGGCTTCTTCATATTGGTGAAGTTTCAAAAGAGCTTCTACTCTACACATAAAGAGCTGTAGAAATTTGTTCAGAGACTGTACTGAGAGTGAATTTCTGAATCCCATCACGAAGTAAATGAGTTAGTTAATTACCTGAGGAGATAAATCTGCTCCGGCAACAATGGCGAAATCAGCCTCCTTCAAAGCAATTCTCCAGTTACCAACCTTGCGAGCATTATCACATCTAAAGATGTGTTTTTCCAAACATTGTAGCTGATGTATATCAGCTGGCTCAATTTTCTGTGATGGAATTTGAAATTGTTTCCTCACATTTTCGACTTGCCCTAATCTGCAGAAGGATCAGAGAATACACATTTTCATGATGGATTGAAGATCAAGACAGCAGTGGATGAATTGAAGAGACGAAGGCAATGACCTAAGTAAATAAGAAATCGATCTCTGGGGTGCCTTTGGAAACGTAGGATCCAAGTCACCTGCCACTTCACACTCGGAGACGGCTTCTGTCACCCTTCCTAGCGCAATCAATGCCGCAGCTCGGTTTCTCCGATACGTGGGATTCCGTGGGGAAATTGAAACGGCTCTATCATAAAATTCGAGCGCCTCTACATACCGTCCTTGCTGATATAAGTAATTCCCAGACTCCTTCAACTGCTCTGATTTCTCACTTGCTGAGTCTACACCACCATCATAGCCGCTGCCCTTCTTACGAGACCCTAGTTTCACCGGAGCATTACGATCCCACATTACGCTGCCATACCCGTAATAGCCGCTGCCTGGACCAAGAGTTGTAGGACCCGTGCTTGTTGCCATGCCTGTCGTAACGACCTGACCTGAAGGAAAAAGACTACCACCTGGCTTTATTGGGTGCATTCCAGTCCCTGAGCCCTGGCCCGAAGACATTGTCGGCTGCTTACCCGCTTTCTTTCCTGGTGAAGTCGACGAGCGTTGTCTCGAGGATACATTCGGCTGTGGGCTCGCTTTCTTTCCCGGGGAAGTCGACGAGCGTTGGGTCGAGGACACATTTGGTTGTGTGCCCGCTTTCTGTCCCGGTGAAGTCGACGAGCGCTGTCTCGAGGACACATTCGGCTCTGTGCCCGCATTCCGTCCCGGTGGAGTCGGCGAGCGATGCGTGCCCGATTTGCGTCTTGGTGAAGTCGACGAGCGCGGCCTCAACCTCAAGGACCCTGTCCGTCGCAACACCTCAGAGCAATATCTTGGTAAAGGAAATTGGAAGCTCACGGATTTGGCGGGACTGCCGTTGGAAGAGGAACGACCGCCACGGTCTGCATTCGGCTTCTTCAAGATCGACTTAAGCGGCGCATTTTGGCCTGGAACGGATCCAGAAACGGAAGAACTGGAACTAGAGCAACTGCTGTTCGTTGCAGTGCTGAGTCCACTGCCCTGAGTCTGCAAATGCGAAACAGGCGAACCAAGATTGCTCTCTGGTTTAGGCTTCTTGTCTTCGCTACTCCGCCAGAAGCTAAAACTAGCACCCAGAGCTTCCTCATCCTCTTTAGTAATTTGCGCCATTTTCTACCCTCGGTCATACGGTAAATTCGCTTCGCTCCCCTCTCGCAGTCCGTGCTAGAGGGTTTCTTGGGTTTCTAATATCATCAATGGCGGTTGAATGTGACGTCAATAGCAAAAGATTGCACCACAATGCATAGCAGAGCACCGAAAGAGAGTCTTGAAGAAGAAGAAGAAACGAAAGAGAGGGAACTTGTGATATAAAGAATGAAACAATGAATAAATGCAAGGATGAAGAGAAGAAGAAGAAGAAGAAGAAGAAGAAGAAGAACTGAAGGAGTGGGATTTTATTCCCTCCCTCTCCACTTCTATTCGACTCAGCTGCTTCACGAGGCGACTCGTCCTTATTTATTTCCTTTTACCTTCTTTTTATTTTATTATTATTTAAGAACTCTGAATACTTTACTCGGCTGAACTTCTAAATGGTATGTCGAGGTTGAGGTAGAATACAAGATCATAAATACAAGAGGGTGTTAAATTGAGGTTTAATGATGTATTAGTATTAAATAATATAATGTTTGATTAGAAATAATTGTATGTATTAACTAATACATATGTATTAGTTAATACACAATTATAATGTTAATTGAGTATTAACTAATACATAATTTAACTATTGTATTATTTAGTCATAGTAAAAAATTACTTAACTAACCTAAGTCTATTAATCCTAGCCAAGAATAGTTTATCATGTTAATTTATAATTTTTATTAAATTTTGTGAAATTTAATATAAAATATTTTAAAATTATTATTTACTCATATGATTTAATAATAATTAATAAAAGTAATATATTAAATGAAAAATAAAATGGTGTAATACTATTTATAAATTTTCATAATTAATTCTTCCATATATGTTTTATTTAAAAAAAAATGAATCACTAAGTCAAACACAACAACAGTAGTTGAGTACCATTCGTACTCAAGAACAATATAAGTTCAATGCGACGATGATATATGACATATAGTTAATATTTTTAAAAAATAGTTAAAAAAATAATGAAATATTTACTCAATAATTTTTTAATACTTGTTCGTATATTTGATATTTTATTAAAAAATAATATTAAAAATAACATTAAACAAACATATATCATTTGATGTTATTTTTTACTATTTATGTGCATGTGTGATGTGTCATGAGGAAAACACTTAGAAGTGGTCATTTAACTGCTTCGTCTTTATATTTTGCTAAGTGTGGTTTCACATGTCATGTTATTTCCAAAATTGATTTATAAAATCATGTTATTTTTATAAAATCATGATGTTTGTAAAATCATGCAGTCTACATGTTTATAAAATCAGTGCAATTCTCTATTTTTTTTTATCTTTAATCAGTAACCAATCACACATAGTCGCTTGAGAGTAACATTTTAAGGATGAAATTGCAAAGATCATAAGAGAAGAGTCAGATTGGATTGAACCGCTTATGACTCAAATGTGATCATTTTAAGGTGTCGTTTATGTTCATGATTTTTTTCTCTAAAGTTTTTGAATATGAATATTTTTTTATTTTAAAAAATAAATCAATTCATGTATACAACTTATTTACATTGCAAAATAAATGTAAGGGTGTTTAAGTCTTTTTGTCACTTTATGTATAGTTTTATACCAAATCAAACACTGTCTTATGTTATACATGTATAAGTATATCTGTAAACACCTAATTTTGACTCGGGGTCAAAATACCGTATTCGAGGATCCAAGCCGAGAAAAATCGAGACAAAGAAATAACAAAATAAACCCTAAACCCTAAACCTTAAACCCCCTAAACCCCTAAACCCCCTAAACCCCTAAACCCCCTAAACCCCTAAACCCCAAAACTAAATCCTAAACCCCTAAACCCCTAAACCCCACCACCACCAAATTTTCGACCAAACCCCACCAATTTATCCACCCAACATCATCATGCCCATCAACTATCACTTTGCCAAAACTTTCACTATCACTTTGCCAAAACTTTTGGTCATCAATTTACCCACCCACATTTCACCAAAGTATTTCACCCACCTTATCTGGCCCAACAAAGTAGGGTTGGGCCGAATCAGTTCATGAACCGTATCTTTACCACATTTTAAATAGGTACAGTTTACTGCTCCATTTTTTGGTCATTCTGGATTTTAGCAGATTTACTGTACATGTTCTGAATCGATTTAGAATCGGTTCGGCCGAATCACTTTATTAACACACAAAAAACAGTGCTGGTAGTGCTCAAGAATGGAGGGCCACCGACGAGTTGTTGATGTCGTGCTGCTGGTGCTGGACCTTCTGTCGCTCGTGCTCAAGCATGGAGGGCCACAGACGAGCTGCTGCTGCCGTGCTGGACGTGCTGCTGCCGTGTTGGACCTGCTGATGCTACGCCAAGGAAGAAGAATATGAAGAATAAGAACCAGTTGGTCCAACCGTCCGGTCTGATTAGAGTAGGTATTTAATAAAATTAAATATAATATTATATTAAACTTGTACAAGAAGTGATACAGTTTACTGTTTGAGAACCAATTTTTTATATCTTTTCTGAACCGCTCCATTTTTTTGCAAAAAAAAAATGTTTGGTTTGTGAACTAGTACAGTTCAGGTACAGTTCAGTCGAACCGGTTTTTATACAAATTAGTCCAATTAATGTGCTTCGTATTTTCAAGATCATTCGTGTATGTTTGACACGTTTAAAATGACCCCAAAGTTAAACTCTTTTTTTTTTTATCACGATTAACTTTATTCTCCTCTTTTTTATTTATTTTAAATTAACTCAAAAAAAATAAAAATGCTTGTATATTGTTAATTAAAAAATGTGCATGTAATCTTTTTGGCCAAACATGATCAAAACGGGTAATTCTGGTAAATCAGTGAAAATAAATTCAAAACAAACTAAAGTACCGAAAGAGCGGATTATGAGCTCGCGAGCTCTTAAGACGTAATCATACACCTGAACTCGATTCTATGGACGTAAACCTTTTCAATCCCTAGGATGTTAACTCCATGTACCATAGACAAATTTTAGGATTCCGATTAGTATTTAATTAATATGTGGCGACACTTTCATTTTTTTGCTCCGGTTGATGAGTCCGCTCGACCAGATCCGTTGATCGCCAATACCTGACATTTTTCGAGCGAAATAGAATAAAAATAATTTTCAAAAAAAGTTGGGGAAAGTCGCATCCGACGCCCAACAATATCTTAATACATGTTTTATCCAAACATAATATTACATAATATGTGTATTAACTAATACGTGCATTACTTAATACATGTATTAACTAATGCATCCAATTAAACGCGCCCATAAGTGTCTCATAAATTATTTGATTAAGAGGTTTCTTAAATAAAACTGCTTATCAAATAGCAGCTAATCCAGTATTTGATGACAAATAGCGAAGAAGCATCCTTACGTCACGTCCTTACGTCACGTCCTTACGTCACGTCCTTACGTTACGTCCTTACGTTACGTCCTTACGTCACGTCCTTACGTCATGTGTGACTCCTTTTTCAAAATGCTTATTATTTTATGAATAATAAACAACGAGAAAGCAATGAAATGTTTTTGGGTGGTCCCACCATGTCATAGGAATTAGGATCCAACATCTTTGGAAGGAAATCAGTTTGAATGTTTTCTGTAACTTCCAAAAAATGCCGTTGATTGAAGTCAGTAACTACTTAGTGGGCATGAACCGGTTCGGCCCACCGGTTCGGGGTCGAACCGATTCATGAACCGTATATTTATCACATTTTAAATAGATACGGTTTACCGTTCCAGAGTAATTTACCGTACCTGTTCTGAACTGATTCGACCGAAACTCTTTATAAATATATATATTTTAAAAAAAACTATAATAATACATAATAAATAATTCATAAACCATAATTATAATCTATAAATCATAATCCATAAACCATAATTTATAAGGCATAATCCATAATTCATTATACTAATGTAGATTGTAAATCATAACCGAACCAACTAGGGTCTAATGGTTTAGAGTAGATATTTTAAAAATTAAATATAGTATTATATTAAAACCGGTACAAGAAGTAGTACGGTTTATCGTTTGTGAACCGATTTTTTAGCTCTTCTGAACCGCTTCATTTTGTTGTGTAAAAAAAACGTTTGGTTTGTGAACCGTATCGGTTCACAAAAGGTACCGTTCGGTTCGGCCGAACCGTTTGTTTATGCCAACCTCGACCTTATTAGATACATACGCATGTATAATATATCATGCTAAGAGGAGAGCTAAAATAGTCAATCGAATGCTCATAATTAAAACAAGAACAGATATTTTTGTATTTCATCCATTCTACCAAAACTTCCCGCTCATAGACACATCAAAGAATTGGGATCAATGATTCTAATGGAAGTATTAACAATAGCAATGAATGAATATAATATTATCACTCCAAGCTATTGTTTTCTTGTGCAACAAGGTTAAAGAAAATCTGAAGCGATTCATATTATTGTCTATTCTATAGTATAAACTATTACTCTGTGGGTATAAGGATTAAGCAGGGATTGTCTACCCAAACTCTCTTCTTTCGAGCCAATCATGTGTGTATGTTTGTCTGTATTGTATACCTTCTAATTGTCAGAGCTGTCTCCTTTCCAGCAGCTCTCCCTCTGATGTAGCTCCAGTAGCTGATTCTCCGGATGGCAGAGTCCTGCGTATCAGAGTAATATTAAGAAAACTAGGTTAACTACTGATGTATGAGCATAAAATTTATTCTGACCGGAACATTTGGGTATATCCCACACGGCCACAGATGTTTCTGTGCAATCTGGTTCACATAGAGTTCTACTGTTCTCGTGCCTGACGTTCATTGACAGCATCCATGCACCGATCGTCACATCCTCGTTGCTGAACATTCGGAAGCTGTGGTTTCAGACAGATCCAATACTTCAGAGAACATGTTTGAATGGTCCACATAAGGAGGGAGGAAAAGAAATACAATGTAAAACTAAATTAAATGAACCTGTTGTTCCTGAGAGCAACCAAGCTTGCGACTACATCAGCAGAAAGGGCGTAAATTGGACCGTAAGCATGGAGAAAGTATTCATTTCCGAGCAAGGGATACAGCGGTTCGTGCCTAAAGGATGTACCAAATGTAAACACAGCTGTAATTTGGTTTCCAACATAGATTAGAGCAATTTTCTAAGGTAAGAGGAGTTAGAATGCATAATAGAGTCCAGAAAAGCGACCGAGAGCATATAATTTACAAAGAATCATAGTGTTAGAAGCAAGAAAGCAGGAACTGGAATGACCATTTGAGTCTTGGATCCTTAAAAACCGGGCCTTTCTTCATGCATCCAAGATATGTTTGAGGGTGGTTTCTTTCTTTTGCCAATAGCGAGGAAAGGCGATCTATATAGGAAAGTGTAAAAGTCGTTCCATGTTAACTAGATTGTATCAGCAACAGATTGCTGTGTATAGGAATGCAATGTGACGAACTTATGAATTATTATTACCTGGTCTGAGATATATATCATCGTCCGCTTTTACGTAAAATGCTGAATCAAATAGAGAATAGGCAGCCTTAAAGAAGGTTAATCTGCAGGGAATTAAGCAGATACGTGAGGGAAGTATATAGAGGGAGAAAATGAATGACTTGATTTGCTTACGTTTTGTATGGGAGCTTGCTGTACTCTTCTTCAATATCTAAAAGCAAGAAATCATCATACTCTTCTATTTCTTTCTTAAGTTCAGACATCTTCGATTCATCCTTTGTCCTTCCGATGATAAATCTGAAAGCCAGCCCAGTTGTTTCTTCTAATCTGCAGAACCAAAATCATGAGTACTAATTATTGTATGTGATCCCACACTTTTTCACTTACACGTATTGCAGATGAAAATCTACAAAATTAACGCTAAATCGAGAAAATTTAAGCTATGGGGATTTGAAATTGTGCAATTTTCTGTTTGATTCTTCAATTTGAGAACTTAAAAGTTTAGCGGAGAAATGCATCGTTGATGTTGGATGAAAAGCGGCAATTATTATTTAAAGCGCAATGGAGACTGATTACTTACCGTTGAAGACTTTGCCGATCAGATGGAAACCACGTCTTCCGCAGAGACCTCCGACGACCGCCCGATGCAAATCCGGTCTGGATCCCGACGAATGCCATTACCTTATGCCTGTTCCTTGCTTTCTCAACATCATCAACCGACGATCCACCAATGCTTCCTTTCATTTCCCAGTCGACGTGGACCGATCGTGATAGAGAGTTTAAGCAGCTGCGGTCGTGAGACGACTGCCAGAAAATGGCACCCAAACCGAAAATGAAACCGGAGAAGCCGATCAGGAGGCAGCAGGCGAGGATCAGGACGGTGATTCTGCGCTGTTGGAGGCGACTGTGGTTCTGTTGCTTCGGAGATGGCGACATGGCGGTTGTATCGGAGGTGGATTCCTATAAGAAGAGATCCGAGAGATTGCCGACGGAGAGATTAGTAGCTGCCAACTGCGGAGGTCTGAGTGCGCGGTGGAAGTGAAAAGATGCGTCCGTTATTGGTCGTTAGTGACGAGTGGCTTTCAGTTCTGTTGCAATAGTAATAAATAACTCAACGAATAAGTAAGCGAGTTAGGCTCGGGTCGGGAGCATTGCTCGAGTATCAATAATAAATAAATAAACTAAAGGCAAAAGTATAAAATTACACCGACATTTTTTTTTAAACTGCACCTGAAACCTTTTTGTCGCATATAGGTGCATCAATATATTTTATTTTGTTTGTAATTGTATCTTCTGTTAAAATTATCCGATAAGTGACGTGGAAATCACATGTGACAGTTAATTTCGAACTATTTGTAAACCAAAAGACGTTTCTGGCCCTTCCATCACTTTTGAAAGACTTCCCATCTTCCATCCCCCAGCACTGAGCGGCAAAGAACGAGAAGATGGGAGGAGGCAACATCCAGAAGTCAAAGATAGCGAGATAGAGGAACGTCTTTGAAGTTCGATTTAGGTTAGAAATTCGTCATGTATTGTTGCAATTTGGTTCTTGTGATGATTGCGGTTGCAGCACCGGGAGCACATCGAAATCGAAATCGAGGTTCTTCACCTTAAGGAACTATTGCTTGCGTTATTTCTGCTAACAACTGCGGCCCCGGGAGCTCGGAGCTTATTGTCTGCTCAAGGAATCCACTTCTAATTCTTGTTGTTTCAAGGGGTTGCTTTCCTTCTTGTTGGGTGGACATGATTGATGAGCAAACTGAGTAAGATCGGTAAATCCTTTGATTTTGATATACAAAGGCATAGACAATCTTGATTTATAGTGTGTTGAATTAGAATTTAGAAGATGAATGAAAATGTTGTGGAGTGAAGAGTATAGGACATGGTCATGCGTTTCCATATAATATTTTTTATTCTTTAGTTGTTAAGTTGATTCTTTTGTAAGAAGTCTGCGAGTTGTAATCATATAAAGAGTTGTAAGAACTCCATTGAATTGAGGTGATTGTAAGAAGTCTTGCTGTTTCAGGAGGTGATTGTTTTATGGAGTTTGAATTCTATGACCCCTCCCCACAATTTGCACCTAAAAATGAAACCTTCAAATAGGAACCCCTCTTCATCTTTCATATTCACACAACTATTTCCATTTGCTTGAAGACAACAATTAAGAACGGGAGATGCTGACATGTTTTTGAATGTACTGCTGTTTTTTTTCCAATGAAGTAAATACTGGTGTGGTCTAAAACAGGGACCACCTTTGATAGCATCAATGGAATCATAATTACAACCACACACCACCTTCCTCTTCCATACCCTAAATTGGTCATGCACAACATTCAAACAAACTCAACCAAAGAAGACCCCTAGCTAGTTCAGTAATTTAACCAGAGACTATCTCTTTCAATTTGGCTACGGATTAACATAAATTCCTATCCCATCTACACACACAAACGCACACATTTGACAACCTTAGACTTATATATACATAGGCATCATGATCGATGTTGCCACACATCAGTGAGTATCTTCCTCTCTTCGATCGAAACCTCCATGGTCGCCCGACAAAGAGGCGAGCAAGCTCAGATGATTCGGGAGGTAGTTTCCGACCCTGGCAGCAGATGCCACACCCATGGCCTGCTGTTGTTAGTGCTGAAAGAACAGCGACTGAGGCTGCTCTGGGTGCTGAACTGCAGTAGCAAAGCTCCAAAAGTCTAGTCGAGCGGGTAAAGTCGGTGATCCCCTGTTCTTCCACAGCGGCAGTGATTCTTGATTTAGAGATGAAACCGGGTTCCAATACGACCCACTCTCTTCCATCTAGTTCTTCCTTCGGCAGGGGGGAACGAAGACAAACTGATGGGACGAAGATAACGAAGAAGACTGCAAATAAAACATGGAGGAGTTGCAGACTTTAAGAACATGCAAGAGGTATTTTCAGAAAATTAATTTACTATTAAATCACATGAACGACACATGATGTATATTTAACGGACAACAAACGACAATGGACAGAAAAATCAATTTACAAACAAAACGAAACATATGGGTGTGATAACAAACAATATGAGTGCAATTACCAATCGAGACAAACATCCGAGTGTATTTTCTTAATTTTTCCCTAAACTAAAACTTCATGGTATTTTTAAAACATTTTTTATTAAATAATTTATATCATTTTAACAAATTGTATAGACTTATTCTTTAAATTAAATTTAAAATAAGACATTTTTTTTTATTTTCACTTATATTCTATTTAATTATTATCTTTTTTTTATCAAAATTCAAATGTTGTCTCTTTTCAATCGTTATTTGCGCTTCACTTCTTTCTTCTCTACGACATTATATTGAAATAAAGTTTTTTTAGGTACTTAGAGAAATTACACTTTTATAAATAGATAATTGAGATTATTGTTTTTTAAAAATTTCCAGGAACTTGAAATTTCCAAAATAATAATTCGTTTTTTGATCCATTAGTTTTGAATGGAATGTGAATTTGTGTGGCACTAAATTATCTATAGGGTAAAATACAACATTACCTAGACTTGGTCCCTTACCCATGAGGGGTTAGTATGGGTCAAGACCCATACCCTGAACTGCACCTCCTCAATTGGGGCTCAATCGAGCCCCCAATTGATCGGGACTCAATTGTAACATTTAAATTTTGTTTGAAATGATTAAATTGTGATTTGTTTTTTGTAATTTTGTAATTTTCGAAACTAATTATGTCAAATTTGGATGGAAAAGTTGACGAATAGGACAAATTTACACTTTGACCAAATATTAGGGAAATAAATTTTACGATTTAAACTTTAGAGGGAAAACTAAAAATCTGCTCAAACATTAGGGGATAATGTGATATTTTACATGTTATTTGTACTTTGGTTTATTGTTACAAACTAGCACATATTGTTGGATATCTTCGGAGGCAAGTCACGTGGAGTCTTCCACCTAGGATGCTCCAGATTCTGTTAGCATCTCCTAGTATTTAGGATATAGTTCATATTTGTTTTCTATTTTTAACTGTTATGTTTTCTTTGTTTAGCTGCAACTTCATTTAGTTATTTTTGCCTATATAAGGTTGATTCCCTCATTGAATAAAGTCAAGCTTTTACAACTAATTATTTTGTGTTTATCTGCTTCTGAACCAACAAGTGGTATTAGAGCCACGAGAGGTGTGAGGAATCATGTCGAGTGTAAAATACGACATACTCGCCATTTCCAAATTTGATGGGGACTATGAATATTGGGCTATGTTGATGGAAAACTTGATTAGATCCTTAGAGTTATGGGATTTAGTGGAGACCGGTTTCACGAAGCCAACAAAAGGAACGATTCTCTCTGAAACCCAACAACATGAGTTAGCTGCGTTAAAATTGAAAGACCTCAAGGTAAACAATTATCGTTTTGCTTCCATCGATAAAATCACTCTCAAGACAATTTCATAGAAGAATACATCAAAAGAGTTGACGAACTCCAAAGTTTCTTACTGGTCCATGAGCAGAAACTTGCTCGTCATAATGTGGAAGAGCAAGTCTTGAAGGTGTCAGATGGGCTTGACATGCGAGAGGATGTACGACGTAGCGGGCGAGGAAGAGGACGTACTGGTTTCCACTATGGATATAGAGGAAGAGGGCGTGATAGAGGAAGAGCAATCAACAAGGTTGTAGTTGAATGCTATCGTTGCCATAAACTGGGGCATTTTCAGTGAGAATGTCCCAGCTTCTCCCATTATGCTGAACATGTCGATATAGAAGAGGAAGAAGAAGGAGAAGGATAATAATAATAATAATAATAATAATAATAATAATAATAATAATAATAATAAGTGTGGTTAAACCTTGACTCAGGATGCATCAATCGTATGACTGGAGAGAAAAAGTGGTTCTCAGATTTGGAAGTGTCCTTCAGGCAAAGTGTGAAGCTTGTTAACAACTCAAGTATGGTTGTCATGGGAAAGGGCAGCATCAAGATGAAGGTGGATGGAAAGTTCATGGTCATCGATGAGGTATTCTACATTCTTGAACTTAAGAACAACCTAATCAATTTAGGCCAACTTCAAGAAATGAATTTAGTCATACTGATTCAACATGGTTGTTGTCAAATTTATCATGAGAAAGGATTACTTCTGCAAACTATGATAACTACAAATGGTATGTTTGTGTTGCTTGCTTCGGTTCTTATTCATGCCTCTTATCTGACTTGTTTGAAAACAAGCACTGTTGATGTCACAACTCTACGACATCAAAGATTTGCCCATCTTAACATGAAGGGGCTACAAACATTTGCCTATAAAAGGATGGTGACAGGGCTGCCTATACTGAAGAATCACTCCAAGGTGTGCAGTGAGTGTATGGTCGGAAAACAACAACGTGACTCCTTTCCGAAGAAGAATACATGGAGAGCATCGAGACCGCTACAACTTGTTCACTCGAATATATGTGGACCCATTACTCCCGAGTATTTCTCACACAAGAGGTACTTTATCACTTTCATTGATGATTTTAGTAGAAGAATGTGGATTTATTTTCTAAATGCTAAGTCAGAAGCCCTAGGTGTGTTTGAGCGATTCAAGCTCATGATAGAAAAGGAGATTGGAGGTTTTATTAGATGCCTTCGTACTAACAGGGGTGGAGAGTTCACTTCCTTAGAATTTGGCACCTACTGCAGTACGAATGGGATCAGACGCCAGTTTACTGCCCCCAACAAAACGGCATCGTGAAAAGAAGAAATTGAACTCTAATGAACATGGTACGTTGTCTGCTTGCTACTAAAGTCGTGCCCAATAAATTATGGCCAGAAGCGGCTAACTGGGCAACATATCTACTCAACCGATGTTCGACCTCGACTCTGCAAAATCAAACACTTGGAGAAGCTTGGACAGGAATAAAGCCATATATGGAGCATTTTCAAGGTATTGGGGTGCATAAGACATGACCTTATTTCAAGGTGGTTCCGATGCACACCTTCTTTTCTGGACCGTCGATTTCGACCTCTATCATTTCTTCCATTGGGGATGACCGAGCTTTGTCCTCACGCGGGTCAGCCTCTGTCTCAATGGCCAGGGTTTCCTTTTGGTTCTGCTTGCGAAGGCAGTTCACGTAGCATTGTCGTGAGGACGGCTGGTCGCCTAGAACTTCTCCAATCCCATTTGGCGTGGGGAACTTCATTTGTTGGTGGACTGTGGAGGCCACGATCTTATGAGGATTGATGGTGGTCCTCCCCAGGATGACGTTATACGAGGTGGGTGCGTCGACCACTAGGAAAGCGACCGATAGCTTTATGCTCTTCCCTCCTTCGCCCAAAGTTACCAGCATGGTTATAGCTCCCAACGAAGCCGATGAGGGGAAAGTTGACTCGCTTAAGATTTTTTTTGGATTTGCCCATTTTTTCGAAGGCGTCCAAGAATAAAATGTCTGTCGAGCTTCCTCCGTCGATCAGAATCCTTTTCATATCGCACCCATCTACTTCTGATGTGATGACTAAGGCATCATTGTGTGGATTTGTGACATGTGTCAGTGCTTCCTCAGAGAACGAGATAATGCAATCCTCTTCAGGTCGAGGTCTATTGCCTAGTTGTACAGCTGTGGAGATTTGGGCGGCATAAACTTCTCTCGCATTGGACCCCTCGCCTCTGACACCAAACCCTCCGACAATTAGGTTTAATACCCGTCTGCCCTAGGATGGGCCAGATTCTTCTGGCGGAACTAGCGAGTGGGCTCTACGTGGGGGCGTTCTCGGTCGACTACAAACTCTTTCAGCATGCCTCTCTGGATCAGTTTCTCGATGTCGCTCTTAAAGATACGACAATCATCAGTTTTGTGGACCTTAGCCTTATGATAGCGGCAATAGCACTCTGTTTCTTTTCCCATTGGTTGAGCATTTTCCGGCGCATCGGTGGCCTCGCCAGGGACCTTATTTCCATCTCGACTAGTAATACCGAGATATGCCTGTTTAAAGGTGTGAAATACTCGGGAACCTCTCGACGACTTGGTCCGGGGTGGTCGGATCTTTGCTTTTCGCAACCTCTCTTATCCTTCTTCTCCTTTCTACCATCGCGTAGGGGCTCTAGGATAACCCTTGTCAGGAAATTAGCTTCAGTATTCGCCCTTTCCAGGTCTATGAAACCTTTCGCCCTTACTGCCAGCTCTTCCAATGTCTCTATTTCTTTCACATGATAGTTGTTGCGCAGTTTCTTTGAGACTTTGTTGGCCACATCGAGCCCTCTGTAAAAATCCGTCGAATGATTTCCCCATCCGTAACGTTCTTATGAAAACTTTCATAAAAGTCAACCAATGTTTCTCCTGGATGCTGTTTGACGGTGTCCAAGGCGACCACACTTTTTAGCAATTGGCGTTCGCCCATATACCCCTCCAAAAACTTGTTCTTTAAATTGGACCATGTCCCTATCAATCCTGCAGGGAGGCCGAAGAACCAAGACGACGTCGAACCCGAAAGAGTCGACGGAAATAACAGGGCTAAGTGATTTTCATAGTTCGACTTACCTAATAAGGAAGCTTCATGATTATTGGCGTGGATTACAGGATTTCCTCCGCCACTGTATTCAGGAATGACCCTCGCCACCATATCATTTGGCATCCTAACCGTTATAAGGTCGGCGGTGAATGGGTGGGATGATCGCTCACGGAAGGGAATCATAACGGTTCCGCGTTGTTCCTTGATCCTTTTATTGATAAGCTCCTCAACTTGGCCAAGAGTGAATTGGGGTGCTGTTCTCCGGTCAGTGATGTACTCGACGGATTGACAGAGTGAGTGACTGTCGGCGTTTCGGTGGAAGCCAGAGGCATGGACTGAGGTCCGGAGGTCATCTCTTGGTCTTCTTAAAGAGCAGCGACACGTGGATTTCCAGTTTTTGCTTCCCGTGGCCCCGCGGGACGAGGATCTTCATGAGGACCAGGTGCTTGCCTGCGGGTCTGTCCTATAATGGTTTCCAAGAGGGATACCATCTCCACGGTTACTTGAATGGTTTCCCCAGCCACTTGAACAGTTGGGAGAATTGGAATCTCGGCGGTGTTCGGAATAAGGGCCGGTCTTGAATTGCTAATGTGCTCCTGTACCGATCTCGGAGGGACGACATCAAGGATTGCTAGCGGGTTCTTGATGGAGCGGCGAAGCGACGTCGGATTCCGAGCTATCTGAGATTTGCTCGTTAGCTTGTTTTCGATGATTACGGTTAGAGCGCGTCTGCATGACTGTTTACTCGTTTTCCCACAGATGGCGTCAAATGTTGGGTCTCAAATTCCCAGATGCTGAATTGGCAGTGAATTCAATGTCAATTGATTGATGACCGCACACTTTCGCTGGTGCTCCGATGAGCCTGCAAGAAGGGGAGCGCAACAGTGGGGGTGCCTCTGGATCTCATTTCGATGCTTAAATGAGTATACTGTGTGTATGAACTCAAAACTTAATGAACGTATGTAAAGCAAGAGTATTTTAGAGATGAAATACCAAACTGTTTTGGGCAGCTGAATATCTTTGTGAATATTGTGTCATTAAAGATAAGGATAGCAGATCTTACGGTTATTACGTAATATTGCAGTGGCCTTATGTAATATTTATAGAATATGTGCCCGATATACGCGGGATATCGTGGCTATATATTCGGTGTCGGTTTGTGGAACCAGAGTTGAGAGGTTTGACTCTCTTGGCGAGAGCTCCCATGGCGAGCAGTAGGAGGCTTTGACCTTGGCCGATAACGAACTGAAATAGAGCTTTGGCGTCCACTTTAGTTTTGGGTTTGGTGCTGGACCGCTTTATGGGTGCTAGCTTACCCTTACCGTGGGCCGGTTCAATTCTGAATGATGTGAGTTTTATCCCCTTGCAAAGTTATTGGGTCTTTGAGGTCTTACCCGTATTGGGCCGTCACTATCTTATATCCAACAGTATATGTATTTTGTTTTACTTTTTTTTTTCTCTCTCTCTATATATAACTTTTATTTTATCGTACTGCACAGTCAACTCGAAAGTCACCTAGGCCCTAGGGTGCATTGTCCATTTTTTGGCACAACTTGCACCACCTTAGATGTACGTATACACACCTTTTGTTAATATATATATATATTCCTAGTTTTATACATACTCACTTATTGGAAGAAAAAAAACTCTAGTTTTGAAGGAAAAATGAAACTTCATGTATTAAAACAGAAAATGTATTTGCACATGCAGTATGGAATTGGTTAGGTTGCACCTTAAACTATCTTTTCTTAATGGAGTTCACAACACAACTATCGAAATTAGGGGTGATAATGGGCGGGCCTGACCGGTCTTGGAGGTACCATCGAGACCAAAATTTCGACCTTGACTACTGAAGGACCGAGACCGACTTCGGTAAAAAAAACCGCTCGAGTCGATTTTGTTTGACTCGGGTCGGTCTTAGACCAAAAAATTGTGCCAGCAATTGAGCTCCGCCGAAATCGGAGAAGAAGAAGAATCGACGCAAATGAAGAATTTGAGATTGAGTTCCAGTATGGCGACAGAGGCGGCGTCTATCTCATTTTTAGTGGCATCGGTGGTGGAAGACGTGCTTCTCCAGCAGCACGTGGTGCGGCGGGACGTTGAGTTGGGTCAGCAATTGAAGAATCGACGCAAGGAGAAGAACTGTTACCTCAAGAAGCCGCATCTGGGTTTCTTCAAGGGACGCAGGGCAGATGTTGTTACTTCAAGGGACAACCGCATCTGGGTTTCTTCAAGTTCAAGGGACGCAGGGCAGGTAGGAAGGAGATGAGAGTGGCACTGTGGTGACGACCACATCTGCTGTCACAGGAAGGTTTCTTCATGGAAGACAGGAAGGAGCACAGTGGAAGGAACTAGGAAGAGACGAGTGACTCAGTGGAAGGAAGAGAAGAGACGAAGTAGTAGGGTTTTTCCTTAAGGTCAGTCCGGTCCTAGTCGAGACCGACCGACCTTGAGTAAAAAAATTGTCCACTCGGTCTCGGGTCCTAATCGAAATGTTGAGCTAATACACTAACCATCTATATTTTCACTATTATGATACATGAGCCGATTATATGGGATAGTACTATCTGTCTAGCAAAGCATTTAGCTTAAAGAAGAAACTGATAAAATGTGAACGGTTTTGTGCTAAACAATCGATCAAGGAACAGAAATTTCATATACGAACTCAACACTTGGGGATCATTAAGGTTGATTCCTTCACTTGGCAACCTTTCACCCTTAAATACCTAAAACTAAACGGTTCATTACACTAGAATTGAAAATAGATAGAAAACGGAAAGACGCAACGGAATATGAAACGAGAGAGAAGTCTGTCAAGAAACAATAAACCCTAGAACAATGAATGAAAACTAATCCAGAGGAAGAGACTGCATCGGCTAGGAAGCTTCTGGAATGTGGGTAAGGCTTCATGAATTAATGGACTGAGCAGCAACACGAATTGGGCTTCTGACTGAAGATAGGGCTAAACTAATATAACAGACAATGGGCCAAATATTAATCAGCCTGCAGAATTACACTTTCAACACTCCCCCTCAGGCTGATAATATCCTGGTCCAATCTTCAATTCATCTCCCCCTGCCTACCAAAGAGATTCCACATACCAAGCTGATTGCAAAGAAGATAATGTTGTGGACTTCCCAATGCCTTTGTAAAAATGTCAGCTACCTGACTTCCTGTCTTAATATGTCTCAATTGCAAAATGTTATCCAACAACCTTTCTCTAATATAGTGGCAATCAATCTCAATATGCTTTGTTCTCTCATGAATAACGGGATTATTCGCAATTTGTATAGCAACTTTATTATCACAATGAAGAATGCATGGCTTAGTTTGTTCAAAACCTAACTCATTTAATAAGTTAATCTCAGATAAAGTCGAACCCATGCTTCTATATTCAGACTCAGCTGAAGATCTAGAAACAGTGTTCTGCTTTACAATATTCAAACCATCAACATGTTCTAAAGCCTTCAAAGAGGCATGCCCAAATCGCAAATGTCATAATGTTCCACTATTTACAACAGAATTACTGGCAACAGATCCAACACGGCTTGCAGACAATCGAATGAAGTACAATCCAAACCTTTCCTCACCAGTCCCCAAGACCTTCCCATTGGAGAGGTCCTGCAGGATTGCAAGGTCAGGATAGAAAATTGCAGAGCATTTTAAATCGTTTGTAAGTTTAGACACCGAAAGAAGATTATATCTGAAATTAGGTATATATAAAACGTTTTGCAATTTTCTGCCTGAATTAGTAAAAACACTTCCAATTTGTTCAACCTTAGAATATTCACCATTGGGTAACTGAACTTTGATATCAGGAGCAGCCTTAACATCACATAACCAATCATTTCTGTTGGTCATGTGATTGGTTGCTCCTGTATCAAGGATCCAATTATCATTTTCATATAAAGATATTGAATTAAGGGATATACCAGCCGTGTTTGCATGTGGGTCAGAAGGTGTGGCTGCACTTGCTCCAGCTGCAATGCCTCCTACACCTTTAAAGGTTTGTAAGAACATTTCGAACTGCTCACGAGAAAAGGTGACCCCTCCCTGTACTCCACCACTCAGATTATCATCATTAGTAGAGTTCAAAGCAACAGAATCAATGTCACCACTCCTAATGGAGGTAACATTGACTTTAGAATTCAAGCCTTTTGTTTCAATTGTTCCTTGTACTTGAAGCAATTATCTTTGGCATGACCTTTTTTCTTACAAAAGTCACACCCTTTTGAAAAACATCTGTCCACAGTATGACCCTTTTTCTTGCAAAACGTGCACTCTAAGTTTGGATTTCCTTTCGGCTTATCCAAACTTAGAGACATATTTGCAAAAGCAGGATTATATGATGCATTCAAAGTACAAGAAACTCCCCTTTGAGTCTCCTCTTGAGTTAATAAATTGTAAGCTTGATTAACCGAAGGTAAAGGAGACCAATGCAACAAATGACTTCTAATATTGGCATAATTCTCATTCAAATCAGTCAAAAATTGAAAGAGCCTTTGGTTTTCCTTATGCTCTATATGTTTTTTAAAATCGTCACCTTCTATAAAAGGAAGAGCACAAGCAGTGTCATATTGAGCCCAAAGACCTTTCAATCTAGAGAAAAAAGTAGATATGGAATCCAAACCTTGTCGACACATGATAATTTCAAGATGCAATTGATATGTAGGACCACTTACCTTATGAAACCTTTCTTTAAGTTCTTTCCAAACGAGGAATGTATTTTCAGTATACATCATCCCGCTGGAAAGATCCTTAGAGATAGAGTTGGTAAGCCATCCTATAACTACATCATTACATCTATCCCATAAATGGTGCAAAGCAGAATCAAAATCATCACGCATGCAAGTTCCATCAACAAATCCTAATTTGTTTCTACCTAGCAGCATGAATCGGATAGCTCTACACCACATGGAATAATATTCAGGGCCAGTAAGGGTAACATATATCATATTAACACCCGGATTATCACTAGCATGTAAAAACAGAGGATGATGAAAATCCACAAAAGCCAATATATCATGCTCATCAGGATTAACTTTTCTTTTTCCTTCATTAACAGGTTTATCTTCATCCATGATAAAAAAGAAAACCAGAATATCAAGGAAAAAAAGAACAGACAACAGTAACCAGATTTTACGGAAAAAACTCGTAAATCAACCAACAGTCACAAGAACAGATACTAAAAAAACCACGATAATAAAGGAAAAACAAGATTTATATGCAACCTAATATCAACAAGATCTAATAAGAAAAGACATATCTGAATCACAACCTAATATTTCAGTAAAGATTCCAAAGAAACACAGATCTGGACCAAAAAAAAATCATATGCCAGAAACAAAATACAGATCTGAAACAAATATACCAAGTACCAGAAAACTACATACAGATTGCAGAATATGAACAAGGAAACGGTTAGCCTGAAAAATAACCGATTTATATATGAACAAAAAAATACAAAGAGAAGACGAATCCAAGATAACTTAGATAGAAAACACCTGAATCGAAGAACATACCGTTCTTTCAGCCTTTCGGCTTTGATACCATGATAAAATGTGAACGGTTTTGTGCTAAACAATCGATCAAGGAACAGAAATCTCAGATACGAACTCAACACTTGGGGATCATTAAGGTTGATTCTTTCACTTGGCAACCTTTCACCCTTAAATACCTAAAACTAAACGGTTCATTACACTAGAATTGAAAATAGATAGAAAACGGAAAGACGCAATGGAATATGAAACGAGAGAGAAGTCTGTCAAGAAACAATAAACCCTAGAACAATGAATGAAAACTAATCCAGAGGAAGAGACTGCAGCGGCTAGGAAGCTTCTGGAATGTGGGCAAGGCTTCATGAATTAATGGACTGAGCAGCAACACGAATTGGGCTTCTGACTGAAGATTGGGCTAAACTAATATAACAGACAATGGGCCAAATATTAATCAGCCTGCAGAATTACACTTTCAACAGAAACTACAAAAGATTGCAAGCACGGGTTTATTTTATACAAGGAAACAACTAAGATAAGGGCTATATAAGGCACCATAGTCTTCAATTAGGTATCCGATTGCATTCTCAAGCAGTGACAAACAATACGCATGTAGACGTACGTCAATCAATCCAATTTTTCTATTTTCTGATACACTGAAAACAACAGTGCACATGAATTTATAGCTTCAGCTGAAGTATATAATTTAGAAATTCATAAAGTTTGCAAACACGTCAGAGAAAAACTTACACTATAGACTTCTAGAACCCTACAACAAAGTCGAGGAGAAGAGTGAGGAAGAGGATTGTATAGTTGCATTTTGCAATCAGCACTTTCCTTTAAAACACTCCCGACAGAGCTGTTTATCAAAAAAATGATCATAAGGTATGGAAACCTAAAGGACACACAAGTAAATAATTATCTCTTTCAAAACAATCACCCAATCCTTCAAATTAAACAAATGATTGGACAAACTGCCACTACTAGCATTTCTCAGAGATCTCCGCTATTTAGATTCCGCCGAACTTGCCGATCTCCGCTATTATTCCAGATTTTCATGAATAGTGGTTTTCCCCTTTGAAATATTTAATGCTTCATTGACATTATCTTTAAAGGATCTTCCATTCACGACCTTTGTTAGAATATCTGTCAGATGATCTTCAGAGCGTACAAATGGAAGAGTGATGATTCCACTTTCTAAGTTCTCTTTGATAAAGTGGCGATCCACCTCAATGTGCTTTGTTCGGTCGTGTTGCACTGGATTCTCGGAATTACTAATGGTCGCACGATTATCATACCTGGGAAAATTAAAGGCTCATCGACGCCTAGAAAATTCCAGGTGTATCAACACTTGGGAAAATTAAAGGCTCGCTAACGCCTATGAAATCTCATAGCAAAGCGACGCCTTGTAAAATAAGAACCCAGTTGAGGCAAATTAAGACTTCTATAAAGTCGAACTCATAGAGAGATTCTATCCAACCAGGACCAATACTCCTGCTTGGCTCGGGGGCAGATGATTGAATTTATAAGGAACACCTTATTTTAAAACCATTATATCATTGACCTAAACATAATCTTATTGATTTATACAAACCATTTATATAAGGCGTCGCCCATTCCAGTATGCGAAAGGCGTTAGCCTATACAAAGGCGTCGCCCATATGAGTCAAGATAAGGCCGCATTAAATGGAGGTCTGACAGCATTAAATGGGATTAAATATCTCTGATATTTAATAGATAAGGATCCCTGTCCCATCCGAAGGTCAGTTTGACCTCAGTTAAAAAGTCTAACCAAGGTAAAAAGGAAGCATTGTTCATCAGGTTAAGCAAAACCTATAAATACTAGCATTCATTATCATTTATTACATTCAGATTTTCACCACATCCACATAAAAGCTCTTTAAAGCCTTAGAACTGACTTAAGCTTCAGAGTGGAATAAACGGGTCGACTCGAAGTTGTCATTTCTACGAGGTCCAACCCGAGAGAGCGACGCCTGTAGAGAAGAAGATTTACAGGATCCAACACAGCTGGTTCAACCTCACTTCAACCCGACCCTCGCGCAGATTGTTCATGTCTAATTTGTATCCCTCACAATCTTGTAGATGGGGAGAGGGAGAGATAGAGGGGTGTTCGGTAATTGGAGGGTAAAGATAAGGAGAATAGTTTCGAAATTTTAAATTAATTTTTTTTAATGTTCAAAACACAGGTTACGTGATTTCAACAGAAAACTGAACGTTTTATAAAAAATAACAAAATGAAACATAATACATCATAAATCTGCGACCCAAAACAAGTTGCATCAGTTATTAATTTTGGCAAACATATTACATATTTATTATATTTTTCCATATAGTTAATTAAATAATGAATACTTAAAATTTTATTTGTTATATTAAAATATTTATATTAAGTATCTGCAATTTAGTGATTAAAATTTGTTACAAGTTGAAAAATGTAAGAATAGAAAAGCCGTTAGAATATAATAATAATAATAAAATGGTAATATAAATATTTTAAAAAAAAAGACGTAGGAAGAAACAAATATTAATTAAATACTAAAAAAATGAATATTAACTTATAGATTTACAAAAAAGTAAAATATTAATAAAAAATGATCATTCATTTCCTTGATTTCAAAATCTAGTTTACCTCTGCAGAATATTTCTCCGATTCGTGATAATGATTCTATTTCCAATGGCAACAGAATAAATAATTTAGTGGAAAGAAGTAAAGAATAACATGGACAGAAGAGAAAAATGAAGAAAAAAATATTGACATTTTATCTTATAGAGAAGTCATGCTAAGTAAGATATATGGACTTATTGATGGAGAAAATTAACGGCAGATAAAAACTTTACTTGAAAAATAATATGTTTAAATAAAAATAACTAAATAGCATAAATATGAATAAAAGATATTATTTATAAATATAAGTAATTAAATAGATAATTAACTCTATAAATAAATTCATTTAAGACAGCATATATTATTATTAGGGTTAAATACCAATTAGTTACCTGAACTTTGGACGTTTTGCAACGAGCTACCCGAACTTTGAAAATTCAAAACAAGTTACCTCAACTTTGAAGAATATGCAAATAAGTACCTCCGTCCAATTTTCCGTCAACTATCGTTGGAAAGTCGTTGGAAAGTCGTCCGAAAGTCTTCGAAAATTCGTCAGAAATTGGACGGAGGTAGCTATTTACACATTCTTCAAAGTTGCGATAGCCCGTTTTGAATTTTCAAAGTTCGGATAGCTCGTTGCAAAACGTTCAAAGTTCAGGTAGCTACTTGATATTTAACCCTTATTATTATTAAGATGAAAGCTCGAAGTTACTTTTTCAATAACATTATAATGGCTAGTATTTGTATGAGTTTGTTGTTTGCATCAAATCAATTGAAATAAGTATTAATTATTTTTATATTTTTTAAAATAGAAAAATCAATGCTAAGAGAAATAAAATTTAAAATAATTAACAGAATTTTATTAATTATATGTAAATATTTTTCCTACTTAAATTAAATCTCATCATACAATTGTCAATCCATGTCCCAATAGTGTTCCGACATACTCGTGTTAATAAGAATTTTTCATCAAAATATACCCAATTTAATAAGCAAATATCAAAATGTCCTCATTTTTGCAACATATACGAATCTATACCAACCCGCGACTTTCAGTCGCGGGTAAAAAAGTCACTCGTGAATGAGAATCGCGGGTGTATATTTTTTTTTAAACTGTGATGTTAATTCCACTCACGACTCTCATTCGTGGGTGACATTGTACCGTTATTTCTACCAGCGATTGGGCGTCGCTGGTGGGTTTGGTGAAAAAATCGTTTGCCCAACATATACAAAACAATTAGCGGCATATTCCTTTGCATGCACTCGAGTGGTCTATTCAATATTACCACTTTATCATATTACCAACTTCTCACATCCTATCTTCTTCTCTCTTGCATGGTGAATCAGTAATTATATAAACGGTAATTATACTGTATAAAAAATCGTTTCTATTGCATTCATTTTAGTCAATATAAGTGCGCAAATTGTCTATATTTCTTTGTCCAATCATTTTTCACCACAGCTGTGATGATGATGAGAGTCTAAAGAGTTAGCTAGATAGCTAACGAAAGGAAGTGAGAAAGAAATTATCTTGAAAATTAAAGTACTTAATATTTTTCACCAAACTCACCTGCGACCCCCAGTCCTCGCGCATGGAAATAACGGTACAGTGTCACCCGCGAATGCGAGTTGCGGGTGCAACTAACTGCACAATTAAAAATATACATTTGCGACTCTTATTCGCGGGTGACTTTTCCACCCGCGACTTCCTGTCGCGGATTGGTATATATTCGTATATGTTGATGATAAAATGAGGACATTTTGGTATTTGCTTATTAAATTATGTATATTTTGGTGAAAAACTCCATTAATAATGAGTGTTGAATTCATTTTTTACAAAATAAAAATTCTATGAAAAATATTTTTTAAAACAATTTATGAAAGTTCTTATTTTTACTGTCCTTTTTTATTTTTTCGAATAGTTTTAATAATATATAGCGATTTCTTTTTACAGATAATGACCATGTTTTTAATTTTCGTAAGTCACGTTTCTTTGGAGTGACTAAAAAAATGAGGATACCTACTAAAACGGTCCACGGACCACTGCTAATAAATAATGTGTAGGCGAAAATCTGGTCATGGGTCTCATGGCTGCTCCCAATATAATATAATATAATATGATATAATATAGAGAGAGAATGTGAAAACTGTACTAACTGTGTACCTTCTAAGTTCTAACTTCTAAGACTTAACGTTCCTTTTTTATTTGATTTTGGATCCAAGTTTGAAAAAAAAAGTTATATTGATACTAATAAAGAATATTTCGTAGAAATTGTTTATTTTCTATCCGATCCACAGAGAGTACTGTCTGCAATAATAATATAAAATAGCTATAACGACAAAAATATAATAATGTTATAATCTCTCAATAATTTGCAGATGTACAGTTTTTTTTTTGGCCAATATTATAATGACATAGTTAATGACGGATGATAGCAGCATCATCTAATCCTCCATGGATAAGATTTGTCATTCTGACTTTATTCAACAGGAAAATCTGACCGTCATCTTCATGGAGGAAGAGGTGCCCAAGTCCATGAAGAGGAATTCGTATAAAGATACACTCGCATGAATTTAACCAGGGGTTTACGAGAATGCTATATATCGTGATAGAACAATTGCAGAATAAGCTATAAGTGATTCTGAGGATGCAGAGCTTAATTATCCCAAGAATATTGACCGACTTAAATTTTTATTATCTAAAGAGGAAAAGAAGAGAATACGTGACAAGTATTCTTCGTCTCTCATCATTAAATTGACGAGAAGAAGTATTCAATATCATTACTTGTTATTCAAACGCAAAGTTATGTGGAAACCATCAGCGAAAATGGAGTGTATTCTCCTTGGCAAATGATTTTTCCTGATAAATTTCTACTGCAAAGAGGACTTTAGCATGATGCTTTGGAACGGGTCGTGGTTCATAAACAGCAAATTCCTCTCGATAAGACTTTGGGAACCGAAATTCAACCCTGAGTATGCTAACCAACGTATCCATAGTTGCTATGTGGATTCGTCTTCCAAATCTGCCTATGGAGTTTTATGATACTCGTATATTACAAGGAGTGAGCAACACCATCAGACCTTTACTTCGTATAGATAACTTCACCTTGAATGCAGAACGAGGCAAATTTGCAAGGCTTGGTATTCAAGTAGATATAAGCAAGTCTCTCCCATCCTTAATCGATATAGGAGATTATACACAACGTATCTCCTACGAGGGAATCACATCTTTATGCTTGAACTGTGGTCTCATTGACCATTCAAATATCTCTTGTCCGGCCAATATAATCTATGTTCGTCCAGCTGAAAAACAGAATAACCAACACTCTGTTTTAACGACCGAAAAACAGAGCATGTCATTTAAAGAAGTTAGTGAACTAAATTGCTCTGGTAAGGACAACCGTGGTCCGTGGATGATAGTGCAACGTCGGAAAAAAGGAACTCGCCAGCAAAAAGGAGCAGCTCATCGGTAACGGCTAGTTTGGATAAAGCTGACAGGGCTCGTGATGGTGGGAGACATAACAGGAAGAAGGAGGTGTATGTGCTGAATAAGGAAGCTGACAAAGATCGTGCTGGAAAGGAAAAAATTGATGAAATAACGTGTGATGTTTTATAGGATCCATATAGAGTGCAAACCATAGTTATCAGAACCGGACCGGCGGTCCGACCGGGAACCGGATCCCTGTCCAGTTTGGTTCAGTTAAAAGATCATTTTATAAATGAACAGTGTTTGAACTGGGTTGAACCGAGCGATTTTTGGAAAAAATGGTCGGTTTCCGATTCACTTTTTAGCTGAATTTTTTTGGGTTTTCGATTTTTGTTCGGTCGGTTTTTTGTTATGCACAAACCAATTGGCTTAACCCAATTGGTTAAACCGGTTCACTACTATTGTGTTTGAGAATTGAGAGTAATGTGTGTTTGATATTGAAACTATGTAGTTTGTGTGTGTGTGAAACTATGTAGTTTGAGGTAATTATGTTTGTGTTTGAGACTATGTATGTATTTTAAGTTTTCAATTTTTTTTCCCATTGTAAACAGTGAACTGCACACTGAACCGGGGTGGACCGGCCGAACCGTGAACCGGCCCCCTCGCCGGTCCGGTTCTGATAACTATGGTGCAAACACCATGACATGCTTTATCCACTTAAAATAATTTGTATTCGTACCAAAATAAAATTTTAAGATCCGAGACATCTTTGTTATCACTAATTATACCATAATGTGTCATTGCTAGCTTCACGGAAGACGGTCGAGTCTCGGTCAAGTCAGCCTACAATCGGTTTAGGGAGCGAGCATGGACGGGAGAAGGCGCGGCAATGACAACCGGACCGCGACACAATATTTGGAACGCGAAGGTGTCACTGAAGGTAAAAGTGTTTATGTGGCAACTTTGTTCTAATGCTTTGACGATGCGTGAAAATTTGGTCAGGCGAGGGGTCCCAATCTCGCCCATGTGTCCGACATGTGGGCTAGGTGAATCATCCGAGCACTTGACACTAGGTTGTGGGTGGACGCATCTCGTCTGGAAGGAGGTCTTCGACCTGCACTCGCCAGATGCGGAGGTCTTCGACCTGCACTAGGTTGTGAGTCGGATGCAGAGGTGGTCATAAAACACGTCAAAGGAATCGACTCATTTTGGCGACTATATAGATTCTCTTCTAATATTCTATTGCTTGCGTCTTCTATTAGGAATGTTAGTTGGGAGGTCATTCTGAGAATGGTCAACCAAAGTGCGGATTGTATCGCTAATCTTGCTATGTTAAGGGTGTGTCCGTCAGATTGGGTCGAAAGGCCCCCACCCGATCTCTGTCGTTTGATTCATTTAGATTTATCATTGTAACAGGTTAGATTTTCATTTATGGAAATTGAATATTGTTGTTGGCAAAAAAAAAAAACTTTAAAATGTATATATATATATATTACCCTATAAATCATTTTTTATTTTTATCTAAATAAAAATATAATTTATCCTTTTAAGACTTTTCTTTAAAAAAAAAAGTGCAAGTGGTATGGGCCCGCATGACTACACATTCATACGGAATCCTGACGCAACTGGCCAACTAGGTTTAATTTAGTTAATGCATGTGTATCTAGATGGATCGATAAAAAAAAGGAAAGAAGCCGGGAAATACCGGTCAAATCTATACGGGTCGGGTATTAATGATTTAAGTCAATATTAAAGTTTGACTTGACTTTTTTCGGGGAGACACGCTAGATTAAGCGCCAAGTGTGGAACAAATCAACTTGGCGGAAAAATAAGCCGCGGATAGTAAATTCACAATTAAGGTCGGTAATTGTGCGGTGAAAAACTCATAACCATAGTTATAACCGTTACTGTTTAATATGGTTAACCGTACAATTATGGTATGGTACGGTTATGAATTTTCTACCCATAATGGTTATGATTATGGTATTTGAGTTATACCCATGGTTATTATATAAATATAATAATTATTTATTATTAATAAACTAATATATACTAAATAATGGAAGGTACTAGATATATATGTAATAAATAACCATGATGTTAGTTTTATATATTTTTATTGTTGGCAATATAAATTTATGAATTTTTTTAAATAAAATTTTCGATGTGTGGAATAAATATGGGTATACGGGTAAAACCATGGTTAATAACCACAGTTATTTTAATGGTTATGGTATTGAAAATTGTACCCGTAATGGTTATGGTTATGGTATGTGATTTAAAAATATGGTATGGATATAGTATTTGTCATACCTGTACCATACCCTAACCATCGCTAGCCCTAATCACAATTGAATGAACCTAGCTTGATTTTATTTCTCCACATAGAAGCAAAATATGGAATAGCAAAAGAGTTTTGGCGAAGCAGAATCGGCACGCACCTCGTATTCTCTGATTTGCCTTATTGTCCAGTTGCAGGTGCACCTGAGACAGAGCATCCCTCGCGGTCCTGACTAACCTTGCACTTCCTTATTCTAAGTTATTGTTGCTAATTATTTTTCTCCGTGCAGAATCAAATTAAGGTGAAGAAGAAGATGACGGGGAGATTTGGCTGAGGAAGAGTGTGAAGCCGTGAGGGTGAGTATAGGCTAGGGTGTGAGAAAGACGTGAGAGATATAGAGAGGAAGAGTATGAGGTGGATACGACTGATGTAAGTATAGACTAGGGTTTTTAACCAAATTCGGTTTGGGTTAATCATAATCGAGCTTTGGGAGAGAAAAAAAAATTCGAGACTCAAACCGACGTTAGAGGAAAAAAAAAATCGCTCACTCAGTTTCAGATTGATTTTGTCGAGATTTCGATCTAGTCAATATTTTTTGTTCCACCCCTACCTGGAAAGGGGAAGGGTATATAATCCATTCATGTTTTAAACTTTATTTCTTAGAGTTCACTTTTAGAATTTAAAAAATAAAACCGGAAAAACAGTTTATACTTGATATATTCCAATTGATTTATCTGATTATGAAGCTTAAACAACTAGTGATTTTGACATTTAAATCTGTAATATCTTGCTACAGTGTGTAACCGATAGTTATAACTTTCGCTGTTTCGCACATTTTTTTTACAGCATTAAACAATATTTTTATTACTTAAATATTACTATATTAGGGTCTCTTTGACTTATAATTATTCCTCTCCTTAATTTATCAATTTTATTTTTTGTGTTCGGATTTTCCTATTCTTTTCCCAGCAAGTCGTACAAGAGGACCTCTTCCAGTCTTCCACCCAAAGGTCCCAAACTCCACGTCCCAAACTCCATAAGTATTACTATAGTCTCAAGACTCTCAACTCTCACCTCTCTCTCAGTCTCTCACTAGATCTCTCTCTGTATTGGGTTGCTCCTTTTCCCGCACCAACCTCTATAAAGGGTTAGTCTTATCCCAGTTGATGATTCTGAATCTGTGTCTGATTTGATTTCTGGGTGTTCTTATTCTTATTCTTCTTTCCTTTTCTTGCGTGAGGTGTGTGGATGTAGCTTAGCTGTCCATTTTTAGTCAAATCTTACCATTCTTCAGATCTTGTGTTGATGGCGTACCCCATATGGCATATATATACGTTGTCGCCGAAGCTCCTCAGCTCCGTCGATCTTTCCGGCCAAATATTTGATTTATTGGCTAATATGAGAAATGTTGAATCTCCCCGTAATAAGATACACCATAGTTTGATTCCCAATCAGGAATTTGACTCCAATTGTAGATGCTTACTCAAAATGTGCTTATATGAATTCTTGTCCGATTTTTCTGCTGCTTTGTTGGATATTACATATCACCCAACTGTTAAATTGCCTGTGATAGTCAATCAGTCATTCATTCGTATTATATTGTTACATGTTATTTAGTACTGAATCAATTATTCTGCAGGTTTGTATTTTGATCCAATTGGAAAGTTTCATACAAAAGAGCAGTTCGCCTAACAGCTATGGCTTGCTTTTCTTTTTTCAAAAGGAGTCGCCTTTCCCCACCTAGAGGAGGAGTAGAGATTGATGAAGGTAACTGCAACTCTGTTCATTTCATCAACTAAGTAGTAATTAACTAGGCTGTTCTGAATTACGATTTGTGAATCTTATGAATTTGCTATACGTCTGCATTCAGAGGTTTCATCCATTCAGAACACTAAATTGTACACTTACAAGGAATTAAAGATGGCTACTCAAGATTTTTATTATGCCAATAAACTCGGTGAGGGAGGTTTCGGATCTGTCTACAAGGTGAATGCATATTTTATATCCTATCATACCTTATTCAAACTACAACATTCAATACTTACTTCTCCTATATGTGTTCTAATTAACAGGGAACTCTTAAAGATGGGACTGCCATTGCAGTGAAGTTATTATCACCCGAGTCAAAGCAAGGAATCAAGCAGTTTTTGACAGAAATAGATGTGATCGCAGAAATAGAGCATGAAAATTTGGTTAAGTTGTACGGATGTTGTGTGGAAGGGAAGCATAGAATTTTAGTATACGGCTACGTCGAGAACAACAGCCTTGCACAGACACTTCTTGGTAAGTCATTCAAACTCCATTTCTTGATTTCCACATCCAAATCGCAAACTGAGTAAAAATTATTGAAGACATTGTAAATAAAAGTAGTTCGGTTTACATTTTGTAGATGGAAGTCGGTGTAACATTCAATTTAGTTGGATGGCAAGGCGAGGAATTTGTATCGGAGTTGCAAAAGGTCTTGCTTACCTTCACGAGGAAGTGCAACCACATATAGTTCATAGAGACATCAAAGCAAGTAATGTCCTTCTCGATAAATACCTCAGGCCTCAAATTTCTGATTTTGGTTTAGCAAAGCTTTTCCCTGCCAACATGACTCATATTAGCACTAATGTCGCTGGAACAGCGTAAGTTGTCTGTTCTGTCCTTTTTACTTTTGGGTGTTGTTGTTGTTGCCTTGAATTGGTTTATTGATTGTTCTTGTGTTTCCTCTGCAGAGGTTATTTGGCACCGGAGTATGCACTACGAGGTCAACTAAACAGAAAAGTAGATGTCTACAGTTTCGGTGTTCTGCTGTTGGAAATCATTTGTGGGAAGAGCAACACAAACAGAAGACTACCATCTGAAGATAGATACCTTCTTGAAAGAGTAAGTAGTTCAATAATTGCGTGCTATGGAGGTGTTTAGGATGCTATAAACCGCTATGAACTATCCAATTTTGTTAGGATGAGCTTGGGCGGGCCAGACCGAGCCCGAGCCCGAAATTTCGGTCCTTACCTGTGGAGGACCGAGACCGAGACCGACTTCGGTATAAAAAGCCCGCCCGAGTCGGTCTTGGTTGACTCGGGCCGGTCTCGGTCCATTACCGAAATTTGGCAGATGTAAATAGGATTGATTAATCTCCAAACTATGAACCTTTCCAATTTGTCTTCCCCCTTCTGTGTGGTAGATAGATTGCTATCTCACATTACATATAAATTATTATATCATAATGGGAGTGTAATTTGAAAAATATTTACATATGGAAGAAAAAAGGAGCAGATGACTGATAGAACACAAGAGAGAGAACAGATCTGCAGATTGGCAGTACTCAATACAATAAACACAAACAATTTCCAACAATATAAACCAAAACTCACCATGAAAGTTCAGTACACTTCATTTCGAATGGTAGTCTAACAGAGAACCTGCAAGAAGAAAAAAACTTTGTTTTGGAAAGAGAAGGAAGATCGGGTTAGGCATTCTTCATCTTGGAAGGGGGCCATCTTCCCTTCCAATTCGGGTCGGGCCAGTCCTAATCGGTAATTCGGGGGGAAATCCGAGACCGAGACCGACTTTAGAGGGAAAAAACCGTCCGCTCGGTCTCGGTCTTAGTCGGGCCGGTCTCAGACCGGTTTTGTCGGGATTTCGGTCCCGCTAGTTTTTTTTGCTCACCCCTAAATTTTGTAGTATGTTTGTTAAACACCATAAGGAAAATAGTTAGCTACCCCCCAACATGAACTTCATACCAATAATAGCTTGCCAATTGTCTAACTGTCAATGCATCTCATGGTAACATAAGGAGTGGGGGGTGGAGGGAGAGGGTATTGCAAAAGTGGGAACTTTCAGATGTATTTTGCAATTAAACCTATATATATATTGTAAGTGAAGCAACTCAGCATCATCTGTGCAGGTATGGAGAAGCCATGAACAAGGAGAACTACTGGAGTTGGTTGATATCTCCATGAATGGGGATTTTGATGCCGATGAGGCTATCAAGTACTTGAAGATCGGACTCCTCTGCACCCAAGATGCACCGAAGCTCAGACCCTCGATGTCAAAAGTAGTAAAGATGCTGATGAACGAAGTAGATATGAATGAAGAGAAGATAACAAAACCAGGTTTGCTTTCTGAATTCATGGGAGCCGTCAACCTTGGAGAGAGTACAGCCAAGGATTCCTCTGAATCTAAAGGAACTACGGCCAAGGAGGGTAATGCGTCTTCTTCGTTTAGTAATTCAAATGCTACGATGACGTTCAGTTCTATATATGATCGGAGATGAGTTAGATTTGGCAGCAAGAAACGAAACCCAGTACTAGAGGAGTCTTGTAAATTGTTATTACTGTTGTAGGTTAGGGTAGTTTGGGTAGGTATGGTGTCGAGGTGGTTATCTTAAAGCAAACGCCTAAATCAGCTTCAATTTTTGTCAAATGATATAAGCTTGAACGAAGTGAAATAACATTTGGTCAAAAAAACAGCTGTTGAGGCACTTGAGGGTATGGGTGAGAAAAAAACACCGGTAGACCGAAAAACCGTCCCGAATAATCCGTCTCGAATTTAAGACCGAGTCAAAACGGACGGGTTTTTTTTATCCCAAACTCAGGTTGGGCTCGGGTCGGCTTTTTTTACTCAACGCGCCGAATAAACTGGTTCGGTTCGAGTGTAATTTGATTTCAATATTTATTGTATTTATTTAAAAAATTAGTTTATTGTGTATTTAGGGTTATGTTTGAAATTTAAATTTTTTTGTGTTGGATATATTTAGTATGATATCTGTATTTTGTTTTGTATTGAATACTTAGTATAATATTTGCATTGTGTTTTGTATTTAAAAACTTTATTTGTTTTAAGAGAAAAAGTTGGTCCAAGATCGAGACTGACCCGAGTAAAAAAAGACTGTCTCGAACGGATTTTTTTAAATGAACTCGGTCTTGATCTTGGCCCCTTCGTACATGAATCCCGAAATTTTGGGCTCATACTATTTTTTGGAGGAAAAATTCATTATGTATGTCCCAAGCTCACCCCTACTTCAAGGCTAGGGGAGTTATTTGTAATTATACCACGACATTTTAATAAATATGTTTAATGATAGATATTATATATATATATTATTGAGGGAGCTATAGTTTTTGTAACTATAATTTTTGTAACTGCCTCCTATAATTCAATTAATTTATGTTTATTATGACTATTTTGATTTTTTTCAAAAAATAAATATCGTCAGAAAGTATTTAGGAAAATGCGTATTTACGCTACTGTAGGTAGTGAACACTATTTTTTGCTAATGTTAGTAGCGATTTCTTGTTTTTTGCTACTATAGGTAGCGAAGAAATAAAAACGCTACCTACATAAGTGAAACACAATAAATCGCTACTCACAGTAGCGAAAAATATGAAAACGCTACCAATAGTAGCGATTGTAATAAATTCGCTACTATGAGTAGCGTTTTAGACAATTATTTGTCTCTGGCACCAATTATTTGCATTTTCTGTGCAAAAATTTAAATTATTACCGTATCAATTCTATTTAACCATCTACTTCGTCTTCTTCATCCTCATAGTGAGCCTTTCTTCATAGTGCATCTTTTTCATCATCCTTCTCCATCTGCTAAAGTATGTAACATATTTGTATGTATTTTTTAATTACAATATTTTTAAAATTGTTTGCAGTTAAATTTTTATAAATATTAGATTATCTAAAAAATGAGCACATCTGATATGAAATGTTATAATATTAATTATTTAGGATCAAACATGACAGAGATCGGTATCATTTGCTTGTATGACAGTGAAATATTGTCTCAGAATGGTAGTGAGGTGTATGTGGGTGGTACTTCCAGTATTACTCCAGCTTCCTTGGATATTTCTATTTATAGACTAAATGAAATTATATGTATTGAGTGCGGTTGGCATGACGTTGACGCTAGGTCCATAAGCATATCCTATAATTTTACAGATACTGATGGACTTTGCAAGTTTGTACGGATTTGATCGCAAAGTGCATTGTCTATTGCTCTACAGTTAAGTGTGGCTAGTCGATTTATTGTGTTTAGCTTAACTAGAGAAGTTAACTTGAGGTCAAACACATCTGATAGTGGTGAGACAATGAATGTTTTGCATGGTCACACCCATGATCTCTCTGATGACGAGGTCGACGTTGATGCACTCTCAGATGCCTCAATAAATGAAGAAGATCCGTATATGGAGCATTTTACGAGTCACATTGATGAAGAAAATGAAGAGGTGTTTGAGTTTGACGAGGGTGGAAATATCTCTCATGGTGGAAGTAGCTCCCACACCCTTCAAATGATCCAACCCACTGCTTCTAATTGGATTGATAGTAACTGGATTGACGACTTTCAATCAAGAGATGAGTTGTAAATGGATGTTGATGAACCGTCAACTGAAGGTTTCCTAAACACAAACATGAAGTTTAGGAGTAAGGATGATTTATCTGCCACCGTAAGGAGATGACACATATCTAATTCTAAGATTTGCACTATTGAGACATCGACCCCAAAATCAATTGCATTTACGTGTAAAGTTGATCCCATAAACTGTTCATGGTCATTAAGAGAGAGTCTTTTTAAGCATACTGGATTGTGGAGAATATCAAAATCGCATGCTCCACATACATGCACGAATGAAGTCCTGATTGAACGACACCAAAACATTGATTGCAAAATGATAGCATCTTTGATAAGAAATTCAATTTTAGCTGACATTGGATTGAAAATTTCAGTAATTCAGTCAATGGTGGAGAATGAGTTTGGTTCGAAGATTGGATATCCAAAGGCGTGGTACTCCAAACAAGTAGTGTTGGAGTCTTTATACGGAACACACGAAGAAGCATTTGTGAACCTCCCGCGACTACTGTCAGCCATGTCCGTATACATACCTGGGACAGTATATGATTTTTTGCCCAAAAGAGTAAATGTTGAAACTCAAGTAGCGACATTTGGTATGATGTTTTGGTCATTCGGTCCAACCATTGAAGGATTTGTTCATTGCCGACCACTTATAAGTATTGATGTGACACATTTGTATGGCAAATATAATGGAAAAGTGCTTGTAGCCATATCATATGATTCTAATAAAGGGATCTATCCCTTGGTATTGCAGACGCAGAGACAAATGAGAGCTGGAACTGGTTCTTGCAGCATCTACAGGATAACGTGATGAATGATATATTTGTTTGTCTAATGTCTGATCGACATAGAGCAATAATTAATGTGGTGGATAATGTGTATGCGCAATATAATCTTGGAACACATCGGTTTTGCGCACGTCATCTAGCGAGTAATTTCAATCACACCTTCAAAAGTGTAATCCTGAAAAAGCAACTATAAATAATGGCTAGTACCCCTAATAAATGTAAGTTTAATATATGGTATTCTAATCTATTAACTCTGCAAGATGGAAAGTTCTGTGATTGGATTTCAAACATTCCCCTTGATAGATGGGCCTTGGCGTACGATGGAGATGCTCGATATGGAAACGTGACAACGGATTTGGTTGAAGTGTTTAACGGAGTGCTGAAAAGGGCAAGGGCATTACCATTGACAGAATTAGTAAAACTCACTTACTGGAGGTCAAACACGTACTTTTTCTGTCGTCGACAAGAAGCAAAAGTTGTCATTGAGGAGTCCCAGGTTATGACAAAAAAAAAAAGGAGTCCCAGGTATGGTCTGACATTGTTCAAAAAACCATTACTAGGGCACAAAAACAACTTGGTAGGATGCAAGTTGCCCAATTTAGTCACGAACACGGTGTGTTCCAAGTGCGTGATATTGGTAGATTTGTCCAAGGTGTCGGTTGGACTACTCCCGGGAATTATACCGTCAACCTAGTCGAAAGCAAATGTGAGTGTGGATTATGGCAAATACCAAGTTATCATAACCGAATCGGTGGTCCGACCGGTCCTGTCCGGTTTGGTTCAGTTAAAAGACCGTTTTGCAAATGAACAGTGTTTGAACCGGGTTGAACCGGGCGGTTTTTGGAAAACCAACTGGTTTCCTTATTTAAAACAAATTTAGGTAATTCAAAAATAATATTTAAAACAAAAATAATTGTATTTCATTATATTAGGTAATTCAAGTTTAGTTTTACAATTCAAATAATATTTTTAATCAAGTATTTAATTATTGTACTATCTTAGGAATGAGGTTCATCATGTCCTCCTAACACCTCACGCAAGACAAACGACGATAACGTGCACGCGCCGAAGTATAGTATATATTAGTGTAATCAATTAGGTAAGGTAAAATATCTCTCTCTCTCTATATATATATATATATATATATATTAATTTTGCTAAATCAAATACAATGTTGACAAATAAGCTTTATGTTATAATTTCTCACTCCTAATGTTAAATTAACATATTCTAATTGGTCCATGTCAATCATAAATTTATCACTCCTAGTTGGCATGTCATGTAAATCACTTTAAAATCCTTCAAAATCTCTCATTCATTCTTAAGATAAGTTACAAAACTCATATCATTTATCTTTATTTTACATTAGTAATTATAATTTTTCATTAAATATATTTTATGAAGTGAAATTTATATAATAATAAAATACATAATATTATATTTTCATTAAACGAAATACAATCATTCCTTAAAATTTCAACTAGTGGGAGTGGGGGTTGTAAAACTCAATCATGTAATCTCACTCTCAATCTCGACTATTTGGTAATCCAGTTAGCTCTTTCATTCAATGTACGTCTAACGGTTGACCAATGTATCGACTCAAAGTTTCCTAGCAAAGCTAGTTTGTTGGAGCATACCGCTTCACTTCGCCAATATGTTCTTTTCCCTTGTAGTTGTTCCATGATCCTCTTCGAGTCAGACTCTATTATGACGTTTCTCCATCCTTGTTTTATCACCATTCTCATTCCCAAGACGATTGCCTCAACTTCTGCTACATCAACATTCCATCCCCTTGACCATTTGTTTGCTCCCCCGATCAACATGCCCCCCCCCCCCCCAATTTCTCGCAATTGCTCCTAACCCGCTCTCTTCATCCTACTATACCATGATGCATCACAATTTATTTTAACGTACCCTTGGTTCGGTCTCGTTCACACTTGTGGCTCCCTAGGGTTTTGGTTCGGTCTGGGTATGGTTTGGGCTCGTCGGAATTTGTCATACACCTTCCTTGTTTGCTTTACCACCTCTCTCGTGTTTGACCTCTTATTTTCGAATGTCACCTTGCACCTTTCTTTCCAGATATTCCAGCTCGTTGCTAGACAGAACCACCACCTTGTCTCCTTTGTTTCGCGAGTTGCACTCGGTTCATTCTTCCTCACGCCGACCCATTCCCCGATCGACATGTTGTTCTGCAGTGTATCATCCATCCCTTGGCACTCCCTCCATACCGAGCTCGTCCACCCACACTTAAGTACCATATGTTCAACGTCTTCTTCCCTTCCACACACCAGACAGTTCAACTCCACATTCATCCCCCTTCTCCTAAGATTTTTCATCACCGGTAGAGAATTGGTAAGTAGCTTCCAAATGAAAGTTTTTACCTTTGACATTATGTTGGTGTTCCACACATCCCTCCATATGGTAGCCGATCTATTGCCATCATCTCCTAGCCCCGGTCCCCTCCCCGTCTCCGCCTCCCTTAGTCGGTGATATACTGTTTTGACCGACATCCTTCCATCGTCCGTGTATGGCCAGATTAGTTGATTTGGTACTTGGTGTGTGGGCAGTTGAATTTTCAGGATGTGGCCAACATCATTCAGTGTTGCCAAGCCGCGGATTAACTCCTCGTTCCATCTCCCGTTATCCCGATCGTATAGGGATCTCACCTTCAAATCCAGATTATATTGTATATTCACTGGGAAAAAAACTTTTTAAACCTTATAACAACAAATTTATTATTTTATTTTTTAAAATTATTTTACACTATATTCATTTAAAAATAATTTAAATATGTTATACTATGTACCATAAAAAAATAACTTATATTAAATATTAAAAAATACTACTAATTGCGCAAAGCGCAGATTAGATATCTAGTATAATATTGATTTAAAATAATTTTATAACGTGAATAACTGATTAATAATCAAACATTATACATTTTCGTTTAACTAATTAATTCATATGCAACACAAAAGTTAATGATTTAATCAATAATTTAATAGTTATAATAAATATAAGTAATAATTAATTTTGAAATATAACCACTATTTAATAAAGTATATTACTAACGGCTATGTTACAATTAATTACTAAATAAATTCAAACCTGCATTTATAATAAAGAGCGTTAATTAATATTATATTAATAATAATTAAATATAAAGATATACTTTCTAATACTTGATTAATTATTGGCCAAAAAAAACTTGATTAATTTATGTAGCAATAATTAATATTTTATATATTATAAAGGTTGATTTATTTTATTAATTGCACTAATAATTAAAAAATTATATGCACCTTCTCTTTAACTTATGTACTTTATTTTTAATAATATATACTATTTTTAAATTTATAAGGAGACTGTTATATATATTATAAAAAATAAATTAATTATATAAAATGTACAAATGATTAATATATTATTTTCATACTTATTAATCGATATATAATATTTTTAATTTTAGAATATTAGTAATAATTCAAATCATTGTTTTTTCCCAAAGTGCTGTCAATTGTCTAGTATTATTATTAATCATTAAAAAAATCGGACAGGGCGTCTTTTCTTACCTGCAAGTAAGCCCAATACAGGCCTAGTTCGGTCCATACTAGTTTATATAAATATATCGAGGAACTCTAATTTCTCTCATCGCTCGTCTGTTCCTAACACAAGTTGCAGTCAAAGCACCTTATCCCTTCAATCTCTCATTAGGGTTAGGGTTTAAATCAGGACCTCCGACAGCATCCCTATTGCTTCTCATATGGATCCCTCCAAGAAGAGAAGAATTGACGACAATGGCGTTACCATGGCGGATCCTTCAGATCAAGGCGCCTTATTGACGCCAGATGAGTCCCGCAAGTTGATCGAGAACTTGACCAAGGAGCAGTTACTCGATCTCCTACAGGAGGCGACTCTTAGACACGCCGACGTTCTTGCGTCCATCAGATCCATTGCTGACGCGGACACGACGCAGCGGAAGCTTTTTATTCGCGGTCTTGGGTGGGAAACCACTACGGAAGGTCTCCGCACGCTGTTTTCTGCCTATGGAGAGATTGAGGAGGCCGTAGTGATCATGGATAAAGGCACTGGGAAGAGTAAAGGATACGGGTTTGTGACTTTTAAGCATGTGGACGGTGCAATCCTTGCCCTGAGGGAGCCAAGCAAGAAAGTTGATGGCCGTGTCACTGTTACGCAGCTTGCAGTTGCTGGAAATACCGGCTCAAGGGTGACTTCTTCTGATGTGGCGAGTCGGAAAATCTATGTGAGAGAAGTTCCGGCGGATATGCCCTCTGACAAGTTATTGTCGCACTTCGCTCTGTATGGGGAGATTGAGGAAGGTCCATTGGGATTTGATAAGGTGACTGGGAAATCCAGGGGCTATGCTCTTTTTGTGTACAAGACTGTAGAGGGAGCTCAGGCAGCTTTGGTTGATCCAGTTAAGATGATTGATGGTAAGCAGGTGACTTGCAAGCTTGCCCAGGATGGAAAAAATAAGTCTGGATCAGGCGGTCAGGCTGGTCCTGGAGGTATGCAGGGTCCACAAGGAGGGCCTTTTGATGGACACTTTGACGGAGCGGGCATGGGGCCTCCACATTCGATGACTGGGCAGTATGGCCCTGGTATGGGCTCATATACTGGTTTCTCTGGTGTTCAAGGTCAGCAACCAGTGAATCATATGGGTTCATCAGGGATGGGCGGACCAGGGTTGGCCTCGATGGGTGGTCAGGCTCCTACATCAATGGGTGCGGGTGGTTATGCTGGTGGTCCTTATAGTGGGTATGGCGGGCATGGTTCCACCGGTTATGGTAATCTTGGTGCTCCTACTGGAGGACTTGTCGGATCTACTGGGGGCATGGGTGGTGCTGGTGGCGGTCATGGTGGTTCAAGTGGTGGGACTGGCAGCGGTGGCATGGGTGGGTCTGGTTCATTTTACAGGCCATCTGGTGGGTACCCTGACAATGCTCACTATGGCATGCCAGCATCAACTGGTTATCCAAGTCAGCATCACCAGCCTACTGGAAACTCTCCGGCTCCTAGAGGAATGTATCCGAACGTGCCTCCTTTCTACTGAGGTGACTTCATCTAACTCATGTTTAGCTTTATTGTTGTGAATGTGATTATTTTCTTCACTTTTTTTCCCGCTGTTCATCTCGATGAACACTGAGATCACACGCTGGTTCATTTTTGATGGAACTCTCCTCTGCTAAGTGTTGATACGTTGCTTGAGCCTTTCATTGCCATATTGTTTGATTTTTTTTACCATTCTTGTACTTGTGAGTATTTTAAATAATTGTGTATTTCCATATATGCTATTTAGAGTGGGATGACATAAATGTTAAGCGTGTTTATACATAAAAGATATGATTCCTTAATAGTTAGTATGTTTTTCCATTTTCAGTAAAAATAAAATTGGCTTGAGTTGTGTTCTTTATTTTTTCTTCTATTGATGGTAGCTTTGTATTTCTGAAGTCAGTTTGTTGTTTAATAATGTTTTTTTTATAGCTCTCTGTATTATATTTATTTTGTACCCCTAATTTTGTAAGGTGGAAACTAAGCCTATTTCTTATGCTATTATACTTCCCATATATATATATATTATAATTTTGTGTTTGTGGAATGATCAATTGAGTTGTGAATGAATGTTTCATTCAGGTGTATGTCAGCGTGTTGGTGCAGATCCTTTAATCATTCTGGTGCTTGAGTAAATGCAGACAATATTATCTCTGGTTTGATGAATGCATGAGTTGTGCTTTAGCAGGGACTTGTTGCCTCTGCCCTCTATGATATGGATCATTCTGGATGCTGTTAGTTAGACAAACTTATGTTCAGCTTGTTTTTATTGGAATGTTTATGTTCTATTTGGAACACTTGTCCTGAGTATTGGTATATTTTATGGATGTACGTTTTGAGGCTTTGTTCTCTATTGCATTTAAGATGTAGGCCTTCAGTTGATTTCCTTGATGGAAGAATGGTTTGCATCTGTATATTACAGATGGAATTTTCTTTGATATATATGAGTAGAGTTAGCTATTTCTAACAATAATTTCCATTTGTTAGATGATGGCTAGTATTTGGTTTTGGGGTTGGGGGGTTTGGTAAATATGTTCTTCCAATTAGCAGCTGTGCAGAGGCACCCATGGTTTGTTTTAGGCTAAAGTGTTTGGTTGTACGTGAAACGATATGTTGCTTTTTTGATCAAAGGGCATCCATTACGAGCTAAGCTCCATTCTTCCATGACAAACATTGTCTTCTCTGACATCTGTTTCCTTTGGTGAGTCAAAGGTTTATTTCTTTTCCTTCCCATGAAGAAGGGTGATATCCTTGAATACAGTAGTTTTGGTACTAGATGTATAATCCATGTAATTGATGATTTAGCTGTTAAATTTCTCCATTCTGATGTTATTTATTACAACTTTGTGTATGGTCTTTGTCTCTTAATTCAAAGAGTCATGCTTTTTTGAATAGGTTATGAGATTAACACCCAACTGGTCAGAGAACTATTCCCTTATAATACTACTTACCTTTTGAGTAATGAAATAGCAGAAAAAAAATATTGGATCTCTCTGTGTTAGATCCTTGTTATACTGGATGAATGAGTGTTGATGGCAATTACAAGGTGTATCTGGTATGAACTGCTTTGCTATTGATCGAGAGGTTTTGTTCCGGGATGTGGGTTGCTTGTATCAGATGACACCAAATGACTAGATATAAAGAAACTTTTTATTTTTGAGATGCTGCAGTTTATGGAAAATTTCTGTCCGAGTCTGAACAACATTAACATCATATGCTTACGTATGTGTTAACTATTATTTAAATTTGATCTTTTCTTCTGCCTTTTTCATTGGTATCTTTCTGCATGAGAAACGGGATGGATCCATGAGCGGCGTGGATGGAATAGTTTGCAAAGTGGACGCGGTGTGGATGGAATAGTTTGCAAAGTGCACTTGCTTCATGAAAGAGAGAATATTGGGGACACAGCTTTAGAGAAGATGGGTCCAGCTATCAGGATATTGTGGTTCATTCCTCCCTGTTTAGATTTCGTGTGAACCGAGGTGCGTATTTTCTGTACATTATAGGAACTGAAGCTCTTGCATGATGATGATGATGAATGAATGAATGGGATTGATTCTCCTATGAGGTTGTTGGATGTCATGTAGAAGCAGCAGATGCATTGCCTACCATGTAACACCTATCTCAGCATCAAAATGGGGAGGCTAAACTTATCATGATGACTTGGCCAGGTTGATTTGTCACCGATCATTGGTTCACGTTCACCGCATCGCTGCCACCGTGTCACGGGCCAAAAAATCCATAAAATAAAAATATGCAGAAAGAAATCCTAAAATGTAACAAACTTGAAAATAACTTGTATATAAAAAACTAGAAAAGAGTAATGCTCCAAACCAACCGTCCACTATGAAACCTTTTTCTTAATGTTTTGGACAAACTAAAATCGCTATCTATATACTTTCTATGTTAAATTTTAATATTAGGGTCGATGCACACTCAAATAGCAACCACATTAAACAATTCGGGTTCCATCCTAAAACCAATTTGTGATAGGAGTAGGTAACCTTGTTGTATATATGGTGCCCAAATTTGTATTATACTACCAATGTGGTATTGTTATTTATCACATTGATATTTTCAACACTCCTCGCACTGTAATAACTCGTATTTTTTGTTTAAATGCACGACACCGACAGATTTTAATCCAGACGGGTTGAGACTCAACAAATCACATCTCACGTCCAGGCTCGACCCGAACTCTAGTACGTGGAGTAAACGAGATACAATAAACCCACATCGGGTACCCACAACGGGAAACAACCCAACACCGCCAAATGGAACCGGGTTCTGATACCATATTAAATTTTAATATTAGGGTCGAGGCACACCCAAATAGCAACCACATTATATTGAGTCCTAACCCGTCTGGATTAAAAAATGTGTCAGTGTTATGCCTTTAAAAATACGAGATGTCACAGTGCAGGGGAGTGTTGAAAATATCACTGTGACAAATAAAAATATCACACTGGTGATATAATACAAATTTGGGCACCATATATACAACAAGGTTATCTCCTCCTATCACCAATTGGTTTTAGGATGAAAACCGAGTTGTATAATGTAGTTGCTATGTGGGTGTGACTCAACCCGATAATTAAATTTAACATGGTATTAGAGCTCAGTTCCGTTGACGGTGTTGAGTTGTTTCCTGTTGTGGGTGCCCGATGTGGGTTTGTTGTGTCCCATACCAGAGTTCGGGTCAGGCCTGGATGTGAGAGAGGATTTGTTGAGTCCCAACCCGTCTGGATTAAAACAAATGTGTCAGTGTCGTGTCTTTAAAAATACGAGTTGTCACAGTGCGGGGGAGTGTTGAAAATATCACTGTGACAAATAAAAATACCACACCGGTGGTATAATACAAATTTGGGTACCATATATACAACAAGGCTACCTCCTCCTATCACCAATTGGTTTTAGGATGGAACCCGAGTTGTATAATGTGGTTGATATTTGGGTGTGGCTCGAAATCGATAAAAAACAATCATTTTATGGCTTGAAGGAAGCTAGTAGACAATGGAATATGAAATTTTGCGATGCATTGATTAGAGCTGGTTATTCTTAGTCAAAACTTGATTATTCATTGTTTACTAAGCATGATTGAAATCAATTAGTTGTATATGTGGATGATCTGCTCATTTCGTGAAATGGTGGAAAATTGATTGATGAATTGAAGCATGTTTTGAGGACGAATTTTAAGATGAAAGATTTAGGGGAATCAAGGTTTTTCCTAGGAATTGAGATTGCTAGATCCAAAGCGGGCATCCTCTTGAATCAAAGGAAATATGTGCTGGAACTAATATCATCTATTGATTTATCTACTGGTAAGATTGCAAAAACGCTCATGGAGTTAAATTTGAAATTAACTAGTGTTAAATATGATGAGTATCTGGGCGTAAATAAGAATGACCTGCCCTACATGATGTTAGCCTTTACAGGTAGCTAATAGAGAAATTATTATACTTGACCATTACGATGCCAGATATTTCCTTTTTTGTGCAGCACTTGAGTCAGTTTATGCAGGATCCTAAAACATTGCACTTTGAGTCTGTCATGCGTATTATACGGTATGTTAAGAAGGAACCAGATAAATGTATCTTACTATCCTCATAATCAGTTCCAGAATTTATTGATTATTGTGATTCAGATTGGGCTCGTTATATAGAAACTAGAAAGTTTGTTACAGGTTTCTGTATCTTTTTGGGAAAATTCTTGATTTCCTAGAAAGCAAAGAAACAGTTACAATTTCTCGGTCCTCTGTTGAATCAGAATATAGAAATATGAGATCAACCTTATCTGAAATTATTTGGTTGAGAAATCTTTTAAAAGAACTTGGTTTTCATCAAAAGGAAACAATTCTTTTATAATGTGATAATAAGTCTGCTATACAAATTGTTAATGATCCAGTTTTTCATGAACATACTAAACATATAGAAATCGTTTGTCATTATATTATAGAGAAACTGCTTGATAAGATTTTGCAGCTTGAATATGTTAGAACATGTGACCAATTAGCAGACTTGTTTACAAAAGTCGTGGGAAGTGATCAACATGTCAAACTATGTACAAAACTTGGAATGTTGAATGTTTTTGGAAGGCAGGGGGAGCTTACATGAATAAAGGATGAAAGTTGATTCAGCCTGGTGGAGTATTGAAGTTAGCAGACTGATCTGATTGTTGATGGATTTGGTATTATTTGGCCCATATGTTCTATGGCCCATTTGTTGTTGTCGACCCATTCGTGTTTCCCGGTCGGGTTGCCTCAGACCGTTTGTTTACTTGAGTCATTTCATTTCAAGAATTGTACCGTTTCATTTCCATTTCATTTCGTTTATTCTGTTTCGAACAATTAGAATAGGGTTTTGTATTTAAGGGGGATGGTCACCAAGTGAAGGAACTGACCCGATGAACCCCAAGTGTGTCTCTTCTCATTTTCTAGGGTTTCTGATATTTATTGATTGATGTCCGATTTGAATATTCTAAAGATATTTTCATATATTTCATGATATTATATATATATTAATTTTCAAACTTTATATCGGTTAGGATTTTGTTTTTGTATTTATAAATGTAAAAATTCACATACAGTGCACCTTGACCTATAAATGCGGACTTATACTAGCTTGTATTAGTGTAGCAATCTATTTATACGATATTAACCCATATAATGTATATGGGTAAAACTTTGACCCTAATATTTAGGTATATTTTTTAAAATCTCTCTTAACGTTTAGTTTTTTTTTTATAAAAAAATCATCCCTAGTGTATGGATAGATGTTTGGTTTATCTCTTTTATTAAATTTTTCATTCCAAACTCAATATTTTTAAAATTATAAAAATTGCATATAATTTTAAAAATATCAAAAGTAGGTAAACACACCCGGATGTTTGCTTCTTTTTTTTTGTGTGTGTGTAATTGGACCCATATGTTTTTTGGCGTATGTTATGACACCCGTATGTTTCAATTTGTTGGTAATTGGACCAAACGTTAATTATACCCGTTAACTGTCAAGTGCTAATCATGTGCGACGTTTATTTTGAAAAAATGAAATTTAAAAAGACAAGTTTGCCCTTTAGACATCCCATCACCTTCTTACTCACCCCGACCCTTCTTTGTTCCTGTGGAGATTAAAGCCTTTAGTGCAGTTGGAGATGTAGAGAGGGCCAAACAGATTCATCCCCATGTCCTCAAATTTGGAAAGTTGAGTTACATATCTGTTGCAAACTCTATTCTATCAATGTACTGGAAATGCAAGGCATCTAGCAATGCCCTCCATCTGTTTGAGATAATGCTAGAAAGAGATTCGGTATCCTGGAGCACAATGATTTATGGTTTTTGCCAAAACCACGATTATGTGACTTCATTGACAATTTTGAGGAATATGTTGATGGATTTTGGTCTTTTCCCGAACAGGGTTGCTTGTGTGTCAGCTCTCTCTTCTTGCGCTTCGATAAAGCAGTGGTTATGTTGATTGATATGCTTGATTCAGGTACAAAACCAGATTCTTCCACAATGGTAGCAGCTCTAGTCTTATGCTCCCGGTCGTTGGATTTAAGCATCGGAGAGCAGATTCACGGATTTGATTGCAGATTCGGATTGGTAAACGACACCAGAGTCAAAACAACTCTTATAGATATGTATTTTAAGTGTGGAAATCCTGATGCTGCTAGGAAAATATTCAGAGACGGTAGGAACAGTAACATAGTCATGTGGGGAACCATGGTCTCAAACTATGTCCAGAGTAGGTCCCTGACCAAGGGATTAGAATTATGTCATCGTTTTATTGAAGTTCACAGTTTTGTGGATTCCGTTATACTTTTGGATGCACTAAGGGCGTGTTCATCCTTAGCTTTGAAGGAGAAAGCCATGGAGTTCCACGGATTAGCAATAAAATTGGGGTTGACTTCTGAAGTTTTTGTTGGAGGTGTTATTGTTGATGTTTATGCAAAGTGCAGAGATATTGAATCTGCAGAAAAGGTTTTTGATCGGTTGTCCGTTAGGGATCTGATTTCATGGAATGCATTGATATCGGGGTACACTCAGAATGATTTTGTGGATCAAGCTCTGGAGGCAGTTCATGATATGGACTCACAAAAAATTCATCCCAATGCCGTGACGATGTCATCAATTCTCTCTATTTGTGCTCAGCTATCTGCAATGCTTTCGTGCAAGGAAGTTCATGGTTACATATTACGGCAAGGAATGACATCTAATGTTCGTGTGAACAATTCCTTGATTACTACCTATGCAAGATGTGGCAATCTCAAGGGTGACTTCATTTTGTTGGATATTACGTTTGTTGAACCTTTGTGTTGGATACTATCTAAACAGCTTGGTCTCATGGTCTGTGTTGATTGTTCTGGTGGATAATGTGTAAGCCTTTGTTTAGGTGGATTTTCTTTAAACAGGTTGGTTTGTGTGTTATGTTGGATAATGAGTGTTCTATGGGATTTTCATGTCGAAACATATGGGTTCTTTAACCAATATTTGTTCAAACGTAAGGGTGGAAACCTAAAGTATACACCAAACATAAGGTACAACTGAATAACAACGTACATAACTTGTGGGTCCACAATGTATTCATTAAACAATCATCAAGTACAACTGAATGACAACGCACATAACGTACACACTATACAACAAAAGTTTTAAACGTAGCTACATATTCAACATAACTCCAGCAACAATGAAAAGTAAGAACACTATAACACACAGTTGTTGCTGATTTCTGCTGCGCAACACAGAAATTAGATTGTTGAGTTCGGATTCCTTTGACACAAATTTGGCCATGGATCTCCTTCCATACACACACATCGGTGGATCTGCCCAAGCAAAGAAATCACAACCCCTTTTCAATGGTTGCATAGTGGTAAACAGAAATTAGGGTTTCCAAAAAATCAAATTTTTTCGGAATACACTAATCGACTATATATTCGAAATTAACTCAAGGAATTGACAGCATTACCTGGTATCTCGGACATGAAAAGAACATACGACTGAAATTTTTCATGGTCCAAATTGTTCTTGCACGGGTTTGTAGACCGCAATAGCAAAGTGGTTCCTCATGGTCCATATCCGGGTGAGATGCGAAAGGGGAAGAAGAATTGGAAGAAGATTCAAAGTACTTACCTTTGCCCATCTTGCTAGGAGAAGACGCAGCAAGCCGCCGACAAAGTGAAGACGCAGCAAGACGAACGACAAAGTGAATAAGGAAGGGAGAAGCCAAATGACAAAGGGAACAAATACACAGACTTAATAAACAGAAATGGTTTAGGGTAGTTTAGGTACTATCATTTATCAGTCAGGCACATGACAACCACGTGAGCATCAATTTAACAGAAAACGTTCAGAATGGACGGAAAGGTCCAATGACCAACAAACGTAAACATCCGGGTGTAATAACAAACATCATGAGTGCAATTACCAACAAGTGTAAACATCCGTGTGCATTTACTTACTTTTCCCAAAATTAAACGATTCAAAGCTCATACATATGTTTCCTATTGCGTTCTAGTTCGAGTGAAACTCAATTGAACATCATTCAACTTACCTAGGAGTTAGGAGCGAGGGTTGTTCTAGATCAAGATTCAGACTAGAACCCCCACTTGTGGACGAGTAGGTATGAGCTAAGACTCATACTCCAGTCTTTTTTATTGTGGTTTAATCGATCTCAATTGAAGAAAGACTCGATTGTAATATATAAAAAGTTTTTAAAATTTAATTGAGATATTTTTAAAACTATAATGTTATTTTTATAACTTCATATATATTCCGATAAGTTTGGATAGTTTTTTTTTGTATATATAAAAGAGTTAAATTAAACACATGTCCAAACATTAAGAAACAAATATTTCAAATCAAACGTGAAGAATGTCTATAATTTGTTTTTTTTTGCCATAAGAATGTCTATAATTAAGGGAGGACGAAAGTGAACAGATAGACGAAGGTTCTGGGAAACTTTTAAAGATGGACGAAGTATAACGGCCAAAGCGCAATAAAACAGCCATCGGGTGTGACGTTGCATAAATTTAGTATCGAAGCTCAAACAGAAAGAACCGAGAGATAGGCAGCACGCCAATCTCCAATCTCTCGCCACTCTCTACTTAATCACCAAATTCCCTCGGATCATAATAATTCATCACCCTCGTATTATTAAAAATCTATCTTTTGGGTCGTCGACTGATTCTTCGCCCTCACAAGGCTGCTCTGTTCTTAACTGCTCGTACTCGATTTGAGTGCTGTTGCAGAGTTGCCCACAAAGCTAGCCCGGCCAGCAGCAGACGAAGAGGTATTTATATCCAAAATACAAGCTTCTTCTTCTTACTAGTCTTTCGTTTGACCGATTTCATGCATACCACACGATGGCGTTTGACGATTTGAATGTACGCCGATTGCGGAAATCCGGTTGAATTGTGTGTGATCGAGTGCCATGCAGCTTGGATGATTTCTTCACGCTATTGGTTATCGTCTTGTATTATCTTTCTGGTGCAATTGTTAAAAAGATTCATTTTTTCGTGCTCTTGTAGTAATCAAACGTAATCTGCTTCAAATCATCCTGGGTTTAGTTGACAAGTGAAGAGTGCTGTATTTGGAGAGCATGAATTTAACCATGAGGAGGTGCCTTCCTCCATCTTGGCTTTAGAAAAAAATTATTATTTTTGTTATTATTTTTTACTGGGACACCTTTCTTTGTTGCAATACCGAACTTAGCCGCAAAATTCTTCATTTAGCTCCTCATAATGGTCATAGACTCATAGTGCGGGTCCCATATGATCCTCCGATTACTAGTTGTTGGTCTCTATCAAATTGTGGTGTTAGAGATGGTATATCTACAGATTGTACATAATTTACTAGTATTTGTGGATATAGCAATCAGAGATATCTCGAATATTCGTTACCTGTTCTTCATGGTTTTTAAATCCTCTCAGCTCATATGGCATCTTGGCCCTTAGGCTTGTTAAACCTCGGAGGGTAGATTTCTGCATTGATTCATCGTGTTGCATTTGTTTCTTAAAATTTATTTGTAGTTACAACTGACTGTTTTCTCTGCAGAATAATTTAATATCATGATTCTGTTTATAATAGTTTGCATCGATTGGTTGGTAGTAATTGAGCCCAGTTTACAACTATGATTCATTCACTTTTTTTTTTTATTTATAATTATTATCAATTCACTCCCTTTCTAGTTATTTTTTGACAAAACATGTTGAAGACATGAATCAAGTTTCCGTCCACTTCAGTAATCTAATTTTTGATATTGCATTGTTGTTATTCCTTATATATCCTGCTTTATGTCTTCGTTGTTGAGCAGGACTTTACCTCGCCCCTGTACAAAAGGGGAAGAGGACTGATTGTAGTTGGCGTCAGAAAGATAATACAAGTTGAGGGGTGATGGATGTGAATTTCTTCAAGAACCGGGGGAAGACCTGGATGGGTGACATCTATCAGAAGGTCGAGGGTATGCTCCAGGATGTAGATGGTGTCATCAATCAAGTAAAACTCCTCTGTTTCCATTTTTTGCTACCTTGCCTTTATGCCTCTCCCACACCCACACAAAAAAGTTTCTAAGGTTTCATCTTCTTCTTGGTTGCATGGTTATGTTTCTAAATGTCAGAAATACCTGTTGTCTATGCAGGGCAATAAAACAACTGCAGACCAAGAAGGAAAAACTTCAAAGATGAGTGTGGATAATTTCATCTCTGAGGTTATTCAAGGTTTACATATAGTCAATCCATCAACATCCAACCAAAACAACAACACTGATGTAAAATCATCGGTCAAAGTTGAAAATAAACCTTTTGTCATCAACAGTGACCAATCCTTGTTGGGACCGACCATCATTCCAAAGGACAAGCTCAGCGAATCTGACAACACTATTGGCATTTCTAACTTGCTCTTGGATGTTGAAGACAAACCCAAAGTTGGTATTTCTGAAAAATCTGAGATGGAGCCACCCATCTTTAGTGGACCTGATGTGAATAAACCAGGTGTTTCTACAGAGTCAGTGGAGTGTGAAGATGGAAAGACTATATCTGAAGAACCAATAAGCATGGAAATGATTGTCAATGAAAATTTCATGAGTAATAAGTATGATGAGGTGAACAACCATTTTTCTATAGAGCCCTTTGAGGTGAAAGCGGAACCATTCCCATTCAGTGAGGATACGTTTGATACATCTGTTAACTTGCTTGAAGATAATGCAAAAGAAGTTGGTAGGTCTGGATTGGGTACGGAGGACCATACATACCAGAATGCTAATGCAGTGTATGATCAGTTCTTGGAGGAAACAGAGGGCTTACTTATTCCTGAATGTGTTTCACCTGATATGGGAAACAAAAGCTCAATCAATCATCACAATGATAATGCGGCGAATTTAAAGTTCAATATTTCACCTATGGTTTTATTATCTTCTCCATCTGGTCCAAGTGGTAAAGTAACTCTTTTCTTCAAAGCAGATTATGTTGTGTTTCTCAGTGTCATATTTTACACTAATTCCGATTTTGCAGTTGGAAATACTTGTGCAAAAAATGATAAGATTTCAGGGCTTCACTCATACAAGAAGAAGAACTTGCAAATCCAAGTCCCATCTGGTATTTAAATTGATCCTTCTCTTGCCTGGGACTGACTGTATCAGGAACATATGCTTTAATAATAGTTTCTGATATGCGGGTTATGCTGCTGATTGTTCAGATAAGCCAGTTGATGATCTAACAGAATTTGGAATGGAAACAGTAGATTTGCACGATAAAGCGGCGATGGAGGAAAGCAGTTCATTCATTGATGCAAAGGAACTATACGCCGTCTCTAAAAGAGTGCAAAAGCTACGATCTTTCCGGGTATATATACTCTCTTGAATAAATCTTGATACCAAAACTAGGAATCTTAATGGTTGTTAATTAGAGTATTACATAAAAAATTGAACTCTTTGATTACAGTATTGAAGTTTAAAAAAGATTATAATAAATAAACAGAAATAAGTATATCTGTAAACATTGTTTTTTGTTTTCTTCAGGAGAAAATTCAGGACGCTTTCACTACAAAAAGGAGACTAGCAAAGGAGTATGAGCAGCTATCAATTTGGTATGGGGACATTGACTTTGACGGCTCCAACCAGTACAGGCCACAAGATCGACCGCCCACAGCAATGGCAGTTTCAGATGCACAGAATCAGCAGAAGCACCAGTTGGGCGATTCAGAGTGGGTGATACTGTAAGTAGAAGCAAGCAACTTTCTCAGGGGTCCCGCTCTTGTATAGAATTCCTCATCAAAATCAATCTTATAATAACATTGTTTTTTCGGTTTACGCCGAAAGATATGCTGAAAAGTTATTCGGTCTTTGCCTCATACTATATGTAAAATTTTGACCGTCTGAATCCAAATCTAAATCTATTAAATGAATGTTGCATTGAGATTTTGATACATTGTGGTAGTTGCTCCCCTTCTTGCATCTTAGCTTAAACTACTGTCAAGTAGAGAGAAAACAGTTTGGGATTTGCCAACTTCTCGGCTGATTCCTTGCACTTCAAGTAACCAACAATCATCTGCCTTTTGTTTAAAGCTATTGAGCATTTTGCTGATCCCTCAATAGATATACATATATAATCTCGTTCCATGAGTAGGGATGGCAGGTAAGCATTAGTGAATGCAATTGGTGAATCTCTTAGGACTGGATTTCTGTTCTTACATCAAAATCTTGCCCTTACGCTCCGTGAACACGGTGCTGTGCGTGCCCTCCCTGTACTCTGACATTTGCATAATATTGTTGAGCCTGGATTATTAACCATTGGGGGATATTGTTTCGTATCGACATGAGCTTCCAGTAATTACGGTTTGGGATCAGGTACGACTCGTTGAAGCAATTCTAGTAAGTTTCGGGCTTCCATTCCCAGATCCTGATTGCAATATATACGGTTTTGGTTGTAGTTCTTGATACATGTACAGTTTTGGGATCAAGGGTACACTCAATTCCAAACTCAGAGCAACGAGTCTTATGCCCAGACAGCCTTTTCCAGACCAACATGAATTTATAAGTAGAGTTATCAGTAAACAATGTGTCTGTTTGTGGCTTGGACTCTAAGTTACGGTTTGGTATCGAGTACGACTCATTGAAGCAATTCTAGTAAGTTCCGGGCTTCCATTCCCAAATCCTGATTGCAATATATACGGTTTTGGTTGTAGTTCCTGGTACATGTAAAGTTAATTCCAAACTCAGAGCAACGAGTCTTATGCCCAGACATCCTTTTCCAGACCAACATGAATTTATAAGTAGAGTTATTAGTAAACAATGTGTCTGTTTGTGGCTTGGATTCTAAGTTATTGTGGGGGAATAATGTATTGTGTTGGACAACTGATGGCTTGTACTCTTAAGTTATTGTGGGGGATTGTGTTCAATAACTAGTTCAGCAATAGTATATTTTTCTCTAAAGTTTGAGGACCAAATTGAATAACTACTTAAACCTAAGTTTTTTTTTTTGCAATAATGGGTTTGGGGCCCGTTAAGCTGATCTAATCTTGTGTGTCCTGCTGACATGGATGGTAGTCTAGCCTCCTCAACCCCAACTCCCATCCTGTAAGAAAGAAAGACTCATTTGACTTGAGACTTCCGTCGAACAGTTGTTAGGCATTCAGTTTTGAGCTCACTCCGTGGAGCGCCAATTCTCTCTCTGCGCGAGGAAGATGATCAGTAACGGAGTATACAGTCTCCGAACATTTTCTCTATGGCTTCCCTGCTTTCCATATGAGCCCTTCCTCCAAACCTGTCAGGCACCTTTCGCCGCCAGTCGCCGCCGTTGGAGAAGGTTTCCCGCCACGAGGTGTTTCGTCTCTAGATCCAACGACAAGCAGAAAGTCGTTGTGATTTCGGGTCCTACCGGCGCTGGAAAGTCCCGCCTTGCGGTCGAGCTCGCCAAGCGGCTCAATGGTGAAATCATAAGCGCGGATTCTGTTCAGGTTAGAGCCTCAAATATCGTATGCTCATGGATGGTAAATTGTTGTTAGACATATGAATGCATTGCGCTCGTAGTCTTCTGGAGTGTTAGTTCGCATTTTTTGTTCAGTAATAATTAGCTTCCAGTTGTACGTCCAGAAGCATTCTTCCTTAGAAATTGTTCAAATTAAATTTGAATCAAGGTTACTGAGCTTGAAAATCAAGCATAACTCGTGCTCTCGATTACTCTACACAGGTTTACCGCGGTCTTGATGTGGGATCAGCAAAGCCTTCTATTAGCGACAGAAAGGTGCTTCTGGATAACAAAATGTCTGTTGTTTATTACTTCACCACGAAAATTGGCACCTCAATGGTTTGCTAATCATACTGTTTTGAACATTTGTAGCTATCAATATCAGTGCTTTATGGATCAGAATACACATAAAAATGTTGTGCCCCGTAAAAGTTTTGTTTTCTTCTGATAAAAATGTTGCTAATTGCGTAATATGAATATTTTCTGTTGTCATCAGAAATAGAATAGGTTGGTACGAGTTTTTTTTTCAAATGTGAAATATTTTGATGATTGTAGATAAGCAACACATGATCACTAAATCAGGAGCTATTACTATTCTTTCGGCTCAATATCCTTTTATTAACTTGCTAATACCATTTAATTTTTTCTTATGTAATCCCACACATTTGGTTTCTAAACTTAATTGTGTCACTGAAGTTGGTCTATTATCTTACATTATCATTTACTGTGCATGCTTGAATAATCAAATGTGCACTATAATCTTCCTGTGGATATGATATCATTTTATTTTAGTTTCAAAGTGTCAAGCTTGTCTGGGGTAATTTGACGACAAATTTACACTGTTCTGTCATTCTCTCTCTATCATTTTTTGTAGGAAGTAGCACACCATCTCGTTGACATTTTACATCCATCTGAAGGTACTCATGGGATGTTTTTACTTCTTGTGCAGTAAATCGATCTAGAGTAACTTATTAAAGTATCTTTATAGTACTCACTTATCTATTCTTATAATTCATGTCAGAGTATTCCGTTGGAAAATTTTTTGAGGACGCAAGACAGGTTACGAAACATATTATAAGCCGTGACCGTGTTCCAATTGTCAGCGGTGGAACTGGTTTATATTTGAGATGGTATGTTTCTATAACTCTTTATAGTGCCATGAAGTTTCCGTTCTCACTTTTTTAATGGAAATAAATCTCATATGTAAAAAGTCTGTTTTCTGTACAATTTCACGGGCTGGTAGAGCACATGCTTTTTCTTTTGATAGTACTAATTGATATTTGATAGAGTAAAAGATTAGTTTCCGAAACTTAATTTTACTGCTGTTTACCCTGCAAAAAAAGAAGAAGAGAACAAATATAATAATGCACTGGCACACCATTTCCATTACAGCGATAAAGTAGTAGTTTTTCCTTGGCAAATAAGCTTCTAATTGCCAATTGCAGCTTACATTGATGGATGATTAAATTGATGTCAGTTGTTCGTTATCAATATTTGCCAATTAGGTATATCTACGGGAAGCCAGATGTTCCCAAATCATCTGATGAGATAGCATCTCAAGTATATTTAGAGCTAGCAGACTTGCAAAAAAGTGGCAATTGGGATGCAGCTGTTGAATTTGTAGTCAAAGCTGGTGATCCGAATGCTGCACTTTTGGCCTCCAATGACTGGTATAGACTTCGGCGTAGTATGGAAATAATTAAGGTTGGGCAATGATTTTGTATACTTTTGTATTACATGTTATCAATTTTTCTCCCCATAGACGTCTCTTCAGGAGACTGGAGAGTGGGTATATTTATAAGAGATGGTTTAAACTGAATGACCACTGTTTTGCATGACAGTCTAGTGGAGCACCTCCATCGGCTTTTCAGGTCCCTTATAATTCATTTAAGCAAAAAGTTTCAAGTGTGAAAGATGGCGGTCATGAAGTTAAATCTACCATACTTCTTGAGGAAATTAAATCAAAAGATTTGGATTATGATTTTCTTTGTTTTTTCCTCTCAACTCCACGGCTGGATCTGTACAGATCAATAGACTTCCGATGTGAAGATATGCTGTTAGGTAAGGAATGCCTTTGTGATTTTACTTTTGTTTTGCTTTGAGCGACATTAGAAAACTGTTGTTCTTGTCAGATAAAGCAGCTAAGACATGCTAATATTGATATACTTCTGAAGAAAAACATTGTATATTTCCTTAAATACGATATTATTACCATTGAAATAGTTAAAGTGAACTAGATTTTGAGAAATTTATTTATAGCAGCTTAGGTTGTAAATGGCTATTTTAGGTTAAATTTGTCTTGGTTGATTCTTCTTGTTGAATTTGTAAAGGAGAGTTATAAGGTACTCAACTTGGCGATAGCTTAATTATATTATACAAGCTTCAACTATCTCTTGCCTACATATTGAAAACACTGGCCATTGCTCTTGTTTTTTAATATGATCATTTTCTTCTACTCTAATAGGATTCTTTTCTCTATAGGTGATGATGGGTTATTGTCTGAAGCCAAGCGGCTTCTTGACTCAGGTCTTCAGCCAAATTCACATTCTGCAACTAGAGCAATTGGTTACAGACAAGTAGGTTACTTATTCTGTTAAATACATGTGTGCGCCATGTGAGAGTACATATGCATACTTGATTGACATCACTGCTGAATCTTATTTTTTTTGTTGTCCAATTTGGGAGCCCTAATGTCATAAGCAAGAGTTATCTCACTTTCTGAATCTGCAATATCAGGCGATGGAATACCTTTTGTGGTGTAGGCAACAAGGAGGAAACGGTTCACCTGGGGACTTCTTTTCTTTCTTATCAGAGTTTCAGAAGTCATCTAGGTATTCTGATCTGTATCTCTTCCCCACCTCCCAATATAATTATACACATGATATAATCATTATTTACTAAGTATAATTTGTCATGTGTTTTACCTTTGTTCTGGAAATTTCTATTCAAAAGCTACATCCCAAACGATTCATTTCTATTGAATATTTCTAGTCAGTTGCCAGAGTTCATGTGTATATCCTGTATGATGCAATCTTCTATTTAATGCAGAAATTTTGCAAAGAGACAACTGACTTGGTTTCGTAATGAACATATATATCAATGGCTTGATGCATCTAAACCACTGGTACGTCCAGCTGCTTCAATCAATTTTTATGTTCCAATCTCGTCAGTTTTGTTATGCGATAACATTTGGTAAACAATCTGCAGGAACAAGTGCTCAACTTTATTCACGATGCTTACAACGATCAAAGTGGTAACCTGACCATTCCCGAATCTCTGAAAATTGACAAAGAAATATCAAACCAGAGAGAAGTTAAATTACTTAAATCTTACCGACCTAAGAACAGGTACTACATACACTTGTTCCTGAAAAAAATACGATCTTGATAGTAAGCAGAGAAATGGATTTATTCATCTCTTACATTTGAAGGCATTTCATGAGTCGCGAAGATTGTTCAGAAATTCTGGAGTGGATAAGGACAACTCAAGGACAGGAGCAAAAAGAGTAGATAGATGCTGATTCTTCTTCTCCTTCTTGATTGAAATTCATGGCCACACAACCAAAAAAGATACCACGAGCATTTGAGGTGACTCCTTTATCTTCTGAGGTGCAGTATTCTAATGCCTTTGCTTTTTAACCACTTCTTTTAATGACCCTTTTGAACTTTAAGCGTTCTCTCAGCAGACTTAATCTATACTCGGGAAATTGGTCGCCCTGTGGATCCGGTCGCCATGGGGAGAGCTTGATTTTATCATGCATGTCATCTTCAACAATGTGGTAGGAGTTGTACTAAGCAATGTAAACTCGGTTTATAACAAAGAGGAAACTATTGTTTTTTTGTTTTGGGAAAAGTATGGAATTGCACCTGGATGTTTGCCAGAATTGGTAACTGCACCCATGATGTTTGTTCTTACACCCATATGTTTGCACTTGTTTGTAATTGAGCTTTTCCGTCCATTTCTCACAGTAACCGTTATATCTGACCTGGTATACCGAAAATACCCCCAGCCTTATTATTGAATTGGCACAGCCAGTTCTCCTTTCATACCAGTCAACCCTTCCCATTTCACTTCTCACACACCGCGTCTTTGAAGCTCCCACGTCTGAATCTGTATGTCAATGCATCATGGGTGGTAAGTATGATGAATGCTCTTCTCGTTCTTCTTCCTCTTGGGCATCGAAGCCGAACATGACATCCATGGAACCTATGTGCTACTGCCAACTCCAATGTCGTGCGACAACAGCGTGGACGAATAAAAATTTCGGTCGGGTGTTCTTTGCATGTCCAAGATACCAGGTAATGAAGCCAATTTCTTGTGTTAATTGCAGTTATATGACCGATTGGTCTGCGTGCACTAGCATTATACATGAGTAAGCAACATCAACATTATTAGTTTTAACTTTTAAGGGTTAGTTAGCAAAAGGGTATCAACTTTTGATTTTACCATCGATTCTGGATGGACGTTCCACCTGCATATAGCAGCACATCGCAGTGACCATTTTGTTTTTGTATGCAGATGTTTAATTTGAACGCTGAACTTAATGTAAGTTCTAATCATGCCACTCCTTGATTTAAAAGACCCTGATCCAGGCACCGGTCAGGGTCGAACTGACCTTAGATTGAAAATTCCTGCAAAAATAATCATGTTTAAGGAACGACGGTGCAAATCTTTCAGCTGCAATTCTTCTATGTTTAATTGAATTTACGACAATAACAACACGAAAGCCCTCGTCTACAAATTCACATATATACGGTCCTAAGCAACACAAATAATTGAATCAAACTCATATCGGAATAAACAACTTCTAAATGGAAATCAGAGTTATCATCAACAATGAAGCATTATTTCAAACAAACTCCTGACAAGCGAATTCGTGGGGTGACTCATTTCAGTCAAATCCCTTCATTCAATTCCAAAAACACCCTAAATCTAAAAGACCTCATTTTCAGAGACCAAACCAAGAGTATCCTATCCATTAGTTATATTACCTCAAGAGCTAGCTTGTAGCGCTTGTACTTCCTTAACTCCTTCACCACCCTAGATACATCCGACTTGGTGAGCGCCTTGCCCTTGTTCTCAAACTGGTTTAGCACAGCGGCGGTACTCATCTCCGGCTTCTCCTTTAGCGATATCTTCTTGTACAAGGTTTTCCACTTGAGCGTGTGTCTTCTCTCGAAGTCCACGGAGCCATAATTGTGGACCCGCGGGGTTGAGCACGTAATGGTCGGCGGCGTTTTCCGTCTGCAGGAGGCAGTCAGGCTCCGCGGGAGGGCGAGAGACGGGGAATTGAAGCGGAAAGGAGACGAGTAGGAGAGAACAGGGTTGTGCGATTGGATAAGCATTTGAAACTGATGATTTTCTAGGGTTTCTTAGGCATTCGGTGCAATTGGGAAGCTTTGAAGACTTGAGGGTGGTGGCCAGTAGCTTTCTCCTCTTACCTCGAGTTCAGGCGGGCGGACTTCAGACAGCAGTAACAATTAGGTTTTTGCTTCAGACTTCAGGTGTTGTTCAGAGGTTGAAGACAGTATTGGAGGAGTTCAAACCGAAACAAAGGTGATGGTTTGCCTTAGGGGTAATTCGGTCATTTAACATGGCATCGGTTCGAATTTAACGACAACACGTGCCATTCACGTGAGACTTAACGGGATTTTTTAACGTTGGGTGCAATGACCAACAAAATGAAACATACGGGTGTAAATAATTGCGGCAAAAAACATATAGGTCCAACGATAAAAAATTGCAAACATCCTGGTGCAATTTCATACTTTTCCCTTTTGTTTTCCTGCACAAGGCATAATTTGGAAAGGTTGTTGGTGTAAATTAATAAAGGGAAATATGAGGAATGATGTCAGATTATGCACTCGGTTGGATGAGGAAACCAATGAAAAAATAAACCAAAATTACAAATCCATGGGCCCATACTTGAAATACTCCATTGCGGCCTGCTAAAGCTTGAAAAGTCGTCTATAAAATCGACTTATCAGCATAGTGATAGACGGATTCTTCGAGACACTCAACTCCTCTGCTACCCAACTTTCTCCCTCTGCCGCTCAGCTCCGAACACCACCACCACCAACAAACGATGAGGTCCTCCGCGATGAGATCGATCCGCTCCGCAGTGTCGAGATCCACCTCATCTCACCTACCTAGCCGTGGCTACGCCACCGAGTCTGTCCCTGAGCGCAAGGTGGTCGTCCTCGGAGCCGCCGGAGGTATCGGCCAGCCTCTCTCCCTTCTCATGAAGCTCAACCCTCTCGTCTCCCGGCTAGCGCTCTACGATATTGCTGGGACTCCAGGTGTTGCTGCTGACGTCAGTCACATCAACACTAGATCTGAGGTGGATGTCTTTCACTGCCTCTTTCGTGCATTCGGATGTCCTTTGATCTGTTCCTGCATTCTCTATTCTTCTGTGTACTTTCAAATTCATGGATCTGCTCCTTCAGATTAGTTAATGATTCCATTCTGTTCGTCACTTAATTACGCGATTCGTAGTTATGAGGACAAACATTTTCTTCTAAATGTGATTTTGTGAATATTGGATCTCACAGAATTGCTTATAGAACAGAGAGCTGGTGATAGATTCGAGAGGAATTCTGTTCTGTTTCCTAGTAGACTTTTATGCTCTGTTCCTCAATTACGCGATCAGTAGTTGTGAGGACGAACATTTTCGTCTAAATGTGGTTTTGTGAATGATGGATCTCACAGAATCGCATTTAGAACAGAGAGATGGTGATTGATTCGAGCGGAATTCTAATCAATTAGCTAGTTAACTTTTATATTATTCGAACGGACCCTAGACATGCACATCTTACAGTTTACACACAAATATGGATTTTTATTCGGTTGTTAGTGAGGAAACGCTCTTGTTTGATTTCTATAAAGTTTCGAATTCAGTACTCAAAATATTAATATGGGCTGTTTAATTAGAATGTTCTGTTCACTAGCATCACAATCTAGTACGGTGGAGCTTAGAGCTGTCTGAAATTTTATTTGTTTCAAACCTAAATGCATATGTCCTATCGGAAACGTCTAAAAGGAAAAAAAGGAAGTATGTTTCTTTTACTTTTTGCAAAAGAACACATACGTGGTGGAGGTTTCACTTGCTGATTTATTAGCACATCTTGTTCTAAATCTTACTTTCTTGGATAAAGTATAATCATGATTGTGATTCATCAAATTGTCTTTGGGTTAGTGCCTCTTCCACTATCTTATCACTTTTAATGGTCTCATATATTAGGTTGCTGGTTTTGCTGGTGAAGATCAGCTAGCTCAGGCTCTTGAGGGAGCAGATTTGGTTATCATTCCCGCTGGTGTGCCAAGGAAACCTGGAATGACCCGTGATGATCTCTTTAACATTAACGCAGGGATTGTGAAATCTTTGGCCACTGCTATCTCGAAGTATTGCCCAAACGTAAGTACCATCTATCTCAAAATGTTGTCTAGGAAAAGTATTATTTACAAAAAAAAAGAAGCATTTATTTGCTCTCATTTTTATTGCAATTTACTGGTAAGAGTTGTCGCTGGGGTACAGAATTGTATTTGAAATTACAAAGCAAAATATGCATTTATTGGCTTTGTGGATGTTTCTAGATAGAGCTTCTCTTAATGTGATCTTTGACTGAGAATCTGAGATCCTGTTACCAGGCACTTGTGAATATGATCAGCAACCCAGTGAACTCAACAGTCCCTATCGCTGCTGAGGTATTCAAGAAAGCTGGAACATATGATGAGAAGAGACTTTTTGGTGTTACCACTCTTGATGTTGTTAGGGCAAAGACTTTCTATGCTGGAAAAGCAAAGGTTCCAGTTGCAGGTATAATGCTATTATAAACCCTCCTTGGACAAGGATTTTCTGGTATCTGTTCAAACTCTTCGACATGTAATTCTTTTTCCATAGTGTGTAGTATTTTGAAAGCATATGACAAGCAAAGGCACAATCACATTGCAACGACTCAATTGATTTTAAATTGTGAATTGAAAGTATATAGGAAATTCATTTCCCTTCACTAGTCTCTAAATAATGTGTCAATGCTAAAAATTTATAATTGATTTGCAGAGGTAAATGTCCCAGTTGTGGGTGGTCATGCGGGTGTAACCATCCTCCCTCTATTTTCCCAGGTTAGAACTTTCATTTTGTTGGATGAATGAGAACAAATGTTAAACAAGCAAAAAAAAAAAGTGCAGCTTATTGTGTCAATTTTATATGGTGGGAAAAGATCCACGTTTGGGGACCTGTTTTTCATCAACTGTATTGATCTTTTGCTTTGCTCTGTTCAGGCGACACCAAAAGCAAATCTATCGGATGAAGAAATTGTAGCACTTACCAAGAGGACACAAGATGGAGGAACAGAGGTTGTGGAAGCCAAGGCTGGGAAGGGCTCTGCAACGTTGTCAATGGCGTAAGTCAAACCTTTACCATTCTGCAGTAAAATATTGTTATCGACATATCAATGTCAATAATTAAATTTCTGCTTTGTAAGTATTACTAACAAAAAAGCTGATAAACTGTTCTCTCATGAAGCTATGCTGGAGCTATATTTGCTGATGCCTGCTTGAAAGGTCTGAATGGCGTTCCGGACGTTATAGAGTGCTCTTTTGTGCAATCCAACATTACCGAATTGCCTTTCTTTGCCTCTAAGGTAACTTCAATCTACCTACCTGATTATGGGAGTAGCAATTGTCTGTTCATTATTATCATTATATGATCTATGCTATGATATAGAATGTAATTTTGTGTCCATTGATCGGGGTTTGATATTGACAGGTGAGACTCGGAAAGAACGGTGTGGAAGAGGTTCTAGGGTTGGGTCCTCTCAACGACTTTGAGAAGCGAGGATTAGAAATTCTGATCCCAGAGCTCAAGTCATCCATTGAGAAGGGCATCAAGTTCGCCAACCAATAAGTGAATCATGAACACAATCTACGATCCCCAGTACCGTTTGTCTTATGATTTTTTGTTTGAAATTGGCTGGAGTTTTGCCATCAATCATTATTCGGGTGTTGTAATAGTTGCGGTGATCGCACGAGTTCTATAGTGGTTAGAATCAAGGAAGTAGAAGGGGCATTGCTCTTTAAATGAGCAAGACATTTTGCTTGAATAATAATTCCTAGTGGAAATGAAACGATGGACTGGAGTGTATGGCGATAACCTTTTTGGCTCATAGATTTTCCCCGATTATATAAACATTATATCAACTTTTGATAGACACATGGAGCATCTGATAGTAAGAATTATGACACAACTTACCTTGCAATATCATGATTAACGTACGCAAAAACTACATATATTTTTTTTTAATTTTTGTATCCAAAATTAATTGGCAAATGCTGATGTGGAAAAGTAGGATGATAACTAAGTGAAGATTCCAAACACATCGCAATTAATTGGAGATGCTATCTAGTCAGCCACTGTGATGACGAAAAGAGTCATTAGAATAACAACACAACATGGATCTACATTCTTTTCACAAGGGGATATTACAACTAGACCCCCTCTGACTTGCAGACCAAGAAAACAAAACAAAAAAAAATTCCAATCAAGAGTGAGTCAAATAGATTCACTAAGGCGAACCAAGGTAGTTATCATCATCATTCAAATCATCCATCTACACCCTCCATCACCGAGCTGCGCAGAGAACAACAGAATAATGACTGAAAGTACCAACCAAGTTCCTACATCCATCAAATTACAAAGAAAGCACACATAATAACCTTACCATGACAAAATTGGTTCTTGGGAAGATCATAAGTAGAAATTCGGGTCTACACTGAGCCAATATCACTACCAGAATCTGCAACCAAAATAGAAAAAAAAAATTATAAAGCTTGTTGATCCATTTGATGAATAATAGTTCAAATTATGGATCAACAAGGATTTGATTCAAACAACCGGTCATTTACCAGAAGAAGAAGATGAAGACGAGGATCCACAGTTGCTGCTTGAACTACTTGAGACACTCACACTACGACCCTGCTTTTCTACTTGGGCAGGAGATGAAGGGGGGCCATTGTTCTTAACTGCTACATAAAATAACACTAGTATTATCATTGTAATCAGAATAAATGGCTAGGAATCAAACCAACTTCTTCAAGGTACACAAAATGAGAGGAAAAAAGAGTGAGAAGGACCGTATCCTTGGCATTAAAAGACATTACCAATACCTTCCATATTCTCTTCCAGTGCCTCGGCAGGAAAAGGTACTTGATTCTGTAAGAACAAACATAATCATCAGCGTAAACAAGGGAAGAGAAACATAACGTGTCCCGTATACTGCTAAAATTTATCTTATTGCAATTTTTTATTGTTCAAATTTCGGTTGCATCATAGAAACTTCAAAATAGGGTGATATTGAAGAAGCTGGTCTGAATCAAATCCTTTTGATGAATAATAGTTCAAATTATGAATAGCTCAAGCTTTTGAGTCTTACATTTTCCTGGAAAGATTGTTCTGGTACTGCACTAGCCTGAGCAGCTTCAGCATTCAGCGTGCTTAAGTTCTTGTAATTGGTCACAAACCTATCCAGCTCCCAAAGAGTCTCCAAATCCACACTATCAATATCAACCTCAATTTCATCCTCTTGCTGAAAGAGTTGAGGATTCCCCTTCTTGATGATCTGCACAACCTCCTCCAACTTCTCGGATGGCAAGTTTGACAGGTCATCACTGAGCCTCTGCTTTTCTACATAACTCATCTCTTTCTTTTCGTAACTCAGCTCTTTCCACTCTGATTCCTTTTCCAAAGGTTTCTTCTGAACTGGATCTTTCATTTGTCGACCAGCAGGCCCAGCAGAAGGAGGCTTTGGTCTAGATTCAGGCAGCAACGATCTTGAAGGAAGTGGTGGTGGCAGAGTCTTCTTTTTCAAAGTGGGCGACGGGGCAGATAGCGCCATGTCATCACCTCTAGAATTAAGATTATACTTCTTCTCAATCAAAACCCACTTCTCCTCAAACATCCTTAGCAGAGTTTCAGCCATATAATGAACATCTTGACCTTTTGGATTATACAGCATTGCATTACGGAAAGTAAGTCTCACATCCTCTGCAAATTCCCTGGGAGATTTATACCAATTCTTGTTCAGCCTATTTTCAACTGTGCCCAAATCCATTGGATGCTTCACAATTATGAAATAATCATGCAATCCAAGACCTTCGGCATCTACGGGTTTATTAAATACCCAACCGAGTTTATGGTTCTTCAATTTAGTCAGTAGAGTTTTACAGCTTTTGAGCAGTTCCTTGTCATCCCCAAACCCTGGCCCTTTATCTCTGGTCCCTATATTAGGTTTCTTCATCCTTTTGTCATTCTTCGTCTGTGGGAATTTGTCCATACCGCGAACATTAGGGTTTATTCTTTCTTTCGCTGTAAATTCGCCCACAGCCCCATTATTGCTGTCAGCCACTGAAACACCACGCCCAAGTAAAGGCTGAGGGGTCGGTACTCCAACTGAACCAACCTCAGAATTCACCCTCATTAACTTAGATGCCTTATTAAATTCACCTTCATTAGCTGATAACTGTGATTTCGCATAACTATCGCCACCCTGACATCCATGGATTTGAATCTCCTTAGCCTCGACTCTCTTGATGAAGCTCTTCACTTGATCGAGCTCGCTCATCAGCTTCCTCTTAAGCTCCCTAATTTCATGCTCTGACCTCGAATCAAGGCTAAGTCTAACAAATTTACAGGATTTAAGGTAACCTGGAAGTGAAGCCCCGTTGGTTTGTCCATACCCCTTCAGTGAGCTCCGTTGCAACGGATTGCTGCCTGATGAATCATCGGAGTCTGCAGCACCGAGCTGCTGGGGCCGAAAAGCGTTGTTCTTCTCCGTTGCGTCGTCTAGAGTCTGCGACGACTGTTCATCGCGATGTAGTTTCTTGCGCTTTTTGTTTGGGTTTCCCCGCGGAAAGACTCTGCAATCTCTGGATTTATCCTCACCCTCTATTAGCCCTGACGCCATACATGTACGAGCATCAACGATTTCAAACCACTCCAACGAAAAAATTTAACTTTTTAACCACTTCTGACACGAATCTTGATCAGGGTCGTTGTCGAAATATGGTGTAAGGCCACCCTAATAGAAATTACCGATAGATTACGAGAATACGGAAATAGGAGATTCTGAACAGTCGTAAACCCTAATTGGGTAAAGAACAAGGTTTAGTTGAAGATTAATCCGTCGTATGGAGGTGGTGGATTTTAGTTTTTTCTAATGTGGTACTGGAGCACAGTGAGGTGGAATTATATGAAAGAACGGAGACGGCGGAAAGAGGAAGCACGACCGAGGGAATTAGGGATTTTATATGTCGGATTTCAAATCGATCGCTCAATCAATAAATGACGGAGAGATCAAATTGAACGTCGGAATTAATCTGCGATTCTCAACTCGAATTCTCTCTACAACTGGACACGGCGAGACGGCGAAGCTCAGTGTCGTCTGTCGCCTGTCGGTATCTAAAAATAGTCAATGCCGCCTTAGAATTGGGCTCTTATGATGGGCCTATCTGGTTTGGCCCAAACTGAAAAAGCGGCCGAAATATTACAATACATGAAACTTATAAATATTAAATAAAAAGTCATTTTATTTTTATGGAGAAAAATATTTAATAAAAATATTCAAAAATAAATATAAATATTTTTTACACTAAATTTCATGTATTGTATTATTATTTAGAAAAAAAGTGTTTGTTAATATAATTTCTTCCTATTCCTTAAACGTACTCTTACCAATTTTGTTGTTACCTCTAAGCTACTTTTCCATCCCAAACTATTTTCAAATTAATCATCAAGTTTCTTACTATAGCAAGTTTTACCCTTCAACTTACAATTGTGTTAGACCTTGGTTTCAGTCTAACTCATAAACCAATGGCTTGGACCCTGTGCTTGTGGGTCTAAGATCACTAACCGGAAGGTCTTCGCCCCCAACTCCATGGATCAATCTGTTCGCCTTATATACGATGAGGGCACTGCGGGAGAAGGGTGAAATAACGGTTTAACGGGACGACTCAGATACTATTGAGCCGCAAATAATTTATTTATTTGATTATTCACGGCTCAAACACCGTCATTTTCTTTTAAAAAAATATATTTTTCGCGGCTCAAATGTCAGAGCCGTGAAATAAAAGAAAATTAATAATTATTTTTACGACTCCTTTTTTTGAATCGTCATTTTTTAAAGGAATTATTTTTTAGATATTACAATTGTTTATTTTATCCAAAAGTTTTCTTTTAGATTTATTATTACCAACAAATAATCAAAATTACAACATGACCTAGCTCGGTGACTATTGCCAAGAACCAAGACCCCTCTCCTGACTCCTCCGATGGGGGTCTTCATGTTCAGTGATGGTGTGGATCGGGACCACCGGGGCTAAGTCGCTTAGACTCATTGTAATGCCACCCCATTGCTTCTTTTCTTTGTAGGCTAGCCTTGATCACCTCTTGTCCGCTCTCTCTTAGAACTCGGTTCGGAACATTGTGTAAACCCCGTGCTCCAATCAGACCGGTTAATGCCAACATTAGGAGGACAACAATGTAGCAAATGTAGCATAACCGAAGCTTAGGAGCCATTTTGAATATGGTATACAATAACAATACTATGGCAAATTTGGCAACCCTAGGGACATATAGAGAGAGAGTGATCAGTGAGAAAGAAGGAGACGGTGATCAGTATATATATACATACATACATATATATATTATTTAATAAGTGGAAAGTGATTCGTGCAGTGAGACCCTTTGTCGATTTCAATATTAATGCCCTAATGTATGTATGGGCATGCTTTATCATTTCTTATTCATAGCATGCTTATCATAAGTTTAGGGTCTTCACTTTTTTCTAGACCGGGAATATTATTTTTGTAATAATGTTAGGTCAATGTCGAGATTGAAACTTTTAGTATTCAAATATTTATACAATTTTGAATTGAAATGTTAAAGTTAAATTCTTCATCAAAGCGGTGTCTCCAAAATAGATTAGGTGGAGACAAATTCACGTGACATATCGGAGGTATTGCTAAGTGAATTTTTTTAAAATGTTTTAGTGTAATTAAAGTAACTAGTTGACAAATATGATCACAATATTTCATCAAACAAGTCAGGAGGGTGCGGAATGCACACTTGTTTGATTATATTATGATTCACGGCATCAGAGCTTCATCGGTTGCTTATGGGCTTTTCCCCTAAGCAATGGGGTCAAAGGGAGCAACCCTTTGCAGGGGTCCCCAGGCAACGCCTCTTGGCAAGGTCCAAGGGGTGGGAGCCTTTGGCTGGGGTCGAGCTATTCTAAAGTTACTATTCTAAAAATTTATTATAAATTTGAATTTTTTGGAATTAATCACTTATTTTTGACCCCAAAAATCCCGATTTTGGACACTAACCTCCAATCACATACTTCGACGCCAAGATTGATCCGAAGAGGTGCAAGGTAACTTTGGTGCCAAGTTTGATCCGAGAAGGTGCAAGATAATTTTGGCGCCAAGTTTTGATCTAAAAGGGGGCAGTCTCTTTGGCGTCAATCTTCGTCCAAAAAGGGCGAGACACTCTATAAATTGGTAATGTTTCTGGTTCGAAGATCACACAACAAACAATCTACTCATACTCAGTTCTTGGTCAAATTCTGATTTTATCCAATTTAAATTTTGGGTGAACCACCAAATAGCTCAAATTTGAAAGTGCCATCACGACTTCAAATCAATTCAAAAATTCTCTCGAAATTTCTACAAAAAGCCACCTACAATGTCTCATCCGACAAAGTTTTATGTGTCACTGACATGACTACCGATATGAAAAAGGTATGTAAGAATATCATGACCTGGTTGGCCATGACAAGCAAGTGTCATAGTCAAGCACGACCGTAACGAGAACGTCAACTCGGACCCCGACCAGATAATCCTAAACAACAATCTAGTGAGTATATCCACATTAAACTTCTTATAATAGGTTTAAATTTACTCAACTCTACTTACATACACCTACATTCCAATACCGAACTAACTTAGGTTTCGGATTCCCAACTTACATATACACGTAAAATTATGAATTTAGGATTAAAACAACGTTAGGATATAATATAAATCATGTTTAGTTTGTTGTAATAAGTATATCCGTAAAAAGGAAAAAAAAATTTAGCTTCTCAACTAATTCATTATATATATATATATACATATAGAAATGTACTGATACAATGTATCATGAATTTGTTTAGCTAAAATAATGAGAAGTCAGGTCAATGCCATTAAGTTTATACATAAGGCCTTTTGCTGCGCTGTATTTTTTTTCTCCCGGTTGCTTTGTACGGTAGTGGTGGTGACTGGTGAGGCTTACCATCCGCCGCACTATGACCATGACATGGCCCCATGTGTGATTCTTGGGCCACATCAATACAAGAGAAGTCAGCGATCCATCTTCCTTAATCTCTATTGGATTTTGAAAAGGACACTTAAATTGATTTATTATAATAATAACAATAAAAATAAAGGAAGCTTAGAAAATTGCCTGAATATTTTAAATTATTTATATACACTGCTTATGATTTGCTAATTCTATTTTTGGTAAATTATATTACTAGTCACTAGTCACTTATGTTGACATATTTAACTAAACAATTAAAATTTGTGTTGAACAATTTTATATATTTCAAAATGTGACGGAACGATTACAACAAGAAAATATGTGAAAATGACTAAAATACCATTTCACTTATCTTTTTCATATTCCATATTTTCTCTTCGTTTCACACCTAAAATGTGATTTCGAATTTATATTTGTACTCAAATCTGAGTTCGAATTGAACTCAAATCCACGTTTCTGAATTTGAATTGAGATATGTGTTCCTGGATTCGATTCGAACCCAGAAATGCAAATCTGAGTTCGAACTAAATCTGAAATTTGGCATTCGCAGTTGGAACTAACGACCAGTTTTACCTGTGAATGTCATTCGCGGGTAGAACTGACGGCTCAGTTTCACTCGTGAATGACATTCGCATGTGAGACTGAGTCAAACAAAAAATTACACTGACTCCGAGTCGCGAATAGGTATACGTTTCGTATTTATTTTTAAATCGATGATATTTTAATATATATTTATTAAAGGTGGTATATTAAAAATTTGTTACTCTACTCACAAAAAGTAGCTCCATCTTCCTGAACTACGTACGTGGTCTCAAAAAAAGTGTTTCCTGAGGAATATCGTCGTTAAGAGACAAGCCGCCCCACCTCCATACTTACACGATTACAAATGCAATCCATTATAGAAAAAAAAAATTTATCTTATCCAATTAATTCTGTTGCCGTAGGACTTTTGATTGAATTTCTTTGTTTTTTTTGGTAGAAATTGTTTCTTTGTTTAGTAGGTTTATATGCGCCTTTGTTAGATATGGTATAATGCCATTTGACCCATCACACATGCATATGTGGCATCAACTGGTCATTTCTGGCATCATTCTGGCATCATTCTGGCATCAACTGGTCATTTCGATAGATAATATACAAAAACTTCAAACTACATTTCTCATGAATAAAATTATTATGGGTTTATTTTTTCAGATTTAATCATTGAAAAGATTAAACTAAATTAGAAGGATTTAATTTAATATATAAGGAAATGATTATGTGTGTCATAGTTTAATGGTATTAATATATCCACAAAATTATTTTAAAATTTTAGTTCAAGAATTAAATGTCATAACCTTTCTCTATGCATAAATAGGGTGATTAGATTAGCCTAAACTAACTTAATAGTTCCTAAGTAAATGAATAAATTACACATGTAAATACATGTACATAATGTGTGTAATAAATAATAAAGTAGGAGTGTTTTAAATTTCTAATTATTGATATTTTTTACCTAATTATTGAAAATTCCTTTTGTTTTCATGGCAAATTATTTATATTTCCTAAGTTTCTCGAACAATCTATTTCATAGGACCTATCTCTTAGATTCCCACTACAAAATAATGAAGTATGGCATGTTAGACATATCATTAAAATCAATATTAATTTATCAATATGTTTAAAAAAACATTGTATAAGAAGTGACGAGGCCACCTTAATTGGGATAATTGGGGTAATTATCCCCACAATTTTTTATTCCTAAAAAATGTGTTCTTAAGTTTTAACTATTTGAAGTATGATATTTATCTCTTAACTCAACTAGGGTTGGAAAAAAAACGGTTCGGCACCGTACTTCTTTTGAATCGGGTCAGTCGAACCAATTCAGAAGTTTTATGATATTTTGGAAGAAATGTGGATCGGTTCGACCAACCCATAAAAAAATGGTTCTTTTTTTTTTGCCAAAAAAAAACGATTTGCTCGGGATTAATTATAACTGAGTTCGAGTACAAATGTAAACCCGAAGAAAGTAAAGATACAAGAAGGGATGGGGTCTCGCGACCCAATCCAAAGGACACGTCCCCTGCTTAGCTTGTTTAGCTAACCAATCCGCACATAGGTTTGCGGTTCTAGGAATGGACACCCAACTAATGTTATCAATTGAGGATCCAATTACCTTAGTATTTTGTACTATGGTATCTATCTTCCAAAAAACCCTATACCGTTGAAATGTTTGACGACCAATTCGGCATCTGACTCGATCAAAATTCGTTGCCACATTTCTTCGGTAGCAAGCTTCACACCTTCCATGATTGCCAAAGCCTCCAACTCTTCAATGGAAGAGGCGGTAATCTGTGCGGTTCAGCCACCAAGAATGTGACCATCGCAGTTCCGAGCTATGATTGCGATTCCTCCAAGCCGCATCACAGTTTATTTTGACTTGGCCCGGACCCGGAACCGACCAGGTATTGTGCCCGATCCTGCTGCGCGTCGTCTGTCTCTGAGCATAGGTCGCCTCCATCTCTTCCTGAGCTGCTCGCATCTGCTGCACTACGAGCCACGGGTTGGGCGGAACACTGTCAAAGGCACGCATACACCTTGCCTTCCATATAAACCAGCAGGCGAGCATCACCGTGGCCCACCTACGGTTCAGGTTTGCTTCGATCAGCAGTGGCGAGCGACGAGATGTCCCACAACGAACTCCTCGAGCCATCAGTCAAGTGGCTCCTAAACACCTGCAACATTTAGACGAAGAAGTTCATACCACACCTAATGCACCCAGCTGCACCCCAGGACAAGGTGCTCCTTAGACTCGGTTTGGGCACATATCGGACACAACGAAGAAGTGGGCACGCCTCTCTTCACCAGGTTCTCTTTTGTGGCAATGGAGTTTGTACCGAGCTTCCACATGAAAGTTTGGACCTTCAGCCACACCTTCGATTTCCAAATGGCCGGCCATAGGTGCTGAAGGGATGATCCGTTGCTGTCCACAACCTTCATGCTGGTGCTGTGAATGGCATGATATGCCGATCGAACTGTGGCTCACCCATCGCTGGTAGCTGGCCAACGAATAATGTCTGGTCTCCCGAGCAAGGGTAGGTGAGTCTGCAGCACAACCTCCACATCTGCCTGGTCGACTGCCTCCATGACAACGCTAACGTTCCAAGCTCGTGCCTCCTGATCAATCCAGTCTGCCAGCAGCTCCTGCCCATCTGCCACGCTGCCCAACCTCGGACGAAACCTACGTCCATTCGAAAGTCAGGGGTCGGTAAAAGGGTTGATTGACGTACCATCCCCCACCGACCACACCTCATTAGCCCGCAAGCTGTCACGCCTGTGAAGTAGGCTCGACCAACCCCAAGAGGGCCTCCCCCCCTTGGTGCATGCATGAAGTCCGTTCTCGGAAAGTAAAGCCCCTTCAAAACCCGAACCCATAGACTAGTCGACTCATTCATCACACGTGCAGCCATGTTCGTTAACATGGCTGAATTAAAGTCTTGTAGTTCCCGACCTTGTCATAACGTCTCATATCTTCCAATGGATTTTCCGGTCCCCATTATTGGCTCCCCACCAGAATTTTGCAATAAGAGCATTAACCTCTGAGCACCACGACTTAGGGAACCTAAGAATAGTCATCGCATACGTCGGGGTTGCCGTTATGACCGCTTTGATTAGAACCCCTTTCCCCGCATTCGTGAGCAACCGGTTTCTCCAACTATTGATCTTCTCTATGACTCGCCCCTTGAGGTATTCCAAGGCTTGATGCCTTGATTTTCCCCAAACCGACGGTAGCCTGAGATATTGACCCGGTTTGAGGACATGTTGTACCCCTAGAGCTGCCGAAACCTCCTGTTTGAAATCAATATTCGCGACCTCGTTGAAGAAAATGCTTGATTTGGCATAGTTCACCTTTTGACCCGAATGTTCACAATATTGGTTAATCACAAGGCGCAAAGCCCTCACCTTTTCCACGGAACCGCTCATAAAGAACAAGGAGTCATCCACGAAGAAAATGTGGTGTATCGGTGGACATGTACCCTTCGGTTGGATACCTTGAAGCTGCCCTAGATCAACCTGATATTCCATCATACGAGACAATAAATCAGCAACCAAGATAAATAAGTATGGGGAGAGCGGGTCTCCCTGTCTAAGCCCCCTTGAGGGCTTGATTGTTCTCGATCGTTTGCCATTGATGAGCACTTGGTATGTTACCGTAGGTATGCATGCTCGTATCCATTCAATCCATTTTGCCGAAAAACCTCTTCTCTTCATGACCGCAATTAGAAAGTCTCACTCGATCCGATCATAGGCCTTCTGCATGTATATCTTGAGGGCGCACTCTGTTTTGCCCCCACCTGATCCAGCACGTTTCCGCGTTTTTAAGAAATGGAACATCTCGTGGGCAATGAGAATGTTGTCCTGGATCCTTCTCCCTGCCACAAACGCACGTTGAAAAAGAGTGATAAACTCTGACAAAAGAGGCTTAAGCCTATTTTCCAGATAATCTTATAACCAAAATTACACAGACTTATTGCCCGGAACTCCGATGGAGAGGTCAGGTTGGCCAACTTAGGAATGAGGGTTATATCAATTTGGTTAAGGAAAGGGGGCATGATACCTGTCTCGAGGAAGGCGTTGACAAAGGTGATGATGTCTGGGCCGATTGCAGTCCAGTTCTTTTGGAAGAAAGTGCCTGAGAATCCGTCTGGTCCCGGTGCTCTAGACCCCCCCCCCCCCCCCCCATCTGAAATGTTGCCAACTTTACATCCTCTGGGGAAGCCCTAGCTGATAGCATCCTATTATCCTCATCATCAATGGATCTCGGCACCACCCGACAAATGTGTCCCAAGTCCGCCCCCCTTCGCCTAATCCCCCTTTTCGACGTAAACAACACTTGATAGAATGAGTGAATTTCTGAAATAATCTCTCTTTCCCCTTCAATCCAGTTGCCTTCCCTCCCCCTAAGTCGTGTGATCTTATTTCGTCTCCTCCTCGCTAGGGTTGTTTGGTGAAAGAACTTCGTATTTCTATCCCCATCCTTTAACCACTTCACCCTAGCTATTTGTTTCTAGAAGATCTCCTCCCTCTTCCATAAAGCATGAAGTCGGGATTTAAGAGCTCGTTCCTCATCCTCGTCATTATGCCCCCTATGATGGGAAGCAAGCGTCATCAACCTTAGTTTGACCTTGTTCATCTCGCTTACATTGTGTTTGAATTCCTTCTTACTCCAACGTAAAAGGGATGTTGTGCACCTCCCCAGTTTCGGCCTTATGTCCTCTGTGACTCGGATCAGCCCATCATACTGTCACGCATCTCGGATAATATTGAAACAATCGTTATGCTCTAGCCACATATCTTCAAATATGAATCGCTTTGGTCCCCTTATGTCCCGCGGTTCCAATGATAGAATAATGGGTGAGTGATCAGATCCTACTTGAAGCTCATTAATACACTGGGCCGAAGGGAAGGCAGCAAACCATGCTGAATTCGCCACCCCCTGATCTAGTCTTTCGCATACCCGGTCCATGCCTCTCCTGTTATTCGACCACGTAAAAGGTTGGCTCTTGAAACCAATGTCTTCTAAGAGAAGATCACCTAGTAAATCATTAAATCCATCTATTTTCCGTTGCTCCTTACGATGCCCCCTCTTTTCTCTCCATGATTCGATATATCATTGAAATCACCTATGCATAGCCATGGTTCCGATCTATGTGAACCCAACCTTCGGAGCTCCTCCCAGTTCAGCTTATGCCTCTTAAATTCAGGGTCTCCGTAGACCCAAGTAATCGTACACCCATGGCTCCCCTGATGAAAGGTTAGCCGAGTATCAATAATGTTGATACCCTTACTCACCACATGAATAATCACATCATTCGTCCACCAAATTGCCAAACCACCACTCGTCCCAATCGGTTCTACATATGCCACATTATCCATACCCACATCCCTACGCACCCTGTCACAGAAGGTTTCATTATGTTTCGTATCCATAAGGAAAATTATTCTCGGTTGAAACCTTCATTTGAGGTCTTTTAGATGACGAACTGTTAGGGGAGACCCCAGCCCCTGACAGTTCCAACTAATGATGCTCATTGGGCCCGTGTGGCTGTTTGGGGACAGCCACCAAAGCCCCTATGTTGCTCGGCATTGATCATTTGTTCTATGTGCTGGTCTAGTTTGTTGACCCCTCCCCTCAGCATCCACTCGGCGGGACATGTCATCTCTACGGTTGTTCTCCATCTTCCTTCTCTTCCCTTATAATCTCCCATTGTGTATATCCCTCGTTCTCCCTCGCTTAGGCCCCTCCTTAGGTATGGTGGCATTTCCCCTCCTGCTGGTAGAGTGCCCCGGTCTGTGCTGGATGGAGCTGGCCAGGGATACAAAACGCTGAGGCTGGGGATTAATATAGGTGGGAGTAAGGGTATGGTAAGGGTCGATGTTGCCCACGATGGATGAAGGGTGTATAAGTAGTGGAAGTGAATGGGACATAGGTGCATCAGGCAGAGGTGATGGTAGGGTTTGGCAGGTAGGGTTGCCTAGGGTCATAGCTATCTGGCTTCGTACAGTACGGGTGGGGGATGATGCACAAGGTCGGGGGGGGGGGGGGGGGGGGGGATGAGGTAGGGTACGGGTAAGGGATGATGCCCAAGGTCGGGGGGGATGAGGGGGGGTGAGGTAGGGTGTGTGGGATGAGGGGGGATGATAGGTATGGTTGATAGAAGGTATGGTGGATCTGTGTAGGTCAGTTTCAGCAAAGGAAAGTGCCTAGGTAAGAACATGTATAGAGGTGGTCTGACTGAGGGCTGCATCCCAAGGGTCATGAGTTTGGTTGTCTTCAGTGAAGAGCTGGAAGGGGTAGTATTGCCTAGGAGCTTGGCCAAGGCCCCAAGAGTGGTCATTTTGGATGGTATGCATGTTCAATGACAGGTTGGGTTGAGGTATGGAAGTGCTGGACACAACATGCATATGTATTATGTCCTCTGTAGGTGGAAAGTTCAGGTCGAAAAGACATGGGGATAGGCCAGTAGAAGGTGACCGAAGGTGTTCAACTGGTTCGAGGAAATCAATCACCTGGGGTTGCCTCCTCACATCAACATCTGGTGAAGCAACTGCTCGTGTTGTGGCAGTACGAGCTGTAGATTCCACAGACTGATTGGTGGTCGCCTTTGAATAATCCCACCGAGCCCCCTCCCTTGACGCAGTCATAACGTCCTTCCAAGTTCTTCGATTCGGGTCTCTATGGGAAGGCTCCTGCTTTTGCCCTCCCCCTCCTCCAATCTGATGCCATTGAGTCCTAGTAGGTATAGTCCCTTGCATCCATGGGCCGAATAACGGGCGACCCGAGTTTTGATCATCCATCATGATCTCCTCGTCACAATTTTAGGATGTGTGACTGAGGCGACCACACCCGTAGCAAAGGTCCGATAGCCGTTCATACTTGACGGTTGCCCATTTCGCTTGACCTTGCTCATTGTTCCACTGAAATCTGGTAAGCAGAGGTTCCGTAACATTAACCTCCACCCGAATTCTCAAGAAGTTCTGTGTTTGGCTACCTTAGGGTCTTCAGCTTGCAGGAAACGACCTACGGTATCCTTAATTTGGTTGGCATTAGCAACATTGCACACATCTAAGCTAAGTCCATGCACTTGTACCCAAAGCTCCATCATATCAAAGTTCACCTCATCCATACTCATATTGGGTGAATAGACTCTAAGGTTTAGACAGTACCCATGCACCGTCCACGGAGAGAAATCCATAATCTGGGTTCGGTCCCGCTCGCTTTCGAACTCAAAAGCCATGGGGTTCTCATTGACATCTATCACCTTAACATTCCCAAACCTAGCCCAAGCAACCTTAAGCACTGTCCTAACAACCGAGCTACGAACAATTTTGGATGAAATGAGCCTACTGTAAACCCGATGATCTAGACGACCGTGCTGTTGGTGCACCAGATTTAGTGCCAGAGGCCAAGGCACCCCTCTTCCTCCAGAACCGGACTGCTCAGCCATCGGCGACACGCCCCAGACAACGTCACCTCCGTCTCGACCAACCTGCACGACAGCAAAGACATAAGAAAATGGTAACGAATTAGGGAAGAAAAAATTAGCGTTTACTGTGTTGGATACTCTGTTTTGGCCGACGTCCTCAAGTTTGCATGGTACTGTATCATATGACCAATTAAATGCTTGGAACGTCTGCACAAGGAATAAGGCTAGCCAATGAGGAGCTGAGAGAAGCTTGGACATAGGTGATTGCAATCAATTGCTAGCTCCCAAGCGGAAGAAGCGGCGGACGGAGTTCCTTTCTGAAAGGAAACCTTCACAGGGTAAACCCTGGAAGGAGAGAGGTGTGTGGCTCCACGCGCGTCATCAATCACCTAGCATCAATACTGATACTAGGGAAAGTAAAAAAAAATGGTTCATAAGGGGTAAATCGTACCACTTTATGAACCGTTTATATATATATATATATCATTATTTGTATTAATTTTTTAATATATTCTAATTTTTTTTGTCATTTTAAGTGAACTATTTTGTTCATATGTGATCTCCCTATTTTAAGATATTTTAATTTTCAATCTTTCTATTGATCTTTTTATGTATTATCGGACTATGTGTTAAAATTTAGAATATTTTGTTAGGTATTGTAGTCTGATTGATATGTAATGGTCGCTTATGTATTAATGTACCAAATAGGCTATACTGTACTGTACTGTATTTCTACTGTATACGTATTTTGTAACAGTAACCGTCATCAATAATATCATGATAAACCGTGTGGAGGTTGCTCACTTGAGTGTTACCACAAGAAATCAGTTTTGGCTTCTCTTCCTTTCCTCTCTAAAAATCAGAAGTGTTCTTCCTCAATCCTAGGTGTGTTCCTCATTATTGTGTGTTGTTTGATCCTAACAATTGGTATCAGAGCTAAGGAGATTCAACACGATCATTGAAGATGGAGAGTTCGAAGTTTGGAATCGAGAAGTTTGATGGATCCGATTTCGGTTTCTGGAAGATGCAGATTGAAGATTGTCTCTACCAGAAAGATCTTCACGAACCCTTGATCGGGGTGAAGCCGGATTCCATGACAGAGGATCAGTGGAAGCTGAAAGATCGTCAGGCCCTAGGTATGATCCGATTGACTTTGTCGAAGAACGTGGCGTTCAACATCGTCAAGGAGCATACTACGTCCGGTCTGTTGAAGGCGCTGTCAAATATGTATGAAAAGCCATCGGCTATGAACAAGGTATATTTGATGCGTAGATTGTTCAATTTACAGATGTCTGAAAGTGGATCTGTTGCTGATCATATCAACGAGTTTAATATGATTGTGAGTCAATTGAGTTCTGTGGAGATTCACTTCGAAGATGAAATTAAAGCCTTGATTTTGATGTCATCTCTGCCCGAGTCTTGGGATACTATTGTTGCTGCAATTAGTAGTTCCCGTGGTTCTGAGAAACTGAAATTCGATGAAATCCGAGATGTTGTTCTCAGTGAAAGTATTCGCAAACGCGAAGTGGGAGATTCATCGGGTAGTGCTCTCAGTGTGGACAGAAGGGGGAGAAGCAATTCGAAGGGCCAAAATCAACATGGTCGATCAAAATCAAAGATTAGAGGAAAATCTCCGAACAAAGCCAACGTGGTTTGTTGGAATTGTGGAGAGAAAGGCCACTATCGGACAACCTGTAAGAAACCCAAGAAGAAGCAGAATCAGAATTCAGGAAATGATAATGATTCTGTAAATTCAGCAGAAGACATTGGGGATGCTCTAATCCTTAGTGTGGACAGCCCGGTTGAATCCTGGATTTTGGATTCTGGTGCATCTTTTCATTCGTCTCCAAGCAAGGAGTTGTTTCAAAATTTCAAGTCTGGAAATTTTGGAAAGGTATATCTTGCTGACAACAAGATATTGGAGATTGAAGGAAAGGGGGATGTCTGCATAAAGACCCCATCGGGAAACCAGTGGACATTGGAGGATGTCAGATATATTCCTGGACTCAAGAAGAATTTGATCTCTGTTGGTCAGTTGGATAGCACAGGCTACGCAGCAGAGTTTGGTAAAGGTTCGTGGAAGATTGTAAAGGGTGCTATGATTGTAGCTCGTGGCACGAAATCTGGAACCTTATACACCACTGAAGGGTGTATAAACATGGCTGCTATTGCTGAGGGTGCTTCTGGTTCATGTCTGTGGCATAACAGACTTGGACATATGAGTGTTAAGGGAATGAAGATGCTGGTTGGAAAAGGAGCTCTAGAGGGTCTGAAGTCTGTTGATATGGGTCTTTGTGAGAGTTGTGTTCTGGGCAAACAGAAACGAGTTAGCTTCACAAAGACTCCTAGAGAGTCGAAGAAAGTGCAGTTGGAAATGGTTCATACAGATGTATGGGGACCATCTCCAGTTTCATCACTTGGAGGATCCAGGTTTTATGTCACCTTCATTGATGATTTCAGCAGGAAGGTATGGGTTTACTTCTTGAAGCATAAGTCAGATGTGTTTGCAACATTCAAGAGGTGGAAAGCTGAAGTTGAGAATCAGACCGGATTGAAGATCAAATGTTTGAGGTCTGACAATGGAGGAGAGTATGACAAGTCAGAGTTCAAAGCATTATGTTCTGCTGAGGGAATAAGATTGATGAGGACAGTTCCCGGTAAGGCTAGGCAGAATGGAATTGCTGAAAGGATGAACAGAACATTGAATGAGCGTGCGAGAAGTATGAGGCTGCATTGTGGGCTGCCCAAGATGTTCTGGGCAGACGCAGTGAGCACAGCTGCATACTTGATCAACAGGGGACCATCAACTCCCTTGGGGTTCAAGGTTCCAGAGGAGGTATGGACAGGAAAGGATCTCAAGTACTCACACTTGAGAACTTTCGGTTGCACGGCTTATGTTCATGTTGATCCAGAGAAAAGAGATAAACTTGATGCTAAGGCTGCGAAGTGTTACTTCATAGGCTATGGTTCTGACTTGTTTGGTTACAGGTTTTGGGATGACAAGAACATAAAGATCCTGAGACACTGTGATGTGACGTTTGATGAATCTGTCCTATACAAGGACAGAGAGCAGAAGGTTCAAGAGACTACGAAGCAAGTGGGAGTTGAGTTTGAGATGCAAAAGATTACACCCATAGAAGATACTCAAACAACTCCAGAGACTGTGGATGAAGAACCCGTAGTGGAACAAATGACACCTGACCAGGTGTTGAGGAGATCATCCAGAACCATCAGAGCACCAGATAGGTATTCACCTTCATTACATTATCTGTTGCTGACTGATGAAGGGGAACCAGAGTCTTTTGATGAGGCTCTACATGTGGAGGATTCAATCAAGTGGGAGCAAGCCATGGATGATGAGATGAGCTCACTTGAGAAGAATGACACGTGGTTGTTGACTGAATTGCCTGTAGGGAAGAGAGCCTTGTTGAATAGGTGGGTGTTCAGGATCAAGGCTGAACCAGATGGCAAAAGACGGTTCAAGGCTCGGTTAGTAGTTAAAGGGTATTCACAAAGGAAAGGTATTGATTATGCTGAGATATTTTCTCCTGTTGTGAAATTAACTACTATCAGGATTCTATTGAGTATTGTTGCTTCTGAGAATTTGCATCTTGAGCAAATGGATGTAAAAACAGCTTTTTTACATGGAGATCTTGATAAGGAGATCTATATGCATCAACCAGAAGGATTTGTTGATCCAGGCAAGGAACACATGGTGTGCAAGCTCAACAGGAGCTTGTATGGGTTGAAGCAAGCACCGAGGCAATGGTACAAGAAGTTCGACTCCTTCATGATCAAGAGTGGCTTTTGTAGGAGTGAAAAGGATCAGTGCTGTTATTTCAAGAAATACACTGATTCTTATGTATTTCTACTCTTGTATGTGGATGATATGTTGATTGCAGGATCCAGTATGAGAGAGATAAACAGTGTGAAGGCAAGTTTGTCTTCTGTGTTTGAGATGAAAGACTTGGGTGCATCGAAGCAGATTCTTGGGATGAGAATATCTCGGGATAGATCTGCTGGCACCTTAAGTCTATCCCAGAAGCAGTACATTGAGAAGGTAGTGACCCGATTCAGGATGACTGATGCTAAGCCCAGGACTACTCCTTTGGCAAATCACATAAAATTGTCAAAGGGGCAGTCACCCAAGACAGCTGAAGAACGTGACCAGATGGCACTGGTTCCATATGCTTCAGCAGTTGGGAGTCTGATGTATGCTATGGTCTGTACAAGACCTGACATAGCACATGCAGTGGGTGTGGTTAGCAGGTACATGGCCAATCCGGGTAAAGAGCATTGGGAAGCTGTGAAGTGGCTTCTAAGATATCTGAAAGGTACATCCAGTACTTCACTTTGTTTTTGCAAAGACCAAGTGATTCTGCAGGGTTTTGTGGATGCTGATCTTGGTGGAGATGTAGACTCTAGCAAGAGCACATCCGGATACATCTACACCATAGGTGGTACTGCAGTGAGTTGGATGTCCAGGCTTCATAAATGTGTTGCTCTTTCATCTACTGAGGCTGAGTATGTGGCAATAGCTGAAGCTGGGAAGGAGATGATATGGTTGGCAGATTATCTGGAAGAGTTGGGCAAGAAGCAGAATGAGAAGATTCTGTATTCAGATAGCCAGAGTGCCATACAGTTGGTGAATAATCCAGTCTATCATTCTAAGACTAAGCACATTAGAAGACGGTATCATTTCACTCGCAGTGCAGTGGAAGAAGGCTACTTGTGTTTAGAGAAGATAGAGGGTGCAAAGAATCCAGCAGACATGTTGACAAAATGTGTTGATGTTGGGAAACTGGGTTTGTGCAAAACCTCGGTTGGTCTTCTGTAGTTATGTTACTACAGATGGTGCGGTGAAGGTATTAATGATGATGTTATAAAATATGTGTGTTGTTTTGGTGACGGAATCAGTCTCCAAGTGGGAGAATTGTTAGGTATTGTAGTCTGATTGATATGTAATGGTCGTTTATGTATTAATGTACGCTTCTCGCTGTTCGGGGCAGCGCCCCGAACCAAATAGGCTATACTGTACTGTACTGTATTTCTCCTGTATACGTATTTTGTAACAGTAACCGTCATCAATAATATCATGATAAACCGTGTGGAGGTTGCTCACTTGAGTGTTACCACAAGAAATCAGTTTTGGCTTCTCTTCCTTTCCTCTCTAAAAATCAGAAGTGTTCTTCCTCAATCCTAGGTGTGTTCTTCATTATTGAGTGTTGTTTGATCCTAACATATTTTATATTAATTTTTATTTAAAGAAAATGTACGTCCGAATAGGTTTAAAATCGTTTTTTGAATTGGTTCGGAATTGGTATGGTCAATCACTGAAAAATGGAGCGGTTTAGACAAATGGAGCGATTCGGGACCGAACTGGTTCATGCTCACACCTATCCTCAACGTAAATTTTGGCTTTATTTGTAATTGTATAAGACACTTGGTGCAACTAAACTAGGTGCGTTGCCAAGCAGAAAGCAAGGGTTAATGAGACCGAGTCAGTTAGGCGAGAGCAAAGGTGGGTTTCAAAAATGTTAACTCTAATGGTTGATTATGGCCTAGTGGGACCTTTCATATTAGAAACATAAATTTTAAAGTCTTTTCTAAAGCGAAATCTCTAGTAGAATTCAAATTTCATTCATTTTGAAATCGCAACTCACTTTACCCGTTAATCTCTATCTGGTTGAACTTAAAACTTTGGTATCTCCCTTCGATCATATGACGAGGTGCGATTTTAATGTCTATCTCTAACATCAACATCTCAAGTCGACGATTAAACTCAATATTTTTCAATTTAATATCTTATATTTAATAATATTAACTGGATTCAACATGAACAAAACTATTGAACTGTTGCATCATCTAAAGTTAGGACTTTCCATTAAATAGAGCCGTGGATGAAATGGCATAAGGTTTCATAGGTTGTTAATTTATTGTCCTATTAATTAATTATAAAGTAATGTTGTTTGGTGGTCATATATGATCAGCATTTCTGTAAGCTTATCTCAGTTTAATGGTCATGCCAATCTTCTCCTGTCGTGTCAAAGCATGATACCACAAATAATGCGAAGTTGTATGATTTTTGAAATCCAAATAATGCATCTTTTACAACAAAATTTACTTAATAAGTTTATAAATATGTGCTATAGGGTTAGACTAGTCTCACGGGTTTGGAGAAAATCTCACGCTCTCGTCTAACGAATGCGGTCTTAGGACGGATTGTTAAGCAGTCTTTCTCACACTATCACAAAGGTAACTTGAATATGAGAGAAATATCTCTAATTATATTACTATCAAGGTTTTCTGATTTGACTACAAATGAATATGAGACTCCTTTATATACAAGTGAGGGGACTCCTAAAGAAAACTACTACCATTAATGGGGAGCTAAACATGACAAACAATATATACTCTGGTACATGAAATGTGGACATATACAACGAATCTGGTATATGTGAATATTCTCTCATCTTATTGCCATATTTGCATGGACTCTTCTAGAACTTCTCATATGTGGGATTCGTCATGTGTTTTAATGTGCCGCCATGCGTTGATCTCAGTCACCTGATTTGTGTTAACAAGGTAAAATCTGTTTATCTCAATCTCTCTTGAATTTAATACATTGATACCTTCAACTCAACCACAATTACATGTACTTATACTATTTTGTCTACCTATTATAGTAGCTACATAATCATTACATTTGACTCTCTAATTTCAACCTTACTATTTCACTTTTGACAAACTTACTCTTACTTTTGTTGACTCATTGACTTGTTGACTTTGTCCACCTCAATGTGCTTGGTCCGGTCGTGTTGAACTGAATTTTCAGAAATACTTATCGCAGTTTTATTGTCACATAGTAACTCGCATGACTTAGTTGGTGGAAAATCAATCTCTGTCATTAATTTCCTCAACCACAGTACTTCCGTTAATCCTCTAGCTATCTCACGGAATTCTGCTTATGCACTTGAGAGAGCCACAACCTTTTGCTTCTTGCTTCTCTAGGTCACCTGATTATCACCAATAAAGGTAAAATATCCGGACGTGGATCTCCGATCAACTGGGTTGCCTGCCCAACCGGCATCTGTATATCCTTGGATTTCTAGATGACCATTTCTTCTAAACAAAACTCCATGTCCTGAGGTGCCCTTCAGATACCTCATAATTCTCATGACTGCTTCCATATACTCAACTTGAGGTTGATGCATAAACTGACTTACCACCCCCAACAACATAAGCTATGTCTGGTCGAGTATGTGAGAGAGATATGAGTTTGCCCACCAGCTTTTGATATCGTTCTTTGTCTGCTAGTCTCGTTCCTTCTGATAGTTGTAAGCCATGATTTACCACCATTGGAGTTTCAGCTGGTTTGCATTCCAACATCCCTGTCTCTGTTAGAAAATGCAGAGTATACTTTCTTTGAGATATAAAGATCCATTCTCTTGATCTTAGTACCTCGATTCCAAGAAAGTATTTCAACATCCCGAGATCCTTCATCTCGAATTCTTCAAACAGGTTCCTCTTGAGCCTGTGCATTTCTTCTATATCGTTCCCTGTGATAATTATGTCATCAACATAAATGATCAAACATGTTATTAGATCTCCTGTTTTATTCAAGAATAAGGTATGGTCTAAGTTGCTTTGCTTATACCCATATTTTTTCATGGCTATAGTGAATCTCCCAAACCATGCTCTAGGAGATTGTTTCAGACCATAAAGTGTCGTTTTAGTCGACACACCTTTTCTTTTTGAATTTCATTTATGTATCCTGGTGAAATTTCCATATACACTTCTTCTTCAAGGTCTCCATGAAGAAATGCATTATTCACATCGAACTGGTGGAGGGGCCAGTCTTTAATTGCGGCTATAGACAACAATACTCTGATTGTATCCACCTTAGCTACAGACGAGAATGTCTCGAAGTAGTCAATCATGTATGTCTGAGTGTATCCTTTTGCCACCAATCTTGCTTTGTATCTATCAATGGACCCGTCTTGCTTGTACTTGATAGTATACACCCACATGCACCCTACTGGTTTCTTTCCAACCGGTAGCCTGCAAATCTCTCATGTCTTGTTCTTATCTAGAGCCTCCAATTCAACATCCATAGTTTGTCGCCAATTCTTGGATTTTTGAGCATCGTTAATCGTACTTGGAACTTCTTCTGCGAGAATAGACATTATGAATGTCTTCGCCTTCTTACTTAGTCTCCCCCTTACTACATTTTCCACCGGATACCTAGATCTGCTTGACTCCCTATCCGGTGTATATCTCTTAGGAGGCCGCCATCGATTCTCTCTTGGAGGTAATTTGTACCTTCTAGTCATTACCTCCTCTTATTCTTCTGATTCTTCAACCAGAACATTTTCATCTTGGGGTTCAGACGGTCTTACCGTGCTTACCTCAAATATCTCAAATGGTGGAGTATCAGGTGTGACCCTTAGTTTGCTAGTCGTGACCGGCGTGTCAGATGTTGGCCTGATAGTTCAATTTTCCAGCTCGGTTGGATCATCATAGGAGGCACTTTGTCTATCATAGGAGATATTTGAACCACACACCCAATCCAGTGGATCTACTGTAAGACTCCCTCCTGAACACTGGACTGGTGATAAAAATACTATGTTTCAAGGAAATCACAGTTCATTGTGCTGAACATGTGACACGTTTTAGGATCATAACACCGATACCCTTTCTGATTAACTCCATATCCTACAAATACACACTTGACTGCACATGGATCAAATTTGGTGCGATCATTTTTTGGTATGTGTACGAATACAAAGCACCTAAAGACCCGAGGAGATAAACTGAGTGTTGAGGGTACTTTGGTAATTTCAGAGAGAATATCAAGCGGAGTTTTGAGATTCAGGATTTTTGTAGGGAGACGATTAAGGAGATATGTTGCCGTGGCAATAGCTTCAAGGCATAATGTTTTTGGTACTTTGGACTCAATGATGAGAGATCTTGACATTTCAAAGAGAATCCGATTTTTTCTTTCGGCCACACCATTTTGTTCGGGAGTGTGAAGACAAGAGGTTTGGTGAATAATTCCTTTTTCTGAAAAGAAAATTTTCATTTGTTGATTGACAAATTCCCCCCATTATCAGACCTATGAACTTGAATATTTTTCTGAAACTTATTTTGGATCATTAGGAAGAAGTGAGTGAATTGGTCAAACATTTCAGATTTTGTTTTAAGAAATACACCCACGTTATACGAGTGAAATCATCGACAAACAACACAAAATACCTAAGACCTTGACCCCCAGATATAGGTGTTGGACCCCACACATCAGAATGAACTAAAGAAAATATGGAATTCACACGAGTACTATTTGGCTTAAACGTTTGCCTATAACTTTTTGCAAGAATACAAGTCTCACAAAAAAGATTATCACTCTTATTCAAAAACACCTTAGGAAATAAAAGTTTTAGATAACCCAAGGATGGATGACCCAATCTCCTATGCCAAACCAAGCCTCTCTTTTTGATGATCCATGAGCAAGTAACACTGAACCTTGTTGAGTCACTTCATCAACGTAGTACAGACCAGCGCGTTCAGTGCCACACCCAATAATCACTCCCGTTTGGATATCATGCAGTATGCAAAAATTTGGATTCATCACCATGGTACAATTCATTTCCTTAGTGATATGAGATACCGATAATAATTTATTCGAGAGATTTGGAACAAGTAAACAATTTGAAATTTTCAGGGTTGGAGAAATTTCAACTATTCCCATTCCCGTCACTTGAACATTTGCCCCATCTGCAATATTAATATATTCAACCCGGGACTTCACAATATTCCTAAGATCACGTGCATCATACGTCATAGTGTCGGTTGCACCACAGTAAAAAATCCACTGGAAATTTTTTAAACTGTATTTCTTTTGGGTTGAATATGCACGTGTCTTATATTCAGGACTGAACTGAAGTATTTTTTTTGGCTATTTCGTGACTTTTCATAACTTCCGATCCGAAATAACTAGGGTTTGAAGTAGAGGGACTTGGATGTAAAATCAAAATCCCTTTAACTGTTGAACAGCCGCAACCCCATTTTGTCCTGAGCAGCCCCCATTCGTTCCAGAACCCCTATCCATTCTCCTTTGGTCTTCTCCTCGCCTAGGGTTTTCGCCACATTGGTTCCAGGCGTCGCCGCTGCTCTCGACGGTTTCGGCGAAGCGGGGGTCCTCATTCGGTGCTGGTAAGGGCCAAGGAGGGTTTCGACGAGGGTTTCCTGCTATGTTTGCTACGTTTCTAGCCGAGGTCTCGTTGCCATCGTGGATGATGGTGGTTGGAGGGTTACTCATCGCGGCAACGACACGACTTCACTCCTTCTCGTCCCACCAGTCGGGGTATCCGACCAATTGAAAAAATCCTCCTTTGTGTGTTGGTTTTTACCGCAGTGAGTACACTTCAAGTTACTTTTGTCGATTCAGTCGATTCAGGATGAGGATCCTCCGGTTGTGTCGGTCGTATCCGACTGTTTCTGTCCTTGCCGTCCCGATTTCATTGTTGTATTTGCTGCTCTTTCAATATATTGTTGCTCGGTTGTCACTACTAACCCGTCCCAATGCCCGATGATGCTGCGTTGCCACTGGTTTCCGCTCCAAGAATTTGGAGTCGGACGACCTCCTTCCTCACCGAGGCATAGACGGCTTCGACTGAGGGCAATGAGACCTCCCTTAGGATGTCCCGTTTAATCCCGTCAAACTTCGGTTCAATCCCTCCCAAAAACGGGTAGAGTTTGGTCTCATTCCTAATTCTGTTGTATGATGCAATATCCGATGAACACCTCACGGGGTTCGGCCTTCGGCCCTCTATTGCCCCCCATAATGACTGCATGTTTAGCCAGAATTCTTCCATACTTAGGTTGCCTTGTATCAATTTTGTTGTCTTGTTGTGGAGGTCGAACACTTGTAGTGAATCCTTGCCACTACCGTATGTAACCTGCAATGATGTCAACAAATCTTTTGACGTAGTATAGTGAGCAACATTGTTAGCTAACCTTGATTCCACGTTTTGTATGATCCATGAAAACACAATTAAATCGTCTTGTTTCCATTTTTGACATTCTGGTTTGGCTGGGGATTCTGGTTCCCCGGTCAGATGTTGTAGTCGACCCCTTCCTTCTATTGCTATTTGCATGAGTCGTGCCCAAATGTGCTAGTTTGCCCCGTTGAGCTTGGTGCTGATTACGATCGTACCTGGTAGCTCTCCAGATTGTCGTTGGCTGGTATTTAGGCTCTGCCTTAGTACCCTTGCTATGCGGATGGTTAGGCCCTCTTCACTGAGGTTGAAACATGGTTGGTTTGTGGTGTTGATGCTTTCATTGTCGGACATATTTGGTGGTAAATGATGAGAAAAAAATAGGTTAATCCCTATGGATTATTAACCATGCTCTGATACCATGTTAGCAAGGTAAAATCTATTTATCTCAATCTCTCTTGAATTCAATACATTGATACCTTCAACTCAACCACAATTACATGTACTTATACTACTTTGTCTACCTATTCTAGTAGCTACATAATGATTACATTTGACTCTCTAATTTTAACCTTACTATTTCACTTTTGACAAACTTACTCTTACTTTTGTTGACTCATTGACTTGTTGACTTAGTCATGTTAACAATTTGCGTGTCCGTGATACTAGGGAGGAACTTATATGACCACAAAAATGTTTTGCCCTTCATGTCGAACTTAATGTCCTCGCAGTTTATAACATGATTGTTAGCAAATCTCATGATTGTCACTAAACTTATTATTTCTAATTACATGAGATTGATTGAAATATTTAAAAGATTCAGAATTAGACATACGTACCGTGAAATAAATTTAGTAACTCATGTATTTACTCTAGAGTAATCATTTAGAATTAAATACATGTACCGTGAAACAAATGTTTTTTAGAGACTTACGAGACTTATCGCTACAAGTTGAAAGTAATTTTTCTTCCATATTAAATATTTTTCATAAACATATCTATAAATAAAGTCTTGATATGGATTCATTAAACAATTGAGTTATATATACATATTTCATTTAATAATTAAATGTTTTGACATTTTGTTTATAATTTACAAGAAATTAAACCAACTATATAAAATTTAATGGAATAAAATGTAAAAGTGAAATATTTAGTGAGGAGATAATGTTAATTGTGGATAATTGAATGTTTTGAGGTTGACCTGACAATCATTTGAGTTTTTTTAATATCTAGATATTCAAAATTGGTTTTGCCCCTTTTCAACTTTATTGTTGAAAAGTATTTCGTAGTGGTTCCAGATACGCACTAAATGAATACTCCAAACACACCAAATGTGAGATCCATAATTATCTATTACTTAATAAAAAATGCCAAACACTCTTAGTCTCTTACCATTATTAATAAATATTCATTTTTTTAATTACATAGTTTGATTTTAATTCAAAATTTAATAAATTTTACTGACTATGATAAGAGAGCCATCTCATTTTCGTTTAGGGTTTACAATTAAGGGTTACAAGTCTTTTTTTCTCCCTTCAAATTGAAATTATTATATCTGTTTTGAAAACTAAATATATAAATATTTAATTAATTTTCAATTTATTCAAATAAATATACTAAGTCGCAAATACTATTTGCGGGTAAATTATTATTTTACCAAACTAAATTTGAAGCCAATTATTCTTATAGACTTTTAATATACTTATTTATTAAACATATTTTTTCATTTTGCTTTTTGAAAATGATCCAAAAAAAAATATCTTTCTAAATTAGAGAGTTTAAGGTACATCAAATAGCATTTTTAAAGATAATTGTTTTTGGACCATCTAAAACAAATTAGGTTGAATAGATAAATAAATTAAAAGTATAACAAGACATATCATATTGAATTTTGACTAACATAACAATTTAAATTAAGGGTTCACAATTATAAAATTAAGGTTTTATAAATAATCAAATAATACATTATAATTCAAGCAAAATACATCATCACTAATTAGTTCTAAATAATTAGGCATTTTAAATAGCAATTATACCTAATTACACTCAATTTAACAATTAGTTCCATCATAAAATTAAATTAGGGTTTCACAATTAATTAAATAAAACACTATAATTCAAGCAAAACACATAACAATTAATCAATTGGTTGAAACAGTTAGTCATTCCAAATGACAATTGTATTTAATTAAACAAATATAATTAACAAAAATCAGAGCTCTCATCCATGAATGTCATTCACAAGTTGATACAGTTTATAAAATTGAAAATCAAACAGAATATTTTGATATTTAGTTTGAAAAATGTGTGTAGTTTGAAAAAAGTAAAAAAAACCACAAGTCCCGACCAATAATGTCGTCTCCTTATTTTCCATAACAACATGAACATGTTTATTGTCAATACAAAACTCTTTTAAGGAACATCCAAAACAAGAAACTCAACCAATCCTTATGTTGTTTAGTAGAGGTTGGACAACCCAGGTTTGTGCGAATAGACCGGTTTGTGTTCAGAGTCTTCACTCGACTTGTCTAGACGCAGGACCTGACCGTTACCAATCTTCACTTTCTTTGGGTTAGCCATCTCGACTCGGATCTCCCATGGTCGGGCCAATACCCAATGCTGCACCCAACTCCATCCCCAACCATTTTTGTAGTACGAAGTTTGGCCGAGGTATTGACTCGCATTCGCTCTCCACTGTATTTAAAATGAACTATTGAAATTACTAGATCATTGAGTTCTTTAAATTTTGACACGATAGATTACAACACAAATTTAAATCTCTACAATGCTAATATGTTAAAGTTCGAGTTGTTATGATAGTTGATCAAGTGGTTTCATAGTTGTAAAACCGTGAATTATTCAATTTGTGGACGAAACTAGGGTTGACCATGGGCGGTCCGGTCCGGTCTTGGAGGCAGAACCGAAACTGGGACCGAAATTTCGGTCTTTGACATATGGAGGACCGAGATTGAGACCGACTTTGACCAAAAAAGCCCGCCTGAGTCGATCTTGCTTGACTCGGACCGGTCTCGGTCTTGAACCGAAATTTTTGGTAAAAAACAACAACAAGATTAACAAAAAAAAGGGTTAATTGTCAATTTGCCCCCTAATGTTTGGACCGAATTTAAGAATCCCCCTTAAAGTTTAAAATTTTAAATATTAGTCTTAATGTTTGGACGTCATCAAAAATTGCCCCATTCCGTCTTCAGGCTGTCTGATTCAAACGGAAATCCCGTCACGTGCCTTGCACATGCGTTTTATTAAGATACAAAGACGAAAATGCCCTTAAGATTCAAACGAAAATCCCGTCATGAATTGTCTGCTGTTACCAAGGGGCTTGTTGCATTTCTCAACGATGAAAGTTTAAGTGGTTCTTATTTGCATAATCTGAAGGGTGTTGAGGAAGAACGCCAGGAAGATGGAGTCCTAGAAGGTATCCCAAGGATGAGAAAATTGCATGATTTTAGGATGAAGATTGCTCCCTCAATGCGGAAGTATCCCTACCCTGCTGCTCCGGTGAATGGGTTTGGGAAACCTAAAATGAATGTTCATGCTCTTCCAATTGGTGTTACTAGCATTAGAAACACATACATTGATGGTAAGTTCAACTACCAAAAACAAACATGCTCTTCTTCAGTTCTTCTTAGTAAGAGATTTTGTTGAAGGTCGTGACATTTTATGACATTGACATTATAGCATGTTTCTACTATTTTTTCAGGAGGTGAGGAGACCGGAGGTTATTTTCGTGCAAAAAGGAGCAGATGCACGTATCTGTCAGGGCACCATTATCGTTATGTGGATGATAACGAAAGATAGAAATAAGATTCAGATATCACCCTCTACATCTGGAGAGGGTAACCCCCACTTGGTGAGAGAAAATGTCTCCAGATTATCCGATGGGCTTGACGGTGTCTCATCTGATTAGGAGGAGCCTCCTAGTTCCTCAGTCTCAGCAGCAGCATTCCAATTCAAATTCCAACAGTACAAGGAAAAGAGTGAGCATGTCGTTGACTTGCAAGCAGAAGGTACGAACTCTGTCATCTATCGTTGTTCAACAGAACAATAATAAGTGGCCGTCCTCCATCATCAGATCTCATTACAACACTAATACTAGTACTAGTAGTAGGATGGTGGAAGTTGGGGGTCTCATTGAACCGGGAGCGTGCAGCAGAACAACTACAGTATCTTGCATACCTGTTAAACTAGTCTTTAGTAGGTTGCTGGAGAAGATCAACATGCCACCTTCTAGAGCAGTTACCAATTTGAATCGATTGCATGCTGCTGCCAGTACTACTTTAGACAGATAGAGAGAAGCTGCATGCATGAGCATATGATGGACAAAGAAGGATACTGGTTTGTTTGTACATGGTAAGAATTATTTCTGCTCTTCCTCGTACCACCACCAGTCTAGTGCCTCTCATGTCTAACAGGATAAAGCACAAGACTGAAATAAGGGCATTTTTGTCTTTGTATCTTAATAAAACGCATGTGCAAGGCACGTGACGGGATTTCCGTTTGAATCAGACGGCCTGAAGACGGAATGGGGCAATTTTTGATGACGTCCAAACATTAGGACTAATATTTAAAATTTTAAACTTTAAGGGGGATTCTTAAATTCGGTCCAAACATTAGGGGGTAAATTGACAATTAACCCAAAAAAAAATCACTGAAGTTTTGGTTTTGAACTCGTTCGCTTCTCGTCTTCCGTCGCACTTCTCTTATGGAACCGATCCAAGGTTGTTGAATGCTTCAATGTCATGAATTACTAATGTTTCAAGGGTTATGCCGTGAATTTCTAGGGTTTTCTTCAAGGTCGGGCCGGTCCGGTCCTAGTCGGGCTTTTGGAAATAAAGTCCGAGACCAACCTTGAAGGGAAAAAACCGCCTGCTCGGTCTCGGTCCTAGTCGGGCCAGTCTTGTCGGGAATTTGGTCCACCAGTCTTTTTTTATCATCCCTAGACGAAACCAATCACATCGAGTTCGTCGGGATTGATTATTTAGCAACGGACCATTTAACCGTTGCTAATGTGAAAACAGTGTCAGTAATAGAATTTAGACTTGTAGCGAGAGTATTCCTTGTCGCTAGACCGTTTATCTAGTAGTGAAAGAATTTATCTATCAACCTGGTGAGAGAACGCATAAGCCAAAGCTCGCTCGCGCTTGATAGAGGCTTCCTCTCTCTGCTGAAGCCGACCGATGATCTCCTCCATGGTTCCCGACTCACCACACCAATCGACCTGAAAATGTGTAATTCCATTGACCTCCGTCACCTTATCCCAACATAGACATAAGTCACACAACAATATATAGAAACTACCTCTAGCTTATGAAGTTTGGCCTCAAACTTGAACTGATCTTCGATTTTCTTCTGCTTTACTCGAGCCTCAGTAACCATGCCAATCCGACGAGCTCTGATCTGGGACTGGATCCTGCTCCACGAATGCATGTAATGCAATGTGGTTGAGATCTGTTCTAGCACCGGCTGTCTTGATCGGTAGTTAATATGGGCACGATCATCGGATTTTTCTGCACCGTTAAATGTAAGGTGCCCTACTGCTCTCCTTGCCTATAATATAGATGATGATCCCAAATTAAGTGTCTGCACAAATGCAGTATATGCGAGACATTAAAATCGTACCTGAAAAGCACGAAATGCAGCTTGAATCCTAACTGCAGCCAAATCTTGATTTGGCTTCTCAAGAACGTGCAGCTTCGAAGATGAATCTGCTGCCTAGATACCGAATCCGATGGATCATGGATAGAAATTAATGACTCAATTCACCTTAAACAGAACAGAAAGTTTCGGTTTTCTCACCTTGTCTTGTTTTGGCTTCATCTTACAGCAAATTATGTTTCCGAAGCAGTTTCGAGCACCCATTTCTGACATTTACAATATACACCAAGAATGAAGAACCAATATATATGATCGATAATAACATCAAAGAAACTGAATTCAAACATCATAACGTCACAAATAAATATCGCATATGCATCTGGCTTTCTCCTTACCTAACCTTACCAGCAGCTACAAATTAAGATGCGGCATCGGTTGGCATGGCATATACAGCAACAGAGTGGTGTTTGGCAATGCAAGTAAGAAGCAAGAAATGGAAAGTCATTATGTAGGAAGAGAGATGACAACTCAACTAAATTGAAGGTGGAGTTGGAAGATCAGCAGTCAACAAAAGATAAAGAGTACACTGTTGGAGTTGGGGGAAAGTCATGATTTCAAGCAACATACGTGTCCCAAACAACGTAGGTTAGTTAAAATAGTAAAATTGGTCCCGGCGGGGCTCGAACCCGCGACCTTCGGCTCATAAGACCAACGCTCTAACCAACTGAGCTACGGGACCGGACATAACATAATTCTACAGTTAACATATTTATTATATATAGGTATATATTCCAGATTTACTAATTTTGGGAGGCCCCATTTGAAAAGTTGACATATCCCATTCCTTTTATGATCTTTAGGTAGCTTCCTAAAGCATCAATGGATGTGTCATCTTTCTTATTCTCATGGTGCTCTTTCTTTTTCAATACAGATATGATAATGACCACTTCGACCATATCTTAAAATTGTGTAAATATTAGCCGTTATAATAACTTAATAAAATTTAAAATATGAGAAAAACACACTAAAGTGTTAGGTTACAAATTCCATCAACTAAGCCGTAATATTTTTTTACGTGAGAAATCTCATATTAGGGTTTCAAATTCAAATAGAAATAAAGCATTCAAAAGTACATAACATTTTACTCGAGTCAGATGAAACCTTTAGATAAATTACTTAATTTTGGATTAAATGTGATGTTTAATTATGTTATAATTTCAATAAGAATACATATTTATAGAATTCTTTATCTATTTACCACATTTTTATTTTTAAAAAATTCATTAAGAAGTATATGCATTATCTCTATAGTATAACAAAAGTCTATACAGATGAAACAAATAAAAGGCTAAAAAGTATTCTAATGAGGGTAGAGCAATAATTTAAATTTCAGCTTAAATTGATAGAAATCATAAAAACGGTTATATGGACCCCACCCATGATTCAGTAGCCTAGCAATTATAGCCCAAAGTATTGAAGTTCCCTCCCAAAATGGAGGGACAAGGTAAGGTAGCATGTCCTTTGCAAAGTGCAGAGACTTCCATTTAGATCTCAAAGCTAAGCTAAACTCACAGCACAGCCAACAACTGGAAACAAAGAAAAGACATTGCTTTTATTATTGTGGTGTAGAGCGAGAGAGATGATGATGATGATTCACAAGAGTCGGTCTGGTCTCGGATGTAAACGAGGAGTGGAGCGATGATTTGGGCTAGAATTGAGCATACAAAAATTTTATGCTTTTTCGTAGAGATGCACAGAACCCTACAATGTCGCAGAATTTCTCTCTCGGATTTTTCGTCCTTTAAATAAATATCTTCGTTCAGACACTAGTACGCACCAATTCTCCCAGTTTGTTACTCTCTGGATTCGTTGCCTCTCCCCGTAAAATCATGTTCTAGGGTTCCTAGGATCTTGTTCCGTCGTCTGTCTAGATTTGGGACATCAAAATCTTCACTGCACCCAGATTTTTGTACAAAAATTGGCTTCCTTTGGATTTAGATGGAAGTGGGAAATGGCCGCACAGGAAGAAGAGAGTCCCAAGTTGGAGGGTAGTAGTAGCACTGGAGTGGGAAATTTCGGCAAATTGTCTTCGAGAAAGCAGCAGAAGCAGAAGAAGGTCCCGCAGAGGGGACTTGGTGTGGCTCAGCTCGAGAAGATCAGAATAGAAGAACAGAGGAAGAAGGAACAGGCAGATATGGCTGCCACGTCAGCTTTGTCCCCTCCAAGATCCGTTTCTCAAGGTTAGACCTTTTGATGTTTCTGTTTCTGGGTTTCACTTTGTGTCGTCTTTCACTGTTCATGTCTGCCATTTTACAGCTGCTGTCTCATCTGTGGATCATCCACCGCAAAATGACGTGCCGGAGATTGGTGTGCGACACCCGACCACCGTGTTGATGCCTCGAGCCGGCCTTAAACTGTGGAATTCAAGTGATATTAGTACCGAAATCGACAATCCTAACTCAAACCCACAAATTGGACTGAGATCGAGCTGGAGAACCGCAGGGGATTCCGATGCCATGTTCCCGATCCCGGCGCCGTTGCCGAGGATTCAGAACTATTTGAATCATTCATCTTTGGTAGATAGATTGATGGAATTAATTTTTCTGGGTTTTGATTTTTATAAGGTGTGGAATTGATGAAGGGTTTGTTTGTGCAGCTGAATCTACCATCAGCTACTTTATCATCATCGTCCTCCTCATCTATGATGAATTTCCGTATGGAGCCCCCTTCAAACCAAACCTATCACAGCAATTTCATTCCTATTCCCTCTCCCTCAGATATAGACAAGGTACATAATCTGTTCGATCAGAGAAACATTTTCTTGTTCTTCAAGCAATAGTATAAGTCTAGCTTGAATTCTATAATTTCGAGCAACGATCCGATTCTGGGTTGTCAACAATAATTTCAGCTTGTAATTTAGTATTTGTTTAAATATAGATGGTTGGCATGAAGAGGCCATGTCCATTCCAGACAGACAAGTCATTGCCCCCTCCTCTTCGTTCAAACATCGAAAATTCCATTCATAAGTTGAACGAACTGTCTCGAGGTAGCGAAAGTAAATATAGCATCGAGCTCGGAAACAGCAATTTCAGGTTTTCTTTATTCTTCCATCTTCATTATTACGTAATTATTTGATTTCTTAGAATCTTGTTTACTGAGTGGCTCGGGATGAATCTAGAGAGGTTGTTTCCTGTTCAACAAGAAATCCCGAAGCAAACTCATTAAAGAGTTCGAAAAGGAGTCCAGTCTTTGGTGAAGTACTCACTCTCGCCACTCCATCAACGTGGAAGAGTCCGAAGTTCATCGAGACACCGGCTTCCTTATGCTTCAAGAACTACAATTTTCCGGATTCAGTGTCACTTCCTTATCAAGTAAGGCAAATTCTACGAACTCATATTTTTTACATTTCATTTATGTCGTCTCTAACAAGGTTTCTTTCACTAGACATACCTTGAAGAACCCAATTTTCAACTAGGAACAAACTGGGCAGATCGGCATCAACCGTACTACACCTTCTTCCCTCCCACGAAGGCGAAAGAAAGTCAATCAAATCCAGGTTTGAAGATTGGCGATGGTGAATCTGAGGAATACATTGACTTGAATTTGAAGTTGTGACAACAATTGGCCAAAATTTCTCCTTTATTCTCTTTTACTCTCTATAAGTGATTCTGGGGAGTTACTAGAAGATATGCCATATAGGTAATGCTTGCGAGTTTGAGGACTTGGGTTTCAGAGGTTCGTGAGGTTAATGGGGTATTTCACGGACTGAAGTTTAGTTGCTTCGTGCCCAAGCTATGTCCTCGGGATATAAAAGAAGTCATTCGACAGACTAAACGAGTTGAAATGGTGATCATGAATATGTAGATGTGTAGATTTGTTTGTTCAAATATTACTATCGGAGAGCTACAATTTAGTGACCTCTTTCATGATTGAAAGCCTTCCCAATGTTCGATTTCGTCAAATCTTCATAACTTTATCATTCATAATCTTCGTTGATGTATCATCCTTGTCTAAGTCGAGTTCGTCAAATCAAATTCCAACTATCAGAGCCTTCCCAATTCAATTTTTGAAGTGTCTTAAGAATCAAGAAATCTATGTTTGTGGTCCAAGTAAGCTAGTTTTCGTCTTTGTGTCCAAGTCATAAATGTATCTATTTTAATTGAGTACTTGAAAATAACAAAAAAAAAACAAATAACAATTGAATAAAAACAATGTAAAGATATTTAATTGCTACAGTAAAATAACTTAGAGATACCTAAAAGCAACAGTAAAATAAAGTAGAGTTATCTTAATGGAACAAAATATTACATATATGAGGAGACACATGACCAAAATATTAAAGTAGATACATTTATGATTTCTGAGTTACCTGAAAGTAACAAAAAATTTCTAAGTTACCTATTTGTAAAAACGTCACTTCTAAAACACCTAAACGACTTTTATCTCAAGCAGTGTTGGGTACCTAATACCGACTTAGATTAAGGTTACCAAAATAATAGCCAAAACTCATTCGTTTTCGACAACGGAATTGAGTCAAGACCATCACCTCGATTAAGATATACGCAGGCTGGATATTATTTGTGTTCTTCTGTTGTTGGGTCAAGTTGCTTTCTTTGCTGGGCTAGTCTTGTTTTCGACCCATGTTCAGTTTGGCATGTCCTGTGTCTTCTCTTTTGTCCGGTCCAATTGATTATTTCACTTACCTTGTGTAAATGACTCTTTTAGCCTTCTCATAGGGTTTTGTATTTAAGGGGGAGGGTCACCAAATGAAGAAATTGACCCGATGAATCTCAATTGTTGTGTGACTGTGTTTCCTCCTTCTCCTCAGGTTTGTTCTCTTTCATACCCCGATTTGAACATGTTATCATAGCACTGAGGCGTTTCACCTACTTCTTTTGTGATTCTTGTGATGTGGTGGCCCTTTGCACACGTTGAAACCTTCGTTTTTGGGGGACGATACCTTGGCTTGCGGTTGTTCGAACCGTGAACCGGTTTGTCTCCTTGTTGAGAGAGATATTTTATTCCTATGTTATTTTCGATCTTTCGATCCGGTGGTTCTTCATGGATGAAATGAAGTTTGTCGAGGAGGCAGACAAATTTGACACTAATGAGGTAAATCATGAGGTCATGGCTAAGGTAAACTTTCATCATCCTTTATATCTTCATGCGAGTGACAATCCTGGCATGAATATGATTTCTGTGACGTTGACTGACCCTGATAATTATGCGATGTGGAGTCGATCAATTAGATTTTTGCTGCTTGGTAGGAACAAATTAGGTTTTATAACTGATTCTTACATGCATGAGAAGTTTGATCTGGCATTCCATCGCCTACGGGATAGATGTAATGGTGTGGTCCTTGGTTGGCTTACAAACTCTATTTCGAAGGACATGACCAACGGGATGATGTACACTGAAAGTGCATTCATCGTTTGGAAAGATATGAAGGAACGATTTGATAAAATTAGTGGACCGAGGACCTACCAACTTCATATGGAAATAGTGATGTCTAGACAAGGACTTAATTCTATATCAAATTTTTTGCAAGACTGAAAGTGTTGTGGGGTGAATATGACACTGCATCCCTTCCTCATATTGAGGCGGAAGATTTTAAAAAACAGATTGAGCACAAAGAGAATTAGAAGTTTTTTCAGTTCCTTATGGGTTTGAATGATAATTTTTCGAATGTGAGAAGTAGTTTACTTCTGTGGACTCCTTTGCCCTCGGTTAATCAAGCATATAATTTGTTGATGTAAGAAGAATGTCATAGGGGAATTTGTTCTATGATGAATGCCTTTGTTAATGCAAATTTTGGAAACACTTCCTTGGTTTTGAGTGAGCCGAAAGGAAACCAAAACCTGGAGTGTTCCTTCTTTCAAAAAAAGGGACATAGTGTTGATAGATGTTATTACAAGGAATGTGACTTCTGTAAGAAGAAGGGGCATGCCAAAGATAATTATTTTAAGTATAAAAAACAGTTGAGGGCAAAAGGAAGTTCTAAGACCAACGTTACCTCCTCTGGGAATGGTGATATTGATTCTCTCTTTATGCAAAACCCTACTAATGACTCTTCTACGAGTTGTGTTGTGCAAGGTAGGATCACTTTTACGAAGGAACAGTCTGAGAAATTTATGCAAACTGTGGGAGCTGCATGCAACACTGCCTCAGGAGCAGGTGCTACCGCACCCACAGACCATCATGTGAACACGACTGGTATACTTCTTAATTCTGCCTCTTTAATTTATAATGATCACTGGATCTTAGACACAGAAGCAACCAACCATATGACCAACATAAATGATTGGTTGTATGAGAAAATGTTTGCCCTTGGGATCAAGGTCCAATTACCGAATGGTTGACATTCTGATGTTTGTAGTGTTGGAAATATCTTGATTGATTCAAATAGGATATTGAACAATGTTTTGTATGTTCCGAATTGAAAGTATAACATGTTGTTTATGTCTAAGCTAGCTAAAGATTTAAACTGCTGTGTTTTATTCTATCCTAACCTTGCAATCCTGTAGGACCTCTCAAATGGGAAGTTCTTGGGGACTGGTAAGGAAGAATCTGGATTATACTTCATAAGATTGCCTTGGAAATATGTTGGACTGTCTGTTTTTAATTCCTCTCATGATAGTAGCATGTTATGACATTTGTGTTTTAGGCATGCCTCAATAAAGACTCTTGAGCATGTAGATTATATAAGTCTGTCTAAAAATAAAGGTCTGGAAATTGGAAATTGGAAATTGTCATGTTTGTCCCAAAGCAAAGATAGTGAGAAATCTTTTTCCCAATTCATATTCTAGAGCAGATTCTACATTTGATCTGATTCATGATGATGTATGGGGACCGTATAATAGTCCGACGTATGACAATAAACGTTTTTTTCTAACTCTAAGTGATGATTTCTCTAGAGTAACTTGAGTTTATTTAATGCAATTTAAATTTGATGTTATAGTTGTTCTGAAAAGGTTTGTTGTTATTGTTGAGACTCAGTTTGAAAAGAAAAATAAATGTTTTAGAACTAATAACATTGAATAATTTTTTAATGAGCATGTGAAAAACCTTTTTCTTGACAATGGAATTTTTCACCAAAGCAGTTGCCCTTATACTCTGCAGTAAATTGGCAGGGTTGAAAGAAAGCATAGACACGCTAGACATAACAATGGTCTTAAAGCTACAAGGATCAATCCCGAATGATTTTTGGGGGGATTGCATCTTTACAACATGTTATCTAATCAATTTAATCCCCTCTAACCTATTAGGACATATATATTTTTTACGAATTCAATCTTGGTCTCGATCCTCTAAGGCCCGAAATTTTTCCAAAAAAAAAGGGTTAATAGGTCCAATGGTACCATATGTTTGGGTCATGTGATCGGATGGTACCCCTATGTTGTTTTTTGGTATCTTATGTTTTCATAATGTTGTTATTTAGTCCAAGTTACTGTTGCCGTCAAGTTTAACTAACGGAATGCTGACGGATGGAAAATAAAAATAAATAGAGAAAATCGGAAAAAAAAAATTATAACAAAATTCAAAAAAATATTTTAAAACTTTATATATTAATAAAAATTATTTTTCATAAAATTATTATTTTTTAAAAAAATAAAAAACTGCAAAAAAAAAATATAGGGTTATCTAATCAATTTAATCCCCTCTAACCTATTAGGACATATATATTTTTTACGAATTCAATCTCGGTCTCGATCCTCTAAGGCCCGAAATTTTTCCAAAAAAAAAAAGGGTTAATAGGTCCAATGATACCATATGTTTGGGTCATGTGATCGGATGGTACCCCTATGTTGTTTTTTGGTATCTTATGTTTTAATAATGTTGTTATTTAATCCAAGTTACTGTTGCCGTCAAGTTTAACTAACGGAATGCTGACGTGGCGCTGACGGATGTAAAATAAAAATAAATAGAGAAAATCGGAAAAAAAAAATTATAACAAAATTCAAAAAAATATTTTAAAACTTTATATATTAATAAAAATTATTTTTCATAAATTTATTTAAAAAAAAAAATCAAAAACTGCAAAAAAAAAATATAGGGTTCAACCCTTGGGGTCCAATTGACCCAACCAAGGGTCCAACCCAGCCCAGGGTTCGACCCTTGGCTGGGTCAATTGGACCCAAGGGTCGAACCCTAGCTTTTTTTTTTTTTCTCTTTTTGATTTTTTAAACAAATAAATTTATAAAAAATAATTTGTGTTAATATATAAAGTTTAATTTTTTTTTATAATTTTTCCGATTTTTTCATATTTTTTTAAATTTTTTATTTATTTTTATTTTTTAAATTACATATTATATTATATATAAATATGGCGCTGATGTGGCGTTGACGTGGTGCTGACATGTACCATTTAACAGAAAAATCTAACGGTTGACTAATGACTAACGAAATACCATAGGACAACATTCTCCAAACATAACGAACCATTTGACCACATCAAAAACATACGGTACCATCCGATCACATGAGACAAATATATGGTACCATTGCAACTATTAACCAACAAAAATCTGTCTCGCACGTCCCGAGTTCATCCTAATTTTCATCTCCATATCTGTCTCCTTCTACGCCGTTAAGACAAAAGACATAAAAAACATACTATGTTAATATCTAATGGGAACAACATCAGAAGGTACAAATAGGACAAAGAGATCATTATCATGTCGGAAAGAGTCTTGTAAGATACTAATACGGTCAACCGAGGATGTACATCTGGACATTACAGCAAGGTCAAGACTAGGCTTACATGATAAAGACAATAAACAAATAGAAGAAGAATACAGACAATAACTACAGCCAACAATGGAGCAATAATTGAGAATTTAATATTTGATAAATTTTTATAATTTTTATTTTAATATATGACAGTTTTAAATGTGATAATTATGTAGGAAATGTTAAATTAATGATCAAACCAGAGTTGCATGTGTTGCTACGAATTGGAGTGTAGATATGGCATATACGAAATTATTTTTAAACAATTGATGTCATTAAGCAATTATTTTATTTTTCCTTTGCACGTAAAGAGTCCGAGACACTATTTTTGGCCTCTCTACATTCTTAGTAGCTAAGCAAATAGCAATGATGTTTTTACTCAAATATATTAGGTAAAAGTACAGTAATTATTGTAAGCAATTATTTTATTACCTAATACATCAAGTTCACGTTCTGGTCATCTGATTACCTAATTACATTCGTAATTATTAAAACCAACTTCGATATCAAAACAAAGTTAAGAATATATAAACCTATAATATGATACTTGACGCCAATTTAGCTAAAAAATAGTACAATAATTGCTCAAACGCCCCCGGAATTAACAATAGGGGTGGAGTTAGGTATGGCTGTCAATTCGTGCGTGCGTGCGTGCGTGCTATCGTGCACCAGGACACGACACGACACGCACAAAAGTTCAACACGAAACACACGAAAATGTAATCGTGCCACGGACACACGTTTTCACGAAAATATTCGTGGAAAGTCGTAACACGATAACACGTTTTCACGAAAATAACACGGTAACACGAAAATAACACGGTAACACGATAACACGATTTCACGAAAATAACACGGTAATACGAAAATAACACGGTAACACGAAAATAACACGGTAACACAATAACACGATTTCACGTTTTCATGAAAATAACACGATTTCACGTTTTCATGAAAATAACACGGTAACACGAAAATAAAACGGTAACACAATAACACGATTTTACGAAAATAACACGGTAACACGGTTCACGTTCGCACGATAACACAACCTAAATAACATAAACACGTCCCATCAAAGGCAAACAATCGTGTTATCGTGTTTTGAGACCTAAACACTAACACGACACGAAAAAATAATCGTGTTATTGTGTTCGTGTTATCGTACCATCAAAGGCAAACACGAACACGACTTTTTCGTGCGTGTTCGTATCGTGTTATCGTGTCGTGATTGAAATTGTCAGCCCTAAGTTGTGGTTATCCCTTTTATTAGAACTTAATTGAAATTCAATACTTGATTTGTTTACTTTCTTTATGTTTGTCTTTTTTTTTTTACAATATTCAAACAAAACACAATATGTTGAACCGCGAATGGAGATCACAACAAAGTTACATAGCAAGCCGAACAGAATATTGTCTCATTCAAACGTGACATATCGGATACTGACAAAGTCATTCGACCTATCGAAAGTATATTTAAGTATACCTTAGTCTTGTAATCAAAGACAAATCATTATTTCAAAACTCTCAACCGATAAAAGTCACCCAAAGGCACATACATGATTCAATAAAACAACTTTTTAAGTTATATATGTCTTTTCAATAGAAAATGTACATTTTTACATACATATATTTTTCAACAAACAAACTATCTTAAGTTTTATAAAGAGATCACCTTCATCATTCTTTTTTACCGGTTTCGGAGTTTCTTGATTTCTTCAAACATGTCCCAACACTTAACAAAACCCGAAAACGAACGTATCCAAACCCGAAAAATGATCTGAACTCTTATTCATCAATACGGCTGTAAATCACGGATTGTTCAAGGCTACTCATTAATCAGACCCCCACAACCCAACCCACATCGGCAATCGATCTATCATCACATATACGAACAACACAATGATGCCCACTTTGTACAAACACGACCCGAATCTGAGCTTACGACCACCCAAGAACATAATCAAGAACATAAACAAGAACCAAAGCGAATGGATACAGTCCAAAGGCCACGAACGAAGTCCACAGAGGAAACGTCGTTCTGAAGCTCGCAAACAATCCCATTACGAAGCACACGATTAGAATCACGAGCACTTCGGCAGAGAAGTCCCATGTCAGTCCTCGAACGTACACAAGAGCCAAGAACACAGATAAACATAGTACATTGTTCATCGTCACTGCTCCATATAGCTGGGGGAAGAGAAAAAACATCAACTTTGTACCCAAATCATCAGATGAGAGTGATTTCTCTACCAAGATAGCTAAGCTAATCGTACCTCGGAGTATGTAAGTGAGGTTGTTCTCTGTTTCTTCCGACTAGCAAAGATGATTGCAGAGACGGCTTCGCTTGAGTTGGTGGCCAATGGCAAGGCGATGAAGGAGATGAAGAAAGTCGGAATGTTAGTTGCGTCTGAGAAATTGTCGACCGCATCAACAAGTGGGTCTGCAAAAGCAGCAGCAATCAGTGTTCCGATGACCAAGAAAAGGACAGCCTTTAAGGTTGTCCAGGTAGTGTTTTCAACTCCCTCGATGACTTCATCGCTCTGTTCTTGATCGTTCGTCCTCAACAACGTGTGTTCTTGTTTTACTTGCTGTGCAAGATATCAAAAAACAGTATAAGTCGGGAATTCAGCTAGCAATTTGATATTTTAGTATGACTAAAAGATTAGAATTTGGCTGCAGAAAATTTAGAAATTTACGCGGTGAGCAAAATCAAGAAACTTCATCGTGCCGAGGTTCCCTCTACCATAAGAAGCGGAGGTCTTGATTGCGTGATTGAGCCATCTCGTGATTCCTTCCCTGAACTCGTTTAAATCGAGTTGGAAATCATTCGAGGTATCGAAATCTTTCATAATCTTGATTGCAGCATCGTTCGCATCCAAGTCGAGTTCATCGAAGCGGATACCGACAATTAGAGCCTTTAGTTCTGCAGCATTTAGGTATCCATCACCATTCTCATCTATTGTCTTGAAAAGCCTGAAACATTACCAATCCATCAGATTTACTCTTAATGATCAATTCTCAAACAGGATTATTCGGCTCGAAAATACAAACTTTTCAATAACATCTTTGTCCACTTCGCCATCATCTGTTAGTAGCTTCCCCAGTGATCGCTTCCTTAAATGGGTCAAAAACCCAAAAATAACATGCTTGTGCTCTACGTAAGCAAGTTTTCTCCTTTGAATCCATGGCTGAAAAATCTGCATACAGTATATTATGTTTGGTTATTAATTAGCACTATATGTCCTCGTTTGCAACATTCTTGTAAATGCTAAGCATCAAAAGACCAGAAGCATATATTTACCTGATAAAGACAATATGCAATGAGCAAGAGAACAGAAACAATAAGGGCAACCAAGACAGCCAAGTGTCTTCCCGAACTCGAGTTTAGAATCTGCGGGATCTGAACTATGATAAACGGAATCACTGAAATAACCATAATTCGAGCAGCATAACTTGTCCAGATATCTGTAGTGACTCCACAACCTGCAAACATTGAAGATATACAGGACTATGAAGGCATTCACCAGATTGCTGACATAGTGTTTGTTCAACAGTAAAATCAAGAATCTACTGCAATTCTATGTATCCTATGCATTCTCCGTCATTCGGTGGTTTCGGAGATGGTTTAAGGGATTCTACTGCTCCAATGAACACAATGATGATGCTTGAGATTACCTGTTAAGCTGAAACCTTTGGTATCCAATTTATCGACAGCAACAGAATCTTGAATGTCGCATTTTCCGACAAGAACACAAGATCCCCATATCACGGTAATAAGCATGACAGTTGAACCAGCCAACAGGCCCATACCGACTGAGACTTGACTCTGTGCTGTCTCAGTGCTTCCAGAAAGTCCAGACACTGCGGAATAAACCCAAAAGCAGAACCACACCGTTTATTTTTATAAAACTAAAGAAAAAGAAACAGTGGAGCCAACAAGACATTTTTTTTCACTTTTTGAGTTCGACTCTACGAGGAAGAAAAGAATCTCAAATGCGCTACCAAATCAATGTAGATAAAGAAAACCATCAATTGCACGCAATCAGCATCACCTAGTTGTGATGGAGAAACAAAAAAAAATGATTTTGTGAAGGATTTAGAATTTGGGACTAAAATTTTCCGTAAGCTACTAAAAATTACAGCTTTATTGAAAATAATAAAATAGAAATTAATCAGGGTTGATTTAACATTTAACAATTCTAAGTATTTATATAAATTATTGAATCTGAATTTTCAGTAGTGTTTGGCCAATTATCCTGGACATTCTGTTCCAAAACTAAGAACCCTACTGAAGGGAAACTTTCGAAGAGTTGTCCTAGGTTCTCGTTTTTTTATATTCTTAACAGCAAGAGTACATTCAAGATTGATTAAGATAAATTTGCAGGAAATTGGCGAATTTTACGTACCAAGAATGAGCATGGCATCGGGGAGGGCACCGAGCATGGGGAGGAAAAGACCGCCAACGATTCCCGGACCCAAGATCTCCAAAAGCAGCTCGCTGCCGGCGGAGAGATACGTGGCAGCCAGGTACATCAGGTATCCGTAGACCAGGATGAGGAAAAGGTTGCCGACCCATGTGGTGGTGCAGGGCATGAATCCGTAGGTCTGGTCGCAGGAGTCCGAGTTAGCAGAGACACGAGAAAGGAGCAAGGAATTCGGAGGACGGTCACGGGGGTCATTGAGGCCGTCGGATATGGGATCCGAATGCCAGGATTCGAGGACAACGCGGCAGTGGACGACGGAGAGAGAGACGAGGAGGAGGAGGAGGAGGGTGAGGGCGGTGGTCGTAGTGGCAGCCATGAGTGACGTGAAAATGAAGGAGAGTAGCGGGGGATTGCTATTAAAATGGAGGTGACCATGAAAATGATGATATGAAGCGAATTGGTCACTGTAGTGTGTGATGGCGAAGCCGTGGGAGGGAGGACTTCACAGCGGACAATCCGCGTAAAATCAGAGTTTCAGTTTTGACAGTTGGAAAAATAATTGAAAAATAAACACTTTTTTAGAAAGTAGACTAGGTAAATGGTAATAATAAAAATTATTTTAAAATAAACTACTTACTATAATTATTTCAATACAGTAAATATGCGTTAAGTCAGTCCATTATTATTTATTGTTTCAAAATTCACTAACTTTCTATATTATATAATATTCACTTTGTAACCTTTTGAAATTCAGATTCAAGAATTTATATAAATATAATTTCTGCTGTAATGTTTAGTAGCTGGTGGAAAATTTTAGTCCCAAATTCTAAAATTCTTCACAAAAATAATTATACAATTTATAGGGTTTATTATATTTTAATCAATAAAAATAATATATAACAAATGATTTAGGTATTTTAATATATTTGAGTTAATAAAAATATGTAATTATTTCTAATGTCATTCCAGTATTGTCTCATTTCTAATGTTTGTTTCTAATATCGTTATAAGTATCGTTTCTAAATCCGGAAGTGATATTCAATAGTAGTCTGTCATTTTAGTGTTCAAATTTACTTCTGACTATTTTATATATGATTAAAATTTGGAGATTTGAACTATTTTGTATCAACAATATTTGTATTATTTTAAATTGTTATTTTTTTGTTTACAAAAGATAAGAAACAGTTAACCATTTTTAAACTGATCTGAAATAAATGTATTATTTAAGTAAAAATATTAAACAGTTTAAAATTATAAAACTAAATAGTATTTTTACCACTTTTTAAATTCTGCTCATTGCGCAACCCTATATGCACTTTACTTCGATTCGGATTTCGGGGCCATGCATGTGAATAATAGCGTAACGCACGCTAGTAAGGGTATTGGGTCAACGATCTGATTATTTCATTTTATATACAGAGAGATGGATGTTTGAACATCCAAACTTGGAACTTTCCGTTTTCATTATTTAATTTAAATAATTGATAAGTATGATTTTCGGTACGTTTTTTAAAGAAAAAAAATATGAAAAATATATAATATATTTGTCAAAATTGGTAAGTAATGCAACTTATTTTGGATAGCTGGTTTATGATGTATTATCTTTCATTTTGTAGGTTTTAGATGAAGCATTTGTTTTTCCGTTAATTTGAACGTTAATAAAAAAAATCATGAAATTGTTTTTACCTCTATTTCCCTCCAATTGTAGCGGTCTATGTTCCCTACATCTCCAGCTCCATTGTTCTACCAACTTCCAAGAAGATCCATCGTAAAATCACAATCTTCGTTGCACGGTTCCACCGGGAACGCAGAAGAGGAAGACGGAGATGAGTTTGTTCAAGACCTTAGGTTCCCAACAGTTGATTGAGTTAGAAAGAGAAATATGGTTCCTCAAATTGCTCCACCAAACACTCCACAAATTGCTCCACTAATCACTCTACCAAACATCCGCAAATTACTTCACCATTTACTTCACAAATTACTCCACTCAATCTCAAAGTTTCTCCTATAAATAGTGTACTTTCTGATTGTAACAAAACATGTTCATAAGTTCAATATATACAATGTTCTCCATAATCAAGTCTATATCATCTCAATTTAGTCCACACTTAGATTTCTAACATGGTATCAGAGTAGTGTTCATGATTCTGGAACTTAAACCATATATCTGAACCAAACCCTTATTTGACAACCTTCGAGCCGTAGGCAACATCCCGCCACCACCAGCAGCCGATCGGACCGTGGAGGTCGAGCCGAACCAAAGCCGACCTCGTCCTCATCGAGGTCGAGACCATGATAGTGTCAACCAGTCCATCACCACATAGAACTGTCCCTCACGAATGCAGCTCCGACGAATGCAGCTCCGACTGGAGATGATGTCACGGGAGCTGCTGTCACGAAGGGAGCTGCTTGTGAAGGAAATTGCTCGGAGCAGAGCAGCAGTAGCTAGTAGGCGTCGGGAGAAGAACCAAGGCGAGAGTCGAGACAATGCAAGGGTTGAGGCGAGGGCCGAAGCGAGGCAAGGGTCGAGGCAAGGACGAGGACGGAGGCGACGGGAAAGGATGAGGCAAGGTGGAGGATGACCCGAGGAAATGAGGGAAAGGAGCTGAGCGACCGAGCTCCAGAATCGACCGCAATAAGTAGTAAATGGCAAGGACAAGGACGGAGGCGTCAGCAGTAAGTCTGCTTTAGTTTTGTAGAAGTTGGATTAAAATGGAAAATAAAAGTAAAAGTAGTTGGAGAAAATGGCAAAAAGAAATGGAGAGGGTTTTCTTTCTTTTCGACATTGGACCGAAGAAAAGGAAGAAAGAAGGAATGAGAATTACACTACAACATTTGCATACTCTCTTTTAGCAGGTCATGACACAAACAATCAGGTGATTAATCAACGGGATTGGGTTTGGAAGATTCAGACTATCCCAAAAATACAGTATTTTATATGGTTATGCCTTAAAGATAGACTAGCCACCGGCAAACTATTGAACCATAGAGAATGTAATTTGAGCCATCTGTACCAAATTTGTTACTCTGGGGTGGAGGACATAGATCACATATTGCGTGGGTGTAAGCATGCTAAACAGATGTGGAATTCAGTCACTGGGCCGCCAAATCTGGGGCAATCGTTCCACCATCCCTTGAATGAGTGGACCAAGTATGGATGTCACGAAGCAGAAGTCAATAATCAAGGAGTACAGTGGAAGTTCTTTTTCCCATATGCTCTATGGAACATTTAGAAAAATAGGAACTCTCTTATTTTTAATGATAAACCTGTTTTTTCTTCTGTGTCTAATTTATCTTTATCTCAGACAAAATCTCACCAAAATGTTTATCTTGAAACTGTCATTGCTAATGAGTTTATTTCCATTGATATTAGTTGGGTTCCTCCAAAAAGGCATTGGTTTAAAATTAACACAGATGGAGCTGCTAGAGGAAATCAAGGTTTTGCAAGAGCTGGAGGGGTCATCCGAGACTACAGGGGGCAATGGGTTGCAGGATTCTCAAGGAATTTGGGTTGCTCAAACAGTCTCACTGCGGAATGTTGGGTCATCCGAGACGGGCTACTACTGGCAAAGGCACTCAGATTAAAATTTATTCATCTTGAAACGGACACCCTCTCATCCCATAAGGTAATCTCTGACGAAAATTTGTCAAATCAAAAACTAATGTCGATCATTGCGGATTGCATGAAGCTATTGATGCAGTTCGAAAGAATGAAGTTCATACATATTTTTCGAGAAGCAAATGCGGTAGCGGATACCATGGCGGGTATGACGCTCAAATAGCGGCATGTGTTTGAAATTCATAGCTCACCTCCTAAGGAAATTATTAACGCGCTCCGAAAAGACGATGTTGACTTTTCTGTTTTGCGAATTGTTAAAGCTAGCTAGTTTTTGTTGTGTAACTTGAACTTGGGTGATTAGTTGTCACCTATAGCGGTTATTTTAATCCATAATTATCAAAAAAAAAAAAAAAAGACAACATGCAAAAGTAAGTAGAGTGGACAATTGTTTATGTGTTGTTGGGTTCTTAGTTTAGATTGTTTTTTTGTGGTGTGAGAAATCTAGAGGAAAATGTGTGGTGAGGTTGGGGGTAATAGATAGTGTATGGAAGATGTAGTAGATGTGTAAAAAAAAGGGACAAAGATTAATGTGGTAGCAGTAGATAGATAGTGGTGTAGGTGGTGAAATGATTAAAAGGGCAGCACAATTGGACTAAAGTGGGGTCGTTGAGAAGAATCCCAAAGTATACCAAGTTCGATGTGCCCGGGGGAGTGATAATACTGTGCAAGTTGAGCATTGAATACTCCACCGCTCAACTTGAGGGGGAGTGTCGAAGAGAAAGAGGAGAGTGACGATGACATGGATTTCTTCTTGTTCAAGTTGAGCATCGAAGACTCCATTGCTCAACTTGAGGGAGAGTGTCGAAGAGAAGGAGGAGAGTGACGATGACATGAGTTTCTCCTTGTTCAACTTGAGCATTGAAGACTCTATTATTCAACTTGAGGGGGAGTGTCGAAGAGAATGAGGAGAGTAGCGATGATATAGGTTTCTCCTTGTTCAAGTTGAGCATTGAAGACTCCACTGCTCAACTTGAGGGGGAGTGTCGAAGAGAAGCCGGAGGAGAAATCGATTGAAGAGGAAAGAGCATGGTCGAAAAGAAGCCACAAGATGACATTCGACACAGCCGGAGGATAGCTCGATCGAAGAGGGAGGAGCATGGTCTAAAAGAAACCACAAAATGACATTCGACACAGACGGAGGAGAGAGCGATCGAAGAGAAAAGAGCATGGTCGAAAAGAAACCACATGATGGATTTTTTTTTTCAAAATTCAGCTATTAAATTGCAATTTTTTCATCGGTTAGCAATGTGTACAAAAATCCAAAAACAAATATAATAAAGAAGACAAAAGTTTTCAAATGGTAAATTAGATAAAGTTATCAAATTGCAACATTATACAAAGTAAGTATCAACTTGCTTTAAAAAAGGTAGTAAATTATTAAAATTAGTATTTAAATATGTTGATTTATGGATCAGGTTTACATCTATTTATGGGTCAAGTTGACACTTAACCCATAAATATGTGTATATTTGTCCCTGCATAAAGATGTTGGTAGCCACTCCTTGCTGTTGGAGGAGACTTGGATCTTTGGATAGTGGACAGCATTATTCTTTTTTTGGTCAATTTTACTTTATTTTATTGAAAGATTGAAGATCGTGATTTTAGAAAATCACAGTGGTTCCGTATTACAATCACTTATTAGAACATGATTAAATTGAGTGCAGAGTTCGGTATCCTAATTATTTAGACGCACACTCAATCTTAGGGTTCGTTGACTCAATCATCTAGACTCACTATTTTTTAAATTGTTCACTATAGTATGTCAATTTTTTTAATGCAATGATTATAACTATAATTATGAATAAATTTATAATTATGTTATAATTTAATTATATATAATATTAATAAATAATAATCTATCCTTTAATTTGGTTGTTTGCTTCTATAATAACAAAAATATCAATTATAAGTTACATGGAGTAGGAAAAAAAATGGAGTATATTGAACATGAGTAAATGAGTAAAATCTTTGTGTTTTTTTGGGTCAATCTAATTGAACAAGTCATCCGATGATGGGAACCCATTAAAGGACAGTTGATTGTGGCTTAGTTTGTTGTCTTCAATGAATTGAGAATTCAATTGAACTCTAATTGAGAGTCTCTTGATTTAAATACTGATCCCGGCCAAATTTCCAAGAATTCGGACTTAACTAGGGATCCACAATGGGTCTAAACTAATTCTCAATTGATTGAGACTCCAATTAAGTTCTAATAAAGGGGTTTATGGGGTATGAGTTCTCTCTCGGATTAGATCCCTAAAGGGTTGGGACCTCGCTTGGCTCCTCATCTAGTCAAGGTTCCAATCCGTTGGCAACCTTGTTTGGATGGAAAACTAGGCTATATACATTTTGGTTGAGTCTCAATTGAATTAAGACTCAATTTTAACATCAATATAAATTAAATTATTAGAGTTTAGTTGTGATATATAAAGAAGAATTCAGTTAATTTTGTAAATTGAAAAATATTTTAATATTTTTTAAAAGAAAATGCATTTAATATCATTTTAAAAACATAATATTGCATTCACAATCAATAAAAACAAAAAATTAGTGCAACAAACTACAAATATGTTGACTATATTTTAGACTTTTCTATATTAATAATGGAAAATACTATTTTATCATCGTTGTTATTTATTAAAATCCTTTATAAGTGCTGAAATTGTTTCACTAATCTTATACCATTATTTATTTTGTTCAATACTTACTCTTTATAGTATGTGATGAAAAATCTCATAGATCATTTAGAAAGGCCCCGGTCGGCATGGATTAATGCAAATATATAAATTGGGAAATCCCCACTAGACTAGACCCTGTATAAACTATAAACAATGGTACGTACACCTGTAGAATACAACAACCAACTATACTTTTTCCCGACGAAAGTCTACGTATAATGTAAAACGTCGTCAAAAACATACACCAACAGTAGAGAAAGCGGGTATAAGATGTACGCCAACATGGAAGTCCAAACCGGAAACGTCGATCGGAAACCCGCCACTATCCCGATTACAGCACACACTATCATGACAACGGCAACTTCAGCAGAGAATTCCCATGCCATGTCTCGAGCATGGATTAGTGACAGAAGCACGCAAAGACCAAGAACATTGCTCACAAAAACACCACTGTAAATCTGTAAACAAAATAGTTCTTAGTTACTTGCATAACAAGCAATTCAAGTTTCAAAAACAGTGTATCAAAGAAGAACCTCGGAAAATGTCAGAGATGTTATCCTTGGCTTCCTTCTTCTTGCAGCTTCAATGGCTGAGTTTGCTCCTCTCGCATTGGTAGCCCAGGGAACAAGAACAAACGCCATGAAGAAAGAAGGGATACTTGCAGATTCCGAAAAGTTATGAACGCTGTATATAAGGGGTTCTGCTAGAACAGCCAAGATAACGATTCCGAGCAGCACAAGACTGACGGACTTCACCCAAATCCACCAGATCTTGTCATCTCCTTTTTCCGCATCTACCAATTTGTCGGTCTTCTCCCAAGATTTCTGCATAGTCATGTCAAATAATTGAGTTTCGATTGAGAAACGGACTAAAAGAAAACACGGGTTTAGCGACAGTATAAAGTGTCGCTAAATCCTCCCATGCAGTATTGCAGTTTCTAGGACGACCCTAGGAAACCGTTGTTGAAAATTTGATCTGTTGCTGTTTATACGAATGGGTAGTGGTAGATACTCAATGCAACAAGTTGATTGCACAATTTCTAACCCGATATATAGAGAGAGCCTACTTACTTGAAAGAACGAATCTTTAGTTTGCAGTGGCTCGGAATCTCCGTTGTTCGTCTTGTCGAACCATTTTGTTAGTCCATAAACAAACTCGCCCTCATCGATCATTTGATCTCCGCTCGAGTCAAAAAACTCGATTATGGATGCAACTGCTTCATCGACATCGAAAGCTTCGGTCCCAAATTTGATATCGCCGATCAACTCTCTTAACTCGGACTGCGATATAAAGTTGTTTCCATCTCGATCGATGTTTTCAAACAATCTGGAACCGTCAACATAGAACAGAATGTTGTCATAATTTTGCAAAACACAAAAATTAAAACTTTGTAGAGAAAATTGTGGATATAACCTTCTAATTTTCGGTAAATCGGGCGCACCATTTTCGGATAGAAGACCTTCAACAGATCTGTTCTGTATGTGTTTCAGTATTTCTGCTATGAGATTGTTCTTGAGTTCGCGTTCTTCTTTCTTTTTCTGGATAAAGGGCTGAAAGGCCTGAAATTGTATAGAATTTCCGTTAGCAATTAGAGTGAAGATATTCAGTTTATTCATGGGCTTAGTGCCCGACCTTTAATGGGAGCATCATTATTTTCCACATCGTCAGAATTTGAATATGCGCGCTCTGATACTATGTGAGACTTAAGACGTATATCTTCACTAACTGTCTCAAAAGTCTAAACTTGTGAGTGAAGACATTCGGTATACTCTTAAGTCATTTTAACAATCTATATATAGTTACTTACCTGGTACAAATCCTTGAATGATTTCTTCGAATGCGACTGCTCGCCGAGTACAATCTTTGCCTCCTCGATCCACTTTATGAACCCATTGATAAACTCATCTTTACTAATTGTCTGGTCATGGTCTAGATCAAAGTCCTTTAACACTTCTTCCACTGCCTTATCTTTGCTCAAATTCATATGCTTGAACTTGATCTCGAGTAGTAGCTCTTTTAGCTCGGTCGGTGAGATTCGATCATCGTTGTCTTGATCTATTTCTTCAAATGAACTACAAATCAAAGCACACCTCTATAAGTCATGGTATAACATTTCAGATAAGTTGGTTTTATCAGTGTTCATCACCTCTTTATAGCCTGCAGATTCGGAGCCCCGTTATTGGTTAGGAGTCTCTCCAAAGCGCGCTTCTGTACGTGTTGTAGTATTCTAAGCACTAAATCTTCATGTTTTACGTACTCTAGTCGTCTGGTCTGAATCCAAGGCTCGAAGAGCTACACCATGTTTCTCGAGTTCATTATAAATAGATTTTACAAATGAAATTTCTATTTGGGTAAACCACATCAACAGTTACTTACGTTGACACTATGCCACTAAATTGTTATTGATGTTCTTTTGTGTAGGTAAACGATCATGTACATTTCATAAATGTGACTTTTTGGTTAAACGTGTTATATTTTGTCACATATGTTTGACAAATATGATTAAATGGTTACAAAAATAACGATTTTACCATTCTCTTTTATCTTGTTCTTCGTGTCCGAAATCTGATTTCGGATTTGAATCAAGCAAGAAGAGATTGAATATAAAGAAAATAAGTGAGAATATTTTTGTCATTTTTTCACATGATTTTTTTTGTGTAATCGTTCAGTCACATTTTGAAAATTATCTATTAGTAACAAATGGTTATCCATTAAACCGGGGAAATCTCATTTCAAAGCATAAATCTTATGCATATAAGTAACTTTTCAACACAAATTTCAAATTGTTTAGTCACATGTGTTAACATAAGTAACGGTTGAGCTAATTTACCCTTTCTACTTTTACTGATAAAAATATTTCCGTTGCTAAAAGTCATATTTCCAGTTACCTGATAAATAAAGTAGAGTGTCAGTAACAGAGCCGAAATGGCGAGTGTGAAGAGGATGAAGACGCGCAGCTCAAAAGATCCATCAGGAAAGAAATTTGCAAATTGTATAATCACAAAAGGAATCACGGAGATCACCATGACTCTTGCAGTGTAGCTAGTTTCCATGTCAGTGACGATTCCGCAGCCTGCAATGTCGTAAATTAGGTTATCGAAGTTCAAATTTTCGTGTACTAAGTAAGCAGTGGGAGAGCAGAGTTTATGTTACTTGTGGGCGAAGTCACCAGTTTCTTGAATCGCAAGTGTCTTGAATGTGAAGCATTGGATGAGGTACTGGACTCCGATTCGACAGACGAAGAGAGATCAACGCTCCCTAAGATCGTGCAGGTTCCCCATAACAATGTAAGCATAAGAATCGACGATCCTGCTAACAACCCGACTCCTGTGAGCAAGTACTCCTGTGCGTTCTCTTTGGTGTTCACTAATCCTGATGCTGCAATCAAGACCAAACCAACAAAATCATATCCAGAAATTTTGTTAATATGTGTATCTACTTCACAACAGTGTTATTAGAGTACCAAAGTTGGAGGAAAATTTTCATTAAAGATCGAGATGGCAGAACTTCGAACTGATGGAAACAAACAAACAAACAAACAAGTTGCGTATATTCATAATAATATAAAATGAAAATTCGTGAAAGTGTGTTCGGAATGAAATGCCATGTCTTTTTCTACATAACTCATCAATCTTGCCAGCCATAAGCAGCTGGATACTGGGGCCACTCCAGGCAGAAAATTCAAAAATTTATCACAATTCATTTATAATGTGCTAACTAAATTGAAATAATTTAGATAATTTGTTAGAAGGATATTTTTTTAAAAAAAATAGTTAATTGAATTTCTGTCTAATTCTATGTTAAATGGTACTTAATTTTATGTTAAATGGTACTTAATTTTATGTTAAATGGAAACCAAATTGTAAAAATAATTTTCCACACACTACAAAATTTAAATCACACATACGAAATATAACCCTATTTAAAACTCAGTTAATAACTAGAGTTTATTCGTTAGGAGAAAGTATTGTCAAAGTAAAATTCAGTATGATATATAGTTTTGTAACTTCTTTTTGTTTGTTTTTCTTGTCGGTGTGGTACAGAAGTTTCGCCTACCTAGTAGTATCAATGCCTCCGGTAGGGCTCCGAGGATGTGAAAAGCGCTCGCTCCGAAAATCCCTGGCCCGAGAATCTTGAATATCTGCTCGCTCCCGGCGGCGATATACGACTCCCCGTGAAACAGCAAGTACTCGTACACCATGATCAGGAAGAAGTGACCGAACAAGCTGTTGGAACACGGAAGGAAACCGTATAACTGAAGACACTCCGTTTCACCATTGACCTTCTTCGTCATCTCCGTCTGTCTGCCCAGGAGAAGCAAAGAACAGGAGGAGGAGTTGTTCGTGGAGTAATAATCGATTCCATCGGAAACCTGGGGATTATGCCCAAAGGGGCGGCCGTCAACCACCGTGGTGACTAGAGCGAGAGTTGTTACGAATAAGATCGTAAGGATTGGAGGGCGCGTCATTACTATTATTGTTGTTGGATAGAGTAGAGCTTAATCATGCAGGGTTTATATAATAAAGTATGTAATTTGGCTGAGAATCGGAAAGGTCAAGGTCAACTGTACTGTACAAGGCTGCTGCTTCCTGGAATGACTCCCGCTGGCGTACGAGGATGGACAAAGATTCTAATAAGTAATAACATGAACGAACCAGTTTGGCTAAAATATGCGAAACAAGTCATCGTACTTTGTATTTTGAGACATAACTGGTAGGTTTTGGGTTGATGTATTATTATTAGGCTGCTAGGGAGGTCCTTCCACTTGTAATTCTGACCGAAAGTTCAAATATTTGAACATTCTGGTGGTTTGCTTTATTTATGGTGCATACTGATTTATCGGTTTCTATCGATTAAGTTATACATATATTGGTCCTCAGCTTTTGTGTCAATCTTATAGTCCTGATTTTGATCCAAGAAGATTAGAGTTAGGTTTATCTTCTTTACGTGTACGAAATATGTACCTGGAGTTGGATGAAAATGAAATTGACAACATATTTGCTTGGAGATCTCATCGGACTTTAAAAAAATTTTTTTTTTTAAATTCAATTTTAACGCAAACCATAATTTAAAGCTTTTGATACATTTTTTTTATTTAAGAACGTAAGTTTTAGTTAATTTTCACAAAATTCGAATTTGTAATATAAGATCGTTAATGACCACAGTTAATCAGACTCCATAGTACCAGTTCCATACTCGACATACCAGAAATGATCATCATCAAGTGCCACGAATGCAAACATAGACGCCATATATATACATTTTCAGACCAAAATTTACACCATTTATGAATTATTACTTAGCAGTGTATGTATGTACATTTTACGACGACCTCCCAGTATATGGAGATGCGACCTTAGCATAAGGCTAATAACAAGACAAGTTTGTCCATTTTGTGCTTCATCATTTGTACCATTCACATCTAGGAGCGGAAAATACAACCTCAGACCAATCCAGCATGCATTTGGAATAGTCCCTAACAAGTCTAAGTTTGTCCATTTTGTGCTTCATCATTTGTACCATTCACGGCAAGACGCGAAAAATGTGACCTCAGACCGATCCAGCATTTGTAATAGTCACTATCAGTGGATGGAGAATTCAGAGCCCAAGGACATACCCGAGGTATCAAGCACGATTCGAACATGAACGCCATGGTGTTGGTGATACGATTGGGCCTTGCTTCGTTTCCTTGAGAAATTGTTGCCTGCAGCCATAATGATTAAGGAAACCCTTGCTAAAACAGAAGTTGAACTATTATTAAATATATGTGACTTTTCAATGTGGAGAAGTACCTCGTAAGTTTTTGTATCGGGACCGTGAGGTGTCATGCAGCTGTGGAGGCTCGCACCACCAGGGAGAAAACCCTCCATTTTTGCCTAATACAAGTTCAATACTGAATGAACTACCAGATAAAATGCTAAATATATGAGCGATGAACCAATGTACGAACAATCATTCCTGTAAAATTAAAACTTTAATGAAGTAGTTCACCTCGTATCCACCATGTATAAGGCCCATGAATTCACTCATGCAGTTACGGTGGTAATAAGGAGGCCTAAATGTATGTTCAGCAACCACCCACCTTGGAGGGAAGATGACAAAATCAAGAAGTGCAACACCGGGTTTATCGGTCGGAGCAGTCAATACTGTATTATCAAGACAGATTACAAAGAGGGAAATATGTGAAAGCCAAGTATTTAAATGATTAGTGACTAGTGCCATTTACCAGTATTAATTGATGGATCGCTGTGATCAACTAAGACTGTATTGTAGGGACAGAATTTACTGAGATCATACTGCAAGTAAAAGTTGAAGCTCATCACAATCAGGTGGTCAAAGAAGAGCGGTTATGTATATTCATAACAAAGCTGATACTGATAGAAGAGTGACCTATGTCAATATCGGTTGATAAATTTTAATTGTGCCATTCATCATAGATCAGTAGGTTAATTCCTACCATATACAATACAACCCAGAAACATAAGCTACTAGAGGCTATAATAAATTACCTTATAAGGAAGGTAATTGCCATGCCATGCAACTACATTGAAAGGCGAGAAATCTTGCTTGGCTGTAAATAGTTCACCACCAAATTTCTGTACAATTGTGTAGCCGGGGCGAACTGTCTCTTCAAACCAGGCTTGGGGAACAAGAAAATCCCTTGGAGCAGCAAGACCATTAGCACCTCCATAATATAAAACCCATTGTTACACTTTGAAATCGCTTCACACTGGAGTTGTATCAAAGTCATAACTTTTATGCAAAATAAGACTGCCTACCTATGGGGCCTAGATCCGGAAGTTGGAAATGAGTACCAAAAATTTCTGCAACATAACCACGGGATGGTCCATCAGGAATATCCACAGAGAATCGAAACCCTTGAGGCAAAACGAGCACTTCACCAGGAGATACCTCCATTCTTCCACATTCTGTGGTGATCCATAGCCCTATGCAACAATATTTAAAACCCAGTTGAGCACTGAGTTAGTCTCTAGTCTCTACAGTGATTACAAGCTATTGCAGATGATAAAGCCATAAAGCCAAGATAACATTTTTTTTTGGTCGAAAAGGCCAAGATAACATTGTCACACAAAGAAAATTTAAACTTGTTTTTTATTCAATAAAGCAAAGTCAACTCATAGAAGTTAGGAAATTCTTATACTAATATATGGAAGCGAAGGAGCAGTTGGAGGAAGTAAGGATTGATGGACAAAACAAAGCGATGCTAAACAAGAACTTGATTGCTTGTAACTCACTTCCTTTCTGAGGGACCAGTAAGAAGTCCCCATCAGCATTACATAAAGCACAATTTTCCATTGATTTGGTTGCAGCGTACCTGAAATGAAATAACGTTTGAGAATTCACCTTCTACGTTGGAAATTGGAATAGTACAAACTAGAATCAAAATAATTATTAAAGAATAAAACCAACACAAAGCCATCACCCCTCCCCCCCCCCCCCCCCCTTTTTTTCATCAAGTTGTTCCAACAACAACCAGCTCACATGGCAACAAAAATATAATTGCGTATTCGACAATCACTAAAAAACTCATCTCCAGCTACTAATTGTCTGTTTAATTTGAATTTATCCTCTTCTCTAAGCAAAAGAGCTACCTAACTCCACTAACATAGCTTTGGAGTAATATCTTGTAATTAATTCTACCAAAGAGTAGAAAGGAAATTACATGTGGATAGCGAATCCATGCCGCATGAATGAACTGCCCGCACCACAAACTGTGAATAAACCATCAACAAAATCGGTTGGCGAATCGGGAATTTCCACAGGCTTCCACCGTAACTGAGTTGGAGTAACGCTGCTGTTGAACTGGTTAAACTCGCTCATAAGCTTTCCGTGCACTGGAACTCGAGGCTGAAATGGTTCGTGCGTAACAGACGGCTTGATCCGATAAAACCATCTACACGAAAAATAACCAGATCCAATCAATCGTTCACTTCAACACTAATCCCTAAATTCGAGCAATTGAATCCAATCTGATAAGAAAGCGGACTCTCATATCAATCAATACAGAGACCTAATTAAAGCGAGGGAAAACAATTGTTACGTGAGCTGATTTTGCTTGCGAGGAGTGGTGAAAGAGGTGCCGGAGATCTGCTCCGCGTATAGACCGTACGGACAAACTAGGGGACTGTTCTGGCCTCGAGGCAGAGCTCCGACGAGCGACTCCGATGAGAAGTGGTTGCCGAAACCGGACTGGTACTTCAAATTGGGGCCGAAAGCTGGATTCCGCGTATGTTTCTTCTGATCATCCTCCATGGCGTTCGTCGGTGTTTCCAGAATCTCTGCCATTGATGTGGCATGTGGAAACGGAACAGAGCAGAAATTTGGAAGTGTGCTAAATCAGGAGGAAGGTTGGAGAAGACGTGACGGAGTTAAACGATTTGCGTTCAGAAGCTCACATCTGACATTGTCGTTTGTAATTGTTCCACCACTGATTAGAGTTATCCACTTAAAACAGATTTTACGAATTTTAAAAAAAAATATAAATTGGATCACATTCAATACTTCGATTTTTTTTTTCAAATTTAACCCTATTTTAATAATTAATTACAAATATAACCCTAATTTTTTGGAATATACAAAAGTGGAATTGAATAATGACGAAATCAACGTATTTTATTTGGAAAAATTCAAAACGCTGATTTCATCAGCATTCAGAGAATGAATAACAGAGACTTCGTCTTTTTCCCCTACCCACCACTTCCCCAATAGTCGCACTACCCCTCCTAATGCAATTGCTCTCCGGCGAAGGCTCCGCCGCGTCCAGCTACCGGAATCCCACGGTCGGTCCCCACAAACCCCCACCTGCCGCGTCCCTTTGCCTCTGCCTCGAGCCGAGACCCCTATTTCGCGCGGTTGAAGATGGAAATATCCCTTGCCGTCATGAAAGTTGACATCGTCGCCTCCTTCTCCGACAGAATTCAACACCGGAGCTTCGTCACAACCACCAATTGTCGATTTGACATCCAGTCTTAGTACTTTCAAAATCAACGAAAGCAAAACACAACGGGAATATTTGATTATCTGCGTCAAATCCAGCGTCAATTAATAGTGTTCCTGTATACTTTCCATACAAATGTGTGGTATCAATACTTATCAGTTGTCTACAATGGGGAAAACCTTCAATGGAGGGTGCAAATGTCCAAAACAACTTCCCGAATACAGCAAAATCTTCGGATGGTAGCCATTTTCCATTCAAACTCGATGACAGTTCATTGGTTTGATTGACATAACCCAACCATTAGATGCGGCAAACTTTGAAATGCACTTTCGTGTGACCAAGACATTTGATCTATCACCTTTTGTTTTGAGTACCACACCTTACGATAAGAGGTTGACTGTGCAAACTTATCTTTCACCACTTGTTGTAAATCACAAACTTTAATCCCAGTATTGTTGAAGACGTAAGGATACACCAAATATGCTATTATAGCCGCATCAAGTTGCCTATGTTTTTTAATTGCCCCAGTGTTCGTACAAGAGTGAGGAAGGTCTACTTTGGTTATTTCTCAGCTGTCTAACTGTCTTTAACTTACGTTACTGCACTTGAAATAAAGTAGTGATTTTATAGATTTAATTGTTTTGCATTCACGAGAGTTGTTGATATATGTCACAGTTTCAGCTCATGTTGAAGTGTAGATCTATCATCAAACATTTTTCCTCTCTACAAACTCTGTAATGCATGAGTTGTCTGTCTTTGCGTTATCTCTCACTCATTAAACCATAATTCGTGCATCCAATCTCCTGAGGTAAACTATGTTAGATGTTTTCTAAATCTACCGGGTTCGGATGCATTCGAACAACCAGCACCGCATTCATCAGGTTGAACATCCTCCTCAGAAGATGATGAAAATGCATCATCATTAGGGATCAGAGTGTGATCCTCTCTTTCACAATCATCTTCTGTATCAGTTTCTCCATCTTCTTCAGTCTCCATACTAGTCTTCAAACAATGATTTTGTGTTTTGGGATGGAATACAACGAACAAGTATTGCTGGAGAATACCATACTAGTCACATAGATCTTCATACTATTCTCACACATTTCAAAGATGTCTTTCAATGCAGCGTCAGTGTTTATTGGAAAAACACTGTTATCCAACTTCCAATGAAGTTCAAACTCATTATATCTCCCAATTTCGCAAGTAACAACAACAAATTCTTTCAACTGAGTTAGGGATATACTTTTGGAGGTGTACGACACGGCAGAACTACCTCCAACATAACTACCAATGCCTTCAGTGGTAATGATTCTACCACCATATCGACAAATTATAACCACCATCTGAATTCAGTAATTGTAAAACCTAGTACAAAAGCATTTGAAAATATCATCAAAATAGTACTATAATTGGCATTCTAAGTTTCTAACTACTGAGTACGCATTCTAACAACTAATTTCATCTAATTCCATTCAATAATAACAATTACCCCAAATTAAAAAATCAGGATTTGGGATCACTTACTTCGGGGATGCAATAGACCGACTAGGATGTCACAACGGAGAGCGGATGATGATGAAGTTGTTGGCGGTTGTGACAATGAAGGAGGAAGTGTCTGGCAGCTGGATGGAGGGACAGGGAATTCGAGCAGTCGTCCATCCTTTCTTCCTTTGTTCCTCGATAAATTGCAGAAAAATAATAGTGTGCTGGTACTTAAAAGCACTTAAACGATGACCCCGTCAGCGTATTTTACTTTTCAAAAATAAAAACGCGGATTCCGTTAGCGTTTTATCTCATTTTTGTATATTCTGAAATGCGATGGTTATTTTGGTAATTAATTATTAAAATAGGGTTAAATTTGAAAAAAAAAAATCCAATAATTCCACAAAAAAATTACCCAAATCACAAAAACAATTTTGTATACCGTATTATAAAATAATAAGGGTAACTAAAAAATACTTTTTAGGGTAATTTTTTGTTAGAAAAAAACAATTTCTAATAATCTAAATTTAACAATAAAAAAAACGTATTTATTCTAAATCTTGAATAATTATATTTTCTTTTTTTAAATGATAAAAAAAATTTATGTTGAATAGAAAGCAATATATGTTTTTATATTTAAGGTTTACAAAAATGTAAATAGTAGTGAAAATAATTTCAATTGTGAAGGCCCATATATTGTTATTGGGCCCAAAAGGGCTATAGTTGGCCCATCTGGACTTTATTGGTGGAGCTGACATTTGAACACGGCGAACGAGCTTCGTGCTCTGGTCTTTACTCTTTTCCCCCTTATTTAATCTTCCCCTCTCTCTCTTGCTCCGCAGAATTTGATCAAATCGAAGCAGCAAGAATCCTTCAGCTTCTCTGGATTTGCAGAAGCAACGACCAGGCCTGATTACATCCTACTGCGGCGTAGCAAAGAAGCACTACTAGTCAATGGCTGGCGGCTACAGAGCGGACGATGACTACGATTATTTGTTCAAAGTGGTGCTCATTGGGGACTCTGGAGTCGGCAAATCGAACCTGTTATCTCGATTTACTCGCAACGAGTTTAGTTTGGAGTCCAAATCCACAATCGGCGTCGAGTTCGCCACCAGGAGCATCCGAGTCGATGATAAGGTCGTCAAGGCTCAGATTTGGGACACCGCTGGCCAGGAGAGGTACGATTTCTGTTCCATTTCCGGGTTTTTTTTTGTGATTTGTTTTCATCTTTTAATTATGTAAAATTTTGGTGCTTGCAATGATCTGTAGTTACTTGGTAGAATTCTGGTGGTTCAGCCACCTGAGGGATGAGATCTAGATTGATTTCCATGCAGTATAATTGAATGTCAAAGGAATTGGAGATCTCCGAGGATATCTGTTGTTAAGTATTATGATAGAGAGAGGATCGGTTCGGTTGACTTGTAGTCCAGTAAAGTTCAGTGATTTGAATTAGATACTAGACGAGGACTATTGAGATGGTGGCGTCAATTTGAAATATTGAATATGGCGAGGTTTATCAGTCCTGTAGGAAACTTGAACAAAGGATGCTTAACTCTGTATTTTCGAGCAATTAGTTGATTTCACAACAAAAATGTAGCCATTTATGGCCCTACCCCTTATTTCTTTGATTGATCCGTCCTTTTGAATGTGAGAATCGGTGATTTAGGGATAGTGTCTTGCAACAGCAAAATCAGAGCAGAGATATTTCTGAAAGATGAATATGTTGGATTGGGCTTTTAGGAGACTACTAAAACTTAAATTGACATTTAGAAATTCAATGGGGGCAATCTACAAGTAGTAGGATCAAATCAATTAGTAAACTATTGCTTCCCACCTTCTATATGTTACTAAATTTAGGTCCTTTGTCTTTGGTTGCTTGGATGTTTGGAGCTTAGTTAGCATAAGTCATTTATGTAGATAGAATGTACCTTAAGACGTAGCTGCAATATCTCCAGTTTCAGATGAAGAGACTTAGAGCAGAAAGAACAAAATACTGGCTTTTCCTTGTTGATCCTTAGAATCACATGTCTGATAGTGACATGCATATGCAACTTATGAGTGCTATTTCCTTCATCGAAGCCCTGCATCTCTGTCTATTGCCATTTTCCATGACCATTTTCTCTTGAAGCTTATGCATGATATCCTAAGCTCATTCTTATTTTTCTCAATCAATGAAGGTACCGAGCAATCACAAGTGCATACTACCGAGGAGCGGTTGGAGCGCTGCTTGTGTACGATGTGACCCGACATGTCACATTCGAGAATGTGGAGCGATGGTTAAAAGAGCTGAGGGACCACACGGACTCTAGCATTGTCATAATGCTTGTGGGCAACAAGGCAGACTTGAGGCATCTCCGTGCTGTATCCACTGAAGATGCCACTGCCTTTGCAGAAAAAGAGACCACCTACTTCATGGAGACCTCCGCTCTCGAATCCCTGAACGTTGAAAATGCATTCACTGAGGTGCTCACTCAAATCTACCATGTAGTCAGTAAGAAGGCTCTTGAAGCAGGTGGTGACCCTGCTGCCCTTCCTAAGGGTCAGACCATCAACGTGAAGGACGATGTTTCAGCCGTTAAGGGCAACGGTTGCTGCTCTTCTTAAGATCCTCTTCCTCGTGCTCCACTTGCCTGTCTAGTAAACTTGATTAGCACAGTATCAGCTCGATATACTGGATCCACGGTCCTAGGTGGAATATCTTCCGTGTTCTTTTTATGTGTCATCATGATATTCAAACCAAACCAAACCAGAGCTATTGTCTCTTTAGGTTCTCTTTTGACCAATGCTCTCTATCTTTGATTTGCTTTCTTTGTCTTATGTATTGCGGTTGAACTCGGGATTCGATTCTTGTAATTCATTGGTTGAGTTTATATTTGAATTTCGCATCATCTTCAATGATTCCATGACGCTCTGATTTTTGGATTCGAACCCGGAAGTAAATAAACTGGAAAGCAAAGAAACAAAAGGAGAGGCCGAATCCGCAGACAAATTTATAAGGTCTGTACAAGAGTCCAAGCAACAGACATTTTTCTTGGAAACAAACAAATGAATAGTATGTGGAGACCTGATGGATGGTTAGTTTAGTGGCACATGATATAATATCTACAATGTATGTGGGATTAACAAATACAAAGCTAAGTTCTGTTGCCCCCCTGACCAAAAGAGCATAAAATGTTTCTTGTGGGGGATAAGTAGGGAGAAACCGAGCCGATAGTTCAATTTTATTATAATTCGTCATCACTTTGGTTGGGGCAATGCTTCGGATTTGCAAATCGGGCATGTGTTCTTCAAGACAAGCCACTTCTTCAAGCAGACAGCGTGGTACTCATGCCCGCACTCAAGAATACCGACCCGGTCTCGCTCCTCATAGACATCCTATATCAAAAAAAGCACATGAATGAAAAGATCATCATACAATTGATTCAGATAAAGAGCACCAAAGTTTGCAGATGTGCAGTGTTTTATCTACAAGATCATAGATAATGAAGGATCACTCTTTTCAATTTATTAAGAAAATTACACCTTTTAATTGTGCATGCCCTGTAATGGTCCTAGAAACAGCATTCTATTTCAAAAGATTACATGAAGTCAAGCTTGAAATTTGCAGTGCTACACAACAACCAGAAATGGCAGGAGATTTTTTTTTTTTTTTTTTTCCGCTAAGAACTGGAAGAATAGTAGTATATACCTGACAAATGATGCAAGAAGCTGTTTCCTGGTCCTCACATGGTAACTCCTCTAGATTGATGGAAGCCAAAGCTGCCCAAGTTCGGGTCTTGAGCTGATTGGTCACATCTTCCTCTGATAACCCAGTATTTACGCTCCCAATAAACTCTCCCAAAGCCAGAAGATCCTGCGTTAATAATAATCAATTTCCAAAATTTCATATTCCGAATGCAGCAGCAGCATTATTCTCACTGATGATCCTTTTCTTTGTCAACTTCTATATACCAGTATACCACCAAAGTTTTCATTTCATTCAGAGTGTACAGATGCAACGGTGATTATTCTCTAATTGTTTACAAAATGTTAATTCTTCACAATATGATCCCTTCCAAACTGGCTACAATTTATATTAGTCAATCAAGTGGTGGTGGTGGTGGTGATACACGTGAGATTTGTAGTTGATGCCATTAAAAGAAAATAATTTACAGATGTAAGATTTCTTTGGTTACCTCATAAGTCATGTCCTCAATATCCAAACGCATGTCCCTATGGTGGTCAAAGCTGCGACTTCCATAACCATCATCAAGATCTATTATAGCAACCTCCTGTAAATGTCATTCCATAAGAACATATACACACAAAAAACAGTGGATGGATTAATGAATTTGAAAGAAAATAAGGTGGAGAAAGAAAAGAAAGAGTGTTTACATCAACAGGTAGAACTCTCAAGTGGGGTCCACTTCGTCGCCTCGGCATTGTCTCAGGTATAATCCCACTATTTTGGGCCCAAGGCATTCTAAAGCTGCTTGGCTCGTATAGTCGTGAAATAGATGAACCATGTGATGGAATTCTATGAAAAGCTGCTGGGATTTGAGGGGGAAATGGGAAATTACCCCCCCTCATCCCATGAACAGGAGGTGATGGGTAGTGAGGACTGTAATGTTGTGGGCTGATGTATGGAAAATGTGGGAAAGGTGATGAATTCCTGTTACTTTCTGCTGCCTCCTGAATACCCAAGTTCCCAACTTCTAAGGGAACTCCATTAACATTGCCTGCTAAAGGGATAAAGAGAAGACTAGAAATCAGTAATAATCGATAAGGTACATCATTCTCACCAAAAATTAGAATTAAAACAAAAAATGATCAAAATAGAGATTGCATATATTATCTCTAATAACAAGAAAGGAAACAGTGTAATTTTTTTACATGGAAGGTTACCTCTAAGAAATAACCTCTTACATGCAGTTGTGGATAATGAAGTATGGATATTTTGTAATTCATTAATACAGATTTAAGCCTTATACATTCAATAAATTTATTATCAATGTCTGGATTCCAATATAAATGTTTTCCCCACTAATACAAAACTAAGCAGTTTCGGACCAGATGCTCAGGCAGAATGCTAGTCTCTGGACAAAAACTCCGATACATATATCCTATAGAATAGAAGTGCACTTGTTCGAGTAAATATAACTAAGGAAAAGAAAAAACTCCTGAGAGATGAAGTGCCAAAACCATTAGCAAAAAGAAACAAAAGATAACAGTAAAAATTAACTATAGAGAAATTACCGTGCACATAAGGCAAAGCGGGTGCTTGATTCCAGGCCAAAGCACCTTCATCAGCAGAATTACTGGTCGAGGGTTGGTCAAACCAGAGAGGACCTCCTCGATTAAAGGACTGGCCCATTGAATAACTAACCCGATTTGGATGGTTAAGGTTATGTGGAGGAACAGAACTAATTCCCGAGGAAGAACTTCCTCTAACTCTCACACTTCTGCTAGAGCTCTCTTCCATGGGAGTGGGTCCATCGTCATCTCCAAAATATGGCAACACATAGGCTGCAGACTCTACAGTGCCAGCAAAAGATGAAGAGGCAGCGCTTGTAGATGCATCTGAGTAGTGACAGATGCTTTCATGAAGGTTTTCGATGTTCTTCCTCTTGTAAGGTCCTACAACACCGTCCACAAAATGATTCCTTCCATACTCGTGGAAAGAGCCTCCATGGACCATAAAGTTACCATGTGACAGCGCCTGACTGGATCCCGGACCATAATTAATGGGGACAAGGGACATGCTTGGAGCAGGGTGTTGAACAACATTGAACTGAGACATTCCATAGGCCATGGAAGAACCATCATAGTGGTCGGCCAAATGATGGGGGTCGATGCTACTGCTTCTGTTACCAGGATGGATATTGGGATGATGAACAGAAGACATTCCGCCAAGAAAAATGCAAGGTTCTGGGTGGACATTATAACTCGGGGGATCAAGCTCCATTTCTATGTTATGTTTACCCCAAAGTATATTGCGTTGGTCCATCTTGAATATATTTTAGCAACACAAATATATCTGAGATTGTAAAAAAAAAAAGTTTAGTTACACATCTTGAAAGTTAAAGAGTGGAAAGGATTGTAACGAGTTGATCTTAATAAAAAAAACAGAAAGGTTGCTGTTGCTGACCAAATCATCGAAAATGGCTACTGAAGAACAAATTAACAGATCTAGTAACAGCATAGAAGTGAGGAGGCTGCTGGTTCAGACACTTCAATGGAAATGCACAATCAAATTGACAAAAAGTAATCTGGATGTATATATTTATGCCAATTAGCTCCAAAGATTAACATAAGCAATAATGGATAATCATGACATTAGATAAGTGAAAACATGTCATTTGTTAACAATGATCGGTGTATTTCATCAAACAGGTCAGAGAATGCAACAAGAATCTATCAAATTGGAGAAATCTATTTGAGTTTGAGTGAAATCAAGAACTCAATCCCGGGAAGCAATGAAAACCCAGAAAGAACGACATACTGACAGCAAGTCTGTTAATCTTCTATGCCACATAATACAACAAAGCTTATCATCACATGAGAGAAATTATATGAGGGTGAGAGAAATTAAAAATTCAACCTACAGAACAGGTCATCTACCATCAGCAGAATATGCAGATAAAATTCGCCAGACAATGCAATCACGTGGCAGAAATTGAATGGGATTGAGTGAAATCAAGACCTTAATCTCGAGCTGATCAAAACCCAGAAAGGTAAAGATCCTTCGGACCGTCGGAGGAACTTAGTCCGAAAACGCAATCGAACTTGAGACCACGAACAAATATTCCAGAGAAGACCCAGAAAAGATCATCGCACAAAATCACTTAATCAGGCGTCTGGCTAAATAATTTCACCGACCCATAAGAAAATAATCAAATGCATGAAGAATAAAGGGAGGGGAAATGGCGTACCGTGTTATTATCATGAACCAATTTAAAGGCGTTCAAGTTACACAAACAGCGATAGATAGCTGACAACAGAAGATTATACGGTTATACAACTTCTGCAAATTTTGGAGGCAAAGCCAGCCTTTAATCGGTAGCCACTCAAATGGGTAATCATCAAGAATCATAATTACGTCAGATATGCTATGAAATTAACCCATCATCATCACCATCGACGAATAAGAAAACTTGATCAAGAACTTGAGTGACGCAAGAGGGAGAAACAATAACTCACCGCACAGGGGATCAGAAATCGTTCAATTTTCTGAAGAATTTGGGAGATGATTGTTGTAGAGAGGGAGGAAGGAGGATAGAACAATAATAATGAATGCAAATTGCTGCGAAATTGAGTCTGGTGTCTTTAATTTTGGAGAATTTTTTAACCGTTTGTGGAATCCTCAATTAATTAACGGCAGTGAGTCACCAGAGCAAGAACAATACCACACCCTCCAATTTTTCCCTTCTTTTCTTTTTTTTCCGCTTTTTTCGATGTTTCTCACATTTTTTTTTTAAATTTCTCACGGCCGTCTCAAGGGAGAGTCTTAACTTTCTTAGTATTTTAATTTTATATTTACAATAATTTTTACTTGGTCAGATCATAAAAAATAAGTTGCATTGTGGTCAGATCATAAAAAATAAGATGTTAGAATTGTTACACCATATTACTACGGTGATTAAATATAATTTTTTAATCTTAACTTTGGTTGTTTCCTTTCTTAAAATTTGTTTTAATTAATTATTTGTTAATATCTAATTATAATTGGAAATTGCAAACATACCCCGTTTGTTTTGACTAGCTAGAGAAACAACCCTTCTATTGTTTTCTTCATTTGACTAGTCAAGATATCATGGCGCAGTGTTCTTTACTCAGTCAAAGACTCAAATAGTCAAATGTTCGTGGAGTTCATATTGACTGCAACGAAAATTTTGCTTGTTTTTCTACTTACAAAATTAGGGTATAAATTTCATAATATATATATATATATATATAGTAGGCTTGTTCATGAACCGGTTCGGGTCGAACCGGTTTAGAACTGAACTGGTCTGGTTTGAAAAAAGTTAGTATTTTATTCTATTTCAAAAAAAACTGATCTGGTTTATGACAAAAAGAACTGGTGTGGTTCGAACCGATTCAGAATCGGTTCAAACTGTTCTGGTCTGTTTTTTTATAATAATGTTGGTTAATAGTCGGTCTGGTTCAAACCGGAACCGAACCGGCCAAAAAACTTCTGCTCACACCGAATCGAAACAGTCCAACACTCCAACTCCATCATAATACATCAAATTATCAATACATCAAGACTCCAACTCCAACAGAATACATCAAGACTTGTTCATTGTCAAACTACTGAAACTGAACTTACCAAATACCAAAGTCTGATTGTCTGAAACTGAAACAGCTGAACATCATGTTCATTGTCTGAAAGTTGAAACTACTGAAACTGAAATATACAATACAATACAATACAAACATACCAAAGTCTTCAAATCTACTAACCATTCAAAAGCTGAAACTTAACACATACAATACAATACATACCGAAAGTCTTCAAATTTACCGCTTGTTCATTGTCTGAAACTGCACACACTATATATATTATATAGGAACCAAACCAAACCAGGAAACTTATTCAGTGATGGTTAAATATTTGAGTAAGGACAAATGATTGAACTAAAAAAAATCAGTGTGAGCAAATAAATAATTTAAAAGTGCTAAATTAAAAAGTATTGTAATTTTTAGAATTAAATTTACACAAAGACAAAAGTTGATGGGAACTTACTCACTCGTCCTCATGTGTTCCGTACCTATATATATATCAAATTCTAATAAATATTTGACGTAAATAACAAAATACATTACACAATTGTGAAATTTAAACGTACCTAATTGTTTATGAAAATTCAAACTAGTAATAAACTGCAACGATAACTATTACCATCTGTTTAATGTGTTTTTACTAACCGATAAATGTAGGTCCTGATTAGTGATGTGTAAAGACTAAGAGGATTGATCATTAGAGAGATAGAGAGAGTAATTTATGCAATTATTTCTTATTGCCATGTGGGTTTTGTCTTTGCATGGTTTCATCTTTCATGGATAAGTGACAGAACTTTCCAATTTCCATGCTTCATAAATAATAATTAAGGTTTTATTATTTTATTTGAAGCATGATTGGCAACAGATTATTCGAGTTTTTTTTTGACCAAGAAATGCATTCATTAATCAAAATAAGAGTTTTCCAAATCCGTTACAATCAAACTAAACAAAGTTCTCGGGTTACAAACAACCCAATCAACGGGACACGTACCCCGCTTGGCTTTGGTCGCAACCCAATTGGCGCAGCTATTCGACAACCGTCTCACGAACCTCCAATGTACCTGATCAATATGGGAGGCAAGAACGAGAATTTCCGTAAGGATATCTCGAAGCTCCCAATCGTTCCCTGAACTACCTCCCTTAAGAAGGTTAATGACATACAGTGCATCCGACTCGATGATGACCTCGGACCACCCATGCTGAATCGCCATCCCTGTCGCGGTGAGGATCGCCTTTGCCTCGAGCGCTTTCGCACTCGTGCCACTGCACGACGAATGGAGCCCCGCGACAATAGTCCCCGTCCAGTCCCTCGCGATGACCCCCGTACCGCCTTGGAGTGACGCCTCGTCCCAAGCTCCATCACAGTTTACTTTAATAGTACCTTGGGGCGGCCGTGACCACCTCAGCTCCCGCAAGTCTCGCCCCCGAGCAGCCGAAGCCATCGCCCGATCTGACAATCTCCACACCTGCTCGGCAAGAGACCTCGCCGCACGGAGTTCGTAAAGAGACCTCGCCACACCCGCATCGATTATTCGAGTTCGATTCGTGTTTTTTTTTATGAACAAAAATTATTTCCATTTACCTAAGAGATTGTTAGTATTATTATTGCTTTATATGGAAAATTATTTATTTTATTCATGAATATGGATTATTTTAATAGTATATTACCTTCTAATTTCTACCTACCTAATAACATTTTGGTTATATATACACAAATTTGTATTCGAACTCGTGGGATGATTTACAATTTACATATAGGAAATTATATATTAATTTAAAGAAATATAATTCTGCTCGATAAACTTGGATGTAATCAACAAGTGGTGAAAATTAGCGAACTTAAAAATAAAATTAAGTTTAGAGTATCTAAGTTTAAAAATTCACTATGTGATACCATATGTAATTTTAAAACGTATTTAAAAATATCATATCACTAAATATATTTTTTTTAATATTTATATAAAATATAAGCTCGTTCACTAATATTTGAATACATTTTAAGAATTCGTTTACTGTTTAGTTTTGAAAAATAATTATTTAATGTTTTCTTATACTCTGATTATTTATTTTTATTTCGTCAAATTTGTATCTAAATTTAATAGAATATATTTTAAAAAATAAAAGAAAAAAAAAACAGGAACGAAACCATAAACATTTAATGTTACATTTGACTCACAATTCGAGAAGATTCATACAGTCGCCCAAAGATACCGTCGCCCACACTTAACCCCTTCAACTAAGGGCTGCGGGTGAGGCAACTGCCGAGAGTCGAACCTGGACAACCATTTGGCAAGGCGACTCTATCCCCAAGGTAAAGCAATTTATGTGGCGAGCATCACATAATGCTTTACCTGTACGTGCTGAATTGGTGAGACGGGGAGTACAAACCGAACCAAAGTGCAGTTTTTGTAGTGCTATTGAAACGACCTTTCATACTATCTTGGAATGCCCTTGGGCACTAGCTGTTTGGCGTAGACTGTGGGGTTCGGTTGCTGCAGGTGCTGGAACTGCAGGTTGGCTTGAATGGATCAGGTCCATTCAGGCATTGAGCCACACCGGAAGTGAGGCAGATCGATGGAGGCGTGTGCTGGAGGAAGCAACCGCGTGGGAGATCTGGAAAACCAGATGTTGTGCTAGCTACGAAGGGAAGGATCCGCAGGTCGAGCCGACTGTCCGAGCTGCGCGAGCCCTGGCGAGCGAAACATGGCGTGTCGCGAACAGACCCAGCAGGGTCAGACCAGACCCAGCAGGGTCAGACCAGACCACGGGAGTGAGCACGCAGACAGGGTCTGGGTCCGACCAGCTCTCGGGGTGGTGAAGGTGAATTGCGACGAGGCTTGGGACCACACGACTAACAACGGTGGACTAGGTGTGATCGCGAGAGATTGGCGCGGTAAGATCGTTGATGGAAGGAACGCTAGGTGCTTTGGTGCGAGTGCGAAGATCTTGGAAGCAAAGGCGATCCTCTAGGCGGCGGTAATGGTGAGACACCACGGGTGGGATAATGTGATCATTGAATCGGATGTCCAATGTGTAATAGATATATTAAGAGGAGGACATCTTGAGAATGATTGGGAAATTCACAATGTGGTAGCTGATATATTGGATGTGGCAAAGGAGTGTCCAAATATCCAATGGTTGTTTGTCCGGAGAATGGCGAACAGGTGCGCACACTGGATTGCAACAAAATCGAAACAGGGGATGTGTCCATCTAATTGGACTATGTTACCGCCTTCTTTATTGTCTTTATGTAATTCGGACTATGTAAACGGTTTAACCGAGTAATGAAGTGTTTGATTTATTGGCAAAAAAAAAACTAAGACTCATTATATATCATATAAAATGTTTTGAAATAATCGCATAGAAATGTGTATACTCACATTATTATTATTATAAAAAACACTCCATTATATTGAGTTATTGACATCGCCACCACCCCCATATTCAGTCATTGACATCCTTCCTCAATTTAAGCTAATAAAAAAAATAGAAAATGATTCGAAAAATAACATATATTATGTTGTTATGTTTCTCAATATTAAAATCTAAAACATATGATTAAAAAATAAAATATTTTATTTACATAAATTTTCTCTAATTTATTTAATTTTGCTATTAATAAAATATCTCTCTTCTATCCCCCACTAACTCCACAAAACCTTATCCCACTCCTAAACCAATCTTCCTTCTTTTCTACTTCCCTTTTCTTCTTGAATTCGTTCATACAACTGTGTCTGCACTAACTATGGTAATCAATAGACTTATTGACTTATTCTCCTTTTGGATGGGATTATGAATATTGTTCGGCTATTTATTTTGGCCTACTTACTATTTACTACATTTCATTTTTTTTAAAAGACGTACCTAACTTAATGAGTTTAATAACCCGTATACTTCACAAACTTCCTATTCATTTGGTATGACAAAGTCAATGTTATCCGAATCTGATCAGACTGACGGTCCGACCGGAAACGATCCGATTTGTTCCAGTTAAAAGACCGAATTGCATAACAGTGTTTGAATCGGTATGAAGTATGAACCAGCCGGTTTTTTAAAATCGTCTGATTTTCGATTCACTTTTGGGATAATTTTTTGTTTACCAACCAATCGGATTTTTTCAGTTTAAACCGATTGATTTTCAGTTATTAGATTTCTGATTGATTAAATCAATCACTGTAATTTTTAACAGCCGACCGGTTTGAAACTTACTCTATCACAATGAAGAAACTAGTGGTGATTATGCATATTATGCATATTGGACTGGAGGTGATCAAATAGAATTTTAGAAGTTATGTTTAAAGTTTAAACTTATTGTATTTGATTTTGAGAATATTGTGTTATATATGTTCAAAATTTGAGGTAATTATGTTGTGTTATATTGTGTTTGAGAGTAATCTGTATGCTTGAGATTATATAGTTTGTGTGTATTTAGGACTATATAATTTGAGGTAATTATGCATGTGTTTAAGACTATATAGTTTGTAACTTTGTATTTTCAGTTTTTTTTTCTTATGAACAGTAAACTACACATTGAACCGGGAACCGACTTCCTCGCCGGTTCGAGAGCCGATCCGATTCTGATAATGACAAGAACTCGTAATTTGGTGAGAAAGATGTAAGTTGTGGAAATAAAGATAGGTATTGACGTATTGTATAATTTTAAATTTTAAAACTTAATTATTTTTTATTTAATATCTTATATTAACATTCATAGCTTTTATTTACTGTAATCAATTACTATAATAATTTATTGGTTTAGTTACTCCAAAATGTCAAATTATCACAACAACATAAATATCGTGGTTGGCCTAAAAAACACACATAAATATCGTGGCATATTCTTTGTAAAGTACAGCTCTAATTTCCTTTTGGGGGGCCTCTCTTTTGATGCTCTTTGTAAAATTAATATTAAAAAAAGTGGAGAATATTCGAGGATCATAATTCATAGGAAATAAATAAAAACTTATATTTATATTAATCAAATTTTTTTTATTACAGGGCATCAGGATGCGAAAATATTGCCCGAAACTACATCACTTGTTCTTTGCAGACGACTCCCTATTTTTCATACAAGCCTCAACCGCAAATGCGAACAGAATACGGAGCATTTTGGAGTCATACTGTCGTGCATCGGGACAAAGGATCAATGTAAACAAGTCGACTTTTTATTTCAACAAAGGGGTGAACCGAGCAGTCAGGAAGGAGGTGGAGACAGTGCTCAACATTCAAAGCACAAATTATCTGGGCAAATACCTAGGGCTACCATCGATATGGGGACGATCCAAAAAAGAGGCACTAGGTTCACTCAAAACAAAGATCAAGGATAAACTAGCGGGATGGAGACCAAAGACTCTGAACCAAGCCGAAAAGGAGGTACTCATAAAGGCGATCATCACGGCGATCCCCACGTACGTCATGAATGTGTTCTGCTTCCAAAAACACGGTGTGCGGAGATCGATGCACTCATAACGGATTTCTGGTGGGGACAAACTGCGGAGGGGAAACGAACACATTGGAAAAGATGAGAGGTTCTCACAAAATCCAAGGAGACGGGGGGGTTGGGGTTCCGAGAACTCCAAAACTTTAACTCGGCCCTACTCACGAAAATGGCGTCCAGGGTCATAGCGGAACCGGACACATTATGTACACGGGTCCTAAAGGGCATCTATTACCCACAGTCTAGCTTCCTCGAGGCGAGACGAGGTGACCGATCATCATGGGGATGGAGTAGTATGCTATACAGACGAGACATCATGAAACAGGAGGGAATGTGATAACTTGGCTCGGGAGATGAAATACGAGTCTTTGAGGACCCATGGATATACACTAAGGAAGGAATGCGGGTGAGTACCGATACGACCGTGGAGCATGGAAGCGAGTTAAGGGTGAGCCATTTGACCACACACGACCAACAATGGAACGAACCCATGGTTAGAGGCATAATGGTCTATGAGGATGTCGAACACATACCATGCCTATCCCAAAGGAAGGCGGGAGGGATCGATACATATGGCCTCACACAAAGGATGACTCAACTCAAGTTCGGTCGGTCTATCATAAACTACGAGAAGTGAGGGGACAACATAGGCGGGCGAATACCCAAGAATACCCGTGGAAGGAAATATGGAAAACCAAGGTGCTCCCGAAGGTAAAAAATTTCATTTGGAGGCTTGCTACTAATGCAATAGCGGTGACGACCAACATGGTAAAAAGGGGTATGAATGTAAACTAGGCTTGTTCATGAACCGGTTCGGGGTCGAACCGGTTCTGAACTGAACTGGTCTGGTTTGGAAAAAACCAGTACATTTTTCTGTTTCTAAAAAAACTGGTCTGGTTTAAGGAAAAAAAGAACGGGTCTGGTTCGAACCGATTCAGAATCGGTTCGAACTGTTCTGGTCTGGTTTTTTAAATATCAATTTTGGTTCGGAAATATTCCGGTTCAAACCGAACCTAAACCGGCTGAAAATCTTTTCCAACACACTGAACCGTCTTAAAAAATACTGAACCAACTGAAAAACACTGAACCGGCTGAAAAAACACTGAACTGAATAAAAATACACTGAACCGACTGAAAAACACACTGAACCGATTGAAAATCTGTTCCACAACCGACTAAAATCCTGTCCAACATCAACATACGAGAGTCCAATATATATCTAGGTTTGGTTTATTGAAAACATCTCTAGGTTTGGTTTAATTTCAGACCGGTTTAATTGATTTTGCTTCAAACCGGTTCTAAAATTATATAGGTTTAAAGTGGTTTGATTGAAATTTAAGTATAAACCAGTATCAAAAAACGAGTCGAGTCGAACCGATTCGAACTGGATTTTTGGTACTATTTTGAACTGTTCTATTTGAAGGCTAAAAACACTGGTCTGGTTTTGGAACTAGTTCGGCCGAACCGGTTCGAACCAAACCAATTCCAGACCAGACTAGTTCGTCCGAACCGGTTCATTTGGACAAGCCTAATGTAAACCTGACTTGCCCAATATGCGGTGGTTTGGAGACACGTGAACACATGATCCTAGAATGTCGATGGACAGAATCGGTCTGGTTCGGTATACTAGGGTTGCAGATGGATCGAACCTCAACCATGGATGTGGTCACATGGCTAAAGACAAGGCAAGCTGAACCGGGTGACACGAGAGAGACGAGGTGGAAACTAACCCTCATAACATGTTAGCATATTTGGAAGACAAGATGTAAGGCAACTTTCGAGGCACACAAACCGAACCCGAGAGTCATAATATCGGAAATCCAACAAGCACTAGCCGAGCAAAAGGAGCATGAGCACGCGGCCGAACTGAACCAACCGAGCAGACCGAGAGAGTTGTGGCAAGCTCCAACGGGGGCCATCATCAAGATAAATTGCGACGCATCGTGGTGCAAACAAACACGAAGAGTCGGAATTGGGGTGATAGCACGGGATAGCGAGGGCAAGGTGGTAGGCGGTATGAACATAAAGGAATGGAGCGGAGACATCGAGACCATGGAGGCAAGAGCAATTCAAGAAGGAGTCCGTTTAGCGATTGACTGGGGATGGCAACATATCATCATCGAAACAGATTCACAAACGGTCCATCGACAGATCGGGGGCGAGGCGATGCATTGGAGGTTGTCAACCACGATACAAAACATGAGAGTACTAGCTACACGAATTGAGCAAGTACAATGATGAGCTATATCAAGGACCGCAAATGAGTGAGCGAATTGGATAGCCAAACAAGCAAGAATGGTAGTGAGTCTCAGTGATTGGGTCGAAAGACCACCACTAACATTATTATCTTTACTAGTTAATGATTGTAATCCCGAACATCTGTGACCATATGTCACGACGTTTTATTTCATAAAGGAAAACGCTATTTTCGAAAGAAAAAAAAAACATAATAATAAGTATTTAAATATCTCATTATCTTCTCTCTTTTTTCGAGAAAAATATTTTGTAATTATTTTAAGAGAAAATTACACGATGTATCTTTTTAATATTATCTAATGCTCCATTACAATATTTTGTAGGGTTAATAGTCAAAGTGCCCCCTAATGTTTGGGCGAAATTTAGGATTGCCCCTTAAAGTCTAAAATTTTAAATATTAGTCCTAAAGTTTGGACGATTTCAAAAATTCCCCCTTTCCGTCTTCTGTCCGTTAATTTGGAACGGAAAACGGTCATGTGCCTAGCACGTGACTTCACATAAATATTAAAGACCAAAATGCCCTCATTTTATTCAATTAAAATACATAATAAATAATTGACGTGACTTCAGGAAGCTTGCAGACACTTCACCGGACCTTCATGGCCTCTGATGGAACCCACCTTCGAAACCCTGCCAAACGCCTCCCCCTCCCTCTTCCAAATCCCAATACTGTTATCAGCAGAGCCACTGCAGAGGAACTCTCCAACACAGGAAAGAGCTCCAGAACCCGCCAGGATACCCAGAATGTGTAGTATTCACTTTTTCCACAGTTTTGCCCCAAGCTTTGATTTTATGCAGAAACTGGGTTAGTTTTACACTTGAAATTATATATGTAGTATATGTATATGAATCTGGGTTAACGTCTTTTCTGTGTGCTCCTCTGTTATACCACCGAGCAGAACATCGTTTATATAGACAGAAATAGCTAGCTTTGTGTTGTTTTTTCTGATTTACGTACATTTACCACTATTTGTTTCTTTTGCTATGTTGCTACTTCTGTAAAGTTACACACAAAAGGACACCTTTTGTGAGGAATGTGCGGAACGGATTCAGCCAGATTCCGTTGGATCAAGATATATACGAGAGGGTGAAGCATACGGTGAGGATGGAGTATCATAAGGACTTATCACTTATCTAGATGGGGAGAGGATGCTTCAGGGGATGCCTGGTACTTCGAACGCTTCATCATTGAGCAAAATCGAACCGTCGGTGAAGTACCGCTCGACGTTGTAGATCGCGAGTCTCGAGAAACAACCCATTCCGTTGAACAACAACCCATTCCGTTGAACAACAACCCATTCCAGACAGAGCATGGATGATCATGCTGACGCAGACGTAGACTGGGTCCCGCAGCCGCGTATCCGCTTCGTAGGCGAGGGAGTTCACCGCGTCTTCTCTAACATTGAGTTCGTTCAAAAAGTTTCGCGTCTTCTCAAATTTCTGATGCGTCAACTCACCGCTTTCATCTCTTGGAAGGTGTTGATTGATCTTCCGTCTAAGGATTTAAGACAATCGACAGCAAGAGACTCGATGTCGGAGACTTTGGACCGGATTGCATCGGGCATGAATGCACGAAGAACAGGAAACAGTTTTAGCTGAGTGTGGACAGAAGAAGTGATAAGAGAGGAAGGGTAATTTTGTCTGTAAAATTTACCTGAAGTCACGTGAATTGCACATGGTCGTTTTCCGTTCCAAATAAACGGACAGATGACGGAAAGGGGGGGCGATTTTTGAAATCGTCCAAACTTTAGGACTAATATTTAAAATTTTAGACTTTAAGGGGCAATCCTAAATTTCGCCAAAACATTAAGGGGCACTTTGACTATTAACCCTATTTTGTATTAATAAGGGAAAACAATATCATAACACATCTATGTTTGGATCATTAAACATGTTATGGCAATAAATATTAAAAGTAATACTCAATTATAAGTGTACATAAAATTGATACATATAATTTAAATATTAAAAACAAAACTTAAATCTATAATGATAATTGAATAAATGAAAATTGGAAATTAATAATTATTATTCCAGTTTATTATATGTTTTTAATATTTTTATTGATGAGTGACTTTATCATAATTTTTCCAACAGTGTCATATGAACAATATATCTCATCATTATTTTAAAAAAAAAACAGTAAGACTAATTAAATCGCATTTGGCAGTATTACTTAAATATTTAAGTGTAACCAATATTAGATATTGCAAAAGGCTATGTTAGGGTAGAGTAGAGGGGTAATCACCACTAAAAAATTTATATTATGTAATTTTAAATCTAAAAATATAATTAATTTTAATTTAACTCTTTAAAATCTTATATTTATTTTCCTTAAATATTTTTAGTTTAATTATTTATTCATATTTTAATATATTTTTTCCTCCGTTAAAATAAATTTTTAACTTTATCCATGCATATAATAATTTAAACAATAGGGCCAAACATAAAGAAACTTTATCTTAACTTGCCCTTATTTTAATTCAACACAATTATAAAATAGGAAGTTCAATTAAAAGTTATATTTTTTTAAAATAATATAACTACTAATAAATAATCCGTCTATAAAAAAAACATCATAAAATAACGTAATAATTGAGTATTTTTTCTATTAATTATAAAATATCCGGTTCGAGTATTTTTTTTTTTTTTTTGGGCCAATGTTCAAGTATTTGAAGAAGCGAGACATATTCCTTCTTTTGTTTGTCGGCAACCGCCCAACTGTCAAACCGCCTACCCTCTTTTTGTTTGTGCTAATCCCCTCTGCTGTGCATTTGTGTTTGCTTTGCTTATACAGTGGGTATAGTGTAGAGAATACGTATCGGTTTATATTCTTCCTTTGCCTTTCTTCGTCAACTTGCTCATCCCGCAATCTTATTCCTCTTCTACTGTTCTATAGTATGAAGTATGAACTGAAAATTATGAAATTGCACTCGGATATTTATTATTACACCCAGATATTTCAGTTTGTTGGTAAGTGAACTTTTCCGTCCATTATCGTTTGTTGTGTGTTAAATTACTCCCACATGTTGTTCAAGCTTCTTTAAACATAAATGGATATACCAAAAATACTCAGCTCGTTCTTCTTCAACAAGTGTTGGTCTCTGTTTGATTTATCTGCTTACACCTTCTAAGTTCTAACCCACAATTCCGATTTCACATCCTTAACACATCTATCACGTAACAATGGCGTCTACCCCTTCACCTCCATGTTCCTCATCGTCTACTGCTTTCTCTCTGCACTGTCCTTCTTCTCGGGGAGCTTCATCGTACAGACTCTCAACATCGCATTCTTGGTTTATCTACTCATCATCACGATCTGCCTTATCGTGTTGGCCATCCTCGAGGTGAAGTGGTCAGGTGTCACCCTCGAGGAGTGGTGGAGGAATGAGCAATTCTGGCTAATTTCCTGAACAAGTGCCCACTTAGCTGCCGTGGTGCAAGGCCTCCTAAAAGTGATTGCGGATATTGAGATCTCCTTCACATTGACGCCAAAATCAGCATCAGAAGACGAAGATGACATCTACACAGATCTCTACCTCGTGAAATGGACGTCCCTGGTGATCCCGCCGATCTGATCCACCAAAGCTACGATCTTTCGCATGTGTCGTCCCTCCTTCTGATGCCATCGTGGTTCTCTCACCCCTCTCTTCCGTACATCGGCGTCAAGCTCGTGACTTACTTCCCGGAGAACTCCGCACATAACCTCCTCGGAGTTCAAGCGACGTACATGCTTTTCAGCTCCGTCAACGGCGAGCCACTAAATGAAGAAGATATGTTGTTACCGGATTCTCCTGGCCTCCAGTCATACAAGAATGCTTGACGAACATAAGGAGCGTCTTCTTCTAGATCATCAATGCAATCATCTCCACTGCTATTCTCTTCACCTGTCTGGCTGTCCTGTGTGCATACAATTAAAAGGTAAATAATGACATCGGGGGTAAATTAGTCTTTTTACATTGCATAGTTTCGAAATAAATGGCTCTGCATGACTTCCACGTGACACTTAACGAGTATTATTAACGTTTGGTGCAATTACCAACAAAATGAAACATCTGAGTGTAATTAATTGCGGCAAAAAACATATAAGTTCAGTTACAAAAAACGGTAAAGATCCAGGTGCAATTTCATACTTTTCCCATAGTATGATTGATATACACAAAATTTGATTTAAACTACAATATATTATCTATACTAAAGTGATTTTTGTGTAAAATTACCCAAATATTTTTTAATAATTTAATTAATTTAAATTTATCATAACACGAAATTTGATTTAAGGGTTAAGTATCAAATAGAAATAGGCACCCCAACTTTACATGATTTGGCAACTAGGTACCTAAACTTTTTTTTGCCGCAAATAGGTTGCCCAACTTTGTAAAATTAGCAAATAGGTACCTACCGTTAAAAATAAACGGACGTGAGGAGCAAATAGGTACCTGAACTTGACATGGTTTGGCAAATAGGTACATGAACTTACACTAATTAGCAAGTAGATGCCTGGATCGGTTCAAAATCTGGTTCGGTCGAACCACTTTTTTTATAAAAAAAAAATGTAGGGTGTATATACCAAACACATGCATGACTCAACTCTAGACATTCTCGGTGCATAAAAAAAAAAGGTAGGGTTTATATACCAACATGCATGACTCAACTCCAGACGTTCTCGGTGCATTAAGGAAGCATCATGAACCCATCGCTCGGGTCTATCACCATCCCGACCCCATCGATCCCTATTATCCCCAGTCGGGAAAATACCGCTCTCGACTTCGTTTACGTGGTTGTCGATTTCGTTCGGTTATTTCCTTAGTTCAGCCCCCATAAACCCTACTTAGATGCACCGAGAACGTCTAGAGTTGAGTCATGCATGTGTTTGGTATATACACCCTACCTTTTTTTTTAAAAAAAAAAAGTGGTTCGACCGAACCAGATTTTAAACCAGTTCAAGTATCTACTTGCTAATTAGTGTGGGTTCAAGTACCTATTTGTCAAACCATGTCAAGTTCAGGTACCTGTTTGCTCCTCACGTTATTTTCTGTTTATTCTCAACGGTAAATTAACGCTAGGTACCTATTTGCTAATTCACAAAGTTGGGCAACCTATTTGCGGCAAAAAAAAAGTTTAGGTACCTACTTGCCAAACCATGTAAAGTTGGGGTACCTATTTGGTAATTAACCCTTGATTTAAATGACAGTATATATTTATATTATCTATAAAGCGTGAAATGATTTTTGTAATCAATACTACTTATAAAATTACACAAATACTCATTAATAATTTAATAATTTAGATTTATCATGACTATTTTGATCATTTATATTTTCTTTCTCCATTATTTCTTGAATGCAATTTGTGGATAAGAAATCCCTTATAAAAATAAGGTTCCATCAAAGTTTCGAATTTAATATTTTTTACTATGAAAATTTATATCACTATCGTTATAAAAAACTCATTTATCTATAAATTTATAGAATTTAAATTGAATTAAGATCAATCAAAATTGACGTATATTTATACATTGAATACATCTATACTATTTAGGGTTAATTATTTGAAACATCACACATGTCTGCGCAAGTGACTAATAGGTTATAACTTGTGCAGGATGGTTACACATGTTTCAGCATGTGACTAATTGGTCATTTTTACTATTCATCGTTAAAAATCACTGTTAAGTCACTATTTAGATACATAAAATGACACAATTACCCTTACTCATCATTCGAAGAAACCCATATGGGTTTGCTCCATCTAGGTTCTTCACAGCAATGAAATTATCCACGCCAATTTCATGTCCTCATCCTGAATCCCGCAATGAAATTATCCACGCCCATAGCAGAGAAACCGATCTGTTCTTCATCCCCTCTACACCGATTGAAGAAACTGTTCTCGTAGTCCTCTAAATCTCAAGTACTGATCATTCTTCTTGGAATCTTTGAGTTGTTCTCTCTTCCTAGTTTTGAGGCAGAACCCGAGCCGTCACTTGTCAACAATCGACTCAGGCAATGAATTCGCAAGGGCCCACAAGATGGTGTGAGGCCAGTAGCTGATCCAGCAACAAGACGAAGTCATATTCAATTCAATTTCACTTTTAATTTGTTTGGATTGGATATACAAAATGAATTGTAAACTGTAGTTATTAATACATTGATGTGTTTCAGCAACATTATGCTTATTTTCTTCAACTTTTGGTTATGTTTGATGAAATTGGAGAAAACAGCAAAAGGAACTTCGATTTGTGCCAACTGAATTTGTTGTTGAATATTTTGTTGAAATGGGTTTCAGTTATGATGTTCTTCAGATCCTGGGTTTCAGTGAATAGTATCTAAATTAAAGAATTAATTCTAACGTGAAATTTGATTAAATGGTTACATATGTTATCCTAGAATGTGATTAAATGGTTACGTATGTTCCTTGTAATGTGATTAAATGGTTACATATGTTATCCTAGAATGTGATTAAATGGTTATGTATGTTCCTTGTAATGTGATTAAATGATTACATATGTTTTCTTAAAATGTGATTAATACGTTAAAATTGAGCATTATTACTGAGGTTAAAAAAGAGTAGTGTTGATCCCTAAAAAGCTAAACTCAAATTTTCAATGATTCCAAATACTGCAAAATCTCATACATTATTATATATTTCAATTCATCAAGAATTGTCAATTGACATGATAAGATGATTCCGACATCAGTTGAAGCAATACTACATATTCTAACTTTCAGTGAATTTGTTCTTCATATTACTTCGATTTATACTTTCTTTGGCCATGGAAATGATCTTTCTCAGCATGATTTGAAACATTTCTTAGCATGTTGTCTACTGGTTTCCTCACTTTTTGGTTTCCTCACTTTTTGGTTTCTACACACCATCAAACACTATAAAAGCAATATAATCCAACTGCAAATTCACAAAATCCAACATATAACGAAAAAATATTGAAGAGTGATGCTAGATACTCCCCTGCACGAAGAACCAAAACGTAGGTTCGATCCAGCGAGCCCTTCATGAGCATCTCCTGAGTAATCGATGGCGACAAGTGACGCAGCACAACTTTTCCTCTAATGGGATGAGCCAAAAGATTGAATTTTCATCTGGAATTCAGACATAATTTACTCCTGAATCCTTCTGGAAAACCAATCCAATCACATACATCTTTCGATTGAAAAATTAACAGGTTTTTCAATTCTAAGACTGATGCAATGAACTTCTTTTTGGAAGTTTTTTAGTTTCCAAAGTTCCAAAGAGAGCAAAAAATAAAAGATGCTCTATCATGAAGCGATGCAGATAAAACTGTTAATGTCAAGCACATGCCCGTGAAAAAATTACAGATGAATGGTGCAGCGAAGTGAAGAAAAACTCATTATTAGCAAAGCCACACCCAATCTATTACCAATTGCTGCAATTTATAAAACACCTCATCCAAGAAGATAGGTATCAACTTAATGAATAATCCAATCAAAATCATCAAAAGATCCAGCATATACACTAATCCCATCGCAAATAATAATGATCAATCCATAAAAGAAATCTACAATATCGTAATCTCACTGCGGCGAAAATCCGGTTCCGATTTTGTGGGCCGACTGTAGAGAGTCTAGGATTTGGTAGCCTTCTTCAATTGAACAAATCCAAATACAGCATACGACACCTCTTCCGAAATTAGCTACATTCAAGCCTCTAATAAACCAAAAATAATAGCAAGACCAATTTTCCAATCACCTCAGCTCAAATCAAGTTCTTGAAAAAAACACTCCAGATTAAAGAAGACGCATAAAGGCAGCAACCAACATTGTCAATAAAGAGAAAAGGTGCAGCAGATTACCTGAGGTGACTCTGGAGGTGGACTAGTTGTGGAGAGGTCAAATGAATTAGAGAGTTCGATAAGGAGAACCGCAAAGATGTAATCTGAAAGAAATTGATAGAAATTAGGGAGAGAGTCATGAAAGGTATCAGAAGGGCAACTCCGTTATTTCATAAGGGTCACGTGATTGTCACGTGCGAAACAGACGAAAAATTTTAACAGTTCAGTCATGGAGTAACCAATTAGTCACATGCTGGAATATGTATAACCATTCAGTCACGCGAAAAAACATGTGTAACGTTTCAAGTAATTAACCCTATTATTCATAAGGCATGAAATGATTTTTGTAACCATCACTACCTACAAAATTACACAATTACCTCCTAATAGTCTAATTAATTCAAACTTCTTAGGACTATTTTCGTCATTTATATTTTCTCTTTTCACCATTTTTAAATGCAATTTGCGGATAGGAAACCTTTTATAAAAAGACTAGCAAAGTTTCAAACTCAAGACGCTTCAATATTACATTTGAACGTTATTTCATTAGATCAATTGTACTTATATTTGTTTTTGATACAAATAAATTATATTTTTGAGTAATAACTACTCAAGTGGAATACTTTGTTTAAAAAAATATTTTTTAATTAAAATTAAATTTGTGACCATGTTTTAATAATGCAATATTTTATCAGTATACTACTAATATCATATCAAATATGTTATTCAGGTACCTTAAATCTTTTAATTTAGAAAAGTCATTTTTAAGAGTCATTATGTATACTATCACTTTTTTAATTTCTCTACAATTATATATAAAAAATCTTTAAAAACCTTTTGAAAACTTAAATCATCATCGATATAAAAATCTCATTTTATCTATAAATCAAATTTTTATACTGAAACATCTTATCAAATAGCATAAATAACAGAATTACAGTAATAGACCAAAAACAAATATGATGTAGCGTTTTAACCCTTCATCCCTTAAGTGTAAATTTTGAATTAGTAGACCAATTAATTTATTTTTTTAAAAAGACTATTGAATTAGTTAATATTAGATTGAAATTGATTATTTTTTTATCACTATTTCAATATTCATATGTCCTTGTATATTATCTTGTTTTTTATTGGAAAATTTTCCTAATCCTTTTATCCTCAGCCTAATTTTCCTTCATGCAATAATTTTTGCACTTAAACTTTCTTGTATGAATTTCAAATTTTCATAACAGGAGAGTTAATTGTGTTAAGGATTTAGAATTTTGCATCTAGAACATTAACTTTTTAGTCTGTCATTTATAGAATATACATACACATGTATATAATTAACTAGATTGGACATGAAATTTCTTTATATATATATATATAAGGATACATTATAAAGATCCTTTCTTTATTGATTTTAATTTATTTTTCAAAGATAGGTACATATTATTATAACCATGGACTTACCCATTTCAATATCTGGTAAAACTATTTTTAACAACACAACCGCATATGCATCGTCCGTTCACACACTTATTTCCAAGACACCCATCACACCATCTAAAGCATTCAGCATTACTTGAGCATTGCTTAAATCTCGGCACTGTGGACTCGACTGCATCCACATCGACCTTAAGGCCTGTTTGGTTCAAAAAAAATACACAGATTGTTAGAACAAAAAAAAGTGCATATTCATGGTGGTAGGAGAAACTTACATGTGGAAATGATAAAAAATGTCAATAACAGAATGAACAATGGAGAAGAAGAGATTTTCATGACGATGAATATGTATGGCGATATAATGTAATAGTAAGAGAAGACGATGGAGACATTTGGGTTGATGGGTCGTATTTATGGATGAAATACGAGGTGGATGGGTTTATTGGGGGATGAAATTGGCTTAAAACGATAAGGAAGGATCATAAATATTTAATGTCTTTTATAAGTTGCTATATATGTATGATAAGTGTTAACCGGGACAAAATTTAGGGATAGATTCAGAACAGTGTAGGGTTATGATTCATAGGTTATATGGAATTGTGAGTTATTATCGTAATGAATAATCATAATTAGGATCGATTTATGGAAATATAGTCCTGTTACGAACTGTTCTCTTTATTTGAATTTGTTATCTAGAATCGGCCCAAAAGGCCTAGTAGGAGCATAAATGGCAACCCATAATGGTGTTGACTCTAGTTGTATATATCTAAGATGAACATCGAATGAAAGAGCAGAATGAAGAATACAAATCCCTCTTTCTAATCTCCTTATCTTCTGTTTTTTTTCCTCCCCAACTTGTACGTTCTTCATCGGATGTATTAGCTGGTATCAGAGCACATCCATTTCCACAGCTACAATCAGAAGGGGATCTACCTAGTAGGGAAACTTCTATTGCAGTAATCCATGGCGACAGCTGGCGAAACTCGAGCACAACGGGAGGCTCGGATAGATAGCACCCTGTTAGAGCAGCAAGGTATCCTGAAGGAACAGAGTCACACGTTGCAAGAGCACATCCGTTCACTGGCGTAACTCTCAGATCAAATCAGGTCTGCGAACAACATCAACCAACCAACGTTGGAGGAGCTGCGAGCGTTTATAGCTTCCAAAGTGGGGAAAACTGCAGAACCGAGTCGGGATGCTAGCATTCTGGGTTCGGGTTCAAGGCTGATTCGTTTGGTCCCGTCAATGGCTTAGGCTAGGCTTGTTCATAAACTGGTTCAACCTTGAACCGGTTTAGAAATGAACTGGTCTAGTTTGTAAAAAGCCAAGACTTTTTTCTGTTTCTAAAAAAAACAGGTATGGGTAGTCAATATGGAATATCAAATTGAACGTAGTTCGAGCCGTGATTGAATTATCTAACAATTCTAATGTTTTAGTAACTAGATAACTGAATTTTTAACATAACCTCACAAATGGTATTAGTAACTTAAATGTCATTTGTGATGTTAAGTTAAAAATTCGTTACTGAAAAAAAATAGAATTGTTATATAATTCAATTACGATTCAAACTTTGTTCAGTTTTGATATTGTAGACTAACCACGTAAACCCATTTAAGTTAAGGCTCTAATGTTTAAGATAAAAAATTTGAATTACAACTTTAACTATTGTGTATAATCAGTGAAAAAACTAAAATCAAATTGATTTGTAACGTTAGACTTACAATTCAAATTTGTATTTAGGATATTTTTTATATATATATAAAATGATAGAAAGTGATACATCTACATATAAAAGGTGGCAATTGTCCCCATTTTCTATTTTCTATAAAGAAAGGATTAAGGAAGTTGAATTGCCGTCGAATAGTAGAGCAACAATCCAACCCCTACTATAATGATTAATGAAAGGGTGAAATGCCCCCTAATAATAGGGGTATATTTAACCCCGTTTAGAAAAGTTGTGAATTGTGTGCATATATATTCTTTTTTTCTTTTTCTTTATTTTTTCTTTCTTGTTTACTTGTAAAAAAAAAAAAATACTTCAAGCAATCTACGTACCACCGTCAGCGGTGGTTTAGTGGTTGAGAGCGCTAGAGCTGGGCAAAAAAAACTGGTTCGGCCGAACGTACCATTTGTGAACCGTACTGATTCGGCCAAACTGGTTCACAAACCAAACAATTTTTTTTTGTAAAAATATAAAGCAGTTCGAAGATGTATAAAATATCGGTTCAAAAAGGTAAAACAAACCACTTGTTGTACCGATTTTAATATACTATTAAACCAGACGGTCTAGACCGAACCTAACATACCTAAATCGAATTAGTAATTACAGAAGCCTTCACTTCATTCTGACCTAATTCATGCTTCAATCTTCACTCTTCGGATAGGGCATCGGCAACAACGGTTTTTCTTCAATTGTCGACCCTAATTTCTTAATTCTTATGTTATAATCTTTGCATCCTCGACCTCGATACATTTCATTACTCTTGTAAAATTGTAAGAGTTCATTTTTCCATCTCAATCCATCAAACATATTTTTTTATTTTATTTTTGTAGGTACGTATCTATTGGGGATATTGCTCGTATTGGCAGCCATCCTCCCAATTGCGCTACCACCTACGCCAATGTTGACAAGATGTTTGCTCTTCCAATCAGCTATGACCTGGTAAGAAAGAAACCATTATAACTGCGTATATTTATCTTATAATTGTTAGACTAATGAACTGCGATGCTCGGTCCAATATAGTTAAAGGTTAGATCTATTTCGTAAATCGTTAGATAGTTCAATTATTTTCTAATGGATTACATGCGCCGACCTTTTTGTAGGTTTTCACTATACCTGACTAATATTGAAGTTCGACTTCCTAGCTTTGTCTGTTAACTTTTTGGACGGAATATGTATATGTGGCACCTTGACTACTCAACAGGTGTGCGAACTTGTAGATACAGAAAATGCATAGAGCTTGTGAATTTTATTGTAATGGATTAGTTGAGTCAGTGAAAAAGTTCATTTGTAATGGAATGTAGTCCTTTTTACTGTTATTGCTTCATTATTGATTGATATTGCTTCATTGAAGATGGATTGTTTGCTTGCTCTGTTCACTCAAATGGTCTTCACTCTTCATAGTTTTTTTTTAATAAAGTGATTCGGTCGAACCGATTCATATAATGTTCGGTAAATCAGTCAAAATCTGAAGCAGACAAAAATTGGAGCGGTAAACCGTTCCTGTTTTAAAAAGTGATAAATGTTCGATTATGAACCGGTTCAGGGTCAAAACGGTTCATGCCCAACTTTAGAGAGCACTGACTCCCAAATGGTTTGACTCCCGGGTCACGAGTTTGAATCCCCCAAGTGCAAGAAGAAGCACTGACTTGGGGAAAATAATGTGACTTGGGCCTAACAGTCTGACTGACCTCTCAATCACAGGTTGTTGGTGGGGCTACGTTGACGGAGCGAGTGCAAACCCCTGGTTCTCAAGCCCGAAGACGATGGGACAAGAAAAAAAAAGCCCGAACATTACGTAGCGAAGTGAGTCTTGGTCATTACTACTAGCCCATTCCTTTTTTTGTTGACAAAAAAAACAATCTACATATTATAGTCTTTCTCTATTTTTAAAGATAGTTGAAAAAATATTTTCAAAATGAGTATTCTGGTAGCCTATAAATACTAAATTTAGAATATTATTTATTTTTCAACAATTTCAAACAACTAACACAGTAGATACATAATTAAATTAAAACTATAATTAAATAAACAACATTAAATAAATGTTAATAATGAAAGAGCATCAGTAAATAAACATGATTATTAATATAATTATATTAAAATTATTTCAATAACTATATTTGAAATATATAAAAAATTAATTGAAATTAGACAATTAGTAGTGTAATGATAACAAATTTAGATAGTAAGTAAGAGGTTTATAATTCAAAACTTGACAGATTCATGAATTTCTTACCAGTTTGATAACTACAAAAATATAGAGTTGATTTGATAATTATTTTCCTTAAAATTGGTTAGGACATATATGTAATAAAAACTATTAGGACTACAAATAAATTAGCATATTGCTCCCTAAATTACTAACAGTATGCAGTTTGCACCTTCACTGTAAATTTATGTTATACTAAATTATTTACATTTTAATTAATTATTCTATTAATATAATTAATTTTAATTTAAGATTTTCAAATTAATTAATATTTTTTTATAAGATAATTGTATTATATATTATACATATTGAAATAAATAGTATGAATGTCATTTCAACTTATTTAATTACATTTTCATATACTATTTCACTACTGAATATTGAAATTTCATATTTCATTTCATTTTAATCAACCAAATAATATCGTATTATTATTTCTATTATTATTTTTCACTAGTCAAACTTTTTTTAAGATGCATGAATTTCTTACCATTTTGATAACTACAAAAATATAGAGTTGATTTGATAATTATTTTTCCTTAAAATTAGTAAGGACAAATATGTAATAAAAACTATTAGGACTACAAATAAATTAGCATATTGCTCCCTAAATTACTAACAGTATGCAGTTTGCCCCTTCACTATAAATTTATGTTATACTAAATTATTTACATTTTAATTAATTATTCTATTAATATAATTAATTTTAATTTAAGATTTTCAAATTAATTAATATTTTTTTATAAGATAATTGTATTATATATTATACATATTGAAATAAATAGTATGAATGTCATTTCAACTTATTTAATTTCATTTTCATATACTATTTCACTACTGAAATATTGAAATTTCATATTTTATTTCATTTTAATCAACCAAATAATATCGTATTATTATATCTATTATTATTTTTCATTAGTCAAACTTTTTTGGGTTAATTACTTAATTGGTTACACATGTTTGACCAATGTTCAGAATGGTTACACATGTTTCAAAATGTGATTAATTGGTTTTGAAATGTGACTATTTGTTGTTTTTACTATTCACCGTTAGAAATCACAGTTAAGTCACTATTTAGATACGTAAAATGACGTAATTACCCCTAGAATCATCTTCAAGAACACATCTTCATCTTCAAGAACAAGAATCGAAGAACCCATAAATCAGATTTCTGGGTCTTCAAGAACCCAGAAATGCTGTTTCTGGGTTCTTCAAGAACCCAGAAATGCTGTTTCTGAGTTCTTCAAGAACCCAGAATCGCAATTCTGGGTTCTTAAGTTCTGTATTGCAGTATATGTTATCACCAAATGTGATTAAATGGTCATACATGTTTCTCTATAATGTGATTAAAATGTCATACATGTTTCTCTATAATGTGATTAAAAGGTCATACCTGTTTCTCTATAATATGATTAAATGGATACTGTTGTTTGAAATGATGTGATTAAAAAGTTCGACATGTTACCCACAATGTGAAGAACGCAGAAATGCAAGTACCCAGAAATGTGGGTTTAGAACCCAGAAATTGCTAGAACCCAGAAACAGCAATTTCTGGATTCCCCAGAAATGCTGAACATCAAATCGAATTTGATTCGATTTTGGTTCTTCAATCCTTCCATGTGTTCTTCAATACAACTAAGGGCATAATAGTCATTTCACAATTCAATAATATGTTAAAAAAATGAATTCACGTTAAAGTTAACGGTTTACTAACGGAATAACCAATTAATCACATTTGGAAAAACATGTGTAACCAATTAGTCACATAGCAAAATCAATTAATCACATTTTGAAACATGTGTAACCATTCTGCACAATGGTAAAACATGTGTAACCAATTAAGTAATTAACCCAACTTTTTTTACTAAGAAAGATAATAAATTAAACTCCGGTAAAAAAAGAAAACAATATTACGAAAAAACAATAATTCCGACCCGTGAAGATGATGGATTGTAGAAACTAGGAAGTCCCCTCCCTCCCCAACACCAGGTATTCAACTTCTCTCACGACATGAAAAAACTTTGATTTCGATTTCTTTGGTTTCTATCCTTATTTTTCCCTCCACACTTCATTTTTCACAGAGCAGGTCGAATTCCATGGGGAGGCCTCCCAGCAACGGAGCTCCCGCTTTTCGATTTACATCCTCCGAGGTATCGCATTCTCCCTTTCTCTCTATTTTGCTGATTCGGACTCAATCTTTCACGCGTTGCAGCTCAATGTGCTATTTCGTGGATTCTCGATGGTGTTTACTTTTTTTTTTGGTGGTGGGTGGGTAGGGGTGGTGGGGTGGGGTGGGGGTGGGGAGAGGATCTTTATTCTGAGCATAATCTGTAGTTAATTATTATTTTAGTTGCGATTTCTTGGCTAAACAGTGAACGAATCCGAGCAAAAAGCTCGATTTTTTTCTTCACTGCAGGCTGTTTCATCGATTCTAAATATGTTAAGTGCTAGTAATTGCCGAGCTCAACTTGAAATTCCAGGTCTTGGATCTATTAATTTAGGCATGGTATGGATCCACGGCTAGATACTGAATGACAAGTGCTACTAACACAGTCCTCACCTTAAAGGTTAAACTTGTAGACACCGCTTTCATTATTTAAGTTGCATTCGCTTTGCATCTAAGCTCAGCGTATAGTCTCCGAATGCCTTGGCAGAGAAAGGCAGTTTGTGAATGTGGTTCACTGTCTGTTTTAGATTGGGACTTAGCAAAAGAAGCTGCAGTTCATATTAGTTGAAGCTAACTTAACTCTTGAATACAGATAATTTGCTTACTAGTAGTTGTGAACGCCATGCTAGAGAAGTTGATTGTAGATTCAACTATTAATGCTTGCAAAGTATATGTTACAATTTACCCAGTAGAAGTATGAACAGAATATATCAATGTCGAAATCCCGGATTTATTCTGGATTCTTTATAGGGTTATACGCATTTATTATACATGTACTACTCTATGTAATTTTGTTTCTTAGGTTTGGAGATTCTTTTCCCCGGATCCCCGGGAAATTCATGAAATTGAGATTAAAAAAAATCATCATAGCCCGGATAATGTACCTCCCTATTTAAAGCAGTTTCGTTCATGGCTTCATGCAGTATCGGATACCATAGGATTAGTCGGGTCGAAGATTCATACACCCGTCTCTCTCTCTATATATATATATGTACGTATCTATTTATTTATATTAGAATTAGATTCATTTTTATGGAGGCAAATCAAATTTGGTGGGAGGTTTTAAGTGCCAGAACGAATCGTTCCATTTTATGAGTAGTTAGTTCTCTGAAGAAGAAATTTTCCTTGGAAGATTTTTATGGTACATTACAACTAAAGACTCAGTTGCATTAGGGAGGGAGAATGGATGCTCACTCACTTCATATCAATAGAAATCGTCTGAAATAGATATAAACATGCTGAAGGTAGTTAGGAAAATATTGGTGTTGCTATCGATTGACCAGGTTACATTGCTATTTTGAAAGGAAGCATATATCACTATTAAACAACGATTCTACACTTTTGTCTAGGTTGTGGAGATGGAAGCAATTTTACAAGAGCACAATAATAATATGCCATCTCGAGAACTTCTTGTTTCTCTGTCGGAGAGGTTCAGGTACGCATCTTTGATGTAGCGAGATCTTCAAATGATCTCACATTGCATGCGTTTCACATATTGGATTTTGAGATCTTTTTTTCCTGCAGTAACTCAGGAGAGCGAAATGGAAAAATGCAAGTTCAGATGAAGCAAGTAAAGAACCAATCCCCTAATACTAGCCCTCATCATTTTTGAGATAGTATAGCTTTCTGCATGTTCTAAATATATGCTTCTAATGGTAGGTCTGGAATTGGTTCCAAAATAAGCGCTATGCCATACGAGCAAAATCAACAACAAAGACTCCGGTGAAGTTAACTACTTCTCAAAATACAAGAGATGACTTGACTATGATGAGGAATGTTCATCATCAACCTATGGCTTCTCCTGTAATTGCATCCATTTCTGCTCCCACAGGTAGAAGTCAGTTTACTAATCACATATAAACTGCTATAGTTTCAGATAAATATGTTGGATAGGTGTTCACATTGAGCCATCTATCTATTATCAAGTGACTGACCAACGATCTTATTTTACTTTGTTTGTCAGTCCCAACTGCAGGAAGGGTGACGGACACGGATACTAGTTTGATGGAGTTTGAAGCTAAATCTGCTAGGGATGGTGCATGGTATGTTACCAAAATCTTATTAAAACAACAAACTTTGAGATTTAAACAACTATATTCATAAGCTAACCAGTGTCATTTATTCTACTTTTCCTAGGTATGATGTAGCAAACTTTTTTTCACACAGACAAATGGAGACAGGTGATCCTGTATGTACTTACTTATCAGTACCTCCTGCAGCTCATTCCTATATATGGGTCTGTCTTGGTTGTTCATTCTTCTCTTGTGTTTATTAAGTTGGGCAATGTCTTCTTCAGGAAGTGTTAGTACGATTTTCTGGATTTGGAGAAGATGAGGATGAGTGGGTAAATGTACGTAAACATGTGAGGCAACGGTCCCTCCCATGTGAAGCTTCGGAATGTGTTGCAGTCCTTCCTGGAGATCTAATCCTCTGTTTTCAGGTGCCAATTTCTTTGAAATGTTCATGGTCAAATTCGAAGAGAATGTTCATAAATAAAAAAAATGGTTGATTGATTGGACCAACAGGAAGGCAAAGAACAAGCTCTCTATTATGATGCTCATGTCCTGGATGCGCAAAGGCGAAGACATGATGTAAGGGGCTGCCGGTGTCGGTTTTTAGTGCGGTATGACCACGACGAATCTGAGGTGAGTCCAAAGAGCGATTTGTGGCGCAATAATATTTAGTCTTTAGCTTTCCATTATCTTATTTTACAATGCTAATTTTTGCATATATAAAACAGGAAATAGTGCCATTAAGAAAAGTATGCCGCCGCCCTGAAACTGATTATAGGTTGCAACAGCTTCATGCTACAAAAGCCTCCTCTGGAGTTCCTCCATATGCAGCAGCTAAAATGGGTGGCCAAATCCAATCTGCCCAATTGTTACCAAAGCAGCACCAAGTCCACGTCAGTGCCCCCGTGCCACTTCCACACGATCCAAATATCCCTTTTCCAGAAGTAACAGTAAATTTAGGAGTCAAAGGTGGTGAAGAACTTAGAAGTAGTGTCGGTTCTGTTTATGCAGCAGCTCCAAATCCTGCTGTCCCTGGAGTTGGATTAGCAGGTGGCAATGGTGGAATGGAACCTGTGAGAGTCTCAGTGGCCAAGGAGGAACACGCTAGATTCTGAAACAGATGAAAGATTGTTTGGCCCCCAAGAAATATCTTAGTACACTCGGTCGGATATACATTAATTAAGGTAGATTCTAACTTTATTTGTTGTTCAACGGCAAGAAGTAGTTAACAGCAGTGATCTTTCTGTCTATGAATCTGGAGGTATTTATTAATCGACCTATACTTTGTTCTGCACTTCTGGATGCGCCATGGCCATTAAATGATGATGATGATGATATCCCTATTGCCTTCATTAAACAGAGTCAGTCTTATCCGAAATGTTGCAGAAGAGTGTTGGGAAGACGTGTCATGAGGCGTTGTTGTGGTTTCATTGGTTCTCCACGCTGTGATAGTGACGCCTCCTGAAAGGCCAATACTCTGGAGGAGTGCGTTCGGGGACCAAACTGCAAATACGCAAAAACTGATTTAGTCGTTGAATGTGAAATGGGTGGAGGGCCGGCAATGATGTGGTGAAAATCCCATAACCATGGTTATAACCGACTAACTGTTATTGTTTAAAATGGTTAACCGTATCATTATGGTGTGGTGCGGTTATGGTGATAATTTTTTTATTCATAATGGTTATGGTTATGGTATTTGAGTTATACCCCATGGTTATTATATAAATATAATAATTAATTATTATTAATAAACTAATATATACTAAATAATGAAAGTTAATGTAGATACATGTAATAAATAACTATGATGTTAATTTTATATATTTTTATTGTTGACAATATAGATTTATGTATTTTTCAAATAAATTTTTTGGTATTTTATTATATTACATGTAAAATCATGGTTAATAACCATGGTTATTTTAATGGTTATGGTATTGAAAATTGTACCCGTAATGGTTATGGTATGTGGTTTAAAAATATGGTATGGTTATGGTATTTGTCATACCCGTACCATACCCTAACCATTGTCAGACCTAAATGGGTGTATGAATTATAATGTGAAAATGCAATTTTTAACGTTAAGATGGTATAAGCGTAAAGTTTGAGGACCAAACTGAAGAATTCGTAAGAACTGTACAATTTAACAAACTAGGACAAATAATAGGGTTCCAATTAAATGAACTATTATTGTTGTCTTAAAAAGATAATAAAGTAATGTTGTTCCATTAAATGAATATCTACTTTTGTTGTTTCCATGAGAATCTAGCTCATAAGAGATTTAACGGTACTTCATTAATTAGAAAAATAATTAAAATGATAATTAAATCAGAAAGCCATTTACTTACTTTGATTAAGTACATAATAATATATAATTTTAAAAAACTAAAGACTGCTTTTGATACCTTTTTTGTCTAGCGTTATAGAGGGACATCATGCGGTCAAACTCCGACCGGTCAGTCCACCCCCAATTTTCCCACTTTACCCTTCCCATTATTCCGCTCAATTACTATTTACTCCCCACTCCTTAGTTATATAAACAAAAATGCCATGCCATTAATTTTCAGGTCTCTCTTTCGTTGTACAACGGACATTTTTAACGTGCCTGAACAAATTATGACGTAATAATCCAAAAAGTAAATAACAAAATTAGGTTGAGTTGTAATTTTGGGGAGAAAAAATCGATTTTGAATTTATTGAGGATGCTTTATTTTTAAAACAGCATCAACTTTCAACATTTGAAAAAAAAATATTAAATTTGAACTCATATTTTCTATCAATACAAAAATTTCTCCATTTATTTCAAGATTAATGGTGATGCAGCATGGTCGTGTGAGGATGGTGCGGGTGGTATAGGAATAGTGGCCCGGGATCACTCGGGTCGGATTGTCGCCGGAGTCCAAGTCTCGGAAAGGTCGCATTCTATCGACATTTTGGAGGCTCGGGCAATTTTGGTAGGTGTCAATTTAGCGAAACAAATTTGTTGGGATTCGGTTGTAATAGAGTCTGATTCGGAAGTGGTGATTAACCACATCCTCGGGTTAGCCCATTTTGGGGAGATTGATACGATTATACGAAATAGCTTACACGTGGCAGGGTCGTTTGTGAACCTGTCATGGATTAGGATACCTAAATCCGCGAATCAATGTGCGAATTGGGTTGTCAAACAGACAATAGGGGATGTGTCCTCGTGATTGGGTTAGCCAACTCCCAACCCCCCTCTTACAGTTGTTGTATTTAGATTTCGGATGTATCGGAAATTCGCACATTCCCTAATTTTATGAGTAATATACGAAGTTAGTTCTTAAAAAAAAAAATCCCAATTGCTTAGAGTTGTTGATTAACTGTAAAAGCCATATTGCAATATCAATCTCATTAGAGCGAAGAACCCGTGCCAGGTTGGACGAAAGGTGGGGCCCTCGCTGCTTGACTACAGTAATTACCTACATTCGTTCAAAAAGCATATTCTGAGCAAGTCAATCTCCAACCCACGCGCTTCGGTCAGTGGGTGCAGTTCTCTATGTCGCGCGTGTGAACATGAGATTGCAGTACACGATGATATTCCGGATAGTATTATGCCCACTCGCATACCGATGGAGCGTGTTCTGCACTACCGAGTATCGAGACTCGAGAGGACATCATGTTTGATGTACGGTTGGTCGGACTTTAAGTCATTTTTCATATTAAATTTGACCGTTTTTCTAACAAAATATAAACGCCTTTAAAACCCAAAGCCCAAATAAAAAATGATAAGAATTTAAAAAATGAAATGAATAATATTTGAAAATATATAAAATTAAGAAAGGAAATTAGAAAATTTGAATATGTTTTTTTAGTTACATTTTCTTAAAATTCATTTCTTTAACCATCTTTTTTTTTTCTTCTTAGTTTTTTTTTTTGGCCAAGTTCTTAAAATTTGAATATGTTTTTTTTTTCTTCTTAGTTTGAACTAATGTTTTTTTGAATATTTTCTTTTTCTTATCTTAGTTTTAATTGTATATTAAGAGTATAAAACCTTCGTGTCATTTTGTAGAGAGTTCGTCAAATTCCACAAAATACGTAAAATATAAAAGTGCATTATTTTTTGTTTTGGTGAAATTCGTTTTTTCTGTCAAGGAAAAAAACAGAATTTCAATCCGTTCAAAATTAAGTATACGGTTTCCATGAAAATCCAAAATTTACCTATATTATTATTATAAAATAAAAGAACAACAATTTCGATGCAAACTGTAGGAGTGTGTGTGAAACACGCGCTCACATCCGCGCTTTGGTCTAAGTTAAGGAGGGGAAGAGGGGGGAGTTCATATTTATTTCAGTTGTGCTGTACACAGCTAATCATTCCCCCAAGCCCCAAGGGCCCAGCCCTTCTATGGGTCTGAAACAATACGTAATACTGTAATAGTATATATTACGGAAGCGAAAATCATTCTCTTGCAAATTTTGGTTTGAGAAGTGAAAACTCGGTCGCTTTCTTGGGCAAAAATATTAAAATACAAATGCTCAAAGCCAAATGGTAGAACTTAGGTATGGGTTCTACCAATGGGAAAATATTGACCCATGGAAGAAATAAATTCCTTGAAAAAAGGCATGAATTGAGTCGGGAGGGATCAAATGTAAAAATCTGGTCGGATAATTGGTTTGGTACATCTTCTTTAAGATTTTTGATTACCGACCGATCATTCTCAAAGAAAATAACATGCATATAAAATATTTGATGCTTGAAAAGGGTGAGTGAGACTTCTATCTCTTTCCAAATTCCTACTTCTTTAAAAGAAAAAACATGGGTCATCCCGAAAAGTAAATTCGAGGATATACCTGAGAGGAAAATTTGGATAGGATCCCCGAAAGGAATCCCTATGTGGCATCTGTACATCATTATATCAAGCAAAATAGAATGCAAGAGCAGTAGCTCAGAGTCAGTAACTGGGACTGGAAGTGGAATTGCGAAACGATTCCCCGTATCAAATTCATCATCTAGCTATGCAACCATGATTGTATATCATCCGCTAGCATGCTTCATAGTAGGGGCTTGAATATAAGTCCATTGTGTCAACTTTGTGGCAGGAAGGTCGAAAATACCATTCACATTCTTCGTGACTATATAGTGGCGAAAAACGTTTGGACAAATACATGACTCACACAAAATTTGAATAATTTCTTTATGACTAGTATCTCTATGTGGTTGAATCACAATTGCAGGAATAATGTCGTTCATACAAGTGTGATCAAATGAAAATTTATTTTCACTTCAACCATCTGGTTTATTTGGAAAAACAAGAACTCTTGTATTTTTAATACGTCTCTTGTTAAAATTGATATTCTTATTCTTGATTCGAACCAGACAAAAGAGATCGTATATGCTTGTTCAAAAAACAGGGACACTTAGAAGAGGAATTCCATCAAAGTGGGTTGGTCTCAACCTGAACATGGATGAATCAAACTCAATACGGATGGCTCCGCTTTAGGAAACCCGGGACCGACAGAATGCGCAGGGGTACTTAGAAATGAGTAGGGAGAATGGATCAAGGGATTCCAAAGACGTATTGTTACAACAAATAGCCTAGTGGTTGAACTTTGGGGAATCTGTGATGGGTTGATAGTGGCGAAAAACCTAGGAATTGAAGCAATACACATGGAATCTGATACACAGGAAACGATAAACTTGATTATAAAGGATGATGCAGTGGATAGATCACTTATGCCATTAATTCTTGATTGTAGGAAACTAATATTAGACTTTAAGAAATTCAACATTTGACACGTGCTTCGTGAAGCACAAATGGAGTAGCGAACACTCTTGCAAACGATGTTGTTAGAATGGATGAGTATTTTACCATTACGCTAAAAGTACCTTCGGGAATGCTATCTTTCTTTTGTATGATGAATTAGGAAAAACTCTTAGTAGAGTAACTCCTCATATGTAATCTTTATTGCTTTTTCTTCTTAAAATATATATATATATATATAATGCATATAAATAACGTAAAATGAATTTTTAAAAAAAAAACATACATTATAGAACAATATAAATTAGCACAATTTTAAAGTAATGATAGAAAAATCTTCTAACTTCTTTTTATCTTAATTATATATATAAGAACAGCGCTAACATAAAAATAAAAACGATTATATGTAGTTATATATAAAGCACAGGAAAGATGAAACTAACAAGAATGTAAGTTTTTTGTGCTAGGAAAAATAGAATATATACTATTATAATATAAACTATTTATAATATATTGGTTGAATATTTTGCAATATTACATATATATCTAATTACTTATTTTTTAGCTGAATTTTAAGAGTTTAAACAATTTGTTAGTTATTTTTTTAAAACAAATCGCTAACTGATTTTATACAAAAATATAATTTCCTAGCGCCATCTAATTTGTTTTTAAATATTTATCATGTGTCAGTTATTAGATTGCACATTTTCTCATTGTTCAATTAGTAAAGGGTTAATAATAAAAAATTAAACCTAACTTTGAGGAAAAATCAAACAGTAAACCAAACTTTTTTTGTTAACAAACAACAAACCAAACTTTTGAATTGAGCAATCAACAAACCTACATCAATTTTTATTATGTTTGAATGAATTTTTCAATATTTGAGGGAGTTAGTAAGTCAAAATTAGTTGAAATATTCTAAGGAAAGAGTATTACGACTTAATAACTCCCTCAAAAATAGAAAAATCCGTTCAAACATTTTGAAAATTTGAGGTAGGTTTGTTGATTGCTCAATTCCAAAAGTTTGATTTGTTGTTTGTCAACAAAAAAAATTTAGTTTGCTGTTTGGTTTTTCCTCAAAGATCGATTATTTTTTTTGATAATTAACTCATTAGTAAAATACACATTTTTGCAAACTTCAACTAGTAAATTGCACATTTTTTTAAAATTTAACTAGTAATTTGCACATAAAACTTAATAAGACAATAAATAAAAGGTGAATTCTCATCACTTTTTAATAACAAAATAAATAAAAGTTAACAGATTGTATTTTTTTTATAAAATAAACTAATAATTTGTTCATTAATAACACTGTTTCTTGTTTTGTTGCCCAATATATCTTCCCTTCGAATTTCGATTGCTTCTTCTGACTATGATCTGGCCACGTTCAATTCTCATCACATGTGTTTCGTTATTTTCTTTTTTATATATTATAAAATAATTATTTTAAATAGAACTCAAAGTAACAAGAAGTTAAGTCAGTTGGGTTAATTATAAAAAAAAAAACGAATTAAAAAAAAAATTAACAAATAACAAACCAAACTTTTGGAATTGATCAAACAACAAACCTACTTCAAATTTTCATTACGGTTGAACGGTTTTTTCAATGTTTGAGGGAGTTGTTGACTTAATAACTCTCGGAAAAAATTGAAAAATTTGTTCAAACATTAAGAAAATTTGAGGTAGGTTTGTTAATTGTTCAATTTTAAAAATTTGATTTGTTGTTTGTAAAAACAAAATGGCTTGCTATTTGATTTTTTCTTAAATTTCAATTTGTTTTTTAATAATTAATCGTAAGTCAATTCTATATATATAGAATACGGTCTTTTATAAATTATATAATATATATGTGTGTGTTTTCGTAGAATATAATATATACGTTGCTTAGGGGTGGGCATGAACCGTACCTTTACCACATTTTAAAGAGGTACGATTTACCGCTTCAGTTTTTGGCCGCTCCATATTTTGACTAATTTACTGTATCTCTTCTGGACCGGTTCAGAATCTGTTCGGCCAAACCACTTTATATATATTAAAAAAAACTATAATAATACATAATAAATAATACATAAACCATAAACCATAATCCATAATCTATAAACCATAATCTACAATTCATTATACTAATGTAGATCATAAATCATCACCGAACCAACTTTGGTTTAATGGTTTATAGTATATATTTTAAAAATTAAATATAATATTATATTAAAATCGGTACAAGAAGTGGTACAGTTTACCATTTGCGAACCGGTTTTTATACCTCTTTTGAACCACTTCATATTTTTGCAAAAAAAACTGTTTGGTTTGTGAACCGATTCGGTCCGGTTCATGTACAATTCGGTGAACGTCGTTCTTCGAATGGATACTGCAGAATCTTAACTCACAAACCGGCAGCAGGTTACTTTTTTCAAAGTAACATGGATCAATGTAGAAAGAAATTTCATTTAAAAAAAGATATATAAATAAATTGAATTCGTAGGAACATAAATGATAGAAAGTTGGAATATTAGAGATGGGAAAAATAATAAAAGTATATAATTAAAGAATTAGTATTTACAAATACCTATTGTTAAGAAAAAGAGAGATTAAAAAAATCCAATTAAGTTGGTCTACTATTTTTTTTTTTATTTGATAATTATGGATTAAAATAACCGCAATAGGTGACAATTAATCACCCAAGTTCAAAACTACATAACAAAAATTAGCTAACTTTAACAATTCGTGAAACAGAAAAGACCACAGCGTCTTTCCGGAGCGCGATAATAGTTTTCTTCGGAGGAGAGCTATGAATTTCAAACACATGTCGTTGTTTGAGCGCCATACCTGCCATGATATCTTCTACCGCATTCGCTTCTCGAAATATATGTCTGAACTTCATTCTTTCAAACTGCATCAATAGCTTCCTGCAATCCGCAATGATCGACATTAGTTTTTGATTTGACATATTTTCATCAGAGACTACCTTATGGGCTAAGAGGGCGTCCGTCTCAAGGTGAATAGATTTTAATCCGAGTGTCTTTGCCAAAAGCAGTCCGTCTCGGATGGCCCAACATTCCGCAGTGAGACTGTTTGAGCAACCCAAATTCCTTGAGAATCCTGCAACCCAATGACCCCTGTAGTCTCGGATGACCTCATCGGCTCCTGCAAAACCTTGATTTCCCTTAGCAGCTCCGTCTGTGTTAATTTTAAACCAATCATTTTATGGAGGAACATAAACTCATTAATGGAAATAAACTCATTAGCGATGTTAGTCTAAAGATAAACATCTTGGTGAAATTTTGTCTGAGATAAAGATAAATTATAAACAGACGAAAAAGCAGGTTTATCATTAAAAATAAGAGAGTTCCTATTTTTCCAAATGTTCCATAGAGCATATGGGAAAAAGAACTTCCATTCAACACTTTGATTATTGACTCCTGCTTCGTGACACCCATACTTGATCCACTCATTCAAGGGATACTGGAACGATTGCCCCAGACTTGGCGGCCCAGTGACTGAATTCCACATATCCTTAGCATGTTTACACCCACGCAATATGTGGTCTATGTCCTCTATCCTAGAGTAACAAATTTGGCACAGAGAGCTCAAATTACATCCTCTATGGTTCAATAGTTTGCCGGTGGCTAGTCTATCTTTTAGGCACAACCAGATAAAATACTGAATTTTTGGAATAGTCTGCATCTTCCAAATCCAATCCCATTGATTAATTGTCTGGTTTTCTGTGTCATGACCTGCTAAAAGAGAGTATGTTGATGATGTAGTGTAATTTCCCGAGTGTGTAACCTTCCAAATTTGCGTGTCCGAGGATACATTGGTCTTGTCCCCTGGAGTACCTCGGAACATGTCCACAAAATTCTTGGGGAAGTCAAAGGAAGTTCTATCTAGACTCCATTCATCATTTCGGAAGACATCTCCTACCATCAATCTGTCTTCTTCATAGCTCAGTGGACCGTAGATTGCTGCTCGCAGGGGTTGATTACCCACCCAATTATCGTGCCAAAATTTAATATCCCTACCATTTGCCACCACCCACCCTGAACCTAATTTAAGGGTGTTCATACCTTCATTAATTGCTTTCCAATTACAAGGTGTTTTATTCGAAGAAGTGAGAGAAGTTTCATCCTGCTTAAATGTTCTGTTTCTAATGACCTCAACCCAAGGAGCCGTTTCCTTCTTCAATCTCCAAGCCAAACATCCCAGGAATGCTTTATTTCGATACAATGCTGACTGCAGACCAAGTCCCCCTAGTTTTTTCGGCTTTGTTATTTCCTCCCAATTGATCAAATGGATTTTCCTTTTCTGGTCTGTGGATCCCCAAACAAAATTTCTATTAATCCTGTCCAATTCTTTACAAACTGAACTAGGAAACATAGTACATTGCATATAGTAGGAGGGAATTGTGGACAAGACCGATTTGACCAACGTAACTCTACCTGCCATTGATAACAACCTTGCCCTCCAACCCGAAAGTTTATTTCTAACTTTATCCAGAACAAAGTTAAAAGAGCTAACTTTCAAGTTTGACAAATCCAAAGGAAAGCCAAGGTAAGAACCAAAGTTTTCAACAGTTCTAAACTGTAAACTCGTTGAGATATGAGTTCTTTTGGTAGCTGAGACATTGTTTGAGAAAACCATGATCGACTTCCCCTGATTTACCTTTTGCCCTGAAATGTCGCAAAACTCATCTAGGACCGAGTTGATACAGTTACAATTTTCAGGTGTCGCCTCTCCCATTAGAATGAGGTCATCAACAAAGAAAAGATGGGATAAGGTCAAGCTACCTCTTCCCACTTTTATTCATTTCCATTGACCTTGCATCACTTTCTCATCGATAAGAAACGCCATATATTCCATGCATAGAATAAAGATGTACGGAGAAAGAGGATCACCTTGTCTAATGCCTCTGGACGGATATAATTTTTCTAGTTTGCCCCCATTGAACGGAATTTCGATTGAAGACGTGGAGATACAACTCATAATCAACTTAATGACTTTATCAGGGAATTTAAAGAAAATGAGTGTTCTTCTGATTAAATCTCACTCAATTCTATCATAAGCTTTTTCAAGGTCTATTTTAATGATCATGCACCCCGTTTTGCCCTGTTTATGCTTTGAGAAATGAAGCACTTCTCTAAGCAGAATAATATTATATGAACCCCTTCTCCTTAGGACAAAACTAGTCTGAAAAGGAGAAATGATATCCTTCAAAACAAGTCTAATTCTATTCACCAAGATTTTTTAAATGACTTTGTAAATAGAATTGCAAAGACTAATAGGTCTGAACTGGGAGACTGAATTAGGCTGACTACATTTTGGAATTAAGCATATGGGCGTCTCGTTCCAACTTGTAGGGATATACCCCCTTTTAAACACCTCACTGATAGCCTCATTCAGAGAGCTACCCGTACAGTTCCAAAGCTTTTCAAAGAAAGCCGGGTGAAGTCCATCAGGTCCCGGAGCTTTAAACGGTTTAAGATCCCAAGTGGCTTTCCTAATTTCTTCAAAAGAGATGAAGTTGTTTAGGCGACGGATTTGATTAACAGAAAGAGTAGTTCTCCAAGAATCAGGCTGATCAACCACCATTGGTGAGGTAACCTTTGAAGTTGTGAAGAGATTTGAAAAGAATTTTTGAAATTCCTCTTGAATGAGACCCTCATCAAAAATCCAATTTCCAATTAAGTCTTTGATTGCCAAGATCTTGTTTCTTCTTCTTTTAACAAGAGTAGAAATGTGATAGAATTTGGTGTTTCTATCCCCGTCTGTGATCCACTTTGTGCGCGACTTTGCAGCCCAAAGTTTTTCTTCCTGGTCAAGAATCTGAGACAGCTCTGACTGAAGCTTCTTTTCCAGAGTGACAATAAAATCATTAGGAGAGTTAGCAATACACTTTTGAGCCCCTGAGATCCTCCGAAGAATTTTTTCTTTCCTCTGAAACACATTTCCAAAGGTTTCTTTATTCCGGGCTCTGGCTTTATCAGGGAAATGGTTAATGGCAGGAGTGATCCTATTACTAAATTCACTCCAAGTATTCTTAACCAAAAGTTCAAAACTAGGGTGATCAAGCCACATAGGTTCCATCCTAAACGGTCTAATTACCCTGCTATCACCGTCTCCACCCAAATTTATAAGAAGCGGGCAATGGTCAGAGTGAGTTCTCGTAAGATGAGTTACAGATGCATTGGGAAATCTAAATTTCCAATCCATGTTCGCCATCATCCTATCTAGTCTCTGCTGGATTAATCTATCAGAATCCCACATATTGATCCAAGTAAACTTCGGCCCCCTAAAGCCTAGGTCAGTCAAATTATAATCACTGATCATATCGTTAAAGAGAGACACCCTATTCATGCAAACTCTATTTCCCCCCCCCCCCCCCCCCCCAATTTTTCAGTACTATTTGTGACATCATTAAAATCACCAACAACAAGCCAAGGACCAGATAAATTAGAGGCAACCGATTTAAGATTATCCCACAGCAGCAATCTTTCATTTAAATTGGGGCTAGCGTATTGCAGACATGAACCAAGACAGGTTAGAAGGGATAACCTGGATCTTGAAATGTAGTTCCTGCTCTGTAGACGCCAATTTCGTAATAGTTGTCTCGTAATCATTCCAGAGCACAATGATTCCTCCCTTAAAACCTCTTGCTTCCACCCCTAGAAAATTGTTGAACGGAAGTTTTCCTGCTTGGTCAACCATCTTTTGGCCACTGAGCCTAGTGTCAATTAAAATCAACACTGTAGGTTTATGACTATGGATGAGCGGCTTAACCGCCTTGACAGCTGCAGGATTACCAAATCCTCTAACATTCCACATTATGGATCTCATGTGAGTTTTTTCTGGAACCATATAAAACTTTATTTTTCCTCATGTCTTCATCTCGAAAACAACATTTTAATATACTTATTTTATATTTAAAACAATTCTCATTAAGGATTTACGGCTGATCATGAATATTTTTTATGTCACAAGTTTTAAATAGTACTTCTAATTAAAAGATAAAATGCAGAACCGCTAAACTATCTTAAATATTTCATTATCAGATCAAATTGATTTCTGCTTTGACCACTTTGTTGGCTTCTATCGTCACAAAAGAATCCTAATATTTTGTAATACCAATTATAATTATCGACATGGCCAATCATGGCTCCATTGATTAATTCACCTGATGAGTGATGATATACTACTCAATTATTAGAATAAAATATTCAACACAAACTATTAATTAACTAGGACTAGGATAGATAGAGGAATTTTGTTTTTTTAAAGTAACTATGTTACTTTTTTTTATTTAGAAAAGTAAGTATAAATTTTTTTTTTTTTAGAAAAAGAGGTATACGCGCACACCGGGGTCGCACCTATTGGACATGCGCACCCCATGTGAATAGGCGCACCCCAGGGGTGCACCTATGGGTAGTATGTTCTATTTTTTTAAAAATCATTTTGTTCGAAAATGATGACTCGATGTTTAATTAAAAATAAAATTATATATCTATTAAAAAATTTTATAGTAAGTAAATATTTTAATTGCGATTCAAATGATGCAAAAAATATTAAATTTGGATTTACGGATTGACTGTACGGCATGCCGTAAGTTGAGATATGAAAATTGTACCTAAAAAATTATAACTCGGACCATGTAAGTCCAAACTCAACACGGTTAACGTTATTTATGTGGTAATTCAATTATCTATCTAGGGTAATTTTTTGATTGGAAATACAGTGATTTTGTAACTTAACATCGTTTACACTAGAATTTGACCGAAATAATAAAATGCATTAGGTGATAAATTTAATTATGTACTTACTCAAAAACATTACGGTGCGTAGATAATTTAATTACGAATTAAATTACGCTAACTATGCGTTAATTTTTTACTTTTAGACTGACTGTAAAATACGGTACGTAAAAAACTCTACATACGATACAAAAACTTACAGATAGTGTTTTGAATAGTAAAAATCACTATTCAAAACAGTGATTTTTACTATTCAAAACACTATCTGTAAGTTTTTGTATCGTATGTAGAGTTTTTTACGTACCGTATTTTACAGTCAGTCTAAAAGTCAAAAATTAACGCATAGTTAGCGTAATTTAATTCGTAATTTAATTCGTAATTAAATTATCTACGCACCGTAATGTTTTTGATTTTTTTGAGTAAGTACATAATTAAATTTATCACCTAATACATTTTATTATTTCGGTCAAATTCTAGTGTAAACGATGTTAGGTTACAAAATCACTGTATTTCCAATCAAAAAATTACCCTAGATAGATAATTGAATTACCACATAAATAACGTTAACCGTGTTGAGTTTGGACTTACATGGTCCGAGTTATAATTTTTTAAGTACAATTTTCATATCTCAACTTACGGCATGCCGTACAGTCAATCCGTAAATCCAAATTTAATATTTTTTGCATCATTTGAATCGCAATTAAAATATTTACTTACTATAAATTTTTAATTTTTTTTTAATAGATACATAATTTTATTTTTAATTAAACATCGAGTCATCATTTTCGAACAAAATGATTTTTATTTTTTTAAAAAAATAGAACATACTGCCCATAGGCGCACCGGGGTGCGCCTATTCACATGGGGTGCGCCTATGTCCAATAGGCGCGATCCCGGGGTGCGCGTATACCTATTTTTCAAAAAACAAAATTCTATACTTACTTTTCTAAATAAAAAAATTAACATGATTACATTTTAAAAAAATCTAGATAGATTTATAAAATATATTTAATAGGATTCGGGTAAATAGGAAACAATTATAGTTATAATTATATGTATATGTATAATTTGTGTGTATGTGAGATCTGTTTCTAAATAGGTTGTATTTAGGGCTGGCAATGGTTAGGGTATGGTCAGGGTATGCCAAATATCATAACCATACCATATTTTTAAACCACATACCATAACCATAACCATTATGGGTACAATTTTCAATACCATAACCATCAAAATAACCGTGGTTATTAACCATGGTTTTAACCGTATAACCATATTTATTCCACATGTAATATAATAAAAGCCCGAAAATTTAATTTTAAAAAATACATCTATCTATATTACCAACAATAAAAATATATAGCACTAACATCATTCATTATTTAATTCATTATTTAGTATAATAATATATTTATAAAAGATAGCTTTATTTTCTTTTTTTTTTGACAGCTTTGATATACAATTGTTCAACAATTCATTATTTAATTCATTATTTAGTATAATAATATATTTATAAAAGATAGTTTTATCTTTTTTTTTTTTTCGACAGCTTTAATGCTTTATGCTGTAATTTATATGTAGTATAATATATATATATTAGTTTATTAATAATAAATAATTATTATATTTATAAAATAACCATGGTTATAACCATGAGTATAACTCAAATACCATAACCATAACCATAACCATTATGGGTAGAGAATTCATCACCATAACCGCACCGCACCATAATGGTACGGTTGACCATATTAAACAGTAATGGTTTGGCCAAAAAAAAAAAAAAAAAAAAAACAGTAATGGTTATAACCGTGGTTATGGATTTTTCACCGCACCATTGTCAGCCCTAGTTGTATTTGAAGAATCAGAGACAATTTATATTCTATATATGCATAATTACTATATATATTTATGTTTATATTTGAATTAATGTTGATTAAGAATTATCATCATTAATAAAATATAAATTTCAATATAAATAGTATATATGTATACACTTTTTCTTTTCCCTTGTTGATTCCAAAATATAAGTACTAACCTAATATATATTTATACAAATCACATGCAATAATTAAAATAAATCATAAGAATCATAGTTTTACTTAATTACTATTGTTTTTCAATATGTATCCTATTTCAAAACAAATAGTAAAATAGCAATTTTTGAAAAATATTTACCAAATTATTATAATTTGCGACTGTTAGTCACGTATAGAAATAAACTTAAATTTTACCCATTACTGACAGTCGCGAATAAAAGTTAAGTTAAAGGCAGTCAGTACTGCAGTGCTACATGTAATGCTAGTTACGAGTTGTATTAATTAAGTTATTAGTTTTTTTAAACATTTAAATAAATACAATTATTTTAGTTATATTTAAAAAAAAATGTTATTTTAGGTACCATACATATTACATTCTGATTTGGATTAGACCGATTGAGTTTCTATTAAAATCTTCAGTCGAGAGACCTTAGTATGGATTGCAATCCAATTCCAGACTCGTTCTATAGCCTTAAATGGGCAATGGTCCTTCTCTCTATATGAAATCAGTACGACTCCAATAAATTGCAGCTTCAATTGATGTTGAATTTAATTAAAAGACGGCAGAATTTATAGAATTGTAGTATTTTTAAAATTATAAATACATTTTTGATGGTTTTAAGCTAATTATTTGGTTTTTGAGGGGAAAATAATAAAAAGACAACTATTGAAAATTGACAAAACAAACAAAAAAAGGATGAAAATTTTAAAAATAACATATAAAAGAGCATTTCTCGAAAAACATATGAACTCCAAGTCATTTTTACCTTGAATTTATATAAGAAGATAATGTAATAAGTTTTAATATCTAAATTCTAAACTCCAAATAGATAATTCTAACAACAGCATCTAATAAAAGTTAGCACCGTAATCTCATTGACTGCCGTAAATGAGTCAAAGTTCATCAAATCGATGCGTCTCCTCTTTTTACCAGCTGTAAAACCTAGAAGTTGAGAGCAGTAACGTTAAATCCTTTGATTTGTTTTCTTCAAATTTAATCCTAATTTAATAATTAATTACCAAACTAACACTTACATTTTAAAATTTACAAAAATGGGATAAAACGCTGATCGGGTTAGCATTTTTTATTTTGAAAAGTAAAAAACGATGGCTCTGTCAACGACTCAGCGTTCAAAGCGTTTAAGAGTTTAAATACCACGACATCATTCTTCTCTGCAGAATGTCGAAACGCCTCCCAGTATGAGAAACTATATTAATCACATAGATCTCCATACTATTCTCACACATTTCAAAGATGTCTTTCAATGCAGTGTCATTGTTTATTGAAAAAACAGTGTTATCCAACTTCCAATTAAGTTCAAACTCATTATATTTTCCAATTTCGTAAGCAACAACAACAAGTTCTTTCAACTGAGTTAGAGATATACTTTTGGAGGTACACGACATGGCAGAATTACCTCCAACATAACTAACAATGTCTTAAGTGGTAATGATTCTACCACCATTTCGACAAATTATAACCATCATCTGAATTCAGTAATTGTAAAATTTAGTACAAAAGTATTTGAAAATATTACCAAAATAATACTATAATTGACATTCTAACTACTGAGTATGCATTCTAACAACTAATTCAATCTAATTTTATTCAATAATAACATTTACCCCGAATAAAAAATAAAGGTTTGTGATCACTTACTTGTGGAAATGCAATATACCGACTGTGATGTCACAACAAAAAGGGTGGTGATAATGATGTTGTTGGCGGTGGTGACAATGAAGGAGAATGCGTAAGACAACGGGATGGAGAACATGGCATTAGAGCAATCGTCCTTTCTTCTTCTCTCGAAGCTCGACAGTCTGCAGAAGAAGAATATTTTTGTGGTATTTAAAAATCCTTAAACGCTAATCAATCAGAATTTAAAGGTTAAACGCCGATCGCGTCAGCGTTTAAGTATTAAACGGTGATCTTGTCAACGCTCATTTAAACTTGAACGTTGACGAGGTCAGCATTTTTTACTTTTCAAAATAAAAAGTGCTCATTTTGTGCGTTTTATCCCATTTTTGTAAATTATAAAATGCGATGGTTAGTTTGGTAATTAATTATTAAAATTGGGTTAAATTTGAAGAAAAGAATTATAAAACGAGACAGGGGTATTTTAGTCAGAACACTAATTCCTACGCGGAACTGAACCACTTATATTTTGCTAGTGACAAACTGCTCTCTCGTCAGTCGTCATATTCCAGTCTCTCTCAATCAATCAATCTACTCTCTTCTCTGCAAGACCAAGAGTAGCGGACTAACCCGACCCGACCCAACCCCATCTCTCTCTACTGTATTTCTCCATCACCACTGTTAGCGTCACTGGTTCAACGTTTGGTCACTGGTTCGTTCGAATTGGTTGCAAAAGATCCGCTAGGGCTTTGTCAAATCTCGCATGACTGCGTCAAATCACAGGAATTCCGAATGGACGCTTCTTCAATTGATTATAGACCCCATCGCACCACAAGCAGCAACAGCAACACCACCAAGACTACTGCTGCTACTAGTGAGCTCTTTATCTGCTTCACCTCTCGACTATCCTCCTCTTCTTCCATGAAGATCTCTTCAAACTCAAAGTCCATACCCAGCCCTGGCAGAGCCAGGGACTGCTCACAGCATATCTCGCTCTCTTCATCCCTCAGCCGCCGGATCAGAACTAACGGAAGCCTCAAGGGCGGACAGGCTTCACCCATGTTCCCCTCCGGAGGGAAGAAGCGCGGGGGCGCTGGATACGAAAACCCAGAACCCAGTTCCCCCAAGGTTACCTGCATTGGTCAGGTCAGGGTCAAGACCAAAAAGAAGCAGCAAGCCAAAAAGTTGAGAAACGGATCTCAGCGTAAAGGAGAGGTGAGTTTAAGATTGGACGAAAACTGTCTCTTTTTTTTTTAATGGAAAAAGCTTCAATTTGTCTGATTTCTATTTTCATGGCGGTGAAGCAGGTCAGTTTCAGGAAGTTGGAGCTGAGTAGATCTGGGCACCACAGTTTTCAGCAACAGCAGCATCTGGGGAGTACTTCGGAAGGGCTACCGCACAGGAACCAGCGGTGGGTTCACTTTCCGGTGACCATCTGTGAGGCTCTGAGGACATTCGGCGCCGACTGGAATTGCTTATTGCCTTGCCGCTCCTCCTGCATGTCTTCCAAGGAAGATAAGGTGGGGTCTGCCGACGGCGGCGCAGGAAGTGGCAATGGAAGTAATTCCTGCGGTGCGGTGATTGCGAGGTGGCTGGTGGCGGTTCAGGATGGAGAAGGGAATGGAAGAAGAGAGATCGAGTTGGTGGTCGGAGGGGAAGAAATGGATGACCGAAATTACCGGAGCCAGCGGCGGCATATTTTCGAGGGCCTTGACTTCAGTGAGGAAAAAGAAGTACCTGCAGCTAAAGAAGATGAAGGAGAGAGGCTCAGTATCAACATTCCCCCAAAAAATGCACTTCTGCTGATGCGATGCCGGTCCGATCCGGTAAAGATGGCTGCCCTCGCCAACCGGTTCTGCGAGAGATCCGATGAAGACAATGAGAAAGACGGCGAAGGTGAGGCGGAGGAAGTCGCCGGAGTAACTGATGAAGAAGTTAAGTTTGAGCAAGAAATGGAGGAACTAAAAGAGGAAAAAGATGAAGAGCAGAAAATTCTAGAAGAAGCCGAGTCATGCTTAAGGGTCGAGGAAGAAAAAATATATGAGGAAGTCAAAATCTATGACCATAACCTAGAATCAGAATCAGAGGAGAAGATGAATGAAGAAGATAACGGAGAAGACGAGGAGTTTGAGCTGATGTGTGGATTTTTATTTCGTGATGCTGAAGAGGACGAATTCGTCGATGCAAACGGAGACGATGATGGATCGGAATCTGAAGAAATGGACGAAGCAACAGAATTGGACGAATCGGTGAACTGGGAGGCAGAAGAAGACGCAGAGAAGCCATTGGAGGCCAAAACAAAGCCAGAGACGGCACAGAATTTGGAACCTGACGACGGAGACCCAAACCGGAAACCTAAGGTTAGAGAGAGAGAGGATTCGAGGTTGCCAGAATGTCTACTGCTCATGAGGTGCGAGCCGAAGCTATCGATGGAGGTCTCTAAGGAAACCTGGGTCTGTAGTACGGATTTCATACGGTGGTTGCCGGAGAGACATTCGAACAAGGCCGCTATCCACGGCTGCGTCGAAGAAGAGCCTGTAAAGAAGAGGAACAGCACGGAAAGGCGGCCCAGGGCCACCGGGCTCACCGCGCACCAGACCCGCATCCTCCAGCAGCCTCCGAGGAACTCCGTCTCCTTCCCTGCCCAAGCAATGATCGCCGGCCGTCGTAGCTCCGTCGGCAGTAGCGACCGCGAGGAATCGATGGCAGTGGTGATTGAGAAGAAGCTGAGGAGCTCGAAGACAGAGGAGCCGCTTGCCCTTACGAGGTGCAAGTCGGAGCCGATGAGATCAGCCATTAAGCTTGCGGCGCCGGATTCGTGCTTCTGGAAGAACCGGAAGCTGGAGCCGCAACGTCCGCCTCGTGTAAAGGCGTCTGGAGTCGGGTTCTGACTCGTGTCCGATTAGTGTGTGTACTGTATAGTGTTTTGTCTTTTTTCTTATCTTTTTTATTTTTGGAGGGTTTATTTAATTTAGTGTAAAAGAAAGGTTAGAAACACTGTCATTGTCATGTGAGGTTACAGTAGTTTTTTTCAGGTTCTGTTTTATTGCTGTCTTTTTGCTACATTATATTATGATGCATCATTGTAAATCTCTAGTCAAATTCGTTTTATGTTATTTTTTTTAAACTAAACTCGTACCCGAACGGACTTATTAGCAATTTTTTTTTTTAGTAACGAAGTAACCGAATATAATAAAATAAAAAAAAATATCTACCGTTAATTTCTATTAAGAATAAATGAAAAATATCATGTAAGAGTGTAAGCAGCAAACATGAACCTAAATTTACACGAATGAACAAGTAGGTATATGAACCGATTCAAAAATCGGTTCAGTCGAACTACTTTTTTTTTAAGTAGGTTTTATATACTGAATACATGCATGACTCAACTCTAGACGTCCTCAGAGTGTTCCTTGATGCACCGAGAACGTATGAAATTGAGTCATGCATGTGTTTGATATATATATCTTAACTGTTTTTAAAAACAATAAAGTGGTCCAATCGAACCGGGATTTGAACCAGTTCAGGTACCTACTTGCTCATTTGTGTAAGTTCAAGTACTTGTTTGCTTCTCATGTGATATTTTATGTTGATTTTTAACGGAAATTAACGATATGTACATATTTTCTTATTTAAGAAAGTTAGACAACCTATTTATTACAAAAAAAAAAAGGTTCAAATACCTATTTGCTAATCATTGTCAAGCTCGGGTAGTTGTAGATAGTTTTCCCTTTTTCTTTACTCTATTTTTATATTTATTTATTTTATTATACTAATTATCTATTTCATTTCATTTTTGACGTTAGTGACAAAATTTACATCAATAAAAGTACTGTTTTTTCTTTTTAATTTTAAATGAATATATTAAATAAATATACTTTTTTTTTTTAAATTTGATTTAACCCTGATTACCCAAATATCGTGATCATATTTCCTTTCCTTGCAAAACTTTCTCAATAAAGAGGGCAAGTCGAATGCGATGTTAAGACAACGAAAGCCGATGAATTATGGCAACGATAGGCCCATGCCTGCCTTATCATCCTACTTCTATAATTCATTCTAATAAAGGCCGGGTACGATGTGACGTCATGTGACGTCCGAAGAAAAGGTCAGAACTCTCTGGACTCAAAAACAGCAGTGTTGATGAAAGATGAAGCCATATTCCAGCAATGCCATAACATTTATAGGACCTAAAAGGCGTTCAAGCCAACCTGGCTCATCACCAAATATCGTATCTGGGTCCTGATGTCGGTGAGACGATTGACCAAGGCCAAGGTACTCTGTCGGTCAGTCAAACCAGGCACACTAGGTGGTGTAAGTCGGGGCCCTTGGGTCAGGTGAAGGGAAAATGAGGATCAAACATGACCTAATCTGCAAATTTAGTAGTTGAATAATAGATTGAGTCCTCTAATCATTAGATTTTCTTACTAGGTTAAAGTATTAAGATTAAAGTTTTTCTTCTTCTTCTTCAAAGTATTAATTTCTAAAGTATTAAAATTTATGTTTTTTAATTAGAGGTTTAAGATTCAAGCTCAATCTTCATGGCTAGCAACCATAACCTTTAAGAGCCGACTTCGATGCAAGTAGAAATTATGGTAGGTGTAGAGTAAATTAAATATACGCAAAGAATGCTACCCTCCAAATGAGTATTAGAGATAGAGACAACTCACGGTAAAAAAATAAAAATAAAAAATTAACTTAATGTTTAGTGCTTGCTGTTGCTCTCAAACTACTAACCTTTTAAGTTTTAACTGACCCCACTAGGGTAAGCCTCGGTAACCAGGACCCAAGGGTAGAGAAGCTTTTGAGTGAAATGTCTAGGAGTAGATCTAATATATAATCTTGGCCAAAAAAAAAAAGGATCTAATATATAAAATAGTTTTGAGCACTAAATAGAGAATTTTTTAAATTATAGATAAATGAAGACATGACTTACTATTTATGGGGAGTAGTTTTGGACACTTCATAAATACAATTTTTAAAAAACAATTATATGGATCTTACTTTCTTAGTAGTATAATCGAACTCTACATGAAAATTGTTAATATTAATAGGTATAGGGTATCATATTGGACATACAATGTCATACAAACTTATCTTTATCTATTCATTTTACAATACTAAGATTGAACATACAAATACATAATAATAAGAAAAGCAATTAATGGAATATTAATACTTATTTAGTGGCATATTCATTCTAGTTCTAATATAAGTATTCTACTACTAAAATCGGAATGGTTTTACATGTTTTTATATTTTCTTTCCAAACCCTATGACGACAAAAACATCATAATCAGACATTATCTTATAGTAGTAGGCAATTGGCCAAAAAATAATAGTAGTAGGCCATGATCCAAACATTGAAACATGTATTCTGCTCTCCTCTACCACTTAGGTTATGTACTAATTAAAGTTTTGGTACCAATTCTAAATGACATAAAGTTTAAGTAACAAATAGCAAAATCAAGCCATTTTACAAAGAAAAAATGTACATTATTATTATTATTACCAAATAAAAAAAAAGGTGACTATACGCACTCCACACGAGCTTTGAACTTGTTACCAAAGTTCGTGAATATATTTTCTTCCGTTATTTTCCTACCAAACTTTGCCGCCAAAAAATGAGCATGAAACACCAGATGGTCCAGCGCACACACTCAAGATAGGACACACTTGTTCTCGTTGGCTAAATAAAGCAAATTCAGCAACAATTCAGGATTGCACATAAGAAAAATACATCTACACTAACCTGAGGCGAATCTACCATTTTGAGAAGCTTGCTGAGCATTCATGTGATATAACAAGGCTGTTGAATCATCTGATACGGTTCTCAAATAAGAACTGGACGTTGTCAGGTAACTTGGGATTCCTACGTGCAGTGATCTTTATATGTGCACCATTCACAACCATACGCTGCAGCACTCTTGCAATGTTCTTTGTGTCATCAATCCCTAGATGGTGACTCCCAAAAGAAGGTATTCCCAGCTGCTTCATCATGGACATCATTCCTCTTGCCTGTTTATATGCAATGACAATAAAGCACCATAAACATATAAAAATAACCAAATCTATGACCACCCCACCCCACCCACGAAAAAAGGGACGGGGATAGTTCTTAAACAGATTAAAGTGGATGGAAAATCTGTCTGGATGAACTAACCTCTCTGTTGTAGAAGTTCAGATACACGTCCTTTAGATTAATCCATTCCATGAAATACCGTGGGAGTTTTATTCCTGATACCTTGCATTGTTGAGGGACCTTTGTCTTCAAATCCCAATTTCCACTAGTTTCACAAAAACAAAAGAAAAACTATTGAATTAAGGACAGTGTAGCAGACACCTTTAGCTTCCATCTTTTGTACAACCGTGAGTCAAATAACAAACAATGTCAGGTATATGCTACATAAGATTTAGATAGCTTATGAATGGCTGTGAGTAAATTCCTATGTATAGAAACTAAAGAAATGAGAGAAATGAGATACCACATGGTGAGCAATGAGAGCACATGTAGACTTAGAAACTAAAGATAAAATAAGCTGTATGGAAAAAAAAAATTGTGATTTATTCTCTTTAGCTTTCATTATTTTTTGAGTTTGTTTTCGCTCACCAAGTTACAAATGCAGCTCGATTAAGTCCACCATCTTCTTCTTTTACCCAGAGTTGATGTTGAGTCAACCAATCTTCAAATTGATCTATAACGTCCTTGAATGGGATAGCTGTGTCATGCCATACACTGTACCCAGTTGAACAGTAAATCACGCTTGAGTCATTTGCTCAAATCTGCCATTCTATCAGCTAAGGTGAATCATAAAGCAGAATTTGCAGTGGAAATTAGTCCTATCCATTCAATTCAGATTCGGGAAGAGTACTTAATACACATTTATGATTGCAGATACATTTTACATCCTACCGATCAACCCCAAATTTGCCATATTTTCCTTCAATGTATTCACTTGTCCTTTGTTCACTCATCTTTGAAGGCCTCACGAACCTGTGAAATGTTTAGACAAAAGAAACCATAAAAGCCTTTCAGGAGAGCTCATAATAGATTATTTAGAGAACCGAACATTATAGTATTATAGCAAATGCATGCGTAGGATACAATCTGAAAGAAGGAAGAGTAGCACCTGTGAAATGAATCAACAATGTTCAGTGTTCTAGCATCAACTATCAAGACTGGAAATTCAAGAATCTCAACTTTTCCTTCCAAATCAAGCACCAAAAAGTAATCTACATCTTGACCACGCGTGCATCCTAGATCAGCAACATTAACTTGAAGATCTTTCCCAACATTGTGATTGAACTTCTCAATGTGGATGGGGTCATCCATCTGAAAGTCAGAAAAGCTTCAATTACAAAACTCAGACTGTGAATCTTCATACTTAAGTTAGAATTACAGCTTGCCAATTCAACTGTTAATACTCAAAGAAAATGAAGTACAACCAATTTCCATATATCTCAAGGTGCAAAAAGAGAGAGTAGTTCCACCAATGAAGAAAAAGCCCTCAAGATGCAGTAGGCATTTTAAATTATCATTTGCATGAAAATTTTGACAAACTAAAAGTCAGGTAAACGCCTAATTTCAAAGTATCATTGAAGCATTTAATCGAACAAGTTGCACGCATGGCAGTTGCAGCAGACAGACCCCTAACAACTTCGCCAAACAATCACATAATCAGTTATCAAAGTAAAAATATTAAGAAAAATCCGTTGTTCAGTTTCACCAAAGAGATAGAAAATGATTGAACCGCTAATCAGCCGAACCTCCAGCTTCTACATAAACCAAGAACCTCGTCGGTAAACTCCAGCATACGTACCATAGTGCATCTTCCCTGTGTGTGGTACAGACACATTGGCCTCCAACGCTGACTGCTATTTCTCCCGATAAGCTCTGAAGAAAGGCAAGTATCCGACTGTTGTTGTTGTGCCTCTGTAGCGACACCTGACGAGGTGGATATAGACGCTATGGCGTTGAAATTGCGGAGAGAAGAGTGGGACCCCATGGAAGAAGCGATGGAAGAGAAACGAATAGCTGAAACTGAAGTCCTAGGCAGCGGGAGCCTTGAAAGAGAAGACGCCATGGCTCGCATGACCGTTGAGACAGCGGGAGATTCTTGTGGTGCCTGAGTCTCCTCCAGATGGCGGATCATAGTCATAGCCCAATACTTTTACCCAACTGATTGATAATCCTATACTTTTAGTTTGTGATAATTACATCCATGAACTTTACACATAAAGAATTATACCCCTCCAAGTGGATGAGAAATTGAGAATTGTGGTTGAATTTTTAATCACTGACTTTGAAAACATGATAAATTGTTAGATTACATTTTTATTTTGATAATCATTCCTTGTGAGACTCGTTTGCAATATATTGATTACTTTATAATGGGTTAAACTGCACACTGAATCCAGCATACTAAATAACATTTTTTCTAAAATAAATACTGAAATAAGTATTGAATTTTTAAAATAATTATATAAATTCTCAATCTCATTGATCAAACTATAGATTTTGGTTAACACCACCTTCCCCTAAATAAAGTGAAAATTTTTGTACCAAAAAACAAAATATATTTTTTTAAATGATTTTTTTTAATTGTTTCTAAATTGATTAAAATGGCTCAATTCTTGATTAAAAATTATAATTCAAATTTAACTGATATATATAATCACTAATTCAAAATTTATCATAGAAAGAATTGTAATTAAATTATTTTTATACGATAAGATTCTAAAATGTCAAAATTACTCCCAATGCATCTAAGCCGACTTTTCCGTTTGACGTTAGTATATGATATGCCCTACACACCCCACCCATCTTATCTTATAAGACTTGAGAGATCCAATGCACGACAACTGAGGCCAAACAATGTTGTTGGACAAATATGCATGATATCGTCGACAAATACAATTATGGTAAACTTGGAGACTTTAACTTCACATCCTTTACCGTACCTCATCAATGCAACCAAACGTCGCCGTTAGACCACGGACGTGTCTCTTCCACTTTGTCAATAGCAGTACACATCACATATATAGAACACACACACATATATATATAGTAAGTATTTGTCACATAATTGAATATATAATTTTTGAGTTGGTGTATTATATAAGTAGAAAAGATTTACGAATTACAACTTATTAACTTAAGATTTGGGGTTGGATATAATTTTTCTTAATTAGATTCTTATATATTTAAAATTTTTAGATTATACATAGAAAAAATGACCACACAATCCTAAGAATTAACTACAAATAAAACAAAAATATTAATTTATAAACATTTATTTGGTTCAACGAATTCAGACTTAAAAAAAAAATCATTGAAAACTCGATTAGAATGAGTGTTAAACAATATATATATATATATATATATATAATAAATCATGTGTGTCTGACATATTAATTAAAATTCAAAATTTAATATAGTATAAATAGGGGGGAAATCATAGCCCATTAACTTAGATTTGGGGTTGATTTTTGTACATATAAAAAATATTTACTCATTATACTTTAAAACTTTTAGATAAGACCTATATACTACTCCGAGTAATATTCCAGCATGCACACACTACTATGTATGTATTATGTATTCTCTATAGCCGACAATAACAATGGTGTGGTGAAAAACTCATAACCATAGTTATAACTGTTACTGTTTAATATGGTTAACTGTATCATTATGGTGCGGTGCAGAGTTATGGTGATGAATTTTCTACCCATAATGGTTATGGTTATGATATTTGGTTATGATATTTGAGTTATACTCATGATTATTATATAAATATAATAATTATTTATAAATTAATATATACTAACTATAATTGAAGTTGATGTTATTATTAATATACTAATGATGTTAATGTTTCATCGGTGTTAATGTTAAATGATGTGGATGTTAATGTTGAATGATGTTAGAGTTATATATTTTTATTGTTGGTAATATAAATTTATGTATTTTTTAAAATAATATTTTCGCTATTTTATTATATTATATGTGTGGAATGGATATGAGTATACCGGTAAAAACATGGTTAATAACCACAGTTATTTTAATGGTTATGGTACTGAAAATTGTATCTGTAATAGTTATATTTATGCTATGTGGTTTAAAAATATAGTATGATTATAATATTAGTCGTATCCTTAATCGACAGCCCTAATATCGTCCTTTTCATGAAGTTCACAACCGTTTTTTTCCTCCTACGAATTATCAATTATGACACTAATTTGTTGAGAATAATTTTTAAAAGAAACTCCCTATTCTAGTTATATAACATCTTGACTTATTTAGTTATTTTAATGTGATACAATTTAGTCACATAAAAAAGTTAGATAACGTTTTTGAATTTTTTAAATAAATTTATATACTTTATGTATTTTTTAAAATAAAAAGTAATATAATTTAAAGGGTAAACTTTACAATTTATAGTGTTAAAAATATTTTTCGTATATAAATTCTCGTGAACTACCATTATATATAAATATTAACTATAACTAAAATAAGGAATCTAAAGCAAAATCCAAACTTTGATTATGAATTTAGTCATTTACAATGGAATCGAATTTTTTTTCCCTTTTGTTGGATTCAATTCACCTTGTCCGATGCACACAATTATAACATGACAGTTGAAGTTGAGTCCTCTTCGATCATCACATATCAGTCCAGACGACACGACGACTCATTCGAGAACATCATACAAGCATAGAGATCATCCAGTTGCAGAGCCTTGTTCTCGTCTTCCCAACACCGACCAGCATCCAAATCGCCATTAAAGCTGCTGTTGTTCGAGCTTCCTCCTCCCTCATCACACGACCCAGAAATGGCACCTTTAGGAGGAAGGAAGAAGTTACAGCTCGGCGTGGCCAAGTTTGCAAGCGTAACCACTTGTTGTGTACTCCTCAGCTCGGCTCGGACCCTCTCCAACTCCCTCTCCACCACCTTCTTCCCGGCTAGAGCCTCGTCGAGCCGCATCTGGAGGGCATTATAGTCACACTCCAATGTCTGTGTCCTCCACCTGGCCCTCCTGTTCTGATACCATATTGCCACCTGTCGCGGCGGGACTCCAAGATCAGATGCCAGCTGGAGCTTCCTCTCCGGGTCGAGCTTCTTGTCGGAAGTGAAGTTTCTCTCGAGGATGTTTACTTGTTCTTCCGTCAACCGCTTGCCTCTGTGCTTCGTTGACTGTCGCTTGACCGGAGAGTAATCCATGATTCTCTAGCTTAGCTGCTAGGGCTAGGGTTTGGTTTTGGTTTTGGTGTATGGAGATGGAGGAGGTGGTGATTTATATAGGGGTTTGGATGTAAATAAGTATAAAAGATGGGACAGAGAGAAATGATGTCGTAGTTTTTGTACAGGGATGAGTTCCCAGTTCCCACATCCATTAAAGGACGGTCCCACCCAGGCCAGAGCCCAGAGGAGACTTTGGAGTTGTGACTTCATATTCATGCATTGTCCACTAGGGTTGCCGCAGCACAGGGTTATGTCAAAATTTGTTAAATATAAATATGATTTATAAATTTTAATTATCGTGACCCAAATACGATTCACGGGTCAACATGTCAACTCACATGAATCAATTCGCATGATTCGGGCGACCTTCTAAGTTTAAGGCTATAATATATTTATTTTATTTTTATATAATATTTAATAATATATTATTAAATTATTCAATGGGTTATCCGTGGATAGAAAGTATATTATAAATTTTTCAATGAGTCGATGGATTAACTCGTGGGTAGAATGTTACAACCCGATCCATTTTTTGGACTGGTTAGACAGATAGTGTCAAAATGAAAAATTTCGAACCCACGTGTCCACTGTGTATATGTTCACGTGGCCTTGGTCCTACTTCCCTTCAATCTCAACAACAGTTAGATATAAGTAAAAATATTATATTCCGAATTGAATGATTAAATTACAATGGCTAGTCTATTTATATAAAAAAAGTTATGAGTGTTATTTAAACTTTAAAGTATGATATTATTTTTCATATAACTATCCTGATTCCTGACTTCATAAACAAAAGATAGTTTTTTTAAAAAGTAAGCACTATTCATTTTTTTTTTTAAAGTAAAAATACTGAAAAAATATTTAGAAATTTGTATATAAGTGTTACCGTGGGTAGCTTTTTTTTACATGTACTACCCCGGCTAGCGATTTGGAAAAGCGCTACAAAATAGCCTTTGACCATTGTGTTTTTTTTTGTTTTCATTTTTCGACGACTTGATGTTTAATAAAAAATTAAATTATGTATTTATTAAAAAAAATATATAGTAGACATATATTTTAATTGTGATTCAAATGATGCAAACCAATATTAAATTTGGACTTACACATTGATTGTATGATCTGTCGTAAGTTGAAATATGAAAATTTGACTTAAAAAAAATATAACTCAGACCCTGTAAGTCTAAACTCAACACGGTTAACGACATTTATGACGTAATTCAATTATCTACTTAGGGCAATTTTTTTTATTAGATATATATTTAATTTTTTAACCTCACATCGTTTGTCCTATAATTTGTCTGAAATGATTAAATGCATTAGCTGAGAAGTTTAATTATATACTTACACAAAAACAATTTAAAACTTACAGTGTGTAGATAATTTAATTACGAATTAGTGATTTTACTGTTTATATATATGTATGTATAATATTTTACGTATCGTATTAGGTGAGAAGTTTAATTCTATACTTACTCAAAAACAATTAAAAAAATTTACAGTGCGTAGATAATTTAATTACGAATTAGTAATTTTACTGTTTATATATATGTATGTGTAGTTTTTTACGTATCGTATTATACGGTCAGTCTAGTGAACACCTAGACTGTAATTTAATTCGTAAAAACATTATCTACACATTGTAATTTTTTTTTTGAGTGAGTATATAATTAAATTTCTCACCTAATGCATTTAATCATTTCGGTCAAATTATAGGACAAACGATGTTAGGTTAAAAAATTAAATATACATCTAATAAAAAAAATTACTCTAGGTATATAATTGAATTACGCCATAAATGTCGTTAACCGTGTTGAGTTTGGACTTACAGGGTCTGAGTTATATTTTTTTTTAAGTCAAATTTTCATATTTCAACTTAGGGCAGCGTACAGTCAACCCGTAAGTCCAAATTTAATATTTTTTGCATCATTTGAATTGCAATTAAAATATCTACTATAATTTGTGCATTTTTTTTAATAGATACATAATTTAATTTTAATTAAACATCGAGACGTCAAAAAGGGAGAAAATAAATAGAATTCACGCTACCCATTGGTAGTGTTTTTTTTCGAAAACGCTACCCCCGGTAGGACATGTTGCAAAAAAGCGCTACCCGGGGTAGCGCTTATATACAGATTTCTAAATATTGTTTATGTATACTTACTTTTTCAAATATATATTTTTTTTCAAATATATATTTAGGGGTGACAATTTCGAACACGACACGATTAAACGATTTGCAAACGATCTACAATTTACACGTTTAGACAGGACATGATTACTAAGTGTGTCTAAACAACTCTTTTACATTTATACACGATTAATAATCGTGTATAAACACATCTAACATGTAAATACATGACAAACACACGTTTAGACACGATTAATTAATTGTGTCTAATCTTGTCGTGTCTAAACGTGCCTAATCGTGTACACGGTTACTTCTATGAATTGGGCTTGACTTAAATTTCTACTAATAGAGTAATTGACCAATTAACCAGATCCAATGATCCATGAGTTAAACTGATCCAAGTATATATATTTATGATTTTATCTTAAATAAATTGTATTTAGTGGATTTTATAAAATACTAAAATCTAAATTTAAATTATTATTATATTTATACAATATTTTAGTCACATTCTAATTCTTTTTTATTTGTTGTCGGTATGTTAATAATAACAAATGAATTGAAAGGAAATAAAAATAACACATGTATTTATAATACAAATTTTCTATAATAATGAATGTATTTTAACATTTAACACAATGTATTTATAATAAAAAAATTCTTATATATTTGTTTCCTTTCCATATATATAATTTGGGTACATATTATTATTATTTTTGATATATGTGTTAAAATTTATACTGCATGCATAATTATAATTGGGTATATAATGTTAGACTTAGACATGCAACTATTACTTTAGAGAAAAAATATATGTAATACATAAAATTAATTATAATTTAGTCTTAGAAATAAAACTTAATAACAAAATTTCATATGTACACTTACTTGATTTGTAACTTATGTGGTTTTATAAATGAGAAGGTTTGGAGTAACTTATGTGGTTTTAGTAAAACCGTTTTACTTGATTTGCCACATATGCATGAAAATTATATGTTTGACATGAACCAATAAGAAATTATGAATATACATTATATGTTTGTCATAATTATATACATTATAGTCAAATTATTATATACATAGATGATATATAATGTATATCTATATCAAGTATGAACAAATATTATATACTATATAGACTAAAATAGATAATATTATATTTGATGGATAATAAGTATGAACATATAAATATTTGTAATTAAAAATTAAAAATATTAATTAAGTATAAATATAGATTATGGGAGTGTATAAACATTTTTGGGAGTGTATTAAAAATACACAAGCAACCCAACCCATCTCTTCTTAGCCTAGTCGCAACTCATCTTCTCTTCCCAGCCCAGCCGCAGTCCAACCCAGCCACATTCAAATCAAGTTTTACTAATTAGTAGAAGCAAAGCAAATCGTTTGTAGAAATGTAGAAGCAAAACATATTTTATTTCTAATAAAAAATTCAATATTAAATTTACTTTGAAAATTGGTATTGATCTTATGAGAATAATACTAGTTCTAATTATAATTAACTATTTAAAAAAACTCAAATTTTAGTCTACTTAAAACTTTTTAATTTATTATTATTTATAATTTCATGTTCAATATTCATTAAAATAACCAAAATTTGAGTACTACTTTTTTGCAATTAACCATTTTCCGAATAACGTAATTTCTATAAATCCTCCATGTTGAAATATTGAAATAGCCTATTTTGAAAACCTTACTTTGTATATATGAATTTGTGTATATATCTGCTGTAAAGCATATATGAGCTTGACTTTAACGAATCTCGTGTCTAAACAACTCTATACGTTTAGATACGATTAACGACTTATACGTTTAGACACGAGACATGTTTAGACACGAGATATATTTAGATACGACACGATCTACCCTATAATTTTTGCAGATCCTTTTTGAAAAAAACTCAAAAGTCAAAAGATATATCCACTAAACATTATCCTAAAGTTAGAAGTATGTGTAAGGATAATAATTGTTGGTGTTAGATTAGATTCTCTCTTTCTTTAACTTTAATAATCATCATGAAAGTTAGCAACATTTTTTGTAGGGAAAGATAAGGAAGACGTGAACATTTTGTCATAAACTCAACCCTAATATTATAAAATGAATTTGAACCTTTATAAATTATATTTATAATTTCCATATTTTAATATTATCTACATAAACAAACACACATCACACCATGTGTATGTGGGTATGCACTTTGTTGTAAAAAATATTTGACTAGGAATGGTGGATAATGTACTAAATAAAAACCCTTAAGACCTACGTAATTATAATTTATGTTATATGTAATATATGTCACATCTGCATAGACCGGCTTAAATGAAAAAAAAAATACAAGAGGAATAGTCATACATCGCGTAGTTCCCATATTTGGTAGGAGAGAGAATAAAAAGGAGAAATAAAATAATTTATTTTGGAGGTTTAGAATTTTTTTTTCTCTGTACAGGTCTTAAGTTAATACTTAATACTTTAATAGACTATCATTTTATTCTCTTATTTACCATTTAAAGCGTATTAACTATTAAGCTCGTTCGACAAAAAAAACAAAAAAAATTATTAAGCTTAAATTTAGCTGAAAAGTATTCTTTAGCAAAAGTGAAGTGTTCAACGTAATTACTAACACAGTTTGGGATAAAGGTACAGTAATATCTGTAAAAAAATTTAATAGTAAATTGATTACCCATTATTTTTTAAAAGTTATTTTCATTTTATCCGTCAATCATATCGGTTTTTTGAAAAAAAAAAATTATGCAGAAAACGACGAAAAGAACACGTTTCTTTAAAAGAAAAACCTGACAATTTGAAGATTTTCTTTTTAAAAATAAAAGAATAGTTCTAATAAAGAAATATTATAATTCTACTTTAAATTTTCACTATTATTAAGAATAAAAATAGCAATATAAATTCAGTGTTTTTTTCCCTATAAAAATCCTATTTCGGATTGTACAACATTTGTGGAAACTTAATGAACTCCCGGCACACTGTCCATAAGAAACAACGTTGTTTCACGGTCGGTCCACGGTACATTTTTTTTAACACTTCTATCACTGTATAATCAATCACCCACGTCTGAAGTAGAAGAGAAAAAAAAAATATTGCAGACAAGGACCTCCAGAACCTATGTCATCCAAAAGAGGCTACATATTTTCCCATGCTTACGTTATATATGTTAGGGTGGTTGGGACCTCACTGTTCAAGGAAGGACCGAATTTGAATACACAACACAATCCATTCCAAATACATGTACTTACCATATCAATAATGCATTCTTTAATTTAATATGATATCATAACTTCCCCAAATTAGTACAACGCCTTACCTTATCTTCTACTTTGATTTATTATATCTAAAATAGATAATCAAGAGGCAGAGGATCCCACCCCTCTTTCAACTACCAAGATCTAAGCAGATAAGCATGAATCAGATCATTCAAAATACAGACTTCATTAAACACTGGAATCAGTTGCATAATCAAGACAAATAGTGTACTGAATCAGACTGTAACCCAGAAAAAGAACAAAATACTATGAGCAGTAGAGGATAAGAAAAGTTGAAAGTTTTTTGATTGATCAACCATTTCTTATTTTTCTTACCCGGATGCCAAAGTAGAGCTAAGATTAGTTCTTCTCTTCGGCAACATTCACCAGCTCGTACTCGATCTCAGATAAGTTGTTGGCCTCATTAACAGTAAAATTTGCTGGCTCAGTGACTTCCACACGGCCCCATTTATCAACTGCTAGCCTCATCGATCCCTTGAACATGTCAATCTTTGCATTGCGGAGTATGACAGTTGCTTCGGGCTTCATAAGATCAACTGTGTGGAGAAAAAAAGTCATGTCAGAATAATTACAACAGTAGACAAAATAATAGGATATGAGGATTGGAAATTTTTTGGGACCCCTGACTAATACTACTAATGCTAGATCTATATGTTTTTTTGATAGAGACTAGATCGCTGACTTAGAGAAATTGAAAAACATAATTATGAAAATTGACTGATCTAGTGCTACCACCATAATAGCAAACACTTTCAGGGGTTGCCAGCTTTCAATGCAGAATTAAAGTCTTAACCTTTATATCATACCAAAAGACAGATCTTGATACATAATAATGGCAAAGATAAGATAATGGATAGAGAATATGATTGGAGATTAGTGCAAAATATTTCAGATGACAATAATAAGTGTGATAGATGCAGGAACCATCTGTATGGTTCAGCCAAATTTCAGGTCAAAAGACTCATAACAATTCCGTGTGGTACCCATCATCAGTTTAAGAGCTAGCAATTTTATATGAAATAATAATAAAGGCAAATTTTTAACTGGCTCCCAACAAAAAGAAACTCAACTAGCATTTCCAGGATAAGGGATCAACATCACCACCTTATCAATTCATGATTCAAGAATCATGTCATGACTCAGAAAAATAGAGATTCCTAAGTTGGTACACCGTACATGTACAAACGCTTATGAGCTTATACACATACCAACATAGACAGATCAGCAATAGATAGGGAACCGAAAGAAATATGATTATGTCACCTCAAAGTTTCTCTTTTATGTTTTATAAGGAAAACCAAATTTCTACAGGCAAAAAAAGGTCATCAACACACACCTTCCTAATTCCAGGGATGTTTCAGTCATTAGAGGACATTGCCTCCACAATTTTCTCACAGGAACTGATCTTAAACTAGATTAACAAACTAATAGCAGTAAATTGGCTAGACAGGTAATGCTTTTCAGAAACACTCTAGTAGTAAGTTACTTATCTGAGTGAAGGCAACAAGGAAATTGAGGGGCAATATTAAAGAAACCCTTACAAACGACTTTTCTGACTCTGGAATCCACAACCAATCCAATCAGAACCAGTAACTTAACAACAACAGCACACTTGCATACACAAGCTACCCGATTACCAACAGAGTCTGAAAATATCTTCATATTTCAAGTCAACTCAATTATGTACAGCAAGAGGGTTGGTAGCATGCATTTGGTTAGCAAATCTGATCAAACCAAGGAAGCTCTAGAGCTGAGTGACAGAAGGTTCTCCTCTAAAAATTGAGGAAAGCTGAGAAAAGTTCCCAAAAGTGAAATATATTGATAATTTTCATTTCATTAAGCCGTGCCACTGGATTTAATTTTATCGAATTCAAAAGTCTTCAATTGCTAACTGCTTTGAAGATAATTCATGATGCCCAAATCAGAAACTTCCTTCTCAAAATAACGGAATTGCCAGTTTCAATCCTTGATTAAGTAGTAAGATTACGAAAGATAAATCCCTTATAGCATAAAAGAGACAAACTTTTCACAACAGCAACTCGAGAAACACCAAATTACAGCAAAACTAACAGCTATAGACAAAAATCAGGGTCAAACATGTGCGTATGGTGGTGTGGACGGGGGAGATAAGCGAAAACAGAAGATCGTCAGACCTTGATCATTACGGGCGGTAAAGAGAATGACGCCGGTCTCGTCTCCAACGAGGCACTCAGCGATTTTGGTTTGACGGAGGTGCTGAGACGCAGATCGGCCTTTCTGAAGGACAGTGTTGGCGCTCACCACTTTGACTGTGAGTGTGTGGCCGCCGGTCCCAGGCCTCAGCTGGTCCACTTTCGTGAACACCGGCTTTCTGAGGGCAGGCTTCGCATCGGCCTGCTGCGGCTGCTGCTGTTCCGGTGCTGCTGTTGCCATTGAAATGAAAGAAACCCTAATTTAGCTGCACAATCAAGCGACTTGAACCCTAATCGTCGGGACGGTTCTGATGAAATGAACAACACTGATCTACTACAAACTGTTGGAAGATAAATTTGCTATTTTTGCATGACACCTCCTCCTTTATGCACGCATAACTTTATTATATTTTACCCTTTTTAATCTTTTTCTACCCTTTAAAAAGTGAATGTTTTTTTAATGGTAAGCGAACACAAATTCAGTAATACAAATTTATTTACTTTTCAAAAAATTATTTGCTCAAATTAGTGGTCCCTTTTAAACTATCTTTATCCTAATTTATCCTCTTATGCGGAATTAAAATTACAAGGTGTAAAATTATCCCAATTTTTACAAATAATAAAGTCATTGCCAATCAAATTCTGACTTGCGCCTTTAAAATCGTGTTTTAATACATTTTAGGCAATATTATAGTGCACAGAAATTTATTTATTTATCGGGAAATTGTAGCCTTTTGAATTATTAATTTTTTAAGAGAATTTTATCTTAATTTATCCGCACTTAAGAACTATTTAAAAAATAAAAAGTTATAACCACACGTGTTATACTATTGTATACTTTTAGCTTATATATATATAATGTATTAGGGAAATTAAAATTTATAAAATTACCCCCACAGATTTTAAAGTGATGAAGTTAAAAATATATTTTTTGGCAGTCCAATCCCAACTAGCCCCCACCCTCACCATGAGAATCCTAGCTTGGTCTCAACCAGAACCAACTAGTCTGAATCGTGACTCAGACCACCACGGACCGTAATTGAATCTCAAGTCAGAACTAATTTAAAAATTGATTATTTGAGGAACTCAGAAATAGCAACTGGTCTTACAAAACCAAACACAGACAACACTTTTTTTTATTGAAATAGGCACAAGGATGGAAGTTACAAGATAAAACGCCAATACAACAGTGATACAGCAATTTTAGTGCGATTGTCGATACTACTAGTACGGAACGAGCAACCTCTGCGTGTCAGGACCAGCAACCATGTCGTCCCAAACAAGGTCCGACAGTGCCATTGTCAGTTCTCCCACTTTTCCTGTCAAACAAAACACATCCATAACTTGCCTGCTTAGATGCCAATGACTACTGCTAATCCTCATTTGGAAGCAAACACTCTGTCATACTAAAAACCATGTAACCTGAAGAATCACTGACTACTTTCCCAGGTAAGTGATTACACGGATGCACAAAGAACTTTAGTTAATGCATTATTGCACACTGAACTAAATAAAGGCATAAGAATCCAGGCACCAATAGTTCGAGCATTGAAGTAAGGTATGCACAGATATAAGAGGCATAACAGTTCAGCACGCAGTAGTGTTAGGTATTGTAGTCTGATTAATATGTAATGGTAGATTATGTATTAATGTACCCGTCTCGCGGTTCAACCTCCGCGGTGAGGTTGCCGGGGTGTGTGGGGGCGGGAGCCCCCCACCCGAAGGCGGGGTTTGGGGCAGCGCCCCGAACCCATAGGCTATACTGTACTGTATTTCTCCATGTATACGTATTTTGTAACAGTAACCGTCATGAATAATATCTTCTAAACCGTGTGGAGGTTACCCACTTGGGTGTTACCGCAAGAAATCTGAGTTTGCTTCTCTTCCTTTCCTCTCTAGAAAAACTGAGTTTTTTTCCTTCTCAATCCTAAGTGTTTTCTTCATTAGATTGAGTGTTTGATCCTAACAAGTAGTGTAGTTAACTCTTTGAGAAATTAATCTCAATAAGCAAAGAGAATACTTGATAGTCAAAGGAGTAAACTCATAGGAAAACAAACAAGTTTTTGTAATGTTTACCATCTCCAATTGGCTGTCCATCCCATTCAGTGATTGGAAGAAGAGGTAATGTGCTACCAACATAGAACATTTCCTCTGACCCTTTCGCTTCCTCAACAGTAAGATTCGCAATCTTCACACCCTTCAGAAGCCCCTGCTCGACCAACTTAGGAGCAAGTTGAAGAAGCCTCTTTGCTGTGCAACCAGTAAGGATTTTATCAAAGAAGGGAACCATCAACTCCTTATCTTGGTTTATGAAACCCACATTCACATTTGGACCTTCTGCAATGTACCCTTCATTATCAACCCAAATGGAGGCAAATGCCCCTTTATCTTCAGCCTCCATCTTTGCTAGAACATTAGGGAGATAGTTGACATTCTTAGCTGTGGCAAATTGAGGAGATTTCATGGGGATTGTGGAGGTTATGACTTTGACTCCTTCTTTGCATTGAGAGAACTCCTCATCGATCACGACTGCATAGAATGCCGAGCTTGGGCATCCAGCTGGTGAGAGGAGGAAATCACCGGGGCCTGCAGTTAACCAATACCTCAGAGTCCCTTTCTTGCACTGTGAGACAGCAGTTAGTTGGATGAGAATGCTTCGGAGGGTTGACTGAGGGAAAGGAGAGGGTATTCTCGATTTTTCAGCTGATCTCAGGAAGCGATCCAAATGGACATCGAGCTCGTATAGGTGGCTGCATTAAAGAGGAGCAGCACGAAAGATAAATGCTATAAATTTCCCGAAACTTAGGTGAGCCACAATCTAACGGAGTTACATAGCGTTTGAATTCTATATGCAAGTGAAGGGAAAAAGGATAATCAAGGCTTAGGTAGCAGAGCAGGGCATAATCAAGCTTTAGTCCATTGGCAAAGTAAGTAAAAAAAAAAACTGAGCTAAAGTTGAATGTAGTTGTTTAAAAGTAAGACATTCTCTGCAGAAAGGTTAATAAGAGCTTACCCATCCAAAATTATAGCAGTATCAAACACACCATGTCCTCGATGAACCATGTGATCATCGATCGGGATCACCATCATAGCAGGATCGAGTATTATCCCACCAAAAATGCTCGAGTACATTGCTGGGTATGGCTTCTTTTCCACTGCATCCCATTTCTCATGCAGCTTTTCGAGCAACTATTTGAGAATCATGGAGTAATGTGATTAGCAAAAGTAAGAGCAGAGCAGGTGAAGCAAAAACAACTAACTCTTGAATCAAATCACACAGTAAATCAATTTTCGAGTAGCTCATAGCTTTGATGATCAGATAAAAGCTTCACTATCTCTATGTTTGCTCCATGCTAATTTCATAACCAGGAAACTGAACAACAGAATACACTAATAAATCCTTAAAACTAAATAAACATAACGGAAAAGATACATCCGGGCTTTTGAGCCCTTCATCCAGATAGATAAAACCCTGTATTAGGACAGTGATCGGCAAAAAAAACCATAACATGCATCAAACGTCAACACTCCCAAAGTTGCCAACGATAATACAGTCACTAATCAATCATAAAATTGAGGAATTTTGAGTACTATGGTCGTGTTTTCACCTCCGATGAAGATGAAAATACACGAGCTTTGTAATCGCCGCCATTTTCAATCTCCGGTGATGCTTCAAGAGCAAAAAAAAAATCATCAACTTCAAGAACAATAAAATCACTGAAACCAATCGACAATGGTAAAAAGAAAAGATTAAGAAAAGGACAATTGCCTGATTGAGAATCCATGGAGTTGGAAGAGAGTGATTTGGTGAGTGTGATATCAATTTGGAGTAGAGAAAAGAATTAGTCTAGTGAATGTATATATACATGCTAAGCAGCGTCGATGAAGGTGTCGTCGATTGGATTTTGTGAACACCCTTGTAAAAGAAAAGACAAGCATTAGTCCAGCAGTAGGTGGGCACTTGTCACTTTGTGCTTGTTATGCTCGATAAGTATCTTTGACGTCAGCAGATTACCTTAAACTTCATTAATTTAGAGTTAATTTTTAAAATGGTTAAATTTAATTTAATGAGTAAAAATAGAAAAAGGCTACACAAATGTTTTTTTTTTTTTGCAAGAAGTTACTACTATTAATCATAATAAGAGTTCTCCAAATCCGAAACATACAAAGCAAACAAAGGTCTCGGGTTACATAAAATCCTATCAAGAGGACATGTCCCCCGTTTCGCCTTCAAAGCTACCCAATTAGCGCACTTGTTCGCCGACCGTCGCACGAACCGCCAATGGACCTGAGAAATGTGTGTGGATAAACCAAGGATCTCCGATAGGATGTCCCGAAGCTCCCAATCATTCCCTGTGTGACCTCCATGAAGAAGGTTGATAACATGTTGCGCGTCCGACTCTATGATGACCTCGGGCCAAGCATGATCGATTGTCAATTCAATCGCGTGTAGTATTGCCTTTGCCTCGAGGGATTTGGCACTCGTACCGGCGCACGTCGAGTGGTGCCCCGCCACGATCGTTCCCGTCCAGTCTCTCGCTACAACTCCGGTGCCTCCTTTTAGCGAAGGTTGGTCCCATGCCGCGTCGCAATTGACCTTGATAACGCCTTGGTTCGGTCTCGCCCACGCTGGATCCTTCGACCCCTGTGCCCGTGATGTTCTCGCTCCCGACTGGCTCGCCAATCGCCAAGTATGATCCGCCATCGTTGTTGCGGCATGAACAGCTGGATCTGGTCGTGGCTGGTCCTCCGCATAAACTGCCCGACACCTCTCCTTCCAGACCTCCCAAGCAATAGCTTGCCCGAGAATTCTGGTCCTCCGTCCCGTATCCCCGTCCAGTTGGTTCAAATCCTGCATAAAATGAAGCCAGCAGGGCCATTCTTGGCTCCCATCCGTGTGCATTCTAACCCCCATTGCACCGAACCATAAACGTCTGGTCCATGTGCACTCGAAGATCACATGATACACGGATTTCGGTTTATCACGAAAACTACACGTCGGATTCAATTGAATCCCGCGCCTAACCAATTCAGTTTTTACCAGCAACGCATTATGTAAGGCTTTCCATAGGAAGTGTTTTACCTTTGGGAGAGTGTCTCCGACCCATAGTTCCTTCCACACCCTCCCTATAGCGATAGGATCACCCACCGAGCTGAGGGGTTCAGACTGCTGCCTCAGCTCCCTAATGCGTCGATAAACCAACCGCGACTTGGCCACCCCATCCACTGAATCTGGCCAGACCAGTCGGTCTTGGTGTGGCTCCTTAGTTATGTGAATTGCATGTATAACTTGAGCCTCCCTGTCGGTGATATACGCTTGTATCGCGGTTAGGTCCCATGTTCTTCGGTCCCTATTGATCAGTTCACTCACTATCACCGCGTCGTCTAGGCTTGGCCAAATAAACCGGTTCGGGCGAACTGGTCTGGTCTGGAACTGGTTTGGTTCGAACCGGTTCGGCCGAACTAGTTCCAAAACCAGACTAGTGTTTTTTGCCTTCAAATAGAACAGTTCAAAATAGTACCAAAAATCCAGTTCGAACCGGTTCGACTCGACTCGTTTTTGATACTGGTTTATACTTAAATTTCAATCAAACCACTTTAAACCTATATAATTTTAGAACCGGTTTGAAGCAAAATTAACTAAACAGGTCTGAAATTAAACCAAACCTAGATATGTTTTCAATAAACCAAACCTAGAGATATATTGGACTCTCGTATGTTGATGTTGGACAAGATTTTAGTCGGTTGTGGAATAGATTTTCAATCGGTTCAGTGTGTTTTTCAGTCGGTTCAATGTATTTTTCAGTCGGTTCAGTGTTTTTTTAGCCGGTTCAGTGTTTTTCAGTTGGTTCAGTATTTTTTAAGACGGTTCAGTGTGTTGGACAGAATTTTCATCCGGTTTAGGTTCGGTTTGAACCGAAATATTTCCGAACCAAAATTGATATTAAAAAAAACAGACCAGAACAGTTCGAACCGGTTCTGAATCGGTTCGAACCAGACCAGTTCTTTTTTCCTTAAACCAGACCAGTTTTTTTAGAAACAGAAAAATGTACTGGTTTTTTTCAAACCAAACCAGTTCAGAACCGGTTCGGGGTCGAACCGGTTCATGAACAAGCCTAGCGTCGTCCCCTCTCGGGTCTTGTTCGGTGTCGACTCTATTGTGCGGGGTCCCGGGTACCCACGCATCTCGCAATGCGCTGATTTGATCCCCCACCCCCACTTGTCAAACACCGTCCCTCTTAATGATATCTCAGCCACTAATGATGCTCGACCAAGTCCATGACGGTCGGCCTCCTATCGCCGCATCCATAAGGGTCCCCCGAGGGAAATAGAGACCCTTTAGCACTCTCGCCCATAGAGACTTCCCATCGTTCTGCAACCGCCATGCTATTTTGGTCAGCATTGCGGTGTTGAAATCTGTCATGTCCCGGAAGCCCATGCCACCCATGTCCTTGGTTTGAGTGAGTCTCCCCCACCGAACCCAGTGGATCTTCCTCTTCTCATCCCGACCATTCCACCAAAACCTTGCCATTAAGTTCGCTATCTCTGCACACCAGGTTTTAGGCAGTTTAAATAGTGACATAACATAAGTTGGGATTGCGGTTATTACCGCCTTAATGAGGACCTCTTTCCCCGCGTTGTTGAGGAACATTGCCTCCCTTTTAGACCTACCCCAATTCGTCGGGAGGCCTAAATATTTCCCTGCATCTGCAACTGCCTCGATGCCCAGGATGTTTGACACCCGTTGCCGAGTGTCGTCCCCTACGTTCCGCCCGTATTGGGTGCACGATTTATCCAAATTGATCTTCTGTCCAGAGGCCTTGCAGTACCTCTCGATCGTGCCCTTAAGCGCCCGGGCGTTCTCCTCAGAAGCGTTGATGAAGAACAGGGAGTCGTCCGCGAAAAAAAGGTGGTGTATTTCCGGACAAGTTCGCTTCATTCGAATCCCCTCCAATCTACGCTCCTCCACCTCCTTAATAATCTGTCGGGATAGTACGTCCGCCACGAGTATAAATAGGTAAGGCGATAGGGGATCGCCTTGCCTAATACCCCTAGATGGTCTGAATCTCGCTGACTTCTTCTCATTAACCACGACACTGTATTGTACCTTGGATATACACTCCATGATCCATTTGCACCACTGATCTGCAAATCCCAGCTCGCAGAGTGTATGAACAATGAAATCTCACTCTACCTGATCATATGGTTTGCTCATATCTACCTTGATCGCACACTCCTCTCTCTCGCGCCCACTGTTTGTCCTGAGATGATGGAACACTTCGTGTGCGATAAGGATGTTGTCATGGATGAACCTGCTTGAGACAAAAGCACTTTGGAACGGGGTTACGAGCTTAGGTAGCAATAGTTTAAGACGGTTAGACAAGACCTTGGATATTATTTTGTAATTAAAATTGCAAAGGCTAATGGGTCTAAATTGGGTCGTATTAATGGGGTTGGGGACATTAGGAATCAATACTATATCAGTATAATAATAACCTGGTAATAGTGAGCCCGATTCAAAGAACCGCCTCACAGAATGGAATACATCCTCCCCTAACACTTCCCAAAAGTGATGATAGAACATTCTAGGGAACCCGTCGGGTCCCGGAGCTTTGTTTCCCCCCCAGCTGAAAACCTCTTCTCGAGTCACCATTCGAACAAGACTCGCATTATCCCGGTCCGTCACCAAGTGCGGAATACCCCTCATCTGTTCAGACAATCCCTCCGTTCCCTCAGTCTGAAAAATGTGATGAAAGTATCCCTCGCACTCGATCATGATGTCCTCTTCCCTTTCCACCCACACCCTGTCACTTCTTTGCAGTCGACATAGTGTGTTCCTCCTCCTCCTCTCGACCGTTGACTGATGGAAGAAGGTAGTATTGCGGTCTCCCGCTTGCATCCATTGTACCCGAGATCTTTGCCGCCAATACTCCTCCTCCTTGTTCCATGCCTCCTCTAAGGCACGTTTCAAATTCCTTTCCTTGTCCCTCTGGTGGGTTGCCATCGGCTGCATCTGCATAGCTCTGATTTCCTCATTGAGACCATCAATAACCCTCCTGTTATTCGAGATGGTCCTCTTACTCCATTTCTGCAGCTCTCCCCTGCACCTCCCCAACCGAGTATGCATCCCTCCTCTTCCGGACCCTCTCTGTCCCTCTTCCCACACATCCTCCACTACTTCCCGACAACCATTGTGCTCTAACCAATTCTTTTCGAACCTGAATTGTCTCTTGCTCCGTACCTGTTGCCTTTCGACTTTGACCATTAATGGGCAATGGTCCGAGCCAATCTGAAGTTTTTGGATAACCATCGAGTACGGGTGGGTTCGGATCCAATCCAGATTCACTATTGCTCGGCCAAGTCTCTCCTGGATTCGATCCTCCCCCTCCCTATTGTTACACCACGTGAAAGGGCAGCCCTTGTATCCCATATCCGCCAGTCTTGACTCGCGCATCATATCATTAAAGGCGTCCATCTTACGAGCTTGTTTCGGCCTGCCCCCTCCTTCTCCCCCGCCAATGCTACTTCATTAAAGTCCCCGACGCACATCCAAGGGCCTCTCCGGTTTCAGGATATTTTCTTGATTTTCTCCCACAACCGGAGCCTCTCGCCCCAGTGAGTGCTTCCATAGATCCATGTAACATGCGTCACTCCGTCACCGTTGATTTTTGTGATAGTCGTATCCATCATGTTCTCTGTTTTGACATGGATCACGACCCTCACCTCACTCGTCCACCATAATGCCAATCCACCCGAGATCCCTATCGGGTTCACATACTCTCTTCCGCTCATCTTCAACTTCCTCCTCACCTTTTCACAATATCCTTCCGTGTTCTTCGTCTCCATCAAGTAGATAATATCCGGTTTGTTCCTCCTCGTGAGATCGGCAAGGTACAAAATTGTCAGGGCCGATCTCAATCCCCGACAATTCCACACAAGGTAGTTCATTGGTTCTGGGTAGCTGTCTCGGGACAGCTACCAGAACCTAGGGGTGAAACCGGTCCGGTCGGATCGGTTTATTGACTATTTCGGTCGGACTACAATATTTTCGGATCAGATTTTTTTCATAGAAGTATCCGACCAAAAGTCCGTAATATTTTAAAAAAAACGTTCATTCATAATACAGTTTTTCGGTTCGGTTTTCGGTTTAAACCGAAAACTCACAAAAAAAAACATTCAAAACTAAATTGATTGATTGAATAAACTTTGAACTAATTGAAGAACTGTAGCAAGAAACAAACACTTAAAACACATTTTCAACATCAATCCAGCTAGGTAAAACATTCTAATCTATTAGCATCCATACAACCATTCATGTTGTTTATTAAACATCATTCTTGAGTCATCAGCAACCATCCATGCCGGTGGATTTTCTGAACTCGTTATACCTATTTCAAGAAATACACATTTAAATAAATCAATAAAAATAATGAAGAGTATACAAATGACATACATGTAAAGTAGTATAATAAAAACTGAAATTCATTACCTTCAATTTTGTTTATGTCCGAAAGATATTCTTCAATGTCAATCAAACTTATTGGACTCCGTAACCAATCTTTTGTGCAAACTAAAGCTTCTACCATAAGTGGACTAAGAGAGCTACGAAAATCATCAAGCACTCGGCCTCCGGCGCTAAAAGCATTCTCTGAAGCTACTGTGGAAACTGGAATTGCTAACACATCTCGTGCCATCCTAGCAAGAATAGGGAATCGCCCTCCATTCAACCGCCACCAACTCAAAATATCAAAATCAGATACATAAGTTTCACAAGTTTCAGCCAAATATTTTTCCAACTCACCTTTATTCTCCGTTTGAGTTCCAATTTCACTCATAAACTTCATTGTTAGAAAATCTGCAGCATGCATTTGACATGATGATTTTAAAGTGACGGACTCACCTTTATCCTTTTTGTTGGACTGGTGTGAAAGTGACTTTATGTCACTTTGGTATTCTTCAAACAAAGTACTTAATGTATGAAAAACATTATCCTTCAGTTCCGTGGCTAACATTTCAGAATAACATGCATTTATCATCCATTCAACATATTTCCATTTGTGTCTAGGATCAAGTACAACTGCTACAAACAAAAGTTGATTGACACTACAAATATTCCCAAAGTATTTCACATACTTCTCCTTCATATTTCTAGCCATTTGTTGAATACGTATATCATTATCACTACAATACTCATCAATTCTCATAGCAATTGCACACATTTCTACCATATAAATATTAGAAGTAACATATGACGAACCTGATATACGCTTGGTGGCGTTATAAAACAGCTCTAAGAATGGCAAGACACTAGTTGCATGATCCCAGTCTTCCTCATTAGGTAATGCTTTTGACTTAGAAAGGTCTTCTCGGTACTTCTTATTTTTTATCTCCATCATAGCAAAAGCACGTCGATATTTTAATGCTGATTTCAACATCAAAAAGGTTGAATTCCACCTAGTATCTACATCTAAACACAGTAGACTTTTTCATTTATGTTTTCAGACTCAATTATGCCTTTAAAGCTAAGCAACCTTGCTGGAGAACTCCTCACATGTTTAACTGCAGTGCGAATTCTAAAAATTGAACCATCTAACTCTTTTAAACCTTCACGGACAATTAAGTTCAAAATATGTGCACAACATCTTACGTGTAGAAATTGACCATGCAATACAACAGAATTCCAAAGTGTGAATCTCTTATTCAAGTAATCAATTGCTACATCATTTGAACTAGCATTATCAACTGTCACTGTCATCACATTCTTTATTCCCCAATTAATCAAACACATCTCAACAACACTACTTATTACATCACCTGAATGACTAGAAATTTGACAAAAGTTGATAATTTTTTTTTGCAACACCCAACCATCATTGATATAATGTGCAGTCATACACAAATAACTAAAGTTTTGGCAAGAGGTCCAACAATCAGTTGTTAAGCAAATTCTTTGAGAATTTTTCGAAAGTATTTTCTTTAAAGCATATCTTTCATCCATAAATAACTTATATGCATCTTTTGCTACTGTAATACGAGAAGGACATTGAAACTTAGGATTCAAATATTTTGTAAATCGATGAAATGCAGCACGATCAACAGATCTAAAAGGAAACTCCATATCAACAATCATTCTCGCTAGCTCAGTTCGAGCAACTGTTAGGTCAAATTTTGACAAACTATCAACTTCTTTAGATTCAGGCATAAATGGTAAAGTCTTTTGTTTTTTATTGTTTTTCTGAAAAGGATACTTTTTGCATCTAGTTAAGTGATTACGTAAACAACTTGTACCATTTTCAGATGCATAAGCATACCTCTTGCCACAATAGTTGCACCAAGCGAATTTACTATCATTCTTATCCTTTTTAAAGTGATCCCAAACCTCAGACCTTAACTTCTTCTCCTTGTTGAGACTAGTAGCACTGATTGTACTTGTCGTTGGTGTTAGTGAGACTTCATTAGCATTATCTTGTACAGATGATGCTCCTGCAGGTGTCTCTGCCATAATCAGGAACAAATAGGAAAAATAAAAAGAGAGTGAATATTTAGTATAACAAAATTATGAGTAACAGAATACTGATTTAAAAATCAGATCTTTGAGTTTTAGAACTAAATTATACCTGAGTACTGATCTGAAATCGGTAGAAGACTAAGTGGAGTCGTGGAGAGAATTTGAAACTGAAGTGGAGTCTCAGAAATTAGAACGACATTTATAAGGTTACAATAGTACTGCTGGATAAGAATAAGAAGAATCCTCTTAGACAGAAATGGATGGGTGTGACTGTGCGGCGTGCGGTAGCCTCAACGAAGAACGATCGTGTTGAAGCTTGAAGAATGAAGACTTAAAGAAATCGGAGAAGAAGACATAAAGAAATAGGAGAAGAAGACATAAAATGGATGGGATGGGGGAGATAAAGTTGCTGCTTTTGAACAAATTGTCAACATTGATTCATTGAAAGTTGCAAAAGACAAATAAATGTCTTGATATATGTATGAGTGTGCATTTGTGCAATAAAGCAACTTGGTGGAGTACACAGTAGTACATCTGTCTTGGATTCGTCCCACTCCACACCAATGGCATTGGTCCAATGATTCATATACATATATTATTTAATAATTATTAATATATTATATTAAACAATATGCACAAAGCTGCCAACTTGCATTAGTGCATGCCATGATGCCATCGACCCAACATTAATTATTGGCCAAAACCCCCCAACATTAATTAATATATTATATATAGTTAATTCGGTCGGACCGGATCCCATGGTTTTTCAAATTCAAAGACCGAACCAGACCGAAAATCCGAAACAAAGAAAACAAACCGACCGTGAACCAAACCATATGTTTTCGGAACGTTTTTTTTTTGTTCGGTTCGGACCGGTTCTTACCGGTTTAACAGACCAACCAGATTTTAGTTTCACCCCTACCAGAACCCTGTTGTGTACCCTTGTTATTTGCCGTGATTATCCTCCTTCAGACCATTGCTACATGGTGGCTTCCCCTACGACCCCTTCCTATTCCCCTTGCTGAAGGCTGTCTGCCTCTCTTATCCTCCATAAACCCCCTCTGCTTCTTCCCCTTCTGATCAGTCCTATCCTCCCCCTCTGCCTCATCGTCCTCTTCGTGTCTCCTCTTGAGATTGATTTTTTGGATTAAGGGACTGAGGCCCGTGGGTAGGTCCGTCCCTTCTCCACTGGTGGCAGGTGATACAGGTTCTTCAACAAAGTAATTCCACACTTGCACCTGTACCTCGTGGAGCTCCAATTCCATGCCCAAGTCGGCCGGTGCTTGGGGGGGGGGGGGGGGGCTTGCTTCCAAGGGTATCGCAAGCCCCTTTCCCTTGCCCTCTCCCTCCTTGGTTCCAATCTCAAGCGACCTCTTGCTCGGTTCTGTACATGGCCCCTCTGTCAGTTGTAATAGCCTCCCCTCCTTCGGTCGGGTCATGTCTACTACCCCTTCTTGCCTTTCCGAGTACGCCTTCCTATCGATAAGGAAACCTGTGCTCATGGTTCTCTCATCCTGCCTTCTCCACCCTGCAGCCTCTTCCAAGGCCTGTGCTATAGAATATTGACCACCCTCCCGGGTGGCCCCCTTGCCCTTCCTCTTCCAGAGTTGTCTTCCCTCCACTTTCCTTATCTGTTCTTCTCCTCCATCCTCCATATCTGTTTCCTGTCTCTCCCCGTGCACGTACATGACCATGTCCCTTCCTTCCTCTTCGTCCCTTCTCGGTTCTTGGTTCACCCGAGGCCCATCTTCCTCCTGAGGCCTTGTACGCTCGGTAGATTGAGTTGTGGGTGGGGTATTTGACCCTTCCCTATCTTGTTTCTCACGCATTAGGTCTTTCCAACTCTTCCTCTTGGTCTCGCCCATAGGGGTTCCCGGGCTTTTGCCCACGTATTTTCCTTGCTCCCGCCTTCGCTTGGGCCTATCCACCCTCACCCATGGTCCATACATCGGGCCTCCTTGTGCTTCTCCTGACAATGTTATTTCAGTGGTACACACCCTTTTCGTATGTACGATCCTCCCACAACCGAAACAGAAGTCGGGGAGGTGTTCATACTTCACGGTGGCCCTTCCCATCTCGCCACTTCTTCGCGTGTACCAAAACCCCACCGGGAGAGGTTTGGAACTATCTACTTCCACTTTTATTCGGATGTAGTCCCTATCCAACCCTAGTGGACCAATGATCTCATCCACCTCAATGACCGATCCCAAACTCTTCCCTATTGCCACTGAATTCTTCTTGGTGAACTTATCAATCTCCAACCCGTGGATCCGAACCCAGAACTGAACCATGTGGAATTGCACTTTTGTGATCCTCATTCCTTGTCTCCATCCTTTCAAAGATAAGCAACTCTCATTGACTGCCCAAGGAGACCAATCTAGTGCATCCACCAGCTCATCGACTCTTTCAAATTCGAACAGAATTACATCCCCCGTCATCTCCTGAAATCTGATTCCTGCGTATCTCCCCCAAGCACTTTGTAATACACTTTGGATCACAGCGGGTTTCATATGCTTGTCATTGATTACTCTCCCGACACACAGATTCTCAGCTGGGATATCCACATTTTCCGGGATTTCAACATAATTCCCTAGCAATGTTCTATCATCACCTATTCTAGGGGCACAAGCTCGGGCTAACATATCCATTCCTAAGGCACTACTCAATCGAAATCAAACTATTACCACTAAATTGCTAAATAAGATAGTATTACCTCCTTCGATTCCCTGTGGGGGAATTGCTCCGACTCGGTTGGTGGAGGTGCGGTTGTCCGAGTCGGGATTATGGCTTCTTGGCTAGGTGTGCTTTTGTCCCGAGGCCAGCTTCCCATTTTCGGCGACCATGACTCCTCCCTTATCGCCCGACGCGCCTTCACCACAGCCGAGACCCGCCTTCACCACAGCCGAGACCCTCCCTCCCATGATATCGGTGGCTCTCCCTAGCTACCCCCCCCCCCCCCCCCCCCCCCCCCCCCCGCTTACACCCTCCCCAGGCACCGGCCTGAGTTCCCCTACTGATTAAAGGCCGATCGGTGAAGGTTACCCGGCGTACCTGCGTCCCACCCGAACCTCTCCCTCACCTTTGTAATTGGTGGCTCTCCCTTTCCCTTCTCCCCGATTGAACGCAGCCGAAGCTTCCTCACGAGCTCCTCTCTTGCTTGACCGGACCAACAGCAGGAACCGCTGTGACGATGGGCGAGGATTGCCCGACAAAATCTCCCACGAAGCCTAACCCTAAATCGCCAATTTGGGGGCAGAGGCTGTTACGGGGAGAGACGTTTCCACATTAATAACACAAATGGTTCACTTAGGGCAAAAAAATAAAAAGTTTTTTCATTTCATTTTTCAAGTAAACTTACTCATCATATCTTTTCATATGAACTCCTCCTTAAAGGATAATGAAAGAAATTTGTTAATTAATTATTTTCAGCATATACTATTTAATTTAATGACTCGTGTGGTATAATTGTGGTATAATTCATGATTAGCTTAATGTCTCGTATCAATAAATACATAATTGTCTTAGTGATATATAATTGAATGATTTCGCACACTTTTATCCCTAAATTTTGTACGATGAACGACCCATCTCTTTGAGATCGAGTCAAGAGTTAGAACATGGCATATAGAGCGTTGTAGCGTCCCTACGGCACAAACCATACGACTGATAACGATAATTACAATATCCGGTAATATCCGACAAACCAATCATATATTTAATCTCACACATGGTCTTCCTCCAAAGCAAAGTGTCTAGGGACAGAGCCATTGGGGACGAGAGGAGACAATTGCTCCTCTCTAACTTTTGTCTTTGTATAAATTTTACCTTGAAAAATGCAATAATTTTTAATTTAAACATTTTAAATCATATATTTGCCCCCACTAACCAAACTTTAGTTCAATTATTTGTCCATGCTAATTTTTTTTTAGTTCAACTATTTGCTCTTACTCTAGTGTTTATCTCACTGAATAAGTTTCATGGATTCATGTATATAACTTGTCATACCCTAATGAATTGTGAGAACTTGCTTGTATAGGATGTTAAGGATTTTTCTTAGCTAGGTTCCTTCGAGGATGTTTAGGGTTTTTCTTGAGTGATGGGAAGAAGGGTCGTTTGGGAATATTGAATTGCATGCAAAAGCCGCCACTCAGACTGCAAGTTGATAGATATTCAACTCCACGGCCTGAAAGTGAACGGGCTGCATAAAAATGGCAGCTGCATGTTCAGAAATTTAAGAACAATAAAATATGAAAATTCAGTTGACCGAAAAACAACCCCATTATGTATGTTGGTCCTTCCTTAATTAAATCATTGTGCAATAAAATAGTATTATATTATACATATAAATTTAAAGTATAGGCGTCAATCTTTAACGGGTACTTGCAGTCTGTTTCAAGGGATGCAATCTGTTTCAAAGTCTTCTATGGACTCGACGCAAAACCCGACCAACGAGAAAAAAGACTATGCACGTTGGTTGTCGGAGTGGAAGACCGACAACATCAGTTGTTTCTAGATATTGTATTGTGCTCTTCATCATCTTTTTACTTAATAAAATCAATCTATTTAGAAGGGAAAAAATGGAATCCTGCATGAAGGGTTTTTACTTTTTATTTAAGGGTGATTTTTAAAAAAAAAATGCATGTTTATAAGTTTTTAAAGTTTTGTTTTTTTCAATTTTGCATTTATTATTTTGTTGTCCTTTCTAGCCTTGTTTTTTGTTAACTAATAATAATTTTAATATTAAAATTTCAAAAAAACGTAATACCTTTAAAATTACTTTCAATTTTATAATTAAGTTCAACGTCTGTTGGGGGCACAGTTGAACCTTAATTGAGGTAATCTATGAACCATACAAATTGTAAGTGTGGTGAAAAGGTTTCTTTGAAGTTATTTTCAAAATTATGAAGTTGTTTTTTAAATAACATTAATTCCTTTATTATTTAATAGAACAAAGTCGAGAGGGACCAATAGTGCAAAAATAACAAAACGTAAGGGATTGTTTATAAAAACAAAATAACTGTGATGAATTTTTTTTAATTACTCATATATTAGGGGTCAAAGTGACAATCTATCCTTTCATTTTTTATATAGATTTTCAGGAGGAGTTGTATTACAAATCTCCATTTTATAGAATAATATAATATTATTAATCAAATTTCGCATAATCTTCATTTTATAAACAAATCGAACGACATGCTCAAATACAACTCACTAAGTTACATATATTTCATTTTACAAAAAACAAATACATTTATTTCATGGAGATTACATGGTTTACGGGCAGTGCACTCTATCCTATTTCTGAAAACCGCTACATCCTGGATTTTATTTAATTATCCCATATTTCTACCATGAACAGATCGACACTTATATTATATATATATATATATATATGTTAATAAACTAAATCATGACAGGATGATCATGTATATGTCATTTGTGAAGACGACTTAGATGGAGTGCCTCTGACAAAATAACTTGATCCTGGCCATGGCTTCTTCTACCAACAATGGTTCAGCTGCAAACGTAACTCGAATCCAGTCCTTCAACCCGACCGCGAGACCTGCATGCATGGCACGGAGAATATATACGGGAAGAGTTTTAGAAGAGACAAATATATATATATATATGAACATGCTGTCTTCGTTTTCATTAACCTTGGATCCCACGTAGCTCTCTGTCAGATTCTTTACATGTACACTATATATATATATGTTCATATTAATTACCTGGAAGAACGATGACCGATTCCTCCTTGACTAGCTTGAAACAGAAATCAATATCGTCGCTTATGTCCTTTAGCAGTGAAAGGTTCAGCTTCACCTGCGTTGGATAGTGTTAGGGGGGCGAATATATTACAATGATTACATTTTGATTAAAAAATAGGATTACCATCATAGCCATGGCTCCTTCTGGTTTTCTAGGGCAAGTTAAGCACGGAATTTCACGAATTCGATTACAGCAAATTTCCGAGGCTTGTTTCAGAGTTCCAAGAGTTCTGCAGAAGAAGGCCTGGTCTGTCTCTTTGATAATCTGAGGCACTGCAGCCTGTAATATACATAAACAAATAAAAATACTGAAAACCCGTAATGGAGAGAGAGTTCGACAAATGGCGCAGTCTTGATTAATAAATATTATAAGATCATCGTTTCCAACCTGAATGAAGGTTGCAGGGCCTCCTAGAATGTCAAAGTACTTCTTGATCCTCTCAATGAGCTGAGAAGAGAGAAACCATAGATTAAAACATGAACTGAGTTCTTTATAATGATTAGTCAAAGGGTATACCTTTGGAGTACGAAACGTGCCACATGGATCTGTAGTCACGAACCAACCCAGCCTCCAACCAGGAACGACCCATCTCTTTGAGATCGAGCCAAGAGTCAGGACTGGGCAGATAGAGCCATACCGTCCCATCGGCACAAACTGGGTCTCCCCAAAAGCTAAGTGTCCGTAAACTTCATCAGCAATCACCACAGTTTTCAGCCTTTGAGCAGTTTCTGCAATCTGCACGTAACGCCATGCAATATCCATGCAGTTTACGTCAGATTTACGTCCTTTTTATTACATATATATGTTTAGTGCTGTTGTTTCTCTTATCTATTAATTACCTCTTTGAGATGATGTTGAGAATAGACATTGCCGCAAGGATTCCCTGGGTTTATGATCACGATCGCGACTGTGTTATGGTCAGCGAGGGATTCGATAGCATCAAGATCCACCTCCCAGCCTTTCTCAGGGACGAGATCGTACTGTCGAACCTCAATGTGTCTAAAAGAAGCACAAAGTTCATAAATAGGGAACCCTGGCCTTGGTATCAAAATGTTAGCCTTGGGTCGAGCAAGAATCTCAAGTGCGACATCTATGGCTTGTGTGCATCCCGACGTGACAAAAACATCTTCAGGGGACAACTCGTAGGGAAGATCCTGAGACAGATACTCGGAAATCGCTCTGATATATCATATCATCGTGTTCAACAAAGATACCATCAGCAAGAATGACAAACAAAAGCAAAAACTGCAAAACCCTAATCAACTATAATTAATTAATTACCTTCTTGTTTGAGGGAGACCTGAAGTGGGAGCATACCCATTGAACCTTTCCGATTCAAGAGCATCCATCACAGCTTCCTGAGCCATTGCTGTGGTTCTGAAGCAAGTGAATGCAGAAGGGTCTCCCATGCCAAGCGAAATCACCCGCTTCCCGTTATCATGGTCGATACTCTCCATCATAAGGCTCAGAGTACCTTTGATGGTAATCTTATTATGTATCTCAACTTCATTATTGTTAGAAACAATAAGATTTTTCTCCATTTGTTCTGGAAAATCGCTAAATGAATAAGTATGAGAACTGCTTGCTTGAAGAAGGTTGTGGGGTTCCTTTAGGCCGGCTGTGTAGGGTATTTATAGAGGTATATAGTATATCCAGGAAGAAGCCGCAGAGGAAATATTGAAGCCACCATTAATCAAACTGTAACTTTAGATTCAACTCTTTGAATAGAGAAGAAATGGCAGCTAGCTGAGTTGAGACAATTGGAAGGATAATAAAGTATTGGAATTGATTTGACCGACAATTGTATTCGTTTCTCGTCTTCCTCGTATGAGAATAAACTTGCCGGAGGTGAAGTTTGTTTGGGGATTAAAAAAAAAGATTGGCAGACGAAAAATTAATTCTAAACTATTTTGGATCGTTTTGTTTTGAGTTTTAAGACCGAGATTTAATCTCTTTTTTTGTGTGTTAAGTCAGACTCGGTCTTAAATTTTTAAAATCATTTACCTATCGGATTGAGTATGTCCCAATTGTAGATTTTTTTTCCCGAAATATACATCAAAATCAAAATAAATACCAAAATATCCTCAATTTTGAAAAAAATACCAAAGTATAACTATCCCCGAATGAATTTCGTGGGTGGATATACTGAAAAAGTATACTCTCGAATGTCATTCGCGAGTTTCTTGAAAAGTATCACCCGTGAATATTACGATTTGCTTTTCAACCGCGAATTTCATTCGCGGCTGAAGCAAATATTATACCCGCGAATCTGATTCGCGGGTGAGAGTTACACTCTAAATATCATTCATGGCCATGGGTAGGATTTACACCCGCGTAAGCATGCCATTAGTGAGTGATGTTTTTTATATCCAACCGAATAGGATTCACGTGTAGGTATATTTTTGTATTTGTTTTTTCAAAACTGAGAATATTTCGGCATTTACTTTTATTTTGATGTATATTTTGGAAAAAAAAAATCCCAATTGTATATCAATCTTAGTTAGAATATATATATATATTTAGTCATATTCAAATTACTATATCATTACGTAATCATATTATACAATTTTTACATTGTAATTCATTAGTTTAATTAACTAAATTTTATCATGATTATATTTATTTTTCTGTCCTATGTTTTATTTTAATTATTTTTTTTACCCAGAATAAATTGTGTATATTTTGTATTATTACCCTAATAATACAAAAAAAAAAAAAAACTAAACTAAACCGAGCTCATGTTGAATACAAGTCTGCCTCATGCGTTTTTGGGTAAACTCGATTTCAGACTTGATCTTGTATTATATTAATTGGACTTTCATGTTTTAAAATTACTTATCTTAGTATTTACTTTACTTTAATAAAAATAGTGCTCTTGCGCGAATAAACTACTCAGTCCGCTAAATTAATGTTGGATGACATTGGGTGGCTGCTTCCCATTAAAAGTAAATTATTGGATGTGTCGTAACGGTGATGTTTCAGTTTTTCTGAGAAGACACGATACTCAGACAATCAATTATTCGTCTCATATCCGTTCAAACGAGGAAAATAAATCTATAACATGACAAGTCACGTGGCTCAATTCTTATAGTAGAAGTTTACTTTTTTTTTTTTTTAAAACATGAATCCTATTGCAAAATATTGTTTTATGTAGATTTCTTAATAGAATAATACTTATATCCATTGTGCATACTCATCTTAGTTTTTATTTATCAAAATTTGTAATTAATTTAGATCGTATTTGTAAATGTTGGTTTCGGTATCAAATAGAATTAAAAGAACAAATCTTTGTTTGATAAGATTTTTCCAATAGACTTTTGTTTTTAAAATAAAGACGAGGAGATGAATATTACCATAAATACAATTTTTTAAAAAATCAAAGCACTTTTTTTTTTTTTTTTTTACATAACAATAACACAAATATTAGATAGAAAGTTAAACGTCAAATTAACAGGTGTGTGCATCAGTTAATAATATTTACGTGTCATTGATTTTTATTGTTTATTTTTTTCCCATCCAATTCCGTTCAATTAGGGATTCCAATGGGATTCAACGGAGTGTTGTTTGGGTCAGATTTGAAGGGTTTTATATTATTATATACTTGTAACAATACAAGAGATACGGAGCTTTGGGTATAATTAAATACCCTCGGTCAACCGCCGTATGTATACGAAATAATAAAAGGTTATAACTTATACGATACGATGGTTGACTAAGGACTAAGGAGGAATGTGGAACTGAATCATAATATCTACTAGACTCCTTACGGTACACGGTACACGCGTGTATGTTGTCGTCGTTTATCTTGCGTGAAGTGTTAGGAGGATGTACATGATCAACCCGACTCATAGTGTAGTACAAAAATGAAGCACTTAATTAAAAATATTATTTGAATTGTAAATTTAAACTTAAATTACCTAATATAATGAAATAAAATTAATTTTGTTTTAAATATTTTATTTCTTGCTCCCGGTTGCTCGTGCAATTTCTTAAAAATATTTAAAATAAAATTAATTTTATTTCATTATATTGGGTAATTTAAGTTTAATTTTACAATTCAAATAATATTTTTAATCAAGTGTTTAATTCTTGTACTACTATAGAAGTCGGGTCGATCATGCCCTCCTAACACTTCACGCAAGACAAACGACGACAACGTGCACGCGCATACCGCGTGTCGGAGTCTAGTATAACTATTAGGAAAATACACTTAAGTGAATTCTAGAACTTCCATTTTAATTTTATTTTATATTGTATATGCAATTTTTTCTATAGCTATTCATTGAGTGAATGAAAATTGTCTCTTAGAGAATAATATAGATATATAAGCACTATGATTAGTAGTAAATGAAAAGAGTATACTTTTTTTTTTTTTGGCCAAGAAACAACATTCATTCAATGATCATAAAAAGAGTTATCCATATCCGTTACAAACAAACGAAGTAAAGGTCTCGGGTTACAAGCAACCCAATCAAATGGACAAGTCCCCCTCTTCGCCTCAATGGCGACCCAATTAGCACACCTATTCGCCGAGCGCCTCACAAAGCGCCAATGTACCTGACATATATGATCGGCTTGTTCGAGGATCTCCGTTAGGATGTCTCGAAGCTCCCAATCATCTCCTGAATTACCTCCCTTGAGAAGGTTGATAACATGCAATGAGTCCGATTCAAAAATGACCTCAGACCACGAGTGATGGATTGCCAAGTTGACCGCGTGAAGAATAGCCTTTGCTTCGAGGGCTTTCGCACTCGTGCCACAACACGTAGAATTATGGCCCGAGACGACAACCCCCGTCCAATCCCTCGCCACTGCCCCCGTGCCCCCTTGGAGCGTCTCATGGTCCCAAGCCGCATCGCAATTCACCTTGATGACGTCACGGTTCGGTCTTGACCATGTTGGTTCCCGAGTGCCCTGTCGCCCCGAAGAAGGTGCCAAGGATGTCATGCGCCAAACCTGTTCGGCCATAGTCGTTGCCGCGCGTATCACCGAGTCCAGGCTCGGTTGGGTCTTCCCGTGCACCGCCCGGCACCGTTCCTTTCACACTTCCCAAGCTATAGTCTCCCCCAAGATTTTGGTCCTTCGGTCCACCTCGCCCTCCAAAAGATTGAGGTCCTGCAAAAACCGAAACCAACTTGCCCAAAGACCACCATTCCGGTCCTACGCCTCCCCATGGCCCCGAACCATACCCGCCTCGTCCAACTACACTCAAACACCACGTGATGTGCCGATTCCAAGCAATCACAAAAACTGCACGTGGGGTTGATTTGTATCCCACGTCTAACCAACTCGGCTTTAACCGTCAATGCATTATTAAGCGCTTTCCAAAGGAAATGTTTTACCTTTGGAATAGTGTCCCCGGACCAAAGTTCGCGCCATACATTCCTGTCCGAGCTGGTGTTCTCCTAGGTGGTAGTAGTCGCATCCTGGATCTGCAGCTCCTTGATGCGACGGTATACGAGTCGTGGTCGGGCAACTCCGTCGACCGCTGTCGGCCAAATGAGTTGATCCTGTCGGGCCTCCCTAGCGATATGGATCGCTTGGATCGCCTGAGCATCCCAGTCCGTGATGGCTGCTCTAACCGCGGTCAGGTCCCATGTGCGCTGGTCCCTGTTTATAAGCTCGCTCACCATCACTACCTCGTCCCCCCTTGGCTCCTGATCGGTGCCGACTCTGTGGTTCGGGATACCGGGTATCCACGCATCGTGTAAGGCCCTGATTTGGTTCCCCGTCCCCACCTTCCCTCTTGAGGATGTCACGGCCGACCGTAATACTCGACCACGCCCACGATGGTCGGGCTCCCATCGAAGCCTCCATAAGGGTCCCTCGGGGATAGTAGAGACCCTTGACTACCCTCGCCCATAGTGAGTTTCCGTCATTCTGAAGCCGCCATGCCGTCTTGGTTAGCATTGCGGTGTTGAAGTCGATCATGTCCCGGAAACCCATACCACCCATGTCCTTAGGTTGGGTGAATCGACTCCACTTCACCCAATGGACCTTCCTTTTCTCATCCCGGCCGTTCCACCAAAACCTAGCCATTAAGCTCGATATCTCTGCACACCAGGTTTTAGGCAGTTTAAATAACGACATAACATAGGTGGGTATGGCGGTAATTACCGCCTTGATGAGGACCTCCTTTCCCGCGTTGTTGAGGAACATGGATTTCCATCCATGAATCTTCTTAATGACGCGCTCCTTGAGGTACCCCATAGCCTCGCGTTTGGACCTTCCCCAGTTAGTTGGAAGGCCCAAATATCTCCCTGCATCGGTGACCGCCCCGATGCCTAAGATGTCTGACACCCTCTGCCGAGTGTCGTCATGTACCCCACGCCCATATTGGATGCAAGACTTCTCCAAATTGATCTTTTGTCCCGAGGCCTTGCAGTACCTCTCGATCGTCTCCTTTAGCACCCGAGCGTTCCTTTCCGTCGCGTTGATAAAGAATAGGGAGTCGTCTGCAAAGAACAAGTGATGTATCTCCGGACACGTTCGCTTCATCCGAATCCCCTCCAATCTACGCTCCTCCGCGGCCTTCATTAGTTGACGGGATAGTACGTCCGCAATTAGGATAAACAGGTAAGGAGACAGTGGGTCTCCTTGCCTGATACCCCTAGTAGGCCTGAATCGTGCTGACTTCTTGCCATTAACCACCACGCTATACTGAACTTTGGAAATACACTCAGAGATCCAATTGCACCATTGCCCCGCGAAGCCCAGACCTCTAAGTGTTTGAATGATGAATTTCCACTCCACCCGATCATAGGCTTTGCTCATGTCCACCTTGACCGCACACTCCTCTCTCCCTGTCCCTCTGTTTGTCCTGAGGTGATGAAACATTTCGTGCGCGATGAGGATGTTATCGTGAATGTACCTGCCTGAGACAAAAGCACTTTGAAACGGGGTCACAAGTTTAGGTAATAAGCGTTTAAGGCGGTTTGATAAGACCTTGGATATAATTTTATAATTGAAATTGCAAAGGCTAATAGGTCTAAATTGTGATGTGTTGGTGGGGTTGGGGACCTTAGGAATTAATACTATGTCAGTGTAACTATATTCCGGAAGTAGTACACCCGATTCAAAGAATCGCCTTACCGAATGGAATACATCTTCCCCAAGGACCTCCCAAAAGTGATGATAGAACATTCCCGGGAAACCGTCAGGTCCCGGAGCTTTATTACCCCCCAGCTGAAAAAAATGCCCTATTAACCTCCTCTCGAGTCACCATCCCCGTGAGACTCGCATTATCCAGGTCCGTCACAAGCCGTGGTATTCCTTCCATCTGATCGTTGATCCCCTCCGTACCCTCCGACGTAAAAATTTGATGGAAGTACTCCTCACATTCGGCCATAATGTCCTCCTCTCTCTCCACTCATACACCATCCCCCCTCTGCATCCAGCATAGTGTATTCCTCCTCTCGACCGTGGATTGGTGGAAGTAAGCGGTGTTTCTATCCCCCGCTTTCAACCACTGCACCCGTGATCTCTGTCTCCAATAATCTTCCTCTCTGGCCCACGCCTCCTCAAGAGCTCTTTTCAAAATCCGTTCTTTCTCCCTTTGATACTACACCCGAGGTTGCGCCTGAATGACCCTGATCTCTTCGTTAAGTCTCTCGATGATCACCTTATTATTGGAGACATTCTTCCGGCTCCACTTTTGGAGCTCCCCCCTGCACTTCCCGAGCCGACTATGAAGTCTGCCCCCTCGTGTACAACCATTCCCTTCCTCCCAAACACCCTCTACCACCTCACGGCAATCCGGCCGAACCAGCCAGCTCTTCTCAAACCGAAAGGGCCTCTTACTCTTCCCTTGATGCCTCTCGACTTGGACCAAAAGAGGGCAATGGTCCGAGCCGATCTGCACCTTGTGAATGACCATGGAGTAAGGGTGGGCGCGGATCCAGTCCGGGTTAACGATCGCCCTATCAAGCCGCTCCCGAATTCTATCCGCCCCTCCCTATTGTTCTCCACGTGAAAGGGTTGCCTTTGAAACCCATGTCGGCCAGTTTCGCGTCTCTCATCATCTCGTTAAAGGTGTCCATCTTCCGGCTCTGTTTCGGTCTACCCCCTCCTTCTCCCCCGCGACCGCGATCTCATTGAAGTCCCCCCCCCACAACCACGGTCCCCTCCTATTCTGGCCGATCCTCCTAATACTGTCCCACAATAGCAATCTCTCTCCCCAATTGGTGCTCCCGTAAATCCATGTAATGTGCTTAACTCCCCCTCCATTCACCTTCATAATTGTCGTGTCCATCATGTGTTCCGTCTTAGAATGGACCTCGACTCTTACCTCCCCCGACCACCAAAGGGCTAAGCCTCCCGATATCCCTACCGGATTGACATACTCCGCACCACACATTTTCAGTCTTCTCCTCACTCTGTCACAGTACCTTTCCGTATTCTTCGTCTCCATCAAGAAGATAATGTATGGTTTATTCCTCCTCGTGAGATCGGCGAGGTACGGAATTGTCAGGGCCGATCTCAACCCCCGACAATTCCACACCAGGTAGATCATTGGTTCCGGGTAGCTGTCTCGGGACAGCTACCAGAACCCTTTTGTGCCAATCTCTTCCCCGTGATAATCCTCCTGCTTACCGTTGCAACCTGTTGGGAGCTCCTCCGTCCCCTACCCCTTCCACGGCCCCTCCCGACCCTACCACCCTCCTCCTCCTCCTTGTCCGCTCTCAGCTTCTTCCCCCTTTGATCCGTACTCACCTCCCCTTCCTCCCCCGACTCCTCCTCGTACTTTCTTTTGAGGTTGATCTTTTGGAGTAAGGGGATGAGGCCCGTGGGAATGGCTGTCCCTTCTCCACTCGTCGCCGGGGAGATCGGTTCCTCCACCGTGTATACCCATTCTTGCACCTGAACCTCGTGAAGGTCCAGCTCCATGCCCGGAGCCTCCGCTGTTCCCTGATGGTACCCCGCGGTCATAACCAGTTCGTTTCCCTGTGGTGTCCCTACGTCGAACCGGTGATGTTGGCTCTCCCCTCCTCCCCCTTTGACATTGCTCAATCCTTCGTTGTATGCTTTCTCGACTCCTTCTATCAGTAGCATCGTGTCCTTGTTCTTCCCCGTGCCCTGTTCGGCACTGCATCCCTGTCCGTCCTCGTAAGCCTGTCTGTCAAGGTAGATAGGACCCGAGGTAGTTTCCTCGTGTCTTCTCCACCCCACGACCTCCTCCATGACATGGGCCACATAATAGGACACCGTGTGACATTCCAGCTCCTTGCCTTTCCCTACCCCGCTAGGATCAGCTGCCGAGCCCTCCTCTTTCCTTCCTTCTATAGCCCTCCTCGTGTATTGCCTCTCCCCTCGATTAAAGATGGTCACTTCCCTACCCCCTCCCTCCTCGTCTCTCGGTTCAGTTCGGTCTGAGGAGCTCCCATCCTTTTGATTCGATGGGTACTCCTCCGATCTTGTAGAGGGGGGGGGGGGGTGTTTGATCCTTCCCTTTCTTGCTTCTCCTTCATTAAGTCCTTCCAACTCCTCCGTTTAGTCTCGCCCATGGGAGTCCCAGGACTCTTACCTACGTACTTTCCTTGCTCTCTTCTCCTCTTGGGTCTATCCACCCTTACCCACGGGCCATACAAGGGTCCACCGAACCTCTCGTCCGATTCCGTGATCGCCGTAGTGCAAACCCTCTCCGTATGCCCTATTCTCCCGCACCCGAAACAAAAGTCCGGGAGTCGCTCGTACTTCACGGTGGCTCTACCCATTTCTCTGCTTCTCCTAGTGTACCTGAATCCCACCTGCAGTGGCTTAGTACTGTCTACCTCCACCTTGATCTGAATATAATCTCTGTCCAAACCCAAGGGTCCCAAGATATCGTCTACCTCAATGACCTCCCCTAGGCTCTGTCCAATTGCCTCTGCGTTTTTCTTGGTGAACTTGTCAATCTCAAGCCCGTGAACCTGGACCCAGAATTGGACCATATGGAACTTGACATCTATCATCCTCATGCCCTGACTCCACCGTTTCAGAGATAGGCAGTTACCATTAACCGCCCATGGAGACCAGTCTATGGCATCCTTAAGGTCCTCCACTCTTTCAAAATCAAACAGAATAACATCCCCTGTCATTTCCTGAAAACGCACACCTGCAGCACGCTTTGTACAACCATCGGTTTCATGTTCTTATCACAGATGACTCTTCCCACACACAGATTTTCAGCCGGGATATCAGCATGCTCCGGGATTTCAACGTAATTTCCTAGCATTGTTCTATCATTACCTATTCTAGGGGCTGTACCATGAGCAAACTTATCCATCCTAAGGCACTATGAATCGAAAAACTACTACTAGCTATAGAGCACCGAGATAGTATTACCTCCGTTGGCCCCTATGGGGGATGATGCTCCGACTCGGGTGGTAGAGGTTCCGGGTGAAACCGAGTCGGGATTTGGCAATGGCTTGGTTGTGCTTTCGTCAATTGGCTGGTTCACCGTTTCCGGCCATCCCCAAATCGATCCTCTCCGCGCCGATTTCGTCACCACCCCAGCCGAACCCTCCCTCACCAATTTCCGGTAGCTCTCCCTCTCGAACATTTAATTGATATAGCTAAATGAAAATAATATAATCAGATATAATAAAAGAAAATTACGGTGCACATTTTCGTATTTACTATAACAAAACGGAACAGTTAATTAATAAATTTAACAAAATATTTTGTAGACTCCTTCCGAGTATATAGATTGATAATTTTTTTGAAATCCCATTTCTTAACCAAAACCTTTGTTGGTGACTACATATAGTATTTTTGTTACAATAAATTTTTATTGCTATGCGTGAGAAAGTAACATATAATTATTTGTTAATAATAATATGATCAAAAAAATATCTAAGTTTTGAGTAATAATATATTGATATTAGTTTGGAGTAATAATATATTAACAATTTTTGTCATCTAGAATCATTTATGCCTAGAATCATTTATGCCTGAATATTAATAATAATAATAAAAATCTATAGGTTTTTTTTAACATTTTAATAATATCATTATTTGAAAATACTTTATAATACATAATTATAATTATAAAAATATATGCATTAATCAAATATCTTCTTTCAATTTGGTTTTACTTTTTCAAATTTGATTAAATTTTTTTTTTTTGTATTTATTGCTTCATGCGATAGATTGTGTATATTCAACATATAAATATAGATAGATAGATATAGTTCAAATGAAATTAATTTTGCATTTTTAAGTTATATATTTTATAATTTTCAATATTGTAGCATTTCTCCACAAGAAGATTAACTTTGATTTACACACTCATGGGTGTAAAATGTAAATCAAATGTTTATTGGAGGCTAATGTATAGTATATGTCACATATATTATACTAAAAAATATGATTTCTTCCATTCATATTTGATTATAATTCTTTTGAAATTCTTAATAATTTTTAAAATTTAATTAGTTGTTTAATTTTGTACAAAAAATAAATAAATTTTACATTTAGAACATAATACATGATTTTATAATTATAACTATTACAAATTTATTGTACCAGATGGAGAGTGCAGTCAATATGTGCACCGACTGAATTGCGAGATAATAATTTTTTAGCATGCACAATATTTTATATACGCACAATTAATAATCATCATTATATTTTGAAGTTAGCCTCCACTCAGAAGCACTAACCTTCCCCTAATGTTACACATTGGTAAGTTTCATTGAACGCGACTTTGTAAATTTTCTACTACGTCAAGCGTTTCAATTCATTTACCTTGGACGCCCTTATTGACATCTGTGTTTATAAACTTTTCATTTTTGACTTCACAAATTGCATTTAATATAGAGAATAGAGGGTCAGACTCAGACAGGGCACTTTAATTTGAAGTTTAATTATCTATCATTATAATATTTACCCTGAAATTAGTAATTAACAAAGTATTCATTGGCTGTATATAGAATTAGTATTTAGTATAGTGGTGGATCTTGAACTTTGTAAATAAGATTCACTATAAAAATCTAATACATAGAAATTAAAGGAGTAAAACTCCACAATTTATTTTAAAAAATAGAGTCAACACGTCACAAATATTGTTGCTAAGTTAAATTTAAAATTAGAATAACATTTCTAAGTAATTGATTTCAACTTAAAAATGCACATAACGTTATTTTAGTGTTGAATTCAAATTTAAAAATGAATTTCTGAAACTAATTCATACTCAAAATTGTTTTTTAATTTTGATTCATAATTTTACTATATATATATACATTAACATGACAAAAACATATCATATTCAATAATACCGACAAAACCAGACACACCCAAATACCAAATACCTTTATTTAGTTCCTCTTCCTTGGCGGGTTTCGACCAAAAAAATAACGTTATTTATAGTGTGAATGCTAAGGCGTTTATGTTTGGTCGTGGCTGAAGTCATGTTTTGTTTTTTGGTAAATACTGAAGTCATGAATTTAAAAACCCTAATACTAATATTTAATAATATATATAATATATGTCGTGAGCTTTACGAACATTATTACCATGAAATAATGTGAATTATATATTATATTATAAGTAGTAGTATCATTCATTAGCATTCTAAATATATATGTTAATTAAGTTGTGTAAACTCTGATATTATGTTTCCCACAACCTTTTGTCTCACTAGTACAAAATCAAGCTCCTAATTCCTATTGGATTGGTTTATCTAGTTAGGGTTTATGAGGAGATAATTTTGATTTAACATATTTTATGTCTAACAAAGTAATTAATTAATAATAATAAACTAAAAAGTTCTGAATCAAATAACAATATTTAAAGTATTTTTTTTCTTCTACTTATATACTATTTGGAAAACCCCGAACCCAATAAATTAAACCCTAACACCACGGCACATACCCAGCTCATTTTGACCCAATGGAAAGTATAAAATGCATTTTCCCCACGATTGAACAAGAGACTAGGTATATCTAGAAACAGCAAACAAACAAGGGACTAAGAAAGTCACTCAAGGACTTCAAATGTTTGACCTAAAAAAGTTCCATTTTATACAAATCAGGATATATTAAGACTTAACATAATTTGTCTTAATGAATTTTAACATTTTCCTATAAAACTGATATTTGCAAGCATTAGTCTAACACTTTTCTTAATTTGATGTTTGTAATTATGGACACTCGGCTTAAAACTAATTTCTTCACTCGAGTTTGTAACTAGTGGTGGCAAAACTTGACACAACCCCATGACCCGTTTTCCCACCCCTATTTGTAACATCGCCCCTCGGATTATATTCATACTCTTCAATTAAATTCATGTTCATGACTTCACGCTTCAACCTTTATAACAATTTTTTTTTTCACTTTTTCAGTAATTTTATACATATTCAATATACATCGATAGAGCACAATACACACTTAAGTTATATGCTAAATAATTTATATGACGTATGATTGCTTTTTTGTTGTCATGGTTCCAAATCACTCTTTATAGCAACGTAAGCAAAATTATAAAAATGATAATGTGTTTGTTTTACTTATTAAGAATTATTATATCTAGTTTAGTTCTTACAAATTACTAATATTTATACGAAAAAAAATTGAAATATTGTATCATTATATCTTACACTATTGTATATATGTAGATAAAAAAGTTTATTTTATTTTTAATTTCGATCAGAATTGATACCCAATTTATTTTTGATGACTTCGTATAAAAAATCGCAATAAGAGTCCACTTATATAGGTTCCTAGATCCGCCGCTGGTTAGGTGATTAACCATAATTATAAATATTTGTTAATATTTTAAAAATTATATTTGCATTCATCACCATATCTATGACTTTCATCAACAATGTCTATGATAAAGAAAATGGGGTATCTATGTCTCTCTTCCAATAAGGTGGCTTACAAGTGTTGGACACCTGAATTTTTAATAGGCAGTGATCACAAAATGTAAGTTAGTTCTAGAATAAAGTATAATAAAATGGTTAAATACCAAATAGTTACCCGAGCTTTGACCGTTTTATAAATAGTTACCTCAACTTTGAATTTTCAAAAACGGATACCTCAATTTTGACATTTGAGGCAAATTGCTACCTTAGTTATCTTTTCTGTTAAATATAGACGGAAAATGACGTGACAACACATGATTGGTCCCTAATTTTACAAACTAAATAATTTTTTTAAAAATACCAAAAAAAATCTATTTTTATTTTTAAATTGGAAAATCAATAGAGAAAATAAGAGTTTTTAATATAATAATTTTATTAAAAATATAATAATCAAGAATTGATATTTTTATTTTCTTTCATATTTTCAATAAAAGTATTATATTAAAAACTCTTATTTCTATTATTTTTCCAAAAAAAATCAGATTTTTTTGGTATTTTTAAAAAATCATTTAGTTTTTAAAATCAAAGACCAATCATGTGTTGTTACGTCATTTTCTGTCCATATTTAGCGGAAAAGTAAACTCAAGTAGCTATTTGTACCTTTGTCCAAAGATGAGGTAGACGTTTTTGAAATTTCAAAGTTGAGGTAGCTATTTGTAAAACGGCAAAACAGCAAAACGTCGGGTAGTTATTTGATATTTAACCTACAATATAATGCACATCACAAATATATACGTTAAATAATTATTATAATGTGGAATATATTGGCAGAATGGGCGTTTGGTCTAGTGGCATAATACTCGTATTGGGGGCGATTGGTCGCGAGTTCGGTTCTCGGAACGCCCCAATTTTGTGAATTACTGTACTTGTTTTGAAATATAGGCCCAAAGAGAAAGACTACGATTTCGTGCGTGCTGGTCGATCAACACGTATATTATTACTTATTTTATAATTTTCTATTATTTCTTAAATTTTCACATCGATCACACTTAATTTTTTTGGGTTAATAAGTCCAATGATACCATATATTTGAGTTATGTGATCAGATGGTACCCCTATGTTATTTTATGGTACCCCAAATTACGGTTGCCGTTGTTGGGTATCGATAGTGACGACCCAGTAAGAAAAGGCCTCGAAGGCCCAATAACTATAGAGGGGGTAAACCCATGACATCCGAACCGGATCGGCCCAAGTACAAGCCAAACTTGGCCCACCATCGAGTAATCCAGAATCGAGCCCAAAGTCTATAGAGACGCCAAAGGCTCTCAGACTGCTCGCCATTCTCTACCAAGTCGCGACCTTCCACTGCTCGACATGGGAGTGCTCGCCCCGAAGAGAGCCTTGCCTCTCTCCTCTGGTCCCACTAAACCGTTAATAACAGAGTGGCCAAGATATCCCGCATATCCCGGTCACATATTCACTAAAGATTAGATTTGGTAACTGCAATATCTCGCAGTAACTGCCATATCCCACGATCCGAATCTTCAGCAACTCAATATACATTAAGATATTCAGTTGCCTTTATACGGTTCTATCTCTCTTACCCTATAAATATCCTTGCTTTACATACGTACTTTACGTTTTGAGTTTTATACACACATATACTCATTTAAGCATCGGAGAGGGACCCAGAGGCACCCCCTCTGTTGCGCTCCCCTACTTGCAGGTTCACCGGAGTTGGAGCTGAAGCGTCATCCCAACCTTGTCTGGCATTCAATTCACTGCCAGATCAGCATTCAGGATTTCACGATCCAACATTTGGCGCCGTCTGTGGGAAACGAGCAATTAAGCCATGAGAACTCGATCCCAAAGCAACCGTCGGAATCAGACTAGGGAGCGATCCTCAGATAGCTCTGATTCCGCCGCCGCTTCACCGCTTCAACAGGAACCTGCCAGCCGAGCAGGAGTTAATGCTGTTCCTCTGCGGACAGCCCGAGAACATGTCGGTGATTCAAGACCGACCCCAGCTGCTGATCAAAACGGAGCCCCTGCACCGCAGACAGTCCACATTGCGGGGCAGAATATTAATTTAACCCCCGAGATGGTCTCCTTGCTGGAAGCCATCCTAGGACAGGCGCGCCGCCAGGCCCCTGCTCCTCAGGAAAACAATCCCTCTGCTCCTAAGGAAAATCACCGCCCTGCTGCCACAGGGCCTTCACCTTCAGAAGCGGCCAATCCTAGTCCTGCTGCGCATCAGGAGGATCAGGAGATGACGTCAGGTCAGCAGTCCCTACCTCCAGCGCACACCAAGGAGCCAGCAGCCGCATATACTGCCAATCCTTCCGGTCCGCCTCCACCCGGAGCCTCTCCCATGTACTGCACTGTGGAGCAGATGGATGACCTCCTCAACAAAAGGCTCCAGGAAAGACAGTTGACAGTCATAGCTCCCTTCAAGGAGCAGTCCTCTCATCCATTCACCGACGCGCTCGTCGCTATCAAAATCCCGAAGGATGTGGTTGCTCGGGCCATACCTGAGTATAGCGGTGGAGGAGATCCCACCGTACATGTCAACAAGCATGAGGCCTCCCTTCTGGGTAAGTCAAACGATCCCAATCATTTGGCTTTGCTATTTCCATCTACTCTTTCGGGTTCGGCTTCGTCCTGGTTCTTCGGCCTCCCTGCAGGATCAATCGGAACTTGGGCAGAGTTAAGAAGCAAGTTCCTGGAGAGATACATGGGCGAGCGCCAGTTGCTGAAGAGCGTGGTCGCCCTTGACTCGGTCAAACAGCAGCCTGGAGAGTCGCTGTCCAACTTCTACGGGCGTTTTCATCAAAACGTCACAGAATTAGATCGCCGAATCTCGGATGGGGAGATCATTCGAGCATTCTACAGAGGTCTGGATGTGGCCAACAAGGCCTCGAGAAAGCTGCGAAACAGCTATCACGTAAAGGAGATAGAGACATTGGAGGAGTTGGCATCCAGAGCGAAAGGTTTCATAGACCTTGAGCGCGCAAACATCGAGGCTAACCTCCTGACGACCTCGCTAAGGGTAACCCCTGAACCCCGACGCGATGGTAAGAAGGAGGTCAAGAAGGAGAAAAAGGGAAAAGAAAGTAAGCCGCGAGTCGAGTCTCTTCCAGCGCCTCGCCATCCAGAGGTCCCTGAGTACTTCACGCCTTTAAATAGGCAGATCTCAGCGGTACTAGTCGAGATGGAGAGGAGATCCTTGGCGAGGCCACCGATGCCTCGCCGAGGTGGGTTACCCATGGGCAAGGATGTCGAGAGCTATTGCAGATACCACAAGTGCAAGGGCCATAAGACAGACGATTGCAAGATTCTGAAACGAGATATAGAGAGGCTGATTCAGGGGGGAATGTTGAAGGAATTTGTGGCAGGGCGAGACCGAAGTCGAACGCCCCCCAGGAGACATCGTTCACCAGCCCCTGCAGATCAAGCTGAGCCTTCTGGAAGCAAGAGGAGAGTGAATCTGATTGCAGGAGGATTCGGCGCAGGCGGCGAGAGGTCAAACTCCAGAGAGGTCTACGCCACTCAGATCTCTACGGCAGTTCAGTTGGGGAAGCGACCCCGACCTGAAGAAAACATTGTCATCTCATTCTCTGAAGATGATTTGACACATGTCACCACGCCCCACAACGATGCTCTGGTCATTACGGCAGATATTGACGGCTGTGATGTTGCAAGGATTCTGGTCGACGGAGGCAGCTCGACAGACATCCTGTTTCTGGACGCCTTCGAAAAGATGGGCAAATCAAAACGCGACCTGAAGAGGGTCGACTTTCCGCTGATCGGATTTGCGGGAAGGACAACTTATCCACTGGGGGCTATAACCATGCCAGTGATTTTTGGCGAGGGGTGGAAAAGCATCAAGGTGTCGGTCACTTTCCTGGTGGTCGATTCACCTACATCCTACAACGCCATTATAGGGAGAACCACGATCAACCCAAATAAGATTGTGGCCTCCACTGTCCACCAGAAGATGAAGTTCCCTACTCCGAACGGGATTGGAGAAGTGCTCGGAGATCAGCCTTCCTCGCGGCAATGTTATGTGAACTGTTTACGCAGGAAGAACCAAAGGGAGGCGCTCGCCATCGAGACAGAGGCCGATCCCCGCGAGGACTTGGCTCGACCAGCACCCATGGAGGAATTGGAGGAGGTCGAGATCGATGGTCCGGACAAAAAGGTGCGCATTGGGACCACCTTGAAAGAGGATCAGAAGGAGGCCATGACCGCTCTCCTCAAGGAATTCAAAGAGCTCTTTGCCTGGCAGCCGAGCGACATGCCAGGAATCAGCACAGATATTATCTCGCATGAGCTCAGGATAGACCCCTCCATCAAGCCGATCGCCCAAAAGAGAAGATCGTTCGGGACTGATAAACGTTTGGCGATCAGGCAGGAAGTCGGCAGGTTGATTGAAGCTGACTTCGTCAGAGAGGTAAGATTCCAGAGCTGGGTAGCCAACCCAGTTTTGGTCAGGAAATCTAATGGCAAGTGGAGGATGTGCGTCGACTTCCGCGACTTAAACAAGGCTTGCCCCAAAGATTCATATCCCCTTCCAAGAATTGATCAGCTAGTCGATGCTACCTCGGGTCATGAGATGCTGAGCTTCATGGACGCCTATTCAGGCTACAACCAGATCAGAATGCATCCAGACGACGAGGCCCACACTGCTTTCTATGCTGACGGGGACATTCTATGCTACAAGGTGATGCCCTTTGGTCTCATCAATGCCGGGGCAACTTATCAGCGGATGGTGAACCGACTGTTCCAGGACATGCTGGGAAGGAACATGGAGGCCTACGTGGATGATATGCTCGTTAAATCCATCAAAGGCAATCCTCATACCACCGACCTCCGTGAAGCTTTTGAATGCATGAGGAGACACAGCGTTCGCCTGAACCCAGCAAAGTGCGCCTTTGGAGTCAAGTCCGGGAAGTTCCTGGGTTTTATGGTCAGCGAAAGGGGCATTGAAGCAAACCCGGAAAAGCTAAAGGCCATAGAAGAAATGAAGTCACCAACCTGCCATAAGGAAGTCCAATGCCTGAACGGCCGACTAGCTGCTCTTAACCGCTTCCTCTCCAAAGCAAGCGACAAGTCCCTCCCGTTCTTCAAAACCTTGAGGGCCAACCGTAAGTTCGAATGGACGCCAGACTGCGAGGAAGCATTCCAGTCCTTGAAAAGGCATATTCAAACACTCCCAGCTCTGGCAAAACCCGTTCCAGGCGAGCAGCTTTTCCTCTATTTAGGCATTAGCGATGTGGCAGCCAGTGCTGTTTTAATAAGGGAGGAGAATAATGTTCAGAGTCCAGTGTATTTCATTAGCAAAATGTTCAACTCAGCAGAAATAAAATATGTCCAGATTGAGAAGTATCTCTATGCCTTAGTTATTGCTGCTCGGAAGCTGAGACCATACTTTCATGCGCACGACATCACGGTCCTCACCAATCAACCTCTCAAAAACTTCCTGATGAAGCCAGATTCTTCAGGAAGAATGGTCAAGTGGGCGATCGAGCTCAGCGAGTTCAGGATCAAATTTGCGCCAAAAACGGCCATCAAAGGTCAAGCACTAGCTGATTTCATAGTGGAAAGCACGAGTAACGGTCAAGCGGAGGCAGAAAACAGGCCAAGTCAGTCAGCAAACGACAATCAAATCTGGGAACTCTATACGGATGGGTCTTCATCAAAAGAAGGCTCGGGGGCAGGTTTAATTCTTATTCCTCCTGAGGGCGAGCCTCTGAAATACGCGATCGCCTTGACATTCCCGGCGACCAATAACGAAGCAGAATATGAGGCTCTTATCACTGGACTCAGACTGGCAAAAGGAATGGGTATAACAGCGCTTAAAGTAAAAAGTGATTCAGAACTTATTGTCAATCAGGTTAATGGCGCCTACGAGGCAAAGGGAGAAAAGATGAAGAAATATCTCGGCATCGCCAAAAAACTAGTTGTGGAAATCCCAAATTTCGCGATTGAGTTTATTCCTCGCCAAGAAAACCAGATGGCAGATTCTTTGAGTAAGCTAGCCTTCGGAGGGGCGACAATCCAGGATGTGCAATTTCTGGAAAAGGCCCTATGTTCAGTCCTTGAAAACAGAGCGGAGGTCTTCAACATTCAAGAACAGGTCACCTGGATGACCCCGTTCCAGAATTATTTGAAAGAAGGCATCCTCCCAGAGGACGAAGGCGAATCCACTAGGATTAGAAGACTCGCAGCCAGTTATCTAATCATCGATGGAGAACTCTATAGAAGAGGTTATTCGACACCTTACTTGAGATGTGTTGCTCTACCCGAAACAGAAAAAGTTCTTCGAGAAGCTCATGAAGGGGCAGCGGCATGTCATGAAGGTGCTCGTTCACTAAGCAGGAAAATATTCAGACTGGGATATTACTGGCCGACCTTGGGAAAAGACGCAGCCGAATTAACACAGAAGTGTGAAATTTGCCAGCAGTTTGCACCACGATCGGGTCGACCATCGACATTATTATCCCCAATGGCGGGTGCCTGGCCCTTCGCTCAATGGGGAATCGATATATTGGGTCCTTTTCCCATTAGCACTGGTCAGCGTACTCACATTATAGTGGCGATCGACTACTTCACTAAGTGGGTAGAGGCGAAAGCTCTAGCTTCGACAACGGAATTCCAAGTTATCAAGTTCATGCAGGTCAACATATTCTCCAGGTTTGGTATTCCCAAAATACTCATCAGCGATAATGGTCCGCAATTCGTTGGAAAGGAATTGAAATGGCTCTGTGAAGAGTATCACATCGACCATCGCTTCAGTTCAGTACATCACCCTCAAACGAATGGGCAAGCTGAAGCAGCCAACAAGGTTGTCTTAGCAGGACTCAAGAAAAGGGTTCGAGCATTCAAAGGGAACTGGGCAGACGAACTGGAAAACGTATTATGGGCCATCAGAACAACGCCTAAGGCGGCCACAGGAGAAACGCCTTTCAGTTTAGTGTACGGATCAGAAGCAGTAGCACCAACTGAATTAGCAGTGCCTACCCACAGAGTCCTACACTTTAACGCGGAGGCAAATGAGATCGAGCGCAGAACTGACCTCGACTTGGCAGAGGAAAAGAGATGGCTCTCGGAAAAAACACAGGCAAAAATGCGCTTGGCGACCGCTCGGTATTTCAATAGAAAAGTTAGCGCTAGCCAATTTTTCGTGGGAGAGATGGTTATGAGAAGGAATGAATTTACAAGGCTGGACAGTAAAAACAAACTTTCAGCCAAATGGGAAGGACCATACAAAGTAGTAGAGATCGCCGCACCAGGATCCTACTATTTGGAAACCACCGAAGGCGAGAGGTTACCTCGTCCATTTAATTCAGAGCATTTAAGAAGATTTTATGCATAGCTTGTAATCAAACGGATTATGTCAATAAAAGAAAGCCATTCCTTCACAAAGCGTGTCCACTCGAAGCAAGCTGAAGCCAAAAAGCCCTGACGCCAAAGTCAGGCCTCAAAAAGCCCTAGCAACAAAGCTAGGCCAAAAGCCCTAGCACCAAAGCTAGGCCAAAAGCCCTGACGCCAAAGTCAGGCCTCAAAAGCCCTAGCAACAAAGCTAGGCCAAAAGCCCTAGCACCAAAGCTAGGCCAAAAGCCCTGACGCCAAAGTCAGGCCTCAAAAGCCCTAGCAACAAAGCTAGGCCAAAAGCCCTAGCAACCAAGCTAGGCCAAAAGCCCTGACGCCAAAGTCAGGCCTCAAAAGCCCTAGCAACAAAGCTAGGCCAAAAAGCCCTAACAACAAAGTTAGGCCAAAAGCCCTAACAACAAAGTTAGGCCAAAAGCCCTAGCAACAAAGCTAGGCCAAAAAGCCCTGTCGCCAAAGACAGGCCAAAAGCCCTAACAACAAAGTTAGGCCAAAAGCCCTAGCAACAAAGCTAGGCCAAAAAGCCCTGTCGCCAAAGACAGGCCAAAAGCCCTAACAACAAAGTTAGGCCAAAAAAGCCTTAGTAACAAAACTAGGCCACAAAAGCCCTAACAACAAAGTTAGGCCTCAAAAAACCTGACGCCAAGAGTCAGGCAAAGCCCTGACGCCAAAGTCAGGCCAAAAGACCTAGCAAAATGTTAGGCAAAATGAAAGCCCTGACGCCAAAGTCAGGCCAAAGAAAGTTTAGGCGATCACTATCGATGATAAAGCCTGACAAATTACAAATCCCTTGTTATTAGGCCAACACCTCAAAGGTTTAAACTTCAAAGAAGGTAATATCTCTTTGAACTTAGAAGTTTACGCTTTTAAGTGTCAAAAGTATTATCCTTAGAAAGTTTAGCTTATGATGGGTCTACGGCTTTAAGGGTCGACGACATTACAAAGCAAGAAAAAAGTGGAAAGTAATTATGAGTAAGATATTGGATAGCTAAATATGTTCGAAGTCGATTAAAGGCTCAAGAATATAAAAGCATTCAATAGAAAAATCCAAGTCTTCGACAGATAATTACAAACCAAAAACAGAAAATACAAAAATGGCTATCTAAAAAAGAAAAATACGGTCGCCAAGGAGTTAGGTACTTCAAGCTTTGGGGTTCTCGGGGGCAAAGACGCTCTGCTCGCCTTCGGGGGCAGAAGTATCGGGCTCGCCTTCAGGAGCAGCCTCCCCAGCAACAGAGGGCTGCGAAGGCTGACTCCGCAGGAAGGTCTTCAAGGAGGCAACTTCCCCAAGAGGAAAGTGGGGATCGACCGCCTGGACCTCCTCCACCAGGCCTTGAAGAAATTCGGCAATCGTCGACTTCATCACCTTCAAGGCCTGGTCCTCAAAGTCTTCGGAGGCCTTGAACTCCTCAATCACGGCATGGGGTGAAGGAACCGCTTTCAGCTGATCAGCCAGTCGGTTCTTTTCCTCCTCTAGGGCGACCCCCCTAGCTTCGGCAGCATTCCTCTGGGCCTCCGCGGCGACCCTAAGAGCGTCTGACTCGACCAACTGGGCACGAGCTTCCTTCAACTCGGCCTCCAGGCGAGCACGGACCGCCTCCCCTTCATCAAGGCACTGATGAAGGGCCTCAGCTTCATGAAGGAAGGCTGCAGCATCAGCCTCCCTCTTCTTGACATCAGCAAGGAGGCGCTGCTCCTTCCTGAAATACTCCTCCCGGGCGCCGTCCACCAAGGTGATTGCCATGTCAGCAGTCTTCTTGATGGCCTCCAACTGCCCGGGGGTGACCCCTGTGCTTCGGTATTGCTCCAGCTCGACAAGCAGTTCAGAGTGCTTGTCGGCGAGCTCGCCGAAAACGCGGCCGAGGATCACCTCTTCCCGAACGAGCTGACAACAAAAGCACAAGGAAAATGTCAAGTCATCAAAATGAAAAGGAATGACAAGGAATAAATAATGGAAAGAGGGCGAAATCATACCAGGGCAACTCGTTCGAAGTGGGTCCGTAAGAACCCCTCGATCTGAGGAAGCTCCGTAGGGACAATCGAACGGTCCTTGGGAGGAATTATCCCATCAAGGAGCCACATGCACATATCCGGGCTACCCCGTAGGCTCTTCTGGGCGGGGTACCCCTTCTTGGCAAGGTCCCCACAAGGGACCCAAGGCCTCCGAGAGTCCCCAACCTTAAAAGGCTGGAACAAGCTCGCCATGGAGCAGTACTCCTCGGCGGGAGCCCTCGAGGAGCTGGAAGCAGCAGGCCCCTTCTTTTGGGCCCCAGACTCCTTAGTAGGAGCCGTGGGCACTGAAGAGGCGGGAGGCGCCAAAGACAAGGCCTTCTCCTTAGCGGCGGAAGGGCCCTGAAGAGAGGGAGAAGGAGACGCCGTGTCCAAACCCTTCCCTTTGCTGGCAGAAAGGCCCTTAGGAGGGGAAGGAGAAGGATGTTGGTCGACATCAGGGTGCTCTTCACTCCTGACCTTCTTAGAAGGAGGAGGAGGAGGGTCCCGGGCCACGTCCGCCAAGGACTCCACTGCAAAGCAACAAGACAATAAGTCAGGAGTCAGAGAACCGCAGAATGTAAAAACATTAAATCAACAAAAGGCGAGGTAGTACCTGATTGGCGAGGGCCAGTAGTGGCCGAAGGAAGCGTCTCCTCGGGCTTCCTCTTGGTCGAACGCCTAGAAGGAGGAGGGGGAGAGCTTAGCAGCACCTGGTCGGAGGACAATCCCGCCGATCCCTGGTCATCAAAGAGACCTATCAGTTTTTTGCTCTTGCTTACAACCTTCCCTACAAGTAATAAAACAAGGGAAGGGTTAGAAAATTACCCAATCATCAAAGATTGGTGTAGCTTGATGAATGCCCGCCATCTCAAGGGCATTCTCGGTAGTCTCCGCCACTGAGCGGATGGACTTGAACTGAGATGACCGATGCAGCCGATATAAATCGTCGATGGCATTCCGATCACTTCCGGACAATTCTTCGAAGGAGGGAGGAAAATCCTTGTCCGGAGCAAACAATTTCCAAGGTACGCCCCCCTTATACAAGAAGTAAAACTTCTTGTAATTGGAGTTAGTGGCCCGGAAATCATCGATCAGGCGGACATGGACGTTCCAAGCCCATCCTTGAGGGCCTCCCCACTCCGAAAACTTCGGCCAGCGGGATTGGAAGTGGTGAAAGTGGTTAGCCCCTGCTGCCAGCCGGAAGAAGCACCGGAACAGGGCCAGTGAATATACCCATTCCTGGCGTAAGCATAGGAACTTGAAGCCGACCCACATTCTGAGGGCATTCGGGACAAGCTGTGTGGGGTGAATCCCGTAAAACTGACACAAGGTCTGTAAATCCTCACAGAGAGGAAAACGCAACCCAGCATCGATCTGGGCCGCATAAATGTAAACCTCTCCATCGTGAGGAAAATGCAGACCTAGGCCAGGATACCTAGGAGCATCCTCCGCACTGAAGCCACCAAGCGCCACCATGGTCTTAAAGTAAGCCGGCTTCAGTTCGTTAGGCTTGATATCTACTCAGAATGATTCAAGTATGGCACAGCAAGTATAAAAACAAAGGAAAACAGAGGATATTGCCAAAATAGAGCAATAAAAGGGCGAAAGTTTACCTTTTGGGGAAAAAATAGGCGTGTTCAGCTCAGGGCCATCTACCACCACTGGGGTGGCCGCAGACCTTCCCACGTCAGGCTGTTTCCCCGCTGAGGAGGGCACAACTTCATCCCTAATGGTCAAGGGAACACCGACATTCTGAGGGGCGCTGGCTTTGTTAGCACCCTTGATGGCCATGTGTTTTATTCGCTGACTTCTGGGGGCCATGGAAATGGTCGAAATGAGAACTGAAGAGGATTGAAAGAGAAAGGGAAGGTTTGCAGCGAAGTTCTGAAAATCTGAAGGAGTGGATAAGCGTAAAAAACAAAATGCAGAAACTGACGTTTCCTATATAGACCAAAAGGGGAGTAACCGCCACGAGCAAATCGAAGCGACGCAGAGGAATAATTGCACCCTTTTGGAAAAAACCGAAGCAATGTCAGAATTCCAAGAGACAACGGTTGGCTGGTACAGACAGCTGTCAAGCTACCCTGGGTTTACGGAAAAGTAAATGTCAGGCGTGCCTCAAGTGACCGTTCGATTTCTGGACAACCGTGCAGTTATTAAATGCTAAAATTCCACTAAGGAGACAAGGTGGTCGCCAACGCACTAATAAAGCTTTAGCAGAAATACCTCGGGTAGATAATGATCGCCTAACTAAGAAAGATAGACTTCCATAAGCCTGAGTCACCTCGAGTGATCGCCAAAAGGGAATAAAAGGAAGGATATTCTTTCGGCTTTGAACAGAGAAGGAATCGCTCGCCAAATGAGCTCGAAGTGTCTCAAAGGCACTGAACCATTACCAAAGACGTCACTATCTAAAACCCTACCAGGAAATCAAGCTCGACTGAAGGAACTTCAATCAAGCTTCGGGGGCAAATGTTGGGTATCGATAGTGACGGCCCAGTAAGAAAAGGCCTCGAAGGCCCAATAACTATAGAGGGGGTAAACCCATGACATCCGAACCGGATCGGCCCAAGTACAAGCCAAACTTGGCCCACCATCGAGTAATCCAGAATCGAGCCCAAAGTCTATAGAGACGCCAAAGGCTCTCAGACTGCTCGCCATTCTCTACCAAGTCGCGACCTTCCACTGCTCGACATGGGAGTGCTCGCCCCGAAGAGAGCCTTGCCTCTCTCCTCTGGTCCCACTAAACCGTTAATAACAGAGTGGCCAAGATATCCCGCATATCCCGGTCACATATTCACTAAAGATTAGATTTGGTAACTGCAATATCTCGCAGTAACTGCCATATCCCACGATCCGAATCTTCAGCAACTCAATATACATTAAGATATTCAGTTGCCTTTATACGGTTCTATCTCTCTTACCCTATAAATATCCTTGCTTTACATACGTACTTTACGTTTTGAGTTTTATACACACATATACTCATTTAAGCATCGGAGAGGGACCCAGAGGCACCCCCTCTGTTGCGCTCCCCTACTTGCAGGTTCACCGGAGTTGGAGCTGAAGCGTCATCCCAACCTTGTCTGGCATTCAATTCACTGCCAGATCAGCATTCAGGATTTCACGATCCAACAGCCGTCAAGGTTAACTAACGGAATGCTGACGTGGCGGATAAAATCTAGGGGAAAATATGGATTTTTTTTTTAAAACTTTATATATTAATAAAATTTGTTTTTTATAAATTTATTTTAAAAAAAAACGAAAATTGAAAACAAAAAACTAGGACTGGACCCCAAAGGTCCAACCCTATTTTTTTTTTTTTTTTTTTTTTTTTTCAATTTTCGATTTTTTTAAAATAAATTTATAAAAATAATTTTAATTAATATATAAAGTTTTAAATGTTTTTTTTATAATTTTTTCCTATTTTTTTAAATTTTCCTATTTATTTTAATTTTTTAAATTAAATATTATATTATATATCTACATGGCGCTGACGTGGTGCTGACATATACCATTTAATAGAAAAATCTAACGGTTGACTAACAAAGTACCCTAGGATAACATGCTCCAAACATAACGGACCATTTGACCACATCAAAAAACATACTGTACCATCCGATCACATGACTCAAACATAAGGTACCGTTGGAGCTATTAACCCAATTTTTTTTCCTTAATATCTATATGTGAATGCAAACAGTTTTACTTTAGGTAGAGTTATATTGTCATTTAACAATGTGATGATCTATAATGGTAAAAAATACGAGGAGTATATATTATTATTTTAACTACCTATATACATTCATATTAATTTTAATACAACTTCTATCAATTGTCATGCTTAATCAGAAAAAGTTGATAAATTTTATATATAACCGACGACGATATGTGTTTTCAAAAACTCTAAAATTATTTTGGTGATTTGTACGTTTCACTTTTTCTCACTTTTATATCTATCATATATTTATTTTTTAATATATTATTACTTATTGTCAAATATTTTTTAAAGGAAATTTATTTTAATGCATTAGATCAAAGCTACGGGTGAGCTCTGGACGGGCGAGACGGTTTTTTTCTCCAAAAAAAAGTCCGTGCCTGAAATTTTGGGAATCATGTTTGGAGGATCGAGTTCATCTCAAAAAATCCGCCTGAAACTTTTTTTTGTTGACTCGGGACGGTCTCGATCCTAGATTGACTATTTCTCTAATAAAAAATAAAAAAATATTCAAAGATTTTAAATACAAAATATAATGCAAATATTATATCAAGTATCCAATACAAATATCATACCAAATATCCAATATAAAAAGTTCAAATTACAAACACAACCTTAAACACATAATAAACTAATTGAACAAAAAATAATAAATGTTGATTCCAACCTATACTCAGATCAGACCGGTTTATTCGGTCTTTTGAGTTAAAAAAACAACCCAATACCGAGCACAAGTTTGAGATAAAAAAATTTGTTAGTTTTGACTCTATCTTAAATTTGGGACATATATATTTTTTTTTTCGGTCCACCAGATAATCAAAACTTCAATTTTAAGGTATATATTGTATTTATATTATTTGTTGAATTTTCAAAAAAGATTACAATAATAAAATATGATATTTTATGAATTAATGTATTTGTATAGATGTTAGATTTCATATAATAACAAATTAATTTTTCTGAATCAGCGCATATTAAACTCCAAGTCCCCCAAGTTTTTGTTGGGAAACTTCTTTTGGAGACTGAAAAATAAAATGACCCCCTGAGCTACTATGCGTAGAAATAGAACGGTGAGGCAGTGTGTCGTGAACTTGACTACTTCAAACAGAACTCCCTGCAATTGAAAAGCAATCCAAGAAGGTATGAACACCCTTAAATTGAGAGTTGTGTGGGTAGTGGATAATGTAAATGTTATTAAATTTTGACCTGATATTTGTATGAGACAAAAATCATTGCGTTCTTCCGTCTATGAACCACTAGCTCAGGAGGAAGACAACCTTATGGTATATGATGTCTTTAGAAACGCAGAGTGGAGCCTAGATAGAACCTATTTTGTATTTCCAAAAAATGTTGTGGACCTTTTTCTTAGTATACCGGGGCAGGGACGAAGCCAGGATGAAAAGTCAGGGGGGCAAAACTTAATTTTTAATTATATTAAATACACATAATAAATAATTTAACATAGTTTTTTAACCTAAAACTAGGATGATACACAGCTGCCATCAACCCATGTAAAATCAGCTAATTGACATAGTTGTAATGAATTATACCACAACCCAAAAAATCAGCCCAATCAGCCCAACAACTTGGAAAATCAGCTTTTAACTATCTAACCCTAGATTTTCTTCACGGACGGTGTAGGCAAACATTTAGAATTTGGGAGATAAAAGATTGAAGGAGCAGCAACCTTGAACACAAACTGTAACCTTAAAGGGATAATCAACCAAAGTAAGCAACATTTCTTCTCCTTCCTACTTCTTAAGCTCAAAGCGATTTACAACAACAAATTGTGGTCGTAAATTCATTGCAACACTCTCTTCTCTTGGTCTCGGCAACACTCTCTTCTCTCGGTCTCGACAGCTTCTCTTCTTCCTTTCGGTTAGGGGGGGGGGGGGGGCAATTGGCATTAAATTGAAGGTATACACTACTACCATTAAAAGTCAGGGAGGACAATTGCCCCCCTGGACCCTGAACAGCTTCGTCCTTGTTCCGGGGGACCATGCAAATGAGTATTTAGACAAGCAAATCGGGAGTGTCTCAAGTATAAGTCATTTTTCAACTACCTCCGCTTATTCTCTCTTAGCGGGACATAATACTATTAGACAGGGTCAGGAACAATGGGATTGAGTTTGGAAAATTCCTAAAATTCAGTATTTCATTTGGTTGTGTCTCAAGAACAAACTTTTCACCTGCAAATTGTTGAATCATAAGGGGTGCAAGTTAAGCCCTATTTGCAGAATTTGGCATGCTAACATGCAGGACATCAATCACATTCTACGTGGATGTGAGCATGCAAAAAAGATGTGAAACTCATTCACTTGACCGACAAAAATTGATCAATCAACTCACCTTCCTTTGAATGAGTGAATCAAATTTGGTTGTCACGTATCAGAGACTTCTATTCAAGGAATTGAATGAAGCATTTTCTTTTCTTATGTATTATGGAATATTTGGAAAAAGAAAAGAAAAAGAAACTCCCTCATTTTTAGAGATAAAACTTTAACTACATGTGTGTTTGGTCTATATTTGTCTCAGGAAAAGTTTTATCGATGGAGATCTCTACTCTGCTTATCTCCATTGATGTTTCTTGGAAGTTGGATCCCTCCATATCATGATTGGGTTAAAATCAAAACATATGGAGTTGTCTAAGGGAAATCTGGGTCATGCTGGATCAAATGGGGTGTTCAGAGATAATAGGGGACAATGGGTTGTTGACTTCTCAAGAAAACTATGATGGTCCAACAACCTCGCTACGTAATGTTGAGCCAGCCGAGATGGTCTTTTATTGGAAAAGCATCTTGGATTAAAATCAATTTACACGAAACAGATGCTCTGTCGGCCTATAAACTTATTTGTGACAACAATACTTCAAATTTAAAATTAATGTATATCATTGTGGATTGTAGGAAACTCATGTTGCAGTTCGAAATGATAAAATTCAGACATATATTTCGGGAAGCAAATGTGGTCGTAAACACCATGGCAGAAATGCCAATTGACCAAAATTAAGTCTTCGTAGTTCATGAAACTCCTCTTAGAGAAATTAGTAATGCGCTTCGTAAGGACGCTATTGTGTTTAATAACTCGAGAATTGTAAAAGTTAATTTTGTTTGTAGTTTAAATCTGTGTTATCAGAATCGGACCGGTCCTCGAACCGGCGAGGAGGCTGGTTCCCGGTTCGACAGGTCCACCCCGGTTGGGCGTGCAGTTCACTGTTCACAAGCAATTTTTTTTTTAAAAATACAATTACAAACTACACAATCTCAAACACACACATAATTACCTTAAACACACGCAAACTACATAGTCTAAAACATACACATTACTCTCAAACACAATATAACACAACATAATTTTCTCAAACTTTGAACATACATAACACAATAGTATCAAAATCAAACACAATAGGTCTAAATTTTAAACATAACTTCTAAACCGAAAAATTTGCTCAGTCGAACCGAAGAGAACCACCCACAAAATTTAAACCACCCCAAAAAAACTAAAATCGGAAACCGACCAATTTTCCAAAAACTGACCGGTCCAATCCGGTTCAAACACTGTTCATATACATTTTCGATCTTTTAGCTGAATTAAACTGAAAATAGGTCTGATTTCCGGTCGGACCGTCAGTCCGGTCCAATTCTGATAACACTAGTTTAAAATGGGGGTGCAAATTTTTTTTTTTTTTTTTTCGTATAAATTCTGTATATTCATCCGCAAAATTGGGGTCGAGAGTGACCCGAGTACAAAAGATTGTCAAAATTCAACAATTGTAACAAGGGGGGTGGGGTCTAACAAACCAATCCCTAGGGCCCAACCCCCCAATAGCATGTTTCGCTATCCAGTCCGCACATTAATTTGCGGATCTAGGTATCCTATTCCAAGTAAGATTACGAATACATCTCGCCCATGTCACCCTTTTTTGTTTACTTCCTTATCAATAAAAAAAATTGTTTAACAATATCTTAGATTGATTTTTATTAAGTTGCTATTATCATATTATTATCGTGCACTTAATTATCATTATATTTACAAACAAAAAATAATATAATCTAATATAGTTTGATCATCATTATGTACCAAATTATAATTACGTGTAAAATATAAATTATATCATATAAACCGAAATTATTATTATTATCATAAACATTTTTTATTAAAATATATATTCATACTTAATAGATTTATTATCAAATTTAATTATTACTAAAATAGTTCTAGCTATTAAATATATACATATATATATATATATTCTATTTAATATTAATCATGAACATACAATAATTATAAAAACTAAATTCAATGGCATACATTAAATCATGTTAGTAAATATTTATATTATTTTATTATATATAATAAAAATTATTTATTTATTTATTATCTTTATAATTAAGAAAAATATAAACAAACTCTATTTGAAAATTTAATAACTAATTTACATAATTAATTATTTTATATAATTTCAAACTGCAATATATATCGAAAATTAAAACTAATATTCGCTTACAAAAATAACTTCAATATATGATATTTTTCAAAAACTATTCACTTTTCAAAAAATATTTGAAAAAGTGTATATCGAATTTTTTTTTTAGAAAAGTATGCATACGCGCGACGCGCCTATTGAATAGGCGCATCCCTAGGACGCGCCTATTCAGTAGGCGCGTCCTAGGGATGCGCCTATTGCAATAGGCGCATCCCAGGGGTGCGCCTACTGCCTAAATTTTTTTTTTTTTTTCGCAAAAACACCGGTCTATCAGAAACCACGTTGATTTTAAGTCTGCTTATGGTTTTCCTCCTAAATAGAAATTGAGAGATAGTCTCACGCGTATTCATAGGTCCAAACTACAAATTTTCCAACTTGTTCTGAACAACAATGAAACAAAGTTGTTTATTCACAAGTTTCTGAATGAGCCTTTTCTTCAGATACACTAGCTAGTTTGACATTTTCAGGAATTACTCCTGCAAAAGAGCTATTTGGGGTTACTTTAGGTTCCTGTCCTAAATGTTCCAACTTGTTCTGAACAACAATGAAACAAAGTTGTTTATTCACAAGTTTCTGAATGAGACTTTTCTTCAGATACAGTAGGTAGTTTGACATTATCAGGCATTACTCCTGCAAAAGAGCTCTTTGGGGTTACTTTAGGTTCCTGTCCTAAATTTTCCAACTTGTTCTGAACAACAATGAAACAAAGTTGTTTATTCACAAGTTTCTGAATGAGACTTTTCTTCAGATACACTAGGTAGTTTGACATTATCAGGCATTACTCCTGCAAAAGAGCTCTTTGGGGTTACTTTAGGTTCCTGTCCTAAATTTTCCAACTTGTTCTGAACAACAATGAAACAAAGTTGTTTATTCACAAGTTTCTGAATGAGACTTTTCTTCAGATACACTAGGTAGTTTGACATTTTCAGGCATTACTCCTGCAAAAGAGCTCTTTGGGGTTACTTTAGGTTCCTGTCCTAAATTTTCCAACTTGTTCTGAACAACAATGAAACAAAGTTGTTTATTCACGAGATTCTGAATCTTCCGAATATCTTCTGTCGTACGGTGAGGACAGAAGAAAACTGATCCCCTTCCAATGGTTAGGAAGGGTCTTGGATCAAGAGGACAGAAGATCAATTTGTTAACAAAATGGTCTTGGATCAAGAGGACAGAAAATCAATTTGTTAACAAACCACCGAGATGATTGTCTCACGCGTTGCTTTATCCCAGTATTCACAAGTCCAAATTCCTCTACGCGCACCAAATTCCTCCATGTATGCTTTTTTTCCTACTATATGCTTACTTTTTGAAAAACATCTGATTTTGAGCCTGTTTATACGGATTTCCCCCTACATAGAAATTGAGAGATAGTCTCTCCAATAAAGAAGAAAGGAAGTTCTCAGAAGTTAAATACTTTAGGTTCCTGCCCTAGATTTTCCAACTTGTTCTGAACAACATCCGCGATGTCAAACAGTGAAACAAAGTTGTTCATTCACAAGTTTCTGAATGAGACTTTTCTTCAAATACACTAGCTAGTTTGACATTTTCAGGAATTACTGCGGCAAAATAACTCTTTTGGGGTTACTTTAGATAAATTTCAAAAAGTAACTATGTCCGTTAGGCGCGACCCCGGGGTGCGCGTATACATAGTTTGCCCTCCAACTTGTTTTGAACAAAATCCGCGAGGTAAAACACTGAAACAAAGTTGTTTATGCACAAGTTTCTAAATGAGACTTTTCTTCAAATACACTAGCCAGTTTGACATTTTCAGGAGGAAAACCATTTCTTCTTAGAACTTCCTTTCTTCTTTACTGGAGAGAGTATCTCTCAATTTCTATTTAGGAGGAAAACCATAAGCAGACTTGAACTCAGATAAAAAGCTATAGTCATTGGAGAAGCTTTACAAGATATTCGGAAGATTGCAGCTGCAGGACCTTTCTAGCATGCCTGCCTCTAATGTGTTGCAGCTGTTAGTTAGCCTATACCCTGTTCGATTTTTCTGTCTCATTAATGAAAGATATAGATATGTAGTGAGATATCTGTGGAGAGAGGCAGGGAGGAGTGGCTTTGTAGAAGTACGAAAGCTTCTGCATTTCCAGATGGAGATGGAAAAGAATGGTAGCCCTGAGTTGGAAGAGAAACATAATTGCTTGATGGAGTATCTTGAGCCAAAAGAAGATATTCGGAAGATTAAGAAACTTGTGAATAAACAACTTTGTTTCATTGTTGTTCAGAACAAGTTGGAACATTTAGGACAGGAACCTAAAGTAACCCCAAAGAGCTCTTTTGCAGGAGTAATTCCTGAAAATGTCAAACTAGCTAGTGTATCTGAAGAAAAGTCTCATTCAGAAACTTGTGAATAAACAACTTTGTTTCATTGTTGTTCAGAACAAGTTGGAAAATTTGGAGGAAAACCTGTGAATACTGAGATAAAGCAACGCGTGAGACAACTCTCAATTTCTATTTAGGAGGAAAACCATAAGCAGACTTAAAATCAACGTGGTTTCTGATAGACCGGTGTTTTTGCGAAAAAAAAAAAATTTAGGCAGCAGGCGCACCCCTGGCGTGCGCCTATTGCAGTAGGCGCACCCCTGGGATGCGCCTATTGCAATAGGCGCATCCCTAGGTCGCGCCTACTGAATAGGCGCGTCCTAGGGATGCGCCTACTGAATAGGCGCGTCCTAGGGATGCGCCTATTCAGTAGGCGCGTCGCGCGTATGCATACTTTTCTAAAAAAAAAATTTCGATATACACTTTTTCAAATATTTTTTAAAAAGTGAATAGTTTTTGAAAAAGTTCTCAATATATATATATATTATAAATTTCATTTATTATAAATAATTATTAATTTAGCAGGTAGAAAAGAGAAGCTGTACAGAAGAAAGCGGACGCAGAGGTGGAAAACAGAGTAAGGGAAGGCGGCGCGGTGACGTCAGGTTATCGTTACGCACGATCAACAAGGCCCACGGCTTTAATCTCTCTCGACTCTCGAGACACGAATCCTTTTGTCTTTTCACTTTATTTCTCAGAAATAAAACTTAACATTTAAAAATTCAATCAATCTAAAAAAATAAAAGTAGCTAATGTTTTGTTAGCGGGAATAAGAATGAAAGATAAAAACTTATTATATAAAATAAAGATTATTTTTTTTTGGCCGAGAATATAAAATAAAGAATAAGAATATAAATTTATATTTTAAAATAAAAGTACAAATTATAATATTCAATTGATAGAATAAAATTAAGTCATTTAGTTTAATATATGTAATACTTAAATAAATTTTTATTAGAGACTTTATAATAATCTAAATTGTTTTTTTTTGGCCAAACTATAATTTAAAATGTTGAAAAATATAATTTATTAGATATTTTAGAATAGTTTAAATACAAATGTAATTTATTAGAAACTCTCGAATAAATTATATTATTATAATTTAATTTTATTATAAGTTGAAATTATTTTAAAAAAAAAATGAAGGATTGGCTTGGCTTGGATCAACATTTATCCGAGACAATCCTTCATTTTTAAAATAATCTTTTATTTTAATGAAATGAGTTAGAATATGAGCCAATCGAATTTGGTTAACCCTATTCCCACATGTGTTAAAACTCACATTCTAACTCATTCAATTATTTGGTAAAAAAAACTCATTCAATTAAAATAAACTATAATTAACATATCTGCTTAGGATTTTTTTTATACGTAAATATTTGAATTGCAATATAAATATTACAAACAACGTTAAGATTTAATTTTTAGTGTATATGTGGTTGCTTTTAGGAAACCTTTAAAATTCAGTTTAACTAAACTAAATTCGAAAGATGAAAACAAACCTCGTATAATCATTCTTAAAAAATATATTTATTAGGCAATAAAACAATTTATTCTTTTATATATATATATATATATTGGATTAATGCCGTTAAACCGGACTTTTGAGATCCCAAAAAAATATAATATGGCCGTTTCAATTTTTTGAAGGATGAGACATGGAAAGACGTAAATCCCAAGCAAACTCATCTCAATTCTCGCACATTAGAAATTATTAATTTTTAAGAATAATATAATTAAATTTTAAAAAAGGTTGCATTAATTGTAAAGAAATTTTTTATTTGGAATAGAGATGCGGGGTCCACATATTAGGGGGGTAAAATTGGAAAGGTAAATTCTCTCTCTCTCTCATCCGAGCATGACGCGTCCAAATCGTCAATCTCTTTCTCACCAGATATACGATGTTGATGGATGTGACTTCTGAGATGATTTATGCATGCAGTTCTACGACTTATTTTATTAGTATCTTTTGCCAAATTTTTATAATTATTATTAATTATCAAAATTTAATAAAGGTTAAATACCTAGAAACTACTTGAACTTGAGACGTTTTGCAACGAGTTACCCAAACTTAAAAAAATTAAAACGGATTACCTCAATATTGACGAAAGTGAAACGAGCTTCCTCCGTCTAAATTACCGTCAACTGTTGAGAGAAATTCGTCGGAAATTCGTCAGAAATTGGACAGAGGTAACTCGTTGCACCTTTGCCAAAGTTGAGGTAACCCGTTTTGATTTTTTAAAATTTAGGTAGCTCGTTGTAAAACATTCAAAGTTCAGGTAACCCCTAGTCATTTATCTATTTAATAAAACATGAAAAACATGTAATTATTAAAGAAATTATATGTAAATACCTGTAATTAATGTTTATTATAGTGCAAAAACAGATTATCGTGTTGCTGATTTTGTTAAAATAATGAATATTATGTATTCAAATTCACTACTCTTCGATCAATAATCAGTTTAAAATATTTTCTCTTTATTTATTTATTAATTTTGATTCCTCCTACTGTAAAAATCTATCACTAATACCTAAAAGTAGTTGGATTTAAAATATTATGATATATACTCGATTTTTTTCAGAAAGTATACACTTTCGATTTTTTTTTGAAAAAGTGTATATGTAAAAAATATATTTAGAAAAGTATGCATACGCGCGTCGCGCCTATTGAATAGGCGCGACCTAGGGGTTATTGAATAGGCGCGACCTAGGGGTTATTGAATAGGCGCGACCTATTGCAGAAATTTTTTTTTTCTCCTATAAAAACCGGTCTATCAGAAACCACGTTGATTTTAAGTCTGCTTATGGTTTTCCTCCTAAATAGAAATTGAGAGATTCATCTCAGTATTCATAGGTCCAAATTCCTCTACGTCAGTCTCACCAAATTCCTCGGCTGGTTCTCTATCAAGAGAAATCTAAAGACCCTTGCTGGTGTTGTTGGATATACAAGTGGAAACAACGGTTTATCAGAAACCACGTTGATTTTAAGTCTGCTTATGGTTTTCCTCCTAGTTGATTTTAAGAGCTCTTTGGAATTACTGCTGCAAAAGAACTCAAATAAAAAGCAATAGTCATTGGAGAAGCTTTACAAGATATTCGGAAGATGTTGAGTCAGAGATGTACGTCTCTCTAGCCTAGTTAGTGTTAATGTGTTATGCTTTAACAATGTTAGTATCTAAACTTCACATTTTTAGAGAACCAGCCGAGAGGCAAGAGTGGAAACCCCAAAGAGCTATTTTGCAGCAGTTATTCCTGAAAATGTCAAACTAGCTAGTGTATTTGACGAAAATTCTCATTCAGAAACTTGTGAATAAACAACTTTGTTTCAGTGTTTTACCTCGCGGATGTTGTTCAGAACAAGTTGGAAAATTTAGGACAGGAACCTAAAGTAACCCCAAAGAGCTTTTTTGCAGCAGTAATTCCTGAAAATGTCAAACTAACTTATGTATTTGAAGAAAAGTCTCATTCAGAAACTTGTGAATAAACAACTTTGTTTCAATGTTTTACCTCGCGGATGTTGTTCAGAACAAGTTGGAAAATTTAGGACAGGAAAAAAGTATATAACTTCTTATAACTTCCTTTCTTCTTTACTGGAGAGACTATCTCTCAATTTCTATTTAGGAGGAAAACCATAAGCAGGCTTAAAATCAACGTGGTTTCTGATAGACCGTTGTTTCCACTTGCATATCCAACAACACCAGCAAGGGTCTTTAGATTTCTCTTGATAGAGAACGAGCCGAGGAATTAGGTGAGACTAGCGTAGAGGAATTTGGACCTATGAATACTGGGATAAAGCAACGCGTGAGACTATCTCTCAATTTCTATTTAGGAGGAAAACCATAAGCAGACTTAAAATCAACGTGGTTTCTGATAGACCGTTGGTTCGAATGAGGAAAAAGAAATTTGTGCAATAGGCGCACCCTAGGGTCGCGCCTATTGCAATAGGCGCACCCCTGGGTCGCGCCTATTGAATAGGCGCGACGCGCGTATGCATACTTTTCTAAATATTTTTTATATATATACACTTTTTCAAATATTTTTTCGAAAGTATATACTTTCTGAAAAAAAATCTATATACTCTCATAAAATATAATAATAATGAAGTTAAAAGAAATGGACTTTTTTTTAAAAGTATTTACTTTCGAAAAAAAATTTTAAAAAAGTATATATGTAAAATAAATATTTAGCAAAATGTGCATCTGCGCAGGTCTACCACCTGCGTTTTCCTGAATTTTTGTCGTTTTTTTTAAAAAACACATGAATTTTGAGAAGACACAATACACAACCAGTCACAACAGTATCAAACAAAGAAAATGAATTTTTGAAAAAATATTTTTTGGAAAAGTTCAATGAAAATGGAAGGTTTGATCAAGAGAAATCTAAACCCCCTTGCTGGTGTTGTTGGATATGCAAGTTCCATCGTTGCTCTCTTCCAAGCAGTGAGTAAAAACAACGGTCTATCAGAAACAACGTTGATTTTAAGTCTGCTTATGGTTTTCCTCCTAAATAGAAATTGAGAGATATAATCACGCGTTACTTCATCTCAGTATTCATAGGTCCAAATTCCTCTAGGCTAGTCTCACCAAATTCCTCGACTGGTTCTCTATCAAAAGAAATCTAAACCCCCTTGCTGGTGTTGTTGGATATGCAAGTTCCATCGTTGCTCTCTTCCAAGCAGTGAGTGGAAACAACGGTCTATCAGATACAACGTTGATTTTAAGTCTGCTTATGGTTTTCCTCCTAAATAGAAATTGAGAGATATAATCACGCGTTGCTTCATCTCAGTATTCTTAGGTCCAAATTCCTCTAGGCTAGTCTCAACATCCGCGAGGTAAAACATTGAAACAAAGTTGTTTATTCACAAGTTTCTTAATGAGGTTTTTCTTCAAATACACTAGCTAGGTTGACACTAGCTTGTTTATCCTCACCCGAACTCCAAAACTCCTCATCTGAAGACTCTTGATTTTCTGCATAAATTCCTCAAGTAAACAAGAAAGGAAGTTATAAGAAGTTAAATACTTTTTTCCTGTCCTAAATTTTCCAACTTGTTCTGAACAACATCCGCGAGGTAAAACATTGAAACAAAGTTGTTTATTCACAAAGTTGTTTTTCAAAAACGCAGGTACCAGTAGCGTTTTTCACTGCGCTACCTGCGCAGATGCACATTTTGCTAAAAAAAAAAATTACATATATACTTTTTTAAATTTTTTTCTAACATACATACTTTTCAAAATTTATCGGGTAAAACATTGACATGGTTACTTTTTAAAAAAACTCAATTAAAAAGCTATAGTCATTGGAGAAGCTTTACAAAATATTCAGAAGATGTTGAGTCAGAGATGTACGTCTCTCTAGCCTGTTTAGTGTTAATGTGTTATGCTTATGCTTTAACAATTGTAGCCTCGTGAGACTAGCCTAGAGAATGAACAAGCATCAGTTCGCTTGAAAGACCTTGGTTGCCGTACCATGTTAGTATCTAAACTTCACATTTTTAGAGAACCAGCTGAGAGTCAAGAGTGGAAACCTCAAAGAGCTATTTTGCAGCAGTAATTCCTGAAAATGCCAAACTAGTTAGGGTGTTTGAAGAAAGTCTCATTCAGGAACTTGTTCATAAACAGGTTTGTTTCAATGTTTTACCTCAGGTGAGACTAGACTAGAGAATGAACACTCTTCTGCTTTAAAAAAAAAAGCGATTTTTTTTTTGAAAAACGCAGGTGGTACCCGCGCAAATAAACATTTTGCTAAATTTTTTTTTCTACATATATACTTTTTCAATTTTTTTTTTCTGACATGGTTACTTTTTAAAATTAATCGAAATAAGAACATGTGAATAAGATTTCACAATCACAAATTCATTTTTTATTTATTTAGAGTAAGATAAGTAGTGTTTTTTGAAAAAGTAGTTTTATTTTTAGTGTTTTTAGAAAATTAAGTATAAAAAATAAATATTTTAAAAAATAGGTATACGCGCATCCGGGGTAGCGCGTATTGGCAATACGCGCACCCCAGGGTGACGCTTATTTAATAGGTGTCACTCCAAGTGGCGCATATCAGCCTCATCTTTCTTTCTTTTTTTTTGTATTTTTTTTTATAATGCCGACTTGATGTTTAATTAAAAATAAAATTATGTATCTATTAAAAATATTAAAAATATTATAGTAAGTAGATATTTTAATTGCGATTCAAATAATGCAAAAATTATTAAATTTGGATTTACGGATTTACTGTACGCTCTGCCTCTGCCGTAAGTTTTTTTTTTTTGGCCAAATTACTCGTTTCATTTGATTAAAAACGAAACGGCGTGACCCCGGGTCACGTATGTCCATTGTTACAATCATTGACTACTAAACATAAAAATGGGAGTGGGGGTCGTGTGACCCAATCATCTAGACTCACTCTCAATCTAGCTTGCTTCGCGATCCAGTTTGCGCATTCGTTCGCCAACCTCGGGATAGCTCGCCATTGCACTCTTTCGATGTTACTCGCTAGTGCTTTCGTGTTGGAGATAATTGTTGATATTCTCCATTCTGTTTCACCATGCGTGATTTGTCGTATAACGATCTGTGAGTCCGACTCAAAGATGACATTGTGCCAACCACGCTCCTTTGCTAATCGAACTCCTTCGTAAAGAGCATACGCCTCCATGGTAGTAATACTGTCACTCCTCATGTACCTATTGATACCTCCGATGACCTCGCCGCTGTCGTTCCGAGCTAAGACCCCGATACCCGCTTCTCGTGTTCTCGGGCACCACGATGCATCACAGTTTACTTTTATTGCGTCCCCTTCCGGCTTCTCCCACCGCGTGGTCTGTTGCTCCTCACGGTTCGCAGCTGGATGTCTCGATGGTACCTGTTCCTGCATGGTTCGCAGTATCTCAGTCACTATCTGTGTCGGCTGTGGCATTACTCCTTCGAACATAGCTCGGCATCGAGCTTTCCATATGCACCAAGCTGTTGTCATGCATGTTTCCCACTGGCTGCTACGGTTCCTACCTCCTTCGTTACGTGCCTTACTTTGTTCTTCAAGCCATCCCGCAGTGCATGCAGCAGCAGTCTCGCTCGGCCTAGCTCCCGTCGTGGCAAGCCAGACAGGTTCCGTCCATTTGCAACCTGTCACCATGTGTTCTCGCGTTTCACTTTCCCCGCACACTGGGCAGGCCGGATCGATGTGCATTCCTCGCCGGATTAAGTTCATCTTCACAGCTACCTCGACTGTTGCCAGTCGCCAGATAAAGTGTCTCGTTCTTGGCAGTACTTTGGCCCCCCAGATCGCTGGCCATAGGCTCCTGTCCCTGTCCTCCTCGCGCCTTGCCCCTACCTGGTGTGTCATTCTGGTTTCCCGAAGGCGGTGGTAGACAGACCTCGCGTGGGGATGCCCGTCTCTTGCGTGAGGTCATATCAGTCTGTCCTCCCTGCGGTCGTGTGGCAGCATGGTGCTGAGTATCATTTCCGCGTCCCTCCTCGTGACCATCTCCCTGACAAGAGTGACATTCCATTTTCCATTGTCACATATCAGCTCGCTCACCCGTATGTCTCCCCTCTGCACGTTCGGGTCAGCTTGAATCCTGTATCCTGGCTTATGTGCGAGCCAAGGGTCGGTGAACAGGCGTATGTTCTCCCCCGAGCCCAGCGCCCACATACCTTCGTGTTTTAGCACATCCCGGCCGACCAACAAACTGCTCCATCCCCAAGAGGCCCGCCCTCCTTTCCGAGCCTCCATAAACTCACAGTTCGGGAAGTAGACCCCTTTAATCACCCTGACCCACAGCGATGTCGGTTCCTCCATAATCCTCGCGGCCATCTTTGTTAGTAAGGCCGTGTTAAACGTTTGAAGTTCCCGGAAACCCAGACCCCCCGAGCTCTTGGATATTGTTAGGTCATCCCACTTTGCCCAGTGAGTCTTTCTTTGTTCCGTTGTCGATCCCCACCAAAACCGTGCTATTAATGAATTTATCTCCGTACACCAGGTCTTAGGTAGGGTGAAAATGCTCATGACGTATGTGGGTATCGCTGTGATCACCGCCTTAATAAGTACTTCCTTCCCTGCTTGAGTCAGTGACTTTGGTCTCCATCCCGTGAGCTTGTCATTTATCCTGTTTTTTAGGTAACCAAGGGCTTCCTTCTTAGATCGGCCCCAAATTGTCGGTAAGCCTAAGTATTTCCCCGGGTCATGTGTGCTCTTAATGTTTAGCACTGCCTCCAGCTCTCGTACCTTGTTTTGATCGGCCCCGCGGTTGAAGTAGAGAGCTGATTTTGCTTCGTTGATTCTTTGACCCGATGCCTGGCAGTATGCTTCAATTATCGACTTCAAGTGGTGTCCATTCGTTTGTGTGCCTTCCAAGAAGAATAGGGAGTCATCCGCAAAAAACATGTGGTGGAGTTCGGGGCTCGTACTCCCTATCTTTATCCCTTTAATGTGCCCTAGGACCGCCTCCTGTTCGATGTTCCTTGATAACACGTCAGCAAGCAGAATGAAAAGGTAAGGTGATAAAGGGTCACCTTGCCTAATTCCCCGTGTTGGTCGAATGGTAGAGGACCGATCCCCGTTAACCACCACTTGGTATGTGGTAGTTTCAATGCACTCTTTGATCCATCCTATCCATTGTTCCGCGAAACCCCTCTTTCTCAAACTTTCGAGCAGAAAACCCCATTCCACCCGGTCATAAGCCTTTTGCATGTCCACCTTGAGGGCGCATTCTACTCTGTCCCTGCGGCTCCTCGTGTTTAGGTAATGGAAGGCTTCATGAGCCACAAGAATGTTATCCTGGATAGCCCGACCTGCCACAAATGCACTCTGATACGGGGTGATAAGGTTCGGTAAATAGATTTTTAGTCTATTCACCATCACCTTTGAGATAATCTTGTACAAGAAGTTGCAACAGCTAATCGGCCTAAAATCAGTTGGAGCACTTGGGTTCGGCACTTTTGGAATTAAGACAACATCAGTTTGGTTTATAGGGTAATGAAGGATACCTGATGTGAAGAAAGCTTTGACCGCGGTGATGACGGTTGGACCCACGGTTTGCCAGTTCCTTTGATAAAACAATCCCGGGAAACCATCCGGACCTGGAGCCCTAGACCCGCCCATTTGGAAAGTTGCCTTCCTTATCTCTTCCCCTGAAACCGGTTTGGTAAGCTCACGATTTATTGTATCCGTGATCTGATGTGGGACCGCACTCAAGATAGGAGCATTCGGCTGTGTGGCCTCAGATGTGAAGATCTCACCGAAGTAAGCTCTCAATTCCCCTGCGATATCGTCCTCATCGGTGATCCACCGACTGTCCCGGCCCCTAAGTCGGCAAATATTGTTCCTACGTCTCCTCGCGGACGTGGTAAGGTGGAAGTAAGTTGTGTTGCGATCTCCCTCCGTTAGCCACTTGACACGTGATCTTTGTTTCCAATATAGTTCCTCCCGGTGCCATGTGTTTTTGATCCGATTCTTTAGCTCGCGTTCCTCCTCAAGTTCATCTTGGGTCATTATCGGTTTAGTATGGCGACGGAGCTGATTCCTTAACTCGATTATCTTCCTTGCATTATTGCCAAATTTATCCTTGCTCCATCTAACAAGATGTTTGCGGCATGTGTTAAGCTTTCGGTCTAACATTCGATCCTCGTGGGTTGATGTTGTTCCTTCCCACGCTTCCCGAATCACCTCTTTGCACCTCGGGTCCTCAAGCCACATCTCTTCGAAATTTGAATCTTCTTTGGTACTTCCTCTTTGGAATCTCGGTTTGGATCACCATTGGTGAGTGATCCGAACCAAGAGCAAGCTCGTTTATGCATCGGCTCTTTGGGTACTTGGTTGCCCAACTCGTGTTCATGAGACCCCGATCTAATCTTTGGCTAATCCGGTCTGAGCCACTCCTATTGTTACACCATGTATAGGGCTGCCCCTTCGCTCCCATGTCCTCGACTTGTACGTCTTCCATGAGCTTGTTAAACTCATCCATTTGTCGTTGTGGTTTACTACGGCCTCCTTCTTTCTCATGTGGTTTACTGATGGTGTTGAAATCTCCTACTATCATCCAATTCGTCCTCCGACCCGTCCCTATATTCCGTATCGTATTCCAATTGCCCCTTCGTCGGTTCTCATCCGTGTCGGCATATACCCACGTGATATGGTTCGGTGCAAACTCGTTCTTGAACCACACCACGCAGTCAATCACATTTGGGCTCACGTAGTTCACTGTGATTCTTGTGTTGTCATCCCACCATAATGCCAATCCACTCGATGCCCCGATCGGTGCTACGTATTGCTTGTGCGTCATTCTCACTTTCTCCCTTATCGTCTCACAGAAAGTATCCCCATTCTTGGTCTCCATTAGAAAAATAATGTTTGGGCGATACCTCCGGTTGAGGTCTTTTAGGTGTTGGATTGTCAAGGAAGACCTCAAACCTTGACAATTCCATGCAAGTAGACTCATTTATCACCCGTGGCTGTTTCAGGACAGCCACCACAACCCATTCCTTCCATCATATCATCGGCTTTCATCACCGCTCCTAGGTTACGGTGAGCCTCCTTCTTCTTACGAACCAGCTTGCCCCGTGTCCCTTTCTTCCTCGGGCTGGGGATCTTTCGGCCCTTCTGCTTGGTGTCCCCAGCTGGTTGTTCTTGAGATGGTTCGGCCACCCTGTGTTTCTTTGATCTTGGTAGGTCTTCTTCTGTCTCTGTGTTTGGCCGTTTCAATGACATGCGGTTTAGAAACGGGCTCAGTCCAGTCATCATCGGCTGTGGGTCATGGCTCAGCGTTTTTGGCGGTGTGTCGGGGGGGTTCTCCACCGTGTACGGTTGGGTGATCTGGGATATTGTTCTGGTGTATTGGTTTTCCGTTGAGTCTGGAAGATGGGTTATTCTTGGTGGGTTATATGGCTCTGTGGCTTGGGAGATATGGCTACGGTGAGGGGTTGTGGTGGTCATATGTAGTAGGTTCTGGGGTGCGGGGTGGTGGTGCTGGTATGATGGCCAGTGTTGGGGTATGGACATGTGTAGTGTGGTTTGATGTATGGGGGTTGGCAGGTTGGGTATTTGGTTGTGTTGCGGTAGGGGTTGCTGGTGGATGACTATCGCCTGGTCCTGGGGGGTTTCGTTTAGGTCCAGCAGAGCTGGAGCTTTGGTGATCACGCTCCCTTGCAGGTCTTCTGTTCTCGTCTCGCCCATGTCCATGGCCTCTCCTGTGTCATCCGGTTTTGACTGCGATGCCGCATGCCCAGCTGATGTGAAGCTGTCACGCCTTCCCTCGCCTCCCTTCTCAGCCGTAGCAGCCTGCTGCTTCTTAGCCTCCCTTGCTTCTGTCATCACATTGTACCACGTTTTTCTTGTGCTACCCTTCGAACCCGGGGTTCGATGACTGTCCTCCCCTGTTCTGGTATCCTTGGTCTGCATAGACTTCGGCCTGGTTCCCACCATCCACGGACCGTAAGCCGGGGCCATCGGATTTGTAGCCGATCGAACCACTTCCTCCCTACATATTTGCGTAGTGTGTCCTAGCCTCCCGCATCCATAACAAAAGTCTGACAACCTCTCGTATTTTATCGTTGCCCACTTTTCTTGCCCTTGGGAGTTAGTCCACCAGAAACCCGGCATAAGGGGTTTGTTCCCCTCCACTTCCACTTTGAGCCTCATGAAACTTCGTTTGGATAAAGTTTCATTTGGCTCAACCTCTATGCAATGCCCAATTTTGTCACCCACACGTCTCGCATTCGCCGGGTTGAATTTTTCATAACCCAAGTCGTGTACTTGAACCCAGAAATTTACCCTATTGAAATCAACCTCATTTAGCCCGGTACTCGGTTCCCATCTTTTTATACTGAGGATATGCCCGTTCACTGCCCATTGCGACATGTCTATAATCTTGATTCTATCCTCTTCATTGTCAAATTTTAAAAGCAGGATTCCCGGGGCAGTTTCAGATATCTTAACCGGGCTAAACCTATTCCAAGCCTGATCCAGCACACTATGTATGACATTCATCTTAATCGGCTTTTGAGTGATGATTTTCCCGACATACCGTACTTCCTCCTCATTGCGGGGGTTTGAGCCCAGATCAAGATGGTCCCCGGGATTGTTTGTCTCGCAGTAGTTGGCTCTTGGACTCGACATCTTTCCGTGTTCCAACCGACTTCACAGCAGTCTCGGCTCCCTACAATCGGCAGAAAAGAAAGGATGTGAGATTAAGCAATAGAAATAAAAAACCAGAGGAAACAGAGCCTCTTCTCGGTCGCCTGGAAATTTTTAGGGTTTCCGGTCGGATTTTGGATTTTGGGTTCGTGCATGGCACTGTGCGAATCTGGGCTTCTCCAATTGGTTCAGGGGAGATGCAGCTGTCCTTTAGCATTAACTGCTTGGAAGCTTTGAGATCAACAGCACAGGGAATCGGCACGGGATCCGGTTCTGCTGCGCGATGTGACCGCCTCCTTTTGGCCCTTTGCTGCCTGTCTCTTTTGTCCTTATCCTGTCTTCCAGCACAGATCTGCAGCGATTTCTATGGTGAGCTGCAATTAATTCCTTCTTGATGATGAGACAAATGGAATCTAGCAATTGTTCCAATGCTAGGAGATGATGCCAAATCCGATTGGCGATTGGGAATCCCTCATGCTAACCCTAGCAGAGAGAGAGCCTTGCTGTGGAATTTCTGCCATCTGCCGTAAGTTGAGATATAAAAATTTGACTTAAAAAATTATAAGTCAGACCATGTAAGTCCAAACTCACCACGGTTAACGTCATTTATGTCGTAATTCAATTATCTACCTAGGGTAATTTTTTTTATTAGAAATACATTGATTTTGTAACCTAACATCGTTTGTTTTATAATTTGACGGAAATAATTAAATGCATTAGGTGATAAAAAGTATCTCACTATTAAATGTATCTCACTATAAAAAGTAAATATTGAATTTTTTCATTTTAAAAAAAAATACCAAAATATATCTATCTGCAAATATCATTCGCGGGTGGATATAAAAAGTATCACCCGTGAATGACATCCGCAAGTTAGAATCTTTTTTTTTCTCTCTTAATCATTTCTGTGAGATTTTCACGTGAAACTGAAGCAATGCAAATGCAAGTTGTATTTTGTTCTTCAGCATAACTTCCACTCGCGAATGGTATTCGCATGTGATGCTTTTTAGTGCACCCGCGGATACGGTTTTTCAGTATATCCACCCGTGAATGACATTCACGAGTAGGTATACTTTCGAATTTTTTAAAAAACAAACTGATGATATTTCGATATTTGCTTTTATATTGAGATATATTTCAGTAAAAATTTGATTAGTTCCATATAATAACTAATATCAAATAGTTGATATCTGTACTCACACGGGAGATTATACATTTTGAGGTCATTTGTGGTGTGTGTAAGGTATTATATCACTGCTAACATCATTTCTCTTATTATTAGGGGTGAGCTTGGGCGGTCCGGGCCGGTTTTTTAGGCAAGATCGAGCCCGAGCCCGAAATTTTGGTCTTCACCTTTGGAGAACCGAGACCGACTTCGGTATAAAAAGACCGACTTCGGTTTATATTGAGACCGGTCTCGGTCCATTACCGAAATTTTCAATCCAAATTAAAAAAAAAAAAAAAATTGTCCGAATTTTCACCAAATTTAGAACATACAAACACAATAAATCAAGTATCAAACATATAATCCAAACACACATTATAAATATAGAACATACAATCCAAACACACATGGAGACTTTGTGAGTTGTTGTATACTACTATACTTGTATAGTATATATAGTATTATGTATTAGGTTTTTAGGCAACTCGGGCCAGGCCGGTCCTAATCGGGAATTTTGGGAAAAATCCCGAACCCGAGCCCAATCCCGACTTTAGAGGAAAAAACCCGTCCGCTCGGTCTCGGTCCTAGTCGGTCTCGGTCTTAGTCGGTCCGGTCTCGGTCCGGTCTCGGTCCAACCAGTATTTTTTGCTCACCCCTACTTATTATCGTCAGTCCAAGAAGTATTCAGTCAGGTTATTGTGACAGAAAAATGTGGATGGAATCCACAAACGGAATCACTTTTGCTGCTTCACTTCACAAATGCATTCAGGAAAAATGCCATAACCACATCGACTCAACGATGATCGATTGGAATTGGATATGGAAGTATGAAACTATTCTAAGGATAAAAAAATTTCAGTGACTCTGCCATCTCGATCGTATCCCCTCTACGAGCATGCTTCACAAAAGAGGGATCGATATCAGTTTGATTTGCACAAACTGTAACATTTTAGAAGAAAACACCCTTCACATTCCTAGGGATTGCAAGGTTGCTACAAATATTTGGATTGATATAGTCACCCATGTTAGTATAAACTTTCAGGGGGTCCCATTATTAAATTGGATTCATTCTAATTGATTGGATTCATTCTAATAGTGCGAACTCACTTATTCACCTTAATGGAATTCAGTGACGTCTTGTGTTTTCATATGCGATATGGTATATATGGAAAAATGAGAACTCTCTTATCTTTAATAGAAAATCTATACATACAAATGTTGTGGGACTAATTTTTTCGAAGGCAAAAGATGTAGCTTCCATCCTTGTAAGGAGTTCGACAATCAAACAACGCATCAAAATTGAAATCAGGTGGATGCCACCGGACTTCGGTTGGGTAAAGTTGAACACAGACGAGTCGTCAATTAGGAACCATTGGCATCCGGTTGTGCAGGTGTGATCCGCAATCACATGGAAGGATGGCTAAATAGTTTCCAAAGAAAACTGAGGACAACAACCAGTTTGGTGGCAAAGTTATAGAGGATAAAGAACGGGCTAGTTCTGACCAAGTAAATGGGGATCACGAACCTCTTTATCGAATCAGACTAAATAGGCAATAGGTATGGTTGTGGAAGAGACGACTATTGATCGACCACTAATGTCACTAATCTCTCACTGCAGAAAGTTGCTCTTGGAGTTCAATACATTCAAAATCAGACATGTATATCGGGAAGCAAATGAGGTAACAGATCTGCTTGCAAAGGAAGTGGTCAAAATTGAAGAAAATCAGTGACTTTATTGGAACCTATCCTCCATTAAACGTGTTGCCTATTATTAGAAGAGACTTTTTTAGTATAATTAAGACTAGACTTGTAAGTTCAAGTTAAGTTTGTCTGTTTTGTGTAACTATAAATTTTCTTTAAAAAAAATGAACGACATGATTTTTTAAAATACTATAAAAAAAAAATTATTTAATTAAAAAAAATTATAATTTATTTAAGCAAAGTAGGCTCTTAATTGTTTGAGAAATTGTTTTTATTATTATCTTATATAAGTAAAATTTAATTTTATATCTCAATTAATATTTTTTAAATAATTATTTAGTTATTTAATATTTTTTTTATTACTATTTTGAAAGTCATGCTAATTATACATTCGTAGCACTTCATTCGAAGCGGAGACTAACAATTGTAATAAGCATCGAGGTGAGCGGTTCCGGATACCCTGTAAATTTAGGGGTTCCCGGAACCTACTCAGTATGTAACAGGGTATTTAAATTTGGAACCGGAACATACCTGGAATCTATTTGTATTAACGGTGCGAGTACCCTGTTAGGAACCTGTTTCTTTTTTTTTTCAAAAAAAAAAATGGTCCTAGTTCGATTTCTGTTATTGAGGATGATACATTCTTCAATAGTGTCATTTTATTCACATTTACAAAAATCTCATCAGAGATCACAACCTTCATTACAATCATCAACACAAGAATGCTCTCGTTCTATGTCTTTAGAGTTTTTTTAATAATATATATATATTAAGATATATAAAACTAGTCCCAGTTCCGGTTAGTTTAGGGTACCCAAATAAAAAAATCGGAACCGAATAAATCGGTTCTTGAAATTTTTTTCCTGAAAACCTACCCTATTTTTAAAACTAATACCCGGAACCTACCCAAAGTTTCGATTCCGGATAGCTTCCAGGTCGAAATGGGTATAGTTTGCTCACCCCTAAGCATCAACGTACCTAAGTTGTTAAGTCTTGTTTAAAATTAAAATGCACCTTCCACCATATTTTTGTACACGTGCGTAATTTTGCACATGACTTTCTATATTTGGAAAGATCATACATATAATGTAAATTATGTAATACCTAACTTAAACGACGGAGATAAGAAGATCTTCTCTAAAAAGCACATCTTTCATTTTCTACATTAATTGAACAAAAAAAAAAAAAAAAAATTCTACATTATGCAATTAGTTACTCTGGTCACTTTTTCGTATAAAAGTATTATATTTTACACACAGAAGATAAAATTGGAAAGAATGTAGAGTTAGACATGCTGAAAAATATTAGGTAAAACCATAGTTATCAGAACCGGACTGGACCAGCGGTCCGACCGGAACCGATCAGGAACCGGACCCCTGTCAGGTTTGGTTCAGTTAAAAGACCGTTTTACAAATAAACAGTGTTTGAACCAGGTTGAACCGGGTAGTTTTTGGAAAACCGGCCAGTTTCCGGTTCACTTTTTAGTAGATTTTTTTTTTAGTTAAAAACTGTCCGGCTTGAAAGTTTCAGTATCAAGCTCCGCAGGTTTTTACTGCTCCAACGTTTTTCTAATTGAATGTCAAATTCACACACCCAGATAAATCTCTTCATCCAGTAATCCCTTGTTCTCTCTGTCTTCCTCCTCCACACGCCCTACAGTCTCACTTCACGACCCAGAGCAGGAATACCCTCTTATGGTATTGGAATCCGCGTAACCATCATCACCCTTCACGATCTCACCACTTCAGCTCCATCTCCTGCTATTCGTTTCGGCGTCGTCCTCGCAGGTATGCACCGGGCAGGAACTTTGCATTTTTAATAAGTGGCTATATATTGCCGTGTTCTTGGATGGTGTTTCATGTTGTAAAGAATCATGCGGCAGGTCGAGAAGACTTGGACACGATTCTTATACTGGTGGTAGCAGCTATGAAGCTAAACCTATCAGAGTTGATCAATTTGATGATGAAAGTGTCAAGCTAACAATTGATTTTGATAACCTGTCGTCTCAAGTTAGAACTAGAGTAGATCGATTTGTCTATATGGGTATTGATGCTTATGAGGACTTGAAAACCTAGGCACTTTGAATGAAACTGGGAAAATGATTGTGTCCTGCCGCAGGTCCACATGGGAGTTTGTGGGAGCTTTGGTAGTTCTGAGTTTTGTATCCGTGATTGTTTTCAAGGTTTTGGTTAGTTTAGGGTCAAGCTTTAGCTCACAGTTTAAGGGCAGGAGGAGTGAAGTAGTTGTCTGGAGAGATAGGAGTCTGGGAGGCAGAGAAGTTGTTATTGGGACAAATAGTGAAACGGAGAAGTTTAAGTCTTTGGAAAGACTGTTATCTCCTGGAAGAGGGAGATTGGAAAGGGTGGTTGCAGAGAAAAGAAAACGGAGTTTTGCAGAGCGATTTCAAATTGCGTTGCCCCAGTGGTGGCCTACCTCAATACCTGGTCCCAATTTAGAGGTTGATAAGGAGGAGTAACAGAGAGACGCTAACAGATTGGTTAGAGGTACTCATTTAATGTTTTCCAATTAACAGATTTATGTATCTTTATATAATATTTGCAATGCTGCAACCACTTAGGGATATATAGGTTCTCAATGCTAATTGTGAAATCTGTTTGGGATGATTATGTTGAGCATTACTAAGAGAAATCTTACTAGTTTAGTTTCATAAAGTTTATCAGTTGTTGCTACCAATTATAATGTTTTCAGTTCGATAGAAATTATAATGTTTTCCCTTGTGAACAGTGAACTGCACATTGAACCCGGTTGAATCGGTCGAACCGTGAACCGACCCCCTCATCGGTTCGATTGCCAGTCTGATTCTGATAACTAAGGGTAAAACATAATATTATGAAGATTCAGGAAGTACACAATATCCAAATAGTTAATTCTATTAACAAGGTCCGAGAATTTCGCGTTTTTATTATTTAATCAGAGATTTCAAATTACCATGACAAAATAAGATGTAAGATTATCTTCTATGTATGAATATTTTGCTATAAACTAATGTACTCACGAATCTAGAAAATATATTTAGTGGGGTACATTTATAAAAATAAAAAATTGAAGTGGGACATTTGAGTCCGTCCTGAATGTACTATATGCATAGATATGATATTTTATTACAATATATATATATATATTAATTTGGTTAAGTTAAGTAGAATTATGACAAATTAGTTTTTTAAGACATTTTTTCATTCCTAACGTCAATTTCATAACTTTTATTTGGTCTTTGTCAAACATATAATTCTCACTCATATGTGACATGCCATGTAACTTAGTTTAAAATATCATAAAGTAACTCATTCAATCTCCCAACAAGTTACAAAATTTCATTAATCTCTTCTTATTTTTCATGTTCATTTATGATTTTTCTTAAGTTTATTTAATTTAATACATTTTATATTTTATGAAAAATCAAGTAGATGCATATATTGAATCTTTTATTATTACAACATAATTTAAGATGAAATTAAGGATAATTATGTATATTATATATCAAATTTATGAAAATAATAATCACATGTTAACTTTATGTAGATATTTATAATTATGTATGCAACATAAAATTTAGGGTATGAAAAAATTATAATAATGATTTTAATATAATTTCTTCATATATTTTTAGAACTATTTTTATAAAATATCATTGTTATATTATACTAGAATCAACATATATTAGAAACGTTTTAAAAAATTGTGTAAGTTATAATAAATACTATACTAATATATACATATATATTCTAATAGTTTGTATTTATTTAAAAATATACGAAAATAATAGATGTCATAAAATGAATTTTAAATCATTAGTTAACTTCATATTCATAATATTTTACATTTATTTTTTTTATCTACTCATTTATTTTCAAATATTTTTTATAAAATATAAATAATCATTATATTGTATAATATTATAAAATTAAAAATAAGTTGAACATTTTTTCATAAATATAATTAATTTTTATGTTGTGTAATTGAATTAATATTAATTAAATGTAATTTAATAAACTGTAAATAATTATGTTATATATATATATTTATTTCAAAAATGTTATTAATTTATAAACTAAAATAATTATTATATTGCGTAAACGCGTGTCAGTTTTCTAGTATATAATATTTTAGGTTAATGTCAACATGTTTCACAATTAACAATATCAAAAAATCTAAATTTAATTTTAGAATTTATGTACTTAGATTCAAATTATTTTGAATATGAAATAACTACAATTTTAATTAACATATTTAATTATTGAAATAGAGAGAATACGAATTAATATATATATATATATATATATATATATATATATATATATACATTTCGTGATAGGGGTGAGCAAATTACCTATTTGGAATTGGAACCAACACTTATGGTAGCTTCCATAAAATAAAATTAAGAACATGTATTTTAGGTTCCGGACCAATAATAGGTACTTTGAATCTTCTCATAACCGATTATATTTATGTATATATATATATATATAAATATAATATTAATATCAAGAATTATTTTTACTAGTTGTCGTTCTATTTTAATTTATAAGTTTCTAATCCTAAATTTGTTGTTGTTTTATATTGTACAAACTGTCGTAGTTCATTTTCTCAGTTTTCTCTAGTTATCTTCTCTTGCACGACGCACACAATTTTGGTTCTCCAACGTGATTGATTGTATGATTTTGTGAGATAAAAATTGTGATTATTGGATGATTGTATAATCATTTTGTATGATTATTGCAACTTCGTATTTTTTTTTGGGGAAAAACGATTTCAAATCGGTTAGTATATACATGTTTTAATTTCGATAATTTATTATGAAACTAGTTCATAATAAGTAGGGATGAGGAAAAAACGGTTCGGTCGAATCGAATCGTACCTTTTGTGAACTTTATCGGTTTGGCCGAACTGGTTCACAAACCAAACGATTATTTTGCAAAAATATGGAGCGGTTCAGAAGATGTACAAAAATTCGGTTTGTAAATGGTCAACCGTACAACTTCTTGTACCAGTTTTAATATAATATTATATATAATTATTAAAATATCTACTCTAAACTAGGGATGTTCATGGGCGGTCCGGTCCGGTCCTGAAGGCAAGACCGAGACCGAGACCGAAAATTCGGTCTTGCTTTCTGGAGGACCGAGTCCGAGACCGACCTCGGCCAAAAAAGCCCGACCGAGTCGGTCTTCCTTGACTCGGGCCGGTCTCGGTCCTGGACCGAATATGCCCCCAAAAAAAAAAAAAATTGTCCAAACTCCAAATACAAACATACAAAGTACAAAATACAAATCAACCAAGTAACAAACATACAACAAAGTTCGGTCCTAGACCGAATCTGCCCCCCCCCCCCCCCCAAAAAAAAAAAAACTAAATTTGTCCAAACTCCAAATACAAACATACAAACATACAAAGTACAAAATACAAATCAACCAAGTAACAAACATACAACAAAGTTCATTTTCTCCCAACATTACATAAAAGTTACAACAAGTCAACAATACCATACAATAATCAAGATACATTACTGGAATCAAGATACCACCAAAGTCATCTACATAATCAACAATTCAGTAAATCAGTTCCATAAATCAGTTCCATAAAGGCATAAATCAGTTTCTTTTTCTAATCTTGTACATTCAACTCTGTATATTCAAGTCAGTTGGATAACAAATTGAAAATACAAGTCTGAGATTTTGGGGCAGTAACCTACTAACAAATTGAAAATACAAGTCAGTTGGAAACTAGGTTCTAAGCTTCTTAGACACTTAGTGCATTTGAATTTATAAGGAAAGTCTTAAGCAGATCCTCAAACTCCGTATGTTTGTGCTTATGTGTTCTCTTTTCCTTGTATTCTTCCTTGCAATTTTTGTTTTGTAGTATTTCCTTTTGTTTCCAAATTTATCTCTACTCCCCCACCAGTAGATTTGCCAGTTCAAACATTAATTAACTTAATTTATCACCAAGATTAATCAAAATACGCAAAAAGGCCAGTTATCTTTTTGAAAACTTTGAAGTAAAATCAGTCCAGTTTAACAAAACTATTATTCGGAAATATAAGTTCCAGCAGAAGAAATTATATACCAGTAACAGCATATAGGGCACAGAGCTTATAAAAATCCAGAGATCGATCCTGTAAAGGAATAACAATATCATAAGAACTGCATTTCATAATGTCTAACAGAGAATTGCTAAATCAGAGAAGAAGCTCATAAGGTAAAAGAAAGTATCATAAGCTCATAAGGAAAAAGCTGATAAAACAAAAAATATCAACAGACCTTGGGTTTCTCCTTTAAGCTTCCTTCCTTTAAGCTTTAAGCTTCCTTTAAACAAAAAACTGAATCAGCGTCTCCCCGCCTAGCGTCTCCTTTAAGCTTCCTTCCTTTTTCTGAAATGAATGTCTGAAATGAATGAAGGCTGAAGCGGCGTTACCTAATGAAGAGTGAAGACTGAATGTTTTAAATTTTAGGGTTTCACTAACTTCGGGCCGGTTCGGGCCTAAACGGGCTTTCGGGAAAAAAAAACCGAGACCGAGACCGAGCCCGATTTTGAAGAAAAAAAACCGCCCGCTCGGTCTCGGTCCTAGTCGGTCTCGGTCTTAGTCGGGCCGGTCTCGGACCGGTCTTGTCGGGAATTCGGTCCTACAGTCTTTTTTTATCACCCCTACTCTAAACCATTAGACCAAAGTTGGTTTGGTAATGATTTGCAATCTATATGAATTATGGATTATAGATTATGAATTATGGTTTATGGATTATGATTATGGTTTATGGATTAAGATTATGGTTTATGTATTATGTATTATTATAATTTTTTTAAAATATATATATAAAGTGGCTCGGTCGAACCGGTACGGTAAATCAACCAAAATTTGAAGTGACAAAAACTGGAGCGGTAAACCGTACCAAGTCTGATTCCCAAATTCAATACTTTGTTTCCCCCAAGTAGGTTATGAGAACCCTAAAATTACTAGCTACACGAAATCGTGCACTCCTATTTTTTTATTTAGTTGATTTTTTTAGTAAGAAATAGAAAATTCGTGAAGTAAAGGAATTATTATTTAAAGATTTTTCTAAATAATAAATATTTCAAAATAGGGAAAAGTGATGAATATGTATAAAATTGATATGTGACGTAACTCTCGAACTGTAAAATAATGGTAATTAACTTTAAAAATTAAATGAACTTCGAATTGAATACACTTATATTGTTCTAGTTTATTGAACTCTCAACTCTCCATACCAACTTACATCTATCTTAAAGACCGTATAATCATCTCGTATGAATTTCGTGTTATTTTCTCTCTTCCTTAAACAACTCTCTCTCTCCCATTTGGCCATTTCACTTTCTTCACTGACAGAGGAATACCTTCTGCACACTTCCTTCCTCATCCACGCACGCATTCAGAAGAGGCCACTCCTCTTTCTCTCTCTCTTCATCACCCAGCTATGGATGATATGATAAGGAGGGATAGCTGCAGCAGTAGCTCCAGGGAGAACAGAACAGGACACGCAGACACAACCACACACAGATTTCCCTTCATCCTTCAACCGAGCTACATAGATCATCGTTATAAGACTGTCCTTCATTCCCCTTTCTCTCTCACCCTGAGATAAAAATCATCTTCTTTCATGGAATCTATTGTGTATCACAGCCACACTGATCACTTCCTTAGCAGCAGAGGAACCGGAGTCGGTGGCGGCGATACCCATCTACCCCCAGGCTTCAGATTCCACCCCAACGACGAGGAGCTCATCACCTACTACCTCCTCAAAAAAGTATCCGACAGCTCTTTCACCTGCCGAGCCATCTCCGAAGTTGACCTCAACAAATGCGAGCCCTGGGAGCTCCCTGGTAAGTAGCAACAAACCCTAGCTAGCTAGGTCAACTTTTTATTTGTTCACGGGATCAGGCTTCACATTTTTTGGTTGTAGAAAAAGCAAAGATGGGAGAGAAAGAGTGGTACTTCTTCAACCTCCGTGACCGGAAGTACCCAACGGGGCTGAGGACAAACCGGGCCACGGAGGCGGGCTACTGGAAGGCTACCGGAAAAGACAGGGAGATTTACAGCTCCAAGGCTTGCGCCCTCGTAGGTATGAAGAAAACCCTCGTCTTCTACCGCGGTAGGGCGCCTAAAGGCGAGAAGAGCAACTGGGTCATGCACGAGTACCGGCTGGACGGAAAATTCGCCTACCACTTCATCTCCAGTAGCTGCAAGGTACGTACACCACCGTCGTTAGGGTTTGGTAACTAGGGCAGAGAAGCTGCAAGAGATTTTGTTATCATGAAAACAGACATTTGGCAGCAGCGGTAATGTTGTTCATAAAGTTGTTATGGGTTCTCCGACTCTCCGTAGAGCGTGACGTTTGTACAATAAAGTTCTTTCTACTTTGATATTTCGTCTGTCACGATGTCAGGTTTGTGCGTAAGAAACTGTAATATCCGAACTGGAGGTTCAATAATTAGAAAGAACATCCTAATATATAATGGTAGATGTTGAACCAACTTCTTTGAATTGATGGTAGCGTTTGAATTTTTGGTTAGAAAGCGATGGAGATAGATTCCATCATTCTGAGAAGGTTAATGATTTTGCTTTATTCTACAGGATGAGTGGGTTATTTCCCGAGTGTTTCAGAAGACAGTCACGGGCGTCGGCGGCAGTGGTGGTTCTTGCAGCACCAAGAAGAGCCATCTCCTTCCGAACCTCTTCTGCCTTGAGATTCCGAGCTCTCCATCGTCGGCGTCCCTGCCACCGCTCCTAGAATCATCATCAGCCTCTCTTTGCCCAACCAACGGTGACAGCACCTCCTATGATAGTCACACCCCAAGAGAGCACGTGTCCTGTTTCTCCACTGTCTCGAACAGTATCCCCGGCAGCGGCCTGTTTGGCCTCTCCGCGGTCGATTTCCACCTTGCCCCACCAACTCCGTCCATTGCAAGGAACAGTATCCATGACGTTACGAGTTTCTCGAACCTACAGGAGAACCTCCAACTTCCTACTTACCTTCCACTCCCCAACAATGGCGGCTGCTTTGATGTTCCCTACGGTGGTGGCTATGGTAGCTCTAACGGCAACTGGGTTTCTGTTCATGATGAGCTGAAACTCGAAGGCGGCAGCAGCCGTGGAGGAGGAAGGGTGGGAATGGGAGTTTCGGAGCTCGAATGCATGTGGTCTTACTAAGACCAAGCCTAATATCACCCGTCTCCTGCAGTTTAATTAGGTTAATAATCGACTTTGACACGTGTCTCAAACCCTATGATGTTGTGTTTTAAATCTTATGTTAGTTTTATTAGTTAACGTAATTGCACTTTTGTTTTGTTAGTCCGACTGCAAGTTGAAATGTACGTTCGTGTACGAATCACATCAAGTAAAACAATTCAAATTCGAAATTCCTCTCAACTCAACGCTTATTGAGTAAGATATTTATTTGTTTAAAGTGCATGGCTAGGGTTTGAGTGCGTCCCATTCCCATATGACGACGAATATTTAATGAGTGTTGTTGAAATTAGGTAAAAAAAATGGAGTGTACGACAGTTCACTTTCACATGGTCGTAGCTAACCCTAGTTAAAAAAGAGGACCTTGTTTCAGTGTTGGAGCTATTCCCTACTAGTGGAAGGGGACAACTTATTACACAATTCCTGCACACCATTTCTACATCTTTTCGGGTCAAATCATTCGCAGATATGCATACACATTTTCAATGGGAGGGACCTACTCACAATAAAAATTTATTGATGACTCTATTTGGACTAAGTCAAACTACATACACACTTACATTCCGTATCTATCATTAGTCAGGCTAATGATTTCTAACTATTTTTTAAGCGCAGGGATTCAATATTAAGAGATATAATTCAAGTTGGGTGAAAATCATGGACTTAGGGATAGACAAAACTCAATATAGATGGTTCAACTATTGGTAATCGGGGGAAAGCAGGTTGTGCAGGTGTCTCTGAAACTATCTTGGCGGCTGGATTAGAGCCTTGGAGGATTCCAAAATCGACTAGGCATTCACAAATAATTTTGTGGCCGAGTTTTGGGGAATTAGGGAGCGTCTATTATTAGCAAAAAAAGAGAAGAAGAATTGAAGCGATTCAAATGGAATAAGACACCTAAAATTTTTATAAATTTGATACTAGATGATCAAAATGAGAATAAACTTCTAATTCCCTTCATTCTTAATTGCAAGAAACTTCTCTTTAACTTCAAGAAATACATGCCCTATTGAACTTTGTTTTACGAAGCAAACAAAGTAGCTAGAGATTATCTAGCGAAGGAAATTCTCTTTTTAGAAGGATCGTTCTTTTCAATTGTTGAACCACCATAGGGCATGCGAGCATCTAATGTTTGGATGCAAATGGACTAAACATGTGGGGGGGGAGGTGTTGGGTTTGATTTATGCCCAAGAGGGATGCAGCTCCATACAACAATGGATGTTGCATAGAAGCAAGGAAGGATCTATGCCAAGATCATTAGCAGCAGCTAGATGGGCGATCACTCTGACTACATGCTGGGCGATATGGAGAGGTAGGTGTGACTGGGTCTTCCAGCAACGCCAACCAGACCCGATCAGGGTAGTCAGCAATGCAAGGAAGATGATCGAGGATTGGAGGGTAGCCAAGCTTGTAAACGACGAGCACATCAGGAGAGTTTGGCAACCTCTCCAGCCAGAGGATCGAGCAGAGCCTCATCAGCTGCATTGGGTAAGGCCTCCTCCAAACGTTATAAAAATAAGTTGTGATGCAACCTGGTCATGTGACTCGGGAAGGGGAGGCTTGGCAGTTATAGACCACGACTCGAACGGTAATCTGATAGGGGGAAGGACTAGAGCCGAACGAGATGACTGCATAGAGTACCTCGAGGCAAAGGCAATACTTCTTGGTGTTCAACTTGCAGTTGAGAACAGATGGACAAGGGTGGAAGTGGAATTAGATGCCAAGGGGGCCATCGATCATTTGCAGGGACTTCATAGATCTTGGCGACTAGACACGATTATAAGCAATACTCTCCACATTGTCGGACCTGTCAGCGACATCTCTTGGAGGCACGTACCACGATCAGCAAACCAGTGTGCGGATTGGATTGCGAAACAAGCTCTTGAGGGGATGAGTCACCACGACTGGGTGTTTACACCACCATCTCCTCTATTACTTCTTTTGAACAATGATGTATTAAACTCGGTTGACCCCTTTGAGGGCTATGCTTAATATGAATCGTTTTTTGGCAACAACAAAAAAAAAAAACGTAGGGCGTGTTGTCTATGTTAAATTAATGTGTTGTTGTTTTATATTATTATAATATGTTGTTGTATGTTTTAGTTAAACGGTGAGTTTTGGTGAGAATAGTGTAGAATAGAGTATGAGAAGGAATTTGACAGCATTGTGTAGAAATGTGACAGAGAGCTCTCGTGAAAAAAGAACAGAGGAGTGTTGCTGCAGCTCTACCTCATCCAAGAAGAAAGCTTCATGGTTTGTGAAATGAAAGTGTGTTGATTGTTATTGTGTGCTATTGTGGTTGTTCTTATGCTAGATTAGCCTCTCCCAAACCAACAAATTGGTATCAGAGCTTGGTGGATTGAGTAGATTGGGCGAGCTAGGGTTCCGACGAAAAGCGGACAATCGAGCAAAATCGAAGCAATCAACAACGAAAACGGATCGTTTATGGCTGAGTCAAGTGAACAAGGTGTATCTCATCTCTCAATTCCTATATTTAATGGTGAAAACTATGACTATTGGAGTTTAAAGGCCAAGACTATATTTAGGTCACAAGATTTGTGGGATATAGTTGAGGTTGGATTTGATGAGCCTGATTCTGTAGCTACATTGAGTGAGATTGAAAAAAAGGAGTTGAAAGATACTCGAAAGAGAGATGCTAAAGCTCTAGCGTTTATTCAACAAGCTATGACGGAGAAATTGTTTCTGAGAATCATGAGGTGTAATACGGCAAATGAAGCTTGGATTGTTTTGCAAGAAGAGTTTCAAGGGAGTCTAAAAGTCCGAGCTATCAAACTTCAAACCTTGCGAGCCGAGTTAGAAAATATGAAAATGAAGGAAGGTGAAAGCTTGAAGGATTATTTCACGCGGGTTACCGAAGTTGCTAGTCAAATGAGTTTGAATGGAGAAGAAGTAAAAGATAAAAGACTTGTTGAGAAAATTTTGATTAGCTTGACTGAGAAGTATGATACGATTGTGTCGGTTGTTGAGGAAACGAAAGACTTGGCAACATTAACCGTCCGTGAGTTAATGGCATCCTTGCAATCACATGAGCAAAGGGTGTTAAGACACTCCGAAAAATCAATAGAGAGTGCCTTACAATCAAAACTCAACTTGAACAATAAGTTGAGAGAGCAATCATTTCAAGAGCACCGCGGAGGTGAATCTTCAAGAGGCGGAAGATTTAGTAGAGGAAGAGGCCAAAGAGGTCGAGGGAGATGAAATTTTGATAGAAGTTATAATGCAGAAAATTTGGGGAAAACTTGTCATATTTGCAAGCGGAGTGGACATTTTGAGAAAGATTGTTGGTTCAAGGGGAAGCCACAATGTTTTAATTGCAAGATGTTTGGGCATGTTCAAAAAGATTGTAGGTTTAAGAATGAACAAGCGAATGTCTCCGAAGAGAAGGGAAATGATCATGACTATGAAGTGTTTTATGCCGGTTGTCAAGTTGTGACCGAAAAGAAAGATGAAGTGTGGTTACTTGATAGTGGTTGTAGCAATCACATGACTAGTGATAAAAGCATCTTCACGAAGATAGAAGAGAAGGTGAATGCAAAAGTGAAAATGGGAAATGGTGCGCTTGTAGAAGTGGTCGGAAAAGGTACGGTTCCTATCCAAACAATGGAGGGATTGAAGTTCATTAATGATGTGTTGCTTGTACCCGACCTAGACCAAAATTTATTGAGTGTTGGTCAACTTGTGGAGAAGGGATATGGTGTATATTTTGAAAATGATGGATGCACCATTTATGATAAGAAGAATGGAAATAACAAGTTGATGACCAAGATAAAGATGACGAGAAGTAGAAGTTTTCCATTGAGTTTTAATTATGGGGGAGATGTTGCTTTGAAGGCAAGTGTTAGTGATGAGTCATGGCTTTGGCACAAAAGGCTTGGACACTTGTATTTTAATGGGATGAAGTTATTGAGAGACAAGAATATGGTGTATGGATTGCCTAAAATTGAAGAGAAAAGTGGTGTATGTGAAGGGTGTGCCATGGGGAAGCACCACCGAGAAGCTTTTCCGAAAGGAGGAGCATGGAGGGCAAAACGACCACTAGAGCTCATTCATACCGATGTGTGTGGGCCAATGAGAACTCCATCTCAAGGAGGTAACCGATACTTTATATTGTTCATTGATGATTATACAAGAATGACATGGGTTTACTTCTTGAGACAAAAATCAGAAGTATTTGGCGTGTTTAGAAGATTCAAAACATTTGTTGAAAAGCAAAGTGGTCGCTACATAAAAGTGTTGAGAAGTGATCGAGGAAAAGAATACAACTCTCGAGAATTTGATAAGTTTTGTTCTGACGAAGGTATAGAAAGACAACTCACAGTTGGTTACTCTCCACAACAAAATGGAGTGTCCGAAAGAAAGAATCAAACAGTTGTGGAAATGGGCAAAACAATGCTCAAGGAGAAAGGGTTGCCTAATTCATTTTGGGCTGAAGCAATCTACACTGCAGTCTATTTGTTAAATAGATGTCCTACAAAAGCAGTTCAGAACAAGACCCCAATTGAAGCTTGGTGTAAAAAGAAGCCGTCAGTGAAACACTTGAGAATTTTTGGGTGTATTTGCTATGCTCAAGTTCCGAAAGAGAAGAGGACAAAACTTGATGATACAAGTGAGAAATGTATCTTCATGGGTTATGATTCAACATCAAAGGGCTATCGGTTGTATAGCTTGCAGAGAGAGAAAATCATCATTAGTAGAGATGTGTTGTTTGATGAAGAAACTAGTTGGAATTGGAAAGACAAACAAGTTCAAAAACATGTTGTTGTCCCCGAAGAAGAACTTGGAGGTGATGAAGAGAATGTTGAAAACTCTCCACCAAATTCACCTATAGTTGAGCCATCATCGCCATCGAGTAGTGGTTCAGGTTCTAATTCATCCAATTCGAGTAGTACACCGAAAAGAATGAGAAGACTTTCAGATGTATATGCGACATGTAATGTGTGCATTGTTGAGCCAGAAAGCTTTGAAGAAGCTATACAAGAAGAAGGGTGGAAGAAAGCCATGGAAGAAGAGTTGCACATGATTGAGAAAAACAAGACATGGGATCTTGTAGAAAAGCCAGTTGATAGAGAAGTTGTTGGGGTGAAGTGGATTTACAAAGTGAAGCATAACCTTGATGGTTCCGTCTTGAAAAATAAAGCAAGACTTGTATCCAAAGGGTACTCACAACAGGCTGGGGTCGACTACCATGAAACGTTTGCTCCAGTTTCGCGCAAGGACACTATTTGAGTCCTCATTGCACTTGCAGCTAAAAAAGGTTGGTTGTTATACCAACTTTATGTGAAGTCGGCTTTCTTGAATGGTGAATTGGAAGAAGAAATATATGTTCATCAACCTGAAGGATTTGTGAAAGAAGGAGAAGAAGAGAAAGTGTACAAGCTAAAGAAGGCATTGTACGGGTTGAAACAAGCACCACGACAGTGGTATAGTCAGATTGACAACTACCTCATTTATCATGAATTCAACAAAAGCAAAAGTGAGCCCACTCTCTATGTGAAGAAACAAGGTACTTCCATTCTTGTTGTTGCTATATATGTTGATGATTTGATATTCACTGGCAATGATGATGAGTTGATTAGAGAGTTTAAGAATGATATGATGAGGAGATATGAGATGAGTGATATGGGTTTGCTACATCATTTTCTTGGTTTGGAGATTGATCAACAAGAAGATGGAGTGTTTGTTTGTCAAAAGAAGTATGCTGAGAATATGTTGAAGAGGTTTAATATGTTTGGTTGCAAAACAATGGCAACACCACTTGCTTCAAATGAGAAGTTGTGGAAAGAAGATGGAGGTAGAAAAGTGGATAACACATATTTTAGGAGTATTGTGGGTAGTTTGATGTATCTCACTGCCACGAGACCGGATATTATGTTTGCTTCGAGCATGTTGTCGAGGTTCATGCAAAGTCCGAGTCACTTTCATCTTGGAGCCGCCAAACGAGTTCTACGTTATGTTCGAGGGACATTGACGTATGGTATCAAGTATTCCAAAGGAGATGAGTTGAAGTTAATTGGTTTTTGTGATAGTGATTGGGCAGGTTGTAGAGATGATATGAAGAGTACAACCGGATATGTATTTTCTCTTGGATCAGGTGTGTTTTCCTGGCAATCAAAGAAACAAGAATCAATTGCACAATCCTCTGCGGAAGCGGAATATATTTCAGCGGCTATGGCATGTTCTCAAGCCGTGTGGTTGAGGAGAATTTTGGAAGATATTGGTGAGAAGCAAGACAATGCGACATTGATGTTTTGTGATAGCAAATCAGCTATTGCAATGGCAAAGAATCCAGTGTATAGCAGCAGGACAAGACACATAGCAGTGAAGCACCACTTCATTCGTGAGAAGATTGAAGAAGGAGAGATCGAGATGGTGTATGTCAAGTCCGAAGATCAAGTTGCGGATATCTTCACTAAGGCGTTGGCAAAGGACATGTTCGAGAAGTTTCGCGAGCTACTAGGAGTTCAAGAACAACACATTAAGGGGGAGTGTTAAATTAATGTGTTGTTGTTTTATATTATTATAATATGTTGTTGTATGTTTTAGTTAAACGGTGAGTTTTGGTGAGAATAGTGTAGAATAGAGTATGAGAAGGAATTTGACAGCATTGTGTAGAAATGTGACAGAGAGCTCTCGTGAAAAAAGAACAGAGGAGTGTTGCTGCAGCTCTACCTCATCCAAGAAGAAAGCTTCATGGTTTGTGAAATGAAAGTGTGTTGATTGTTATTGTGTGCTATTGTGGTTGTTCTTATGCTAAATTAGCCTCTCCCAAACCAACAGTCTATGAACGGATTAGATGGGTTAGGGATTTCCCACCAAAAACTTGTAACTATATACTTAACTAAAAAAACGAACTAGTCTTTGAGTAGAAATAATTAACTTATGTCATTTAACACTTTTCCTTAAATTGATACGTGTGACACAATAGTTTAGGGTTACTTGAATCAGTTGAAAAGCAACCACAGTCCAACTTTTAACCAACTTTCACATAGACGATCTTAACATACATCTAACACATGCAACTCTTTTATATATATATACCTATACCGCTATACGTTACAAAGTCAGGTTCCTATAGAAACATCATTCCATGGAAATAAAGAACCCACAGAAGGACGAGTCTGACTCATCCGTGACACTCATTGTAGGTACGACAAACTGATGGTTGATGTGGGTTTTGAATTAATGAATAGTAGAAACTGGTGCTAAGGCAAAGGTAATGAGTGGGCTTGCAGTTCATATTGCATATATATGGAACTCCACGCCGAGTGTACCACACTCGACCTCTCTTTGGAACTTTATTCTATATCTTAGTTTGGTCTGGTAGAGAGATACCCTATCATCTTCTTCTTCTAATAGAAACGTCAGATAGCAGAAACAAAATTCAGTAGTTAGAATTTAGAAAAGGAATGAAACAAACAGAAAATGCCAAGATAGAGAGACATTAAAACCTTGTAAAGAGCTAGCTATGGAGGTTTCAAAGCCATCTCTCTCTCCCTCTCCGTATATATATATAAATAGGGTGCAAATCATGAGCCGGAAGTACTGTATGCGTTCAGCTTTTCCGACCATTTTCTTCTAATCTGGTGTTGTGTACGGTGTCGTCATCACTGACCCGACCCCAAACTCATCACACCTCCAATTTTGTAAACACCATGCTATCATCACACTCAATGTGACAGAAAATTCGTTTCATTTAGGAACTGAATCATACTTCGTTTGAAACCGACAACTCGGGGTGCTGGTTCGGTCCTTTTTCAGCACTTTATTTATAGACGATTGAGAAGATGTTTGTGCCAAATTTCACAGCACGAAACATCTACAAACACACAATAAAAAAAAACGTGCATGAATACAAATTTGTTCCTACGTATATAATAATTTTTTTTTTTTGCCAAATACGTATAGAATAATTGAATACACAGTTTTGGAATCTGTACTTGACCAGGTCAGAGTTATCCAATGGCGATGGGTAGGGGGTAAAAAAGACTATTGTACCGAATTTCCGATAAAATCGGTCTGTTACCGGTCCGACTAGGACCGAGACCGAGCGAGCGATTTTTTTTCTTCAAGGTCGGTCCCGGTCTCTGTCTTTTTTTCTCGAAATCCCGATTAGGACTTGCTCGGAACGAATTTACTATGCAAACACATAGTTGAATTGGGTAAGTAAAAAGCTCTAGATGGACAGTAAGTAAAGCTTCAACAGCATATGAAAATTCCTGTGGCAATAGCAGGAAGTACCTCAACATGTCCAGCGTGGAAAAGATCAAATGCACCAGCAATATATATCCAGCGTGGAAGTACCTCTACACAGTCAGTTAGCCCGAATTCAGTTTTGTTTTTTTTTGGTCCAGGTCCAGACCGAGATCGGCCCGAGTCAAGAAAGACCGACTCAGGCGGGCTTTTTTAGCCGAGGTCGGTCTCGGTCCTCCAGAAGGCAAGACTGAAATTTCGGTATCGGTTTCGGTCTTGCCTTCAGGATCGGTCTGGCCTGCCCATTATCAGCCCTAGCAATGGGGGAGAGAGATTGATGTGCCCTAATAAAACATTTCGGGCCCATTTAGGGTCATGTTATGCCCAATAGAACCAGCACGAATCTATGTGGCCCATTGTTTCTGGCCCAGGTACGGTGGCAAAAATGTATTTTATTCATGCTTCTTCCTGAGAGGATAATGGAGGAAATCGCAACATAATCCACTAGTGAACTGCTGAGTTCTTCTTGCAGACGACAGATTTGGGTAAGAGAAAGAGATGGCAACTCTATCTTCTTGCTTTGCTCTTCCATGCCAGTTCAAGAGCCTGTCACTCAACACCAATTCAACTTCACCTGTTACTCGCTACAACTCCGTTGCCTTCAAGGCCCTCAGCTTCTCCTCGAGCCTCTCCAACAATGTCTTCTCCATAGGTAACTGCCACAATCGCCATTGCGTGTGGATTTAATTTTTTGTTGCGAGTTTATCTGGTGGAATTGACTGCTGGTCTCTCTATTTTAGGGAGCACGTCTCTGAGTCCGGTTCAGAATCGCCCGCGCTTCTCCGTTGTGTGCGAGGCTGCTCCGAAAAAGAAAGCAGATTCCGCGGTTAAGAGAGCGCGTCAATCTGAGAAGAGGAGAGTCTATAACAAAGCTCGCAAGTCCGAAGTCAAGACTCGCATAAAGAAGGTATCCTCCCTACTCGCGAGGCGTTTCATCTTTGTTTAAGTGTCAAATGCAGCGACGGCTTTTGGTTGCTGTTGATGAATTCCGTTGCAGTTATCTATTTGACTTCCGTATCTTTTGGTTTTGATTGCCTGCCGTATCGATTTCTGCTGTTACCTTTGAATGTAAATTGGCAACATGATATATACATTTGATGATGTGGTGATTGATTGAGTTAGGCCTAGGGTAAAGATTGGCCTTGCCGTTCTAGATTCCACCTTTAATCGGATTGATCAATTTGTATTCGGTTTAGTATTCATTTTGTAATGGATGTTTGAAGCTATTTGTATAAGGATTAACTAAGCTATGCTGTTCCTTTATCCAGGTTCTGGAAGCCCTTGATGGGTTGAAGAAGAAACCCGAGGCACAAGCAGAAGAGATAGTTCCAATCGAGAAGCTAATTGGAGAAGCTTACTCCGTCATTGATAAAGCAATTAAGGTTGGAGTACTGCACAGAAACACTGGAGCAAACAGAAAGTCGAGACTCGCCAGGAGAAAAAAGGCTGTGGAGATTCACCATGGTTGGTACGTTCCTTCTGCTGCTGCAACTGAAAGTGCTTAACTGCATTTCATGTAGTATGTTGAGATTGAATAGGAAGCTTGTAGCAAGATTTTACTCTCGTCCAGAGCATGATGTTGTTGTCCTTTTTCATGTAATCCATCAACACTTAATGTCATTCGTGCATTATATAATTACATGGACCAACCTTTTCTTCACTATCCAAGGCTTCAAGTTCATACCTTTGATTCAATCTTCAAGGCTTCATAAAAGCATATCAGCTTTAACAAAATGTAATGAAGCTAACTCAATTGGTAGTAATGATCCTAGGTACTAACTAATAAATGTCTATTTTCTTCCTTCTTTGCCTGCAAATCAACGGCTTCTGATCTTCGTTATTTTTGCTACCTCTTCCACTGATTTTTGTATTCATGGCATTCACCAGTATCTCAGTCCTTGGTTCAGGCAGCATCCCTCGTCCGATCATCTCATTGTAATAGTAAAGAGCATCCTCGACCCGACCTCTATCATGTAATTTATGAATTACTATCGTGTATGAGGTCTGATTAGGCCCGAACCCATTTCTTTCCATTGCCAACCATGTTTCCTTTGCACCATCCTCATGGTCGAACCCCATATATAACTTGAGCACCAAATTGTACAAATCACCACTCATTCCACACCCACTGCTCTTCATCTTCTCCAACAGATCCGAAACTTCATTTGCATTCTTCGCCGACTTGAGCAAGTAACAGTAAGTGAATTCATTAGGTGAACAGGTCCCACCTCTAGCCTCCATCTCCTTCACCAAATCATTAACCACCTCCATCCTTCTAATTCTGCAGAGATGCTTGATGAGAGAATTGTAAGTTGCGACATTCGGAAAGCACATTGTGTTGTTCATCTCGTTAAACAACTCTAGAGCCTCGGGAATCCTCTTCTTGAAACAGAGTGCATCGAGCATGCAGTTGCAGATCACCACGTCCACAATCCCCTTCCTCCACATTTCCTTAAAAAGCTTCATTGCAGACCCTAGCTTCCCTTTCTTGGTCAGGGCATTGATGAGCGTCCCGTAAGTGAACTTATCGGGTACCGATTTTGACCCAACAATGTCCTTCCAGAACCGCTTCGCCTCCCTCACATCACCCAACACGCACCACCCATTCAGAATAATGTTCAGTGTCTTGATATCAGTTCTGCTGTACTTGTTCTTCTCCGAGTAGAACAGCGTTTCAGCTTCGTCCACATGCTTGTATCTGCACAGCCACATGAGTAGCGTTCGGAATGAGAGCAAATCGGTTTCGAGGCCGTAATCTCTTCTCATGTCGAAAACACTGATCGCTTCGTCCACCATGTGAGCAGCAGCGTACCGGTTCAGCAGGACCCCGTAGGTTGTTTCATCAAAGAGACCGTTTCTCTGGGACATTTTGTCGAGCACCTTGGAAGCTTCATCGAATCGGCGATTTTTTCCCAGGACATCGAGGATTGCGTTGTAGACCGGTGATCCGATTGAGTGCTCGCTTCTTCTGGAAACCCAATTGAAGAACGCGAACGCGGATTTCCAATTGGAGTCATGGCGTTTGATTACGTCGAGAACCAAATCATCTGACAAATTTAAACCGCATTCTTCTGGAGTTATCTGGTTCGCCTCAACTGAGCTAGACATCAAACTGTTTAGAAGGCGGTGGACGGAAGCGATCGATTCTTCTCTTTCTTCAGGATTGAGTCCGCCACCATTCTCGGACTCTGGTTGTGGCAAGGGAGCTTCTGTTACAATTATCCTAGCACTGGATCGCAAATTGAAGGCAGTTCCGCCAGTCCAGTTGTTCGGATTGGAAGAATTATGAACACGATTAAAAAAAGAGACGAGTTTCCGAGGACTGGGATGGTTATACGGCTTCAATCGATGGAGAGCGGAGCGCATGATGAAATTACGGTGTACTATCGGGAGAAAGAACTTCTTCCGGGCTCGTTTCAACGGTCAGAAAGAGAGAGAACCCACGTAAAGGAGGGGGTCTTAAAACAGACTTGAATTAAGTTTATAAAGGAGGCCCACGTAACCAGATCTCTTCTAACCAAGACGAGAAGCCTACAATTGCGGTATAGGCTAGGTATGAGTTAGCCCAGATTCTTGTTTTTCAATATGATGTTCAAAGATAATTAAGACTTTCTAAAAATAATTGAATATATAAATATATACATATATTGTAAAAAAAAAAGTAATTTAAAAAAATGTTAATAACTAAAACTTACAAATTCATGCAAATTCGACGTGCAAGATTAAATCTAAGTCGGACACTAATTTTTAGAAAAACATATTCATAACAACAAAAATGAATTGCAATTGAAAAGATGACAAAAAAATAATGTGTAATATAAAATATAACTTATAAGTCACAATCCGATAGTTTTGATCCTTCGGATTGTCATTAACGTATTTTAATGAATTAAAATCTCTGACATTAAGTTGTTTATGATAGTGAGGAATATATTTTTTCAGATTCAAAATGCAAGTGACTTTGAGTATAAAAACAGTAATCCAATTCAATATTTTTATTTAAAAAAAGTAGCACATATCAATTCGTCTAGCAATTTTATAAACTTTAGATACGAGGCATAATTCTATGTATTACTTTTTCATAGGGTAAATAATATTAATACGATAAGATATTTGTGTGTTATTGTTAACTTCATTTACATGGTTGAAAGTGTTATTCGGGTAAATGCATCGCCATTAGTGTTTTACCATTTTTCGCGTTAAACAATATTATTTTCTATCAAAATGATTTTATTCATGTTTATCTTTTCATCTCATTTGCAACATAAAATTACGAATTAAATTCAAAACAAAATTGAATATACATTCGAATCACAAAATGTTTTATTAATTTTGAAATCAATTGAGAATATCATTTTTGGAAATGTTGTTTTGGGTAAATTCCAAATTCATAACAGTATTTCTAGGTTCAAAGTTGAAAATGGTATGAAAATAAATAAGAGAACAAAATTTTCGTTTTAACAGATTTATTAAAAAAAATTGACAAAATAATAACAGAAAATAAAACACTAATTATAGAAGTGCACTAAATAATCCATTTAAAAATGTAATCAACCATGAGAATATATTATACTACATTACTATTTATCCTTTTCAACTTAAAATATGTTAGCCGTAAAAGAGAGATATGGAGAGGAAAACAAGAAAAGGGAAAGAGACAGCGTGACTTACCAGGAGTCAGCTAGGCACACAATCGGACAATGTCGTTGTCTAAATCTGTCGGTAGAGTGCCTATGTTCAACACGTGTACTCCCGGATGACTAGCGAGAAATATCAGCCATTGGATCCATAACGACCGGTTCAAAGGGTACCTTATACGGAAATCTGTATATTATTTATTCATCACAAAACAACAAACCGATAAAACCTTGTCATCCACGCGCTGTCACTCGCTCCGGTTCCGCCAAACGAGACGACAACGTGGACAATACCGACAGGTGTTGCAACACAAGGAAACACACTGCCATAACAACAGTAATTAAATATACGACGTTAAGTCCAAAAATTGCCGTCAAGTTTACCGTTAGGACAGCACGCAATTCCAGTAATATTTTTTTTTATCAAATTAGTCGCTTTAGTTTAATAAATAAAACGTCGTAAGTTGTGGTCACGTATGTTCGTACATCAAATCATTAGCTACTAGACATACAAATGGAAGTGGTGGTCTCGCGACTCGCTATTGCACTTGCTCGATTTGTGTTGGTAGTGCTCGAATATTCGGTATGATGGTAGAGAATCTCCAATGTTTTGGACTCTACACAATTTGTTGGTGAACCGTTTGTGAGTCCGTCTCGATGATGATGTTTTTTCATCCTGCTTCAATTGTTAGTCGAACTCCTTCATGAATTGCTAAGGCTTCCATCATTACTTAATAAAGGCCTCCGTAATGACCACCGTTAGACAACGCCGACCCATAGTCTGCTTGCTGGGTATATATATATATATATATATGTGTGTGTGTTTGTTGTGCCACGTTACACAGCCAACGCATCATCATTATTTTTCTTAAGTAATTTTATTTTATTTTGTAGTTAAAGTGGGTGGCCTCGTGATATAGAAGTCAATGCTCGGAGTCTTGGTTGACCAGAGCTTCAAGGTCCATGATTACGCATTTACACGCTCTGGTCATTATTGAATGCGCTGGTCAGGTTAACCATTGTCGAGACAATCTCGTACATATGTTGGTGGTTGGATTTAATTTATATACAAAAGGAAAGTAGTATTTATTTTATAAAAAAACTAAGCTGTACTTTAAGTAAAATGAATTTCACAATTAAAATAACGTATCTAAGTGAAAAATAATAATGATTGTTTGATATTTAACTATTTCATGTTTATAAGGCATCAAATATTGATGATACTGTCAGTAGACCAGTGAGGTTGTTTATTGTTAAAGAAGTCGGACAATATGTGTCATTAAAATAAGGGTTAATAGCTTAATTGGTTACACATGTGTTCCCCATTGTGCAGAATGGTTACACATGTTTCAAAATGTGATTAATTGGTTTTGAAATGTGACTATTTGGTTTTTTTACTGTTCACCGTTAAAATCACAGTTAAGTCACTATTTAGATACGTAAAATGACGTAATTACCCCTAGAATCATCTTCAAGAACACATCATCTTCAAGAACAAGAATTGAAGAAACCAGAAATCTGATTTCTGGGTTCTTGAAGAACCCAGAATCGCGTTTCTGGGTTCTTCAAGAAACCAGAAATCTGATTTCTGGGTTCTTGAAGAACCCAGAATCGCGTTTCTGGGTTCTTCAAGAAACCAGAAATCTGATTTCTGGTTTCTTGAGAACCCAGAATCGCAATTTCTGGTTTCTTGAGAACCCAGAAATCTGATTTCTGGTTTATTGAGAACCCAGAAATTGCGATTCTGGGTTCTCAAGAAACCAGAAATCTGATTTCTGGGTTCTTGAAAAACCCAGAAATGCTGTTTCTAGGTTCTTGAAAAACCCAGAAATGCTGTTTCTAGGTTTTTCAAGAACCCAGAAATGCTGTTTCTAGGTTTTTCAAGAACCCAGAAATGCTGTTTCTGGGTTCTTGAAGTTCTGTATTGCAGTATATGTTATCACCAAATGTGATTAAATGGTCATACATGTTTCTCTATAATGTGATTAAAAGGTCATACATGTTTCTCTATAATGTGATTAAATGGATACTGTTGTTTGAAATGATGTGATTAAAAGGTTGTACATGTTACCCACATTGTGAAGAACCCATTCGAAATGTTTGAAATTGCTGTTCTGGGTTCTTGAAGAACTCAGAATTGCAATTTCTGGGTTCTCAAGAACCCAGAACAGCATTTTCTGGGTTCTCAAGAACCCAGAACAGCATTTTCTGGGTTCTTGAGAACCCAGAATTGCAATTTCTGGGTTCTCAAGAACCCAGAACAGCATTTTCTGGGTTCTTGAGAACCCAGAATTGCAATTTCTGGGTTCTCAAGAACCCAGAACAGCATTTTCTGGGTTCTTGAGAACCCAGAATTGCAATTTCTGGGTTCGCAAGAACCCAGAACAGCAATTTCTGGGTTCTTGAGAACCCAGAACAGCATTTTCTGGGTTCTTGAGAACCCAGAACAGCAATTTCTGGGTTCGCAAGAACCCAGAACAGCATTTTCTGGGTTCTTGAGAACCCAGAACAGCAATTTCTGGGTTCGCAAGAACCCAGAACAGCATTTTCTGGGTTCTTGAGAACCCAGAATAGCAATTTCTGGGTTCGCAAGAACCCAGAACAGCATTTTCTGGGTTCTTGAGAACCCAGAATTGCAATTTCTGGGTTCGCAAGAACCCAGAACAGCATTTAATGGTTCGATTTTAACATCAAATCGAATTTGATTCGATTTTGGTTTTTCAATCCTTCCAATCTGTTCTTCAAGACAACTAAGGGCATAATAGTCATTTCACAATTCAATAATATGTTAAAAAAATGAATTAACGTTAAAGTTAACGGTTTACTAACGGAATAACCAATTAATCACATTTGGAAAAACATGTGTAACCAATTAGTCACATAGCAAAACCAATTAATCACATTTTGAAACATGTGTAACCATTCTGCACAATGGTGAAACATGTGTAACCAATTAAGCTATTAACCCTTAAAATAAGCTACATGCGTGCGAGACTGGATTATACTATGTATATATATGTGGCAAAAAAAATATACAATACATGTGATAATTCCAATGATAGTAGTTTAAAAACAGTATCATGCGATAATGTTTATATTTATCGATAAATATAAACATTATGAAATCATTAATAAAACTTTGGTTAGCTTAATGACTAATTTTCTCTATAGATTAAACCTGTATAAATATTTTTTAATGAATCGATTTCATTAATTGAAACCAGAATATAGTATTGTGAAGAAAAACAACTAAAATAAATTATTAAATCTAAAATATTCAAGGAAACAACTATGATTTTTGAAAGATTAAATTAAATAATATATTTTAAATCTAAAATTTCACACAATATAAAAAAGACAATTGACATCGTCAAACATCATTGCGGTCAAGAGGATCTAAATTGTAAATAGTAGTCCTTTAAATCATTAAAATGTATTCAAATAACCTGCATTTAATGAATTAACAAGATATTTTCTGATTCTCTTAATTGGTTACACATGTATCTAATATAGTGACTTAACTGTGATTTTTGATAATAAACAGTAAAAAAACAATTAGTCACAAAATCAATTAATCGTCTTTTGAAACATGTGTAACCATTCTGCACCATGATAAATCATGTATAACCAATTAAGTGATTAACTTTTATTATATACTGCAAAAGGTAATAATAAATATTAAAAAGAAAATAAGACGGTAAATATAACGTCATGGTGTACATTAAAGTCAAAAGTGGAAACGGAATTGATTGCTATACGAATTCGTTAACCCCAATCCGTTTGACGAAATTATCCTTTCTTTATTTCTGCTGAAATGAAATGACGTATCTAAATTATTAGGGGTAGAAATGGAAGTTAGTATAAAACTAGGTTCTTGCAGGCCAAGCCGATAATCCTGCTTGGATTGTACAGAACAAGCGCCCTAAAGGCACGTAGCTTTATTCTCCAACCCCCCCACACTCTTCTCTCTCTACGCATACCCTTCCTATATAAGCCTCCCATCACTCGCTCCCTTCAGAGACCAGACCACCACCACCGTTTTCTCTCTCTTTGAGCGGCTTCTCTTCAACGTCCCCTTTACCGGAATGGCTCCCAAGGAACGGAGCTCCGCCGTCATCCCCATCTCCGGTAACGAACTCCGTTTTCGTGGCGTTAGGAAGAGGCCTTGGGGCCGCTACGCCGCGGAGATCCGCGATCCAGTGAAGAAGACTAGGGTCTGGTTAGGAACCTTCGACACCGCTGAAGAGGCGGCGCGTGCATACGACGCGGCTGCGCGTGACTTCCGTGGCGCTAAGGCGAAGACCAACTTCCCGACCGACGGCGAGCTAATCTCTGCCAGAACTAGGAGCCCCAGCCAGACAAGCACCATAGAGTCCTCCTCCCCGCCGCCTCTGCCGGCGTTGGCCACTGCCATCCCGCTTCCTCCTCCACTGGAACTCAGCCTCGGGAGTGCCAGATCTTACTTCCCACATGCTACGGTCTGCTTTCCCTTCGTCTCTCCGGCTCCGACGCCGGTGTCGCGTCCGTTTTTCTTCTTCGACACCCTTGCAGAGAAGAATGCTATGGACAGAAGCAATACGTCCCACGAAGCATGCAGGTTCGATCGCCCGTCTGTGTCGGATTTCAGCCGTCCGGAGCTGGGAGGCCTTTCCCTGAGCGACTCAGGAAGCAGAGCTCCTCAGAGGAAACCTTTCCTTAACCTGGACCTGGACCTCAACCTCCCGGCACCTGAGGTGGCCTGAATTTTTGCCGGAAACGGCTCTGCGTTGTTTTTTTATTGTCTTTTAACGAATCGATATTGAAACGTAAGGTCAAGTAGTAGCAGTGGATGTAGAGTGATCGTGAGAGAGCCAGCCTAAGGTAAGGAAATCGAAGAGCTGATGATGAGAAACAAGATGAAGCTTCATGCGACAAGTTCTTGCATGTAAATAGACGATGATTAATTAACCTGTTCTGTTTTTTTTCATCGGAGAAGAATCCGACCAGTGTTTCTCTCGATGTTGTATATTTCAATGTTAATTCAACCCTTTTCATCATCTGCTGCTGTTTCGATTGTGGATTGGATTGTCGGACTTTTGAAAGATTATCCAATCAAGAATTCAATTAACTAATTAATTAATTTAAATTAATGATAAGTATTAATCAGAGATCGAAGTAGTTAAGGAATGTGTTTGTGGATACAGGTTTCAGCTACTTTTGCGAGTTTTGTCCTGAGAAGGCTGCGGCTGTTTGTTACTATTATTATTCGTAGGTGGGGTTCTAAACGAGAGTTTTTCCATCTTTAAGATACCAAAATAGTTCTTTAGAAATTAGGAGGATTGGAGTGTAAAAATGGAAAATTTGAAATTACGATTATTCGACAAAATATATTAACTTTTGATTCGTCGAGAGACTTAGAAACTTCATTAACGGATGATCACACCACACTCAACATCGATGGAGTTTGAGTTGTCGGCCGTATGATGTATTTCCATATAGAAATTAGAAACTTCGTTTTTCTTTATTTATATATTTACTTTTTAATTCTTTTTTATATTTATTTTATGAGACAAAATATGAGAGGTGATTTAGAAATATCCGAAACACACGGCGGCAGGTTGAGTATCCTCTGTACACAACGCAACGTGTTGGTCCATGTTATATATACGGCGGCGAGGCAGCCGGGGCCCCAGTTTTCTTTTGTACTTTTATAATTTTATTGGCATTTTCACTTTTGTTTTTACATTATTATGATTATTTTATTCTAATGTCAAATGGATAATTATGATTAATTAATTAACCCAAAATATGAAATGATGCCGTCTATAGTTGTTAAAAACTCTTTGAATTAACTATATATAATTCAGATAACAAAATCATTATTCATAATGTATATAAATATAAAACACCTATTAGCTGTAGTCGCTATATCAGGTAATTAACCTAGAAAAGAATATTAATACGTCATACAGTTTTCCGAAACAAGCCTACCAATAATTGTTCTGCAAAAAGTGATACTCCCTTCCCTTACATACAGATATAATTTAAATTAGACGATCTTTATATTTTTTTTATAGAAAAAACGTTATTTTTTAAAAAAATAATTCTTAAAGAAGAAGTGTCTTCGTGATAAGAAGCATAGGAGTAGGCGGGTTTTTTTTTCCTGTCTTTGACCGGGCAATCGACTTCCTCACAATTTTGGCCTCGTGATTTGTCGTTTTCCGCTCGAATCTAAAGATCCAATCCAACGGTCTTTAATTAAAATGATATCATTATCATCGTCTATCCTGTGGTGGAATTGAACGCTCCATTTTCGTATGGGAATATATAATAATAATTACATAAAATATAATATTGCTTATTGGTGTCGGCGGGTTCCTCTTGCTGTCCTTTTTCTTTTAAAATAATAATGGTTGTATAGCCGGCAACGACGGCGAAGGAAACCGCTGTTCCAGTGGTTGCTTAACTTAACCAGGAAGAGAAGGAGAAGACAAATCGGACGGGAAGGAGGCGCGTAAATGACGTGGGTCACAAGTTATAATGACGTGTTGACGAGGTTAGTTGGGTGTATCCTCTCTCTCAGTTGTCGCGTGATCCGAACCCTCCCTCTCTTCGAGCCCTTTCGTTTTGCCTTTTTCCGGATTTATTATTTTTCTACGTGGAAATATTTTTTAATTTAAACATATTCATTATCGTATATGATATGTTATGAAAACTAGTGTTTAGATTATAAAATTTAACGGAAAATATATGATTTGATTTACGATCTTTTAAGGATTGCGGCGTTATTATCTATACTAGACTGCGTGTGCACGTTGTCGTCGTTGGTCGTGTGTGAGGTCTTACGAGAACATGATCAACCTGACTCCTAGGATAATACAAGAATAGTACGAACATTGAGCACTTCATAAAATTATTATTAATGTAAAACTAAATTAATTTGCATAAGATAATGAAATAATAAAATTTTAAAACTCTTAAAAAAATTTAAAAAATTGCTCGAGCGATCGGGAGCATATAACACTGTCAAAAGGAATCCCGGTCGCTCGAGCAATTTTTTAAAATTATTTACGAGTTTTAAAATTTTATTATTTCATTATCTTATGCAAATTAAGTTTAGTTTTACATTAATAATAATTTTATGAAGTGCTCAATACTCGTACTATTCTTGTATTATCCTAGGACTCAGGTTGATCATGTTCTCGTAAGATCTCACACACGACCAACGACGACAACGTGCACGCGCGTAGCGCGTGCCGGAGTCTAGTATAACCATTAGGGAAATACACTTAAGTGGATTATGCAAAATTTCAGTATAGTTTAGTAGTTAATTAGATCTAGCTATATATATACGCAACACATATCTACATATTATGAAGGTACATCTTTGAGTTTATTCCAATTTTACTCTAAACACTTAATTAAAAATATTATTTGAATTGTAAAACTAAACTTAAATTACCTAATATAATTAAATAATATTACTTTTGTTTTAAATAATTTTTAAAAATTACTCGAGCAACCGAGCGTCTCTTTAGTAGTGGTTCTTGCTCCAGGTTGCTAGAGCATTTTTTTTAAAATATTTGTTACTATGAATATGATCAAACAAATATATGTCGATATTTGATAAAGTTGACCTTGCGCATTGTTTATAGTAACTTATAGTCATACTGTGAGTATTTTCACTCACATACCATATCATAATATCTCATCTCATATCAACTATCGCTTAATGCCTGACATCGAACTAATTTGTATGAGTATTCACACCGACTATTACAACGACTATTACAAATCTATAATGATAATATCAACTATTGTTTAATGCTCGATCTCGAACTTTCTATGAGTAATTTTCACTCATATACCATGTCATACTATCTCATCTCATACCAACTCTCGTTAATTCCCGACCTCGAACTTTCTATGAGTATTCATACCAACCTCGAACTTTCTATGAGTATTTTCACTACGACAACAGTCGTAGGATTCAGTACTATGCGCTCAAACTATTTGAGATTTAAGACATACGCTCATAAGTCTGAACTCGTCCATGAATACATTCAATATACTCTTAAGGTTTCTTAACACGTTCCCTACCATGTCTATAAAATAACGACTATTGCAAATCTACCATGACAACATCAAGAAATTCCCACTAATTTGCACAAAAAATAAAATTATATATTTGATCAATTTATTTCTTGTTTTTTTACTTTTATATTTTCAGAGTTTATAAAATATGAGACATTTCTTTGATTATTTTACTCCCGACATCGGACCGGCCTTCGTTTGAGTATTATAGTCCTGACATCCAACGTTTCTTTGAGTATTACACTCATGACATCCAGCGTTACTTTGAGTATTATACTTCCCACATCCGACTTTTCATTGAGTATTATACTCCCGACATCCGACATTTCTTTGATTATTATACTGCTGACATCCCCTGGATTTGAACCTGGGCGTTGTCACTATTTATAATTTAAGATGCACGGCTTAACCAACTGTCTCATAAGTCTGAACATGTCAGTGATGACATTTAATATACTCTTAAAATCTTTTAACAAACTCATTACCATGTCTATGAAACGACAATTATAAAAAATATACTGTGACAAAATCAAAAAATTACGAGAAAAATAAATTTAGATATTTGATTAAGTTTTTCCTTATTTTGATATTTTCAGAGTTATTTTATTTTAATATTTTCAGAGTTCATAAGGTTGAGAGTTAGGTAAATTCATATTTTAATTTTAGATATATTTGAAATGAAGAGTTAAGTAAAGAAATACTTATAGAATCTAAATTTGACAAATCCTAAAAATATTTTGTAAAGATAATAAATAATAAACAATGAAAATCAATATTGATTTTTATATTTCATGAATTCGTAAAATATTATTTCAACACATCACCGGGGTTATTTTAATTTTGTAGTAAAATATTTTTGTTACATTTTTCTCGACATGTAATACCTAAATTTTGGATGATATTAGTTTGGAGTAATAACATATTAACAACTTTGGGCAGGTGGAATCATTTATGCATTAATATTAATAATACAATTTTTTTTTAACATTTTAATAATCTTATTATTTGAAAATACTCTGTAATACGTAATTATCATTATAAAAAATATATGCATTAATCAAATATCTCCTTTCAAATTTGATTAATTTTTTTGTATTTATTGCTTCACGTGATAGATTATGTATATTCAATATACTCTTAAGGTATCTTAACATGTTCACTACCATGTCTATAAAATTACGACTATTACAAATCTACCATGACAACATCAAGAAATTCCCACTATTTTGCACAAAAAATAAAATTATATATTTGATCAATTTAATTCTTGTTTTTTTACTTTGATATTTTCAGAGTTTATAAAATATGAGTAAGTTAAGTTTAATTATATTTTAATTTTACATATGATTATCAAATGTTTAATTCTCATATCAACACCTCAAGCACAATAAATATTTATCATATTTGTTTCTAAGAATATGATCAAAAACAATATATGTTGATATTTGGACAAAATTAAGTATTTTACTTTAGATATCCAACTGATCTTTCTTTGAGTATTTTACTCCCGACATCTGACCGACCTTCGTTTGAGTATTATAGTCCCGACATCCAACGTTTCTTTGAGTATTATGCTTCCGACATCCGACCTTAAATTGAGTATTTTACTCCCGACATCCAACTTTTTACGACATCCGACTTTTTTCGACACCCGACCTTTCTTTGAGTATTACACTGCCGACATCCAACCTTTCATTGATTATTATATTGCTGACATCCCCTGGATTTGAACCTGGGCGCTGTTACTATTTATAATTTAAGACGCACGCCTTAACCAACTGTCTCATAAGTCCGAACATGGCAGTGAAGACATTAACATACTCTAAAGATCTCTTAGCAAACTCATTATCATGTCTATGAAACGACGTTTATCAAAAATATACTGTGACAACATCAAAAAATTACTAGAAAACTAAAATTAGATATTTGATTAATTTTGTCCTTATTTTGATATTTTCAGAGTTATTTTATTTTGATATTTTCAGAGTTCATAAAGTAGGATTGAGAGTTAGGTAAATTCATATTTTAATTTTAGATATATTTGAAATGTAGAGTTAAGTAAAGAAATACTCATAGAATCTAAAATTGACAAATCCTAAAACTATTTTGTAAAGATAATAAATAATAAACACTAAAATTAATATTGATTTTTATATTTCATTAATTCGTAAAATATTATTTCAACACATCACTAGGGTTATTTTAATTTTGTAGTAAAATATTTTTGTTACATTTTTCTCGAAATGTAATACCTAAATTTTGGATGATAGTAGTTTGGACTAATAACATATTAACAATTTTGGGCACCTCGAATCATTTATGCATTAATATTAATAATAATAAAAAATTATACTTTTTTTAACATTTTAATAATATCATTAGTTGAAAATACTCTATAATACATAATTATCATTATAAAAAATATATACATTAATCAAATATCTCCTTTCAATTTTGATTAATTGTTTTGTACTTATTGCTTCACGCGATAGATTATGTATATTCAACATATAAATATAGTCAATTTTGATCGATTTTTATTAGATTTGAATTATTTAAATTTATAGATGAAATGTATTTTTATAACGACCGTCCTCACCATTCAAAAAATCTTTAACTTCTTGGAAAGAATAGAGAATGATTTGAACAAACAAAATTTATATAATTAATTGTAGAAACATTAAAAAAGTCACAATTGCAAAAAACAAAATATATGACGACTTGAGAACATAATCTACAATTATCATTATTATGTAAAATAACATATATGATAATTAAATTAAATAAATATTTTTTTAAAAAAAAATCGGATAAATAATAAATGGTATTTCTTCTTCCACTCTAATTTAAATTTCAAACTTGTTTATATTGTACATTTTAATTATTTATTGCTTCAAATAATAGATAATGCATATTTGAAATATTAATTCAATCTAAATTTTCTTAGTTGTAGATGATATTATAACTTTTATAAATTATCTAAGTCTTTAGATTCACTGTTATCTTAATGTTCATTAAAGTGAAAATATAATTTAATTTGTTAGCGAGATATAAAAAAATGGTGCATGAGAAAAAAGAAAGAGATAGTGATAAAGAATCTTGTTTAATTTGTAATGTTGCTTAAGTGTGTAGCTGGTTAATACGTATGCCTTCAAGTTATTAGGTTATAAGTTCGAGTCTCAATAGAAATATTTTTTATAACCTTTTTTTAAAAAGACATTTAAATTACAAAAATAGTAATGATAAATACAATCTAATTAGATTATTAAATGGTATTTGTGTCAATTTACAGACAACGGTTACATAAACAGGTTCAGCCTTAATAATATAGATTTAATTTGTAATGTTGCATAAGTGTGTAGCTGGTTAATACGTATGTCTTCAAGTTATTAGGTCATAAGTTCGAGTCTCAGTAGAAATATTTCTTATAACCTTTTTTTAAAAGACATTTAAATTACAAAAATAGTAATGATAAATACAATCTAATTAGATTATTAAAGAGTATTTGTGTCAATTTACAGACAACGGTTACATAAACATGTTCAGCCTTAATAATATAGATATAAATTGCTTGATTTTTAAATTAATACAAGGGTTAAATACCAAGTAGCAACCTGAACTTGGGACGTTTTGCAACGAGCTACGCGAACTTTAAAAATTCAAAACGGGCTACCTTAACTTTGAAAAAAGTGCAAATAGCTATACGAATTTCCGACGACTTTATGACGAATTTCCAATGACTTTATGACGAATTTCCGACGACAGTTGACGAAAAATTGGACAGATGTAGTTATTTGCACATTTTTCAAAGTTGAGGTAACCCGTTTTGAATTTTCAAAGTTCGGGTAGCTCGTTGCAAAACGTCCCAAGTTCAGGTTGCTACTTGGTATTTAACTCTTAATACAATACTAGTACTAAAATTAAATTAAAAATATTATTGACATAAAATTAAACTTAAATTGCATATAATAATAAAATACAAAATCTAAGTTACTTAGGCTTGTTCAAATTAACCGGTTCGAATGAACTGGTCTGATCTGGTCTAGAACTAGTTTGGTTCGAACTGGTTCGATTGAACTAGTTCCAAAACAAAACCAGTGTTTTTAGACTTCAAATAGACCAATTCAAAATAGTACCAAAAATTCAGTTCGAATCGGTTCGACACGACTTGTTTTTTGATACTGATTTATACCTAAATTTAAATCAATCCATTTTAAACCTATATCATTTTAGAACCGGTTTGAAGCAAAATTAACTAAACTGGTCTGAAATTAAACCAAACCTAGAGATGTCTTCAATAAACCGAACCTAGAGATATTATGGACTCTCGTATGTTGATGTTGGACAAGATTTCAGTCAGTTGTGGAACAGATTTTCAATCGGTTCAATGTATTTTTCAGTCGGTTCAGTGTATTTTTCAGCCGGTTCAGTGTTTTTTCAGCCGGTTCAGTGTTTTTCAGTTGGTTCAGTATTTTTTCAGATTGTTCAGTGTGTTGGACAGGATTTCCAGTCGATTTAGGTTCAGTTTGAACCGAATTATTTCCGAACCAAAATTGTTATTAAAAAAACTAGACCAGAACAGTTAGAACCAATTCGAACTAGACGAGTTCTTTTTTCCTTAACCAGACCAGTTTTTTAGAAACAAAAAAAAAATACTAGTTTTTTTCAAACCATACCAGTTCAGTTCTGAACCAGTTCGACCCCGAACCGGTTCATGAACAAGCCTAAAGTTACTCCAGCATTTTCTTAAAAATATTATAATTTAAAATCTTTATTTCATTATTATATGCAATTTAAGTTTAAATTTACCACAATAATTTTATTAAAATGTTTACGTACTTTTATTCTACGAATCTAGAAGTGAAAAAATATATTTTCAAATCATATTTAATAATGTAATACTTCCCGTGCTATAATATTTAATTTAAAACAATATATTTTAATCACGCTCATTGGTCAATTTATTTATACAAGATTGAAGATTGTTTTTGCAGTTGGAGACAAAAAAACACATATGATTTTTTTTCTTCCAAATTTTCTTATATTTAAAATTTAATTACCAAATCGATTTTTAAATTTGACCCATATTTTTAAAATTAATTACCAATCTTACCTCTGTACTTTTGCATTTTTCAAACTAACCGTACCCGCCAACGAGGAATCAACAATTGACCTCCAACTTAGTAAATAAGTGTTTCGCAACTACACTTGCTAATTTCTGACTTCTTTATCCACTTCAAATATATCTAGTTCATCAACATAAGATTATTGTAATAATCATATATGTTTACTTATTAATGTTCTTTCGTAATGAACTTTTATTCAATATCATTTATTTAATTATTTACTTACTGTTTTGTTTAATATTTCAAAAATAAGTAATGTTCTAAATGTACTATTTATATTCTACTAAAATACACATTGTGATAAAAAAAATTCAACAATCTCTAAAAAAATCATAAAATTATAGTATATATATAATTAAACTAGAACTAAATACGGTGTTGAGTTTCAATTTTCACATCGATCATTAAATTTGGTCAAAGTCACGTTGCTATATTTAGACAAATTTATCTACTTATAATAAATTTTATAGTATGTAAGAAAATCGAAACTCATCCGTCAGCATAGTATGTTTTATTTAAATTCTAATTTACTTATTGACCTACTAAAAAAATGTTTGTTTTTCCTAAAATGTTTTTTTGCCATAAAATGGTTAAAAAATATAATATTTTAAATTTAGTGTCAGACTACCAAAATACTAATCTTAGAAATATTTTAATTGAATTATTTTCTTATTTAATTTTAAATATTTAGTATGGTTTTAGAAATTTATTTTATTTTAAATCAGAAAACTAAAATCATAATATAATTTTCTTTTATAATATTTTGGGTTTGGTATTTGTGTCAATAAAATTCGTTCGGAATATAATTAGTAAAATGTGAAATCTGATCGAATTGATTTCATCGCTACCTTAGCTTAAGAAATTGGCAGGCCTCGTAAAAGCACTTAATTAATTAATTGTTTTTTCCCAAAAGGATTCCCTATCATTGTGTGCGCTTATTATTGACTGCTCTGCAAATTTTATTCAATTCAAATCTTTTAAGTGACTTCTGGTATAAAAAAAAAATCTTTTAAGTGACCAACAAACAATTGATGGGATCGATCTATTTTCGACATGTCTCAAAATTATTATTTGAATAACGAATAAATAAATAAAAATATATATTTTAAGTGCACGACGTTACACATCATTTCTAATACGATATTTAAATAGTTTATTAAGGAAAATATTATCCTGATTAGAAAGATAACATTAATTCTTTTTAACATAATAACAATACTAATTATTTTTAATCTAAAAATAAATAAATTATCTTTGGTAAAACAGTAAATTATTAGTTTGTCGATACAATTGATGTTCAAATTCGATTTACTTATTAGCCATACATCTCGTTTAAAACTCCATTAAAGTTGGCCAATGATTTAAATATTTGAATTCTAACTTTTACAGTAAGTTATAATCAATCCAAAAATTGAAATTATTTTTTAAAAGGGTTGATAATGTATGTGAGATACAGCTTTAATATGTGAACCATCACCTTCTAAATAACTTTATAAATAAAATTACACAAACTAATAGGTCTGAAATCAGTTGCATGGTTCGAGTTAGGTATATTTGGGATAAGGTTTATGTCTGTTTAAGTTAGAGATGAAGGAAAAGTATATATTTCGATGAAGGCTTTGACCGCAGTGAAAACGTATGACCCCACAACATTCCAATTACTTTGATAAAATAACCCCTGATATCAGTCTCGGTATGACGCCCTAGAACCACCCAGTTGGTAAACAACTGCTTTCACCTCCTCCATCGTGACAACCCTAAGTAGGTTCTCATTCATATCCTCACTTATATGTCTCGGCATGCTATCCAGAACCCCATCTTCAATATCATGATTTTCATATTCAAATACCTTCTTGAAGTGGACCCTAGATCTCCCGGTTGATGTCCTGCTCATTCATCTGCCACACCCCACTTAAGTCTTTTCGTCGGGTGATTTGGTTTCGTCTTCTCCGGATTTTGTGCATCATATTGAAGAGGTGAACTAAGTGTTTTTACTAAAAGAATACTTCTCGAGGCATTCTCAAGACGAGCTCGGTCTAGACCACTTTTTTGTGGTACTATTATATAAAATAACCCAAAATATATAAATTCTTTTTATTCTAACCACTACGTGAGAGGGGCAAAATAGCGGCTAAACATCACGGCTCAATGTGTATTGAGTCGTGATAAATGAAATTAAATTCAATATCACGGCTCAAATGATAATGAGTCGTGATTACGTTATTTTAACGGCTCAATACACTGAGTCGCTACCTTTATCACGACTCAAATTGGGGTTGAGCCGTGATAATACTTAATTTTTTTTATTCTGCTCATTTATCACGGCTCAAATTGAGGTTGAGCCGTGATATACACATTATTATCCATTTATTTCACTTTCCCGCCTAGTCAAATTTCTCACTGCATATGCCTCCCATGCCTCCCACTGCCCAATGTCACTGCCCACGGCTAAAAGGAGGAAGGTGCTCAACACTGCCCAACATTATTTCACTTATCGGCATTTTTTTTTAAAATTTAGTCAAGGAAGGAAGACCACCGAAGGAAGGAACTCCAACTTGCAGTGAAGCGGTGGCTCGATTCTGAGGCGTCATTTCCGGCGGAGGGCATGAAGCGGTGGCTCGATTCTGAGGCGACGTTCAGCTGCGACCTCCTCCCCGGTGGAGGGCATGAAACGTTCGACGACCCGAAACAAAAACCGAAGAGACCACTCCCCACCTCAGCCACCTGTAGAAGCGGCACACAAACCCTAAAATACGTCATTGGCACAGCCAAGCAACGTAACTTGAAGTCCAAACCGCCGGAGAAGCCTGTCTCGAAGTCGAGAAGACAAGACAGAGCAGAAACGAGCCCAACCAGGCACTCTGGGCAGCACCAGACGGATAATGGGTTTTCCGCTACCCTTCCCGTACGCACCTACGACCACCTCTTCCCTGCCCTGATGGAGCTACGCGATGGCCACCCCTCACGCAACGTGGTCGATATCATTTTCCAAACCAGCTAGAACCCGAAGGCGTTCTCGGGTCGGGTCGAGATGATATTCAAAGTGCAGAACAGGCCACGCACCGTGGCCCGGTTCGAAGAGAACTAGGGTTGGGTATAGTTGAACGAGAGAGCTGGGACAGACGCACGGGGGAAGAAGAAGATGCAATTAATTATTTTTTTTAAAAAAAACACATATTTTGGATGTCTCAACCAAAATAGCCGTCCAAAATAAAAAATAAAATTATTTATCACGGCTCAACCCAAAAGCGTCGCCATAATTATTTTGGCGGCACTTTTGCTTTTGGGCCGGGAATTATCACGGCTCATTTTATATTGAGCCGTGATAATTGTCCCGACACATTGTATTACGACTCAATTGAAGTTGAACCGTGATAAATTAACGGCTGAATATTTCAGCCGTTAAAAATACATTTTTTAGTCGGTAATGACCCTTCCTCCCGTAGTGAACTGAAACAAATTATATAATAAAAATGGATACATTCACAATAAAATTTTAATTAATTAAACTATTGAGTTATCATGTAGAAGTTCTATAATATTGTTGGGTCATAGTAATTTTAATATTGGCAAAATAAAATAATTAGTAATTTTAATATGTATAATTATAAATATCAACTAAATATAATACCTATTATAATTATGGTTAGTACAATTAGGATGGTCTAGGTCCAGTAAGAAATTAACGAAAAATGTGAGAGCGATATTGATATCGACCTAGCAAAAAAACAAAGTCCATCCATCCAGTTTCCGTCTTAAACTCATAATGAACATTATGAACCTTTCATAACAATTTGAGATCGTTTTTTTTCTACAGTTTTTCCATGAAGCAACTTTTTTCTCACCCTTATTTGAACCGCCAGTTAGATATTAATTTGAAGCTAAACAAACTGACCACCATAAGATGATGTCCCCCTAACTCAAAACTTTGTTTTTTTAACTTTGTTGTTAACGTGATAACTATAATTATTTATAATTTTTATACAATAAACAAAAAAATGTATTTAATTTTCAAACATTTTTCATGAGACGGCAGCGGCGAGTGAGTGGGTCCACGTATGAAAACTGAAAGGTCGTGAGGATGCCGCGGCGGCTGCTTTTTCTCCATCACCCTCCCCCGATTCCAGACAAATGAGTTTATGCCACGTATGATGATGTCACGTGGGTGTCGTACGACCCACTGGGAGAGGCGATGACGTAACTGAAGAAACAGACAGGACACCCAAACCAACGTAAAAAAGTGTGCGCCGGCGCGTAAGTGAAAGATAGGGATAGTGGTGGGGCCCATTTGGGTTAGGAGATGCCAGTAGGGTTTTGTCAGGGAGTGACACATGTGGGACGTGAGGGGGAGGCGGTCTTGGTTGGAGGAAATTGGGTGGGCGGCGGATGTGTTGTCAGGTGACGGAAAGTACAGCTGTCTGCTAATTTGGTGTTCTACGGCAGACCTGCGTTCTTCAGATCCGTTATAACGGCGTCAATTGCAATTTCTTTTTTTTGGCCATCCGCGTCAATTGCAATTAATTATAATGATAATGATAACATCCTCCTTTCTCATTCAAAATTTCATGAAATAATTACTAAGAGGTATAAATATCTTTTTTTTTTCTAATATTTTGTCTCGATAAAAAAAAAATTGTTTTTGTTAATTTTTCCCACAGATTATTCTACCTTTGTTTTTATTAATTTTAATTATCTTCAATCTTGCGTTTGTTTAGCTCAGGTACAACCTCAAACTTTTTGGTAAGATTGAATGTAAATAATTAGTTTTTAAAAAAAATATTATTACTTATTATTCCCTAGAAATTATTATTTACTACTATTATCGATGTATTTTAAAATTAAAATATAACAAAAATCATAATAATTTTTTTAAATATTTTTTTATATACAAATTTGTAAAAGAAAACCAAAAAATATATATCTGTAAAGGAAATTGCAAAACCTTAATATTTTACTTTCTAAAAAAAAAAGCGATTCAGTAATAATAATAATAATCATATTTGTTTGCATAAGATTTATTTCTCAACTTTCTAATAAATTTATCTATTTTTTGAATATAATATATATTACTATTATCTTATAACTTAAAAGATAAGTTGTAAATTATGTTGAATTGTATCCTCGAAAATGTAATATATGATTTTTATATTGGATTTCCCCAACCAAACTGCTAACCATTTCACTAAAATGCATTCATTCCCCAACGCTTTAATTTTGTTACAATTTCATCCTCAATCTTATTGTAGACACATGCTTCCATCCATCCGTTCACCATTGTTATAATTTTGCTCACCTGACATCAAACATTTACCATGTTAGATGACTTGTATAATATTGGGAAGGCTATCTATATAAATCATTATTGAAGTCCAAAGTGTAGTTTTCCAAATGTGAATAGATCTTGGATTAATTACAGCAATCCAATGGCTGAAAAGGACCACACTACACACTTTCATTTTACTTGACGTGGACAATACAAAATCATTGCTTCATGAGAAGCACGAATAACAACATTTATTGGAGTCGGTAGAGAAAATGTTAGGAATAACACCTACAATTTAATATATACTGGATTATGATATGTCTGTTAGGTATTACTTGATCTAATTTTTAAGATGATATATAGAATAATTAACCCCTTGATTAAAAGTATTAATTAAAATATAAATTAATAGTAAGTCAATGAAATAAATTTATTTATTTTTTAAAATATTCTTGAGAAAATTGCTTAGGCAAGCAACCCGAAAAGAAAAAGAAAACAACAACTCAAGATAATGCATATATTAGCTAATAAATATTTTAAAAAAGAATTACAATAGTACTCTGATAAAAAGGTATAAGAATTGGAGCACTATTTGAGGGAGAGAAATAAACATGTTTGTGGAATAATAACCGATGAAACTTTAATGATTTATTTTATGGAGATTGCCAATACAATGGCAGAAAGGAGGTTGATTGTAAGACTTACCTATTTAGCAGAGACGAAGGTCGGCCTCCAGACCTCCCTCCGGAACTCCCAACAAACCTCCACGTTGCCCGTCATCACTTATTGCGGTTCAATAACCGTCATGCTAAATCCTAAACCAAAGGAATGGGGAGGAGGAACCGATTTGGGAGGGGATGGCTAAGGGGAATGCAGTTCAGTAATGAAGAGGAATAAATGATGAAGCTGTGGAGATAGATGGATATCGGTTCGGTAATTGGAGATTTTTTATTGGTAAATTGGAGGGAAAGGATGAGGGTAATTTCGGTATTTTTAATTTATTTGTTTAAAACGTTCAAAAACATGTCACGTAAGATGCACGTTGTACAACTTAAACGGAAAATCAAACGTTTCTTCAAAAACCAACAAAATAAAACATAAATACATAAAAAAAAACGCATCCCAAAATAAGTTGCATCAGTTACCAATTTTGACAAACATATTACATTTTTTTTTTCCATACTTTTCCCTTCATTTAACTGACATTCTAAATTTGACAAACTTAGTATATGACTCAAGGAATCGTTCTCCTTGCAACAAAGATGGGGTCTGGTCGTGTTGAGAGGTTGTCAGTTCGCAACGTTCCAGTGCAATCTGTTATTGTGATTGTAGATGGTTGAAATGAGGGGACGTGAAGCTGGAGGAGACCAAAGAGGCGATTGTATATTATCGTGATGAATATCCTTCTTGCAGAAGCAGTGACTGTAATGGTAGTTGGAGCAAGAAGGAATTAACTAACGATTGCAAAGTTCAATCCACAGTAGATGGGCAGGGAACATCAATCCCTGGGTTTGAGGCTAAATGGCTAATATTGCACAGAATGAGAGAAATCCTTGATCCAATGTGCTGCCTCTTTAGTAGCTGTCAATAACAGGGAGGCCCAAAAGATTACATCAGCATCAGGAAATGGTGACTTAGAGTCGATACTGAGGCAGCGAGCTCTGGACAATCTAAAAGGACTCGAAGGACTGTGCCATAAAGGCAAGAAGGTTTCGTCCATTACAAGAGAAAACAATGGATATATGAAACAATCTACAGCAATTAGTGCAGACTCATCTAAATACCCTCCCTATCCCTAAGAATGATGATTCTGCTAAAGCAGCAAATGCTGAAGGGAGCAATGGACCTTCTGCGAGGAGAAACCGAACTAATATTGCCATAGTTGGAGACAAAACTCAAAAGTGGTGGTAAAGGTGGAAGTCGCAAGCCACTGGCAATAAATGCTATGCAGCAAATTACTGGCACTGGTAGTTTGAGTCAAAGGATGAGCTCACCATCTGCTGGATGTGGAGGCGAGATTTTTTAGTAGACAAACCAGTTCCCACGGAATCTCAGTTTTGGAAATTGATGTACGAAACATGCAATCGATTAAGGTACAACATAACACATAATTAAGTTACCTCCTTGAACGATTGTCTTAGCGGAAGCGGATCTGCCTGAGGTTGGGATCACGGTCTGCCGGACGGGAGGTCACGCCACGGGTTAACGGGCAGTGACCTAGGTTTTCACAGCTACTTACCTCAGTCTAAACTGTAGGGCGGCAGGGCACTGTTATCATTATTAGGTTTTCCAACCCTGAGCATCCCTATACATATACAGGGAATGGTTTGGGTCAGTATCCAATACTGGGCTTATTAGAATGGGCTCCCACTAATGGGCGACCCAATCCCCCAAAACCAACATCTCCCACTCGCACAAAGTGGAGGGCGCTCATTCATTAAGCCAGCACCAGGAGAACGAATTCCCCTTATACAGTAAAGTCACATACGAGGTAGTAGCCGTGCGACCAGCAGGCACAACGAGCAAGGTGCTGCGCATCTGTTAGGAGTTGCAGCGACTCGCGGATCTCACACCATCAGTGGAAATGTGCCCTGCACCCTTGGTCATGTAATCTTTCTCCAGGTCTGATCGCACAAGGATCTTTCAGACCTATATATGTATTGCGCCCACAACCGCAGCCGACGCCGCGGTTGGTGGCCACCTAGTGGACACAATATCGAGAAGATCCCATAATGACCATCCTCTTCCCACAAAACCATCAGCACAATCCAACTCGCTTTTCTAGAACCGGGTCCAAGGTACTTGTGAGCGCACCCATCGAGAACGGACTAAGATAGCAAACATTGAACTGAACCTCAAGTCTCTGTTCAAAGTACTGAGGGTACGTACGCGGCTTTTACACAAAGAGCTCTGGGTCTCACACGACTCCGAGTTAAGATCACATCTCGGGTCATACCCATGGTCGTATTTGGGTGCGCCGCGGTATGGAACGCGCGCTACAGCATATCTCCTCTCCCATGGAGCATATGTCCATATGCTGTACAGATGTCCATCAGGCACACAAAGTACCCGAACCAAAAGTCACAAAGACTCCCATCCAACCCCTGAGTGGATTGACAGACCATAATCCGTCGTAGTGCGAAATCAGATAGTTCTGGACACAAAGTCCTTTCCGGTCATCCCAATAGACTTCAAGAACTAGAAACTATCACCAGCCTCACCTAGCCACAAAGGCATAGAAGCTATCACCCGTGTGAGAGGGCGATCTAATCCATTTTGACATATGTCAATAAACAATCACAGTAAGAACACACAAAACACTCAAACTGTGAAAACATGCATACTCAAATATAATTCAAGTTAAAGAACATTGTATGGAAAATAAAAGCAATGAAGTACATCAACTAAGTCTACACAGTCCTAGAGACTACAAATGCCTCACTAAAGACTACCTCTTCAAGGTCGGAGAGACGGTCCACAACCATCTCATCCGTAGACAAGTACTTCAAACTCATCACCTTGTGTCTAACCACGTCTCTAACATAGTTTTGCTTGATATCTACTTGCTATGACTTGTTATGATACTTGAGTTTCTATATCACGGAGATTGCGACTCCAATGACTCAGCAATCAATCCGGAAGTCTATTCAGCCATACAACCAACTGAGTGGTCCACACAAGACCCACAAATTTGGCTTCAATGGCGATTAACACAATGCGCAGTGGATTTTCTCTCATCAAAGTCACCATCATAGTCCGCATCGTTATACCCAGTCATCCAGAGATTCTCGGATCTCTAGCAAGTCTCTAGCACAAAGCATGACGATGCCCTTAAGATATCACATGATCCTATTTACTGCCTACCATTTCTTCAATCCGGGTTCAGCTTGGTACCTACATACCATGCCGACTGCATGACAAATATTAGGCCGAGTACACACTATTGCGCACATCAGGCTTCCGACTGCACTTAGCTACATAATTTATTTATCTAGTCCATATATCCATTTTGAGAGGTTGATCAATGTAAACTGGAATTTCAATTGGTTCGCAGTTACTCATGTTGAACATTTCCAACACTTTGTTTATGTAGCTTTCCTGTGAAAGCCACAACTGCCTCCTACGGCGATCTCTCGAGATCTAAATCCCAAGGATGTGCGCCGCCTCACCCATGTCGTTCATCCCAAACAGAGAAGACAATCAGACCTTTATCTGTGTTAGTAACTCCAAGCTATTTACAGCTATGAGTATGTCATCTACATATAGAATCATAAACACAAAGTTCGGTCTAGACCATTTTGGTGTACACGCAATGATTCTCATCCTTCAAGAGAAATCCATTTTCCACGAACAAATTATGAAATCTGTGATACCACTGCATAGCGAACTGTTTCAGACCATAGATCAATTTGTGAAGTTTGCACACTAAGTGCTCATGGTCTTTCTGCACAAAGCATTCAGACTGCTCCATATAGATCTCTTCTTCTAACTCACCATTGAGGAAAACGGTCTTAACATCTATCTAGTGCAGTTCCAAATCTAGACTCACTCCAATAGCCATAATCTTAAGAACCCATTTAGCTCTATTTCTCTATGTCCTCTCGAAGCTCGACCAGTGCCCAAACACCGTTCTTCCTTATAGATTCCATCTAGTCCAAAGTGTTCATCTCATCTTCCATTACTTTCATCCATTCTTCTTAGAAGGTTCCATTGAGAGTTTCTCTAACGTTTTACAGCACAATAACCATATCGTCAGATATTAGGGTGTTTAGTTCTAGCCCACGGCCTAACAACTCACTACTACCAGGGTATGACCATGATCACTCCCACTGAGAATGAGATCCCTAATGCTCCCACTGTCAACAAGATCATCAAGAGCGGAATCTGTTTCATTCGCTTCAGCAGGCGATGAATCCGGCAGACGACGAACTGATTCATCATCTGCGGTTTCAACTCTCCCACTCGAATTAACAGGTGTCTGCTCAACTTGATCTTGAATCTCATATAGAGATCGATCCAAATCAATCTCTTCCTTCTTAGGAAATTCGTTCTCTACAAACGTTACGTCTCGTGATTCGATCTCGGTAACACTCCCACTGTCCTGCTCGGCTATAAACACATAACCTTTGGAGGTATCAGAGTAACCAAAAATACTCTTCTTTCCTCTAGGTCCAATCTTTCCCAAACTTATTTGAGAAATCATGGTTGTAAGCGGCATACCCCTATGGGCGCATATGGTGAAGTCCAGAACTTATTCCAGTCCAAAACTCATATGAAGTGGAGTTAACCGTCTTCGTCGGTACATGGTTCAGGATGTAGGCATCAGTCTCCAAAGCGTTTCCCCATAAGGAAATCAGCAATTGATTCTGCACCATATCGACCGAATCATTTTAAGGAGCGTTCTATTGCGCCTCTCTGCAAAACTATTTTGCTGAGGGGTGTAGGGGATCGTCAACTGATGAATGATCCATTTTCATTACATAAACCGTTAAATTCTGCTGAAAGGTACTCTTCTTCCACAATCAGGGCGGATGGCCTTTACCCTCCTATCTAACAAGTGTAATCATCTGTAAATGTAATGAAAATTTGCGCTCCGTGCCGAACCCTAGCACTAAGAGGGTCACAGACATCAGAATGGATGAATTGCAAGGGAAATTTGGCTCTAGGTGCCTAACCAAAAAGGCATTTCGATGGAATTTTCTGCTAGACAACTTACACAAGTAGACGACTCCACTTGTGGAATGTAGGACAGCAAACCCCAATGGGCTAGCCGCTGCATTCTATGTTGACCTCTGTAGTCAAGTCTAGTTTGTCTTTCATTCATATCGCAAACATATCCGCAGAGTAGAAGAAAAATATGAAATTATTATTGTTGCCTGAATCCAAATCCGAAATAATAAATCCACCAGAAATAATACTAAAGCCAAACGAAGTTTGAACCTAAAAACAATTGGACGGAAGATTCATGAAAAGATAATATAAAACCGAGTTTCATTAATCCTAAGACTGAAATAACATATCGGTGAATCTGCGGTGCATAGAGGAAATGACTTAAGACTAAAACTCTACCGCCGCGCAAGCGCAGCTCACGAGTTCTAATCCCTTCGACTTCAACACAAAAGTTGTTGTCGATGTAAATCCACCTAATTTCACGCAGGACTCTGGCACTCTACGAAAACGTTACGATCCTTGGCGATGTGATTTGTCGATCCTGAATCCAAAATCCACAAAGGACATGACTCGGTCAACATATCTGCACTAGAAACATAAAGTTCACTAAGTAGCCAACAAGACATCCAGGTCGGATCGTTTCAGGGCATGCATTCACAAAGTGTACCCACTGGCCACAGTTGAAGCATTTCCTGTATTTAGGCTTCTCAGCCTTACGCAAACATTTTCGCGGTGTTGTTTTCGGAGGAGTCCTTGGGTTCACCTCAGTCTTTGTCTACTTTGCCTTCAATGCATTTGCGCCACTGCGTTGTGCATTACTCCTTCGCCTTCAGTGACTCTTCTTAGGTCTAGAGGATGACACCACACGCGCCTCAACCTTAGGTCCAGCGACCTTGGGTCTGTCCTCTTCAACTCAAAGTGCCTTCGAACGTGTTCAAAGGTATTGAGGGTCTTAGAATGAGTTACTTAGATTTTCATCTGTTTCTAGGAGTTAGGCAAAGAGCGGATTACGACCTGCATTTGTTGCTCACCGGTCACTGACTGACCGTTCTCCTTGAGTTTCACAATCATGTTGGCCGTATGTTGGCATAACTACCTACCCTGCAGAAAACACAAAGTAAACCAGGGAACTCGAGGAACCCACACAGCATTCTATATATATATATCCAGTCATGCAATATAAAGCAATATAAGGCTCTCCCAGCAATTTAAATTGGTCCAACAATTAATTAAATTAGCCCAAAAATTATTTATGATAGGGTCCAAGCACATTTACCGGACTAAAATAAACCACTAGGACCCACAGATGATCCAGGATCGGCACCAAATTTGTTTCGAACCAATTCAGGTGGCCCAGGGCCTCCGAATTAGCTTAGACCGGTCTAGACAGCACAAAACCATCTAAACCGGCCCAATCATTCGATCTGAACCGAACATATCCGGTCGGAATGAACTGAACCGGTCGGCTCAAATCGATCGGACCGGACCAAACCGGACTGGTTCATACAGAACCAGTCCCATCGAACCAGACCGATCTGGTTCACATAGAACCGATCGGGGGGTTTTGAAACCCTAGCAGCCGCCACTGGCTGCTGTGGCAGCTGATCGGCCACAGAGGCTGATCAGCTGCCATGGGGCTGGCCACGGTGGCCAGGCCCCCCGATCGCCAGGTAGGAGGCCAGAGCCGCGGCCACATAGGCTGCGGCTCCATGGCTGGCCACGGTGGCCAGCCCCTCCTTTGCTCAGGGTCGGCCACGTTCGGCCGACCCACCACCGAGCCGCGGCTCCATGGCCTTGGTCGCGGCCTAGAGGCCGCGACCACCTCACCACCTCGCAGGTAGGGCTGCGGCAACCACGCCAAGGGCCGCGGCCACCGAGGCTGCGGCCACCACGCCAGGGCCGCCGCCACCGAGGCTGCGGCCACCACGCCAGGGCCGCCGCCACCGAGGCTGCGGCCACCACGCCAGGGCCGCGGCCACCATGCCAAGGCCGCGACCACCATGATGTCGGCCTTGGTTTCTCGGCGTCAGATTCGTCTTGGAGTTTTAACGTGGTTCGACAATTCGGAAACCAACCTACTATGGCTCTGATACCAATGTTGGAAATTGATGTACGAAACATGCAATCGATTAAGGTACAACATAACACATGATTAAGTTACCTCCCTGAACGATTGTATTAGCGGAAGCGGATCTGCCTGAGGTTGGGATCACGGTCTGCCGGACGGGAGGTCACGCCACGGGTTAACGGGCAGTGACCTAGGTTTTCACAGCTACTTACCTCAGTCTAAACTGTAGGACGGCAGGACACTGTTATCATTATTAGGTTTTCCAACCTTGAGCATCCCTATACATATACAGGGAATGGTTTGGGCCAATATCCAATACTGAGCTTATTAGAATGGGCTCCCACTAATGGGCGACCCAATTCCCCAAAACCAACACTCAGATTCCTCAGTCAAAACCACCAGTTGAGGATGTGCCTGTTAATAAGAGTTCTGTCAAGGTGGTTGAGTTGAGTCTGTACTTTCTGCTAAAAAATCTGCCAATGATGCCTGGAGCTAACTAACCAACCTTCTGCATCTAAAACCCCTTATTTAGGTGGCAAGTCTGCTTCAGCAAAGATGAAGTCGTTGAAAAGTGAAGCTAAAGATGGGTCCCGGAGGACAGTGGCCTCTAAGGAGCCTCACCATCGTCAGGCAAAACACGTGTCTGTTAATAAGAAGATTGAATATGAAGCGTCTACTTATAAACCTGGCAATGATGTCGGAGCTATCCATCCATGTAGATCTGCATCAAAAAGATCCTTCTTCAAGAGAGCTCAGACATATGAAATCTGTGAAAGTTGAAGCTAAGGCTGTGCCATGCAGGACAATGATTCCTAAGGAATCTCACCCTCAGGCAAAACTGGTAGTAAATGAGTCTGTCATTAAGAAGGGCCCTGTCAAGTTGGCTGGTTCTGCTAGTAACGCTAGCACTGATGTTGAAGCAAAAGAACCATGTGGTTCTGCATCTGAAGGCCCTTCCTCAAGCGTTGTTGACGAAGCTGCACCAGGAGGATAAGTGAAATCTGAAGCAGCTAAGGATGGGACCCAGTATGAACAGAAGACAATGAATGTGGCGCTAGGTGGTGAAATGATACAGGTGATAAAATAATTATCTGCATCAGTAATGGATCGAAATTTCTAGGATTTTTTCCGTCCACCAAAATCATCTCCAAGTGTTGATGGCATGCTATATTATTTTGTTTGGACAGGTAAACTAACTATCAGGTCTATATACCCATGAGAGCTCCTGCTCTTGCTAGAAGGAAGCTTAAAAGATGAGAATCTCACTTCAGGGTTCAACTTTCTTCAATTTACACCGTGGAAGGCGTGATGACTGAGGATTTCAGCATGAACCTTGACCTTCAAAAGCATAACAGGTAGGAATCTGCTATCAGAAAATTCTCATTGTTTGGGGAAATTATTTTGGAGCAATGCAACAAAGTTTGCAACCTAGAATGAAACAAACTTAGTGAGAAGGTGGAATTTTTTACTATTTTAAGCAAACCATTTTACCATCTCACTATTTTTCTTGAAAGCAGTATTTCACATTCTTATTAAGTTCCACACTATGTAGACTCCCATTATTTTGGCATTAGAAACCAATGATGTAAAACGAGCAACCTGTAGACTAATTGTCTGAATCGTTTGAAGGAGAAAATTCTAGTTACTGGACTATCTATCTAATAGGCTATATCTTTTTGGCTAGTACTGGTACACTGCGACGGTAGTATTTCCTCTCAACTTCCTACGTTTCTTTCATATTTATTCTTAGTTGTTTCAAGTGTTGTGTATTAGATGCAGCATGTGTGTTCAGCCATGCATAAGTGGTTCGAACGTAAATGTAAAACTCGAGATTTTGATATGATGTCAGAAGACCAACCTAGATAGGTATCAATCACATACAGGCATGCTTCTTCCTGCCACTAAGGCATGCCCAACCATCAAGTTCCGCAATCGACATATCCTCCAGGAAGAATGAGTATCGGTCTTTGATCTGTAGGATCTGCATTTGGAAACATGATATATAGCATCAATCTGAAATTTTAACATTCTAAAGTAGAGATTGACTGTAATAGCATGTCAATATACCTGATCAGATAGGATACCCGAGAGCCCCACACTGGCTCCGGGCTTGGCGTACGAGATGATACGTTCTGCCAAGTCTAAGAGAGGATTCAAAAGTATGTTTGCTACTACGATATCGTATTTTGCGGTTTCAACGAGTAATCCATGCCCTTGATGGCCATTGTCTATGGTATCAGGACTGCAAGGGACAAGGTGAAAGTGCATCTTCTCAGGTTCAATTTTGTTCAAACCAGCATTTTGGAGCGCTGATGATATTGCCACAGGATCAACATCAATTCCAACTGCCAAACCCGCACCTAACTGTGGATCGTTAAATTGAGTCATCAGATCACAAAATCTGGCAAGGTTAAGTAGATTTTGTTCAAACAATGATATCCGACCTTGAGTGCCGCTATGGCAAGAATCCCAGATCCTGTGCCATAGTCCAAGAAGCATTCTCCTCCTTTAATCAGGCTATGCAGCAACTGCAGACATAGCTTTGTGGTGGGATGCTCACCCGTTCCAAATGCCAACCCAGGATTCAGAATTATATTCACAGCATCCTCATTCTACAGAAGCAGTGCAAATTTGAATTAAGTACGCACCCCTCATTTTAGTAGAAAGTTTTCTGCAGAAACTGATCAGACAATGCAAAATCAAGAGTTTCGAAGTCGGGTGAGTCGAGCTTAGATAGGCAAGTCATACCACTGGTGTTCTCCACTCGGGTACAATCCATAATCCTTCAGCAACTTCAACCGGACAAAATGATTCCTGCAACAAGAACAGTTCATTGAGAAATCGGAGTAGTCATCATGAACCGATCATCCATCTTAGACTGAAAAGTTACACTAAGCAAGAAGTAAACCAAAATAATAGAACATTCATTAATTAATAGGGGAGACTCGGCAAAGGGACCTGAGTTTTCCTAATCCAGTCCTCTTGCTGGCGCAATTCAACTTCGTAAGTAGGTATCTGCTTCAATCCTATAGAATCAGCTGCATCCGATATGCATACACGCAAATCTTCGCTTGTAGGAAATATAGACTCTATTACAGTCTGCAAGGGATTTTACAGTCACTGATTCTTCCTTGAGACTTCACAAAAGGAGAGGAGAAATATACAGCTTAACAATCTTTAGCTATAACACTACCTCATCAGGACTCTCCTGTCCATCATCTTCTTCATCGATGCAGGTGGAGCTCGCACCGAACCACAAAAGAGCCTCCGACAGCTCATCCTGTCCACATACAAGAAAATTAGAATCTTTCTCTTTCTACATAATGGACAGAAACAACCATTTCGAGTTCTCATGCAAAATAGAGAATCTATACGGCATAGTCTGTTGGACACTGAATGCGGACAGCAAGATAAGGTGGTGAAGACGGCAACGATGAAGATGAATAGTCTGTTCGCGTGGAGGGAGTCTCTTCAGATGAAGTTAATGGAATGCAGGGTAGAGAACTGGAGAATCTTGCGGTGGCAGGTGAACGGAGGATTCTGGCACGAGAGAGTGATGAGGCTAAGATAGGAAGCGAGGATGGAGATGAATGTCGGAGAATGAGATGGCGCGAGTGGTAGTAGAAGAGGTGTTTGATGAAATGCCTAACCGACATGTCTCCTCCAAAGCTTGGCCGGATTCCGACCCCAGTATAGCAGTTTGGAAAGATAAGATGCGGGGTAATGACATTTTTCATAATCTTTTTAAAATTATTCACTTTAGCTGTTCTTATCAGTGTTATAAGAACCTGACCGGACCGGCGGTCCGACCGGGAACCGAATCTCTGTCCGGTTTGATTCAGCTACAAAACCAAAATGTATATGAACAGTGTTTGAACCGGATTGGACTGACCGGTTTTCGGTTCTAGTTTTTTTAGGGTGGTTCTCTTCGGTTTGACCGAGCAACTTCTTCGATTTAGAAGTTATGTTTAAAGTTTAGACCTATTGTGTTATGTATGTTCAAAATTTGAGATAATTATGTTGTGTTATATTGTGTTTGAGAGTAATGTGTATGTTTGAGATTATGTAGTATGTACAAACGGTTCTGGGTACCCTGTTAGAAACCTGTTTCTTTTTCCAAAAAAAAATTGCTTCTGGTTCGGTTCCTGTTATTGAGGATGATACATTCTTCAATACTGTCATTTCATTCACATTTACACAAATTTCATCAGAGATCACAACATTTATTACAATCATTAACATCTGCGCATGAATGCTCTTCAAGGTACTCTAGTTATATTTCTTTAATTTTTTTAAATAATATATAGATATATAGAATCGATTCCGGTTAATTTAGGGTACCCAGATAAGAGAATCGGAACCGAATAAATAGGTTCGTGGATATTTTTTTTCGGAACCTATCCTATTTTTAAAACTACTACCCAGAACCTACCCAAAGTATCAGTTCCGGATAGGTTCCGAGTCCAAATGGGTAGTTTGCTCACCCCTAAATTATACTATTCTTAGGTAATAGAATGTATGGTGGAGAAAAAAGGTAGGTAGACCGAAAAATTGAAAAAACGGTCTTATACCATCTCGAAGGTCTGTTCCGAGTTTAAGTTGAAACTAGGTTTGGGGGGCCCAGTTAAGCCAAATCAAACCATTCTTCATATGAATTGTACATTTTTTGAACCGGTTTGGAAGTAGTATGATATTTATAAAAGGAAAAAGTATGAAAATGGTACAACATGTTTGACGAAAATGGTTTTCCAACCCAAACGATTGTTTTTTGTCCAACATGTTTGAAAATGATGGTAATTGGTGCCTCCGTTAATTTCTGTTAAAAAATTCCGTTAAATATTTTTATATTTACAAAATTAACCAAATGTTTTTCTAAAAGTTACAACTAAACCCTACAAACTTACACTAATGTTACAAACAAATCCCGACTCGATTCGAGTCACACCAAGGGTAGCCTAGCCAGGGTTCAGACCCAGACCATAGGACCCCCGATTAGGGCTCAAATTGAGCCCCAATCGTTTGAAACGAACTTAGTCAGGTTCGGTCTAAATCGATTGGGACTCCAATTGAGCCGCAATCAGGGGTTCTATGGTATGAGTCTGAACCCAGACCAGGGCCCCATGGTTGGACGACCTGGTTTGGGCGCGTACCCATACCATAGGACCCCAAATTGGGGCTCAATTGGAGCCCATATGACTCAATCGTTTGAAATGAATTCAGTCAGGTTCGGTCCAAACCAATTGGGGCTCAAATTGGTTTGAACCGAACCTGGTTGAGTTTGATTCAAATGATCGGGGGCTCCAATTGAGCCCCAATCGGGGGTTCTATGGTCGGGTATGAGCCCATACCAGGTCTCCCAATCATTAAGACCTGGTATGGGTTTGGACCCAGACCATAGAACCCCCGATTGGGACTCAAATCGGTTTGGACCAAACCTGAATGGGTTCGTTTCAAACGATTGGGGCTCCAATTGAGCCGCAATCGGGGGTTCTATGGCCTGAGTCTGAACCTAGACCAGGTCCCATGGTTGGACGACCTGGTCTGGGCTCGTACCCAGACCATAGGACCCCAAATTGGGGCTCAATTGGAGCCCCATAGGACTCAATCGTTTGAAACGAACTCAGTCAGGTTCTGTCAAAACCAATTGGGGCTCAAATCGGTTTGGACGGAACCTGATTGAGTTTGATTCAAATGATTGGGGCTCCAATTGATCCCCAATCGGGGGTCCTATGGTCGGGTCCGAGCCCAGACTAGGTCTACCAACCATGGGAACCTGGTCTGGGTTTGGACCCAGACTATAGAACCCCCGATTGGGACTCAAATCGGCTTGGACCAAACCTGAATGGGTTCGTTTCAAATGATTGAGGCTCCAATTGGACCCCAATCGGAGGTCTTATGGTATGAGTCCGAGCCCAAACTAAGTCCCCAGGGTTGGGTGACCTGGTATGGGTTCATACTTTGGCTATGGGACCCCCAGTATGGCTCGTATCGAGTCAGGACTTGTTTGTAGCATTAGTGTAAGTTTGTAGGGTTTAATTGTAACATTTAGAAAAATATTTGGTTAATTTTGAAAATATGAAATATATTTAACAAAAAATTTTAACAGAAAAGTAATAGAGCTACAAATTATCATCATTTTCAACACATATTGAACCATTAATCATCACAAAATAATATGTTGGACAAAAAATCATTTTGTACAAACATGTTGGACCATTTTCAGACCTTTCTCATTATAAAATGTAAAGTGATTTGATTGAATCATAAAAAATCGATTCATAAGTGGTAAATCGTACGATTCTATGAATTTTTTTTATTTTTTTTCTTATCTATTCTATATTTTTGTCATTTTATTCATAAGTGTTCGCTATTTTAATACATTTTCACTTTTAATCTTTTTGTGCATCCTTTATTGGATTAATTGTTAAAATTAGGCTTGTTCAAATTAATCGGTTCAGATGAACTAGTCTGGCCTGGAACTGGTTTGGTTTGAACCGGTTTGGCCGAACTAGTTCCAAAACCAAACCAGTTTCAGACCAGACTTCAAATAGACCAGTTCAAAATAGTATCAAAAATTCAGTTCGAATCGGTTCGACTCGCCTCGTTTTTTTATACTGGTTTATACTTAAATTTAAATCAAACCACTTTAAACCTGTGTAATTTTAGAACCGATTTGAAGCAAAATCAATTAAACCGGTCTGAAATTAAACCAAACCGAGAGATGTCTTCAATAAACCAAACCTAGAGATATATTGGACTCTCGTATGTTGATGTTGGACATGATTTCAATCGGTTGTGGAACAGATTTTCAATCGGTTCAGTGTGTTTTTCTGTCGGTTCAAAATATTTTTAAGTCATTTCAGTGTTTTTTCAGTCGGTTCAGTGTTTTTCAGTTGGTTCAGTATTTTTTCAGACGGTTCGGTGCGTTGGACAAGATTTTCAGCTGGTTTAGGTTCGTTTTGAACCGAATTATTTCCGAACCAAAATTGTTATTAAAACCCCCCATAATAGTACAGTTTAAACCGGTTCTGAATCGGTTCGAACCAGATCAGTTATTTTTTCCATAAACCAGACCAGTTTTTTTAGAAACAGAAAAAAGTACTGATTTTTTACAAACCAGACCAGTTCAGTTCTGAACTGGTTCGACCCCAAACCGGTTCATGAACAAGCCTAGTTAAAATTTATAAATTTGAAATATTTTATATTAGTTATTTTATATATATATATATATATATATATAAATAAAAGGTATAGACAAACTTGTTTATAACTGACAAATAGTCAAAAAAGTGAAGCAATTCAAACGAATGGGTCGAACCATAGTTTACTATATTTTAAATAAGGTACGGTAGTTGAACTGATTCATGTGCACCTCTAGCCGAGACCAATCAAACATTTTTTTTATTAAATTGGTCTCGGATTTTTTAAATTAATTTTTGATTGGACCAAATTCGTCCAAATTTTACTAACCCTATGTATTATATTTAGTGTTTTTTTTATTACACAAATTCAAATTAATATGATCTATTCATATTGTAAAACTTTTACATGATACCTAAGTAGTTTAATTAATTAATGTTATCATGGATATATTCATTTTTTGTGTAAAATATATTTTAATTATATTTTGTTTAAAATTCGTATACATTTTGGTTTTGGATTATTGATCAAATAATACAAAAAAACGATATATACCGAGTCTGTTCTGATTCTTCTGAATCAAATAAAAGTGTCTTATATTATTTATTTTTATTATAATAGTGAACTCGATTTTAGTTTCGGGTCCCAGAATATTAAACCTGATAATAAAAAAAAAAAACTTTTTTAAGGAAAAACCAGACCGAACCGGCACAAGTCCATCCCTAATAAAATCTGGTTCATACCCTGAGGATTAGATTTAGGGGTGAATTACTTCCACTTAAAAGTTGAGGAGAATGTATAGAGCATTGAATAGTTGAGGATCCTAACATAACCTTAACTACCTTACCAAACTCGCGCCAAGGAGACGCGTAGTCACGCTCGCTATTCCCATCGACTAGAGAAGAGAAGAGAAGAGGAGAAGCCAAACTGCAATGTCTTTCCAATCCAATCCCTTATCTCTCAGCGTACCGGAGCCAGCGTTTGAATCTTGGCTCCGTGACTCCGGCTACCTTGAGGTTCTCGACCAACGAACCTCCGCCGCTCCCTCATTGACCACCGCGGTAGCCGGAGATGCTACAGCGATTCCCGGGATTGACAGTGGCGGAATCTTCGCTTTGCTATTCTCTTACCTAGGGACCCTACTGTCTCTATTCACTATCAATCCTTTCGCGAAGCTCACCAACGATGATTTCTCCCGGGAGACCGCTTCGTGGACGCATAGCTTCGTTGGTTGCTGCGACTCCTACTCGTTTCCTCCGTCGTCTACTCAGGCTCGGCTTAGGGTTCAGGAGAACATCAAGCGTTTCGCACGCAATTATGCGACGCTTTTTGTCCTCATCTTTGCTTGTTCACTGTAAGTATGCATTTGGTATCTAAAGATGTAAGCTTTGCCTGTATTTCTTTATTGCAGCATGTGGTGATAAATTTATCTTCCGTCTGAGATCTGAGTGAGTAAAGTTCATTAATTGACAAATTGATCGACATGATGAATCGAAACCCGATATATCAAGAACCTGTTATTATCTACAAACTATTGTCTTTTTCCAAGTTTTTAGTCGAAGCTGAATCCCCTTGCTCTACATTTGCGCAAGTAGAAAATTCATGCTAAACTGGAAACCCAGTCTGGTCAAGTTTACTTGCTTGACAATGTCAGTTGCTTGGACAGTCTATTGAATAGGCACTACATGGTCTCTGTGCATCTCAAGAAATACTAGGAGATGCGTTTTTTATTTTTGCCTACTTAGAGCATGATTTTTCTGAGGTTGTATATAGGGGTAATGATATAATCCTTACATACCACCTATTTCTGTTTTGTGCAATGATTTAAGTGATTCTGAGGGAAGCTCAGGATAATCAGGCTTATCTACATTCCCATTGAATGGCAGAGGATAGCTATAGTTGGGGCTCAATTATATGGTAATATTATCAGTTTCTTTGATGTTGCTTACCTATTCGAGTTGATGGTTGCAGGTATCAAATGCCATTTGCTCTTGTTGGACTGATATCAAGCTTAGCTCTTTGGGATCTTGTTAAGTTCAGCAGTGATAGGTTAGGGTTGGATCAAAAGCCCGTCCTTCAGCAGTGTTTAATACGAATTGCTCAATGTGGTGAGTCATTTCCCCCCCTTAAATTTATGGGTAGTTTTTTTTTTTTTTTTTACATTACAATAGATAAATGAATCTTTCTGAGGAACAATTACAATTCCTTGGCCCTAGGAACTCAGATCTTTTCAGTAAGTGAAGTCGTATGCCATGGAAGGAGATATTATCATTTATAATCCATATGAACAATGTCCATATTATTAGCACAAATCACAGTGCAAGTGGTAAACGATTATGTTGTCATCAATATGGTGCAGTGAATGTTTAAATTCAATTTCATAATTCATTAGGTGATTCACCTTTGTCTGGAAATGCAATATATTCTGTATAAGTTGTTCATGTTGTGGACAATATGTCTAGTGAAGGCAATTCTGCTAATAGTTGACATGACTTCTGATTCGATATAAGCTATGATTCTTTACAATTGAACTATTAGATGTCATTGCTGAAATGCAATAGTGTGAATTTTTATGTAATTCTGCTAAAATTGAATTATTAATACCTAATAATAATGTGAAGAAAAAGTTGAGTATCTGAAATGCATCTCTCTTATGTTTTCTACAGTTGGAATTGTCGTGCTCGTATGCTGCAATGTTCAGGGGGCGCTCTTCTATTCCCTTGTTGTCAGTTATGCAGGTAATAACAACAGCTTGGCATTGTTCAATTAATTTCTCTTGAATTGATCCTGAACTAATTAATGAATGTCTAATTTATATTTCTCAGTCTTGATTCTGCATGCTGCATTTCGAAAGCTTGCTCCTCCTTCAAAGCTGCCTCACAAGAAAAAGAAATAAAACCCGAGAATGAGCTAATACAACATCGATGGCCCCGAAAAGATGTACTTCAAAAGGACGAGTTATCTTCAAGGGCAGCATGCTCACTGATGTATAGGGATGATTTTTGTTTGAGGAAAATTTGTTTGAGTTCTGACGTACATACACAACCTTTTAGCATGAGTATGGACGTAGACCATTTTTATTTCCAGTTGCTTGTTGGTGTTATTCTTGAGATTGACTAAATGTCTACTAACGAACGGAGAATGCACGAGGGCTATGTCATATTGAAGGGCTACTTGCAGCTTAACTAAATGAAAATCTAGGAATTGTATTCGAAAACTAGAGACAATGGATGGCTTTCTGTCTCAATATAATAAGATACGAATAAAGGAAAAAGGAAGCACCTTATAATGAATAATAGAACACTAGTCTTGCACTCAATTTATGTACACTGGATTGGATTACAAACGAATTACATTTTGAAGTTACATAAATAGGCAAATGATGCAAAATGATGCGTGGAAACCCATTCATCCTCTCAGTTTGGATTAAAGATCCCGCGATGTGTGTCCCTGCCATCTGAAATTCACAGTACAAGCCATGCTGGTGTAAAAATGCAATTCATCTTCCCATTTCTCCTTCAGTCAACTAAAGATGATGATGTTCTATCATAAATAACCTAATAAATCTGAAAGTTTAGCATACCTTGAGAGTAAAAATCTTGCCAGAGGGCTTAAATTGGAATTGGAACCAAGTTCTTTGTTCTGTTGCTTTTTACTGCTCTCAGCTACAGCATTTACCTTCTCCGGTTCTTGATCTCTTGAGAACACCTGGGCTGCTTGATCTTGCAAATCTTTCAATGAGGCCTCTTCAGAACTGAGCAATGAGCATGCATCATTATTCCAAATAAACAAAGCTACATTTCAAGCAAGGTAAAACCAGAACTGAGGATTAAAGCAATCGCTACAAACAAACCTTGCTAGTTTCTGAATCATTTTACTTATCATCACTTCACATGATCCAGTCTTCCTGCGCTCCAAATTTACAAGTGAACTTATAACAGATTGGACAGACTCCCCTTCCGAATCATCAACCATGACCTATCATATCAGAACCATGTTAAGAACTGACAGGTTTTGGGTTCATCTCTACTATTTAGAATGAACAAACACATCACAAATCTACATTTCAGGCTTATTGTCACAAGCCAACTTAAGGGATGTTTCTGACCTCTTTCAGAGAAGGGACAATCAAGGATGATAATGGGGCACTTCTCAACAATATTTTTGCCCATTCCTCCTCATCCCTTGCTTGGTATGGCCTAGACAATGCTTTGGGGGCATCATGATTCTCCTTTAACAAACTGCAATGAACAGAAGTCAGGTATTGTAGAGACACGATGTAATGACATCTGATTAGACAAGAATAAACCGTGTAAATTCAGGATATGGATTGTGTCCCCAATTGTTCAGATAATGAATGTACCTGGAAGAATCAGCACCGGTTTTTGATATATGTTCTCTACTTCCATTTTCTACGCTATCTCTGAACATGCCAGCAGCAGACCTTTCTTTTACATTTCCTCTTTTCATCCTGCTCCCTTCTAGAGCTACCTTTGCCTTACAGACAAAAAACAGTGCACATCCAATAGACTTAACCACTACCAGTAACATTTTAATATGAGGTTCACATACATATATTACAACTAGAGAACATAATAAAGCATTTTTTAAAAATCGGATTCAGGTAAATATACGAAAAAACCAACCTTTGCAAGGTTTGCAGCACTATCTTCAACGGAAGCACTTGAACTTCTTTCCTGAAAACCAAGTCTGGACTTTGGTGTCCGGGGAGAATCCAATTCATCATGCTCTCCACGGATAACAGCAGTCCTTGTCGTAGAAGCATCTTCAAATGACCCGCTAAACTATACAGTTCACCATGATCCAATCATGGCAATGGTCAATATGGTGGTACGAGAGAAATAATTTGTTCTTAATGTCATGAAAGTTGGCATACCAGAGTCCTGTGATCATGAACGGTCGAAGACGATTTGGATTCCTTTGTAGATCGTATAACAACAGTTCCCGACCCACACATAGATGAATCATCCTACATATTTAGCATTCAGTAATTCATTTACAGATAACAGAACACTTCTAATCAGGATTTGTAAAGTTTCATGCGCTATCTGTAATTCTGTATACTTCTTATTTGTTATGTGGCAATGATTTTGTAACGCAATAACATAGGGATACATCAATTTGTTTCAGTTGCATCTAATATGGAAAGTAAAATTTGATTCTCACATCATCATGGTAGTCGTTTTTATATTCATTGACATAACGATCTCTAGCTCCTCTCTTGGATGATAATTCAGAAGATTCTGAAGTTGCATAATTGCTGCCAGTATCTCTTCTAGGGGCAGTTTGACCATAAGGAACTTCTGATCGCTTCTCTCTGGCCTGAGGTGGTCTTACATTGCTTCTGACTGTTCCACTACTCTGTGTTCCGCTAATGCTAAAATCCCATCCCGCACTTTTCACTGTTCTCCCTTGATTAATACTGTCATTCATAGAATGTTAGTCCCTGTCCAATCAAACAACGAGATTGAAAGATTTCAAGATAAACCCACCTAGCTTTGACTGTTTCTTCCCCTCTTATATCTCTCCTCACCCTCACAGTACCAGTTCCCTCCACTGTACCTTTACCAATGTTTGTTTCTTCCTCTTCGTCTTCTTCCACGGGTGGTTGGTATTTTGGACGTTCTCTTCAAGATAAAGAAAGATAGCCTCATATTAAAGATCACAGTATAGGTAAATGCCCATCAACTTTCCTCTATGCACAGTTTCCATGATAGTAAGGACCATCATTTGTGAACTTGAGAGTGACAGCATAAAGCAAACAGGTAGCATTTTGATTTCTTACTTAATTCTCTCCAGAAGTCTTGGACTCTTCCTAGCATTTCTGATAAACCGATGTTTTAGAAGTTCCTTGGCACTTTGCCTCTGAAATTGAAGCAGCATAATAAGACAAATTGAAAAGTCTGTTTCAGTATCACTATCAATAAATAATCAGATAGCCAAAATTTGGTCATACTATAATATGACCAGAAAAAAATGGCAAAATATGCAGTTTACAGGGGTAGTATAATGTTATAGATTCCTACCATAAAACTGAAGGATCTCAGGCACGATCATATACTTGCCTGATCAATTACAGGAATTTAACCAAATATTATCTGTAATTAAAATACCGGAATACAGTTTCACGGCATTTATTTCCTTCACGGCATTTATGTCCTTGCTCCTTACCGATTAGAAACAACAGTGGCAAAAGACCACTACAGTGTTTCAGGAGGAATTAGATTGAGTCTTAACATCAACCTACCAAATGTAACATGCTAATATGACCTTTGCTTCCAAGGGGTGAAATGGAAGTTCAGTTACTTCAGTATATCCCATTATATAAATACCTCCAAGATTGATACAGGTTCGTGAAACAAAACAAACCCCATACTATAAAGTAACTAAGAGGAAATAATAAATCCGTCCTCCCAGTTTGTCATCTATAGTAACTGGAAAAAAATTACCTCAGCTGGCACTTTCTTCAAGCAGAGAGAAACAAATTCTTTCATAGGGCGGGAAAAATGATCATCAAGCTGGACAAAAATCAAGAGTGATATAATATCAGTGGTAGAGGTTTCAGTAACTTAGGAGTGACATCAAAGATATTGATAAAACCTGAGGTGGATTCTCTCGAGGAATTATGAAGAGGACTCTCATTGGATGAAGATCTGCAAGTGGAGGCTCCCCTTTTGCCATCTCAATTACAGTTATCCCAATGGACCAGATATCAGCCTGCTCGAAACACGATAGTTTTCATGGATTAGCACCAATAAAGCTCAAGAAACTAGGGAAGACAGCTCGCCCACTTGTCAGGCATGTCCACTTGTTAGACAGAGCGCATGACAAACTGAATATACTGGCTTTAACTTACCTTCTCATTGTACCCTTCTGAGTTTTGTATGACCTCAGGTGCCATCCAAAACGGTGTCCCCACAAAAGTCTGCCATTATTAAAACATATGTTAATTGTAGTTTATTAAAGCTTCCCGTTCAACAAAAAATAGCAACTTCTAGTGAAATTACTCAGTCAGTAAAATGCACGGCGAGGTCTTAAACAGGTAATTCATAAGTAAATGATGGGACTAATTTTACAGTGGTCTTAGAATAGTTTAAAGGACATCTCGCAAACTTACAGAGATGATCTCTTTGAATGGAAAGAGAAATGAAAAAAATCAGCTATGAAAGCTAAACGACAATGGACTTCTGCAGTTAGAGAGTGAGAGGAAGGGACCGAGAGTGTTATGTGGTTGGCATCAGAATAGGGTGTACTATTAAATATAGGGCATGTTGGCCAAAAAAAAAAAAATTAATATAGGGCACAGCTAAAATGAGTTCGACCTTAACTGAGGTTGAATTTTCAAACAATGGATTTAACAGGAGCCACCACGCATGAATATAAAAGAACAAAGTAATCCCAACATACAAGAAAAGGTTATCATTCCCATTACAAGAAAATGATAATAGTCAATAGACAAGTAAATCATATCCACGTTGAGATGGATTACCTTTCTCCTTGAAATTGTTCTTGTTAATTGTGCAGAAACACCAAAATCGGCAACCTGGTGCAAGGTCACAGTGAAATAAACATTGATGTTCACGACATATAGTTCAAGACAGTTATACACTCATTGATGTGGCGTGTGAGATATGTCTTTACCTTAACATCACCATTCTCGCTCAGTAGAATGTTAGCAGCTGAGAAAAATGGGGAAAAAAATAGCTGATAAGTGATATCCCTAGAATTGTCAATACTGTTTACAGAAGTTACCCAGTTCCTCAGAGATCAAAAAAATTCAGCCAAAAATTTGGACAAAGCCCTCTTAAAGATATTTCCTTTTGGAAAATAAAGAGACATCAACAAAAGAGAGCAAGGAGAAAGAGAAAACCTTTGATATCTCTATGGATTTTCCCTTCATTATGCAAATATTCAACTGCATGAAGCAAGTCGCGTGAAATGCAAGCAATTGACATCTCATCTAATGGTTGACCTGATTGGAGCTGCAACAGCAATGCATTTACTTCATGAGAATTTATTACATGTATCAACACCATGTTAGATGAAAACGACAACTGGACTTGGAGAGACCCCAAATGCTTGAATAATCCAGAGACGCTGAACAATGCAAGTCTTCAAATTGTAGATCTAGTTTTCATGAACATTCAGTTTTTAAGGAGAACATAGATAGAAGTAACCTACTAGATCAGCAACTGAACCACCAGCCATGTATTCCATTATTATCCACAGCTTGGTCTGATGGAGGTAGGATCCATAGTAAGTGGTAATATAAGGCGAGCGACATTGTGATAGAACAGAGATTTCCTGCACAAAAGGGGTAATCATTATATAAAGTACTCTTAATGAAAATCTTAATAATGACAGACGAGATACCTTCTGAATGTCCTCAATATCATCCTCTCTGCAGAATAAAAGTATAGGTCAAGTAATCAGCAAGTTTGAAAAGTAAAAAAAATGGCAGATGGAGAAATCATCCTTAATGAGGGTAAATGCATATAAGCTTCAAATTGATGATCAATAGTGAGGTCAAATGACTGATAATAACTTGTTATCTTAATTATGTACTTACACAGTGCTGAAAAATGATGACATTGGATAAACAACAGGTGGAAAGAAATCTATGTACTTACGACTCTTCCAGGTCAATAACTTTAATAGCAACCTCTTTGTTGAGTTCCTTATCAAATCTGCAAATGAAATGAACATCAATAGGCCTGGAGAAATTAACTTCCCAAGTTTGGTGAAAGTATTCTTCACTATGAATAGGTATAATATGCAATTCATTTTCCTGCTGTTACCTGGAAAGGAGGTTACTAAGCGTAGGACATTAGGCATACTGCATTTTAGGCCGAAAGATAATAGATACTCATATGTCCAAGCAACTAAAGCCTAAAAACGTTATTCCTCATGCAGATGCAGGACAAGACAGTAATTAACTCTATCATTAAGGGCATTCCTATGCTTTCTGATTCCTGGGCTCAACAATTGTGATAAACTATCGCTTGAGGAAGCACCCAAAAGGTTTCTAGGTTGACTTTCTTCAGATCTCAAATATTGTATGTAGGGCAATTGTCCCAAGTGAACAATGCACTGCAATCTTGCAAGATAATTAGCAGCTCTGAAATAAAATAACAATCCTAACATCCTTGGTGTGTTCCTAACTAAAGTAAGACGCCAAAAGGATCCATAATGAATTGCTTTTCTGCATTGTACACATTCAGTTTAACATTTCTTATGTACCAGAGGTTCTATTAACTTACGCTTTGTAGACATCGCCGAAAGATCCTCTGCCTATCCGCTCCAATGAACTGAATCGAGCTCCAGCTGCTTCGGCTGGGCCAGCCAAATCATCCATTTGCTCTTCACTACTTCCAGGTTCCTACAATCAAATCATCATATAAACAAGAAGTAAAAACAACGTATTCACCAAATAACCTACATTCCCCTAAAAAGATCAGCAAGGACACATTCAAGCGTCAAGATATTAAAGACACGGGCTTGAAGAAGTTCTTGGAAGCAAAGCATTAAGGGGCTGTCACAGACGGCTCAAGTGGATTTAGTTAGGTGAAGTGGGATTCGTGTAAATAGTGACATCCCACCAGAATTGGCTGTTGAGACAACCGAGCAGCAGAGAATGTCACTGCCGCAGTGAGAGCGATCGAACAGCTCCACTGTTTTCGAACTGGATTAATTTACGCGCAGCAAAGATTTACAATTTCTAACTTTGACGTTCAGCATCGCAACTCGAATGAAATGTTCGATTGGGAACTTACCGTCGAAAAGGAAGTCTTCTGATAGCTCTAGGCCCGTCAAGCTCAAGTAATAGATCTCCTCTTAAACTCCCCTTCTACAGTTTGGCTTTTGTTTCTTCGCCGATGCATCGAGGCTCCCCTCCCACAGGTCACCGGATCGTCAGAGAGAACAAAGCTCCAGGAATGGAGGTTATCCTTCTCTAGGTTCTAACTATGTGTCTTAGGGGACTAATAATAATTACTAAGTATTTGACCAAAAAAAGAGTTAATATATAGGTTAAATACCAAGGAGTTACGTGAACTTTGGACGTTTTGCAACGATCTACCCGAACTTTGAAAATTCAAAATGGACTACCTCAACTTTGAAGAAAGTGCAAATAGTTACCTTCGTCCAATTTTCCGTCAATTGTTGTCAGAAAGTAGTCAGAAATTGGACTTTTTTCAAAGTTGAGGTAGCCCGTTTTGAATCTTCAAAGTTCGGGTAGCTCGTTGCAAAACATCCAAAGTTCATGTAGCTACTTGGTATTTAACCCTATATTTTTTTTTTTGTCATACGACATGTTATACATTTTGGATTAATTGGTTAATTATCTTTTTTTTTTCCCGTGTGATTCATTGGTTACGTATCTTTTAGCGTGTGACTAATTGGTTATTCCGTTAGCGAATCATTAATTTTTTCTGTGAGTTGATATTTTTAAATTATTAAATGACTATTATGCTCTTCTTCAACTGTTCATCTTCTTCCTCCGTGACTCTCCCTATCTCAGCAATCAATCTAATCTAGATCCAACAACACAAGTAGGGGTGAAAGCAAAAACCGTGTGATTCGAAAATTCGACAAAAATTGAACTGAATCGAAACAAAAAATAACGGTATGAAAATGTATGGTTCGGTTTAGGGTTGGATTTTTTCCCATTGAAACGGTTTATAGACCGTTCGGTCTACAAATATAAAAGACCGTGGAGTTCAGTCTGACCGTTAATACATATATAATTTTATATATTATATTAATTAATATAGTTAATCAATTAATACAAATAAATAATAATTTTCCTATTTAATAGTTATTTTAGTTGTTTAATCGGTTTAATATAAAACTATGTAAACATTGTTAAATCAAGTTATTTTGTTGTTTAATTTGATTTTGAATACTTATTTTGGGTTTGAATGTGTTTTTTTTTGTTTAAACCGAAAATCCAGTTCGAAAATCCGAATGAACGGTTTATTTTTCCTTATACGGTATTTTGGTAATATTCTTTTTCGAAGAAAATTCGGTCTGAAAATATAGGTACCCGTCTGGAATAGTAAAAAAACGAGTATGACCAATCCAATTTCACCCATAAACACAAGACCAATCGAAGAACTCATGCTTAAAAGAGCAATATGGATTAAAAGCTTGCCCTCATAGACAGAATCTTCACCAATCGAAGAACTAATGCTGGTCGAGTAACAAGAACTTCAAATTTTCAGCAAATTGAACCCAATTACGGACATCAACTGACTATTCTACAAGCTCTGAGATTGAAATTACTAAATTAGCTCAACTCAACTAAATCAGAACTACTCGAATTGTGAAACCCTAAATCAGAAGCAAAGAATAATGTACAGATGATTGAAGAGGGAAGTAAAATCGAGGGGTTTCATCAACCGTTGAAATTTTTGTTGTTGCTTTGTATCTTCTTTCTCGTTGTCGTTCTCTATCTCCTTGTACACTACTGAGAAATAGAATTCCCAATCCAGTTGTGAACTGACACACAAATTGGGTATCTTGTTGTGCTCTGTCAGACTCCATCCATCACCTTCCCAATTGAGTGAGTAATACATTACCCATATTCAATATGAATATACAGATAGGAGACGAATAATTGAATCTAACGCATGAACTTGCAGAGGTACAAGGTCGCAATTGACTTTATTTGTTGGTACCCACCTCATTCCTCACCCCAAGATGGTAAGTACCGTAGCTGGGACTTTCCAACTAGGTTGCGAATATTATTAAGCTTCAATCTTCAAATTTTCAAAGTTGAAAGAGGTGGAGAAGATGCATTTTTTGTCAGCATAAACGGGGGTGCAGTTATGGCGGTTGCTGATGGTGTTTCTGGGTACACTATGCACCGTGATAAATTGGAAGTTGCAGAGTATGTTATTTTGATTAAAAAAACAATGATTTGGTAATTGGGTCATGAATTAAATGACGAAATCTGGTTGAAAGCAACTGACTAGAAGAAGCTCTACCATCTCTCACGAAGCAGTTCTTCACCAAACTGGATCCGTTGTTCTTCACCACACTGAAATTCACCAGAGATGTATAGGGGTAATGAAATATGTTGTTGTTAATAAGCTAATTAAAGAGGGGTAATATTGTCATTTTATATGTTAGAATAGTCACTTAACGGATAAATTTAACGATGAATAGTAAAAATGACCAATATTAATCACATGTTGAAACACATGTAATCATTCTGCACAAGTTATAACCAATTAGTCGCATGCACAATTATTAATAGGGAAATTATGTTTGCTTTAAAGTGATGAAAAATACATACTTCTAGCAAATTTTGAACTCTAGATCTCTTACATACTAGCTAAAAGTTTTACCACTAAACTACTAATTCTAATTGTTTTTTTACATACTTCAAATATATTTATTGAAGCAACTCTCATATTATTATTGTATTAAATATCTCATGTTTATTTATTGATGCTTTTTAACAATTAATCTTTGTTTAACATTGTTTATTTAATTATATTTTTAATTTAATTATGTATCTATTGATTAATTTTTTGAAATGGCTGAAAAATGAGTAATTTTCTAAATTTAGTATCTATAGAATACCAGAATACTCGTTTTGAAAATATTTTTTCAACCATCTCTAAAAAAATCAGAAACACTATAATATGTAGATAGTTAAATTAGAACTCTACGATACATATGATGTTAAGTTTTATTTTTCCCATCAACCATAAAATTTGGTCAAATTTATTAAAATTGTCAAAAAAAGATTAGCAACACTACTTTGACCGAATTTTATGATTAATAAAAAATTGAAATTTAACACTATATATGTTGTTAGAATTCTAATTTAATTATCTACATACTATAGACTTTCTTATTGTTTTTAGAGAGTTGCAAAAATAATATTTTAAAAATAAGTATTCTGATAGTCTACAAATACTAAATTTAAAAATTTACTTATTGTTCAACCATTTTTAAAAATCAATGAGTAGATACATAATTAAATAAAAAATATAATTAAATAAACAGCATTGAACAAAAATTAATTACTAAAGAGCATCTATAAATAAACATGAGATGTTTAATACAATAGTATGAGAGTTGATTCAACAACTATATTTGAAGTATGTAAAAAAACAATTGGAATTAGTAGTGTAGTAGTAACACTTTTAACTAGTACGTAAGAGGTCTAGGGTTCAAAACTTGCTAGAAACATTAATTTTTCACAATTTTGATCATATGGGTCAGTTTACTAACTACAAAAATATGAGATCGATTTGATAATTATTTTCCTTAAAATTAATAAGAAAAAATATGTAAAAACATTATTAGGGCATTTTAGTCTTTCAACAAAAATGGTTTGTATAAAGTAATCAATGGTTTGCAAATAGAATCTCAAAACTATTAGGGCATTTTAGTCTTTCAACAAAAATGGTATGCAAATAGAATCTCATTTATTATTAGTATACACGATCGACGACCTTTTTATTAGAAAGGCCCATACATGCATCCCTTCAAATTATTTTTACAAATAAAAGTGTTAAGAGACCACTTTATACATATTTGCCCTTACTAATTTTATAAAAACTAATTATCAAATCGACCTTATATTTTCGTAGTTACCAAACTACATTAAAAAATTGTGAAACAAATCATGTTTTTAGCAAGTTTTGAACCCTAGACCTCTTAGGTACTAGCTATTAGCTAAGAGTTTTACCACTACACTACTAATTCCAATTTATTTTATATGCTTCAAATATAGTTATTAAAACAACTATCATATTATTGTATGAAATAACTCATGTTTATTTATTGATGCTCTTTAGTAATTAACTTATGTTCAACGTCGTTTGTTTAATTATAGGTTTATTTTAATTATGTATCTAATGTATTAATTTTTTGAAATGGTTGAAAAATAAATATATTGTAAATTTAGTATTTATAGGCTACCGGAATACTCATTTTGAAAATATTTTTTTTTCAACAATCTCTAAAAAATCAGAAAGCCTATAGTATGCAGATAATTAAATTAGAGCTATGACGACATATATGATGTTAAGGTTCAATTTTCACATCGATCATAAAATTTGATCAAAATAGTGTTGTCGATTTTTGACCAAATTTTATGATCGATGTGAAAATTGAAATTTAACACCATATGTGTCGTTATAGCTCTAATTTAATTATCTACATACTATATTCTTTGTGATTTTTGTAGAGATTGTTGAAAAAAATTTCAAAATGAGTATTTTGGTGTATAAATACTAAATTTAGAATATTACTTATTTTTCAACTATTTTAAAAAATTAATATAGTAAATACATAATTAAATTAATACTATAATTAAACAAATGACGTTGAACATAAGTTAATTAATAACGAGCATCAAAAGATAAACATGAAATATTTAATACAATAATATGAGAGTTATTTCAATAATTATATTTGAAGCATATAAAAATAACAATTGGAATTAGTAGTGTTAGAAGTTTTAACTTGCTAGATTTTTCACAATTTTGGACTGTAGGTTGATAACTACAAAAATATGGGATCGATTTCATAATTAATTTTCTTAAAATTAGTAAGGGCAAATATGTAAAAAAAAAACTATTGGGGCATTATATTCTTTCAACAAAAGTGGTATGTATAAAGTAGTCGATGATCTACAAATAAAATCTCCTTATTATTATTAGGGAAAAATCTGAAGCTGTACCCGAATGTTTTCCTCTGTTTGTAATTACACTTTTCTATCAATTTTCGTTCTAGTTTCGTCAAATACACCTCATGCGTCTATCACGTTATATAATACTAAACATATATACCCCAAATACTCTTAGCATTTTCTTTTCTTCTTCACTTATTTTAATGCCTCTTTCTCCCTCTTAACATCCACATCTCTGTCTTCCTTCTTCCGTTCACCAAGGAACAACCAAGTTATGAAATTGATATTAGCAAGGAATGATAAAATGTCTTAAAAAGCTTACTTGTCACAATTCTACATAAATTAGCCAAATTAATATATAGAGAGAGATATATATATAGATAGATAGATAGATAGATAGATAGATATTAAATTGTTAAGTGTAAAAGAACTTTGGAAGGACAAATGTGAAAATAATTTTAAAAATCTAATATTAAAGGTTTTCATTGAAAAAATATAATTTTTGCAATTAATAATAATTGAATAGAGAGAGTGTAAAAAGTTAAGGTTTCATCGAGAATTGAATTCTAGTTATTAGATTCAGAGTTTGATAACTCGAATTTAAAAACAATTTAATAAAAAAATAATAAGATTAATTATAATTGAATAGAGAGAATGCATAAAAAATGGTAAGGTTCCACCGAGAATTGAACTCGGGTTACCAGATTCAGAGTCTGATGTCCAAACCGCTAGACCATGGAACCTTGAATGCATGTATAAGAAGATATTAATGAAATTTGGTAAGTTATTGGGAGAATGAGTGAGAGAGTTTGAAAGATTTTAAGCAATGTTACCTGACATGTCACGTATGAGTAAGAATTATATGTTTGACATAGATCAATTAGAAGTTCTGAAATTGACATTAGGAAGAATTGAGAAAATGTCTTAACAAATTTACTTGTCACAATTCTACATAAATTAGCCAAATTAATATATAGATATTAAATTGTTAAGTCTAAAAGAACTCTTGAAAGACAAATGTGAAAATAATTTTAAAAATCTAACATTAAAGGTTTTCGTTGAAAAAATATAATTTTTGCAATTAATAATAATAATTGAATAGAGAAAGTGTAAAAATGTAAGGTTTCATCGAGAATTGAATTCTAGTTATTAGATTCAGAGTATGATAACTCGAATTCAAAAATAATTAAATAAAACATTAATGTGATTAATAATAATTGAATAGAGAGCATGCATAAAAAATTGTAAGGTTCCACCGAGAATTGAACTCGGGTTACCAGATTCAGAGTCTGATGTCCTAACCGCTAGACCATGGAACCTTGAATGCATATAAAAGAAGATATTAATCAAATTTTGTAAGTTATTGGGAGAAAAAACGAGAGAGTTTGAAAGATTTTAAACTATCTTACCTGACATGTCACGTATGAGTTTGAATTATATGTTTGACATTGACCAATTATAAGTTATGAAATTGACATTAGGAAGGAATGAGAAAATGTTTTAAAAAATTTACTTGTCACAATTCTACATAAATTAGCCAAATTAATATATAGATATTAAATTGTTAAGTCTAAAAGAACTCTTGAAAGACAAATGTGAAAATAGTTTTAAAAATATAATATTAAAGGTTTTCATTGAAAAAATATTATTTTTGCAATTAATAATAATTGGATAGAGAGAGACTAAAAAGTTAAGGTTCCATCGAGAATTGAATTTTAGTTATTAGATTCAAAGTTTGATAACTTGAATTTAAAAATAATTAAATAAAAAAATAATGAGATTAATAATAATTGAATAGAGAGAATCCATAAAAACTAGTAAGGTTCCACCAAGAATTGAACTCGGGTTACCAGATTCAGAGTCTAATGTCCTAACCACTAGACCATGGAACCTTGAATGCACATAGAATAAGATATTAATGACAATTTGTAAGTTATTGGGAGAATGAGTAAGAGAGTTTGAAAGATTTTAAGCTATGTTACCTGACATGTCCTGTAAACACCTGATTTTGGCTCGGGATCAAAATACCGTATGAGAGGAATCGAAATTTGAAAAATATATATAGTATATATATATATATATATATACATATGTATATTTGAAAACTAAAAAAAAAAAAATTAAATAATAATAAATAATAATAAATTTCCACACGAAAAATTGTCTCTTTTCCACCGATTTTATTTTTTTATTATTAAAAAAAAACGTGTTTTTTTATATTATTAAAAAAAAAGGTTTTATTAATTAATTAAATATGTGTACATTTTCTTTATAAATAAGAGGAGTAGCTTCAATGAAAAGAGATGAAGATGAAGCTACGGTGAGGAATTTCAATGAGAAGAGAAGGAGAAAAAAAAATAGAAAAAAAAGAGTGAAAAATATCGATAATTATCGGACTCGGTTCCTCGTACGGTATTTTAAACCTCCCATGAGTTAGGTATATTTCTCTCATCTTCAATATCATATTTTGTATTTTCTAAATGTGAAATAAAATTGAGAGTTTTAATTCAGCTCGTTTTTTTTAAAAAAAAATTACATTTTGATTTCTAAACTTTACTAGACATTCCATGATTTCTCAAAATGTTACAAATAAGTCTAGAATAAATTTTTTTAGTTGGCCAAAAAAAAAAGTCTAGAATAATTTTCGGGTTATTTTTGGAATTTTATCAAGTGTTACAAATAAATCTAGAATAGTTTAGGGTCAATTTTGTAATTTTAAAAAAATATTTTCAGTTCAGTTATAATATTTTCAAAAATTACATTTTTGATTCCTAAATTTTTCTGGACATTCCATGACTTTTAAAAATGTTACAAATAAGTCTAGAATAATTTTCGAGTTATTTTAGAACTTTACCAAGTGTTACAAATAATTCCAGAATAGTTTAGGGTCATTTCTGCAAATTTCGAAAATATTTGTCCAATTCAGCTCAAATTTTTATAAATTGCATTTTGGTCCCTGTATTTTTTTGAACATCCTATAACTTCTCAAAATGGGACAAATTAGTCCAACGAGCTTAATATTTTCAAAAATTATTCGTGCATGTTTTGACACGTTTAAAAATGGCTCGAGAGTTAAACCATTTTTTTTCGAGCACGATTAACTTTAGTTCTCTCTTGTTTATTTGAAAAAAAATTTGTTTGTACATGGTTTGTTTAATTTAAATTAAATGCATGTATTTTTGTTATGGGCCAAGCATGATTAAAACGGGCAATTCGAGCAAAATTGAAAAAAATTCAAAAACAAATTAAAGTACCGAAAGGGCGGATTATAAGCTCGCGAGCTTATAAGACGTAATCAAACCCCCGAACTCGATTCTCTGGACGTAGACATGGACATGATCGTCACCGACATGGACAACCAAGAACTCCCCAGTCCAATCAAAATGGACGTAGTCAGAACATACTATTCTTAAGAAGTTTGTAACCATAAAGCGAACCTCCAAAATTGAGAGAAAATTCCGGCTAAATCGAAAACCCGAAAGGGCGGTTTAGGCAAAATTTAGGGAAGAGGGGCATGATTGAAAATCCCCAAAGGACAATCATGGCAAAAGAAGAGGAATCAAATCCATGTTAGGTGGAAAACCCAAAAGGGCGACCCTAGGCAAAAATTAAGGGAACCAAGAGGTGCGGTAAAAAAAAAATACCGTAGCAAAATGATAGAAAAGCGAGAGATTAAAAAAAATCCTTCAAGTCAATCAAGACTCTCGGGGCAAGTTTATGCCTAAATATGAAGGGGATTATGTCGTCAAAAAGATTTTCAGCGGAAGAGCAATGATTATCACTGACAAGGACGAGCAAGAACTCCACAATCCAATTAATGTGGATGAAGAAAAAAACTCGTAACCAGAAAGCAAGCCTTCAAAAGTGAGAAAATTCCTGCTAAATCAAAAACCCAAAAGGGCGGTTTAGGCAAAATTTAGGGAAGAATGGCATGATTGAAAATTCTCAAAAGGACAATCATGGCAAAAGGAGAGGAATCAAATCCCGAAAGGCCAACCTAGGCAAAAATTAAGGGAACCGATAGGTACGCTAAAAAAAAAATACCGTAGCAAAATGATAGAAAAGCGAGAGATTAAAAAAAAATATTCAAGTCAATCCAGACTCTCGGGGCAAGTTTGTACCTAAATATAAAGGGATTTATGTCATCAAGATATTTTCAATGGGGGAGCCATGATAATCACTTACATGGACAATAGAGATCTCCCCAATCCAATCAATGTGGATCCAGGAAAAAACTCGTAATCAGAAAGCGAGCCTCCAAAAAATGAGAGAAATTCCTGCTAAATCGAAAACCTGAAAGGGCGGTTTAGGCAAAATTTAGGGAAGAGGGGCATGATTAAAAATCCCTAAAAAGGGCGATCATGGCAAAAGGAAAAGAATCAAATCCCTGCTAGGTTGAAAACCCAAAAGGTGCCCTATGCAAAAATTAAGGGAATCGAGAGGTGCGGTAAAAAAAAATACTGTAGCAAAAGGAAAGAAAATCAAGAGATAAAAAAATGCCCAAAAGTGGACGACAATGTTTCCCACAGTAACAAGAAAAAGAAGTTGTGATCTGCATTGAGTTGCCTCGACAACTTGCATGGATACACCTTTTGAACAAAGCATGAATGACTTTTTAGGGAACTCCATCAAGAAGGACTCCAAAGTCGATTAATGAGAAAACAGACTGAGAAGTCCGCACAAGCAGTCAGACATCTCGAGAAGGTTTTTTTTACCTCCAAAGTGAATTACAAGCTAATGAGCGGGGTCTTTAAGTGCTCAACCTCCGCGAGTCATCATCAACAATCGGGACTTGTAGATATCCAACTTCCGAGAGTTACAAACCGACGAGCGGAGCCTTTAGGTGCTCAACCTCCGCAAGTCATCCCCAACGATCAGAACCTGTAGATGTCCAGCTTCTGAAAGTTACAAGCCGACGAACGGGGCCTTGAGGTGCTCAACCCCCGTAAGTCACCCACAACAAAGCTTCTGAAAAACAAAAAACGGTGAGCGTAGCATTTAGGTGTTCAGCCTTCGCAAGCCATCATCGACAACCAGGACCTGTAGTTATCCAGCTTCTGAAAAAAAAAATGATGAGTGGAGCCTTTAGTTTCAGCCTCCGCAAGTCATCCTCGATGACCAGAACCTGTAGTTATCCAGCTTCTGGGAGTCACAAGCCGACAAGCGGAGCCTTTAGGTGTTCAGCTTCCGCAAGTCATCCCCAACGAGTCACAAGCCGACCGACGAGCGGAGTCTTTAGGTGTTCAACCTCTGCAAGTCATCCTCGACGACCAAGACCTGTAGGTGTCCAACGTCTGGGAATCACAAGTTGATGAGCGTTTAGACGCTCAGTCTCCACAAATCATCGTCAACAATCGGGACCTATAGGTATCTAGCTTCCGAAAGTTGCATAATAATGTTTGTCTACTATTTAAATAATGAATAAAGAGAAGCCAAAATCAGTTGTTTGTCTTTGAACACACACTCATGAGATCACTTCCATGAGCGCGTGCTCAAAGAGGGGCAACTGTAAACACCTGATTTTGGCTCGGGATCAAAATACTGTATGAGAGGAATCGAAATTTGAAAAATATATATAGTATATATATATATACATATGTATATTTGAAAACTAAAAATAAAAAATAAAAAATTTTAAAAAAATAATAATAAATTTCAACGGTGGAAAATTGCCTCTTTTCCACCGATTTTATTTTTTTATATTATAAAAAAAAAGTTTTTATTAATTAATTAAATATGTATACATTTTCTCTATAAATAAGAGGAGTAGCTTCAATGAAAAGAGATGAAGATGAAGCTACGGTGAGGAATTTCAATGAGAAGAGAAGGAGAAAAAAAATAGAAAAAAAAGAGTGAAAAATACCGATAATTATCGGACTCGGTTCCTCGTACGGTATTTTAAACCTCCCATGAGTTAGGTATATTTCTCTCATCTTCAATATCATATTTTGTATTTTCTAAATGTGAAATAAAATTGAGAGTTTATATACATATATTATCTATTTATGTATAATATACTTGTTAATATATATATATATATATATATATATATATATATTATATTTATATTATGTTTATGTATTACTATATATATATAACATCTATATTATTAAGGCTGAGCATGTTTATGTAATCGCTATCAGTTTAAATTACTAAAATACCCTTTAATTGCATGAAACTGTTAAATACATACATTATTTAATAAACTATTTTTGTCATTTCACAATTTATTATTTTATTATTTATCAACATCTCTCTCTCCATATTATTTTATTATTTTCTTCCATCTTCCACATCCATTTTTTACGATAAAATCTATCCCATTATCCCTATCTCTCTCACTATTCCATCAACCACCATCTCTTCAATCTCCAACAGAATTTTTTATCTCTCCAATATTAAGTATCTTAATATTAAATATTAAGTATATTTGGATCTTTAAAATGTAATATTAAGATTATAATATTATTGTTACTAATACGTATTATAACAATTAACAATCATGGTATATTAATATCATGATTGAAATATTAATTATTAATATCAACATAATGGTATATTATAGGTATACTTACAATAATTTTAATATTATAATACAAATATGTTACTAATTTATTATGTATTACTATATTAATTGTATTAATCTATATTATTAAGGTAGAAGCCAGAAGGCAGAAGTGATTTTTGTAACCGCCACCTGTAAATATACAAGAATACCCTTTAATAATCTAATTAGTTTACATTTATCATGAGAATTTTGGTCATTTAAATGTCTTCTAAAAAATGTTATAAAAAAATATTTCTACGGAGACTCGAACCTATAGCCTTATAAATGGAGACATACGTATTAACCAACTACACTCTTATCACTATCTCTTTCTTTTTTCTCATGCGCCATTTTTTTTATATATCGCTAACAAATGAAATTATATTTTCACTTTATTGGACATTAAGAGAACAGTGAGTCTAAAGACTTAAATCACTTATAAAAGTTATAATATCATCTAAAACTGAGAACAGTTAGATTGAATTAATATTTCAATTATGCATTATCTATTATTTGAAATTTAAAATGTACGTATTTAATCAAGTTTGAAATTTAAAATGGACAATATAATCAAGTGTGAAATTTAAATTCGAGTAGAAGAAGAAAACTCATTTATTATTTATCCATTTTTTTAAAAAATATTTAATTTAATTACTATATTAGTTATTTATATAACTTTACAATTTTAAATAATAATTGATAATTTTATATTCTCAAGTCGTCATATTTTTCTTTTGGTAATTGTGACTTTTTAATGTTTCTACAATTAATTATATATATTTTTTCTTCAAAACATTCTCTCTTCTTTCCAAGAAGTTAAAAAAAATTGAATTGTGAGCATTGTCGTTATAAAAATACATTTCATCTATAAATTAAAATAGAATTATAATCGATCAAAATTTACTATATTTATATGTTGAATATACATAATCTATCGCGTGAAATAATAAATACAAAAATAAATAATCAAATTTGAAAGAAGATATTTGATTAATGTATATATATTTTATATTAATAATTATAAATTATATAGTATTTTCAAATAATGATATTATTAAAATGTTTAAAAAATAATACTTTTTTTTAATATTATTAATATTAATGCATAAATGATTTCAGCTGCCCAAAGTTGTTAATATGTTATTACTCCAAACTGATATAATCCAAAATTTAGGTATTACTTGTCAAGAAAAAAGTAACAAAAATATTTTACTACAAAATTAAAATAACTCTGGTGATGTGTTGAAATAATATTTTACGAATTACTGAAATACAAAAATTAATATTAATTTTCAGTGTTTATTATTTATTATATTTACAAAATATTTTTGGGATTGGGCAAATTTATATTCTATGAGTATTTCTTTACTTAACTCTACATTTGAAATATATCTAAAATTAACATATGAATTTACCTAAATATCAACCCTACTTTATGAACTCAAAAAATATTAAAGTAAAATAACTCTGAAAATATCAAAATAAAAAATAAGGAAAAATTTAATCAAAATATATCTAATTTTATTTTTTGGGTAAATTTTTCTGGTAATTTCTTGATGTTGTCACAGTAGATTTTTGATAATCGTTGTTTCATAGACATGGTAGTGAGTTTGTTAAGAGATCTTAAGAGTATATTAAGTGTATTCACTGACATGTTCGAACTTATGAGACAGTTGGTTAAGGCGTGCGTCTTAAATTATAGATACTGACAGCGCCCAGGTTCAAATCTCGGAGATATCGACAGTAATAACCAAAGAAATGTTGGATGTCGGGAGTATAATACTCAAAGAAATATCGATCGGATGTCGGGAGTAAAATACTCAAAGGTTGGTTGGATGCCGAAAGTAAAATACGTATTTTGTCCAAATATCGACATATATTGTTTTTTATCATATTATTATAAACAAATATGATAAATATTTATCATGCTTAAGGTGTTGATATGAGAATTAAACATTTGATAAATATATCTGAAATTAAAATATAATTAAACTTAACTCTGAAAATATCAAAGTAATAAATTGATCAAATATATAATTTTATTTTTTTGTGCAAATTAGTGGGAATTTCTTGATGTTGTCATGGTAGATTTGTAATAGTCATTATTTTATAGACATGGTAGTGAACGTGTTAAGATACCTTAAGAGTATATTGAATGCATTCATTGACGAGTTCTGACTTATGAGCGTACGTCTTAAATCTCAAATAGTATGAGCGCATAGCACTGAATCCTACGAATGTTTTCTGAGTGAAAATACTCATAGAAAGTTCGAGGTTGGTATGAATACTCATAGAAAGTTCGAGGTCGAGCATTAGCGATAGTTGGTATGAGATAAGATAGTATGACATGATACATGAGTGAAAATTACTCATAGAATGTTCGAGATTGAGCATTATACGATAGTTGATATTATCATGATAGATTTGTAATAGTCGTTGTAATAGCATGTATGAATACTCATAGAAATTAGTTCGAGGTCGGGCATTACGTGATAGTTGATATGAGATGAGATATTATGACATGGTATGTGAGTGAAAATACTCATAGTATGACTATAAACAATGCGCAATGTCAACTTTATCAAATATCGACATATATTTGTTTGATCATATTCTTAGTAGCAGATATTTTTTAAAAATTGCTCGAGCAACCGGAACCAAGAACCACTACTAAAGAGGCTCCCGGTTGCTCGAATAATTTTTTAAAAATATTTAAAACAAAATTAATTTTATTTAATTATATTAGGTAATTTAAGTTTAGTTTTACAATTCAAATAATATTTTTAAGGGGTAATTACTTAATTGGTTACACATGTTTCACCATTGTGCATAATGGTTACACATGTTTCAAAATGTGATTAATTGGTTTTGGTATGTGACTAATTGGTTACACATGTGTTTTCCAAATGTGATTAATTGATCATTCCGTTACTAAACCGTTAATTAATTTTTTAAACATATTATTGAATTGTGAAATGACTATTATGCCCCTAGAATCATCTTCAATAACACAACATCATCTTCAAGAACAAGAATCGAAGAACTCAGAATCGCGTTTCTGGGTTCTTCAAGAACCATAATCCAGATTTCAGAGTTCTTCAAGAACTCAGAAACGCGATTCTGGGTTCTTCGATTCTTGTTCTTGAAGATGATGTTGTGTTCTTGAAGATGATTCTAGGGGTAATTACGTCATTTTACGTATCTAAATAGTGACTTAAATGTGTTTTCTAACGGTGAACAGTAAAAAAACCAATTAGTCACATTTCAAAACTAATTAATCATATTTTGAAACATGTGTAACTATTCTGCACAATGGTGAAACATGTGTAACCAATTAAGTAATTAACCCTATTTTTAATCAAGTGTTTAGAGTAAAATTGGAATAAACTCAACGATGTACCTTCATAATATGTAGATATGTGTTACGTATATATATAGATATATCTAATTAACTATTAAACTATACTGAAATTTTTGTAATCCACTTAAGTGTATTTCCCTAATGGTTATACTAGACTCCGGCACGCGCTACGCGCGTGCACGTTGTCGTCGATGGTCGTGCGTGAAGTCTTACGAGAATATGATTAACCCAACTCCTAGGATAATACAAGAATTGATTACTTCATAAAAATATTATTAATGTAACACTAAACTTAATTTGCATAAGATAATAAAATAATAAAATTTAAAAACTCTTAAATATTTTTAAAAACTTGCTCGAGCGACCGGGATTCTTTTTGATAGTGTTATATGTTCCCGGTCGCTCGAGCAATTTTTTAAAAATATTTAAGAGTTTTTAAATTTTATTATCTCATTATCTTATGCAAATTAAGTTTAGTGTTACATTAATAATATTTTTATGAAGTAATTGTATTATCCTAGGAGTTGGGTTAATCATGTTCTCGTAAGACTTCACGCACGACCATCGACGACAACGTGCACGCGCGTAGCGCGTGCCGGGGTCTAGTGTTTATTAAGGCTCAACATGTTTATGTAACCGCCATCAGTTTAAATTACTAAAATACCATTTAATTGCATGAAACTGTTAGATACATACATTATTTAATAAACTATTTTAGTCATTTCACATTTTATTATTTATCCATCTCACCCTCTCTCCATATTATTTTATTATTATTTTTCACTATCCTCCTACATTTTTTACGATAAAATCTCTCATATTATCCCTCTCTCATCTCTCCCACTATCCCACCAACCACCATCTCTCCAATCTCCAACTCCATTATCACACTATCTCTTTAATCTCCAACTGAAAAGCATAGTTGTTTACAACAATCGTTTGCTCAAGAATAAAGAATCAACATCAAATTACGTAAGGATAACAATATTAAGTATCTTAATGTTATTGTTAATAATATTACGTAAAATACCATTTATTATTGTTAAAGAATCAACGTCAATCGTTTGGATCCTTAAAATGTAATATTAAGATTATAATATTATTGTTAATAATAAGTATTATACATAATGTTTTTAATATACCATTAATAACAATTAACAATCATATACTAATAATTTTACCTTCAATTATTAATATCAACATAATGGTATATTATAGGTATACTTACAATAATTTTAATATTATAATACAAATATGTTACTAATTTATTATGTATTACTATTATAACTATATTTGCTAATATTATGCATAACATCTACATTATTAAGGTAGAAGTGGTTTTTGTAACCGTCGTCTGTAAATTGACACAAATACCCTTTAATAATCTAATTAGTTTACATTTATCATGACTATTTTAGTCATTTAAATGTCTTCTAAAAAATATTATGAAAAAATATTTCTACAGATATTCGAACCCATGACCTTATAATTGAAGACATATGTATTAACCAGTTACACCCTTATCAGAATCTCTTCCTTTTTTCTCATGCACCATTTTTTTTTATATCGCTAACAAATGAAATTATATTTTCACTTTATTAGACATTAACAAAACAGTGAATCTAAAGACTTAAATCACTTATAAAAGTTATAATATCATCTACAACTGATAAAAATTAGATTGAATTAATATTTCAAATATGCATTATCTATTATTTGAAATTTAAAATGTACAGTATAATCATGTTTGAAATTTAAAATGTACAATATAATCAAGTGTGAAATTTAAATTCGAGTAGAAGAAGAAAAACTATTTATTATTTATCCAATTTTTTAAAAATTATTTTATTTAATTACTATATTTGTTATTTTATATAACTTTACAATTTTAAATAATAATGATAATTGTATATTATGTTATCACGTCGTCATATTTTTCTTTTGGTAATTGTGACTTTTTTAATGTTTCTACAATTAATTATATATATATTTGTTTCTTCAAAATATTCTCTCTTCTTTCCAAGAAGTTAAATTGTTTTTGAATTGTGAGCATTGTCGTTATAAAAATACATTTCATCTATAAATTAAAATAGAATTATAATCGATCAAAATTTACTATATTTATATGTTGAATATACATAATCTATCGCGTGAAACAATAAATACAAAAAAAATCAAATTTGAAAGGAGATATTTGATTAATGTATATATTTTTTATATTGATAATTATAAATTATATAGTATTTTCAAATAATGATATTATTAAAATGTTTAAAATATTATACTTTTTTAATATTATTAATATTAATGCATAAATGATTCCAGCTGCCCGAAGTTGTTAATATGTTATTACTCCAAACTAATATTATCCAAAATTTCGGTATTACATGTCGAGAAAAAAGTAACAAAAAATATTTTACTACAAAATTAAAATAACTCCAGTGATGTGCTGAAATAATATTTTACGAATTACTGAAATATAAAAATCAATATTATTTTTCAGTGTTTATTATTTATAATATTTACAAAATGTTTTTGGGATTGGTTAAATTTAGATTCTATGAGTATTTCTTTACTTAACTTTACATTTCAAATATATCTAAAATTAACATATGAATTTACCTAAATCTCAATCCTACTTTATGAACTCAGGAAATATTAAAGTAAAAGAACTCTGAAAATATTAAAATCAAAAATAAGTAAAAAGTTAATCAAATATATCTAATTTTAATTTTTGGGTAAATGTTTCTGGTAATTTCTTGATGTTGTCACAGTAGATTTTTGATAATCGTCGTTTCATAGACATGATAGTGAGTTTGTTAAGAGATCTAAAGAGTATATTAAATGTATTCACTGACATGTTCGAACTTATGAGACAGTTGGTTAAGGCGTGCGTCTTAAATTATAGATATTGATAGCGCCCAGGTTCAAATCCCAGGGGTATCTACAGTATAATAACCAAAGAAAGGTTGGATGTCGGGAGTATAATACTCAAAGAAAGGTCATATGTCGAAAAAATTTGGATGTCGGGAGTATAATACTCAAAGAAAGGTCGGATGTCGGGACTATAATACTCAAACGAAGATCGGTCGGATGTCGGGAGTAAAATACTCAAAGAAAGACTGGTTCGATGCCGAAAGTAAAATACATAGATATGTGTTGCGTATATATAGAGATATATCTAATTAACTACTAAACTATACTGAAATTTTTGTAATCCACTTAAGTGTATTTCCCTAATGGTTATACTAGACCCCGGTACGCGCTACGCGCGTGCACGTTGTCGTCGTTGGTCGTGCGTGAGGTCTTACGAGAACATGATTAACCTGACTCCTAGGATAATACAAGAATAGTACAACCATTGAGCACTTCATAAAATTATTATTAATGTAAAATTAAACTTAATTTGCATAAGATAATGAAATAATAAAATTTAAAAACTCTGAAATATTTTTAAAAAATTGCTCGAGCGACCGGGATTCCTTTTGATAGTGTTATATGTTCCCGGTCGCTCGAGCAATTTTTTAAAAATATTTAAGAGTTTTTAAATTTTATTATTTCATTATCTTATGCAAATTAAGTTTAATTTTACATTAATAATAATTTTATGAAGTGCTCAATGCTTGTACTATTCTTGTATTATCCTAGGAGTCAGGTTAATCATGTTCTCGTAAGACCTCACGCACGACCAACGACGACAACGTGCACGCGCGTAGCGCGTGCCGGGGTCTAGTTTATATTATGTTTATGTATTACTCTATATATATTTATATGTATAATATATATTTATATTATGTTTATGTATTACTATATCTATATCTATATGTATAATATATATTTATATTATGTTTATGTATTATTATATATATATATATGTATAATATATATTTTATTTTTTTGTTTATGTAATACTATATATATCTATATGTATAATATATATATATATATTATGTATATGTGAAAAAAAAATAATTTTCAAAAATGACTTAGGTCATTCCCAAACTTTGATGAAGGTTACAACTCGGTCCTTGGACTCTCGGGTCATTTCTGGGACGTTATCGAGTGTTATAAACCAAACCGGAAAAGTTTTGGGCCATTTGTGCAATTTTTTTTTTTTTAAATTCAGCTCGTTTTTTTTATAAAAAAAATTACATTTTGATTTCTAAACTTTACTAGACATTCCATGATTTCTCAAAATGTTACAAATAAGTCTAGAATAATTTTCGGGTTATTTTTGGAATTTTATCAAGTCTTACAAATAAATCTAGAATAGTTTAGGGTCAATTCTGTAATTTTAAAAAATATTTTCAATTCAGTTATAATATTTTCAAAAATTACATTTTTGATTCCTAAATTTTTCTGGACATTCCATGACTTTTAAAAATGTTACAAATAAGTCTAGAATAATTTTCGGGTTATTTTAGAACTTTACCAAGTGTTACAAATAATTCCAGAATAGTTTAGGGTCATTTCTGCAAATTTCGAAAATATTTGTCCAATTCAGCTCAAATTTTTATAAATTGCATTTTGGTCCCTGTATTATTTTGGACATCCTATAACTTCTCAAAATGGGACAAATTAGTCCAACGAGCTTAATATTTTCAAAATTTATTCGTGCATGTTTTGATACGTTTAAAATGGCTTGAGAGTTAAACCATTTTTTTTCGAGCACGATTAACTTTAGTTCTCTCTTGTTTATTTGAAAAAAAAAATGTTTGTACATGGTTTGTTTAATTTAAATTAAATGCATGTATTTTTTTTTGGGCCAAGCATGATTAAAACGGGCAATTCGAGCAAAATTGAAAAAAATTCAAAAGCAAATTAAAGTACCGAAATGGCGGATTATAAGCTCGCGAGCTTATAAGACGTAATCAAACCCCCGAACTCGATTCTCTGGACGTAGACCTTTTTAAGCCCTAGGATGTTAACTCCATGTACCCTAGGCAATTTTAGGATTCCGATTAGCCTTCAATTAATCGGTGGCGACTCTTTCAAATTTTTCGGTCCGGTTGATGACCCCGCTCGACCGAACCCTTCGCTCGCCAAGACCCGACATTTTCAAAAATGAAATTTAAAAATATTTTCCAAACGGGTCGGGGAAAGTCGGATTCGATGTCCGACATGTCCTGTATGAGTGAGAATTATATTTTGACATGAATCAATTATAAGTTATGAAATTGACATTAGGATGGAATGATAAAATGTCTTAAAAAACCTACTTGTCACAATTTTACATAAATTAGCCAAATTAATATATATATATATATAAATAGATAGATAGATATAGATATAGATATTAAATTGTTAAGTCTAAAGAAATTTTGAAAGACAAATGTGAAAATAATTTTAAAAATCTAATATTAAAGGTTTACATTGAAAAAATATAATTTTTGCAATTAATAATAATTGAATAGAGAGAGTGTAAAAAGATAAGGTTCCATCGAGAATTGAATTCTAGTTATTAGATTCAGTGTTTGATAACTCGAATTTAAAAATAATTTAATAAAAACATAATGAGATGAATAATAATTGAATAGAGAGAATGCATAAAAAATGATAAGGTTCCTCCGAGAATTGAACTCGGGTTACCATATTCAGAGTCTGATGTCCTAACCGCTAAACCGTTGAAACTTGAATGCACATAGAAGAAGATATTAATGAAATTTTGTAAGTTATTGGGAGAATGAGTGAGAGAGTTTGAAAGATATTAAACTATGTTACATGACATGCCACATATGAGTGAGAATTATATGTTTGACATGGATCAATTAGAAGTTATGAAATTGATATTAGCAAGGAATGATAAAATGTCTTAAAAAGTTTACTTGTCACAATTCTACATAAATTAGCCAAATTAATATAGATAGATAGATAGATAGATAGATATTAAATTGTTAAGTCTAAAAGAACTTTGGAAGGAAAAATGTGAAAATAATTTTAAAAATCTAATATTAAAGGTTTTCATTGAAAAAATATACTTTTCCAATTAATAATAATTGAATAGAGAGTGTGTAAAAAGGTAAGGTTCCATCGAGAATTGATTTCTAGTTATTAGATTCAGAGTCTGATAACTCGAATTTAAATATAATTGAATAAAACAATAAAGACATTAATAATAATTGAATAGAGAGAATGCATTAAAAATGGTAAGGTTCCACCGAGAATTGAATTCGGGTTACCAGATTCAGAGTCTGATGTCCTAACCGCTAGACCATGGAACCTTGAATGCATATAGAAGAAGATATTAATGAAATTTTGTAAGTTATTGGGAGAATGAGTGAGAGAGTTTGAAAGATTTTAAACTATGTTACATGACATGCCACATATGAGTGAGAATTATATGTTTGACATGGATCAATTAGAAGTTATGAAATTGATATTAGCAAGGAATGATAAAATGTCTTAAAAAGCTTACTTGTCACAATTCTACATAAATTAGCCAAATTAATATATAGATAGATAGATAGATATTAAATTGTTAAGTCTAAAAGAACTTTGGAAGGACAAAGGTGAAAATAATTTTAAAAATCTAATATTAAAGGTTTTCATTGAAAAAATGTAATTTTTGCAATTAATAATAATTGAATAGATAGAGTATAAAAGGTTAAGGTTTCATCGAGAATTGAATTCTAGTTATTAGACTCAGAGTTTAATAACTCGAATTTAAAAACAAATTAATAAAAAAATAATAAGATTAATTATAATTGAATAGAGAGAATGCATAAAAAATGGTAAGGTTCCACCGAGAATTGAACTCGGGTTACCAGATTCAGAGTCTGATGTCCTAACCGCTAGACCATGGAACCTTGAATGCACGTATAAGAAGATATTAATGAAATTTGTAAGTTATTGGGAGAATGAGTGAGAGATTTTGACAGATTTTAAGCAATGTTACCTGACATGTCATGTATGAGTAAGAATTTTATGTTTGACATGGATCAATTAGAAGTTCTGAAATTGACATTAGGAAGGATTGAGAAAATGTCTTAACAAATTTACTTGTCACAATTCTACATAAATTAGTCAAATTAATATATAGATTTAAATTGTTAAGTCTAAAAGAACGCTTGAAAGACAATGTGAAAATAATTTTAAAAATCTAACATTAAAGGTTTCGTTGAAAAAATATAATTTTTGCAATTAATAATAATTGAATAGAGAAAGTGTAAAAAGGTAAGGTTTCATCGAGAATTGAATTCTAGTTATTAGATTCAGAGTATGATAACTCGAATTCAAAAATAATTAAATAAAAACAAATAATGTGATTAATAACAATTGAATAGAGAGCATGCATAACAAATTGTAAGGTTCCACCGAGAATTGAACTCGGGTTACCAGATTCAGAGTCTGATGTCCTAACCGCTAGACAATGGAACCTTGAATGCATATAAAAGAAGATATTAATGACAATTTGTAAGTTATTGGGAGAAAAAACGAGAGAGTTTGAAAGATTTTAAACCATCTTACCTGACATGTCACGTATGAGTTTGAATTATATGTTTGACATTGACCAATTAGAAGTTATGAAATTGACATTAGGAAGGAATGAGAAAATGTCTTTAAAAATTTACTTGTCACAATTCTACATAAATTAGCCAAATTAATATATAGATATTAAATTGTTAAGTCTAAAAGAACTCTTGAAAGACAAAAGTGAAAATAGTTTTAAAAATATAATATTAAAGGTTTTCATTGAAAAAAATATAATTTTTGCAATTAATAATAATTGAATAGAGAATGCAGAAAAATGGTAAGGTTCCACCGAGAATTGAACAGTACCATTTGAACTTGGGTTACCAGATTCAGAGTGTGATGTCCTAACTGCTAGACCATGGAACCTTGAATACACATAGTAGAAGATATTAATGAAATATTGTAAGTTATTGGGACTTGGGAGAATGAGTGAGAGTGTTTGAAAGATTTTAAACTATGTTACATGACATGCCACATATGAGTGAGAATATATGTTTGACATGGATCAATTAGAAGTTATGAAATTGATATTAGCAAGGAATGATAAAATGTCTTAAAATACTTAATTGTCACAATTCTACATAAATTATATAAAATTAATATAGATATATATATGGGTTAAATAGCAAGTAGCTACCTGAACTTTGGACGTTTTGCAACGATCTAACTAAACTTTAAAAATTCAAAACGATCTACCTCAACTTTGAAAAATGTGCAAATAGATACCTCCGTCCAATTTTTGACGAATTTCCAACGACTTTCCGACGGAAAATTGGACGGAGGTAGCTATTTGCACATTTTTCAAAGTTGAGGTATGCCGTTTTGAATTTTCAAAGTTCGGGTAGCTCGTTGCAAAACGTCCAAAGTTCAAGTAGCTACTTGATATTTAACCCTATATATATATAGAGAGAGAGATAGAGATATTAAATTGTTAAGTCTAAAAGAACTTTGGAAGGACAAATGTGAAAATAGTTTTAAAAATATGATATTAAAGGTTTTCATTGAAAAAATATAATTTTTGCAATTAATAATAATTGGATAGAGAGAGTGTAAAAAGTTAAGGTTCCATCGAGAATTGAATTTTAGTTATTAGATTCACAATTTGATAACTTGAATTTAAAAATAATTAAATAAAAAAATAATGAGATTAATAATAATTGAATAGAGAGAATCCATAAAAACTGATAAGGTTCCACCGAGAATTGAACTCGGGTTACCAGATTCAGAGTCTGATGTCCTAACCGCTAGACCATGGAACCTTGAATACACATAGAATAGGATATTAATGAAATTTTGTAAGTTATTGGGAGAATGAGTGAGAGAGTTTGAAAGATTTTAAGTTATGTTACCTGACATGTCACGTATGAGTGAGAATTATATCCTGACATCTCTAATATTAAAAGTTTTCATTGAAAAATATAATTTTTGCAATTAATAATAATTGAATAGAGAGAGTGTAAAAAGGTAAGGTTCCATCGAGAATTGAACTTAGGTTACCAGATTCAGAGTGTGATGTCCTAACTGCTAGACCATGGAACCTTGAATACACATAGTAGAAGATATTAATGAAATATTGTAAGTTATTGGGAGAATGAGTAAGCAGGTAAACATAATTAAAAGATATATATATATTGAATTATAACAATTATATTAAATTGAAAGATATATATAATAATTATAAGTTATGAAATTGACATTAGGATGGAATGATAAAATGTCTTAAAAAGCTTACTTGTCACAATTCTACTTAAATTAGCCAAATTAATATATATATATTAAATTGTTAAGTCTAAAAGAACTCTTGAAAGACAAATGTGAAAATAATTTTAAAATTTTAATTTTTGCAATTAATAATAATTGAATAGAGAGAGTGTAAAAAGGTAAGATTCCATCGAGAATTGAACTTGGGTTACGAGATTCAGAGTGTGATGTCCTAACTGCTAGACCATGGAACCTTAAATACACATAGTAGAAGATATTGTAACCTGCACTAATTAGTGTTGTCGTAAGAACTTACGTCTTCATGCGTCAGGATCTTGAGAGTCCTGCATGAAATCATCTTCAAGGCTATTAGCCTCTCCAACACTTTCCTCATCCGAATCATTAAGGATTTCCTTTAATCGCTTTTTAAATTCGGCTATTGAATAGAAGGATAACAACTATTTTAAGAGGTTAGCCATATCCTTTTTAGGAGGTTCAGGTGAATCAGAAACTTCAATTAAGGGTCTTATAATTATCATCCATTTTTGTGAATAAACAGAATCTTCACGAAAGAATTCATATTTATCCCACCATTTTATAAATAGTTTCCTTCCTAAATAAGGAATTGTTGCAAATGTTACACCAAATTTTTGACTTATTAGTCATATTATTGCTGCTTTACTGTTTATTTTATAGTAAAGGACAAACAGTACCTGTCTGTCACTTCCCTGTTGATGAAGACCTCTAAACTCTAAAGTCCTTTGCTGAAGTCCGAAGAAGAAGGTGTCTATTTAAAGGCAGCTTCATCCTAAATGAAAGGGATGAAAAAAATTACATTCTCTCTATATCTATTTTTGTACTTCAAATCAGAGTATGTATTGCATACCTCGTAGTCTGTATTAAAACTGGATAGCATTTATTTATTTTAATGCTTTGTTAGTTGAAACAAATATATTTGAGTTTATAAATATATAACATATATTTTTATAAGATTTTTAAGATTCACTTTAATAATATTATTATTAGTTCACATGTTCAATTTTATATTAAAAATGAAATTATAATAAGTTATGAGATGTTTCTTAATTAATTTATTTAATTTGTAATATAAAAAATTATTATGTGCATAATTTATATTTATAAAATATAATATTATGTATTTTGGTATTGTATAAATTCCATTGCATAAAAGTTATTTTACACAAAATTATAAATATACATGTGAAAAATTAAGATTTTGTAACTTATCTTAATAATGAATGAGAAATGTTGAAAGTTTTTAAATTGATTTACATGACATGCCACTTATGAATGATAATTGTTTGTTTGACATTAGGAGTAAGAATATGCATAAAAAAACTTATGTGTCACAATTATATACAATTTATTCAAATTAATATATATATATATATATAGTTAAGTCTAAAAGAACTCTTGAAAGACAAATGTGAAAATAATTTTAAAAATCTAATATTAAAGGTTTTCATTGAAAAAATATATTTTTTGCAATTAATATTAATTGAATAGAGAGAGTTTAAAAAGGTCAAGTTGCATCGAGAATTGAATTCTACTTATTAGATTCAGTGTGATAACTCGAATTCAAAATTAATTAAATAAAACAATAATGAGATTAATAATAATTAAATAGAGAGAATGCATAAAAATTGGCAAGGTTCCACCGAGAATTGAACTCGGGTTACCAGATTCAGAGTCTGATGTCCTAACCGCTAGACCATGGAACCTTGAATGCTAATTTTGGACCAATTTAATAAACGACCTAAGAGATCAAATATGGAAATTGGAAAACGAAAAACCGTGCATACTCTCCCTCCCACGATCTGAGTGGGAAGTATCTGTATCACCACAGTCCACGTATATCCATTGCCGGCGCGGCGGCTAACGTCAACGGTAAGGACACTGTCGGACAAACTCAATTCAGTCCCTGTCTACACGTTCTTCCCATACATGATACATTGCATTTCTTGAGGTTCAGAGCGTGTGAATTTCGCGCTCTTCACTAATCCTTTTTTATCTGCGATCTGCTAATTCGTCTGAAGTAAGAAAGCATCTGCCTTGCTGGAACCTTAAACGATCTTCCCAACAGTTTAGTAGATAGCCAAGGTGGAAAGGTGGCCCTGCGCGCCTGTTGAGCTATCCTTTAGCAGGGGTCGGGAAGAAACAACAGATTGGTGCAACAAAGGATGAGCTGTTTGATGGGCTTGTATCATAATTTGGAATTAGCTCTAGAGCTTTCGATAAATTAAGTTGACTTCTCCTGTGTTGGAGCACGTAATGGCAGCTTTAGGGAATTGATTATTAGTTTTGATTGCCGCCACTAGCTATATTTGGTCATAGTCATATGCATCTGTGAGCACATTTGTTAGGGATTTGGCACTGTTCCCTTGTTGATTATTCCATGTTATTTCCTATTTTAGGACCCATCTAGTCCTTGAGGATCTCCAAATGGTTTGTCATGAGATGCTTTCTGAATGCTGTATCTATTCATTCTGATGTCAATATTATCGCCACTTTCTGCAGAATATAATCATGTTTGAGAATGTGGATTCTACATCTCAATCCCATTGTAGATGGATGGCACCATTTTTGTTTAATTCCCTTGGAACATTAGTCTTTGCAGCTGTCATATATGTAAGACGATCAGGGAGTTCCAGTACCCATGGCGTGAGAAATTGGCAAAATACTGAGGTGAGCTCTCAAAGGGTGTTTGGGGATACTGGCACCTTTGGGGATCAGTGCCCCGTTGCAGAGCCAGACTGAGGAAGGAAGCCTTCTTTCAGGTCAAGATTGGCAGTTCGATCCCGAGAGGAAGGAGATGAAGACTAAGAGGAAAGGACATCAGGTCAACAGAATAGCAGCTGAGAAACGAGCAAATACAGAACGGCTGATGCAGATGATGCCTGGTATGTTGCTCGAGTATAAGAAGCGCAGGTGGCAGAAGAAGATTATCGAAGAAGAGAAGAAGTGATTAAAAGTAACCACTGCAGTGATTAATTCTGGATAATGTGAAGTTGAACACTGTTGTTGCATTCTATGCAATGCCGAAAATGGTAGATCCTTCTTTAGTATGTGGTGTTGCAACTTCCTTCTCTGAAAGTAAACCATAATAACGAGGCTTGGGTTCTGTTCTCAAAGGATCAACCTGGATATGATATGCATAGTAGAACGGGTGGAAGTGGAACAATGCCTAATTGTTGACACACCAACAAAATAATAAGAAGGAAACGTGCGAAAAGTATATAACATTATAAAAAGAAGGTTCCACCGAGAATTGAACTCGGGTTACTAGATTCAGAGTCTAATGTCCTAACCGCTAGACCATGGAACCTTTGATGTCAAGAAAAAGTTTATATATATATATATAGCAGCATTTCCTACGAAACACAATAATACGATATAAACCCGCACAAAAAAAAGCGTGTTCATAGAAGTATATGACAAAACGATAGCACGAACATGATAACATGAACGTATTTTCGTGCTCGTGTTTATGTATCAGAACACGACACACTCGATAATACGATAAAATTGAATTGTTTTTTGTTGACTATAAATTTGGACTTAAAAATCTATTTTTTTAAATACTTTTCTAAATGTGTTTCATTTGTTATCTTTTAAAAGTCTACTTAGATATATAATTTTTAGAGCTTGTCAATTATACATTAAAAACTCGTGAAATTTAATGTTTGAATTGATAATTCTTATTATAAACAATTCGTTATTTTAATATTTTTTAAAAATTTCGTATATGAACATATAACTGACTAACTTAACACAACAAAATAATATAACATGAACACGCACGAAAAATTGTATATCGTGTTTGTGTTGATTGTTGAGGAACATGACACGATAAACTTATCGTGCGTGTTCGCGTATTTGGTAAGTGTCGATAAACGTATTGGTACACATGATATTACGGTCGTACACATGATTTAATACCATAAATGAACCTAACTGTACCACCCAGTGCTAACCTCAGCATGTCCGACACGTATCCGCTGTACTTGAAGATTCCACATTCTTCTCCATTTTACCTTTCACAAAGGTCTGACCTCCATCTTCTTTCTTTCTTAGTTGCCGTGGGTGTATTAGTGGGTTACAGTTAGTTCTACCTTTAATAATGAACACCAAGCAAGCAGTACTAATGAAAGAACATGACACAGACGTTAATTGAAGCGAAGCATTAGAATTTAGAACAAGATAGTATGTTCGATCAGAAACCCTAATTATGTGACAAGGAACATTAATAAGAGTTATTTTGTCCCCCCGTGTCATGTTTTGGTATCATTTTTTTCTTCAATCGGGCCAGCCGACAGCCGGAGCGTCTGATTTGGAGACCATGTTATAATATTAAATAATTCACAGGTTTGACAAACTTATAATGAAGTGGAGACTTTGATTCCACAACCTCGCGTTGATCACATCATTGCATCGGACCACGATTTGTCCATTGCATTTGCATGTACTAATACATAATAACAGAATTTATAAAAATAAATTATACAGTATCTTAATTTACAAATTGTTGCATATATAAAGAGAGATTAGATTTTTAATGACATATAATATACTTTTTTTAATTTCTGTAAATTATTAGAATATATTTAAATAAATTTTATATATATACAAAGTAAAATTAAATAACTTTCATGGCATAATTTTTTTTATTTAAATAAAACTTTACAATCTTCAATTGTAGTACATTTGTGCAATTTTTATGCCCGGCCCCGTTGCTTGGGGGATCCCCACAACAGGAATCTAATTGCAAATTTCAGTGTGATCTACTTTTATTTAATTTCAAGACCGATTTGACGTCCAAAAGCTATTATTTAATTAATTTTACAAAGAAGAAAAAAAAACAATGGATCTGAGGCTCCAAACCGTCCTCTTTGTCCCCTTCATAGAAAGCAGTCAACCCTTTGAACCTCGTTATCTCCATCTTTCATTGGCTCCCCTCCTCTCCTATAAGTTCATTTCAAACCCTAAATCTCCCAACACAGACATACAGAAACACAACCGAACCTCTTCCCCACGCCATGGCCAACAATGCCTTCTCCTTCCCCACCACTATCGAACTCGAGTTTGGAGTCAGTTTGGCTCCAGATTCTGCAGCGGCCGACCGTATATTCCTCAACGGAAAGCTGATGCCGCATGAGTTCCAGATCCATCCTTCTCTTCCACTGAAGCGAATCGATAATTGGAGTAGCAGCAAGGAGTCACTGCATTCATGGCGAAGCAGTAGCATTGGCAGCAGCAGTGCGAGAAGTGATAACTCACTGCTGCAACAGACCATATGTGTATCAGGAAATGGAAGTCAGCGGAGGCGAAGGTCTAGAAGCTTGTCGTCACGACAATGGCAGTTTATTGCACCGATGCCAACATTAACGTTGGAACATACAGAGGCAGTTTCTTGGAGGAGGACGAAAAATGGGGACAGTGAGGAAAAAGGGTCCCACAAGAAAAAAGGGTTACTGCGATCTTTTATGTCGACGTGCATGCAATGCCATGCACTAGAGCCACGTAAACGAAGGGGTGACGGTGATTTCATGTTGTATTGGATTGAGGACTAATTGTTTAAGTTAGAATTATCAGTAAATAAGTATTTGAATCTTATTATTGTAAATTGGACAGAGATAACTATTTGCACCTTCATCCAAGTTGAGGTAACCCGTTTTAAATTTTAAAGTTCGAGTAACTTGTTGCAAAACATTTAAAGTTCAGGTAGCTTCTTGGTACTTAACACTAAAAAAATTTAAGGGAGTCAATTTTTTACTTAATCGGTGGGTGATTAAAGTTGTATTTGAGTTGGACAGTTTTTATTCATGAATCATCTTCACACAACTCATTCACTTTGCATGAAAATTGAGTTGTATATTTTAACTACTCGTATAATAGATATATGGTAAAATATGATATTGTCCCATAATATTTGATCAAGATTCGTGTTTCTTCCTTAAAATATAAATTGTAATTTTTTTTTTCATGTTTGGTCAAAGTTCGAGTTTACCCCTCCTCCTGTAAACATTTCAATCCAAATTTAACAGAATAAGTTTTAAAAAGTACAAAACTAACAGAAAACTTTAAAAAATATAGCAATTCCCTTCCAAACTTTTGCAAATATTATAATTGAGTCTCGATTCGATCGTGACTCGATTGAGCCCCAATTGAGGGGGCTCGTGGGGACCACGTTTGGGTCTTAAAAGTATTTATTTTCGAAAAAAAAAAATTAAAAAAGTATATATGTAAAATAAATATTTAGCAAAATGTTCAACTGCGCAGGTCTACCACCTGCGTTTTTGGCAAATTTTTTTTTTTTTTTTAAAACACATGAATTTTGAGAAGACACAACACACAACCAGTCACAACAGTATCAAACAAAGAAAATGAATTTTTGAAAAAATATTTTTTTGGAAAACTTCAATGAATATGGACTAGTTCTCTATCAAGAGAAATCTAAAAACCTTTGCTGGTGTTGTTGGATATGCAAGTGGAAACAACGGTCTATCAGAAACCACGTTGATTTTAAGTATGCTTATGGTTTTCCTCCTAAATAGAAATTGAGAGATAGTCTCACGCGTTGCTTCATCTCAGTATTCATAGGTCCAAATTCCTCTACGCTAGTCTCACCAAATTCCTCGGCTGGTTCTCTATCAAGAGAAATCTAACCCCCTTGCTGGTGTTGTTGGATATGCAAGTGGAAACAACGGTCTATCAGAAACCACGTTGATTTTAAGTCTGCTTATGGTTTTCCTCCTAAATAGAAATTGAGAGATAGTCTTACACGTTGCTTCATCTCAGTATTCATAGGTCAACATTCCTCTACGCTAGTCTCACCAAATTCCGCGAGGTAAAACATTAAAACAAAGTTGTTTATTCACAAGTTTCTGAATGAGACTTTTCTTCAAATACACTAGCTAGTTTGACACTAGCTTGTTTATCCTCACCCGAACTCCAAAACTCCTCATCTGAAGACTTTTGATTTTCTGCATAAATTCCTCCAGTAAACAAGAAAGGAAGTTATAAGAGAGGACTTTTAAAAGTATGTATGCCATAATTTTTTTTTTAAAAAGTATGTATGCAAATTTTTTTTTTAGCAAAATGTGCATCTACGCAGGTAGACCAGTAGCGTTTTTCAGACATAAATACTTTTCAAAATTCATCGTTATAAGAAGTTAAATACTTTTTTCCTGTCCTAAATTTTCCAACTTGTTCTGAACAACATCCGCGAGGTAAAACATTGAAGAGTTGAAACAATTATTATTATTTAAAATCCAACATTGACATGGTTACTTTTTAAAAAAACTCAATTAAAAAGCTATAGTCATTGGAGAAGCTTTATAAGATATTCAGAAGATGTTGAGTCAGAGATGTACGTCTCTCTAGCCTGGTTAGTGTTAATGTGTTATGCTTATGCTTTAACAATTGTAGCCTGGTGAGACTAGTCTAGAGAATGAACAAGCATCAGGTCGCTTGAAAGACATTGGTTACCGTACCATGTTAGTATCTAAACTTCACATTTTTAGAGAACCAGACGAGAGTCAAGAGTGGAAACCCCAAAGAGCTATTTTGCAGCAGTAATTCCTGAAAATGTCAAACTAGCTAGGGTGTTTTACCTCAGGTGAGACTAGACTAGAGAATGAACACTCTGCTGCTTTAAAAAAAAAACGGAAAAAAAAATTGAAAAACGCATGTAGGTACATGCGTAAATCAACATTTTCATAATTCTTTTTTTACCATATACAAATTTTGTGTCTGACAATGTTACTTTTTAAAATTTATCAAACTCACGCCATCTGTTTTCCACTTTATAAGAAACGTTTGTTTGTTTGTGTGAATATATTTAGTATTTCCGGCTTCTGGAAAACGTCTTAAATAGCAAATAAATAGAATACAATCTTTATCATTAATTAAAAGATTTCCATTTCCATCTGATCTGGCCAGGCCGCCATTAAAATCTCAGGGTATTATTATTATTTTCCAATTAGTTTGACCATATCGATAGATTTTACCGAAACAAACCCCATATAGCTCAATCAAGCGAATTCAGCATTGAGGGAGCGGCGTCAAGGATGGGAGAGACCACCACTTCAGATGCTGTCCCGTTTCTGGAATCTTCTCTCGGCGGCAGCGCCAATGGTGGAAGAGGAAGAGGAGGAGGAGAAGAGCGATCTTCGAAAGTACGGCGGTGGATGCAGAGAGTGGTGGACGTGGAAGAAGCGAAGCAGCAGCTTCTGTTCTCTCTTCCGATGACTCTCTGCAACGTGTTCTACTACTGCATCACTCTCGCCTCCGTCATGTTTGCCGGACACCTAGGAGAGCTCGAACTCGCCGGCGCCACCCTCGCCAACTCATGGGCAACCGTCACTGGCTTCGCTTTCATGGTAGACTCTCTTTCTCTTCTCTATTTTAGACCACAATTTCTTCTTTTTGTTCACAGCAAAAGTTTATCAGAATGTAGATCACTCAATTTTCGGTCAAATTAATGTTTTCTATAGTTTTAAAAAAATAAACTTATACAAAATTGTAAGTAGCTTGCTAAAATAGTTTATATCAGTTTTTCAATATATATCTGGCAGAAAACAAATATAATTATAAAACATAAATCTACCTAATGGAGTGGAGTATGTGCTATATGAATAATATTATTAAGCATGTTTTCTCCGGACTTAAATAATCACTACAAATAAAGTGTTAAAATGCTAATAAAAATAGTTAGTTAGGTACATATTCTCAAAGGTGTATAAAACAAGACTAATTATCAAGTAAATTTAGTAATAATCTTACCTAATAGGCTAATTCTATAATAAAATATATGAATATGATGTCATGACTCCACCTAATGGTGAATTCAATCATTTATTTTAGTGAGAATAAAAATTAAAATATGTGTAAACAGTTGAATCTAAAAAATTTAGAAGATGTAAAATGTAAAATTTGAAAAAATAAATAAAAAAATTATTAGATTTTTTAGGTTTTTAAAATTTAAGAGGGTCAATTGCTCCCTCATTTTTTTCGATGGCTTCGTGCCAACTCCACACCTCTGCGCAACGTTAACGCGTTAATTTATATATATATATATATAATTTATTTTTTCCCATCAAATCACTTTATATATATATATATATATATAAATTAGCTGGCCCTTGATTTTTGTTTTTTTCTTTTGAATAAAAATTTATTGCCAACATAAAGTCAAAGTCAAAGAAAGTTTTTTGTTGTGAAGTAAATTAGTTGATTGGACACTACTACTCAATTCACTTAAAATAAACAATAACAGTGCGCTGCAGTATCTAGAATATCATAATTTCAATTAGGATCTCTATTTGTATAGATAATTGAGTATATTTTATTACACTTATTCATAATTATGATTTTTAGACACATATTTACTTACATATTCACATCGAGACATTAATATGTTTCCTAGTCCTCAAAATAATTTCTGAATTTTATTATATAGAAAATTAACTCAATTATTAATATACTAGATATTCAGTTTCCGTTTTGCTTAATTAGTAGTATATTTTTTATTTTTTATATTTAATATAATTTATTTTTTATATTTAATATAATTTATTTTTAGAATGGTACATTGTATAACATATTTAAATTATTTTTAAATGAATATAGTGTAAAATAATTTTAAAAATAAAATAAAAAGTTTAAAAAGTTAATTTTTTTCTATTGAATATACACTATAATAATTTTTCAAAAAATTAAGTATTATAAGTTTTAATTGTTTACAATAAAAATATTAAAACTTAAAAATGCATGAAACAATTAATTATATAGATAAGTTATTATAAATTATATTATGAAATACAAAAAATATATATTATATTAAGTGCATTTGTTCATAATACTTAAAAATGCATGAGTCAATAATTAAAATTAATATTAACAATTAATAATAAAATAATAATTAATACTTTAAGTTAAATATTTGTATGATTTAATTTTGTGCATATGTTTACAAAAGCCTATTAAAATCATTAGTAATTGTTTTATTTATTTTAGTAATAATAATATTATATTATATTATATTTTTATATAAATTGTATTTTAAATAGGTTGAGTTATAAATATTTAAAAACTATTTTTCAAAAAACCGTAAAAATTATGTTAATATCCATATAATACTCTTGACTTATTTTTTATGGTTTATTACTTCTATCAATGTACATATAACAATATTAGTATTTTTCTATCAATAGTCACAATCTTTAATGTTTTAGTATAGATATTATATTTTATCTATTTGGTAATTGTAAATTATATTAAGTTTATAAATATATAATATTTATTTTTTTAACATTGTTAACATTTATTGTGATATTATTGTAATGAAGTAGGTGATGTTTATATGTGACTAATGTCTTATTTTAATAAGAGTATTATGTGATATATGAAATGATCCTTAATTAATATATATTTTAATTTGTAAAAGTAAATTTTAATATATGCATACTTGATATTCATAAAATATAATATTATGTATTTTATTATTATTTAAATTTTAATTCATAAAAAATAGGGTTAATTATCAAATAGGTAGCTGAACTTGACATGATTTGGCAAGTAGGTATCTAAACTTTTTTTTGCTGCAAATAGGTTGCCGAACTTTTGGAAATTAGCAAATAGGTTCTTGACATTAATTTTTCTGTTGGTTTGTGACGAAAATTGGTTTAGAATCGGTTCGATCGAATCACTTTATTTTTTATTTTTTTAATGTATAATTTATATACCAAATATATGTATGACTTGGTTTAGGGTTCACCAAACTTTTTTTCTCAAAAAAAAGTTTTAAAGCACATATTACACTCCTCGGAGTGTTTATCCCTACATTTCTATTTTTTTTTCATCTTATCTATTTTTTTTTTATATGTATATACATACTTTCAATTTCTTTTAACTTACCCAATCAAAATTATAAAGTGTTTGCCAGGTCGTTTGCTTTCCACGTGGCTAAATTTACGTTGTCCACAATAGTTATAATTATAATTGCTTGCATGCATATAATTAATTGTGAAGAAAATCTAGATTAAGGTGACCTCGATCGGGACAGTCCGGACAAACTTTTCTCCAAAAATCATTTTGAGCCCAAAAATTCTGGATTCATGTTGGGAGGACCGAGACCGAGTTCATTTAAAAAAATTCGTTTAAGACAGCCGTGCTTGATTCGGGTCAATCTCGATCCTTGACCAATTTTTCTCTAAAAATAAATATTCAAAATTTTTAAATACAAGATACAATGCAAATATTATATTAAGTATCCGATACATAATAAAATACAAATATCATTACAAATATACAAATATCATTTCAAATATCCGATACCAAAATTTTGATTTGCTTGCTTATTTTCCCGGATTTGCTGCTGATTGCTGATTGTGTCTGTAGACTTTCTTGAGCTGTATATTGTAATATTGATATTCTGACATGCTGATCTTTAGAACTCCCAAGTGATGAAGTGTGTTGTTCCTTTCCCAGGTGGGTTTAAGTGGAGCCCTAGAGACCCTTTGCGGTCAAGCCTTTGGCTCCAAGCTATATCGAACCCTAGGAATCCACCTACAAGCCTCATGCATCATTTCAGTCTCCTTCTCCATCCTCATCTCCATCATTTGGTACTATACTGAACCTATCCTACTCTTCATCCATCAAGACCCCATAATCGCTCAAACCGCAGCCTCGTATATGAAACTACTCATCCCCTCAATCTTCGCATACGGAATCTTACAAAACATACTAAGATTCCTTCAGACACAAACTGTCTTGTTGCCTCTTGTTGTGTTTTCCTTCATTCCATTAGCCATCCACATTGTCATTGCCTATGCTTTCGTCCATTGGACCCCTCTCGGCTTCAAGGGGGCCCCGCTTGCGGTTTCTGCTTCAATGTGGTTGTCTGTTATCTTGTTGGCAATGTATGTGGTTTGGTCGAACAAGTGTGAGAGTTCATGGGATGGTCTTACTTCCGAAACGTTTGGTTATATCGTCTTGAACTTGAAGTTGGCTTTGCCTTCTGCAGCAATGGTGTGGTAGGCGTGAGATGATATTTCAAGGAACGTGTTACGTTTATTTTTTATTATATATATATGTATAATAGTATTGTTGGATTTGTGTTAGCTTGGAGTATTGGGCGTTTGAGATTCTAGTGTTGATCGCGGGGTTGATGAATGACGCAGAGGAATCGACTTCTTTGATTGCAATGTGGTAAGGATCTCGGACTAACTTGTAAGATATGTAAAACTTTGAGGACCTTATGTGTCTAACTAATTAGATGCGAATCTAACCACTGGCTTGTAGCGTGAATACAGAAGCAATTGCCTACATGGTGGTATATGGTCTCAGTGCTGCTGCAAGGTAAGTACTTACAAACTAGCTATCTACCTCATTTCAATGTTGGTGAAATCATATGCGCGTGAGTGCATGTTTTTATGCGTATTAATAAATTTATCCGGCCTGTTAAATTTATATTAAACACGAGCACACATGGTAAAATTATAGCGTCATATTTATGCACACGAATATGACACATATTTTTTCGTATGTGTTCATATTGTGTTGTGTTAACGTACGAAATTTGTAAGAAAATAATGAACTACTGAGAATAAAAATTATGAATTCAAACATAAGATTTTACAATTATTTCATTTAGAATTGTAACAACAAAATGAAATTTAAATCATTACATGAATTAGACTTGCTCAAAAAAGTACTTAAATATCATACTTATAACACAACTTTATCATGTTATTGTATTATTATAATATATAAACACAAATACGATACTAACATCAGCTTGCTTTATCATATTTGTTATATACTTCCACAAAAACAATTTTTTCATAAGTATTCGTGTGATATTACTTAATAAAAATGTGAGTGGACACTATTTCTGCAGCACAAGAGTGTCAAATGAACTGGGAGCAGGCAACGTCAATGGAGCCAAGAACGCCATGTTTGTGACCTTGAAGCTGTCTGTGATACTTACATTAATCATCGTGGTCGCTCTAGGGTTTGGCCACCACTTGTGGTCTGGTCTCTTCAGTGATAGCACCACCATTATTAAAGCCTTTGCTTCCATAACACCATTGCTCGCGATGTCCATCACAGTGGATACGTTTCAAGGCATCTTATCAGGTTAGTAGGGTTTCATGCTATAAAGTGTAATACAAAGCATATAAATCTCAACATTGGATTGCTTTTGTCGGATCTATAGAAAGTATTAACCCAACGTAGAATCAATAAACAAAGTTTTCAGCTAACATTTTACGGCATGGTTCTTCATCTACAATACCAAATCCAGGTGTGGCCCGTGGATGCGGTTTGCAGCACCTAGTCGTTTACGTCAACCTGTCAATGTTTTATTTGATCGGTGTCCCGATCGCAGTGCTTCTTGCATTTACATTTAACTTGGAAGCCAAGGTACGTAATGAAAACTTCTGACAATATATATATATATATATATCATCGGGTTGTTGCTGAATATATATATATATAGGGACTCTGGATCGGGTTAATATGCGGGTTGTCTTGCCAGTCTACAACTCTGTTGGTCGTCATCCTTCGAGCTAAATGGGGCAGACTGGAGTTTCCTGCCAATGGGCATGCCGAAACCCTATAAATATAGGGAAAAGTATGAAAATGGTGCAACATGTTTCACCAAAATGATTTTTGGTGCTATTTGTTTTTTGACGATGGTTAAAGGTTAATTACGTTTGTAAATGAACCTTCCGTCTACAAAACGTTTAATTATATCGTTAAGTTGTCACGTTATTGTCAAGTGACTTTATAAACAGTATTTTTAGTTGTAAATCAATTTGGAAAAGACCTATATGCCCTCTCCTTATTTGTTAAGTTGTTTGTCAGTTTTTTTTTTCTTTGGTGCTGGTTCGTCTCCTCTCCTTGAAGCTCAGTTTCTCTATGATTTTCGTCTCGGTGGACTTCCTCTCTTCTTGGCTTCCTTCTCCATCTCCTCCCTTCATTGATAGCTTCAATCTCTCTCAAATTCTATCAAATCCTTGCAAATTTGCCGCGGAAAAGCGAAATTCGTGGTCTGATCAAATCCACTGTCACGATTATGTGAATTCAACAACCGCAGTAATTTCTGTGTTGATGGACAAGAACTTGCTGGACTATACTGTAAAATCTCTGTGTGTAGGAGAAGGATCTGCAATCAGTGCCCGTACATTGCACGAATTAGGGTATGCAGACCCTCGCGTTGCTGATTAGCACAAATTCTTCTCCCTCAAGCAGAAGAATTCCATACACGAGCTCGATTTCAAGGACGGTTCCTTTGATTTCGTTATGTCCCAAGTCATCCACAAGATTTTGGTGTCTGCATTGATGGTGCTCGAGATCGAGCGTGTGTTGAAGCCCGGAGCGATTGGGTCTATGCTTGTGAGCTCGATCCCAGACAGTCTGATTCGATCAGCAAACCTTGTTTCTTCATTGTTGAAGACTTCCGATGTTGTCCATGTCAGTTTCATTGGTAACTTCACTCTGGTCGTGTTCAAGAAGAGATTCGACAATCTCAGTTTTCTCAACCAGGTCAAACTACCCAACGACTGCCCATCGATCACCAAGAACAAAGCTTTTATCATTTTCATAAAGCCTTTGGAGAAAAAGCAGAGATTCACTTACCTGCCAAACTTTGCCAATGTTTCTTCAAGAAAACAATTTGTTTATATCGATATCGGAGCAAGCCTGGAAAACCATCCATGATTGGGAATCAGATGAGGTTTTTTTGAACAGAGGTAATGCAATAGAGTTCCTTCGATATTGCTTCGTATAGGCGGAGATCCTGGATAGTCGTTGCTAAATCGTTGAATATTGGGGAAGTGCTGTAGGATTCCTATTCAAGATCACTGCAGTAAATTCTTTTCGTAGTCGAATTACTGACAATGAGATGCGAAAGGATGTTTGGTATAACCAAAGCATCAGTAGCGAAAGCCAATTCTCCGACAAAACGTTGAATGGAGCTTCATTGATAGGTTTGATTTTCTGGGTTGGTTAAAGGAAACTGTAAAGAATGCAGATTTCGTGGTTCTGAAGATGAACTTTGAAGAAGAAGACTCTGAATAGGATGGATGACAAGGGCATGAATGGTATTTCAAATTTTGGTTTTTACAATAAGAGTCACGTGACATATCACGTGTTATATTAACGTACATGTTTAACAGAAGTTAGACGGAAGTACTAAAAACCATTTTTTCATAAATATGTTGTACCTAAAACCATCATCTGGGTTGAAAAAACATTTTGGCGAAACATGTTGCACAATTTTCATACTTTTCCCATAAATATATCTACAGAAGAGAATAAAGGTAGTTACAGAAGAAACTAGGGCATCAATCTCAGTCATTTCTTACAAAGATGAAATTCATAGGAGACAATTTGTTAGGGTTTGAAAGCTGGAATTTTGAATGTACAATGCTTTTTTGGATATATAAAATTGTCTTCATAATTTGGAATCGGAAGGGTTAAGATTAAAGTTTTTTTTCCCCAAAGTAACCTATATAATGGAATTTAAACTTTGTTCATTTCTTAGGAATCATAAATTATTTTATTAATTCAATTTCTTCTATAAAGTTTGTTCAAATCGTAAATCATTTTACTAATTCATTCAATTTCTGCTGCAGAGTATACCCCACAAAATATTTGATTAGTTTTATTGTTTGAAAAAATAAAAACACGAAGCTTCGAGGAACAAACAATGAGAAGAACTGTAATATGATAGTTCTTATGTAGTATTCCATTTTACATGCATATATATATGGAATATGTTATGAGAATGGAATGTTTTCAAAATCGAATCGTTAATAAAAAAATAACAATTTATTTATTTTGCTCCATTATTTAATCGTCACGTTATTGAAGCTAATCAATTTTAAGCAAATTTTGAGTTTTCTTTAAATCCTAAAATTTTCTTCCCTCATATTTGATAAAAATGCAAATTTGTTTATTCCGTCAATTTTTTCATCCAAATTTAACATATAAAGTTTTGAAAATTGACAAAAAAAAGAGAAAACTTTCAAAATGTCACAATTTAACCGTTCTAAACTTTTTTAAATGTTACAATTGAGACATGAATCAATTGTGGCTCGATTAAGCTCCAATTGAGGACTCAGGTCTTGATCTTGACCTAGACCAATTTACCCACCCATGGGAGTCAGTTCTACATCAAGATCTACATTCAAGCCCCAATCGAATCGGGACTCAATTGTAACATTTGAAAAAGTTTAGAATAATTAAATTGTGACATTTTGAAAGTGTTCTGTTATTTTTGTTAATTTTCAAAACGTATTCTTGTTAAATTTGAATAAAAAATTGATTGAGATAGTAAATTTGCCCTTTAGTCAAATAACGATAGAAAAAAATACGATTTAAATTTTAAAAAAACTACTCAAAATCTAGCCTAATAAACATTAGGAGCAATATATTTTTGGGTTAGCTACCTCAACCGTTACTTATTTTTTACATGTGTGATTAAAAGGTTACTCATCTTTTTTTGTGTAACTGAACCGTTACTTAAGTTTGAGGATGTGACTGAATGGTTATTTCGTTAAGTTTTCGCCACATATCTCCGTCCGACTGTCACGAGGAAGTCACGTGACTTAATTTAAAGATGATTCTACCCCCCTTATGTTTATGGATTATGATGTAGTAACGGTTAGGTAACAAAATGTCCAAACTAAAGTAACCGTTTGATAACATTTAAGAGAAGACAAAACGTCATTTAACAACTTCTCCACAAACATAAGTCACCACATTTGCAAACGACACAATGTTCTTCATACATCAGTTACAGACAAAGGTTACTGACAAATGACATACTAAGTAGTTAAATGACATACTAAGGTTAATGACAAATGAAATACAAACGACACAATGTTCTTGTTTGTCTATGTATGCATGCATATGAATCATCCTTCATCTCAAGTTTGTCGGATGAATTATGCATAAATGATAATCTGAATCATTTATCTGGATAACTTTTTTGGGCCAGTAACTGTTAGAGAATTGGAGTGTTCAACAAAGAACAGGAAAAAGACTTGTCCTCAACACCAAAGTAACAACTTCAAAAAGCAGCAATTATAGTAGATAGCTTCGAAACAGAGCTATCAGAAAAGGATGAAGAGCAATTTGATTGAAATACAAATGGCCTACTCACATGTCGTTGCCGATTCCGAGATTGAGCAAAGCGTAAAGTGCAAAAAATCGTGAATTGAGATTGGCGCGGACGAGAAAGAGGAAGAACTTCGGAAGCTGACATCGTGAGCATGAATATTGGACACGATTGAAAAGAGGAGGAAAACGAAAATGAGGAAGTTGGGGTTTAGGGTTTAATAAACGCTTCTAATTAGAAGAAGGGTATATTAGGAAATTTAAATTTGAACAATGTCACTTGCACAGTACATGCGCAAATTTAACAAATATAACTATTCAGTCACATCTGCCAACATAAGTAACGGTTGAACTTAAGTTTGAACAGTTCAGTAACATTTTTCAACGTAAACAACATAAGTAACGGAACCTACATTTTTTTTATTTCATTTCATACTAGCAAATGGTCATTTTTGTGAGACCGAGGCTAAAATAAAATGGTCGAATAATATCTTCTTCCAAAAATGACATATTTACCCCCGCAAATCATAAAAAAAAAGGACACGTGTCATATCATTAGAGAAATACTTTCTTCTCCTCTTCCACACATCGTTATCTCTCCATCCCCTACTGAACACGGTGTTTACGCAGACAAATGTAAAGTGAAACCAAAGTAGTCAAGCATAAAGCCTCCTCTTCGACCTACACTCTGTACTCATAACCATGGAGTTTCTTAAGTTTCTCACCTTCTTCGTGGCAGTCTCCTTCCTCTTCACGGCATGCAATCTCACAGAAGCCTACAAGTTCTTCCCCGGCGGCAGAGATGGGTGGGTTCTCCACCCTTCCGAGGATTACAGCCAGTGGGCTGGAAGAAACAGATTCTTGATCAATGACACCATCTGTAAGTCCGCATATATATTCTTCATCAACCCAAGCTATATGTATCTGATTATATATATATATTCCTTTTTTCTGGTTTTGGAAGATTTCAAGTACAAGAAGGGGGAGGACTCTGTGCTGCTAGTGACGGCGGAGGACTACTCCAGCTGCAACACCAAGAACCCTATCAAGAAATGGGACGACGGGGACACTCTATTCCAGTTCGACCAATCGGGTCCTTTTTACTTTATCAGTGGCAGAGATGGAAACTGCCAGCAGGGACAAAAGCTGACCGTTGTCGTCTTGGCCGTCCGCCGTCCCCCTTCAGTTCCTTCTCCGACGTCAGCTCCCCCACCGGAAGGTCAGTGAGGAATCTGCACACTACTAGTCACTTTTTTGGTCGGAGAGTACAATATTAGCTAATTGTTGTTGTTGTTTTTGCCCCGTAGTGGAACCTCCCGTCGTCTCTCCAGCGTCATCAGTGCCATCACCATCAACTTCATCTTCGCCGCCATCTTCAACACCCTCATCGATTTCACCGTCAGGTTCAGAGACAGCCGCTTCTCCTGTGGTCACATCACCGCCTCCGTCGAACTCTCCTGCATCGATAGGTGGGTTTCCGAGTTTGTGGGCATCCGTGTCAGCTGGCGTCGTTGTCCTGTTCGTTGTTGTTCATGGGTAACTTCAAGGGAAATACTTGGGAGTCAGACGATGATATATATTATTTAAAAAAAAATTAAAAAAAAATCTACTTTTTTGTATCTTTTCTATTTGGTTTGATTTTTGAAGCATATATATATGCTTCGATTTGAGTGTATTATTGGAGTGATTGATGTAAAACTTTTAAATAATTCTAATGGGTAGCCTTCGTATCCTCCGACTTGTATTGACATTTCTACATGGCGGTAGAAATCATGTATGCTCATCATCATGTATGGTGTTACGTATACAAGTTGCATTCCTCTTGTCATATCAACTTCCATTGTTCCGATAATTGATCTATCATCGAACCATCTGGTGTCCCGTAATACCACCAGGACATTCGTGCCAGCTCCACGTCGATGCAAGGCATACACCCTTATCATGATAAGTCCCAAGTGTATATGCTCCATGTTTGCTTGTCGCAATTGATTATAGGATTATTGATTAATAAATTCCATATTCAACTGCTGTCCTTCACGTGTTATCAGTATTCTTTCATCCGAGTAATGTTGGTATACTTGATGTTCGGGTGCCCTACTACCCAATTCGTAGAGCGTTTCGAACTCCGCATCGTGAGAGCTGTTAACTTTTGCATGGATATGTTTCTTCTGTATGTGGAGTTCCAACAATGGCAAGGGATTGTGATCATTTTGTGTGTGTCACGTGTTATGGTCCTAGATTTATCTCAACAGGAGCCTGACATGACATCTAGTCATCCACCCAAAAAAGGGTCCATGTCTTTAATATATATTTATAACAAGAGTTTGACTTGAAAGTGAAGATGATTTTAAGTAAAAAAAGGTAGGCTCAGATTCAGAGTATATTTTATTTTCATTTACAAGTAAATTTAAAAAAAAATATTAAATGCTAAAGGATGAAGAAAGTTATATGTAGAGTATAAAGTTAGACAGTAGTAATATCCAATGTTATGAAATCTCGATATTTAATTACATGGTTGGATTGTCAGCTTGTTCGGTTAAATTACCGAATTAATAGAAAAATAAAAGTATAAATAAATAATTTAAAAAACTTTGAGTCTAAAATCTAAATACTGCTAAATCCTAAACTCATTTTATATCCGACAAAATTGAACGTCGATTGATTCTTATAAAATCGTCAAATTTGCACTCATGTAATTTGGGTTCGCAAATTTTTCTAAAGAATTGAACCAATAACATGTGATATTTACACTTTAACTATTGATCTAGTTCTAATAACACTAATAATACCAACAATAAAGTAAATTATTGATTGACATGTGTATTGGTAGGGGATGTCATGTCACTTTCTTAATTCATGAGATTAGGGCAAATCGATGAATTATATGCATATACAAAAATATATTGAAACGTGGTGGGGACAATTACCTTTTTTTTGGATCAAATACAATTACCTTTCACTGTATGTATTATGTAATTTTAAATATAAGGGTTAATTGTCAATTTGCCCCCTAATGTTTGGATCGAATTTAAGAATCCCCTTAAAGTTTAAAATTTTAAATTTTAGTCCTAATGTTTGGACGAAATCAAAAATCACCCCATTCCGTCTTAAAGCCGTCTAATTGAAACGGAAAACCCGACACGTGCCATGCACATACGTTTTCTTATTAAACAAAGACAAAAATGCCCTTATTAAAGAGAAGCAAGAGCAGAGATTTTATCTTCTCTTACAAGTTCGAAGAACCTCATTTCTCTCTCTTCGATTCAAACGAACCCCTCAAGACCAGCCACTTGGTCCTCTCTTCGTCTCCTTCTACCAACTCTCCTTCATTTTGATATTTAGAGGTCTTCATTCTAGTACCATGTTTTTGGGTTTGTTTATCTTCCTCACATTTGCCATGTTCTTCATATCTGTTTGCTGAATTGTTTGACTGTAATGTTCATTGTGTTTGCACTAATACTCTAATACCCAGTTTGATCATCTTTATCTTGCTTTCATTTGAAGCAGCAATCACACCTTCTCAGCAAACATGCTAACTAACCAGATGTGAATATATCTAATTTTTAAATGATCTTATAATTTTACAAGGAGTGACGAAAAATACGAAAAAAATCCGAATCAATACCACCATGAAAATCTGTTCAAGATCATGGTTTCATGACCTCTCACGTTCTGCCTCATGAAACTAAAAGAGTAGACTTTAATCATGCATTGCGTTTTGCAGAGAATCGGGTCTTATAATTTTGATGATCAACATGTTGTTTGATTCCAAATTTGTTTAATTAATAAAAATAATTCATGGTTGAATTGATTTTTGATTTTTTTAGTTGCAGAAGCGAATATTTAGAAGGTTCCTGCTGCGTATTGTATCTTAAAATCACAGAGAGTTTGCTTCTCTAAGGTTGTATTTGCATTCAAATGCTAATTTTTTCCAGGATCAGAAGTCAGCAGAGAAGCAGATTTGTGTCTCTAGGTGAAACAATTTACTGCTTCTCTTTAGCAGTGTAAATAACATATCCTAACAGATCAGATTTCTCATCTCCACCACCTCCGCCCAGGATATCAATTCTATGCTCATTCACCCTCTCTCCGTTATCATTTACTGCGCTCGTTGGGTCGGCGGATTGCTTCGAAGACAAAGCTCGGACCTTACTTGCTCGTTTCTCAGGGAATACGACTGCAGATGTTTGCTGCCCCCCACCTGATGAACACACACCCATGATGAACTGAAATAAAGACATTTTTGTCTTTGTTTCTTAAGAAAACGCATATGCAAGGCACGTGTCGGGTTTTCCGTTTCAATTAGACGGCTTTAAGACAGAATGGGGTGATTTTTGATTTCGTCCAAACATTAGGACTAAAATTTAAAATTTTAAACTTTAAGGAGGATTCTTAAATTCGGTCCAAACATTAGGGGGCAAATTGACAATTAACCCTAAATATAAAATATAATTCTTTAAAGTTTTACATTTTTTTGTATATTTTAAATAATTTTGTGAATTAGGATGGCAGTTAGGACTTAGGTAGGGCCGACAATGGTGCGGTGAAAAAACCATAACCATGGTTACAACCGTTACTGTTTAATATGGTTAACCGTACAATTATGATGTGGTACGGTTATAGTAACGAATTTTCTACCCATAATGATTATGGTTATGGTATTTGAGTTATACTCATGGTTTTTATATAAATATAATAATTATTTATTATTAATAAACTAATATCATGGTTAATAACCACATTTATTTTAATGGTTATGGTATTAAAAATTGTACCCGTAACAGTTATGATTATGATATGTAGTTTAGAAATATGATATAGTTATGGTATTTGTTCTATCTGTACCATACTCTAACAATAGATAGCCCTAAACTTAGGATAAGTTTGTTTGTTTGTTTATGTAAATAAAGTGTAGGATCGGAAATCCCTACCACCATGCGTCCTAGCTAGGAAGGTCTGCTGTTGACGTTGACCCGATCATCAACACGTTGCAAGTCAAAGGTATACGCAATCTTGGATGTCAAGCCAAGTATTTATTCATTATTGACCATTACTTATTGATTCATCAATCGATAAAGAAAAATAGATTTCTATTCTTTATTTAATCATTCTATTTGGATTATATAATAATGCTTTAAAAAAAATAAACCAAAAGAAAATATTTTGTAGGCTTCGTCACCACTTTTTGCAGTTGAGAAGGTACTTTCAAATATATTGATGTCGGCAAAAAAAATAAGTCCGAACCGATGACTCCACCCAATCAGAATACGACAGGTATTAAGAAATGGATGTAGCTGTACCGTTTTTTAAAGCTAAATAAATAATTATTTAAATATATTCAATTCGGGTTATGTAAAGTAAATAGCCTTACCTTCATTGTACCGGGTTACTTTTAGTGTAAACATACGGTCAATACGGAATTTCTCATGTTGGTGAACCTTCTCTATAACTCTTATCCTTTCTGTCGTTCGTACGATAATAATAATAACTAAAAAAAAAACTTTGCCAACTCAGCCGACCTTCCTGGTCGGCACAAACTTTGCTCAATGGTAATTCGTCGACATTAAGGAACTATAAAACATCGAACATCAAATAATTTTCTGAAAATCAAAATGGACGGTGTTCTATTTTTACCTTATTTTTTATTCCTTCAATATATGAGATTTACGAGGTAATTGGTTAGCACAGAATAAAAATACGGAATCTATATTTCACATTAAAATATACACAACAATAGACGTCATATATACCATAAGATTACTTCATTCTATCACCAATTGATTTTAGGATGAAACTCAAGTTGTATATTGTGATTGTTGTTTCGGTGTGTCTCGACCCTGATATTAAATATAATAATTGGTTACACATGTTTGATCATTGTTCAGAATATTTACACATGTTTAAAAATGTGACTAATTGGTTTTGCTACGTGACTAATTGGTTTTGCTACTGTTCATTGTCAGAAATCACTGTTAACTCAACAATGTGCCTAGCACGTGACCCTAAAATCATATAAAGTTACGAAAATGCACTTGACTTCTTTATTATAAGTGAATAGAATTTTGAACTCATCCCCCAATCGCCTAGAGTAATCTGGAAGGTTCCATGTTTGCTCCAATTTTGAGGTAATTGCAATCATTTTGAAATATTTCATCCCAATTTTTCCTTCGATTGAGAAAAAAAATCCTAATTTTAGTAAGAATCCTACCTGGAGTGGAAGTAGGAATAAGAGAGATCTCAAAATTGAAAACGAACCGAGGTGGGAGTGGAAGAGAGACATCAAATCAAGGATTTCAATGACAAGAATATGTATTCTATACTAAACAAATAGTTGTTTGAATTTATTGCTACATCTTTTGTTGAAATGGAATCAAGAAGATGTATTTTGTACTGATGTTCTTCAGAACCTGGGTTTCATGGGTGCTCCCATCTTTTTATCAATGTACTAAATAAGTAGTTGTATTTGAATTTGTTGTTGAAATGAGTTTCAGCTATGTATTGATGTTTTTCAGAACTTAGGTTTCAGTTCTTGAAATCGTGGGTTTCATTGAATAGTTTCTAAATTAAAGAGTTCAATCTAACTTGAAATTTGATTAAATGGATACATATGTTATCCTAGAATGTGATTAAATGGTTACATATTTTTCATTGTAATGTGATTAAATGGTTACGTATATTTTTCATTGTAATGTGATTAAATGGTTACGTATATTTTCTTAAAATGTGATTAATATGTTGAAATTGAGCATTATTACTCGAGTTAGACTTATATCATTTTCGTGTTAGTCTTTGTTTGGATAAACAAAAACCGACCAATCATGTCTTTGTTAATTGTAGTTTTGCTCACATTTCTGCAGAAATTCAAAAAAATGCAGCCAGAAAAGCATGCATCAAAATGACCAAAATATTAGTATGTGAATTACAAACTGTGATGGATCATAATATGAACGAACAATACCTCCCCCTCTATAAATCAAACAATGAAGTTGAAGAATTTTAATTTGGAAAATCAATTGATTGAGAACAACATGGTGAAGAACAATTGATTCAAGCAATTGAACGACTAGGTGAAGAACAACTGAATTTGTCAAATAATTTCAGACAGACATATTAGAAAAAGTCACTACCACACAATCGATTGAGATTTGAGAGCAGTATCTAAATATTCATCCAAACATTTTTTTTAATTCCAATCATTAACTCGGAACTTCATAACTTAAGCATCTCTCAATCACTCTTCTCCAGTTTCTATTCTGCAATTTCCATTGCTCTCTCAGTGAAGAAGGAAGAACGAAACATTGATCAAGAGGATTCCATTCAATTGTTATCTTCCCTTTCTTCCATTGATGTTGTTTCCTCCACTCAAGTAATGATTTTGCTTCACTTCATCATCTGATGGGTGATGAAAATTGTTTATCTTATTTGTGGATGCAGGAGGCTATAAGTTGACAGTTGCGGTTGGATTCTTAGCTCCTTTTTTGGGTCAGATCTGCTTTTTCTGAAGAATGATCGTGGAACTGCTCTTGCAGAAGAGCATAAGGGTCTTTTCAAATGTCGTAAATTAGTTAAATAGGGGTCACGTGTTACGCACATGCGAAATTGACGAAAAATTGACTGTTCAATAACGGATTAACCAATTAGTCACATTGTAAAAAACATGTGTAACCATTAAGTCACTCAGCAAAACCAATTAATCACATTTTGAAATATGTGTAACCAATTAAGTAATTAAGCCTTAAAATTTCAAAAAGTTTCAAAGTTGTCATTTTTTACTTTTTAGATGGACTGTCTATTCTGGTACTTTTTGAAATAATGAATAAGAATAAAATAACGAAATTATCACCAATTTTTTTAATTAATTATGAAAATGCATAACCCTAATTATATTATTGTAATTAATTTATCCTTTTTATTATTATTTTAAAGTTTCAATAAATTATATTTTTAGTTTAATTCAATTTAATTATATTTTTAGTGATTTAATTTAATTTATTCTGCATTTTTTAATATATTATATTTTAAATTTAATCTAATCTATTCTAAAATTTCAAATAATATTTTTAAAAAATTAATTTAATTACTTTTAGTAATTTAATTTATTCTAAAATATCTAATAAATTAATTTATTTTTTATAATTTAATTTGCTTAAATATTAGACATATATATTGAAGTAAATAGTATATATATATATATATAATTTTTATCTAATTCCATTTCATTTCCAAATACTATTCCATATATCAACCAAATATTGGATTAAGTTTTCCTACACCATTTTAAACAATCAACCAAACATCTTAATATTTCTATTTTCTTATTATCTATTCTAATTTTTTTTTTTAAAATTCCATTTATTTATTTTCTAATCTATATTTTTATTCTACCCCAGCTAAACATGTTCTTATCAAGATTCACTGTACAGTACAGCTACAATCAGGCAGGCAGCAAGAGGCCATTACATGGATCTAGTTAGCTAGGTATACCATGTATGGGGTTTTCAGAAGAACCACCATGTATGGCCTTTGCATATATGATTATGAAATCTTTATTTCAGTCGGAAATTCAGAGACTATGACTAGATAGAGATTCTGTCTGACTCTGACCTGTTGGTTTTGAGCTGGTTCTATTATGATAGGTCGAGGAAGTACATCACATAAAGAGTAGTTGTATATATGCTGAAACATAATGGAAATAAAAGGTTCATATGAGAGCCTTCTATGAAACTATATCTAAACTTAACTAACTTGAGCAAGAAACAGCAGCCCATAAAACTTGCATTGCAGATGTCTCAGATGGAAATGATCAAAGGAATTCAAGGGTATGGTTATTATGATGAGCTAGTAGTCGACTCCCAATAGTAGAGAATACTGCATATGAATGAGTACACAGAAGCTTCTGCCAACACTTTGGTTATTAGGACTACAATTCATCTAAGTCTTATCTATACCCTCTCCATCAAATGTTTGCTGCATCTAAGCTACGTGAAGGTGCATGTGATATCTTGCAGATAGAAGCTTACCCAGAAGCTACAGCATTCAGTAATATGTATAGGAAACAAATCATGGTAAACATTTCAAGTCATAATCTTAATTTCGTTGTGTTCTTATAAGTGGATAATCTTCTGCCTTTTCAGACAGATTAACTTCTTACCTTATTTGAATGACTTCTACAAATTGTTAAAATGGAGATTCTTATGAGTGTTGTGCATTTATCCACGAATGAATTGAAGCAAGCAACTATGATAAGTACCGAGTGTGAAATGTGAATACATAGCAAGAACATTATTCATTGTAAATATTGCAGCTACATCTTTTCTGAGGATGTTCAAATTCAATTCCATCTTACAGATCATCATTTGTACCCGATATCTACTGATTTCCCTTCTGCATATCTTCCAGTGGAAGCAGATTAGCACAGAGACTCTTATTTGGATACCCAAACTATGGAGATTTGAGGAAATACCTTTGACACCACAGTGGGGTAAACATTTGTTGCAGATCTTATAATCTGATTCCTCTGTACACTGATATGCAGTAACAAAAAGGAAACCTGGAGTTGACAAAAAGCTGTTGCTGCAACAGGGGCAGGTAAACCCCAGCTAATGGCTTATATTCCCATATTAATTCCCTCATCAACAGATACTATACAAGCATTGTTTCAGCAGAGGAATCATAATTGGTTCACTCTTTGTTCTACAAACCAATCTGTCCTTTTTGGTTCCTTTGATCCAAATTCTACACCTAAAATAGAAAAGGCTCAGACTTTGATTCATCAGGGCACATGTGACTCCCAATTGTTTGAGAAGATTGCAGAAACCTGAAAGAAGCTTATGTGCTGTTTGTATGGAGTTTAGTTATCTCAAATTATAAACCTATTTTTTTTGCCATTCTTGTAGGTCTAAATGTTATCATAAATTACCAACGGAAAGGCCAAATCTGTCTGTCTGTGTGTCTTGTTGTAGTGAAGAGCTGCTGAATTTGTGCTATTTTGCATGTGTTTTTCACAATCAATATTTATTTTGCGGCTAACCATATACATATGCTTCGACTCTAAAGATAATATGGTCCCTTGGTTTCACAAGCATGATAAGCACGGAAGCGAAATTGTGGACATAATTATTAGATGCCTTGAAGGTGTTTGACTTTCAAAGAAAAGGATAGGAAATTGTCCCCACAGGTACATAGATCGGATCAAGTTTGTCTTTTTTCGCAAGTTCTTTGTTATAACTTCGGGGGAGGGGAAAAAAAAATGAAATATGAATAAAGTGGACAAACCAATGTAACTTTTATATATATATATATATAATTTTTAAAGACTACATAATACTTCAAAGTCAATAGATTTATTATTAAAGAAAACACTAGCTAGAATAGGATTCTCTTGATGACCCTTCGGTTCCTCTCCAATCCCAATCGCATGCGCTTTCTCGGAAAGTCATGTCTAACACACAACACAAACGACTCACAGTCTCTCTCTCCCTCCCTCCCTAGGCAGGTCAATGACTCAATCCGCCATTGTTAAGGAGCAAAGAGCTTCAGTCCAGATATATATTAAAATTAAGCAAGAAGATGATGATGAACAGAGAAGTTGAAATGTTAAAATTAGATATTTTTTTCTCACTATCAAGCAAATTGGAATTGCATCTACACAATAATAACCAAAGGAAAGAGATGAGGACCCCCAAACCCTCAAGGCTTACCCACCCACCCACCCAAAAAATCTCCCTTTGAGATTCTTCTTAGTTCTCGTGTCAATGGCAGTTAGGGGCCTTGCGCGAAGAAGATGACAATGAGGAAGAGGTCGAATCCCATCTATTTCTATCAAGCTTTTCACGCGCTCTCTTCGAAAGGTTATTAGGGTTCATCTCAATACAACAGTTGATTCCCTCACAAGAGTCGTTAGGGTTAATCGAATCTACGTTGAGATACCTGGCAGGCCGTGGATAATTGATTACTCATTCTCAACTCAAGAAGAAGCGCCGCTGACGCGCGGCGAAGAGACCGGGAAGAGGGGCAGGAGCTGCGGCGGATCAGCCCCTCGTGGCGTGTTCATTGGAGACGGGTGCAGGTAAAACCCCTTCTCGGCGATAGCCTTCTCCTCCTCCGATGACGAAGAGCTGGCCACCGACGGTGAGCTTGAGACGTTAAACGGGTCGTCGGGGTTTAACGGAGTGACGGGGCTGAGAGCGAGTTTCGGAAAGTCAAGCATGCTCGGTGAGAGAATCTCCCGCGGGGAGAACCCGGCGGGGCTGCCGCCGCCACCGCCGATGAAGCCGGGTATGAGCGTGTTGATGATGAGACTGTTCTTGAGTTGGTTGTGGTTCCGCCTTTCGTAGAGCTTGTAGCCTTGTTGCTTGTTCTTCTGCGGTGCGCGGATCGGAGGGATTACGCTTTTGGACGATGAAGCTGGATCTGATTGGCCACCGCCGCTGCCGCCGCCGGGCTTTGTGGAGTTCTTATGGACGGTCTCCGATGAACCTGTGAGCATTTGAACAACGTGCTTGAAGTTGGAAGTGTCTGCTTGTACGAAGGTTGTCGGATAAGGGTTTGGTTCGGATCTGCTTGCCTGGATTGATTTGGGTGTCAGTGGCGGCCCGGTTTGGATATCCATGATCATGCCGCCGTTGGCCGTGGCGGTTTGTCCGTTGCTGTGAGGAGAGTTAATGGGAGAAGGCTTCTCTCTGTCTTGGGTTTCTTGGGTTCTTGTGGGGTTCTCCATTGATGAGTTTGGGAGGTTGAATAGAGAAAGAGAGAGAGTTTGGGTTGATTTTGGGTGGAGGGGAAGACGAGAAAGAAGAAGAAATTGAATGAGTGGAAAAAGCAATGAAAGACGGAAAGGGTTAAAGTTGAGAGAGAAAAAAAAAAAAAAAAAGGTTAAATACAATTTGACCGTTTTTTAAATAGATACTTAACTTTGAATTTTTAAAAACGATTACCTCAATTTTGAAAAACAAATATAAATATAATATTTCTGATAAATATGTACAAAAAATAATATGTCAAACATATTATTAGACACTGATTTTAAAAACTAAATAATTTTTTAAAAATACCAAAAACATTTGAAATAAATTAAAAAATTAATAGAGAGAATAAGAGTTTTTAATATAATACTTTTATTAAAAATATAAAATAAAAAAACAATTATTTATTATTATTTTATTATTTCATCTTTTTAGTAAAAATATTATATTAAGAACTTTTATTTTTTCTATTGATTTTTTAATTTGTTTTTAAAAAATTTCAGGTTTTTTTTTGTATTTTAAAAAAAATATTTAGTTTTTAAAAGTATGGACCAATCATGTGCTGCCACGTCATTTTCCATCCATATTTAACGGAAAAGTTAACCGATGTAGCAATTTGTTCCAAGTGTCAAAGTTTAAGTAACCGTTTTTTTTTAAATTCAAATTGAGGTAGCTATTTGTAAAACTGTAAAAGTTTGGGTAAATATTGAGTATTTAACCATTTTTAAAATCGATCAACCGGATTGAGTTGTGTAGTTACGCTTCTCCCACTTTAATAAATAATAGTACTATTGTACTAATATAATCTACATCTATACTCAAACTATATCACTATGAATTAAAAAAAAATATCACTATGAATTAAAGATTTTAAATTCGAGTTTAAAAAATGGAAAAATAATTAAAAAAATCTAATAAATTCTTTGACTTAGAGAATGCATTTTTGCAAATACTTAGTACATATATTTTTTAAGAAGTGCTAAGTAATACTATTATACCAACTTATTATATTTATAAATTAAAAATAAATAATCCAAGCTTCAGAATTACTAAGTGCTAGGATAAAAGATAATTAAAAACGCTCATAAATCCTTCTTTTATCTAGAATTTAGTGTTATGATTAAATAGTGAAGATTATTGGGATCCAGAAAAGATATGAAAGTGCGTTCTTTTCCGAAAATTCTTTGCCATGAAAAGATAAATGGAAAAGGGAATATGTGCCAAAGGTTGGAAAAAAAAAGTCTTCCCTTGAAAAAGCATTTCCTAATAATAATAATTATAAATTCTAGGAAAACTTATAACAATTAAACATGTCCAACCTTCTACAATTTAAGGTGACAATTGGACATACAATTAATAACATATTTATGCATTCCACCAACTTAAAAGAAATGGATTTATTCGTTAACTTATCGATTGACGACATTTGAACCGAACAGAATTGCATTCTTCTTAATGCTATGTGGACATTGGAATATGATGCATCGACACTCCAAAAATCGTTGTAAATATTAGAACCGGTGACTCGCTTTAGATTCAGAGGCATGCGAGTTGTTTAGAAAATAGGTGAAGCTCAATATAAGAACATGTGTCACCCTTATATGTTTTTGTTTTTTTGATAATTATGGATTAAAATAATCGTTATAGGTGACAATTAATCACCTAAGTTCAAAATACACAACCAAAACTAGCTAACTTTAATAATTCGCGAAACAGAAAAGCCCACAGCGTCTTTCCGGAGCGCGATAATAGTTTCCTTCGGAGGAGAGCTATGAATTTCAAACACATATCGCTGTTTGAGCGTCATACCCGCCATGATATCCGCTACCGCATTCGCTTCTCGAAAAATATGTCTGAACTTCATTTTTTCGAACTGTATTAATAGCTTCCTGCAATCCGCAATAATGAACATTAGTTTTTTATTTGACATATTTTCATCAGAGATTATATGTTGCAACACCTTGAATTGGTTTGGGGAGAATAAAAGTCAGGTTAAAAAACTATCATAGTTACCATAACAGATAAAATAAGGTTGGTCATGGTATGAATACTTCTTTATAATCACAACATTTAATACTACACATTTACTCTTCAACAATGTCTAACTAACTTTATATTTATAGATTATAAAGCAGTAATAAGTTTTGAACCCGAGTCACCAGAATCCAACAAACTTCATTTATGACGTCATTCAACAACATATTATATTGTGGGGTATTTTATTATAAATTTTGTAAAAATAAAAAATATACTACGAGATTAAAATTGTATTGGCTGGAATGAAAAGAAACTATATAATTCATGTAAGCATAATATATTTTTTTTTTACTTATTTATCTAACCATGATATGCTGAACATTGAACAGACTTACTTGAGTCAAGCTTCAATCCCGAAAAGGTCGTTCAATGTTATTTCGAGTTTCTTAGTTATGTAGATTAATTAAATATTATATTTTAGAATTAAATACTAAATTGCCAACTAAATTTATATGTAATGTAAACACTACTAGTTACATTTTTAATTATTTTTTAAGCGTATTTACTGTGAAAAAAATAAATTCATCTGAGCAGATACGGATGTGTATAAATAGATTATAATTTATCTATTAACTATGTCGATGTTAAATAGAAATGGGTCAATGAAAAGTACAAAATTAGGTTCAAAATTGTCACCTGACCTTACGCCATCTAATAAATAAAAATATATCTGCTATGTTGCCAGTTGCGCTCTTTCACATCTGACATCGTTCATTAATTTAATTAAGGAAAAAATGAATTACAGATAAATGTCTTAAATATTAATATATATAATTAAAAATAAAAGTAGTAGAGCACCTACAATGTGTATATTATATGTATAATAAGTATAAAATATCATTATTTTGATCGTATCCGGCTTGACTAAGGGATTAATAAAGTAAAATAATAATATTAGGTGGCTAATGTTTGTAGTTAAGTAAAAAAAAGTTACATTGAGGTTGTGAAAAGATAAGGGCTAACTACAGATTTTTTTCAAAAACTGTTTACTTTCGAAAAAATATTTGAAAAAGTGTATATCGAATTTTTTTTTTTAGGAAAGTATGTATACGCGCGTCGCGCCTATTGAATAGGCGCATCCTAGGGTCGCGCCTATTGCCCAAACTTTTTTTTTTAACAAACCACGGAGATGATCAAGAGGACAGAAGATCAATTTGTTAACAAACCACGGAGATGATCAAGAGGACAGAAGATCAATCGCGGAGCAAATTCACTGGTTTTCCTCCTACATAGAAATTGAGAGATAGTCTCACGCGTTGCTTTATCCCAGTATTCACAGGTCCAAATTCCTCTACGCTAGTCGCACCAAATTCCTCCATGTATGCTTTTTTTCCTACTATATGCTTACTTTTTGAAAAACATCTGATTTTGAGCCTGCTTATGGTTTTCCTCCTACATAGAAATTGAGAGATAGTCTCTCCAATAAAGAAGAAAGGAAGTTATAAGAAGTTAAATACTTTAGGTTCCTGTCCTAAATTTTCCAACTTGTTCTGAACAACATCCGCGAGGTCAAACATTGAAACAAAGTTGTTTATTCACAAGTTTCTGAATGAGACTTTTCTTCAAATAAACTAGCTAGTTTGACATTTTCAGGAATTACTGCTGCAAAATAACTCTTTGGGGTTACTTTAGGTTCCTGCCCTAAATTTTCCAACTTGTTCTGAACAACATCTGCGAGGTAAAACACTGAAACAAAGTTGTTTATTCACAAGTTTCTGAATTAGACTTTTCTTCAAATACACTAGCCAGTTTGACATTTTCAGGAGGAAAACCATTTCTTCTTAGAACTTCCTTTCTTCTTTACTGGAGAGAGTATCTCTCAATTTCTATTTAGGAGGAAAACCATAAGCAGGCTTGAACTCAGATAAAAAGCTATAGTCATTGGAGAAGCTTTACAAGATATTCGGAAGATTCAGAATCTTGTGAATAAACAACTTTGTTTCATTGTTGTTCAGAACAAGTTTGAAAATTTAGGACAGGAACCTAAAGTAACCCCTGTTGGATCGTGAAATCCTGAATGCTGATCTGGCAGTGAATTGAATGCCAGACAAGGTTGAGATGACGCTTCAGCTCCAACTCCCGGTGAACCTGCAGGTAGGGGAACGCAACAGAGGGGGTGCCTCTGGGTCCCTTTCCGATGCTTAAATGAGTATATGTGTGTATAAAACTCAAAACGTAAAGAACGTATGTAAAGCAAGGGTATTTATAGGGTAAGAGAGATAGAACCGTATAAAGGCAACTCAATATCTTAATGTATATTGAGTTGCTGAAGATTCGGATCGTGGGATATGGCAGTTACTGCGAGATATTGCAGTTACCAAATCTAATCTTTAGTGAATATGTGACCGAGATATGCGGGATATCTTGGCCACTCTGTTATTAACGGTTTAGTGGGACCAGAGGAGAGAGGCAAGGCTCTCTTCGGGGCGAGCACTCCCATGTCGAGCAGTGGAAGGTCGCGACTTGGTAGAGAATGGCGAGCAGTCTGAGAGCCTTTGGCGTCTCTATAGACTTTGGGCTCGATTCTGGATTACTCGATGGTGGGCCAAGTTTGGCTTGTACTTGGGCCAATCCGGTTCGGATGTCATGGGTTTACCCCCTCTATAGTTATTGGGCCTTCGAGGCCTTTTCTTACTGGGCCGTCACTATCGATACCCAACATTTGCCCCCGAAGCTTGATTGAAGTTCCTTCAGTCGAGCTTGATTTCCTGGTAGGGTTTTAGATAGTGACGTCTTTGGTAATGGTTCAGCGCCTTTGAGGCATTTTGAGCCTGTTTGGCGAGCAGTTTTTTCTTCGCTCAAAGTTGAAAAAATATCCTTTCTTTTATTCCCCTTTGGCGATCACTCGAGGTAATCTAGGTTTATGAAAGTCTATCTTTCTTGGCTAGGCGATCACTACCTGCCCGAGGTACTTCTAATAGCGCTTATTAGTGCGCTGACGACCCTCTTGTCTCCTTAGTGGACTTGTTAGCATTTAATAACTGCGCAGTTGTCCAGAAATCGAACGGTCACTTGAGGCACGCCTGACATTTACTTTTCCGTAAACCTAGGGTAGTCTGACAGCTGTCTGCACCAACCAACCGTTTGTCTCCCCGAGGTGTCTCTTGGAATTCTGACATTGCTTTGGTTTTTTCCAAAAAGGCGCAATTATTCTCCGTGTCGCTTCGATTCGTCCGTGGCGATTACTCCTTTTTGGGCTTATATAAGAAATGTCAGTTTCTGCATTTTGTTTTTTACGCTTATCCACTCCTTCAGATTTTCAGAACTTCGCTGCAAACCTTTCCTTTCTCTTTCAATCCTCTTCAGTTCTCATTTCGACCATTTCCATGGCCCCCAGAAGTCAGCGAATAAAACACATGGCCATCAAGGGTGCTAACAAAGCCAGCGCCCCTCAGAATGTCGGTGTTCCCTTGACCATTAGGGATGAAGTTGTGCCCTCCTCAGCGGGGAAACAGCCTGACGTGGGAAGGTCTGCGGCCACCCCAATGGTGGTAGATGGTCCTGAGCTGAACACGCCTATTTTTTCCCCAAAAGGTAAACTTTCGCCCTTTTATTGCTCTATTTTGGCAATATCCTCTGTTTTCCTTTGTTTTTATACTTGCTGTGCCATACTTGAATCATTCTGAGTAGATATCAAGCCTAACGAACTGAAGCCGGCTTACTTTAAGACCATGGTGGCGCTTGGTGGCTTCAGTACGGAGGATGCTCCTAGGTATCCTGGCCTAGGTCTGCATTTTCCTCACGATGGAGAGGTTTACATTTATGCGGCCCAGATTGATGCTGGGTTGCGTTTTCCTCTCTATGAGGATTTACAGACCTTGTGTCAGTTTTACGGGATTCACCCCACACAGCTTGTCCCGAATGCCCTCAGGATGTGGGTCGGCTTCAAGTTCCTATGCTTACGCCAGGAATGGGTATATTCACTGGCCCTGTTCCGGTGCTTCTTCCGACTGGCAGCAGGGGCTAACCACCTCCACCACTTCCAATCCCGCTGGCCGAAGTTTTCGGAGTGGGGAGGCCCTCAAGGATGGGCTTGGAACGTCCATGTCCGCCTGATCGATGATTTCCGGGCCACTAACTCCAATTACAAGAAGTTTTACTTCTTGTATAAGGGGGGCGTACCTTGGAAATTGTTTGCTCCGGACAAGGATTTTCCTCCCTCCTTCGAAGAATTGTCCGGGAGTGATCGGAATGCCATCGACGATTTATATCGGCTGCATCGGTCATCTCAGTTCAAGTCCATCCGCTCAGTGGCGGAGACTACCGAGAATGCCCTTGAGATGGCGGGCATTCATCAAGCTACGCCAATCTTTGATGATTGGGTAATTTTCTAACTCTTCCCTTGTTTTATTACTTGTAGGGAAGATTGTAAGCAAGAGCAAAAAACTGATAGGTCTCTTTGATGACCAGGGATCGGCGGGATTGTCCTCCGACCAAGTGCTGCTAAGCTCTCCCCCTCCTCCTTCTAGGCGTTCGACCAAGAGGAAGCCCGAGGACACGCTTCCTTCGGCCACTACTGGCCCTCGTCAACCAGGTACTACCTCGCCTTTTGTTGATTTAATGTTTTTACATTCTGCGGTTCTCTGACTCCTGACTTATTGTCTTGTTGCTTTGCAGTGGAGTCCTTGGCGGACGTGGCCCGGGACCCTCCTCCTCCTCCTTCTAAGAAGGTCAGGAGTGAAGAGCACCCTGATGTCGACCAACATCCTTCTCCTTCCCCTCCTAAGGGCCTTTCTGCCAGCAAAGGGAAGGGTTTGGACACGGCGTCTCCTTCTCCCTCTCTTCAGGGCCCTTCCGCCGCTAAGGAGAAGGCCTTGTCTTTGGCGCCTCCCGCCTCTTCAGTGCCCACGGCTCCTACTAAGGAGTCTGGGGCCCAAAAGAAGGGGCCTGCTGCTTCCAGCTCCTCGAGGGCTCCCACCGAGGAGTACTGCTCCATGGCGAGCTTGTTCCAGCCTTTTAAGGCTGGGGACTCTCGGAGGCCTTTGGTCCCTTGTGGGGACCTTGCCAAGAAGGGGTACCCCGCCCAGAAGAGCCTACGGGGTAGCCCGGATATGTGCATGCGGCTCCTTGATGGGATAATTCCTCCCAAGGACCGTTCGATTGTCCCTACGGAGCTTCCTCAGATCGAGGGGTTCTTACGGACCCACTTCGAACGAGTTGCCCTGGTATGATCTCGCCTTCTTTCCATTATTTATTCCTTGTCATTCCTTTTTATTTTGATGACTTGGCATTTTCCTTGTGCTTTTGTTGTCAGCTCGTTCGGGAAGAGGTGATCCTCGGCCGCGTTTTCGGCGAGCTCGCCGACAAGCACTCTGATCTGCTTGTCGAGCTGGAGCAATACCGAAGCACAGGGGTCACCCCCGGGCAGTTGGAGGCCATCAAGAAGACCGCTGACATGACAATCACCTTGGTGGACGGCGCCCGGGAGGAGTATTTCAGGAAGGAGCAGCGCCTCCTTGCTGATGTCAAGAAGAGGGAGGCTGATGCTGCAGCCTTCCTTCATGAAGCTGAGGCCCTTCATCAGTGCCTTGATGAAGGGGAGGCGGTCCGTGCTCGCCTGGAGGCCGAGTTGAAGGAAGCTCGTGCCCAGTTGGTCGAGTCAGACGCTCTTAGGGTCGCCGCGGAGGCCCAGAGGGATGCTGCCGAAGCTAGGGGGTCGCCCTAGAGGAGGAAAAGAACTGACTGGCTGATCAGCTGAAGGCGGTTCCTTCACCCCATGCCGTGATTGAGGAGTTCAAGGCCTCCGAAGACTTTGAGGACCAGGCCTTGAAGGTGATGAAGTCGGCGATTGCCGAATTTCTTCAAGGCCTGGTGGAGGAGGTCCAGGCAGTCGATCCCCACTTTCCTCTTGGGGAAGTTGCCTCCTTGAAGACCTTCCTGCGGAGTCAGCCTTCGCAGCCCTCTGTTGCTGGGGAGGCTGCTCCTGAAGGCGAGCCCGGTACTTCTGCCCCCGAAGGCGAGCAGAGCGTCTTTGCCCCCGAGAACCCCAAAGCTTGAAGTCCCCAACTCCTTGGCGACCGTATTTTTCTTTTTTAAATAGCTATTTTTGTATTCTCCGTTTTTGGTTTGTAATTATTTATCGAAGACTTGGGTTTTTCTATTGAATGCCTTTACATTCTTGAGCCTTTAATCGACTTCGAACATATTTAGCTATCCAATATCTTACTCATAATTACTTTCCACTTTTTCCTTGCTTGGTAATGTCGTCGACCCTTAAAGCCGTAGACCAATCATAAGTTAAACTTTCTAAGGATAATACTTTTGACACTTAAAAGCGTAAACTTCTAAGTTCAAAGAGATATTACCTTCTTTGAAGTTTAAACCTTTGAGGTGTTGGCCTAATAACAGGGGATTTGGAGTTTGTCAGGTTTTATCATCAATAGTGATCGCCTAAACTTTCTTTGGCCTGACTTTGGCGTCAGGGCTTTTATTTTGCCTAACATTTTGCTAGGTCTTTTGGCCTGACTTTGGCGTCAGGGCTTTGCCTGATTTTTGGCGTCAGGTTTTTTGAGGCCTAACTTTGTTGTTAGGGCTTTTGTGGCCTAGTTTTGTTACTAGGGCTTTTTTGGCCTAGCTTTGTTGCTAGGGCTTTTTGGCCTAGCTTTGTTGCTAGAGCTTTTTGGCCTAACTTTGTTGTTAGGGCTTTTGGCCTGGCTTTGTTGCTAGGGCTTTTGTGGCCTGACTTTGGCGTCAGGGCTTTTGGCCTAACTTTGTTGTTAGGGCTTTTGGCCTAGCTTTGTCGCTAGGGCTTTTGTGGCCTGACTTTGGCGTCAAGGCTTTTGGCCTAACTTTGTTGTTAGGGCTTTTGGCCTAACTTTGTCGCTAGGGCTTTTGTGGCCTGACTTTGGCGTCAGGGCTTTTGGCCTAACTTTGTTGTTAGGGCTTTTGGCCTAACTTTGTCGCTAGGGCTTTTGTGGCCTGACTTTGGTGTCAGGGCTTTTGGCCTAGCTTTGTTGCTAGGGCTTTTGAGGCCTGACTTTGGCGTCAGGGCTTTTTGGCTTCAGCTTGCTTCGAGTGGACACGCTTTGTGAAGGAATGGCTTTCTTTTATTGACATAATCAGTTTGATTACAAGCTATGCATAAAATCTTCTTAAATGCTCTGAATTAAATGGACGGGGTAACCTCTCGCCTTCGGTGGTTTCCAAATAGTAGGATCCTGGTGCGGCGATCTCTACTACTTTGTATGGTCCTTCCCATTTGGCTGAAAGTTTGTTTTTACTGTCCAGCCTTGTAAATTCATTCCTTCTCATAACCATCTCCCCCCACGAAAAATTGGCGAGCGCTAACTTTTCTGTTGAAATACCGAGCGGTCGCCAAGCGCATTTTTGCCTGTGTTTTTTCCGAGAGCCATCTCTTTTCCTCTGCCAAGTCGAGGTCAGTTCTGCGCTCGATCTCATTTGCCTCCGCGTTAAAGTGTAGGACTCTGTGGGTAGGCACTGCTAATTCAGCTGGTGCTACTGCTTCTGATCCGTACACTAAACTGAAAGGCGTTTCTCCTGTGGCCGCCTTAGGCGTTGTTCTGATGGCCCATAATACGTTTTCCAACTCTTCTGCCCAATTCCCTTTGAATGCTCGAACCCTTTTCTTAAGTCCGGCTAAGACAATCTTGTTGGCTGCTTCAGCTTGCCCATTCGTTTGAGGGTGATGTACTGAACTGAAGCGATGGTCGATATGATACTCTTCACAGAGCCATTTCAACTCCTTTCCAACGAATTGCGGACCATTATCGTTGATGAGTATTTTGGGAATACCAAACCTGGAGAATATGTTGACCTGCATGAACTTGATAACTTGGAATTCCGTTGTCGAAGCTAGAGCTTTCGCCTCTACCCACTTAGTGAAGTAGTCGATCGCCACTATAATGTGAGTACGCTGACCAGTGCTAATGGGAAAAGGACCCAATATATCGATTCCCCATTGAGCGAAGGGCCAGGCACCCGCCATTGGGGATAATAATGTCGATGGTCGACCCGATCGTGGTGCAAACTGCTGGCAAATTTCACACTTCTGTGTTAATTCGGCTGCGTCTTTTCCCAAGGTCGGCCAGTAATATCCCAGTCTGAATATTTTCCTGCTTAGTGAACGAGCACCTTCATGACATGCTGCTGCCCCTTCATGAGCTTCTCGAAGAACTTTTTCTGTTTCGGGTAGAGCAACACATCTCAAGTAAGGCGTCGAATAACCTCTTCTATAGAGTTCTCCATCGATGATTAGATAACTGGCTGCGAGTCTTCTAATCCTAGTGGATTCGCCTTCATCCTCTGGAAGGATGCCTTCTTTCAAATAATTCTGGAACGGGGTCATCCAGGTGACCTGTTCTTGAATGTTGAAGACCTCCGCTCTGTTTTCAAGGACTGAACATAGGGCCTTTTCCAGAAATTGCACATCCTGGATTGTCGCCCCTCCGAAGGCTAGCTTACTCAAAGAATCTGCCATCTGGTTTTCTTGGCGAGGAATAAACTCAATCGCGAAATTTGGGATTTCCACGACTAGTTTTTTGGCGATGCTGAGATATTTCTTCATCTTTTCTCCCTTTGCCTCGTAGGCGCCATCAACCTGATTGACAATAAGTTCTGAATCACTTTTTATTTTAAGCGCTGTTATACCCATTCCTTTTGCCAGTCTGAGTCCAGTGATAAGAGCCTCATATTCTGCTTCGTTATTGGTCGCCGGGAATGTCAAGGCGATCGCGTATTTCAGAGGCTCGCCCTCAGGAGGAATAAGAATTAAACCTGCCCCCGAGCCTTCTTTTGATGAAGACCCATCCGTATAGAGTTCCCAGATTTGATTGTCGTTTGCTGACTGACTTGGCCTGTTTTCTGCCTCCGCTTGACCGTTACTCGTGCTTTCCACTATGAAATCAGCTAGTGCTTGACCTTTGATGGCCGTTTTTGGCGCAAATTTGATCCTGAACTCGCTGAGCTCGATCGCCCACTTGACCATTCTTCCTGAAAAATCTGGCTTCATCAGGAAGTTTTTGAGAGGTTGATTGGTGAGGACCGTGATGTCGTGCGCATGAAAGTAAGGTCTCAGCTTCCGAGCAGCAATAACTAAGGCATAGAGATACTTCTCAATCTGGACATATTTTATTTCTGCTGAGTTGAACATTTTGCTAATGAAATACACTGGACTCTGAACATTATTCTCCTCCCTTATTAAAACAGCACTGACTGCCACATCGCTAATGCCTAAATAGAGGAAAAGCTGCTCGCCTGGAACGGGTTTTGCCAGAGCTGGGAGTGTTTGAATATGCCTTTTCAAGGACTGGAATGCTTCCTCGCAGTCTGGCGTCCACTCGAACTTACGGTTGGCCCTCAAGGTTTTGAAGAACGGGAGGGACTTGTCGCTTGCTTTGGAGAGGAAGCGGTTAAGAGCAGCTAGTCGGCCGTTCAGGCATTGGACTTCCTTATGGCAGGTTGGCGACTTCATTTCTTCTATGGCCTTTAGCTTTTCCGGGTTTGCTTCAATGCCCCTTTCGCTGACCATAAAACCCAGGAACTTCCCGGACTTGACTCCAAAGGCGCACTTTGCTGGGTTCAGGCGAACGCTGTGTCTCCTCATGCATTCAAAAGCTTCACGGAGGTCGGTGGTATGAGGATTGCCTTTGATGGATTTAACGAGCATATCATCCACGTAGGCCTCCATGTTCCTTCCCAGCATGTCCTGGAACAGTCGGTTTACCATCCGCTGATAAGTTGCCCCGGCATTGATGAGACCAAAGGGCATCACCTTGTAGCATAGAATGTCGTCGTCAGCATAGAAGGCAGTGTGGGCCTCGTCGTCTGGATGCATTCTGATCTGGTTGTAGCCTGAATAGGCGTCCATGAAGCTCAGCATCTCATGACCCGAGGTAGCATCGACTAGCTGATCAATTCTTGGAAGGGGATATGAATCTTTGGGGCAAGCCTTGTTTAAGTCGCGGAAGTCGACGCACATCCTCCACTTGCCGTTAGATTTCCTGACCAAAACTGGGTTGGCGACCCAGCTCTGGAATCTTATCTCTCTGACGAAGTCAGCTTCAATCAACCTGCCGACTTCCTGCCTGATCGCCAAACGTTTATCAGTCCCGAACGATCTTCTCTTTTGGGCGATCGGCTTGATGGAGGGGTCTATCCTGAGCTCATGCGAGATAATATCTGTGCTGATTCCTGGCATGTCGCTCGGCTGCCAGGCAAAGAGCTCTTTGAATTCCTTGAGGAGGGCGGTCATGGCCTCCTTCTGATCCTCTTTCAAGGTGGTCCCAATGCGCACCTTTTTGTCCGGACCATCGATCTCGACCTCCTCCAATTCCTCCATGGGTGCTGGTCGAGCCAAGTCCTCGCGGGGATCGGCCTCTGTCTCGATGGCGAGCGCCTCCCTTTGGTTCTTCCTGCGTAAACAGTTCACATAACATTGCCGCGAGGAAGGCTGATCTCCGAGCACTTCTCCAATCCCGTTCGGAGTAGGGAACTTCATCTTCTGGTGGACAGTGGAGGCCACAATATTATTTGGGTTGATCGTGGTCCTCCCTATGATGGCGTTGTAGGATGTAGGTGAATCGACCACCAGGAAAGTGACCGACACCTTGATGCTTTTCCACCCCTCGCCAAAAATCACTGGCATGGTTATAGCCCCCAGTGGATAAGTTGTCCTTCCCGCAAATTCGATCAGCGGAAAGTCGACCCTCTTCAGGTCGCGTTTTGATTTGCCCATCTTTTCGAAGGCGTCCAGAAACAGGATGTCTGTCGAGCTGCCTCCGTCGACCAGAATCCTTGCAACATCACAGCCGTCAATATCTGCCGTAATGACCAGAGCATCGTTGTGGGGCGTGGTGACATGTGCCAAATCATCTTCAGAGAATGAGATGACAATGTTTTATTCAGGTCGGGGCCGCTTCCCCAACTGAACTGCCGTGGAGATCTGAGTGGCGTAGACCTCTCTGGCGCTTGACCTCTCGCCGCCTGCGCCGAATCCTCCCGCAATCAGATTCACTCTCCTCTTGCTTCCAGAAGGCTCAGCTTGATCTGCAGGGGCTGGTGAACGATGTCTCCTGGGGGGCGTTCGACTTCGGTCTCGCCCTGCCACAAATTCCTTCAACATTCCACCCTGAATCAGCCTCTCTATATCTCGCTTCAGAATCTTGCAATCGTCTGTCTTATGGCCCTTGCACTTATGGTATATGCAATAGCTCTCGACATCCTTGCCCATGGGTAACCCACCTCGGCGAGGCATCGGTGGCCTCGCCAAGGATCTCCTCTCCATCTCGACTAGTACCGCTGAGATCTGCCTATTTAAAGGCGTGAAGTACTCAGGGACCTCTGGATGGCGAGGTGCTGGAAGAGACTCGACTCGGGGCTTACTTTCTTTTCCCTTCTTCTCCTTCTTTATCTCCTTCTTACCATCGCGTCGGGGTTCATGGGTTACCCTTAGCGAGGTCGTCAGGAGATTCGCCTCGATGTTTGCGCGTTCAAGGTCTATGAAACCTTTTGCTCTGGACGCCAACTCCTCCAATGTCTCTATCTCCTTTACGTGATAGCTGTTTCGCAGCTTTCTCGAGGCCTTGTTGGCCACATCCAGACCTCTGTAGAATGCTCGAATGATTTCCCCATCCGAGATTCGGCGATCTAATTCTGTGACGTTTTGATGAAAACGCCCGTAGAAGTTGGACAGCGACTCTCCAGGCTGCTGTTTGACCGAGTCAAGGGCGACCACACTCTTCAGCAACTGGCGTTCGCTCATATATCTCTCCAGGAACTTGCTTCTCAACTCTGCCCAAGTTCCGATTGATCCTGCAGGGAGGCCGAAGAACCAGGACGAAGCCGAGCCCGAAAGAGTAGATGGAAATAGCAAAGCCAAATGATTGGGATCGTTTGACTTACCCAGAAGGGAGGCCTCATGCTTGTTGACATGTACGGTGGGATCTCCTCCACCGCTATACTCAGGTATGGCCCGAGCAACCACATCCTTCGGGATTTTGATAGCGACGAGCGCGTCGGTGAATGGATGAGAGGACTGCTCCTTGAAGGGAGCTATGACTGTCAACTGTCTTTCCTGGAGCCTTTTGTTGAGGAGGTCATCCATCTGATCCACAGTGCAGTACATGGGAGAGGCTCCGGGTGGAGGCGGACCGGAAGGATTGGCAGTATATGCGGCTGCTGGCTCCTTGGTGTGCGCTGGAGGTAGGGACTGCTGACCTGACGTCATCTCCTGATCCTCCTGAGGCGCAACAGGACTAGGATTGGCCGCTTCTGAAGGTGAAGGCCATGTGGCAGCAGGGCGGTGATTTTCCTTAGGAGCAGAGGGATTGTTTTCCTGAGGAGCAGGGGCTTGGCGGCGCGCCTGTCCTAGGATGGCTTCCAGCAAGGAGACCATCTCGGGGGTTAAATTAATATCCTGCCCCGCAATGTGGACTGTCTGCGGTGCAGGGGCTCCGTTTTGATCAGCAGCTGGGGTCGGTCTTGAATCACCGACATGTTCTCGAGCTGTCCGCAGAGGAACAGCATTAACTCCTGCTCGGCTGGCGGGTTCCTGTTGAAGCGGTGAAGCGGCGGCGGAATCAGAGCTATCTGAGGATCGCTCCCTAGTCTGATTCCGACGGTTGCTTTGGGATCGAGTTCTCATGGCTGAATTGCTCGTTCCCACAGACGGCGCCAAATGTTGGATCATGAAATCCTGAATGCTGATCTGGCAGTGAATTGAATGCCAGACAAGGTTGAGATGACGCTTCAGCTCCAACTCCCGGTGAACCTGCAGGTAGGGGAACGCAACAGAGGGGGTGCCTCTGGGTCCCTTTCCGATGCTTAAATGAGTATATGTGTGTATAAAACTCAAAACGTAAAGAACGTATGTAAAGCAAGGGTATTTATAGGGTAAGAGAGATAGAACCGTATAAAGGCAACTCAATATCTTAATGTATATTGAGTTGCTGAAGATTCGGATCGTGGGATATGGCAGTTACTGCGAGATATTGCAGTTACCAAATCTAATCTTTAGTGAATATGTGACCGAGATATGCGGGATATCTTGGCCACTCTGTTATTAACGGTTTAGTGGGACCAGAGGAGAGAGGCAAGGCTCTCTTCGGGGCGAGCACTCCCATGTCGAGCAGTGGAAGGTCGCGACTTGGTAGAGAATGGCGAGCAGTCTGAGAGCCTTTGGCGTCTCTATAGACTTTGGGCTCGATTCTGGATTACTCGATGGTGGGCCAAGTTTGGCTTGTACTTGGGCCAATCCGGTTCGGATGTCATGGGTTTACCCCCTCTATAGTTATTGGGCCTTCGAGGCCTTTTCTTACTGGGCCGTCACTATCGATACCCAACAACCCCAAAGAGCTCTTTTGCAGGAGTAATTCCTGAAAATGTCAAACTAGCTAGTGTATCTGAAGAAAAGTCTAATTCAGAAACTTGTGAATAAACAACTTTGTTTCATTGTTGTTCAGAACAAGTTGGAAAATTTGGAGGAAAACCTGTGAATACTGAGATAAAGCTACGCGTGAGACTATCTCTCAATTTCTATTTAGGAGGAAAACCATAAGCAGACTTAAAATCAACGTGGTTTCTGATAGATGGGTGTTTTTGCGAAAAAAAAAAGTTTGGACAATAGGCGCGACGCGCGTATACATACTTTCCTAAAAACAAAATTTCGATATACACTTTTTCAAATATTTTTTAAAAAGTAAACAGTTTTTGAAAAAACTCCTAACTACATATTTGTTATCGGGACCTTATTCTGTTTCTGCCCCTTATAAATTATAATACTTTACTAGTTAAAAATCTTTTGTAGCTAATTATTAGTTTTTTTTTTTTTGCCATCAAAAAACGTTCATTCAAGAAACGTGGAGCCTAGGCTCGCTTACAAGAGAATCCGATACAAGTAAAAGAGAAAGAGCGGGTGGGGGTGAAGACACCCAATCCGTAGGACACACCCGACGACTAGCATGGTTAGCTATCCAATCCGCACATTTGTTAGCGGACCTAGGGATAGCTACCCATCTTACAACATCCATATAACAAACCATAGATTTAATACTATAGATAATAGAGTTTATCCTCCAACAAACCGAGCGGCCCCGGATGTGGTTAATAACCACCTCCGAATCCGACTCAAAAACGACGTTCCTCCAACGAAACTCCGAAACAAGCTTGGCCGCTTGGAAAATGGCCAAAGCTTCCAACTCAACAATGGATCCCCCCGAGGCAGTTCCGTGCACGCCACCCCGAATGGAACCCGACCCGTCCCGAACAATAACACTGAACCCTCCGAGTCCTGAACAATAACACCAAGATGCATCGCAGTTAGCCTTGAGCTCGTCCCCCTCCGGTCTGGTCCATCCCGCCTCAGCTCTGACCAACCGAGTCGTCGTCGCGCCCTGGTTCCTCCGACCCACCTCTCCATGCGCAGCCCCCACCTCCGCAGCGATCCATGCAGGGTTCGGTGACCTGTTCTCCATCGTCAGACCACATCTGGCCTTCCAGATCATCCAGGCCGTGAGCATGCAGAGCTCCCACGTCCTCTCTCGGTCCGACTGCGTCCTGAAACCCGTCGGCTCCTCCCCACGAACCAGCCAGTTCAGCAGCCACGGAAGTTGATCACTAGACGAGTCCCAGCCGAAGACTCGTCTCCACACCTCCCGAGTCCACACGCAGCCCCCAAGCATATGGTCCACCGTCTCAGCTTCGTCACACGCGGGGCAGCTCTGCTGGATGTGCATCCCTCGCCTGGCCAAGCTCGCCCGCACCGGAAGAGCTCCCACCCGCAGCTTCCAGACGAAAGACTTCACCTTCGGCCAAGGTCGAGAGTTCCACAAGCTGGTCCAGGCTCCCCGACCCTGCACATCACGAGGGACAGGCGACAGAACACGATCACACAACCTGTGGTACACCGACTTAACCGAGGCCGAGCCGTCCGCCGTGAATGGCCAGTGGAGTGTCTTCGGTTTGTAAGGACGGAATGTGGATTGCCATGACTGCACCAGCATGCGACGGCGCCACGACGTGCCGAACCACTCCCTCGCTCCAGCTGCCGTCCGAGATCCAGTCAGCCACCCGAGCAGCTTCCATCGGCTGGTGGAGAGCATCAGCTGACTGGATCCGAAAGCCCCCCGAGTGCAAGGGAACCCACCGATCTCGGAAGGGTCTAACCGTCCTCCCATCACCTATAGTCCAAACCCAGTCCTCCAAAATCGTGTCACGACCCGATAGAAGGCTCGGCCATCCCCAAGAGGCTCTACTTCCCTTATTGGCAAGAAGGATGTCAGAATTAGGGAGATAGAGTCCCTTGAGCACACGAACCCAAAGAGAATTGAGTTCCTTGATAACCCGGGCTGCCATACTCGCCAAGAGCGCCTCGTTAAATTTTTGAAGTTCCCTGAATCCGAGGTCACCCATCGCTTTAGATTTGGTCATGAAATCCCATCTCTTCCAATGTATTTTCCTATCACCATTAGCCGCTCCCCACCAAAAATGCCGCAATCATGGCATTAATCTCCGCACACCAAGTTGAGGGTAGCCTAAACACATTCATAGCATAGGTCGGGATAGCGGTGATAACCGCTTTAATCATCACATCTTTCCCTGCGTTGTTAAGAAGTTTTGATCTCCACCCCATCATCTTGTTGCGGATCCTGTCCTTAAGGAAGTTTAGAGCGTCCTTCCTTGATCTTCCCCATAAGGTTGGTAGCCCCAAGTAATTCCCCGGGTTAGAAACTTGGGGAATGCTTAGGGTACCCGCCACAGCCAATCTAATGGAATCCGGGGCAGACGCATTGAAGTACAAGGTAGATTTGGCAAGGTTGACTCTTTGCCCCGAGGCTTGACAGAAAGCATCAAGGATAGCCCGCAACTTAGTAGCTTTGTCTGCCCCTCCCTTCATGAAGAAAAGAAGGTCATCCGCGAAGAAGAGATGGTGAATGACCGGGCTATTCCTTCTCGGCCTGATTCCCTCCATAAGTGAAAGGTCCACCTGTCTATCCATCATTCTAGACAGCACATCAGATACAATAATGAACAGGTAAGGAGAGAGAGGATCACCCTGCCTGAGGCCTCGGGACGGTCGTATGATGCTTGACCGCTTCCCATTCACAATGACTCTGTAGGTGACAGTAGATATGCACGCTTCAATCCATCTCACCCACTTATCACAGAAGCCCCGCCTCCTCAATGCCTCAAGTAGGAAATCCCACTCGACTCTGTCATAGGCCTTCTGCATATCAATCTTCAGGGCCCACTCATCCCTGTCCCTCGAGCCCGCGGTCCTACTCCTGGACTTGAGGAAGTGGAACATCTCATGTGCAATAATAATATTATCCTGGATACGTCTCCCTGCCACAAAAGCACTCTGAACAGGCGTGATAAGTTCTGGCAGATAGGTTTTAAGTCTATTAGCCAGAACCTTAGAGATAATCTTATAACCAAAGTTGCACAAGCTTATAGGCCTAAAATCAGATGCAGCACATGGAGTATGAATTTTAGGGATGAGAGTAATTTCAGTCTGGTTAAGAAAGAAGGGCATGATACCTGTTGACAAGAAGGAGTTGACCGAGGTGACGATGTCTGGACCGATTACGCCCCAGTTCTTCTGAAAGAACGCCCCTGTGAACCCGTCTGGCCCCGGTGCCCTAGATCCCCCCAACTGAAACACTTCCCCCTTGACCTCCTCAGGAGAGGCTGCCCCAGATAAGTGCGAGTTCATCAAAGCGGATACCTGAGTCCGGATACAAACGAAAGTATCCTCATCGAACACCCCCTGGTTCCCCTGCCCCCTCTCAGACGAGAATAGCGACTGATAGTACTCGTGAATATGGTTCGAGACCCCTATCTCACCCTAAATCCATGCCCCATCAAGCCCCCTTAACCTGACGATTTTGTTTGCTCTTCTTCTAGCCAGGGTGGTTTGGTGGAAAAATTTTGTGTTCCTGTCTCCTTGGGTGATCCATTTGATTCTAGACCTTTGTCTCCAATAAATCTATTCTCTCTTCCACAATGCACCGAGTCTAGATTTAAGCGCTCTCTCCTCCCCCAACTCCTCCTCATTAAGGGTCCTCAGGCTGATACATCGCAACTTACGCTTCACAATGTTCATCTCCATGATATTATGTTTGAACTCCTTTTTGCTCCATAGGATGAGCGATGTGCGACATGCGGATAGGTTCCTCCTGATGTCATTTGTATCCCCAACACGGCCCCCAGCTGTCCATGCATCTCTGATAATGTCAAAACACTCTTGCTTCTCGAACTACATGTCCTCAAACTTGAATCTCCTTTGGCCCCGAGACTCCGCAAGTTCCATTTGAATTTCAAGAGGAGCATGATCCGAACCCACAAAGAGCCCATTAACACAGATAGCCTGGGGGCAAACCGAGCTCCATTCCCTGTTCACAAGTACCCTGTCCAACCTTTCCATAACCCTATCTGACCCTCTGCGGTTATTGGACCATGTGTGCATCTGCCCTTTGAAACCGAGGTCCTCCATCCGGATGTCCTCAATCATAGCATTGAAACTGTCTATTTTCCGTTGTTACTTCCTTCTCCCACCAATTTTCTCGCCGTGTTGAGAGATGTCGTTGAAATCCCCAACACACATCCATGGAACCCGTCTAGCCGAACCCAAACCGACCAGATTCTCCCAGTTTCGCAGCCTATTAGCATGGTCCGGGTCCCCATAGACCCACGTAATGAAGAACTCCTCACCGATCAAGTTCCCCCACCTTACAATCAATGAAATTCTTGTCTTTGTAAAGAATGTCAACTTTCACATCTTTGGTCCACCAAAGCGCCAATCCCCCACTTAGTCCAACCGGTGGCACATAGGTTGAGAAATCCATGCCCACCATCCTACGCACACGCTCACAAGAGTCCTCAACCTGTTTGGTCTCCATCAAGAAAACCAAGTGTGGTCGAGTCCTCTTCAGTAGGTCTTTTAGATGGCGAACCGTCAGGGGAGACCCCAACCCCTGACAGTTCCAACTAATGATGCTCATTGGGACTGTGTGGTTGTTTGGGGACAACCACCAGAACCCGTGCTCGTAGTATCATCTGCACTCCTTGCATTCTTTCCTTTAGAGACGATTTCCAGACCCCCCTTCGGCAAAGAGGTCTGGCCTTTTCGAATAGGGACCTTCCTTCAAATACCCGTGCCAACCGACGCCTTCTCTGATCCCACCCCCAGGTGAGCAGCCCTGTTCCTCGCACGACTGCCCTCAACTCCAGTGATTGTCTTACCCGAACGCCTTCTCTTCGCACTACCAACCGACCCCTCCCCAGAAGAGGGAATAGGGAGAGAGCCCAAGGCAACACTGGGTTCCTTGGCTCCCATGCGTTGCCCTAGGCTGGCCTGCAAGATCATCGAAGCCTGCTGACAGAGAGACCCCGGGACAGATGAAGCATTAGTCAGGGCCCCCGCTTGGGACGATAGCTCAGCAAGGGGGACATGGTTTGCAAACGGCTGCAGATCAGCCCCCGTTCCGCTACTTGCAGAAGGCACCACTGCCTCCCCCGACAAGCCCATCTGAAGGCCAAGCCAAGGCATCGAGGAATCGCCCACGGTTGGCTCCAGAAGGTGGGCTAGGTTCTGCAAACTCGAAAGTTGTTCATTCGGAACCGGCCCTACAACGTCCTGATCATCAACCGGCTCAGGAAGCTCGTTAAGGTCCAGCCACACCCCTATACGCGACGACGAAGAGGATGCTTTGAGGCTGCACCCATCCCTCCTTCGACCAGGCGAGGGACAAGTCTGCTTGGGCTCCGAAGTCTCACTGCACGGGGCTTCTTTGCGGTCCTCCCCCAGCCGACTCCTTCCTTTTCCAAGACACCGATTCAGATTGCGACTACGAAGTCGCCCGCATGACCTCTTTCCAACTTGGCTTAGCAGGGTTCCTCTTGAGGCTCGTAGCAGGCACCGAAGGACCTGCCATCCCTCCCAGTGTGTAAGTCTTCGAAGCTGCTCGTGGTCTTTCACCGGCAATCCACAGACCGTACAAAGGGAAACCTGGCTTCGTCTCGGACATCACCAGGTCCTCTGCACAAGTCTGTGAATTATGCCCAACTCGACCACACACGTAACAGACATCCGCAAAACGTTCGTATTTGATGTCAGCCCACTTGTCTTTCCCATCGGCAGTCACCCACCTGAAACCAGCTTTTAACGGAGCAGTAATATCAATGGCCACTCTAACCCGCAGAACCGATCTCCTACGCATCATCCTATCCTCCTCAACCTCAAGGCATCTACCAACAAGGCATCCTATACTCCTAGCATTCTCGACATTCATCATATCCAGACTCAAACCCGCAATTTGGATCCAACAACTCAGCCAATTGAATTCAACATCCTCAACACACCTATTAGCATTGCAATCAATAAGGTTTAAGCAGTGACCTTGAACCGACCAAGGCATTTGGTCCAGGACCTGCCTCTTGTCCTTCTCCGAGTTGAAAACGAAGCTCATCGTGCAGCTATCTAGCTCGGTCATCTTCACCTCTCCATACCGAGCCCAAGGCCCTTTCAGCACATTGTAAACAACATCATTCCTTATCTGTTTCCGGCCAAGAATCCTCCCAACCACTCTGTTCAGCTCGACCGCAGGGGGGATCGACTTCAGGGACAGACTGGGCATCGAGGAGGCGCCACCTTCGCCGGAACTGGGACGCGCAGCCATAGCTCCTCAAGTCCAGACACCTTCACCACAGCTTCCCACCTGAAACAACAGCAAAGGAGACACAGAAAGGGCAAGAAAAATTTTGGGCAAAAACGGGCAAGAAAGCAGCAAACACAGAGATTAGGGTTTGCTTGAGGAAGAAGACGTGAGCTCCAGCTGCATGGGGATGTCTCAATCAGCAATAAATGCTCGATCGCTACAGCTAAACTCCAAATGGTGAATTGCCAAGCAGCAATTGGTTGAAACAATCGGGACAAAACCCTAGGAACAGAATCGCCTACAGCGATTGAAGAGAGAACAATTTGGGCGCGTGCATCCACTCGCCATTCTTACGGGGGCATCTTCATAGGATAATTAGTTGAAGTAATTCAATTAATTAATTTGGTCGTTCAACTTATTAATTTGGACCGTGTCAATACACCTATAACTGTGATATATTTGTTGTGCAAACTGCTAGCTAAATAAATATTATTGAAATTTGCAAATTACGAATCAAACGTTAATGGAATTTGCAATTTAACTAGTTGAAATAAGTATTTCAAAATACTTTTAAATTCATATTCTATAATAAGTATTAATTTATATATTTGTCTCAAAAAAGAATCTTCTCTCATGAAAATCTCTGGACTCCACCTACTTATGCATTCCCATTCCCTTCTAATCAACGATTTGGGTAAATTATTCGAAATCATATTCTAGCTAGTATGAACATGTTTTGGTATCATCGTGTGGGTCAAGTTTTAAGCACTATCTCATCATAGTTGTTCCACCGACAGGGACGAAGCCAGAAATTTTATTCAGTGGTGCAAATGTATAATTTAAAATGGTTAAATTAAAAATTATTGCATTTTTAGAATTAAATTTACACAAAATCAAAAGCTGATGGAGACAATTCCCCTATCTCCACGTTACTTAATACCTCCGTCCGTGTCCACCGACATGTAAAATAGGATAAAGTTTCTTTCAGAAAACAACAAGAAATATATAATTTTTTTTTTCTTCATATTTTGGTGAGGTTACGAATTAGCTTATGTCCATCCTTATATGGAATTATAACGAAATGAAATGAAAATTACAATAGCTAGCAAGCAACAAAGTGTTCCATGTGTGGGCAAAAGAAATTGTCGAAATTATATATGGTTGGCCAATACATATATATGGAACATTTGGACCACATACGTATATAGGATTTGCACTTTGCAGATAATAAATAAATAAATAATGCACTACCTTTCGCTTTCAGGCTTTCACTTCTGTCTGTGACTAACGCATCTGTCGAACGCCGGTGAAACCAACCAATTCACAAAAGAAAGAGAAAGAAATTCGTTTTTGACTATTTCACCCAATTTGAGGGCGCATAGAGAGATGGGGACCCATCCATATATATATATTGTAAAATGCAACTCTACTCATATAAATACTAAGATTTATTTTAATTCAATTGATGCTCCATTTAACCTAACCATCCAGATTGACCCTCTTCTACATAGTTTAAATCAAGACTTAGATTCTATCCACTTTGATTAGAATTCAATTAAATCAAAAGTTAATTGTAATATATATATAAATTAAAAAATTAGATTGTGATAATTTTTAAATTATTTTTCAAATTTATCACTTGGATACAAAAATCTAATTAAATGAAAAGACTCGGCATACGACAATACACTAATTAAGAAAATTTTCGAAATCAATATTAAGGAAAAATAATAATTTGTATTTGTGTGCAAACATTAAAGATGAAGTTAAGTTGTTAATCTGGATGAACTCTTTCATACTCTAACGAATCATCCGTGAGACATTTTGAAACTCCTGATGTTTGATGGTGAAAAAAAATTCACTACCAAAATAGTTAAAAACAATTAGTATTTAGATTTGGTTTTTGTAGTTATGATTTATCAAAAAAAAATTGTGTCCATAATTTACCCTATATATTGAGTACTATGACAAAAAAAAAATGTATGATGAGTACGATGGTCTCGTATGTATCTATATATTGCATGTTACACTGTCACAAGCTACTTCATGAATTAGTGATGACACCACAGCCTGTCTCCTTCGCTATCCTACCCTAACCTTATCTTATGCAACTTTCTTTCTATTCTGTTGATGAAATCAGAGTCCCCCCTAAATATAATATTCTTATATAAATAGATCATAAATTTACTTGCATAAATCACGCTCTACTCTATATATTACTAAAACAATTAACTGGAGTTTATTATTATTATTACATCTCGAATCATTATCCTTTCTCCCAACTCTAAGCAAAGTGGATGCCACTCCAACCACCGTTTTTCAACACCTTCTTAATAATTAAATGGAAAGTTGGACCAGATGAAATAAGGATCTCACTACAACTCGACAAACGCTATTGAAAATGCATCGAGGATTGCATTGTACTTTTCGTACTAAATATATTTGGATTAATTAATGACGGACAGTAATTGTTGGAGGGAGAACAGATTATTAGTTAATATTAATAATGAAGGGGGGGCTTAAGGAAACCCATATGCTCACTGTCTCATCTCTGTAACTGTAAGTCTGTAAGTGACCTCCTAACCACAATGTAGGTTTGTTAATTTAAACCGGTTCAACCGAACTACTCTGGTTCTGATCTGCTTTGAATCGGTTGGCCAAACTGATTTTAAAATCAAACCAGTTTTTTAGGCTTCAAGTAAATCAGTTCAAAATAGTAGTTTCAAATCAGTTTGAATCAACTCGTTTCTTAATATTGATTTATATTTAAATTTAACACTTCAAATCTATATAATTTTAGAATCGGTTTAAAGCAAAATAAACCAAACCGGTCTGAAATTAAACCAAACCTAGAGATGTCTTCAATAAAGCAAACCTAGAGATGTCTTCAATAAACCAAACCTAGAGATGTCTTCAATAAACCAAACCTAGAGATGTATTGAACTCTCGTATGTTGATGTTGGACAGGATTTCAACTAGTTGTAGAACATATTTTTAGTCAACTCAATGTGTTTTTCAATCATTTCAGTGTGTTTTTCAGTCGGTTCAGTATGTTTTTCAGTTGGTTCAATATTTTTTCAGTCGGTTTAGTGTGTTTGATAAAATTTTCAGTCGGTGCAATTTCAATTTAAACCATATTATTTTCTAACCAAAATTGTTATTAATAAAACCAGACCAATTCAAACCGGTTTTGAATCGGTTCGAACTGATATTTTTTTACTTAAACCATACCAGTTTTTTTAGAACCAGTTCGGTTCTAAACTGGTTTGAGGTCGAACCGGTTCATGAACAAGCCTACTACAATGTATTTCTGGCATACCATCTTATATAGATGATGCAAAAAAGGGAATCTTGAACGAAAATGAAACGAGATTTAGTTGGTGTAGATTTTTTTTTTTTTTAACATGACCAACACTCTTAAGCAACTTATCATTAATAAGATCACCATCAGTAATGTTAAGAGTAGGGATGTTAAGATTGATACCTAAAGATTTGTCCATCATGCCCAAATACAAAACGGAGTCCGGATTTCACTGAAGACGTCACCTTATGGAAAGTGGAAACCATTATCATTAAGGGCGAAAGGTCTTGGCTGAGAGAACCAATGAAAGTAAGTGATGTCAATCTTCAGCAGAACATGAAATTGAGATTTTCACTGTCCCAGCAGCTGCTTTGATAGATCTTACAATTTATAGCAAGAGAGCAAGAAACACGGTAGAAACGACAGATTTCTTACTGATTGAAGTAGGGAAACTCATATGTATCGGATCAGCTCCACCGAGAATTTGTCTTTCTTGGTCGCAGTGATCTCTCCTATCTAAATAAACAAATTGTGGGATCAACAACTTATGGCATACAATCTCTCTTTTCTTTTCTTTTTTTAAAGTTATGAAAACTCACCTTTAGCCTGCCTTTTCCACTAACTGAAACAACATCTCCAGTCTTCAGTGTGGTACCATTTTTTGTGATCGTCGACCAATTAATACGCACGTCACCATTGCTGGAAGTAACATATAAATTATAGGGCATAAAACAGTTAAGTTTCTTTTTGATATCTTGAGGTATAGAAACTCTGCAGTCTGCGAACTAGAAATTTATAGCAGCTATTCAGTTAAATTTGTTTACCTGATTAGGGTGGTTAGCTTTGACCGAGAAATCTTGAATCCAGCACTTGCAAGGGCATCGACCCTCACTGATGCTTCTACCGATACGAAAGACTGGGTCCTGCAGAGAAGTTAGGAGAAGAGAAGTGTTTGAACAAGATACATGAATTTAAATAATAATAGCATGGTTCCTCAGTCCTCCCAACCTCGGAGGCTCATATTCAACAGCTTCCAGTGGTATCTGTGTACAAGAGACTGGAATACTACCAATCTGCATGCAGGTAAATACGGTATCAATATTGCAATAAGGTAAACCAATGGCCTAACGAGTGGGATACAGGAGAATGCCAGATATTATTGTACTTATATAAAGATAGATACTAAACAATAGAGCATAATGTCTTACCTAAATTTCTAAAACGTTTTACTCACACAATCCACCTTTAACTTACCACAAGCATAATTTTGCATTCTATCATATATGGGGATCCATTCTCAAACTGCGATTTCTTTGTTTATATGGTACAACAAACTCTATTACTCACTTGATAAAGAAAAAAGTGCCCAGCTACATGATTAAAGTTTGAGGGAGACATCCCGTGCATTGTAGTTGAAATATACAGAATGTGCTAGACTAACAAACAGAACATACCAGTATACCACAAACATAAGAACAAATATGATGTGTTCAAATAGTGATCACTAGATTCACTACCTTGTCCAATGCTGAAATAATATGGTCTACAAGCTCAGGAACAATAAACATTTGAGCACCCACTTCACCCTGTATTCAATTTGGATAATTCAAGAATTAATAAATTCAAGAACAGAAGGCTAATTCATAAAGCTTGTGAAAAGAATGAAGAAGAAGACCGTACCGTGTAGCATTTTTTTTTAAATTCCTTTTTGGCAGTCCTATAAGGCATGCATATAGGAAACTTAGGAGTAGGATCATAGAGCTCGAAATCTAGGTGTATGCTGTATACAAAATTTAGTCACTCCAACATATACTTAGACCATAGAAACCATAGGCTGTTATATGCATCAGGAAGGTTGGATTTCCATTTTTCATTAAGGCCTCATTTACTTAACGTATAAACTGTTTTAGCATATCTTTACCTCAGCAGTCAGCACCTATTCAGTGCAGATAGGAACCTAAAGTACAAGCTCAGATTATAATTACCATAAATTGGTAATTCTACCTGCAATAGAATATCTCCAAGCTTTTCGCGAGTAATCCCTGTACTGAAAATTGCGCCAAGGAAATCTCCATAAGAATAAGGCTCGAACTTAAAGTTGCCTGCAAAACTGGAACGGTAACCATTAACGAAATAAATTAAATAATTAAAAAGGAACTTAGAGGTTATATGTTATGGATGGTAATGCATGGTATTTCCTACCTCAGTGCTGCAACTATATCTGGGTTACTAGTCAGCGTCTCCACATGTCCAACAGAAATTCTGCACCTCTCAGCCTGGATACGTTGAAAATGTTTTTGAAAGTAATTATTTATTCAAAGGACAGACCAAAGTAGGTAAAACCGTTTCATTTAACCTGAGGGTATCCGCCTTGAGCAATTACTTTGATGTCAGCTAGCTTCTCCAGCACAAGCATTGACTCTTTCAACACAGGAGGGGTGAGGAAATTGGTGTGCAGAATTATTTTCTCTAATGCTGCCTGGTTGGCCTACATAAACACTCATAGGTGAACTTAATGCAACACGAAATCTTAATATTCCAAGAAGCGCGAAAGGTATTAATCAGTGTAATAAGGTGGAAAATCTTCAGACAAGAAACGTGCCATTTCAAGGATCTCCTTCACTTCTTCAATAGTACTTTTGTTCACCACTCCATTTAGCAAGTGTTCTGTATTCCCCTTCGCAGCTTCCGCCAAGTAACGTATCTGTGAAGCTTCATTTGCAGAAGCTTAGCAACAGTCAATATGCAGTATAGCAGTAATATATCCACACCTTCTACACCAATTCCACAGTATCAAGTCAGAAGGACGCAATGGAAGTGATGAAAAGCCGTCTACTCATAATTAACGAACTGCTAATCCCAATTATCTCTTCCAATTTGATTAACATTTGAAATGAAAAAGCCAAAAAACTATGTGCCCGGTGTCAGCTAATTTTCCTAGTTGAGCATAAGTGTCTCCTGAAGGATCCCCTAGATGTATATTCATTGTTTTTTCAAAGTCCATCGACATTCACCAGCAAAGAGGTTGAGCTCCAGTTGTAGTTTAGTAAGACTTACACCTAGAACTCATCTAACAGCTTTCTTATAAGTATAGAAAGGCGAAACAAGACTGAAGTTCCTGATTGTCCGAAGCATAGAGTTAAAATCAGATTCAACAATACAAGTCACATTACTCATCAAATCCATATCCTGTACTGGATAAATTGAAAGTACGCCGTATGCGATAGGACCGAATCAGTAACAGGATAGATACCTGACTGCCAATGCTGCGGAGTGAGAGCCAACAAACGAAGAGGGTTGCAGAAAGATAGCTGTTTCATATGCCTTACACGGTGATGGTAGAGATGGTGATGAGGAAGCGAGATAGCTTCCGCGGTTCGCCTCAGAATCACCGGTGCGGTTATGGTGGTCATGGCTAAGCCTCACAGTCACACCCCAACAGACTATACACAAAAACAAATTGCATGGTGCACCCTCAGCTTTCACCGTGACGCATCTTGAAGTCTAAACTTTACGCTTGTTCATTTAAACCGGTTCGGCTGAACTGGTCTGGTCTGGTTCGTACCGGTTCGGCCGAACTAGTATCAAAACCAGACTAGTGTGTTTAGGCTTCAAGTAGACCAGTTCAAAATAATACAAAAAATTCAGTTCGAGTCGACTCGTTTTTTTATATTGGTTTATACTTAAATTTTAATCAAACCACTTTAAACCTATATAATTTTAGAACCGGTTTGAAGCAAAATCAACTAACTGGTCTGAAATTAAACCAAACCTAGAGATGTCTTCAATAAGACAAACCTAGATATGTATTGGACTCTCGTATGTTGATGTTGGACAAGATTTCAGTTGGTTGTAGAACATATTTTCAATCGGTTCAGTGTGTTTTTCAGATAGTTCAGTATTTTTTCAGTTAGTTCAATGTGTTGGACAAGATCTTCAGCCGGTTCAGTTTCGGAATACACCGGATTGTTTCTGAATCAAAATTGTTATTAACAAAATCAGACCAAACCAGTTTGACCGGTTCTGAATCAGTTCGAACCATACTAATTTTTTTAGAAACATAAAAAAGTACTGGTCTTTTACAAATCAGACCAGTTCAGTTTTGAACCGGTTAGAGGTCGAACCGATTCATGAACAAGCCTACTAAACTTCTAAAACAATCGCGCACCTTAACCATCATGAACACTACCCTAGACAGGTGTTTCTAGTATGCTTATTGTTAAACAATGTGGTTTTATGTTGGCAATTTCTGATATAATTAAATAATATGTATTTATGTATAAATGAGTTTGATCTTAATACATCTTGTTTAAAAACTCTTACATATTTAGATACTATTAATAATTGTATTTAAACACTTGTGATATGTAAGTATACACATAAACACAATTAAACATATGTATGTAAGATTTTGATTTGTTCTTATACAAAATTTTGTTTCAATTGTGAATTTTAAAATTTGATTGTATAATTAAATTATAACTTTTGTTAATTTCGTATCGTGTTATTTCTTCATGACATTTCGTGTTGTGTGACACGACTTGTGTTATATATATAAAGTTACTTTATTAAACAGATTAATCATGTCGAGTTTACATTTTAAGTTTAAAAATACATTAAACACTTATCTATTTATACACATACAATGAGTGATGTGACAGAATCAAACACAACCAAATCACCCTTACTTGTAATGTTCTTTTCTGCAAATTTTATTCCCCTGATATGTTTTTTTTTTGGCAAAATGCAAACTTCATTCCAATTAACGAGTATTTGTTTGGTCTAACAATAATAAAGATAATAGAGCAGATGGTGGTTCAAACATCCAAATTACCATACACATCTCTCTTTTGGATTGTCTAGCAACCCAATCCGCAAATCGGTTCGTCGTTCGTCTCACCCATTGCCATGATATCGATTCGATTTGTGTAGCCATCCTCTTAATCGTGTTGAGGATGTTCTCCAATATCCAGTCGTTCTTCTCGGCCGATCCATCCAATTGCTTCATAAGTTGCTCGGAGTCCGACTCGATGATGACATTGCTCCAGTCGTGGTGGACCGCTAGTTCCACCGCTTGTTGTATTGCTCGGGCTTCCAAGTTGATGGCTGATACATCCCTTCGCGAGGAGTGTCTCCCGTCCAGAACCTTTCCCATGTCGTCCCTCGCAATGACGCCAGTTCCTCCCCGACCTGTCCTTGTGTCCCATGCTCCGTCACAATTTAGTTTGATTGTTCCTTAGTCTGTTGGTTTCCATAGTTGGGTTGCCCTGGTCCTCGCCGGTGGTGGTGGTTGTCCCCTCGTTTTCCTTTCCCAGCTTTCCCTTGCGAGCCGAATTCCACGCTCCAAAGTGTTGGTTGAGTTTGGGTGGTCATTGTTATGATGTGCCCGACGTCGTTCTTTCCATATCTTCCAGGCCATAGTCTCAATTTTTGTTTTGAGAAAGGCTCCATCGCCATAGCTTGTGTCCTCGACTGCGATCTCCTTCATCCATTCCGCCCACGATTGTTGGGAGTTGTCCTCCCAACATATGCCTATACAACCGAACCCATCTGCACTCCATGAGTGCGTGGTCGATTGTCTCGACCTTACCGCAGAAAGAGCAGCTCGGTGACAAGCTGATCCTCCTCTAATGCAGCTCTTCCATCACCTATAGGGCTTGATTACAACTCTTCCAAATAAAGTGTTTTACCTTTGGAATTGTAGGCCCCTTCCATATCTCTTGTCATGTCGTCGATCCAAGCGTACGCGAGTTTGAGGCTTGGGTGGCTTCCTCGGGCCCTCCTCGTTCCATAAGCCTACGGTACACCAGTTTTGGGTGAGCCACACCCGATCTCGAGGTTGACCATAACAATCTGTCTCAGGTTCTTACTCGTGGTAGGTGGATTGCTTGGATAGCTATGTCTTCCTTTTCCGTGATGTCTCCTCGAATACAACTTGTGTTCCGTCTCCCATCTTCGGCCTCCATGATGTCTGCTACCATCATTTCGTTATCCATTTCTTTTGTCGTAGTCCTTGATAGTCAGTGCCCATTGATCCTTGGTATCCACACATCCTGATAGAGTCGGACAGTTTCACCGTTTCCGACTCGCCATATGCCTTCCGCTTGAAGAATGTTTCTTCCTTCAATTATGCTCGACCATGCCCACGATGCCCGTCCTTCTTTCTTTGACTAGAATATGTTCTAGTTTGGGAAGTATATACATTTCATCACTTTTTCCCAATATGCATATGGGTTATTATGGAGTCTCCATGCCGTTTTGGTGAGCATATCATCATTAAACGTATTGATGTCCCTGAACCCCATTCCCCCTTTCTCCTTTGGTTTGACCATATAGTCCCATTTCCGTGAGTGTATCGTGCACTTGTCCACATCCTGGCTCCACCAAAACCTTGCCATCATTGCCATCATTTCCCCACACCATGTTTTTTGAAATTTGAACAAGGCCATTGCATATGTTGGTATGACCGTGATCACCGCCTTGAGCAAAATTTCCTTTCCTGCGGTGCTCAAGTACACGTTCTTCCATCCGGTCATTTTGCTCCAGATCCTATCCTTCAAGTACCCAAGTGCCTTCCGTTTGGAACGACCCCAAACCGTGGGGATTCCAAGATATTTCCCCGCGTTTTGTGCTTCTGCTATCCCAAAAGTTTGGCACATCATCCCTCTATTTTCCCTAGTCGTCCCGACGCTAAAGTGTATGCTCTACTTTTGGAAGTTGATGTTTTGGCCCGAGGTTTGACTATATTCTTCTAGGATGGCCTTGAGACCATTCGCGTTTCGGTTGTCCGCTTTGATGAGGAATATGGAGTTGTCCGCGAAGAAAAGATGGTGCACAATTGGACATGTCCTCCTGATCTGGATACCCTCGACTTGTCCCCTCTCGACCGCCTGAGTGATCTGTCTGGATAATAAATCAGCTACAAATAGGAATAAATAAGGGGATAGGGGATCCCCCTGACGGATACCTCGTGTGGGTAAGAAACTATCTGTCTTCTTCCCATTTATTATGACTATGTATCGCACTTTTGTGATGCATCCTTCCATCCAGCGTATCCATATTTCATCAAAGCCCATACGCCGCATCGTGTTTAGGAGGAAACTACATTCCACTCGGTTGTACACTTTGTTCATGTTGATCTTCACCGCGCACTCCTCAATATGTGTCCTCTTGTTTGTGCGCAGATGGTGAAAGGCCTCGTGGGCAACTATGATCTTGTCATGGATTAACCTGCCAACCACAAATACCCCTTGGAATGGGGTGATCAATAATGGTAGTATGACTTGCATTCAGTTTGCTAACGTTTCTTACAACACTTTATACACAAAGTTGCACAGGTTGATAGGCGTAAAATGAGTTGTTTTGAAAGGGTTTTACACCTTAGGGATTAGCACAATATCATGATTTTGCAGGGTGCAAAAATCTATATGGAAATGGTGAGGGTGTATCAGCAAAATTTTCGTAAATAAAGACACGCGGGTCGGAAGCAGTAGACAGAGTGCTCTAGTTTCCTTTCTCTCCAATTGTATTTTAGGCCCACATATATAAATACTAAGTTGGTCCTTTAAACCTTCACTTCTTCTTCAACTACTGGTCGTTCCAGTTATTTCCATTCTCTCCCGCCACTTCTCCATCCTGAGTCAGTTAAACCCTAGTTCTTTCTTAGAGGACGGGACGATTGAAACCTTGGAACTCCAAGCAAGAAACAAAGCCAGAGCAATGGGCGGGACTGTGGTGGGTGTTAGTTCGCTGACAGACTCACTCGACATGAAGGTGAAGGAGTTGTTGAAGGAGGTCCAACTCCAGTCTACACCTTCATTTACAAAGCTAGTTGACAATACCGTTACTGCCATTAAAGGCGCTATTGAGAAAATCCCGAAGGACTTTCAGGTTCTTCGATTTTTCCGTTCTTTTAATCGCCTTAATTATGTTGCAATTTGCTTGTTTTTTAAGATTTTCTTTCAGAAGAAGGGAGGAGAAGAGGCCTTGCTTGCTTGAAATTAGACCAAATGTTGTTTCTAAATTATATTTGATATAATAGTTAGACTTCCTAATTCAAAAAAGTAAATTTTGGAAACCTATGTTCATGTCAAACTATGTTCTGAAATTCTATTGAAAGAGTTAATTTTGAAACATATTTTTAAATATGAACTTTTTGTCAAACTGGCTATGATGTAACGGGTTGAGTATAATGCCTAACTAAATAATTGTATTACACCGGTATGAATTTGGGACTCTCCAGTTCAATTGGGATCCAAGTTCCTAAATTTCTATGTGAGATTGTGAATTGAGCTCAAGAAAAATAAGTTTTTCAATTGTTGACACAAACTCATTGTCAGTCCCCCTTATCAGAATATGGATGTACTATTGGCTGAATTTGGGACTCTCCTTCAAAAGTAATGTAAGAATGTTAAATAGTGAAGTATATTCATGCCTAAATTCATGAATGCCTAGCTTTATTAGAAGCAAATTCATGCCTGAATCCGTCAAAGAATTCATTGACGCCTGTCTCTTTTGAAAGTCTAGAAATAATGAGGATTATGGATATGATTACGCTAGTGTGTTTATTAAAAACTAAGAAATAAGTTTGCTGATTTTTTTTCTACACAATTATAATCTTCATGGGAGTATTATAAATGATATTTGCAATTATAATCTTCATGGGAGTATTATAAATGATATTTGCAATAGATGTTATTATCATCTGTACTAGTATATGCTATATAACATTTTATATTTCATGTGCGCCTCATTCAATGAGACTAGTGCCTCAAAATTGAGGCGATTTTTGACATTCGCGCCTGGCTCCGCCTCAAATTTTTAAAACATTGTTTTTTAGAGGTTGGTGATGGTCCTTATTTTGAGTTAAAATATGACAGGTTACAGCAGACTTAGCTCCTGGTTTTGTGAGGGATACTGGAGCTGACAAAGTCGAGTTCACATTTAAGAGGCCAACACACATTGAAGTTGGTGGAAGCTATAGTATACAAGGCACTGTGAAGCCTGATGTTACTATCGATTTTTTATTCGAATGCCAAAGGTATCAATGCTGTGCATATTTATTTTGTTTATCTTTTAGTTATCATTAATGACAAGCATGACATAACTATCACAAAATCATCATTAGTGAGAAAGCACGGTACTATTATATATCTATTAGCAATTTAGCATATATAAAAAATTGAGATGTAGTGAGACACAAATGCCAAATATTGCCTCAATTGTGAGGCGCACAAAAGGTGTTCGCCTCATCGAATGAGGTGCACCTAATAGATAAAATGTTATATGACATATAATAGTAAATATGATAATAACATCTATTGCAAATACCATTAATAATACTCCATACATAATACTCTAGTATATTATTTCTCTACGTACCAATCTTAGGTGTGATAGAAGTATCATTGGACATCGTTACTCAATTGGCTTCAGTGTAAATGTTCTTTCAACTAATCATTTGGATAAAGTTCTATCCTTCAATAATTTTTGACACAGTTGTTCCTATACTTATTTATATTAAGGCTAATAACATATTAGTCTAGAACTCATATACAAAAGATGGGGCAAGAAAAAGATATACGAAAGAAGATTCATGGATGACTATTGTAGGTTGCAGATGCGAAGATAATTGATTCTTTTTTTAAAAAAAATATTTGATTGTAGATTGAACGGTGACAGTGTATTTGATGTCGTCCTTTCTATTTAGTAGTAGGTGTGATAAAACCACAACATATATTATCAGGCACTTTGCCGTGAGCACCTTTGAATAGCTAGATGGTAATTGTATCTATTTGCGCCAATAATGTTTTATTCATTTGGTTTATATACAGGATTGTTTCTGTTGGATCGTAAAATCTTGGATGGTGACCTGGCAGTGAATTAAATGCCAGACGAGGACAGAAAGACGCTTCTGCTTCAACTCCGATGAACCTGCAGGTAAGGGAGCACAACAGAGGGGGTGTCTCTGGGTCCCTCTCCGATGCTTAAATGAGTATGTGTCTGTGTAAAAACTCAAAACGTAATGAACGTATGTAAGGCAAGGGTATTTATAGGGTAGGAGATATCAAACCGTATATGGCAGCTGTATATATTAATGTATATTGTGTTGCTGAATATTCGGATCGTGGGATACGGTAGTTACTGCGAGATATTGCAGTTACCGAATCTAATCCTTAGTGAATATATGACCGAGATACGCGGGATATCGTGGTCACTCCTTTATTAACGGTTTAGTGGGACCAGAGGAGAGAGACTGGGTTCTCTTCGGGGCGAGCACTCTCATGGCGAGCAGTGAGAAGTCACGACTTGAGGAAGGATGGCGAGCACTCAGAGAGTCTTTGGCGTCCTCAGAGACTTTGGGCTCGGTTCTGGACTTCTCTATGGCGGGTCGAATTTAACTTGTACTTAAGCCGATCCGATTCAAATGTTTTTGGGTTTACCCCTTCAATGGTTATTGGGCCTTCTAGGCCTTTTCTTTACTGGGCCGTCACTATCGATACCCAACATTTGCCCCCGAAGCTTGATTGAGGTTTCTTCAGTCGAACTTGATTTCTTGATGGGGTTTTTGATAGTGACGTTTTAGATTCAGTTTTCTTCTTCTCCTGTAATAGTTCGTGACCTTTGAGGTATTTCGAGCTTGTCTGGCGAGCGGTTCCTTCAATGCTCAAGGCTGAAAGAATACTCGTCCTTTTTATTTCCTTTTGGTGACCACTCGGGATAGCCTAGGCTGGTGAAAATCTTATTTCCTGGTTAGGCGATCATTACCTGCTAAAGGTATTTCTGATAATAGCCTATCAGTGTGCTGACGACCACTTTATCTGCTTAGTGGACTTTTAGCATTTAATAACTGCACGATTGTTTAGAAATTGAACGGTCGCTTGAGGCACGCCTATCCTTTACTTTTCCTTGAACCAAGGGTAGTCTGACGGTTGTCTGTACTAGCCGATTGTTTGTCTCCCCGAGGTGTCTCTTGGAATTCTGACATTGCTTCGATTTTTTTTCAAAAAGGTGTAATTATTCTCCTGCGTCGCTTCGATTCGCTTGTGACGGTTACTCCTTTCTTGGCCTATATGAGAGGCATTAGTTCCTCTGTTTTGTTTTTTATATCCTTTCACTCATTCAGATTTCCAGAGCTTTTCGCGCAAATCCCCATTCTTCAATCCTTTTCAATCTCTTCTCCCAACTGTCTCCATGGCTAGCCGAGGCCAGAGAGTTAAGCATACAGCCACGAAGGGGCCCAAGAATGCCCATGCTTCTTGTGTGGGGAGGTCCGCAGCCACCCCAGTGGTAGTGGATGGGCCTGAGCTTCAAACGCCTGTTTTTTCTCCAAAAGGTAGGTTCCTGCTCTTTCCCTGATCTGTTTCAGCAATATCTCCTGCTATTCCTTGATTTTTATGTTTGCCATTGCCATATCTGAACTTATTTGAGTAGATGTCAAACCTAATGAGTTGAAGCCGGCATATTTTAAGACAATGGTTGCGCTCGGCGGCCTCAGTGTGGAGGATGCTCCGAGATATCCTGGCCTAGGTTTACACTATCCTCGTGACGGAGAGGTTTATATTTACGCGGCCCAGATTGATGTTGGGTTGCGTTTTCCTCTTTGCGAGGATTTGCGGGCATTGTGTCGGTTTTATGGGATTCATCCCACACAACTTGTTCCAAACGCCCTCAGGATGTGGGTCGGTTTCAAGTTTTTATGTATACGCCAGGAATGGACATATTCGCTGGCCTTGTTCCGATGTTTTTTCCGATTGGCAGCCGGGGCGAACCATCTTCATCACTTCCAACCACGCTGGCCGAAGTTTGCAGAGTGGGGAGGCCCTCAAGCGTGGATCTGGAATGTTCGTGTTCGCCTGGTTGATGATTTCCGGGCCACTAACTCCAACTATAAGAAATTTTATTTCTTATATAAGGGTGGGGTGCCTTGGAAATTGTTTACCCCGGATAGGGATTTCCCTCCTTCCTTCGAGGAATTGTCCGGGAGTGATCGGAATGCCATCGACGGTCTATACCGGTTGCATCTGTCGTCTCAATTTAAATCCATTCGCTCAGTGGCGGAAACTACTGAGAATATGCTTGAGATGACGGGCATTCATCAGGCCACGCTAATCTTTGATGATTGGGTAATTTTCTAACCCTTTTCTTGTTTTATCGCTTGTAGGCAGGGCCGTAGGCAAGAGTCGAAAACTGACAGGTCTCTTTGATGACCAGGGATCGGCGGGGTTGTCTTCCGATCAGGCATTATTGAGTTCTCCCCCTCCCCCCTCTAGGCGTTCGTCCAAGAGGAAGTTTGATGAGGTACTCCCTCCGACCACTACTGGGCTCCACCAACCAGGTATGTTACCTCGCTTTTTGATGTTTTTATACTTTTCGATTTTTCCTTTTTACTATTTCTTTGACCCCTGTTTTGTTGTTTTACAGAGAAGTCTTCGACTGGCGTAGTCCGGGACTCTCCTCTTCCTTCTTCCAAGAAGGTCAGGAGTGAGAAGCATCCGGAGGTCGACCAACGTTCATCTCCTCCTCCCTCTGAGGGCCCTTCTGCTGGCCGAGGGAAGGGTCTGGACGTGGAACCTCCTTCTTCCTCTCCTCAGGGCCCTTCTTCCGCTAAGGAGAAGGCTTTATCATTGGCGCCCCCTGTTCCTTCGGTGACCTCTGTTCCTCCTAAGGAGTCTGGGACCCAGAAGAAGGGACCTGATGCTTCCAGCTCTTCAAGGGCTCCTCCGGAGGAGTATTGCTCTATGGCTAGCTTGTTCCAGCCATTTAAGGCTGCGAACTCTAGGGGCGTTTGGGTCCCTTGTGGGGACCTCGCTAAGAAGGGGTATCCTGCCCAGAAGAGCCTTCGGGCAGCCCGGACATGTGTATGCGACTCCTTGATGGGATAATTCCTCCCAAGGATCGCTCGGCTGTTCCTACGGAGCTGCCTCATATCGAAGGGTTCTTGCGGTCCCACTTCGAACGAGTTGCTTTAGTATGATTTCGCATCCTTCCTGTTCTTTTTCCTTGTCGATCCCTTTTTGTTCAATGTCCTGACTATTTTTCTTATGTTTTTGTTGTCAGCTCGTTCGGGAAGAGGTGATCCTCGGCCGTGTCTTCGGCGAGCTTGCTGACAAGCATTCTGATTTGCTTGTCGAGCTGGAGCAGTACCGGAGCATGGGGGTCACCCCTGGGCAGTTGGGGGCTATCAAGAAGACCGCTGATGCGGCGGTCGTCTTGGTAGAAGGTGCCCGGGAAAGGTATTTCAGGAAGGAGCAACGTCTTCTCGCCGACGTCAAGAAGAGGGAGGCTGATGCTGCGGCTTTCCTTCGAGAAGCTGATGCCCTTCATTTATGCCTAGATGAAGGAGAAGTGGTCCGAGCTCGTTTAGAGGCCGAGTTGAAGGAGGCTCGCGCTCAACTGGCAGAGTCGGACGCTCTTCGTGTCACTGCAGAGAACCAGAGGAGGGCTGCTGAGGCCCAGAGGGGTATTGCTGAAGCTCGGGGGATTGCCTTGGAGGAGGAGAGGGATCGACTAACCGAACAGTTGAAAGCTGTCCCTTCGCCTCAAAGCACAATCGAGGCATTCAAGGAGTCTGAGGATTTTGAGGATTGTGCCTTGAAGGTGATGAAGTCGGTAATTGCCGATTTTCTCCAAGTCTTGGTGGATGATGTCCAGGCGGTCGACCCCAACTTTCCCATTGGGGAAGTTGAGTCCTTGAAGAGCTTCCTCTGAAGTCGTACGCTTCAATCTGCTGTTGAAGAAGCTGACTCCGTTGCGGTTGAAGAGGTTGCTCCTGAAGGCGAGTCGAGTCGTCTAGTTCATGAGGGCGAGCAACCTGCCCTTGCCCCCGAAGACCCTAAAGCTTGAAACCTCTAGCTCTTTGGCGACCACATCTTCTTTATCTTTTTAGATGATAATCATTTTGTTTTTGCTTTTCTTTGTAATTATTTGTTTGACTTAAGACTTGGTTTTCTTATATTGAATGCCTTTATGTTCATGAACCTTTACTTGGTTTCGAACATGTTTGACTATTCATCCAATGTCTTAATCATAATTACTTTCGACTTTTTTGGCTCTGTAGTGGCTTCGACTTTTGAAGTCTTAGGCCAAGCCTAAGTCTGTATCCAGCATTGTTTCTGAGGACAATCCTTTTATACTCAAAAGCATCAACTTCTAATTTCGAACAGATATTACCTTTTTGAAGTTTAAACCTTCCAGGTGTTTACATAATAATAGGGAATTTGTTAACTTAAGGCTTCCTTATCCATAAGGTTCTTTTTCCGCTATTTGATTCGCAGATCTCTTTGTTCGGCTTTGCTTTCTACTTTCCGTTGTTTGTCTAACCTTGGCATTCAGACTTCCATTTTGCCTAATCTTTATTGCTAGGTCTTTTGGCCTGACTTTGGCGTCAGGGCTTTTGTGGCCTGACTTTGGCGTCAGGGCTTTTGTGGCCTGACTTTGGCGTCAGGGCTTTTGTGGCCTGACTTTGGCCGTCAGGGCTTTTGTGGCCTGACTTTGGCGTCAGGGCTTTTGTGGCCTGACTTTGGCGTCAGGGCTTTTGTGGCCTGACTTTGGCGTCAGGGCTTTTGTGGCCTGACTTTGGCGTTCAGGGCTTTTGTGGCCTGACTTTGGCGTCAGGGCTTTTGTGGCCTGACTTTGGCGGTCAGGGCTTTTGTGGCCTGACTTTGGCGTCAGGGCTTTTGTCTTCGACTTACTTCGAACGAGTACGTTTCATGAAGGAATGACTTTCTTTTATTGACATAACAATTTGATTACAAGCTATGTATAAAATCTTCTTAAATGCTCAGAATTGAATGGACGAGGTAACCTTTCGCTTTCAATGGTTTCCAAATAGTAGGATCCTGGTGCGGCAATCTCTACTACCTTGTACGGTCCTTCCCATTTGGCTGAAAGTTTATTTTTGTTGTCCAGACTTGTGAATTCATTTCTTCTCATAACCATCTCCCCCACGAAAAATTGGCGAGCGCTGACTTTTCTGTTGAAATATCGAGCGGTCGCCAAACGCATCTTTGCCTGTGTCTTTTCCGAACTCCATCTCTTTTCTTCTGCTAAATCGAGATCAGTTCTGCGCTCGATCTCGTTTGCCTCCGTATCAAAATGCAGGACTCTATGAGTAGGTACTACCATTTCGGCAGGTGCTACTGCTTCTGATCCGTACACTAAACTGAAAGGCGTTTCTCCTGTGGCCGCCTTAGGCGTTGTTCTGATGGCCCATAATACGTTTTCCAGCTCTTCTGCCCAATTCCCTTTGAATGCTCGAACCCTTTTCTTAAGTCCGGCTAAGACAATCTTGTTGGCTGCTTCAGCTTGCCCATTTGTTTGAGGATGATGCACTGAACTGAAACGATGGTCGACATGATATTCTTCACAGAGCCACTTAAGCTCTTTTCCAACGAATTGCGGACCATTATCGCTGATGAGTATTTTGGGAATGCCAAACTTGGAGAATATGTTAACCTGCAGGAACTTGATGACTTTGGAATTCTGTTGTTGAAGCTAGAGTTTTCGCCTCGATCCACTTGGTGAAGTAGTCGATCGCCACTATAATGTGAGTACGCTGACCAGTGCTAATTGGGAAAGGGCCCAATATATCGATTCCCCATTGAGCGAAAGGCCAGGCACCTGCCATTGGGGATAATAGCGTTGATGGTCGACCCGATCGTGGGGCAAACTGTTGGCAAGTCTCGCACTTCTGCGTTAATTCGGCTGCATCTTTTCCCAAGGTCGGCCAGTAATACCCTAATCTGAAGATTTTTCTGGACAGTGATCGAGCACCTTCATGACATGCTGCTACCCCTTCGTGAGCTTCTCGAAGAACCCTTTCTGTTTCAGGAAGCGCAATACACCTCAAGTAAGGAGTCGAGTAGCCCCGTCTGTAAAGTTCCCCATCGATAATTAGATAACTAGCCGCGAGTCTTCTTATCCTCATGGATTCGCCTTCGTCATCTGGCAGGATCCCTTCTTTTAAATAATTCTGGAACGGAGTCATCCATGTGACCCTTCCCTGGATGTTGAAAACCTCTGTCCTGCTTTCTAGCATCGAACATAGTGCTTTTTCCATAAATTGCACATCCTGGATTGTTGTTCCTCCGAATGCTAGTTTACTCAAGGAGTCTGCCATCTGGTTCTCTCGGCGAGGAATAAACTCGATCGTGAAATTTGGGATTTCCACGACCAGCCTTTTGGTTATGTCGAGATATTTCTTCATCTTTTCTCCTCTCGCTTCATAGGAGCCATTAACTTGATTGACAATAAGTTCCGAGTCACTTTTTACCTTGAGTGCTGTTATACCCATTCCCTTTGCCAGTCTGAGTCCAGTGATAAGAGCTTCATACTCTGCCTCATTATTGGTCGCCGGAAATGTTAAGGCGATCGCATATTTCAAAGGTTTACCCTCAGGAGGAATAAGAATTAAACCTGCCCCCGAGCCTTCTTTTGATGAAGATCCGTCTGTATAGAGATCCCAAACTTGATTGTCGTCTGCCAACTGACTTGGCCTGTTTTCTGTTTCTGCTTGACCGTTACTCGTGCTTTCTACTATGAAATCAGCTAGTGCTTGACCTTTGATGGCTGTTTTTGGCGCAAATTTGATCTTAAACTCGCTGAGCTCAATTGCCCACTTGACCATTCTTCCTGAAGAATCTGGTTTCATCAGGAAGTTTTTGAGAGGTTGATTGGTGAGGACCGTAATGTCGTGCGCATGAAAATAAGGTCTCAGCTTTCGAGCGGCAATAACCAAAGCATAAAGATACTTCTCAATCTGGGCGTATTTTATTTCAGCTGAATTGAACATTTTGCTAATGAAATACACTGGACTCTGGACATTATTTTCTTCTCTTATCAAGACGGCACTGGCTGCCACCTCACTAATGCCTAGATAAAGGAAAAGTTGCTCGCCTGGAACTGGCTTCGCCAGAGCTGGGAGTGCTTGGATATGCTTTTTCAATGACTGAAATGCCTCTTCGCAGTCTGGCGTCCATTCGAATTTGCGGTTGGCCCTCAGAGTTTTGAAGAATGGGAGGGATCTGTCGCTCGCTTTGGAGAGGAAACGATTGAGGGCAGCTAGGCGTCCATTCAGGCATTGGACCTCCTTATGGCAGGTCGGCGACTTCATTTCTTCTATTGCCCTTAACTTTTCCGGGTTTGCTTCGATTCCCCTCTCGCTGACCATGAAACCCAGAAATTTTCCAGACTTGACCCCAAAGGCGCACTTAGTATGGTTCAGACGGACATTATGTATTCTCATGCATTCAAAAGCTTCACGAAGGTCTGCTGTGTGAGTATTACCTTTGACGGTTTTAACGAGCATATCATCCACGTAAGCCTCCATGTTCCTCCCCAGCATGTCCTGGAACAGGCGGTTCACCATCCTCTGATAAGTTGCTCCAGCATTAATGAGGCCAAAGGGCATCACCTTGTAGCATAAAATGTCCCCATCAGCATAAAAAGCGGTATGAGCCTCATCGTCGGGATGCATTTTGATTTGATTGTAGCCCGAATATGCGTCCATGAAGCTCAGCATCTCATGACCCGAGGTAGCGTCGACCAGCTGGTCAATTCTTGGAAGGGGATATGAATCCTTGGGGCAGGCCTTGTTTAAATCACGAAAGTCGACACACATCCTCCACTTGCCGTTTGACTTTTTAACCAGCATCGGGTTGGCGACCCAGCTCTGGAATCTCACCTCTCGGACGAAATCAGCTTCAATCAATCTGCCAACCTCCTGCCTGATCGCCAAACGCTTATCTGTCCCGAATGACCTTCTTTTTTGGGCGATTGGCTTAATAGAAGGGTCTATTCTGAGCTCATGGGAGATTATATTCGGGCTGATTCCTGGCATGTCGCTCGGTTGCCAGGCGAAGAGCTCTTTAAATTCCTTAAGAAGGGCAGTCATGGCTTCTTTCTGATCCTTCTTCAAGGTGGTTCCAATACGCACTTTTTTATCTGGACCATCGATTTCTACCTCTTCCAATTCCTCCATGGGTGCTGGTCGAGCCAAGTCTTCGCGGGGGTCGGCTTCTGTTTCAATGGCGAGCGCCTCACTTTGATTCTTCCTGCGCAAACAGTTCACATAGCATTGCCGCGAGGAAGGTTGATCTCCAAGCACTTCTCCAATCCCATTGGGAGTAGGGAACTTCATCTTCTGGTGGACTGTGGAGGCCACAATCTTGTTCGGATTGATCGTGGTTCTCCCTATGATGGCGTTGTAGGACGTAGGTGAATCGACCACCAAGAAAGTGACAGGTACCTTGATGCTTTTCCATCCCTCGCCAAAAATTACTGGCATGGTTATAGCCCCTAGTGGATAAGTTGTCCTTCCGGCAAACCCAATCAGTGGAAAATCGACCCTCTTCAGGTCACGTTTGGACTTGCCCATCTTCTCGAAAGCGTCCAGAAATAAGATGTCCGACGAGCTCCCTCCGTCGACCAGAATCCGTGCGACATCACAGCCGTCAATATCCGCTGTGATAACCAAAGCATCGTTGTGAGGGGTGGTGACATGTGTTAAATCATCTTCGGAGAATGAAATGACAATGTTTTCTTCAGGTCGGGGTCGCTTCCCCAACTGAACCGCTGTAGAGATCTGAGTGGCATAGACCTCCCTCGCGTTTGACCTTTCGCCACCTGCACCGAATCCCCTTGCGATCAGATTGACCCTTCTCTTGCTTCCAGAAGGATTAGTTTGCTCAGCAGGGGCTGGCGAACGATGTCTCCTTGGGGGCGTTCGACTTCTGTCTCGTCCTGCCACGAATTCTTTTAACATTCCCCCTTGAATCAGCTTCTCTATGTCCCGCTTCAAAATGCGGCAGTCATCTGTCTTGTGGCCCTTGCATTTGTGGTATCTGCAATAGCTCTCGACGTCCTTTCCCATGGGCTGACCACCTCGGCGAGGCATCGGGGGCCTCGCCAAGGATTTCCTCTCCATCTCGACTAGTACCGCTGAGATCTGCCTATTTAAAGGCGTGAAGTACTCAGGGACCTCTGGATGGCGAGGCATTGGATTAGACTCGATCCGGGGCCTGCTATCTTTTCCTTTTTGGTCCTTCTTCACCTCCTTTTTGCCATCGCGTCGGGGTTCATGAGCCACCCTTAACGAGGTTGTCAAGAAGTCAGCTTCTATGTTCGCCCTTTCAAGGTCTATGAAACCTTTTGCTCTGGACGCCAATTCTTCCAGTGTCTCGATCTCCTTCACATGATAGCTGTTTCGCAGCTTCCTCGAGGCTTTGTTGGCCACATCTAGACCCCTGTAGAATGCTCGAATAATCTCTCCATCTGAGATTCGGCGATCTATCTCCGTGACACTCTGATGGAAACGCCCATAAAAGTTGGACAGTGACTCCCCAGGCTGTTGTTTGACCGAGTCTAAGGCGACCACACTCTTCAGCAATTGGCGTTCGCCCATATATCTTTCCAGGAATTTGCTCCTTAACTCTGCCCAAGTTCCTATGGATCCTGCAGGGAGGCCGAAGAACCAAGACGAAGCCGAACCCGAAAGAGTAGATGGAAATAACAAAGCCAAGTGATTGGGATCATTTGACTTACCCAGGAGAGAAGCCTCATGCTTGTTGGCATGTACGGTGGGATCTCCTCCACCGCTGTATTCAGGTATAGCCCGATCAACTACATCTTTTGGGATTTTGATGGCGACAAGTGCATCGGTAAAAGGGTGAGCAGACTGTTCCTTGAAGGGAGCTACGACTGTCAGTCGTTTCTCTTGAAGCCTTTTGTTGAGGAGGTCATCCATCTGATCCACAGTGCAGTACATGGGTGAGGTTCTGGGTGGAAGAGGACCGGAAGGGTTGGCAGTGTATGCGGCTGTTGGCTCTTTTGGTCGTACCGGAGGTATAGACTGCTGTCCTGATGTCATCTCTTGATCCTCCCTAGGTGCGGTGAGGCCAGGATTCGCTGCCTCAAAAGGTGAAGGCCCTGTGGCAGCAGGGTGGTTATTCTCTTGAGGAGCAGGGGCTTGACGGCGTGCCTGTCCGAGGATGGCCTCCAGCAAGAAGATCATCTCTGGTGTCAGGCTGATATTTTCCCCAGCGATGTGGACTGTCTGCGGTGTCGGGGCTCCGTTTTGGTTAGTAGCGGGAATCGGTCTAGAATCACCGACATGTTCCTGAGTTGTATGTGGAGGAGCGGTATTGACTCCTGCTCGGCTAACAGGTTCTTGTTGAAGCGGTGAAGCGGCGACGGAATCAGAGCTGTCTGAGGATCGCTCTCTGGTCTGGTTCCGACGGTTGTTTTGGGATCTAGTTCTCATGGCTGAATTGTTCAAGAGATTCCCACAGACGGCGCCAATGTTGGATCGTAAAATCTTGGATGGTGACCTGGCAGTGAATTAAATGCCAGACGAGGACAGAAAGACGCTTCTGCTTCAACTCCGATGAACCTGCAGGTAAGGGAGCACAACAGAGGGGGTGTCTCTGGGTCCCTCTCCGATGCTTAAATGAGTATGTGTCTGTGTAAAAACTCAAAACGTAATGAACGTATGTAAGGCAAGGGTATTTATAGGGTAGGAGAAGAAAAGGCCTTGCTTGCTTGAAATTAGACCAAATGTTGTTTCTAAATTATATCTGATATAATAGTTAGACTTCCTAATTCTAAAAAGTAGATTTTGGAAACCTATGTTCATGTCAAACTATGTATCTGGACAATAAATAGGAAATTTTACTTGTGGACTGCATAAGCCCACTCATTAAATGAGTCATTTGTTGTGGACGACAATCGTCCACTATACAATCGTCCTTCCACGTCATGCCTTTTTTTGCTTTTACTATTTAGTATTTTTTTTTTTTTTGGTAAATTAGTCATTAAACTTAAACATGCTGATGTTTATAATAAATGAACACAGAGAAACATTATACCAATTAGACTACTTATCACTTCATTTTTAATGTTACGTTGGAACCTTCACAAATCACAAGTATATTCTAAAGGTTAATAACTCACTGGATTGATCGCTTATATTATTTAGTTTCGGAGTCAATTACTAATTAACTAGTTAAATTTTGAGGGTCTAAATAATTTTTTAATTGAAATATTTTAGAATAAATTGTTGATCAAAATTACTATTTTCAGGTTTCGTGCAGGCAAAGCGCTACTATTGAAACTGTAAACATTATATAAAGTTGTAACTTACTAAATTCGTATAATTTACATTTTATTTATTATCTTATACCTTTTTATGCACATTCCTAATACAATTTGTGAAAAAATTATAATTTGCTAATTCAATTTGACTGAAATTGCACTTTACTAGTTGAAGTTTAAGAAAATTTACAACGTTATAGCTGACATATAACAGATACATACAAATATCCAAACACCATTTAAGAAAAATGAAGAAAATTAGCAAAAAAAAAAGAATAATTTTACGTTGGTCAAACTCTAAAAGTTTAGTAAGAAATAGATAATTAATGAGTACATGATGGACTGTGAGTTTTAGAGTCCTGCACTCGCTTTCTTGGATAAAAGAAGCGAGATCGGCATACGTAATTAGTAGGATTCAAAAAACCGAGACGTCCAGACTCAGCAGAGCGTCACAGGAAACTGTCTCTTCACCGCGACGGTTCGTGTTCTTGGCACCTCTTTATCTTCTTGCCTTCATCGGAAGATTGGTTGCAATTCTCATTGCAACCTCTAGTATCTTTTACTAAATCGTTTTTTAGCTATCTTCACTCTTAATATTGTTGCGATTGTGATAAGTTCTTGATACTCGTTGATCTTAGTCGGTTTTTACCCTCGGCTTGTATAATCTTTGGTTCTGAAGAATATTAGAAAAATAGTGGTCTTATCCTGTAGGACCTCTCAAATGGGAAGGTCTTGGGGATTGGTGAGGCAATGTTTGAACTCTATTTCATAAGTCTACCCTTGTCTCTTGGAAGGGATTGCATACTTGCATCCATGGAACGTTTCCCTTTGTATATTAGATCGTCACGCAACACTTGCCTTTCTAATGCTTCTTCTATCCGTTGAATGGATTTTATATGTATTGCCTCCATAAATGGATCTTTAGCACATATAACCCGATCAAAAGGGGGCAGCACATACACAACCACCTCCAGACTTCCATCTGAAACTAAGAATTTGTTGGATCGAAAAGGAAAAAAAACACGCACAGGGAAGACATACTTTCAAGGTGAATGCTATCGTGACTCGCTTGGGGGCACAGAAATTCGATACTGTGCAGACACGGGAATGGAGTCTAGAAAGGGTACCGTGGGAGTAGGAACCAGTACAGAGAGGAAATAAGTTACTAGTGAAAGTTAGGGTTTGAGATTGTTGGAGGAAGCACAAAGGATCACCAATCAGTGTTTTTTGAGGAAGAAGTTTGAGGGTCTTCAAAAGGTGATTGTTAAGAGGGGTATAATTGTCTTTCTTTTTTTGATTTGTTCAATATTAACTGGTGTGCCCTACACATGACACTTAACAGGTAAATTTAACGGAAGGTGCAACGACATACAAATTGAAACATATGGGTGCACTTACTTGTAACAAAAAAACATCTCGGTGCAAAGATAGAAAAACGAAAACATCCAAGCAATTTCATACTTTTTCCTATAATAAAAGTACATAAAATTTGATGTCCGCGTTACTTTTGTTTCTTATGGAGGACCGTGCCAGGGGCAACATTGAATAAAAAATTAACGTAATAAACATCTCATAGCATATTGCTACTTGGTGTGTCCTAAATGTCAATATACCAAAACCGAACAAATATAATGATGTATTAAACATAAAAAGAAAAAACCTTTCCCTTCCTTCCATAACCATTTTTCTTGTTCAAAAGCACCCCATTACGAAACCTGAAAATCCAGGTATCATCAAAATTGTTGCTCTCTCTATACAGACACATGAATGAATGAAGAAGATATACTAATAATCAGGGTGATGGATTAGCATTGGAGATGATGGTTGGGGGAAGAGGACACGGAAGAAAGATGGAAAAGTTCACTTCTCATCAAACTCTCGGTGACTTCACAAGATAAGCGCTCCTCACAAAACCCTTACCCAGTTCACCAACAGATTTTAGAACATCCAAAGGATCCTCATCCAACTTTTTGGATCCTTCTTCATCACAATCCTCGTCTCTTTCCCGTTTCTGAAACAGAATAGAAACAATTTCATTTCATTTATGACAAGAAGAAGAAGAAGAAGAAGAAGAAGAAGAAGAAGAAGAAGAAGAAGAAGAAGAAGAAGAAGAAGAAGAAGAAGAAGAACCTTTTTTGAACTTGATTTTTCCCATGTAAGGCCAATCACGTCACCTCCCAATGAGTCGTACCATGGTTTGAATGTATGAGGCAACTCTTTCTACATCAATAAATTATAAACAGACAAGAAGACTGAGATACTATAGAATAGGGCATCCTACTGAAATGCATCCATGGAGTAGTGAGAGTTGTTAGCTAAGCTTGTATTGTGATATTTATTACCTCGAGGTCCCCAAGGAAAGACCTCAAGGGATCAAAGTCTACCATAACCCTTCTTCTAATATCTTCCAGCCTTCCCCTCTTCAAGTCCAAGGGATGAAAAGCATTGCTAGCTCTTCCAGTAGCAACATGTCGACCTGTATGTGAGGGAAGAAAAAGGAGAGGATAATCTTGTGGTTGTTGAGACAGATTTTAATCAGCAACTCCATTTGGGATCAATATAGAAATCATAGGGCCATGTAAATAAAATATAGGCCAGAGTACATGAAAGCTCAACCACATACCATGGTTAACTTCAGAGGGAAAGAGGAGGCTCTTTGGGTAAGGCAACCGATCTCTGTGAAGAAGGATTACTGCATCGTAGTTATTCAGAGGAGTTTTGAAGAGGCACTGCAAGTCCGCATATGCATATGCATTAGTGTATATTATTTATAGAGATGATTATTAACAACAGCATGAGCTGCGTGACTTCATGTCCTTAGTTTCTACAGACCTCCCATCCGTAAGTATCACTCTGATCATGCAGCATGAGCTTGGTCAACAGGTTTGCACTGCTTCTAGCATAGGCCACTAACCTCTTCAGATCCTTTTTGTGTCCAACATAAACAAACAACATGGCAGAGACCAGTAAGCCAATATAGTCATCCTAAGAAACTCTGTCATGAGCTAAATAATCTTTATCCCTCCTCTTTATATTATTATTTGTTATGATGATCCTAATCTCAATAAAGTATGTCGGTTATCTCCATAAGCTTTTAAAAGCTCATACATTCGGTTATCTCCATTTCATTTCTTCTCTAAGTTATTGATTTTTCCATATTCCGAAAAACAAATGCCAAGCCTCAAAGAGAATACGGACCAAATGACTGGGCGATGACCTGGTCCATGCTTCAGATGCCTTATCATATGCTGTACCAAGGAACATTGCAGGATTCACGGCTTGCGGATTTTTGTCATAAATTCTTCTGCTTTCCATGAAGTTATTCTGTAGAATAATTGATGAAAACTTAAACCGGTTGTAAAAAACTATGGAAGAGTAGACGGAGTTACTTATGGAACAAACAACATTTACCTGGATCTCTTTTTCATCTTCTGGGGCTAAATCATTGTTTATGTCGATGATCAAGGACGAAAATGTCCAGTTGTAGTCAGTCAGCAATCTCAGGAATCTGCAATCAAACAATTTTCATTATCCATATAAGCAGAATTAGCAGAACCAGATTGCACAGTAATCTCTTATTTTCAAAAGAACCCTAACATTCTAAACATGGTATGTGTGTGAAGATATATAATCATGCTTGATTAAGTGACTTTAAGAAATCATCAAAGGTTAGAATCAATTCTAGAGTTCCAGACCTATTATTTTGCGGCACAACTAATAAATATAGGCTCTAAGACTATTAAATTCACATCATTAAACAATATTATATGTTAATGCCTATATGTATATATCTACATCTATATATTTATTTTTACTTTACTATAATATTATATTATTTTAATACATATATTATATAATAATGTTTCCTAATTTTGATAATTGTAAAAGAATATTTTTAAAGTACTCTTAATTTATCAATTATTTTTATGTGTAAATAGATACTCACATCTATCCAATGACTTAGTCTTAGGGTGTCATATTTTAATTTATGTGAAACAAATTAATCAATAATAATACTCATGTTCTTTTAGGACACAAAATTAAAACAAATTATCATGTAAAGCACATACTAATAATTATTATAACATAAACTCTTATTGAAGCAAAATCCTACTGTTATGACTAGTATATACATCGAAAACACAGCAGTAGTTTATGACGTCTCAGATTAAAAAATATTAGCAGAAAGATGTATTCTATTATTTATTCATCAACTTGCAAACAGTTTGATTTTCTTAAGATACACCAATATTAAAGCTCGACCTTAAGAAGCCGCTGATTCGTGAGCAGGGTGCAGAAAACGGAAAAGGCTTCAAAAAGAGATGAGCAACCAAAAGCTCAACTGCCTCTTCTGCCAGACATGGTGAAAAGAGATGTGAAGCAACCCATCTTTTGGCAAGCCTGGATAAAAGAAACCACCCAAAGAGGCAAAAAATCAGAAAATCAACTTAGCCATGATAATAATAAATTGAAAAAATATTTCTTCAAAACAAACCTGACAACTGAACCATAAATTCCATAACGACCCTGCAAGCCATTTATCATACTGGAGTGCTGCCCACGAATAAAGAGATTCTTGTCTTCAGAAGAGACTTTCCTGGTCATATTATTTCCATCTACAAATTAATACATTCTTGAAAGTCAGTTGAGGATTCTCGGTATCTAAAACGATTAACCAGTTCCATCTTAGTAGAAAAGCTTACTCTCTTGTTTCAACAAACTTAGACCTCTCTCATGTAAAATTTTCAGGCGAAATGCAAAACCAGACAATAATATGTCAACACTGTCTTCAGTTGCATTGCATGTCATCCCATAGTGATTTTGGAGGCTGCTAAGACAATATATATTAATATTCCAATATTAAACTAGCAATTTACCATTCTAAAAATACTTTTGCAATTGATAAACCAACTACCTTTCTCCAATTTTGATTAGAAAAGCAGCCTTGGTTTTCTCAATCGCCGCATCATCAATTGGCCAATTTCCAGATCCTTCCAACTGATCAAACCAAGTATCATTTCTTGAAAAGAAAGCTCAGATAAAAATGCATAACAAATACATACATATGAAGAACAGAAGAAATGGAATCACCATACCTGAATCATAATGTCCAAGGGTCTAACGCATGATGGAACAAACTTGAGATGTTTTGAAGGTCTGCCCTTCTCAATAATTAGAGGGTGTGGTTCAGGAGGAGAGACAGAAGTAGACCTGAAAGCTGTCGGCAAAGGTACAGAAGAATGTAAACATTGTCACTGAATCAATTCCTACTGTTATATTATAATTATCAGTCATGTTGACAGCTACTGCTAATGGAATCTATACATATTTGATGTCAACCAGTATGTCAACGGAAGACATCTTGGTAAACCATATTCAGTGGAACACCTTGGTAAAAGGCCAGTTACACCATCTTTAGGCATACGTATAAGATTCACCTGTTCCAAAAAGACTTTGTAGGCAAGATTCCCAATAACAAGACTTTAAAACATGAGTAACTAGAAATATTTCAGATTATCTATGAAATTATACTCAGATTCCTGTAGGTTAAGAAACAAATCAGGCTCCTAAAAACAGACAATGGTAAGGCAGGGTCCATGATAACAACCCTAGCAAGCACGGTTTTTCCATCCCTAGATAAACTCTAGTCCATTTGATAATTTTACAGATTGCGCACATATGACGCATAATGAGTAAAATATTCATCAAGCACAATGATAAGCATACAAATAAATGCCAGTACTTAAATCCACAGCAACAAGATGATAATCAATTTTAGGAGGAATCACTTCTAAAATAGCGACGATACCTGAGTCAAGTGGCTGGACACTGGACACTTTTAAAGGAATATCTTCCATAAGTCGCAGACGTTTAGATAAGAGTTCAAATGCTTGAAGTATACTTCCAGAACATGATATAGGGTCTGAAACAGATCATATTTTTGTTTTTTTAAAAAGTTAGTAAAACCACAATAGATATAACAATATAACAACCGTTCTTATAACAGGACATAAAAGACGAGAATAAAGAAAGCAGAATGAACATGCAATTACAACCTCCAACACCATGAAGCAGCGAGAAATCAAGTTGATCAACAAATTGTATTATATTCTCTTTGTAAAGAGAAAAGTGCCGCAAAAGCACATACTCGGTTATCCTTTTCATAATGAGATGCCTCACCCACTGTTCGCTTTCCCAAACTGTAGATTAAGAAAAGAACACCAGGTTATAAAGAGACAGATTTCTGTGCAGCTAGCAGAAAATCATAGTGCATAAATTGCTGCATTACCTGTGCTTTCTGCTATTTTACCATCCTTAAACTGACGAAGTTCTGCCTTCTCACCCCAGAATTTTCGGAATTTGAGGGCCTGCTGATCAATGTGACTACTATAGTCATGATATTTGCAAAAGATGAAATACTCAATGGAAACATTAGACAAGTTAATCGACCTCCTCCTTGTTTTCAGCATTTGGCCCAATATCGACTACTCTGAATGCTTTCTCTATGGAGCTTATCGAAACTCCAATAAACAATGGGTCTCTATCTAGTGATGACAGACCCTGATATCACAAAACCAAAACATGATCAATTGGACAGGTGAAAATATAATAGCTGCATATCGTAGAAGAAATAAAGATAAAATCTTGTTAGATACATTTTCTACATTGTAGCCAAACGGGACATTTCTCCATGTAACACGAACAATCTTCACTCTATCACTCAATCCTTGACTTAGAACCTTTTGAATTCTCTGTTCATATAGTCTCCAACATTCATTGTCCAGACAGAAGCCTGATGCTGAAATCTCCTCATTTCCCTTCAAATTAAGCCTGAATATAAGGAAAGGAAAGATATAATCAAGAAGACAACTAAGAGGTCTGCAGTCACACCACTAGCTATGTCATTGAATTCCACTACCACGAGAAAAAAAAAAAAAAAAAGTAACAAGCTTAGACTGAATAAGTTAAAGAGGAAAACCAAGAAACGACGAGTGAGCAAATCGCTAGAAGTAGGTAACCATACTATGAGCGAGCAAATAGCCAAAAGTACATAAGCATACTGCAGAAATGCTTGTAGAAGTTTTAGGGAAAAGAGCAAATTGAAAGGGTCAGTGGCACTAGCTGTGAATAACTTAATAGCATGATCACAAATCAACCTCGTGTCACTAAATGCACGTAAATTTGTAAGACCCTTTGGTACCTCACACTAAATGTCAGTAAATCGAGATTAAAAAAAATCAGACTCACCGTATACAAAGGTCAAATTTTGCAGGATCATCAATCTTTGTAATGAAAACTTCCTCGAAGACACTATCTCTGCACCTCTCCATGCATTTAAGCGTTAAGGAAGCCTCCTCTTGAAGCTGTAAAAGGAAATCACTTGAAACCCCAGAGAGTGGAAATCGGATGACATAGGAAAATCATCTAAAAGAGAGGAACAACCATAATAGACATAACCATGGAATAAATTAGTAGCAATAAATATAACCTCAAGAAATCCATGCTCTGACATGCGAAAAGCCAAATTGAGATGAGATGTATTGCATATAACTACTGGAAAAAGATCCACATAGTGCAGCCTTTCCTGAAAGAATAATCAACAAAATGAAGATGTCAGAGCGGGCCCATAGTTGAGCAAGTATTACTTCAATAACACAATTTAAACATTCGATAGAGGAACAATGATAGGCTGGTCCACACAGAAATTATGTCCAGTTTTTAATTCTCTCATAATGCAGGAATTTCAATATTAGGGGAGAGTCGTCGAAGAAAACTTTGTCAGCTACAGGACAAATATAATAGCTTTAAGCTAGAAAATGGCCACTATAAGTAGAACTGCTTATTTGCATCACTTTCAAAAGCATCAGAACTAAATAAATGCTTAGAAGTTTGCAAGAGCTCTACAAATGCAGGCACAAAGAGATACACAGATATGCGCAATCATTTCGGATTAAATTTGCGCACAATAGTACGATACCTAGGGAGGAGACAAAAAGAATGTGAAAGGCAGGAGAAATTTAGGTATGTCAAAGATGGCAGACCTCCTTTAATACACTGTTTTCTCCTTGAACTTGAAGATAGAGTCCACATTTCCAGAGTTTTGAAGTGGCTGCAACCACAATTGGCGAAAACAACATAACTGTATCAAAGTTCTATAACAAATCAGACACTGTTAGTACTGTATGTGGTGATCTCATACTTTGTCTACTGAGGGAAAAAAAAGGAAAGATATAGTGATCTGCTATACGCTAAGGAATAATGACTCTACTAGCCAAGTTTGCAAATCATCATGTAGAATCTACCACATATATTTATTTTTCATGTTACAAGATAATAATTTCATTAGTAAAGTACTACGAGAGTGCAGTCATTATGCAATATGGGGAAAGAAAATTAAAAAAATGGACTACATAATGTCATAGATTTAATGCCTCAGCACTAAAGTGTTTGTGCTGGGTCGAAAGGGAGGAATTAAACATACCAATAAAGTCTAAAGTAACACGGAATATCTGCATGGACTTCATTGATTTGTTAATCTTTAACTGGTTGGAAAGGTAAGCCAAAATTATCGCGATCAAAAATCCGTTTAGGCAATCATACACGTACAAGCAATTTCTCTGTTGTGCCCAAACCTACAAAGTAAAATGTGAAACCAATATCACTAATCGTCCATAACCGTTTCTCGTTAATATACATAAAGAAAAACAGTTCATGAAAGCCCAATTCGATGAGTTAAAGCAAACCTTTAACAAAATTAATGCCTCTGTCAACTCCTTCCATCCATGAAAAGTTCTTTTCACAAATTCTACATTCTCTTCCATAAACATGTCTTCTAATATGCTACTATTATAGCGTGGTGTAGCTTGGGGAGTACCTTCTGAAGAAATTAAAAATCCAAATGGACATGTCAGTTTGTAACCCACATGTTGAATTGTTGGCAGTCATAAGCTACATTTTCAATAAAAGTACAACCTTGAGTAAGAGCACGGATGTTGCTGCGCTTCAGGTTCAACTTGGCAATATCAAACAATGATGTTGCAGTAGGAATTATTCTAACAGCAAAGCCAGAAACTTCAGGAACCTTGGCAGCTTCAGCACCCAAAGAGTAAACAATATGACTTTAATAATACTGGCAAACGACAAAAGGAAACAAAAGGACACAGTACCACTTCCAAAACTAAGCATCACAACGATAGAAGAAAAAAAATACTAACCAGGATATACCACCAATACTGGTTTCCTGGCTTCATTCTGTAGGGAAGACCATTCAATCTTACTAAGTAGTGATGAAGGTCCCAAGTACTTCTTGATTATACAGAGGTACAAGCATCTTTTAGCAAAGTATCGGTGATTCAAATAGTCCGACCTTAAGAAACAATCCTGTATATAAACCAAATGAATTTTTTTAGCAATATATAGTACAACCTATAGATCCATTGAATAAAACATTATTGGCGCAAATAGATACAATTACCATCTAGCTATTCAAAGGTGCTCACGGCAATGTACTATTATTCCCCATTCCAAAAAATTAGATTCGCCAAAAAAGAGTACTGATTCTGAAACTAATTTAAAATAATTGTGCTCAGGTAACACGTGTACGAGTTTGAACGATCAAACTCTACATATATCTGAAGCACAGTACTTTATCTGTATAATATACAACATATATTTGATGTACTCGAAGCATAAATATATAACTTATACATCTGAAATCTGAACTAAGTCATAATCAGTATTTCATAACATTTTCTTGGCATATTACAAACCCAGTGGAGAGCCTAGGGTAGGGCAACAGAAGATGCTACAGCCTAGATATATGCTAAATTGCTAATAGATATATAATAGTACCGTGCTTTCTCACTAATGATGATTTTGTGATAGTTATGTCATGCTTGTCATTAATGATAACTAAAAGATAAACAAAATAAATATGCACAGCATTGATACCTTTGGCAATCGAATAAAAAGATCGATAGTAACATCAGGCTTCACAATGCCTTGTATAGTATAGCTTCCACCAACTTCAATGTGTGTTGGCCTCTTAAATGTGAACTCGACTTTGTCAGCTCCAGTATCCCTCACAAAACCAGGAGCTAAGTCTGCTGTAACCTGTCATATTTTAACTCGAAATAAGGACCATCACCAACATCTAAAAAACAATGTTTTAAAAATTTGAGGCGAAGCCAGGCGCGAATGCCAAACATCGCCTCAATTTTGAGGCACTAGTCTCATTGAATGAGGCGCACATGAAATATAAAATGTTATATAGCATATACTAGTACAGATGATAATAACATCTATTGCAAATATCATTTATAATACTCCGATGAAGATTATAATTGTATAGAAAAAAAATCAGCAAACTTATTTCTTAGTTTTAATAAACACACTAGCGTAATCATATCCATAATCCTCATTATTTCTAGACTTTTAAAAGAGATAGGCATCAATGAATTCTTTGACGGATTCAGGCATGAATTTACTTCTAATAAAGCTAGGCATTCATGAATTTAGGCATGAATATACTTCACTATTTATTGTCCAGATACATAGTTTGACATGAACATAGGTTTCCAAAATCTACTTTTTAGAATTAGGAGTCTAACTATTATATCAGGTATAATTTAGAAACAACATTTGGTCTAATTTCAAGCAAGTAAGGCCTCTTCTTCTGAAAGAAAATCTAAAAAAACAAGCAAATTGCAACATAATTAAGGCGATTAAAAGAACAGAAAAAATCGAAGAACCTGAAAGTCCTCCGGGATTTTCTCAATAGCGCCTTTAATGGCAGCAACGGTATCGTCAACTAGCTTTGTAAATGAAGGTGTAGACTGGAGCTGGACCTCCTTCAACAACTCCTTCACCTTCATGTCGAGTGAGTCTGTCAGCGAACTAACACCCACCACAGTCCCGCCCATTGCTCTGGCTTTGTTTCTTGCTTGGAGTTCCAAGGTTTCAGCCGTCCCGTCCTCTAAGAAAGAACTAGGGTTTAACTGACTCAGGATGGAGAAGTGGCAGGAGAGAATGGAAATAACTGGAAACGGTTGGACAGAGAGATTACCATCGATGTCAAAGACTCAAAGTGAACTAGGATCAGCTTAGAGAAACTACAAAGTCTACCACCTAAAAGGAAATCCATTTTTGTTTTGCAGCATCAACTCAAAGGGATTGTCATTTAATATTATTCTTCCTATAAAGTCAAACTTCTTGAGGCAACCAGTTGCATAAATATTAAATGGTACACGACATAGAACTTTCCTAGACTTGCTTTTCAAGAACTTGAGTAATGCAATTGCAGAATTATTTCCAGACATCAGAGATACAACTTAAGTGAATGTACACAAAATAGCACTTGTTCCAAGCAATGGTCCAACAGATCGGAAAATCAATGGATCAATAAGACAGCCTTGATACCAAAGAAATGTCCTATCACGAAACAAATAAAATGCACGTTTAGTAGCTAAGCACAGTGAAGAAACTTGACCTACAAGAGTCTAGGCAATAGACAGTCAATTAATAGCATAATCGAACAAAAGTAACCCGAAGTTTTTTTATAAAAATAAAACAGCATAAACAGAAATAGGGGGGAAATATGTTCTGGTTCTACTTCAAATTTTTTAGCTTATCAGCAAGAATTTTTTAAAGCTGACACCAAATGGAACAATATAGACATCGCCGTGTTACGCATCAGATTTATACTGTTGAAACATAAACAATCACTCAAGAACCGACATCCTTAAAATTGGGGAAGAATCCAGCCAAGACATAAGGATCATGGTACAAATAATGAGCAAAAATCAAAACCCAATATTGATTTCTAGCTAGAAAAAGAAAAAAAAAATGTAAAAAGAAGCATAATCGGAAATACCCAGAAAGGATTCAGCTCAAATCAGATCAGAGACGCAAAACCCCGTCGCGGAATTGGATTATACAAATCGATGATGAAGCAGCTATTAAATAGAATGATGGGTAAGATATGAATGAAGATAGATTGCAAGGGGACGAAGCGGCGTACATAAGTGGACATAAGTGGTGAGTCAGAGGTAGCTCCGAGACTCTGCGTACAGTCAAAGACGCAAGCCCTAGCTAGCTATGGAAGAAGAACCCTGCAGCTGAACTTCCGTTCACTTTATAGTGACATAGATAGTTCACTTTATAGTGACATAGATAGGCCGAAAAAAAAAAGTCAAGACATGACAGATGGACCTCTGTTTGTGGAGCAGCGAAGCCCATTAATTATTTAAGGCCGAAATATTACTAATTAGGCCATAAACTTAAATTTACAGTTTAAAACGTGATTTAAATTGTCCAGGATTTAAATTTATTTATCCATTCAATCTATTTTTTATATAAAATTTTGTAGAAGGTACCAAAAACTGATATTTTTAAATTGTATGGTTTTAAGCATAGTTATCAGAACCGAACCGGCGATCGAATCGGATTTTTTTTTGAAAACTTAAAATACATACATAGTCTCAAACACAAACATAATTAACTCAAACTACATACTCTCACACACGCAAACTACATAGTTTCAATATCATGTAGGACCCTAATTGGATTCTCATACAGCAAATCAGATTCCCACTGTCTACTAATTATGATTATTATGTCAATCAATGAACAATAAGAAAAGGAAATATTAATAATCTCATGAGCAGTTCAACTCCACATGGGTATCATCATGCATTTATGTTCTGTTTAAACTCCTAACAAAGATGACTTCCTTCCCAGATATCTAATGAAGTAAAAAAGTATCCAAAGATGCTATGTATTGTAGGTGTCAGTAGTTTCTATCCAAATATGGTGAACAATTAATATCATCTTGATACTTAACTGACCTTTAAAATGCCTAAAAAAGTAGTGTGCCAAACTATAGCATGAGGCATTGAGGCGCAGTTAGTTTTGGGGAATTGGGTCGCCCATTAGTGGGAGCTCATTCTAATAAGCCCAGTATTGGATACTGACCCAAACCATTTCCTCTATATGTATAGGGATGCTCAGGGTTGGAAAACCTAACGATGACAGTGATGTCCTGCCGCCCTACAGTTTAGACTGAGGTAAGTAGCTGTGGAAACCTAGGTCACTGCCCGTTAACCCGTGGCGTGACCTCCCGTCCGGAAAACCGTGATCCCAACCTCAGGCAGATTCGCTTCCGCTAAGTCGATCGTTCAAGGAGGTAACTTAAATATGTGTTTAATGTGGTACCCTAAACGATTGCATGTTTCGTACATATTCCAACATTGGTATCAGAGTCATAGTAGGTTGGTTTCCGAATTGTCGAATTTCAGGAAAATCCCCACTGCGGTCAGTCGTGACCGCGATGAGCCCCAGCCACTAAAACCACCACCCCGAGGCTGAATCAGGGGCGGCGGCGACCTTCGTGGCCGCCGCCAAGCCGAGGCTAGCCGCAGCCTTCGTGGTTGCAGCTCGGCCACAGCTGGTTGCAGCCTTCGTGGCTGCGGCCACCTCAGGTGTGGCCACAACCTTCATGGTTGTGGCCGAACGACTAGTTGTCGTGGCCTTTGTGGCCATGGCTCCAGTCGCCGATGATGGGATGAGGTCGGCCAGTGATGGCCGACCCACCCCGTGGTCAGCCTTCTTGGTTGGCCATTTCCTAACGGTGCAGAGGAGGTCGACCAGCTGTGGTCGACCTCAATGGGAGGGCGAGGTCGACCCTTGGTGACCGACCCCCCTTCGTGGCCAGCCATGGTGGCTAGCCACCTCCCATGGCCCTGGCGGCTGCTAGGGTTCAAAACCCTAGCAGCAAGTTCATCTTCCCGTTGGGGAAGATGAACAGTATCGGTCCGGTTCTTTGTGCTTGGACCCTTTCATAAATAATTTATGGGCTAATTTAATTAATTGATGGACTAATTTAAATTATTGGGAGAGTCTTATATTGCTTTATGTTGCATGTCTGGATAGGTAGAACACTATGTGGGTTCCTTGAGATCCCTAGATTACTTTGTGTTTTCTGCAGGGTAGATAGTTTTGTCTTACTTTATTTGATTGACTCTTGACTCCATGACTGGTAGAATTGACTAGGTTGTGATTGTTGAGATCCCAGCATAGTGTGTGAAATTGGTCTAACATGTTAATTACTTTTATTTGTTGAGACTTTAGTCCATGAATTTTTATTTGTTGAGACTTTGGTCTCCAAATTTTATTCATGGTGATTTTGATCCCCAAACTTTTGGTTAGGGTGACTTTAGTCCTCAAAGTTTTGAAAATTTTAAATTAGCCCCAAATTAATTTATTTTTGAAAGGTATCAATATATATATGTGTGTATTGAAATGTATGGTTTGTTTATTTGCTTGCATGTATTAGACTACCTAGATAGGTAGATCTAGGTTTCGCTTAGCATAGATAGCAAACCTTTAGGATTGTCCTTAGTAACCTATCAGAAGTTTGGATGAGTACGAACTACACCTAGCAAAATGTTCCTGAGTGTGAACCAGTCGGTTAGTCTGTGAGGTTCTCCGAATTTCCTTGAATAACTCTAGCACAATTGCTTTTTAAGAGTCGAACACTTTGGTTTAGTGTGATATGTTCGACTCCAGTCCGTTAAGGACTGTTGGTATAGACTGTGTTTCGATTGATAGTAGTGACTTTAGGACATGCTTAGAGACGGGGAGTGTTTCTCGGCATAGCTAGAGTTGTCCTCCGGGTTTAAGTATGTTCTCACGTATTTCCTATCGGTCTGAGACTTGTCTTTTACATGCAATAGAACATTGGTCCTTGTGTCTGCATGATTCTATTAGAATTTCCTTTAGTTAGAGAAATTAGTCTGCCATGTAGAACATCATCGCTTAGTTGGACAAAGGTATTAGACTTAACAATGACATCTATAAAATCCGGATAAAGCGTATAAAGATGGTTCTGATTGAGTAGAAATCCATTAACCCATCAAGAAGATTATGAAAAGACACGATTCTGGAACAATGAATCAGCAGAAGGCTTTCCATTTGAGTGAGAGGTTAATTATGCTGAGGCGTCCGTCATGATGAGGAGTACGGTGGATGAGTTTGAGCTTAAAACACGGCTAAAGGGTTGTGGGAAACTTTGCAGGCTAGAAATGGTTCTATACGACTGATCAGCAGTGCTCACTCAACATTAAGTTTGATTCATACATGATGAATCCTCAGCACTCCGCGAGATAGCATATGAGGCATGTGGCCAATATGATTGTAAAACTCAAGGAGAACGGTCAGTTAGTGACCGATGAGCAGCAAATCCAGGTCATAATCCGCTCTTTGCCTAACTCATAGAAACATATGAAAATCTAAATAACTCACTCTAAGACCTTCATTACCTTTGATCACGTTCAAGGCACATTGAGTTGAAGAGGACAAACCCAAGGTCGCTGGACCTAAGGTTGAGGTGCGTATGGCGCCATCCTCTAGACCTAAGAAGAGTCGCTGAAGGCGAAGGAGTAATGCACAATGCGGTGGCGCAAATGCATTGAAGGCAAAGTAGACAAAGACTGTGGTGAACCCAAGGTCTCCTCCGAAAACAACACCGCGAAAATGTTTGCGTAAGGCCGAGAAGCCTAAGTACAGGAAATACTCCGACTGTGGTCAGTGGGTACACTTTGTGAAGGCATGTCCTAAATCGATCTGACCTAGATGTATTGTTGGCTACTTAGTGAACTTTGTGTTTCTAGTACAGATATGTTGACTGAGTCATGTCCTTTGTGGATTTTGGATTCAGGATCGACAAATCACATAGCCAAAGATCGTGACGTTTTCATAGAGTATCATAGAGTCCCACGTGAAATTAGGTGGATGTACATTGACTACAACTTTCGTGTTGAAGTCAAAGGGATTAGAACTCGTGAGCTGCGCTTGCGCGATGGTAGAGTTTTAGTATGAAGTCATATCATCTATGCTCCGCAGATTCACCGATATGTTATTCCAGTCTTAGAATTAATGAAACTCGGTTTTAGGTTATCTTTTCATGAATCTTCCGTCCAATTGTTTGTTTGATTCAACTTCGTTTGGCTTTAGTATTATTTCTGGTGGATTTATTGTTTCGAATTTGGATTCAGGCAACAATAATAATTTCATGTTTTTTCTTCCACTCGCGGATATGTTTGCGATGAGAATGAAAGACATGCTAGATTTGACTATAAGGGTCAACATAGAATGCAGCGGCTAGCCCAATGGGGTTTGCTGCCCAACATTCCACAAGTGGAGTCGTCTACTTGTGTAAGTTGTCTAATAGAAAATTCCATCAGAAAGCTTTTTTGGTTAAGCACCTAGAGCTGAATTTCCATTTGCAATTAGTCCATTCCGATGTCTGTGACCCTCTTAGTGTTAGGGATCGGCACGGAGCGCGAAATTTCATTACATTTACAGATGATTACACCCGTTAAACAGGAGGGTAAAGGCCATCCACCCTGATCGTGGAAGAAGAGTATCTTTCAGTGGAATTTAACGGTTTATGTATTGAAAAGGGATCATTCATCAGTTGACAATCCCCTAAACCCCTCAGCAAAATAGTTTTGCAGAGAGGCGCTATTGAACGCTCCTTAAAATGGTTTGGTCGATATGGCGCATACTAAATTGCTGATTTCCTTATGGGGAAACACTTTGGAGACTGATGCATACATCCTAAACCATGTGCCGACGAAGACGGTTAACTCAAGTTCATATGAATTTTGGACTGGAATAAGTTCTGGACCTTCACCATATGCGCCCATTGGGGTGTGCCGCTTACACCCATGATTTCTCAAATAAGTTTGAGAAAGATTGGACCTAGAGGAAAGAAGAGTATTTTTGGTTACTCTGATACCTCCAAGGATTACGTGTTTATAGCCGAGCAGAACAGTGGGAGTGTTACCGAGATCGAATCACGAGACGTAACGTTTGTAGAGAACAAATTTCCTAAGAAGGAAGAGATTGATTTGGATCGATCTCTATATTAGATTCAAGATCAAGTTGAGCAGACACTTGTTAATTCGAGTGGGAGAGTTGAAACCGCAGATGATGAATCAGTTCGTCGTCTGCCGGATTCACCGCTTGCTAGAGCGAATGAAACAGATTCCGCTCCTGATGATCTTGTTGACAGTGAGAGCATTAGGGATCTCATTATCAGTGGGAGTGATCATCGTCATACCCTGGTAGTAGTGAGTTGTTAGGTCGTGGGCTAGAACATAAGTTTTCCTCCCGACGGTATGCATTCGAAGGTGATGGAGAACTAAACACCCTAATATCTGACGATATGGTTATTGTGCCGTAAAATGTTAGAGAAACTCTCAATGGACTCTTCTAAGAAGAATGGATGAAAGTAATGGAAGATGAGATGAACACTTTGGACTAGATGGAATCTATAAGGAAGAACGGTGTTTGGACACTGGTCGACCTTCGAGAGGACACAGAGCAATAGAGCTAAATGGGTTCTTAAGATTATGGCTATTGGAGTGAGTCTAAACTTGGAACTGCACTAGATACACGTTATGACCGTCTTCCTCAATGGTGAGTTAGAAAAAGAGATCTATATGGAGAGGTATGAATGCTTTGTGCAGAATTACCGTGAGCGCTTAGTGTGCAAACTTCACAAATTGATCTATGGTCTGAAACAGTTCATTATGCAGTGATACCGCAGAGTTTATGATTTGTTCGTGGAAAATGGATTTCTCTTGATGGATGAGAATCATTGCGTGTACACCAAAAGGGTCTGGACCGAACTTTGTGTTTGATTCTATATGTAGATGACATACTCATAGCTATAAATAGCTTGGAGTTCCTCACACAGATAAAGGTCTGATTGTCTTCTCTGTTTGGGATGAAGGACATGGGCGAGGCGGCGCACATCCTTGGGATTTAGATCTCGAGAGATCTTCGTAGGAGGCAGTTGTAGCTTGCACATGAAGGCTACATAAACAAAGTGTTGGAAATGTTCAACATGAGTAACTGCGAACCAATTGAAACTCCATTTTACGTTGGTCAACCTCTCATAATGGATATATGGACCAGATAAATAAATTCTGTAGCTAAGTGCAGTCGGAAGCCTGATGTGCGCAATAGTGTGCACTCGACGTGATATTTTCCATACAGTCGGCATGGTATGTAGGTACCAAGTTGAACCCGGATGGAAGAAATGGTAGGCAGTAAATAGGATCATGTGATATCTTAAGGGCATCGTCATGCTCTCTGCTAGAGACTTGCTAGAGATCCGAGAATCTCAGGATGACTGGGGCATAACAATGCGGACTATGGTGGTGACTTTGATGAGAGAAAACCCACCTCGGATATGCTCTGCTCTCTGATGGCGCCATATCGTGGATGAGCAAGAAGCAGTCGCGCATTGTGTTGATAGCCATTGAAGCCAAATTTGTGGGTCTTGTGTGGACCACTCAGTTGGTTGTATGACTGAAGAGACTTCCGGATTGATTGTTGAGTCATTGGAGTCGCAATCTCCGTGATATATAAACCCAAGTATCATAACAAGTCATAGCAAGTAGATATCAAGCGAAACTATGTTAGAGACGTGGTTAGACACAAGGTGATGAGTTTGAAGTACTTGTCTACTGATGAGATGGTTGTGGACCGTCTCTCCAGCCTTGAAGAGGAGTCTTTAGTGATGCATGTGTAGTCTCTAGGACTGTGTAGACTTAGTGATGTACTTCATTGATTTTATTTCTCATACAATGTTCTTTAACTTAAATTATATTTGAGTATGCATGTTTTTCACAGTTTGAGTGTTTTGTGTGTTCTTACTGTGATTGTTTATTGAAATATGTCAAAGTGGATTAGATCACCCTCTCACACGGGTGATAGATTCTATGCCTTTGTGGCTAGGTGAGAGTGGTGAAAGCTCCTAGTTCTGGAAGTCTGTTGGGATGATCGGAAAGGGCTTTGTGTTTGGAACTATCTGATTTCGCACTACGACAGATTATGGTTTGTCAATCCACTCAGGGGTCGGATGGGAGTCTTTGTGACTTTTGGTTCGGGAACTTTGTATGCTTGATGGACATCTGTACAACATTAGGACATATGCTCTGTGGGAGAGTAGATATGTTGTAGCGTGCGTTCCATACCGCGGCGCACCCAAAACGACCATGGGTATGACCCGAGATGTGATCTTAACTCGGAGTCGTGTGAGACCCAGTTCTGAACAGAGATGCGTAAGAGCCGCGTACGTACCCTCATTACTCTGAGTAATGTTTGTGGGCGCAATGTTTGCTATCTAAGTCCGTGCTCGATGGATGCGCTCACAATGACCTTGGACCTAGTTCTAGAAAAGTGAGTTGAATTGTGCTGATGGTTTTGTGGGAAGAGGATGGTCATTATGGGATCTTCTCGATATTGTGTCCACTAGGTGGCCACCAACCGCGGCGTCGGCTGCGGTTGTGGGCGCAATACATATATAGGTCTGAAAGATCCTTGTGCGGTCAGACCTGGAGAAAGATTACATGACCAAGGCCGCAGGGCACATTTCCACTGCTGGTGTGAGATCCGCGAGTCGCTGCAACTTCTAACAGATGCACAACACCTTGCTCGTTATGCCTGTCGGTCGCACAGCTACTACCTCTTATGTGACTTTACTGTATAAGGGGAATTCGTTGTCCTGGTGCTGGCTTAATGAATGAGCGCCCCCCACTTTGTGCGAGTGGGAGATGTTGGTTTTGGGGAATTGGGTCGCCCATTAGTGGGAGCCCATTCTAATAAGCCCAGTATTGGATACTGGCCCAAACCATTCCCTCTATATGTATAGGGATGCTTAGGGTTGGAAAACCTAACGATAACAGTGATGCCCTGCCGCCCTACAGTTTAGACTGAGGTAAGTAGCTGTGGAAACCTAAGTCACTGTCTGTTAACCTGTGGCGTGACCTCCCGTCCGGCAGACCGTGATCCCAACCTCAGGCAGATCCGCTTCCGCTAAGTCGATCGTTCAAGGAGGTAACTTAAATATGTTTTTAATGATGCGCCCTAAACGATTGCATGTTTAGTACATATTCCAATAGGCGCAAATGATAACCGAACATAGAATTTACCCCATATTTATAATTTGCATATATTACTGTATAAAATTAATCAAAATTCAAAATTTTATACTTTTTTATAATATTAATTTTAAAGTTAATTAACATATTGGTAATTAAACTTTAGAATTTGTACACTTTGTTAGCTTTTTTTTTTTTTAAATACAAATCCTTAGTTAAACATTTGAAAAAATTGCAATTTGTTGGTTGAAATTTGCAATTTACTAGTTGAATTATGATAACACATGATGGCTGCATACATATTTTAACAATCAATTAGAATTAGAAGGAACTAATATATTATGGATTTACATAAATTTAAGGGTTAATTACTTAATTGGTTACACATGTTTCACCATTGTGTAGAATGGTTACACATGTTTCAAAATGTGATTAATTGGTTTTGAAATGTGACTAATTGGTTTTTTTACTGTTCACCATTAGAAATCACAGTTAAGTCACTATTTAGATACGTAAAATGGCTTAATTACCATTTTCATCAATCAAGATGTGTGCTTCATCAATCAAGCTAATCTTCATCACCGAATTGAATTGAAGAACCCATAATCGATTTTTTGGGTTCTTCGATTCTTGTTCTTGAAGATGATTCTGTGTTCTTCAATGCCACTAGGGGCATAATAGTCATTTCACAATTCAATAATATGTTTAAAAAATTAATTAACAGTAAAATTAACGGTTTAGTAACAGAATGATCAATTAATCACATTTGGAAAAAACATGTGTAACCAATTAGTCACATAGCAAAACCAATTAATCACATTTTGAAACATGTGTAACATGTGTAACCATTCTGCACAATGGTGAAACATGTGTAACCAATTAAGTAATTAACCCTAAATTTAACTAACAATTTGTCCATAAATGCATTCCAATTTCCAACTAGCACTTATCTTCTAAGCTAGTAAGTAGGTAAACCTTAACTTAATAAAAGTTTCATTTAAACGTTTCCATTTGTATAAAAGAAAAAGAGTTAATTACTTAAATCGTTACACATGTTTGCTCAATATGCTGAATGGTTACATATGTTTCAAAATGTGACTAATTGTTTTTTTAATGTGCAGAATGGTTACATCTTTTTTCTCAATGTGATTAATTGGTTACTCTGTCATTAACCGTTACTATTTTCCGTTAATTATTTTTTTAACATATTTTTTATTTATCAAATGGATATTATACCCTCAATATGTTTTATGAGTTGTTCTTCATCTTTTCCTTCATTATTCACTAGGTAGATGATCAATTACGCTATCTTGAGACAACTACTACAAAACTTTGCAGCTTTATATGAACAAGCATACCATATTTACAAAATCTTACAATTCGAACTTGAAGAACACATATCAATTGACAGAACAGGAAATAAGTGTTCAAACTTAACCAATTGACAGAACATGACACTCATTATATTTGTTCAAACTTAACCAATTGAATGTGTCCCAAGAAATGTATCAATCTCCAGTAAAGAGCAACAATCCTTCTTCGAGAAGGTCACTTCCAAGCTCTGCAGACAGACTTGTTTCTGCAAGAAGGGAATGACAATGAAAATTCAAGGCACGTTCTATCCACAAATGCGAAGCCAAGGCTGAAATGGACTCCTGATCTTCATGAAAGGTTTGTGGAGCTCACTCTCTAGTTGCGTGAGCTATGCTCTGTCAAGAGTTTGCGGAACTCACTCTCTAGTTTATCCAGTGTCGCCTCTAGTAAGCCACTATCTAAGTGAGATATTTCTTTGTCGTTCTCAAACTCTCGGAGACGCTACACGGATTTCTTCAATTGGGCAAGGTACCTAGAGTCTTCCATTTCATTATCCTCCAAATACTCCACTATATCCTCCAATCACTGATTTGCAAGGCTAATCGGAATCCTAAAATTGCCTAGGGTACATGGTGTTAACATACTAGGGCTTGGAAAGGTCTACGTCCAGAGAATCGAATTCGGGGGTTTGATTACGTCTTAAGGGCTCGCGAGCCCATAATCCGCCATTTTGGTACTTTAGTTTGCTTTTGAATTTATATTTTTTCAACTTGCCCGATTTACCCAAATTGTCCAATTTGATCATGTTTGGCTAAAGAGATGACATGCATTTTTTTTAATTAACAATATACAAGCATTTTTTTTAATTTTTTGAGTTAATTTAAAATGAATAAACAAGAGATAATAAACTTATTTGTGCTAAAAAAGAGTGGTTTAACTTTGGGGTCATTTTAAGCCGTGTCAAACGTATACAAATGATTTTGAGTATACGAACCATATTTGACTAATTTGTGACACCTTGAGAAGTAAGGGGATGTTCAGAAAAGTTTAGGGACCAAGATGCAATTATTTAAAATTTCGAGCTGATTTGGAAAAATCTTTTGAAAATTGCACAAATGACCCAAAACATTTCTGGTTTGGTTTATAACACTCGGTAAAATCCCAAAATGACCTGAGAGTCCAAGGACCGAGTTGTAACCTTCATTAAAGTTTGGGAATGACCTAATTCATTTTCAAAAATATTTTTTTTACTGAAACAACCCCCATAACTTTCACAAATGTCTAAAATTACCCAAAAGTTATACCGAACTTAAAACCGAGTACGATTCTTATATGAAATACAACTATTAACACATAATATCGATGAAACAATCTTCATTCACATTAAGAAATACAAATATAGAGTACGAGAGGAGATATGCCTAAGTTATTCGAAGTTTAAATACCTCACGAGGAACCGAGACCGATATTCGTCAATTTTTCTTCACTCAATTTCTATCTATTTTTTTTTCACTCTCTATCACTCAAATCCTCACTTTGAAAAAAAAAATCTTTCTTTCTTTTCTTTTCTTTTCTTCTCTTTTCCTTTATTTTTCTTTCTATTTCTTTGAACAAGCTTACGGCAAGCTTGTTCCAAACTATCCTTTGGTTTCTTCTTCTCCTCTTCAACTGTAGCTATCCCTTGCTTTTGTAGAGTTTTCTCCTCCAAATAGATGATAAACATGGACAATACATGGTGGATAGCAAAGGTGATAGCAATTGGGCAAAGGTGATAGCAATTGGGCAAAGGTGATTGACAATTGGGAGGTGATTGACAATGAGGAGGAGTTTTGATAATAATTGGAGAGAATTTGGCTATGGTTGAGCAAATGTGATCAAGTGGTCAAATGGTGATGGCAATTAGGAGACTTTTGGTACCAATTGGGAGTGATTTAGGGCATGGTGGGAATTTGGACGAAAATGGATGCAATGGTGGATGTTTGGCCAAAAATGGGTGTAATGGGTTTAGGGGTTTATGGTTTGGGGTTTAAGCTTTGGGGTTTAGGGTTTGGGGTTTAAGGTTTAGGTTTTGGGGTTTTAGGGTTTGGGGTTTAAGGTTTAGGGTTTAGAGTTTGAGATTTAAGGGTTAGGGTTTAAGGTTTGGGATTTTAGGGTTTAGGGTTTAGGATTTGAGGTTTAAGGTTTAGGCTTTAGGGTTTGAGATTTAAGGTTTAGGGTTTAGGGTTTGAGATTTTAGGGTTTGGGGTTTAGGGTTTGGGTTTAGGGTATAGGATTTTTTTTTCTTCGTTTCGATTTTTCTCGTCTCGGTTCCTCGCGTACGGTATTTTGACCCCGAGCCAAAATCAGGTGTTTACAATAACCTTCATCAAAGTTCAGGAATGACCTAAGTCAGTTTTGAAAATATAGTTTTTTCACATATACATAATATATATATTATACATACACATATATATAGAGTATCATACAGACATAGTATATATATATATATTATACATATAGATACATGTAATATCACATACACATATATATAGTATCACATATACATATACTATATGTATATAAAACCTCAATTTCATTCACATTAGAAAATATGATTACAATATTGAATATGAGGTAAATATACCTAACTCATTCGGACTTTAAATATCGTACGAGAAACCGAGACCGATAATCACTGATATTTTTCACTCAATCTCACTCTTTTTTTCAATACCTCCCTTTGATTTTTTATTTTTTATTTTCTTTCACTATTTTTTTTTCTATCTTTCTCAATTTTTTTTCCCTTGTCGAAGGCTTCGACAAGCTCTCATCTCCTTTGGTTTCCTCCCCCTTTTCTTCAACTGTACCTCTCATTTGCTTTTGTAGAGTTTTCTCCTCGAAATAGATGATAAACATGGACAATACATGGTGGATGGCAAAAGTGATAGCAATTGGGCAAAGGCTGAGCAAATGTGATCAAGTGGTCAAATGGTGATGGCAATTAGGAGACTTTTGGTGCCAATTGGAAGCAATTGGGAGTGATTTGGGGGCATGGTGGGAATTTGGACGAAAATGGATGTCAAGGTGGATGTTTGGCCAGAAATGTGTGTCGTGGATTTAGGGGTTTAAGGTTTGGGGTTTAAGGTTTAAGGTTTATGGATTAGGGTTTAAGGTTTAGGGTTTGAGGTTTAGGGTTTGGGGTTAAGATTTAGGGTTTTAGGATTTGGGGTTTATTTTATTTTATTGCTCCTTTCTTCATCTCGATTTTTCTCGGCTCGGATCCTCGTGTACAATATTTTGACCCTGAGCCAAAATCAGGTGTTTACAATGAATATTTCTTTACTTAACCGTACATTCCAAATATATTTAAAATTTAAATATGAATATACTTAACTCTTAACCCTACTTTATGAACTCTGAAAATATTAAAGTAAACAATAACTCTGAAAATATATTAAAAAAAAAAGGAAACAATTAATCAAATGTCTAATTTTATTTTTTGGTGCAAATTTTAATGGTAATTTCTTGATGTTGTCACATTAGATTTTTTTTATAGTCGTTGTTTCATAGACATGGTAGTGATATAATTAAGATATCTTAAGAGTATAATGAATGTCTTCAATGACATATTCAGACTTATGAGACAGTTGGTTAAGGCGTGCGTCTTAAATTATAGATAGTAACAGCGCCCAAGTTCAAATTTTAGGGATGTCGGGAGTATAATATTCAAAGAAAGGTTAGATGTCGAGAGTATAATACTCAAACAAAGTTAGGATGTCGACAAAAGTCGGATGTCGGGAGTATAGTACTCAATGAAATATCAGTAAAATATAAATAATACTTAACTTACCCATATTTTATTAACTCTCAAAATATCAAAGTAAACAAATAAGAAAGAAATTGATCAAATATCTAATTTTAATGTTTTGTGCAAATTAGTGGAAATTTCTTGATGTTGTCAGGGTAGATTTGTAATAGTTGTTGTTTTATATATAGACATGGTAGTGAACATGTTAAGATACCTTAAATTGTATAATTTTTTTTAATTGTATAATTTGAGTATAATCTTTTTATTTACTACTATTCATATTGCTTATATATCTATATTTTGCTCTAAGAGTCAATTTTTATCAACTTAATGAATAGTTATAAAAGAAAATTAATATACAATCTATAAGAAAATTAAAATGAAAGTTCTAGAATCCACTTAAGTGTATTTTCTTAATGGTTATACTAGACTCCAGCACGCGCTACGTGCGTGCATGTTGTCGTCGTTTGTCTTGTGTGGGGTGTTAGGAAAACATGATTGACCCGATTCCTAGGATAGTACAAGAATTAAACACTTGGTTAAAAATATCATTTGAATTGTAAAACTAAACTGAAATTACCTAATATAATGAAATAAAACTAATTTTATTTTAAATATTTTTAAGAAATTGCTCGAGCAACCGGGAGCCTCTTAGTAGTGATTCTTACTCCCAGATGCTCGAGCAATTTCTTAAAAATATTTAAAACAAAATTAATTTTATTCATTGTATTAGATCATTTAAGTTTAGTTTTACAATTCAAATAACATTTTTAACCAAGTGTTTAATTCTTGTACTATCCTAGGAGTCGGGTCAATCATGTCATCCTAACACTCCACTAAAGACAAACGACGACAACATGCACGCGCGCGCGTGCTGGAGTCTAGTTTATTATATTATGAGAGAATATATTGAGAATTTATATTAATAAAATTTAACTAAATATTAATGTTAAAGGTGGTTATCCTAGTAGTGTTTTTGTATATATCGCTCTATATCAAAGTATAATGTGGAATTTTATTTAATGAAAAATTACTTTACTTTTAAGCATGTACGTTACATGGCGAGCTCTTTACTATCGAAACGAGATTAGTGCATCATAATAAAGGAATCGACCTAAATAGATTTTAATGTTAAGTCTTTGGTTGAAGGCAACGCCTTGAGGGCTCGGGTTGTTAAGGGCGCGCCAATAACGTTATGATTCTTAGTCGAGGGACAAGGACAAAGCTACTTAAAGACGAATGAGCAATCCCACCCTAACTTATAGCATTTTGAAATTTTAGACCTAAAAATGTAATTATTTTCAAGTTAATTCTTTAAAAAAATTATATTTGAGCCATAAAATTTTAGTTAAATTGTTTGTTGATACTTTTATTTTTTGGGGTAAATAAGTAACATCAGTACATATTATTAATTAGTATAGTGTTAAACTAATTTAGGAATAGTTCTTCCTGGTCCATCAAAAGAGATTAATTTTGAGACATTCTTAGGAGGATTCTGAAGTATATGGAAGTGTTGTTCTATATCAACCGCACTCTTTGCCAAAGCATCCGCAATTCCATTTGCTTCTTTGTAGATATGACGAATTTGACTTTTTTTGAACTCTAACAACATTTTTCTGCAATCAATAATTAATGTTACCAGATGTCTATCTACATTTGTGTCATCTACTATCAGGTTAATTACTTCATGTGCGTCTTGTGTAAATTTTGCACCCCCAAGTTGTTTGTCATAAAAATTTCATCCCTGATAACCCAAAGTTCGTCCACCATAGTGTTTGTTATTCTTATTCCAATCCTCCTTTGAAAGTCTTTAACTCAATTGTTCCATTCATTCCTCTTCCTCAGAAGTCAGAACTCCTGCTCCCTTTGCATTTCTCGGGTTTCCAAAAGCAGCCCTTATTGAATATGTTTGTTCATACTTTAATTCTTACTCCAATTGAGATGAATTTTTGGTTTCTCATCCTTATTGAATATGTTGATCAGAATCTCATAACAAATGTGGGAGCACCAAGTCGTCACTTAATAATATCTAACAATAATATGAGTTATACATTCTAATTAACATTAACAAATAACGTTATTAATAAAAAAAAACTGATATTTCAACAGTGTATTTCTTAATTCTTTTAATAATGTTAACTAGAGCTTGGACATAAAGTCAATGTCGATGGTAGCTGACATCTGTAAAAGTTGGAATGGTTCGGCACGGCGGTGGCTAGAGATAAGCAAGGCTGTTTAATTTTTTTTTTTTTTGCCAATAAAACTTCATTCAATCAAGTAGAGCTCGGGTTCAAACCCGATAGGAAAATATTATCCGTTACAATGCAACAAAGTAAAGAGGTCGGGGGTGAGGATACCCAATCCGAATGACACGACCCCGCCAATACATTCTTTGCAAGGCTGTTTAATAGGGTTGGCAATTGAGAAAAAAAAAACTGGGATGATACGAACATATGAATATAATATATATATATATATTATTTTGGTTAAATCACATTAAATTGTGATAAATAAGTTTTTTATTGTATTTTTTCACTCTCTAATGTTAAATTAACATATTCTAATTAGTCCATATTAATCTTAAAATTCACATTCCTAGGTGATATGCATCTAAATCACTTTAAAACTTTTCAACGTTTCTCATTCATTCTCAATATAAGTTACAAAACTTATACAATTTCTCTTTATTTCATATTATAATTATAATATGTTATTAAATGTATTTTATGAAGTGAAATTTATATAATAATAAAATACATAATATTATATTTTATGAATATCAAGTATGCTCATATTAAAATTACATTTTACAAATTAAGAATACATTTCATCTATCACATAATATTTTTATTTAATAAGACATAAGTCACTTAGTCACATATAAACATCACTTACTTTATTACAACAATATCAAAATAAATATTAACAATGCCACATAATTAAATGTTATAAATTTGTAAATTCAATATAATTTACAATTAACAAAATAGATAAAATATAATATGTACTAAAAACAGGAGAGATTACTACTATTGTTAAAAAAATATTAATATTTTTATATGAACATTGATAGAAGTAATAAACTATAAAAAATAAGTTAAGAGTATTATATGAACATTAAAATATATATTTTTACAGTTTTATTAAAAATGTTTTTTTATATATATATTTATAACTCACCATATTTTTGAATTATTAAAATAATATTTATATAATAAATATATAATATATTATTACTATTACTATTACTAAAAAAACTAAAACAAAAATTACTAATGATTTTAGTAGTTTTTTTCTTTTTTGTAAACATATGCATTAATATAAGTCATAAAACTATATAAAACTTAATGAAGTAGGAGTAATCAATCAATTATATACGGCATTCCAGGGCCTTCCAGGGGACTGAGACAGGGTGACCCTCTATCACCCTATCTTTTTATTTTGGTCGCTGATGTTCTATCTAGATTGCTTGACGACCAGGTTGCCAAGGGCATCATTAGAGGCATCCGCCCGAAGAGGTCATGCCCCGAGATTCAACACCTCTTCTTCGCGGATGATGCCATCTTTTTTCTCAAGGGCCCTTTGGATTTGGCTACAAACCTCAAGAACACGCTCGGGGCCTATTGTCAATCATCAGGACATAAGATCAATTTCTCTAAGTCAACACTGTAGTTCAACTCTGGGGCGCATGAGGACTACAAGAGGAGCATATCGTCCCTGTTCGGGGTTGCCCAAACATCAGATCCCGGGTTCTACTTGGGGCTTCCCACTGTTTGGAGGAGATCAAAGAGGGAGACTCTCAATTATCTAAAGGAGCGAGTCAGGGACAAAATCCAGTGTTGGAGAAATAAGCTCCTGAATCATGCGGGGAAGGAGGTTCTGATTAAATCCGTCCTAAGCGCAATTCCAACTTATGTCATGCACGTGTTCAAGTTGCCGGTCTCTTGGTGCAACGAGATCAATAGTCTCATTGCACGGTTTGGGTGGGGCTCTAAGGAGGGAAACCGGAAAATTCATTGGAGGAACTGGAACTCCATGACAACATCAAAGTCGGTTGGAGGGTACGGTTTTAGGGATATGAATCAGTTCAACCGAGCGATACTAGCCAACATGGCATCACGGATCATGCATGAGCCGAACTCTATGTGGGTAAGATTTCTCAAGGGCCTCTATTTCCCGAATACTTCATTCTTGCAGGCCACGACGGGTGGGAGAGCCTCTTGGGCATGGGCGAGCCTCCTAGAGGGGCGCGATGTGATAAGAGAGGAAGGCGTGTGGACGCTCGGGGATGGGCGTGAGATAAATCCTTTCACAGACCCGTGGGTACCCAACTTGCCAAACATGCGGATCAGACCACGGATAAACAACGACCAGCTACCCTCGCCTAGGGTGGCCACTTGGATTCAAACAGGCTCGGGATCGTGGGACAAGATAGCCATCCGCGATGCTGTCCACCCAGACGACGTCAATGCTGTCCTGCAGGTTCCCATCCCGATGCTCAACACAACCGACAGTCATCGCTGGCCCCACTCTACATTGGGGGAAATCTCCGTCAAATCAACCTATCATACTCTACATTCGGCTAGCCTTTCATCTTAGGCACAAGGGGACACATCTCGGTCGTCGGGGACCGTGACCACACAGGTCTGGAATGCGGTGTGGTCGGCGCGGGTTTGGCCCAAGATTAGAGCGTTTGTATGGAAGCTGGCGAACAACATCCTCCCGACGAAGGGCACTCTTGCGAGACACGGGATTCACTTGGATTCATCTTGTCCGTCTTGCCTTGTGAGTGAAACCCGCGAACATATGTTATTTGTGTGCCCTTGGGTGAAACAGGTGTGGAGTCACTTCATGGATCAGCCAAGCATCGATCTGGGCTCGTGGTCGGTGGACTCGTGGCTGGTCTCGGTCACCAACTTTGTAGGCCCGAGAAGGAGATCGCGCAAGAACGAGTGAAGGTGATCCATGGTGGTGTCTTGGGTTATTTGGAAGACTAGGTGCAGGATGGTGTATGACAACACCCAGCCGTTCGTCCCCTCAATTCTGCAGGACATCTCGCGAACTTTGGACGAGCTGGGCCACGACGTCCAACGACCAGACCGAGAGCAGAATCTGATCCAGGCGTGACTTGGCCCTCCGTCGGGGGTGATCAAAATCAATTGTGACGGGGCTTGGTCGAGCAACTCTCGTACGGGAGGCTTCAGTGTTATAGCGCGGGACGAAGCAGGCGGTGTTCGGGCTGGTCTTTGCGGGGTAAGAACTGCGGGATCGGTTGATGAAATTGAAGTCTTTGCCGTGTATCAGGCGGTCGAGCTGGCAATTGCTCACGGATGGCCTCGGGTGATCATTGAGACGGACGCCATGAATGTTATTAATCATATTCATGGCCGACAGCTAGCTTGGAGGATCGCTCCTATCTTGGCCAATGCGGTTATCCTTTCTTCTTCGTTATCGGAGATTGCTTGGGAGCACATTCCACGATCCGCCAACTCATGTGCGGATTGACTTGCGAGGAATGTTTTAGCGGGGTTGTGTCCATCAGATTGGGTGTCATCACCACCAACCCATTTGCTTAGATGTATTATTGCGGATAATATTTTGTACTCGAACTCGTTTCCTATTGTTGAATAAAGTGCGTTGTTTTTCCGGCCAAAAAAAAAAAATCAATTCTATATATTATGAAATAATTAATTTTATAATTCAAAACATCATTTTCTATTTAATTCCTCTAAATTCACTATTTGAAGTTGCGATAAGATCGAATCATTAAAATGAGTTGATTCGTACATATTTTTTATGTACTACATAAGATTAATTTTGCAATTTTGATCTGATATTGAGGTTTTGAATGTCATTCATACCTAAAAGTCGCAATTCGTTTTAACTATTTGGTCCAAATAAATTTGAATTATCTTTATCCATCTATCCATTACATTTATTACTTGCTATGAATGATCAAGATAGTAATTTATTTCCATAACCTCCACAATGGACAAAGCTACTAAACCGATAGTAATTTATTTTAATTATGGTCAAACTTTACCGTTACCCTTCATTTTGACTTGGTGTTCTATAAATGAACTCACCTAAGTTGTAAATTAGATATCGCCTTTTATTGTCACTCCATTTTATGGGCGTCCGATCTAATAAATATTTTATAATTATTAAGATTTACTAGAGGTACCAAATTATCATATCAATTAATAAAACAAAAGTATATAGTAAAAAACATGAATTGATACATGATATTTTCCTACCCTGTACATGTGATGTGACGACACATAAACACAAAACTGTTTCTGCTATTATTTTGGAATTAAAAAAAAAAAGTAGACATGGTAATAAAAATATTAAAAAATATATATATCCGAAAAACATTTAATCATTAAAATCACTGTTTAAATTTTTACGTATCGTATGTAAAATGTTTTATGTATCATATTATATAGTTAATCTAAAAGTCAACAATTAACGCATAGTTAGCGTAATTTAATTCGTAATTAAATTGTCTACGCACTGTAATTTTTTTTATTTTTTTAGTAAGTACATAATTAAATTTCTCACCTAATGCATTTAATTACTCGGTCAAATTGTAAAACAAACAATGTTAGGTTAAAAAATTACTGTATTTGTAATCAAAAAAATTACCCTAGGTAGATAATTAAATTACGACATAAATGGCGTTAACCGTGGTGAGTTTGGACTTACATGGTATAGCGTACCGTCAATTCGTAAGTCCAAATTTAATATTTTTGCATCATTTGAATCGCAATTAGAATATCTACTTACTATAATTTTTAATTTTTACTAATAGATACATAATTGTTTTTTATTTAAACATTAAGTCATCAAAATCAAAAGTAAAAAAAAAAATGGGTATACGCTACCCAAGGTAGCGTTTTGTGAAAAAACACTTCCCCGAGGATCGTTTTTTGTAAAAAAAAAAAAAAAATATGTGCTACCTGAAGTAGTGCTTATGCATAGTTTGCTAAATATATTTTTTTCCAGATATATACTTTTGTAAATATATTTTTTAACATGTCTATTTTTTTTTAAAATTCATTATTTTGTCATATGCATAGATGCAAATAAATTTAGATAAATTTTGGGTTCATTATTTTTTTTAACTTTCACGAATATATAATCCAGAGCGAATTGTAATTGAATGATATAAATGTTAAATGTTAATTTTGAATTGTGCTAATGTTGAATATTTTTATTGCTTGTAACATAACTTTAAATATTTATTAAGATAATATTTATAATGTTGCATTCCATTTCACATGTGATAATAAATATGAGTATACGATGGTTAATAATCAATGTTATGATATTGAAAATTGTATTCATAATAATTATGGTATGTAATTTTAAAATATAGTATGGTTATGATATTTGTCTTAATAATTGCACGATACCATAACTATTGTCAATCATACGTTGATATTTATTTTATACATTTTAAAAAGTCTAAACCAGCGGCCTAATCATAATTCCGGTAGGTCCCACAACCGACCGGAATAATCGTGAACCAGTGTCGTCATCAGGTTTTAATATTTGGTTTTGGTCACATAACATCAATTATTATTATTTTTTTTGGCCAAGTATTTTATTTATTTTTTTTTTTTTTTGGTAAAAGGGAGACTATTAAAACTCAAACCGGAATAACACTGTCTACACTTCTAGTTTTTCCCACACCCAAAACATCTAATCTAATACAAGTCCTCACCCTTGAGGGGGGGAATTCAAGTTCTACAAAATTCACATCCAAGTTGACTGCCTCTTTAGCCAAGCTATCCGCAACTCCGTTCCCTTCCCTGAATATGTGTCTCAACTTGATCCTCCTAAATCCCGATATCAGCCGCCTGCAATCGACAATAAGTGGAGTTAGTGGTCTATCCTCCATGTTCTCTTCTACTAACATACCTATGGCCTCTTTTGCGTCTGACTCCAGATGAATGTCCTGGATTCCCAACTTCCTAGCTAGCATGAGTCCGTCCCTAATCCCCCAAAGCTCAGCAACTAAGCTGTTGGTAATACCCAGTTTCCTTTGAGCTCCCCTTACCCAACCTCCCAGGCAGTTTCTAAGGATCGCCGCACACCCCGCAGGTCCTGGGTTTCCTATTGCTGAACCGTCCGTGTTCAGTTTGACCCATCCCCACTCCGGGGGAGTCCACCGGACTTCAATCTCCATCTTCCCCCGGATCGCCCTTGACTTGGCTACAAGGTTCGAGACGTCTTTAGCCTGCAAAACAATTAAACTCACAATATCTCTATCTAAAAATTTGTTGTTAAACACGAAAGAGTTTCTGTTTTTCCATATAAACCACACAGCCGAAGAGAAAACCAAACACCATTGCACACCGTCTTTGTACTCCCGGACCTGTTGACAATTAAATTTAAGCCAAGACGTTAACGGCCCCCCCTGGAAATCAGTTCCCTCCGGGGACCCAATATCCCTCCAAACCTGTCTAGAGAACAAACAATCCCGAAGGACATGAAGCGAGTCTTCTTCGGCTAGGCCACAGATTTTACATATAGGGTTCACATCCATACCTCGATTCCTAAGCATACACGCGGTCGGGATCCTGTCATGGTTACACAACCAAAGGAAGTGTTTGACTCTGGGAATGTTTTCACATTGCCAGATCCAGTTCCACTTACCCGGGTCATGTTCTACGTGAATATGTCTTTGCAAAGAGAAGGTCCTGTAGGCCGATGCCACAGAGGGAATCCCCGACGCCGAGCCCAACCAAATACGCTTGTCCTTGGTCCCCGGGTCAATACTTCTCGGTATTGCTCTGATTGTTTCGTGAATGGTGGGCGGTATCTGGAAGGAGAGGCCTGAGAAGTTCCACTCTCCATTCTCACTAATGATTTCGTTAAGCTTTAAATGTCCCTCCCCTAAAGCCAAAGGACCCTGCACCAACCCCCGCAAAGGCGTCGGACCCAACCACCTATCATGCCACAGGTTAATGTCTCTACCATCTCCAGTTATCCAACCTTCACCATCTTGTAAGCCTACCTTCCCTTGGCAAATGGCTTTCCAAGTGGCTGATCCTCCCTTTCTTTTCCTCCTTGACGGGTTAAAATACCTGTCTTTAAGGATGTTAGCCCACGGGGCCCTAGACTTGTCCATCCTCCATGCCAGATTTGCATTCATCGCCCTGTTTCTTTCTCTAGTGCGGTGCATGCCCAATCCTCCCTTGTCCTTAGGTAGTGTGACTACCTCCCAACTCACCTTGTGCAGCTTCTTTTTGTCCTCCGATGAGCCCCATAGGAAATCCCTGTTCAGTTTATCTAACATTTTGCAAGTATAAGAAGGCAAGTAAGAGCATTGCATAAAATAGGCCGGAATCGTGGTCATAACAGAATTGATAAGGATCCCCCTACCCGTCATGGATAGTAATTTACCCCGCCAACCCGCCAGTTTCCCCCGGACTTTATCCAGGATGAAGTCGAACGACTTCACACCATTACTTGACAGCTTCATAGGAAAGCCCAAGTAATCTGATAAGTTTTCGACCTTAACAAGACCCAAGACGCTAGCCAGGTGAGTGGTCGTCTCTGCAGTCAAATTCTTTGAGAAAACGACCTGAGACTTATCAAAATTGATTTTCTGGCCCGAGGCCGAACAAAAGACCTGGAGGGTCCTTTTCATCGCCTGGCAATTGTCCATCGTAGCAGCACCCATAAGGATGAGATCATCCGCAAAAAGAAGGTGCGACAGCTGGGTGGACTGTCTACCCAGGCTGAGGGGCACCCACTTACCTCTCTTAACTTCCTCCTCAATGAGGAAGCTAAGGTAATCGATGCACAGAATAAAGAGGTATGGGGATAGAGGATCCCCTTGCCGGAGCCCCCTAGACGGGTAGAAAGGCTCCAGTTTCCCCCCGTTCAGGAGAATAGAGACAGAAGTAGAAGAGACACAGTTCATAATCATGGCAATCAACTTAGCAGGGAAATTAAAGTGGGTCAGGGTTAACCGAATAAAATCCCATTCCAACCTATCGTATGCTTTCTCAAGGTCTAATTTCAGGACCATAAGGCCCGACTTGCCTTTGGCCAAGTATTAATTATTATCATATGAAACTCACAATAAATAGGTGAAGAAAAAGAAAGAAACGAATGTAGAAAGAAAGAGTTCCTCCATTCACTGTTTCTTCGATTACTTAGCCTTCTTACTCCTTCTCTGCTGAATCCTGACGGAGAAGACGACGAAGAAGAGATAAATCATCACCGGTAATTGTATTTGTTGTTCCCTAAACCAAAGGGATTCTTTTGAAACCAACCATATTCTCCCTCTCTCCCCGTGTAGTTGTTTTTAGTATATTTTATATCTATTTTTTCTCTGCCTCGCTCTAGTTCAATTTGTTTCCTCCTTCGTCCCGACGTGCACACACGGCTCTCCCTCTCTGCTTCCTTCCTCTGCATATATCAGGTTCTGCTATCACATCACAAACCTCCTGATTCTTAATCTCTTACATCAGTCGTTCCGATTCAAGATTGGTTCTGTCTGGCCACCTCGTCTCCACCTGTAAGTTTGGCAATGTTAGCATTTCAGACATGGAGCTTCCGTCCTTGAGCTGTTTTATGAACTGTGATCTGCATTGATTGATTTGGCACTTGGAAAAGTTGCGATTTTAGATATGGGATTTCGCTTAATGTCAATTGACGTTACAGTTCTTGCACATTTGTTCACACGGGTTCTTGTTGTGTTGATTTTGCGCATCCCGTGTGTAATTTTTTAATCGGCTTCTATTATTATAAGTTTCACATGGTTGGTTTCTATTATTATTATTATATTTCAATGGATTCTGAATGAAATTCTTCCTCTTTCCTGGAATAGAGCTAACATCCGGAGAGGTGTTGAATTATGGGAGAGAAGACGGTTGCTCTACACCTGTAAAAAAATCAACTCTTCTTCAATCCTGAGATCTGTCTGGGTCCAAGATTCGGGCAACTGAAACTATATGATTCGGAGCTGATGATAAGACTTTGGAATGGGATCAATGAACATGGAGAAGAAATGGGTGTTCCCCCTTGTGATAAGCTCTCTGATATGTGTTTTTCTCCTTGCTACTTCCTTCAACATGGGTCTCATTTCTTCAATACATTCAATAAATTCGATTCTATCCATCTTCCCAGCTCGAGTATTGACAAATCAGTCGAATTCAGTATTTGTTGAATCAAAGATTTCGGGTTCCCCACCACCACCTGCAATAACAGTTCCTCGATTTGCATATTTGGTGTCGGGTTCAAAAGGTGATCTTGAGAAGCTTTGGAGGACTCTAAGAGCACTATACCATCCGTTGAATCAGTATGTGATTCATTTAGACCTCGAGTCTCCTGCAGAGGAGAGATTGGAGCTTGCAATGAGAGTGGAGAAGGATCCTATGTATTCACAAGTTGGCAATGTTCATATGATAACCAAAGCTAATATGGTTACTTACAGAGGCCCCACCATGGTAGCCAATACTCTCCATGCTTGTGCCATACTTCTGAGGAGAAGTAAAGAATGGGATTGGTTTATCAATCTTAGCGCCTCGGATTACCCTCTTGTGACTCAAGATGGTTAGTTAGTTCATGCTTCTCATGCAAATGTGATATTCAGTTAGCATTTTCTTTTGTATTTGCTATAGCTATTTCCAGAAAATTGCAACCATTTTATCAATACTGGTCAAAAATATTTTCTTTTTGTTACTAAGACTTTAGAGGCATTGTTGAAACATCTGTCTGATCAATTGAGCCGTTGAATGTGTAGATTTGCTTCACACATTTTCGAATCTGAACCGAAACTTCAATTTCATTGAACATACAAGCCAACTGGGGTGGAAAGAGTGAGCTTTTTCTTTTTCTTTCACGTGTTCATGTTTCAGTATGCTAAATGTTATGCCATCAAACATAATTTTAACTTAATTCAATTGTATTGAGCAGGGAAAAACGTGCGATGCCTTTGATGATAGATCCTGGTTTATACCTATCAAAAAAATCAGACATTTTCTGGGTATCGCCTAGGAGAACCTTACCAACTGCATTTAAATTGTTTACTGGTCAGTCCATTTCTTTGTCCTGCTTTATTTTCACTAGTGGATGATCTCTGTTTCAAATTACTAGATGAAACATTATCTCTGTAGTTACTAATATTCATAGAATTTGTAAAGCTTTTAGTACTTCCTCTTATGATTCATCTCAATGTAATAACGTCTTCTATCATGCATGCAACCTTTCCGTTATAGATGTTCGTAAGTTTCATTTTATTTTTTCTAAGAAAAACTGAAGCAAGTTCAAAAAGGATGGTCTTTCTAGCAATGCTACAACACAATAAACTTAGCATGAAAAAGTGATTTTTTTCCTAACTCAATTATTTTTTTCTCTCTAGAAAATGTAACTTTTTTGTCTTTCATGCTAAGTTTCATGTATTGTAGCATTTTTTTTAAAAAAAATTAAGAAAACTCAAGTTTGTGATATCTTCTTAGCAAAGTAGAAGGAATACTTAGAATCCTGAATAATTTATTCTTCTGGGTTGGCACTTCTGCAGATACGGCATTATATAACAGAGCAAAACTGGAACTTTTTGTGCCAACTCATTTCTTGGATGTTATAAAGAAGGAAAAGCCATGCTTGATCTTGATTTATTTTTTTAATCCAATTTCTTGTGCAGGTTCTGCGTGGATGGTTCTATCTCGATCATTCGTTGAATACTGCATCTGGGGTTGGGAAAATCTTCCTAGGACAATGCTAATGTACTACACAAACTTTGTCTCATCCCCAGAAGGCTACTTCCAGACCGTGATCTGCAATGCCCCAGACTTTGCTCAAACCGCAGTCAACCACGATTTACACTTCATTTCCTGGGACACCCCTCCACGTCAGCACCCACATACCCTCACTCTGAACGATACAAACAAGATGATCTCGAGTGGGGCTGCATTTGCTCGGAAGTTCAAGAAGGATACTGCAGTTCTTGATCGGATTGATCACGACCTTTTGGGGAGGAAAAATGGCAGCTTTACGCCCGGAGGGTGGTGCTCAGGCAACCCTCCTTGCTCAAAGGTTGGAAACCCGAAGAAGCTCAAGCCAGGCCCCGGGGCTAGGCGGCTTCACGGCCTCATTGCTAGATTACTTAATGGTATTAAGGCTGGTCGGAGCCCGTGTAAATAGATACTTAACTCTAGAGAGGGGTAAGAGAGAAATTGATCTTGTTTTGCAAATGGTAATTATAGTCAAGCCGAGATTAGAATTTGGAAGGTTGGATTGCATTGGTTTTGAAAGAAGAAAGAAACTGCAGGTTGAGTCAGCCTTTGAGAGCATGAGATTAGTGTTGTGGCTGTAACCTGGATCTTATAGAGCATATTGGTTCAGTAGGGATCCTGATATATTCTGATAGAAGTATATCGGTATGTGCTGACGTTTTCAGAAAATAATGTATTTACAGAGTAATTGTTCGAATTGTGACGGATTTTTGTTATGGTACGATACTCGGGTTCAAAACATGTTGAGATTGATTGAGAGATAAATGAGGAATTCCTCCATTAAAATCATAAATTTACTTTCAAATGTTATCTACATGTGATTAAGTTAAATGATGGCTCAAGTCCTAGTTTGACATATTAATGCTCTGCATTACTGCAATGGAATGAATTTCTCACTCTATGCTTTTGGATAAGGATGATAAATTGTGTGATACATATATGTTATCATGTGTATTAATGCATTCATTGTGTTAAACTTACCAAATAGGAACTCGTGTCATGTTTCTCAATATGAAAACCACACAAAATAATTTGTGTGTGTTCAATCGTATTATGTTAAGTTAGTCAGTAGTATATCCTCATACAAAATTTATAAAAAAATATCAAAATAATGAATTGCTCATAGTAAGAATTATAAATTCAAACATCAGATTTCACGAGTTCTTAATGTAAAATTGACAAACTATAGAAATTAAACAATTAAATTGAGTTTTGAAAATTATTACACGAAACTGTTAGAAAATTACTAGAAAATTAGACTTGAAAATTAAATTGATAAACTATAAAAATTAAACAATTAAATCGAGTCTTAGAAATTATAGTCACAAGACTATTAGAAAAATCAACTTTATTGTTTTATCGTGCATAGTGTTTTGATACTTAAATACTAACACGATATGAAAATTACCTTATGTTATCGTATTTGTGCTATCGTTCTGTTATATATTTTGGTAAATACAATTTTTTTCGTACACGTTCGCGTGCTGTTACATAGTAGAGGTCTTCCTATTCCAACATGCCGCTGTCTAAAAATCTGTAAAGTGACAGATAGTGTTACAGTTCAGAAAGGTGACTAAAACCCTTACTTGCAAACCACATTTAAAAAAAACATGTGGTTGTGCCATTCATTTATTTACTGTAGATTATTTGATGAAATTGAGAAACATACTGTTTTGGGTGAAGAATTAACTTCCAAGTTCCAAATGTGTGGTTCTTGGAGAAAGGAACCCACTTTGTTTCCCAAAAGGGGAAGCTTGATTTCATTGAAAACAGAGATTAATAAAACAATTAAGGTTTGATTAACGAACACTAACCAGAAATCAGACCTGATCTTGTCCCTGCCCCACAATCCATTTTGCTTATTATAAAATGTAGTTCCTCTTAATTAAAAAATCTTAATAATCAGCGATCTTGTCCCTTGTCCCTACCCTATCTTATACACAAGATTATTTGCAAGTAATGTTTCTGATAAATTTTAATTTCTTCTGTGGTCTCAAATTAGCAATAAATCCAGACCAGAAAAACAAGACATGATACTTAGATAATGACTGCACCAACTGCAAAGACAAATGCCTCGACAAATAACAGATTAAGATACACAACTGCTTACCTCATGTCATGGCTACCAAATTCATTGCCTCTACAACAAATGACCTCTCTGTCTTCTACACATTACAAATGGCATTTTTCGACAGAATCACATGATTACACGTGTTAAACTTCAATAAAGACGGTACACCTTGGTAACCCTTTAATTTAATAATAACAAAGGCTATGAACTAAGGGTTAGACCTCTACACATAATCCTAAAATAACTCATATACAAAATTTCCCCACAAAACGATCTTTCATCACCTGCATTGTGTCTTCAATGGTTGGTTCCTTAGCGCCCTGAAACAAATAACGAACCAGCTGAAAGTTGGTTCTGAGATTTCCGAGCCTTGGCCTTGTTGAGGCGAGCTCGTCTCACAGCCTCTTGGATATGGAGGTCATGGTCCTTGAATGCTTGGTCCATGTTCCCTGATGGAACCAGTAAGGGACCCGAGTAGTGGATCTTATGACCCTTCGAGCCATAACCCTGCTGCATTGCCACATTAACAGAAACCGAATATGAGATTCTTTAACTTAATACATCAAAAAAAGCAAAATGGAGAAAATATTCAGTGAGACTGATCGAGATGAGTTGGTGTATATTAACCAATTAACTTCAATCCCAAGTCAAATATGCAGTGCAATATAGACGGTACATGTCCCATCATTATTGGATGTTCTATACCAACTCAACCTGTATAATGCTCACATAATACTTTCTCCATGACCCACATTCCTACAGCTAAATAGTGTTATGTCAGATTGGTATTGATATTGGACGTAATATACCAACTCAACTTATATCACACTCGAGTATTGTTGTCTCGGTTAGCATTGGATCTTATATACCAACTCAGCCATGCGTAGTAAGAAAACTCACAAGAACGGGATTATCGTTGCTGTGTTTTATGTCCTCTTTGTGATGAGAGACCACAATACCTGCATATGGTGCCTTTGATCTTGCTGCATCAAGGTCTCGGATGTCTCCTTGAAGGACCCCGGGAACCTTTCGATAAGTTTTGGAACTTCTTGTACTGTTGTGGTGCTTGCAGCTACTGAATATTGAGTTACCGATGATACTTTTGGAGCATCGTCCGGTCTTTTCCCATCTTTAGCCCAGGCTGCTGCACGATGAGAAAGAGGGCCGGAATGAGATGCTCTTTTGTGGGGAGGCCCTTGAGAATCGAGCTCTGCAGCCTGAGTTTGTCTTGGAGGGTCTATGGGGAAGCCTGCAGCGACTTCTTCGGGGTGAGGGTTGAACTTCTCGCTGCGGCTCTTGGAATTAGGTTGAAGCTGTCTTTTCTGAAATTTGTAACCTCAGTTAGGAAAACATGAGTTTAATTTCAAATTAAAATGCTGGAAAAAAGACGATGTGTCTGCTAACCTGCATTGAAGTAACCAATTCAGCATTGGCATCAGGTGCTGGAACAGCTCGAGATTCTCTTGGTCGCTGATGAGCCTTGTTTCCCGCTCCTTGCCTATCAACAAGTTACAGAACAAGAAAGTTATTAAACCACCACCTAGATCGTCAATATTAAATTTTATAGAATATATACGTATGTATTCATTTGAGACTAAATTATTCTTGGGCAAATTATGAGACTAAATTCATTTGCAAAACAGCTTTTTAACTGGACATGGTAAACGGTACTTCGCAAAATAGAAGTCACCTTCTAGCTTCCTCATCCCGTATTTTGGCATCAAACTCTTTGCTGGGAGGGTACTTTGGCAAACTAGAAGGATCACAAGGAAGTGGTTCTGTGCAGAAAAACTGCAAAAATCATCACAGAAAGCAAAATGTCAAGTCAAGGAAGGCATAGCTTAAATAAAACTTAGCTATACACAACTTTCACAAAAAAGTTGAGGAGCAATATTGACATTAAAAGTATGATCGTTTTTCACCCTGTTTATTTACCCAAAAAGAAAAATAACATATTTTTTTACACTAAAACACAAGACTACCAGTTGGCACCAACACAATATGGATGCTCTGTAGCCATCGATCGGCCATATTACACGCATGGTAACTGGGTCGACTTGATGCAAAACCCTAATCGGCTAGATAATGTACTAAAACAAATGTTAGAAGTTTTTCACTTTGTGGTATGAATGCAAATTAAGCAAAAGTTAAGGTGGATGCATGTAGAAAGCATACCAAGAATGAAGAATCAAATCAGTGAAGAACCATACCTCACTCTTGAGAGCAGAAATTGCAGATCCACGGTCAACAGGGTCTATTGAAAGCAGCGTCTCCACGAGGTTAAGAGCTGGCGCAGGAAATTCCTTAAAGGTATCAGCTACAATGCGTCTATAAGGCTGTTGAGGCTTAAATATCGTTGCATGAGGCAACTTTGACTTCCTCCAATAATCCTCAGAAGGCGAGCCACAAAGTTTGAAAATCTTATGCAATTGCTCCACCTGAAAGCAAGAGACTCAAGCATCAAGATTCTGTAGAGAAAGCATAACGTTGTACGTTGTTTTGTATCCACTACAAAAGGAACGAAGGATTGGATTACCTCATTTCTTCCAGGCATGATAGGCTTTCCAGCATATAATTCAGCAACTATGCAACCTGTACTCCATAGGTCTACAGAAGTTGAGTAGTATGTGGCTCCCAACAAAAGCTCGGGTGGCCGATACCAAAGAGTTACTACTCGACTGGTCAATGGGTGACGCTGATGGGGATCATAAAAACTTGCAAGGCCAAAGTCAGCAATTTTTAGTATTCCATTATTGTCAATGAGGAGGTTGGAACCCTTTATGTCTCGGTGTAAGACATTGCGGCTATGACAGTGGTCGAGTCCACGTAAAAGTTGTTGCATGTAACATTTGACCTGCCGTAATTTTGAGGTGCACTGAATTAAGATGCAATAAAAAAAAGCAAATAGAGATGTCATTCTCTCCTGGGTAAAATACCTGAGATTCTGTAAATTTCAGACCAGGATGTGAAGCCAATCCTGCTAGATCATGCTCCATATATTCAAAGACTAAATATAAGCTACAGGACATCCTTGATGTAACTAAACCTTCCAACTGTATTACATTTGGATGATTGAGCCTGCGTAGAATATGGATTTCCCTTGCCATAAAGCGCACACTTTCAGGCTCAAGGTTATCAAATCTCACTTTCTTCAATGCCACGATTTTATTTTGATCAAGATCACGGGCCTGATAAACATTGCTGTAAGTTCCTTGGCCAATCTACAAAAGAAAAAGAGGGAAAAAGAGGAAAGCTCAGTGGCTATGTAACAGAATGAAATCAAGTAAAACACAACAGGTTAGCTATGGCCATTAGCCCATTAATTAAGCCATACTCTGCTCTCTTGAAACTCTCAAAGAAACCTATAACACGTCACTCATGTAGGTCTAAACGCATTTAAGTTGCACACCATCTCCTAAAAATTACTAGCTAGTGCTAATCACGCTTAGCCCTAGCTTCAAAAGGCTAAATATATCCTTATTGAAATTTTATCCGATCTATAAAGTGAAAAGGTGATGGTAAGGATGAGATATATTTCAGTCCTTTCAGTCCTACTTGAGGCTACTTGAGTCATCTGCAAATTACATATGTTGAACCTCACTGTCAATAATGATCATCCAAGAGTTTATCGAATGACTTACACATGCATATGTTCGATTCATAGAACCAAGCAGTTCCTTTTCGCTCAAATACAAAATCAAATTCCAATCTCAGATACCATCTATAGCGTCAAACAATAAGTCTTCATTGCAATCATTTAAAAGTCAAACATTACTACCAAGTGAAAACACAAGTTCCAGAAAAATAACACACTCCTATAGACATGGTGGCAAATTGAGAAAGCATACTTTGTCAAGCTTCTCAAAGGAATCTGCTCGGCGAGGTAGCCATCCTCGAATTGCCTCTCCAGCCACTGCAGCAAGCCAAGGAGGCCATCCTGCAGCAACATATTCTCCTTCAGTAGCTTTAGGTATCCGAGCGATGGTGGGATGTTCGCTAGCAGTGTGCCTCATCTTCTCATTGGTTCTCTCCAAGCTATCCGTGTTCAGTCTCATGGATCCATTTGTTTGCTTGTCAAATAACAACACTCTGTCATCCTTACCATTGCCATACCTATCCTTAGCGTCATACACCTCTTCCCTACGTGACAAAGCTTCTCTTGAGATCCGCAAATCAGAGGACGGCTTGCTAGATATTCTAGGGCTCTCTTTGCTGTCATCAATTGCAGATAGCTTGCAACAAATACAGCCCATTCTGCACCCCACTCACTCCTACAGACACAACTAGTTTGCGAATCAATTATTACTTCTTATCAGCAGCTTCCATGCCCGATATTGAATTGAAATTTAACCACTAAGCCGAACCTTCCACTGGGTTCATCCCCCTAAGATTCAATCTCTTAAGAAATGGAGAACAACGCTCACATTATAAACCAACAAGTTGACTTCATAATCAGTGAAGCTAAGCTGACGAGTTGAACAACAGTAGAGGTAGTAGAGAACTCAAACATAAAATGCAACCGTAGTACAAAGAATCCTGCTCCAAAACCCCCCCAAAACCTTCAAGAGTGGAGAATTTCAGTATCACAGACCCCAAAATGACTGAAATTACACAAACCGGAGCCTGGAAAGAGCAGAATCTTGAGGAAAATGGCTGCTGCAGCCACCAAAAGAGCTACCTTTCCTCAGCAGAAGCTAAGCCTCTTGAATTCCAATCTCCAAGTAGAGTAGGTATCAGTAGACATAACCTTGCAAATAGACCTGCTTGTCCAATGCAAGTGTCGTTAAATCCATCGATTCGATGAACTCTAGAGATAAAGAAACAGTTCAATTGGCAGCCCGGTTTCTAAACTGATGAACCCTAGGATACCGATCTCGGATTTCTGGATTGGGAAGAGAGAAAGCATGGATCGCGACGCAGATAGTGAACGAGTAACTGAGCTAGTTTTGTAGTACATATTTACTTTGGTATTGGTAAAAGTACCAAAAATAAGTAATGGGTCAAAATTTGTAAGTGGTGGATGGAATGTTTTGGGTTGGAGGTGTACGATGTAATATGTTTGATTTTGTTAGTTTTTGATGTAAAGTTAGTTTTTTTGTTTATTTTTCTGTTGGTGAGTAAGATTTGTTATTTGTTAATTAATATGCATTGTTTAGTTCTACTTACAATACTAATAATTTATTATGTCTATATTTTACAAATGAGAACTAATCGCCAAATACCCAAACTAGGTAAAAAGTGGTTGAAGAAGGTATCGAGGAGTCATAGGAAGTATGCTGAGGAGTTTATTGAAGCTTCTCACTATTCCCATGAGATCATTGGTGAGATGGAGCATTACAATGAACTAATGGCACAACCAATGACGTAAAGTGGGGAGTAAGAACTTCTCGACATTATGTTAGACGATCCAGATCTTCAACCACCGATTATACACAACATACTTAGGAAGAAATTGCATCTGCTAGACCCGCCAAGATTAGAAATATCAGGGGTCGAGATGGCGGTGGAGGTGGAGATGATAGAGGGGGTGGTCGTAGATAGTTATGTACATTACTTTTGAATCTTAATTTGAATTGTGTATTAATGACATTTGAACAATTATACCATTTTTACATTATTTGAACATGAGATGATCCAAAATATTGAAATTACAATTATATTTTAACATGCAACATTGCCTCAGGGAACGATGTAGTTGACTTCCAACAAATTGCTTAACAATGATGAGACTGGTCCGATATAGGCACCGCACCGGGAGGACAAATGAGTTAACAAAAATATCCATTAAAGGTCTACAAATGGGTGCACTTTTGATATTACGTTAGACTTATGCAGGAATTGTGTGCTTACTTTCCATAAGATCTTGTTACTTTCGAGGATTGTGCTATGTCTCAATTCTTTTCTGGTCAATTATGTGATTTTCCCCCCAATATCGCATTGTTTAGAAAATAAAATAACACTCTTACGTCCCCTACGCAATGTGACGTTTGTTAGTGAAAGTAAACTTATTGCACCAACTCATTCCAAGTAAATAATTTTTTTGGCAATTCTTTTATTCCAACCAAGAATTGAACTCATGACCATTCTATAATAATACAATCCTTTACAACTACACCACTAATACCAAATAGTTGCTTTATGTACTTAAACCATACTTTAAATAATAGTACTTCTAGTTAATTAAAAAATGACGTATGAGTTTATATGTGTTCTACAATTATAATAAACTAAGGTTGTTTTCAACCTTGATTTGTGAATTATATTTAAGTCGAAATTATACTTTGTTTGTTTGGTTAGATTTCTAATTAATTTATTTATTGCATATAAGTTTTTAGTTTCTTTTGGAGATGGTCAAATTTTTAAAAATGCTATTCACGTTGAGTTAAGAAACACAGATAAGATATTTATAGACCATATATATATATATGAAAATACTATAACCTTTGACGGTTGGATTTATGACTCTACCAACTCTACTATATTAAAAAAAAAAAAGGATCACTATGATTCAAATTATTTTGATCTCATCCTTATAAAAGTTGATAGTTTGATGTTATGAGTTTCTGCAACAATTTTGACCGAAAATTTTAATCTTTATGTAAGTTGAAACTGAATGACGGTTGTTTGTTTGGTAAGACTTCTAATTTATTTATTGAATATATTTTTTCATTTTGTTTGGAGATTGTTCAAAATCTGACATCTATAAATTAGAGAATTTAAGATATCCTGAATAACATTTTTAAAGTATAGCTTAAGTACGTAAGAAACTACTTGCTATTAGTGGTTCAATGGTAAGCATGGCAACAAGTTTGATTCTTGGTTGGAACCAGGTACGAAGCCACATAGGGGAGGGGGGGGGGCAATTACTCCCCTTAAACTTTTGTATTTGTGTCAATTTAGCCCTAAAAATATATTTATTTTAAATTTAGCCCTTTAAATTTTTACATTTGCCCACTCTGAATTTTTTTTATTTTAACTATTTGCCCTTATACTAATTATTGCCCCCACTGACTTAAATTTCTGGCTTCGTCCCTGGTTGGAACAAAATGTTGCAAAAAATATATTCACATGATGAATTAGTACCATAAGTATAATTTATATACAATAAAACTCAACAAGTATTAATGACTTAGTGCTAGAGTGTGTTGTTATGATGGCAAGTTCCTAGGTTTTGAGTCTCATATGGTTGAAATTTTCATTAGGTAAAGTACCTAGGAATGGGGAAGGCCTACTTTTGTAATATATATATATATATATATATATATTAGTTTGAATTTTGGTTTTCCATATAATGATATTTTGAAAGAAAGAAAAAAATAATTATGTTCATTTTCCCCTCTTGCTTTTAGAATCTCAAGCATTCAAATGTTGAAAACTCTTGATAATGCTCTACATTTATATTGAATATTTTCTCAAATTTCATAACTTTTGAGAATGCAGACTCATTTCCTCAAGTGCTTCTTTTGATTGTTCATGGCAACCATGCCATTTCAAGGAAGAGATCCTGGAGCATCCCTTCACCATATGAACTATTCTTATATTTCCTTCTCATTCCTTGTTATTGTTATACACTTTCAAAGGGTTTAGGATCTTGCGATAGTACTATTTTTTTATAGTACTATTTTTTTTTTTAAATATCATTTTTCTTGACCTGATAAGAAGTTGGCAATAGATTTAGGGCAAATCCTTCTTTCTATGCTTAGTTGATGTGTATGGTCTTCTATATATACTTATTGATTCCTCCATGTCTCCATGTCTTCCTGAATGTACTTTTTCTTGAAGATGCATCCACTTCAGACACCATGGTTATGACCAAGGCAACTTCTCCAAATCAATCTAATCTAGCATGTTGCAGTAAATCTTTTGTATAATAATAGGTGCATAATCTTCATTTGTGCAAGTACCAAGTTTGTGCCATCCTGTAGCACTTACAAAATAATTTGATAGCTCTCACATCAACAATGTGTTTGTCCTTCTATGTTATACTTTCTAGAGACAGAAAATATCAACATGTGAATGTTTCTAAACAATCATGGATATTTAAAAATGACCATATTCTCTCAAAAAATAATAATTTCACTTAATTCAAAGCTTAATGGCATGTTCTTTTCACGGAATGGAAAATGAATTCGGCTTACGGATTCCGTAAGAAGTTGTTCTTTTCGCGGAATTGCAAAAATTTAGCTTACGGATTCCGGGCGGGGTAGGCTTAGACATTCCGTGTGAAAAGCTCGGAATTCCTAAGCCGGGCACGCTAGGAATGAGGAATAGGAGGCGAAATGACTGAAATGCCCTTACTTTAAAATTTATATTAATTCAACAATTTTATCTTAATTAATAATTAATTAAATAAGTTATTTTTTTTATTATTAATTAATTATATTATAAGTTTTTATTATTCTTAATTTTAAAATTAATTAATACAAATTATATATATTATATACTATACATATACAAGAAAGGGCAAATATGTCATTTTACCACATTCCATTCAATTTCCATATTTCCACCGAAGAAACAACAGAATTCCTTATTCCATTCCATTTCATTCCACCAAAGAAACAACTTCATATTCTTATCTCCTATTCCTTATTCCCTATTCCTATTCCCTATTCCGTATTCCTTATTCCGAATTCCATGAAAGAAACGCCCCGTAACATTTGTCTGCGTTTTAAGTTATATTACGTCAAAGAGCAATGTGAGGATCCAAGTTGGCACTTGAGTTCGTAGAAATGCTATCAATATTGAACCAAAGTACATTATAAGTTATTGGTTAGGTACGTGATTTTTTTTCCGAAGATGGCTAGCCGCATATTGACCGAACCAAACAATCTATGTGCACAGGTCCTAAAGGGACTATATTACCCGAGGTGTACCTTCCTAGAGGCGAAAAAAGGTGGCCGAGCCTCATGGGGATGGAGCAGTTTCCTTCATGGCCGAGAGGTGTTGAAGAGCGAAGGGGTGTGGATGATAGGATCGAGAGAAAATGTTCGTGTTTTCGATGACCCATGGCTTTATACGAAGGAAACCAAGAGGGTGAGTGCCGAAACAAAGGTGGAAAACGGAAGAAACCTACTAGTTCGTGACCTAATACAACCGAATGGAGCATGGAACGTGGATCTCGTGAAAATCATTGCCAACCGAGAAGATGCCGAGCACATCCTTAATATACCATTACCGCATGACGGAGGGACGGATCACTACATTTGGCCACACACTAGGGATGAAGCTCCCATGGTCTGATCGGTGTACCACAGGATCCGAGAGACAACCGACCGAATCGAGAGACCGAGCAATACAAGAAATGGTGAAATGTGGAAGGGCATTTGGGCAACAAAGGTAATGCCAAAGGTAAAAAATTTCATTTGGAGACTAGCAACGAATGCCTTAGCCGTCAAGGCAAACATGGTTAGGCGGGGTATGAATGTTAGCCACGGGTGCCCCATATGTGGAGAAGTTGAAACGAGGGAACACATGATCCTAGGATGCGGATGGACCGAACAAGTATGGAACGGGGTACTAGGGCTGCGAGTGAGCCGACCGAACAATGTAAGTATGGTCGATTGGCTCGAAGAAAGAAGAACGGAACCTAGGGGCCAATGAGCGGTGAGCGATAGACGATGGATACTCACAATGACCACATGTTGGCAAATATGGAAGACGAGATGCAAGACGGCCTACGAAGCAAAGCAACCTTGTCCAAGGGCAGTCATTGAGGAGATCAAGTGAGCCTTTAAGGAACAAAGACAACATGACCGACTGAGGCAAACAGTGACTGTTGAAGGTCCATCCACAGGTGACCAACCGGAGCAAGACTGGAGACCACCGATATCGAGCACAATAAAGATCAATTGTGATGCATCGTGGTGTCAACAATCGAGGCGAGCCGACATAGGGGTGGTCGCGCGGGACAAGCACGACAAAGTTGTGGGAGGACTAAACCGTAGATACCGGAGCGATGGCGTCGAATCAATGGAGGCCATGACGATACATGAAGGGGTAAGGCTAGCGGTACAATCAGAATGACCAAACATCATCATAGAGATGGACTCACAAATGGTTCACCAACAACTCGAGCATGGACCGACACACTAGAGGATGGCAAACATCATCACCAACATCTGAGCACTAGCGGGGCAACTCGAACAAGTGCAATGACGAGCTATTCCAAGAACGGAAAACGAATGTGCGAATTTGATAGCGAAGCAAGCAAGACGGGGAGTAAGTCTAAATCATTGGGTCGAAAGACCTCCACTTCCATTTATATGTTTAGTTGCAAATGATTGTATGTACGAACAACCGTGATCTAGGATCACGACGTTTTATTTCATCAAGTAAAACGTTAATTTGACAAAAAAAAAAGTACATGAATTTTTTTCTCTTACTTTGTATTTGAGATTCTCAAAGTATTACTTTGTCTTTTGACGGGTTAGTTTGGGTTCTCAAGTACCTAAGAAACTTTCATTCCTATTAAAATTAGATTACAAAAAGTACAAATAATAAATAAATTTATGAAACCAAATCATAAATCTTAAAATTATAAAATTAGTATATCGAGATTTAATTTATTTAACAAATAACTACACAAAATTGGAATGTACAAGTATGGTTCGATTCATTAGTCGTTGAATCGAGACAAAGTTGGGCTCTAACGAACCTACTTTTATTTTCCCTTTTCTATTTTGTATTAAATAAATTCTAAATTATTCTATAATCTGATTTTAATATTTAATTTTCTAAGAAAAAAATTATTTTTATATGTTTTTAATTAATTTGTTTTCTATTTTACACTTTTCATATAACGCACCACTATTCTACTAATTTGCCAGATATAAGGGTGAATCAAACAATAAGAGCGTACCACTAATCCTAAGTCAAACTTAAGAATTCATGAGACTTATTTAGCCTTAGGAAATATATAAGTCCATAAAATTTTCAAAAAAAGTTTGTTGTTAAGTTTATGAAGTATATACAAGGATTGTCTAAACTTCAACAAAACTTTATTTGAAAGAAGGTTTTCAGTTGTTCACTACTTACCCGAGTTCATCTGGAAAAAAACAAATTCACAATAATTATAGTACCCTGACAATTCATAAATCAATTCCACCATTGTTTCTCCTTCCTCATTTACTTATATTTTTACTAATGTGTTACTTATAACTGATGTGCTTCGGGTAATACTTTTTTAATTAATAAGAGATATGTGTTATCCATAAGTATGATGTTGAGATTATCATAAGCTATTGTCATCCATAATCATCTAAACCTTTTGCAACACTCATAACAAGTTATTCCTTTGTTGGAAAGTAACATGCAAAATTGTAAGTAAATATCTTAATAGTGATGTGGTATGACGTTATTTAATAAGGGAACTAATATTTATTTTATTATAATTACAATCCAACAACACACTAGAAAAAGAAATTGCATAAACTCGTACTCATTGGATGCGCATCAACCAGATTTGAAATAATATTTACACCATCTTTGAATATCTAGTGATGATACCAATATTTGTGTTTGCAACAATTTCCAAAAAGAAAGAAAAAAAATCATCACCAATCTTTATAACATTGTATTCTTATAATTCGTTTTATGGTCGTAAGATTCAAGAAATCTATATATTTCAGTTATTAAATTTTCTTTTGGACGAAAACCTTTTTGTCATGTCTACTATCATATTAGTCTAGTCTTGTCAGTAATAGAATATGCCCCTCCATTTTTTTGCTTGCTTAGGGTTGTGTTTTTCATTTATTGCATCCATCATTCAACCTAAATTATTTTTCAGTTCATTTTTCAAAGTGAAGAAACAATCGATATTTTTTTTTCTTCATAACACTATCAATTTTAATAGTAATTTATTGTTACTAGCCAGGTCTACGGTGTTATCTAAGTCTTAATTTTTTACTAAGGTAGTTAGATAACAACAAACATAAAAAATAACACAATTACCAACTTATAAAAGAGAGCATTGAAATTCACATGACAGGAGCAGAAACTTTGCACTTTCTCTGTAAATAAACTGGCAAGACATGTTAATTCTACCTAGGTAAATTTGACATGGGACTGTTGACTCCGATTGGGAGGGACAAAGGCCTACATAGGTTTTTGCCCAATAGGAATATCCCGCATTTTCATTATACCAGTGGGGATCAACGCATACGCTCTGATTTCCCCCCTAAACAACATTATTACACAATACAATTTCCCTAAAACATTCTCTAAAAATATGGGGTCTTCAATTCCATTGGACAAAACTCATGTACAAATTCCTTACCAAGCAAACTCGAAGAGAATTAAGCGACCTCAAGTTTATTAATCAAGAAAGAAAAAAAAAAGTTGAACAATTATATATACAAGTTCTAAAATAATAACCAACAAATTATTCTTGTACTGTACATTAGTCATAAACCTCTGTCTTTCACTATATACATACACAGGTAGAGTAGCTCCACCACACATACACCAACCTAGAAGAGGGTAGGGTCGGGTCCCCTGGGAGATTACGATTTATTGTGGTAAACATAAGAGTGTTTGTTTTACCAAAAGGGGCACCACCTGAAACAAGAAGAAAAACAAGTTCAGAATATCAAACATAGAATAGCTTGAGTCGGCTATTCTATGTGCAAGGATATGACAATTATAGCAGAAACATGCTATGGTAATAAAAAAATGCATGGTAGAAGTTGCAGAAACATACCCAACGTAATTTTGGCACAAATTCTCATGCGACGAGGCTTGGATGATCAACTTCTGAACTTGCAGTTTTACCGATAAACCGTGTTCGACCTCACGAGAATCAGCTGAGAGTAAGTTACTGTGATCCATGGCATGTTGAGCAGCGCTAGCAGAGAGGGAGGATGCTGCAAAATCACGCCCTGTAAGTTTATTACTCATCCGAGCCATCACAACCACAGCTCGCTCATTCAAGAACTCATTGGCATCACCCAGTTGATTAACCGCCTGCAAGAAAAATACAATTATAGGATAGACTAAGCTGTTTCTTCATGCAACCACACCAATGAAGACCAAGCAATATGCAGAGCTGGAACAATCTAGTGACTTAATTATATGTAGATAAAATTATAAATTGCTACCTAGACTTTTTATATTGCAAATTGTAAAATTATAGAATGGCTTCTAATAATATATAAATTATAAAGCCAAATAAAAATAGCAAAGTTCACAAATTAAATTTAAATATAGCATATGTTATAAAATAAATAAAGTTAACTTCAACCAAAAATTAGCAAACCCAAGATAATTTATTTTAGACGAACTCAAACTTAAGAATAACCAATAATGGTCTTCTCTGAACTATCTTGACTCCTTTCCTTTTTATAACCCTTTTTATTTAATGTTTTATAAGATTTCTAAATAAATATTATACTTAATATTGTTAAAATTAAATAAAGATTTTAATAGTTTTACCTTTGATATTGGCTTAGAGTCAGTTTAGCTTTATTCTTTTTATAACATAATATTACCTTATATTAATTTCGAGATTATTTTGAATGTGATTCCACATAAATTAACGGTCATTTAATCATCATAATACAATTTGAGTTTTTGCAATTTTCTAAAGATTTTTCGTTAAAATTGAACAGAGATAGCAGATTGCTCCAACTTAAAGTTTAGCTAGCAATTTACTACGAATAAAAAACTATTTAGCAATTTACACATTGGGTACAAGTTCGGCTAACAATTTGATATTTAACACTAAAATAATATATATATATATATATATATATCTTCCTTCTTAAGGTCCATTAACCATATAATGGCTCTCTAACATTCATATCTTTTCTTAATAAATGCAAAATCGACGATTAAGAAGAAACATGTGAATTGCCAGACCTATTTAACATATAAAACATCTAGAAATGAAGTCATTTTAAGAAGGTCAAGCAATTCAATTGTTAAGAATGCTGACCCAACATGATAGCACAATTATCTGAATCAGGATAACAGCCAGAAAACACATTGAACATAAAAGCTTTTTCACGGTCCCTTAAGAATATGATGTGGGTTTCTCTTTAAAGTCAAATATATTTTTTCAATAAAATCCGAAATCCACACAATTTTGGCTTGAAGGCGACATGCATTCTATTAGAGGTAGGTAACAAATAGAACATGGAGGAACAAAAATTTTGTACCTGAAGAAGTTCCCGTTCCCTCGCAACTCTTTGTGGTTGAGCAAGATCTCTACTTGCTGTTGATTCTTCACTATTTACAATGGCTGGCGCATGGTTGTTGTTAAAAGTTGCCATTTGTGGCACTTCCGTGAAGTTAAATAGACGCCAATTTATGAGAGGATCATGGACGAACGCCTAAATTCAAGTCAAAGTAAAATTATAATCAATATAACATAGAAGTGCCTAGCAAGAGGTGAATATCGAAAATTTGCGGTTTTGTACCTCCATCATAGCCGTAATGCTATCCTTGTTTGCTCGAAGAACTTGCATCACATTTTCACAAGTTGAACGGAAATTGCCTTCAATGCCACTAACTTCCATTGCTTTGACAAGCATTCTAGTTAAGCGAAACGGAACCTGAACAATCAAAAAAAAAAAATAAGATCCATACTGCATATAGCCAATGAGAGTTGAAGTACTATCAAATTATAACTTGATTTTATTTTTCACCTTTTCGGGAAACTTTTCTCGACTCATTGCTGCTTCAAAACAGTCCCCGAAATCAATATGCAGGATCTTTCCACTGTAAAAGAAAGATTTATTTATAGACTTCAAGGAAATTCAAAACTGAAAAAATTGATTGGCGGACACTTGGAAGTATTTACCTGTAACGGTGCAGCATCAGATTGCTAGGATGTCGATCACCTAAACCAAGAAGGTACCCAACCATGCTCATAACAGCTAAACTTCTTGTGTAATTTGTCCTTCTCTCTAACCAAACTTCTGATGTACGGCTCTTTAGCCAAAGAACCTACAGAAAGCCAAAAATGTTTAATGTAATTTATAATAAATAAATCGGTAAAACAAAATAAAAATGTGATATGTATAATGAAGTGACATACCCTTGCCAGATCATTTCCATCAGTGTTTTGTAAAGCATACCGAAATACCTCCACTTTAGCTATCAGGGGTAAATGCTCAAAATCTGGAGCAAAACTCAGCATGTATTTATGCTCCTGATTCAGTGTAATCTGCCGAGCACATAATTCAATGAAATAACTTTACATAAAAGTACCCACAACCATACGTTATGTAAATCTAGCAATGGTTTGGGAAAAACATAATGATACAATCCTGCTGCTTTGATAAGATATGCAATTTTAAGATGGATATATGACGAATCCAATTTATCTACATGATTATGTTAGAATATTTAATATAGTGTGGATAACTATCCCATACATTGATCAGCCTCTTTGAACTATTCATGTGAGTCTGATGTAATAAATCACATTATATCATTGTGGCCCGAATCCAAGTTTACTTAATATCAGTAAATGCAAGATATGACCAACTTTATCAGCAAGTACCCAATCAAATTAAGCTCACCTTTCTAGCCTCCCTGTACTCACGAATAAGTTGATGTAACGTATCGCAATTTGGAACCCATCCAATTAATCCACTATTTGGAGACAATGGAATCACGGCATATCTTTCAATAGACAAATCCTTTTCCATAGTCTTCCTAGAATTCTCCAACAAAGTGTTCACCAGACCAAAGAGCTGCATGACACGTTCATCTTGACGTAAATCTTCGTGACCTTTAAGCAAAAACATGTATTCTTCTCCATTGTTTCCATGAATTGTCAATTTGCGAGGTCTCTGTTTAGAGGTTATGACAACAAGTTGGGGTGCAAATGATGCAATTGTCACTACTGGAGAATCTGAAAATGGGAAAAAGTTTCAGATATCAGATGGAATACTAGATATGGTCATTATGTCTAGACATGATAATTGTTTCCATTTAACCTGCAACATATGTTCCAGGGACTGCAAGCTCCAAGTTACAGCACTCTAATAGCTCCGGAGAAACTGACTGTTTAGCCATGTTCAAGGAAATTAATAGACAGAACAGTATTGAGAAAGAAAAGTAAGAGGCAAGACAACAATATTCTTGCCTGAAGGTCCAAAGTTGTAAGACTTTGAAGTTGCTTGTCTATGCGTCTGAATACATGATAATAAAGATCCCATGCCTGGTCAAGAGACATAGTTCAATGCTTAGAGAACAGGGCAGTACCGAACATTAAAAATGTACTATATGCTAGATTCAGCCATCGTTTGTCATGAAAGGTTTATTCTCTACCAAAACCACCTTCTTTCTTAATACACTAACACATCTATCAAGTATTAATAAAGTTTCCTTCTTTCATGCTTGATACTTTACAAGTACCTAAGGAACGCATCATCACTATTTCTATCCCGACTACAATCTCATCATCACTATCACTATCGTTATTGCAACTTTGCATCAATTAGAGAACAAAATATACATATAAATATTGTACCCGAATTGATGTAAAGATTGGAATGCCTAGATCTTAAGGAACTGATAAGTGATCGTGTGGGATGCTTGCATTCAATGTCAGTGCACCACACATGCATCTGTAACATTTGTTTACTTAGATGATGAAGATTGTTAATATAAGGCGTACACCTTAGTCAACTGTCTCATAAGTCCAAACTCCAAACTTGTAAGTGAAAACATTTGATATACTCTTAACGTATCTCAGCACCCTTCCTTAATTTGAGGTTTTCAAACATCGGTTTATACTGAACTCTTCACTCAAGTTCATTCGATGGGCTTCTTGCTCAGCCATCTCAGCCTTTAAGGGAGTCTTTTTCTTTTGCGTCCCCGTATTTTGAAGTTGCACTCTCTGTTACTATGTTTAATTCTAACGGCCGAGTCAAACTAATTGTATAAACAAAAGTTAACCACGTATACAAATGAAGTTTCATTCTAAAACAAATTGGTGATAGGAGGAGATAACCCATTTGTATAGATGGTTGCCGTTTGTTTGATTATGCAGTCTGACTCGGCCTAATGTAGAACTTAACAAAGATAATTTTTATATACGGTCAATTTTAATAGAGCTATGCAGACAAGAGTTCAATAGGATGCCTTCCATCATCTTTTCACATAAACCATTTTATCTCTAATTAGCGTATTTTCATAATCGGGAAGCGGATACAAATAAACTGAAGATTCGTACCTGGGTAAGTTCAGCATCTTTTCCAGTTTTTTTATACTTCATGCAACATTCATAGGCCTCCAATAACTCTACCCGATAAGCCTGAATATTTCAGAATGTTAAAAGTCTGAATAAAATATATCGCAACATGCAACGGTAGCTAAAAAGTATGAACTTTCACAAGAATAGTCTGTTGTGTGGACCTTCTTCCCTCTTTGGATACAAAAGAAGGTTAGTCATCTAACAGAATTGGAAAATATTCTAATTTGTACACATGGGACAGTATCAAATCACAACCTCAATAAAGGCTCTCTCTTTTAGAGATACGTTCCTCCTCATAGCCCCTTCTTCAAGAGCCTCATGCAGTGGTTCTAGGGCTTTCAACATTCCCTCAATGTTATGCTCCCCAAAATACAAACGACTGGCTTCTTCTAATCCCTCGTGCCATGTTTCATGCCAAAGAATTGCAACCCTGATCAGCTCCTTTGATACAAGTTGTGCCTGAAATTACAAGCAATACTAACATAAGCATTCAGAGAGTACTGAAGAACTTAAGTTATTCTTGAGATGAAGAATTCCCAACCTGATCAACAAGAGTATTGCTATGCTGCCGTACTTTGTCAACCACTTCTTGAGCAGCAGCCTTCCGTAAGTTGCTAACTGATTTACATGCCACGAGAAGAGGGTACATGAGAGCCTACAAGCACAGAAAGGCACAAATTGGTTACTGAGAATTAAAAATCAATTTGCTCCAGTGACATCAGCGTCAGTTGCAAAAATTTCCATTAATGGAGAAAACATTCGTTAACCAATTGCTAGCCTAACAATAGCTCCACAGTCCACATATATTACCTTCTAGGTGTATCATTTTTTAAGTGCATAAGAAAACATGGATGACATATCACACCTGTGGATGGCTTTGCCCGATCCGAACCAAAAGTGATTGAATAAGATCCCTAACAGCCCGAATATTTGAATGTATCCTGGCAATTATTTGTGGTAACACCACAAGCCAAGTGTTGATATTTACAAGTGAAAATCCTTTCTGGAGGGCCATTTGAACTTCTGCAGTGGCTCCATGGTTGAACCATAATGTCAGAAGGCGAAGAATATCCTGAAGCATGTGAGTAATATTAAGGAGATAATGATCAGATACTGCTAGAATAAATAAATCATAAAGTTCCTAAATACACCAATATTATCCACTGATACATGTGTGTGTGTGTTCGTATTATCACCTGTAAACTATCATCAACACCTTTTGCATGGGCTCCACATGAGATTGAATGAAAATATCCAGTCACTGCTGAAACAACATATTGTGCAGTAGCAGCAGTGGGATAACCTCTTAAGGTGTAGTGTGACATCACAGCTGTATTAAACAACGCCCATGTATGCCATGCCTTCGCCCACTTGGATGCAAACTGGGTAGTGTTTCTGAATGCATTAAGAATTTCTGGAAAAAATACACACAAAGTTATGCTTGTATATAACGATTAAAAATTCTTTCCTTTTCTGAATGGAATGCAGAGACTTCCAACTAATCAAAGGTACAAGACTTAAGATACCTTTAATAGATATATCATCAAGGCCAGGTGAAAGAGCCCATTGCCAAGTCCCCAACTGAAGATACACACGCGAAATCAATGGCACGTTTGGACTTTTACTGCTCAACAGACCAGTTGGTGAAACAGACTGAATACTTGGCACACCAGAAAGCTCCACAGCCAAATTCTGCAAATGATATTCCGGAAACGAGAAATGGTTATAAGCTTTTAAAGCATATCTCCAAATATCTTAACATGGAAAAACTAGAATTTACCTGTAATCTAGCAAAAGCTTCCTTCCTCTTATGATCTTCTCCCAAAGACCATTGGTACTTTAAGTATGCTAGCACTACTTGAGGAGGTCCATGATAATGAACATTTTCAGGACACATTTCAGGGTCAAACTGAAATCCAGTCAAACAAAAAAAAGATCAGATTCTGAAATCACTCAAGATTATAAAGTCACTATGAACTTGCTGAACTTTCCTGCAGGAGTTTAATCAGAGTAGATCTAGCCTGACTGATCCGACCACTTTTTCTACATAGAGAAGAGAACTTGAGCCAAGTTTCAACATCTTCTGTTGGAGGAAGAACCAATGCTCTGACTGATAGAAGGCCTTGCCAAACCTTCTCGAACAAGTGTATTTGCATTTAGTACAAAGATCTTTTTACATAAATATATAGGTTAATTACCGATTTACTACTTGAACTTTTAGGTTTTGGACAATTTCCTAACTAATTTTTTCAAACAAATTGCTAACTGACTTTATAAAAAGTTACAGTTTGATAGCTCTATCTAATTTGTTGTAAAATGATGACGGAGACATGCAAGTGTCCGTCACATGTCATCTACCAAATTGCAAATTTTCTCAAAGTTCAACCAGCAAAATGTAATTTTTCACAAAATCCATCTAGCAAATTTCTCAAGCAATATGTATATAAAAAAAAGAGTACGATAAAATATAACCTTCATTCACAATTTAACAGGAAATTAGACGAAGCTAACAAATTATAACTTTAAGTAAATTAGCAATTTGTTCAAAATAAAGTTTAGCTAAAAAATTATCTAGACCCTTAAAGTTCAGCTAACAAGTGCCTCTAAATTCCAGCAAAAAGACAACAGATGGTTATGGCCATGGTAGATTTATGGCTGTTAAAGAGCAATTAATTGAAGTCTAAGATGCATTCAGTTCAAGTACCTCAACGTTTCTCTTTGCTCCTTTTATGCGGTCATACCACATATTACGAATAAGGGCCCGTCGGACTTCAGTAACAGGGTTCCCCACTGGAAGTGTACAATAGTCAATGACCTGAAGAAACACACATATAATGTAACTGGACCATAGGATTATAATAATATTTTTAAAAGGGAAAATTCAAATGAAAAAGCACGGACCTCTTCCAGTTCTAGCAACTGCTGTACACGCACCATATTTCCGTATGCACGATCATAGCTCTCTAAAACCTAACAGTGAGGGAGGGCAAAAAATTTCAGGTAGTAATATCAAATGGTGAAATGTCAAATGAGATAACAAACTGATCTTAACCACAAAACAGTGCACAAGAATCTTTTGAAGCTGAATGAAATATTACTTGTCATTTTAAATCCTTCAGCGGGTGAGGATTAATAAATTGTAAGCCTTCATGCATCTAGAAGCCACACAGACGCCTTACCATCTCTCCGTATGGAAATATCAAACAATATGCTTAAGCAAAGGTATAGAACAAACTACAAGGTGTCATAGAAGCTTGCCATCCACAGAACCTTTCCCAATAGTTTAAAATATTTTGAAATTTGAATTTATTTACATTTTCGTAAATAAAACAGCCTCTTGCAAATTGTAAGCAATATGATTAAGTATAAGTATAAAACAAAATAAAAGGTGTCATAGAAGTTTGCCAGTCAGAGAACCTTTCCTCATACTTTAGATATTTTGAACTTTGAATTTATCTACGTTTTCGTAAACAGAACACTCTCTTGCAAATTTTGATCATCATTAAATACCTTCACTGATCAGTAATTAATGAGAGAGGGAGCTTGTAGACCTACCAGAGCAGCAAGTTCAGTTGCTAAGCATTTTCTAGCCTTTTCAACATACTCGCGCGCTTCATCATACTGCAGTTGAGTAAATGCACGTGATGAAAGAGGCAAAATAGTTCAACATAAAATATAATATACTTTACCTTCCTCATGCGTACAAATAGGACAGCCCTGAAGAAAGTGCCATTGCTGCCTCCATCACTAGTGGCAGAGTTATTTCCTAAACCTCGAAGTTTCGTTTCATCACCATCATCCAATCGAGACACATACTCTGCCATTTGGTCCCACTCACTCATATTCCAAGCAGCATTAGCAGCCTGAGAAAAAAAGATAGATGAACATATAATCCAAAAAATAATAGCTTATAAAGTACAGAAACAATTACTAACCACTGGTGCCATTTCCAATCGAGCGGCGGGCTCTGCAGGGGACCAGTATTCCTTACATAGGTTGTTTAGCTCTTCCCATCGAGCTAATGCCGCAAGAGATCGCATTCGTCCTAATCAAGATATCACCAATAAAAGCATTTTCAGATAGGACCAGATGTGAGGAGAGTTATGCTTGCATAAACAATTTTCATGAAAAAAAATCAAAATTTCAGTAATGATAAGTTAGTAATATGATTAAGAACATCTTGAAGTTAATACCATTATCAACATACAAATGACCGAAAATCGGCGGGGAAAAGAAGGGTGACTACTGAAACTAAAGACAAACAAAGCAAGGTAATCTCTGTAAGAAAAAACAATGACTTCACAATATACAACCAACGTTGCTGAAATTAGTCATAGCATAGATCTGTCTTGGAGGAGAAACATGCATGAACACTAATCAATTTGAAGCTGTAACTAACCCAATGTAGCATCCAAAACCTCATTCAGAGTTGATGCTTGTGCTGCTTTTGCGGTATATGCTTTGAGTGCATCATCCCACCTTTGTAACTTTTCATACCTAACAGATAGCAGAAGTATATGAGTGCTCGTGGAGGAAATACCTCGTTTTGCAATTAAACTCGGAGAAACAATACAAGAATAATCCACACAAGTCCACCTTCTTGACTTACCATGACTCTTTAAGTTGAACACCTAGGTTTTGTTGGGCATACGTTAGTATTCCCACTGCAGCCTGAGAAAAGAAAACATTTTTCAGCTGAAATAAAGACTGAACTTGAAGACACTACACACACACGTGTATATATATATACACGCAAGAACATGAAAAAAGTTTAACCTCATGTTGATGTAGCTGATTATTTATGTGTATGAGAGCTTCTACAACAGCAACAGGGTTAGCATCCATTTTCTTAGAGCATGCACCTTCAAATTCCATTTCTTTGTAATGCAAAGCCTTTGCATAAGCACGGAACTGCCACAGTATACAAGAAGTGAGGATAAGAAAAGGACATGTACACAGTTCCCTGTTGAGCAAAAGTTATATGGCCGTGGACCTACTGAGGTTAGCGAAAGAAACACAGGTGATGGTATATAACATGTGTTAAACGAGCCCATTACCTTCATTTTTACTTATCCTCCATGAATTGGTCTTTTTTAGACATGGGATACTCCATTCTATGAATCTTAGTGGACAAGTAAATACCTCAAAACATTTTTATTTTTTTTGCCATAATACCTCAAAACATGACGAGGCAGTTTATGGTTAAAAAATATCTCATTAGACTCAGATAGCATGAGACCTGATGGCATTGTGGAAAAAAAAAGTTTACGAAGGAAAGGCGAAAAGGAGACTCCATTTCCACTCAACTCCAAATAAGCCTTTGATTGAGCAGTCACATTCAAATATATATATATTTGTGAAACTATGAAAGGTTATGAGGATGAAACAATATACGAACACAGCATAAGAATTGCAAATGAAAGCACAACACCTTTTCAGCAAGAGCTCCAAGAAGGCGAATGTCAATCGGAAGGGGTTTCTCATCATGTTCCATGAACTCAGCCTGTGGACACATTTACAGATTTCCTGAGTCGTCCATATTGACATATTGAAAGAAATATTTCCAACCATCGATGATCATCTTTTTAATACCCCGCAGAAGATCAGAATACATAAACACATCAGCAGAGTAGAAATACCAAGTTAAGAAGGGTGGCCAGAATTTCAGGAGGTATATTTGGAGCAGAAAATGCCATCTCCAGACTCCTAACTAATAGTTTCTGACTGGCCTCAGTCAATTGACTCCAGCAGCTCACAAAACTCGCTGCAAATAACTCCCGTCCAACAAAAGGCTGCAGAAGAACAAGTTAGAAGCCTGCAAAGTAATTTTATAAATGAACCAACACTACTAGCTCACCTGCAACTGCGCCAATCTTGCGCATGTTTGTAAAGCTGGAGATGGAGATTCTTTAAGGAGTTCAATACTAAAATGCCTCATCCACTCAGCCCAGTCTTCCTTTGTACTGCGTTGAGAAGCCTCTCCAGCAGCAAGAAGACGACCAACATTGACCTGCACAAAGAAGGATTTAAAAAAAAAAAAAAACTCTTCCTTCTATTAAAAGATCAAGTTCACCTCATGAATAGTTCCATCCTCATATTCTTACCGGACGGACTTTATGTTGTCTTTGCACATCAACAGAACCGTCCTCAAACTGATCATTCTCACCATCATTCAAGGGATCACTGATAACATCTGTTGGTAGCCGACGACTTAGTCTTTGAGAAGCTGCACTTCCTACGATCAATGGTTCACGCCTTTGCAAGCGGCCTTGAATTTCCTCAAAGTCCTTATGCTGATATATGAGCAAAACTACTGTTAAAGTCCATCCAAAAGCAACCCAAACTTCAGAAACAATAGGTGTCAAAAGCCAACCCGTAATCTATGTTTCAGAAGAAGTTTGTGTATCGATGGGATGAAGATGGTGAAATCCTCCCCAAGGGCATGAGCAAGGCAGCAGAGCGCATCAACAGCATCTTTTCGCAGCTCATCAATTTTTCTGGATATTGAAAATAAGAACAAAAAATACAAGACACTAGAATAAAGCAAAGTGAAGAGATAATTATAAAGTTAGCAAAAGAAAACATGAGAGATAATAATCATACGGTGGTAGCTCAACATGTTTAGTATTGTTAAATTCTACATCAGGACGAGCAAAACCCAATGGACAAACATAAGGCAACCACTTATATAAGTTAGGTTCCATCCTATAACCAATTGGTGATAGGATGTGGTAACCCATTTGCATATATGGTGCTTATTTTTCCAGCACCAAACCGATGTGAGATTATATCCTCATAGTGAAGGATTCAACAAGTATCAAGCCATATATCTCTAGAGTGAAGCCTTTAAGAGGAGGTTGAAATTTGGAACTGTTGCAGATACCAATAGTTTATTTATCAGCATCACAGATGTCAATAAATAATAGTAAAAAGCTAAAACTCCAATTCAGCAGATCTTGACAGAGCTTACTGTCGTCTATATACAGTTCTCATCCTCGGAGATCTTTCCGAGGATTCGATGTTTTGCAGCTAGGCAATGTAAATCAGCCTGCCAACTTTAATAAAAAGGTCTATGATCCACACATTCAAACACTTAAATTGAAAGGTGATGCACACAAGTGTCAGGTTTTCTTAAGCAACCTGCACAGTAGAATTGATTCCAAGAGATGCAGAAGAGACCTCAGTTTTCCTTCTTTTTCTAAGGTCTATGTAAGACCTACCCATAATGCAAGAGAGAGAGGAGGAAGAAAAAAATATTCTAGCAAATAAAACAGAAGCTGAAATAAACATGAACTCACCCATCTAAAACCAACTTGAGATGATGAACCAAAGACGATATATGGCCAGTAACCTACAAGCATAAAGGCATGAACGAAAGTATTATTTCAGAAAAATGCAGCCGAAAGTTCAGCATGCACGATGCAACTACAGTGAGATGACAGTAACACCGCCAACCTGCACAAGAGGGATTAATCTAGTCAAAGTTTTTATTGCAGCACGTCTTAAGTCCACTGGTGCGTCCTCTTTAAATAAACGGATAAGTGCAGGGAGAAGTAGATGCATATGTTCGTCCAAAGTCCCTGAAACAAGGTAAATTAACAATCATTAAGCAAAACTTTTACATGGTAACAGCTTTGTTATGATGAACTTTTCCAGTAAAATGCTTTATAAGAAATGACAAATAATGCCGCGTTATATGGTGTCAAAAGTTGGAAGCAAATTGATACAGGCCACGCTACAAGTAATTACATTTACAAACTTGGCCAGGACAAGCTTGCTTCTTAAAAACCTCAGGTCCTTACTGGCATAAGAAATATTTTTACAGTATAAAAGCCTAGGCATTATTTGGCATTTCTTATATAGCATTCTACAGGGAAAGTTCGTCATACGAAAGCTACTACCATGTAAAAAAAATTTCAATATAAGTCTCTTCACAAATTTGTTTATACTGAGATGCATGATTTTCTACTCATAGTATGCTCAATGCTCTGAAAGTGTGAATTAAACTAAGTTGATGTATATTAATTTATGATGACTGTCCTCACAATTTGAACTTATTTTCCAATTCATGTTGCGAGACTAGGGCATAATAAGGACTTTCTTCCTTGATGAATCCAACGGATAGAAATAGAGTTTATGATAATACTGACCTCCAAAGACCTCAAATGTATGGAGGATATCAAGCACAAATTTGTAGTCATTGCACCGTTCTGCGTCGCTAAGAACTTGAATACAATATGGGAGGATGTCGGGAAGATATGTTCTGAACTCATCATTCAGAGCCAAGCAAAGCTGCTCTACAAGATGTAAAACCTGTCCAGACATGTAATATGTAATGAAATGTATAACATTGAGCAACAACCAAGACACGCCACATATTAAAAGAACAAACATTACCGGAAAGCCACGAGGAGGGCGAGTGCCATTTTGCAGGCTTAAAGAAGACCATAGTTCAGAAATTAAAGAAAGTAGTTCTGGCCGATATTTACGAATATGCTGCATCAAAGCACAGGTACATTCAACATGAAATTTTAATAGTGTCTGGTGATATAACTATCCCAATAATTGCAATGATAAAGTACCTGTCGGACAATAGAAACCAGAGTTCCCAGTTTCCATGTTATGAAGTCCTTCAAACCGTCATCACAAGTGCGTACCATGTGAAAGAGATCGGGCAAAACCTTTACATAGAAAATCGAATTAAGAAATACTCAAATCAGTACATTAACGCAGGAAAGCATTCAAAACACAAGTTTTGTTAGAAATAGAAACTAGTGTTCAAATTCTTCCCTTTTACATTAAGAGAGAGAGAAGAACCATAAAAAATGACACAATAATGACAGCAAAAAGATAAAGAGCAGTTGAACCACAAATAAGCAACTGACTAAATAGCAGGATAAAATATGAATTACCTTTGGCAAGTATGGTACACAGGCAAGACCCATCGACTGTTCACAACAGCACATAAAGGGAGTGAGTACAAAACAGCTATGTTAGTAAATCAATCTATGTTGAGCGAAAATTTGAGACTAATCGCTCTTTTAACATACCTTAAAGACGAACATCAGAGATCCAACTACTTTAGGATGGTAACTAGCCAGTGAAGGATCTCTTAAAATACGCATAAGAGAATTTATTGCCACCTGAGACAATTAATATGAAAATGTACACATATGGGTAAGGATTAACTCCAACTAATAACATAATTGCAAACAAGCAAGCAAAGTGAACTTTTCTGCATTCTTACCGTGGAGTAATAGTCTTCAGATGTTGCAAAAGAAGGCCATAAATCCATTGGTAATTCATCCACGGATTGAATCTGACCAGAATCACTGGTTGCACGAGTAACATCACCATGTGAACCTGGCAAGCTAAGCTGGTTTCTCTTATGCACATGGGGATCTAGTGCACCCATAATCCCAAGAACCTGGAACAGAGAGACATGATTAGTTTTGAGATGAAGTAATAACTGAAGCAATTGTAAGTTTTACAAAAGTAGATACCTTAAGTACTTCACGCCTTGTACTCCATGCTAATTCACCATTCAACAACTTCAAGAGCAAGCCAAGTAGTTGAGGATATTCAATGTATGGAGTTATAACATACCTGTCCAAAATAACGAAAGTTTTTTTACAATGAGACCAGGAGAACCTCTTGAATTTTGATTTCACCAGATCGTTTGCCGACAATGTAATCCAATAGGAACTATAACCAAATCAGAAACTGCCACTAGATATGAATGAAGATATCCTGCTGATCTGTTATCTTCATTGCACCTGCTATTTGGTCAAGCAGCACTATACTCTCTTTTATCAGCGAAAAGATATACACACATATACTTCCGTTCAAAATAGAAAATTCAATCATATACCCCTCAAAAGGATAAATTGACACAAAAGAAGAGAATTAAAAAATTATTAGACAAACTACAGCTTCAGGCTATTAACTCTCTTTCTAGTCGTACTTTCTTGTCCGACACTTTACACTCACAAACTAGTAAGAACCTTCTCAGAGTTCCACTCCAGCACATAGAAAGCCTTACAAGGAATGGGAATTACAACATGAAAGATAAGAAAGCAGATAAAACATGAAATAGGTAACATACCCAGTGCTACGAACAACCTGGCCCAGAGTTGATACCGCTATTTCTCTTTTTGTTACTGCCGCTCCATCCATCAAAACTTCAACAATCAATGGCATGAGTTCTGGAATATAGCGTCGCATCTTAAAACCTCCCTGACAAAACCAAACCAAAGAAAGTTAATCATATAGAATTCTCATCTCATAGCAACTGTTGCCATAATACTGCAATATGTCGAGTTCTGTTTTTTCCCATTGCTTTGCTACATTTTACTCTTTTTTTATTAGTTTTTTTGTTTTTCTTGCTTGGTAGGAAAACAGAAGTTTCTTCCAAAAGGAAAACTCTTAAAGATAGGAAGTGAGAATCAAAACAATTAAAGATTTTTAACATCACAAACATGTTTGACACGTGATATGCGATACAGCAACAAATTATGCTCAGAAACCAAATTAAATAAATTAATAGTACAAACCACTCGAGCAAGATCGCCAACAGTAACAAGAACTCCACTTGTAATACCAGGATTAGCATTTCCTGAGGAACCCTCTCTTAGCCTCGCAACAAGAGCCTGAAATCAAGATTTTAATGTTATCTCAAATAGGGGAAACAATAAAGAAGTGAATAAACTTGTACAATAAATAAAGCAAGAGACGTCTTTGAAACCTTATGGATAGGAGCAACATATGGGAGTATAAGTCGTTCACAATTGCGTATCAAGCAACCCAGTAATTTTGCACTTTCTTCTCTGCATTTGCTATCTGCACTGCTGACATCAGTGGATGTCAACATAAATTTACATACAGCAACCATATATTCAACATATGTGAAATAGAGCTCTCTCCTTTGGGGTTACTGCCTATAGGTGGAGAAGTTACAGTCTAATTGCATCAAGTTAATTAAAGTGAAGTTATAATATTTAAAGTGAACTATTTAACATGTCATCACCTTTGCTCTAAATAAGTCAATAGCTGTATTAGATGGCGACGAAGAGCTGGAAGGACATATGCAGGATTTTTCTCAGATAATCGTCCAGCTACTGAGATTGCATATTCTCGAACGTCAAAATCCTTCAGTAACACAAGGCAATAAAGTAACAATCAATTTCAATTTTCAAACTTTCCACAATCATCAAATCATCCATGGTAACATATTTAGGCATCTGACAAGAAATACATAAACCTACCTCATCATTTAAAGCAGCGAAAACTGCACTCAAGCTATCTGCTTGGACTAAATAATCATCAAATCCTCTATTCTCATCCAAGGAGTTAAAGATAGAACGGCGAACAGTGACATCAGCATCCACGACAGCTGAGACGAGAAGCTTTTCAACAATCTGCAAAACACATTCAGTGGTCATTAAGCAGTCCTGAGCAATATATTGTGGAGAACAGACATAGCAAGTGTGAACAGTCTTTCACCATACTAAGAATTATCACTCAGATTATTCCAGCAAATACCCATACATAGATACCAATTGCTTCATTTGGTTATCTCAAAATGTATTTCCAGCAGCATCAAAAAAAAAAATCGTGTACAAGATTGTTTCCGCAATTTCGGGCAGAGAGCATTAAGGTTAAAGCGCTCCTCAAGGTGCTGTCCTCAAGTGGTCTAACCAAGTTTGGGTAGCAGCAGCAAAGTTATGATGCAGAAATAGTAGCATTAGAAATTAAATAAATGTTATGGTTACCATTTGGAATAAGATGAAAAGCGATACTTTTTAAATTAACAAGATCTGGAGTAGAGAAGCTTAAGATCATATTAAGGTATTAGTAATTTAAGCAATTGAAATATATTACTAGCAGTGAACCTTCAAAATAGGTCACACGGAACAAAATTGTAATTCTTTTGCTACATAACTTATAATCATATTGGCATTTCTTGTGGCCATATATCCAAGATATCATGTATTGATTGATAGATATAACATGTCCATAGTGTGGCATGGCAGAGACAATAAAAAAAGAACTACATACTTGCTACAAAGAACTCAAACGAAATCGAAAAAGGTGAATATGCATACCTCCTCGATAAGCCTCCTCCTCCTTCCTCCAGCTCGATTTGACCTACCCGAACCAAACTGTGTGGATGACACGTCAGAGAAGGATCCGGCGACCAGCCTGCAACAGCATAAAGCTGCATCCTTCCTTGTAACCCCATCTTCATCATCTAAGAATAAGACAACAGATTCTCTGGCGAACTCAAGCAGGTCATGACCCTAAAATAAATCACACCATTAGAAAAGAAATCCTTGGATTTCTAATGTTTAATTCGATAATGTATCAACAAGTATATCACCTTAAAGTTAAAACGGGCAAGAGTTTGCAAGGCAAGTTGCACAAGAACTGGAACGTTGAGGTCTGTGAATTGCTGTGAAGTATTTACTACACTCCCTCGAACCATTGTCACAGAAGGCCTTGCCTGAGGATTGTGAGTTCGAGAAAGAACATTTGATATACACCGAAGCAGTTGAGCTTGAATATTAGGCAGCAGAGATGGCAGGCTGCATTCAATTAAAAAACGAACGGAAATTCAGAATCCTGTTTTTTTTTTTTTCAAATTTGACCAAAAGAAAGAACGGGTGCCATTTCTATAATAGTCTGTATCATTTCTGAATATCGGGCTAGGATAGTGAGAAAACCTGCATCATTCTCGGTGCAAAGACACAACACAGACACATACATACATACATATACTAAAAGCGTGACAATATCAGGCCTACAATTATTGACAAGAATAACCCTACAAGAAATTTCTTATGAGCAAATAAAATTTTAATGGCAATAGCAATAAGTGGTCTGAAATCAACTTCAAAATGTAAAAAAGTATCAACTAGACAAAGTCACAAGGAGCACTCATTCTGTCACAATACCTTTCGGTTATTGCCTCGAGTGCCTCCACAAGAGTAGAAGAAAGGCCAGCAGAGAACATCACATCCAACAGGCCCCGAACATGAGGTTCCATCTTCAAACCCATAGCTTTTGCCAAGTTCCCGACACAAGCCAAAGCCTCAGGAGATGGTCTACCTCGACGTGGAGCAATCTAAGATCACAAATAAAACATAATTCCAATAAGGACTCCTCCATGTTCGAAATGTCACCAAGGGAATAGTAATTCCCAGGTATGTGTATGTATCACTAGGTATGTGTATGTATCACGGGCAGGATCATACCAATTGAGAGAAGATCCTGTCTAAAGACATCTACACAACCAGTCTACATTATCTCCTTTTTACTATCAGTAATAAATAACTTTAACTTCTTTTAAACAGTAAAATATTATATAAGCAGAAAGAGGGAGCAATGCATAAGATATAAACTATAACTCAATAAATTTTTTTTATGTATAATGGGAGTATAAAATGGTAATCAGATCTAAAAGAATATGCCCATCCCAATTCCACAACTGATGAACCTTAATCAACATTCCTAGGACTTATATTTAGGAAAATATATAAAAGGGGTTTACACTTGACCAAACGTTAAAAGCATTTAATACACAATGAGAAGCTGCAAATTTACAAACCTCTATGCAAAAGGAGAGACATAAAATGCTGATGCTATATTTTTTCAAATTTCAACAATAATAATGCACAGCTACCAGGTATGTCATCCACATCATCTGTTGTCCTAAAAATTTACAGATCTAAGCAACCAGCAAGACAAACTGATGGGACTAAGTGGCAAGAAAATATTATCGTACTTTATTGTAACAATGCTTGTAGCATAGTTTTTTAACAATCTAAAAAGAACAGCTACCAAAGTTATGAATATAATTATCAACCGGTGAGCCAAATAAACAGACATCCCAAATAAACTAATGGGATTTGGTGCCAGGAAAAGTGTATCCTAACTTGATGTAAGACTCACATAAACAGGACAATGCAAAAAATAACATTTTTACAGTAGAAGCATTAATACAACGATCAGGCAACATACATACCGCGTCCCGTAAGTGAGTTGTAATTGTTGGCAAATAGTCAACAAGTGCCCCATCCAGTGCACCAGCCATCTCACCGAGGGCAACAAATCCACTAGCTCTTTCAGCCGGTATTTGCAGTACCGCGAGAATATGTCTCATGCATATCTACAAACACAGAAGAGTATTAAAAACTTATAAGCAACTGTTTTCTTCAAAACAAGCCAGCATATAACAACATAGATATCACGAACAGGTACCAGCACTAACCGTTAAATAGTGAGTTATAAATAAGTCCCGCAAGAAATGTGCAATACGAGGCAGCAAAGATGTTATGCTAAGGCGTACTAGACGATCCTTATGCTCCAGGTATCTAACAACAATATCTGCGACTTCTCGATACCTCGACATCATGAATTCCCCTGTGTTCCTGCAATATATTTGTACAGATGTAAATTTCACCACATGCTGAAATTTATCAAGAAAAAAACATTCTTCTGCAAACTTTTGCAAGTAGAATACAATCGGAACCCGAAAAGATAAACTGACACTTTTTTGCAGATGCATTGTGTGTTACTTGATAAATAAAAATGATGAACATAAATAAAGATGATAAAAGAAGCTTTGAACCAACCAGCCTTTCAAATAAAACACATATGAGCTCTATTTTTTTGGAAAACCTGACCTCAAAAGCTCGCCTACTGCAAGCAAAGAACCATGCACACTATGAACAGGAGCATTTTTCGCCAAGCCTTCTTGTGTAGCCTCGAACATGCGATAATACCTGTAAAATGATTGGGGAATACCAGGATAAAAAATGACTTACTCATCCAGTCGATTTAATTATCAAGTGCATAAATATTACACAAGGTACTAATAAAATTTGTAAGAACCAATGTACTTCAGTTTGAAATTCCTCCAACTTAATCCCTCAAGACCATCAAAATATTTAGTTCTTATAATTCTTAACAGTGACCTATAAATAGGAATTAACTTAATACATGAACAGGTTGGATGAAACTGATATTTTTTTTATAAGTTGGTATAATTAGATATGTTTTCATAGAATACAAGTCACTTTTCAACGAATAACTGTGATTTATAATTGGCATAGAGTAAGATGTGATAGTTTACCATACAAGATTTGACCAATTTCATACCTAAGTATATTTGCATTGCAAATAGTAACGAAGCGATTGAGTTGTCATGATGAAATTCTCGTGTAGGGTTCAGAGGTTATGACTATAAATATTCAGCATACAGATGAAATTTACCACTGCACCCGCCAGCGTGTTTCACGCTTCTCAATAACACGAAGGCAAGCACGCAAAGCCTCAACAGCCCGTTCTCGAATCTCCAGTCTTGGATCTCGTAGTGCTACCCAAATAGCGTCAACAAATTCTTGCACATGAACATTGAAAACTGTTGAAGCATTTTCAGCCATTTCCTACAATCAAAATTTTGACAAGCAAGTAACCTCTTAAAAGAAAAAAAAATCCAAAGATCTACCTGAGACAAATGGGGAAACTCAAATATTTTCAAGAAGGATTTCAACTTTAAGAGCATATATCCATGTTTAACTGTTCATCCCACGTAATAAGAGCAACAGATAGAGCACGCCTTCAAACTAGCAAGCTAAAAGTAGTATAATTTAAAGCATGAAGACATGAGACTTACTTTCAAGATTAAAACAGCAGCTAAGCGACGATATTCAACTCTTTCTCCGCGAAGCCAATCCAAGGCTTTTTTTAACTACAGGAACAACAGGGTTATTGTCTTTAAGCTCTGGATAGAAATATAAAAAATTGACACCGTACACAGACCTGATATTCCACTTCATCTGCAGTCATGGCTCCACCAACCCGGGCTAGATGACCTAGAACTTTTGTAGCTGGGACCAAAACACTCTCTTCACGTTTACCATCGAACACCATCCGCATATATCGGGAGAAATGCGAAACTTTTGATGCATTTTCTCCAAGTTCTACATCTATGAGCTCATCTATGACTCTAAGAGCTCCCAAATTCTCAGCAACACTATTACTTTCTAAGAGACTAGAGATTCGCTCATACAACTGTTCCATGAAACGTGCAAAACCATCACCACTAAGATCACAAGCTTCTTTCTCTATGAACTTCCTTAAAGCTAAGGCTGCTCCTTCCTGTATCAGTAACCAAGGGAAACTATTAAATCATTAAATGTAGCACTTAACAAGCAAATGCATCTGTACAATGAACTATTTGAAGATCTTAGATGCATTTCACCTCGGGAACATCAAAAAACATATCGACAGACGTTCATCTTACAGTACAATTCCTACACAGGATGATTTACAGACCTGGCAACTTTTTCCTTCAAAGTTCAGAACGTTAAAAACTTAACAGGTAAGAACATGACTGATAGAGCACTAAGACTGCACAGACTAATTTACACAAGGAAAGGTGCTAACATAAGTTGGCTGCATAAGTGCATATGGTACCGTATGAAAACCATTCAGGAAACACATTCTATGGTTTGCTATAGTAGTTAAGCAAGTATCAGTTGTCAAGTGAGATAACTCCAAGCTATAGTAATATCATATCAGTTGCTACTATTTAACTACTACAAAGTATAGCGATCATTCAAGCATTGATTTAACAATATGATACATCAAAAGGCTATAATGCTATCCACCAATAAGCAATTTTGCCTCTCTTTTCCAGCTTTGCGTAACTGTGCAATGAGCATCTTTAATTCAACACCCGAAGCTGCTCAACAGCAATTACTTCCCACACAGTATTCATTTGATTTTCTAAAATGTCGATTTGACTGAGCATCGGTAAGGAAATTCATGAAATTCTTAACATACAAACTGCAAATATGAAGTCGGTAAATGCGGTGCTTCCTCATCTTCACCAATCCCCATAGCCAAATCAGGGTCAAGAATCATGTACCTTAAGGCTGGGACGGCAGAGGTCGGCCATGATACGATTGAATGCATCGAAGCTGCCACCAGAAGCGGTGGATCCCGGGAGGAAGCGCAGAGTCTGTGAGGTGGCCGCCATGGTTGGCTACGCCACCCACCAAACCCTAAACCCTGCAGCAGCCCCTCTCCCTCTCCCTCTCCCTCTGTATAATGTATAATCAACTGCTGCCAAATTTGATTGACGCCATAGACGATGATAATCAAAATTTCCAACGGGTTTCGATCAATTACAGATGGAGCGCAAGAGTGGCCGAAGCATAGACAGTACAGTTTGGTCTTGAATTAAAGTGGAGCTCTTGTGCTTTTTGTTCTCTGTTCGTCATCTGATTTGATTACGCGGTGTTATTACAGTTGGTGGGGATATCGAACCAGTCCGCTTGCAAGGGGATGATGGGCTTGGACCTAAGGTTAGGTTCTAATTATGTTTACTATGTCAAATATCATAATTATACAATATTTTTAAATTGTATACCATAATTATAATCATTACGGATATAATTTTTAATACTATAATCATATTCATAACCATGGTTTTAACTAGGGGTGAGCAAAGTACCCATTTGGACCCGGAACCGAACCGGAACCGGCACTTCGGGTAGGTTCCGGGTAGACGTTTTTAAAATCGGGTAGGTTCCGGGAAAAATAAGTAAGAACCTCTTTTTTCGGTTCCGGTTCCGGTTCTCCTATATGGGTACCCTAAAGGAACCGGAACCGGTTCTCTCTCTATATATATATATTAAAATAAAATTGATTTCACAAAAACCCTAATAATAGACATATGTGTTAATTGACAATTGTTATCACTTATCAGACTCCTCAGTCCTCACGCTCACGCTGCCTCTCTGCCTCTCTGTGTCCTCACGCTGCCTCTCTGCCTCTCACGCTGCCTTATCCGGTCGATCTCCAGCCTCCACCCTCGATCTCCAGTCGATCTCCAGTCGATCTCCAGTCGATCTCCAGCATCTGGTAAGTCGATCTCCATTCTCCAGCATCTGTTCCTGAATCTGATGCCATCATCTGAATCTGAATCTGATAGATCACTGCGTGTATGTTAGAAAAGATTGTATGTGTGTGATAATCAGTAGCCATAAGTTATGTTAGTCACACCTAATGGATTAAAGAAAAAGGAAAATGAAGGGAAAGTGAATATACTTGAAAATGAAGAATCGTTGATTTCACAGATCTTGTATTTCGCCAAAATTTATAGTATCTTGCAGCCCTGTTACACCCATAGAAATTATATGACAGAATAGGCGCTAACAAATTGTGAAAAAGGGAAAGTAACAAGCTGCTGCCACTACCACTACTATTGATGCATAAAGAGGCAAATTACCTTTTCTGAACTTTCACCAGATTGTGGTACATTCTCATAGTTCTTGTACTGTTCTAAGTTCTAACCGTGTTTTTCTATACTGTTCTCGGGTGATTCTCAACCTCTCCCATGGGATACCCTGTATATCTTTACCTCTCCGGGCATCAGCAGCAGATGTATCTGTTATCTTATTGTCCTGCATGAAATAGCTATTTATTACTAATATTCTAAATAAAAAATAACTCATGCGGTTTCTTGTCGTTAGGTGTGTTGTTGAGTTTACAGAGCTGATACTTAATAATTAATATCATCGTAATACTGTAATATCGTAACACTGTAATACTTTACAGGGTGTCCGACAGCTTTGGTAATACTGTAATGCTTATGGAAGAAATACTAAGAAATACTGTAATGTAATCATCGTTGGCAATGCTTACGGTTACGGGTATAATATATCTGTGAATCTTATTTGTTTGTGAATTGTGACAGATAATGAATAACAACGATTCAATTAGTTGCAATGCTATTGAATCTGATTCTGCAACTGGACCGGGAACAAATACTGCCCCCGTACTTGCATCGATAGCAAGTAGTGAACCGTCATCAAGTATGAAACATAAGCATGGGGCTAGCAAAAGAAGTCGATCTCAGGTATGGTTTCATTATAAAAAGGTTTATAATGCTGAGAAGAAGTTTGAGGAAAGCATATGCAATTACTGTCATGATGGGATCAAATATCATGTATCTAATGGTACATCAGCTATGTGGAAGCACTTGAAAAATTGTACAAAATATCCTGATAATGTTGATAAGACACAACAGCTTCTGTCATCGACTTTCCAACCAATGAAATCTGGTGATGTTTTTGCTGCTAATACACTTGGAACATGGAAATTTAATCAAGAATTGTGTAGACATATGCTTGCTAGGATGGTAATTGTGGATGAGCAACCTTTTTCAATTGTTGAGAAAGAAGGTTTTAAGGATTTAGTTTCAACACTACAACCTTTATACAAGCATGTATCACGGTTCACTGTGGCTAGAGATTGCATGAAACTGTATGCTAGTGAGAATATTATTTTGAAGGGGCACTTAAATAAGATGAAATCAAGAATTGCGTTAACAACTGACATATGGACTTCCGTTCAAAATCAAAGTTACTTGTGTCTCACTGCGCATTTTATTGATGATGACTGGAAGTTGCATAAACGCATCCTGAACTTTGTTGTGATGCCTAGTCATAAGGGTAAAGATATTGGGAAGATGGTTGAGCAATGCATTCTTGGTTGGGGGATAAGAGATAATATATCCACACTTACAGTAGACAATGCATCATCTAATGATGTGGCTGTTGGGTATTTGAAAAATAAGCTGAAAAGTGTACTTATCTTAGGTGGTGAATTTTTTCATGTGAGATGTGCAGCTCATATATTGAACTTGATTGTGAAAGATGGGTTAAGAGAAATCAATGAATCAATTGCTCGCATTCGTAATGCGGTTAAGTATGTTAGAAGTTCTCCACTTAGAGCTAAGACATTTGAAGAATGCATCAAAAAGGAAGGAATCACATTTAAAGGATCTGTTTGTCTAGATGTCACTACTAGATGGAATTCTACATATCTTATGCTTGAAGCTGCACTTAAATTTAAACAAGCATTCCTAAGGCTTGAAGATGATGATGAAGTAGGTTTTGTGAAGGAACTTGATGGTAATGTTCCTAGTGTTGAGGATTGGGAAAATGCGAGAATATTGACATTGTTCTTGAAGAACTTTTATGCAGCTACCAAGAGAATTTCAGGAAGTTTGTATGTAACTTCTGATAATTATTTTGATGAAATTGTAAGCATACTAACAACTTTGAATAGTTGGGAAAAGGATGCTAATTACAATCTCAAGTCAATGGCTGGGAAAATGAGGGAGAAGTTTGACAAGTATTACGGAAAAATAGAGAAAACAAATGTCATGGTTTTGATTGCTGCCATATTAGATCCTCGACATAAGTTGAAGTATGTTGAATATTGTTGCGGGTTGATCTGCAGTGATCCCTTGATAGTTGCAAACATGGTTGCTCAAGTTAAAAGTGCTTTAGACCGTCTCTATGCTTTTTATGAGAAAAAAATGAACTCTTTAGAGATGCAGGATGATCTTTTGGATGATGTCGATACTTATGAACCATGTGATGGTAGTGATGGTGGTGGAGTCGGTGATGGTTGTGTCCCTCTTGTTGATAGTATGGATCCATCAAAGATAAGAGAATGGTTTAATAAGCAGAATGATATGGACGTTGACGTGACATCCCAAAATGATTTAGAGAGGTATCTTGAAGAGAAATGTGAAAAGGATACAAAAAAAGATTTTGATTTACTGTCTTGGTGGAAAGAAAAGAAAACAGTGTATAAGGTGCTTGCTATGATGACAAGAGACATTTTAGCAATTCCGATCACCACTGTAGCATCTGAATCAACCTTTAGCACATCGGGGCGTGTGCTTGATCAATTCCGTAGTTCACTGAGTGTGAATCTTGTGGAAGCTTTAATTTGTACTCAAGATTGGCTTAGAAGATCCCCATTGCCTATTACAATTGAGCAATACATGGAAGATGCTGAAAAATATGAACAAGGTATTCATTATTCAATATTCTATATTCATGACTTATTTACTTCATTTTGGTTATATATCACATAGTAATATAGTATTAACGATTGTCTATTAACGTTTTTTTTTGTTTTTTTTCATAGATCTTAGTGGAATTATGGACGTGGAAAATATTGGTACATGAAGAAATACGTATTGTGTTTGGAATTGTGTGTTTTGTTACATTATTATGAATCAATGTAGTGATTCTGAAATGTGGTTTGGACTGTAATTTGGAATTGTATTTTTGGGAACTATTTAGTTTGTACTTTAACTTAGAATTGTATGTGTTTCAGTTTTAGAACTGAAATGGATTGTGTAGTTGGTATTAAACCAGAATTGGAACTGAACCGGAATCGGAACCGTCTGGAACTGAACCGGACCCTGTAATGAACCAGAACCGAACCAGTACCGATTCGGAACCGAATTGGAACCGAATCAGAACCAAATCGGAACCGAACCGAGGATGCGCAGGAACCGGTTCCTAACAGGGTACCCGGAACCGTTTGTACAAACAGGTTCCGGGTAGGTTCCGGTTCCAAAACTAAACGGGTAGGTTCCGGTTCCAAAATGTAATACCCAGTTTTCAATTGGGTAGGTTCCGGGAACCCCTAAATATACAGGGTACCCGGAACCGCTCACCCCTAGTTTTAACTTTATACTCATAGTTATTAACACAATGTGAAATGTAATGGAATATTATAAATGTTATCTTAAAAAATATATAAAGTTATGTCACAAACAATAAAAATATTCAATATTAACATAATTCAAAATTAACATTAATATTATTTAACATTTACATCCTTCAATTACAGTTCGCCTTGAAATTATAGATTCGTGAAATCTAAAAGTGAAAATCTTACTTCTATTATTAATATTTATTAATATATTAATATTAAATTATTATTATTATTATGTTTATATAATAATTATGGGTATGACTAAAATACAATAACCATAATCATTTACGGGTAGAAAATGCATCAGCATAACTACACTACACCATAATAACAGTTAAAACCATAGTTTTAGTTTTTTCACCTAATATTTGTCGCCCTAGTTCTAATGAAACCAAATATCTCTAATTTTATCCTCGAACTTTAATTGTGTTTATTTTCATCCTCGGACTTATCAATCCGAGACCACACTTCAGTCATGTACTAACTTTAGTCAATAAGACAACATCTTGCGCAGTGTAACGATTTTTTTTTTTGTAATCTTAAAGTCATTAAAAAATTATTTCTATGATATTTAAAAGTAGATTTAATTCTTTAGTGCTAAAATACTAAATATAACAAGAAAAATATTATTATAATAATTTAAAATGGATTATTTAGATACAAATTATCATGATTTTCTTAGTTTAGTTTCTGTATTTTTATATGAAATCAATACACTAATAATTTTTAAGCAACATAACAAAAAATATTAGAAATTCTTTTACTGTAATAAATTTTCAATCTTTTTGGAAATTAAAATTAACTTAGTATTAATGTAAAAAGGTAAAATTATATAATTAATTATTATTATTATTTTAAAAGGAGTATATGTAAAAAAAAACTTAAGACATAAATTATTGTAGTATATGAATTGTTTATGTATAAATTATTATATTTTTATCAATCTAATAATTTTGTAAAAACTCAATAGGAAAAATAAAATGAGTAACATATAAAAAAAAAAAAAAATTAGTATTAATAGTCAATAGAAACATGCAATATAATGTAACAATTTTTTAGATTGATTGTGAGTATTTTGAGAAATTCTAACTCACTTTTGGTACTTACATGGCAATGTCATGTCATTGAGTACAAATGTATATTGATGTGGACAAATAAAATGTTTCAATTTTGAAATGTAACTGTCTCATTATCTTACTTGTCAGAATTCTATGCAGTTTATTCAAATTAATATATATATATTATAACGTAGTTAGTTATAAAATATAATATCAAATCATTATTAATCTAAAGTAATGTCACTGATAATTATTAGGGGTGTTTGATTGGACGTATTATTTAATACACATATTAATTAATACATGTATTATGTAATACTATGTTTGGATGTGACACGTATAAAGTTTCTTTTCGGTTCTTTGCAATTTCATCCTTAAAATGTTACTTCTATGCATAAAGTTTCAAAACCTTCATGTTCTCAAGCGACTCTATGTGATTGATTTCTGATTAAAGAGAAAAAATAAAACATTGCATTGATTTTATAAGTATGTGGAACGACATGATTTTATAAAAAAAATAACATGACTTTACAAATCGACTTTGGGAACAACATAATTTTAAAAACACATGTGGAACCACACTTAGCAAAATATGGAGACCGAAAATGGAGGACTTGGGAGCAAATGGTAACGCCTTCACATGGTGTAATAACCGAAGTGGAGCGGATAAGATAAGTGAACGCCTTGACCGGGTTTTGATTAACACGAAATGGGCAACACGATATCAAAAGGCGAGATGCATCAATGAACTAGCCATTGGATCAGACCATACACCAATGGTGGTCCAATTCAAACAACCAAGGAAGCAAGGGAGCAAACAGTTTAAATTTGAAGCAATGTGGCTTGAGAACCCGGAATGCAAGGAGGTAATCAAACAAGCTTGGGAAGGACCAACAAATGGGAGAGAAATGCAACGGGTCTATAAGAAACTTCAAAAATGCCTAATGAAACTTAGGGTTTGGAGCAAGGCCAAGTCCGGCCACAATATGCACGAGATCACTAAAATGAAGGAGGCACTAAGGAGAAACATGCATGGGGGGGATGAATGATGATGAGATACAAGAAGAGAAAAGACTAAAAGGCCAACTACACCGACTTTGGACAAGGGAGGAGAAATATTGGCAACAACGGTCGAGGGTCAAGTGGCTCCAAGACGGGGACGGAAACACTACCTTCTTCCACCATACCACCATAGTAAGGAGGAGACGGAACCAAATATGCAGATTAAGGGGAGAAAACAATGAGTGGATTGATGAGGAAGGGAGGATAGCCAACGTACTACATCGATATTTTGTAGGCATGTTCACCTCGGAGCAAACCGATTAGGGGGATGAGTTCCTAAGATATGTACAGATATCGCCCGAGATGAATACAGAATTGACAAAGGAGGTGACGGATACCGAAATAAGGACAACAACATTCCAAATGGGTGGGTCATGCGCACCAGGTCTGGACGGGTTCCCGGGTCTGTTTTACCAAAGGAACTGGAACATTGTGGGGGCAGACGTCATCACCTCGGTTAAAGATTTCTTCAGAACAGATACTCTTCGCAACCCCCTAAATAACATGGATATTGTGCTAATCCCAAAAATACTGACCTCGATGAAACCTGCTGATTTTAGGCCTATAAGTTGTTGTAACTTCCTGTATAAAATCATATCAAAAGTGCTGGTGAATCGTTTGAAATGTTATCTATCAGACCTTATCACCCCCTTCCAGAGTGCTTTTGTATCAGGTCGGCATATACATGATAACATAATGGTAGCACACAAGGTGTTCCATCATCTGAACATGAGCCGAATGAGAGATAAGGTGGAATGTGCACTAAAAATTGACACGCAGAAAGCTTACGATCGGGTGGAGTGGGACTTCCTCATTAGCATACTAAGGAAGCGGGGCTTTGCGGAGCAATGATTGGGATGGATAAGAGAATGCATATCATCGACCACATATCAGGTGGTGGTTAATGGGGAGAGAACGGAACCCATACACCCAACCCGGGCTATGCCCATACCTATTCATACTACTAGCGGATGTGCTATCACGAAGAATGGAAGGAGACGCTAAAGAATGAGTCATACAGGGGATCACTCTAAGGAGAACGTGCCCGGAATTGCATCATATGTTTTTTGCATATGACTCATTGTTCTTTATGACGGGATCGCAAGACAATGCTAAAGGACTCTGGAACATCCTAGAATCTTACTGTCGTGTATCGGGCCAACGGATAAACAGAGACAAATCAACCCTATTCTTTAACAAAGGGGCTGGTCCGAATGAGAAAAAAGGGGTGGAGGACGCGCTATATATCAAGACCATAGGTGACCCGGGCAAATATTTAGGATTGCCATCGGTTTGGGGTCGCTCGAAGAAGGAGGCCTTGGGATCTTTGAAAACTAAAATCAGGGACAAACTACGAGGGTGGAGGCCGAAAACTTTGAACCAAGCAGGAAAGGTAGTGCTCATAAAGGCGATCATCACGGTGATCCCCACATACTTAATGAGTGTATTCCACCTACCAAAAACATGGTGTGCGGAGATAAATGCTCTCATTGCGGACATTTGGTGGGGACAAACATCAGACGGGAAAAGAACAAATTGGAGAAGGTGGGATGTCTTAACAAAGGTAAAGGAGATTGGGGGACTAGGCTTCCGGGAACTCCAAAGTTTCAACACGGCGCTATTAACAAAAATGCAAGCCGAATCATGACCGAACCCGACACCATATGCGCGCAAGTTCTCAAAGGACTTTACTTCCCACGATGTACGTTACTAGAGGCAAGAAAGGGGAGCCGAGCATCATGGGGATGGAGTAGTATCCTATATGGCCGAGATGTAATCAAAGAAGATGAGATGTGGATGATTGGCTCGGGAGAGAACATTTGAGGTTTTGAGTACCCATGGATCTATACAAAGGAGAGTAAAAGGGTGAATGTTGATGGCAGGGTGGAGCACAGAGGTAACTTAAGAGTTAGCAACCTCATTAACCCGAATGGCACATGGAATGCGCACCTAGTAAGGAGAATTTTCGATCAAGAAGATGCAGCCCACATCCTCAATATACCCCTACCACAAGACAGGAGAAGTCACCGATACATTTGGCCACACACGAAAGATGGACAACCCCAAGTCCGATCGGTCTACCACAAAATCCGCGAACGGGCCGAGACAATGCCAATACCGACCCCTAACTACCGAGGTACATTTTGGAAAGAGTTGTGGAAAGCAAAGGTAATACCAAAGATAAAGAATTTCATATGGTGGCTTGCAACAAACTCTATAGCCGTTAAAGAGAATATGGTTTGAAGGGGGATGAATGTATCTCTGAGTTGCCCGATTTGTGGTGAAGCCGAGACACGGGAGCACATGATATTGGAATGTGGATAATTGAAGCAGATTTGGAGCGGGACATTTGGACCTCGAGTGGATCAACCAAACCGACTAGATGTGGTGGAATGGCTAAAGATGAAGAAAGATGAGCTGCATGGTCCAAGCACAACGACCGACAAAAAGTGGGCCCACATCCTAATAACATGTTGGCACATATGAAAGGCGAGATGCGCGACGACTTTTGAAGCTAAACAACCAAACCAGAGGGTCGTCATAATGGAGATCAAGCAAACATATGAGGAGCAACTAGGAGTCGTTCGAACCCAACCTATGCACACACATGAGGAGAGGCCGAACCAACAATGGCAACCCTCGACGGGTGACACGATCAAGATAAACTGTGATGCATCGTGGTGTAAGGAAACGCATAGAGCGGGCATATGAGTGATAACATGAGACAAAACCGGCAAGCTAGTGGGCGGGATGAACCAGAGGCAAATGAGCGATAACATAGACACGATGGAGGCCTTGGCGATACAAGAAGGAGTACGTTTAGCAATTGAAGCGGGATGGCAAAGCATTATTATAGAAACGGACTCACAAGTAGTTCACCAACAACTAATGGAAGGGCCGAAACATTGGAGACTATCAACGATAATACTGAACATCCGAGCACTCGCAATAAAAGTCGAGCAAGTGCAATGGCGAGCTATTCCAAGGACGAGCAACGAATGTGCAAATTGGATAGCAAAACAAGCAAGAATGGGAGTGCATTTAAATGATTGGGTCGAAAGACCACCACTACCATTTGTATGTTTAGTAACTAATGATATGATGTACGAACACCTGTGACCCCGTGTCACGATGTTTTATTTCTTAAAGTAAAGCGGTATTCATGATAAAAAAAAATATGGAGACGGAACAGTTAAATAACTACTTCAATGGGGGGTTTCTCATGACACATGCACATAAAGAGAGAAAAAATAGAGCAAATGATATATGTTTGTTTAATTTTAATATATTTTTTTAAACAAAAATATCAAATAGATGAGTACGTATTAAAGTATTATTGAGTAAATTATTCAATAATTTTTACTTTTTTTTTTTATTTAAAATACTGATTATATGTCATATATTATCGTCGAAATGAACTCAAAAATTGTTTATGACCTCGAACGGTACCCACCAAATGTTGTTGTGTTTGATTTAGTTATTCAATTTTTGTAAAATAAAACGTATATGGAAGAATTAATGATGGAAATTTGTTAAAAAATATTACGCCATTTTATTTTTCATTTAATATGTTATTTTTTGTTGTCAATTATTATTAGATAATTTGAGTAAATAATATTTTTAAAACATTTTATATTAAAATTTACAAAGGTTGATCAAATTTGAATATAACGTGTTAAAATGTTATTACGTAAGGTTAATAGACTAAGGGTAGTTAAGTAATTTTTTATTATGTATTAAATAATACCATGGTTAGATAATGTATTAGTTAATACACAATTAACACTACAATTGTGTATTAGCTAATACATAGGTATTAATTAATACATACAATTATTTATAATCAAACATTGTATTAATTAATACATGTATTAGTTAATACTAATACATGGTTAATACTAGGGTTGGGCATAAAAAAAACCGATTCGGCAGAACCGTACCGGTTTTGAACCCGTTCGGTCGAACCAGTTCACAAACCAAACAGTTTTTTGGCAAAAATATGGAGCGGTTTAGAAGAGGTATAAAAACCCGGTTCTCAAACGGTAAACCGTACCACTTCTTGTACCGGTTTTAATATAATATTATATTTAATTACTAAACCAAACCGGACGGTTGGACTAACTTCTTCACTTACACCGGTCCAGGACTAACCTAAATATGTTCACTTCTCTTCTCTCCTTCACTTCTCCCCAAAGAGGCAAAGACCCGTTAATGGCGACCACTCTTTTTCTCTCCGAATCCCACCATCAAACCTCAATTTTCTCTCTTTGATCAGACACACCTCACCTCTCCCTTTCTCATGGGAGAGCAACACAAGAGTATTCAAGCAGTCCTTGCAGCGCTTGCTAGTTTCACCGTTGTGATCCTGCTATTCACCATCCTCTGCTGTCTCTGCAACCGCCGAAAGAAGAAACCAGTCAAACTCGTCCAGACGCGGGTCGTCCGTGAGGAGAACCGCCTGACGTCGATCATCGCCGATGAGAGCGTGACTTTCGACTCAACTCTGCAAATGTCGATGGCGGAGTTGGTGCGTGCCACAGAGATGTTCTCGCCGGATCTGATCATCGAAGACGGTGGATTTGGATGGGTGTACAAGGCCACACTCTCAACTGGCGCCGTCGTTGCCGCCAAGAAGCTCTCGCCGGACGCCTTCCAGGGCTTCCGCGAGTTCCGTGCGGAGATGAAGACTCTGAGCAAGCTGCAACACCCCAACATCGTCAAGATTCTAGGATACTGCGCATCCAACTCCGATCGGATCCTTGTCTTTATTTACTCTTGATCTTTGTTTCGTCCTTAGTGTTGTAATCATCAATTGTTGCAATTAACCTCTGACTGAGAAAGACAAGGAAGACATTCTAAACCTCTGACTGATTGGAACTTTTTTTTTTTGTATAAAACTGGTTCGGCCGAACCGGTTCTGAACTGGTTTTTGAACCGGTTCAGAACTGGTACGGTAAATCGACCAAAATCTGGAGCGACCAAAAACTGGAGTGGTTAACCGTACTGGTTTTAAAATGTGGTAAAAGTTCACGGTTCATGCCCAGCCCTAGTTAATACTCCAATAAAACACCCTTTTGTAATCTCAATTTAATATGCATTAATATTATATAACATTACTATTTGTCGTTTTATAAATGAGCATGAAATGAAATATATTTTATCAAAAAAATAATTAAAAGTAGATAATAAATATATGAAACAAAAAATAAATAATCATAAAGTTAATTGTTCAATATAAAATAGGTATTTAATTAATATAAAAAATACCGAAGTTTTGGTTGATAATTAATTTAATAAATAAATAACCACTCCACACACCATAAATATTCAAGGCATTTGCTAGCAAGAATTTCCAATCTTCTTCCCCATTCTGCCCCTCTTTTTGGTATCAGAGTGAGGTTGTGTGCCAAGGTAACTTATTCATCTACTTTGTAAGTGTCAGTTTATCGGTATTTGCCAGAATGTTATAATGAATGTTTGAATTTTCTAGTTAAACTATGTTCCTATTCCTTCGATAATATACTGTCTATGCGTGGTGAAGGATGAGCAGTTTGTTCGCCTAGGATTAGTTAAGTGTTTAGGCTTTAGGGTTCAAGTAGGACCATGATCAGCAAACCGTTGGCATAGAAAACAGCCTTGATGGAAGCCTAGTTTAAGGAACACATCAAGACCGTGCTAGAAATTGGAGTAATCAGGAAATCTAGCAGCTAGCACCGGGCCATTATGGTAAATTCTGGAACCATTGTTGATCCTAAACCGGATCAGGAGATGAAGGGTAAACCCTGCATGGTATTCGACTATCAGATGCTTAACGAGAATACTTACAAAGACTAGTATTCACTACATGGCATCAACACCAACCTGAAAAGAGTTGGTCGAAGCAAGGTCTATTCAAAATTTGACCTGAAAAGTGGCTTACATCAGGTAGCCATGGCCGAGGAATCAATTCCTTGTACAACATTCTTCGTCCCAGGAGGATTGTATGAATGGCTAGTCATACCATTCGGCCTGAAGAGCGCCCCCGCAATTTTTCAGAGAAATATGAACGATTGCTTCAAGTGGATGGAAGAATTCCTAACGGCATATATCAATGATATTCTGATATTCTCAGAAACTGAATGAGAACATGCCAAGCACCTAAGCCTCTTTCTCGAAAGTGAGGAAGAGCAGTCTCAGCGGAGCTACAGAGAAGGATGCTACACCTTGTGGGATGAAAAAACCAACAAGGAAGTATCCAATAGAATGTTGATAGATCAACATGAGAAAGGCGAAAAAGAAGTAGCAACTTCCTTAGTCGTCAAGGCAATAGAAGGGCGGTTAGCCAAACGACCTTCACCGTAGTCAATGATCTTAAGGTCATCTTTAAGATAATAGGGATAAAGATACCAAAAAGAGGGGTGGAATGGGGAAGAAGATCGGAATCCTTGCTAGCAAATGCCTTGAAGATTTCTGGTGTGTGCAGTGGTTCACATCGCCTCAAGGTAGTGTGGATCTGTTGTCGCAGAGATCCATGACATTTAAAGGAGCTCGTGCATTCGTTTCGCGAGTCTCTTTACTTCCTCAAGTTAGTGATGGGTTCGTTCTGCTATGTGCAGGACACTTTGCTCGGTTTGCTTGGGATGGTTGGCTATAGATTTGATGAACGAGGCTATTTGGGTCTTCGTGGGCAGGTCTCATAGGCCAATCGTCAACTGCCTTTAAGGTCTCTTCCTGGCGTTTTTCTATCGTTGATACCCTTTTGTTGAGTTTGTCTACCAGTTTGGTGAGACACTCAATGGATGCTCCTAAGAGCTCTTGCTTGTGAAAACATAATGAAAATTCTTTACATATTTTTACTGAGTATGTTTATTTTATCAAACGAGTTTTACTTATTATGAGCATTAGCCCTCGCTAGATCTACTATTGTGTTCAATTGCCTGTTACCCGAATGATATTCATGATTGAAGCCTTCTTTGAAACAGATAAGGTTTTGGCCATCAGCAGTTTCTATACTCCTACCATTTCCCAATTCTAGGCTTAGATACTCCAAAGGTGTTCTATTTTGGAAATAGTCGTCAATAGCCTTTTGAAACCTTCGGTTAGTCATAGACCTTTTTCTATCCCCTCCCTTACTAATACACGAATTCTTTTCCTTTCTTTTTACACTCGCCCACCTATGGCCTCTCAAAGTAACCCTTTTTCACCCTTTCTCCTCACCGTGCTCTTAGTGCCTTGCCTTTCTGGTCTTATAGAACTTACTTGCGCTGACGAAACCTATTGGACTTCTAGGTTTCCTTGGTTACCCGGACTTGCAGTGGATGCAACATTTTTCCAGGAAAATTAGCGGAGGTTCGTTACGAAAAGGAGAATGGTCCTAGGCGAACAGACTACCCAGCCTTCACTCACGCATAGATGGTATAATATCAAAGGAATATGAACATAATTTAACCAGAAAATTCAAACCTTTACGTTTTAATTTCATCAACTCATCTGTCATATGCCAACCCAACGAAAAGGGTTAACAAACAAAAACCGAATTGAAGTGACATTTGGTCATTTGTTAAGCAACCGTTAGTTTTTTTCGTCAGTAAACCTTTTAACAAAATTTTGAATTATAAATGACTATTATGTATTTCTTCATATGTTCATCTTTAATTGGGTTCCAATCTGTTCATCTTCTATTCTAACCCAAAAAATTGTTAGTAAAGTTACTCATATATTCATTTTTAATTTTCATGCATAATCCATTCCTGAATTCATTACATAAAAATTAGGTTTTGGAGATCCGCCCAACATTCAAGTGAGACAAAGGAAAGACCTTCGATTCTTGGTACAATCACTTGGTTAGTTAATATAATTAATTAATTTGGGAAATTAATATATTTTTCTTCTTTCCATTCTATGTCATGTTATTATTTTCTAAGGGTTTGGTAATCCCAACGATTTGTTTATCATCAGCATTGGAGACGACCGAACTGATTTATATGTATTCAAGGTATATATGTATAATACATATATATGGTACGACACATAATTTTCTTTTATTATCCCTTAAAAATACAAACGATCAATGTTTAATTCAAATATGTTTTGTTGAACAAAAGACAAGGAACAAGGGTGCTTTTTACGTACCAAAAATAGTACTTTCATTTATGCATAATACAAAACATATATTTTTGGGTTAAATACCAAATAGCTACCCGGACTTTGAACGTTTTACAAATAGCTACCCGAATTTTGAATTTTCAAAAACCGCTACCGAAACTTTGGACGAAGGTGCAAATATATACCTAAACTTTGGGTAGCTATTTGGTATTTAACCCTATATTTTTATTATGCGCGATATTTATCCGTTCATTTATACAAATTCACTTTTAATGATTCTTACTAAGTCAAATTAATAATATTAGATATATTGATAAAATTAATAACTTTAAATAATTAAGAAGGTTAAAAGTATATAAATATTCCATATTCTCAACAGCGTACATGAAAAAAATTCAAAATAATTATTGAATTTAGCTATTAGTATATAATATTATTTTTTGAGTGAAATTATTGTACTGAAGTCATTTTTTAATTATTAATATTAATAATGAAAAAAATAAAAATTATTTAAATAAAATACTAATTATTGATTGATGTCAAATATTATTATATTTAATAAATCCATTCTACCTTGAAACTCTAAAATTAATTAAAAACTCTAAATTCACTTTCAAAAACGGTTTCATTTATAAGTATGTCAAATTAAATTTTGTCTACAAAAAATAGTAAATTGCAAGTTTTGCATCTAGCAAATTACTTTGAAAAATTACATTGAAACGTAGAGGGAAATTAATTAAAAAAAAATGAAATGATAAAAAATTGTTTTTTATTTCAATTTGCAAAATATTTTTCAATTAATAATAAAAGACTAATGATATATAAATTGTATTTAATATATATTTAAGCATATACATAAAATATAAATTATTACGTTGAATGAACAATATGTAGTATAACGTTTCTACAATGATTTGTTTGAAATAACTAAGAATGTATCTTTCAATTGTATTTTTTTAATTACAATTATAATTTTCAAACAGATTAATTCAATTATTTTATACTATAATTTTTAATTAATACAATTTGACATTAAATTTATTGCATGGACAACGAACATCCTAAATTCAGTAGTATATTATAAAAGTTGAAGTATCTTTACTAATTATACTAGTAATACAACTGATTAATAAGTCATTTACACATTTTCTTATATTCTTAACTTAACATGTTTAGCCGTATAGCAATCGTACATTAATAAATCTATTCAAGATTTTTTGCAAAGATCGATATACTTAAATCTAGCCTTAGCTATCTATATAATATATTTATTTTCTAATATAATAATAGGTATTGATAGTAGGACAATCTTATATCTATGGAAGTCCAATCTGACGACTAATTATTATTTGTTAATTTGTTATAACTTGTTCATCTTGATATATGTATATAAATTAGGATTGTTCAAATTATCTGGTTCGGATGAATTGGTCTGGTCTGGAACTGGTTTGTTTTGAACCGGTTCGGTCGAACTAGTTCCAAAATCAAACTAGTGTTTTTAGGCTTCAAATAGACCAGTTCAAAATAGTACAAAAAATTCAGTTCGAATCGGTTCGACTCAACTCATTTTTTGATACTGGTTTATACTTAAATTTAAATCAAACCACTTTAAACCTATATAATTTTAGAACCAGTTTGAAGCAAAATCAACTAAACCGGTCTGAAATTAAACCAAACCTAGAGATGTCTTCAATAAACCAAACCTAGAGATATAATGGACTCTTGTATGTTGATGTTAGATAGGATTTCAGTCGGTTGTGGAATAGATTTTCAATCAATTCAGTGTGTTTTTCAGTTGGTTCAGTGTATTTTTTTGTCGGTTCAATGTTTTTTCAGTCAGTTTAGTGTTTTTCAGTTGGTTCAGTATTTTTTAGACGGTTCAGTGTGTTGGACAGGATTTTTAGCCGGTTTAGGTTCGGTTTGAACTGGATTATTTCCTAACCAAAATTGTTATTAAAAAAACCAGACCAGAACAGTTCGAACCGGTTCTAAATTGGTTTGAACCAGACCATTTCTTTTTTCCTTAAACCATACCAGTTTTTTTGGAAATAGAAAAAAGTACTGTTTTTTTTTCCAAACCAGACCAGTTCAGTTCTGAACCGGTTCAACCCCAAACCGGTTCATGAACAAGCCTAATATAAATTCGAAAACAGAGTGGAAATTAATCCCGCATTAATGAATATGACAATTGTCAACTGTATCCCTTGTTTTCTCTTATCTGAACATCCATCCTTGACTTGATAGAGTCACAGTCATCCTCCGCTAGGGCACTAGTGAGGAAATCGTCGGGCATTCAATCGCCTTTTGTCACAGCAATCTTTGCTGGGGTTCGGTGCAATCGATAGCGCAGGAGAATGAACGGGGGAAAGCAACTTCAATTGAGGAGGGTTGAGAGGGAGAGCCAGAAATCAAGGGAAATGGATAGGGAAACCTAGGTGACGGACGCGACTGGCGGTAAGGATGGCACCGTGGAATCCGACAACGGGGGATCTGTCTGAGATGAAAGCCAAGCCATAGCCAAGCAAGCCTGTTCTCCCGACTCGGAAAAACCCTAATCCGCACCACCAACTGAGTCGGCCGACCAATTACCCCACCAGGGAATCAAAAGGAGGTAATCCTATCTCGGTAGCATAATCTTGGTAGTGTTTACTTTCAATTCGTAGTGCTTTAGCGATGGATAGTTTTTCCCGAGCACATGAGCCTAGGTTAGGTGATGATAGAACTATATTGGGGAAGTTTGTTGATATACCGGAGAATGTGGACATTCCGGCTGAGAACCTGTGTGTGGGAAAAGTAATCTGTGATAAGTACATGAAAGCTATGGTTGTCCATAGTGTTTTGCAGCAATCTTGGGGTAGGTATGCAGGGGTCAGATTTCAGGAGATGACTGGGGAGGTCATACTATTTGAATTTGAGAAGGCTGAAGAGTTACGAGATGCGTTAGATTGGTGTCCATGGGCAGTGCAAGGCAACTGCCTATCATTAAAGATATGGAAACAGGGGTTGCGGATATCGGATGTGCAGTTCCATATGCTGCAGTTTTGGGTCCAAATACATGGCCTTGAGGTCGACAAATTCAGCAAGAAAAACTCGGAGGCAATTGGGGCAAGCTTGGGCACAATCATGGAGGTGGATGACATAATGGGACCAATGGGACTGGACAGAGACTTCATTCGAATTAAAGTGGAGATAGACAGTACCAAACCTCTCCAAGCGGGGTTCTGGTACACCAGAACAAACGGGGAAATAGGTAGGGCCTCAGTCAAGTATGAGCGTCTTCCTGAATTTTGTTTCGGATGTGGTAGGGTAGGCCACACGGAGAGGGCTTGCACCACAGAAATCACAGTGTCGGAGGCGGAATAGGGAGGTCCAATGTATGGGCCATGGAGTCGGGCGGATCGACATAAGCGGAGGAGAGAACAATGTAAATATGTGGGGAAAAGCCAGGGTATTCCTGTGGGGGAAGCGAAGCGCAAGAGTTGGAAAGATCTCATGCGAGAAAGACAAGATCGTGAGGGTTCCAAAACACCACCCTCTACAAAATCGAAAGAGCATAGAGAGCAACAAGGGGAGGGAGGAGTCCAAGAGGACCCAAAGGTGAAAGGAAAAATGGGGGGAGGTACATAAATGGTGGTGTATGCACAGAAGGAGAGCCAGTGGATTGATTCATATGGAGAGCAGGTAAGGCACCCGAACAACACAATTGACAGATAGACTTGGAAAGGGATGGGCAAAGATTTAGGGGAACACTCCGACAGATATACAGTAGCTCAAGCGTGGGAAGAAGCGGTTGGGTAGAAGAAACAGGAAGGGAGACCCTCAAGAATAACTTTTGAAGTGGATAGACAATACTATCAGGGACGTTATGGAGGAAGGGGCAGTGGCAACCAACATGTAAAACAGTACGCTCCACATAACAGCAGGGCCAAATCAGGACCAGAAGTGGCCCGAGATGGAGGATGATCCGGGTATGGGAGGAGATAGAATCATGGAGATTGGGACAGTATTAGATGCAGCGACAGAACAAGGACACCCGAAGGATGCTGTGATGGAACTGGAGCTTCACGAGGTGTGAGTGCAAGAGTAGAATTACATTGTTGAACCACCCGACTCACCCGCAACTAGTGGAGAAGGGACGACCATGCCCACAAGTCTCAGTCCCTTGATTCAGAAAATCAACCTGAAGAGAAAGTATGAAGAAGAATCGGAAGCTGAGGGGGAGGAGCAGATGGTGAAGAAGCAGAAGGGGATGAAGGAAGGGCTTGGTGGGAGGCAGGGCATGTTGAGAGAGAGAGGCAGGGGTAGAAGGGGAAGACAACCTGGGAACATGGTCCGTAGGAATATCATATCGGTGAGGAGCAAGGTTATGCATATGGGTTCTGGTAGCTGTCCCGAGATAGCTACCCAATCCCAATGAACTACCTGGTGTGGAATTGTCGGGGGTTGAGATCGGCCCTGACAATTCTGTACCTCGCCGATCTCACAAGGAGGAACAAACTTGACATACTATTTTTAACGGAGACCAAGAACACGGAGGTATACCGCGAAACGGTAAGGAGGAAACTGAAGATGAACAACGGGGAATATGTAAATCTGATAGGGATTTCAGGCGGGCTGGCGCTGTGGTGGACACGGGAGGTGAAGGTAGTAGTCCACGTAAAACCAGAGTACATGATGGATACTACAATACCAAAAACCGGAGGAGCTATACATATTACCTGGATATATGGGAGTACGCATTGGGGAGACCGACTACGGCTATGGGAGACTCTACGACAGATAGCCCATCGGAGGAAAGGCCCCTGAATGTGTGTCGGGGACTTCAATGAAATCGCGATGGAGGGTGAAAAGCAAGGGGCAGACCGAAACAGGCGTGTATGATGGATGCCTTTAACGAGATGATGAGAGACACGAAATTAGCGGACATGGGATACAAGGGCAACCAATTTACATGGTGCAACAACAGGGAAGGTAAACACTGAATCCAGGAGCGCCTAGATAGGGCCATTGTGAACCCGGACTGGATCCGAACATTCCCCTACGCAATGGTGATACATAAGTTGCAGATTGGATCCGATCACAGTCCACTGTTAATCCAGGTAGAAAGGCAGCAACCAAAGGGTAAAAGACCCTTCAGATTTGAGAAAACCTGGTTGGAGCACACCGGATGTAGGGAGGTGATCACAGGGGTATGGGAGGTGAGGCTGAATAGGACCAATCGAGGAGACATTCATAGTAGGCTTGGGAGATGTCGAAGGGAACTGCAGTGCTCGAGCAGAAAGGTCATACCGAATAACAAAAAAGTCATCGACGCCTGAATGAGGAGCTACAAGTAATACAGATACAACCAAGCGGCAAATATCAGAAGGACAGAGAGAAGCATCTGAAAAGAGCCTTAGAAGAAGCATGGACAAAGGAGGAGGATTACTGGAGGCAAAGGTCTCAGATTCAATGGGTGAAGGCAGGGGACCGCAATACCGCTTATTTCCACCAAACAACGATAGAGAGGAGGAGGAAGAACACACTATGTCGTATGCAAATGCGGGATGGAATATGGGTGGAAAAGGAAGAGGACATTATGGCCGAATGTGAAAGTTATTTTCATCACATCTTTCAGACAGAGGGAACATAGGGTATATCAGAAAAAATGAGGGGGTATGCCGAACCTGGTGACGGGCTCGGACAATGTGAACCTTACCCGGATGGTGAATCGAGAGGAAGTAAAGAAAGCGATCTTTCAACAGGGTGGAAACAAAGTTCCGGGGCCAGACGACTTCCTAGGTATGTTCTATCATCACTTCTGGGATGTGCTTGGGGAAGACGTATTTCAATCGGTAAGAATTTTCTTCGTATTGCCAGGATACTATTATACTAACATAGTATTAATCCTAAGATTCCCAACCTGATTAATACATCACACTTTAAACCAATTAGCCTATGCAATTTCAATTACAAAATCATCTCAAAAGTCTTATCCAACCGTCTAAAACTGATTTTACCTAAACTCGTAAGCCCATTTCAAAGTGCTTTTGTCTTAGGCAGGTTTATTCGCGATAATATCCTTATTGCTCATGAAGTGTTTCATCAACTAAGGACAAACAGGCTGAGAGGGAGGGAAGAGTGTGCGGTTATAGACATGAGCAAGGCCTATGATCGAGTGGAGTGGGAGTTCGTGATTCAAACACTCAAAGGACTGGGATTCGCAAATCAATGGTGCCAGTGGATTAAAGAATGCATATCTAAGGTGCAATATAGCGTAGTGGTGAATGGAAACAAGACCGCTAGGTTCAGGCCATCGAGGGGGATTAGGCAAGGAGACCCCCTGTTTCCTTACCTATTTATCCTCGTGGCAGATGTGTTATCCCGACAGGTAGTTAAAGAAGTGGAAGAGCATAGACTGGAAAGGATCCGAATGAGGCGAGCGTGCCCGGAGATACATCACTTGTTCTTCGCGGACGACTCGATCTTCTTCATGCACGCAATAGAGGAGAATGCACGGGCACTCAAAGGCACGATCGAAAGGTACTGCAAGGCATCAAGGCAAAAGATTAATTTGGAAAAATCATGTATCCAATTCGGTAGAGTCGTGAGGGATGACACGAAGCAAAGGGTGGCGGCGGTCTTGGGCATTGAGGCCGTACCGGATGCGGGGAAGTATTTGGGACTCCCGACGAATTGGGGAAGGTCGAAGAGGGAAGCGATGAGGTATCTAAAGGAAAGGGTCATGATGAAGATTCACATGTGGAAGACAATGTTCCTCAATAATGCCGGGAAGGAGGTTCTAATAAAGGCGGTAATAACTGCGATCCCCACTTATGTTATGTCGTTGTTTAAATTGCCTAAAACCTGGTGTGCAGAAATAGCGAGCATGGTGGCTCGGTTTTGGTGGAATGGAAGAGATGCGAAGTGGAGAGTCCATTGAGTCTGATGGGGGAGGCTTACCCAACCAAAAGATATGGGCGGAATGGGATTCTGAGACATGACATACTTCAACATAGCTATGTTGACCAAGACGGCATGGCAGTTACAAAATGATGGTGAGCCGATGTTGGCAAGAGTCCTAAAAGGTCTCTATTATCCTCGAGGAACCTTGATGAAGGCGTCGGTTGGGACTCGACCTTCATGGGCATGGTCGAGTATTATCACGGGCCGAGACATAATCAAAAAGGAAGGTGTATGGCAGGTAGGCATAGGAGACCAAATCCGAGCATTGCATGACGCGTAGGTGCCTGGAATCCTGCACAACCGAATCGACGATGGGCTAAGGGAGAACGAGGAAGGTAGTGTGATGGTTAGTCAACTAATCGATAGGGATCAGAGTAAATGGAACCTAACCAAGATCCAACACGACATCACGGAAAGGGAAGCCCAAGATATTCAAGCAATCCACATTGCCAAGGTACCGAACCAAGACCAGCTGGTCTGGCCAACAGCAGTAGACGGAGTGGCCAGACCGAGCCTGGTATATCGCCGACAAAGGGAACTAAGGCAACAGTCGGAAATCCAGGCAACCGCGGGGGAGACGACACCGACGAACAGGAATTGGCGAGACCTATGGCAAGGTGATACTATCCCCAAGGTAAAACATGTTCTATGGAGAGCCTTACATAATGCTTTGCCTGTGAAAACTGATTTAGTTAGGCGTGAGATTCAATTAGACCCAACTTGTAGTTTCTGTGAATAGTTGGAAACTGTAAATCATGCGGTTTTTGAGTGTGAATGGACTAGACGGGTCTGGTTCGGAGCCATGGGGCTTCGGTTGGAGATGGAAGGGAGGTTCAACTGGACTAGCTGGGCTCGGTTCATGCAGGACCTGGGCAAGACAGGGGGGACGTAGGGAGGAAAAACAAGATCTTAGGGGAAACTATCGCATGAGAGGTGTGGAAGGAGAGGTGTCAGGCTATACACGAGGAGGGTGCTGATGAAACATGGCGGGTGCTGGCTCGCGCAGAGGTAACCCAAGCTCGGTCACGGGGTATGCAGGAACAAGTGTGGCAGAAACCAAACTGAGGCATTGTCAAACTGAACTGTGACGCGACATGGGACCAAACCTCATTCAAAGAAGGCACGGGGGTTGTGGCACGGGACTGTACATTCACGATCATTGCAGGGCGAAATACAAAGTGCATCGACACGAGCGCAAAGTACCTCGAAGCGAAGGCGATCCTCCAAGCAACGGAATTGGCAATCCAACATGCATAACATTGAATCTGATGCACAACATGTCATCAACCTTTTACAAGGAGGTAATTCAGGGAACGATTGGGAGCTACGGGATATCCTAACGGAGATCATCGAGCTAGCCAAGCAAATACCTCGAGTCCATTGGCGATTTGTAAGACGATCGGCGAATAGGTGTGCCAATTGGGTAGCGACGAAATCGAAGCGGGGCGCATGTCCAAGAGATTGGATAAAAAGAAACTTGAGATTATTGTTTGCATTATGTGTAACGGATATTAGGAACTCTTATTATGATTAATTGAAGTGATTTATTGGCCAAAAAAGAACATCCATCCTTGCAAGCTACACGAAATTGACTTATTACCAATTAATCAATAGTTTTAGATGTAATATATAAGGCAGTTGATACGATCTTCCAGGAGTCGGCACTTTCGAGGGTAGGTGGTGATACGATTCTCCCAAGGCTCGTAATATTGCTGTCAGAATTCCGACTCTGTAAAGGTTCCCTTTTCCGCGAAGCTCTGCTCCGAATTGATCCGAGTTATGAATACGAAAGTCGCAGATAATTGAGTCCTCTTTCTGGAATGGGTGGACTCGTCGAATTCCGATATGTATTCCGTCTGCTAGACCAATTTTGGTAAGGTCGGTCCTCCTGGATACGATTCTGCCGAGACCAGAATATACAAGGATAGATGATGGATGAATGATGGATCGATTGGATCACACAAAGGCAGCGACAAGCCCTTGATACCTCCACAATGGATTCTCCAAGATATGACGCACTCGAAGATTCCAAAGCTTGAACCTTGGATATGACGCACCAAGATTCAATTGCCGGATATGACACACCAACAATCAATTTCTCATTCAATGAACAAGAATAACAATGTGGCTAGCACACAAGTTTGTAAAAGAAAGGTCTATTCTCTAATTTCGGCCACCCTAGCTACTTATCCTAAAAGAAGTAAAACCCTAAACTAATTTGGGCCTAAGGAAAGCTCTCCTATGGGCCGAATTTTATTCTCCTCCTCTTATTGGGTTTGGTTGTCTTGTGGACCGTTTGCCTCATTAAAACCCCCCTTTGTAAAACCCAGTGGGACAAAACCAAAGGTCGGGAAAAAGAGTACAAACGAGCCCCTCTTGACTTAGTCCATTCGAGCAACCAAGAGGTTCTTAGGCTCCATGTCTCCGGACGGAATGATAGTTGGTCCTATGCGGTCCAGTAGTGTGGTGATTGTATGTCCAAGCTTCCTAGCCCTTGATCGTGTCATTGGTCCACTTGGCACGGTTATCTCACCCCTGTCTTCAAGTGTGGGCCGCATTTCTTCCATGATCACATCATCCCCTCCCTCTTCAAAAGGATTTGTCCTCTAATCCGGATCATCTGCAACAAAAGGAAGCAATTCAGTAATGTTAAAACTTGAACTAACATTATACTTCCCTTCGAGGTCTAGTTGATAAGCATTGTCGTTGATCTTCTTTAGGACTCGGAATGGGCCATCCACTCTAGGCATCAACTTGGATTTCCTCTCGACTGGAAACCTATCCTTCCTCAAGTGCACCCACACGAGGTCTCCTTCCTCAAAGGTCACCTTACGTCGGCCCTTGTTGGCTTGCTTTGCATACGACTTCGTCCTTTCCTCGATGTTGCGCTTGGCCTTTTCATGGATCTGTTTGACAATTTCATCTTTCTTCTTTCCATCTAAGTTAGTCCTTTCACTCATAGGCAAAGCGGTTAGATCCAAAGGAGACAAAGGGTTAAATCCATAAACGATTTCAAACGGTGAAAACTTGGTAGCGGAATGTGTAGCTCGGTTATACGCAAATTCAACATGTGGCAAGCATTCTTCCCAAGTTTTCAAATTCTTCTTAATCAAGGTGCGTAGCAAAGTAGACAAGGTCCTATTCACTACTTCGGTTTGTCCATCAGTTTGAGGGTGGCAAGTAGTTGAAAATAGCAGTTTAGTCCCTAGCTTAGACCACAGTGTTTTCCAAAAGTAGCTCAAGAATTTAGCATCTCTATCACTAAAAATGGTCCTAGGCATTCCATGCAAGCGAACAATTTCTTTGAAGAATAAATCAGCTATATGAGACGCATCATCAGTTTTATGGCATGCAAGGAAATGAGCCATTTTTGAAAACCTATCCACAATCACAAAGATGGAATCCTTTCCAGTCCTAGTCCTAGGCAATCCAAGCACAAAATCCATAGATATATCGACCCACAGTTGTTCAGGAATCGGTAAGGGCATATACAAACCTTGGGACTGTACCTTTGCTTTGGCTTGTTTGCAAGTGACACATCTTCCACATATCCGCTCGACATCCCTTTTCATTTGCGGCCAATAGAAGTGTTCTTGCATCACCTTCAAGGTCTTAGTGATCCCAAAATGTCCCATCAATCCTCCGCCATGGGCTTCCCTAACTAACAATTCTCGCATTGAACAGTTAGGTACGCATAATCTATTTTCAAACAAAAGAAACCCGTCGTACCTTACATACTTTCCATGAGCGAATTTAGCACATGCTTTAAAGATATCTTGGAAATCCGAGTCAGTTTCATAGAGCTCCTTTATGTATTCAAAGCCTAAAAGCTTAGCATCCAAAGTAGAGATCAAGTCATACCTTCTTGATAGAGCATCGGCAACAATATTTTCATTACCTTGCTTATACTTGATCACATAAGGGAAGGTTTCGATGAACTCCATCCACCTAGCATGTCGTTTGTGGAGCTTTTGTTGACCCTTCAAATGCTTCAAGGATTCATGGTCGGTGTGAATGACGAACTCCTTGGGCCATAGATAGTGTTGCCATGTTTGCAAGGCTCGAACTAGCGCATACAACTTGTCATAGGTCGGGTAGTTTAGGGCAGCTCCTCCAAGCTTCTCACTAAAGAAGGCTATGGGCCTCTTCTCTTGTGTCAAAACAGCTCCAATACCTACACCCGAAGCATCACACTCAATTTCAAAGGTTTTAAGAAAGTTCGGTAAAGATAAAAGGGGTGCATTGGTGAGTTTGTCCTTCAAAGCTTGGAATGCTTTTTCTTGTGCGTCCTCCCACTTAAACCCAACACTCTTCTTGATCACTTCGGTGAGCGGTGCGGCTATGGTACTAAAATCCCTCACGAATCTCCGATAGAAACCCGCAAGTCCATGAAAGCTCCGCACTTCGCCTATGGTAGTTGGCGTCGGCCAATCGCGGATGGCCTTAACCTTCTCTTCGTCCACCTTAATACCATCTGCACTTATAACAAAACCCAAAAACACAAGGTGATCCGTACAAAAAGTGAACTTCTTAAGGTTAGCATAAAGCTTCTCCTTTCGAAGAACCATCAAAACAGATTTTAAGTGCCCAACATGCTCTTCTAAGCTTCGACTATAGACTAAAATGTCATCGAAGTAAACAACCACAAAAATTCCAATGTAGTTACGCAGGACATGATTCATCAATCTCATGAAAGTGCTAGGTGCATTAGTTAATCCAAAGGGCATGACTAACCACTCATATAAGCCATGTTTAGTTTTAAAAGCTGTTTTCCATTCATCACCTTCTTTCATCCTAATTTGATGATAACCACTCTTAAGATCTATTTTAGAAAATATCGTGGATCCATGCAGCTCATCTAACATGTCATCTAATCGAGGAATAGGATGGCGATACTTTACAGTGATATTGTTGATGGCTCGGCAATCGACGCACATCCTCCAAGTCCCATCCTTCTTAGGGACGAGTAGGACCGGTACCGCGCATGGGCTCATGCTTTCGCGGATGTATCCTTTGTCCATCAAGTCGTTCACTTGTCGTTGAAGCTCCTTGGTCTCCATAGGATTAGTTCGGTATGCAGGTCGGTTAGGTAGTGAAGCTCCCGGTACAAAATCGATTTGGTGTTCGATACCCCGAAGGGGCGGTAATGCGTGGGGAGTTTCATCCGGCAAGACGTCTTCAAAATCCTGCAAAAGGGAAACGATGTTGCTCGGCAAATCCGCCACGGGATTAGTGATACTCAACAACGTTTCTTTGTACATAAGTAGTATAACGGGTTGCTTAGAGGACAAAGCCCTCTTTACAACGCTAGACCTCACCACAAAATTGGACTGCCTCACGGGTTCACTCACGGGTGTAAACTCACATCTCTCGGCTTTGGCTTTCCTCAAACTCTCACACTCATTTTGGGTAAGGGTACTTGTGTGTTCACTCACATTAGTTCTTTCGTGTTGTCGAAGTCGAAGTTGATCTAGGTGTATCTCATGCGGCGGCATGGGAGCAAATGTGGTCTTTCGGCCCTTAGACAATCGTCTAAGCTTTTGATGTAGTTCCCTATGGTAATGGTTAGGAACAAACCTCTTCCTCAAAAGATTTTTCAGTTCATCCCAAGTATCTACGGGTGGATCACGATTACGTCGTCTACTCGTCACGATTTGATCCCACCAATTGATAGCATAATCACAAAATTCAGTTGCGGCTACTTGTACCTTTCTAAGCTCCGAAAGATTTTGACAATCGAACACAAGTTCGATCTTCTTTTCCCACTCCAAATAAGCATCCGGATCGTTCTTCCCGTAGAAAGGTGAGATTTTTAACTTGAGACCACCAAGTTGATCTTCAAGCCGACCTCTTTCCCGCCATGGTCTCCTTTGGTCCCGATTGGAGTGGCGGCTGCCCCTACTATAATAGTTGGACGATTGAACCTCTTCATCGTCTGCTTGAGGTTGAGCTCTTCTTGGAAGATTCCCCATAGGTGGCGGCATGGCTCGATTAATGGACTCTTGTATGATAGGTCCTAATTCTTGCTGCATCATTCGCCGAATCTCATTGCGAAGAATTCGCAAATCCGGGGGTTCGTTCCTTGCCCCTTGAGCTTGATTGGTGCTCTCCTCTCCATTACTTGCGTGGTTTGACATTATAATGCGCAAGGACCTGATTATCACACAACACAAATCAGCAAAATTAAGTCTCGAAAGTGTGCTCTGATACCACTTGATACGATCTTCCAGGAGTCGGCACTTTCGAGGGTAGGTGGTGATACGATTCTCCCAAGGCTCGTAATATTGCTGTCAGAATTCCGACTCTGTAAAGGTTCCCTTTTCCGCGAAGCTCTGCTCCGAATTGATCCGAGTTATGAATACGAAAGTCGCAGATAATTGAGTCCTCTTTATGAATATTACGATTCTCCCAAGGCTCGTAATATTGCTCGTCGAATTCCGATATGTATTCCGTCTGCTAGACCAATTTTGGTAAGGTCGGTCCTCCTGGATACGATTCTGCCGAGACCAGAATATACAAGGATAGATGATGGATGAATGATGGATCGATTGGATCACACAAAGGCAGCGACAAGCCCTTGATACCTCCACAATGGATTCTCCAAGATATGACGCACTCGAAGATTCCAAAGCTTGAACCTTGGATATGACGCACCAAGATTCAATTGCCGGATATGACACACCAACAATCAATTTCTCATTCAATGAACAAGAATAACAATGTGGCTAGCACACAAGTTTGTAAAAGAAAGGTCTATTCTCTAATTTCGGCCACCCTAGCTACTTATCCTAAAAGAAGTAAAACCCTAAACTAATTTGGGCCTAAGGAAAGCTCTCCTATGGGCCGAATTTTATTCTCCTCCTCTTATTGGGTTTGGTTGTCTTGTGGACCGTTTGCCTCATTAAAACCCCCCTTTGTAAAACCCAGTGGGACAAAACCAAAGGTCGGGAAAAAGAGTACAAACGAGCCCCTCTTGACTTAGTCCATTCGAGCAACCAAGAGGTTCTTAGGCTCCATGTCTCCGGACGGAATGATAGTTGGTCCTATGCGGTCCAGTAGTGTGGTGATTGTATGTCCAAGCTTCCTAGCCCTTGATCGTGTCATTGGTCCACTTGGCACGGTTATCTCACCCCTGTCTTCAAGTGTGGGCCGCATTTCTTCCATGATCACATCAGCAGTCAATGTGAGTTTCATAATTATATAAGCCTTTGATATATAATTTGTCGACGATATGTATGTATGTATTCTCATCAACTAGTTCTCATCAACTAACTCTCGTATCGACTAAGAAATAAGCGAAAGCTGAGTTTTGACGGTACTCGATCTATCTAATGAATTTTGCCAACGCTGATTGGTATTATGGGCGACACCTCTAATTCACTTTTCACTGACCCTTTTATAAAATCACAAGATGTCTGTCACCATGTGCAAAAGGCGACGACCAAACTAAGAATGGGCATCGGTCCCTTGGATATTAAAGGCGACGTCTATAACTACCCAAGGAGGCGGTTCCCCTCTAAAGGCGTCGCCTAGTGGCCCCTGACACCCGCATTAAATGGGGATTGAACATCTCTGAATATTTATAGATAAGGCTCTGTCCCATCCGAATGCCATAAATCAACTCCGTTAGTGGTTAACCACGGTAAAAGGGTAAACTGTTCATTGGGTTAAAAAACTGCTATAAATACAAACATTTATTCTCATTTATGACATTAAGAATTTTTACCACACCAAATAGCTCCCAAAAAAACGGACGGACTTAAGCTTCGGAGTGGAACAAACGGGTTAACCCGAGGATTTCCTTTGTGCAGGCCATAAGGTCTAAGGAGAGCGACGCCTGAGTGAGGTTCCAAATTCTGAAGATCCAACATTTGGCGTCGTCTATGGGAACCCTTGAGCTAAACATAGTCATGGCTCCCACCAACACAAGAGCAAGAACAAACCACCAGCAACCCGCAGAAGGAAGTTCACTTCAAAATTTGCAGCAGTACCTGACACCTTCAGCTTTCATGCCATACATGGAACCCAACTTGGGAACGGCGCTTCCAAGTGTGTCAGTCCCAATAGGGGGCCAACCGAGGGTCCCACTATCAGTCAGGGTGCCAATAGCGGAGCCTCCGTTGCCACCACTGCCCCAGTAGGATCAGGCGTCGCCCATACCAGAATAATCTCATATTGCATCTTCAGGAAGAAGAGCGCCGCCACAAGGACTTGCTGCTCCGGAAGTGGTTATTACCCCCGCACTTCTTGCTGCAATTGATGAACGTTTGGACCGAAGAGAGCGTATGGATGCAGCCTGTGTCGCTCGTCTTACCAAACCGCATCGTACGGAGGAAGCAACTTCTAGGCCTCAGGCCGTCCCGGTGTATGAGTCGCCACCTCCAGTTATTCCTCACCCAGTGAGCGTCACCACTCGTGGAACAGGGGTGACAATGACTCCTCCCCCGGACATAATGACCCGGGAAGAGATTGAAGAGCTTGTTGCCAGGACCGTAAAAGTATAGAAAGGAAGGGTGATGCCGCGATTGAGGGACAAGGCGTCACACCCATTTACTCCAGAAATTATGGCTGTAACAGTGCCGCCGAATGTTCAGAACCCAAGGATTGATTGTTATAAAGGAGAAAGTGACCCCGTTGAGCACATTCAGAGGCACGAAGCCTCCCTTTTGGGAATGACTAATTACAATAATCACTTTTCCCCTCTTCCCATCAACCATTGATGGCGTCGCCTCCTACTATTTCTTTGGCATGCCAAAGGCGTCTATCAAATCATGGGGAGACTTGAAGGATAAATTTATTTTCCAATATATGGTCGGACGACAATTGCTTAAAAGCGTTGGTACTCTTGACCACATCAAACAAAGGAGTGACGAAAGTCTGGGAGATTTCTACACTCGCTCTAACAAAGAACTGATTGGCATCGACCAGGTTATCACTGACGGTGAACCCATTCGAGCTTTTGTCCGAGCGTTGGTCCCCAAAGGCTATGCCTTATACGACAGTTTAAGTGGCATACCCGTCATCACTGTGGAGGAAATGACAGCGAGATTCAAGTCATACATTGACCTCGAGATAGCCAAAGAGGGCAGGAAAGCCCATAAAGACTCCAAAAAAGAAGGTCAAGAAGGGAAAAAAAAATAGGAGTAACGATCGCACAAGAATCACCCCCGAGAAAATAAGCGATGCCCATCAAGGGAGATTTTCGTGACTTTCACCTACTCTAAATCAAGAAATTTAAGTTATCTTGAATGAAATGGAAAAGAAGAAATGGGTATCACCTCCACCGCCGCGGAAGAATGGGGGACCCATGGTCTCATATCATGAACAATACTGTTGGTACCATCAATGCTAGGGGCATAGTACTGAGAATTGCAAGGTATTGAAGAGGGATATTGAGGCGCAGATACAAAAAGACTCCTCAAGAATTTCGTGGCCAAGCGGGGGTGAAGCCCGAGTCCCAAAAGGGATCGAAGAACATCGTCGCCTGGAAGAAAAATGGGGCATTATAGACCCAGAGAGAAGAAAGGGACCTTGCATGTGATCAGTGGTGGCTTCGTCGCAGGTGGGGAGACCAGCGGTGCCCGAGAGGTGTATGTCATCCAGCTGTCTGACATTGCCAAGGAAGGAAAGCGCCCTAGGTCGAAAGATGAAGTAATCATCACTTTAGGAGAGGATGAAATGTGCCACGTAACATGGCTACATGAGGATGCCTTGGTCATCATAACTGGAGTTGATGGCTACGATGTGAAGATGGTACTGATTGACTCTGGGAGTTCTACCAATGTTCTTTTTCTTGACGCTTTAAAGAGTATGGGAAAGAGCAAAAAAGACCTAAAAAAGGGTGAACTATCCACTCTTGGGCTTTGCCTCCACTCCCACGTACCCGACAGGAGTCATCACCTTGCTAGTATTTTCGGGCGAGAGGTGGAAGTCCATCTCGATAGACGTCACCTTCATTGTAGTCGATGCCCCTGCCACCTACAATGTGATATCGGGATGCTCTACCTTGAACCCTCATAGGATGATCCAATCGACCTATCACCACCTGCTAAAATTCCCAACATCCCATGGGGTAGGAATTGTGGAGGGAGATCAACCAGGGGCCAAAAGTTGTTACGTTTAGTCTACACGACACCAGGTGTTCAAAAAGGAGACAATGTCCATTGAGACAGATGAGGATCCAAGGGAATGGAAGGTTCGTCCAACCTCGGTGGAAAGACTGATAAAGATACAGATAGACAAACCCGGTAAGATTGTCCAGATAGGAGCGACGCTCCCTGTGGAACAGGCCGAGGCGTTGACCCTCATTCTAATTGAATTTCGAGAACTCTTTGCTTGGAAGCCTAGCGACATGCCAGGCAAAAGTGAAGAGGTCATCACCCGATCTAAATATAGATTCCAGCATCAAACCGATCAACCAGAAGCGACGACCCATGGGGGAGGAAAATGCTATAGCCATTAGGAAGGAAGTTGCAAAATTGATAGACACATGATTTATCAAAGAGATTAGATTTCAGGATCTAAAACCCTGTACTTTTGAAGAAAAGTAATGGCAAATGGAGAATGTGCGTTGATTTTCGGGACCTGAACAAGGCATGCCCCAAGGACTCGTACCCCTTACCAATAATCGACCAACTGGTCGACGCCACCTCTGGGCATGAGCACTTAAGCTTCATGGATGCCTACTGTTGGGTATCGATAGTGACGGCCCAGTAAGAAAAGGCCTCGAAGGCCCAATAACTATAGAGGGGGTAAACCCATGACATCCGAACCGGATCGGCCCAAGTACAAGCCAAACTTGGCCCACCATCGAGTAATCCAGAATCGAGCCCAAAGTCTATAGAGACGCCAAAGGCTCTCAGACTGCTCGCCATTCTCTACCAAGTCGCGACCTTCCACTGCTCGACATGGGAGTGCTCGCCCCGAAGAGAGCCTTGCCTCTCTCCTCTGGTCCCACTAAACCGTTAATAACAGAGTGGCCAAGATATCCCGCATATCCCGGTCACATATTCACTAAAGATTAGATTTGGTAACTGCAATATCTCGCAGTAACTGCCATATCCCACGATCCGAATCTTCAGCAACTCAATATACATTAAGATATTCAGTTGCCTTTATACGGTTCTATCTCTCTTACCCTATAAATATCCTTGCTTTACATACGTACTTTACGTTTTGAGTTTTATACACACATATACTCATTTAAGCATCGGAGAGGGACCCAGAGGCACCCCCTCTGTTGCGCTCCCCTACTTGCAGGTTCACCGGAGTTGGAGCTGAAGCGTCATCCCAACCTTGTCTGGTATTCAATTCACTGCCAGATCAGCATTCAGGATTTCACGATCCAACATTTGGCGCCGTCTGTGGGAAACGAGCAATTAAGCCATGAGAACTCGATCCCAAAGCAACCGTCGGAATCAGACTAGGGAGCGATCCTCAGATAGCTCTGATTCCGCCGCCGCTTCACCACTTCAACAGGAACCTGCCAGCCGAGCAGGAGTTAATGCTGTTCCTCTGCGGACAGCCCGAGAACATGTCGGTGATTCAAGACCGACCCCAGCTGCTGATCAAAACGGAGCCCCTGCACCGCAGACAGTCCACATTGCGGGGCAGAATATTAATTTAACCCCCGAGATGGTCTCCTTGCTGGAAGCCATCCTAGGACAGGCGCGCCGCCAGGCCCCTGCTCCTCAGGAAAACAATCCCTCTGCTCCTAAGGAAAATCACCGCCCTGCTGCCACAGGGTCTTCACCTTCAGAAGCGGCCAATCCTAGTCCTGCTGCGCATCAGGAGGATCAGGAGATGACGTCAGGTCAGCAGTCCCTACCTCCAGCGCACACCAAGGAGCCAGCAGCCGCATATACTGCCAATCCTTCCGGTCCGCCTCCACCCGGAGCCTCTCCCATGTACTGCACTGTGGAACAGATGGATGACCTCCTCAACAAAAGGCTCCAGGAAAGACAGTTGACAGTCATAGCTCCCTTCAAGGAGCAGTCCTCTCATCCATTCACCGACGCGCTCGTCGCTATCAAAATCCCGAAGGATGTGGTTGCTCGGGCCATACCTGAGTATAGCGGTGGAGGAGATCCCACCGTACATGTCAACAAGCATGAGGCCTCCCTTCTGGGTAAGTCAAACGATCCCAATCATTTGGCTTTGCTATTTCCATCTACTCTTTCGGGTTCGGCTTCGTCCTGGTTCTTCGGCCTCCCTGCAGGATCAATCGGAACTTGGGCAGAGTTAAGAAGCAAGTTCCTGGAGAGATACATGGGCGAGCGCCAGTTGCTGAAGAGCGTGGTCGCCCTTGACTCGGTCAAACAGCAGCCTGGAGAGTCGCTGTCCAACTTCTACGGGCGTTTTCATCAAAACGTCACAGAATTAGATCGCCGAATCTCGGATGGGGAGATCATTCGAGCATTCTACAGAGGTCTGGATGTGGCCAACAAGGCCTCGAGAAAGCTGCGAAACAGCTATCACGTAAAGGAGATAGAGACATTGGAGGAGTTGGCATCCAGAGCGAAAGGTTTCATAGACCTTGAGCGCGCAAACATCGAGGCTAACCTCCTGACGACCTCGCTAAGGGTAACCCCTGAACCCCGACGCGATGGTAAGAAGGAGGTCAAGAAGGAGAAAAAGGGAAAAGAAAGTAAGCCGCGAGTCGAGTCTCTTCCAGCGCCTCGCCATCCAGAGGTCCCTGAGTACTTCACGCCTTTAAATAGGCAGATCTCAGCGGTACTAGTCGAGATGGAGAGGAGATCCTTGGCGAGGCCACCGATGCCTCGCCGAGGTGGGTTACCCATGGGCAAGGATGTCGAGAGCTATTGCAGATACCACAAGTGCAAGGGCCATAAGACAGACGATTGCAAGATTCTGAAACGAGATATAGAGAGGCTGATTCAGGGGGGAATGTTGAAGGAATTTGTGGCAGGGCGAGACCGAAGTCGAACGCCCCCCAGGAGACATCGTTCACCAGCCCCTGCGGATCAAGCTGAGCCTTCTGGAAGCAAGAGGAGAGTGAATCTGATTGCGGGAGGATTCGGCGCAGGCGGCGAGAGGTCAAACTCCAGAGAGGTCTACGCCACTCAGATCTCTACGGCAGTTCAGTTGGGGAAGCGACCCCGACCTGAAGAAAACATTGTCATCTCATTCTCTGAAGATGATTTGACACATGTCACTACGCCCCACAACGACGCTCTGGTCATTACGGCAGATATTGACGGCTGTGATGTTGCAAGGATTCTGGTCGACGGAGGCAGCTCGACAGACATCCTGTTTCTGGACGCCTTCGAAAAGATGGGCAAATCAAAACGCGACCTGAAGAGGGTCGACTTTCCGCTGATCGGATTTGCGGGAAGGACAACTTATCCACTGGGGGCTATAACCATGCCAGTGATTTTTGGCGAGGGGTGGAAAAGCATCAAGGTGTCGGTCACTTTCCTGGTGGTCGATTCACCTACATCCTACAACGCCATTATAGGGAGAACCACGATCAACCCAAATAAGATTGTGGCCTCCACTGTCCACCAGAAGATGAAGTTCCCTACTCCGAACGGGATTGGAGAAGTGCTCGGAGATCAGCCTTCCTCGCGGCAATGTTATGTGAACTGTTTACGCAGGAAGAACCAAAGGGAGGCGCTCGCCATCGAGACAGAGGCCGATCCCCGCGAGGACTTGGCTCGACCAGCACCCATGGAGGAATTGGAGGAGGTCGAGATCGATGGTCCGGACAAAAAGGTGCGCATTGGGACCACCTTGAAAGAGGATCAGAAGGAGGCCATGACCGCTCTCCTCAAGGAATTCAAAGAGCTCTTTGCCTGGCAGCCGAGCGACATGCCAGGAATCAGCACAGATATTATCTCGCATGAGCTCAGGATAGACCCCTCCATCAAGCCGATCGCCCAAAAGAGAAGATCGTTCGGGACTGATAAACGTTTGGCGATCAGGCAGGAAGTCGGCAGGTTGATTGAAGCTGACTTCGTCAGAGAGGTAAGATTCCAGAGCTGGGTAGCCAACCCAGTTTTGGTCAGGAAATCTAATGGCAAGTGGAGGATGTGCGTCGACTTCCGCGACTTAAACAAGGCTTGCCCCAAAGATTCATATCCCCTTCCAAGAATTGATCAGCTAGTCGATGCTACCTCGGGTCATGAGATGCTGAGCTTCATGGACGCCTATTCAGGCTACAACCAGATCAGAATGCATCCAGACGACGAGGCCCACACTGCTTTCTATGCTGACGGGGACATTCTATGCTACAAGGTGATGCCCTTTGGTCTCATCAATGCCGGGGCAACTTATCAGCGGATGGTGAACCGACTGTTCCAGGACATGCTGGGAAGGAACATGGAGGCCTACGTGGATGATATGCTCGTTAAATCCATCAAAGGCAATCCTCATACCACCGACCTCCGTGAAGCTTTTGAATGCATGAGGAGACACAGCGTTCGCCTGAACCCAGCAAAGTGCGCCTTTGGAGTCAAGTCCGGGAAGTTCCTGGGTTTTATGGTCAGCGAAAGGGGCATTGAAGCAAACCCGGAAAAGCTAAAGGCCATAGAAGAAATGAAGTCACCAACCTGCCATAAGGAAGTCCAATGCCTGAACGGCCGACTAGCTGCTCTTAACCGCTTCCTCTCCAAAGCAAGCGACAAGTCCCTCCCGTTCTTCAAAACCTTGAGGGCCAACCGTAAGTTCGAATGGACGCCAGACTGCGAGGAAGCATTCCAGTCCTTGAAAAGGCATATTCAAACACTCCCAGCTCTGGCAAAACCCGTTCCAGGCGAGCAGCTTTTCCTCTATTTAGGCATTAGCGATGTGGCAGCCAGTGCTGTTTTAATAAGGGAGGAGAATAATGTTCAGAGTCCAGTGTATTTCATTAGCAAAATGTTCAACTCAGCAGAAATAAAATATGTCCAGATTGAGAAGTATCTCTATGCCTTAGTTATTGCTGCTCGGAAGCTGAGACCATACTTTCATGCGCACGACATCACGGTCCTCACCAATCAACCTCTCAAAAACTTCCTGATGAAGCCAGATTCTTCAGGAAGAATGGTCAAGTGGGCGATCGAGCTCAGCGAGTTCAGGATCAAATTTGCGCCAAAAACGGCCATCAAAGGTCAAGCACTAGCTGATTTCATAGTGGAAAGCACGAGTAACGGTCAAGCGGAGGCAGAAAACAGGCCAAGTCAGTCAGCAAACGACAATCAAATCTGGGAACTCTATACGGATGGGTCTTCATCAAAAGAAGGCTCGGGGGCAGGTTTAATTCTTATTCCTCCTGAGGGCGAGCCTCTGAAATACGCGATCGCCTTGACATTCCCGGCGACCAATAACGAAGCAGAATATGAGGCTCTTATCACTGGACTCAGACTGGCAAAAGGAATGGGTATAACAGCGCTTAAAGTAAAAAGTGATTCAGAACTTATTGTCAATCAGGTTAATGGCGCCTACGAGGCAAAGGGAGAAAAGATGAAGAAATATCTCGGCATCGCCAAAAAACTAGTTGTGGAAATCCCAAATTTCGCGATTGAGTTTATTCCTCGCCAAGAAAACCAGATGGCAGATTCTTTGAGTAAGCTAGCCTTCGGAGGGGCGACAATCCAGGATGTGCAATTTCTGGAAAAGGCCCTATGTTCAGTCCTTGAAAACAGAGCGGAGGTCTTCAACATTCAAGAACAGGTCACCTGGATGACCCCGTTCCAGAATTATTTGAAAGAAGGCATCCTCCCAGAGGACGAAGGCGAATCCACTAGGATTAGAAGACTCGCAGCCAGTTATCTAATCATCGATGGAGAACTCTATAGAAGAGGTTATTCGACGCCTTACTTGAGATGTGTTGCTCTACCCGAAACAGAAAAAGTTCTTCGAGAAGCTCATGAAGGGGCAGCGGCATGTCATGAAGGTGCTCGTTCACTAAGCAGGAAAATATTCAGACTGGGATATTACTGGCCGACCTTGGGAAAAGACGCAGCCGAATTAACACAGAAGTGTGAAATTTGCCAGCAGTTTGCACCACGATCGGGTCGACCATCGACATTATTATCCCCAATGGCGGGTGCCTGGCCCTTCGCTCAATGGGGAATCGATATATTGGGTCCTTTTCCCATTAGCACTGGTCAGCGTACTCACATTATAGTGGCGATCGACTACTTCACTAAGTGGGTAGAGGCGAAAGCTCTAGCTTCGACAACGGAATTCCAAGTTATCAAGTTCATGCAGGTCAACATATTCTCCAGGTTTGGTATTCCCAAAATACTCATCAGCGATAATGGTCCGCAATTCATTGGAAAGGAATTGAAATGGCTCTGTGAAGAGTATCACATCGACCATCGCTTCAGTTCAGTACATCACCCTCAAACGAATGGGCAAGCTGAAGCAGCCAACAAGGTTGTCTTAGCAGGACTCAAGAAAAGGGTTCGAGCATTCAAAGGGAACTGGGCAGACGAACTGGAAAACGTATTATGGGCCATCAGAACAACGCCTAAGGCGGCCACAGGAGAAACGCCTTTCAGTTTAGTGTACGGATCAGAAGCAGTAGCACCAACTGAATTAGCAGTGCCTACCCACAGAGTCCTACACTTTAACGCGGAGGCAAATGAGATCGAGCGCAGAACTGACCTCGACTTGGCAGAGGAAAAGAGATGGCTCTCGGAAAAAACACAGGCAAAAATGCGCTTGGCGACCGCTCGGTATTTCAATAGAAAAGTTAGCGCTCGCCAATTTTTCGTGGGGGAGATGGTTATGAGAAGGAATGAATTTACAAGGCTGGACAGTAAAAACAAACTTTCAGCCAAATGGGAAGGACCATACAAAGTAGTAGAGATCGCCGCACCAGGATCCTACTATTTGGAAACCACCGAAGGCGAGAGGTTACCTCGTCCATTTAATTCAGAGCATTTAAGAAGATTTTATGCATAGCTTGTAATCAAACGGATTATGTCAATAAAAGAAAGCCATTCCTTCACAAAGCGTGTCCACTCGAAGCAAGCTGAAGCCAAAAAGCCCTGACGCCAAAGTCAGGCCTCAAAAGCCCTAGCAACAAAGCTAGGCCAAAAGCCCTAGCACCAAAGCTAGGCCAAAAGCCCTGACGCCAAAGTCAGGCCTCAAAAGCCCTAGCAACAAAGCTAGGCCAAAAAGCCCTAACAACAAAGTTAGGCCAAAAGCCCTAGCACCAAAGCTAGGCCAAAAGCCCTGACGCCAAAGTCAGGCCTCAAAAGCCCTAGCAACAAAGCTAGGCCAAAAGCCCTAGCAACCAAGCTAGGCCAAAAGCCCTGACGCCAAAGTCAGGCCTCAAAAGCCCTAGCAACAAAGCTAGGCCAAAAAGCCCTAACAACAAAGTTAGGCCAAAAGCCCTAACAACAAAGTTAGGCCAAAAGCCCTAGCAACAAAGCTAGGCCAAAAAGCCCTGTCGCCAAAGACAGGCCAAAAGCCCTAACAACAAAGTTAGGCCAAAAGCCCTAGCAACAAAGCTAGGCCAAAAAGCCCTGTCGCCAAAGACAGGCCAAAAGCCCTAACAACAAAGTTAGGCCAAAAAAGCCTTAGTAACAAAACTAGGCCACAAAAGCCCTAACAACAAAGTTAGGCCTCAAAAAACCTGACGCCAAGAGTCAGGCAAAGCCCTGACGCCAAAGTCAGGCCAAAAGACCTAGCAAAATGTTAGGCAAAATGAAAGCCCTGACGCCAAAGTCAGGCCAAAGAAAGTTTAGGCGATCACTATCGATGATAAAGCCTGACAAATTACAAATCCCTTGTTATTAGGCCAACACCTCAAAGGTTTAAACTTCAAAGAAGGTAATATCTCTTTGAACTTAGAAGTTTACGCTTTTAAGTGTCAAAAGTATTATCCTTAGAAAGTTTAGCTTATGATGGGTCTACGGCTTTAAGGGTCGACGACATTACAAAGCAAGAAAAAAGTGGAAAGTAATTATGAGTAAGATATTGGATAGCTAAATATGTTCGAAGTCGATTAAAGGCTCAAGAATATAAAAGCATTCAATAGAAAAATCCAAGTCTTCGACAGATAATTACAAACCAAAAACAGAAAATACAAAAATGGCTATCTAAAAAAGAAAAATACGGTCGCCAAGGAGTTAGGTACTTCAAGCTTTGGGGTTCTCGGGGGCAAAGACGCTCTGCTCGCCTTCGGGGGCAGAAGTATCGGGCTCGCCTTCAGGAGCAGCCTCCCCAGCAACAGAGGGCTGCGAAGGCTGACTCCGCAGGAAGGTCTTCAAGGAGGCAACTTCCCCAAGAGGAAAGTGGGGATCGACCGCCTGGACCTCCTCCACCAGGCCTTGAAGAAATTCGGCAATCGCCGACTTCATCACCTTCAAGGCCTGGTCCTCAAAGTCTTCGGAGGCCTTGAACTCCTCAATCACGGCATGGGGTGAAGGAACCGCTTTCAGCTGATCAGCCAGTCGGTTCTTTTCCTCCTCTAGGGCGACCCCCCTAGCTTCGGCAGCATTCCTCTGGGCCTCCGCGGCGACCCTAAGAGCGTCTGACTCGACCAACTGGGCACGAGCTTCCTTCAACTCGGCCTCCAGGCGAGCACGGACCGCCTCCCCTTCATCAAGGCACTGATGAAGGGCCTCAGCTTCATGAAGGAAGGCTGCAGCATCAGCCTCCCTCTTCTTGACATCAGCAAGGAGGCGCTGCTCCTTCCTGAAATACTCCTCCCGGGCGCCGTCCACCAAGGTGATTGCCATGTCAGCAGTCTTCTTGATGGCCTCCAACTGCCCGGGGGTGACCCCTGTGCTTCGGTATTGCTCCAGCTCGACAAGCAGTTCAGAGTGCTTGTCGGCGAGCTCGCCGAAAACGCGGCCGAGGATCACCTCTTCCCGAACGAGCTGACAACAAAAGCACAAGGAAAATGTCAAGTCATCAAAATGAAAAGGAATGACAAGGAATAAATAATGGAAAGAGGGCGAAATCATACCAGGGCAACTCGTTCGAAGTGGGTCCGTAAGAACCCCTCGATCTGAGGAAGCTCCGTAGGGACAATCGAACGGTCCTTGGGAGGAATTATCCCATCAAGGAGCCGCATGCACATATCCGGGCTACCCCGTAGGCTCTTCTGGGCGGGGTACCCCTTCTTGGCAAGGTCCCCACAAGGGACCCAAGGCCTCCGAGAGTCCCCAACCTTAAAAGGCTGGAACAAGCTCGCCATGGAGCAGTACTCCTCGGCGGGAGCCCTCGAGGAGCTGGAAGCAGCAGGCCCCTTCTTTTGGGCCCCAGACTCCTTAGTAGGAGCCGTGGGCACTGAAGAGGCGGGAGGCGCCAAAGACAAGGCCTTCTCCTTAGCGGCGGAAGGGCCCTGAAGAGAGGGAGAAGGAGACGCCGTGTCCAAACCCTTCCCTTTGCTGGCAGAAAGGTCCTTAGGAGGGGAAGGAGAAGGATGTTGGTCGACATCAGGGTGCTCTTCACTCCTGACCTTCTTAGAAGGAGGAGGAGGAGGGTCCCGGGCCACGTCCGCCAAGGACTCCACTGCAAAGCAACAAGACAATAAGTCAGGAGTCAGAGAACCGCAGAATGTAAAAACATTAAATCAACAAAAGGCGAGGTAGTACCTGGTTGGCGAGGGCCAGTAGTGGCCGAAGGAAGCGTCTCCTCGGGCTTCCTCTTGGTCGAACGCCTAGAAGGAGGAGGGGGAGAGCTTAGCAGCACCTGGTCGGAGGACAACCCCGCCGATCCCTGGTCATCAAAGAGACCTATCAGTTTTTTGCTCTTGCTTACAACCTTCCCTACAAGTAATAAAACAAGGGAAGGGTTAGAAAATTACCCAATCATCAAAGATTGGTGTAGCTTGATGAATGCCCGCCATCTCAAGGGCATTCTCGGTAGTCTCCGCCACTGAGCGGATGGACTTGAACTGAGATGACCGATGCAGCCGATATAAATCGTCGATGGCATTCCGATCACTTCCGGACAATTCTTCGAAGGAGGGAGGAAAATCCTTGTCCGGAGCAAACAATTTCCAAGGTACGCCCCCCTTATACAAGAAGTAAAACTTCTTGTAATTGGAGTTAGTGGCCCGGAAATCATCGATCAGGCGGACATGGACGTTCCAAGCCCATCCTTGAGGGCCTCCCCACTCCGAAAACTTCGGCCAGCGGGATTGGAAGTGGTGAAAGTGGTTAGCCCCTGCTGCCAGCCGGAAGAAGCACCGGAACAGGGCCAGTGAATATACCCATTCCTGGCGTAAGCATAGGAACTTGAAGCCGACCCACATTCTGAGGGCATTCGGGACAAGCTGTGTGGGGTGAATCCCGTAAAACTGACACAAGGTCTGTAAATCCTCACAGAGAGGAAAACGCAACCCAGCATCGATCTGGGCCGCATAAATGTAAACCTCTCCATCGTGAGGAAAATGCAGACCTAGGCCAGGATACCTAGGAGCATCCTCCGCACTGAAGCCACCAAGCGCCACCATGGTCTTAAAGTAAGCCGGCTTCAGTTCGTTAGGCTTGATATCTACTCAGAATGATTCAAGTATGGCACAGCAAGTATAAAAACAAAGGAAAACAGAGGATATTGCCAAAATAGAGCAATAAAAGGGCGAAAGTTTACCTTTTGGGGAAAAAATAGGCGTGTTCAGCTCAGGGCCATCTACCACCACTGGGGTGGCCGCAGACCTTCCCACGTCAGGCTGTTTCCCCGCTGAGGAGGGCACAACTTCATCCCTAATGGTCAAGGGAACACCGACATTCTGAGGGGCGCTGGCTTTGTTAGCACCCTTGATGGCCATGTGTTTTATTCGCTGACTTCTGGGGGCCATGGAAATGGTCGAAATGAGAACTGAAGAGGATTGAAAGAGAAAGGGAAGGTTTGCAGCGAAGTTCTGAAAATCTGAAGGAGTGGATAAGCGTAAAAAACAAAATGCAGAAACTGACGTTTCCTATATAGACCAAAAGGGGAGTAACCGCCACGAGCAAATCGAAGCGACGCAGAGGAATAATTGCACCCTTTTGGAAAAAACCGAAGCAATGTCAGAATTCCAAGAGACAACGGTTGGCTGGTACAGACAGCTGTCAAGCTACCCTGGGTTTACGGAAAAGTAAATGTCAGGCGTGCCTCAAGTGACCGTTCGATTTCTGGACAACCGTGCAGTTATTAAATGCTAAAATTCCACTAAGGAGACAAGGTGGTCGCCAACGCACTAATAAAGCTTTAGCAGAAATACCTCGGGTAGATAATGATCGCCTAACTAAGAAAGATAGACTTCCATAAGCCTGAGTCACCTCGAGTGATCGCCAAAAGGGAATAAAAGGAAGGATATTCTTTCGGCTTTGAACAGAGAAGGAATCGCTCGCCAAATGAGCTCGAAGTGTCTCAAAGGCACTGAACCATTACCAAAGACGTCACTATCTAAAACCCTACCAGGAAATCAAGCTCGACTGAAGGAACTTCAATCAAGCTTCGGGGGCAAATGTTGGGTATCGATAGTGACGGCCCAGTAAGAAAAGGCCTCGAAGGCCCAATAACTATAGAGGGGGTAAACCCATGACATCCGAACCGGATCGGCCCAAGTACAAGCCAAACTTGGCCCACCATCGAGTAATCCAGAATCGAGCCCAAAGTCTATAGAGACGCCAAAGGCTCTCAGACTGCTCGCCATTCTCTACCAAGTCGCGACCTTCCACTGCTCGACATGGGAGTGCTCGCCCCGAAGAGAGCCTTGCCTCTCTCCTCTGGTCCCACTAAACCGTTAATAACAGAGTGGCCAAGATATCCCGCATATCCCGGTCACATATTCACTAAAGATTAGATTTGGTAACTGCAATATCTCGCAGTAACTGCCATATCCCACGATCCGAATCTTCAGCAACTCAATATACATTAAGATATTCAGTTGCCTTTATACGGTTCTATCTCTCTTACCCTATAAATATCCTTGCTTTACATACGTACTTTACGTTTTGAGTTTTATACACACATATACTCATTTAAGCATCGGAGAGGGACCCAGAGGCACCCCCTCTGTTGCGCTCCCCTACTTGCAGGTTCACCGGAGTTGGAGCTGAAGCGTCATCCCAACCTTGTCTGGTATTCAATTCACTGCCAGATCAGCATTCAGGATTTCACGATCCAACACCTACTCTGGCTACAACCAGATTAAGATGTCAAGGGGTGACGTCACTCACACAACCTTCTATGTGGACAGTGATATATATAGCACTACACGATCAACGCCACCTATAAACGGATGGTGAATAAGCTATTTTCAGGTATGATAGGCATCACTTTGGAGGCCTATGTGGATGACATGTTAGTAAAATCTGTTAAAGGCGTCGATCATACTAGAGATCTGAGGAAAACGTTTGAGAGGATGAGGCTCCACCAGGTACGCCTAAACCTAACAAAAAGCGCTTTTGGTGTCCAGTCTGGAAATTTCTAGGGTACATGGTCAGTCAAAGGGGGATTGAAGTTAATCCAGAGAAGCTCAATACCATTGAGGGCATGGAAACCCCACTTGCCACAAAGAGGTACAAAGTCTAAACGGAAGACTTGCGGCACTCAGTCGGTTATTGGCTAAGTTTGGTGACAAGTCATTACCCTTCTTTCAAGTCCTGAGGGCTAATAAGAAGTTTGAATGGACGCCAGAATGTGAAGAAGCATTTCAAAACCTCAAGAAGCACCTCCAAATACTACCCCCGCTAGCTAAGCGAGAACAGGGCGACGCCTTAGTCATTTTCTTAGGTGTCAGTCTAGTGGTTGTAAGCTCTTTTGTTGTGAAAAACACAAAAAAGGGCCAAGTGCGAGTCTACTATGTATCCAAAGTCCTTTTAAAGGCGGAAATTATTATGTAGAAGTTGAGAAGTATCTCTTCACGTTGGTAGTTTCTGCTAGAAAGCTTCACCCATATTTCCACGAGCACGAAATCACTGTATTAACTAATCAACCACAAAATATTTTCTCCAAAAACCGGACACATATGGAAGGATGATAAAGTGAGTGATAGAGTTAAGTGAATTTCGAATCCAATTTGCCCCAAGGACAACCATAAAAGGGCAAGCTCTTGCTGACTTCATAGTAGAATCAACTCATGAAGAGGTTACGGCGTCGCCTTCGACAATCAACCTACCTCTCCTGTCATGAAAGAAGTGTCTCCTGTATGGAAGTTGTACACTGACGGGTCCTCATGCATTGAAGGCTCAGGGGTAGGATTGGTGCTAACTCCACCAGATGGAGGGGAGCATTTGAGATATGCACGGGTGCTAACGTTCAAGGCTACCAACAATGAAGTTGAATACGAGGCGTTGATTGTAGGTTTAAGGATAGCAATAGATATAGACGTCGCCTCCATTAAATTATATTGTGATTCCCATCTTGTGGTCAACCAACTGAAAGGGGATTATGCTGCAAAAGGAGAGATGATGAAGAAATATCTAAAAGAGGCCAAGGCTTTGGTTGATGGCTTTGCCCAATTTGAGATTAACGTCATCCCATGGGAAACAAATGCAGAGGCTGACACCTTGAGTATATATGCCTGGCAACCAATTCTCTTAAATGTGCATTTTGTAGAAAGCGTCGCAGGTTAGGGGACTTATGAGTGTTTCAACATTCAAAATATTGATACATGGGCGACACCGAGCATACCTGAAATTCGGGATTGAACCTTTGGAAGAGGCGGAGGGAAAGAGAATGAAATGCATAGCACCAAGCTATACTTTGATTGGCGGAGTCCTTTACAAAAAAGGATTATTCACACCATTCTTAAGATGCATCGCCCAACTAGATACCACTACCATACTCCAGGAATTGCATGAAGGCTATGCTGCATGTCATGATGGAGCAAAATCAATTGTTCGAAAAGCTTTGAATCAAGGGTATTATTGGCCCACGATGGCAAAGGAAGCCGCTGAAATGGTGTAAAAATGTGAATCTTGTCAAAAATACACTCCAAAATAGGTCGTACTCCGTCTGAGTTGAGCCCCATGCGCGTCGCCTGGCCGTTTGTGCAATGGGGAATCAACTTAGTAGGCCCCTTTCACAAGTCCAAGCAGAAATGTTATATCATCGTCTCAATTGACTACTTCTCCAAGTGGGTAGATGTCAATGCTTTGGTGTCGACTACGGAATTTAAGGTGATCAAATTTATCAAGTCCATGATTGTATCAAGATATGAAATTTCCAATGTCTTAGTAAGTGATAATGACCCTCAATTTGCGGGAAGAGAGCTAAAGTGATTTTGCGAAGAACTGCATATTGAGCATCGCCACACTTTCGTGAGACATGCACAAACAAATGGACAAGTAGAGGCGGCGAACAAAATCATTCTCAGTGGATTAAAAAATAGGATAGATGCCCTGAAAGGGAAATGGAATGAAGAGTTGGATAATGTATTGTGGGCCATAGGAATAACGCCAAAAAAGGCTACGGGTGAAACACACTTTCGATTAGTATACGACTCATAAGTCGTTTCCCCTACCGAAATAGTAGTGGCCTCCCATCAGATAAAACATTTCGAGGCGCCGCCTAATGATGAACAGAGACGCGTTAACCTGGATCTCGTAGAAGCCAAAAGATGGATATCAGATGAAATTCAAGGGAAATGAGGCTTGCCACAACTAGATCCTATAATCGACGAGTATCCTCTTGCTAATTTTTCGTGGGGGAAAGAGAATTTAGAAGAAACGAGTTTTCATAATAGGCTTAATAAATTATCTCCAAAGTGGAACAGACCTTTTAAGGTCGTCGCCATTCCTCACCCCAACACCTATGTCTTGGAGGATGCTGAAAGAAAGAAGCTAAAGAATACTTTCAATGCGGAGCATTTGAAAACAATTATATGCATAAGATGTATTTGAAAAGGTGTCCATATAAATAAATCGATTATGTATTGATATGCATCGCCATTAATCGCTATAAGTAAATCCTAAGTGATTACTATGGGAAACTGTTATCAAAGTATCAAAAGACGTGCCACCCTAACTTCATTATCAAATGAGTTACAAGGAAAATCGTCTTAAACGCGTACAAACCCTAAAATAGGGGAAAAACTAAAAGGCCTAAATAAAAAAAATAAATTCTTCAAGTGCCTTTGGAAGGAGTGTTGCTGGTCTCTGGCGTCGCCCGTTTTTGGCATGCCTTAGCCTTGGCAGCTGAAGCCTCATCCTCCTTCCTCTGTTGCATTCGCAAGAACACCTGAAATCCCCTCACCTGTTCCACTGGGATATCAGCCTGGACTCCGCGAATTTGGGAGACCAAGTCGCCATAGACCGTGATGATCTTTGACACCAAGTGCTTCTCAACAGTCTTTTCGAAGTCGCTGGTATTCTTGAAATACTCCACTGCTTCAACCTGGGCAACCTCAACCTTCAGGAGCGCCGCCTCCTTCTCATTTCTTAAGGCAGAGATCCTCTTCTCTACGTGGCGAGCATTCTCTGGATTTTTGTTCGAGACTTGCTCACACTCAGCAAGTTGCTGTGCAAACTTGGACGCCTTGTCCACATCAAACTTTGCCTTCTTGATAGCCCCTTCTTGAGGCGACGCTCATCCGAAAGATCTCCCTTGAGAAGGTCTATCTCATTCTCAAGGCCAGCCTTTGTCTTCAGGAGGTCAGCCTTCTCCTTTTCAAGATGGTCAACCTTGGCAGCCTTCACCGCATTCCCCTTCATGGAGGCGCAATTGTAAGCAAGGTTCACCGCCAAGGGCGCCAATTTTAATTTATGTGGCCGCAAGCTATTAAAAATAGAAGTTTGTTAAGAATGGTCAGAAAAAGGATTAACTCAAGGGGTGAAGAAACTCACGGAGGTGACCGAGGTGAGGTGACACCTAACAACCCCTTCAACCCACTCGGGGTTGAAGTGGAGCTGACGACGCTCCCAAGGAGGCACCATGCCACTCACCAAGTGTAGGGCCAAGTCTGTATGGAGGGTGGTTCCCTCTGGTAGTCTGGCACCTTGCAGGCGCCACCATGGTTCCCAGTTCCTCCTTCGGTTCTCCAGAACTGGAGGCTCGTATAGGTGCTGCCTCAAGTCGAAACTAAGGCATTCATAAGGACCCAAAGGAGAACCGACTTGGGTGGCAGATGAGTTGGACCTTTGAGGCATCGCTTGCCTAATGGGCGAATGATCGATTGTAGAGGTGGATAATCTTTGACCCTCAGGAGACGCCTCAGAACCTAGAGGCCAGTGACCAAACTGATAAGTTACCAAAATATATGAAAATATGGCAAAACGTCTATGTAAAGAAAGGAGTAATACGTCTAAATGTCGCCGCTGTCTCATCAGTCTCCTCGTCCAACACTATGGGTGTCAATGGATCTAAGGGGTGGGAGTTGTCCTTCTTGGAGCATCGCTTCTTCTCTGGGGCTTGGGATTTCCTCTTATGTTTCTTTTTGGTTGGATCTTCTTCCTCATCGATAGGTGAAAGAACACCAGTCGACGCCTGGACATAGGGATTGTCAGGCTCAAAAAGATAATCAAAGGTATCCTCTGCAAGAAAAAAGAGAGGATTAGAAAAGTACCGAGTCAACCTCTGGATGAGGATTCCATAACCAGGGGTCTCATCCTAGAGGTCGAACATTCCAACCATTTGACTCGGGGAAACGAGCGTGAAAGAGAAAACCGCCGAAGGCGTTGAATTGAAGAAAGTAAAATGATCTAAATAAAGAAACAGAATATGGATAACCCTTACCAAAACAAAGAACACTAAAGCCTACCCACATGCGAATGACGTTTGGAGTAAGTTGAGTATGGGCGACGCCATAGTAGCGGCACAACTCTACGAGGGATTTGTTGTAAGGGAAACGAAGCCCCACCTTTATTTGACCCAAATAGATCGTGGCTTCGTCTTCCCTTGGATAGCAAATGCGATAGTCGCCCGCAGACTCGAAAAAAGGGAAGCATGGATGTTCGACGTCGCTCATACCCGAGAGTTCTACCACCACAAAATTCTCTCGGGTAATTATATTGGGTTTATGATCAATGGAAGGAAGGGGAAAGTTGAGAGCCTTACTAGGGGTGTCGCTTGAAGATGCCATGGATTTCTTAAATTGTCTGACCTCGAACTGCGTTATTTGGCAGCGGGCAATTATCTCGACGCACTTAAAAGGAGGAGAGAAGGCATAGCTCAATCAACCAAAAGTTCGGAAAAATTAATGGGTCATCCCTATTTATAGTGGTCCCTTGAAAGAGTGATAATCATTACTCGAAAACTGAAACGTAGTGCGATATGATCCGTCGGATTTCAACGGTCACATGGATCGCTGACGTCACGAGGGACGGATGTGACATTTTCTCTGGTTCAAATTTGAAATTCAAATTTTCCCGCCTTTAAAGAAGATTCCATATTTGAACTTCCCACCTTCTGAAGATTTCATATTTGGCCTTAAAAAACAGTAATACTGGTCGACGCCCAATAAAATTGGAACTCCACGGACGAATTGAGACGTATACATAAAGTCAACGCTTAGTGAGGATCCTACCCAATCATGACCAAAGCTCCTATTTGGCTTGGGGGCAGATGATGGGTATTATGGGCGACACCTCTAATTCACTTGTCACTGACCATTTTTAAAATCTCAAGATACTTGCCACCATGTGCATAGAGGTGACGACCAAAGTAAGAATGGGCATCGATCCCTTGGTTATTAAAGGCGACACCTATAACTACCCAAGAAGGCGGTACCCCCTCTAAAGGCGTCACCTAGTGTCCCCTGACACCCGCATTAAATGGGGATTGGACATCTTTGAATATTTATAAATAAGACTTTGTCCTATCCGAATGACATAAAGCAACTCTCGTTAGTGGTTAACCACGGTAAAAAGGTAAATTGTTCATCGGGTTAAACCATTGCTATAAATACTAGCATTTATTCTCATTTATGACATTGATAATTTTTACCACACCAAACAACTCCTGAAAAACCGGACTGACTTAAGCTTCGGAGTGGAACAAACGTGTCAACCAAATGCTTTCCTTTGTGCAGGTTAGAAGGTCTAAGGAGAGCTACGCGTGAGTGAGATTCCAAATTCTGAAGATCCAACAAACTCGACTTGGGAAACAGGAATTAGTCGTCTCTTGGTTGTCCAATGTGGATGGACTTCATAGACGTTGGAAGAGGCACAACTAGCACTTGAATTGGGGACTTATACACCAAAATTGGTCAACTTAGTTACGAAAATATCATTGTTGACAAAATAATAATATCACTACACAAATTTATAGCTTACGAGACTAACTCAGTGCACACTGTAATCATTTATTGCACCATTTTCATGCATTATAAAAAATTTGATTTACAACCATCAAATTTTTTTTTTATCAATAAACTTGTCACTAAATAATATTATGTTCATCAGCGAATAATTTTTCACAACTAGAAGGTATATAAAAGTAGAATACCAATTTCAAAACAAATCCGTGCAACTCTAATCTCCTCTTTTCGATTTACGGTGATAATTACCTCTTTTTTATACACTTGTTTTTATATACAAATTAAAGGCTAAAGCTGTTCTTGTTGCTTTTGTAACTGCAAAGGCGTATAAAATTGTTTAACTCAAGTAGATTTGCTCAAAACCTGATGTTTTTGAGGTAATTATGGATTATTTTTCGTTTCATAGTTGAACTCTCATTGATCTACGCTATTTACCAGTCTTTTGCTTAGACTATATATGTTTTATTGTCATAGGTGTAGAATGGTTGTGATGTTCCTTCATAGAGGCTCTGCATGATAATTTTATGGGGTGTTTGATTGGATGTATTATTTAATACACGTATTAGTTATTACATGTATTAGGTAATTCACGTAGTAATTAATATTTGTATTAGTTAATACTATGTATGGATGTGACATGTATAAAGCTTCTTTTCGGATCTGCTTTGCAATTTCATCCTTAAAATGTTAATTTCATGCATAAAGTTTCAAAACCTTCACGTTCCCAATGTGATTGATTTCTAATTGAAAAGAAAAAATAGGGCATTGCATTGATTTTATAAGCATGTGGATTGACATGATTTTATAAAAAAAACATGATTTTACAAATCGACTTTGGGAACAACATAATTTTAAAAACACATGTGGAACCACACTTAGCAAAATATGGAGACGGAACAGTTAAATAACCACTTCTATGATTTGTTTTTTTCTCATGACACATGCACATAATGGATTTTTAGATCGCTGAGGGTCTCCATGGCTGCATATATCTCAGCATCTATGGTGGACTTCAAAGTGGGGAATTTGTGACTTGCATAGGCAAAAACCTTTTATGTTCCTCTAGGGTCTGCGTTGTTGGCTCACCACTTTGCAACTCCTCCCCATCCTTCCATACATTCATTTGTTTCTAGGATGATGTAGACATTTTTTGCTGGTAGTTCCAGCGGGGGAAGGTTTAGCACCAACTCCTTGATTTTGAAGATGGTCTTCCAGTATTCTGGGTTAAGCTTAACCCTTACAGTTTGATGCCCCGTTCTTTCCTTGGTTCCAGCCGTTGACAACTTGCTGTATAGGGGTTGTAGCAGCCTACTCTGTTGTCATCTTTAAAGAGGACTGCGAGATGTCCTTGGAGCTTTTGTTGAAGACCCAAAAAGACTACCCAAAAGAGGCATCGAGCTTCTGAGTTCCCTTTAAGAAAGAGACCATGATGTCCAGGTCTGTCAAATTTTCACCTTTGCTTGAGTTCAATCCTAAAGGTGACTTTGGTCGTTGACCCTGATGTGGGGAAAAAAACCACCGTTAACTTCCAGGTCGTCATACTATCATAATGAGTCCTCATCGAATGTTAATAGAGTAGGCCACTATCGAGGAGGAGAAAGAAGAGGTCAAGGAAGTTGGCTTCAATCATGGGCATTGTTCCCTAAGGTAATACTTGGGGTAAAGGGTTCAGACACGTTAACGCCCAAAGGTCGTAGAAAATGTTATTCTCTTAGCTTGTCCTTTAAGTTACCTTTTCTTTGTTTGTTAATACTTGACCTGTTCTGTTGACTTATTATTCATGCCATTTAGTTTGTTAGTGTTGTATTAATATTTATCCATATGTTTATGTTGGAATATCAAAACCAACAGTTGAACTAAGAAATTGCTAGTGTACCATGTTATCGTTAAAGTTGGAGAGAAATTGTATTTATCTCAAAACTTTAATCATTTATACCAAGAGGCGTCGCATCTTGTACGAGGACGTTGCAGATCAGCTAGTCTCTATCAGTCTTTCTCTTGTGGATTTCATTCCCCTTCGTTTTTAGGTTCTTATGGTTAAAAGTTCCACAAAATGGAGACGAGGAACGTTTAACTATTAAGCTTATTTGGCAAAGCCTTTTTTTCATATTTAGTTTTCTATAACATTTACTCTTTTGTTGATTTGAGGGCGAGGTTCTACAAAATGCCATTTTCTATGCGAATCTGCTCAAAAGGGATATGAAAGAACTTAAGGAGAACTTGATATTTACCATTAATGTGTGCGAGTAAAGTCGTGTGATCCTTTGTATTAAGGATTTGGAGATGGAAAAGCTTCATAATGATTTAATTGTCTCCAGGAGTATTGTGTACTAAGATTAAGTGTGAAACTCCTCGGGAATTAACCTCGGTTGATGGGAGTCGATCCTAGCCATCGTAGGTTGCTCCAAGCACCTGTAAAGGAGGACGGGTGAAGACGTTCCTCCAGGACCCTCTCTCAGTATTTCTCCTGTATACGTATTTTGTAACAGTAACCGTCATCAATAATATCATGATAAACCGTGTGGAGGTTGCTCACTTGAGTGTTACCACAAGAAATCAAAGTTCTTCTTCTCTTCCTTTCCTCTCAAGAAAAACAGAGTTTTTCTTCTAAGTTCTTAGTGTGTTCTTCAAAGATTGAGTTGTTTGATCCTAACACATCTTATATTTGATAAATCAGATTATGTGTGGGTGGTAACCTTAACGATGGGATAAGTGCATTATAGTCGAGGAAAGGAATTGAGTGCTCTTGGCGCTAAGGCTCGGGCTAGGATAAGGTTGAAGGATACTACATTAAGCGTTTAACTTTTATCTGAGTGCTCGCCCTAATTCGGGTGCTCGCCTTAATCTAGGTGCTTGTTGGTATTTCTCGGACATGTGGTGGAACACCAGAGCATCACCTAGTATCCAACACTTGCCCAAAGCTCGAGTGAAAAAACTATTTTCGGTCAAGTTTTACCTTAGAAAGTTTAGGCAATCGTGATCAGGGAAGTTCCTATTCTACAAGTCCTTTGGATGTAATCATACAACTTCAGTTTCAAGTTTTTTTTTGGTGAATCTCTTTAGACGTTTCTACACTACGTTTGGCGAGCCTTTCCATTATGCTTTGGTTACCTTGAAGTGTTCCCCTTTTTGGAAGGCCTTTTGGTTGTCTCTATAGGTTGTTCCTTATGGAGCTTTTTGATTGTCTCTGGGTCGAGTTTTACCATTTTGAGTTTCTTGAAATTTCTAATCACTCGCAGGTTACCTTTGACAAGTTTTTTTTGATTGATTTGAGAATGTCTTTGGGAGAGTCTTCTGATCATTCCTAAGATGCCTTTGGCGAACCTTTTGTGTCAAGTAAAATTTTAAACTTAGGGTTTGAACTTAAGAATGAAGTCTAATCCGAGATCACCCTCGAAATCAATTTGTTGAGATGAGGATTATGAGTGTCTCATTCCACAAAACAATTTTAGAACTTTATTAACCTTCTCATACTTATTATTTGTATGGGTTGATAGTAGGAAATTCGTAAGGATTGATCCTTTTTGGATCCCCTTATATATCGAAAGGTCGGTGTGGTTTCTACTTATTTTGACCATTCTTATTCTTGGGACTCTTTATTATCCGTCTTGGATAATGATACACATGCAAATCTTAATTTTAGTTATTCTCTCCTAATTAGGGATGTCATTGTTGTTGGACTAACAAATATCTACAAGGGTCTATTTTTCGGACTATTGTGTGTCCCTAATTCGTTTATTCTTTTCTTTTGTCATGTTATGGTTTTTGTGTCTTTTGCTTTTCAATTCAACTTCTCAAATTTCATCTATGGTTTTTTTTTTTCTCGTTTTAATGATAATTGCTTCTGTCTCCATAATTGGCCATTAGTACTCACGTGTGCCTTCACGTATTCCCATTTCTTCCTATTTTGATGGCTCGAGTCTATGACATGTCAGTTTTGCATAAATATCCTTCGCTTGGGGTTGAAGACCCTTTCGTGATGACATACTCTCCAGGCCTTCTGAATGCTATGTATTCAAGGTTTTCAAAGTTCATGTTTTCTTTGGCTGAAACCTTTTGTTAATCGACAATAACTTCCCACACCAGAAATGCTTCTTCTAGTCCTACCAGTGGGTCTACTTCAATGGCCGCCAACTTCTCATTTGGGGAGATCAGTTGCAGAGGACCATTCACAGTGTGCCCCCATTTTCTCAATCCTGTAGATTTTTTTCGCTTGAAGTTTTGGCTTTTTCTCCATTATGCTTTAGTTATATCTAGGCATTCTTTCCATACTAGATGTGAGGTCAAAGAAGCTGGGGATTTTGCTTTGTTCTGATCTCGAGGAAATATGTTGGCATTACCATCTTAGTCCTTTGCAGTTGGCATCCCATGCCGTCAAGATGTGGGTAGGTTTTAGGATACTTTGTGATCGTCAGGAGTTAAAGTAGTCTTTGAACCTTTTCTGGTGATTCTTCTGCCTCTACAACAAGCAGCAAGCTATCCACCAATTTCAGGTGAGGTAGCTCCATTTAAGGAGTGATGAGTACAGGTAACTTGTGATCGGGATATGAATGTTCGATTGGTTGACAACTTCAGGTGAACTAACTCGAATTATAAGAGGCAATATTTTTTCATCCACGGTGAGTGCCTTAAGTTCTACTTCCTCATTCTAGGGACAAACCTTCTAGCTTTGAGAAACTCTTCGCTCGAGATGGGAAGTCCATCGACGTCATCTAGCAACAATTTTTCGACTTGTAAGCCCTTTCAGTCGGTTGATGAGACCTCCAAGTTGACACTTGAGTTCGCTAGAATTCAGTCTCCTGCATACGTTTTGATCGATTGAGTAATTTATCTGATGTCATTTTCTTTATCTTTGTTTTTGTAGGTGTTGGTCGACCTCTAATATATTAATTGTTTTGTTTGCAGGCCCGAGCAAGTATGTTTTCTAAGGAGGCTTCTCTTTTATCTTTTTCGTTCCTCTGCCAGGCGACATAAGAGAAAAGGGATCATCATTGGTACCATGTCTAGGGAGGTCCCTGAGGTATCAGAAGATCCCGCCCAGGCTAAAGCCAGTGTTAGAGGTATAAACTTTGACCTTTTTACAGTCTGGTCTTAACCCTGACGAGTTGAGGTTCTTTTGACAGAAGTATATGGTGCCCTCGCAGTACTAGAGAAGCAGCGTTTACCGGCTCAAAAATGGTTTTTTAACGGCTGGAAAATTCAGCCGTTAAATTATTACGTCTCAAATGAAGTTAAGCTGTGACATGAAGCGTAAGGACAATTATCACCACTCAATATAAAATGAGCCGTGATAATTTCCGGCCCAAAATCAAAAGTGCCGCCAAAATAATTATGGCGACACTTTTGGTTGAGCCGTGAAAAACATTTCTTTAACGGCTCATTTCTTTTGAGCCGCTAAAAATATGTTATTTAAAAATAAAATTGATGCTCAGGATCCTCCATTTCAAGAAACTGGATGCATGAAATCGAGATTCAGGATACTCTTCTCCAAAAACTAGATCCTCCATTTCAAGAACTTCTTCCTCTTCTCCTCATCTGCAAAACTGCTCTGGTACAACTCCTTGTTCCGGAACTCTCCGTATGCGTTGTAGCAGACGGGGTGGCCCTTACGCCGTGGGTGAACACAACCTTCTCCAGCTCCGTACCGAGATTCTCGTCCAGAAGGGATTCCATACCGAACTCATTCCGCCCCCGCACGGTGTTCTTGATCATGGTAAAGGCCTCCTTCACCTTGAAGTCCCGGGCTCGGAGGAACTTCAGGAGGATGACGTCACTCTTCTCGTCCCCAAGTAGTGGGATCCCCCATAGGAAGACCTCCTTCGGCGGCGAATTCTCGGCCTCCGGGGAGGAAGCAAGAGACTCAGCTTCCTTGTATGTCTTGGCTGGTTCCTCGGCTTCAGTGGCAGTAGCAGAGGCCTCAACGATGATGGTCTCTTTGATACTCTCGACGGTGAGGCCTCGGGTCCTTGAAGAAAGTGTAGTGTGTAGTGAAGAAAAATTGGAAAGTGAAGTGGGTGAGTAGGAAAGGTGAGTGATGATTTTGAAAAGTGAAGTGGAACGTGGAAAGTGAAGTGGGTGAGTGGGAAAGTGAAGTGGGTGAGTGAGAAAGTGTGATTTGAAAATTTTGAAGTAAAAAAGAGAAGAAGAAGACGCATGTCTTATTTTTTTCTCCCATTTATCACGACTCAAAACCAAATGAGCCGTGGAAATACTTTTTTTTTTTGTGTTTTTTTAAATTTTGCCCATTTATCACGTCTCAAAACCAAATGACCCGTGAAAATACTTGTAAAACTTGCGGCCCAACATTAAATGAGCCGGGAAAATTATAGAAAAAATAATTAAATATTAACGACAGTTGTTATTGAACCGTTAAAAGTAACGACTGAGTTATTTTGAGCCGTAAAAAAAATTACGTCTCAATGTTAATTTACCCGTGATATTCAATTTTAATTAATTTGTAATGCCTCAATATACATTGAGCCGTTAGATTTATTCGTTATTTGTTGCTTCTCCCGTAGTGTCGAGATCGTTTAGAGTTCAGGTATGGCTTCTTATTTTTAGTGGTGCACTTGTGGACTTATGTTTCCCACTATAGGCGGCGATGGAGAGACAAACAAATTTGGACCGTAGAGGACGCCTTCGAGAAAGAGGCAGAAATCCCTTACTTATAAAGGCAAGTGTAAGGCTTCGACTTCCCCTTCTAGATTGACGCGAGATTCCTCATTTGATCGCCCCCGCCCGGAGGATTCCTCGGTTCATCCTAGACGGTGTCTTCACCTCTGCGGGAGAGGTTCAACTTGAAATAGCATAGCCCGACGCTTAGGAAGGAGAGAGGGAACCTGAGCTCTCGAACAAAGACACTGGAGGACCTGGCGAGAATCCTTCTTCTACACTGAGAGAATATCAACCCACCTTGATTCTTGGAGCGTCTACACATTTGATTTCGTTTACTTTATCAACAAGGGAATTTCATATTGGTTGCAGCTCTTCAGTTCCTTAGCAGCATCAGTGGATGTCTTATGCTCATCGAATGTACTTGTAGTGCAGGTCCATTGCTTCTTGTATCCTCAGCATCCATGGATGTCTAGTGCAATTGCAGTGCTCATACTTCTTTCATGCTACTTTATATGCATATCCTCTTTCTTTGATTCAGACCGACAACTCCAACTACAATAATAGTTCCATTTAATTTTCAACTAGTTCAGCTCCGTATTTGTTGGAATTTAGGTACAAAACATGCAATCAATGAGGGCACAACATAATACATAATTAAGTTACCTCCTTGAAAGATTGCCTTCACATAAGCGGAAGCGGATCTGCCTGAGGTTGGGGCCACGGTCTGCCGGACGGGAGGACACGCCACGGTTTGACGGGCAATGGCCTATAATACCACAGCTAGTGACCTCTGTCTAAACTGTAGGACGACTATCTATCATCAGCATCGACATCAGGTTTTTCCTAACCCTGAGCACCCCTATATATACTGATATATAGAGGGATAGGTTTTAAGGCCAGATACACAAATGGGCTTATGTAAATGGGGTCCCACTTATGGGCGACCCATTATCCTAAAACCAACATCTCCCACTCGCACAAAGTGGGGGGGGGGGGGGGGCGCTCATTCATCATGCCAGCACCAAGAGAACGAATATCATTATACAGTAAAGTCACATATGAGGAGACAACCGTGCGATCGCCAGGCACAACGGGCAAAGTACACATCAATTAAGAATACGCAGCGACCCGCAGATCCCACACAAGCAGTGGAAATGTGCCCTGCACCCTTGATCATGTAATCTTTCTCCAGGTCTGACCACACAATGATCTTTCAGACCTATATATGTATTGCGCCCACAACCATAGCCGATGTCGCGGTTGGTGGCCACCTAGTGGACACAATATCGAGAAGATCCCATAATGACCATCCTCTTCCCAGAAAACCATCAACACAATTCAACTCGCTTTTCTAGAACCGGGACCCGGGCGGAATACGTCGAAGGCCCATCGAGCACGAACTAAGATAGCAAACACTGAACTGAACCTCAAGTCTCTGTTCAGAGTAATGAGGGTATGTACGCGACTCTTACACAAAGAGCTCTGGGTCTCATACAACTTCGAGTTACGATCACATCTCGAGTCATACCCATGATCGTATTTGGGTGGGCCGCGGTATGGAACGCGCGCTACTGCATATCTCCTCTCCCATGGAGTATATGTACAAATGATGTACAGATGTCCATCAGGTACACAAAGTACCCGAACCAAAAGTCACAAAGACTCCCATCCAACCCCTGAGTGGATCGACAGATCAGAATCCGTCGTAGTGCGAAATCAGTTAGTTCCGGACACAAAGCCCTTTCCGGTCATCCCAACAGACTTCCAGAACTAGAAACCATCACCAGCCTCACCTAGACACAAAGGCATAGAAGCTATCACCCGTGTGAGAGGGTGATTTAATCCACTTTGACATATATCAATAAACAATCACAGTAAGAACATACAAAACACTCAAAGTGTGAAAACATGCATACTCAAACATAATTCAAGTTAAAGAACATTGTATGGGAAATAAAACCAATAAAGTACATCAACTAAGTCTACACAGTCCTAGAGACTACATATGCCTCACTAAAGACTCCCTCTTCAAGGTTGGAGAGACGGACCACAACCATCTCATCAGTAGACAAGTACTTCAAACTCATCACCTTGTGTCTAACCACGTCTCTAACATAGTTTCGCTTGATATCTACTTTCTATGACTTGTTATGATACTTGAGTTTCTATATCATGGAGATTGCGACTCCAATGACTCAGCAATAACCCGGAAATCTCTTCAGTCATACAACCTACTGAGTGGTCCACACAAGACCTACAAATTTGGCACCAGTGACGATAAACACAATGCGCGATTGCTTCTTACTCATCCACGATATGGAGCCATCGAAGAGCAGAGCATAAAGTCCGAGGTGGGTTTTCTCTCATCAAAGTTACCACCATAGTCCGCATCGTTATACCCAGTCATATAGAGCTTCACAAATCACTAGCAAGTTTCTAGTAGAGAGCATGACGATGCCCTTAAGATATCACATGATCCTATTTACTGCTTGCGATTTCTTCAATCCGGGTTCAGCTTGGTACCTACATACCATGCCGACTGCATGACAAATATCAGCCTGAGTGCACATTATTGCGCACATCAGGCTACATAATTTATTTATCTGGTCCATATATCCATTTTGAGAGGTTGACTAACGTAAACTGAAGTTTCGACTGGTTCGCAGTTACTCATTTTGAACATTTCCAACACTTTGTTTATGTAGCTTTCCTGTGAAAGCCACAACTGCCTCCTATGACGATCTCTCGAGATCTATATCCCAAGGATGTGCGCCGCCTCATCCCAAACAGAGAAGACAATGATGCCTTTACCCGTGTGAGGAACTCCAAACTATTTACAGCTATGAGTATGTCATCTACATATAGAATCATAAACACAAAGTTTGGTCCATACCCTTTTGGTGTACACGCAATGATTCTCATCCATCAAGAGAAATCCATTTTGCACGACCAAATCATGAACTCTGCGGTACCACTACCTAGAGAATTGTTTCAGACCTAAAGAACTATTTCAGACGGTCTTAACGTTTATCTAGTGCAGTTCAAGTCTAGACTAACTCCAATATCCATAATCAATCGAATTTTGATACTCCACTTTTCATCAGCCTTGAGTTTCATCTTCAGAACCCATTTAGCTCTATTACTTTGTGTCCTCTCGAATGTCGACCAGTGCCCAAACACCGCTCTTCCTTATAGATTCCATCTAGTCCAAAGTGTTCATCTCATTTTCCATTACTTTCATCCATTCTTCTTAGAAGGTTCCATTGAGAGCTTGTCTAACGTTTTACGACACAATAACCATATCGACAGATATTAAGGTGTTTAGTTCTCTATAACCTTTGAATGCATATCGTCGCGAAGAAAACTTATGTTCTAGCCCACGGCTTAACAACTCACTACTACCAGGGTATGACCATGATCAATCCCATTGAGAATGAGATCCCTAATGCTCCCACTATCAACAAGATCATCAAGAGCGGAATCTGTTCCATTCGCTCCAGCAGGTGATGAATCCGAAGGACGATGAACTGATTCATCATCTGCGGTTTCAACTCTCCCATTCGAATTAACAGGTGTCTTCTCAACTTGATCTTGAATCTCATATAGAGATCGATCCAAATCAATCTCTCCCTTCTTAGGAAATTTGTTCTCTACAAACGTTACGTCTCGTGATTCGAACTAGGTAACACTCCCACTATCCTCATCGACTCTAAACACATAACCCTTGGAGGTATCAGAGTAACCAAAAATACTCTTCTTTCCTCTAGGTCCAATCTTTCCCAAACTTATTTGAGAAATCATGGGTGTAAGAAGCACACCCCTATGGGCGCATATGGTGAAAGTCCAGAACTTATTCCAGTCCAAAACTCATATGAAGTGGAGTTAACCGTCTTCGTCGGCACATGGTTCAGGATGTGGGCATCAGTCTTTAAAGCGTTTCCCCATAAGGAAATTAGCAATTGAGTCTGCGCCGTATCGACCGAACCATTTTAAGGAGTGTTCTATTACGCCTCTCTGCAAAACCATTTTGCTGAGGCGTGAACGGGATCGTCAACTGATGAAGGATCCATTTTTTTATTACATAAACCGTTAAATTCCGCTGAAAGGTACCCTTCTTCTACGATCAAGGTGGAGGGCCTTTACCCTCATGTCTAACAGGTGTAATAATCTATAAGTGTAATGAAATTTCGCGCTCCGTGCCGAACCCTAGCACTAAGAGGGTCACAAACGTCGCAATGGATTAATTGCAAATGGAAATTCGGCTCTAGGTGCCTAACCAAAAAGGCGTTCTTATGGAATTTTCTACTAGACAACTTACATAAGTAGACGACTCCACTTGTGGAGGTTTGGGCAGCAAACCCCATTGGGCTAGCCGCTGCATTCTATGTTGACCATTATAGTCAAATATAGTGTGTCTTTCATTCTCATCGCAAACATATCTACGAGTAGAAGAAAACATGAAATTGTTATTGGTGCATGAATCTAAATCTAAAACAATAAATCCACCATAAATAATACTAAAGCCAAACAAAGTTGAATATAAAGACAATTGGATGGAAGATTCATGAAAAGATAATCTAAAACCGAGTTTCATTAATCCTAAGACTGAAATAACATATCGGTGAATCTGCGGAGCATAGAGGATAGACTTCAGACTAAAACTCTACCGCTGCGCAAGCGCATCTCACAAGTTCTAATCCCTTCGACTTCAACACAAAATTTGTTGTCGATGTAAATCCACCTAATTTCACGCAGGACTCTATGGAACTCTACGAAAACGTCACGATCCTTGACTACGTGATTTGCCGATCCTGAATTCAAAATCCACAAAGGACATGACTTAGTCAACATATCTGTACTAGAAACACAAAGTTCACTAAGTAGCCAACAAGACATTTAGGTTGGATCGATTCAGGATATGCCTTCACAAAGTGTACCCACTGGCCACACTTGGAGCATTTCCTGTACTTAGGTTTCTCAGCCTTATGCGAACATTTTCGCGATGTTGTTTTCGGAGGAGTCCTTGGGTTCACCTTAGTTTTTGTCTACTTTGCCTTCAATGCATTTGCGCCATCGCGCTGTGCATTACTCCTTCGCCTTCAGCGACTCTTCTTAGGTCTAGAGGATGGCGCCACACGCACCTCAACCTTAGGTCTAGCGACCTTGGGTTTGTCCTCCTCAACTCAAAGTGCCTTCGAACGTGTTCAAAAGTAGTGAGGGCCTTAGAATGAGTTATTTTGATTTTCATCTGTTTCTAGGAGTTAGGCAAGACCTTTCTAGGAGTGAGGGCCTTAGAATGAGTCTAAGACCTTTGTCCAACTAAGCGATGATGTTCTTCATGGCGGCCTAATTTCTCTAACTAATGGAAATTCTAATAGAATCATGGAGTACAATGAACAATGTTCTATTGCATGTAAGATACAAGTCTCAGACCGATAGGACAAACTTGAGAACATACTTAAACCCGGGGCACAACCCTAGCTTTGCCGAGAAGCACTCCCCATCTCTAAGCATGCCCTAAAGTCACTACTATCAATCGAAACATAGTCTATACCAACAGTCCTTAATGGACCGGAGTCGAACATATCTCACTAAACCAAAGTGTTCGACTCTTACACAAAACAATTGTCCTAGCATTATTCAAGGAAATTCGAAAAACCTTGCAGACTAACCGACCGGTTCACACTCAAGAACATTTTCCTAGGTGTAGTTCGTACTCATCCAAACTTCTGAAAGGCTACTAAGGACAATCCTAAAGGTTTGCTATCTATGCTAAGCAAAAACCAGATCTACCTATCTAGGTAATCTAATACATGCAAGCAAAGAAACTAATCATACATTTCAATACACACACATATATATTGATACCTTTCAAAAATAAATTAATTTGGGGCTAATTTGTAATTTTCAAAACTTTGAGTACTAAAGTCACCCTAACCAAAAGTTTGGGGGATCAAAATCACCATGAATAAAAATTTGGAGACCAAAGTCTTAACAAATAAAAATTCAAGGACTAAAGTCTCAACAAACAAAAGTAATTAACATGTTAGACCAATTTCACACACTATGCGGAGATCTCAAGAAACACAACCTAGTCAACTCTACCAGTCATGGAGTCAAGAGCCAATCAAATAAAGTAAGGCAAAACTATTTACCGTGCAGAAAACACAAGTAATCCAGGGATCTCAAGGAACCCACATAGTGTTCTACCTATTCAGTCATGCAACATAAAGCAATATAAGACTCTCCCAGCAATTTAAATTCGTCCAACATTTAATTAAATTAGCCCAAAAATTATTTATGAAAGGGTACAAGCACATTTACCGGACTGAAACAAGCCACTACGACCCACAGAGGATCCAGGATTGACACCAAATTTGTTTCAGACCAATTCAGGTGGCCCGGGGCCTCCGAATTAGTTTAGACTGGTTCAAACAACACGAAACCATCTGAACCGGCCCAACTAGTCACTCTAAACCGAATCACTCTGATCGGACTGGACCGAACCGTCCCGGTCGACTCAAACCAACCGGACTGAACTGGAATAGTTCACGAAATGAACCGGTACTGTTCATATTCCCCAACGAGAAGATGAACCTGCTGCTAGGGTTTTCAACCCTAGCAGCCACCAGCCCCAGGGAGGTGGCCAACCACCATGGTTGGCCACGAGTGGAGGTTGACCACCATAAGCCCCCTCCCTCCACTGCCTGGATGTGGCCAATCACGAAGGCTAGCCACGGGGTGGGTCGACCATCATTGGCCGACCTCACCCACCCTCAAGCGGCTGGAGCCGTGGCCACAAAGGCCACGACAACTAGTCGCTGGGCTACAACCGCGAAGGTTGTGGCCCCGCCTGAGGTGGCTGCAGCCATGAAGGTTGCGGCCATCAAGGGCTGAGCTGCGGCCACGAAGGCCTCCGCCACCCCTAATTCGGCCTCGGGGTGGTGGTTTCAGTGGCTGGGGCTCGTCGCGGTCACGAGTGACCGCAGTGGGGATTTTCCTGAAATTCGACAATTCGGAAACCAACCTACTATGACTCTGATACCAATGTTGGAATTTATGTACAAAACATGCAATCAATTAGGGCACAACATAATACATAATTAAGTTACCTCCTTGAACGATTGCCTTAACGAAAGCGGAAGTGGATCTGCTTGAGGTTGGGATCACGGTCTGCCGGACGGGAGGACAAACCACAGTTTGACGGGCAATGACCTATAATACCACAGCTACTTACCTCTGTCTAAACTCTAGGGCGGCTAACTATCATTAGCATCGACATAAGGTTTTTCCTAACCCGAAGCACCCCTATATATACTGATATATAGATGGATAGGTTTTAAGGCCAGATACACAACTGGGCTTATGTAAATGGGATCCCACTTATGGGCGCCCCATTATCCTAAAACCAACAATATTGATACAACTCGTAGCAGATCGAAATTCGGATTTTATCAGGTCAAATCTATATTGCTTCAGTTTCAGTACAACTTCGTCGAATAACTCCCCTACTTGGTGATGTAAACGTTTAGTTGGCTTTTAAGTGGATTTAACTTCTTTATGTAGATAAGAGCTATTACAGATCTAGTTCTGCAATAGTGGTGTATCTAATCAAGCTCAACCATAACATCTGTTACGTATGTCCATTGCACGAACATCGCACTTGCAGGCAGAAAATTGCTGAGTTAAATCTCATCTACTAATTCAAATTCCTTCATGCCTTGATCCAAATTCTTCAGCTCCTTTAAATCTAAACCATATCAAGTCTTAAAGAAAATTAGGTTTCGTCAACTTTGTTGATGTATTCATTCAGTTCATTCTTGTCATTGCCTTCTGTTATTCTATTGATCCGTGATCATAATGATGATGAATCATCATCATCATATGATATTTCAATGAAAGTCTCAATTGTTAGTAAATTGAGTTTCTCCTTCAAGGTGTAGAGCATCTATGATACATGGGACATCTGGACTCGTAAATTGAGCAAAAAATGAATCTTAGACATGCGTAGTTTCAAAACCAACTACTTTCTCATCCATCTATTTTCAATTCAGTTTTATAGCTTTGAAAAATGGAAATTGAGATGAACTCGAACAACGAAGTTGCTACTGTGATATCATAGATTCACTGCAAAGTTTGATACATTGGATTTCAGCCTTTCCTTTTACATTCTAGCCAAAAGAACCGAGTTTACGTCTTATTCAAGCCGAGATGGCAATATTGTTTTATTTTATGTAATTCAGCAAGGCAAGACGGATTCAGTCAAGTTCATCCTCAATCAATTGAAATTGAAGATGCTGCAAGTTTCAAATTCAGTTGATGTTGTTCGTGTGCAAGACAACTACAAGATATGTGAATATTCAATTTCAGTTCAACCGTAGTGAAATGCAATTGAACAACAAGTACATTCTTAGACCCATACCAAGTGCATTGGCAGTGCCAAAGAGTGCTCAGACATAGTGCTATTCGAACTTCATTAAAAGTGTCAACCAAAGTGGAACCATAACGCCACATTTATTGCAACCATAATGTTGAACCAGTGCAACCATATTGTTGTCATAGTGTCGAAAACTTTGAAAATTTAAATAGAATAAGAGGACAAGAGTAGTATAGGGATTTTTAAGCAACTGTATTAATATGTTTTACAAGTTTGGGTTTTATACGTTAGTCCCTAAGTCTTATTACTTTGTTACTTAGTCCCTATTTTCTATGATATGCAAAGAACATTTCTTTGTATTTCTTTATCTCAAGTTTACCCAATGGTTTCAATAGTAAAAGAATTGTTTTCTTTATTCTCCCCTCACAAAACTCTCATGCGATCTTTTAGTGTCTCGAGGTTCAGTAAGACCTCCTGAGAGACATTCAACTCTGCGAGGTTCTTGACGCCATGGTTGACTCTTTAGGATACTGATTTCCCATCCCCCCAGGGCTCCTCAGGCAACGAGGAGCTGTGCATGAATCTCCTGAATGACATCATCCCACCTTCGGAGCTGGAGCAGGTTTCTTTGGTTGGGGAGATGTCAAACGTTATGTTCTAATTTGAGAGTAAAAGCTTGTAGTTTTTTATTGTCTACCTACCATTTGTTTGTTTTGGCCTGTCTAATTTGATTTTTTTGGTTTTAGGATAATGAGTCGCCCATAAATGGGAACCCATTCACATAAGCCCAGTTGTGTGTCTGGCCTTAAAATCTATTTATCTATGTATCAGTATATGTAGGGGTGCTCAGGGTTAAGGAAAAAGATGATGCTCATGATAGTTAGCTGCCCTACAGTTTAGACAGAGGTGAGTAGCTGTGGTATTATAGGTCATTGCCCGTCAAATTGTGGCGTGTCCTCCCGTCTGGCAGACCGTGATGCCAACCTCATGCAGATTCGCTTCCGCTAAGACAATCGTTTAAGGAGGTAACTTAATTATGTGTTATGTTGTTCCCTAATCGATTGCATGTTTCGTACTTATTCCAACATTGGTATCAGAGTCATAGTAGGTTGGTTTCCGAATTGTCGAATTTCAAGAGGAAAATCCCCTCGGCGTCATCGTGACTGCAACGGGATCTTAGCCGTGCAGAATTAGCCATTCCGAGGCCAACTCAGGGGCTTCCGTGGCCTCCGTGGCCGCAACCACAGCGGCTGCGACCACGCCCAGACTGGCCACAGCCTCAACTCGGTCCTTCCCAGTCTGGACGCAGCCTTTGTGGCTACGACTCGGCCCCAGCTGGCCGCAGCCTTCGTGTCTAATGGCAGCCGCCATCGACCTCAGCTTTTGTGGCTGAGACTCAGACCTCGAAGAAAGGATGCACCCACTGAATGCGACTGAGAAGAAGGGTCGCATCCTTCGTGGTTGTGACCACTTCAGACGGGGCCACAACCTACGTGGCTGGTTACCGCGACCTTTATGAACGCTGTTCGAGTCGCCTAACGGAGTAGGGACGGGGTGAGGTCAGCCAGTGGTGGCCAACCCACCTACCCCGTGGCCAGCCTTCGTGGCTGGCGACCTCCTGACGTCTGCGTCTGCTATGGTTTCTAAACCCCGATCCTTCAGAAAGAAAACGTTGATTATGGACCGGTCCTGGTGAACCGGTCCAGATCGGTCCGGGTGAACGGTCTAGATCAATTTGGTATGCACAGGTGGGCCAGACCAGTTCAATCTGATCTGATTCTTTATGCCGACTTGACCGGTTCTGTACAGGACGATTGACAGAGGCTGACCGATCTGGTTCAGACCATTTTAGACGGCCGAATACTACTCAAACCGGTTTAAACTAATTTGGAGGCCCCGTTCCACTTGAATTGACTTGAAAAGAATTTGGTACCGATCCTGGATTCTATGTGGGTCCTAGTGGTTTATTTTAGTCCGGTAAACGTGCTTGGACCCTTTCATAAATAATTTTTGGGCTAATTTTAAATAATTGTTAGACCAGTTTGAATTGCTGGGAGAGCCTTATGGCCCGTTCTTTTGACAGAATGGAAAAGGATTTGGGCTTACGGATTCCGTAAGCCCTTGTTTTTTTCACGGAATTTCTCCACATTTTCTTAGGAATTCCGGGCGGGGTAGGCTTAGGGTTTCCGGGTGAAAATCTCGGAATTCCTAAGCCTAGAAGGCTTGGAATTCGGAATTGAGGTGTGATTGACGATTATGCCCTCAACCATTTTACGAAATTTCCAGCGTGCCCCTCAGTCATTCCTACGCAAATAATTCAGACTGAGTCACTGAGCAACCTAATCAATTCTCTGCGATTTCACGGAAGCTCATTCGGACTGAAGCTCCTTTGAATATCGGTTCTCCTTTACCTCATTCATCACCAAAGCTCATTCGATCCTTCAATCCGTCGTCAGGAGAAGAACAACAGATAAGTTCTCCCATTGCTCCCAAGTAAGTTCGATCCTTCAATCCGTCTCTTGCGATTCTGGGTTCGGGGAACCCAGAATCGCGAATTCTAGGTTCATCGATTATGGGTTCATCACCCAGAATCGAATTATGGGTTCGTTGTTTGAACTGCTGGGTTCGTTGTTTGAATTGTTGTCTTCGAAATAAAAATGAGTTGCTTCGATTGATTTGTTGTCTGAGTATGATTTGTTTGAGTATGCTGTATATGTTGTATTTGTGATGTTTGAGTATGATGTATATGATGTCTATGCCGTGTCTATGATTGTTTGTGATTGGAGGCATGTTTGTGTGATTTTGTGTTCCATATGAACTCTTGTTTATGTGGAATGTGATCGATTGAATCGATTTGTTGAATCAGTGATTCTATTCTGGATTTTGTGTTTATGCTGTTGATTCTGTGTCTATATTGGATTTGGAATAATTTTATCATTTCATCAGCCATAAAACAAAAAATAAAATCCAAAATTTAGAAGGAAAAACACTATAAACAACATAACTAACGTCTGGAGACATGTTTGCTCCAATCATCTATCACAGATGTACACATATGTGGGTGATTGTTTCTCTAAACTCTGCATTAAGTGATGTCTATGTACTACAAGCTTGTTATATGTATCTATCTTAAGTATGTATCTTGTAGAAGCTCCGTGTCCATGCATTGATCTGTGCCACTTGTTTCACCAGGAGAACTTCCATTATGTCAAAGAATTGGTCCACTTTTTATAGCAAGTGAAAATGTTAACAGAACCATTGATAAGAACATTTACCTTTTGATGATTATCCTTAGAACCTTTATTTTTTTGCTTGTACGTTTCTTTTCCAATATCTTTATGACTTTTTCTACCGGGGTGTTACAATTACTCGTGTGTCCTCCATGTCAGATATAGACTGAACTGTCTCCTTCATAACCATTGCGAGAAAACATTAGCACTTGCTTTATATGTTATGCAGAATTGCTTCGTAATAGTGCAGATTAGAGTATTGAATAGCTCTTTTCTAGATCTTACCTTTTTTCTTAATGATTCTTGCAGATTTTCTAGTGTCTTATTAACTGTAGAATTATCTCACTATCCATTTCATCCTCTTCAACTGTTGTAGTTCATACCTATTTATTTTAAATCCAATCAACAATTTTCTTTCTTCTCATATATTGTCGATGGTTCAGGTTAATTAATTAATGGAATTTTTTTAATATTAATTAATTAAATAAATAAATGTAAAAGTTTTTTAAATTAATAATTAATTATATTATAAGTTTGTATTATTCTTAATTTTTAAAATTAATTAATAAAAATTATATGTATTATATACTATACATATACAAGAGGGGTAAATATGTCATTTTACCACATTCCATTCCCTTTCCATATACAATTCTATCAAAGAAACAACATAATTCCTTATTCCATTCCACAAAGAAACAACTTCATATTATTATATCATATTCCTTATTCCCTATTCATATTCCCTATTCATTATTCCGAATTCCGTGAAAGAAACCCCCGTTATATTATTTTATATTGCATGACTGGATAGATAGAAGACTGTCTGGGTTCCTTTGTGTTTTCTGCAGGGTAGATAGTTTTGCCTTACTTTATATGCTTGACTCTTGACTCCATGACTGGTAGAATTGACTAGGTTGTGATTGTTGAGATCGAGCATAATGTGTGAAAGTTGGTCTAACATGTTATTTACTTTTGTTTGTTGAGACTTTAGTCTCTGAATTTTTATTTGTTGATACTTTGGTCTCCAAATTCTTATTCTTGGTGATTTTTATCCCCAAACTTTTGGTTAGGGTGACTTTAGTTCTCAAAGTTTTGAAAATTACAAATTAACCCCAAATTAATTTATTTTTGAAAGGTATCAATATATATATATATATATGTGTGTGTGTGTGTGTGTATTGACATGTATGGTTTGTTTCTTTGCTTGCATGTATTAGAATACCTAGATAGGTAGATCTAGTTTTTTGCGTAGCATAGATAGAAAACCTTTAGAATTGTCCTTATTAGCCTTTCAGAAGTTTGGATGAGTACGAACTACACCTAGGAAAATGTTCCTGAGTGTGAACCGGTCGGTTAGTCTGCGAGGTTCTCCGAATTTCTTTGAATAATTCTAGGACGATTGTTTTTGTAAGAGTCGAACACTTTGGTTAAGTGCGATATGTTCGACTCCGGTTCGTTAAGGACTGTTGGTATAGACTGTGTTTCGATTGATAGTTGTGATTTTAGGGCATGCTTAGAGATGGGGAGTTCTTCTCGGCATATATAGTGTTATCTCCCGGGTTTAAGTATGTTCTCAAGTTTGATCTATCGGTCTGAGACTTGTCTTTTACATTCAATAGAACATTGTTCCTTGTGTTTCCACGATCCTATTAGAATTTCCTTTAGTTAGAGAAATTAGGCCGCCATGAAGAACATAATCGCTTAGTTGGACAAAAGTCGTAGACTTAACGATGACATCTATAAAATCCGGAGAAAGCATATAAAGATGGTCATAAGTAGAAGTCCATTAACCCCATCAAGAAGATTATGAAAAGACCCGATTCTGGAATAACGAATCAGCAGAAGCCTTTCCATTTGAGTGGGAGGTTAATGATGATGAGACGTGCGCCATGAAGCTGAGTACGGTGTATGATGACATCCTTTATCAGTTTCAACTTAACACACGGCTAAAAGGCTGTGGGATACTTTGCATGCTAGAAATGGTTCTATACGACTGCTTAGCAATGCTAACTCAACATTAAGTTTGACTCATACATGATGAATCCTCAGCACTCCGCGAGATAGCATCTGAGGCATATGCCCAACATGATCGTGAAACTCAAGGAGAACGGTAAGTCAGTGACCGATGAGCAGCAAATCCAGGTTGTAATCCGCTATTTGCCTAACTCCTAGAAATAGATGAAATTTAAATAACTCATTCTAAGGCGCTCACTACCTTCGAACACGTTTGAAGACACATTGAGTTGAAGAGGACAGACCCAATGTCACTGGACCTAAGGTTGAGATGCGTGTGGCGACATCCTCTAGGCCTAAAAAGAGTCGCCAAAGGTGATGAAGTATAGCATAGCGCGATGGCGCAAATGCACTGAAGGCAAAGTAGACAAAGACTGAAGTGAACTCAAGAACTCCTCCGAAAACAACACCGCGAAAATGTTCGCGTAGGACCGGGAAGCCTAAGTAAGGCCGAAAATGTGGCCAGTGGGTACACTTTGTGAAGGTGTGTCCTGAATCGATCCGACCTAAATGCCTTATTTGTTACTTAGTGAACTTTGTGTTTCTAGTACAGATGTTGACTGAGTCATGTCCTTTGTGGATTTTGGATTCAGGGTCGACAAATCACGTAGTCAAGGATCATGATGTTTTTGTAGACTATCTTAGAGTCCCGCGCAAATTAGGTGGATGTACAACGACGACAACTTTCGTGTTGAAGTCGAAGGGATTAGAATTTGTGAGCTGCGCTTGCACTGTGGTTGAGTCTTAGTCTGATGTCATATCTTCTATGCTCCGCAGATTCACCGATATGTTATTCCAGTCTTAGGATTGATGAAACTCGATTTTAGATTATCTTTTCATGAATCTTCCGTCCAATTGTTTTTAGATTCAACTTCATTTGGCTTTAGTATTATTTCTGGTGGATTTATTGTTTCGGATTTGGATTCATGCAACAATAATAATTTCATGTTTTTTTTCCTACTCGCGGATATGTTTGCGATGAGAATGAAAGACAAGCTAGATTTGACTATAAAGGTCAACATAGAATGCAGCGGCTAGCCCAATGGTGCATGCTGCCCAACATTCCACAAGTGGAGTCGTCTACTTGTGTAAATTGTCTAGTAGAAAATTCCATCAAAACACTTTTTTCGTTAGGCACCTAGAGCCGAATTTCCATTTGCAATTAATCCATTCCAACGCCTGTGACCCTCTTAGTGCTAGAGTTCGACACAGAGTACGAAATTTCATTACACTTATAGATGATTACACCTGTTAGACAGGAGGGTAAAGGTCCTCCACCCTGATCGTGGAAGAAGAGTACATTTAAGTGAAATTTAACGGTTTATGTAATGAAAATGGAATCATTCATCAGTTGATGATCCTGTTCACCTCTCAGCAGAATGGTTTTGAAGAGAGGCGAAATAAAACACTCATTGAAATGGTTCGGTCGAAATGGCGCAGACTCAACTCCTGATTTCCTTATGGGGAAACACTTTGAAGACTGATGCCCACATCCTGAACCATGTGCTGACAAAGACAGTTAACTTCACTCCATATGAGTTTTTGACTGGAAAAAGTTCACCATATGCGCCCATAGGGGTGTGCCACTTACACCCATGATTTCTCAAATAAGTTTGGGAAAGATTGGACCTAGAGGAAAGAAGAGTATTTTTGGTTACTCTTATACCCCCAAGGAGTATGTATTTATAGCTGAGCAGGACAGTGGGAGTGTTACCAAGATCGAATCATGAGACGTAACGTTTGTAGAGAACGAATTTCCTAAGAAGGGAGAGATTGATCGATTTGGATCAATCTCTATATGAGATTCAAGATCAAGTTGAGAAGACACCTGTTAATTCGAGTAGGAGAGTTGAAACCGCAGATGATGAATCAGTTCGCCGTCCGCCGGATTCACCCCCTGCTCTAGCGAATGGAACATATTCCGCTCCTAATGATCTTGTTTACAGTGGGAGCATTAGCGATCTCATTCTTAGTGGGAGTGATCATGGTTATACCCTGGTAATAGTGAATTTTTAGGCCGTGGGCTAGAACATAACTTTTCCTCCCGACGATATGCATTCGAAGGTGATGGAGAACTAAACACCCTAATATTTGAAGATATGGTGATTGTGTTGTAAAATCTCAGTGGACCCTTCTAAGAAGAATGGATAAAAGTAATGGAGGATGAGATGAACACTTTGGACGAGATCAAATCTATAAGGAAAAATGATGTTTGGACACTGGTCGACCTTCGAGAAGACACATAGCAATAGAGCTAAATGGGTTCTTAAGATGAAGCTCAAGGATGATGGAAAGTTGAGTATCAAAACTCGATTGACTATGGCTATTGGAGTGAGTCTAGACTTTGAACTGCACTAGATAAACGTTAAGACCATCTTCCTCAATGGTGAGTTAGAAGAAGAGATCTATATGGAGTGGTCTGAATGCTTTGTGCAGAAAGACCATGGGCACTTAGTGTGCAAACTTCACAAATTGATCTATGGTCTAAAACAGTTGTGTAGGAAGTGGTACCATAGAAATCATGATTTGGTCATGGAAAATGGATTTCTCCTGATGGATGAGAATCATTGTGTGTACATTAAAATGGTCTGGACCGAACTTTGTGTTTATGATTCTATATGTAGATGTCATACTTATAGTCGTAAATAGCTTGGAGTTCCTCACACAGGTAAAGGCCTGATTGTCTTCTCTGTTTAAGATGAAGGACATAGGTGAGGCGGCGCACATCCCTGGGATTCAAAAATTTCGAGAGATGGCCATAGCAGGTAGCTGTGGCTTTCACGGGAAAGCTACATAAACCAAGTGTTGGAATTGTTCAACATGAGTAACTGCGAACCAATTGAAACTCCAGTTTACGTTGGTCAACCTCTCAAAATGGATATATGGACCAGATAAATAAATTATGTAGCTAAGTGCAGTCGGAAGCCTGATGTGCGCAATAGTGTGTACTCGACCTGATATTTGTAATTCATTCGACATGGTATGTCGGTACCAAGCTGAATCCGGATTAAAGAAATGGCAGACAGTAAATAGGATCATGTGATATCTTAAGGGCATCATCATGCTCTCTACTGGAGACTTGCTAGAGATCCGAGAATCTCTAGATGACTGGGTATAACAATGCGGACTATAGTAGTGACTTTGATGAGAGAAAACCCACCTCAAATTTTATGCTCTGCCCTCCGATGGCGCCATATCCTGGATAAGCAAGAAGCACGATTATGTTTAGCGCCATATCTGCCCTCCGATGGCGCCATATCGTGAAAATCCCTATGTTTGGTGCGATCATATTGAAACTGGATTATCTGAAATGCTTATAGCTGCACGATTATCACACATTAACTTACATGATTCCTGTATAGGAAAACCAAGTTCAGTTAACAATTTATGTAGCCATAGCACTTCTGTTAGTCCTCGAGCAATTCCTCTGAACTCTGCTTCAACACTTGATAGTGCCACCACCTTCTGTTTTTTTACTATTCTAAGTTACTAAACTCCCTCCTATCATGGCAAAGTAACCTGAGGTTGATCTTCTATCTGTCGAATTCCCTGCCCAATCCGCATCTGTATATGCCTCTATTCTGAGATGACCATTATTCTGGAACAATACTCCGCTTCCTGGTGAACCCTTTAAATATCGACGGATTCTAAGAGCAGCTTCCATGTGATCTACTTGTGGCTTATGCATGAACTGACTTACCACACCCACTGCATATACAATGTCTGGTCTGGTATGTGAGAGATAGATCAATTTCCCGACTAGGTGTTGAAATTTAGTTTGATCTGTTAGTTCAGCTCCTTCTATTATCCTCAATCCATGGTTTAATACCATTGGCGTGTCAGATGGTTTACAATCCACTTTCTACTAACAAGTCTAAAATGTATTTTCTTTGTGAAATGAAAATACCTTTTTTAGACCGTAGTACTTCAATTCCCAAGAAGTACTTGAGTTCCCCCAAATCCTTCATTTCAAATTCTTGAAACAGATTCTTTTGAAGTTGAACTATTTCTTCCTTATCATCTCCTGTAATAATCATATCATCTACATATATAATTAAACAGGTTACTCGACCTTCCATTCTTTTGATAAATAAGGTATGATCCGAGTTACTTTGTCGGTAGACATGTTTCTTGATAGCTACTGTGAATCTCCCAAACCATGCTCTTGGGGATTGCTTAAGTCCATAGAGTGCCTTTTTTAACTTACATACGTCTGATCCTGTGATGAAACCAGGTGGTGGTTCCATATATACTTCTTACTCTATATCACCATGTAAGAAGGCATTCTTCACGTCAAAATGGTGTAACGACCAGTCTTTATTTGCAGCTATAGAGAACAAGACTCGAATAGTATCAATTCGAGCTACTGGTGAGAATATCTCTGAGTAATCAATGTCATAGGTTTAACTATATCCTTTGGCCACCAACCTTCCTTTATATCTCTCCACGGATCCATCGGCCCTGTGTTTTACAGTAAACACCCATCTGCAACCAACCACTCGTTTTCCGTAAGGTAGATCACATTTCTCCCATGTTTTGTTCTTCTCCAAAGCTTCCATCTCTATTGTCATGGCATGCCTCAACTCTGGAATTTTTAAAGCTGACTCCACATTGTTGGGTATGTCTTGAGTATATATTGCAGTAGCAAAGGCTTGAGCAACCAGTGTCAGACTCACCCTTTCCAAGTGTGCTACTGGATATCGACTCGCTTTTGGACTATATTCTGGTTCATATCGGACAGGAGGAATTCCCCTGTTTCTTCTAGCAGGTAGTACATATCTTTCATGTACTGGTAATTCTTCCAAGCCATGGTTATTTGATGTAATAGAACCAGGAGTAACCCAATTAGAATTACTAACCTTCGGAATATTCATCGGGGTTAACGGGGTTGAAACATCCGAGCCCTGTAAAATGGGAGATAATGTCTCGGTGGTTCCACCAACTTGCCCTGTTGGAACTATCTGAGGAAACGCTGGAATGGTCACAGTAGTCTATATCAACCTATATAATGGAGTACGATCAAAATTCTCCCCCTGGACAGAAGATTGGGTAGTATAGTAGAACTCTGTTTCTAGAAATGTACAATCCATAGTAGTGTACATACGATTATATTTTGGATTAAAACAACGGTAGCCTTTTTGATGAATCCCATATCCTACAAATACACATTTTACAGAACATAGATCGAATTTAGAACTATCTGTTTTTGGAATATGTACAAAAACAGAACACCTAAAGACATATGGTTGTACTGTCAAGGCTGTGGAAACACTCATATGACTTGATAAGACTTGAAGAGGTGTTTGAAACTGAATCATAGTCGTGGTAAGGTGATTCATAAGATAGACAGACGTAGCAACAGCCTCTGGCCAGAACGAAGTTGGAACATTTGACTCTAGCATTAATGCTCTAGTAATTTCTAGAATATGTCGATTTTTCCGTGCTGCAACTCCACTCTGTTGAGGGGTATGCGGACAAGACGTTTGATGAATAATGCCTTTATCCTTAAGAAACTGTTGGAGAGCGGAATTAACAAACTCTCCACCATTATTTGACCAGAGTACTTGGATTATTGGTATTATACTGAGTTTTGACTAAGTTGTGAAATTCTACAAATTTAGTAATAACTTTGGATTTGTTTTTTAGAAAGTATACCCAGGTCATACGCGAATAATAATCGATAAAAAACACAAAATATCTAAAGCCATTACTTGACATACATGTACTACTATTTGGAGCTGGTCCCCAAACATCAGAATGTATAAGAGAAAAAACTGACTTGGCTCTAGATTCAGATATATGGTACGCGTTTTTTTGGATTTTAGCACGAATACAGGTTTCACACACGATTTCTTGATTTGACGGAAATAAACTAGGAAATAATTTATGAAGGTACCCTCCAGATAGATGACCCAACCTCCGGTGCCACAACCACTGTTGCCTCGTGACTGTTCCGCGGGCAAGCATTGCAGTTCCATGTTGAGTCGCTTCCTCCACATAATACAGGCCTTGATGTTCAATTCCACCTCCGATGATTTCCCCCGACGGAATATCCTGTAGTAAACATAAATTGGGATATATTAGCACAGTTCAACTCTCTCGTGACATGGCTAATATAGAGTAACTTGCATGCTAAGCTAGGCACAAAAAGACAATTCTCCAATTTAATATTTGAGGAAATATTAACATTTCCTGCTCCATGAACTAGTACCAACTCTCCATTGGATATCTGTATCATTTCCCGCCTTGGTACTGAATGACTTACAAAATCACTCCTGTCGTAACTCATACTATCCATGGCTCCACAATCGAGTAGCCATTTTCCAAATTTCCCTGATATATCTTTTTGAGCAAAAAATGTTCGAGCAATTCTTTTATCACATTCAGGATTATTGAGCTTAAAACCCGAAATCCCAAATAAATTAATTTGGCCCGAATCTGAACCCAGTGTTTGGCCCAAATTCGGACCCTTATTTCGGCCCAGCCCAGCCTCATTAAAACTCGGCCCGAACCCAAATAAATCCGGCCCAACCCCAAAATCTAATTTACTTAAGGGGTAGGGGTAATATTTGGTTTACCCCCCAAACCCTATACCTTCGATTCTTGGAGAGCGGGCAACCGCAGTGAAATCCTCTCCATTTCTGGAAACCCTAGCACCGCCGTTCTCCCCGCCGTGGTCGAGGGTTCCATGAGATCGGAGGATTGCCGGGCCTCTCAAGACCGCCTTGATTCTACCCGTTCAATCCATATGCGTCGGTCGGAGCTCTAGCCACGACGGTCATACCTCCATGGCCTTGGTTCGGGTGGCCTTGGTGACCGTAGTTTGGATGTCTGTGGTTCTCGGTGCTGCGACCCCAATCGTTACGGCCATTCGCCACCGTGACGTTTGGACTTTCGGCGATAGCACCGATTTCGTCCCTCCTTTGGCCCCTCCAACCTTCGGGATATCCGACCAAGAGGTAACATTCAGATTTATCGTGTCTTTGCTTTCCACAGTGGCTACATCGGAGGAGTTTCCGTTCGACGCCTCCGATCCGGCCTGGTTTACCTTTTCCGGCGAGCTGTTGCGGTCTGGAGGTGTAGCCCAGACCGACTCCTCCCGTGCTGGTCTCCGGGAAGAACCGAGTAACTATTCCCGCTCCAACTCCAGCAGCGCCTGGTTCGGTCAGTTGTACGACTCCCATGACAGTTCTACGATCACGTTCCGATCGGATTGTGGAATACGCCATCTCCACCTCCGGTAATGGGCTAATCCTGAGTAAATCACGTTTTTCATTATCAAAAGCATTGCTTACTGCGTTTAGAAATTGATAGAGTTTGGATTCGGCCCGCTTTGTGTTCCATATCTGTATATCTTCCGTATATTTCATTGGATTTGGATCACGTTGCTCGATTTCCCTTCATAAACTTTATAACTTTCTATACAAAGATTCTAAGGAATCTTGGCCCTGTTTTGTGTTATTGGTCTGAACTATTAGATCAAACAATTGGACTCCGTCTTTGGCTTTGCTGTATGTTGCAGATAATCCATTCTAGAGATCCTTTGCCGTGGGGAATTCAGCATATTAGTTAACTAGTTTCGGTTCCATATTGTCGAGCATCCACGAGCATACTATGAGGTCATCTTGTTCCCACTACATGTATGTCGGGTCTTTGACCTTGGGTGGTGCCGAAACACCCATAAGATGGTGAAGCTTCCATTGGACACCAATCTTCATTCAAATTAATCGTGGCCACATGGAGTATTTTCTCTCGTTTAGCTTTATGCTTAAACTGATGTTGGATGATGATATGGTTTTATGGATTGTGTTGGATTGTGGCAGGTTTGAAAACATTGCCCCCCACTGAGCTGCAAACGGATCGCTCGTTGGGGTAGTCTTAGTGGTGTGAGTGTTCTCCCCTTCGGAATCTACCATGATTAAGGTATGTAGGTAGGCTACAGTAGATGATGATGCCGAGAAAGGTTCAATCGACCATTTTGATCGAACAATCCGGCTATGATACCATGATAACTAGTATAGCGGAAATATCATATATTGAATCGTGTTATGCATTCTACTTAACTGTCATTGATGATTTCTACATCTATTTGTAATACAATGCTAGTACAATCAGTTCTAAACATCCAACTCTAACTATCACTAAACACATACAAAGCATAGGGAATCTAAGAAAGGTAACACAATAATACATAAAGCTAATTACATTTAACTTATCTAATGTGTGTGTAAAGCATGTGCAGGGACATCATCTTCTTCAATGTGGATCACCATGTGTATGTTTCAACAGCTATGTCTGTCCTGCGCTTCCTACACTAAGACATTTGTGGAGTTTCAGGAATGCTCAAGTTACGGCATCTACTGCTGAAGGCGGAGTCCCTATTAGAGGATGTTAAGGCCTCTACTGTTGAAGGTGGAGTCCCTGTTAGGGGAGGTCCCGGTCCTGGAGGGTGCTCTCGTGGCTCCTAAGGATACTCTGGATCAGGCCATGTCGAATGTTCCTGCACCTCGATCTCGCGTTGCTTAGCCTTTTGTATTCGCAATCCTTGTAATATTTATTTAATGAACTGTTGGAATAAATGAATTTTTCTTCTCGCCAAGTATTCCTCTTTTTATTTTGATTTAGTCGTGTATGTTGTTGAAATACTTTCCTTATTGTCCTGTGGTTGCTTATACCTTGGGGTTTGTTTCTTGTTTGCTTGGTTATATGGAGATCTTTATTCGATGTCTATAACAAGTCTTTGTGTGATCTTAATTCGACCGCTATATTTGGAAATGTTCTAAAAATATTATGTATCAATCAACGTGAATAGCCTATTTGAAAGCAAATTATATTGGGACTAACTCAAAACAAAAAGTGAAAAAAAAATCAGATTCAATAACAATATAGCTTATAACATTAAATTTTAACTTAAGTGTAGTTTAAAATATAAAAAAAAAAAGTATTTCACTACAAGAAATTTGCTCTACAGCGAGGGTAAATTATCGTTGCCGGAAGCACTGTTGGCGCTGCTAAAACCCATTACCGATGCTAAGAGTTGTGCCAATAGACCCCGTGGCTAAAGGTATCGACGACGACATTATGCCGCCACTAAAGGTTTGCCGTTGCTGGAATGAATAGTGAATGAATAGTCTGTTTGATCATTAGCATCGCAAATATGCCGACTCTGTTTACGCATAATTACCGTCGACAGGTATTTGAGGGTAATACTGATTTACAGTGTCCACATATGTGAGATGTAGATTGGAGGCATTAGTATCCGCGTATTTTTGTCCCTATTTGTATGATATTGTATCCAATTTATGTGAGGCAATATAGCTCATTCAACCACAACATTTCGTTGAAAGTAATTACGCATACTTAGCGACGGATGCATCCAACCTGTCGATGCTCGTCCAACAGTATTAAATATTACCCTGTTAATAATAGTTGATGCTAAAATCGAGTTTCAACTACTATGAAAGTTGTTGCTATAGACAATGTTTTGTGTCTGCGTGTTGTCATGGTTAAATGTTATATTAAGCATCAATTACGGATACAATTACAGTTCGTCGACAATGGTTTGTTTTGATGCAAATGCTAATGTTTCTCTTTTCGAATTGTTGGCCATGCTAATGCTCGTAGCCAAGCATACCCAAACAGAATACATAAACAGAAAATACATAAACAGAAAATACAAAAATAGGTAATACACAAACAGCTACTTATGTAGAACCATTTCCAACACATCCGAATTTATATATAGCCAAGCCTTTTAAACAAATGTATGGCAACCAAAACACAAACATAGATGACATGTTCACGTTTACATCATGTCCAAAATATCCATTTACAATCAGTCAACACCTAGTGTACCACCAATCACTATAACTACTAAGCAGGAGTACTTACATCACTTTTCCACGGTTCATGCATTTGGATATGCAAACATAGAAATAACAGCAATCATGGTAGCATCATACTATAGAATATACCCTACAATGACTAAATGGGTGTACACAATGCAATTAAATCAATATTATACACACCGTTGCCAAACATTGTACTTTTCATGACAGCAATATCACGTTGAAAATGTTCCATGCTGGCCTGGAACTCCTTGAGTTGATCACAGAGTGACTCACATTCGGCTGCATTTCTAGCTACTTCCTCCCTTGCCTGCTTTAACTACTTACTTTCCGTCATCCGTGCTGCCTTTGACACCCGACTTCGACGACGCTCAGGTTGGCGAACTTTCTCATACAAGACATCCTTGTCAACAGCAGACTCTTCCTCCCTAGTTGCCAACTGGGCAGCCCTTTCCTCCACTTGTTCCTATTGTGCAAACGGTGTGCCAAGAACATAAATGAGCAATCAGATACAAATGTACAGCACATGTGACTATATGGGTCGGCAGTACTACTTACCAGTATTGATCTGGTTTTATCATCCAACGGCTGTCCTTTCTTGTCCACATGGTTCTTCTTGAACATATGATACTCCCCCAGATGTTTCTCGTTGTTCTTCTCAATCTGCAAGAGTACCATATACTTGTTCAAGGGTAGCTAACTATTTCTTAAACATAACAATTCAATGTTAGGATTACCTCTTCCTGTTCTCTCCTCGCAAATGACGAAGTGCCAGCGGTGTGCCTCGTGACTTGGTGAGCTTTGTTGGCTTTGTTACGATCGCTCTTTAACTTCAAACAATTTGAAGTTACAACCAGTTTACGTTAAAAAAGTGCAGCAGTCATTAACGGTACAAAAAAATACAGTTGCAATAGGGAGGAAGGCATAAACCTTGAACTCGTCTGAGCTGAACCAGTTAACAAGCCACACCCAATCCTCTTTCACCACGTCAGGAGGAATGTTTTGTAACCTTTCTTCATTCGTAAGGTACTTGTCAAAGTACCTTCTCTTTAGATTCACCCTGTAGTTTCTGTACTTCTCTTTAAGAGTACAGATGATCAGCTGCTTCAGGTTGTCATCATCCAGTATCACAAACTTCTCCTGCGAGTTTGAACAATACGAAAATGTTAGAACCAGTTCTTACAACATTTACAAATAGACAGGTTCAATATGTATGTCCTAGTTCCATTTACAACTGAGACTTACCGCCACCAGCAAGAGCATCTTCGTCTCGTAGTCTATTGGAGACTTTGGAATCTCCTTCCAGTCTTTAACCATGAGAGGTGCATTCGTTCGTTTCCTAACAATGCAGCCACACCAACTTGCAAACATCAAAGCATTGTTACTGCAGACTTTACCTCGAGAGTTAAACTTTAGAACCTCTTTTTCGTTGACGCCATTTCTAGACAACCTTATGCATCGAGTTCTCCCTCTACGTAATCTTTCCAATTGAATAATTACTTCTTCCTCTTCCGCAGCTGACACGTAAATCAGGTATCAATTAGATAAACAAGTTGTACAAATGCATGCTTAATAGTATGGGACAAATTAGAAGTTATTACCTATTTGTATACCTGGCGGTTCCTCCACATAGGGGTCCTCCGACTGGATTTCCTCTTCAGTAGACACCTCCAAAGGCGGTTCGACGGGCGGAGGGACTGCATGGATGTTCTCCACAGGTCAAGGGACTGCAGGGATGTTCTCCACAGGCGGAGAGACTGCAGGGCTGTTCTCCACAGGCATAACCCCTATAGCAATGTGTAGTGTGTTAGTTACCGAGCACCTAAAACAGAGGAAATACCTAAGTACAAGACGTAGTAGTGAAAAAAACAACTTACTTGGGGCAGCCCTGTTTATCTTCCTTGGGGATCTACGGATGGGTAGCTTTGAAGCTACGGTTTTTCCGGCGACCATTCTCCGAGTACCCACCATACTGAGAATATATTGTTAAACACAGTAGCATAACTTGAGATTTGCGCAGGTTTCTGGTGTAAAGTTTCCATCTTTAATAGCACAAGTTTTATTCTCACATAACCACCCTTACTGAGCATTCCGTGACATGGTGCAAATAAAAGAATAACAACGACATGCATGAAACTACGACTGCTTAGGGACTTGTTAATCGGCCATGGATCATCGACAGAGGTGAATCTTCGCTTCTAAGTAATGTTTTTTAAAACGAAAAAACGTGTATAAAATGGTCGCAAATAGACGAGATCCAGGGGAAAGGACAGTAAACATGTAAGAGTCGTGCGACATAGACGAACAAAGGGTTTGTTGAACCATACCTTGCTCAACCATACCTTGCTCAACCATACCTTGTGCGCCACACAACAGAATCATCCAATAGGAAATTAGAACCATACCTTGCTGAGGGAAAGTTAGAAGATCGTCCTGCACAGATGGAAGCGAAGCCTGGAGCAGTAGAAGGAGGAAAACTCGCAGAGTGTTCTAGCAGACCCAAATGCAGTGAAAATTAGGCGCGGGAAGAAGAAGAGAAGTCCACTGAAACATGAAAGGACTGAGGCGTCAAATCGACCTGTATGTGATGATGAAACCTACTGCCTCGTGTAGGAACCGAGGCGTCGTAGCTGTTTGAACCGAGGAGACGCTTCAACTTCATCCTCATCCGTAGCAGCTGTTCATCTGAGGCCAGACTCTGCGCAATTGGGCCGTTAAATTGGATTGGCCCGGTCGAAAATGTGATGGACAGTGACCGTGTTTGACATGGATTGGCCCGTGTATGCAAGGCCCGTTCCAATGTGCATCTTATGTATACATCAAACATAACTTGTTTGAATTTTAGATTAATTTTTATAAATTTCTAGATACTTATATTATAGCACAATATGTCTAAATCATGTTTAAAATGAAGACCTTATTATCCTTATGTATGCAATTTAAATCATACTCATGTTATGTTTGGAATACAACTTTCTTATGTGTTATATCCATTGATGTGTAAAAGTGTCTTAGTGTATAACATTATAATACTATACTTTATACAAATGTCTACAAATTTATACAAATTTTACGTATTTTATGAAAAAGATACTTATTATTTATATTTCCTAATGACATCATATGTGTAATAACATAATTTGTATAACAACTCCTCTTAATTATTATAAATTATTATATACTTATCTTATAGCACAATATTTCTACATCATTTTATAAAATCAAGACATATGTATCCTTATATATTAGTTGATGTATCCTTATTCATTTTATGTTTCAAATACAACTTTGTTATGTGATAGTCTAGTTGATGTGTCAAAGTGTACTATTGTTTTACTTTATACAAATGTATAGATTTGTATAGAAATGTATACAAATTTATACAAGTGGCTACAAATTTAATATCAACTTATACAAATTTTACTTACTTTGTTGAACAATATAACTTTCAAAAGTGTATGGTGTTATTAATTGATGAAATAAATGTCTACCATGAGTCATGGTGTTATAACAATGTGTCAAGGTGTTACCACTATGTGTCAAAGTGTTAATCACTATGTGTCAAAGTGTTAACATGTGTCTACATGTTACATCTCATGTATATGACAGATAAACAATGTGGACACACAATTCGGTCCATAGTAGACTTGACACATTGCTCCCTGTCATCTTACAACCCGACCTCTACATACAAGTCCACCTCTGTCTACTTCAGTTCTTAAGCAGGTCGAGTGGAGCTTCAAGGAGATCCCAAGTAGTGCAGCTTCCATTTGCAGCAGGAGTTCCAACTTCTGCATGACAGCCATTCAGCTTCATACGGTAGAGTTCTGTCAGTGGCCTGCAGAAGTGATCATGAAAAGTACAGCAAAGGAGTGTGTTGTGTGTTCTTGTTCAGATGCAACACATTTTAATGGCAAGAACGTGCAGATCGTGAGCTTTGGGTTGCATCCCTTCACTGTTTGACAATGTATTCTGTCCAGATCGTGAGTTTCAATGTATTCTGTTTGCATCCCTTCATTTTGTCAGCACATGCTATCTATTTGCTGAGGATGAATTGGATTACATTTTGACAGCACATGAATTGAATTGGTATCTATTTTGACAGCACGTGGATTGGATTGGATTAGAATGACATAGATGAGGATGAATTGGATTAGAATGACATAGATAGGATTAGAATGACATAGATTGGATTGGAAACGGTTTTTACAGAGTGTAACACCACCTACAGTCGACAGCATGTTGTGTATGGCAGTGTTGGTCCAAAACAGAATGTATGACAGTATTTTGAAAGTATAAATATATGTCTGTGTGTGAAAAACAACTGAATGTATGTTTTGTGAAAAACACCAGGGCACATGACAGTTATTTTCGTTTGACAGCATTTGAGCTGCAATTTCGAGCTGCAGCAGGCACACCTTTTGGCAGCATTTGGACAGAACGAGAACCAGTTTACAGGCCACAAGTGATGAGCTGCAATTGACTGCATTTTCGCCTGCTGTTTTGCCATCTTCCAAGTACAGATTCCAGCTTCCAAATGCAGTTTCGACTTACAACAACAGCATGACCAACACTTACAGCACACACGTACAACACAACCAGCTACACAGCACAACCAGCTACACAGTTACACAACACTTATAGGAAGTACTGATATTTCAACACAACAACTAGTGAACCAAATAATCTCAATACTAAACAATCTCAGTATGCAGCACTCAATTCGGACAGAACATACAAATCTGTAAGAAATACAGCTCGGTATTGAATAAACTCAGTCGAACCATCTCATTTCGGACAGAACATACAAATCTGGACAGAATAACAGCTCAATATTGAACAATCTCAGTAAAACCATCTCATTTCGGACAGAACATACACATCTGGACTGAATAACAGCTCAATATTGAACAATCTCAGTAAAACCATCTCAATTCGGACAGAACATACAAATCTGGACAGAATCTGGACAGAACATACAAATCAGTAAAACCATCTCAAATCTGAACAGAACATACACATTTGAACAAAATAAACAATTCTCACATTGACAGAATCTACGATCCTCACTATTGAACAATGACAGAATTAAATTCCTAGCTATTGAACAATTACCTTAAGAAACATACAAACACTCTTCTATTGCACACTTAGTTACGATGTAGCATCATCCTCATCGTCATCCTCATCCATTTCACCCTCAAGGTCGTCGTCGTCATCGAAAAAATCGTCCTCAAATTCTGTATCTGTGTCACTGTCTGTTCCATCATTAGTAATGCCCTCCTCATCTGGCTCAAGAACATCTATGTCGTCAAGGCCTTCAGTTGCTTCTGTCAAGGCTTCTGTGGTCATCTCCGGGGTGGCATCTTCAACAGATATTTCGAGAGCCTCAATGTCATTTCTACACCAATCAACCACATCATCGACAGGAACTACATTCGGTACATCAACAACCAGGGCTGATGTTTCCTGATATGGCTCCACTGACTCCTCACTCATTTGACCCCCAATCACAAATCATTTTTTGGACTCTGCCCTCAGCGCAGTGCTCCAATAAGGGTTAATGTTCTCCTGTAAGTAGAAAACTTGGGATGCTTGAGCTGCAAGTACGAATGGCTCATCGGTTGATAAATTGTTTTTGGTATTGACACACACAAATCCGTACTCATCAATTTTCATCCCATTGAAGGATGAAAGTACGTTGTACCAATCACATTTGAACAACACAACCGATAGGTGACCAAGGTACTGCAGCTCAACCACCACCCTCAACACTCTGTAATAATCAATTGCACCTTCAATGGGGTTGTTATCGGATGTACTCGCATAGCACGTTGTCTTAGCTTTGCACAACACACCGCTGTTGTCAAAACTCCTCATTACAGACCGCTCTTTGGTGTGGAAGATGAACCCATTTGCTTTATAACCAGTATATGTCTTAGCTCCATATAACGGTCCTCGTGCCAATGCCTTTAGTTGGCGACCTCTCTCATCCTCAGCCGATCCAACTATTCGACCAACCTGAGAATGCAAATACTCCAACCGTCATTAACGTTGACATTAAAAGGAATACCCATTCCTATCCATGTCATAGTGTCATACCCTGCCCTCCAACCATGGTATGAATGTTCTATTGTGCATGACATCGATGTTCCGCCTACTCACCCGTGCGCCTAGTAGTTGCCTCTTGTGTTCACTACGTACATGGACAAGACAACCAATCCGATTGTTAGATGTAATGCTGTTAAAAGTTTGAGAATAAACATAACAGTAAAGGTGAATGCAATACTCGATGAATGGCTTCACTTCTTCAAACTGATTAAGGACGTATAAGTGGCACTGCTCCCATTCCGTGTTTGACAGTTTACGGACAATTGCACGACCTACTGGAGCTCCTACCGGCTGGAAGATCGATAACCCATCTGCCGCCCTTGGAGTTACCTCAGTTACTATAACCGACTCATGTCTTGTAAATTTGGTCTCAATGTCATGGAGATATCTAGAAGAAAATGTCAAACATTCCAGAGCAATATAACCCTCCGCTATTGACCCTTCCGGACGACTATGATTACGCACAAACGACTTCATTATCCCCATTATCCTACAATAAGAACATATTATTAGTGAGACACCTCTTCTGTCAAAGGCATACTTCATTAAAGAGTGAAAAAACTTACCTTTCGATTGAATACATCCAACGATATTGCACTGGCCCATCTATTTTTGCTTCCTCTGCTAGATGGATGATAAGATGGACTGTAATATTAAAGAAATTTGGTGGGAAGATTCTCTCTAGATTGCACATTGTCATGGGTAATTGCGACTCCACCTTCAACAGATTCGACGGGTGCAACTCCTTAGAGCATAGAATCCTGAATGTGTTAGTCATGTCTATCACAACTTTGCATACATGTTTGGGGAGTAATCCTTTAATAGCCACAGATAGGATATGTTGCATGAGAACATGGTAGTCATGACTTTTCAACCCAATCAATTTTCTGTCTTTCACCTTAACGCAACGTGAAATGTTTGATGAATAACCGCTAGTAAGTCTCAAGTTCTTAAGAAACTCACACAATTTAATCTTCTGTTCCTTTGATAGGGAAAAGCAAGCTGGTGGTAAGACCATTTTTGTTCCTCTACGGACTGGATGCAAGCTCGTTCTTATGCCTAAGGCCTGTAAGTCGAGCCGAGCATTAAGGTTGTCATTCGTTTTACCGGCAACACCCAATAACATCCCAATGAGGTTATCACACACGTTTTTCTCAATGTGCATCACACCCAAATTGTGAGGGATTAAGAGGTGCTGCCAATAAGGTAATTGGTAGAATATGCTCTTTTTTTCCAATTTTCAGTAGTTGAGTCTATTCCAACCTGAATGGCGGTTGAGTCTTACCGAACATGACTGGATCAAGATTCTCTAGCACATGTAACACTTCCTCCCCCGATAGTCTTTGTGGGGCCATCCGTAACTCTCGTTTCCCATCGAATGAACTTTTGTTTCTTCCCCATGGGTGATCGGTGGGGAGGAATCGTCTGTGTCCCATAAAAGAACATTTTCTCCCATTCTTCAATCGACAATAATGGGTGTCCATTTGACAGATAGGACATGCCAAATTACCGTAAGTAGCCCAACCGGACATGTTCGCATAGGCAGGAAGATCATTAATGGTCCAAAGTACAGCTGCGCGCATCTGGAAGTTTTCTTTCTTGTCTGCATCATATGTGAGCACACCATTCGACCATAACTCATTCAGCTCTTCGATCAACGGTTGCAGATACACGTCTATGTCATTTACTGGAGCCTTTGGTCCGGGAATCAACATTGATAGCACGTAGTTTGTATCTTTCAAACACACCTCGGGAGGCACATTGTATGGAATAAGAACAACTGGCCACATGCTATATGGGTGACTTTTATCACTGTACGGATCAAACCCATCCATAGCTAATCCAAGCCTCACATTTCGTGGGTCTTCCCCAAATGCAGGTAGTACGCTATCAAGTTTCTTCCAAGCGTCTGTATTAGCAGGATGACGTAGAATACCATCCTTTAATCGTCGTGTATGGTGCCAGGTCATAGAGGAAGCAATTTTGGGGGACATGAATAATCTTTTCAACCTTGAAGTTAGTGGAAAATATCGAAGTACTTTGACTGGTAGCTTCCCTCTTTGTCGCTTCGATTGCTCTGGTATATCCAGTCCTCCAGTGTTGTGTCGAGGTTTAATCCATCTTGACTCCCCACACGTTAGATACACATCCAAATTGGCGTACTCTTTTCTAAATAGTATACAGTCATTTACACAAGCATGCATCTTTTGGTAGTCCAGCCCTAACCCTCCTATAAATTTCTTGGCTTCGTAGTAGGACTTAGGGACTGTGTTCCCTGGTGGCAATACTTTACTTAGCATGCGATGTAGCTCATCAGCGAACTTGTTTGAAGCCTTGTACAGTGCCTTGAGATGCAACAATTCAAATAAAAAGGACATCTTCGTGTAGGAGACACAACTGGGATACAAGCCGTTTTCACAATCTTCTAATAGCTTATAAAATGTCCTAGCATCGGCGTTTGGTTCCTCACCTTCGTCCACCCTCATACCACCGAACCCATCATGCACCATATCCTCCATTTCCCCACGAGATGATGAATTCCTACCATTACAGATCACATCTTCAAATTCTTCCCCATGATCCACCCATGTAGTATAAGTTGTCAATATTCCCCATTTTTCAAGATGGAGCTTAATAGTAGTTCTCCCCATTAAGAAAGCACCAACACAGTTATTGCAAGGACAGTGAATCTTACCATCCCAACTGGAATGAGAGTAGGCAAAGTCGAGAAACGAAGCAACCCCTTCCTTATATTCCCCACTTTGCCGAGGTTTGGTCATCCAACTCTTATCCATCGCACTTCTATTTCTGCAAAGAAATATCAATCCAACTCTTTGGGATTAAAAATACAGCACAACAGTGTAGAAACATGCAGTACAAGAAGTAGCATCATCAGTTGTTGACAGTTATCCAGACAATTTGTAAAAGTTCAAATATGCATTTTCGTTTATGTGTGGATCGAACCAAACGGAACCAGGGAGCTGTCCGTTGGAACCGTACGAGCTGCAGCTAGCTTAATTGCTAGTTAATTAGTTGTTATACGCAAGAGTAGAACTCCTTCGATCGACTTGTCCAATTTTATCAGCACAGTTGTTACTTGTTTGTAGCAGCACATTTTTTGGGGCTAAACAGTACAACTCATGACAATTCAATACGCACAATTAAGCTCATGACCGTTGGCTATATATAACACACAATTAAGCTCATGACAATTCAATTCGCAATTACAAGAAGCCACATCTGACTATTCATACCAGCCTACCTGAGGAGAAATGCTTGTCACGGGATACTGCAGCAAACGACTTCACGATTGATCGGCACCAGATGGGTTGCTTCCTGGAATGTCTGCGCGCAACCTACGTGCGTCCTGGGAGTCGATCTGAAAGGGAATCCGTTCTTGGCAACGGTCGTCGATGGACTGAGGAAGGCTCTAGTCTGCATAGGGGAGTTTTGAACTGTACTAGAAAAAACGGTATGTTCTGTTATAATTGCGGGTATAGAGTTTAGCAACGGCAATACATATATTACCATTGAAGTTATGCCGATACTGTTTACCCATTTATTACATCAATTAATTTTGAAAGTAAACATACTGTTTTGCAATACCAACATATTCCGTTACTGAATATCACTATTAACCTCGTCTGAGTTTCTGACACATGGATTTTATCGGCACAGACATATTGCGACGACAAACGTCAATACTAAAGGATTGTTTGTGCTACGACAAATGTGTTGACACTAAAACGTGGCTACTGGGACGTATTAAAATGCCGTCACTTATACACCTTTGTACCAACCCACTCCTTGTGTCAACAAATTAATTTCGTGGCTGTTGATACAGATTCTTGTAGTGTTTTAACTTAAGTGAAGTTTAAAATATATAAACGTTGCAATGTATATATCCATACTAGTGAGTAGGTGTCACATGTAGTTTTTTTTATCCTAATAGACATTCCATCCGTGACTTTCAGTGATGGTGAGGTATAATTTGGTAATTAAAACTGGTTGGTTTGGTATTTGATTTATAATTAGGATATATTTGAAAGAAGAAAAAAAAACTTCTTCTTGGCTTATTTCTATTTAGTCTCGTTATCTCATGTTAGAGTACTATGATAGATAAGTTTAGAAGTGATGGCCTTATATGTTAGACCCTAATTTTATTATGTTGTTATATAGCCCTTAGTTCTTCCTATATAAGAAGTTCTACACCTTGTATTTCAATATCTCAAGATTACACAACGTGTTCAATAATAAAATTTTGTGTTCTTTATTATTTTCTACATATCACTTTATGACTATCATGTTTTTGTTGCAATTTTTTTGTTGATTCATCTTGAATTCGTCTCTATTTAATTTGGAATTCATCTTGAGCTCATACATCTCCCATTCTTCATCGCATGTGTCTTCAGATCATCAATTCAAGTTCCTGCAATTCAGATCATCAAGGTTGCTGCACTTCAGACTAATATATTTCATAGAGTAATGTGTGGAGAAAATAAAGAACACAAAGTTTTTACTATTTCAAACATTGTGTGCACTTGAGATAATGAACTACAAGGGGTAATGCTCCTTATAAAAGGATTACTGATTAAGTAGCAATATAGTAAACATAGTATGAGTGAGTTGTTCTGAGTACCGTATAAATTTATGGATTCTTGAAACCTGCTCAATATAAATCGATTCCTGATTTTCATATCTTTACCCTACCTAGTTTGTAATGTAACTGGAAATGGTGGTTGAGTTTAGGTTGGAGGCATTTTCGATCTAAGAAATGGTGCTCGAGTGTTACAAGAAATCTGAGGATTTCGTTGATGCTGCTATGGAAGTGACGAAGTTTGAGATTGTCACCTTCCTTCAAATGGTAGTCGATGACATCAAAGTGGTTGAAACCAAATCTCAAATGTTTCTGCACCTTAATCTCCCGTTGCTTAGCCTTTTGTATTCCCAGTCCTTGTAATCTTTATTTAATGAACTTTTGGAATGAATGAGATTTTCTTTTCGCCGAGTGTTGTTGTTTTGATTCTGATTTAGTCGTGTTTGTTGTTGAAATACTTAGCTTACTGCCCTGGGTTTGTTTATACCTTGGTGGTTGCTTCTTGTTTGCCTTGTTACAGGGAGATCTTGACTCGTTCTCTATAACAAGTCTTTGTTTACTTGGTTATAGGGTAATGTTAATTCAACCTTTATTATAAGTCTTTGCTTGCATGGTTATAGGGTGATCTTAAATCGACCGCTATAACACGTGTATTTGTTTTTGGTTGATTATACACACAATTTTAGTTTGTTCATGAGTTTGTTGGGATTGTTGCTCTTAGTAGATGTTATTGTGCAATCGAATGATACTTTTGTATTTGAATGACAAATGCCAATTATCTATTACAAACATTAAATACCAATCATACAAGGAATCTATATCAATCTTCCAATAACTTTGTATAAATCATGCAAGAAACCTTTTTAAGAGCTCTACATTAAAAGGACGGTATAATTGTATACCTTACATGTACTTCTTTCCTCGTCAAGTGATCTTTTTTAGTTGTCGGCCATATCGTAGGGCTAATTTTTAACTCGTGGGAGATTATGTCTGCTTTGATTCCCAACATTTCGCTAGGGCTCCAAACAAATAGTTTGTTATACTTGATAATCTAAATTGTCAAGGCCAACTTTTGTTTATCTGACAACGTGGTCCCTATCCAAATTCTCCCTTTTGGACCGTCAACTTTGACCTCGATTAACTCCTATGCTGGTGAGAGACGAAGTTCGTCTTCCATTGGATCCATCTCTATCTCGATGATTTCTTTGTGTTTCCGTTGGTAGAGCTAGTTTGCATTTCACTCTCTGGACATGACTTGGTCTCCCCAATACTTTTCCTATCCCATTAGAAGTAGAACATTTCAGTTTCTGATGCGCCGTGGAGGCACCAATCTTGTTGGGGTTGATCTTTGTTTTTCCTAGGATGGCATGGTAGGGAGACGAGGCATCCACTATAAGTAAGAGGCCTTCAATTGGAATGTACTTTAATCCTTCCCCCAAGACCATGGTGATGTTCATTGCTCCTATGGGGAAAATTGTTAGTTTAGCGAGTCTGAGGAGAGGGGAGTCTACCTTTTTTAGATCCTCTCTCGCCCTTCATGTCTTCTCTTGTGTTTTTAGGAACATGATATCTGATGAACTGCCTTCATCCACCAACAATCCTTTTTACGTCGGTAATTATGGCCAGAGCATTGTCGTGAGATGACACTACATGAGCCAAATCTTTGTCGGAAAAAAACATAACAATATTCTCCTAGGAGGTAGTCTTTTTCATGCCCGCGCGATGATGGATAACCGGGTGACATATACCTCGTTGGCCTCACTGTGTTCCCTGACTGCCGCAAAGCTCATGACTGTTAGGTTGACAATTTCACTCGTCATGGATTTCTCTCAATCCGTATTTGGATGAGTCTGAATTCTTCACGACCTTTTGATTCAGTTGCCACATATGGCGCAAATTTTTGAACGGGGTTGATCCATGTCAGAAATGTTGGGAGATATGTGTCAATATCACATGAGCACACTCGTCGGACGAAGTGATTGGAAGCTCCATGACCTGCAAGAAGGGGATAATGAAGTTTGTTCCTCTACATGCCTCTCTAATGCTTAAGTGAGTATCAAGTTTGAATGTATGAACCTTTTTGCAAAGAGAATAATCATGATGTATTTGTACGTTGGACAGTATCTTACTGTCCATTATCTAATGGTTAATATTTGGTGTTTGAGATCTCGCGGAGGATCTTGACCAAGTTTACTGATATCTTTAATTGTTATTGCGCACTAAGATTTAGTGTAACTCTTAGATCTGGTCTCATCTTAGTGGTTGAGAATAATTTTATCTTATCACATGTAAGTCTCATGACTTTTACACCCCCCGGGATAACCGATTCTCAATGGCGTAAAATCTGATTTAGTGAAACTATATAAGCCTCTGGATAATTACAATCAAAATTCCATCTCCTTTAAACTCAATGGATCTATCAAGTTAGCATATAACTAGAATGAGTCCTAAGCTTGTTTTGTTTAGATGCTGCTATGAGGAAAAAAATAGTTTAGTTTTGTTGCGACACAAGGGGATTATACTACCATTTTCTTGTAAATTCTGCTTTTTATAAGGTGACTTAGTCATACCATATCCTGGTAATTACTTCATTCTCAGTACATTGATTAAAATTTTATTTGATTTAGGGGAAGGACAAGATGATGCTGAGAATGAGAACCAAATTGAGAATGATGAAAACCGAGTTGTTGCTGATAATGAGAACGCTGCAGAACCTGCAGCAGCCAACAATCAGCTGTGGGCGATAGTGAAGGAGATTCAGATGATCGTGTTTAGGTCCATTGCTTCGCTGCTTCCTGGTTTTCACAACATCGATTAGGGTTCATGTTGGAGCTACATACTGTGTTGGGTTAATCTTGTTAATCTTTTTGAAATCAGTACAAGAACATTTTTCTGTTTTAGAGGTTTATGGATGTAATGATGACTGACAAAAATAGAAGCTTGTTGTCTAATTATTAATAAATAAATTTCTTTCTGTTCTTAAGTACATTAATTATTAATTAATTAATTAATTAATTTCTGTTGGCTCCGATTAGGGTTCGACAGCAAAGGGAAGTAATAGAGAGGAGTTCTTCGGTTGACAGGAAACGGAAGTGAGGAGTTGCAAGGGAAGGGGCAGCTCATGGGTTTTGGGGGAATAGAGACCGGTTCGGTTTAATGGAGGGAACCAGTTCGGATGTTGGTATTGGAGGGAAAACAACTAGAGGGTAGTTTTGGCATTTTCATTTTTTCTTATTTTAACGTTCAAATGATATAGCACGTGATCTGCACGTGTCAAACTTTAATAGATAAATAGACGGAAAAACTAACGTTTCTTCAAAAACAAACAGAATGAAACATCGTACATCAAAAACCCGCGGCCCAAAACAAGTTACATCGATTACCAATTTTGGCAAACATGTTACATCGTTTTCATACTTTTCCCTATTTTTAACGCTGGATTGCAATACTTACTGACACTAAAAATTCGAGTTTAGTGATAACATATTCTGCTGTTGATACCACTAATTAGTGACAATGTTTGCTTTTGTTAATATAGTGTATAATAATGACAGAATTTGTTATCACTCATGTTGTTCGAGTTGTTGAGTTTAGTGACAGCATTTTGCTGACCCGCCAACCTTTTGCCACGAGATCTATTAAGACAATAGATATATTGTTATTATTACTTAATATAGACTATTGAGCTTTCATTACCGTTGCTATAAAACGTCTTTCTTAGTAAAAATTGTTTATTGAGTGATATTTTGAAAGTTGTAAAATATTGTTCACATTATCATATATATTTTTTTTATGCAAAAATTATCTATCATCACTGGAAACCATCACGCAAGGATCAATAAAATAGACACTTTCTAGATCAATTAAAATACATTTATGTGTGTCTTGTTGTAAACAGATGATTTTGGCTCAGGGTCAAAAACTGTACGCAAGGAACCGGATCTAGAAAAAATTGAACTGAACTGAACCAGCCCCACTATCACCCACTACATGCACTACACAACATTTGAGTCCTATCTTTGATTCCCTCGTACTTTCATGAAGATGTATCCTACCCAAAACCAAGAAAGGACAAAGGAAAGGGAGATAAATGGAGGTAGGCTTCAGTGGTGAATGGAGGAAGGGCCAAAGGTTTTAGAAGGCGAGAGAGATTCGGTTGAAGGGAAGGAGCCGAAGGCCACAACAAGGAGAGGTAGGCGTGAGTGATTTTCATTTTTTGAGAGAATGAGTAAAAACAATATTGGTAATTATCGGTCTCGGTTTCTCGTGCGGTATCTAAACTCTGGATAACTTAGGTATATCCCTTTCGTATTCAATGTTTTATTTATATTTCTTAATGTAAATGAATTTTTTCTTATCAATATTATGTGTTATTAGTTATATTTTGTATAGGAATCGTGCTCGATTTTAAGTTCAGTATAACTTTGGGGTCATTTTAGGCATTTGTGAAATTTATGGGGGTTGTTTTGGTAAAAAAGATAATATTTTAAAAAATTACTTAGGTCATTCCCAAACTTTGATTATGGTTATAACTCAGTTCTTCGACTCTCGGGTCATTTTGGGACTTTGTCGAGTGTTATAAACCAAACTAAAAACATTTTGGGCCATTTTTGCCATTTTTGCAATTTTTAAAATAGTTTTCCCAATCAGCCCGAAATTTTAAATATTTGCATCTTGGTCCCTAAACATTTCTGGGCATCCCATTATTTCTCAAGGTGTTACAAATTAGTCCAACATTCTTCGTATTTTCAAAATCATTCGTATACGTTTGACAGGTCTTAAAATGACCCCAAAGTTAAACAACCTTTTTTTAGCACAATTAACTTTATTCTCTCTTGTTTATTTATTTTAAATTAATTCAAAAATAACAAAAATGCTCGTATATTGTTAATTAAAAAATGCATGTAATCTTTTTGCCAAATTTGATCAAAACGGGCAATTATGGTAAATTGGTAAAATAAGTTCAAAAGCAGACTAAAGTACTAAAATGGAAGATTATGAGATCGCGAGCTCATACAACATAATCAAATCCCCATACTCAATTCTCCGGACGTATACCTTTTCCAAGACCTAGGATGTTAACAGCATGCACCCTATGCAAATTCTAGGATTTCGATTAGCCTTTAATTAATCGGTGACGACTTTTCCATTTTTCGGTTTGGTTGATGACCCCGCGTGACCGGACCCGTCGCTCTCCAAGACCTGACATTTTCTTAGCGAAACAAAAAAAAATATATTTCAAAAGGGTCGGGGAAAGTCGGATCGGACGTCCTACAATTTGGCGACTCTGCTAGGGACTTATCTATTTAGAGGGTTAGGCTCGTGATCCTCTATAGCATGTGAGGTTCCGCTGGTTCACATGACCTAGAAATTCCATCCATTTAGAACAAAACCTCCACATCGTGTTTAACCTTTACCAATTCTGCGTGTGAATTAGAAGTTAGCCCTACAATTGTGAATGGGAGTTTGGCCCATTGTTTGGGCCTTTTGTATTATATATTTCAGACTTCTGTAAATGTAATACGAACCTTACTAATGAAATTTACATTCTCGCACTTGTATTGCATTTTTGTAAAAAAAGTGTTAGTTCCGTTCATTCTGTCCTATATCCTTAGGACGTTTTACGCACCATCTTTGGTAAGGATGAATCAAACAAATCATTGCCCTAACATTAAGGCCATACAGCCTCCTATGGTCGAAATTGCCCAAATATTGAAAGCCATGAAAAAAGGAAATAGGAAACACGTGAATGAGAAGATTTGTGAAGTTCATAAGCTCACAAGTTACAAAGTCAAGGGGGTTCTCTTTGATACCTTGTATGAATTTTGCATTGTGGAAAACGTGTCTGCATGATTACGAACAACTGAATACGTTCACAAGTTCCATTTGGCACCTGCAAGTCCGACTTTCAACCCAGAGGGGATATACCCGAACAACCATCGCCATTCTAGTAATGTGAGGGGTACCTTGGAATAATGTGTGGGCAACGTAGCTGAGTTGAATGACACCCTTGAATAATTTAGACATTTCTTTGAACCAAAAACGAGGCGAATAAAAATATTTTCAAAATGAATGTCCTCGACCTTCGTTCGAACCAAGGAACAAGCAAAAAATGCACTCAATGTGTTGCACCGTCATGTGAAACAACTTAAGAATTAGACTTCAATTGGCCATACAAATGGAATCAAAGTATACGAATGGAATGAACGAAACATACAAAATTTGAAAAACCAATCATGCATGATCATTTGTGTATTCATTATTCTTACTATGGTATTTTGAACTTAGTTTCCGTGAACCCATGCAACATTCGACAATTCAAGCACCTCAAGAACAAAAAAGGGAACCATGATTCAGGAGAAGTTTGGAACAGTACGTATTAGAGTACGTGGACGACTGTATAGAGATACATGTTGGTGTTGTTCAACATCGTGAACGAGCAATCGTTATCGATGATTTGGTTGCTATAGGAGGAACTTTATCTATTGCGATTCAACGTGTCAGAAACTTGTGATTCAACTGAATCATGAGAGGTGACATGCTACAACTGGTATTGTTCGAGAATCAAATTACAATTGTCCTATCTCCAACTCGTTCTCGAGATTTCTTACCCCGGTTCGCCCGGACCTCGGTGCGAGAATGCAGATGACGTGCCTCGAGAGATTTATTACATAAACTCTAGGACCCAGATTAACAGCATGTACTCCGATCAAACTCCGATCAAACTCCGATCAAACAGGAGAGATGGTTGTAATTAAGAAGGTTCTTCAGGATAAACGGTACTTGTGGAATACTTCTCTAAAATTTACTGTCTTCTTCGATGGAGCCCGACTGATCTGTACCCGATGTGAGGAAGCCAAAGGGAAGCCACGGTCAGACTGAATGGAAGAATTGCTTAGACAAGGAGAAAAAAGAAGATTTACAAATTTGCAGTTACACTTAAAATTACAACGCCTAGTCTGTTCAACATGATGTGAGAGACATTAATTCTCGATCAAGTAACAGATCAATCGACTCTTCCTTTTTGTCATCATCATCTACGAGTTGCCCCAGACGACATTGCAATTTGGAACACAAAATAAGCGGAGACCAAATTTTATCAATTCCCGAATGCAGTGAGTGAGGAGTATGATCAGGAAAAACAAGATTTACACTGAGAAAACGCGTTACCTGAGGTGGAATCGGCTTATGCGAATATCCAGTTAGAAAGGGACCGGACAAAAGTAATGGGTACCGTAGCAAGCAGGGACACCAAGGTTCCCAACACCGGAATCGGGTCCAGCTTCTATGTTACCTTCGCTCATAGGAAGTGACAATCAGAGTCTAAGCGACCCACGTTACCAGGCCACAATCGGTCACCGGAATAGGGAAGGCTATTTTTTGCCTACTAAAGGAGATGATAAAAATACCTCCCTTATGTTCGATCGAGCTGAAGCACATGCGACTGAAATAGAGTTGAAGAAATGTCATTGTTGACATAGGGGAGACGCCATCGAGACGCCATTCTTGACACGATACAAACACCATTGTTGACTCTTGTAGGGGAGATGCATGCGAACGCGGGGAGACGTCGTCGTTGATGCATGCATGAGAGAAGTCATTTTCGACGCATGCAGCAAGGATTGACACAGGGGAGACGCAATTGTTGACACAGGACAAACGTTGTTGTTTACTCATGCAGAAGAGTCGTCATTGTTTACTCGGGGAAGACGTCGTTGTTGACTCCTGCAGCGGAGATGCCATCTTTGCCCCGGGAAAGACGTCGTTGTTGACAACAAGGAAGACGTCGTTGTCGATGCAGGGAGAGTACATTGTTGATAAAAGCATCTCACAGTGGCGGCGTCGATCGGAAAGGCATGAAATGTAGCCATTACTGAAAGTTTCGTCATAGCAAGGTGGAGTACTTCCAACTAGTTGGATTCCCCAAAGGGTGGAGAAACCCATGGAGGGACAACAACATCGAGGCCAGCAACGTTGTCACCACGGAGATGAAAACTGCGAAGAAGATAAGCAGGCCAGTGATCACCTTGTGTTCTTATTTGCGTCCTTGCGTACAAAAAAATTGGCAACGCTCACACCCATAAGTAAAATTTCTCTGGGAAACCAAAAACAACCTATGTAGATCAAAATCAAAGAGATTTCAGCTTATTGTTGTACAATCGAAGAATCAGACGGTTAACCATGATTCACTAATATAAAAAGATACCCAGCGTACGAAGTTCCCAGAGAATGCCACAAGAAAATGACTGAATGGTCATGCGAGGAATGACTTGCAATTAAATTCCTAGTGGCCCGACTATACCCATTTGAGATGCGTGAATGCTAAAGAAGATGAGCATCTAATGGAAGAAATTCTTGAAGGTTGTTGCGGCCCACACATAAACGTGCGAGACTTGGGTACTTTTGGATCACCATGACAGCTGACTATATAGAACCTGTCTGACAATATCACATCTACCAAGTGTACGCACGAGTTCTATCCCATGACTTCCCCATGGTCTATCTCAATGTGGGGCATCGATGTAATCAACATGATTTTCCCAAAGGCATCCAATGGTCATCATTTCATATTGATTGCAATCGATTATTTCACTAGAGGGTAGATGTTATTACCCTGCATCAATAACGGCAAAGACCATTACATTTTTCATCAACCAGGACATCATCGTGCGCCAGGGGGTTCCGAAGTCAATCACCACCGGCAATACAAGAAATCTGAATAACAAGTTAGTCGATGGGTTATGTGACCAATTTAAGATCAATCATAAAAACTCAACTCCATATTGCCCACATATGAATGGAACAATGGAAGCAACAATTAAAGGACTTTCAAGATACGATGCCTTGGGCACACATGGCATTCAATAACCTTAATACGAACATCAATAGGGGCAACCCCATTCTCCCTTGTTTACGAAACCGAAGTCGTGTTGCTAATTGAAGTATAATTCCCATCAACTAGGATCCTCGTCGAGGCAGAGATGGACGAGTCATAGTGGGTAAGATGCAGATAACATCAATTGAACCTCATGATGAAAGGTAACTCATCGCGTTGTGCCATTTAACAGGAAGATGCGCCCGAGAGAATTGGAAACGGGCAATCTAATTCTAAAAAAAAACCATTCAATTCAATCCAGACTCTCGGGGCAACTTTATGCCTAAAATATGAAGGGCCTTATGTCACCAAAGAGACATTCACCAGAGAAGCCATGATCGTCACCAACATGGACGACCAAGAACTCCACAGTCCAATCAACATGGACACAGTCAAAAAATACTTAAAGAGCTCGTAACCAAAAACCGAGCCTTCGAGAGTGAGAGAAAATTCTCTCTAAATTGAAAACCCGAAAGGGCGGTTTTGGCAAAATTAAGGGAACATGGGCATGATTAAAATTCCCTAGAAACGACGATCATGGAAAAATAAGAAGAATAAATTACTTGCTAGGTTGAAAACCCGAAAGGGCAACCTAGGCAAAAATTAAAGGAACCGAGAGGTGCGGTAAAAAAAATATTGTAGCAAAAGGATAGAAAATTGAGAGACAAAAAAACTTTCAAGTCAAGTCACACTTTCAGGGCAAGGTTGTGTCTAAATATGAAATGTATTATCTCGTCAAAGAGAATTTCAGCAGAGGATCCATGATCATCACTGACATGGACAACAAAGAACTTACCAGTCCAATCAATATGGACGCAGACAAAAATAATTAAAATCTCTTAACCAGAAAGCGAGCCTCCAAAAATGAGAGAAAATTCTCCCTAAATCGAAAACCTAAAAGGGCGGTTTACGCAAAATTTAGGGAAGAGGGGCATGATTAAAAATCCCTAAAACGGGGGATCATGGAAAAAGGAAAGGAATCAAATCCCTGCTAAGTTGAAAACCCAAAAGGGCAACCTAGGCAAAAATTAAGGGAACCGAGAGGTGTGGTAAAAAAAATATCGTAGCAAAATGAAAGAAAATCGAGAGATTAAAAACTATAAAAATGCTCAAAAGTGGACGATGTTAGGACATATGTATGATTACATATGATATGAGGACTTGTTAGTAATTTCTGTCAAGGACTGATATGTTAATATAGCAAAGTAGTGCTCTATAAATACTGATACTTGTCACTGTTTTACCTAACTAGAGATGATAGTTTAGTTTGATTGCTTCATTTGCATGTAAGTTTTCATTTATCTTCTTTCTTCACCTCTTCATTGTTCCGAAGGTTTTAACATGGTATTAGAGCAAGTCTTTCATGTGTTTCTGTTCGTTGTGAATCAGTTTGTTGCAATCTTTGCTTTTGTGCGTGATTCAGTTGTAATTTTTTAATTCAGCTGTTGCGGTTCATTGTTTATCTGGTTTGATGGAAGAAATTACATCGTCCTTCTTCAACAAGAAGGTGAGAAGAATTTTCAGTCATGGCGCCAGCAGGTTCTTTTGTCCGTTTGAGGACACAACCTTGAATCACATCTCTATGGCAATGTCACGGTTCCTGGACCTAATGGAACAGAGGGTCCAAATCCAGACTATATGAAGTTTGTGCAGAAAGACAGTTCCCTGGCTCCGTGGATGCTAGCCTCTGTATCGTCTCAAGTCAGTCGTGGCCTCATTGGCTGTATGACAGCATCATCAGTCTGGCAAAAGCTTCACAGAGATTTTTCGTCATCTTCAACTACCAGGATAATGCACCTGTATGATCAAATTAAAGTAACGAAGCTTCCACATCAGTCTATGAGAGACTACCTGACCTTGATTCAGCCTGCCTGTGAAAACTTGACCAGCAGTGGTTATCTAATCGAAGAGATGCAACATATCTCTATAGTGCTTAATGGAGTCAACGGACAATTTGACAATGTGATATATGTGATTCATGCCAGTAGGATCTCAGTCTCAGTCACAGAATAACTACAATTCAGGAAGAGGTAGAGGTCGTGGCAGGGGATATGGATCCAATAGACCTCAATGCCAATTGTGTGGCAAGTTTGGACATCTGGTCCATAGATGTTATCACAGGTTTAATGTAAATTTTACCGGAGTAACAGATCCCGGTGCTTCATCTGCACAGAATGTGAACTTGTGTTCTACTCAGTGGGAGGATCATGTTGAGTCTTCATCTCCTTCTCAGATAACCTCTTCAACTCCTGCTTGTATGATATATTCTCCTTATATACCTTCATTTAGCTCTTATGTTTCTCAGACTGGTTCTCAATCTGTTTCCATGCAATCATACCATCAGAATTTTGCTTCAATGTATGCAGCTCCTCCAATACCTCAGAACTATACATCTCCTGTCATATATCCTCCTGTATACCATCCTCATGTTATGTCATATCTTTACCCTCATTACATACCTTATATACTTGGAACTTTGACTGGTCCTTCTATTGATGGTTCTTATACTGCTGCATTAGGTCACAATAGGGCCACTCAGTAACTTCTTGGCAATCGTCAAGCCCATATTGCCTCTATTGCTCATGTTGTGCAGCATGACTCGAGTTGGTTCCCTGGCTCAGGATCCACGAATCATCTCACAAATGCTTCTCCGTCACAGTATCACGCATGTGTTCCATATTCATGCCAAGGTAAAGTTGTTGTGGGTAAGGGATCATCTCTTAATATTTCTACCATTGGTTCTGCTACTATTCCTACTCAATCTCGTCAATTACATATTCATAACATGCTTTATATTCCTTGTGTGACTAAGAATCTTTTTTCTGTATCTCAGTTCGCCAAGGATAACAGGGTGTATTTCGAGTTTCATGTCTCTCAACGTGTGATAAAGGATTCTCAAACTCACAAAGTGCTGCTCTATGGTTGTATAAACTTGATCTTTCTAAGTTTAGCCAGTATCGTTCTGTTGATTCGAGTGTGTGTTTTAGTCAGGATATTAGCAATAATGTTGCTAAAGCAAACTCTGGTGTTTCAGATTGTTTTCGTAGCTCTTGTTGTAATGATTCTGCTTGTTCTACAAATGTTTTGTCTGTTGCTAATAATAGTAGCGGTGATACTTCAGATTTTTCTTCTTTATGCAATACTCTTTCTATTCAAATTGATTCATGTAATTCTACTCAGATTATGTCTCCTGATACCCTTGATCAATCTGATTTTAAATGTTTCATATCCTCTTTAAATTCTAATGATTCATCTCATCTATGGCATATGCGTCTAGGACACCCCTCTACAAAACTTCTTGTTAATTTCTTAAGGCTGAATAACTATCTTGTTTCTCACTCAACTACTCAGTGCACATCATGTGATGTTGGAAAGAGTAAGAAACAACATTATCACTCATCATCTACTGTCCACACTAGTCCTTTAGAACTTGTTCAGACTGATCTCTAGGGACCAACAACGTGTGCTTCTAAGGGTCATAGATACTATCTCAGTATTGTTGATGTGTTCAGTAGATATAATTGGATATATTTTATGCACAAGAAGAGTCATGTTGCTCAAGGTTTTGTTGAATTTCACAAGTTGGCTGAAAAACAACTCGGTTACTCCTTAAAAGCAGTTCAATTCGATGGTGGAGGAGAATTCTAATTTCTGTCAACATATCTTCCTCACTTTGGGATACCTCACCACATTACATGCCCCTATTCCTTCGAACAAAATGGCATTGTCGAGCGCACACATAGGGACATGGTGGAATTGGACTTGACACTTTTGGCCCAAGCTTTGGTTCCTCTCCACTACTGGTCTGATGCATTCTTCTCTCTTACCTTCCTTATTAACAGGTTACCATCATCTAGTCTTCCTAAACTTTCACCACATGAGAAGCTGTTTAAATCTCCTCCTGATTACACTTTCCTATGTGTTTTCGGATGCCAGTGTTTTCCTCCCATAAGACTGTTTCACAAAACCAAGCCTGCTCATCGATCTGAACTGTGTGTCTTCTTGGGATACTGTGCTAAATATCAAGGATATAAGTGTTTATCAGAAATGTCTACACATCTAGAAATTTCATCTTTCATGAAAATTATTTTCCTTTTGCAGACATTAAAGGCGAGGTTTTCACTTCCAATGCCCCCACTTAGAATTATACTTCAACTCTCTTTTTCCTTCCATGTGATACTCAGTTTCTTCAATCCTCCTCCTCTGAGTGGGGTGTTCTTTCTGATCCAGCCTCCTTTCCTATAATGACTCATCCTTCCTTAGTTAAAGATTCATCATCTCCCTCATAAGCTCCAGTTTGTTCTGTTGTTCCTGGCCCAGTCAATCATACTATCAGTTATGGTCAGACGTCTAATGTAGATCACATGACTCATCCTCATGTTTCTCATTCCTTACCTCAGTCTATTCCTACATTCTCTTATCGATTGCAGGAATCTAGACTAGTTTCAAGCTCCTCTATTTTGTGTGAACTTGCATCCACTCATATGGTGTCTACTACTAGCTCCTTACCTCTCAGTAATGTTCATCCAATGCAAACCAGGTCCAAAACGCAAGCCCTGGCCAGTCATCTCTTCGGTCTCTTCTTACATCTGTTGAGTCTACTGATGCTTTCCTTACTTCTGAACCAAAGTCTATTTATCAGGCTCTTCACAGTTCGCATTGGAGAGCTGCTGTAGAAGAAGAGTATTCTGCTCTCCAATGCACCAAACATGGTCTATTGTTGAACTTCCATCTGGCAGTATTCCTATTGGATGGAAATTGCTTTTCAAGATTAAGACAAATGTTGATTGATTCATTGCTCGTTACAAGGCCAGGTTAGTTGCCAAGGGGTTTTCTCAAAAACATGGGTTTGATTTCTAGGACACATTCAACCCGATTGTTAAATCAACCACAATGTAGATTGTATTGTCTCTTCCCTTGTCTCACAAGTCGAATTTGAGGCAAATTGATATCAACAATGCTTTCCTCTATGGTGATCTATCTGAAGCAGTTTACATGATTCAACCTCCTGGTTTTGAGAAGGTGTCTACCACGGATGTTCCTCTGGTATGTAAGTTAGAGATGGCTTTATATGATCTCAAACAGGCACCTCGTGCCTTGTTTGAGAAGCTCAAACATTTTCTATTATCACATCTACTATTTCAGGCTTCGGTGTCTGACAGTTGCCTGTTTATTAAGCATTATGATTCAAGCTTTGTGTTTCTCTTAGTCTATGTAGATGATATTGTTATCACTGGCCTATCCACCTCAGCTATCTCTGAAGTGATTCAGACTATTAATCAAGAATTCAAACTAAAAGACTTGGGAAATCTAAGCTACTTTCTAGGTATGGAGGTATTGGCAAATCACAACTATCTACAGCATATATGTGTTACCAGGCCTGACATTAATTTTTTAGTCAACAAGTTAAGTCAATATATGCAAACTCCTAGTGTAAGTCATTGGAAGGCTTTCTTGCATATTGTTCGTTACGTGAAGGGTACTATTGATCATGGTATCATGTTTTGCACAAATTTGTTTCTAGTGAAGGAGATTTCTTTGACTTCATACTCTGATGCAGATTGGGGTGGAGACATTTCTGATCGAAAGTCCATATCATGTCATTATTTGCTACTTAATGGAAATGCAGTCATTTGGAGTTTGAATAAGCAAACAGTAGTAGCTCGGTCTAGTGCTGAGGCTGAGTTTCGTGCAGTTCCAAATGTTGTATGTGAAATCATCTGAGTTTCATGGATATGGGTCTTCACTTATTTTCGGTACCAGGTTTTTGAACAGACATCACTAGTGCAGCAGCCCTGCCCGAGAAACCTATTCAACATTCAAAATGAAACATGTTGAAATAGATATGTGTTTTGTTCGATAGAAAGTAAATTATGGGCATGTCATTGTAAACTATGTCCCATCAGGTGAGCAGTAAGCTGACATTCTTACCAAACCGTTAACTGAAAAAAAAATTGTGCCATGCAGAAAATAATTAGGGATCTACTCTGTGGATGAACTGAATGGAGATACCGTAAATGATGATGATTCTCTTGTGTCTTCACAAGATGTTGTTTCTACTGATGTGCAATCTCTACCTCTGATTTTCGTTTTGTGATTTTGTGTTTCTACTGCTAAGAGTTCTTCTTCTGCTTCTAGTAACTGAGTGGTCAATATGTATTATCATATTCAAGTTAAATCAATATGATTCATATCTATGCCTTGTTGTCCCGGTTCTTTTTCCAATCTTCTGAGCTATACATGTTTTATATCTATTGTCTGTTCACTATCTGTTTCAGGTTGGGTAAATCAGCTTCTGCCATTTAGATTCATAAGCAGTATTTTTTGTAACCTTGGGTACTTCTCTGAAAGGTGCGTGCAGTGTTCTTTGCATTTCATATGTGTGGTGCAGTGGCTAGTGTCAGTGTTGTAAATGTGTAGTGTGTCTGGAAATCTCTCTGACTTGATTCTTACTGTCAACTGCATCAAAAAAACAGAGAAGAAGTATCAAAACATATTATCAAGTTTGCTTTTATCTCCTTGGCATAAAACATGGCTTTATTCCAAAAATAGAATTCAATCTAAAGAAAATGTCAAGATACTTTAGATTGTTTCTTGAGGAAGAAAAGAGTAGGGAAATAAAAACCATTCAGTCATTGTTGGTAAGAAAAGGGCTCAAACCCTTTTGTCAAGTGAAAAAAAAAAAAGAAATGATCAAAGAGTAAAATTGATCTGCAGTAGAATTTCAAGTTAGTTGGGTTGTTTCAGTTCACAGGGCACATTTGTGGTTGCCTACTCTAGTGTGATGCCCATCATATGCAGTGTAAATGTGCATTTGTGTGTATCTTTTAGGTGAAGTATCTGTGTGTTTCAAAAGGAAATTCAGAGTTTATGGAATATATGTTGTGGCTGATTTACATGAATATGACTGAGATAGTGTTAAGATGGTACATTGGACATTGTATGATTAGGAGAGTGTGAATAGGTGTCATGATACTTATGCATATTTTGTGTGATCAGATAGTTTCATAAATTTGGGTATGATTGACGATTGATCTCTTTTGATACTCGTTAGAAGCATATTGTAGTTCTTCTCATCTGTATGCAGCTTAGAATTCATGAAATATCCAAATCAGAGTACCTCTATCAAGTGCAGAAGTTGAGACTTGAAGTGCAGTGGTTCTGTGCTGAAGAAAGTTCAAAATAAGAAGAAATGATGAAATTGGATCTTGAATAGGGAATGTTAGGACATATGTACGATTGCATATGATCTGAGGACTTGTTAGTAATTTATGTCAAGGACTGATATGTAAATATAACAAAGTAGTGATCTATAAATACTGATACCTGTAAGTGTTTTACCTAACTAGAAATAATAATTTAGTTTGATTGCTTCATTTGCAAGTAAGTTTTCATTTCTCTTCTTTCTTATTCTCTTCATTGTTCCGAAGGTTTTAACAGACGACAGTGTTAATTTACCATAGGAGCAATAAAGAGAAGCTGTGATCGGCATTAATTTGAGTTGTCTTGATAACTTGCATGGATACACCTTGTGGACGTGCCATGAATGACTTTAGGGAACTCCATCAAGAAGGACTCCAAAGTCGATTAATGAGAAAACAGGTTGAGAAGTCCGCACAAGTAGTCAAACATATCAACCAAGTTTTTTGAGCTCTAAAGTGAATTACAAGTCGACGAGCGGAGTCTTTAGGTGTTCAACCTCCGCAAATAATCCTAAAAAACCAGGACCTGTAGATGTCCAGCTTTTGGGAGTCACAAGCCGACGAACGGGGCCTTGATGTGCTCAACCTCCTCAAGTCATCCTAAAAAATCAGGACATGTAGATGTCCAGTTTCTGGTAATTACAAACCTACGAACGGAGCATTTAGGTTCTCAATCTCCGCGAGTCATCATCAACAATCGGGACATATAGATGTCCAACTTCTGAGAGTTACAAGTCGATAAACGGAGCCTTTAAAAGCTCAGCCTCCGTGAATCATCATGAACGATCGGGACATATAGGTGTCTAGCTTCTGAATATTGCATGATAAAAAAAATGACGACTAGGACATGTAGGTGTTCAACTTCTGGGAGTCACAAGCCGACGAGCGGATCCTTTAGGTGTTCATCCTCCGCAAGTCATCCCCAACGAGTCATAAGTCGACGACCAGGACTTGTAGGTGTCCAACTTCTGGGAGTCACAAGCGGACGAGCGTAGCCTTTAGATGTCCAGCCTTCGCAAGTAATCCCCAACAAGTCATAAGCCGGCGAGCGGAGCCTTTAGGTGTTCAGCCTCCGCAAGTCATCCTCAACGAGCCACAAGTTCACGAGCGGAGCCTTTAGGTGTTAAGCCTCCACAAGTAATCCTCGACGTCCAGGACCTGTAGGTGTTCATCTTCTAGGAGTCACAAGTTGATGAGTGTTTAGGCACTCAGTCTCCGTAGACCATCATGAACGATCGGGACCTATAAGTGTCTAGCTTCCGAAAGTTGCGTGATGATGTATGTCTACTATGTAAATAATGAATCAAGAGGAGCCAAAATTAGTTTTTTGTATTTGAACACACACTCATAAGATCACGTCCATTAGCGCGTGTTCAAAGAGGGACAACTGTAAACACCTAATTTTGGCTCAGGGTCAAAATAATGTACGTAAGGAACTGGACCGAGAAATATTTAATTGAACTGGGCCCACTATCACCTACTACCACTCACTATCACCCACTACCACCAACTACATCCACTACACAACTTTTGAGCCCACCTTTGATTCCATCATACTTTCATTAAGATGTCTCCCACCCAAAACCAAGAAATGACAAAGGAGAAAGGGAGATAAATTGGGGTAAGCTTTGGTGGAGAAGGGAGGAAGGGTCGAAGGTTTAGGAAGGGGAGAGAGTTTCGGTTGAAGGGAGTTGAAGGGAAAGATCCAAAGGCAACAACAAGGAGAGGTAGGCGTGAGTGATTTTCCTTTTTTGAGAGATTGAGTAAAAACAATATCGGTAATTATCGATCTCGGTTTCTCGTGTGGTATCTAAACTCCGGATGACTTAGGTATATCCCTTTCGTATTCAATGTTGTATTTAAATTTCTTAATGTGAATGAAATTTGTCTTATCAATATTATGTGTTATTAGTTATATTTCGTATAAGAATCGTGCGCGACTTTTAGTTCGGTGTAACTTTGGGGTCATTTTAGGCATTTGTGAAAATTATGGGGGTTGTTTGGTCAAAACATAATATTTTCAAAAATGAATTAGGTCATTCCCAAACTTTGATGAAGGTTATAACTCGGTCCTTGGACTCTCGGGTCAATTTGGGACTTTGTCGAGTGTTATCAACCAAACCAAAAATGTTTGGGGTCATATTTGCAATTTTTAAAAGAGTTTTCCAAATCAGCTAGAAATTTAAATAATTTCATCTTTGTTCGTTAATTTTCCTGGACATCCCATTACTTTTCAGAGTGTCACAAATTAGTCCAATGTGCTTCGTATTTTCAAAATCATTTGTATACGTTTGACATGTCTTAAAATCACCCTTTTTGAGCACGATTAACTTTATTCTCTTTTGTTTATTTATTTTAAATCAATTCTAAAATAACAAAATGCTTGTATATTGTTAATTAAAAAATGCATGTAATCCTTTGGCCAAACATCACCAAAACAGTCAATTCTGGCAAATTGGTAAAATAAGTTCAAAACCAAACTAGAGTACCGAAAGGGCGGATTATGAGCTCGCGACCTCATAAGAAGTAATCAAACCCCTGAACTCAATTATCTTGATGTAGACCTTTTTCAAGCCCTGTGATGTTACCACCATGCAACCTAGGCAAATTATAGGATTCTAATTAGCTTTTAATTAAAGGAAAAGTATGAAAAAATGTAAGATGTTTGACATAATTGGTAACCGATGTAGCTTGTTTTGGACAGCGGCTTTTTGATGTAGTATGTTTCATTCTTTGGTTTTTGAAGAAACGTTTGTTTTTCCATTAATTTATCCATTTAAATTGGACACGTGCAGCTCACGTGCTTGATTATTTGAACGTTAAAATAACAAAAAATTAAAATACCAAAACTACCCTTTACATTTTTTTCTTCCAATATCTGAACCGGCTCCCTCGAATAACCGAACCGCTCTCTATTCCCCAAAAACCCACCTGCCCCTTGCGACTCCTTTATTTGCACTCCTTCCCAAAATGAAAGAGTTAAGAACCCTAATCCTTCCCTTTCAGTCCTTCCCTTGCAACCGTAATCCTTCCCAGTTCAAGACCTTGCGGAACTAAAGACCTTGCTTTGGTGATTTCGGAACTGAAGACCTTGCGACGGTGGTGGTTTCTGGTGCAATTTCTGCAATTCGCAGCTGAAACCGAATCGGCACGATGTTCCCCTGCGACGCGATCCGACTACTGGATTTTCTTCCAATCCCTTTCGAAGTTTGAGGCGAATCGGTGCTACTCTTTATAGGTATCTTCCCCCTGTTCAAACATGTTGTATAAATGTCGAAAATCACTGAACAATTGTGCATGAAATTTTTGAAAATTTCCTAAGTTGACGAAAACGAAGGTTGTTGAAAGGTTAATTAGTTACGTCCGGATTGTATATAGAGATGATATGTTTAATTACAGAGATGTTTATGTTTGTCTTGTTTGTGTAATTACCGAATTGTAGAATGTGAAGTTCAAGTGAGGAGAATTAGTTTATGCAAATCCACTACGATGGTAATTGGGTGGACGATGTTTACAAGGGCAACGTATGTTTGACGGCCATTTGTTTGGGTACTTCTATGTCACTGTTCTCCTGGAGTATTACAGTTTGAAGAGGGATGGTGTAACCACCTACGTTCCACCAAATGGAGATCCGAAAACTGAGATCGAAGTTGTGTGTAGCGATGAAAATGTTTCACTAATTAAGGATAAACAACAAGGTGTACGGGAGGACAATTTGTATGTGCTTCCACCATTTGATGAGGAATCATGTCTTAATGATCCATGGTTGGAAGAACTGCGGAACAACACGTTGTTGAAGCAAATTGCAAATAGAAGAAGGATGGCATCTGCAAGGATAGTCGAACTGTCCAAACAACGACTGACTGAGAAAGCGAAAGGAAAAGCACCCATGGTCGAGACTAGTGCTTCCTCACGATCCGAAGAGATGCCTTCCGACTCTGAGGGCATTTCCGACCCCAATTGGTAAGGTGGAAAGGCTGAAGAGGAGTCTGACATCGATGATGATGAAGTGGCACTAAAGAGAGCGAAAATGCATGGGCAGCGAAACAAAGCACCTCAAACTGAAGGTGTTAGTGATATACCCGACTTAGTGGGTGCGATGGAAGGTCAGTGAGGCGATACGGCGGTTGGTATTGGGTTGAACATCGATGTTGACATGTTGACCCTTGAGCATAACTGGTCGAGCGACACCTTGAGGACTCCCCCTGATTCAGACGTGGAAGACGACCTTACAAGCACACATAGGGCAATAGTTATTGATGAAGAGGTAAATGATGAGTTCGGTTAAGCCACCCGTACATACGACCTGAAACTTGGTATGAAGTTCGTAGATGTGAAGGCACTTAGGGATTACATGATTGGACATAACATTCAATAGGGTTATGAGTTGGAGTACAAGGGATTGTATGGTCCAAAACGAATAGAATTCCGTTGCAAACAATCGAACTGTGGATTCAAGTCGTGTGTTGTTCGGGTTCCACAACAAGAAACTTTTCAGTTACGAAAGTTGGTGAAGGAGCATACATAGGGTCTAGCATTCTATAACAAGAAGATTGGTGGGAAGTGGTTATGCGAAAACTTCATGGAGTTGATTCGGAACGAACCAAAGGTTCGAAATGCAACAACAGCGGACGAAATTCAAAAACGCTTCAACTTCGATGTCAAGAGATGGAATATTTGTGAAGGGATAGGATTAGTGAGAGAGAAGCTACGTGGAGATAGGTTATGGCAGTTTGAACGTCTAAGGGACTATGACGGGACTGTGATGATGCATAACCCAGAAAGCAGGATTTACATACAGGTTGATTCGGTACCGAACCCTTTAAGACCTAAATTTGAACGTATGTATGTCTGTTTAAAGGGTTGTGTCGAAGGGTTTAGAACTGGTTGTCGACCCTTCATTGGATTGGATGGGTGTCACTTGAAAGGCCTAGATGGGGGACAACAACTAAGTGTCGTGTCTTGGGATGCTGACAATAGAGTTTTCCCTCTATGTTATGCATGGGTCGAAGCTGAAACCAGAGAGTCGTGGACGTGATTCCTGGAGCTTTTAGAGACATACCTTGCTGATGGGGGTCCTTGGATCATCATGTCAGATCAGCAAAAGGTATATTACGTCTTCATTTTTTAAATATATTATGTATTAAGTTGTCATATTTTAAAAATGTTATGTGTTATGTTTGCATTATTTAAAGAGTTGATGTCATATGTTTGTAATTCTAATTGTATGATGAATTATGTTTTATAAGGTTTAATAACTGCAGTAGAGTAGATCCTACCTACATCGGAGCCTCGTTTTTGTGCACGACACATTCATCAAAACATGCTGGCTGCCAAACATAATGACGCTAGAGTGAAGTCACATTTCTGGGCAGCGACTTGTTCGTACAACTTCCATAGGCACAAGACGCACATGAACTACTTGAAACAGCACTATGCTGGTGCATGGGAGTACTTGGACAAGATAGACAGGAAGACCTGGTGCAGGTACGAATTTTATCTTGATTCAAAGACACATTTAGTAGTGAACAAATTCGCAGAGAGCTGGAATGTGAAGATCAAGGATGCTAGAGATAAGTCGCCAATAACCCTTATTGAAACATTGCGAAGGATCATTATGAATAATTTCACTACAAGGAGGGAAGAGGCTAGCAAACACGACGGGTTGCTGTTTAGCAATGTGCTAGAAAATATTAAAAAAAATGCTTCAAGAGGGATGAGTGTACTATACGCGGGTGAGGGTGAGTACGAAGTGCTTGTGGGGACACAATACCAGTACACCATAGATATCAACACCAGAACATGCAACTCTCTAGAATGGAGTCTGACCGGTATCCCTTGTGCACATGCTACGACCTGTTTGTTGAAATCTAGACTGGACGTACAAAATTATGTGGACATAGTATACCACAAAGAGACTATGCAACGCATCTACGGTCCAGTGATACATCCAATTCCTAGGGTTGACTATTGGATGAAGCTAGATTCGTTACCCATTGATCCTCCGGAAGTCCGTAAATAAGGAGACAGGCCTAAGAAGAAACGGACGAGAGCTCCAACCGAGATTGTGAACAAAACAGGAACTAAATTGACCAAGAATGGGCTCCCACAGTTCTGCTCCCTCTGTCGACTAAGTGGGCATGACAAGAGGACTTGTAACAAGAGAGGTCAGACACCCGCACAATCTTAGAGCAATGCACCATCCCAGCCGACCCAGCTGACACAAACATCGGCAAATCAGTCTTAAAAACCACGAGGAGCATAGTCTTCACAATGAGTTAGAAGGAAACTCAACACCCCTCAGCCTGACGTTAATGCACCATAGGCACCCACCAAAAGTGTCAGACAAGAAAGGGTCTCACAAGAATAACCGAGTAGAGCTCCAAAAGGTAAATAAAAGAGCAAGACACGCCCGGTTGAGGAAGAAATAACTGATTTGGGTGAAGAGTCAGACACCTTTGTTCCCGAGTCTGTTCCAGATTCACAACCTCAGATGGTAAAAATTCTTTCCCAAGTTTGTTTTACCTTTGTATAACGTTTCAATAATATTAAACTTGTTTGCAGGAAGAAGTACCTGAAGAAGTTCCCAACATACCTCAAGAAGTACCCAATGAAGCTGAAGAAGTACCCAAGATACCTCAACAAGTACCCAAGAGGATTCCTAAAACAAGAAGGGAAAAATTGCAGACTAGAAGAAAAAACACAGGTTTAACTCTTCACGACTTATCACATTTATAGAAAATTTGAGTTGTAATTCTAACTTTTGTATTGTCATATGGTAAAAATGCCACTGAAAAGGTTATAAACCTGGAAAGTTCACCTGAACGCGTTCGAGTTACTTTAAGTGCACCACAACTTTCTGATTGCCGAGCTCTCGTGCCAGTTGATATGTCTTTGCAGACCATCACACCGAAGAAGAAGACTATTCCTAAGAAGTCCACAATGTCGTCGAGGAGTTCCCCTCGTTTCAAGATAAGCAAATACACCAAATATCTGAATCGATGAAGATGTTCCGTCTGCAGGACCTAAAGTACTATAGCTTATTTTGGATGCCATTTTGAAATGACGCATACTATTTGTTATGCTGTCACTTTGAGGCGTTAAGTTTCGTTTTGTGTTTATGCATTAGGTTTCGTTTTATGTTTAGAGTGAACTTGGTATTGTAATTTGATAATTTCTAAAACTGGATGACAGTTAACTATGGAAATAGTTGGTTATGTGGAAGTGGCCTAGATTGTGTGTGTGTTGTGGGACAGGTGTTTAATTGTAGGTGGAATTTCGTTGGGTTTTATTCGATGAATTTTTGTCCAGTAAGTCACAGCATAGTACATCTACTTTCAACTTGTCGACAAACGTTTGTCATCAAATACCAACAATTACAAAACATATGTCATCAAGGACCAACACAACAGAAACATACTTAACTAAAACACACTCCGCCCCGAAAACATGAGTACTTAAAATACACATCCTAAAACACGTTCAACCGTCACCAATTTTAGGATTACAACAAACAGCAGTACCATAAGCACTCCAACAGCAGTAATCAACATATTTTCCCTCCTTCGTACAAGAACCACTTTGCCTTCAATCTTGCCATGCATATCTCGAAATTTGTTTACGGCCGTCCTTTCGTATATGAACATTGGTGGTTCACACCACTCAAAATAATTACAACCGTGGTTCTGCAACCCAAACACTCAAAATTAGGGCTTTGAATAAAGATTGGACAGTGATTTTCAAGACTAGAGCTTCAAAATTAAGCTTCAAAACCAAACAAATCGGCAAACATCACTTATAATTGAGACACCCATAAAACATTCGACTGGAATTCTTCCATGTCGAAGCGGGTTTCGCATGCGTGGTGAACCCATTGTAGCAACACCACGGCTGGTACTCTACGGCTGACTTCGAGCTGGATGAAGTGCTGCCTGAGTATTGTGGTGCCATTCTTCTTCGATGACCAGGAGATCCGACAACGACGGGCTGAACACTTCGGGATTTGCCGAACACTTCTTGGAGAACTCTTGCAGAAGAAGACATACGTAGGCTTCAATGGAGGGAAGACGGCATATAATAGCAGTGAAGAAATGAGAGACATTTTTGGAATTTCACACCGAAAAAAAGTCACGTGCAAGGGATTTGCTGTGTTAACGGAATTTTTTAACGGACACAAACAGAATTCATCAAAAACCTTCAACACCAATCATACTGCATCAAAAATAAACATTGGGCCGCTTTTACTACCGGGGGCAAACATCTTACATCATTTTCATACTTTTCCCTTTAATTAATCGGTGGCGATTCTTTCATTTTTCGGTCCGGTTGATGACTCTGCTCGACCGGACCCGTCACTCGCCAAGACCTGACATTTTTCCGAGTGATACAAAAAAATAAAAAAAAAATAAAAAATGGGTCGGGGAAAGTCGGATCCGACGTTCGACATTGTCCATAAGTAATTCCGCGTTAGTTTTGAGATTCGAGACAACATAAAAAGATGATTAAACTTAATTTATAAATTTCTATTTCATAATTGCCATATTCTTAGTGTACTAAAACATCAACTTTCTACCAACAATACATTTCGATAGTAAGGGTATGATATTCAATTTGGTGATCCTCTTCTTACTATTGCCAACTAACTGTACGACTTCTCTGTATAATAATTGGAGCAATGGAAAATTGGTTAGAGCGTCAGCCAGACATGTGTATGGAGCATCCCCCTTCAATGCTCTATTTGCATTTCTTCTCATTCAGTACTCTCAACCATATTCATATAAAATAATAATAAAAAATATTAGTAGTAAAATTCACTATCAAGATCATAAAAACATTCCTCATAATCATTACAGACATGGTAAGTTTCTTCATCATATCAAAAGTCTTGTGAAAGACTTGAATCATAAAGGAGGAGCTAGTACATCCATTTAGTTGAGTGTGATCAATATTACAAGTACAGGTAGAACATATACGCTTTTGATGTCTTACTTGGTTTTTTCATATTCTTAAGATTCATATGTATTTAATACTAGAAGAAAAATCATGCTAAGTGATGTCAAAACATATTTTGTTCAATTAAATTCATAATATATTGAAATTATGTTAAATTTCATCATCACTCACCATATCTGAATTATCATGTTGGATTAATTATAAATTAGAGAAATTATTGATACGATTCGGCCTAACCGATTTTTTATGACAAGCCTACTCACAACGTCTACAAATATTAAAAGAATATGTCAATCTCCTTACTGAGTCTCGTTATTATTGCAGTTTCCTTCAACGGTTGAGTAAAGTTGTTTTGGATATGACGAGGTTTCATATGTGGCTACACTGCTGTGGGGACTTCGTACGAAAATTATAATATAGTTTGTATCTCCCACTCTTTATTGTTCTGATATACACTTTACACATGCGTATGATTTTTTGTTCCCTTGCACGATCATTGAGAGGTGGTTGATTGATGCCGTTAGGTCATTTAATGAACAACTCTTTCGTTTGTTTTGGTGGTCAAAATTTAATGAACGACTCTTCAACCACTTTAATTTTCATCCAAGATTTTAATATTTCACAGTTTTGGGGAGAATAATTATTTTACTATCATTTTATTTATGAAAATATTTTTAATTACGTGGCGTGAATAAGGAAGAGATATCTTTTAGGCAAACAACATATTGCAACATTACTATTATATTATTTTCTATAGAAGGATTGTAAAATAACGTCAAAATATATTCTCAGGTTATACACCATACAATATTTTCTATGCGTTCTATTTGGTTAAGATATTCTTGTGTGAATTTAGTTATTCTATTTTTTGAGATATGTAAGAGTTGAAACTTGATTTGTGTAGTACTTGTCGTGTGTTGTAATAATATCATTAATTTTCTTGAAAGCAGTATCATTTCATCATTCCACAATTTTACTTTATCCCGTACCGTCTTTGAGTTTCATATACATTTGTCACAAAATGGGAGAACAATTTGTAGAAGAAGAACGGGAATAAAATGGATATTTGAGCGCACCCATCGAGCACGGGCTAAGATAGCAAACACTGAACTGAACCTCAAGTATCTGTTCAAAGTACTGGTGGTACGTACTTGACTCTTACGCGAAGAGCTCTGGGTCTCACACGACTCCGAGTTAAGATCACGTCTCGGGTCATACCCATGGTCGATTTTGGGTGCGCCGCGGTATGGAACGCGCGCTACAGCATATCTCCTCTCCCGTGGAGCATATGTTCATATGTTGTACAGATGTCCATCAGGCACACAAAGTACCCGAACCAAAAGTCACAAAGACTCCCATCCGACCCCTGAGTGGATTGACAGACCATAATCACTCGTAGTGCGAAAACAAATAGCTCCGGACACAAAGTCCTTTCTGGTTATCCCGACGGACTTCCAAAAATTAGAAGCTATCACCAGCCTCACTCAGCCACAAAGGCATAGAAGCTATCACCCGTGTGAGAGGGTGACCAAATCCACTTTGACATATATTAACAAACAATCACAGAAATGAACACACAAAATACTCAAACTGCGAAAACATGCATACTCAAATATAATTCAAGTCAAAGAACATTGTTTGGGAAATATAATAAATGAAGTCTATCAACTAAGTCTACACAGTCCTAGATACTTCACAAGCCTCATAAATGATTCCCTCTTCAAGGGTTTGGTGGAAGGGTCCGCAACCATTTCATCCGTAGAAAAATACTCCAAACGTATCATCTTGTGTCTCACCATGTCTCTAGCATAGTTGTACTTTATATCAATGTGCTTTGACCTATTGTGGTACTTTGGATCCTTTGTCGCGGAGATTGCGGCCTGATTGTCGGAGTAAACCAGGATCGACTCAACTGGACTCCTACGGCTCAACAATCGATCCAGGAGCCTGCTCAGCCACACAGCCTCTTGAGTGGTCGTCGCAACAGCCACAAATTCGGCTTCCATAGTAGACAATGTGGTACAGGACTGCTTCTTGCTCATCCAAGATATTGCTCCATTGGAGAGCAAAAACACAAAACCCGAAGTGGATTTTCTCTCATCCAAGTCACCACCGTGGTCTGCGTCGCTGTACCCAATTATCCGAAGATCCTCTGACCTCCGTAAGTCCCTCCAAAGAACAGGGCATAGTTGACGGTGCCCTTAAGATATCGCATGAGCCTCTTTATTGCCTGCCAATGTTTTAATCCGGGGTCAGCTTGGTACCGACATACCATGCCGACCGCGTGACAGATGTCCGGCCGAGTACACACCATTGCGTACATCAAGCTCCCGACTGCGCTTAGATATGGAATCTGTTTCATCTTGTCCATTTCTTCCTTAGTCTTCGGACGCATATCCATGTTGAGAGGTTCACCAATGGAAGCTGGAGTATCAATTGATTTGCAGTTACTCATGTTGAACTTTTCCAACATTTTGTTTATGTAGCTCTCCTATGAAAGCCACAACTGCTTCTTCCAGTGATTTCTCGAGATCTGTATCCCAAGAATATATGCCGCCTCACCCATGTCCTTCATCTCGAATAGAGAGGACAACCAGACCTTAATCTGTGTGAGGAACTCCAAACTATTTCCGGCTATGAGTATGTCATCCACATATAGAGTCATAAACACAAATTCCGGTACAGATCTTTTGGTGTACACACAATGGTCCTCATCCAACATGAGAAAACCATTTTCCACGACCAAATCATGAAATCTGTAATACCACTGCCTAGAAGACTGTTTCAGACCATAAATCGATTTCTGGAGTTTCCACACTAAGTGCTCATGACCTTTCTGCACAAAGCATTCAGGTTGCCCCATATAAATCTACTCCTCTAACTCACCATTGAGGAAGACGGTCTTAACGTCCATATGATGCAGTTCAAGATCTAGACTCGCTGTAATAGCCATAATCAAGCGAATCGTGGTCATTCGCACTGTCGGTGAGAAGGTCTCCTTAAAGTCCACTCCCTCCTGTTGTCTATAACCTTTTGCAACAAGTCGAGCTTTGAGACGCTCAACAGTTCCAACGGCCTTTAGCTTTGTTTTGAGAACCCATTTGGTTTCTATTGCTCTGTGTCCTCTCGGAAGGTTGACCAGTGTCCAAACACCGTTCTTCCCCATAGATTTTATATCGTCCTCCATTGCTTTCATCCATTCTTCCTGAACGGGTCCATTGAGAGCTTCTCTAACGGTTTTCGGCTCGAAAGCTGTCTCGTCAGATATTAGGGTATTCAGTTCTCCATCACCTTCGAACATATATCGTCGGGAGGGAAACTTCTGTCTTAGCCCACGACCTAACAACTCACTACTACTAGGGGTACGACCATGATCGCTCCCACTGGGAATGAGATCCCTAATGCTCCCACTGTCAACAAGATCATCAGGAGCAGAATCTGTTTCATTCGCTACAGGAAGAGGTGAATCTGACAGATGACGAACTGATTCATCCTCTGCCACTTGATCTCTCCCACTCAAATTAACAGTTATCTGCTCAACTTGATCTTGCATCTCATATAGAGATCGATCCAAACCAATCTCTCCTTTCTTCGGAAATTCGTTCTCTAAAAACGTCACGTCTCGTGATTCGAACTCAGAAACACTCCCACTGTCCATCTCGGCTATAAACACATATCCCTTGGAGGTTTTAGAGTAACCAACAAAAATACTATTCTTTCCTCTAGGTCCAATCTTCCCAAACTTGTTCGAGGAATCATGGGTGTAAGTGGCGCACCTCTATGGGCGCATACGGCTAAGGTCCAAACTTCTTCCAGTCCAAAGCTCGTATGGAGTGGAGTTAACCGTTTTCGTCGGCACACGGTTCAGGATGTAGGCAACAGTTTTCAAAGCATCTCCCCAAAAGGAAATTGGCAATTGAGCCTGCGCCATCATCGATCGAACCATGTCAAGGAGCGTCCTATTGCGCCTCTCTGCAACACCATTTTGTTGAAGGGTGTAGGGAACCGTCAACTAATGAATGATCCCCTTTTGTGTGCATAGGTCGTTGAATTCCACTGAAAGGTACTCTCTTCCACGGTCAGTGCAGAGGGTCTTAACCTTCCGATCTAACTGATTCTCAACCAAATTCAAAAATGATCTGAAACAACCTATTGGCTCAGATTTATGGGAGATCAAGTAGACGAATCCATGACTAGTATAATCATCTGTAAATGTGTTGAAATATCTTACTCCATGCCGAGCCCTACCACTGAGAGGGCCACAGACGTCAGAATGAACTAATTGCAGTGGATATTCAGCTCTTGGGGCCTTACCAAAAGATTTTCGGGTGGTCTTTCCTGCTAGACAATTAACACACGTAGACAACTCCACATGCGGAATGTTGGGCAGCAAGCCCCTTTGGGCCAGATGCTGCATTCTATGTTGGCCAATATGACCTAATCTAGCGTGTCAATCATTCACATCGCAAACATTTCCACGAGTAGAAGAAAGCATGAAATTATTGTTGCATGAATCCAAATCCAAAACAATAAATCCACCAGAAACTATCCCAAAACCAAATAGAGTTTGACCTAAAGATAATTGGACTGAAAGTTCATGAAAAGACAATGTGAAACCAAGTTTCATTAATCCTAAGACTGAAATAACATTCCGGCGAATCTGCGAAGCATACAGGACATCATGTAAGACTAGGACTTGTCCACCGCGCAGACGCAGCTCACAAGTTCCAATCCCTTCGACTTCAACACGAGAGTTGTTGCCGACATAAATCCACCCAGTCTCCTGCGGAACTCTCCGGTACTCGACGAAAGCGTCTCGATCCCTGGCTATATGGTCTGTCGATCCTGAATCCAAAATCTACATAGGACATGATTCAACCAACATAACAGTACTAGAAACACAAAGTTCGCTAGAATTTCCAAAGAGATATACCTGTGGCACTGGTTCAAAACATGCATTCGGAATGTGTCCCTTATGGCCACAGTTGAAGCATTTCCTAGACTCGGGCTTCCTGGCTTTGCGCGGACGCTTCTGCGCTTCTGCGCTTCTGCTTTCGGAGCATCAGTCTTTATCTTCTTTGCCATTGGTGCACCTGCGACAGCTCGTCGTGCACCACTTCCTTTCTTACGACGATTCTTCCTAAGTCCAAAGAATGATGCCATATGAACGTCAGCCTTAGGCCCTGTAGCCTTGAGACGTTCCTCTTCTAGCTCAATGTGCCTAGCTTCGAAAGTGTTCAAAGGTGTTGAGTCCTTCAGAGTGAGTCATTTGAATCTTCATCTGTTCCCAGGAGTTAGGAAAAGAATGGATCACGACCTGGATTTGCTGCTCATCAGTCAGGGGCTGACCGGCCTCCTTGAGTTCTGCGATCATGTTAGCCATGTGCCTCAGATGCTGTCTCATGGAGTGCTGATGATTCATCTTGTAAGAATCAAATTTGATGTTGAACGAATGCAGCTGAGCAGTCGTATAGACACCAAATCTATCCTGCAAAGCATCCCACAACCCTTTAGCCGTGTCTTCGAGCTCAAATTCACACAGAATATCATCATCCATTGTACTCAGTAATGTAGCGCGCGCCTCAGCGTCCTTGGCCTCCCACTCATCATAGAAGGCCTTCTGCTGATTCGTTAATCCAGTCTTGGGTCTTTTCTTGATCTTCTTGATGTGCTCAATCGACCTTTGCTCAATCAGGACCATCTGTATACGCTTACTCCAGATTTTGTAGTTATCACCGTTAAGTCTTAGACCTTTGTTCAGCTCAGCGATGATGTTCTTCGTGGCGGCCATTTCACTAACTAAAGGAAATTTGATTAGGATCATGGAAACACAAGGAACAATGTTCTAATGCATGTAAAAACACAAGTATCAAATTAACAGGACAGATTCTAGAACATACTTAAATTCGGAGGACAGCCCTAGCTATGCCGAGAAGCACTCCCCGTTTCTAAGAATGTCCTAAAGTCACTACTATCAATCGAAACACAGTCTATACAAATAGTCTTTAAGGGACCGGAGTCAAACATATTGCACTAAGCGTTCAACTCTAACATAAGACGATTGTCCTAGTATTTTTTAAGGAAATTCAGAGAACCTCGCAGACTAACCGACCGGTTCACACTTAAGAACATATCCCCAAGTGTAGTTCGAACTTATCCAAACTTCTGAAAGGCTACTAAAACAATCCTAAAGGTTTGCTACCTAGACTATGCCAAAGCTAGATCTCCCTACCAAGGTAATCTATCCTATGCAAGTAGGGTAACAAACCACACAATTCAATACACACACATATATATTGAAATCTTTCAAAAATAAATTAATTTGGGGCTAATTTATAATTTCCAAAACTTTGAGGACCAAAGTCACTCTAACCAAAAACATTAATTAAAATGTTATACCAATTTTCACACAGTATGCTGGGATCTCAACAAGTCATAACCTAGTCAATTCTACCAGTCATGGAGTCAAGAGCCAACAATATAAAGTAAGGCAAGACTATCTACCCTGCAAAAAACACAAAGTAAACCAGGGAACTCAAGGAACCCACACAGTGTTTTACTTATCCAGTCATGCATCATTAAACAATATAAGGCTCTCCCAGCAATTAAATTGATCTAACATTTAATTTAATTAGCCCCAAATAATTATTAATGAAATGGTCCAGGCACAATTACTGGATATTACAAACCACTAAGACCCACTAAGGATATAGGATCGGAACCAAATTCGTTTCGGACCAATTCAGGTAGCCCAAAAGCCACTGAATGAGCTCAGACCGGCATAAACATCTTTCAGCCATCTAAATCGGACTTAACCGGACTGAACTGGACCAGTTAGCCTCTACCAACTGGGCCTGGCCGAACCGGCCGGTCAACCTCTATCAACCGGGACAGACTGAACCGGTCGGTCCAACTTTTCAGACCAGACTGGGTTAAAACCGGTTCGGTCCAACGTATTGAACCAGACTGGTCTGGACCGGTTCACTTAGACCGGTCCAGAACAGTGTCGTCTCCTTCGCTGCAACGCTAGGGTTTTGAAAACCCTAGCATTGCAGCCGCCGCTGCCGCCAAGTGGTCAGACACGAAGGCTGGCCACGGGGGGGTGGGGGTGGGGTGTTCGGGTTTAGGGTTTAGGGTTTAGGTTCCCTAAACCCTAAACCCCGGCCTTCGGCGACTGGTGTCGCGGCCACAAAGGTCGTGGCATCCAGTCGCAGGGCGACAGACACGAAGGCTGAGGTCCCTGGCTGGGGTGGCCGCAGCCACAGAGGCTACGACCCATCCTATGGCCGAATCCATGGAGGTTGTGACCCTTCCTTGGTTGTGCCGTTGCCACGAAGGCTACGGCTAGTCGGGGTCGAGGCTATGGCCAGCCTCGGCGTGGCGGCACCCACGGTGGCTGCGTCCACCAGGGGCTGAGCCGCGACCACGAAGGCCCTGGCAACCCCTATGTCGGCCTCGGAGTGGCTGAATCTGTGGCGGGGGCTCGTCGTTATCACAACTGACCGCGATAGGGATTTTCCTGAACTTCGATAATTCGGAAACCAACCTAACCTGGCTCTGATACCAATGTTGGATTATGTAATATACATGCAATCTATATGGTAAAACGTAATCACACATAATTAAGTTACCTCTGGATTTATTGCCTTAGCAGAAGCGGATCTGCTTGAGGTTGGGATCACGGTCTGCCGGACGGGAGGGCACGCCACTGGTTAACGGGCAGTGACCTAGGTTTTCACAGTTGCTGACCTCTGTCTAAACTGTGGGCGGCTATCAGGTTTTGTTCCTTCTATTTTCATATGAGGAGAGCACCCCATATATGTATATATATAGAGAGGGATGGGGTTTAGGGCCAGTATCACATGTTGGGCTTACCTGAATGGGCTCCCACTTATGGGCGACCCATTAACCTAAATACAACAGTCACCAACCGATTTCAATACATGACCTTTCTTCCGTTTATACAATAATTTAATGAGCTTGTAGCTCATATATGAGGGAAAAAACCGAACTTATACACTCTGTCATCTGTATCTCTTATCTACATGTTATAGTAAAATTTAGGATAAATTCTCTCAATAGTCACTTGTTGACACATGTGATTGAATAGTTGAAACTTGTGCTGAACAGTTACTTATGTTTTAAAATATGACTAAACAATTAAAAACAATATGTGAAAAATTACTAAAATATCATTTCTCTTATCTTCTTCATCTTCACGTTCTTCATTTTTATATTCGTCATGTTCTTCATCTTCAAGCTCTTCTTCCTCGTTTTGAAGTTAAAATCTGATTTTGAATGCAGATTTGGGTTCATTTTAAACACAAATTTGTGTTGATCGTGGACCCGCCCTTGGGCCGATCTGATTCGGTCTGGGCCAGTTTATTCTTAAACCGACCCAATCTTAATTGTGAATGGTAAATGCGCAAGGAAACAATATTAGAAAATATGATGTTGGTATAATATATTGGGAAATATTATAATATGGATGAAATATTTTCTAAGAAAATATTTTCTAATGAAATATTTCTTAATGGAATATTTTCTAATGTAATATAGTTGTTGGTATTTTCATTATTTTCTAATAAAATATTTCTTAATGGAATATTTCCTAATGAAATGTTTTGTAATGGGATGTTTTCTAATGTAATATAGTTGTTGTTATTTTCGGTTTTTAACAATTAACTTAGATTTAGTTTTTCTAAATTAATTTATGGGTTACCTTAATTACAATGAGTATCATTAACCTTATAAATAGGTTGGTTCTTCTCATTTAAAAACAAATCCCGGAAAATTAACCGGGTTGGATCGGGTTGGATCGGGTTGGACTGGCCAAAACGTGAACCGGACCCCTCACCGGTTCGATGGTCGGTCCGACTCTGATAACTATGGTTCTATGTGCTAGACATTCGCAAGTCCTAGTGTTATGATTTCTCCTTAACAAGCATGGTTTCCGTCTTGTATTTGAGTTAGATAAATTTGTACTCACAAAAAATGGGATGTATATGGGTAAGGGTTATGAATATGGGGGGATGTTCAAACTCAATGTAATGGCCATTAAACCTAAGATAAAAAGGAATAAAATTGTTTCTTCCGTCTACTTGATTGAGTCTCTTAATCTTTGGCATGATAGATTAGGACACGTTTATTATGATACCTTGCGAAGATTAATTAACATGAGTCACATCCCTACACTTCAAATTGATCTCAAACATAAGTGTAAAATATGTTTCGAGGCTAAATTAACCAGGTGATCCTTCCATTCAGTTGAAAGGAATACAAAACCTCTTGATTTAATACATAACGACGTTTCAGATTTAAAGTTTCTCCAAACGTGAAGCGGAAATAAGTACTTTATCACTTTTGTGGATGATAGTACAAAATATTGCTATGTATACTTGTTAAAGAGTAAAGATGAACCTATAGAAAAATTCATACTTTATAAACAAGAAGTTGAAAATCAACTCAACAAGAAAATCAAGATGTTGTGTACTGATTGCGGTGGTGAGTATGATATTCCATTTGGTGAGTTTTGTGCTCAACACATAAGGTCACTGCACCCTATTCACCCCAATCAAATCGGGTGGCGGAAAGAAAAAATCAAACATTGAAAGAGATGATGAATTCAATGTTCATAAGTTCTGGATTACCTCAGAACATGTGTGTGGAATCTATTTTAAGTAACAATTATATTTTAAATAAGGTACCCCGAAAGAAAGAAGAGAAAACACCTTTCGAATTATTGAAAGGTAGAAAATCTTCTTTCAATCAACTCTGAGTGTGGGGGTGTCTTACTAAAGAGATGGTGTCTTCTCCTACAAAGGTTAAGATTGGATCAAAAACTATTCATTGCATCTTCATAGGATATGCTCAAAATAGTTATGTTTATTGGTTTCATGTGCATGATTCAAAGATATCGGATATACATAAAGATACGATAATGAAATCAAGAAATGCATATTTCTTTGAAGAAATATTTTCGGTTAAATATAGGAATACAAGTTCGTCGAAGCGAACTTATGAGACTATTGAAAATAATGGTCTAGACCTAGAAAATGTTGAGGTAGAACCTGAGGTAGAAACCAGCAAATGTAAACGCGCTCGGGGAAAAAAATCATTTGGTCCAGATTTTTTCACCTATATGCTTGAAGCGGAATCTCAAACATTTGAAGAAGCCGTAAATTCTTCAGAAAGACCTCTATGGAAAGAGACAATCAATAGTCAAATTGAGTCCATCTTGCTAAATCAAACGTGGGAACTAGTGGGTCTTCCTCCTGGATCCAAGCCACAAGGTTATAAGTGGAATTTCAAAAGAAAACTGAAACATATGGATAAATTAACAAGTATAAGGCTATACTTGTAATTAAGGGTTACAAGCAGAGAGAAGGGCTTGATTATTTTGACACATATTCTCCAGTCACTAGAATAACATCCATAAGAATGACACTCACAATAGCGGCATTGGGAAATTTGGAAATACATCAATTGAATGTGAAAACATCTTTCTTAAATGGAGACTTAGAGAAAGAAATCTACATGGAACAACCTGAGGGTTTTGTTGCGCTAGGGCAAGAAAGAAAGTCTGTAAACTGGTGAAATCACTCTACCGTCTGAAACAGGCACCGAAACAGTGACATCAGAAATTTAACAATGTAATCCCGGAAAAAAGATTTAAAATAAATGAATGTGAAAAATGCATCTACAATAAATATACAAATGAAGGTTATGTTATTTTGTGTGTTTATGTTGATAGCATGCTTATCGTTGGAAGTCACGATAAGATGATTCAATCCACGAATGATATGTTGAATTTGAGACTTGACATGAAAGACATGGGCCTTACTGATTTAGTTCTTAGAATTAAAAATAATTGAACATCAGAATGCTCTAAGTCAATCTCATTATATCGATAATATTTTAGAAAATTCAACAAGGATGACTAAACGGAGGTTTGCACTACAATAAATCCAAATAAGCATTTCTTAAGAAATACAGGAGAAAGCATCTCTCAAGTTGAGTACGCTAGAGTTATTGGTAGTGTTATGTACTTGATGACTTGTCCTAGACCTGATATGTCACGCGTTGTTGGCATGTTGAGTAGATATATAAGTAATCTAAGTACTGATCATTGGGATGGAATACAAAGATTACTTAGGTACTTGAGATATACTCGTACATTTGGGTTGCATTATATTAGATATCCAATTGTTATAGAAGGAAATACTAATGCTAATTGGATATCATCATCAAGAGACTCGAACTCTACAAGCGGATTCATGTTTACCCTATGGGATGTAGCTATATTATGGAAATCCTCTAAGAAAATAGTTATAGTCAGATCCGCCATGGAATCTGAGTTTATGGCACTTGATAAATGTTCTGAAGAAGTTGAATGGCTACACCATTTTCTTGAGGATATTCCTAGGTGGCTAAGACCCGTGCTTGCAATGAGCATATACTGCGATAGTTAATCTACGATTGGCAGGGCACAAAGTCTAGACATATTCGTCGTCGACATAATTCCATTAGACAATTGCTCTCGACAGGAATTATCACAATCGATTATATTAAATCAAAGGATAATATAGTGGATCCTTTAACCAAAGGATTAAATAAAGAGCGAGTTGACCAATCACCGAGAGGAATGGAACTAAAGCATGTGAAGTAAACACTTTTGAGAAGGAAAACCCAATCTAGTGGACTGGAGATCCCAAGATCTAGGTTCAAAGGGACAACCTAATCAGAAGAGTGAGGTTAAATCACTGTGGGGGATTTTAAACACCGAGTTCATTCCTGCGATGATAAATAGTGACGATAGTGGATGAGGTTAAGCAAATGCTTTTAATGATTCAGAAATGTAGAGTGTTGGAGTAACACTTGAGAGGGAATTACCTATGTAAGTGAGAAAATGGGTTACTTCGAAAGGAATTGTTGAAGGCACAATCTTAGAAACGCTTGCAGAACCAGACAATGCCCATGGCCAGAACGGGCATGAATGCGTGAATTGAACAATACTAGGAAGATACCTGTGTTGGTTATGTCATCATTTACACCTACGACAGGCAGTTCAAATACATTGTGTCTACTGACTAGCTTGTAAAGTCGATGCAATTTCACAAGGGAAAGTTCAAAGACTAACGCCTACCTATCCTATGCAAGTGTCGACCGTTGAACTCTTATTCTGAGTCTAGAGTGCCTAGGAATTCTCTCTTTTCTCCATTCATGTGAGGGATTGTTGGTCGGGGACCCGCCCTTGGGCCTGTATGATTCAGCCTGGGCCGGTATAGGGATAAGTCGACTCAATCTTACTTGTGAATGGTAAATGAGGAAGGAAACAATATTAGAAAAGATGATGTTGGGATAATATATTAGGAAATATTATAACATTAATGAAATATTTTCTAATAACATATTTCCTAATGGAATATTTCCTAAAATAATATTTCTTAATGGAATATTTCCTAATGGGATGTTTCCTAATGGGATGTTTCCTAATTTAATATAGTTGTTGGTATTTTCGACTTTTAACAATTAATCTAGCTTTAGTTTTTCTAACTTAATTCATGGGTTACCTTAATTTCGATGAGTACATTTAACCCTATAAATAGAGTTGGTGTTTTTCATTTAAAAAAAAAATACCGAAAAATCCGAAAATTACCAACAGATATATTGCTCTAGAGTTAAGTCAGATCTGAGTTCCCATTTGTTTTGAATTTCCGTCGAAGTCCGAGTTCAGGTATTGTTCAGTTCGGTTAAGGGAAACACTGTGTTTGTTTCGCATTGACGACATTGTTTTATCTTGGGAGGTAATTGTCCCAATTTTCCTCTTACACGAACCATTTACGGTGAGGGGCCGAAATTCCCTTAAGGAGAACATTTTGATACAGGACTTAGTATGTTTCGACAAAATCCATTTTCTAGGGGCAATTTCGTCATTTCATCAATTTACACGTCATTCAATAATTTTATGCAATATTTATTTCGAAAATTATTATTAAATTACAAATTTAATTCTCCTAAATTACTAATAATTTGTTGGTCTACGAACCTAGATCTACGAACCTGAGTTCAGTTCCAACCCAAATATGCAGATCTGAGTTCAGTTCAAACCTTGATCAGCAAATCTGGTTTCAGTTTGAACCAAGATCAGCAATTTTGGTTTCAGTTTGAACCAAGATCAGAAAATATGGATACATATAAAGCCCTGAAATGCGAATCTGGGTTAAATTTGTCTACAAATTTGAATTTGCATAAAACCTATATTCGTGTTTCAAGGTTCATTTCGAACCTAGATTTTCGTTTTGAGGTCGGTTCAAACCCATATTTGCATTTTTGGGTTCGTGTCGAACTCATATTTACATTTTTGGGTTAAATGAAAATCCATATTTGTGCAAATATGAGTTCAAAATCATATTTCAGACATGAACAAGATAAAATGGATAGGTTAAATCGTTATTTTTATGTCCATTTAATTACAATTGTCAGACATAAGTGACTTAATTTGACAAATTTAACCAAAAAGTCATATTTATGAAACATAAGTAACTGTTAGCTACAAAAAAAGTGATCATTTAATTATATAGTACCAACATAAAATAACTATTTCTGTGGTTTACCGTAAAATTTATTTCAGTTCAATTACACGTGCCATGCACATGATCTTACGTTGATTTTCCACCTTTAACTTGGAGCAATAAGAGTGTAGGTTCATGAGTTAGAGTTTTTTTAAGTAAATATAACAAAGTGAATATATATAAAAAAAATATTTTTAAAAAAAGTGTGTACACGTGCGTGTGCTAAAAGGCACAAGACGCTGCAAAGGGATAGCGTGTTGTGCCTTTCGGCACAACTCCCCTATTTTTTATTTTGTTTTTTGCTTTTTGTGTGTTTGGTTTAACCAAGTAGATTAAAATTAAATAATATATTCTAGTAAAAACTAAAATTAAAAGTATATTGAGTAGATATTTGAATTGTGATCCAAACGATGCAAAAAAGATTAATTTTGGAATTACACATTGATCATAAGTTTTGTCTTAAGTTGAGATATAAAAAGTTAACTTAAAAAAATAAAACTTAGTCTCTCTAAGTCGAAATTAAACAATGTTAACGAAATTTTTGACGACATTTAACTATCTACCTACTATAAGTTTGGGGGATTTTTTTGATTAGCTATATAATTAAATTTTTAACCTAACATCGTTTGTCCTCTAATTTAACCAGAAGAAAAAAATTAATTAGTTGAGAAATTTAATTGTATAATTATTTTTTAAAAAAAAATATAGTATGTTAATAATTTAATTACGATGTAAATGACGCTTATTTGTCATTGAGTTTCAACTTTTTGAATGACCGTATAATATATAGATCAAAAGTTATATAGTATATAACTTTTTAAGTATCTATTATACGGTAAGTCAAAATGTGGAAAAGCAATGTCTAATTAGCATAATTTATATCGTAATTAAATTATCTACGTACTGTATATTTTTAATACTTATATAATTAAATTTCTCAACTAATCCATTTTTTCCTTCTCGTCGAATTATAGGACAATAAGTTAAAAATATAATTATTGACATAATTAAAAAAATTAAAAAACATTATAGTAGGTAGATAATTAAATATCGCCATAAATTTCACTAATATTATTGAGTTTCGACTTAGAGAGTCTGAGTTTGATTTTTCTAAGTTAAAATTTTATATCTCAATTTAGGGTAGAGCGTATGATCAATCTATAAGTCCAAATTTTTGCATCGTTTGGATGACAATTAAAATATCTACTCAATGTATTTTTTAATAAAATAAAAAATATAATTTTAACCTATTTTGACTAACCTAAAAAAAAAGACCGTAGTTTCAACACAATTCGCTTCCATGGGGTGCGTGTTGTGAATGTTTTGCACAACACGCACCCAGTAGGGGCGCGTATAACTATTTTTCGAAATATGTTTTTTTTTATATATATTCACTTTTTTAAATATTGTTTTTTTTATTATAATCGCTTAAAAAAAAATCTGAGTTAGATTGCTATTTTATTTTCATCATTATTTAAAGAATATAGTTTTTCTTTAATAATTTAAGATAATGAATTGTGATAAAATTGATAATTTTTGGTGCAAAATTAATTCTAAAGTTTTGTAATTAAATATCTAATCTTTCACCACGTAGAAGAATAAATAATTATAAACTTTAAAACGCATCATAAAAAATCATATCATTAATCTTCGAATTATATATATATATATATATATTATTGTTATGTAATATATAAAATTTTAAATACTATAATAAGAGAAACATAACCTTTTATATGGTACTCTCACTTTCGACTTAATTGTTTTCATGAGAAAAAGGTGTAAACCGTTTTTTAATGACTTATATTTCTAATTTACGTACATCATTATAATACAATTATAGAAATAAGACGTATATATTTAAATAAACTTTCATGCAAAAACATGAATTAATAATTTAACATAAAGTATTTTTTATAAATAAAATTAAGCGTAACATGTGGATCAATTCCTATATATAGTATCTATTTAACATGTATTTAAGAAAAACAAATTGAGATATAAAGAAGTTTATTTAGAGGATGCATAGATTCTTTCATGAGTCTCACGTTGCGTTAGTATGATATATGTCACAAGTACACTATATCTATATATATGACTCGACAAACAAGCCTTGAAACCGGTTTCTTTCAAATAAGATAATTACTGATATGTCAGAGCCTACATAAAAGATTATTTTTAAAAAAGTAAATATATTAAAAATAAAATTGAAAAAAGCATATATAGAGAAAAAAAAAACGCGATATATAGGCATAGGCTTCACTAGGGGCAGTGATGCCTTTTGTAGAAGTCGCTACCTAGGGTACTACCGAGTGTACGAAGAGCATATTCGACGTGTTGATGAAGCCATTCTCCGCGAAGAGTAGGTAGTCAATACTGCTGAAAGATGACAATCAATGCATGAGAAGCAAATGTGGCCGCAACAGGCCGTGGTGCTCCAGGACGTGGTGGTAAAAACTCTAGTAGAGAAATGTACGGACCGTTTGCTAAATATAGGGCTCTTGATTTGCGTTGTCAACAACAATCATCTACAGAAAAATCTTATGAGTAGGAAGAATTTGAATAGTTGTTAAGACTTGTAATCTGAACTTCTTTATATTAGATGAAGTTGTATCGGTTAATGATATGGATGTTACAGGTATGGAGTTGCATTATTATTGTACTATTTCACATTCATATTAGAATTTATGTTTTGAATTGCCCTAATTTTTTGAGGTAGTTAAAAATTACTGATTTTGAAATTCGACTAGTTTAAGCTAGTTATAAGAGACAAATGCGAAGTAAGGTAAATTTTCGCGGGTTCAAAATCATGCAGAACGAGGGTCGTCGTATAATTGTTGCATTCCGCTACCTGGGGTAGCGCTTTTAAACAAAATGTGCTACACCATGTAGCGACTTAATTCAAGTTGCCCAATAATTTTCCCATGAAACATTTTCCCAATAATTCAAGTCGCCCAATAATTCAAGTCGTAATTCAGATAGTGCCCACTGTTGAAGATCAATCAATCAACTCTTCAGGATCAAATTAATGAAGATTGAAAAGATGAAGTGTTTTCATCTTTTATTATAGTTATGAGGGTTATTCTGTTATTTCTATTATGTGTTTAATTCTCTTGTATTTGAAGGACTTATGTTGTAAAGATTTGTTATCAGTTATTATAAAATAACAGGTTATGAGGTGCTAATGCACAGAACCTAAATGATCCATTAATCAAACCCTAGCAGACTCTTTGGTTTCTTCATTTCTGATATGGTATCAGAGCCTAAGACGCTCTTATTGCGTCTCTTCCGTTTCTGATTCCTGCTTCTGTCTGTTGAGGTTCTCTTCAATCCTTCGTTTCTATATCCTGCCTCCTCCTTCTGATGGATTGCACAAACCCTAAAGAAGAAGTGGTCAAGGATAATGGCCAAGATACCAATCCTGTAAACACGGTAACAATTGATGTTAATCATCCTTTATATCTTCATGCTTCTAACACCACAGGTGCTTCTTTGATTTCCTTTCAACTTGCTGATCCTGAAAACTATGGATTTTGGAGTCGGGCCATGTATATTTCCCTTGTTGTCAAGAAAAAATAGGGTTTTATAGATGGATCCTTAACAAAGGATTCTTTCGATCCTTCTATGCACCATATGTGGGAAAGGTGCAACGCTGTTGTTCTTTCTTGGATTATGAGTTCTGTGTCAAAGGATATTATGAGTACGGTTCTGCATTCGACAAGTGCTTTTATTGCCCGGTCTGATCTTAGGGAAAGACTGAACAAGGTGAACGGTTCTAGAGTCTTTCAATTGCATAGAGAAATTTGTTTGGTTCAAGAAGGCGTTGATACAATCTCAGTTTATTTTACTAGACTTCGTCTGATGTGGGAAGAATTTGCTGCAATTACATATCTTCCTTGCTGTGACTGTGAGCTTTTTAAGAAGCATATTGAGCATGCTGATAATCTGGAATTGTTTCAGTTTTTGAATGGATTAAATGAATCGTATTGTACTATTAGAGTAAATCTTGTTATGCGGGAACCTCTTCCTTCTATAAATCAGGCTTATGATGTTTTAATTAAAGAGGAAAATCAGAGGGGTATCATAAATGGTCTTTCAGTTTCATCTGTCGATGGCCTGGCTAATTTCTCTTGTTCAGATTCAAATAAGCCGCCAAACAGAAAAAACTGGAACTTGATATGCATCTATTGTAAGGGTAAAGGTCACGATTATGAATGATGTTTTAAAAGAAAAGGATACCATCCTGGTTGGAAATTCATAAATAAGTCTGATCAAGCTAACTCTGCTACTAAGACCCCCATGTCTTCACTTTAATCTACGCCTTCTCATGTCCCTTAAAATTGCTCAACCCCTGATGAGCAAAATTGGTCTATGATGTTAACCAAAGAGAGACTGGAGCACATAGTGGAAATGCTCTCAAGGACTCTAAAACTGAGGCAAAAGCAAACACAGCAACAGCAGGTATAACTGATATTTCTTCCTTTGATAATTCTTGGATTATTTATAATGGTGCTAGTAATAACATGAGCTCTAGAATAGATTGGCTATCAAATGTTAAGTGCTCTCTGTCTAAGATTCATTTTCCAAATGGAAATCTTTCGAATGCTGAAGCCACTAGTGATTTTGTGATAGGAAAGAATAAAAAAATGTCTAATGTGCTATATGTGCCTGATTTTAGATATAATCTGATATCTGTGATTAGATTGATTAGGGATCTATCTTGTTCTGTTACCTTTTATCCGGACCATGTGGTTATGCAGGACCTCTCCAGTGGAGTGGTTCTAGGGACAGGTAAGGCAGCAGCTGGATTGTTCTTTTTTACTCCTTCTGTATATAGTTGTAATTTATATGTACCTCAGTTATGGCATAAACGTTTTGGACATGTACCCTTGCAAGTGTTGTGTAAAGTTCCGTTGTTAAAACTTGATGATGTTTCAAATAGAAAAATTTGTGATTGCATGATTTGTCCTATGGCCAAGAAATCTAGACTTTTTTTCCTAGAAGTATTAGTACTACTTCTAAGCCGTTTGATTTGATTCATATGGATGTATGGGGTCCGTATAATGTGAGTACTCATGATAAAAAAAAAAAAAAAATTTAACAATTGTGGATGATTACTCGAGGAATACTTGGACCTATTTGCTATCTTTGAAATCTGATGTGATTGTGATTATCAAGCATTTTTTATCTTAGTGAAAATTCAGTATGATCGTTCTGTTGAAAGAATCAGATCTGATAATGGTAGAGAATTTTTGAATGAGAATTGTTCAAATTTATTCAAAGAAAATGGGATTGTTCATGAAACTAGTTGTCCGTATACCCCTCAACAAAATGGAATTGTTGAAAGAAAGCATCGTCATGTTTTAGAAATTGCTCGTGCTTTGAAACTTGAAAGTGGTGTGCCTTATCAATATTGGGGAGAATGTATTCTAACTGCATGCTACTTGATAAATCTGTTGCCTACTGTGGTCTTGAATGATATGTCTCCTTATGAAAAATTGATGGGAAAACCTCCTGTCTCCGATCATTTGAAAGTGTTTGGATGTCTTTGCTTTGCAATATGACAAGTTTCAGTCTCGATCTATGCCATCTGTGTTTATGGGTTATTGCCTTACTCAAAAAGGATATAAGCTCTTGAATCTTGAGACTAAAACTTTTTTTGTTAGCAGTGATGTTCAATTTAAAGAGGATGTATTCCCCTTTAAAGTGAAAGATAATGTTGACCCCTCTATATTCGCTGACAGAGCTATTGATGTGTTAGATGATGATCCTTTAATTACTCGTTTGAATTCTGATAACACATCTGAAGTTGAGCCCTCAAGAGTTGAAGCTTCGCTACCAGATAACCCTATGAGAAATGATGTTCCTGATCAAACTGATCTCAGAAGGTCATCTAGGGTAAGTAGAGCTCCTTCTTGGCATCAAGACTATATTATATCAATCAATTCGGTAAGACAGGTATCCTCTTTATATCCAATCAGTAATTTTGTATCTTATGAAAATCTTTTGGTTGGGTACAAAAAAATTGTTAGAAATGTTGGAAAAATAGTTGAACAAGTTCATTTTAAAGATGTTGGAAAAGATGGCAAGTGGATAGAAGCCATGAAAGATGAAATTAAGTGTGTAGATTACAAAAATCCTTGTATGGTTTAAAGCAAGCCCCTAGACAATGGAATATCAAATTAAGTGATGCTTTAGTTTCTCATGGCTTTTAGCAAAGCATGCATGATTACTCGATGTTTCCCAAACAAAAGGGTGCTGATATTGTTGTTATGATAGTATATGTCGATGATTTGCTGATTATAGGTAACAACAATATTTTAATTGCTGAGCTGAAGGATGTTCTTCAGATTCACTTTAAAATGAAAGATTCGGGAGATCTAAGGTATTTCTTGGGTTTGGAAATAGCTAGATCTCGAGAAGGTATTGTTCTTACTTAACATAAGTATGCCCTTGAGTTAATTTCAGAGGTTGATTTGCTAGGTTCTAAACCTAGTAAAACCCCTATGGAATTAAACTTATCTCTAACATCAGTTGCATATGATTAGTTCAAAAATGACATTTCTAGTGATACTATTTTATCTTATGCAACTTTTTACAGAAAGGTTATAGGTAAATTGTTATATCTATCGGTAACAAGATCAGGTATCTGTTTTGCTGTTCAGAAATTAAGTCAGTTTATGCATGCTCCTAAACAATCTCATTTGGATGCTGATTTTAGAATTGTTAGCTATGTTAAGGCTCAACCTGGACTAGGCTTGTTTTTATCTGCTTCCAGTTTTCTTAATTTGAGTGCCTTTTGTGATTTAGACTGGGATGCATGTCTAGAAATTAGAAAATCTGTTTCTGGTTATTGTATAAAGTTAGGTGATTCTTTGATATCCTGGAAGGTAAAGAAACAGAATACTATATCTCGATCTTCAGCTGAGGCTGAATATATAAGCATGTGAGTCACTGTTGCTGAAATTGTATGGTTAAAAAGGTTGATATCTGAACTTGGAATTGATCATTCAGATCCTGTTTTGTTGTTTTGTGATAATAAGGTCGCAATTCAGATTTCATCTAACCCTATTTTTCATGACAGGACAAAACATATAGAAATAGATTGTCATTTTGTCAGAGAAAAAATTAGTGCAAATATTGTCAAGACTCACCATGTTCGAACTGGAGAACAAGTAGCAGATATCTTTACGAAGGCTTTAGTTGGAAATCAACATGGATATTTTATGAACAAGCTTGGTCTTAAAGACATTTATGGAGTTGATAGCTTCAGGGGGAGTGTTGAAGATCAATCAATCAACTCTTCATGATCAAATTACTGAAGATTGAAAAGATGAAGTGTTTTCATATTTTATTATAATTATGAGGGTTATTCTATTATTTCTATTATGCATTTAATTCTCTTGTATTTGAAGGACTTATGATGTAAATATTTGTTATCAGTTATTATAAAATAATCGGTGATGGGGTGCTAATGTAGAGAACCCAAATAATCCATTAATCAAACCCTAGCATACTCTTGGTTTTCTTCATTTCCGATACCCAGGAACATTTGCCCCCAATAATTTTCGGACATGACTATTTTTCTATTTGGTTTTTATATGGTTACTTCTTTAAAAAAATAATTTACATAAAATATTGTAATCTTCTCTGTGCTTGACATTTCAACAACTGTCCTCGCTTACACCACAGCATAAATCATTAAACATTCAGAAAATGACAAAAAACATCTATTTATTATTAAAATATATTAGAATCTGACATTAATTATGTAAGTGTATAAATAGGAACTCTCTGTATGTAATGTAATGGGTCTCGGGAACCCAATCTTTCATATCTCTAGGATATATTAAAAAGTAGCGTAAAGAAACTGTTGGGTAGATATTAAGTTTTGTATTAAAATTATTTTATTTATATTTAAAAAAAATACTTTTTTAGTATAAATTACTAACCATCACTAATGTTAATTCGTTAGTGAAATGTATGTCTTATATGTGACTATCTCATGACATAAAATACCATATTTTCTTGCAAAATATACCGTATTCGAAAACTAATTACTAAAATAACAAGTATCCAAAATTAGTGAACAAAATATACCTAACCGTAACCGAGAATCACATGTGAAATTTCCGTTAAGTTTTTACTCGTGACTGTCAATCACGAGTAGGATAAAAACTCTACATTTGAGTGTCATAGGTGTATATATATAAACATATTCAATTTTAAACTGCACTTAAGTTAAAACTTAATGCTACAATCTTTGTAGTTGGTGGATCTTATTTTTTCACATTTTTTTGAGTTTGAAAAAAAAATTACTTTCAAACAGAGTATTGAGGATACCTAAATCACCCTTATTGATATATATAATTTTTTCAAAACATATTAAAAAGAATTTACAAAAATTAGATTCAATAACTAAACAAATTACAACTATAACCAAACTAATGACATTATTTTGAGTTACGATACTAAATAGTTATATTTAAATCATTTAGGAGTTAGTTCTTTTTAGAAGATAGGCATGCTGGTTCTTCGTGGTGGTGTGATGAGGTGAACTAGGACGCTCCCAATAATTATAGTATCTCCATATACGTAGTAGGTTCCAAAATTCGAGATTTAATGGTTATGGTATTCCCAATTGGTAGCAAATAGATGGTGGTGATAAGGTAAAGTAGGACACATTAAAAACCATGTCCACTGGTGTGGTGATTCTTCCTGATATTTGATGAGGAGAAAGGGGGCACTTCTCATTTTTATTCTATCTTCATATAACCCATAAAATCATATTCAATGGCTAATGTACCTCAATGTGTATGAACGCATAACTGTTAACCAAAAGAAACTTATAATTATAGTATCTCCATATAACTAGTCTTTGTATTTGAGGTGGTGTGATGGTGGGTCATCTTCGAGTGTGATGAGGTTAGTTGAGAGACTTTCTATAATTATAGTTTCACCATATAACTAGTATTTCTTAATGGGGATAGACATGGTGGTTATTTTTGGTGGTTCGATTAGGTGAAGTGGAACAATCCCCAACGCTGGTAGATTCAGAAATCCACACACGGATGATAGCAGAACTGCTAACTATATAGAGCTCCCAATAATTGTAGTATCTACATATAAAGATTTGATCAAGTTGCGTTGGGTAGTGGTGGGTCTTCATGGAAGTGTGACGAAGTAAACTTGGACGCTCCGAATAGTTATAGTATCTTCGTATAGTTGGAAGTTATTCTTGTGGTGTTTGGGAAGTGTTTCTTGTTTAGGTTATGTCAGTCCACAACCGTTTGGGTTGAAGCTCCGTGGAAAGGAAAAGACGACGGTGGAAAGAAATGTGTGTTGCATATTTATACACCTTACACCGTGACGGCAAGTCAGGGTGGAAGGTTAGGTGCTACCAACTCATGACTGTCAAACATGAGTATCTGTATAAATATGTATGGTCGATCATGCACATTTCCTTCCACACCGAGCCTTCAATTTGTTCAGCCTTCATCGGAACAACCTCTAAACCGTTAAGCAACCGTCGTAGAACAAGCCCACATCATCGAGAAAGGTGGTCCAAAATATTTACTTTTTTGTCTTGATAATTTTAGAATGCTTAACTCATATTTTAAAATCAATTCGGTGTTATTACAGTTGTCATGAGTTGTTCAGCATATCAGCAGTGAATCAACAATAATTACCATTCATAGAGCCATCACCCTAACATAGTTAAAAGAACGTGTTACTATTGTTTGCGGATTTAGTAGTGAGGTAGCGTATTATCTCCTAATTTGGAACATGTGTCATGAACTCTATTCAATAACTAATGAAGATGCATTCGAGTAAGTTTTTGAAATATGCAACGAATACATGGAATAATTTGTCATTCCAAAATTAGAAGTCGATGTATAAGCTCAAAAGGAAGTAGATGGAAAAGAGGAAGATGAAGAGGAACGATGAGAATCATAATTGGCAAATGACTCTAAGGAAGAACATCCTACAATTTTGAACGAACATGAGGACACCCCGTCAGATGATGATACTGGTACGATGTTTTGGAGTTGACCCAACCAGTCACATACTTACAATACAATACACTTATGTGTTTACATCGGTCGATTGACAAGAAAAATTTGAATGTACTGATTGTATAGTTAGGAAAGAGGAATCATCCCAGAGTCATGACGATTTCCATGTTGGTGCACTATAGGAGGGTAAGATTTTAGTTCAACATTACATCAAAATGTGTCATATTCCTAATTCTCGTGAATGCGTCACGAAATATCTAGCCCTACTGTAGGACATTTATGTGTGCTAATAGGAATTGTTCTTGGTTTTTACAAGGAGTGCGAAAAAAAAAAGAAAATAACAAAATTGCCCCTACACACTCGTGTACAAATGATGCTTTTATCCAACAACATAAACAACTTGATTACAAAATTATTGTTGATTTAATAATAGTATGTGTTTAAGCACATGCATATTACAGTTTGGTACTCGCAACAAGAAGGTGACTTGCACATGGGTAAAAGATAAGTAAACACAAAATCCCTCGTACCGCAAGGTACAGTATACTAAACATAAGGTGATTGAGAAGATGTTTGGAACACACAAGAGTGCAATTTAGCAGTTCCCACAACTCATGGTTGTGATATGTCATTTTACTCATGACACCATTTATGACTATGAGTGGAAAAATATACAGAAGGAGGGAGGTGCTATTTTAGGAAATTGGTTATGGGCTTACGGGCCTTCAATTGAAGGTTTCCCACATTGTCGACCATTAATCAACATCGATGGCACACATTTAGACGGAAAGTAAACCATAAAGTTATTAGTGGTAGTGACACACAATGTTGACAATCAAATCTTTCCACTATGATTCGCCTTTGCAGACTCTGAGAGTACAAAGGGTTGAACATGGTTTTTAGAGCGTCTGCGCAAACACGTGACAAATGATCAATTCTCGGTATGTGTAACATATGATATGCATGCTTGTAGGCTTGCTGTGACTAATTTCCCAAAATCCTACGTGCTCGATAGATACTATGCTCGTCACCAAGCCAACAACTTCAATAATAGTTTGAAGGATTAAAATCTAAAGAATAACTTCTAGGAAATTGCATGGACAAGATCGAGGAAAAAGTTCAACAAGTTGTGGAAATAATTCAACTGTTGTACCGAGGGCAAGTTTCATCAATGGTTAACCCGTTTAGGGAATTTTTGCCTATGCTCTTAAGAGCACAATGGTGGACATATATACAGTGTTATGACAACAGATCAGTCAAAGGTCTTCAACAAGGTTTTGAAAGGAGCTTCCTCATTGCCCGTAACGACATTGGTAGATGTTACATTTAAAATATTAAACATGTATTTTGTCGAGCGTAGAGCCCAGTATGAAAATGAGGTAGCGATGGAAAACGACTTTCTTACGAAAACGAGACAATTATTGATGACCACTAAGGAGATTGCTCAACATTTTGAAACAGACACTTATTCGTACGGAAAAGAGTTTGGAGTAAAAACAAGTGTTGATTGAATTTTATTTCAACGAACTTGTAAACACGCCATGGCAATGATCTGATTCATACATAAGGATCTAAAATCGTACGTTGATCCATGGTGTTGATTACTACATGCGAACAAACCTTCCTAAATTCCACCATCTATCAGAACCATATTGGTGGCCAGAGTGGAGCGGTCCAACAATAAGGTGTGATACACAAATGTTAATTTGTCTATGTTGACTTATGAAAGTGAGAATTCACAATGAGAGGAATTCTAGTAGTACAACATGACAAATAAAATGTGGACAAACAAGCCATAACAACAAAAATTGTAATGTAGAGAGTGCTGTAAATAATAATGTAAGTATAATTATTTAGTAATGTTGTGTAACTCGGAATATAACTTCGTTTTGTTTGGTTATAATTGTAATTTGTTTGGTTATTGAACCTATTTCTTCATATTGTTTTGGAGATTTTCTCGAAAAATTATATCTCAATGAGCCCGAATAGCGTGTCTAAAAGTAAATTGTTTAGGGCCAAACTCATAAAAAGGTGAAACAAATAAGATTCCTATCACAACATATCTTATAACATTAAATTTGAACTTAAGTGTAGTTTAAAATATAAAAAAGTTGCAATTATATATACCTACCTACAACTAGGTGTCACATGTAGTGGTTTTTTTATCCTAACGGACCTTCCACTTGTGACTGTGAGTCACAATGATGTGTAACTTTGTATTAAAACTGGTTGTTTTGATATTTGTTTTTTAATTGTTGTATATTTGAAATAAAGAAAAGAAAAACTATTTTCTTCCTCTTGGCTTATTTTCTCTTCACTCTCATTATCTCATGTTAGAGTATTATGTTAAATAAGTTTAAAAGTGGCGTCCTTATATGTTAGACCCTTCTTTTACTATGTTGTTATATAACCCTTAGTACTTCCTATATAAGGAGTTCTAGCCCTTGTATTCCAATATCTCAAGTTTACACAATGTTTTCAATAGTAGAATTTTATGTTCTTCATTCTTTCCAAATATCAGTTATTGACTATCATATTTTCGTTGCAATCTTTTTATTTGTCTCAAATTCGTCTCTATTTCGTTCTGATTTCATCATTAGATTATACATCTCCTATTCTCCATCGCATGAGTCTTCAAATCATCAATTTAAATTCCCGGAATTCAGATCATCAAGGTTGTTGCACTTCAGACTGGTAAATTTCATAGAGTAATGTGTAGATAGAATGAAGTACACAAAGTTTTTACTATTACAAACATTGTGTGGACTTGAGATAATGAACTATAAGGGGGTAATGCTCATGATATATGGATTAATAACTAAGTACCAATATACTAAACATAGTATGATTGAGCGGTTCTGAATACCAGGTAAATTTATGAATTCCCAAAGACCACTCAATATAAATCGATTCCTGATTTTCATATCTAGACCCTACCGTGTTTGTAGTGGAATCGGAACCTACCGGGAACCTATTGGTGTCAGCAATAGCAAATATATTAGAATATACCAGTTTCTATATGTACATGATCTGAACAAGGAAAACATATTTAACATAGGCTAGAATATGAAATACTGTAAAATATCCTTATTCAGTTTATTACCTTTAGTAGCTTGTAATAGGTTGTATACATACATGCAGTATCATAACTGAATAATACAAGAGAAATTCATTTTATTCCAGCATTCTTTATACTCTATAATCCAACATGGTATCAGAGCTTGATCCGTGATCTTCCCCATCATCTACCTTACCCATACACCGAAATCAACCAACCAATCCAGCAAAAATGTCCGACAGTGAGAGTAACTCGCAGAACCCAATCAGTTCAGGCATCAGCCGAGATGATCTGACCGACCAAATAGCCAACATCCTCAGATCGAGACTGAATTTCAACCAGTAACAACAAATAAAAGAATTGCCCGAAACAATTATGGTAGACACAAAACTGAACGGCCACAACTACAATCCATTGGCCCGGATGATGGAGGTCGCAATTGGAGGGAAGGGCCGACTCTACCACCTCACGGGGGAACCAGCCCCTCCGCAACCAGCTGAACCGGAATACCTTCGATGGAGACAAGACGATTTAGTCGTTTTTTCATGGATTTTACAGAATGTTGAATCTCATCTCGCTAACAATATAGCACATTATCAAACCTTGAAAGATTTATGGAATGCACTTCAAGTTACCTATAACAGTGGAAGAGACTCGCTACAAGTTTTCGATTTACATAATAAGGCAGCAAAATCGACACAAGGGAATGAAACACTAGAGGATTTCTGGTTATAGATGCATTCGATCTGGGGAGAGATTGAGGCTCGAAGGCCAAATCCCATGGTGTGCAGCCGAGACATTACACTATTCAACGAAATCTGCAACGAGACAAAATTATACCAATTTCTAGGTGGTGTAAACGAACAATTCGACAATGTCAAAAGGGATATTCTTCGTGGGGACAAATTACCCTCAGTCGAGGTCGCATATTCAGCCATATGCACGGAAGCCGCCAGGCTCCATATACTTTGAGCGGCAACGAGCACAACCGGACCATCATCGGGTGTGGGTGAAGGAATGGTAACTATAGGCAATCATAGAGACATAGTAGCTCAAGCGAATGCCACATGCACCTTTTGGCCAGGACAGAAGCGGTCATAATCTCATGGAAAATCCGGTGACTCATCATCCCACGATGACAAGAGCAAGCTGAAGTGCTAGTATTGTGGAATGGGCAAGCATAAGAAGGAGACATGCTTTCGACTGGTCGGCTACCCGGATTGATGGGAATACAACCACAAGCCGAAGGAAAAAAGGGTCACCGGAGCCATGGCAAATAACGCCACGGCTGGACGAGTATCGGAAAACAAAGTAGAGGCGGCGGCGGGCAACTACGAGGCCACCAACGCCAGCGACGCATTCCAATCACAGTTCGGGGAACTGAGGAGACATACCTTGAAGATGGCGACCGGGGCTTAGTTGGCCTCAGGTGACAGAGGAGAGCGAGGCGGGGCCTCAGGCGAACCAGGCGGGGCGTACCTGGTCGCAGGCGAAGTGGAATTCTCAAACCATAGCAGAGCAACAAACCGGAATGGTGCGGCTGCTTCAAATGGTGCGGCTGGAGAGAACCCTAGAGGTAAAGTGTTTGGGTATTCAAACTCAAACCCTCCAACTCTTACTTATTCCGATTTTTGCCCCAATCAACATAAGTTAAGTCCTGATTTAAAAGGCCTGATTTAGTCCCTGAAGTTTATAAAGCCAGATATTCAGTTACAAATAATCGATGGATATTTGATTGTGATGCGATTGATAATATGACATTTGATGCTCGGGATTTGTGTGATATAGTAGAATCCCAGACTAAGTATATTAATACTTCAAATGGTGGAACTGTTGCGGTAACATGGATGGGTACATTAGAAATCTCGAAAAATCTAAAGATTTCTAATTGTTTACTAGTACCGACATTATCAAATAAGTTGTTGTCTATATCACAAGTGACGAAGGAGTTGAACTGTGCTATGATAATGAACCCAAAGTTTTGCATGCTGTAGGATATCCGAACGGGGACGATCATTGGCGTGGCACTGAGCAAGCTGGACTGTACTATGTGGATGAGGTTGTCCACAAAGGATCGGTGTTGCTGGCTCATGGATCAACAGAAGAAGAATTGTGGCTCTGGTATAGGCGGTTAGGTCACCCTTTACTTGGTTATCTTAAACTTATATTTCCGAATTTGTTTCTTAATAACCCAAGAAATTTAGAGTGTGAGACTTGCATTTTAGCAAAAAGCCATAGACAGTCATTTAAATCCAATAATACTCGGCTAGATTCTATATTTTCCTTAGTACACTATGATGTTTGGGGTCATGCACCTGTTTCTGGATCACATGGTCTCAAGTATTTTGTAATTTTCGTTGATGATTGCACTCGTATGACTTGGACCTATTTTCTCAAAAATAAATCTGAAGTGTTCGAAAAATTCGTGCATTTTTACCATATTGTTCAAAACCAATTCTAGAAAAACATTCACACCCTGCGGTCAGACAATGGGGGTGAATTCATCAACACTCATATGAAGAATTTCTTTCTTGAAAAAGAAATTATTCAACAAACATCCTGCCCACATACCCCTGAGCAAAATTGAGCCGCATAACTGAAAAATCGGATTCTATTAGAAATGACCGATCAATTTTGTTCGAATCAAGAGTACTAAAATCTTTCTGGGCAGACGCTGTGGCAACCGCAACCTACCTCCTCAACCGAATACCAACAAAAATCCTCGGCCTCAAAACACCAAAACAAACCCTAGAGTCTCATAGCAGAATACCTCTAACACTCAGCCTTCCTCCTAGAGTGTTTGGATGTTCTGTTTTTGTCCATATACCCAAAATCGACCGCACCAAACTAGATTTGTGTGCGGTAAAGTACGTTTTTCTCGGATATGGAGTCAACCAAAAAGGGTACCGCTGCTATGATCCAAAAAGGGGTCACATGTTCTGCACAATGAATTGTGACTTCCTTGAGTCTGAGTTTTACGATTTCCAATCTAGTGATCAGGGGGCAACAATCACACAAGATTCACTAGATTGGGTTGGCCAGCCATATCTATCTTGTGTCGGTCCTCCAGAGTCAGTTAGTCGGCCTACCGGACCGACCACTGACACAATAGTACAAGACAGCGAGCCAGATGCTGTGACCCCCGATTCGTCTCCTACTGGTTGAGCCGCACAAGGCAAGAATAGTAGCAAAAGGGTACACACAATAGTACAGGACATCGAGCCAGATGTCTGTCTCCTAAGGTATCCGAGGTAAGCAATTCTTCCTAGTCTTTTCATGATGAAGTTCTGTATCCTATTATGTCGGAAGATGGAGGTCAAGTAGAAAATGAAGCAACATGGGAGAGGGTAAGATACGTACTACCTCTGAGAGTCAATCGGGGAAAACCACCAAAGAGATACACACCAGAGAAGGAAACCAGGGAAGATGTGTATCAAGTGGCAAACGTAATGAAAGGAAAAATAAGCAGTCAGGCATAGGCGTTCATCATGTCTGTGTATACAGGGAGTGTCCCTAACTCTGTGAAGGAGGCACAACAATCAAAACTATGGAAGCAGGCTATGGATACATAAATGGAGGTTCTTATGAAGAATGAGACATGGGAGTTATGCCAACTGCCCAATGGAAAGAAAGCAGTATGGTGTAGGTAGGTATACACCATCAAGTACAAACCTGATGGTACAATTGAGCGGCACAATGCAAGATTAGTAGCAAAAGGGTACACACAGACCTACGGAATAGACTACTCAGAGACGTTCTCCCTAGTTGCCAAAATTGACACGATTCGAGTTGTGTTATCTGTAGCTGCAACTAAAGGTTGGCCGCTTCGACAATTCGCTGTAAAAAATGCATTCATGCATGAAGATTTATAGGAGGAAGTATATATGGAAATCCCACCAGGGTATGAGAAGGAGCCAAAATAGGGAATCGTCTACAGATTAAAGAAGGCGTTGTACGGACTAAAGCAATCCCTGAGAGCTTGGTTCAGACGATTCACGGTGGCTATGCGCAAATATGGGTATACAGAGAGTAACTCAGATCATACTCTGTTTCTAAAGAAGACAGATAAGGGCGTGACATGCTTAATTATATACGTGGATGACATGATCATTACTGGAGATGATGAAGACAAGATGAGAAAGTTGAGAGGAAGCCTATTTAGGGAATTTGAAATGAAGGACTTGGGAGACTTGAAGTAATTCCTTGGCATTGAAGTGCTAAGATCTAAACAAGGAGTCTTCATATCACAACAGAAATACATACTAGATCTGCTAGCAAGTACCGGGATGTTAGGGTGTAAACCTGCAGAAACACCTATGCTTGTAAACCATGGCTTGCAAATAAGAAAAGATGGAGTACCGACAGACAAAGAAGAATACCAACGGCTAATAGGTAAACTTATATACCTATCTGACACTCGTCCTGATATTGCGTACGCAGTTGGAGTGATAGTCAGTTTATGCACCAGCCTCAATATGATCACATGGAAGCCGCATGGAGAATTGTGAGGTATTTGAAGGGTACCTCAAGGCATGGAGTACTATTTTGTAACAATGGACATCTGAAGATCAAAGGGTATACAGACGCCGACTGGGCAGGGAATCCTAATGATCGAAATTCCACAGCAGAATATTTCACATTTGTAGGAGATAATCTGGTTACATGGCGGAGTAAGAAACAGAAGGTCGTCACTCTATCTAGTGCCGAGGCAGAATTTAGAGGAATTGTAAGAGGGGTTACCGAGATACTTTGGCTGACGAAGCTACTAACGAAAATTGGTTTTCCTTCAACTGAAGCATGTGACATTATGTGCGACAATAAAGCAGCAATAGGCATCTTCGATAACCCAGTCCAGCATGACAGAACCAAACATGTGGAAGTAGACAGACATTTTATAAAGGAGAAGCTAGAAGGAGAAGTCATCTCATTACCCTTTGTTCGATCAGAAGACCAACTCGTGAATATCCTCACCAAGGCAGTTAATGGAAGGGTATTTCGAGAAACTCTCTTCAAGTTGAGTATCAGCGATCCTACTACTCAACTTGAGGGGGAGTGTCAGTAATAACTATTATATTAGAATATACCAGTTTCTATATGTACATGATGTGAACAAGGAAAGCATATTTAACATAGGCTAGAATAGGAAATACTGTAAAATAACCTAATTCAGTTTATTACCTTTAGTAGCTTGTAATAGGTTGTATACATACCTGCAGTATCATAGCTGAATAATACAAGAGAAATTCATTCTATTCCAGCAATCTTTATACTCTATAATCCAACAATTGGTACTGACAATATGTAGGTACCTAGTGAGACCCTATTAAAACTATTTTGTTCTAAAATGAATGCTAAACTTTTTAAAATTTATTTTTAATTATTTATTTTATATAATAATAAAAGTGAAACATATAACTATATAATTACTTAGAATCAAATCAACGATAGAAAATCAATAAAAAGTTATGTACTCAATAAAATATTATTTATGACATATCAATATTTATTTATTTAGACATGTATTTGGTCTTTGGTTCCTATTCCAATATAGGTACCCTATTATTGAAACGTGAATCAAAACTGATTTAATGGTTTTAATATTATTATTTTTTCATCTTAATTCCAAACATCCTGCCTGAACCCTACCAATAGATCATTTTAGGGTAGGTTCTATATGCATATAGGTATTTTGCTCACCCCTAAAACGTAGGGACTAATATATAAGAATCCGACTTCTAAACTTATCTGACATACTACACTAACATTACCTGTACTTCTCTTGTCCTTTTCATCTTCATTGAAAAAAATGTCAACCAAGTCATCATATTTTTAGAATTGTATGGTGCACTATGCTCGACAGTATTGTTTCACTTGGTAAGACATTGTGCATCCACTCCGGTTGGTACTGTGGCTGAGGACTTATTGGCATTATGACTGAGTACTTCAAGGCATTATGGCTGCATTAGTCATGCATTATGATTGGGCACTTGAATTGTACTATAAATGCACTTAAAGTGGAGCACTATGATAGAACCATGGTTGCACTATGAATGAACATCTATTGTTGAATACAATTTATTTTTCAGTGAATCAAACATTCAATTCCAACTGAGTTTGTGATGAATATATGTGCACTTTTAGTTTAGTTTATGTTGCATGATTTTCTTGTTGAACGTGCTTAAGTTTTCAACTGAATTTGGATCCATATCCTATTGAGTTTCTATTTAGATGTTTTGCGCATTGATCTGTTGAGCTTCGACTGATATGAGTGGCACCCTGTTTTTCTTACATCCACCATAAAAAACACAACTAACCTTGAATTACAAGCAATGATTCATAGACTAACCAAGAAACGATCAACTGAATTACATTTCACCTTAACAAATCTTGTTTAACACGCAAGAGTAGTTGTTTATCCACGAGGAGACGGTCCTTGCTTCTATGGTTGGGCACTTGGCTCATGTCAAAGGCAACCTAACAATTCAGTTGGAGGCCTATTGAAGATGTAAACTTGTCTCCTCAAAGGTTGGGTAACTAAAGGGGGAAGTTGAGCAGCTAAAGGAACAACATGTCAAGTGTCTCAAGATGGACTTGGTCCGACACAAGGATAAAATAATTACCTCAGATAAGGGAAATGTGAGGATCACGAAAACGGCGTGGGAGGTCTACCAGAGTCTCTCCTAGGTAGAGGCGGAGTGGCTCGCATATGGCCTCACTGCTGAGTGCATGTGCTAATCCGGATGAGAACCCAACTCAACGAGACCTCTTGGTGGCCGAGAAAGAAAAACTTCAGGATAAGAAGTTCCAACTTAAATGTCGGCTAAAGAGGTCCCTACCCCGACAATAATAGTAGAAGATTATAAGAAGTTCGACGAGTTTACTTATGCAACTCTAGATGTGATGAAGGAGGAGATAACTAGATATCTCCAGATATTTGGTGGAGGACATCAAAGATGTTGCCCCTAAGTTCCTTTTGAACAAAGTGTGGGCACTCAACAACTTCTTGATCTCCGCGTTGCCTCACTCCATGTCGTTGACACCTTTTGCTCTAATGGTCACTTCCTCCAAATTTTCTATCTCCGTTATGTGGTAGTTGTTACGTTCATTCTTGGATGTCTTGTTCGTTAGGTTCAAGCCTATGTAGAAGGCTTAGACTATCTCCCCATCTGTTACCCGTTGATCGATGTCTTTGATTCATGTAATTTTCACAGTATTTAACTGCATATTGCAACTGATTCATGTTAGGACCAGAATAAGATCTAAAGGCATGAATGAATACAAAAATCCATCTACAGACGACCATACTCCAATAGTTTTACTAAGGATTAAGTAAGTATGGATTCATCTTGTTTTTTAATTTAAAATTTACAAAACGTTGTAAAGATTCGACTATACGTGCGGTTTTGGTCGACTATAGGTACGGTTTTGGGTCGGATACTTAGACGTTTTTGATGTGTTTGTAGCATCCTTATGAGAATTGTTGTTAGGTTCGTTTTTGGTTAATTGCTGGGTTCGTTTTTGGTTAAATGTTGGGTTCATTAAGACGTTTTTTGTTAATTGCTGCTGGGTTCGTTTTTGTTAATTGCTGCTGGGTTCGTTTTTGTTAATTGCATGGTTATGAATCCCTTATATCAAAAGATCTTACCAAAGCTATATTGCTATGAGCATTGTTAATGAGAGCAATTAGTTATACACTCCAAATAAAGTTGTTGAAAGGAAGCATTAAGTATCTTTTAGAAGTGGTTATGACTCTTAAATTTGAAAGTTATGTTCCTTTACATTTTTGGGAGAATGTCGTCTCACTATATATTGCTTGATTAATAAGGCGTTTTTCCTCTAATTTAAAGGATGTTTTACCTTTAGAAAAATGTTCGATAAGGAATATTTTATGAAGTATTTGAGATTTTTTGGATATTCATATGATGAAAATAATTCTTAGTCTTAAAGGATATAAGTTGCTTAAAGGATATATTTTAATAAGTTTGCTCCAAGGTTAATGCACTAAGTTTGTCCCACCGTCCTAACTTTCATATTCACATTTTTTGTTAGGAACTTTAAAATTCGGCATGGATAGAAGTTGGATAAAAAAACCAAGAATTAGCAAAGGGTATCAATCCAGTGTCAAAAAGTTCATTGAATTTGTTAATAGAAATGGTTTGGTTAATGGAAAAATGACATGTCCTTGCCGTAAATGCAAAAATAGAAAATATCACGTGGTAGAAGAAGTAGAAAGTCACTTGATTTGGAATGGTTTCTTAGTTGACTATACAACATGGTGTTTTCATGGTGAATCTTGTATACAAACTCAGCCCACTATGAACCAAGAAATGAATAGTCCTATAAGGAACAGTGAAATTAACAGTGACTTGGATGGACAAGGTGAATTGCGAGATTTATTTCATGCTTCCATGGGATCTGGTTCGTCAAACATTGTGCAAGATAGTATGCCAGTTGATGGTGATAATAACGCTTCAGGTTGAGAACAACAGACTGCTGGCCCTGAAAAAATTTCACATCTTCAAAAATTAATGAGTGAATGTGAAAAACCATTATATCCCAATTGTGAATCATTCACAGTGATATCATTCATTTTACACATATGGAATATAAAAACAGTTGGTGGTTGGTCTCGGAAATCAGTTGATATGTTGTTTGAAGTATTAAGAATTGCATTTCCTTGAGCAACGTTTCCGATTTCTTATTATGATGCTAAGAAATTGATTACAGAATTGGGTCTTGGGTATGATAAGATACATGCATGCCCAAATGATTGCACATTGTATTAGGGTGAAAATGTTGAATATTCCAGTTGTCAAACTTGTGGTCATTCGAGGTGGGAGAATCATAAAAAAGACCTAGATGAAGATAATATAGAAGAGACCACTTCTGGAAAAAAGATAAAACCTGCAAAAGTATTACGGTACTTTCCCTTAATTGCAAGACTCAAACGTCTATATATGTAAAAGGATATTGCATCTCTGATGCGCTGGCATAAGGAGGGTCGAATAGTGGATGGAGTCTTGAGACATCCCGCTGATGCATTGTCGTGGAAGTCATTCGATGAGCGTTACCCAAATTTTGCATCTGACCCACGAAATGTCAGACTAGGATTAGCCAGTGATGGATTTAATCCATTTAGGACGATGAGTGCAACTTATAGTACATGGCCTGTTTTAATAATTCCTTACAATATGGAGCCATGGTCGTGCATGAAGAAGTCGTCTCTTATACTGTCAATGGTCATCCCTGGTGAAAAAGGTCCCAGAAATGATATAGATATTTATCTAAAACCACTGATTGAAGAGTTAAAACAACTTTGGAATGGTGTTGAGGCATATGATGCGTTGAAGGGTGAACACTTTACACTTGGTGCATCACTCATGTGGACTGTTAATGATTTTCCTGCATATGCTAATTTGTCTGGTTGGAGTACTAAATGTCGAGTTGCATGTCCTATATGTTCTTATTCAACTGAGTATTTGTGGTTGGATAACGACGACAAATACTGTTATATGTGTCATCGTCGGTGGTTACGCATAGATCATCCATTTCGTCTTCAAAAAACGGAGTTTGATGGTACAACTGAGATGCGACTTTCACCAACACCTCTTTCTGGTGTGCAAGTTTTTCAGCAAATGAGGAGGTTAACAAATACTTAGGGTAAAGGCAGTAAGAAGCGATCAATAGATGGTAACAACATATTTGTTGATACAACATATGAGGATGAATATATTTTGGAGAGAGATGATTACTCTGAACAAGGTGCCTCGACATCTACTCAAGACACTATTTTGTGGAAGAAGAAGAGCATATTTTTCGAATTGCCTTATTGGAAATATAATATTCTTCGACATAATCTGGATGTGATGCATATAGAAAAAAGTGTTTGCGATAACGTGATTGGTACATTGTTGAATATTGATGGGAAGACAAAAGATAATGAGAAGGTTAGATACGACTTAAAGGCTATGGGTATAAGACCTGAACTTCATCCTGTAGATCGTCCTAATGGGAAGCCTTATTTGCGTCATGCTTGTTACACCTTTACATTGGCTGAGAAAGATAGGTTTCTTACATTGTTGAAAAATCTTCAAGTTCCTGATGGATATGCTTAAAATATACCTAGGGGAGTAAACCTGAAAGAGCGGAAGCTTTCCAATCTTAAAAGTCATGATAGTCATGTGCTAATGCAAGATATTGTACCTCTTGCATTGAAAGGTGTATTGGCTAAACATGTTGTTCTAGCACTCAATGAATTGTCAGTTTGTTTTAAGAAAATGTGCTCTAAAACTCTCCATCTCGAGGATTTGGATGAACTTCAGAGTAGTGCAGCAGTTGTTCTGTGTCATCTAGAGAAGATTTTTCCTCCAAGATTCTTTACTTTGATGATGCATTTAATTATACATCTACCAGTGGAAGTAAAACTAGGTGGTCCTGTACAATACCGGTGGATGTATCCTATTGAAAGGTTAGTTCAATTAGTCTTTATCCAATGTGTGTAATAGTAATGTAACATTTTTTTTGCTAATGAATTCTTAAGGTTTTTGGTCACTTTGAAAAATTACGTTCGGAATAAAGCTCAACAAGAGGGATCAATTGCAGAAGGATATATTGTTGAAGAATGTATGACATTTTGCAAAAGGTTTATGGGGCAACTAGACTCGATCTTTAACCGGACCAAAAGGATCTTATCCTATGCTGGAGGTGAAACATATTTGTTTTCATCAGGTGGTTATTTTATCGGTAGTGCTCAGACAACGAAGCTTGATCGTATGTTGCTAGCTCAAGCACATCGTTATGTCTTACTGCATAGTGATATAATTGAACCATACCGCCGGTCAGTTTTCTCTTTATCACATTATTATGTATAATAACAAAATATTTCGGATACAGTTGAATTAAATAGAACTTTGCAGGAGATTTGTTGATGTTCAACGAGAACAACACCCTTCAGTTTCAACTTCATGCATTGAGGTTCAATTGTTTATAGAGAATTTTGCAGATTGGCTTAATAGACAGGTTTATGTTAATTCTTTATTGATCTTATTTGAATGTGCATAGTTTTTTTTGTTAGATACATTTCTTCTTATAGTATTTCTAAAAATCTAGGTACCTGACATGATTGTTAATAAATGTTCACAAGAAGAAATTGCTCTTGCAACTGGTCCAATTTCCGTTGTTAGAAAATTTAGTGGATTCTCTATCAACGGATTTGTATTCCACACAAAAGATCGTGAGAAAACAGAAAATGTCAGAATAGTGGTATAATGGTTGAAGCAGATGGACAAAGGTATTATGGAAGACTATCAGATAATGTTGAACTGGATTATTATGGGTGATATTCAGTTATATTATTTCGGTGTGATTGGGTTAATGTGAAATCTCCGAGAGGGCTTAAGAAGGATGCAAATGGCACAATCCTAGTTAATTTTTCAAGATTGATACATACAAGAGAACGATTGCGTGATGATCCATTTGTGTTCTCATCACAAGTTAAGCAATTATTTTATGTCCAAGATCCCAAAAATGTGGACTGGTATTTGGTAGTGGAGATGAAGCCAAGAGACACGTTTGATATGGGAAAAACTGAAGATGGTGATGAAGATGATGATTCTATGCAGTGTATGCCTTATCAGAATTTAGATGTTGACGAGCTTAACAATAGTCATCGTTGGATTCGAGAAGGTGTTAAGGAATAAGTTGTACACCTAATTTTGTACCTCATTCGAGAAGGTGTTGAGGAATAAGCTTAACTATATAGTACTTTTTGGTATTTGCACATTATTAAATCATATCGTCAATTTATGTATAAGGATACATTGTATTTCAGCTAAAGCGACATGTCATTCACATATTCAGGTTCCGGTAGTTACAATGAGGGCGATGGCACAGAGCATTCTCCTAGTTGTCCCACACCAACAACATCTAACTCACCATCTGGTAGAGAGTTGTCACAGCAGAACGAGTCAGTATCATTAATTACTCATGTGGAAATTTTAGGTGATGTATTTTACTCTCGTGTTATATAATAAGATCAATATGTTTGTGTTTTATAATTTTTTAATTTTGTCTAGCAGATACTTCTGGTAATCGATATTGGAAAAAAAGTCATCTTCGTGCATCAGATGTCTGGCAATTAAAAGACAGAAGAATTGTTATTCAGTGCAATGAAGTTGGTCAACCATATGGAAAATCAGCAAACGTTCTAGGAAACTGGCTTGGTACAGCGGCTCGAAGATCCCATATATGTCTTGTGAATGTCAAAGGATGGAAAAATATGCCTGATAACTTCATACAAAATTTACTAGCCCTAACAAAAGTAAGTTATATGTTATCTTTATTTTTTAAAACGAATTGATTATTTATATGTTTAACTTACCATACATTTTTGTACAAATATGTTTGCAGTCAAAATTCATTTGTCCTGATGATACTGGAAGATCATTTGAAAGATTTATACTGAAATCCATTGGAAGTGGAAGGATCACAAAAATTCACTAAAAGAAGTTTACTTTAAGCCGGGTGTTACCAACGAAGAAATCAAAGCAAAATAAGTTGATGGAGTGAAGAAATGGCAATGGGAAATCTTAGTAGATCATTGGTTTTCTGAAGCAGGGCCGGTTAGAATGCTTATTTTTCTTATAATTAATGTTATTGATTCTTACTTCCTTTTATTTAATTTTTATATTGTTTATGAGTAGGAATCATCAAAACATGGGAAACATGCTCGGTCACAACAATCATCTCTTCACACAACCGGGTCAGAGAGTTTTGCTTGTGCAAAATATAGATTGGTATGAATGCTTTTAAATACATATTTATCTTGTTTAACATAATTTCTAGTACTGGTTTGCATTCTACTTTACCGTGTTAATTTAATAGGAACAAGAGCGTAAAAAACCTGTGGGGAGTCTAGAATTTTATGAGTATGCCCATGTCCGTAAGAATAATGGTGCATTTGTTGATGAAGGGGCAGCCTTGATAGTGGTAATACTTAAATTTGTTCAAAGTTAACTTTTGTATACACGTTTTATTTGTAGAAGATGTATTAAACATCATTCTTAATTGTCTGTTGTAGGAACAAGGAAAATCATTATTAGCAGATCGCAATTCTTATAACCTAGATGAGGATCCACTTAAAAGGGAAGAAAGTGTATATCGTGATGTTGTAAGTGGAGAAAAACCTGAGCGAATAAAAGGATAAGGGCTTGGTGTAACACCGACTATGGTACATAGGTCACAGAAAGCTAGCAACTGTGAAGAAGAGATAGAAAGACGTGTACGAGCATGTCTACAGATTGAAAGAGAGAGAGACAAGAAAGAAACTGATGATAAATTGAAAGAAACTGATGATAAATTGAAGGAACAAGCAGATCAAATGGCTAGTATGAAGGCACAGATGGGGGATATCTACAAACAGTTTCAACAACAATTACAGGCCATGCAAACCATTCATCAAGGTCAGATCGCTAACCTTCAGAGTAATATGAATGGATTTAATTCATTTCAACACTTCATGACAGCTGGTTCCAGCGATTTCACACCAACTACCAATCTTGGTTGTGGTTCCACACTCTTACCAATTGCAAATAAAGTAAGTATATATGTTATATTTATCACTTACATCAATACAATTATACATAATGTGTTCGACTGCTATTTTAGTTCACTTGTTAATAGGATATGATTATGTTAACCACACACGCTTGTTTGATGTCTAAATGTGATGCATATTATATATAGTACTTTGTTAGGATACTTTTATAGGATGGTCAGATAACTCAACCAAGTGATCAGTCTGCTGAGCGTAAAAGTGAAGATGATGATCCAACAGATGATTGAAGATTGATGTTCGAAATTGTTTCTTTAATGCTTTAGGAATTGAATAACGGATTGTAATATTGATTCTGTTTGGTTTATATTTATAGATTTTGGTTTGTAAAATTATTCAGGTTGCAAATTTATGATTAGGGGTATATTAATTTATTATATTTTTTTATTTTTTAAAAATTCGAATAATTACAACTGGAAATTGTTGAGCCGTAAAAAATAAAATAAAATTAAAATATAATCTAATTTTGACGACTCAAACTAAATGAGCCGTCCCAAATAAATTAATATTATTAATTTAGACGGCTCAATGAAAAACGAGTCGTCATAAATAAGATGACTCTTATTATGACGACTCGTTTTTCAATGAGCCGTCTTTCTTTAACGGCTCAACAAATGAGCCGTTAATGAAACCAATTTCAACCGTTATCCAAGAATTCTGTCGTAGTGGCATGAAGCTCTAGTTTTCATTATGTATATACATAGTGCTTCGAAAAATACAGAATACTTAGCTTTTTCTTTTAAGTCAATGCATATAATTGTGGTTAAAGTGAAGGGTAAAATACGACATTACTCCATAATGTTTGACCAAATTTTGAGTTTCTCCCTTAGAGTTTAAATCGTAAAATCTCATTCTCTTCATATATTGCCAAAGTGTAAATTTGCCCCAACCGTCAACCTTTCCGTCCAATTTTAAAAAATTGCAAAAAAAAAAAACAGAAACTTCCAAAAATGTCACAACTTAATCAATTAGAACCTTTTCAAATATTACAATTGAGTCCCGATTTGATTGGGCCTCGGTATGGGGCTTGACCCAGATCGACCCACCATGAGTAGGAGACCAGGTCTGGGTCTTGACCCAGATATGATTCCTACGATTGGGGCTTAATCGAGGCGAGGGGGTATGGGTCTTTACTCAGATTTGGTCACCCATCCATAGTAGGTCGGTCTCGGTCAAGACCTACACCCGAGCCCCAATTGAATTGGGGGCCTATTCGACCCCAATCAAGGGAACTCGTCTCTCAACCCAGATTTACACCCCATGGGTAGGCGACCACGTCTTGGTCAAGACCCCGGCCCCCGATTGGGGCTCAGTCAAGCCTTAATCGAATTGGGGTCGATTGAGTTCCAATTGGGGGACTCAGATCTGGTTATTGACCCAGAATTGGTCCCTTACCCATGGGGGATCGACCCGAGTCCCCTCGATTGGGACTCAATTGAGACACAATCGAATCGATACTCAATTGTCACATTTGACAAAGTTTAAAATGGTTAAATTGTGATATTTTTATTATATTTGTCATTTTCAAAACTTAATCAGTTAAAATTGAATGGCAAGTTGATGGATGGAGCAAAGTTGCACTTTGAGGAGAAAAATATTATGATTTAGACTTTAAGGGCAAAACTTAAAATCTGGTCAAACATTGGGTGACAATGTGATATTTTCCTTAAAATAAATTAGTTTATTAAAAAATAAAATTAACATATGTATAAACTTTTCACCATGGTCATGTTTGAAGAGATGTCGTTGGCCATACTTAACAGCTCCAACTTTAACAATTTGGATAGACTCTTGAGTATTGGTTCGAATGGACTTGAAAATGACATTCATTAAAATAAAGACATAAATCAAGGGTTTCCGTGATGTAGCAATGTATTGCGCTCAGTGCACCTACCCTCATGCATCCCCATCAACCCCCCGAACTACCACCAATACCCATTTTTCGTTGTGTTTTGGTTGGAATAAAACGACTGCATATTGGAGTCGTCGATGAGTTCATTCTAAACATGCAGATGCTGTTTTCGAAGCTGTAAATTCTTTAGTCTCTTCACCTGTCTCTTTGACTTATAATTTTGACAACACAGAAACAATATATATATATATAGTAATGGTTTAGTTCAGTGTTATCAAAACCGGACATGCCCTCGAACCGGCAAGGGGGCCGGTTTCTGGTTCATCTGGTCGGATTCGGTCGAACCCGATTCAGTATGTGATTCACGGTTCATAATGCGGTTCAGCTGCCGGTCGGATCCGGTTCAACCATGTCACCACCCGATGTTGCTATGTAGTGTTGCACTATGTACTTTGCCATGGAAGACTCCTAAAAAATTCACAACCCAACAAAAAAAGGACTACATGATTTGTAGCTTGTGGGGTCTGCCACTCTTATCTCCATGTTCTAAAAGGTGAAATCCCATTCTCCCGTCGGTTTGTGCAAACGCCACAAAGATAGCCAATTCTATTATCAAAGAAATAAGGAAACAGACGACAATTTGGCTTAGAATTGATGTTGCTAATCGGAAAGCCGAATCTCTAGCTTATAGTGTCTGGAATCATCGCGTGTCTTTATTGAATTTGTAGTTCTCTCGACTTCAGCTGCTGTAACTTACGATCATCTAGAGTTAGATGGGTAATTGACTCGCTTGATCAGATCCACACAATGTATTGATTCTAAATGCTTAATGATTCTCAATTACGAGTGGAAGTAAGCATCTGGAAGTACCAAACTCTGTGTCGATGTGGTAGCTACGATGATCATGTTTATGCTATTTCCTCCAATGCAGGAGTATATAGCATCATACCATATAAAACGCAAGACAAAGTGATTGAAAAATAGTTGATTTTGGATGATATATGATACATACTTGATTGGGGGGGGGGGGGGGGGTCCAGTAAGGTAATGTGTTTGAGAGCAGTATCGTACGATATGAATCCCATGAACCAGCGTGGAAAGAGCAGTTGTGAGAAGCGAACAAACCATCAAAAAACAACGATTGTTTGTGAAGCTTTCCACCGAAAGACCTCTGGTTCTGGCAAACGGAAACCAATCGATTTAAACCGAAAACCGATTGATTTGTTTCTAAAAAAAGTATAAAAATGAACCGGAAACCAGTCGGTTTTTAAAAAACCGTCCGGTTTTCCAAATAACCGTCTGGTTAAAACGATGTTCATTTGTAAAACGGTCTTTTATCTGAACTAAACCGGACAGTGGTCCGATTCCCGGTCCGACCGTGTCGGACCGCCGATTCGGTTCGGTTCTGATAACACTGGTTTAGATAGATGGATAGATGCCTAAATAAGAGATGGATGACTAAGGCAATGGATGGAGTCATTAACAAGGTATAATTCATGAAACCAGTTGTCCTTACGACCCCAGCAGAATAAGGTAGTTGAAAGGAAACATATGAATCTTCTTGAAATTGCTCGTGCCATAAGATTTGAAAGTGATGTTCCTGTTAAGTTTTGGGATGAATGTGTTCTTACCGCTTGGTATCTATTAATTTGTTGTCGAGCCCTATTTTAGGAGGTATTTCTCCTTTTGAAAAATTAAATGGTAGAAAATGTTCTGTTACACACCTGCGTGTTTTTGGTTGTCTCTGCTTTGCCAAGATTCCTAATGTGTTGGATAAATTCAGTTCTAGATCAGTTGATGTTGTGCATATGGGATACTTTTTAACGCATAAAGGTTATAAATTGCTTAATCTGGATACCAACACCTTTTTTGTGAACCGTGATGTTCAATTTAATGAAGATGTGTTTCCGTTTAAACAATCTGTAAATGTGCCAAATGCTCCTGTGTTTTCTGAAGAAAGATTGAATGATAATCCTTTGTTTAATTACATGAATACTGATGATTCTGAGAGACATGTTCATCCTGTTGATAATTCTGATGCTCTATGTGATAGACCTGCTGATAATAATGGCGACCGTGTTTCTGTTGAGGTAGAAGCTTTACCCTCTAGTGAGAGTATTGGTAATGATGATATGATATCTAAACCAAGACGCTCAACTAGGGTGAGCAAAGCTCCCTCTTGGCAACAAGATTATGTTATGAATCTGATTGGCAGACCATCCACGATCTATCGTATCAGCAACTTTCTTTCATATGATGGTCTTTTTGATGAATATAAACAATTCGCATGTTCTGTTTCAAAAATTACTGAGCCTATTTGTTTTAAAGATGCTGAAAAGGATAGTAAGTGGGTGGCTGCCATGAAATAAGAGATTGATGCTATTGAAAATAACAACACCTAATCTGTTGTTCCCATGCCTAATGGTAAGAATGTAGTTGGATGCATATGGGTTTTTAAGGTAAAATATAAAGATGATGGGTTTGTTGATGGGTAAAATATAAAGCTGATGGGCAAATTAGTTGCTAAAGGTTATAGTCAAAAAGATGGTATTGATTATGGTGATACTTTTTCTCATGTTGCTAAAATGGTTACTGTAAGATCTATTTTAGTTGTTGCCTCTGTTAAAAAGTGGCATCTATATCAAATGGATGTTTGTAATGTCTTTCTTCAAGGTGACTTGGATGAGGAAATTTATATGGTACTCCCTCAGGGTTGTAAAAGTCAGGGGGAGTATGGTACTAACATGGTGTGCAGGTTGCAAAAATCTCTTTACGGGCTTAAACAAGCTCCAAGGCAATGGAATAGAAAGTTGACTGAAGCCTTTATCAGCCATGGGTATGAACAGAGTAAGTATGATTACTCCTTGTTTATAAAAAATAAAGGCTCTAATATTGTTGTCTTGTTGGTTTATGTGGATGATTTGTTGATTACTGGCAATAGTAGTAATCTTATTACTGAGCTAAAATCTATTCTTGAGAAACATTTTAAAATGAAGGATATAGGTGAGTTGAGATATTTTATTGGCCTTGAAATTGCTAGATCAGTCGATGCTATAGTGCTGAATCAGCGTAAGTATGCCGTGCAGTTAATTTCAGAGGTTGGCTTGCTGGGTGCTAAACCTCGTAAAAATCCTATGGAATTAAATATTTCCCTTACTTACGTTGCATATGATGATACCTTTAAAAAGGATTCTGATGATAAGATTTTGTTTGATGCAACGTTTTATAGGAAGTTGATAGGCAAATTACTCTATCTTACAATAACTCAGCCATATATTTCTTTTGCTGTTCAGAAATTGAGCCAATATATGCAATCTCCGAAACAATCTCATTTAGATGTTGCATTCGAATTATTCGCTATGTTAAGAATCAGCCTGGTTTGGGATTGTTCTTGTCTGCCTCTAGCTCCCTTAGTTTAACTGCTTTTTGTGACTCTAACTGGGCCACCTGTCCTAAGTCTAGATAATCTGTTACAGTTGTTTTGTATAAAACTTGGAGATTCTTTAGTTTCATGGAAGGTTAAGAAACAAACCACAGTCTCAAGATCTTCAGCTGAAGCTGAGTACAGGAGCATGAGAGTCACAGTTTCTGAGGTAATTTGGTTAAAAGGTTTGCTTTATGAATTGGGTATTGTTTTATCTGAATCAGTATTGTTATTTTGTGATAATAAAGTTGTGATTCAAATTTCTACTAACCCAATGTTTCACGAGCATACCAATCATATAGAAATATATTGCCATTTTGTTAGAGAAAAATCACTGCATGTATTATCAAGCCTCAATATGTTCGGTCAGCTGATCAAATTGCAGACATCTTCACAAAAGTTTTGGGTGGACAACAGCATTATCATCTTGTAAAGAAGATGGGTCTTAAGGATATATATGAGTCAGTTAGGTTGAGTGGGAGTGTTGAGAAAACAAGTTAACTCTATATTATTTGTTCATGGTTATTTTAGTCTGGTTGTATAGTTTAGGGTGTTTTTGTTAATTATTTTCATTGAACCGTCAAAACTTTGAGCCAGTATGATTTATTCGGTTTAGTAGTATTTAATGGGCAGTGATGGATCTGCAGAGATCAATCCAAATGATCTGCCCAAATTAATTCTTATCTCTTTTCCAAGTTCCTTTTACAGTTTCCTATGCGATTGTCCGTTTATCTTCTTTGGATTCTTTGATAAGTCTCGGTTCCTTTGAGACTCTTCATAGGATCCCGGGTTTAAACAACTCTTATATGTTTAGACACGATTAATAATCGTGTCTAAACACCTCAGATCTGCAAATATCTGAATAAACACGATTAACTAATCGCGTCTAATCGTATCGTGTATACATGTGTTACGTTTAAACACATTTAAGTATAATTATAATAATAAAATATTGAAATACTCACTTACTTTTTAATATTGAACTTTCAATATCTTACTTTGTATATATGGATTTGTGTATTTATGGATTTTTGTATATATTTTCTTTAAAGTGTATATGTGTTTAACCTTAACGGATCTCGTGTCTAAACAACTCTTATACGATTAGACACGATTAATAATCGTGTCGCGTTTATGTTTGAAGTTTTGAGACACGTTTAAGACTTATCCGTTTAGATACGAGACATGTTTAGACACGACACGATTAATGACCCGACACGATTGTCACCCCTACCTAAGACAGTTACTTTATTCCTAAAATTAATTAAATTAAAAAAAAAATATAATATAGTATAATATCAAATTCTCTTTTCAGTTAACTTTAAAATAATATAAAATTAATATAAAGTTTATGTTTAGACAATATTACGGAAAATAAAATAGACGATTAGATTAAAAATCAATTTAAGAAGTAAATTTTAAATTAATTTAATAAATATATTATAAGAGTGAATATTTTACTACTTATTTAATTAATCTTTCCATAGAAGGACTCTCCCTACCCGAAAATAATGATCACAAAATTTTATGTGCGAATTCTCACTCCAATATGTGTAGACTGCATAGACTAGTCCATAATATGTACAAATATAATATATTAACAGGCCATCAACCCAAACTTTTCTATAAATTGGGCATATTCTAGTCTCATTCGTCGACAAGCTACGCTCTGCAATTAATTCCTCCTCTCCACTTGGCCTCTCTACCTCCCATATATATACATATATATATAAGAAAGAGAGGACGAGAAATCATGGTGACCGGTGTACTAAAGGTGGGGATGAGCAAGACAGAAGTGGTGGCAGCTGCGGTGCCCATGCAACAGCATTGGCTGCCGCTGTCTAACCTAGACTTGCTGCTGCCTCCACTTGAAGTCGGTGTCTTCTTCTGCTATAAAAACAGCGGAAACACGTTTGGAAACATTGTTGGTTCTCTCAAGGTGGCCTTGGCCAAAACCCTAGTTTCGTACTACGCACTTGCAGGAGAGGTGGTGAACAACAAATTTGGGGAGCCTGAGCTTCTCTGTAACAATAGAGGAGTCGACTTCTTCGAAACTTCTGTGGATGTCAAACTCAACCACCTAGATGTGCATAACCCTGATGCTTCTGTTCAAGGAAAGTTGGTGCCCACCTTAAAGCGAGGTGTTCTTGCTGTTCAGGTTTCATCCCTCTCTCTCATGCAAATTTGGTTTTAAAAACATAAAGCTATCTCTTCACAAACGTGGAGCTTATTTAAAATATTTTAAAACGGAGAAATGAGGGAGATATCTTCAAAAGTTCTCACCTAGTAAAAAACAATTACGAAAGCATATCCTAAATCATCATTTTACAACAATTACAGACTTGAAGATTATCATTTTTCATTATAAATATATGCTAAAGGTCCACTACTTTTTCCTTTTGTTTCTCAGAATATACAAAAATAACTACTGCAAAAAGATTAGTTCAACCAACCCATACAAATTACAATCACAAGTTTCGAAATCACGTGGAAGCTGAGATCCACGTGTTGATAAAAAAGAAGATATGAAGTCCACGTATATTCAAGTCCTAATTCTGCGAGTCTAATAATTGTTAGTTATTAACACCACCGACCCATTTGGCGTGAGATAAATGATTTCAAAATCCTAGCTACAAGAGTCTGACGCACAGTACTTTCTGGATGTGTAGGTAACAGAGCTCAACTGTGGAGGAGTGGTGGTTGGGTGCACATTCGACCACCGTATTGCAGATGCCTACTCCGCCAATATGTTCTTGGTTTCTTGGGCGGAGGTGGCACGTTCTAATTCACCCCTCTCCATTAGCCCCTCCTTCCGTCGCTCGATTCTCTCTCCTCGTCGGCCACCACCTGCCACGGATCCATCTCTTGATAACTTGTACGTCACCATATCCAAACTGCCACCACCTGCAACTTCCCCTCTCAAAGTGGGTGAAGAAGAAGAGAAGAAGAAGAAGAATGATAAAGATGACATGACAATGATAAGCCGGATCTTCTATATCCAAGCCGGTGAACTCAAAGAGCTCCAGCGTCTCGCCTCCAATGAAGGATCATGCGAGAATATTACACCATCAAAGCTCGAATCTTTCTGCTCTTTCCTATGGAAGTTGATATCTAAGTTTTCCACCAATGGCGACAGTAGCAAAAGCGGCATAATGATGTCGAGGATGGGAATCGTCGTGGATGGAAGGTCTCGGCTCGGGAACATGGAGTCTTACTTCGGCAACGTCCTCTCCATTCCCTTTGGAGAGAAACCTTCGGATGAGCTCGCGGAGAAACCACTGAGCTGGGTCGCCCAAGAGGTTCACCAGTTCCTGCACAATGCATCTAACAAGGAACATTTCCTAGGGTTGATTGACTGGGTGGAGGCGCGTCGTCCCGAGCCTAATGCTGCCAAGATATACTTCAAAGGTCGAGGTGAGGAAGGGTGGCCCGCCTTCGTGGTGTCGTCTGGGCAGAGATTCCCTGTCACGAAAGTAGATTTCGGGTGGGGGAAGCCAATTTTTGGGTCTTATCACTTCCCATGGGGCGGCGACTCCGGTTATGTGATGCCGATGCCAAGTCCCCATAGCAATGGAGACTGGGTCGTTTATATGCACCTTTCCAAAGAGCAGTTGGAGTTCATTCAGTCGGAGGCTTCCCATGTCTTTCGCCCATTGACTTCCAATTATCTCTTACTTTAGACTTATTATGATGTATGTGTTGTATACCGGACTGATGATCATGATATTAAGCCATTATTTGGTGTTTAATTTCTCTAATGTCAAAACATAAGTTATGTGAAGTTACGCATCATAAATATTAAAACTAATAATTGAAAGGTTTAGAACTAATTTTAAAGCTTTGCATACAATTGTCTTTTAATTAGTTCATACTTTAAAATCAAATAATATTAGACTAGATGTCAACGTGGAATAAACAACCAAATGTGTTATATGTCTGATTTGGTTATAAGGCCATTATATAATATTAAAGTTTACCGTCTATGACTATTTCGTGTCCCTAAGATATTCGAAATCAAATCACGAAAGGGTTCGAATTTTGAGTTAACGAAGCTAACTAGAGAAGCGATTTGGATGATCACAACTAATTTGGTATCGGATGTCAGACAATATAATAAAAACACTACTTCATACGCATAGGGAGAATCAGATGGAGAAGAAATAATCGATTCCGGATAAGAAATGTTCACAACATAATCTCATATAATTAAATTACCTCTCAAGTGATTGTTTTAGCGGAACCGGATGTGCATGAGGTTCGAATCACGGTCTGTCGGACGGGATGACACTCTACATGTTAACAGGCAGTGATCTAAGTTTGCACAACAGATGACCTCTCTCTAAACTGTAGAGCAACAAGAACTAGAAAAAACTATCACATACCCTTTTATGAGGGAGAGAACCCCTATATATAACAATATAGATGAATAGATTTTATGCCAGTATCCAATACTGGACTTACCTGAATTAGTTCTCACTTATGTACGACTCATTATCCTAACACGAAAATCTCTCTCACTCGCACAAAGTGCCAGACACTCATTCATGAAGGTAACACCTAAGAGAACAAATTCTCCTTATACAGCTAAGTCACATACGAAGAGGCAGACGTGCAACCGACAGGCACTACGAGCAAGGTACTGCGCATCTGATAGCAGTCACAGCGACTCGCGGATCTTACACCATCGGTGGATTTGTGCCCTGCACCCTTGGTCATGTAATCTCTCTCAAGATTTGACCACGCAATGATCTTTCAAACACGTATATATGCATTGTGCCCACAACCGCAACCTATGCCACGGTTGATGGTCGTCTAGTGGACACAATATTGAGAACATTCCATAATGACCATACTCTTCCCACGAAATTATCAACACAATCCAACATGCATTTCTAGAACTAAGACCAAGGTACTTGTGAGTGCACCCATCAAGCACGGATTTAAATAGCAAATATTGAACTGAACCTCAAGTCTCAGTTCAGAGTAATGAGGGTACGTTCGTGACTCTTACGCAAAGAGCTTTAGGTCTCACACAATTCCAAGTTAATAGCACATCTCGGGTCATACCCATGGTCGTTTTGGGTGCGCCGCAGTATGGAACGCGCACTACAACATATCTCCTCTCCCATAGAGCATATGTCCAAATGTTGTACATATGTCCAAATGTTGTACATATGTCCATCAGGCACACAAAGTAACCAAATCAAAAATCACAAACACTCCCATCCGACACTTTAGTTGGTAGATAGACCATAGTTCGCGAAAATAGATAGTTCCGAACACAAAGTCCTTTTCAGTCATCCCGTCGGACTTCCAAAACTAGAAGTTATCACCATCCACAAAGGCATAAAAGCTATCACCCGTGTGATAGTGGAACCAAATCCAAATTGACATATATTAACAAACAATCACGGAAACGAACACACCAAATACTCAAACTAACATGCATACTCAAATATAATTTAAGTTAAAAAACATTGTAAGGTAAATATAATCAATGAAGTATATCAACTAAGTCTACATAGTCCTAGAGACTTCAAATGCCATACAAATGACTCCTTGTTCAAGGGTTTGGCGAAAGGATCCGCAACCATTTCGTATGTAGACAAATACTCCAAACTTATCATCTTGTGTCCCATCATGTATCTAGCATAGTTGTACTTAATAGCAATGTGCTTTGATCTATTGCGGTACTTTTGATCCTTTCTAGTGGAGATAGTGGCCTGATTGTCGGAGTAAACCAGGATTGACTCAACTGGACTCCTACAATCGATCTAGAAGCCTGGTCATCCACACAGTCTTTTGAGTAGTTATCGCATCGGCCAGAAATTCGGCTTCCATAGTAGGTAATGTGGTACACAATTGCTTCTTGTTCATCCATGATACTGCTCCATTGGAGAGCAACAACACAAAACTCGAAATGGATTTTCTTTCATCCAAGTTACCACTATGGTCTACGTCGTTGTACCTTGCTATCTGAAGATCTTGTGACCTTCGTAAGTCTCCTTCATAGCAAATGGTATAGTTGACGGTGACCTTAAGATGTAGCATGATCATTTTTACTGTCTACCAATGTTTTAATTCGGGATCAACTTGGTACCGACATACCATGCCAACTGTGTGACATATGTCCGATCGAGTACACACCATTGCATACATCAAGCTACCGACTGTGCTTAGATACGTAATCTTCTTTATCTTGTCCCTTTCTTCCTTAATCTTCGGACACGTATCCATGTTGAGACTTTCCCCAACGAAAGCTAGAGTTTTAATTGATTTGAAGTTACTCATGCTGAACGGTTCCAACACTTTGTTTATGTAGCTCTCCTGTGAAAGCCATAACTGCTACTTATGGCGATTTATCGAGATTTGTATCCCAAAAATGTATGTCGCCTCACTCATGTCCTTCATCTCGAATAGAGAGGACACCCAGGCGTTGACCTGTGTGAGGAACTCCACGCTATTTTCGGCTATGAGTATGTCGCCTACATATAGAGTCATAAACACAAAGTTCGGTCCAGATCTTTTGGTGTACACTGCTACTCATTCAACATGAGAATTCCATTTTGCACGACCAAATCATGAAATATGTGGTACCACTGCCTAAATTCTGTTTCAGAGCATAGATCGATTTGTGGAGTTTGCACAATGGGTGCTCAAAACCTTTTTGCAGAAAGCAACTAGATTGCTCCATATAGATATCCTCTTCTTACTCACCATTGAAGAAGACAGTATTAACGCCCATCTGATGCAGTTTAAGATCTAAATCCGCTGCAATAGCTAGAATCAGGCGAATTGTGGTCATTCGCACTTTCTGTGAGGTCTCCTCCTGTTGTGTAAAACCTTTCGCGGCGAATCAACCTTTGTGACTCAATGCCTTCTCGTAAGATAGTAACTTTATTCATAAAATTAATTAAATTGAAAAAATGTACTATAATATCAAATTCTCTTTTCAATTAACTTTAACATAATATAAAGTTTACTATAATTTTATGTTTAGATAATATTAGCAAAAAATAAAATAGACCATTAGATTAAAATTCAATTTATGAAATAAATTTTGAAATAATTAAATAAATATATTGTTAGAGTGAATATTTTACTACTTATCTACATCTATATCTATATTAATTTGACTAGAATGTATCAAATTGTGACAAACGTTTTATTGTGTTTTCTTACGCCTAATGTCAAATTAATCAATTTTTATTGGTCCATGTCAAACATACAATTATAACTCCTAAGTGTAGAGGTGGCAATTCAGGTCAATCCGTCGGGTTCGGGTCGACCCGACCCGCAGCACTATGCAGGTCAACCTGAACCCGACCTGACAGGTCAGCGGGTTGACCCGCCTGACCCGACCTGACAGCTTTAAACCAGGAGCAATGAAAACAAATGGCATGTCTTACTAACCTTCTTTTTTGTTATCAGATAGCCAAAATCATGCAGCAAGAGACTCATGTGTAATACCCTCAATCGAATCAACATATGGACATGCAAAATCATAGGTTGGGTAAATCTTGTATTTAGACCTAATTCAATGATATGGCATGGGATTTCATCGATAATAGACTGGATGCCTAAGGTATTTGATTAGATCCTACATATCTAGCTTCCCACGAACACACCACTGCAGACCCCTATCTGATTCTTTAATCATTTCTTCCCACAACTTCAAATTCTCCTAAAGGCTATTGTTCCTGCACTTTGATTTGATCTCATCCATCCTCTCCACCTTCATCTGCTCTCGAGTGGTATCGTCAACATAGGCCTTGCCTTGGATCAAATTTTTTTTAACCATATTCATCAACTATTCAAAGTAATATGAAATAAAGGTCATTTTTTCATATTTAATCCCCAGGGTATCAATGTCTATCAAGAGATAGTCAACAAACTCATTGCTTTCTTTTGCATGTTTCGTATCATAAAAAAGAATGACTGCCTTCCTGTTGTATCGCTGAGCGGAATAATGATTCAGCCAAGCTGCCTTTGAGTTACCAATGTAAAGGTATCCACTGAGTTCTGGTGCAAATTGCAGGTAAACTTTGCATATTCAGCACTAGGGAGATCAAACTCAGATGATGACTTATTTCCAGACTTTCATTTATCAGATATATCACTCTTAGCTTTGTTACTGGCAGCAACATCCTTTGAAGCTGCAGACTTCCCGGCGTTCTTGTTGATGTATGTAGTTACAATCTCACTCAAGATATCATCACACTCCATTGATATTGAGCTATACCACCGAACAATCTCGGGGAACTTCTTTGATCATCATATCCCCATTGCAACCCCGTTCCTGCTTAAAACAATGAATTGTAATATCAAATTTGCCCGAATACAAGTTTGGTGCAAAAATATCCAACCATTCACAGCAAAAATGGAATGCATCGACTTATAATTGAACAGGCTTATCAATGAATCATGTCAAGAATGACCCTTCACAAGCAAAACTGAACCAAAACAAAGAAACCCTAGAAAAGCATATGGGGGATCATTTGGCTTAATTACTTCATCTGCCCAACCATCACCTAGTTTAAATAAGAAACCCTAAACAAAATAATTACAACAGAAACCACTGAGTTCTATTTAATTCTAAAATATCCCCAAAAGAAAAAACTAAATAACAAGCCACATACTTTACAGAACTAACATAACATACCTTTAACTACACATGAGCAGAGCTTGGCACTTTAACACTCCCCCTCAAGCTGCTACGCCATAAATATCCTTCAAACCTAGCTTGTTCTTCAACTTGGAATGCTGCTGGCCACTCAACGCCTTTGTAAACAGGTCAGCTTCTTGATCTTCGGACTTGACGAATTGGGACTTTATCACACCTGCAACAAGTTGTTCTCTAACAAAATGACAATCTATTTCTACGTGTTTAGTTCTTTAATGGAAAATTGGGTTAGCAACAATTTGAATAACAACCTTATTGTCAGAGAAAAACAACACAAGTTTTGTTTGAAAAATACCTAGCTCATATAATAATCCTTTTAACAAAATTATTTCAGATATTGTGACCCCCATACTCCTATACTCAGCTTCTGCTAAGGACATAGACACAGTATTCTGTTTTTTAACCTTCCAAGAAACCTAAGAAATTCCTAGCTTTATATAAAAACCGGATACTGGCCTTTTAAACTCAACACATCATGCCCAATCTAATTCATAGAAGGCAATCAAATCTGTTGAGCTAGAAGCAGAAAGAAAAATTTCCAAACGAGGCTGACCTTTTACATACATGATTATACGAAAAGCTACATCCAAGTGAGACTGATTGTCGTTTTCTTTACGGTATCACCCTATTTTTGGACTCAAGTCATGCCCTATGCCATTCAGATTTAAACTAACAGATATCATGCCCAATGAGAGACAGTGATGATGCACAGGGGCAATGACTAGATTCGGGTATGAGAGCATAAACAGATGACATGTAAATCTTGCGAAATTGCTAAACATGGTAAGTTAAGCATATACATACCAGGATGAGCAGTATGATCAAACCAATGAGTGAGATGAGCAGGATTGTGAGACGACAGACTGCAGTGAGAACCAAGTGACAAACAGCAAAAACCTGCATGTATTCACAGAACTAATTAAGGATGTAAGAGATAAACAGAAGCACCATTCAAAGAAAAATAGATGAACTTATAGACTAGTCTGAGATTCTAAGACAGAGCTAGATGTGTCCTAGAGGAAGGGTGAGACACCATGATCTTCCAGTTCTTTAAGTGAAAACACTCTGAGTTTCTTCCTGCAAGGTATGAAATGTTTTTCAGTTAGAGGCTTAGTTAAGATGTCAGCTGTTTGTTCTGATGCTGGAATGAAATTAACTAGAACGTCCCCTGAGTGGACTTTCTCCCTGATGAAGAAGAGGTCAATCTCGACGTGTTTCATCTTTGAGTGGTGAATTGGATTTTCTAAAAGTGCAACAGCACTTGTGTTGTCTGTCCAAATCACTGGTGCAGTGGGAGTGTGCAGACCTATTTCTTTGAGAAGTGATTGAACCCACATGATCTCACACATTGAATTTGCAAAGGCTCTGAATCCAGCCTCTGCACTAGACCTGGACACAACTGACTGTTTCTTAGAGCTCCACAATATCGGATTACCATTTAATAACAGGTAATGACCTGAAATGGATCGGCGATCAGTGTAGTCACCTCCCCAGTCAGCATCAGAAAATGAAGTAAGTGAAATATCATTAACAGGAGAGTGAGTGGTCCTATATAAAAGACCATGATTAAGAGTACCCTTGAGGTATCTTAGTATGCGAATGACAACTTTCCAATTGCTGTTATTAGGAGCCTGCATGAACTGACTGAGCTTGTTTACAGCAAAGTGAATGTCTGGTCTTGTTACACAAACATGCTGAAGAGCACCTATTGTGCTTCTATAAAGAGTTTCATCATGAAAGGGATCAGCACAAGTGTTCATGCCTGATTTGGACAGACATGTACTTGTCATCTAAGTGGGGAAGCTGGTTTGGTCATTCAGGCCAACCTTGTCTAGCAGATCCTGAATATATTTCTTCTGGTTGAGAAGAATGAAGTCATCGCTAGAAACTACTTCCATGCCAAGGAAGTAGTTTAGGCTGCCTAAATCTTTGAGCTGAAACTGTGCATTAATGGAATCAACAATATTAGAGACAAGAGATGAAAAAGTACCAGTTATAACTATATCATCAACATAAACATGTAAAAGGACAAAGGAATCTGAGGTGGATTTGATAAACAAGCAACTATCAGATGTGGAGGCATTAAAACCAAGTGAATTTAGAAGGAAGAATTTGAGCTTTTCAAACCAAGATCTTGGAGCTTGCTTAAGACCATATAGGGCTTTTTGAAGTTTGCATACCAGATTATGTGAAGTAGAGGACTGAATTTCAAAACCTGGAGGCTGCACCATGAATACTTCCTCATGAAGATCTCCGTGAAGAAAGGCATTGTTGATGTCGACCTGTCTGATACACCATTTATGAGTTAGAGCCAAGGATAAAACTATGCGAACAGTTGCCGATTTGATAACCGTACTAAAGGTTTCCTGGAAGTCAAATCCTGGTTTTTGTGAGAAGCCTTTGGCAATAAGGCGAGCCTTGTACCTGACAACTGCCCCTTCAGCATTTCTTTTTATGCGGAAGATCCACTTACATCCCATTGGAATTCTCCTTGTAGGTAGAGTAACAAGACTCCATGTGTTTTTGGAAGAAAGCGCAGTGAGCTCCTCCTGAACAGCCTGGAGCCAGTGAGGAGATTGAAGTGCATCATGAATGGTGCGAGGCTCAGAGTTTGTGAGATCATCAGATCTGGTTTGCATTGGATGCGCATTGGTAGAGGATTTTGGACGAGAAGGATGAGATTGGGAGGATGGTTGAGCTGGTGGAGAAGCTGGGAAGGACTGATCAGAGTGGGAAGGTGGTAGAGTGGATGAGGCTGGACCAGAGGAAGCAAGGGGAACAAGGGTGGAGCCAGAAGGGATATACCTGCAGACAGCAGTGGTTGAAGACAGATATGGAGTTGAGGCTGGTATAGAAGGAACAGGTACCTGAGTAGGAGGTGTCACTTGTGATTGAGTGGGTGTGGTGGAGGGAAGACTGGATTCACCAGATGTGTAAGCATGAGCAGGAGGACCAGATGAGTGAGATACAGTAGAAGGAACAGATGTGGGTTGCTGAAAGAAAGGGTCACAAGGAATGAAGAAAGGTTTCGAAGGAGTGGAGATTTTAGGAGTCTGAGATGCATAGAATGGTCTTGTGGTGTCTCCAAAAGGAAATGTTGTTTCATGGAAAACAACATTTCGAGAGACATTGACTCTTCCAGACGACGAAAGAAACCTGTATTCATGATGATTAGAGCAAAACCCAAGGAAGACACAAGGTTCTGACCTGAAGGATAATTTGTGAGACCGATATGGTCTCAAGTGTGGAAAACACAGACAACCAAAGACTTTTAGAAAAGAGTAGTCAGGTTTGGTCTGAAAAATGAGTTCATGAGGAGAGCAGTTATTCAGAATTTTGGAGGGGAATCTGTTAATGAGGAAAACAGCAGTGAAAAAAGCATCTGTCCAGTAATGAAGTGGGACAGATGATTGGGCAAGAAGGGTGAGGCCAAGTTCAACAATATGACGGTGCTTACGCTCCACCATATCATTTTGTTGACTTGAGTATGGAAAAGTCACCCTATGCACTATGCCAAATTGAAATAGATACGAATTAAGAAAATGAAACTCACCTCCACCATCTGATTGAACAGTCTTAAGCTTGGTTCCAAGCTGTTTTTCTACTAACACATGAAACTCACAAAATACCTTAGCAGCATCAAATTTGGGATGTAAGAAATAAATCCAGGTATAACGAATGAAGGCATCAACAATGCTTAAATAATAATTGTTGTTGCTAGAAGAGAAAGGGGCAGGACCCCATAGATCTACCTGAACCAGTTCCAGAGGATGTGAGTAGATGGTGTCCGAGGAAGTATAGGGATGTGATTAATTTTTCCAACTGCACAGGTAGCACACTCAGAAGAAACATGATTAGTAGGAAGATTTTGAATTCTAAGGAAATTAACAACAATGTTTTTAGAGGGGTGACCCAAACGCACGTGCCACAGTTTGGAGGAGTCAGTGCTCTTAAGTGTGGAGATGAAGCAGCTGAACTCAAAATCAGGTAAAACAGATGTGGACTGAATGTCAAAGCAAGCAGGAGAAGAACATTCATCAGAAATATCAGAAGCATAATCAGAAGAAACAGGAGGTATCATAAACTGAGAATTGGCATTATCATTAACTTGAAAATTCGAAGTTTCTTCATGTAAAACTGCATTATTACAAAATGACTAAAAATCAGTTTGAAGACTCAGACATTGGTCTGGATAGATATCAGCAGACTCTATTATCCTATTATTGCTAGACTTAAAACTAGATAGATCAAGACAATAAAGACCTCCCGATTCAAACCTCTTGAGTAGCACACTGTTGGAGATGGAATCCTTAACCAAGCAATGTGTCGCATGAAACTTAAAATAAACATGATTATCCTTTGAAAACTGAGATACAGAAAGAAGATTTTTAGTGATAGCAGGTGTATAAAGCATGTTATTAAGAACAAGCTGTTTTACAGAAGAAGGTAATGATGAAGAACCAATTGCAGAAATCATAAGTGAAGAACCATTATCAACTAGAACCTTACCTGGGCCAGATTATGGTGAGGACATATGAGGAGAAGGCTTGGCATTGGTCATGTGGTTCGTGGCTCCAAAGTCAGGGAACCAGCCCCCATCAGGTGAAGCTGTGTTTGAGCCACTGGCCAGGTTTGCCTGGAAGGGTGTCTGGGATGAAGGCTGTGGTGAGGCATTAACTGTTGGGAGATGTTGGTTTGGAAAAGCAGAGTATTGAGGAGCTGGATTAACAAAGAAGGGATGAGCCATCATAATAGGATAGATGGGTGGTGCAGGATGAGGATGTAGTGAGTATTACAACATTTGGCCAGACTGGGCAGTGGGAAGGGATATGGTATTAGTCTGAGCAGATTGAGGATGGATTTGTGATTTGTTCACCTGAGGTTGTGGGTAATGGGATTGTGGTGATGATGGTTGCTGAAACGGATCAGGTTCATAGTCATAGGATGGAAGGTTGGCAGAGGGTGCTGAGGATGTGGACTGTAGGTCTGTGACCCCTGTGAAATGCACATTAAAGCGGTGGAAGCATCTGTGCACCAGGTGCCCAAACTTCCCATATAATTGGCACTGAAGCCTGTTATTGCCAAAACCACAACCCCTACCAGGTTGCTGACTACCAAATGGAGGATGGCCAAATGGGAAAGGGTGCTGCTGCTGTGGTGTGGGTAGAAGACCAGTGTTGGAAGGGTTTACAGATATACTATCCTTACCCCTGAAGTACTCTCTTCATAAGTAGTGAAAGTTTTAACAGCAATGGGAATCTTAGCAGAAGCAACATTGACACTTGCATTTGCATCAAACAACAAGTCAGACTGCCTAGACTCAGCATCAAGCAGAATAGAGCTTACAGAGGCAATGGTGTACGGGTTTTGACTAGCATGAATAACAGCTATCACGTTGTCATACTGACCCTTAACACCATTTAAGACAATCGAAATATGTTGCCTTTCTTCTATTGGGTGACCACAGCTAGCTAGACTATCACAAGTGGTTTGTATCTCAGATAGATAGTCACGCATGGACTAATGGACATGCTTCCTAACTTTACGCCTATCATACAGGTGCATAATCCTAGTGGTTGAAGATGATGAAAAATCACGGTGAAGTTTTTGCCATATGGCAGCAGCTGTCATACATCCTATTAAGCCACGACTGACCTGTGAGGATACGGATGCTAGGAGCCATGAAGCCAGGGAACTGTCTTGCTGAAGAAATTTCGCATACGCAGGGTTTGGGATGGCAGCTCCTGTCTCATCCTCCAGGAACTGAGGTATGTTCATCCCGTGGAGATGATTTTCAAGGTTGTATCCTCGAACTGACAGCAAGACCTGCTTCTTCCATGACTGGAAGTTCTCTTCACCAAGTAGCTGAGATACTTTCTTGTTGGCGAAGGCAGGTGATGTATCTTCCATGGAATCAGGTAAGAAACAGGTTTGAGTTTATGATTCAGGCTCGATTAAGCTCTGATACCATGTTGATGTTTAGAGATTAGGTTGGATTTAGGGAAGAAAGGAGAAGAAGATGAACACAGAAGAACAAGGAAACAATACAGAAATATCTTCTGAATTGAAAGTTATCTTTGTCTCTTACACTATAGACATATATAGGAAAAGGCAACAGACCAAAGGGCAGTGTTTTTGGAACATAGTCCCTAAAACTAAGATAATTGAAACTTGACACACAAGCAACGATAATTATAAAATAACCCCTAAACATAAGTGTAAGACACACTTATAACCTAACAGAGGCTAACCACCTCCAATTGTGATGGACGAAGTTTGAGGAATGGAGGAGCTAGGCATGGAACTGGAATGTTCACTTTTTCTTGGTGGACGACTTCCGGGATACCAACTCCAACTACAAGAAGTATTATTTCTTCTGTAAGGGAGGTATGCCTTGGGAGCTTTCTCAGTCGGATAGGAATGTTCCTCCAAGGTTTGGCGAGCTTTCGGGGAGTGATCGGAATGCCATTGATGATTTTTTCCGACGTCATAAGCAACCAGACTTCTGTTCAGTCTGTTCGGTCGAGGAGACTTTAGACTCCATACTTAGATTGGCGAGCATTCAACCGTCCGCGCCAGTCTCTATTGATTGGGTAAATTTGTGAGCCTTTTCCTTTTCTGGCTTTTGTTTTGTAGGCATTTGGGGACCTAAACTTATTAGTGTCTTTTCTAAGCAGGCTAAAGCAGTGTTGTTTGCTGCCAAGGCGACTTTGAGTCAACCTCCTTCTCCTTCTAGGCGCGCGACCAAGAGTAGGCCTGAACATGAACATTCTGGGGTTGCCACTGGCGATCGCCCAAGAGGTATTATTCAAGATATGATCTCTGTTTATTCTTCTTCTGATTTGCCTTTGGGTTTCATATATTCTTTGTCTGTGTTTCAGAGAATGTTAGAGCCGAGGTGGCTCCTTCTTATGCTCTAGGCAAGAGGGTCAGGAGCTCTGGCGAGGAGTGCCCTGCTGCTACCGGGGGATCTTCTGCTCTTCGAATCGAGGCTCTTGCCCCTGGGAAGGTTGATGCTCTTGCTTGCGACCGTGCTGCTCCCAGCCCCTCTAGGGGAGCTGGGGCTTGGAATCTTAGGAATTTAGAGAGAATGAGGTGTAAATGAAGAGCTTAAAGCAACCATTAGAGAGAAAATCATCTTGTATTGCTTAAGCTTGAATATACAATAGGGGTAGTGGTCTATTTATAGGTGAATCTAGGGATTTGGATGCAAAAGTCCTAAACATGTGGACTTGAATCTAATTATCCTAAACATTTGAACTAAGTCATGATTAGTCTAAACCATAATCCCTAACATTCCCCTTTGAAGATCCACTTCGTAATGTAAAACAATACTCTAAACAAAAAAAACAGATATGAAGATCATCAACATCTCATCTATCATCTTCAACCCCAAACATTTATCCATATTGGTTGCTTCTTTTCCTTGTAATCTTCAACTACCAATCTTCAACTATCTTGTGATCTTGTTGCCATTCTCAACTTGTGAACTTGTTTCTTGCTGCCTTTGCATGAGTGATGTGAGCTGTTCGAACTTATTTGAATGAGCACAGGTCTGCTCTATTACTTGAGAACTGAGCTGCACTAGAGGAGCACCGGAGCACTGCAGAAGCACTAGAAAAACACTCTATAGGCACTGCAGATGAACTGAATTTGCTGGTTGCTTGAGTGATGTTACTAATCTATTTCAGCTTGGCCAAGCATGAAACATGCAAATGAAATGTTGAATCGAATGAAGCAACCTCGTGATGCAGTAAACGTGCTTGAAAGGCACGCAGCAAAACACAGAGAAAAACTGAAAACGTGTTTGTAAACACACGTAGCTCAACATGAAATCATCGAGGATGCAATCATCGAATAAGGAGAGTGCAGCGCTGAAGCTTACACTAGGATATCAATTTAGAAGAAAGGAAAAGAGAAGAGACCATAGCATGAACAGATCAGCCTCAAACAACACAAATTCGGCCTCCACCAGAAAAATCAGCTTCAACTTTCCAGATGAATCAGTCCAACAACATCAATGAATTAGAGGAATCAGTCCTTATTCAATATAAATCAGTGCAGCAGCAAATAAACACCATTATATAGCATCATATGCAGCAATAACCGCAGCAAGCAGCTCAAGTAATCACATCACAGTAACCAGGTGTAATCACAGCAAAAACAGAGGTGACCAGTAGTGAATTACATCACAAAACATAGTAGATGTTCAACAGACTTACAGCAGTATGATCAGAGGTCTGATCATACTAATCTAAGCACGGAGAAGAGGTGATTCTTGACTATCCATCAGAATCCAAATCGGGATTAATCCAGCAAAGTTCATAATCGAATGAACACCAGAATTGATGCTGAAACAGAAGAACAACAGATGACTGAAACATAGCAACATCAGATGACTTTGAGATGAGGTATTGATGTTCATCGCAGCACAGATTCGCATATGCTGCGATCCACAAACACGCAGAGTTGGTACAATCTGAATCACATATGATATGTGGAGTTCTCAGCTGGTGCAAATCGGTGCGATCAGAATCGCATATGATCCGAATTGCATATGATCTGAATCGGTGCGATCAGAATCACTGGTGTAATAATCTATGAATTTTGAAGATGATACCATGTGCAAATATTACCGAATGTTTAATTGCAGAGAAATGATTCTGTAGAAGGATCTGGAGATATCACCGAATGCTGAAGCAAGACTTGTGGTCACCGAATTGACAACAGTTGTAGATCACCGAATGTAATGTTAATTGAATGTTGACTTGGCAGCACCTGGAGATCACGAATGGAATGATGAATTGACAACAGCTGGAGATCACTGAATGCAAGTGGATCTGCTGGAGGTGGCAACGATTGGATGATGATGATGACTTCTGCTGCAAATGGAATTCCAGCTCGACATGAAAAAGCTGAAGCGGTGCAAACTATATGGGAGAACATAACAGAATTGAGACAGATTTGAGACTGAATTTCGCAACTGAAACGAAATTCGGTCCCTGATCTGTAGCTCTGATACCATCTTAGGAATTTAAAGAGAATGAGGTGTAAATGAAGATCTTAAAGCAACCATTAGAGAGAAAATCATCTTGTATTGTTTAAGCTTGAATATACAATAGCGGTAGTGGTCTATTTATAGGTGAATCAAGGGATTTGGATGCAAAAGTCCTAAACATGTGGACTTGAATCTAATTATCCTAAACATTTGAACTAAGTCATGATTAGTCTAAACCATAATCCCTAACACGAAAGAGGGTCCTGACCCGGTGTGCCGCGACGGGCATCTCAAAGACTCCCTTCTCTGGGAAGTACTGTCATTTGGTGTCTCCTTACCAGTCGCCGAAGGGGGCAGATCTGAGGGGTCTCTGGGCCCCTTGACACATTCTTCGGAAGGTGGAGATTTCAGACAAGACGATGTTGCGGGGTAACCCAAACTTTTGCATGCACCTAGTGAATAGGATCGTCATGATTTGACGCATTTTGAGCGTCTTTCCTGGGTAAGTTCCTTCTGATTTGAACGACATGGAGGTCGTCATGAAGACGCATTTTGAGCGTCTTTCCTGGGTAAGTTCCTTTCTAGTTGTTCTTCCTTTATATACTTCCCTTTACGCTTTTCTTCGCCCGCTCTCTTTTAACTCCTTGATCTCTTTTAACTTTATCCCCTTTTGTCAGCTCGCCCGCGAGGAGACGGTGATAGGGCGGATTGTAGGATAGCTCGCCGATAAGCAGGTTGACCTGCTTATCGAACTGAAGCAGTTATGGAGTTTGGGGTATACTCCGGAAGAGGTGGACGACTTGAGGAGGAGGGTGGAGGCATGCACTGAGATGGTGGAGCAGGCTCGGTAGGAGTCTGCGAAGAGGGAGAAGTAGTTGCTCGCATCGATTAAGATAAGAGAGGATCAGGTGACGCTCGCTGAAAATGGCACACTCCGGGATGAGATGCGGATCAGGAAACTAACAAATACTCCGCTCAGATAGAGGCGGAGCTCACTCGCCATCAGGGCAAGCTGAGGGAGGCTTGGGCTGAGAGGGTTGTCTTGAAGACTGGGAATGAATGTCTTGAAAGTTGAGAGGCGGAGGTCCTCGACCACCCCAGAGCGTGGTCGAGGAATTTAAGAAGTCAGTGGAGTTGTCCGACTGCGCCTTAGAGGTGATAAAGGTTGAGGTAGTTGCCTATCTCCAGGTATCGGTCGACGAGATCCATAGAGGTGAAGTCTCTTCAGAATTTCATTGAGAGCGGCTACACCAATGGAGCTCCTTCTGCTGCTATTGGTGAAAAGGCTGCCCCCGGGGCTGAGGAGGAAACTGCAGCCTCTGGTGAACCCAAACATTGACGTTCCGGGCCCTAGGTGACCAAGTTGATACAGAGCTTCAAGGTGAAGGAGCCTGTTCGTGCTAAGAATGACTACAACCTTGCAAAGTCACCTAGCCTCCTTATACTTTTGCTCCTCCTTCTTTTGTATCTTGACATGTTGTCCACCCTTTTATGAATGAGAGTTCACTTTAGTTTCCTTTTGTTTCAGAAACTTTTTAGTTATTTCTTGATCATTGACTCAGATATTTTACTTGAACATAATGGATACCTTTTTTATTTCGTAAGCCTTTGTTTATGACTTTGAATATATCTAGTTGTTCTTCTGATGTTGTTCTTTACCTAAAAGCTTTAGGAAGTCCTACCACACCTGTTTTCAACTTCGCTTTTAGCTTCTGTATAATAGTCTCGCCTTTTTGTTCAAAGGGTCTTTGACCTTTTAGGAGGAAACGTTACCTTAGAGGTTCTTTTAGCTCCTTTAGGCTCCTGATGAAGGATGGTTTCCTTTTATAGGCTCGTCCGTTCCTTTCACCCAAGGAAACTGTTATCCTTGATGGATCCGTTTGCCTTTTAGGATGTTAGTCCTTGGATTCGTTCGCCTAAGAGTGGGGAACTGTGACCGAAGATTCTCTGGCCTTTTAGGAATCTCTTACGTTAGATTCGTTCGCCCACAACGCTTTTCAGAGGAACTGTTACCTTAGATTCGCACGCCTTTTCAGAAGCTGTTACCTAAGATTCGTTCGCTCTCTCAAGATTTTCTTTGGAGAGGCTGTTACTTTGCCAGTTCGTCTGCCTTGACAGTTCGTTCGCCTATTATATAAGGTCTTGATTTTTCCCAACATGTAAGGTAACTGTTACCTTGATGGTTCGTTTGCCTTTTATATCAGGTCTTGATGTTTCCCAACTTGTAAGGGAATTCTTACCTTGGTGCGATCTACTGACAAGTCCTGCACTTTTTCGTTAATTCTGCTCCTTCTTTGTCAAAGTTGGCCCGTAATAGCCTAGTCTGAAGATTTTGCGCGTTAATTAGTGTGCACCTTCATGGCATGCGGCGACTCCTTCGTGAGCTTTGCACAAAAATCTTTTAGTGTCATGATAGGAAATACATCTCGGAGAGGGAGTTAGTATCCTCGCCTATAGAGTTCTCCATCTATGAGAAGATAGTTTGCGGCTAGGCGACTTGTTTTTGTGGCCTCGCCTTCGTCTTTCTGGCAGGTGCCGTTCCGAGTATAGTGCTTGTTCCAGGAAGTGTATTTTCGGTACTTTTGTTCCTCCGAATGGCAACTTTCTCAAGGAGTCTGCTATCTGTCTGTCTTTGCAAGGAATCAACTCGACCGCGATAGTAGGAATTTCAGCGATAAGTTTTTTTTGGCAATGTTGAGGTACTTTTTAATCCACCCCCTCCCCGTTTGCTTCATAGGTGTCATTGATTTGGTTGACAGTTAGTTCTGAATCACATTTTGCCTTTAGTGACGTTATTCCCATTCCTTAGCGAGTCGCAGCCCAGTGATAAGTGATTCATATTCAACTTCATTATTGGTCGCCTTGAATGTAAGGGCGATCACATATTTTAGAGGCTCGCCCTCAGGAGGGATGTGGACAAATGTTTTCCCTGAGCCTTCTTTTTAAGAGGATCCATCCGTATAGCGTTCCCAGCTTTTTCCTTCGTCTTTTCGTTGTTCTTGCCGTTTTTCGACTTCTATGAGACCATTGCTAGTACTTTCCACTATAAAATCTGCCAAAGCATGACCTTTAATGGTAGTTTTTGCCGCAAATTTGATCTTGAATTCACTCAACTCAATCACCCATTTGACCATCCTTCCTGAAGAGTCTGACTTCATCAGGAAGTGTTTGAGGGTCTTGTTGGTGAGGACGGTTATGAAGTGGGCGTGGAAGTATGGTCTCAAATTTTGAGCAGCAATAACTAAGGCATAGAGATACTTCTCAATCTCGATATATTTTATTTAAGTCGAATTAAACAACCTGCTTACAAAGTAGACTAGACTCTGCTTACTTCCCTTGTCCTTCACTAAAACGGCACACGCTGCGACTTCACTAATACTTATATATAGAAAAGGTGGCTCATTGGGAATGGTTTTCGCCTAGGCCGGGAGTGTTTGCAGGTGCTTCTTGAGTGATTGAAAGGCAGCCTCGCACTCTAGCGTTCATTCGAACTTGCGGTTTGCCCTAAGCGTTTGGAAGAACGGGATGGACCTGCCGCTCGCCCTTGATAGGAAACGTTGAGCGTGGCCAGGCGACCATTCAGACTCAGGACTTCCTTGTGGCAAGTCGGGGACTTCATCTCTTCTATAGCCTTGAGATTTCGGGGTATGCCTCAATGTCTCTTTCGCTGACCATGAAACCCAATAATTTGCCTGATTTTACTCCAAGTGCGCATTTTGTTGGATTCATGCGAACACTGTGCCTCCTTGTGCATTCAAATGCTTCTGGAAGGTCTTCTATGTGAGGGATCCTCTTAATTGACTTGACGAGCATTTCGTCCACATTGGCCTCCATGTTTTACCTCTACATAGGCCTCCATGTTTCACATCAGCAAAGTATATCTCCATCGGTGTAGAATGTTGTGTAGGTTTCATTGGTCGGGTGCATTAGGATGAGATTATAGCCTAAATATGCATCCATGAAGCTTAGCATCTCGTGACCACAGGTTGCATTCATCAACTAGTCAATTCGCGACAGGGGGTACGAATCATTGGGGTAGGCTTTGTTCAAGTCGCGGAAGTCAACGCTCATTCTCCACTTTCCGTTTGACTTCTTTACTAGCACTCCATTGGTGACCCAGCTTTGAAAACATATATCTCTGACAAATTTGGCTTCAAGTAGTTTACCTACTTCTTGCCTGATTGCCAAGTGTTTGTCTAATCCAAATGACCATCTTTTCTGAGCAATAGGTTTGATCGAAGGATCTATCCTCAACTCCTGGGAGATTATGTCGGTGATGATTCCTAGCATGTCACTAGGCTTCCAAGCGAACAATTCTTTGTATTCTTTTTGTATGGAGGTCAAGGCGTCCCTTTGGTCATCGTTCAAGGTGGTTCTGATGCGCACCTTCTTTTCTGGACCATCTATCTCAACTTCTGTGAGTTCTTCCATTGGGGTTGACCGAGCTTTGTGGTCACGAGGGTCAACCTCAGTCTCGATGGTGAGAGTCTTTCTTTGGTTCTTCCTGCGAAGGCAGTTCACATAGCATTGTCGTGAGGACGGATGATCGCCTAGAACTTCTCCAATCCCATTCAGTGTGGGGAACTTCATTTTCTGGTGGACTATGGAGGCCACGATCTTATGCTCATTGATGGTGGTCCTCCCCAGGATGACGTTGTATGAGGTGGATACGTCGACTACTATGAAGGCAACCAACATATCTATGCTCTTCCATCCTTCAACCATGGTTACAGGCAGGGTTATAGGTCTCAGCGGATATGTTATTCTCCCAGCAAAGTCGATGAGTGGAAAGTCGACTCGCTTGAGATCGCTTTTGGATTTTCCCATGTTTTTGAAAGCGTCTAGAAACAGAATGTCTGTTGAAATCCTTCCATCAATCAGAAGTTTTTCATATCACATCATGCGACATCTGTTGTGATGACCAAAGCATCATTGTGCAGAGTTCTGACATGCGCCAGGTCTTCTTCATAGAACGAGATAGTGATAGCTTTCAGCATGCCTCTCTAGATGAGTTTTTCTATTCCGTGCTTGAGAATACGATAATCATCAGTCTTGCGGCCTTTCTCTTTGTGATAGCGACGGTAGCTCTCCGAATCTTTACCCATAGGCTGAGCATTTTCTTCTAGGCATTGGTGGTATTAATAAGGGATTTATTTCCATCTCGACTAGTATCACCGAGATTTTCCTTTTTAAAGACGTGAAATACTCAGGAAACTCTCGATGGCTTGGTCCGGGGGTTTCAGATCTAGGCTTCTCACGACCTCGCTTGCCTTTATTTTCCTTTTTTTCTACTGCGTCGGGGCTCTGGAATAGCCCATGGCGACTTTGATACCAGTAAATTTGATTAAGAGTTTTCCCTTTTCAGGTCTATGAAACCTTTCGCCCTTACTGCCAGCTCCTCCAATGTCTCTATTTCCTTAACATGGTAGTTGTTGCACAGTTTTCTTGACGCTTTGTTAGCCACATCTAGACCTCGTATAAGTCTCGAACGATCTCTCCATCCGAGACTCGACAATCAAGACGTTCTTATAAAATCGCCCTTAGAAGTCGGCCAAGGTTTCTCCTGGTTGTTGCTTAACAACGTCTAAGATGGCCACACTCTTCAATAGCTGGCATTCGCCCATATATTGCTCCAGTAATTTGTTATTTAATTCGGACCATGTACCTATTGATCCTGCAGGGAGGCCGAAGGACCAAGACGACACCGAATCCGAGAGGGTTGACCGAAATAGCAAGACTAAGTGGTTATCACCATCCTACTTACCCAAAATAGAGTCTTCATGTCTATTTAAGTGGATCATTGGATCTCATCCGCCGCTGTATTCACGGATAGGTCTTGCCATTACATCCTTTGGTATCCTGACTACTTATGAGGGCAACGGTGAATGGATGGGAGGATCATTCTTGAAAGAGGTTCATAACGGTTCCACGTTGTTCCTTCATCTTTTTGTTGATGAGCTCTTCAACTTGGCCAAGGGTGAATTGAGGCTGATGTTCTCCGATCGGTGAAGCACTCAACGGATTCACAGAGTTGGTGATTGTCGGTGCTTTGGTCGAGGTCGGAGGCATGAAATGAGTCCAGAGGTTATCTCTTGGTCTTCTTGAAGAGCAGTGGCACGCGGAATTCCAGTGGCCCCACAGGACGAAGATCTTCATGAGGAGGAGGGGCTTGTCTGCAGGCTTGTCCTATGATAGTTTCCAGGAAATATAGTATCTACGCAGCTACTTGAATGGTTTCCCCAGCCACTTGATCGGTTAGTCGAACTGGAATCTCGGTGGTAGGCGGAATCCGGGCCGGTCTCGAATTGCCAATGTGCTCATGTGCCAGTTTTGGAGGGATTGCTTGGCTAGCATGTTCTTGCTGATGAAGCGACGATGGAATCTGAGCAATATGAGGATTGTTTGTTAGCCTGTTTTTGACGATTGTGGTTAGAGCGAGTCTGCATGACTGTTTGCTCGTATTCCCACGGACGCCGCCAAATGTTGGGTCTGAATTTCCCAGTTGCTGACTGGATGATGATTTGACAGTGATTTGGATTCCAATTGATTGATGACCGCACACTTTCGTTGTAGCTCCGATTGACCTACAAGAAGGGGAGTGCAATAGAAGGAGTTCCTCTAGGTCCTACTCCAATGCTTAAATGAGTATATTGTGTTTATGAACTCAAAACGTATGTAAAGCAAGAGTATTTATAGGGATGGAAGACCAAACCGTATTAGGCAACCGAATATATCTACAAATATTGTGTCGTTGTAGATAAGGATAACAAATATTATGGTTATCACGTAATATTGCAGTTATCTTACGTAATCTTTGTAGAATATGTGTCTGATATACGCGGGATATCGTGGCTTTATATTCGGTGTCGGCTGTGGGACGAGAGTTGATTGGTTTGACTCTCTTGGCCAGTAGTGAATGGTAGGGGCGTCAAAACGGGGCGTGGGTTGTGACGTCCTTGGGTCGTGTCAGGGACCCTCTGACCCAAACCTGACCGGTGTAATAGTATGGTTCAGAATGACCCGTCATGAATAGTAAGGCTTGGGTCATACTGACCCGTTTGACCTCCATGACCCGCGGGTCAGTCTGACCTGTTCGACCCACCAGTGGATAAAAACCCAGAAACAAACTGACCTATGGGTCAAGACTATTGACCCATGGGTCATAATTATATATATTTAACATAATATACAATTTGGGACGGGTCATGAGTTGACGTATTGGTCAAGACTACTGACCCAAACCTGACCCGTGTTTTCACGGGTCATCCATGGGTTGTGTCAAAATTACCTGTGGGTCAAAATGTCTGACCCAAACACGACCCGTGGGTGGGTCACCCACGGGTTGGGTCAATTTTTGAAACCCCTAGAAGGCTTTGACCTTGGTCGATGGCGACTTGTAGGGACTTTGCCGTTTACTTAGTTTTGGGTTTGGTGTTGGACCGCTTTATGGGTGTCAGCTTACCCTTATTGTAGGTCAACACAGTTCTTAATGTTTTTGGTTTTACCCATCTAAAAGGTTATTGGGTCTTTGATGCCTTACCCGTATTGGATCATTACTATCGATACCCAACATAAAGATGCTCCACTGTATTCCTTTTTTGTTTTTGTATGCATTCTTTAGTTAGTGACTAGATTCAAAGTAGATGAATCTCTTTTTGCTATTAGATAATGAATATGTTGATATTTTCAAAATTATCTCTGCTTATATTTTGGTGTTCGCAGATCCAAATACATGAGAACTGCTGCTCGGTGGTATGTATTTTTTAAATATATTGATGTCCAATGGCATGAAGGTGGTAGATAAACAAGCTGTGTCGGAGCAAGGGAACATCCATTTTGTGAAACATCTAAAACATGTTTTGTCAATGTCTATGTGCTGTGTTTTGGAACTCCTCTATGATTACCTGATATGTGATCTTAGATGTATGGGTGTATATTTTGTTGTTTGGATATGAGACTTTGTAGGAACCGGTGTTATATATATTAATGTTTGGGCATATGTTATGTATACCAATTTTGACAACGATATTTGTTATGGCTAAAGAAACAGAATAGCATCTATGACGAACAAACAATGCATTTTTGTTCGCACGTGCGCCATGCATCGACCATTATCTTTGGTTGAGAATGAAGTCTTCTAACATTAAAAGAGACTGATGATAATTACGCATGACCACACTTGGCAATATATTGATGCTAAAAGTAAAGTCAACTTTTCATTCCAGCAACGACATACCTTTAGTCGTGGCCTATTATTTGTGCAGATACCTTTAGCATCGGGACCTACGGGTATGAGTCTTCGTAGCGCATTGTGGCATTAACAACGGCAAAAGTCCACCTAACAACGATTTTACTTTCTTATAGTGTTGCTGAACTTCAGCTTTTGTAAAGTAAAGATAAGTTGCTGAACTTCAACTTGGCACTTGCTGCGCATTGATGAGTGCACTCCGGCTGCACTTGGAGAATCACTAGAGGAAACACTAAAGCCACATTATGACATGCACAGGGGAAGCACTGAAGCTGCACTATAAAAAACACTACGATTGCACTGGTAGATGCACATCACGTTCACTAGGAAAGCACTGTGTATGGCACTGTAGATGCACTATACTAGGATGGACTGTTACTGATTTGTTTCAGCTTGGCCAAACATTGAACATATAGAATTATTGAATTGGTTGCTATTATAACTCTCATGCTTGCAGAGGGAATTCAAATGTTTCAAAGAACGACATCTCGACTAGATAGAATCAAAGAGAAGAACAACCATCATGTCTAAAGGAATTAAGGAAGAAGAAATCAGCTCTCGACTGAAGCAACCTCAAGATGCAGTAAACGTGCTTGAAAAAACAAACAGCAAACAATATAGAGCAGAAGAAAACGTGCTTGACAACACGTAGCTAAACATGGAGATCATCGAGGATGCAAAATCAGCAAAACTAATAAGGAAAGTGCAGCACACTGTAGCTTGCACTTGTAGGTCATTATAGAAGAAAGGAATAATGAATCACTATATTTTGCACACAAAAACCAGTAACAGAAAAGAAGAAGAGTGCAACGCTGCAGTTTGCACATAGAGACCAGCAAAGAAGAAATGAAGACAACATAAATATTTAGAGGAAGAAGAATAAAAGAAAAGATATTCATCATCAGCAAATCAGCAAGCAGCAACAACATGAATAGAATCACCATACCAACCCTCGGATTACAGAATCAGCGCCATAAGCAATACATAATCAGCATCAAGAGATTGAATGTTTGAATAATCATCAGTGCAACTCAGCAAAGTCATATTGGTACTTAAATCAGCAGAAGCTCGAAGATAATCGAATGACAGATGCATAGGAGTAGCTCAAGATAATCAACTTCAAGAACATGAGTAGTAGATCAACCAGATTAGTGACAAAGCAATGATTGGAGCATGCATATCAGTGAACAAAGGAAGAATAGATCAGGACAGCATGAGCAGAGCAGATCTGATGTGTTGAAGATTATCAACAGATTCGAAGCAATGATCAGATGCACACATTGGAGAGGCACTGGCTGAGCACGACGATTGCACTGGACATGCACTGGACGTGCATTGCAACTTCTGGATGACTGAGCACGGTGCAAGAACTAGAGAAGAAGTGGTTGAGCACGACGATTGTGCTGGACGTGAACATAACATACTTGAGACGTGCATTCGAGCTGCCTTCGTGCGGAACACTCTCATTTGAAGAGGAATAGAAGAAATCAAATAGGAAGAAAGCCATAGGATAGAATGACTTTGATACCATGCATACTAGGATTTTAGAAAGATATCAGGGAAGAATTGTGAATTCAAAGCAATGATCAAGGAGAATATCATCTTATCATTGATTGAACTTGAAGATTACAATGACAAGTTTCTCTATTTATAGGAGTAACTAAGGAATATGTGAACTGATCTAGAACAATATAGCATAAACCTTGAACAATCTAGAGCATACTCCTAACATTGTCCTCAATTATAAGGGTGTAAATTTTGGGCACGGCCCGTGGGTGACCCACGGTTGACCCGTCCACGGGTCATGTTTGGGTTCGAAATTTTTGACCCACTAGTCATTTTGACACGACTCGTCTGACCTTCCCAAAAAACGGATCGTGTTTGGGTCGTAATATTCGACCCACGGGTAAACTCATCGACCCATTGAATAATTTATAATATATTATTAAATATTATATGAAAATAAAATAAATAAATGATAACCCTAAACATAGAAGATCGAGCGGGTCACACGGATTGTTGGTTGACCCATAAATTTGTAATGTAATTTGTTAGATCGTGAAATCCTGATTGCTGATCTGGCAGTGAGTTGAATGCTAGACGAATGCTGAATGGTCTTTCTGCTCCAACTCCGGTGAACCTGCAGGTAGGGGAGCGCATCAGAGGGGGTGTCTCTGGGTCCCTCTCCGATGCTTAAATGAGTATATGTGTGTGTATATCTCAAAAACGTAAGGAACGTATGTAAAGCAAAGGTATTTATAGGGTAGGAGAGATCAAACCGTATAAGGTAACAGTATATCTTAGTGAATATTGTGCTGCTGAAGATTCAGATAGTTAGATATCGCAGTTACGGCGAGATATTGCAGTTACCATATCTAATCTTTAGTGAATATGTGACCGAGATACGCAGGATATCGTGGCCACTTCCTTATTAACGGTTAGTGGGACCAGAGGAGAGAGGCAAGACTCTCTTCGGTGCGAGCACTCCCATGGCGAGCAGTGAGAGGTCGCGGCCTGGTGAAGGATGGCGAGCAGTCTGGGGAGCCTTTGGCGTTCATGTCGACTTTGGGCTCGATCTTGGGCCACTCTATGGTGGGCCAAGTTGGCTTGTACTTAAGCTGATCCGGTTCGAATATCTTGGGTTTACCCCCTTCTAAGGTTATTGGGCCTTCGAGGCCTTTTCCTTATTGGGCTGTCAATATCGATACCCAACATTTGCCCCCGAAGCTTGATTGAAGTTTCTTCAGTTGAGCTTGATTTCTTATTAGGGTTTGAGATAGTGACACCTTAAATTCGGTTTTCCTTGTCTCTTGTAGTGGTGTGGTTCATGACCTTAGGGGCGCTTCATGTTTGTTTGGCGAGCAGTCATCCTATTGTCCAAGGCTGAAGGAATATTCTTCTTTTTATTCCCTCTTGGCGATCACTCGAGGTAACCTAGGCCTGAGAAAGTCTATCTTTCTTTGCTAGGCGATCATTACTTACCAAAGGTAGTTCTGATAAAGCCTACCAGTGCGCTGGCGATGACTTTGTCTGTTCAGTGGACTTTAGCATTTAATAACTAAACAGTCATCCAGAAATCGAACGGTCGTTTGAGGCACGCCTGTCATTTAATATTCCGTAACCCAAGGGCAGTCTGACAGCTGTCTGTACTGGCCGACCGTTTGTCTCCCCGAGGTGTCTCTTAGAATTCTGACATTGCTTCGATTTTTTACAAAAAGGTGCAATTATTCTCCTGCGTCGTTTCGATTCCGTCCGTGGCAGTTTCTTTATTTTGTCTTTTACGCATTCATTCCTTCAGACTTTCAGAGCTTTCTTTGCAAATTCTTCCTTTCTTTTCGTTAATCCTCTTCAATCTTTCTTCCAACCGTTTCCATGGCCACTCGCAGTCAGACTGGAAAGACCAAGCAGACAGCCAATAAGGCTTCTTCCTCAACCTCCAAGGTGCCTAAGAACACCAATGCTCCCTGAACCATTAGGGATAGTACTGTGCCCGCCTCGACGGGGGGGGGGGGGGGGCAGACGGACCTTGCTCTGTTTTGCGAATATCCCCTGCTTTTCCTTGTTTTTATGCTTGTTGTGCTATATCTGAACTGTTTTGAGTAGGTGTCAAGCCCAACGAGTTGAAGCCGGCTTATTTTAAGACGGTGGTGGTTCTTGGTGGTATTGGTGCGGGGGATATCCCTAGATATCCAGGCCTAGGTCTGCATTATCCTTGCAGCGGAGAAGTTTACCTTTATGCGGCCCAGATCGATGATGAGTTGCGTTTTCCTCTCTGCGAGGATTTGCAGGCACTGTGCCGGTTCTACATGATACATCCCACGCAGCTCGTACCCAACGCCATTAGGATATGGCCTGGATTCAAGTTCCTATGTATACGTCAAGAATGGACGTATTCATTGGCCTTGTTCCGATGCTTTTTCCGGTTGGCGGCTGGGACGAACCATCTCCACCATTTCCAATCCCGGTGGCCGAAGTTTGCTGAGTGGAGAGGCCTTCAATCGTGGAATTGGAACGTCCACGTCCGGTTGGTCGATGACTTCCGAGCCACCAACTCCAACTATAAGAAGTTCTACTTCTTTTACAAGGGGGTGCCTTGGAAGTTGTCCGCCCCAGATAGGGACTTCCCTCCCGAGTTTGGCGAGCTATCCGGGAGTGATCGGAACGCCATCGATGACCTGTTCCAGCTGCATCGGTCATCCAGTTTCCACCCCATCCATTCCGTGGCAGAGACTACTGAGGATATGCTCGAGATGGCGGACATTCATCAGGCCACGCCAATCTTTGATGATTGGGTAACTCCTTCTAACCCTTTTCTTGTTTATTGTTTGTAGGCAAAGTTGTAGGCAAGGGCCGAAAACTCATAGGTATCTTTGATGACCAGGAAAAGGCGGGGCTATCCGCCGATCAGGCTCTGCTGAATTCTCCTCCTCCCCCCTCTAGGTGTTCGTCCAAGAGGAAGCCTGAAGAGGCCCTCCCCATGGCCACTGTTAGCCCTCGCCAACCAGGTATGTTGTCTCGCCCAATATTGTTTTCATACTTTGCCTTTTTTCGAGCTTTCTGACATATTTCCTTGGTATTTTGCAGAAAAGTCCACTGCTGACGTGGCCCGGGACCCTCCTCCTCCTGCCAAGAAGGTCAGGAGTGAGGAGCACCCGGTTATCGACCAGAATCATCCTCCTCCTCCACCTAAGGGCCCTTCTGCCAACAACTGGAAGACTCTGGTTTTGGCGGCCCCTTCTCCTTCCGTGCCCTCGGTCCCTCCCAAGGAGTTTGGGACACAGAAGAAGGGGTCTGACACCCCAGCGCCTCGAAGGCTCCTGCTGAGGAATACGGCCCCTTGGCGAGCATGTTCCAGCCACTCAAGGCTGCGAACCCTCGGGGAGTATAATTTACTTGCGGAGACCTCTCGAAGAAAGGTGTCCCTGCCCAGAAGAGTCTTCGGGGTAGCCCGAATTTGTGCATGCGACTCCTTGAGGGGATAATTCCTCCCAGGGATCGCTCTATAATACCCACGGAGCTACCTCAGATCGAGGGGTTCTTGCGGTCCCATTACGAACGAGTCGCTCTGGTAAGACTTTGTTTCCTTGTTAAGTTTTCGCATTGTTCCCTTTTTTATTTTTTTTGTATCCTGACAGTCTTCACCCTTCTTTTATTGCCAGCTCGTTCGGGAATAGGTGGCAATTGGCCGCGTCTTTGGAGAGCTCGCCAACAGGCATTCCGATCTGCTTGTTGAGCTGGAGCAGTATCGGAGTACGGGGAACTCCCCCGGGCAGATGGAGGCCATCAAGTCGACCGCTGACGCGGCGGTTTCCTTGGTAGATGGCGCCCGGGAGGAGTACTTCAGGAAGGAGCAGCGGCTCCTTGCTGATGTAAAGCAGAGGGAGGCTGATGCTGCGGTCGCCCTTCAGGAATCTGAAGCCCTTCATCAGTGCTTAGATGAAGCCCTTCATCAGTGCCTAGAGGCTGAGCTGAAGGAATCCCGAGCCCAAATGGTTGATTTGAAAGCTCGCCGGGTCGCCGCTGAGGCAAAGGGGGAAGTTGCTGAAGCCAGGGGACCGCCCTGGAGAAGGATAAGGAACAGTTGGCTGAACAGCTGAAGTCTGTTCCTTTACCCCAAAGTGTGGTCAACGAATTCAAGGAATCTGAGGATTTCGTTGACTGTGCTTTGGCGGTGATGAAGTCGGAGATTGTTGACTTCCTCCACGTCTTGGTCAAAGAAGTCCTGGTGGTTGACCCCAACTTTCCTGTTAGGGAAGTTGCATCCCTTAAGGGTTTCGTCTGAAGTTCCCTTCCCCAGCCTACCCCTGCTGTTAAAGAGGTCAACCCAGCTGCGGCTGTTGAGGAGGTTGCCCCCGAAGGCGAGCTGAGCACCCCTGCCCCCGAAGTCGAGCCAAGCACTCCTGCCCTTGAAGACTCCAAGGCCTGAAGCTTACACTCTCCGACGATCATCCTCCTTAGATTTTTCTTATATTTCCTTTGTATTTTTAGATGCATTTTGTAATTATTTTTCGATTAAAGACTCGGTTATTTTATATTGCAAGCCTTTATATTCGTAAGCCCTTGGTTGACTTTGAATGTGTTGGCTATATTTCCGATATCTTAATCGTGTAATCGTAATTACTCTTAAACTTCTTTTGCTTTATAATGGCCCTGACTCTTAGAGCCATGGGCCTTTCGCCTAGGCTTGAAAGGATAAGTCTCTACGAACTTATCTATTTCCCTTGTTAAGTATAAACTTTCTAAGGATAATACTTCAAGACTTAAAAGTAAGGACTTCTAAGTTCAAAGATATATTACCTTTTAAAAGTTTAAACCTTTGGGGTGTTCGCCTAATAGCAAGGAACTTGTTAAGTTAAGGCTTCATCATCCATAGGGATCGCCTAGGATCCTTTATCCACCCTTGATGACTTACTTCGCCATGAAATTACAGTCTTTAGAGGATAACTTCTCTGAAATCTGTTCGACGTATAAGATGATAACTTCTTTAACTGGCTGATAACAGGTCTCCTGCCTGACTTTGGCGTCAGGTCTTTCATTTTGCCTAACTTTATTGTTAGGTCTTTTGGCCTGACTTTGGCGTCAGGGCTTTCGTTTTGCCTAACTCTATTGCTAGGTCTTTTGTTTTGCCTAACTCTATTGTTAGGTCTTTTGGCCTGACTTTGGCGCCAGGGCTTTCTGGCCTATCTTTGGCGACAGAGCTTTTTGGCCTGACCTTGGCGTCAGGGCTTTTTGGCCTAACTTTGTTATTAGGGTTTTTTTGGCCTAACGTTGTTGCTAGGGCTTTTTTGGCCTGACCTTGCCGTCAAGGCTTTTTGGCCTGACTTTATTGTTAGGGCTTTTGTGGCCTAACTTTATTTTTAGGGCTTTTGTGGCCTAACTTTGTTGTTAGGACTTTTGTGCCTGATTCGGTCATCAGGTCTTCGCCTGACTCTTGGCGTCAGGTCTTTTTTCTTCGATTTGCTTCGAGTGAACATGCTTTGTGAAGGAGTGTCTTTATTTTATTGACATAACAGTTTGATTACAAGCTATGTATGAAATCTCGTTAAATGCTCAGAATTGAATGGACGGGGTAACCTCTCGCCTTCTGTGGTTTCCAAATAGTAGGATCCCGGGGCGGCGATCTCTATTACCTTATATGGTCCTTCCCACTTAGCTGAAAGTTTATTCTGACTGTCCAATCTTGTGAATTCATTCCTTCTCATGACCATCTCCCCCACGAAAAATTGGCGAGCGTTGACCTTTTTGTTGAAGTATGGAGTGGTCGCCAGGCGCATCTTTGCTTGTGTTTTTTTTATATCCATCTCTTTTCTTCTGCCAAGTCGAGGTCAGTTATGCGCTCGACCTCATTTGCCTCAGCGTTAAAGTGTAGGATTCTATGGTTAGACACTGCTATTTCGGCGGGTGCCACAGCTTCTGATCCATACACTAAACTGAAAGGTGTTTCTCCCGTGGCTGCCTTAGGCGTTGTTCTGATGGCCCATAATACGTTTTCCAGCTCTTCTGCCCAATTCCCTTTGAATGCTCGAACCCTTTTCTTGAGTCCTGCTAAAACAACCTTGTTGGCTGCTTCAGCTTGCCCATTCGTTTGAGGATGATGCACCGAACTGAAACGATGGTCGACATGATATTCTTCACAGAGCCATTTGAGCTCCTTTCCAATGAATTGCGGACCATTATCACTGATGAGTACACTAGGAATGCCAAACCTGGAGAATATGTTGATCTTTAGGAACTTGATGACTTGAAATTCCGTCGTAGAAGCTAGAGCTTTCGCCTCTATCCACTTGGTGAAGTAGTCGATCGCCACTATAATGTGAGTGCGTTGACCATTGCTAATAGGGAACGGACCTAATATATCGATTCCCCATTGAGCGAAAGGCCAGGCACCCGCCATTGGGGATAATAGTGTGGGTGGTCGACCAGATCGTGGCGCAAATTGCTGGCAAGTCTCAAACTTCTGCGTTAATTCAGCCGCATCTTTTCCCAAGGTTGGCCAGTAGTATCCTAATATGAAGATCTTCCTGGTTAACGATCGAGCACCTTCATGACATGCTGCCACCCCTTCGTGAGCTTCTCGAAGAACCCTTTCCGTTTCTGGATGAGCAACACACCTTAAGTAGGGAGTCAAGTAGCCTTTCCTGTAGAGTTCCCCATCAATAATCAGATAACTGGCTGCGAGTCTTCTTATCCTCGTGGATTCGCCTTCGTCATCTGGGAGGATCCCCTCTTTCAAATAATTCTGGAATAGAGTCATCCATGTGACCTACTCCTGAATGTTGAAGACATCTGCCCTGCTTTCGAGGACTGAACATAAAGCATTTTCCAGGAATTGTACGTCTTGGATTGTTGTTCCCCCAAATGCCAGCTTACTTAAGGAATCTGTCATCTGGTTTCCTGACGAGGAATAGACTCGATCGCAAAATTTGAAATTTCTGCTACGAGTTTCTTGGCGATGGTGAGGTACTTTTTCATCTTTTCCCCCCTTGCCTCATAAGTGCCATTGACCTGATTGACGATAAGTTCCGAGTAGCTTTTAACCTTAAGTGCAGATATGCCCATTCCTTTCGCCAGTCTGAGTCTGGTAATAAGAGCCTCGTATTCTGATTCGTTATTGGTCACTTGAAATGTAAGGGCGATCGCATACTTTAAAGGCTCGCCTTCAGGGGGAATAAGAATTAAACCTGCCCCCGAGCCTTCTCTTGACGAAGACCCATCTGTATAGAGCTCCCAGACTTGATCGTTGCCTGCTAACTTTTTTTTGGACCATCTCGTTGCCTGCTAACTGACTTGGCCCATTTTCTGCTTCTGTTTGACCGTTACTCGTGCTTTCCACAATGAAATCAGCTAGTGCTTGACCTTTGATGGCCGTTTTAGGCGCAAATTTGATCCTGAACTCGCTGAGCTCGATCGCCCACTTGACCATTCTTCCTGACGAATCTGGTTTCATCAGGAAGTTTTTGAGAGGTTGATTGGTGAGGACCGTGATGTCGTGTGCGTGAAAGTAAGGTCTCAGCTTTCGAGCAGCAATAACTAAGGCATAGATATACTTCTCAATCTGGACATATTTTATTTCTGCTGAGTTAAACATTTTGCTAATAAAGTACACTAGACTCTGAACATTATTTTCCTCCTTTATCAGTACAGCACTAGCCGCCACGTCACTGATGCCTAGGTAGAGGAAAAGATGCTCGCCTGGAATGGGCTTTGCTAGAGCCGGGAGTGTTTGGATATGTCGCTTTAAGGACTCGAATGCCTCCTCACAATCTGGCATCCACTCAAACTTGCGGTTGGCCCTCACGGTTTTGAAGAACGGGAGGGACCTATCGCTTGCCTTGGAGAGGAAACGGTTAAGAGCAGCCAGGCGACCATTCAGGCACTGAACTTCCTTGTGGCAGGTGGGCGACTTCATTTCTTCTATGGCCTTCAGCTTTTCTCGGTTTGCTTCGATGCCCCTATCGCTGACCATGAATCCCAGAAATTTGCCCGACTTGACTCCGAAGGCGCACTTTGCAGGGTTCAGGCGAACGTTGTGTCTCCTCATGCATTCAAAAGATTCGCGGAGGTATGCTGTGTGCAAATTGCCCTTGATGGTTTTGACGAGCATATCGTCCACATAAGCCTCCATGTTCCTTCCCAGCATGTCCTGAAATAAGCGGTTCACCATCCGCTGATAAGTAGCCCCGGCATTGATGAGACCAAAAGGCATCACCTTGTAGCACAGAATGTCCCCGTCGGCATAGAAAGCGGTGTGAGCCTCATCGTCTGGATGCATTCTAATCTGCTTGTAGCCTGAATAGGCGTCCATGAAGCTCAGCATCTCGTGACCAGAGGTAGCATCGACCAGTTGATCAATCCTGGGAAGAGGATATGAATCCTTAGGGCAAGCCTTGTTCAAGTCGCGGAAGTCGACGCACATCCTCCACTTGCCATTTGATTTTCTGACCAAAACTGGGTTGGCGACCCAGCTCTGGAATCTCACCTCTCGGACGAAGTCAGCCTCAATCAGTGTGCCAATCTCCTGCCTGATCGCCAAGCGTTTGTCTGTTCCGAACGATCTCCGTTTTTGGGCGATCGGCTTGACAGAAGGGTCTATCCTGAGCTCGTGCGAGATGATGTATGTGCTAATACCCGGCATGTCGCTCGGCTGCCAGGCGAAGAGCTCTTTAAATTCTCTAAGGAGGGCGGTCATGGCCTCCTTATGATCTTCTTTCAAGGTGGTCCCAATGCGCACCTTCTTGTCTGGGCCATCGACCTCGACTTCTTCTAATTCCTCCATGGGTACTGGCCGAGCCAAATCCTCGCGAGGGTCGGCCTCTGTCTCGATGGCGAGGGCCTCCCTTTGGTTCTTCCTGCGCAGGCAGTTCACATAGCATTTCCGCGAGGAAGGCTGGTCGCCGAGCACTTTTCCAATCCCGTTGGGAGTGGGGAACTTCATCTTCTGATGGACTGTGGAGGCCACAATCTTGTTGGGATTGATCGTGGTCCTCCCCAGGATGGCATTTTACGATGTAGGTGAGTCGACCACCAGGAAAGTGACTGGTACCTTGATGCTCTTCCATCCCTCGCCCAGAATCACGGGCATGGTTATTGCCCCCAGTGGATAAGTTGTCCTTCCCGCAAACCCAATCAGCGGAAAGTCGGCCCTCTTCAGGTCACGCTTGGACTTGCCCATCCTCTCGAAGGCGTCCAGGAATAGGATGTCTGTCGAGCAGCCTCCGTCGATCCGAATCCTTGCAACGTCACAGCCGTCTATATCAGTTGTGATAACCAAAGCGTCGTTGTGGGGGGTTGTGACATGTGCCATATCATTTTCGGAGAATGAGATGACAATGTCCTCTTCAGGTCGGGGTCGCTTTCCCAACTGAACTGCTGTGGAGATCTGAGTGGCGTAGACCTCCCTGGTGTGCGACCCCTCGCCTCCAGCACCGAATCCTCCCGTAATCAAATTTACTCTCCTCTTGCTGGCAGATGGATCAGTTTGCTCAGCAGGCGCTGGCGAACGATGTCTTCTCGGGGGCGTTCAACTTCTGTCTAGGTCTGCCACAAATTCCTTCAACATCCCCCCTTGAATCAGCTTCTCTATATCCCGCTTCAGAATGCTGCAGTCATCCGTCTTGTGGCCCTTGCACTTATGGTATCTGCAATAGCTCTTGACGTCCTTCCCCATGAGCTGACCACCCCGACGAGGCATTGGTGGCCTAGCCAAGGATCTCCTCTTCATCTCGACTAGTACTGCTGAGATCTGCCTATTTAAAGGCGTAAAGTACTCAGGGACCTCTGGATTTCGAGGTGCTGGATTAGGCTCGACTCGGGGCCTGCTGTCTCTTCCCTTTTTCTCTTTCTTCACCTACTTCTTACCATCGCGTCAGGGCTCAGGAACCACTCTTAGCGAGGTCGTCAGGAAGTTAGCCTCGGTGTTCGCCCTTTCAAGGTCTATGAAACCTTTTGCCCTGGACGCCAGCTCCTCCAACGTTTCAATCTACTTTACGTGGTAGATGTTTCGAAGCTTCCTCGAGGCCTTGTTGGCCACATCCAGACCTCTTTAAAATGCTCGAATGATCTCCCCATCCGAGATTCGGCGATCTATCTCCGTGACGTTCTGATGGAAACGCCCGTAAAAATTGGCCAGCGACTCTACAGGCTGTTGTTTGACCGCATCCAGGGCGACCACGATTTTCACCAGCTGGCGCTCGCCCATATACCTCTCCAGGAACTTGCACCTTAATTCTGCTCAAGTTCCGATAGATCCTACAGGGAGGCCGAAGAACCAGGATGAAGCCGAACCCGAAAGAGTGGATGGAAATAACAAAGCCAAGTGATTGGGATCATTTGACTTACCCATGAGAGAAGCCTCATGCTTGTTGACGTGTATGGTGGGATCTCCTCCACCACTGTACTCAGGTATGGCCCGAGCGACTACGTCTTTGGGGATCTTGATGGCGACGAGCACCTCGGAAAAGGGGTGAGCAGATTGTTCCTTGCAGGGAGCTAAGACTGTCATCCGTCTTTCTTGGAGCCTTTTTGTTGAGGAGGTCGTCCATCTGGTCCACAGTGCAATACTTTGGTGAGGTCCCGGATGGAGAAGGACCGGAAGGATTGGCCGAGTACGTAGCCGCCGGTTGATCGGTATATGCCGGGGGTAGAGACTGTTGTCCATACGTCATCTCCTGCTCTTCCGAGGGTGCTGTGGTGCCAGAATTCGCAGTTTCAGACGGTAAGGGCCCTGTGGCAGCAGGGCGAGTGTTTCCTTGAGGAGCAGGGGCTTGACGGCGGGCCAGCCCTGGTATGGCCTCCAGCAATGATATCATCTCCAGGGTTAACTGGATGTTTTCCCCAACGATGTGGACGGTCTGAGGAGCTGGAGTCTCGATGTGGTTGGTAGCCGGGGTCGGTCTGGAATTACCGACATGCTCTCGGGCCGCCCGTAGGGGGACGGCATTGGCTCTTGCCTGGCTGGGAGTATCTTGTTGAAGCGGTGAAGCGGCGGCGGAATCAGAGCTATCCGTGGATTGCTCGCGAGTCTTGTTCGGACGGTTGTTCTGGGATCGAGTTCTCATGGCTTTATAACTCATTCCCACAGACGGCGCCAAATGTTGGATCGTGAAATCCTGATTGCTGATCTGGCAGTGAGTTGAATGCCAGACGAATGCTGAATGGTCTTTCTGCTCCAACTCCGGTGAACCTGCAGGTAGGGGAGCGCAACAGAGGGGGTGTCTCTGGGTCCCTCTCCGATGCTTAAATGAGTATATGTGTGTGTATATCTCAAAAACGTAAGGAACGTATGTAAAGCAAATGTATTTATAGGGTAGGAGAGATCAAACCGTATAAGGTAACAGTATATCTTAGTTAGATATGGCAGTTACGGCGAGATATTGCAGTTACCATATCTAATCTTTAGTGAATATGTGACCGAGATACGCGGGATATTGTGGCCACTTCCTTATTAACGGTTAGTGGGACCAGAGGAGAGAGGCAAGGCTCTCTTCGGGGCGAGCACTCCCATGGCGAGCAGTGAGAGGTCGCGGTCTAGTGAAGGATGGCGAGCAGTCTGGGGAGCCTTTGGCGTTCATATCGACTTTGGGCTCGATCTTCGGCCACTCTATGGTAGGCCAAGTTGACTTGTACTTAAACTGATCCAGCTCGAATATCTTGGGTTTAGCCCCTCCAGGGTTATTGGGGCTTCGAGACCTTTTCGTTATTGAGCTGTCAATATCGATACCCAACATAATTTTTTGTTCGTACAGGTTAACCTATTGACCCGTGAGTTGTGTTTTGGTCACGAGAATTGACCCACGAAAACTTATGAGCCATGTTTGAATTTAACAAATCTTAACACATCCCGCGATTGACGCAATTCCACGTTTTTGTCATGCAATTTTCTTCTCCTCATAAATTATTTAGATAATATTTTTTAACGTATTCACTCAATTATTAAGCGGTCCACTATTTATTACTACTATATTATCAGAGTGGGCCTTAACAATTTGTCGTATCTAAGAGAAATTAAAATGAAAAAATGTGGAGGGAATATATATACAAGGCTCTAATGATATTGAATGCTTCATTTAAATGAGCGATCTTATGTGGAATATACGCTTTGAATAAATATTAATTCATGATTTATCTATGGACGATAGTATTGTTTTGTTTGTATAAGACGTGTTAGGGGTGTCCCATTAATTCACTATTTTGATATGTTTCGTTCTACATTTAATAATAAATTATCATTATACTAGTATGTACTAAATTATTTCATACTCGAAGCTGTATCAATTTAATACCTAATGGGTTGTTTAATGAGTTCTTAAGTAATACATGTATAATATTTAATACAATTTCATATTTCAATATGACATTTATATCAACATTACATGTATATACATAAATTATATTTCAATCTGATATTTATATCAACATTATATGTATATTAATAAATGATAATATATAAATAAGGTGTGAATTAAATAATCCTTAAAATTCAAAATCATGTAGATTAAATTATGTATTATTGGGTATTAACATTGTCATACCAATACGACATAAAGCTTACAAAGCCTTTTTGGCCCAACACGATTCTGGAGGAAGGGCTACACCCAAACATTTTTCGACTGGGCCGACCCATACTCATGAAAAACTGGAAACTAGAGATTGGCCCAGTCATCACTCAGAGTCCATGCGATCGCCCAAAGCTGAAGTGATCGCCGAGAGCTCACTTAGAGTCCCTCAAGCGATAGCGTTAAGAGTGATCGCCATATACTTAGCCCTCCACCTTTGGTCCCTCAACAGAAACGAAATATTTGGCAATATCTTCTCGCGTATATCGGGCATAACTCTAACGGAGGTTACATATGTTAACTGCAATATTACGTATGATAATCGTAATATACTCTATCCCGAAAATCATACGGGTCATTACTTACAAAGATTTAGTTGTCTAATACGGTTTGATCCTCTACATATATAAATGCTTATGTTTTACATCCATAAAATTAAAGGTTAATTACTTAATTGGTTACACATATTTGAGCATTGTTCAAAATAGTTACACATGTTTCAAAATGTGATTAATTGGTTTGGCTATGTGACTAATTGGTTTTTCTACTGTTCATCGTCAAAAATCACTATTAAGTCACTTTTTATCATATGAAATGAAAATATTACCCATCTTTAATTAGCTTATTAACCATAAACCCTATGCTTCACTCAAAGAACACGAAGAACACTGAAGTCTAAAATCGAAGGGAATGCTTTCATCGATACTATGTTGAAATCTATGCGAGAGAAAGTAGGTTTCTAGATTTGGGTAGCGACTGGTGTGTGAACTCTAATTCTCCAGACGTAGGTTGGGATGAGATATGAGTTTCGCTGATTTCTGGGTTGTCAATTGGTCGAACGTTCTTGATGACCGAAACTTTCATTTTTTTTCTTTGAGTGATTATGTCTGGGCACTCATGAGCAATCGATGGCAATTATGTATCTCAATGAAGCTCAATGGGAGTAGTTGATTCTGCCATGGAAGAATAGTGAAGCAGAAGATGAAGAACAGTACGAAGAATCATAAGATTGGGAGGAGCTCATTCTGCCATAGGTTTCAATTATGTACTGATGTTTTTCAGAGCATGGGTTTCAGTTCTCCAAATCCTGGGTTTCATTAAATATTTTATAAATTAAATAGTTCATTCTAACTTGAAATTTGATTAAATGGTTACATATGTTATCCAAAAATGTGATTAAATGGTTACATATGTTTCCTTGTAACGTGATTATATGGTTACGTATGGTTGTTAAAATGTGGGTAATAGGTGAATTTGTAAGTGTAGTATTTGATTAAATAGTTAAACATGCTTCATATAAATGTGATTAAATGGACAAAATGTCGTAACAGTATGAATAAACACATTTTATTCCAAGATTCACAGAAACATCTCATTTACAATAAAACATCCAGAACAACAAGGTTCACAAAAACATCCATTTACAACAAAACATTCAGAGCAAGTTCAACATCAAATCACAAAACAGTTTCAACCTAGTTATAAGACCTATAAGTCAGTTCTGAATACAACAGAAATTTAACCACTTGTTTTCTTTAGAATTAATCATCCAACTCTTGAATAAAGACACCACATAACTATTGAACTCCATCTGCAACTTAGCGATCTAGTCATGCCTTGTTTTGCTCCCTTTATAAATAGTAGAGGTTTTGAATCTGTAGAGCTCCTTCTATGTAGAGCTTTGCACCATGATTCCTTCAAAATTACCAGTTAAAACATGACTTTTGCTTAGTAGATGTTTTAGAACCAGAAAGTTAATACATGACAGATAAAATTACCAGTTCGACTTTTTCTTTCTTCTTGTACCTTGTCAATTATCACCTGAAATGCAAATTTTCAAGTCACGGTAATAAGTTTTTCGAAAGGATCACACTAGGGCTCTGAATTTGCTATGCAATATATGTTAAAGAACTATCTGAAATCACTTTCCTTATCAAGCAAATAGAAAAATGAGTCAAAAACAAGATCAACTTGAGAAAATTAAAAGTGAAAAACAAATGATGCCTACATACCCATCATCTAAAGGGGGGTTTAATATAACGAATAGAATAAAGGCAAAGCACGTTTTCATACACACAATCCTAGTATGAAGCTAGAAAATAGCATAAAAGTATTGTAGAGCTATAAGAGTGTGAGCAAATATAATCACATTAATAAACAAAAGAAAATATCCATTGTTAAACACTTCAGATATGTTACTGCCATACCTCATCTGGAACTCGGAGATACTTAATTGTGTTTCCACGAATGTAGCATTCCTAAACCTATCTCCATCTTGGAAGCACAGAGAACCTCCAACTGCAGTGAAGTGAAATCACTAAATAGGTAAAAAAAAAATAACCATAATTTCAAAGATTACCTTAGAAGTACAGATGACTTCACGAACATGGATGTTCATCCAAGTATCACAGTTGACCAAATGTCCATTATAAGTCTCTCCATTTTTTAATTCCACCAACGGTTAAAGTGAGGGAATTAAAATTCCAAATTCCAATTTTTGTCTCCCAGCTATTACAGAATTTAGAACCACGTGAAAGTTCTTGTCTTCCTCAAATCCTGTCCTGAAAAATAAAAATGAGCTCAACGACATGGTAAACTAAGATAGAGAATTTGGTTAGATAAAAAGACCTATTTTTGCTATGAACAATTTTGAGATCAAACTACTCGAATTCCTCCTCCTTTAGCATTTGTGACAGCTTTTTGATTGTCTAACTGAACCAGATTGTAGAGCTCTGGACCAAGATAAACTTTTGCTGCGATTGTGGAAATTCCAAGTTCGGGGAGTTCATCTGAAAATGGAGGGAAATAAGTGAGAGACTAATGTTTAAGGGCATAAGGGTCTTTCCAAATGTATAAATTAGTTAAACATGGGTCACATGTTACACGCATGCAAAATTGACGGTTCAAGAACGGATTTACCATTTAATCACATTGTAAAAAAACATATGTAACCATAAAGCGACTCAGCAAAACCAATTAATCACATTTTGAAACATGTGTAACCATTTTGCACAACGGTTAAACATGTGTAACCAATTAATTAATTAACCCTACAATTAGTCAAGAGTTTTACACAGACCTAGAGGAACAACCTCTGTTGCGTTCCCATTCTTGCAAGTCATCGGAGCTCCAGTCAACATCCAGCTAGCTCTCAGTCAACATCGAGTCAGCATCCAGGAATCGTGGTCCCAAAATTTGGCATCGTCTGCACGAACGAGCAAATAGTCATGCAGACTCGCAATCACAACAAACAGGTGATGAACGAGCCATCCTAGGACAGTTTTGAATCTGAAGCCTCACTGTTTCACCTACAAGAAGCCACTCCTGTGACGGTTCCCAATGCCATTCCAACAAGACCTGCGGAAGAACACGTTGGCACCTCTTGTCTGGTACTGAATTCCCCTTTACAGGATCCCAATGTCGTTCCATTCCCATTGTAGCCTCTGTACAGGTGGCCTGAGAGACCATCCCAGTCACCACGGGGATGTTATCCCTCCTGAAAGCCATCCTGGGGAAAGCCTGGAGACAAAACTCTACCCCCAAGAAACTTCTCATCTTCAAGGACAACCAGAAGTATAATTCGGCAATCCCAGGAATAGCAAAAAGTGACATTTGGGGACCAAGCCATACCTCTGATTTCCCTTGTAGCCCCACAGGCAGTAACCGCTAATCCTACCCCTGTCTAACCGTTGGTCGCTTTGCCCAATGGAGACTAACAACCCCTGTTTAGCATGGACCAAACTGAAGAACTAATAAACAGGAAGCTGAAGAAGCAACGAGGAGCTCTAATGACCATTTCAAATAGATCCTCACATCCATTCACGACCTCCCTCATAGCAGTCTGAATTCTAAAAAATGTGGTAGCGAAGTATCCCTATAGGGTAAGTCAGATGACGATAATCACTTGGCCCTCTTATTTCCTTCCACCCTTTTTGGTACGGCCTCTTCGCAGTTCTTTCGCCTCCTTAGAGGATTGATAGGGTCGTGGGTGGAATTGAAAAGCAAGTTCCTTGAGCACTATAAAGAGTGTGTCGCCTTAGATGCAGTCAAATTGAGCTAGGAGAAACCCTGGTCAACCTTTTTGGGCGTTTTCATACAAACGTCACAGGTATCGACCGTAGGGTTATTGATGGAAAGATCATTTGGGCCTTTTACCGAGGATTGGACTTAACGAATAGCGGAGCTTGAAGGTTGTGGAAATCTAGCACGCACATGAGATAGAGACCCTGGAAGAATTGGCGAACAGAACAAAAGGCTTAACAGATTTGGAGAGGGTGAACGCCTCCAAGAAGAACTCGTTCATCTATAAATCAAGAGCAATTCGGTCCCTCACTAGGCAAGTGTGTCATCAATTTGACCGTCAGAGGATTTAGAGTTGGAGGCGAGGGGACCAACGCTAGGGAGGTGCTGAGGTCGATGGGTATGACATGAATAAAATTTTGATTGGCGGAGGCAGCTCAACGGGTATCCTGTTCGTAGATGCCTTCAAGAAGATGGGCCAGTCCAAAAAGGACTTGAAACGAGTTGACTTTCCCTTCATAGGCTTTGATGGAAGAACAACATATCCCCTTGGGGTCATCGACTTACTTCTGGTTTTGGGCGATGGATGGAAGAACATTGAGGTATCGGTCGCCTTTATAGTAGTGAACGCCCCAGCTTCGTACAACGTCATACTAGGGAGGACCACAATCAACCCCAATAAAATTGTGCCTCCACAATCCATCAGAAGGTGAAGTTCCCCATGCCCAATGGTATTGGAGAAGTCTTGGGCGATCCACCGTCTTCGCGGCAGTGTTATGTGAAATTTCTTTGCAGGAGGAACCAAAGTGAGTCTCTGGCCATCAAAACAGAGGTCGGCCCGCGTGAAGATAAAGCTAGACCTGCACCGATAGAGGAGCTAGCGGAGGTCGAGATAGATGGTCCAGACAAGAAAGTTCGCATGGGGTCACCTTAACTGAGGAACAGAGGAATGCCTTAACATCTCTTTTGACGGAAAACAAGGAACTGTTTGCTTGTAAACCTAGTGACATGTCGGGGATCAGTATATATATCATTTTTCAGGAGGTGCCAATAGACCCGTCCGTTCGCCCTAATGCTCCAAAGAGGAGGTTATTCGGGCCCGACAAGCGTTTAGCGATCAGATAGGAGGTCGGGAGACTTCTCAATGCCAAATTTGTGAGAGATGTATGATTTCCCTGGTAAAAAAGTCGAACGGAAATTGGCACATGTGCATTGATTTTTGTGATTTAAACAAGGCGTGCCTTAAGGATTCCTACCATCTACCATTAATCAATCAACTGGAGGATGCAACCTCTGGCCACGAGATGTGGTTCTTCATGGACTCCTATTCCGTCTACAACCATATCTGAATGCACCCGGACGATGAAGCACACACGTCCTTTTACGCAGATGGTGATATCCTTTGCTATAGAGTAATGCCTTTTGGACTAATCAATGAAGGGGCAACCTATCCGTGAATGGTGAACCGTCTGTTCAAGGAAATTCTGGGATGGAACACATAGGCCTATGTGGACGACATGCTCGTAACGTCTGTCAAAGGAAGCCCTCACACGACAAACATTAAGGAAACTTTTGAATTTATGAGAAGGCACAACGTCTGCCAAAACCCAACGAAATGCACTTTCGAATTAAAGTCAGGGAAATTCTTGGGTTTCATGGTCAGTGAAAGAGTAATTGCGGTGAATCCTGAAAAGGTTAAGGCCATAGAAGAAATGAAATCCCCAGCTTGCCATAAGAAGGTACAGAATCTTAATGGTCACCTAGCCGCCATGAACCGCTTCCTCTCAAAGGCGTGTGAATAGTCGCTTTCTTTCTTCCAGACTCTCAAAGCCAACTCTAACTTTGAGTGGACCTCACAGTGTGAAGGAGTTTTTCAATCACTCAAGCATCACCTACACTCACTCCCACCGTTAGCCAAACGTGTTCCGATGAACAACGTTTTTCTATATTTAAGTATTAGCGGGGTAACAGCCAGTGCGATTTTAATAAGAGAAAATGGGGTAATTAGTGTCCAGTCTATTTTGTAAGCGAGCTTTTCAATGCGCCCAAAATTAAATATATCAAGATTAAAAAGTATCTCTATGCCTTGGTTATCGTTGTGCGAACGTTGTGACTATACTTCCACGTTCATGCAATAACAGTCCTCACCAACAAACCCCCTAAGCATTTCCTCATGAAGCCAGACTCTTTAGGTAGGATGGTCAAGTGGGCAATCAAATTGAACGAGTTCAGAATAATCTTTGCCCAAAAAATGGCTATCAAAGGACAACCTTTCTCATACTTCATAGTAGAAAGCATCGGAAACAGTCATAACGAGATCGAGAAGGAAGAGCAGAAGGCGGAAGAGGAAAAATGGGAGTTGTACACGGATGGATCTTCCTCAAAAGAGGGTTCGCGGCAGGTTTGGTCCTCGTTCCTCCTCAATGCGAGGCCCTCAAGTATGCGATCGTCTTTACATTTAAGGAGATCAATAATTAAGCAAAGTATGAAACACTTATAACCGGATTTCGGCTCGCCAAGGGCATGGGCATAACATCCTTGAAGGTGAAAAGTAACTCTGAATTGATTGTCAATCCGGTGAATTGCAATTACGAGTCCAAGGATAAAAGTAGAAAAAATACCTTAACATTGCAAAAGGACTTTTCGCTGTGATCCCGAAGTTTTAAATCAAATATATCCTTCCTAATGATAATCAGCTGGCAGATTCTTTGAGAAAGCTCGTGTTTGGGGGGGACAAGAATTCAAGAAGTGCATTTCCTTGAACGCTCATTGTACTCATTACTTGAAAATGGGGAAGAAGTCTTTAATATACGGGCACAAGACACTGGATGACTCCGCACTATAACCCGCTAACAAAATGGGTCTTGCCGGAAGAAGAAGGCAAAACCACCAGGATAAACTGATCCATCACCAATTATATTATCATCGATGAGGATTTATATAGGTGAGGATTCTCTACCCTATTCTTACAGTGTATATCTTCTCCGAAAACAGAAAGGGTCTTTCGGGAAGCTCATTAAGGGGTCATCATATGCCGTGAAGGCGCACGCTCATTGGTGCGAAAGATCTTCATACTAGGCTATTATTCTCCAAACTTTAGCAAAGACGCATCATAACTAACCAAGAAGTGTGAAACATGCCAAACATTCGCACCAAAGATCGGTCGACCACCTACTCTATTATCCCTTATGGCGGGGACTTACCATTCGCTCAATGGGGGGTTGACATTTTGGGACCTTTTCCAATAAGCACCGAACAGAGAACCTACATTATAGTAGCGATCGACTATATCTCCAAATGTATAGAGGCGAAAACACTGGCCTCCACGACCAAGGTTCAGATGATTAAGTTCTTGAAATACAATATATTCTCATGATATGGTGTTCCCAAGGTACGTATAAGTGACAACGAGCCACAATTCGTTGGAAAGGAGCTCAAATTGTTTTGCGAATAATATACGATTGAGCACATATTCAGGTATGTCCACCACTCCCAAACCAATGGGCAGGCTGAAGCAGCCAACAAGATAGTCCTGGAAGGTCTCAAAAATAAAGTTGAAGCCTTGTAAGAAAACTAAATAGAATAACTGGACAATGCGTTGTGGGCCATCAGGACAACGCCCAAAATAGCAACAACGGTAACCCCATTCAGCCGAGTATATGGATATGAAGTTGTGGCCCCAGCTGAAATAGCAGGGCCCACTCATAGGGTTCAACATTTAAATCCAGAGGCAAACGACATCGAGCGGCAAACATATCTCGATTTAGTTGAGGAAAAGCGATGTTAATAGGATAAAGCCTAAGCAAGGATGAGGTTGGTGACCATTCAATACTTCAATAGAAGAATCAGTGCTTGCCAATTTTTCATGGGGAAGATGGTCATGAGACAGAACGAATTTACGAATCTGGACCAACACAACAAACTGTCAGCCAAATGGGAAGGTCCCTACAAGGTAGTAGAAATCGCGGCGCCGGGGGCATACTATTTGGGAGGGCACAAGGTTAGCTCGTCCTTTTAATTTTAAACATTTACGAAGGTTTATGCATAACTTTTAACTATGATATGTCAATAAAGAAAAGTCCTCCTTCGTAAAGAATACAACCACTCAAATGGCGAATAGTAGAATCTCGACGGAAAGGGGGGATGAACCGACAAGGTAAGTTTTCCTTCATGAGTGAACAATGGTAAGACCTAAATAAATGAGGCGGACGAACTATCAAAGTAACAGTCCCCTCAGTTAGGCAAGTTAAGGAAGACGAACAAACCATCAAGGTAACATCTCCTCTTCTGAAAAGACCTAAAAGAGATAGGCGAAGGAACCCCAAGGAGGTAACAATTCCCCTACCCCCTACCTAAGCAAAATGAGCAAACAAACAAAGAAGTAATAATTCCTCCAAACAAGGCTGAGCAGCGAATGAACTGAAGAAGTAACAGTTACTCCAAATGGGGAAGAGGCGAACGAATCCCCAAATGATAACAATTTTCTCTACACAGGTAGGAGCAGGGAACAAACTGAAGAAGTAACAGTATACACAGGTGATAGCAGTTCCCTATACACAGGCAGAAGGAGCGGAGGAACGAAATAAGGTTCCTCTTGAAAAACAAGAAGGTTCGATTTACTTTAGTCAAAAAGGTTTGATATACTTAAGTCAAGATCAAGGCTAAGACAAGGTCGAAAGCAAAATAGCAATACTTCGTGAAAGCCATGACTAATTCGATAACGGGAAAAGTTCGATTTACTTAAAGTCAAAAGTATACTTAACTCAAGACTTGTGAAGTGATTAATAGAGCGATCACATACACTGGTTGAAACACACGTTTCGCAAAAGAAACATAAAGAAAAATAACTCTAATTTACAACAATAAGAGTTCATTACAAAGAGATAGAGAACAAAACAATATCCAAAAGGGAGTCAATGCATCTTTGCAAAGTTGTAATCCTTTTTGCATACCAGACTCCCTCTTTGAAACTCTGCAACAACTTGATCACATGGAGATTTAGAGCAACAAGGTCAAGGAACTTCATAAGCTTATGTCTCCTTATCGTCCACACAAACAGCCTTCTCCTCGCCAGCAACAGCTTCAGGAGAGGCATCCTTTGCATAAGCATTCTCCATGAAATCTTGGAGCGACTTCACTTCCCGTAGAGGAAACTTAGAATCCATCTCCCGGATCTCGTCGACCAAATCCTCGAGGGTAGGGACCAATCTCAGCCTTCATCACTTCCAAAGTGCAATCGAAGAACTCCTCAGACTTGTTAAAGCCCTCGACCACACTTGGGGGGAAGCAACGACCCTTACAACGATTGCCCTCTGGCCAGAGGAAGAATGAGTAGATGAGGGTTTGGTTGAAGAAACGTTTCTAGATGCAGCATTTTTTTTTCCAGACATTGCTTTGCAAAGTAAAGAGTTTTTCTCAAGGAAGTCGGAAAGAAGAATTGAAGGACAAAGACTTTTGGAGGAAATCCACTTTGATAAATATTAATAAACAATCACGGAAATGAACACACAAAATACTCAAACTGCGAAAACACGCATATTCAAATATAATTTAAGTTCAAGAACATTGTAAGGAAAATATAATCAATGAAATATATCAACTAAGTCTACATAGTCCTAGAGACTTCATTTGCCTCACAAATGACTTCCCTTCGACGGTTTGGTGAAAGGGTCCACAACCATTTCTTTTGTAGACAAATACTCCAAACTTATCATCTTGTCACTACGGGAGGATGGTGAGATAACGGCTCAACGGGACGGCTCAAATACTATTGAGCCGTGAATAATTTATTTATCTGATCATTCACGGCTCAACCACTATTGAGCCGTCATTTTATTAAAAAATATATATATATATATATTTATTTATTTATTTTTCGCGGCCCATATGTTAGAGCCGCGAAATAAAAAAATGAAATTATTTTAACGGCTCCTTTTTTTAGCCGTCCTTTTTTTAATGGAATTAATTTTTTTGTTTTTGCTATTTTTCACGGCTCAATCACTATTGAGCCGTAATGAAAAATAAATATAAAATAAATATATTTGTGACAGCTCCTTTTTTGAGCTGGCCTATTTTTTAAGGAATTAATATTTTTCTTTTCGTTATTTTTCACGGCTCAATCACTATTGAGCCGTAATAAAAAATAAATAAAAAAATATTTTTTACAACTCATTTTGTTTGAGTCGTCCTACAAATTCAAACATTTCTGTTTTCCCGCACTATTTCCCTTGCATGTAAAAAAAAAAAATCAATTTTTCCAACTTTAAATCATTTTAAACTTCAAGTTGTTCATCTCGGAGTGGTTGTTTATGCTATTGGGTCTCGGCGCGGTCACGACTGACCGCGTTGGGGATTTTTCTATAATTGGAAAATTCAGAAACAAACCTAACACAACTCTAATACCAATGTTGGATTATGTAATAATCATGCAATCGTTAGGGCACACCATAATCACATATAATTAAGTTAACTCTAGAGCGACTGCCTTAGTGAAAGTGGATATGCTTGAGGTTGGGATCACGGTCTGTCGGACGGGAGGGCACGCCACTGGTTAACGGGCAGTGACCTAAGTTTCTACAATTGTTGGCCTCTATCTAAATTGTAGGGAGGCAAGAACTAGAAAAAACTATCACATACCCTCTTCTGAGGGAGAGCATCCTTATATATAACCCTATAGAGGAATACGTTTTAGGTCAATATCCAATACCGGGTTTACTATTTATGGAGGACCCATTATCCTAAAACCAACAAAAAATGAACAGCACAAGAAACCCCTAATATCACAGTTAGCAGAGAATTGATCCATTTGCTCTCTAATTACTGCCACTAAACAGAAAACCTTCATTGGCAAAAAAAAATACAAATAGTCCTAAGAGGACTTTAGTAAACACGAAGAGAAGTCCTGAGCAACATACAAATATAATATAACAACATAAAAAATAAAAGAACCCTTAAGTAACTCTACTATACAAATAAATCCTGAAACAAAACAATAAGACCCTTTCAACTTATCACTTCAACACTCCCCTTCAGTCCGACCCCATGGGTGCGCCATTATTTCGTCGTACTGGTGTTGTCACCAGATTCTTCCTCTCCAATTCGGCTAGAACAATGGAAATCTCTTGCCTCAATGGAGTGAATTTCTCTTATACTTCCATGTTTGACTATGGTATCAAGGGGCGATGCTTATGGTCATCATGCATTGCCTTAGGTGGATGTTGTTCTGGGCATAGTTATCACAACCAGATCGGACCGACAGTCACATCGTGAACTCATATTGACGGTCTGGTTCATTTAAAAGTCCAAACTACAAACGAGCCCGGTTTAAAATCTTAAAGTCGGTCGATTTTTAGAGAATCGAACAGAAGAAGGAAGGAAGGGTAAGGAGGGAGTGTGGGTGGGAAGGAGGAGGGTTGAGTTGGAAGGGGGTAGAGGTGGGTGTCGAGAGGTGGGTCGGTGGAGTAAGGGGGAAGAAGGAAGGGGTATTGTAGGAGGTGCAGTCTGGAAGGGGACAGGTGGAGAGGGAGCGGGCTGGAAGGGGGTGGCTGGAGGTAGGGCGAGCGCGAGGTAGAAAGCTGGAGATGGCGGGCGCAAAACGGCGAGTTGGAAGTCAGAGGCGGGAGGCAGCAAACTGGAGGTGGCGAGTGAGAGGTAGCGTTGGAAACGGCGGGCGGAAGGAGGCAGCGAACTAGAGGGGGCTAGAAGGGAAGGAGGTGGGAGTCTAGAAGTAGGTCAAGGGTTTTGCTTTTGCACGAAGGGAGAAGTGCAGCTGGTAGATGAATGATTTTACTTTAGTGACAGTGTTGCAGGAGAATAAATGAGTATACACAGGGGGACCGACGGTCGAACCCAGTGAACCCGGAACCAATACCTTTACATGTTCGATGATTGGTCCGGTTCTGATAACTATGTTTCTGGTCTCTTTCCCTCCTGGACCTTCTTCTTCAGCTCTTTGTGTGTCTTTCTCTCTTCCATGGCGATCTCCAAGTCGATGTATGACTTAACCCTTACCGTTATCTCCTCTACGGTGTTAACCAGGATGATGCGCATGTTGTCATATAAGGCAGAGATTCTAGGGCCCAACGCCCTCACGAAAGCGCGGATAGTCTCGTCACTCGTAATGACTTGGTCGATTCCGACCAACTCCTTGTTGAATTGGGTGTAGAACTCACCTAAACTCTCGTCATTCCTTTGTTTGATGTGGTCGAACGTGCCCATAGGCTTGAGGAGTTGTCGCCCTTCCATATATTGCAAGATGAATTTGTCTTTAAGGTCTCCCCAAGACCTAACTGAGGCCTTAGGAAGTTCAAAAAACAATGGGAGGCGACGCCTCCTAGAGTGGTGGGGAAGAGAAGGGCGAAGTGATTGTCATCGTTGGTCCGACCCTGAAGGGAGGCTTCATGCCTCTAGATCTGTTAACTGGGCCACCTTTTCCCTTGTAGTTGTCGATCCGGGGAGTCTGAACGTGAGGGGGTACAGTGAACACCAATATCTTAGCGGTGAAAGAGTGTGACACCCTATCACGAAGACGACGCATGACCTTGCTTTTTTTTTTTTCTTTCACGGTTTGGGTGATCAGCTCCTTGATTTACTTCCTTAACATTATGCCAGGAGGAAGAGTCATTATCGTCACGGTACCTCGCGTAGAGATGTTCATCAAGAGCGAGCCTAACTGTGATGATGGGGTGACGCCTCTTAGCATTCTAGAGAGTGTAGAGAGAGAATGAGGAGCTTAGTGTAACAATCAAAGAGAACATCATCTTTGCATATCACTTAGTTTTAAGATTACATGAGGAGCGGTTATCTATACATAGGTGTAGCTAGGGATTGGTTTGCAAATGTCCTAAACATGTTGACTTGTTTTGTAAATGTCCTAAATATTTGGACTAAACTAAACTAATCTAAACCATAATTCCTAACATTCCCCTTAGTAGATCAACCTCCTAATGTTAATCAAGACCCTAAAACATCAAAATAGAAAATGAAGTGAACTAAGTACATCAACTTCTAACATATTGAACTATGATCCTCTAACATTTACCCATGTTGCTTGCTTCTTTTGGTTTTCAATCCTCAACTTTTTCGACAATGTCAATTGAGTCCTCAAACTGTGTTATGCTCCAATGCTCGAACTGAATGACTGAACTGATGCCGATCAAATCCGCAATCAAGTGAACTCACACACCATCCATCGTCGGTGAAGATACTCCGAACACGATACATATTTTCAAGCCAAAATTCATATGTAACAGAAAAGGTAAAAAAAATAATGTCATCTTGGTCCTGCCATTTGTGGCTACACTAGAAAAAAGGAATTAAAAACTGAAATCCAACACTTCACCTTGTAGAGAATCCATTGCACAACATCAACAATTTGTTTGTGCAAGCTCAATGTAATCAAGAATCAGCATCAGCAACATTGAACGATCAAAACAGAATCAACATTTGAGCAGAATCAGCATTTGGACAGAATCGAACTCACAAATATTCGGTCCAATAGCTGCAAAAGTGAGCAGCAGCAGCATAAATGAGCCAACAATGTATGGTAATGTATCATAATTCAGCAACGAAATGTAATGAATCAGCATCGTAGCAGCAAATGAGCAAAAGAACTCTGCTATGAAGCATGAGTGAAGTATATTCAGCATCAGAACATCACACTAAAAAACAAAGCATAAACCAGCTTGTATTCGGCTTGAGTTACAGAGAATGAATATTATGTTGCTGATTGGATTACTAGTACACCAGGAGAGGATACGTAGGATTTGAAGACAGAACAGCACGGTGAACAGGACAGTTTCGTGGATGCTGCTCTCGGTGGATATTGAAGCTCGTTGGTAAATTTGTCACTTGTCAGACCTTAAATGCTCGTAATATGCCATAGGGGGCATCGTATTGCTTGGTCGGAGTACTAATTAGCCTTCTGACGTGCCCTATACCTTTATACATTCTTGTCCCTTGTTCGGTGTCAAGAGAGAAGAACGTTAGGCGTGGGTCTTAAGGCGTGACCCTTTAGGCGCCGCTTTACCGGGTAGTTCTAGGGGCACCTTGGGTTCATTCCTCTAAAGGCGGCACCCTTAGAGCAGTCGGATTGGGCTGCCCCCGAGGCAGTGCGGGAACACAGGGTCCAAGACCCAATACCCGTCCAGCAAAACGTTCAACTCGTACTGCATGTGTAACTTTGGTGCGTGAACCGTCCCTTTTTATGTATCTATCCCTTCTCCTACATGTTCGACCATGGATTCCTCAAGGTTAGTAAGCTCTTAAGTACTATAGCCAACCGCTCCAAACCTCTCAACAAAAACCTTTACCTCTATTCCGTATCATGAATGCTATTCCATAACAAAATCCAATATAAAAAACATACCAAATTAAACATCCAAAATCTGCTACAACCGGACACCACAACACTTTGAATCCAATCGAGAAGAGGGCAAACTATTCTAATACAATTTTTCAGGTAAACTTTCACAGTCTGAGCAAATCAGCGTACAATGGACTGACGGTATGTAAAATAGACTGGAATGGGACTAATACGTACATTTTAGAGATTACAGAGTACGTGCCTGAAAGAGCCAGAACGGCTACAAAATAGATAATCTCCAACATTTCCAAATCAAAAGAGCCAATTGACACTTATATTCCCGAGCCACGAGAAAATTGGGAACTGAGCAAGGGCAATGAAGAGCAACAGATAATGGTGCCTACTCGAATCAAAAGTCCTAACCTCGGTGAACAGCACTCTCTTCATTGTCTTTACCAAGAAGATTCCCATGCAAAGGCAAGTACATGGCATCACAATGTAGTAAGCATAAGTGATGAATATCTTCCCAAGAACAGCAAGGGCGAGACCAGTGAAAGTGTAGCCCCCATAGGCTACAATGTCGAGTAATGGAGCTTCACCACTGCCAAGAGACAGCAGCGTTACTTTAAGAAGTGCCACTTGCATGAACCATCCGACCAGTCCCTTCACAAATAGCCAGTTCAGAGCTTCAGGGCTGAATCTGCAGGAAAAAGAGATCCAATGGATGAGCAAAGTAATCGACTCTAGTTTTATATTTCTAGGCTGGTAAAGTTTGTTGGCATTTCCGATGGAGATTTTTTAATATCCTTATCTTTAAGATGTAAGAAAGATACGCAATTTCCCTAAAATATGAAGGGGAAAAAAATGCTTACTTTCCTTGAAGACCCAAAAAGAAGCCCGCCAGAACCACATATGTTCCAAATGCCATAAAGGGAATGTATAAATCTGGAGCATTGATATCGTATATTGGAGGCTTATAGGAAAGTCTGCCTCCAACTGGTTCGGTTATACGTGTCCAGTGACCCTGAAATGCAATAAATTAGAGTATTTTACAAATGAAAACTCCAATTGTTAGTTTTTACTCTGACTTGGAGACTCAGAGAAATGCTTACCCGGTGAAGGAATGGAAATAAAACAACTTTCAACTTGTTCCTCACATACTGGTCATTAACTTGGAAGTAATACTGAGGATCAGAGAAGTATCGACTTATCTGTTCAAGTAGAATATCAGTACTATCCAAGTTAAAAGCAGATACTTAATATTGTTCTTGGACATATGGAAGAAAAAGGAGTTCACACATGGATGCATAATTCCATGCTAGCTATCTAGTTGGGAGGGGGAACTTTGGACGTCTGCATATATCACCAAGCAAGATGATGGATTAAAATTATATATTTCGGGAACAGGAAGAAGCTCTTAGCTTCTTACAATTTCTCTGTAACAATATTAAGATGTTCATGATGCTATTAATGGAAGGAAATAATTCCAAACAAAGGAACTTGAACTATTTCAGATTTTTTTCTATTATTGTTTCTACATGTGCAACACTTTGTCATCAGAATTCAGACCATGTAAAGCCCTCCTACGCTAAAATGATATAGCTCAGCAGAGATTCCATTTATGACCTATATTTCCACCTTTGCAAGAGTAATTTTCCTCACAAACAACAAATTACATAACGAATAACTCACATTGCTTTGCACATATTCTGAACTGGAACCCAAGATTTTCTCTCCATATGCACCAAGGCCACCTTTTATAAGTCCTGAACTAGCACCATAGAATGAATTTCCAAATGGATTAGGTTGAGGTGGAGCTGAAGGGTATGGAGGCTGAGGAACTCCAACAGGCTGGGAACCAACGTTGTTATACATTCTGCAATCAAGTATTGGACATATTATCTACATGATTAAGAAATATAAGCATAGTTTAAAAATAATCATCTGCCCAACAACCTCAAGTACGTTTTTGAGGAATCACCCCAAGTTTATTGTGCCACCTATACATATATCCAAAATGTTTTAAATCAGGAGGCTCTTTCCCGTGCTAGTTCAGAGATGGCTCATAAGTCGCTCCAGTTAATATGAATGCAAATTGAGTACATCAATTTTCCACATCAGTATGCAAATTCTGTTAAATAAGAAGTTATTTTCTGTAATTCTACACGGAATCAAATAATCCCAATTTGAAGAAACAATTCTTTGCTTATGCATGGTAGTTACATATTCAAACAACACATCCTCTAAATATGTCAATTTTGCTCACTAGAAGCAGCATTCTAAATCCGTGTTTTTTATTTATTTCAGCCATCTAAAAGAGAATAGCAACATTGTTGACATCTTTAACCGATCCGGCATTAAACTTTTAAAGAAAACAAATTCCTAGAGAAAAAGAAATCGTAGTCCAAAACAAAGAATTCATGATGAAAACACGCATACAATATTTAGGACGAACAAGAAAAATTTACTCTACTGCATCACAATGTCTCTTCATCTGAAATCAAACAAAACATTGGCAAATCCAATATTAAGATACGGAAAATCAAGAAGCCATGTATCAGACTCATTAAACGATTAACAAGAGATCGAAGCTTCCACACATAAACTGAACATATTTGTAGAAGACAGCAAATCGTAGTTAGATAAGCTCAGACACCGAGAACTGTATATCAGGACAATCACCTGGATCGGAACTTAGGACTTTAATGAGCTTCTGATTCAGCGAGATCCAAGGAGCGCTAATGGAACGCAAAGGTGCTTCGTCCAAGATGTATTGAGAACGAAAGGATGAAGGAACTTTCCGGAGGGCTCAGGCGCGTGGATGTTGCTGATCGGCGGTGCGTGACTTTTACTTTTGTTCGTCTTTGCATAGAAGGCCCCCATTAGGCTTATACTGGGCCTAGAAACAAAGCTCACAACCCACCACTGAAAGGACCTCCTGAACAGAAATTTGTATATTTATTTTCTAGACCGAATGAATTAATAAACTTTTTTTTTTTTGGCCAAAATGAATTAATAAACTTAGACACGATATAATTACATAATTTGAATTTATACATAAATATGTTTTATGATAAATATCTCGTTTTCAAAATAATTTTTATTATTTTAGATATAATTAATAATTGTGTCTAAATACGACTAATCTGCAAATATACACATAAATACAATTAAATATATGTATCTAATATTTGAATTTGTATTTCTACAAGTTTTTAAATCACTTGCAAATTTTTAAAACTTTGTTGTGAAATTAATGTATAGATTTTCGTGTTGTTTCGTGACATTTGAGTTGATCTGCATTATGTATATATTAAGTTTTTTTTTTCAAAAAGTTAATCATGTTTATCATACGTATTGCGCGTGAGTTGTTTAATAATAATGTTGTGTTCATGTTTTGAGTTTGGAGACGTGTAAGACTTATCCATTTACAAACAACATAATTAATAATACGACACGATTAGGGACTGATGGATCCTAGGGCATCACTTTGATGTATCACCATGCGTTGACATGTTGATAGCATCAATGACGCCTTGTCTCCTAGTAATGCGTCACATATTAGCCCTTACAAGATAGGACCGACATAACTGGCAGAAGTGACAGCCCCGACCGAAGTGATAGGAGGCATTTATGAGCCTTGGAAAACATGAGGCGTGTACAATACTCTTGGCAAAGTGTATCCGAGACGCTTCGTACGATATTTTGGAAGTGTATTCGACACACTTGACAAGATATTTTCACCTGAATAGTAACCAATGATATGCTATAAATATAGGTTTACCTACGTTTATGCAAGGTAATAAATTCTCTGATATTTACCCACATTATTCTCAACCACCTCTTATTGACTTAGTCATCGCAGGGAAAACAAAAGGATACACCCGGGTTTTCCTTGTTGCTGGCCAGAGGAGATTAAGAAGTTGTCGACTTTCCACACAACCCGCATAAAAGTTGACGCCTCAAAACACAAGATCTCGACACATGGCACAGGAATTTCACAGGAACCAACATTGACGTCGTATATGGGAAACGATACAATAAGTTATGGGCACACCAAGCAACAAAGAGAATTCAGGTGACTCTATTCAAGGTCAGTCCCCTAATCCTACCCCCACCTAGGGGTGGGAATGAACATGTCTCGACAGCTGGATCCTCTAGGTTCCATCCAAGGGAGGATGATAAACAGCAGGTGCCATCCTCAAGGGCACCCACTTCGGGTCTGGAGTATGGGAGGGGGACATAGGGTTCCTGCCAACCGTCAAGGGATATTCTCGCTAGGGAAGCCCACGCACGTTAACCCTGCTCTTATAGCGACGTTGAAGGAATTTCTCAAATGGAAGCATCACCATTAAGGCCCTACAACAACGCCTCATTTTAAAATAGCCCCTCCCAAATAGAAGGACACTTCTACTCTTCAGACTGGTGTCACTCATCGGCCACAGGATTTTCAGTCGGCCCAAACGGACCCTCAATATATGTCGTCGCATACTAATGCACGCGCATCACCGGCTAGCAATGTCCCAAGTGGACCGAGCTATACAAATATACAGGCCCCTTCTCCACCGGCGATGCTCACTATGAGTTAAGTAGAGAAGGTAATAAACAGGAAGCTCAAAGAGCAAAAAAACGATATTATGCTTACTCTCCGTGATAGGGATTCACACCCCCTTCACCCGATAATCATCGTCCCTCGTGACGCGACGACCCGATAAATTCCGGATTACACCGGTGGAGGTGAGCCGGTTCAACATATTCAAAAGAATGTCATCATTGTTAGGTTGGACAAGTGAAGATAATCACTTTGCTCTGCTTTTTCCGGCGACACTCTCTGGAGCGGTGTCGTACTGGATCTTTGGCCTACCAAAGGCATCAGTCTACTCCTGAGATGATTTAAAAATAAAATTCATCACCCAGTATGTCGGTGAACGATAACTTTTAAAGGACATCAGATGTCTGGATGATGTACGATAATAGGAGGATGAATCTCTGTTGAGATATTACAGCCGCTTCAATAAAAATTTGGTCAATATCGAACAGGTTATCACTGACAGAGAGGTGGTACGAGCGTTTGCCAGAGGCCTGGATCATCGTGGAAAGGCTGTGGGGAACACTTTCAAGGTGCACCAGTTTTCACTCCGAGGGAATTAGCCGAGAGGGTTAAGGCATTGACCTCGAATGGGCGGAGGAAAGGGTAGGCGGGGAACATTCTAGGACCGGAAAGTCGAAAAAGGCAAATACACAACAAAAGCAGTTGCCCCAACCAAAGAAAACTCTATGGAGAAATGATCCCTGAATGCCTCCAAGAGAGGATTCGAGGCTTCGCGAGAATATGGCCATCACACGATTAACAAAGGAGATAACAAAGGTATTAAGGGAGATGGAGCGTTGTGATTTGGCACGCCCCCGGTCCCTAAGCAATATGGTAGAATGATGGGCCATAATTTGGACGTCCACTACAACTATCATAGAGTCGCAAGTCACAATACCGACATGAATAACTAAATAGCACAAGTTGTAACCAAATAGTCACATGCTGAAAGATATGTAACCGCTTAGTTACGTTTCAACGTTGAGCCCTGCTTGCCAAGAGGCAGTTGCTCTTTTCAAAGGTGCGATCCCTTACTCTCGCTATTGCAATGATTCCCTCTTAGCTAAAAGGATAAATGTTCTCTCTACTAAGAAGTGGGGCGCGCCTGTCGTGACAGACACGTGGATAGCCTGGACTTACCTTATTTTTGCTGATGGTACTTCTCACAAAAGAGCGCCCGGGATGACGGATCCGTGTATATCAGAACAATTCCCAGCGCTCCCTCTTCGAAGAATAGGAAGACTCCAGCGAGGGAGTCCTCATCTGGGGCAGATAGGGCGTTGCTCCAGTCTAATTCTTCAATTCCGGAGACGCCTCCACTCCTGTCTAGCAACGAAGAGTCACACTAGTACGTGGGTCCGACGTTTGACCTACACCGAGAGCTTAAGGTGGATGGCGCTCCAGAATGGAACGCTCATGTGAACCCAGGTCTCCTTTGCTTGAAGTTGATGCGCCTCTCCAGCCTTCTCCTCCTACTGATGAAGTCGTTGATGCTTAGTTTTTTTGTAGTCTTCGTATGTTCTCGTTTATTTTGGTAAGTCCTTTTTTAGTGAGGCATGTTTGTAATGACAATGACGTTTGTTCTTATTGATATTACCTTAATATTTCCATTTCACTTTTTTGAACAAGTGTTTTACCACACTTGTAGAAATCCAATCGCCTTAGTATTTAGATCGCTTTTGCCTTAGTATTTTCATCGTCTTGGAACGACTTTAATATTATGATTGCTATAATGAATCAACGCTATTTGTATGCATTTCATCAATCTTATCAAATTTGGTTAAGTACCAATTGTTTGGTAATGTAGCGATGCCTAATAGTAGAACTCCATGTCACAAATTTGACTAAGTACCAATTGTTTGGTAATATAGCGATAGCTAAGAGTAGAACTTCTTCAAATGCTCCGCGTTGAAGGTGTTCTTCAAAGTTTGTCCTTCCTCATCTTCTAATATGTACGAGTTTGGATGGGGAATAGCGACGATCTTGTATGGTCCTTCCCATTTTGGTGATAGCTTGTTGATTTTATCTTGATGGGGAAACTTGTTCTTTCTCCATACTCTCTCCCCCACGAAAAATTGGCGAGCGGAGACTCGCCTATTGTAGTATCGTGCAATGGAGATGCGCATTCTTCCTTGGAGCTGTTCAAATGTCCATCTCTTCTCATCCACCAAGTCTAATTCCAAGCGCCTTTGACCCTCATTTCTCATCACATTAAAGTGTTTTACTCTATGCGAAACGACCGCTATTTCGGTTGGCGCGACAGCTTCTGAGTCATATACCAAGCCAAAAGGCGTCTCCCCTGTCGCCTGTTTGGGGGTTGTTCGAAGAGACCAAAGAACGTTTTCCTGTCCACTTCCCTTGTAAAGCGTCTAGCCTCTTTCTTAGTCCGTTCAGAACCGTTTTGTTACTCGCCTCAACCTGCCCATTCGCTTATGCATGTCTTACTGAGGCGTGCCTATGTTCTATTTTCAGCTATTGGCAAAATCATTTCAATTCTTTAGCAGCAAATTGAGGGCCATTGTCACTCACCAGTACACTCGGAATCCCGTATTTAGAAACAATTCTAGATTTTACGAACTTGATCACTTGGAACTTTGTAGTTGACGCTAACGCCTTCGCCTCAATTCATTTAGAGAAGTAATCAATTGCTACTAGGACGTAAGTGCACTGCTTAGACCTGAGAAGTGGTCTGACCAAGTCGATTCCCCACTGAACGAAGGGCCAAGCGACGCTAATTGAAGTTGGGTCTGCAGGGTGGAGCGCTATATTTGGACAGTATTTTTTACATGATTCGCATTTCTGAACTAGCTCCGTCGCCTCTTTGTTCATGGTAGGCCAATAATATCCCTAGTTGACAATTTTTCGGACAATGGATCGTGCCCCTTCATGACAAGCGTACCCCTCATGAACTTCTCTAAGCATTGTGTTTGTTTCTAGCTGAGCGATGTACCTGAGAACAGGCGTGGAGAATCCCTTCTTGTATAATGTCCCTTCAATAATCTTATAACTTAGGGTAAGCCTTAATATTCGACTGGATTTGACCTCTTCCTCTGGTAGTTCTCCATTTTCCAAGTATATTCTGATGGGGGTCACCCAATCCACTGTTTTTTCAATGTTTGCACAAAATTGACTTGCCCTTCTTTCTATGTTTTCCACGAAATTCACCTAAAGAGGCGTCGCCTGCCATGCATATTTACTTAATGCATCGGCTTCCTTATTTGATTCCCTAGGGATGACTTCTATTTGGAAACTTTTGAATCCCGCTGCTAATTTGTGCGCTTCCTTGAGGTAAATTTTCATTTGATCTACCTTTTGGAGTATATTCACCTCTAACTTGGTTCACCACCAGCTGTGAATCACTCAATCCTTTTGCGAGTCGGAGGCCGGTAATCAACGCTTCGTATTTCGTTTCATTGTTGGTGTCCTTCAAGGTGAGGATTAATGCATATCACAAGGGGGCGCTGCCATCCAGAGGTGTTAATATTAATCCTACCCCGAGCCATCAACTGAAGATGATCCATTCGTATGGAGCGTCCAAGTTTCTTTTACTTCCGGAGGATCTTGTGGTGGCGCTTCATGTGGACATGTGCATTCCACAATGAAATCGTCTAGGGCCTGCCCTTTTATAGTTGTTCTGGGTCCGAACTTGATCTGAAATTCACTTAGGTCAATCGCCCATTTAATCATTCCTCCTGAAGCGTCTGTTTTTTGCAAGAAGTATTTTAAAGGTTGATTTATTAGAACAGTGATTCCATGTTTGTGAAAGTACGGGTGAAGCTTTCTAGCCGAGACTACCAGCGCGTAGAGGTACTTCTCAACTTCTAGATAATTCATTTAAGCTTTTGCAAGCACATTGGAAACATAATACACGAGCATTTATCCCTTCAAAATCGCCTTGACTAATACAGAGCTTACAGCTACTGGACTGATGCCTAAGTATAGAAAAAACTGTGTGGCCTTTTGTAGGTTTAGCTAGTGGGTAGAGCACCTTAAGATGAGTCTTCAAGTCCTGGAACGCATGCTCACATTCCAAGGTCCATTCAAACTTCTTGTTCGCCCTTAGGACCTGGAAGAAGAGGAAGGATTTATCTCCCGCCTTTGCCAAAACTTGACTGAGCGCCACCAATCTTCCATTCAAGCATTGGACCTCTTTGTGGCAGGTGGGGATCCTCATTTTCTCGATCGTCTCTAGCTTCTCAAGATTCATCTCAATTCTCCTATGCCTCACCATGTAGCCCAAGAAGTTTCCCGATTGCACGACAAAAGCACATTTGGTCAGGTGCGCACTTGATGGAGACACATACATTTGAATGTTCTCCTTAGATCCTCAACGTGATCAACAATGTTGATAGATTTGACAAGCATATCGTCCACATACGCCTCCATGGTGTCTCCTATCATTCCATCAAAACGCTTGTTCACCATCCTCTGGTAGGTTGCCCCGACATTAATCAAGCCTATAGGCATGACATTTAATAGTAGACGTCGCTATCTGCGTAGAAAGTTATATATTTGGTGTCGCCCTCGACCATCTGAATTTGGTTGTACCCTGAATAGGCGTCCATGAAACTGAGTAGCTCATGGACTGATGTGGCGTCCACTATCTGATCAATCATTGGAAAGGGATAACAATCCTTAGGACTCACCTTGTTCAGATCCCTGAAGTCTATGCACATGCGCCATTTCTCGTTACTCTTCTTTATCAAGACTGGGTTCGCCACCCATGTCTGGAACCTGATTTCCTTTACAAAGTTAGCATCTATCAACTTTCCTATCTTCTGCCTTATAGCGATTGCCTTCTCTTCTCCCATGGTGCGTCGCTTTTGAGCGATCGACTTGATGCTGGGGTCGATGTTCAGTTTGTGGGCGATTCTCTCCTTACTGATGCCCGACATGTCACTAGGCTTCTAAGCAAATAGTTCATTGAAATCTACCAAGAGCATTGACAATGCCTTGGCCTCTTTCTCTGGGAGCAATGCCCCTATCTGCACTTCTCTCCCTGGGCCTTCCACCTCTACCTTTCTTAAGCCATCCACTGGCTATGGGCGACTCCTCACTTCCCGAGGATCTTCATCCGTTTGGATTTCCAGAGCCTCCTTTCCCTTGCCTTTTAAAACGTGATGACGCGTTGAGTTAACGTAGCAACTGCGTGCCGCCGGCGGGTCTCCCTTTACTACTTCCACTCCATGAGGCGTCAGAATCTTCAGCAATTACTGGTAGGTGGAATGGACCATCTTGTTGGGATTCAAGGTCGAACGCCCTAAAGTGGCGTCGTATGATTCAGGAGAGTCCACCATGATGAATGTGATGTCCATAGGAAATGATTTACAACCCTCACCTATCTACACTGGTAGGGTGACATCTCCCACTTGATAAGTGGTTAGCAAGGCGAATCCCATTAGTGGTAATGGACCTTCCTCAAATCTTTTTCCTTTTTCCCTATATTTTTGTAGGTGTTAAGAAACAGGACATCCGTTGAACTTCCTGAGTCGACCAAAACCCTCTTCATCTTAAACCTATCAACTCCCGTTGTAAATAACGACGACGTCATCATGAGGCGAGGTGATATGTCCCATTTCCCTTTCAAAGAAGGAGATAACCACCTCATCTTCTTCTCTAGGGAGGTTCCTAGCCTTAGAAGTACGTGCAATTTGAGCAGCGTATACTTCTCTGGCGGCGCCTGTTTCTCCTTCAAATTGCTCCAAGTCCTTATGGAAGCCTTGGGGAGTCCAAAGAACCAATGCGAAACGACGCCTCCTAGAGTTGTTGGGAAAATGAGCGCAAAATGATTATCATCATTCGCTCGCCCTAGGAGGAAGGCTTCGTGTCTCTGTATGTGCTCCATCAGATCTCCATCGCCCCTGTATCAGTCAATTTTAACGGGTCGTACATGGTGCAGTATAGTTAGGTACAGTATTTCGGGAGCGAAAGGATGCGACGCTCTGTCCTAGAGACCAGGCATGACTTGACCCTCTTGCTTCTTCACCTTCTTGGAGAACATCTCTTCAAGTTCCTCCCTCATCATAGCACCGAGAAATGGTCCCATTGAAGTAGCGCCGCTAACGGGAGGAGCGGTCTGTTGCGTCGGGAGGCGTGGTTTAGAGGTGGCTTTTTCCGCCCTCGCGGCCTCTACTTGGCGAGCGGCAGCTCTAGCAGCGCATCTTTGCTCTATTCTATTGAGAAGTTCTTCCAGTTCCATGATGAGCGAGGGTGTCAGGGCGGTTTATGGTTGTACTTCTCCCATTGGAGGCGCTCTCACAAAGGAGGCGATTCGAGAGTGCGCCGGTTTGGCGCTTTGACTCCCAAGACAGTAGGTTGTCTGGACGGTGCGCCTTGGGGGTTGAGTTCAGAAGTTTGCTCCTCTTGAATGACCTCGTTTTGAGGTATAACAGCGGTTCCATCCAAGTGTTGCTGCAAGATGTAGAGCGAGTCATTTTCGATAACCTCTCGTTTGTTCTTTGCTCTCATGGTAGGGGAGCCATGCCTGGTTTTGCTTAAGCTTCCCACAGACGGCGCCAATGTTGGATCTCGAAGTCACCACTTTGTCCTCCAAAATCTCGTGCTAAGCGCTCCACAAACCTGCAGGGAAGGAAATCCCGGGGTGTTTCCGTCGTTTCCCCTCTAATGCTTAAGTTAGTCGGAGGTTGTGTTTTAGAGAGAGTATATGTAAGGTAAAAAATGAATGTTGTCATATTAGTCCTTGAGTGAGGATGGGTGAGGGTATTTATAACCCTCACCGCTAACCTGATTTGAGTTACTTCCTATCACAGTTGTCTTAGGTGACACCTGGTTAACTGACTGGGGTTGTCTCGAGTCCTGTGCTACCTGGTGTCCCGTGCATAGTGGCATTGTGCCTCTGCCTCTGTTCTACGCCTGGAGCGTTAGTGCCCAATTCCTTCCTGTCGAACCTCGAGTCTCGTGTTACCGGAAAGGAATCTAGGGGAGAGTGTTCCCCCGTGGCGCACCTTTATGATCTTGGCGCGCCCTTTCCCGGTGGCATCCGAGAACTCTAGCCCTAAGCGGTGTAGTAACGGAGGTATGTCCTATGTTAGAATGGCGCGCCCATAACAAATTGACCTCACTCTTGGGCCTGATACCCAAGTGCTAGGGCCCAAAGGCCAAGATCCATCACGGATATTTTGAAATCAAGAAGGTATCTTGTTAGATATGTCCACAAGCATGGTTTGAGAAATTCAACAACGTAACGAAGAAAAGAAAGAACAACAGATCTAATAGATGAAGGAGGCAAGGAATAAGAGAAACATAATTTGTTTCGAATTAAAGCAATTCAACGCTTCATAGCTTTCATATCATATGGAAAATAGAGAACGGAAAAAGAAAATCCTAGAAGAGTAAAAAGAGAATATGGTGAATCGCTTAGTCGTTCTCCTTCATTAGGAGGGCAACCATCACCACTTAAGTAGGAGTGTTTAGTATTGAAAATTACAAGATATAACCCCAAAGAACTAACCCTAGACAAATATGCCATCAAATAATATATAACAAAAACCTTGAACTAACAGAAATAGAAAACTATGTCCTTAATCTTCAGGATTTGTTTGACCTTCAATATATATTACTGAATGAAATGAGATTTATTATGGATAAAAATTCTGCGACATGCATCTGCTTGGATTTCTCATCTGTTTCGAAAGAAGGTTAGAAAGTGGCGGGTAGCCTCTAATTCCATAGAAAGTTTAAGCCTATTTAATGAACTTTTTTTTCAATCTAGTTTTCCACTAAAAAAGGAGTTTTGTAAAGAAAAAACAGTTTCGTGGTAGGGCTTTCTTCGTAGTATCGGAAGCAGCCATGGCATTCACTGGAACAACCCAGAAATGCAGCGCCTGCGAGAAGACGGTATATCTTGTCGATCGGCTCGCTGCTGATAACAGAATTTTCCACAAGACATGCTTCCGATGCTACCATTGCAAGGGCACCCTCAAGGTATATTATAATATAGATCTGTCATTATCAAATGCCGGGATTACCTACCTTCGTTATTGATTCACTTTTCAAATTTTCTGGGGTGTGTGCAGCTGAGCAACTTCTGTTCTTTTGAAGGGGTTCTATATTGCAGACCTCACTACGATCAGCTCTTCAAACGCACTGGAAGTCTCGACAAGAGTTTCGAAGGTATTTTATCTCTTTACTTTCTTGGTAAACAAAGATAAAATGATTCATTTTTGTGCTGTTATTGATCGAACTTACGTTGTTGTATTTGTTTCTTGTCCTTTCGTAGGAACTCCAAAGGTTGTTAAACAAGAAAAACCTGTCTCGAACGGGGTAAGCATGCATGCATGGATGTCTTCTCTTCTCTTTTCTTTTTGCCAAATATATATATATATATATATATATAATAAGGAAAAACCCAGCTCTATATCTCACCATAATCCCTAGTCTAAATTAACATTTCAAATACAATAGATATTCATGAAATAGGTAAACCCTCCTCTCTCTCTCTCTCTACTTGACTTATTCCGGCTTGAACATCCTTAGTTTAGGCGTCTAAAGCATCACTTTTTCATTATTATCTGTATCCCCATCAGAAAATATAGAAAATGATGTGATAAAGATTAATGCATTATGTTATTGTTTTATGTGTTAAACATAATTTAACACGTACGATCAAAATTGATACCTACAGAACCCTCCCACTAAATTCTTGTCCGACTACTTTGGAGGAACTAGAGATAAATGTGTTGGATGTAGCAAGACCGTCTATCCGATTGAGAAGGTATTTAATTTTGATACAAAAAATATTATCATTTAAAATCCATGGTTATGTTTTGTTTATATCTTGGAATGTATTATATAGGTTAGTGTAAATGGAACCATATACCATAAGGTGTGCTTCAAGTGTAGCAAAGGAGGGTGCACCATCAGCCCCTCTAACTACATCGCACACGAAGGAAAGCTCTACTGCAAACACCACCATATTCAACTCTTCAAGGAGAAAGGAAACTACACAAAGCTTGAGAAGGATAACAAGAACATCATCGACCCCTCCAAGGTTGTCCCAGAGGAGATTGCTGCTGAAGCATGATGATCACTATCAACGTAACTAACATATATATATACTCGCACATCGAGCTGTGTAACAATCAATTAAGACAATATAATGAGCTGCAATAATTTCGAATCACAATTTGCGCAGCAAAACTGCGATTTTGCATATAGATAATAAGCACGGTTTACAAACTAAATTGTGTAAGTTGATTCAAAAAGCATGCAAGAAAATTATGTGATTATGGAATTTAATAAGTTGCTTTGTAATAAATTTTAGTGGATTATAATAATACCTCCGCACGTAATCCTTCAACATAACTTCACAACCCACATATAAATAAATTATAATAATTTAGCTAGAAAAAAAATGCGAAATCCATTTATCACTGTATATACCCAACTATATGTACATAAATGTAAACAGTTTTAATCGCACTAAATAAAATTCTTTCCAAAATTAACCATTTTTTAAAATAAGCATCATATTTTAAAAATATAATTGTATCTGTTAACCTCTCGTTGTACGTGGGAGGAGAAAATAACATAACGTCTTCTTCCTTCTATGATATCTCGCACACTAGGCCTTAATAGACCATAGCGGCCCAAAGATATTCCAACCCTAAATAACAAGTGGTTTCGTCGTAGAAGAATCCATTAGGAAGAATGTGATTGGTGGAGTACAATATGCTAGCATAGGGATATGGGGTGCCACCTACTTATTATAGAGTAACTTTATAACAAATTCCATCATCTTTTGGAACGAGAGTAATTTGTATTTCCTTCTAGAATTCGTTCTTTCTCTAGCCACTCTCTTTGACACTTATCAATCGTATCAGAGTCGGCCACCACCTAAGAGTCGGCCACCACCTACCATTTGCGTCTACTTCTTACACTTTTTTTCCTCAATTCCAACCTTCTCCGCCTTCTTCATAGCATATGAGACACGTTGACAGCAAAAGGACAGGACGTTGACGGACCTCCGACATCTGATCAATGGACAAACTTCATCTATGGAAGAACTCAAAGCAACGATGAACAGACTTCTTAAACACCTAGAGTTTGCTCGTCAAAAGGGTTTCATGCAGAGCACAGAAGGTGGCAGCGCCTCATCGGAACGCACAACGATAACGTCTATGCTCGCTTCACGTTCCTTTCGCATCGGCAAACTCGATTTTCCTAAATTTAACGGTGACAATGTTATCAAATGATTTTACCAATGTGACCACCACATCAAAGTCAATGTTGTTCCAGACAAAATGAAGGTCGACCTGGCTACGATTCACATCGACGGAGACACTCTTTTAGGGCACCAGTTCTACATGAAGAGGAAGGTTTTTCAAGGCGCCACAGTCTCGTGGGAGGAATACTCAACTGCTGTCAACTCCAGGTTTGGTTTGAGCCCATTTGACGATCTGATTATCAACTTAAAAACCTCAAATAGTCGGGGACATCTAGTAAGTATTACTGCTCCTTCATTACCTTTTCCATTGTGTCCAACTCGTAGACCCGATGACGGAACGACAGGCGTTAAGTCACGTTTTGGGCGGACTAAAGCTTGAACTGCAAGCACCGGTACATATGGTCCAACCACATACGTTCTATGATGTCGCCTTCTCCCTGGAAAAGCTTCATGAATCCATGCTAGGTGCTACGTCCGACAAACAGTCCACAAGCCGCCCCATACTCATCTACCGAGGATACTACCAAGTCACCAGCCACCAGATCTTCAAACGCCCCACCCTGGCGTACCACTAACCCGCGGGGGTATCAAAATGTTAACAAGTAAGGAAATCGAGGATAAAAGGGCAAAAGGCATATGTTTCCGTTGCGACGAGAAATACACTCCCGGGCACAAGTGCAAATGACACCATCTTTTTATGATGGAGATCGAGGATGATGAACCCCCTATTGAGGCTGACTCACCACCAAACATCGTTGTAGAGGAACAACCATTAGTATCACTCCACGCCATGACTAACTCCCTAGGCGACTCAACGATACACCTGGAAGGTCAGGTGGGTAGCCGACGCCTGCACATCCTCATTGACAGCAGCAACACCCACAACTTCTTGGACCTAAACACTGCCAAGAAACTTGGTTGTGCCTGATTACCACAACAACAACTGAAGGTGACGGTTGTGAACAACAACAACATGCCTTGTAAGTGCGTTTGTGTAAAGTCTTTATGTGGATATTATAAGATCGTCATTACTCTGCTGATGTTTTGTTATTTCCATTGTGTAGCTATGATATGATCTTGGATGCCCAATGGTTACCATATTTTGATGATGTGGTGATGAACTTTAAAAGGCTTTATATCAAATTAATGATGGGACTGAGTTATGTTAATTGCATGGTAAGTTCCTCAACAAGATTTCGAGCATCTCAACTATACAGTTGTCCAATCTATCAATCACTACAGAGGCAACCACCACTCCAATTCTGCAAGTTGCTGAGAATCACGCCGACCAGTTGAACACCCTTGTCAGTGTCTATGTGAACGTGTTTGAGGAATCCCAATCCTTGCCGCCCCAATGCTAACTCAATGTTAGGAGTCAATAGAATAGGGGTGGGAACCTCTGACACGACATGATTAAACGATCTGCAATTTACACGTTTAGACATGACACGATTACTAAGCGTTTCTAAACAACTCTTATACGTTTAGACACGATTAATAGTCATATCTAAATACATCTAACATGCAAATACACGACATACACACGTTTAGACACGGTTAATTAATCTACTAGTTCTAATTAGAATTGATTATTAAAAAAGATACTCAAGTTATAGTCTACTTATAACTTTTTAATTTACTATTATTTATAATTTCATGTTCACTATTCAATAAAATAACCAAAATTTGAGTACTACTTTTTTGTAATTAACCATTTTTCGAATAAGGTAATTTCTATATATCCTCAAAGTTGAAATATTGAAATACCAATTTACATTTTTAATATTGAACTTTGAAGACCTTACTTTGTATATATGTATTTGTGTATATATCTGTTTTAAAGCATATATGAGTTTGACTTTAACGGATCTCATGTTTAAACAACTCTATACGTTTAGACACGATTAACAACTTATACATTTACACACGAGACATGTTTAGACACGTTTAAGATTTATCCGTTTAGACACGAGATATGTTTAGACACGACACGATTAGACACGACACAACATGATTGCTACCCCTATAATAGAACATGAAAGCGTGAATGAGATGAACAAGAAAACCATCTCAGTCCATTATTGTGAAACTTGTATTTTGTACATAGAGAACTACGTATATATAATATAGAGATAACTAACTATATATACTCATACTATCTATCTAACTATATATATAATTGTAAAGAATAAACTCAATATAAATGGATAAACTAATTAATATAGATAAACTAAAGTATAAAGCATAATATAAGGATAATCTAGACTAGACTACACTATGTTTGGTCATCCAATGAATAATTTTGGTTATCTAGACTAGAGTACATAATATTCCAACATTCACCCATGTTCTTTGCTTTTCTTGATTTATATTACTTTAACATTCACCCATGATATATGCTCTTCTTGATTTTGATCCTAAAACTTTGAAATTTGTTGAATTGGTCCCCAAACTTCCAATGCTTCTTTGCTTGTGCCGGATCCAAAATCCAATCTCGACCAAATCCCCAATCGAATTGAGCTCGCACATCTGCATCATCGGTGATATACTCTACATTCGAATACAAGTTTTTCAAACTAAAATCCAGATGAAAAAGAAAAAGACTCTGTCATGCCATCACGGTGCCATCTTGGTCATCTCGTCGTGGTCATGCCGTAAAAGAAAGAAGGGTCATCCCAGTCACGCCATCACGGTCATCTCGTTGTGGTCATGACGCAGTGGCTAGCAAAAATCTAAAATCTGAATTCCAGCATTCCAATCTTGTATTGAATCCATTGGAAATCATCAAAAAACTTGGTTGTTCAGACTCAATTTGATCACACATCTTCACGATACCAAATCAACATTTCAGCAAAATTAATTTAACATTGTTTGTAGAGGCATTGGATCAACAAATCACATATCAACAACATGAATGATTTGGTCCTTGGATAGAAGGCTCTGATACCATCTTAGGATTCAATAGAACATGAAACGTGAATGAAATGAACAAGAAAAACACCTGACTCCATTATTGAGAAACTTGTTATTTTGTACATAGAGAATAAACTAATTAATATAGATAAACTAAAGGACAAATACTAATAGAAGGTTAATCTAGACTAGACTACATAATATTCTAATATTTACCCATGTTCATTCCTCTAATTGATTTTGATCCTCAACCTTTCAAATTTGCTGAATTGGTCCCCTAACATCCAATGTTTCTTTACTTTTGCGGAATCCCAAATCCAATCTCAATCAAATCCCCCATCGAATTGAGCTCGCACGTCTTCATCAGTGGTGAGATACTCCACATTTGAATACAAGTTTTTCAAGCTAAAATCCAGATGAAAAAAAAAAGACTTGGTCATGCCATCGCGGTGCCATCTTGGTCATCCTGTTGTGGCCATGCTGTAAAACAAAAAAGGGTCATCCCGACCATGCCATCGCGGTGCTATCTCAATCATCTTGTCGTGGTCATGCCGTAATGGATAATCAAGAAACTCGATTGTGCAAACTCAATGTGATCACACATCTTCACGATACCCAACTAGCATTTCGGCACAATTAATTCAACATTGTTTGTAGAGGTATTGGATAAGCAAATCAGTGATTAAATTCAACCTATATTGAGCAAATAATCAAAACAAAGAATCCAGCAAAGAATCGCAACAATGATTCAACACATAATCGCAACAATGATCCAACAGATAATCGCAACAACAATCAGGTAAGTCAGCACATAGTCGCATCAATAATCCAACACGGAACCGCAGTAGAGCGCCAACTGAATAAGAACATTATCACAATCAATTGCACAACAGATTTAGCCCTAGGATAGACTAAGCCTTGATACCATGTTAGGATTAATAGGACATGAAAGCGTGAATGAGATGAACAACAAAGACATATGAGTCCATTATTATGAAACTTGTATTTTGTACATAGAGAACTGTGTATATATAGTATATAGAGAACTAACTATATATACTCATACTATCTATAAAGATACTCATACTATCTATCTAACTATATATATAATTGTAAAGAATAAACTAAATATAAGGGGATAAACTAATTAATATAGATAAACTAAATGATAAAGCCTAATAGAAGGATAATCTAGACTAGACTACATAATATTCTAACACTCAACTACTGCATTGATCTCAAACAGAGGACAAATCCAATCGCCCTGCATGCATACAGATACCCGATCATGCATAAAGCACTGGAGGAGAAAATGATCGCGAAAATGCTTGATCACAAGATCATCCGACCCAGTAACAGTGCCTTCTTGGCCCCAATGGTGCTCGTCAAAAAGAAAGACGACACATGGCATTTATGTATTGACTATCATATACTGAATGAGGCAACATTCAAAAAATAAATTTATGATCCCCTTGATTGAAGAATTGCTCGACGAACTCCACTACGCAACAGTTTTCTCTAAGCTGGACCTTCGTTCGGGATACCACCAAATCCGCATGAAGGAGACCAACATTTGTAAAACGATCTTTCGCATGCACGACGACCATTCTAACTTTTTGGTCTTGCCATTCGTACTTACAAACGCTCCAAGAACACTTCAGCAACTCATGAATTCAGTATTCATCTTGACGACATACTTGTCTACAACTCCGACCATGCAGTACACGTGGATCATCTTCGGACCGTACCAGTTGTCGCCAAGGTATACCATGTTAAGATGGCAAAGAGAATTCTGATTTTTATTTTTATTTTTTTTCTTGAAATTGTTACATACAAGTGAGGCCTTTCTATAGAATTCTACAATGCTAACTATAGTAAATATTGATTATGTTTACTATGGTAACAATTGATTGCATGAATATATCATTCCTTGATTTCAACTTATACTTAAGTGCTAGAATATTTTGGCAGATGTTCTAACACTCCCCCTCAAGTTGAGCAGTAGGGTATTCAATGCTCAGCTTACGCAATACTAATTTAATTTTCTTCCCTGTAATTGCCTTGGTGAGAATATCTGCCAACTAATGTTCATATTTCAAAAAAGTTAGCTTAATAGTACAATATGCAATTTTCACCTTTATGAAATGTCGATCCACTTCCACGTGTTTCGTTATGTCGTGTTGTACAAGATGTTTTGAAATGGTAATTGCCATTATTTTGTCACAGATCAACCGAGTTGAAAACTTTAAGGGAAGACCGATTTTACCCATCAATTTCCTCAGGCACAAGATTTCTGTTATTCCTTTATAATGCCCCTAAATTCTGCTTCTGCACTTGATAGGGCCACTGCTTTCTGTTTTTTTACTTGTCCAAGTAACTAGGTTTCCTCTAACCAGATTAAGGTACCCTCCCGTGGATCATCTGTCATTAGGGTTACCAGACCAATCTGCATCAGTAAAGGCCTCAACATTAAGATGTTATTCTCCTTGAACATAATACCCATTCCTGATGTGCCTTTAAGATATCGTACTATCCTCATGGATGCTTTCATATGATCTTCCTGAGGTTGGTACATGAAATGGCTTACTATTCCGACAATGTATACAATGTTTGCTATGATATGTGCTAAGTATATTATCTTTCCTACCAACCATTAGTACTTTTCTCGATCAGATAGTCTGGCTTCCTCAATCATCTTGAGTTTGTGGTCCACCATCATCGGGGTATCACTCGATTTGCAATCTAGCATACTGGTCTCGGTTAATAAGCCTAATATATACTTCCGTTGGGACACAAAAATTATTTCTCCCAGCCGGAGAACTTAAATTCCTAGGAAGTATTTCAGATCACCAAGATCTTTCATCTCAAATTTTGAAAAGAGATTTCCTCAAAGTCGTGCAATTTCTTCTTCATCATTTCCTGTTAGGATCATATCATCCACGTAGATTATTAGGCACGTAATCAACTCTTTTCTTCTTTTGTAGAACAGGGTAAGATCACCATTGTTTTGCATGTACCCACATTGTTTCATTGCCATTGTGAACCTCCCAAACCATGTTCGTGGAGAATGTTTGAGTCCGTATAAAGATTTCTTGAGTTTGCACACTTCATTTTTTCGTAACCCATCTGAGAATATGGGTGATGCTTCCATATGCACCTCTTCTTATAGATCTCCATACAAAAATATATTATTAACATCGAACTGATGAAGTGGTCAATCTTGATTTGCGGCTACTGAAAATAGCAGTCTAATAGTATCCATCTTGGCGACTGGGGAGAAGGTTTCTAAGTAATTGATGCCCTATGCTTGTGTATACCCCTTGGCTACCAACCTTGCTTTGTATCGTTTGATGGTTCCATCCACCTTATATTCAACAGAAAAGACCTACATGCAGCCTACTGTTGATGCCTTGCTAATGCTGATGCCGAAGTCAAATGACCCGCTGAGCCAGAGGCGGCGACACGTCGATTTCCGATGCCTTAGTCCGAGCCAGAACTGAGCCAGCTGATGCTGATGCCGAAGAGTGCAGACTTAAGTGAAAAAGAGAGAAGTGAGGAAGAAGAAGTGAAGACTAAAGAAGAAGTGAGGTATGAATATTTTTTACTGTAAATAACTAGGTCAGATTGAAGACAATGAACAAGAAGAAGAAGTGAAGACTGAAGTGGTTCTGACTTCGGTTATTAGAACAAACTGTCTGGTCTAGTAACTTTGATCTGGTTTAGTAGTTTAGGAGTATATTGAAACCGGTACAAAAAGTAGTTCGGTTTACCGTTTTCGAACCAGTTTTTTGTACCTTTTATGAACCGCTCCATATTTTTTCAAAAAAAAACATTTAGTTTGTGAATCGCTTCGACCGAACCGGTACGGTTCGACTGAACCAGTTTGTATGCCCATTCCTAACCACTAACGGTTTCGATATGGGACTTTGATGGTAATGATAGGTCTGAAAAATCATTTGGATCATATGACACAATATTCGTGGCTCCATTATAAAAAATCCAATCGACTACTTTCCTGCTCTCATCATTGTTAGCGGACCATATTTGATTACAAGAACCTGTCCGAGAACCGGTCATATTGTTGTCAAACCAGTTTTTAACACACAAACCGGTCCAAGAGCTGGTCCTATTTTCTTTTAAAGAGCAAGTATCAACTTGTTCATTATGTATACTGTTATCCTCAATTTCAATAAACCGAGAGCTATTGGTTTTAGGGTTACCAATTGGGGATTCTCTTCCAACGGATGTGTCCCCGTAAGCTGCTTCACCTCCTTGTTTCCCGATGACGTCGACTCTGTGCTGGTGTCCAGATGACTTACGACAACATCTTTCCCGTCAGCGGTCAATCTTCGTCCTGATTTCTCTGTGTGGTTGTCTTCCTACCACTCGAGGTAACCCAGGATCCAGAAGCGCGTCTCCTTCGTATGTTTCTATATCTCGCAATGAGTGCACACGAGCTTTGATTTATCTTCTTTGTCCCTAATCTAATAAGAATTAGATCTACTCTTGTTCTTTACGGTCGATTGCCCCAGTTTGTCTGAATCTCTACTGCTTCGATTGGTTCTGGTTAGCAGACCTACCCCAATCCCTGATGATGAGTCGTCTTCGGAGGTAGCCTCTTGCAAGATGTTGAGCCTGGTGACCTCCCGTCGTATGGTGGCATAGGAGGCTTTGACTGAGGGGAGTGTATCCTGTTGAGGATATCTCGTTTAATTGGTTCTAACCGATCGTCGATGGTTGTTAGCAGTTGGTAAAGTCTCTGCTCCTGAATTTTATTATTGTAGATCTGAATGCCTTTGGGATCTCGTCGATCGATTGTAATCCATATGCCTTATAGCTTGTTCCAACACTCCTGTAAGGTACCCCCTCCTTGTCTGAGTGAATTGGCCTTCTTATGAAGGTCAAATATTTGTAGTGAATCTGGTCCTGACCCGTATGTAATGGCTAACCCATCCCAAAGATCTTTTGCAAAAGGATATTGCGAGACATTGATCACTAAGCTCAAATCGATATTTTGGATCAACCATGTAAAAACACACTGATCATCGTGTTCCCATCGGGTGTAAGTAAGATCTGTTTTTAATGGCAGTGAGGGTTCTCCCATAATGTGTGAGTCTCTCCCCTGCGTCCAACTGCTTTCTTCATCAAGGTTGCGTATGATGAATAATTATCTTCACTAAGCTTGATTCCAATGGATAGGTTCTCCGAATTTGTTGTTGTGGATTTTGTTCCAAGACTATTCCACAGTAATGCAACAATTTGCAGCATCAGTTCTTCTGGAATGTTGGTTGAGTTTCGACTGGTATTGTTGTCAGAGGTTTCACTGAATTGTGACATGTTTTTGTTTTCCACTGCATGTTTATGATGTTCTTGGTTGATTGTTTGTTGGGAATGGTATAAGGAACTGTGATGAAATTTTTATGAGTTCCTAGGATTAATTTTTTCTAATTATTTTTCTTGAAACTGGTACATACAAGTGAAGCCTTTCTATAGGATTCTACAATGCTAACTATATTAACTATTCATTATGTTGACTATCGTAACTATTGATCATGAATATATGATTCCTTGATTTCAGCTTATACTTAAGTGCTAGAATATTTTGTCACATATTTTAACATTCCACAACCTCAAACATGCCTGGCAACAAGCACACCATCCCTGATTTCACCACGACCTTGGTTGTTGAAATAGACGTCTCACCCGTCTGCATTGGAGCAGTTTTAATTTAGGAGGGTCATCCCATTACTTATATAAGCAATCCACTGTTCATAAAACATAAAGAGTTGTCCACCTACGAGAAAAAAACTTCTCGCTAGTTTGTTTGTAGTAAAAAAATGGCATTGCTACCTGATCGCGCACCATTTTGTCATACAAACTGACCAACAAAGCCTCAAACATCTGCTCGAAAAGAAGATTTCAACACACTTGGTTTCCTAAGCTCCTAGACGGGAAGGAGAACATTACAGTAGATGCACTATCACGCCTATAGGAGATGTCGCAACTTGCCACAATCACAATCTCCTGGATGCCACTCACGTTATTAACTCGGATCCGGGACTGGTGGAAGTTGGACGACAGCACTATGAACCTCATTGACACCTTAAAATAAGACGCAACACACTCGAATTTCTCCTGGCGCGACGACATACTATTGAGAAAATGAAAAATTATTGTTGGTTCGAACAATAGCGCGCAAAAGAACTTCTTGAACTGATGTACAGTTCGGCCATGGACGGGCATTCCGACATTCATGCCACCACACAACACCTTCTTGGAGTTATATTAGAAAGGAGCAAAACATGATATCCGTCAATATATCTGCGACTGTTTCGTCTGTCCACACCACAAGTCCGAGACAGTCGCCACACCAGGCCTACGACAACCTTTACTTATACCGACCGACATCTTCACAGATATCTCCTTAGACTTCATCTCCAGTCTTCCCAAGTTGCGCGACAAGGACACTATCATGGTGGTGGTTGACCACCTCACCTAGTAAGCCCACTTCATCGACCTTGTTCACCGCTACACGGCCCCAACGGTTGCCCAACTCTAGCTACAACAAATATCATATATTCGGATGAATATTATTTCATTACAATTATTTTTTTCACTATATATGGCTTTATTATGACGAATATATATTTCGTCAGAATAAAAATTAAATTGTGACAAAATGTTTTGTCATAAAAAATATTAAATAGTGATGAATAAAACGATTTAAAATATGAATACTTTGTAATTCTATAGTGAAAAATGTAGCATTAAGATATACAATGGTATGACGAAGTAAACTTTGTCACAAGACACAATAAGTGTTATGACAAATTTGTTATTTCGTCATAATATATCTGTTTTGATAAAATTGTGGTGACGACCTTTGTGACAATTTTTTTTTGTCATAAATACTATATGATACAATATTTAAATTTATGGAGACAACATTATCTGTAAGAAGAGGTCTTATTTGTTGTAGTGCTTGATAACATATACCACCTATATGGATTGTCCAAGACCATCGTCAGCGATCGCGACCCTGTCTTCACCAACAACTTTTGGATACACCCTTGCTCCTACTAGGCCGTGGAGCTAAAGCTCTTATCGGGCTACCACCCACAGACGGACGGTCAGACAGAGGTTGTGAACCGTTGCTTGGAAACGTATCTTCGTTGCATACTGAGTGACACACCGTCGTCGTGGCCGCATTGGTTACCACCTGCTGAATGTTGGTACAACACCTCTCGCATTCGACTATCAAAACCATGTCATTCCACACTCTATATGGCTACCTGACACGTCTCCACATTCCATATGTTTTGTGCGACTCACCAGTTCCGGAAGCCGGCCTACTCTTAAGGGATTGTGAAGAATCCATCCGTTTATTAAAATTCCACATTGATCGCGCCCGAAACCACGTGAAGCAACAAGCGGAGGAGAAACACTTGGATCTCAACTTTGACGTCGGAGACACCGTCTACCTGAAGCTCCACCTATACAAACGAGCCTACCTCAAGCCAAACCACAACCACAAGTTACTCCCCAAATACTTTGGCCCGTTCTAGATACTACAGAAGATAGAGGAAGTGGCATATAAACTGGAACTCCCTCCGCATTGCACTATCCATCCTGTGTTGCACGTTTCTTTATTGAAAAAAGCCTGGGGAGAGAACGCCACACCCGTACCACTCCCAACGGATGCCGACCCAACTGACAAATTTGCACCGCATGCCATTCTTGAACCAAGGATGACGCGGCCCCGCAGACGTGCTGCTCAACAAGCCCACGTTCACTGAGTATCAAACTTATCTGTTGATTCCACTTGGCAATACACTGATGATCTGCCAGCCCGCTCTCCCACCTTTAACCATGCAGACAAAATTCCTCAGGGAAGGAGTATTGATACGACTAACACCAGGCCATAATAGACGATAGTGGCCCAAGCATATTCCAACCCTAAATAACACGTGGTTTCCTGGTAGAAGAATCCAATAGGAAGAATGTGATTAGTGTAGTACAATCTGTTAGCATAGGGATTAGGGGTGCCACCTCCTTATTATGGAGTAGCTTTGTCACCAATTCCATCACATTTTGCAATGAGAATAATATGTATTTCCTTCGACAATCCGTTCCTTCTCTAGACACTCTCCTTTGACACCTATCAGTCCACTTTCGTTCATCAATGCATTTACAGCAGCAGATAACAACTTCTCCCAATAGCCCTGCCCAGCCTTCCATCAACAACTGCTACATCTTCCTAACCCCATTCACAGACACACACCAACGCGCCTTCCTGAGCCGTCGCACGAAGACTAACCAACCAAACAGCGTTTGCCACCGTCTCACCATCCCTTCTTCACCTCCTCCCTCTAGACACTAACCCAGTATCATCCTGTTGTCGCCATGCCTCAACTAACTACCACAACTTCTCCGAATAATGGAAACTTATAATTTTTTTATCTTTGGGCAAATTGTTCTTAATTAAATTAGATTAGTAGTTACAACACCTATTATGTTAAAATATTGATTTTTTATGTGTTTTGTCAATTTATTATGTGTTGTGTCAATTTATTATGTATTTAATTTTGACATCCTAATTTTTATTTTGAGACAAATTGTTGAATTGACTTAAATTAGATTCAACTACTATAATAACTGAAATAACTAGGTTTGAATTTGTGATTAATTATGTGATATTTTTATTAATTTGTTCATTTGAGTTTTAATTAACACTACTACAAACAAAACTGACATAAAAAATACAATTTACTATTGATTTATTTTATTTTTTAGTGTTTAAATTAATAACTAGTTTGATAATAATTATATATCATTAACATTTAATCGTTATCAGTTGTTTAATTCATTCACATTTAATCATTACCATTTGTTTAATTTCATCAATAATGGATTGTGCAGAGTGTAACTACTCCTGAGTGAGTTAGCCTGATAGCCTCTATCCGGGGAGTCTATTGATTTATTATTGGTGTACAATCAACTTTTTCATGTCCCAATAGGCCACATATGATACGGTAAATTTAAGTACTTCTCAAACGATTAAATATATTAGTTGATTTTGTGGCACTATTATTATTGGTGTTGTTGGATCGTGATTTGTCACTTCGTCCTGAATTCGTCCTTTCCAAGCTTTCGTGTGGCACTCCGAGGACATGCATGGAAGGAAATTCCAGGGTGTTCCCGTTGTTTCCCCTCCGATGATAAAGTCAGCCGGAGTCCGGTGATAAAATGAAAAGAAAGGTAATTGTGTGTGTGGAATGTCAGTTGGAGAGAATTGAATTCAAGTTTGAAGGTTAGTTGGTATTTATAGGCTTACCTTTGAACATGGTCAAGTTTTTACCAGAGTTACTCCCTGATTTTCGGCGAGTCAGCCATGGTTACTAGTGAGTGGAGTGACAGGAGTCAATAAATCATTTCGTTTCTGGATATCTAGGATAGGGAGCTCCTGAAATCCCTCTACCTAACCTGATGTAGTCTATATGTACGATGAGTGGGTGAGTATTATGGAAGTCTTCTCTTAGGGGTACATCCTACTGGGTGTTTCATTAATAGCACTCCATTACATACTAGGGCAATTTATCGGAACCAAAACTTGTCTTCAAATCGATGAGGGGGTTGGTTTCCGGTCCAGACGGTCTGACAGTTGCTTCATTGGTCGAACTGGTCGGTTTACATGATAAGCTATCGAAAATTAGGGTAACACTTAAGTGATAAATCACAGTGAGGAACATTGGAGGAATACAGTTTAAAAAAACTAAGGATTAATCGAAGAATCGGAATCCTGTTCTTAAAAAAAATGATTAGTTTTTAAAAAATTGGTTGGTTTTTCACATACTGAACCAGGTTTACTATGCATTTTGATCTATTTGTAAAACCAGACCACCCATCTTACCAATCCACGGTCGGATCTGGTTCGGTCGGCGGTCTGATCTGGTTCTGATAACTATGTTTTCAACAGTTAAAGATATCATTATTTCATTGTTTTTTTCTTCAATTAACAAGAATAAATAAACTAGTGGAGGTAATGATAGATGATAATCTTTAACAAATTAAAATTGATTGATTGGTGACGAAAATTCTTTTGTATATAAAGTTGAATTGATGTATCCCACTTTGATACGCTTTCTCTCCCTAACTTATTAACAGAATGTACGACAATACCTGCAAATTAAATCGATCAAAGAAGAGAGACTAATCAACTGGAATGTTTTTGAAAAAGTAGTTAAGGTACAATTTTGTTAGAAAAGTACGCACTATCGTGGATAACGCGTTTTTACAATAGACGCTACTTAAGTAAGTGTTTATTCCAATTTTTTTTTAATTTAATTTTAGTATTTCGATATTTAATTAAAAATAAAATTATGTATCTATTAAAAAAACTAAAAAAAATTTACAGGAATTAGATATTTTAATTGCGATTCAAATTATGTAAAAAATATTAATTTTAAATTTACGAATTGACTGTACATTCTGCCGTAAATATATAAATATCTGACTTAAAAAAATATAACTCATACCCTGTAAGTCCAAACTCACCACGGTTAACGTTATTTATGTCGTAATTCAAGTAACGACCAGCAGAGGAATGATATGAGGCTTAACGAAATCAATGAATTCAGATTCCGATCAGAAGTCCATGCGGAGAGGGATCGTAAATAACTGAGTTGAGGCCACAAAGATTATAATTTGAAGCTACCTAGCAAAGATGGAGTCCGATCGAAGTTGACACGAAGCCAGATTTCAAGGTTCTGTTCTTCTGTAGAGATGGTGGAGAGAGGAGGAGCAATTGCAATTCCAAGTTTCCAACCAAGGACTCTATGTGCTCAATACTTACTACACTTTTTTTTTTATAATTATGGATTAAAACTTGCTATAGGTGACAAAGTTTCACCCATGTTCAAAACTACACAACCCAAAACTAGCTAGCTTAACATTTCTCGAAAAAGAAAACTCCACAGCGTCTTTTCAGAGTGCGTTAGTAGTTTCTTTCGGAGGTGAGGTATGGAGTTCAAAAACATGTCGCTGGTTGATCGTCATACCCGCCATGATATCCGCTACTGCATTTGCTTCTCGGAAGATATGTATGAACTTCACTCTTTCGAACTGCATCATTAATTTTCTGCAATCCGCAATGAAGGATATTAGTTTTAGATTTGACATATTGTTATCAGAGATTACCTTATGAGCTGAAAGAGCGTCCGTTTCGAGGTGAATAGCTTTGAATCCGAGTGTATTTGCCAGTAGTAGCCCGTCTCGGATGGCCCAACATTCCGCAGTAAGACTGTTTGAACAGCCTAAATTCCTTGAGAATCCTGGAACCCATTGACCCTTGTAGTCTCGGATGACTCCTCCCGCTCCTGCAAAACCTTGATTTCCCTTAACAGCTCCATCTGTATTAATTTTAACTCAATCTTTTTTTGTAGGAACTCAACTAATATCAATGGAGATAAACTTGTTAGTGGTCTCAGTCTTAATATAAACATTTTTATGAAACTGTGCCTGAGATAGAGATAAATTATATACAGATGAAGAAACAGGTTTATCATTAAAAATAAGAGAGTTCATATTTTTCCAAATGTTCCATAATACGTAATGGAAAAAGAAATTCCACTCAACTCCTTGAATAGTAATTTTCGATGCCTGACAACCAAACTTAATCCACTCATTCAAAATATAGTGGAACGATTGTCCCAGGCTGGGCGGCCAAGTAACTGAACTCCACAACTTTTTTGCATGCTCACACTCTCGCAATATGTTGTCTATGTCCTCCACCCTAGAGTGACAGATTTGGCAAATAGGACTCAAGTTACAACCCCTATGGTTCAATAGCTATAGCTTGCAAGTAGCTATCCTGTTTTTAAGGCACAACCAAATAAAATACTGAATTTTGTGGTAGTCTGAATTTTCCAAACTCACTCTCATTGATTCAATACCTGACCATTTGAGTCATGACCTCGTAAGAGAGAATAAATACTTACTAGACTTTCGTCACCAAGAAATCAAATTGAATTAGACTATGATCTCTCATTAACTAACCACTATCAGATTCGTCATGCACCACGTAATGAAGAAAAAACAAACAATGAAATAATGTTGTCTCTTTGACTGTTGGACTTGGAAAGTTAGATGGGTCCCATCTTTATCCAGTATTTTTCAATAAAAACATGAATGTACATTAGGGCTATCATGGGCGGAGCGGATCGGTCTTTGAGGTAGAACCGAGGTCGAGACCGAAAATTTAGTCTAGAGATCTAGAGGACCGAGACCGACTTTGGCCAAAAAAGACCGTCTGAGTCGGTCTTGCGTGCCTTGAACCGGTCTCGATCTTGGACCGAAATTTTTGGTAAAAAATAAAAATCAACAATATTAGCAAAAACAAATCACCGAAGTGTTCCACTAACTCCTAGTCGGACCGGCCTTATTAAAAATTCGGTTCAACCAGTCTTTTTTTTATCACCCTAATATATATAGAGCTGATGGCAAAGTGTTCCACTAACTCCTCCCCTGTCTCCTTTGTGTATAAATAAGCAACCACATTCCTATTCAATTCATCCCATCCCTTAAAGAGAGTTTCCTTCCTTCTCTGTGTAGAAACTCAAATTAACCCTACATCCATCCATGGCTTCCTCAGATCCCTATCGTTACTATCTACACGATGACGGTGAAAAGAATACGAACTGGCGATCAGGAGTTCTGCCTAACTTTGACGTGGTCAACAAGTTGTTTGAGGAAGGAAGGACTCAGGTACCATTCAAAATTGTTTGTTTTTTCTTCGATTTTTTGTTTGATCTTGTTTTAAGCTGTTGATGATTTCATTTGATGACGAAGGTATGGTCACCGGGTTCCATGGAAGAAAAGGTGCAGAACCTGGTCAAGACATATGAGATGGAAGTCTTCCACAAGGTTGACTCAAAGGACATCAAATCATTCGACCCAAACAAAATCAGGCTCTCAGTCAATGGTAAGTTGTAAGGCTGAATTTATCCCGGTTTACGTGGATTAAAAAAAAAATGAAATTTTGGGTTTAATATTTTGGAACTGAGATCGAGATTAAAACTGATTTTATTATTTAAAATCTCGAGATCGAGTTCCAAAATATTAAACCCAAAATAACTGAGATCGAGATTTTGTTTAAATATTATTTTGGAACTGAGATCGAGATTAATATACAATATATACAAAATTTAATGAAAATATTAAGAATTAATATGTAATATATACAAAGTTAAGAGTAATTTTATTTCGAGACCATTGATTAATTTTTACATACGACTTTTAAGAAAATATAAAAAATTATAAATGTATTTTAAATATTTGTCTTCCCCTTGAAGTATATTACATGTTACATATAATTAATCACCTCCCGTGTGTAATGTTTTAGGAAGGAAGGCAATGACCAGGAAAGATGTCAAGGAGATTGGAGGAGGCTATAACTTCTTCCTACAAACCGCCTTACCGGAGAAAATGAGGCTTTACGACCCTTCCGATGAGACATCGGAATCCTCTCTCGAGGTCTTCACCACGACATTTCCACGGGGCTTTGCTGTGGAGATCCTCGAAGTGTACTCGGGCCCCCCGAAGTTGGTGTACAAGTTCAGGCATTGGGGGTACATGGAAGGCCCTTTCAAGGGACATGCCCCAACTGGAGAGTTGGTTGAGTTCTTTGGCATGGCCATCTTTGAGGTAAGAAATATAAAATAAAATCCTAGGGAAGGTATTTCATCTGTTCTCATAATAATTTGTTGTATTGGTATGATATTGACAAGCACAAAAGTATAAGAGGAGAATTGCAAATTCTATATTTTGAATGCATCCTAAAATATACATTTTTCTTATGATTCATCATCCCCAATGATTTTTTTAGTTTATTTATTTACTCATAACTCTTCTACTACTGCAGGTGGAGGAAGATATGAAGATCGTGAAAGCTGAGTTCTTTTATGATAGAGGAGAGTTGCTTGGAGGTCTAATGAAGGGCTTAAGAATGGATACATCTCAGATTGATGAAGACTCAACTTCTCCTTCACTTACCTGTCCCTTCTTTAAAACCAGTTGATATCTGTCATCATTTAGGGCTTCTTTACGAAAATTTAAAACTAGAAATTGTGGTGAATATGTTCATCAATAATGTTGTAAGGATATTTCATCCAAAATCAGATACCTTCTCAAGTTCCTAGACCCACATATCACACAATAAAAGGATTTTGCATCAATTTGTGTAGTCATTTCAATCTCTGGTTACTAAAATAGATCATAATACACAAGGAAGCGAACCTGGACAAGGGGCAGCACACTACAGTATCTGAATAAACCTTCAATCTCAAATTTTCTTCACAACCTGCCCGGAAATTTTGAAAATTACAATCTGCAGTTCAACTTCTTTTTATTTTTCATATTGAAATTGTGCTTGTTATGCAAAAGCCAATTCATCTGCTTATCACATTGGCCAATTCAATTATCATAAAATTGAAAACAAATAATTAATCCAGTGCATGACTCAAATCATCTAAATACGAAGCCATCAACAATAAATTCTTCATGTTGATTTTAATATAGTCAAACCATATATTCATACTAGAGCTAAAATGCTCAATACCGTAACTTACAACTCTGTTTATCAACTACATTACATTCCTATTTATAATACATACATATTACTTATTCTATTACAAATAACCCATATTATTCCAAGTATGGGTGATATGTGCAACACTAGTTATTGTCCTTCATGCTCCACATTCGGTTTATTCTGCTCTACATGCTCCATATTCGGTTTGCTGCACATGTTTAACACTTGTTGGTGTTTAGCACATGTTCAACACTCCCCCGCAGGCTGAATAGTGAGATCTCCACTGTTTAGCTTGCACAAAACTCACCTAAAACTTGTTCCATTTACTGCCTTGGTAAGTATATATGCGAGTTGATCTTCCGAGCGTACAAATTGAATTATGATCGTTCCATCTTCCATCTTCTCTTTTATAAAGTGTCGATTGATTTCAACATGTTTGGTCTGATCATGTTGATCTGGATTCTCTGAAATACTTATAGCTGCACGATTATCACATAATATTTTACATGGTTCCCGGATAGGAAACGCAATCTCAGCTAACAACTTGTATAACCATAAAACCTCTGTTAGACCTCGAGCAATTTCTCTGAACTCTGCCTCAGCACTCGAAAGTGTCACCACCTTCTGCTTTTTACACTTCCAGGTTACCAAGTTTCCTCCAACCCTGGCAAAGTAACCTGAAGTTGAACTTCGGTCTATCAGATTCTCTGCCCAATCCGCATCTGTGTATACTTCTACTTTTAGATGACCATTATTCTGGAACAATTCTCCACTTCCTGGTGAACCTTTTAAGTAGCGAAGAATTCTGACTGCAACTTCCATGTGGTATGCTTGCGGCTTATGCATGAACTGACTTAACACACCTACTCCGTATGCAATATCTGGTCGGGTGTGTGATAGGTACATCAATTTCCCTACTAAGTGTTGAAATCGGGTTTGAACTGTCGGTTCAACCCCTTCTACTATTCGAAGCCCATGGTTTGGTATGATTGATGTTTCCGTTGGCTTGCAGTCCATCAATCCTGTTTCCACTAATATGTCTAAAATGTATTTTCTTTGTGATATGAAAATACCTGTTTTAGACCGTAGGACTTCAATTCCCAAGAAATACTTGAGTTCCCCCAAGTCTTTCATCTCAAATTCTTGAAAGAGATTTTTCCTGAGTAGGATTATCTCTTCTGTATCGTCACCTGTAATAATCATATCATCTACATATATAATTAAACAGGTTACTAGGCTTCTTCTTTTCTTGAAGAACAAGGCATGATCCGCATTGCTCTATCTATAGCCATATTTCTTCATAGCTATAGTAAACCTCCCAAACCATGGTCGGGGTGATTGTTTGAGACCATATAGAGCTTTCTTCAATTTGCATACAGTTGAGCCCTGGAACCCTGTCGAGAACTCTAGTGGTAGTTCAATATAGACTTATTCTTCTACATCACCGTGTAAGAACACATTTTTTATGTCAAACTGATGTAGCGCCCAATTTTGTTTTGCCGCTATAGAAAACAAGACTCTTATAGTATCAATTCTAGCTACAGGAGAGAAAGTCTCTGAGTAATCAATACCATAGGTTTGAGTATACCCTTTCGCCATGAGTCGTGCTTTATACCTCTCAACCGACCCGTTTGCCCCGTGTTTCATGGTGAACACCCATATGCATTCGACCGCCCTTTTTCCATACGGAAGATCGCACTTCTCCCATGTTTGATTCTTCTCCAACTCCGGATGTTTGACTGCTAACTCCACCGTACTTGGTATATCCTGAGAATATACTGTAGCAGCAAATGCACGCGCCACTGGTGACAAGCTCCCCCTGGATAGGTTCGCTATTGGATATCGGCTTGCTTTTGGGCTATACTCCGGTTCATATCGTATGGGAGGAACACCTTTGTTTCTCCTGACCGGCAGCACATATCTCTCATGTACTGGTTAATCTTCCAAACCATTAGAAGTATTATTACATGGAGTTACAGTGGTAGAATTACTAACCTCAGGGATATCAGTCGGGGTTCACATGGATGTTGAATCACCCGAGACCTGTATTCTGGGAGTCAACGTCTCGGTGGTTCCACCAACTTGCTCTATTGGGACTATCCCAGACAACATTGGTGAGGTCAAAGTGGTTAGGATCAACCAATCTAGTGGACTATCATCATTATTATTCTCCCCCTGGATAGGAGATTGGGATGGGTAGTAGAATTATGTTTCTAAAAGGTACAATCCATTGTAATATACATGCGATTGATTTTGGGGTTAAAGTAACGGTAGCCTTTCTGATGGACCCCATACCCGACAAACACACATTTGACAGAACATGGATCGAACTTGGACCGATCCGATTTGGGAATGTGTACAAAGACAGAACACCCAAAGATATGTGGTTGGAATGTTAAGGCTCTTGGAACACTCATATGACTGGATAGGACTTGTAAGGGTGTTTGGAACTGGATCGCCTTAGTGGGTAGGCGATTAAGAAGATAGACTGATGTTGCAACAGCTTCTGGCCAGAATGAATTTGGAACATTTGACTCCAGCATTAATGCTCTTGTCATTTCTAAAAGATGACGATTTTTTTCTTTCTGCTACCCCATTCTGTTGGAGGGGGGGGGAGGGTATGTGGACAGGATGTTTGGTGTATGATGCCCTCATTTTTAAGAAATTGTTGACGTGAGGAATTAACGAATTCTCCACCATTATCAGAACGGAGTACCTGGATTTGCTTACTAAAATGAGTTTGAATAAGTTTGGTGAATTCTAGAAACTTATTAAAGACTTCGGATTTATGCTTAAGGAAGTATACCCAGGTCATCCGTGAATAATCATCGATAAACATGACAAAATATGTAAAGTCAGTATTCGACATACATGTTCCATTATTTGGAGCTGGTCCCCAAACATCATAATGAATTAAGGAAAACACAGATTTGGCTCTAGATTCAGACATGGGATACGATTGTCTATGACTTTTAGCAAAAATATAGCTTTCACACGGAATTTCTTTATTTGATGAAAATAAATTTGGGAATAATTTATGAAGGTACCCTGCAGATGGATGACCCAATCTTCGGTGCCACAACCACTGTTGCCTGGTGACTGTCCCGTGAGCAAGCATTTCAGTTCCGTGTTGAGTCATTTCTTCCACATAATACAGGCCATGTCGTTCAACTCCACGTCCAATAACCTTCCCCGACTAAATATCCTGTAATAGACAGAAATTGAGATACATCAGTACGATACAGTTTATCTCCCTTATTACATGACCGATAGATAGTAACTTGCATGCTAAGCTAGGTACATAAAGACAGTTCTTTAATTTAATATCTGAAGAAACATTAATGGTTCCTGCTCCTTGAACCGGTAATAATTCTCCATTCGCTGTCTGGATCATTTCTCTTTCGGATATTGACTGACTGACAAAATTCGCTTTGTCAAAGGTCATACTGTTTGTGGCTCCACAATTGAATAACCATTGTCCACTTTTCCCTGACGTATTTTCCTGAGCAATAAATGTTCTACCGATAGTAGGATTCCATTCCACATTCTTATCATAATCGGAACCAGAGTTATCGGGTTTTAAACACGAATTATCATAAAAAACATATTTAAACCGCCAGGGGTAGGAAGGTAATTTATAGGGGTGATAAAAAAAGACTGTAGGACCGAATTCACGACAAGACCGACCCGACTAGAACCGAGACCGACTAGGACCGATACCGAGCGGGCGTTTTTTTCTTCAAGTTCGGGCTCAGTCTTGGTCTCAGGCTTTTTTCTCGAAAGCCTGTTTAGGACCGGGCCGGCTTGAAGTTACTATACAAACACTAAGACAACACTCAGCAGCAGTAGTCATTCCTCCAACGTCTGAGACAGCCTCCACAACTTCCTTCTCTCGACTTGAGCAGCAGTTAGCAGTCACCTAGCAGTAGTCTTCCTTCTCTCGACTTCTCTCCACAGTCGTCTTCTCCACCAATCTCAAGTCTCTCAGACTCCACGACTCGTCTCTTCACAGTCGGTCTCGTCTCAAGTCTGTCACGTCGGTGTCATCTCTCTGCGGTCTCGTCTCTCCATAGTCGGTCACGAAGGTAATCGATCAATTTGCTTCTTTCTTTCGACAGTAATTAATGGTAGATGTTTACTGCTTATTGGTGAATTGGTGCTTAGACCGAATTGCTTAGACCATATGTTGTAAATTGTTGAATTGGTAAATTGGTGAATTGGTGAATTGGTGCTTAGACTTGGTAAATTGGTGAATTGTTGTTGGGGACCAAACATGTCACAGCTCGTCAAGACCCGGTCTTCTGCAAACATCTTCTGATTGATAATCAAGAACTGAAGAAAATCAAGATATCATAAGAGATTGAAGAACAAACGAAGTGTGGAATTCAGATGCTGGATTAGAAATTGTGTCTTATAGGTGTAAAGGCTTGAGCTATAAGATTAGTATATAGGAATTGTGAAGGTTCCAACTGGGAGTTGTCGAATTGTGAAGGTTACAATGATGTTTGTATGTTTACTTCGTTTTTTTTTTTACAGATTTTTTTTTTTTTTTTTTGGGGGGGGGGGGGGGCAGATTCGGTCCAGGATCGAGACCGGCCCAAGTCAAGAAAGACCGACTCGGGCGGGCTTTTTTGGCCACAGTCGATCTCGGTCCTCCAAAAGGAAAGACCGAAATTTCGGTCTCGGTTCTGCCTCCAAGACCGTACCGGCCCGCCCATGATTAGTCCTAGTAATTTATCCCTTCCTTGTTGGAATATCAAAACCGAAAATTGGAGTGTGTTACTGAATAGATTTCTTGTATATTTCAGTTCTGAATCTGCATGTATGTATATAGACTATTACAAGCTATGAAAGGTAATAAACTAATTAGGCTATTTTACATTACTTTCTAATCTAGTCTATGTTAAATATACTTTCCTTGTTCAGATTGTGTACATATGGAAACTAATATATTGTTGTATGTTGCTATTGCTGACACTCCCCCTCAAGTTGAGTAGTAGGGTCATTGATACTCAACTTGAAAAGAGTTTCTCGGAATACCCTTCCATTAACTGTCTTGGTGAGGATATCCGCAAGTTGATCTTCTGAACGGACAAATGGCAATGAGATGACTTCTCCTTCTAGCTTCTCCTTTATAAAATGTCTATCCACTTCCACGTGTTGGTTCTGTCATGTTGAACTGGGTTCTCGGAGATGCTGATTGCTGCTTTATTATCACACATAAAGTCACATGCTTCAGTTGGAGGGAAACCGATTTCCGTTAGTATATTTGTCAGCCAAAGTATCTCGGTAACCCCTCTTGCTATCCCTCTAAATTCTGCCTCGGCACTGGAGAGAGCAACAACCTTCTGTTTCTTACTTCGCCATGTAACAAGATTATCTCCTACAAAAGTGAAATATCCTGCTGTGGACTTTCGATCATTTGGATTCCCTGCCCAATCTGTGTCTGTATACCCTTTGATCTTCAGATCTCCATTGTTTCTAAATAGCACTCCATGCCCTGAGGTACCCTTCAGATACCTCACAATTCTCCATGCAGCTTCCATGTGATCATGTTACGGCTGGTGCATAAACTGACTAACCACTCCCACTGCATATACAATATCAGGACAAGTGTGAGATAGGTATATAAGTTTACCTACTAGCCGTTGGTATTCTTCCTTGTCTGCAGGTACTCCATCTTCTCTTATTTGCAGACCATGGTTTACCACCATAGGTGTTTCCGCAGGTTTACATCCTAACATCCCTGTACCTGCTAGCAAGTCTAGTATGTATTTCCGCTGTGATATGAAGACTCCTCGTTTAGATCTTAGCACTCCAATGCCAAGAAAGTACTTCAAGTCTCCCAAGTCTTTCATTTCAAATTCCCTAAACAGGCTTCCTCTTAACTGTCTTATCTTCATCGTCTCCAGTTATGACCATGTCATCCACGTATATAATTAAGCATGTCACACCTTTATTTGTCTTCTTTAGAAACAGAGTATGGTCTGAGTTACTCTGTGTGTATCCATATTTGCGCATAGCCACCGTGAATCGTCTGAACCAAGCTCTTGGGGATTGTTTTAGTCTGTATAACGCCTTCTTTAACCTGCAGACGTTTCCCTGTTTTGACTCCTTCTCATACCCCAGTGGTATTTCCATATATACCTCCTCCTACAAATCTCCATGCAAGAATGCATTTTTGACACCGAATTGTTGAAGCGGCCAACCTTTAGTTGCAGCTATAGATAACAGAACTCGGATCGTGTTGATTTTGGCAACTGGGGAGAATGTCTCTGAGTAGTCTATTCCGTAGGTCTGTGTGTATCCTTTTGATACTAATCTTGCCTTGTATCGCTCGATTGTACCATCAGGCTTGTACTTGATGGTGTATACCCACCTGCACCCAACTGCTTTTTTTCCCGCGGGCAGCTGGCATAACTCCCAAGTCTCATTCTTCATAAGGGCCTCCATTTCTGTATTCATAGCCTGCTTCCATTGCTTGGATTGTTGTGCCTCCTTCACAGAGTTAGGAACACTCCCTGTGTATACTGCCATGATGAACGCCTTGGCCTGACTGCTTATTCTTCCATTCATGACATTTGCCACTGGATACACATCTTCCCTGGTTTCCTTCTCTGGTGTGTATCTCTTTGGTGGTTTTCCCCGATTGGATCTCGGAGGTAGTACATATCTCCCCTCTCCCCTGTTGCTTGGTTTTCTTCTTGGCCTCCTGCTTCCGGTATAATACGATACATAACTTCATCATGATGAGACTGGGAAGAATTGCTTACCTCAGATACCTTAGGAGACGGATCGGGGGTCATGTCATCTGGCTCGCTGTCCTGTACTATTGTGTCAGTGGTCGGTCCGGTAGGCCGGCTAACTGACTCTGGAGGATCGACATAGGATAGATATGGCTGGCCAACCCAATCTAGTGAATCTTGAGTGATTGTTGCCTAATCACTAGATTGTGAATAGTAGAACTCAGACTCAAGGAAGTCACAATTCATGGTAGTGAACATGTGACCTCTTTTTGGATCATAGCAGCGGTACCCCTTTTGGTTGACTCCATATCCGAGAAAAACGCACTTTATCGCACACGAATCTAGTTTGGTGCGGTCGATTTTTGGTATGTGGACGAAAACAGAACATCCAAACACTTTAGGAGGAAGACTAAGTGTCAGAGGTATTCTGCTATGAGACTCTAGGATTTGAATAGGTGTTTTGAGGCAGAGAATTTTTGTTAGAAGTCAATTGAGGAGGTAGGTTGCTGTTGCCACAGCTTCTGGCCAGAAAGATTTTGGTACCCTTGATTCGAACAAAATGAATCGGGTCATTTCTAGTAGAATTCTATTTTTTCTTTCGGCGACTCCATTTTGCTCGGGGGTATGTGGGCAGGATGTTTGTTGAATGGTTCCTTTTTCAAGAAAAAAATTCTTCATTTGAGTGTTGATGAATTCGCCCCCATTGCCTGAACGCAGGGTTTGAATGTTTTTCTGAAATTGATTTTGGACCATATGGAAAAAATGCACGAATTTTTCGAACACTTCAGATTTAGTTTTGAGGAAATAGGTCCAAGTCATACGAGTGCAATCATCAACGAAAATAACAAATTACCTGAGACCATGGGCTCCAGAAACAGATGCAGGACCCCAAACATCAGAGTGTACTAATGAAAATATAGAATTTAGCCGAGTATTATTGGATTTAAACGACTGTCTATGGCTTTTTGCTAAAATGCAAGTCTCACACTCTAATGTTTTTTGCTTATTAAGAAACAACTTCGGAAATAAGAGTTTAAGATAACCAAGTGAAGGGTGCCCTAACCGCCTGTGCCAGAGCCATACTTCTTCTTCTGTCGATCCATGAGCCAGCAACACCGATCCTTTCTGGACAAGCTCATCCACATAATACAGTCCAGCTTGCTCAGTGCCACGCCCAATGATCGTCCCCGTCCAGATATCCTGCAGCATGCAAAACTTTGGATTCATTATCATAGTACAATTCAGCTCCTTCGTCACTTGTGATACAGATAACAGCTTATTCAATAATGTCGGTACTAGTAAGCAATTAGAAATCTTAAACTTTTTCGAGATTTCTAATGTACCCATCCCTGTTACTGTTGCAACTCCACCATTTGCCGTATTAATATACTTAATCCAGGATTCTACTATATCACACAAGTCCCGAGCATCAAATGTCATACTATTAGTTGCACCACAATCAAATATCCAACGATCATTTTTTCCGTCTACACATGTAACTGACTATCCGGCTTTATAAACTTCAGGGACTAAATCAAGTCTTTTAAAAACTTCAGGACCTAGCTTATTCAGTTTGGGGCACGAAATGTAATTAGCAAGAGTTAAAGGGTTTTAGTCTGAATACCCAAACCCTTTACCTCTAGGGTTTCATTCAGTAGATGCAGAATCAGCCGCAGCAAATTTTGGAGAGGTAAGCCCCGCCTGAGCTCACCAGGTAAGCTCCGACCCCGAACTGAGAATGAAAAGCGTCGCTGGCGTTGGTGGCCTCGTGGCCGTTTAGTTTTGTGCCCACCATAATTGTTTCGGGCAATTCTTTTAGTTGTTGTTGCTGGTTGAAATTTAGCCCCGATCTGAGGATGCTTGCGATTTGGTTGGTCAGATCATCACGGTTGATGCCTGAACCGATAGGGTTCTGTGAGTTACTCTCACTGTCGGGCATTGTTGCTGGGTTGGGTTGGTTTATTTGGTGTATGGGAAAGGTAGAGGATGAGAAAGATCACAGATCAAGCTCTGATACCATGTTGGAATATCAAAACCGAAAATTAGAGTGTGTTTTACATTACTTCCTAATCTAGTCTATGTTAAATATACTTTCCTTGTTCAGATTGTGTACATATGGAAACTAATATATTGCTATTGCTGACATTGCTAACCCTATACCTTCGGTCCCAAAGCTTCTCCCTTGCGCAGCCTCCTTCTCCATTTGAAGCATCTCTCTCGGCTGAGCTAGGGTTCCAGCCGCCGCGCCTCTTCGCTTGGCTTCATCTGGTTGGTAAGGCGGTGCCGAAGAGGTGCCAGACCTCTCATCATCGCTCTGATTCTGATTTGGCCAACCGTGACTTCTTTTCCGACCTTCTTCTTCTGGTTGAACCCTAGTCGTCGTCGCTGCAGAGCTGAAAGGTTTGGTGCCCTTCCATCCACTATCACGGTTCATCGCTGTCGTGACCTGGTTGCTGGTACCGTTTTCGTCCCGCCTTTGGCTCTTCCATCCTTCGGGAAAGCTGATAAGCTGGAAGCACTCCACCCTACCATGCCGCATCTTCCCGCAATGGCTGCAGCGGATGGTCTTCCGGTCGACGCCACCGCCCTGCATCGACTTCCCTCCTTTTCTGGTTAACGACAACGGCTTGGAGGCACTTCCGGGTCCGGCTGCTGCAGCTCCTTCCTCCGGGAAGTATCGGGCCGAAAGTCCCGAACCTAGTTCTAGTCCCACATGTTCGATTCCTTTCCTTGTGGCCATGACGAGCCTCCGGTCACATTCCAACCGAATTGTCGCGTATGCGGCTTCCACCTCCGGTAAGGGATTGCACCTGAGTAAGTCACGTTTTTCGTTATCGAATTCATCACTTACAGCATGTAGAAAATGATATAACTTTGTCTCAACCCGTTTTGCATTCCATTTTTGTATGTCTTGTGGATACTTCATTTGGTTCGGATCCCTTAATTCGATGTCCCTCCATAAGCTCTGCATTTTGTTGTATAGAGCTTCTAAGGAATCGTTGCCTTGTATGGTATTGTTAGTTCGAACAATTAAATAGAACAATTGAATTATGTCCTTGTCTTTTCTATATGTTGCGGCTAACCCATTCCATAAGTCTTTTGCTGTAGGGAATTCGACATATTGGTGGACCGAGTGTGGCACCATGTTGTCTAGCATCCATGAGCACACAATCAAATTGTCCCGCTCCCACTGTGCATATGTCGATTCTTCGGGTTGAGATGGTGTCGGAACACCTGTCAAATGATGAAGCTTCCCTTGTCCTTCGATCTTCATTCGGATAAGTCTCGACCAAAGGGAGTGATTACTTTCATTCAATTTTACACTCAAATTGATTGTTGAAACTACAATGGATTGACAACGTATGTTATTGAACTTAGGGGTGAGCAAATTACCCATTTGGACCCGGAACCGACACTTCGGGTAGGTTCCGGGTAGCCGTTTTAAAAATCGGGTAGGTTCCGGGAAAAAAAAGTGAGAACCTATTTATTCGGTTCCAGTTCTCCTATATGGGTACCCTAAAGGAACCGGAACTGGTTCTATGTATATATATATATATTAAAAAAAAATAGAAACCCTAAACACTATCTAACCGCAGCGCAGCCTCCACCTCCAGAGGTTTCCTTTTCAACTCCTTTCCAGAGGTTTCCCATCGGCAGATCAATCCTGAAGAATTAGTACACCTTCACAAGTGCCTCAAAGCCTTCTTGATGGAAGAACCTCTAGGACCCGATGACATGTGGTTCGTGTTGCATCTGTCTTTATAATAACCCAACTTTTCATCGAATTAATTATATGGTTCCTTTCATGAATCTAGGGAAGGTTAATTGGTAGGTATAGTATAACTTGATTTGAGACTGTTCTGGTATTGTTGAGTCTGCACGAGAGCTGTTCTTGTAGGAAGCCCAACAGATGAATGTCAGTGTCTGATGCTCTCTTGTAGCCATGGATCCTCATCGTTGATGTATATAATCTGATTATTTTTTTCATCTTTTTTTGTGTGTGGTGTAGGTAGCGACATTGAATCTGCGTCAAGGAGAAGGGGTTTCCTGTCATCATTGCTTGGATGTGGAGGGGAGTGTGAAGGTTATAGTGTTCGGATAGTGGGGCACTCACTCAGAGGTGTTATTGCTTATCTGTTAGGACTTCGAGTATGAGTTTTTCACTGATGATACGTTTTTCATATATATGTATATATATAGTAGCTTGCTTAATTCGTATCTAGTCAATGTTGATGAGCTTATCACTTAGATTTACACGACATCTGGTTTTAATCTGATAAGGAGTATGAAACTATGTCGTATTAATTTACGTTTCTTGAACAGTTGTGCAATCGGTTTCCAGATCTACATGTTTATGCATATGGGAGTCTTCCATGTGTTGATTCAGTTGTGGCAGACGCTTGTTCCGACTTCATAACAAGGTTCGTACTTTGTAGAGATGGAAATTAGTCTCCTGCAGTATCGAAGTTAAAATAATCAAGTTACTTTGTTCTAAAGCAAGAATGTCAATTTTTTTTGCAGTATTATATATGACAATGAATTTTCTGCACGCCTTCCTGTTGGATCAGTGCTGCGTCTACGGGCAGCATCACTAATGGCACTCTCACTTGATCAGACAACCGACACGACCCTGATATTTAGACTAGCCCGTCAGTTTCTATTTCTGAACAAGTATCAGGCAAACAAGATTTAGACTCAAGATTTAGACTAGCTTGGTATTTAATTAGTTATGGTTATTCTTTTGTAGGGTTAACTAACACCAAGACTGTCACTATTCAGCCAACTAAGGAGCAAGCCTACAGCTTTGCTCAACAAGTCTACCACTCCCCAGTGTTGTCCATCTATTATTGATCATTACAGTTGATATTTGGTTATTATTTCATGTCACTCTATATTGATGATGAGCTGTTAACATGTAAGAAGTGCCACTTTGCGTGGTTTCTTCAATGCGATATATTTGTTACGCTTGGCTTCTGAAATTTCAATGATAATCGGTACCAAACCGGAATCGAATCGAAATTGAACCGAAACTGAACCAGTATCAAACCGGAACCGAACCGAGGATGCAAAGAAACCGGTTCCTAACAGGGTACCCAGAACCGTTTGTACAAACAGGTTCCGGGTAGGTTCCGTTTCCAAAAGTAAACGGGTAGGTTCAGGTTCCAAAATTTAATACCCTATATTAAACTGGGTAGGTTTCGGGAACCCCTAAATTTATAGGGTACCCGGAACCGCTCACCCCTAGTTGGATTGTGGCAGGGGTGAGAACAATGTCGCCCATTGAGCCGTCATCGACTCGTTCGCTGAGCCAGGTTCATTGGTGCGAGTGCTGTCTCCTTCGGACTCCGCCATGACTGAGGTATGATTTGGTAGATGATGATCGCCGAGAAAGGTACCGATCAATTGATCGAACAATCTGGCTCTGATACCATGTTGATTTTAAGATAGCCAAACCATATATTCATACTAGAGCTAAAATGCTCATTACTGTAACTTACAACTCTGTTTATCAACTACATTACATTCTTATTGATAATACATACATATTACTTATTCTATTACAAATAACTCATATTATTCCCAAGTATGGGTGATATGTGCAGCAATAGTTGTTGTCCTTCATGCTCCACATTTGGTTTGATGCACATGTCTAACACATGTTGGTGTTTAACACATGTTCAACAAAGTGTTAGACATGTTCAACACTTCATACTATCGAGCATTAACTAACTGCACTTCCAATTGCAATCTACAGTGGTTATCTTCAATCAGCAATTTATAGATGAGAAACTAACTGAACTATCCTTTGGATTCAGCAACAACACAATAGCTTTGAGCCTCGCTTCTCGGTTCGTTGTGCTTTCCCGTCTCACCTCCACTGAACAAAAGCAAAGCAGAACCATCTTTTGCAGCAATTGCCACTGCATCTTTTTTATGAATTACGAAGGAAGCAAGAACCAAGAGTTCTCCTTGTACACGGAATGCCAGCAACCATCACCAGGTTCTTAAGCTTAGGAAATGGATAACTATCCGAACCCACACCATCCAGCCATTAGCAATTCCAAGTTTCCAACCAAGTGAGACCCAACAAATCGGGGTGGGCCGAGATAGGTCGGCCTTTTTGGGGGAAGTTTTCTTCTATTATTTGCGCGTTTGATAGATATGTAATGAGTTGTTGTCATACATAAGACCGGTCCTATTAGGACTGAAACCAAGCAGACATGTTTTTTTTCTTCAAGGTCGGGTTCGGTCGGGGCAGGACCGGTCCGACCTTGAAGAAAACCCTAGAAATTCACGGCGTAACCCTTGAAATACTAGTAATTCATGACCTTGAAGTATTCAACAACACTTGGATTGGTTCCATAAGGGAAGTGCAACGGAAGACGAGAAGCGAGCGGGTTCAAGCTCAAAACTTCGGTGATTGTTTTTGGTCAATCCAACTGTTTTTTTTTTACCAAACTTTCGGGTCAAGACTAAGACCGGTCCGAGTCAAGCAAGACCGATTCAGACGTTTTTTTTTTTTGCCAAAGTCAGTCCTCCAAATGTTAAGACCGAAATTTCAGTCTCGGTCTCGGTCATACCTCCAAGACCGGCCCGCCCCGCCCATGATCAGCGCTAATTTAGGAGTTATTCATAGAACTCGGTAAGAGGAAGTGTAACTATCGTATCTATGTTAGTAAAACTATTTAGAAAAATAATCATGTGCGAAAAGATTTTACAAAAGTGTTAAAAGGCACTACGTGGGGTAGCGCTTTTCATTTATATCGCTACCCCAGGTAGCTTGTTGAGTAAACACGTTATCTGTAGTAGTGTATTTGATCAACTCGCTACCTGGGGTAGTAAATATTAGAAAGTTTGCTACTCCTTGTAGCGAGTTGATTAAACGCAATACTACCCAGTAGCTTGCTGAGTCAACATGCTACCCACAGTTGCGCATTTAAAAAATTATTTCATGGAATTTCGCTATGCATGGGTTATGTACCCGCGATATTCGATCGAATATTCATTCCATTCATCCATAATTTTACTTTTTTCTTTAAATTATTCAATTCTCACCTTTGAGTCTTCATTCTTCACTGTCCCCCTCTTGCTAGCTCTTCTCCAGCTACAACTTCAGCGTTCATCCATATTCAAATTCTTCATTAAGCATACTTTAATCAAAGGTATGTTATATATTTTTTGTAATAGTTAATTATAATTGTTTTAAAATTAGTAATTTTAATATTAGGTTAACTAAAAGATAACTACATTTGATAAGAATTTTTATAATATCAATTATTTAGGATTAAGCATGACTGAGATTAGTATCATTTGCATGTATGAATGCGAAATATTGTCTTTGAATAGTAGTGACGTTTATGTGGGTGGTACCTCTAATATTATTACAACTACCTTGGATATCTCTCTTTCTAGACTAAATGAAATTATATGTATGAGATGCAGTTGGCATGATGTTGAAGCTGAGGTCAATCAACCTTTCATATAAATTTGCAGATACTAATGGACTTTGCAAGATTGTAAAGACACGATCACAAAGTGCATTGTCTTTCGCTTTACAATTAAGCTTTCCTAGTCGATTTATTGTGTTCAGCGTGACTAGAGGAGTCAACGTAATTCAGAACATTACTCATAGTCATGAGACAGTGAATGTTTTGCATGGTCACACCAATGATCTTTGAAATGATGAGATCGACGTTGATGCACTATCAGATGATGGAGGGATGAAGAAAATCTATATATTGAGTGTTTCACGGGTCACATAGATGAAGACAACGAAAAGTTGTTGTAGTTTGGCAAGAATTCTGACAATGTACATGGAGGTGTCGATGGTTCAAGTAGCTCCCACAACTGGGTAATCATGCAACCTACTAATCAAAATTGGATTGATACTAACTGAATTGACAACTTTCAATCAACAAATGAGTGGTTTGTGGATGTCGATGAACCGTCGAATGAAGGTTTCTTAAATACAAACATAAAGTTTAGTTGTAAAAACGAGTTATTAGCCATTCTGAGGAGGTGACACATAACTAATTCTAAGTTTTGCATTGTTGAGTCATCAAATCCTAAATCAATTGTTTTTAAGTGTAAATTTCATCCCATAAATTGTTCCTGAACACTGAGAGGAACCTTTTTAAGAGTACTAGATTGTGGAGAATATCAAAATTATATTCTCCACACATATGTGTGCATACCGTTCTCATTGACCTACATAAAAACATTGTTTGCAAGTTGATAGCAACTGTAAGTAGAAATCTAGTTTTAGCTGACACTGGGTTGAAAATTTCAGTCATCCAGTCGATGATCGAGGATGATTTTGGGTCAAAGATTTCATATACGAAGGCATGGTACTCTAAACAATACTAGTGTTGGAGTCTTTATACGGAACACACGAAGAAGCATTTGTAAATCTGCCATGTCTCCTTGTGTAGATCCTCTATATTTGAATCAGACAGGTCTAACCTCATACTCTCCATGCTTTCATCCAATACCAGACAAATATTGTTGACCGCATTTTGATCTTCCTAAGTACGCTCATGATCCAGAGAGGTGGAGGACAAAACGTGGTATGAGAAAATCCACCCGTATTCATAATGAGATGGATGGTAGGAAAGGATTACCCAAGAGAAATAACTGCAGTAAGTGTGGTAGAAGTGGTCATAACAGGAAAACATGTAATAGTCCACGTTAGTGTTTATAATGTATATTAGTAAATGTTGTGTATTTCTTCGGTTATTTTTATTTCTAAGTGGTTATGTGGTTATTTGTATTACGTTGAATAATTAATTTGTAGCTCGAAATTAGAGCTCATTTGTGGTATTACTCTTGGTATTTAAGTACTTACTACCAATATGTTTTTTTTAAAAAAATCTAACACAGTCAGAAATTTACTGAACTTCAATTTGGCCTCGTTTAGGTAGGTTGAACGGGTGGAATTTAAAAATCATAGATTTTTCAACTACCTCAAAAAGATTATAAAAAACTAGGCCAAGCAACTACATAAATTACAAGATGAATGTCAAAGAGTACTATAATAATGCAGTTGGAGACCAATAACATTCATAGCATGAAACGATACAAAAGTAATCTAATATTAAGAAGTTCATATTACAAGTCCTAACAACTATCCAGAATCTTCCTCGTGTTCTGATTCTTCTGTAGAGGAATGTTGTTGATGACGGAACTCAAGAGCTCTAAATTTAGCAAACGGTTTGTACATTGTTTGATCTTTCACCGCCGCTACCCCTACCTGGAGCACCACATCCACGAATTCCTCTCCATTGCCCTGATTGCCATCTTCCGGAAGAACTAACCACATATTATTCACGTGCAATTGTTTCATCTGCTCATCGAATATATTATTCATACACTGGTACTTGTCCAACAACATCATAAAACGAACGACACGTGTCAAGATAATTATCTCCATGTAACTTAAAATCCTTCTTTTTCAATTTCAAGGTCACTTTCGCGGCTTTCCTTGCCAGGTACATTCCCTTGGTCATAATCCCCATCTAAATTAATTTGTAAAACAAAAAAATAAATAGAGTACAGTGAACTGTAATTAATATTACATTAAATACTTATGTACCACTGTTTTTACTTGGCCCCCATGAGGCACATAGGGAGTTGATGGTTGATGTCCTTACGAAGACGTTACAGTTTCATGTATGGGAACCGTGATGAAGCGACACGTTATGTTGCGATACCATGTCATATAAAGAGATATGTTTGCATAAGTTTAACCTTCTTGTTGCATTATTGACCATAAAGCAGTCAAATCAGGATGCATGCTTGACCAACGACGCTCCAGCTGCGGACCTTTACGCACTAACATATGCAGTCTCACATGTTCTTGAACCTCACCGAAAGTCATATCTGGAATGTGTTGTTGCATTCCAAATTGACGCATCACTCTATTTGGACGGTGCTACTCGACAAAATTGAAATGAATAAGTGACACCTTCGCTCTAAACAACTCGGATTGATCACGACATACATGTGGGGCAATAGCTAACCTAAAGGCACTGTATGGCATCCACGTGACATGATATTTAGATTTTTCAGTAAATAATCAAACAAAAAATCATTTATACAATTTAATATATTATACCTAATCATTTGCTTGAGACTCCAAATCATCCCTACAATACATCACATTTGCAGTTCTAATTTGGCAGTTGTACGATTTTTTAAGAATGAAAACCTATTAATGAAAACATTAACAATTTCCATTACATTGGTGTATTCATAAGATAGGTTATATTCAAGCTAAAAAAATCTTATTCACTAATTTATAGCCTAAGGGATTTAATTCTCCAACAGACTCTTCACCCTGAATCACCAGTCGACCTACGTGGAGGTGCTCCCACAACTATAACTGTAGAACTTAACAATATTATAAAATGTCTTATAACACTCATAAATATTTATAAATGACTTAGATGTCATACCTGTACTAGGATGTCACATTCGAAGAATGTGGCAACTTAAACTCAGATGCCTCACACAAGCCACACCATGTAGGCGCCAACACATCTGAACCCCAATTATAGTGTGATACTCGTAAATCTCGAAGTAGTGGCAAGTAGATCAACAACATATTGTATTTCTTTGTGGTTGTAAACAGAACACCACCAAGTATGATCAAAATGAATGTCCTCGCTTGTTGTTCTACTGTAAGCTGAGCTGCCAACGCTCGCACAATGCTGTGAGCAATTTTGGATCGAGTTTGTGATATGACATATGAACCATATCCCATAAACCAACGACTTGCACAACGGTCTTCGCGTTTTCCGATATGATATTTTCATTTACTTTTAAACATCTAAATGATATATGTTGGTTGTCACTCGTATTTGAGGAACGATGCTTATCTTGTCCCCAAAGTACGGATGGGTCAACCATACCAACATTTAAGACATTTTCTCCAAACGAGTTACTTTCTAAATTACACGTGGTGGCATAATACCTCTACAATTAAATAAATCAATACCTTTAAAAAAAACAATAAATTACTCTATGAAAAAAATAAATAAAACAAGGTATGATAATTTTTATAATTATATTCAATCTAAACACATAAAAAAAATGAAATAGATCAAAAGGGAGAGAACCTAATACCTGCGGTTGCCGGATCTATCACGACGGTTGTATGAGACCACGGTGGAAGGACTGGCGGCTAGAGGAGACACCACTCTGGGATACAAAAAGGTAATGACAGTTGTAGGCAAGGTTCGTCGAGAGGGAGGCACAGAGGCACAGCAGAGCGGTGAGGATCCTTAGCTTGGCGGCGCTTCGGGGAAAGGATGGTTCTTTAACATTGCTTATGTTGAAGAAGAGACAGCTGACTGCAGAAGTGGAGAAACGGGTGTAGCATCTCTGGAGAGGAAATGCTGGGTGAGGCTCTGGAGAAGAGTGGAGGACGGATGAGAGGAGAGGACGACGGAAATGGAACGAAGAAGGTGGGTAGGGTTTTAATTATGACACAACACGCTACCGGTCGTAACGTGTTGACAACACGTTACCAATGGTAGCGCTTTGGCAACACGTTACCAATGGTAGCGCGTTGACACAACATGCTACTGGATGTAGCATGTTGTGTCAAGACACAGCCAGTGATAACGCGTTTGTCAAGATGCAACCAGTGATAGCGCATTGACACAACATGCTACTAAAGCGCACCTACACTTGTACGCCTAGAGCTACAAATATAAATTTTTTTGGGTATTTATATTTTTAATTATTAATTTTGAGGATTACGGGTACACTTACTTTATTTTTTTATTTTTATTTGAACAATAAATTTTAAAAACGTCATAATTTAGAAAGGAAAACCCCCATTAAATAGACTAACTTAACATAAATATAATATACTCCAATTTAAGACGTTCCAATTTAAGGATTCATGACCACCGGAGGATATCAAAGATGTAATTTTCCATCAAATTCTTCCTTTCAAAGTTGCAATACAAAGCAAACCACCGTCCTAGCAGAATCTTGTTCAATTTGTATTCATGAATTTTTCCTTCATGACTTGAGACGCAAGAATCAACAGCTCCACCATTTCGAAACCTGCAGCAGAAACAAAATCCACCTTTTCAGTGTTGGGATCTCCGTGTATAATATCTGCAGAGGTTTCACTTTCCATGTCTTCTTCAGCAGACCAACTAACAGGCAAGCAGCTGCTCAATGCTGTCTTCACCATCAATGCTTCCGACATGATCTCGTTCAGCGATTCATCTGCCATGCCCGATTCTTTAGCCTGCATAACAAGCAAGCCATACAACAAATTTGCTATTTAATATTATGATCATTAGAATTTACAATTTCACCATCTCAACTACCTGGTCAATTCTAATTTGTACAGAATCCCCATTCAAATCTTACAAATTTGAATTCAAATATTACTTTTACGCAACTAAAGTATCATTGAGCATATGTAAGTCAAAATACAAATGATTTAGATTTAACTTAAAGCATATTGAAATTTAAAACAAAACGATCATGAATGAAACATTTGTGATTGAAATCACTCTTTCAATTTTGATATAATTTTAAAAAGTAAAATTTATACATACAGTATTTACACCTTAATTTATTTAGGAAGTTGAGTAATATAATTTACTAATTCATTGTATTCGAAATGGTACATAGAGAGGTAGACGAATAGAATATGTAATCCTACGGTTTTACTCTGATCTCACTGATGATTCACCAATCCTACTTAAAATCCCAATTTTAAAAGCCAATTTTATATGGGAGGGAAAACTACCTGGCTGAGAGAGATTCGAAGCCGATGGATTGAAGTTGTTAAATGCTCCATACTTTCCAAGCTCTCCTTGAGGGTAGCATTTTCAATCTTCACTCTAAAAAAAGAAGGTAAAAAGATAGTAAGTGCGCAGTTACAAAAATAAAAAGTCAGAAGGTGAGCAGATGAACTAACTTGACATGCAAGTAACTCCACAAACCTAGCAAATTCCATTCCATTATTGGTTTTTCTACCGGAGATATTGCCTTCGTTAATGAACCGAGATTCAACAGCACTTCTCCCGAAATCAATAGTATTACCAATCCAACGATTCAGATACGTCTTTTTAAAAATGTTTCTTAATTTCCCATCTTGATCTTGAACATTCAGCTTATTTCCACGTATAGGCACAATATCTTTCCCTTGCCTTGTCTCAGGGTCCATTTTCCTGCAATATTTGAGAAAACCATTAACTTCTGAAAACCACTGAATTGGATTATAAATTTCAACATAACAGGTTCGGATTTTCAACAGGGTGTAGAGTCTTACTCTTGAAGCAACTGATAGTCTTGTCTAAGTTTTGCCATTTCCATGAGAGCTTTGACCTTTTCATTGGTCACCTGAAATAGAACAAAGGATTTAAGCTAAATAATCATAATGATTAATTATTAACTAATGAAGAAATAAATGTCATTGGGAATTAATAGATGTCAATGAAAGTTGAGTCTAGGATTCTACATTTGAAAATTCAAATGATTGAAAATAGAAATATTTCCAACATACAATGTGTGCTGTGAAAAAAAATACCGAAAGCTAAATTCAACACCATCCTTTTACACCAAATCAACACTTGCTTGTACCTTCTATTATGTAGCTTTTACAAGAAAAAATATGTGAGAACTATAATAAATATATATATATATATGTGTGTGTGTGTGTATGTATATATAAGATAGAAATTACCTGTAGCAAGTTCCTCTGAAGCTCCTCAATTTTCTTCTGAAGGGCAGCATTAACATTTCTCTCCAGCAAATGCCTCTCTTCCTGTTGAGATAATAGTAATAACACAGACACCTGAAAAAAGAATTACACTTCAGCTTTCATCACCTTTAAAAAAATGAAGCTATTGCCATGAAAATGATTCACGATTAACCGAGAGAAAGGTGCAGTAAACAGTAAAGATGAGAATTGAAAATGAAACCTTCTCTTGCAATGCTTGTGCAAGGGCTTCCGATGCATCACACTGACCAGATTCTTTCGAACCGCCATCAATTATCTGCTGTAAGAGTTGCAGCAGGTTGTTCAAAGTTAAATCCAGGTTCCTATAGTAAAAACTACATTATACAACCATAATTCTGATCCCTCACCTCAGAAACCGAATTTTGGACAGCACCAATCTTTGGTTCTATTTCATCTGAAGAATCGCTTTTGGCAGACTCCATCACTGATCTTACAGAAGATTGAATAGCCATTTCCCGGGTTTCAGTTATTTGCTTAATCTTGAAATTAACCATACTGATAAGAGAATTGAGATAGCATCGTTCCTCCTCAAGAACATCCATGATCTGCAATCTGTGAAGAGAATGGTGTTGGCGTAGCCCAGATACGCCATTTCTCAGCATTTTGTCAGATACAAGCTGCATGCAATGTAACAAAATTAGATACAGGCTCAAAAAAACAAAAAACAAAAATGCTCTCACCTTCTTCTTCTCCAAATCACGTACTTTCTTCTTCAAGTGATTTTCAATCTCCAAACCCTTCATGGCAACATTAAATAATTGTGAAAATCGGAAAACGAACAAAAATAAATAAATAAATAAATAAGGTAACAAAAATAAAAAGGTAACAAAAAAACTGCTGGACAGCTACCACGCGTAGCTTATTTTGAAGCACATCCACGTTGTTCCTAACAGACTGCAATTCTTCCTCCACTGCACTCTGTCTGAGAAGAAGTCATTAAACTACCCATCCATATTAAACCTCATACATGATCTGATCTAGCAATAACTTACGATGTACTTGGATGTTGAAGGATCATTATAACTCCACGTCCCTGGAGGATCATTCAAAAGACATGAAAATTTCTGATCCCATGTTCGACCTTCAGAATCCTCAAAAGACTGTTGTCTGATCTCATAGAACATATCAACAACCTATTAGAATTAATAGACTCATTAGATCAAATATTCAACCAGACCATTTTATTGGAGAGTAATGGCTAAACCCCAAGAAACTAGTCCAGAAGTACCACCACAATGACAATAGAAATATGATATAGACATCACAAGTTACTTTTTAGACAGAAATATCTCTAGTTTTTCGAAATGGAAGCACCTAATCATGAAAACAAGAACAGGAATCAAAACTTTATAATTTATGTCCATCAAAACCAAATATGAATTCAGGCCAACTGCCAGGTAATGAAAGATAATGAAATACGGCATTAAAATACCAAGATGCATGAGATTATACAAAAAGAGGAAGTCATACTATGTATTATAGAAGGAACAAAAGCAGCCTAAAATTCCTCTCTTCTTAAGGCTATAAATGTATATAGAAAATTTACTACGTTATGAATTTTTACTTTCTGCAGAAATGCGGTGTTAGTCAAGCCTATATTGAATTATTACACCTCAAGCAGCAAAGAGACTGGAAAAAATATTTTATTCAGTCGTTTGCTTCAGTGATCAGATACTATAAGGCAACCAGCTACTCATGCTATTAATGTGGCCATGAAAGGAACATAAGCATTTGAAGGGGAAAAAGCAATTTATATATATGTATACAGTAATCAATTTACCTTCTTGAAGGCTACATTATCTTCTTCTTGCCTTGCTAGATCGGTTTGCAATGTATGAATAAGATTCCTTTGTTCTAAACACTGTGAAAGGAGTTCCTCCATCCTGAATAATGATCAACAAACAAGCTTAATTCCCACAATCCCATGTGTCCAATGCATGTCACCAATCAAAATGTACGAAATGCTTAGTTGATCAAATCAATATTTCTGTCTAATCATAACAACCCAATTTTAAAATTCAAAAGCAGAAACTTGCCTACTCTGGAGATCCCTTAATTTTGTATGCATGGTATCCTCTTTCTCTTTAGCTTTCTCGGCCTGTTGAGACCGTAAGCAATTATGGAAGTCTTTAAGCACAAGAAAGAAATTATGACCTCCTATTGACAGCAACTCAGAGAAAGGATGAATTATTTCCATTACCTCCATTATTGAATGATCACGTTCAGCAAAAGCTCCAGCTACACAGCCTTGGAAAAACTTTAGCTGCTTCTCAGCTTCCTGGTTCTGAAGTCAGAAATTTTTTGGAAAAGTTGTGGAAAAAAAGTGAGCCGTGTAAGAGAGGATGAGGGGGGAATGTAGGAACCTTTATAACTTCTGCTTTGTGTAGATCTGCCAACTGACCCTGTATTTAGAAAATAAAAAAATAACTGCATAATATTTTTTTTTAGCAAAAAATACAAATATTTGCACTAAATAAGTTCTTCTTAAGAAGCATATAACTAAAAGAGGTTGGCAGCCTAATGTTTACCTTAATCCTGTATGCTTCAGAAAGCTCCTCTTGTAAATTGTGATTTTCTCGTGTGCATGTAGATAATTTCTTTTTTAAACTCTCAATCTCCTGCTCCAAGGCAGCTGTCCTAGTAATAGGATAATAAGTAAATAAAAATAATTATCATGTAGTAACCAATGACAAAGAAGCCCTTCCCACAAGAAAAGGCATTCGGAAGTTGGGGCGGGGGGGGAAGACATTCCTTGCATCAAATGACAGGACCAATCAATTGTACCTTTGAAAGTGCATTTTAGTAGCCACAACAAGATAGCTTGGCCCAGCTTGCTGAATACATAGCTGCTCAATATCTTTCCGTAATTCATCTCGCTCTGCAATAAATAATAATTCTTGATCATGGTCAAATGACTCAAATCTTAGTACTTCAACATGATAAATTGAAAATAATACCAACCTCAGTAAATAATAATAATAATCCTGACTTTTGATTACCGACGAAAAAGTTTTCAAATCAAGCACTTATATTGTCATGGCAAATACTCTACGAGAACATTCTGACACCGCATTGTCTATCTTGCCACTAAACTTATTATTTAAAGGCTTATAATTATGGAGTTCCATTGGCATTAAAATAATGTTTAAGAGATGTACCATGTTCTAATTGTTGAATTTGAAGTAACAAACTTTCGGTTTGACTTGGATTTTCACCCATGGATGCAGTTCCATTGGCATTAAAATAATGTTTAAGAGATGTACCATGTTCTAATTGTTGAATTTGAAGTAACAAACTTTCGGTTCGACTTGGATTTTCACCCATGGATGCAGTTCCAGTGTAACACTTCTGAAGCAGAACTCAAACAGAAAGAGCTGCAGCCATTATTCAGGAAAGCAAATCATTATCTATAGAATAGGTAAGCAACAGGAGTGATATTGCACAAAACATTATAAAACTTATCACCATACAAATAAGGAGAAGATGATAAAATCTGCAAATAGATAATTGCTCCTTCAGTATGCTTTTCTTATTTATTGGAGCTAACTGAAGAAGGTGGTCAAGAGAATACTTTCTTGCTAATGTCTTCGTTCAAGAGCATACTCCTTCACAAAGCGAAGAAGTTTCTAGTTTCTACTCTTATGATTTGAATGAAGAAGACACAACACAATCTAGTAAAATTCAATTTCTCTTTGTGAATGAACTGGAGATTAAAACTAGAGAGCACGACAGTTCACAAAATAGTTCTAAGAAAAGAAGGACAAGACTCATTCCCAGAATCTGAAAAATTCTGAATTGCATTTTATGCTTTACAAATCTTCACTTATTTCACGTCATCATACACTGACAAACGATTGTTGATTTCTACCCGAATTTGTCTCAATTTTACTCTAATTAGAACCTAGTCTTCTGATTTCTCCAATACGTCCATTTTCTGTGGAAATCTCGCAAAACAAGGACCATTGCCTAGAAATGCTAGAAAGTCAAGATTGGTGCTACTTCGAAACTTCATATAACAGGGATCAACCTTCGGGCAGTGACAGTAATATTTCATTTCAAACTGGGACAACACATACCATATAAGTAGTACTTTTTAAGACATCACTCAACTAGACCTAAGAATACAGCCAAATGTTCAGTACAGGACTACAGGTCAGGTAGCTCAATGACTCAAAGCTGCCTAATTCATAAATAAGGATTGGAACAGCAAAATTTACGAGCCCGCTAATTACGAAATCGATTAGAAATTTATATTCCTGGAGAAGAAATTGAAATTCGTAAATCAATAATTGATTTGGTTGGCAAAATGATAAACTGAATTACCGAAATGCGCCATCTGGAATTCGAAGAGTGGAAGGGGGAGAGAGATATACCTATCGCGCGCGCTCTCGCGCGCGGTTGCTTCCTGCTGTCGCTGCTCGGTAGCAAAAAAACTGAGAATCTTCAAAATTATTTTGGGTTTCTTCTGTATGATTGATGAAAGAGAAAAACAACCTTAATCATTCAGAAAAATGGGGTTTATCTCGAGTTGGAATAAAAAAATGTAAGTTACGTTAAAAATAATATTTAGAAAAGTGTAACAATATTTAGCCATATATGTATAAGAGCTCTTATAAGTAGCGTTTAATTTTTTTTTTACAAAACACGATAATTCTTAGTGACGTTAATTTTTTTTATTTTATTTTTGACGATTCGATGTTTAATTAAAAAAACAATTATGTATCTATTAAAAAAAATTATAGTACGTAGATATTTTAATTGTGATTCAAAAAATATTAGATTTGGACTTACAGATTTACTGTACGCTCTGCAGTAAGTTGAGATATGAAAATTTGACTTAAAAAAATATAAATCAGACCCTGGAAGCCCAAACTCACCACGGTTAACATCATTTATGTCGTAATTCAATTATATACATAGGATAATTTTTTTGGATTTTTTTGATTAGAAATACATTTAATTTTTTAACCTAACATCGTTTGTACCAAAATGATTGCTACCATACAAAACAAAACATACTCTAAATACTCTACATTTAAAATGGTTTAGGGTTTAGGGATACGTAAAATACTCTACCTATCATACAAAACAAATCTAAATAGTGATTTAAACAGTGATTGCACAGTTTAAAAAGTAAATTCACTGTTTAAATAACTATTTAGATTTTTTTGTATCGTATGTAGAGTTTTTTACGTATCGTATTATACGATCAGTCTAAAAGTAAAAAATTAACGCATAGTTAGCGTCATTTAATTCGTAATTAAATTATCTACGCACAACAATTTTTTTAATTATTTTTTGAGTAATTATATAATTAAATTTATCACCTAATGCATTTAATCATTTCGGCCAAATTATAAAACAAACTATGTTAGGTTAAAAAATCACTGTATTTCTAATTCAAAAAGTTACCATAGGTAGATAATTAAATTACGACATAAATGTCGTTAACCGTGGTGAGTTTGGACTTATAGCGTCTGAGTTATATTAGTTTAGTCAAATTTTCATATCTCAACTTACGGCATAGCGTACAGTCAATCCGTAAGTCCAAATTTAATATTTTTTTGCATAATTTGAATCGCAATTAAAATATCTACGTACTATAATTTTTTTTCAGTAGATACATAAATTTTTTTTTAATTAAACATCGAGTCGTCAAAAACGGAAGAAGGTAGGGTTTTTAATAAAAAAAACACTACCTCGGGTAGCGTTTTTGTTCAAACGCTACTTGTAGTAGTGCTTATGCATAGTTTGCTAAATATTTTTTTCGGATATATACTTTTCTAAATATGTTTTTTAAAATGTTTACTTTTTGAAAGCATTCCCCGAGTTGGTCCTCAAATTCACAACATTTACAATTTTACCCTTAAACTTGCATTACATCCAATTAGATCTTTTTGAGGGAATAGTAGGGGTGTCAATTTTGGACACGGCCCATAGGTGAGTCGTGGATGATCCGTCCACGAGTCGTGTTTAGGTCAGACATGTTTGACCCACGAGTCATTTTGACACGACTCGTGTGACCCGTCCAATAAACAGGTTGTGTTTGGGTCGGAAAAAATATTTTTTTCAAAAAAATGTGTACTTAAAGTTTTATAATTATTTATATTTTAATTTAACATAAATAATTTGTTAAATTTATTAAATTATTTATATTTTAATTAAATTTAATTAATTGTTTATATTATAATTTAATTAATATATTTTTAAATTAATTCATTATTTTTAATTTGTATAAAGTATGTTTTTAATAAAAAAAATATTTTTTATTAATTAAGCCTAATTAAACTTCTCAAATTAATTAATATAATTTTTTATAAGATAATTGTATTATATATATATTATAAATATTGAAGAAAAGGATATATATAAGGCATTTCACCTTATTTCATTTTATATCCATATATCATTCCACAAAACAAATATTGAAATTCCAATTTCAATTCTATTTCAATTAATTAACCAAACAACATCATATTATTATCTCATATTCCTTACTCTTTTTTCCTATTCTCTGTTACGCATTCCTTATTTCAACAACCAAACACGTCGTAACTCTTTTCTATTAAGAAATGATATGTGAAATCATTATTGGGAAAATTATGAAAATGGTTCAACATGTTTTACGAAAATGATATTCCAACCCAAAAAATTGTGTTTTGGTACAACATGATTGTAAACAATTGTTTTTGGTACTTCCGTTCGAAATAGACGTGATTCTATCACGTGCAATGTCACGTGACCAACCATTCTGAAAACTGAACAAAAAAAACTATTATTTGCAATTCTTTTTTCTATCCTTATGCTCCTAGTTAGGAAACCCGCAAAAAATAACGTAAACGTAGCGGAGGTTGCGAAGCTTTTGTGGAAGTACTGCTATGAAGTCGAAAGTGCTAATGTGAACTTCCCTGGTTGTGAAGGTTGCGTGGGAAGTTCTTCATGGATCCTGGTAAGTACTCCTTGTACGTCTTCCTCTTCTAATCTGAAGTCCATGTCGAACACATCCCGAGAGTATGAGAGTCGATTGTACCACATTGGGTTGTTCTCCCAAGCAATTCTAGTTGGGACGTGGAACACGTCCCCTTCGTCGTCAATCTTTCTTGGCTTCCATTAGAATCTAAATAGTCATCCAGTTCATCCTCCAATGGTCTATTGCCTTTATCTTTTGACATTATTAATATCTTACAATCTCAAACACAAGCAAATTTAAAAGATTTTCCAATCAGAGACACGCAAATTCAGCTTACACACAATCAACACAACACTTCAAGAATCTGTTGCAACAACGACGAGACTTTTGTTTTGACGCTAACAGTTGTAGTTAAAAATATGGCTATTATGTCGGAATTTTTTGGCGTTATTATTACTTATTAGGCACAATGTATTTTCCATAAGTATAGGTTACATTTAGTGTGACCTTTTTCCATCACTAAGTGTTTCACATGGATGAAAGTGTAACAACAATCAATTTTTGATATTAAAAGTGTCCATTAGTTGCAGCTAACTTTATGTGATGAAAAAATAAGTATTAGGCAATGGAATTTGTTGTCGCTGTTGTATCTAAAACAGCAACGAAATAGTGGTGTTGTTATTGTGTTTTGTTGTCACTAAGTCACTGCTTGACGGAATAGTAACAAAGACATAAAATTGCAGTGCACATATATAGAAGAGACACGATTTTTTCTACCCATTAAATTGCAGCGCACATAACTCGATGTCGTCACTAAATGTTAAGAACCCCTACTAAACTGATAGAACCGCCACTAAACCGCATTGAACCGCCATTTAATTTTATAAAAAAAATTGTACCTTAATCTAAAAAACTTAACATAACTGTATATCACTCATTCTCTTCTGGACGCACTGCGTTCTTCTTACCGTTCAGCTCCCGTTGGCTTTCGTCCTGCGTTCGCCTACTTTAGATAAAGAGTGCGCGATGAAGAGCGAAGAACAATCGATGTCTCTGTTTGGGGTTTCTCATCCTCGACTGTCGGTCTTCCTCGCTCTTAGGTTAGGTTTTTGTCTTTCCTCTCTTGTCTTCTGAAGCTGGCCTCAGCCTCAACCTTGATTTTGTGGCTGGACTGAACCCAAAATCAAGGTATTGGGTTCAATTTGACTGAGTTTGCTAAGCACCCCATGTGGCACGGTGCTTCTCAAATCGAAATTGCTGAAAAGGTAAAGATTCATGGTTGTTGATTTGATCTTGGTTCCAAATTTTGAAGTTCTTCAAAGGTTATGAACCCAAAATTGACGAAACTGTGTTTATTCCTACATTTGGTGTTGGTGTTCTCTTTCAGCATAATTCGACCATTCTGGTGATTGTGTTGTGTCATAGTATATTGTTTAAGGTGGCTTCTATATCCGTTCAATGAGCCTTATTCAGATTACGAAAATTAGGTATAAATGATTCCGATTATTTAATTAAGGAGATGGTTTGCATTCTCGGCATTACGAGGTAAACATGAGAAGTGACAGTGTAGAAACTGATTTCTTAGAAAATATAAATCATAGAGGAAACTGAATTTGGGCATGCTAGGTTATGATGATTGAATCCTACCCTAAGAACTCCAGTTTCATATTTTTCACAGAAATTGCTTTGCAAGTTTCATTCTTAGGTGGACTCATATTCATGGTTTTTGTTTGACATATTCATGGTAGTTAGTCTTGTTAACATTTCGTGAGAAATGTTAATTTTAGACTTAGACCCATTGCTTTATGTAGGTGTAGCTGTATGAGAGTCATATGTGTGGTATGATTGACTTTTAGCTTATATATTAGTCTAAGTTTTATTTATGATTAAAATGGTGATCTACTAGGCAGATCTGTGGGTATTTTTGTATGAGAACTTTAGTATTGGTGTCTTTTTCCTGCAGTTTGCTAATGTATGCCTCTTATGGGTGTACACTATCTTGATGTTTAATTCAACGTGCTCCTTCATTACAACTCATATACATTGATATTTATATTACTCTTGTACCTATTTTACCTCTTTAGCCTAATTGTTCTCTTTAAATTTCTACTTTAGCTTTCGTTCTCTGAAATTGCAGACTGACCCAAATACTAGAGGTCCCATTCAAGGCTATGCAGTGCGATTTTTGAGAGACAGCAAGTCACATGTGTATCCTCTCCAAGTGGGGGCACCTGAAACTATTGATATAGTATCCCACATGGACATGATGGAGTTATCATGGGACAATCATCTTACGGAAGTATGTTACTTTTATATTTTGGCGCTTGATCTCCACCTAGTCTTAAGGATTATGAATTATGATTTGTTCTTTTACAGTCAAAAGTGTTGTAAGTTTGTAGTTTGGATGTTTATTAAGATGTATATATATACTTGGATATATAATATATTATATTTTTTACTCTGTATTGTGTAGTTCATATCATATAGCAATGACTAGATAATTAATAAAAACACATCATAAAAGTTTGTCATTAACAATGATTAGTGGTTGTTGACACAAAAAGTATGTATTTAGCAGCGACATAAACTGATATTAGTGGTTGTTATCACTAAAAATATGTATTTACAACAAGTAAATGGAAGTTGTTTCGAATAAAAGACAACCCTTCAAAGTCACGGCTAAAAATGCAATTCAACAATGAAATATTTTAATCAGTAAAGCCCATCTATAACATCGCAAATGTGTTCGTCTCCTTTTTATGGTGTTTAACAACAACCTTCTTTGGTTGTAAAGTCGTTTTAGGATATGTCATCTTAGCAGCGGCATCATCTTAGCTGTTGGATCGTGAAATCCTGGATGCTGATCTGGCAGTGAATTAAATGCCAGACAAGGATGGAAAGACGCTTCTGCTCCAACTCCGGTGAACCTGCAGGTAGGGGAGCGCAACAGAGGGTGTGTCTCTGGGTCCCTCTCCGATGCTTAAATCAGTATATGTGTGTATAAAACTCAAAACGTAAGGAACGTATGTAAAGCAATGGTATTTATAGGGTAGGAGAGATCAAACCGTATAAGGCAACTGAATATCTTAGTGTATATTGTGTTGCTGAAGATTCGGATCGTGGGATATGGCAGTTACTGTGAGATATTGCAGTTACCAAATCTAATCTTTAGTGAATATGTGACCGAGATACGCGGGATATCACGACCACTCTCTTATTAACGGTTTAGTGGGACCAGAGGAGAGAGGCAGGGCTCTCTTCGGGGCGAGCACTCTCATGGCGAGCAGTGAGAGGTCGCGGCCTGGTGAAGAATGACGAGCACTCAGGGCGTCCTCAGAGACTTTGGGCTCGGTTCTGGGCCATTCTATGGAGGCCGGTCCGGTTCGAATGTCATGGGCTTACCCCCTCTATAGTTATTGGGCCTTCGAGGCCTTTTCTGGGCTGTCACTATCGATACCCAACATTTGCCCCCGAAGCTTGATTGAAGTTTCTTCAGTCGAGCTTTATTTCCTGGTAGGGTTTTAGATAGTGACGTCTCAGATTCGGTTTTCTTCGTTTCTTGTAATGGTTCATGACCTTTGAGGCATTTTGAGCTCGTTTGGCGAGCAGTTTTTTCTTCGTCAAAAGCTGAAAAAATATCCTTCCTTGTATTCCCCTTTGACGATCACTCGAGGTGACCTAGGTTTATGAAAGTCTATCTTTCTTGGTTAGACGATCACTACCTGCCCGAGGTATTTCTGATAAAGCCTATTAGTGCGCTGGCGACCACCTTGTCTCCTTAGTGGACTTTTATCATTTAATAACTGCACAGTTGTCCAGAAATCGAACGGTCACTTGAGGCACGCCTATCATTTACTTTTCCGTAAACCCAGGGTAGTCTGACAGCTGTCTGTACCAGCCAACCGTTTGTCTCCCCGAGTTGTCTCTTGGAATTCTGACATTGCTTCGGTTTTTTCCAAAAAGGTGCAATTATTCTCCTGTGTCGCTTCGATTCGCCCGTGGCGGTTACTCCTTTTTGGGCCTATATAAGAGACATCCGTTTCTCTGTTTTGTTCTTTACGCTTATTCACTCCTTCAGATTTCCAGAGCTTCTTCGCGAACCTTCTCCTTTCCTTTTCAATCTTCTTCGATATTTTTCAACCTTTTCTCTCCACTGCTTCCATGGCTACCCGAGGTCAAAGAGTCAAGCACACAGCCGTCAAGGGGTCTAAGAATGCCAATGCCCCCATGGCCATTAGGGATGGCGTTGTGCCCCCCTCAACGGGGGGACAGCCTGACGTGGGGAGATCCGCAGCCGCCCCAGTGGTGGTGGATGGGCCTGAGCTCCAGACGCCCATCTTTTCTCCAAAAGGTAAACCTCTTTCCTTTCAGTGTTCTGTTTTGGTAATATCCCCTGCTGTTCTTTAAGACCATGGTGGCGCTTGGTGGCTTCAGTGTGGAGGATGCTCCTAGGTATCCTGGCTTAGGTCTGCATTTTCCTCAGGACGGAGAGGTTTACATTTATGCGGCCCAGATCGATGCTGGGTTACGTTTTCCTCTCTGTGAGGATTTGCAGACATTGTGCCAGTTTTACGGGATTCACCCCACGCAACTCGTTCCTAATGCCCTCAGGATGTGGGTCGGTTTCAAGTTCCTGTGCATACGCCAGGAATGGGCGTATTCACTGGCCTTGTTCCGGTGTTTCTTCCGACTGGCAGCAGGGGCGAACCACCTCCACCACTTCCAACCACGCTGACCGAAGTTTTCAGAGTGGGGAGGCCCTCAAGGATGGATTTGGAACGTCCATGTTTGTCTGGTCGATGATTTCCGGGCCACTAACTCCAACTACAAGAAGTTTTACTTCTTGTACAAGGGGGGTGTACCCTGGAAATTGTTTACTCCGGACAAGGATTTTCCTCCTTCCTTCGAAGAATTGTCAGGGAGTGACCGGAACGCCATCGACGACCTGTATCGGCTGCATCGGTCGTCCCAGTTCAAGTCCATTCGCTCAGTGGCGGAGACTACTGAGAATGCGCTTGAGATGGCGGGCATTCATCAAGCCACGCCTATCTTTGATGATTGGGTAATTCTCTAACCCTTATCTTGTTTTATCACTTGTAGGCAAGGTTGTAAGCAAGAGCCGAAAACTGATAGGTCTCTTTGATGACCAGGGATCGGCGGGGTTGTCCTCCGACCAGGCGCTGCTGAGCTCTCCTCCTCCCCCCTCTAGGCGATCGTCCAAGAGGAAACCAGAGGAGGCCCTTCCTTCGGCCCCTGCTGGCCCTTGCCAGCGAGGTATGTTGTTTCACACTGTGTTATTTCCATATTCCGATTTATTTCTAAGTTTTCTGAATTTGTTTGACGTGACTTTCTTCTTTTTGTTTTGCAGAAGAGTCCACGGCTGACGTGGTCCGAGACCCTTCTCCTCCTCCTGCCAAGAAGGTCAGGAGTGAGGAACAGCCGGCTGTTGAACAGTATCCTCCTCCTCCTCCTGAGGGTCCTTCCACTGGTAAGGGGAAGGCTCCCGCTTCGGCGGTCATCCCTCCTTCTCCTCATGGCCCTACGGCTGGCCAGGGGAAGGTTTTATCTTTGGCGCCCCTCCTCCTACGGCGTCCGCGATCCCCCCGAAGGAGTCTGGGACCCAGCAGAAGGGGCCCGATGCCCCCAGCTCCTCAAGGGTTCCTGAGGAGGAGTATTGCCCTATGGCGAGCTTGTTCCAGCCGCTCAAGGCTGCGAGCTCTCGGGGTGCTTGGTTCCCTTGTGGGGACCTTTCGAAGAAGGGGTGCCCTGCCCAGAAGAGCCTCCGGGGAAGCCCGGACCTGTGCATGCGGCTCCTTGATGAGATAATTCCCCCAAGGACCGTTCGTCCATCCCCACGGAGCTTCCTCAGATCGAGGGGTTCCTTCGGTCACATTACGAACGAGTCGCTCTGGTAAGACCTCGTCCCCTTTTCTTTTTTCGTAGTCGTTCCCTTTTATCCGTGTCCTGACAGTTCTCATTTTTCTTTTGTTGTCAGCTCGTTCGGGAAGAGGTGATGATCGGCGAGCTCGCCGGCAAGCATTCAGACCTGCTTGTCGAGCTGGAGCAATACCGGAGCACGGGGATCACCCCTGGGCAGCTGGAGGCTATCAAGACGACCGCTGACGCGGCGATCGCCTTGGTGGACAATGCCCGGTCGGAGTACTTCAGCAAAGAGCAGCGCCTCCTTGCTGATATCAAGCGGAGGGAGGCCGATGTGGCGGCTGCCCTTCAGGATTTTGAAGCCCTTCATCAGTGCCTTGATGAAGAAGAAGCGGTCCGGGCTCGCCTAGAGGCTGAGTTGAAGGAGGCTCGTGCTCAGGTGGCCGAGTCGGACGCTCTTCGGGTCGCCTCTGAGGCGCAAAGGGCTGCTGCTGACGCCCAGAGGGAAGCTGCGGAGGCCCAGAGGGACATAGCTGAAGCCAGGGGGATCGCCCTGGAGGAGGAGAAGAACCGGTTGGCTGATCAGCTAAAGGCGGTTCCTTCACCCCAAGCCGTGGTCGAGGAGTTCAAGGCCTCCGAGGACTTTAAAGACCAGGCTCTAAAGGTGATGAAGTCGGCGATTGCCGATTTTCTCCAAGACCTGGTGGAGGAGGTCCAAGCGGTCGACCCCAACTTTCCCCTTGGGGAAGTTGAATCCCTGAAGAGCTTCTTGCGGGGTCGCCTTTATCGGCCCGCTGTTGCTGAAGAGACTGCCCCCTGAAGGCGAGCCCAGTACTCCTGCCCCCGAGGATCCCAAAGCTTGAAGCCTCCAGCTCCTTGGCGACCGTATTTCTTTATCTTTATTAGATAGCTGTTTTTGTAATTTTTTGTTTCGGTTTGTAATTATTTATTTAAGACTTGGTTTCTTTATATGTCTTTATATTCATGAGCCTTTAATCGAATTCGAACATATTTGGCTATCCAATATCTTAATCATAATTACTCTCGACTTTTTTGCTGTATAATGGCTTCGTCTCTTAAAGTCTCAGACCGAGCATAAGTCTATACGAAATTTTCTCAGGACAATACTCTGACACTTAAAAGCACAAACTTCTAAGTTCAAAGAGATATCACCTTCCTTGAAGTTTACACCTTCGAGGTGTTTGCATAATAGCAGGGAATTTGTGGATTTTAAGGCTTCGTCATCCATAGTGATCGCCTAAAATTTCTTATCCGTTGTTTAATGGGTTGATAGAAGATCTCTTTGTCTGTCTTTGGCGTCTACTTTCCCGTTTTTGCCTAATTCTATTGTTAGGACTTTTTGGCCTGACTTTGGCGTCAGGGCTTTTGGCCTAGCCTTGTTACTAGGGCTTTTGGCCTAACTTTGTTGTTAGGGCTTTTGGCTTATCTTTGGCGATAGGGCTTTTGGCCTAGCCTTGTTACTAGGGCTTTTGGCCTAACTTTGTTGTTAAGTTTTTTTGGCCTATCTTTGGTGATAGGGCTTTTGGCCTGACTTTGGCGTCAGGACTTTTTGGTCTATCTTTGGCGATAGGGCTTTTGGCCTGACTTTGGCGTCAGGGCTTTTTGGCCTATCTTTGGCGATAGGGCTTTTGTGCCCGATTTGGTTATCAGGTCTTTTTTCTTCGACTTGTTTCGAGTGGACACGCTTTGTGAAGGAATGACTTTCTTTTATTAACATAACAGTTTGATTACAAGCTATGTATAAAATCTTCTTAAACGCTCAGAATTGAATGGACGGGGTAACCTCTGGCCTTCGGTGGTTTGCAAATAGTAGGATCCTGGTGCGGTGATCTCTACTACCTTGTACGGTCCTTCCCATTTGGCTGAGAGTTTGTTTTTACTGTCCAACCTTGTGAATTCATTCCTTCTCATAACCATCTCCCCCACGAAAAATTGGCGAGCGCTGACTTTTCTGTTGAAGTATCAAGCGATCGCCAAGCGCATCTTTGCTTGTGTCTTTTCCGAGAGCCATCTCTTTTCCTCTGCTAAGTCGAGGTCAGTTCTGCGCTCGATCTCATTTGCCTCCGCGTTAAAGTGTAGGACTCTGTGGGTAGGCACTGCTATTTCGGTTGGCGCTACTGCTTCTGATCTGTACACTAAACTGAAAGGCGTTTCTCGTGTGGCCGCCTTAGGTGATGTTCTGATGGCCCATAATACGTTTTCCAGTTCATCTGCCCAATTACCTTTGAATGCTCGAACCCTTTTCTTGTTGGTTGCTTCAGCTTGCCCATTCGTTTGAGGATGATGTACTGAACTGAAACGATGGTCGACATGATATTCTTCACAGAGCCATTTCAGCTCCTTCCAACAAATTGCGGACCATTATCACTGATGAGTATTTTAGGAATGCCAAACCTGGAGAATATGTTGACCTGTAGGAACTTGATGACCTGGAATTCTGTTGTCGAAGCTAGAGCTTTCGCCTCTATCCACTTAGTGAAGTAGTCGATTGCCACTATAATGTGAGTACGCTGACCAATGCTAATAGGAAAAGGACCCAATATATCGATTCCCCATTGAGCGAAAGGCCAGGCACCCGCCATTGGGGATAATAGTGTTGATGGTCGACCCGATCGTGGTGCAAATTGCTGGCAAGTCTCAGACTTCTGTGTTAATTCAGCCGCATCTTTCCCCAAGGTCGGCCAGTAATATCCCAATCTGAAGATTTTCCTGGTCAGTGATCTAGCTCCTTCATGACATGTCGCCGCCCCTTCGTGAGCTTCTCGAAGAACCTTTTCTGTTTCAGGATGAGCAACACATCTCAAGTAAGGAGTCGAGTAGCCTCTTCTGTAGAGTTCCCCATCGATGATTAGATAACTGGCTGCGAGTCTTCTAATTCTCGTGGATTCGCCTTCGTCCTCTGGGAGGATCCCTTCTTTTAAATAATTCTGGAACGGGGTCATCCATGTGACCTGTCCTTGAATGTTGAAGACCTCTGCTCTGCTTTCCAGGACTGAACATAGGGCTTTTTCCAGAAATTGCACATCCTGGATTGTCGTTCCCCCGAATGCCAGTTTACTCAAAGAATCTGCCATCTGGTTTTCTTGGCGAGGAATAGACTCAATCGTGAAATTTGGGATTTCCGCGACCAGATTCTTGGCAATGCTGAGATATTTCTTCATCTTTTCTCCCCTTGCCTCGTAGGCGCCATTAACCTGATTGACAATAAGCTCTGAGTCACTTTTTACCTTAAGCGCAGTTATACCCATTCCTTTTGCCAGTCTGAGTCCAGTGATAAGAGCCTCATATTCTGCTTCATTATTGGTCGCCGGGAATGTCAAGGCGATCGCGTACATTAGAGGCTCGCCCTCAGGAGGAATAAGAATTAAACCTGCCCCCGAGCCTTCTTTTGATGAAGACCCGTCCGTATAGAGTTCCCAGATTTGATTGTTGTCTGCTAACTGACTTGGCCTATTTTCTGCTTCTGTTTGACCGTTACTCGTGCTTTCCACTATAAAATCAGCTAGTGCTTGACCTTTGATGGCCGTTTTTGGCGCAAATTTGATCTTGAACTCGCTGAGCTCGATCGCCCACTTGACCATTCTTCCTGAAGAATCTGGTTTCATCAGGAAGTTTTTGAGAGGTTGATTGGTGAGGACCGTGATGTCGTGCGCATGAAAGTAAGGTCTCAGCTTCCGAGCAGCAATAACTAAGGCATAGAGATACTTCTCAATCTGGACATATTTTATTTCAGCTGAGTTGAACATTTTGCTAATGAAATACACTGGACTCTGAACATTATTTTCCTCCCTTATTAAGACAGCACTGGCTGCCACATCGCTAATGCCTAGATAAAGGAAAAGCTGCTCGCTTGGAACGGGCTTTGCTAGAGCTGGGAGTGTTTGGATATGCCTATTCAAGGATTGGAACTCTTCCTCGCAGTCTGGCATCCACTCGAACTTGCAGTTGGCCCTCAGAGTTTTGAAAAATGGGAGGGACCTGTCGCTCGCTTTGGAGAGGAAGCGGTTGAGAGCAGCTAGGCGTCCATTCAGGCATTGGACTTCCTTGTGGCAGGTTGGCGACTTCATCTCTTCTATGGCCTTTAGCTTTTCCGGGTTTGTTTCGATTCCCCTTTTGCTGACCATGAAACCCAGAAATTTACCGGACTTGACCCCAAAGGCACACTTGGCAGGGTTCAGGCGAACACTGTGTCTCCTCATGCATTCAAAAGCTTCGCGGAGGTCCGTTGTGTGAGGATTTCCCTTGATGGTTTTGACGAGCATATCATCCACGTAGGCCTCCATATTCCTCTCCAGCATGTCCTGGAACAGTCGGTTCACCATCCGCTGATAAGTTACCCCGGCATTGATGAGGCCAAACGGCATCACCTTGTAGCACAGAATGTCCCCATCAGCATAAAAGGCGGCGTGAGCCTCATCGTCGGGATGCATTCTGATCTGGTTGTAGCCTGAGTAGGCGTCCATGAAGCTCAGCATCTCATGACCCGAGGTAGCATCGACCAGCTGATCAATCCTCGGAAGAGGATATGAATCCTTGGGGCAAGCCTTGTTCAAATCGCGGAAGTCGACGCACATCCTCCACTTGTCGTTTGATTTTTTAACCAAAACTGGGTTGGCGACCCAGCTCTGGAATCTCACCTCTCTAACGAAGTCAGCTTCAATCAACCTGCCGACTTCCTGCCTGATCGCCAAACGTTTGTCTGTCCCGAATGATCTTCTTTTTTGGGCGATTGGCTTGATGGAAGGTTCTATTCTGAGCTCGTGGGAGATGATATCTGTGCTGATTCCTGGCATGTCGCTCGGCTGCCAGGCGAAGAGCTCTTTAAATTCTTTGAGGAGGGCGGTCACGACCTCCTTCTGATCCTCCTTCAAGGTGGTTCCAATGTGCACCTTCTTGTCCGGACCATCTATTTTGACATCCTCCAACTCTTCCATAGGTGCTGGCCGAGCCAAGTCCTCGCGGGGGTCGACCTCTGTTTCAATGGCGAGCGCCTCCATTTGGTTCTTCCTGCGCAAACAGTTCACATAGCATTGCGGCGAGGAAGGCTGATCTCCGAGCACTTCTCCAATCCCGTTGGGAGTGGGGAACTTCATCTTCTGGTGGACAGTGGAGGCCACAATCTTGTTCGGGTTGATCGTGGTCCTCCCTATGATGGCGTTGTAAGATGTAGGTGAATCGACCACCAGGAAAGTGACCGATACCTTGATGCTCTTCCATCCCTCGCCAAAAATCACTGGCATGGTGATAGCCCCCAGTGGATAAGTTGTCCTTCCCGCAAACCCAATCAGTGGAAAGTCGACCCTCTTCAGGTCACGTTTGGACTTGACCATCTTTTCAAAAGCGTCCAGAAATAGGATATTTGTCGAGCTGCCTCCGTCGACCAGAATTCTTGCAACGTCACAGCCGTCAATATCTGCTGTGATAACCAGAGCATCGTTGTGGGTGGTGGTGACATGTGCCAAATCATCTTCGGAGAATGAGATGACAATGTTCTCTTCAGGTCGGGGCCGCTTCCCCAACTGAACTGCTGTGGAGATCTGAGTGGCATAGACCTCCCTTGCGCTTGACCTCTCGCCGCCTGCACCGAAGCCTCCCGCAATCAGATTTACTCTCCTCTTGCTTCCAGATGCCTCAGTTTGTTCTGCAGGGGCTGGCGAACGATGTCTCCTGAGGGGCGTTCGACTTCTGTCTCGCCCTGCCACGAATTCCTTCAGCATTCCCCCCTGAATCAACTTCTCTATATCCCGCTTCAGAATGCGGTAGTCATCTGTCTTGTGGCCCTTGCACTTGTGGTATCTCCAATAGCTCTCGACATCCTATCCCATGGGCTGACCACCTCGACGAGGCATTGGTGGCCTCGCCAAGGATCTCCTCTCCATCTCGACTAGTACCACTGAGATCTGCCTATTTAAAGGCGTGAAGTACTCAGGGACCTCTGGATGGCGAGGCGCTGGATTAGACTCGACCCGGGGCCTGTTGTCCTTTCCCTTCTTCTCCTTCTTCACCTCCTTCTTACCATCGCGTCGGGGTTCATGGACTACCCTTAGCGAGGTCGTCGGGAAGTCCGTCTCCGTATTCGCCCTCTCAAGGTCTATGAAACATTTTGCTCTGGACGCCAACTCCTCCAGCGTTTCAATCTCCTTCACATGATAGCTGTTTCGCAGCTTCCTCGAGGCCTTGTTGGCCACATCCAGACCCCTGTAAAATGCTCGAATGATCTCCCCATCCGAGATTCGGCGGTCTATCTCCGTGACGTTCTGATGGAAGCGCCCATAGAAGTTGGATAGCGACTCTCCAGGCTGTTGTTTGACCGAGTCAAGGGCGACCACGCTCTTCAGCAACTGGCGTTCGCCCATATATCTCTCCAAGAACTTGCTTCTTAACTCTGCCCAAGTTCCGATTGATCCTGCAGGGAGGCCGAAGAACCAGGACGAAGTCGAACCCGAAAGAGTAGATGGAAATAACAAAGCCAAGTGATTGGGATCATTTGACTTACCCAGGAGAGAGACCTCATGTTTGTTGACATGTACGGTGGGATCTCCTCCACCGCTATACTCAGGTATGGCCCAAGTAACTACATCCTTTGGGATTTTGATGGCGACGAGCTCGTCGGTAAAAGGATGAGCAGACTGCTCCTTGAAGGGAGCTACGAATGTCAGCTGTCTTTCCTGGAGCCTTTTATTGAGGAGGTCATCCATCTGATCCACAGTGCAGTACATAGGCGAGGTTCCGGGTGGAGGAGGACCGGAAGGATTGACAGTGTATGCGGCTGCTGGCTCCTTGGTGTATGCCGGAGGTAGGGACTGCTGACCTGACGTCATTTCCTGATCCTCCTGAGGTGTAGTGGGACCAGGATTTGCCGCTTCCGAGGGTGAGGGCCCTGTGGCAGCAAGGCGGTGGTTTTCCTTAGGAGCAGATGGATTGTTTTCTTGAGGAGCAGGGGCTTGGCGGCGCGCCTGTCCTTGGATGGCTTCCAGCAGGGAGACCATCTCTGGGGTTAAATGGATGTCTTGCCCAGCAATGTGGACTGTCTGCGGCGCCGGGGCTCCGTTTTGATTAGCAGCGGGGGTCGGTCTTGAATCACCGACATGCTCTCGAGTTGTTCGCAGAGGAACGACATTAGCTCCTGCTCGGCTGGCAGGTTCCTGTTGAAGTGGTGAAGCGACGGCGGAATCAGAGCTATCTGAGGATCGCTCCCTGGTCTGGTTCCGACGGTTGCTTTGGGATCGAGTTCTCATGGCTGAATTGCTCGTTTCCCACAGACGACGCCAAATGTTGGATCGTGAAATCCTGGATGCTGATCTGGCAGTGAATTAAATGCCAGACAAGGATGGAAAGACGCTTATGCTCCAACTCCGGTGAACCTGCAGGTAGGGGAGCGCAACAGAGGTGGTGTCTCTGGGTTCCTCTCTGATGCTTAAATGAGTATATGTGTGTATAAAACTCAAAACGTAAGGAACGTATGTAAAGCAAGAGTATTTATATGGTAGGAGAGATCAAACCGTATAAGGCAACTGAATATCTTAGTGTATATTGTGTTGCTGAAGATTCAGATCGTAGGATATGGCAGTTACTGCGAGATATTGTAGTTACCAAATCTAATCTTTAGTGAATATGTGACCGAGATACGCGGGATATCACGGCCACTCTCTTATTAACGGTTTAGTGGGACCAGAGGAGAGAGGCAGGGCTCTCTTCGGGGCGAGCACTCTCATGGCGAGCAGTGAGAGGTCGCGGCCTGGTGAAGAATGACGAGCACTCAGGGCGTCCTCAGAGACTTTGGGCTCGGTTCTGGGCCATTCTATGGAGGCCGGTCCGGTTCGAATGTCATGGGCTTACCCCCTCTATAGTTATTGGGCCTTCGAGGCCTTTTCCTTACTGGGCTGTCACTATCGATACCCAACATTAGCAACGGTCAATTGGCGATGTTTAAACGATTTAGCGACGGAGGCTACACTGACACAGATTTCGTTGTTGCCCCGTGATAGCAGCGCCAATTCACAGCTTAACAACGATTTTCCGCCGACGCTAATGCACGAGTTTCTTATAGTGCAAACATACCATAAACAAAACATTTAAACAAACACACAATTGAGCAAAATCAACATGCTTTTCCCAAATTAAATGAACATTTAGCAAAATCAACACCATCAACAAAACATTTCATCAGTCGTTTCTTCTGCATTTTCGAAAAATCAACAAATCTTCACAGTAACCGAACTTTTCAACATCTAAACCTAAGTAAGACTCTTCAAATTTTCAGTCCTAAATATGCCTTAAACACGTAAAAACCAAGACTTTCGAAGATAAAAACAAAGAAAATAATCACTTTAAGGTTTTTCTGAACTTGTTGTTGCGAAAATAGGGATGATCGGACCCTTTCTCACAGACAAACCTATGCAACAAAGGAAGATGGAGCGACAACACCTACTTCTCCAGTCGCCCAGCACAATCGATCTTGTCAAGCGAAATGAAGGAAACGAATGAAGATGCAGAATCACTACACACTTCATTGGGAGGCCACAAAGCGAGGAAGAACCAGAGGAGATGAGAGCATTTTGGAGAGACGAACAAACACAACTGACAAAAGTTGAAAAAGTCGAAGGAACTAGGGAGGGTATTTAGGTATTTAAATATATATATATATATATAAGATCACGTGATAAAAAGGTGACTAGTTAACGTGAAAATTAAACGACGGGTGAATGGAAGGTTCAATTACCATCATTTCCCAACATATTGAACAAAATTAACCATTGTCTTAAAAACATGTGGAACCAAAAACTATTTTTGTCAAACATGTTGCACCATTTTAAGACTTTTTCCAACATTATTATATATACATATAATATAATATTCAACTTAAGGAAAATTTACGTAATACAAATAGTCTAAATTCTTTTAAAAAAATGATGTATTAACTTGCAAAAATGTATAAAAACATTGAAAAGTATGAAGTAATTTTGAAAAATGTAAAAAATTCAAATTAAAAAAGAATTAAATATTGAAAAAGCAAAGTGTAAATATTTACCAAAAAAATGGAATTTTGAAAAATTAAATTAAATAAAATAAATGTCAATTTGAGAATACAAAAAAATAGTTTAGAAATTTATTTATTTTTCAAGAAATAAAAATAGAAAAGAAAAAAATGGTAAAGGGCCTTAACCCTTAACCATTCTATATATATTTATATATATCAATTTCTATTAAATATGTTTTTAACTTTTCAAAAGGTATGGGGAAAATACTCTGGCGCATTTATTTGCTTTACCTAAGTAACAAAATCATTTGAGATTGAATACAACGCTTCTGATACATGTGTCAATGTTGAACTTATGAAAGAGTGGAAGTCAACAACATATTTTAGTGAGAAGTTGACTAGTGTTGCACTAAGTCATCCCACTTATAACCTACACTTAATTAGTTATTTGTGAATTAGGTGCGTGTGTGCAGTCGCTTCTCTCCACTGTTCGAAGAATCCCCCAGATTGTTAGGGTTATCCTCGTGACATCTCTAATCCAACTGCTCCAATTGGCAGTTGATCGTTGGCATTTATTGCCTACAGTCCAATCAACCAATCACAATGGACAAACAAAGCTTGGCACAGTGAAGATTGCTTGTCTCCCATGCAGCAACGAACGTAACAACTGCAGCTACAAGGGACGGAAGTAAGCTCTGTTTTCTCGCCTGAGACCTGGTACCGATCACTCGCCGCCACTGACCATCACGCCGGAGCTGTCAGCGCGGGGAACTGAACCAATATCAGGCACCTTATTCAAGCCTCCGACGAAAGCAACAGGGGAGAGCCCTGCACCTATGACAGACTCACCTTGGGCTGAGGCTCTTGACAGACCCGCCCTGTGCGCCGTGACAGACCCACCTCCGACAAAAGAAGCAGCGAGCATCAAGCTCAGCCTAGGCACCCGCGCTGCTGAGCAACCTCCAGCGAGCCGACAGGAGGAGACCACAGATGCCCTGAACATCACTACACCACACCAAGAACACGATCGGTCTTTGTAATCTATCATATAAACTATATCTGTATTACCCTAATCCGAGCCCATTTTGATCTTCTTTTAAGCCCGTGTCGAGGAGATGGCTGCCAGCTACGGTGACGACGACTGCACCCACGAAGACACAATGACATATCGTTCTAGTTCTGGAGAAAAAAACAGCCCCGGGGGTCAAGAGGTGGACCTCGACTCAAACAGTTTCGGGAAGGATGAGGTGTGTTATGTGGGCAAAGTGCTTGCCCAAAAGCAAATAAAAACAGAATGTGATTTTAGGAGTGCTCTGGGCGGCTTGGGCCCGGTATGGTAAAGTCACAACAACGGAGGCAGAACCGGGAATACTATTGTTTGATTTTGAGAACAAAGACAATGCTAACCGTATCCTAGACCGTTCGCCATGTACAGTCAATGGTCATATTCTTAATATAAAGTGTTGAGACCCGAAGGTGGGAGTTAAAGAGGTCGACTTCAATAAGGTCAATTTCTGGATCCAAGATCATAACCTAGGGACAGAAAAGTTTAATGATGCCAATGCTTGGAAGATAAGCAACATGGTAGGAAAGTGCCTAGAAATTGATAAGATTGATGGGAGAATATATAGAAGCTATTTGAGGATGCAAGTAGAATTGAATGTTGACATAGCCCTAATGCCAGGATTTTGGTGGAAAAACTCTATTGGTGAAAAGAAATGGGCAACTATAAAGTATGAACGTCTGTCTGATTTTTGCTATGGATGTGGTTTATTGGGACATACGACACAAACATGCAAACAAGAAATTTAAAGGGCCGAAAATGACCCAGATACACCGGCATACGGACCATGGCTTGTGGGGGTCCGACCAAAATAGGCCTCACCACGGAAACACGTGGTAGGTGAAGAGACCCAGGGCACAAAACCGAACCACACCGCAAGGAAATCATGGTCTGATATCATGGCCGAGGCAAAAGCAAAGGCCGCACAAAGGACCCCCAAACAACATAGACCGAGGACCTCATGCAATGAAACAAGGGAGGGGGAAGATGTTGAGACGCCGAAGTTCGGAGCGCACAAGGAAACAGACCCTATGGAGACCGAGCAATTAAGCATGGGAGGCAACCGACCCGGTCCCGAACTAATGACGGATGAGATGACAATTGATGAACCCCACAACCCCAAAGCTATCACCATACACTCCAACCCATACCATCCCACATCCATGCCAATGCAGCCCATCACCACCACCCCATCCAAACCGAACACCACCTCCCGAACTGAAACCCTATCCCTGCCCACAACCCTCCCCAAACCCATCTCGCCCATTCCCCACAACCGAACCCCATCCACCATCCACCCAACCCAATACCCAAAGCCAACAATACCTTCATGGACCATACACACGACCCACCTCCATGCCCATAACCCCGAGCTGAAGTATTCCCTACACACCATACACATACCACATCCCATGATCACCTTCCTTCCCGACAACCCGAGCCAACCATACCCGGCCGAGACCACAAAGCCAATCCAAACCTACATAGTCGAACCCACCCGATACACCCCCACCTCTCCGACTATGATGACACAAAGCAATACATCAGGCCCTACCTCGACAAAATGACACTTAAGAGGTCGGGTGAGGACATGGAGGACCAACTGCATGGGAAGAGACTAAGGGGGCCGAATGTGACCACCACTATAAAAGAGCAAAAGGTCCGAACTAGCCCAAGGCGACGCGCTAGCATGACAAACCCTAACCGAAAGAAGAGAATAACAAGGAAACCGAAAAAGGTGGAGGGTCAAGGGAAGACGAGACACATGCAAATGGTTCTGGTGGCTATCCCAAAACAGCCACGGGTTCCCAATGAATGCACTATCATGGAATTGTCGGGGCTTGGGGTCGGCCTTGACAATTCACCACCTACTAGACCTCAACAAAAGGTATCGCCCACACATTATATTCTTAATGGAAACTAAGAATGGGGATACCTACTGCGAGAAGATACGAAAGAGGATAGGAATGGATAATAAGCACTATGTGAACCCCAACGGTTCGTCCGGAGGGCTAGCATTATGGTGGAAAACGGATACGAGGATTACGGTTCTGCATGCCGAACCGAACTATGTGGATTGCGAGGTGTAAATGGAGAACAATACCGAACCAATGTACGTAACATGGGTCTACGCAAGCACGGAGGTCCGTGAACGAACTCAACTTTGGAACCTCCTAAAATCTTTAGGGAGGGGCCAAAGAGGAGCATGGATGGTCCTAGGGGATTTCAACACAATTTGCCACTCTCATGAAAAACAAGGTGGAAGACGGAAGTCCCAAAGACAAATGGATGAATTCAAACAAGTCATTGAGGACCTTGGAATGGAGTATTTGGGAGCTAAAGGTCATCCGTTCACATGGTGTAACAACCGAAGTGGAACGGAAAGGATAAGCGAGCGCATTGACCGTGTGCTAATCAACACGGTTTGGGCATCACGGTTCGAGAGAGGGAGATGCATTAATGAGCTCACGATTGGGTCGGACCATGCACGAATGGTGGTCCAACTCAAACAACCAAGAAGAAGGAGAAGGAGACGATTCAAATTCGAGGCAATGTGGCTCGAAAAACCGGAGTGCCAAGAGGTCATTAAAGATGCATGGGTAAGGCAAACTAGAGGAAGTGCGATACAAGGGGTGTACAAGAAGTTGCATAAATGTCGGGTGAAACTCACGACATGGAGTAAGGCATGTTTCAGCCATAATGTGAAGGAAATAGAAAAAACAAGGGAAGCAATGAGAAGAAACATGTTAGGAGGGCTGAATGACCATGGGGTCCAAGAAAGATAAACGCTTGAAGAATGAACTACAAAAATTATGGATGAGGGAGGAGAAATATTGAAGGCAACGACCGAGGATCAAATGGCTTAGGGATGGTGATAGGAACACAACGTTCTTCCACCATACCGCAATAGCGAGGAGGAGACAAAACCAAATATGTAGGCTACGGGGAGAGAATGGGGAGTGGATAGAAGAGGAAGGAAGGATTGCGTTTGAACTTCATCGATATTTTGGGCATATGTTTACCGTGGAATGAACGGATCCGGGGGAAGAATTTTTGAGTTGTATACCGCACCAAGTAACACCCGAAATGAATAAAAACTTGACTAAGGAGGTGACGGATGTCGAGATAAGGTCGGCCACATTTCAGTTAGGAGGGTTTCGAGCTCCAGGTCCAGATGGTTTCCTGGGTCTGTTTTATCAAAGGAACTGGAACATTGTGGGGGCAAACGTCATCACCGCGGTCAAGGCCTACTTCCGAACAAGTATCCTTCTTAACCCCCTAAATAATACGGATATAGTTTTGATTCCAAAGGTACCGATCCCGACGAGTCCTCATGAGTTTAGGCCAATAAGTTGCTGTAATTTCTTGTATAAGATCATATCCAAAGTGTTGGTGAATCGATTGAAATGTTATCTATCAGAACTTATCACTCATTTCCAGAGTGCATTTGTATTACGTCGGCATATACAGGACAACATCATTGTGGCGCATGAGGTGTTCCATCATCTGAACATGTCTAGGGCCGAAAACAGATTGGAATGTGCTTTGAAGATAAACATGCAAAAAGCGTATGATAGAGTGGAATGAGAATTTTTAATCACCACACTAAGGAAACGGTGTTTTGATGAGAAATGGTTAGGGTGGATAAGGGAATGCATGACAACAACAACATACCAAGTGGTGATGAATGGGGAAATAACAACCCCCATTACTCCAACACGAGGTATCCGACAAGGTGATCCCTTATCACCCTATCTATTCATTCTTCTTGCTGATATCCTCTCTAGGAGAATGGAGGGGGCAGCTCGGGATGGTACTATTCAAGGAATTACACTAAGGAGACATTGCCTGGAGCTCCACCATTTTTTCTTCGCGGATGATTCCTTGTTCTTCATACGAGGTACACCGACAAATGCTAGAGGACTATGGAACATGCTAGACAAGTGTCGGGCCAAAGGATCAATCGAGACAAATTCACTCTATATTTCAATAAGGGTGCCGAAACAAGTGCTAAAAGGGTTGTGGAGGAATCTCTTCATATTCGAGGCACGGGGGATCCGGGTAAATACCTTGGGTTACCATCGATATGGGGCGATCAAATAAGGAGGCGTTGGGTTCATTGAAGACAAAAATCAGGGACAAATTGGGAGGGTGGAGACCGAAAACACTTAATCAAGCCGGGAAGGAGGTCCTTATCAAAGCCATCACCACAGCAATTCCTACATATGTCATGAGTGTATTCCACCTTCCAAATATGTGGTGCACGGAGATTGATGCTCTCATAGCGGATTGGGGGCAAACAATGGAAGGGAAGCGAATGCATTGGAGAAGATGGTAGGTCCTAACTAAAGCTAAACAAGTGGGAGGCCTTGGGTTTAGGGAACTTCAAAGCTTCAACACGGCCCTCCTAACAAAGATGGCAAGCCGCCTCATTACCGAACCGAACTCATTATGTGCGCAAGTCGTTCAAGGACTTTACTACCCACGTAGTACACTTCTTGAGGCTAGAAAGGGAGACCGAGCTTCATGGGGATGGACGAGTCTCCTACATGGCCGAGACGTTATCAAGCGAGAAGGTATGTGGATGATAGGTTCAGGAGACAGCATAAGAGTCTATGGGGACCCATGGATATACACGAAGGAGAGCAAAAGGGTGAATGGAGATATAGTTGTGGAGCAAGGGGAAAATCTAAGGGTAAGTGATCTCATCCTACCAAATGGCACATGGAATGAACACCTCGTGAGAATCCTGGTATACCACGAGGACGCAAGCCACATCATGAACATGACGTTGCCACAAAATGGAGGAAGCGACATATTCATATGGCCACATACGAAGGATGGAAACCCCCAAGTCCGATCAATCTACCACAAATTAAGGGAAAGGACCGAACCAAACATGGGACCGAACCGAGATGAAGCACTATGGAGGGAAATATGGAACACGAAGGTAATCCCAAAGGTTAAGAATTTCATATGGAGACTTGCAACGAATGCCATAGCCGTCAAAGCGAACATGGCCCGGCGAGGGATGAATGTGCCCACAAATTGCCCTATATGCGGTGAAGTCGAAACGAGGGAGCACATGATCTTGGAGTGTAGTTGGACGGGATCGGTGTGGGCTGAGTTGATAGGGGTACGAATTGATAGACACCATGGAACAAATATGGAGGAATGGCTCACAAGGAGACAAACGGAGACACATGGGTCGAACGGTAGGAATGAAAGGAGGTGGACACTAATACTAATCACGTGTTGGCACATATGGAAGGCGAGATGCAAGGCGGCTTTTGAAGCTCAATAACCAAATCCAAGACGCGTGATCATAGAAACAAGGCAAGCACAAGAGGAGCAATGGGGAGCCCACCGATCGGACCAACCACGGCAAAATCCAGGAGCTGAAAATCATTAGAATCCTATTCCTAAAATCATTACAGAACCTAGGAAAGATGAGAGAGGATCTGAAAAGGGTAGACTCCCCTCTTGACACACAACATCATAGGGATTAGAACCAATCCATGGTTTAACCCCCAGCCTCGACGATTCCAGGATCAATTTACTGGTCAACCATTTAGTAAATAATTTGTTTCTCATATTTTATATATTCCAAGGCATTATTTTTGGCCTACCTCAATCACTAATTGTTAATCACATGAAGAAATGGAGAATTTGTCTTCCTCACAATTTCACCTCTGCCAAGAGAACTCTCAAGCATTAAGGTTCATGTCCTGTCAACTCAAGAGCAAAGAATTCAGATTCCATGCTAGAGCATGCTATGCATGTCTGATTTGAAGACTTTATTAATATAGCACCCTCACCAAAAGTAAACACATAACCATTAGTAGAATTTACTTTCTCATTATCTAAACCCAATGTGCATCACAAAATTCTTCCAAAACGATAGGAACTCCTACTAAATTGCAACCAATTTACAGTACCTTTCAAGTACCTCATCAAATGATGAAGAGCATTACAATGATCACCGCAAAGTTTATGAGTGTACTTACAGTGAATGCGGTGTCAGATCGAGTGCAGTTCATTAGGAACATTACTCCCAATACTTTCTTCATACTCAATTTATAAAACACTGGAATCTCAATATAAGGAGTACTCATAGGTAAGACATCAAAATAATCAAATGTTTCTCAACATCTTTATGATATAACAATATTAACTCAAACAGATAACATTCTTAGTACTCTTGATTTGAACACCTAAAATCACATCAATTTCACCAAGATCTTTTATTTCTAATTGTGAAGAGAAAATGCTTTTAACATGTTTCACAACTTGCACAGTAGGATCAAAAACACGTTATCCAAATTCAAACATATGATAACACAATCTGATTCAATCATATTATAATTGAACCACTAATCATAATATTCACTTATCACCGAATGGTATGAACAGTTTACGAAAATTATTTTGGGAGAGTTCGATAACTTTTTCTCTCCTAGGATTGTGAGAGAGATATCCCAGTAGACTTTTGTCGGTCACAATCACCAGCACACCAGCTTGTTGGAAATCAAAGTGCGCAAGATTCCTGCGGAAGAAAGCCACACACAAAGTTAGAGTCGGTGAAATACCGAAAGAAAGAGCTTTCACGTAGGTTACCTCGAGCAAGGGTTTTGAAGCGAGTTATAGAGTAGAAGTGGTCGGGGTCAGGTTTCGGTAGAGTGCTCGCCACTATAGAACGTTGGAGTGAATAACTATGATCGTCTCAACCTTGGTGAGACGGTTTCTACGCCGCTCCGGAAGTCTAACTTCCTCGTACAAAGCGTCCTTGTTCACTGGCAGATCCTCCTCAACTTGTAATTGAGTTACCAACTCTTCCACTTTGTCCTACAATTCACAGCGTTAGTATGTCAGATTGACCATAATCATTGAATAACAAGATGAAAATTTATTTACAGACCATGATGGACTTTGACTTTGCATCCATTGGGATCCCGTTTTTGTCGAGATGATTTTTCAAAAACAAGTAATACTCTTTAGGGTGGATACCATTGTTCTTCTCAATCTGTTTCACAGTAGATAATATTTGGACAATATTTCTACTCAAGTCGGGTAGTCAGTGGGAAGTAACGTAAGACTTTCACTGGGATTTTTTTTCTCGTTTTTCTAGCACTCTCCAGTGTAGTTTCATTACCATGAACTTGTCGTACGTGTTCTTTCCATCTGGATTGACCACACTTAGGGCACATATCAACACTATGGTACTCCTTTGTAAATAAGATGTAGTCGTTCCTACACGCATGGATCTTTTTGTAGTCTAAACCCAAATCATATATGAATTTCTTTGCTTCATAATACGTCTTTGGCACAGTATTTCCTTGTGGTAGAACTTTGTGCATCATTTTGAGCAACTGATCGGCAAACTTGTTGGACACTTTGTAAAGTGCCTTCAAATGAAACAATTCTACCGTGAAAGACATTTACGAATAATTCAAACACCTTGGGTATAACCGTTTTTCACAGTCTTCTAAACGTTTGTATAAAGTCTTTGCATCCTCATTTGGTTCCTCAATAGTTTCCATATCATTACCCCTAAAAACGTCGTTGACCAGATTAAACATTTCTTCCTAACTGCTACATAGCGGTATATTCGTAACTCTCTTTTCTTACTCCTCTCTATGATCGACCCATGTAGTGTATGTTTTCAGTATTCCATACCTCTCTAGATGCATCTTTACATTGCTTCTTGTCATTAACAAATAGCCATTGCAATTCTCGCATGGACAGTAAATGGTTCCTTCTCAAGAAGAATTTGTAAACGCGAATTCCAGAAATGCAATTACACCATCCTTATAGTCACTGCTTTGTCGGTGTTTTGTCATCCAACTCTTATCCATTGCTAAAACATAAGAAACAACAAACATATTGTTATTTATATAAAGGGAAATCAATCACATGAACTCCGCATTGAAGATGAATAACAACGTAGTATGATCTTCACAAAAGTTGTACTATGTAATTTGGCTTCATTAGAGTGTTGATATAAACATTTTTGGTTAATAAGCCATTTACATAGACTGTAACCTATACAATACTACAACAGCAAATGCAAGAAAACAATAGCAGAAACAACCTAAGAATAAGCTTATGTGGTAGTTCATATGGCAATACAATTTGCAGCTCAACATTTAAACCTGAAAAAAACTTACACCCAATCTGGTTTAAACATCACTTTGTCAATCGTTTGCAAGTAACTACTCATAATTAAGATAGAGTTCAGTTTTATCATCAGATGCGGTTGAAGCTTCTTTCATAGATTGAAGATAGTCACACACAATTGTTGGCCAAGAACAAAGTTCACCTCATTATTGTTGCAGGAAACGCCAATTAGACATACCACTACGAGACTTCACAGTGGGAAGTTAAAGGCAACGATCATATGACTGATTCCATACAGTGAGTTTGAAACGAACGGGTTACCTGAATTTCAAGTGCAACCCGTAAATTGAAGCAGAGTAGGGTGATCGACCGATTGGGGAAGTGTGCGTGAATTGAAGTGTGACGTGAATTAAAGTGTTTAACCCATTGGGGAAGTGTTTGTCGTGAATTGAAGAATGAGATGGACACGTTTGGTTTTATCTCTTATTAACAGAGCGTCAAAATGATTCTCTGGACCGATTCTCGTGCTTATGTTTTAACGACGACAAAATTGATTAGTTATGACATACATCCATTGTTGTTATAGACATAATTACTACAAAACTTTTTGTATTTGAATATGTACATTTACAACGGAAAAGTCATCTTCCTTATGGATTCATTTAACATCAAGTTTTGGTCGACATTACACATTCATCCATGTAAAAAATAAAGTGACGGAAAAAAATAACTCTAAATGTATTTTATAACGGTGGAAAACATATTGTGTCTAATAAGTAATAATAACGACAACAAAAACTACTGGCACATTCAACATCAATTCTTAACGTCAACAGGAAATCTCTGTTGTTGTTGCACAAGTTTCTTGTAGTGCAAGATTTATAAAGTAGTGATTTTTTTTTTTTTGCGAGCATCACAATGCGAAGCGACATTTGCACTTCCAAGCCAACTAGAAATATATCTTTCAAAATTGGTTAATTAGGATCAAAATTATCATTCAAGGTCAAAATGATCAATTAATGGTCATACCAAAAATCAATCTCGATTAAACAATCATATAATGTTTTCTTACCAACTCATAAGTTTTTGGAATTTTATAAAAATATTAGGACTTTACAAAATTAATTTAAACTAAACTTGAATTCTCATTAATTATTTTGTAATGTGCAGGGTTGTCTAAAAATTAATATATTTACTTGCGAATTCCATTCGCAGTCAAATCAAAGGACTCTCGGTCAAATAATCTCATTCATGTGTTTGACCAACACTTTGTTAAGACCGTGTTTGAACAACTATTTTTTTAAAATAATTAATTATTTCTATATTAAGTTTACATATGTTCCTTATTTTTGAAGAATAAAATACGCGGCAATTGTTTTGTACTGAGACTATGATGATAATAAATTAGAACCATTTTTTGAAACAAATTTATGGTTGGCTGAATAATTTGTCAAAAGCAATGCCCACCAACTAAAATTTCTTACCTAACTCGATAATGCTAGAAACATTAGATTAGTGATAGAAGCAGCATAGCAATGTGTGCTATTCTTTTTAGTAATTTATTATTTATGGTGATTTTCAACTATCCAAACCTTTCAATTATACCAAAAATAAGGAAGGAACAAGTGAAAAAGAGTGGGTTTAGTGTTAGGCGTACCGATTCGTGTTGTGTTGACACATGAGGTAGAGAGTAAGAATAGGAAAATGGATGGGCATAAAGTAGAAGTAAATAGCTGAATATGATATGAAGTAATTGGGTGCCTTTTAATTTCCTAACTAAAACCTCCTAACTCCTCCAACTCTTTCGTTTTTCTTGTCTCTTCTTCTTCTTCTTCTTCTTCTTCTTCTTCACAAAGTCACATATTCAGTCTTCTATCTATATACATTGATATTCATTTCTATTCACAAGTAATGACCCAAAAATACTAATGTTCAATTTGTCATAACCACCAACTCAACTCCTCATCTCTTCATCGATATAGCTTCTTTATAAATAGAGTCGGACAAACAAAGGGGTTAGCTAGCTAGAGATATCAAAAGAGATGGCGGCGGCAGCGGCAAAGGCTGATGATTTCCAGCCATTTCCGGTGAAGGATCAGCTCCCAGGCGTCGACTTCTGCCTCAACAGCTCCCCTCCTTGGCGTTAGTATTCTATCCATACATGCAAAATATGAAACGTATCTGCTCGCTACTCATGTTTTATATCCTTAATTTAGTTGATGATCATAGTATTTGAATCCGACTCTTTTATACAACCACCTTATGACGAACAAGTAATATATGCATATATATATATGGATAGCGCATTTATTAATTTGTGAGAATCTTATGCAGCTGAAGCAGTCTTGTTGGGATTTCAGCACTACTTGGTGATGCTGGGAACCACAGTCCTCATCCCCACTTTACTTGTTCCTCTTATGGGAGGCGGCAATGTAAGAACATTATGTACATGAACATCGATATTCTTAATTTGTTTTGAAAAAAGAAATCATGTTATAAACCACTTCATATTGAATTATAGGTTGAGAAGGCTGCTTTAATAAACACACTGCTGTTCGTGTCGGGAATAAACACGCTACATCAGTGTTGGTTCGGGTCTCGGCTTTCAGTTGTGGTTGGTCCATCGTTAACCTGCCTCATCCCTGCCTTCTCCATCGCGCTCTCCAATAGATACAACGGCTACATTTATCCTCACCAGGTACTTTTGTTTCACAACTCTTCAAACATTTATTTTTATGCTTACTGTGTTATATTTGTGTGCTATAATGTTTATAGCGATTTGAAGAATCCATCCGAGGAATGCAAGGAGCTCTCATTATTGCCTCATTTTTCCAAATGATCATCGGGTTTCTCGGTTTCTGGAGAATTTTTGCAAGGTATGAGTCTATAGGTTTACGTGCATTTTGTTTGAGCTGGAGCGAGCTCAAAGTTTGGTGTTGTTTTGGTTGTGCAGATTTCTGAGTCCCCTCTCAATTGTTCCATTTGTAACCCTGGTTGGTCTAGGGCTTTATGAACGAGGTTTTCCGCAAGTAAGTATATTTACATATATATTAGAAAATGATATTCCCCTTTTCAGTTGTTCTGATTGTGGTAACTCACCTCCCCTATTAGCTAGTTTTGATCATCTTGAAAGTCCTCCTTGTGATATGTATGATGTTAACTGAACATTCTCTAAGAAATGTAACTTTTCATTAAGTCATATAGATGAGATAGGAGTCACGGAGGATAAACAAATGGGTCCATAGTATTCACTTCACTACCATTTTCATTTGCATGGAAAGAAACATAATGAGATGTTATGATTCAATATTCTGCAGTTGGCAAAGTGTGTTGAGATCGGACTTCCCCAGTTGTTTCTTCTTGTTATCATAACTCAGGTAATTTAAATAATATATATATATGGTCTTCTTCAATATACCATCAAATACACAATTACAACTTTTCTCTTGCAGCACATTCCTCATATGATAACATCAAGAAAACCGGCATTCGAGCGATACGGGGTGATAGTATCCATCATGATTGTATGGGCATTTGCCGAAATTCTAACAGCTTCAGGTGCTTATGATAAGAGGTTTACCAATACCCAATTAAACTGTCGAACGGATCGGTCTGGGCTTATCCGAGGTTCACCCTGGTGAGCTACGTATAATTTATTTATTGAATGAAAAGGAAGAAAGGATGAGTTGTATGAACTGATGCATTCATCGTAAAGTACCATCATATAACTGGACCAACAAAGTCTCATTAGTTGTTACTTTATTAACATAGAAATCAGCAACATATATAGTTCCTTGAATATTACGATAACATGGAGATGATGATGTAATGCAGGTTTCGATTCCCTTACCCTTTTCAATGGGGGAGTCCTTCCTTCAACGCGGGGGATGCTTTCGCTATGATGGCCGCATGTTTGGTGGCTGTCATTGAGGTTCATTGTTAATAACAAAAAATAATTTATTAATAAATTAGAAATGCTCTTAATTATATTATAATTCTTAGTGCCATTATGTGTTTATATATTTTCGTCGTACTACAGTCGACTGCTACTTGCATAGCTGCATCGCGATATGCTAGTGCTACTCCTGTACCACCGTCAGTGCTAAGTCGTGGAATCGGGTGGCTGGTAATAATTGAAGTGCATATTCCATATACAACTGTCTCTCTATATGACAAAGAAACCAAACTATATCCTATTTTTCAATATTGTATCTGTAATGTTGTTACTGTCTTCTTCTTCTTATTATTATTATTGCTTTAATTTTCAGGGTATAGGTACACTGGTAAATGGGGCGTTTGGTGCTGCAGTTGGCCCGACAGTACTCGTGTAACTTATCAGTGCTTCTTCCAAATTCCAATACGAGTTTGTCTAATTTACGTATCTTATATTTTCAGTGAAAATGCGGGTCTATTGGGTCTAACTCGAGTAGGGAGTCGTAGAGTGGTACAAATCGCCGCGTGTTTCATGCTCTTCTTTTCCGTATTCGGTACACAGTCTGAACCAATTTTGAACATGTTTGATTTATTTTCTTTTCTCTGAGGCTTGATTATTGCTGTTTGTATGGTATGTTGTTCTTGACTGCAGGTAAATTTGGTGCAATCCTTGCTTCAATACCTTTGCCAATCTTTGCTGCTGTGTACTGTATCCTATTTGCGTATGTTGGTATGTTTGTTCTGTTCTACCTCCTGAGTTCATATGCAGTGAATAACTGTATTTTAGGCACCCACCTACTACCTAATCTTTTCCTAACAAATTAAGTTAGTAGTATTTGGTCATACTGACTGACTGACTTGGTGCAGCCGCGGCAGGCTTAGGGTTTCTCCAGTTCTGCCACTTGAACAACTTCCGGACCAAGTTTATAGTTGGCTTGTCTCTTTTCTTGGGCCTCTCCATTCCGCAGTACTTCAACGAATACGCTTTCACTTCCGGACACGGTCCAGCGCACACACGGTCCATTGCTGTAAGTTAACCAAACCTCATCACAGGCACATTATTGTAGGGTTGGGTTCGAAACTTTAATTTGGGCATGGGTGTGAAGTGATAGGGGTTTGTGGGAATTACTTTCCAAAAGTGATGACTTGACTGTAAATATATGTTATACGTACAGTTCAACAACATATTGCAAGTGATATTTACATCTCCCGCGACCGTAGCTTTAATGGTGGGGTTTCTTCTGGACAAAACCCACAACATCGGACATCCCTCGGTTAGGAGAGACAGCGGAAGACACTGGTGGGATAAGTTCCGAAACTATGACTCGGACATCAGATCCGAAGAATTCTATTCGTTGCCTTACAACCTCAACAGATTCTTCCCTTCGGTTTAAGTCCAGGTCTTTCCAATCCAAGGAATTCTATCTTTCAATATATATCAACTACTTGTATATATATATGACTGGCTAATCAATTGCTAGAAGTATGAACTTATTATAGTAAATGCAGCATGAAAAACAAAAGACGGCTTCATATGTATATTTTTGCTACTTATTATGTTGTACTTAAGAGAGACCATTGGTCTACCAACCCCCCGATTCGTGCTGTCGTTGGATTCGAGATTTGCAAACCCTCCTATCCTATTGTTAAAAAAAAAAAAATCTTAAAAAAAAAAAGAGAATGCAACCCTAGTGATGACTCTGCCACCAACGACCTAGAGTGATCTGGTGGTTAACAAAGGCCAAAGGGGATCAATAACTTTATGAATGGTGTTCAGAACCGGAACAGGGAGTTATTGACCTGCAATAATGGACAATGGATGGTATTTGTGAAGAATACAAGCTAACATTGTCTAAGGGCTTATTTGTTTATTTTGTAAAGTTAAGGGTATTTATTTGAGTTGTATTTATTAGGTGTGGTTCAGTTGGGTTTGAGTCACAAAACGTGCTGACTGTTTATCTTCTGAACCGGTGTAATTATTATCCTTTATTTAGTAGTATTTAATCCAGCAGTGATGCGCATTTTCAGACTCAAGTGATCTGCAAAATTAAACCCGTGTCTCTTTGTTTTCTCTCTATATTCGAGAAGCCTTTTCAACTCAATTTAGGTTTCTCTTCACATGGTACCAAAGCCCTCCAGACCTCTGATTGCGTATGTCATTCCGTTCCTGAGCCTCCGTGTACTGCGCTTGAGTTTCCCCGTCGAGAAGGCAATCATCGTTCTTGGATCATGCCGATGATGTCAAGACTGAAGAGGAAACGGTTGCAACTCTGGTTACGGTAGACTCTAATCATTCTTTGTTCTTACACCCATCAGACACCACAGGTGCTTCTTTGATCTCCTTTCAGCTAACTGGTCCCGAAAACTATGGTTTCTAGAGTAGGGCTATGTACATATCTTTGGTGGTTAAGAACAAATTAGGGTTTATAGATGGATCTTGGCCTAAAGAATCGTTTGACCCTTCGTTGCGTCATCTTTGGGAAAGATGTAACACTGTTGTTTTTGCATGAATTATGAACTCTGTCACTAAGGATTTGATGAGCACGGTTCTGTATTCTACCTGTGCTTGTTTAGTTTGGCCTGATTTGAGAGAAAGATTGAACAAGGCAAATGGGTCTAGGGTTTTCCAACTCCACCGTGAAATTTGCCTTGTTAAACAAGGTGTACATACTATTTCTGCTTACTTCACTAGGCTGAGAATGATGTAGGAAGAGTTTGCTGCTATTACTTGTCTTCCTTGCTGCGGTTGTGATCAGTTCAAGAAACATATTGAGCATGCTAATAATTATCTCAAGCTTTTTCAGTTCTTGAATGGTTTGAACGAGTCTTATTCTGCTATTAGGGCTAATCTTGTTATGAGAGAGCATCTTCCTTATGTTAATCAAGCCTATGCTGTGTTGGTTCAAGAGTAAAATCAAAGGGGTATTTCAAATAATCTTTCCATGTCTTCTGTTATTGGTTTGGCCGGATACTCTAGTGGGAATAGTAGTTCTTCAACCAAGCCACCTAACAGAAAGAACTAGAATCTTTTCTGTACATATTGTAAAGGAAAATGTCATGACTATGATCAATGTTTTAAGAGTAAAGGTTATATCATGTTAGAAATTTAAAAATAAGAATGAAATGTTTAACAGTGCTGTTGAGACCCTTGTTTCTTCAAGAGTTTCCATACTGTTGTCATATGCTACGCCAGGCACTTCGACCCCTTATGATGATCAGCTTTCTAGGCCTGTGATGTTAACAAAGGAGGACCTTGAGCATATCTCTGAGTGTCCATCGCAAGACTCCAAGACTAGGACCAAAGCAAATGCTTCATGTAGTTCTAATTCTTTTGATGCTTATAATAATGACTCTCGGATTCTTGATACGGGTGCTACAAATCATATGTGCTCTAGATCTATCTGGTTATCTTATTCTAAACCTAGTTTAGCTAAGGTTCATTTGCCTAATGGCGCCTATTCTGATGTTAAAGGAGTAGGTGATGTTTTTATAGGCCAGAATAGAAAACTATCCAATGAGATGTATATTCCTGAGTTTAAATACAATTTGATGTTTGTAGCTAAGTTCACTAAAGAATTGTCATGTTCTTCTACTTTCTTTCCATCGCATGTAATCATCTAGGACCTCTTCAGTGAAGTGGTTTTGGGGATTGGTAAAGAAGTTGTTGGATTGTACCTCTTTAAGTCTCCTCTTACTACCAACTTGAGCATGAATGCAACTTGTTCTTCGTCTACTGTTTCTTTTCTGTGGCATAAACGATTTAGGTATGTTCCTCTTCAAATTCTTTGTAAACTGTCTGGGTTGAATTTGAATGTTGTTTCCAACAAGTGTATAAATGATTGTTATGTTTGTCCTATGGCTAGACAGTCTAGGCTTCCGTTTATTAGAAGTAGTAGCAGTAGAACTTCTAGGAGATTTGAACTTGTTCATATGGATGTTTGGGGCCCCTATAATGTAAATACTCATGATAATAAAGGTACTTCTTGACCATTGTTGATGATTTTTCTAGGAATACTTGGACTTACTTGTTATCTTTGAAGTCTGATGTTATTGTTATAATTAGGCATTTTCTTCAATTAGTTGAAAATCAGTTTGAGTGTTCTGTTAAAATAATTAGATCCGATAATGGAAGGGAATTTTTGAATGAAAATTATTTTAATATTTTTAAGGAAAAAAGGATTATCCATGAAACTAGTTGTCGTTATACTCCCCAACAAAATGGGGTTGTTGAGCGAAAGCATGTACATTTACTTGAAATTGCTCGTGCTTTAAATATTGAAAGTGGTGTTCCTGTGAAGTGTTGGGATGAATGTATTCTTACAACATGTTATCTTGTGAATTTATTACTTTCCTCAGTTTTGGGTGGTGTTTCTCCTATGGAGAAGTTGACTGGAAAAAAGGCTGGTTTTAAACACTTGCGTGTTTTTGGATGTTTGTTCTTTGCTAAAGTTCCTAATAATCTAGATAAATTCAGTTCTAGATCTGTGGCTTCTATTCATATGGGATATTCTCCAACTCAAAAAGCGTATATGCTGTATAATCTGAATACTCAGTTGTTTTTTGTTAGTAGAGATGTTCAGTTTAAGGGGGATATTTTCCCATTTAAGCAATCTCAAAGTAGTGAGGACATGCCTATTTTTCCTGATAATAATCTGAGTGATGATTCTATGTTTGATTTTACTGCTCCAAATGATGTTCATATTCATGATAATTCAAATGAAAATAGAGCTAGTATCAATGACAGTTCTGTCCCTCATGAGGTAGAAGTTTTACCTTCTAGTGAGCATTTCAGTACTGATGAAATTGTTTCTGAACAAAGGAGGTGGTCCACTAGACTGAGTAAAGCTCCCTCATGGCAGCAGGACTATGTTCTGAATTTGATAAATGACACATCCACTGCTTATCCTATGAGTAACGTTATTTCATATGATGGAATTTCTGATGAATATAGGCAGTTTGCTTGTTCTGTTTCGAAAGTTACAGAACCTGTCCTATTCAAAGATGCTGAAAAGGATAGTAAGTAGGTAGAGACTATGAAAGAAGAGATTGTTGCTCTTGAAAGCAATAATACTTGGTCTATTGTTTCTTCGCCTGATGGTAAGAATGTTGTTGGGTGCAAATGGGTTTACAAAGTTAAATATAAAGTTGATGGATCTATTGAAAGATATAAAGCTAGATTGGTTGCAAAAGGGTATAGTCAAAAAGAAGGTATAGACTTCAGTGATACATTTTCTCCTGTTGCAAAAATGCTAACTCTTAGATCTGTCTTGGCTGTTGCTGCTGTGAAAAATTGACATTTATATCAGATGGATGTTTTTAATGTCTTTCTTCAAGGTGATTTGGATGAAGAAATTTATATGGAACTCCATCAAGGTTTTTATAAACAGGGAGAGTCTGGTACAAACCAGATGAAAACTACACATTCGAATACAAGTTTTTCAAGCTAAAATCCATATGAAAACGAAAAAAAAAAAAAAAAAAACTCGGTCATGCCATCGCGGTGCCATCTTGGTCATCTCGTCGTGGTCATGCCGTAGTAGCTAACAAACTAATCTAAAATCTGAATTCCAGCATTCCAATCTTCTACTGAATCCATTGTAAATCATCAAAAACTTGGTTGTGCAAACTCAATTTGATCACACATCTTCACGATACCAAATCGGGATTTCATCACAAATAATTCAGCATTGTTGAAGAGGCATTGTATCAGCAAATCACAGATCAACAGCAGGAATGATTCGGTCCTTGGAACGAAGGCTCTGATACCATGTTAGAATTAAAAGAACATGAAGGCGTGAAGGAGATGAATAAGAAAAACATTTGACTCCATTATTGAGAAACTTGTTATTTTGTAGATAGAGAACTAGATATATATAGTATAGAGATAACTATCTATATATATTTATTCTATCTATAAAGATACTTATCTAACTATATATATAATAAACTAAATCTAAAAGGATAAACTAACTAATATAGATAAATTAAATATAAAGACTAGTCTAGACTACATAATACTCTAACAACAATGACTCGAATGATGAACCTTTCATTTACTAAGTAAAGTCTTATTCACGACCAAACAAAAATAAATCTACTATATTTTTTTTATTGAAGATATAATTAAATTTTTAACCTAACATTGTTCGTCCTATAATTTGACCGGAATAATAAAATCAATTAAGTTAAAATTTAATTATATACTTACTCAAAAAAAAAAAAAATACAGTGCATAGATAATTTAATTATGACATAAATGATGCTAACTAGACGTTTATTTTTTAATTTCGATCTGTTTGTATAAAATGATAAATAAAACAATTATACATACATATATATATATACATATACATACTGACCATATATAGTTTGACCTACTTTTTAAAAAATTCATACATACATACATATATATATATATACACACACACATATATATACTGTTAGTATGTATATATCTATATGTATATTTTTTTTATCTATTGTATTATATGGTCAATCCGAAAGTAAAAAACAAAACGCCTAGTTAGCGTCATTTATGTCGTAATTCAATTTTCTACCTAATTTTTTTTATTAGATATATAATTAAATTTTAACTTAATTCGGTTTATTATTTCGGTCAAATTATAGGACAAACGATGTTAAGTTAAAAATTTAATTATATACCTAACCAAATTTTGTTTTTAAATAGAGTATGTAGATAATTGAATTTTGCCATAAATGTCATTAACGGTGTTGAGTTTAGACTTACATGGGCAATATTATATTTTTTGTAAGACAAATTTTCGTATATCAACTTAAGGCAAAAAGTATGGTCAATCCATAAATTTCAATTTAATATTTTGTGCATCATTTGAATCATAATTAAAATATTTACTCGCTCTAATATTTTTAATGGATATATAATTTAAATTTTTAGTTAAATCTCAGGTCGTAAAAAAAAAACTTAAGCTAAACACGCCACTCACAGGTGGCATGTATTAATACTTTCGTGAATATGTTTTTTAAGGGTTAATTATCAAATAGGTAGTCGAACTTGATATGGTTTGGAAAGTAGGTACCCAAACGTTTTTTTACTGCAAATAGGTTGCCGAACTTTTCGAAATTAGCAATAGGTTCCTAACGTTAATTTTTCCCTTGGTTTGTGACGGAAATCGGTTCACAAACTGATTCAGAACCGGTTCGATCAAACCACTTTTTTTTTTTTTAATGTAGGATTTATATACCAAACACATGCATGACTCAACCCTAAACGAAGTCAAGCATGTGCAGCTGTGCTTGGTATACAAATCCTACCTTAAAAAAATAACTTGATCGACCCACTTCTAAACCGGTTTTTGAACCAGTTTCCGTCACAAACTAACAGAAAAAATAACGTCAGAAACCTATTTACTAATTCCGAAAGGTTCGGCATCCTATTTGCGGCAAAAAGGTTGGGTGCCTACTTACAAAACCATGTCAAGTTTTTTTTATCAAAGTTTGGGTGACTACTCGTCACGGGTGTTCGTACAACATATCATTAGCAACTAAATATACAAAGGCTAGTGCTGGTCTTTCGACCCAATCATTGATACTCACTCCCATTCTCGTGTGCTTCGCTATCCAATTCGCGCATTCATTGCTCGTCCTTGGAATCACTCGCCATTGTACCTGTTCGACTTGTCGCACTAATAGTCAGATGTTCAGAATTATATTTTTCAATCTCCAATGTGTCAGGCCCTCCATGATTTGGTGGTGAATCACTTGTGAATCCGTCTCCATGATTATGTTCCTCCATCAAGCTTGAATTGCAAGTCATAGTCCTTCATGTAGTGCCATTGCGTCCATCGAGTCGATGTCATCACTCCTTAGCCTCCGGTTCATTCCGCCCACTATCTTCCCGTTCTTGTCCCGTGCCACCACTCCTATTCCAGCTCTATCTGTCTCCTTACACCATGAGGCATCGCAATTGATCTTGATTGTTTCGCCCGTTGGTGGTTCCCATTGTTGTTTCGGTCCTGCAGCTTGTTCTTGGGGTAATTGTTGTGGTCGAATAGCCTCTTGGTGTTCCTCTAATGCTTGCTTGATTTCCCATACAACAGCCCTTGAGTTTGGTTGCTTTGCTTCGAACGTCGCCACGCATCTCTCCTTCCATATGTACCAACATGTGAGAAGTGTTTGGGCCCACCTCTTCTCGGATGTTGCTCCACGACCACGCAGCTCCTCCCTTCGGTGTGGAAGCCATTCCACCACATCCATCTGGTTCGATCGGTTCATTTGTATCTCTATAGTGTCGAGCCAAACTTGTTCCGTCCATCCACATTCTAGGATCATGTGCTCCCGTGTTTCTACCTCTCCACATATGGGGCAGCTCGGTGTCACGTTCATCTTCCTCTGTATCATATTCGTTTAGACAACTATAGCATTTGTTGCTAGTCGCCAAACGAAGTTCTTGACCTACGGTATCAACTTTGCACTCCAAATCTCCTTCCAAAATGTACCTCAGTATGTAGGGTTCCAACTAGGTCCTTGCTCGCTTCTCTCTCGTACCTTATGGTAGACCGAACGGACTTGTGGGTTCCCATCCTTCGTATGTGGCCATATGTATCTATCCATGCCCCCTTCTCTCGATAATAGTAGGTTGAGTATGTGGGTTGCGTCGTCATGGTCAACGATGTTCCTCACGGCGGTCTCATTCCATGTTCCATTTGTGAGGAGAAGATCCTTCACTCTTAGATTTCCCCCGTGCTCCACCATTGTCTCCTCATTCACCCTTTTTCTCTCCTTTGTGTGTATCCATGGGTCCTTAAAAACTCGGATGTTTTCTCCCGTGCCTATCATCCACATGCCTTCCTCCTTCATAATGTTGCAGCCATGTGTTATACTACTCCATCCCCATGATGCTCGGCCTCCCTTTTTTGCATCGAGGAAGGAACATCTTGGGAAATACAATCCCTTTAGAACCTGTGCACATAACGTATACGACTCTGTCATGACTCGGCTCGCCATTTTTGTGAGAAGAGCCGTGTTGAAACTTTGAAGCTCCCTAAAGCGCAATCCCCCACTTTCTTTAGATCTTGTTAGGATCTCCCATCTTCTCCAATGAGTTCTCTTTCCCTCCGGTGTTTGATCCTACCAGAAATTCGCTATCAGTGCATCAATTTCCGAGCACCAAGTCTTGGTTAGGCGGAAGACACTCATCACATACGTAGGTATCATTGTAATAATGGCCTTAATGAGTACCTCCTTCCCGGCTTGGTTAAGAGTTTCTGGTCTTCATCTGCCCAACTTGGTCCTGATTTTCATTTTGAGTGATCTGAGGGCTTCCCGTTTTGATCTTCCCCAGACTGATGGTAAGCCTAGGTACTTATCCGGGTCACCCGTGCTCTTTATATGTAGGGCATCCTCCACCTGTTTCTTTCCCTGTGATTCAGCCCCCTTGTTGAAATAAAGCGTCGTTTTCTCTCGGTTTATCCGTTGACCTTATACCTGACAGTACGAGTCCAGGATCCTTCAGAGACTACTAGCATTCTCCGGTGTGCCCTTGATGAAGAACAATGAGTCGTCTACAAAGAACAGGTGGTGTAGTTCTGGGCACTGTCTCCTTAGTGTGATCTCCTGAATGGTTCCCTCTCTCGTTGCCCCTTCCATTCTACAGATAAAACATCCGCTAGTAGAATGAAAAGGTATGGCGATAGGGGGTCACCTTGTCTGATTCCTTGTGTCGGTGATATGGCCTTTGTCCGCTCCCCATTGACCACCACTTGGTAAGTGGTTGTCGATATGCACTCCCTGATCCATCCCAATCACTTTTCACCAAAACCTCGTTTTCTTAGTGTTGTGATTAGGAACTCCCATTTTACTCTGTCATAGGCCTTTTGCATATCAATCTTCAGTGCACACTCAGTCTTGTTGTCGCTACGGTTCATGTTCAGGTGGTGGAAAACTTCATGGCCGATCATGATGTTATCATGTATGTGTATACCTGAGACAAGTGCACTATGGAAATGAGTAATAAGCTATGACAGATAAATCTTTAACCGGTTCACCAACACTTTTGATATGATCTTATACAAGAGATTACAACAGCTTATTGGCCTAAAATCTGTGGCACTCATTGGGTTTGGCACTTTTGGAATCAATACTATATCAGTATTGTTTAGAGGGTTAAGAAGGGCACCTGTTCTGAAGAAAGCCTTAACCGCAGTGATGACGTCTGCCCCCACAGTGTTCGAGTTCCTTTGGTAGAACAAACCCGGGAAACCATTTGGACCCGGCGCGCGAGATCCCCCCCAATTGATACGTGGATGCCCTTATCTCCATATCCGTCACCTCCTGAGTCAGATTCTCATTCATCTCGTGGGTAATCTGTTTTGGGATATGCCATAGGAATTCATCCCCTTGCTCAGTGTGCTCCGCTGTGAAAATTTCCTGAAGTATCGATATAGCTCATCGACTATTCTCCCTTCCTCATCTATCCATTCCCCCGTGGTACCCCACAATCGGCATACCTAATTGTGTCTTCTTCTCACAATTGTGGTATGGTGGAAAAATGTGGTGTTTCGATCGCCATCCCTAAGCCATTTCACTCTCGACCTTTGCTTCCAATAGGTCTCCTCCCTCTTCCAAAGGTTGTTTAATTTACCCTTTAGGCGTTTCTCCTCTTGGATCGCATTGTCATCCATTTGCCCTTGCATTGTTCGTCTTGGGCATCCTTCATTTTTGTGATCTCGTGCATGTTATTGCCAAAACAACACTTGCTCCATTTGGTGAGCTTGGTTCGACAATTATGTAGCTTCTTGTATACACCTTGGATTTCTCTTCCGGCTTTTCAATCCACATTGCCTCAAGTTTGAAGATTATTTTTGCCCTCTTCCGTGGTTGCTTGAGTTGGACCACCATTGGTATGTGATCCGACCCAATGGCTAGTTCGTTTATGCATCTTCCTTAGTGATATTGGGCTTCCCATTCTGTGTTTATCAACACACGTTCTAGGCGTTCACTTATCCTATCCGCTCCCCCCGATTGTTACACCAAGTGAAAGCATTTCCGTGAGTTCCCAAATCCTCCATACCAAGATCCTCTATCAATATCTTGAATTCGTCCATTTGCCTTTAGGATTTCCTCCTACCTCCTTATTTTTCATGAGGGTGGCATATGATATTAAAATCACCTAAGATCATCCACCCATCTCGCCTTCCTCTTCCCAAGTGCCGAAGAGCATCCCATTGTTGCGTCCGCTCTCGGGCATCCGTGCTTGCGTATATCCATGTTACGAATGTTGGAGTTGTTTGGTTTTCCATGTATACCTCACAATCAAGGTAGTATGAGTCAGCTTGCAGCAACAAAACCCTCGTGTCCGACTTCCACCATAGTGATAGTCCCCCGGACGTACCATTCAGACTTACATTGGGTGTATTATCCATCCTCATCTTCGTTCGCATCTTCTCGCAGTAGGTATCCCCATTCTTTGTTTCCATTAAGAATATGATGTTTGGGTGATACCTTTTGTTGAGGTCTTTTAGGTGTTGAATTGTCAAGGTAGACCCCAAACCCTGACAATTCCATGAAATGGCACTCATTGAGCACCCGTGGCTGTTTCGGGACAGCCACCAGAACCCATTGATTGATCCTTTCCTTCTTCTTGTGCCCTTGCACCATTCATCTTTTTTTGTTGTCTTTTCTTTCTGTTTGGGTTTGTCATGTTTGTTTTTCGCCTTGGGCTCTTCCGAACCGTCGGTACTCTCGGCTCGGTCACCCCCAAATCCGTCTGAGTTCTCTTCAGCCCGGGTTGATTCTCCATGTACTCCCCCGTTCGTTTGAGTGTCATCTTGTCCAAATAGAGGCTAAGTTCGGATGTTGGTTTTGATATCATGGTGGTAGGTGATGTGGGGGGTCGGGGGGTCGGGTGGATTCTCCACAATGTATGTTTGGATTGATAGGGTGAGCTCGGGTGGGTGTGGTTGAGTTGAGTTGGGTGGGTGATGGTGGGTTGGAATGTCGGGTAGGTAAATGATGACCAGTTGGGTTATGTGCATGGGGCAATCGGCTGACTGGCTTCTCGGGTTCATGTCTATTGGGATTTGGTATATGGGAGGATTCAGCACCGGTTGGTATGTGGTTTCGGGTGGGTATGTGAGGAGGTGGTGGGTTGGTTCGGTATTAGTGTGGGCATGTGTTAGGCTCAATTTTGTTTGGTTTGGGTTTAGTCTCAATGGGTGATTGTTTGGATATTGGTCCACGTGGCGGGTAGTAGGTGCTTCGGTCTTGGTTACCATGGAGGAGGATGGCTTTTGTGTTGGCTTGTGGCGGTTCTGTTGCCCCTTGGACATGCTCTTCCTCAGTCACCATTGGGTCGGTCCCCATGGTGTCACTCGGTTGTGCCTTGTTTGGTTCTGTATCCTTCGTTGATTCAGCTTTATCATCTCCTTGGTGCCCTCCCATGTTTATATTACCCCGGTTCCTTTCCCGTACCTCCGCCATTATATCGAACCATGATCTCCTCCCCCCCCTGTCGGTCTTGTGACCCATGTCTTTCATCCCTCCTACTGTTTGTCTTACCGTAGCTTGTTTGGGTCTCACCCCCACAAGCCACGGTCCATACATAGGCACACTCTGATCGTGCTCCCCAAACTGAACCTCTGCTTTGCAAACTTGTGTTGTGTGCCCCAACATGCCACACCCATAGCAGTAATCAGACAACCTCTCATATTTTACTGATGCCCATTTATCCCCTCCTTGGGAATTCTTCCACCAAAACCTTGCAATCAGAGGTCTAGTCCCGTCCACTTCAACACGCATACGCATATAACTACGGCTCAGTCTCCCTACATGCTTTTCAATTTCTAGGCATTTTCCTATCATGTTCCCTATCTTCCAGGCATTTGCATCACTAAATTTCTCCCAACCTAGATCATGTACTTGTATCTAAAAGATTACCTTTTGAAAATCCACTTCCTTTACTCCCACGCTTCCATCCCATTTCTTAATGTTCAGGATATGACAATTCACTGACCATGGGGTTTTGTCCAGAATTTGAACTGCATCTTCTTGTCGTTCGAAATCAAACAACATTATTCCCTCCTCCCACTCAGTTATTGTGACCTTTCTGAATCGTGCCCACATCGCACGGAGCACTCCACTGATTGTGTTCGGTTTGATTGGCCTTGGTGAAAGTATTTTCCCCACATAACACTCATCATTTTGGACTTGTTGGATTGAGTCCAAATCGACGGCTTGTATCCCGGGTTTGTTCGGGCCTCCAGAACTAGAAGCGTGGGTTCAGTGCCTTCACCTCGGGTGTCAACTTCTTGCAAGAAGCCACTAATGTTGGTTTCAACTGGTTTTCCTCCCCGTGTGTAACACAGGAGCTGGTCGGGATGTTTATGCCCCTGTGATTCACTTCATGCTGAAGACCTGCCTGGCTCATGCTCGCCTGCGTTCTGCAAGTTCGTCGTACTGGATTACGTGAACTCCTAGCTGTTCGGGTCTTTCTATTTTCGACTTGCCGTTCTGTCTGAAGAACCGTGGTCTCCTCTACTATCAAAGATGGATCCAACTCTGTCGGTTCGACCCGTCGGTCCCTTCCTCGCCAGGTACAGCACAGTCAACTCCCTCTCAGTTGGTTTAGTCGAGTTTGCTGGTCGGTGATGTTGGTGTCGTTGGCTTGGCAATCATTTCAAGTGGCGTCGGCGGCGAGCCGGTTTCAATTGAAAACTGCCCAAGCTTTGGTTTGCTTCGAACGGTATTTCCTCTTTACGTCTGCATGTAGATGTCCCCTCAGCAGCAGTTCTGGTCGATGATTGGTGGGTTTGGTTGGCAATAAATGCCAAGGAGATCGAACAATCGGAATGTCCAGGAGCAACCGTCACGAGGAAACCCTATATTCGCGGAGCTTCTTCATACTGTGGGAGAGAGGCGCGTGTGGGAGAGAGGCGGGTGTAAATCACCGCCTAGAGTCCTTTGAAACCATGTCAAGTTCAAAATTAACCATTGTTTTAATACATATTCTAATTGTTTATTATTATTGTTTGAAAAAGTTAGGCTAGCGAATTGATGCATATGCATGCAATCCGATTAAAATATAAGTTGTTTACTTATCTGGAACCTGGCTAATGAACTATTTTTGTATAACAATTTATACTTCCAATGCATTGACTAAAACCAAAAAGATTTATACTTCCCATGCATTGACCAAAAAAATAAAATATTTATTTCATTGTACAGTCTAAAAAAACATTTGAAGTCCATTGTGGTTTCCAGTAGCTACCTTTCCACCCAGCACCGTTAGCTGAATCTGATGACTTGTATGGTCTTAGAGGATATCAGGTCTTTTAACCTTTCACACAAAAGCTGTTGCCTGTTGGTAGTTGGTACTATTGAAGTGTGGGTTAACGAATGTTAGGTGATGCCTGGAACCAGATCTAGAGAGATGGAGTAACCGAAACGTCCTGTATCGCATTTAACGCCCTCCAAAATTTAATGATTTGCATCTCTTTGTCGCCGTTCCACGTACCCGTACTTATATCAACTTTAAACGATCCAGACAACAGGGTAGCCGAAAATTATTCCGATTTCTTGACTCTTTCAGTGCTTCACCAGAAATGAGAAAATTCAAGCAAAGTCGGAGATGGTTCAGCTTTGTTCTTGCTCTGGTTTTTGCTGGGTTCGCTACATCCCAGCACATAGTGGAGGAGCTTCCTGGATACCCTGGAAAGCTTCCCTTCAAGCTTGAAACTGGGTGGGTGGAGTGACTTTGTGTTTCAAATTAAGATTTGGACTATCACCCTTTTCCTTCTCTTGGTTTATAGTTGTTCAGTTTATAAATCTCTTTCCTTTATAACTGTACCTGTCATAGCTGTTCTATTACTGCTGTAGCTGTCCTAGGTACTGTTCTTGCATGTAGGTCCTAGTATTTCAGATCCTAGCATGGTAGTTCCTCTGTTGCCATGTGCATTGTTTATCATAGTAGGATTTAAGATATATCTTTTAAACAGTGTATTTTTGAAAATTCTATATGATTAGGATTAGGACCGTTCTATATGATTAGAATTTTATTAGAGTATTGTTAGTAGTATTTGAGTAAATGTTCCTCAAAATTGAGGCAATATTTAACATTTGTGCCTCAATTTTTTAAAAATACTGGTTCCATGCCATCCAAGTGTACGTTCGCGATAGTCTATGATGATATTTATTAAGATTACCATTTATGAGTTTTTTTTGGTTGTCTTATTGTCAGCTACGTAACTGTTGACGATGCTGAACTATTCTACTACTTCATCGAGTCTCAAGGGAACCCACGAGAGGACCCTATCTTCTTATGGATGTCTGGAGGCCCTGGCTGCTCTTCTTTCAATGGACTCATTTATGAAATTGGTAACATTGAAGAACTGTCTTTGTTTTTGGGTGTGTCCTCCATGAATCCATTTCATTTGTTAGTGTTCATACTTCATCTGCTAAGCGCCGTCCTATTTTTTCTAGTTCCTGGTTGTCCCCTGAAATACTAAATTTTATAATAAATTGTTGTCACTAGGAAATGAACTTTGTAGCAGCTTGGCAATTAATAGCTGAACCATTTCGTGCATATTTGATATAAGCTGAAATTGGTTATAGCGACCATGGTTTGTAATATACCATATTGTGATGTCACAATTTCTTTAGGTCCATTAGAGTTCGACATTGAAAATTACGTTGGAGGATTACCACTGCTGCGGTCGTACGAATACGCATGGACAAAGGTGGATGGTTTATTTATGACTATTGTTGGATCTTCTTTTTTAATATCCAATGAATTTTAGTGGATCATATATTTGCATATATCAGTGGATGTAGTTGTTGTGATATTTACCAACCTCATTGACCAACATACTTTCTCTACAGAGTGCTAGCATCATATTTTTGGATTTACCAGTTGGTAGTGGATTTTCATATTCAACCACTGCGGAAGGCTGGTACTCTTCGGACTCCAGCTCCAGCTCACAAGCATATAAGTTCCTAATGAAGGTTGGTACTCTTCAGATTCAACCACTGGTGTTAATGTTGATATGGAGATGAGTAACAATTGCTTTATTTTGTTTTTCATTTGAAAAAGTGGATTGTAGCACACCCTCAATACCTTAGTCTAAGGCTATTCATTGGTGGAGATTCCTACTCGGGCATGATCGTTCCCTTGGTCACCAAATACATCGTGGATGGTAAATTTAGTAACTGTTTATTTCAGTACATGGACATTACAGAACCGCTGTCAGTAGCAGTGCTAGTTCATATGTGAAGTTTTTTTTTCGATCTTTTCTCTTTGCCATTGTTCCTGAGAATTAGACTTCTTATAAACTTACTAATATATTTGTTCGAATATATAGTTGTACTATAATACAAAACAATAGTTTAACAGAAATTATTACAATTGCTTATAATTGTCACTAGCAATTTCTTCTATTGTCGTTATTTTTTTATTATTGGATTGTCGTTGCTGATTTTGTCATTTGTGAATGATTTATCAGGCAACAAAGATGGAATTCAGCCACATTTGAATCTCATGGTACAAAAAATGTGATTAGTACAATGAACTTGACTGTCCTGACTTTCTTGGTCTGTTACTGACCAGTTTCGTTTATTTGTTTCAACTATTGTTGAGCAGGGTTATCTCCTTGGGAGTCCAAGAACAGATTCAGTAATTGATGAGAACTCAAAAATCGATTTTGCTCACCGAATGGCACTCATTTCAGATGAACTGTATGAGGTGATTCAATTCTTCATTCAGCGAATTCTAATAGTGTGAATCTTGATAAAGAAAGAACTATGTTTTCTTTATTAGACGGCGAAGGCGAGCTGCAATGAGACGTATGTGAATGTGGATCCATCAAACACAGTGTGTACTGCCACTCTTGCAAACATCAATAGGGTAAAAAAAAATACATCTTTTCAAATTTATCGTCGCTCTAGAAATTTTTCAGGATTTTACAGTATTAGCAATGTCTCAATCATCCAGTGTGTCAACGACCTCTTCACGAATGATATCTTGGAGCCAAATTGTGTTTTTGCATCTCCCAGATTATATCCTGTAGTGGGTCATCATCGGTCCATGCAAGAGACTCCGACTGACTTCATTCTTTCACCTCCAAGGATACCTGAACTATGGTGCAGGGTAAATCCTGATCCTCTTTGATTATGAGATATAGGTGAAAGTGATCTTGAATAACCAGAAAATTGACATCGTGTTCTTGCATAATCATATTTTTTTTTTGCCAGAATCAGTTAATCATTGAAAGACAAATAATGTGCTTTCATTTTGAACACTGGGAAGTTCATTTTCAAGAATTCACCTAAGAAACTACTCTTTTTTCTCTGCAGGCTTTTAACTATGCTCTCTCCTATTCATGGGCAAATGATCTTAGAGTCCAGAAGTCGCTCAATGTTCGGTTGGTAAGTTCATCTGTGCATAAAATGTAGTATATTTATTAATTATTATCAACTCTGAAATTTTACTGCAATACCGGTGTTTGTCTCGATAGGGAACAATTCAAGATTGGAAGAGATGCAACGAGAGCTTAGCTTACACTAAGGACATACCGAGTGTCGTTTATGTTCACAAGGAACTCAGCAAATTGGGCTTGGAACTTCTTGTAGAGTGGTAAGTTGAATATTATCTTAAAATTCTTTTGCCGTAAATTCGTACTTTGTTTGTTTTTTGACCATGTTTCTGTGCAATAGACATTTCCATTTCCTAGCTAAGGAATGATACTCATATGTGTTGTTTTCTTCTGCGAAGCGGCGATCGTGACATGGTTGTTCCCTATATCGGGACAGTGCGATGGATGAAGTCTCTGAATTTGACAGTGGCAAGTGACTGGAGACCGTGGTTAGTTGATGGTCAGATTGCAGGGTAAGGCTCTTACTTATCATATTGGAGATGAATATAAGTCACTAAATCAGTTATATCATACTCGATCGGTGAATATTTTGTATATAGTTATTTTGATTTGATAAGTTTCACACATGCCTATGTATTATTACTTATTTTTTTCTTTATGCAGATACACTAAACAATATTCAGAGCATGGGTTTCGATTAACATATGCAACTGTTAAGGCAAGTTGTCTTGATCTGTTGCATCACTAACCTAACCTTACTATGAACAAACCGGGGTTTAAGGATACGTTTTTTGTACTGTGTGTTATAGGGTGCAGGGCACACGGCTCCGGAGTATTATCGTCGAGAGTGTTACGAGATGTTTCATCGTTGGATTCATTATTATCCTCTCTAAAGATGGCAATTCAAGATCATCAAGACAATCCACTTCATCAACTGTTGGAAATTCAAACATCAGCACTACCTTTTTATAAGACGAGGATCATGTGATAGTCAATGCAAATCATTTGAATAAATCAATTCATTTTGTCTCGTCTGCAGTATTCACAATATATATAGATAGTGTTTAAGCTCAACAATGTACAATAGAAAGTTTATACCCAATATCTAGGACTAGATTTTTCATTTCCTAAAATACATGACCTAACGACTTTCAAATGTAACTATCAACAAACAAAACGATCATGACCTTCTAATGCCTCCCCCCCCCCCCCCCCCCCCCCCCCCCCCCCCCCCCTTATGAGCTTGTTGTTTAATACATGTTCTTCAATATCAAATCTTGATGTCATATCGTACACAATAATTTACGTATATGGTCTCAATAATTATTTGTTGTAATTTCTCACACACTAAATGACAATGAATTACAATCAAATATGGAATTAGATGCAATGGACATAAATTTTTTATTATCCTCGAACAATACCACATACTTTGTTACAAAGATATGAAGTTCAAAAAGTGATCATCTCACCAAAATAATTTCTCATGTTGCGATATTCTGATCAACTCAGGATTTTGAAATTGTACTAGGTTTTGTTAAATCTTCCACAAGATTGTTAAATCTTCCACAAGATTGTTAAATCTTGTAACTTAAGGGAGGTAATCGAACGGACTATGAAGGGATATGAGGAGTATAAGTGTGCCCAACCAACAGGGGGTCCGACACAGCCGCAGCGTGAGCCGCAAAGATGGAGTAGGCCGAACCCGGGGTATGTGAAAATAAACGGTGACACCTCATAGTGTAGTCGAACGGGGATGAGTGGAGTTGGAGTACTTGTGCGAAATGAGGTGGGTGATCTAATGGGCGGAACAAATAGACGGCAAATAGGACGAAACGTAGATGCATTGGAAGCCGAAGCGGTTCTACTTTGGGCGCGTTTGGCGAGCGAACAACAATGGAGGAACGTCATATTTGAGTCGGACTCCAAAAGGATCATGGACCACCTACAAGGAAGAGCATATTATTGGAGATGTGCATCGGTATGTTTGAAGATCCTAGACTTGGTAGGAAACTTTGAATCGGTACATTGGTCGATGGTTAGACGCAAATCAAACGAGGGAGCTAAGTGGATCGCCAATCAGTCGAGAATGGGAGTGCGTTTACATGATTGGGTTTTACAACCCCCACTTCCAATAGTTTCTATTTTACGAGATGATTGTAATTTGATTGATGGAAACAATATTTACGTATGAAATGAAGTACTCTTTTGTGATTAAAAAAATGGTATGAATGACAGTACGCTACAAATTCTAACATATCTAACAACCCTTAATGCAATATCATAATATGAGTACTTTGCCTTTTTGCATATATATATATATATATATATTCGATTAAATGTTGCACATCAAATGTAGTATCTTGTCTAGTAACAATTAGGTATAAGAATTTTTCTAGTAATATCTTATAAGAAGTTGCATCCTAAAGAAGTTGATCGGGCTCATTTAGCATCTGTCATATTCAAAACTAGTTAATCTCAAAATTTGCTCCATTGGAGTCTTTTTAGTATGAGAAGTAGATAATCTAACACTACTAATCATCTCTAAAGCATATGTGTTTTGGTTTGCCAATATGTCCTCATTAGATCTATCATTTTCGATCCCTTGAAATATTCAAATCTTCCAAACATTCATTTTAATTTTAGTATGTAAAATAACTCTGAACTCAGTAATCTGCCGTAGATTATTATTGTTGGGTGTTGATAGTGACGACCCAAATGCCTAATAACTTTTCAGAGGGGTAAATCCCTAAACATTTAGAACTAGGCCGACCCACAGTAAGGGTAAGCCAACACCAAACTCGAAACTAATGTGGACACCAAAGTCCCTACAAGTCGCCATCGACCAAGGCCAAAGCCTCATACTGCTCGCCATGAGAGCGCTCGCCAAGAGAGTCAAACCTCTCAACTCTGGTCCCACAACCGACACCGAATATACATCCACGATATCCCGCGTATATTGGGCACATATTCTACAAAGATTACATAAGGCAGCTGCAATATTACGTGATAACTGTAATATCTGCTATCCTTATCTATAACGGCACAATATTTACAGATATATTCGTTTGCCTAAAACGGTTTGATCTTTTATCCCTATAAATACTCTTCCTTTATATACGTTAGATTACGTTTTGAGTTCATACACACAATATACTCATTTAAGTATCCGAGTGGGACCCAGAGGAACCCCTCTGTTGCGCTCCCCTTCTTGCTGGTCCATCGGAGCTCTGGGGAAAGTGTGTTGTCAATAACCAATTGGCATCCAGATCACTTCCAAATCATCACCCAGTCAACACTTGTGAAATTCAGACCCAACATTTGGCACCGTTTGTGGGAATACGAGAAAACAGTCATGCAGACTCGCTCTAATCGCAATCGTCGAAAACAGGCTAACGAGCAATCCTCAAATAGCTCGGAATACGCCGCTTCATCGCTCCATCATCAAGAACCTGCTAGACAAGCAATCCCTAATGTCGTCCCTCCAAGACCGACACAGGAGCACATTGGCAATTCGAGACCGACCCCGATTTCACCTACCACCGAAATTCCAGTTTCACCAACCGTTCAAGTGGTTGGGGAAACCATTCAGGTAACCGTGGAGATGCTATCCCTCCTAGAAACTATCATAGGACAGACCTACAGACACGCCCCTGCTCCTCATGAAGATCCTCGTCTCGTGAGACCTCGACTGAAGCGCCGACAGTCACCAACTCTGTCAATCCATCGAGTGCTTCACCGACCGGAGAACAACATCCCCAATTCACTCTTCGCCAATCAAGTTGACGAGCTCATCAACAAAAAGATGAAGGAACAACATGGAGCCGTGATGAACCTCTTTCGAGAATGATCTTCCCATCCATTCACTGCCGTTTTCATAGCAGTCAGGATACCAAAGGATGTGGTGGCAAGACCCATCACCGAATACAGTGGCGGAGGAGATCTTGTGATCCACGTCAACAGGCATGAAGCCTTTCTTTTGGGTAAGTCGGATGATGATAACCACTTAGCCTTGCTATTTCCGTCATCCCTCTCGGGTTCATCTTCGTCTTGGTTCTTCCACCTCCCTGTAGGATCAATAGGGACATGGTCCGAGTTAAAGAACAATTTCCTGGAGCGATATATGGGCGAGCGCCAACTGCTGAAGAGCGTGGTCGTCTTAGACTCTATTAAGCAACAACCAGGAGAAACCTTGGCCGCCTTCTACGGTTTTTTTCATAAGAACATCGCGGAGATTGATCGTCGAGTCACGAATGGAGAGATCGTTTGCATTTTTTACAGAGGGCTGGATGTGGCTAACAGAGCCTCAAGAAAATTGCGCAACAACTACCATGTTCAGGAAATAGAGACATTGTAGGAGCTGGCAGTAAGGGTGAAATAATTCATAGACCTGAAAAGAGCAAACTCTGAAGCTAATTTCCTGGTATCAACCTCGCTAAGGGCTATTCCAGAGCCCCGACGAGATGGAAAATGAAAAAGAAGGACTATCGAGGTCATTAGAAGCCTAGATCCGAAGCCCCCGGACCAAGCCATTTTTGCATATACATATATATATATATATTCGATTAAATGTTGCACATCAAATGTAGTATCATGTCTAGTAACAATTAGGTACAAGATTTTTTCTAGTAATATCTTATATGAAGTGGCATGCTAAATCCGTTGACCGTGCTCATGTCTTTGTTTAACCAAACACCGTTTTAAACTCCTTATGCTTTCGTTCGCCTTTTATACCAGGTCTTTGTTTTGCCCAATTTATAAGGGAACTATTACCTTTATGGTTCGTTCGCCTTTTATTTCAGGTCTTTGTTTTGCCAAACTTGTAAGAGAACTGTTACCTTGATGGTTTGTTCGCCTTTTATATCAGGTCTTTCGCCTACTTGTAAGGGAACTGTTACCTTGACGGTTCGTTCGCCATTTTATGTAGGTATTTGGTTTTGCATAGTTTGGGGGGAACTGTTACCTTGATGGTTCGTTCGCCCCTCGTTCTAGGTCTTCGTGGCAGAGGAAATGTTACCTTGATGATGTTCGTTCGCAATCCTCTTTTTGCCCGACTGAGGAGATTGTCAGTTTTGTTGGTTCGTCTTTCTGTATGCGTTAGGTCTTATTTTCGATGATTTGTCCATTCTTTGGGACTTTTCGTTTTGGTTTGAGTGGCTATGCTTCTTATATTTAATAGAACATGAAGACGTTAATGAGATGAATAAGAAAAACATCTAACTCCATTATTGAGAAATTTGTTCTTTTGTACATAGAGAACTAAATATATATAGTACATAGATAATTATCTATATATATTGATTCTCTCTATAAAGATACTCATACTATCTATCTAACTATGTATATAATAAACTAAATCAAAAAGGATAAACTAATTAATATAGATACACTAAAGATAAAGACTAATCTTGATTAATCTAGACTAGACTACATAATACTCTAACATTCACCCATGTTCTTTGTTTTTCTTGATTTTGATCCTCAAACTTTGAAATTTGCTAAATTGGTCCCCAAATTTCCAATGCTTCTTTGCTTGTGCGAATCCCACATCCAATCTCGATCAAATCCCAATCGAATTGAGCTAGCACATCTTCATCATTGGTGAGATACTCCACATTCGAATACAAGTTTTTCAATCTAAAATCCATATGAAAAGGAAAAAAAAAGACTCGGTCATGCCATCGCGGTGCCAACTTAGTCATCTCGTCGTGCTCATGCCGTAAAATAAAGAAGGCCATCCCAGTCATGCCATCTTAGTCATCTCGTCGTGGTCATGCCGTAGTAGCTAATAAACTAATCTAAACCTTGAATTCCAGCATTCCAATCTTCTATTGAATCCGTTGTAAATCATCAAAAAACTTGGTTGTGCAAACTCAATTTGATCGCACATCTTCACTATAACAAATCGGAATTTTAGCACAATTAATTGAGCATTGTTGAAGATGTATTATATCGGCAAATCACAGATCAGGACCAGGAATGATTTCGTCCTTGGAAAGAAGGCTCTGATACCATGTTAGATTTAATAGAACATGAAAACGTGAAGGAGATGAATAAGAAAAACATGTGACTCCATTATTGAGAAACTTGTTCTTTTGTACATAGAGAACTACCTATATATAGTATAGAGATAACTATCTATATATATTGATTCTATCTATAAAGAATCTATCTATATTGATTCTATCTATAAAGATACTCATACTATCTATCTAACTATATATATAAACTAAATATAAAAGGATAAAATAATTAATATAGATAAACTAAAGATAAAGACTAATCTTGATTAATCTAGACTAGACTACATAATAGTCTAACATTCACCCATGTTCTTTATTTTTCTTTATTTTGATCCTCGAACTTTGAAATTTGCTGAATTGGTCCCCAAATTTTAAATGTTTATTTGCTTGTATCGGATCTAAAATCCAGTCTCAATCAAATCCCCAATCGAATTGAGCTCGCACATCTTCATCATTGGTTAGATACTCCACAGTCGAATATAAGTGTTTCAATCTAAATTCCATATGAAAAGGAAAAAAAAGACACGGTCATGCCATCGCGGTGCCATCTTAGTCATCTCGTCGTGGTCATGCCGTAAAATAAAGAAGGTCATCCCGGTCATGCCATCTCGGTCATCTCGTCATGGTCATGCCGTAGTAGCTAACAAACTAATCTAAAATTTGAATTCCAGCATTCCAATCTTCTATTGAATCCATCGTAAATCATCAAAAAGCTTGGTTGTGCAAACTCAATTTGATCACACATCTTCACTATACCAAATCGGGATTTCAGCACAATTAATTCAGAATTGTTGAAGAGACATTGGATTAGCAAATCACAGATCAGCAGCAGGAATGATTCGGTCCTTGGAAAGAAGGCTCTGATACCATGTGAGATATAATAGAACATGAAGACGTTAAGGAGATGAATAAGAAAAACATATGACTCTATTATTGAGAAACTTGTTCTTTTGTACATAGAGAACTATATATATATAGTATAGAGATAATTATCTATATATATTGATTCTATCTATAAAGATACTTACACTATATATCTAACTATATATATAATAAACTAAATCTAAAAGGATAAACTAATTCATATAGGTAAACTAAAGATAAAAACTAATCTTGATTAATCTAGACTAGACTACATAATACTTTAACATTCACCCATGTTCTTTGTTTTTCTTTATTTTAATCCTCAAACTTTGAAATTTGCTGAATTGGTCCCCAAATTTCCAATGCTTCTTTACTTGTGTCGGATCCCACATCCAATCTCGATCAAATCCTCAATCGAATTGAGCTCGCACATCTTCATCATAGGTGAGATACTCCACATTAGAATACAAGTTTTTCAAGCTAAAATCTAAGTGAAAAGGTAGGAAAAAAAAACTCGGTCATGCCATCGCGTTGACATCTTGGTCATCTCGTCGTGGTCATGCCGTAAAATAAAGAAGGGTCATCCCGGACATGCCATCGCAGTGCCATCTCAGTCATCTCGTCGTGGTCATGCCGTAGCAGCTAATAAACTAATCTAAAATCTGAATTCCAGCATTCCAATCTTCTATTGAATCCATTGTAAATCGTCAAAAAACTTGGTTGTGCAAACTCAATTTGATCGCACATCTTCACTATAACAAATCAGAAATTTCAGCACAATTAATTGAGCATTGTTGAAGATGTATTATATCGGCAAATCACAGATCAGCACCAGGAATGATTTCGTCCTTGGAAAGAAGGCTCTGATACCATGTTAGATTTAATAGAACATGAAAACGTGAAGGAGATGAATAAGAAAAACATGTGACTCCATTATTGAGAAACTTGTTCTTTTGTACATAGAGAACTACCTATATATAGTATAGAGATAACTATCTATATATATTGATTCTATCTATACAGATAATCGTGTAAGTTCAGGTACCTGTTTGCCAATCCATATAAAGTTTAGGTACCTGTTTGTTTCTCATGTGCTCCTCACGTGATATTTTCTGTTTATTCTTAACGGAAAATTAACGGTAGGTACCTATTTGCTTATTTCAGAAAATTGGACAACCTATTTGTGGAAAAAAAAAACGTTTAGGTACCTACCTGTCAAATCATATCAAGTTCAGGTACCTGCTTGATAATTAACCCTACATACAAAGATATATTGTACATTGTATCTAGAGTAGGAAACTATGAAAGTATGAAAGTATATAATACAAAAGATTACATTCCTATTTGTTTTCTTTCCTATTGTCTTATTTCCTATTCTAACACTCCCCCTCAAGTTGAGCAGTGAGGTCTTCAATGCTTAACTTACATAGTACTGCTTCAAATGTATTCCCTGTAACTACCTTTGTGAGAATATCTGTCAGCTGGTCTTCTGATCTTACAAATAACAGTTTCACATTACCATCTTCGATCTTCTCCTTTATGAAATGTCGATCCACCTCTACATGTTTTGTTATGTCATGTTGGACTGAATTTTCTGAAATGTTGATTGTCGCCTTATTGTCACACATCGACCGCGCCGGGAGCCCTAAGGGAAAACCATTCTCACCCATCAACTTCTTTAGCGATAGGATTTATGTGATTCCCTTTACAATTCCCCTGAACTGTGCTTCTGCATTGGACAAGGCCACCACCTTCTGTTTTTTATTTCTCCACGTGACCAAGTTTCCTCCGACTAGGGTAAGGTATCCTGCAGTGGATCTTCTATCATTTGGGTAGTAACCCAATCCACATCAGTGAAAGACTCAACATCAAGATGCCAATTTTTTGTAAATACAATTCCCCTTCCTAGTGTACCTTTGAGATATCACACTATTCTCATGGCTGCTTTTATGTGATCTTCCTGAGGTTGGTAGATAAATTGGCTTACTACCCCAACTGCAAAACCAATGTTTGGGTAGTGTGATACAAATAGATTAGCTTTCCCACTAACCTCTGGTACTTCTCCCGATCTGCTAGTATGGCTTCTCCAGTCACCTTGAGTTTGTGGTTCACCATCATTGATGTATCACTGGGTTTGGAATCTAGCATACCAGTTTCCGTCAATAGGTCTAATATGAATTTTCGTTGAGAGATAAAGATTCCTTTTCTCGAACGGAGAACTTCTATTCCTAGAAAATATTTGAGTCTACCGAGATCTTTCATCTCAAACTCTATAAAGAGTTTTCTTCGAAGTTGTGAAATTTCCTCTACACCACTTCCTCTTATGGTCATGTCATCCACATATATTATTAGGGAAGTGACCAAACATTTTCTTCTCTTATAGAATAAGGTTTGATCCACATTTCTCTGTATGTACCCGTATTGCTTCATTGCCATCATAAACCTCTATAACCATGCTCGTGGAGATTGTTTGAGCTCGTATAAAGACTTCTTGAGCTTGCACACTTTACTTTCTCTGAACCCATCCGAGACCTCGGGTGGTGCTTCCATATACACTTCTTCTTTTAGGTCTCCGTGCAAGAAATCATTTTTAACGTCGAAGTGACCAATCTTTATTTGCAACCACTGAGAATAACACCATGATAGTGTCAATCTTGGTAACTGGAGATAAACTTTATGAGTAGTTAATTCCATATATTTGTGTGTACCCTTTTGCTAGCAGTATCGCCTTGTATCTTTCAATGACTCCATCTGCTTTATATTTTATGGAAAAGACCCACCTACAGCCCACTGATCATTTTCCGTTCGGCAACGCACACTTCTCCCATGTTTCGTTCTTATCAACTGCTTCCATTTCAACATTCATTGCTTCTCGCTATTCAGTTCTCTTACTTGCATGCTGAGTTGTTTTGAGGATAGCCTCTGACAAGAGGGTGACAGAGAATGCCTTCACAATATCAACAATTCTCCCCTCGCTATATTTATAGGGTATCTTGAAGCATGGGGACATGCTCTGGTGAGTATCGGTTAGGTGACACACCTCTATTTCTCCTCGGAGGTAAAACATATGGCTCTGGTTCTTCTGGTTTCCGAGTTAGGTTGTCATCTTGATTAGTGACACTATTTAAATCATATGATGACAAATCAGAGTACGACTTGTTTACCTCTTGTCGGACATCGTTCGACGTAGATTCATCGTTTCTCTGTACTAGTCTGCTTGTCTCATCCATGTCGGGAGAAGCAGACTTTGTGGCTCCATCTACTTGCTCTGTTAGAACATTCTCACGACAACTTAGACTATTTAGCAAACTTAGTGGTTCACTGATGTTCTCCCCCTGACCGCTAAAGGTGGCGGAAGAAGAAATCAGGCTCTAAGAATTCACAATCCATAGTCACAATCAAGTTGGTGACAGGGTTGTAACAACGATACCCTTTCTGGTCTAGGCCATATCCTACAAAGACACATTGTTTTTCACAGGGATTGAGTTTATTTCGGTCTTTGGTTGGAATATGTATGAATACTGAACAACCAAAGACTCGAGGTGGAAGGGTCAGGATGGAAGGAATTCTAGCTTGTGTATCTAGTATTTGTAACGGAGTTTTGTGATCAAGAACCTTTGTGGGAAGGCAATTGATTAGATAGACATACGTAGTTATAGCTTTAGGCAAACAAAACTTAAGAACTTGAGATTCAATCATCATGACACGTGTCATCTCAAGTAGGATTCAATTTTTTTGCTCGGCTACACGTTGTGTAGGTGTATTGGGACAGGACGTTTGATGAACATTATCGTTTTCCTGGAAAAAGGTTTTCATGAAATGGTTTACTTATTCTCCACCATTGCCAGAGTACAGAATCTGTACTTTTTATTGAACTGAGTATACATCATTTAGTACAACAAGAAGAATTTTTCAAGCACTTCTGACTTATGTTTCATGAAATATATCAAGGTCATACAGGAGAAATAATCCACCAATAATATAAATTATCGAAACTGTCTATTATTAGAATGTGGAGCTGAACCCCAAACATCAAAGTGCATTAAGAATAAGGTAGAGTCAACTCTAATATTTGTTGGGTATTGATAGTGACGACCCAATATGGGAAAGGCCTCGAAGGCCCAATAAATTTGCAGGGGGTGAAACCCATACCATTTAAACAAGGCTAACCCACAGTAAGGTTACTCTGGCCCTCATAAAGTGGTCCAGTATCGAATCCAAACTAAAGTGGACGCCAAAGTGCCACTTCAGGTCGCCATTGGCCAATGTCAAAGCCTCCCACTGCTCGCCATGGGAGTGCTCGCCAACAATCAAGGTCGCAGCCATAAGAGTGCTCGCCATAGCAGTGCTCACCATAAAGAGAGCCTTGCCTCTCTCCTCTGGTCCCACCAACCGTTAATAAGGATATAGCCACGATATCCCGCATATCTCGGGCACATATTCACTAAAGATTAGATACGGTAACTGCAATATCTCGCTGTAACCGCAATATCTACTATCTAAATCTTCAACAACACAATATTCACGAAGATATACAGTTACCTTATACGGTTTGGTATCTCCTACTCTATAAATACCTTTGCTTTACATACATTCAATACGTTTTGAGCTATATACACACATATACTCATTTAAGCATCGGAGAGGGACCCAGAGGCACCCCCTCTGTTGCGATCCCCTTCTTGCAGGTTCATCGGAGCTCAGGCGAAAGCGCGCAATCACCATCTCCTTGGCATTCAATTCATTGCCAGATCAGCATTCAGGAAATCACGATCCAACATTTGGCGCCGTCTGTGGGAAAACGAGCAAAACAGTCATACATACTCGCTCTAACCGCAATCATCGGAAAGAAGCTAACGAGCAGTCCTCGGATAGCTCTAATTCCGCTGCCGCTTCGCCACTCCACCAAGAACCTGCAAGCCAAGCAGTCTGTGATGCCGTCCCTCCGAGACCGGCACGTGAACACATTGGCAATTCGAGAACGACCCCTGTTCCAAACGTCGCAGAGATTCCAGATCGACAAACCATCCAAGTGGCTTGGGAAACCATTCAGGTAACCGCAGAGATGATATCCCTCTTGGAAACCATCATAGGACATGCCCGCAGAAAACCCCCTGCTCCTCATGAAGATCCTCGTCCTACGGGGCCACCGGAATCAGAAACTGGAAATCCTGGCACCACAGCCCCTCAAGAAGATCAAGAGATGACCTTTGGACACCAATCCTTACCTCCGGCCTCCACTGAGACGCCGGCGGTAACTCACTCTGTCAATCCATCAAGTTCTGCACCGACTGGAGGACAACAACCCCAATTCACTCTTGACCAAGTTGAGGAGCTTATCACTAAGAGACTCAAAGAACAACGCGAAACCGTCATGACTCCCTTTAAGGAACGATCAGCTCATATCTTCACCACTGACCTGGTCGTCATCAAGACCCAAAAGGATGTCGTCGCCAGGGCCATCCCCGAGTATAGTGGTGGAGGCGCCCCCATTATACATGTTAATAAGCATGAAGCCTCTCTGTTGGGTAAGTCGACTGATACGAATCACTTAGCCCTGTTATTTCTGTCGACCCTTTTGGGTTCGGCGTCGTCTTGGTTCTTTGGTGTCCCTGCAGGATCAAGAAGGGTCGAGAAAAGCCTAGATCGGAAAACCCAGGACCAAGACATCCAGAGGTCCCCGAGTATTTCACGCCTTTAAACAGGCAGATCTCGGCGGTACTAGTCGAGATGGAAAGGTCTCTGGCAAGGCCACCGAGTCCCCGCAAGAGTGGTCAGCCTATGGGGAATGACACCGAGATCTATTGCAGATATCACAAGCGCGACATCGAAAAGTTGATAAAGAGAGGAATGTTGAAGGAATGAATTCACAAGGCTGGACAGTCAGAATAAACTTTCAGCTAAGTGGGAAGGACCATACAAGCAAGTAATTCCTTCATAAACATGTTCACTCGAAGCAAATCGAAGACAAAAGCCCTGTCACCAAAGACAGGCCAAAAGCCCTAACAACAAAGTTAGGCCACAAAAGCCCTGTCACCAAAGACAGGCCAAAAGCCCTAACAACAAAGTTAGGCCACAAAAGCCCTGTCACCAAAGACAGGCCAAAAGCCCTAACAACAAAGTTAGGCCACAAAAGCCCTGTCACCAAAGACAGGCCAAAAGCCCTAGCAACAAAGTTAGGCCAAAAAGCCCTATCACCAAAGATAGGCCACAAAAGCCCTGACGCCAAAGTCAGGCCAAAAGACCTAGCAATAAAGTTAGGCAAAATAAAAGCCCTGACGCCAAAGTCAGGCCAAAAGCCCTAACAACAAAGTTAGGCCACAAAAGCCCTAGCAACAAAGCTAGGCCAAAAAGCACTGTCGCCAAAGACAGGCCAAAAGCCCTAGCAACAAAACTAGGCCACAAAAGCCCTAACAATAAAATTAGGCCTCAAAAGACCTGACGCCAAGAGTCAGGCAAAAACCTGATAACCGAATCATGCACAAAAAGCTCTGACGCCAAAAGTCAGGCCAAAAGACCTAGCAATAAAGCTAGGCAAAACAAAAAAGCCCTGACGGCAAAGTCAGGCCAAAAGACCTAGCAATAAAGTTAGGCAAGATGAGAAGAAGACGCCAAAACCAAACAGAGGGATCTGCTAACAAAGAATTTTAGGCGATCACTATGGATGACAAAGCCTTAGGATGACCTCGAAGGTCTAAACTTCAAAGAAGGTAATATCTCTTTGAACTTAGAAGTTTATGCTTTTAAGTATCAGAAGTATTATCCTTAGAAGGATCGACTTATGCTTGGTCTAAGACTTCAAGAGTCGAAGACATTACAAGTCAAAAGGAAGTCGAAGAGTAATTATGATTAAGACGTTGGATAAATAGCCAAGCATGTTCAAAGTCGAATAAAAGGCTTATGAATATAAAGGCATTCAATAAAAGAAGCCAAGTCTTAAATTAAATAAATAATTACAAGGAAAACAAAAAATTACAAAGAAAAACAGCTATCCAAAAGGCAAATATTGTCAATAAAAGAGATGGAGACTTCAGGCTTGGGGATCCTCGGGGGCAGAGGCACTTGGCTCGCCTTCAGGGGCAGAGGCACTTGGCTCGCCTTCAGGGGCAGAGGCACTTGGCTCGCCTTCAGGGGCAGGGACGATTTGCTCGCCTTCGGGGGCAGGAAGGCTTGGTCCGCCTTCGGGAACAACCTCTTCAGCCATAGCTGGAACAACCCCTTCAGCAACAAGGGTAGACTGAGAGTTACGACTCCGGAGGAAGCTCCTCAAGGACCCAACTTCCTCAAGGGGAAAATTGGGATCAACCGCCCGGACATCATCCACCAGGACTTGGAGAAAATCAGCGATCGCCGACTTCATCATCTTCAGAGCGCAGTCTTCAAAATCCTAAAAGGCGAACGAATCCATAAAGGATGACAGTTTCCTTAAAGGCATAATCCTTGGGTAACAGTTTCCTTAAGAAACATGGCGAAAGGAACGGACGAGCCGATAAGAGGCCACAGTCCTTCCCCCGAAACCTAAAGGAGCGAAAAGAACCTCTAAAGGGTAACGTTTCCTCCAACGAAAGGTCCAAGACCCTTTGAATGAAAACAAAAAGGCGAGACTATTCTACAAAAGCTGAAGCGAAGTTGAAAACAAGTATGGTAAAACTTCCTAAAGCTTTAAAGCAAGATAGACATCGGAAGAACAACCAAGTATACTCGAAGTCAAACAAAAACCAAGGCTTACGAAACAAAAAGACCCGATATCAAAATTGGGCGAAAGACCTAACGCCAAAGTTAGGCAAAAAGACCTAACGCCAAAGTTAGGCAAACCAAAAGATCCGAAAGACCTGATGACTGAATCAGGTGAAAGACCTAGCACCAAAGTTAGGCGAAAGACCTGATGCCAAAGTCAGGCACAAGACCTGTTATCAAAATCAGGCGAAAAGATCTAAGGAAAAAGTTAGACAAGTAAGGCCTAAATATAAAAATCAGACAGAAGTCCTAGCGCAAAAGGCGAGCAATCCGTCAAGGAGTCCGTTCTCTTATAAGTTGGGCAAAAATTAAGAAGTAACATCCAAAGCGAATGAATCCATATCAAAGGTAACAGTTCCTTTGCGAAACAAACACAAGAAAGTGGGCGAATGAACCTAGGGCGACCACTTACTAAAAGATGAATGAGCCTCGGGTAACAGTTCCCCGTGATTAGACGAACACTCCAAAGGTTTAAAACCTTAACAAAGCGAACACATCTACAAAAGATGATAGTTTCCTTAAAGGTATGATCTTCGAGTAACAGTTCCCTTAAGAAACTTTGGTGAAGGGAATGGATGGTCCAAGATCCTATATGGCGAGACTCTCCTACATAAGCTAAAGAGAAGTTGAAAACAAATATGGTAAAACTTCCTAAAGCGTTCGAACGAAAAGATATCGGAAGAACGACCAAACACATTCGAAGTCGAAAAAGAGTAAAGGCTTACGAAATTAAAGGCGTTCATTATAATAATATCCGAGTCTGAAATCAAAAGAATAATTACAACTATCCCAAAAACAAAGGGAAGTAAAAGTGATTATCGATAAAAAGAAGGATGAGCAAAAAGCAGGAGGATGAACATGCTCCCTTGACCTGAAACTCTGCATCGACTCGGTCGCCTGAAGGCCTGAGACCTCAAGGTCTGGGTTCATCAGGGGATGCAGTTTCCTTCTCGGCCTCGGGGGCAGCCTCATCGTCAAGGAGCTTCCTTGGTGTAGCCGCTCTCAATGAAGTCCTGAAGAGACCTCACCTCCCAGAGAGGAAACTTGGGATCAATCCCTTGAATCTCGTCGACCAAGATCTGGAGGTAGGAAGCAGCCTCGGCCTTTATCACCTCCAAGGCGCAGACAGAGAACTCCTCGGACTTCTTAAAGTCCACGCTAAGGGGGGATGGGACAGCCTTATGATTTAAGGAAGGATGCTCCTGCTCAGCCATCGAGGCATCCCTCTGCACCCAGGACTCTTTCAATTGAGCCATGAGGTCACCATTCTCTGCCTCTAGCCAAACAGAGTACTGGTCGACATCCTTGATCCGAAACTCATAGACGCCTAGGCAGCTAACAACCTCGTCTTAGCCCGCTTGGAAAATAGACTGAAGAATTTAGGTCCTCAAGTGCGGTCAATGAATTTAGGTCCCAGACTGATGGGTCAGAAATTTATCCAATCAATAAAGACTGGCGTGGAATGACGAACCCCGACCTTGAGCGTCAGTTGTACGAACTGATGAATGCCCGTTAACCCAAGCATCGACTCTGAAGTTTCCGCCCCTGAGCGGATTGAACAGAAGTTTGGTTGCCTATGATGTCGGAAGAAGTCATCAATGATGTTCCGATCACTCCCCGACAGCTCTCCAAAGCTCGAAGGAGTATCCCGTTCTGGCTGAGAAAGCTTTTTCGAGGATAAAAAGAGAGAAATGAAAAATTGAAACAGAGGGCTGAAAGAAGATATGAACTCTGGAATGCAAATGAATTGAGTGCGTAAAAGACTAAATGCTAAAGTTCAGCCTTTTTAGCCAAAACGAAGGAAACCGAACGGGCATGTGAGAAACGGCTCAGATAATGATTACACCCTTTTGGGTAAAACCGAAGTAATGTCAGAATTCCAAGGGTTACATCGGGGAGACAAAAGGTTGGAACGACACGAAAAACCTGTGAGTCTGCCCACTGGTTACGGAAGACAAAGAGACAGACATGCCTCAAAAGTCCTCTCGACTTCCGCTAACTGTCCATTCATTAAAATGTTCGAAGTCTTACACAAAAAAGGTGATTGCCAAAAGCTATACCAGACCTCTCCTAACACCCTCGCAACGACAGTGTTCGCCCAAAGAGTGAAGAATGAGCATCCATAAACCCTGGAAACCCAAAGCGTTCGCCTAATGGGGTAAGGTATCACACATTCCGAAAAACTCTACGCAACCAAAATCGTCCGCCAAAGGATACAGAGCATCAAAATGCACAAATAGCAGATAAGGAAAGCAAAAGATCCATTCCAAAAGTCACTATCTTAAACCCTATCACAGAATCAAGCTCGACCGAAGAAACTTCACTCAAGCTTCGGGGGCAAATGTTGGGTATTGATAGTGACGACCCAATATGGGAAAGGCCTCGAAGGCCCAATAAATTTGCAGGGGGTGAAACCCATACCATTTAAACAAGGCCAACCCACAGTAAGGTTACTCTGGCCCTCATAAAGTGGTCCAGTATCGAATCCAAACTAAAGTGGACGCCAAAGTGCCACTTCAGGTCGCCATTGGCCAATGTCAAAGCCTCCCACTGCTCGCCATGGGAGTGCTCGCCAACAATCAAGGTCGCAGCCATAAGAGTGCTCGCCATAGCAGTGCTCACCATAAAGAGAGCCTTGCCTCTCTCCTCTGGTCCCACCAACCGTTAATAAGGATATAGCCACGATATCCCGCATATCTCGGGCACATATTCACTAAAGATTAGATACGGTAACTGCAATATCTCGCTGTAACCGCAATATCTACTATCTAAATCTTCAACAACACAATATTCACGAAGATATACAGTTACCTTATACGGTTTGGTATCTCCTACTCTATAAATACCTTTGCTTTACATACATTCAATACGTTTTGAGCTATATACACACATATACTCATTTAAGCATCGGAGAGGGACCCAGAGGCACCCCCTCTGTTGCGATCCCCTTCTTGCAGGTTCATCGGAGCTCAGGCGAAAGCGCGCAATCACCATCTCCTTGGCATTCAATTCATTGCCAGATCAGCATTCAGGAAATCACGATCCAACAATATTATTCTGGAAAAAAGAAAGTCTATGACTTTTAGCACGAATGAAAGTTTCACATTTCATATGAACGGATTTATTTGTAAAAAAACTTGGGAATACAAATTTAAGATACCCAAAAGACGGATAACCAAGATGTCGATGCCATAGCAAAGGTTGCATGTTGACCGTTCTGTGAGCAAACATGGAATGTCCCTCGCGAGTCATTTCATCAACATAGTAGAGGCCTCCTTGCTTAGTACCACACCTAATGATCTCCTACGTAAGAATGTCCTGTGAAAGGCAAAATCGTGGATACATCAGTACTACACAAATCAATTCCCTGGACACCTAACTGGGTGACAACAATTTTGATGACAATGTCAGAACATATAAACAATTATTTAAGCTCATCCTATCAGATAATACGACCGAGCCTCCTCCTTTTACTTCCATTAGTTCTCCACTAGCGCTTTCAATATGGGAATTTAAAGGTGGTGATAATTGCAAAAACTCATTAGGATCATACGACATAATATCTTTAGCATCACAGTAAAAAATCCAATAAGCTCATGTTTTACTATTGGTGACAGATCGTGGTACACTTTGGGATGGATAAAATTTCCACAGGCCCATCCATAAGTCGAAACCCACTTCTGCTCGTCCCAATTCTCCCTAAAGCCGCAACCCACTTCTCCTCCTCGGGCCCAGCCTTTTCCTTTTGTCCAGCATCTTTCTTCGTCTGCAAATTTGTCCAGCTTCTTTCTTCTGTCAGACTTAATTCACAATTGACTTCATCGAGTAAAGGAAAGTTAGGGTTACTTATTGAACAGTGCTCCCTCTACCTTACTAGGGATGCACCTCTGAATCCAACCGTGTCGCCTTGCTGCCGCGATGCCACCGACTCGATTTTGGTGTCTGGGTTGCTCACGACTACCGTCTCCTTGTTGATCCTCAAACATTGCCACGACTTCTCCTTATGGTTGTACTCCCACCACTCCGAGTAACCCACAATCAAGCAACACGTCTCTTTGGTATGTATTTTCATTCCAGAATGGGTGCAGACAAGTTTCGACTTGTCCTTCCTGTTCCAATTTTGCGATTCTGGTCAGAACTTATTACTTCCGTCCGAATGTTCCTGCTTGCTCGATTCTCTATTGCTTCGGTCGGTTCTGGTTACCAGACCCATACCAGTCCCCAATGAAGACTCGTCCTCGGAGGTTGCCGCGTTCAATATGTGGAGCCTGGCGACGTCCCGCTGTATAGTTGAAAACGTGACTTCGACTGAGGGGATAGGACCCCGTTTGAGGATGTCCTGCTGGATTGGCTCTAACTGATCGTCGATAGCCATTAGTAATTGGTATAACCTCTATTCCTGTATTTTCTGGTTGTATAGTTGGATGTCTTTAGGCTTTTTCATTGGATTTGGATCCCGTCGGTCGATGGTCATCCAAATGCCCTGCAGTTTGTTCCAGCAGACCTCTAAGGTATGTCCTCATTGTCTCAAAGAGTTGGCCTTCTTATCAAGGTTGAAGATCTGTAAAGAGTCAGTTCCTGACACATATGTAAGTGTCAGTCAGTCCCACAGTGCCTTTGCCTTTGGATATTGATAAACATTACCCACCAAACTTGAATCAATGTTTTGTATCAGCCACGTAAACACACGTTGATCATCCTGCTCCCATCGGTTATACACTTGTTCAGTTTGTGGTAGTGATGCAGGTTCTCCAGTGATGTGAGAGCCTCTCTCTGCCCCCAATGGCCTTCTTCATTAGGGTCGTCCATATGGCGTAATTATCTCCACTAAGTTTGATCCCAATGGACAAATTTTTAGAACTTGTCACTGCAGGTTGCGGTCCAAGGCTGTTCCGAAGCAGTGCACTAATTTGGAGTATGAGTTCATCAAGAATGTTTATTGGGTTTTGGTTGGTGTTGCTATCATTATTTTCATTGAATTCTGGCATTTTTTTTTTTGCAGGTTCTGCTAGGTTTTGGTTGATTTGGTCGAGGGAGGTATGGAACGATGATAAAAAAATTTATGAGTTCCAAAGTCAAAATCTCTGCTCTAATACTATGTTTGTTTGAAGCTGAAAACTTGTTATTTCTTTCAGCACATACAGAGATATATTGTGCATTGTAGCTAGACTAGGAAACTATGAAATTAGGAAATTATATAATACAAAAGATTACATTCCTAATTGTTTTGTTTCCTTTTCTAACAGTTTACTGATATATACTATTGAATGGAGGACGTAAATGCCTCTATTATTAGTCAATCCTTCACCAAGTTTTCTAAAGTATATATCTTGATACAAGGATGCGAATAAATTGGACACTACAAGAACGAACTTTTACACCTACGGCACAATGTTGTTGCTAATTCGTCATTTGTGGTCAGTAAAAGCTAGTGTCAACCAAAATCTCATCCCAATAGGTCCCGTGGCAAAAGGTTTCCCTGGTGGCAATATGTTGCCACTGAAAGACTACCGTCACTAAAAACTTGTCGACCCTAATAGGCCAATGACAATAAATGTTGCTACTATATACACTATATTAACAACGACAAAACTTCACTCTATAATGCTATCAATATCATTATATGTTGTTATTAAACATCTGTATCTAGTGACAACATGTCCACCAGTCAAAGCACTATATAATGTTACATGATGTTGTTGCTAAACACATGTATTTAGTGATAACATGTTCATCATTCAAAACACTTGATAATGCTAGTTAATGTTATTGCTAAAAACATGTTTTTTGTGGCAGCAACTACTATTCAATGGTAAATATAAACTTTTGCTGTGTTTTTGTTTTCTAATTAATCACAATGTTCTTGATATAAAATATGAACTACAAGATTGATTTTAAAAAACATAATATATTATTCATAAAAATATCTATATACATCTTGATGCACATACAAATAAACAAAAAACTTACAAAGGTTACAATAAATCATTGAAGCATGAACTCTTGATTACGTATTGGACGTGTAACACAAGCAACACCATCTCCATACAACTCACAATGCTTAGACACACTGCTTAGTGGAGCACATTTAATGCTTAGATATGTTGCAGGGAGACGAGGGGCGGGGATCATAAACCATGATACCATAAGTAGTCTTTCCGAACAAGCACGAAAAAACAAAGAATTGGATATTAAGAAATTATATAAACATGTCTAGGGACATGTCAAGCAATATATTTTTATTAAAAAAAGAGATTAGAAATTAGTTCTATCCATTAAAACGCTACTATCTCTTCTATTGTATAAATCTGCAGAGTCAAAACTCATCTTGAATCCTTACAGAATGAACATGGCTAATTCAAAAAGAATTGCAGTGGAACGCCAAGAAGACATAGCAGGCGATTACGTATGTATCTAGAGAATACAACCAGGCACACAATAGGATCCTTTTTATCGCAATATATCACACTCTTCAACTATGATATCCTTAACGACAGTAGGTTTACTCGGGAATGATATTATAAACTAATAGAAAGGGCTGCCTCAACATTTACAAGGCCAGGAAGGAATTGAAAAAAAAAAGTTACGGGTAAATCAACTCTATTATTTAACCTTGAGGAGTACATTGACCCAAAAAACTTTCTACTAGGCAAAATTCGATTTTCAAATCCAAACAGCATTATATCATTCTAAGAACATTGTGAATTGATAAACGAGCAAATCACACTGTGAAGACATCTCTATCAGTTAGGTCTTGTTGTTCGAATACTATTCATCAACAAGAACATATTTTATTGAGGAAATCAAGAACCCAGGTTGCGATACTTCTTAGAAATGAAAGAGATGGAGAAAGCTAGGGGTTTTGCAAATTGGACAAAGCAAAACGAAGAAAAGAACGAAACAAACTCAACAGCAAAAGATTAGTATACCCAAACGTCATAGATCATTAGAGCGACATATAAGATAAAGGTGGAGTAATAATTGGAGAAATTGAGATTTTAATTTGCCATGTTCTGCTACGAACTGAGTCTCTCTACCTTCTTCTTCTTCCCATAACATACACAACAACACTTTGGAAGAGAAAAGAAGACACACATATGCTAATCATGCTATATTGAAATGAAGGCTAAAAAATATATTAATATTGTTGAGATGAGGATATGCAATCTGGATTTTGTTATCGGTGGTTTTGCATATTTGTAAATATTGAGGACATTTTTTCTATTTATTAGTTGTTTAGGACATATAGTCTTGTTTTATGTTTTAGTTAGGATGATTTGTTATTGCTGGACTTCTCAAAGTGTATTTGATATTTATTAGTTTAGGTTTTATTTAGGGTAAGAGAGGTCCAGGTGAAGGAAAACTTTCCAGTGATCCCAAAGTCTTTTCGCCTCATTTCTCTCTTCTTCTCCGTATGCGTTCTAGGGTTTCTGAGGATATCCTAAATTTGTCATGGTATCAGAGCATCAAGGCGGTTTATGTCTCTTATGGTTCTCTTCTTCCTGTTGATTGGAATGATTGAGACACTCTGTTGGTAAATTCCTTTGGTTATAGTTGTACAGAAATGTTGCGATAATCTCATTCGCGTATTGGTCTTCTATTTTCAATTGGTGACAGTTCATCTGGATCTTGACAGATGTGTTGATTTCTGCCCTTCTTTGTCTCTATTGGGCGATTCCGGTAAAAACTGTCCTCTTCTTGAGGTTCTTTCCGTTCTTTGGCATCATTCTGTGGCTGTTTTAGAAGTAATCTTCTATTTCAGTGGCTTGTGACGGTTCGTCTGATAGTTATTTTTGTGGACAGATTTGATTTGTTTCTTGAGCTTTCAGTTGCTGGTTGATATTTTCTAGATTATGTGGCAACATTCAATCATGGCTAAGGAAAAACCCATCATGGAGGCAGGGAGACTTGCCACCGATGAGGCTAACCATGATGCCTTTGGTGTGGTATATTCGAATCACCCTATTTACTTACATACAAGTGATAATCCTGGTGTTAACATGATTTATGTCACATTAACTGGTCTTGAGAATTATGCCATGTGGAATAGGGATATCAGATTTACTCTCCTAGGCAGAAACAAATTAGGTTTTATCACTCAAACATGCATGAAAGATAACTATGATTATGCTTTTCACCATTTATGGGATAGATGCAATGCGATAGTTCTGGGTTGGATCATAAACTCTATTTCTAAGGATCTTGGAAGTGGATACATGTATTGTGAGGATGCATTTTTTGTCTGGAAAGATCTTAAAGAGAGGTTTGATAAGATTAGTGGACCTAGAACCTACCAGTTACATATGGAGATTGTTATGACACGCCATGGTTTATATTCAATTTCCACATTTTTTACAAAACTGATATTATTGTGGGCTGAATATGATGCTGCTTCTATTTTGCCCCACATAGAAGGGGATGATTTTAAGAAACATATTGAACATAAGGAGAACCAAAGGCTTTGTCATTTTCTGATGGGTTTAAATGAGAATTATTCAGGGGTGAGAAGTCACATATTGCTGTGGAACTCTTTGCCATCTGTGAACCATGCATATAATTTATTGATTCAGGAAGAAAGTTAGAGGGGAATCACATCAGCAATGAATGTTTTTGTTGGTTCTACCTCTGCAAAAGTGTCTTTTAATGTTGACAAATCAAAAGGAAATCTGAGTTTAGAGTGTTCTCATTGTCATAAGAAGGGGCATACTCTAGAAAGATGTTATGTTAGATACTGTGATTTATGTAAATAAAAAGGGCATGTAAAGGATAACTGTTTCAAATATATGTATTTTTTAAAAGCCAAAGGCTCAAATATAATAGCTAATGCCACTTCTGCTGACAATGGGAACTTCAGCTCTAATAGTTCTAAGCATTTTACTAATGAATATTCTGCGAGTTCTAACATGCCAGGTTCAGTTACTCTTACACGGAAACAATTTGAGAAACTGTTGCAAACCATGGGACATGCATGTAGCACTGCTACTCCTGCAAGTTCTACCGCTCCTATCCATAATCGTGTAAACATTCTTGGTATATTCTCTAACTCAACCTTTTTATATGATCATGATAGTTGGATCTTGGATACCAGAGCAACAAACCACATGACCAGCATAAATGATTGGTTATGTGGGGAGAAAATTGCTGCTCGAACTGAGGTTCAACTACCTAATGGAGAGTATACTAAAGTTGAAAGTGTTGGAAATCTGGATTTTTTATGTGATAGAAAATTGCAGAACATGTTGTATCTTCAGAATTTCAAACATAATATGTTGTCAATTTCAAAGCTTACCAAGGAATTGAACTGTTCTGCAACATTTTTCCTAAATATGCTATCCTGCAGGACCTCTCAAATGGAAAGGTCTTAAAGCCCGGTAGTGAAGATTCTAGGTGGTATTTTTTTAGATCTCCCAAGATTTATTCTGGACCTAATGTGCTGACTTCTATTGCTGACACTACAAGAATCAGTTGCAACAGCAACGAAACTTCCGTGTTGACGCTTACAGTTGTAGTTAAATATGTGTATATTGTGTCGAAATTTTTTGTTGTCGTTATTATTACTTATTATGCATAATATATTTTCCACCGTTACAAGATACATTTAGTGTTAATTTTGTCGTCACTTTATATTTTACATGGATGAATGTGTAATGTCGACCAACACTTGATGTTAAATAACTCCATCAGTAGCAGGTGCATTTTTCATTGCAAATGTACATATTCAAATGCGAAACGTTTTGTCGTAAATATAGCGATATCAGCAACGATTGTTTGCCATAACTAATCAATGTTTGTCGTCGTTAAAACATAAGTACCAGGAAAATGTAAGAATAGGTTTGCGTGTCAATATATTGTCGACATCAGTATAGTCATTCAACAACAGATTTAATTGTTGTTGTAAAATAGTTTATTTAGTGACGACTATTGTTGTTGTTAAAAAAACAAAATTTCAATTTTTTTTTACCCCTCTGATTTAAAATTTCAAATTTTTTCATTCAACAACTTATTTATAGAACAAATCAACGTTTTACAGAACTTCCTCTTGTCTTCCCTTCCTTTCACCCTTTCGGCTTCCTTTCGACGAGTTGAAGCTTGACCTTGAGCTGGAGGCGAGTTGAAGCTCGACCGACCTGTCATGGATGAAGTGTTGGAGCTGCTCGAAGTTCCATGGATGAAGGCCTACTAGAGCTGGAGCTGGAGAAGTCGACTTGGAGCTGGAGAAGTCAAGCTGGACCTATAGAAGGCGAGTTGGAGCTCGAGAAGTGTTGGATCTCCGAGGCCTTCACCATGGATGAAGTGTTGTGAAAACATTGGCCATGGATGAAGACATAGATGATGAAGTGACGATATATGGATGAAGAAGGATGAAGAATCCATGGATGAAGAAGGAGGAAGAAGCCATGGATGAAGAAGGATGAATAAGCCATGGATGAACACAAATAGTTTAAAATCATCCAAAAAAATCGGTCAAGAAATTGTCAAACAGTTGTTATCACTAAGTGTAATCTATAACATTGGTAAAATGTCGTCGTCATTCATATGTGTTTAACAACAACCTGATTCCGATGTAAAGTTGACGTTGGGAGCCACATGCTAACAGCAGCAAGCCTTTTACAATGGCTAATTGTCGACCTATAGACCTTTAACGACGGGGGCTACCGCGAAGAAGATTTCGTCGTTGTTAAGCCTTAACAACGGTATTTATGCAGTTAGCAACGCATTTTTGCCGATGTGTATGCTCAAGTTTCTTGTAGTGTGAAAATATCATGTTGTGGCATAGGAGATTCGGTCATGCTTCTTTGAAAGCTTTGGAACATGTATCTTCCTTGAATTTACCCAAGAATAAAACTTTGGATTTAGGAGATTGTCATGTTTGTCCTATATTCAAAATAATAAGAAAAGTGTTTCCTATTTTTGAATCAAGAGCAGATTCTCCTTTTGATCTTATCCATGCTGAAGTTTGGGGACCTTATCAGGATTATACTCATGATAGCAAGCGTTTTTTTCCCTGACTTTAGTGGATGACTTTTCTCGTGTAACATGGATCCATCTTATGCAGTTCAAATCGGATGTCTTTATAATTCTGATAATATGATTGAGACTCAGTTTAAAAGAAGAATTAAGTGTTTCAGGACTAATAATGGGAAAGAGTTCTTTAATGAGAACGTGAACAAGCTTTTTCAAGAAAAAGACATAATTCACTAGAGCAGTTGTCTCTACACTCCCCAGCAGAATGGGAGAGCCGATAGGAAACACATGAATTTATTGGAAGTTGCCAGGGCATTAAAAATACAGGCTTCTATACGTAATTCCTTTTGGGGAGAATGTGTTTTAACGGCATGTTATCTAATAAATTTGATGTCTTCTAAGATATTAGGAGGAAAATCTCCTCTTGGAGTGATGAATGGAAAAGAACCCAAGGCAAGTCATCTTCGCACTTTCTGTTGCTTATGTTATGCCAAGAGTATGTTGGTAACAGACAAGATGGCTTCCAGAGCAATCCCATCTATCATGATGGGATACACTGAGACTCAAAAGGGTTACACGTAATATGATTTAAATGAAAAGAAGTTTTTTTGTTAGTAGAGATGTTCAATTCAATGAAAATGTATTCCCTTTTGAGAGTGGTAAGTTTGAACAGTTGCCCGTACTTCTTGAGCCCTATACCGATCCTGACTCCAGTAATGTGTGTTGTCTCGAATGGACTAAAACTGAGGAGAACAGAATTGATATAGTTGAAACTCCAAATGATGAGTCGCATGATGAGTCAGTAATTGACTCTAATAGAGGAGATGATCCTGTCATTCATGATTCCCCCTATTCCTACCACAAGTAGATCAGGTCAGACTGTTAAGCCTCCTATTTGGATGAAGTAATATTAGGTTTCAAATGTGTCTCAGTGTTATTCAATCGATCAATTTATTTCATACGATGGGTAATCCAATGAATATCAGTGTTATTTGAGCTCAGTTTCCCAATTAATTGAATCTGATAAGTTTTCTGAGGCTGTGAAAGACAGGGCCTGGGTGCAGGCGATGGAAGAGGAGATTCAAGCCCTTGAGGAAAATCAAGCCTAAGATCTGGTACTGCTTCAGAAGGGTAAGTCTTTCATTGGTTGTAAATGGGTGTATAAGCTTAAATATAAATTTGATGGGAGCCTAAGTAGATATAAGGCCAGATTGGTTGCGAAAGGTTATAACCAGAAATATGGAATAGATTATTTTGAGACTTTTTCTCATGTTGCTAAAATGAACATAGTTCGAACTATTTTAGCCTTATCATCAATTTATAAATGGCCTCTTTATCAAATGGATGTATATAATGCGTTTTTGCAAGGCGACCTAGATGAGGAAGTTTATATGCAATTGCCTGAGGGTTTTAGTAAAAGTGAAGATAATCTCGTTTGCAAATTAAAAAATCTCTTTACGGGTTGAAACAGGTTAGTAGGCAATGGAATGTTAAGTTGAGCAACTCTCTGTTGAATGATGGTTATGTTCAATCTAAACTCGATTATTCTTTATATACAAAGCATGATGGAGATCAGATTGTTGTGTTGCTTGTTTATGTAGATGATTTGCTGATATCTGGTAACAGTGAGAAACTGGTCATCGAATTAAAACATGTGTTGGAATCAAGTTTTAAAATGAAGGATTTGGGTGAATTGAGGTATTTCTTAGGCATTAAGATTGCTAGGTCTGAGAAGGGTCTTGTTCTCTATCACAGAAAATATGCTTTTGAGTTGATATCTAGTGTTGGACTTTCATATGGAAAAACATCAAAACTCCTATGGAGGTGAATTTGAAACTTACTAGTAAGAAATATGATGATCACCTTCATGTGAATAGGGATGATGCTTCCCTAGATAATGTATCCTTATATAGGAGACTGATAGGGAAATTATTGTACTTGTCCATTACTAGACCAGATATATCATATGTTTTGCAAAACTTCAGCAAATACATGCAGGATCCTATGAATTCACATTTAGCCGCTGCACTAAGGATGATCAGGTATGTAAAAAGGGAACCTGGTAAAGGTATTTTAATGTCATCTGATTCTAAAATAGATTTGGTTGCATACTGTGACTCAGATTGGGTCAGCTGCATTGAAACCCGAAGATTTTGTGTTTTGTTTGGTAAATCTTTGATTTCTTGGAAAGTAAAAAAAACAACACAGTTTCTAAATCTTCGAATGAATATGGATATCGTAGTAGGGATATTATTTATCTGAAATAATCTGGATTAGAAGTGTTTTGGTTGAATTGGGATGTCCCCAGCATAGTCCTGTTATATTACACTGTGATAATAATGCTGCAATTCAGATTGTTAACAATCCAGTGTTTCATGAGAGAAGGAAACACATTGAGATTAATTGTCATTATATTGGAGAAAAGTAACTTGAGATTATTGTGCAGCTTCGGCACATTAGAACAGGTGATCAAGTAGCTGATATCTTTACAAAGGCTCTTGGAAATCAACAACACTTTCTGATTTGTGGAAGACTTTGCATGAAAAACATATTTACTAATCAGGGGGAGACAAGTCAAGAACTTCCAGATTGAGGGGGAGTGTTGAGATGAGGATATGCAATCTGGATTTTGCTATTGGTGGTTTTGCATATGCATTCTAGGGTTTCTGAGGATATCCTAAATTTGTCAAATATTAAAGTAAAATGTTTATTCAAATTCGAAAGAATATTGCGAGAGGGTTGGAGCAGAAGAGGAAGATCATGGAGAGGAGGGAGACATGGTCGTTGTGATGAGCGAACATCGTGTGCTCGAGGCAAGACATGGCGTAGACGAGGCAAGGTGAGGCGTGGGCGAGGCAAGGTGAGGCGTGGCCGAGGCAAGGTGAGGCGTGGCCGAGGCAAGGTGAGGCGTGGCCGAGGCAAGGTGAGTTATGACCTTGGCGTGCCTTTGCCTTGATTTGATTATTCACGACTCTAACTTTTTAAGTTCTTTCTTGAGTGCTTCACCGAGGTTCGACAAGCGGCCATGCAACCATCATCAACCTTTACCTACAACAACCCCTTCGTCCTACCATGTCTGTAGTTTTTTTTGTACATGTCAAATAATACGTAAAAGGTAATACTTGAGAGTTCATGGTTTATGGTTTAAGAGTGTTTCTTGTGTATTTGGTTTTTCTCGTTTATTGGCACACATCACTGTTCTTTGTAATGGATGATAGTATGAGTGTTACAGAATGTCTTCTGCTGCAGAATGAAACTGTTTTGAAAGAATTTGAAGAACCACCACCTTCAAATAGAAAAGATAACCTAAATGTCAATTATTAGGCAAATTTGGAATTCCACCAGTGCTTAACAATTCAAATACATTTTTTAGTTTTAAGATTTTATGTGGAACTGTTTATATATTAAAAGATTGACTGTTAAATTTGATAAATTTGGAATATTTTATCATAGTTGTTTTTATGAAAAGGTATGGTCGAACCAGTTCGCAAGTGGTATGGTAAATTGTAAAAAATTATAGAGTGGTTTGGATTAATTGGTTGAACCGTACCTTTACAATATTTTAGGTAAGGTACGATTCTTAACTAGTTCAGAACTAAAACAGTTCATGCCCAATTCTAAAATTGGCCTTTTACACCATTAAGATTAGGGTAAAATACGACATTACCCCCAAAGTATTTGACCAAATTTTGAGTTTCCCTCTTAAAGTTTAAATCGTAAATTTTTTATCATCATGTTTGGCCAAAGTGCAAGTTTTCCCCAACCATCTACTTTTCCATCCAAAATTAACATTGAGGCTCGGGTTTGGTTCTTGATCCAGACCTGGTCCCTTACCTATGCGGAGTTAGTGGGTCAAGATCTAAACTTGAGCCCCCTCAATTGGGGCTCGAATCAATATTAAATTTTAACATTGGAAAAGAATTGAAATGGTTACATTGTGACATATTTGAAATGTTTGTTATTTTTGCAATTTTAAAACTTATTATGTATTATTTGGATGGAAAGTTGACGGTTGGGGTAAACTTGCAGTTTACGATTTAAACTTGAAAGGGTAAACTTGAAATCTCACAAAACATTAGGGGGCAATGTGATATTTTACCATTGAAGATTATTGATACTTGTTGCAGGTGGTTTTAATGTATGTTAGGTTGATGGGGAAGTTTATAATTCTTGAGACGATCATAAACACTCATTATACGTGTGGTGGAAGAAGAGGAAAAAAAATTGATACAGTAGGAAAAAAACTCATTATACAGGTTTTTTCAGAAGTCAACATACAACCAAGAAGGAAGTGATTTACTTATGATAGAAGCAAGCAAATAAGATGCAAGAAAGTTGTTACGCTAGATAAATGTGGCATACTCATGATTTTCAACACTATTCCTAGTAACATCAACAACATACCGTGAGATAGTAATAGTGCCGGAAAGGTGAGATTCCAAACAAAATCCACGAACAGTAAATAAAACTTGTTATTTCTATGATTGAAAATTGTCATCCCATGTGGGGAGTGAAAGTTTTTGTTAAAGAAAGCTTGTACTAACTCATCCATGGTAGATTAAAATGAGGCGTACCAGGACACAACAAATAAGACAGCAGAGGCAATTAAGAAATTGCATGAATCAATACCCACAGAAATCATGGAAGAAATGAGTAATGCACAATCATAGAGACAACGCAGACACAGAAAATTAAAGTTCTAGCTTACAACCAGAAGAATCAGAAAAACTTTGATATCATAATGGTGAATATAAATCAACCATGATAGGCCAAATTATCTTTCGATAAGCATGGTGGCGGTGTACATGAATAAAGAGAGGCCACGACGGTCCCTGTGGCAGCAAGATATACAAGGGAGGAGTTTTAGAAGACCCTTGAAGGGTTCCTCGCTAACATGTTTGTCGTTGTTGATTATTGTGCGAGCTTACATGGATTTTTGTTCAGTTTCACACAAATGACTCTAAATGTTGGTCTAAGGTACCTGATCTAAGAAGTATATATGCTTGTAAAACTCTAGCGTCCCTGTTAGTTTAACGTACAAATATATTTTTTTAGATAGATTATCTTATATCGGGTATTGGATAGGGCTTCATCCTTCAGTGATAAGATATATATTTATGAGTAATATCATATATTTAATAAGCTTATTATGTGTGAGATGTTATTCTAAGGAAGGGATATCTGCATTGTCTTCGTGGGAGGGACCCGAGTCCTCTTGGCGCTAAGGCTCGAGCTAGGGGAAGGTTGGAGCATGTTGCCTTAAGTCCTAATCCGGTTGCTCACCTTTGTATGGGTCTCGTTGGTATTTCTCATGATAAATATCGGAACACTAGGGCATATCCTAATACCCAACACTTGCCCCAAAAGCTCAAGTGAAAATTGTTTTTCATTCGAGTTTTACCTTTATCGATTCTAAGCGACCATGATCGATGTAGTCCTATATTGAAATTCCCTTTGATGTATTCAGGCGATTTCAGTTTGAAGGTTTCATTTGGCAAACCTTTTCGGATTTTTGTAGTATACGTTTGGTAAGACTCTAAATGGTATTTGGATTGTCTCGATTTGTGGGCCTTTATTTGACGAGCCTTTTGGATGTATCAAAGATGTTTGCTTTTTGGCAAGCCTTCTAATCATCTCTAGGTTCTTGAAATTTCTTGTCACTTGTAGATTTCTCTTGGCTAGCCTTTTTTGTCTGATTTGATATTGCCTTTGCGAGCCTTCTGACCCTTCCTTTTGAGAATCTCCTATACAATTGTTTTTATTCTAGCCCTCTAGCAATTTGTGTTAACAATCACCAAAGTTTTTCTGGTCTTCGTGTTGATCGTCGTGTTCGTGATGTCTTCTTGGGTTTAATATTGTTTAGTTTGGTCAGGAGAAACTTTATAGTAGTTTCTATCGGACAATATTGTTGTATCATGAGAGGTGATCATCTAGTAAAACCTCAAGTACGAACTTGTGATGGCGAGGAGGCGTAATTTTCTTAAGGAGATTGTGCATATCACATACCTACGTTTGCCTTTTTGTCAATTCAGGGATAGTTTCAATTATGTGCATGTTGATCATAATTTTTTAATGATACTCATACTGATCCTTATACTTTTAGACTATTATAATTTAGCCCCCCTTAGTATGCCCTTCGTATTTATAACAATGTTAAGGCAAAATTTTATTTGCGATGGAGATTTTGTTGGACGTTTATGATTAATTCTGAAAATGTCTCTTGGGGGAAAAAGATATTATGCATTCTCTATGTTTCAGAAATATGACTACGAATAATGATGTTCATATTAGTACTGAGGCTTGACTTTGACTCAAGTCACTAATGTCCTGTTTGAAAATAGAAGTACGTCTCTTATTCCGTTGTATCAACAATAGAATCTTGGAGCTCATCCAGGCGACTATTTCTAACTCGTTTAGTTGAATTAGTCCATTTAGAAATAAATAATAGGTTTTCTATGAACTTGGATACGATGAAATTATTGTTTTGTGAGTCATATAAAAGTTAAATTGTAGAGATTTTGTCTAGGGGACTAAGTTTAAAGTGGAGATAATGGTGTAATCCACAACTAGCCTGGCATTATTGTTCTGCCTATATAAAATTGGCAAAAGGACACTCACGAATTGTATAAGGACTAGGAACATTATTAGAAAGTTGACATAACTTCACAAGGGAATATTCAAATAGTAACACCAATCTATCTTATGCACATGTCGATCATTGAACTCAAACTTCAGGACTGTAGTTACCTTAGGTAATCCATCAATTTTCATTCATGTGCGGATTGATGGAAAAATGACTAAAGTGTAAAAGTATAATAAGTTTGAATTAATTTTAAAATTGACCAAAACTTTGGACCAAACCCCAAAGAGTGAATAAAATTGCTAAAACAACTATATCATATTTAGTATATATTTTCAAATACTAATCAAGTTTATAACAATATAAATAAAAGAGTTTTGTCCCATTCAAGAAGAACAATATCCAAAAAATGAGAATCTCTTCTGTAATTGTTTTTATTTTCTTCCTCTAACGATCTGCGTTGACAATCGTCAGAGTTTTCCTAGTTGTCGTGTTCAACCTTTATTTCGTTTTCAACATGATATATTTTTTAGATAGGTCATGAGAGACTTCATACTAGTTTATATCTGATGACACTGTTGTATTTTGTGAGGTGCTCAAGTAAACCCTAATGTACGAACCTCTAATGGTGAAGTGGACGAAATTGCCTAAAGAAAATAATATAACTGAAGGGCACCAGTTTGACTTTTTGCTAGTTTTAGTCAATTTTGATTATTACACATACACGATATGCATGTTGATGGTTTTTTTTATAATTGTGCTTATTAATCCTTACACTTTAAAAATATTAAATTTAGTTTTTATTTATTACATTATAATCTTGTATTGACAACATAGTTATTAGGAATTTTACCGCTAGTTGAACTCGATCCGACCGTGAACCAGCGGGATAGACAGTTAGGTTTTTATCAAATGACCAAAATGCATAGGGAGCACGGTTCTATACGTGTAAACCAACTGGTTTTCAAAGAATCGATTAATTTTTGAAGAACTGATCGGTCCATTGGAATTAATCTGCAACTTCTTTTTTAACGTCTTCAATCTTCCTCTTCTGTTCCACTATTCCTCTTCCTATTCATGACTCAGTTTATGTAACCATAATTTGCTCAATTTTCTTCTTCTGATATTCGTTCCTCTAGTTGTTTGCTTTGCCTCGTCCGTCAACTCGCCTCGGCCTTACCCGAACCCCTTCCTCGCGTCAACTCGCCCACGCCTCTCCTAGCCCACGTCAGGTCGCCGCCTCTAATGTCGGCTCGCCTCGGCCTCAGCCTTGCCATTCGCCTAGCCCACGTCATGATGAAATACATAGTTAAGGGATTCATTAAGAAAGTCAACAATCCTTGTGAGAACACTATATGGATTAGTCTAATGTTTTCTAGTTTAATCAATATTAGTCTAAGTGTTTACTTATCATGTTACCTAGGTTAGTCTAGGATTTTATCTAGCTTTCTCTATATAAGAGCCTTGTCTCCTTTGTATTGAAACAACCAAGCAATACAATGTTTTCCTTATTGAAAGCTCTCTCATCTTCATTCTCTCCTCACCAAGAAACGTAACATGGTATCAGAGACACTCGGTTCTTAATCTCCTCATCATTTCCGCTGCAAATCTGTTCTTGTTGTTTCAATAATCTTGGACAGCTTCAACAAACCGACTGCAGCTTCACAGATTCCAGCGTCTTTACCTTCAATCGCCTCGACAGCAGTAGCTTCACCTTCAATCAGTCCAGCTTCATCAACAAACCTTCTCCGCGACCTTCAATCAGTCCAGCGACTCACATATTCTAGCGTCTTCACCTTCAATCGCCTCGACAGCAGCTTCATCTCGTCGGTCTCAACCTTCTCCGTGACTTCAGCCTCACCAAAGTCGACTGCAGCTTCACCTTCACCTTCACTCTCTCGACAGCATCTTCAAATGTGATGTTTTATGCAGAGCACCTTCAATGCCTCTGGTTCTGGTTCTGACATTCTGTTATTCCAATGCTGATATGCGGTGATAATGCTGGTGTGGCTGCTGAGATTAAACAATGCTGATATTTGTTAATCTGATTAAACAATGCTGAGATTAAACAATGCTGAGATTTGCTTAATCTGATTAAACAATGCTGAATCTGATTAAACAATGATGTCGTGGAATGCTGCTTCAAAGTGTGGTTGTGCTGATTAAAAAAAATGTTGGTTTGCTGCTTTAGAAATGCTGGTGCGGTTTCTATGTTGATTAAACAATGCTGAAATGCTGAATGGTGGAGTCTATGCCGAAATGTGTGGTTGTGCTGATTAAAAATGCTAGATTGCTGCTTTAGAAAATGCTAGTGCGGTTTCTATGCTGATTAAACAATATGTTAGAGGTTTATGATGTTGTTAGTGCGATGAGGTTTATGCTGGAATCAAATGCTGCATTAAACAATGTTTTATGATGTCAAGGATTTGCATTAAACAATGATGAAACATTCTCTCGTCAAAACACCATCGGCTTGCACGTTTTGGAAATGCTGGATTAACAGTAGAAAAGTCGGGGCAGATGCTGCTGTCAGACATAGCTGAGGCATTCCTTCGATGCTTTGGAGGATTACTCGATTCTTCGGCAGCTCGTGATCTGGCATCAAAGCTGCTGCTTTGCCTATGTAAAGTGCCCTTTCTCTCTATTGGAGGAGTAGATGAGAAGGGACTGAACATGCTGGACATACGCTCCAAAGTCGCTTCTGATGTTTATGTTGCTAGTGCTGCATTAAACAATGGAGGATGCATTAAACAATTGTTGGTTACTGATTAAACAATTGTTGGTTGCTGATTAAACAATTGCTAGTTGCTGATTAAACAATTGCTGGTTGCTTATTAAACAATTGCTGGTTGCTGACTAAACAATGCGGGTACGTTTTTCCTTGATTAAACAATGCTGGTGGGGTTCTCTGTCAATGCCATGTGAGCGTGGAATATCCTATGCAGAGATCACATGCTGGTGCTGCATTAAACAATGGAACATACACCAAACAGATGGTGACCAATTAGACCAACGGAAGCAGCCACTGCAACAGAGTTACCCATCCACATCGTGTGACAATAAGGAACAATGCATTAAACAATTTGGAACGTGAGCTGCATTGACTCATACCTGGTTGCTATGACAGATGCGAAACAACTGCTTACTGGTTATTACTTTGTTTGCTGGTGTTGATTGCTGCTTTGAGGTTTGTGCTGTCTCGTTTTTTGTCTCCAGTACCCTAGTTCTTTCCTGAATTTACTGGATTATTTGCTCAGTTATTTGCTGGTTCAATGCTGAGATTTGTTGAGTTAATACCCCTGCAACCAATGCTGATTTATTTGTGCTGAATTGCTGGTTTGGTAACGTGACGATATGTGATCACGTTGAGTTTGGGCAACCAAGTTTTGATGATTTACAATGGATTTGATACAAGTTTGAAGTGTTGAATTCATATTTTAGTATTAGTTTCTTCTTCAACGGCATGACCACGACGAGATGACCGAGATGGCACCGCGATGGCATAACCGAATCTTCCCTCTTCTCGTCTAGATATCAACTTGAAAATATTATGTTTGAATTTGGAGTATCTCACCGAAGATGAAGGTGTGCAAGCTCAATTAGGTTGGAGATTTGATCGAGATTGAACTTGGGATTCGTCACAAGCAAAAGAGCATTGGAAGTTTTGGGGCCAAAATTCAGCAAATCAAGAAAAGCAAAGACCGTGGATGAATGTCAGAGCATACAACATCAAAAAAAATAAAGAACTTGGGTGTATGTGAGAACACTATATGGATTAGTCTAATGTTTTCTAGTTTAATCAATATTAGTCTAAGTGTTTACTTATCATGTTACCTAGGTTAGTCTAGGGTTTTATCTAGCTTGCTCTATATAAGAGCCTTGTCTCCTTTGTATTGAAACAACCAAGCAATACAATGTTTACCTTATTGAAAGCTCTCTCATCTTCATTCTCTCCTCACCAAGAAACGTAACAATCCTTTCTCGTCTTCCCCCTCGGGTAAATTCAACGACCAAGGCAGAGTATTGGGTTCGTCTTCATCAAACACCACGTATCCAATTCCTTCTCCTTCCTCTGCGAGGTCGAATTCATCACCATCTCCTTCTAGAGCTTCAAATCCATGAATTCTAGATCAAAGGAAGTTTGATACTTACATTTTAAAGTATCTAGAATCAAATCGCAAATCGGTTATTGGGTTCAACCTCTTCTGATCTCTTACAAACTCCTTCGAAAATATCTCAAAATGGGTATTCCTTGAATTTTATTAAATACCTGTTGGAATATCGAGTTTCACATGCCCGAGAAATAGCACGTTAGTAAGACAAACAATGTAATACCGAAACTATACTTACATCGGTCGGTATTTCGACTTGCGGTAGCGGAAGCGTGCGAGATCGCCGGCGGTTCCGAGTCACGGCGACGATACCGGTCGAGAGAGACGTCGCATGAACGGAGCGTCCCTCCAGTTTCCACAGTGGATTCCCTAGGACGAACTAGAGAGCATCTATGTTGAGAGTATAGATATCTATAGGAGAGTATGTAGATTCTGCATGGATGTATATTAGGGCATTCCCCCTAGGGGTCTATTTATAGACCTAGGGGCAGTTACGACGTTTCGTAACTGTCCACTTTGGTCCTCGAAGTTTCTACAATTTACAGAAGCACCCCTTATGGGTGCATTTTCCTACATCTCCCACTCACACATATGTGGGTGCTCAGTGTGTAAAGAGACATACTCTTAACATCTCGTTTATCTTTCATACAGGGCTCCACCGTGCGACCGACATACTTCGTGAGAGCTAGTTGTTGTATATCTGTTAGGAGTATACAACCTCTCATTGAGAATAACCTGCAATAAGAAAGTATGTTTGTACCCTAGATCGTTGAACCTCATTTTTGGTATCTTTAAAGACCTCATTAATCATACCTTGTATTCACAATCACAATACTAAATCATGATTGGTGCGCACGTGAACACAATTTTTAAAAGAGATTCAGTTGACAATCTTCATCTTCTCACGATTCTTCAACCACTAACCCGACTCGCTTTTCTAGACATGTCCCGCCCGACCAAATATGTGTTCATGACCATCGGGTAACACACTAAGATAGCGAACACCGTGTTAGGTCTCAAGTCTCTGATCGGAGTCATGAGGGCACACAATTTTTGAACCTGTTAAGGATCCTTGGGTCTCACACTACAACAAGCTAAGATCGTGCTTGTGTAAACCTGTGGTCGATTAATAGCACACGCAGTATGAAATGTGTGTCACAACACCCTTCTCCAAACATGAAGTGTATGTCTTATGTCATAAATGTGGCGTTGTGTAGATGTGTGTCCAGATACCGAATGCATCTAAACCAGAGTACACGAACTCCCATCCCGCTCAAAAGTAAACTACTTAGAAATTAATTCAATTAAATTTTCCGATGATATCATATCAACGACCAAAACAAATTATACTAATGGCCTCCTATCAACGGGCGACTTATGAATTCGAGTAGTTACCTCTCAAATCATCTGTTTGATGATTTTCGACTTGAAATCCTGTCTCATCTCCACTCGTCACATAAACGCAACGCCACTAAGATGCGGAGGCGGTTACTCGTGTGAGTAAGCTAACCTTAAGTTTACTTGACATACATCAAGAATGCACTGAGCAATCTTAACGAACATGTGTGTATCCAAATCAAACTCTTTGATCAAAATGAACAATGTGATGTGATCAATCTCATAGGTCTATCCAACGGTCATTACCATTTGTTTCATTAAGACAAAAGAACTCGGATGAATGCATCCCTACATAAGGGTTCTCACAGACTTATCAGTTTTATCCATCTTATGTTGACTACCAATTCACATTCACTTTCTTGCATGTCACCCTGCCTTATGCATAGTAATGTTGGTCTTTTAAATGTTCTTATCATAAATAGGTTCCTTTTAGGAAGAAATTGAAAATACAATCACCAGTAGACAAACACTGGATCAATAATGTATATATCAACCGCAACAGTAGGAACCTGTTAGACCAAATTAAATTTAGTTGTTGGTGTGAGAGCTACTTGCTTAGCTTCAATCGCCTAAAGTGAAGTTCTCTATTGTTTCTCACTTATCTAATCAGATGGCCATCTCTAGAAAGAATTTTTTTTATCCTGGAAAGTCTCAACTCCCACTAGGAACAACTTCACAACATCTTATCACATGCATATACACAATGCTTCAACAACAATTTACTAAGTGTTCCTTGAGCATCAAATCAAGTTGAGTCATATACCTGATTTATTAGTTGGTCTAGCACATGTCACAACATGCATACAACTTCCAACTTAGCTCATCTTTAAGACATTTGGCGCATTACGTCATGAATATTTTTAGATACAAGAGTTTTAAATGGGTAATACTTTAATTTCTCACCTAAGTACTCTATTTCTCTAGTGTTCTCTCTCGGGATATCAATTCCAAGAATATATTATTGTTTACCCTTTAAACATCAATTAGGTCTTATCCTTCATTGATGAACTTTGTACCTACGCAACCCATATTATGTGACAAACACTTTATTGCAAGATCTTGCGGATATTTCACTAACAAACTTAATCCATTGTGATTATCCTATTTAACATGAACTAATCATGTAACATGGCCTAATCACGTTTCACATTTATAATAATGTCTCAAGAGAAAACATAGAGTTTTAACGGACCACTAAGTCCTAAAGTTGCATTCTCATACTCAATATAGAGAAGCACCTTAGTTTATACTCCAATACTTCTTGAGCAACATTTATATTCAAAATCTACCTTTCTGGGTTTATACGAAACTGATATTCATAATCAGTCGAGACACAATTCTCAAGATGAGTCATGACTTCTAGGATCCATTTGATCCATTTACGCTTGACACATTTTTATCGTAACCTTCATTTTGCCTTAAAAGGGCGAAGTATAAGGAGTCACGATAGGCTTCCACTGGGATTAAGAATATTATCTACGTTCCCACTAGAACGATACGTTTTCAATCCTCACTTATGGTATCAACTGCTTGCTCTCACTTAAACTAAGGTTTTAACCAAGATTATTTGTATTCGCAACTGATGATGAAGAAGGTGAGACGTGATGAGAAACTAGTTCAACATCCTCTAAAATCCTCCCACTCGAATCAAGTTATCTAGGTAGATGGATTAAGACGAGAAACGAATTCATCATCCGCTAAAATCCTGCCACTCGAATCAAGATATCTTGGTGCATCTTAGCGCAAGAACTCGAAAATGGATCGTAATCCAACTTTTTACCCTTCTAAAAATATTTCACTGTGACATCTTTCTTTTGAGGAAAAATCTCACACCCACTTTTGAACTTTTCCGGTTCATAACTCATATGAATTGGTAGGTAGTTGATTGACAAACACTTGGTTAAAGCGATATACATTCGTTCCGAATACAGTGGGTGCTGGCAATGGAGCGACCCGCACATGACCATGGAGAATGTGTAATTGGACAATGTTGTCACTTAACCTTATTTAGAAGTATTCCTTTTATAACTTCTAACAACATCATTAAGTTGCATAGTGCAAAATATAGTCAACGAATGAGTTATCCTCTTTATTACGTATTTCGCTAAGTTGAGTGGATAAACTAATCAACATCTCAACATATTTGCGAACAATAAGTTAATTATTTATGAAATTTATCCACAATGTTCGCATAGCCGTTGTAGAAAATTAAATAAATATAACTGATACAGATCATAAAGAGACTATTCCACAACAAATATGGAATTATAGATGTCTAAATGAACTAATTCTGGTTGGCTACATGAAAGCTTTCGGTCACATTGGTTACAAAACAACGCAAAGGAAATGTACGAATATATGGATATCGTGGCAAGAACAAATCATGCAAGTACGATATTCAATAAATTCACCGGAACTGACCATATATTATAAGTTCAATGTCATGAATATTGTAAATGAAATACACTTAGGCCTAGTAGAAACATAATTTGAAAATCATATCTTTGACTAATCAATTAGGCATTGATGACTTATTTGTCACATAGACATAGCTTGCGGACACCGACTCCTTCAGCGGCAGCTTTTGAGTTTTCCACCCCATCATGCTTAGACTGAATTTCAAAGTTCAACGATAATGCTTCGTGGTTGTGGCTTAATCCGACACGTCGGAGCAGTGCAATCTTGTAACTTTTCACCCTTCCGGTTACAACTATAACACTTCATTTTAACCACATGGACACGATGTGGACATCTCCACTTGCCAATTTCATTGGTCTTTTGTTTCTATCTGGAATCAGCAAGCTTATCTTTCTTACTATCATCCCTCATTTTAGGTCTCTATTGAGTCTTAGAGAAAAACAATTGTCACGTGCAACTCAATTAGGGTTCGTGTACTCTTATATTTTTCTTCTCCAGATTTTAGGAGACCCTAGGCTTCTTCCAAAGCGGGAACCCAATCAGAGTGGAATATAAGTATTTTGAAACGCATCCACAAATCGTGTAATGAACGGATCATTACTTAGAGTTGTTGTTTTGAGTGAGAACATGATCACACGCCTGAGTTCATCTATTAGATTGACCATGTTCCAAATATATAACTTTAGTTATTATTTAGAGCATCTCTCATAGGAGGTTTATCTCATAGTTAGGAACTATATCCATTTTATGAAATAGAAAACAAAATTCTTTCTCTGGACCTCACAAAGTGCCTTTGCGTTTTGATAATTTGTGAATTCCCTAAACATATCATCATCTATTGCACTTAGAAAAATGATGCACATTGTGTGGTTCTCATCATTCCAAGTTTCATAGGCTTTCATTTCTTGCCTTTGCTAGGCCATATTCCCGGCTATAGGCTTTTTCATGTCATTAGATATGGTCTCCAGAATTATTACCTTTGGGAGTAAGTACTTAACTTTCTCCTTTCAGAGTTTAATAGTTATCACCATCAACTTCAACACACAGTTGAGTTCAGCAATAATTTTCAGGAGGATTGATGTCATCCTTCATACATAAAAAGGATCATCATGTTAGGATCAACATATACAAACAAGTCATGCAAGTTTCATTGTTCAAAATACATACACATGTCATACCTAACTCTCTTATTAACAAATCAATTAATGCAAGCATATCCCGGAATCAAAAGTTCACCATGTTCCCAATCATTGTCCAAGGTATATGCTTAACAAAAATTAATTTTGCTAATAATTAAGTTAAGCACTCCATTCACATCAACCAAAACAACATACAATCATGATTTACTTTATACATGAATGCATAACAAAACATGCATCGTACTTGATTTACTTAAATATTAAAACAAGTAAACATGTTTTATGATTGATTTATACATGGAGTCTACATTAATGATCCCAAAGATTATAACTATTTATTAAGTAATCATGCTCTTTATGTACCAACACATGTGATTGAAACAAATAATCAATATTTTTTCATGTTAGGACACACAATAAACATGAAACGATTCAATATGTATGCATGAATAACTTGTACATAGATGACATAAAATCATGCTTGCTTACATTATCATTCGTCCCTATACATGGATACTAGATACTAAATCAAATCAACATGTATAACATGTAATAAAAAAAATTGAGCAAGCAGACATGATGTTTATATACATGAAAATAACATACATTTAACATGTATCATCTTTGATAAATAACAAAACATCATGTAAGATAATATATACTCATCAAACATCAAGGGCCTTTTTCGAATTTGACAAGACTAACTTGTACAAAATTCTACTTTCGAAGACTATACGGACCAAAATATAATATTCTCAAAAGTTACGTTTAGAGCAAAAATTCCCAGGTGGACCGAAGGGTTTGCTTGATGGGCCCAAATCCTCCCCTTTCTTAGACAGAATTCGTAGGTTCCCAAGCCAGGGAGAGTGTCAAGTTCCACTTCTAGCTTGGTCTTTCTAAACAGAATTTTTACTCAATTTAAACTCAAGAATATCACGATTGAATCCCTTAATACTTTAGCGAAACAAATTCGAACATAGTTCAAACAAATTAAACTATAAGGGTCATCATGCAAAAAAATAAATTATTATTGATTATAGTCTCTTAAGCATGATACTAAGAAATACAAGTAGCAACTCATTGCTTTTAAAAATATTAGGGACCATTTTGAAATAAAATAAAATTATTTTATCCCTAAATAAAGTTTGAGGACCTAATTGAACATTTTCAAAAATTAAGGGTTCAAAAAAATATATTTTGTTCACGGAGCGGGTCATGACCCGATCCATATGGGCCACAGAGGATGACTGGGTCAGGGCCCAGCTGCCAATTGGGCAGAAGCCCAGATGCAGCTGGGCTGAAACCCAGCTGTTGACTGGGCAGAGGCCCATAAGTCGGGTCAGTGCCCAAACCGGTTTGGCCTGTGCCCAGACCGGTTTGGTCTGTGCCCAGACTGATCGGTCCAGTGCCCAGACTGGTTTGGGCTATCCAAACCGGTTTGTAAAAAAAACGTTTATTTATTTATTTATTTCTGAAAATATAACAAACATTTTCTCTCACCAATCAACATAAACTGTTCATCTTCAGCCTCTCACCCAATAGTTTATTCTTCAACCTCCATGGCCAACTTCCCTCAAGTTTCTCCTTGTTTTGTGGAATGGTCCACTAGTCGGTAACTACTTTCCCGAGTAACCGTCGGAGAACCCATCACCTACGACTTTGGCAGAAACCGGTTACTTCGACAGAAACTCATTTCCAAAAAGAAACTACCACCTTTCTCTCTCGTGAGTAACCACCGGTAGCATACCGTCATTGGAAACGCTTTTCAGACAACACCACCCCAAGTTACGAAAGAAGATCACGACAGTAACAACCGTAACAATTTTGGGTGAAAATAGACCACATGTCGTGAGAATATTGTGGGATAAAGGGCACTAAGCCAAGGATGAAGTTTCTCCACAACGAAACAGTTACGGAAGCCACTAAGGGCACGGATCGGAACACTCATCATGGGGACATCGTTCGTTCAAAGCATCATTCACAATGCATGAAGAAAGAAAAAAAATTGTGTAACATGTTTACATGCAAAACAAAGGAGAGTTGATCATGAAGGCCACGAGATTCTCGTTTGGTTCAAAACGAAGGAGAGTGAAGGATCATGAAGGCCACGACAACTTATATCACAGAGACAAATTAGCAAGGAGCATGAAACACTTTCGGCCTAGAAGAAATTTCATGCGAGGAACATCGTTTGGTCACTTCATCATGGAGACCTTTCGGCAATGCCATGCACATGGATAATGAAAGGCCACAGTCATGCACGAAGCATAGAAATTATGTGAACGCCCATAGATATCGAGTCATCCGAAGTATCGATCATCCCCAAGTGAGATTTTCATAGATGAACGCTCATCGGTGGGGAAAACAAATGTCACAAAGACGATGTCGGAGACTGAACCTGGCTCTGATACCAATGTTGGAATATCGAGATTCACATGCACGAGAAATAGCACGTTAGTAAGACAAACAATGTAATACTAAAACTATACTTACATCAGTCGATATTTAGACGTGCGGTAGTGGAAGCGTGCGAGATCGTGCGGTAGCGGAAGCGAACTAGAGAGCATCTATGTTGAGAGTATAGATATCTGTAAGAGAGTATGTAGATTGTGTATGGATGTATATTAGGGCAGCCCTCCTAGGGGTCTATTTATAGACCCGGGGGCAGTTACGACGTTTCGTAACTGTCCACTTTGGTCCCCGAAGTTTCTACGATTTACACAAGCACCCCTTATGGGTGCATTTTCCTACAATGTCCAATTTGCAATCATACGTTTAAGTAGGAAGAGGAGGTTTCAAAACATGCAGATAATTGTACTAACAATGCAAATACTGTTGAAGTTGGTGTTCATGAGCTATCAATTAGTGATGCAGAGGAAATAGTTGAATTAGAAGAACAAGTTAGCGGTTTGTTTCTGTGAATCCATTGAAGGGTTGGTTGGATATTGTGCTTAAGTTACTGAATAACATAGTGAGAGAACACGAGAGTACAAGACTTAGGAAGATATGGATGAGCAACCCAAAGATAAGGGAGGTCATGGGTGAGGTTACGGGTGGGATTAGTTTTAAGGTAATTTTATTACCTTAACCTACTTTCTTTCAAAGTATTAAATCATAGGCCTTCGCCACTTCAAACAAAGGGCTTTCGCACTATATAATAGGCATTAGACATTCTCAGTTTTGAAGAAGGCAAGCAAATGAAGGAAGGCATTACGGGTCGTCTACAAGAAGTAAAGCTTTGTAGACTTGACAAGTCGCAACTAAAATGTCGACCACTACATAAGACGCTAGTGGAGAAAGCGATATTTCCCTTCATCCCTTGCTAAACCAAGGTCGTAGGTCTCCGAGTCAACCCGCATTTTTTCGAAGTATCCTGCACCCATGGGCATACGACCTGGCATGCCTTCCCTTTCTGCCGGAGCTTCATGGGCATTGCCCCATTCCCCAATCAGTTGTTTGGATGTGAGCTATACTCTGCGAGGAGCCAAACGGGTGTATGGGTTTACCATTTGACCTCTCTTCCCGTGTGATTAGGAATGCTCATTGACAATTTCTTAATTGTCACCGCTTGGCCTGTCTTGCCACCGCGGTAGCACCTAGTGTGGTCAGCACCAATCGTGTTCAGGCAGGATGCATGCAAGTTTCATACGACCAAGTGGGAGCGGGAGAAATTATTGGAATTCTACGCAAGTTTCATACAACCACATGGACTGGCACAAGATCTGCGTCTTGGCTTATGTCGAGATATTGACTCCTCCACACAACAATTTTCTTTTCGTATCGATGAATTAAAAGTGATGTCAACCGACAATCGTATCTTGAAACAACGATTAGTGGATATTGGTACTGGCATTGCACATCAAGCAAAGGATTGGGGATTCAGTGGTCTAATGCTAAGAGGTCGTGCGACATGAAAACATTGATAGCAATATGGGGGAAGTTCCCATCAGGCAACAACGGTTCTGCCTGACCCTACTTAAACATGCATATTATTATATTGAATCTAATTAGTAATTATTTTTATAATTCTTTAGTTAATAAGGTATGTGAATTGATTGGTCCAACCGACGAACCAGTAGTAAAACCGACTGAACTAGGACCGGCCCCTCACGGGTTCAAGGGTCGGTTTGATTATGATAAGTAATGATTGTGAGGATCTAATGACATCATCCCTTGTATCCAAAAATTTCTTTTTATAATATATTAATATTTATCCATTAGTAAAGGTGGCACATTAATTGCGTATGTCAGAAAGATATGTTATGAAGTCAAATACATCTGGATGAACGTGAAATTCATGTTCCCACTATTTTTTGAATTAAGTGGAACATCCTGAGGAGGAGGAAACTTTTTATAATACAGAAATTACAATTTGATTACATTAAGAGAAATAATGGTACAACCACAAAGTCAACACTCGGGTCAACAAATGCGAATGACCGCAACTATCAATTTCGTAATTACTCTACGATTTTCAAAGCATAGTGCTACAATAGAAATAAATAACTAAAATAGTATTGTCACATTAAATTGAATAGGTGATAAAAAAAAAACATTAAATTGAATAATATTATTAAGTGACAGCTATTTTTTAATTTAGTAAATTAAGTGAAATTCATTTATTAATATCAATGACACGTACGAATTGTTCTTAGAGGGATCGAACATATGATTTTGTGTATAAAAACACATACTAAAGGGATCTCTAATTAAAATATTTTTTGTGTTGCCACTAAATGTCATATAATTACTTTTTTAATCTACTTAAATGTGTTTTTCTAATATCAGATACTAAACGCAAGTGGTGATACACAAGTACTTGTTATATTTTTTGTCATGCTTCTGTATTAGGAAGATATATCTTCAAGTATCGTGAATTAATATAACGGAAATTAACCATCATTCTTAGAGTAGTATCATGGAATTCGATCATATAAATTAATTTATTTGTAAAATATTTTAATACGTAAAATGATGAAGTAAAATAAAAAATACTGAAGGAACCAGAAACCTTTTTAGTTATATCTTTCTTTTTATTATTTTACATTAGTTTTATATATATATATAGATTAATTTATGTAACCAAATTGTATTGTATCGTCCTACGTACAATCGGAGTGATGGTTAAGTCTCATTATCATTCTGGGACGTTTATGAACATAGATACTCATAATAATGTAAGTAGTACAAAACTTAATAATAACATTCACAGACGTAAAATGTACCACAGTTTATTATATTATATATTTAATTTTAATTGCAAAGTAAGTAAGTTTCACCAACTCTATTATAGTGGAGTCTCTTAAATTTTACATCATGAAGTAAGCTACTCCCAATTAAAATTAACTAAAATGATCAACTATTTTAACATTGATTTATCTATATATTTTTGGGTTCATTAAAAAACATTTTTTTTAAGTATCAAAATATTTGAATTTATCCAATAAAAAACATACAGTTTCATCATCAATTTAAATTATCCAGGATAATTATTAAACGAACATCTAGCGTCAGATTTTTCATATCATTAGTTATGATGAAACTTTAGAGTGATTAGTTATAAAGAAATGCTGTAATTACCTTCATCAAAATAAATAAATCAAAAAAATAATGGAGATGATAACCAAATTGTTATCCTTAATTTAGATACTTTATAAATTATTGTCTGAATTTTACATTTTCAAAAAGTGTTACCTGAACTTTTAATACTTGGGCAAATTGTTTTCACAGTTAAATATGAATGTAAAATAACGTGACTTTACATGATTGATCAATGATTTAAATAGTATATTATTATTTTTAAAATACTAAAAAAATATCAAAAAATGGAAAATTAATAGGGGGGAAATAAAATTTTAATATAATACTTTTATTAAAAAATATGAAAAAAAACAATCATTTATTATTTATTTTATTTCATATTTTTAATAAAAATATTGTTTTAAAAGGTTTTATACTCCCTCTTATTTTTCCATTTTTAAAGATTTTTTTTGTATTCTAAAATCATATGTTTATTACCTATGTCTAATGGAGAAATCGTATATTAGTATCTCAATAGACTTTCTTTATAATACGCAATTCCTCTACGTAATGCTGAAACTCACCACCCATTATTATGGTGACCTCAACAATGTGTACAAGACTTCAACAAAATATTACAAGATTAAGATAAAAACTAATATGAAAAAATAAATGATCAAATTAGTAAGTCAGTTTTAATCATTTGATATTTTTTTCACCCATCCTATCAAGATTAGGTCTATTAAGCGTTTTAAAAAATAATATAAATGAGTTAATTAACTATTTAATAGCTAAACTTTGTGGGTATGGTTATTTGCTAGCTTAACTTTTTTATGAGCAAATTGCTAGCTGACTTCATATAAATATGCAATTTGTTAGCTCAATATAATTTGTTGTTTAATGTGTACGAAAACGTGCACGTGTTTATTATGTGTCAACAACAAATTGCATTTTTTTTCAAAGTTCAACTATCAAATTATTTATACTTATAAAGTTCAACTATCAAATTGCACATTTTTTAAAAATTCGGCAAGTAAGTTGCACAAAAAACTAAGTAAAATATTAAACTAAGTGCAAGTTTGTATCACAATTTAACTATAAATTAGATGTAGTTAACAATTGCAAAACGTTAGCTAACAATTCAGTATTTAATCCAATATAAACTCAACGGAGTAGGATGAACAACAAAAACTATATATCATGAAGGGTGTAATATTATTATTTTTAATTATTTATATGAGTATATACTATAGAATTATTGTAAATCAAACGAATGTATGATTAAAAGTCATTTACATTTGTCTATTTTCTTATTTATTTGCTATTTATTGATATGTAATATTTTTTTAATTTTATAATAAACACACTACGGAAGAATATATATATAAAGGCTCAAAATTGTTTCATTAACGATTCATTTTTTGAGCCGTTAATGAAAGACGGCTCAATGAAAAACGAATCGTCATAATAAGAGTCGTCTTATATTGAGCCGTTAATAATTATTAAAAAAATATAACCACGGCTCAATCCATCTGGAGCCGTTTCCTTGAGCCCTTAACAAAGACTTCTCCCGTAGTGACATAAATTTATGTAAAGACATTTTGAACAAAACTTTCACTTCACTGATTCACTCCAAGTGAAAATCTACTCTCTAATATATATAATGATTAGATGATATACTATTTGACATGTAAAAAAAATAACATTCAAGTATCAAAATTATATATATTTTTTAATATTTCAATTTTCACCGCCCTCAATTTTTTTTTCCATAACGACTTTTTTATGAAATTGTTTTAAAAATATATTTATAATCAAGTAAAATTATTTTTATAAAAAGTAAATATTTGTACACATATTATAAATAATGTATCAACACATGTGATTACAAAACCTATATTAACGATGTTGAATATGACTTTTTAGGAAAATTTAACCAAACAATTTTGTGTATCTGATTATAATTTTGAAAAGTAATATATCAACTATTATTAGATATAAAATATAAATTATACAAACCAAAGAGAGTATTATTACAACATATAGCTATATAATTTCTTAAGATATGTTGTTTGTATACATATAAACAACTTATTTGGTAGTGAACACAATATATAGGTTTAATCAACTAGGTTAGACCACTTTGATTTGTTTTGTTTTGGTCGGTTACAAAATTGTATAGGTTTAATATGGTTTGATTTGAATTTTTAGTATAAACTGGTATAAAAAAACGAGTCAATTCGAACCGGTTCGAACTGAATTGAATCCACTTTTTTGAACATACTTACTTTAAGCTTAAAAAACTGCTTTAGATTCAGAACTAGTTAGACCAAACTTATAAAAATCAGTCTAGGGCTAGACCAAATTTGGTTCAGTTCAACCGAATTGGTTTTTGTGAACAAACCTAATATAAAGTTGTCTAATAATAATATTTTTTTTAGAGAGATTATTGAAAAGAGTTTTCCCAATGTTAAAGTATATACAATCATATTGAAGAACATTAATTAGTATTATGTTAACAACAATTGATGATTATTTTTATTATAAATGTTTTTAATTTGTATACCTATTAATTTGGGTAGAATGTCTTAAATTGTGATAAGTAAATTTTGTAGTATTTTCTCTCTTCTATTATTAAAATTTCATCTATTTTAATATGTATATGTCACATATATAATTTTCATTCCAAGGTATGTTATGTAAATTACTTTGAAAAGGGACCGATTCATTCCCATATATGTTACAAGAGTTCAACCGCATGTATATTCATGATTTTATCTTATATTTTATATAGTACGGTACTAAATATATAATATTATATTTTATGAGTATTAAGTATGAGGACAATTAGTTATTTCTAATTTTGTTTTCTAAAAATACTAGTTATATATTTATACCATCAACAAATTTTGCATATTAAGAAAATAAATATAATATTTTTGTAATTAATATATAAGATTTTGTTAACATTAATAAAATAAATATAGCACTACTAACTATTTGAAAAAAATTATCAGCATGGTATTAGAGCCAGAAAGGTTTAACCACCAACAAAATCCTGGAACCTACACGAGGGAGAGTAGAAGTCTGGGATTTTCAATTTCATTGCAGACTGGCACATCCATCAATCACTGAAGCAACAAAAATGCTCAAGATTTTGGAATTCTATTGCAGACCGTCACATCCATCAATCATTGAAGTAACAGAAAATCTCAGAATTTTGAGAAGAAAAAAGAAATGCTAGAGTTAAATTTCATATGGACCTCTGAATTCCACAAAAATATGAATTAAATCTTTGAATGAGGTTATGCAAAAGGTAGTTTCAAATGGACCTTTGAATTCCGCAAAGATATGAATTAAGTTCTTGAATTAGGACATGATAAAGGCAATTTTTATATGGACCTCTGAATCCCACAAAACTAGGGATTATGTATATATATATATATATATATAATAAAAATATATATTAATAAAAAAAATGATGATCATATATCATATATTAAATATATTATAAATCCTTATTATATTATAAAGAATAAAAATAAATTATATTTTAGAAATTGTTACAAAAATATTAAATTTTTTATTTTTAATAGTAATTACATTTATATTTTTATTATACCAAGAATAGTATAAAATATAAACATTAATTGTATTTTTTCATAAAACTAATTGAAAAGTACATAAGTTGATAGGTTAAAAATTATTTATGTAATATTAATTACTATTTTAAATTGACGACAGGATACGCTGCATACAGAATGTGTGAAACCCGGGAAAATACATAGGGATCCCAACTAAATGGAGCAGATCAGAAAATGATGCATTGATTTATCTAAAAGCAAGAATACAAGACAAGCTACAAGGATGGAAAACGACGCCACTCAATAAAAAGAAACTATGATAAAAGTTGTCATAACAACTATCCCTACTTATACGATGTGTGTGTTCAAGTTCCCAAAGATGTGATGTGACGAAGTAAATACAATGATCACGAGTTTTTCGTGGGGTGTATCATATATGGAGGGAAATATACATTGGAATAAGTGGGACACATTGACGACATCCAAATAATACGAATGTATGGGTTTCAAGGATTTCAATATTTTCAATTTGAGTTTACTGATGCAAATGTCTGTGAGGATTGTGAATGAACTGAATGCCCTATGGGTACAACTACTTAAAGGAATATACTATCCAAGAGGGGATTACATGAGGGCAACCAAAGGATCACAGGCATCATGGGGATGGGCGAGTATTCTTGAAGGTCAGAACTTACCGAGGGATGAAGAATTCTGGATTGTGGGAAACAGAACAAAGATTAGTATAACAAGAGATGCTTGAATTTACAAAGGGGAGAACAAGAAGATTGATTGGCAACTTATAGTCCTGGTAATCTCAGAGGCACCAGTTGGAAGTCTGATGCAGGAAAACTGACAATGAGATGAGCCATATATTCGACAGGTGGTGAATGTAGAGACGACGATTGACATTTTGAGATCCGGAAAATTGTCAATGGGATGAGCCATATATTCGGCAGGTGTTGAATGCAGAGACGACGAATGACATTTTGAGAGTTCCTATACCACAGAATCTGTGCGAAGACATCATCATATGGCCACACAACAAGGAAGGGAAGCTGACAGTGACATCAATATACCACCACGTCCCATAAATGAATACGATGATAGAAAGACTTTTGACGACAACGAATGATATGAGGGAGAAACTGTGGCCGACGATTTGGAATGCAGGGATTCAGCCGAAAGTAAATATATTTATGTGGAAGATCATTTCAAACTTCATAGGTGTTCTACATAATCTGGTCTGGAGAGCAATGAATATCAACCAAGGATGCCCACTTTGCGGTGAACTAGAAACTAGAGAACATCTTATTTTCATGTGCAGCTGGACAAGACCTATATGGTTTGTGTGCCTCGGTGTTCGAACTAAAAATTCCACTGCCCAGACGATAGAGGATGGCTCTTGGAGAGAAAGGTTGAACACTGCAGGAACAAATGGATCATGGAAAGGAGATGGGCTACCACGACAATAACATGCTAGCAGTTGTGGAATACTAGGTGCCAAATCATCTTTGAGGGGATCACACTGAACCTAGATGAAGTGGTAAGAAGAATCTGCATGGAGGTGGCCGAAATCCAAGAGGAGATGAATCAATCCAACAGACAAGGAGGAACCCTGACTGATTAACGGTGGATATCCCCAAACCCATGTCTGATAAAGTTGAATTGTGATGCTTCATGGTGCTCGTCTACAAAACAGGGAGGCATCGCCGTCATTGCAAAAGATGACCGAGGTAGGATCAACGGGGCCTAAACAGACAAATCTGAGGTGAAAGTGTGGAAGAACTGGAGATCCAGGCGATTAAAGAGGGCATCAGTCTAGCTACTGAGAAGCAATGGATGAACTTGGAAATAGAATCGGACGCCAGCAATCTCATCCAACAAATTCGTGGTGAGAAGATAAGCTGGAGGAACATTCAGACGGTGAGACAGAAAAGAAGTACATTAAGGAACATTGAAACTATTACATGGAGAGCAATTCCAAGGAAAGCAAACACATGTGCTAATTGGGTAGCTTCGAAAACAAAAAGAGGGTTGCGTCTTGATGATTGGGTCTTACGACCCCCAACCCCTACTTTAATGGAAAAGTATGAATAATATGTAATATGTTTTTCTATTGTTTTAAAAGTGTAGACCTTGTTTGTTTTTATGAAACATGTTTGCTGTTGTAGGTTTTAGATGAAGTCTGTTAGGGTCCGTGAAAATTTTTCATTAACTGCTCATGTGCGTTGGGCGTGACCTACGTTAAGTGAAAAGAGACTGCAAAATACCTGACCCCTATTTTCTTCAGTGTTGTTATAAGCAGCAGTTAGTGTGTTATTCATTCATGCGTCGTAATTTTTCTTCCCACGTCGACCGAAGTGTTCGTCGCTTCCTTCTCGGCTCTCCCAACAATGATGACACAACATCTTGACGTTTAATATAATTCTTTGTGGTTTGGTTTGGTTTGTCTCTCTCTCTATATATGTATATATATATATAGAGAGAGAGAGAATGGGAGGTACGTAATTAAATTACACTCTAAATTAGACTTTTTTCAAAAAGTATTTGTTTTAGAATTTTTTTTTGAAAAAGTATATATGTAAAAAACATATTTAGCAAAATGTGCATCTGCGCAGGTGGTATTAGCGATTTTGCAATTTTTTTTCCTAAAATATACACTTTTTGAAAAAAAATCGCTCATTCACCACTACGTGGCGTTTTTCGATGGACAGAGACTTTGCGTTGCTCCATGTCAGTATTCATAGGTTCAAGAAAAATCACATGAATTATTAAAGAAAGTCTGTCAGACAAAGAATGTGTCAGTGCTACAATTTCAATTTCAAACGAACTGATGCTTGTTCTAAAATATATACTTTTTGAAAAAAAATCAAGTTTAGATACTAACATGGTACAACAACCAAGGTCTTTCAAGCGAACTGATGCTTGTTCATTCTCTAGGCTAGTCTCACCTAGAGAAAGGACTCTGATGTGTCTTCTCAAAATAGCGATTTTCAAAATCCATTTACACTCTGATGTGTCTTCTAAAAAAAAACGTAAAAAAATAAAAAATAAATAACAATCGCTACTGACCTACCTGCGCAGATGCACATTTTGCTAAATATTTTTTTTTATATATATACTTTTTCAAAAGAAAATTTTAAAATAAATACTTTTTGAAAATTATCTCTAAATTAACGTTGACTCTCAACTTTCATATTGACCGTACACACCGATCAAACTAGATCTTTGAATATGAATTTTGACGGAAGCGTATAGTTGATATGGAAATCATTTAATGTTGTTTGTGTCGTTAATATTGTAATTCTATTATGAAAGTACTCTGTTTTTTCATATATATTTTATTAGAATATAATCAAATTAGCATTCTATTACCACCGTAAGTTTCTAGTTATTTTGGAGTTCAATTTTTTTAGTATTATTTGTAAGTTTGATTGAAAACAAATAATATTATATATATATATATATATACACACTAAAAGAAATTAGGATTTCAGTGAGTCCGAGTGAACTTGGTTAATTTTCTAATTATTGTTTTAGTATATTTTTAAAAATATTATGAAACTAACAATCTCTGATAGAGATAGAAAGAAAAGTATCCTAATGGGAAAACCGTGATTACGTCCATCTTGTGGGGGCATTTCCAGACGGAAAGTCAATATATACGCGTCCGTCGGAAACTGATCCTATGTATATTGCATTCCTCTCTGCTCTGCTATCGTCGACGGAGTCCAGTCCAGTCTTCCATGGCGACTCAGCTGGACAAATTTGTGGAGTCGATCAAATCTAAGGTGAGAGCACTGAAGAAGTCGAGGAAGAAGAACAAGCCATACGTGAAGATGAACAAGAGCTCCAGTGTGAAGGTTGAGATCCGGAGCCGGAAGGCGAAGAATCTTATCGACCAGACCCTCAAGGCCGCCGACCACCCTGGCAAGAGCAGCCTCTCCTGAGTTGGATCCATTCTCTCTCTGCTGTAGTGCTGTGTATATAGATGGATCAATCTATATAGAAAAAGCTGTATCGGATCTTTTTTGATTCATTCGGCCGAGCAAGAATAGATAGTTTCTTGGATTTTCTATTAGATTTTGTACAGTTTTCATTTCCAATATGAATTTAGAAATCACTGCATATTTATGACTCACAAGATTAACTTTTTTTTTGAGTCTGCTCTTCTTTTTCCTTCAGAACATTTACATGCTTACTGAGAGATTAGTATTTGTGCAGGTTGATGAGTTTGTATAATATTATATATGATTGTATTCAAAGACTTACACTACCAGGCTACACCTAATTACAAAATTATTATTTAAAAAGAAAATCATATTTAAGTTGCTAGAAGACATGATCAATCTTACTCTTAAGGCAATCACTACAAGAATTTTGTCTTTTTGTGAGGGTCAAATTTTTAAGGGAATTTAAAAAATTCCTTAGAAATATCACTTTGTAAGGAATTTTCTAATGGATCTACCCTTAACAAATAAGCGTGCCAGAAAAATAGCATTTTAAAAGGAAAATCCATTGCAAAACGTTTTAACAAATTTTCCTTATAAAATCCCTAGCAAACTTTTTAAAATCAGTTCCCTCACAAATTTATTTAGGGAATTTTGTAAGTATTTTCCCATGTAAATTATAAATGATTTTTTCAAGGGTTTTTGTTTCAAGAATTTTGAGGAAAATAGTGAGGTTTTTATTTAGTAAATTTACTAATGGATTATTAAGAAGTATATTCAGTTAAATTTGTGAGGAATTTTATGCACTATCAAGGAAAATCACTATAAATAATTTTAAGAATATATATATATATATATATATATATATAATATGTAATAGAATACACATATATATATATGTATCTAAATAATACATACTTAGTCAAAAATATCTGAATAGAAATCCTTGATACATTCACAGTTTCAATTCTTGATAGTTCAATTTGGATTGCTTCCATCATTCTCCCACTGGTCAGTGCTACAGCAGCTTGGGCTTTTGTTGAAGATTTAGTGGGCTGGAATCTTCTACTGTTTCCTGTAAAGAACATTGAATCAGTCTAATGGATTTTATTTAGAGATAGGGGAGGACGGTAAGAGAGAGACCAAAACCTCTTCTGATAATGCTCCTATCACCACACATCATGTCTATGAAAAATTCACGAGATATGCCTGATTTAGCCTCCTTCACACAACTTTTATCCTTGATATATGTAATGTAAACAAGTCAGGCTTAAGAACTAAGCAAGGCTCAAGATGCATTAGACATGTAATAACTGGTCGATTATTTCTGGACTAACGTCATATTCTAACCGAACTTCCAATTTATCAGATCCTGTCGAAAGATAAAGCTGACAAGAGAATTGTATTTTAGAGAGAGGAAAAAGTTTAGAATTGAAAAGATGACATCGTACCTCTTAGGGGAAAAGTTGATCCTTTTTTCAGTTTCAGAACTACTAGAGTTGATAGCTTACTCGGCATGACACCAGTAGGGCTGGCAATGGTTAGGGTATGGTCAGGGTATGCCAAATACCATAACCATACCATATTTTTAAACCACATACCATAACCATAACCATCATGGGTACAATTTTCAATACCATAACCATCAAAATAATCGTGGTTATTAACCATGGTTTTAACCGTATAACCATATTTATTCCACATGTAATATAATCAAAGACCGAAAATTTAATTTTAAAAAATACATCTATCTATATTACCAACAATAAAAATATATAGCACTAACATCATTCAACATTAACACTAACATCATTCAACATTCATATGATTCAACATTAACATTCACACCACTGAATTAACATTAAAATTCAACAAACACCCATAACGAGTAATGATTCAACACCCCTAACCATTTCACACTTGTCGTATTTGTTTCTATCAAACATCATCTTCCTCAATATCATCAATTGATTTCACTTTTATGCTGTAATTTATATTTAGTATAATATATATATAAATTAGTTTATTAATAATAAATAATTATTATATTTATAAAATAACCATGGTTATAACCATGGGTATAACTCAAATACCATAACCATAACCATTATGGGTAGATAATTCATCACCATAACCGCACCGCACCATAATGGTACGGTTAACCATATTAAACAGTAACGGTTATAACCGTGGTTATGGGTTTTTCACCGCACCATTGCCAGCCCTAGACACCAGCCTCCGCTAAGGCTAATATAACAAAGAACATAAATTCACTATTTTATTGCTTAAAAGTGAATAAGTTGGGAAAGCAGTGAATTGGCATACCATACCTTGGATATCTTCAAAATCAGGATCTTCAACATTAACATCATCAAATGCAGCAATTCTTGATGAGATAATCCTATGCTTTGGATTCCTGAAGCCGATTAACAGTGTAAGCTCTCAAATAAATTAAAATGTTGTGCCCAATATACAAACAAACAAAAGAAATAACAAAGTTTTTTTGGACATCCTAGGAAATATTAGCTTCAAGTGCTTACCAGCCACCGTGCATATTCCCTCCTAGTGCATAATTCATAAGCTTTGACACTGTCCTCAATTATCTGTATATCTCAATAAAAAATAACCTCAGAGCAGCAAAAGAGCGGTTCTCTAACCTATAAACTACCAGATGAATGCAGGCTTTAAGACCATGGGCAACTGTACTACAGTAGATCAGGTCTCTGTATATTGCAATTGCAACATAATCAAATCATCCTACAAGCTGAAGCAGTTTTCAGTTCGATTTGCAGCTATCGCCTAAATTGCCAACACTCTACATAATAATTGCAGACTCTAAGCTAATTTCTAGACAGAACTTAGTCAACAATTACAATTAAGACAATGCATTAAGAGTTTCTCTATGAATTAGGTAAAATCCATATCCATATGCATTAGGTAAAATCCAAATGAAAATAAAAACTGAGAAGCCACAACACCTAGTGTACCACCATTCGACATAACTACTAAGCAGGAGTACTTACCGCATCTCTCCACGGTTCATGCATTTGGATGTGCAAACATAAAAATAACAGCAATCATGGTAGCATCATATTATAGAATATACCCTACAATGACTAAATGGGTGTACACAATGCAATTAAATCATTACTATCCGCACCGTTGGCAAACATTGCACTTTTCATGACAACAATATCACGTTGAAATGCTTCAATGTTAGTCTGGAACTCCTTGAGCTGATCACGGAGTTGCTCACATTTGGCTGCGTTTCTAGCCCCTCTTCCCTTGCTTGCTTTAACTGCTCACTTTCCATCATCCGTGCAAGCTTTGACACACGACTTCGACGATGCTCAGGTTGGCGAACTTCCTCATACAAGACATCCTTGTCAACTAGAGTCTCCCCCTCCCCAGCCAAGTGAGTAGCCCTTTCCTCCACTTGGTCCTATTTTGCAAACGGTGTGACGAGACCATAAGGGAGCAATCAGATATAATATACAGCACATGTGACTATATGGGTGGGTAGTACTACTTACCAGTATTGATCTGGTTTTATCATCCAGTGGCTGCCCTTTCTTGTCCACATGGTTCTTCTTGAACATATGATACTCCCCGGGATGTTTCCCGTTGTTCTTCTCAATCTGCAAGAGTACCATATACTTGTTCAAGTGTAGCCAACTATTTATTAAACATAACAATTTAATGTTAGGATTACCTCTTCCTGTTGTCTCCTCGCAAAGGACAAAGTGTCAGCGGTGTGCCTCATGACTTAGTGAGCTTTTGTTGGCTTTGTTACGATCGCTCCTTAACTTCAAACAATAGGTTACAACCAGTTTACGTTTAAAAAATGCAGCACTCATTAACTGTATAAAAAAATACGGTTGCGATAGGAAGTAAGGCACAAACCTTAAACACGTCAGAGCTGAACCAGTTAACAAGCCACACCCAATCCTCTTTCACCACGTCAGGAGGAATGTTTTGTAACATTTCTTCATTCGTACGGTACTTGTCAAAGTACCTTCTCTTGAGATTCACCCTGTAGTTTTTGTACTTCTCTTTAAGAGTACAGATGATCAGCTGCTTCAGGTTTTCATCATCTGGTATCACAAACTTCTCCTGCGATGTTGAACAATATGGAAATGCTAAGCTCAGATTCACAGCATTTACAAATATACAGGTGCAATATGTAAGTCCTAGTTCAATTTGAACGATACTGTGTAGGGATTGTCAACAACTGAGACTTACCGAAACCAGCATGAACATCTTAGCCTCGTAGTCTATGGGAGACTTTGGAATCTTCTTCCAGTCTTTAAACATTAGAGGTACATTCGTTCGTTTGCGGACAATGCAACCACACCAACTTACAAACACCGAAGCATTGTTACTGCAGACTTTACTTCAAGAGTTAAACTTCATAACCTCTTTTTCGTTGATGCCATTTCGAGACAACCTTATGCAATGAGTTCGTCCTCTACGTAGTCTGTCCACTGGTCGCCTTAACTCCTCCTCTTGCGCAGCTGACACGTAAAGCATGTATCGATTAGATAACCAAGTTGTATAAATGCAAGTTGTATGGGACAAATTAGAAGTTACCTATTTGTATACCTGGTGGTTCCTCCACATAGGGGTCCTCCGACTGGATTTCCTCTTCAGTAGACACTTCCAAAGGAGGTTCGACTGGCGGAGGGACTGCAGGGATGTTCTCCATATGCGTAACCCCTTAAAGCAATGTCTAGTACAAGTTACCGAGCACCTAAAACAAAGCCAATACCTAACAAGACAACCTAAAAGCAGTTACAAGGTGTAGTAGTGGGCCTTTCGGGTTTTCAACCTAGCAGGGATTTGAATCCTCTCATTTTGCCATGATTGTCCTTTTGAGGATTTTCAATCATGCCCCTCTTCCCTAAATTTTGCCTAAACCGCCCTTTTGGGTTTTTGATTTAGCGGGAATTTTCTCACTTTTGAAGGCTCGCTTTCTGGTTACGAGTTTTTTTTTTTTTTTCATCCACATTAATTGGATTGTGGAGTTCTTGCTCGTCCTTGTCAGTGATAATCATGGCTCTTCCGCTGAAAATCTTTTTGACGATATAATCCTCTTCATATTTAGGCATAAACTTGCCCCGAGAATCTTGATTGACTTGAAGGATTTATTTATTTATTTATTTATTTTTTTTAATCTCTCACTTTTCTATCATTTTGCTACGGTAATTTTTTTTTTTTTTACCGCACCTCTCGGTTCCCTTAATTTTTTGCCTAGGGTCGCCCTTTTGGGTTTTCCACCTAGCAGGGATTTGATTCCTCTCCTTTTGCCATGATTGTCCTTTTGGGGATTTTCAATCATGCCCCTCTTCCCTAAATTTTTCCTAAACCGCCCTTTCGGGTTTTCAATTTAGCGGGAATTTTCTCTCACTTTTGGAGGTTCGCTTTTATAGTTACGAACTCTCTAAGGATAGTATTTTTTGACTGCGTCCATATTGATTGGACTGGAGAGTTCTTGATTGTCCATGCCGGTGACGATCATGGCTCCTCTGCTGAAAGTCTCTTTGGGGATATAAGACCCTTCATATTTAGGCACAAAGTTGACCCTTCTAAGAATTCTTTTCCTGAGAATTAGATTGTCTGCTTGTAATCCTCTTGGACTGACTTTCCTGTTAAATGCACGAGCCATGTGTTGCTGGTACAAATGCCTGTGGCACTGCGCGATGAGCCGCCTTTTGTCATGAGGTTCAATTGCACGTATCTGCATTTCGCATACTCTGACTCGTCCTTCTCTGCCTCGGCGAGGATCCTAGCTGACTGGAATTCTACTTCAATTGGTAACACGGCTTCGATCCCGTAAACAAGGGAGAATTGGGTTGCCCCTGTTGGTGCTTGTATTGAGGTCATGTATGTCATAAGTGCCCAAAGCAGCTTATCATGCCAGTCCTTTAATTGTTGCTTCCACTGCGTCATTCATTTGTGGACGATATGGAGATGCATTTTTATACTTCACCACAACTCATCGACCAATTTAGATTTCTGGCATTGCCGGTGATGATTGACTTTGGCATCCCATGACACACGATGATGTCCTTGCTGATGAAAAATTCAATGGCATTTGTCGTTATTGACGCCAGGGTAATAACCTCTACTCCTGGTGAAGTAATCGATTGTAATCAATATGAATCGATGACCGTGGGATGCCTTTGGGAAAATCATGTTGATTACATCGATGCCCCACATTTTGAAAGCCCGTGGGGAATTTCTGGAATAGAGCTTGTGTAGTGACGCGTGGATTTGGTCCGCGTACACTTGACAGATGTGATATTGCTGGGCATGTTTTATACAGTCAGCCGTCATGATGAACCCAAGGTACCCAAGTCTTGCACGTTCATGTGTGGCCGCAACAACCTTCATGAATTTCTTCCATTAGATGTTCAGCTTCTTTAGCATTCACGCATCTCAAATGGGTATAGTCGGGCCACTGGGAAATTAATTGCAAGTCATTCCTCACATGACCATTCAGACATTTTCTTGTGGCGTTCTCTGGGAACTCCGTACGCCAGATATCTTTTTTTTTTTATATTAGTGAGTCATGGTTGACTGTATGATTCTTCGATTGTACAACAATAGGCTGAAACTTCTTTGATTTTGATCTCCATTGGCAGTTTTTGGTTTCCCGGAGAAATTTTACTCATGGGTGCGAGCGTTGCCAATTTTTTTGAACGCAAAGACGCAAATAAGAACACAAGGTGATTGTTGGTCTGCTTCTCTTCTTCGCAGTTTTCATCCCCGTGGTGATGACGTTGCTGGCGTCATTGTTGTTGTCCCTCCATGGGTTTCTCCACCCTTCAGGGAATCCGATCAGTTGGAAGTACTTCGCCTTGCTGTGACGAACTTTCCGTAGTGGCTACATTTCAAGCCTTTCCGATCGACGTTGCTAACAATGGCATCTCTCTGCATCAACAATGACGTCTCCCCTGTTGTGAACAACGACGAGCGTCAACAATGGCATCTCTTATGCAGGAGTCAACAACGGCGTCTGTCCCGTGTCAACAATGGTGACTCTTATGCAGGAGTCAACAACGGTGTCTTCCTCGTGTCAACAATGTGTCAACAACGGTGTCTCTTCATCTCTATTTAAGTCGCATATCCTTCAGCTCGATCAAACGACAGGGAGTTGTTTTTCTCATCTCCTTTACTTTGTAAAACAACATTCCCTCATCTGGTGGTCGAATGTGGTCTGGTGGCGTGGGTCGGTTTGACTCCGATTGCCACTTCCTCTGAGCGAGGTGTAACATAGAAGATGGACTCAATTCTGACGATGAGAACCTCGGCGTCCCTCCTTGGTGCGGTACCCATTACTTATCTCTGGTCCTTTACTTGATCAGATAGTTGTATAAGTCGATTCTTCCTCAGGTAACAGGTTTTTCTTTGAGTAGATCTCGTTTTTCCTGATTATACTCCTTACTCACTGCATTCAGGAATTGATACAATTTGGTATCTGCTTGATTTTATGTTTCAAATTGCAATGTCGCCTGGGCCAACGGATCCTTCTCCGTAATGTATAGAGTCAGATTCGGCAAGGTGCCCCACTAATGAGTGGACGATCAAAAAGGCATGAGGGAGCTTCATCAAGCAGAGCTCCAATGGTGATACCAGTTGAAAATAAGTCTAACAAACCCTCATAAGCATCAATGTTATCGAGTTGGATTACTTGTGGTGGGCTTGGAAATGAAACGTCGAGGAGATGAAACAACAATATCCCCGAACTTTCGGCTAAATGTTTCCTCCAGGCGACTTCATAATCTTTGAAATTAGGACGAAAACCCAATCCTAAAAGTGTATTTGTCTTTCCGGGTGTGGGAAGGTCATATGTAGGAGGTGGGCCTTGGTCAGGATGGCCATATGTGGGAGGTGGAGCTTCGTCAGGATGGTAAAAGTGCCTTACATGGATTGATGAAGTACCACGACAGTAGTGTTCCTCGGGAAGACGAGATCAGGGATACTGTGGTAGTCACGGCTGCCTGGAGTTTAGAAAAGCAAAAATCCGCTCGACCTAGGAGGTCATGCCAACGATTGACTGCACTGTGCGGGAACTCATGGTGTGCATGGTTTGCTTTAGCTTGATTAATTTCTCCTCGTGTTTTTGAGGCGCTGGAGTCATCGAATGTCGCATGGATTTCCAAAAACCTAAATCCAAAATACCATAGTAAGAAGGATGAATACACAATTGATCATGCATGATTGATTTCAAAAATTCTGCATGTTCCGTTCATTCCATTCGTAGACTTTGATTGCATGTATGGCAAAAGTTTTTTTTTCAAAAATACTTTATAAGGATTTGGCCAATCGATGTCTAGTTCTTAAGACGTTTCACACAACGACGTAGCTCATTGAGTGCATTTGTTGCTTGTTCCTTGGTTCGAACGAAGGTCGAGGACATGTATTTTGAAAATATTTTTATTTGCCTCGTTCTTCGTATGAATTGTTCAAGGGTGTCATTCGACTTAGCAACGTTGCCCCCACATTTTCCCAAAGTGCTCCAACATTGCCAGAATGACGGTGGTTGTTGGAGTCTATCCCTGATTATCTAATCCGGGTTGAAAGACGGACTTGCTGGTGTCGTATGGAACTTGTGAACGTATTCCGTTGTTGTTAATCACGCGGACGCGTTTTCCATATTCCAGAATTCAGACAAGGCATTAAGGAGAATCCGATTGACTTTGTAGTTTACGAGTTCGTGAACCTCGTCAATCTTCTTGTTCACGTATTTCTGATTCTCTTTTTTCATGGCTTACCATATTCAGGCAATTTCGACCGTAGGGGGTTTGTATGACCTTAATGTGAGGGCAATGATTTTTTTTTCATCCTTACCAAAGATGGTGCGTGAAACGTCTTAAGGATACAAGATTGAATGAACGGAGCTTACATATTTTTTTTTTTTTTGAAAAATGCAATGCAAGTGCGAGAATTTAACTTCATTAATAAGACTCGTATTACATTTACAACAGTCTGGAATATATAATACAAAAGGCCCAATCCTATACATGTCATGATCTAAGGCCAAAGCAAAGCACATTTACATCAATGGGCCAAACTTGTTCATGGGCCAAATTTCTTCATGGGCCGTGGGCCAATCTCATATCCAAATACTTGGGCCGAATTCTCATTTACATTAATCGAGCCCAAAATATGGAAATACACACAAAACGGGTAAAGACTAAACACGGTGTGGAGCTTTTGTTCTAAATGGATGAGATTTCTAGGTCCTCTGAACCAGCGGAACCTCACCCCCTAAAGAGGATCACGGGCCCATTCCGATCATCGAGTTGAGTTGTTTGGGTGCGTGCCGGCGGTCCAAACCGCTCCGGGCGCATTCCCCTACTAAACTCCCTAAACTCTTAATGTGCTCCAGGTTCGAGCGGGTAATGGTAACCAGCGTGGTGTGTGCAAAACAAGAATTAATTTTTTTTTTTTTACTTATTACAATTACATCGCCTTTGGGACAAAATTTGAAACTGCAAGCATGAGCAAACGGTCAAAACGGATATGGCAAAATATAATATGGCAAAGCAAACATGACAAAGCCTAAACCCTCTAAAAGAGGTCCCCAGCAGAGTCGCCAAATTGTCGGACGTCGGATCCGACTTTCCCAGACCCGTTTGAAAAATATTTTTAAAATTTTCGTTTTTGAAAATGCCGGGTCTTGGCGAGCGAAGGGTCCGGTCGAGCGGGGTCATCAACCGGACCGAAAAAATTTGAAAGAGTCGCCACCGATTAATTGAAGGCTAATCGGAATCCTAAAATTGCCTAGGGTACATGGAGTTTACATCCTAGGGCTTAAAAAGGTCTACGTCCAGAGAATCGAGTTCGGGGGTTTGATTACGTCTTAAAAGCTCGCGAGCTTATAATCCGCCCTTTCGGTACTTTAATTTGCTTTTGAAATATTTTCAATTTTGCCCGAATTGCCCGTTTTAATCATGCTTGGCCAAAAAAAACTACATGCATTTTCTTTAAATTAAACAATCCATGTACAAACTTTTTTTTTTAACTTTCAAATAAACAAGAGAGAACTAAAGTTAATCGTGCTCGAAAAAAAATGGTTTAACTCTCGAGCCATTTTAAACGTATCAAAACATGCATGAATGATTTTTGAAGATTTTAAGCTCGTTGGACTAATTTGTCCCATTTTGAGAAGTTATAGGATGTCAAAAAAACATATAGGGACCAAAATGAAATTTATTAAAATTTGGGCTGAATTGAACAAATATTTTCGAAAATTGCATAAATGACCCTAAACTATTCTGGACTTATTTGTAACACTTGGTAAAGTTCTAAAATAACCCGAAAATTATTCTAGACTTATTTGTAACATTTTTAAAAGTCATGGAATGTCTAGAAAAATTTAGGAATCAAAAATGTAATTTTTTAAATTATTATAATTAAACTGAAAATATTTTTTTAAAATTACAGAATTGACCCTAAACTATTCTAGATTTATTTGTAACACTTGATAAAATTCCAAAAATAACCCAAAAATTATTCTAGACTTATTTGTAACATTTTTAGAAATCATGGAATGTCTAGAAAAGTTTAGAAATCAAAATGTATTTTTTTTTAAAAAGAGCTGAATTAAGAAAAAACAATTTGCACAAATGGCCCAAAACTTTTCCGGTTTGGTTTATAACACTCGATAACATCCCAGAAATGACCCGAGAGTCCAAGGACCGAGTTGTAACCTTCATCAAAGTTTGGGAATGACCTAAGTCATTTTTGAAAGAAAAAAGTCTTTTTCTTTTTTACATATACATAATATACATATACATAATATATATATATATATATATTAAACATATAGATAGATAGATAACATAGACATAATATAAATATATATTATACATATAGTATTACATAAACATAATATAAATATATATTATACATATAGATATATATAGTAATACATAAACATAATATAAATATATATTATACATATAGATATATATAGTAAAAACATAATATAAATATATATAGTAATACATAAACATAATATAAATATATTTATACATATAGATATATATATATATAGTAATACATAAACATAATATAAATATATATTATACATATAGATATAATAGTATAAACATAATATAAATATATATAGTAATACATAAACATAATATAAATATATATTATACATATAAATATAATAGTAATACATAAACATAATATAAATATATATTATACATATAGATATAATAATATTACATAAACATAATATAAATATATATTATACACATATATATATATATTAACAAGTATATTATACATAAATAGATAATATATGTATATAAACTCTCAATTTTATTTCACATTTAGAAAATACAAAATATGATATTGAAGATGATAGAAATATACCTAACTCATGGGAGGATAAAATACCGTACGAGAAACCGAGTCCGATAATTATCGGTATTTTTTTTCACTCATTTTTTTTATCTTATTCTTTTCACTCTCTCTTCATTGAAGCTCCTTAGCATTTCTTGAAGCCTCTCATATTTGCCGTGGCTCTCCTCTCATTTATAGAGATATTGTATACATATTTAATTAATTAATAAAAACTTTTTTTTTTTTAATAATATAAAAAAAACGTTTTTTTTTTAATAATAAAAAAATTGAACGGTGGAAAAGAGGCAATTTTTCACCGTTGAATTTTTTATTATTTTTAAAAAAATAAAATTTTTTTTTTTTTTTTTAGTTTTCAATATATATATATACTATATATATTTTTCAAATCTTGATTCCTCTCATACGGTATTTTGATCCCGAGCCAAAATCAGGTGTTTACAACAATAATGGGTGTCCATTTGACAGATAGGACATGCGAAATTACCGTAAGAAGCCCAACCGGACAAGTTCGCATAAGCAGAAAGATCATTAATGGTCCAAAGTACGGCTGCGCGCATTTGGAAGTTTTCTTTCTTGTCTGCATCATATGTGAGTACACCATTCGACCATAACTCATTCAGCTCTTCGATTAATGGTTGCAGATACACGTCTATGTCATTTACTGGAGCATTTGGTCCAGGAATCAACATTGATAACATGTAGTTCGTATCTTTCAAACACACCTCGGGAGGCATATTGTATGGAATAAGAACAACTGGCCACATGCTATATGGGTGATTTTTATCACTGTATGGATCAAACCCATTCGTAGCTAATCCAAGCCTCACATTCCGTGGGTCTTCCCCAAATTCAGGTAATACACTGTCAAGTTTCTTCCAAGCGTCTGTATCAGTAGGATGACGTAGAATACCATCCTTTAATCGTCGTGTATGGTGCCAAGTCATAGATGAAGCAGTTTTGGGGGACATGAATAATATTTGCAACCTTGAAGTTAGTGGAAAATATGGAAGTAGTTTGACTGGTAGCTTCCCTATTTGTCGCTTCGATTGATCTGGTATATCCAGTCCTCCAGTGTTGTGTCGAGGTTTAATCCATCTTGACTCCCCACACGTTGGACACACATCCAAATTGGCGTACTTTTTTCTAAATAGTATACAGTCATTTAAACAAGCATGCATCTTTTCGTAGTCCAACCCTAACCCTCCTATAAGTTTCTTTGCTTCGTAGTAGGACTTAAGAACTGTGTTCCCTGGTGGCAATACTTTACTTAGCATGTGAAGTAGCTCATCAACGAACTTGTTAGAAACCTTGTACAGTGCCTTTAGATGCAACATTTCAACTAAAAAAGACATCTTGGTGTAGGAGACACAACCTGGATATAAGCTCTTTTCACAATCTTCTAATAGCTTATAAAATATCCTAGCATATGCATTTGGTTCCTCACTTTCGTCCACCCTCATACCACCAAACCCATCATGCACCATATCCTTCATTTCCCCACGAGAGGATGAATTCCTACCATTAGAGATCACATCTTCGAAATCCTCCCCATGATCCACCCATGTAGTGTAAGTTGGCAATATTCCCCATTTTTCAAGATGGAACTTAACAGTAGTTCTTCCGAGTAGGAAAGAACCAACACAGTTATTGCAAGGACAGTAAATCTTACCATCCCAACTTGAACGAGAGTAGGCAAAGTCTAGAAACGAAGCGACCCCTTCCTTATATTCCCCACTTTGCCGAGGTTTGGTCATCCAACTCTTATCCCGCACTTCTATTCATGTAAAGAAATATCAACCCAATAAAAAGTTGGCTTGGGATTAAAATGACAGCACATCAGTTTAGTTAATCAAATAACTTCTGAAACATGCAGTACATGAAGTTGTAAAATCAGTATTGACAGTTATCCATACCATTTGTAACAGTTCAGATATTCATTTTCGTTTATGTGTGGATGGAACCAAACGGAATCAGAGAGTTGTCCATTGGAACCGTAAGAGCTGCAGCTAGCTTGCTAGTTAATTGGTTGTTATATGGAAGAGTAGAACTCTTTCGATCGAGTTGTCCAATGGACATTCTGACTCGTCACTTGTTTCTATTAAGAATTCTCACGCTGAAATTTTAACTGATATTAGGTCCACAACTCTGCCTTCTACAGAATCACCAGTTGCAGCTCCATCTGTTGACCATTCTCATAAAAAATCTAGAAATAATATTCATTCTATGCAGACTAGGTCTAACTCAAGAAATTTATCTGCATTAACTACTTCATTGGTTGCCTCCACAAATTTTACAAATATTGCTCCTGATGATGTTCATACCGCGATGCAATATCCTGAGTGGTCCACAGCAGTTCATGATGAACTTCAAGCATTGGATGAGAACAATACATGGTCTTTAGTCAAGTTACCTGGTGGCAGAATTCCGATTGGTTGCAAGTGGTTGTTTAAGATCAAGAAGAATTCAGATGGTTCAATTGCAAGATATAAGGCTCGGCTGGTTGTAAAGGGATTTTCTCAAAACGAAGGGTTTGACTTTCAGGACACATTCAGTCCAGTAGTAAAGGTCCCTACTGTAAGAATCATACTAACTCTTGCTTTAACTTATAAATGGCAGCTGAGACAAGTTGATGTGAACAAGGCATTCTTACATGGTGAACTGTTTGAGGATGTTTATATGAATCAGCCACCTGGTTTTGAGAAAACAGACGATGAAGGTAATGTGCTTGTCTGCAAATTAAATAAGGCTCTCTATGGACTCAAGCAAGCTCCTCGGGCATGGTTTGAGCATCTCAAAAGCTTTATGATTCAGTCCCTTCAATTTTCAGTTTCATTAGTTGATAGTTGTCTCTTTATTAAGAAGTCAAATGCAGGTATGGTTTTTCTTTTAGTATACGTTAATGATATAGTTATAATAGGTAGTGATACTGCTGCCATTGAGTTGGTTATTTTTGTAATTAATTGTGAATTCAAACTAAAAGATCTTGGCTCTCTTAACTATGTTCTTGGAATGGATGTGCAGATTGTCGAGGATAGCTTAATCTTAGGACAAAGTAATATATCAATGAGTTGCTACAAAGAACTAGTATGTTGGATGCTAAACCCTTACCTACACCAATGTCAGGCAATTTCCTTACAAAGATAAGTGAAATTCAGGAAGATTCTCCTCCTGCAGATGAACATCTGCACATAAGTATCATAGGTGTGTTACAACATGTCTGTGTTGCCAGACCTGGTATACATTTTGCTGTGAATAAGATGAGTCAGTATATGCAACATCCTTCTACTTGTCACTGGAAAGCTGTTGTTCGTATACTGAGATATCTTAAAGGAACGATAGATCATGGTCTACTTTTTTGTGCTAATCCTGTGGTTTCTTTTGATGTGGTGCTAGTCTCCTATGCTGATGTTGATTGGGGAAGTGATCTAGCTGACCGTAAGTCTGTTTCTGGTCACTATCTTCTATTGAATGGCAATCCCATAGTATGGAGTTCTAAGAAACAACCAGTTATTTCTAGATCGTCAGCTGAAGCTTAGTATAGGGCAATTGCAAATGTTGTTTGTGAAGTTATGTGGGTAAAATCTCTTCTCTCTGAGCTTGACATTAAACTAACCTCAATTCGTATTATTTGGAGTGACAATACAGGATCTGTGGCATTGACAGAGAACCTCATTCATCATTCAAAGATGAAACATGTTGAGCTTGATCTATGTTTCGTCAGGGAAAAGGTTCAGGCTGGACAAGTTATGGTAAATTTTGTTCCTGCTTCGGAGCAACTTGCTGATATCCTGACCAAAATAATCACTGCAAAACTATTTGTACCTTTCAGAAAGAAACTTAGGGTTATGTCATTTAAATAGCTAACTTCTTTTTCCTGTGATACAGAGCATTTCACTGAAAATGGAAAGTTTCAAGATGTTGATTCATATGATGAGTAAGTAGGCATTAGTATATGTGGTATGTTAGGCTATCACTTGAGTCTGGTTGTTATTTGAATCTGGTTGTTATTTGTTTTCTAATATTGTTTTGAGAAGTGTTTCTGTTTTCTCTCTGTTTGTTTACCTGTTATCGTCATAAGTTCTTTTTTGTCTGTCATTTCTGATTGTATTGAAACATCTTCTCTTTTTCTTCTCTATATGATTTGTACATAGCAATCACTTGATTCTACTTGTGTTCAGATTATATCTGAATCGTTTCATATTTTTTTGGTTTTCTATATGGATTGGTTGATTGATTTTCAGATTTGATTCTTCACTACAAGAATCTGTTGCAACAACAACGGTTCTTTCTTGTTGACGCTAACATTTGTTGTTAAATATATGTCTATTGTGTCAGAAGTTATTTTGGTTGTTATTATTTTGTATTAGGCACAATGTATTTTCCATCACTATAGGTTACATTTAGTGTGAGTATTTGCCGTCACTAAACTGTTAACATGGATGAAAGTGTCACAACAGTAAATCTTTGATGTTAAAAGAGTTCATTAGTTGCGATCATTTTGTCTGAAGACAATATAAGTATTCAACAATGGAATTTGTTGTCGCTCTTGTACTGAAACAACAACGGAACTAAGGTGTTGCTATGGTGTTTTGTTGTCACTAAAACATGAATGACGGGCAGAGTAACAACGACATTAAATGAGGGACGCCCTTGCAAGTAACATACACATTAATTGAGCTGAAGAAACACCATTTCATTCCACCCATTCTCCGATTGAAGGCAGCTCCTTTCTGTTGAGTGACAAGTGATATCAAGGATCATATACCAGCTCCTAGATTTGCCGTGTCTTTGTCAATATGCTGTGTTTTCATATCTCAGTGATATAAGTAGTTCACACACTTGGGCATCTGCTGCGTCTTCAATCTGCAGCTTGATTGGAATGTAAGTTCCCCCTCCGAACCAAAACAGTGTCTGGGTCGTTCATTTCTGCAGCTGGTTAAACATATTACCCGCTTGAAGTGTATCATGTAGTGTTTATGTGTATGGATTTGCTGCAACATGCTACAGTGCAGATCTGTAATTGAGTTCTTCACATTTTGTTGTTTGGTCTGGTTAGCTGTAATTGTACAATCACCGTTACAATGAGGTTATTATGTTGTTGTAAAACAAGTTAAACATGCATTGCTGTTCTTTCTTTATTGTCGTGAGAGTAGTTTGATATACATGTATAAACTAAAATAACACTATTTATCTGTTTCTTCTTACATAGCTAGCAATGGACAAGAGTTGGATGAAGAAACCTCGACAAAGCAGTGATTATAAGGATGGTGTTGAATCATTTTTGAACTTTGCCTTTACTAATTCGTCTTGGGGAGGAACAATATATTGTCTGTGCCAGAGCTGCAATGGTTGTTTGTTAATGTCAAGAAGCAATGTGAAGATGCATTTAGAGAGGTATGGGATACTCCAAACATACACTACATGGGTCGATCATGGAGAAGAGGACGAACATGTAGTAACCAATCGACGACACAGTAGTAGCAGGGATGAAATGTTCAACATGGTGAACGACGTGTTTAGGGGTGGTAATATGGAAACTACTGAGGAACCAAATGAAGATGCAAAGACGTTCTACAAAAGGTTAGAAGATTGTGAACAGAGGTTATATCCAGGTTGTTCGTCATATTCGAAAATGTCTTTTACCGTTGAATTACTTCACTTAAAGTCACTTTTCAAGTTATCGAACAAGTTTGCAGATCAGTTGGTTCAACTGTTGCACAAGGTACTCCCAAAAGACAATACCGTGCCTCACTCTTATTATGAAGCCAAAACATTTATAGCAGATTTGGGGTTAGACTACCAAAAGATTCATGCTTGTAGGAACGATTGCATCTTATTTCGAAAGGAGTACCAATGTGCTGATATGTGCCCTAAATGTGGACAGTCCAGGTGGAAAGAACAAACACAACATGTTAGTGGGAATGATGTTTCACTAAACCCTGGTAGAGAGACCCATAAAGTGACTGTGAAAGTATTACGCTACTTCCCACTAACAACCCGACTTCAACGCTTGTTTATGTCCCCTAAGATTGCATCAACAATGAGCTGGCATAAGGAAGGTCGTACCAACGATGGCGTCCTTAGGCATCCAGCTGATAGTTGCTCGTGGAAAAAACTTGATGAGATGCACCCACTTTTTGGTGTAGAAGCACGGAATGTCAGATTGGGTCTAGCAACAGATGGATTCGATCCTTTCAGTGACAAAAGTCATCCGTACAGTATGTGGCCTGTTGTCGTCATCCCTTATAACGTCCCACCAGATGTGTGTTTGAAAGATACAAACTACTTGCTTTCTCATTTGATTCCCGGACCAAAAGCTCCGACCAATGATATTGATGTTTACTTACAACCATTAATAGATGAATTGTACAATCTGTGGGAGAATGGTGCTGAGACATATGATGCATCGAAGAAGGAGAACTTCAAGATGCATGCTTGTGTTCTTTGGACAATTAATGACTTACCAGCTTATGGCAACTTATCAGGGTGGGCTACATATGGTAATCTTGCATGTCCTGTGTGTAAGATGGATACTCATTACTTTCGTCTAAAGAATGGGAGGAAGTGTGCCTTTTTGGGTCACCGTCGTTTTTTACCCGAACATCATTCTTGGCGGAGGAATAAATCGTCTTTCGATGGGAAACAAGATTTCAGAGGACCTCCAACGAGGTTATCAGGAATGCAAGTTTTGCAACAGTTGCAAAATCTTGAGGAGATCCCCTTTGGAAAGACACAACCAAGTCGCAAGGTTGATGTTGATTCGGTGACCGCTAATTGGAAGAAGAAGAGTATTTTTTTTTCAACTACCCTACTGGAAATATTTGTTACTCCCACACAACTTGGATGTGATGCACATTGAAAAGAATGTTTGTGCTAATGTCGTTGGGATACTGTTAGGCTTGCCAGTGTGTAGTTCAATCGTAGACATCTCTAATACATTTCGTGTACTCTGTTCGAAAGAATTGGACGTACGTGATTTGGATTGGTTGGAGAAACAATTACCTTTGACGATGTGTAATCTGGAGCGGATATTCCCACCTGCCTTCTTTAATATAACTGTCCATCTACTTGTCCATCTAGTAGAAGAAGCCAAGTCGGGTGGTCCAGTTCAATACCGTTGGATGTATAGCATTGAGAGGTAATGCTTAGTAAGTACATGTCATGGTGTGTTAACATAATGGAAATGCAAAATGTGATTATACTTGCAGAAGGTTATATTGCGATAGAGTGTCTGACCTTTTGTTCGAGATATTTAGTTGATACTCAAACAAAGTTTCAAAGGGTACCACATTCTGAAGGAGAGGCCGAAAATGTGTGCAGACCATCTTACCTTTCTATTTTTCGACCAAGCGGAACACCGCTGGGTGGTGCACAGTCAAGAGAATTAACAAATGTCGAATGGGAACAAGCTCATCAATATATACTAAATCAATGTGAAGAGGTTGTGTCGTACATACAATATGTATTCTTGTTTATTTCAGGCTTATGTTGCTGACTAAACCTGCAGGCGTACATCTAATGTGGACGTGTTGTTTGAGAGGGACATAAGAGGATGCTAATGGGGGCTAGAGTCTCAAGGAGAGGAATTGACGTTGTGCACCACAAGACCTTTGCAAACTGGTTCGAAGGAAGGGTGAGTATGCAGCCTTATATATTATAAGTTGTGAGTTTGTACCATGTTAACACACTATTATATGCATAGATAAGCCGACTGGTTGCCTCAGCAGATACCGAATCAGTCAAACAGTTGAGAGCACTATCCAAAGGTCCTTTATATAGTGTGAAGAGGTACCCGGACTATAAAATAGAAGGCGTTGTCTTCCATTGCAAAAACAGATCCGCCATGCGGTCCTTTGACAATAGTGGAGTTCAAGTCAAAGCGGATACAACGTGTTATAACAGCACTCGAGATAACAATCCAATCTCTGGAGATATAAACTACTATGGTGTGCTGCAAGATGTTATTGAAATTCAGTACTTAGATAACCTTAAGGTTGTAGTGTTTAAATGTCAATGGTATAATGTTCTGTCAGAGGCAAACGGTTCAAGATTGACGGCTTCACCAGTGTTAACCACACCAATTTTCTACACAACGACAAGCCTTACATTCTTGCATCTCAAGCTACGCAGATGTTTTATTTGTCGGATCACACAGACCGTGCTTGGAGCATTGTGCTGACAGCATCCATAAAACGTCATGTGGTTCTTGCTGGACAAACATCGGGTGATGAAGTTGAGGCATACCAAGAAGGGAGCACCAGTGGTCAACGTGCTACGATAGTTGGTGATCAACATGAAATAGTTTAGTGAGGTAGAGATGATGAAGAGCGTGAGATGGTTGATGTTAATGTTGCTGCAATCACTGAACAAAACACGGGAGAACATTTGGGAGATTCAGATTATGAGGAGTTTTCGTCCAACAATGATCTGGAGGATGAACATGATGTTCACACTAATGAAGGCATCTATGAGTCTGAGGAGAATGACCATGTTAGCACTGACTCGAGCAGCAATGATTCAGAGGATAACGGCGATGGGGGGTCGGATGAAGCAGAACTCTCTGATGCAAGTTAGAAGAATGATGACAGTATTTAGTACTTGACAATTTATGCAGCATACTTGCATTAGGATGTGTACTATGACAGTTTGCTCTTTCTGTTATTTGCTTGTTGTTTTTCCAGATAAACAGTTTGTAACAAATACTTTGTGTAGGTTTAAATAATGTTCAACTCCAATATTTCCAGTGAAACAGGTTCTGTGAAGTTCAGTGAAACAGGTTCTGTGAAACAGGTTCTGTGTTTTGAGCAGAAAAAAAAACAGGTTCTGTGAATACCCATGTATTGTCTGCTGGAGACCCTATTTGTTTGAAACGTTGCTGCTGGAATTTCTGTGAAACGTTGCTGCTGGAAAATGTTAAAACAGGATGTTAACCCAGCCTTCTTGTTTGGGCAACCTTCTTGTTTGCTGCTGTGAAACGTTGCTGCTGGAAATGTTGCTGCTGGAAAACGTTGCTTCGGATGACCAGAACCCAGCCTTCTTGTTCGGGCAACCTGCAGGATGTTAACCCTGCCTTCTTGTTTGGGCCATACCAGAACTTGCTAAGAGTTTGGGCCATACCAGAAGTTGCAGGAGCCCAAAACACAGTCTTCTAAACTTAGTGGATGCCAAATGGAACGTAGTGGATGCCAAATGGGTGAATTCGGTACAAGACAAGCCATGTGTGATTTGTCTTGTTGCAAAGGGAATTAATTATGGCAGCTGAAGGGGAGTAACGTCCACAGTCGGATTGGTCAGCACCATATCCCGAGGCAGATTATGTCCCACGAAACCTTTTCTTTCCCTCCATAACATACATCTTACCTTGTCATTTTTCAGAGCTGAAGGCAAAGCTTCTCAAAGCTTGACGAAGTGTAGACGAAACTCTGCAGGTAATTCGTTCTCTTTGCAGCTCAGCGGTAAGTTCGGTCCTGCAGCATGAGTGGGTTCCCTTCATCTGTTTGATGTTGTACTGCATGTGAATAGGCCACTATCCGTAGGCTATGCTTTGATATACTGCAAAAATGGATTTTCTCTATGAGTTTCTTGTTTTTAGGTTCATCTGTGTTTAGGTATCTATGTTAGGCATGCTTTCTTGTGTTTAGGTTCCATCTGTGTTCATCAATCAAGCTTGCTATTTTGTTATCCATTTCCTGTTCTTCACCGTATTTTCTTCCTGTTCTTTGTTTCAACCATAGAGTATGTTCCGACTAGGTGTTCTTTATTGTGAAAGTTTCGACCTTTATCTCTAACCTATACAGTGGGTGGCCGAAAAGATAAGTTCGGTTGTCTCAGTGCCATGTATATTTATGTTTTCTTAAAGTGTTTCAAGCAAGCATGGTCGGTTCGAAGAGAGGTGACGGGAGGAAACAAGCTGCACAGCAAGTGCCACTGCGTAGATCTCCACGGAAATCTGGACGAAACACCAAACGTAAGTTCATTCTTATGGACTTATGCTTGGGTGGTCACGCAAAAACTGTTGTCCGAGTTGAATGGCTAATTTGTTTCTTTGTTAATTTCCATGCTGCAGAGAGGAGCTTGGAGACATCAGATTGTGAAACACTCTGTCCCAACACCTATGACGAAACGCCGAGGGAGGAACCAGTTGCTCCAACACCTGTGGAAGAATCAGTAGCAGGTTATTCTAACATACTGTATATATAGATGTGTTACTGAAATGTCTAGCTAGCATTACTGAAATATCTGTGATCGTATTTAGCCTATTGTTGTTTATTCATGCACCTGATGCTTGGGCATGCAGATCCTGTCCCTACACCTGATGATATCCTTCCATCAAGTGTCCTGAAGTTACATCGTGGGAGAACCCGTTGTATTAGGCTGTCAAGAAACAGTATAAACGAAAAAGAAGAGCTCAAGTTTAATGAACAAGGTCGGGTGTGTTCTCAAAACGCCTCAACTTTTGCATCATGGTGCGGGTGTATTGTCCGTAAACGGACAAATGCACCTTTGCAAGTGAAAGATTGGGGTGATATTCCCAAGGAACCAATAGACTATGAAGCTAAGATGCTTGAGGTGGTATCAGTAAGTATATAAGAGTACACTCTTTCATTGATCACCTTTTTTTACTGCAACAGAATGGTTGGCGATTGAATAGGGTTTGTATATGTTTAGGAAAAGTTCGTGGTGCCTGATGATGATAACCTGAAAAAGCTAATTGTCATGGTCCTAAAAGACAAGTACAGAAACTACCGTGCAAATTTGAAGCGTTTCCACTACGATAGGTATCCTACAAATGAAGAGCGTCTCCAACATTGTCCTCCAGATATGGTAAAAGAAGACTAGGTATATTTAGTGAATTGGTTCAGTTCTGATTAATTCAAGGTCTTAAATCTATCTCTAATCAAATCTTGTTATTTATCACATACATTAGGATCAATTAGTAAGTTTATATCAAGCTAATTATTTTTCTACTTCTCCGGTTAGATCATAAGCGAACGAAACAAAAAAATAGGTCTAACCAGGTTATGCGCTACACATCTGGAGCATGCAGCTTTGCAAAACGTGAAATGCAGGAGGTAACCGTGTAGCTCTTATACTGCTTTAACCTGTAGGTTTTACTGTTGATTAAAAATTAGCCATATATTATGTGTTGTGGAACAGATTGAGAAGAACAACGGTGTCCATCCTGGGGAGTATTACATGTTTTTGAAAAATCATCTCGACAAAAAGGGGATCCCAATTGATGCAAAGTCAAAGTCCATCATGGTATGTATACACTCTAAAATATTTTTATTCAATGTGGATTTGGTCAATCCAACATACTGTGTAAATAATTGCTTGTAGGACCAAGTTGAAGAGATGGCTGCTCAAGTAGAAGTTGAGGATGATCTGCCTTTGAACAAGGATGCCTTATACGAGGAAGTTCGAATGTCGGAGAAGCGTAGAAGACGTATCTCTAAGGTTGCAAGGGCCATGGAGAGTGTGCAGCTGAGACAAGCAAGGGAAGAAACAAAGGAGTTTAGGGCAATTGCCGAAGAAACTACTCGCAAGGCTGAAGAAGCCACTCAGCAATTGGCTAAATTCCAGCTAGTATGTCTGCTGTTCAGAGGGATATGGCTATCATGAGAAGGGTTATGCTAGCAAATGGCCATCTCCAAGATGATTACGAAACACAAGGTAAACCGACATACAAACATGTTGATGAATATATCAACTATTAATACGTACGAAGATATTATTCAATTTCGACTAACACTTGGGTGGTTTGATGTTCAGATCCAAATGCTTGAACTGGGAGCAGTACTGACTAATTTTCACTGTTAAGCTTTTTAACACCATCATGCTGATAGTGGGTGTAAGGACTGTTAGATAGGCCATGGTTTAGTTGATGTGTATCTTTTTGGGGACCAACCTGTCTGTGGGGATGCCTACTTTGTTTTCTGGTTAGTATGCATGATATGCATTGGACTTATGACGTGTTCTATGTACAAAGTTTTATGGTTTTTTGGTTGTTATGCATGATGTGTATTCAGCTTATGAATTTTAACCAATTATGGTTCCCAGATGCTGACTTGGCAATGAATTGAATGTCAATTGTTTGATGACCGCACGCTTTCGCATGAGCTCCGATGAACTTGCAAGAAGGGGAGCGCAACAAAAAGGGTGCCTCTGGGTCACTTAAATGAGTATACTTTATGTATGAACTCAAAACGTAATGAAAGTATGTAAAGCAAGAGTATTTATAGAGTTGGAAGACCAAACCGTTTTGGGCAGCTGAATATCTTTGTGAATATTGTGCCGTTAAAGATAAGGATAGCAGATATTTACGGTTATCACGTAATATTGCAGTTGTCTTATGTAATCTGTATAGAATATGTGCCCGATATACGCGGGATATCGTGGCTATATATTCGGTGTCGGTTTGTAGTACCGGAGTTGAGAGGTTTGACTATCTTGGCGAGCGCTCCCATGACGAGCAGTAGGAGACTTTAACCCAGGCCGATGGCGACCTAAAATAGGGTTTTGGCGTCCAATTTAGTTTTGGGTTTGATGTTGACCGCATTATGGGTGCTAGCTTACCCCTACTGTGCGTCGGCCCAGTTCTGAATGATGTGGGACTGTCGACCAGGAATTAAATACATAAGTGATTATTTGACCATTTATGAAACATTGGATGAGATGGTAAAACACGTTTATATGGGACTGTCGACCAGGAATTATAATACCTTTGAAGATTTTATAGTTGGGTGGCTTACTGTGTAACCTCCCACCACACCCACACCCACACGTTAATCGTGGCTAAGACCTACATCCGGAGGATTAAGGTCGTTCCGTATGATGCCAAAGTTTAGCGAAACCGTTTGCATCACTGGAAGTCGCGCTCTAATAGAACCTTCGGGTTGGTGCTCCAAAGTCAGGCTTCGCTGGTCATTGGTCAATGTATAATTTTCTGATGTGTGTTACCTTATATCCATCTTTAATTACGTCATGTATCTTAACTTGACTAATGACTATCCTATATAATCTGAATACGCTCAATTATATGGTCAAATATGGATGACGTGCGTTATGATCTATATACTACTGATGGAAAGCGACTCATATTTTTTGCTTCGTGAGAAGAGAACGATTCATATTATAATGCTTAACTACACATCAACTCGTTACGCGGTTCGAGTCGATAATATGAAACGAAAGATTCCAAAAGAGTGTTGATTTAATATCGAACGAGCACATATTTAATTATCACGCTTCATATTATAATTTGTTTTTCATTTAATTATATATATATATATTATTTATGAACAGTTTACTGGTTCTGTCTGGACGTACATATTTCCCTGATGAATGGTGAGTCAAAATTGTCTGCAAATATTTATATTATTAAATTGGGTCCCTTCCTCTCTAATAATATGTTTTTATAGAACACAAACAACGCTTAATTTGACAAAAAAGTCCACACATATACCCTCCATTGTCAAATTTTCAAATTCGTCTCCTAACTTGAACAAGTTGAATTATAAATAGCCGTCCGTGACCTTATCTCTTCAATATTGCTACTCTTGTTTTTTGCCTCTTTCGACCAACCTCAAATATTTTGGTCAAAGTGGAGACATAGAAACGTCTATCCATACATATATGATATATATATATATGCTCCATTTCTGACGATCAATATAACGATATGGGAGGAAAAATGAAGAAGCAAAACAAGTTGAAGAACGTGATCCTCGCTCCCTTCCGGAAGGCTAAAAACTTCTACCTTCGAGGAATGGAGGATTTAGCAGGTCGTGTTGGGCAAGGAGGAGGTTTCGGAGGCCCCACAGCTCAAGTCCCGACCGTACCTAGGAGCTTCAGTGTTCGTTCTTCAAAGGGAACTGAAGACGACGAGGACTACACAGAGCTTCTTCGTTCAGTATCGAAGAGGAATGCGGAGAGGCTTCGAACAACGGGGATGGGAGTCGGGGGTCCTAGTAACGGGAATGGAACAGGGTTGGGAGCAATGAGAAGTTACAGTGTTGGGATCGGGAAGATAGGGAAGATTGAAGAAGATAAGCCTTGCAATAAGTTCGAAGACGTTAACCGTGCCGAGGTTGCATACCCGAGAAGTAGAAGTCACGCTGTTGGGAGAGGTAACTTTGCATATTAGATGAAAGGTAGAGAAGAAGGGATTCAAAATCGTTGTATAGACTTGTGGGGCTTGATTTGTGAGAAAGTGAAAATGTAAGTGTGAATGCTAAAATTACGGGTTGGTGGTCAAATTTAGCGTAGTAGAGAACATTATATGCCAAAATAAATAAATAACGTTCTTTTTTTAATTATTAAAGAATATTAATATAAAATATTGAACATTGTATATCTGTTAGGAATTTCATGTTTGTTTATTTTTACACTTTAGTAATTGACTTTTGTTACTAAGAATAAAAAAAATTACAACATACACAAATGAGTTTTAAATTTTTCATCAACCATAAAATTCGATTAAAACTGTGCTCCTAATTTTTTGCAACTTTGACAACTTTTTATAGTAGATTGGAAATTCAAAACTTAATGTCGCTTGTTTCGTTAGTGTTCTAATCTTATTATCTACCTAATATATTTTTTTTTAAGTTTTAAAGATTATCGACAAAAATAAATATTCTCAAAATGATTACTTCGGTGGTCTATATACACTAAATTAAATTTAGAAAATTACTCATTTTCTATAATCTCTAGAAAACAAAATTAGAGTAGGTAGAAAATAAAATTAAAACACTAACACAACTGAAAATTTGGTCTTTACCGACAAACTTATTCAGTCGGTAAAAGGTGAACATTCCGTCGCCAAAACAAAATCGTCCGTAAAGACTTATTTTCGTCGGTAAAGGTAAAAACAATTTATTTACCGGCGAAATTTTTGTCGGAAAATATGAATTTTTTTTGTCAACAACTTATGTTTTTGCCGACGAAATAGATTTTATCGGAAAAGTCAAATTCGTCGATAAATATGTTTTTACCGACGAAAAAAAGTTCGTCGGCAAATAGAAATTTGTCGACTAATTTGACTTTAGTCGCTAAAAAACTATTTTGTCGACGGAAACTTCCGTTGGGAAAAAAGAACTCATTTTTAAAAAAAATACAAATTCAAAAATTATCAAATATTATGTATACAATAAATATTTACGTCAACAAGAAATTTAGTTTACAAATAGAGTGACACTAATTTGCAAACTTTTAGTGCGACAATATAATTACCATTCTCTTTTGTACTTATATTAATGATGTGTGTAATTTCTCTCATTTATAGTAAGAACAATGAGCAAAAGGACCACCGATATTAATGATGTGTGTAATTTCTATCATTTATACAATAAAGAAACTCACAATCGCTTCAAGGACTGAATCGTGCCTATGTCCGAAGGAATTGTCCCACTTAAATTGTTATCTCTCAAATCGAACAACTCCAGTTGGGAAAGATGTCCAATGTCTCTTGAATATCACCCAAGAAGTTGTTCTTGCTTAGCACCTTATTGAGCCATTAAGCAAACGCCATCATAGTATTCATAATAAATAAAAACTAAGCCTTCTAGACTGGATTTCTTATGAAGGACAAGAACTTACAAGATTGTCACTAGACCATCTTCACAATGAACACTCAACCACCTCCAAGAGTCGCTATCGTTTGAATTCAGCACATTAAAACTACAAAATCAGCATATTTTCCTTTACCAATTGATTAATGCACAAATTGGAATGTGCCTCATAGGAGAGACCTACAGACCCTGTAAATATTTTTGAACTCCCATATAATTACAAATATTTTCATGTTCCTGTAATTCTATGAAGATTCAAATCTCCCATGATCTTCTACAAATTAACATCCTAGAATAAGCAAAACACAACCCAACATTAATCTGAAAAACCAAAGACAGCAACATGGTGGAAATGGAGAGGCAGCAACACCTCAATCAATACATTAATTACAAAAGGAACCAACCTTTGGGAACTAATTGGTTTAATATATTTTGGATGCATGGGGTGCGATATTTTCTTGCGCAATTTGCGACACACTCTCTTTGAACTGCAAGAGGAATAAAAACAAGGGAATTTAAGGATCAATCGATGCAGTGATAAATTGCACAGGTAGTTAAGTTTCTAGCTCCAAACTCCTACTCAACACCAATCATTTAAGGCGATGGACGAACCTGCAGCTCAGTATCATGAAAGAGGAAGGTTGAAGATAGACAAGATCGTTGTTGCTGGGCTTGGATACGAAAGATGGTTGCGCATAGAGACCTCCTTGCTCGTAAACTTTGCATGTTTTGGGGAGAGAGAGGATAATTTGGCAAATTTTGCAGAAGGAATTCAGACTCCTTTCCAATTCAGTAAGGCAGCAACTATATAATTTGAAGGGAAGTGACAGGGGAATGGTTTTAACAATTCAAATTTTAAATATCATATTTGCCGACTAAAATTACATATTGTTGGTAAATATATATTTTTACCAACAAAAATTACATATTATCGGTAACGATATATATCGTCGGTAAATATATATTTTTACCGACGAAAATGAGTTACGTCAGTAAAGTTTATAACTGATATATTTATGCGCCCACGATATATTGACTTTCGTCTGTAAACACGTAATTACCGACGATAATTGTATTTCGTCAGAAAATAAGTGAAATTTTACCGACGAAATATTTGGATTTTGTCGGTAAAAATGTATTTTGCCGACGAAATTTTATATTGTCGGTGAAATAATTTTTTACCGACCAAATTATGTTTTCGTCGCTAAATGGCAGATTTTTAGTAGTAAAACAAAACAAACAATGTTGAATTTTGACTTTTAAATTGACTATAAAATCCAGTCAATGTTGTTAGAAATGTAACAACAATTAGCAACACGATTTTAAACAAATTCCTGGTCGATGAGAATTTCAAAACGCAACATTGTATGTTGCAAATTATTTAGGGTTAATAATAAAAGTTAATTACTAAAATATAACAAGGAAATAAAAACGTGAAATGCTTAATACAATCAATAAAAATTGGTGCAATGAGTAGATACTAAGTATACAAGAATACATATAATAATAGTAGTAAAACATGTTGTCACAGTGAAGATCCTGCTTCAAATTACAGTTGATTCCAAAAATATTTTTTTAGACACGTACCCGTGCCAACATAATTCCAGAAACCTCATTCACGGTAAAACAAATTGCAAAAAAAAAAAAAATTCAGACCTACGATTGGCATTCACGGGCATCCTATTTCTTTCTCTTTTCTTTTTGTTTTCATTTTTTTGCAAAATATATTAGCAAAAAGTCATACTCGTGAATGATTATCGCGTATTAGTTTAGATTTGTAAAAAAATACTCTTATTTTGGTATTTTAATTTTGGAAAACAAAATTATCTAAATAGATAGAAAATAGGATTTAACAGTGAAGAATTTCATACTAGAATTTTCTCTTGTTATTTTACTAATAGAAATGTGTGTGTATATATATATATATATATATATATATTCTACTATCTAAGGAAACAAACTATTAGGTATTAATATATATGGAAATATATCATAACACTTCCCCCTCAAGTTGAAGCATATAGATATTAATCATGCTCAACTTGTTACAAAGATATTCACCCCGATTCTCATTCAAAATTTTAGTGAATAAATCTGTTAATTGTTCGTATGTCTTCACATATCCTGTGGAAATCAAATTCTTGAATCTTCTCTCGAACAAAGTGACAATCGACTTCAATGAGTTTTGTTCTTTCATGATACACTAAATTCTAGGCGATATGACGAGCGGCTTAATTATTAAACCAAAGTTTAGCTGGCAATATCAATTTCAAACCAATTTCTTCCAATAGATGATATATCCACATAACTTCACTCGTCTACTATCTCATGGCTATGTACTTTGATTTCGCAGTGGATCTTACAACTACACTTTGTTTCTTCCTTCTCCAAGACCCAAGATTTTCACCCACAAAACACACAATAACCTGTGTTGGACCTTCTATCAATTTTGGATCCAGCCCAGTGAACATCTGCATAACAATATCAATATGTGTGTGTTTGTTATTCTTGTGCAACACGCCAAGTCATGGAGCTCCTTTCAAGTAGCATATAATTTGTTCCAAAGTTGCCCACTGTTTGACGGTAGGTACATACATAAATTGACTAAGAACACTGACTACATAGGCAAAATTAGAACGAGTGACTATGAGGTAATTCAACTTTCCAACTAACCTCTTGTACCTCTTAGGATCTTGAAAAGAGTTAGTATCTTCTTTCACAAGATGTACGTTGGGAGTCATTGGAGTACTAAAAGGTTTCACTCCCATATTTCCAGTGTATGCCAGTAGATCAAGCATATACTTTCATTGTGATAGAAAAATGCCTTTCTTACTTCGCATAATTTATACTCCTAAAAAATATTTCAACTGACCCATGTCTTTTGTGTTAACCTTTGGTATACAAGAATGACTTAAGAAATGAGATTTCAACATAATCATCACTGTAATGACAATATCATGAACATAAACTATAAGAAGAACAAATCCAAATGTTGATCTCATGTAGAAAACAGAATGGTCACACTTGCTCTTATTCAACCCAAACTCCAGTGCGACCTCACTAAACTTGTTGAACCAAGCACATGGACTATGTTTCATACCATACAAAGATATCTTCAAGCGACAAACTTTTTCATACTCCCCCTGAGCAACAAATCCAGGTGGTTGCTCCATATATACCTCTTAATTTAGATCACCATGAAGAAACACATTCTTGATATCCAATTGGTGTAGCGGCCAATTTTGGAGGCAACTATATATATAAAGAGATAAATTGAAGTAAGTTTTGTCACAGGATAGAAAGTGTTGAATAATCAACACCATATGTCTGGGCATATCCTTTCGCAATAAGTCGTGCTTTAAGTCTCGCCACTGATCCATCTATATTAAACGTAACCGCCAATACCCACTTACAACCCATAACTTTCTTTCCTTTAGGTAAATCCACCAACTCCTAGATATAATTCTCATCTAGCGCGTTGATCTCCTCAATCATTACACCATGCCATCTGGGGTGACATAAAGCTTCTTTGACTGACTTTCGCACAAAGATAAAGTCAATTGAAGCAATTAAGGAGATAGATGAATGTGACATGATTATAAGATATATAATTGGCAACAAGATATGCAACTTTGGGAAGGGTGCACTGACGAGTACCTTTGTGAAAAACAATAGGAAGGTCATCATCAACGACATATGGACGTTGATCAAATTTTGAAGGAGTTGCATCATTTGAGTGAGGATCAGGCAACGCAATTTGTACATGTGGTACATCGGTAAAAGTTTCTCGCTTAGATAATGACGAAGAATGGATGGTCTCGGTGGAGGTTGAGGCATACTGGTTGCTTGCTCTGTTAATACATTATATTGTTGCTCAATTGGTGTAGTTACGACCATATACACCAACCATTCATCTTCCTCCACTTTAGTTGGAGCGACAAGTTGGTACCAAAAAGGAATACTTTCTCAAAATGCTATATCAGTAGACACCAAATACCTATTAAGATACGAAGAATAACACTGATATCCTTTCTGACGACGAGAATATCCCAAGAATCCACATTTCAAGGATTTGGGGTCTAACTTAGTTAGAGTAGGTCACACATCTCGAAAATAGCAGGTACTCCCAAATATACGCGATGGTACTATAAATAATGATTTATGTGGAAATATCACACTATATGGGGCATCACCATTAAGCATTGGATATGGCATTCAATTGATCAGGAAGAATGCTGTGGAAACTGCATCCGCCCAAGATGTTTATTCTTCTTTTAAGCAACACCATTTTGAGAGGGAGTGTTAATACAAGAAGATTGTTGAAGAATTCCATGTTGAGTTATGTTATTCTGAAATGCGCCTGACTTGTACTCTGTGGCATATCACTCCTCAATATATGCATAAAGACGTTAAATTGAGTCTTCACTTCTGCACAAATGGCAAAAAAAATGAGAGAACACCTCATATCGAATTTTCATAAACTATAGCCAAGTCATTCAAGTAAAATCATCCATGAAAGTAACAAAGTATCTAAACCCCAATTTAGCCACAACTAGGGATCGTCCCCAAACATTAGAGTGCAGTAACTCAAATATTGACTCAACCCGTTTATTGATCCTTGGACTTAAATGAGTATGATGATGTTTTGCGAACTTACAAGATTCACAACTCATAGCAGAAATATCATGTAGTTGAGGGCACAACTTCTTCAACACATTCAAAGACGGATGTCCCATTTGATAGTATTCGTTAAAAGAAGAGACGATACTAGTATAAGTAATAGATTTGGGAACCCATCTATCAAAGATATAGAGACCATCGTGAAGAGTGCATTTATCAATAATTTGTTTCGTCACAATATCCTGAACTATACAATGATCAGAAAAGAATGTAACACAACAATTGAGATCTCTGGTTAGTTTACTCACATATATCAAATTGAATGCAAGTTTGGCTAGATGTAGTACATAAAACAAGTTAATTGATGACATTTGCTTAACAATTCCCAATCTTACAATCTCATAGATCGAACCCTCTGCTATTGTCACCAAAGACAACTCTCGGTGAAGTCGAAGGATAGAGAAACTATTAGGATTAACGGTCATATGATCCGTAGCGCCAGAGAAATTACCCATTTATTTGTAGAGGATAAAAGACATATTTTGCCTGACTCAACAAGGGTAGTAATCGAATTGGTTCCCATTTATTAGTGAACTCAATTACACCAAATAACTGAGATGCAACCAAACCAGCACAAAATTAGCCAAAACAACAAATCTAAACTTGTTCAGAGTTTTTTTAGACCAAACCAGACCAACACAATAAACTTAACTGGATAAGCAAACTGAACCGAATAGACGAATCGATCCCAACCACAGTTAAACCAGCAATTGATTCCTACCACAATCAACCCTAATCCAACAAACTACCCAGTCGCACCATTTTAAACAACAAAGATCAGAGTTAGTGTTGTTACCAGCTGCAAGGAAGGAGGTGTGACCTCTACTCAGATCAACAACACAATTGACGCCAAAACAACATAAAAAATGGTGACAAATGTCGAAAATCAACCACAGATGCCAAACAAGCACAACCATGTCAAAAATCAACAAAGCACGAGCTGCAGCTGACCACAAGCGTCATAAACACGACTCTAGATGAGTCACAAATGTCTCAGAGACACTGGATATTGAACATTGAGCAGAAAGGATCATAGATGTTCTTATACACGCCGGCGCGTGACGTAGAATGCGAGGAGGACGATGGCACGTGTGAGTCACGCACCTCTTGTTCGGACACTGAAAAGCGGCCTCCGAACGGAAATTCTAGATGCAATGGAGAGCTAAGCTATGAAGCTCTACATTTCTACACGCCCAATGAAGATAGGAGAACCTGAATTCAAGCTTGTACACTTTTCCTCTGAGACCTCTTAAACCGTCAATTTTGTGGACTTTATCAAGATTGGTAACTTTACATTTTATTCTTGCTAACACTAGAAAAATATTTATCTACAACTATTACATAAAGTCGTTACTAATTGGTCATTGTCTGTCACTAAAATCTAGTGACGACCAAAACATTGTCCCAATAGGACCCGTGACTAAAGGTTTCTCCAACGTCAATATGCTGTTAGTAAAAGACTATTGTCACTAAACTCAGCAACTCGAACAACTTTCAATTATAATAAATTTTGTCACTGTATAAACTATATGGTAAATATATTCAATGGTTACATACCTTTGCTCATGTAACTAATTGGTTAGAACTTGTGTAGAATGGTTACATAAGTTTGGGCATGTGATTATGTGGTCATTTTTACTTTTCATCGTTAAATTTCTCCGTGAAGTCACTATTCTAACATATAAAATGACAATATTACTCCTCTTTAATTAGCTTATTAACAACACTGCTTGCTGCTCACAGTGGAATAACTCATTGCTCTCCGTTTCAAGGAGATTGTCCAGTAGAAGTAACTCCTCCAACTGTAGTGGTTCACACCAAGAGGCAGCAAGTCGCCGCAAAAGATGCAAACACCCAACCCAGGTTGATCGATAGGGCAGGTGCAGAGCGAGATTAGGTCCATAGAGTGGATGAACATTGAGAATCACAAGAAAAGCAAGAAACGTTTCGGTGAATCGGACCGAGTTGTGGGAAGAGACAGAAACGTAGCAAAGAGCTACCTTAGAAAAAGAAGGTGAAAGTCGACGGCGATCAGGATTAGTAATTGTCTAATTGGAGATTGTCGTCACAAAAGTCATGTTGAATCATAATCAGTGTTGGTCCTCTCTATTTGCTGTGATTATTGTTGAGAAAAGTCACGTCGTTTCTGAAATTGTAGTTGTTGGGTGTTTTGTTTTCTTGATAAACAAAGTAGTTTCTTTCCAATCTTAAAGTAGTTTCCTTTTGACGTCGGGGTCTACTAGAATGACAATAAGATTTGTATAAAGTTTTGTATTATAGCACCAGTTCATTCATACTCAACCTTCATGGAACGGTGGAGAATGCGAACCGATTGAAGGAGGTAATCACTAAGTACTACAGGTGCTCGGACCAGAAACTGAATGAGGCAAAATCAAGCCTCACGTTCAATCAGGGAGTTGATGTTACTAGGTGTAGAGAGATAGAAGAAGCGCTTGGGATACCAAGTAAGAGCGACCCAGGGAAATACCTCGGACTACCGGCAGTATGGGGTAGATCTAAACGGGAAGCTCTAGGGTACCTTAAGACAAGAATTCAAGATAAACTGGATGGATGACGAACAAAGACACTCAATCAGGCGGGTACGGATGTGTTAATTAAGTCAGTGTTCACCGCCATACCCACATATGTGATGAGTATCTTCAAACTCCCGAATACATGGTGTAATAAGGTCAGTGCGTTAATAGCCAGTTTTTGGTGGGGGAGAAGTGATGAGAGAAAAAAGATTCATTGGAGGAAATGGGAAGACTTGGCAAAAACAAAGGAAGATGGATGCCTAGGCTTCCTGGAGTTGGAGACTTTCAACAAAACCATGTTGACCAAGATGGCAGAGCGAATCAATAGGAAACCTAATGCGCTATGGGTTAAGGTACTCAAAGGCTTATTTTTAAAGATGCTGGAAAAGGTGGAAGAGCCTTATGGGTATAGGCAAGTATGTTACAAGGGCGGGACACATTGATAAGGGAAGGGCTATGAATCGTAGGAGATGGTGAGACAATCAACGCCGAAAGGGACCCATGGATCCAAACATAGCCGGGATTCCGACCTGACATGACCGTGGGATGGCGAGACAACCCAGACTTGAGAGTGGAGACCCTTATCGATCGAGACACGAATAGGTGGAATGAGGAGCTAATCCGTGACATAGCATCACCACAGGATGCATCCCATATTCTGGATATACACTTACATGTGACAGCCGAACCAGACTATGTTATTTGGCCATACACGGATGACGGAGAGTGTCAGTCAAAACTGTCTATCACCGCCTAAGGCAGGTCGCATCAGGGAGATTAATTGGGTCGGGGCACGATGGATATAGTCCCATGACCATATGGCGAGATGTATGGGGCACAAACATACTGCCAAAGGTGAAATCCTTTATGTGGAGGCTACTTACCAACTCGCTGCCGGTGATGGATAACTTGAGGAGACAGGGTATGAATGTAGATTTGAGATGCCCGATATATGGTGAAGTGGAAAACATTGAGCATTTGATAATCAAGTGTGGATGGGCGAAAACTGTATGGAGGGGAATGTTGGGACCAGACATAACCAGTAACGACTCGATGGCGATAGGCGAGTGGATTGGGGCGAAACGGGATTAACCTAATGTGGACCGGGAGATGAGACATAAACGATGGTGGTTATGCCTCTATACGTGTTGGAATATATCGAAAGGAAGGTGCACAATGGCGTTCGAGCAAAAGCAACCGAACACACGGGAGGTAATCGAACGGACTATGAAGGGATATGAGGAGTATACGTGTGCACAACGTAACCACCAGGGGGTCCGACACAACCGCAGCGTGAGTCACAAAGATGGAGTAGGTCGACCCCGGGGTATGTGAAAATAAATTGTGATGCCTCATGGTGTACCCGGACGGGGATGAGTGTCGTTGTAGTACTTGCGCGAAATGAGGTGGGTGATCTAATGGGCGGAACAAATAGACGACAAAGAGGACGGAACTTAGATGCATTGGAAGCCGAAGCGGTTCTACTAGGGGCACGTTTGGCGAGCGAACAACAATGGAGGAACGTCATATTTGAGTCGGATTCCAAAAGTATCATGGATCACCTACAAGGAAAAGCATATTATTGGAGATGTGTATCGGTATGTTCGAAGATCCTAGACTTGGTAGGAAACTTTGAATCGGTACATTGGTCGACGGTTAAACGAACAACAAACGAGGGAGCTAACTGGATTGCCAATCAGTCGAGAATGGGAGTCTGTTTACATGATTGAGTTTTACAACCCCACTTCCACTAATTTCTATTTTACGAGATGATTGTAACTTGTTTGATGAGAACAATATTTACGCATGAAATGAAGTACTCTTTTATGATAAAAAAAAACGGATGATGGAATGCTGAATAATATAAAGGGAAAAGTATTAAAAAAATGTAATATGTTTGCCGAAATTTGTAAGTAATGGAACATGTTTTGGAGTGTAGGTACTTGATGTAGTATGTTTTATTTTGTTGGTTTTAGATAAAACGTGACACATTCTGTCCGCTGTCCCGTTAAGTTCAATCACGTGAGATTCATGTGATAATTTAATTGAACGGTTTGAATTATTTTTTTATGAAATTCCGGATCTACCCTTTTTTGTATTTCCCTTCATTGTTTTTGTCTCTCCATCTTACTCAGTTCTGTCACTTCCTTCCCTCCCTCATCCGAAACTTCACTTATCTCCTCCTCATCCGAGATTTCAAGGTCCCATGGTGCTGAGAAAAAACAAACTATCAAGTTCACGAAAACATGGTGATTTCGAGGTCTCATGGTGATTCCAAAACTGCTTTGAAGGGTTTTTCGTTTCCTCTTCTCCGCCTCGTTCCAATACTTTGACCCACACAGACTAATTGGGTTCGAATTGGCCCGTATTTGTTAATGGGCCGAATCGACCCGACCCGACACCGATGGTCAATCCGAAATCTCGATGTCTTATCCATTAAATTGAACTTTTCTCACAGCGAGAAGGTGTTGAGTTTCAGTTCAAGCATGGCAACTCTCCTCTCCCTTTCGTCGACATCCTTGGCGAGACCAGCACTGCCTCCTAGCTATCCATATTCTTTTTTCAAGGTGACGCTCTTTCTCCTCCTTTCTCTCTCTTGCTCTTTCTCCTATATATGAATGGAAAAATTATTTTCGAAGCTATCCATTTGATAGGGAAATGCGAGGAACTTGAGTGCATACAAATGCCAATTTCCATGCTTGAAGCTTTCATCCAAGAGAAAGAAGCAGGATATTGAGTTGACAATAGTCAGTAAAGCTGTTTCACCGCCAGCTTCAGTGTCTGGATCGAATGTGCGTTTCAGGCTTGACAATTTGGGGCCGCAACCAGGCTCTAGAAAGAAGGGAAAGAGAAAGGGGAGAGGTATATCAGCTGGGCAGGGAGCAAGTTGTGGTTTTGGAATGAGGGGTCAGAAATCGAGGTCTGGACCGGGCGTCATGAAGGGATTCGAAGGTGGACAGATGCCGCTCTACCGTCGATTGCCGAAACTCCGCGGAATTGCTGGAGGTAATGTTGATTATTCTTTCCAAATTCCGTATTGGTAAACTTGATTCTATCTACTTTTGGCATGTATGTTGTAGTAGAATGTTTGATGCAAAAGTCCCACGAAACGTGTTTGAGGAAATACCTCACAGAGAACGAAACTAAAATTCTTTTTCTGATTGAATTTAGAACACGGCAAAAAGTAACGCATTTGGATCCTTCTTTGCAGTGCTATCCATTAGGAGAATCGTTGTAGGATGCAATGTTTTTAGTATGAAGGAATAGAGTGCGAATAATGTTGCAAATTTCACCTTTTCTACATAGATATTCCACTCAATAGACTCAGTCTCAGTTCAGAAACAATAGATATTTATCAGCCCTGTTGATGTTTTGATTTAATCATTTTATAAAGTGGTCGTTTGTCTCAAGCAATGCTTACTTGAGATAGTAGCTGTGTTGTTTACTGAGATTCTTTGCTATCGTAATGTAATGTAACAAGGTATGAAAGCGGGATTACCCAAGTACCTTCCAGTCAATTTGAAGGACATTGAAGATGCCGGATTTCAGGAAGGTGATGAAGTGTCTCTAGAAACTTTGAAGCAGAAGGGTCTTATCAACCCATCTGGAAGAGATAGAAAGCTCCCACTAAAGGTTAATTTTCACTATAGGTCTTTGAGCTCATCCAATAAGTTTTACGAATCATGCAAAATCACCCATTCTACGTCGTTCAATGCTCTTTTATCCCTTTCCATCCTCATAGTCCTTATTCATTCATTATATGGGTGCAAAATTCACGTAGTTGTGAGTATTGGGGGACACGCTTGCTTCATCTGTGAACAGATGTTTAGCTACTCATTGGATGGAGAGTCTAAACGAGAGTGTTGGAGTATAAAATGAAATATTTTCGCTTTTGGAAAATTGGCAACTGTCATATACAATCAATTTTCCTAAGAAAGTGAAAGCTTTTCCATTCTGGAAAACTGTCATTCGGTGGAGGAAACAGGAAGCGTCAACATTAGACCTTGAATAGCCAGACGACGTTACATAGTTTTAATAGTCGGTTGCTTTAATTAATATATTTTGTTCTACTGTTGAATTTCAGATCCTGGGTACTGGTGAACTAAGCATGAAGCTAAAGATAAAAGCACGAGCCTTTTCCGGGTCAGCCAAAGAAAAGCTAGAGGCTTTGGGGTGTTCCCTGGAAGTTTTACCAGGCCGTAAAAAGTGGGTCAAACCGTCTGTCGCGAAGAACCTTGCTCGTGCTGATGAATACTTTGCCAAGAAAAGAGCTGCTGCAGCTGCAGCTGCTGAACCCGAACTTGCTTCTTCGTGAGCTAATCTTTCTTATTCATCGATGCAAGTTATTGGCAAAAACGTTTGGTTTGTCCAGGAGATACATATATTTGTTTTTCCATTTTCATGATTTTTTTTTCCAAAGTAACATTATTTGGAGAATCAAATACCCAAATAACATTTTGATTAATATTTTACTAAATTAAGCTTATATATACGCTACTTCCAATCGCGGGTTGACAATTTTTAAAAAGTCATCCCGTGAATTGCAGTAGCCGTTAGGAGCTACCAGTCCTACCCCCTACTGGCATTCACGGTTACGACGTCTCTTAGGTTATACTCGCGAATAGGAGCGGGTAAGAATGGTAGTGGGGTCAAAGATCCCTCATATGTACGGATGACAAGTATGAGCTTGAAGTGTACATAAGTCGTAAAGGTATACCAATCCGTCCAAAAAATCTGTAATGTGGGGTTGTGCATTTATCTTTTGAATCGATCAAAAGAAGTTGGGGGGCACCTGGTGCAATAAAGCGTTGAGGATTCAAACTAAAGCAGTCTAAGCTGCCTAGAAGTCATAGACCATTTGCAAAGTTCCTTTCGCATCATGATAGGAAGTTCTTGGACTGAACTTTTTCTATAGTCCCCAACAACTTTCAGTTTTATCTTTCAATACCCTTCATGATGAGAGGTTCTTGGACTCAACTTTTTCCTCCTTGAGGGGAGCTTCCTTTAGATGTATGTGTCGCAATGAATGAATTATGGTTGGGGATCACTCTTTGAGCCATATTTATCTTAGGCGAGGGTTTGGGGTAGTCTCGTTTCAAGTTACATCCTAGGAACGCTTACCAACTGGTTAATGACTTGAATTCATACGGGATGAGAGTGGTGGAGTTGTTGGTGCTCCTTATTTTGTAGTTGGGTTCCCCTTATATAGTGAAGAGTGTATACTATCGGCGTGCCTGTCATCCCTATTTTTAGGAACTCCATTTTTAATATTATCTGTGTAGATATCCTATTATCGTTTCCTCTATTTGGTCAGGCGTGTCTGTTATTGTCGCGTCATATATTATCGTTTCCTCTACTTTTAGAGATTAGCTTTTGTCCCCTATTTTTTAGATGTTAGGGTGAATGAGTTGAAGCTAGAGAAATTTAGGTAGGTGGGAGAGGTCCAAGCCCCAAGTTACCTTGGTTTGGGTGTGCATTTTCCACGATTGGGGGAGGCCTACATTTTTCCTGCCCATTTGGATTCTGGTTTGCGTTTTACCTTTTTGTGGAATTATAAGAGTTGTGCTAGTATTACTTCATTGCTCCTACCAAGCTAGTGCCTAATGAAATCAAGATGTGGATTAACTTCAAGGTCGTGTGTGTGCGTCTTGGATGGATCTACTTACTAGCCCTGTTTCACATCTTTCAGAGAGCCGTAACGAGTGTCGGACATTGTCATTATTTTCAAACGTCTTGGCTCAGGTTTCGAAAAATGTGGATTTGGGTTGCTCGCTTTAGATTTTTCGACAACCTTTAAGCATTGGAAGGGGCCACTAGAGGTTTCTCCTGACCTCAAAGGATGTCGCACCTGAATTTGGCAATTCTTCCTGGCACGACATGCATGCTACTGACAGTTTTATGTTTTTCATCATTTCCTAGATGTTCGACTGTTTCAATCTGTCGATGAGATCTCAGATGCGACACTTTTACTGGCAAGTGTTGGGCAGGTTCTTATTGTCTCTATCGATGGGGTATATTCTTATTTCTTATTTCCTCTTTCCTCTTTCCTTTCTGTATGTGTTCAGGTCCCTAAGATCCTTAGCATGTTTTCCAAACATACTGAACTTCACCTCTTTCTATTATGGAGGTCACCCTAAAGAAGCCCTTTCCCCACATCTCAGAAGAGTAAATGTGATGGTTTCTCGCTTCCCGACATGCCTCCTCAATGGAGGAGAACCACGGGGATCCACATTTCTAACACTACAACGATATTAGTGTTTTAGAGATGTGTGAAGAGAATTTAGAGTTTAGAGCAATTACTTAGGAGAATTTCATCTTGGCATTGTCTAAACTCGAGGATTACAAGTGGGGTAGATATCTATATATAGTCGTATCTAGGGACTTATATGGAGATATCCAAAACATTAGGACTACCCTAAAATACTCTAAACCATCTATCCTAACATTCCCCTTTCTAGTTTAACCTTCTAAAGGTATAAAAACTATAAAACATAGGATCCTAACACTTTTTCACTTGTAAATGATGCACTTGCGACTTGAAGAACTATGGCTGCACTTCTAGGGTACGGTTGATGCATTGCAGCTGCACTACATGTGCATTGGAGCTACACGAGGTGAGCACTCCTACTTGAGGACTGGTTGATTGCTGATGCACTATGGCTGCAAGGGATGAGCACTATAGGTGCACTGAAACTGCACAAGTCGAGCACTGCAGGTGCACTATCGTTGCACTGAAGAGCACAAGTCTGCTCAACAATGTTTGACTGAAACCACAAGAGAAACAAATGCACCAAGGTTCAATCTTCATCTTGAGAAATGATCAACATGTGAACGAGCACAGGTATGCTCAAGAACGGGCAAATCAAGGACGATGAGCACAGGTCTGCTCAGGAAGATGATCGAGTTGTTGTTTAGTCGGTTTTGGATCTACGGACTTTGAGAATCCTCGATTGCTCGATTTTGCGAGATCTTAAGCCTCATGTCTCGTAGTATTCACGACCAAGCATAGAGAAACTCAAATCACTAAAATGTTGTTGAATGACTCAATGAAAAGGATGGGCACAGGTCTGCTCAGGAAGGTTATCTAATTGTTGTTTAGTCAGTTTTGGATCTACGAGCTTTGACACTCCCCCATTGCTCGATTTTGTGTGATCTTGAGCCTCATGTCTCGCAGCCCCCACGACCTAGCATAGGGAAACTTGAATCACAAAAATGCAGTTAAATGGCTCAATGAACAAAATACATAACCGAACATAGTAGCAAGCCAACATAACACATCAATAAATGTTTAATGCTTTTCATGATTCCATCAACAGATCCATTCTGATTAGAGAATGGTGGAATAGATGGCAAACTCTTCTCTCAGTGAGCATATGTGAAATGAGGCTTCTATCGGAACCTTGGCAAGGATGTAGAGATCGATTCTAGTGGAAAAAGGATTTGAATAGAGAGTTTTCACCACACCACAATCCACTGAAGAATCGCCTAGCACGGCCAGATGCAGATGGAGCAAGATGCATAGTCGAACAAAAGTAACGAACGCAACAACAAATCCACGAAGCTCAGCAGCATATACACAGATGAACACCAGAACAATTGAATATCATCAACGGATACACAACCGAATAGAGAAATGATCAGAAAAACTTAGCGACAGTCAAAAAAGAGTAGAGAACACAAGAGCTTCAATCTTCTTCGCCGCAACAGTATAGCAGCAAATCACAGCAGCAATATAGATAAGGAATATGATCCAGTTGTTGTTTAGTGGGTTTTGGATCTACAAACTTTGAGACTCCTCGATTTTGCGAGGTCTTGAGGCTCATGTCTTAACGACCTAGCATAGGGCAACTCAAATCACTAAAATGTTGTTGAATGACTCAATGAAAAGGATGAGCAAAGGTCTGCTCAGGAAGGTGATCCAATTGTTGTTTAGTCAGTTTTGGATCTACGAGCTTTGAGACTCCTCGATTGCTCAATTTTGCGATATCATGAGCCTCATGTCTAGCAGCCCTCACGACTTAGCATATGGCAACTTGAATCACAAAAATGCAGTTAAATGGCTGAATGAACAAAACATATGACCGAACACAGTAGCATGCCAACACAACACAACAATAGATGTTCAATGCCTCTCATGATTCCATCAACATATCCATTCTGATTAGAGAATGGTGGAATAGATGGCAAACATAATCTCTGAGCGAGCATATGTGGAATGAGGTTTCTATCAGAACCTTGGCAAGGATGCAGAGATCGATTTTGGTGGAACAAGGAGTTGAACATAGATTTTTCACCACAATCCACTGAAGAATCGCCTAGCACGACCAGATGCAGAGTTGAACAAAACTAACACAACATAACAACAAATCCACGAATCTCAGCAGCAGATACACAGATGAACACTATAACAAATGAATATCATTAGCATATACACAACCAAACAGAGAATTGATCAGAGAATCTTAGCAACAGTCGAAACAGAGTAGAGAACAGAAGAGCTTCGATCTTCTTCGTCGCAGCAGTATAGAAGCAAATCACAGCAGTAGTATAGCATAGCAGTAGCATCATAACATAAAATGAAAGATCTTGGCCGAAACGATATATCTCACCAACAAATTGATGATCGTCATCGCACCAGCAATAGAATCGTCAAGACAAATTCAATTATAGTCCCTGATTTGATTGTTGCTGAGGCGCGAGATCTAGTGATGCTGATCCGATCGAAAAATAGAAATTACAAGCAGGAAGTGGAATTGCTAGGATACCGATCTATATAACTGTGTGCGTGAAGCTGGAGTAAATCATCTTTAATTTCATATTTGTGACTGATTTGCAACAGATTATGCAACAGAAGTTCCAAATGAATCTTGCTTTCAGCTCCTATTCGTCCAACTCTGATACCTTGCATTAACTAATGAAAATATCATCATAGCATTGCTTAAACTTGATGATTACATGAAGTATAGGTGACTATATATAGAGTATCTAGGGACTAATCATGAAAATGTCTAACACATTAGCACTACACTAGAATACTCTAGATCATATATTCTAACATTCCATTTTCTAGTTTAATCTTCTAAAGCTTTTAAAAAAAAAAAAAAAAATCTTAAACTCTTGACCTTACAAATGATGCACTTGCGGCTGAAGCACCATTGTTGTACTGCTGGAGCACTGTTCGAACATTGTTGAAGTACTATGACATAGGGTTGTACTGCTGGTGCTCTGTAGCTGCACTATGGCTGGGGCACAGCTGAAGCACTGCTCGTGCACTTGAGCTGCACAGGTCTAGTCAAAGAACGAGCACAAGTCTGCTCTGTTTAGACATATTCATTTTGATCCTTCAAAGCCAAAACATGCACGGAGGTAACCCATATAGACGAATAATAAGGTAAACAACAAAAAGACCGCCATGGTCATGTCCATGGTGCCTTCTTGGTAGGCTAAACGAAAACATAGACGCTATGGTCATGTTCGTTGCGCCTTCTTGGTCATCCATCGTGATCACACCATTTTAGGCTAAACTAAATAAGAAGAAATTTTTCAATTGGCGAAGAGGATCATATTTTAAAAGAAACAAAACTTATAAATCATTGAATCTTAGATAAATGTTGTTATGAGTACTTACTTACCACTTAAAACGAAAATAAAATCTCATGTAATCGTGATTTGAAGGTCCCTTTAACTTTGAGATTTGTACTTGATGGTGAAATTCCAAGCTATCTACTTGCAAAGGTTATCTGATTCTAGTATTTGTTTGCTTGCATGCTGCTTCTAGTATGCTTTTTTTAGAAATATTTTATATAACGTTTTCATTACATTGTAGATTATTGGGAAAATATCGGTTGTTGGTGGAACATACAAAGAAATGAAATTTTTTGGTTCCAAATTTGAAAGTTTAAGTGTAAGAAACATATATAATATATCTCATTATGTACAGATTTAATTGCTTAGTGACATGGTTCTTTCTTAAATAGATGGAAGAGAGAATGACATTATGTAACATGCTGGTCGAGGCCGGGCGGAAAGAATGTTATTGTACCTGTTGATAATATAATACTTAAGTATCCTGACATTGGTGTGTTCGAAGATATTATGCTCCTTTTAGAGGTTAGTTATGCTGCTAAACTATTTTGCATATGTATATATAAGGGAAATGTTTGAAAATTGTAACATGTTTGCACAAAATATTTTTTCAACACAAAATATTTTGAATGGTCCAACATGCTTGAAAATGATGGTAATTGGTACCTGAGTTACTTCTCTGTTAAAAACTGTTAAATATTTTTCATATTTGAAAAATTAATCAAATATTTTTATAAATGTTAAAACTAAACCCTACAAACTTAAACTAATTTTACAAACTAGCCCCGACATGATTCAAGCCACACCAGGGATCCCATAGCCAGGGTCTGAACCTAAACCAGGTCACCCAACCTTGGGGACCTAGTCTGGGCTCGGACCAAGACAATAGGATTGTCGATTGGGGCTCAATTGGAGCCCCAATCGTTTGAACCGAACCTAGACCAGGTTCGGTCCAAACCAATTGGGGCTCTAATTGAGCCATAATAGGGGGTCCCATGGTCTGGGTTGGAAACCAGACCAGGTTGTCCAACCTTGGGGACCTGGTCTAGGTTCGAACCCAACCAGGGGTTCTATGGTTTGGGTCTGAGCCCAGACCAGGTCTCCAAGGTTGGGTGACCTGTTCTAGGTTCAGACCCAGACCATAAGACCCCTGATTGAGGCTAATTAGAGCCCCAATCGATTTGGACCGAACCTGGTTTGAGTTCAGACCCTTACTAGGGAACGCCCGGTCAGGCTCAAATCGAGTCGGGCTTGTTTGTAAGATTAGTGTAAGTTTGTAGGGTTTAGTTGTAACATTTACAAAAATATTCCATTAATTTTGCACATATAAAAAATATTTAAATTGAATTTTTTAACAGAGAAGTAACAGAGATACCAATTACCATCATTTTCAAACATGTTGAACCATTAACCATCAGAAAAAAATATATTGGTGCAACTAAAGTTTTGTTAAGATTTGTTGGAATATTTTCAGACTTCTCCCTCTATATATATGTGTGTGTTTTTACATATTTTATTTTCCCCCTCTTTATCTACATGATATGACATCTTTGTATCATGAAACAATGTATAGTGATCCTACAACAAGTGAGTTACACGCCCTGTTTAGCAAGTGTGGTTGAGCTATTAAACCGATGTATTTTTATTACTTAAGAATTAATAAAATCAGTTTGACATCTTCATGAAGCTAATTCACAGGAAATAAAATAATGTTAATGAAGATTGTGTTGTCTTTAAATATAGATTTGCAGGTTTTTGACGTTGGTTCATATTTGAAGCGTCATACTCACGAAGAGTTATTCATTTGAAGAATTATATGTATTTACTTTTATAATTTATTGTTAGTTTTTTGGTTTGGATGTGTATTAAGATGTACATGGATAATTTTATAAATAATACATTCTTTTTTGTTAAAAAAAATCTATTATGTAGTTCATATCTTATAGCACGAAAACGATAATTAATAAAAAATAACCAACAAACGGTTGTATTTAAGATTGAATAGCAGTTGATGTCACATAAATTATATGTTTAACAATGATATTAAATAACATTAACAAGTAATTTTAATGGTGGAACGGTTGTCACCAAACACTTGTGTTTAGCGACGACATTAATTGACATTAATATCAACTGTTTTTAATAGTAGACATGTTGTCACTAAATATATGTTTAGTGACAACATATTATGTTGTTGATACCATTAAACAGTGATAATACTAGTCGTCGTTAATATAGCATATATAGTGACCTTTTAGTGGAGGCAATTTACCTTCGGAGTGACCTTTAGTCACGGGACTTCTCCCGACGAGACTTAACCCGTTGCTAAAGGTTAGTGACGGCAAATGGGCATTTGGTAATGACTTTTTACCGTAGTTGTAGGTATACATTCTTGTAGTGTCATATAGTTGGGTGCTTGGTCACATCCAATGCGACCTAACCATCGAGTTGGAGGCATATCGGAGTTGCGGACTTGTCCCCTCAAAGGATGGGGATCTAAGGGAAACGTTTAGGAGGGAGCTGGAAGAACACATGATGTATCTCAAAAGGGATTTATACCGACACAAGGAGATCATGTTGGCCTCGAAGAATGGCAGACCGAGATTCGAGAGGCGTGGGAGTTCTGTCAGAGTCTCGCTCAGGTAGAGGCGGAGGTGGCTCTCTGTATGGACTTGCAGCAGAATGCCCATGCTAATCGGGATTAGATGAGCATTCAACAAAACCTATTTTTGGTCGAGAAGGAGTAGCTTTAGGCCAATAAATTTCAATTTGAATGTCAGTTGAAGAGGGTCCCTACCCCGACGTCGGTGGTAACGAATTATAATTAGTATGAGGAGTTTTATGAGGTTTTTGTGGACGTGATGCAGGATGAGATAATGACATAACTTCTGATGTTGGTGTACTACATAAATTAGGTTGACCCTAAGTTCCCTTTGAACGAGTTGGTGGCACTCAGTAACTTCTTGGCCCACTCCTACACCGCTCCCAAGTCTTTTGACGAGGTCTCCCTTGTTTCTAGTTGCGACAGACTGTTGATAATGGCGAGACTTTGAGAGAGAGAGTGTGCCATCATCTTTCCTCCCTTTTTAGCCCCTTCTTACTATATCGTAGTTCATTATTTTTGCAATCCTTTCCTAATGACCTTGTAATATGGACCTCTTTTTGTAAATGAAACTACTTGTTAGTGTTTCTTTGATCTGTCAACATGTTTATCTCCTTGATTGTTATTAGTTTCAATGCATCCTGATATCGTTCAATTATAACATGATTTAGGACCGGTAAATGTATTGACATTGTTGTTTATACTTGGTTATGGTGTGATCTTAAGGCGACTTCCAGAAGAATGTTTGTCCATACTTGGTAATAGGGTGATCCTAATTCGACCTCTATGTCAAATTTCCAATTGCTTGGATATAAGGCGATCATAAGTCGACCACTATAACAAGTCTTTTGTTGCGTGGTTATAGGATGATGTTAAGTCGACTACTAGAACAAATCTTTTGTTGCGTGGTTGTAAGGTGATCTTAAGTCAACTGCCCATAACAAACATTTTGTTGCTTGGTTATTGGGTAATCCAACCATTATAACAAGTATTGCGTTACTTGGTTATAGGGTAATCCTAAATCGACCGCTATAACAAGTCTTTTGTTGCTTGGTTATAGAGTGATGTTAACTCATTCGCTATAAAAAATATTTTGTTGCTTGTTTATAAGGTGAATTTAAATTGATAGTTATAACAAGTCTTTTGTTGCCTTCTTATAAGGTCATCTTAAGTCGAGCGCTATAACAAGTCTTTGGTTGTTTGGTTATAGCATGATATTAAGTCGACCTCTGTAATAAGACTTTTGCTGCTTGACCTTGAGATAACTTTAGTCGATAATTATAACAAGATTTTTATCGATACACTCAGTTATAAGATGACTTTAGTTTGATAGTATGAGTGAGTCGTCGTTTTAGGGAGCATACAGTAATCGAATGACCAAACAACATTTTATTCATTTCATTGAAACAAGAGAACAAAGAGGATTTTTCTTAAAAGAAACTACTTAAATTGTCTAAAAGCATAGTTGAATTAAGCATTAAGGGATATTCTTACGCTTTGAAAACAGTATTGCTGGTGTGAATTTAATGTCGCTGTTTCATAGGGAGTTCGTTCCCCAGTCTGTTGACTGTACAAGTTCCTCCCTGGATACTTCGGTAAACACCTAATTCTTTCCCACCTAATACTTTGGTAAACACCTACTTCTGTAAACACCTAATTTTTTCGCAAGTAGTTCATGTAACATTTCCTAGATGTAGTTTGGTTGTCTTGGACTTCCTCTGCACCGTGGGTGGAGGGGGGAGGGGCTAAGGGGGTGTTAAGAAATCCATATTTTGTTGGATAGTGGAGGCAACGATCTTGTAGGTGTTATAGTAATCTGACCAAGGAGGGTGTCATACGTCAAAGGGCATTTACTACTATGAAGAGAATGTTCATCTTAATACTCTCCTGTCCTACGCTTAGGACCAATGAAAGGTTGACCGCCCCAAGGGTTTTCTTATACGTCCTGCAAATTCGATGGGAGGGAACTCAACCCTTTTGAGGTTTTTCTTTATTTTTCCCAACTTCTCGAATGCCTCTAGGAATATGATGTCTATCGAGTTGCATATTTCAACTCGTATCCTTTTGATGTCGAACCCTTTGACCTCAGTTGTAACCACTACATCGTCGTCATGGGAACTTGTTACGTGAGTCATGTCTTCGTTAGAAAAGTATTGGTCAGTGTCCTACTAAGATCGTGGTTTATTTCCTAATTCTACGACCGTGAATATTTGGGTAACATATACCTTCCGAAATTTTTTTTTGTCTCTGCCTGCTGTAAAACCTTTTTCAATGACGTTGATGGTTCCCTTTTTGCTATGACAGGGAACAAAATGGTTTAGCTTGGGAGAGGCTCTATGTCGAGGAGGAGTGTAGGTTCTCTCGCGGTGTGCTACAAAATTCATAAGTAGGCCCCTTTGGATCAGGTTCTCGATGTCCTTCTTGAGAATTCAACAGTCCTTGGTCTTGTTCCCCTTTGCCTTATGATCAATAATAACCCTCAACATCTTTTTCATGTGTTTTCCACCCTTCTTTGGTAGTGGATAATGAATCATGCCATGTTTTTCCATGTCAACTAGGATGGTCAAGTTTCCCATGTTTAGAGGGGTGTATATGGTTGAGTTTCCTCTGCTAAGGTTGTTGCTCTATTCCTGTCCTCCTTTTTCTTTGCCCTTCTCCTCCCATGGTTTCTTATCCTCTCACAAAATGGTCGTTGTGTGTGAAATGGTTCATGTGGTTACCCATTTCTTCTGGCACATTGTCTTGCTCTACGTCGATACAACCATTTGCTTTGATCGCCAACTCCTCCAGAGTTTTATCCTCAATATATGGTAGATGTTAGTGAGCTTCTACGATGCCTTGATTGCCAGGTTTAAGTCTCTGTAGAATTCGTAGAATAGGACGCCAAACCTTTGGCTTACTTGATAGGTGAGATTTCTATTTGGGGGTGAATGGGATGCCTCTGTGTGTGTTACCTGTCAATCGATGTCACTGACTTTCTTTTGAAACCTACTGTAGAAGTTGGGTAGTGATTCGCCATGCTATTATTTTACCTCGTCCAAGGTGATCACACTCATCAGCAGTTGGTGGTTGCCAAGAAATCCTTCAATGACCCAATGAATTACGTGGAAAGGCCCAGGAACCATGAGGATGCTGTGCCTGAGAGGATCGTAGAAAATAACGACACGAGATGATTGTCATTGTGGATCTTCCATAGTATAAATGCCCCATGCTAGTTGATATGTTTAACGGGATCACCATTATCTTTCTTCGGGATAGTTCTTGCGATTACGTCTTTTGATATTTTGACGGAGACTAGCGACACGAACTATCTCGTTGTACTCTGATATAGCTTCATATTGACTCCACACTACTTCTTTAGCTTTTTCTTGATCAACTCCTCTACTTGCTCCATGGTGAAGGGATGAGGTAGGATGCTTCGTGAAATTTTTCAAGGGTAATTCGTTGCGGCATCGCGTATATGTTGTACCTATGGAACTCGGTCCCAAGGTTACCACAAGAATAAATGGATGGTGGGGGAAAGTGACTCGAAAGTCTCATGTGGAATTTTCCTCTTTCGGATAGGATAGTCTGTCCCCCCAGCAGTGGTAGACAAGTAGTCCCTCTAACTTAAGAGGCTTGGCATTTTGCCTGTTACAGGAGGCTTCCATCAAGACTATCGTCTCAAGGGAGAGAGTATTGGCTTCCATAAACTTCTGAGGGATAATTTGAGCAGTTGCTAAAGGGTTGACTAATGGTGAATGCGGTCGTTGGTGATTCGTTAGGCTTGTGCCAGTGCCCTAAATCTTGATCATTAAACGACGCAGTCGTTGATGGATCGTAGGACCTGTACAACCACTTAGGGGATCGATTCCCGAAGAAGGTGGTCGCATGTGGACCAAGGTTCTTGCATCGGTGCCTATAGGTTCTGCCAACTGAGGCATGTATGAACCCGCGGAGAATGGGGCTCCTTGGTGTGTTGGTTGTTGAGGAGATGTTTTGGAGTAACTTCTTGAGTTTTCCAACAAGTTGCATGTTCGAAGGTTCCTTGAGATGTCTGATCCATGACATGTTTTTCTCGTCTGGGGCTTGGACAAGTACGCTTATTATGGTTTTTGATAGAATTTTTCAGAGATAACGCAAATGTTAGAACGAGGTTGATCGAGTTTGGATGAACTCATCAAGAGTACCGAGAAGTGTTCCAATATCGTCTGAGCAGACACATTGGAAGATTGAGTCAGACACTATTTGACCTACAAGAAAGGGACAATGTAGGTTATTCCTCTGGATCCCTCTCTGGTGCTTAATTGAGTATAAAGTTCGAATGTATATAATTTGGAAATTTGTCTTATCGTAAAAAGGATACTTGTGATATATTTATACATGATAGTTAATATTTGGTGTGTAAGATCTTGTCGAAGATCGTGGCCAGGTTTACTGATATCATTAACTGTTGTTGTGTACTAAGATTTACTATAATTGCCAAATTTCATCTAGGATCGAGCCTAGGCGAACATCTTCATTGTGGTGGTAGGTCCTGGAAACGTGGGTGTTTTCCTAAGTCTTTATTTGGAGAGGGTAGGCATGGCGTGCTTGCCTCTTCTTTGGGTAGTTAGGACGACCTTCATTAGTCGTGCATGATACTTTCCTTCTCAATGGCAATGAGCGTGGAGGAAGTGGTAAACTAGTGTGATTGGACGTTATTTCGGTGCATGTGTAAACATGCAATGCCAATGATTCTTCATTAAAATATGGATTTGAAGACATTTTTCAATCCACATATTGGTATTGAGGCTTGAAAACAGACATACATACCTAAATTTCAGCTCCTACCTAATGAGCAACTGTGTTATGGGTAGAACGAGCGTGAAATTTGATGTAATCCCTGGATGTTGATGTCTAAACATAGTTACAAGAAGGTTAAAATTCACAGTGATAAGGATTCTAATATTGTCAACAAATAGCAAAAAATGTTGTAATGTGGTCAAAGAGGCCAATTATATAAATATTTCACAGTGCTAAGTATGAATGTTAATTATATAAATATTTCATTTTATTAATTGTGTATGCCAATTGTTCCCTTTGTCTTGTATATGATGACAAACATCACATGCTTATTATTTTCGTGCATCAAATTATGGATAGTGATCAAGGCAAAAACTTTTCTTCCATTCCATATTGATTTTGCTAAATTTGAGCCTAAACCCAAAACTTGTCCAAATTGTTAAAAAAAAAACTTAATCAAACCCAATATTCCAAAAATCCCCCACTTGGAAGAGATTTGTATTGACTCGATAACAAAGATTTTGAACAATTGATACTTGCATAGGATAGGTAGGTGTAATCTCTTTGAACTGTCCTTTGTGATTTATGTAGCTTTTACTAGCTAGTCAGTAGACGCGATGTCCTTGAACTGTCTGCCGTAGGTGTAATAGTTTTACACACAATTCACACAAGTATCTTCTTATCATGGTTCAGTTCAAACTTTGTGTGTCCGTTCTGGCCATGGATCACAATGTATGGTTCTTCAAGTGTTGCTAAGAACCGTGCCCCCACAATTCCCCTTGAAAAGGCCCCTTCTCACTTGCATAGATGATTTCATGAGTAACACAATTACTCACTCGGACTTCCGAAATCTAGAAATCATTAAAAGATTAAGCTTATCCTTAATTTCCCCATCACTGTTTCGCATCAGAGGAATGGTTTTTAGGGTATAATTGTTTTCCCTACATTCTGATTAGGTTGTTCCTTTGAACCTAGATCTTGGGATATCCATTCAACTAGGTTGGGTTTATCCTTCACAATAGTTTTTCATTCCATGGGCTTTAATCCCATTCGTCTTGATGATTTTACAACTTGCTCTTTTGTTAACCCATTGGTGAGTGGATCTGCTATATTATCATTCGACCTTACATAGTTAACAGTAATAACACTAGTTCCGAGCAATTGTCTTATGGCATCATGTCTTTGAAATATATGTCTAGAATTACAATTATATATTTCACTTTGTGCCATACCAATCGCAGATTAGCTATCACAATGTATACTTATAACGGGTACAAGCTTTGGCCATCTAGGGATATACTCAAAAAATTGTCGTAGCCATTCAGCCTCTTCTCCACATTTGTCTAGAGCTTTGAACTCAGACTCCATTGTTGATCTGGCTATAATGGTTTGTTTAGAGAATTTTCTAGAGATAGCGGCACTACCCAAAGTGAAGACAAATCTACTCGTGGATTTTGAGTCTCCTAAATCGGTTATCCAATTTGCATATGAGTATCTTTCTATTACAGAAGTAAATCTCATGTAATGCAATCCATAGTTACGGGTATATCTCAAATACCTTAGAAACCTGGTAATTCCTCTCGAATGCTCTACACTTGGATTACTCGTGAATCTACTCAATATCCCTACAGTGTAGGCTATATCTGGTCGAGTACAACTCATCAACTACATTACACTTCCAATATTCCTGGAGTATGCCAATTGAGAAACATTATCCCCGGTGTTTTTAGAAAATGGTTTGCTCTCTATAAGAGTACCAACCATTTTCAGATCATCTTTATTTAACTTTTCTATTATCTTATTGATATAATGAGTTTGACTTAAGATGATTCCATCTGATGTTTTTGTTATTTTGATTCCATGAATCACATCAGCGAGACCCATATCTTTCATGTCAAACTTTGAGTTCAACATATCTTTCGTTGATTTGATCATTTGATCATTGCTCTCAATTATAAGCATATCATCAACATAAAGACATAGTATGACATGCCCATCTTTTTTATCTTTTACATAGATACATTTATCACATTTTTTATTTTGAACCCCTTCTCAAGCATGAAATTGTCAAAATTTGTATGCCATTGTTTAGGGGATTGTTTTAATCCATACAATGACTTAACCAACTTACATACTTTCCTCTCTTGTCTTGGAGCAGTAAAACCCTCTGGTTGTTCCATGTAGATTTCTTCTTCTAAATCTCCATTGAGGAAAGCAGTCTTTACATCTATTTGATGGATTTCTAGATTTCTCAATGCTGCAATAGCAAGAATCAACCTAATGGATGTTATTCTCGTTACCGGAGAATAAGTATCAAAGTAATCTAGGCCTTCTTTTTGTTTAAATCCTTTGATTACAAGTCTGGCCTTATATTTATCTATCGTTCCATCTGCTTTCATTCTCCTTTTGAAAATCCACTTGTAGCCCAGTGGTTTGCATCCAGGTGGCAGATCGAATAGCTCCCAAGTGTGGTTTTGCAGAATGGATTCGATATCATTTTGAATCTCCTCTTTCGAAAGAGGACCTTCCGGAGAACTTATGGCTTCTAGAAAAGTTTGAAGCTCAACTTCTAACATATATGATAGAAAATCTGGGCCAAAGATTTTTCAATTCTCATTTGTTTGCTCTTCCGAAGCTCAACCTCAATATTTTCTTCTATCTGACTGTCATCTTTTATATCATGATAAGCTCGTTTCGAAGAACATGCTTCCTCCCTGGGCTTTGCAAGAAATACATATTCAAAGAACGATGCATTCCTTGATTCCATTATAGTATTCTTATGAATATCTGGAATCTTAGAATCATATACCAGAAAGAGATATGCATTACTGTTTTTGGCATATTCTATGAATATACAATCAACGGATTTTAGCCTTATACTCACTTTTTTAGGTGGAGGTACTTCCACCTTAGCAATGCCTCCCCATACTCGAAGATGATTATATGAAGGTGTTCTACCTGTCCATAACTAATAAGGAGTTTTATTTTCCTTTTTCCGGGGTACCTTATTTAAAAGGTAGTAGCTACTCAATATAGCTTCTCCCCACATAATCTGGGGTAACCCCGAACTTAATAACATTGAATTCATCATCTCTTTCAATGTTCGGTTTGTCATTTCTGCAACTCCATTTGATTGTGGCGAATAAGGTGATGTGAATTCATGAATGATTACATGATTCACACATAATTCTTCAAAGGGAGCATCATACTCTCCACCCCTATCACTTCTTAGCATCTTAATCTTTTTGTTGAGTTGATTTTCAACTTCTTGATAGCTTCATCTTTGTTTTTCATCAAGTATACATAGCGGTTTCTTGTGTTGTCATCGAAAAAAGTAATAAAATACTTGTTGTCACCCATTGTTTGCACAATTTTTAAATCACATGCATCACTATGTATTAAGTCAATGGGTTTAGTTTTCCTTTCAACTGAATAAAAAAATGTCCTTGTTAATTTAGCTTCAACACAAGTGACACACTTCTGTTTGGGATTTATTAAAAATTTGGGAATGTGATTTAACGTAATTAATCTACGCATTGTATCATAATTGACGTGACCAAGTCTACCATGCCATACATCGGAAGACTCAAGCATGTAAGCAGAAGAACTTTCTTTATTCATCTTAGGTTTGACTACCATTACATTTAGCTTAAACATGCCCCCACAATCATATCCCCTTCCCACAAACACCCTATTATTAGTCAATACAAATTTGTCAGCCTCAAAGACTAAGTGAAAGCCATGTTTGTTGAGCAAGGACCCATATACTAGATTCCTTCGTATGTTTGGCACAAACAATACATTCCTCATAGTTAGTTCCTTGCCAGATGTCATCTTCAGGATAACATTCCCTTTGCCTTTGACCTCTGAGAAAGCTGAATTTCCCATGAAAGTCTTGTATCCAGTTTCAACTCCTTCAGAGTTGCTGAACATTCCTCTATCAGAACAGATGTGTTTGGTGGCCCCAGTATCTACCCACCATTCTCTTGGGTTGGAGTCAACCAGGTTCACCTCAGAAACGACAGTGGAAAGGCCCATATCCTCTGTGTCATTCGATACCGCTCCAATTGTGTTTGCTTCTTGCTTCTTCTTCTTAGGCAACCTGCAAGACTTATGACATGTCTTACCGTAGTTAAAACAAGATCCTTGATAGCCTTTTGGAGGTTGGCTTCATCATGCTTGTACTTTTGTCAATGGCTTCCCACAGTTCTTTGGTAGTCTTCTTTTCTAGGTACACGTCGTACGGACTCAGTCAGACTGTTCATCACATAATTCCTGCACAAGTAATCAGAATTATTCCACTGATCTTAAGCCAATAGATATTCTGGTTCATTTTCTCCCTGGATCGGGGGATCATCAGTCAGAAACTGCGTCAACCCTAAGGTTGTTAGGAAGAATTGCATCTTCATTTGCCATCTCTTAACATTATAACCGTCAAATTTCTCTAGCTTCTCTGCATAAACTAGTAAACCTTGAGGTCGAACCACCGGTCTAGCCATTCCATTTGAGATTCCAAGAATTTGGTTATTCTGGACAGGCTCTTGGGCTACAGTCTGATTTGCCCCATCTTGGCCCAATTGGTTCAAATTGTCCACATTTTCGTTCAATGCCATTTCTGAAATTTGGATATAAATTTAATTAGTTTTATTGAAATATATTTCCTCAAAACTGACAAATAATCCTGAACTTATATTAATACATGAACTTGTACTTTGAAACAAAATAAATTACCTTAAGATTGTTACAAATAATAATTATATGAAGGACCAATCTGTATTAATCAAAAGTCGAAGGACTAAATTTCAATTTGAGAAATAAATTTATAATCATGCAAAGATGACGATAACAAGTCGAGGCATGTGATAAGCACAGTTTGCTTAAGGTAATTCAGTCCTCCCCAACCGTGAAAGGTTTGTGCAAGGGTATGTCTTAGGCCTATTACCTCCCAGGATTCAACAACGACACTGGTTTTTACTCAACAACGACTGAACTGAACCGAGTTCGATTTACTTTGGAAATCAGTCGAACACAACGAATTTTAATACCGACGACTTTAAACAAATAATAACTAGAAAGGCCGAGCACGACGACCTGAAAGAACTTTGCAAATCATCAACACGAAGAGCAAAGGAGGAGGATGAACACGAAGAAAACTTAAGAAAATTTTGAGATTGTAGATAATTTGTTGTCAAATGACAGAATAGGAGAGGATTTTTATAGGCTGAATTAGGAGGCTTAGCATTAAGTCAATCGTGATTAATTACGATAATAGTCTGGTTTAGCAAAAACTAGCTCGTGCTAGGCAACTTTCTGGTCCGACAATCGTGTATGTATGTTGCGGGCACACACACAAGCCAAATGGTCTGAACTGAAGTGCTAACCAAATCCGTGATTTGCACCCCTGCGCGGAAGAGAGCTTCTTGACTTGATTACTTACAGACTTGAGAAGTGAATAATCATATATATGCTTCTCCAAGCATGAATCCGGCCGGTGTGGGATTTATGTTCACAAGAGAAATACACTTCTCTTCTATTCCACATTGATTTTGCTAAATTTGAGCCCAAATCCCAAAGGTGGTCCAAATTGCTAAAAAGTCCCTTAATCATGCCCAATATTCCAACAGGTAATTCTTATTAGGGATGCCCATGTGGAAGTAACGAAAACAGAGTAAGCAGAGAATATCCCCACTATGCATTTTGAACTGCATGGAAACCAAACCATGTTACTGATGAGTTTAATATTTTAATTTACATCATTAAGTTACTCTTACATCAATGATTTTTTTTTTATCAAATAGATGCGCGGTATCAAGCATATGAATAAGGATGTGCAAGAAGATGTTGAAGAGAGCACATGTACAACAAAGAAACATGTGAAGAAGCTACTGCAAGTTTGTCGCCACTCACACAACGTCACCGATGAATTGCATCACTTCAAACAAATTATCGAAGAGCCAGTGTCGTCAAACGTGGATGAGTAGAACATTATTTAGGTTGATGAACCCAAGGATTTGCATCATGTTAAAACATACTTTCTGCCCCCAGTTACTCAAGATTCTCAAGGAAATGAAGAGGTGTTTTAACAACCTAGACCTACGAAGATAGGAAATGTTACGGGTCAGAATGGAAGTTAGGGGTTTAGTAGACATTGGGGTCGACGTAGAGGTTGTGGGTCGTAGAATTTATATTTGGAGTTAACTGTTAAAACTTTAATTTGTGTTCGGTTTACTTGGGATATAGTATCTTTAGTTCATTAAACATTAAACTTATTAGGTTTAAATGTATCCATTTTTTTTAAAACAAATTATTTCCAACCTTAATTAGTGAATTATTGTATCTCAAAATTCAAACTCTGTTAAATTGATTAGACTAATAATTGGTTATCTATGCAATATGTTTTTTTTTTCAAATTCTTTGGAGATGGTCCCAAAATTGATATTTCTATATTATAGTGTTTAAGGTACCCAAAAATAACATTTTGAAAGCTTCGATTTATTGGGACTATCTCGAATTATTTTTTTGGAAAAACTATATTTCATAGATAAACAAATTATAAGTCTAATTAAGCTAACAACGTTAAATTTTAACAAACACAATTATCTGAAAATCCGGTCAAAGTTGTTCCAAAAATTTGCTAACATTAAATTTCCACCTTCGTCAGGTTTTACAAATATTTGTGGTCGTTTGTTAGTTTGATTAGTCTTCCAAGGCACCGGGTCCGGATGGGAGGTTCTAAGGCACCGGAGGTTCTAAAGGGCACCGGAGGTTCTAAAGGGCATGCTTCCAGATGGGAAGGGCATGCTTCCAGATGGGAGGTTCTAAGGCACCGGGTCCGGATGGTTTCTCGGGGACGTTTTACCAAAAGAGTTGGGCCACGATCGGAACGGACTTGCTCACTTCGGTTAACGCCTTCCTTGCGACAGGTATAATGCCTTCATTTCTTAACCATACACATATTACCTTGATTCCAAAAATTGCTAGCCCTGTATGTGCTTCAGATTTTAGGCCTATTAGCTTGTGCAACTTTGGCTATAAAGTTATTTCTAAGGTTCTGGCGAATAGGTTGAAAACCTATCTGCCAGAACTGGTCACACCATTCCAAAGTGCGTTTGTTTCAGGGAGACGCATTCAGGACAGTATTATTATTACGCACGAGATGTTCCATTATCTCAAGACAAGAGGCAAGCCAAGAACGACCTCAGGAGGTCGGAATGTGCGCTAAAGATAGATATGCAGAAGGCCTATGATCGCGTTGAATGGGACTTCCTTCTTATGAGCTTGAAACAAAGGGGATTCAATGACAAATGGATAGCTTGGATTAAGGCATGCGTGTCTACGGTTACATATAAGGTCCTGGTCAACGGTAATCGATCTGACATCATCCGTCCTTCGAGGGGACTAAGACAGGGTGACCCTCTTTCACCCTATCTATTCATTTTGGTCGCTGATGTCCTGTCTAGATTACTTGACGACCAGGTTGCGAAGGGCGCATTTAGAGGTATCCGTCCAAAGAGGCATTGTCCCGAGATTCAACATCTATTCTTTGCGGATGACTCCATTTTCTTCCTCAAAGGCTCGTTGGCCCAGGCAACGAACCTTAAGGACACTCTAGGTGCCTACTGCTCAGCCTCAGGACAGAAGATCAATTTCTCCAAGTCAACACTTTATTTCAATTCAGGAGCTCATGATGCGTACAAAAGGAGCATATCTGATCTGTTCGGGGTAACACATTCGAGTAACCCGGGATTCTATTTGGGCCTCCCGACCATTTGGGGAAGATCGAAGAGGGAGTCACTCAACTATCTTAAGGAGAGGGTTCGTGATAAGAAACAATGTTGGCGGAACAAACTGTTGAACCACGCGGGAAAGGAGGTACTCATCAAATCTGTCCTCAGTGCAATCCCAACGTATGTAATGCATATTTTTAGGATCCCGGCCACTTGGTGTAATGAGGTTGATAGCCTCATTGCCCGATTCTGGTGGGGGTCGAGGGAGGGCAACAGGAAGGTGCATTGGAAGAACTGGGGCTCGATGGCGAGGTCTAAATCAGTTGGAGGGTATGGTTTCAGAGACATGAACAATTTTAACCGTGCGATCCTTGCAAACATGGCCTCCCGGATCTTGCAAGAACCGGACGCTCTTTGGGTAAGGTTTCTCAAGGGAATCTACTTCCCGAACTCATCATTTATGCAGGCCTCAGCGGGTGGGAGGGCTTCGTGGGTTTGGGCGAGCCTCCTAGAGGGTCGGGATGTCATTAGGGATGAAGGGGTGTGGACGCTTGGAGATGGACGATCTATCCGCCCGTTCGCGGACCCGTGGGTTCCCAACAGGGCCGATCTCAGGATAAGACCAGTTGCTGCCGATGATCAACTTCCCCAACAAAGGGTAGTCTCATGTTTCCAACAAGACAACCGTGGGTGGGACGAGGCAATAATCCGTGACGTTGTGCACCCGGACGATGTTCAAGCGGTATTGCAGGTCCCTATGCCGAGCGGGGATGCCACGGACACTCACAGATGGCCACACACGAGGTCGGGAACCATATCCGTCAAGTCGGCTTACCATGTACTCCACGCCAATCAAGCTCGGCGCATCACGGTCACAGCCACTAACTCGAGCCTGCCGAGTGTGAGCCCTCTCGTATGGAAGGCGGTGTGGTCGGAAAAGGTTTGGCCAAAGATAAAAGCCTTTGTTTGGAAGCTTGCCAATGATATCATTTCGACGAAGGCTACCATTGCTCGGCGAGGGGTGAATATTGATTGCCTTTTCTCGATTTGCCTTGTAACCGATACTAGAGAACACATGTTGTTTGGTTGTCCTTGGGTGAAACAGGTGTGGTCTCCTTATTCGGCCCAACCGGATGTCGACGTGGGAGCTCAATCGGTCGACGTTCGGCTTGGTGTGGTTACTGATTTTTCAGGGCCGCGTGGAAAGCATAGGGCACGGGGATGGCGAAAGCTAATGGTGGTGGCGTGGGTCATTTGGAAGGCGAGGTGCAAGCTCGTGTTCGAAAACGTTCAACCGTGCACTACCGCGATTCACATGGAGATCAACCGAACCATGGAGGAGCTGGGGTCGGCTAACCACCGTGACAGAGCCGACTCGCAGGTTCAAGCTTGGCTCGGGCCTCCTACGGGTGTCATCAAGATTAATTGTGATGGGGCATGGTCGAGTAATACTATGCAAGGAGGCTTTGGGGTTATCGCGCGGGACAATATGGGCGTGGTTCGCAGAGGAGCAACCGGGATCCGACTCGTAGGCTCGGTGGACGAGATTGAAGCCTTGGCGGTTCTTCATGAGGTACAACTCGCGATCGACAAAGGTTGGCCTCGGGTAATCATTGAGACGGACGCTTTGAACATCATCAAGCATCTTTGAGGGACGGACTTCGCTTGGAGGATTGATCCCTTTTTGTCAAATGTGATCAACCTATCTCGTTCGGTTGGGGAGATTGCTTGGGAACATATTCCTCGGTCCGCAAACTCTTGTGCGGATTGGTTAGCGAAGAATGTATTAGCAGGGTTGTGTCCTTCGGATTGGGTGTCCTCACCACCAACCCCTTTATTTCGTTGTATTATTGCGGATGTTATTTTGTACTCGAACCCGGTTTCGGACGTTGATTGATTTATGAAGTTTATTTGGCCAAAAAAAAATTGATTTAGGGATAAAAGTCACCTAGATACCTCATAAATCACGTTTTTACAAATAAGTACTTTAGAAAAATTTGTTACTTTCAAGTACCTCGGAAATTATAAAGGTAACTCCTTTAATATTGTGGTCATGTGTCTGTCACGTGTGAAGTATTATGTCCCATTAAGATAACTCCACTTTATTTTACTGGTACTTTCAGGTATCTCTAAGTTGTTTTAATGTTGCAATCATATATATTTAATTTGTCTTTATTGAATTAATATTTGTATTTATTGTTGCTTTTAGGTATCCCGATTATAGTAGAAACATTTGTGACTTTTGATGTAACTGAAAGTAACAAATATTTTCTACGGTTGCCATTTGTAAAAACGTGACTTTTGAGGTATCTAAATGATTTTTAACCCATTGCTTTATCTATTAAACATATTTTTTCCACATTGTTTTGATGTAGTCCCAAACAAATCAAACATTCAAAAATGTAACTCGGAGTTAACTCATATAGTATAATTTAAAGAGAATAAATTGTAATGTTCTCTCATATAGTATAACTTAGAAAGAATAAATGGTAAAATACGACATTGTCCCTAATATTTGATCAAATTTTCAGTTTCAACTCTAAAGTTTAAATTGTAATTTTTTTTTGTCTCGTGTTTGGTCAAAGGGCAAGCTTCCCCTCCTGTCAATCGGGACTCGTTTGTACCCCAATCAAAGGGGCTCAGGTCTAGATCTTGACCTAGACTGAGCCCCCATGGGTAGGGGACCAGTCTGGGTCTTGACCCAGACTGACCCCTCATGGGTAGGGGACTAGGTATAGGCGAAGACCTAGACCGGGTCCCCTCTTAGGAATTTAAAGAGAATGAGGTGTAAATGAAGAGCTTAAAGCAACCAATAGAGAGAATATCATCTTGTATTGCTTTAAACTTGAGAAATACACTAGGGGTAGACATCTATATATAGGTGAAGCTAGGGATATGAGAGCAAATGTCCTAAACATGTGGACTTGTATGCAATTGTCCTAAACATTTGGATAATATGAACACTTATCTAAACTATAATCCCTAACATTCCCCTATGAAGATCCACTTCCTAATGTAAAACAAGACTCTAAACAAAAAAAAAAAACAGAATATGAAGATCATCAACATCTCATCTATCATCTTCAACCCCAAACACTCATCTTCAACTACCAATCTTCAACTATCTTGTGATCTTGTTGCCATCCTCAACTTGTGAACTTGTTTTTGCTGCATTTGCATGAGTGATGTGAGATGATCCAACTGATTTTAATGAGCACAAGTCTGCTCCATTACTTGAGAACCGAGCTGCACTAGAGGCGCACTGCAGAAGCACTAGGAAAACACTCTATAGGCACTGCAGATGTGCTGAATTTGCTGGTTGCTTGAGTGATGTTACTAATCTGTTTCAGCTTGGCCAAGCATGAAAATGCAAAAGAAAAGCTGAATCGAATGAAGCAAACTCGTGATGCAGTAAACGTGCTTGAAATGCACGCAGCAAAAAACAGTAAAAAGCTGAAAATGTGTTTGTAAACACACGTAGCTCAACATGAAATCATCGAGGATGCTATCATCGAATAAGGAGTGTGCAGCGCTGCAGCTTACACTAGGATATCCATATAGAAGAAAGGAAAAGAGAAGATGTCATAGCATGAACAGATCAGCATCAACATCAAACAGCTCATTCTGTTCCAGCTCAAAACCAGCCTCTAATCAACATCCATGTGCGAGAAATCAGTCCAGCACTGGATAGGCAGCTCAGCAACAACAATCAGCAACATATGTAGCAGTAATCATACCAAATTAATCAGTATTAATCGCAGCAATCAGCTCAGGTAATCGCAGCCAGCAAACCAGTTGAAATCGCAGCAAAACAGAGTCAGTTATCAGTAAAAACAGAGTCGGTTTTCAGATCTGATCACAGGTCTGAGCAGAGTCTAATTCCGGTCTTATCTCAGGTAATCACAGGTATGATTATATGCAGCAAATCACAGTGCAATCAGCTAAGTAATCGAAGAGAATTAGTGCTTGAATCGCAGAGAATCAGCATCAAAACGCTCAGCAACATACCAGAATTCCAGCTTGATGAAGAACAGAGTAGGAAAGAACTTACAGTATAGTATGATCACAGATCTGATCATACTATGAGTTGGAGAAGAATCGCATGGATTCTGATTCAGATTGGAGAAGAGACGCATGAATTCTGATTCTGATGCAGGAGAAGAGTCGCATGTATGCTGATGAATCCATGCTTCGATCTACTTCGAACGCTGATGAATTGCAGCATAGATTCCTTGAATGCAGCAGGAGGAGGTGGCACCAATTGATGAAGCAGGTGCTGGAGATCAGATGCTGGAGAATCCGATGCTGCTGGATGGATCTGATGGCAACGAATGCTGATGATGATCGATGGATTACTTCAGCAACTGGAGATAACAAATGGAATGTTCACTTGGCAGCAGCTGGAGATCACGAATGGAATGATGAATTGACAACAGCTGGAGATCACTGAATGCAACTGGATCTGCTGGAGGTGGCACGATTAAATGATGATGATGACTTCTGCAGCAAATGGAATTCCAGCTCAACATGAAAACGAAAACGAAAATCCATATCTGTGACTGAATTTTGCAACCGAAAACGAAATTCGGTCCCTAATCTCTAGCTCTGATACCATCTTAGGAATTTAGAGAGAATGAGGTGTAAATGAAGAGCTTAAAGCAACCAATAGAGACACTATCATCTTGTATTGCTTTAAACTTGAGAAATACACTAGGGGTAGACATCTATATATAGGTGAAGCTAGGGATATGAGAGCAAATGTCCTAAACATGTGGACTTGTATGCAATTTTCCTAAACATTTGGATAATATGAACACTTATCTAAACTATAATCCCTAACACTACCCATGAGGGGTCAATATGGGTCAAGAGTCAAACCCGAGCCCCAATCAAATCGATACTCAATTATAACAATTAAAAAAGTATGGCAGAGTTAAACTGTGTCATTTTTGAAAGTTTCATTTTATTTTTACAATATTCAAAACTTATTCTATTCAATTTGGATGGAAAAGTTGACGAAAATGGAAAACTTACACGTTGGCCTAATATGAGGGAAATAAATTTTAGGGGAAAAACAGAAAATTTGGTCAAACATTTGTGGCAATGTGATATTTTACCCAATAATTTTTTTTAATGTTATCTCATAATAATATGAGAACTTCTAAACGAATCTTATAGATTAGCGAAAAACACAATTTACAAAATAAAATCAAACTGTATAAAAAAGGTAATAACCTTGTATCCATACTCCCATTCTCGCGGGTAGAAATTTTAGTTCCTAACTGCGAATGGAGTAAACTTGCAGTTCCTAACTTGTAGAAGCTTGTATCTTATATCTGTGAATGAGAGTAAGATATATGACTGATTATCATCTAAGTCTTTACTCCCATTCGCAGTAAAAAGCCAACCGACGAATGAGAGAAGCAGATATATTTAGTTTGGTAAAAATATAATATTTGGGTATATATGATTGTCCAAGACAATGTTATTTTGAAAACTAAAATAAAAAAATCATTATACATATGTTTTAGAAGGTAATTTAAGCGTTTGGTTATGAAAGGTGTTGGCCAGGGCAACAACAAACGTACGCATCAACCTCCATGTTCCATACATGCCAGCGATCGTCTTATCGCAAAATGAATGGACCACTCAATACGATAACAAAATGATAATTCATGAAAGGATATGCTTCCAATTTTCATTTTATTATTATGTTTAGTAAAAAAAGACATAATTAGCGCCGGTTTGAACATAAGGAAAGAAAAGCAGAGGAATTTTTAAAAGTTAAGAGGTAAAAGATGAATTTATCCTAGTTTAAATTTAAAAACGTAATGGAAATGAAACAAAAATGCAGTAATCATTTAAGCTCTTACGTTTTTTGATATTTTTACAAAATCAAATATGTTTTATAAAAAGTTTAGTAATAGTATAAAATTACAGCATATGTTTACTGATATTGGTAATTATACGCATAATAATTATACTTTTTTTTTTGGCCAAATAATAATTATACTCATACATACTGATATTGCTGCACTCTTCCATCACTTTTGTCCCACTTTCTATTTAATTTGTCATTTGTTTATTCATGTGTCTGTCATATAACCTAATACTACGTACAAAATACATCAAATACCCCAAGACGAACCATCTCTTCCTCTCTTTAAGCCAAACAATCTAAAAGATTGAAAAGAATGAGAGGATACATCTCCCCCCACCCCACCCCACCTACCACACACAATATATATAGATAGATAGATAGATATAGATATACAATTTCAAAACCAAATAGAAAAATAATCAATTTTCACAACTATTTTACCACAATTGATTTCAATCATAACTACAACTGCCACTAGCGGACATTTCAATCGTAAGTACGCGGGGGAGGGGGGAGGCAGAGGATTTAAAATTGCAGAACTGTTTCTTCCGCCCTCGGCAGCCCTCCCACTGATCAACTGTGTCCAAGTCGTGCCTCCCCATGCCCACGCTCTGTAGCGTCCTCCTATCGTGCCCACGTCGTTCTTCATCCAGTGTCTTCAGTCGTGCTCCCAAGGTGCCTCCAACCGAGTTAATTTTTTTGTTTTTGCAAATTGTTAAATTGATGTAATTTCTATTTAGGATGCCTAATCAATTCAATTATGTGTTTTGTTATAATTAAATCACTTATTGAATTAATATGTTAAACAATAAATTTATTTCCATACGGATTCATTCTTCTTATTATTTTTATTAATTGGCATTGTTAAATACTTAATTAAAAAACATTGCAGGTTCATGCTTGTGCTAAGCGTAGTCGTAGAGATAATAACACTCTTTAAGCGGGGAAATGTTGGGTAGTAGATCAGAGGACCTGATATTGGTCAATATTATTGGGTTTGGATGGGCTGTAGATATATCCCGATTGAAAAATCGATACAGGATTACTACATGTTCTTGCCGAGAGGTGGTGCCCACAAATACTCAGACATTTCACCTCCCTAGAGATAAAATGACTATAACCCTACATGATGTCCTAATGATCTTGGGTTTGCGGGTTCACGGTCGACCAGTGACCGATGATTACAGATTGTGTGATGAAGAGGTAAGTGTGGTTGACTTATGCCCACAACTAGTGGGAGCAACCGCGTCGCATACACTGGGCGACATAACCATGATCGATGTGCAATTATCGTGGTCAAATGTGTTATTTTAGAGGTAACATACTAACCAAGACTGGACCCCAGCGACTTAAGAAGAAACCATGCAGGTCGTGTTGTGTCTAATCGTGTCGTGTCAGTATCATCATCGTTTCAATTAACGCGTCGTGTTTAAACGAATAAATTTTGAACGTGTCTCGAATACCCAAACATGCACATGACATGTTTAGTAAACGTGTCACATGACACACGACACGATATTACGGGAGAATAGTACCTCTCTCAAAATATTAATTTAATACAATGTAGGTTGATAACCCACAAATGAAATACTAAACTAATAAAAGAAATACTATACTTGATCTTAACCAAAATACCAAGAAACATATGAGTTAAAAATCTGAGAATATCTATATTTATAAATGCATGGCAGACTCTCATGTATTAGAGCTGACCAATGTGGGATTTTTGTTAGGGGGAGGAGTAGAGGACTCTGGCTGGGCTGGGAAGAGATGGGCTGCGACTGGGCTAGGAAGAGACGGCTTGGGAAAAAATGGGATGTGCTGCTTGTGGCTTGTGGCTGGGTTGCTTGTGTATTTCTAATACAATCCCAAAAATGTTTATACACTCCCATAATCTATATTTATACTTAATTAATATATTTAATTTTTAATTGCAAATATTTATATGTTCACACTTATTATCCATAAAAATATAATATTATGTATTTTAGTCTATGTAATACTTGTTCATACTAGATATAGATATAGATTATATATCATCTCTCTATATATACTAATTTGGCTATAATATAAATAATTATGATATACAATATTTTTAATACATTTTCTCACTCCTACTGTTACTTTCATAACTTCATTGGTCAAATGTAAAGAATATACTTTTCATGCATATGTGGCGTGCCATGTAACTTACATTAAAATTATCCAAACTTTCTCATTCATAAAACCACATAAGTTACAAATCAAGTAAGTGTACATATGAAATTTTGTTATTAAGTTTTATTTCTAGGACTAAATTATAATTAATTTTATGTATTACATATATTTGTTCTCTAAATTAATAGTTGCATGTCTAAGTTTAACATTATATACCTAATTATAATTATGCATGCAATATAAATTTTAACACATATATAAAAACTATTAATATTATGTACCCAAATTATAAGCAATTTTGTAGGGTATTATCTTTTTGTTATATATAAATTAATAGTTCCATGTCTAATATTATGTACTATATTATATTTATGTGAGGCAATACTTAATCCTTATATTTGATAATATTAATTGTATAGTAAAAATAAAAATGCAATTATAATTAAAATAATAATATGTTTATTAATATTTTTAACATTTTGTTAAATGCATTTCAAACTTTAAAGTTAGATTTAAAATAGTAATTAGCATGACAAAAACGAGTATTGATATTTATTTCTAGAATCAACTTATGTATTTTTCAATTATTTTTATGTAAAAATATAATTAATATTTACATTTTTATATTATTCTTTGTATACTGAAAATATAAGTGTAATTACTATTAAGAATAATATTTTTACTATTTTATTAACAATTTCCAAAATGAAATTTATTTTTATTCTTTATAATATAAGAAGGATTTATAATAGGGAAAAGTATGAAAAAGATGTAAGATGTTTGCCTAAAGGGTAATCGATGTAATTTGTTTTGGGCCGCGGGTTTTTGATGTACGATGTTGCATTCTGTTGGTTTTTGAAGAAACGTTAGTTTTTCTGCCTACTTATCCGTTAAAATTTCACACGTGCAGATCACGTGCTATATCATTTGAACGTTAAAATAAGAAAAAATAAAAATTCCAAAAGTACCCTCTAGTTGTTTTCCCTCCAATAACTACATCTGAATTGATTCCCTCCATTAAATCGAACCGTTGTCTATTTCCAAAAAAAAACATGAGCTGCTCTTCACTTGCAACTCCACTTTGTTTTGCTGTGAACTCCTCAGCGTCCACCGGAGTTGAAAGAATGGCTCAAGCATCACGAACTGTCCTGGGTTTTGTGATTTCGCCTAGAATCAATGAAAGCATGGTGATGCTTGTACGTCTTCTACAAGGTATGCATTAATGTGTAACCTTATGATTTTTATATATGATGTATAAATGCAAACATATCTAATTGCATTATTTTTTTAATTTGTTAATGGGGTAGGAACTATTACTTGCCGCTGAAAAGAATCCATTAACAGTTAGGTTTCTTGGAGCCTTCTCAGGGAAACCAGAGCAAGACAACCTGCAAAATGTTTAAAATATTACAATGCTTCTGATTCCATTTCCCAGCACAATGGGTTCCGAAATAATTTGACTATCTTCCTCAGAATCCTTAGGGTTTTTGAAGGTTGGCGAATTTATGCATCTTTTGATAGTTTTCCAATCTACTGTAAGTGCTCCATCATAATTGTTCATCAATACTGAAAGCAATAAGTAGAAAGTTGAGGAAGATCTTGATTTGGAAAGGTCGTTCTCCCCTAGGGATACAAACTCAGGGACAAAATCTGATCGGTCAAGAATCCCCCTGAGGCAAATTTCTTGAAACCATTGTGCCTACAAAATCTGCAACAAGAAAGTGATGTAGTTCAAAGAACAGGGAGAAATCCAGGAGACTAGTTTAGTTAGAATAAATAAAGACCTCATCAGCATCAAAAACGACGGCGCCAGTTGGGATAAGTCTCGACTTCACAGATCTACCGTGAGCAAGATGACGGGCCGAAGTCTACGGGAATCGACGGGCGAACACTTGGAGAAGACTCTTGAATCTTGGAGAAGACACTGATTTGCTTCAATGGGGGAGAAAGACTGTTATAATAGGTGAAGTACTAAGGGGCATCTTTGTCTTTTCACACACACAAAAAGTCACGTGCAAGGCATGGAGGCTGTTAATGGACTTTTTTAACGGACACAAACGGAATTCATCAAAAACCTACACCACCAAACATACTACATCAAAAACAAACAATGGGTAGCATTTACCACTTTAGGCAAACATGTTACATCTTTTGCATACTTTTCCCTTTATAATATATTTAATGGGCCTGTACAAATGGGCATGGTGAATGGACATGTACAAATGAGACACGATTAGACACAACACAACTAGACACGGTTAGACACGACACGATTAGACTCGACTGGAGACAATTAGACACGGTTAGACGCGACACGATTAGATACGACACGATTAGAAACGTTTAGACACGATTAGATACGTTTAGACACCATTAATTAATCGTGTTTAAACGTGTGTTTGTCGTGTATTTGCATGTTAGATGTGTTTAGACACGATTATTAATCGTGTCTAAACGTATAAGAGTTGTTTAGACACGCTTAGTAATCGTGTCGTCTTATTGTCGTGAAAAATGGAGATCGTTACAGATCGTTTAATCGTGTCGTGTCAGAAATTGTCACCCCTAGTGCTGGGAGCATCTATCTATACGTAGACAGATGATTCACCCTTCCCCATTGCTTCCTACAGATCAACCGGTTGGGACCCTATACGAAACTAGTAAAATATATCCTTAAATTAATTATATAGACTATAATATTTTATGTTAAGCATTCTCAATTAGGTGGCTAGAACAAAAGATATCAAAAACTAATCCAACACCTCACACCTGTCAGTTCTATCGAGATGCGCTAAGGGCACTCAGTGATGCCCAAGTACATTTCATTTGAATTTGATGTGATTAGAATTATTATAAAAGTAATTAGGTAATATGCATTGTATCCAGATGCTGCCACCCATTTGTACAGACGGACCACTGATCCGGCTGGCTAATTGTGCTTCTGGTTGCCACTGATCCACTTTAACAATGTTGAATAGCACAAGTCAGACCGTGTTTATTGCCAATTCCAATTCTAACAGACTATCCCAGACCAAGTTAAAGATCGTCAAGAATAGGATTGTCTGCATAAATTGTGGTGGGATAAGTCGCCCTGTGTCACGTGGATCTCCAAGCATGCGTTTTACTTAGAGTTGTGGGAGAATAGTTTCAAATTATCGATACCAGAACCTGTGGGAGTACCTACCTTTAACTATATGATCTGGTACCGTATGTGTATGGTAAAGATGATTCACAAGACACCATTAATGTTTAATTGATTTCATACTACATATGTGGGAGTTGTGTCACACCAAAATAAAGTGGTTGAAGCAGGCAACGGGTCAGTCGAAGAAATATGCAGAAGAACTAATTCAGACTTTTCGTTACAGTCACGAACTTACTAGTGAGCTTTATCAGTTTGATCAACTCATGGCTCAACCAGTGACGTCGAGTTCTGAGGAGGATCAGACATACTGACAATTTGATGTAACACCTCTTCAACCACCAGTGACTCAACCTTCTCAAGTAGTGTTGGGACTGGACACCATGAAACAAAAGCAAATGGCTACAGGGGAATGGATACGTAAGAGGCGCGAGGAACCAAGTACAAGCCGTGAATCCAAACAATCAAGGTGGTGGTTGTGTCTTACTACGTGTTGGAACATTTGGAACGAAAGGTGTAAGGTGGTGTTCGAAAACAAGAGACCGAATACAAGGGAGGTGGTAGAACAAATGAAGAAGGGGTATGAAGAGTTCCGGAGTATCCAAACCACATCGGGGCCGAACCAACTTGTTAGGGAACCACAAGCATTAGGGGTGAGCAAAAACGATTGGCCGTACCGAAATCCCAACAAAACCGCCCTCAGACCGACCTGACTAAGACTGAGACCGACTAGGACCAAGACCGAGCGGACGAGTTTTTTCCTCTAAAGTCGGTCTCGGTCTCGGGCCTTTTCCCGAAACTCTCGATTAGGACCGGACCGAGTTGTCTCAAACCTAATACTTACCAGACCTTGCTGGTATTGGGTATCTGGTGTTCCATAGGAACAAGGAATCTTCTTCAAACCTCCTGGCATTAAAAACTGAAGAACACCAATAAATGGGGAATGAGTCGAGCAATGGATCCATGTATACTTTGTCGAGCGAAGACATTGTAAGCATGCAGTTGCCTCAACAAGCCTGTGATGAAACTGACAACTGATTAACTGGTGATGGATGGATTGGCAGTTTAACCTAATTTTCCACCTTTATGTTTCTGTTCATGGTCGATAATAATGAGGTATACTTAGTTTTTACTTAGTTTGGATTTGTACTAATGTTTAGACTGTTTAATATTAGTTTTTTTTACAACAATTTTTGTTAATGAAAAATACGGCAATAGACCGAGATCAGCCCGAGTTAAGCAAGACCGACTCGGGCGGGCTGTTTATACCGAAGTCGGTCTCGGTCTCGGTGCTCCACAGGTGAGGACCAAAATTTCAGGCTCTGTCTTGCCAAACAAATCGGCCCGCCCCGCCCAAGCTCACCCCTATCAAGCATGGAGCAGAACCAACAACGGGTATGTCAAAATAAATGGTGATGCATAATGGTATTGTACACGTACGGGAATGAATGGGATAGGTGTGCTTGCGAGAAACGAGGAGGACGAATTGATAGGGGGAACGAATAGACAGCTAAAGGGATGGGATGTTGATGTATTGGAAGCCGATGCGATCCTCTTAGGTGCGCGAATGGCGAATGAATGAGGATGGAGAAACGTGATATTTTAGTCGGACTCGATGAGGATTATGGAACAACTACAAGGGTGGGCTCAGAAATGACGAAGCGCAATGGTATGCTGGATCATCCTAGCATCGGTAGAAAACTTTGAGTCGGTACATTGGTCAACGGTTAGACAAACTGCGAACGAAGAGACTAACTTTATTGTCAAACAGTCGAGATTGGGAGTGCGATTACATGATTGAGTTTCACAACCCCCACTTCCACTAGTTGTTATTTTAAGGAAGGATTGTATGTCGATGTATGAAAACCGCATTGATGAATGAATGAATGATTTTTTAGTGATAGAAAAAAAAATCATCATCTTCCTCAATATCATTAATTGATTTCACTTTTCTTAACTTCATAGATGCAACCGTAACAAAGAAAAATAGTGTATTAGTACAAATTATGTAATGAAGTGAATTAAGCAAGAAATAAACATTTTACTACATTTTTTAGTGTCCATCCACATCCAATCCTAGGTGTACATTAGTGCTTCCACAATATTTGCACTTAAGGAGCTCATAGGTTTACTTAACCCACCTTTTTACATCAACTTCAATTATTTAGTATATATTAGTTATAAATAATATTATATTTATATAATAACCATGGTTATAACTATGGATATAACTCAAATACCATAATCATTATGGGTATAAAATTCATTATCATAGTCGCCCCGCACCATAATGGTACAGTTAACTGTATTAAACAGTAACAGTTATAATCATAGTTATGAGTTTTTCACCGCACCATTATCGGCCCTAGACATTAATTTTCAAAGCCATAGAGGATTATAATCTCTTCCACCAAACATGGCCACTTGGGGTTGTTCAGAAATAATGACTTGAGTTTTGACAAAATTCTTATCGTGTCGTTAGTATTAACAATAGTGTGATGTCATTTGTGTTAAGGTTGAGAGTTGAGACTGGTGGTTTTGACCACCTCCTGTTTTTCAACTACCAAAACCGCATCTTCTCTGTCTGTTTCTAATTTCTATTGATTTGATTGATTTATATAGTCTCAATCCCTTCTCCTCAATAATCTAAAGAGACTATTACTTCATCTTCTTCTTCTACATACGTCTTCTTCTTCTTTTTCGCAAGGAAATGTCAGCAGCCCAGCTATTAGAAGGAGATGGTGACAAGAAAGTGATGGTGGCGATCGACGAGAGTGAGTACAGCTACTACGCACTCATGTGGGCCCTGGACAACCTTGGAGAGTCTCTTACCAAGTGCCACGTCATCATCTTCATGGCTCAGCGTCCTCCTCAGTATGTCAACACATTCGCCGCCTCCCTCGGCAACGCTCGCCTCTACTGCCCCGTTGTAGCTAGTAATTTCACGTGCTTATCAGCTTGTTCCACTCTATCCATGATATATTTTGCTTCCTGGTATCAATCTAATAAATACATGGTAATGTTCGTCGGTCACAGACACTGAATACATCACCTCGGCTCAGGAGAATCACAAGAAGCTAGCATTGGCTTTCCTGGAGAAAGTTAGACAGATTTGCTCCCATCGAGGGGTATATATATATATATACATACATATATATTCGTTTTCTTTTACTGACCAACTGATCCGTCTGATTTATTTAGTTATTAGATATGTTTGGTGGTTGGTTCCTACGTATTTTTGTTTATCTTACAAAAGAATCCATGCTTCTTTCTTATGTACTAAGAGGGATTTGGGAGATCATGTATCTACTCTCCATTAATTCTTATAGCAGCTCTCGTTTGGATCGTGGGTTGCTCCATCAACGTTTGTATTGTCTGTATATACCTCCAGGTGTCGGTAGAAACACTGACGGAGATTGGGGATCCTAAGTCTGCCATATGTGATGTGATACAAAAGTACAACATTAACCTTCTTGTCATGGGCGAGCGGGGTCTCGGCAAAATAAAAAGGTACGTTGGCTACATTTATTCATCAGATTTTTATAATACAAAACTACATATATATACATACTTGGTGTATGACTAAGATCCACCTAAATGTGTTTGCGATTGACCGTGAGTAGGGCTTTCATTGGAAGCGTGAGCAACTATTGTGTCCAAAATGCAAAGTGTCCTGTCCTCGTCGTGAAGAAACCCTAGAGACAGACTGAATCGGGAAGATGCAAATGTGTATGTGCTCTAATCCCACCATACGAGAGTGATCAATTTGTGAGTATATATATGTATGTATGTATGTATGTGTGTGTGTGTGTGTATGTATGTATGTATGTATGTATGTGTGATATAAATCTGTGTCGGCCTTATGTTTCTCCCAAATATCTTTGCTTTGACGGTAAAAATGGATATTTCCTCCACGAATTTAACCATGTGTTTTTTTGCTGATGGTTATGTCATATTCAAAAATTTGTTTATTGTTCAAGACTAAAGATTAAAGAACCCTTGTGAGTTGTGTGTATATTATTATGTATGGAAGAGAAACAAATGGCCTCAAGTTCTGGGTTTTTCAGAGGTATTGTTGGCGGCCCATTGAATTATTGGTCTCGGATATGGGCCTAGGTAAGGTCAAATTGAAAACTTATAAGGTGACGTTACGAAGACACTTTCAGATTTGCTTATGAACTCATTTATATATTAATTTGGCTATTCATATAATTTGAATGTTACCTCTCTCTATATATTAATTTGACTAACTACAATTTTGACAAGTAAGTTTTTAACACAATTTTCTCTATCATAGTGTCATTATAATTTAATTTGATTGGTTCATGAAAAAAAAATTAAGTTACATCAATATCATCATTCTCTCACATCCACATGAACACTCTAAAATTAAATAAAAGTTTCACATTCAATTTCAAAAGATGTTACATTTATGAGTATGTCAAATTAAATTTTGCCTTCAAACAATAGTAAATTGCAAGTTTTGCACCTAACAATTTACTTTGGAAAATTACACAAAAACTAAGCGTGAAATAAATAAATAAGTGTAAACACCTGATTTTCCCTTGGGATCAAAATACCGTACGCAAGGATCCGAGTCGAGAACAATCGAGATGAATAAAAGAGAAAAATAATAAACCCTAAACCCCAAAACCATAAATCTTAACCTTAAACCCCAAACCCTAAACCTTCAACCCCAAACCCTAAATCTAAATCCCAAACCCCTAAAACCCCAAACCCTAAACCCCAAACCCTAAACCCCAAACCCTAAAACCTAAACCATTAATTCCTAAACCCCTAAACCCATGCCACTCATTTTTGCCCAAACACCCACCATCCCATCAATTTTCGTCCAAATCCCCACCATGCCACAAATCACTCCCAATTGAAACCAAAATTCCTTCCAATTCCCATCACCATTTGGCCACTTGATTACCTTTGCTCATCTTTAGCCAAATTCTCTCCAATTATCATCAAAACTCCTCTCAAATGTCAATCACCTACCAATTGTCAATCACTTTTGCCCAATTGCTATCACTTTTACCATCCACTATGTATTGTCCATGCTTTATCACCTACTTAGAGGAGAAAAACTCTACAAAGCAAGGAAGAGCTACGGTTGGAAAGGAGGAGGAAGAAACCGAAGGAGAGTTTGGAACAAGCTTGCCGTAAGCTACGTCATTGAAGAAATGGAAAGAAAAAAAAGGAGAAGAAAAGAGAGAAAAAAAATCAAGGATTTGAGTGATAGTGAGTGAAAAAATATATATAGAAATTGAGTGAAGAAAAATCGGCGAATATCAGTCTCGGTTTCTCGTGAGGTATCTAAACTTCGAATACCTTAGGTATATCTCCTCTCGTGCCCGCTATTTGTATTTACTAATGTGAAAGAAGTTTGTTTCATCGATATTATGTGTTAATAGTTGTATTTCGTATAAGAATCGTACTCGGTTTTAAGTTCGGTATAACTTTGGGGTCATTTTAGACATTTGTAAAGGTTATGGGGTTGTTTCGGAAAAAACAATAATTCAAAAATGACTTAGGTCATTTCCAAACTTTGATAAAGGTTACAACTCGGTCATTGGACTCTCGGATCATTTTGGAACTTTACTGAGGGTTATAAACCAATCCAAAGATGTTTTGGGCCATTTTTGCAACTTTTAATAGATTTTTCCAAATCAGCTTGAAAATTTAAATAATTGCATCTTGGTCCTTCAACGTTTCTGGAAACCCCATTACTTATCAAGGTGTCGCAAATTAGTCCAATATCCTTGATATTTTCAAAATCATTCGTATACGTTTGACAAATGACCCCAAAGTTAAACCACTTTTTTTTAGCAAAATTAAGTTTATTCTATTTTGTTTACATATTTTAAATTAACTCACAAAAATAAAAAATAAATGCTCGGATATTGTTAATAAAAAACGCATGCAAATCTTTTTGACCAAGCATGATCAAAACGGGTAATTCGCGCAAATTGGGCAAGTTGAAAAAAATATAAATTCAAAATCAAACTAAAGTATCGAAAGAGCAGATTATGTAATCGAACCCCCGAACTCAATTATCTGGACGTAGACCTTTCTAAGCCCTAGAATGTTAACACCATGTACCCTAGAAAAGTTTAGGATTCCGATTAATCAGTGGCGACTCTTTCATTTTTAGGTCCGGTTGACGACCCCGCTCGACCGGACCCGTCGCTCGCCAAGACCTAATATTTTTTGAGAGACAAAAAAAAATATTTTTCAAAAAGGGTCAAGGAAAGTCGGATCTGACGTCCGACAATTTGGCGACTCTGCTGGGGAACTATTTTGGAGGTTTAGGCTTTGTCATGTTTGTTTTGCCATGTTGTATTTTGCCCTATCCGTTTTGACCGTTTGCTCATGCTTGCAGTTTCAAATTTTCTCCAACTGACGATGTAATTGTAATAATGTTTTTTTTTTAATTCTTGTTTTGCACATACCAAGTTTGTTACCATTACCCGCTCAGACATGGATCACATTAAGAGCTTAGGGAGTTTAGTAGGGGAATGCGCCCAGAGCGGTTTGGACCGCCGACACGCACCCAAACAACTCAACTCGATGATCAGAATAGGTCTGTGATCCTCTTTAGGGGGTGAGGTTACGCTGGTTCAGAGGACCTAGAAATTCCATCCATTTGGAACAAAAGCTCCACATCGTGTTTAACCTTTACCAGTTTTGTGTGTGTTCCCATTTTTGGGCCCAACTAATGTAAATGGAAATTCGGCCCAAGTATTTGTATATGAGATTGACCCACCATTCATGAAGAAGATTCTACCCAACTGTTGTGAATTAAATATCAACCCAACAAATGTAGATGGAAGTTCAGACCATTATGTAATTGTGTTATATTTTGGCTCTAGATCAGGACATGTATAGGATTGGGCATTTTGTATTATATATTTCATACTTCTGTACTTGTAATACAAACCCTACTAATAAAATTTACATTCTCGCACTTGCATTGCATTTTTCAAAAATAAAATGTATGTTATGTTCATTATATGTTGTATCATTAAGACATTTCACGTACCGTCTTTGGTAAGGATGAAGAAAAAAAATCATTGCCCTCACATTAAGGCCATACAGCCCCCTACGGTCGAAAAATGCCCAAATATGCAAAGCCATGACAAAAGGGAATCAAAATTACGTGAATAAGAAGATTGACGAGATTCACAAGCTCGCAAGTTACAAAGTCAACAGGGTTCTCCTTGATGCCTTGTTTAAATTCTGGAATGTGGAAAACGCGTCCACGTGATTAAGAACAACATAATACATTCACAGGTTCCATTTGGAAACTGCAAGTCCGTCTTTCAACCCGGAGGAGATAATCGGGGATCTACTCGAACAACCACCGCCATTCTAGCAACGTGGGGGTAACTTGGAGAAATGTAGGGGCAACATATTTGAGTTGAATGACACCCTTAAATAATTCACACGAATGACGAGGCGAATAAAATGATTTTCAAAATGCATTTCCTCGACCTTCCTTTGAACCAAGGAACAAGAAACAAATGCACTTAACGAGTTGCGTCGTCGTGTGAAACGTCTTAAGAACTAGACTTCGATTGGCAAATTCCTTTTAAAATGTAAAAAAAAAAACTTTTGTCATACATGGAATCAAATTTTACGAATGGAATGAATGGTACCTGCAGAATTTCCAAAACCAATCATGCATGATCAATTGTGTATTCCTTATTCTTACTATGGTATTTTGAACTTAGGTTTCCAGGAACTCATGTGACATTCGATGACTCTAGCACCTCAAGACCACAAATGGAACCTTGATTCAAATTTGTATGAAGGCACCCTTGCTGAATCTGACTCTATACAATACAGAGAAGGATCTGTTGGGCTAGACGACATTGCAATCAAGAAAAGACCAAATTGTATCAATTTATGAAATAATGAGTAAGAAGTATGATCATGAAAAACAAGATTTACTCCTAGAAAAACCCATTACCTGAGGTGGAGTCATCTTATGCAACTATCCAATAATAAAGAGACCGAAGACAGGTAATGGGTACCGAAATAAGGCGAGACACCGAGATTCCCAGCACCAGAATCGGGTTCGGCTTCTATGTTGTACCTCGCTCAAAGGAAGTGGCAATTAGAGTTAAACCGACCCACGCAACCAGGCCACACTCAGTTACTGGAAGAGGGAAAACTGTTTTTTTTTTGCACAATAATGGAGATGAGAAAATACCTCCCTGTCTTTCGATCGAGCTGAAGCAGATGCGACTTAAATAGAGCTGAAGAGACGTTGTTGTTGACACAGGGGAGACACCATCAAGATGTCATTGTTGAAACAGGACAGACACCATTGTTGACCCCTGTAGAAGATTCACAATTGTTGACATGGGGAAGACGTCGTTGTTGACTCGTGCATAAGAGTCTCCATTGTTGACATGGGAGAGACGCCATTGTTTACTCTTGTATAAGAATCACCATTGTTGATACGGGACAAACACCATTGTTGACTCCTGCATAATAGTCGGCATTGTTGACACGGGGCAGACGCCGTTGTTGACTCCTACATAAGAGACGCCAAAGTTGACACGGGAAGACGCCATTGTTGACACAAGGGAGACGTCGTTGTCGATGCAGAGACACGCCATTGTTGGTGGCATCGATCGGAAAGGCATGAAATTAACCCACTACGGAAAGTTTCGTCACAGCAAGGCGGAGTACTTCCAACTAATCGGGTTCCTCTAAGGGTGGAGAAACCCATGGAGGGACAACAACATCAACGCCAGCAACATCGTCACCACGGGAATGAAAGTTGTGAAGAAGAGAAGCAGACCATCAATCACCTTGGTTCTTATTTGCGTCATTGCGTACAAAAAAATTGGCAACGCTCGCACCCATGAGTAAAATTTATCTGGGAAACCAAAAACTGCCAATGGAGATCAAAATCAAAGATGTTTCAGTCTATTGTTGTACAAACGAAGAATCAAACGGTCAACCATGACTCACTGATACAAAAAGATACCTGGTGTACGGAATTTCCAGAGTACGCCACAAGAAAATGACTAAATGGTCATACGAGGAATGACTTGCAATTACTTTTTCAGTTGCCCGACTATACCCATTTGAGATGCGTGAATGCTAAAGAAGCTGAGCATCTAATGAAAGAAACTCATGAAGGTTGTTGCGGACCACACATGAACGTTCGAGACTTGGGTAATTTTAGTTCACCATGACGATTAACTGTATAAAACATGCCCAACAATATCACCTCTGTCAAGTGTACACAGACCATATCCACGCGCCACTCCACGAGCTCTATCCCATGACTACCCCACGATATTTCTCAATGTGGGGCATCGGTGTAATCAACATGATTTTCCCAAAGGCGTCTAATGGTCATAGATTCATATTGAGTGCAATCGATTACTTCATCAAGGGGTAAATGTTATTACCCTAGCGTCAGTAACGGCAAAGACCATTGAATTTTTCATCATCCAGGACATCATCGTGCATCATAGGATGCCTACGTCAATCATCACTGGCAATTCCATAAATCTAAATTGGTTGATGGGTTGTGATCAAGCATAAAAATTCATCTCCATATCGCCCACAAATGAATGACGCGGTAGAAGTAGCAAATAAAGGACTGGCACGACAAACTGCCTTGGGTACTCATGACATATAGGACTTCAACAAGGACTTCAGCAGAGGCAACCCCGTTCCCCCTTGTTTACGGGACTGAAGCTGTGTTGCCAACTGAAGTAGAAATTCCGTCAGCTAAGATCCTCGCTGAGGCATATATAGACGAGTCAGAGGGGGCGAGACACAGATACAAGCAATTGAACCTCAGGACGAAAGGCAGCTCATCACGTTGTGTCACGAGCAATTGTACCAGCAATGCATGCCTCGTGCATTTAACAAGAAGATGCCCCCGGGAGAATTGCAAGCGGGTAAGCTAGTCCTCCGAAAAATCCTCTGAGTCAATCAAAACTCTTAGTGCAACTTTGAGTCTAAACATGAAGGGTATTATGTCGTCGAAGAGATTTTAAGCGGATGAGCCATGATCATCACTGACATGGACTCCTCAGTCCAATAAAAAAAAAGTTTGTAACCAGAAAGCGAGCCTCCAAAAATGATATAAATTCCCGCTAAATCGAAAACTTGAAAGGGCGGTTTATGCAAAATTTAGGGAAGAGAGACATGATTAAAAATCCCTAAAAAGAGAGTTCATGGCAAAAGGAAATAAATCAAATCCCTGCTAGGTTGGAAACCCAAAAGGGCGACCTAGGAAAAAAAACAAATAAGGGAACCGAGAGGTGCGGTAAATTGAATAAAAAACAATAAAGAGAAGCTGTGATCGACATTAATTTAAGTTGCCTCGACATCTTGCATGGACACACCTTGTGAACATAGCATGAATGACTTTAGGAAACTCCATCAAGAAGGACTCCAAAGTCGATTAATGAGAAAATAGTCTGAGAAGTTCGCACAAGCGGTCAAACATTTTGAGAAGGTTTGTTTACCTCCAAAGTGAATTACAAGCTGGTGAGCAGAGTCTTTAGGTGTTAAATCTCCGCAAGTCATGCTTAACAACTAGGACCTGTAGATTTTCAATTTTTGGTAATTACAAGTTGACGAACGAAACGTTTAGGTACTCAACCTCCGCGAGTCATCATCAACAATTAGGACATTTCAAAGTCCAACTTTCGAGAGTTACAAATTGACAAGCGGAGTCTATAGGTGTTCAACCTCCGCAAGTCGTCCTCGACGACCAGAACCTGTAGGTGTCCGTCTAGCTTTTGGGTGCCACAAGTCAACGAGCGGAGCCTTTAGGTGTTCAGCCTATGCAAGTCATTCTCGACTACCATGACCTGTAGTTATCCAGATTCTAGGAGTCACAAATCGACAAACAGAGTCTTTAGGTGCTCAGCCTCTGCAAGCATCCCCAACCATCAGAACCTACAGATGTCTAGCTTTTGATACATACAAGACGACGAACGGGGCCTTGAGGTGCTCAACCCCCACAAGTCATCCTCAACAATGATTTTTGCCAACAAATAAATCATCAACCTCCAGCTCGTTGATGGACAAAAACAAAATCACCAACGACCAGGGCTCGTAGTTATCCAGCTTCTGAAAGTTACAAGCCGACGAACGAGGCCTTGGGTACTCAAGCCCTGCAAGTCATCCTCAACAATGCTTTTGGACATAAAAATCCTCAACTTCTAGCTCGTTGATGGAAAAAAAAAACCATCGACGACCAAGACTTGTAGTTATCCAGCTTCAGGGAGTCACAAGCCGACGAGCGGAGCGTTTAGGTGTTCAATCTTCGGAAGTCATCCCCATCGAGTCACAAGCCAGCGAACTGAGCCTTTAGGTGTTCAGCCTTCGCAAGTCACCTCGACGAACAATACCTGTAGTTATCCAGCTTCTGTGAATCAAAAAACCGAAGAGTGGAGCCTTTAGATGTTCAACCTTCGTAACTCTTCCTCGACGACCATGACCTGCAGTTATGCAGCTTCTGGGAATCAAAAAGCCCCGACGAGCGGAGCCTTTACGTGTTCAGCCTTCGCAAGTCATCCTCGACGACCAGGACTTGTAGTTATTCAGCTTTCGGGAAAAAAAACGACGAGAAGATCCTTTAGGTGTTTAGCATCCGCAAGCCATCCCCAACGAGTCACAAGTCGGCGAGCCGAGCCTTTAGGTGTTCAGCCTCCGCAAGTCATCCTCGATGACCAGGACCTATAGTTATCCAGCTTCTGGAAGTCACAAGCCGACAAACAGGGTCTTTAGGTGTTCAACCTTCGCAAGTCATCCCTAACGAGACACAAGTCGACGAGCGGAGCCTTTAGGTGTTCAACCTCTACAACTCATCCTCGACGACTAGGACATGTAGGTGTCTAGCTTCTGGGAGTCACAAGTTGATGAACGTTTAGGCGCTCAGTCTCCGCAAATCATCGTCAATGATCGGGACCTATAAGTGTCTAGCTTCCGAAAGTTCTGTGAGGATGTTTGTCTACTATGTAAATAATGAATAAAGACGAGCCAAAATCAGTTATTTGTCTTTGAATACATACTCATGAGATCACTTACATGAGCGCGTGTTCAAAGAGGGGTAACTGTAAACACCTGATTTTGGCTCGGGGTCAAAATACCGTATGCGAGGATCCGAGCCGAGAAAAATAGAGATGAATAAAATAGCAAACAATTAAGCCTCAAACCCTAAATCTTAAACCCCAAACCTGCGGGAGTTGCTGTCTGACATTCTGAATTGAATCAGAATTTATGCGTGGAAGAAGCTGGAGAACTGACTGAGTTGTGACGCAACTGAATTTTCAATGGAACTGCCCACGATTTGCAACGGAATTTGCAACCGAAATTTGTAACAGAATCAAGATTTCGTTCCTAAGCCCTAAGAAAGATTTGGCTATGATACCATTTTAGTAATCTAGGCAAATGAGGAGAGAATTAGTGTTTAAGGCAATAACTAATGAGAAAATCATTTTAGCATTGTTTAAACTTGGTTATTACAAGTGATAGGAGTTACTATTTATAGAGTTTCTAGGATGATTAATCAAGATCACCCTAGAATACTCTAGATCATATATGATCACATATCATATATCCTAACAGGCCCGACTAGGACCGAGACCGAGTGGGCGAGTTTTTTTCTTCAAGGTCGGACTCAGTCTAGGTCTCGGGCGTTTTTCCCGAAATCCCGATTAGGACCGGCCCAGACCGAATTTACTATGCAAACCCTAAAAAACAATGATGTATGTTTGGAACTTTGTATGTTTGTTACTTGGTTGATTTGTACTTTGTAAGTTTGTTACTTTGATTCCAATGATGTTTGTATTTGGACAAATTCAGTTTTATTTTTTTGGGTCAGATTCGGTCCAGGACCGAGAACGGCCCGAGTCAAGAAAGACCAACTCGGGCATGCTTTTTTGGTCGAGGTTGTCCTCAGTCTCTGTTTTCCAGAAGGTAAAACCGAAATTTCGGTCTCGGACTTGTCGGTCTCGGTCTCGGTCTGGCGGAAAGCAAACCTCCAAAAGTGAGAGAAAATTTCCGCTAAATTGAAAACCCGAAAGGGCAGTTTAGGCAAAATTTAGGGAAGAGGGTGTGATTGAAAATCCCCAAAAAGGCAATCCTGCAAAAGGAGAGGAATCAAATCCCTCCTAAGTTGAAAACCCGAAAGGGCGACTTAGGAAAAAATTAAGGGAACCGAGAGGTGCGTTAAAAAAATAAAAATAAAACGTAGTAAAAGGAAAGGATATCGAGATATTAAAAAAAAACTACTCAAAAGCATACGGTATTGTTTCTACCACGATAGCAATGAAAAGAAACAACGATTGCCATTCGTCTGAGCATCCTTGACCTACTCGCATAGATACACCTTGTACAAAATTGAATCATGTTACATAAACATGTATTGCTTCATGTTTGAGAATGTCCTCATGACAGGTGGACGTAGCATGAATGGCTTTAGGGAACTCCATCAAGAAGGACTCAAATGTCGATTAGTGAGAAAACAATCCGAGAAATCCACGCCAGTAGTCAAACGTCTCAACAAGAGGTTTAAGCAAGTCCCAAGCCGATGGGTGGAGCCGTTAGGTGTTTAGCCTCCGCAATTCATCCTCGACGACCAAGACCTGTAGTTATCCAGCTTCTGGGAGTCAGAAGTCGACGAGTGGAGCCTTTAGGTGTTCATCATCCGCAAGTCATACCCAATGAATCACAACCCGACGAGCAGAGCCTTTAGTGTTCAACCTCCTCAAGTCATCCTCGACGACCAGGAACTGTAGTTATCCAGATTCTAAGAGTCCCAAGCCGACAAGTGGAGCCTTTAGGTGTTTAGACTCCGCAAGTAATCCTCAACAAGTCACAAGCCGAGAAGCGGAGCCTTTAGGTGTTCAGCCTCTGTGAGTCATCCCCCACGACTAGGACTTATAGGTGTCCAGTTTGTTGGAGTCACAAGCCGACAAACAAAGCATTTAGGTGTTAAGCCTCCGCAAGTCATCCCCAACAAGTCACAAGCGGACGAGCAGAGCCTTTAGGTGCTTAGCATCCGTAAGTCATCCCCAACACGTCACAAGCCGACGAGCGGAGCCTTTAGGTGTTCAACCTCTGTGAGTCATCCCCCACGACCAGGACCTATAGGTATCCAGTTTTTTGAAGTCACAAGCCGATGAGCAGAGTCTTTAGGTGTTCAACGTCCACGAGTTATCCCCGACTAATAGGAGATGTAGATTTCCAGATTCTGGGAGTGAGAAATTGACGAATGGAGCCTTTAGGTGTTCAGCCTCCACAAGTCATCCCAAACGAATCACAAGTCGACGAGCGGAGCCTGTAGGTGTTCAGCCTCCGCACGTCATCCTCGACGACCAGGACATGTAGGTGTCCAGCTTCTGGGAGTCACAAGTTGATGAGGTTTAAAGCGCTCACATCTGTAAACCATCATGAACGATCGAGATCTATAGGTGTCTAACTTCCGAAAGTTATGTGATGATGCTTGTCTACTATGTAAATAATGAATCGAGAGGAGCCAAAATCAGTTGTTTGTCTTTGAACATATACCATGAGATCACTTTCATGTGCATGTGTTCAAAGAAGGCAACTATAAACACCTGATTTTGGCTCGGGGTCAAACTACCGTATGTGAGGATCCGAGCAGAAAAAAAATAAACTAACCCCAAACCCTAAACCGCAAACCCTAAACCCTAATCGGCAAACCCTAAACACTAAACCAAAACTTAAACCCTAAACCCCTAAACCATGACTAAGCCCCACCAATTGCCCGAAAAGTCCTCCCAATTTATATCACCTTTGCCCAATTAATGTCTTTACTCACCCACCATCGTCTTTTGACCAAATCCTCCCCAAACACACCAAAAGTCCTCCCTCAATGCCAATCACCTTTGGCCATTTGATGACTTTGCTCACCTACCATCATCTTTTGACCAAATCCTCCCCAATCACACCAGAAGCCCTCCCAAATTGCCAATCACTTTTGCCTAATTGCTATCAATTTTGCCATCCACTATGGTTTGTCATGCTTTATCATCTACTTGCACAAAAAATATATTAAGAAAACCTCTATAAATGGGGAGAAGACGGTTAATGAAAGGGGGGAAGAAAATAGAGAGGAAGGACGAAAGAATTAAGGGAGCTTGAGTGATTCAGTGAAGTCTTTTTTTAGAGAAATTAAAATAAGTATCGGTGATTATCGGTCTCGGTTCCTCGTACGGTGTCTAAACTCCAAATAACATAGGTATATCTATTTCATATTCATGATTGTATTTGTATTTCCTATTGTGAATGAAGTTTGTTTTATTAATATTATGTCTTAATAGTTGTATTTCATATAAGAATCGTATTCGATTTTAAGTACGGTATAATTTTGGGGTCATTTTAGACATTTGTGAAAGTTATGGAGGTTGTTTCGGTCAAAATAATAATAATTTCGAAATGAACGACTCGGTCCTTTTTGGGTCAAAAATGTTTTGGGTCATTTTTGCAAATTTTTATAAGATTTTTCCAAATCAATTTTAATTTTTTAATAATTGCACTTTGGTCCTTAAACTTTTCAGGTCATCCAAATACTTCTCAAGGTGTCACAAATTAGTCCAATTTGCTTCGTAATTTTATAATCATTCGTGTACGATTAACTCTATTTTCTTTTGTTTATTTATTTTAAATTAACTCAAAAAAATATTAGAAAAATGCTTGTATATTGTTAATTAAAAAATGTGCATTTAATCTTTTTGGAAAAGCATGATCGAAACGGGTAGTTCGGTGAAAATAAATTTGAAAGCAAACTAAAGTACTGAAATAGCGGATTATGAGCTCGTGAGCTCATAAGACGTAATCAAACTTCTGAACTCGATTCTCTGGACGTAGACCTTCCTAAGCCCTAGGTTGTTAACACCATGTACCCTAGACAAATTTTAAGATTTCGATTAGCCTTTAATTAATCGGTGGCGACTCTTTCATTTTTCGATCCGGTTAATGACCCCGCTCGACCAGAACCGTCGCTCGCCAAGACCCGACATTTTCGAGCGAAACAAAAAAAAAAATCAAAAAGGGTCGAGCAAAGTCAGATCTGACATCCGACAGTGTACACTCTGTGGTCTTCATCTAACATGAGGAATTCATTCTCCACAAGCAAGTCATGAAATTTGTGGTATCATTGTCTAAGAGATTGTTTAGACCATAGATCAGTTTATGGAGCTTGCATACTAAACTTTCACAGTTCTTCTGCACAAAGCATTCAGTCGATTTCATATAGATATCTTCTTCTACCTCACTATTAAGAAAAGTGTTCTTAAAGTCCAATTGGTGTAGTTCCAAGTCAAAACTTGCTACAATAGTCAAAGTCAAGTGAATCGTGGTTAGTGACACAATCGGTGAGAATGTCTTTCATAGTACACTCTCTCGTGAACTACTCAAGCTTTACGTAATTGATATTCAACTTGGTCTATATCAACTTGGTCTGGTTCATTACACCGCTATTTACTGTTGAATTCAATGAGCATTTGAAGTATATATTGGTTGTAGATGATTCTATTCGTTTTGGACTCATTTTTAAATTATTATAGATATGTCATTCATTATAGATGGGTCATATTTGAGATTAAGTATGTGAGAGACACTTAAAAACTAATTAGGACCTAAAGGTAAACACTTCTAACATGAAGGTTTAAACAGAAGAATCACTGAGACAGATTTTCACTAGAAAGAATTTGAAATGAACTATTGTGGTCGTCAAATCAAATGAAATGAGATTGACTTTAGAACAACATTAAATACTGGTATAATAATAATAATAATAATAATAATATGGGAATAGCCATACTATAACTATTCCCATATTATTCTATAACTGTTATAGGAATATCGAGAACGCATGCACCCTTGCCTAATTAAGTCACATTCCACAGTGGTTAATGTAATAAATTATACGGTCAAAGGTGTGTCTCAGGATCCATAGAATTGTGAGATTCCCAATTTGAAATAGAATAATTCTCTTCTTCCTCTTTCTCTCCGCACGCCATTTCCAAGTGGCAAGTGATAGTGGTGGTGCAGTGCAGTGCGTGTGCATGAATGGAGCAGACTCCACGATTGCTGCCGACATTGGACAGAGACATTGTTCAGGTGAAGTGAATTTGAGGTTTTAATATTAATAATCCCATGAAACGCATGTTGCAGCACATGCATCTTAATCAAGAACATAGGATTTCGGTAACTCAAGGATCCAAGAGGCCTAACTTCATTATAAAATTAAGAGAATTTATACACATAAACTATTAATTGTTTTCTAAATATCATAAATTAAAAAAAAAAACAAGTTTATGTTTTAAGTTATGTATTAATTAAAAAAACATTACTAAAATAAAAAATAGATAAAGATAAATTAAAAATACGTTTTCTTAAGAATATGTATATATATATATATATCTATAAACTAGCTGGAACACTATGAGTTTCACTCTCAATAAATAAATATACATATATATTTCTTTAACTATTTTTTAAAAAAAAACTGTACAATAACAATTTTACAATTATTTATTAAAACAAAACAAATTAATATGGTGTAAAACCTATATATTTATGTTAGGAATGCAATTGTTTAACTAATGAGTCTTAAGGTGAGAAGTCTCCAATTATTATTAATTTTGAGTTATGTTAAAAGTACTGAGTGTTTTGGGTTTTTAAATTCTTTCCGTACAATTTTGTGTAAGTTTTATCCCTCTAGTTGGCATTAACATCAATAGATTTGTATTACCAACTATGTAGCCAACTGACCGGACAAAGGAGATTATTAAATATGTGAATGTGTGACGTTCTTCTTCTTCGAACCAAAGAGGATGCACGCGCACCTCTCATTTGGCTTTGGAAAGATGAACGACTCTACTGTGTATGAATTCCAACAAACTTATTGGCCAAAAAAAAAAATTCCAACAAACTCGTATATCTATGGCAACCAACACAATGAATTCTATTCTTCCTTCCAAAAACAATACCAGTTATATCTAATCTACATATATAAGACCACACACCATATGTCTCTAAACCCATCCCATCCTATTATCCATAAAAGATAAGAACTCATTATGGGGAGTTAGCTAGCTCCTTGTGCAACTTCACAGAAATCAGTCTTTGTTAAGTTGCATTGGTGAAATTGATTTTGTAAATATAAATATGTGGAGTGTCAACTACAGAAAATGAACCTGGCGTTGCGTTGCGGCTGATGGGATCATATTCTTTTCTTGCCTCTCACTCACGAATTTTATAAGATTAATGGATAAAAATTACTACAAATAAGAAATATGAAATAATAATATAAATTGTTTCTTTACTGGATTGAAATGAAAATGAATAAGGAATTTCTTGTGGAATGGTATATGGAAAGAAATGTGGTAAAATGACATACATACTTCTACTTTAATATGTATAGTATATAATACAATTAAATTGTATTAACTAATTTTAAAAAATAAGAATAATAAAATTTAAATATAATTATTTAATAATTAAAAATAATAATTTAATTAATATCATATTTCTAAAGAAAAACAACAAACAATATTGAATTGAAGTCTAACAATATCATATTTCATACATTGAAAACAAATAAGGGTGTGAAATCGAAGTTCAACATCATTTGAACAAAGTCGGAACATACTTCTAGACCTACCTCATTGGGTTTAAATAATAAACAATAATCAAAGCTCGAACATTCTTCTGGAACATATTCCAACAACAACTCAACCAAGTCTATGCAGGTCCTGTCTGCTCACAGCTTTATGAATAATGCACAAACTAACATAACCCGATCCACAAAGCCATGATCCTCTATATCAACCACTCCATCAAAATGAACAACTTCCATTAGAAATGATATTGTTTTACTCCAAGTACTGCAGCACCAAACAGAAAGGGAATAAGATGTCACTTTGAACAAACATAACCTAAAATGAATGAGCTTAGCAAGCAACGAAAACATGTAACTTTGAAATGCCCAATTATTTACTCCATGATTTCTTAGTCTTGCTTAATCCGACGAGCACCTACAGAGAATTAACATATCTAAAGCACAATTATATCATAATAAAATGCTCTACAAGATGTCATTAGCATGCTCTACATGATGAAATATTTCTTTGCATCATGAACAAATTCAAACACCATGAACAAATTCATTGCAGCATGAACAAACAGCAAGATCAAATTCAAACAAGCATGAACAAACATCAACACATCATAAACAACATCAACACAACATTAAATAGTGTTTCTGGGTTGATAGATAAGGAACCGTCCGATTTGGAAATTACGATGATGTACATGGATGAAGACGATATCTGAAAGTGTCCTCAGCACCCGTCGAGATGCCGCCGGACCGGAATTTGCGCGACCTGCCTTTGTGAGCGGGTGAATACTCTGTGCCCTAATTGCACCAACCACAGACCTTGCAATTGCTCCGCCGGTTCAACCACTTCCTTCTCATCATTATCCTTCTGTCAACTCTTTTCCTCCAGTGGTCGTCACTCCGTCGTCGGATCCGTCAGCCGCGTTTCAAACCTAATTGAGTTTGAGCCTTCGTTCGGCCGCTCACACTCTGTCGCGGTTTTGTTTCTCCAATTGAGGTCGAAGTTCATCGGTGACATAGAATTAGGCGAGCGGATGGAGAATGAATCCTCTGGAGCGAAATCCAGCAGGAGGATGGCGTTCTTCGGGATGAAGAACAAGCAGTCACGCTTTGAATGAGGAGGGCACTTATGGAAATAACTAAAATAAATGAGGGCATTTTGGTCATTGTGCTCCCTATTGCGTATACCCACCCGCTCGGCTTAGGAAATCTGAGGTTCTTGGACAGAATGTGTAAGCCTACCACGCTCGGAATGTCTAAGCCGAAGTTTTTCAATTCCGCAAAAAGAACAACTTCTTACGGAATCTGTAAGTGGAATTCCATAAGTTTTCCGCCAAACGATGTTTACCAATATTCTCTATAAACTCGGTAGAGTTTCCATTTGGTAGACGAATTACATTGAATTTGATCCTCCGATGAGATATACGTAGGATCCTTATGTATTTGAGATTGGTCATGCATATAGGTGCATTCCTAAAGAGTTTTAAAATGTTCAATCTGTGGCATATCTGGACACTTGGAAAGATTTGCATATTTGTACTTAAGACATTTTTTTTATCATCAAAGAATACTTCTATTTCATTCAAATAAAGTGTTTTCATCACTCAAATTACAAACCGAAATACAATATTTACTTAAGATAGAAACTAGTGGGAGTAGGGGTTGTCTAACCCAATCGTGTAATCTCCAATTGATACTTCCTTCCCTTTACCATCAATCTCCACCTTCTTCAACCCCTCCACGGGTTGAGGACGACTCATTTCCTCCCTGGGATCTTCTTCTGTCTGAATAGCCAATGATTCCTTTTTCTTGAAATGGCGACGCGTCGCCTGACATAGCAGTTTCGCGCCGCTGGTTGATCTCCCTTAACAATCCCTACACCATGGGGTGTAGGAAACTTCAACAACTGATGATACGTGGAATGTACCATTTTGTTTGGGTTCAATGTTGAACACCCCAAAATGGCGTTGTAAGATGCCGGTGCGTCCACCACAATAAAAGTGATGTCGAAGTTCAATGCTTTCCATCCTTCGCCCAAGTTGACTAGCAAAGTCACTGCTCCTACAGGGTAGGTGGTGTATGAGGCGAAGCCCATCAAAGGAAAATTGACCTTCTTCAGATCTTTTTCCTTTCTTCCCATTCGCTTGTATGCATCCAGGAATAAGATATCAGCTGAACTCCCCAAGTCCACCAATATTCTCTTCATGTTGAATCGGTCGACGCTCATTGTGATTACTAAGGCGTCATCATGAGGAGAAGTGACATGCCCCATTTCTTTTTCTGAAAAGGAAATGATCACCTCCTCTTCTTCTCTCTGGCGTTTTCCTAGATTGTCGGTTCCAGACATTTGGGAAGCATATCCCTCCCTTGCTGAGCATGTTTCTCCGCCTGAGGTGAAACCTCCACTAATCATGTTCAGATCCTCCATCTTGTTGCTAGGTCCTGCCCCATTTTGCATATTCCTAGGCGACGCCATCTTCCTCGGACTCCTACTCCTTTGGCGTCGGGCCAAGAAGTTCTTTAAGTGCCCCTGCTGGATCAACCTTTCTATATCTTTTTTCAAAATATAGAAGTCATCCGTATGGTGGCCCTTACATCGGTGGTATCTGCAGTACTGGTTAGGATTATTTCCCATAACCGTATCTGACTTTCTTGGTGGGGGAGGCGTCGCCCAATTCTTCTTCTCCATTTCTGTTAAAACGATGGAAATTTCCCTATTTAGGGGGGTGTAACTTTGGAAAGTTTCTCTAGGAGGTCTTGGTCCAAAAGAGCGACGCTTATCCTCGTGCCTACGATCATCCTGCTTCGAGGAGCACTGTTCTGGCCTTTTTCCTTCTGCTTGCTCCTTTCTAAATGCCTCCTTGCTGACCTTCCTTCCTTCTCGTGTAATTTCCAAGTCTATGTAAGACTTGACTCTGTCTGCCATTTCTTCGACGGTGTTGACTGGTATGACGCTCAAACTGTCATACAAAGTCGATCCCTTTGGACCCAATCCTCTTATGAAGGCTCGGATGGTTTCCCCTTGTGTGATGGTTTGGTCAATTCTAGCCAATTCCCTGTTGAATCGAGAATAGAAGTCGCTCAAACTTTCCTGATCCCTTTGCTTAATATGGTCGAGCGTTCCCACACTTTTTAGTAGGCGACGCCCTCCCATGTATTGTACGATGAACTTGTCCTTCAGCTCTGTCCATGAATTTACTGATGCCTTGGGGAGGTTGAAAAACCAATGTGCAGGGACGTCGCCCAAGGTAGCTGGAAAGAGCAATGCCAAATGAGTTTCCTCACTTGTTCTTCCCAACAAAGAATTTTCATGCCTTTGTATGTGGAAGACCGGATCAGTATCTCCATTGTATGTATCTATACGAAAAGTCGGCTGCACGTGGGCTGGTAGTGCCACTGACAATATCTCTGGAGCGAACGGATGCGTCGACCTGTCTCGAAGGTGAGGCATGGTTCGATTCTTTTGCTCTTTTAGCGTTTCAGCTACAATTTCTTTAACCCTTTCTTCACTCAACATCCTTGGAGCAGGCGTTGTGGTTACAATAGCCCCCGCCACGCCCATGCTCGCCACAGGAAACGCCTCAGGTGGATTTGCTGGTGCGTCTTGTGGCCTTGATGTAGCTTCATGCGCCGCATGAGCGCTTGCTCTTTGAGCTGCCCGAGCAGCTGTTCTTTGATCCCTTCTGTCCAAGAGCTCATCAAGAGACATCATGAACGCTGGTGTCAGGATGAATTCTGTATTTATATCCACTCGTCGAGGCGGTGCCCTAGCGAACGATGAGTCTATGCGAGACTGCGCTGCCCTTGGTATGTCGTTGTCACACCGTTGCTCTTCATGAGCGACCTCTTCCTCATGAACACCTTCTTGTTGAACAGATCTAGGCCGCACCATTTGTATCAGTATGTATGAGGTCTGTCCCAAATACTGCTGCAGGTTTTGGAGCGAATCCTCATCATTCACTTCACGAATGGTCTTTGCTCGTGTTGCAGGTGGAGCCATGGCTGATTTTTGCTCAATGGTCATTCCCACAGATGGCGCCAATGTGTTGGATCACGTACACCGTATTCCCCTTTCAGATACTCGCTCCGTGTAACCTGCACAAAGGAAAGCCCGGGATGTCCCGTTGTTTCCCCTCCGATGATTAAGTAAGTCGGAGGTTGTTTGTAATATGTGAATGTAAGGTTTCTGTATCAGAGAATACTTAACCTGTAATGAAGGTAGTGATGAGGTATTTATAACATTTCATACCTGGAACCATGGTTTGGTCAGAGTTTACCTCAGTCATCCTAGCTGTTCTCAGATGCATTGACCATAGTTACTTTACTGAATATTCGTTTTTAGTGGCTACTCTACTGTAGACCATCATTTGTATTTGTTTAATCCTAGACGTGCTAAAAGCAACCGGCCTAAGTCATAGGTGTGCAGGCGCACCATCTAAGGTGGCCAGTGAATGCAGTGTCATCCACTGAAACTGGCATAAAATCCCTTCTGGTGTATCCCATTTAGGCGACGCCTAAATGGATATGTCCTCAAGGGCGACGCCTCTGGCTACTCTGATATAGGCGACGCCTTTAGCAAATTGGGCCCTGAAGAGGTAAAGTCCAAAATGCTTATTGGGCCAAATGTTGATTACAGCCCAGTCCAATATTTATAACTCATCGTATATGTAGACTACCCTTCTACAAACTTACAATCCTAAATAATAATAAGAATAATAAAAAGGGCAATAACGATGTCAGATTCGATACACAAAAGGGTAGACTCTGTATAATATGTATACAGTGGCATGGTTAACCGTTGACAAATTAAAGAAACACATATGGGTTTCTAATAAATTCACGCTAATCCTCCTGATCCTTATCTTATAGGAATCAAGCATAATTACAGGTGCAACCACTCTTAAAACCCTTGATTCTAAAAGACAGACACGAAATTGGACTCAATTAAACCCAAACCTGATTCTAATCCCCAAATCCTAAATTGCATCGTTTCCGATTGACACGGTCGATTCTAGCAGAGATCGGAAACATCAGCAGCAGTTGGAAAGATGAATGAGACATTGCAAAATGGGGAGGGACAATCGAAACCGCAGGAAGAACAAGGGTCGGGTGAGTAAGAAGGTGGTGGGATGTGTAAATGGCAAACTTGTCTTTTTACATTTCATTTTTTTAAAATAAACATCGCACATGATTAGCACGTGACAGTTAACGGGTATAATTAACGTTTGGTCCAATTACCAACAAATTAAAACATACGGGTGTCATAACATACGCCAAAAAACATATGAGTCCAATTACAAAAAAAAAAAATCCGGGTGTGTTTACCTACTTTTCCCTTAGGCCAAATGTTAAAAATGGTCCAGTCCAATATTCATAACTCATCAATTGGAAATATAATATTGAAATAATTGTAATAATACTCGTAGTTTGTTATAACATCCCCTATCTTATAATTGCAGTTACTTATTTTAATTGTTATACATCTCCAGCACATCTTCACTTTCTTATCTCACATAGTAATTAATATGTTGAGGGAATACGATGGTTCGAGAAGCTCTTAAGAGGAAAACACATTCAAATATACGGGTTCAACTTTTACATGCTTCACTATAGATGTACAAAGGATATGGTTCAACTTTGATAGTTTCGAAGAGACATCTCATTCTTTTATGTTAGATTTTTTAAAAGAAACAAATGTAAAAATATTTAAAATGAGATTTCGGTGTAAGATAAGTGTCCGAATTGGAGTGTCAATATAATATCACAAATAATACAAATTGCACCTCTTGTAATTGTTACAAAGGAGTATTAACCTTATGCTTAAATTAGACATTTGCTTCTTCTTGTGATACTTAAAACGTATGATTTAATCAAATATTTCATAAGTTTAAACTTGTGAGTGAAGACATTTGATATACTCTGAAGAGATCATAAGAGATTCTTTCTTAAATTGATGTTTATGAACTAACATCAGTTTACACTCGGGCATAGTGTTCGACCTAAACTTTCAAAAGGGAGTATTTTTACTTTTTATTTTTTCCGTCATTCCTAGGATTTGAATTTGCACGCTCAAGCACTACGTGTGATTTAAGATGTACATCATCTTAACCAACTGTCTCATAAGTTCCAATTTGTATCTAAGTTTTCTCATAGTCTAAACTTAACAAATTTATTCCTTTCAAATAACTAAGTGAGATTTTGGAATGGGGGTTCGGTTTAGACCCCATTCGATTGGGGTACAATTGAGCCTCAACTGAAGGAGCTAGGGTCTGGGTCAAGACCAAGACCAACCCCACACCCATGGGCAAACATGGTGTAGGTCAAAACCCAGACCCTAGTCCCTTCGATTGGGGCTTGATTAAGCCCCAATCAAAAGGGTTATGGTGTGGGTATTATTTAAACTAAACACAACCCATGGGCGAGCAAGTTTGGCTTAGTCCCTTCACTTGAGGCTCAATTGAGTCTTAATTGATTCAAGACTCAATTGATATATGTATATATATATATATATATATATCAAAGTTTTAAAGTGTTAAGCTGTGAAAGTTTTAAAAGCAATCTATTATTTTTGCAATTTTTAAAATATATTTTGTTAAGTTTGGATGAAAAATTTAGTGAAGGGGAAACTCGATAGATTTTTAAGCATTAAAACAAATGTCATGTGACTACGGTGAATGGACTTTGCTTGGACGATCATGTAAACACGCCATGGCAGTGATTCGATGCAAAAATATGAATGTCAAACCGAACGTGTATCCACATATTGGTGTTGAATACTACATGAAGATATACCTTACCAAAGTGGAACGGTCCAACAGTAATGTGTGATCCACAAATGTTAACTTCTTCACGTGGCGCTGGAAAGTAAGAATTCACAATGAGATAAATTCTAGTAGTACACCAAGACAAGCGTAACGTGAATTTATGGTCAAACAAGCGACAACAAGAGATTTTGTACAAGTAATATAAATATTGTAATTATTTTATAACGTAGCGTAACACATAATGTAATGTCGTCTGCTTGGTTATAGTTATTGTTGGAAATTGATGTACGAAACATGCAATCGATTAAGGTACAACATAACACATAATTAAGTTACCTCCCTGAACGATTGCCTTAGCGGAAGCGGAAGCGGATCTGCTTGAGGTTGGGATCACGGTCTGTCGGACGGGAGGACACGCCACGGTTTGACGGGCAATGACCTATAATACCACAGCTACTGACCTCTGTCTAAACTGTAGGGCGGCTAGGGTATCACTATCATCATCAGGTTTTCCAAACCCTGAGCACCCCTATATATACTGATATATAGAGGGATAGGTTTTAAGGCCAGATACACAACTGGGCTTACGTAAATGAGCTCCCACTTATGGGCGACCCATTATCCTAAAACCAACATCTCCCACTCGCACAAAGTGGGGGGCGCTCATTCATTAAGCCAGAACCAAGAGAACATATCTCGTTATACAGTAAAGTCACATACGAGGAGGCAGCCGTGCGACCGACAGACACAACGAGCAAAGTGCTACGCACCGGTTAAGAATACGTAGCGACCCGCGGATCCCACACCAGCAGTGGAAATGTGCCCTGCACCCTTGGTCATGTAATCTTTCTCCAGGTCTGACCACACAAGGATCTTTCAGACCTATATATGTATTGCGCCCACAACCGCAGCCGGTGCCGCGGTTGGTGGCCACCTAGTGGACACAATATCGAGAAGATCCCATAATGACCATCCTCTTCCCACAAAACCATCGACACAATTCAACTCGCTTTTCTAGAACCGGGACCCGGGCGGAATACGTCGAAGGCCCATCGAGCACGGACTAAGATAGCAAACACTGAACTGAACCTCAAGTCTCTGTTCAGAGTACTGAGGGTACGTACGCGGCTCTTACACAAAGAGCTCTGGGTCTCACACGACTCCGAGTTAAGATCACATCTCGGGTCATACCCATGGTCGTATTTGGGTGCGTCGCGGTATGGAACGCGCGCTACAGCATATCTCCTCTCCCATGGAACATATGTCCATATGCTGTACAGATGTCCATCAGGCACACAAAGTACCCGAACCAAAAATCACAAAGACTCCCATCCAACCCCTGAGTAGATTGACAGACCATAATCCGTCGTAGTGCGAAATCAGATAGTTCCGGACACAAAGTCCTTTCCGGTCATCCCAACAGACTTCCAGAACTAGAAACTATCACTAGCCTCACCTAGCCACAAAGGCATAGAAGCTATCACCCGTGTGAGAGGGCGATCTAATCCACTATGACATATGTCAATAAACAATCACAGTAAAAACACACAAAACACTCAAACTGTGAACACATGCATACTCAAATATAATTCAAGTCAAAGAACATTGTATGGGAAATAAAACCAATGAAGTACATCAACTAAGTCTACACTGTCCTAGAGACTACACATGCCTCACTAAAGACTACCTCTTCAAGGTCGGAGAGACGGTCCACAACCATCTCATCTGTAGACAAGTACTTCAAACTCATCACCTTGTGCCTAACCACGTCTCTAACATAGTTTTCGCTTGATATCTACTTGCTATAACTTGTTATGATACTTGAGTTTCTATATCACGGAGATTGCGACTCCAATGACTCAGCAATCAATCCGGAAGTCTCTTCAGCCATACAACCAACTGAGTGGTCCACACAAAACCCACAAATTTGGCTTCAATGGCGATTAACACAATGCGCGGTGGATTTTCTCTCATCAAAGTCACCACCATAGTCTGCATCGTTATACCCAGTCATCCAGATATTCTCGGATCTCTAGCAAGTCTCTAGCACAAAGCATGACGATGCCTACCATTTCTTCAATTCGGGTTCAGCTTGGTACCTATATCAGGCCGAGTACACACTATTGCGCACATCAGGCTTCCGACTGCACTTAGCTACAGAATTTATTTATCTGGTCCATATATTCATTTTGAGAGGTTGATCAATGTAAACTGGAGTTTCAATTGGTTCGCAGTTACTCATGTTGAACATTTCCAACACTTTGTTTATGTAGCTTTCCTGTGAAAGCAACAACTGCCTCCTACGGCGATCTCTCGAGATCTAAATCCCAAGGATGTGCGCCGCCTCACCCATGTTCTTCATCCCAAACAGAGAAGATAATCAGGTCTTTACCTGTGTGAGGAACTCCAAGCTATTTACAGCTATGAGTATGTCATCTACATATAGAATCACAAACACAAAGTTCGGTCCAGGCCCTTTTGGTGTACACGCAATGATTCTCATCCTTCAAGAGAAATCCATTTTCCACGAACAAATCATGAAATCTACGGTACCGCTGCATAGCGAACTGTTTCAGACCATAGATCAATTTGTGAAGTTTGCATACTAAGTGCTCATGGTCTTTCTGCACAAAGCATTCAGACCGCTCCATATAGATCTCTTCTTCTAACTCACCATTGAGGAAGACGGTCTTAACATCTATCTAGTGCAGTTCCAAATCTAGACTCACTCCAATAGCCATAATCTTAAGAACTCATTTAGCTCTATTTCTCTATGTCCCCTCGAAGGTCGACCAGTGCCCAAACACCGTCTAGTCCATCTAGTCCAAAGTGTTCATCTCATCTACCATTACTTTCATCCATTCTTCTTAGAAGGTTCCATTGAGAGTTTCTCTAACGTTTTACGGCACAATAACCATATCGTCAGATATTAGGGTGTTTAGTTCTAGCCCACGGCCTAACAACTCACTACTACCAGGGTATGACCATGATCACTCCCACTGAGAATGAGATCCCTAATGCTCCCACTGTCCACAAGATCATCAGGAGTGGAATCTGTTTCATTCGCTTCAGCAGGCGATGAATCCGGCAGACGACGAATTGATTCATCATCTGCGGTTTCAACTCTCCCACTCGAATTAACAGGTGTCTGCTCAACTTGATCTTGAATCTCATATAGAGATCGATCCAAATCAATCTCCCCCTTCTTAGGATATTCGTTCTCTACAAACGTTACGTCTTGTGATTCGATCTCGGTAACACTCCAACTGTCCTGCTCGGCTATAAACACATAACCTTTGGAGGTATCAGAGTAACCAAAAATACACTTATTTCCTCTAGGTCCAATCTTTCCCAAACTTATTTGAGAAATCATGGGTGTAAGCGGCACACCCTTATGGGCGCATATGGTGAAGGTCAAGAACTTATTCCAGTCCAAAACTCATATGAAGTAGAGTTAACCGTCTTCATCGGCACATGGTTCAGGATGTAGGCATCAGTCTCCAAAGCGTTCCCCCATAAGGAAATCAGCAATTGAGTATGCGCCATATCGACCGAACCAATTTAAGGAGCGTTTTATTGCGCCTCTCTGCAAAACTATTTTGTTGAGGGGTGTAGGGGATCGTCAACTGATGAATGATCCATTTCCATTACATAAACCGTTAAATTCCGCTAAATGTACTCTTCTTCCACAATCAGGGTGGAGAGCATTTACCCTCCTATCTAACAGGTGTAATCATCCGTAAATGTAATGAAAATTTGCGCTCCGTGCCGAACCCTAACACTAAGAGGGTCACAGACATCAGAATGGATGAATTGCAAGGGAAATTCGGCTCTAGGTGCCTAACCAAAAGACATTCCGGTGGAATTTTCTGCTAGACAACTTACACAAGTAGACGACTCCACTTGTGGAATGTAGGACAACAAACCTCAATGGGCTAGCCGCTGCATTCTATGTTGACCTCTATAGTCAAGTCTAGTTTGTCTTTCATTCATATCGCAAACATATCCGCGAGTAGAAGAAAAAACATGAAAATATTATTGTTGCCTGAATCCAAATCCGAAACAATAAATCCACTAGAAATAATAATAAAGTCAAACGAAGTTGAACCTAAAACAAATGGACGGAAGATTCATGAAAAGATAATATAAAACCGAGTTTCATTAATCCTAAGACTGAAATAACATATCAGCGAATCTGCGGAGCATAGAGGATATGACATCAGACTAAAACTCTACCGCCGCGCAAGCGCAGCTCACGAGTTCTAATCCCTTCGACTTCAACACAAAAGTTGTTGTCGATGTAAATCCACCTAATTTCACGCGGAACTCTGGCACTCTACGAAAACGTTACGATCCTTGGCTATGTGATTTGTCGATCCTGAATCCAAAATCCACAAAGGACATGACTCAGTCAACATATTTGTACTAGAAACACAAAGTTCACTAAGTAGCCAACAAGACATCTAGGTCAGATTGATTTAGGACATGCTTTCACAAAGTGTACCCACTGGCCACAGTTGGAGCATTTCCTGTATTTAAGCTTCTCGGCCTTACGCAAACATTTTCACGGTGTTGTTTTCGGAGGAGTCCTTGGGTTCACCTCAGTCTTTGTCTACTTTGCCTTCAATGCATTTGCGCCACTGCGTTGTGCATTACTCCTTCGCCTTCAGCGACTCTTCTTAGGTCTAGAGGATGGCGCCACACGCTCCTAAACCTTAGGTCCAGCGACCTTGGGTCTGTCCTCTACAACTCAAAGTGCCTTCGAACGTGTTCAAAGGTATTGAGGGCCTTAGAATGAGTTACTTAGATTTTCATCTGTTTCTAGGAGTTAGGCAAAGAGCGGATTACGATCTGGATTTGCTGCTCATCGGTCACTGACTGACCGCTCTCATTGAGTTTCACAATCATGTTGGCCATATGCCTCAGATACTATCTCGCGGAGTGCTGAGGATTCATCATGTATGAATCAAACTTAACGTTGAGTGAGCACAACTAAGCAGTCGTATAAAACCATTTCTAGCCTGCAAAGTATCCCACAGCCCTTTAGCCGTATGTTAAGCTCAAACTCATCCACCGTACTCAGCATCATGGCGCACGTCTCATCTTCATTAACCTCCCACTCAAATGGAAATCCTTCTGCTGATTCGTTATTCCAGAATCGGGTCTTTTCATAATCTTCTTGATGGGGTTAATGGATTTCTACTTATGACCATTTTTATATGCTTTCTCCAAATTTTATAGTGCTCACCATTAAGTCTAAGACCTTTGTCCAACTAAGCGATGATGTTTTACATGGCAGCCTAATTTCTCTAACTAAAGGAAATTCTAATAGGATCATGGAGACACAAGGAACAATGTTCTATTGCATGTAAAAGACAAGTCTCAGACCGATAGGACAAACTTGAGAACATACTTAAACCCGGAGGACAACTCTAGCTATGCCGAGAAGCACTCCCCGTCTCTAAGCATGTCCTAAAGTCACTACTATCAATCGAAACACAGTCGATACCAACAGTCCACAAAGGACCGGAGTCGAACATATCGCACTAAACCAAAGTGTTCGACTCTTACACAAAACAATTGTCCTAGAATTATTCAAGAAAATTCGGAGAACCTCGCAGACTAACCGACCGGTTCACACTCAGGAACATTTTCTTATGTGTAGTTCGTACTCATCCAAACTTCCGAAAGGATACTAAGGACAATCCTAAAAGTTTGCTACCTAGACTATGCCAGAACTAGATCTCCCTACCAAGGTAATCTATCATATGCAAGTAAGGTAACAAACACACAGTTCAATACACACACATATATATTGATACCTTTCAAAAATAAATTAATTTGGGGCCAATTTGTAATGTTCAAAACTTTGAGGACTAAAGTCACCCTAACCAAAAGTCTGGGGATCATAATCACCATGAATAAAAATTTGGAGACCAAAGTCTCAACAAATAAAAATTCAAGGACTAAAGTCTCAATAAATAAAAGTAATTAACATGTTAGACCAATTTCACACACTATGCTGGGATCTCAACAATCACAACCTAGTCAATTCTACCAGTCATGGAGTCAAGAGCCAATCAAATAAAGTAAGGCCAAACTATCTACCCTGCAGAAAACACAAAGTAAACCAGGGAACTCAAGGAACCCACACAGCGTTCTACCTATCCAGTCATGCAACATAAAACAATATAAGGCTCTCCCAGCAATTTAAATTGGTCCAACAATTAATTAAATTAGCCCAAATATTATTTATGAAAGGGTCCAGGCACATTTACCGGACTGAAATAAATCACTAAGACCCACAGAGGATCCAGGTCGGCACCAAATTTGTTTCGGACCAATTCAGGTGGCCCGGGGCCTCCGAATTAGCTTAGACCGGTCTGAACAGCACTGAGCCATCCAATCCGGTCTGAACCGGTTCGGTCAGCCTCAACCAACCAGTCTGGTAAGCCTCAGCCAACCAGTTCGGTCTGTACCGGTCCGGTCAGCCTCAGCCAACCAGTCTGGTCTGCACCGATTCGGTCAGCCTCATCCAACCGAACCGTCTTAAAATGGTCTGGCCCACTTATCAGACCAGACCGATTTGGACCGGTCACTCAGACCGGTCCAAACAGTGCCATCTCCTTCGTTTGAAGGAGATGGCACGCTGCTAGGGTTTTGAACCCTAGCAGCGCAGCCACCAAGGTGTGGCCAGCCGCGAGGGCTGACCACAGGGGTGGGTCGGCCACCACTGACCGACCCTTCCCGCTGGTCTTCGGCGACTGGCCGCAGCCACAAAGGCTGCGACCAGTCGCAGGGCCACAGCCTTGGCCGCAGCCTAGTGGCTGCGGCCAGTAGAGGTTGTGCCGCAGCCCAGCGACTACGGCCAGCGAGTCCGTGCCGCAGCCCAGCGGCTGCGGCCAGCGAGACTGTGCCGCAGCCAAGCGGCTGCAGTCAGTTGAGGCCGAGCCGCAACCACGAAGGCTGCGACCGACCTGGTCGCCTGAACCGAGAGTGGCCGCAGCCACCGTGGCTGCGGCCAGTAGGGGCTGAGCTGCGGCCGCGAAGGCCGTGGCCGCCTCTATTTCGGCCTCGATGGGGCTGCTTTTCCCGATTTCGATCCCGTCGCGGTCACGATGACGCCGTGGGGATTTTCCTCTTTAAATCCGACAATTTGGAAACCAACCTACTATGGCTCTGATACCAATGTTGGAAATTGATGTACGAAACATGCAATCGATTAAGGTACAACATAACACATAATTAAGTTACCTCCCTGAACGATTGCCTTAGCGGAAGCGGAAGCGGATCTGCCTGAGGTTGGGATCACGGTCTGTCGGACGGGAGGACACGCCACGGTTTGACGGGCAATGACCTATAATACCACGGCTACTGACCTCTGTCTAAACTGTAGGGCGGCTAGGGTATAACTGTCATCATCAGGTTTTCCAAACCCTGAGCACCCCTATATATACTGATATATAGAGGGATAGGTTTTAAGGCCAGATACACAACTGGGCTTACGTAAATGGGCTCCCACTTATGGGCGACCCATTATCCTAAAACCAACAGTTATATATTTTGTTTAGTTATTGAACCTTTTTTAGATATTCTAAGAACAATTATATGTATCTCAATAAAAGGGTATTTTAGGTAGCCCGAACAATATTTTTTAAATCATTCTTTAGGCCAAACTCGAATATGTGTGAAAAATCAGATTCAGTAACTACATAGCTTACAGTTATAAATTTTAACTTAAGTACTGTTTAAAAAATAAAAAAGTTGCAGAAAAAAAATATTTATATACATGTCTGTGACATCTAGTCAGAGATAGGGTGAAAACTATACTCGTTATTGTCAGTCACAGGTGAAACTTAACGGATGTTTCACACGTGATTAACAATTGCCGATAGGATTAAAAATACATATTATCCACAAATGATAGTCACGCATTAGTATAATTTGATAACATCTAAAAGCTGATAATTTTATTATTTAATTTTTAGATTATATTTTAGGGGTAAAATTTCATATCAACATCGCCACAAATTAAAACGGATGTAGGTAGTTAAGAGGTGAGGACGTATAGGGAGCTGAGGTCCAGACTTAATCATCTACACCTAAGGTCCAGACTTATCACAGAAATTATGTAGGAGCGAAAGGGAAGAGTGATGCCCACAATGCATGACATGGCGTCACATCTGCTCACACACCAAATGATGTCGATCGTTATTCCCAGGGATGTAACCACAACAGTCATCCCAAACTATTTAGGAGAAGGAGGTCTCATCCAACACATACAAATGAACAAGTTGTTCTTCTTTTAGGAAGGACCAACTGATAACCAGTTTGCTCTTCTTTTCCAGCTCACAAGGAACACTTTGTTCTATTTATTTTATTCTTTCTAAAGTGTCCGTTTTTTCTTGTAAATACTTTAAAGACAAGTTTATCCAACATTACATGGGTTAAAGCTAACTATTGAACAAAGCAAGATCGTGAACGAGATCAAGAAGGAGAATTACAATGAAAGAATAAAGAATAAGAAATGCCCTCATACAGATCCCAAGAATGCTGTACAAGGTACAATAAGCCAAGAAGGGTGTCATGAAGGGATTCCATGGGGAGCGACACCCTTCCTTATTACGGAGCTCATAGAGGTGTTTCAATAAGTTGAAATGAGAACTCATACGTCTAGAAGTACTACTCGCCTTTTAATCTTCAAAGTAACTTACAATGCTGTTTGGTTGCTGGAATAATGAATATAGAATAGGAAATAAGAATACGAGACAATTTATATTATAAAGGTAATCAAAATATAAATAAATTATTTAATTAATTAAATATTATAATAATTAATATAAATAAAATATAAATAATTAAATTAAAATATAAATAAATAATTAACCGTGGAGGGTAGTTTGGTCTTTTACGTCCTATTCAGTATTCCGGGAGAGGAATACACAATCCGACATTTTCTGACGGAAAGTGTATCCCCACTTCTCTAGGAATATGGATTCCGTGAATTTTCAATTCCACGAAACAAACAACTTCATACGGAATCAGTATTCCTTATTACAATTCTACTCCACAAACTAAACCGGTCATTAATGTCAGTGACGTCGTAAGTCCTTCAAAACGTTTGTCAGGGTAACGTTCGGTACTCGAGAGCACCCGTTTATCAAGTAAATGTGGCAATTTTTCATATCATCTCATAAGGTTATCATATATAGGGTCGATGGTTTTTCATTAGAGCTCGATGGCATGTATATTTAGCCCGTCGGAGAGCCAAGCACGAGGCTTATTACAAGTTGAGCGACACCTTTACAAAAGGCCACTGCGTCAACCTAGGCAGCATAAGCGACGCCTGTAAATTTTCATCTAACAATAAATACAAATGTACTCATACAATTGTACTTTCAGACATTTGTGTCAGGATATAAAGTTATCACAGTTTATGGTGTGAGCCTCTTAAAGGGTTGACCAATGTAGAAAACACTACGGGAGACCTTTTAGTTAACAGTTGTAGAAATCATTTTTAACGGCTCATTAATTGAGAGGTTAAATTTTCAAGGCTCAACACAAATGAGACGCGATAGGAAGTGTTGCAGGAATTATCACGACTCAAAATATGAACAGACGTGAAAATTAGCGGCTCAAATGAAAAGTGTCACCAAAATACTTATGGCAACACTTTTAATGAGCCACTGAAAAGTTTTTTTAATTCTTATTTTTAGTGGCTCATATAAAGAGCAGTCAAATATAAAATAAAAAATAGCCCTAGCTTTTCGTTGAGTATCAGTCGCCCCAGCTCTTCGTCGAGTCTTCTTCACCCCCAATCGCTCCATCCACCGTCCACTTGAGCTCATGGCCGAAGGTTCGTCCCATGTCTGCAATTCCTCTATGAGCGTCAACTTCTTGGCCAGATGGTTATCCTCAGACAACGGGAAGAGTAGTCGGACCATCATCGAACCAGTATGACCTCCTTCTCGGACATCTTTGTCACGCCACCTCCGTCAGGCCTCCTCCTCCAACACCTCCACCGAAGGATACAAAGGATTCCAATGAAGAAGTGAGAAGTGAAAGTGAAGAAGAGATAAGTGAAAGTGAAGAAGAGAAGAGTGAAAAGGTGAAAGTGAAGAAGGTGAAGGTGAATGTGGACGTCAAGGACAGCTTTTCCACGGATTTGTTTTTAAAGCGTGAAGTACATCTTGGCCAAGGACAACTTTTGAAAAGTGAAATTGCTTTTCCAAGGACAGCTTGGCCTAAAACATTAAGGACAATAAGCAGGAAAACCCCTAACATTGTGTTTTGAAAAGATGAAGGCTCAAAAAATGAGTCGCGAAAAATAATTTCCTTTTCTTTTAAATAATTCACGACTAAAAGCAGATTGAGCCGTAAAAAATATTTAAAGGAAAAATAAATAATTACTTTTAAAAAGGACGACTCAAAAAATAAATTTTATTTAAAAATCATCAATTTCTACGGTTGAAAGCAGATTAAGCCATCAAAAATATTTAAAGGGAAACAAGAATTACTTTAAAAAAGGACGACCGAAAAAAGAAGCCGTGAAAATGTATAATATTTGCGGTTCAACAAAACCAACCGGTAAATTCGATAACTGATTGTTGAGCATCTATTGAGGCGTGAATAATTAGGTAAATTATTTTTTCACGACTCAATAATGTTTGAGCCTTTAACTCCTACCATTCCCGTAGTCAAAGCTACCTTGGACTTAGGTTAAGTATCTGTATAAATGCCCTCATTATAACTCATTTACACGGCCTGACAAAGATTTTACACCTTATAGATTGCTCTACTACTGTGAACCCCCGACTGACTTTATCATCGGGGGGGGGGGGGACACAACGGGTAAAACTCGAGTTTTCCATCACTGCAGGGTGCGGAGCTGTACACGGATCTAGAACCCTTAGTACCATAAACCAACGTTGGCATTGTCTATGGGAAACGTGACAACAACTGAAGGCACCACCTAATACTCTAATGAACACTAGAAAGTAGTCCAGATAGCCAACTTCGACGACTTGACAGGATCGACTGGGTTCCAAACCAAGGTTATCCTCCCAGAAGAGCACCATGCGTTGTTTTTTGGGAGCCCCTGCTTAAGAGCAGGGGTACAAATGTTAGGCCCTAAGTTTTGTTAAAGCAACCTAAGAGGCTACGCCCAGGGCCATCCTCTCCAACCATGTTGCTCTATAGAGCCCCTTAGCATAAAAGAGTGATGCTCTAAGGGTATCCACATGTGACACTCTTTCATGAATCAGGAGGAGGGGCAGATCAACAAATGCAATCCACTCCAGTTATAAGGGTCAAGAAAACTTAACCGACATGCAAACCTCTTAAAGAGTCAGGTGGAAAAGTTGATCGCTAGGACCAACAGTCCTTAGGGTGTCGCTAGAACATATCAATCATCTCTTAAGGCGATATTACCCAAAGAAGAAAGTCTCAGTTGTCGAAACCATTCGTTAGAAAACTTGGGGAAAACTCGACCTTGTTTGGCAAAAGTTGCCTAAAAGGTATTTCCAACCCTACTAGTAACGGAAGCTCCTGCCTTTTAGAGCAACTCTCCCTCCGTAGTGGTTAAAGACGATGCATATTCTCTCAGTGTTGATTCTTAACAAGTTAACTACAAACATCCAGTATGAAATCCAAGTTGAGAGCTCATCAACAAGATTCCTCAACAAGGCATAGTCGTTGATTCGTTAGGAGTAGCACATATGATGTTTAACTCCTTTTATTAGAAAAGAGTGACACTCTTATTAGGCCTGAGGGAAAACAATGGATAACAAGCATGTTGCATGAAGACCATAGACAACGAGCAACATGTATCCCTATAAATACCCTTATTCTACCGCATTTACACAGAGTGGCTGAGTTTTTACAGCCTATACACTGCTCTACTACTCTGAACCATCAACTGACTTTATCATTGAAAATGACACAACAGGTAAAACTCGTGTTTTCGTTCCCTGCAGGTAGCGGAGCAGTACACAAATCTGTAGCCCTCTGTACCGGAAACCAATAGTGTTAACGGGGAAGGACTTGTCCTTGAAGGTGTCGAATTTCCTATACCTAGGGCCATTTACTCTAATAATGAGTTTAGATCCATATTTTTCCATCTCGATCACTACTCAATGGATTGGCAGTTCATACCAAGCGGTAAGAATGATGTCGAAAATTCTTCCATATACATCAGTTTAGTAATGGTCGGGGGTACTTTTTACTATTAATGATTGGCAAAAAAATCACGGGGCAATTATTGAGCTGCCAAAAATAATATTATTACTATTATTCTTGACACTTTTTTTGAGCCGTCTAAATTATTATTTTTTTGGCCTATATTTTTCTCGACATTATTTTTTTCATATGTGGATTCTTCATCCATGTTTGTCTCGGCACTTCATCCATGACTTCTTCATCGAAGAACCATCACTTCATCCATGGCTTCTTCATCGAAGAATCATCACTTCATCCATGGCATACAGAGACAGAGACGAGACGAGAGCCACTTTGCTGTGGAGCTTCTGTTGGTGATGTAGTTGAAAGGTGACGGAGCGGGATGGTGAGGGAAGGGAAGAAGCGAGAGCTTTGCTGTGAAAGAAACGTGAAGGTGAGAGAAGGGAACAAGATGGAAGATTTGAAAAGGAGCGGGAAAATGTTGAAAAGTCATATTTTGTTTTTACGACTCAAAAAAGGAGCCGTGAAAAATAATTTTATTTTATGTTAAATTAAGGTTGAAATAGATGAGCGTGAATAATAATTTCTTTTTTATTTATTAAATAACGGTTGAAAGATTTGAGACGCAAAAATAAATATTTAATATTTTTATTAACAACTGCGAAATTTGAGGACTGCGAAATTTGAGGAGGAGTAAATAATAAATATTTACTATTTTAAATAAAATTGCGACTCGCACAAAATCAAGTCGTGGTAAATGTAGAAACCTCCTGTAAAATAATGTAATGACGACTCAACTGTAATTGAGTCTTTAATAATTAAATAAATTAATTGATTACGGCTCAAAATAGTTATGAGACATCTTGAGGAGGTGTTAACTAGTAGCTCTCCCGTAGGGTTTAGATTTAAAACATTTATAAAATTATAAGCAATATAATCATAAGTAGTTTCTAATATAATGGTATTATTATTGTGGACTAAATTATAATTATGTTTAAAAGTTATCATATGAACTAAAATTATTATCATAAATAAGTTTTTAAATATGCATCTTTCTTATATGTTCATACTTAAGTAGGCTCAATATATATAATAGTTACAATTATTAAAATACATGCATTTAATTTAGTGTTCGGGATAAGTTAAAATGCATGTGAATTCCTATGTATATACAATGTTTTAATTAGATCATAAATTAGAGTCAACTTAAAGATACAAATATAACAAAACATATTTTTTAGAAAATAACTAATTAACAACTAAAGCTTAAAAAACAAAAGTAACATGTAAAAATAAAAATTTATTATTATTATGCCATAATGATTTCAAATTAACACATAAATATATCACAACTTAATAAAATATAAATATTGTATAAGAAAATTGTTAGTTTGGTTAGATCTTCTAAAACATAAGAAAGTAAGAAAATAGAGTGTTTACATGTCATAATGAGATGATATTATTGGTCCATATAAAATTACTCTAAACGCTTTATAACATGCCATTGCCACATATAGCGCTTTAATGGCTTAAAATTGTTCCAAAGCATTTAATGCATCTTCAAAACAGTTTGAGTTTTCTCTTTCAATATTTCTTTTTTCGGTTACTTGATATTCAATGTGGTCAACCAACCCTAAACCGTATAATTTTCCTAAAAAATGTCTTCAATACCCCTAAAGGATACAAACTAATAAACTATGAAGCAAAAATCAATCAACTTCAATAACATTCACCACAACTCTCTGTGTGAGATCTGGTCTTCTTTATGTCAACATATCGGTCTGCATGCAGTTCAATATCACCCAAAAGAAGCCACCAATATGGCCCTCCACCTTAAATTTACCATATGCCAAAATTAGATCTTCCATCTCCGCTACTAAATCTTCTTTTTGTAATTCTTTCATGATTAATATATAATCTTAAATCCTTTGTTATTTTTATATGTTAGAATAATCAAAGATTAGTACAGAACTAATTAGGCTTAACAATAAGAAAAAGCAGAAAAAAATGTATCTATTTCAATAGCTTTAAAAAATATTAAAGAAATAAAATTATTAGTAATTTTATATCATTATATGATATATATATATAAGTGTAATCAATTGCTCATTTTTTGTAATTGTATCTTCTTCTTTTTTTTCATAATTTCAATATTTTCCTTTACCAATCTATTCATATATTTTTATTTCCTTTTCACGGAACTTTTTTTCCAAATAAATTCTTCATTATCTCGAATAGTTAGTTAATCACCAGATTTATGGAAATCCCAGTCTTTTTGCAATAAGAGAAACTAAAGAGGACGAGGGTTGGAAAATCCAATTAGCTTAACACATAATCTTTTTGGTTTGTTTTGCCATCCAATGTGTGTAATCACTTGTGGTTTTCAGAACAAAACTCCATTTGATCGATTGAACTAAGTTTACTAAGTGCTTGATGTTGTAAACTATCGGTTCAATTCTCCAATTTCTTGTCCGACTGGATCCTCGTATTTGTTTCACCACATTAAGCGTGTCCGTCTCCACGCCGATTCATTGCCACCTATGTCTTACAACGAGTCTGACTTCCTCCATTACTGCTAAGGCTTCAAGTTTTTCATAATCCTTTTCCTTGAGGTAGCTACTCGCACCCCTGACATCGTTCCTAACTATTACGTACGTCGATGCCTCCACACTCGATACGTTTGTTCCATGAGTCTTCACAGTTGATCTTGATAGTCCCCTGACTCAGCTTTGTCCATATGGCTCGTGGTTGACTCGACCGCTCCTTTGTCTTGGACGATCTCGTGTCCCAATATTCATGATAGTCTTGAAAAGCCCCATTAGACATGTTTGTTGGGTTTGGCTAGTCGTGGTCAAACAAAGCCTTGCTTCTCTCTACCCAAATCGCGCATAAGACGAATGCAGCTAGGGGTGAGCAAAAGGTGGTCTGGTTCGGTCTTGAGACCGGGATCGAAAATTTTGGTCTTTAGACCGAAATCGTTTGGACCATTTATATGGTCTTGGTTTTTTCGGTTTTGGTTCGGTCTAGACCATTTGGACCGGTTTGGACCGTTAGACATAATTTTTCTATTATGTATGTATATCGCTCTACAAAAACACAATACAATAACCTAATTTTATTACTTCGTTATAAAATATGTAATATATCAAAATAATATTAATTTTATTCAATTGACATAATTTCGTTCTAAATTGAAATCAACCAATTAGACCGACTTTTTAAAAATCATTTCGAAATCAAAATAACTTTATTATCCAATATAATTTAATATCATTATATAGAATTATATAAATTACTATAACATGATAGTATATAATATAATTTATTAATGTTATAATAATTTATTATTGATTGAAACTTTCTTCATTCAAATTATATAATATTTTTTCTCGAGCGTTCTTTTATAATTAATTCTATTGAAATAAGACATATAATAAATTCACTAAAAAATAGTTAATGGTCCTCATAATCTTAACGGTCTAGTATCGAATTAAGAGCAAGACTGAAAAACACCATAAGTCAAGACCATTGGTTTCGGTCCACAAATGGTCCGAACTTTTTGGTTTGGTTGCGGTCGGTCGCGGTTTGGTCGCGGTCTTCTCACTCAGCCGTAGACGAAGCCACGTAGGGACCATCATTGTTTTTGTGTTTTCTGAGTTGAGTCTTGCTTCCGCTGATCTATCCTGATCTATCCTTGAGCCACTTCACTAGTAATGTCGGGTGGTGGTGGTTATTCTAGTATGTAATACAAAAAATTATAATCTAACGATGCATCCATCCATCTATTGATCGATCCATTTATATATCTATTTATCTATCCATCCATATCTATTCCATCAATTTATTCATCTATCTATCCATCCATCCATCCATCCAAATATTACTTTGACTAAATACCCTATAAGTAAACGTTTTACACAATTAAATAATTTAATTTGATTGGTCAATATAAAAAAAAAATAAAGATAAGTTACATCCATTTTATCATTCTTTCATATCAACATGGAAATTTAAAATTAATCAAAAACTCCACATTTACTTTCAAAAACATTTTCATTTATAAGTATATCAAAATAAAATTTGTCTCCAAACAATTGTAAATTGCAAGTTTTACATCTTACAATTTAATTTAAAAAATTACACTAAAATTGAGAGGGAAATAAAAAATGAAACCTTAACATTTTTTCAATTTGCAAAATAATATTAAATAAATAATAAATAAGCTTATGATATATATTTTGTTATCTAATATATATTTAACCCAATACAAATTATGGTTTACTTTATTATTATTATTATATATTAATAATAATAATATCAATCAAATATAACTTGATATATTTTTGGTAGCATATTTAACATCCCTAAATGAGTACACAATAATGTTTGTTGAAGAAAGATTTCTGGAAAGAAATTTCTAATAAAATGATATTTTATAAAATTAGGTATATAAATACACATATTAGACTTTCATTTGTGTATTTATAATTATAAAATTAAATTAAAATGGTAGTTTTCATAGAATTTCATAAAATAATTAATATTGCTATTTACCAATTATGATTACATTTGACATAAATATTTATATATCTAAAGATTAAAATTAATAGTACTCTAAAAAGTGTTAATTGATATATATATATTATTTAAGTTATGTTTGAGTATATATCTTCATGTATTTTTAACTAAGAAAATAAATAAAATATAAGTAACAATTTACTATATAAAATGTTTATAAATGACTTTTTTATAATTGTATTACTCAATGAATTTAACATCTATGTAAAAAACATTTGCCAGAAAAAAGACTATTTCTTTTATTGATTATTATCATGAAAAAATAAAGAATCTACAATAACTAAACAATCACCACTAATAAGAGATAAAAAAAAATTGATCAAAAAAATAAGAGATAAAAAAGAGGGTGGGGGTTTAGAAACTCAATCATCAAGTCACACCTTTAAACTAGCATTTTTTGCAATCCAATTTGCACACTTATTTGCAGATCTTGGAATTGCAATTCATGCAACCTTCCTTCGGGATTTATCTAGTTGACTTATGTTGGTTGTTACGGTCGCCGTTCTCCTGTAGTAGTCTTCTTTCTTGAGTTGTCAGATTAGATTTAGTGGTTGCCAACTTTATTCCTTCCAAGATAGTCAACACTTCCAGGGATTCTACTTCAGAGGCACTTATTATTATATTCATACCTCCCACAACTTGGCCACGATGATCTCTAGTAATGACTCTGATTTTTCCCTTGCTCGTTTCTTTGCTCCACGAGACGTCACAATTGATCTTTATTGCGAATTGATTTCGCCATCGCTCGTTCTATTGTCCCTCATGCGTCACTATATCCCTACCATCAATCAAACTTGACCATATCCAAGAAGCACATCCTCCCTTTGCCGCCCCAAAGAAATCACTATTACTGAAATATATTCCTCTTAGAATACGCACCGAGAGATTATTTGGTTAGGAGAGCTAGGTTAAAGCTTTGTAGTTCTTTAAAACCTAGTCCTCCCTCTACTTTCGATCTTGTTAGCACATCTCATCTTCTCTAGTGAATCTTCTTCCCTATTTGAGAAAGACTCCACCAGAAATCCATCACAAGAGCATTTATCTCAGAGCACCATGTGGTAGGTAACTTGAGAATGCTCATAGTATATGTCGGGATAGTTTGTGCTACTACCTTTATTAGAACCACTTTTCCTGCATTGTTGAGAATTTTTACTTTCCAACTTTGCAGCTTATCCTGGATTCGCTCCTTCAAGAAACTGATTGCTTCTAGTTTTGCCCTCCCCCACATTGAAGGAAGACCAAGGTACTTGCCGAGGTTATGGACACTCTGAAATCTCATTGTATGTTCCAATCTCCTCATTTCTTCCTCCTAACGTTTAGACTCAGAAAGAGACTGGATTTGCTCAGGTCACGCCTGCATATTCAGCCTTGTACCCTTCACAAAGAATAGGGAGTCGTCCACAAAGAACAAATGATGGAGGACGTGACATTCCCTTTTGATATGTATGCTCATTACCTTATCCTCCATAACTGATTTCTTAATCTGTCTAGATAGAACATCAATCACAAGAATTAATAAAATGGTGATATGGGGTCACTTTGGCCCAAACCACGTGTGGGTCTGGTCGGTCTTGTGCGCTTCCCATTAACGATGACCGAATAAGACACAGTCGATATACTCTCTTTAATCCAACTAATTCATATTGGGTTGAATCCTTAACACGCTAGCACCTCAATGAGAAAGTCTCATTCCACTCGGTCATAAGCCTTGTGCATATCCAGCTTTACCGCACAATCTACTCTTCTTCCTTTCTTTCGGTTACGAGATGGTGTAGGACTTCATGAGCGACCACAATGTTATCCTGAATCATTCATCCTGTCACAAAAGCACTTTGGTACGGCGTAATGATAACTGCAGATAAGGCTTAAATCTATTAACAAGCATCTTAGAAATAATTTTATAGTTAAAGACGCAAAGGCTAATAGGCAGAAATTCACTAGGACAAGTAGGGTTAGCGACATTAGGGATTAAAGTAATGTCTGTATAGTTGACGGTCTCAAAGAGCTTACATGTGCTAAATAAAAATTTAACCACAGTGATCACGCTTGTACCAATCATATCCCATAGCTGATGGTAGAATAGGCCAAGAAAGTCGTCCAGACCTAGCGCGCGGGAACCCCCCATCTGGAGACGATCACACCAGTTATGGGAATATTCTCCATGTTTGGAGACGATCGACACAAGATAGTTCACTCCAATCGCGTCCAACCTGTAACAGTACGCTAAATATTAGAAATAATGATAGAGACCCAATATAATAGGTTAGGGTTTTTAGTGTTTTGGTCGCTAGGGTTTCTACATGGCACTCTAGTGGGCATCTTCGACACAAAAATTTCCAGTAGATTGTAGAGTCGGTGGGGGGTGGCTTCCCTGACCTGCCGAAAGACTTTCGACGTCAACAAAGGACGAAAGATGTCTCTCTTCTGCAGAAAGTCGAAGACGTAACCTGGTGTACACACAGTAGACGTACAACTCGAGGAGGAAGGCTCTTAAGTGGGTGAACTGATTCCTCCTACTCCAGCTGGGGTTTCCATCACGATCGATAATGGGTTCTTGATACCAGGTTGCTAAGCCCTAGGCGACGGGTGAATACCTTGATGTGAAGAGAATGCAGCAAAGCGGGACAGAGCCTACAGAAAGTGAGACAGACGTCGACCGAAGAAGAAGGAGACCACATCAGTGCTATACACTCTCGCAACACAGGGATTCCGACGGTGCAGAATGAGGGGTTACTCACGGCGGCTAGGGTTTCTCTCGAGAGGGAAGCTCTGCACGCAGGAGGAGGGAAGGTCGTTATAACCACCTTACAGATGCTCAAGCAACATATATGTAATGAATATACCATAAATAATCAATGTTATAAAACCAATTAGAAACTAAGTTTAATAATATTTATTAAAATTTTATTATTAATAATAATAATAATTTGTTTTTTGAAGTTAAATTAATCTTATCACTATAATAACATGATTAAAATTAATTTGATTTAATTTATTTTTGTTTATTCATACAATAATTTAAATTTTATATCATATAATAACAATTTAAGCAATTTTTATACTTTGACTAATATGCGAATTAGTTCTCTCATATAATAATAACTAAGTTGTATTATGGGAATAAACCAATATCTTCTTCAAATCTATTCCATGTATATATATACTAGAGAACTCACTTGCATTTTGCGCAGAATATAAAAATATATTTGAGATATCATTATATAAATATAGCTTAATATAAAATTTAAATTATTATATTAATTAACAAAAATAAATCAAATTACTTTTAAATTATATTATTATATTGATATGATTAACTCAACTTACAAAATGAAAATATTTTTATTTTTGTTATTAATATAATATTATTAAATTTACTTTTTTGTATAAAGTTTATTATTTATAGTATATTAAATACATATATGTTAAATGCATTTAGTAATAGCACTATAAAAATATTTATTTATAAACATTTTATTTAGTAATAGTTAATTGATTCTTATTTTTTATTTTTTTTTCATACTTAAAAATATGTGAAAATTATATATACAAACATAACTTAATAAATTATATAGGCATATACACTATTTAGAATACTATTATTTTATTTTTTATATTTATAAAATTTTATTTAGAATATAATAATAATTTCTAAATAGCAATACTAATCAATTATTTTACAAAATATTATGAAAAGTATCGTTTTAATTTAATTTTATAATTATAGATACATAAATGAAAATCTAACATGTGTATTTATATACTTAATTTTATTGTATTATAATTTTATTTTCAAAAAACACTTCTCAACAAACATGATTGTGTACACATTTAGAATTTTTGTTTAAAATTTGATTTCTTTTTACCTTTTGTTTGTTTTAAATTTAGAAATCAAATAAATAGTTAAATATTTACTTCTTGGCAAAAAAAAAACATTTACTATGTAGTTATGTATGTAACTTAATATTTTTTTTACACAATCAAATTAAATTATTATAACACTATGTTAAAAAGAAGTTGTGTAAAATGTTACTTGTCAAAATTATCTTAGTTAAATTAAAATATATATATAGAGAGAAAAAACATAGTAGAAATTGACTGACGATGGACGTTAATTTGAATGAATAAAGGCGGATTTTGTACTCTACGTCCTGTCCTCTGGGCAAAATCCAAGTGTCAAAATTCTGTTTTTCTATTTTATACAGTTGCAATGAAATTAACTGGTTAGTTAGGTTCTCTGCATAATAATATTACGACCAATTAAACATGCAGCCAAAAGAGAGCATTGGATGGAGAGCAAAAACAGCATAATTTCTTCTTCTTAATTTTGTTACACAATAGAGAAAAAAACATACTAGTTTTCACAGACCATCGCCATTAAGACCCTCTTCCACCCAGACACTAATGTCGTAATTGTATACCTACAGCCTCACCCAGGGCCGCCATAGCACGGCCTCTCCAGTGACCGCGATTCACAAAATCGGCCACTCCGGCAGCGGAAACTCATCTACCCCACTGTGGGGGAACCCTTCTTTTATCTCCTCTTTCTTTGTTTTTTAATAGATTTTAGTGAGAGAAAGAAAGAACATACGCTTCAACCTACTACTAAACGAAAAAACCTACTCCTCCAAAAATTGTCTCGCGATCGCCACGCTTGGTTGCAGCACCTGACTCTCCCATATCTCAGACCACCTCCGCCGACCGCTTAGATCAATCGCCGCCAAGAGCGCCTCCGTGGCGTCCAGTCTCCGCAGCTCCCACCCGGCGTCCTTCAGCCGTTGGATCTTCCCAATCTGCTTCTTCGCCAACTGACACGTGTTGACCTTTATCTCCCTCACTGCTTCTCGGTACGCGCGCAAACGGACGGAGTCGGAATCGAGGGAGGCGGTTCCCATCGATGGAGGGAATCGTTTGAAATAGCCGCTGAACTCGGGGACTCCGATGGCCTTCCTTAACCCAGTACGAGTCACTGAGTCATCAAACGCGTCAGGCTCCGAGTTAAAGTACCGCTGCAGCTCCTCCAACATCCCTGAATCGAGCATGTCGTCCACGCGTTTACAGAGGTGTTCGTTCAACACCGGGAATGCAACGTCCACCCAGATGAAGCAGCAATCGTATCTCAACTCAGAGTTCACCGTGTCCCCAGCACTGTTGAAGACGTCCGTCGCCGGATCGAACCGCTCAGCAAGTAGCGCGTGGATGAAGGAGTTGGACCCGCCAGCGATGATCGGCAACTTAGTCCTCGACGAAATATCCGAAATAACAGAGTGGCCCAGCGACCGGAAAGCCGCTGGTGATAGCTCTCCGTTCGCCGGATTGAAGAACCCCATCAGGTGGTGGGGCACGCCGCGCCGCTCCTCCATCGTGATTTTGTTCGTCGTGATGTCGAGACCATTGTACACTTGCATCTTGTCGGAGTTGATGATTTCGGATGGGAAAATAGTGGCTAGGTCGACGGACAGGCGGGACTTTCCGGTACCTGTGGCTCCCATTATCACAACCACCTTCTCTTTCACCCGCGGTCGGCTGGACGCCATCGGGATCCACCGCCGGGACCTAGCGCGGCAGATTCTTACTCTCTGTGGCGGCAGCAGCTTTGATGGAATAATGACGAGCTTCGAGGGCGAAATTAAATGTCGTTGCTGTGGCCACGGAATTTGAAGTTTCATGGGAAGACGCAGTGTGTGTGATGATGATTTCTGGTAGTGATGCTGAGCTGTATAACCTCCTCACACACAATACGCCACAGAAGAGGGAGAAAGAGAGACAAGGGAAGAGAGACAAAATAAAAACAGTTACATTCTGAACGTTGCTGTTTCTTCTTCAACCTAGGGCAGCACTGTAATCTCAATCAAAATGGAGTTCCTTTTTCACGCTATCTTCTCTTCCTGCACTGTGAATTGCATTCTTCCCAAAAAAGAGGATACTAGGCAGAGCTGGAGTAAGTTGAAGAACAGAGATGTCTACCTCCACTCTCTCCCTCTAACTCCATATTTATACACTAAATAAATAGTCTGTTTTGGGTTCTTCCATGCCCCTAGGCCTGTATATTTTAATTGAGTCCTCGGTTCCATGAAATTGTCCCTGATGCAATCAAGTGACTCTCACCAGATGTCCAACCTCCAATGTTTCTGTCATCCATTATTTGTTGGTATACGTCTTGTGAGTCCGTCTCTATAACCTCCATAGTTTTGATGTGTCATCGGTACAGTACCTTCGGTTTAGTCTACCCACCACTTTACCTTTCTTGACTAGTGCCACCACTCCTATGTCGGCTCGTCGTGATTGTTTACACCAAGATGCATCACAATTGACCTTGATCGTGTCCTCGCTCGGTGGTTGCCACTATTGGTTCGGTCGGTCGGTAGTAGGTGCTCGATCTGATAGCCTATCCCCACTGGTTCGGTGACTCTCTTGATGTTCCATGTAGGCTAGCCTTATCTCCTCGATGACTCCTCATAGGTTTGGTTGTTTTGCTTCGAAAGTTGCATTGCATCGCGCCTTCCAAATGTGTCAACATGTGGGTAAGGTTAGGATCCATCTTTTATCGGTGCATGCTCCTTGCCCCAGCGGTTCGGTTCGTCTCTCTTCGAGCCATTGAGTCATGTCTTGGTTGATGGTTCGGTCGGTCCTTAGCCCTAGCGCACCGCTCCACACCCGTTCGGTCCACCCACATTCAAGGCTCCGAGTCATCAAACGCGTCAGGCTACGAGTTAAAGTACCGCTGCAGCTCCTCCAACATCCCTGAATCGAGCATGTCGTCCACGCGTTTACAGAGGTGTTCGTTCAACACCGGAAACGCAACGTCCACCCAGATGAAGCAGCAATCGTATCTCAACTCAGAGTTCACCGTGTCCCCAGCACTGTTGAAGACGTCCGTCGCCGGATCGAACCGCTCAGCAAGTAGCGCGTGGATGAAGGAGTTGGACCCGCCAGCGATGACCGGAAAGCCGCTGGTGAGAGCTCTCCGTTCGCCGGATTGAAGAACCCCATCAGGTGGTGGGGCACGCCGCGCCGCTCCTCCATCGTGATTTTGTTCGTCGTGATGTCGAGACCATTGTACACTTGCATCTTGTCGGAGTTGATGATTTCGGATGGGAAAATACTGGCTAGGTCGACGGACAGGCAGGACTTTCCGGTACCTGTGGCTCCCATTATCACACACAATACGCCACAGAAGACGGAGAAAGAGAGACAAGGGAGGAGAGAGAAAATAAAAACAGTAACATTCTAAACGTTGCTGTTTCTTCTTCAACCTAGGGCAGCACTGTAATTTTTTTTTTTTTTAATAATGTATTAAAATAACCGTTATTGGTGACAATTAATCACCAAAGTTCAAAATACATAACTAAAACTAGCTAACTTGAACAATTCGTGAAACAGAAAAGCTCACAGCGTCTTTCCGGAGCGCGATAATAGTTTCCTTCGGAGGAGAGCTATGAATTTCAAACACAAGTCGTTGTTTGAGCGTCATACCCGCCATGATATCCGCTACCGCATTCGCTTCTCAAAAAATATGTCTGAACTTCATTCTTTCGAACTGCATCAATAACTTTCTGCAATCCGCAATGATCGGCATTAGTTTTTGATTTGACATATTTTCATCAGAGATTACCTTATGGGCTAAGAGGCCGTCCGTCTCAAGGTGAATAGATTTTAATCCGAGTGTCTTTGCTAAAAGCAGTCCGTCTCGGATGGCCAAACATTCTGCAGTGAGACTGTTTGAGCAACCCAAATTCCTTGAGAATCCTGCAACCCATTGACCCCTGAAGTCTCGGATGACCCCACCGGCTCCTGCGAAACCTTGATTTCCCTTAGCAGCTCCATTTGTGTTAATTTTAAACCAATCCTCTTTGGGAGGAACCCAACTAATATCAATGGAAATGAACTCATTAGCACTGTCAGTCTCAAGATAAACATTTTTGTGAAATTTTGTCTGAGATAAAGATAAAGAATAAACAGAAGAAAAAACAGGTTTATCATAAAAAATAAAGAGTTCCTATTTTTCCAAATGTTCCATATCGCATAAGGAAAAAAGTACTTCCACTCAACTACTTGAATATTGATTTCCGATTCCTGACAACCCTTCTTGATCCTCTCATTCAAAGGGTAGTCGATAGATTGACCCAGATTAGGCAATCGAGTGGTTGAATTCCACATCTCTTTAACATGCTTACACCCATGCAAAATGTGATCTATGTCCTCCACCCCAGAGTAATAAATTTGGCACAGAAGGTTCAAATTACATCCTCTATGGTTCAATAGTTTGCTGGTGGCTAGTCTATCTTTAAGGCATAACCAGATAAAATACTGAATTTTTAGGATAGTCTGAATCTTTCAAACCCAATCCCATTGATTAATCACCTGGTTGTTTGTGTCATGACCAGTTAAAAGAGAGTATGCAGATGTTGTAGAGTAATTCCCCGAGTGTGTGCCATTCCATATTTGCGTGTCCGATGATACATTGGTCTTGTCCCCTGGAGTACCTCGAAACATGTCCACAAATTTTTTGGGGAAGTCAAAAGATGTTCTATCTAGATTCCACTCTTCATTTTGGAAGACATCTCCTACCATCAGTCCGTCTCTTTCATAGTTCAGTGGACCATAGATTGCCGCTCGTAGGGGTTGATTACTCACCCAGTTATCGTGCCAAAATTTAATATCTCTACCATTTTCCACCACCCACCCTGAACCTAATTTAAGGGTGTTCATACCTTCATTAATTGCTCTCCAATTACAAGGCGTTTTATTCGAAGTAGTGAGAGAAGTTTCATCCTGCTTAAAAGTTCTGTTTCTAATAACCACAGCCCAAGGAGCCGTATCCTTCTTCAATCTCCAAGCCAAACTCTCCAATAGTGTTTTGTTACGATACACCGCCGACTGCAAACCAAGTCTCCAAATTTTTTCGACTTTATTATTTCCTCTCAATTTATAAAATGAATTTTTCTTTCTCCTATTGCACATAATACATAGTACATTTTCTCTCTCCTCCCTTTAATCTCAATCAAAATGGAGTTCCTTTTTCACGCTATCTTCTCTTCCTGCACTGTGAATTGCATTCTTCCCAAAAAATAGGATACTAGGCAGAGCTGGAGTAAGTTGAAGAACAGAGATGTCTACCTCCACTCTCTCCCTCTAACTCCATAACCCCACTTTCAATATTTTGAGGATAAAATTGAATCTGCAAGGTTTGTTTTTGTATCGATTTCTGCAACTATAAATCGGAGGTTAGCTAGGATTGATGATTAGAGTCTGTTTTGGGTAATTGGGTTCTTCCACGCCCCAGGCCTATTGTTGTCTGTATATTTTAATTGAGTCCTCGGTTCCATGACATTGTCCCTGATGCAATCAAGTGTCTCTCACCAGATGTCTAGAATTTTGATATCAATGCAGTATGTAATGCATCAATTATCTATGAAGCTAGAGTAAATTGTCTTGCTTGTTCAATTTGGGCACCTCAGGCACTCGTGCTACGTTCTCATGACATTGTTATTTTTATTTTTTTGGTAAAATTAACGCTTTACTCGATGAATAAACGTCGTGATACTCGATCACGGTTGTTCGTACATACAACCATTCGCTATTAAACATACAAATGGAAGTGGAGGTCTTTCGACCCAATCGTTGAGACTCACTCCCAATCTCGCTTGTTTGGCTATCCAATCCGCGCATTCATTCGCCGTCCTTGGAATCATTCGCCAAATCACTTGCTCGACTCGACTTGCTAGGGTTCAGATATTCCTTATAATGGAAGCCACCCTCCAATGTTTCGGCTCATCCACTATTTGTTGGTATACGTCTTGTGAGTCCGTCTCTTTCACAATCTTTATCCATCCCGATTCAAGTGCAAGTTTTATCCCCTCTTGAATAGCTATGGCCTCCATAGTTTCGATGTCATCGCCACGGTACCTTCGGTTTAGTCCACCCAACACTTTACCTTTCTTAACTCGTGCCACCACTCCTATGCCGGCTCGTCGTGATTGTTTACACCAAGATGCATCACAATTGACCTTGATCGTGTCCTTGCTCGGTGGTTGCCACTGTGGGTTCGGTCGGTCGGTAGTAGGTGCTCGGTCTGTTGGCCTATCCCCACTGGTTCGGTGTCTCTCTTGATGTTCCATGTAGGCTAGCCTTATCTCCTCGATGACTCCTCGTGGGTTTGGTTGTTTTGCTTTATCGCGTCTTCCAAATGTGCCAACATGTGAGTAAGGTTAGGATCCATCTTCTATCGGTGCATGCTCCTTGCCCCCGCGGTTCGGTTCGTCTCTCTTCGAGCCATTGAGTCATGTCTTGGTTGATGGTTCGGTCGGTCCTTAGCCCTAGCGCACCGCTCCACACCCGTTCAGTCCACCCATATTCAAGGATCATGTGCTCCCTTGTTTCTACTCCCCCACATATTGGGCATCCCAGATTTATGTTCATAACTCTCCTCGTCATGTTTGCTTTGACGGCCAATGCATTGGTCGCTAAACGCCATACAAAATTCTTCACATTGGGTAGTGTTTTGGTTGCCCAAAGCCCCTTCTAAAACGTACCTTGAACTGCAAGGTTCTACCTTGGTGTTTGGTCGGCTAACTCTCGGACCTTGTGGAAACCGATCGTAGCATTGGTGTTCCGTCCCTTGTATGAGGCCATATATATCGGCCCAAGCCTCTCTCTTGCGGTAATGGGATGTTGAGGATGTGCTCGGCATCTTCGTGGTTGACAATGTTTCTAACCAACCCCTCGTTCCACCTACCATTCGGCAATATGAGATCTTTCACCCTAAGCCCGCCTCCATTCTCTATTTCATGCTCGATATTGACCCTCTTGCTCGCCTTTGTATAGAGCCATGGGTCCTCATAAACACGCACATTTTCCCTCGTACCGATCATCCATACCCCCTCTTGTCGCATAATGTCTCGACCATGTATCATGCTATGCCATCCCCACGACGCTCGTCCCCCCTTTTTTTTTGCCTCAAGGAACGAACATCTTGGGCAGTATAGCCCCTTCAAAACCTGTGAAACAAGTGCATTCAGTTCGATTACTATTCTTCCTGCCATCTCCGTGAGTAGGGCCGTGTTGAAGCTTTGTAGTTCCCGGAACCCAAGACCCCCCGTTTCCTTAGACCTTGTTAAGACCTCCCATCGTCGCCAATATGTTTTCTTCCCCTCATTTGTTTGCCCCCACCAAAAGTCCGCAATTAGGCCATTAATCTCCGAGCACCAAGTATTAGGCAACCGAAAGACACTCATAACATATGTGGGTATTGCGGTTATGATTGCGTTTATGAGTACCTCCTTTTCGGCTTGGGTCAACGTCTTCGGTCTCCATCCTAGGAGTTTTTCTTTGATTTTTGTTTTGAGAGATCCCAAAGCCTCCCTCTTGGAACGTCCCCATATCGAGGGTAGGCCCAAGTACTTGCCCGGATAATGTGTGCTTCGTATGTGTAGTGCGGTCTCTATGCCGTGCCGATCGGTTCTTGTCGCCCCTCTATTGAAAAAGAGAGCCGACTTATCCCTATTGATTCGTTGACCGGACACCGCGCAATATTCATCTAGTACCCCCCTTAAGGTTTCGACATTGGCAATGCTCCCCTTTATGAAGAAAAGTGAGTCGTCCGCGCAGAAAATGTGGTGTAGTTCCGGGCAATGTCTCTATAGAGTTATCTTCTCGTTCACCCCTCCCTCGCAGCCCCAATCAACCTTCTTGATAATACATCCGCAAGCAAGATAAACATTGTTATTCCCTCGGACATTGTTATCATCTAGGGGAGTGTTAACTGTTAAGTCTATAATTTATTCTCTATGTCCCACCAAATTGCTTATGTAGTCCTCCAATTATTATTTTATGTGATTAAGTGCCCCAACTCATCTAGTTTCTTGAATTCCGCCCGTGCGTGATGTTTATAGCTAACGTCGTTTAAACGTAGACATGTTATGACAGTGAAAATATGTAGGCGACTTTCCATATAGAAAAAATATATATTTAATCATATATCATTGTGTGCCGGGTGTTCGAGCCACATTGCTTCAAATTTAAACCGTCGTCGAGCCCTTTTTTCGGTTGGTTTAGTTGGATCACCATCGGTGTATGATCCGACCCGATAGGTAGCTCGTTTAGGAACCTCCCTCTTGGATGTCTCTCTGCCCATTCTTTTTTATCTATCACCTGGTTCAATCGTTCATTGATTCTATCGCTCCCGCTCCGATTATTACACCACGTATGTGGGTTCCCGGTTGCCCCCAAGTCCTCCATTTGCAAATCATCAATTAGTTGCTTGAACTCATCCATTTTTCGTTGTGATTTCCACTTTCCACCCTGATTTTTATGTGGGTAACATATTGTATTGAAATCCCCAAGTATCATCTATTGACCATTCGACTTCCTTCTAGAATTCTTAGGAGATTCCAGTTTTGTGATCATCCTTGCGCCTCCGTGCTTCCGTATACCAACGTCACATGCATTGGTTCATCATGTGTTTTTATGATTACCTCCTATTCTATATATGTCGGGTCGGCATAGGTGATGTGCACCCTAGTTTCGGCTGACCACCATAGTGCTAGCCCTCCTGATGCTCCATTCGATCCTACATAGTATTTGTTGTCCATCCCCATTCGTGCTCTTATCTTCTCGCAGTAGGTATCACCATTCTTTGTTTCCATTAAGAAAATGATGTTCGGGTGATACCTTTTGTTGAGGTCTCGAAGGTGTTGATCTGTCAAGGCTGACCCCAAACCCTAACAATTCCATGATATGATACTCATTGACCCCGCGTGACTGTTCCAGGACAGCCACCAGAACCCTTTTCCTGCTCGTGTGTTTCCACTTATGTCTGGTTTTCCCCACGTTTCCTTTCTATCCTCTTCTTTTTGATGGGGTTTATTTTGCTTCCCCTTACCATCAGGATAGTTCTAGTCCCCGGGTTCATTTCCCCTCCCTTCTTGTTAGGCTATAAGTGTGTCACACACTTATGTTTAAGGGTCGTTTTACAATTATCGTTAGTTATAGGGACCATCTTACAATTATGCTGTTCTTTGGTTCTGTTGCTTTACCTATATATGTCTACAGTGTAAGGGACAAGAACAATCCTATTCTGAATGCATTTTCTGTAGTGTTTATCTTTGTCTCTCTTCAGTGTTCTTCCTTTTATCCTTTCTTCTTCTTCTTCTTCTTCTTCTTCTTCTTCTTCTTCTTCTTCTTCTTCTTCTTCTTCTTCTTCTTCTTCTTCATCTCCCTAAAATCCAACCTAATCTGTAAATGTCGACATGATATCAGAGCTAAATCGAGCCTGAATCCTAAACCCAGTCCTGTTTCTTGCTTGATTTCATGGAAGAACATCACCTGCCTTCGCCAACAAGAAAGTAACTGAGCTGGTCGGTGAAGAGAATTTCCAGTCATGGAAGCAGTAGGTCTTGCTGTAAGTTCGACGCTACAACCTAGAGAATCATCTCCATGGGATGAACATACCTCAGTTCCTGGAGGATGAGATAGAAGCTTCCATACCAAACCCTGCGTATGCAAAGTTTCTTCAGCAAGACAGCTCCCCAGCTTCATGGCTCCTAGCATCAGTATCCTCACATGTTAGTAGAGGTTTAATAGGCTGCATGACAGCTGCTGCTATATGGCATAAACTGCACCGTGATTTTTCATCATCCTCAACTACTAGGATTATGCATCTATATGATAGACTCAAAGTTAGGAAGCATGTCCATCAGTCCATGCGTGACTATCTCACTGAGATACAAACCACATGTGATAGTCTAGCTAGTTGTGGTCACCCAATAGAAGAAATGCAACAAATATCGATAGTCTTAAATGGTGTTAAGGATCAGTATGACAATGTGATAACTGTTATTCATGCCAGTCAGAACCCTTACACCAATGCCTCAGTGAGTTATGTTCTGCTTGAAGCTGAGTCTAGGCAGTCAGATTTGTTGTTTGATGCGAATGTTTCTGTAAAAGTTGCTGCTGCTAAGATACCCACTGCTGCTAAACCTGTCATTGCTTATGAGGAAAATAGTTCAGGGGTTAAGGATAGTATGTATGTGATGCCTGCCAATACTGGCCTTCTATCCACACCACAGCACCACCCTCCTACATTTTTCAGTCAGCAGCCTGGTAGGGGTAGGGGTCGTGGTTTTGGTAATAACCGACTTCAGTGCCAGTTATGTGGTAAGTTTGACCATCTCGTGCACAGATGCTTCCACAGGTTTAATGTGCATTTCACATCCTCAGCACCCTCTGCTAACCTTGCCTCCTATGACTATGAACCTGACCCTTTCACACACCAACAACCATCATCACCACAATCCCATTACCCACAACCTCAAGTGAACAAATCTCAAGTTTATCCTCAATCTGCTCAGACCAACACCATATCCCTTCCCACTGCTCAGTCTCACCAAATGCTTAAATACTCACCATACTCTGTGTCACCATATCCTCATCCTGCCCCACCGATCTATCCTTATATGATGTCTCCTCCCTGCTTTGTTAATCCAGCTCCTCCATACTTTGCATTCCCTGCCTTCCCTAACCCACAGCTTCCAGCAGCCAATGCCTCACCTCAGCCTTCATCCCAAACACCCTTCCAAGCAAACCTGACCAGTGGCTCAACCACAGCTTCAACTGACGGAGGCTGGTTCCCTGACTCTGGAGCTACGAACGACCTGACTAATGTCAAGCCTGCTCCACACATGTCATCTCCATACTCTGGCCCAGGTAAGGTTCTAGTTGGTAATGGCTCTTCACTTCAAATTTCTGTAATTGGTTCTTCATCATTACATTCCTCTGGAAAACAACTTGTTCTTAATAATATGCTTTACACACCTGCTGTTACTAAAAATATTCTTTATGTATTTCAGTTTTCAAAGGATAATCAGGTTTATTTTGAGTGTCATGCGACACACTGCTTGGTTAAGGACTCCATCTCCAACTGTGTGCTGCTCAAGGGGTTTGAATCAGGGGGTCTATATCGTCTTGACCTATCTAGTTTTCAGTCTAGGAATAATAGAGTAGTAGAGTCTGCTGATGTCTATCCAGACCAGTGTCTGAGTCTTCAAAATAACTTTCAGTTCTTTTTGTAATAATGCGTTTTTACCTGCAAAAACTTCGACTTTTCAAGTGGATGATAATAACAAATCTCAGTTTATGCTTCCGCCTGCTTCCTCTAAATATGTTACTGATGTTTTTGATGACTGTTCTTCTACTACTTATCCTACCAATCAGTCCACCTCTGTTTTACCTGACTTTGAATTCAACATCTTCATTTCCACACTTAAGAGCACTGATTCATCTAATCTATGGCACATGCGACTGGGTCACCCCTCTAAAAACATTCTGGTTAATTTCCTTAGGCTTCAAAATCTTCCCACTAACCATGTTTCTTCTGAGTGTGCTGCCTTTGCAGTTGGGAAGAGAAAATCCCAGCCCTACTCTTCTTCGGACACCATCTACTCTCATCCTCTGGAACTGGTATAGGTAGACTTATGGGAACCTGCCCCTTTCTCCTGTACCAATAACAATTACTACTTAAATATTGTTGATGCTTTCAGTCGTTATACCTGGATTTATTTCTTACATCGTAAATCTTATGCTGCTAAGGTATTTTGTGAGTTTCATGTGTTGGCAGAAAAATAATTTGGAACTACACTCAAGGCTGTTCAATCCGATGGAGGAGGTGAGTTTCACTTTCTTACTTCGTATCTTTCTCAATTTGGAATAGTTCATAGGGTGACTTGCCCATACTCAAGTCAACAAAATGGTATGGTGGAGCGTAAGCACCGCCATATTGTTGAGCTTGACCTCACCCTCCTTGCTCAATCATCTGTCCCACTCCACTACTGGACAGATGCATTTTTCACTGCTGTTTTCCTCATTAACAGACTACCCTCCAAAATCCTGAACAATTGTCCTCCTCATGAACTCATATTTCGGGTCAAGCCTGACTACTCCTTTCTCAGAGTCTTTGGTTGTCTGTGCTTCCCACATCTGAGACCATATCGTTCTCACAAACTATCCTTCAAGTCAGAACCCTGTGTCTTCCTTGGGTTTTGCTCTGATCATCATGGGCATAGGTGTCTTTGTTCTTCTGGTAGAGTTTATGTCTCTCGAAATGTAGTTTTTCATGAAACTACATTTCCTTTCGCTGACACCACATGCCCCTTCTTTGCATCTCACACCCCAAAAATCTCTGCTTCTTCAGAACCTTTCTTCATTCCTTGTGACCCTTTCTTTCAACAACCCACATCTGTTCCTTCTACTGTGTCTCACTCTTCTGGTCCTCATGCTCATGCTCACACCTCTGGTGAGTCCAGTTTCCCTTCCACCGCACCTATTCAGTCACAAGTGACACCTCCTATTCAGGTACCCGTCTCTTTTTTACCTGTCTCAGCTCCAGACCTGTCTTCACCTACTGATGTATGCAGGTATGTTCCTTATGGATCCACCCCAGTTCCCATTGCTTCCTCTGACCCCTCCCCATATACTCCACCACCTGCTCATTCTGATCAGTCCTTCCCTACTTCTCAACCAGCTCACCCTTCTTCTTCCTCTCACCCTTCTCGCCCCAAATCCTCTACAAATGTGCATCCGATGCAAACCAGATCAAAAATCTCACTTCAAGGGCTCACTGTCTCCCTTAATCTGTCTGATGACCTCACCAAGTCTGAGCCTCGCACCATTCATGATGCTCTTTAATCTCCACACTGGCTCCAGGCTATCCAGGAAGAGCTTACTTCCCTTTCTTCCAACAACACGTGGAGCCTTGTCCCTCTCCCTGCAGGGAGAATCCCTATAGGTTGTAAGTGGATCTTCTGTATCAAGAAAAATGCTGAAGGAGAAGTTGTCAGGTACAAGGCTCGCCCTGTGGCCAAAGGCTTCTCTCAAAAACCAGGTTTTGACTTCCAGGAAACTTTTAGTCCGGTTATCAAATCGGCAACAGTTCGTATAATTTTATCCTTGGATCTAACTCACAAATGGTGTATCAGACAGGTGGATATCAACAATGCCTTCCTTCATGGGGATCTTCATGAGGAAGTATTCATGGTGCAACCTTCAGGTTTTGAAATTCAGTCCCCTGCTTCACCTAATCTGGTATGCAAACTTCAAAAGGCACTTTACGGTCTTAAGCAAGCTCCCAGAGCATGGTTTGAAAAGCTCAAATTCTTTCTTCTCAACTCACTTTGTTTCAAAGTTTCTACATCTGACAGTTGCTTGTTCATCAAATCTACCTCAGATTCTTTTGTTCTATTATTCGTTTATGTTGACGATATAGTCATAACAGGTACTTCTTCATCACTTGTCTCTAACATTGTTGATTCCATCAATGCGCGGTTTCAGCTCAAGGATTTGGTCAGCCTAAACTACTGTCTTGGCATGGAAGTAGTATCTGGGGAGGATTTCATTCTTCTCAACCAGAAGAAATACATTCTGGATCTGCTGGACAATGCCTCAATGATCAAACCATCTTCCCCACACCTATGACATGTACGTGTCTTTCCAAATCTGGTATGAGTATTTGCGATGAACCCTTCCATGATGAAACTCTTTATAGAAGCACAATAGGTGCTCTTTAGCATGTATGTATCACAAGACCAGATATTCACTTTGCTGTGAACAAGCTTAGCCAGTTCATTCATGCCCCAAATACCAGCAGTTGGAAAGCTGTCATTCACATACTTAGATACCTCAAGAGTACTCTTAATCATGGTCTTTTGTTTAGAACTACTCATTCTCCTGTTACTGATATTTCGCTAACCTCATATTCTGATGCTGACTGAGGGGTGATTACACTGACCGCCGATCTATTTCAGGTCATTACCTGTTATTAAATGGCAATCCAATAGTGTGGAGCTCCAAGAAACAGTCAGTTGTGTCCAGGTCCAATGCAGAGGCTGAATTCCGAGCCATTGCAAATGCAATGTATGAGATCCTCTAGGTTCAGTCACTACTCAAATAAATCGGTCTGCACACTCCAACTGTACCTGTGAGATGGACAGACAACAAAAGTGTAGTTGCACTTTCAGAGAACCCCATTCACCATTCAAAGATGAAACACGTCGTGATCGATCTATTCTTCATCAGGGAAAAAGTCCACTCAGGGGACATCTTAGTTAACTTCATTCCAGCATCTGAGCAAACAACTGATATCTTAACAAAACCACTAACAGAAAAACATTTCATCCCTTGCAGGAAGAAACTTGGAATTTTTTCACTCGAAGAACTGGAAGACCATTGTGTCTAATCCTTCCTACAAGGTACAGCTAGCTCTGTCTAGAGCTTCAGGTCAGTATGTAAAATCATCTTCTCCTTCTGACTGTGCTTCTCTTCATCTCTCACAACCTTAGTGCATTTTTGTGGATTATGCTGGTTTTGCTGTCTGCATCTTGTTTATTGATTGTAGCCTGTCTCCTCACTCTTGTTCATCTTACTCACTGATATGATCTTCTTCTGCTCATCCTGGTACGCATATGCCTAACCTATCCTGTTTAGCAAATCAGCAAGATTCACATGTCATCTGTTTATATTCTTATACTTGACTCTAGTCATTGCCTTTGTGAATCCTCTCAGCCTCATTCTGTTATATGATCTAGTCATTGGGTATGATATCTGTTAGCTTAATTCTGGACTGGCATAGGGCATGATTTGAGTCCAAAAACAGGGTGATCCCACAAGAAAATGTCAAGATACTTTCGGGTTTCACCCTTGAGGATAAAAAGATCAAGGCTCAAACCTTGCAATCATGCTGGTAAGATAGGAGCTCAAACTCCTCTGTCAGAGTAAAATAAAAACAAAAAAAAAGAAACAAAATAAAAGGGATAAACAAAATATATTTCAGATCGCATCTTAATTTTAATGCAAAAGCTGGTGTCATACCTTAATGCCAAGACATTATGAAATATGGTTGAGTATGATGCATTTTGGAAATCATAAAGAATCAGGTATATGGAGATTTATACATATGCTTATGTTATCTTCTGGTGTTGCTGAACGGTTTTTTTTTCATATGCCTTCTAAGATGACAGGTGAAGATCAATGCTATGAGCACAGGTGAGTCTATGATATGTGAGTAGCTAGTGCTGCAGTTGTAACTAATTGTGCTTTGCAGTGAAACATGTCATTCACTCCAGAACCACTTAATGGATGTTCTGAGAAGGTAAGAAAGTCCACAATCTGTAGGAGAAAAGAATGACACCTACAAACTACTTTGACTGATGCAAGCTCAAGACAAAAGGATGGTTAACTCAAATCAAGATCAAGTATGGGGAATGTTAGGCTATAAGTGTGTCACACACTTATGTTTAAGGGTCATTTCACAATTATCGTTGTTTATGTGTCGTTTTACAATTATCGTTAGTTATAGGGACCATCTTCTAATTATGTTGTTCTTTGGTTCTGTTGCTTTAACTATATATGTCTACAGTGTAAGGGACAAGAACAATCCTATTCTGAATGCATTTTTCGTAGTGTTTATCTTTGTCTCTCTTCAGTGTTCTTCCTTTTCTCCTTTCTTCTTCTTCTTCATCTCCCTAAAATCCAACCTAATCTGTAAATGTTGACACTCCTCTTGTTGTTCCTCCTATTGTTTCCTTCTCTTCATTGGCGGTGGCTCCTCCATCTCGTATCCGGTTCGTTTGAGGGTCATCTTATATAGGTATGGGCTTATTCCGGATGTGGGTTTTGGTTGTGCGGATGTGGGTGATGTGGGTGGGGTGTCCGACTGGTTTTCAACTATGTAGGTTTGGATGGATGTGATGGTGTTGTTTGCTTGGAGTTGGATGGTAACACTTTTTACAAATAAATTTAACAATAAATGAAAACTTTTTTTTATAACGAAACACCTCAAAATCTTATGTATCGTAATTATTTAAGTTCTAGTAAAATTAATATATATATATATATTTATTAAATTCATCATATATACATTTAATATTATTTGATCCCTCAAATCCCGTAAGCCCTGAGTGTGGAGTAGAAAAAGTAACAATTGGTATGCGATCTATCGATCACTTCTGATTATAAGCATTCTTACTGTAGTAAGGATGATGTATTGGTAGGGCTGTCAATTCGTGCGTGCGTGCGTGCTATCGTACACCATGACACGACACGACACGCACGAAAGTTCAACACGAAACACACGAAAATTTAATCGTGTCACACACACACGACACGAAATTTATTGTCTCAACACGACACGAACACGATAACACGAAAATATTCGTGGAAAGTCGTAACACGATAACACGATTTCACATTTTCACGAAAATAACACGGTAACACGAAAATAACACGGTAACACGATAACACGATTTCACATTTTCACGAAAATAACACGGTAACACGAAAATAACACGGTAACACAATAACACGATTTCACATTTTCATGAAAATAACACGGTAACACGAAAATAACACGGTAACACAATAACACGATTTCACGTTTTCACGAAAATAACACGGTAACACGGTTCACGTTCGCACGATAACACAACCTAAATAACATAAACACGTCCCCTCAAAGGCAAACAATCGTGTTATCGTGTTTTGAGACCTAAACACTAACACGACACGAAAAAACAATCGTGTTATCGTGTTATCGTACCATCAAAGGCAAACACGAACACGAATTTTTCGTGCGTGTTCGTATCGTGTTATCGTGTCGTGAGTGAAATTGCCAGCCCTATGTATTGGGTTATGCTATTAGCCTATGACTTGCAAAAGTCTATTTTCACTTTTAGTTTTCCTAACTCAATTCACCTTTTATATTTGGGAAAAGTATGAAAATGGTGCAACATGTTTGACGAAAATGATTTTCCAATCCAAACGATTATTTTTGGTCTCACATGTTTGAAAATGATAGTAATTGGTACCTATGTTACTTTCCTGTTAAAAAATTTAGTTAAACATTTTTTATATTTACAAAATTAACCAAATATTTTTCTAAAAGTTACAATTAAACCCTACAAATTTACACTAATGTTACAAAAAAGTCTTGATTCGATTCGAGCTACACCAAGGGTCCCCTAGCTAGGGTCCGAACCCAACCAGGTTCGGTCCAAACCGATTAGAGCTCCAATTGAGCCCCAATCGGGGGTCCTAGGGCTTGGGCCCGAACCGAAACCAGGTACCCATGGTTGGGTGACCTGGTACGGGTTAAGACCTAGACCCCCGATTGGGGCTCAATTGGAGCCCTAATCGTTTGAACCGGTCCAAACCTTGTTGGGTTGAGTTCAAACAATTGAGTCTCCAATTGAGCCCCAATCGGGGGGGGGGGGGGGGTCCTATGGTCTGGGTCTGAGCCTAGACCAGGTCACCAGAGTTAGGTGACATGGTATGGGTTCGGACCCTGGCTAGGGGACACCCGGTGTAGCTCGAATAGAGTCGGGACTTGTTTGTAACATTAGTGTAAGTTTGTAGGGTTTAATTGTAACATTTAGAAAAATATTTGGTTAATTTTGCAAATATGAAAAATATTTAACGAAGATTTTTAAGAGAAGAGAAACGGAGGTACCAATTACCATCATTTTCAAACATATTGATCGATTAACCATCACAAAAAAACATGTTGGACGAAAAACTATCTTGTGCAAACATGTTGAACCATTTTCAGACTTTTCCCTTAACATTTTAGATTACTTTTTCTATGGTTTAATGAATTTGTTTTACCCATGTATACCTGAAAAAAACAAGTAATACAGAAATATCGTCAGTTTTTTAAAAAAATTACAAAAGTATACCTAACCGCGAATACCATTTGCGGATAGAATTTTTTTTTTGTTGCTATCTGCGAATTGTGAGCATTTAAACTGTACTAGTGAATCTCATTCGCGGGTGGGAAACTCTACCAGTGAATGGGATTGGAGGGTGGAGCTTCACCCAAAAGTTGAAGCTGTTTCACCTAGGCGAGATGAAAAAGACGAATGACAGCCTGCAGGAAAAGAAGACATTGCAATGGTAGGCCATACATACGAATGATGATTTGAAGGGATGCTTCCACCTGTGAATGTCATTCGCGGGTAAAAGTTACACTCGTGAATGCCATTCGCGGGTGATACATTTTCTATCCACCCGCGAATACCATTCGCGAGTAATAGTTTATTATACTCACCAGCGAATCTTATTCACGTGTAGGTATACTTTGATATTTTTGTTCAAAACTGAAGATATTTTGGTATTTATTTTTATTTTAATGTATATTTCTATGGTTTTATGATGGGTAAAAGAAGTTAGTTTTTTTTGTTCTTTTTAAGTTAACAATGCATTTTCGACAAAGTTAGAACTTATTATAAATCCATTTGACAAATTTCTCTCTATACTTCTCCATCCCTTAGCTTTATTGATGGTAATAAACGTGGTAGATTGAAGCATGTTGATAATAATTTCAAGAGAAATAAAAGTTTGATATCATGTTAAAATTGCTTCTTATGTTGGACTTGATAAGATCCTTATGCATATATACAAATAACATTCTAGGAATACTAGAACTGTATCATACATCATATATTCAAAGCGTTCATGGTTCTCAAAATGTTTCAAATGCTAGTATTTTTATAATTATATATTATGCTCATGAATGTGATGAATATAAATGACATAATAATACATTAATACTAGTTAGATTTCAATTGTTTTTTTTTCAAAATATACCAAATTTGAATATCAAATACCCAAATGTTAGGATGTATGTATAAGGTAGCCTGTGATGCAAGGAAGTGTTCTGTATGTGTCAATAAGGTTAGAGAAGCTAGTAGAAGGTTGTAGAGTGTCCAAGTTGTTCTAGTTGTGTATAGGCTTAGTTCAGTTGGTTTGTATAAATAGGATTAAGTTGTGATAGACCAGTTAATTCATTTCAATAGAAAAATTTCAGAATCTGTTAGTATGTTACAAGGTTGCTTAGTCTCTAAGCTTTCTTTCGTATTCTTATTCTCTTAATCTGGTTCATGCTCAGATTACTGATATGGTATCAGAGCCATTCTGATCCGTTCTTCGCTGCAAGAATCAAGAAGTTCTGGTGAGATTATCTTGATTGATTCTAATATTCTTTTGCCGTCTCTGTTATCTGCTCTGTTATCTGCTCTGTTTCGTTGCTGGATATTGCTGTTCTTCAGAAGCCATGGATGAAGTCATTCCTGCGTTTTTCAACAAGAGGATTTGTCAGCTGATAGGCGAAGACAATTTTCAAGCGTGGAAGCAACATGTTTTACTGGTTGTTCTCAATCTAGAAGGATATCTGTTTGGAAATATCTTGCCTAATAGATGATGAAGATGGAAATAAGGTACCAAATCCTGAATTCCCTAAGTACTACCAACAAGATTCTTTTCTTGCGTCGTGGCTGTTAGCTTATATCTTCTCCTATCAACAAAGGGCTGGTAGGATGTATGACTGATGTGTCTCTATGGAATAGACTTCATCAGAATTTCTCATCTTCTTCTACAACACGTATTATGAGCCTTTATGATTGGTTGAAGGTTAGGAAAATGCTAAATCAATCTATGAGGGATTATCTTACGAAAATTCAGCGTGATAGTTTGGCTAACTGTGGCCACCCTATAGAGGAAATGCAACATATCTCTATCATATTGAATGGTGTTAAAGGTCAATATGATAGTGTGATTGCTGTTATTCATGCGAGCCGTAATCCGTATGATTTGTCTTCTATTTCATCTGTGTTGTTGGATGCTGAAGCCAGGTAGAAAGATGTGTTGTTTGATACCTCCTTAGTGACTGCAAATGTTGTAGTAAAAAGCTCTGAACAGACGAACAAGTTAGCAGCGGATTCTACTAAGGATGCCATAGTTGATACATGACAGTCACACCTTAAGGTGAACAGCTATGACTATCAACCTAATCCTGTTCCCTATGGTCGAGGAAGAGGATATGGAAACAATAAACCGCAGTGCCAATTGTGTGGAAAGTTTGGTCACCTGGTACATCGATGCTACCAGCGGTTTAATGTTAACTTTCAAGGTGTGACAGCACAGTGGTCCAATGATAACATCAGTGCAAACCCGTCGACTGTGCAATGGAACGATGATGACACAATGTCATATGTAAATTTTGCTGTTTCAAAACCAGCAACACCATCATACAGTTCTGCTGCTCAACCAATTTCTAATCTTGGTCATGTGAACGTTATCCCTGTCAGATATATGGATCTTCATATCCTTCTCCTATGATCAACCCTTGTTTACCTCCTCTTACAACTTATTACCCTTCCTACTCCTACATACCTCCTATTTTTCCGATGACAAACACTACCACATCATTTCCTCCTTTGTCATATAATCCTACCTCTCCTTCGGCACCAGTTCAGTCTGCCGGTAATCCCCATCTTTGGATAACTCTCATCAAGTTCGCTTAACGATGGCTTCAGTCAGTGGATCAAGTACAGCAGACAAAGCTTGGTACCCAGATTCAGGAGCAACATACTAGTTCTCTCATGGAGTACCAGCTGGGACTCAATCGTATTCTGGTTCTGGTAAGGTTCAAGTTGCTAATGGTAACTATCTAGATATTAGTAGCATTGGTATTTCAGTTATTAACACTTCATCCAAACCTCTGGTGTTACATAATCTGCTTTACATTCCTCAAATTACTAAAAATTTGGTCTCTGTATCGCAATTTACCAAGGATAACCAAATATATTTTGAATTTCACTCAACTCATTGCGTGGTCAGAGATTCTCAGAGCCATCAAGTGTTGCGTAGAGGATCTGAAAGTGTTGGACTACACAAACTAGACTTTAGTACATTTGTTAATAAGAATGTGATGAATTTTGTTGCTCATCATAAGAATGATGCTTGCTTTGCTGTCAATTGTACTAATTCTGATGTTCTGAATAAAACTGTTGAGTGTAATTTTACTCAAATGAAGCTTTCTCCTATCATTTTACACCAGCGTTTGGGTCATCCCTCTCAAAAAATTCTTTCGTCTGTCATTAAACAAACTAATATGATTTTTTCTGCTTAGATACCTGTTTGTAATGCGTGTGCAATTGGGAAAAGTTGTAAACTGCCTTTTGCTATATCTCATACAGAATATCATGTTCCTCTTGAGGGGCTTGAAATGGACTTATGGGGACCTACACCTGTGTTTTCTAATGGAAATAGGTACTATCTAAGCAAAGTTGATGTTTTCTCTCTGTATACCTGGATCTATTTCTACAAAAACAAGAGTGATGTGTCTGTTCTCTTTCCGCAATTTCAAAAAGCTGTTGAAAACCAGTTGGGTTTCAACATAAAGGTTGTTCAGACTGATGGAGGTGCGGAGTTTAAGGCTTTGGCTTCATATTTTCTTCAGCATGGCATTAAGCATAAACTCAACTGTCCCTACACATCTGAACAAAATGGTATAGTGGAAAGAAAACACAGGCATATTGTTGAGATGGGATTAACATTACTAAATCATGCCTCATTACCAATGCAATACTAGAGTGACTCTTTATTTACAACTGTGTTCTTGATAAATAGATTGCCTTTTAAGGTGCTGGATAATGTTTCACCGCATGAGAAATTGTTTTGTAAACCTCCGGATTATGATTTCTTAAGAGTTTTTGGTTGTCTTTGTTTTCCTTTTATTAGACCATTTAATAAACACAAATTAGAATTCAGATCTACACCTTGTGTGTTTGTAGGATATTGTGCAAATTAACATGGTTATAGGTGTACGGATGATTCAGGCAAAGTGTATATTTCTAGACATGTTAGATTTAATGAATACGTGTTCCCTTTTTCTGTGAAGTATGGTTCGTTTATGTAGTATGGTGCAGTGATGAATACTGCTACGTCTTTACCTTTCTTTCTACCTTTCAATGCTTCAATATGCACTCCAATTGATGATGTTGCAGAAAAATGTGCAGTTCCAGCTCAGGAATATCCTTTGGTGAATAGATCGAATACTTATAAAGGGTATGATACCGCTTCTCCTGATGAGTCTCCACCAATTAATACTGAGTCATCTCAAGAAGATCAGGAGCACAATCAGACCACTTCTTTACCATATGAAAATGTTGTTACATCCTCTGTTGCTGCTCAAGATAATTCTTCATATGTAGTTAGATATGGCCTATCAGAGTCATTGTTTGTCCCTATTAGGCCTAATCATGAAGTTTCTGAATATGGTATTAGACCAACTTTACCAACTATACATGACTCAATTGTTGCAGCTTCGTCTGCTGCAAATTAAAACAGCCAACCTGCAAATAATTGTCACTCTATGCAGACTAGATCTAAAACAAGAACTTTAGTTTCTTTAACGACTTATGTGGTTGATTCTACGAATTTCACTAAAAATGCACCTAATGATGTTCACACTGCAATGCAATATTCAGAATGGTCAACTGCTATTCATGATGAGCTTCAAGCCTTGGATGCCAATAATACATGGTCATTAGTATCATTACCTGGAGGCAGAATACCTATTGGATGCAAATGGCTCTTTAAGATCAAGAAACATTTTGATGGTTCTATTGCAAGATATAAGGCTCGTTTGGTTACTAAGGGCTTTTCCCAAAAAGCAGGATTTTATTTTCAGGACACGTTCAGTCCAGTAGTGAAAGCTCCTACTGTGAGAATCATTTTAACACTTGCCTTGACACATAAATGGTAGCTTAGACAAGTTGATGTTAACAACGCCTTTTTACATGGTGAATTGTTTGAGGATGTCTATATGAATCAACCACCTGGTTTTGAGAAAACTGATGATCAAGGTAATGTTTTAGTGTGTAAACTCAATAAGGCCCTTTATGGTTTCAAACAAGCACATCGGGCTTGGTTTGAGAGACTCAAAAGTTTTCTGATTCAGTCTCTTCAGTTTTCTGTGTCTTTAGCAGATAGTTGTTTGTTTGTTAAGATGTCTACCACAGGTACTATTTTTCTTTTAGTATATGTTGATGATATTGTTATAACAGGTAGTGATAGAGCTACTATTGAATTGGTTATTTCATCAATTAATAGTGAATTCAAGCTGAAAGATCTTGGCTCTCTTAACTATTTCCTGGGTCTGGATGTGCAGATTGCTGAGGATAATTTGATTATAGGACAACACAAATACATCAATGAGCTGCTACAAAGAACTGGTTTGATGAATGCTGCACCTTTACTTACGCCTATGTCAGGTATCTTTCTAGCGAAGGTAGCTGAAGTTCAAGGGGATTCTCCTCTTGCAGACGAACATTTGTATAGAAGCATTATTGGTGCTTTACAGCATGTTTGTGTTACTAGACCTGATATAAATTTTGCTGTTAATAAAATGAGTCAATATATGCAACATCCTCCAGTCTGTCATTGGAAAGCTGATATTCGTATATTGAGATATCTTAAAGGAACAATAGAACATGGTCTTCGTTTTCGTGCTAATACTGTAGTTTCTTATGATGTGGTGTTAGTCTCGTACACGGATGTTGATTGGGGAAGTGATATACTTGATCGTAAGTCTATATCTGATCACTATCTCCTGCTCAATGGTAATCCCATAGTGTGGAGCTCCAACTAGCAACCTGTTATTTCTCGATCTTCAACTGAAGCTGAGTATAGAGCGATGGCAAATGCTGTTTGTGAAGTAATGTGGGTAAAGTCTCTTATGTCTGAACTTGATGTAAAATTAACCTCTATTCCTATCATATGGAGTGATGATACAGGAGTTGTGGCTCTGACAAAGAATCCCATTCATCATTCAAATATGAAACATGTTGAGCTTGATTTGTGCTTTGTAAGGGAAAAAGTTCAGAATAGACAGGTTATGGTTAATTTTGTTCCTACCTCGGATCAGCTAGCTGATATTTTGACCAAAACCATTACTGCTAAACAATTTGTGCCATTTAAAAAGAAACTTGGGGGTATGTCATTTAAAGAGATAACTACATATTCTCTTAATACAAAGTCTCATATTGAGGATGGAAATGTTCAGGAAGCTGTCTTAGATGATGAGTAAGTCTATGGTATCATCTGTTCTGTTTGGGTTGTCTTTTTTTTTTTCTCTCTTGAGATTTTTATTGAGAGGTATGTTTTTCTTATCTGGTTTTGTTTTACTTGATATTCACATGGGTTCTTGTTCCTGTGTATCCTCTGTTTTGATTGAATCTTCTTGTCTTTTATCTCCTCTATATGATTATGTACATTGCATTCACTTGGTATTACTTGTGTTCAGATTATCTCTGAATTGTTTCGTCTATTTCTGATTCTCTGTCTTGATTGACTTATCTATTTCAGACTTGAGTCTTACTTATCCTTATATTCTCTATACTGATATCAGTTTTATTGCTTTATGAATATCTTTCTATATGAATTTTTGATTATGCTATTGCAACTGCATGGATGAATTGCCCGTCTTCGATAAAAAAAAAGGACATAGGGTGAAATTTGAGTCCAAAAATAACACTCCTTTAAACAAAACATTCAAGACACTTTAAGGAGTTGTTTGAGGATAAAAATATGGATGAACATGAAAACCTCCCAACTTCATTGGTAAGATAGAGGAAAATGAACACCTCTTTGTCAGAATGCAGAAATGAAGAATTCTTGTTGAATATCAGATGAACAAAACTGGAGATGAAAAGGAAACATCTCAAGGGAAAGTTAGGATGTATGTATACGGTAGCTTGTGATGCAAGAAAGTGTTCCGTATGTGTCAAGAAGGTTTGAGAAGCTAGTAGAAGGTTGTAGAATGTTCAAGTTGTTCTAGTTGTGTATAGGCTTAGTTCAGCTGTTTTGTATAAATAGGATTAAGTTGTAATATATCGGTTAACTCATTTCAATAGAAAAATTTCAGATTCTGTTATTCTGTTACAAGGTTGCTTAGTCTTTAAGCTTTCTTTCTTCTTCTTCTTCTTCTCTTAATCTAGTTCATGTTCAGATTACTGATACCAAATAATCCGTTTTTAAAATGATTTACCAAACTATACAAACCCTCAAATGTGAGCACGGGTATAGGAGGAAATTCAAAATGATGAACAAATTCTCTCCCCCCGCAATGTTCCAGCAATGCCTCCTCTTGCAGCCATGGTGTCGAAGTCACGCATCCTCGTGCCCAAGTCGCGCCTCCCTTTGCTCAAGTCGTGTCGTGCCCTGTCTTGAACTGTCGTTGTGAAGTGCCTCCAACTGATTTTATGGTCGTTTTTTTTTCAAATTGTTAAATTGATGTAATTGCTATTTAGGATGCTAATCAATTGAATTTTGTATTTTGTTGTAGTTAAATAAATTATTGTATTAATATGTGAAATCCCATTTTTTTTCTTCAGTTAATTGTAAAATTGAATGTAATTACTATTTAGAATGCCTAAATGTAGAAAATTTATTATTTTTTAGTGGGTTTAGTTGTAATTAAAATGCATGACTTCATTATTGTAGTAAACCTAATATTTGGAATTGTTGTTAATTGTTAAATTGAGTTTTATAAGACCTAATTACTATTTAGAATGCCTAAATATTCAAAATTAATTAATTATGGTGTATTTTTGGTGAATTAAAAATGCATTATTTGATTAGTGGTGAAGCCTATTTTTTGAATTTTGGGGATAATGCTTTAGTTGAGTGTAATTAAGTATAATTATTATTTGGGCAAAGATAATGGATTGTGGTCAGGCAAGCTCATCTAGACAGTCAATCGGTTCACAGAAGGAGCCAATCGATCTTTCTCTATTAGATGGTCAACTACACCATATGTCACATCATGCCGTTGCGGATACAGTAACCAAAATTTCGACAGATACTGATTAATTCTTATTATTATAGTATTAATTAGTGTTATTAAATACTTAAATAAAACTAGAGCTAGACGTAGCTGTAGAGATGATAAGACTCTCCGGGCGGAGAAATGTTGGGTGGTAGATCCGACGACATGACATTGGGTAAATTGTTCTGGGTTTGGGCGAGATGCAAATATATCCCGATTGAAAATCAATGCGAGATTACTGTATGCTCTTTCCAAGAAGGCAAGAAGTGGCACCCAAAGACTTATACATTTTATCTCTCTACAGGTGAAATCACTATAACCCTTCAGGATGTCCAAAGGATATTGGGTTTTTGGGTTCACAGTCCACCAGTAACCGATGGTTATAGATTGCATGATCAAGAGGTAGACGTGGTTGACTTATGCCCACAACTATTGGGAGCAACCACGTTGCTGGGCAAAATAACCAAGACAAATGGGCAGTTATTCTGGTTGAAGGTAAGTGTTTCATAGGAAACCCATTGACTAAGACTGAACCCCAACAACTGAAAAAGATGTCATCCAGAGATCGCGATGGTATATTTTATACCTTCTTGGTGCCTGTTTATTCTCGAACACAAGCGGGGATAAAGTGACGCATGAGTACCTTGCTTTTCTGGTGGACTTACATAAAACATCTCAATACAGTTAGGCCTATGATGTATTGAGCTTTTTATACGCAGGTTTGTGCAAAGGTGTGTCTCCAATCAGAAAAAGTATCACGATATGTGCTATATTGGCACATATACTTGTTATTATCTAGAACAATAAAAAAGTTTTTTTTTAATCCTACCTAATAATCTATAATCTATTGTAGGTTTGGTGCTAGGAGCATCTATTTGTAAGTAGACCCATGATCTATCCTACCCTCACGCTTCTTACACATCAACCGATGGGGACCTGGTAAGAAAACAAAAACCTTATATCCTTAAATTAATCATATAGAGTACAATTTTTAATGTAACATTAGGAATTAGGTTATAAAAAAAAGACATAAAAGAAGAATCCAACACTTCACAACCGCCAGTTTTATTAAGATAAGTTGAGGGCACTTAGTGATGCCTATTTCATTTGAATATGACATGATTAAAATTATTATAATGGTAATTAAACAATATGACATACATTTTATATTTTTAGATAGATTGGAACCCTTAGAACATGCACCATATCCACAACCTCTCACCTATTTGTACGGATAGGGGTTGGCTACGCGTGCTCTGATTATTGCCGATCTACCTTAACAATGTTAAGTGACACATGTCGCATTGCATTTATCACTAAATCTAATTCCAACAACCTATCATAGATCCAATTGAAAACCGCCAAGATTGGAATAGGCTGCATAAACTGTGGATATGTCGCCTTGTGTCCCGTGGATCACCAAGCACACACAATACATAGAGTTGTGGACGAACAAGGTCAGGCTCTCGATACCGTACCGTGTTGGAGTACCCACCTCTGATTATATGGTGTGGTACCATAGGTATACGTAGACTTATATTTTTAATTGTTTCATTTTCATAATTGGTTTGTTCTTTCATTAATTTTTAATTGATTTCATACTACAAATGCGGGGGTGGCGTTACACGACCAAATTGGAAAAATCGTTATTAAATAAAGCAACATGTTGGTTGAAGAAATATGCAGAAGAGTTAATCCTAACATGTCATTACAATCACAAACTCATTGGTGAACTTGATCCGTTTGATCAACTCATGGTAGGCTTGTCCATTTAAACCGGTTTGACTGACCTGGTCTGGTTCTGGTCTAGTTTGAACCGATTCAGCTGAACTAGTATCAAAACCAGACTAGTTTTTAGGCTTCAAGTAGACCAGTTCAAAATGGTAGTTTCAATTCGTCGAATCAGCTCATTTTTTATACTGGTTTATACTTAAATTTAAAGCAAACCACTTTAAACCTATGTAATCAAACCACTTTAACCACTTGCAAACCCATTTGTGTTATGAACGTTCTGCTCTGAAAGACTTTTTCGCTATGTTATATTAGGTCAGGCCTATTAAGGACAACACAAACTCTCAAACCTTGAAACCCAAACAAAGAAAAGCAGCCTCCTTCCTTAGCCATGTTTGAGCCTTCGACGCCAGAGATGTCTTCAATAAACCAGCACAGAGAGCTACTCGTTTCCACCTTATTACATGTATGTAATCAAACTTTGTATGCCCTAATTTGTACGTCCTACAACAACTTCAGCTTACAAAGAGCTACATTGCTAAGTCCTTATCGAGCCCTACCTTGACGATATGGAGGAGGAAGAAGGAGATTGGGAAGGAGGGATTAATTATGGCAAAGGATATCAAGAGACTCCAATCCAACCCTATCCATCTAGACCGATTCATCAAATCTCATGTCTCCCGCTTGCTTAAGTCTAACCTCGTCTCTGTTGTTGCTAAGTTCCAGAGGCAAGATTAGTGTTTCCTTTGTATGAAGGTCCATCTCATTATTTTTAATAATTAACTAAGAAAGTTTGAGTTTTTTGAGTCTCTAGCAATTGGTGATGGAGCAAATGATGTGGGAATGCTTCAAAAAGCAGATAGTGATATGTCCATTTTTGTATTCTTATTATCTACTAAAACAAACAGAGAATATGTTGCATAAATATGTCTCTGCATAAAAAAATTAGAGCAGACCAGTTTGAACCGATTCTGAATCGGTTCAAACTAGACCAATTTTTCCACTTAAACCAGACCAGTTCTCTTAGTGATAAAAAAATACTGGTTTTATTAAAACCAGACCAGTTCAGTTTTGAACCAGCTCGACACCTAATTCATGGGACAACTAGTGATGTCGAGTTCCACAGAGGATCAATCCGACTGGTAATTTGACGTAATCGATCTTAAACCACCAATGACTTAGACTAGTCAAGTAGAAGAGGAAGTAGTTGAAGCTTCATGACCCGCTAAGATAAGAAACATTCATGGGGGGGGGGGGGGAGAGAAATATGGGTTGAGGGGGAGATATAGGGTTAGAGAGGGTGATCAAGGTATGGGTGGATGTATTAACTTTAGATAATATTATGTATTTGTTTTTTTTTCTTTTCTAATTTATATGTTGAGTCATACATCATCATAAGACGTACATGATGTCATAGAAAAGCATGGGGGAAGACATACATCACGAAGGGAAATAAGGGGAGTATACACAAAACTTCATATGTGTCGACGAAAACTAACGACGTGGAGTAGGGAGGAATTTGGCAACGACCAAAGGAGATTGCGAGTACAAAAGAAAACTTAAGGAGGCACATGCAAGGGGGGATGGACCAAGAAGCCGTAACGGATGAGAAGAGACTAAAGGGTAAACTCCAAGGGTTATGGACGAGGGAGGAGATGTATTGGAAACAAAGGTCGAGGGTTAAATGGCTAAGGGAGGGGGACCGAAACACAACATTTTCCTACCAAACTACAATATCTCGGAGGATGAGAAACCAAATAGGACGTTTGATGGGTGTGAATGGAGAATGGTTAACGAAAGAAGATAGAATAGCCGAGGAACAAAGGAGGTACTTCGGGGATATGTTCACATCGAAGGAAACTGAAGCGGGGCAGGACTTCCTTAGATGGGTACCGAACCACATAATAGATGAGATGAATGAAAACCTAACTAGGGAGGTGACAGATGGAGAAATCAGAGCAGCGACATATCATCTCGGAGGGTCACGAGCTCCGGTTCCGAACGGATTCCCGGGTCTATTCTATCAAAGGAACTAGAGCGTCATGGGGGTGGACGTCATCACCGCGGTCAAGGCTTTCTTCAGAACATGTACTATCCAAAACTCTCTAAATCATACCGATATTATACTGATCCCATAAGTGCCCACGCCTACAAAGCTGACTGGTTTTAGGCCAATAAGTTGCTGTAATTTCCTATAAAAATTATCTCAAAAGTTCTGGTGAATTGCCTAAAGGTGTATCGATCAGAACTTATCACCCCGTTCCAGAGTGCTTTTATATCATGAAGGAACATACATGACAACATTATGGTGGCACACGAAGTATTCCACCACCTACAGACAAGTCGAAACGAGGAAAAGGTGGAATGTGTGCTAAAGATAGACATGCAAAAGGCGTACAACCGAGTTGAGTGGAGTTTCCTTATCGACACACTAAGGAAATAGGGGTTTGCGAATAAATGTCTAGGATGGATAAAGCAATGCATATCGACAACCACTTACCAAGTGGTGGTAAATGGGGACCGAACCTCAACCATCAAACCGACACGGGGCCTCCGACAAGGTGATCCCCTATCAACTTACCTATTGTTACTACTCGCAGATGTGTTATCACGGTGCTTAGCGGGGGCAGTCTAGGAGCAAACCATACAGGGGATCACATTACAGAGACACTGCCCGGAACGCCACCACTATTCTTTGCGGATGACTCACTGTTGTTCATCAACCCTGGAGGGGGTAAACCCAAGATATTCGAACCGGACCAGCCTAAGTCAAAGTCAATCTGGCCCAACATAGAGTGGCCCAGGATCGAGCCCAGGATGATATGGACGCCAAAGGCTCCCTAGCTGACCGCCATTCTTCACCAAGTCACGACCTCCTACTGCTCGCCATGGGAGTGCTCGCCCCGAAGAGTGCCTTGCCTCTCTCCTCTAGGCCCACCAACCGTTAATAAGGAAGTGGCCACGATATCCCGTGTATCTCAGACACATATTCACTAAGGATTAGATATGGTAACTGCAATATCTCGCCGTAACTGCATTATATACTATCCAAATCTTCAACAACACAATATTCACTAAGATATACGGTTACCTTATACGGTTTGGTCTGTCCTACTCTATAAATACCTTTGCTTTACATACATTCATTACATTTTGAGCTATATACACACACATATACTCATTTAAGCATCGGAGAGGGACCCAGAGACACTCCCTCTATTGCGATCCCCTACTTGCAGGTTCACCGGAGCTAAGGCGAAAGCGCTGTTCAACCGTCACCTGACATTCAATTCACTGCCAGATCAGCAATCAGGAGTTTACGATCCAACATTTGGCACCGTCTGTGGGAATCGAGTAATATAACCATGAAACTCGATCACAAAACAACCGCTGAAACCAGACTCACGAGCAATCCTCAGACAACTCTGATTATGCCGTCGCTTCGCCGCTCCAGCAAGAGCCTCTCAGCCAGACAACACCGTATGCCGTTCCCCTGAGGACGACCCGAGAACATGTCGGTAATTCCAGACCGACCCCTAATCCCAACCACACCGAGACTCCAGCACCGCAAACCGTCCACATCGGCGTGGAAAACATCCAGTTAAACCCGGAGATGATATCATTGCTGGAAGCCATCCTAGGACAGGCTCGCCGACAAGCTCCTGCTCCCCAAGGAAACACTCGCCCCACTGTTACAGGGCCCTTACCGACTGAAACCGCGAATCCTGGCACCACAGCTCCCCAGGAGGATCAGGAGATGACATTGGGGCACCAGTCCCTACCCCCGGCATCCGCCGAACAGCCGGCGACTACCTACTCCACTAATCCTTCTGGTTCCCTGCCGAGCGGGACTTCGCCAAAGAATTGCACCCTGGACCAGGTGGACGACCTCATCAATAGAAGGCTCCAGGAAAGGCGACTGACAGTCGCAGCTCCCTTCAAGGAGCGATCTGCTCATCCCTTCTCCGACGACCTCGTCGCCATCAAAATCCCGAAAGACGTAGTCGCCCGGGCTATACCTGAATACAGTGGTTGAGAATATCCCACCATACATGTCAACAAACACGAGGCCTCTCTTCTGGGTAAGTCAAATGATCCCAATCACTTGGCTTTATTATTTCCATCCACTCTTTCGGGTTTGGCTTCGTCCTGGTTCTTCGGCCTCCCTGCAGGATATATAGGAACTTGGGCAGAGTTAATAAGCAAATTCCTGGAGAGGTACATGGGCGAGCGCCAACTAATGAAAAGCTTGGTCGCTCTGGATGAGGTCAAGCAGCAGCCTAGAGAGTCGCTGATTGATTTTTATGGACGTTTTCATCAAAACGTCACAGAGATAGATGGTCGAATCTCAGATGGGGAGATCATTCGATCCTTCTATCGAGGATTGGATGTGGCCAACAAGGCCTCGAGAAAGCTGCGCAACAGTTATCATGTGAATGAGATTGAGACCTTGGAAGAACTGGCGTCCAGGGCGAAAGGTTTCATAGACCTTGAGAGAGCGAACGTCGATGTTAACTTCCTGACGACCTTGCTAAGGGTGGTTCCTGAGCCCCGACGCGATGGTAAGAAGGAGGTTAAGAAGGAGAAAAAGGGAAGAGATAGCAGGCCCTAGATCGAGCCCAATCCAGTACCCAGAAATCCAAAGGTCCCTGAGTATTTTACGCCTCCATATAGGCAGATCTCAGCGGTACTAGTCGAGATGGAGAAGAGATCTTTGGCGAGGCCACCAATGCCTAGGAGGGGTGGTCAGCCCATGGGGAAGGATGTCGAGAGTTGCTGCAGATACCACAAGTGCAAGGGCCACAAGACTGATGATTGCCGCATTTTGAAGTGGGACATCGAGAAGCTGATTCAGGGGGAATGTTGAAGGAATTTGTGGTAGGGCGAGATAGGAGTCGAACGCCACCAAGGAGAAATCGTTCGCCGGCTCCTGCTGAACAAACTGATCCATCTCAGAGCAAGAGAAGGGTAAATCTGATTGCAGGAGGATTTGGCGCAGGAGGCGAGGGGTCACACGCAAGGGAAGTCTATGTGACTCAGATTTCTACAGCGGTCCAACTGGGAAAGCGACCCAGACCTGAGGAGGACATTGTCATCTCATTCTCCGAAGATAATTTGGCACATGTCAGAACCCCCATAATGATGCTCTGGTTATCACGGCTGATATCAATGGCTGTGATGTAATGAGGATTCTGATCGACGGAGGGAGCTCGACAGATATTCTGTTCCTGGACGCCTTCAAGAAAATGGGCAAATCAAAGCGTGACCTGAAGAGGGTCGACTTTCCATTGATTGGGTTTGCTGGGAGAACAACTTATCCACTGGGGGAAATAACCATGCCGGTGATCTTGGGCGAGGGATGGAAAAACATTAAGGTACCGGTCACCTTCCTGGTGATCGACTCACCTACGTCTTACAACGCCATCCTGGGGAGGACCACAATCAACCCCAACAAGATTGTGGCCTCCACAGTCCATCAGAAGATGAAGTTCCCCACACCCAACGGGATTGGAGAAGTACTTGGCGACCAGCCTTCCTCGCGACAATGTTATGTGAACTGCCTGCGCAGGAAGAACCAAAGGGAGGCCCACGCCATCGAAACAGATGCCGACCCTCGCGAGGATTTGGCTCGACCGGCGCCTATGGAAGAGTTAGAAGAAGTCTAGGTCGATGGACCAGATAAGAAGGTGCGCATTGGGACCACCTTGAATGATGATCAGAAGCAGGCCATGACTACCCTCCTCAAAGAATTCAAGGAGGTCTTTGCCTGGCAGCCGAGCGACATGCCAGGTATCAGTACAGACATTATCTCTCACGAGCTCAGGATAGACCCTTCTATCAAGCCGATCGCTCAGAAAAGAAGATCGTTCGGGACAGACAAACGCCTAGCGATCAGACAGGAGGTTGGCAAGCTGATTGAAGTTGACTTTGTCAGAGAGGTGAGATTCTAGAGCTGGGTCGCCAACCCAGTTTTGGTCAAGAAATCAAACGGCAACTGGAGGATGTGCATCGACTTCTGCGACCTGAACAGAGCTTGCTCTAATGATTCCTACCCCTTCTCAGGATTGATCAGTTGGTCGATGCTACCTGTGGTCACGAGATGCTGAGCTTCATGGTCGCCTATTCAGGTTACAACCAGATACGGATGCACCCATATGATGAGGCCCATACCGCTTTTTATGCAGACGGTGACATTCTTTGTTACAAGGTGATGCCCTTCGGTCTAATCAATGTCGGGGCGACTTATCAGCGGATGGTGAATCGCTTGTTCCAAGACATGCTGTGGAGAAACATGGAGGCTTATGTGGACGACATGCTCGTCAAAACCATCAAGGGCAATCCTCACACAACAGACCTCCGCGAAGCTTTGGAGTGCATGAGGAGACACAGCGTTCGCCTAAACCCTGCAAAGTGCGCCTTCGGGGTCAAGTCTGGTAAATTCCTGGGATTCATGGTCAGCGACCGAGGTATCGAGGCGAACCCGGAAAATTTCAAGGCAATAGAAGAGATGAATTCGCCAACCTGCCATAAGGAGGTTCAATGCCTAAATGGTCGCCTAGCTGCTCTCAATCGCTTCCTCTCCAGGGCGAGCGACAGGTCCCTCCCGTTCTTCAAAACTCTAAGGGTCAACCGCAAGTTCGAGTGGACGCCAGACTGTGAGGAGGCGTTCCAATCCTTGCAGCAGCACATCCAAACACTCCCAGCTCTGGCAAAGCCCATTCCAGGCGAGCAACTCTTCCTTTATCTGGGCATCAGCGACGTGGCAGCCAGTGGTGTTTTAATAAGGGAGGAAAATAATGTTCAGAGTCTAGTGTATTTTACTAACAAAATGTTTAATTCGGCAAAAATAAAATATGTCCAGATTGAGAAGTAACTCTATGCCTTAGTTATTGCTGCTCGAAAGCTGAGACCTTATTTTCACGCAGACGACATCACGGTCCTCACCAATCAACCTCTCAAAAACTTCCTGATGAAACCAGATTCTTCAAGAAGAATGGTCAAGTGGGCGATCGAGCTCAGCGAGTTCAAGATCAAATTTGCGCCAAAAATGACCATCAAAGGTCAAGCACTAGCTGATTTTATTGTGTAAAGCACAAGTAATGGTCAAATAGAAGCAGATAACAGGCCAAGTCAGTCAGCTGATAACAATCAGATCTGGGAGCTTTATACAAATGGATCTTCATCAAGAGAAGGCTCGGGGGCAGGTTTAATTCTCATTCCTTCTGAGGGCGAGCCTTTGAAATATGTGATCGCCCTAACGTTTTAGGCGGCCAATAAAGAAGCAGAGTATGAGGCTCTCAGACTGGCAAAAGGAATGGGCATATCTGCGCTTAAGGTAAAAAGCGACTCAGAACTTATTGTCAATCAGGTCAATGGCACTTATGAGGCAAGGGGGGGAAATATGAAAAAGTACCTCAGCATCGCCAAGAAACTCGTCGCATAAAGTCCAAATTTTGCGATTGAGTCTATTCCTCGCCAAGAGAACCAGATGGCAGACTCCTTAAGTAAGCTGGTATTTGGAGGAACGACAATTCAAGATGTGCAATTCCTGGAAAAAGGCCTTATGTTTAGTTCTTGATAACAGAGCAGAAGTCTTCAACATTCGAGGACAGGTCACATGGATGACTCCGTTTCAGAATTTATTAAAAGAGGGGATCCTCCCAGAAGACGAAGGAGAATCTACGAGGATAAGACGACTTTCAGCCAGTTACCTGATTATAGATGGAGAACTCTACAGGCGAGGCTACTCGACTCCTTACTTAAGGTGTGTTGCTCATCCAGAAACAGAAAGAGTTCTACAAGAAGCTCATGAAGGGGTGGCAGCATGCCACGAAGGTGCTCGTTTTTTAACAAGAAAGATCTTCAGGCTGGGACACTACTAGCCAAGTTTGGGAAAAGATGCGGCTGAATTAACGCAGAAGTGCGATAATTTCCAGCAATTTGCACCACGATCAGGTCGACCGCCAACACTATTGTCCCCAATGGCAGGTGTCTGGCCTTTTGCTCAATGGGGGATGGATATATTGGGTCCTTTTCCTATTAGCACTGGTCAACGCACTCACATGATAGTAGCGATCGACTACTTCACAAAGTGGATAGAGGCGAAAGTTTTGACTTCTACAACGGAATTTCAAGTCATCAAGTTCCTGAAGATCAATATATTTTCCAGGTTTGGCATTCCTAAAATACTTATCAGTGATAATGGTTTGCAATTCATAGGAAAGGAGCTCAAATGGCTCTGTGAAGAATACCATGTCATCCATCGTTTCAGCTCGGTACATCATCCTCAAACGAATAGGAAAGCTGAAGCAGCCAACAAGGTTATTTTTGCAGGACTCAAGAAAAGGGTTCGAGCATTCAAAGGAAATTGGGCAGAAGAACTGGAAAACGTATTATGGGCTATCAGACAATGCCAAAGACAGCCACTGGAGAAACACCCTTCGGTTTAGTGTACGGATCAGAAGTAGTGGCACCCACCGAAATAGCAGTGCCTACCCATAGAATCCTACATTTTAACACTGAGGCAAACGAAGTCGAATGCAGAACTGACCTCGACCTGGCAGAGGAAAAGAAGTGTCAATCAGAAAAAACACAAGCAAAGATGCGTCTGGCGACCGCTCGATACTTCAACAGAAAAGTCAGCGCTAGCCAATTTTTCGTGGGGGAGATGCTTATGAGAATGAACAAATTTACAAGACTGGACAATCAGAATACGCTTTCAGCTAAGTGGGAAGGACCATACAAAGTAGTAGAGATCGCTGCCCCAAGATCTTACTATTTGGAAACCACTGAAGGAGAAAGGTTACCTCGTCCATTCAATTCTGAACATTTAAGGAGATTTCATACATAGCTTGTAAATCAAAATGTTATGTCAATAAGAGCAAGTCATTCCTTCATGAAGCATGACCACTCGAATCAAATCGAAGAAAAAGACCTGACGCCAAGAGTCAGGCGAGGACCTGATGACCGAATCAGACATTAAATATAAAAGACCCGATATCAAAATTGGGCAAAAGCCCTGACGGCAAAGTCAAGCCAAAAGACCTAACAACAAGAGTTATGCAAAGCAAAAGCACTGACACCAAAGTTAGGCCAAAAGCCCTAGCGCCAAAGTCAGGCCAAAAAGACCTAACAACAAGAGTTAGGCAAAACCAAAAGCCCTGACGCCAAAGTCAGACCAAAAGCCCTGACGCCAAAGTCAGGCCAAACGACCTAACAACAAGAGTCAGGCAAAGCAAAAACCCTGACGCCAAAGTCAGGCCAAAACACCTAATAATAAGAGTTAGGCAAGACCAAAAGCCCTGACGCCAAAGTCAGGCCAAAAGCCCTGACGCCAAAGTCAGGCCAAAAGACCTAACAACAAGAGTTAGGCAAAGCAAAAGCCATGACGCCAAAGTCAGGCCAAAAGACCTAGCAATAGAGTTAGGCAAAACGAAAGACCTAACGCCAAAGTCAGGCAGAAGACCTGTTACCAAAATCAGGCATGAGTCCTAACGACGAAGATAATCAACCCATTAAGGGAGTTATCCTCTCATACGTTGGACAAGTTTCAGAGAAAGTTATCTGCTAAGGATGACCATTCCTTTGTAAAGTGAGTTATGGAGGATGGATAAGGAGTCCTAGGCGAGCACTATAGATGGTGAAGCCTTAACGAACAAGTTCCTTAGGCGAGCACCCCAAAGGTTTAAATTTCAAAAAGGTAATATATCTTTGAGCTCAGAAGTCTATACTTTTAAGTCTTAAAATATTGTCCTTAGAAAGTTTATACTTAACAAGGGGAATAGATACGTCTATAGGGACTTGTCCTTTCAAGCCTAAATGAAGGGTCCAAGGCTTTAAGAGTCAAGACCATTATAAAGCAAAGAAAGGTCGAGGGTAATTATGATTAAGATATCGAAGAAATAGCCAACACATTCAAAGTCAAGCAAAGGCTTATGAATATAAAGGCATTCAATATAAAATAACTGAGTCTTTAATCAAAAAATAATTACAAATTAAACCTAAAATACAAAGGAAAGATAAGAAAAGGCAAAATATAAAGAGGGTGATCGCCGGAGAGTACAAGCTTCAGGTCTTGGGGTCTTCAGGAGCAGGAGTATTTGGCTCGCCTTCGGGGGTAACCTCCTCGACAGCAACAACTGGGTCGGCCTCTTCAGCAACAGCTGCGGGGGTTTCCTGAGGAAGGGAACTCAGGCTGAAGGGCTTAAAGGACTCGACTTCCCGAACAGGGAAGTTGGTATCAACCGCTTGGACATCCTCGACCAGGACTTGGAGGAAGTCGGCAATCTCCGACTTTATCACCTCCAAAGCGCAGTCAACGAACTCTTCAGAGGCCTTGAAGTCGTTGACCACACTTTGGGGGGGGGGAAGGAACAGACTTCAGTTGCGCAGCCAGCTGTTCCTTCTCCTCCTCCAGGGCGATCCCCCTGGCTTCATCAGCAGCCTTTTGGTCATCAGCAGCCACCCTCTGAGCCTCAGCAGATTCCCTCTGAGCCACAGCAGCTTCCCTCCGGGACTCAGCGGCGACCCGTTGAGCTTCTCTTCTGCCCTTTGGGCTCGGGCCTCCCTAAGCTCAGCCTTCAGGCGAACCCTAACAACCTCCTTTTCATCTAAGCACCAATGAAGGGCTTTAGACTCTTGAAGGGCGACCGCTGCATCAGCTTCCCTCCTCTTCACATCAGCAAGAAGCCTTTCCTCCTTCCTGAAGTACTCTTCCCGGGCATTCTCCACCAGGGAAACTGCCGCGTCGGCAGTCGACTTCATGGACTCCATTTGCCCTGGGGAGAACTCCGTGCTTCGGTACTACTCCAACTCAACAAGCAGGTCAGTCTGCTTGTTGGCGAGCTCTCCGACGATTCGACCAACCGCCACCTCTTCTCGAACGAGATGGCAACAAAGAGTAAAAAAGCTGTTAGGCTATGAAAAAGAGCAAGTAATGTGAAAATATAGCGAAGAGTTGAAGTCTCACCAGAGCAAGTCGTTCGAAATGGGTCCTCATAAACCCCTCGACGTGGTGCAACTCCGAGGAAACCGCGGAGCGATCCCTGGGAGGAATTATCCCCTCAAGGAGTCGCATGCATAAATCCGGGTTGCCCCAGAGAATCTTCTTGTCGGAGACCCCCGTCTTCGAGAAGTCTCCGTTGGGGAACCAAACGCCCCAAGAATTCGCAGCCTTGGGCGGTTGGAACATGCTCGCCAAGGAGAAGTACTCCTCAGGAGGAGTCTTCGAAGTGTTGGGGGCATCAGACCTCTTCTTCTGAGTCTCAGACCCCTTTTTCTGAGTCCCGGATCCCTTGGGAGGAATAGGAACCGAGGACTCGAGAAGAGAAGGGGCCGCCAAGGTCAAAGTCTTCTCCCCCGGGGCAATGGAGTCCTTAGGAGGAAGAGGAGGAGGGATCTTGGGAAGAACTGGGCGGTCCTCACCCCTGACCTTCTTGGCAGGGGCAGGAGGAGGATCCCGGGCCACGTCAGCGGTGGACTTCTCTGCAAAAAATAAACAGATAAGTCAAAACCCAGAAACCTAAGGCATGGGAACAATGAAAAGACGAACAGGAAGGTAACGCACCTGGTTGGCGAGGGCCAACAATGGCGAGGGGAGGTTCCTCCTCGGGCTTCCTATTAGAGGAACGCCGGGAAGTAGGAGGAGGACGATTCAGCGACGCTTGGTCTGCGGACAGCCCCGCCTTTCCCTGGTCATCAAAGAGACCTATGAGTTTTCGGCCCTTGCCTACAACCAATAAACAGAAAAAGGGTTAGAAGGGTTACCCAATCATCAAAAAGTGGTGTGGCCTGATGAATGCCCACCATCTCGAGCATACTTTCAGTGGTCTCGAGCATACTTTCAGTGGATGGGATGAAAATGGAAGATCGATGCAACCGAAAAAGGACATCGTTGGCATTCCGGTCACTCCCGGACAACTCGTCGAAGGCAGTAGGGAAATTCTTATCTGGCGTAAACAATTTCCAGGACACCCCCCCTTATAGAAGAAGTAAAACTTCTTATAGTTAGAGTTGGTGGCCCGGAAATCGTCGACCAACCGGACATGAACGTTCCAACTCCATGACTAGCCTCTCCATTCCGCGAACTTCGGCCACCGGGACTGGAAGTGGTGGAGGTGGTTCGCCCCAACAGCCAATCGAAAAAAGAACCGGAACAAGGCCAGTGAATCCGTCAATTCTTGACGTATACACAGGAACTTGAATCCGACCCATATCCTAATGACGTTCGGTACGCGCTGAGTGGGTTGTATCCCGTAAAACCGGCACAACGCCTGCAAATCCTCACAGAGAGGAAAACGCAACCCAGCATCGATCTAGGCCGCATAAATGTAGACCTCTCCGTTGTGAGGGTAATGCAGACGCGGACCTGGGTATCTAGGGCATCCACGTCACCAAAACCACCGAGCGCCACCACCATCTTAAAATAAGCCGGCTTCAGTTCGTTGGGCTTGGCATTTACTCGAGCAGTTCAGATATGGCAAGAACAAATATGAAAATAAGGAAAACATGGGATATTCTCAGAACAAAGCAATAAAACAGAGTATTTACCTTTTGGAGAAAACATGGGCATGTGGATTTCCGGCCCATCCACCACCACAGGCGTGGCTGCGGACCTTCCAAGGTCAGTCTGCCTCTCAGTCGAGGCTGGTGTAGAGCCATCCCTAATGGTCAGGGGCATTGACGTTCTTCGGCACCTTAGGGGCCGAAGAAGAGGTTATGTTGGCCGTCTGCTTGGTCTTGCCGGTTTGGCTGCGGGTGGCCATGGATTTTGATAGGATATGAGTTTGGAAGAATAGACAGAAAGAATGAGAAGATTGTAGAAGATGAAATCGGAAAACAGAGGATGCTCTAAACTCTGAAGGAATGAAATCGTAAAGAACAAAATAAGGGAACTGTGTCCCTTATATAGACAAAAAAGGAGTAACCGCCACAGACAGAATCGAAACGACGCAGAAGAATAATTGCACATTATTGGAAAAATCGAAGCAATGTCAGAATTCTAAGAGACACCTCGGGGAGACAAACGGTCGGCCAGTGCTGAAAGCTGTCAGATTACCCTTGGGTTACGGAATATTAAATGACAGGCGTGCTTCAAGTGACCGTTCGACTTATGGATGACTGTGCAGTTATTAAATGCTAAAGTCCATCAAATAGACAAAGTGATCGCCAGCGCACTAATAGGCCTTTTTAGGAAATCCTTTTAATAGGTAATGATCGCCTAACAGAGAAAGGTAAACCTTCACAAGCCTAGACTGTCCCGAGTGATCGCCAAGAAGGAATAAAATGGTGAATATTCCTTCAGCCTTGGACAATGGGATGACTGATCGCCAAACAAGCATGAAGTGTCCACAAAGTCATGAACCACAAAAAGAGACAAGGAAAACCAAATCTAAAGTGTCACTATCTCAAACCCTACCAAGGAATCAAGCTCAACTGAAGAAACTTCAATCAAGATTTGAGGGCAAATGTTGGGTATTGATAGTGACGTCCCAATAAGGAAAATGCCTCGAAGGCCCAATAACCCTGGAGGGGGTAAACCCAAGATATTCGAACCCGACCAACCTAAGTCAAAGTCAATCTGCCCCACCATAGAGTGACCTAGGATCGAGCCCAGGATGATATGGACGCCAAAGGCTCCCTAGCTGGTTGCCATTCTTCACCAAGTCACGACCTCCTACTGCTCGCCATGGGAGTGCTCGCCCCGAAGAGAGCATTGGCTCTCTCCTCTGGTCCCACCAATCATTCATAATGAAGTGGCCACGATATCCCGCGTATCTCGGAAACATATTCACTAAGGATTAGATATGCTAACTTCAATATCTCGCCTTAACTGCATTATCTACTATCCAAATCTTCAACGGCACAATATTCACTAAGATATACGGTTACCTTATACAGTTTGGTCTCTCCTACTCTATAAATATCTTTGCTTTACATACATTCATTACATTTTGAGCTATATACACACACATGTACTCATTTAAGCATCGGAAAGGGACCCAGAGACACCCCCTCTGTTGCGATCCCCTACTTGCATGTTCACTGGAGCTAAGGCGAAAACGCTGTTCAACCGTCACCTGGCATTCAATTCACTGCCAGATCAGCAATCAGGAGTGTACGATCCAACAAAGATGAGTATGTGTTTTACATTTGATCTCATAAAAAATAATTGTAACCAAAAAGTAACATTGTCAAACATAAGTGACCAAATAACACAAGTTTGAAGCAAATAGCCACATGGTTAAACATGAGTGATAAAATAGGTAATTAACCCTAACCCAATTGGCAGGGATGCCAAGAAGATTAACCCTATAACAAAAAACATGTATAATATTAAGATTGTAAACGATTTTTTTCTCTAAAATGATAAATCACAATATAACTTTCGTAGAAAGGAATCGAAAAACTAAATCTCTTGATGAGGAAGATATCGAATGAATAAAAATGATATTTTTGTCTAGATGCATTAAAGAAAAAGCATTAAATATAACAGATGCATGAATACCATAATTTTATAATTTGAACTTTAATTTTCTCAAATATTAATATTTATTTTTTTGGTAAAATCGAGCAATTTATTACTCAAAGAATGAAAGATTGTGAATAGTAATCACGAGAGTTCAACAATACAATCTCTAGATAATAAAATTAAAGAGAAAGTGGCATTCATGATACCTAATCACCGAAACGCACACCCATTCTTGCTTGTTTGGATATCCAGTTCGAACACTCGTTGGTTGCTCGCAGGATTGCCTTCCATGTTATTCGTTCGAATCGGCTCGCAATTGTGGAGATATTCACAATAAGTGCTCTTAGTCACCAGTATGGAGCTCCTCCTTTGATTTGATCTATGACCAACTTTAAGTCTGATTCGATCTCGACTGAATTGTACCTTTTTTTAATAGCTAGGTGCACACCTTCACTTCGGTATCTCCGGATGATACCCCCTACAACTTCACTATTTGAGTTACGACCAATGACACCTACACCTCCCATACCTGTTTGTTTACACCACAACCCGTCGCAATTTATTTGAATAGTTCCTGGCGAAGGGGCATGCCATTTTCCTTCTTCATTTGCACCTTCTGTTGTTAAGCGCTGGTACGGTAGCTTCATGAAATTCATCGATCACAACCTTGATTTCCAGTATGGTGACCCCAGGCTGCAGCATTTAGGCATCCAACATTGCTTGACAGTGTGCTTTCCAAATATACCAACACGTCGTCATACATATGGTTCACCTAATATTGTATGCTCTGCTCGTACTTCCCGGTTGTCTCATTCGATCACCTAACCATTGCTCAATGGTTTGTGACCTTTGGTATGTGCCCCGAATCCCTAACATCCCAAACTAGATAAGATAGTACATGCCCAGCTATAACCAAAGGCCATGTGCTCACTTGTCTCCTCACCGCCGCATATCGGGCATTCAACAAAAACATTTGGGAGTCCTCGTCATATAAGATGGTTCTTCATTCCTATTGCATTGTGTGTCAGCTTCCACATATAGTTTTTGATTATTGGGATCGTATGCGCACTCCATATCCCACTCTAAATAGTCTTCATTTGGCTTCCGTCTACTTGGGTTGCTGGGGTTAAGTCCTCGGCAGTCTCCCTTAGTCGATGGTCTCCTTCATATATGGCCAAACCAGTTTGTCGGGTTCGTCCATCATAATGATTGAGACTTGAAGAATGTTTCTGCGTCCGAGGGTTTCACCCACTGCCGAACTTGGTCTTCATCCCTTTGCTTGTTCGAACCGATGAGGAAGTTCACATACATGGTCGAATTATTGTCTCGCCCATGTGTTTCCTCTGTTCTCAAAACAAATTCGTGCATATCCATGGGTTCTTGAATACTTTCATGATTGAGCCATTTCCAAATCTCCATATCCATTCTCTCCTAAGGATATCCCGACCGACAAGTAGACTTGACCAACGCCAAGATGCCCGACTCCCTTTTGTTGCCAAAAGGAAGTCACCTATCTAAAAATGGTCCCCTTCCAGAGTCTCTACCCAAAGTGATGCTGACCCTTGCAATACCCTTGTCGCCATACTTTTTAGGAGTGCCATATTAAAACTGTGTAGGTCTCAAAAGTTAGAGTCCCCTATTTCTTTTGACCTTGTCAGAACTTCCCATCTCTTTCAATGAGTTTTCCTCCCTGATTTCGACCTTCCTCACTAAAAATCTACTGTCATGGAATTTATTTTAGAGCACCACGTTTTGGGAAAACAAAAGACACTTATATCATATGTAGGTATAACTGTTATGACTGATTTGATTAGTACCTCTTTACCTTCTTGATTCAATGTTTTCGATATCCACCCATGCAGCTTATCTTGGATTCGTGCTTTAAGGTACCCCATGGCATGTTTTTGTTATCTACCCCACATCGAAGGCAAATCAAGATACTTCCCCGGATCAATTGAGCTTGTTATATTGACGTCCTCCACGATTTACAAACATAGACTCACATTTGCGCCTTGGTTGTGTTTATGCGCTTTCGTGACGCCCTGTAGTAATATATTATTATAGTCTTTACTGCCCTCGCCTTTTCCAAAGTTCTGATCACCCTATTCTAAGTGTTATCCCCGTGGTCTATGATCCGTTATTGCCCGCTCTATTTGTCTCGAGATGACATTTGCAAGTAGTATAAAGAGGTATGGTGAGAGTGGGCCCCCTATTGAAGTCCTCGAATCCGTTGGATTTGTGCAGTTCGACTCCCTTTGACTAGCACATTGTATGTTAGTGTGGTGATGCTTTTCTGTGTCCACTGGATCTACCTACTGCCAAAGTGGCACATTTTTTGGGGTCAACAACTTCAATACTTCTTATTCAAAGAGTAAAAACGCAATCAAAGCGATCACAGAGGGTCGTTATGACAATCAATCAATAATAAACTACTACGTTAGGGTGGGGGTACAAGTACCCAATTATCTAAACACACACCCAATCTGGCTTGTCTAGCTGTCCAATTTGCGCTCTCATTAGTTGAACGCGCGATTTCCTTCCAACTGACATCTGGAATTTGTCGCGTCATGATCCTGATGTTCTCGCATATGATGTACAGTCTCCAGTAGCCCGTCTTTCCTGGAATTTCCTCCACTGGCCTCAAGGAATCCGTTTCTACCTCGATCTTCAGCCAACCTCTGTCAATTGTCAACGTTATACCCTTCTGCTCCCAGTTTAGTCCATCTTTCTGATTGGCTCTCCTTGGTTTTGGTACTACATTGAGGCTCGGTCCTTGACAGCTCCGAGTGTGCTCCTCTGATGGCAACCGTATCAATTGGGTACGGTCTTTTCCCCTTAAAGGATGCTTTCCATCAAACTTTCCATATAAGTCAACAAGTCTATATACATAGAATTTTTCGCCTAACTCTTTCTCTGCCCATGTTTCTCCCTTCTTTCGTCCATTCCTTGATCCACTCATTAAAAGCCGACGTCTGAATCTGAGTCATTCGAGTACCTAGAACATCGAAACAAACGGCCTCAGTCCATCCGCACCCACAGGTCATGTGTTCTCTTGTTTCCTCAAGACCACATATAGGCCAGTCCTCATCCACTAGCATGCCCCGTTTATAGATGAGAAGGGTATATTAGGAAATTTAACTTTCACGTGCACAATAACAGAATAATTAACGGAGATAATTAACGGATGTAACCGTTCAGTTACATCAGGCAACATAAGTAACGGTTGAGCTCAAGTTTGAACGGTTCAGTCACATGTGCAAACATAAGTAACGGTTGAGGTAATTAACCCTAGAATTTATGTTAGGCCGAGTTCACAATTTTGCAACTCTTTTCCTCTATGAGTCAACGAGGATTTGTGTAACAAGCTGAGAAACAGTATGAAACATCATGTGTTCGATTATTCTACAAAGAGTTAAGGTTACGACGGGGAACAAGATTGCCTTAGGAATGAACAGTTTGTGCGGTGGTTTCGCGAGGCATGGATATACTTCTAGGCCCATAGAGACAACCCGTTTGTTGTGATTATTTATGGTAAAGTGGTTGATAGTCCTGTCTTAGACTCGATATTGAAAGCATGATCCATTACTTGCATTCATTAGATTGATTTTTTTTCTTTAATACCATTTGTGACCCTGATTGTTTCTTTTCTGCTACTGTTATGCTTTATGTTTCTTCAAGAACATGTTCAATTTATATTTCATATTGCAATAGTGAATGTGGTATCTTTAGAAGCATCACATATTGTTCTTGTGCAGGACATTGCATTCCTCAGTGGTATAGGGATCAAATTTGTTCTGGTCCCAAGGATGCATGTGCATATTGATAGAATTTTGGCTTAGAAAGGTACTTACACTATTTTGTTTTGCATGGTTTTAACCCCATGGTTGTTCCCTAAAAGGTTGTTCGGTTTGTTACGTAGTTGTTCAATGTTTGCAGCGAGAATTGAGCCATAAAATTGGATCTATAGTCGAAGAAGTAGTTTATGTTAATGGTTGTGGCGGTCATGAAGATGGTAGAGGAGGGTCATTCTTCCTCATCTAGTGGATATGTTTTTAAATAGGGGATGGTATGTTTAAGCACGATGATGCTTGGTCATGGGTTCCGTGGTTTTACATTGTCGTTGTCAGTTTCCACCTCGAAAAAAGGCTTATGGGTTCACTGGATCAAGTTGTCAGAAGGAAATCGCAGTTGTGGGAATGTTTGTTATTTTTTATTTTTCTCGATGAAATGTTAGGGCTGCGATGACATATAGGTTGAGAAGAAAAAATGTTTGGGGGAAAAGAAGAGAAAAGAGAAGAACATGAGTATTTTCTTACATTCCATATCATAAAACATTAATGTAACCGGAGGATAAAATAGATAATTAACCATAAACCAATTGGCAGATATGCCTAGAAGATTAACCCTATAACCATAAAAACATGTATAATGTTAACAAATGCATGAATACGAGATTTTATCATTTGAACTGTAATTTTCTCATATATTCACAAGTCAAAGACTGAAATACACATTTCATCAAAACTTTGTGGCTATATCTAGCCACACAAAGAATGTATCATCATAAAACTAAGCAATTTACCATGAGAAATATACAAAAAAAATTATGTGTATCATTTTCTTAAAGCATGCAATAAAATTTGAATATAAATACATAATCATCAATCTTTGCTACAAATAATTTCTCAAATATATGAATCATTGATAGGATGAAGAAATTTCGAATATTTGGAGTTCGAATCAAAATTTAATAAGTCTTATTTTAAAAACGGAAATCATGTATGATGAGGATGGGAAATTTTTAGAATATTATTTTCAAATTAACGATCAGAAGATTAAAAAACTAATGAGAGTTATCGTCATTGATCTTATGCAATTTAGGAAATGTATAGAAAACATGCATCGTAAATATGAGTCATGATATAAGCATGCAATGTTTCTAAATTAATTTCCAGTTTATTTAATGTAATTGTCACTGAATGTCGTCGATGTATTGGTGGCAGCAAGCCTTTACCGGCGGCAAAACTTGTAGAGGCAACAACTTCTCGTCGAAGTGACCTTTAGCCACGGGACCTATCCTTGCGAGATGTAGCCCGCTGCTAAAGGTTAGTGAAGGCAAATGGACATTTAGTAGCAATTTTTTAACGGAGTTGTAGCTATACATTCTTGTAAGGCCCCTAAGATCTTGTGATATAAGCAATACGTCTTAATAAGCACTTAAATAAATCTTATCCTCAATAGATGACAAATAAAAAATAAGTACATAAGAAAAATGTTTTACCGAAGCACTTTTACCTAAATTGCAAATTATATGTAACTCAAGATGCACGTTGGTAAAAGCACTTGAGTTCAAACAAGAAGAAGAGCTAGATTCAAGAGGTTTATAACATTTCAAAAATAAGCACTATATGTTTGAATTCTATGGAGACAAATTTGCAAGAAATTTAAAATAAGGGAAACTTATGAAAAAGATGTAAGATGTTTGACAAAATTGGTAACCGATGTAACTTGTTTTGGACCGCGGGTTTTTGATGTAGGATATTTCATTCTGTTGTTTTTTGAAGAAACGTTTGTTTTTCCGTCAATTTATTTGTTTAAATTGGACACGTGCAGCTCACGTGCTTGATTACTTGAACGTTAAAATAACAAAAAATGAAAATACCAAAACTACCCTCTAGTTGTTTTCCCTCCAATATCCTCCAACATCTGAACCGGCTCCATCCAATAACCGAACCGCTCTTTATTCCCCCAAAACCCAGTTGACCGGCTTAAACGCCGAATAATCATAACACAGCTCCATGATAGCCTTAATTCGCTTGGATTTTCCCAATTTAGTGTCTTGCCTTCCTGAAGTTACGGTTCTACATTACTGGGAGATCGACTCTTGAATTCACCAGCTCCGCCATCCACTTGAGAGATTCTTATGGGAGTTTTGCAAAGGCCGTTATTTTAGAAGAGGAATCATCTCGGTGCGATGAGAATCATGAGCTGCTAGATGAATTGAACAAGCAAGCTCGAATTGGCGCGCAGCAGCAACAACAAGGATTTATCCTTAATCACCAGCCAAAGAGAACGGTGGGTGGCATTGGGATTTCCAAGTACCAAATGCTTAAACGGAGGCAGGTAAAGATGGAGACTTAGGCGTGGGAAGATGTAGCTAAGGAGTACCAAGAACTACTAACGGACATGTGTCAGCAGAAGCTTGATCCCAATCTTCCATACATTAAGTCACTGTTTCTCGGATGGTTTGAGTCTCTTAGGGACGCCATTTTAGCTGAGCAAGAGCTCTGCAGACAGAAGAAGATTAAGCCCTGTCGTACTTCGATTACTTGCATGCTAATATGATGGTTGTTATAACTATGCCCAAGTTGATGGGCTTGTTGATGACCTCCGGTGAAGAGCATCGCAGTTGTCGAGCTGTGCAAGCAGCTTGTCAGATTGGTGAAGTAATTGAACATGAGGTGCGTAAATCACATATAAATATCTCGTGAAGATGGAGTATTATGTAGGTTTGATCTATTATCCTAATTTGCATTATCTGGGGTATATGAAGAAACACTATAGTAAAATGATGTGATCAACCACTTCATCCAAAATGTCATTCTAGTGGAAGTTTCACACTAATAAGCTTCTTTGCCTATAAAAACAAATTGAATTTGGAATCCTACTTTCTAGCTCTGGTGGAAGCCTTTAATTTGATAAGTAGTGGAACATATGGGGAATAAATTCATATATGATCTAATGCATGGTAGAATAAACATGTAATTCAACGTCGACATCAAAAGCATTGATAGCTCAATACCAAAGATATATCTGCAAGTTTCATAAGCAGAAACCTTGGTGAATGATCTTTTTCCCCCGAACAACAACCAGACAATTCATGTTATTACATATTAAGAATACCTACAGCTTATTTGCAGAAACCTTGAGGACTCCCCTTAAACTTGTTTGCATGAAGAAGTACCTGAAGAAGTTCCCAAAATACCTCACGAAGTACCTAATGAAGCTGAAGAAGTACCTAAGATACCTCAACAAGTACCCAAGAGGATTCCTAAAACAGGAAGGGCAAAAACACAGGTTTAACTCTCACGACTTATCACATTTACAACAATTATGAGTTGTAATTCTAACTTTTGTACTGTCATAGACTCAAAATGCCCCTGAAAAGGTTGTAAACCTGGAAAGTTCACCTGAACGCGTTCGAGTTACGTCAAGTGCACCACAACTTTCTGATTGTCGAGTTCTCGTGTCAGTTGATATGCCGTTGCAGATCATCACACCGAATAAGAAGTCTATTCCTAAGAAGGCGACAATGTCATCACACGAAATATCCGACTTAATGAAGATATTCCGTCTGTAGGACCGAAAGTACTATAGGTTATTTTGGAGGCCATTTTGAAATGATGCATACTATTGGTTATGCTGTCACTTTGAGGCATTAAGTTTCGTTTTGCGTTTATGCGTTAGGTTTCATTTTGTGTTTAGGGTTAACTATGGAAATAGTTGGTTCTGTGGAAGTGGCATGGATTGTGTGTGTGTTGTGGGACAGGTGTTTAATTGCAGGTGGAATTTCGTTGGATTTTATTCAATGACTTTTTGTCCAGTAAGTCAAAACATAGTACATCTACATTCAACTTGTCGACAAACGTTTTTCATCAAATACCAACAATTACAAAACATATGTCCTCACGGATCAACAGATAAGAAACATACTTAAATAAAACACACTCCACCCCGCAAACATAATTACTTAGAATACACATCCTAAAACACGTTAAGCCAGTCACCAATTTTAGGATTACAACAAACAGCAGTACCACAAGGACTCCAACAACAGTAATCAACATCTTTTCCCTCATTCGTACAAGAACCACTTCGCCTTCAATCTTGTCATGCATATCTTGAAATTTGTTTACGTCTCTCCTTCCGTATATGCACATTGGCAGGTCACACAACTCAAAATAATTACAATTGTGGTTCTGCAACCCAACACACAAAATTAGTGCTTCAAATAAAGATTGGACGGTGTTTTTCAAGACTATGGCTTCAAAATTAAGCTTCAAAATCAAACAAATCGGCAAACATACCTTATAATTGGGACACCCATAAAACATTCAACTGAAATTATTACATGTCGAAGCGGGTTCGCATGCGTTGTGAACCCACAGTAGCAACTCCACAACTGGTACTCTATGGCTGACTTCGAGCTGGAGGAAGTGTTGCCTTAGTACTGTGGTGTCATTCTTCTTCGACGACCAGGAGATCCAACAACGACAGGCATATAATAGCAGTGAAGAAGTGAGAGACATTTTTGGAATTTCATACCGAAAAAAAGTCACGTGCAAGGCATTTGCGGTGTTAACAGAAATTTTTAACGGACACAAACATAATTCATCAAAAACCTACAGCACCAAACATACTGCATCAAAAACAAACATTGGACCGCTTTTACCACCGGGGGCAAACATCTTACATATTTTTCATACTTTTCCCTTAAAATAACTATGAACAAATATCTCTATTATTTGTCTATTCTCATGTTTAATTGAAGTCTTTAGGTTGAAATGAAATTCAGAAGACTATATGGTATTATTGTTTGTCAAATTATTTATGTACTTCTTAATAGACATTCAAACCAAATATTTCAGAAATAATCAAAGTAAATACATATAGTTCATCGAGGTGTGTGATGATCCCCAATTGTTTTCTTCTAGAATATAGAGTAGAAAATCAAAGGCTAAATCCTGTTGAAATACAAGCTGATATAGAAGTTTAGGGCCTTATTAGTAGCTTTAGATTAGTATGGAGTCTATTTAATAGACTAGTTATAATTTGTATCAGTAGATTTATTAGGGCTTTTATGTCTAGGGTTTTTAGTTCAAGGACTAGACCTTGTAAATATGTCATTCTTCTGCCCTATTTAGGACCACTGCCGCTGCTTCAATAACTAGACAATTATTCCTTATTCTCTCTCGATCTGAACTGCTCTTGTTCTTCACATGGTATCAAAGCTCTTGGTGCTTCGTTTTCCTTAAACTGCGTTCAGAGAACTTTGTGCTGTGTTCTGTGCACCGTTTTTTTGTGAACTCGTTTTTACTATTTCTTCTTTTGTTGTTACTGCATATTTACTACTCTTTGCATTTCGTTTTTTATCTGTCACTGGAGATTTGCTGTACTCCTTTTCTTCCATTTCGTTTTTTGTTCTTCTTCACACCGTGCCTAGTGGGTGGCCAGATATCAGTGATCTAACATTTGAAGAAAAGTTGTTACTGTCTCCTGAGATTTTAAGGTAGTGTTCCACGACAGTAGTTTAACTGGACAGTTCTCATTTCTCTTGTATAAATATATATATATTTTAAAGAGTTCTCATTTCTCTTTTAATGGTCTGGTGTTTTCGTTTTTTTTTGTAATAGTTGTACATCTGCAATAGTTCTCATTTCTCTTTTTGTGAACATTTCGTTTTTTTCCGTGTATATGTGAAATCTGTTTAAATCTGCATTATTTTTACAGATTGGGACATTTTCCTTGTAAATCTGTTGAACTCTTCTTTCATACACATACACGCAAGTTTTTTTTCTTGCAAAAGTTCTGTCTCATATACGGTAGATTTGTGGTTACTTGCAGCTTCGTAAGTTTTCTTTCGAGAAGTTTGCGTCGGAAATATACTCCTGCATACTCGAGATTTATGTTTATGCATGTTACAGTCTACATATCTATTCATTTCTTACTGAAACCCGTTCATGCATACGTATTATGTGTGTATGTATTTTTCCATGAAGTATTTGTGCAAGATCTGTATGCTATCGTTGTAGATTTGTAAACTGACAAGTTTCTGTACGAATATTTATTTTCTGCTCTGTTTGTTGAGACTTTGCGGTTGCATGAACATAGATATTAGCTATGACATCTACCTCATCAATATCTCTCAACTCTTCTTTTTCAAATTACAACACTTGGATACTTGATACGGGAGCAACCAATCACATGTGTTTTAAATCGGATTGTTTGATTGATTTTAAAACAACAACTTCTCATGTGCAATTGCCGAATGGTACCCGTTCAATGGTCTCTGGTGTTGGAAATTTGCCTTTTAATGCTTCAAGCAAACTCAAAAATGTTTTGTACTTGCCAGATTTTAAGTATAACTTGCTGTCTATTTCAAAATTAACAGAAGATCTATCTTGTTCTGTGACATTTTTTCCAAAAATTGTAATACTGCGAGATCTCTCTAATGGAAGGGTGTTGGGAATTGGTAAGGAGTCTGGTGGTCTTTATTTCTTTAATATCCCGATTATAAGAGCATTAGCTCATCATGTTACCTCTTCACCTATTTCTTACTCCATTTTATGGCACAAACGTTTTGGTCATGCCCCTATACAGGTCCTTAGTAAGATAGACTCTCTTCAGTCAGTTTCGTTTCAAAATAAAAATGAAATGGATTGTATGATTTGTCCGATGGCTAGACAGCATCGATTACCCTTTTCCTCAAGCAGTTCTAGAACTCGTTTTATTTTCGAATTGTTACATATGGATGTATGGGGGCCATACCAAAAGTCCACATATGATAATAAACGTTTTTTTCTTACGATTGTTGATGACTATTCGCGATCTACTTGGACATATCTGCTTAGCTTTAAATCTGATGTTATTGTGATTATTCAGCATTTTTTGGTTCTAGTTCAAAATCAGTTTAATGTTACCATAAAAAAAATCAGAACTGATAATGGAGGTGAGTTTTTTAATGATCAGTGTAAATCTCTGTTTTTGAACAAAGGAATCATTCATGAAAGTAGTTGTTCCTACACTCCACAACAAAATGGTGTAGTTGAAAGAAAACATAAACATCTGTTAGAAGTAGCTAGGGCATTGAAATTAGAAGCAAATATACCTTCTAGATATTGGGGTGATTGTATTCTTACTGCATGCTATCTTATTAATTTGATGCCTTCTACTGTTTTGAATGGATGTTCACCATATGAAAAGCTGTATAAAAGAAAACCGAAAATCAGTCATTTGCGTGTTTTTGGTTCATTATGCTATGCTAGAGTTCTACCTAGTGTAGACAAATTTGCTGCTAGATCTGTTATGTGTGTAATGATGGGATACTCTTTAACGCAAAAAGGATACAGACTTTTAAATTTGAACACAAAAACCTTCTTTGTTAGTAGAGATGTTAGATTTATTGAACATGTGTTTCCATTCAAGATATCATCAAAAGGCGATGATAGAATATTTACACATGAGCATGTTGATTTTACTGATACTATACTTAACAATGTGCCTTCTGACATATTTGACAATGTGCCTTTTGACGAGTCCTTTGTTGATATTGAGAATGCAGACACAGTTGAGGATCCTCCAAACAATGAGGAAGGATCCTCAACTCCTCCCACGGAGGTGCTACGACGGTCATCCCGGCCTACAAATGCACCCTTGTGGCATACTGATTATCATATGTCCAATCACTGTTCAACTTTGCATCCTATTCAGCATCATGTTTCTTATGATTCCATTACTTCTGCATATAAATGTTTTCTTAATAGTTTGGATAAAATAACTGAACCTGATGATTTTTTTGAGGCTTCCAAAGATGAAAATTGGATTTCTGCAATGAAAGATGAAATTAGTGCCTTAGAAGAGAATAAAACTTGGGTTTTGGTTCCCCTTCCTGTAGGTAAGCATGCAATAGGATGTAAATGGGTTTATAAGGCTAAATATAACTCTGATGGCTCCTTAGAAAGATTTAAGGCCAGACTGGTTGCAAAAGGATACAGTCAAAAGGAAGGAATTGATTATACTGACACCTTTTCACCAGTAGCAAAAATGGTCACTGTTCGGACCCTTTTAGCCATTGCATCTAAACAGAATTGGCCTTTGTATCATATGGATGTATTTAATGCATTTTTGCAGGGTGATCTTGATGAGGAGGTATATATGCAGGTTCCACCTGGTTTTTGCAAACAGGGGGAGAACCACCTAGTATGTCGTTTGCAAAAGTCCTTATATGGACTGAAACAGGCCTCAAGACAATGGAATATCAAACTCACTGATGCATTGGTAAAACATGGTTATGTTCAAAGTTTGCATGATTATTCGCTATTTACAAAGAAAAATGGATCTGAAATTGTTGCTTTGCTTATATATGTTGATGATTTGCTAATAACTGGAAATAGTAAATCATTAATAGAAGAACTAAAATCCACCTTGCAAACAAATTTTAGAATGAAAGATTTGGGTGAACTAAAATATTTTCTTGGTATAGAAGTTGCCAGATCTGATAAAGGTCTCATTTTGTGTCAAAGAAAATATGCACTTGAACTTCTTTCTGAAGTTGGTATGTTAGGTGGAAAAATGAGCAAAACTCCCATGGAACAAAATCTAAAGCTCACAAGCAATGAATATGATGAAAGTGTTGGGATGAATAATGATGATGACCTAATTTCTGATCCTACTATATATAGAAAATTGATAGGAAAATTATTATATTTATCTGTTACTAGACCTGATATTGCATTTTCAGTTCAGTGTTTGAGTCAGTATATGCAATCACCAAAAAAATCACATTTAGATGCTGTTTATAGAGTAATTAGATATATTAAAAATCAACCAGGTCTAGGCATCTTATTATCTTCTGATAGTGGTAATGATATTTATGCATATTGTGATTCAGACTGGGGGAGTTGCTTAGAATGTAGAAAATCTGTTACTGGATTTTGTATTAAATTAGGTAATTCTTTAATTTCTTGGAAAGTTAAAAAACAAGCCACTGTTTCTAGGTCTTCAGCTGAAGCTGAATATAGGAGTATGGGGTCTACAGTTTCTGAAGTTATTTGGTTAAGAGGTTTATTAAAGGAATTAAATTTTTTATGTGAAAATCCAGTATCTTTATTTTGTGATAATAAATCTGCCATACAGATTGCATCTAATCCTATTTTTCATGAAAGAACTAAGCATATTGAGATTGACTGTCATTTTGTTAGAGATCATATTAATGCAGGTATTATAAAGGCAAAGTACGTGAGGACAAATGAACAACTTGCAGATGTATTCACAAAAGCACTTGGGATTCAGCAACATAATTATTTGATGAGTCACTTAGGAATGAAGGATATTTATCAGAATATCAGCTTGAGGGGGAATGTTGAAATACAAGCTGATATAGAAGTTTAGGGCCTTATTAGTAGCTTTAGATTAGTATGGAGTCTATTTAATAGACTAGTTATAATTTGTATCAGTAGATTTATTAGGGCTTTTATGTCTAGGGTTTTTAGTTCAAGGACTAGACCTTGTAAATATGTCATTCTTCTGCCCTATTTAGGACCACTGCCGCTGCTTCAATAACTAGACAATTATTCCTTATTCTCTCTCGATCTGAACTGCTCTTGTTCTTCACAAATCCCTCCTATGATACTGTTGGATTCTGTAAGCACGCAAAGGAAAACAAGTAATTACTAATAGATCATATAACGTGTAGGTTAAATTTGCACGTAAATGGAAAATGAACCGCAACAAGTTTCATGTCTTCAGTACTGCCAATGCTAAGGAAAAACATCGTAACATCTTCAGAAAATAGGGGATTAAGTAATGAATTTGTTGTGTTTTTTTTTAAGGTGAAAGGACGAATAAAAAGAATGAATTTTGCCAAAGATTCATCTTTTCTCTAGGTTGTTGGGTATCCAGCTAACCGAGTCTTGAAATATTCAGCTAGTTGTACTAAGACTGCTCAGGGCTGACCTACAAGAATCCAATAAACATTCCAAAATAAACTCAAAAGTATAGGTAAAGTGCTATTTCAAAACAAATACAAAAAAAAGTTTGATATGATGAAGTAGACTAGAGAATTTACTTGCAAGTATTATGACGAATTGGTTCAATAAAGTGGCAATAGCAAATTAGCATTCTTGTGATTAGTTCAAACACGTGTGATTCTTGAACAAAGAAGATATTTACATCTTTGACTCATGTTAGATCACTTACGGAATAAATTGGCCTCTGTAGTGAAATATTTGATCCCATTTTAAAAAGATCTAAAACATATCCTAGTAAAAGATAAGTGAGCATATCTAGAACAATTTTGTTTCCTTCAAAATTATTATTTAATAAGAAAGATACACTATATTCAACCCCCATGGTTATCAGAAAGAGCTCAGTTGCAACTACACAGTCAGTTATCATGCATCAGTAATTATGCCAACGGTATAAATATATATACCACCATATTTATTAACAATTAGATAACTAACTATAAACTATTAGGTAATCAACTAAAATAGAATAGTTTAAGCCCAAAAAAAGTGGTGGACACTGATTCTTCTATGTCCTAACAACATCAAATATACTAAGTAAGATAGAACTAGAATTCCATACTTCTCAAGAAAACTAACCTAACTTCAGAAGAAGTAATTTGATCCGTTCAGAGAATGTTTGATATATGATTCATGTGTCAAAGTATGTCGTGTTCTCACTTATTTATAATCCAATTCAAATCTATTTTATGTTGTATAATTGGAAATGGTCTTAGTTTAGAATTTGATTACGTTTATACAAAGCACGCAAAAAGTGAGGACCTTGGCTAATATTCTTCTTTGAAAGGGATCTTCTTTTCTTGTTGTTGTTGCTGTTAAGACTGGTCACAGCAATAAGCTTTGTCGGCACTCGAGCCTTCAATATTTTTCTTGTTTCATGACAATGAATACATAACATTGATTACGCCAGCAGATACACTTGCACTCCTATCAGCATGCCTAATGTCATGTGCAGTTTCTTCTGTCTAAGCAGGTATCTATGTGGCCAATGGTTGAGGTGAGGAGCTTGAGCTTCAATCTGTAAAAGAGCGTAAAGAACAAATCTTAAAGCAATTATCCAAACATGTGGCCTCCCAAATTCAGTATATCATAGTGTTTAGCAAGAAACTTCAAAACGAGACTAATTTCTATACGAAACGGTAACCTGAGCCAGGAATTCAAGCAACGTTCACGAACAATTTTTTAAAGAACATTAGGGTTTGAAATGTGTCTGCGAATTGAAGAGGAAGTTGATTGTAATGCTCCGAGGAAGTGAAGCTGAGGATTTAGCTCCACTAACACTGGAGCAACTTCAAGGAAGGAAAGGAAACCTAATGGATTTATTGGAGAAGGTGGCAAACTTGTCGACTTTAGGAAGATGACAAAGAGAGGTAGTTGCAGACATTTGGGAAGGAAGTGGGGCGTATTTATTTATTTATTTTGTTTTTGTTAATGAATGGGGTTCGGCCAGTTTAGTGGCGGTTCAGTTGGTTTAGTGTCAGTGATACCACATTGTTACTAAATAGCATATTTAATTGCAAACATGACCACCACTAAAACAAATCCTCAGCAACAACAATTATTATTATTCTAAGTCACATATTTTACAGCAACAGTATTATTTATTATCACTACAAAAGGTTTTTAGTAACAATACATTTTTTTTACTCAATTATATTATTTGTTTTGTCAAAAATAGCAGGAACTACTGAAAAGGTTGAACATTTTGTCGCCAAAAAAATAAGGGTTAACTACCTCAACCGTTACTTATGTTTGACCCATGTGATTAAAAGGTTACTCATCTTTTTTTGTGTAGCTGAAACGTTACTTAAGTTTGAAGATGTGACTGAAAGGTTACTCCGTGAACAGCACATGACCTAATTAAAACGATTTGAAGACATTTGAAAGGACAATAATGCCCTCCTATCACCTTTGCAACGTTTCCCCCTCGTTTTATACTCATTCCCACACTCAACTTCCCATCAACTCCCATTTCAAGAACACCGAAAATTGCAGGCCCCTCCCTGGCGATTTTCAGCAGCGACGCTGAAACCCTCCTCTGCGACATTGCTCTTCGGAAGTGCGACTCCAAGTAAGTTCGTGTTTTTGCTTCGATTGCACTCTGGTTCGTGTGTCTTTACGCATTCTTGCTGTTTTCGGCCGTGGGTTTGTGTTGTTCCTCTGTTTCCCGAAGTTAATCGTCGATTCGGCATCATATTAGGGCTTTGATGTTGGTTTGAGGTACGAAACAAGGAAATTGCTGCATAATATGTTCTTATTTGGGGGGTGTTTGTGCGATTTGGTCCCGATTGCTGTTGAAGTTCGGTTTGTAGGTTAGGGTTTTCCGTTGATGTGCTTCGTACGTGTTGTAGGTTGTCGATTTGTTAACAAAGCTTTGATTTTTAGTGTGAAAGTTTTGTTTTTTAACTTTGTATATGCTGTTTTTGATTTGATTCGGTTGTTTATTTGTTTAGATATGCTGTTAATGAAGTTTTTGCTGTGTGAATTTGTTGTTTTCTTGTTACGTTTGTTCCGCATTATGTTGTTAAAGTGTTATCTATGTTCACAAATGACATATACATTTATCCGCAGGAATGGCATCCAAAGACTACCTTCATACGATGTACATTATGCATGGTGGTAAGTGGATTGATAAATATGGAATTCACATATATGAAAGTGATGAGAAACCCTTCGTCATACCGTGGGAGAATATGAATTACGAGTTCATATCCGGATTAGCCCACATATATTGCAATCTATCAGACGATAGTGGACTTCTATACCTCCCACCGAATGGAAACCCGAAGACAGATTTGCGGGTAATCAGTAATGAGAAGGACATTCCAGTACTTTTGGAGTCGCAAGGTAGTTGTCCTAAAATTGAAGTCTTCGTGGTGCCTCCCCTAACCCAAGATGTGTGTTTGAAGGATCCCTTCATGATGAGGATCCGCAACAAAATGGTTGAGAAGGCGAAAGCAGGTAGACGGAAGGAACTGAACCTAGACATTGGTAAGAAGCATGACAGTGATAAAGAAAAGAGACTGGTTGGTGACAAAGGTAAGAAACCGGTTGTTGAGGAAGATGACAGTGACGATTCTTTTTTTGAGGATGATGTGACCCTAGCCAATCTTCTAGACGAATTAAAGAACTTCAAGTTTGAGGGCGAGACGAGCGAAGAATCGGTTGAGGCTGGTCCATCGTGCAAATTCGATGCGAAAACCGGGAATGAAGACGGACGTAGAAAACAGAAGTCCCCGATAGATAAGGAATGGTCATGGGAAGTTCCTGGTTTTGGGGCGGATTTAAGTGATTGTAGAAGTGATACTTTGGTGATGGGTGGAGAAGAGGTCGTCCAAGATGATGCCTCGACTTGTGCGTTTTATAAACATTACAAGGACGAGAAGAATTCTGGTGATTTTGAGCTGCAACTGGGCATGTTGTTCGACAGTCGGGAAGCATTCAAGCAGGCCATGAGAGACCATGCCATATTTCATGGATATGACATTGTCATCCCGGTGAACAACAAAATCCGGATGGAGGTATACTGCACCTACAAGTGCGGATTCCGGGTTATTGCGAGGACGGTCAACAAAGAGAGCACGGTTCAGATACAGGATTTGGTGAAAGAACATAACTGTACCCGTTCTCACATTAACCACAACGTCGGGTACAAATGAGTGTGCGATCATTTCATAGGTATGCTTTGGGACAATCCGAAGATAAGGGTAAGTTTTTTACTGAAATATGTGTTACTGTCCTGGTTTTTATGCAGAATCTGGTATGTAAATGTTGTTTTACTGAATCTGGTTTTAATGCAGAATCGCACTATTCGTGGTGAGATCCAAATACGCTATGGCTGGAAAGTTAATCGCTTTGTCGTTGCAAGGGGTATGAAACTTGCGAAGGATAAGTTGGCTGGAGATCGCACTGCTGAGTATGGTAGGGTGCGGGACTACGCAGCGACTTTAATGGAGCACATTCCAGGAACGACTGTTGTGGTGCACGTTGATTCCTTCTCGAGTCCACTTAGACCCCAGTTTGAAAGGTTGTACGTCTGCTTAGACGCTTGTAAGTAGGGACTATTGAAGGGTTGTAGGCCATTCATAGCACTTGATGGCTGTTTCCTGAAGGGACCCGATGGTGGCCAGCTGCTATGTGCAGTTACGAAAGACCCTAACAATGGTTTGTTACCAATTGCGTTCGCATGGGTGGAGGCTGAAAATCAACAATCATGGAGTTGGTTCTTAGAAATCCTTGTGAGCGACATTGGCAGTGAGAAAACCTGGACTATTATGTCCGACAGACAAAAGGTTAGCATAGGTTGTTTAATGTTCTGTGATTAAATGGTATTTCATGTATGGTATTCTGTGATTAAATGGTTACTTATGTTCAGCGTTTGTGATTAAATGGTATCTGATGTTCTGCATTTGTGATTAAATGGTAACTGATGTTCTGAATTTTTGATTAAATGGTCTCCTATTTTTGTGATAAGTGTGCTCCATTTGTTACTACGCAGGGGCTCTGTCAGGCAGTTGAAGACTTGTTCCCCGGGTATGAACATAGGTTTTGCATGCGCCATATTTACCAGAACATGCAAGTTCGAGGTCTTGGAGAAGCGGAAGTCAGAAAGAGAGTATGGTCGGCTTCTTGTGCGTATACGTACCAAAGACATAAGTGGCACATGGACTTGCTGCAGAAAGCTAACAAGAAGGCGTGGGATTACGTCTCATCCATTGACACCAACGCTTGGTGTAGATATCAGTTTCGGCAAGTGTCAAAAACGGACTTGGTTGTGAACAACATTTCGGAAGGCTTCAACAACAAGGTAATTAACATAAGGGACAAGCCTCCAGTAACACTGGTCGAGGAGTTAAGGTTGATGTTGATGAGAGACTTTGAGAAAAAGAGGAAATCCATCACCAGTCAATCTGGATCACTTGGTAAGAATATTGTTAGAAAGTTGAAGAAAATCACGGACGGCATAAGTGGTTGTGAGGTCATATACGCTGCGGATGGAGAATATGAGGTGCATGTTGCTTCGCAAGTCTCATACAAGACTGATATTAACAGGCGTACATGCACATGCAGGGCTTGGGATTTGAGTGGTCTCCCTTGTGTTCACGGGATAGCATGTCTGTCTTATGCTCAGATATTTGAACTTGCTCCGTACTGTGACCGAGTATACCATAAGGAGGCATACAGACAAACATACTCTGGTGTTATACATGCGTTGCTAGGGAGAGATGATTGGTGTAGTACAGAAGGATTGCCCGTAGATCCACCAATCTTGAAAGAACGTTAGGGAAGGCCGAAAAAGAAAAGGGTGCGGATTGCATTTGAGGAGCCTGCACAAGGTTCAACCCGGTTGAGTAGGACTGGTTTAAGGCAATACTGCTCTACATGTGGAGAGGCAGGCCATAACAAGAGAGGCTGCGATCAAAGACCAAACCAACACAATGAAGAGGTATATTGTCGTCATTAACATGTAGTTTAAGATTTCCTTATTTACAAGTACGTTTTTCATGTTCAGGATGCTGGAGGACAAACGTCAGAGCAAGAGCCACCACCAAAGAAGAAGAGAACAGTGTGTCGCCAATTGGACGATGACGTTATCCCAACACAGTCGAGTCAAACAACAACTCGTTCAAGGCGCAAAGCAAGTTCAAACCCCAGTTCCGAAGGTGAAAAAGCAAGTTCGATATAAGCTCCCAACCCGCAAAAGCGACCCAGCCATACCTGCCGAACTAGCTCCTGCAGAACCAGCCATACCTGCTGCTGCAGAACCAGCAGTGATACCGAAGAAACGTGTTAAAACGCTAGAAAAAAGGGTGAGTACATCTGTCTTTCACATGTTCCTGTCATGTTCATATATTAACGATACTGGTATGATATGTGTAGGCCCACTCTAGCAGTCCGGAAAAAGTCAAGAAAAGAAGAGAACAACCAACTGTTATAGAAATTGATGATACTACAGATAATGAACCCGTCCTTTCAGACTCAAGAGCGTTAATGGTTCTGCATCAGCCACTTAAGACGGTCCTACCAAAAAGAACGAGGCAATTCTCGCGATCTACACAGTAGAGTAGAGTCGTGGTCATTTTGGTCTTCCATACTTTGTTATATATGAAGGTCTGTTTTAACGGAACCTATTTTGGGATTATAGGATGGATCATGTTTTGGGATGTATTCTGAATTCTGGATTTTGATGGATTATTATGGATTCTGTGTTTTCGGATGTATTCTGTTTTTAGTAACGGTTGGGTAACAAAATGTCTAAACTTAAGTAACCTTTAATCACAGTACGCCGAACATAAGTCACCTTTTAATCACAAATTCACAAACTTAAGTCACCTTTTAATCACAGTTCAGAAAAGATAACACTTCATTTAACAACATGTCCACAAAGATAAGTCACCACCTTCGCAAAATACACATTGTTCTTCATCCTTCAGTTTCAGTTACAGACACAGCTACTACCAACTTCTGCTAATTATACGCAATTGAACTTAGAACAAAAACAACAACAACAACAATTACAAAGACTACAACTAACTTCCGATTGTGTCGACTTTCAACATCTCGGTTTTTCACAACCTCCAATTGTTCTTTCAAATGGTTCTCTCTTGTTGAAATTGCATCATTGCAATCCGACCGTAAGGGCACATAGATGGATCTTCCCAGTCAAAAAAAACACATCCGGGGTTCTGTACAGACTACGAAAGAAGAAACAACAAACAATTACCTCAGATTTGACGATTTAAGGTTCGATAATAAGGATTTACAGTTCAAATTACTGCAGCAAAACGAATTAGGGTTACCCACTATCAAATTACCTCAAATTTGGGGCAACCATGGAGTCGGCACGAGAAATTCTGCCACGTACCAGCTGATTTCATGGAGCACACAAGCCCACAGTAGCACATTCGCAAACGCGAAGCTCCGTGGTTGGCATTCGCAGACGCAGAAGAGATGGACCGAGATCTAACCATTCTACGGTTCTCAGAACCCATAAGACAGCATTCATCTGCAGACTTCATGTCTTGTGTCTTCAGTTCTTCGATTCTTCATGTTCTTCGCGCGCAAACTTCTTCTTCCCGTTCTTCGATTCTAAGAATCAGCTGCTGTTAAGTAGACAATATGTTGGGGGTAGTTTGGGAACTTCAACTTACAAGTTAATCACGTGACAAGCACATGTCACTACTTAACGGGAAGAAATAACGGCAGTTAGGTGATAGTAACAGTTCAGTCACATGTGTCAACTTAAGTAACGGTTGAGCTCAAGTTTGAACGGTTCAGTCACATTGTCAAACATAAGTAACGGTTGAGGTAATGGACGCAAAAATAAATTTCGTCGGCGAATGCCCCGTCGACAAAAGTTTACCGACGAAATATGACACAAATTTGTCGTCCGTAAAAACAATTTTTTTACCGAGAAAATGTTTGTCGGCAAAGATAATTTTTTCGTCAACTACTTACGTTTTTGCCGACAAAATATTTTTCGTCGGTAAAGTCAAATTCGTCGGTAAGTAGGTAGTTACCGACGAAATAGTTTTCGTCGGTAAATACCTATGTGGCGAAGAAATAATTTTTAGCGTTAAACGTGTTATGCCGACGGAAAATTCCGTCACAATATCCATATCGTCAGATATTAGAGTGTTTAGTTCTCCATCACCTTCGAATGCTTATCAATGTGAGGAAAACTTATGACTTAGCCCACGATCTAACAACTCACTACTACCAGGGGTATGACCATGATCACTCCCACTGAGAATGAGATCCCTAATGATCCCATTGTCAACAAGATCATAAGGAGTGGAATCTGTTCAATTCGCTCCAGCAGGCGGTGAATACGACCGACGACGAGTTGATTCATCCTCTGCGGCTTCAACTCTCCCACTCGAATTAACAAGTGTCTACTCAAATTGATCTTGGATCTCATATAGATATCTATCCAAATCTATCTCTCCCTTCTTAGGAAATTTGTTCTCTAAAAACGTTGTGTCTCGTGATTCGATCTCGGTAACACTCCCACTGTCATGTTCGACTATAAACATATCCCCCTTGTAGGTACCAGAGTATCCAAAAATACTATTATTTCCTTTAGGTCCAATCTTTCCCTAAATTAATTGAGAAATCATGGGTGTAAGAGACGCACCTGTATGAGCTCATATGACTAAGGCCCAGAACTTCTTCCAGTCCAAAGCTCAGATGAAGTGGAGTTAACCATCTTCGTCGGCACATATGGTTCACGATGTAGGCAGTAATCTTCAAGGCATCTCCCTAGAATGAAATCGACAATTGAGTATGTGTCATCATCGACCGAGTCATTTCAAGGAGCATTCTATTGCGCCTCTCTACAACACCAATTTGTTGAGGGGTGAACGAGATCGTCAACTGGTGAATGATTCCCTTTTCATTACATAAACCGTTAAATATCGTTGATAGGTACTCTTATTCCACGATCAGGGTGGAGGGTCTTTATCCTATTTTCTAACATGTGTAATCATCTGTAAATGTAATAAACATTCGTGCTCTGTATCGATCCCTAACCCTAAGAGGGTCACAGACGTCACAATGGACTAACTGTTAGGGACATTGGGCTTTAGGTGCCTAACAAAAAGGCATTCCAGTGAAATTTTCTGGTAGACAACTAACACAAGTAGACGATTCCATTTGTGGAATGTTGGGCAGCAAGCCCCGTTGGGCTAGTCGTTGCATTCTATGTGAACTTTCATAGTCTAACCTAGTTTGTCTTTCATTCACATCACAAATATATCCGTGATTAGAAGAAAACATAATATTATTATTGTTTCATGAATCCAAATCCAAAACAATAAATCCACCAGAAATAATACTAAAGCCAAATAAAGTTGATTCTAAAGACAATTGTACGAAAGGTTCATGAAAAGATAATCTTAAACCGAGTTTCATTAATTCTAAGACTGAAAAAACATGTCAGCGAATGTCTAGAGCATATAGGATATGACTTCAGACTAAGACTCGACCATCGAGCAAGCGCAACTCACAAGTTCTAATCCCTTCGACTTCAACACGGAACTTGTCGTAGATGTAAATCCACCTAATTTCACGCGGGACTCTAATGTACTCTAAGAAAATATCACGATCTTTGGCTACGTGATTTGTCGATCTTGAATCTAAGACCCACAAACGACATGACTCAGTCAACATATTTGTACTAGAAACATAAAGTTCACTAGAATAGCCAACAAGAGATTCAGGTCGGATCGATTCAGTGCATGCCTTCACAAAGTGTATCCACTGGTCACAGTTGGAGCATTTCATGTACTGCTTAGGCTTTTCGGCCCTACGCGAACATTTATGCGGTGTCGTTTTCAAAGGAGTCCTTGGGTTCACCTCAGTCTTTGTATACTTCGCCTTCAGTGCATTTGTGTCATCGCACTGTGCATTACTCTTCCGCCTTCGGAGGCTCTTCTTAGGTCCATAGGATGGCGTCACACACACCTCAGCCTTAGGCTCAACGGCATTAGCTCTGTCCTCTTTAGCTCAATGTGCCTTCGAACGTGTTCAAAGGTAGTGAGGGCCTTAAAATGAGTTATTTAGATTTTTATATGTTCCAGGAGTTAGGCAAAGAGGGGATTACGGCCTGCATTTGATGCTCATCGGTCACTAACTGGCCGTTCTCCTTGAGTTTCGCAATCATGTTGGACATTGCCTTAGATGATGTCTCGCGAAGTACTAAGGATTGATCTTATATGAATTGAACTTGATGTTGAGTGAGCGCAGCTGATAGTTATATAGAACCAAGTCTAGCATGCAAAGAATACCACAACCCTTTAGACGTGTGTTAAGCTCAAACTCACAAAGGATGTCGTCATCAACCGTACTCAGCATCATGGCGCACGTCTCAGCATCATTAACCTCCCACTCGAATGGAAAGCCTTATGTTGATTCGTCATTCCGGAGTCGGATCCTTTCATAATCTTCTTGATGTGGTTAATGAACTTCTACTTAGTTAAGACCATCATTATATGCTTCCTTCGGATTTTATAGATGTCATTGTTAAGTCTAAGACATTTGTCCAACTAAGCGATAATGTTCTTCATGGCGGCCTAATTTCGCTAACCTAAAGGATATTCTAACCAGATCATGGAAACACAAGGATTAATGTTATATTGCATGTAAAAACAAGTCTCAGATTGATAGGAACGACTTGAGAACATACTTAAACCCAGAGGACAACCATACCTATGCCGAGAAGCACTCCCCGTTTATAAGCATGCCCTAAAACCACTACTATCAATCAAAAACACAGTCTATACCAACAGACTTTAACATACCAGAGTCGAATAGATCGGAATTTATACCACGAAGGCCGAAGCAACCCCAGATTCGGCCTCGGGGTGGTGGTTTCTGTGTCTGGGGCTCGTCATGACTGACAGCAATGGGGATTTTCCTGAAATTCGACAATTCAGAAACCAACCTAACACGACTCTGATACCAATGTTGAAATGTACGAAATATGCAATCGTTTAGGGCACAACATAAACACATATTAAAGTTACCTCATTGAACGATTGACTTAGCGAAAGCGGATCCGCCTGAGGTTGAGATCACGGTCTGCCGGACGGGAAGTCACGCCGACTGAAGGTGGAGGGTTGGAGGTGGGGTTGGAGTAGTGGAGTTGCATGGAACAAAAAAAAAAGAGAGAAGAAGGATAAGATTAAAAACCTATCGGCGGTTCAAATGACGGACCACAATTGAACTATATCGAACCTCTTACTAGTTTGATTATCGGTTCGGTTATGATAATCATGCTCTCAATGGTCTCGCTAATGTCCAAACAAATCACTTTCAAGTGCCCTAAGCAGTCGGTAGGTAGGGACTCTATGTCTATTCATCCTTCTTTCAACTAGGCTTTCGGTGCTCTTTTTTTTTACCCTTTTATTATTAGTAGAATTAGTTTTCACTCAACATTGGAATCCAATCCCTATTTTTTATTCCCTTTCACACAACAAACCCATCTTCCATTTCACAATAATAATTTAGAGACAACAGAAAATAAAATCATTAAGACAAAGCGATGTAAGCCCTAGATGTCCCATTTATTTATTCAATGTATTAGATTTTTAGTCATTCTTTTGACGTATATGCTATAAGTGGTGAGCGGTTCCAGATACATATAATTTTGGTTCCAGATACATGTAATTTTAGAAGTTCTCGGAACCTACTCTATTGTAAACTGAGTATTAAATTTTAAAATCGAAATTTACCCTATTGAATTTGGAGCAAGAACCTACCTATAACCTATTTATACCAATGGTTCCGGATACCATATTATAAACCTGTTTCATAATAAATTATTTAAAACTTGTTTGTACGAACCAATTTTTCTCCCAAACTAATACGAAGTTGTAACAATCATACAATCATTCAATAATCATAAATTTTTCACAAAATCATACAATTAACCACGTAGGAGAACAAAAATTGTATACGTCGTGCGAAATAAGAGAACTGCGAGAGAAAATGAAGTGCGACAATTTGTACTATGTAAAACAACAATAAATTTAGGGTTAGAAACTTAGAAATTAAAATAGAACGACAATAACAATTTTTTTTTATTGATATTAATATTATACATATACATACATATAATCGGTTTTTGGTAGATTCAGGGTACTCTATTCTTAAGATTTTTTTTCTTGAAATATGTCCTATTGTTAAAATTATTACCCGTAACCTACCCTATTAGGTGCCGATTCCGGTTTGAAATAGTCGGTTTTAAATAGTTAATTTTTTCACCCCTATATGCTATAATGCCAGTATATGGCTCACTCAGACACTGTCACACATGAACACTTCGTTCTTCTTCTTCTACATTGTTAGACAAAGTGGAAAAGCCAAAGCTGTAATTTCTGACTTCCTTCTATTCTCCTTTTGACGTACTGTGTTTCTGTTATAAGATCTTATTTCCAACCCATCTGGCGCCCTAACTTCTCCTATATTATTTATTGTATTCTCATACTAACAACAACAACAACAAGACTTTGATTGTGTCCCCAAAGCAGACGATTGTGTCCCCAAAGCAGACACTCCTGACATGGCGGTCGATGTCTTCAGCTCCAGGATTTCCTTCTCCTACGATCTCAAGGACACATACGTCGGCACTCAACAGGACGCTGACCTCCTGGAAGGATCCAACGCCGATTTCGACTTCTGCATCAGCGCCACCCTCATCGAGCTCTCCTCCGCCGAGGACCTCTTCTTAAACGGAAAGATACTCCCAGGCGAGATCAACAAATCCAGATCTCTCATTTCAGCCTCTACGGCGGCAGTCCTACCTCCGCTGCCGCAGCATTCCGAGAAAAAGAAGCTGCTGAAGGAGTTCCTATCCGCCAGTTCCGACACGGAAGATGCCGACGACCCTCCACCCCCTAAATCGTTTTGGCAGTTCAAGCGCAGCAGCAGCCTGAACTTCGATACCGCCACCCGGAACACGAGCTTGATCCGGTCGCTGCATTTCGTATCGCGAAGCAACTCCACTGGATCAGTCCCCAATCAGAAGCAAGCTCCACCGCGGAATCTGAAGCGGCAGACCTCTGTTTCTAGCCGGAGATCTACGTCATCGTCTTCCTCAGGATCTTCGTTTGGAAGGCCGTACACGTACGGTTCGTGGTGCAAGCCTCCGCCGTACCAGAAGCATTACGACGGTGGAATCAAGATGAAGTCAGTTCTGGACTTTCAACCTCCTATCTCCATAGGCACTGGCTCTCTGTTCGGGTTGGGATCTCTGTTCTGCAATGGCAAGGTGAAAAAGAAGAAGAAGTAACATCATCCATCTGATCCTGATTCATCTTTCACCCTGTAATTCCTTTGCTTGCATCAGTGATTATAATTTCTTCATTACACTCTGTATATTACATGCAAGATCAAACAATTTTATCTGTGTCCCTGCATGATTAACACAAGATTTAAAATTGATCCAAGAAATGGCTTCTTTTTTTTTTATAATGATGGATTTAATTAACCGCAATAGGTGACAAACTAATCACCCAAGTTCAAATTACACCACAAAAACTAGCTAGCTTTAACAATACGCGAAACAGAAAAGCCAACAGCATCTTTCCGGAGCGCGTTTATAATTTCCTTCGGAGGAGAGTTATGAATTTCAAACACATCCTGCTGTTTGAGCGCCAAACCCGCCAAGGTATCCGCAACCGCATTAGCTTCTCGAAAAATATGTCTGAACTTCATTCTTTCGAACTGCATCAATAGCTTCCTGCAATCCGCAATGATAGGCATTAGTTTTGGATTTGACATATTTTCGTCAGAGATTACCTTATGGGCAGTGAGGGCGTCTGTTTCAAGGTGAATAAATTTTAATCCGAGTGCTTTTGCCAAAAGCAGCCCGTCCCGGATGGCCCAACATTCCGCAATGAGACTGTTTGAGCAACCCAAATTCCTTGAGAATCCGGCAACCCATTGACCCCTGTAGTCTCGAATGACCCCACCGGCTCCTGCAAAACCTTGATCTCATTTAGCAGCTCCATCTGTGTTAATTTTAAACCAATCCTTTTTGGGAGGAACCCAACTAATATCAATGGAAATAAACTCATTAGCGATGTCAGTCTCAAGATAAACATTTTGGTGAAATTTTGCCTGAGATAAAGATAAATTATAAACAGATGAAAAAGCAGGTTTATTATTAAAAATAAGAGAATTCCTATTTTTCCAAATGTTCCATTAAGCATAAGAGAAAAAAAACTTCCATTCAACACCCTGATTATTAACTCGAGTTTCGTGACACCCATACTTGATCCACTCATTCAAGGGATACTGAAACGCTTGCCCTAGACTTGGTGGCCAAGAAATGGCTTTACTAAGCATTGTTTCTCGTCATTGATAATCTGTAAGCTTAGGTAAGCCGGATATTAATATTAAAATAGTGAATATAGTGAGTTTATATTTTTTACCATCACAATTTGAGTTTTGATGAGATCTGTATCTATGTGAGGGTTAAAAACACATGGTGGACAATATCGCATGGGAGACAGCTGAACAACGAATCTTTAGACGTGACACTCTTTCGGTGTTTCTGTTTTTTTAGGGAAAATTGCAACTTCTCACCTTTATCTTTTGATGATTTTCAAGTATTCCGCCAAAGAAGTTTAAAATTTCCTTATTTCACTTAAGTTATCAGAACCGGCCCGGCCCTCGATTTGGAGAGGGAGCCGGTTTCCGTTTCAATCTTGTCGGACCCGATTCAGTGTGCGGTTCGCTGTTTATAAATAATAAAAAAAACTGAAAATAGATGAAAGACATATGGTGAAGACGGAAGACGAAGAAGATGGAGGTCACCTCTCACCACCAACACCCGCCATCTCCAACCAACCCCCCTCCTCCCCCGTCTCCTCTCCCTTTCTCCCGCCCACCCTCTCTCTTGTTCTTATCTTCTTCTTCTTCAATCTATGTCTCGGTGACACCAGGCTGGAGCTAAAACACTCAGCCAACATCTTGTACGATGTTTCCAATTTTGCGTTCTTTACGGTGATTGTTAACTAGCCACTTTCTAGTTTTGTGATTTTAACCACCTAATTCCTATTTCTTTATCTTTCTATATAAAAAATTTATGTGTTTCTTTATGCAGCAAGCTACATGAATGAGTAAGGAATTTCATCGAACAAGTCGTGGGCTATGGGAATCCGATGAGTGTAAGAAACTGTGTGAGTGTAAGAGTGTGAAACCGAAGAAGCTGAATGACTCCCGAACCGAAGAAATATAAAAATTAAAATTAAAAACAACCAAAATAAGTGAACCGAAAATCGAACGGTTTTAAAAAAACGACTTATTTTTGCAGAACCGATTGGTTCACACTAGTTCAAACACTGTTAATATGCAAAATGATCTTTTAGATGAACCAGACCAAGCAGGTTTTTGGTATCCGGTCGGATCGCCAGTTCGCTCCGGTTCTGATAACACTGCTTTATTTAACACTAAATATTTTTTTTTCTTGACAACTTTACCCTAAATTTAGCAAGAAAAAGAAAATTAAGTTGAAGTTCAATGAAGTTCCAATTATTGGATTCAATTAAGTTCCATTTGATTTAAATTTGAACCTAATTCTAAACTGGGTGAAGATCAACTAGAATTCAATTATATAGTTTATGGCCTGAGTTCTTATTCAAAGCAAGCTCATCACATTAATTTTATAATTGTGGTCTAATTGAGCCTTCAACTATGGGTGTTTGGGTATAAATAATCTTTGCTTATATTTTAGAATTTTGAGTACAATATCAAGAAAATACAGTTCTAGCTAACTTTATATTGTTATTGATTGTGGATGAAATATTACAAAGAAGGTGTTTGTACTAATTCTTGTTTAAATTGTTTTATTGCCCTGAAGGTTAACAAATTGTACAATTAATATTATAATAGTACAACGCATATTATATATATAAGTAAACAAATATTAATTACCTATACAAATTCAGTGGCGCGTGAAGTCCACGTGAAGCTCTCTAGCCGGTGAAGCCCCCAAACTCCTAGGTTTCCCCTCCTCTGGTAGATGCAATCCATTCCCAATTGGTGAACTCCGTTCCGTAATTAATAGCAAGAGGATAAGGAAGAAGAATGTCCAACAACTGCAAACTTGATTGGACGTTTTCATGCATAACCAAAAACTGCAGCACTGAAGCCAGCAGCTCACGCAGCAACATAGCCAGTTGCAGACGGGGTCGACTTTCTCCACAGTTTTCACAGCAGCGAGCCCACACGGGGACGAGCAAAGCTCGGCCACCAGGGGCCAAGCTCAGCGCTGACGACGAGGCAGCTGTTCTACCGAAGTGTCTCATCGCGAAAGGGGCACAAACCAGCACCAATACAGGGTCGACTGAACTTGTGCACATCTGGGGGAAGGCAAAAGGCAAGCCCGACTCGCCGAAGACTTCGGTGACTGATTAGGAGACCGCCAACCAAGCTCTCGACAGAGCCACACCACGCAAACCCTGCATTGAACTACCCTCTATATTGCCCTCTATATTACTTACCTGAATAACCTCTCTTTCGCCTGTGTTCTTGTTGGGAAAATGCCATCTACGGTGACGGCTCAGCCTCTACGACGAACACAAAGCAGGTCGACTCCAGTTCTAGCTGAAAAAATAGACTCGTCGGAACTCCGGTCGACCTCGACTCGAACTAACAAGTACAAAATGAGACGTGGTATGTGGACAAGGTCCTTGCACAAAAACCGATCAAGCTCAATGTGATCAACGGGATCCTACGTTCGGCTTGGGCAAGATATGGTAAAGTCACCATAGCGGAATTGGATACGGGCATAACGTTGTTCGATTTCGAAAAACACCATGGGCAGTAAACGAGCACATCCTAAACATCAAAAGGTGGGATCCAATTGGGGGATTGAACGAGGTTGATTTCCAAAAGGTAAACTTTTGGGTTCAAGTACATGACGTAGGATTGGAGAAATTTGGAGATGCCAATGCTTAGAAAATAGGAAATATGATAGGAAAATGCCTAAAGATTGAAAAGCATGTTGGGAAAATAAGAAGGAGCTACATGAGGATAAGAGTGGAGGTGAATGGGGAGAAACCATTAATGACGGGGTTCTGGTGGAGGAACTCGCAAGGGGCGGATAGAGGGGCATCAATAAAATATGAGTGTCTTTCGGATTATTGTTATGAGTGTGGCATGTTGGGCCACACGACCCAAATATGCAAGGAGAAGGTACAAATGGCGGAACTCGATCAAAGCATACCTATGTACGGGCCGTAGCTTGTAGGGGTTCGACCAAAGATAGTTAGACCAAAACAACATGTGGGAGGGGATGTAGGTCAAGGATCAAACCAACAACAGGGGGAGGAGATCATGGTTTGACATCATGGCCGAGGTCAGGGCAAGAAAGTCGGATCCAACTAAAAACAAAGGAAACAACGAGAAACTGTATGAACAAGGAAGGGAAGGAAATGAGACCCCCACAGACTCGGTTCCAATGGAGACGGACATAGCCCGGGCCGAAGGAGATCGCACTACCAACAAAACCGAACTAAAGCCAAACCATACCGAAGAACATGATGAACCACCTAACACCAAATCCATAATGATCCACCAAAACCCACAAATCACCAAACCAGCCGAAGCATACACACCAAACCGACCCCCCGACCCCAATGGTCCGAGGCTGCACCAAGTTGATTATAGCCACACCCAATGCAGCTCGATATCCCCATTACACTAACCCAACCAATGATCACCTACCTACCCGACATCTGACCCAAGCCAACCCGATTGAAACCACCACCAACATCCAAACATACCATGTTGAGAACCCACTCGATACACCACCCACCTCACCCCAACCGAACCATAACCCTCCATCCGGCCTAAGCCCTTACCTAAAGAAGATGACATTAAAGCGAACCGGTGATGAGATGGAGGAAGAACCGGGAAACAAACGAAGGAAGAAGGATGTGGAGACAACCGAGAGCTCGGTTATTAGGATGAGGAAGAGCCCACGACGAGAAGTAACAAAACCGAGCCAAAATAGGAAGAAAAGATCCGAGAATAAGAAGATCATACAAGGCGAGCAGGAGAAAATGAATGAACTGAACAAAGGTTGTGGTGGCTGTCCCGGAACAGCCACAGGTGACCAATGAGTACCATCTCCTGGAACTGTCAAGGTCTGGGTCTACTATGACAGTCCAACATCTGCAAGACCTCAATAAAAGGTATCGCCCAAATATCATATTCATAATGGAAACAAAGAATGTGGATGCCTACTATGAAAGGATAAGAAGAAAACTAGGTATGGAGAACAGTTTTTACATTCGGCCGATCGGGACATCGGGCGGACTAGCGTTATGGTGGACAATGGAAACGACGGTATCTATTCACTATGTCGATCAACATGTCATTGATTGCGAGGTCCAGTTTGATAGGCATGCAGCACCAACACAAGTCACATGGGTACATGCAAGCACGGTGGCTTAAGAACGATCACAAAATTGGGACACCTTGCGAGCAATAGGTACGGACCGAGTGGGAAGTTGGACGATTCTAGGTGATTTCAATTGCATATGTCACCAACATGAGAAGCGTGGAGGGAGGAAAAAGCCCCAACGAAAACTTGACGAATTCGAGAAGTTGAGCGAAGATCTTAACATGGAGGATATGGGTGTGCATGACACCCCGTTTACATGGTGCAATAACAGAAGTGGGCCGGAGAGGATAAGTGAAAGACTTGATCGGGCCCTTGCGAATGAGGAATGGGCAATGCGTAACCCACAAGGGAGGTGCATCAATGAGCTATCCATAGGGTCAGACCATGCACCAATGGTGGTCGAACTCAAACAACCAAGGAAAAGGCAAAGAAGACGCTTCAAATGTGAGGCGATGTGGCTAGAAAACCCAACATGTAAGGAGGTAATTCGCGATGCATGGGAGAGGGGTAACCAAGGCCGAAGGAAAGCACACAGCTTCGGCATCAAACTCCAAAATGTCGACAAAAACGCATGGCATGGAGCAAGGTGCATTTCAGAAATAATATGAAAGCGATAACGAGTATAAAAGATGCCCTGCGGAGCAACAACCAAGGAGTCATGGATCAAGAGGCGACGAGGGAGGAAAAAAGACTCAAAGGGGAACTCCAAACCGTGTGGACTAGGGGAGACGTATTAGAGGCAAAGATCGAGGGTGAAATGGTTAAGGGAGGAGATAGGAACACAACCTACTTTCACCAAACAACAACATCAAGAAGAAGGCGAAACCACATATGCCGCCTAATGGGGAACAATGGTGAATGGATAGAAACCGAGGGGAGGATAGCCGAGGAGCTATATAGTTACTACGGGAACATTTTCACATCCGAGCAAACCGAACTGGGTGAGGATTTCCTTGGGTATTTACCGAACCAAGTAACACTGTAGATGAACGTGAATCTCCTAAGGGAGGTAACGAATCTGGAGGTTAGGAATACGGCGTATCAACTTGGAGGATCACGAGCTCCGGGTCCAGACTTTTTTCCGGGTCTGTTTTACCAAAAAAACTGGAGTACCGTGGGGGCGGACGTCATCACCGTGGTCAATGCTTTCTTTAGAACAGGTACCATTCTAAACACCCTAAACAATACTGATATTGTCCTCAATCTAAAAGTGCAAAACCCGACAAAACCAACGGAATTTCAGCCCATAAGTTGTTGTAATTTTGTGTAGAAGATTATTTCCAAAGTGTTGGTGAACCGTTTGAAAACATATCTATTAGATCTTATCACTCCTTTGTAGAGTACGTTTGTATCAAGTAGACATATCCAAGACAACATCATTGTAGCTCATGAAGTCTTCCATCACTTGCATATGGGCCGAGATGAGACAAAAGTCGAATGTGCACTCAAAATCGATATGCAAAAGGCGTATGATAGAGTGGAGTGGGACTTCCTAATCGTCACCCTTCAGAAGAGAGGCTTTGCGGAGCAATGGTTGAAATGGATAAGGGCATGCATAGAGACCACCACGTACCAAGTTGTGGTCAACGGGGCATGAACCGAAACCATCCGCCCAACACGAGGTATCCGCCAAGGGGATTCCCTCTCACCATACTTATTCATCTTGCTTGCGGATGTGTTGTCAAGAAGGATGATTGGGGCAGCAAGGGAGGGATAAATGAAGGGACTAACCCTAAGAAGGCAATGCCCGAAACTTCATCACCTTTTCTTTGCAGATGACTCACTCTTTTTTATAAGGGGAACCACCACGAATGCCGAGAACCTGGGGATGATCTTAGACAGATATTGCAAAGTGTCCGGGCAACGAATAAATAGGGACAAGTCAACTATATACTTCAATAGAGGGGAGAGCCAAACCGATCGGCAGGGGATAGAGGAATCCCTACAAATCCGTAGCACGAATGATCCGGGAAAGTACTTGGGACTACCTTCGATATGGGGGAGATCAAAGAGGGAAGCATTGGGTTTCCTCAAAACAAAAGTCAATGACAAGCTCCAAGGTTGGAGACCGAGGACCTTGACTCAATCCGGAAAGAAGGTACTCATAAAAGCCATCATAACTGCAATACCCACATATATAATGAGTGTATTCGGATTACCAAATTCATGGTGCTCGGAAATCAATGCTCTCATTGCGGACTTTTGGTGGGGACAAACAAATGAAGGAAAGAAAACACATTGGCGGAGGTGGGAGGTTCTAACGAGGATGAAGGAAGCATGCGAGCTAGGGTTCCGAGAACTACAAAGTTTCAATACGGCCCTACTCACAAATATGGAGGGGAGGCTAGTGACCGAACCGAAGACGTTGTGCGCGCAGGTCCTATAGGGTCTATACTTCTCCATATGCTCGTTTATAGAGGCGAAAAAGGAGGACGAGCGTCGTGGGGGTGGAGTAGTATGATACATGGCCGAGAGATGATGACCCAAGAGGGAGTGTGGATGGTAGGCATTGTGGAAAATATACTTGTATTCGAGGATCCATGGATATACACAAAGGAAAATAAGAAGGTGAGTATCGACCATGGAGTAGAGAATGGTGAAGATCTTCGGGTGTGAGCACTTATCAAACCAAATGGGACGTGGGATGAGATTTTGGTTCGGCACATTACCAACCATGAAGATGCCGAGCACATCATCAACATCCCATTACCGCAGGAGGGGGGTATATATCGTTACATAAGGCCGCACACTAGAGACGAATCACCAATGGTTCGATCGGTCTACCATAGGATACGGGAAATAGCCGACCAACAATCACGTCCGAACCCTCCAAATCAAGGCGCATTTTGGAAGGGTCTTTGGGCCACACATACGATGCCAAAGGTGAAGAGCTATGTATGGCGACTTGCAACCAACTCTCTAGCCGTCAAAGCAAACATGGCTAAAAGGGGTATGAATGTAAGTCCGGGATGCCCAATATGTGGAGGAGTCGAAAAAAGGGAGCACATGACCATCGAGTGCGGGTGAACCGAACGGGTGTGGAGCGGGGTGCTAGGGCTACGCATGGACCGAACCACAAACCTAAACATGGCTCAATGGCTTGAAGAGAGACGAAACAAACCAAGAGGGCAAGGACCATGCAGCGATAGGAGATGGATTCTCGCATTGCTAACATGTTGGCATATTTGGAAGATGGGGTGCAAAGCGGCTTTCGAAGCCAAACAACCAAACCCACGCGAGGTGATCAAAGAAATAAGGCGAGCATACATGGAACATCAACAAACCCATTGAAACACCACCAACAGGCCAACGGACCGAGTCCAAATCGAGGACCAAGCAGACTAACAATGGAAACCACTGACCGAAAACTCGATAAAGGTAAACTATGATGCCTCATGGTGAAAACAAACCCGACGAGCCGGCATAAGAGTGGTAGCACGAGACAAGAAAGGTAAAGTGGTTGGCGGACTAAACTGAAGATATCGTGGCAATGACATTAAGACAATGGAGGCCATAGCTATACAAGAGGGGGTAAGACTTGCAATCGCATCGGGATGGCCAAGGATAATAATAGAGATGGACTCGCAAGATGTATACCAACAAATTGGAAGGGCCGAAACATTGGAGGGTGGTAAACATCATAATGAACATGCAAACATTAGCAAGGCAAGTCGAGCAAGTACAATGGCGAATGATTCCAAGGACGGCGAACGAATGCGCGGATTGGATAGCCAAACAAGCGAGATTGGGAATGAATCTAACCAATTAGGTCGAAAGACCAACACTTCCGTTTGTATGTTTAGTAGCAAATGATTGTATGTACGAACAAACGTGATCGTGTATCACGACGTTTTATTTTATCAAGTAAAGCGTTAATTTGACCAAAAAAACAAATATTAATTATAACTTCGCCCTACAAGTGAACATAGCGAAAAATATCAGAAAACACTCTAAATCCTAAATGTTTCAGAAACTCCGTTGGAAAAGTTAAGCTTGTCGCAAACCTAGCAGGGAATAGCCGCTGACAAGGCATCAAAGGGAATACTTGAAATTTTGCAAAGAAAAAGGGATATGGCTGTAATTTTCCCTTTCAGAAATACTTTTGTAACAATATATACATTATAATTTCTTTGTTTCATCCATAGTTATCAAAACTGGATCGGTCATCGAACTGGATGAAGGGTCGGTTTCCGGTTCAACCAGTCCGACCGGCTCAATAAGTAAGATTCACTAATATATTATCCTGTTCAAGTTAACATCCTGTATTATCTTTATTCTATGGATAATACGACCTCTCTCTTTCCCATAGTTATCAGAATTGGATTGAACCGCCAGTCAGATCGGGCCTGACAGTGAATCGACGGGATGAACAGACTGGTTCAAACAAAAGACGAAATGCATAGTGAACCCGGTTCAACAGGTGTAAACCTATCGAATTTTGAAGTACCAGTCGGTTCCGAATTTTGACTTAATTGCAATTTTTTTAACGTCTTTGGTCTTCTTCCTCCTTTGAAAAACAGTGACTCTGTTTATGTAACCCTAATATATAGCTTTCCTCTTCCTCTTCTGCTATCGTTCCTCCAATTGCTCGCATCGGCCTCGTCTGTGCCTACTCCTGGAGTCAGCTCACCTCGCTCGCGCCCCTGCCTCGCGCCAGGTAGCCACCCCTCGCGTCAGCTCGCCTCGGCTAGGCCTTGCCGTTCGTCTAGCCCACGTCAAGTCGCCGCCTCCCGTGTCAGCTATCCTCGCCCACCCCCGAGGCTCGCGTCTTTTCATTCACGTAGCCCACATCATGATGAAAGACACAGTTAACTTCCCTCTCATGCAAATTCAAAGTCCAAGGCAGAGGTCAAAATCATTATCGTCTCCATCTAGAGCTTCAAATCCCTGAATTCCTGATCAAAGGAAGACTGATACCGATATTTGAAGAATCCATAATTGAATCGCAAATCGGGTATTGGGTTTGATTCCTTAAACTCCCTAAACCCTAAACCCTAAAACATCTCAAAATGGGCATTCCTTGAATTTGATTAAATGTCCAATTTTCAACCAGATGTTTAAGTCGAAGATGGTGTTCAGGAGCTATCAATTATTGATGTAGAAGAAATAGTTGAATCAGAGGAACGAAGTAGCAGTTTTTTTCTTCGAACCCATTGGAGGGTTTGTTGGAGATTATGCTTAAATTAGTGAATAACATAGTGAGAGAACCTGGGAGTTTAAGGCTTGGGAAGATAAGGATGAACAATCAAAGATAAGGGAGGTCCTGGATAAGGTTATCAGTGAGATTAATTTTAAGTTAATTAATTACATTGAATTTTTTTTTTAGCCAGCAAAATACTTCATTTCATGAATGAGAGCAAAGTACGGTTACATTAGAAGAATCCAAAATAAGTAAACTAAGTAGCTCGGGTGGGGGTCGTGAGACCCAATCCTATGGACACACCCTTCTTATCGCGTGACCTACTATCCAATCCGCACATGTATTTGCGTCTCTAGGGATAGCCACCTAGGTTACTAACTCGATGTTTGTTGCTAACACATTTACATTCGAAAAAATTGTGTCAATCCACCATCGGAAGTCGGAACCTCTACGATTGTTGATGAGGACCTCCGCATCCGATTCAATAGTAACCGCTTGCCAGCCGTTCTCCACCGTTACCGCTTGCATGATAGGTCGCGCCTCAAACTCCTCTATCAATCCTCCGGTTGTCGAGCTATGCCAACCTTCACATATATCCCCCGAGTGGTTTCGTGCTATGAATCCAATCCCTCCTTGGACCGTTGTCGGGCACCACAAGGCGTCGCAGTTGATTTTGATTGTGCTAGTCTCCGGACTCCTCCAACCCTCGGCTCTTTGTGTTATAGCTTGTCTCACCGACCGACCTCTCGTACCATTCAGTTCGGGGAGTGTTCTTTGGATTTGCTGCAGGATGTTTGCTGAGTTCGGTTGTGCATTCTCAAAAATCAACTTACATCGTGATTTCCAAATCGTCCAACACTTTCTCATGCACCTCTCACATCGATTGGTGTGGTCAGCTCCCCTGGCGTGAGTAGGTGGCACACCTTGGAAGATCCAGCTAGCTAACTCACTGTGGCTTGCCCATGGATGCCGAAGGTTTATACCCAAATTACATGAGTCCAACTACATCCCAAGGTCATATGTTCGGTGGTTTCAACCTCGTCACAAACTGGGCAAATGGGCGATGTCAGAATGCCTATCTGTTCCAAGTTCGACATGGAAGCAAGTGCATTCGAGGTAAGCCTCCACATGAAAACCTTAATCTTTGGCCATACCTTAGATTTCTAGATTGCCTTCCACAGGTCCTGGTTTTGGGGTCGTGGTTCTTCGCCGACTGGATATCGGTTTCTGATCTGCTGGTAGGCAGACTTGGCTGAGATGCAGCCGTTGTTGGTGAAGGGCCATCTGTGGATGTCTTCCCTTGGGGACATAGGCAGTATGGTGTTGAGTACGCTATCAACCTGGTGGGTTGACACCTCCTTTCCGACGACTTCAGTGTTCCAGCACCTGTTAGCGTGATCAATCCATTGTGATGGTCTTACCTCATTGGTTTGGCTATTTGTTGTTCCTCTCGGCTGTAGGAGGTATCCTTGAAGAGTCGGCATCCATCTGTCCTGAAATGTTCTGATCTACCTTCCACCTCCTACATACCACACGCCTCCTGCGAGGATGACGTCCCTACTTGCAAGGAGGCTCGACCACGCCCATGAGGGCCGACTTCCTTTGACAGCGTTGAGGAAGTGGGTAGTCTGGAAATAAGTGGTCTTCAAGACCCGAATCCAAAGGGTGTTCGATTCCTTCATCACCCTCTCAGCCATCTTCGCCAACATCGCCTCATTGATGTCCTGGAGTTCCTTGAAACCGAACTCCCCTTGCTGTTTCGGGTTGGTCATCGTCTCCCATCGCTTCGAGTGTATCTTCCTCTCCCCGTTTTTGACTTCACACCTGAATCTCGCAATCTTCGCATTAATGTCGGCGCACCAGGTTGATGGCAGGCGGAATACATTCATAGCGTTTGTAGGAATCGTAGTAATAACTAATTTGATTAGTACCTCTTTCCCTGCATTGTTCAACAATCTATTCCTCTACCCTTTGATCTTGTCCCTTATCCGTTCCTTGAAGTAGTTGAGTGCTTCATTTATCGACCTTGCCCACACCATAGGAAGACCCAAGTAATGTCCCGGATTTGCTACTTGTTGAACGCTTAGGGCATCTGATACCTCTCGTTTGAGCTGATCATTTGCCGCCATGTTGAAAAATAGACTTGATTTAACGTGGTTGACTCTTTTTCCTGATACCACGCAGTAATCCTCTATGGTTCGTTTGAGATTCGTTGCCTTATCTGCTCCCCCTTGATAAAGAATAATGAGTCATCGGTAAAGAACAGGTGATGGATTACCATACATCCTCGTTTCGGTCTTATCCCCTCGATTGATCCTTGTTCTACTTGTTTCTCCATTAACCTAGATAACACATCAGAGACAATGATGGAAAGGTAAAGTGATTAAGGGTCTCCCTACCTGAGACCCCGTGTTGGTTTGATTGTCTTTGTGCGGTTGCATTCACTATCACTCGGTAGGAGACCGTGGATATGCATGCCTCATTCCATTTGATCCATGTTCCATTGAAACCTTTCTTCCTAAGAACTTCTAAGAGGAAGTCCCACTCTACCTTATCAGCTATGGAAAATAGATTTTTAGTCTATTTTCCAGAACCTTGGAGATATTCTTATAACCAAAGTTACATAGGCTTATAGGTCTGAAACCATATGTGGAAACAAGATTTTGTTTTTTTGGGGGATAAGTGTGATATCAGTCTAGTTCATGAACAAGGGCATGTTACATGTTGTAAGGAAGTAGTTGACAGAGGTGACTATGTCTGGATCGAGTGCGCTCCAACTCCTTTGGTAGAAGGACCCTGAGAACCCATCCAGACTTGGAACCCTAGACCCCCCTCCCCACTGGAATGCCACTTGTTTAACCTACGCGGGCGATATAGACCTAGTTAGGTATTGGTTCATAATGTCTGACACTTGACTACAGACGCAACTGATCGTGTCTTCAAAAGTAGTTCCATCTGCATTCTGCACCCGATCAGAGGTGAAGAGATGCTGATAAAAATGATGAATCTCCTGTAATAGACCATCTTGTCTCCTTCGATCCATTCCCCGTTGCTTCCTCTTAATGTGACAATCTTGTTTCTTATTCTCCTCGATATTGTTGTTTGATGGAAGAACTTTGTATTTTTATCACTCTGCTCTAACCATTTCACCCTAGAGCGTTGTTTTCAATATATTTATTCTCGTTTCCACAATGCGTCTAGTTTAGACTTGAGTGCTCTCTCCTCATTCAGTTCGTCTTCATTTAGGGTCCTTTCACTCATGTTTTGCATTTGCCTCCTTACCCTTTTAATCTCCACTATGTTGTGCTTGAACTCTTTTTTAGTCCATTGGATGAGTGAGTGTTTGCATGCATTTAGTTTTGGTTGTATGTCTTCAATATGTGTAACCGGTCCAATTCTACCCCATGCTTGTCTGGTCACTTCAAAGCACTCCCTTTGTTCTAGTCATATGTCCTCAAATCTGAATCTTCTATGGCCTTTCTTTTCCCCATATTCAAGCACCACTTCTATCGATACATGGTCTGATCCAACCATGATGTCGTTGATGCATTGGGCCTTGGGAAATAGAGCGATCCATTGGCAATTGACAATGGCTCAGTCTAGTCTCTCCATCACCGGTATGCGCCTCTTCGTTTGTTCGGCCAGTTTTGCATCTATCCTTTGAATCCCAAGTCCTCCATCTGTATCTCTTTTATTACAGCATTTAAACGGTTGATCGTGTACTGCTCTTTTCACCTTCCCCCAATCTTCTCCCTTTGGTGGGTGATATTAATGAAATCCCCAAATGCATATCCATGGATATTGTCTTTTGTCTCCCTATGCCCATCAGCTTTCCCCAGTTCTCCCCTCGGGTAGAGAAAACCAGGTCACTATAGATCCCACGTAGTTATAAACGTGTTCCCTAATATGCTCCCACCCACCTTGCAGTCAATGAAGTTCTTATCTTTAAATAGGACTTGTATTGTTACCTCCCGCGCCCACCATAGTGCTAGCCCCCCACTAGAACCCGTTGACTCCTCATACATCGAATGTTTCATTCCTACTTCACTTTTTACCCTCTCACAAGACGCCTCAGGTTGCTTCGTTTCCATAAAAAATATGACAAACACCTAAGACCTCTTAACTAGGTCTTTTAGATGACGAACTAGCAGGGGAGACCATAACCCCTAACAATTCCAACTTATCATGCTTATTGGGTATGTGTGGCTGTTGCGGGACAGCCACCAAAACCCGTGTTTTCCCCTCTTTTGTTAATCCATCCCTCATGACCACCTCCATTTGGTCTGCCGTGCTCACCATTCGGTTAGGTATCGTCAAACACAGACCATACCCCGATTTTCCAGTTGTTGTTTTTTTTCCTTTTATTTGCCCCGGTCTTGCACTTGTTGTAGATGTTTTCATTCATTTCCCCCGTCCAGGTGCTTCGTCACTGTCCCCCTTCTCTTTGTCCTCGTTTTCTTTCCCTTGAGCATGTTGGTATCGTGGCCTTTGGGTTGGCCGAGGCTAAAGAGGTGGGTTGGGTTGTTGGATGGTGCGACAATTTCTTGCCCTCATCTGTTGTTGTTCCTGTGCTGACCTTCCATTTGTTGAATCCACTCGGTTATGTGTTTGTATATTGTTGCCGTTGTCATATATGGTTCATAGGGGACTCGCTTGAGCTAGTTATGCTTATATCCTCCGTTTTTTGGTTGGTGTGTCTAAGGCTCCTTCTCTGTCGCACTTCCGGTGGTTCCAAGTGCCCAGCTGCAAGGTTAGTCCTTCTTCTTCACTACCGTTTAGATGTTGTCTTGTGACTGTCTCGTTCAGGAGGGTGGTTTGTGGTGCTTGTGTTGCTTGGATGTGAAGGTTGAGCGTGAGGTCTGGTATAACGTGTATGTGGTGTTGTTCCTCTTCCTCCGATAGGTAGTTAAGGTCGAAGTTTTTGGCTGGTCCACTTGTTGATCCAGTGGATGGCTGGGCCATCATGTTCCTCTCCTGTGGAGTATGTGTCGGGGGAGTGGTCCCCTATGCTTTGGCAGTTGGCGTTGTTGTTCCTGAGTTTAACTCAGGGGTAGGGGCAAGCATCCCACACCACTATTTGTCCTGGTTTGTCCACGCTCTTGTACCCGATGGTGGACCTCGTGCTTGTTGGGAATTTTCCGTCTCAGACACGGTTGTTATGATCTCTCCTCACGACTTCCTGTTCCGGTCCCTTGGTGGCCAGTTCGCTTGTCCCTCTCCTCCCAACCGATATTTGTTAGTTTGTCTTGGCCTTGCTCCTACGAGCCATGGTCCGTAAAGGGGGTGGCCTTTCTTTGTTTCTGATAACACAACCTCCTATCCACATCTTGGAGACGTGTGGCCCAGTCTCCCGCATGCATAGAAGAAATCGGAGAGTCTCTCGTACTTGATACTTGCCCACTTGTTTTGTCCTCGAGCATCAGTCCACCATAATTCGGCTGGCAATGATTGTGTTATATCGACCTCGATTTGCAGCCTTAGGAAGGAACATTGCTGCATTATCTGTACTGGTTCTACCTTCACACATCTACCCAGCGAATTGTCTATCATCCTAGCATTCTCCCCATTACACATGCCTAGGCTTAATCCTGAAATTTGTATCCACATTTCATGACATCGAAAACTAAATCCTCAAGGCATGTATCGGCAGTGAACTCCTTTAAATTGAGAGAGTGGCCTTGGATAGACCATGGTGATAGATCCATTACTTGTTTCTTGTCCAGGTCAGATTCAATTTCGAAAGTCGTCGATTTCTCGTCGGTCTCCGTCATTATGTAAAAACGCCCTAATCCCAACGCACCCACTTCACTGACGTCGCCACCGAATCTCGTGACCGGGAGAGGAGGCGGCGGCGGCTCTGGCAACGGAGGTGAGGAGGAGGCGGAGGCTCCAACGACGGGGGAGGTGGAGAAGGAGTCTCTGGCGACGGAGAGAAAATGAGGCGGCGACTCTGACGATGGGAAGAGGAGGATGTATAACATAGCACTTGAAAGAGCGTAGAGGTCAGAGCATAACAAACGTCATTCTCGTTGATTACATTGAATTTAAGTGAGTTTTTTTGGCCATAATCTAAGTAGAACTATAGAAGTATTTTTCCAATTTTTTAGTTAGTAAGACATATGAATCGTTTGGTCCGGCTGATGAACCGACAGTCGGACTGACTGAACCGGGAATCGACTCCCTCAATGGTTTGAGGGTTGGTGCGATTCTGATAGCTATGCTCTTTCCTCCCAAACTTAATTTATTTTTGTAGAACACCTAATGGGTACACATCTGCAGCTTTCTTTTCATCCTATTTTCTCTTCTTACTTCTTAGGCCATAAGAGCCTTAATTATTTTTTTTTCTATTTCATAGGGAAATGCAGCGAAGTTTACTGGTCATCCTGGAGCAGTAACTGCTATATCTTTATTTGAAAATGGATACTTCCTTGAGGTAACTTATCTGTTATGCTCTCACCTCTACGCTCTTTTAAGTTCTATATTATACAGCCTCCTCTTCCCTCGCCGCCTCATTTTCTCTCCGTCGCCAGGGACTCTTTCTCTTCCTTCCCTGTCGTTAGAGCCTACGTGGTCAAATATAAGTAACCATTATGCACATGTTGTAACCAGTTAGTCAAATGACCAAAGATAAATAACCACTGAGCTAAGTAACCCCACGATAACATGATAAAGTTGCACAGTTAAGTATGATTTTTGTATTTTTTTTAAAGTCTCGTTTAATAATTTTTAAAACTCGATTTAATTATTTAGTTTTAGATTTTGTCAATTTTGCATCAAGATTTCCTAAAAATTAATGTATGTCAACCTTTTACGTTATTCAACATGCTATGTACATTTTTTTTATATAGTATGGCAACCAAGCGGAGTTGTCATCTTTGATGGCATTCAATCTAGAAGGACTTTGACTTATGTGGACCTTTATCCCCTATTCGACGTGAGATTTACATCCCTTTTTTATAGGATGATGACTAGGTGAGGTCATTTTTAGCCATTTGATCGAGAGGGACGGTGAGTATGTCGTCCTGTGTCCACTATTCGGCGCAAGATTTACTTCCCTTCTTTATAGGATGATGACCAAGAGGGTCGACTTTTAGGAACTCAATCAAGATGGATGATGAGCTTATCAACCTTTTTTTCTCTTCGACGCATGAATTACATCCATTTCTAAAGGATGACGACCAAGCATGTTCGTCTTTTTAGGCTCGATCTATAGGAATGGTGAGTTATGTCGACCATTGTTCACTCTTTGATGCAAGATTTCCATTCTTTTAATAGCGTGGCGACAAAGTGGGGATGTCTTTTAGGCACTCGATCGAGGGATATTGTGAGTTATGTCAACCATTGTCTACTCTTCGACACGAGATTTACAACATTTTTTATAGGATGGAGACCAAGCGGGGTCGTTTTTAGCCATAGATCTAGAGGAATGATGAATGATATCCACATTTGTCAACGCGATATTTACATTTTCCTTTAATAGGATGGCAACATGGAGGGGTCGTCTTTGAAATTGCAATTGTAGTCGGTCTTCGTCCGTTCTTCGGTTTTAACATTTAAGGCCTCAAAAGATCATGCACATAATTTCTTTAATTGATAATAACTACATACGAAAATAAAATGACAACTGATACAAGCAACAACATATTAAATCGGCAACAGGTTGAAGACAATATAATATTTCTAGATGTGAGATTTCTTCATATGTCTGTTATATAAGGACGCAAGGCAAAACTACACCATAGAAGTCTTTCTGAGAGTAGCAATCTGTTGCATATGTGTCCCTAACCCAGAACACGTGGCACAACTATTCTTAGGTGAACAACTTCTTGAACCCCGCGAGGAGCGTTGCCCAAGTGGTGACTTGTTCTTCCTCTGGTGAGGTATCGATGATAACCTCTTCCTCCGGTCTACATGCCTCTTTTTTTACCTACTCCATGGTTGTTGAGTCCCTCAAGTGGTCCTTCTTAGTCGTCTCAATCTTAGTTGGTGATTATGATCATCTCCTTTTCATTCATCTTCCTAAAGCAGTTTACCTAATACTTCTAGGAGATGGCTTGGTCACTTAGGACCTCATCGATACCGTGGTCAGTTGAGAACTTCACTTTCTGGTGCACCGTATAAGGGATGATTGTATTAGAGTTGATGATGGTGCAACTTAAGATGACGTTCTAGTTTGTTGGCACGTCGACGACTATAAACAATATGTCTATTTTCAGGAACCTCCACCATTCTCCCCAAACCACTGGGAATTTTATAGATCCTAGTGGGTAGCTTATGCTTCCCGAGAATCCAACATTTGGGATGTCTATACTATGCAACTCCTTTACAATGTGTCTCATGCATTAAAGACATTGGAGAAGAGGACTTCTGCTGAAGTTCCTCCATTTACTATAATTCTTCTCAAGTCAAACCCATCGACTTCAACTGTGATTACCAACGCATCCTAGTGAAAGATCATGACATAAGCCATGTTATTCTCTGAGAAGGATATCTCTACATCCTCCATAGGCCGAGAACTCTTTCCGAGTTGGACAACCAAGGAGATTTGTGTCGTGTACACCTCTTTTGCGCCGCTTCTCTCGGCACTTGTGGAGAATCCTCCGTTTGTGACGTTTATCGTTCTACACTTCCCACCTTTGGAGTTGGAAGGCAGCTACTCTGTCAGTGGTACGCATGATTAAGTGGGCAACCGATTATTTTCTCTTCGTGCCACAAATATTTCCAACCTTGTATTAGTCTCGATACATAGTCTATCCATTTCTACTGGTAGGTGAGGGATGAGTCATGTCCTTCTGCTCTATCTCGGCCATGATTGTAGAGATCTCTTGATTTAGAGGTGTGAAAAAACTCGAGTTTCTCGGATGGGGGCCTTGTAGCCTTGTATGTCTACCCTAGTTATAGTCTTCTTCTTCTTTTATTTTCGGGAGATTCTATTTGCAGACCATCAACTACTTTATACAGATCATTTTTGTTGAAAGACTAAAATACCCTAATAGCATTTTACATATTTGTCCTTACTTATTTTAAGGAAATTAATTATTAAATTAACCTAATATTTTCGTAGTTACTAAATCGACCCAATATTATCAAAATAGTGAAAAATTATGTTTCTAGCAAGTTTTGAACCCTATACCTCTTACATACTAGCAAAAACTTTTACCACTATACTAGTAACTCCAATTGCTTTGTTATGTACTTCAAATATAATTATTGAAGCAACTCTTAATTCCAATTGCTTTCTTATGTACTTCAAATATAATTATTGAAGCAACTCTCATATTATTGTATTAAACATCTCATGTTTATTTATTGACGCTCTTTAGTAATTAACATTTGTTCAACGTTGTTTGTTTAATTATAGTTTTAATTTAATTATGTATCTACTAATCAATTTTTTTAAAAATGATTGAAAAATAAGTAATTTTCTAAATTTAGTATTTATAGACTACGAGAATACTCAGTTTGAAAATATTTTTTCAACCATCTCTAAACAAAATCAGAAAGACTATAATATGTAGATAATTAAATTAGAACTCTAACACATATGATGCTAAGTTTCAATTTTCCCATCAACCATAAAATTTGGTCAAATGTATAAAAATTGTCAAAAATTAACAACACTACTTTGACCAAATTTTATAATCGATAAGAAAATTGAAACTTAACACCATATATGTCGTTAGACTTCTAATTTAATTATCTAAATACTATAATCTTTCTGATTTTTTAATGGAGATGGTTGAAAAAAATATTTTCAAAATGTATATTGTGGTGGTCTATAAATACTAAATTTAGAAAATTACTTATTTTTCAACCATTTTAAAATTTAATTAGTAGATACATAATTAAATTAAAACTATAATTAAACAAACAACGTTGAACAAATGTTAATTACTAAAGAGCATCAATAAATAAACATGAGGTGTTTAATACAATAATATTAGAGTTACTTTGATAACTATATTTGAAGTATATAAGAAATCAATTGAAATTACTAGTATAGTGGTAAAACTTTTAGTTAGTATGTAAGAGGTCTGGGGTTCAAAACTTGCTAGAATCATAAATGTTCACAATTTTGATATATATATGGGGTCAATTTAGTAACTACGAAAATATGAGGTCGATTTGATAATTAATTTCCTTAAAATTAGTAAGGACAAATATGTAAAAAGCTATTAGGGCATTTTAGTCTTTCAACAAAAGTGGTCTGTATAAAGTAGTCGATGGTCTGCAAATAGAATCTCCCTTTATTTTCGTGCCTCCTATGGGGTCGTGGGCCTTCGTGGAATTCTAACAGGGTGAGCTTCATCTTTAGGTGGCAGTTGGCCTTTTCCAAGCAATGAAGCAGTTTATGCGAATGACAAGCTCCTCCAATGTGTTTATTGTGATGATATGTAAGTTGTTCCTCAACTTTCTTGAGCACTTGTTCATTCCAAGAAACTGCTTTTGAGAGATCGAATGGATTAAGAGGGCGAGAGGGTCGTCCTCGTGGGATTTGCCTAATAAAGAAGCGTCCTAACGATTGATGTGGATGACGAGATCCCCATTCTCGTTGTAGTTAGGTATTAATTAGAGGACTACCTCCTCAGGAATCCTCACAGCAATAAGGGAATGAATAAAAAGGTGGGAGGCTTAGTCCTAGAGATCTGTCACAACTCTCCCCCTGCAGCCTTTCATCGTCCTGTTGATTAGGTCCTCGATCCCGAGAGAGTGAAAAAGGATTGATCCCCCTATACTCACTTTTGAAACGTTGGCAATGTTGGGTCACGGTGTGCGAACCGATCTCGAGTCCAATTGTCCGAAAGTGGTGGTCCACTTGATGCTCTAGTATCCTGCACAGAAAGAAATCTCTAGTTTTTCCCGTTGTTTCCCCTCCGATGATCAAGTGAGTGAATGTTCACTTTAGGGAATAAATGCTATTAAATGCTCAGAATTGAATGAATGTAAAAGGGGTAATAAGGAGGTATTTATAAGATCTTACCTCATAACAAGATTAAGTCATATGATTACCTTGATTAGGCCGGTTAATCCCAGTCGAGGTAACTGTTGCTTGATGAGAGGGTATTACTAAGTCACAGTGTCACTGTTGCTTTATGAGAGGGTTCTTTTGGCAAGCATATCCCTTGCCAGGCCTTAAATAGCCGTAACCACACTCTTAATCCCAAGTCATCTGTCACTCAATCCCCATTCTTCCCCTTCTACAGCCCTAGTCCTACCCCCGCCACCGAAAAATGGACTATGCGTCGTCTGTTCAAGCGCCCCTTTCCCTGTGTCGTATGTCTGCTGGAAAGAGCTGCAGTTTCAGAAGAAGGCTGCTATTTCAGCAATAACAATAACAATTATAGTCGAAGACCGAGCTGGAAGGCACGACACGACAATTAAAACCATTTCAACACAGCCCGACAAGGCACGACACAAGCTGCAATGAGCAATTTCATCGATAATGAGCAATTAGAGACGAAGAACTGAGTAGAAGAAATAAAATCGCGACACTACATGAAGTCTGGAAGGCACGACTTAAATAAAGTCACGACACTGATGAGGAGAAGTGTAGATCTGATGAGCTGAACTACTGAAATGAAGGCACAACACCAAAGGAAATGAAACCTAATTCGTTTGGAAGGCACGTCTGGAACCTTAAACCGAAGAAGAATTGGTCGGTCGGTTTAAAAAAAATCAAAAGCCAGTAAAAAAAGAATTGGAACATAATGGTTCTTAAAAACCTGGTCGGTTATTAAAAAACGATCAGTTCATACCGGTTGAACAGAGTTCACTATGCATTTTGTTTTTTTGATTGAACTGGAATGTTCAAGGAGGGAGTTCACAGTCTGGTCAGGTTCTGATAACTATGTTCAAAGTGCGTGGAACTTAGAGCCCGATATCCATCTCATATGGCCCCAAAGCATAGAGGGAACGTCACTCGCTTTATGTTTATTTACATTTCAGGGCGAGGCGCGCCTTTACCAGACCTAAAATTTCCAGTTGCGTCAGTGCCCTGCGTGTTTATGATTGATCTAGGCTTGACACATACATATATATATTACAATTTGATAATTTGATAATTTCCGAAGAATCTTGGTTCAGCGGTATGAGATCCACCGTAGGCCCAACATAGGCAACCGTTCGAATCCCGTATGAGGCCCTCTATAAAATCTCTTATCACCTTCTATTTCTTACTTTTGCTTCATCTCTCTAGAAATCCTCTCCTTTCACCCCTTAGCTTTTTTTATCACCTTTTCTTCTTTCGACATCATTGTTTGTCGCTTGCCTTTTCTTCCAGCCTTTACCCCTAGCGTAAAGAGAGATGATCGACAACGACTCGGGTTTAGGTTAGTTAACATATTATTTCCTCGTATTTTTTCACACCGTAAACCAAAATTTTTGCCCCACCAGGCTTTTCAAAAGGCCATGTCGGAATCAGGGATGAACGACGCTCATGTCCCCCGATATCCCATCCTGTGTGATGTGGTGAAGAAACCATATTCCCCCTTCAAGTAGATGTTGGGGTACGGTTCCCTTATTACCTAGAGTTGGTGGAGATGTGCAAATACTATAGTGTATCGCCCACTCAATTTTATCCTAACGCCTTTCGCACATGGGTGGGATTCCGAGTACAGTGCCACCTTATTAAAGATTGGCATTACTCTCTCAATCGTTTTTTAGAACTTCTATCTCCTTCATTTAAAACTTTTTGACGTCTTTCTCTTTTCTAGCAGATATCCAAATTTTAAAAATTGGTCATGGGATTCTTTTTCATCCCTTGGTCAGTGGGGTTCACACCCGTAATTCAAATTGGAAAAACAACTACTTTTTTCTCAAGGGGATATGTCCTGGTGCTTAGGGGCGACCAAATCAAGCTAAATCTCTTCCCTTTTATCGTGGAGTTATCCTATTTTGATATGGAGGCCTGAAGCCTTATTCATCTCGAGTACACGTCTGGCAGCGCGTCTTATATCTCCAAGGATATATCTGAGTCACTTCTGCGAGTGGCCGAATTCTCCCTAGTGGAGCGTCGCCCTTCGTTCATACGGGTAATAACTCTTGCCTCTTTTCCTTCAAAAAATAACTCTTGCACGTATTGCTTTTGCGTTTTCTCACATACCAGATACGTATAAAATGGATAAGGCTTCAGGCGTCGCTTCCGAGGGCTCTCGATAGAGGAAAAAATAACACTCCTCTTTAAAGAACGAAGATCATGTGGACGATACTCTGGATCCTCTTACTGCTACGGCTGGTAATGGTGTGGTGAAAAAACCAAAACGATAGTTATAACTGTCATTTTTATGTGGTTAACCGTACCATTATGGGTAACTAGAGCACCGCCTTTTGCTCCCATTGCTACTCCTCCTAGGGTATCGAGCCTGACTCTTGCTCCGTCTTAGGAGGATCCCCTTTTCATTGAGGATCACTCGATGACACCTTTCTCTCCTGACTTCCTGGTGGACGCCCTAGAGCTAAAGGAACATTATACTCGGTATGTGAGGCCTTACTTTGAGATTCACCAAGACTTGTATAAGGAAGAAAACCTTTCTAGGCGAGATATGCCCTTGGAGCTTGTGGTCACCTTAAGGGGGGTCCCTGGGTGGAAGGGAATTCGGTGATGGATCCCAAATTGTGACCTCATCAACTCGTCGACACCTGTCCTCCAGCTGAGAAGAAGCCCCTGGACCTAGACGATACCGCCCTCGAGGGTCTGCTGAGACAAGTTATGACTTTGTTTACATAAATACGTTTTGTATCTCATTCCTGTGAACATATTCTTTAAGCGTCGCTAACATGGTTTCCCCTTTCAATTGATTCCCTTCTAGCTGAAGATTGGTGCCTCCGTGATGATGTTGGCTGAGGAGATAACGGGAACTGAGGCCCATCTGAAGAAGGTCGAAGCGCTCGAGCATGAGATGAATTGTTCTGAGCGCCAGTCAGCTGTGGAGAGAGCTAGCTGAGCCAAATTGGATGTGAAAGTGGTTCAGAAGGAGCAGTTTCGCCTCCGACTTTACCGAGGCACGAGCAAAGGAGATCGCCTAAATAGAAGAGGTTGAGGATCTCCAAACGTAGTTAGATTCTAAGGAGACAAAGGCGACACTCCCCAAGGGGAAGATGGTTTCCCTTGAGAAAAAACTGCCAAGGCTGAAGAAGAGGCAGCACTCCTCAAGACGAACTCCTTAAGAGACTTGAGGATAGAGACAATGAGGCGGTGTACAAGTTTCGAGGAAGCGAGGAGTTTGACGTCATTGCCGCTCGCTCGAACCGGTCCTCCGTTCTTACCGTCTTCAAAGAAGTGTCCCAGGACATTCTCAACATTGACAGGTAATTCCCCATGGATAATTCTCAACGTTAGAGATCCTATGTTCTTACCGTCTTCTATGAAGGATTTTTTTGGCGTTTCAAGTCAGGGAGGAAACGACGAAGGCTGCCGAAGATGAGGGATTGGAGAACGGGAGCAGCTTCTTCGAAGAGGTGACACCTCTTCCATCCCCTAAGGATGCACCCCCGACTAAGGTCATATTTGTGTTTTTTTTGTTTTATCCCCTTATTGATATCTTGTACTTATACTCATGACGGCTTAATATAAATTTTCTTATCCCTATTTTGTGTCATTTATTAGTCGACTTCATTTTTGGCTAAGTGTTAATAGAATTATGGGTTAATTACATGAAATGTTAGTTATGTTGGCACATGTGACCGAACCGTTGAAACTTGAGCTCAAACGTTACTCATGTTGCCATATGTGACTGAACAGTTCAGTTTGTTAACTTCCGTTATTTATCACCGTTAACATTTCGAACTTCCCAAACTACCCAGACGCCTTCCTTCTCTGCACTGCCGCCTTCCTTCCATGTTGACTACCTCTCCTCCGCCTTCCTTCCTTGCTCTCACTTCAGGATGAGCACAACAATCCATTGCGTTCCTTCCCAGGGACAGAATTCGTCAATCTTGAGAAAGGTCCAGTGCGTCGACAGAATCGAGAGAGCTCCAATGCGTCGGCAAGCTTGAAATTGTCAGTCCCAAACCAGTCGGTTTCCTCTGCATCGAAAAGCTTGAAATTGTGAACAGAATCGTATTTACGGTCGGCAAGCTCCAAAGCTCTGTCTCCGGAAGAAGCTTCCATAATTTAATTAAATAAGATCTCACAGATCTCCATCCCCTTTGTCATCGTCAGCTTTGCAACAACCCTTCTTCAATTGGGTCGTCACCCACCATAGCTCCCTCTCCTCGGAACCCTACCACGAGATGATCGACCTCTATATCCCATGACAGATTCTCAGTAATCGCCCATAGAATTGGTACCCTTGTTCATACGATGACGGTTGGGCTGCCCTCGAGTTGGTTAAGTCGAGAAATTTGCAGCGGCGAGAATTTGGTGGGGGATAGCTTTGGCGGAACAGCAATTTATCTTCCAGAAATTTGCAAACCAAATTCAGATAGAAGGGTAAAATGGTATTTTCAATTAACTTTAAATCATTTAAACTAAATTAGGTCACGTGATTTCCTCATGACAGTCATAGGGAAATATGTGACGGAAACTTCACGGAATAACCATACAGTCACATCCTCAAACTTAAGTAAGGGTTCAGTCACACAAAAAAAAAATGAATAACCTTTTACTCACATAGGTCAAAGATAAGTAAGTGTTGAGGTAATTAACCCTATAATTATTTGGCGACAAGTTTTAGTGGAGACCTCGCTTATTGTTGATATATGAATTGAGCTTCAACCATCAGGCCATATTATATGCGGTGTGTTTTAGTCTTCGCCTTAAATTAGCTATTTCAACCATTAAATCGCACATGAAGCGACGCATTTAAGAATGAACGTCTATAAGTTAACTTCCACGCCTTTGTGTTAAGTTTTGACATAAGTTTTAACCATTAAGTCATAATTGAAAACCAATAACGCCTTACGAGAAAAGTGTAATAACAATTTATTTCTAAGGGTTTACTCCTTAAAACAAGGAACAACTAAGGCGACACCCTTAAGCGTGAATTATTTTGAAATGCTCCGCATTAAAGGTGTTCTTCAACTTTTTCCCTCCCTCATCTTCTAAGACGTAGACATTGCGATGTTGAAGGACGATGGTTTTATATGTCATTCCCATTTGGATGATAACTTGTTGATCTTATCTAGATGGCCAAACTCGTTTCTTGTCCACTCCCTCTCTCCCACAAAAATCTGGCGAGAGGATACTCATCGGTTGTAATATCAAGCATCATCTTTCCTTGTGTTTCTTTGGAGGACCATCGTTTCTCACCTACCAAGTCATGTTCAAGGTCTCTCTGTTCATCATTGGGTGTCGCCTCAAAGTACTTGACCCTATGACATGTGACTGCAATTTTTATTGAGGCGACCACTTCAGAACCATAGACCAAACCGAACGACATTTTCCTTGTCACCTTTTTAGGTGTTGTTTAGATGGCCCAAAGGACATTGTCTAGGTCATCCGTCCATTCTCATTTCAAGGCGTCAAGCCTTTTCTTTATGCCATTGATGACTATTTTCTTGACTGCCTCTACTTATCAGTTGGGTTGAGCATGTTTAACTCAGGAGTATGATAATTGATCTTTAATTCATAGCAGAATCACTTCAACTCTTTTCTGGCAAATTGAAGGTTGTTGTCACTAACAAGGATTGACGTTAAGGAATTTTGAGGCAAAATGATGATACTAGATTTGAGGAATTTAATCACTTGGAACTTGGTTGTTGACGTTAAGGCCTTTGCTTCTATCCACTTTGAGAAATAGTTGATCGCCACAAGGATGTAAGTGTGTTGTATAGATCTAGGTATTGGTTCCCCATTGTTTAAAGGGTAAAGTGACGTGAATGTTGAATAATTCTGTCGGTGGGTGCCCTATCCTTGGGGTGTATTTTTGGCATGATTCACATTTTAAGACCATATTTGTCCCTTTATGGTTCATTGTGTGTCAACTAAAGCCTTGGTTAAGAATCTTCCGAAATATTGACTTTGCTCCTTTATGATAAACAACGTATTCTTCATGTATTTCCCTCAAAATGGTGGTTGTTTCAGGCTGAGGGATGCACCTATGGTAGGGAGTTAAGAACCTTTTTTTTAAAGAGCTCCATTAATGATGGTGTAACTGGGAAGCCAATCGTCTAACTCTCCTAAATTCAACATCATCTTTCGGCAGCTCCTCAGATTCTATGTACGCCTGAGGATAGGTGTCACCCAGTTGACTACACTACACTTTAAATATTGGCGCATTCATGTGTGGCTCCCTACGGGACATACTTGCTTAGTTTGTTTATTTACCGATTTAACAACATTAATCAGTCGTTATTAGCAGACGATATATATATGGGATCACGATGTATTGCCATTAGAAATCAAGATATTTGAATTGGACTCCCTAGGATTGACTTCTATCTGGAAATTCGAAAACCTTTCCATCAACTCCTTTGCCTCTTTGAGGTACATTTTCAACTTTTTGCCCTTTGCAGCATACTCACCTTTGACTTTGTTAATCAGTAGTTGAGAATCGAAATAAACCGTCAAAGAGGTGGTGCCTATTTTTTTTGCCAATCGTAGGACTGTAATCAACACTGCATATTTTGCTTCATTGTTCATTGATTTGAAAGTCAGCATGAAGGCATATCCTAAAGGTTTGCCTCCATTCGTGGTAGTTAATAATAATCATGCCCTCGAGCCATCGATAGAGGAAATTTCGTTCGTGTGCAACTTCCAAGTAGGCGGTGGGTTTTGAAATACCTCCGTAGAAGGAGGCTTCGCCTTAATGGGCAAGTTGATTCCACAAAGAGATCAGCCAATGCTTGCCCTTTTAAAGTCAACCTAGGAGCAAATTTTATCTGAAACTCACTTAATTCAGTCGCTCATTTTATCATCCTTCCTGAAGCGTAAGGTTTTTGTAGGAAATGTTTCAATGATTGATTATTTAAGACGGTGATTTCGTGTTCCTGAAAATAAGGGTGAAGCTTTCTAGCCGAAATGACCAATGCATAGAGGTACTTCTGAACTTTCAGATAGTTCATTTCAGTTTTGGTGAGAACTTTGGATACAAAATACATTGGTACTTGATCCTTGGTTATTTCCTTCACAAGTACAAAGTTTACAACTACAGTGCTTATACTTAGAGAGAGAGATAGAGTCGCCCTTAGATGGCTTTACCAATGGTGGAAGTGTTCTAAGGTGTTGTTTTAGATCCGGGAAAACTTTTTCACACTCAAGCGTTCACTCAAATTTTTCGGTATGCCCTCAACAATTCGAAGAAAGGGAGTGATTTGTCTCCAGACTACGGCAAGAAGCAGCTCAACACCGCTAGTCTTCCGGTCAATCTCTAGACTTCTTTGTGCCAACTTGGTCTTTTATCCCTTTTATAGCTTCTAGCTTCTCGGGGGTTACCTCAATCCCCCTTTATCTAACCATGTACCTCATGCATTTTCCCGACTACGCGCCAAAAGCGCACTTCGCCGGACTCAAACGTACCTGATGAAGATGTATGCTCTCAAAGGTTTTTTTTAGGTCCTCGACATGATTGATGCCTTTAAACAACTTGACTAGCTTGTCATCCACAAAGGCCTCCATCCTCTGGTAGGTGGTACCTCCATTGATTAGTTAGAATGGCATAACTGTATTATGATAAACATCACTATCAATGTAGAAAGCGGTGTGCTGAGTGTCATCCTCTGCCATTTTGATCTGATTATAAGTTGAATAGATATCCATGAAGTTAAGCAGCTCGTAGCTGGAAGTTGCGTTAACTAACTGGTCAATCCTAGTCGGAGGATAAGAATCATTTGGACAAGCATTGTTCAAATGGCTAAAGTCTACACACATCATTCATTTCCCATTATTTTTCTTCACCAGCACATGGTTAGCTACCCATGTCTGAAAGCTTATTTGTTTGACGAAATTGGTGTCAACAAGCTTTCTCACCTCCTACCAGATGGCCAGAGCATTCTCCTTAAGGTGGAATGCGCCGAAATGGCATTATCGAAAGTAGGGCCATCTACCACAATGAACGTGATATTTATGTTCATTCTCTTCCACCCATCGCCCAAGTACATTGGTAGAGGGATGGCTCTTACCGGGTAAGTGGTGGTTGAGAAGAACTCCATAAGAGGGAAGTTCCCCATCTTCAAATCCTTTTTGCTATTCCCCATTTTTTAGGGCGTCGAGGAAGAGAACATCTGTAGAAGTGTTAGAGTCTATCAACACTCTCTTCAAAACATACCCATCGATATCAGAGGTGATCACTAAGGCATCATCATGTGGGCAGGTGATATGCTCCATCTATAACTCCGAGAAGGAAATTACCACCTTGTGCTCCACTTTGGGGTACTTCCCCGCAACAACGGTTCTAGAAATCTGAGAGGCGTAGATTTTTAGAATGCTACTAGTTTGTCTACCTGAGATGAAGCATACACATATGTTGTTTGGGGTACACTTCATTACGCAAGTCATGTCCTGTCCTCTTCGAGAAAACGCATTCCTACCCGTCCGGCAAGGGCTTCTACTCCTAGTCTCTCCAGATTACAAAATTATTCAAAACTCCTTTCTGTATGAACCTCTCTATGTACCTTTTTAACATGTTTCAGTCATTTGTACTGTGTCCTTTACAGTGGTGGTGCCAATAGTACTGGTCTAGTTCTGACCCCATGGGCGCGTCGTTCTTCCGCAGCGCAAGGGGCATCGCCCAATTCTTCTTTTCCATTTCGATCAAAACGACCAAAATATCTTGGTTCATATGAGTGAACGTTTCATAACCCTCCCTACTGGGGAATGACAAAAAACGGTGACACTTGTGGTCGTCATGGATCCTCTTTGGAAGATGATGCTCAGACCTCTTTCCTTCATGGACCTCTTTCTTCCGCTCCTTTTGGGTTTTGCTACCCTTCTTTGTTATCTCCAATTCAATATATGACTTAAACCTCATCGCCATTTCCTCCATAGTGTGAACCGAAATGACTCTCAGGCTGTCATATAGAGCAGAGCCCCTTGAGGCTAAATGCCCTCAGAAAATCGTGAATGGTCTTTCCGCATGTGATAACTTGATCAATACCGACTAACTCTTTATTGAAATTAATGTAGAAGTCGCCCAAGCTTTCACCATTCCTTTTCTTAAGGTGGTCCAACATGATGACGCTCTTGAGAAGTTATCGCCCTCTCATGTACTGCACGATAAATTTGTCTTTGAGGTCTAGGAAGCCCAAAGAACCAGTGGGAGGTGACGCCTTGTAATGTCGCTGGGAAGAGCAGGGAGAAATGTTTGTCATCTCTACTCGGGGCGACACTTGCTATCCAGGAGCTCATCTAAACCTTCCATGAAAGTGGGTCTGAATAATTGTTATGGGCTCACCTCTACTCGGGGCGACACTTGCTTGGACGATAAAATGTGGGCTGCACCGGGCGATTGGTCTTAGGCTCAGGCATTGGCGTCCTTCACTCAGGAGGTACGGGAACGGTAGTGTGGGGCCTGGAGGATCCGACCTTGGATGCAAAAATGTAGGGAATTTACCTGTTTTGTTGCACCGGTTGTGGATGCACAAAGGTTGAAAGCCCAAGGTGCCATTGGAGGCTATGGAGTGAATCACCTTCAGTGGTTTCACAGTGAGTAGTCTTTACTCGTGTGTTGGAGAAAGTCAATGCTTGCGTTTTGCTTAAGTTTTGCCACAAAAGGCGCTAGATTTTCCGTCACGGTGTACGGACGGTTCTTGGGTCCAGATGTCCGAAATAGGTGATTCACTTGATACTCCGGTGACCTGCACAAAAAGAAAGATTGTGTTTTTATCGTTGTTTTCCCTTCGTTGATCAAGTAAGTAGAGGTTCGCTTTATGGAGTAAATGATATTGCATATGCTCATAATTGAATGAATGTAAAATGGGTAGGTTAAGGGTAATTATAAACTCTTATCTCATACCTAGGTTAGGTCATAAGCTTACCCTGATTAGTCTAGTTTATCCTAGGAGAGGCAACTAGGATTAAGGGGCATTAATGATCCGAAGTGTCAAAGTTATATTATAACAGGGCACTTTTGGCAGTCATGCCCCTTGTGAAGCCTTAAATAGTTGTAACCAGTCGCATTAGACATCGTATTCTCTTTACGGATACTCACCAGCACTCTGTAGTACCTTATACTTTCGTGTCATCTGGTTTGGCGCATGGCGCCAGGCATCGGCTATAGCATATTGTCTGGGGAGTTGCTCTGGGGTTTCATAGCGAGCATCGCAGTATGATGGAGTTAGTCGGATTTTCTCCTTCTCTAAGGGCATCGCCCAACACCGGTTCGCGTTGTCCCTGAGTCGGTGCTGTCATTCAAAATGTGTGGGTCTTAAGGCCCGATTTCCATAAGGTGACAGTAGATAGCCCTATCATTATGGATGCACGGGGTGCTACCATAAAATAAAGAGGCGAGTGTCCAACCAGGAAAGGTATTCGACACTCAAAGTGGCTTCCTACCTCCTGGGTTTGGTTGTTAGAAGAGACTTTAGGGGTCTGCGCACGGCAAGACTTAGGGTGCCGGAAGGATTCTTCCGACTGGAAAGATCCTCAGGGTAGGTGCCAACGTTGTAGGACGTTTTTGGTAAGTGGGGGCTTGTCACCTTCCTTCTTTTATAAAATCCCCCATCATAGTTATTGCTTACTAGAAGACGGGTGTTTGGTACCTCTTTCGGGAAAGAAGTCATCATCGCCTTTCACTAGTAGGGAAAATATATGCATGGGTGATGCAGGGTGCAACCCTATATTGGTTGAGGGCTTGATTATTTGAATAAGTTAATGGGTGGAGTCGTTGGTTGGTTCAGGAGTTGAGGGTTGTGTTGGATCTCAATTTCCCAAGTGCTGACTGGATGATGACTTGGCAGTGATCTGGATGTCAATTAGTTGAAAACTGCACGCTTGCGTCAGTGCTCTGATGGACCTACAAGAAGGGGAGCGCAACAGAGAGGGTTCTTCTGGGTCTCACTCCAATGCTTAAATGAGTATACTGTGTGTATGAACTCAAAAACGTAATGTATCGTATGTAAACCAAGAGTATTTATAGGGATGGAAGACCAAACCGTTTTAGGCAACCAAATATATATGTAAATATTGTGTCGTTGTAGATAAGGATTACAGATATTACGGTTATCACGTAATATTGCAACTGCCTTATGTAATCGTTGTAGAATATATGCCCGATATACGCGGGATATCGTGGTTGGATATTTGGTGTCAGTTGTGGGACCAGAGTTGAGAGGATTGACTCTCTTGGCGAGAGCTCCCATGACAAGTAGGAGGAGGCTTTGGCCGATGGTGACCTGTAAGAGTTTTGGTGTCTACTTTAGTTTTGGGTTCGGTGCTGGACCGCTTTGTGGGTGTAAGTTTACCCTTAATGTGGGTCGACCCAGTTCTGAATGATTTGGGTTTGACCCCTCTGAAAAATTATTGGGTCTTTGAGGTCTTACTCGTATTGGGTTGTCACTATCGATACTCAACATGTTGTACTGCAACTTGTAAGCAACCGTCGGTGCAAGGGGTGACTAATAGGTAGGCTATGAAGTCGCTTGTTTAACTTTTCACCAATTAACTCACACTTATAGTATTGTTAATTGGTATAAGAAAATGTTGTAATGACAAGTAAAATTGATATTTATTGCTATAACCAAATATTTTCTACCATTTTCTCTGATATTCCTAAATTGTTTTTCTTCTCTAAATTTATTAATCAGATCCATACCGCTGCCTTCGGCCGATGTTTGACATCTTTATTTCAAATTTTTGAGTCGACTCGCTGGAAAAGGAGACTCTCACTAGGTACTATGTGTAGGTGACGTGCGTATGTATACATATATATATTAATTTGATTAAGATGTATATAATGTTAACAAATAAGCAAAATGAAATTTTCTAATAAATTGTATTAGTCCACCTAAATTGTATGTTAAGATTGTCTATGTGACATCATATTTTTATACATGTGGATACTTTAAACTTATTTCAAAGCACCACATTGAACCTTAAAAGCCGTTTCAATTGATCACATTTAATACAAACCAATAGTCAATATTTTCACAAATAATTCTAGCTTATTTTTCATTTCTTTTTAATTAAAAAAAGTCTATTAATAATTATGAATTTTTAATATATTTTATTCACAAATATATATTTGTAAGTTTTAGGCTTGTAATTCAAATTAATTCACTAGCGCTTTATTAATTTCAATATTTTAAAATTTCTAATTAAAAATAATAAAATACACAAATTTATTTATGAGTATCTTTAAAATATAAATTTTATCATATGAACCAAAAATATAATTATAATTACTGATTTTTTAAATATATATCTTTTTTATATGTTCATACTTGGTAGAGAACTTAAGTAATAAATACAATCAAAGTAGAGTAATTAGAATTATAAAAATATGTATATTCAATTTAATATTCTGTTAAAATACACGATAATAATAAAGAACATAAAAACTAAGTTGAAGAGAATGCACTAACAAAATATTAGTAAATGTTTATACAATTTTTAATATATATAATAAAAATACTTTAAATTTAAAAAGGTTAGAAAACATTTCATAGATAAATGCATAATGAATACTTATATATATTTTTGCCAGAAAAAACATCAATATAGTTATACACAAATTTAACTCGATTCCAAATTATGTTGAACTTAGGTCCGACAATGGTACGGTGAAAAACCCATAATCATGGTTATAACAGGTACTGTTTAATATGGTTAACCGTACCATTTTGGTGCGGTACGGTTATGGTGATGAATTTTCTACCCATAATGGTTATGGTTATTGTATTTGAGTTATACCCATGGTTATTATATAAATATAACATTTATTTATTATTAATAAACTAATTTATATAATATACTAAATATAAATTATATAAATGAAAATTTGAAATTGTTGAAGATTGAAGGCGCCAAAATCCAACGATGTTAATATAGATTAATATATTTTTAAAATAAATTTTTCGATATTTTATTATATTACGTGTGTGGAATGAATATGGGTATACGGGTAAAACCATGATTAATAACCACAGTTATTTTAATGGTTATGGTATTGAAAATTATACCCACAATGGTTATGGTTATGGTTATGGTTATGGTTATGATTATGGTATGTGGTTTAAAAATATGGTATGGTTATGGTATTTGTCATACCATAATCATACTCTAACCATCGACAGCCCTAGTTGAACTTAACTACAAAACCATTAATTAGATTTTAGAAAAGGAAGGTGTCCTTTAGAAGTTGTCGGAGATGTCCTTTGCTTGAATCATACTTAATTAAAGTAGAGATATTAACTGAAATAGGAAGGTTATTGAACATGTATGAATTTCTGTTCTGGAATGGTTGTTGGAAAGATAAATCTCCATTCAATTCATTTCTCATGAAGATGTTTGAACCTCCAATTCAACTCAAGCCAAGATGAGAGATTAGAAAAATAGAAATCATTTAAACCACAAGGAATACTAATATCATTCCAAGCTTTCCTCGGAACCACGCAATCTCAAATAATATGGATAGTATTTACTCATGGATAGATATTGAAAACCTTGTAAATAGGGTTAATGTTCATTCCGCTTTCATGAAGTCGCTGCATTTTGGAAAACCTATTATGATTACACAACCATAACAAGATTTTTATGTGCGGGATGGTATCACACTTCCAAATCCATTCCAAGTTTCCTGGAACCAGTTCTAAATTATTGGTTCTATCCTCCTTAGGGTGATCAAAAAAGACTGTAAGACCGAATCCCGACAAGACCGGCCCGAGAATGGCCCGACTAGGACTGAGACTGACTAGGACCGAGACCGAGCGGGCGGTTTTTTTTCTTCAAGGTCGGTCTCGGGCTTTTTTTCCGAAAGCCCGTTTAGGACCGGCCCGGACCGAATGTATGTGGATTTGGGATTTTCATAATACCACACCGAAAGGAATGTGGATTTTGGAGGTTTTCTATCTCTATAAAAGATGCATCCTGATAAATTTACTAAAGAATATAGTGAGTTCATAGTGTTTTTTTAAGAGGTGAACTATTCCTTCACCTTTTACTAAAGAATACCGTTAACTAATAGTTGTTTTTTTGGGTGTAGATTCGGTCCAGGACCGAGACCGGCCCGAGTCAAGAAAGACCGACTCGGGCAGGCTTTTTTGGTCGAGGTCGGTCTCGGTCCTCCAGAAGGCAAGACCGAAATTTCAGTCTCGGTCTTGCCTTCAGGACCGGACCGGACCGCCCATGATCAGCCCTAATCCTCCTTAATGAAAAAATGGACAGAAGACAAAGACAGAATACCTTTCAGGTCTCCCATCCAAACTAACTTATCCTGAAAAACAACTCAAGAGCCTTTAGGAATTGCCCAAATTTTTTCGTTGACTCCATCAGGGAGATGGAAGGAGATTTGAGAGAAATCTCACTCCCCTGATTCCCGCATTAAATCTTTTACGTGGAGCTTTTCTTCATTGCGATTCAAGGGACCACTAATGATCGATCTAAGTTTAGTTAGTACCAGCCACGAGTCAGACCAAACTTTGATGTTATTTCCTTCGCCAATGACCCAACATATACCTTAGTCAACAGTTTGACTTCCATGAACCAACGCTTTCCAATTCATGGATCTTCCTCTAGTGAGTTGTCGATTTAGATTCAAATATTTGAACTTCGGAATATTAGCCCAAGGGCTAGTAATATTCTGACATCTCCATGAGAAATTTGCAAGTAAAGCTAAATTTCTTTCTCTAGTAATAGGAATATTCAAACCTCCAAACTCTTTTGGGAGTGTGACTGGATTCCACTTTAAAGCATGAAGCTTCCTTTTATCCTCTATAGATCCCCACAAGAAAACTCTGTTTAACTTGTCCAACCCCTTGCAAATCCCAATCGGAAGAGTTGTGCCTTGCATTATATAGGATGAAATAGTGGTCATAACTAAATTAATTAGGACATTTATGCTTACCATATATAACACTTTAGACCTCCAGCCTGAAACCTTATTCATCATTCTGTCTAGAATGAAGTTAAAAGAGTGTACCCTTTTGTTTGACAAGTTCATTGGAAAACACAAATACGAATCCAGTTTTTCCACTTTTTTTAAAACTCAACATTCTAGTCAAATCCAACGCTGAAGCATCATCCAAATGTTTTGAAGAAACAACTTGGGATTTTTCAAAATTAACCTTTTGGCCCGAGATAGAAAAAAAATTATCCAAAGTTCTTTTCATAGTCTCACAATTATGAATTGATGCATTTCCTAAAAAAATCATATCATCCGCAAAATTGAGGTTAAATAAAGCAATTGATCTCCTACCCAACTTTATAGGGACCTTTGTAGTTTCCTCCTCAATGAGGAAGCTAAGGTATTCCATGCACCAGATGAAGATATAAGGAGATAGAGGATCTCCCTGACGAATGCTCCGGGATGGAGAGAATTTCTCCAAATTACCCTCATTCAGGAGAATTGAAACATTGCTAGAAGAGACACGGTCCATGATAAATTTTGTCAAAGAGACATGAAATTTAAAATAAACCAAAGTTTTATAGATAAAATCCTATTCAAGTCTGTCATAAGTTTTTTCCAAATCCAGTTTTAAAACCATCAACGCTGATTTTCCTTTTTTATTCTTAAGAGACTCCATAACTTCTCTAAGAATAACTACATTATCAACCAATCTTCTACCAACGATAAAACTCCCTTGAAAGGGAGATATGAAATGCTCCATGAGGGGTCTCATCCTATTGACTATCACTTTGGAAATCATTTTATGAACCGTGTTACAAAGACTAATAGAACAGAATTGGCTAACCAAAGAGGGAGTCTTAAACGTGGGGATCAAACAGATAATAGTGTTGTTGAGACCGTTTGGAATCGGTTTTCCCTTAAAAATGTTGGAGATTGTATTATATACCGAACTTCTCACAACCTCCCATGTTTTGTTTTGTAAAAAATAGGGTCCAAACCATCCGAACCAGAAGCTTTAAATGGGCTAAAAGAGTCAAGGTCCTTTTTAACTTCCCTAATAGAGATAACCTACTCCATAGATCTTATCATATGGGACGAGAGAACATTGACTTGGTTAAGTGACCAGTCACACAGAAGAGGAACTTGGATTTTCTCTGAGGAAAAAAGTTTAGAAAAGAAGTCTTGGAATTCAAATTTGATCTAATTATGATCAGAAACCCAAGACCCATCCATATCTTTAATCCTACGAATTTGTGATTGATTTCTCTTAATGATGGTGGTGGCATGATAATATTTGGTGTTTTCATCCCCATCTGAAATCCATTTCATTCTAGATTTCATAGACCAAATTGTTTCTTCTTTGTGCAAAATATCAAGATAATCATTTCTTAAAACGTCAGCTCACTCAATGAAGAGGGGATTGGGGGTTTGACCAAGATTCTTTTGAATTTCCTCAAGATGAGCAATAATGTTTTTATTTCTTATGAAAATGTTTAAAAAAGTGTGCTTGTTCCACTCTTTTGCCCTATCAGGGAAAATAGAGGTAGCAAACTCATGATTGTTCAAAGCATACGCCCAATTCTGATTCATCAAGTTTCCAAAATCAGGGTGGTCTAGCCACATAGTTTCAAATATAAAAGGTCTCTGAGAAGGCACTACATTTTCACCCGAGAGGGACAAAAGAATAGGGCAGTGATCAGACTTAGTTCTATGCAAACGGAACACCTTTGGCTTTAGGAAATTTAATGAACCAATCCAGATTGGACACAACTCTATCCAATCTTTGCTGGACATAATGACTTCCTTTACACATCTTAGCCCAAGTAAACCTCGAACCAGAAAACCCCAAGTCGGCTAGGGAGCAATAATACATGTTTTTTAAATTTTTAACCCTATTCGTGTTAAATGTTTCCCCATTCTTATCTAAATGACTGGAAATGACGCTAAAATCCCTAATAACAACAACCCAAGGCAAATTCATAGTATCAGCTACCTTTTTCAACACTTAGCAAAAAATCTACATTTATAATATATTTTCAATAAAAGTAAATATATAAATTCTCATATTTTTTTAAATAAAATATAAATATAATATGGATCGAATATATACTTGTAATTATCTATTTGACAGTATTTTAAATAAATTTATTTATTCATGTTTTCTTTATTGAAGTATCTTATTTATTCATCTTAATGTTTTATACAACTATTTTAAACAATTTCCGAGACCATTGTTTTTTTGTTGCATATTTATGTCTATTACTAAAATAACTTTTTGTTGTTGTACATATATCATGTATATATATTTATTAGTTTGACTATGTTATATAAAATAATGACAAATATATTTTTATAGTATTTTCTCTTTTCTAATATTAAAATTGTAAGTTTTGATTGGTTCATGTGAAACATACGTGTTTCACGCATATTTGACATGTAGAGTAACTCACTTTAAATTCTTATAATATCTCTCATTCATTTGTCACATAAATGTTTAAAAAAAGCTATTTTAATTACTTAACACGTAAAATTATAAAACAAATCTATAAATACTAAAAATCATAGTATGAAATTGTATGAAATTATGTATGCACACATATATAAAAAATGTTACTGGAATTTTAAATTTAAAACTAAATAGTCACATAATGTAAAAATGTTCAACCATTTTTAATTATTTAACACACACAATTATTTAAATACTTAAAATCATAATATTAATTTAAGTAAGCGCACATATAAATACTGTAACTGAAATTTTAAATATAAGACTAAATTAAGGGTAATTTTATATATTATACATCATTTTCTAAAAATAAGAGTCGCAAGCCTAACATCATACACCTAATTATATTCATGCATGAACCTAATTATATTCATGCATGAAATATAAAATTTAACGCATAAACAAAAAAATTATTAAATTATTAATATAATCCCGTAGCATTTTTTTTAAACATTTTTGGAACTTTTTATTTTTATATTTTTGTAGCCTCAACATATTTTACTAATTAAAAATATAGCGTTTGTATAATCAAACATAAGTGACAATTATTATTAATAAAAATATAAACTCAACTTAGTTGATCATTTAGGAAATAAATAATTTGTATACTTGGATATTGGTGATAATTACTATTAATAATATAAATATACTCTTTCTAATGCTTTCAATATCTTCCTAACTATAGATATCAGAACCGAATCGGATCGGCGGTCCGACCGGGCCTGACCAAGAACCGGACCCTTATCCGGTTTGATTCAATTAAAAAACCGTTTTACAAATGAACAGTGTTTGAACCGGGTTGAACCGGACGGTTTTTGGAAAATCGACCGGTTTCCGGTTCACTTTTTAGTTGAATTTTTTTTTCTAGGCCAATCGGTTTTTCGGCTTAAATCGATTGGTATGTTTCTACAGTGTTAAACTAGTTCGGTTCACAGCTAGGTTAAGTTACGTGAGTTATCAGTTTATCATAGAACAGAAGGCAACCGCAGGTTCTGCTTCATCAGTTTCTTCGTGACTTCATTACGTGAAGAAGGCAGCTGCAGCTCTAGGAGGTCCAGCAGGTCTAGCTTTTTCGCCAACTTCTTCGTGACTTCGCCAGCTCCAGGTCGCAGGTCCAGCTTCTTCGTCTCCAGCTCCATCGGTTCGTCTCCATCGGTTTGTCTCCATCGGTTCGTCACCAGCTCCAGCTCCATCGGTTCGTCTCCAGCTCCAGGTTCGTTTGCTTAGCTCCATTGGTTGCTTAGCTTAGGTATTGTTCAATTCTGAAATTGTTTAGCTTAGGTATTGTCCATCGGTGACAGTGTATTGCTTAAATTGTTCAATTCAGTTGGCTTTGTTCAATTCGGTTGCTTAGCTTAGCTTAGGTTCGGTGACACTAGTGAGAAATCAATATTTTAACAATATTGTTGGATTTACGAGCTTCCATCTGTAAATTTGGTGTTATAGGTAAACCTACGAAAGTTAAGAGAAAGGATAAGAAGTTGAAGAATTTATCTATGGAAGGATACAAGACACGAAAAGTGGAACCTGAACCCAATCAGGAGGAGGTTTATCAGATTTCTTCAAGAGACGAGGACAGCTCTAATGGAATGAAAAGTATGAAATACTTATGATTTTTCAATAACCTGAGCATTCTTCAATCAAATCCAGTCCCTCTAAGTGAATTTTGTAAAAAACTCACCTATAAATATGAAATGCAGAGTGGGTGACGGATTACTATCAAAGTAGACCTTGGTTGGAGGTTCTGCAAGAAAGGATTGATGAATTTATTGAAGTTCATGAAGCAAAAATCGAACAGGTCATTCTTTTCCTTCCGAATAGATGTTCCTTTTACGATGTCTGGGTTTTCATTGAGACTTATTATCTTTTGTTAGGAATACAGGAAAGAAAAGAAAGGGAAGCGCTTGCTGCAGAAGGAGGATGGATGGTTGTTACACATCATAAAGAGAGGAAGAAAACTAGAGAGGTTGAGAGTGGAACTGTTGTTGGGTCAGTTTCGCAGACTTCTTTGGAGATTAAGATGTTAAAGAAGAAGAAGAAGGAAGTTGGTTTAGACTTCTATCGATTCGAGAAGAGAGAAGCAAAAAGAAATGGTATGCCTATGACAAATCTCTTGTGTACATATATATATGTAGAACTCGATATCCTTTTGCTTGAATTTAACTTTTTGCACGATCAAATAGTCAATATCCTTGATAATATTTAATGATGAAGCATTGACACGTAAAATAAATACAATGCTAGCTGAGCAATATATCTTTTTGTTGCATTGACAATCATTTCAGAACTAATGATGCTGCAAAGCAAGTTTGAGCAAGATAAGAAGCGGATTCAAGAGCTTCGAGCTGCTAGGAAGTTCCGCCCTTACTGAAAAATTTGTGGTATGTCGGTGGGATACATTTTTGTTAAGAGTCTTATTTATTCTGAAGTTTTGTATGATGATGAAGCAGCGTTTTGTTGGTTGATGGTGTATTTTTATTTTTTTATGTGAGATGGATCATTCCAGTGTGTTTTTAATATCGCCGTGTGAGAAAATCTCTCAAAGAGGAAGTTGTATTGTGTTTGAGAATTGAGAGTAATGTGTGTTTGAAATTGAAACTATGTAGTTTGTGTGTGTGTGTGAGACTATGTAGTTTGAGGTAATTATGTTTGTATTTGAGACTATGTATGTATTTTCAGTTTTCAGTTTTTTTTCCCTTGTGAATAGTGAACCGCACACTGAACCGGGTTGGACCAGGTTGAATCGGTCGAACCGTGAACCGACCCTCTCTCTGGTTCGATGGTCGATCCGGTTCTAATAACTATGTTCCTAACTATATGACAATAATAAATTTTATAAAAAGGTAAAATCAAAAGATGTATTAACATCATATTCATAATTATTAATATTTAATTTAATTCACGGTCTATGTATTTTAAAATTGTTTTATGAAAAATATACTTAATTTTCTATTTTATATATTATTTGTATACTTAAAAAACAACGGTAGTTACAATAAAAAGGAAACATAATTTACTAATATTTTCACATTTTTTAAATATAATTTATTTTTATATTGTATTATTTTTAATAAAACTTAGTATATTAAAAAACTAATATGATGAATTTTTTGTTTTCGAACAACCAAAATGAAACTAGACTAAATTATAAATATAATTAATAAATAGGTTATAACTATATCACAATATATATATATATATATATTATTTTATACAAATTTCTCACTTATTAATTAATATATAAATATACTATATAAATGAATTATTTATTGCGTAAAGTGCTAGTTCTTGTTGGTCAAAATAGATGCTTGTTCTAATACCGGAATAATACTAGTCTCGATGCTATTACAATCACTACTCAAAATGTTACTAAGTAAGAGTGGGAGTCTTTCAACTCAGTGGTTTAGTCACACTCCCAGTCTGGCTTGTTTCGCGATCCAATTGTCGATTTCATTCGCTGATCATTGAATTTTCTTCCATGCTATCGCTTCAACTTCTCTCACTAAAACTTTGTTGTTGTCGCATATCGTTTCGATCCTCCAGTGATGTGCCATGTTGTTTAGTTGGTTGATCACCACCGAGTCTGATTCGGTCACTACCCGGTCCCATCCTTTCTCGATTACCAATTTCATCCTGAGCATGATAGCTTCTACCTCCAATGTCGTTGCATCCGTCCTCTGCATTGTGATTGTCCTGTTTGCCCCACCTTTCATTCGGCCTTCCCCATCCCTTGCGATTACACTGATCCCTCCCGTCTTTGTTCGATGACACCATGCTGCATCGCAATTTATCTTGATTTCTCCTTGTTCCGGTGCACACCATATTTCGGTCTCCCTCGGCACGTGCTCTCCCTGCACTGTGTTCGACTCGCCCACCATTTCATCTCGGGTTCGCCTCACTTCATCCACCATCGCCATCGGGTTCAGCATTTTGCCTTCGAACGTCGCTCGACATCTCTCCTTCCATATTGTCCAACATGTCACCATACATAATCTTCACCTTGTTTCTTGTGTGATTCTCGTCATACCTGTTTCCTCTTTCCTTTCCCGTATTCATTCTTCAAAGTGGTGGTTGTCGTGATGATGCGGTCCAAGCCCTAGTAATTCAGACGATACCCCTTACGTCCACCTGCATTTGTACGACATATATTCCCTATTCTCATCCACTCTATATATCGGCCAACTTACCAGCACGTTCATCCCTCTCCTTTGGAGGTTCTTCATATCGATTGAAGTCGCCACATGAAATTCTTGACTTTTGGTATCATGTTGCATTTCCATATTACACGCCATCCAGATTCAATGTTGTTTCCGGTGTTGTTGGTGGTGGTTTGGTGAGTCTCGGCTAGCTCCCTCATCCGTTGGTATGCCGATCAGACCGTCACGCTCACGTCGTTGGTGTATGGCCAGATCAGCTGGTTTGCATCTACCCTTCTCGGCACCTGGACTTGCATCACCTTCGCTACCACCTTTGGCTCGACGATGGCTCGGAGGATTTCGGCATTCCAGGACCTGTCCTGGTTGAGGAGTTCAGCCACCATGATATCTCGGTTCACCTCGCATTCCGGTCTGATGTCAATCTTGAATCCTTCGACCGTGTCAACCCACGGGTCTCCGAATGCTCGGATGGTTTTTCCGTCTCCGATCCCCGACAACCCTTCGCTCAAGAGTCAATCGCGTCCTCTCAACAAGCTTGTACATCCCTACGAAGCTCTCCCACCCTTTCGAGTCGTGAATAGTTCCCTCTTCGGGTAGTATATGTCGCGCATTACCTGGACCCATAACGAGTTGGGTTCGGATGTAATTCTCCCGACCATTTTCACAAGGAGGGTCGTGTTGAAAGTTTCCAGTTCTCTAAATCCCAAACCACCCTTGAACTTGTTCTTGGTAATGACATATCATCTTCTCCAATGGATTCTCTTTCCCTCGTTTGTTTGCCCCCAGCAAAAGTCCGCAATCATCAAATTGACCTCCGCACACCAAGTTTTGGGTAATTTGAACATACCAAGTTTGTGAGCCATTTAACTCTCGACCTTTGTTTCCAATACAACTCCTCCCATTTCCATAGTTCATTGATCTGTCTTTTTAGAGAAATTTCCTCCTCTTGGGTCTCTATGTTCGGTTGTCCCTTTCCAATCTCTTGAAGTCGTTGTTTTGCCTTTCTCAGCTTGGCCATATTGTTCCTGAACCTACTCTTGTTCCACTCGATGAGGCTCCACCTGCATTTGCCTAGTCTCGACCACAATATGGGTCGGTTCAGCTAGTTTTCATGCGTCTCCCTCCAAGCTGATCGGATGACCTCCTTGCATTCCAGATTCTCAAGCCACATTTCTTCAAATATGAATCCCTCCTGTCCTCTATATGGTTCTCTCCATTTGGATATAATCATTGGTGAATGGTCTGATCCCATCGCCACCTCGTTTACACATTCGGCGTCCGGGAATTGGGAAGCCCGCCTTGAGTTAATGAGCACCCTATCCAACCTCTCATACTCCTGTTCCGTCCCACTTCGATTATTATACCAGGTAAAGCGTTGCCCTTTTGACGCCATATCTTCCATCCTTATATCCTCGATAAATCGGTTAAATGCGTCAATTTTCCTTTGTGATTTCATATGTCCTCCTTCCTTCTCGTGCTGATGCGTAATTTCATTAAAGTCGCCTTGACAACACCATGACCCGTTTCGGTATCTCGCTCATTCCTCCATATCGGCATGTATTCATGTTATAAAAGATGGGTTTCCTATTTGTAAAGTGGCGGTTGGATTCTAGTATTTATGAAATTAATTAACTACTCCAAGTGCACCCTTAAAATGGAAGCTCTGCAGCGCCTCTCGGAGTCGAAATTGCAACGGCAAGACAAGATGCCACGTTAGCACATTCTCAAAAGTCAACTATTATTTCACCCCTCTGTTCCTCTTGATGGGTCGATATTGAACAGTAATCAATAGGGATTTTTTTTTTGGTCATATCAATAGGGATTGAATTTAACACTTTAAGAACGCCTCTAGCATATTTTTTATACATCAACGTTTTTGAATTCATGAGTAAAACTAGATGAAATCTTCCGTTAAAAAAATCATTTTTTGATTTGTTTGACTCAATTTTAGATATTTTTCATCCACAACGATTTCAAGAATGTGAAATAACTTCAATAGAATCTCATCCATTGATAAAGATGAAGATCAAATCTTAGTGATCAGATTTATGAAATCATGGTGGACACATATCCATTCCGTCAGGGCATGAATCATAAATAAACAGTATCAACAGGGGTATAATTAGGTTGTCACTAGTTAAGGTGTGGTACGGATATGTCTAATATCATAATCATACCTTATTTGTAATTTACATACCATAACTATAACGGGTATAATTTTTAATAGCATAATCATATCCATAACAATGATTATTAACCACAGTTTTAACCGTATACACATATTTATTACCACCACGTAAAATGTAATGGACTAATGGAACATTATAAATATTATCTTAATAAATACATAAAGTTATGTCACAATCAACACAAATATTCAACATTAGCGTCATTCAAAATTAACACTAATACCATTTAACATTTACATCATTCAATTACAATTCCCCTTAAATAATAAATTCGTGAAATCTAAAAATAAAAATCATATTTATGTTATTAGTATTTATTAATATATTAATATTAAATTATTATTATTATATTTATATAATAACGATAATTATAACCATGGGTATGACTAAAATAGCATAATCATAACCATTACAGATAAAAAAAATATATCACCATAACAGTATCGCACTGTGATAGTACGGTTAACCATATAAAAAAATAACGCTTATAACTATAGCTATGAGTTTTTCACCCCGCCATTGTGTGACCCTAGGTATAATATATAGTCAAGAAACAAGATTGTACCGCACATCATTAGTAGAAACTATGCTCTGGAATAATTAATGAAGTGACATTCATTTAATGTAGAGATGATCCAAATCATTTAATGACGCATGCATGGAAAATGAAGAAACTTAAATCAGAGCATGACCCAATGTTTGGTAGACAACTGAACCAAACCAAACAAGTTCGTCAAATTGCAGCAAAACATCATCAGCTAAGATCAACCTCTACCTATTCACACATTGTTGGGGCAAAAAACATAAGCAAGCACACGTGCTGTCTGCACAAAGAGCAGAAGATACAATCAACAACATGAACCGGATATTTGAGATGGACCAGAACCTAATAAAATTAGGCATTTCTTGTGCTTTCTGTGTAATCTTAGTGAGTTCATGCACTAAGGCATCCACACAACAGTATATGCAACATTATTCAAACACAACATGAATATCATAGTCATATAAAATGGAGAATAAAGGCAATGACTGATCTAAAGTTTTCGATTTGTAGAATTCTCAATTGAAGTAAGACCTCTCAAGGTAATGGAAAGCAAATTCTATGGGTTGTAAACTGAAATATATGCATCTTATTCTTTGAAAAAGAGAGGGAAAAAAAAAGAAGATGACAGAGCGCCAATGTACTTCTCATCAGTTAACAGCAGAATCCCCTCTCCATTCTTTCTCAACACAAGCTAAAAGGTTTATTGTAATGCCTAAGCTACAAAGGTAAAAGATTAAAAGAAGAAGAAAGATTCAAACTTTGAAGCGAACCATCTTGTAAAGGTAGATGATCGACAGCGGGTTGATCAAATTTCTCACTTCGGAAAGATGATGTTTTTCACAGTTAGTCAGCGAGTTCTGATCTGTTTCTGTAGCTGCTACCTCTGCAGATTCAAAACCAATGGAGTAAGATGATGATTACTGTCATCAATAATTTTGAAAGCAACAAACTTTTACATCCGAGTTTGTAGAAGACGAAAAAAAATAGTTCCATGATTCTTTCTTTTACCTTGACGTTGTCGGAGATATCCTGGACCTTGTACATTTCAGCAGTAATCGTCTCCGTGGACCAAAACGCTGGAAATAATGTCTGCGAAGGAAATGAGAAGATATGAAATCAATTTTCAAAGTCAATTGCGTCGTCTAATTAGGCCAAAAACAAAAAAACAAATTGCGTCGTCTAAGAAGGAGGAGGAGAAGAAGAAGAAAGCACTCACCTCCACTTGCTTCTGCACAACCTTGGGCCTTCTCTTGGGCCGTCGCGGCGGTCGCTGCCCCGTCATCTTCACGAAATCGTCTTCAATCTCCTTCCTTTTCAGCGTCGCTGAAAACCGAGCTTTCTCGGCGGCGTTACGTGGCTTTAAACCGTCACCGGCTACGTCAGTCATCAACGGAGACGAATTCACTTTCCCGCCTCCGTCGGTTGGTGCTTTACAAGCGGCCCTCCTCGTCCTCAGATTCCACGGCCTCGCATCCAAGGTGCCACCAGATTCTCCATTATCGTCCTTGCTCCGAGTAGCCGCCATCGCCGCCCCACCTGATTCCAACCCGTCGCCCAAAAGCTCGTCCCTCATCTTGTCCATCGCAGCCCTCAGATCGATCATGAATTTTTCCCGCACCGCACCAATCTCCTTGTCGCAGTCGATGATTTCTCCTCTCCGCGTCTTGAACTTGGAGGCAGCGACGGCGACTCCGTTTCTCCTCCTCTCCACTCTCAACCTCGCTTCATCGGATTCTACCGGGTACGACGTGAAATCATACCGCAACGCCGGGGAAGGCGATCGACCTTCGCCGGAGGAGGCGCGGCTGTCCAAGGAACCAACTTTGACGCAGCGTAGGTGCTTCTGACAGCCCCACTTCAGGCGAGGGAGTGAGAAATTGTGCAGTGGCATGGATCTCTCCGACCCCATCGCCATAGACCTTCTCCTTCCACTACCACCTGATCCTCTCTCTACAGACTCCTGAGAGTACACCATTCACAGCACTCCGATTCAAAGCTTTACCTTATCTAAATTCGTGTCCCGCCACCAATAAACCTCTCCTTCTGCGTCAACAAATGAACAAATCGCGGCGTTCGGCGATGTTTAAAGGGGGTGTTGTCCGACGTCTCTCTGAAATTCGCCGGGAACCCGAAGTTTATATATTGGGCGAAGGAGGAGAGAGATACATACCATGGCGTATTTAACGTTCGGATCTGTGAAGTTTGTAAATCTCGAGTTTTTGCAGGGGTAAAATCGTCCTAGGGGTGCGGTAAGGTGATCCGGGTCGTCATCGTCACGCCCGTGTGATCACGTCTTTTCTTGAGAAGCCCTACGCAATGCCCCTTTTCCTTTTTGTAAGTTGTAATTTGGTCCTTTTCTTTCCTCCCATTTTTGTTTTTGCTTTTCCGTTATTTTGCTTATTATTGTTTTTAAAATCACAGGAGATAAGAAAGTTAAATACGAGTTTAAAGTCATAATGTATCTTGAGTTATGACTTCTTGCTTAACCATACGGACTTTCAAGATAATGGTATGGTCCATACCATTATCTTGAAGGTCCGAAAGTTTTGGATTAAACTTTCGAATTTCAGTTCTGAGGTCATTAAGAAAGTCCAAATATCAATTAATTTGTCACAACCCTCGTAATTGAATTTTTTTATGTACCATATTGCTTTTAGTTTTTTTAATAAATTATTTTTTGAAAAAATAAATACATAGAAATGCTCGAACTTTCAGAAAATTTTTCAATTTTGACCCATATTTATAAACTAATTACCAAACTGACCCTCATATTTTGATTTTTCCAAAATGACCGTAAGTGCGACCCTGATTAGTCAAACAAGACTCAAACTCAGTACCTCAACTTTAGGAGTTGGAGTCTTCTATCACAAGGATTTTGATAGCAGTTGATTTTTTTATAGCAATTGATTTTTGGGAAAAGTATGAAAATGGTGCAAAATGTTTCACCAAAATGGTTTTCCAACCCAGAGGATGGTTTTAGGTACAATATGTTTAGTAAAAATGGTTTTTGGTACTTCCGTCTAATTTCTGTTGAATATAGCACGTGGTATGTCACGTAACTCTGACAACATAAACTAATTTTTGAAATGTCATTTCTGCCCTTGTTATTCTATTTAGTATCCCTAGCCATTCTTGAACATTCTAAAAGTGAAGAAATACAATACTGCAGACAAAGAACGAAGTCATCCGGTCTGTCAATTCCCTGACCCTCTGATCTGTCATTTCCCACGTAAATCCTTCATTTCAATTTCATCCCAGCGCCCGGAGCTGACTTCTTCGTCATCCACCGGAATCCATACGGATGTCACCCTCCAACTACTACATCCTCCTCCCACTCTTCCTCTGCCTCGCCCAACTTCTCCTCCTTCCCTGTATCGCCCTCGACTTCCTCTTTAACTCCTTCAGTGGCGTACAAAACGCCACTCAGGTCCTCCTCATTAACGATGCACGAGTCAACTCTTCCGTTGTTCTTCTCACTATCGAGTCCAACCAGTTGTCGTCTGGCCGATTCTTCCACCCCTCCAGGATCATGATGAGGTCCAGCGCCAATTCCTCATCCGTGGCGTCATTTTCCACGGAGTTCGTCTTCTCCGTCGTGCCGTAGATCGCCACCAGTCCAGGGTTCAGACTCTCTTTCATTCTCTCTAATTGGACTTCTCCTCCAGGTTCGGATTAGAACTGTGCTTAGTTTAATCTTCCATTTTGAAGTCGTTTTCCTCTTTTTATTTTGATCTGATAGATTATTATTATTGCCACAATTAGAATGCCATTTACTTTGTCAGCGATTTTGATCATATAGATGTACCATTTGTCTTCCGATGCAGAATCAGAAATCCAAAGCGCAATTATTGATGAATATATCTTAGGGTTAATTACTTAATTGGTTACACATGTTTGACCAATGTTCAGAATGGTTACACATGTTTCAAAATGTGATTAATTGGTTTTGCTATGTGACTAATTGGTTACACATGTTTTTCCCAATGTGATTAATTGGTTATTCCGTTAGTAAACCGTTAATTCATTTTTTTAACATATTATTGAATTGTGAAATGACTATTATGCCCTTAGTTATCTTGAAGAACACATGGAAGGATTGAAGAACAAGAATCAAATCAAATTCGATTTGATGTTCTTGAAGAACCCAGAATCGCAATTCTGGGTTCTTCACATTATGGGTAACATGTCGAACCTTTTAATCACATCATTTCAAACAACAGTATCCATTTAATCGCATTATAGAGAAACATGTATGACCATTTAATCACATTTGGTGATAACATATACTGCAATACAGAACTTCAAGAACCCAGAAATGTTGTTTAGGGGTTATTGAGAACCCAGAATTGCGATTCTGCGTTCTTCAAGAACCCAGAAATGCTGTTCCTGGGTTCTTGAGAACCCAGAATCGCAAATATGGGTTCTTGAAGAACCCAGAATCGCTTTTCTGGGTTCTTGAAGAACCCAGAAACAGCATTTCTGGGTTCTTCAGCGATTCTGGGTTCTTCGATTCTTGTTCTTGAAGATGATGATGTGTTCTTGAAGATGATTCTAGGGGTAATTTCGTCATTTTACGTATCTAAATAGTGACTTAACTGTGATTTCTAACGGTGAACAGTAAAAAAACCAAATAGTCACATTTCAAACCAATTAATCACATTTTGAAACATGTGTAACCATTCTGAACATTGGTCAAACATGTGTAACCAATTAAGTAATTAACCCTATATCTTATCTAATTTTGCTTTCAACAGGCACAATTGCTAGTCAGTACTTCGATTTGTTCACAAACGTCGTTGTCCCCTCCATTGCTCCCCTCCTTGCCATTGAATTTGATACTGGGCGAAACCCCGAATTCAATGACCCAGATGACAATCAAGTAGGGATTGACCTCAACAACATTGACTCGGAAGTGAAGCAGAGCGCTGGGTATTACAATTCCTCTGGTGGATTTGTCGTAGAGAAACAGACAAACCCAAGAAGAATCAGATGAAAAACAACAGAACAAATAAGGATAGGGCATATAGGTCTTTTCCGAATTGATTTACAACCGAAAATACTGTTTCTAAAGTCACGTGACAAAAACGTGACAACTTAACGACATAATTAAACGTTTTGTAGACGGAAGGTTCATTTACCATCATTTACAAACGTATTTCACCTTTAACCATCGTCAAAAAACAAATAGCACCAAAAACCATTTGGGTGAAATATATTGCACCATTTTCATAATTTTCCCTTGATTTTTTATGCACTTATACTTATTGCACTAACTCTCCAACTGAAATATTAAAACAAATATATAAAATGAGAATGAAACATTAGACCATGCTCTAATAATGCAACACTCTACTACTAAACCAATTTTACCAGTTATTTTACTATTCACTTAAATTAAAATTATGGGTTAATTACCTCAACCGTTACTTATGTTTGGGCCATGTGATTAAAAGGTTAGTCATCTTTTTTTGTGTAGCTGAAATGTTACTTAAGTTTGAACATGTGACTGAAAGGTTACTCCGTGAAGTTTCCGTCACATATTTCCGTTAAACTGTCACGTGTAAGTCACGTGACCTAATTTAAAGACGATTCTACCCCCCCTTTTATGTTTATGGATTATGAAGTAGTAACGGTTAGGTAACAAAATGTCCAAACTAAAGTAACCGTTTAATAACATTTATAATAAGATAAAACATCATTTAACAACTTCTCCACAAACATAAGTCACCACATTTGCAACCATTTCATTTTATTTTCTTCTTGAATATCTGAAATTGTTTGGTGAAAATCTAGCTAAATAAACATCAAGTAGCATCAAACGAATTCATAATACATAAATCAATTTTATATTTTCTATATTTTATAAATAAACATTCAAATGATTCTAATTCTTCTATAACATTCATCTCAAAATCATTCTTGTCCTCCACAAAGTTGCCATCATCAGAACATGGGTGTTGCTCTGTTGATGATAATGCCGTGTAATGTGCTTGATTTTCTTCTTCATCGTCCTCACTCTTCTTCTTCTTCTTCTGAGACAGTAAATTGTCCAGTTGAACATCCGATGTGTACTTGGGGAATTTATACTAAAGAAGTAAATAAAGAGATTAACCTTTAATCGCATGAATTCTTCATGGATTGCTGGGTCTAATAGAAACCTCCTCACCTGTCAGGTTAAAGAGAATGATAAACAAGTTAAAGAAACACGTATAGTCGTATAATCATGGAGCAATGTTTGATTTGCCTCCATTAAAAACTAAGAGAAATGGGTGATACCCTTTTTTGTCTAAACGAATGAATAAAAGAAAGGTTATTCAGGCAAAAGAAAGGAAGATTTTGTCTAAAATGTCTTCAGATGTGTATAATGATCGACCTCTGAAGCTGTATTCATATAAATACAACGGACAGAGAGAGGAGATAGAAGCATATTAACAGAGAAAACAAGGCTTCTAAAATACCTGAATTGATGGTGGCTTTAGTTGTGCTTTCAAGTCTCGCAAAGCAACTTCTTTTTTCTTTGCTTTCTCCAGCTGTTGAAAGTTGAAACAAACTATTAATTTAATCCAAGCAATAACATGAACATGAACTAAAACAAAACGAAGGGCCATATTGAATTTAGTAATAGGCTTCATATGTGACCAAGCAAGCAAACATTCTGCTATAGCAGTCCCTTCAGTCCAACCAATAGGTACAAGCAATATCCATACAATCCAACCTGAATCCAGCACCTGAGCAATTCCCTTATTAGTGGCTAAACCTAGAACCATCAGATCTTCACATAGTATATACAGTCCACTTCAATTAAGTCAATCATCAAAGACGCGAGTCAATGAAACCTAGAGAGAGAGAGAGAGAGACGTGCCTGCTTTTCGTTTGAGAAATGATCGGAGAGAGTGCGACGACGGGAACTTGTGTTTCCATTAATCCTCCGCAACATGGATCCGTCGAACCTCTGAGACTGTTGAAGTGCCATGGAGAGAGCTTGCCTAAGAACCCTAAGAACAGCTTGGAGAAACTCCTTGGAGAAGAGACCGAAATAATTTGTTGGAGAAGAGATCTAAGAACATCTGCTGTTAAGCAGACAAGCTGTTTAGGGTAGTTTGGGAACTTCAAATTACAACTACATCACGTGACAAGCACATGTGACTACTTAACGGGAAGAAATAACGTTTCAGTCACATGTGTCAACATAAGTAACGGTTGAGCCCAAGTTTGAACAGTTCAGTCACATTGTCAAACATAAGTAACGGTTCAGGTAATTAACCCTAAAATTATTATACCATCTTTTAAATTATTTTCATCAAATATCTCATATTTATATAGTGTTGCAGTTTAGTAATTAACTTTAATTCACGTCTTTTCTTTAATTAATGTTTTAATTTAATTATCTAAATACCAGTAAGTTTGAAAATGATGTAATATGTTTTCCGAAAGTTATAACTGATGAAACATGTTTTTGGATGTAGGCCTTTGATGCAATATGTTTTATTTTGTTGGGTTTAAATGAAACGTTACACACTCCGTTCGTTGTACTGTTAAGTTCAGTCACGTGATAACTTAAAGTCACGATTTGAATTTTTTTTTTGAATTCCCGATCTACCCTTGGTTGTATTTCCCTCCATATGTTGTCTCTCCACCTTCCTCTCCTCAGTCATGTCGGTTCCTTCTCTTGCTCAATCTGAAGTTTCTCATCCGCACTAACGTCGATTGAAACCCTAGGTCGTCGAAATATCCTCCTTTGCTTCAGTTCTCCGACACTCCCCCGGCGTGGAAACTGTCCAGACGAGACAACATGAATGATTTTGCGCATCATCTCAGCCAACCGTTCGTCGTTCAAGTCGTTGTTGTCGTACCCGCGCGAAAGGTTGCGTCGTTCTTCTTAGCACCGATTTCTCAGTATCAAGTAACTTCCCTAACACCGATTTCCTCTATAAATTCAATTTTGGGCTGAAATTTCGAAGCGTGTTATTTGTAATTTTTTGAAAGTTGACGGGAAAAAGTTTGCTCCTAGGTTATTATGTTTACGGTTTGGTGTAATAGAATGAATTTCCATGTAGTATGTCCATGTAATTGATGAAGTCCGGTTTTTGCAGAATGTCAAGTTCAGTGGACGACACGTGGGTTTTGAAGATCCACTACGGTGCAAATTGGCTTGATGGTGTTTACAATGACAAACTCTATTCCATGGACTTGAGCGAAGAATTGTTCGTATTCTGCAATATTGAGGCCCTACTTGAGTATTATGGTGTACAGAGTAATAGGGATATCACGTATATTCCGCCAAACGACGATCCAATAACCGACATACAAGTTATATGTTCCGACGAAGATGTTGAGTTGATTAGGGATAAACATGAAGGCGTTGCGACGTAACAAATGTGTTGTTCGGTTGAAGTTGAATGGGTTCTTTGTGTTTTGCGTCACAGGTTCGATCTTGGCATGTTCTCGGAATTTGGTTACGACCCTCCTTCCGTAAATGTACATTGTGGATTCACCCCACTCAAAATAGTCACAACTGTGGTTTTGAAATAATGTTTCTTTGTTTGAAAATTAGGGATTCACCCCTACAGAGAAATAATGTTTCTCGGTATTTTTTAAAAAAAATATAGTTTGAAAATTATGGACCAATCGTGTGTTGCCACGTCATTTTCCGTCATTTTTCAAAATTCAAAGTTCAGGTAGCTATTTATAAAACGTGCAAATTTCGGGGTAGCTATTTGGTATTTAACCCTAAAACTTATTCATGAACCAATGAAAATGTTTCTTTTTAACAACTAAGCATGACAAAAACTTAGGGATAAGTCTGAAAAACGTCCATCATGTTTGATGAAAATGGTTTTTGGTACAATTTGTTTTTTGACGATGGTTTTTGGTATAACATGTTGTAAAGTGGTGATAATTGAACCTTCTGTTTACCTGACGTTTCATTGTTCTGTTAAGTAGTCACGTTTTTTTCACGTGACTTTAATCATTTTATTATTTTCTCCAAAAAAATTATCAAAATACCTAAATACCCCTAAGTCCCTTTTATATGGCGTTTGAAGGATCCAATTCCTTCTGTAACTCCATGAATAAAACTGAATGAAATAAGATATTAATTCGGAGATTATAGTACACCGAAACTTCAAATACGGATATAGATTAGATTAAGTCTTAAATATACCACATAGTAAATAAAATTCAGAACTGGGTGGTCCAAAACAACCAGTGATGCAGCTGACTCGAAATCCGAGAAAAGAACCTGAAAAGAGGACTAAAACTTTTAGTTCTATAATGATATAGGCTGCATACTGGAAACAATGATTCGTATGAACTTACCACGAAAGACCTGATAATAAAGCATGTAAAACACACGGTTGTGACATATCCGACCTACGAAGAACATCCATGAAAAACTAATCAATTTCTTTTGGCCAAGGAACATTTAATTACCAAAGGCACAATTTCACAAGTTAGACATACATCTAGAGGTATTCGCTTTTTTCGTTTAAAAGGCACTGCATATGAGTTCATGAAAATGGCAAAACTAGCTAGACTCATCTAGAAACATATGCAAGGTAAAAATCTAACATGTGGATGTAAATAAAATATTGCCTTGTGAAATCCAAACACAACAACTCGTACTGCAGCAACGTTACAAAGAAAGAAGACCGTATGAGTATCAATCATCCGAAATGAGGTATCATTCAATATGGAAACAAGCAAGAATAGTTTAATCTCTAAAACTGAAAAAAAAAAAATTTACCTCCATTGACGATGAAGTTCATTACACGAAAAACCTTTTGTGTTGTCCAGACATATTCAAGTACTCTCAATTCTATCCTTATTAATTGGATCTGTATGCAAAGGAAAAATATGAGTTCTACCTCATAATAATCATCAGCTCGATGAAAAGAGCATTCTTCAAAGACAGTAACTAAGGTTGTTATTCAATTGATCCCAACATTGTCAAATAATGGCTAGTACTGTAATTAGCAATATTGTATTCCTCCAGCTAATATTGTATTGTTTGGCATTGATACACCCGAATAAAGCTACAAATGTGAGAAGCCATGAATGTCAATTCAAGGAATTATTTCTAATTTATCAACACCGCATGCATCATCAGCCTTGACCTCGTCAGTACCGGCTGGATCAACGGGTTGCAGTACAGAATCTCCCGCAACAGGCTCAGGTTCCTTCCCAAAGACACAATTCTCCACCGGAAAATCAACGTCAAGACCATCCTCAGTCTACCAAAAATCATGCAAGAACAAGATTCCATCATACAAAAACCAAATCTAAGCAATTGAAAGCGTAGAGACAGATGGATTGATCAGGATGGCAGCAAGTTCTTACCTTGAAGCGCTTGCATTGAGGCGGCGAGGATGAAGCACGAAGACTTCACATTCAGCAGATAAATGACAGAAAATGAATTACAAATTATCGTTTTCTCAGGGTGGGTCACGTGACATTGCACTTGATAGTTTAACGTCTGAATTGAATGACAGTTAGACGGATGTACCGAAAACAATTGTTTTCAAACATGTTGTACCTAAAACAATCATAAGGGTTGAAAAACCATTTTCCTCAAACACGATGAACGTTTTTTGTAGACTTTTCCCCCAAAACTTATGTGTCTTAGTTATAGAGCTTATAGTCAAATTACATATATATAGTAAAATACGAGTTTTCCCCCTTAAGTTTGGGCTGAATTTAAGATTCCCCTTTAATGTTTAAAATTTTAAATTTTAGTCCTAATGTTTGGACAAGATGAAAATTTCTCCCATTTCGTCATATCTCCGTTATTATCAGACGGTTCCGGGCACATGTGCAGGTCACGTGCGGTTTCTAATTTGGAAATGACCAAATTGCCCTGTTGTCCATTTCCACATGATCACTTCTGTTTCCCTCCTTATAGCCACACCCACGCATAAAAGAGCAGAATGAAATTTCCTCTTCCCCAAACTTCCGACTTCAATTGCAGAGTTATTCCCCCACTCTATTCCAGCCGAAAACTTCCTCCGCTTATTTCCAGCCGCTCCGTTCCAGCCGCTTCGTTCCAGACACTCTGTTCCAGACGCTCTGTTCTAGCCAAGACGTTCTGGTGCTTCACCTTCTAGTTTGCACCAAGGTAAATTCCGCAATCTCGTTCGTTCTTGTGTGGAACTTCACAATCTCGTTCATAAGTTTAAGGAGCTTGTTCGAATTCCCGTGCTAATCCGCGATCTTGTTCCACTTTAGGGATTAGGTTTGCACTAACTTGCTGATCGGAAGGATTTCCGAAGAAAAGTATGGATTTTTCCGACTTTGCTGATGATTTAGATTTGGTTCTTCTCTATTTGCGCCAAGTTTCAATCTTTATTGAATTTAGGGTGTTGGACTTTACAGGTGTATCAAATAGGTTATATGCCCCCAAAGGTCCACTAGAATTTTGGAATGCATCAGGTCGACCGAAGAAGAAAAGGACAACGTCATCGTGGGAAGCCAATGCGGGAAAATTGAGAATAATGAGGGACCTCCAACAATGTGGAAAATGCAAGCAAGTTGGGCATAAGTCTAGATCATGCGGAAAGGGGAAAACAAAGAAGACTCCAAAAGGGACCCAACACGAAAAGCAAAGTCAAGGAATCGGAGGTCCTCCATCCACACAAGATAGTGCACCGAGTCAAGGAACCATATATAGGAAAGGAAAGGAAAAGATGTAAATGGAGGAAGTTGGTGTCATTTTGGTGTATTGTATGTATTAGACAGAAACAAGACTTGCAACATGTTGCATTTTGGTATATGTTAGATTTTGAAACATGTTAAAACATACAACTTCTGATTTAGTCTTACGTATTTGAACGCTTGTGGTTATATCTACATCAATCTGTTGAAATGGTGTTGCATGAAAATTGCTTACTTTAACAAACTTTAGGGGAGAATGTTCAAATGCATAACAAATACACTAAAAAAATTACATTACATCGTCAAGAACACAACTAAGATGAACAATAAAGCCATCAACAAACAAGTTCGATAAATTTGTTATTTTCGTCGATAGTCTTCGACCTCAATGGTTGACTTCTCGTACAAAGCCAGTAAATTTGCAAGAGCACTACCACAACATCTACATTTATCAACCTCTTGTTCTTCAACGTCCACCCACTTGAAAAAGCCACATCCTGGATTCTCACTATTCTAAAGAAAAATCCATATACATAACGAACCCTAGAATAAACTTCGATATTTCAGGAACTTAACTCAATCGGGTTTCAATCATACCTTGAAGTGAGGACAACCCCAAAATTCACGTTCATAGTTCTTGGGGGTTCGGGACATTCTCAAACGAGGTGATAATCCGCAATGTGAATACTTGAGAATGATACCTTCGAGGAAGATTGCGTCGACATTGCTGCGAGAATCGCCTCGGTGCCGTGAGAATCACAAATCTTTGAAGAACCCTAGGTTTCGGCTGTTCTTCATGAAAGGAGTGGGCTGAAATTAAAAACCTCCCATATGAAAAGTTACGTAGTTGTATAGTCTGAAAATGGAAATTTTGTCATTTCCAAATTGGAAACCGCACGTGACCTGCACATGTGCCCGAAACCGTTTGAAAAAAACGGAGATATGACAGAATGAGAGAAATTTTCATATTGTCCAAACATTAGGAATAAAACTTAAAATTTTAAAAATTATGGGGGAATCTTAAATTCAGCCCAAACTTTAGGGGGGAAACCCGTATTTTACCATATATATATATAAATATCAAGCAGAATACGAGTTTTTTGCAAGATATTTTTAATATTCATTCTACTAAGAAAATAACTGTATCAGATGATATAAAATCATTAAAATTACTCTTTTCTTATCTTTTGACTAATTTTATACTCCTTATTTGTTTTAAGTATGCGCCTTTATTTAGGAGACAGTAGATTTGCGGATGCTTGTGTTAAAAATGTAAAATTATCATTTTTTTTATTTTACTCTACAAGAGTCATCTTTAGACTCTATTATACCATCAAAGTCCTAGATTAACAATCTATATGACTTGAAATTTTCATTGAATTCTACACACACACTTGAATAAAGTATGAAAATGGTCCAACATGTTTGCACAAAATGGTTTTTCAACCCAAAATGTTTTGAATGGTCCAACATGTTTGGAAACGATGGTAATTGATAATTTTCTTAATTCTCTATTAAAATTTCACTTAAATATGTCACGTATTTACAAATGGGAAAAGTTTGAAAAACGTCCATCATGTTTGACGAAAATGTTTTTTCAACCCTCACGATTGTTTTAGGTACAACATGTTTGAAGACGATTGTTTTTGGTACATCCGTCTAACTACCGTTCAATTTAAACGTTAAAATATCATGTGCAAGGTCACGTGACCAAACTGAAAAAACTATTATTTATAATTCCTTTGCTGCCCTTACCTCTTCCTCTGCTTACTTATTCCTCTATACATCTTCCTCTGCAAGATTACATGATCCTTGGCCTGATATGGCTAGTCGCCTTCATCATCGTTCGTGCAGTACTGAAACACCTACAACCGAAAATTCATCTACCTCCAAGCCCTCGAGCCTTGCCAATCATCAGCCATCTTCATCTACTTGCCCCCATCTCTCACTAAGCTCTTCACAGTATCTCTCTTCCTTACGGACCCTTGATTCATATATTCATCGGCTCTGTCCCTTGCGTGGTGACATCATACGGTACTGTGCACAATTTGTCAAATCCCTAATAGTGTTTGGGCCCGAGATCTCTCATTCTGGGAAAATGCCAACATACATCCCATGTCTTGCCTTTTGTCCTGAACTTTTGTCACAGAGTTAGGGCTATCTGTTGAAGCAAAAAGGAAACCTAGTCTTGGATCACTCCTTGATCTTGTAGATGCTTCTGCACTTGTGGAAGATGTTAAGATAGATGATGAGATGGACTGCACCTTGTCACTTATATTTCTCTTGTGAACATTTTGCATCCATGGAAGTGATTCATATGCTTGCACACTATTATATCTGATTCCAGAAATGTTCATGGTCTGGTTCTGAGTCTGTCCACCACGAACATAGTGATTGTTCTTTTCTGTTGATTGGCTACCCCCAATTATCACCGACAAAGAGAAGTTTGTTTTCTCTTTCAGACGAGCAATGGGAGTTTGTTTGAAATGATCGAGTCTCCAATCACCTCTTCTGGAGATCTGTACTTCCTTCTGACTCTCTTATCACCTTCAGCAACAACACTTTTAGGTGTTTTGGGATTTGTTTTGGCGTACCTTCCCTGACCACCTTTGGTATGTGCTTCTTCCTCTTCATTTTCTGCTAGGGTGTTTTGGTTGCATCTATGCTACCATTTTCTTCATCTACCTTATGAATGTTGAGATTCTCTAAGTTTTTGGAAGCTGTTGATGGTGAATCAGTGGCAACAGTGTCTACTACTATACCTTTCCCATGTTTGGCCTCTTCAAGCATTATCACTTGGAGTTCATCGTTTTCCTTCAGTAATTGGTCCCGAGTTGTTGGCTGGTAGTCCACGGTAAGGGACTTAATTGGTAGTCCAGGAACCTCGCTGGCATTGCATCTTGTCCATACAAGTCTCGCCTCGGTGATTCAATGTTTCGACTGGAAAGCAATCAGGACGAAGGATGGTAAGGTCAGCATGGAAAAACGGCCAGGGTTGACTCTTCCAAGGGCACAAGCATTGGTTTGTGTGCCCATGGCTCGACTCCACCCATTTCCATCGACCTGATCAGTTGCTGGAAGTGTTGTTAAATGCTGTGCAGAGTGAAAATCCACCAGAAGGGACTGCAAGAAAAAAATTAAAGGAAACGGGAGATACCAAGCTTGCAGATGCAACAAGTGTTGCAGGAAAGAAACCTTCAAGTGTTGTAGAGACAATGGACATGCTTTTGAATTGATCAAGAATTCACATGCGAAGGGTATTATTGTCTTTTATTAATTGTTGTTTAAATAAATAAGGAAAATTGAAGATCACGTGACAAACACGTGACTACTTAACGGGACAATTAAATGACAGGTGAACGGAAAGTCCAATTACCATCAATTTGCAACATGTTATACCAAAAACCATCGTTAAAAAACAAGTTGTACCAAAAACCATTTTCGGCAAACATGATGGGCGTTTTTAAGACTTTTCCCTTTACAAATTGAACCAAATACTTTTCTAAATGCTACAACTAAATCCTACAAACATACACTAATGTTACAAACAAGTCCTGACTTAATTCGAGCCACACCGAGGTCCCTGGGCCTCGGCCCGAACCCAGGACAGGTCGCCCAACCTTTGGAATTTGGTCAGATATCGTACCAAGACCAGTGGACCTCCAATTGGGGCTCACTTGGAGCTCCAATTGGTATGAATCAAACTTTGTCCAGACCGATTGGGGTTCCAATGGAGCCCCAGTCGGTGCAAAATGAACCTGGTCCATACCGATTGGGGCTTGAATTGAGACCCAATTGGGGGTACTCTGGTATGGGTCTTAGCCCATACCAGGTCCCAAGGTTGGGCAACCTAGCATGGGTTCAAACCCAAACTAGAGGACACAAGATGTGGCTCGAATGAGTTGGGACTTGTTTGTAACATTAGTGTAAGTTTATAGGGTTTAGTTGTAACATTTTGTTAAATATTAAGTTAAATTTACAAATATGAAAAATATTTAATGGATTTTTTTAACAGAGAATTAACAGAAGTACCAATTACCATTGTTTTTAAACATGTTGAACCATTAACCGTCACAAAAAACATGTTCGTGCAAGTAAGGTTTTATAAAAACATGTTGATAATTTTCAGACTTTTCCCAACACATTTTTAAGAGCTCTCTGGTCCAATTTTCTTCTTTGTGAATCAATCACTCTGTAGAAAATAACCATCCTCAAAATCTAAAATAACTTAAGTTTTGTTTATACCATGTCATATGAATAAGTTTCATACTTTCATAACGGTATTCTATTTTGTAGATGATATGTTGTCAATACTCCCATTTATTTAATGATATTTTCTACATGCAAAAACTGTCGCATTTACCATATCAACCATGATTTTGCTCTCCTAGGGTTTGTGAGAGAGTCCCCAACATTCCCATCGTCGACCCTATTCTCTGGTGGCGTGAGCTTGCCAAAAATCTCAAATGGCCTATAGATAGTGTGGCATGCATCGAGAACCAATAGATAGAAGAGAAGGTCGGTGGATATAGATATATGCTGCATGAAGATGGTTCTCACGTAAACCCCTAGCTGAATGATAACCTGCGCCATGAAAGAGAGAGAGAGAGAGTTGCAGAGTTGATTCGATCTGAGTCATCCGACATGGGCTAAGTGTGCATCCTGCGTGCAGCTAGGGTTAACTCGCGTGGAAATAAGATTGGAGATGTTGAATGTTGGGAATGCGGAGAAGATCGGAAATGAGATTGGCAAATTTATTGAGATAGAAAAGGATACTGAGAAGGCTGTCCCAAAATTCCATCCCAAAATGTTTATGAAGGTTGATGTTGATGTTAATCAATCTCTTTTGGTTGGTTTTTGGTGGAAGAACTTGGAAGGGGAGGGAAGCTAGGCCTTGATAAAATATGAGAGGTTGTCAAACTTATGCTATGGATGTGGAAAATTCGGACATACAACACAAGGTTGTATGGAGGAGGTCCAAATGTCGGGGGAAATGTCGGGACACCCTATGTATAATCCCTGACTGACTGGAAAAAGACAGAAAATCGGGACAAGATGGATCGAAGGAAGGGGGACCGTCCCAAAAAATCCCTACGAGGAAAAATTCTTGGTATGAGATAATGAATGAGGCAAGTGCAATGAAAAGAAATAAGGATAATGAGAATGGTAGAGGAAGGGCCGAAAGGAATGGAGATGGTGAAGAAATAATTCAGGAAAACCGGATTGAACATGAAGAGAACGTTTCCATAGAATCACATGGTGCTGAGAGAAGGGGAGTTGAAACCAAAGCTATGCAGCTGGATGAAACAGATTCGGTGAGTTAGGACCGTATGGAAAATATGGAGATCACTGCATGTGGGAGAAGTATGAAGCTTAAAGAAACTCTTCCCTTACCATTTGAATCAAATGAAGTTAACCCGATCATGATCCTTTCAACCACCATACAACACACCCTTATCCAAAATCCTCTACCCCAAACAATAAGACTTAGTCGAACCCCCTAACCATCCATCGTGAAATTCCCTCGCCTACCTGGATCTACCTAACTCATAGACAATTCTATCCAGAACCTTCCTACAATCAAACCCTTAGAAACCATCATCCTTTCTCCTATGAACATTCCAAATAACCCAATCGCTATTAAAGAACCAAAAAAAAAACAAGACGAACCCCCAACCCAGAGCCAACCCTCTAGATAACTAGCCTTAGCCCTATTCTAACCAGGATATCTCTGAAAAGAAGGTACGAGGAAGAGGAAGAGGAGGGTCGCCGAAACATAGGAAAGAAAATGAGGCTAGATATGACACAAGAAGGAAAATAGTCGGAGAGTGGCAATGTAATGACAAGCAGGCTGAGAGGAAGGCCTCTAAAGAAGGGGAGTATATCAAAGTTGATGAGTACCAAAAGAAACACAAAGAAGGAGGAAAAGGAGAATAAGGAAGGTGAATCACAAGTTTCTTAAATGGATTGTGGTGTTTGTTCCGAAACAGCCACACGGGGCCATGAATATAATCTGTTTGAATTGTCAGGGTCTAGGGTCTTCCCTGATAATTCGACATTTGAAAGACCTCAACAGGGTGCCTCAACCGAAGATCATATTCCCGATGGAAACAAAGAATGGGGATGCATTCTGCGAAAGGGTTAGAGAGCAAGTGGGGATGGATTGTGTTTACTATGTTAATCTGAGAGGTATGTTGGGAGGAATGACATTGTGGTGGATGAATACTACAACAAATATGATATATTGTGATGAATTTTATTTCATCACAATTAATTTATCACTAAATATGACTTTATTATGACGAATAAATATTTCGTCACAATAAAAATTAAATTGTGACAAAAATATTTTTGTCAATATTTTTGTCAATATTTTTTGTCATAATAAATATTAAATAGTAATGAATAAAATGATTTAAAATATGAATACTTTGTGATTCTATAGTGAAAAATGTAGCATCAAGATATCAAATGGTATTGTGACATTAAATGTCAGGAAAATGTTATTTGTGGTAATTTATAGTAAAATTGATTATGAAACTAGCCAATATATATATATATATATATAATTCGTAGATTGTTTGCCAAATATATTATTAAATATTAAGATGGCAAGAAAATGTAAATCTTGCAAATTTATACATGTGAAAAAATATAATAGAATAAGTAATTGGAATAATCTACTAATATAATTATTCTTAATTTATATAATTTAAAATTAAAAGAAATCATATCAAATATCAAATATTTATCATATTAATATTTTTTTCTTTCGTAGAATACTGTTCTTAAAAGTTAATATCAATATTAATAATTTCATAAAATAATATATATATTATAAAAATTAAAATAAAATAAGAAAAATAAAACAAATCTAACTGGACAAAATATCTTCACAAAACGCAACAACCTAACAATTAATCAACCAAAGACAAATCTTAACAAAACTAACACCTAAACCGAAAAATAAAGGATACCAACTTAACGGATAATAATTAAAAATTAAGATGTTAAAAAAATCTAAATCTTGCATTTTATTCTTGTGAAATGTATAATAAAATAAGTAACTGAAATTATCTTCTAATATAATTATTTTCAATTTATATAAAATTATAAGAAATCATATCAAATATTCTTTTACTTCTTAGGATACTGTTACTTAAAAGTTAATACCAATATTAATTATTTCATAACAATTTAATGGATAATAATTTTTGTAACAAAAATAACTATAAACCTCTGTGTAAACTAACATCAGAATTATTATTTACACTTCTTTAGTTTGATCAAATATTGTCACTCGCATTTTGAGTTTACATCAAGTGATAATCTTTGAAAGCTTTGCTTATTAGCTTCTTTACAAGTGTTTACCGCAAGTATTTCTTCTCCATCTTGATGTTTTTATTTTACAAAATATTTATATATATTTTTTAATTTTCTAATATTCATTTGTTATACTAAACTTTTGAACTTCAAAATAAATATTACATGGTCGCACTATCCATTACATAAGTGTACCTCAAGCGATAGTTTTACGAAACTAAACTATCTTCAGAAGGACAAATGTACACCTCAGGTATTGTTTTCCCTTCAATTTTCTTGCATACATCTGCATATATATATAATATAGCATTAAAATATCATTGAATATGGTTTAAATGTGAAGTTGCATAATTATAGGTTTAAAAGCATAAACATATCGAATTTCTTATAGGGAAAATTCTATTAACAAATCGCCCATGATTTTTACATAACAAAATTTATTATTATTCCAATTTTATCATCCAGCTGTACTTTTTTGTTTTATTTTATTTTAAGAATAATAATATATAAAATTACTAAAAACAATTAGGAAATAAGATTACTATAGGAAAAATAGTATTCAAATATACAACCATTAAATTGGAAAGAAAATTTAATGATTTCTAATTAGTATTCTGGTTCGAGCTTGTTGAAATATATTTATTTTTGCTAATATTAACTTTTACTTTTTGTCCAATTAAATTATACAAATAAAAACTTTTAATCCATGAAATAAGTTAAATCTAAAAATATTTAAATATAAAGTTCCATAAAACTATAAAAGAAAAAGTACTAAGAAAATATATTAATAATTGTTTTTTGTTAATGTGTTCAATTTTAAATTGCATGCATAATTATAATTGACTTGTATTTCAATTATAAAAATTAAATGTATTATTAAATATGCAGAATAAGTATATTTTTCATTAAAGTAAGTAAACTTTACATAAGTCGATAATAAAAATAAATATTATTAATTTATTGACGTTTTTATTAAAAACAACTTACTTAAAGTTTAAAATTCAATAATAAAAATGAATATGATTAATTAGTGATATGATGCTAATTAGTAATTTTAACCTTTTTATACAGTCTATTATTGTCGTATAGTTAAAAGCATTAGTTAAAATATATTTATTTTTGCTAATAGTAACTTTTACTTTTTGTTCAATTAAATTATACAAATTTTGTTTTAAACCATAAAATAAGTTAAATATAAAAATATTAATAAAGTTTCACAAAACTATAAAAAAAAGTACTAAGAAAATATATTAATAATTTTATTTTCTTAATGTGTTAAATTTTAAATGGCATGCATAATTATAATTGACATGTATTTCAATTATACAAATTAAATATATTATTAAATATGCAGAATAAGTATATTTTTCATAAAAATAACTAAAATTTACATAAGTTGATTATAAAAATAAATATTATTAATTTATTGACAGTATTTATGTTTACATTACAAATAGTAATAGTTAGTTGTATTCAATATTTATAAATTTTATAAAATTATTCGAGTTTAAAAATAAATCTCTACAAAACTATAAAAAACTAGTATGAAAATAGAATGATAATGTGAATATTTGTTTCGTCATGTATTAAATTTTATATTGTCTAGCAAAAATATAATAGAGTACATAATATTAGACATAGAACTATATATTAATTTATAAAAAAGATAAATAACATAGAAAATTACTTATAATTTGGTATTAACGATAAATTTTAATAACAAACTTTAATATGTTCACTTAACTGATTTTTTATAAAGTATAATATTATAAACTTTAGTGTTTCAATAATAAAAACAAATAAAAAATTATAAACTCACATGTGAATTAAGTTGACATTATTTCTAAAACTAAAGCTCTACATAACTATATGAAAATATTAAGAAACTATATTGATAATATTAATATTTTTTATATATGTGTTAAAATTTATATTGCATGCATAATTAATTCTAATTGTGTACGCAATGTTAGACATGAAAATATTAATTTAGAAAAAATATATGTAACACATAAAATTAATTATAATTTAGTCTTAGAAATAAAACTTAATAACAAATTTCATATGTGCACTTACTTGATTTTTATGAAACATAATATTATAAATTTAGTATTTAAATAAAAATAATAATAAATTCACATGTGAAAGAGGGAGAAATTATTGATTTTTTGTAACTTATGTGGAGAATGAATGAGAAGGTTTGGAGGATTTTGAAGTGAGTTACATGTTAGGCCACATATGCATAAAAATTATATGGTTGACATGGACCAATAAGAAGTAATGAATTTGACATTACAAGTGAGAAAATATATTAAAAGTATTAGTTGTCATAATTGTATACATCTTATGGCCAAATTAATATAGATATATATTATTCGTGTAAATAGAATTTAAACATATATATATATATATATATATATATATATATATATATATATTAATAGTGTATTTTATTTTTAAATATAGATAATGGTCATAGAAGTTGGATGAAGTTGAAGAATCGGTTTTGTATAGAGTACGCACAAGGAATTGAACAATTTCTAAAATTTGCAACGGAAAATGCTGGAAGTGAAAGAATAAGATGTCCGTGCAAAATATTTGCTTGAAAAGAATATCATTGGTGAGGAAGTACTTATTCTACAATGGAGTTAAGGAAGTTTATACTAGGTGGGAGCATCATGGCGAGCCATCAATTAGTATACTTTATAATGAGAATGTTTCTACAGAGGAAGTTGAAGATCATTACACTGACATTCCTATAATGTTAGAGGATATACAAAGATCGTCATTTATTGAAGATATTACAGAAGAGATGGTTCATAATCAAGTGAAAGAAACTGAAGGATTTATTCGATTATTGAATGATGCTAACTCAAGCTTGTATCCAGGTTGTCAGAGTTATTCTAAATTGTCATTTGTTATGAAAATGCTTCATAATAAGACAATCACAAATGCAAGTAATAAGAATTTCGAAATGAATTTAAAATTATTTAAAAGTTCTCTTCCAGAGGGTGAAACATTACCAGGTTCTTACTATGAAGTTAAGAAAATGATGCGAGAACTTGGCCTTGGTTATATCAAGATTGATGCATGCCACAATGATTGCATATTATTTTGTAAGGATTATGAAGGTTTAGGTACATGTCCGATTTGCCAATCTTCTAGGTGGAAATACAGTACCCATAAGTGTAAAAAGATTCCCAAAAGAGTATTGTGCCACTTTCCTCTTAAACCTCGACTTCAAAGATTATAAGCCTCTAAAGATATAGTAGAATATATGCGATGGCACAAGGAGATACGAGTTCAAGATGACTCTATTAGACATCCAGCTGATGCAAAACAATGGAATAGTTTCGATCAAGAAAATGCACGGTTTGCGAAAGATTCTCGTAATGCTAGACTTGGACTTGCAAGTGATGGGTTTAATCCATTTGGAAACATAAGTACAACTTATAGCATGTGGCCTTTATTTATCGTTCCATATAACTTACCCCCTTGGATATGCACAAAAGAGCCTTTTGTTATAATGAGTTTACTTATTCCTGGAAAGGAATCTCCTGGCAACAACATTGATGTGTATTTACAACCATTAATAGAAGAATTAAAAGATTTATGGACTCAAGGTATTGAGACATATGATGCATATGTAGGTTTTGAAATTTCATTTGCATGCTACGTTATTATGGACTATAAATGATTTTCCAGCATATGCAATGTTGTGTGGATGGAGTACAAAATGGAAGTTAGCATGTCCAGTATGCAATAAGGGAACATGTTCGCTTTATCTAAAAAATGGAAGAAAATAATGTTATATAGGTCATCAGAGTTTTTTTGATCAAAATAATCCATACACAAAAAGTAAAAAGTTCAATGGCCAGCCAGAGTATCGACCAAGGCCTATTGAGTTGTCAAGGGAAGATGTGTTATCTCAAGTGGTAAATTTGAATGAACACGAGCAGAGTTTGAGTTGATTTGGAAAAAGAATAGCAGTTTTTTAGTTACCCTACTGGAGTTCACTAAAGTTGTGTCACAATTTAGACGTCATGCATATAGAAAAGAACATAGGTGAGAACAATTTTTGTACTTTGTTGAATATTGATGGGAAGACTAAAGACAATCTACAAGCTCGCTACGAATTAGAAGAAATGGGTTTAAAGAAAGAATTATATGTGCGCCAAGATGGTAAGAAGCTACTAATGACACATGCTTGCTACACGTTAACTCCTGTAGAAGGAAAGAAATTCTGTCTTTGGTTGAAGTCCGTGAAGTTACCAGATGGTTTTGGATCAAATTTTACTTGATGTGTAAACTATGAAGAAGGAAAATATGTGGTCTTAAAAGTCATGATTACCATGTGCTCGTTCAACGCTTGCTACCAGACATAGCAAATGGTTTCTTACGAAAGGATGTTTACATTGTTCTATCCGAGCAGAGTTATTTTTTTAAACAATTATGTTCAAGAACAATACAGAGGACCAAATTAATTCAGTTTAAGAAGTATATTGTATTGATACTATGCAATCTTGAGATGATATATCCACCATCGTTTTTTGTTATTATGGTACACTTAACCGTTCACCTTGTAAACGAAGTTGAGTACAGATCAGTACAGATGGATGTACTTTATTGAGAGGTAACTATTATTATTTTCCTTTTTAATTTTACATGATATGCTAATGTTTTTATTATCTATTAATTTTTATTTTATGAACAGGTTCTTGCGTACTCTTAAAATTTTTGTTCGAAATAAAGCTCCTCCAAAAGGTTCCATTGCAGAAGCCTACATTGATAATGAATGTCTTAATTTTTGTTCGTTATACTTCAATGATGTTGAAACAAGACACAATGGCCGAGAAAGAAATTTTGATAATGGAGTGACACATGAGTATGATGAATTTTCTATTTTCAAACAACAATCGCGGCACTTGGGAGCTGCTAAGTATGATATTTTATCTAGAATTGATTATCAAACAATACAATGGTATGTGCTCCATAACTGCACAGAGGTTGATACCTATTTAAGGTAATCTATTATAAGTTCAAGTTACATGTTTATTTATTATTTTATATAAGTTTGTTAATATTTTCTTTTGTTTAGTGAACACAAAGAAGAGCTAAAAAGTGAAAACCAAATGAATGTGGAAGAAAGGCATCAAGACGAATTTGTGTCATGGTTTAAACAAAAGGTATGTTTATATATTTTTTTAGTTAGATGCTTATTAAAGTAATATGTTAAAATTTGTGTATTTACCTTCTAGGTTGTACATTTGGGATTAAATGGTTTGATTGATGAGCAAATCCTATTTACATATTAGGATTAGGTCCAGATTTTAGAGTCGCCAAGTATAATGGGGTAATTGTAAATGGTTTCAAATTTCACACCACAGAGCATGACAAAAGACTTGTTACTCAAAATAGTGGTATCATGGTTAAAGGAGAGCACAATTCCGAGGAAATTAACTTTTATGGTGCGATAACAGACATTATTGAGATTCATTACAATGGGTTCAACAATATCATAATATTCAAGTGTAACCAGTGGAATGTTGGAGATAAACGAAATGGAATAAAGGTTGATGGCCATTTGATTAGTGTAAATACCCCTCGAAAATGGTATACAAATGACCCATTTGTACTTCCAAGTCAAGGTGAACTTGTTTTCTATGTCAACAATATTGGAAAGGGAAAAGTATGAAAAAGATGTAACATGTTTGCCCAAAGTGGTAAATGCGGCCCAATGTTTGTTTTTGATGTAGTATGTTTGGTGGTGTAGGGTTTTGATGAATTTCGTTTGTTCGTTAAAAAATTCCGTTAACAGCATCCATGCCTTGCACGTGACTTTTTGTGTGTGTGAAAAGACAAAGATGTCCCTGTCTTCTTCACCTAATATATGCAGTCTTTCTCCCCCATTGAAGCATTCAGTTTCTTCTCCAAGAGTCTTCTCCAAGGTGTTCGTCCGTCAATCCCCGAAGTCTTTGACCCGTCATTGTCGGATCTCCTGGCCGGCGAGGAAGAATGGCACCACAGTACTCAGGCAGCTCTCGTTTGTTTGGAACTCTCGTCCGTTTCTTCTTAGGTCTGCCTCCTTGTTTACGGACTTCAGGAGGATCAATGAGTAACGAACATCTTCTGCTTTATGTCTTGTTTTGCAGTGATGTTATATAAATAGAAACGAACATCTTATGCTTTATGTGTTGTTTGAAGCTTATTTTGATTGGATTGTGAAGTTCATTATTCATTAGCAAGCAATATGCAACCCCCTTCCTTTGTTGAAAATTGTAAAATCCATGCCATACACACAATCGTTGTACATGTGAAGATGAAGAGATCATGGTTTATCTACATGTAAAATTAGCAGCAAAGATGGCCATCTCCTTCTGTTCACTCATCTCTTGCAGCATCTCCTCCTTGATCTACAATTATTAATTGAAGTATCAAACTTATAAGCAATCATTCATTATCATTAGCATCATCATAAATACACCAACTGACATCATCCTATATTCATCACAAATTTAAACTGACACTAGTATCTCCAGCCAGTGCCCCATTATGCTGCTGAAGATGGTACTGCAAAGTGCAAACAAAGTATGAAGCCATGCATGAGATTGTACCATCGGTACCTGATCCAAAAACCGATGTAGTTTAGACATCAGGGTTGTTCGTTAAAACAGAGATATCTTGTTTCTGAGCAAATTGAGAGGACCAATAAAGAACATGGAATAACTACCGCAAATCTTTATAGCTGGGATTGTTTAATAATTCCCATATCCAATGCATAATCAATATCCTATCCTATCTTAGCTAGCTAGCATCGGCCATGGAAGACTGTGACTGACTACAAATGTGTGTATGTATGTAACTGTATATGGACAGAGGGAAATTGAAAGCTTCAAATTTGCTGCAATGAGTCCAAATTTGCTGCAATGAGTCCAGACAGCCTTAATTTTGACATGAAGGTTCTCTAGCTACTTAATATAAATCACCAAGAGATCACTTCTCCGCCTGTCTCTACAATGGATGATGAGCTGCCCACTCTACTCTAGAAACATGTGGAACTGTCCAAGTCAACTATCAAAAAAGTGTTGCAGCTTCTTAAAAGTGGGTTAACTAGAGTAACAAATGATGGTGTTTGCCAACACTATTTACGGATGAGGATAGTCTCCTATTCATCGTCAAAGAATGATCCTAATCGACATAATAGAATTTAATGGCCCATCATCATCTTCTTAAACTCCTCGAAATTAACGTTGCCGTCGCCGTCCATATCGACGGAGATGATCATCTTATGGCAATCACTCATCGAACACTTCTCTCCCAGCTTCTTCAGCACCGCATTCAGCTCACTCGCAGATATCAAACCATTCCCGTCAAGGTCGTACGCATCGAATGCATCCCTCAGCGCCTCCATGTCCCTGCCTCTGTCCATTTCTTCGTGGAAAAATAACATGAACTCGTCGAAATCGATGTAACCATCGCCGTCCCTGTCGATCGCCGACAATATCCTCCGCGCGTTTAGGGAATTCCATCAGGAACGACTCAAAGGTCGATTAGGTAGAAAACAATATGAGAAGTCCACGAAAGAAGTCAAATGTCGCAACAAGTGTTTTAAGCAAATCACAAGCCGATAAGCAGAGCCGTTAGGTGTTCTGCGTACGCTCATCATCCTCAACAACCAGGACCTGTAGTTAGCCAGCTTTTGGGAGTCACAAGATGATGAGCGGAGCCTTTAGGTGTTCAGCCTCCGCAAGTCATCTCCATTGAGTCACAAGCCTACTTGCAGAGCCTTTAAGTATTCAGTCTCCGCAAGTCATCCTTGACGACCAGGACATGTAGATATCCAGTTTCTTGGAGTCACAAGCCGACGAGCATAGCATTTAGGTGTTCAGCATTTGCAAGTCATCCCTAACGACTCACAAGCCGGCGAGCAGAGCCTTTCGGTGTTCAGCATCCGTATGTCATCCCCAACAAGTCACAAGACGACGAGTGTAGCCTTTAGGCGTTCACCCTCCGCGAGTCATCCCCTGCGACTAGAACCTGTAGGTGTCAAGCTTTTGAGAGTCGCATACCGACGAGCAGAACCTTTAGGTGTTTAGCCTCCGCGAATCATCCTTGCTAAAACGAACCTGTGGATGTCCAGCTTCTGGGAGTCACAAGTCAATGAGCGTTTAGGCACTCAGCCTTCGTAAACCATCATAAACGATCAGGACCTATAGGTGACTACCTTCCGAAAGTTACGTGATGGTGTTTGTCTACTATGTAAATAATGAATCGAGAGGAGCCAAAAATAGTTGTGTGTCTTTGAACACATACTCATGAGATCACTTCTACGAGTTTGTGTTCAAAGAGGTGCAACTGTAAACACCTGGTTTTGGCTCGGGGTCAAAATACCATCCACACGTGAGGACCCGAGACGAGAAAAATTGAGACGAAGAAAAAACAAAAAAAAACAAAAAACCTAAACCTTAAACCCCAAACCCCAAACAAAACTCAAACCCTAAACATTAAACTCCAAACCCTAAACCCTAAACCCTAAACCTTTACCTTAAACTGCAAACCCTAAACCGTAAACCCTAAACATTATACATTAACCTTAAACCTAAATAAAAATAAACCCTAAACAAATCCTTAAACCCCAAACCCTAAACCCTTAAATCCCTAAACCACAACCAAGTCCCACCAATTGCCCCAACAATCCTCTAAATTTTCATCACCTTTGTCCATTTGATGACTTTGCTCACCTACCATCATCTTTTGATCAAATTTTCCCCAACCGCACCAAAAGTCCTTTGAAATTGGCAATCACATTTGCCCATTTGATGACTTTGCTCACCCACCATCATCTCTTGACCAAATCCTTCCCAATCACACCAAAAGACCTTCCAAATTGTCAATCACCTTTCCCAATTGCTATCACATTTGTCATCCATTATGGTTTGTCCATGCTTTGTCATAGACTTGGACACGAAAAAACAGCATTAAGAAAACCCATGTAAATGGGGAAAATCTACGGTTGATGAAACGAAAAAGAAGATAAAGAGAAAGGCCGAAAGAATTAAGGGAGATTCAGTGATTGAGTGAAGTTTGTGTTGAGAGAAATTGAAAGAAGTATCGGTAATTATGGGTGTCAGCTCCTCGTACGGTTTCTAAACTCCAAATAACTTAGGTATATGTCTTTCATAGTCAAGATTGTATTTGTATTTCCTATTGTGAATGTAGTTTGTTTTATCAATATTAGGTGTTAATAGTTGTATTTCACATAAGACTCGTATTCGATTTTAAATTCGGTATAACTTTGGGGTCATTTTAGACATTTGTGAACGTTTTGGTTGTTGTTTCGGTCAGAAAAATAATAATTTCGAAATGAATTAGGTAATTCCCAAACTTTGATAAAGGTTACGACTCGGTACTTGAATTCTCGGCTCATTTTGGGACATTACCGAGTGTTCTAAACCAAACAAAAACGTTTTGGGCCATTTTTGCAAATCAGCTCGAATGTTTAAATAATTGTACTTTGATGCCTAAACGTTTTTGGACATCCCATTACATCTCAATGTTTCACAAATTAGTCCAATTTGCTTCGTATTTTCAAAATCATTCGTGTATGTTTGACACGTTTAAAATGACCCCAGAGTTAAACCACCGATTTTAGCACGATTAACTCAAAAAAATAAAAATAAAATACTTGTATATTGTTAATTAAAAAAATGTGCATGTAATCTTTTTGGCGAAGCATGATCGAAATAGGTAATTCAGTGAAAATAAATTCAAAAGCAAACTAAAGTTCCAAAAGGGCGGATTATGAGCTTGTGAGCTCATAAGACGTAATCAGACCCCTGAACTCGATTCTCTGGACGTAGACCTTCCCAAGCCCTAGGATGTTAATACCATGTACCCAAGGCAAATTTTAGGATTCTGATTAGCCTTTAATTAATCAGTGGTGACTCTTTCATTTTTTCGGTCTAGTTGATGACCCTGCTCGACCGGACCTGTCGATTGCCATGACCCGACATTTTTGAGCAAAAATAAAAAAATAAAAAAGGTTCGTGAAAAGTCGGATCCGACATCCGACACCAATATACCATAGTGATTTTCGTTGATGTACTATATCCATTCCCTTCAATTTAGCAATCCAGTATGTTCGGTGATGTTGAGAGGTTGTTTAATTTGATTTCTTCCTTCCACCATATTGGTAGCCCAGCTGCTCGTCCATGTAGTGTAATATAGAAACTCTTCTCCATTCCGCTTGACCTTCTAATTTGTTCCCAAAAAGCATAAAAGATTTTTATTTCCATCAGGAAGGCGACTGATGGTTGATTCCTTGAAGGAGATCTTTGAGGTTATGGATTGTGAGGGAAGATCCCAGACCCTGACAATTGTAACTAAGTAGACTCATTGATCCTGTGTGGCTATTTCCCAACAGTCACTCGAGTCCTTTGGGCTCTGTTCATCTCTGGATTGTTTAGCTAAGGGAATCAGTCCATCGTTTCCCATTCCTCTTCTACCTCTTGTAATTATTATCTTTCTTGTACCCCATACAAGTCATTCTCTGCTTTGTACACATCTTCCCCTTAACTGGGCTAGTGTGGTTATTCTCCAACTTGCCCTTTTTCATTAGGTAGTGTTCCTCCTCCTTGTCCATATGATGTTTAAGGGTCATCTTCCTGATGGTAGGATTGAGGTCAGTCTGGGTTGAGATGGTTAGGCCATAGGGCGATGGAGATTTGGTCCAAGGGGGTTATCTGTCGTATAAATAGGCAGGCAAATCTTCTCCGTACTGGGGTTTGGGTGGTTTGATCGTCTCGAGGTTTGGTATTGACTTCTAGGTTGTATGAGGGATTGTGGGGAGATCTTCAATATGATAGGAGTTAGGAGTACGAATGGGGCTCAAATTGGATAGTTTGCTCTGTGGGATCTTCTGATATGGTGGTATTGGGTATATGGGTGTTTATTATGGTTGGGAATGTCATGGAATATGGTTCAGTCTGATTGTGCATGTGGGCAGTAGGGGTAGATGGGTTTGTGTGTGTGTGGGGGGGGGGGGTTCAATTCAGTAGGTGCAGAGTTGGGTTCAAGGGTAGGTACGAGAGGGGGTTGGCGGGCAGTAGGGGTTCGGTTAGAGGGTAGGTTTGGTAGGATATTCAGATATGAGAGGAATGGATGGGAGGTCTTAGTTGGTTCGGCTGATGGTTTTGGTCATTGTGATTTCTTTCCAACTCCTTCGGAATTCTTCCGTTTTTCATAATATCCCTCGATGTCCTTCTTCCAACTTAGTTTGATCAGTTTTGTGATTTCCCACACCTAGCTTGACTGATGTTATTGTGGCACATGGACGGAATCCAGCCACCCATGGTTCATCCATCGGGGTATCTGGTTTCACTTTTGATATTACAGTATCCAGTTGGCATTGATAGGACGTGTATCCTAGTTTTCAACGGTCGTAGCACATGTCAGATAGGCGTTCATATTTCACGTCCGCCCAACGCTTATTTCCTCTTGAATTCTTCCACCAGAAACAAACTATTAGGGTATCACTCGCATCAAGTTCCACTTTTATACGTAGGACACCACACTTGATTTGATCCACGACTTCTTCTATTTTAATACATGTTCCAATCCCTTCACCAATCTGACGTGCATTTGTAGAGTTTAAGACCCCGAGTTCGAGACCATGTGCTTGGATCCAACCCTGAACCCGTTCAAAATCTATATCGTTCAAGCTCAGGGTATGTTCCCATTTTTTTATGTTTAGGCAGTGCCCTTGAATGGACCATGGTAAGTGTTCTAGAATAATTGCTTTCTCCTCCTCATTCTCAAATTCAATCAAAAGCATATTCTCCATCAAATTTGTTATGCTCAAAGACTGATATTTCACCTATGCCACCTTTAGAATGTTGTAAATTACCACATTCTTGACCAGTTTCTTAGATATAACTGACCTGACATATTTTTAATGCATATGACGCTCCGTTTCCGTGGTCAGGTTGAAGACAAGCTTCGTAGTTGACTTTGTGCACCAGCTATGGGATTAGTCTTCATGAATGGAGATGAAAAGCATAAGATAGTTCACTAAAGTCGTGTCCAACCTCTTGTAGTACGGTAATTGTTATAAAAAATAATAATAGAGACTAGATATAATAAACTGGGATTATGATTTCTATTAATCCGCCTAGGATTTCTGCATGGTTACGTCAGGAGCGAACTGCAGCCAAAGTACGATGGGAAATCGACAAAAGGTTTCAGAATTCAGTTCCCCAAGTTCAGAGGGAAGTTTCTAACGTGACGACTGGCTGTTCACGCCGACGGCAGACTTCCAAGGCGACAAAAATAGCTTGCTTGCTACATATTAGGGTTTGGTGGACAACAGAAGTAAGGGGTTCCCGCAGAGATCCGACACACGCAAGGTTCTCTCAGGTCGGGAGAGGATCTCCCGTACGGTGGGATGGGAGGCTCTCACAGGTGGTTGGGCTCCAACGCGGCGTCGGAGGGGAAAATCACTCACGGGCTAGGGTTCTCTCGGGTGGGGGAGCTCTCTTGCCGTAGAGGATGGGTATCCTTATATGCAGTTTGGCATACGATTGAACCTTTCCTTTTATTGAGGTAATTTTTTTTCCTTCCAGTTCAAGTATTCAATATCATACATGATCTAATTAGACATCGATTAATGAAATTATATATAGGGTAGAAAAGAAAATTCAGCTACTAAAGCATGAACAAAAACTAAACGAAAGAAGTTAAACATGTACCTTTTTTAGTGTCCTAACTTTCTGATTCATATGTTTTGTAAGAACATTAAATTCAGCATGGATAGAAGTTGATAAAAAAAAAAACCGAGAGTAAGAAATCGTTGTCAAAACCTTCATTGAATTTAGTAATAAGAATGGTTTGGTCAATGGAAATATGATATGTCCTTATCGTAAATGCAAAAACAGATACTACCATGTGGTAGAAGAAGTAGAAAGTCACCTGATTTGGAATGATTTCTTAGTTGGCTATACTACACGTGTTTTTCATGGTGAATCTTGTTCATAACTCAGACCAATATGAATCAAGTAGTGGATAGTCCTATAAGGAATAGTGACATTAATACTAATTTGGATGGACAAGTTGAATTGAGAGGCTTATTTCATGTTGTCATGGGATCTGGTTCGCCAAACACTATGCAAGATAATAAGCTCGTTGGTGGTGATGATGACTTTTCAAGATTAAAACAAGATGATGTGGCTCTGAAAAAAAATCACCTCTTCAAATATTAACGAGTAAGTGTAAGAAACCATTATATAACAATTATGAATCATTCACAGTAATATCATTCATCTTATGCATATGGAATATAAAATCAGTTGGTGGTTGGTGTCAAAAATCCTTTGATATGTTGTTTGAAGTATTAAAATTGCATTTCCTGCAACAACTTTTCCAAATTCTTATTTTGATGCTAAGAAATTGATTAATGAATTCGGTATTGGGTATGATAAGATACATACATGTCCAAATCATTGAACGCTGTATTGGGGTGAAAATGATGAACATTCTAGTTGTCAAACTTGCAGTCGTTTGAGGTGGGTAAATAATAAAAAAGAAACTAAACTTCATATAGATGAGACTACTTCTTGAGAAGAAAAAAACTGTGAAAGTATTGTTGTACTTTCCGTTAATTCGAAGACTCAATATGTCTAAGGATATTGCATCTTAGATAAGATGGAATTAGGAGGGGCGAACAATGGATGGAGTCTTTAGACATCCCATTGATGCATGGGTGTGGAAATCATTCGATGAGTGTTAACCGGATTTTGCATCTGACCCACGTAACGTAATATTATGATTAGCTTGTGATAGTTTTAATCCATTTAGGACAATGAGTGCAACTTATAGTACATGACATGTTATAAGAATCCCTTACAATATGGAGCCTTGCTCATGAATTAAGAAATCAACTCTTATACTCTCATTGGTGATACCTAGTAAAAAGGGTCCTGGAAATGATATAGACATTTATCTTAAACCATTGATGAAAAAGTTAAAACAACTTTGGAATGGTGTTGAGTCATATGATGCTTTAAATGGTGAGCAATTTACTTTTCGTGCATCACTCATGTGGACTGTTAATCATTTTTCTGCATATGCTAATTTATATGGTTTGAGTACTAAAGGTCGAGTTGCATGTCCTATATATGCATATTCAACTTGGTATATTGGTTGGATAACCATGAAAAATATTGTTATATGTATCATTATCGTTTATTAAATCATAGATCATCCATTTTGTCGTAAAAACTTGAGTTCGATGGTAAAGTTGAGATGCAAATATCACCTAAATATCTTTATGTTGTGGAGGTTTTCGAGCAAATGAGGAGGTTAACTAATAGTTCTGGTAGATGCAATAATTTATCTAAGAAATGGTCAAGGGATGGTAATAACATAGTTGTTGATACAACATTAGAGGATGAAGATATTTTTGAAAGAGATGATTACTTTGAACAAGGTGCCTCAAAATCTACTCAAAACGGTGTAATATCGAAGAAGAAGAAGAAGAATATTTTTTGAATTGGCTTATTGGAAATATAATCTTCTTCGACATAATCTGGATGTGATGCATGTATTCATGGGAAGACAAAGTATAATGAGAAAGCTCAGCACAACTTAACGGTTATGGGTATAAGACCTGAACTTCACCCTATAGATCATTCTAATAGTAAGACTTATTTGCCTCTATTCGTTACACCTTTACATTCATTGAGAAAGATAGGTTTTGTTACAGTGTTGAAGAATCTTACACAGTTCTTGATGGATCTGCTTCAAATACCTAGGAGAGTAAACCTGAAAGAGCGAAAATTTTCCAACCTTAAAAGTTATGATAGTCATATACTAATGCAAGATATTTTACCGCTTTCATTGAGAGGTGTATTGGCTAAATATGTTGTGCTAGCTCTTAATGAATTGTCAGTTGTTTTTTAAGAAATTATGCTATAAAACTTTCCATCTCGAGGATTTAGGGTAACTTAAGAGCAGTGCAACACTTGTTCTCTGTCATCTAAAGATGATTTTCCTTCTAAGATTCTTTAATATGATAGTTCATTTAATTATACATCTACTAGTAGAAGTAAAACTAGGTGGTCTTGTATAATACTGGTGGATGTATCCTATTTAAAGGTTAGTTCAAATAAATCTACTTATCCAATGTGTGTAATAGTAAACTAACCATTTTTTTCTAAATTATTCTTAAGGCTTTTTATCACTTAGAAAAGTTACGTTTAGAATAAAACTCAACGAGACAGCTCAATTGCATAAGGATACATTGTTGAAGAATGTATGACTTTTTGAAAAAGCTTTATGGGCGACCTAGGACCGAAAAATACTTTATCCTATGCAGAAGGTGAAAAATATTTACAATCATCAAGTGGTTATTTACAGTCTCTTGATAGGATGTTGCTGGCTGAAGCACATCGTTATGTCTTAGTTTTTTTTGGGGGGCCATACGTTATGTCTTAGTTAATAGTGATATAATCGAACAACACCATCAACCAATTGTTTTTATGTTTCATAATTATGGCAACTAGAATGGTGTAGGAGATTTATTGATGTTCAACGAGGACAATACCCTTCAATTTCAATTTCTCCCATTGAAGGTCAATGGTTTATATAGAAATTTGCAAATAGACTTAATAGGCAAGTTTATGTGGACTCCTTCTTGATATTATTTGCATGTATATCGTTTTCTTGTTACATACTTCTATTCTTATAGTAATTCTAACATTATAGGTTCCTAACATGATTGTCAATAAATGGTCACAAGAAGTAATTGCTCTTGGAACTGGTCCAAATTATGTTTGAAGATTAAGTGGATTCTATATCAACGGATATACATTCCACACAAAAGACCATGAGAAAAATAGAAAATGTCAGAATAGTGGTATAATGGTTGAGGCAGATGGTCAAACTTATTATGAAAGACTTTCAAACATTGTTGAACTGTATTATTATGGGAGATATTTAGTTACATTATTTTAGTGTGATTTGGTTAATGTGAAATCTCCTGGGGGCTAAAGAAGTACCCAAACACAATTTTAGTTAATTGTTTGAGATTAATTTACACAGGATAACGATAGCGTAATGATCCATTTGTGTTTTCATCACAAGTTAAATAAGTATTTTATGTGCAAGATTCCGAAAATATGGATTAGCACCTAGTCGTGGAGATGAGCTAAGAGACACAATGAATATGGGAAAACCTGAAGAAGGTGATGAAGATGATGATTCGAGGTAGCGTATGCCTTACCATATTTTAGATGTTGATTAGCTTAACAATTAACATCGTTGGATTGAAGAAGATGTTGGAGAATGATTTGTACTTTGTACTTCATACAATATGTTGAATACATTATTATATAGTATTTATACTATCTCCAACATATAACGGTATTTTGTACTAATTGCACTATGTTTTGAATCAGATCGTTAATTTAAGTGTAATGGTACATTGTCTTTCACGTAAAGGAACATATCAATCACGCATTTAGGTTCTAGTAGTTACAATGATGGCGATGGCAGAGAGCATTCTGCTAGTTGTCCTACCCAAGTCTATCTAACTCAACATTTGCGGGGCAGGACGAGCAAGTATCCTTACTTACTGAAGTGGAGATTTTAGGTGATGTACTTTATATTTTTATAGATGATGAATTTAAAATTTTATTGTATGATAATGTTTTAATTTGGTTTAACATATAACTTTGATCATCGATATTGGAGAAATTTCATCTTCGTCCAGCAGATTTATGACAATTCAAAAATGGTAGGATTATCATTTATTGCAATCAATGTGGTAAACCATATGGTAAGCAGCAAAAATATCTAGCAAACAAGCTTGGTTTAATGGCTCGTAGATCCAACCTATGTCCTTTGAAATTCAAAGGATGGAAAAATATGTCTGATAACTTCACATAGAATTTACTATCCATGATAAAAGTAAGTTATATGTTATCTATATTTAACAAAAAAAAATTACCATTTTTATGTCTAACTTATTATCTATTTTCGTACAAACATGTTTGCAGAAAAAATTGGTTTATTCTGATGATACCCGGAGATCATTTCAAAGCTTTTACTGAAATCGATTGCAAAATATTGGAAGGACCACAAAAATGCTCTAAAAGAAGTTTTTCCTTTAAGTCGGGTGCTAGAAAAGACGAAATTGAAGTAGATCATTGGCTTTCTGAAGTAGGGTTGGTTAGAATGTGTCTTTTTCTTATAATTCATGTTATTGATTCTGATAACATTTTAATTTGTTTTTATATTGTTTATGAGTAGAAATCATCAAAAAATGGGAAACATGCTCGGTCACAGCAGTCATCTCTTCACACCACTGGGTCAGAGAGTTTTGCTTGTCCAAAATATAGATTGGTGTGAATGTTCTTAAATACATGTGTAGGTTAATTAACATAATTTTTAGTATTACTTTACAATCTTTTCTCTATCGTTTTCATTTAATAGGACAATAACGCTGAAGACCCATGGGGAGTCTTGAATTTTATGAGTATGCCTATGTCCATAAAATGAATGGTGCATTTATTGATGAAGTGACAGACTCATTAGTAGTAATACTTAAAATTTTCAAAGTTAAATTATGAGTACACATTTTATTTGTAGATAATGTCATATTAAACATCATTTTAATTGTATGATGTAGTAACAAGTAAAAACCAAATTAGCATATAGTGCTTCTCATAACCCGGATGAGGATCCACTTATAAGAGAGGAAAATGTATATCTTGAGGTTGTAGGTGGAGAAAAACCTGTGTGACTCAAAGGTTATGGGCTTGGTGTTACACCGACAATGGTAGCATGATTGAAGAAGATATAGAGAAACGTGTAAGAGCACCCCTACAGATTGAAAGAGAGACGCAAAGGAAGGAAACTGATGAGAAATTGTAACCACGAGAAGCTATAATGAAGGCTAGAATGCAGGCATAGATGGGGAATGTTGTGTATTGATAGTGACAGCCCAATAAGGAAAAGGCCTTGAAGGCCCAATAACCATGGAGGGGGTAAACCCAAGATATTCAAACTGGACCGACCTACATCAAAGTCAATCTGGCCCACCGTAGAGTGGCCCAAGATCGAGCCCAGGTTGATATGGATGCCAAAGGCTCCATAGTTGGTCGCCATTCTTCATAAAGTCGCGACCTCCTACTGCTCGCCAGGGGAGTGCTCGCCCCGAAGAGAGCCTTGCCTCTCTCCTCTGGCCCCACCAGCCATTAATAAGGAAGTGGCCACGATATCCCGCATATCTCGGGCACATATTCACTAAGGATTAGATATCACTACAAGAATCTGCCTCAACAGCGACGAAAATATTGTGTTGTCGCTAGGTAGTCGTTGTTAATAAGCATGTTTTGTGTTAACACTATTTTTCGAGGGAATAGAGTTGGTTTAGAGTCAGACATTTTGTCGTAGCTTAAACACTGTTTTAGTGTGTACTTTTGCCGCGACTATTTGTGTCAGTTCCCAAAAAATTCTTGACAAATACGGTGCCGAGGGTAATATACATCAACAACATCATGTATTAATGTTGTGTCTAATGAATTGTTTTACTATCAATACTTGTTGATGTTATATATATGTTAACAGCATCGCAGTAATTGTGTAGTTAAAACTTAGTTAGCCATTACTAATTCAGATAGCAACCTGTCCAATAAACAAAACAGTTCGTCTTGGACCAGCAGCTGACCTACGTAGCCGTTTCCTTAGCCCAGACTTCTGAATCAACCCGACACCTTCAGTTCAGAGCGATTCCATAAACAATCTCACCTTAATTACACCGGGACAAATCGATCGAAGCTGCTTTGCATACCTTATTTACGACAGCATTCACTTCACTTCACAACCGAACTACGCAACCTTCCCAACCTTCAACCCGAGACCACCTGCACTTAACTTCCCTGCATCGTCATCCTTTCTCCTGCAGCATTACGAAAAGGTATTGTTTCCTCATCAAATTATGAATTGACGACGTCTAATTGTTTGATCTAAGACAATGAAATTCACCCAGCTGCTGTCAGGAATGTATTTCATTCTGTGTCTACCAAGTAAAGAGCAGCTTGTCTAATCGGTTAACAAATTGAGTGACTGTGTGTAGACATAACAAAATGTGTCTGTTTCTCCCAATTTCTGTTGCGTTTAATATCACTACAAATCGTGTGTTTGATTTTTTGGTTAAGTGTATACACACTGTATTCTTGCTGCTCTGTTATAGTAACTGAATTATCTGAATCTGTCGTTGAATAAAGTTGGTTAATTATCATGGGTTCGGGTAAAGCTTCTATCAACATAATTATACAGCAGTTAACAACTGCTTGGATTACAAAGACTCTGCATAGCAGGATCTCATTTTTGTAACAGAATTGAGAATTCCCGTTTCTAGACAAATCAGTTGTAAAACAGTTGGTGGGTGGAAATCAGTAGTGTCTACTTACATGATACGTTGTGATATTGGTTTTAATATTTTCTCATTTCTAAACAGCGGATCATTAAGGATGGATAAAAGTTGGATGACCAAACATCGACAAAGTCAGGAATATAAGGCCGGTGTTACCTCTTTCTTGGACTTTGCCTATTCGCGTGCGTCATGGGATGGGAGAATCTACTGTCCATGCCATAATTGTGTTGGTATGTCTTTGTTGGACAGAAGTACGGTGAAGTGGCATCTGGAAAGATATGGAATACTACAAAGTTACACTACATGGGTAGACCATGGAGAAGAATTCGAAGAAAGCATTACTAACAAAAGGACTGCCACGTCTCGTGAAGAAATGGAAGATATGATAACTGATGGATTGGGTGGTATTAGTCGTGATGAAGGTGAGGAACCCAATGAAGAGGCTAGGACATTTTATAAGCTTTTAGAAGATTGTGAGAAAGGATTATACCCAGAGTGTGTATCCTACAGCAAGATGTCATTCTTAGTGGAACTGCTGATTCTAAAGGCTCTTTACAAGGTTTCTAACAAGTTCGCAGATGAGTTGCTTCGTATGCTGAGTAAAGTACTTCCACCTGAGAATACAGTACCTATGTCGTACTATGAGGCAAAGAAATTTATATCCGGATTAGGTTTGGACTATCAGAAGATACATGCTTGTGTAAATGACTGTATTCTATTTAGAAATGCATACGTCAATCTTGATGCGTGTCCAATATGTGGTGAGTCACGATGGTTTCAAGGTCATGAAAGTGCAGGAGGAATGAACAGTCCGGAAAAATCTAAGCAAAAGGGTGGAAAACTTCCCGTTAAAGTACTCCAATACTTTCTACTAACGTCTAGGCTACAAAGACTATTCATGTCTCCTAAAACAGCAGGATCTATGACCTGACACTCTACAGACCGAATAAAAGATGGAGTACTACGACATCCTGCGGATACAGAGGCATGGAGAAAACTTGACAACGTGAATCCTGCGTTTGGGGCAGAGCCACGCAACGTTCGTCTTGGATTAACTACAGATGGGTTCGATCCTTACAGTGACAAGAGTCACCCATATAGCATTTGGCTGGCTGTGTTGATTCCATATAACGTGCCACCAGAGACCTGCCTGCAAGATACCAATTACATATTGTCCATGTTGATTCCCGGTCCAAAAGCCCCAACAAATGATATTGACGTGTATCTGCAGCCATTGATAGATGAGCTCAACGAGTTATGGTTGAATGGTGCATTAACATATGATGCACACCGTAAAGAGAACTTCCAAATGCACGCTGTTGTACTTTGGACAATAAATGATCTCCCCGCTTACGCAAACTTGTCTGGTTGGGCTACTTATGGTAACCTGGCATGTCCAGTATGTCAAATGGACACACATTACTGCAGATTAAAGCATGGGAGGAAAAGTTCCTTTATGGGCCATAGACGATTCCTACCGGCCGATCACCCATGGAGGAGAAACAAAAGCGCTTTTGATGGAACTGTAGAGTTAAGGAGTGCCCCACAAAGACGTTCCAGGGATGAAGTGTTAAAACAGTTAGAGTGTCTTGAACCAATTACCTTTGGTAAAACGCAGCCCCCTACAAAAGTAGGAGTAGACTCAATCACTGGAAATTGGAAAAAGAAGAGCATATTCTTCCGCTTACCGTACTGGGCAGAACGTTTGGTGCCTCATAACTTGGATGTTATGCACATTGAAAAAAACGTGTGTGATAACCTGATTGGAATGTTACTAGGTGTTTCTGGAAAAACAAATGACAATGTCAATGCCAGACTGGACTTGCAGGTGTTAGGCATAAGAGCATCGTTGCATCCCGTCCGAAGGGGACCGAAATTGGTGTTACCGCCTGCCTGCTACACCCTATCGAAACAACAGAAGATGAAGCTATGTGAGTTCCTAAAAACTTTGCGATTACCAAGTGGTTATTCGTCAAACATATCTCGTTGTGTAAAGTTGAAAGACAGGAAATTGATCGGTCTGAAAAGTCATGACTACCATGTTCTAATGCAACACATACTGAGTGTTGCAATTAAGGGATTACTGCCCAAGAATGTATGCAAGGCACTTATAGACATGAGCAACACCTTCAGAGTGCTATCCTCCAAGGAGTTGCACATGGCAGATCTAATGAAAATGGAGACGCAGTTACCAACCACAATGTGTAACCTATAGAGAATCTTTCCACCATCATTCTTCAACATCACCGTACATTTGATAACTCACCTTGCAGAGGAGGCAAGAGTAGCAGGGCCAGTTCAATATCGATGGATGTATTCAATTGAAAGGTCAGTACTACTGTACCAAGTTCTTAAATGAGTTTTAATATGGGTTTAGTAGCTTATGATAATACTACTGTGATAGGATAATGGGGATAATGAAGTCATTCGTTCACAATAGAAGTCGGCCGGAGGGCTCAATAGCTGAGGGTTATATTGCGCTAGAGTGTTTGACATTTTGTTCCAGATATTTACATGACATTGAGACTAAATTTAGCAGACACAATCCGGCTTTTCCTCAAGATCAGCTTCTTAGGTTGACGATAAGTGGATTATGCATCTTTCGTCCGGCTGGAGCACCCATTGGTCGTGCAGTAATTGGCGAACTGACCAACGAAGAATGGGGACAGTGTCAGCGCTACGTCATCAATCAATGTGAAGACGTCAAGCCCTTCATTGAGTAAGTGTTTCAATGTATTATTTCATTCATAACTCGTTCCATTTGACATAATTTATGTCTAACTCGTTCCATTTGGACGTATTTTAAAAAAGGGAACACAAGCGGCAGCTCATTGGAGCTAGGGTTAATAGACGGGACATCGATGTGTTGCACAATAGAACATTCATCCAGTGGTTAGAAGGAAGGGTATGGAATCCTTAACCATGTGTTACGACTCATGAAAACGTTATTGATGTGTGCATTTAATTGCTTCTTGCATCAGGTTAATCGAATGTCTGGTCCCCCCGAGGATGAAAAATTACGTCAACTTAAGGCATTGTGTCAGGGTCCTTTATATGGTGTGAAGACATATACTGGATATAAAGCTAATGGGTTCATTTTCCACACCAAGGAGCAGTCAAAGATGAGGAACTTTGACAACAGTGGTGTCTTATGCAAAGCTTATACAATGTGCTATGCTAGCTCCTCCGACAACAACCCCCTTGAAGGGGCGATTGATTATTATGGAGTCTTAAGGGAAGTAGTGGAGCTTCAATATCTTGGAGATCTCATCATTGTTCTGTTCAAATGTGACTGGTACAACGTACTATCATCATCCAATGGCGTGAAAGTGGATGAGTACGAGTTTGTTTGTGTTAACACAACAAACTATTTAGCAACGGATGAACCATATGTACTGTCATCCCAAGAAACACAGGTTTTCTACTTGACTGACAATAATAATAAAGATTGGAGCACTGTGTTGATTGCAGAGGCCAAAACGCGGTTCGTCCTTGGCGGACAAATGTCTGGAGAATCTGTTGAGCCGTACCAGGAGCCCTCTACTGCAGTGGTTGCTACTGTCCTGCATGCCGATCAGGTCGACGAGGAGATTGATTGGTGTAGGAATGACATTGATGCAGTAGAGGTAGAAACTGATGTCGTTACTGCTGTCATGCAAAACAATGACAGTCACGATGGACCAGACATTCTTGAGGAAGAGGACACAACATCTGTTGGCGTGGAGGATAGTGATTATTCTTCATCTGGTGGGACCGACTCAGAATTGGAGGAAGACTTGTACGACTCCGAGCAAGACTCAGGGTCTTCATCCAATGATGATCCGGGAGAGGACTGACAAAGACTTTAGGTTAAACAACTACAAATGTAATTTGTATGTTCGGTTTGTACTGTAGGCTGAGGATGTACTGCTGTGTCTGTACTGTAATGCAATTCTGTCTAATAGTGTTGACAGAATTGTTCAGTTTGTTGACATTTGTACTGCTGTATGTTCGGTTAGTTGACATTTGTACCATATTGTTGACATTTGTTCTATTTGTTAAATAATAGTGTTGTTCTGTGCTGTGAAATAATGTATGTGTTATACATGTTGTCATACTGTTATCTGGTTCATACTGTCATCCTGTTCTCATTTGTTCTGTTTGTTATACTGCTGTTTGAAGACCATTACTACTTGATGTGCTGATGTTTGTTCTGTTTTAAGTACTGCCGTTTGTACATTAATAGGATGTACTGCTGTGCTGTCTGTATTTACTTAAATACTGCAATTCTGTTTGTTCTGTACATTAATCTGTTTGTACATGTATACAAGTGTTGATACAGCAATCTGTTTGTTCTGTAATGCAATCTGTTTGTATATTAATCAGTTATGTTTGTACAAGTGTGATGCAACAATCTGTTCTGTAATGCAATCTGTTTGTACAAGTGTGCTGTTGATGCAATCTGGTTGTTCTGTAATGCAATCTGTTTGTATATTAATCTGTTTGTACATGTATATTAATCTATTTGTACATGTATACTGAAATTCTGTTTGTACTTGATAAGAAAATCTGAGAGGTAAGTTGTACATTGCTGTAAATTGACGTTTCAATGTATATACAATATAATTTCGACATATGCAAGTGCTGTCAATAAAACTGCTGCTCTTATACTGCAAATGTGCTGTGAAATTGTTGTTGTAATGCTGCTCATCCCTGCTGCTCATCGACTGCAAATCAGATTGGAACATCCAGCAATATTCAGAAAGTAGTCTTAATTTTGCTGTTTTGGGTCGGGATGGAAACGAGGTGCGAACCAAGTGTAAGAAGTCTTCTTCGGTCGAATCAAAGGCTTTCTTTATCGCATCTGAGGATATACCACCTTGCTCTCTTGAAAATTCTGTACAAAACAGGACAGAGGGATCCGTATTTGAGAATCTTTATATACTATTAGATAGTTCAAAAGATTAGGAACACAAATTAGTATATAATTTTTAAACACAAACTGCATTTGCAGACATTTCATCTCTAGAAAGGGAACTTTTTATTAAACTGGGCGCATCAAAATCCTTCACTAGGGCTCATGAATCATAACAAAGATGGATTGGAGCTTAACAATAAATTGTTGAAAAAAAAATCAAATTCATAAGGCAAGTTCATCGTGTATAGACATCGACAAAAAATTATACACCCATCACACCTTTAATAGTAAACACCAATATTCATAGGCATAAGTGCTGCAGTATGACAAATATCAGACTAAATCTGTTTGCAACATGATGCTTGTTCTCCTAAATATGCTGCAATATGCTTGTTCTCCTATATATAACATAGTATACATAATGGGGATGGACATACCTCCTAAATATGCTTGTTCTCTTCTTTGGGTATCCATTCCTGTTTTCAAGCCAAAGTTTACCACTATGTTCATATGCATAACATTACAGTTGAAGATAAATAGGACAGGGACAGGGAACTATGTTCATAAATCAGGATTCTACCTTTCATTCGATAAATTCTGTGTACATTGAAGATATTCAATTCTGTGTACATTGAAGACATTCAGTGCTGTGCAATTCTGAGCCAACTATATTTTAAACATCAGATGAGACAGCATTGGTGTACATTTCAGGAAATTGCTGTTGTCATATGCATATACATCTGCAGCTTCCTTACGCAGCCCAACAGAAGACATAGTAATGGCAGAACCATATTTAAGGTTGCTCAGAAATCGAACAGATGACTGCTTAATTAACATATCAATGCAACCGAACACAGTTCAATTAGGTAGACAACATAAATCGAACCATCCGCTTACCCAAAATTGACGAACGCGGAACCCAGTCCCTTGCTCAGTCTCGCTATGGCCTCCTACACAATGAACCCAAACCGCAAACCGGAAATTCCTCATTGGAGAAAGCAGGAAATCACAGGAAGTTCAAAATCCGTGGGTGAGACAAACGACATGAAGGGCAGAAGGATCAATTCTGTTTTATGGTTTTTCATTACATTATGCCCTATATTGTTTTCATAAAATTAATACAATGCATTATACACACTTAATAGAATGACTATGAATTATTTCCCTAAAATTAGTTATATGCATTTTACACACTTAATAGAATGAGTATATAAAAAAATAAAATATACTACCTACTGCTAATGGGCGTAATTTGCAGGTCAGATTTCTAGTTAATAGCGGGTTGTAACTTAACGTTATTAATAAATAAGATAATTTCTTGGGGAGTATGAGTGTATGCTACTGATGTATTAGAAAAATAACATACCTACATATAATACTGTAATGTCTGTACAAGTTTGTATCTTATGTTTGTCTATACAATATATACAAGTTTGTATTATAAGTTTGCATGTACATATAATACAATTTTGTATATACACACCATATCCAAGTTTGTATATACAATATATACACGTACATGCAAGTTTGTATATTTTGTATATACAAGTTTCTATTATATGTACAAGTTTGTATTATATGTACAAGTTTGTATTATACACAGTATATACAAGTTCCGTACCATTACCAACTATAAACAAGTTCCGTACCATTACTCAGTATTAGTGTAGTGCTTTAACAGTCTCATGTACATGACGAATATAAAGAAATGAAAAAATATACATACTCACCGCAGTATACTGAACCAGGTTCATCAGTTTGTACAATAGAACTCTCGAATTATTCTTTTAATTGTATATGTGGTATAAATTAAGAGCCCAACCTACTACCCCAATAATCCAAACGTCAAAAACTCTAACTAAAACACGACCCGTACTTGATTCTTAAATAATTTGACAAATTCAATTATTGACAAATTACTGCATGAGGGCTGAACTTGTTCATTCATATGTTTCATATTCAAGCCTCCAACAATTGGACCGAAGCCCAGCAGGAATTCGGACTGAAGCCCAAGCTTGCAAATCCGTTGAAGCCCACCCGGTTTGGTTGCCTTCTGCATCGACACAGAACCCCTCTTCGAAGCAAATGCCATTCGTAATGTGTGCTGACATGACTCTTGGGCCCACCAATTCTGCAGCTTTTCATTTTCTTCTCTAATTTACCGCGCCTTCCTTCTCTTTCCCTCGGTTTCTTCTGTTTCTCCATCTCCATCCAAAGAACATCCCCTCTTCCTCTCCTCCAACTTGTGTCAAAGCCACGGTTGATCAAGACTGATTCTGCAGATCTAGCAAACAAGGTACGATTTATTTTCTTGCACTTCGATCTGCTTACTTGCTATTGAAGATAACCTCTGGATTCAGTCGTTTCTTCTTGTTTTTGGTATGTGTGCTGTTCTTCAGTCTTTCCCTCGGCATCGCTCAGCCGTGTGTTCTTTCTTGAGTCACGGGTGTTGCTCTTCAGTATTTCCAGTGGTTTCGCTCATGCGTTTGACATTCACTCAGTCGTTTGACATTCGCTCAGTCGTTTGTTCTGCAAGAAACCTCTCTGTTGTTCTTCAGTCTTTCCTGTATTATGTCGCTCAGTTGTTTCTTATATTTTTTTAACTGTGTGCAGTTCTTATGTGTACATCTGTTCTTGTGTGTAAATCTGCTGTTTTTTACTAACATTTTACTCCACGATACACACATAAAAATTCCTTCTTTACAATGTCAAACCGTTTCGTTCGGGAAGATGCATGTCTTGTTCTGTTTTTTTTATCTGTTCTCAAAGTAATATGTTTGGTTAATTGTGTTGAACACATTCGTCAGGATGGTGGGAACTAGAAGAATGAGGCTCAACAGTACAAACGTAGAACCCCCCCCCCCTCAATGAAGCCAAAAACAACTCGAAAGTCACCCCGGAAACTGTCCCGCGTAGGAGCAAGTAGGTTTACTTCTGTAACATCTTTTGTGGTTCATCAGTTGTTGACTGTACCCATATACTTTAACGAATTTTTTTACTTTTACACTTTCAGGTTCATCAGTTGTGGACTGCACGGTGCAGAACCCTACATCACCGATCACGTTGGACCCCCCAGTTGAAGAAACTCAACCACAGGAAACACAGCATGTTACTCCAGTGGTTACTGAGCCTGCGACAGAACAGGGTAAGTCTTTGTGTAAACCAAAACAGCCAATACCTATTTGAAGTTATTTAATCCTCTACTTAATATGGTCGTGTATTTGATATTAAGTACAGATGGTTTAGAAGTGCAAGATGAAGGTGTAAGGCTGGAAGATGAAGGTGTACGTGTGCAGGAGGAATGTGTAAGGCCACCAGCAGAGAAGCTACGGAGGGGGCGGACCAGGTGTATTAAGCTATCCAGAAATGGAGTAAATGAAAAGGAAGAGTTACAGTTTAATGCTTTGGGCAAGGTCTGCTCGAAGAATGCATCGGTGTTTGCCTCATGGTGTGGGTGCATCGTACGTAAAAGAACGAATGCACCATTGATGGTGAAAGACTGGAAGGACATCCCAAAGGAACCCATTGACTACGAGGCAAAAATGCTAATGCTTGTTGGAGTAAGTACACTTATATGTACACAAACGAATGCGCCATGTGTATGTTTGCCAAAATGCTAATGCTTGTATGTTTGTTTCGCAGGAAAAGTTTGTGATCCCTGAAGATGAGAACTTGAAGCAACTGATTGTCTGCTGTCTGAGAGAGAAGTATAGGAATTACAGGGCAAACCTGAAAAGAAGGTATTATGACAAATATGTTAGCGATGAAGAAAGGATACAGAACATACCCCCGGACTGGTTCAGTTCACAGGAGTTTAAGGTGGTTAAACTGTGTTAATCTTGTTCTTTTATGCTTTACTGCAGTTTATAGCAAGTTTTTATATATTATTAACCATATGACTGTTTGTGTCCTCATACTTGAATTGAAGGTGAGGAGTGAGCGTAACAAAGCAAACAAAGCTCACCAAGTCATCATGCACACTGCGGGGACATGCAGCTTTGCCAAGATGGAACAGGAAGAGGTAATGAACCCCTACACCCACAGTCTGCTGAATTTAGTAACCACTCAGTTACACTGCATGTTTTTAAAAATGCAGATTCTGAAAAATAATGGGGTGCATCTTGGTGAATACCACATGTTTCGGAAGACCCATGTGGACAAGAAGGGGGTTCCTCGAGATGCCAAAAGTCAAGCAATCCTGGTAAGCGATAACACATCCTCTTCCTTCTTATTTTTTATAATGTTTCACACCTAACACATGAGATTGGATTGTACTGGTGTGTAGGCTGCAGTTGAACAAAGGGCTGCTGAACTGCAAGAGGAAGAGGATGTTCCCGTTGACAAGGATGCACTTTATGAAGAAATTCGTAAGACTGAACGTCGTCGATCTCGTGTATCCAAAATTGCATGGATGATGGAGAGTGAGCAGTTGAAGAAAGCGAGGGAAGAAGTGGCTCTAGCTAGAGCTGAAACTGCATAACTGAAGAGGGTAGCAGAGGAGAGCTCAAGGAAGGCGGACGAGAGTTCAAGGAAGGCCGAGGAAGCGGCATTAACTCTACTGAAGTTCCAAGAAAACATGAACGCCGCCCAAAGAGATATGGTCTTCATGCGAAGGGCACTACAAGCCAATGGCCAATTGCTCGATGATCCAGATGCACAAGGTACAGTCAACAAGTCTCTATTTGAGTGATGGTACTCTTTTCTTTTGGCATGTTAATGTGATGTTGTTCTAATTCAACCTATTGGTGTGCTTGCAGATTGAAATGTTTGACTGTTGACGCAACACTTGCTTTAGGTAATCAGTTTTCACTTGCTTGCTTCGATGTCTAGTTGGGTTAGGCCTAGTATCGTATCTGTCTTGCTGGAACATATTTTGGAGTAGTTTGTAATGCTGGAACACATGCAGTAGTTTGTCTTTGTTTGTTCTGTTTTTGGTCCTTTTGGACAACATGTACATGCGGAAACTTATTGTCTGCAACCTATCTGCTCTGTTTATGCTAAGGTTGCACACTTTGTATATGGAAATGTATGAATGGTTGTTTCTGGATGGTATGCAGTATATGTAATGTCTAGGTGGTAAAAATGCGGAACTTTTATTCTAAAACTGGTCTAGTTGTATTAGCATCGACAATTTGATTACCAATACATACGCCAAATACAGTCAAAAACAAACCGATGCAATTACCTTTTAACTGCAACAAAAGTAGTCAAGTAGGCAACGAAAATAACTGCGGCTACACTTAGACAATAACCTCAACACAAACAAAAAATCGCAATTTATTTCGCCCTTGTGAGTTGCATCAACCACAAATATTATGTATAATTAGTTTCTAAATATTTTAGACGTTATTATAACCAAACTGTGTCCACATAACGTAGACACAATAACAAAGAAACAGCAACACATATATGTTGTAGCCGATACATCAAATTTACCATCAATGAATACTGTATCTGAAACACGTATATAGCATCTATATAGTGCCGACGCTAATTACGTATGAACACCATTGACAATATATTGATGCTGAAGGTATGACCAACTGTTCATTCCAGCAGCGGCATACATTTAGCATCGGCATTTTGTCCGTGCGGATACCTTTAGCATCAGGGCTTTCAGGCACGACTCTTAGTAGCGACAAAACCCAACTTAGCAACGACTATACGCCGAGCCTATAGTGCTATTTTCTTGTAGTGTATGGTAACTGCAATATCTTGTCGTAACTGCAATATCTACTATCCAAATCTTCAACAACACAATATTCACAAAGATATACGGTTACCTTATACGGTTTAGTCTCTCCTACTCTATAAATACCTTTGTTTTACATAAATTCATTACGTTTTGAGCTATACACACACATATACTCATTTAAGCATCGGAGAGGGACCCAGAGACACCCCCTCTGTTGCGATCCCCTACCTACAGGTTTACCGGAGCTAAGGCGAGAGCATTATTCAACCGTCACCTGACATTCAATTCACTGTCAGATCTGCAATCAGAAGTTTACAATCCAACATGGAAGATGTTCAAATAGCACTACAAGAATGTTCAACTACACCTACAAACGAAATCTGTTGTCATTAAAAGAGGTGACTAAATAGGATCATTTGTAATGGTAGTTATTATCGTTGTTATAAGTGTTATTAAGTGTCAACTAATATTCCGTATCTAAAACCTGTTTTCTATGGTGACATTTGCCGTCGCCAAAAAGTTATGCACAGAATATTTTAGTGTCGAACAATTGTTGACGTTGATAAGTTTAATTAACGACAGTATAAATCGGTGATGTTAAAACAATGTTTTAATGTTAATGCGTGTTGTAGCTAAATGATTATATACGACAACGGTATATAACCGCCTCTGTTCTTGATTTGCCGCCAGGAATGTATCTTGGACAGAATATTACAGAACGGATGGACTGATTGCAAAACAGTACTACGGAAGACCCAAATCGAAGAGTACTACTGAAGACCCAAACCGCAGAGTTTGAAGTCACCGTTTTCTGTGAGAATAACAAATATTCCAAGAGGGTAAGATCTTCTTACATGGTAATGTACTCTCCGATCATCTCTTTTCTTCATGATCAATTTGGTGTAGTACATGCTGTAATTACAGCACATTTGCTGCTCAAAGAACGACAAATCCTGCAGCACGATTTCATCAATCTAATCGACTTGCCAACATTTATTCGTTCGGAATGATTCCAGTTATTGCAAACACTTCAATTGGGGTTGATGTATGTCTTTACTCTGTTTTTGTGCTGCAGAATTACCACAGGATTCACGTGCTAAGAAATTCTGCAGCAATTGCACTTTGGTTCACTTTGTTGTTAACAACCGAATCTTAACCAAATGGATAAGAGTTGGATGACCAAACATCGTCAGACGGCAGAGTATAAGGATGGTGTTAATTCGTTTCTCGATTTTGCATTTGAACGATCATCTTGGGAAGAGAGGATTTACTGCCCTTGTTTAAATTGTAATGGTTGTCTGTTAATGTCAAGAACAACTGTGAAGTTACATTTGGAGAGATATGGAATAATTCCCACGTATACTACTTGGGTTGATCACGGCGAGGAGTACGAAAATGTCAGGTCTTCATTGGGTAGTACTGATCATGATATGGAGAACCTGGTAAATGACGGATTGGGTGGAAGCAGTTATGAAAATATTGAGGAACCAAATGCCGAAGCCAAGAAATTTTATCGTCTGCTAAAAGATTGTGAGACTAGCTTATACCCAGGTTGTACTTCGTATACGAAGATGTCTTTTCTCGTCGAATTGTTGCATTTGAAGGCGCTTTATAAGGTTTCTAACAAGTTTGTGGATGAGTTACTTCACATGCTACATAAGGTACTTCCTGAAGACAATAACGTACCAAGGTCTTACTATGATGCTAAGAAATTCATTTCTGATTTGGGCTTAAACTATTAGAAGATCCATGCATGTACGAACGACTGTGTCTTATTTAGGAAGGAGTATAAGAATGTTGATGTTTGCCCAAAATGTGGGCAATCCCGTTGGATGTTGCCTAGATATCCTTTGGATACAGTTGATCCTTTGAGGGAACCTCCAAGAAAGGCCAAAAAGATTCCTGTCAAAGTTGTTCGTTATTTCCCTCTAACTTCAAGGCTTCAACGATACTTCATGTCACCTAAGACTGCATCCACTATGTGTTGGCATGACGAAAGTCGAATCAAAGACGGGGTATTAAGGCATCCAGCTGACACTGAAGCATGGAAAAAATTGGATGCCGTTAGACCTTCGTTTGGAGAAGAACCAAGAAATGTTAGACTTGGTTTAGCTACTGATGGTTTTGACCCTTTCAGTGATAAAAGTCACCCATACAGTATGTGGCCGGTAGTCCTTATTCCATATAACGTTTCACCGGAGACATGTTTGAAAGATACCAATTATTTGCTTTCCATGTTAATCCCTGGACCCAAAGCTCCAACTAATGATATTGATGTGTACTTGCAACCCTTAATTGACGAGCTCAAGGATTTGTGGGAGAACGGTGCTAGGACATATGATGCATCGAAAAAGGAGAACTTCCAAATGTATGCAGCTATCATTTGGACAATAAACGATTTGCCTGCTTATGCAAACTTATCCGGTTGGGCGACGTATGGGAAGTTGGCTTGTCCCGTTTGTCAAATGGACACCCACTATTGGCGACTTAAAAACGGGAGAAAGTGTTCTTTTATGGGTCACAGGAGATTTCTATCGTGCGATCATCCTTGGAGGAGAAACAAAACTGCTTTTGACGGTCAACAAGAACTACGACCTCATCCAACAAGAATGACAGGTGAAGAAGTGTTGCACCAACTGGAATCTTTAGAAGACATACCATTCGGCAAGACCCAACCAAACCGTAAGGTAGGGATTGAATGTGTTACGGGGAATTGGAAGAAAAGAAGTGTAAATTTCCAACTACCATATTGGAAATATTTGTTACTCCCCCATAATTTGGATGTTATGCACATCGAAAAAAATGTCGGTGATAACTTGATTGGAATATTACTAGGGGTTGTGGGAAAAAATAACGACAATCTCAAAGCTCGACTTGATATGAAAGCGATGGGAATTAGATCGTCACTCCATCCGGTGGAGAGAGGAAGTAAGATGTTGTTGCCACCTGCATGTTACTCACTCTCAAAGGAACAGAAAACTATGTTGTGCAGTTTTCTTAAAGATTTACGACTCCCAAGTGGTTATTCATCTAATATTTCACGGTGTGTTAAGGTCCAAGATAGAAAACTTGTTGGTTTGAAAAGTCATGACTACCATGTGTTAATGCAACGTCTACTCTCTGTGGCGATTAAAGGCTTATTGCCAAAGTATGTGAGCTCTGTGCTTATTGAATTGTCAAATACTTTCCGAGTGTTATGCTCGAAGGAATTGAACTTGATTGATTTGGGGAAGATTGAAAATCAATTGCCTATTACTATGTGTAATCTAGAAAGAATTTTTCCACCGTCCTTCTTCAATATTACAGTCCATCTTATTGTTCATCTGGCTGAAGAAGCAAGAATTGCAGGTCCTGTTCAGTATCGTTGGATGTATTCCATTGAACGGTAGGTAGTGAAATCAAAAATACAAAAGCAACTATTCTATTCAATTATATTAGTTGAGACAGGAAATTGAGTTACTTTTGGCTTTTTTTAATATTAGCATTATGGGGATAATGAAATCATTTGTGCGGAATAGAATTCGCCCGGAAGGTTCTATAGCTGAAGGCTATATTACTTTAGAATGCCTCACGTTTTGTTCGAGATATCTCCACGACGTGGAAACAAAGTTCTCTCGACAAATGAGCTCCGTTATGCAGGAAACTCCCATTGATTCGACTGATGGCTTGGCCATATTTGGCTATCAAGGAAAACCATTAGGTGGTGCCTTGATGCGTGAATTGACGGATCCTGAATGGCGGTAATGTCATCGATATGTGTTGAACCAATGTGAAGAAGTTAAACCATTCATAGAGTTCGTCTAACACCATAAAAATTGAACATGTATATATTTGGATGTATGGAGTTGTTTAGGGGTGCTAATTCGAATGGATATTATTTGCAGAGAACATAAACGACAAATACTTTGTGAAAGGGTCTCCAGGAGAAACGTGGATTTGATCCACAACCGACGATTTTTAGATTGGTTTGAAGGTCGGGTAAGTTTCAGACTTTATGAATTGCATGTGCTATATATATATATATATATATGCAAAATACTCAACAAAGAAGACACGTGTTTTGTTTATATGTAATTGTCCTGTGTGTGCATTTAGGTAGGTAGAATTACAACCACAATACCTTCCAGAAAGATGCGTCAGTTGAAGGCATTGTCTCAAGGTCCATTGTATGGTGTGAAGAGTTATTCAGGATTTACTTGTTCAGGTGTCACTTACCACAGTAAGGATAGGTCTATGAGGAGGAGTTTTGAAAATAGTGGTATATTATGCAAAGCAGACACAACTTGCTATAGCAGTCGCCTTGATAACAATCCTATCTCGGGTGAAATTGATTATTATGGGGTACTGAGAGAAGTTATTGAGCTGAGCTATATGGATGAACTTCGAGTGTTCTTATTTAATTGTTCTTGGTATAATGTTTTGGCACAAGGAACTGGTATAAAAATTGATGAATATGGGTTTACTTGTGTTAAAAGATCAAACTTTTTGGACACGGATGAGCCCTACATTCTCGCGAATCAAGCAAGACAAGTGTTTTACGTTAGAGACAATACTGACCCTGCATGGAGTATTGTACTTGCTGCAGAGCTCAGTAAACCTTTCAGCATGAGTGGTCAAATGACCGGGGCAACAGTTGAGCCATACCAAGAAATAGGTTTGAACTTCCCCAACAATTACGGTCCGACTGATGTGGACCCTGTGCTTGACTGGTGTAGAGCAGATATTGAGGCAGAATTAGTGGATACTGGGGCAGCTGTTGTGAATTCTGTAGTAGCTGAAATGGTGGGAGCTGCAAATGAAACCGGTCAAGCAGCAACTGAGAACAGAATTGATGTCGTTGTAGATGAGGAACATAACATGGACATGGAAGATGATGATTTCAGCTCAGACACATTTGGATCCGAGCAGGAATCTGTTGATGAAAATGATTCCGACTTTGAATAAATGTCCTGCAATTGAATTGTATTTTGTTGATGATCACTTGCAACTCTGTGTTTATTTTGTACACACGTTGTGAAACCAACAAAATGCAATTCAATTGTATTTTGTGTTTACCACTTCATGATCCACTTTGAAAATGTGGTTCTGTTATGTAATTAGTTTTGTGACATGTTGTTCTATTCTGTATGGAGTTTTGTGAACAGCTGTTCTGTTCTGTAATTAATTTTGTGAACAGCTGTTCTATTCTGTAATTAGTGTTGTGGAATGCCTGTGCTATTCTGTTATGCAATGGTGTAGTGTTAAATGCATATGTGTGCTGTTCTCTGTTAAAATGTCTGTTCTGTATGCGTTTTGAAATAAATTTAAGTTTTAGGCTTTTTTGCAGATGGAAAAATGCTGTTGTCGGTTTATGGTGTTGTAATGGACAAGTGGACGAATAAAAAAAGGTAACCTCCTTTTTTGGTTAAGTTATTTTTATTTATTGTGTGTCAGTGTATATTTGTGGGGATCAAGGCCTCTATTCCCGTATACTCTCCTCTCCCAATCTTCACTACTCTCCCAATCTTCACTCCTCAGTTCCTCCGACGAATTCTCCTCAGCTCGCCCCATCTTCAGCTCCGTCACGCATCTGCATTGGCTAGGACAGGTAAGTTCTCACGGATTAGGGTTTGATTCCGCCTTCAGTCGTCTGTCAGGTAAGTTCTCACGCATCTGTAAACGTATACTCTGTTTGTTGAAGAATAAGAATTAGGGTTTAGGATTAACTTGGTATTTCGACCGCTGTGATAAAGTCTGAAGACAAGTGTGCGATTGCTTGTTGTTCTCCCCTGTTTGATGTTCCTTAAATCTAAGTATTTGCTTTTGATTCAACGGTTTGCCATCTTTGTGCTTCGGTTTGCTTTGATGCTTTGTTCCCTTAGATGGTTTGATTCGACAGGCAAAGGAACTGCCTTTTCTTCATCTCCCCTTTGGTAAAGGAACGGTTTATGTTACAGCTATTATGGGTCCGAATAGGAGAATTGGTGGTAGGCGTTACGTGGAGAGACCAGTGGCAACACGAAAATCACCAAGAAAAAATCCTCCTCAACAATCAGCCCCGTCACAACCATTAGGTTTGTATTACTGTGTATATGTGTTATATATCACTGCATTATATCACTGCATATATATCACTGCATTATATCACTGTAATTTGTCATTCATCTAACTACATATCACTGCATTACAGCAAACCTGGACTCATCAGTGGCAACACGAAAATCACCAAGAAAAAAACCTCCTCAACAATCAACCTTTTCACAACCATTAGGTTTGTATTAGTATGTATATGCGTTACATATCACTGCATTATATCACTGCATTACAGCCATTAGCCTTTTCACAACCATTACGCCTACTGTAATTTGTCATTCATCTAACTGCATATCACTGCATTACAGCAAACCTGGACTCATCAGATGGTGAGACTATATGTGAGAACACTCCAACCAGGGTTGCTCTTGTGGAACAGGAAATCAATCTTTCAGATACCCATGAACAGACACCAGCACCAGGTAAAACAACGAACTTGCATGTATTCAACAAGATGGTTATTAACAGAATTCATTTTCCTGTAATAGAGGTGAATGAAACTCCACAACCTGAGAAGCTGCGGCGTGGCAGAACTAGGTGTATAAGGCTATCACGCAATGGAGTCAACGAAAAAGAGGAGCTGAAATTCAATGCACAAGGTCGGGTATGTAGCAAGAATGCGTCAACCTTTGCAAGCTGGTGTGGGTGTATTGTACGGAAAAGGACAAATGCTCCGTTGATGGTGAAGGATTGGAAGGACATCCCAAAAGAACCGATAGATTATGAACAGAAGATGCTGCAGCTTGTTTCTGTAAGTTTTTTTGTTTTAACTAGTACAACTTTGATGGATGTGTGCTGCCTTGTTATTATTTATATTTTGCTTAGTCCTCATGTTTATTGCATCTGTGTTCATGCTTTATTTTAGGAAAAGTTCATTGTTCCAGAGGATGACAACTTGAAGCAACTTATTATATGCTATCTGAGAGAGAAGTACCGAAATTACAGGTCCAACCTTTTTTTTTTGGCCAATACTATTTATAAGCAGCTGCTTTACTGAATATAGTTCTCCTCGCTCAACCAACTGAATCTCATGTTAATTACAGGTCCAACCTTAAGCGTTTGTATTTTGATAAGTACTCAACCAATGAGGAAAGGTTGATGCATATTCCGCCAGATGTTGTGAAAGAGGATTGGGTATGGCTCGTCAACTGGTTTAGTTCGGATGAGTTTAAGGTATATATATACTTTGGATTTTGCCCATTACATATCATATTTGTTATGTTAGTGCTTAACATTGATTGATTTTGTGTTCATGTTAAAGCTTATTAGCGATCGAAATAAAAAAAATAGGTCTCAACAAGTTATGCGACACACAACTGGGAGTTCTAGCTTTGCCAAGCGTGAACACGAGGAGGTATGTACTAATTATGAATACTTGCTGAATCATTTATTTAAATAGTCCACATACCTTTCAACATAGATAATTAATTAAACTAGTTTTCAATAGATTGAGAAGAACAATGGAAAGCATCCAGGGGAGTACCACATGTTCCTTAAAAACCACTTGGACAAATATGGGAAACCCATTGATCAAAAGTCCAAATCCATAATGGTAAACTGTTTTCCCGTTAACAATTGGTTACGATTGGTATAGAAATTCATTTCTGATTTTGTTGTTTGTAGGACCAAGTGGAGGAGAAGGCTGCTGAACTTGAAGCTGAAGAACAGGGACCAATTGACAAGAATGCCCTCTATGAGAAAGTGCGGCAGCCTGAGAAGCGTAGGGTTCGGGTCTCCAAAATTTCACGAATGTTAGAGAGTGAGCAATTAAAAAATGGAAGAGAAGAAGTGGCTAGAGTTAGAGAGGAAACTGTTTTACTGCGTCGTATGGCTGAGGAGAGTGTGCGCAAGGCGGAAGAGGCCGTTAATCAACTAGCTGAGTTTCAAGAAAATATGATTGCATTTCAAAGGGACATGGCCTTTATGAGAAGGGCGATGCATGCAAATGGGCAGATGCCCATTGATTCAGATTCCCAAGGTAATGTCAGTGAATTGATAAAATGATTGACCCATTTGGATGTTTAACTCTGTGTTTTTTGTCACTGCAGGTCCAAATGGTAGCTGACTTTCTCAACATGCTTTTCTTGGTGGCAGAAGACAGGTTTTATTTTGTGTAGTTAGGTTTTAGGTTGGTTGTTGATCCATGCTTGTTCGGCCATGAATGACTGTTAGACATGATTTTGGATAGGAAACTTTTGTCTGTGAATATGGCCTTTTTGTGAACATATGCAGATGGTTTAGATCGGGTACCTGCTGTGAATGGTTAGTTGGGAATTGATGTGGTGAATATGGCCTTTTTTTGTGAACATATGCAGACAGTTTAACCTGGTAATATATGCAGACAGTTTAGACCTGGTACCTACTGTGAATGGTTAGTTGGGATTGTTGTGACTAATTAATAGTATTTGTGGTATGGTTGTTTATTAAAGTTGTCACAGAAGGGCAGTATTTGCTGCAACAGGTCACCTATGTTGAATACACAACATTAGCAGTGACTGAATATCAACCTGTTAAATGTTTGTTATGACAGCAATAAACAATGTAGTAATGATAGTTTCAAATCTACAAAAAACTCACAAAAGAACAATTGAGGCAGTAAACTATGTTTACCAGCGGCAAATAACTGACGTGGTGTAACACATAATGGCTTAATGATAGAAAGTATAGGATACTTTCAGTAACGTAACATTTTGTCATAGTTGATATATAAATAATGTCACACAATTGTTGTCATTCATACAACTAAATGACATCTACGTATCTCTGTTGCAGAGAATCATATTCGGCATAGGAATAAAACCATCACGGTTATTAAGATCTAGTCACCACTAAAAAGAGAGACTGAATAACATATACCGTGACAATATCATGTTGACGCAAATTAGGCCTAAATGATGTCGGTTTTATGTTGTCACGAAAGGTCTGGCCTCAACTCTTATTAGTGACGGCAACACTTTTAGTGGCGGCACTTTACCGTCGGAGTGTCCTTTAGCCACGGGACCTACCATGACGAGACTTAGCCCGCTGCTAAAGGTTAGTGACGGCAAATACCACTTTCGCAACTAAATTAAGCCGACGTTAAAGATAAACATTCTTCTAGTGTAGCTTCAACATCAATTACAATTCATACAATATACCTCCCAAAGACAGATCGCGAACCTATAAAACAATATAAATGGATTTAATTCATTTCAAAGCTTTATGGCAGGAGGTTCTAGGGATTTCACACCAATCACCAATCTCGGTTGGGGTTCCACTCTCTTCCCAATTGCAAATCAAGTAAATATATAGTTTATATTTATCAATGATATCACTACAATTGCTCATTTACTAATTGTTGGATAGTAGTCGTGTTTATAATGGTTTGGTTGATTAAGTATTGTGTGTGAATTCTAGTTTAGTTCAACTTAATAGAATATGAATATGTTAATTTAAGCTAGTTTGCTATCTAAATGTTGCATCTTATATATTGTACTTTATTTTTGGAAGTTTTTATAGAAAGGTTAGGTCATTCATCAATTTGCGGGTTCTGGTAGTGAATAATCTGATCAGAATAGAAGTAAAGATAATGATCATGCAAAAGATTGAAGATAGTTGATGATGTTAGAGATTATTTCTTCACTGTTTTAGGAATGAGCAATTATATTATATAAAAAGTTTTGTTGCTCAACATATTATGATTTTAAATTAGTAATGCCAACGTACGGATATAAAATTATTTGATTCAAATCGACAAATCCTCTTATCTAAAACTATTAAGGTTGTAAAATTATAATTAGAATGTAAAATAGTTGATGAGTTTTTTTAAAAAAACAAATGAATATTTTTTACGACTGGAAAATAAGTGTGCAATATATGAGACGTAAAAAATACATTATTAAATATAATTTAATATTCACGGCTCCAATAAAGAGTCGCGAAAAATATTAATTATTAAATATTTACATCTCGAATAAAGAGACTCAATAAATATTAAATATATTTTTGTTTTCGGTATCTCAATTTAAGTGTCACAATTATTAATTATGTCGGCACTTTTTCAATCGAGCTCTAATATTTCAAAGATCCCATAAATATTAGGACACTTCATATGGAATATCTCAATCCTATTTGAGCTGTGAAAATTTAACAACTCAATTAATGAGTCATTAACCGTGATTTTTTCGGTCGCTATCAATGTTACCTCCCATAGTGTAACGAGGGACAAACTCCCTGTCTAACCGACGCTACGCAGCAGTCGGTGATAACTAAAGAGAAACGACCATGGAAGGAATACACCGGCCCCCGCTTCAACTTGAGCAAGCACTTGGACGTCGGGGGGTCCTCTTCCCGTCATCGCAAACCTTTTGATCCATGGTGTCAGCTAATAAAGACCATCTGACGATGCATGTGTCCAAACAAACTGTTTATCTCGTTCGAAAGTTTAAGTAAGAGACAGATTGACCAATCCTAGAAACAGTTGAAGGTGGAGAAGCACGTCTTCGCCATGCAAGCTAAAGATCTTAGCGTCGCTGTCAAAGCCTTAGAGGACACTCGTAACCAGGTGATGGGTGCGTGCAAAGAGACCGAGCTCGAGGCTCAAGTGGAGAAGGAGAAGGCGGCCCTCCTCGAGGAAAGGTTGTTACGTCAGGTTGTTGATGACTTCAAGGCGAGACACGAGAGTCCGAAAATGCCTCACAACCTCTGGTTCGCCAAGATACTTTTGTTCGTCAAAATCCTCAATCTCTTTAAAGGCCTCACAACCTAGATCCAGGTTGTGGATGCCCTGTTTCCACTAGACAACCTGGAGGCAATTTCAACTTCCTTAGGTGGAAAAAGAGGTATTCTGACATGCCTCCTCTCCAGAATGCGACGCCCTATTTCTTTTTGTTTGTAATCACCCTTTTGTACCTATGAATGATTGTGAACATTAACAACTTTTGATGGCCCTTACAATTCTTATTTTACCCTGCCCATAGTGTTGGTCATTGACCTCTCCTAGACTTATGTATTAACTTACGCCCCACTTGCCACTATACTTTATGCCACCTGAAATATAACAATCAAGTAATCAAAATATTTGTCGACACCTTTACCTTCCAATAATATAATAATCCTACCCAATAGTCGACAGTCGCCTTTTAACATGCTCACTTAAGAAGTTATTATTTATACCTATACAAAAAGTCATCAATAGAGAACCTATCGACAAATTTCAAACATCTGTCCTATATAAAGGCCTTCTTAACATTACAAAGCTGTCGCCGATTGATACGTAGAACTACAAAGTCGTTGCAATTTATATATAGAATTTCTTCAAGTGTTCAACATTATATTTGTTTGTTAGCCTTTTCCCCTGCATATGTTTGAGTAGGTAGGTATTGGGGTGAGTTATAGTGACGACTTTGTAAGGTCCTTACCATTTGGGTGATCGCTTGTTTATCATGTCCTGATGTGAAAACTCATTTCTCCTTAACACCATTTCCCCCATGAAAAACTGGTGAGTGATGACTCAATGGTGGTAGTATTGTGTCAATGTTATTCGCAGTATTCCTTGCATTTCCTCATATGCCCAACACCTCTCATCTGCCTAGTCTAATTCAAGGCGTAGCTTGACACTGTTTGTTTCCCGGTTCAAATGCCTTGATATCTGCAATGATACTGCTATTTCTACGGGATCTACAACCTCTATACCAAAAACAAGGCAGAAAGGCGTTTCTCCCGTCGACTTCTTAGGTGTAGTCCTGATTGCCCATAAGACCTTTTCCAACTCGTCTGGCTAGTTACCCTCTAGAGTGTCGACCCTTTTCTTTAATACTTCAATCACAACTTTCTCTGTCGACTCGACGTGCCCCTTTGTCTATGCATGCCTTACAGATGTAAAGCGATGATTTATGTGCAGTTCCACTAGAAACCACTTGATGTCTTTCCCACAAATTGTGGACAACTGTTGCTCACCACCACATAGGGTATCCCATCTCTCGATATGATGATTTTAATAATTTTAGGGTTAAATACCAAGTAGCTACCTGAACTTTGGACATTTTGCAACGAGCTACCCGAACTTTGAAAATTCAAAACGGGCTCCCTCAACTTTGAAGAAAGTTCAAATAGCTACCTCCGTCCAATTTTTCGTCGGAAAATCGTTGGAAATTCGTCAGAAATTCGCCAGAAATTGGACGGAGGTAGCTATTTGCAAATATTTCAAAGTTGAGGAAGCTCGTTTTGAATTTTTAAAGTTCGGGTAGCTCGTTGCAAAACGTCCAAAGTTCAGGTAGCTACTTGCTATTTAACCCATAATTTTATTACTTGAACTCCGTTGTTGAAGCCACATCCTTTGCCTACACCCATCTTGAGAAGTAATCAATGGCCACAATGATCCACATTCGTTGACGTGTCGATCATGGTAGTGGTACTACCAGGTCAACTCTCCATTGCGCGAAATGTCATGCCTCAAGGATAGGCACCAGCTAAGCTGGTGGTCACCAAATCCATGGGGAATACTTTTGGAAAGACTCACTTGTATGTACCAATGTCGTCGCTTGCTTATGCAAAGTTGACCAATAATTTCCTTCTCTTAAAGCCTTCGTGACTATTGACCTGGCCCCCTCATGAAATGTCGCGTGTCCTTCGTGCAACTCCCTCAGTAGTTGGTCAGTATCAGGACCTGTGACACATCTGAAATAAGGCATAGAGTATCTATTATTTTAGAGCACCGAGTATATTATGAGGTAATTAACACTGACACGTCTGATCCTTATAACCTCAACTTCCTATTCGGGCACCTCCCCGGTTTGAAAAAATTGTCTGATCTGTGTCATACAGGATGCCACGTTTTCTTCCAGTGACTCATCGCCTTCAATGGTCGAGTGGGTACCTGTCTCGACACAGTGCACCTCCTGCCGTAGCGATGCCCAAAAAGCATATTTGCTCAAGGTCTTTACCTCTTTAGCCTACTAATTTTCCTTTGTTGTATTTAATAATCCTTGATTCCCTCTATTAGGGGCTTTACCTCAGCCAAATATTTTGTCATCCTTTTACCTTTAGCATGATAATCACCCTTAATTTAGTTTACCACTAGTTGGGAGCCACACTTGACCATTAAGGATGTGACGTCAACACCACGAGCTAGGCGTGGACCATTGACGAGGGCCTCATATAATGCCTCATTTTTCGTAGTTTTGAATGTCAGGGCTAATGCATATCACGGTGGATCGTCCCTATTTGGTGGTGTCAGAACCAAACTTGCCTCTGAGCTTTCTCTAGAAGAATATTCATCTGTGCCTAACTCCAAGGTTTCCTCCTTTTTACAGTTTCTTTAATGGTTGACGCCTCTCTTACGAAAGATTTTATTGATTCCATAGTAAAGTCAGCGAGAGACTGCATTTTGATGGCTGTTTGTGGGGCAAAATTTATTCTAAATTCGCTTAGCTCGATGTCCCATTTAACCATTCTTCCATAAGCGTTTGTTTTTTGTAAAACGTTTTAGTGGTTGATTGGTTAGAACCGTAACATCATGCGCATGGACGTATGGGCGTAGCTTTCTAGTTAATACAATCAACTCATAAAATTACTTATCAATCTAAAGATATCTCATTTCAACTTGGGTAAACACTTTGCTAACAAAATAGACAGGACCTTGTGCCCTATTTTCTTACTTAACCAGAACCGAGCTTGCAGCAACCTCATTGATGCTCATATATAGATAGAAGGCGTTGTTTGTCATTGGCTTGGTCAGATGAGGTAGCGTCTTTAGGTGGCACTTTAGGGATTAGAGGATCTCCTCGCATTCCGAGGTCCAGTCAAATTTTTTGTTTGCACGGTGGACTTGAAAGAAAGGCAATGACTTCTCCTCGGATTTCGATAGGAAACTAAAGCTGCGAGGCGTTAGTTCAAGCGTTGGACCTCCTTGTGACTTGTCGGCGGACGCATCTTTTCAACGATGTTGAGATTCTCCGAGTTAACGTCAATCCCTTTTTGACTCAACATGAATCTCAGGAAGTTGCTCGTGTTAACACCAAAAGTACAGGTCAAAGGGTTAAGGTGTACATTGTAAAACCTCAATCGAGCAAAAGCTCATTCCAGGTCCTATTATGGTCAATGCTTTTCTTGGACTTCACCAGCATGTCGTCGATATAGACCTCCAACGTGTCGCCCAACATAATTGCGAAAAACTTGTTCACCATCCTCTGGTATGTGGCTCCAGCATTGATGAGCCAAAAGGCATCACCGCCTAATGGTATATGTTGTTGTCTGCATAAAACGTTGTGTGCAGTGCATCCTTTTTCGACATCCTTATCTAGTTATAGACCGAGTAGGCATCCATAAAGCTCACTAGCCCGTCAACGTGTTGACCAACATCGGGTTGGACACCCAAATTTGGAACATTATTTCATTCACAAAACCATTGTTGACCAACTTCCCTATTTCAACCCGGATTGCCATCTATTTTTCATCACACATAGTCCTCTTTGTCTACTCCACAGACGTCATCAGAGGTTCAATATTAAGCTCATGGGTGATGATGTCAATGACGATGTCTGTCATGTCATTCAGAGGCTTAGTAACGAGCTCTTTGAATTTTATAACGAGATCAATCAACTTGTTGGTCTACTCCTTTTGGAGCGTGGATTTGTTCGGCCTAAGAGCGACGACTTGTGTTTCTGTATATGTTGCACCAGATCCCCTTCGCCAGTGTAATCTGGAATTTGGCGAGTCGTTATGTTGCGAGGGACGATAATTGAAGGGATGTGATACTCTATCACGAAAAGTAGGCATTATTGAGCTTTTTTGCTCTTTGAGCTTCCTGTTTATGAGCTCCTTCACTTGGCTCATGGTGAGCGTCACTTTTGGAGGAGGGTATGTTTGTACATATAGTGTGGTCCACCAGGGACTGTGCTAGCCAGTGAGAGTTGAGCATGAAAATGCGACGTTGTTTGCTGGGGGCCTCTTGGGCCTAAGGGAACGCTTCGGGTCTCCGTGAGCCACCTCCCTGGGAGATTGCGTGGACCGATGGGCTTGGTGTTGAGATAGACGAGTGTCACTCGCGCTTGAGGAATTCCTCCAAGGCGGCGATCAGAGTCTATGTAAGGATGCTCTCTTGGGAAGGAGCCTATCTCGGTGGATTATACAATCTCTAAGGCCTTCTTTCATACTTATGCTCCTAGGCGAGCGCCCTAGAAGGTAGTGTCCGCGGGTGCACTCCTCCATGTTATGGTCTCCCGGTTAGAATCTAGGTGATCCCGCAAGAAATGCAAGTTCGTTGTTGCCTCGAGGTGGGGCCAAGTTAAGTGGTTGAACCTGGGTGAAGTCACCCGAGTTTGTCTCCGTGCACTTGCTTTCCGATAGGCATGTCATAGGTAGAAGGACCCGTCGGTCCCTTTACTCCCTCGATACCTGCAGGAAGGAAAACCTGAGTTTTTCTTGTTGCTTTCCCTCCGATGATTAAGTTAGTAGGAGGTTGTTGGAGAGTAAATGTGAATATCAGAGCATTAATTATCCGGTAAAGTGAGCAGGTAGAAAGTATTTATATGCAAAGCTATCGTGTTGTTCATCCGATTAAGATTTTACCTTTGTTGACCTTCTATGTTGATTGAGAATCTAACCATAGTTACTTTTGGTCAAAGGGTCTTTAATGGCTGTTGTGAGATTCGTTGTGTCAGATTCGTTTCTAGCTGTAATGAGTACTAAGTAAACTCATTCATTTTCATTAAATCTCTCTTTTCATTTTGGTCAGACAGTTAGAGGGTAAGAAATAGTCGACGCCGTAAAAGAACGTCTGGCGTCGCCTTGATAACAAGGAGGTGACGCTTAAGTTTCATCAATATACTAGAAACCATCTATACTACCAAAATGTTTGTCAAGCTTTGTCTACAACATTTCTCTATTCTATTTTCAAAATCAACTATTATAATTGATTCATATGAAACCTTTAATTATCACTTTAAAGTGATTTTTCATAGGACTTAAAATTCTCCAGGTTAGACAATTATATTTTTTTTTACCATGGTTAGATAGTTCAGTCAACTTTTGAGACAATATTTTATTTATAATTTATTATGATCACTTTAATTATATTACTAACATACTACATCATAATACTTTTATTTATAATTGACCCATTATTAAAAATAATATAGAAAATTCTATAGAATAAAGCTTTATAAATTTGTAAATAAGACTTTTATATTTATTTTAGATAATTTATTACTCATAATGGAAATAAGCAATATTAATTATAGATATTAGTAGACATAGATATTAAAATTAATAATATTATATTCAATAAACAGTAAGCATGTCTACATATTAAATTTAAATCTAATACTAAATTAAATATTTTAATCCCCTTCATGAAATTAATAGTACTCCTATATTAACATTATATACCTAACTAAAATTTTGAATACAATATAAAATCTATCACAACAAAAAGTAATTATATTATTAAGGGTTAATTGTCAATTTGCCCCTAACGTTTGGACCGAATTTAAGAATTCCCCTTAAAGTTTAAAATTTTAAATATTAGTCCTAATGTTTGGACGTCGTCAAAAATTGCCCCATTCCGTCTTCAGGCCGTCTGATTCAAACGGAAATCCCGTCACGTGCCTTGCACATGCGTTTTATTAAGATACAAAGACGAAAATGCCATTATTGCAGTTCATCACCTCAGTTCTTTGTATCTTACCCAGTTCCGGGCACTGCTCCAGGTCATTCATCCCCATTGTCAGGAACGAATTCACCCTATCGCCCTTGCCTACGATGATCAACGAGTACTGACCTTCCAAGGATTTGAGTGTCGAAAGCGTCTCGGAGGATTTCGCGAGGTGCTTCTCCATGTACGCCACCGGACCGCCGGCGACGTAGTTCTCGTAGAAAAACGCGAAGCACACATCGTCGAGCTTCATCTCGGCTTCCACCTCAGCAACTGTGTATCGATAATTGTTGGGTCTTCGGTTGGAGTTTTCGCTGCCCTTGTCTACCAAGAACCTTATCACGGTTAATTTGACACCGCGGTGTCGGGCCACACGGCCGGCGTATGCCAGTGCTTCTCTGTCGTCATTGCCACCGATGAAGATGACAGACACGGTGAGGGACACAGTTTGTCTCGAGATCTTCTCTACTGACCCGAATCCTCGGTCCACAAGGATACCCACAGAGCAAGGAGTATGTCTCAACACCTATTGGACAATGTAACAATGTCATGGATTCAACCTTGCTACCTGAGTTTCTGAGGAGAGAAACGAAATAAATACCTTCCTGACGACGTCCAAATATAATATATTTATGTTTTATACCTTCTTCACGAAGTAGATAGAATAGAAATAAGTAGATAGAATAAAAATTTCCATAAATTGCATGCAGACTCTCTCTCTCTCTCTCTAGACACTCATCAGTCGTCTTCCCCGATACCGCAGCACTCCTCCGCAATCTCCATCTCCACCTTCATCTTCTCTCCGACCGCTATCTATTTTCACTCAGAGAACCGATACCGTATTGTCTCGGCGGCGGCGGCGGCTCAGTCTCCTTGACCACCCAGCTCCATGCGCGGTCCTTCTCTTACTGCCTCGTGAACCGCGACTCGTCCTCCTCGTCGACTCTCGAGTTCAACTCCGTCGGACTCGGCAGCGGCTCGGTTGCGGCTCATCTGATCCATAGCGAGAAATGGACACTTTATACTACCTCGGTCTCACAGGATTGAGCGTCGGTGGCAACTGACTGACCATCCCTGCTTCCATCTTCCAAACCGATGTGATAGAACTGTACTAAGGGTATTTTTGTCTTTTTTTCTTAAGAAAATGCATGTGCAAGGCACGTGTCGGGTTTTCCGTTTCAATTAGACGGCCTTAAGACGGAATGGGGTGATTTTTTATGACGTCCAAACATTAGGACTAAAATTTAAAATTTTAAACTTTAAGGGGGATTCTTAAATTCGGTCCAAACATTAGGGGGCAAATTGACAATTAACCCTATTATTAAAGTACTTCCTTTATAAATGAATATTATTATTATACATTTGTAAATTAAATTCAACATATTGTATGAATTAATAAAAATAAATTGATTGGTGTTTGTACAATTGAAATAAAGGTGATAGTTATAATTACTTATATACAAATATTTTACTTAGTTATATATTATAAATATTATTAATAAAAATATAAAATTAAGTTAAAAAAGTCATTTGATAAAATTAATATTTGATAATAGAAACTTCATATATATAGTTTTGCTTATTAATTAATATACGAAAAGGTTAGATATAACGAAATGCGCAAACCATTCTCTTTATTTAGAATTAGGGTTAATATACTCAATGATTGCGTATCTTTTCTCATGTGACTAATTGGTTATTTTTTGTGCAGAATGATTATGTATCCTTAGACATGTGACTTTGGTTACAATATTTTTTATGAAATGAAAAGACAAAAATACTCTTCCGACTTATCTTCATCTTCTTCAGTTGTTCATTCATGGTAGCTTTCTTCAAAATCTTGTTCTTCTTCTTCGAAATCCAAAAATCTTTTGTGAAATCTTCTACTTCTTCTTCAAACGAACCCATACTAAATATTTGGGTTCGATTTACAAAGAATAAGATGAAGTTGAAGATAAAAATAAAGAACTTGAAGATGAACATGTAACTTGATGAAAATACGGGGAAGGAATAAATCGTTATTTTAGTGATCATTTAATCACATTTTCTAAACATGAGTAACTAAATAGCACCAATTGTAACAAAATAGTAACATACGGAAAGATATGTAACCATTTAGTTACGCGAAAAAAGATGTATAACTAAATAGTTACATTGGACAGACATGTGTAATCATTCAATATATTAACCTTTATAATTAGAATAGTCACTCAGCTGGTTCATACATAAATGGCATGACAATGTACTGCCATTGTTTCACTTAGATAAATTGTAAAATTAGCCAAGAAATATGGAATTTTATACAGAATTTTTTATTTTCTGTCTATTAATGTTTATGTGTACTATATAAGTTTTTTTTTTTCCAAAACAACGAAGCCGGAGCTTCATGTATTATAATCATGTCCAAAAGAGTACAAATTATAATCCCATAATAGCAAACTAGACAACTGGGTTGGGGGCATAAATACCCAATCCAAAGGACACAACCCTAAAAGAGTTTGTTTAGCGATGCAGTCCGCACACGAGTTTGCGCTTCTTGGTATATGCACCCACTCTATCCGCTCTATGGATCCCGCCAAAGTTTTCGCATTGGCTATAGTCGAGCCTAGCTTCCATGCAAAGTCCCTCCCTTGAAGTTGGCTAATTACCGACAGGGCATCCGAATCTAGAATGACGTTTTGCCACTCCATCGTTACTGGGTGTCGCACGCCCTCTAATACCGCCCTAAGCTCCACTTCCTCGGTCGAAGTTGCATTCACTGTTCTATGTCATTCTACCGCCAGACGACCCTCGTGATCCATCGCGATGATCCCGATTCCTCCCCGTTTAGATGTCGTCGACCACGCCGCGTCGCAGTTCTGCTTGATCTTGCCCATGTCCGGTTTCTTCCATCTGATGGTGACAGGTGTTCCTTGGATGTCTCGAGGGATGGCCCTTACCACCTTCATCTCCTCATTGTCTAGGCTTATGTCCTGCAGAATGGTCTCAAGGTGTGGGGTTTTATTGTCGAACACAAATCAGCAGCGTACTTTCCACACAGGCCAACATGTCATCACTGTGAGCTGCCATCGTGTTGTTGTTTGAGTCGTGTTCCTCCCTTGGGCGTTTATGCATAGGTTGAGTCATTCCTCTACTGAGTTGGTGTTTGAGTCGGGCTGGATTGTGCCCTGGGTTCCACTCTACAGCTGTTGCGCCCAGGTACAACCGAGCAGCAGGTGCTCGGTGGTTTCAACTTCCTCGCAAAAAGGGCAGCATGTTGTCACCTGCACCCCCCTCCGAACCAGGATGTGTCTTCTTGGCAGCGCACTGGATGCTACCTTCCACATGAATGCCTTTATTTTTGGCCAGACCTTGGACTGCCATATCGCTTGCCACACCGACTGGTTCAACGGTTGTTGGTTGATGTCCGGTCCTCTCCTCGTCCGTCTGTCATGGATGCAATGGTATGTAGAGCGTATGGTCACCGCCCCACTCCTTGTATATGGCCAACAGAGGACATCTGTTCTTGCCTCTAGTGGGATCTGCATGTCGAGTATCGCTGCAGCGTCATCATCCCCAACCGCGTGTCGAACAAGTTCATGTCTCCAAGTTCTATCCTCGTTGTTTATCCAATCTGACACTCTCCCTTCTCATTTGGTTGAGTATGTGGAAGCGGCCTCGGTCAGTAGCTTGCGTGCAACGGAACCCAAAGCGCCTTGGGCTCCCGCAAAACTATCGTCACCATGTTCGCCAACATGTCCGAATTGAAGTCCTGGAGCTCGCGGAATCCGTATCCTACATCCCTCTTCGCCCGAGTTAACGTGGCACAGCTCGTCCAATGGATTTTCCTCTCCCCTTCTTTAGCCCCCCACCAAAACCGTGCAATCATGGCATTCACCTCCGCACACCAGGTGATTGGTAATCTAAGGACATTCATGATATATGTTGGTATAGCTGTTACAACTGCTTTGATGAGCACCTCCTTGGCTGCTTGGTTTACTAGGTGGTTTCTCCAACTTTGAATCTTGTCCCTAATCCGCTCCTTAAGATATCCCAATGCCTCTTTCTTGGATATTCCCCATACCGTAGGTAGACCAAGGTAGAAGCCCGGGTTTGGTCTTTGTTGGACCCCGAATATCTCTGTGATTTCCCTTTTGAGGTCATCCCCGGCCATCGGTCGAAATTAAATGCTTGATTTGGAGTAGTTGCCCATCTGTCCCGAGTCCCTGGAGTATATATCCAAGGTCTGTTGCAGGTATGTAGCGTTTTCCCCAGACCCCTTGATGAAGAAAAGGGAGTCATCTGCAAATAAAACGTGGTGTATATCCGGGCAGCCCCTCCTTGGTTACCCTGAGCAACCTGTCCTTCTTTCATGTGGGATAGCACATAAGCAACCAAAATAAATAAATAGGGTGATAGCGGGTCACCCTGTCTAAGCCCTCTGGATGGTTGTATGGTTCTTGTGCGCTTGCCGTTTATCATGACTTGATATGACACCGTTGTAATGCATGCTTCTATCCAACCTATCCACTTTTGGCAAAACCCTCGTCACCTCAAGCCTTGTAATAGGAAATCTCACTCGACTCGGTTGTTCGCTTTTAGCTTGTCCATCTTTATAGCGCACTTTGTTTCCCCATTTTGCCTCCTCGATGTTCCATTTTTTTTTTCAGGAAATGGAACATCTCGTGTGCAATGACAATACTATCTTGGATCCTCCTTCCTGAAACAAATGCACTCTGGTACGGGGTTATCAATTCCGGCAAATAGGTTTTCAATCTATTCGCCAGAACCTTCAATATTATCTTATAACCAAAGTTAGATAATCTTATCGACCTAAAATCCAATGCACATATAAGATTGGCAATTGTTTGTATTAAAGTAATGTCAGTTTGGTTTAGGAATAAGGGCATGATACCTGTGGTTAGGAAGGCATTGACGGATGTGACTATGTCTGGTCCAACCGCGTCCCAATTCTTTTGGAAGAAAGACCCAGGAAAACCATCCGGACCCAGTGCTTTGGAACCTCCCATTTGGAACACTGCCCTCCGAACCTCCTCAGGCATTATCCTTCTAACCAATTCCACATTTGCTCTTTGTGACACCTGCCCCTGGATGCAGCTTAGTGGTTCTGTGAAATCCCACCCCAGACCTGTTGGGCTCGGTGCAGATCGACTCGGTGTAGGACAGTGCAGATCGGCTTGGTGTAGATCCTCCATAATCTGTCGCTCGTCCTCTATCCATACACCCTCCCCATCCTTAATCATAATTATCTTGTTCATTGTCCGTCAAGCAAGTGTGGTTTGGTAAAAGTACCTCGTGTTCTTGTCGCCATTCGTCAACCACTTAACCCTCGATCGTTATTTCCAGTAAATCTCCTCCCTCTTCCATAGCGCGTGGAGTCGGGATTTAAGCGCTCGATCTTCGTCACATTCGGCTGGGCTCATCATTCTATCACCCATTTCTCGTAGCCTTTGCTTCACCTTCCTCATCTCAATGAGGTTGTTCTTGAAGACATGTTTGCTCCAGTCGGTTAGAGTTGTGCGACACCAATTAAACTTTTGTTTGAGATCATGTATCCCTCAACATGGTTCGGTTCCTCTCCACGCTTGTCGTATTATCCCATAACACTTCTCTTTCTCGAGCTACATATCTTCAAACCAGAACTTTATTCTTCTTTTGAGATCGTCGTATAATAGCCTTAGTACGAGGGGTGACTGGTCCGAGCCTATTGTTGGCTCAATTAGTCACTGTGCCTTTGGGTAATGGTGGCACCAAGATGTGTTGGCTAGAACCCTGTCGAACCGCTCGCAAATACGTTCGGAACCCCTTCGATTGTTTGTCCATGTCTACCTCTGTCCCTTAAACCCTATATCATCAAGTTGCAGCTCCCCCCATAGCATATTGAAACCATCAATCAGTCGTTGGTCTTTTCGATAACCCCCTTCTTTCTCGGCATGGTTTGAGATGTCATTAAAGTCGCTGAGGCATATCCAAGGTTCCCTTCTATTTTCTCCTAGTATCTTTAATGCCTCCCAGTTCAAGGTCCTTCTCGAGTGATCTGGATCAGCATATATCCACGTAGCTCAGAACTCCTTCCCAAGCCCAACGGTAGTTATCAATATGTCTATGCAGTTTTTGTCCCTGGTTGGAATTGTAACTGTGACTTAATTTAACTACCATAATGCGAGTCCTCTACTCGCTCCAATCGGATGAACGTACTCCACTTGGTCCAGTCCTCCCTCCCTCCTAATCCTTTCGCAGTAGGCCTCCTCCTGTTTAGTCTCCATTAAGAAGACTATCACCGGTTCGAAACCCTTTATTAAGTCTTTTAGGTGACGAACTGTGACGGGAGACCCCAACCCCTGACAGTTCCAGCTGATCATGATCATTGGGACCGTGTGGTTGTTTGGGGACAACCACCCGAACCCATTTTTTTTTTGTTTCGACTTCCACCCTTAGTATTTCCCGTTGTACTATTTCCCTCCTCCCATCGCGTTTTGGTACCACCTTCCCTCGCGCATTGCTCAGGTCTACCCTTGGACATAATAGATTTGTTTGTCTCTCCTTGTCTCTTGTCACCTACCCTGTCGTTGTTGGGCTTTCCCCATCGTTTGTATTGTTTCCTATGGTTCACTATCAGTATTTTCTTATGTGTACTCTCCTTCTCCTTTTGCGAAACCTATACCCTCTGCATGGCGTGTATATCAGCATTGTTTTTGTCTTCACAACTCTCTGGACTTCCCTGGCAGTTTTCTTCACCACTTTCGCATTCGTGTATGGCCTGGAGGATGACCAATAGCTTCTCATTTGTTAGCCCTGTGGTTTCTGTGTAGGTCGGTTCCACGTTCTCCATGTTTCTGGCATTGCCAGCGTTTCCATCTATGGTTCCCCCATATATGAATTCCCCATCGTCAGGGATAGTGCGAGCATAGGGGTTGCATCTGTCAGCTCTGGCTCCTCTTCACCTCCATCCAGGCACTCATTTAGGTCAAAGAGATTAAGGGTTCGGCTTTGAACATGTGATTCCACCGGTTGTTGGGGGGCTCTCATCATGGTTGTTAGTTATGTCGTTCCACCCCCCTCTGTGCCCGTGCTGCCCTGGTCGCTCCTCGGTTCGCTCGGCTCACCACCTTGGTTTTGTGGTGTCTGATGGTAGTGGTTATGCCATGTCCTTATGTATGCATTGTGGTTGTGCCATGTCCTTGTGTTTGCACGGTCTCCTTGGGATATTTCCTGTTTGTCCCTCTCCCTTGCCTGGTTCATGACATCGCTCCATGTTGTTCTGGAGGCCTCTCTTGTCATTACTTGTGATCTGCCTCCCCCCCTGGAAGGATCTGTTGCTCACGCGTGGCCTCGCCTCAATTAGACACGATCCATATAGTGGTGACCCTGGTTTCACCTCCGACGTGATGACTGTTTCCATGCAGTTATGTGATGTATGCCCGAGTTTGACAAGTCCATAACAGAAATCCGATAATCTTTCGTATTTTATCGATGCCCTATTTTACCTTCCTTATGCATCCGACCACCAAAAACCTGCTTTCAGGGGCTCGACTACGCTTATGTCCAGTTTGAGCCACATATAGCTCCCCTGTGTCATAACTGCAAACGGTTCAGTTGCTATGCATTTGCCAAGACTACTCTCTATCCTCTGAGCATTCTGTTCGGTTATCATGTCTAGGCTCAAACCATATATTTGTATCCACATTTACATTGTGCTAAAATCTACATCCTCAACACACATATTTGATCTGCATAATCTCAAATTCAACCAATATCACTAAACGGACCACGGCGACAAGTCCATAATCTGATCCCGTTCCCTCTCATTATCAAAATCAAAGCTCAACGTGCAATCATGAACTTCATTTATATGTACCGTACCATACCTAGCCCATGCCATTTTGAAGACGTTGTGGACCACCGAGTTCCTTATTCTCTTGTATGCCATTACCTTGACAAAGACCCGTGTTCCCTGGTCAGTAGCTTCATCTGGTTGAAGTTGCAGAACAGTTTTCCTGGGTCTTGCTCCTTCCGTTGGAACAGGGTCGCTCGCCATTTCTGGCTGTTGTCCAGACATGTTCACACCCTCTATTGCTAACCTTCACCACAAGAAGAAAAGATAGGAAATAGGGCTATGGATTGGCTTTTGGTTACATCAAGTAGTCGATTGGTGGAGATAAGCAAAACCATGCATACAACGTCCAACACTCTTAAACCCTAAATATCTCCCTGTTTTTGCAAACCCAGTTTTTACCTCACCCATTAGACCAGGTTCTCTGCTTTGTTTTTCTTCTGTTGATTAGGTAAGGGATGACTAGGGTGAAGGCGTGTGGACTTAGGCCGAAATGGCTCGGCATACCAGCTCCGGCGAGGGACAAGAACTTCAAATACCCGGTCTTCGTCTCATCTCAAACCCCCCACTGCTTCTGCAATCCGATTCTTCGGTCGGGTGGTTTCTAGTCGAGGTATGAAAAACTCGATTATTCGTAATGTGCTTAGAGATGCCTGGGATGGTGGACCAACATAAGGGTCAAAGGGTGCGTTCACTTCATCCTATTGAATCACCAGTGGATACGTCACTGACGATTCCTCGAGCAAAAGGACGCCTGGTAAAGAAGGCGTCTCTTCAGCCACAGCAGAACTGGACTCCCTAGCCAGAGTCTTTGCTTTCATTTTTGAGGGAGTGCCATAAGACCTCCCCATAAAGACTGGGCCATCATCCTTCACACTTTTAGTTGTTGAACCAGTGCAAAATTTTGTGTAAGTTCAACATATCGTTGTTGGCGTCACCACAGGCGCGCCATACTTCTTTGTATTAAGTATGCTTAGCCTCCGATTGAAGAAGTGTATCATAGGCATATCTAGATAAGGGGGTCACACCTTTGTAGGCAACGACCGCCTCTTGGGTGTTTGGACTGAGCGCCGCTAGCGCCGCTGAAAGAGGATCACTGCAGTACTCAAGGCGCGCCACTTTCTTCTCCCAACGCCCTTTCTTTATTTTCCACGACCCTTCAGGAGCGTCGCCAGAGCTCTTGTCCTTTTTCTGTTCATCCAGAAGTTTAAACGTGTAAGAAAGACGTGCAAAATATTTTTATACAAAAAAGAAGAGGAATAGAGTTACTACCCATGACGAGGATGGGCGACGCTCGACTAAAGAGATATAGCCGACTGCAAGTCCAGCTCGGTGGTATCCTTTGAAATGTAGGTGGCGAGGCCGACTTGGTGATCAAGGAATATAAGGGTGAACGTCTCCATATCGAAAGGCGATAGCTCTTCCGTGCAAGGAAGAGGGACACACAATGCCTTAGATGTTGTACAACAGGAGACACCCCCTTAACGAAAAAATAGGAATTTTTCTAATTGGAATTCCTTGTCCTAAACTCTGTAACTAAAAGACGAGAGGAATCCGAGGAGTGATTTTTTCAGTTTGGGTTATGACTCACAAAACTAAAAAAGTTGAAGTGATTTGAATCTAGGCGATAAAAATGGCGAAAAATGACTAAAGAATATGCCCAACCGTGTTTATCGCATAAAATGTGAAATCCTACCCAGGAGCGGATTGAATTGGGATAAAGCTGGGTGGGGGAAATGCTATAATAGTCACACACTTCCTCCACGTCTAGACAAAGAGGAAACCTCAATCCCGTATCAATTTGCAGGTGAAAAATGGTTTCCTCGCTAGGACATGGAAGACTAATGGGGCGAGAATTTTTCAGATCTTATTTGTCCACGGGTTTCCGTAAATATTGCTCATAACCCCTAAGGAAGCCCAACGATTTCACCCATGCGGGGCTTCTAGAACATCTCACTCTCCTTTGAAATTCCAAATTTTAAATTTTGGGAAATGGCAATCAATACATGTGTGTCCTTAGACTGATCCTAGCGCACCATTAATAATGTGTTGTTTCAGCAATAGTCACTTTTATGAAGGCCAAGTCAAAGAAACGCCTCCACCATATACTTCAGGTTAGGGCGACACGAAGCTTGTGAGGATTGTGAGGCTTAAATCGCTATGAAACCCAGAATGAGTGCCACTTATCCTGGGCTTCGAGGACAGATGATAGGTTATGGCCTTTTGGTCCTCGACCTCTCAGACCTGGCCAAAACCGAGCATCAGAGATGCCTTCATGACCTTCCTAGAAGTGTCACCCCACAAGATTTTCAAGTAACCGCTTTGGGACGATTCACTCGCCTTCAGCAGCTCGCCCTGAGGTGAAACGCTTGAAGGGGCTCGCCAACCAGGATGCACCTTTTACAGATCTCCCTAAGACCTTCACCTACATATCATAGGGGGGACAATATCTTCTTGGGTAGAGGATGTCATAATATCAATGGGCTGTCTACCCTAAGTGGTGCACCCTATAGTCTATTTCGACAATTTATGGCTTGACAAGGACAGGTCTGACCACCAGGGGAGACTCTGACCTATGATGGCTCTCATTCAACCATTAATACCATGCTGACCATGGTTGCTCGCCAGGATTCAAGGAGAAACTTTGGTAAGAAATTGACCATGCTCAAGTTCAAATGTAACTTCTATAAATACCCACCAACCCCTTCATTTGCATTCAATACTTGACATTCAATACCCTCACCTACAATTTATCCTCCCAACAACTTTCGAATGACTTAATCATCATAGGAAAAACAACGAGAACACCCTGGGCTTTCCTTTCGTGCAGGTCTTCGGAGCTCCCGGTGAAACGCCTGGAAAGTATTGAACCTAGGTGAACTCAAAAATCGTGTATAGAAAAATCTAAGAGAAAAAGGTTGAGAGAACAATAGCAACAACGACAAAAATGTTTAAGGTGACACGAGTGAGTCCGTCACCAGAGGATGATCACGCTAAAGAGGAACAAGACAACTGATCAAGCTCTAGTCATCAGGTTCTCTATCTGGTATAACGTTGGGGACACCTGAAAAGGCTTTACAAGACAACTTAAGGCAATGCTTATACCATGAGTGGCATCACTGATGCGCAGAGGTGGTGGCAGAGATGTGTCGCTCCATGAGTCTCACTCACATTAGATATGGCATCTAGTTGGTGTTCCACTTTAAAAGTATCTCCTGGGGCGAAGCCGACGCGGTGTAAGCATGCCCAACGGACTGGTGATCTCTCCATGAAGGAGTTCTTCTAGGGCGACGAGTGTGTCCATACTGCAAATAGCTTCTGGAATGTGTACCTTGGGGAAGACAATACCTGTTATACTGAAGTATTATGAGATGGTATGTGGTGGCAACATTCAGACTTTGGTGTTGGTCTAGGCACCTTCTGGGCAGGCAGACGCGGTGTACTCGTCTGGTGGAAGTCATAACGAATGATTGGGGGTGACACCCGATCGAGGGTGTCCGACTGTGGTAGCTAGGCTAGTGGAGTAACCGCATAGCTCTTAGGTCCCTGCTTGAGTGTTTGGAATAATGTATTGTTTGTAGTATTATCATAGTTCCCGCGAATGTTGGATCTCGAATACTTTTGTCAAATCGAACTCTTCTTGCTCTAACGTACACAAATAAAAACTTAAATTTTGTCTCGGTGTTTCCCCTCCTTAATTTCTTTATACTTTCCTTTGGGTGTGACCCATGAGCATTTCAATATTTGTGAGACAAGTAGTGATTTGATTATTTAAAGAGCGTTTAATCGGACAAAGAAACACTTATGGGATGTAGCATGAAAAAGTTAATACCTTCGGAATACATGCGTTAACTGTACATGTTTTGAAAAGGAACGTATGTTCTCCCTCGGAGGATCGCCTTTGAAGAACTAGTGTTCTGGGGATGTCCTTCAGTTGTTAGGCAGAGACCTATATGATGCTTGGGTTGTACTCATTTGTCAATTGGATTAGCCGTATGGAGGTGTCTATCCTTAAGAAACTTCGTACCAGTATTCTCAAGTGATTGTTTTGAGGTCATAGCTAAAGAATTAATACCTAATTTACGGTTAGACATCACTTACAAGTTATATCCATCTATGAAGTATTGAGTAGGAGCAATAGTTGACAAAAAAAGACGTATCATTAATATATATTGAGAGAGAAAACTATTTTTTATTTTTTAATTGCTATGCATACTAAATTAAAAACAATATTGTTGCTAGATATATAGTATGATGACTTGGATCATATTGTTTTTATAATTTTATTTGCATTTCATAGTGCAAATCCGTTTATACTTTATACTACTGATTGGTCAAAAGTATATAGAATGCTCTAGTATATAATATTTATTTGGAATTAATTCCGTTGGTTTATATATATATATATCGTTTAAAATATAAAATATAATAGATAATTCCTCATCGCATTATTAGAAAATAAATTAATTAATTAATCTTGAAAATGTACAAGATCCAAACATCTGATACAAATACAACTTGGCTTCCGGACGGAGCTCTAATTCTGCACACGGCGGAGTACACGGCCAACGGTGGCGGAGGTCACGATCCTGCAGGGGCGAGACTGAGGTGCAAATCGAGACCGTCAAAGTTGGGCCCACCACTCCCCTTGGAGAACTTACTCAACGATGGTCCATCCATCCTTCCAGTGCTCCTGCCCTGTCGTTGATGATGAGACTCCATCGTCATGGACGACGATTCAGTCACACTGACGCCATACGGCAAGCTCCCACCGCCACCCCTCACGCCAAGGCTCGGGAAGACGCAGCCGTGCGAGACATGGAAAGAAGGCGTTGTCCGCGCCATGTAAACCCACGACGACGGGGTCGCTGGACCCCCAGTAGGAATCATGACCGAACCAGGTGGTGCTAGGAGGTGCGGAGGCGGTGAAAAGGCCGAGATCATCGGGTTCCTGACGAAGGATACGGCGTTGTTCCGGCGTGCTTGCATTTGGGCCCGCTTGAGCTGCTGGCGTTCCTTCTTGTGCGCGTTCTGGTGTCCTCCTAGGGCTTGAGAGTTGGCGAATTCTCTGCAGCAGTACTGGCACTCATACTTTCTGTCTCCGGAAGAAGGAAACACACCTCCGCCTCCCTCCTGCGATTCCGATGAGGTGGTTGTCATGTTTGCAGCTTCGAAAGATGATGATTGATCTTCCTCGTCGGAGACATTGAAACCGAAGAGCTTTACACTTTTGGTAGTTGTATTAGGGTTAGCAGCTTTGCCATGATAGTAATCTATTTCTTCCATAGAACACGAGAGAGATCGAGAGAGAGTGAGAGGAAAAGGTATAGAAGGATATGGCAAGGGCAAAGAGTTACTGCATGTGTGGGGATGTATATATATTGATGGCAAAATATAAATTATAGTGCCTACAGTGGACTCAACTCATCTATAAACTTTAATTCAGACAAAATCTCTTCCTCCAAAGACTTTCATGATTTGGTATTTTCCATCATTGAGGAGGAAAAACGTGCATAAACGTTTTTTCATTGATTTTTTCTTTCAGATAATAGACTCACTATTTCATGGAGTATCATTTGGTGTACTTTCATAACACTGTGTGTAGCATAGAAATCAGGTCATATATATATGAAATTATGTATACTTTAAAGCAGCAAGTGGGGATTATTATATATATATATAAGTATTGAATATCTATATCTCATTAGGGTCGGTCTAAAGAAATTAAAAGGAAATTGAAGGAGAACTTAACGTGAGAAACAACGTGATCGAAGAGCGATTGTCTCATAAAAGTTTGCATATTTTGTTTTGGTCAATTAAAAGTTTGCACTTGTGTTGGGCAAATTCTAACTTTTGGCTTGATCGAATGGAACGTAAAAGACCTCTCTATCACACTATTTTTCTCTATATATATTTCTCTCTCACTCTCTCTCTATATATATATTAAATTAAATTTCAATCATAGACCCTCCATGTTTTCATAGTGCTCCAATAATGTCCTTAATTTCCACTTTGCGATTTGAATCACAATATATGTATGCATTATCTGTATTTAGCCTATATTTTATCACTACAAGAAAACAGTATGCAGATGCCAACTTTTTTATTATGTTTCTAAATAATTGATTATGCAATAAATAATATAGTTGTCACCATTATATATATATATATATATATATATGTGCGACAAATATATTGTCATTGAAAGGGATCTCTTTAGTTATAACTATTTTGGTCACTAAAATAATATAATGTAGTAATAAAAATTGTTGCTGCGTAATATGTGATTTAACAGTAAATTAATAGTTGTTGTGATGAGTAGATTTAGTAGCAGTTATGTTCGTCACTAAAATACATTAATTAGTAACATTGCATTATCGCCACTAAATCAGGCTAAACTCTACTAAATGCTAGGGGTGGCAATCGTGTCGTGTCGTGTCTAATCGTATCGTGTTTCTAAACGTGTCTCAAAACATCAGACACGAACACGACACAATTAAGAACGACCTGATTGATACAGATTTACACGATTAAACACGAAACGACACGTTACACGACCCGATTAACACAAAAAACATTAATTTTATAAATTTTTCTGAATGTGTCACGATTAGTTAATCGTGTCTTTATTTGTGTCACAGGTATACACGACACGATTAGACACGATTAGTTAATGGTGTTTATACAGATATCCGCAGATCTGAGTTATTTAGACATGATTATTAATTATGTCTAAACGTATAAGAGTTGTTTAGACACGGGATCCGTTAAGGTCAAACTCATATACGCTTTAAAACAGATTGTGTTGTGTCGTTTAATCGTGTCGTGTTAGAAATTGTCACCCCTACTAGATGTGACGAATCCCTATTAATGTTAATAAAAAAATAGATTTTGTATAAGTTTATCTTTCTAAACTAACCTACCATAAAAACAGTATTTATTATTCTACCCTATTCATCATTGAATTTCAACTTAACCCTAGAAATAGAGTCACACACATCAATTTTTCATGCTGCAACCGTTTTTCACTTCAAACCTAAGATTTTCTTAATAAGGGTAGACTGATTACATGGATTACCACTGTACCCCTACAGGAAACTATAGAATCAACGTCGGTAAAAAATTGTTGCTAAAGGCAGAAAACTGTTGTTAACGTTTAGTGTCAACAAAAAAATTTTGGCGGTAGCCCCATCATAAAGGTTATACCTACGGCAATTTGCCGTTGTAAAAGATTTGTCACTGTTAGAATGACACTCCCCATTTATCTTTTACAGCGACATTCGTTGTTATTAAACACACTTCAAAAGTGACAACAAATTTTGTTGATCTTATAAATGAGCTTTACTGATGAAATACTTAATCGTTGAATTGCATTTTTAGCAGTGACTTTGAGGGACTATTTTTTATTCGAAACAACGTCCATTAACTTGTTGTTAATACATGTATTTAGTTACTAGTGACTACAAATTCACCATTAAATACATGTTTTTAGTTATAACAACCATTAATATCAGTTTATGTCGTTGCTAAACACATACTTTTTGTGTCAACAACCACTAATCATTGTTAAATACAAACTTTGGTGATGTGTTTTTATTAATTATTTAGTTATTGCTATATGATATGAACTACACAATACATTTTCAAAAATATAATATATTATTTATCCAATAATATATACACATCTTAATAAACATCAAAAATACAAACTTATAATAATTTTGAACGTAAATGCATAGTTTTCTAAATCAGATGAAGACCTAAAACTAATGTGCTTTTATACTTGAGATGGGTGTGAATTCGGAATGTCGGAACTACGATTTCATGAACGTCTATAGTTCACGATCCCCTACAAGATTCAATAATATCATGTTATCATATTTATAGAAAGGAAACACGATAAATGCAATTACAAAATTATTTAACACAATAATCTCAACACACACTACATAACAAACATACTACATAAACACCTTAAGACAATAATTCAACACAAGACACTTCAACACATAACAAACACACTACATATTCTAACAAATTAACTACACAAACTTGAGCATTATTTTGTAACAAATTGCTTCATCATGCCTCAAATCAACAATCCAAATACAATGTACTCACAACAAAATTAACATTTCATGGGAAACATATATCAACTCAGAAAACCACTCCAAGAAGCACAAACCTACTTCATTTCAGCAATACTACATACATGCATAAGTTACAACAAAATAAGCACATATCTGCTTCAGTTCAGTAGCGAAGATGCTCAAATTTTCAAATTCAACATCAGCTAGGCAATATACCTCTTTTTCGAGCCATTTAGCTTAAATCCATTAGAATTTGCAAAGAATCCATCGATTTCCGAACTGTATATAGTTTGGTGAACGAGGAAACAAGTATAAGAAAGTAAACGTAGGAACCAAATAAATAGAAAAGACACTGTTATATATTTTAAGCACAAAAAAGGGACTGGTTTTGTCATCTTCGATGACATATCCTCATTCAAATTTAGCATAACAATCTGAGTTAATTGTCCTTCTATCCCTTCGAATTCACTTGCACTATCAATCTATGAGCTCAAAAGAAAACACGCTCGTGTACATTGCCGATATTTAGAGTCTCATCCACTGACATTTAGCACTAAACCTCACTCGATGCTAGTCCAAAACAGTTCTAGCCGTTTACACACACAATCTCAGGCTCTGAACAACTAGCTCACGAAAATTATCTAAGATTTCCAAATTCCCCATACATTAACAGAGAGAAGCAATTCAACGAGCTCAACAACCCCAAAAGAAACAAACCTAGTTTAAAAGAGGAAATCCGCAAATTACTAACCTCAAAATGGAGGATCCATTCATGGCCTAAGCAGGACACGAGAATCCCGAATTGGAGACCTGAAAATTGCTATCGGAGTCGGAGATGTCGTCGATTAGGCCGCAATCGTAGAGCCAATTAGTGCTCTCCTTAGATTCCATCTCAAATCAACGGGGAGATGATCAGAGCTAATTCATGCCAAACCTCTGCTCTTGGACCTCGCCATCGCCCAATATAAACCACAACAGAGCTAATTCAGAGTCCACTTCACTTGCGATGGAACCATCTTGACTCCACGCAAATCCTTGTCCTAGCCGTCGATGTGGCGTTCCCTCCGTTTCCCTCTTCGATTCCCTCCGTCTGTTGGGCGACGTCGGAGTCGGAGAACCACAGAGTTTCCACTCGTCAGGGGAGGGAGAAGCTTCGACGGGAGCAGCCGAGCGGGAGGACTCTTCGAAATGAAGAGGAGGGAGAGGTGTAGCTTAGGGATTTAAATTAGGTCTAGTTATTTTTTTAGAAAACTAAATGGTACATCAATTCGATTTAGTGGCGGTTCTATCGGTTTAGTAAGGGTTCTTAAATTTTAGTGACGACAACGACTAATGTTAGTCGATAATATGCCATAGTTGTTTGTGCATTATTGACATCAACAATAATTGTCACTAAATAAACTATTTTACCAAAATATTTGAATCTGTTACTGAATGTACTAATGTCGATAATATATTAACACGCAAACTTATTCTTACATTTTCGGGTTAAATACCAACTAGCTACCTGAACTTTGGACGTTTTTCAACGAGCTACTCGAACTTTGAAAATTCAAAATGGGTTACCTTAACTTTGAAGAATGTGCAAATAGCTACCTCCGTCCAATTGTCGTCGAAAATTCGTTGGAAAGTCGTTGGAAATCCGTCGAAAAGTCATTGGAAATTCGTCGGAAATTGGACAGAGGTAGATATTTGCACATTTTTCAAAGTTGAGGTAGCCTGCTTTCAATTTTCAAAGTTCGGGATGTCCAAAGTTTAGGTAGCTACTTGGTATTTAACCCTACATTTTCTCTGGTACTTATGTTTTAACGACAACAAAACGACAACAAAATTGAGTAGTTACGGCAAACAACCGTTGTTGTTATCGCTATATTTACGACAAAATTTTCGCATTTGAATATGTACATTTACAACGAAAAAACCATCTGTTACTGGTGGAGTCATTTAACATCAAGTGTTGGTCGACATTACACATTCATCCATGTAAAAAATAAAGTGACGACAAAAATTAACACAAAAAATATCTTATAACAGTGGAAAATATATTGTGCCTAATAAATAATAATAACGACAACAAAAACTGCCGACACAATATACACACATTCAATATCAATTCTTAGCGTCAACACGAAATTCCTGTCGCTATTGCACAAACTTCTTGTAGAACAAGTTCCAGTAAGTCCTACCATCTCTAATTGGTTTTCTTGCATTTCAACGACATCATTTTGTGACTGGGATCGCCTAGAACCTAGAATTGGTGCGTAACTGGATCTATTCTGTTCTGATGGATCTACTTCTGATAGTGTTTTTCTTCTAATATAATCAGCAAATTGAGTTTGAATGTGAGATTCCCACACTCTATATATGACTAACTGATCAAGTAATGGATGGATAACTTTCAAATATTCAACGCTCTGCGTTTCTTCCCCTCCCCTATGATTTGATAGATATCCTGCATTTTGAGATTAGAGGAGAATGCTTTTATTTCAAAGTTCTTGTCATATATATATATATAGTTATATTTTATATGATGTTGATCTTATTCATATATATCCTAATAAAGGAAGGGTAAAAGAAGTGATTTGTTTTGAGTGAAAGCGAATTTGGTTCGAAAGCAATGACTAACGTCGAGTGTTATCAATAGATAGGGAGGGGGACACTTTCTTGAATTCATGGATGGTGAACGGGATTCCATTAACAACGTCACATTCAAATCGATAGTCCATACAATTTGGTACGTATCATAAATAAAGAATATATATATATACATAAAAGATGAAAGTAATCATCCAGTCTTTTCCCAGCTGTACAGGACGCGCATCTTGTCAAAATGTAACTTCATTTCACATGGACAGTCACTAACTGGTTAGTTATTATAAATCTGGTGGAGGGTTGGCTTATTAGCAATGAAGAAGATAGATAAATAGCCATCCACGTGATTACAACTCTCAAGTCACATGATGCAATTCTCCCATGCATGCATGATGCTAAATGAAAACATACATTTACGTCGAGTCACTTACCTTAAAACCTGCCTATATATGCAATGAGATGAACACATCACAATTTAAGTCAGTAAAATCAATGAACCATCAAGTTGGAATGTGGGCTATGGCATTCATTACTTTAGGACTGAAAATGAAGTATGAGTTATAACTGAGGGTCAAGAAGGATCTGCATGATTGATAACAATCCTCCATTCACAGCATTGGATATGTCCTTTTTCTTCCCTTTTGGGTAAAGTGGAACAGGGAATGAATATTTTGTGAGAAAGAAAATAAAAGAAACTAGAGTAACGTATTGCATCTGCCAGCTGCATGCCCCACCCCCACCTCCTTCCTTAAAAGCTAAGCTAGCTTTTTCTTTCATATCTTACACTTTGAGATCATGTCCCTCCATCGACGTTGTAACATCATCATGACGAAACTGCATAAATTCAATTGATTTCAGAAAAAAATTTATTGTCAAAGAACTATGGAGAGAAACAGAGAGAGAGAGACAGACAGACAGACAGACGGTGTTGTGTTGATTTAATGAATGTACGATTATGTATCTTCCCTCTAACTAACTAATTCCTCCAGTTCAACTGCCAAGGGTAACTCAATCCATGTACAACAGTCTCTTTAAGCTAACCCCGACCTGTCGCGGTTCAAGAGTCATCACTCATTTTGAGAGTTTATGTGTCTTTACGAGTCACCGCCAGGTTGATGTCTGCATATCCAGCTTCAGATACGCATGGTTCATGCTACAAACATCCTCCTCTACTCCATTTATATGCATGGATCCTCCTATTCTTTATCTCTCTCTACTATTGGCCAAAAAAAAAAAAATCTCTCTCTACTTGCATTATTATTATTATTATAATTATTATAATTATTATATTATATATATATATGTGTGTGTGTGTCCATTTCGTGAATTAAGTCAAAACTAACTAGAGTGTTGTGTTGTGCTGTGTCCCACTTGTTTGTTAGGGTATGTTTTCAGGTGAGTTCACAATTGGGCCATCTCTTTTGTTTATGTGATGATGATGAAATTGTGTTTGCGTGATTGACGTTGAAATTTATTATTTGTTTACCAGATCTCTCCGAATCTTACTTACTACCCTATGTCCGTCTAATTGGCAACCAAAATCCATATATAAAAAAATTATTATAATCAAACACAAGCAATTAATCAATCCTATGCTATATCCTATAGGGGTGAGCTTGGGCGGGCTGGGACGTTTTTTTTTGCAAGACCGAGTCCAAGCCCGAAATTTCGGTCTTCACTTTTGGAGGACCGAGGCCGACTTCGGTATAAAAAGCACGCCCGAGTCGGTCTTGCTTGACTCGGGCCGGTCTCGGTCCATTACCGAAATATTCAGTCTAAAAAAATAATACATTTTTTTGTCCAAATCTTCATCAAATTTTGAACATACAAACACAAAACACAATAGATTAGCACAAGTGTGGCGGGAGTTGCTAACTTGCTGAGTTTTTTAGAATGCGGAGGCGAGAGACCGAGACCTAGTTGGAGAAGTTGATGTATAGTATAGTATTTTGTATTAGGATTTTAGACAACTCGGGCTGGGCCAGTCCGAATCGGGAATTTCGGGAAAAAACCCGAGCCCGATTTTAGAGGAAAAAAAACGCCCGCTCGGTCTCGGTCTTAGACGGGCCGGTTTTGTCGGGATTTCGGTCCAACCAGTCTTTTTTGCTCACCCCTAATATCCTATCCTATCCTATGCATTCATTCATATACATTAAATGATTTTTTCTTAACAGCTTTGATTCAAGAGAAAAGTATGAAAAAGATGTAATATGTTTGACCAAAGTGGTAAAAGCGAAACAATGTTTATTTTTGATGCAACATATTGGTGATGTTAGTTTTTGATGAAGTCCGTTTGTGTCCGTTAAAAAATTCCGTTAACACCGCACATGTCTTGCACGTGACCTCTGTTTGATGTTAAATTCCTTAAATGTCCCTGTCTTCACTCCGTTATTCCTATTCTCGATCGTCTACTTCGTCTTCCTTGCGCTTTTTATGTCGACTGAATGAGACAGAGATCATTGAACCCCTCATCCGACGAAATGCAATCCTTGCTGTCATGGCACTCTACAAGCTCCCACAAGGTGAGCAACTGCTTGATTTAGCGCCAGAGATCGTTGAGAAGGTTCTTGCATTTGAGATGGACTCTTCAAGTAAGAGAAATGCCTTCCTCATGTTGTTTAATTGTGGTTAGGACAGGGCTTTCAATTATCTCTTCACACACATTGATAAAATCAATGTTTGGGGTGAACAGATGTAGATGGTAATACTGTAGTTGATTAAGAAAGCATGTAGATCGAACAAGGGTGAAAAGGGAAAGTACATTAAGATTATCATATCTCTGTTGAATGCACCATCGAGTGCTATAGTATATGAATGTGCAGGGACCCTTGCCTCGCTCTCATCAGCACCTACGGCCATCAGGGCAGCAACAACCACTTATTGTCAGCTTTTGTTCTCACAGAGTGATAGCAATGTCAAGCTCATTATTCTCGACAAGCTGAATGAGCTCAAGGGCTCGCATAGGGAAATTATGGTAGAGATGGTAATGGATGTGCTCAGGGCTCTTTCCAACAACTATGAGCAAATGACAAGTTTTACGAAACAGAAAAACATAATAACAGGGAAGAGTGAGGCATTTAATCTTTTTAAGTTGAAAACAGAATGTTAGCATTCACATAGTAGTGAGGTTTGGGCAGATGACAACACCGTTACGACATATCAAGTGCTTCAAGTTCACAACAAGAATTAAAAAGATTAGAGAACTATCTACATTTGACAGAAATCTCTAGCAGAATGTACTATGTTAGCTGAATATCTATATAGCTACTTGTCCAACCACAACTAGATGCAATAATATCATACATACGCATATACATATTGACAATATTGAATACAAAGTGTATTAAACTAAATGTCCTATGCAGCCTACAACATGAAATATTCCATCCAAAATGGTTGACTGGAACATACTATCAATATTGAATAGCAGACAGGGATGCATATAACTCGGTTTACATTAGTCTTACTTGTACATGCATGTAGCTACCAAGTGATTGTACAGGAGCGGGAGGAGGCATAGGCACTGAAGGAACATGATAACCACCATAAGGGTCATATGGAGGAGGTGGAGGCGGCATCATATACCTGGAAAAACAACAATGTTCCCAAAGGACTTACATTAAAATGGACATCACAAACATGTTTGGAATTTCATAAACCAATGCAACACAAACCTCTAGAAATGGTAAATGCGACTAAAACTTGACATACCCATGTGGTCCCCAGATAGGAGGTGGAGGATAAAAATTAGATGGGCTAGCCTAACCTGCTTGTGTATAGTCACCACATGTTCCCCAAATATTCATGTACCTGAATTTCTTGCTCCAAACCGCATCTGCTGAGCTAAAGAAGAAGTTTATATTCAAATTCAACTCCAACTTGCATTTACCCTTATGCTGATGTTGTTAATTTGACATATGTTGACATACAACATGATACAGTTGTGGGCTAGAGGGTTCTCTCTATCTCACTTTAATATATCAGTTGGGAATTCTTAATGGGAAGCAGAGGAGAATTCAGTTCGATAATGAGGATTAATGGGCATAGAGACACTTCAGTTCGGTAATTGAAGGGGAAATATGATGAGGGTAGTTTCAATATTTTCAAATTTGTTTATTTTAACGTTCAAAAAATAGTCACGTGAGATGCACGTGTAAAGTTTAAACGGAAAAATTAACGAAAAACCAAACGTTTCTTCAAAAACCAACAAAATGAAACGTAATACATCAAAAACTCGAGGCTCAAAACAAGTTACACCAGTTACCAGTTTTGGCAAACAAATTACATATTTTTCATACTTCTCCCTTGACTCAAATCATAGATTATAAATGCATATCACTTTGAAAATTACACTAAATATATACACTATTTCTAAATTTACTTATTTTCACAACTATAGTAGAAGATAATGTATATGAGAGACCCACACAAGAGTCCTCAAATTTGGGTTAGCTAGAATTCAAGTGTGGCCAAGCATAAGTATTTCAAGTTTGAGCTTAACCGGATTTTACATTCGGCGTACTGAAGTTTAAAGTACACAAATTACTTGAGTCGAGCATTAGCATGATCATGTTCGACTTGATTATTGCATAGACTCGAATCAAGCTCAACAAAGTTTTGATATTTTTTAGTTGAATTTGAATGGTAATTAAGAATAAGTCATCCAATGTTGAGAAGTAAGCGAGTAGACCATGCATTTCAGTAGGGACAATCCCAAAATAATGTCAGTCAATACACAAAACTCATGCTTTTCCGAGTCATTTCAAGAATATGAAACTCCCATGATTTCATTTATATTGATTATAAATTTAAATACAATGGTTGCTTTTAGGGGTTAGTACTTATTTAACAGCTAGGGTCTAGACAAATTGCTAGTTAACTATTTTTTTTTTGAATAAGTTGTTGGATAATTTACAAAATAAAGTTACAATTTGCTAGTTTTGCCTAAATTACTATTAAATGGTGATGGGAAATTGCATTTTGTTTATTATCTAACTATGCTTTTTCTGCAAATTGGTAGTTGAACTTTCAAAAGAAAAAATAAATCCAATTTGGTAGGTTGGATGTGACAGACATGTCACATGTGCATGGCTCTGTTATCATTTTACAAAAAATTAGACAAACTAACATCATTCAACTTCATTTAAACACTAAAATAGAAACAATTTACAACCTCCATCAAAATTTGTCGGTACTAAAATCTAATCTTGAACATAATCTTTAGAGTTGACACTTTTTGTCATGACAAAATATTTAATTTAACATCAACGTATATTTTGCAGATAAAATAAATATTTACTGTTGATTATTTCATTGCTTTAAAGTTAACTTGAAACAAAACCAGTGTCAACACCATTTTAGTTGCATTTTCACATTTTAAACATATTTGTTGACAAAACTAATAAATGCATAAAAGTTGGTAAAACAATGTCGACAAAGCTTGGAGTATAAATAGGGTGTAAGTAGATTTCTTGATTTTTCATTTTCTCATTCATCTTGAAAAAGCAGAATTTATAATCCTGTGAAATTTTAACGGGTATATGCTAATGACAAGAAGCAAAGACAACTTGCATCTGGAGTGATATGTAATAATTCTCACTTACACTAGATAGGTTGATCGCGATGAGGAATTTGAACATGTATGTATGAAACAAATAAAATCATTTCTAACTTGGGTTTAGACTACCAAAAGATAAATGCATGTATAAATAAATGAGTATATTTTATTTACCAATGAGTGCAAGAGTGTTGATGTTTGTCCAATATATGGTCGATCAAGTTGTTTTTTCGCATAGATACAGTGTTGAAGGAAATGATATGTTAAGGACACCTAAATGAAACTAACATAGGGTTCTTGTGAAATTTGTTCATTAATTCTCACTAACTTCAAGTCTTGAAAGATATTTCCGAGTCACAAAAAAACGTAGAGACTATGAGTTGGCATTAAAGAACAATCAAAGATTGTGTACTAAGACATTCGACTGATACTAACGCATGTACAACACTCGATTATACATGGATCACCTGAGATGTGCTTGAAAGATACAAATTATTTACTCTCCATGTTGATACATGGTCCAAAAGCTCTGACCAATGATGATGTATATTCTCAGTCGTTAATGGATGAGCTCAACGAGTTGTAGGAGCATGATGCTTTGACATATGATGCCTCAAATAAGCAGAACTTCCAAATTAAACAACAATAAACGATCTACCTATTTCTGCTAACTTATCTGGTTGGGCTACTTATGGTAAATTGTTTTGTCTTGTTTGTCAATCTGACACTCATTATAATAGAATGAAGATGTAGAGAAAATGTTATTTTATGGGTCACAAACGATTTCTATCACTTCATCACGTTTGGACGTAAATAAAAGGTCATTTGATAGCAAACAAGAGTTAATGGCTCGTCCAAGTAGGTTATTGGGTGATGAAGTCTTGCAACAATTCGAATAACTTGTTGAGAGTCAATTAAGAGAGACTCCACCTTCAAGAAAGATAAGGATAGACTCCATTACATGTTGTTGAAAGAAAAATACTATTTTCCTCCAATTACCATATTTGAGAAAACTGTTATTGCCCAATAACTTTGATGTTATACACATTGAGAAAAATGTTTGCGATAATCTCATTGGAATGTTGTTAGGTGTTGGTGGGAAAAGTAAAGATAATTTCAAAGCTTGACTTAACATGAGAGTTATGCGAATAAGAACTTCACTTCATCCCGTCGAGAAAAGAAAGAAGAAGATAATGTTGTCACCTTCATGTTATACCCTCTAGAAAGAGTAGAAAAATATTTTGTTTTATTTCCTATGAAATTTAAGGCTCTTGAGTGGTTATTTATCAAATATTTCATGTTGTATGAAGGTATTCAACAGAAAAAGTGTTAGTTTGAAAAGCTATGATTACCATGTTACTCTTTAATGTATTTGGTTTGTTGTTATTAAAGGCTCACTTCCTAAGCATGTATACACAACATTAATAGACATGAGTAATACCTTTAAGGTACTATTTTCTAAAGAGTTGCACTTGAATGATTTAGAAAGGATGGAGTCTCAACTTCCAAACACAATGTGTAACCTCAAGAGGGTTTCCTCACCGGATTTCTTCAATATCAATGTTCATTTTATAGAAGATAATGATAAAATAAAATAAGATGATTAAAAAACAATTGAAAACAATGGTTATTTTTATTGAACATCAATATGACAAACAAGTCATAGGAGATCAGCATGAGAAGTGACATGAAGTGAGCATGGATAGAAGTGGATGCTGTTTTGTTTCAGAATTAATGTTAACGTAGATTATAGTTGTTTAACATATTTATATTAGTTGAAGGACTTAGTTTAGATAAGTTAAAATATTAGGGATAAAATGAAAATTGTTTATGCTAGGTTAGTTACTGTTAGTTAAGCTGTGAAGTGTACTACATATTCACTGTAATCTGCTTTAGCTAATACATTGACAAATTTTCATTCTCAGAGTTTTTATATTCTTTATGTCATGTGTAAAAGATGAATTTCACATGGTATCAGATCCTGTGAAGTTGTTATCTTCACTCTTCGATCTTTTTTTCTCTTTGCCTTTTCCGATTGCCGATTGTTCATCATTTGCCGATTGGTCATCATCTTTTTTATCCTTCTTTTCTTCGATTACCTGAATTCATCAATCCCCTCTTTTTATGTCTACCTTCAATGGTAGAATGTAAAGCCCCAATCATTGGTTCTGATCACCTGCTATTTCTCAATCCTTCTAACAACACCGACTTGTCACTTGTTTCTTTTCAACTTTCTGGAACTGAAAACTACTCGATCTGGAGCAGAGGGATGAAGATAGCACTTCTTGCTAGGAACAAGTTGGGCTTCATCAATAGAGAGTGCAAAAAAGGAGATCTTGACGAATCTTTACACAACTTATGGGATAGGTGTAATGCCTATGTTTTTGCTTGGATTATAAATGTGGTGTCAAGAGAGTTGCTGAGCAACATAATATATTCCGAGGATGCTCTCTATGTGTGGAATTACCTTAAAGAAAGGTTTGACAAGGTAAATGTTTCAAGGATTTATCAATTGCATCGAGAGATTTCTGTCGCTCACCAGGGAATTGACTCAAGCCACAGTTTACTTCAACAAACTAAGGATTCTTTGCGATGAATTTGCTGCAGTTTGCAGCCTACCAAACTGCAATTGTGAACTGTTAAAACGTCATACAGAGGATGCCAACAACATCAAGATTTTTTAAACGAAGACTACCATAACGTACGATCCAATCTTTTGTCAATATCAAAACTACCATGTGATCTTAACTGTGTAGTTCACTTTTATCCAAATTTTTTGTCTTTCAGGATCTCTCCAGTGGGAATCCGTGGTTCAATTTAAGTATGATGCTCTGCTTGTGTTAAAAGACTTTGTTGCCTTAATTGAAACCCAGTTCGATACCTCGACGAAGACTATCAAAATAGATAATGGTAGGGAATTGTTAATAAATAAACCATTTCATTTTTTGCTTGCAAAGGAATCATACATTAGACTACATGCCCCTACACCCCCATCAAAATGGGGCGGCTGAGAGAAAACACAAACATCTTCTTGAGGTTGCAAGGGCTTTGAAATTTCAGCGTAACATGCCTGATCGATGTTTTTTTTGGGGGGAAGTGTGTTTTGAAATCATATTATTTAATAAACATGCTGACTTTTGCAGCTATTAATTTAACTCCCTTTAAAAAGTTGTAGAATAGGCCACACAGTTTAGAACATTTAATAATATTTGGATACTTATGTTATGGAAAACACTTAAATCCTCAACACAAATTTGTTGAGCGTTCTTTTCCTTGTGTTTTTTTGGGTTATTCAAATTTCAAGAAGGGGTACAAACTTTTCAATTTGAAAAGCATAACCTTTTATTTCAACGAAGATGTAAGTTTTTTTTGAAAATGTATTCCCTTTTAGAATTCAGAATCCTTCTTCGGAACAATATGTCTTTCCTAATGATATTCATAATGAAAGGTTTCAAGATATTGATCAGAATAATGATGATTATGAAAGATATGAGATTAATATAGACAACAATTTGGAACAGAATACTGCAGATCCTGATGAACAAACAGAACGGGATGAACCTAAAGTTGTCAATATTCGTAGGTCGAATAGGATATCTAGACAACCATCTTGGCTTGAAGATTATGTTGTTACTAACAATATTTGTACAGATCACCTTATGTCACATGTTTTATCATATAAAGTATTGTCAAACATATACAAAGCTTTTATTTCGGACATATCCAAAATTCCATAACCAGTGAGCTTTATCGAAGCAAAAAACCATCCTGATTGGGTAAGTGCCATGAGGTAAGAAATATCATCACTTGAAAAGAATAAGACATGGTAAGTGGTTCATTTACCTACAGGTATGATACCTATAGGTTTTAGATGGGTATACAAGGTGAAGTATCATTCAAATGGGAATGTTGAAAGGTTTAAAGCGCGACTGGTAGCAAAGGGATACAACCAACAATATGGAATCGATTGCCTTGACACTTTCAGTCATGTGGTGAAAATGGTAACAATAAGGGTTATCTTATCATTGGCAGAAGCTTATAGGTGGGTTATTTTTCAAATGGGTGTTGTTCCAACCTTCTTGTAGGGAGACATATATGAAGAAGTATACATGGACTTACCTACTGGTTTCAGCAGTCCGAATTGCAAAAGGATGGTCTGTAAGTTAACCAAATCCTTATATGGTTTAAAACAATCATCTAGACAATGGAATATTAAGTTAACTCATGCTCTTGGTTCTAATGTTTCAAAGCAAACATGATTATTCATTGTTTACTAAAAAGAAGAATAATGAAATAGTGATCATTCTTGTGTATGTTGACGATTTGTTAATCACTGGAAGTTCAATTAAGATGATTGATGAATTAAAACGTGTTTTAAGAAGAAACTTCAAAATGAAAGATTTAGGAGATTTGCATGACTTTTTAGGAATTGAAGTAGCCTGAAGTTCTAATGGTATTGTTTTGAACCAAAGGAAGTAGTGCTTGGAATTGCTATCAGAAAATGGTTTGAGTGGATCAAAGCCTTTCAAAACACCAATGGAAGTTGGTTTAAAACTGACAACTATTGAATATGATCGATTGTTTAACTTAAACAAAAATGATTCGGTTCTTCGTGATGTTACTCCGTACAAAAGGCTGAATTGTAAATGATTATAGCTTACACTAACTAGACAAGATATTGCATACTATGTTCAACATATTAGTCAATACTTACAGCAACCCAAACAGTCTCATATGGAAGTTGCTATTCGTGCTGTCAAATATTTAAAGAATCAGTTTCGATTGGGTATTGTCTTACCTTCAGAAAACAGCTTGCATTTGCCAGCATTCTACGATTCAGATTGGGCAAGCTGTCTTGAAAGTAGGAAGTCTATTGCAGGTTATGTTGTTCAGTCAGGAGAATCAGTTATTTCTTGCAAAGTCAAGAAACAGGGAACAATGTCAAGGTCATTAGCAGAATCAGAGTACCGAAGTATAAGCATGACAGTTTCTGAAGTGGTTTGGGTTAAAGGTTTGTTGCATGAGGTGAATATTGATCATAAAGATCCTGATGTGATATCTTGTGACAAAAAGCAGCTCTACAAATTTCTTCCTAAGTACTTAGCATGGTATAACCAAATGATTGTCACGTTGATCCAAGATAAAAAGCCCATAGTGGATGTTCATAGGGACACTTGAACCTCACGGAAACAAGTCGATGTTGTTGGTTAGTGATATTTAATTCATCTTGAATATTTGCTATTACTACTAACTGATAATTTTGCGTTTAATAGATGAGAACTATCTGTCATATGACCAAACTGGGTAAAATGTTGTTGAAGAGAGCAACATGGAGTTAAAAGAAGTATGCTGAGGATTTGATTGAAGCTTCTTGCTACTCCCACGAGACTCGTGAATGGAACAATATGAACAAATAATGAACCAACCAGTGACATCAAGTGAGGATGAAGAACCCGACATTAGACTTAACAATCCATATCTACAACCACGGGTTACGCAAGACCTATAACCTGCTCTTGAACATAGTGGATATGATTGTCTCGCTAAGATTAAAAAGAATAGATATCGAGATGGCAGTAGAGGGGTGGTCGAAGGGGTTGGATGCCGTAGTGAAATTGTAAATATTGATTAAGTTTAACTATGGATATTGATATTTTGTTTAATTGATTCCTCTATTATTATTATTCTTTTGTTTCATTTGTGTATTCGCATTAAATAATAATTATATAAAAAAAAGACTTGCGGATTAATTGTTTTACAGCAAACCTAAAATACCACCCGCGAATATCATTCGCGAGTGGTATTTTGGTTGTTCACCACCCGTGAATGGTATTCGCGAGTGGTATCTGGAACCGCGAATGGCATTCATGGGTGGTACCTTTTAAGCGAACCCATTAATAGCATTCACATATGTGTTTTTTTTCCAGACTCATACCCGCGAATGACATTCGCGAGTACGTATACATTTGTATTTGTTTAAAAAGTGAGGATATTTCAGTATTTGCTTTTAATTTGAGATATATTTCGGATAAAATTTCCATCTTCAACTCCAAATTGAGAAATATAAGTAGCGAGAACTCTCAAAACCTTGAATACAAAATCAATTCTAGCTTTTGCACGCTTTGCTCTAGCATGGACGTTTAAACCTAAAAATTGAAGAACAAACTGAAGTTACACACGACTTCACCCAAAAATTACATAAATACATCAAAATCTGCACCAATGAATACACAAAAATCATTGTAAACCAATTGCATTAGTAGAACATGCATATTTTTGGAGAACTTCACCTTGAACTATGAATTGGTACGAGCGTTCCAAAATTGGGTGCGGTCACAAACCGATTCACCATTTCGTTCAATCCCAACACCAAGAGGATGCAATTGATGTGTAAGCAAATCAATTAGAGAGTTTTTGACTTACCAAAACTTGCTTGTGTCGTTCGTTATATTACATGTCGGTCGCCATTGATTGAATGTCTCTAAGATTGAAGTAAAAAATAGTTGCACCAAGAAGAATTGATGTTTGTGAAGAGGAATAAACTGTGACTATATTTATATGTTAAAGAAGGAAGAACGACTAGAGTCTCAAGGTAAAAAGAAGAACAACTGTTTTATTTCTAGGTTGTTAATGTCAATAAGATAAACCGACGTAGTTTTGAGCAAGTTAAATTTTTTCATTACTTTTTTAAATAAACAAAGTTGTAATGTCGTAGTCTCTTTTATGTATTTGTACTCTCTCTAATATATTGTATGTTGTACTTGTACATTATATTCTATTATTATATTCATGAACGTGTAAAATATATATTATATATTGTCTTAGGATCTTGGTTTGTGGGTTCAACGAACCTAGATATTCGAGGATCTGGTTTTATCAAACCCAGATACTTGAGGAACTGGGTTGGGCGAACCTAGTTGTTTGAGTATATCGGTTCACGAAACCCAGAAACTCGAAGTTTTGAGATCGATGAACCCAGAAAGCCAAAAATCCGTGTTTCAAAACTCAAAAACAGGAAAACAATAATATGCTAAATGATTGAAATTACGTCACAACTGAGAGATGAGGATGAGGAGAGGAGAGAGCCGATTATAGAAAAAGGAATTTGACCTATTAGTGAAGTTAAGGAAAGAGAATTGAAGTTAGGGAGAGGCACCTATAAACTTTATTTTTCCATACTAAATATATGACCGAAATAATATATTTTTTATTAAACATATATATTATAAGGTATATATTTTGTCGGTAATATAATAGCATTTATCATCTAGTGATGTCGCTGGTAAAAATACACCATTACTAGCGAATAAATTAGTTCATATGTACTTATTTTTACCAGCAAAACATATTAGTTTGCCGGTAATTCTGTACTTTTATTGACAAAAACAAATTTTAGCCGATAACGCTCTTTTTACGTTGATTTTGTTTTGTGGTTGGTTACAAAAATTTACTTGGCCATTTTTTTTGGATCGTATATACTAAACATGTCCACAGTGGCGGCAAATTGATAACAGTGATTACTAAAAAAAGAAGTTGTTTATATATAATTTACACCAACTACATTAGACACTACAAAGATACTTTTAAAGTATAACTTTCATTTGTTGCTGATTACCTGTATTAGTGTTGCCGATGTGTTGCCACTATAATGTTTTTCGAGGTAAACTATTCGGCAACGGAAAAAATTCACACAAAACATGGGCTTTAGCTACAACAATTTATGTGACACTAAATCAGTTTATAACCACGATACTAATGTCGACACAAAATATCTTATATACTTATAGTAAAAATAAAATAAACAACCCAAGGTACAAGATATGCAGTTATTGTCTGTAGTTGTAGACCAACATTTTTGTAGTGGGGATGTCATCTAGAGGCTTAGTATCTAAGTGTTATTTCAAGTTTGACTTCTTTTTGTCAACTAAGGGCTTTCATTGAAAATTCCTTTATTATTATAAGGGTTAATTACCTCAACCGTTACCTATGTTTGACAATGTGACTGAACCGTTCAAACTTGAGCTCAACCGTTACTTAAGTTGACACATGTGACTGAACCGTTACTATCACCTAACTGCCGTTATTTCTTCCCGTTAAGTACCACCATGTGCTTGTCACGTGATTAACTTGTAAGGTGAAGTTCCCAAACTACCCCCAACATACTGTTCACTTAACAACAACTGATTCTTAGAATCAAGGAACAGGAGAAGCAGTTTGCGCGCGAAGAACCTTCATAATCGAAGAACTGAAGAACCGAAGATCTCCAGCCATGAAGTCTGATGAATGCTGTCCTATGGGTTCTGAGAACCGTAGAAAGGTTAGATCTCGGTCCATCTCTTCTGCGTCTGCGAATGCCAACCACAGAGCTTCGCGTCTCCGTTAAATCAGCTGGTACGTGGCAGAATTTCTCGCGCCGATTTCATGGTTGCCCCAATTTTGAGGTAATTTGACAGTGGGTAACCCTAATTTGCAACCCTAATTCGTTTTGCTGCAGTAATTTGAAAGAACAATTGGAATTTGAAAGAACAATTGCAGTAATTGGAGCTGTGTCTGTAACTGAACTGTGTCTGTAACTGAAACTGAAGGATGAAGAACAATGTGTATTTTGCGAAGGTGGTGACTTATCTTTTCTGAACTGTGATTAAAAGGTGACTTAAGTTTGTGAATTGTGATTAAAAGGTGACTTATGTTCGACGTACTGTGATTAAAATGTTACTTAAGTTTGGACATTTTGTTACCCAACCGTTACTAAAATACAGAATACATCAGAAAACACAGAATCCATAATAATCCATCAAAATCCAGAATTCAGAATACATCCCAAAACATGGCCCATCCTATAATCCCAAAATAGGTTCCGTTAATGAATTGTCAAAGAATTCAACACAAATACATTCCATGGTGGTGTGTTCTTGACAGAACTTGCGAAACTGTTCCCTTGGTGGTGTGTTCTTGACAGACAACTCAATGATTGACCGACAAGTTCCAGTTGGGGAGGCTGGGTCAAGCCATCTTCACGTAACGTGGGCACCGTTGAAGCATGACCATTCGTGTTTTCTTGCCCTTCGTATCAAAACAAAACAAAAATATTCAAGCAAAGGTTGCAATACTTCGATGAAACAAAATCAAGTCACTTAGAACAATCCATGTATCTATGTATCTAACAATTACTCAATATGAATGATTAGGAGCACAAAACATGTAATTATGCAGCAATTTACAGCAATTATGCAGCAATTTACAGCAATTATGCAGCAATTTACAGCAATTATTGAATACACGCCCAAATACGAACATATTATGCAGCAATTTCATCATTTCGTACCGCAAACCAACATCAAAGCCCTAATCTTCAATCGAATCGAAGATTAACGAAGTGAAACAGGGTAGAAGAACACAAACCCAAGTCCGAAAACAGAAAGAATGCGAAAAGCCACACAAACCGAAGTTCAATCGAAGCAAAAACACAAACTTACTTCCAGTTGCAGTTCCGAAATGCAATGTCGCCGAGGAGGTTCCTTCCGTGCTGAAAATTGACACTATCGAGGCGGAAGGAGGTGTGCAAGTTTCAGTTGGAGGGAAATGGGAGTTGGATAGGAAGTTGGAGTGTGGAGATGGTTATCAAACGAGGGGAAACGTTGCAAAGTGACAAGAGGGCATTATTGTCCTTTCAAATCGTTTTAATTAGGTCATGTGCTGTGCACGTGACACTTTGACAGTCAGATTTGACGGAAAGTTCACGGAGTAACCTTTCAGTCACATCTTCAAACTTAAGTAACGTTTCAGCTACACAAAAAAAGATGAGTAACCTTTTAATCACATGGGCCAAACATAAGTAACGGTTGAGGTAATTAACCCTTATTATAATGAAAAGAAACTAATACCAAAGCTAGCTTGTTGGTGATGAATCATCTAAAAAAATACTAAAAGCATAGAGGATATTAAAGGAGAAATATGTTCTACATATTCAAGTCGAACCTAGTGTTATCAGAATCAGACCGGTCTTCGAACCAGCGAGGGGGTCGGTTCAACCCGGTCGGACCCGATTCAATGTGCGGTTTACTGTTCAGTGAGTAGTATGGTCTAATAAGAAGAAGAACTAAATGAAGTGCGTAGATATAATTACAAGAAGAAGAAAAAATGAAGTGCGTAGATCTAACATCGCTTGGTCTTGTAGTATTTCTTCTTTTAGCTGCACAATCCTTCCATGCTTCAGCTCATTTCGAGTGGTAGCTTCCCTAGAAAACCCCCACCTCCAAGGCAATGTGACACATGAGATGACTCTGACTGCTGCAAGTCTGGTTGGTTGCAGTATGCCGACTTTCTTCCTTCCTTTACCTCTTTCATCATTTGGCTAGATATGGAACAAATTATGTCTGTTTTTTTCTATCACATGTGTTATTTCCTTATGATGAATTTGTGAAGTTCTTTCTATACGATGTCTTGGACTTGTCACCAAGGGGCCTTATCAATTGCAGCAACAGGTGTCACTATTATCAAGTAATAATTTTATTTCACAACAAGAATCTGTTGCAACAGCAACGAAACTTTCGTGTTGACGCTAACAGTTGTATATATGTATATTGTGTCGACAGTTTTTGTTGTCGTTATCATTACTTATTAGGCACAATATGTTTACCATTGTTATAAGATACATTTAGTGTTAAATTTTGCAGTCACTTTATTTTTTACACTGATGAATGTGTTATGTCGACCAACACTTGATGTTAACTGACTCCATCAGTAGCAGATGACTTTTTCGTTGTAAATGTACATATTTAAATACGAGAAGTTTTGTCGTAAATATATCTATAACAACAACAGATGTATGTCGTAACTAATAAATATTATCGTCGTTAAAACATAAGTTCTGAGAAAATTATATAATAGGTTTGCATGTCAATATATTGTCGACATTAGTATAGTCATTCAGCAAAAGATTCAATTATTGTTGTAAAATAGTTTATATAGTGACGACTATTGTTGTTGTCGTGAAATTGTTTTTAAAAAATTTCAAAATATTTCCCGCTCAAAAGTTCCCTCGCCCTCACAGTGTCATATTCCTTTATTTCACATCCTTACTTCACCTTATTTTCATTTCACTTCACCCCCATCCCCACCCTCTCCATCTCCCTCTCGTCTCCTTCTTGTCGGAGCTGGAACCGAAGCTCGGATGGTCTCGTACAGAACCGAAGCAACTGGTTTCGTCGGAGCTGGACACAACCGAAGCAGCTGGTCTCGTCGGAGCTGGTCTCGTCGAAGATGGAATACGCCATGGATGAACCGAAGCTGGAACCATGCGGGAACAATGCTGCACATATGTAAACCGAAGACTCCATGCCGAACGATTATGGAACGATGATGAACCAAGCTGGAACAGAGTTGGAACGTTGCTGGACCGAAGACTCCATGGATGAAGGTCCGAGAGGAAATCAGTCATGGATGAACCGAAGTGAGCTCGATGGATGAAGCCATGTTGGATGAAGTGCCAAGACAACCATGGATGAAGAAGGATGAAGCCATGTATGAAGAAGGATGAAGCCATGGATGAACAAAAATAAAAAAATCGTCCAGAAAATCGACAAACAGTTGTCATAACTAAACGTAATCTATAACATCGGCAATGTGTTTTCGCCTTTCATCTGTGTTTAACAACAGCGTGATGCCGCTGTAAACCCGAAGTGGGGAGTGTCATCTTAACAGCGGCAAGCCTTTTACAACGGCAAATTGTCGACCTATAGACCTTTAACAACGGGGGCTACCGCGACGAAGATTTCGTCGCTGTTAATCCTTAACAATGGTATTTATGCAGTTAGCAACACATTTTTGCCGATGTGTATGCTCGAGTTTCTTGTAGTGTTTCTACTCTAGTTTGTTAGCTCAATAACTGAATATTCAACTCACTTTCTGTTTTAAATTATTTTTCTATCTGATTAAAAATATCACCATTTTAGTTTTGTAATGATTGGTAGTTCTTATCCGTTATCTGCAGTTGCTATGCAAATGTTGTTTTGCAGTGTATGACATGCACAAAACCGGTTTAAAAAGGAGAGTTAAACTTAACCTAGTCGGTTTAAACCAATTGATTTAGACCGAAAAAACTGATTAGTATGTAAAAAAAAATATCCAAAAAAATGAACCGGAAACCGGTCAGTTTAAAAAAAAAACGAATGTTTTTTTGCAAAACTGGTTAGTTCAACCCGGTTCAAACACTGTTCATTTGTATATCGACCTTTTATCTGAACAAAACCGAATAGGGGTCTGGTTCTCGGTCGGACCGCCAGTCTCGTCCGATTCTAATAACACTGGTTGAAACTGTAGTTTTTGTGGTCTAATTATTGTCCTTAACACATTCCTTTTAGTCTTATTAGGTTTTATGCAATTTCAGGGTTTATATAGCATAAGAATTGCATCAAGATGGAAAGTTGAATATGAGTAGTGTTTTTTGCTTTTTACCATTTCTAATGAAACAACGATGTAGGTAATGGAAGCATCTATTGAGGCTCTTGCATCAAGTAACTATTAATGGTGTTAGAATTTATGTCTCCTAACTTTTTCCTATTATTTTACAATAAGAAAGCAAGTGATGTTTACTCCATTTTCGATTTTGCATTCATAATGCTTATTTTACTAGTTGAACACTATTGTCAATTATTACTTGCTTTCTTTGTATTTACATAATCAAACACTATTGTTGGAGAGACTTAAGAGATTTTAAGAGTTAGACATTTAATTTCATTTAGTACATTATGCATTTACTTTTATTAATTATTGTAAATATTTGAGTTGGATGTGTTTGTATTAAGATGTAGTAGATGATTTAGCAATGAATATTTTTTTAATATATTGACAATGATCAATCTTATAGCTAATAACATGATAATTAATAAAAATACAAAAAAATGTATTTAGCAATGAGTAACAGTTGTTGCCACATAAAGCTGCGGCGGGTGTTTTTAATAATAAATTGCAACACTTACTGCCACTAGCAACATGCACTTATTAATAACATATTTTGATGTTGATACCATTATTTAATGACACTATTAGTTATTATTAATATATTTTATACAATGATAAAATTTGTTCTCACTGAAGGTCGCTTTACCTGCTGAGTTTAGTGGCGACAAGCTTCTACTGGAGGCATTTTCCTGACCTGTCAATCTTTAGCTACAAGTTCTACTAGACCATTAAATATGCTTCCACTAAATGTTAGTGTCGGCTACTAGGCCTTCATTTATAATTGTTTTTACTGTCGCAATAGAATGTTTTTCCTATAGTGTTATTTTTGTAGGGTTATTACATCCAGTAGTCTTCACTTATCATGTATACACGTATGTGTTGCAGAAAGGACACCATCGATCATGACAAAAATTAGAGAGAAAATGAAGTATCTAAGGTTTATTGGGGAGACATAGTCGCAACATTTTAACCACTGATGTAGGAAAGGAAAAACACATGTGAAGGTGTGGTTCCAACACCAACGTGTGAGTCCCGACCACATCCTAATGAACGTATCTCTTCAAGAACCGTTGTCATTGATATGAACTTGATGTTTATAATTAAACCGAAAGACGCATAGGTCATCTAAGAATATAAAATATTCATACATTTCCCCACTTGACCTTTGTCAACTTAATGGTTGAATAACTAAAATGAACGTTTTATATTTGGTTCATCCGACTTTTAACCATCATAATGAAATCAATATTTATTGAATTATTCTGGCCAAACATTAATTTCCACTATACATTATACATTGCCCTTAGAATGAGTCTATTCTTAAAAATAAAATAAAATAATCATATGTTAACCATGAACCATAAGTGTACACACATATTGTAATGATAAGATACTTAATACAGCAGAAACATAAAGTAAATTCATTGTGTCATAGACATAATGAGCATACCTTAATCATAATAGCATGGGTTTGCTACTAACACCCACACACTCTACATAGCCAATTAATGCCTTAGGCAGTAATTCTTTAGTTAATAGATCTGCTACCATCATATTCATTCCTATGTGCTCAAAGGACACTATGCGTTTCTGCACTTCTTTGATAGAAAACTATACTTTAACTCAATGTGCTTAGAAACTTCTGAGTACTTACTGTTATTTGAGAAGAAAACAACTGCATAATTATCACAATAAATTCTTAGCCGTCTGGCTATAGAAGACAATCTGAAGCCCTAAGATAAAGATCCACAACCACAATCCATGGACTCTGGATTCAAGCATGCCATATATTCAGCTTTCATAGTGGAAGTAATAATTACAGACAATCTTCCATGATATTGCTCCCTCAATTAGCAAGAACAAATAGCCAAACATTGATTTCCTACTATCAACGCGTCCAACATAGTCTGAATCAGAATATCCAATGACCTCTAGGTGATTAGCTTAATTGTATGTAAGCATGTACTCTTTGGTGCCTTCCAAGTACGTGAGTACCTTCTTTGTAACTATCCAGTGGTCCATTCTGGATGACTTTGATATCGACCTAACACAACAATAACAAAGTTGATACCTGGTCCAATACATATCTAAAGATAGTTCAAACTCCCAACCACTGATGCATATGGAATTCATTCAATTTCCATACGCTCTAATTCAGTTTTTTAGGACATTGCATTTTACTGATCTTGTCCCCTTTCTGAATTGGAGATATCCCTACAAAGTATTTTTCCATTCTATATCTCTCTAATATTTCAGTGATATATCATTTTTGAGACAAACTGAACAACCCTTGTGATCTCTCTCGAAATATTTTTATTCTGATCACATAGGATGCTTCCCCATATCTTTCATTTCAAAGTTCTTATAGAGTTACTTCTTCATATCATGTAGCATGCCCATGTCATGTCCAACAATCAAGATGTCATCTGTTGAATAATAAACTATAAATGTTGCTTTTAGTGAGTATTGAAGTTAGAAGTTAATGGAGGGAAATAATAGGTCAAGAGTTTTTGTGTAGATGTAAGGTCAAGAGTCATAGTTACTAGATGAAAGGTTAAGAGTCTCCATTAATAGTTTTAATTTATTGTTCTTGTTTGTATAATGCCTATATAAAGGCATTGTTATTTTTGGTTTAGAGTATGACTCAAAGTAATAAACAAAGTTAAACATTCTTGTGAGTTCAATTTGAGTTATCAAATTGGTATCAGAGCGAATGGAGAGCGTGACGGGTCAAATGGCGTTAACATGAATTGAACTCGTGGGATGTGGTCAAAGAAGTTTTCGAAGAACCAGAAAATACCACAGGATATTCAGCGGCTCAAAATAAGGCATTGAAAGAGATGCGATCAAAGGATAAGGCGGCACTATATATGTTGTTCTGTGCCGTTGACGAGTCAGGCTTTGAGAAGATTACCGGTGCAACTACTTCAAAAGAAGCGTGGGACATATTAGAGAAAGTGTTCAAAGGAGCCTACCGAGTTAAGCAAAGTGCGTCTCCAAACTCTTCGTGATGAATTTTAGAGCAGGAAGATGAAGGAGTCAGAAATTGTATCCGACTATATCACGCATGTACAAGTCGTGGTAAATCAACTTATTCGTAATGGTGAAGCGATAATCGATGCACGAGTTGTGGAAAAGATTTTGAGATCTTTAACCGACAATTTCGAGAATGTTGTGTATGCGATAGAAGAGTCAAAGGATCTTGCGACGCTTACTGTCGACGCGTTTGCCGGTTCTCTCGAGGCACATGAACAACGTAAGAAGAAAAAAAAGGAGGAGACACTAGAGCAAGCACTCCAAACCAAGGCAACAATTAAAGACGGAAATGTACTCTATTCTCAAAATTTTCAAGGTAGAGGGCGTGGTCGTGGAAGTCGTGGAAGAGGTCGCAGTAGTCATGAAGGATACTATAAGTATAATGAACAGTCGAGTTGGCCAAACTGGCGCGGAAGAGAACGCAGTCGAGGAAGAGGCGGTTGGTTGAACTATTCCAATATCGAGTGCTACAAGTGTCACAAGTATGGTCACTAGGCGAAGGATTGCTACTCCAACAAATGTTATAGTTGCAGTAAAGTAGAGCATCTTGCAAAAAATTGTTGAGTCGATAAAAAGGTGGAAGACACAATTAACTTGACATTGGAAGATGAAGAGAATGATGGTTTTCTCTTGATGGCTCAAAATGAAGACAACATCAACAAAGACACACTGTAGTATCTTGACTTGGGGGCAAGCAACCATATGTGCGGTCAGGAGTACTTATTCAAAAAGATGAAAAAAGATTGAAGATGGTCATGTGTCGTTTGGAGATGCTTCAAAGGTGGAGGTCAAAGTTCAAGGTACGGTTTGTTACTTACGAAAGGATGGGTTGATAGGGTCAATCTAAGATGTCTATTATGTACCATATCTCAAGACCAACATTTTGAGTTTGGGGCAACGCACGGAGAATGTTACTCGATACTCATAAAATATCGGGTATTACACTTGAAGGATAAGCATGGGCGTACAGTTGCTCTAGTCGAGATGGGAAGAAATCGGATGTACAAACTAAATTTGAGATGCGTGCGAGAAAAATGTTTACAAGTCAACGTAGAAGACAAGGCATCTCTATGGCATCTCTTCTTTGGTCACCTACATCATGGAGGTTTAAAAAAATTAGCAAAGAAGAACATGGTTCACGAGTTGCCGAATATGTACTACGAGGGCAGATTTTGTGAAGAATGTGTGCTTGGCAAGCAAGCAAGAACCTCATTTCAAAAGAAGGCAAATGATAAAATAAAACCATATTCTCGAATTGGTTCATACCGACATATGTGGACCAATCAACCCCGAATCTTTCAGCGGTAAAAGTAAAAGGTACTTCATTACTTTTATCGATGATTTCTCACGAAAAACGTGGGTTTATTTTTTGAAAGAAAAAACTGAGACATTCGAGGTCTTCAAGAAGTTCAAAGTGATGGTGGAGAAGGCAACTGGTAAACACATCAAAGCCATACGATCTGATAGAGGTAGTGAATATACTTCAATGGATTTCATGGAGTATTGCGAGGAGCAAGGCATAAGGAGATTCATAACCGCACCATACTCTCCTCAACAAAATGGTGTGGCTGAGAGGAAGAATCAGACTATTCTCGACATGGTTCGATCAATGCTCAAGAGTAAGAAGATGCCAAAGGAATTCTGGGCGGAAGCCGTTCAATGTGTTGTCTGTGTACAAAATCGATGTCCACATTTAAAGTTAGAAGATTAAACACTACAAGAGGCGTGGAGCGGACAAAAGCCGACAGTTTCTCATCTCAAAGTGTTCGGTAGTGTGGCTTATGCACATGTACCGGATCAACGACGAACGAAGCTTGAAGACAAAAGCAAAATGTACATTTTTATTGGGTATGATAAGAAGACAAAAGGGTACAAGCTATTCAACCCGATAAATAAGAAAGTGATGGTGAGTCGTGATGTACGAGTAAACGAAGCGAGTGAATGAGGCTGGAACGATTCGTCCGAAGTTGACATCAATGTTGGAGAATCATATGTCGTTGCATCAACAAGCAAACAACAAGATTCTGAAACTACCGATGGTGAAGATGAACCACTACAACTCAAGACTCGAAGTTTGCAAGATTTGTATGATTCAACTAATGAGGCACACCTTGTATGTCTTTTAGCAGATGTTGAAAATATTAGTTTTGAAAAGGCGGTGCAAGACAAGAAGTGGCAAACTGCCATGAACAAGGAAATAAAAGCGATTGACTACAACAACACATGGGAGCTAGTATAATTGCCGGAAGGAAGTCATACTATTGGTGTGAAGTGTGTGTTCAAGAAAAAGATGAATGCTCAAGGCGAGATGGAGCGGTACAAGGCGCGGCTTGTTGCGAAAGGATACAAGCAAAATGCAGGAATCGACTATGACGAGGTATTTGCTCCTGTTGCAAGGATGGAGACAATCCGATTACTCATTTCACAAGCTGCTCAATTCAAATGGGCAATATTTCAAATGGATGTCAAATCGGTATTCTTGAATGGTGTGCTCAAAGAAGATGTCTACATCGAACAACCACCCGGGTATATAAAAGTCGGAGAAGAGAAGAAGGTGTTAAAATTGAAGAAGACACTTTACAGGTTGAAGCAAGCACCACGGGCATGAAATACACATATCGATTCATATTTCAACGAGAATGGGTTCAAGCAATGTTCCTACAAGCATGCTCTTTACGTAGAGAAGAATGGAGGTAACATGTTATTTGTTGCTCTTTATGTTGGTGACCTTATTTTTATGGGCAATAATGGTGAGATGGTGGAAGAGTTTAAAGGCACAATGACACGGAAATTTGAGATGACAGATTTGGGCTATATGAAGTTTTTTCTTGGTTTGAAGGTGAGACAAGTAGAGACAGGTATTTTTGTATCACAAGAGACATATGCAAAAGAGTTTTTGAAGAAGTACAAGATGGGGAATTGTAATTCTGTTTCAACACCAATGAAATCCAGAGCAAAACTCTCGAAGTTCGATAGAGGGGAACGTGTAGATGCGAGTAAATATATGAGTTTGATAGGAATCCTTCGCTATCTCACATGCACAAGGCCGGATCTTTCATTAAGTGTTGGCATTTTAAGTCGGTTCATGGAGGAGCCAGTTTATTCACATTGGAAAGCGTTGAAGCGGATTTTGCGGTACATCCAAGGAACGGTGTCACACGGGTTGTTCTACTCAAAAGCAGAAGATTACAAGTTGGTTGGTTATTTCGACAGCGATGGGCGTGGAGATATAGACGATCGAAAAAGTACCACGGGATATGCGTTATTTATGGGAGATACTGCATTTACTTGGCTTTCAAAGAGCAACGGATCGTGACACTCTCGACATGTGAAGCTGAATATGTTGCAGCATCTTGGTGTGTATGTCATGCTATATGGCTTAGAAAATTGTTGAGCAAGATGGAGCTAAAGCAACAAGGTGCAACTAAAATTCAAGTTGACAATAAATCAGCAATTGAGTTGGCAAATCTTATTTCCCTTACAGATTACCGTAATATTTATCCTGGTTCACTATTTTATTCTCGAATTGTGACAGGTTCATCAACTGTACTGTAGGATAGTGGGATTCATCATGTTGTTCTATTGTGTCATTTGATTGTGATACAACAATAGGAACAACAACCTTAGGTGCAACATCAGGTCAATGAAAATAAACCTGGACTTCTTGAATTTCCACCTTTCGTGGGTCACCACTCTCACTAGTTTCACCGTTCTAGATGAACCTAGCATTACCCAGTTCAAGTATTCTCATACTATTATTAGGACAACAAACTCATACCCTTTTGACTTCTCAGGAAAACCAATGAAAAAACCAGTAATAGTCCTAAAATCAAGTTTTTTTTTTCATGTGGGTTATATAGGCTTACTTCTCTTGAACAACCCCAAACACGAAGATGTCTTAAGTTAGGTTTCCTTCCCGTCCACAGTTTATAAGGGATATTAGAATTTGCCTTACTAGGAACCCTTTTCAACACATACGTTGCATTATTTAATGCATATATCCACAACGAAATGGGTAAACAATGATTACTTAACATGCTCCTGACCATATCCATTAATGTACGATTGCGCCTCTCACGACACCATTCCGGTGAGGAGTACAAAGAATTGTATATTGTACACAAACACTTATACTTTTAAGTAACTTTGTAAATGGACCTGCACATTGTCCACTTTCATTTAACTTTCCATAGAACTTAGCAGCTCTATCATATCAAACTACCTCTATTTTTCTATCTTACTGTTTTCCCACCTCATCAATGAACACTTCAAGGATATTCAAAGATGTAGACTTTTCATGCAGCAACTATGTATATCCACAACGTGAGTAATCATCAATATAGGTGAACTATTTTTCACCGCTCCAGGAAATATCATCAAAGGGGACATATATATCTGTGAGAATTAACTTAAGAAGTCGAGTGCTTCTCGTGTTGATTTCTTTATAATATGTTAGTTTGCTTTACTTTAATGCAATAGATACACATTTACATTACTAATATCCAATTATGGAAGATTTTCATTCTTTAACAACCTTGTTGAATGTTGCCAAAGGAACTTTTAGTTTCTTTTACTTAGTCAATTGTTATTTGTTTACTTAGTCAAATTAAGTTTTTTTTTCTCTATTTTTAGATTTCTGTTAGTAGTGGTGTTAGTGTTAGTAGAGGTGTGAGTAGTGGTCACCACAATCTAGCTGGAGATTATACGTTGTCATTCCCTTCCTTTATTGTTATTTAAGGCAGAGTATCAATGAATAAAAGCATGATTCCTATGCAAAATACTCATCTTCAGCTTTGTTCTTCTCGTCATTCTGTTGAATCTATCTAACAACTGGTATCAGAGCTACAATATCTTAAGGGACCTCAGAAACACTACAAGATGGAAGGAGAGTTAAGTTTGTCACACCTAGCACCACATGTCTTCGATGGCGAGAACTATCAGCAGTGGGCAGTAAGGATGGAGACTTATCTTGAAGTGCAGGATCTCCGGGATGCTGTGGAGGAAGGCTATGAAATAGCTAATCCTCCAGGCAATCCCACCGTAGCACAAATCAAAAGCCATAGGGACAAGAAGACCAGGAAGTCCAAAGTCAAAGCATGTCTCTTCGCTGCAGTATTAAATCCAATATTCAACAGGATTATGACACTGAAATCATAAAAGGACATTTGAGACTATCTCAAAAAGGAGTATGTAGGAGATGGGAGGATCCGTGGCAAGCATGCACTAAACTTGATTTGAGAATTCGAGGTTCAACCGATAAAAGAAGTAGAAACAATTAAGGAGTATTTCAATAGAATTCTCAGCATTGCTAATAAGATAAGGCTGCTGGGCAGTTCCTTTCGTAACTCGCGGCTGGTGGAGAAGATAATCGTCATAGTGCCTAAGAAATACGAGGCATCCATAACGACTTTGGAGAAAACCAAAGATCTTAGAAAAATCACCTTGGCTGAGTTGATTCATGCTCTACAAGCTCATGAGCATAGACGATTGATGAGGCAAGAGGGCCTTGTTGAAGGAGCATTGCAACCACATGCTTCATGGAGAAACGATAAGAAACATCCAAACAAGCCGAGCACCTGTGGCAGAGCAGCTAATAAATTCCACAACAAGTGAAAAAATCGTAAGAAGGCTTTCCCACCGTGCAAGCAGTGTGGCAAAAAGGAGCATCCTCCATTCAAATGCTGGACAAGACAGAATGCAAAATCCAACAAGTGTGGCGAACTTGGGCATGAAGTAATCATCTGCACCTCTCAACCACAAACCATTGAAGCACATATAGCAAACGAAGACGAAGAAGATGCAATATTTATAGCTCAATGTCACGCAGTCAATTGCAGATCGGAGACCTGGTTAATTGACAGTGGCTGCAGAAATCACATGGCATACGATCGATCTCTACTTAAATAGCTTAGTCCATGTGTAGTCACAAAAGTGAAGATTGGAGATGGTTGATTCCTTATGGTGAAAGGAAAACAGAACGAGGCAATTTCAACAAATTATGGTACAAGCGTAATCACTGAAGTGCTTTTCGTACCTTATATAGATTAGAATTTGTTGAGCGTAGGCCAATTAGTTGAAAAAGGACTCAAGGTGCTGTTTGAAGACCATCATTCTCGTATAATCGATGAAGTCGAACATCAAATCTTCAAATCCAAAATGCAAGGGAAAAGCTTATCCTTCTATCCAACTGCGGAGGAGCATCCGGTCTACAACACTAAGACAGATCAAACTAAAGTTTGGCACGAAAGAATCAGACATTGCAATTTTCAAAAAATGGCTGAATTGAAGATTTCCCAAATGGAGTCCCATGCTTTGTAGCCACACTGTCAGACTGCAACGACTGTAAATTCGGCAAGATGCACCAAAAAACATTTTCTACGTCAACCCACAAAGCCACCAGGAATCTGTAGTTGGTGCATTCAGATCTGGCAGGTCCACAACGAGTTACATCTCTACAAGGTAGTCTCTACTTCATCATGTTCATTGATGATTTCAACAGGTTGTGTTCGATTTATTTCCTCAAGTCAAAAACAGAGGTACCGAATGTGTTCCGGAAATTCAAGAATTTTGTAGAAACTCAAAGTAACTGCAGGATTCAAGCCATAAGGACACACAATGATACTGAATATACTTCATCACAATTCAGTTCCATTTGTGAGAAATCAGGAATATAACACCAATTCATTGTACCTTATACTCCAGAACAAAATGGGGTCATTGAAAGAAGAAATAAAGTTGTCCTGGAAATGACGAGGTGTATGCTGCACGAAATGGAGTTGCTAGAGGAATTTTAGGTTGAGGTTGTCAATACTGTGGTCTTCTTATAAAACATGATTTCAACTAGAGCCTTGAATAATTCGACTCTTTTTCAGACCTCGTATGGTTACAAATCATCTTTAAAATTTCTCTAAGAGTTTGGATGTGTCTATTTGTTCATGTTCCACATCACAAAAGGGACAAACTAGACAGGAAAGCAATTCCAAGAATCTTCGTTGGATATAGCACTATGCCTAAAGGGTACAAACTTTATCACCCAGAGTCGAAGAAGATGACAATAACCAGGAATGTGTGCATTTCCAATAAGATCTGAAGTGGAATTGGGCAACCTCAGCAACTCTGCCCAAGTCCAATCTGCTCGAGTCACACATTGTCGTAAAAGTTGATGACATTGATGACTTGCGAATTCGAGGTGCAAGGTCTCTAGCTAACATTTATCAACGATGCAATATTGCTCTCTGTGAACCAACATGATCTGAAGAAGCTTTCAAACATCCTGAATGGAGAGAAGCGATGGAGGAAGAGATAAGGAGGATCAACAAAAATCAGACTTGGAGCTTAGTGGAGAGACCTTCCAATAAGAATGTAATTAGGGTCAAATGGGTGTTTATGACAAAATTGAACGCATATTCCTCTATCAACAAACTCAAAGAAAGGCTGGTTGTCAAAGGGTACGCACAAATTGAAGGTGTGGATTACTCTGAAACATTTGCTCCAGTCGCAAGGATGGAGACGATCAAGATGGTGCTAGCAATCTCAGATCAAAAGTGTTGGATAGCTCATCAACTAGACGTGAAGTCTGCTTTCCTAAATGGAGTGTTGGAGGAGGAGATTTATGTAGAATAGCTTCATGGCTTTGAATAAAAGGGTGTTGAAGGCAAGGTCAGTTTGCTCAAGAAAGCGTTTTATGGATTAAAGAGACACCACCCACCTGGTACAACAGAATCGACGTCTACATGTTGAATCTTGGGTTCGAAAAGAGCCTCTCTAAAGTCACTATCTACGCCAAACATACAAAGTGTAATATCCTGATTATTTCTCTCTATGTCGATGATCTCCTTGTGACAAGAAGTGATGCCAATGTGAGTGAGAGCTTCAAAACTGAGATGATTAGTGAGTTTGAAATGATAGACCTTGGACAAATAGCTTTCGTCCTCGGCAGGGAGATAAAGTAGAACGAAAATGGAGTCTTTATCGGGAAAAAACGTATGCTAGGGAGATTCTAAAGAAGTTCAATATTGTGTAAATAAGATGGAGCTAAAAAAGGCCGAAAAGGGTCAATACAGGTGCTTAATCGGGTGCCTAATGTATATGACTGCAACTCGGGCTAACATCCAATTTGCCGTAAATCCTCTCTCTTGATTCATGAATTGCGCAAGTGAGATTGTAAATCCTCTCTCTTGATTCATGAATTGCGCAAGTGAGATTCATGTGACTTCAACAAAAAGAGTCTTGAGGTATGTCAAAGGCACAATTAACTTCGGTGTTGAGTTCAAGAGAAGTAAGAATTTCAAGTTGGAAGGCTTCTCAGATAGCGATTGGGTTGGCGCGACTAATGACTACCTGGGCTTCTCAGATAGCGATTGGGCTTCTCAGGGATTGTTTCAGGCTGGGGTCTAGAGTCTTCTCCTGGAGTTCGAGAAAGCAAGAATTTATCGCGCAATCTACAACTGCAGTAGAGTTCGTGGATACTGCTACTGCTGTTAATCAAATCATGTGGCTTAGGAAGATCCTATCTGACTTACATGTGAAGCAAAAACAACAACTAAGTTATTTGTGGACAATCAGTCCGCAATTGTCATTTCGAAGAATTCAGTCTTCAATGACAAAATTAAACACTTTAACATCAAGATATTCTTCATGAGAGAAGTACAACAGAATGAAGAAGTGACTTTAATTCACTGTAATAGTGAAAATGAGCTCGCAGACATATTGACAAAGCCACTCCCTGCATAAAGGTTCAAATATATAAGGGAGAAGATTGGAGTCTCCAGTTCCTAGGGTAGAGAAGGAGTGTTGAATGCTGCCCCATGAACTTTTAGTTTCTTTTATTTGGTCAATTGTTATTTGTTTACTTAGTCAAATTAAGTTTTATTATTATTATTATTTATTTTTAGATTTCTGTTAGTAGTGGTGTTAGTGTTATTAGTGGTGTAAGTAATGATCACCACAATCTAGCTGGAGATTTTGTGTTGTCATTCCCTTCCCCTTTACTGCTATTTAACATAGAGTGTCAATGAATAAAAGCATGATTCCTATGCAAAATACTCATCTTCAGCTTTGTTCTTCTCGGCATTCTGTTGAATATGTCTAACAAACCTCATAATCCTTTTCATTGGAAATATGACCTAGCCTTTGATATCACAAGAGAGTAGAACTTTCATTAGATGTATTACGCCTACAGCGTGGACTTTCAATGTTAAATAAGGATTTAGAGAACTTCCCATCAAGATTAACCTGAAGCGAATCAAACAAAGTAGCACTACCTTAAAGTAATCATTTTGGTTCAATGAGAAAACATAATACCATGTCCATCCTTCAATTCAAAACCTAAGTTGTCCAGTTTACTTACAGAAACAAGATTTCTGGCACATTTAGGTAAATATAGATATTGTTGGTTTTAGGATAATGGGTCGCCCATAAGTGGGAGCCCATTTACATAAGCCCAGTTGTGTATCTGGCCTTAAAACCTATCCCTCTATATATCAGTATATATAGGGGTGCTCAGGGTTTGGAAAACCTGATGTCTGATGATGACAGTGATGCCCTAGCCGCCCTACAGTTTAGACAGAAGTCAGTAGCTGTGGTATTATAGGTCATTGCCCGTCAAACCGTGGCGTGTCCTCACGTCCTACAGACCGTGATCCCAACCTCAGGCAGATCCGCTTCCGCTAAGGCAATCGTTCAGGGAGGTAACTTAATTATGTGTTATGTTGTACCTTAATCGATTGCATGTTTTGTACATCAATTTCCAACATTGGTATCAGAGCCATAGTAGGTTGGTTTCCGAATTGTCGAATTTCAGGAAAATTCCCACCGCGGTCAATTGTGACCGCGACGAGCCCCAGCCACTGAAACCACCACCCGAGGCCGAAGCAGGGGCGGCGGCGGCCTTCGTGGCCGCAGCTCAGCCCTTTCTGGGCGCAGCCACCGTGGCTGCCGCCATGCCGAGGCTGAGCGCAGCCTCGGCCACAGCTAGCCGCAGCCTTCGTGGCTGCGGCTCGGCCACTACTGGCCGCAGCCAGGCTGCGGCCACCTCAGGCGGGGCCACAGCCTCCGCGGCTGTGGCCCAGCGACTGGTTGCCGTGGCCTTTGTGGCCACGGCTCCAGCCGCCTGAGGCTGGGGGAAGGTCGGCCAGTGATGGCCGACCGACCCCCGTGGCCAGCCTTCGTGGCTGGCCACGTCCAGGGAGGGGGGCCGTGGTGGTCGGCCCCCACTCGTGGCCAGCCATGGTGGCTGGCCACGTCCAGGGAGGGGGGGCCGTGGTGTTCGGCCCCCATTTGTGGCCAGCCATGGTGGCTGGCCACCTCCCTGTGGCTGGCGGCTGCTAGGGTTGAAAAACCCTAGCAGCAGACGTTCATCTTCCCATTTGGGAAGATGAACAGTACCGGTCCGGTTCTGTGTGAACCGGACCGGCCTGACGTGAACCGGAATGGTTTATTTCGTGAACCATTCCGGTTCGGTTCAGTCCGGTTGATTTCGAGCCGGTCGGACCAGCTTGTGTGAACCGGCCGGACCAGTTCGGTTCAGTTCGACCGGACAGATTCGGTTCAGATCGAATGATTAGGCCGGTTCAGATGGTTTTGTGCTGTCTGGACCGATCTGAACTAATTCGGAGGCCCTGGGCCACCTGAATTGGTCCGAAACAAATTTGGTGCCGATCCTGGATCCTCTGTGGGTTCTAGTGGATTATTTCAGTCCGGTAAATGTGCCTGAACCCTTTCGTAAATAATTTTTGGGCTAATTTAATTAATTGTTGGACCAATTTAAATTGCTGGGAGAGCCTTATATTACTTTATGTTGCATGACTGGATAGGTAGAACGCTGTGTGGGTTCCTTGAGTTCCCTGGTTTACTTTGTGTTTTCTGCAGGGTAGGTAGTCTTGCCTTACTTTATTTGATTGGCTCTTGACTCCATGACTGGTAGAATTGATTAGGTTGTGATTGTTGATATCCCAGCATAGTGTGTGAAATTGGTTTGACATGTTAATTACTTTTATTTGTTGAGGCTTTAGTCCCTGAATTTTTATTTGTTGAGATTTTGGTCTCCAAATTTTTTATTCATGGTGATTTTGATCCCCAAACTTTGGTTAGGGTGACTTTAGTCCTTAAAGTTTTGAAAATTACAAATTAGCCCCAATTTAATTTATTTTTGAAAGGTATCAATATATATATGTGTGTATTGAATTGTGTGGTTTGTTACCTTACTTGCATAGGATAGATTACCTTGGTAGGGAGATCTAGTTCTGGCATGGTCTAGGTAGCAAACTTTTAGGATTGTCCTTAGTATCCTTTCGGAAGTTTGGATGAGTACGAACTACACCTAGGAAAATGTTCCTGAGTATGAACCGGTCGGTTAGTCTGCGAGGTTCTCCGAATTTCCTTGAATAATTCTAGGACAATTGTTTTGTGTAAGAGTCGAACACTTTGGTTTAGTGCGATATGTTCGACTCCGGTCCTTTGTGGACTGTTGGTATAGACCGTGTTTCGATTGATAGTAGTGACTTTAGGACATGCTTAGAGACGGGGAGTGCTTCTCGGCATAGCTAGAGTTGTCCTCCGGGTTTAAGTATGTTCTCAAGTTTGTCCTATCGGTCTGAGACTTGTCTTTAACATGCAATAGAACATTGTTCCTTGTGTCTCCATGATCCTATTAGAATTTCCTTTAGTTAGAGAAATTAGTCTGCCATGTAGAACATCATCGCTTAGTTGGACAAAGGTCTTAAACTTAAAGGTGAGCACTATAAAATCCGGATAAAGCATATAAAAATGGTCCTAAGTAGAAATCCATTAACCCCATCAAGAAGATTATGAAAAGACCCGATTCTGGAATAACGAATCAGCAGAAGACTTTCCATTTGGGTGGGAGGTTAATGATGCTGAGACGTGCGCCATGATGCTGAGTACGGTGGATGAGTTTGAGCTTATCACACAACTAAAGGGTTGTGGGATACTTTGCAGGCTAGAAATGGTTCTATACGACTGCTTAGTTGTGCTCACTCAACATTAAGTTTGATTCATACATGATGAATCCTCAGCACTCCGCGAGATAGTATCTGAGGCATATGGCCAACATGATTGTGAATCTCAAGGAAAACGGTATGTCAGTGACCGATGAGCAGCAAATCCAGGTCGTAATCCGCTCTTTGCCTAACTCCTAGAAACAGATGAAAATCTAAATAACTCATTCTAAGGTCATCAATACCTTTGAACACGTTCGAAGGCACATTGAGTTGAAGAGGACAAACCCAAGGTCGCTGGACCTAAGGTTGAGGTGCGTGTGGCGCCATCCTCTAGACCTAAGAAGAGTCGCTGAAGGCGAAGGAGTAATGCACAACGCGGTGGCGCAAATGCATTGAAGGCAAAGTAGACAAAGACTGAGGTGAACCCAAGGACTCCTCTGAAAACAACACCGTGAAAATGTTCGCGTAAGGCCGAGAAGCCTAAATACAGGAAATGCTCCAACTGTGTCCAATGGGTACACTTTGTGAATGCATGCCCTGAATCGATCTGACATGAATGTCTTAATGGCTAATCTAGTGAGTTTTGTATTCCTAGTACAGATATGTTAACTGAGTCATGTCCTTTGTGGATTTTGGATTCAGGATCGACAAATCACATAGCCAGGGATCGTGATGTTTTCGTAGAGTACCATAGAGTCCCGCGTGAAATTAGGTGGATTTACATCGACCACAACTTTCGTGTTGAAGTCGAAGGGATTATAACTCGTGAGCGGCGCTTGCGCGGCGGTAGAGTTTTAGTCTGAAGTCATATCCTCTATGCTCCGCAGATTCGCCGATATGTTATTTCAGTCTTAGGATTAATGAAACTCGATTTTATATTATCTTTTCATGAATCTTCCGTCCAATTGTTTTAGGTTCAACGTCGTTTGGCTTTAGTATTATTTCTGGTGGATTTATTGTTTCGGATTTGGATTCAGGCAACAATAATAATTTCATGTTTTTTCTTCTACTCGCGGATATGTTTGCGATGTGAATGAAAGACAAACTAGACTTGACTACAGAGGTCAACATAGAATGCAACGGCTAGCCCATTGGGGTTTGCTGTCCTACATTCCACAAGTGGAGTCGTCTACTTGTGTAAGTGGTCTAGCAGAAAATTCCACCGGAAAGCCTTTTTGGTTAGGCACCTAGAGCCGAATTTCCCTTGCAATTCATCCATTATGATGTCTGTGACCCTCTTAGTGCTAGGGTTCGGCACGGAGCGCATAATTTCATTACGTTTACAGATGATTACACCAGTTAGATAGGAGGGTAAAGGCCCTCCACCCTGATTGTGGAAGTAGAGTACCTTTCAGCGGAATTTAACGGTTTATGTAATGAAAAAGGTATCATTCATCAGTTGACGATCCCCTACACCCCTCAGTAAAACAGTTTTGCAGAGAGGCGCAATAGAACGCTCCTTAAAATGGTTCGGTCGATATGGCGCATACTCAATTGTTGATTTCCTTATGGGGAAACACTTTGGAGACTGCTGCCTACATCCTAAACCATGTGCCGACGAAGACGGTTAACTCCACTTCATATGAGTTTTGGACTGGAATAAGTTCTGGACCTTCACCATATGCGCCCATAGGGGTATGCCGCTTACACCCATGATTTCTCAAATAAGTTTGGGAAAGATTGGACCTAGAGGAAAGAAGAGTATTTTTGGTTACTCTGATACCTCCAAAGGTTATGTGTTTATAGCCGAGCAAGACAGTGAGAGTGTTACCGAGATCGAATCACGAGACGTAACGTTTGTACAGAACGAATTTCCTAAGAAGGGAGAGATTGATTTGGATCGATCTCTATATGAGATTCAAGATCAAATTGAGCAGACACCTGTTAATTCGAGTGGGAGAGTTGAAACCGCAGATGATGAATCAGTTCGTCGTCTGCCGGATTCATCGCCTGCTAAAGCGAATGAAACAGATTCCGCTCCTGATGATCTTCGCAGATGATGAATCAGTTCGTCGTCTGCCGGATTCATCGCCTGCTAAAGCGAATGAAACAGATTCCGCTCCTGATGATCTTGTTGACAGTGGGAGCATTAGGGATCTCATTCTCAATGGGAGTGATCATGGTCATACCCTGGTAGTAGTGAGTTGTTAGGCCGTGGGCTAGAACTAAACACCCTAATATTTGACGATATGGTTATTGTGCCGTAAAACGTTAGAAAAACTCTCAATGGAACCTTCTAAGAAGAATGGATGAAAGTAATGGAAGATGAGATGAACACTTTGGACTAGATGGAATCTATAAGGAAGAACGGTGTTTGGACACTGGTCGACCTTCGAGAGGACATAGAGAAATAGAGCTAAATGGGTTCTTAAGATTATGGCTATTGGAGTGAGTCTAGATTTGGAACTGCACTAGATAGATGTTAAGACCGTCTTCCTCAATGGTGAGTTAGAAGAAGAGATCTATATGGATCAGTCTGAATGCTTTGTGCAGAAAGACCATGAGCACTTAGTGTGCAAACTTCACAAATTGATCTATGGTCTGAAACAGTTCGCTATGCAGTGATACCGCAGAGTTCATGATTTGTTCGTGGAAAATGGATTTCTCTTGAAGGATGAGAATCATTGCATGTACACCAAAAGGGTCTAGACCGAACTTTGTGTTTATGATTCTATATGTAGATGACACACTCATAGCTGTAAATAGCTTGGAGTTCCTCACACAGATAAAGGTCTGATTGTCTTCTCTGTTTGGGATGAAGGACATGGGTGAGGCGGCGCACATCCTTGGGATTTAGATCTCGAGAGATCGCCGTAGGAGGCAGTTGTGGCTTTCAGAGAAAAGCTACATAGACAAAGTGTTGGAAATGTTCAACATGAGTAACTGCGAACCAATTGAAACTCCAGTTTACGTTGATCAACCTCTCAAAATGGATATATGGACTAGATAAATAAATTATGTAGCTAAGTGCAATCGGAAGCCTGATGTTTGTCATGCAGTCGGCATGGTATATAGGTACCAAGCTGAACCCGGATTGAAGAAATGGTAGGCAGTCAATAGGATCATGTGATATCTTAAGGGCATCGTCATGCTTTGTGCTAGAGACTTGCTAGAGATCCGAGAATCTCTGAATGACTGGGTATAACGATGCAGACTATAGTGGTGACTTTGATGAGAGAAAATCCACCGCGCATTGTGTTAATCGCCATTTAAGCCAAATTTCTGGGTCTTGTGTGGACCACTCAGTTGGTTGTATGGCTGAAGAGACTTCCGGATTGATTGCTGAGTCATTGGAGTCGCAATCTCCGTGATATAGAAACTCAAGTATCATAACAAGTTACAGCAAGTAGATATCAAGCGAAACTATGTTAGAGACGTGGTTAGACACAAGGTGATGAGTTTGAAGTACTTGTCTACGGATGAGATGGTTGTTGACCGTCTCTCCGACCTTGAAGAGGTAGTCTTTAGTGAGGCATGTGTAGTCTCTAGGACTGTGTAGACTTAGTTGATGTACTTCATTGGTTTTATTTCCCATACAATGTTCTTTGACTTAAATTATATTTGAGTATGCATGTTTTCACAGTTTGAGTGTTTTGTGTGTTCTTACTGTGATTGTTTATTGACATATGTCAAAGTGGATTAGATCGCCCTCTCACACGGGTGATAGCTTCTATGCCTTTGTGGCTAGGTGAGGCTGGTGATAGTTTCTAGTTCTGGAAGTCTGTTGGGATGACCGGAAAGGACTTTGTGTCCGGAACTATCTGATTTCGCACTACGACGGATTATGGTCTGTCAATCCACTAAGGGGTTGGATGGGAGTCTTTGTGACTTTTGGTTCGGGTACTTAGTGTGCCTGATGGACATCTGTACATCATATGGACATATGCTCCATGGGATAGGAGATATGCTGTAGCGCGCGTTCCATACCGCGGCGCACCCAAATACGACCATGGGTATGACCCGAGATGTGATCTTAACTCGGAGTCGTGTGAGACCCAGAGCTCTTTGTGTAAGAGCCGCGTACGTACCCTCAGTACTCTGAACATAGACTTGAGGTTCAGTTCAGTGTTTGCTATCTTAGTCCTTGCTCGATGGGCCTTCGACGTATTCCGCCCGGGTCCCGGTTCTAGAAAAGCGAGTTGAATTGTGCCGATGGTTTTGTGGGAAGAGGATGGTCATTATGGGATCTTCTCGATATTGTGTCCACTAGGTGGCCACCAACCGCGGCATCGGCTGCGGTTGTGGGCGCAATACATATATAAGTCTGAAAGATCCTTGTGCGGTCAGACCTGGAGAAAGATTACATGACCAAGGGTGCAGGACACATTTCCACTGCTGGTGTGGGATCCGCGGGTCGCTACGTATTCTTAACCGGTGCGTAGCACTTTGCTCGTTGTGTCTGTCGGTCGCACGGCTGCCTCCTCGTATGTGACTTTACTGTATAATGAGATTCGTTCTCTTGGTGCTGGCTTAATGAATGAGCGCCCCCTACTTTGTGCGAGTGGGAGATGTTGGTTTTAGGATAATGGGTCGCCCATAAGTGGGAGCCCATTTACATAAGCCCAGTTGTGTATCTGGCCTTAAAACCTATCCATCTATATATCAGTATATATAGGGGTGCTCAGGGTTTGGAAAACCTGATGTCTGATGATGACAGTGATGCCCTAGCCGCCCTACAGTTTAGACAGAAGTCAGTAGCTGTGGTATTATAGGTCATTGCCCGTCAAACCGTGGCGTGTCCTCACGTCCGACAGACCGTGATCCCAACCTCAGGCAGATCCGCTTCCGCTAAGGCAATCGTTCAGGGAGGTAACTTAATTATGTGTTATGTTGTACCTTAATCGATTGCATGTTTTGTACATCAATTTCCAACAGATATCCTTCAAGATCTATATGACAACCATTGTCTAACATCAATCTATTAGTCCCAATGCCTTCAATAAGTCCCTTCATCTTCTTTCCCATGAACAAATACCGTTCAGCTCCTCTTATGGTCTAATTAAAACTGAATCCATGTTCAATATGAGTGACTCAACAGTAGCACCAGAATCTAACCACCAAGTATTATTAGCCCGTTCTATAAGGTTCAATTCATAACAAACAAAACTATAATGTTTACCTTTGTTATGAAACAAAGCCTTTCATTTAGGAATCTCTTTCTTGAGGTATCCCATTTCTTGCAAAAGAAACACTAATTTTGATTTTAATTTTGATTTTGCTTTCAAGACCTTTAACGAAAGCCTTATCCTTCCTTTTGTCGTCCTTCCAACTTGGTTTTACTTTACTGTTGTTGACACTTCCAAGACATATGAGATTAGCAACTTGATTGTTACTCTTCTTAATCCCCTTCCTCTTGAACCAACATAGCCTTTAATTCCTTAGAGTTCCATTTCTCCTTAATGATGTTGTAATTCACCTGGAACTGGCCTAATTAACTCAAAAGGTAGAGAGTTCATGATGAATTGGGGACCAAGAACTATTCATGAACCTCAATTTCAAAGGGCCTTAACTTTGCTGCCAAGTTAGACATATGTGTCACATGATCATGGATCGGCAGAGACCAGCTAAACTTCTTTGTAGTTAGTTGACTCGTTAGGTTTACTACAATCGACATATCAACCAAATCCGATTGTGAACACACCTTCATTTTTTGAATGAATTCCTTGTTTTTTGCCATCGTCATCCTCATGAGATTCAAACTAAACCTATTATATCGCTCCCAAAGCTCATATTTTCTAATACTTTAGATGAAATTGATCAGTCATGGTGTCAACTTTTATATTAGAACCTGTGCCATTAGAACTTAATCTTTATAAATTAAACCGAAAGTCACATAGGTCATGTAAAAAAATAAAATATTTTAACATTATTAAGTGAAATATAGGTATGCATATATGCTACACACATATATACCTACATATATTAAACACGACACAGTTTGTCTGCTTAGTTAGGACTGTCCCTTTTAAATCTGAGCATCTGTCAAGGGTTTCCAACCTACATCTAATATCATATTGATTAACTAATTGATGTGATTTAACTTTAATCACTTCCTTTTCTTTTTGTTGTTGATTGAAATGAGGCCTAAATTATTTATCATTTAAAGATCACCCAAATCTGTGAATCTGACCCACCAAGTTGTGCTTATCAACAATAATAATCAACCAATGAAACCCTTTAGTCAGCACTTACAAAAACTGATGATTTCATTCCTAGCTACATTATTATATGAAAATACATCAACACTCAATTCCTAGAATAATATATTAGTAAATTAATTATTTCTACTTAATTTACACTCACTATTTGATTTGTCTATTTATAATGTAATATATTCAATAACAAGTACAACAGTAATCTTAAATTCCTGATAAGAGGTCATTTTAGTGGCACGTGACATACAAACTTTGGTGTACACTAGGCTTGTTCATGAACCGGTTCGGGGTCGATCCGGTTCTGAACTGGACTGGTCTGGTTTGAAAAAAAACAGTACATTTTTGTGTTTCTAAAAAAACTGGTCTGGTTAAGGAAAAAATAACTGGTATGATTCGAACCGATTCAGAACCGGTTCGAACTGTTCTGGTCTGTTTTTTTAAATAACAATTTTGGTTCGAAAATAATCCGGTTCAAACCGAACCTAAACCGGCTGAAAATCCTGTCCAACACACTAAACCATCTGAAAAAATACTGAACCAGCTGAAAAACACTGAACCGGCTGAAAAAACACTGAACCGACTGAAAAATACACTGAACCGATTGAAAATCTGTTCCACAACCGACTAAAATCCTGTCCAACATCAACATACGAGAGTCCAATATATCTCTAGGTTTGGTTTATTGAAGATATCTCTCGGTTTGGTCTAATTTTAGACCGGTTTAGTTGATTTAGCTTCAAACCGGTTCTAAAATTATATAGGTTTAAAGTGGTTGATTTAAATTTAAGTATAAACCAGTATCAAAAAACAGTCGAACCGATTCGAACTGAATTTTTGGTACTATTTTGAACTGTTCTATTTGAAGGCTAAAAACACTGGTCTGATTTTGGAACTAGTTCGGCCGAACATGTTAGAACCAAATCAGTTCCAGACCAAACCAGACCAGTTCGTCTGAACCGGTTCATTGGACAAGCCTAGTGTAGACGAATTAGTTAAACCATTTGGGGAGGATTATTAGTGTATAAAAAAACATTTACAAAGACTTGCTTTTGTACCCCTCCCATTAACTTTTGGCACCCATTACTTTTGGAAGTATCCAAAAAGGCAAGGGGGCGAACACCAAAAATGACCTAGTTTTCAAGCTCACTTTATAGAGATATATTCAAAGAATATTGAAGCAAACGATGAGGGTGACAAGTCACTATTAACTACTTCTTCAGTAATTTTTTCAACAATAAGAGAATAATTTAGGACTAGGGTTAGGGTTTAGGGTTTAGGGTTAGCTTTAAGTCGTGAAGATTGTGAAGTGACTAATTATCACTTGTCTGTTGGCCAAAAAAAAAATAAAAAATTATCACTTGTCAAACACTTAATGATTGTTAACTATTAACTAAACTCAGCACTCAGAATATATTTTAATTTTTCTTTTTAGTATTAACATAATTTGAGGTTATATATATATATATATGGTAGGAAATTGACACCCATATGGGGTGCTAAGTGCAAGTCGTAAAAAGATCGGGACTAAAATGTAAGGTTACAAATATTATAACTTCCCCGGGGCCTATAAAAGGACCCATTTGGCTGCAAATATTAATATACAATATAGATTGTTACACTTACGATAATCCTACGAAGTTGCTCTACTCTGATCTTTGGGTAATCCTCCGTGGAAACCTGAGGTGCGTTCCGATCACGTGACATATCCTTCCGACTGGCACGCTCCGCCATGACTCTGAACCGCCGGCGATCTTGCACGCTTCCACTACCGCACGTCGACATACCGACCGATGTAAGTATAAATTCGTATAACGTTGTTTTTTGTACTCATGTGCTATTTCTCGCGCATGTATCTCCATTTCCAACATTGGTATCAGAGTCAAAGGTTCGGTCTCCGACATCACCTTCGTGACTGTTGTTTTCCCCACTGATGAACGTTTCGTCGCCCGATGAACGTTCGTCTACGAAAATCACACTTGGGATCGGTCGATACTTCTCAAGACTCGATCTCTTTGGGCATTCCCATGATTCCTATGCTTCAGTATGTGTTGCCGACTTGCCGTAGCCAATATGTATGGCTTGATGAGTGCTCTGTTGTGGCCTTCATACTATGTGAGACTCACCTTCACGTGAGAATGTCGTTGTCGTGAACCGAAAGTGTTCGGTTCCCTCTCATCTGGTTCGTGGCGTTGTGCTCTTCGATGAACCGTAGGTTGTCCTGAAGATGAGGGGTGTTGGTGGTGGTGAACCAGAGGTTTCCTCTCAGTTTGTCCCTTCGTTGTCCTCGGGGGTGTGCGTTTCTTGCATGAACCGAACAAGAATGCCGCATGAGTGTGCTCCATTCACGTCGGCCTTCTTCGTCCTCCATCGTGGCCTCCATGCATGGACGAAAGGTCTCCATAATGAAGTGGCGGGCCAATTCTACTCCATTCCTCCATTCCTCCATTCATGAAGTTGTTTTTTCAGCCGAAAGTGTTCGGTGTTGTTGGCCTTCCTCCTGTCTTCATCCTCCCATCCCTATGTCAGTTACCGATGACAGCAAAGAGAGAAAGTTAGTTGTTGTCGAAATGTGTTTCCTATGACAGTTACCATAGTCGTCGATCTTAAGTTGTCGGCGACGGTTACTCAGGAATTTTGAAGGTGGTTACCAAGTAGCGAGAAAACTGTTCTAGAAAAAATGGATGGTGATGGAGGTTGAAGAAGTTGGCAGGATATGTTTCATTCGTGGAAGTTTGGAGTATGAAGAAGAAAGAATCTGCAGTGGTTCAAATAAAAAAAAAACATTTTTTTTTCCAAACCGGTCTGGGCACCTGCCCATACCGGGTGGGGCAGAGGCCATTGGCTGGGCCTTGACCCAGTCAACACCTAGGTTTTCATCCCAGCTGCATCTGGCCCTCTGCCCAATTTGAAGTTGGGTTGTCCCAGTCGACAGGGCCCTGGCCCAGTCATCCTTTGGATCGCGACTCAGTCATGGGTGTGGCCTATATGGATTAGGTCGTGACCCGGGCTGAAAGCTTTTTTTCGGACCCTTAATTTTTGAAAATGATCAATTAGGTCATCAAACTTTATTTAGGGATAAAATAATTTTATATTAAAATGGTCCTTAATCTTTTCAAAGCAACGAGATGCTATTTATATTTATTAGTATCATGCTTAGGAAACTATAATCTATAATAATATATTTTTGATAAATTGCATGATGACCCTTATAGTTTAATTTGTTTGAACTATACGGGAATTTGTTTCGCTACAGTCCCTAAAGGATTCAATTGTGATATTCTTGAGTTTATATTGAGTAAATATTCCATCTAGAAAGACCGGGCTAGAAGTAGAAACTTGACACCATGCCCTTTCCTCCCTGGCCTAGGAACCTACGGGTTTTGTCTAAGAAATGGGAGAGTTTGGGCCCGTCAAGCAAACCCTTCGGTCCACCTAGGAATGTTTCCTCTAAACGTTACTTTTGAGAATATTACATTTTGGTCCCTATAGTATTCGAAAGTAGAATTTTGTGAAAGTTAGCCTTGTCGAATTCGAAAAGGGCACTTAATGTTTGTTGAGTACATATTATGTTACATAATGTTTTGTTATTTATCAAGCATGATACATTTAATGTATGTCATTTTTATGTATAGAAACATCATGTGAAGTTGCTGAATTTTTATTACACGCTGTACATGTTGATTTTGATGGAAATTGAGATTCACATGCACGAGAAATAACACGTTAGTAAGACAAACACCGTTAGTAGGTGGAATGCAATGCGCGGGATGGGCTGCCTCAATAGAGACACTCGAGGCAAGGTCCATGTACGAAGGTGTTAAGCTAGCCATCGAACACGGTTGGGATTCGGTGGAGATAGAGTCGGATGCGGCGGCGTGATCAACCACATCATAGGGTTGGTAAAATATTGGCAAACTGAGACTATAGTGGCAAATAATATTCATTTGGCAGGTACGGTTAGAAACTTGTCATGGTAAAGGATACCAAGGTCCGCAAATCAATGTGTGGACTGGATAGCGAAACAAGCTATTGTGGGGATGGGTTTTAGGGATTGGGTATTACAACCCCCATATTACAATTTTTTAGGATAGACAATAACGTGTATTGCGGTCATTTACGACCAACATTTTGATAGTTCAATATATGGAATTATACGGTAAAAAAAAGTAAGTCAAACAACGTAATACTGAAACGATACTTACATCAGTCGGTATTGTTGGGATGTATGAATGAGATAGATGAAGCACATGAAGACTTGGCAAAGGATAGAATCAACTTCAATACAATCTGTAGCAGCTTATTCATTCATACTTCGGGTTATATGCTCAACAAGGTGTAAAGGTTGTTCAAGTATACTTAAGATCATTCATGAAGACTCTAGAATATGAAGGACTAGTCTTGATTAGTTCAAGTAATCGGTACCTTTTGAGCATAATACATAATTATTTCTCTGTTTCTTCATTACTCTGCTTTCAGTTAGTTACAATTCTGTTACATCAGTTCCTTGCTCTGTAAGATTGCTTCTTTTCTATCTTCTTCAACCTCAGTTCACTGACATGGTATCAGAGCTCGGCAACTCTGAAGAAAGCTATCCAAGGTTCCACTGAAGAAATAGTTCTGTTGTTGAGTATGGTAATCTGTTTCGGAATTTTCTCTGTTTTCTGTACTGCTATTAATCAAACCAAGCCATGGATGAATCAATGCCTGCTTTCTTCAAGAAGAGAGTTTGTCAACTCACTGGTGAGGACAACTTCCAATCATGGAAGCAACAAGTCCTTCCGGCGGTGCCTGTCTTAAACTTGGAAGGATATCTGTTTGGTACATTTCAGACACCTCAGATGATCGATGATGGCAAAGGTAACAAGGTTCTCAATCAAAAATTTACCAAATTCACACAGCAAGATAGCTCTCTTGCCTCATGGATTTTTGCTTCAATTTCATCATCCATTAATAAAGGTCTTGTTGGCTGCATGTCAACTTCGGCAATCTAGAACAAATTACATCAGCACTTGTCATCTTCCTCAACAACCAAAATCATGAGTCTTTATGATAGGTTAAAGGTTATGAAATCATTTAATCAGTCCATACGTGAATATCTTCTAGATATTGAACTGGTATGTGATAGCTTAACTGGTTGCGGACACCCTATAGATGAGATGCAACAAATATCCATCATTCTCAATGGTGCTAAGGGGCAATATGATAATGTAGTTTCTATGATTCATGATAGTAGGAATCCATATGATTTAGCTTCTATTAGTTATGTGCTTTTAGATGTTGAAGCAAGACAAAAGGATTTGCAGTTTGATACAAATATGTCAACTACAAACATTCTTGCCAATGTTGTTGCTAAAACCACGCCTAGCGAGAGTCAATCAATAAATCTCAGCAAGTTAGATTCGGGACAGTTACATTCTCATGACACGGGGCAGCAACATCAGCAAATCACACCGGAGTTTCAGTCAAACTCGACTAATTCAAATGGCTATGGTCGTGGAAAAGGAAGATGCAGAGGTTATGGTAATATGAACAAGCCACAATGTCATCTCTGTGGTAAGTTCAACCACCTTGTGAATAGATGTTTTCAAGGCTTTAATGTTCACTTCCAAGGAGTGACTGCTCAACCAATGGAGATGAATGGAAACTTTGTTTCTACAAATTGGATGGACACTGGTAACATTCAGCACATGTGTCACTCTGCTACTCTACCTCATTCTGTTCCAGTGGATCAACCTCTTCATGTTCAATCTGTCTCTCATCAGCCTCCGCTTCTTTCTCCTTTGTTTAATCCTTACACCTCCAATCATGTTCCCTATTATATTCCAGCATTCATGCCTCTACCTGTACCTCAACTTCAACAAACACATGCTAATACTACAAATGATCCTTCCTGTCCACCCAATCAGGCCAATTTGGTGATTGCTCCATTAAATCATGGTGATAAAGCGTGGTATCCAGACTTAGGAACAACAAATCATTTTACTCATGGACCACCAGCAGGTACATACACTTAACCTTACCTTGGCTTAGGAAAGGTTCAGTGGTATATCTCATTCTACTTCTATATCTCATTGTGGTGCATGTTCTGTGGGTAAGAGTTGTAAGCTTCCATTCAAGAAATCTGAAACTGCATATAATTGTTCGCTAGAATTAGTGGAAATGGATCTTTGCGGTCCTGCACCTATGACTTCTAATAATTGCTTAGACTATCTTAGTATAGTGGATGTTTACTCTAGATATTCGTGGATTTATATTCTTCGACAGGAAATTGATGTTGCTCATATTTTTCCTAAATTTCATAAGTCTGCAGAAAATCAGCTTGGATATTCGTTAAAAGCTATTTTAACATATTGGGGAAGGGAATTCAAAGCTCTAGCTCCTTATTTGGCTTAGGTCTGCATTGCCCATAGGGTGACAAATCCGTATACTTCAGAGCAAAATTGCATAGTGGAGAGGAAGCATCAACACATTACGGAAATGGGACTTACTTTCATGAAACAAGACTTATTACCTCAACAATATTGGAGTGATGCTTTCTTTACCTCGATATTTCTCGTCAATAGATTACCATCTAAGGTACTGTCGAATTTATCTCCTCATGAAAAATTATTTCATACATCTCCTCATTATGGTTTTCTCAGGATATTCAGATGTCTTTGTTACCCTCTGCTTCGTCCTTTTAACAAACATAAGCTTGCTTTTCGTCCAGCCCCCTGTGTCTTTATAGGATATTGTTCCAATCAACATGGATACAAATGCCTTGATGCCTCTAGCCGTGATTACATTTCTATATATGTCAAATTTCAAGAATCTATATGTCCTTTTGCTGAGTCTACAGGTGCATTTAGGCAATTATCAACTGTTAAAAACACTTCAACTTCAGCACCATTTTTTCTTCCATTTAATTCATCATTGTGCACTCCAGTTAATGTTGATTCCTCTATAGATAATGGGGCTACTATCCATTCTGTTGATAATCCACATGTTCATTCTGGTCATGATGATTTTTTTTATCTATTCAGAGTAGTGATAATTGTGATACTTAGTCTACACCTTTTGTTCTTGAAACTACTGAGACTCATGTTCCTGATATGGTTCCTAATGTTTCAGATATACATGATGTTGTTGTTACTAATAATGATAATAATATACATGGTTATGTTTCTGGTATCACTCGTTATATTCCTCATGGTTTTACTTTAACTATGGTAAATGCTCATCCTACAAGATCAACACATGATCTTCTGTCTAGTTCATATTTTGTTGAGTCTGCTGATACAGGTACTATGTTAGGTGATTGTTACCCTTCTGACACATTAGCTCTAACACATAAATGGTTGCTTAGGCAGGTGGATGTTAACAATACTTTCCTTCATGGTGAACTTCATGAAGATGTATACATGACACAACCTCCTGGTTTTGAACAACACAGTCAAAATGGACAACTTCTAGTCTGCAAACATAATAAAGCACTCTATGGCCTCAAACAAGCTCCTAGAGCATGGTTTGAGCGTTTCAAATTCTTCTTGGTCAACAATCTTCAATTTCTTGTTTCTTTAGTTGATTCATGTGTGTTTATTAAGAAAATTCCACAAGGTAATATGTTTCTTCTTGTTTACATTGATGATATTGTTATAACTGGTAGTGACTCCGATGGAATTGAACGTACTATTTATTAGCTAAATGATGAATTCAAGTTGAAAGATTTAAGATTGTTAAACTACTTTCCTGGCATGGATGTGCAGATTGGGGAAGATTGCTTACTTTTTGGTCTGAAAAAGTATATTTCTGAGCTTCTTGTCAAGACAGGACAATCCAAGGCTGCTCCTTTACCTACTCCTATGTCTGGATTTTTTTTTGTAGAAAGTTGTGACTAAAGGTGACTCACCACCTACAGATGAGCATTTGTATCAAAGAACGATTGGTGCTTTACAACATGTGTGTATTACACGTCCTAATATTCACTTTGCAGTTAATAAACTCAGTTAGTTTATGCAACATATGCGTCAGTATCATTGGAAAGTTGTCCTTCGAGTTCTTAGGTATCTCAAGGGTACTATTAATCATGGGTTGTTGTTCAGATCTTCTCTTGTTCCATCCACCAATGTAAGTTTAGTTTCCTGTGCTGATGTTGATTGGGGGAGTGACACTGCTGATAGAAAATCAGTTTCATGTCATTACTTGCTTCTCAACAATAATCCTATTGCCTGGAGTTCTAAAAAGCAATATGTTATTTCCAGATCCACTTCTGAAGAAGAATATATGGCGGTTGCTAATGTAGTTTGTGAAATATTGTGGGTTGTGTCGTTATTATTCGAATTTGATGTGTGTTTATCTAACATACCTATTGTTTGGTGTGATAATACAAGTGCAGTAGCATTGACTGAAAATCCCGCCCAATACTAAAAGATGAAGCATGTGTAGCTTGATCTGTGTTTTGTTAGAGAGAAGGTTTAAAATGGACAGGTTATAGTTAATTTTGTCCCTGGTACAGAATATGTAGCAGGCATATTAAATAAGCCTCTAACTGAAAAAGTCTTTGTTCAATTTCGAGCAAAACTTGGAGTGATGTCTTTTGAGAATGTTGAGTCTAATGTTTCTGATGTTGAAGTCCAATCATGTGAATGCGAGAATAATTATGAAGAAGATGAGTAGTTGCTGCAATTATAATGAATAGATTGTGTCTGCTCTTTAGTCTTTCTGTGGGATTTGTTCATCTTCTCATTCCTTCATGAGGTTTTGTTTGTTTTCATGCATTTCTCTGTTCTGTCTTTGACTTTATCATGTTGTGATCATTCTCTTCAACTTATAAGTTGTATTTGTGTTGGCTCTGTTGTTTTGTTTTCATCTGGCCTATTGTGTGGTTGTCTAGTTTTGTTTCATGGCTAGATCTATGGATGCTGCATCTGAGTTGTATATGTCTAACTCAACTTGTTCAACCTTCATGCTGATTTTGGATGAGACAGATTCTTTGGTTCATATACACTACTTGATGCTTCAGTTCCTATGTATTTCAGTCCTCCCCATTTATCTGATGCTGGCATAAGGTGAAACTTAGAATCAAAAAATAGTGTGGCAAGAGAAAACGTCAAGATACTCTTGTCATATATTGAGGAGGGTAAGATGGAGGCTCAAACCTCCCAGTTTCATTGGTAAGATAGAGGCTCAAACCTGTCTGTCAGTAGAAGAAAATTCAAAAGAAAGAAATCAATGAAAAAAAAAGAATGATTAAATGATCAAGTAATATAAAAATGATTACGGGTAGTGGAAATGAGGATATCAAGTCTACAGTGGGTGCATATGTATATATTCTGAACAGAGGAAGTTGTCTCAACTGAATGAAGACTTGTAGGTAGTCAATTTGATTTGGGTAATACAAGTCCAAATCAGACTCTGGTTGAGCTTGTACTGAAATTATAACTGTGACTTCATGAACAAGTTAGAATGAAGAATGTATATGAGTTTTGTTTGGCTTGGCCAAAATAAAATTAGAGTTCTCATGAATATGAGGTTATTAGTCGATACATTGTTCATGTGTGGTAGTTTCAAGTGGAGACTGAGATTTTCAAGAAGAAAATCAATATCTTCATGAATGAATGTTAGGATGTATGGATGAGATAGATGAAGCAAATGAAGACTTGGAAAGGGATAAAATCAACTTCAATACAATCTGCAGCAGCTTATTCATTCATACTTCTGGTTATATGCCCATCAAGGTGTAAAGGTTGTTCAAGTATACTCAAGATCATTAATCAAGACTCTAGAATGTTAAGGATTAGTATTGATTAGTTCATGTTAAGATTGATATAAAAGGAGACTTGTTGGTTGTAATCGGTACCTTTTGAACATAATACATAATTATTTCTCTGTTTCTTCATTACTCTGTTTTCAGCTAGTTACAATTCTGTTACATCAGTTCCTTGCTCTACAAGCTTTCTTCTTTTCTATCTTTTTCAACGTCAGTTCACTGACAGGTATATTGACGTGCGGTAGCGTGTAAGATCGTCGACGGTACGGAGTCACGACGACGATACCGGTCGAGAGTGACGTCACATAAACGAAGCGTCCCTCGGATTTTCACAGTGGATTCCCTAATTCAGTTGGAGAGCATCTATATTGAGTGTGTCTCTTGAGAGTATGTAGATTGTATATAAGTGTTTTGGATGTCTTTTAGCCTTTTAGGGCATCCCCTTAGGGGTCTATTTATAGATGCGGGGTCAGTTACGACTTTTCATGACTGTCCACTTTGGTCCCTGAAGTTTCTACGATTTACAAAAGAACCCCTTATGGGTGAATTTTCCTACATCTTCCACTCACACATATGTGGGTTCTTGGTGTGTAAAGAGACATACTCTTAACATCTTGTTTATCTTTCATACAGGGCTCCACCGTTCGACCGACATACTTCGTGAGAGCTAGTTGTTGTATATTTGTTAGGAGTATACAACCTCTCATTGACAATAACCTGCAATAATCATACCCTAGATCGTCGAACCTCATTTTGGTATCTTTAACGACCTCATTAATCATACCTTGTATTCACAATCACAAAACTAAATCATGATTGGTGCACACCGTGAACACAATTCAAAAAAACGATTATGTTGACAATCTTCCTCTTCTCACAATCCTTCAAACACTAAGCCGACTCGATTTTCATGACATGTCCCTCCCAGTCGAATCTGTGTACATGACCATCGGGTAACACACTAAGCTAGCGAACACTGTGTTAGGTCTCTGATCGGAGTCATCAGGGCACACGATTTTAAACATGTTAAGGATCCTTGGGTCTCACACTACAACAAGCTGAGATCGTGCTTGTGTATACCTGTGATCGATTAATAGCACACGCAATATGAAATACGTATCACAACACCCTTCTCCTTTTCACATGGAGTGTATCTCATATGTTATAAAGACGGTGTTGTGCGGATGTGTGTGCAAATACCGAATGCATCTAAACCAGAGTACACTAACTCCCATCCCGCTCAAAAGTAAACTACTTAGAAATAAATTCAATTAAAATTTCTGATGATATCATATCAATGACCAAAAAAACATTATACTGATGGCCTCATATCAACGGGCGCCTTATGAATTTGAGTAGTTAGCTCTCAAATCATCCACTTAACGATTTTCAACTTGCAATCCCGTATCATCTCCACTTGTCACATAGACAGGACGCCACTAAGATGCGGAGGCAGCTACTCGTGTGAGTGAGCTAACGTTACGTTTACTCGACATACATTAAAACATTAATCAATAACACACTGAGCAATCTTAATGAACATGTGTGTATCCAAATCAAACTCTTTGATCAAAATGAACATTGTGATGTGATCAATCTCATTGGTCTACGCAATGGTCGTAACCATTATTAAGACAAAAGAACTCAGATAAATGCATCCCTACATAAGGGTTCTCACGAACTTATCTGTTTTGTCCATCTTTTGTTGACTACCAATTCACATTCACTTTCTTGCATGTCACCATTCCTTATGCATAGTAATGTTGGTCTTTTAAATGTTCTTATTATAAATAGGATCGTTTTAGGAGGATATTGAAAATACAATCACTAGTAGAAAAATACTGGATCAATAATTTATATCATCCGCAATACCTTTAGGAATTTGTTAGATCAAACTAAATTTCAGTTGTTGGTGCGAGAGCCACTTGCTTAGCTTCAATCGCGTACAGTAAAGTTTTCACTTGTTTCTTACTGATCTTATCAGATGGCTATCTCTAGAAAGAAACTTTATCCTGATGAGTCTTAATTCCCACTAGGAACAACTTCACAACATTCTATCACGTGAATATACATAATGCTTCTACAACAATTAACTATATGATCCTTGAGCATCAAATCAAGTTGAGTCATATACCCGATATAGTAGTTGGTCTAGTACATGTCACAACATGCATACAACTTCCAACTTAGCTCATCTTTAAGACATTAGGCGCATTACGTCATGAATTTTTAGATACAAGAGTTTTAAACGGGTAATACTTTAATTTATCACCTAAGGACTCTATTTCCCCAGTGGTCTCTCTCGGAAAATCAATTCCTAGAATATATTATTGTTTACCCTTTAAACATCAATTAGGTATTATCCTTCAAGGGTGAACTTTGTACCTACCCAACCCATATTATGTGACAAACACTTTATATTGCAAGATCTTGCAGATATTTCACTAACAGACTTAATCCATAGTCATTATCCTATTTAACATGAACTAATCATGTAACATGACCTAATCACATTTGACATTTATAATAATGTCTCAAGAAAAAAACATAGAGTTTTAACGGACCACTAAGTCCTAAATTTGCATTCTCATACTCAATATAGATAAGCACCTCGGTTTACACTCCAATACTTATTGAGCAACATTTATATTCAAGATCTACCTTTCGGGGTTTATATGAAACTGATATTCGTAATCAGTCGAGACACATTTCTCAAGATGAGTCATGACTTCTAGGATCCATTTGATCCATTTACGCTTGACACATTTTTATCTTATCCTCCATTTTAGCTTAAAAGGGCGAAGTATAAGGAGTCACGATAGGCTCCCACTAGGATTAAGAATATTATATACGCTCCCACTGGAACGATACGTTTTCAATCTTTACTTATAGTATCAACTTCTTGCTCCCATTTGAGCTAAGGTTTTAACCAAGATTATTTGTCTTCGCAACTTATGATAAAGAAGATGAGATGTGAAGTGAAACTAAGTCAACATCCGCTAAAATCCTCCCTCTCGAATCAAGTTATCTAGGTGGATGGATTAAGACGAGAAACGAATTCATCATGCGGTAAAATCCTCCCACTGGAATCAAGTTATCTTGATGTATCTTGGCGCAAGAACTCGAAAATGGATCGTAATCCAACTTTTTACCCTTCTAAAAATATTTCACTGTGACATATTTCTTTTGAAGAAAAATCTCACACCCACTTTTGGACTTTTACGGTTCATAACTCATATGAATTGGTAGGTAAATGATTAACAAACACTTGGTTAGAGCAATCGACATTCGTCCTGAATACAATGGGTGATGGCAATGGAGCGACCCACACATGACCATGGAGAATGTGTAATTGGACAATGTTGTCGCTTAACCTTCTTTAGAAGTGTTCCTTTTATAACTTCTAACAACATCATTAAGTTGCATAGTGCAAAATATAGTCAACAAATGAGTTATCCTCTTTATCACGTATTTCGCTAAGTTGGGTGGATAAACTAATCAACATCTCAACATATTTGCGAACAATAAGTTAATCATTTATTAAATTTATCCACATGGTTCGCATAGCCATTGTAGAAAATTAAATAAATATAACTGAAATGGATCATAAATAGACTATTCCACAACAAATATGGAATTATAGATGTCTAAATGAACTAATTCTGGTTGGCTACGTGAAAGCTTCCGGTCACATTGGTTACAAAATAACGCAACGGAAATGTACGAATATATTGATATCATGGCTAGAACAAATCATGCAAGTACGATATACAATAAATTCACCGGAACTGACCATATATTACAAACTCAATGTCATGAACATTGTAAATGAAATACAATTGGGCGTAATAGAAACATAAATTGAAAATGAGCTCTTTGACTAATCAACTAGGCATTGATGACTCGGTTGTCACATAGACATAGGTTGCGGCAACTCTCGAGTTTTCCACCTCATCATGCTTAGGCTGAATTTCAAAGTTCAATGATAATGCTTCGTGTTTGTGGCTTTAACCCGACACTTCGGAGCAGTGCAATCTTGTGAGTTTTCACCCTTCCGGTTACAACTATAGCACTTCATTTTAACTAGATGGACACGATGTGGAAATCTCCACTCACCCTTCCTTTCAGGTCTCTATTGGGTCATAGAGAAAGTTGTCACATGCAATTCAGCTAGAGTTCGTTTACTCTAATGCTTTTCTTTTCCAGATTTTAGGAGCCCTTAGGCTTCTTCCAAAGCGATAACCTAATTAGAGTGGGATATAAGTATATTAAAATGAATCCACAAATCATGTAATGAACGAATCACTACTTGGAGTTGTTGTTTTAAGTGAGAACATGATCACATATCTAAGCTCATCATTATATTGACCATGTGCTTTAGTGAGTGTTTAAGGCGTCTCTCGTAGAAGGTTGTTCTTATAGTTAGGAAATATATCTATTTTATGAAATAGAAAACAAATTTCTTTCTCAGAACCTCCCATAACGCTTTTGCATTTTGATAATCTTGAAATTTCCTAAACAAATCATCATTTATTGTACTTAGCAAAATGATGCATGTTGTTCGGTTCTCATCTTTCCAGGTTTCATAGGCTTTAATTTCTTGCCTTTGCTAGGTCATATTCCCGGCGATAGGCTTTTGATGTCATTAGATATGGTATCTAGAATCACAAGCTTTTGGAAAACACGACTACGTTCAGTTCGAGCACGAAGAGCAGGGCGCACAGCAAAGACGCCAGGATTAACTCTACGTTAGGAGATCCACCACATGTGGATTAGTGTCCACTGCCACGTACGTTGGAATGCTCTCGTCTCAAGCTTGAAATCCATTTCATGGCATGCAAAACAACGGTACCAACACAGATAAATTCTAAGGTGGACAGATTTCAAGAAGCAGTTAACAAGTGGAACCATGATGAGTGACGAAGCAAAGAGCACCGAACGTTCAAGAGGGTGGTTAACGGAGACAGGCACTGGAGCTTATATCACGGAGACAAAGCAAAGTGCATTAAGGCCGCAACATGAAACACCTTCGGTCGATAAGAAATTTCAGTGGGTCATGATTCGAACGACCACATACGGTATTCGCTCGCTTGGTCCCCGAAGTTTCTACGATTTACACAAGCACCCTTTATGGGTGCATTTTCTTACGTAACTTTTGAGAATATTATATTTTGCTCCCTATAGTCTTCGAAAGTAGAATTTTGTACAAGTTAGTCTTGTCAAATTCGAAAAAGGCCTTTGATGTTTGTTGAGTACATATTATGTTACATGATGTTTTGTTATTTATCAAAGATGATACATGTTAAATGTATGTTATTTTCATGTATAGAAACATCATGTGTGCTTGCTCAATTTTTTTATTACACGTTATACATGTTGATTTGATTTAGTATCTAGTATCCATGTATAGGGACGTATGATAAAATAAGCAAGCCTGATGATACGTCATCTATGTACAATTTATTCATGCATACATGTTGAAGTATTTCATGTTTGTTAGGTGTCCCTAACATGAAAAATTATTGATTATTTGTTTCAACTCCATGTGTTGGTAAATAAAGAGCATGACTACTTAATAAATAATTATAATCTTTCTGATTATTAATGTAGACTCCATGTATATATCAATTATAAAACATGTTTACTTGTTTTAATATTTATGTAAATCAAGCATGATACATGTTTTGTTATGCATTCAGGTGTACATTAAATCATGATTGTATACTGTTTTCATTGATGGGAATGGAGTACTTAACTTAATTATTTGCAAAATTAATTTTTGTTAAGCATATACCTTGGACGATGATTGAGAATATAGTGAACTTTTGACTCTGGGGTATGCTTGGATTAATTGATTTGTTAATAAGAGAGTTAGGTATGACATGTGTATGTATGTTGAACAATAAATCTTGCATGCCTTGTTTGTATATGTTTATCCTGACATGATGATACTTTTTGTGTGAAGGATGACATCAACCCTCCAGAAAATTGTCGTCGAACTCAACTATGTGTTGAAGTTGAATGGTGACAACTATGAAGTATGGCAAGAGAAATTTAAGTACTTACTCCAAAAGCTAGGAATTCTGGAGACCAGATACACTGACATGGAAAAGCCTACAACCGGGAATCTGGCCCAGCAAAGGCAAGACATGAAAAACTATGAAATCTGGAAAGAGCAAAGGGTACAATTGTACTTTGCCCACGGTAATGCGAGGGTCGCTCTATTAACAGCATCCACTATGTTCGGGACAAATGTTTATAAACTTAATTGAATGCGAGAATTGTGTCTCAATTGATTACGAATATCAGTTTTGTATACACCCAGATGTAGATCTTGGATATAAATGTTGCCCAATAAGTATTAGGAGTATAAAGTGAAGTGCTTCTCTATATTGAGTATGAGAATGCAACTTTAGGACTTTAGTGATCCTTAGAACTCTATGTTTTCTCTATGTACAAGTCTCATGACACATAGTATATGCTGGGAAATTACTGAGTTGATCAATGAAGGATAAGACCTAATTGATGATTAAAGAGTAAACAGTAATATATTCTTGGAATTAAGATTCTGAGAGAGGTATATCTTGGAAAATTAAGTCCCTAAGTGATCAATTAAAGTATTGCTCATTTAAAACTCGTGTATCTAAAATTCATGACGTAATGCGCCAAGTGTCTTAAAGATGAGCTAAGTTAGAAGTTGTATGCATGTTGTGACATGTACTGGACCAACTACCAAATCATGTATATGACTTGACTTGACTTGATTTGATGCTCAAGGATCACATAGTTAATCGTTGTTGAAGCATTGTGTATATGCGTGTGATAGAATGTTGTGAAGTTTTTTCGAGGGGAGTTAAGACCTTTTGGGATAAGGTTTCTTACTAGAGATGGCCATCGAATTCGATAAGCGATAAGGAGTAACAACTTCAATATAGGTGATTGAATCTAAGTGAGTGGATGTCACACCAACAACTGGATTTAGTTTGGTCTAATGGGTTCCTACAAGTATTGTAGATGAAACACATTAATTATCCAGTGTTTTTCTACTGCTAATCGTGTTTTCATATATTTCGAAAAGGGTCCTATTGATGATAGAACATTCAAAAAAAACAATATTACTATGCATAAAGCATGGTGACATGCAATAAATTGGATAAGCCCGTGAAAACACTTATGTAAGGATGCATTCATCCAATATTTTTGTCTTAATAAAGCAAATGGTAACAACCGTTGCATAGACCAATGAGATTGATCACATCACATTGTTCATTTTTTATCAATAAGTTTGATTTGAATACACACATGTTTATAATGATTTCCTAGTGCATTCATGATTTGTATTAGAAATGTATGTCCAGTAAACTTTAGGTTAACTCACTCACACGAGTAACCACCTCAGCGTCTTATTAATGTCGCGTCTATATGACAAATGGAGATGGGACATGATTTCGAGTCGAAAATCGTCAAGTGGATGATTTGAGAGCTAACTACTCGAATTAATAAGTTGACCGTTGAAATAAGATCATCGATAAAATTTATGGTCATTGATATGAGGTCATTGATAATTTTAATGGAAGGTTACTTGCATGTAGTTTACTTATGAGCAGGATGGGAGTTGATGAACTCTGGTTTAGATGCATACGGTATTTAGACAAACATCTGCACAACACCGTCTTTATGACAACGACATACACTCCAAGAGAAAAGGAGAAGGGTGCTGTGACACATATTTCATAGTACGTGTGCTATTAAACGACCACGGGTTTGCACAAACACGATCTCAACTTGTTGTAGTGTGAGACTCAGGGATCCTTGAAAAGTTCCAAATTATGTGCCCTCATGACTCAGATCAGAGACTTGAGACCTGACACGATGTTCACTAGCTTAGTATGTTGCGTGATAGTCATGTTCATAGATTCTGTCGGGAGGAACATGTCTAGAAAAGCAAGTTGAGTTAGTGTTTGACGGATAGTGAGAAGAGGAAGATTGTCAACAGAATCTCTTTTAAGAATTGTGTTCACTGGTTAACCAATCATGATTTAGCATTATGATTGTGAATACAAGGTATGGCTAATGAGATCTTTAAACATACCTAAATGAGGTTCGACTATCTAGTGTACAAGCATACTTTATTATTGTAGGTTGATTTGAATGAGAGGTTGTATACTCCTAACAGATATACAACAACTAGCTCTCACGAAGTATGTCGGTCGCAAAGAGGAAACCCTGTATGAAAGACGGACGAGGTGTTTTTGCACACATGAGCACCCGCATTATGTGTGAGTGGGAGATGTAGGAAATTGGCACCCATATGTGGTGCTAAGTGCAAGCCATAAAAAGATTAGGGACTAAAGTGTAAAGTTACAAATATTGTAACTTCCCCGGGGCCTATAAAAGGACCCCTTTGTCTGCACATATTAATATACAATATATACAATAGAGATTGTTACATTATTCCTGAAAACCCTACGAAGTTGCTCTAGTCCGATCTTTGGGTAATTCTCCGTGGAAACCTAAGGTGCGTTCCAATCACGTGACGTATCCTTCCGACTGGCACGCCCCGCCGTGACTCCGAACAGTCGGCGATCTCGCACGCTTCTGCTACCGCACATCGATATACCGACCGATGTAAGTATAAATTCGTATAACGTTGTTTGTGGTACTCACGTACTATTTCTCGTGCATGTATCTCCATTTCCAACATATATATATATATGGGTTAAATACTAAGTAGCTACCTGAACTTTGGACGTTTTACAACGAGCTACCCGAACTTTGAAAATTCAAAACGAGCTACCTCAACTTTGAAGAAGGTGCAAATAGCTACCTCCGTCCAATTTCTGACGACTTTCCGGCGAATTTCTGACAACAGGTGACGGAAAATTGGACGAAGGTAGCTATTTGCACCTTCTTCAAAGTTGAGGTACCCCGTTTTGAATTTTCAAAGTCCGGGTAGCTTGTTGCAAAACGTCCAAAGTTCAGGTAGCTAATTAGTATTTAACCATATATATATATATATATGCTATGAATTTTGGCAATTATTATAATATCTTCTTGATGTGTAGTTGTTAGGGAGCAGTACTATTCGTATTCTATAGGTATTTGAGCTATAATATTAACAACTGAAAATGAAGTTTACTCATTAAAAAAATCTTGTTCTGATACAATGATTATGAATTAGTCTAGAGCAAGCATTCTTATTGGAAGAACAATATTTACTAATATGATAAACAATGTTTGTATCTATTCATGCCAAACCCCGTGACACAAAATTTGGTCAATTACTGAGACAACAAATATGGTAGGTTTCTCCCTTTAAACAATGTCGATTGAATGGTTAAATCATATCACCGATATCTAAATCTATTTAAACATATTTTATAATAAATTATGAAAACGTCCAGCTCTTCGGCCGGGTACATCTCCACATGACTATAGATACGAATATTTGTTCTAAATAAATACTTAATGTTGTTATGATTTAATGCCGTCCTTCCTTCCTATACTTTAATATTTAGTCCTTTGATTTTTCATAAAATAATAATAATTAATTAAAGTCTCAATAATAGGCTGTATTGTCGGTTGAAGCACCAAGTATCTTTCCTTCTTCCTATTAATGATACTACAACATAGTATTACGTCTCCTCCCTCAAACTAGAGGGCTTTGATCTAATATACCGATGGACCGTAGGCCCTTATTATCATAACCGGACCGGCCTTCAAACCGGTGAGGGTGCCGGTTTCCGGTTCGGACGGTCCAACCTGGCTGGACCCGATTCAACATGCCGGTTCACTATGTATAAGTAAAAAAACTGAAAATAGAAACTACATCAGTGAAAATACGATTTAATCTCAGTCAATGATGAAATGATTAAGACTCGTAATGAATGTATACTTTTTTCATGTAACAAATAACGTCAAAATCATCATCCTCTTGGATCCAAGAATGAAGAATCTGTCTAATTCTACACGAAAATAACAGAGAATCTCGTCACACACCTATGAGAAGATTTTGCTCACTACCACTCTCAAAGCCTTCTATTTCAATGAGGAGTTGTGTCTTCAAACGTCTATTTGATTCATGTTCACCTTCTGATTTCTGTTGCACAAGTGATTCAATTTTGGTGTCATTTCACTGTTTTGTCATATTTTCATTAAACTTAAGAGGATAAGGCTCTAAATAATCAAAAAATACTTTTAGGATATCAAAATTATTGTCTAACAAACACCAACAACAGGGTCAGTTTCTTGAAAAATGCAACAACAACAAGGAACCAAACAATTTTCAAAGAAATTGAACTGAACGCAACAACAAGGAACTAAAGCTTAAAGACAACAACAAGGAACTAAAGCTTGAAGACAACAACAAGGAACCGCAGCAACAACAATCGAACCGCAACAACAATAGCAAGGAACAGACCAACAAGGAACGAATTGAAGAACCAGAAAGCCTGCGGTTTGAACGAAGGCTGCGACACAACTGGAAGGACATTGAAACCGTGAAAAACTGAAAAGGGCGTGAAGAACGAAGGCTTCGGTGAAGAACTGAAATTAAAACAATTTCACAAATTTAAGCTGCTGAAGCTTAGCTGGAAGGCGTGAAGAACTTGGTTGCGGTTGAAACTTGGATGCGGTGAAGCTTGGTTGAAATGAACCGAATGAGCGTGAAAGCTCAAACCCTAAAAAACTTAACCTAGTTTCAAAACCGGTCGGCTCTGCATAACAAAACCAATCGATTTAAACCAAAAGAAAACCGATTGGTTTGGAAAAAAATCATTACAAAAAACAAACTGGAAAACCGGCCAGTTTTGTTCAAACACTATTGCTATGCAAGTCGGTCTTTTAACCGAACCAAACCGGATAGGGGTCCGGTTCTCGGTTGAACCCAGCGAAGCCTGGTCTGGTTCGATTCTAATAACAATGTCGTAGGGTATCCAATTAACCCTAGAAGTGAGCAAATCTGAGTGGTCTGGAAATTCGGTGAAAATCGAATCGGGACAAACCGAAAATTTACGGTTCGGATTATGATTCGGAAATTAAGACTATTCGGTCTACGAACGTAAAAGACCGTGGAGTCTGGTCCGACCGTTAATACGTATATAATTTTATATTATATCAATTAGCTTAATTAATATAAACTAATAATAATTTACGTATTTAGTAGTTATTTTAATTGTTTAATCGGTTTTACTAGAAAATTATGTAAACATTGTTTAATTGAGTTATTTTGTTATTTAAGATCATTTTAAATACTTATTTTGGTTTTGTATGTTTTTTTTTTCGGTTTACACCAAAAAATCAGTATGAAAATATGAAATCCAAATGGACGGTTTATTTTTCCTTATACAGTCTTTTTGTCAAACTTTTGATTTTTTGAAGAAAATCCGGTCAAAAAATATAGGTGTCCGATCAAAATAGTAAGAAACCCGATCTTACCGGTTCGGATTCTCCCCTAATCAACCCAATGGAAAATGAAACCGAATGAGACATTGCATTAAATAGGTGTCTAACGAACTAAATTTACTTTTTTAAAGTATGTTATCCTTGTCTCATTAAGAGGCAGCAAACTACCCCACACATTATAAAACACTCACTTTGTAGGGAGAGGAAATTTTCCCCGTAAATTGAGGTGATCAAATTCATTGTTTTTACCTGATAATCACTAAAATCTTCTTCAGTTGGTGTACATCGTGTGAGTGTTCTGGAGCTATTTATCACGGTAATTAAAAAATAATTATTATTATAACCAACCACAAGTTAAATAAGAATATGGTAGATATTATAAATCTATTAGTATAAACATAAATATATTGTTTGAATTGAAATGAGAAATATGGACAGTTTGCTTATATTGAAATAAGAAACAGCTTACACTGAAAAAGGATTAAATAAAAAAATTATAATTAAACTTGTAATGATGACGTGTCGTTATCTTAAGACTTTGAGGCCATATTTAAGCCCAGACACCAATGAGGCCATCACCGCTTATACAAGCGTAGTCTCTCGTCATAAATACATTAATGGAAGACTGCAACGCAAGCGTCCCCATGCTTCTTGGACGACATATTCACTACAAAAAACTCGTTCTTTAGTGTCAACAAAACATCGTCACCAAAGGCATAAATGGCTAGACTTGTTCAATTTAACCGGTTTAGATGAACTGGTCTGCTTCTGGTTTGGTTCGAACCAGTTCGGCCGAACTAGTTCCAAAATCAAACCAGTTTTTTAGGCTTCAAATAAACCTGTTCAAAATTTCAGTTCGAATCGACTCGGTTTTTGATACTGATTTATACTTAAATTTAAATCAAACCACTTTAAACCTATATAATTTTAGAACCGGTTTGAAGCAAAATTAACTAAACTGGTCGGAAATTAAACCAAACCTAGAAATATTTTCAATAAACCAAACGTAGAGATGTATTGGACTCTCGTATGTTGATGTTGGACAGGATTTCAGCCAGTTGTGGACAGGATTTCAGTCGGTTCATCGTATTTTTCAGTTGGTTCATTGTTTTTTCAGTCGGTTCAGTGTTTTTTTCAATTGGTCAGTATTTTTTCAGTTGGTTCAATGTGTTGGACAGGTTCTTTTTTCCATAAACCAGACCAGTTTTTTTAGAAACATAAAAAAGTACTGGTTTTTTACAAACCAGACCAGTTCAATTCTGAACCGGTTCATGAACAAGCCTATAAATGGCGCTGCTAAATTTTAGTGACAACGAAATGTTTGTCCCGTCAAACCTCGTGGCCAAAGGATATACCTACTGCAATTGTCTGTTGTCAAATGTTTGTCACTGCTAGAATGACACTCCTCAACCCTCTTTTACAGTCAAACTCGGTTGTTATTAAATACAGTTAATGTGACTAACACTTTTTAGATGTTATAGCTCACTCTTACTGATGAAAACGTGTCATCGCTAAATTGCTATTTTAGACATGACTTTGAGCGGTTGCGTTTGATTTGAAACAACTTCCATTAATTGTGCTCTAAAAAATGTATATCTACTATATGATGAAACCTGTGACATTCGTACATTATTATCCTCCACGTCTTTTGTAATCAATCCACTTTATTTATTTTCATTCAGACATTCCTGTTGTCAATTCATGTTAAAGAATGTAGGTATTGTCTTCATCATGTTTTTTTTTGTTATATGTGTGTTTCAATTTCAACCAAAGTTGGTGCTAATTGTAACAAACTGTGGCCATCATAATTTATGTGCGCGGTAAATTCTTCAGGACAATAGTAGAAGATTCATTGAGTTAAATCTGATATTTTGTATTAACATCTTCCGTTGCTATACAAGTTCTTCATAGGGATATCAATTTCCATAGTGGCCTTTTGTAGGGACGTTTAGCCAACATACATTGTCGCCATTAATCGACCAAGACAGTAACCATAATATACTAAAAACGTAATAATCCATATATAAATGTTTTCCAACAAAAGAATAACCCAAACATGCAGTACATGTTCATCAATCCCATGTAATTCCACAAAACCACAAACATATTCTAAAGCATGTCCATTGATACGATTAAGTCTGTTACACAAAATCAAAGCATGAATCTCATAACATAAATACGACCCAAAAGAAGTCACTGCTCCAAGCTGCTCCAACCACAAGTTCAAGCATTCGGATCCGCGTATTTAATCACCCAAATGAGAGTAGCCGGAAATGTATAATGAGTGTGTATGTCATTGAAATCGAAATGTTGGACGCAAATTACATGGTGGTTTACCTTGTGTTTTGGAATCGACTTAAAGGTGACCATTTGCTTGCAAACCCCTTCTAATTGTAGACATATCCATATGAAATGACTGAATACTTGCCTGAAATTCCGCTAACTGTCGAGTTGCTTCATATGCCTTACGAGAACTTTCTTCAGCAATTGCACGGAACTCCTTTGCTTCAGCCCTAGCCTGTTTCAGTTGTACACTCTCCATAACTCTTCCAACCTTGGAGATACGTATTCTGCACCATTTCGGAATTCACACTTCCTCGTATAAAATATCTTTATTCACTAGCAGATCCTCCTAACCTTCAGCTTGATCAATCAACTTTTCTACTTAGTCCTACAAGCAAACATTTTAGTAGGGTATCTTTTCGCAAATCAGTGAAAAATATGTTGATAAATTAGGTATACCATTATGTACTTTGACTTTTCATTAATTGGCTTCCCATTTTTATCAAGATGATTTTTCAGAAACATGTGATACTCTCAAGGATGAACACCATTGTTTTTCTCAATCTGGACACATACATAATATTGGTTACCATTCTAGTCAGACCTTCTACATTGAGTCATATCGGTTTTGAGTTGTTATTTTCTGTTGTTCACGCTTAGCAAAACTTACTGAACCATATGTATGTCGCATAACCTGGTGAGACCTATTTCTCTTGTTCCTTTTGTTGATAATCAAGAACCATATGTAAATCTCTCATGAGCTATTTAGGGGTCAATAGTTAATCAATAACACAGAAAAGAATACAAGTGAAACGTCAGCGATACTCTGTCTTCTTTTACCACATCAGGAGGAAAGTGAAGCAAACACACTTCATTGGTGTTGTACTTATCGAAATGGAGGCACTTGAGATTTGCCCTATAGTTTCTGTACTTTTCTAGTAGGACACAAACAATCAACTTCTTCAGGTTTTCATCATATGGGACGACAAATCTTTCCTATACGGAAACAATTATAGCATCAACCGTATGTAACCAAACTTACGGGAAAAAAATTACGATGCAATTCTGGCTTGGTTTTTACTTACTGATACCACCTCGGTCATCTTTGCCTCATAGTCTATTGGTTCCTTTGGGATGTCAACCCAATCTTTGACTTGCAATGGTTCATTCATCCATTTGCGAACAATAAAACTGCACCAGGCGGCAAACATGGAGGCGTTTTTGCTGCTCTTTCTCATTAAAATTAAGCTCCTTTTCCCCATTTTTTTACAACCTGATGCAGCGTGTTCTCCCACAACGTAACCTCCTGAATTGGCTCTTCCAACGACGGATCTTCATATGTGGTTGGACAGAGTCTCTCACCATCTGACAACTCCAAACTTCTATCTGCATGGGGAAATACACAGTGATGGTAAAACAACATTTTTTTACTAAAAATGGAGTACATGTTAGTTGTTCAGGTTAGACGTTATTTGCATACGGCACAGGTTACAACCAACTTTCCTGAGAGATCTACGGAGGGGTACTTGATTTCCCAGAACTTTCCTGCTGTTCACTCTCTTTGTTCTGACCATGCTTGTTGGAAATCCTTCACAAAACCGAACAACTAAGTACAAACATATATTGAAAGATGGAACACTATAAATGAAGTAAAGTTCGTATCTTTTTTCGAAGAACCGGAAAAAACTTGAAAAACTGTTGTACACTGCCAATCGGTCATATGAACATACAACCTTAGTAGCAACCAAACCAAGCGTAGGTATAGATGTCAACATTCCACATATAGTTGACATGTTCGAAAAGTTCAAACTTTTCGCGACTCATACATCAAACAGATTTGTTGATACCAATGTTTTTTACCTTGTTTATTTAGAGTAATTAATAAAAACCTAGAACACAACCATTATGACAAAAGAACACAAATGCAGGGAACTGGTAACGTTCCTGCATCTACAGAGCAGGACAAAATATATTTGTCCAAGGAGAAACATGAAGAACTTACCTGTTTTATGCCGAGCGGAGGAAAGACAATGAAGGACGAACAAGGATATGTTGAGAGATGATATTAGCTGCGAAACCTATTGATATGTCCACCACTTTAAGAAGAAGAATGTGGAGGAAAACGAAAGGTTTCGTGGGAAATATCCATATAGGGATATGGTGACAGCTATTAGCCGAAGCGAAACGTAATCATTACTTGTGCATTAGTTAATCATTACACTTCCCTTTCATCTTCCATTGTCTCGTCTTCTACAACATAATTACTCTAGTGGCCATTAATTTGCTATCAATGGGTTTAGACTTCTTTCTCATAAAAAATATTCATCCCAATACCCAAACAAAGGCTACCGATATGGATCAAATCATGCTAGGCCGTATGAAACTGCAATCTGGCCCATAATATTCCCAAAATAGAGTGAAACCTGTCAGTTACAGAGTGGTCCGTTACAGATACACTAAACACAAAGGATAGGTTGTTCTTCCTATACAGTACACATGCTGTTAAAATTGAGAGAATCTTGAAAAAAAATGTGGCATGTTTTGTTTTACCACCTTGTACATAATTGGATAGGTTTAACCCTCGCATATTTCATCTTCTGCAGACTCACCGTATAGGGATTCTTGTTATGTGCCTTAATAGACACTTTCCGTACTGAAAGTAAGCTCATGTTCGTCTGATAATTCTTCATCGAAAGTTGTATGCAAACCTCTCACATCTTCACTTACGTAAGCTGCTGCATTTGCATCATCAACAACATCAAACAGGTCAACCTCTTCATCCTGTTTATCCCATTGAACAATATCATTTTCATCAGCATCATTTGTGATGTTTTGAAAACTGGTTCTTCCATTTTGGTATGTCCCCACTTCCTCGCCAGATGTACAATCACTTAGTACAAATTGTCTTTTAATTTTTGCAGTTAGCACAATGCTCCAGGAATTATCGGTGTGGTCCACCGAGTAGAAAACCTGCTTTGCTTGAGACGCAAGAATGAACGGCTAATACGTCTATAGGATTTTGGTGTGGTTCACACAGGTGAAACCATAGTCATCAATCTTTAAGTTGTTTCCTTCCGACAACACATTATACCATAAGCAATTAAACAACTCTACTTGAATCTAACAAGTTGCAGCACATCTAACAGAACTCCATAGTAGTCTATATCTCCAGAGATCATATTGTTATCTTGAGTACTACTATAGCACAATGTATCCGCTTTTCATAAGACACAACTGTTCTCAAGGGACCTCATCATAGACTGATCTTTGCAATGAAAGACCACACCGTACATTTTATATCCAGAGTACCTCTTAACACAATAAAGCGGACTTTTTGACAGTGTTCTTAGCTGTTTTACAAGTGTTGTGTTTGTTGCGGCTTCCAATCAATCAATTTGTTCATGAAGTGAGTTAACAGTTGTGCACATACTTCTAAAGCAACAAAAGATCACATACAACACACCGTCCATAAACTACGAATCAAGAGAACAAGTATACAAGGCAACATATAACCTGGTATAAATAGAGTGCAACGTGCTTACCTTCCTTCGAACTAGTTTGAGAACGCCTTGTTGTGCAATACAGCAACAACCTCTTATGCTCCCCGCAAAAATAGCAGACCTTCTAGTTTTATTTCAAAAAATATTGCGTCATCAACAGTAAGTAGCAACGGGAACATACATACTCTATGTAGGGTCTCGCCTCTTCATATTGATTTAGCACATATTGATAAGCTTGTTCCCATTCTATATTGGGTAAGCCTCTTGATTGTGCACCACCAATCATTGTTCCCACAGTTCAAAAAACACCAAGGTAGGAATTTGTTTCCTCATTGGGCTTAGCTAGCTCAAACTGCATTCCTCGATTAAACTTTGTGTGAGTGTCCACCAAATATATAGAAAAAAATGTTAGACACTCTATCGTTATATATCCTTCTTCTATTGGCCCTTCTGGACAACTTCTATTGCACACAAAGGATTACATTATCCCCATCATCCTATTTCACATGATGAAAAATCAATTCACCGTATAACAAAAAAAATGGATATCAATATTAAAATTGAGAAAACGTTGACATGTATTAACCTTACATACCTCTCAATGTTGTACATTCAACGATACTGAACTGGACCGGACACTTTGGCTTCCTCCACTACATGGACAAGTAGATTCATAGTTATATTGAAGAATGCTGATGGGAATATCAGTTCCAGGTTACACATTGTTAATGACAGTTGTTTTTTCAACATTACCAAATCAAGGACATCCAATTCTTTATAACAAAGTACTCGAAAACTATTTGACATGTCTATCAATGAAGAACATACTTGTTTGGGTAATAATTGTCTTATCGCAATCCCAAAATATGTTGCATCACGACATGATAGTCATGGTTTTTCATCCTTACAAGTTTCTGGTCTTTCAAATGGACACAACGGGAAATGTTAGAGGAATAACCGCTTGGGAGCCTCAAAGCCTTAAGAAACTCACAGAATGTCGTTTTTTGGGTTTTGGAGAGGGTGTTGCTTGCGGGTGGGAGGATCAATTTGTTTCCTCTCAACACGGGATGTAGGGAAGAACTTATGCCCATGATTTTCAAATCAAGTCGGGCTCTATCATTGTCGTTGCTTTTGCCAGGCACACCTAAGAGTATCCCCACGATATTATCACAGACATTTTTTTTCAATGTGCAAGACATCCTAGTTATGGGGGAGTAACAAATCGTTCCAGTAGGGTAGTTGGAAAAATATACTCTTCTTCTTCCAGTTACTTGTAACTGCGTCAACACCTATCTTACGAATTGGTTGTGTCTTCCCAAAAGGTATATCCTCAAGATGTTGCACTCCTGCAATACTTCTAGCCTTGATAACCTCTTTAGAGGAGGCCGGAAAACTTGTTTCCCATCGAATGACAATTTATTCTCCTCCAACAATGATTATCTAGTAAAAACCGACGGTGATCGCAAAAGGCACACTTTCTCCCAATCTTAAGTCTGCAGTAATAGGTATCCTTGTTACACACATGACATGCAAGATTACCGTACGTATCTCACCTTGATAAGTTGGCATAGGTCGGTAAGTCATTAATTGTCCATAGAACGCATGTATGCATTTTGAAGTTCTCATTCTTCATGGCATCATCTGTATCAGCACCATTCTCCCACACATTGAACAGTTCATCTATTAATGGTCATAGGTAGACATCAATATCATTGGTGGGTGCTTTTGGTCAGAGAATCATAAGAACTAATAGGTAGTTTGTATCTTTCAAACACATATTGGATGACACGTTATAAGGAATCACCATAACAAGCCACATGTTATACGGGCAACTTTTGTCACTAAAAGGATCAAATCCATCAATTGTTAAACCCAGTCTGACATTATGGGCTTCCTCACCAAATGACGGGTGATTCTCATCAAGTTTTTTCCACGATAAACTATCGCTTGGATGTATAAGGAGGCCATCCTTAGTGCGACATTCATCATGCCACCTCATTGTTGCAGGAGTCTTAGGTGACATAAACAACTGTTGAAATCGGGTTGTTAGTGGTAAGTAACGTAACACTTTGACATAGATTTTTTTCATCTTTCTAGAAGGGTTTAGTGAAGTGTCATCACCATGAGTGTTTAGTGTATGTTCTTTCCATCTAGATTGTTCACATATAGGGCACATATCAACACTATGGTACTCCTTCCTAAATAAGATGCAATCGCTCCTACATGCATGAATCTTTTGGTAGTCTAAACCCAAATCATAAATGCATTTATTTGCTTCATAATAAGACCTTGGCACGCTATTGTCTTGTGGTAGTAGCTCGTGCAACATTTGAAGCAATAGATCTGCAAACTTGTTGGAAACCTTGTAAAGTGCCTTCAAATGAAGCGGTTCTACTGTGAAAGACATTTTCGAATAAGACAAACAACCTGGATATAACCTTTGTTCACAGTCTTTTAACCTTCTCCAGAATGTCTTTGCATCTTCATTATGTTACTCAATAGTTACCATATTAGCATAACATGTTAAACATTTCCTCCCTACTACTACCATACGGTCTATTGGTTACCACATGTTCGGACTCCTCTCCATGATCGACCCATGTAGTGTATGTTTGCAGTATTCCATACCTCTTTGAGTGCATCTTTACATTGCTTCTTAACATTAACAAACAAGTAATCCAATTCTGGCATGGACAGTATATTGTTCTTCCCCAAGACGAATTAGTAAAGGCAAAGTTCAGAAATGCAGTAACACTATCCTTATATTCAGTGCTTTGTCGGGGTTTGGTCATCCAACTTTTATCCATTGCTATGTAATAAGAAACGGTTGAAATATCATTATTTGTATAAACGAGAATTAGACAATAGAAATTAGCATTGCAGATGAATGACAAGATAGAGTGAAGTTAACGCAAGTTGTACTTGTTAATTTGGGGTCACTAAATGGTGACTAGTATGAATGGTTAATTAAATATTCGCTCACTGTAACCTCTGCAGTACTACAACATCTAAACAAGAACATAAACAACATAAAAACATCTTCTGTAGAATTCGAGAGGGCGATACAAAGGCAGCTAAACAGTTGTAATCCAAAAAGAAAAACTAAATCAAGGAGTTAATCAACTTATTCAATCGGCTGGAAGCAACCGTTGAAGCAAACAACACAGCTCGACTATAGGATTAGGAGTGGCATGAAACAGTTTTCACAGATTTCAAAATGAGACTCTGAGACTCAGAATGAGACTCAGAGTTGGCATATTGCATATCTAACGCTGATCGATGTTGTAGCAAATACATTGATAGAAACACTACGACCAACATTTGGCATGGGGAAATTAAAGGAATCAGAGCAATGAACGATTCCATACAGTGAGATTGAGACGGAGGGTTATCTTACATTCCACAGAAGCTGGAAATTGTTGTCGCTACAGATTAATTTAAGTGTGACACCTTATCAATTACATCATGTCATGTCATAGCCCGTTCCCTACATCATGTCAGAATAGGAACGGGTTGTCGAGAATTATAGAATGGGACAGAAAAAAAGTATTTCTTTGATTAAGAGCGAGACAAATTTGTGTGTCTATAAATATTCACGAGACTCACGTTTTAATGACAGAAAAGTCAGTAGTTATTGACGAAAAAAAAATTCCGCTTTTTAATATTCACATTTAACACTGATAAATTAACTGCTACTGATGGATTCATTTTATCTCAACAATAGGTTTACATTACACATTCATCCATGTTAAAAATAAAAGTTACGACAAAAATTAACACTAATAGTAGCTTATAATGTTGGAAAACATATTGTGCCTTATAAGCATAGTTATCATAATCGGATCGGACTGGTGGTCCGACCAGGTCCAATCGAGAACCGGACCCCTATTCGGTTTGGTTCAGTTAAAAGACTGTTTTACAAATGAACAGTGTTTGAACCGGGTTGAACCAGGCGGTTTTTGGAAAACCGACCAGTTTTTTAAAAACCGGTTTGTTTCCTGTTTACGTTTTAGCTTCTTTTTTTACAGACCAATTGGTTTTTCGATTTAAACCGATTGGTTTGTTTGTGCAGTGTTATACCAGTTCACTGTTAGGTTAAGTCAGAATCAGAATTCAGAACTCAGAAGGTAGAGCCGCAGGTGACTTCATGGGTGATTTCTCGACCGCCACAGGAGTTGCCACCTTCAACATGATGCTTCTGAGCCATTTCATATTCGACAAATACGTGTGGGGAGTCGCCGCCAAGATCACCCCGACTGTCCTCCTCCTAACTAGAGTTGGGTTCTTCTCGTTGAGTTCTAGAGGCCCTAGTCTCCTGAAACAATGCGGAACACTGTTAATGTTTCCGCGTTGGAAAATTTATCACCTTTGCTACCACAAGAAGATAATACAGTGGGATTAAGTGAGAAACAAGTGAACGATAAAGAGACCATTTTTCCAACAGAAAATCCACCGACTCCTAGTGACCGTCTCCTCCAGTCATGCAGCATTCAGCTTCAAACAGTTCTGGCCCTTCAGGGGAAGTTAATGAGGTGTTTGATGCTTCTGTTCCTTTTGGTATGTGCTTCATTACTTTTGCTTGTTTTATAGTATTGTACGTTCTATGTAGAATGGTAAATCCAAACATTATTAAGAATGTGATGAAACGGGACCGTTCAAGAGAGAAGCAAGAATGGAAGAGAAATACTATAGAGCGTGAAACTTGGAGTGAAAATGAAAATTTCCATTTCAATGTATCTTTCTCTTGAAGTTTCATTTCAATTTTTACACTATGAAAATGTCATGTTTGGCGACCCATTTTCCCCGACTCTCATGAAAATTGGTTTGACTCCACTTCTAGCTGCAGTCTCTACAGAACATCTTCAGCAAGAGCACAAAGTACAGCCTCATCGATCCTTGCAAAGAAATGGCATACATTCCCCTCGATGAAGACACCAAGGTGAAAGGCAAAGCAGCCATCGATGTTGTTTGTAACCCGCTTGGGAAGTCAGGTGGAGCCCTCATCCAACAGTTCATGATCTTGAGCTTTGGGTCCCTTGCCAACTCGACCCCATACCTTGGAGGAATCCTCATGGTGATCGTTCTTGCATGGTTGGGTGCGGCCAAGTCACTAGATACTCAGTTCACAGCTTTGCGTCGTGAGAAGGAGATAGAGAAGGAAATGGAGAGAGCTGCCGTGAAGATCCCGGTCATGCCCCGAGATGATGATGGAATAGGGTATGTTGAGGCTGATCTGAGGTTGAACCCAACTGCGGGTGAAACCTCTGGTGAGTCATCCTAGGAACGAATTGGGTTTGGGTTTGGAAACCTTGTGAATAGTGAACCACACATTGAACCGGGTTGGACCGGCCGGACCGTGAACCGTCTTTCTCGCCGGTTCGATGGCCGGTCCGATTTTGATAACTATGCTTATAAGTAATAGTAATAACAATTAAAACTGCTAAAACAATATACATATATTTAACTACAATTGTTAGCGTCAACACGAAGATCCGTCACTCTAGCAACAAATTCTTGTACTGAGTGCTACCCTTCTAATGCAATGGGAAATTATCTTTGTTAAACTTACATTGTGTTCCCTGGTTTAGGTGACTTGGCAGCACCTGTGAGTACCCCCCCCCCCCCCTCGAGTTATAAAAGAAGAGGAAGTCCTAGTGGGTAGGGCATTTTAAGGCGGTGGAGAAATACAGGAGTCCCTATTTCGATCTCTGAAGGCACATGTACGAAAAGGAGCGTGACTTCTTGATGCCCCAACCCTGGGAGTCATGGCATCGCTTGAAGAAGGCAAAATTGGTGAAACGCAACTCCCTACAGACACTTATCCTTCCACCTACTCGCGGGGATGGTCCTCCCTCTTAAAAAATCCATTGTACTTGAAAGTCTACTCCGTGGAAGACTTCGCACGATGCCACCTCTCCTTTGTTGTCAACCTAATCTCTTCACAATTCACCTTGATTAGTGTTTTTTAGTATCTTTAACTTTTCTTCGTTTTTATTACATACAACTCCTACCCAAGTAAAATTGAGGGATATAATTGTTAAACGGTGCATAAATGCGCCGCCCTTGAAGGCTGCAAGGGCAAAGGAAAAGGATCGTTTGGAGGAAAAACTGAAGTGCGTCAAGCATTGTCTGGAGTCTGAAAGAGCTAAGAAAGAAAATCTACTAGGGGAAAGCACTCAAAAAAAGGTGCAACTTTCTGCTCTGATGGTCAAGATCAAAGCGAAAGTTGATGCCCTTGAGGAAGAGAACCAGAAAGCCAAAAAGGAAACAGAAGAGGTGATCAAGGAGGCAAGGCTCCTTAATGAGTAACTCCACAAAAGGCTTGAGGAAGCCATGGATGGGGGGGTTCCAAGCCAACCCCAATTTTGGTGTTTCCGCAGTATGCACTCCAAGGACATGAGGGGCGAACTTTTCGACCATTTCCCCTCTAAAATAAAAGTGATAGGCACTGACTCCACTTAGAGCGACTTTACTCCTTAGTTTATTACTATTGCGATGATTTTATAATGTCTTTGAAGTACCAAATTAAAGTCATGGTCGATCGGTTCATGAAGGAAGGAGCTGGGGAACTCCAGTGTGCGAAAATACCATTCAAAGTCGTCTTCACTTAGTCTGAGGAATCGTACCTCTTCTGGTAAGTCTCTGAAGGTGAACGATACCCCCAAAACTGGGAGTAATGATACGTCAAGTGATGACTTCTAGAGGATGAATAAGGGGTCTTCATATTCTTCTTCCTTTGACAATACTTAAGTAATGAAGGTAATGGTAATTTGGTCATTTTATGTATTCAAATAATGACTTAACGGTGATTTTTAACGATGAACAGTAAAAATGACAAATTAGTACATGCTGAAACATGTGTAACCATCCTGCACAAGTTATAACCAATTAATCACATGCGCAAACATGTGTAACGTTTCAAGTAATTAATCCTAAACAATTTGTGTCGATTATTAGATACAAGGCCCGATCTATTATTAGATAATTGGTGTCGATGCATCAAATATTTGTTTTCTTCAGATTTATCCTTCTCGAGGCAAAAACAATTTGTAGGAAAGTTTACAATGGTTGGTTGGTGAGGATACTGATGTCATGCACATGAAATTATGAGTGAAGCTTCCTGGATGAGATAATTAACCTATAATGATACTTCTCAATTTCTAGATAGTTAATTCTAACCTTTGAGAAAACCTGGCTTACATAATATACTAGGACTTGGCCCTTAGGATCTTCCTTCACTAAAAACGAGGTTACAAACATGTGGTTTATGCTTAATTAAAGGTACAAGGCGTCATCATGTCTTGCCTTAGTGAGGGTTTACAAGGTGTTCATGTGAATTTTCAACAACTAGAAAGCTTTTTCACATTTAGACACCCATTCAAATTGTTTGTTTGTTCGTAGTACTTGGAAAAAAGGGAACAATCTTTCTTAGATTTGAACACAAATCTTCTAAGGGAGACAAGGCATCCATTTAAGCGTAACACCTCTTTATGAAAAGTGGGTGGCCTCATCTCTTAGATGGCACTGTGCTTTTCCGGGTTGACCTTAATCCCCCTTTCTCTTACCATGAAGCAAAGGAACGCTTTCGAGTTAACGCCAAATGCGCTATTGGAAGGATATAATCAGATATTAAGAAACCTAATCAGCGCAAAGGTGCATTTCAAGTCTTTTTGGTGGTCCATGCCCACCTACCTTGGAATTCATAAGCATACCATAGACTTACGCCTCCATAGTATCCCCGATCATGTCGGCGAACAATTTTCTAACCATCATCTAGTAAGTAGTCGCTTGTGTTGATAAGTTCAAAGGGCTTCAACGTGTAGTGATAATTGTCATTTTTCGTATAAGGTCAGATGTAGCGCATCATTTTTTGACATCTTAATTAGGTTATAGTCAAAATAGGTATCCATGAACACTACAAAAATGTTCATCATTGGTGTTAGTTAAAAGTTGTCATAAAAGGTCATTTGTCGCTGCTAAAAGTTTAGCAGCGACCAAAGTCTTGTCTCAGTAGCCCTCGTGGCTAAAGGTCTGTCGCCACTATAGATATCATTCAGTGACAAATTTATGTACAAAATACTGTCACTATAGATATTATATTAGCAACAACATATATTGTCACTACATTGAGGGTTACTAAACACAAACTTTGAGTGACAAGATATATTAATCTATCATTAAAAGCACTTAATAGTGTATAAAGCTGCAAGACAGATGTTTTATGTGATAACCATTATTCCTCATTTCTAAATACATTCTTTTGTGGTGTTTTTCTAAATTAATTGTTATTGCTAAAAACATTATATATTAATGGGATATTCTATTTGCAGATCATCGACTACTTTATATAGACCACTTTTGTTGAAAGACGCCTTAATTCAGGTTACATATCGTTGAAACGTTCAGCGATCATGTCTTTAATGTAGAGCTTGTTGGGACAGGATCTCCCGGATGTTGACTGGATGCTGATTAGGCAGTGAGTTGGATGCCAATTGGTTGATGACCGTGAACTTTCGCCAAAGCTCCTATGAACTTTCAAGAAGGGGAGCGCAACAGAGGTGCTTCCTCGGGGTCCGACTCTGATGCTTAAATGAGTATACTATGTGTATTAACTCAGAATTTACAATAATTTATGTAAAGCATGACTATTTATAGGGAAGGAAGACCAAACCGTTTTTAGTAACCGTATATATCTCTAAATATTGTATCATTGCAGATAAGGATAACAGATATTACGGTTATCACATAATATTACAGTTGCCTTATAGAATCTCTGTTGAATTTGCACCCGAGATATGCGGGACATAGTGGCTATCTATTCAGAGTCGGTTATGTGACCAAAGTTGAGAGGTTACACTCTCTTGGGGATCGCAGTGAGAGGCTACAATTGTGGTTTTGGCGACCACTTCGGGTTGTCCCGATCACTCTAGTTTTGGGTTTAATGTTGACCGCTCTGATGGGCTCCAGTTTACCTTGAGTGTGGATCGACCAAATCTTAAATGATTTGGGTTTAACCCCTTTGAAATGATATTGGGACATGGAGGCTTGATGGGCTCTGTGCCATATTGGGTTGTCACTAGGGGTGAGCGGTTCCGGGTACCCTGTAAATTTAGGGGTTCCCGGAACCTACCCAGTTTAATATAGGGTATTAAATTTTGGAACCGGAACCTACCCATTTACTTTTGGAACTGGAACCTACCCGGAACCTGTTTGTACAAACGGTTTCGGGTACCCTGTTAGGAACCGGTTGCTTTGCATCCTCGGTTCTGTTCCGGTTTGATACTGGTTCTGTTCCGGTTCAATTTCGGTTCGATTCCGGTTTGGTACCGGTTATCATTGAAATTTCAGATGCCAGACGTAACAAATATATCGCATTGAAGAAACCACGCAAAGTGGCACTTCTTACATGTTAACAGCTCATCATCAATATAGTGACATGAAATAATAACCAAATATCAATAATAGATGGACAACACTGGGGAGTGGCAGACTTGTTGAGCAAAGTTGCAGGCTTGTTCTGCTTCTCAAATTTTTTTCCCGGAACCTACCCAATTTTTAAAACGTCTACCCGGAACCTACCCGAAGTGTCGGTTCCGGATAGGTTCCGGGTCCAAATGGGTAATTTGCTCACCACAACTTGTCACTATTGATACCCTACATTTTCCCCCGAAGCTTGGGTGAAGTTGGTTCAGCCGAGCTTGATCTATGAGGAAGGGTTGAGATAGTGACTTCTTGACTGGACATTCGATGTCTTGTTTAATTTTTGTGTCTTTCAAAGCTCTGTATCCTTTGGCGAACGGTTTTAATTTCTAGACTTTTGGAATGATGATCCTTTGCATTTTTGGCGAATGCATTTGTTACTAGGTCTCATGGATGCTGATTCGCTACTCTTTGGCGAACACTACCGTTGCTAGGGTTTTAGCAGAGGCTTGTTTGAGCTCTTTGGCAATAACTTTTATTCGTAGGGTTGTAGCCTTTTAATGAATGCATTATTTATGGACGAGAAGTCGAAAGGACGTTAGTTGCATGCGTGTCTCTTCGACTACCGTAGTAGGGGATATGCTAGCACATTTTCATACCATTCTGACTCTTTGTCTCCCCGATGCAATACTTTGATTCTGACATTGCTTCAGGGGGTTTTCACAAAAAGGGCTAATCATTGTCTTAATATCAAAGACAACCGTTCGGTTTCCCCCAGATTTGACTATAAAAATCATCCTTTGTCACTTACCACTTTACACGTCCTAAGCTTTCTTATTGTCTAAGTTTTTAAACGTTTTTCTGCTCCTCTTTGTGCCTTCCTCTCTGTTCACCCTTATCATCACCAGTAAAACGTTTCCGCAACAATGGCTAGCAAGAAGAACCAAACTTCCGGCAAGGCTTCATCCTTCAAACCTTTTCCGGTCATTCTTCATTCGGGCATAAGGTTGCTCCTAGGGTTTCGATTGCCCCCTTGCAAGTAGGGATTTTTACACTCTGGTTTCTAACCAGAGGGCCTCTGTGCCAAAACCGATCTTCGGAGGTCACACCGCCACACCTATTGTGGTGGACGTGCTTGAGGGCAACGTTTTGGCCTTCTCCCCAATAGGTAGTTTTCTTGTCTTTTGAGCGAAAACGTTTCCTCTTTCTCGGAATTTTAGTCTTGTTCTTTCCAATACCATGATGCTTTTAGATATTAAACCCAATGAACTGAGTCCGGCTAAGTTTAAGGTCGTGGATGCCCTAACTGGCCAGGTAGAAGCAGATGCACCTAGATATCCAAGTTTTAGGTTTGCATTACGCATGTGAAGAGGAACTTTACATTTATGGGACTCATATTGATGTTGGGTTGCGTTTTCTTCTTTGTGAATACTTGAAGGAGCTGTGCTGCTATTACGGGATATGCCCCATGCAACAAGTGCTCAACGCCATTAAGACGTGGGTTAGGTTTAAGTTCATGTGTATGCGTCAAAGATGGACGTGTTCACTTTCTATTTTCCAGTGTTTTTTTCCAGTTAGCTGCTGGGGCTAATCATCTTCATAATTTCCAAACTCGCTGGCTGAAGTTTGAGGAGTGGAGGGACAATGCTTGGAATTGGAATGACTTCCATTTGGTGGAAGACTTCCGGGCCACCAACTCAAATTATAAGAAGTATTATTTCTTATATAAGGATGGTGTGCCTTGGAATCTTTACCAAACGGAGCGGGATATTGCCGCAAGCTTTCGCGAGTTGTTGAGGCGTGACAGGAACACCACGGATGACTTGTTCCAACGCCACAAGCTTGACTTGTTCCAAGGCTGCGTGACAGGATATTGCCGCAAGCTTTCTGTTTGATCCGCTCGGTCGCGGAGAATTGAGAGTCCTTGTGTAGGCTGATGGGCAGTCAACAGACTTTGCCATTCTCTATTGACTAGGTAATTTTCTAACCCTTTCTTTTTTTGCTTTTGTGTTGTAGGTACTCGGGGACCTAAACTTCTCACTCTATTTTCCAAGCAGGAGAATGACAGGGTTGTTTGCATTCCAAGCAATCTTGAGTCCTCTTCCTACTCCTGAAAGGAGTGCGACCAAGCGCATGCCAAATGATGGGCAATCATGGACTACCTCCGAGAATCATCCAAGATGTATTTTTAGGTTTTCGCTTTTTCTTTCATTGTATTCTTATACTTGCTCCAACGGTTGGCACCTTTGTTTTCCTATTTTTGAAAAAGGAACAAGCCACTGCGTCTCCTGCTTCTGCTTCATTCAAGAAGGAGGGGAGTTCTGGTGAGAACTGTCCTTCTACTGCTACATGCTAATCTATTTTCCGAAGCGAGACTCCTGCTCCTCTAGGGTGACTGCGCTGCTCCCAACCCCCTAGGGCAACTAGGGCTAGGAAGAGGGTCCCGATCCCGGGCTCAGCCATGGCGACAACCTCTGGGTCTCCCTTCACCGGGGAGTATTGTCCTTTTGTGTCCCTTCACTGGCCACCGAAGGTGGCTGACCAAAGGGCCTTTGGTTTTCTTGCCTTAATATTCGGGATCCGAAAGATGGAGATTTCCGACAAAACGATGCTTAAGGGTAACCCGTACCTTTGCATGTACCTGTTGAATGGGATCCTTCCCCTTGGGTTTGAGGGGAAGACCTTACTGAGTCGAACAACGTTGAAGTCTTGATGAGGACGCACTTCGAGGTGGTGGCCCACATAAACTCTTTTTATACTTTCTCCTTTATAGAGTTCCCGTTTTCCTCTTTTACCTGCTTTCTCTTTTAACTCCTTGGTCTTTTTAACTTGGCCCTTCTTTTTCCTTTTGTCAGGTCGTCTGCGAAGACACGGCGATCGGGCAGATTGCAGGGGATCTCACCGATAAGAAGTCTGATATGCTTATCGAGATGGAGCAGTACCAGAGCTTGGGGTACAACCCTGAGGACATGGAGGAGTTGAGGCAGGCTCGACGAGAGTCTGCGAAGAAGAAGAAAGAGTTGCTCGCCTCAATCAATATCAAGAAGGATCATGTGGCGCTCGCGGAGAATGGTCGGCTCCGAGCTAAGATTCAGAGGTTGACAAGTACTTGGCTCAGCTTGAGGCGGAGGTCACTCGCCATCAGGGGGAGTTGAGGAAGGCTCAGGCTCAAATGGATGCCTTCAGATCTGAGAAATAGCAACTTAAGCTGAAGCTCAAGGTTATCTCGTCCCCCAAGAGCATGGTCGAGAACTTCAAGAGGTCCGAGGAGTTCACCGACTGCGCCTTGGAGGTGATGAAGGCCGAGGCAGCTTCCTATCTCCAAGTCCTGGTCGACGAGATCTATGGGATAGACCTCAAGTTTCCTCTGCATGAGGTAAAGTCTCTTCAGGACTTCATTGAGAGTGGGTACACGAAGGAAGCTCGTCTCGCTGTAGTTGGCGAGGAGAAGGCTGCTCCCGGGGCCGAGAATGAGACGGGAAATTGAAGGAGCCTTATATCCCAAGAAGGATTACAGCCTCACAAAGTCACCTGGACTTCTTTTGATTTTGCTCTTCCACCTCTTATGTATTGCCCTCCCTTTGATGAGAGTTATCTTATTTTTCCTTCGTTTAGGATCTTTGTAATTAATTTCTCTTTTATTATTGATTTGGATATTTGAATATAATAATTACATAATACTGTGATTACAAGCTACGCATAAAACCTCCGTAAATGTTTGGAACTAAAGGGACAAGCTAGTCTTACACCCTCCATATTATCCAACTAGTATGCCCCTGGTGCGACGATTTCTACCACCTTGTACATGTCTTACCCCTTGGTTGAGAGTTTGTTGTGATTTCAAAATTTATGAACTCCTTCTTTCGTATAACCATCTCCCCCTTGAAAAATTGGTGAGGGCTTACTTTTCTGTTGAAGTATCGAGCGGTCGCCAGCCTCATCTTGGCTTGTGCTTCGTCTGATTGCCTTCGCTTTTCTTCAACAAGATCGGGTTTGTGAAGTGTTCGATGTCATTATCTTCGACATTAAAGTGTAGAATCCTATGGGTGGGCACAATTATTACGGCGGGTGCTACTAGTTCGGATCCATACACCAGACTAAATGGTGTTTCCCTTGTTGGTGTTTGGGTGTCGTTCTGATAGCCCACACCATCTTGTCCAGATCATCTACCCAGTTTACTTTTAAGAATTGAACCCTTTTCTCGAGTCCTGCCAAGGCCACTTTATTGGCCACTTCGACCGGTCCATTGGTTTGGGGATGATGCACCGAGCTGAATCTGTGATCAATATGGTATTCTTCGCAGAGTCATTTAAGTTCTTGACCCACGATTTGCGGGTCATTGTCACTTATGAGTATCTTGGGAACGCCAAATCGCGAGATTATGTTGAGCTTTAAAAAATTTATCACTTGAAATTCAGTTGTATAGGCAAATGCTTTCGCCTCTATCCACTTGGAGAAATAGTCGATCACCACGATGATATGGGTTCTTTGCCCAGTACTTATGGGAAAGGGTCCCAGGATGTCTATTCCCCATTGGGCAAACAGCTAGGTGCCTGCCTTTGAAGAGAGCAATGTGGGTGGTCGACTTGTTCTAGTTGCGAACTGTTGGCAAGTTTCACACTTCTTTCTCAATTCCAGAGCTAGCGAATAATAACCTAGTCTGAAGAGCTTTCGCGATAATGAGTGTGCGCCTTCATGACATGCGACAACCCTTTCATGAGCTTCACGCAGTAATATTTTTGTCCTTGGATGGGAGATGCATCTCAGATGGGGAGTTGAGTATCCTCTCGAAAGTTGGTATTTCGGCAATGAGTCCTTTGGCAATGCTGAGCTACCTTTTCATTTTTTTCCCGTTTGCTTCATAGTTGCCATTAATCTGATTTACAATCCGTTCTGAGTTGCTATTTACCTTCAGTGAGGTATATCAATTCCCTTAGTGAGTCGCAATCTAGATATAAGTGTTTTTACTTCCTTATTGGACGCGTTGAATGTGAGGGTGATCGCATACTTGAGGGGCTCTCCCTGACGAAGGATGAAAACTAATCCGGCCCCGAGCCTTCTTTTGAGGAAGATCCGTTGGTATAGAGTTCCCAATCTTTTTTTCTACCTTTGGTTGCTCTTGTTTTGCTTCAGTAAGACCATTTTCGGTACTTTCCACTATAAAGTCTGTCAGGGCTTGACCTATAATAGTCGTTTTCGGCACAAAATTGATTCTAAATTCGCTTAACTCAACCACCCATCTGACTATCTTTCCTGAAGAGTATGGCTTCATCAGGAAGTGTTTGAGGGGCTTGTTGGTGAGTACTGTGATTGAGAGGGCATAGAAGTACGACCTCAACTTTCGAGCAGCAATGACCAAGGCATAAAGATACTTCTCAATCACGATACATTTTATTTCAGCAGTATTAAACAACTTGCTTACAAAAAAGACTGCGCTGGCTGCGACTCCACTAACACTTATATAAAGAAAAAGCGGTTCATCGGGAATGGGTTTCGCCGAAGCCGAAAATGTATGCAGGTATTTCTTGAGCGGTAGAGTAGCGTCTTCCATGGATGACCGCAAGGAAGACGGTGCGGCGTAGGGTTGTTGCGGCCTAGGGTTGCGGCGACACAGAATCAACCTTGCTCTGATACCATGTTAAGATCTTTAGATCAAAGATTTAAGAGAAAAATAGATAAAACTGAAATAGATATATTTTCTACTTAACCTATTGTTACACCGAATGCATATATATATATATATATATATATCCTAAAACTAGAAGTTGGTAACTTCCTATATATATATATATATATATATATATATCCTTAAACTCTGACTATATATATATATATATCATTAGCCTTCGGCATACCTATACTTATATCCTAACAACCCTTTTAAAAATGTGAATTCAGGAGAGTACCAACTAATTAGTAATTAATTAGGTATAAGTTGGAATTAATTTTCTTGAATGGGTTGGAACGGATTGTCCTGGACCTAAACCCGAACCCGCACCAGGAGGAAAGTGAATGATATTTCAGTAAGGTCATCTCTCAAAAGCCGACCAAAATGACTGCAATACATAGTGTGCTGGATAAAGCTTGGGATAGATATAACACTGTTAAGAATAAGGAAGAGACACAAGATATTGATATGTCGCCATGGGTGATAAATGGCCACATACTCAGCATCAAGAGATGGGACCCGAGCATAGGCTTAAGTGAGGTTGAGTTTCATAAAGTACAATTTTGGGTACAAATTCATGACTTGGTATATGAGAAAATCAGCAATGACAATGCGAGGACAATTGTCGAACGCATAGGAAGGTGCATCGAAGTAGAATCGAATGTCGAAATGAGGAAGAGAAGCTTCTTGAAAATGAAAGTGGAAGTATATGTGAATAACCCATTGATGGCGGAGTTTTGGTGGACTAACTCACAAGGGAATGAAAAATGGGCATCGATCAAATATGATAGGCTATTCGACTTTTGCTACGGCTGCGGCACCATGGGCCACACCACCCAAACATGCAAGGAAGAAGCGCAAAGATCGGAAACAAATCCAAGAGCCCCTGCGTATGGACCATGGCTGGTTGGCACTAGACCGAAGCAATGAACCAACAAAGAACCATATGCGGGGGAGGGGGGGTCATCGGACGCCGGGGGCAAAGCCGAGGGAGAGGAATACCTGGCATGACATAATGTCTGAAGCTAGAAGTGACGAAGGGAGGGAGATACCGAACCAAGAAGGTGAAAGCGATGATCAGACTGAAAGTGAACCGAGGGAAGGCGCAGGGAAGCAAATAATGGGCGAAGAGATGGACGTTGAGACGGAGGTAGCCAGGGACACAAAATGGGGCAGCAAACCGGGGGAGACGTTAGACAAAGGATCCGAGTTCAACCTCAATGAATACCTGGGGGACACGGCAATGATCATTCATACCTACCAACGATCACAACACCAGCTATGGCAGCCACAACCAAGCCAAGCTTAGAAAACCAGCCACCGCCTAACCGGCCAACCCGAACCAAACTATGTAGCCTCACCCATGCAGAACAGACCCACAGCAACCTACCCACACAACCCCTACTGGCTCCATCACCAACTCCAAAGAACCCACATAACACCAACAATCCAACCCATACCAGCCCCCAGCAACCACATCAGTCCCCACAGAACATCACAAGCCGACCACACGATGATCACCCACTTACCAGACAGCTCAGACGAGCCTCAGCCAAGTGTTCACCCAAACCTACACAAGCCCTATACGATCGAGAACCCACCAACCCCCCCCCCCCCCCAAACCTCCCAACATAAAGCACCCAAAGTCGGAATCGGGTCTCAGCCCCTTTATGAAAAGAATGACCCTAAAGTGATCCAACGAGGACCCAGCCGAATAGCTACCCCGAGCAAAGATAACAAAAATAATAGTAGAGACGGCAGCACCACAGGATCCGGGAAGGAGACCGAAAGGAAGGGGTAACACAAGCCCACAAAGGAAAGTGACTCGATCGAAAACACCAAGGAAGAAGGAGAATGCGAAGTGAAACAAGAACGCCTCGACGAGGGGTGAGCATGGTATTAATGAACCGGGTTCTGGTGGCTGTCCCGAAACAGCCACACGGTTGCAATAAGTCTACTCTCGTGGAATTGTCAAGGATTGAGGTATTCCTTGACAATTCAACACCTCAAAGACCTCATGAAGAGGTAACGCCCGAACATAATTTTTCTTATGGAAACAAAGAATGGGGATACCTATTGTGAGACGATACGGAAGAGAATAGGCATGAAGAACAAAGTACACATAAGCCCAAGAGGAACATCAGGAGGGTTAGCACTCTGGTGGGATGAAGACACCACAGTCGGAATCCTCTTCGCTAATCACAACATCATCGACTATGAGATCTTGATGAAAAACGAGGTGGAACTGAGCTTGGTCACATGGGTATATGCGGACACGGACAAACAAAAGAGAGCGAACAACTGGAATACATTGAGAGAGATTGGAGGAAACTGGAGGACCAAATAGATGGTGGTAGGAGATTTCACCACCATAAGGCACCCACACGAGAAAATAGGGGGTCGACCAAAGTCTCAACGACAAATGGATGGGTTCAACAAACTCATGGAAGACATCCGAGTAGAGGACATGGGGTCAAAGGGGCAACTACATACATGGTGTAATAATAGAAGCAGAGACGACCGAATAAGCCAAAGACTCGATAAAGCCCTACTCAATGCAAGGTGGGTCGAAACATACCAAAGGAACCGATTCATAAACGAGCTTGTCATAGGCTTGGACCAGTCCCCATTGATAATCCAAACATCGGTCCCAAAACGAAGAAGCAAAAGAAGATTTATATTTGAGGAGATGTGGTTAGAAGATCCGACATGTAAGGAGGTGTAAGAGAGGCATGGCACTCAGCCATACCAAACCGCGAATGGATAGGATTTGTCCCAAAATTGACAAGGTGCCTAAAGATGCTAACACAATGGAACAAGGGTAACTTCGGCAACAATGCAAAACCTTCGGACAAGATGAAGGAACAATTGAGGAGATGTGTCTGGCCTACAATGAGTCAAGCTGAAGTAGAGGAGGAACGACAACTAAAAAATCGGATCAAAGACCTATGGAAGAGGGAAAAGATGTATTAGAGACAACGATCACGGGTCAAATGGATCATGGAGGGAGATCGGAACGCCACATTCTTCCACTTCACCATTACATCAAGGAGGCACAGGAACAATATATGTCGCCTTCAAGGGAGGGATGGCAAATGGATCACCAACGAAACAGGTGTCGCAATGGAATTTAGGCGATATTTCAGAGACATATTCAGATCTGACATACCCCAACTGAATGCATCGATCTTTGAATGTGTCTCAACCAAAATAACGCCCGAAATGAACCAGCAATTGACATGCACGGTAACAGATGCAGATATCCGAAGGGCTACATACCAACTGGGCGTTTCGAGAGCACCGGGTCCGGATGGCTTCCCGAGTCTGTGTTATCAAAGGAACTGGCAAACCGTGGTACCAGATGTCATCAACGCAGTCAAAGTTTTCTTCGGGTCAGGTAAACGTCTAACTCCCTTAAACAAAAAGGATCTCATATTGATCCCAAAAGTTTCAAACCCCACCATGCCCTCTGATTTCAGACCAATAAGCTGTTCCAATTTCCTATAAAAAAATCATATCAAAAGTTATGGTAAATAGACTCAAAACCTATTTGCCATAACTTATCACCCCTTATCAGAGTGCGTTTGTGGCAGGTCGTGCAATCCAGGACAACATCCTAATAGTCCATGAGGCACTCCACTACCTCAAGTCGAGGAAAACAACAAACAAGGTTGAATGTGCCCTCAAGGTGGATATGCAAAAATTGTATGATCGGGTGGAATGGGAGTTCTTACTGGCAAGCTTGAAAAAGAGGGGGTTCGATGATAAATGGGTCAAATGGATTAGGGAGTGCTTAGTGACAACTACCTATCGTGTGTCGTGAACGGGGAGAGGTCGACTACACTATACCCATCGAGAGGAATTCGACAAGGTGACCCTTTATCACCTTACTTGTTCATACTCTTAGTTGATATACTCTCGAGGAGAGATGAACAGGAAGCAAATAAGGGATAACTCTTGGAAGGAGGTGTCCTGAACTACATCACATGCTTTTTACGGATGACTCAGTGTTCTTCTTAAAAGGGACGGACACTAATGCTCACAGGTTAAAAGACATACTAGAGGAATACTCTCAGGCATCAGGATAAAGGATAAATGAAGCCAAATTGACCCTGTATTTCAACAGATGAGCGGATCCAGGGAAGAAAAGGGAAGTGGAAGAAACCCTAAACATCAAAAGCACAAGGGATTCAGGGAAATACTTAGGAATGCTAACAATATGGGGTCGGTCAAAGAAGGAGGCAATGGGATACCTAAAGAACAAAATCAGAGACAAATTGGAGGGATGGAGACCAAAGGCACTAAACCAGGCGGGAAAGGAAGTGTTGATAAAAGCGGCCATCACGGCCATACCCACATATGTGATGAGCATTTTCAACCTACCAAAGACATGGTGCTTGGAAATCAACTCCATGATAGCAAATTTTTGGTGAGGCACCACATCGGATAGGAGGATGACACATTGGAAGAGATGGGAGATATTGACCACCTCAAAGAGCGTAGGAGGACTAGGGTTTTGAGAGCTCCAATCGTTCAATAAAGCCCTTCTCACCAAGTTGGCAGACCGAGTACTCCAAGAACCAACGACATTGTGGGTGCGTGTAATAAAGGGACTGTATTTTCCAAATTTCAGTTTCGTAGAGGCGCGTAAGGAAGGAAGAGCTTCGTGGGGTTTGAGTAGCCTCATAGTAGGACGGGATGTGCTTAGACAAGAGGGGTTATGGACAACTGGAACGGGAGAAGGGATTCGGATATACTCGAACCCGTGGGTATACCGAAACCACGGTTCAGAGTTGAAGGAAGACGGTCGGACGAGACCAGGCTGAAACCCCGAGTTTGCAACTTGATCGGACAAAGAGGAAAATGGGATGAACAAACGGTTCGGGATGCGGTGGAGAGTGGGGACGAAGAACTCATAATAAATATGCCACTCCCACGGGAACGGAAGGAAGACGAGTACATTGGCCTCACTTGAAGGATGGGAAACCACGAGCAAGATCGGTTTACCATCACCTACGGGAGCTGCAGACAGACGAAACTGATCACAGTGGCAGGGACAACCAACAGAACCACTTGTGGAACACCATATGGAGGGCGAGCATCATTCTGAAGGCTAAGAACTATGTATGGAGGCTGATGTCGAACGCAGTGGCCGTGAAGAAGAACATTATACAGTGCGACATGTCAGTCGACCCGGGCTGCCCAATATGCGGGTATGAAGAGACAACTGAACACATGGTGTTCGGATGCAGATGGACGGAGCCGCTATGGGTCGAACTGTTGGGGGTCAGACAGGATGGTGCACAACCAATGGATGGACCAATGACGCCGGGAGGGGACTGGAGCGACACATCATCGGGCTACGGCATGGGAGACTTGCATGCTCACGACTTGGTTCATCTGGAAAGCGTGGTGCAAGGCCGAGTTCGAGGGAGTACAACCGAACCCAGCTAGTGTAATAGTAGAGATCAAACGAGCGGTGGCTGAGTAGAGGCGCAAGGAACAGACCCAGACAGATCCTCGGACAAGACCACACCAAAAATGGACGAAGCCAAACTCGGGAGCGATCAAACTCAATTGCAATGCCTAGTGGTGTGCTAGAACCAACATGGTAGGGATCAGGGTGATACCACGAGATGGGCAAGGCAAGGTCATGAGGGTATTAATAGAAGAATCTGGAGCGATAACATCACGATACTAGAAGCAATAGCAATTCAAGAAGGGCTTTGCCTAGCGCATGAGAAGACATGGAGCAACATCACCCTCGAGTCTGACTCCCAAGTGGTAATCAAACAAATCCAAAAAGGGGTGATCGAATGGCGTTAATCGACGATAATATCGAATATCCGAGCTCTAGCCAATGAGATAAAGCATGTGCAATGGCGAGCAATTTCAAGGACAGCAAATGAATGCGTGAATTGGATAGCAGAGCAAGCAAGAATGGGAGTGTGACTTAATGATTGGGTCTCCCGACCCCCACTTCCTTTTATTTGTTTATTAGCAAATGATTGTAACATTGAACTCCCGTGACACTATGTCGCACCATTTTATTTTATCAAATGAAACGAGTATTTTGGCAAAAAAACAACAACTATGAAGTAGTGTCATTTTTTTATCAGAAATACTGTTTCACTTTAAGAAATAAAACGACATGACACTAGGTCACGGGAGTTCATACATCATATCATTAGCTACTAAACATACAAATGGTAGTGGTGGTCTTTCGACCCAATCATTAAGACACACTCCCATTCTTGATTGCTTTGCTATCCAATTTGCACATTCGTTGCTCGTCCTTGGAATAGCTCGCCACTGCACTTGCTCAACTTGTCTAGCGAGTGCTCGAATATTCAGTATTATTGTTGCTAGTCTCCAATGTTTCGGCCCTTCCATGAGTTGTTGGTGAACCGTTTGTGCGTCCGTTTCTATAATGATGTGTTGTCATCCCGCTTCAATTGCTAAACGAACACCTTCATGAATAGCCAAGGCTTCCATCGTTTCTATGGCATCGCTCATTTGCCTTCGTTTCATCCCTCCCACTAGTTTGTCGTTCTTGTCTCGTGTCGCCACTCCAATGCCCGCTCTTTGCGTTTCCTTGCACCATGAGGCATCGCAGTTTATCTTGATTGTATCGCCCGTCAAGGTTGTCATTGTAGGTTCAGTCTCTCCTCTTGCGTGCGCAATGGTTGTGGTGTTCGGTTGGTCCCTATTTGCTCCTCGTAGGCTTGCTTGATCTCCATTATCACGCTCCTCGGACTTGGTTTTTTTGCTTCAAACACCGCCGAGCACCTCGCCTTTCATATGTGCCAACACGTTATTAGAATTTGGGCCCACCGTTTGTCGCTCGATGTTTTTTCCTCCTCATTAGTCATTCCACCATATCGAGCTCATTCGACCTATCCCTACGGATCCCTAGCTCTCCACTCCAAATTTGCTCCGTCCATCCGCACTCCAAGATCATGTGTACCCGTGTCTCAACTTCACCACATATTGGGCAGCTCAGAGGTGTGTTCATCCCCCTACGCACCATGTTTGCTTTAAGGGCTATGGAATTCGTTGCTAGCCGCCATATGAAGTTCTTTACCTTTGGTAAGACCTTTGCCTCCCACATATCTTTCCAAAACGTGCCTCTATGATTTGGGTTCGGTATTGGCCTTTGTTCGGACCTCTCCCATATCTTGTGGTAGACCGATCGGACTTGAGGTTTTCCATCATTAGTGTGTGGCATCATTAGTGTGTGGCCAAATGTACCGGTCTCTTCCCCGTCTTGTGGTAGGGGTATGTTAAGAATATGGGCTGCATATTCTTTATATACTATGCTCTGCACTAGGTTCTTATTCCATGTGCCACTCTGGTAGATGAGCTCACTTACTCTTAGGTTTCCTCCGTGCTCCACCATGACATTACCGTTCACCCTATTGTTCTCCTTCGTATAAATCCACGGATCCTCAAAGATTCGGATATTTTCTCCCGTGTCAATTGTCCACATCCCTTCCTTCTTGATAACATCTCGGTCATGTAGAATACTACTCCATCCCCATGAGGCTCGCCCACCCTTTTTCGCCTATAACAACGAGCACTATGGAAAGTATAGTCCTTTTAGGACTTGCGCACATATGGTGTCGGGATCAGTCATTATGCGGTTCGCCATTTTTGTTAAGAGTGCCGTGTTGAAACTTTGGAGTTTCCGGAAGCCTAATCCCCCCAACCTCTTTTGCATTTGTTAGGACTTCCCATCTTCTCCGATCTGTTCGCTTCCCCTCCGATGTTTGCCCCCACCAAAAGTCCGCAATGAGAGCATCTATCTCCGAGCACCATTTTTTTGGGAGACGGAATACACTCATTACGTACGTGGGGATCGCCGTGATGATCGCATTTATTAGCACTTCCTTCCCCGCTTGGGTTAAGGTTTTCGGCCTCCACCCACCTAGCTTGTCCCTAATTTTTGTTTTCAAGGATTCCAATGCCTCCTTCTTTGACCGTCCCCCGATCGATGGCAAGCCTAGGTATTTGCCTGGGTCCCCCGTTCCTTTTATATGTAACGCATCCTCCACTCCCTTTTTATCATTCTGACCTGCGCCCTTGTTAAAGAATAGTGTTGATTTGTCCCTGTTTATCCGTTGACCCGATACCTGACAATAAGATTCTAGTATGCTCTAGAGACTTCTTGCATTCTTGGGCGATCCTCTTATGAAGAAAAGTGAATCATCTGCAAAAAAAACATATGGTGGAGTTCCGGGCAGTTCCTCCTTAGGGTAATCCCCTGAATAGCACCCTCCCTAGTTGCCCATTCCATTCTTCGTGATAGCACATCCGCAAGCAAAATGAATAGGTAGGGTGATACAGGGTCACCTTTTCTTATTCCTCGTGTTGGTCGTATGGAGGTCGTTCTTTCCCCATTCACCACCACTTGGTATGTGGTTGATGCTATGCATTCTCTTATCCAACTCAACCATTGCTCTGCAAAGCCCCGTTTCCTTAGTGTGCTGATTAAGAACTCCCACTCCACACTACAAGAAAGTCGAGATTTAACCTCGGTAATAAATCGTTGTTAAAGGCATAAATACCGTTGTTAACTTTTAACGTCAACAAAATTTTCATGTCGGTAGCCCCCGTCGTTAAAGGTTATACCTACGGCAATTTGCCGTTGTAAAAGGTTTGCCATTGTTAGAATGACACTCTTCATTTATCTTTTACAACGACATTTGCTGTTGTTAAACACAGATGAAAAGCGACAACATATTGTTGATGTTATAGTTCATACTTTGTGATGAAAAATATATGTCGTATTGTATGTGTTATAGACACGAGTGTTCGTTGATGCTTTTGGTAAGAATCAATTGCGGTATAGAGAGTTGTCAAAACTGTATATTTGCTATGGAATGACACTGTGACAATTCCTATCTTTTAACCTCTACAACTTTTGTAGTGAATCCGTTTATTTATTTTCACTAAAATTCATCAATTGTCAATTAATGTATCCAAAGGTTGGTATTGTTGTCATAAAATTGTCTTTGTTATATGTATGTTTCCGTGTCAACCAAAGTTGTTGCAAATTGCTATATACTGTGTCTATCATAATTTTCAAGTGTTGTCAATTGTGTAGGACAAACAGCATAATATTTAGTGATGTTATATATTATGTTACATATTAATATGTACTGTTGTAATACATGTTATTTTCATATATATAGAATTCCCTTCTTCGATGCTATAAGTCGATTCGGTCAGCCTCACTTTGCCACCATTATATATGTAAATATACAGTAACCATAATTAGTGGAAGTGGAAGATGTCCAATTAACATCATGACATTCAACAAAATAGTCCAAAGTACTTGTCCACGTCCACCCAACATCCAACACCCAAAAACATATACATCACGCATTAACATGGCAGGCTTAATAACTGTTGCCCAAAATAAGTCATTGCACAAAACCATAACACAGAAGTTATAATGTCTACAGCAACAATACCATAACACATGCCCAAAAGTAGTCATTGCACACAAACTAAGGTTCCCCTATTGTTCATGCATTCGGATCTGCACATTAAACCACCCAAATGTTAGTAGGCAATGTATGATATGTTTGGATGTAATTTGAACCAAACTGTTTGTTTAAAATTTACCTTGTGTTTCTGAATCATCTTGGAGTTGACCATTTGCAATCATAGCCCTTCTCAACTGTAACATATCCTCTGAAAGCTGGCCATACTTGCTTGGAATTCCACCAATTGTTGAGTGGCTTCTTCAGCCTTACGAGCACTTTCTTCAGCCTTACGTGCACTTTCTTCAGCAATTGCACGAAACTCCTTTGATTCAGCTCTAGCCTGTTTCAGTTGTACACTCTCCATGGCCCTTGCCAACTTGGTTAGACGGTTTCTACTCCGCTCCGGCAGTCTAACTTCCTCGTACAAAGCGTCCTTGTTTGCTGGCTGATCTGCATCACCTTCTACTTGAGCTGCCAACTCTTCAACTTTCTCCTACAATTCACAGTGTTAGTATGTCGGATTGACCATAATCATTGAATAACAAGATGTAAAACTATTTACAGACCATGATGGACTTTGACTTTGCAGACCATGGGATCCCATTTTTGTCGAGATGATTTTTCAAAAACATATAATTCTCTCCAGGGTGGACACCATTGTTCTTCTCAATCTGTTTCACATCAGAAAATATTTGTACTGTAATTCTACTCAGAACTAAAACCAAAATCAGATTGCTTAGCATTAATGTTACCTCTTGTTGTTCACGTTTTGCAAAGCTGCATGCACCGGTAGTGTGTCGCATCACCAGGTGAGACCTATTTTGCTTGTTTCTTTCGTTGATGGCCTACACGGAGATGTCAAATATTATTATAGTCATGAAGCAGACTTTACTTATAAGATAGGAATGCATAAATAAGAAGTTCTGAATATGATATAGATAAAAGACCTTGAATTCATCATAACAGAACCAATTCACCAAATATACCCAATCTTCTTTAACCACATCGGCAGGACAGTGTAGGAGATGCTCTTCATTTGTGGGGTACTTGTCAAAGTCGAAGCGCTTCAAATTTGCACGGTAGTTCCTGTATTTGTCTCTCAGGACTGATAAAATCAGCTTCTTGAGGTTTTCATCATCAGGAATGACGAACTTTTCCTAATACACATACAAACACAACATCAACCCTACTACTTTCCAGTTCATAAGACAGAGAAAAATTATTCTACATACGCTTTTACAGATTAATACTTACTGAGACCACCTCGAGCATCTTGGCCTCATAGTCGATTGGTTCCTTTGGGATGTCACCCTAATCTTTGACTTGCAACGGTGCATTTGTCCGTTTGCGAACAATACAGCCGCACCATGCAGCAAAGGTGGACGCGTTTGGGCTACACACACGTCCTACAGCATTAAACTCTAGCTGTTCTTTCTCGTTTATACCATTCCTTGACAACCTAATGCAGCGGGTTCTGCCACGACGTAGCTTAGGTGCCGGTGGACAAACATTCTCCTGTGAGGCAACAGGATCTGCATGGACAATGTAGAGTTATGTGCTTGTTATAGCGTTTGGAGATTAACAAAGTGTGAGACAAGTTCAACTATGACCGAGGGGATATTACCTGGAGCAGTGTCCTCAGGTTGTGTTTCTTCAGCTGCATCCTCCAGAGGGGCATCTTCATACGTGTTTGGGCATAGTGTCTCTCCATCTGACGACTCCAAGCTCCTCTCTGCTGTGAAGGAAATACCCACGGTTGAATGCACAACGGAAATGGAGCAGAAAATAATCGTTGTAGTTAAAACTTCTAGCAACTATTCATATATAAACTTACCAAACAAGTTACGACCAACTTTCCGTGGAGATCTTCGTAGGGGTACTTGCTTCCCTGGAACTCTCCTTCCGGATACTCTCTTTGTCCCGGCCATAATCCAAGTTTATCCTGCACATCACACGAATGAACCATTTAGACATCCACCGTAGACAAAAACAGCAGTACACATGACAAAAACAGACAAAGTCCACATTTCAGACAGAAAACAACAACGGAAACCACCACATGTAAGGAGAGTGCTAACCCTAAACCTGCAAAAATGTAACTTTTCTCATATGTGAAACAACATGGCCGAAATGTAGAGTGCAAACCCAAAAACAACGGAAAAACAGGGGCATGCAACCCTAAAACGGAGTGAAACAACAACAGAACCGAAAGATGAAAACTTTCCACTCATGGCGTTGAGAACTTCATCAACGAAAGATGAAAACATAAGCACTCATGGCGTGAGCCACAGCGGGATTTGCAGACCAGAAACGACGTTCACACAGCGGGAAAAAGTGAAGACTCAAAACAGAAAACAGACCCACGGTGAAGTGTCGACCGACCATGGGTCTGTCGTGCATGTGGGAGGGTTGAGAGACGGTGAGGTACTGCCTAGAGAAACGAACATTGCTTACCTTTGCTTCGGATCGAGTGGCTCGAGCAGAACGATCGGAGTGCCGTAGCGGAGGGGTCTCGACAGCAGCTTGTATCAGCAAATGGCTGTGTTTGAGAAACAACCAAGTCTACTTATCAATAAAATGGATGGAAATGAAAAGCTTGTGATCAGAAGATTTGACAGAAGATATGTTTACTGCACAATCTCACCGAGACCAATGGTTATCTTTGCTGTTGCAGCTTCCATAATTGCTCTGCAGAAACCACAACAGACCCATGTGATGCTGAAACCGTAACACCTATTTGTCTTCAAAAAACAGAACGGTAGTGGGCTTTCTCAGACTTAGCCGATTGGACTTAAACCCAAACCCATTATCCTATTTTGGATCATTACATCAGACCCATGTTGTAAACAATCATTATAAATCGTAACACCCACAGCAAATGGACTTCAACAGAAGAACAAACATAAATCTTCTTACATTATCAGGCCAGAACCTCTTAAAACCGAAACCATGTTTTCATTTCATACATACAAGTGCGAACAAAACAGTACAAACACTGACAACCAAAACAACCGTGAATTCCCTGCTGATAAACCGAATTACAGCACAAGACACACCTATTACAGCATGCTAAATTGGTCAAAAACACACAGCTCATGCTGAAATATAACATTGGTGACCCAAGAAACGATGAAGAACCTCAATTCTGAACAACATCTAACCGATCCAGAACCTTGCTAAATTTTAGAATCTGTGTCCTCACGAACAGCATCTTCACATTCTGTGTCTAAGTCGTTGCTGGTTGAGCTATACAAGGTATAAAGTTCGTCCGAAGATTGGTCATCTTCAGTGCAATTCTGTCCTTCGATGTCATGTAATTCCTGCTCTAAAGCTGCATTTGATCTCTCACGTGCATCCAAGAGGTCGAGGTCTTCATCGTGTCTTTCCCAGGGGACAACGTCATTATCATTTGCATAGGCCCCATCAGTCGGGGATTGAAAAGTTCCTCTGATCTCTTGAAATGGCTCGACCACGTCTCCATGTGTACTTCCACTCAACACAAATATTCTTTTAACCTCTGCAGATAGGACAATGCTCCATGAGGTGTCTGAATGGTCTGCCAAGTAGAAAACCTGCGTCGCTTGCGATGTATCCGCTTTGCATAAAACACCGTTGTTCTCAAAAGACCTCATCATAAACCTGTCTTTGCAATGGAAGACAACGCCGTTCATTTTAAATCCAGGGTACCTCTTAACAGAGTAAAATGGACCTTTGGACAATGTTCTAAGTTGTTTGTCCACCAACGTGTCGTTTGAGGCATCCATTCTTCCAATCTGTTAGAGGAACACATAAATGGTTACACTTTGACTTAGACCACAAATGTACGTACTTCTTCATCAAGATGGGCTTACCCTTCCTTCGAACCATGTTGTGAATGTCTTATTGTGCATTACATCAAGCCCACGTCGAGAGACTCTACTACCAAGTAATTGCCATTTATGTTCCCTGCAATATCAGGACAAACACCTATTTGTTGATTGAATATTCTCCCAAACAAACAACACAACAATACGGAGAATCAGACGTACTCTATGTATGATCTTGACTCCTCACATTGATTTAGAACATAACGGTGAGCTTGTTCCCATTCAACATTTGTTAAGTCTCTTGATTGTGCACCACCAAGTGGAGTTCCAACGCAACGAAACACCCCAAGTCCTTCTCCTGTATGAACATCATTTTCGGTCACGCCTAATGCACCACCATAATTAAACTTTGTTTGCGTGTCTACCAAATAACGACTGCAAAATGTTAGGCACTCTATTGTGATATATCCTTCTGCTATTGACCCTTCTGGACGACTTCTATTGCGCACAAACGATTTCATTATCCCCATTATCCTATTTCAAGTGGAAGAAAACAATCATTACATGAAACGCCCAACAAAAACTTGTACTCATATCAATATGTAAACATTAATCAGATAGGACATGTCAGTGAGTTTTACCTCTCAATGTTGTACATCCAACGGAACTGAACTGGACCACCCATGTTGGCTTCTTCCACTAGATGGACAAGTAGATGGACAGTTATATTGAAGAATGTCGGTGGGAATATCCTCTCCCTCCTACACATTGTCAATGGTAATTGTTTCTCCAACATTTCAAGATCACGGAACACCAATTCTTTACTACAGAGTAGTCGAAAACTGCTTGACATATCGATCAATACAGAAGCGACTTGTTTTGGTAATAGTCCTCTGATTGCAACACCCAGAATACGTTGCATAAGGACATGGTAGTCATGGCTTTTCATGCCGATAAGTTTCCGGTCTTTCAAGTGGACACAACGGGAAATGTTCGACGAATAACCGCTTGGCAGCCTTAAGTCTTTTGGAAAGTTATAGAAGGTGTTTTTTCCCGTTTTAGAGAAGGTGTAGCTTGCAGTTGGGAGAACCAATTTGTTTCCTCTTATCACGGGATGTAGAGGAAATCTGATTCCCATGGCTTTCATATCTAGTCGGGCCTTCATATTGTCGTTGCTTTTACCAGTCACACCTAAAAGTATCCCCAATACATTATCACATACATTTTATTCAATGTGCATAACATCTAGGTTATGGGGGAGCAACAAATCTTTCCAATACGGTAGCTGAAAAAATATACTCTTCTTCTTCCAATTACCTGTGACGGCGTCCACACCGATCTTCCGAACTGGTTGGGTCTTCCCAAAAGGTATCTCTTCAAGATTCTGCAACTGCTGCAGTACTTCTATTCCTGATATCCTCTTTGGAGGAGGTCTAAAATCTTGTTTTCCATCGAATGCCGATTTATTCCTCCTACACATATGATTCTCGGATAAAAACAGTCAGTTCCCCAAGAACACACTTTTTCCCATTCTTAAGTCTGCAGTAATGGGTATCCATCTTACACACTGGACAAGCAAGATTACCATACGTGCCCCAACCTGATAAGTTGGCATAGGCCGGCAAGTCATTAATGGTCCATAGAACACATGCATGCATCTTGAAGTTCTCTTTCTTGGATGCGTCATATGTGTTAGAACCATTCTCCCACAAATCGCATAGTTCATCAATCAATGGCTGTAGGTAAACATCAATATCATTGGTGGGCGCTTTTAGTCCGGGAATCAAAAGCGTTAACAGGTAGTTTGTATCTTTCGTGCACATATCGGGTGGCACGTTATAAGGAATGGCCACGACAGGCCACATACTATACGGGTGACCATTGTCACTAAATGGATCAAATCCATCAGTTGCTAACCCCAGTCTGACATTCTGTGCCTCGAGGCCAAAAGATGGGTGCTTGAGATCATGTTGTTTACAACATAAACTATCTGCTGGATGTCTAAGGACACCATCCTTAGTGCAGAGTTCATCATGCCACCTCAATGTTGTTGCGGTCTTAGGTGACATGAACAATCGCTTAAGGCGGGTAGTTAGTGGGAAGTAACGTAACACTTTGACTGGGATTTTTTTAGTCTTTTTCAAAGGATTCTGCGTGACACCAACACCCTGTTGATGTCGTGTTTGTTCTTTCCATCTAGACTGACCACATCTAGACCCTGTTGGTGTCAGAACTGTGGTACTCCTTCCTAAATAAGATACAATCGTTCCTACACGCATGGATTTTTTGGTAGTCTAAACCCAAATCAGATATGAAATTCTTTGCTTCATAATAACTCTTTGGCACAGTATTGCCTGGTGGTAGTACTTTGTGCAACAGTTGAAGCATTTAATCGGCAAACTTGTTTGTAACCTTGTAAAGAGACTTCAAATGAAGCAATTCTACAGTGAAAGACATTTTCGAATAAGCCAAACACCCTGGGTATAAAGGTTTTTCACAGTCTTCTAACCTTTTGTAGAAAGTCTTTGCATCTTCATTTGGTTCCTCAATATTTTCCATATTTTCACCTAGTAGAGCGTCGTTGACAAGGTTAAAAATTGCATCCCGACTACTACATTGCGGTCCATTTGTGACCACATGTTCATACTCCTCTCCATGATCTACCCATGTAGTGTAGGTTTGAAGTATTCCGTCCCTCTCGAGATGCATCTTTACATTGCTTCTTGTCATTAACAAACAACCATTGCAATTCTGGCATGGACAGTAGATTGTTCCTCCCCAAGAAGAATTAGTAAAGGCGAAATCAAGAATTGCAGTAACACCTGCCTTATACTCAATGCTTTATCGGGGTTTTGACATCCAGCTCTTATCCATTGCTATATAATAAGAAACGGTTGAAATATTGTGAATTCTATAAACGGAAATCATACACTCAACATCAAACATAATTCCATAAACAGCACAGACGCATCACTTTTGTCATATGACATGCAATCAGTTAAAAGTGTGTCCACCAGTTAACCAAAGCAAAATGTAAACCAAATTACCTCTTAACATAGAATGTTCCATCGGCTGGAAGTTCCTACTGAAGAGACATACACCTTCGGTCTGAATGAGTTGCAGCAGCTGAAGAAAACTTCACATTTTAAATCAACAGACACAAGTCACGGTATTGAATCACAATTACTCCTGGAAGTTCAATCTCTAAACATGGACAGCACAAGTAAGATTCGATTTCACACTACTAAATTCAAGGCAAAGGAAGCATGATCCAAGAATGAACGGTGCGGTTGATAAGAATTGCAACCTGACTTTGACCACAAATGTCGAAAGTTAAGTTGTTAAAGCATAAATTGATAGACTTTGTGAATCGATTATACCTGATAATGATGAATTAATCTCGAACAACAGCATGCAGCAACACGACTTCTTCAATCGCCTCTCAATTTGGGGAAGAGGATTTCATGAATTACAGAATGGGGTTGAGTAAAGTGTTACGCTGCTTATAAAAGAATGCCAAATTCGTTTTCTGTTTACTTTCGCGGGAATCAAATGTTCATCACAAATGACCATCATTTACAGTAGTTCGTCGTTGCTGTTGAGCACATATTAACAACAGAATAATAATGTCTTTGAATATTAACATTTGCAACAGAAAAATCGACCACTGATGATGAAGTCATTTCCTCTCAAAAACAGGTTGACATTACAAATTTATCCATTTGAAAATTAAAGTGACGACAAACGTTATCACTAAAAGTGGCTTATAATGGTGGAAAACGAGTTGTGTCTATTTACACTTAATAACAACAACTGTTAATGCCTACATATTATACATATATTTAACATCAATTGTTAACGTCAACACGAAACAACCGTCGTTGTTGCCATGGTTTCTTGTAGTGCCACCCTATCGTAAGTTTTCTGCATATCAATCTTAAGTGCGCATTCGGCCTTGCTCGCGTGACGGTTCATGTTCAAGTGGTGGAAGACCTCATGAGCTACCATTATGTTATCCTGTATGTGGCCACCTGATACAAATGCACTCTGGAAAGGAGTGATAAGTTCTGATAGATAACATTTCAATCTATTCACCAGCACTTTTGATATGATTTTATACAGGAAATTAGAGCAGCTTATCGCCCTAAAATCAGCAGGTCTCATAAGGTTTGGTATTTTTGGAATCAGCACCATATCTGTATTGTTTAGGCGGTTTAGAAGAGTACCTGTTCTGAAGAAAGCCTTGACCGAAGTAATGACGTCTGCCCTCACGGTGTTCCAATTCCATTGGTAAAACAGACCCAGGAACCCGTCCAGACCCGGTGCGCGTGATCCGCCCATTTGGTATGTGGTCGCCCTAATTTCAGTATATGTAACCTCCCTTGTCAAGTCTGCATTCATCTCGGGTGTAATCTGGTTCGGTACATATCTGAGGAACTCATCCCCCGGTTCGGTTTGTTCTGAGGTGAACATGTCTCCAAAGTATCTATGGAGCTCATCGGTTATTCTCCCTTCCTCATCAATCCACTCTCCGTTCTCACCACTTAATCTGCATATTTGGTTCCGTCTCCTCCTTGCTATTGTGGTATAGTGGAAGAATGTTGTGTTTCGGTCCCCGTCTTTAAGCCATTTAATCCTCGACTGTTGTTGCCAATATTTCTCATCCCTCGTCCAAAGCCGTTGGAGTTTGCCTTTCAACCTTTTCTCTTCTCGTACCTCATCCTCATTCATCCCCCCTTGCATATTTCTCCTTAGTGCCTCCTTCGTTCTTGTAATCTCATGCATATTATGGCTGAAACTCTTCTTGCTCCACTCCTTAAGTTTCATTCGGCACCTATGTAGTTTCTTGTACACCTTTTGGATTTCTCTTCCCGTTGTTTGTCCTTCCCATGCTTATTTGATTACCTCCTTGCATTCCGTGTTTTCGAGTCACATAGCCTCAAATTTGAACCGTTTTGTGTCTCTCTTTTTCGGTTGCTTGAATTGTACCACCATTGGGGTATGGTCTGACTCAATGGATAGTTCGTTTATGCATCTCGCCTTTTGGTACCGTGTCGCCCATTCCGTGTTTATCAATACACGGTCTAGGCATTTGCTTATTCTCTCCGCTCCGTTTCGGTTATTGCACCATGTGAACGAGTTCCCCTTTTCTCCCATATCCTCCATACCTAAGTCATCGATTACTTGTTTGAACTCGTCCATTTGTCTTTGGGATTTCCTTCTACCACCTTGTTTCTCATGTGGGTGACATATGGTATTGAAATCCTCAAGTATCATCCATCCTCCTATTCGGCCTCTCCCAATTGATCTTAGGAGGTTCCAAAGTTGTGTTCGTTCTCGCGCCTCCGTACTCGCATATACCCAAGTGGCAAAGGTTAGTTAGGCTTGGTGCTCAACTTGCACCTCACAATCAATGCAATGCGGGTCGGCATACAAAACTGACACCCTTGTTCCCTCTTTCCACCACAATGCTAGCCCTCCTGACGTACCATTCGGGCTAACATAGTAGTTATTATCCATCCCCATCCGTGTTCGTATCCTCTCGCAGTAGATATCCTCATTCTTTGTTTCCATTATAAATATGATGTTTGGGCGATACCTTTTGTTGAGGTCTTGTAGGTGTTGAACTGTCAAGGCAGACCCCAAATCCTGACAGTTCCATGAGATGGCACTCATTGGGCACCCGTGGCTGTTTCGGGACAGCCACCAGAACCCATCATGTTCTTGTTTACCTACTCATTCTCCTTAGTCTCATTCGACTTCTTCACTATTCTTTTCTTACAGTTTGGGTTTGACATGCTCGTTCTTCGCCTCGGGCTCTTACGAACCCTTGGCTCCCTTGTCTCGGTCTCCTCCCTAGGTGTCCTTTGCCTCTTCGGCTCGGGTTGCTCCTCCATGTCCTTCCCGGTCCTTTTTAGTGTCATCTTGTCGAGGTGGGGGCTTAATCTGGATGTGGGCTTTAGTATCATGGTGTTGGGTGAATTGGGGGGGTGTATCGGGCAGGTTCTCCACAATGTAAGTTTGGATTGGTATGGTGAGCTCGGTCGGGTAGGGTTGGGTGGGATCGGTTAGGTGGTGTTGGGTTGGGTTGGGTTGTCGGGTAGGTATGTGATCACGGGTTGGTTTGGTTGTGTGGGGTAGGCAATGAGTTGTGGTTGTGGGTTCTCGGCTGTGGGGGTTAAGGTTGTGTTGGTGGGTATGGTCGGGGTGAGTTGGTGTGTAGTGTAGATGGGTATGTGAGCATTGGTTTGTTTGGTTCGCTTCTGGTTGAGGGTATGCTTAGCTTCAGTCGGTTCGGCTTGATTGAGACCCAAAGGATTGTTGGTTCGAGTACAGGCCCGGTTGATGGTGGTTGGGGTTCGCGACTTTGACTACTATGGAGGATTAGGGCTCTCGTGTTGAGAGGTTCGTCATATGGTGGTTCAGGTTGCCCTTGGTCTTGGGCTGCCTCTGTCTTCATGGGTTCGGCATCCATGTTTTCATTCGGCTGGTTTTTGGGCGTCTCCTTATCATCCTTGGACTAGGCACTTGGGTCCCTATGTTGCCCACGTGTATGAGCCTTATCCTGGGTCCTTTCCCTCACATCCGCCATTATATCAAACCATGATCTCCTTTTGCCCTGTCTTTGTTGTGATCCATGCTTCTCATCCCCTCCCACAGTTTGTCTCCCCGCGGCTTGTTTTGGTCTCACCCCCACAAGCCACGATCCATACATTAACACACCTTGATCATGCTCCGCGAATTGTACCTCTGTTTTGCATGCTTGAGTTGTGTGGCCTAGCATGCCACACCCATAACAGTAGTCAGATAATCTTTCATATTTAACTGACGCCCATTTATCTCCTATTTGGGAGTTTTTCCACCAAAATCCCACCATCAATGGCTTATCCCCATCCACTTCTACTCTCATCCTCATATAGCTTCGGCTTATTCTCCTTACATGCTTTTCAATTTTTAGGCAATTTCCTATCATATTCCCTATCTTCCACGCATTAGCATCACTAAATTTCTCCAAACCTAGATCATGTACTTGTATCCAAAAGGTTACCTTTTGGAAATCCACCTCCTTCATGCCCACACTCGGGTCCCGTCTCTTGATGTTCAATATATGGTCATTCACTGACCACGGTGATCTGTCTAGAATATGGGTTGCGTCTTCTTGTCGTTCAAAGTCGAACAACATTATTCCCTCCTCCAATTCCGAGATCGAGACCTTCTTTATCGTGCCCAAGCCGACCTTAGTACCCCACTGATTGTATTCGGCTTAATCGGCTTTTGAGCTAGAACCTTCCCCACGTACCACTCCTCGTTTTGGACTTGTTGGTTTGAATCAAGGTCGACAACTTGCACCCCGGATCTGTTTGGGCCGCTAGAACTGGAACTGGTGTCCATCATCCTCGTGGGTTCAGCGTCTTCACCTCGGGTGGCAACCTCCTGCAAGAACACGGAAATAAGGGTGATCAAATATGGCAATGGGTGAGAATTGTGTTGTTCTGATTCCAAACAATGGTTCTGTCGGGTTTCATATGCTAGCTAGGGTCTGCTGTTTGGCGTGCCCCTCTTGTTCTAGGTTTTCCTCGTTGTGCTAAGCTTGGGCAGCAGCGTCCCTGGCGTCAGTGGGTGGCCTCTGTTCCGGGTGTGCAATCTAACTGCATTTTAGAGAAGCTCTACTGTCGAAAGGAGCTCAGGGTAAGTCCTCCCTTCCGTCCCTGCCCTTTGGTCTTCGGGCTCCTCCATGCTGAAAGGAGCTCAAGGAAGCTCCCTCACTAGCGTCGGAGCTCGTGCCGGCTGGGTCGATTGGTGGTTGTGTCGCCGGCGTGACGAATTCCGAATGAAAGTTTGCCAAGTTGTGTTTTCCTTCGTTTGTTTCGTTCTCGTTAGTCTTGCATGGATATGTCCTTTCAAGCTGCAGTTCCGATCATTGATTGGTTGGTTTGATTTGGCAATAAATGCCAAGGAGAGCAGGACAATAGGATTGGATTGGCTAGAAGACACAGTCACGAGGGGAACCCTAGATTCTCGGGGGCTTCTTCGGACTGGAAGGAAGAGGCGCGCGTGACTTCACCGCCTAGATATGTCGCAAACCTGTCAAAATATGACCCGACTCGAAAATGACCCGGAATCGACCCAGGTTCGGGTCACAAAAAAAGTGTGACGAGTCATTTTCGGGTTGACCCGTCTGACCCGCCACGAGAGACGGGTCGGGTCCGGGTTGACCCGTCTGACCCGGACCTGACCCGTGGTTAAGAAAAAAAACGAAAAAATGAAAACATAAACCTAGTAACAGCGAAGAAGATAGATTGGAACTCTCTTTCGTTTTTGCAATCAGTCAGAAGAAGCAAAAAAATTAGGACAATATATTCGGTACAAGGAAAATAAGACAAGAACATTAAAGTTGTGTTGTAGATAGTAGATACTAGAATCTACATACAATGTCAGCATCAGGACAACTCAGTAGTAGAACTGTAACATACAAGCAAACAACAATGGCAATCATAGCCTGACCTAATCACCACCTTTTTCTTGGGAATGCATATGCTTTAGATTTATTTTTTCGAACTATATACATCACTTAATGCTTCAAGTAAACAAAAAGCTAGACTTAATTGCTGCAAACAAAAAACCATCCATAGTCTCACAAATTTGAAGATTCTGAAGCCTAGATGAAAGTATCAAAGATTATTTTTAAAATGGAAGATCAAGAAATTGCTTAACCAATGTGAACATTTTTCTGTTAAGCAGCTTCATCCATTTAAAAGACATACCTTGAGCTTGAAGAGTAAAAGCATCCAGAAGATTGAGCTGCAAATTCAAAAAAAGTGGACCAATATGTCAAGAACCTAACAATTGCAGGGCTTGAATGGAAGTTTGACTCTCTTTGGTCAAAAGATATTTTTGGATTCACATCTCAAAAATCATTTCTGGATTCGGTTTAACCTTGATTCCGTCTGATCAACATCGTTTCCCTTGGCATCCTGGGATTCAAATCATAAACTAGGTTAAACCTAGGATTCATCTAGAATGCTGTCACCAAGACCAAGAATCTGAGAACCACACTGATTTGAAGCATAACCTCTCCCTAAATAAATTGACTACCCTAAAACGGGCAGCTAACTCATCGATTTGTTCGTCTAGCTTTCAAAAATTTTATGATCTATGAGCATCCACACACAGTTGGATCAGAATCTAATCTATCCATCCATTAAAAAGGATTACAAATGAGAAATCTATCGTGCAACAAATATAGCTACTCCTTACCTTGACAGTGAAGTCGTGAACTGACTTCTGCGATTGGCTTGCCATGGTATGTTCCGATCTCTAATAACCCGATGGACGTCTCTGATCAGAGAGATGTACGAGGAACCAAAAGATCTAGTCTGTGACGATGAGCGAGATGGAGACTTTACCTGAAGCATGAAACGGATTGCAATTGCAGTTGCAATTGGCGGGTCAGACGGGTCGACCCGTCAACCCGCCAGGTCGGGTTCGGGTTGCAAGACCTGACCCGCACAGTGCGGCGGGTCGGGTTGCAAGACCTGACCCGCACAGTGCGGCGGGTCGGGTCGATCCGTACAGTGTGTCGGATTGGGTCGGATTGACCCGAATTGACAGGTATATTATGTCGGACACTATATACCTGCTGCACCATGAAGTAGTGCCTAAATCTCTAAGTAAACCGCATCGTACTTCTTTACCAAAAAAAACAAAAAACACCGTACCAACCTCAAACGATTGGTCGATGTTCTGACACAATAACATCAAAATTCACGCTTCTCTTTACCTCGGTCACTTTTGTTGTCTACTGTGTATATAGTTTGGCAATCTTCATCCGTCTCAAACTCGCATCAGCAGCTATGGCCACTCTCCAGATCGATATTCGGTCTGCTCTCCACGTGGCAATGAGATCAGCCGCCGCAAGAGCTCTGGCTCCCCGTCTTTTCCTCTCCCGCTCCATCGCCGCCTTCGGCCGGACGTCTTCTCCGATTCTCTCCTACTCCCAAGTGAAGCCGTTCAACTTCAAGCTGCACGCTTTCTCCACTCAGGAACCGGCGGATTCCGTCGTGAACTTGCCAGATAAGCCTTCAATCTGCACTGCCGACGAGCTCCACTACGTCTCAATGGATAATTCTGATTGGCGACTCGCACTCTGGCGTTACAATCCCCCTCCTAATGTATGAACTTCTGCAAACTCAATCAATTCCCCCTTGCTTCAAGCTGTCCGCTCAAATTCGTGTGCCTAATTTCTTCATATCTTACAGTCTTCGACCAGGAATCACCCTCTCTTGCTATTGTCAGGAGTTGGGACAAACGCCATTGGCTATGATCTCTCCCCTGGAGTAAGCTCTTCCGTTTTTAATACGTACTTCTGTCGGAATGCCTTCTTCTGGTCCATCAGTAGAAACATAAACTTCCCTCTTGCTCATTGACGTTGTAAAATAAAAACACTTGTTTGGCTGTGTTTATCATTAAAAGGAAATCACAAAACGAGCTCTTCTGACTTGTATTGATATTGCTGAACTAGCAGAAAGTTGTTTAGCTGAAGAACTTGCTTGAAGTTGAGATTTTCCTTGTCTACACGGACTTACTGCACTACGAGTTTTCGTTCTAATACTAGTTATTTATGACTTGTATTATGGCTCGTTGCACACTTATTTTCCATTAGTAAAGGAAGTACAGGATTGACTTGTATGATGATGCTTGGGCCAAAAGAGTTTAATTTTCCATGAGTGTCTTTGCTTCTTTCAATCCATATATAATTTGCGTTTAATATATTTGGCCTTTTTGCCATTACTATTTGTTATTATATTTGCTTAAAATGTATAATGTTTGGATGTGCAATTATAGTTTACTTACTACCCGAAGCATTTCAAATCATTCAAACTGCACTAATGCTATACAGTACCTTGTTGGTTGGTTGGATCACGATTTTCGTGTTCATTTTTAACATTTCATTATTTTTTTGTAGTCATCATTTGCTCGATACATGTCTAGTCAAGGATTTGATACATGGGTTTTAGAAGTTCGTGGTGCCGGGTTGAGTGTGAGGGCGTCAACTCCTAAAGACATTGTGCAATCTGCAAATGCAGTCTCCAAGCAAATGGAAGATACTGCCAAGGGCAAAAATATTGGAGTTCTTTCAGGACTGCAGCAGTCAGCAGCTGATGATTGTACTGGAATTGGAAATGCTAAGGACGCTGTTGATGATGGAAATTCAGAACCACTAATACTAGTGACAGCTTGGGATGAATCAAAACTTGTGTCCAGGCTGACAGAAATGTTCATGCAATTGTCAGAGAGGTTGTCAGGTTTCCTTAGTGATGGCCAATCCAAAATTATGTCTGCCAAGTTTTTCGACCAAATCTCCCAACTCTTGGAAGATTCTCAACTATTGGAAGGATTTAATGAGATCAGGAACAACTTTTCCAGCTTACTAGAAGTAAGGCAAAACTCAGGAATTGCTAATCAAATCAGAGATTTGAGCCAGCGGCTAGTTAATATTTTTGAGGAAAGCCAGAATTCGGTTTCACCTTCATTGTTTAATCTCCAAGAACGTTTCTCTTCTACTATAGAGGATTTTCAGAAACAGCTTGATTTGATTGTCAAGTATGATTGGGATTTTGACCATTACCTTGAAGAAGATGTTCCTGCTGCGGTGAGGTGACATTTCATTTTTCTATGCACCTCCTTATTTTATGCTTAAATCTTATGGTTGTAATTGAAAATTAATTTTTCCCTTTAACTTGATCATTAGTTCTTCATCAGGTAGTCTATTTGCTCCTTTCTTAATGGTTTCCAGTTTCCACTGTGCGTCTTTCTTTTCCATGATGAATCAATAATGCTCTCGCTTACACAGATGCAATATATACTTGATATGACCAAACCAGAGGATGGTAAACTCCTTGCTATTGGGCATTCCATGGGAGGCATCTTGCTTTATGCAATGCTCTCACGTTTTGGTAAGTTTTATGGGCTATCATCCATTCGCTAGATATATTGAGCTCTCATACTATCCCATGTAATTGTTACTTCCTTAGATTTTCTTTTTCAGTTATGAATCTTTCACACGGATAAACTCAGATGGACGGTTTGCTAATGCTCAAGAAAGACTTGTTACTTAAGCCTTTGTATTCCAGTTGTGAAGATTGTGTTGTATTAAAGAAACTAAAAGAAAACTGGAACGCATCATTGATATTTGGAAGAGGAACTTTAATAGTGTCTTGTGAAGTATGACTTGTTTTAGGGATGCTTAAGTGTAGGGCATTGGCGATTTTGACCAGCCCAGCCTCAAAGATAGGAGCTGAGGATTTTGGCATAGCGTGCTAGTTATTTATTAACTTCAGAGTTTGCTTCACTACCTTCTATACTTGCTTGTTTATTTGCCTTTGCGTTGGCTTTGCAGGTAAAACTTCAATCTTTCTCATAGGAGGACAAGAATATGTCTCTCTAGTTACCAGGTTTTACCAAGTATGATAACAAAAACAATATGAATAACAAGTACACCTTTTCCCTTGCGGAAGTTTGAAATTTAACTAAATGAATACATCTCCTCCCAAAGCGATATTTTGATTTTCTTAAATGTCCCAATCATCCTTGATGATATTAACCTAAACTCCATTATTTGTTTTCTTTGTTGTTGTACAGAATTTCATGGTGTTATCAATCTGTCTGTTACTTGTTTGTTGCTGTGAGTGCTTGGAAGCTTCTAGAGATTGCAATTCACCCTTGTTATATATATATGTGTGTGTGTGTGTGTGTATGTACCACCATTGGACATTGGAGTGTTTGCCAAATAGAAGTCATTTTTCAATATCTATGCTGCTATATATTTACATATCAGTATTGCTGCTGAAATTAAAAATCTCATACCAAATTCTAACCGCTGATTTTATTATGTAAAAGGTTTTGATGGAAAAGACCACAGGGTAGCAGCTGTTGTCACATTGGCTTCTTCTCTGGACTACACCTCATCAAAATCTACCTTGAAATTGCTCTTACCACTGGTAAGTAGATGAAATATGTATGATTTATGAAAAAGTGCTTTAGAACCCATCATCATGATTAGTTTATGCTGATTTCCATTTTGTTTCTAACTCTGCAGGCAGATCCAGCTCAGGCTCTCAACGTCCCTGTTGTTCCCTTGGGAGCATTGCTTTCGGCAGCATATCCACTTTCATCTCGCCCTCCATATGTGTTATCTTGGCTTAATTATCTGATATCAGCTGAAGATATGATGCATCCCGAGTTGTTGGAAAGGCTCATCCTGAACAACTTCTGTGAGTAATCCTGATTCCCTCCCGTGATTTCACTTAATTAAATGAAACCTTATGGAACTTACATTCTTTTCATATAGTTATGAAAATTTGTTTGTTCATGAAAAATCTTTACTTATCTGATCATATTATTATTATTGATGCCAGGCACAATCCCCGCTAAACTCTTACTGCAGCTTACTACTGCTTTTAAAGAAGGAGGTCTAACTGATCGTAGCGGAAAATTCTTCTACAAGGATCACTTGCATAAGAGCAATGTTCCGATTTTGGCTCTAGCTGGTGACAAAGATCTAATATGCCCACCCGATGCTGTTCAAGGTACGGAATTTCAATTATACAACATTTTCCACTGTAGAAACTACACCACTAGTAATATAAGAATGCTGCTGATTCTACAGCGACTGTTAAGTTAATTCCTGAGCATCTCGTTAGCTATAAGGTTTTTGGAGAGCCGAATGGGCCGCATTACGCTCACTATGATCTGGTGGGTGGACGAATGGTATGTATTGATGTGCCACTACATCTTTCCGGTCTCTTTCTGTTTATAAAGAAATGTGTCATCGTGTTTTGATTTGATTTACCTTTTCGTGCTTGTGGTGTGTCTCAGGCTGTGCAGCAACTTTATCCATGTATAGTAGACTTCTTGTGTCGCCACGATTGCTCTCAAGAGTCGTGCTAGACAAAGATGGTTGGTGAAATTGAAAGTCGGGCCACAGCAAATCTTTGTTTTTACATTTGTAAATTTGAAGTGTCAAGTTTTAGTTGGAGGGGTGAACGTTATATATGGCATCTGCGTAAATCAGTTAAAGGATGTTTTTGTCACCTGGGATGGAGGGGATGTTGGATTTGGTGTCTGACAGATGCTTGACTTCCGACGCTGTCCCAAGTTACAGACTTGTCATGTCGTAGGCTTGAAATTTTGAGGAGGATAAAGAATGGAAGAATTATTATGGACTCGGTTTTTAGATACTGCAAAGTGCAAACTGCAAAAATTATGCAGTGGGCGAACCAGATTTCCCTTTTTTCTTACCGTATAGCTTTTGAACCATTGAAGAAATTATGGAGTGGTCAAATTAACTGTAAAAATTCGGTTTAGAAACGATAAATCATACCATTTTTATAATGTCCTTTCTAATTTTTACATATCTAATTTAATAAATAAAATACATATTGCTTCTAATGTTGTTTCAATAATGTACCCTACTTGTTTTTAGTATTATTTTCATGCTATTTTTTTTTTTATTAAATTAGTCGCTTTACTTTAGAAAATAAAACGCCGTGACCTAGGTCACGTATGTTCGTACATCATATCATTTGCTACTAAACATACAAAGGGTAGTGGTGGTCTTTCGACCCAATCATTGATACGCACTCCCATTCTTGATTGCTTTGCTATCCAATTAGCACATTCGTTGCTCGTTCTTGGAATAGCTCGTCATTGCACTTGCTCAATTCTCCTAGCTAGTGCCCGGGTGTTTGGTATTATCGTTGCTACTCTCCAATGCCTCGGTCCCTCCACTATATGTTGGTGTCGGTGAACCATTTGTGCGTTCGTTTCTATGATGATGCTCCTCCATCCCCTTTCAAATGCTAGACGCACACCCTCGTGTATCGCCATGACCTCCATAGTTTCAATGTCATCGCTCATTTGTCTTCGATTCATCCCGCCAATAACCTTTCCGGTTCTATCTCTTGCGACTACCCCGATGCCCGCCATTTGCGTTTCCGTCCACCATGATGCATCACAATTGATCTTGATCGTGTCACCCGTCGGGGGTTCCCAATTCTGGTTCGGCTGATCCTCTCTATTAGGCGGTGTTTTGGCTGCACGGTTGATTCCAAGTTGCTCCTCGTATGCGTGTTTTATCTCCATTAAGACGACCCTTGGGATTGGTTGTTTTGCTTCAAAGGTCATCGCGCATCTCGTCTTCCATATGTGCCAACATGTTATTAGTATTTTCGTCCATCTCTTGTCGGTTCGGTGATTTGGACCATGCATCTTCTCCTTCTTGCTCTTTAGCCATTCCACCACATCCATTCGGTTTGTTCGATCTATTTGACACCCCAAGATGTCATTCCAAACCTGCTCTATCCACCTACACTCCAACAACATGTTCTCTCTCGTTTCGTCCTCTCCACATGTTGGGCTACCTTGGGGAACATTCATTCTCCTACGCACCATGTTCACTTTAACGGCTATGGAATTTGTTGCTAGCCGCCATATGAAGTTCTTGACCTTTGGTAGTACCTTTGCCTTCCATACATCTTTCCCAAACGTTCCTTGTTGATTCGGATTTGTTACGGGTCTCACCTCGGCTCGTTCTCGGATTTTGTGATAAACCGATCGGACTTGTGGTACTCCATCCCTCGTATGAGGCCAAATGTACCGGTCACTACCCCCGTCCCTTGGGAGCTGTATGTTGAGTATATGAGCTGCATCACCTTGGTCTACGAGGCTTCTTACTAGGTTTGTATTCCATGTGCCATTCGGGAGGATTAGGTCGCTTACATGTAAGTTCCCTCCATGTTCCACCATGATGTCCCCATTTACTCTTTTACTTTCCTTGGTGTGAATCCATGGATCATCCAAGACACGGATGTTCTCACCCGAGCCAACCATCCACATCCCGTTCTCTTTGATAACATCTCGGCCACTTAGTATACTTGCCCAACCCCATGAGTTTCGGCCCCCCATCCTTGCCTCTAGTAATGTGCACCTTGGAAAGTATAGCCCCTTGAGTACTCGTGCACATATGGTATCGAGTTCATTCATGATTCGGCTAGCCATTTTTGCTAAAAGTGATGTGTTAAAGCTTTGGAGTTCCCGGAATCCTAGCCCCGCAATCTCATTTGCCTTCGTTAAGACTTCCCATCTCCTCCAATGTGTTCGTTTCCCGTCCGAGGTTTTCCCCCACCAAAAGTCCGCAATAAGCGCATTAATCTCTGTACACCATGTTTTTGGTAGGCGGAACACACTCATTACGTACGTGGGGATCGCCGTGATGATCGCCTTTATGAGCACTTCCTTTCCCGCTTGGTTGAGTGTTTTCGGCCTCCACCCTCCAAGTTTGTCCTTGATTCTCGTTTTCAAAGAGCCCAAAGCCTCCTTTTTTTACCGACCCCACACCGATGGTAGACCTAGGTATTTCCCGGGGTCACCTGTATTAGACATTATGGTTTAGAGTATGCTAGGGTTAGTCCTAATGTTCTTGGTAATTCCAAGTTAGTCCCTAGCACTCCTATATATAGACAACTATACCTATGTAATAAATCAAGCTAAGGTTTGCAAATGAAGTTCTCTCTTATTATTGCCCTTAGCTCCTCATTCTCCCCACATACATTGCAGTTTATATCAACAAAACCGTGAGTTTTAACATGCTTGGTTCATTAATATCAACATGGTATCAGAGCCACTATTCCTGGTTTCCATTCTACTATTGTCTCTTTCGTTAGTTCTGTTTCCTGTTGATTTCAGCTTCTATGCTGTGTTTTTGCTTCACATTTGGTCTGGACATCAGCTCTTCTATGCTGATTTGAGCCAGTCCTTGCTATTTCCTTGTCTTCAATCTTTCCTCCGCTGCTTCTGGTTGTCTCTGTTGGTTGAGTGGCAGCTTGTTCTATGCTGATTTCCACTCGGTCGATTTCACTGAAATTTTGTTCTTCAGTTTTTCCAGTGTTTTGTTCAGCTCGGTTTACTATCTTCTCTTCCATTGTTGAAGCTTCGTGCAGCTGGGACTCACTGCTCTCTATGCAGATTTGGTATTTGATGAATCGTTGTTCTTCAAGCTCTCTATTTCGTTTTCTTCTAGGGTAAGAACAAGCGTTGCTTCTTCTGATTTGTTCCTTTCATCTTTGCTCTTGTTCTCGTTTCTTCTGCTGCTACTGCATCTTTGCTTCATCTAATGTCTTTATATGTGCCTAATATTACTATTCTGTCATATTTTGCTGCACCAGTTGCCTCCTATTTTGTTCAGATCTTGCTAATCTTCTTTGAGTTTCTGTTGTGCTCTGTTATTGTCTTCTACTGAAGCTGCTGCTCTGTTATCATCCTTCTTCATACTCTGTTCTGATCTGCTCTGTTTTGGTTGCCCAGCTTCTGCTCCCTTCCCTTATGTTCGTGTCCTTGATGCGCCGAAATCGTGTCCTTTGAGTTTCAGTTTTTTTCGATTGCTGAAATTTGTTCTGTGTGCTGGGGGCATCTGAAAATGGTGAAAGTTAACATGCTATAGATGTTGTTCTGAACAGATGTACTGTGTGGTTATCTAGCTTGAAGGTGTTTGATGATTTGACAAGCTGAAAACTGTAAATGCTGAGTTAGTCTTTTGTTGATCAAGATGCTGAAATATTGCTCGATTCTGTGCTAATATACACTGAGCAGACCTGTGCTCGGTTAGTTCATGAAGTTGGATGGCTGCAAATGAGGCTGCATTGCTGTGATGTCTGTTTTTTTGTTCTGTTATTCAACTCATGCTATGATGAAAAGCTGAGTTTGATATTTTTCTCGCCAAATGAAAAGGCTGAGTTCATTTAGTTTTCCATTTAGGAATCTAGCAAGCAATGCTGAATTTTGTTAGTCGATTCTTCATGTTTGATTCAACCATGCCTTAGTCTAGTCACCGTGCAAACCACAGAGTACAAGACCAGTTCAACTCCAGTGCAAACGCAGTGCAGACGCAGTGCTCAACCCGTGCTCAGCCTGTGCATCTTCAGTGCTTCCAGCATGCATCTCCAGTGCATCCAGCGTGCATCTTCAGTGCCTCCAGTGTGCAGCTCCAGTGCATCGAGTGTGCAGCTCCAGTACCTCCAGCGTGCTCAGGCAGTGCACACACAATGCTCAACAAGTCCAATAGATTAAGGATCCATTTTAATGTTTTAAAACTTTAGGAGGTTAATCTTGTAAGGGGAATATTAGACATTATGGTTTAGAGTATGCTAGGGTTAGTCCTAATGTTCTTGATAATTCCAAGTTAGTCCCTAGCACTCCTATACATAGACAACTATACCTATGTAATAAATCAAGCTAAGGTTTGCAAATGAAGTTCTCTCTTATTATTGCCCTTAGCTCCTCATTCTCCCCACATACATTGCAGTTTATATCAACAAAACCGTGAGTTTTAACATGCTCGTTTCCCGTCCGAGGTTTTCCCCCACCAAAAGTCCGCAATAAGCGCATTTATCTCTGCACACCATGTTTTTGGTAGGCGGAACACACTCATTACGTACGTGGGGATCGCCGTGATGATCGCCTTTATGAGCACTTCCTTTCCCGCTTGGTTGAGTGTTTTCGGCCTCCACCCTCCAAGTTTGTCCTTGATTCTCGTTTTCAAAGAGCCCAAAGCCTCCTTTTTTTACCGACCCCACACCGATGGTAGACCTAGGTATTTCCTGGGGTCACCTGTACTCTGGATATGCAATGCGTCCTCCACCTCTTTCTTCTCATGTGGTGCATCCCCTTTATTGAAAAACAAGGTTGATTGGTCATTATTTATCCGTTGCCCCGATACCTGACAGTATTCATCCAGAATGGTCCATATCCCTCTTGCATTATCAGTCGTACCTCTAATAAAGAACGATGAATCATCTGCAAAGAACAGATGATGTAGCTCCGGACATGTTCTCCTTAGAGTGATCCCCTATATGCTTCCATCTCTCGCGGCTCCCTCCATTCTTCGTGATAGTACATCTGCCAGTAATATGAATAAATAGAGGGATAAGGGGTCACCTTGTCGTATGCCTCGTGATGCTTGGATGGTTTCTGTGCGGTCCCCGTTCACCACCACCTGATAAGTCATCGAGGATATGCATTCTCTAATCCATCTCAACCACTGTTTCGCAAAGCCTCGCTTTCGTAGTGTACTGATTAGGAATTCTCATTTCACTCGGTCATAGGCTTTTTGCATATCAATCTTGAGTGCACATTCCATTTTCGTTCCCTCCGCCTCATATTCAAGTGATAGAACACCTCATGGGCAACCATGATGTTATCCTGTATGTGTCGACCTGATACAAACGCACTCTGGAAAGGGGTGATAAGCTCTGATAGATAACATTTCAAGCGATTCACCAACACTTTTGATATGATCTTATACATGAAATTACAACAACTAATGGACCTAAATTCCGATGGCCTCATCGGGTTTGGGATCTTCGGAATTAGCACAATATCCGTGTTATTTAGGGGATTAAGAAGCGTACCTGTGCTGAAGAAAGCCTTAACCGAGGTGATGACGTCTGCCCCCACGATGTTCCAGTTCCTTTGATAAAATAGACCGAGAAAACCGTCCGAACCTGGCGCTCGTGATCCTCACATTTGGAAGGTTGTTGATCGGATCTCTGTCTCCGTTACCTCCCTTGTCAGTTCTGTGTTCATCTCCGGAGTGATCTGGTTTGGTACGTATCAGAGGAAATCATCACCCGGTTCGGTATTCTCAGCTGTGAATATTCCCTCAAAGTATGTATGGATCTTCCGGGCAATCTCCTTCTCATCATCAATCCACTCCCCATTCCCCCCTTGCAACCTGCAAATCTGGTTTTGTCTCTTTCTTGATATGGTTGTTTGGTGGAAATAGGTTGTGTTGCGGTCCCCCTCATTCAACCATTTTACCCTCGATCTTTGATGCCAATATTTCTCCTCTCGAGTCCATAGGCTTTTAACCTTTGTTCCTCCCGTACCGCTTCATCGTTCATTCCCCCTTCCATTTCTCCTTATGGCCTCTTTTACTTTTGTGATCCCATGCATATTATGGCCGAAATTCTCCTTACTCCATGCCCCTAGTTTGATTCGGCACCTATGTAACTTTTTGTATACCCATTGGCCTTCTCTTCCCATTGTTTGTCTTTCCCAAGCCTTTTTAATAACTTCCTTACATTCGGGGTTCTCCATCAACATCGCCTCGAATTTGAATCGCTTTTGTTGTCTCCTTCTCGGTTGTTTGAATTGGACCACCATTGGGGTGTGGTCCGACCCTATTGGGAGCTCGTTTGTGCACCACGCCTTTGGGTATCGGGTTACCCATCCCGTGTTGATCAAGGCACGATCTAGACGTTCACTTATCCTATCTGATCCAATTCTATTATTGCACCATGTGAATGCATTGCCCTTTGCTCCTATGTCTTCCATACCGATGTCCTCGATCATTTGTTTGAATTCGTTCATTTGCCTTTGTGATTTCCTTCGCCCAGCTTGTTTCTCATGAGGGTGGCATATGGTATTGAAATCACCTAGGACTATCCAATCTTCACTTCGGCCCCGCCCTATCAAACGTAAGCGGTTCCACAATTGTGTTCTTTCTCTTGCCTCCGTGCTTGCATATATCCAAGTCATGAACATTGAATCGACATTACTGTCCATCTGAACTTCACAGTCTATAAAGTGTCGATCTGTGTGTATGACCGAAATCTTCGTATCCGCCTTCCATCACAATGCTAGCCCCCCCCCCCCCCCCCCCCGGATATTCCCATTGGGCTAACATAATGCATCTTATCCATTCCCATCCTTTTCCGTACTCTCTCGCAGTAGGTATCCCCATTCTTTGTTTCCATTAGAAAGATTATGTCTGGGCGATACCTCTTGTTGAGGTCTTTCAAATGTTGGATTGTCAAGGTAGACCCCAAACCCTGACAATTTCATGCTATGACATTCATTGGGCACCCGTGGCTGTTTCGGGACAGCCGCCAGAACCCTCTAAAGTCTCCATTGTTTCATCTTGTGCTTTTATGTCTTTCGGTTTCCTTATCACCCGATTCTTGCGGTTCGATTTAGGGCCACTCCCCTTTCGTCTCGGGCTTTGCCTCGTCCGCACCTCTTTCCCTTTGGACTCATCCTCCAGTATTTTCTTCCTCTTTGTCACCGGTTGTTCATCCATTTCATCTCCGGTCTGTTTAAGGGTCATCTTGTTCAAGTATGGGCTAAGGCCGGATGTGGGTTTTTGTGTCATATGGGCGGGGGATGGTGGTGGTGTGTCGGGGGGGGGGGGGGGGGTCGTCCACGATGTAGTGTTCGGTTGTGGTAATGTGATTTGGTATGTGTGGTGGTTTTGGGTTATCGGGGAGGTATGTGATCATGAGTGGGTTAAGGGTTAAGGTTTCCACCTGGGGTTTAGATAGAGGTTGTCCTCTCGTGTAGGTGTGGGTGTATATTGGTTTAGGCCAACATGGTTCAGGTATGCATATGCTCATGGGTTGAGCCAGGTCGGGTCGGCTTTCGGCTTGAGGAGGGATGGCTTCGGTTTGGGCAGGCTTGGTCCGGTCAGGTTCAGGGCGGTTCGGCTGGTTCTGGTGTTTCGGTTTGGATGGACAGTTTCGGTCTGGTTCTGACTTTGGTGGGTGGTTGGGTATGTGTACGATCATGGCTTTGTCATTTGTTTGGGTATTGTGTGGTTCAGTTTGGTTATTGATTTGGTCAATGTCCGGTTCGGTGTGATCGGTGTCCATGGACTCGGTGTCCATGGACTCGGTGTCATTGACCCCCATATGGTTTTGGTGCTGCCCGGTTCTTTGCTTAGCCCACGGTTCTCCACTTTGCCCATTTCCTCGTGTCTCTCCCCGTGATCTTTTCCTTACTTCCGCCATGATATAAAACCACGACTTTCTCCCCTCCAGTTTCTTGTCCCTCTTCCCCTCCCACTGTTTGCTTTGCTTTGGCTTGCTTAGGTCGGACCCCAACAAGCCACGACCCATACATAGGAACAGTCGGATCTTGCTCTGCAAAACACACATCTTTCGAGCATGTTTGGTTCGTGTGACCCAACATGCCACACCCATAACAGAAATCAGACAAGTGAGTACAAAAAGTCAGATACAACATGTAGGATCACAAATACATAAATGTGCAAAATCAACTACTGATTGAACCATTGACGGAATTCCTACATGAATTTGGAAACAAAGAGCAACCAACAACGAATTTTGAAACAGATGATAGATGATTCGATTGAATAGGAAAGAGAAAGTGGTACCTTGGTGAAGCAAGTCAGAATCAATGTCCGTGCAATGGTAAGTAACTCTAACCTCTCCATGATCCAGCTCCTTCCCGAAGTTGTACTTCTCATGGACGTTATCATCGGAGGGATCCTTGACGAACATGATAGGGCGGAGGAAACCTGAAGACCTCCGTGTTGTCTGAGATCAATCGAGGAGGCCAGAGGCGCGTGTGAAGGGGTCAGGGTGCTTCCTGGGGTGGAGTAGCTTCTTGGACACGTAGACACCTGTCTTTGCAGGTGCAGGGAATGGAGATGCAACTTCCCATGATATGGTGATTGGAATTGTCGAATATACCTTAGTTGGCTTCAACAATGAGTTCCAATCCCATGGGAGATAAGGCGAGGTAGAGAGAGAAAAGGGGCAGTCTCCAATGGAGGAAACATGGAGCTCTGTTTTCAAGCTTCACGCAAAAGAATAGCTACAGTTTTAACAAAATTCGATCTGTTCCAGTCCTAGTCGGGCTTTTGAAACCCCCCCTGAGATCGATCCCGATCTTGAAGAAAAAACTCACACGCTCTGTCTCGGTTATAGTCGGGTCGGTCTTGTTAGGAATTTGGTACAACCAGTCTTTTTTTATCACCCCTAGACATACTTATCTCTCTTAAAGCGTCAAAGAACTCTTGATTTGGTAGGAGCTACAGTTATGAGAGCCTCATCCTCAGTTGCGACCTCCATTTTTTCGTCTACCATTTTCACCTTAGCTACAAAAGTAACAATCAACACTTTGGTCCAACCTTAGACCCCTCTAAACACCAAAATTGATCAGTTTTCAATATTTATGCATTCTAAATACTAATTATACCTAATTACACTCAATTTAACAATTACTCCCGATTCCAAAAATTAGGATATAACATATTAATAAAATAATGCATTTCAATTCAAACTAAATATACTACAATTGATCAATTCCCAACATTTAAACATTCTAATGACTAATTGTACTCAATTTTACAATTATTTAAAAAATTCAAAAAGTTATGGTTTCACATATTAACTGAATAATGCATTTTAATTCAACGTAAACACACTATTATACTACATTTGATCAATTTCCAACATTATTGTACTCAATTTTACAATTATCCCCATATTACAAAAATTAGGGTTTCACATATTAATCCAATAATACATTTTAGTTCAAATAAAACAAATAATTCAATTGATTAGACATCCTAAATAGTAATTACATCAATTTGACAATTTGCCCAAAAAAGGACCTCACGACTACTGGATGTTCAGCTAAAGTGAAGGTGAAGAAGTTTTTCTACAATTTTAATTTCCTCGTACCCACAATTAATTGGTTAGGTTGTTTTGCCCCATCTGCGACTGTCAGTCACATAGCAGGGATAAATGCTTCAATCCGCTACTGACAGTCACGATTAAAATTAAAATAAATCTTATCCACGAGTTGGTATAGTTTGATAAATAATTTTAAAAACCAATTATTTTGATATTTAATTTTAAAATAAAATATATTTTGATTTTTGTTTTTTAAAAGAGTAACAAAAACATTACCCCTTGCCCTTAGAGTTGTAGACAATATCTATAATCTATAGGGTAATTCTCTCTCTATATCATTAAAAATTTATATAGTAAAATATAATATAATTTATTAATTAATAGTATTTATTAAATATGCGCACGTTTCAATTTACCTCATCTTGAATTCTTGATGAATTCTTGAAAGATGAATTATCGCAGACAAAAGGACCCAAAATCCAATCATTTTCCGGCTCTCGTCCAAATTTACGACTCACTTCCCGTTTTCTGATTATTTTCAATTCTTCTTCTTCTTCGGAGTTTGTCTCCACCTTGCTGCCTTCTGCTCGCCAAATCGATCTCGATTCCTGCGGTCGAACTAGCCTCTCTCTCTCTCCAGTTCAACCTCAATCGCGCGATCAATTCAACTCCGAAGCTCCAATTTTTACCCCCAACCCAAGGTAAAGTCATCGGGACGATTCCGATTCCACCAATTCCCCGCACTCAATTGAGGTTTGTTAACTTGATTTTCTTGGTCTAGGTCGGTAATTTCAGTTAGGGTTCTTCCCGCGTTCAATTTTGAATGAGGCCAACTAGATTTAGCGAATTTGATTTGCCACTGCGATTCGGTGCTGTTTTGTTTTTCTTCCATTAATTAAGTTTTTGTTTTCTTTTGAAGCTAGTGGATGTTAAATAGTTTGTGCTGTGCATTGCGAATTCGTCGCTCTGCAACCTTGATAAGCAAAATCAGAGATTAGCATTCAGGCTCATATGCTAGGGCAGGTCCCGGGACATGTTTCTAATCAAGTTCAAGCGAGCGGTCAATTGCAAGGAATGAATCAGCGTATTAATGGCAATGCACCATCTTATTCGATACAAAATCATGGAGTTGGGTCTGCTGTTGGTGGCAATGGTGCTCCGACTACTACATTATCCATGGATCCTGATTTTATTCAAGCTCGAAAGAATATGCTACAGAAGATGTAAGATATCTTCACATGAATCATATCCTGTTTTTTGTTTTTACACTGTACTTGTTCCTGTCGTGCTGATTGGATGATACTCTGGTTTATTGTCAGATTTGCATACTTACTTCGCCGACAACCGCCGAGGTTTACACAACCGCAGCTGCAGAAACTTAAGGATATTGTTAAACGTCTCGAAGACGGTCTATTTAAGAGTGCTGTCTCAAAGGTTGTTCTTTGTTTGACATAATTATCTTTGATTACCTCTTTTTTTTCTTTTTTCTGATTGTATATTTTGTATTAACTCAGGAGGACTATATAAATATGGATACTTTGGAAGCGCGGTTACATAGTTTGATCAGGCGAACATCACAAATGAATCGGCAACAAACAACTTCTTCTTCTTCCTCCACAGTTACTACTACAATGATACCAACACCAGGAATGTCACATGGAGGTAGTTCAAACGCTGCTATAACATCTTATATGGATGCTTCCACAGCAAAAAACTCAGAAACCAATTTATCAGCAGTTAATGTAGCCAATGGTAACTTTTGAATCATAATTATTGCAGAAGCTTCTAACTTTTTCTTTAAACACTCTTAAGTTAATTCCTTTCCATTCCACAGGGTCACTCTCTAACGGGTATCCGCAAGCACCAACAAATGACAATTTTTCTGTAGGAAATAATTCAGCATCGTTTAGCGTGCAAAGAATGAACAGTCAGATGATTCCAACTCCTGGGTTTAACAATAGTGGCAGCAGCAACAGTTACATAAATGTTGAGCATTCTAGTAATGCGGGTAGGGTCTCAACAGCTGAATCTGCTGTAGTAGCACATCAAAACCTGTTTATTCCTCAGCAGAACTCTAATGGATTTTCAAATGGAGCCATGAACGGGGTCTCGGGAAAGCGTATAAACAATATTCATGCTGATTCAGTTTCGCCAGAGGCTGCTTTACATCGCTTTGATCAGTATCGACAAGTTACTGATCTTGGATCAATGACGAATTATCAAAACACAAGTTCTGTTTTGAGAGACAATACATCTTTGGTCTCAAGTCATTCAAATTTGCCCAACTCACAGCAAAATGTACCGCCCCAACAGAGACAATTATCTCAGCCGCAAAATCATCATTATCAGCAGCAACAGAGATTTTTTAATGGGCAGCATGTGCAGCAAAATCAGCAGCAGTTTACTCAACCCTTGACGATGTCTCAAGTGGCACCTGATCTCCAAGGACATTTTAAGCATGAGCCCGGAGGAAACCAGCATGATGGAATTCTGCAAACACAGACACCTGAAATTATGGATTTTGCTCAGCTTCATAACCAAAACAATGTCCATTCCTCATCGTCTCAAGTTTCTCCGCAAATGCAGAAATTCATTCAACCCGACCAATTCATGGAGCCTCAGATTGCTAGAATGTCATCAGATGCAGTGGCTCAAGGGCAATGGCATCCCCAGTCTCAGGACCAGATGGTTGTGAATAGAAGTTATGATAAGAACGTTCAGGCTGGACAGAGGACTTATAAGCATGATGTAGCTCAGCATACTAATGGTGCTTCAAATGGTAATTTTACTTCTGGAAGTACAAGAGAGACCCCGAGTTTCAGCAACAGCGTCCCAAGGAATAGAACATCTGACCGTGAACGTCAGTTCAACAATCAGAAACGATGGCTCCTGTTTTTGCGTCATGCTCGCCATTGTGGTGCTCCAAAAGGGAAATGTCAGGAAGCTCATTGCATTATCGTTCAAGAGTTGTTGAGACATATGGAGAACTGTAAATCTTTGGATTGTGTGTTTCCTCGCTGTCGCCATTCCAAGATACTGATTGATCACCACAGGCAATGTATGGACTCGAGCTGCCCTGTTTGTGTCCCAGTAAAGCTATTCATTCAGGCACAGCGAAAATTAGAGCCTCATGCAGATTCAACTAATTCTGCTGACACTGGAGTTAATTTAGCACAGATGATCGCGAACAGTGCCTCCATGAGTGGAAATTCAGAAGAATTGATGCCTTCCCAGAAGCGGATCAAGGCAGATTTACCTTCACAGTCTCTTAACCATGAACCTGAACTGCTGCCTGTGTCAATTCCTAGGTCTGTGCTTCTTGATCCTCAGTTGGTCTCGAGCCAAGATCAGAAACAAATTAACTCCCTTAAACCTGTCAAAAAAGAGGTCATAGCGATGAGGATGGAAAGCTTTGCAAGTTTTGGTCAAGGAATAAACAATTTTGGTGCGATAAAAGGCGATGCTAATAGCGGCATCCCAATTAAAAGGACTGATATGGAGTCCGTAAAGGAGACTCAGAAGCAGAGCATCTCTATTGACAATAAAAGTGATGAAGTCAAGCAGGAAAGTGCGTACCAAACTGCTGAGGCTACTACCTCTGTCAAATCTGGGAAGCCTAAAGTGACGGGTGTATCGTTGACTGAGCTTTTTACACCAGAGCAAGTTAGAGAACATATCTTTGGTTTGAGGCAGTGGGTTGGTCAGGTATGCCAATTATCAAGCTGTTATTTTCTCTTCCCTGGAACTGACTGAATACAACTAATTTCCACTACTCTTTAACTTCAACGTGTTTGGCTAGCGAAATAGGAAATATGAAATACGGAATAGAGAATAAGAATATGAAATAAAAAATATGATATAATAATATGATGCTGTTTGGTTGATTAGTTGAAATAGAATAGAATATAAAATTCTAATGTTTGGTTGTTGGAATGGTATAACGACAAATGACATATATACCATTTGTTTCAATATGTATAATATATAAGACAATTAACTTATAAAAAATTATATTAATTAATTTCAATTATTAAAACAAGATTAAATTAAATTATAAAAAAAGATTAATTAAACTAAATTAAACATATAAATTAGAAAAAAACTAAGGTATTACTGTTATTATTTAGTAAGGCTGAGGGCAATTTAAGTTTTATTTCTTCTTTCTATTCCGTATTTCTGGGCCGCTCAGAATAACAAATCCAAACCAAAAAGCAAAGAATAGTTATTCCCAATTCTCAAGGAATCGTAATTCCGTCCTTCACCTATTACGCGAACCAAACATGGGAATACGGAATCCGTATTCCCTATTTCATCACCAATTTCGCAAACCAAACAGCAAGTGTGCCATTTCAGTCTACTGTTCTAAACTAGTTAAGGAGTTCAAATTGTGCTTGCTCTATATTCTCTATCCTGTTTCAAAAATCCATATTTCCAACACAAGGACTGTATTATGTATATAATTAAATATGATAATGATGAAACCTTAGGCCAAGGAAATACCCTGTAACCTCATGGACCAATTAAAGTGCAGCCTTTTTACCTGGGTTAGTGTAACCCAATATGAAACCGCTTGCACTTTGGTGACACCGGTATTCCTAGACATGGTATATTAGAGGATGTTGCAACTTTTCATGAAACACCAACTTTTTGTTTAAGGGTATTGGTGAATATCAATTGGTCTAACCTATTCCATTAGTATTTAAGAGGTTAGGTGTGGTTGAATACTTCACTCAGTTGTTTAATGCTTCTTTAACTTGTGAGTAGGAATATCCTTTTAGGCGGATGTGAATTAAAATTGTAAGATAAATGATACAATTGGAATTTGATGAACAAACTTTGCCAGTGTGAAATATCTAGACAACTGAGTTACTGACTGGTTGTTCTACAAGGCTAAGCTATTTAATTACGGGTAATATCGTAATTGTGCAGATCAACGTAATTTAATATATTTTTTCTCCTATCTAATACAGTTGCTAATCGATATTATTTGTACTGTTGGTAGAGTAAATCTAAGGCAGAAAAGAATCAAGCAATGGGGCACTCAATGAACGAGAACTCATGTCAGTTGTGTGCAGTTGAGAGGCTCACCTTTGAGCCTCCTCCTCTTTACTGCACTCCATGTGGTTCTCGAATTAAGAGAAATGCAATGTATTACACTGTTGGAGCTGGAGATACCCGACACTGCTTTTGCATTCCATGCTACAATGATTCTCGTGGAGACACCATTGTTGCTGATGGTTCTATAATTCCCAAAGTCAGACTACAGAAGAAGAAAAATGATGAAGAGACTGAAGAATCGGTTAGTGTTTATTTTCTTTGCTGGTTTTCAATATTTTTTTGAAGTATTTATTTAACATTGATTTGTACAATTTCTTATATGGCTCCAGTGGGTTCAGTGTGACATCTGTGAAGCATGGCAACATCAAATATGTGCTCTGTTCAATGTTCGGAGAAATGATGGTGGGCAAGCCGAATATACCTGCCCTAACTGTTATATAGAAGCCATTGAGCAGGGAAAGCGCAAAGCTTTGCCACAGAGTGCCGTTCTTGGGGCCAAAGATTTACCAAGAACAATTCTCAGTGACCACATAGAACAGAGGTTAGGGAAAAGACTGAAAGCAGAGAGAATCGAGAGAGCGAAGCTTCAAGGCAAAGCTTATGATGAGGTGATTAGTGAACTAGACACAATTTTTTTATGGCTACCTACTGCTACATTTTTCTTTGGTCCTGTAACTCTGGACCAAGCTTGAACTAAACTGTGTTTAAATATTAGTGAAGCTTGCCACTTTCTTCCAATCAATTGAATTATCATTGATCAAAAATAATATTTTGAGTGTTTTCATGTTTTTGTTGAATCATAGCTTACTATTTGAGAGACTAATTTTTCTATAATGAATTTCAAGGTTCCTGGAGCTGATGGTCTTGTAGTAAGGGTTGTTTCATCAGTTGATAAGAAGTTGGAAGTGAAGACGCGGTTTTTGGAAATATTTCAGGAAGAGAACTATCCAACAGAATTTCCATACAAGTCAAAGGTGCACTAAATCACTAACCTCTCATTTGTCATTTCTATTTTCATTATATTGGTTAGATTTTATTAACCCAAACATTATTATGCTTTTGAAGGTCGTTTTGTTATTTCAAAAGATTGAGGGTGTAGAAGTGTGCTTATTTGGAATGTACGTTCAAGAATTTGGATCTGAGTGTCAATTTCCAAACCAACGACGTGTCTATCTCTCGTATCTAGATTCTGTGAAATATTTTAGGCCTGAGGTCAGAGCAGCGACTGGAGAAGCTCTCCGTACCTTTGTTTATCATGAAATATTGGTACAGTCCTGTTTCACATATTTTAGAAATGATATAAATTTATTGGGAATACCTGATTTAAAATTGATGCTATACCAGTCTAAATGAATGATACCATTGCAGATTGGCTATTTGGAATACTGCAAATTACGCGGTTTCGCCAGCTGCTATATATGGGCATGTCCGCCGCTTAAGGGTGAAGATTATATATTATACTGTCATCCTGAGATTCAGAAAACTCCAAAATCAGACAAACTGAGGGAATGGTGAGGCTACATATCTTTTATTTCTATTTACTAATATAAAGCCAATAGGAGAGGTCTCTATTTCATCCCTATCCCAAATTTCCACTTTGTAAAGATTGAGGGTAAATTCGTGGAAGTTCCCTTCGATTTCATTTTTTCGGCCAAGTGAAATTTCCTTTCCACTCTTCACATACCTATCTTCTTTCAAAATAATATGTAAATTCATTTATTAGAAGCTACGAAGAGGCTGAATTAATTTTAATAAACTTTTAACTTTTACTCGGATGTGCTTCATTAGTTATTTTATGAATGTTATCTACTGGAAAACTAACTTTTCCATTTCACGGATTGTTAGGTATTTATCGATGTTGAAGAAAGCCACCTCAGAGAAAATCGTGGTTGACCTCACTAACTTCTATGACCATTTTTTTACATCGACGGGTGAATGTAAGGCAAAGGTAACTGCCGCCAGGCTTCCATATTTCGATGGTGATTACTGGCCCGGTGCTGCGGAGGAGCTTATCTATCAAATTCGTCAAGAACAAGAAGGTAAAAGGCCGAATAAGAAGGGAATGATTAAGAAAACCATAACAAAAAGGGCTCTCAAAGCGTCTGGTCACGATATTTCTGGTAATGGGTCCAACGATGTAATGTTGATGCACAAAGTGAGTTTCATTTTGATCTCTATTTTTTTCCTTTTTATTTCTTTTCTAATATGTGATTATTAGGTTTAATTGAACACGAATCGTTGTTTTTTTCTCAGCTTGGTGAGACAATTTCTCCGATGAAGGAAGATTTCATTATGGTTCATCTGCAGCATCCGTGCAGCCACTGCTGTACGCTAATGGTCTCTGGAAACCGCTGGGTTTGCAGCACTTGCAGAAACTTCCAGATTTGCGACAAGTACAGTTCTTTCAGCTTCTTTTAGCATTTATATGGTCCCATCTTGTTATTTATCAACACGAATCCTTTAAGCTCGAGCTTATGCAAGATTAAGTCTCGGAAGTATGTTTTAGTAAGTCTCATTTGCCTAGTAAATCCTTATAAGTTGCAATAAAGGAAAGGTAGTTGAGAGGGGTATAAATTATGTTTTTGTCAAATAAATTGTTTGTTGCTATAAGCTGATATGCACCCGTCACATAATGTATTGTCTCAATCTTGTGAATCGCTTGACTAGCAAAATGTCCTGTGAATGGATAAAACTGTTCAGAGATCTGTATAACTTTGTGGTCCTGCTAGGTCGAACCAGAGTAGCCGGAGCTAAGTGGGCTTTCAAATATTGTTAGATTTTATCTTAAAAATAAATTGATTACATCAGCTGATTCTAATGTGTAAATTTCAGGTGTTACGAAGCAGAGCAAAAACGGGAAGACAGAGAAAGGCACCCTATGTATCATAGAGAAGTACATTGCCTTGACCCAGTGAGTAACTCTAAACTTATCACTGATCATTTTCATATTACTGCCTTATTACTCTGCCTAAAAACCCAGTCTTCTCATGCTCTTAAAATATCAAACTTTGCATATATTTGCAGATTCCAATAGCTGATATACCAGAAGATACAAAAGATAGAGACGATATCCTGGAGAGTGAATTTTTTGACACAAGACAAGCTTTCTTGAGTCTCTGCCAAGGGAACCACTATCAGTACGACACCTTGAGGAGAGCAAAGCACTCATCAATGATGGTCCTCTACCATCTTCATAACCCAACTGCTCCTGCTTTTGTGACCATGTGTCATGTTTGCCATCTTGACATCGAAGCGGGCCAAGGTTGGCGCTGTGAGGTTTGTCCTGATTACGAGGTGTGCAACAATTGTTATAAAAAGGATGGAGGTGTCGATCATCCCCACAAGTTGATGAATCATCCTTCTACGGCTGATCGCGATGCACAAAACAAGGAAGCTAGGGAATTACGAGTTTTACAGGTACCTACTACCTTGTTTTAGATAATCCCTTCTCATGGTATGGTAGCTCTCGAGAACGTGGTGATTTTCAAAATTGGTCTTTAAGTTTTTTAGTGAACTGAATTGGTCTTCAGTTTTTTTTTACTTGGTTCAGCCAAATGCCTTTTGGCTCGGATTAGAAGAGTCGTTTGAGATTATTATGTTCATTTTTCTTTAATGTGATTTGGTTGCTTACATTATTATCCATCCAATTGGTTTGTGGTGATGGATGTTGTTTGCAGTTGAGGAAAATGCTTGATCTTCTAGTGCATGCTTCGCAATGTCTGTCAGCAATTTGTCAATACCCGAACTGCCGAAAGGTGAAAGGGTTGTTCAAGCATGGTATTCAGTGCAAGATTCGTGCATCTGGAGGATGCCTTCTTTGTAAGAAGATGTGGTATCTCCTCAAACTTCATTCCCGAGCCTGCAAAGAATCGGGATGCCACGTTCCTCGTTGCAGGTAAGACCATATTCTCGGTAAATAAATACTAGTATGGACCGGCACACAAGCGTTTAACCTTCTACAATGTGAACACCATTCACATGACACACAATAAAGAAAAGATGTACTTCTAATCAAGATTCAATCTTTGGACTTGATATGAGATCCCCTACCTGATTCAACCGTTCAAATTTAGAAAAGTATAAAACAGGCAATATATCTTACTTTTTGTTTAAATTTTGAATATGATCGTAAAATTTCATCCACGGATTATTCCCGATCAAACCTTAAATGGAGAAATTAAGACCCATACCCGAAATCATGTTTTGATGCTATACTCTTTACGAGAAGCTAACTAAGCATGTACACATTTACATCGTAATTGGTTTGACAATAATTATTTAAGTAATCATAAGTCGTATATAGTATATATACATTGAAGTTAACTTAGTCTAGTGTTTCTAATATATGTAGTTATCATGCATTGAAGTTAGACATTTTGTTTGGTGCAAAATTGAAATGAAAAGTGGAGTCCACTACGCCTATCCGTGCTGTGCAGTTATAAGTTGTATATATTTTGGTTGCTGTAAACTCTAGGGACTTGAAAGAACATTTGAGGAGACTGCAGCAACAGGCGGATACAAGGAGAAGAGCTGCTGTTATGGAAATGATGCGGCAGAGAGCTGCAGAGGTTGCTGGTGGTTCGGGATGATTATTTACCAACTCTGTAAAAATTCATCCTAATCCGAAGGAAGAAGTAAAGCAGCAGGTTTGTGAATAACACTAGTTTGATTGGTGCCCAGCAGCCATAGATGTACAGCCAAAACTCCTTGTTCGAGTGAGTCATTTTTGCACTTGTTGCTCCTCGGATCGGAAGCTGCTGCCTTCTTCAGTGTCAGGTTTGGAGTAGATTATGATTCTTTGTCTCTTTCATCTGTTTGGTCGTATAGTTTGGTAAGTTATAGATCTGTTTGGGTGGTAAAAGGAAAGGAAAGGAGGAGTTGGAAGCTATCTTTTAAATTGTGATGGGCCTCTTTTGTGCATAACATTTTGTAAATTGTCGTATAATCGCTGCTTTAGTTGACTGCTCTGTATCTCTCTGCACAGCATCTTCACCAGTTCAGGGCTGACCGACTCTCCAGGTCGAGTTGAGGAGGGTCTTTTCGTTTATACTTTGTCTAATCTGGGCCAAAATGGATACTTCTCAAAACTTTTGTACTAGAATGGAAATCATCTATAACTCTGAGCACAAAGATTAATAGTTTCTACCTTTATGGTTTCATCAAGAATTTGTAGATGGTGAGATATTGTGAATGGCAACCAGGACTGAGCATGGTCATCTATGTCTCTTAACCACATATTATGGGTATTATGTCTCTACATTTGAGATGCACGTATTTTTTTGGTAATCCCCACTAATTACCTTTTTTGGGGTTCTAAAATAACTCCTTGTCAAACACTCTAAACAGAATTGAAATGACTCGGAATGCAACACACAAATTGAAAAAAAATATAACGACTAAAAAACTATTTGTTTGAGTCGTACAAGAATAGTAAAAGAACTAAATACTTAATTAAAATATGAATTGAGATGTATATTTAAATTACGTAATATGATGAAATTAAAATAATCTCAATATTTTTAAGAATTTGCTTGAGAAATCGGGAGGAAGAAATACTACTAAATAGGTTTTGATCGCTCGAGTAATTTTTTAAAAGTGATTACTTTTTTTAATTATATTATGCAATTTATGTTTAATTTTACATCTCAAATGATATTTATAATCCATTGTTTACTCCTATGTTCTTATTATCAAGTAGGAGAGACCGATCATATTTTCGTAACACACAATGTGATTAAAATTCACATTTTAACTACTATTTATGTTTTGATAGTAGTCATTTGTTACGAACTCCTACGACATATATATATTCAAAAAAAGATGATCACAGTTCATTGGGGAACAAAGACACTTATATAGAGAGTAAAACGTGACTCGGCACCCTAATGTTTAGGCTCAAATCTATTTTTCCCCTTAAATTTTTTTTTGTTTCATGTTTTGCTTCATTAGTCGAGTTTACCCCTTTTGTAAAATATTTTATCCAAACTTACAGAAATATTGATGGTGGTAATCAAAATTTTAAATACAATATTTTTATTCAAAAAAAAAATGAAATGTATGTATAAAGAATAATCTATTAATTATTATTTTTGGTTTCACATTACCATAAAAATATTTTATTAAAAACTAATTTTTTACCATGATTTTCCCAAATTTGTTGTTATATAGTTTTTCCTAACATTTTGACATATATTAAAATAATATATATTTTTACAGTAGAAACTAATCGCGTGTAGCTAAGTCAATTTCCGTATAGACTTGACAGAAAAAAATAAATGAAGATAACTTTTTACCCTACACAAAAAGTAAGTAAGAACTTTTTCAAAAACTATTCACTTTTCAAAAAATATTTGAAAAAGTGTATATCGAAATTTTTTTTTTAGAAAAGTATGCATACGCGCGACGCGCCTATTGAATAGGCGCATCCCTAGGACGCGCCTATTCAGTAGGCGCATCCCTAGGACGCGCCTATTCAGTAGGCGCGTCCTAGGGATGCGCCTATTCAGTAGGCGCGTCCCTGGGATGCGCCTACTCAGTAGGCGCATCCCAGGGGTGCGCCTACTGCAATAGGCGCACGCCAGGGGTGCGCCTACTGCCTAAATTTTTTTTTTTCGCAAAAACATCGGTCTATCAGAAACCACGTTGATTTTAAGTCTGCTTATGGTTTTCCTCCTAAATAGAAATTGAAAGATAGTCTCACGCGTATTCATAGGTCCAAACTACAAATTTTCCAACTTGTTCTGAACAACAATGAAACAAAGTTGTTTATTCACAAGTTTCTGAATGAGACTTTTCTTCAGATACACTAGCTAGTTTGACATTTTCAGGAATTACTCCTGCAAAAGAGCTATTTGGGGTTACTTTAGGTTCCTGTCCTAAATTTTCCAACTTGTTCTGAACAACAATGAAACAAAGTTGTTTATTCACAAGTTTCTGAATCTTCCGAATATCTTGTAAAGCTTCTCCAATGACTATAGCTTTTTATCTGAGTTCAAGCCTGCTTATTGTTTTCCTCCTAAATAGAAATTGAGAGATACTCTCTCCAGTAAAGAAGAAAGGAAGTTCTAAGAAGAAATGGTTTTTTAGCAAACTATGTATACGCGCACCCCGGGGTCGCGCCTAACGGACATAGTTACTTTTTGAAATTTATCTAAAGTAACCCCAAAAGAGTTATTTTGCAGCAGTAATTCCTGAAAATGTCGAACTAGCTAGTGTATTTGAAGAAAAGTCTCATTCAGAAACTTGTGAATGAACAACTTTGTTTCAATGTTTTACCTCGCGGATGTTGTTCAGAACAAGTTGGAAAATCTAGGGCAGGAACCTAAAGTATTTAACTTCTGAGAACTTCCTTTCTTCTTAATTGGAGAGACTATCTCTCAATTTCTATGTAGGAGGAAAACCGTATAAACAGGCTCAAAATCAGATGTTTTTCAAAAAGTAAGCATATAGTAGGAAAAAAAGCATACATGGAGGAATTTGGTGCGCGTAGAGGAATTTGGACTTGTGAATACTGGGATAAAGCAACGCGTGAGACAATCATCTCGGTGGTTTGTTAACAAATTGATTTTCTGTCCTCTTGATCCAAGACCCTTTTGTTAACAAATTGATCTTCTGTCCTCTTGATCCAAGACCCTTCCTAACCATTGGAAGGGGATCAGTTTTCTTCTGTCCTCACCGTACGACAGAAGATATTCGGAAGATTCAGAATCTCGTGAATAAACAACTTTGTTTCATTGTTGTTCAGAACAAGTTGGAAAATTTAGGACAGGAACCTAAAGTAACCCCAAAGAGCTCTTTTGCAGGAGTAATGCCTGAAAATGTCAAACTACCTAGTGTATCTGAAGAAAAGTCTCATTCAGAAACTTGTGAATAAACAACTTTGTTTCATTGTTGTTCAGAACAAGTTGGAAAATTTAGGACAGGAACCTAAAGTAACCCCAAATAGCTCTTTTGCAGGAGTAATTCCTGAAAATGTCAAACTAGCTAGTGTATCTGAAGAAAAGTCTCATTCAGAAACTTGTGAATAAACAACTTTGTTTCATTGTTGTTCAGAACAAGTTGGAAAATTTGTAGTTTGGACCTATGAATACGCGTGAGACTATCTCTCAATTTCTATTTAGGAGGAAAACCATAAGCAGACTTAAAATCAACGTGGTTTCTGATAGACCGGTGTTTTTGCGAAAAAAAAAAAAATTTAGGCAGTAGGCGCACCCCTGGCGTGCGCCTATTGCAGTAGGCGCACCCCTGGGATGCGCCTACTGAGTAGGCGCATCCCAGGGACGCGCCTACTGAATAGGCGCATCCCTAGGACGCGCCTACTGAATAGGCGCGTCCTAGGGATGCGCCTATTCAATAGGCGCGTCGCGCGTATGCATACTTTTCTAAAAAAAAAATTTCGATATACACTTTTTCAAATATTTTTTGAAAAGTGAATAGTTTTTGAAAAAGATCAAAAAGTAATGGTAGTAAATTTTATGGTTAATTACCTATTTGGTCACTTCCGTATGTCAATGCTACTTTTTGATTCAATTTTATAATTGTCGTTTTTTTCACCGTTAATGTCTTTATGCGTTGTCCACATGCTAATATTAGAATCTGAAGTAATGAAATGTTGTTCTTGTTCTATTTTTTTCACGTTTTTTCTTCAACTTCCCAGTTGTTTGTTTTCCCTCACATCTTGAACGAATTGTGCTTGAACGTACACTTTAATTAGTCCTGACAAAAAGGAAGAGATAGATTGTATCTGCAATGAAAAAGCAAACTACGTATTTTGTTGATAGTAACAATTTATTCCATTCATAACTAAATTGTCAAATTTCAAAACGTCACGAAACGTTAACAGAGTTTCGTTTTTTTTATGCCCTTATATATCCCCATTGACATTGTTATGCCCAACTCAAGATCATGAACAAAGTATACTTCTACAACTGTTTTTTTCAGACGAAAGTAAACAATCATCAACATAAATTGTCTGCTTGGAAAATTGAAAGACGAAAGTTGGAAACACAATATCACTTCAATAAGTCTGTGTTGCTATGAATAAAATTCTTAAGAAGAATAAAAAAAACTAAGTTTGGAAATGGATCAAACTTCTTCTAAATAAAGTTGAGTTGGATTTTACTTATCTTCTTGTAATCACCTCTCCACTATTACTAATTAAATTATGAAGTTTAATTACTAGGCAGGCCTGCCTTGAAGATCAACTTATTTTGATCACGAAAACTTTTAGTTTCATAGTATTCGGTAAAATAATAACATAAATTGATCACGTAAACTAATTCATAACCCTAATCATCACACTTTTCATCTCTAGATCATGGTTCCATTAATCTTGAGCGGAAAAAATGTCGTTTTAGTAGAAATTAGAAAGGAAAAAACGGATCTCATTTACAGAAATAGAACAGGCAAATAAAAAAAATGAAGAAAAGGAATAGGGTAAAGTAGTTATTTAATAATAATTAAGAAAATGATAATAAAAAGTATCACGATTAATTGATGAAGTGGCTAAATAATTACATTATAAAACGCAAGTAACCATTTATGTTCTCTAGTCGATTTTAGGCGTTCTGATTAAAGGCGAGCCAGTTAAATGCATTCCGACCAATGGTGCGCTGATTAAAGGTGTTCCGACCAATGACAAGCTGATTAAATGCGTTCCGACCAAAGGCGCGCCGATTAAATGCATTCCGACCAATGGCGCGCCGATTAAAGTCATTACGACCAATGGCAAGCCGTCCAATGGCGCTCCTGTTAGGAACTTATACATAAACAGAAAAATCAAAGAAAGAAGATGAACAAGTCTTACCTGCAGCCGACGACACTAATCCATTCATTCAAACTTAAAATCCATATGTTACAACCTCCAGCTATATGTAGGGTTTGTAGGGTTTATGGTTTAGATAAGTCTTGAGATATTACAATCTAGTCCTTACTTACTAATTCTAGAATATTGCAGAATAATCCCTAAACACTCATATGTAATTATACATATATCCTAACATTCTCCCATGAAGATCAGCATGAATGAACTTCTTGAATTCTCGAAAAACACCCATCCATTGCTCTTCAACATCTTTGTCAATCCTGGCAATCGAAACTCAGTTGATAGCCAACACTTGATTAATAATCCCCACCTAATACCTTTCTGCTGAAAAAAACACTTACTTAACAACCATCTGATTGTTATTAAAATATGCACAGCAATCAAGATTCATCCATAATCATTAACCAAATCCTTTTTAGTATACTCATCAGTTAAACTTCAGCAGTCTTTTCATCATATGTATATATGAGCTCTTTTTCGAACATGGTTGAATTCTACTACATGATTAACACTTATCCCATCAACCTAACACACATATATCACATGCACACAAATCAATCACAACATACACATATTCACATATCTAGTCACAGTTCCTTACCAATCAATTTGAATTACATCCAAACAGTTGACCTCTTTAACTATTTTATGATGAGTATTTTCATCTAACCACAGTCTTCATACAAGGTAAATATTCGGAAAAGCATATCTGATTCATCCTTTTTCTTCTTTTCTGATATTTCAATTTCAGATCTTTTGATATTTTTATAATTTTTCTTCTCTTGACAGAAGGGTTTGAGCCATTATCTTACCAACATAGCTAGAGGGTTTTTGCCCTCATCTTGCCTTCCTCAAGAGCAACCTTGAAGTATCTTGACGTTTTCTTCAAGATTAAACTCTATTTTTGGAATTCAACTATGTTTTATGCCAAGAACATAAGCAGAGTACTGAGAACTGTAAAAAAAACTCTTTTCATTTTATCCTTCATTGATCTTTTGAAAAGATGAAAAGCAGATATGCCAACCATGTTTACCCTTGAATGACACTGAGTGTAGATTCTACACCACACATAAAATAGAAAAACAACTCAGTGCAAGATCATTCAGACCAATGATACGCAACATGGACAGACATATTAGAATTATGTGAATGCCAGAAACTGATTTATCTGATATGAATTATATGTGAAAAGAACAGGACAAGACACTCAATCATGCAGACATACTCAATCATACTGAAAAAACTCACACACATATATATATATATATCTAAAAAAAACAGAGAAGTACAAACATCAAGTAACTAAAAACATTTGTACTGATAAAGACTACTCTTGACAGAACTGGCATACCTTTAATAACTACCATTCATGATCATCAGATATATGGTTTTCAACAGAAATTATTCTTCACCTTCAGGAGCCTCCTGAATCGTTACAGTGTCACCATCTTCGAACTCAATCATAGAGAAAACTCCAAGTTTTTTTCTGCAAGGAACAAATTGTTTTTATGTCAATGGTTTTGTTAAAACATCTGCTACCTAATTACTAGATGGAACAAAATTGCCTAAAACATGGCCATATTTCACATTTTCCCTAATAAAGAAAAGATCAATTTCAACATGTTTCATTTTGGAATGTTGAGTAGGATTTTCAGACAAAGATACCGCACTTGTACTATCTGTCCATACGACAGGTACCAAAGATAATTGAAGACCCATTTCCATTAATAGGGACTTAACCCACATGATTTCACATACTGCATTAGCAATAGATCTAAACTCAGCTTCAGCACTAGAACGTGCCACCACTGATTGTTTTTTTGAATTCCAAAGTATCGGATTGTCATTGAGCAACAGATAATGTCCAGAAATGGATTTCCTGTCAGCGATATCTCCTCCCCAGTCTGCATCAGAGTAAGAAACTAAAGATATTCCTTGCATAGGAAAAGGGTTAGATCTGAACATCAAACCATGTTCTATAGTCCCTTTTAAGTATCTAACAATATGTAACACTGCTTGCCAATTACTGATACTTGGTCTTTGCATAAACTGACTAAGTTTGTTGACAGAGAACTGAATATCTGGCATTGTGATGCAAATATGCTGAAGAGCTCCAATAGTACTGCGAAACAGATGATCATCTTCAAACAATTCAGTACAATTAATCATACCTGACTTGGTTAGACAAGTTTCAGTCATCGGAGTAGGAAAGCTTGAAGCTTCGATGAGACAAAGCTTCTCAATCAGCTCCTGAATATATTTTCTCTGATTTAACAATAAATAATTGTTAGATGCAGTGACTTCCATACCAAGAAAATAGTTCAAACTTCCTAAATCATTTAACTGAAACTCCTGATTAATCGAATGAATGACATCTGAAATAACAGAAGAAGAATTTCCTGTAACAACAATATCATCAACATAAACCATTAGAAACACAGAAACCCCGTTGTCCTGTTTGATAAACAAACAACTATCTGCAACAGATGCACAAAACTGAAGTTTATGAATAAGAAAAGCCTTTAATTTTTCAAACCATGCACGAGGTGCTTGTTTAAGGCCATACAACGCCTTTCGCAGTTTGCAAACTAAATGAGAATCAGTTTTAGAAGACGACATCTGTCAAATCCCCATGTAAGAAATCATTATTAATATCAATTTTGCCTAAGACCAAAGGCGAGCCGTCCAATGGTGCTCCGGCCAATGGCGAGCCAATTAAGGGCATTCCGAGGCGAGGCGCTCCGACTGATTGCGCTCCGACCATTGGCGAGGCCATTAACGGAGTTCCGACCAATGGCGAGTCATCTCATGGCGCGTCGACTATTGGTGAACCGTCCATTGTATTAGGATGCAAGGTCAAGTAAAAGATTTAGGACCTACTTGAATATTGTTAATTTGTCATGGGACATTTATGTAATTAGGAACTCTATCTTTTCTATTAATAATGTTCTTCTCTCTACTCTAAGAATTAAGTTGCTTTGATGTATTGATGAATATGAAATTCCTTTCATGGCTGCATTTATTTCTCATATTTACCTCATGATTAGATTAAGATTATCAACATGGTATCAGACACTTGTTTCGATTCTGGTGAATTATTTTTCTTCTGTTGTTGGCTTGTTCTTCATTGCCGATTGAGTGGGAGCTTGTTCTGTGATGTTCTTCACTCAGCCTTGGTTCTCTGAAATTCTGTCGTGCTTATGCTTCTCGGTTGTGCTTTTGGCTTTTGTAATCACATTTCTCATTATTGCTCTGTTATTGCTTCGATTTTGTGATGTTCTTCTTTATATCAGCACTGCGTCATTTCTCTGATGCAGAATTCTAATTCGTTTCTGCACTCAGTTGTGTATGCCTGGTATTTTGGTGTTCTGAACATGTTTGCGGTAATATCAATATCATACCAGCTTCTTTCTCTGATTTGTTGATATTGCTTCATCACCTCTGAAGCCTATTGTTTTTTTCGGTTATCTGGTTTCTTCTTCGTTTTTTTTCCTTCGGTTCATCATGGATGATTCCTCTACTGTCTTTGCGAGTAAGAAAATCTCACTCCTCATTGGAGATGAGATTTTTCAATCTTGGAAACAACAGGTCTTACTCAATGTGTGGGGCTTCAATCTTGAACCTCATCTCTTCGGTACTCTTGTAGTTCCACAGTTTATTGTGGATGCTGCTGGTAACAATACCTCAAATTCTGAGTATGCCAAGTTTATCCAGCGTGATAGTTCCCTTGCATCCTGGCTTCTTGCGTCTATATTACTTTGTGTTAATCGGTGTCTTTTAGGTTGCATGATAGCTTGTTCGATTTGGCAAAAGTTGCACCATGTTTTCTCTTCGTCATCCACTACTCATATAATGAGTTTTTACGATCGTCTTAAAGTTTGTAAAGTCCATCATCAACCTATGTGTGAGTACCTCACCGAAATTCAATCCACTTTCGACAGCCTTGCGAGTTGTGGTCATCCCATTGAACAAATTCAACAGATTTCGATTATCTTGAATAGGTTTAAGGGTCAATTTGATCATGTTGCATCTGTTATCCATGCCAATCACAACCTTTACAACTTTGCATATGTATGTTCTGTCTTGCTTGATGCTGAAACACATCAAAGGGATTTGCTATTCGCTATTCCTCTTTCGGCAAATGTTGTGACTAACAATGCTATTCTCTCTGATGGTGTATCTGTTGACATTGATAAGACAAGTTATGCTGCGCAACAATCTGTTGTGGTACCCCAACCTGTTGGTCAACCGGGTACTCGGCAAGGTCAGCCTCAGCTCATTGAGACACCGACTCAGACTCCTCAGTACAATGGTCGTGGACGTGGTCGGGGCAGAAACAAAGGTGACAATAAACCACAATGTCAATTGTGTGGTAAGATCAGTCACCTTGTTCATCGTTGTTACCACCGGTTTATATAAATGTTGTTGGTGTCACTGATCCTAATTCCGACAATCACAATGGGGGTGTCATGAGTGCAAATGTCTCTAGTTGTTCTGTCTTCGATGAAGCAGCTCCTCCTTCTTTACATGCTCCTCCCATGCCAATCACTCAATTTGTTCCTTCCTATGTTGCAACCCCAACCTCCATGCCTCAGATGCCCCTGCCCCAGCTAGTTCCAAGTTATTCTCTGCCACCCTCCCATCAATCCCCTCTCTAGTACCTGTAGCAAATACCTACCTCAGCTCTACCACAATACCTCTCCTATACTCCTACTCCAGGATAACTTTTGTTCTCGGTCCCCATCATGTCTTCATATGCTGACCATACTCCAGGCAACTCTGTCCTTGCTCCTTCGGCCACCCTTGCTTCAGCTCCAGCTTCTGCATCATATGGGATTCCTCAAGCTCATGTGGCTCACCTGTCTCATCCATCTCAACCGACTGGAGCCTGGTATCCAAACTCTGGGGTCACCAATCATCTCACCCATTCTGCACCACCGGCAGACTCCATCCCGTATAATGGTCTAGGTAAAGTTATTGTGGGTAACGACACTTCCCTTGGCATTTCTAACATTAGTAATTTAGTGATTTCTACTTCCACCAGGCCTCTTATGTTGAATAGTCTTCTTTATACTCCAAATGTGACTAAAAAACTTGTTTTCGTGTCACGGTTCTGAATTTTTTTTAAAAGTAGGCATTGTGCAAAAAGAATTTGAAAAAGTAAGATACTGAAAAAATATTTAGCAAAATGTATATAATCGCTACTGGGGTTAGCGTTTTATACAACGTGCGCTACTTTGAGTAGCATTTTTTGAAAAACGCTACTAGGGGTAGCGTTTTTCATAAAACGCTACTTGGGGTAGCATTTTTATGAATTTCGCTACCCCTAGTGGCGAAATTCTATTTTTTTTTTTTACGTTTTTGACGATTTGATGTTTAATTTAAAACAAAATTAAAAAGATTTTAAAAAATTTTAAAAAATTTTAAAAAATTACAGTAAGTATATATTTTAATTTCAATTCAAATGATGCAAAAAATATTAAATTTGGACTTACGGATTGACTGTAGGCTCTGCCGTAAGTTGAGATATGAAACTTTGACTTAAAAATATATAACTCATACCCTGTAAGTCCAAACTAACCACGATGAACATCATTTATGTCGTAATTCAATTATCTACCTAGGGTAATATTTTTGATTAGAAATACAGTGATTTTGTAACCTAACATCGCTTGTCTTAAAATTTGACCGAAATAATCAAATGCATTAGGTGAGAAATTTAATTATGTCATTACTCAAAAATAATCAAAAACATTTAAGTGAGTAGATAATTTAATTACAAATTAAATGACGATAACTAGACGTTAAGTTTTTGCTTTTAGACTGACTGTATAATACAATACGTAATTTACTTCATATTATATTATATTATACGGTCAGTCTAAAAGCAAAATATTAACGTCTAGTTAGCGTCATTTAATTTGTAATTAAATTATCTACTCACTTTATTTTTTTTGTTTTTTTTTTGAGTAAGTACATAATTAAATTTCTCAGCTAATGCATTTGATTATTTCGGTCAAATTTTAAGACAAGCGATGTTAGGTTACAAAATCATTGTATTTCTAATCAAAAAAATTACCCTAGGTAGATAATTAAATTACGACATAAATAACGTTCACCGTGGTCAGTTTGGACTTACAGGGTATGAGTTATAATATTTTAAGTCAAATTTTCATATCTCAACTTACGGCAGAGCCTACAGTCAATCCGTAAGTCCAAATTTGATATTTTTTGCATCATTTGAATCAAAATTAAAATATCTACTTACTGTAATATTTTTTAAAAAAAATATTTTTTTAAAAAAATTAAACATCAAATCGTCAAAAAAAAGTAAAATACGTAAAAAAAAACACCGAATTTTGCTACTAGGGGTAGCCAAATTCATAAAAACGCTACCTCAAGCAGCGTTTTGTGAAAAACGCTACCCCTAGTAGCGTTTTTTGAAAAATGCTAAAAACCGCTACCCCAGTAGCGTTTATATACATTTTGCTAAATATTTTTTCAGTATACTTACCTTTTTAAATATATTTTGCACAGTAGTTACTTTTTAAAAAACTTTCACAGTTCTCCAAGGATAATCATGTTTACTTCGAATTTCATCATTCATACTGTGTGGTTCGCGACTCTCTCTCACATCATGTCCTGATTCATGGAGCTGAAAGTGTTGGGTTATATTGCATTGATCTCTCCCAAATTGATTGTGGTTTATCTTCATGTTTGCCCACTAGTTCTAGTTCTAGTCTAGTATGAATAAAAGTTCTGTTTTGATGTTTGATACGGTTTGTTTAGCTGCCCGTAGTATATTATCCTCTAGCGTTTGGCATATGAGGCTTGGTCATCCCTCATCTCAGTTATTGCCCACAATTGTCAACATGAATAAAATTTATGTTTTGAATTCCAATGATGCTTGTGTTGCTTGTGCTATAGGGAAGAGTAAAAAACTTCCATTTCCATCATCGGTTTCTAAATATGATTGTCCCTTTGAACTTGTTGAAGTGGATCTTTGGGGACCTGCACCTTATCTTTCAAATGGAAATGTCTACTAGATGAGCATTGTTGATGTCTATAGTAGGTATACTTGGATTTACTTCATTAAAAACAAGAGTGATGCAACCAATAATTTCATTGATTTCCATCGTGCTGCTGAAAAGCAACTCGGCTTCACTCTTAAGGATGTCCAAACATATGGAGGCGGTGAATTCAAACCTCTCTCCATCTATTTGAAACATCTCGACATCAGTCATAGATTCACTTATCCTCACACGTCGGAGCAAAACGACATTGTGGAAACAAAACATCGCCATATTGTCGAGCTAGGCCTTACACTTATGGCTCAAGCCTCAATGTCGTTGGACTATTGAATTGATGCATTTTCACAGTTGTTTTACTTATGAACCGACTTCCTTCCCGTTCTTTACACACTCTTTCACCACATGAAATGCATTTTAAAATGTCACCGGACTACATGTTTCTCAAGATGGTAGGTTGTCTTTGTGTTCCTTACCTTCGCGCCTATAACTCACAGAAACTTGATTTTCGATCTACTCCTTGTGTGTTCCTTGAATACTGTTCTACTCATCATTGTCATAAGTGTTTAAATGCATCTAGTCGTATCTATATTTCTCGTCATGTTTCGTTTCACGAATCTGTTTTTCCCTTTGCAGATCTTGCTAGCCCCTTTCTTAAATCTGCTGCAGTCAAGAACACTTCGACCTTTATTCCGTTCTTCTTACCATTTGATTCTTCGTTGCAGACTAATGCAGTACCTTCATATAAGCCTTCACCCAACACGCAGCAGATGTATAGGCATGTGCATCGATCAACCTCCTTGTCATCCCAACATCATGATCTCTCTCAGCCGTCCTCCTCGCCAAACTCTGCTCATCCTGTTCGTCATTCTTCTACATCAGCTTTTGATGTGCCGATAACTATGCAGTCCTTTCATACTCTGTCTAACCTGTGTGGTGATCACGTTCTTCATCCCTCTCACGCTTCGGTTAGGTATGTCCCCACTAGTTCGGTAGTTTCTGGTAGCACCTCTGTACTTGTACCTGCCTCTGTTTTTTTAGGTAGCTGACGGACCTCAACCTCATCCCAACTTTCCACCCTCACATGGTATTGCTTTTCCTCCCTCTGCCATTCGTTATGTGCTTGATAGCTCCACCACCTCAACCTTGGTTCCCCAACAAAGTTCCTATGGTTCTCGTCTTCCCTTACACCCTATGCAAACTCGCTACAAGACCAAGAAACACCAGGCTCTCCTCACCTCCCTTCTTGATGACCCTTTTACATCCATCATTAAGCCATCTAATGTTCATAAAGCCATAGAGCACTCTTGATGGCCACTGCAGTAAGGGAAGAATTTGATGCCCTAGTGAAAAATCATACTTGATCTTTGGTACCTCTTCCTCGTGGTAGGCACCCCATCAGTTGCAAATGGCTTTTTAAAGTAAAGAAGAAACTTGATGGTTCGGTTGATCGCTGCAAGTCACGCCTTGTTGCCGGCTTCTGTCAAAAACCTGGTTTCAACTGACAAGACACCTTCAACCCCGTTGTGAAACCCCAAACCATGCAAATTATTCTCACTATTACCTTAACCCACCACTGGACTCTTAGACAAATTGATGTTAACAACGCCTTTCTTCATGGCAAACTCCTTGAACAGGTCTACATGACTCAACCTCCTGGCTTCCAACAACAAGATATCAACGGATCTTCTCTTGTTTTTCGGTTACACAAGACAATTTGTGGTTTAAAGCAATCACCTCGTGCCTGGTTTGAGCGTTTGAAGTGTTTTCTCCTCAACACTCTTTCTTTTACAGTTTCAAATTCTGATAATTGTCTTTTCATCAAGTTCACTGATTTTGGTTTTGTGTTTCTTCTTGTTTATGTTGATGAAATTGTCATCACAAGTAGCTCCCCTGATATTATAGATGATGTCATCTGTCAAATCAACAAGGAAATCCACCTAAAGGATCTTGGTGTCCTCAATCACTTTCTGGGTATGAAAGTTCAATGCACTGCCAACTGCCTTCTCCTTGGTCAGAAGAAATACATCAGTGATTTGCTTGTCAAAACAGGTCTATCCAATGTTGATCCCCTACCCACGCCAATGACAGGTAAATGTATGATAAAGTATGGTATGATTGTCTTACCGGATTCGTTCCATGATGGACTTCTTTATAGAAGCACCATTGGGGCATTTCAGCATATTTGTACTACTCACCCTGATATACATTTTGCGATAAATAAACTAAGACAATTTATGCAAGAACATCATTTAGATCATTGGAAAGCTGTGACTCGTATACTTCGTTGCCTATCAGGTACCATAGATCATGGTTTGATGTTTAAGCTAGATTACTCTCCACTCTCTAACGATGCTGCTCTAGTCTCTTATTCAGATGCAGATTGGGGTGGTGATGCCTCTGATCGAAAATCCATCTATGGCCACTACTTGTTGCTCAATGGAAATCCCGTTGTTTGGAGCTCCAAGAAACAATTGGTTGTCTCCAGATCTTCAGCTGAGGTAGAATTTCGTGCCCTGGCCAATTCTATTTGTGAAGTTATCTGGCTCACCTCTTTGCTGACTGAGCTGAACATCCACACCTCCATTACTCCTACAATTTCAACTGACAACAACAGTGCAGTAGCACTATCTGAAAATCATGTTCAACACTCAAAAATGAAACACATGGAAATTGACATATGCTTTGTCCGTGAGAAGGTGGCAGCTGGACAAATCATCATCAACTTTGTTCCAGACTCAGAACAACTTGCAGATATTCTCACCAAACCTCTTACGGAGAAACAATTTGTACCATTCTGTAAGAAGCTTGGGGTCACTTCCCTCCAAGAACTTGTCTTAGTGGATGACTATCTTCTTCATCAAAATTTGGATTGTAATACCAGCTTGGACACTGGCACTAGAACAGATAAAGCTTCATCTTCGTGTCTTGTTCCTTAATCCATATTCTCCTTTTTTTTCGTGTTTGCTAGGTAAGGTCTCAGTCCCTCATGTGCTGCTTCCATTCACTCAGTTGTGGCTCCTTCTCATATCAGATTCCTAATGCGAAACATTGTATAAGTGATGTTCAAATCAAGTTCAACTCTGTTGTGCAACATATGGTTTCTTTTCCATCATTAAATTTTTGTGATCGTCTTTCTGTCTAGTATGCCTGTTTTTTTTTTGTTTGATGCGTCTCTTTGCGGCTGCGAACTGTGGCTTATGTTCAAAAATAAAGCTCTTGTTTTTTCAATCTCTTGATAACTAAAAGATGAAGGCTCAAACTTTCCAATCACAACAGATGGCATAGGGAGTGGTTTACATCCAAAAACAGAGTGCTTAATCTTTAAAGGAGTCAATGGCTCCATGATCATACTCTTGACGACCAAAAGATGAAGGCAAAAACCTTTCAATCATTCTGGTAAGATATGGTCAAACCTCTTTGTCATCTCTAGCAATTCAGCTGCAGACAGCGGACTTGCTTAGAGGCCATCCGTTTCTCGCACGCAGTTTGGCTAACTGGTGATCCTTTTATTTACTAGTTTTTTGGGTCGAAAGATGCATATGCGGCTGCACTCTGTTCCTGTGTTTGATCATGCTTTTTGTTTGATTTCTTTCGAGCTCATTTGTTGAATGGTTCCCACATGTTGTAGACTTAGCTCCTACAAACCAACTTCATGGAGAAATATTAGGATATAAGGTCAAGTAAAAGATTGAGGACCTACTTGAATATTGTTCATTTGTCCTGGGACATTTATGTAATTAGTAGCTCCAGCTTTTGTATTAATACAGTTCTTCTCTCTACTGTAAGAACTAAGTTGCTTTGATGTATTGAAGAATATGAAATTCCTTTCATGGATGTGTTTATTTCTCATATTTACCTCATGATTATATTAAGACTATCAACACAATGACGCTCTGAGCCAAGGCAAATCATCTCATGGTGCGCCGACTATTAGCGAGTCATCCAATGGCGCTCCGACCGAAGGCGAGTCGTCCAATGACGCTCCGACCGAAGGCGAGCCGTCCAATGGCGCTTCGACCGATGGCAAGCCCATTAAGGGCGTTCCGACCAAAGACACGTCATCTCATGCCACGCCGACCCACGACGAGTCATCTCATGGCGCACCGACTATTGGCGAGCCGTCCAATGGCGCTCCGACTGATGGCGAGCCCATTAAGGGCGTTCCGACAAAAGGAGAGTCGTCCAATGGCGCGTCGACTATTGGCGAGCCGTCCAATGATGCTCCGACCCAAGGCGTGTCATCTCATAGCGCGTCGACCATTGGTGAGCCATCTCATGGCGCGCCGACCATTGGCAAGTCGTCCAATGGCGTTTGGGCGTCGTTCATCCTCTTTGGGCATCTCGCTGCTTTTAAGGGTGTTTGCCACTCATCCTCTTAGAGCGTTGTCGCCAGATATCCAATAGATTCCCTCATAATATTGAAGTTATCATGCATCTCTATCACATTAAGTACTTTTACATGTGCATCTTCTACGTTAGCACTATTTCATCATGATCATACTAAACTTTTATATTTTATTCAGGAATCAAGTCTTACTTCTCCCGTGACCACATAAAACTTGTTTTTTTTTTCCCTATATCATATAAAACTTTTGATACGTAGTATGTTCTAATTAAAATGGAGTTGTATAATTTTGTAATGCGTGCTATTTTGATTTATTTGTTTGCAAATACTTTATGGGAAAATTGGCAAATTAGATAAATAGAGTACTGTACCTTTTATTTTGTAATAGATCCTCAAATCCCACGTGGACTACTTCATACCCTAAGTAACCCAGGCGTAACTCTTGTTTTGATAGGCAACCAAATTTCTAGCTAGCTTTAATTAATTAGTGGTGACTAAAAATTATTTATTCAAAGTATCAACAAAGTCAGATTTATGCATGATAATTCGACAATTCAATTGGAACATCGAGGGTTGGGGTCATTATATTCGCTTATCATTTTCACTTATTATGTTGTCTTATTTATTTTTTTAAAAAGAAAAATTATGTGTAACGTGTATGGAATTTCTTTTAAATATATTTGTTTTGGTACATTATTTTATTTATTTTTTAAATGCATAAACCAGCACATATCGTTGTTATTCTATTTATAATTGAAAACACCTAAGATGAAGGATGACCACGTAAAAGGTCGTTCTCAATAGCCCACACTCACACTGCGCATATGGACAACGGATGTTCCCCTCTATCCAGAACATATCATTGTTAAGGTGTTCCAACTCAGTATAACATGTTGATTGGTGTTTAGCTTTCCTTGCCCATCATTAGGTAACCGACATCAACTTCCAAACCAGTATCGTCACGAAGGTCGTGCTACACCTTAACTAATGATGCCACAACCTGCTCGCTTACATGCACAGGAAAAACAGTTGAATTCAATAGTAATCACCGTCCAAGGATGAGCATCGCGTTCCGAAGGATGAAAATCTCTGAACTGTGACATACTCCTCCACTCATCCGATGCGGTGCCCTCGTTGCATCAAATTTGTTGCTCATCCTTATGAAAATCTTCATTCATTTTGGCAACATAAATTTTTACCACTCTATTAATCATTCTGTATTTGTGTTCATCTGATTTTTTTTCACAATCTTGTTTTGGCTTTACGCCTAAGTCATTTCACTAGGAAGCGCTCCCTCGGCCAATAGAGACTACCCCCTCTCAAAAGTTACTTAGCAAATGTTCTTTTCTCTTTGGCAGCTTTCTCAAGAAGAGTGTAACTCAATCATCTCCTCGAACATTTACCATTCTTATCGCAACAACAATACATGCACCTGACTCTACTCTCTCTCTAGTGGAACGACTCTGTGTGGCAACGTCACTGTATATCCTAGACTCACGGGCTTAAACGTCCCTCATGTTCATTAAAGGACTAAGCCACGCCACCCTATGGAACTTGAGGTAAAGTTGAACCAAAACGTTTAAATGTTCAGAGTCCGCAACAATATTTATCTTAGTCCCATTGTACGTCAAGAACACTGCTCTCATACGACTTGTGACGAACCTGGAGTTGATGAAGCATCCAACAGAATTGGCCAGCGCAACATCCACCTCTTCGAGGCTAGATTGATCATCTCTATGCCCAAGGTCATTCCCGATAGCCCACACTCACACTGCGCATACGGACAATGGATGTCCCCCTCCATCTGAAACGTATCGTCATTAAGATGTCTAATTCAATATAGCACGTCGACTGGTTTTTAGTATGCATTGGCATCATCAGAAAGAGGCATCAACTTCCAAACCAGCAAGGTTCTCAAGGACGTGTCACACCTTACTTGATGACGCCACGACCTGCTAGCTTACGTGCACAAGACAACCAGTTGAATTCAATAATAGACTCCTTTCAAGAATAGGCGTCGCGTTTTGAAGGATGGAAATTTTAAATATCTGATTTTGGCTAGGGGTCAAAATACCGTACGCGAGGAACTGTGCCGAGAAAAATCGTGATAGAAAAAAACCAAATAAAATAAAATGTTATTAATAGAAAATTAAAAATAAAACTGTTAGATTTACTAAAAAGGAAAATTTTGTTTTAAAAAAAGAAAAAGTACGTAGTTATATTATATTATATATATAGTATTATATATATAGTATTATATATACATATATATAAAATTAAAAAAAAAAAACTCAAATCACTTGGGCTACCTGCACACGCCACCATCCTTGCTAGACCCTTATTCACGCCGGCCTTCAGAATTATTTCTAAAAGTAACTATGTGAGACAAAAAATTGCAAAAAGTAAATACGGTGACAAAATATTTGAAAAAGTGTTCATAAGTGTTACCCATGTTAGCGTCTAATAATTTAACGCTAACATGGGTAGCGCAAAAAATAAAATGCTACCACTGGTAGCATTTAACGTAAAATGCTACCATATGTAGTGTTTCTATCAATTTCGCTACCAGTGGTAGCGAAATTATGCAATAATTGACTCGAGCACCAATTATTTGCACATTTCTGTAGAACGAATCAATTAGTAGTCGTTTCACCCTTCAAATACATTGACATCAACCGAGTGTCCTTCATTTGTAACATCTCCTCCTTCTGCGTAATCCTTCAGCATACATCTCCTTCATTTCTAACTCTTCGGCCGCCCTATACTCTAAGGTATGTAATAGATGTTTTTGTATTCTTTAATTACAATGTTTTGAAAATTGTTAGTTGTATTCTTTAATTACAATGTTTTGAAAATTGTAAGCAGTTATATTTACATAAATATTATGTTAACTACAATATAAGCAAATCTCATACGAACTTTTATAATATTAATTATTTAAAATCAAGCATGACAGGGATTGGTATCATTTATTTGTATGATAGTGAAATATTATCTCAAAATGGTAGTGAAGTCAATGTGAGTGGTACCTCAACTATTACTATAGATACATTGGATATCTCTTTTTTTAGACTAAAGGAAATTATATGTACGGAGTGCGGTTGGGTTGATATTGAAGCTCGGTCTATTAGTATTGCATATAAATTTACAGATACTTATGGACTTTGCAAGTTTGTACAGATTCGATAACAAAGTGCATTGTTTTTCACTCTATAGTTAAGTGTTGCTAGTCGGTTTATTGTGTTTAGCGTAACTTGAGGCCAAACATTACTGATAGTCATGAGACAAACATGATGTTTAGTAGTAAGGACGAGTTACATGTCGCTGTGAGGAGATGACATATAGCTAATTCTAAGATTTGTATTGTTGAGTCACCGAGTCCAAAGTCATTTGTCTTCAAGTGTAAAGTTGATTCCATAAATTGTTCGTGGTCATTAAGAGGACAACACTACTGAACCCCAGCTGTATTGTGCTACTCTTTCTAAATCTCGTAGTAGGGGCTAGTAAATCAATGACGCATTATTTATCTTTGTCATCGTAAATAGAACACCACTGATTATAATCAACATGAATGTTCTCATTTGTTGTTCAGCCGTAACACCCGGCTGAAGAAGATTCTGTCGTAAAGTAGTCATCTTCACCAAATCTCTACGACCTTGTAGATTCATGCCCAACAATTCCAGACACGCAGCCACCATGTCTTCCTCATGTGCGTAGTCATCAGTTACAGCATCTCCATGTATTCGTAGTCCTAGTAACACGATTACATCCTCAAGTGTGATCGTCATCTCCCCATGTCTGAGATGGAAAGTGTGTGTTTCGGGACGCCAACACTCGCACAATGTCGTCAGCAACTAAGGATGAAGCTTGGGAGGTGACATAATAACCACATCCCATAAACCAACATTTTGCACCATGGTTTTAGCCTCGTATGATATGATATTTTCCTCTAATTTTAAACATCTAAATGTGATTTGTTGACTCACACTCAGATCCGAGGAGCGATGTTGATCTTGTCCCCAAAATACTGATTGGTCCAACAGACCCACGTTTAGGACTTTTGGGGCAAACGAATTACTTGGCATCATTACACGTGGGGACATGCTAGCTCTACAATTAAAGAGTATATTTTTAAATTTGAACAATTTATAACTTCTACACAGTTTTTTTTAATAATTATTCTCTAATAATTTTAATTATCACAATAATTAACAATAATATTTTTAATTAGCAATCATATTATATTAAAATACAAAATTATTTTTTTTATATAAAAATATAGTTTCTTACCTGGTTGAGGACGAAGACTACGACTGCGGTAGTGGTTGCTGGGCTACTGGGCGAAGACAGAGTGTCTGATGGGATGCGGGAAGGCTACGACGAAGACGGCGAAGGCTAGCTTTGGCGAAGACGGGACGACTGCTAGGCTGAGGCAAGGAATGGAGAGCTACTGTAGGGAGGAGCTGCGGGATGGAAGGGAAAGCTACGGTAGGGAGGAGCTTCAACGTGGGGAGAACTGCTGCTTGATTTTGGAGAGAGGGAGAAGAGGAGAGGGTTGCGGCTGAGGGAGAGGAGGGGAGATTTAACGTAGAGATATGATTGCAGAGAACGGAACGGGAATGAGAGAACGGAGGTACATGCATAAATCGCTACATGTTGTAGCATTTATTTTTTAAAACGCTACTACAGTTAGCGATTTAAACAAACACTACTTATTATACTTGCGTTTATACACATTTTTTCAATTATTTTTTCAATTATTTTTTCTGAATATTTATTTATTTAAATATTATTTCTAAAGTAGTTTCTTTTTTAAAAAATTCCACCTTCCATGCTATGTTTCCCATCAACTGTCCACTCCAGTTTGCTTTTCATTTACCCATAAATCCTATCTATTTACAAATAAAATAATATATAAACACCACTGTAAATACAAGGAGAATAAGAACACACAAGAGATACAAAACACAACACAATGGGAAGAAGAATAGGCCACGACACAACAGAATAGAAAGGACGTCGAGGGAAGTATAGTTAGAAAAAAAAATATTTTGGAGAGAAATTAGTAAAAAAAAAAAAATTGGAGAGAAATTAGTAAAATAAATATTGGCGATAATCAATCTTGGTTCCTCGTACGATATCTAAATTTCGAATGACTTGTGTATATCTCTTTCGTATTCAATATTGTATTTATATTTTCTAATGTGAATAAAGTTTGTTTTATCGATATTATGTGTTAATATTTATATTTCGTATAAGAATCGTATTCGGCTTTAAGTTCGGTATAACTTTGAGATCATTTTACGCATTTGTGAAAGTTATGGGGGTTTCGGTCTAAAAAAAATAAAAACAAATAAAAAATTGATTTAAGTCAGTCCCAAATTTTGATGAAGACTATAACTCGATCCTTGGACTTTCGGGTCATTTTGAGACTTTACCAAGTATTATAAAACAAACCAGAATTGTTTTTGACCATTTCTGCAATTTTTAAAAATTTATTTTAAGTTCAGTTATAATTCTTAAATAATGGAATTTTTGTCCCTTAACTTTTCTAGACTCACTACAACTTTTGAAAGTGTTACAACTTAGTCCAATGTGCATTATATCTTCAAAAATCATTCGTATACGTTAGACACATTCTAAAATGACCCCAAAGTTAAACCACTCATTTTCGAGCACGATTAACTTTATTCACCTCTTGTTTATTTATTTTAAATTAACTCGTAAAATAAAAAAATGTTTGTACATGATTTATTTTATTTAAATAAAATGCATGCAATCTCTTTGTCCAAACATGATCAAAACGGACAATTCAGGTAAAATGGTAAAATATAAATTCAAAAAAGCAAACTAAAGTACTGAAACGGCGGATTATGGGTTCACGAGCTCTTAAGACATAATTAAACCCCTGAACTCATCTGGACGTATACATTTTCAAGCCCTAGAATGTTTACACCATGTACCCTAGGCAAATTTTAGGATTCTGATTAGCATTTAATTAATCAGTGGCGACTCTTTCATTTTTTTGTCTGGTTGATGACCCCGATCGACCAGACCGCCGCTCGCCAAGATCCGACATTTTTCGAGCGAACACAAATAAATATTTTTCAAAAAATGAAAATGGAGAAAGTTGGATCCTACGTCCGACAGAAATCCTCGGAGCATGACACATCACTCAAAGTTAAGATTCTAAAATGTTTATTTGCCTACTTTTAAACGTAGCGTTATTTTTCTAAAAACTTGCCCATAGCAATAACTTAAATATTGTTTTAAGGTTAATATACTCAATGATTACTTATCTTTGTTCATGTGACTAATTGTTACAACTTGTGCAAATGTGACTATTATGTCATTTTTACTGTTCACCATTTTATTTTTCTCTTAATTGACTATTCTAGTAGTTGAAATGACTAAATTACCCTGGAAGCACTTTAGTTCTTCACTCATACGCAATCCAGCTCCATCCTCAATCGTTGTAGCTCCTACTGAACCAATAACACATGTTCTAACACATAAGACAAAGCGGTTGCTAACTGAAGCGACATCTTATGGCTCCCAATTAATGGTGTCCCCGTTAAGCAATCATCGGAGGTTATCCTAGTTTTAATTTTGGTGTAATCATAGGGAATTGTATGGGTAAGGGTAAATAGAATTTCCCAGTATGGCTAAGGAATTAAAAAAAAATTGAATTTATGGGTTGAAATTCATCTAGAAATTGAATTTCTGGGTTAATTCCAACCATAAATTGATTTTTTTAATTTAATTTATGCGTTGATGTTCAACCAGAAATTGTTCAACCCAAAATCGAATTTTTTAGCTGACCTTCAACCCAGAAATTAAATTTCTGGGTGAATTTCAAACCACAAATTCAAATTATGGATTGAACCTTAACCTAGAAACGAATTTGAGTTTGAAGATGAACAAATAAAGTATCGGAGATAAAAAAATCAAAGAAGATGAAGAATCAAACTCACAGTCGAATCTCTAGCCATTGAATCATTTTTGGATGAAGAAGATGATTGAAGAAAATTAGTATGACTAATTTTGTATTGATAATTGAAAAAGATGAACAAATAAATATATGAATAAGGGTAAAAAAAAAAAGTCATTTCACAATTCAAAAATATGTTATAATAGTTAATGGACGAAAAAAAATTACAGTTGTTTAACTGAGTGACCAAATAAATAGACTCATGCTGAAACATAAGAGACTATCTAGTCACATATAAAAAATTAATGAATAATCAAATTGATCAAACATACTTGTCATTAACTATATTAATTCTATTCTTTTTATCGTGGACATATCTATATCTCTCTATATATATGCCATTTTTTTTTTATTTCCTATAATTAATTTTACAGAACCAGATCCCATTAATTAGAAAAATTATCAGTTTGAGACACAAAAACTATTTTGACCCACTTTTCAAGATTGTTTCGTAAATTAAGATTTAAGCATCAGGTTCAAAATGAGATAACAGTTTTAGATAAACAGATTAATAAATATTTTTTTATTTCATATATAGTTATAAAAATATAAATTTGCTATAAATTGAAAGAGAAGAAATTAATGGTGAAAAGAACATGAAAAGAAGTGTAGGTTTAGTAGAAAGAGACTGCAAACTGCAAGTGCAAAGGATAATGATGGATGAGTGAAAGTGGAGAATAAAGGGACAGTGTATGGTTTAGTTGAAAGTGACAATAGAAGTAGAGGATAGTAAGAAGGACGATACCGGAAGTTAGGAGGGAAAGAATTATTAATAAAAGGATATTAAAAAAGTAAACAAATGGACACATGACACATGACACATGCAATGATAGGTGCGATAATATATTTTCTGACGTTTAAAAAATAAATGTAATTTACATAAAACACGAAAATATTTCAAAAATGTACAAATGATAATTTAAAATATAAATACATTGAATAATCGAAAGAAAGCGTTTATAAATAATTAAAATAGAAAATAATTATACAAATTCTTTTTTACAGAAAAACAAAATGATCTGAGTTTCATTTTTATTTTCAAAATTTTCTGCATTTATATTTTATTTACACTATTAAATTATCTAAAATAAATTATCTTTTTCAACTTTGTCCTATTGTTTTATTTTATTATAACTTCTTTGGTAGTGCTGCATGACTAATTTTAATAAATTAAGGTACTATTTATTTAAAAATATTGCGCAAATATTTAAGTAGATTAACAACAACCCATACGATACAATCAACAATATGTAAATCACAATGCACATCACATCCGATTGTCATTTCAATTACTGTGATTCCTAAGAAGAAGTAACTGAATTTTTTCAAAAACTGTTTAGTTTAGAAAAAATATTTGAAAAAGTGTATATCGAAATTTTTTTTTTAGAAAAGTATGTATACGCGCGACGCGCCTATTCAGTAGGCGCGTCCCTAGGATGCGCCTATTCAATAGGCGCGTCCTAGGGATGCGCCTACTGCAATAGGCGCACGCCAGGGGTACGCATATTGCCTAAATTTATTTTTTTTTCGTAAAAACACCAGTCTATCAGAAACCACGTTGATTTTAAGTCTGCTTATGGTTTTCCTCCTAAATAGAAATTGAGAGATAGTCTCACGCGTTGCTTTATCTCAGTATTCACAGGTTTTCCTCCAAATTTTCCAACTTGTTCTGAACAACAATGAAACAAAGTTGTTTATTCACAAGTTTCTGAATGAGACTTTTCTTCAAGAGGACAGAAAATCAATTTGTTAACAAACCACCGAGATGATTGTCTCACGCGTTGCTTTATCCCAGTATTCACAAGTCCAAATTCCTCTACGCGCACCAAATTCCTCCATGTATGCTTTTTTTCCTACTATATGCTTACTTTTTGAAAAACATCTGATTTTGAGCCTGTTTATACGGTTTTCCTCCTACATAGAAATTGAGAGATAGTCTCTCCAATAAAGAAGAAAGGAAGTTCTCATAAGTTAAATACTTTAGGTTCCTGCCCTAGTTTTTCCAACTTGTTCTGAACAACATCCGCGAGGTCAAACATTGAAACAAAGTTGTTCATTCACAAGTTTCTGAATGAGACTTTTCTTCAAATACACTAGCTAGTTTGACATTTTCAATAATTACTGCTGCAAAATAACTCTTTTGGGGTTACTTTAGATAAATTTCAAAAAGTAACTATGTCCGTTAGGCGCGACCCCGGGGTGCGCGTATACATAGTTTGCCCTCCAACTTGTTTTGAACAACATCCGCGAGGTAAAACACTGAAACAAAGTTGTTTATGCACAAGTTTCTGAATGAGACTTTTCTTCAAATACACTAGCCAGTTTGACATTTTCAGGAGGAAAACCATTTCTTCTTAGAACTTCCTTTCTTCTTTACTGGAGAGAGTATCTCTCAATTTCTATTTAGGAGGAAAACCATAAGCAGACTTGAACTCAGATAAAAAGCTATAGTCATTGGAGAAGCTTTACAAGATATTCGGAAGATTGCAGCTGCAGGACCTTTCTAGCATGTCTGCCTCTAATGTGTTGCAGCTGTTAGTTAGCCTATACCCTGTTCGATTTTTCTGTCTCATTAATGAAAGATATAGATATGTAGTGAGATATCTGTGGAGAGAGGCAGGGAGGAGTGGCTTTGTAGAAGTACGAAAGCTTCTGCATTTCCAGATGGAGATGGAAAAGAATGGTAGCCCTGAGTTGGAAGAGAAACATAATTGCTTGATGGAGTATCTTGAGCCAAAAGAAGATATTCGGAAGATTCAGAATCTTGTGAATAAACAACTTTGTTTCATTGTTGTTCAGAACAAGTTGGAAAATTTAGGACAGGAACCTAAAGTAACCCCAAAGAGCTCTTTTGCAGGAGTAATTCCTGAAAATGTCAAACTAGCTAGTGTATTTGAAGAAAAGTCTCATTCAGAAACTTGTGAATAAACAACTTTGTTTCATTGTTGTTCAGAACAAGTTGTTAAAATCAACGTGGTTTCTGATAGACTGGTGTTTTTGCGAAAAAAAAAAAATATTTGGGCAATAGGCGCACCCCTGGGATGCGCCTATTGCAATAGGCGCATCCCTAGGATGCGCGTATACATACTTTTCTAAAAAAAAAATTCGATATACACTTTTTCAAATATTTTTTCTAAACTAAACCGTTTTTGAAAAAATTCGAAGTAACTTGATCTGCATGCTGTTTTACATTCCCCTTGGGATTCTCTTCAAACCTTCCAATCCTGAAGTGCTTCATCTCCACCCCTTCTGACTTCCCCGTGAAAGCAAGATCAGCCAGAATCTTTCCGATGATCGGCGCCATCTTAAAACCATGACCTGAAAACCCACCTCCAATCACTACATCGTTTCCAAACTCTCCACCCAAGAAATCGATTATGAAATCTTCATCCGGTGTCATTGAATACATGCATGATTGGGTGAGAACAGGTGCAGAAGCATCCACTCCACCTTGAAATATCTCTTGTATCCAATGTCTCAGTTCAGTGAGTCTGAACCCTAGCTTCCATGGCCTACTATCTGACCTGTATAATAAAGTGACCATGGGACTCTTCAATTATTGCCATAAAAATTAGATGAAAGATGGGACGCAAGCATACTCTTAGCCTTAGGAGAGTCGTCGTCGTCTTGACTTATTAATTGAGTAAATAAATCTCCTAATTTTCTCATTGGAACAGTTGCATATTTAGGGGGTAACGCCTTCTAAGGGGACCATCACAACTAGTAAAGGGACGACCCATGCGGACTCTTCGTATAGTTATTGTCCAAACTTGTTGTAAACAATTGGCCAAAAAAATAAAAATAAAAATCTTGTTGTAAGCACTTGATTTTGACTTTGATGAAAATATCGTACGCGAAAAAAAAAACAAATTTTATCTTAGGAAGGAAAATTTTGTTTAAAAAAACAAAATGTAAGTTATAAATCACATGCACACTCAATTGAACTGCACACATGCTCTGCTCGCCCATCCCCCTGCGCACCGCCCCATCCATCCACTCCATCTACTCCATCTACTCCATCTTTCCTTTTCATCTTATCTTATCTTACATAATAAAATATTAAAACAAAAACTATAAATACGAGAAGGCAATGAAACACAAAGAGGACAAGAGTGTTGGAATAGAGAAAAAGAAAATGGGGGATTCTGGATTCTGAATTCTGTTTTACTGATATTTCATGTATTTGATTTCTGTTTTCTGGATCTTAAGTCATTATATAAGCTATTACTACAAGACTAACAAAGGTAATTAATATATTTTGTTTTACATTGTTTCATAGTCTAGCCTATTTAATCTATTTTCCTAGTTTAGCTTCTATAAAAATGGTAACTCATACATTCTGCTGTTATTCATGACACGCCCCCTCAAGTTGAGTATGGAGGTCGTTGATACTCAACTTGAAAAGAGTTTCTCGAAATACCCTCCCGTTGATTGCTTTAGTGATGATGTCTGCAGGTTGTTCTTCTAAACGGACAAAGGGTAACGCGATGATTTCACCTTCTAGCTTCTCCTTTATAAAGTGTTTGTCCACTTCCACGTGTTTAGTTCTGTCATGCTGGACTGGGTTCTCAGATATGCTTATTGCTGTCTTATTGTCGCACATAAGATCACACACTTCAGTTGGAGGAAAACCGATTTCCTTTGTCAGCCAAAGGATCTTGGTTACTCCTCTTTCAATTCCTCTAAACTCGGCATCGGCACTAGATAGGGATACTACCTTCTGCTTCTTACTCCGCCAGGTAACAAGATTATCTCCCACGAAAGTGAAATACCCTGCTGTAGACTTCCGATCGTTCGGATTTCCTGCCCAGTCTGCGTCTGTATATCCTTTTATCCTTAGGTGCCCATTGTTCCTGAATAGTACTCCATGTCCAGAGGCACCCTTCAAATATCTTACAATTCTCCATGCAGCTTCCATGTGATCCTGTAGGGTCTGGTGCATAAATTGACTAACCACACCAACTGCATAGGCAATATCAAGGCGAGTGTGAGAGAGATATATGAGTTTACCTACCAGGCGTTCATATCTTTCTCGGTTTGTTAGTATCATGTCCTCTCTTATTTGTAGACGATGGTTTACCACTATTTCTCTCCTCAACACTATTTCTTTTACAATTTCAAATTCTGGTAATTGTCTTTTCATCAAGCTCACTGATTTAGGTTATGTGTTTCTTCTTGTTTATGTTGATGAAATTGTCATCACATGTAGCTCCTCTGATATTATAGACGATGTCATCTATCAAATCAACAATGAAATCCAACTAAAGGATCTTGGTGTCCTCAATCACTTTCTGGGTATGGAAGTTCAACGCACTGCCGACTGCCTTCTCCTTGGTCAGAAGAAATACATCAGTGATTTGCTTGTCAAAACATGTCTATCCAATGTTGATCCCCTACCCACACCAATGACATGTAAATGTATGACAAAGTCCGATCTGATTGTCTCACCAGATCCGTTCCCTAATGGACTTCTTTATAGAAGCACCATTGGGGTACTTCAACATATTTGTACCACTATGTACTTACTCAAAAAAAACAAAAATATTAGAGAATTTAATTACGAATTAAATGACGTTAACTAGGCGTTAAGTTTTGACTTTAAGACTGGCCGTATAATCCGACTGGTAAAAATCTCTACATACGATACAAAAAATAAATCTAAAAAGTGATTTAAATAGTGAAATAACTGTTTAAATATTTTTTGTGAATACTTACTTTTTTTTTCAATTTATTTTATGACAGTGCTATTTTTGAAAAAACTCGTGAAAGTGGAGAATAAAAGGAAAGTCTATGGTTTAGTTGAAAGTGACAATAGAAGTAGAGGGTAGTAAAGGACGATCACGGAAGTTAGGAGGGAAAGAATTATTAATAAAAGGATATTAAATGTAAACAAATGGACACATAACACATGCAATGATAGGTGCGATAATATATTTTCTGATGTTTATAAAATAAAAATATGTAATTTACATAAAACACGAAAATATTTCAAAAATGTACAAATGATAATTTAAAAATATAAATACATTGAATAATCGAAAGAAAGCGTATATAAATAAATAAAATAGAAAATAATTATACAAATTCTTTTTAAATATTTTCAAAAACTGAGCATTTTCATTTTTTTTTTTAAAAGTAAGTATAGAAAAAAAAAAATTTTAAAAATAGGTATACGCGCACCACCGAGTAGCGCGTATTGACAATATGCGCACCCAGGGTAGCGCCTATTCATATGAGCGCGAGGAGACTATAACTTTTTTTTAAAAAACTTTTATTCCATAATGACGACTAGATGTTTCATTAAAAATAAAATTATGTATCTATTAAAAAATATGTAAAAAATTATAGTAAGTAAATATTTAAATTACGCTTCAAATGATGCAAAAAAATATTAAATTTGGATTTAGGGATTGCCTGTACGGCATGCCGTAAGTTGAGATATGAAAATTTTACTTAAACAATTATAACTCAGACCATGTAAGTCCAAACTCAACACGGTTAACGTCATTTATGTCGTAAATCAATTATCTACGTAGGGTAATTTTTTGGATTAAAAATACAGTGATTTTGTAGCCTAACATCGTTTGTTTTATAATTTGACTGAAATAAGTAAATGCATTAGATGAGAAATTTAATTATGTACTTAGTAAAAAAAATAAAAAAAACATTACGGTGCGTAGATAATTTAATTACGAATCAAATGACGCTAACTATGCATTAATTTTGTACTTTTAGACTGACTGTAAGATACGATACGTAAAATATTCTACATACGATACAAAATCTTCCAAATAGTGTTTTGCATAGTAATTTTACTGTAAACATCGAGTCGTCATTATGAAACAAAATTTAAAAAAAAAAAGTGAAATGTCTTCACGTCATATGAAATGTCTGAGTTTCATTTTTATTTTCAAAATTTTCTGCATTTATATTTTATTTACACTATTAAATTATCTAAAATAAATTATCTTTTTCAACTTTGTCCTATTGTTTTATTTTATTATAACTTCTTTGGTAGTGCTGCATGACTAATTTTAATAAATTAAGGTACTATTTATTTAAAAATATTGCGCAAATATTTAAGTAGAATAACAACAACCCATACGATACAATCAACAATATGTAAATCACAATGCACATCCCATCCGATTGTCATTTCAATTACTGTGATTCCTAAGAAGAAGTAACTTGATCTGCATGCTGTTTTACATTCCCCTTGGGATTCTCTTCAAACCTTCCAATCCTGAAGTGCTTCATCTCCACCCCTTCTGACTTCCCCGTGAAAGCAAGATCAGCCAGAATCTTTCCGATGATCGGCGCCATCTTAAAACCATGACCTGAAAACCCACCTCCAATCACTACATCGTTTCCAAACTCTCCACCCAAGAAATCGATTATGAAATCTTCATCCGGTGTCATTGAATACATGCATGATTGGGTGAGAACAGGTGCAGAAGCATCGACTCCACCTTGAAATATCTCTTGTATCCATTGTCTCAGTTCAGTGAGTCTGAACCCTAGCTTCCATGGCCTACTATCTGGATCGCAAGGACAACCTCCATGAACCGCGATCTTGATCAAACCAGGAAACTCCAGCGACGGCGTTCCATATATGTAAACATCTCCATGACTCGCAAACGTTGGGAAACCATCTTCAATTCCACATTTCCCATCGTTGATCCTCCAATAAGACACAGACGTTTCAATGGATTGAATGGGATAATTAACACTACAAACTTTCTCAACAAATTTTTTAGTCCAAGCTCCAGCAGTTACCACACATTTCCTACCCCAAAACTTTTCATTGCTTGTTGTGTAGACCAGCACTCCCCCCCTACTTTCGTCTCGCTGAATATCGATTACTTCAATGTTGTCCCTCACAACGGCACCGTTTTGCAAAGCCAGGGTTTGGAACATGGAGACAGCCTTGGTCGGCTTTATCACGCCTCCTTCCTCGGTACAGACCGCGATCCAATCCTCGGGGATGCGGAACTTGCCGGAAAACTGAACTTGGACTTGGTCGCGGTTGAGGATGGAGAAAAGCAAGGAGGTTTTGCGACAGGTTGATATGACAGCTTGGAGGCTGGAATCATCGGAGGGTCCGATATCGAGTTGTTGGGTCTTTGTGTACACTCTGTAGCCAACTTCTGATTCAGCCTCTTTCCACAGTTTGGCTGACTCCATTACCATCTCAGAGTAGTAGTGCTCTGGATAGGTGGCGCGTATGGTGCGTGATTCTCCATGGGAGGATCCTCGGTGGTGCAGAAAGTCGAACTGCTCCACTAAGACGACCTTATGGCCTCGTTTGGCTGCTTGGTAGGCGGTGGAGCTGCCCATGACTCCGCCGCCGATGACGATTAAGTCGAATCGGTTCTCACACTGTGAATCCATTTCCGTCCTTCCTTCTTCCTTTTCTTCAGGGTTTGTGTCTATCAACGTTCGCCTTATCAGTGCCGGGATAATGTTAATAAAACAGAGCAGCTCTAGAGCTTACCGCACCCTTACGTATATAACACGAAAGAAACAATAAAATATTGTTTTCTGCCTTGGAAAAATATTCAAGTTGACAAGTTGTAGCAATGATTGAAATTCCATTTTATATTATAACAATATTTCTTAAAAAAATGTCCGAACCTGTATATTAAAGTGACCATGGACTCTTCAATTATTGCCATAAAAATTAGATGAAAGATGGGACGACTCTTAGCCTTAGGAGAGTCGTTGTCGTCTTGACTTATTAATTGAGCTAATAAATCTCCTTATTTTCGCATTGGAACAGTTGCATATTTAGGCGGTAACGCCTTCTAAGGAACAACCTTAGGACCATCACTAGTCACTAGTAAAGGGGCGACCCATGCGGACTCTTCGTATAGTTATCATGATTTTGACTTTGATCAAAATATCATACTGAGAACTTTTTTTTTATTATAGGTTTACTAAAAGGGAAAATTTTGTTTAAAAAATAATGTAAGTTATATATATATATAACTCAAATCACATGCACACTCAATTGCACTGCACACACGCCACCCCTCCATGCTCTGCTCGCCCCTCCCCCTGCGCACCGCCCCATCCATCCACTCCATCTTTCCTTTTCATCTTATCTTATCTTACATAATAAAATATTAAAACAAAAACTATAATTACGAGAAGGCCAAGAAACACAAAGAGGACAAGAGAAAACCAAAGGATACGGGCGGGGAGAACAATAGTTTTTTTTTTATTAAAAATAATCATGTTTTTTTAAAAAAGTAAGTATAATTATATAATTAAATTAAAATGATACTTTTCATAAAATTTTGCAAAATAATTATTTAATATTGCTATTTAGCAATTATTAATATTATATTTGAAGTAAATGTTTATATATTAAAAACTCAACTAAATAGATAGTAAATATATTTTTTTTTGTCAAGAATTAAAATATATAACTATTGATTTGATTTCTAAATTTAAAAAAGAAAAAGTAAAAAGAAATCAAATTTAAACAAAAGTTCTAAATATGTACACAATCATGTTTGTTGAGAAAATTTGAAGCTAAAATTATAATACAATAAAAGGGTTAATTCTCAAAAAAAAAAACTGAACTTTGAGGAAAGACCAAACAACAAACCGAACATTTGTTTTGATAAACAAGATACAAAATTTTTGGAATTGAGCAATTAACAAACCTACCCAATTTTTCATTATGTTGAACGGATTTTTCAATGTTTGAAGGAGTTATTACGACTTAATAACTCTCTCACACATTGAAAAATTTGTTCAAACATAATGAAAATTTGAGTTAGGTTTGTTGATTGCTCAATTTCAAAAGTTTGGTTTGTTGTTTGTCAATAAAAAAAAAATTGGTTTATTTTTTAATTTTTCCTCAAAGTTCGGTTTGTTTGTTGGTAATTATCCCAAAATAGAATATAAAAAAGGGTTAATTACCAAATGGGTACCCAAACTTTACATGTTTTGGCAACCAGGTATCTAAACTTTTTTTTGCCGCAAATAGGTTCCCAAACTATTTGAAATGACCAAATAAGGACCTCCGTTATATTTGCCGTGTAATCTGGACGAAAATTGGCACAAGAGGAGCACGTGACTAAAATACCCTTATATTATGTCTATTTGGTTGCAGGGAAGGTATCAGAGCAACTTAACAGAGAGGCAACTTGGAAGAGATTGGCGCAGCAATGTCGTCGTCTTCATCTTCTCGTAAGAATCAGGTCGCCAACAGCAAATACTGCAAGTGTGGTATGCTTGCATCAGTAATTCCAGGTTATACGTGGGAAAATTTTGCACGGAGATTCTATGGGTGCCGTAATTTCGACAAGGTATGTTAATTGAATTGCTTAATTGTGTTGTATTAGTTTGATTTTGCTTCTCTTGTTCGAATTGTAGAAAAAACCTGGGTCGGGTTGTCGTTGTTTCGCCTGGTATGATCCCGAAATGTGCTCCCATGGTCGAAGAGCTGTTGCTAAATTCAAGCAAATGCAACGTCAAACCAATGAAGATTTGGAGAAGTATAAAAGACGTGAGAGACTTTACTTGAGTATGGTTGTACTAATGTGTATTGTAGTTGCAGGTGTGATTACAATTTGGTTTTATGTTTAAGGGTTTAACTGTTGTTTAGTGTTATGTGTAGTGGTAGTCTTTGTGTAGTCTTTGTGTAGTGTTGTAATGATGGATGTTGCATTCGGAATTCAATGCATCCAATTTTGAACAATGATGTATGGATGGATGTTTTGTCAAGGTGTGTTTGTAACAATTCGTACGGGCTCAAACAAACGGGTTCAGTATGCATTCTGCAGAATTGCATATTGCAGAATACATACAGCAGTATTGCATACTGCAGAATGCAAAATGCATACTGCATACACAACATACACAACAGCTCCAACAGTTCAAGCTCCAACATACACAACAGCTGAAAAATACCGAAATTATATAACATGGATCCCAATTGTTCATAATTCACCATATAACATTCAGTCAATCAACATTCTTATATACAACCCCTAAACCAAAAGATGTTGAATGTTCACAAAATAGGCAGAAACAGCATGAGCTCCAAAATCCAGCATGAGCTCCAAAATCCAGCCAAAACCCACTGAATGAGCTCCATTATCTGAGAGCATGAGCTCCAAAATCCAGCCAAAACCCACTGAATGAGCTCCAAAATCCAGCTACTGAGCTCCAAAATCCCTAAACCCTTTCTTGTTCGCTACGGATGGTCAAGGTCAATGGATGGCATTGCGGATGTCCTTCTAGAACAACCGGTCCTCTACACAATGACAAACAATTCGGTAAAAATCCAGTCCGTAATGGTAAAATGACAGCATTGAATAATCGTTTTTCAACCTGAATTGTTCCACCAAATGGGGCGTCCTGACTGACTCCATCCTCTCGGCTTCTTGTTCTGGAAGAAACACCCCCAACGACTCTCCTTCTTCTCGGTCGTGGTCTGGTCACTGGTTGACTTGTGGACTGCACTTCAACTGGTCTTGTTCTGGAAGGAACAGGTTGTGACTGCACTTCAACTGGCAGAGGGGAGGCCTGTGACGCTTGACTGGGTTGTTCGCCTGGTTGATGAACAGATGGTTCCTGCACATTCAAACTGATGGGTATCGTGGGGAAAAGTGAATATGTTGCACACAAAAATAGCAGACCTGAGATGATGAGACTCGTGTGGTTGGACAACGAGCCCTGTTATGTCCTTGTTGCCTACAAATAGTGCACGACATTGTTGGTGTTCTTCGTAGCTTATTGGGTTTTGGATCCAACGCATCCCTCTTCCTCTTCTATTTTGGTCTTCCTGGTTGTGTCCTTTTCACTGGTGGAGATATAGGCAGTGATGACGACGGAACCCAGGCTTCTTGGCTCGGAATGGGATATATAACCTTCTTGTATGCTCTCAGATAAGTTGCTACTGAATAGCATTCGTCAATGTATTCCTCAGGTGTCTTATTGTCGGTGTAAAAGGATGAAATGGCATGGACACACGGCAAACCAGTGAGTTGCCACTCGCCACAACTGCAATGCCTATCATGGGTGTTTGTGATGAATGTCCTATTGAGTAGTTGCACCTGAAACCGACCGTCTCCAGCATAGATTGTCTGACACCAACGTACATTCTTCTTTGACTCATTAAACTTTTTAATGATTCTTGGGCAAATTTGACCTTCATACTTCGCCATGGCCTCACGCTTCATCTGAAATTCCTTCATCAGCTTTGTCCGGATCATTTCAAATGTTGTGATAATGGGCTTGTTTCTTGCCTCCAAGATTCGAGCATTGAAACTCTCGTTTATGTTATTGACAATAAGATCAATCTTGCACACTAAAGGGAAGTGACACCTCGCCCAAGCTCTTCTTGGAATTGCATCCAAGTATGCATGAGCTTGTGGGTATTTTTGTTGAAGGACATCCATTGCTCGGGTGTGTTTGAAGTTATCATACGCAGATGCCGCTCCCCATAATAATTCTTTAATCTCCATTCCCCTGAAGCCGCGGGTCACCATGTTAGAATATATATGTCTAACACATGCACGATGCTCGGCATCAGGAATGACTTCCTCTACAGCAGCTAGAAGCCCTTTTTGTCTGTCACTCATAACTGTCCAGACACCATGGTTAGATCTATGGCCAATGTCCCGAATCAGTAAAGTCAGAAACCACACCCATGAATCTCTAGTTTCAGCTTCTACCCAGGCAATGGCTATTGGGAACATTCCGTTGTTGGGATCCCTTCCAATTGCACTAATTAATTGGCCTCCGTCCTCACCCTTTAGATGACACCCATCTAAGCCGAAAAAAGGCTTGCAACCTTCCAGAAACCCAGACTTGCAAGCTTCAAAGCATAAGTACATCCGTTCAAACATCGGTCGAAGGCTGTTTATGGTTGAGTTCACTTGAATTTTTATTGTACTACCCCTGTTGTATAACAATAGGGTGTCGGCATAACTCCACAAACTCTCAAACTGTTCCACAGATACACCATACAATGAGTCTTTGATCTTCTTCCTTCCCCTCTGGATGGCATATTTGGTAACATCAAACCCATATTGCTGAACAATTTCATTTTGAATATATGAGACTGTAAGGTTGGGTTGATCCCTCACCTTCTCCTGGTACTTCTTGCATATCCATGCTGAATTAAGCCTCTTTGACTTGTGTGTGACACCACCACACCTATGTTCTGAATGAAATGTTTTGATTTGGAAAGTTGATTCACCACTCACCTTTGACACGTATATCCTCCACCCACAACCTTGTTTACAAACTGCTTGTAGCTTCTTCTTGTTATTGAAGGTCCATGAATACTCATAAGCATTCGCTATGGAATGGTTGATCAAGGCTTCAGCCGTGGGAAATTGCATTCCAAGCTCTAGTACTGGTCCATCATTCAAGGTCGATGTAGCAGGATGCTGATCCCCAACAAGTTGTTCTTCGTCTGAATTCACAGGTGTTACTATCCTATCACTCTCATACGTCATCTAAGTATCAACTAAGTTGAATGATTGTTCCACACCCACTTCTTCTGTATTGACCCTTCTTTGACTTGATTCACCCTGCTCGAACCCCTCTGCTTGTCTACTTGCTTCTTCCCAGAAATCTCCATCATCTTCATCAGAGGAGTCTTCACCCGAATCTGGCACATATTCAGAATCTGATTCTTCTTCAAACACCTCCAGTTCAGTCATTCTTGGGCGACTACTGCATTCACCCACGCATGGGCCAGAATTGGACCCAACACCCACATTACTAATAAGCCCAACACAATGTTCAACCATCTGCAACCCATTACCTATGCCCACTGGCCCATCAGTACATGTAGGAATGGCATTCTGATGACTATCACCTTCTCCTCCTACTACTTCATGAGGAGTTTGAGATGGACCAAACAAGTATACCCTCATGATCATGCCAGGTACTACCTTGTTTATTTCACCCCTAAGTTCATCATCACTACATATCCGATACAACCCTGTTTCAAGTGGTTCACAATTCGGATTGTGGTAAATTTCAGCATAGGGCTTCAATTTGCATTTACCATGAAGCAAGCTAACCAAACGTTCATAGTCCATACTTCTAACATCTTCAATATAGTCCAACTTACCCACGTATGTCTTCCCTGATTGTAACACCAGATGTCCACCGAAATGTACTTCCAAAATTAAGGGTACCGACTCCATACGAAGCATTCTGCACAATACAAAGTCTGTTCAATCAGACAACCACCATAGCAATACACGACAGTAGCAACACAGATACATACCAATCAAACCGAAATGTAACAAACCAAAGTACAAACAATACAATGACTATACATGGAAACTTCACACAGTCGGCCAAACAACCGATATCCGAGCCATCTTAACATAAATGTAAACAACCGATTGTACACTCCAAATGATTACTCACCTTACTGTTCCATGTAGCACTCTTCAAGATGATCACTCCATGGAAGAGACAAAACAGGAGAGACCGATTCTGTTTCGGTGATGCCTCCACAGAAGGAAGATGAAGACCTAGGGCACAGGACAGGAAGACGAAGGGGAAGATGATTCAGTGAGTTGTGAGGAACCGAACCGATGTACTGGATTTCAAACCTTTCGGATTTGAAATGTCTCTGTTACAAAGGGCATTTTCGTCTTATTGACGCGTGAAACAGTACATTGCGCCAAATCCACAAGTCACGTGCTCCTCTCGTGCCAATTTCCGTCCAGATTACACGGCAAATATAACGGAGGTCCTTATTTGGTCATTTCAAATAGTTTGGGAACCTATTTGCGGCAAAAAAAAGTTTAGATACCTGGTTGCCAAAACATGTAAAGTTTGGGTACCCATTTGGTAATTAACCCTATAAAAAAATTATCATATGTATTATGTATTATTTTTGTATTAAAAACATGTGTTACTCTAAATATCTCATATAATGCGAAAGAGTACATGTTCTAACAAAATTGCATATAGAAATCAAATAAATAAATACATTTGTTATATTAAACATTAAATTTTATATTACAAAGTTATACAACATACAAATAATTGCACAGAATAATTTATTAATAAATTATTGATAATGTCAAATAGAAACAACAATGTATTGAAGCTATTCGTTACTATTTATTAAGCATAAAAGACAATCAATATCCATTTAATATTTATAATCGGGACAACAAATGAAACAAATAGAAACAACAATGTATTGAAGCTATTCGTTACTATTTATTAAGCATAAAAGACAATCAATATCCATTTAATATTTATAATCGGGACAACAAATGAAATAAATTTCAATCAATAGAATATATCTAAAAAAATAATTGAGGAGTCATTATTCCTACATTGATTGAGGCTATTCCAAGTGGGGGAAAAGTTATTCATCGGCAAAAACAATGATTTTTTTAAAAAAGTAACTACTTCATAATATTTTTTTGAAAAAGTAACTACTTCATAATTTTATTTTGAAAAAGTATATATATATAAAAAAATTATTTAGCAAAATGTGCATCTGCGCAGGTAAAGTAGTAACGTTTTTCAAAAAATCGCTACTGGTAGTAGCATTTTTCGTTTTTGTTTTTTGAAAAAAAAATCAAAAAAATCTTAAATTTTTTTTAAAAATTTACAGTAAGTAGATATTTGAATTTCGATTCAAATGATGCAAAAAAATATTAAATTTGGACTTACAGATTGACTGTAGGCTCTGCCGTAAGTTGAGATATGAAAATTTGACTTAAAAAAATATAACTCATACCCTGTAAGTCCAAACTGACCACGGTGAACGTCATTTATGTCGTAATTCAATTATCTACCTAGAGTAATTTTTTTGATTAGAAATACAATGATTTTGTAACCTAACATCGTTTGTCTTAAAATTTGACCGAAATAATCAAATGCATTAGGTGAGAAATTTAATTATGTACTTACTCAAAAAAAATTAAAGTGAGTAGATATTTGAATTACGACATAAATGACGTTCACCGTGGTCAGTTTGGACTTACAGGGTATGAGTTATATTTTTTTAAGTCAAATTTTCATATCTCAACTTACGGCAGAGCCTACAGTCAATCCGTAAGTCCAAATTTAATATTTTTTTGCATCATTTGAATCGAAATTCAAATATCTACTTACTGTAATTTTTTTAAAAATTTTAAAGATGTTTTTTATTTTTTTTGTAAAAAAAAAACGAAAAACGTTACTACCAGTTGCGTTTTTCAAAAAACGTTACTACCAGTAGCGTTTTTCAAAAAACGCTACTGGTAGTAGCGATTTTCTTAAAAACGCTACCTCCACATGCGCAGATGCACATTTTGCTAAATACTTTTTTTACATATATACTTTTTCAAATTATTTTTCTAAAATAAATACTTTTTAAAAAAGTTCAAAAACAATTTGAAATTAAAGCAATTATATATTTTCATAGATAGATTAATGAGTTATTCTTGTTACATTAATTAAAGAGGAATAAAACATGGTCAAATAGCAAAATATTTAATTTTTCTAATTAAAATAATCACATAATTTGAAAGTTTCTTACGAAAATCTTTGACATTATATAAATTAATGTAGAATTAACATAACTTAGTTAGAATTGATGATTTTATTAATAAAAAGTGAAAAAAGTCATTCTTATTTATAATTTGTTTATGTAAAATCATACAGATAGATAGATAGAAATATAGATATAGATAAATTATGTTACTTTTAAGATAATACTTATTTGACTTAATTGATATGAATAAATTTGATAGTATGATTTAAAATATTTTACTATAAATATAGTACTTCAGACAATAAATGAGTTTTTATACAAAGATATACACATTAAATATTATTCACCAGTTATAACGTTGTTTGTTATTATTGTTCATGCTTTATTGCAGGAATAAAATTTAGTGTATGCTATTTGATTAACATGTTACTAATTAAATATTATGATGCAATAGTTATTAACTAAAAAATATTATACATATAAAAGAGAAGAAAGTTATTATACATATTATATATTGTTAATTTTGTATTAAAATCACTTATTACTCTAAATACTTCATATAATATGTGAAACAATATATCTTCTAAACAATATGGAATTGAAATTCCGAGAAGTTCTGGAATAACCATTCTTTGACTATTTTTAAAAAGTATTTATTTTCAATTGTTTTTTGAAAAAGTATATATATAAAAAAAATATTTAGAAAAATATGTATACGCGCACCCGGGGCGCGCCTATTGGACATAGGCGCACCCCTGGGTGCGCCTATTCATGGGCGCAACTTAGAAGTTGCGCATGGGGCAAAAGACAGTTTGTATTTTTTTTTTTTTTTTTAAAAATTATTTTGTTCGAAAAATGATGAATCAATATTTAATTAAAAATAAAATTATGTATCTATTAAAAAAGATTTAAAAAAATTATAGTAAGTAGATATTTTAATTGCGATTCAAATGATGCAAAAAATATTAAATTTGGATTTACGGATTGACTGTACGGCATGCCGTAAGTTGAGATATGAAAATTGTACTTAAAAAATTATAACTCGGACCATGTAACTCCAAACTCAACACGGTTAACGCCATTTAGGTCGTAAATCAATTATCTACGTAGGATAATTTTTTGGATTTAAAATACAGTGATTTTGTATCGTATGTAGAGTTTGCTCAAATCAAAAGTGCCGTAACAAATATGAATATTTAAAAAAAAAAAAATTATTAATGATTTTTTGTCCCAGCGTCCCCAGCCTTCACCCCCCGCTGCCCCATCCATCCCCTCGCCGCCCCTTCTCGAAGAAGATTGATAGTTACCAGTCGTGTTCGAAATGTTTACGCTTTGGTGAATTTGGCTGAACACGAACCCTCCTCTCTTACCACCACTACTATAAAATGGATGTCATCATCTTCCATAGCTCGAGAGGTTGAAGATAGTAATGTCTTTGGCGTGAGCTTTTGGCTAAGTTGAAACGCTCAAGTCGCTGTTACTCTTCATGTAACTTGAGGGACATAGCTGTAGATCGTCGTCGAGGGTGTTGGTCGGGGTTGTTCCGTTAGTAGGCATGTTGGTCGAGGTGGTTTCATCGTCGAGGTGCTGGTTGGGATGTCCCCGAGCTCAGGCCACTAGAATCCACTTGGATTTTGAGACATGGACCCCACTGTTAGGGTTCCAGCATCAAGTATATCCGTATTTCCTTGGCTCCGACCCTGAAGGCGGAAACGGAGACAGCTCCGGTGAAGGTTACATCACGAAGACGTCCCCATGCTTACAAACGACGACTCCTACAGGTCCACCAACGAGCTCCGCACCCTGGCGTCCCCATGCTCGCGGCAAGTCCACCAACGAGCTCCAGCAACGTGCTCCAGCTCCATTCTGGTCGGTGGTTCTTCCAGTTCCAGCTCAAAATGAAGATGGAATTCATAAGGAAGAAGAGAAGTGGAGTGAAAAAGACAAAGAGATGAGCGGGAAAATAGTTCAATTGTTTTTGAAAGTGGTGTCAAGATACTTTTTGAAGACAAAGGAACGAAAGTATGAGACAGTGTCAATAATGTTTTGTTTTTTATTAATTTTTCACGTCCGAAAGTAAAACGAGCCGTGAAAATTATTTTATTTTCACTTAAATTATATCAGTTTTGAAAAAAATAATGTATCAAAAAGAAAACGAGCCGTGATTTTTTTAAAACAATTCTCCCCATTTATCACTGCTCAAACCCAAATGAGCCGTGACAATAATGTTTTTTTAAAAATTTTTGCCCATTTATTACGGCTCATTTGGTTTTGAGCCGTGATATAGTATGAGAAAATAATTAAATATTAACGACTGCGTTATTTGAGCCGTAAAAAATACTAAATAACGGTTCAATTAACATTGAGCCGTAATATTCAATTAAAATGAATTTTTAACGGCTCAATATACATTGAGCCGTGAAGTTTAGCCGGTAAATGCCCCTTCTCCCGTAGTGTTTTAACAAATACAAAAGTACCGTAATACTTTGAGATAGTTAGTTGATAACAAGAATGCGACAGCATGTACTGTCAATCCAACTGACAGAGCAACAGTTTGATCATAAAAGAGGTTCATTTTGGGCAAACCGACTACAGCAACCATTTGAAACCGAGAAGAGGTACAATGTGTTTGTACATTTTTGGATAAAATTGTCGGAATAACATGCTGAAAACACTATCTTGTCTGCTTAGTCTTTCTGCAACCATCATACAGATATTGGTACGCGGATCAAGCTCTTCAAAGCTGCTCACGCCGTCGGCAGTGAAGCCACGGTTCATATAGTGCAGCTGCAAGTTGTAATGAAGAAAAGCAAGGTGATGGAATGGTGATTGCAGCCCACATTCCCTTCCAACTGTAAACACTTTACCAGCCATTTGTCTACGGAGACGACATCTTGTAACACCGTCGCATGTTTGGCTCAGAATTCGAATTGCAAACTTCTGCAGTTCGGGGCATTCACCTCCATACTCAACCCACCAGTTCACTGCAAAATAACAAATACTGTTAATGATGTAGCTACATTTGGTATCTCTAAAAGAGTAAACATATAGTTTAGATAAGAAATGTCTTCTTTTCAGTCTTTACCCGGGTTAATATTTCTTCTATGAGCAGTGGAGCCCTCTTCAAAAGCGCCCTTTGAAAGTCGATACTTATCGATTTGCATTGCTATCAAATCCTGAGTTGGGTGATCCCGAAACATCCGAACTATGCAACAAAGGATACCAGAACCCACCTTGTCATTCAATTTGAAGTCTGTCGAGTAGAAGATGCGAGGGTTTAGATAGTATCCAGCAGCATGTAGAGGGTTGTGAAGATAACTCTCCCATATCTCATCAATTATCTCCAAGAACGGTATGCAGTCATCAGACCCGAGCTCCTCACGGATCTTCTCCTTCGCTTTATCCATGATTTCGTATATGTGCCCCACCTGTAATTTATCGCCATGGATCAAAGTAAGAACACCAAAGAGCGGAATGATTGCCTTCAGAACCATGGTTGCACCGTTCCAGAACGAGGGATCATTCACCATAAACTCCAATCTCTTCCTTTCTGATATAACATGGTCTAGAGTATAAAATTCCGCAGCCAACTTAGGTCTGATAAAGGAAGGTCTGGCACCGCAACTCTTGAAAATCTTTGATACATCCTTTGCCTTCTTTAGGATTACCTGAACATGTTCTAGCTTCGTAATCCTTTCGAGCATCAGATCAATGCAATGTGATGCACTCACGATCCAGAACACGGTCGGGCATTTTCTCATGAATTGATCACCCACATTACCTAACCAACCTGTTGTTGAGCACGCGATGATTTGTAAGACATTATCTTCTCCAACCTCAGAGACAACTTTTGTGAGCATCAAATGCAACGCATCGGAATCGCCATTCAAAGAAGATGCATCAAATGAATGAAGATAAATAGGACCACACGGACAATCCACCACAAAGGACACCAAGTCTCGGCCTTGTCGATCTCTCCATGCATCCACTAGAATGCTGCAGCCCCTACTTGGCCATGAATCCATCACCTCTCGGACGTAACCAAGAGTTTCCTTCAATTTAACCTCAAGATGATGAAATATTGATGGCAGATCTTCTTCGCCTTCTGAGCTATCATACTCCAAATGATGATCAGACGTAGTTGGGCACTTTCTCTTCAAACTATCTGAAGCGAAGGAAAGTGGTGCCATTTTCTGTTGAACTTGTTTAAGTAGAATCAACTCCTTATTAAACCATTCCTTCACATTCAGAGGAACATTCAAACACGGTGTTACATCGCCCCTAATGCCCGCTAAGTGGTATTTAACACGACTCCTCCCGCTCACTTCTTTACTGCAGTGATTACATGCAAATCTGTTCCTTTTACTGTCAACCATCGTGCAATGGTCGTTAATATCGAGTGAGGATGATTCGTCAGCGGCCATTCATGCACCCAAGTTACGATTCCAGAGACCTGATGATACACAACAGTGTAATGCTGCAGCTATAAGAAACATATTTAACAATTAATGGCACAATCATAAAGTGGGTATTCTAGCAAAATTAATTAGGTGGTTGAAACCCTCGGATCATATACTTCTATTTACGAATAATCCATCCATACTACTAAAAATGCAGAGTCTTCAGCTGACACAATCAAATGAATTAACAAGCACAACCAAATTTCAGTTTCAAACATGTCTGACATGACCTTGCTGGCTGGTTCGGACAAAGAAAACATGTAAGAGCACCAGTAGTGGGAAGGTGAAGCGTTACAGAGGAAAGGAAAGTGACCGTACTAGATAGATTAGGTTGATATCATGAAGAAGCTGGATATGATGAGCTAGTGATTTCTAGAGCTCATGAAAATAGAAACTCAGATTGCTGGGGAAGAAGAAGATGAACATGAAGCGGATTAGCTTTACCTGCTCTTCGTGGAAGAACGACAGCTTTTTACTGTTTAGTTAGTTCACTCATTTTTCTTGAAAATCGTCAAAATTGTACTCTCATCCTTTCTCAGTTTCAATCTGAATAGAAGTTCCCTTCTGTCCTACTATTTAAGTTTTGTTTTCCCCCCATAAAGACCGATGGTCAGATGAGAACCCATATTGGCGTGAAGAACATTCAGTGAACCTCAACAGTCAACAATACAATAGATTTTCATTTTTTTTAAAATTCGAAATATACCTAAAAATAAAGGGAAAAGTCTGAAAAACGTCATCATGTTTGACGAAAATAGTTTTCCAACCCTCACGATTGTTTTAGGTACAACATGTTTGTAAATGATTGTTTTTGGTACTTTTGTCTAACTGCCGTTCAATTTAGACGTTAAAACTACACGTGCAATGTCACGTGACTCACTTACAAAAACTATTATTTGTAATTCATGTTCTGCCCTTACCTCTGTTAAGTACCAGTCATTTCCTAGACCCAAAACGGAGGAGCTGGTGCGTTGCTGGAGCCGTGGCGGAGGATGGATAGGTCAGCTTATGTTCCGATGAACCTGCATGGGCAGTTTTATCGAAATCTCCAGAAAACATTGCTTCGATAGTTTTGTCAATTGCCGATGATGATCCCTCACTGCAGAGAAAGACAAAGTGAGTGTACAAGTTTCAGTTTCAATTGGTGTTTTTCTTAATCTTATAATTTAATTTCCCATTATACTTCAGTCTTCAGCTAGATGCTATCAGTGCTGTTATTGTGTCGAATGCAAAAGAATTGTGAAGTCAATGCTGTAATCTTTTATTGTCTAATCATTTTATTTTATTAGTTCAGTCATAATTGATTCAGTTCGAGGTTTCTGATTAATTCTTTGTGCTGAAAACTAACTCCATTGGTAGAACTCATTGGAGATTATTCAGACGATGAAGAAGGCAACAACTACAAGCATTATCATTACTACCCTATTGTACATGTGTTGTGGATGCTTTGGGTGTGCAGCTTTTGGAGACGAAACACCAGGAAATTTGCTTAGAGGATTTGGATTCTATGAGCCCTATTGGCTTGTTGATCTTGCTAATGCCTGCAGGCTGCATTGTTCTTCATCTTGTGGAAGGATATCAGGTCCGTGTAGTACTACTTTCACTTTCACTTTCCTCCTTTCATCTTCCAGATTTTCAGCCAACCAGTGTTTGCAACGGTTGAGAGGTGGTTTGGGAAGAAATACTCTTCTTCTTTCTTCTTCCAAAGGTAACTCTCACACAATATGAAGGACATATTAGTGAAGAGAAGAAAATAACCTTTTGAAAGGAACGGCTGAAGTGAGGTGAGGGGTATTTGGGTATTTTTATAATTTTTTTCAAAAATATATAAAATATTTAAGGTCACGTGAAAAAAACGTGACTACTTAACGGGACAATCAAACGTCAGGTTAACGGAAGGTTCAATTACCATCACTTTACAACATGTTGTACCAAAAACCATCGTCAAAAAACAAGTTATACCAAAAACCATTTTCGTCAAACATGATGGACGTGTTTCAGACTTTTCCCAAAAATAAAACTAATACCGAAATATTCTTATTTTTAGAAAAAATGCAAAATTATACCTACCCGCTAATGTCATTCAATTCTTTTTATCCTCTCCCATTGTCGCTCCACAAACCAGAATTAAGGTTCGGTCTGAAACCTCCTTTTTAAATTAGTTATAATTGTTATTTATAATTTATAATGTGTATAATTATTGAATTGTTGTGTTTATTTATTTTGTAATGTATTATTTGAATACAACCTAGCAAAAAATGTGTTTATTTATTTTGTAATGTATTATTTGAATACAACCTAGCAAAAAATAACCTCCTCATTTGAATATAACCTCCTTTGTCTTAGGGATTCTAAGCAGATATGGTAAAATTGTGATAGTTGCCATGTTTCCTCCTCATTGCTACGATATTTTCATGTTGCATGTTTCGCCTACCAAAAAATGTTGTTATATATCACTTATATTTTTTTGTATAGTTAAACGATCATGTACATTTAAAAAATGTAACTTTTTGGTTAAACATGTTATATTTAGTCACATATGCTTGACAAATGTGATTAAATGGTCACAAAAATGACGATTTTACCATACCCTTTTATCTTGTGTTCTTAATGGTTCTTCATGTTTGAAATCTGATTTCAAACTCAGATTTCCACATATCTGAGTTCTGTTTGAACCCAATTATGCGTTTTCGGGTTTGATTCGAACCCATAAATGCAAATTTGAGTTTGAAATCATATTTCGGGTTTGAATCTAGCAAGAAGAGATTGAAAATGAAGAATATGAACATGAAGAACAGTAGACGGGTATTTTAGTTATTTTTCCGCACATGTTTTTTTTGTATTCGTTGATTCACATTTTGAAACATAAGTAAATGTTTAACACAAGTTTCAATTGTTCAGTCACATGTGTCAACATAAGTGACTGTTGAGATAATATATTCAAATTAATATTATTAGTATACGATTACTTTCTTCTAAGAATGTTAATTACTTTCTCATATTAGCATTGAATTTGAGTGAAAAAGCACTATTGGAGGATGCATTATTATCCTTATAAGTAGGTGAGCAATGCGTCAAGATATAAATGAGGGTCAAATTGAGGTGTTAGATTAACTTTCAACAATTAATAAAGTATTTATTGCAAACGGTATATGTCTATTTATGTCATTGCATTAATGAATTGAATCCAAATGATTGATTCACATATTCTAAATGCAGAACTATTTTAAGTAGTTACGACAGGATAATCAATAAAAAAATAAGTGTAGAGTTAGCTTAGAGTTAGCGACGGGGCGGGGCTAGTGGTTCTTTTGCAGAGGAGGTGGAGCGAACAGTGTTAGATCTTAGGGTTTACGGTTAATAAGTTAATTAAAGAGAGATAATATTGTCATATTATATGTTAGAATAGTGACTTAATGGAGATATTTAACAATGAATAGTAAAAATGACCAAATAATCACATGCTCAAACTTATGTAACCATTCTGCATAAGTTATAACAAATTAGTCACATGCGCAAAGATGTGTAACCATTGAAGTAATTAACCCAAATAATGGTGATGATTACTTCATAATCCATCATTCTTATAAGTGTGAGTAATTTTACATTTGTTTTCATGCATTGAGAATTGTTGTGTGTCTGATGTTTCAAACATTCCCTGACGACTGACTAGATAAATTTGAAGCCAACAAAGAGAATAGAATGACAAACAAAAAGTAAATTTTGATGTCTAACACTCTTTTTGATTATTAAACCTATATTTGTTAAGTTGTTTTGCTATCAACATGATTTAGAACATATAATCTGCACAATTATATTCTAGTAGGTGATGAGAATAAATGATCAAAATTCTAGTAGGTAATGAGATTATATTAGATATTATAAAATCAAAGTAGTTGTAATGGAATAATCCACTTCACAGGTTGCATTAATAAGGTAATTATATTTTTTTTGTCGATAAAGATGTTTTTTCAATTATTTACTTTTTTGTAAAATAAGTAACTTTTCCCAAAGTTTTTTTCCCGGCGAAAAATATTGAAGTTGCTAATAAAAATGTTTGATCGACAAAAACAATTGTTGGTAAATCTAATGTTTTTGCAGACGAAATTGATCTTTGCCAATAGAATAACCTTCTCCGACGGGGCTTTCACCGAAGGAGGCTTTAGTGACGAAATTCAATCTTAGCGGACAAAATGGCTTTTTACCAAAACTCTCTCTCCTCGGTGAGAGATCCCCTCCCACTGCTCACTAGGGTTTTCCTCGTCGCGCCTCCTGTTGCACAGCCCAGCCATGCCAAGATCCGTCACGCCTCTCGTCGCGCCCCCGTTGCTCCGCCCAACCAGTGAGAAAAGTCTTCCCCTGCAGCCGTTAGGATTCTTCTTCTCTCGGTGAATCCCGTCGAGCGTCCCTCAGCCCAGCCCAGCCAAGACCCTATCGCTCTGTCCAGCCTGTGAGGCAAGTCTTCCCCTGCAGCCGCTAGGGTCCTTCTTCACTCGACGAATACCGCCGCGGCTCCCTCAACCCAGCCACGCCAAGACATATCACGCCCCCGTCGCTCCGCCCAGCCAGTGAGACACATCTTCCCCTGCAGCTGCTTGTGTCCTTCTTTACTCAACGAATCCCATTGCGCCTCCCGTCGTGCCTCCCGACGCACCCTCGTTACGTATGGGGTATTCCCTGACAGCTCGTCATCTAAAATATCCTAATGGAAGGTATCACCCCGAGTATCATTTTCATTATGCAAACAAAGAATGGTGGTGCCTTGTATGAGCGGATAAGATATCAACTTGATATGGAAAAATCATATTATGTATAACCAAGAGGTATAGCAGGAGGACTGGCTTTATGGTGGAGGGATAATGTGCATATAATCAGTTCAAATGAGAACATAATTAATACAAAAGTGCAGTTTCAACAAGACAGTGAGTCGGTGTACATTTCATGGATCCATGCGAACACGGATGACAATAGAAGGAGCCAAAACTGGGAAGCTTTGAGGATGATGGGCAAAGGTCGGTTCAGAATGTGGGTATGCCAAGACGAGTTCAATGTGATTACTCACCATAACGAGAAACAAGGAGGGTGAAGGAAACCCCAAAGGCAACTTAACGAATTCAATAAGATTATACATGATCTCGGCATGGAGGACCTTGGTTCGAAAGAACGAAGGTATACTTGGTGAAACAATTGGAGGGGGAGCACCGAGTTTACGAAAGGTTGGATAGAGTCCTAATAAACGCAGAGTGGGGAGTAAAACACCCAAATGGTATGTGTATAAATGAAGTTGCTATAGGTTTGGATCATTCACCCATAATCCTTCTTTCGAACCAAGAACCAAGATATGTGTGGAGAAACAAAAGAGGGTTTCGTTTCGAGAAAATGTGGCTAAAGAACCATGAATTCAAAGACGTAATACGTGAATCTTGGAGAGGAAACAACACTATTAACCGAGATCAAAACTTGTGGCCAAAGTTGGGTAAGTGCCGAAGGGAATTAGTACAATGGAGCAAGAGAAGATTTGGCAACAACATGTTTGAGATAAGGGAAGCAAAGGACAGATTGAGAAGTTTGGGACAAAGCTAACCATATCAAGCAACACAGGATGAGGAGATGAGCCTTTCAAGCCGAATTCGAGACTTGTGGAAAAGAGAGGAACTATATTGGAAACAAAGATCGATGGTGACTAAAGGTGACCGTAACTCAACGTTTTTCCATCTCAGAACATCATCTCAAAGAAGACGAAATCGCATAAACCCGGATAAGGGACCACGAGGGAGGGTGGTTAACGAAAGAACATGAGATCAAAAACGAAATACGGGATCATTTTGGGAAGGCTTTTGAATCAGATCTGCCAGCACCGTAAGAAGAGATTATTGATAGTGTCTTGTGTCAGATAAGTGAAGAGATCAACGCGAAACTAGCAAGGAGTGTGACAATGGAGGAGGTTCGACTTACTGTATACCTTCTCGGGGGGACAAAGGCGCCAGGTCCGGATGGTTTCCCAAGAATGTTCTATCAAAGGAATTGGGGGCTAGATGTCTTCACCGCTGTCAAAGCCTTCCTCGAAGCATGTATTTTTCCTCCCTCCCTAAATCAAACAAATATAACATTAATTCCCAAACCCTACCCACACATCAGAGTTTAGACCCATAAGCCTGTGTAATTTTACTTACAAGATCATTTCTAAGGTGTTGGTCAATAGGCTAAAGGTCTATTTATCAGATCTAATCACCCCCTTCCAGAGCGCTTTTGTAGCAGGTCGCCTTATTCATGACAACATCATCGTGACCCACGAGGTCTTTCATTACCTTAACACTAAGAGAAGAACGAACAAGGTGAAGTGTGCTCTATAGATCGACATGCAAAAAACATATGATCAGGTGGAGTGGAATTTCCTCATAAAGAGCCTCGAAAGGAGAGGTTTTGGTCCAAAGTGGATCACGTGGATGAGGGCATGCATCACGACACCGACATACCAAATCCTCATATATGGCAACCAAATCACTCCCATCAAGCCAACAAGGGGTTTAAGACAAGGCGATCCACTCTCGCCTAACTTGTTCATCCTGCTGGCGGATGTGCTCTCTAGGAAGATTGGACAAGATGTCACATAGAAGAGGTTGCACAGAATAACTATAAGAAAAGAGTGCCCGGAGTTGCACCATCTATTCTTCGTAGACGATTCTTTATACAGGGAACTATGGAGAATGCTTGACACTTAAAGGGGTTGATCACGAGGTATTGCAGGGCTTTAGGGCAACGCATTAATGAATCAAAGTCTAGCATATTCTTCAATACAGGATTCGAGCGATCAATATGCATGGCAATAGAGGAGGAACTCCAAATCCCGAGCACACGTGAACCAGCGAAATACCTAGGGCTTCCAGCAGTTTGGGGAAGATAAAAAAAAGCCCTCGACTACCTGAATACAAGAATAAGGGATAAGATCAACGGATGGAGGGTGAAGACGCTTATAAACCAAGCCGGGAAGGAAATGCTCATCAAATCAGTAATCACAACCATCCCAGAATATGTAATGAGCAAATTCAAACTCCCCCAGACCCGGTGCACAGAGTTAAATGTACTAATTACAGATTTTTGGTGGGGTCATACAAATACGGGGAGGAAGATTCATTTGAGGCGTTGGGAAATTCTAGCCAAATCAAAAGAAACAGGAGAGCTTGGCTTTAGGGAACTCAAAACTTTCAACTTAGCTCTTCTCACCCAGATGGCCAACAAGATCTTAAAGGAGCCAAATTTTCTCTGGGTTCGTGTCCTAAAAGGAATATATTTCCCGCGAGGAGAGTTTCTTATAGCTCGAAAAAGAGGAAAGGCATTGTGGGGTTGGTCGAAACTGCTTAGCGGAAGAGATATTCTGATGCGGGAAGGTCTTTGGAGAGTCGTAAATGACACTTCGATCAATGCATTTAGTGATCCATGTCTGTCTACGAAGTTGAAATTGAATCGGACTCTAAAGTGGTTATTAAACAACTAAGGGGAACGACACATCATTGGCGTATAGAGACAACCTGCTCAACAATAGTCTCTTTGGCGGGCCACATAGCGTCAATTGAATGGAAAGCGATTACTCGGACGGCAAATGAAAATGCGAATTGGGTTGCTAAACAGTACATAATGAGAGTGTATTTAAACGATTGAGTCTATCAACCCCACCCAACTCTTAGTTCAATATTACGTATTGATTGTAATAATACATTTGAAAACATTTCTTTGTGAGTTTATAAAACATTTCGGATTGACCAAAAAAATAAAAACCAACAAAACTTTTACTTTTACCGATGAAACTTTTTCTTCACTAAATTTTGTAATTCCAATAATGTTAATCATGTAAAATTTGAAAGGGCATTTAATGTTTGTTCTGTACCAAGCATCTAACATGTTGTTTTGTATTGTTTACCAAACATGATAATTGTTGATGTGTGTTATTGTTACCATGTATAGAAAGAAATACACTTTTTTCGTGTTATATTTATATTGAATTTGATTGATACGTTTTCATATGAGGTCATGTTTGAGTTTAGTAGCTCAAACACGATACAAACCTATTACACGTGAATATGATACGGCTTTCCGAATTGCCAGCTTTACGATGGGTACAGTAACATATTAAAATATTATTATTGTAGCTTGGTCCTAGAATACATACATACATACATACATTAGAAACATCATCATCTAAGAGTCCGTAGACGCTAGGCTTGGCCAAATAAACCGGTTCGGGCGAACTGGTCTGGTCTGGTCTGGAACTGGTTTGGTTCGAACCGGTTCGGCCGAACTAGTTCCAAAATCAGACCAGTGTTTTTTGCCTTCAAATAGAACAGTTCAAAATAGTACCAAAAATTCAGTTCGAATCGGTTCGACTCGACTCGTTTTTTGATACTGGTTTATACTTAAATTTAAATCAAACCACTTTAAACCTATATAATTTTAGAACCGGTTTGAAGCAAAATCAACTAAACCTAGAGATGTCTTCAATAAACCAAACCTAGAGATATATTGGACTCTCGTATGTTGATGTTGGACAGGATTTTAGTCGGTTGTGGAACAGATTTTCAATCGGTTCAGTGTGTTTTTGAGTCGGTTCAGTGTTTTTTCAGCCGGTTCAGTATTTTTCACTTGGTTCAGTGTGTTGGACAGGATTTTCAGCCGGTTTAGGTTCGGTTTGAACCGAATTATTTCCGAACCAAAATTGTTATTAAAAAAAACAGACCAGAACAGTTCGAACCGGTTATGAATCGGTTCGAACCAGACCAGTTCTTTTTTCCTTAAACCAGACCAGTTTTTTTAGAAACAGAAAAATGTACTGGTTTTTTTCAAACCAGACCAGTTCAGTTCAGAACCGGTTCGACCCAGAACCGGTTCATGAACAAGCCTAGTAGACGCTTCTTCAGCTTCGGTCCAACCTCCTCTCTCCTTCAACCCTAGCTTGGAGGTGATTGATTCTCCTCTGCTCCATCGTCGCAGAAACCCTATCGAGGAAGTCAGTCTCATCCTCTGTCCTACGTAGTTCGCATTCAGGTACCGTTTCTCCTTCCATTTTAGAAATGAAAAGCGATCGTACGGAAACTCGAAGCCTTGAATTTTGAATAGTGTCTAGCTAAAGCAATTGATTGTGTAAGATCTGTCACAAATTTTAGGTCTGGAATTTGTCCTTTCTGATATAGATTTGATTGGTTGTTGTTGATTGCGGATCGTCGCGGTTCTCCTTTTTTGTCACTATCATATTCTTTTTTTTTTTTATAATTCATTGAACAGCATATTGCCTTTATGCAGCGAATATGGTGTTGCTTAATGAAAAAGCTAGTATATTCTTGATGTAACTCATCTTCAATGCTTTATCTATCGAGGCGAACTAAGAACTTGTGCTTCTGATTCATGCTCTTCTTTAGAATTCATCGGCTCTTACAACTTCAATTTTCTTCTCCAGTGAAATTTAATTATTCAAGCCCGGTGATTTTCTTTTCTCCTTATATCTCTCCCTACATCGTGTTCCACATAATTTTTTTTTATTTTTCATTGAAATGGTTGATCTTAAATGTGGGATGATTTCTTATTCTTATTCTGCACAAACAGTTTTTGTAAGTCTTACCCTTTTGGATCTAAACTAAGCATAGTTATGGCTGTTCGGTTCGGATAACTTTATTCTGCTAGTTCAATTTGTTATATTTCTTTGTTGTAGGAACTATGATTAAGCTGTTCAAAGTAAAGGAAAAGCAGAGAGAAAATGCTGAAAATGCAAATGCAAGGGGTCCAGTGAAGAAGCAAAGTGCTGGTGAGCTGCGCCTTCACAAAGGTATTCTTTCACATGAGGTCTCTCTGGGTCGTTCCTTCTATACATGTTTGTATATGGGTACAGCAGCCTTACATGATGTTCCCAGTATTATTAAAAGCTAGAAAGATGAAATCTCAAACTGCAATAAGCAAATGAGGCAATGAATATAAATTCTCCCGTGAATATAATACTATGGTAGAAGTAGATTGTCCTGTTTTTTTTTGTCAAAGTGAATTCTTAAAAAGATCATAGGAACTCAATGTTAAAATAACCGCCTTTTGTATTTGTAAAAAAGGCCTGATATAGGAATTGGAATTGTGTAAGTTATTATTAAGTTGTCTAAGCACAAAATAGGTTGATGATAAAATCATAAACATGGGTTACTCAGAAATGGAAGATATTGATGAATTAAATAAAGAGTATAGATAGTTTAGAGAGAATTTCTTGCATGTGCTACCTTTTTTTCTTGTAGCAAATGCTTTATTTGATTGTTAAAGCGTGGAAGCTTTAGCTCTGACCTTCTGTGGAAACTTTGTACATCTTATTGAAGATATAACATCTTATTGAATATAGAACATCTTCTTCAGTAAGATGTAATTATGGTTTGATTGTATTTGCATGAAGTTGTAATGAAGATATTGTTTTGATGTTTCCTGACTGACCATTTGATGAGATGAGACTAGCTCTGTTTGGCCAATGTCTGTTTCTCGTGTCTTGGATATTATTCTTCAACTGCAATGGTGGAACTAATTAGCAAGTATGAAAAATTTAGTTACTATTAACTCTGAAGTCTGAATTTTATCTATAATAAGATGAGATCCCCTACATCTCTTTTTGGCATGACATGATGTTTTTAATTATTTTTTCTAGACATGAGTGAATTGAACCTCCCTAATTCATGCACCATTTCATTCCCGAATGGCGCGGATGATTTGATGAACTTTGAAGTTTTGATCCGCCCGGATGAAGGATACTACGCGTACGTCTCTTTTGAAATATCTGTCATTTTTTCTTTTTACTACCATTCTGCCACTTTTTACAATCAATTAATTACAAAATATCTTGCATTGCTTTCTTAAAACAGAGGTGGAAAATTTCTGTTCTCCTTCCAAGTCTCTCCAATTTATCCTCACGAGGCTCCCAAGGTGAAGTGTAAGACCAAGGTAATGAAGCCTTAGTTTTTTTTGTTGTCAACCGTATTTTTAGTATGACTTTTATACATGCAACTTTTTGTATGTCTAGATCTATCATCCTAATATTGACCTCGAAGGAAATGTTTGCCTCAACATATTGCGGGAGGATTGGAAACCCGTGCTCAATATCAACACCATTATCTATGGACTCTTTCACCTCTTCACGGTATGCCTAATAATGTCATAGCACAAATAGGAACAACATTTGACAAATCATGACAAATCATGATAGCACAAAAAAGTTTATTGCCTCTTCAAAGTACATGAAGCTAACAATTTTGGCAGAAACTATATTAGTAGTATGACAAGCGCCAGGGGTTGACCGTCTCTCTTTTCTTTCAGGAGCCGAACTATGAGGATCCACTGAACCATGACGCCGCAGCAGTGCTGAGGGACAACCCGAGGCTGTTTGAGACCAATGTGAAGAGGGCAATGTCGGGTGGCTACGTGGGTCAGACCTTTTTCTCTCGGTGTACATAAATTGTCATCCTTCCCCAAGTTTGTGGTATAAAAATGGGTATTTGGTGTATAAACTCAACTCTTTGATGTGTTGTGCCTCGATGTAGAGGGGTTAATTAGTCATAAGCGACTTGTGGTGTATTTGGTAAAGCTTTGGTACGAGGATTCATATGTTTGTTATAAGTCGACATTGATCTGTTGTCCGTTTTCAGTTGCAGTATGAATTTAGTAATCTAAATCCACGTCACTGGCCGAATAATCTAGTTAGTTAGTACTTAGTAGTATGAATCAATCCAATAGCAACAGCCCAATATATTTGGCAAATCCATGTAATTAAGTAACCTATATATGGGAACCATAATTGAATGGGAATGAATAATACGCTGTCTTTTTTACTCTCTCCCACCTCTCTGTTTGTCTTTGCCCGTTTTCCATTTATGCTACATATTGACTCTTCTTCACCACCCTCGGTATACCAGGTAGTAACACTGATATCAATGAGACCTGCATGTAATGGAACATTTTATGTTCTGTGGAAAACATCACCCCACTGCATTTGGTAAAGACGACACCGAACGCCTTGAACACTTGCTGTTTTGAGTAGACACCCCTCTGCAGAAGCACGACGGTTAGGGTTGCCAGTGACCGGAGCGTAGCTGCCATCAATCGCGCACAAGCATCGTTCAAAGAACTAAGGTCGATGATACTTGCACTAACAACTCAGTATGACTTGATAATAGCCGCTAGCAACCACAACTTTTAAGGAGGTGACAGCCCGTGCATTAGAGAACATGTTCTCTACGACCATTACCAAGAGTTGGCGACGTTTGCAACGCATAACATCAACTAGAAGAGATACGATGTGGTCTCCGCCATCATTGCCACAATTGTTTTGTCTCTAGTCATATGGCTCGTGATCACAGAATCTAGTTTGTGTCTAAGATGCCTATGGTTGCTTCCTACTCTACTGAGGGCATGGAGAAGATTCGGGCTGCTGTGAAAACTTTGAAGCAGAACATAGCCTATTCTGATGTTGAGAGGGCTAAGGACAACATTGGAATCGGCAAAGGGAAGGAAAATATGCACAATCGTCACTACATTAAATGCAAAGGACCTCTGATTCTGTACGAAATAGAGGGCACTAGCACAGAGAAGGCTTACAGGAACATTCCTTGTGTTGAGGTTGCTACTGTTGAGAGACTCAACCTCTTGAAGCTCGCACCTGGTGGTCACCTTGGTAAGTTTGTGATCTGAACTAAGGTTGCAATCGATAAGCTTATCTTCATTTACGGTTCGTTGAAGAAGTTGCTATCCAGAGTTGACATTTGGATCCGCTCCGACCAAGTTTGTGTGGGCAATTACGGAGAAGGTAACAAAGCGAAAGTCTCAACTCACGAAACTTGAGACCATGGATTGCGGGAAACCTGGTGAAGAGGAAGCTTGGGATATTGATGATGTCGCTAAGTGTTTCGATTATTATGTTGACCCGACTGAAACGTTGGATGCAAAACAGAAGACTCCAAATTCTCTCCAATGCAAAGTTTAAGCGTTACACTCTCAAAGAACCCATTGGAATAGTAAGGTTAATTACACCTTGAAACTACCCACCTTTGATGGCTGCCTAGAAGTTTGCTCCAACTTTGGTTATAGAGCGTGTTGCTATGCTAAAGCAATTTGAATTGGCTCCTAATATGATGGGATCTTATTGACATTTGTCAAGAGTTTGCCTTCACAGGTAGTACAACTACAGGGAACAAGATTATGGCATCTTCAACTCAACTTATTAAGGTTTTGTGTCATGGGAACTCAGTGGGAAAAACCCAATTTGTTGTGTTTGAAGTTGATATAGATAAAGCTGCTGAGTGGACTGCCTTTGGTTGCTTTTGGACAAATGATCAGACACATAGCGCAACATTTGGTCTTATTGTTCATGAGAACGTTGTAGTTGAATTTGTTAATTGACTTGTCAAATGGGCCGCGAACATCAAGATTTCAGTTTCTCTTGAAGAAGGTCGTCGGCTTCGCCCTAGTCAATACAAGTTTTTTTTTTGGTAAATACGCATTCTATTTGATGAAAGAAAACGGCGTGACATGGTGTCACGGGTGTTCGTTATTACAATTACTCAACAATAAACAGATAAAAGGGAGTGGGGGTTGGGTAACCCAATCATTTAGACGCACTCCCGTTCGGGCTTGCTTCGCTATCCAATCCGCACATATGTTTGCCGATCGTGGAATAGCTCGCCAATGCACTTGCTCTATGTCATTAGCTAGTGCTCGTATGTTCGGTATCATTGTCGCTAGTCGCCATTGTTGTTGGGTATCGATAGTGACATCCCAGTAAGAAAAGGCCTCGGAGGCCCAATAAATATAGAGGGGGTAAACCCATGAAACCCGAACCGGATCGGCCCAAGTACAAGCCAAACTTGGCCCACCATCGAGTAATCCAGAATCGAGCCCAAAGTCTATAGAGACGCCAAAGACTCTCAGACTGCTCGCCATTCTCTACCAAGTCTTGACCTTCCACTGCTCGACATGGGAGTGCTCGCCCCGAAGAGAGCCTTGTCTCTCTCCTCTGGTCCCACTAAACCGTTAATAACAGAGTGGCCAAGATATCCCGCATATCTCGGTCACATATTCACTAAAGATTAGATTTGGTAACTGCAATATCTCGCAGTAACTGCCATATCCCACGATCCGAATCTTCAGCAACTCAATATACATTAAGATATTCAGTTGCCTTTATACGGTTCTATCTCTCTTACCCTATAAATACCCTTGCTTTACATACGTACTTTACGTTTTGAGTTTTATACACACATATACTCATTTAAGCATCGGAGAGGGACCCAGAGGCACCCCCTCTGTTGCGCTCCCCTACTTGCAGGTTCACCGGAGTTGGAGCTGAAGCGTCATCCCAACCTTGTCTGGCATTCAATTCACTGCCAGATCAGCATTCAGGATTTCACGATCCAACATTTGGCGCCGTCTGTGGGAAGCGAGCAATTAAGCCATGAGAACTCGATCCCAAAGCAACCGTCGGAATCAGACTAGGGAGCGATCCTCAGATAGCTCTGATTCCGCCGCCGCTTCACCGCTTCAACAAGAACCTGCCAGCCGAGCAGGAGTTAATGCTGTTCCTCTGCGGACAGCTCGAGAACATGTCGGTGATTCAAGACCGACCCCAGCTGCTGATCAAAACGGAGCCCCTGCACCGCAGACAGTCCACATTGCGGGGCAAGATATTAATTTAACCCCCGAGATGGTCTCCCTGCTGGAAGCCATCCTAGGACAGGCGCGCCGCCAAGCCCCTGCTCCTCAGGAAAACAATCCCTCTGCTCCTAAAGAAAACCACCGCCCTGCTGCCACAGGGCCTTCACCTTCAGAAGCGGCCAATCCTGGTCCTGTTGCGCCTCAGGAGGATCAGGAGATGACGTCAGGTCAGCAGTCCCTACCTCCAGCACACACCAAGGAGCCAGCAGCCGCATATACTGCCAATCCTTCCGGTCCGCCTCCACCCGGAGCCTCTCCCATGTACTGCACTGTGGATCAGATGGATGACCTCCTCAACAAAAGGCTCCAGGAAAGACAGTTGACAGTCATAGCTCCCTTCAAGGAGCAGTCCTCTCATCCCTTCACCGACGCGCTCGTCGCTATCAAAATCCCGAAGGATGTGGTCGCTCGGGCCATACCTGAGTATAGCGGTGGAGGAGATCCCACCGTACATGTCAACAAGCATGAGGCCTCCCTTCTGGGTAAGTCAAACGATCCCAATCATTTGGCTTTGCTATTTCCATCTACTCTTTCGGGTTCGGCTTCGTCCTGGTTCTTCGGCCTCCCTGCAGGATCAATCGGAACTTGGGCAGAGTTAAGAAGCAAGTTCCTGGAGAGATATATGGGCGAGCGCCAATTGCTGAAGAGCGTGGTCGCCCTTGACTCGGTCAAACAGCAGCCTGAAGAGTCGCTGTCCAACTTCTACGGGCGTTTTCATCAAAACGTCACAGAATTAGATCGTCGAATCTCGGATGGGGAAATCATTCGAGCATTCTACAGAGGTCTGGATGTGGCCAACAAGGCCTCGAGAAAGCTGCGAAACAGCTATCACGTGAAGGAGATAGAGACATTGGAGGAGTTGGCGTCCAGAGCAAAAGGTTTCATAGACCTTGAACGCGCAAACATCGAGGCTAATCTCCTGACGACCTCGCTAAGGGTAACCCATGAACCCCGACGCGATGGTAAGAAGGAGATAAAGAAGGAGAAGAAGGGAAAAGAAAGTAAGCCCCGAGTCGAGTCTCTTCCAGCACCTCGCCATCCAGAGGTCCCTGAGTACTTCACGCCTTTAAATAGGCAGATCTCAGCGGTACTAGTCGAGATGGAGAGGAGATCCTTGGCGAGGCCACCGATGCCTCGCCGAGGTGGGTTACCCATGGGCAAGGATGTCGAGAGCTATTGCAGATACCATAAGTGCAAGGGCCATAAGACAGACGATTGCAAGATTCTGAAGCGAGATATAGAGAGGCTGATTCAGGGGGGAATGTTGAAGGAATTTGTGGCAGGGCGAGACCGAAGTCGAACGCCCCCCAGGAGACATCGTTCACCAGCCCCTGCAGATCAAGCTGAGCCTTCTGGAAGCAAGAGGAGAGTGAATCTGATTGCGGGAGGATTCGGCGCAGGCGGCGAGAGGTCAAGCGCCAGAGAGGTCTACGCCACTCAGATCTCTACGGCAGTTCAGTTGGGGAAGCGGCCAAGACCTGAAGAAAACATTGTCATCTCATTCTCTGAAAATGATTTGGCACATGTCACCATGCCCCACAACGATGCTCTGGTCATTACGGCAGATATTGACGGCTGTGATGTTGCAAGGATTCTGGTCGACGGAGGCAGCTCGACAGACATCCTGTTTCTGGACGCCTTCGAAAAGATGGGCAAATCAAAACGCGACCTGAAGAGGGTCGACTTTCCGCTGATCGGATTTGCGGGAAGGACAACTTATCCACTGGGGGCTATAACCATGCCAGTGATTTTTGGCGAGGGGTGGAAAAGCATCAAGGTGTCGGTCACTTTCCTGGTGGTCGATTCACCTACATCCTACAACGCCATCATAGGGAGGACCACGATCAACCCAAATAAGATTGTGGCCTCCACTGTCCACCAGAAGATGAAGTTCCCTACTCCGAACGGGATTGGAGAAGTGCTCGGAGATCAGCCTTCCTCGCGGCAATGTTATGTGAACTGTTTACGCAGGAAGAACCAAAGGGAGGCGCTCGCCATCGAGACAGAGGCCGATCCCCGCGAGGACCTGGCTCGACCAGCACCCATGGAGGAATTGGAGGAGGTCGAGATCGATGGTCCAGACAAAAAGGTGCGCATTGGGACCACCTTGAAAGAGGATCAGAAGGAGGCCATGACCGCCCTCCTCAAGGAATTCAAAGAGCTCTTCGCCTGGCAGCCGAGCGACATGCCAGGAATCAGCACAGATATTATCTCTCATGAGCTCAGGATAGACCCCTCCATCAAGCCGATCGCCCAAAAAAGAAGATCATTCGGGACTGATAAGCGTTTGGCGATCAGGCAGGAAGTCGGCAGGCTGATTGAAGCTGACTTCGTCAGAGAAGTAAGATTCCAGAGTTGGGTCGCCAACCCGGTTTTGGTCAAGAAATCAAACGGCAAGTGGAGGATGTGCGTCGACTTCCGCGATTTAAACAAGGCTTGCCCCAAAGATTCATATCCCCTTCCGAGAATTGATCAGCTGGTCGACGCTACCTCAGGTCATGAGATGCTGAGCTTCATGGACGCCTATTCAGGCTACGACCAGATCAGAATGCATCCAGATGACGAGGCGCACACTGCTTTCTATGCTGACGGGGACATTCTATGCTACAAGGTGATGCCCTTTGGTCTCATCAATGCCGGGGCAACTTATCAGCGGATGGTGAACCGACTGCTCCAGGACATGCTGGGAAGGAACATGGAGGCCTACGTGGATGATATGCTCGTTAAATCCATCAAAGGCAATCCTCATACCACCGACCTCCGTGAAGCTTTTGAATACATAAGGAGACACAGCGTTCGCCTGAACCCAGCAAAGTGCGCCTTTGGAGTCAAGTCCGGGAAGTTCCTGGGTTTTATGGTCAGCGAAAGGGGCATTGAAGCAAACCCGGAAAAGCTAAAGGCCATAGAAGAAATGAAGACGCCAACCTGCCATAAGGAAGTCCAATGCCTGAACGGCCGACTAGCTGCTCTTAACCGCTTCCTCTCCAAAGCAAGCGACAAGTCCCTCCCGTTCTTCAAAACCTTGAGGGGCAACCGTAAGTTCGAGTGGACGCCAGACTGCGAGGAAGCATTCCAGTCCTTGAAAAGGCATATTCAAACACTCCCAGCTCTGGCAAAACCCGTTCCAGGCGAGAAGCTTTTCCTCTATTTAGGCATTAGCGATGTGGCAGCCAGTGCTGTTTTAATAAGGGAGGAGAATAATGTTCAGAGTCCAGTGTATTTTATTAGCAAAATGTTCAACTCAGCAGAAATAAGATATGTCCAGATTGAGAAGTATCTCTATGCCTTAGTTATTGCTGCTCGGAAGCTGAGACCTTACTTTCATGCGCACGACATCACGGTCCTCACCAATCAACCTCTCAAAAACTTCCTGATGAAGCCAGATTCTTCAGGAAGAATGGTCAAGTGGGCGATCGAGCTCAGCGAGTTCAGGATCAAATTTGCGCCAAAAACGGCCATCAAAGGTCAAGCACTAGCTGATTTCATAGTGGAAAGCACGAGTAACGGTCAAGCGATGGCAGAAAACAGGCCAAGTCAGTCAGCAAACGACGATCAAATCTGGGAACTCTATACGGATGGGTCTTCATCAAAAGAAGGCTCGGGGGCAGGTTTAATTCTTATTCCTCCTGAGGGCGAGCCTCTGAAATACGCGATCGCCTTGACATTCCCGGCGACCAATAACGAAGCAGAATATGAGGCTCTTATCACTGGACTCAGACTGGCAAAAGGAATGGGTATAACAACGCTTAAGGTAAAAAGTGATTCAGAGCTTATTGTCAATCAGGTTAATGGCGCCTACGAGGCAAAGGGAGAAAAGATGAAGAAATATCTCGGCATCGCCAAAAAACTAGTCGTGGAAATCCCAAATTTCGCGATTGAGTTTATTCCTCGCCAAGAAAACCAGATGGCAGATTCTTTGAGTAAGCTAGCCTTCGGAGGGGCGACAATCCAGGATGTGCAATTTCTGGAAAAGGCCCTATGTTCAGTCCTTGAAAACAGAGCGGAGATCTTCAACATTCAAGAACAGGTCACCTGGATGACCCCATTCCAGAATTATTTGAAAGAAGGCATCCTCCCAGAGGACGAAGGCGAATCCACTAGGATTAGAAGACTCGCAGCCAGTTATCTAATCATCGATGGAGAACTCTATAGAAGAGGTTATTCGACGCCTTACTTGAGATGTGTTGCTCTACCCGAAACAGAAAAAGTTCTTCGAGAAGCTCATGAAGGGGCAGCAGCATGTCATGAAGGCGCTCGATCGCTAAGCAGGAAAATATTCAGACTGGGATATTACTGGCCGACCTTGGGAAAAGACGCAGCCGAATTAACACAGAAGTGTGAAATTTGCCAGCAGTTTGCACCACGATCGGGTCGACCATCGACATTATTATCCCCAATGGCGGGTGCCTGGCCCTTCGCTCAATGGGGAATCGATATATTGGGTCCTTTTCCCATTAGCACTGGTCAGCGTACTCACATTATAGTGGCGATCGACTACTTCACTAAGTGGGTAGAGGCGAAAGCTCTAGCTTCGACAACGGAATTCCAAGTTATCAAGTTCATGCAGGTCAACATATTCTCCAGGTTTGGTATTCCCAAAATACTCATCAGCGATAATGGTCCGCAATTCGTTGGAAAGGAGTTGAAATGGCTCTGTGAAGAGTATCATATCGACCATCGCTTCAGTTCAGTACATCACCCTCAAACGAATGGGCAGGCTGAAGCAGCCAACAAGATTGTCTTAGCCGGACTCAAGAAAAGGGTTCGAGCATTCAAAGGGAATTGGGCAGAAGAGCTGGAAAACGTATTATGGGCCATCAGAACAACGCCTAAGGCGGCCACAGGAGAAACGCCTTTCAGTTTAGTGTACGGATCAGAAGCAGTAGCACCAGCTGAATTAACAGTGCCTACCCACAGAGTCCTACACTTTAACGCGGAGTCAAATGAGATCGAGCGCAGAACTGACCTCGACTTGGCAGAGGAAAAGAGATGGCTCTCGGAAAAAACACAGGCAAAAATGCGCTTGGCGACCGCTCGGTATTTCAACAGAAAAGTTAGCGCTCGCCAATTTTTCGTGGGGGAGATGGTTATGAGAAGGAATGAATTTACAAGGCTGGACAGTAAAAACAAACTTTCAGCCAAATGGGAAGGACCATACAAAGTAGTAGAGATCGCCGCACCAGGATCCTACTATTTGGAAACCACCGAAGGCGAGAGGTTACCCCGTCCATTTAATTCAGAGCATTTAAGAAGATTTTATGCATAGCTTGTAATCAAACTGCTTATGTCAATAAAAGAAAGCCATTCCTTCACAAAGCGCGTCCACTCGAAGCAAGCTGAAGCCAAAAAGCCCTGACGCCAAAGTCAGGCCACAAAAGCCCTAGCAACAAAGCTAGGCCAAAAGCCCTAACAACAAAGTTAGGCCAAAAGCCCTGACGCCAAAGTCAGGCCAAAAAGCCCTAGCAACAAAGCTAGGCCAAAAGCCCTAACAACAAAGTTAGGCCAAAAGCCCTGACGCCAAAGTCAGGCCAAAAAAGCCCTAGTAACAAAACTAGGCCACAAAAGCCCTAGCAACAAAGCTAGGCCAAAAGCCCTAACAACAAAGTTAGGCCAAAAGCCCTGACGCCAAAGTCAGGCCAAAAAAGCCCTAGTAACAAAACTAGGCCACAAAAGCCCTAACAACAAAGTTAGGCCTCAAAAAACCTGACACCAAAAATCAGGCAAAGCCCTGACGCCAAAGTCAGGCCAAAAGACCTAGCAAAATGTTAGGCAAAATAAAAGCCCTGACGCCAAAGTCAGGCCAAAGAAAGTTTAGGCGATCACTATTGATGATAAAGCCTGACAAACTCCAAATCCCCTGTTATTAGGCCAACACCTCAAAGGTTTAAACTTCAAAGAAGGTAATATCTCTTTGAACTTAGAAGTTTATGCTTTTAAGTGTCAAAAGTAGTATCCTTAGAAAGTTTAACTTATGATTGGTCTACGGCTTTAAGGGTCGACGACATTACCAAGCAAGGAAAAAGTGGAAAGTAACTATGAGTAAGATATTGGATAGCTGAATATGTTCAAAGTCGATTAAAGGCTCAAGAATATAAAGGCATTCAATAGAAAAACCCAAGTCTTCGATAAATAATTACAAACCAAAAACAGAAAGTACAAAAATGGCTATCTAAAAAAGATAAAGATGGTCGCCAAGGAGTTGGGGACTTCAAGCTTCGGGGTTCTCGGGGGCAAGGGCGCTCTGCTCGTCTTCAGGGGAAGAAGTACTGGGCTCGCCTTCAGGAGCAGCCTCTCCAGCAACAGAGGGCTGCGAAGGACGACTCCGCAGGAAGGTCTTCAAGGAGGCGACTTCCCCAAGAGGAAAGTTGGGATCGACCGCCTGGACCTCATCCACCAGGACTCGGAGAAAATCGGCGATTGCCGACTTCATCTCCTTCAGAGCTCAGTCCTCAAACTCCTCAGAGGCTTTGAATGCCTCAACTACGCTCTGGGGCGAAGGGACGGCTTTCAATTGTGCAGTTAACCGATCCCTCTCCTCCTCCAAGGCAATCCCCCGGGCTTCCGCAGCTTCCATCTGAGCCACCGCAGCTTCTCTCTGGGCGTCAGCAGCGTCCCTTTGCGCCTCGGCAGCAACCCTGCGAGCCTCCGATTCTGCCCCTTGCGCCTGAGCTTCCTTAAGTTCAGCATCTAGGCGAACTCGGACGATCTCTCCCTGATCTAAACACAGGTGAAGAGCGTCAAAGTCCTGAAGAGCGGCAGCGGCTTCAGCCTCCCTCTTCTGGACATCAGCAAGGAGGCGCTGCTCCTTCCTGAGGTATTCCTCTCGGGTATTATCTGCCAAGGCGATCGCTGCATCTGCAGTCGTCTTGATAGTCCCCAATTGCTCAGGAATGACCCCCGTGCTTCGGTACTGCTCCAGCTCGGCGAGCACACTGGAATACTTGTCGGTGAGCTCCCCGAAGACACGACCAAGAATCACCTCTTCCCGAACGAACTGGCAACAAATATAGAATAAAAGCTGTCAGGACAACAGACAATAAGGGAACGACAAAGAGAGGACTCTACGAAATAAAAGTATGAGATCTTACCAAAGCCACTCGTTCGAAGTGGGACCGAAGGAACCCCTCGATCTGATGAAGTTCCGTGGGAACAATCGAGCGGTCCGCGGGGGGAATTATCCCGTCCAGAAGCCGCATACACATATCCGGGCTGCCCCGGAGGCTCTTCTGGGGAGGGTACCCCTTCTTCATAAGGTCCCCACAGGGGACCCAAGTTTCCCGAGAATTCGCTGATTCAAGCGGCTGAAACAAGCCGGCAAGGGAGCAATGCTCATCCACAGGAGCCCTCGATGAGCTGGAAGCAGCATGCCCCTTCTCCTTGGTCCCAGACTCCTTAGGAGGAGCCATGGGCACAGTAAGAACAGGAGGAGCTAAGGTCAAAACCTTCCCCTTGGCGGCAGAAGGACCCTGGGGAGAGGGAGAAGGGGGCACCGCGTCTAGACCCTTCCCTTTATTAGCGGAAGGACCCCCAGGAGGGGGAGGAGAAGGATGCTGGTCGACTTCCGGACATTCCTCACTCCTGACCTTCTTGGAGGGAGGAGGAGCATGATCCCGGACCATGTCGGTTGAGGACTCCTCTGCAAAACAACAAGACAAAAATGTCAAAAACAAAAAACCGCAAAGTATGAAGACGTTAAATCTACGAATAACAAAGCAACATACCTGGTTGGCGAGGGTCAGCAGTGGCCGAGGGAAGCACCTCCTCGGGCTTCCTCTTGGACGAACGCCTAGAAGGGGGAGGAGGACAGTTCAACAATGCCTGGTCGGAGGACAATCCCGCTGATCCCTGGTCATCAAAGAGACCTATCAGTTTCTGGCTCTTGCTTACAACCTTCCCTACAAGTAATAAAGCAAGATAAGAGTTAGAAAAATTACCCAATCATCAAAGATTGGCGTGGCTTGATGAATGCCCGCCATCTCAAGGGCATTCTCGGTAGTCTCCGACACGGAGCGGATGGACTTGAACTGAGATGACCGATGCGATCGGTATAGGTCATCGATAGCGTTTCGATCACTCTCTGATAGCTCCTCGAAGGAAGGAGGGAAATCCTTGTCCGGGATCAACAATTTCCAGGGCACCCCCCCTTATAAAAGAAGTAACACTTCTTATAATTGGAGTTGGTGGTCCGAAAATCGTCGACCAGGCGGACATGGACGTTCCAAACCCATCCCTGAGGGCCTCTCCACTCTGAAAACTTCGGCCAGCGGGATTGGAAGTGGTGAAAGTGGTTTGCCCCTGCTGCCAGGCGGAAGAAGCACCGGAACAGGGCCAGTGAATATATCCATTCCTGGCGTAAGCATAGGAACTTGAAGCCGACCCACATCCTGAGGGCATTCGGGACAAGCTGTGTGGGGTGAATCCCGTAAAACTGACACAAGGTCTGTAAATCCTCACAGAGAGGAAAACGCAACCCAGCATCGATCTGGGCCGCATAAATGTAAACCTCTCCATCGTGAGGAAAATGCAGACCTAGGCCAGGATACCTAGGAGCATCCTCCACGCTGAAGCCACCGAGCGCCACCACGGTCTTAAAATAAGCCGGCTTCAATTCATTAGGCTTGACGTCTACTCGAACAAATTCAAATTGCTCCTGATAAACATAAAAAGCAAAGAACAGCAGAGGATATTGCCAAAGCAGAGCAATAAAAGGGCGAAAGTTTACCTTTTGGGGAAAAAATAGGCGTGTTTAGCTCGGGCCCGTCCACCACCATAGGAGTGGTTGCAGTCCTGCCCAAATCGGTATGTTCCTCTACTGAGGGGGGCACGATTTCATCCCTGATGGTCAAAGGGACATCAGCATTTCTGGGAATGTTGGCTTTGTTGGCACCCTTGGGAGCCGTGTGCTTGACTCTCTGATTGCGAGGAGCCATGGAAATATTGGGAGAAAGCTGAAGAAGGTTGAGATAAGAAATGGAAAGGATCGCAATGAAGCTCTGAAAATCCGAGAGAGCGGATAAGCGTAAAAGACAGAATACAGAAACTGACGTTTCCTATATAGACCAAAAGGGGAGTAACCGCCACGAGTAAATCGAAGCGACGCAGAGGAATAATTGCACCCTTTTGGAGAAAACCGAAGCAATGTCAGAATTCCAAGAGACGACGGTCGGCTGGTACAGACAGCTGTCAAACTACCCTGGGTTTACGGAAAAGTAAATGTCAGGCGTGCCTCAAGTGACCGTTCGATTTCTGGACAACTGTGCAGTTATTAAATGCTAAAATTCCACTAAGGAGACAAGATGGCCGCCATCGCACTAATAAAGTTTTAGCAGAAGTACCTCGGGTAGGTAATGATCGCCTAACTAAGAAAGATAGACTTCCATAAGCCTGGGTCACCTCGAGTGATCGCCAAAAGGGAATAAAAGGAAGGATATTCTTTCGGCTTTGAACAGAGAAGAAATTGCTCGCCAAATGAGCTCGAAGTGTCTCAAAGGCACTGGACCATTACCAAAGACGTCACTATCTAAAACCCTACTAGGAAATCAAGCTCGACCGAAGGAACTTCAATCAAGCTTCGGGGGCAAATGTTGGGTATCGATAGTGACAGCCCAGTAAGAAAAGGCCTCGGAGGCCCAATAAATATAGAGGGGGTAAACCCATGACACCCGAACCGGATCGGCCCAAGTACAAGCCAAACTTGGCCCACCATCGAGTAATCCAGAATCGAGCCCAAAGTCTATAGAGACGCCAAAGGCTCTCAGACTGCTCGCCATTCTCTACCAAGTCTTGACCTTCCACTGCTCGACATGGGAGTGCTCGCCCCGAAGAGAGCCTTGTCTCTCTCCTCTGGTCCCACTAAACCGTTAATAACAGAGTGGCCAAGATATCCCGCATATCTCGGTCACATATTCACTAAAGATTAGATTTGGTAACTGCAATATCTCGCAGTAACTGCCATATCCCACGATCCAAATCTTCAGCAACTCAATATACATTAAGATATTCAGTTGCCTTTATACGGTTCTATCTCTCTTACCCTATAAATACCCTTGCTTTACATACGTACTTTACGTTTTGAGTTTTATACACACATATACTCATTTAAGCATCGGAGAGGGACCCAGAGGCACCCCCTCTGTTGCGCTCCCCTACTTGCAGGTTCACCGGAGTTGGAGCTGAAGCGTCATCCCAACCTTGTCTGGCATTCAATTCACTGCCAGATCAGCATTCAGGATTTCACGATCCAACAATTGTGTCACCCTTTCTCTTATTTGCTGTATCACTACTTGGGAGTTCGATTCGATAGTTATGTTGCACCATCCTTTCTCTCTAGCTAACCGGATTCCCTCTTGAATTGCCATGGATTCCGTGGAGGCTATGTCATCACTTCGCAACTTTCTCCTTGTAGTATGTCCATATGAATTGGTCCTTCATCCGTTCATGTGAGATCAGTATCCTAAGTATCAGTTCCGCATCTCCTTGCGACATAGATTCCCAAAATTTTGGTTCGTTCCACCTTCTCTCAGGTCCTAGTAGGTCCCCCACACAGAGTTCGTCTTCAGCCGTGTCTCTCGACCCTTCATCATCCTTGAATCCTTTCTTGGTGTATATCCATGGATCTGTGAATACTCGAATCTTTTCCCCCGTTCCGATTGTCCATAATCCTTCTTGTTTGAGCACATCCCTCCCATTGATTATGGTGCTCCATCCCCATGATGCTCGTCCACCACGACTAGCCTCTAGGAAGTTGCAATTCGGAAAATACAACCCCTTTAGTATACGCACCCATAATGCATCCGGTTCACTAATTATTCGTGCTGCCATCTTCGTGAGTGGTGCCTTGTTGAAGGTTTGGAGTCCACCCGATTGCTTGGATGTTGTTAAGACATCTCATTTCCTCCAATGCATTTTCCTTCCTTCCGTTGTTAAGCCCCACCAAAAGTCCGCTATCATTGAGTTGATCTTCGAGCACCATGTCTTAGGAAGGTGGAATATGCTCATTACGTACGTGGGTATGGCTGTGATGACCACTTTGATTAGTACCTCTTTTCCTATCTGATTCAATGTTTTCGGCCTCTACTCCGCGAGCTTGTCTCGAATCGTGTTCATCAAGTAACCCATTGCATCCTTCCTCGATCTTCCCCATATTGTCGGTAGCCCTAGGTATTTGCCCGGATCGCGTGTGCTTTTGATGTTTAGCACCTCTTTTATTTCTTTTCTATCATCCGCACCCGCCCCTTTATTGAAATAGATCGTCGACTTTGCTTCGTTGATACGTTGACTGAATGCTTGACAATACTCCTCCAATATTCCTTTGAAGTGGCGAGCGTTGGTTGTCGTACCCTGCATGAAAAATAGGGAGATGTCTGCAAAGAGCATGTGGTGGAGTTTAGGGCATCTCCTTCTTAGCACGATCACTCTTAGCCTCCTTTCATGCGCTTCCTTCTCTATATTTCTTAATAAAACATCCGCTAACAGTATAAAAAGATAGGGTGACAGTGGATCCCCTTGTTGTATTCCTCGTGTCGGTTTTATGATCGTGGACATATCACCATTCACCGCTACTCTATATGTTGTTGGTTCGATGCACTTCTTAATCCACCTGACCCATTGTTCATCAAAGCCCCTCTTCCTCAGGCTTTTGATAAGATAGTCTCATTCCACTCTATCATATGCCTTTTACATGTCTAACTTTAGGGCGCATTCTACTTTGTTGGCATTCTGGCGAGATTGGAGGTAGTGAAAAGCCTCATGCGCTACCAATATGGTATCCTGTATGACCCTTCCTGCTATAAAGACACTCTGAAATGGTATGATCAGTTCTGACAAGTAGCTTTTTAATCTATTCACCAAAACTTTTGATATTATTTTGTATAAGAAATTGCAGCAACTAATCGGTCTGAAATCAGTGGGTTGACTAGGGTTTGGTACTTTTAGGATCATGATCAAATCTGTTTGGTTTAAGAGATTATGAATGGTACCTATCCTAAAGAAAGATTTGACCGCGATGATGACTTCTGGTCCTACGGTTTGTCAATTCCTATGATAAAGTATACTTGGGAAACCGTCCGGACCTGGCGCCTTAGACCCTCCAAGTTGGTGAGTTGTTGTTCGTATCTCTTGGTCTGTCACCACCCGATTAAGTTCCCTGTTTATTCTTGCTGCGATCTGTTTGGGCACACACTCGAGTATTGCATCATTTGGTTGTGGACTTTCAGTTCAGAAGAGCTCCCCGAAATAGCTCCTTAGTTCTGCGGTGATGCCTTCTTCATTAGTGATCCACCTTCCGTCTCTTCCCTTCAATCGACATATGTTGTTTCTCCATCGTCTCGATGTCGTGGTAAGGTGAAAGTAAGTGGTGTTTCAGTCCCCTTCCATCAACCATTTCACCCGATATTTTTGTCTCCAAAACATTTCCTGCCTCATCCCTATGTCTCAGATCTGTTAGTTGATCCTTCTTTATTCCTCCACCTCGGGTTGGCTCATGCTTGGTCGATGGCATTGTCGTAGCACTTCCTTCAACTGTACCAATTGTTTGGCATTGCTGCCGAAATGTTCCTTACTCCACTGCACCAGAAACTTTCGGCATCTGCTCAGTTTGCTGCACACCCCTTGCCCTTGCACAATACAAGTTAGTATGAGAAAGTTTTGACGCTCGCTTGGAGCATGAGAAACATACTTATTGTTGGGTATTAATAGTGACATCCCAATATGGCATAGAGCCTATTAGGCATTCTCGACCAAATATCATTTTAGAGGGGTCAAACCCAAACAATTCAAGACTGGGTTGGTCCACACTTAGGGTAAGCTGGAGCCCATAAAGCGGTCCAACAACAAACCCAGAACCAAAGTGAGCGCCACAACTTGAAGTGGTCCCCAAGATCACGGACAAAGTCTCTCACTGCGCTAAGAGAACCTAACCTCTCATCTTTAGCCCCACAAACGACTCCAAATATACAACCATACTATCCCCCATATCTCGGTCACATATTCTACATAGATCCTATAAGGCAACTGCAATATTACGTGATAACCGTAATGTGTGCTATCCTTATCTGAAACGTCACAATATTTATATATATTCAGTTACCAAAAACGATTGGTGTTCCATCCTTATAAATACTCATGCTTTACATGCATTATAAACATTCTGAGTTCATATATATAGTATACTCATTTAAGCATTAGATTGGAACCTAGAGGAACCCCATCTGTTGCGCAGGTTCATCGGAGTTCCGACGAATGTTCGCAGTCACCAACCAGTTGACATCCAGATTACCACCAACTCAACATCCAGTTAGCACCTGGGAGATTCTGTCCCAACACTTATCTTAACTATAGATTATTATCGTTTTCATCGTTACTTAGAAAATGGTGCGTCGTGGGAATAAGGCTTTCACAAAAGTTCTAATCCAATGGAGGACCCTCCCAAAAATGGAGCAACATGGTAGTTTTGAATGACTTCACACACAAGTCTCCATAATTTGATCTTGAGGGCAAAATCGTTGCATAGAGGGAGTAATGTTACAGATCAAATAATCTAGTTAGTTAGTAGTATGAATCAACTCAATAACAACAACCCAATATGGTTGGCAAACCCATGTAATTATTGAACCTTATTTAGTTGGGCATGGGAACGAACTATGATTGAATAGGAATGAAAAATACACTAGTCACTCTCGTTCTATCTCTCTACTTTGCTCTGTCTGTCCTTGCCCTTTTTCCATTTCTGTTACATATTTTTTTTCTTCACCACTCTCGGCATACCATGCCATAACAAACCAACTTCGAGATTCAAACTTCTGTGTAATCTCATTGATGATTGTGGTGATGAAACAAGTTCGTGATAATATTTTAGAAGTAATTCATGGATGTTACGATAATGAAGTTACTAATTTATTATTAGTATTGATATATGATTGTAGGAATTGAAAATATTCAAAGAGTTATCTATATTAAATTTGTTATATAGTTTAATTATAACAAGTTGACAAATAAGCATTTAACAAGCCTACTTGTAAAAATAAAATATTTGTATTGGTTGATAAATTTTCTTTGTAACCGTTAAGGCGTTAATGATGTAGATTCATCACGTTTACATTTGAAGCTTTAGAATGTTTCCTAACTTTCTCATCTGATCTCACGCCGATTTAAATTCTTTCTTACCTCCTCGTTTATTATCTATTTTTTGATCAATATATTACAACTTATTGCCAAATTTTGTGTTAAAAAGTATTTGTTTTTTGCACTTTAAAAAAACACAAATATACTTAGAGAAAAAACTTAATTGTAGGTGTAAGTTTTTATTTGTTGTATAATTTACAGTAATGTTATAATACTAAAAAAATGATGCTATATTTTATAATATAATAAATTTATATACATGTTAGATTTTTCATATTAACATGTATTGGGTATAGATAGTAACAACCCAATATGACATATCAGGCCTTCTCGGCCCAATATCATTTCAGAGGGGTCAAACCCAAACAATTCAAGAGTGGACCACTCCACACTTAGCCTAAGTTGGATCCCATAGAGCGGTCCAACATCAAACCCCTAACCAAAGTGATCGCCACAACACGAAGTGGTCGCCAAGATCACGGTCAAAACCTCTCACAGCGCTCGCCATGAGAATCCTCACCAAGAGAGTCTAACCTTTCATCTCTAGTCCCACAACTGACTCTCAATATACAACCATACTGTCCCGCATAACTCGGGCACATATTCTACAGAGATCCTATAAGGCAACTGCAATATTACGTGATAACCGTAATATCTTCTATCCTTATCTGCAACGACACAATTTTTACAGATATTCGGTTACCAAAAACAGTTTGGTTTTCCATCCCTATAAATCCTCCTGCTTTACATACATTTTACACATTCCGAGTTCATACATACAGTATTCTCATTTAAGCATCATAGTGGGATCCACATGAACCTCCTCTATTGCGTGCCCCTTTTTGCACGTTCATCGGAGCTCCGACGAAAATTCGTAGTCATCAACTAGTTGACATCCAGATTACCGCCAACTCAACATCCAGTTAGCACATGGGAGATCCTGTCCCAACATTTGGCACTGTTTGTGGGAATACGAGCAAACAGTCATGCAGACTGGCTCTAACCGCAATTGTCATAAGCGAGCAACGAACGAGCAGTCCCAGGACAACTCAGAGTCCACAGTTGCTGCGCCACTCCATTCACAAGAACATTCTCGTACGGCGGTTCGCTATGTCATCCCACCAAGACCGACAGAGGAACACGTCAACACCTCAAGACCAACTCCAGTTCCTCCCCCCATCAATATGCCAGTCTGGCGAGCCGTCCCTTCGGTACAGGTAGACGGGGAAACCATTTAGGTAACTGTGGAGATGATATCTCTCCTGGAAACTATCATAGGGCAAGCACGAAGGCAAACCTCTATCCCTCATGAAGATCCTCGTCCCGTGTGACCACCAGAAGCAGAAACCGGCAATCCGCGCACCACCGCTCCTCAAAAACAGCAAGATATGACTTTGAGGAACCAATCTAAGCCTCTGTCCCCTTCCGTAGCGCCAACAATCGCTCTTTCTGTCAACCCATCAGGTGCATCACCGACCGGGGGAACAACAACCCATATTTACTCTAGGCCAAGTTGATGAGCTGATAAACAAGAAGATGAAGGAACAGAGCGGATCCGCCATTGCTCCCTTCAGAGAACGATCCTATCATCCGTTCATAGCTGCACTTATAGTTGTGCATATCCCAAAGGATGTGGTGACCAGATCATCCCCGAATATAGCGGCGGAGGAGATCCCATTATCCACACCAGCAGGCGTGAAGCCACTCTCCTGGGTAAGTCAGATGATACATGGGTAAGTCATATGATATATGGGCGAACACCAATTGTTGAAGAGCGTGGTTGCCTTAGATGTTGTCAAGCAACAACTAGGAGAAACCCCAACGGACTTCGACGACCATTTCCATTAGAACGTCACAGAGATTGATCGTCGGGCCACAGATGGAGATATCGTTTGAGTTTTTTTATATAGAGGATTGGACTTAGTGAACAAAGCCTCCCAAAAACTGCGAAACATCTACCATGTTCAAGAAATAAAGACACGGTAGCCTCTAGCACTCAAGGCCAAAGGTTTCATAGACCTTGAGAGGGTGAATACTAAAGTCGAATTCCTTGGATCAACCTCGCCAACGCCTAATCCAGAGCCATGACTCAACGGAAAAAAGGACAGGCGAGAACGTGAGAAGGCTAGATCTGAAGCCTCTAGGCCAAGTAATAGAGAGGTTCCCCAGTATCTCACGTCGTTCAATAGGCAGATCTCAACGATACTAGAAGATATGGAAAGGAGATCCTTGGCCAGGCCGCCAATGCCTTGCAATAATGATCATACCATAAGGGAGAAATATCAAAAGCTATCGTCTCTATCATAAAGCGAAGGGCCACAAGACTGATGATTGTCGAGTGACATCGAGAAGTTAATCTAGATAGGCATGTTGAAGGAATTCGTGGCAATAAGAGAGCGAAGTCGAACGCCCCCACGAAGAGTCCACTCACTGGTTCCCCAACAACAATCTGATCATTCACAAGGAAATAGGGTTATCAACCTGATCGTTGGAGGGTTCGGAGTCCGAGGTGAAGGGATTCATGCAATCGATGTGTACGCCGCGCAAAAATATCTACAGTTGCGCAGTTGGGAAAGAGGCCCCGTCCCGAAGAGAACATTGTTATTTCCTTTTCTGAAGAACAACTGACATATGTCACGACCTCGCACAATGATGTGTTAGTTATCATGACTAACATCGGTGGCTGCGATATGAAGAGAATTCTTATCGATGTAGGAAGCTCGACATATATTCTGTTCCTGGATGCTTTTGAAAAAATGGGTAAGTCTAAACGAGACCTTAAGCGAGTCGAATTTCCACTCATCGAATTTGATGGAAGAACAACATACCTGTTGGGAGACATTACCCTGCTGGTAATCTTGGGCGAAGGATGGAAAATCATAGAGGTGTCGGTCGCCTTCATAGTGATATACACACCTGTCTCATACAATGGCATCCTGGCAAGGACCACCATCAATCCTAACAAGATCGTGGCCTTTACAATCCACCAAAAGATAAAGTTTCCTACGCTGATTGGTATTGCAGAAGTTCTAGGTGATCAGTCATCCTTACGTCAATGCTATGTGAACTACCTTCGCAGGAAGAACTAGAGGAGGTCTCTCACCATTGAGACAGAGGCTGACCCCCGTGAGGATAAAGGTTGACATGCCCCAATGGAAGAGCTATCCGAAGTTGAAATTGATGGTCCAGACAAGAAGGTGTGCCTCAGAGCCACCTTAAATGAAGAACAAAGGGATGCCTTGACCTACTTCTTGAAGGAAGATAATGAGTTATTCACTTGGAAGCCCAGAGACATGCCAACCATTAACACTGAAATATTCTGTCATGATCTGCGGATAGACCCTTTTGTCAAGCCAATTGCTCAAATGAGAAGGTCATTCAGATCAGACAAATGTTTGGCGATCAGGCAGGAAATTGAAAGACTGATACAAGCCATGTTTGTAAGGAAGTAGCGCTTTCAGATTTAGGTCGCCAACCCAGTCCGGTGAAGAAGTCGAATGGAAAATGATTTATGTGTGTTTATTTCTGAGACTTAAACAAGGTCTGCCCAAAAGATTCCTACCCCCTACCGCGTATTGATCAGCTGGTGGATGCAACCTCTAGTCATGAAATGCTGAATTTTATGAACGAATATTCCGACTACAATCAGATCTGAATACACCCAAATGATAAAGCCCACATCGCATTCTACGCAATAGAGAATATCCTTTGCTATAAGGTAATGCCTTTCAGATTAATCAACGCAGGGGCAACTTATTAGTGAATGGTGAATTGCGTGTTCAAATAGATGCTGGGGCGAAACAAGATCGTAGCCGACGCACTCGCCTTGTACAATGCCATCCTAGGGAGGACCATCATCAATCCTAACAAGATCGTGGCCTCCACAGTCCACCAAAAGATAAAGTTTCCCAGGCCGAATGGGATTGAAAAAGTTCTAGGTGATGAGTCATCCTTACGTCAATGTTATGTGAACTACCTTTACAGGAAGAACCAGAGGGACTCTGTCACCATTGAGACAGAGGCTGACCCCCGTGAGGATAAAGCTTGACCTACCCCAATGGAATAGCTAGCTGAAGTCGAAATTGATGGTCAAGACAAGAAAGTGCACGTCAGAGTCACCTTAAATGAAGAACAAAGTGACACTTTGACCTCTTTCTTGAAGGAATATCAAGATTTGTTCACTTGGAAGCCTAGTGACATGTCAGACATCAAAACCGACAAAATATGTCATGAGTTGCGGATAGACCCTTCTGTCAAGCCCATTGCTCAAAAGAAGTTGGAGGACTGCTCGAAGCCAAGTTTGTAAGGGAGGTGTGTTAGGATATAAGTGTGTCATACACTTATCCAAGATTGCTCGAAGCCATTTCATTATGTTTTCTGTTTGTTCATCCTTTCTTCTCTCGGTTCTCTCTTAATCTGAAGATGTTAACATGGTATCAGAGCTAAAACGAACCTGATTTCATCCTCAATTTCATTTGCTTCGTATCGATCAATGGAAGAATCTTCACCAGCTTTCGCAAACAAGACATTAACGCAACTTGTTGGAGAAGAAAATTCCAATCCTGGAAACAACAAGTCCTACTGTCAGTTCGTGGATACAATTTGGAGAGTCATTTGCACGGTATGAATGTAGCGCAATTCCTGGAGGATGACACAGGAGATGCAATGCCGAATCCAACCTATGCAAAATTCTTGTAGCAGGACATCTCCCTTGCTTCATGGCTTCTGGCTTCAGTGACATTTCAGGTCAGTAGAGGTTTGGTAGGATGTATGACTGTTGCCTCGATTTGCATCGTGATTTCTCATCCTCATCCACTACTAGGATAATGCATCTCTATGACAGATTAAAAGCTCGTAAAGATGTTCATCAATCTATGTGTGACTATTTTACTGAGATTCAAACTACCTGGGATAGTTTAGCTAGTTGTGGACATCCTATAGAGGAAATGCTGCAAATCTCGATAGTTCTTAACGGTGTGAAATGTCAATTCGATAGTGTCATAGTTGTTATCCATGCTAGTCAAAATCCTTACACTATTGTGAGCTCTGTTCATCTTGATGCTGAGGCCAGACAATCTGATTTGTTGTTTGATTCCAATGTATCTGCTAAACCAAAATCTTGATGCTAGTCAAAATCATTATACTATAGCTAATGTTGTTGCTATTAGTTCATCTGTATCTGGCAATTCTGTTAAATCACATGAGTCGGGTTATTCAGTCGCAAAGGATTTCTCATCTGCTCCTCCTGCTTCTGATGGTTTGTTACCTACACCTCAAGGAAATTATGGCAATCAACAATATGGAAGAGGCAGGAGGCGTAGTCGCGGTTATGGTAATAACAGTTCGTAGTGTCAGTTGTGCAGTAAATTTGGTTACTTAGTGCATAGAGGCTTCCATCGTTTTAATGTGCATTTCGTTGGAGTCACAGATCCTGCATCGAATTCAACTACTCCTTCTACTCATCTGACCTCCTGGTCAGATTCTTATAATTATGATGTGTTGTCACAACCGCAGCAGCAGGTTATTCCTTCTACTCAGCATCAACCACAAGCTTATCCTCCTCCTAAGTATCAGTCTCAAGTTAATCCTTACTCTCCTCAGTCTGGAACTTCTCTACTTCCTGCTGTTCCTTCTCAACCTGTCTTCCTTATTCTTCGTGTCCTGTTTCTCCATATCCTCAACCTGCCTTGGTTAATATTGCACCTATATATCTCTATATGTATTCACTGCCTTATTGTGGTAGTCCTGCCCCTGCATATGCTCCTTTTCCATCTCCTTAGTTCCCTGTCTCATCAGTACCTTCTCAGTCTCACTCATCTGATTCTTTTCAGGCCAATGTTGTCTGTGTTTCTCCTGTGGTTTAGACAGGCGGTGACTATTTTCCTGATTCCGGGGCTACTAATCATCTCACCAATGCCAATCCATCTCCTCATATGATCACCTCTTACACATGATCAGGTAAGGTGCTTGTTGGTAATGGATATTCTCTTCATATTTATGCTATTGGTTCATCTGTCATTCCTTCTGCTGATAAACAGCTATTGCCGAATAATATGTTATACACTCCCTCTGTTACTAGAAGTTTACTTTCCATGTCTCAGTTTTCAAAGGATAATCATGTTTATTTTTAATTCCATGCGACACATTTCTTGGTCAAGGACTCCATCTCCAATCGGGTGCTGCTCCGTGGTTTTAAATCTGGCGGTCTTTACATGCTTGTTTTGTCTAGTTTTCCCTTTTCTAGGAGTAGTATAGCTTTGTCTGCTGATGTTAGTCATGATCATTGTATGAGCTTAGCTGATAAACATGAGACTTCTTGCAATAATGCTGTTATGACATCTGAGACACCAATTCTGTAATTGAATGATAGTCCAATTATGAAATTGAATGTTAATGCTGCTAGGTTATTTCTGGTGATGTTGATGATATTCAGCTAGGTTGTTTTCTGAATGATTTCGAGTTTACTTGCTTTCTGTCTAATTTAAAGTCTAATGAAACATCCTAGTTGTGGCATATGCGTTTAGGGCATCCTTCTACGAATCTGCTTGTCAATTTTCTTAGACTTCAAAATATACCAACTAAACATCTTTCTACTGAATGTGTTCCCTGTGCAGTGGGGAAAAGCAAGAGACAACCATATGCATCCTCAACTTCAGTCTACTCATACCCCTTGGAGTTAGTTCAGGTGGATCTATGGGGCCCTGCTCTGTTCACCTTAATTAACAATAACTATTATTTGAGTATTGTTGATGTGTTTAGTCAATATACATGGATATACTTCTTACCTCGTAAATCAGATGTTGCTAAGGCCTTCTGTGATTTTCATGTCTTAGCTGAAAAATAGCTTGGGGTCAAATTGAAGGTTGTTCAATCTAATGGAGGTGGTGAGTTCTTCTTTCTCACTAAGTATGTTACTCAATTTGGTGTTTTACATCGTGTCACTTGCCCCTATTCTAGTCAGCAAAACGGTATGGTTGAGCGCAAGCATTGCCATATTGTTGAGCTTGGTCTGACCCTCCTTGTTTAATCTTCTGTACCTATGCATTATTGGATAGACTCCTTCTTCACTGATGTGTTCCTTATCAATAGACTCCCTTCTTCTTTGTTGAATAATTGTTCCCCTCATGAACTTCTGTTTCGTTATAAGCCTGACTATTCTTTTCTGCGTGTATTCGGTTGTCTTTGCTTTCATTACCTTCGTCCTTATTGATCACACAAACTTTCATTTCGATCCGAACCATATGTCTTTCTAGGCCACTGTTCTGATCATCGTGGTTATCGATATATGTCATCCTCAGGTAGAGTCTACGTTTCCCGCAATATAGTCTTTCATGAGACAACTCTTCCTTTTGTTGACTCAGCTAGTCCATTCTTTGCCACTCAAACCTCTAAGTGTTCTGCACCTTCAAAACCATTTTTCATCTCGTGTGATCCTTTCTTTCAGCAACCCACCTCTGTTCCCACTTTGGTTTCTAATTACTCTGGTCCTTCTCCTGCTCTTCCTAGCTCCTCAGAATATGTTTTACCTTCTCCTTCTTTTGTGTCATCTCCAGCGTTATCTCACAACAATGCATCTTTATCTTCTTCTTTACAAGTTGTATCTTCTCGTACTGGTGTTTGCAGATATGTTCCTTCTGGTTCAGCTCTTATTCCTGTTGATTCTTCTGGTTTTCCTGATTCCTCTCATCCTTCATCTACTTCTGCTTTGCCATTGTCTACAATTCAGTCCAATAAAGATCCTTCATCCTCTCTTTGATCCTGCTCTAAATCTTCAGTTAATGTGCACCCTATGAAAACTCGATCAAATACTTCTCTTCAATGTCTCACAGTGTCTTTGGTTAATCCTGAAGACTTGACTCAAATTGAGCCACGCAACATTCATGAGGCTATTCTTTCTCCACACTGGACCAAGGCTGTTGAAGAGGAACTGGCAGCTCTGTCCTTGAACAACACTTGGAGCATTGCCTCCTTACAATCAGGGAGGAACCCAATTGGCTGCAAATGGTTATTTCACATAAAAAAGAATGCCAATGGGGACATTGCCAGGTATAAAGCCCGCCTTGTGGCCAAAGGTTTCTCTCAAAAACCAGGTTTCGAATTCCAGGAAACATTTAGTCTGGTTATCAAATCATCCACAGTTCGTATAGATTTATCATTAGCTTTAACCCATAAATGGTGTCTAAGACAAGTGGATATTAATATTGTGTTTCTTCATAGGGATCTACATGAAGAAGTCTACATGGTGCAGCCCCCTGGTTTTGAGCAAACTTCAGCAGATTCCTCCTTGCTGGTCTGCAAAATTCAAAAAGCCCTCTATGGTCTGAAGGACGCACCCCATGAATGGTTTGAAAAATTGAAATCTTTTTTTCTCAATTCCCTTGATTTTAAAGTTTCGGTGTGTGATAGTTGTTTGTTTATAAAATTTGATTATGAGTTTTTTGTGTTGTTATTAGTTTACGTCGATGATAATGCAATCATAGGTACGTCTTCTTAACTTTTATTTGATATGGTTGATTCTATAAATTTGCAGTTCAAACTCAAGGATCTTGGCAGTCTCAACTATTTCCTTGGTATGGAGGTTGTGTCAGGAGATGTGTTTCTTTTGTTAAATCATAAAAAATACATTCTTTAACTGCTTGACAAGGTTGGAGTTGCTGATCAACCTAGCTTTCCTACACAAATGACTGGAACCTGTTTGTCACGACCATGTAGGGGTATCTGTGATGAACCTTTTTCATGATGAAACGTTATACAGAAGCACAATTGGTGCACTTCAACATGTTTGTGTCACAAGGCCAGGCATTCATTTTGCTGTGAAAAAATTAAGTCAGTACATGCAGACTTCCAACACAAGCAACTGGAAAGTTGTTCTTCATGTATTAAGATACTTAAAGGGCACCCTGAATCATGGTCTTCTATTTCAGACAAATCCTTCTCCTACTACTAACATCTCTCTAGTCTCTTTTTCGTATGCAAATTGGGGGTGATTTTGTTGATCGAAAATCTATTTCCGGACATGGTTTGGTGTTTTACGGTGCATTTGAGAATCTCATTTCACTGCGTTCTTTCCTTTTTGCTCTGTGTCTATACTCAGCCTCATTTCAGTTTATCATATTCTGTTCATATCTGGTCTCTTTTGGCATAAGGAATTAGTTGACTCCAAAAATAGGGTGATTCCTCAAGAAAACGCAAGATACTTCCGGACATCACCCTTGAGGAAGAAAAGATCAAGGCTCAAACCTTGCAATCATTTTGGTAAGATAGGATTTAAAACTCATCTGTCAAGAAAAAAAACAAATGAAAAGCAACGACTAGAATGCAAAGTCTAAATTCCGTGTGTTTATTAAGAAGAAAAAAAGAAAGAGAAGAATAGATCTCAAAAGGAAAAAATCTGTGATATGAAATGCAGCTGGTACGGTATCTGAATGGGGTTGTGTATCAGACAATGGGTGAATGTCGAGGATTAGCTCTGTTGTGATTAATCAAATGCTATGTTTACATCAGTTGTGTTGGCTGAAGTACGGTTAAAATTGTGCATTGTCAAGCTGTCATGATGTAGAACAAAAGTATGTTTAAGTATGTGCATCTTTGTGATAATACAAGTTGTACATGGTGCAAATGTCCTAGTGACACAAAGGAGAATTCGTGATATATCTTTGAGCTGAATAGTGTGTGAGGAGAAGATAAGGTTTTGCTTCAGATTTTTGGTCAGTTGAAGGCTTGTGGATTGCTCAAGAGTGTGCCAATGAAGTGGAGAAAAATGAGAAGATTGGATGGAACAAAGGAAGACATCCTCAAGACTCAAGAGCAAGATCAAGCATGGGGAATGGTAGGATATAAGTGTGTCATACACTTAAGTATTAGGGATATACTTATAATAATTCAAATATTATCTCCTACGGCTACTTCTATAAATAGTGTAGGTTTGTACTCAAACACCTTATCTTCATTCAATACCTTTTCATTTTGTTTTCAGTTTGTTGATCATTTCTTCTCTCGGTTCTCTCTTAATTTGAAGATGTTAACAAGGTGCACTTTCAGAGTTAGGTCACCAACCCAGTGTCGGTGAAAAAGTCAAACGGAAAATGATTTATGTGTGTGTATTTCAAAGACTTAAGCAAGGTTTGCCCAAAAGACTCTTACCCCCTACCGCGTATTGATCAGCTGGTGGATGCAATCTTTGGTCACGAAATGCTGAGTTTTATGAACGCATATTCCGACTACAATCAGACCTGAATGCACCCAGATGATAAAGCCCACACCGCATTCTACGCAAACGACAATATCCTTTGCTATAAGGTAATGTCTTTCAGATTAATCAACACAGGGGCAACTTATCAGCAAATCGTGAATTGCCTGTTCAAAGATATGCTGGGGCGAAACAAGATCGTGGCCGATGCACCCGCCTCGTACAATGTCATTCTGGGGAGGACCATCATCAATCCTAACAAGATCCTTACCTCCAGAGTCCACCAAAAGATAAAGTTTCCCACGTAGAATGGAATTGGAGAAGTTCTAGGTGATCAGTCATCACCGACATAATCTGTCATGAGTTGCGGATAGACCTTCCTGTCAAGCCAATTGCTCCAAAGAGAAGGTCATTCAGACCAGACAAGTGTTAGAGATTAGGCAGGAAGTTGGAAGACTGCTCGAAGCCAAGTTTGTAAGGGAGGTGCGCTTTCAGAGTTAGGTCGGCAACCCAGTGTCGGTGAAGAAGTCGAACGGAAAATAATTTATGTGTGTGGATTTCCGAGACTTAAACAAAGCCTACCCAAAAGACTTATACCCCCTATCGCGTATTGATTAGCTGGTGGATGCAACCTCTGGTCATGAAATGCTGAGTTTTATGAACGCATATTCCAACTACAATCATATCTGAATGTAACCAGATGATAAAGACCACATCACATTCTACGCAAATGGTAATATCCTTTGCTATAAAGTAATGCCTTTCAGAATAATCAACGCGGGGGAACTTATCCGCCAATGGTGGATTGTCTCTTCAATGATATGCTAGGGCGAAAAAAGATTGTGGTCGACGCACCCCCTCGTACAATGCCATCCTGGGGAGAACCATCATCAATCCTAACAAGATCGTGACCTCATCGGTCCACTAAAAGATAAACTTTCCCACACTGAATGGGATTGCAGAAATTCTAGGTGATCAGTTATCCTTACGTTAATGCTATGTGAACTGCATTTGTAGGAAGAACTAGAGGGAGTCTCTCACCATTGAGATAGAGGTTGACCCCCGTGAGGATAAAGCTTCACCTGCCCTAATGGAGGAGCTTGCTGAAGTCGAAATTGATGATCCAAAGAAGAAAGTGTGCGTCGGAGCCACCTTAAATGAATAACAAAGGGACGCCTTGACCTCCTTCTTGAAGGAATATAAAGAGTTATTCACTTGGAAGCCCAGTGACATGCAAGACATCAGCACCGACATAATCCGTCATGAGTTGCGGATAGACCCTTCTGTCAAGCTAATTGCTCCAAAGAGAAGGTCATTTAGATCAGACAAGTGTTGGCGAATAAGCAGGAAGTTGGAAGACTGCTCGAAGACAAGTTTGTAAAGGAGGTGCGCTTTCAGAGTTAGGTCGCCAACCTAGTGCCGGTTAAGAATTCGAACGGAAAATGATTTATGTGTGTGGATTCCCGAGACTTAAACAAGGCCTACCCAAAAGACTCCTATCCTCTACCGCGTATTTATCAACTGGTGGATGCAACCTCTGTTCATGAAATACTTAGTTTTATGAAAGCATATTCCGACTACAATCAGATATGAATGCACCAAGATGATAAAGCCCACATCGCATTGTACGCAAACGATAATATCCTTTGCTATAACGTAATGCATTTCAGACTAATCAACACAGGGATAACTTATCAGTGAATGGTAAATTGCATGTTCAAAAAGATGCTGGGGCGAAACAAGATTGTGGCTGACGCACCCGCCTCGTACAATGTCATCCTGGGGAGGACCACCATCAATCCTAACAAGATTGTGACCTCCACAGTCCACCAAAAGATAAAGTTTCCCATGCCGAATGGGATTAGAGAAACTCTAGGTGATCAGTTATCCTTACGTCATACTATGTGAGCTACCTTTGCAGGAAGAACCAGAGGGAGTTTCTCGCCATTGAGATAGAGGTGACCCACGTGAGAATAAAGCTTGACATAGATGCCTCAATGGAAGAGCTAGCTGAATTCGAAATTGATGGTCCAGACAAGAAGGTGCGCGTCAGAGGCGCCTTAAATGAAGAAAAAATGGACGCCTTGACCTCCTTCTTGAAGGATTATAAAGAGTTACGCACTTAGAAGCCTAGTGACATGCTAGAACTCAACACCAACATAATCGGTCATGAGATGCAGATAGACCCTTTTCTCAAGCTAATTACTCAAAAGAGAAGATCATTTAGATCAGACAGGTGTTTGGCGATCGAGCAGGAAAATGGAAGACTGCTCATAGCCAAGTTTGTAAGGGAGGTGCGCTTTCAGACTTAGTTGACCAACCCAGTGTCGATGAAGAAGTCGAATGGATAATGATTTATGCGTGTGGATTTCTAACACTTAAACAAGGTCTGCCCAAAAGACTCCTACCCCCTACCGCGTATTGATCAGCTGGTGGATGCTACCTATGGTCATACAATGCTGAGTTTTTTGAACGAATATTCCAACTACAATCAGATATGAATGCACCCAGATGATTAAGCCCACATCACACTCTACGCAAACGGCAATATGCTTTGCTATAAGGTAATGCATTTCAGATTAATCAACGCAATAGTAACATATCGGTGAATGGTAAATTGCATGTTCAAAGAGATGATGGGGGGAAACAAGATCGTTGTTGATGCACTCGCCTCGTACAATGCGATCGTGGGGAGGACCACCATCAATCCTAACAAGATCCTGACCTCCACAGTCCACCAAAAGATAAAGTTTCCCATGCTGAATGGGATTGGAGAAATTTTAGGTGATGAATTCGCCTTATGTCAATGCTAAATGAACTACCTACGCAAGAAGAATTAGATGGCGTTTCTCGCCATTGAGACAGAGGCTTACCCCCGCGAGGTAAAGCTTGATCTTCTCAAATCAGACGTATCTATGATGATAAATTTAGCAGAAATCAAGGAAAATCAAAACATTGACATCGAAATCCAACTAAAGATCAAGAACGGATATATGAATCAAAGATCAGCTGTGCTTCTTGGGCTTCTAGTAAAATACTGAGCCACAGACGGCGAGGGCGGAAACCACAGCGAACACCACCATGCAACACTACAGGCAACCTCCGGATCTTCTCGACGTCACTATTAATGGAGATACAGTGTAATGAAGGAGCTGGCTGTTGTGATGTTTTATGGTTGTTGTGCTGCTCTTGACTTTTGAATGTTGACTGCTCTAGTTGTATTTCTTTAGCGTCTATTGTTTTTTTTTAATAATATATATATATACATACATATATATATATATATGATCCCGTTTCCGTCTAGTTTAGGGTACCCAGATAAGAGAACTGGAACTGAATAAATAGGTTCTTGAATGTTTTCCTAGGAACCTACCCTATTTTTAAAACTTCTATCTGGAACCTACCCAAAGTGTCGGTTCCGGGTCCAAATGGGTAATTTGCTCACCCCTCAAACACTTCCAGATGAAGCCAGACTCTTCAGACAAGATGGTCAAGTAGGCGATTGAGTTAAGAAAATTCATAATCAAGTTTGTCCCGAAAACGGCTATTAAAGGTCAAGCTCTGGGAGAATTCATAGTGGAAAGTACCGGGAACGGTCTTACTAAAGCGAAACAAGAATAACCAAAAGTAAAAGAGAAAGTCTAAGAACTCTATATCGATGGATTTGCTCCAGAGATCGTTCTGGCGCAGTAGTAGTACTCATCCCACCTAAGGGTGAGCCCATTATGTATGCAATCACCCTCACATTAAAGGCAACCAATAATGAAGCTGAGTATGAGACACTTGGAATTTGACTACGACTCGCTAAGGGAATGGGTATAACCTTGTTGAAGGTGAAAAGAGACTCGGAATTGATTATCAATCAGATCAATGGAAACTATTAAGCAATGGGGAAAAATGAAGAAGTACATCAGTATTTCCAAAAGACTTATTGCTAAAATACCAACTTTCGCGATAGAGTCGATCATTCGCCAAGACATCCGATTAGAAGATTCTTTAAGCAAGCTGACGTTCGGGGGAAGAAGAATGTAGGAAGTACACTTCCTGGAACAAGCACTATGCTCGGTACTTGAAAACGAGTTGAAGTCTTCAACATTCAAGAGCAGAACAACTAGATGACTCTGTACCATAACTTTTTGAAAAAATGAACCATTATAGATGGGGAACTTTATAGGCGAGGATTCTTAACTCCCTATTTACGATGCATTTCTCATCTAGAGGCATAAAGAGTCATGTATGAAACTTGCGAATGGGTTGCCGCATGCCATGAAGGTGCATGTTCTCTCGCGAAAGATTTTCAGATTAGGTTACGCAGTGGAATTAACAAAAAGGTGTTTGACTGGTCAACATTTCTCACCAAGAACTGGTCGATCACACACATTGCTCTCTCTGATTGCGGGTGCCTGACTTTCTCCCAATGGAGAATCAACATCCTTGGGCCCTTTCCCATAAGTACTGGGCCAAGAAACCACATCATCGTGACGATCAACTATTTATGCAAGTGGATAGAGGAAAAGCATTGGCTTCTACAACCGAATTTCAAGTGATCAAATTTTTAAAGGTCAACATAATCTCGCGGTTTGGCATTCCCACGATCCTTATAAGCGAAAAGGGACCACAATTCGTGGGAAAAGAACTTAAATGGCTCTGCAAAGAATGCCATATTGATCACAAATTCAACTCAGTCCATCGCCCCCAAACCAACAGACAGACCGAAGCATCCAACAAAGTAGTCCTGACAGGACTTAAGAAAAGAGTTCAAGCCTTAAAAGGAAACTTGTTAAACGAGTTGGACAACGTGTTGTTGGCTATCAGAACGACGCCTATAACCGTAACTGGGAAAACACCATTCAGTATAGTGTACGGATACGAAGAAATGACACCCACCAAAATAACTGTGCCCACCCACAGGATCCTACACTTTAATGCTAAAGCTAACGACCTCGAGCGACTCACTGACCTCAACCTAGTTGAAGAAAAGCGAAGGCAATTTGATGAAGCACAAGCTAGAATGAGGCTGGCGACCGCTCGGTACTTCAACAAAAACGTTAGCGCTCACCAATTTTTCGTGTAAGAGATGGTTATGAGAAGGAATGGATTTAAAAATTTGGACCAGCATAATAAACTCTCGACCAAGTGGGAAGACCCGTACAAGGTAGTAGAAATCGTCGCACTAAAGGCATACTACTTGGAAAACATGTAGGGTACAACACTAGCTCGTCCTTTTAATTCCCAACATTTACGAAAGTTTTATGCATAACTTGTAATCAAAAGTATGTCAATAAAACAAAATATTCATTCGTACAAGCATAACCACTCGAACGACAACGAATAAAGCCTCAAGAGCGGACGAACCAACTAGGTAAGAATCCCTCTAAAAATAATAAGACCTAATGAAAATAGGCGGACGAACCAACCAGTCTCCTCAGTTAGATGAAAAGAGGATTGCGAACGAACCTCCAAGGGTAAGAGTTCCTCTCCCAAAAATACCTAAAAGAGGGGCGAACGAACTAGCAAAGTAAGAGTTCCCCCCAAACTAGGCAAAAAGAGCAGACAAACTAGAAAAGTAACAGTCTCTCTGCGTATAAAAAGACCTAAGGAAGAAGGCGAACGGACCTACACCAAGAGTAACAGTTCCCTTCAAACCTAGGCAAAATGGAGTGGACAAACTGTCAAAGTAAGAGTCCCTCCAAAGCAAAAGCTTAAGAGAGCGAAAGAACCTTATAAGGTAACAATTCCTCTAAAACGCTAAGGGGGTGAACGAATCTAAGGTAACAGTTCCCTTAATGCGAGCAAATCTAAGGTAACAGTTTGCTCAAAGGCAAACGAATCTAAGGTAACATCTCACTTAAAGTCGAACGAATCTTAGGTAATAGCTCCCTCAATGGTGAACGAATCTAAGGACAATGGCACCCTAAAAGGAGAACGAATTTGTTAAGGATAATCGTTCCCTTTAAGGCAAGACTAATCATTGGGTAATAGTTCCCTTAAGAAACTTGGCGAAAGGAACAAACGAACTAAAAAAGCAACAGTCCTTCCTCAAAAGCCTTAAGGAGCAAAATAAATTCAAAGGTAACATTTCCTCCTAAAGTCCAAGACCTTTCAAAAACAAGAAGGCAAAGACTATTCGACTAAAGCTAACGCGAAGTTGGAAACAAGTATGGTCAAATTTCTTACAACTCCCGAACAGTTCGACATCGAAAATAACCAAGTATATTCAAAGTCAAACAGAGTAAAGACTTACATAATGAAAAATGCATCAATTATATTCAAATATATATCTGAGTCAATGGTCACAGCGAAAATAATCACAAAATTCTAGAGGAAAGGGAAAACAAACTACCTCTCATTTATAAATGGGGGCAATACATAAGAAGAGAAAAAATAGCAAAAGCATAAGGAGGTCAGGTGACTTTGCGACGATGTAATCTTTCTTGGCATAGGAGACTTCTTCAACTTGAAGCTCTACACCAAATAAGTCATCTGGAGGCCTCGAGCATCAAGGCCTGGGCTCCTTAGGAGTTGCAGTCTCCTTCTCGGCTCCGGGGGAAACCTTCTCCTCGCCAAAATCAGCAGGAGGAACTTCCTTGGCATAGACACTCTCAAGTAAATTCTGGAGTGACTTCACCTCCCGAAGAGGAAACTTGGGATCTATTCCCTGGATCTCATCGACCAAGACCTGGAGATAGGCAGACACCTTAGCATTCATCACCTCCAAAACACAGTCGGTGAACTCCTCGAACCTCTTAAAGTCCTCGACTACGCTCTTGGGGGACGGGAAATCATTTAGCCTTAGCTCGAGCTGTTTCTTCTCGACCCTGAAGGTATCCCTCTACTCCCGAGCCTCCTTCGACTGAGTGGAGTATTGGTCAGACTCCTTGGTCCGACCCTAAATCCGGAGCCTGTCCTCCTCAGCAAGCTTGATCTGATCTTCTCTCATCTTGATTGAGGTCAGCAACTCCCTCTCCCTCTCCACAGACTCCTGTCGAGCTTGCTCCACCAGCTCGGTCGAGTCTTCGGGCCTCAGCTTAAGATCCTTCACATATTCGGGGTCACACCCCAAGCTCCGGAATTGCTCAAGCTCGATGAGTAGGTCAACCTTCTTATCGGCGAACTTCCCTACGATCCGCCTGATCGCCGTCTCTTCGCGGACGAGCTGACAAAAGCAAAAAAGGGGTCGAGTTAAGGAGATTTAAAAGAGTCAAGAGAGAAATAGAAACACAAAGAAAATGTCTATAAAGGGGCAGAGATTAAAAGGCGTTCTCATAACGACCTCGTTCAGTTAAGATGGGACTTCCCCCCTCCCCCCCCCCCCCCCCCCATCCCGTTCAGAAGGTGCATGCAGAGGTTTAGGTTACCCTCCAACACCGTTTTATCTGAAATCTCCGTCTCCTGGAGAGAAAGGCAAGGGAACCAGAGACCCCTTGGATCAGCCCCCTTTGGCGACTGGTGAAGATCCACCAATTAACAGTACTCCTCGGTGAAAGGAGTCATGGAAGTTGTAGCCATGGTTGAGCCCCAGGTTGGGACCCTCTTCCGATCCACAGACTCTCTCGAAGGATTGGTTGCACCGCAGTCGCTCGCGGGGGTATGAGCCTAACTCCGGGGGCAGGAGCCTTACTCTGGGCAGGAGCCTCACTCCGGGTTGGGTGGGACGAGTTAACATGAATTTATCCCACCTTTTCTTTGTTGATGATCTCATTCTCATGGGAGAGGCAACACCTGAAAATTGTAACTGTATCAACTCAATTTTAGAAGATTTTTGAGTCATTTTCATGGTTTTCTCGACAAATGTTCCTACTACCAAAAGAACAGAGCTCTCAAGTGTATTAAAGTTTAAAACAGTTCAGAATTTTCGGTCTTATCTTGGTTTTCCTCTTGATTTGTCAAACTCAAAAGTTAACTCCTTTAACTTTGTTCTGGATAAAGTTAGGAAAACAATTTCTGGTTGGATGGCAAATCTTTTATCAATGGCCGGTAAGCTCACTTTGGTCAAATTGGTCTTGACCATGATCCCCTCCTACTATATACAGTGTACTATGTTTCCTATTTCAGTGTGCAAAGAACTGGACAGGATTAACAGGAACTTTCTTTGGGGCTCCACGAACCAAAAAAGGAAAATTCACTTGATCAGTTGGGATGAAATTACAAAACATAAAAATCTAGGGGGTTGGTATTCAATATGCGATGTATCTAAACAAAGAACTTCTGGGGAGTTAGAACGTTTAAGCATAATGGAACTTCTCTCACTACTTCAAGCAAATTATCATGTAATTGGAAAGCAATCGATGAAGGTATGACTACTCTTAAACTGGGATCGAGGTAGGTGCTGGCAAATGGCAGGGATATTAAATTCTGGCACGATACTTGGGTGGGTGGATAATCCGTACAATCATCTATATATGCTCCACTTAAGTATGAGGTAGACAACTTAATGGTAGGAGATGTCTTCCACAATGCCGAGTGGAACCTAAACAGAAGTTCTTTTGATTTCCCGAAAATAATTTTGGAGCTGTTCAGGAGCACTCCAGGGGACATGACCAATGTCTCTTTGGACACTCAAATATGGAATTTCTCAAACTCGGGGAGTTTCACTACTGCATCTGCATATTCTCTTTTAGCGGGTCATTTCTCAAATAGCCAGGTACTTGACCAGTGGGCTTGTGTTTGGAAAATTCAAACTACTCCAAAAATTCAGTAATTTATTTGGTTGTGCCTTAAAAACAGACTAGCCACTTGCAAATTATTGAACCATAGGGGGTGCAATTTGAGCCTGATCTGCATAATTTTTCATTTTGAGGCGGAGGACAACAATCACATCTTGCGTGGGTGTGAGCATGCAAAAACGATGTGGAATTCAGTCTCATAGTCGTCCATTCTTGGGCAATCCTTCCACTATCTTTTGAATGATCGGAACAAGTTTGGTTGTCAGGTATCGGGGGGCCCTGTTCAAGGAGTTGATTGGAGTTTCTTATTTCCTTATGCTTTATGGACTATTTGGAAAAATAGTAACTCGCTTATTTTTAATAATAAATATGCTTCTTCTTTTCCTTATAATCTATGTTTATCTGAGGCCAAGTTTTACCAAAATGTTTATCTTGCGAGTCAGACCACTAATCAGTTTCTCTCCATCGATATTAGTTGGGTACCTTCAAAAAAGGATTTGTCTAAAATCAATACAGATAGAGTGGCTAAGGGAAACCCAGATTTTGCAGGATCGGGTGAGGTGATCAGTGATTATAAGGGCAAATGAGTAGCGAGATTCTCAAGAAATGTGGGTTGCTCCAACATCGTCACTGCGGAATGTTGGGTCATCTGAGCTGGCCTTCTACTGGAAAAAAACACTCTGATTAAATTAAATTCACCTAGAAATGGACGTCCTCTCGGTTAATAAGGTAATCTCTAACGAAAATATGTCAAATTTAAAATTAATGTCCATCATTGCGGATTGTAGGAAGCTCTTGATGCAGTTCGAAAGAATGAAGTTCATACATATGTTTTGAGAAGCAAATGTGGTCGCTGATATCATGGCAGACATGGCGATCAACCAGCATCATGTTTTTTTTAATTTTATAATTCCCCTCCTAAGGAAACTACTAACGTGCTCCGTAAAGACGCTATTAGTTTTTCATTTTCGAGAATTGTTAAAGTTAGATGGTTTTGGTTTGTAGTTTGAACTTGGGTGCAAAGTTTGTCACCTATAGTGGTTTATTCCATAATTATCAACAAAAAAAAAGGATGATGTTGGAACACAGTACATATCGAGAATTTACTTCTACACTGCATAACTCAATGTCTCTATCAATCTCCTAAATTTATATGTTTGACATAATGTAGATGATATTCAAGCAAACACAAATTTCCTATGGAGTAAATGTACACATCAACTAATTTTGGCGTCCAGACTTCTAATTCACATAAATTATATCATTTAATTTGTATCTCTGAATTTATACTTTGTAGTGATTGAACAATGTCATGAAATTAGTGAATTTCATATTGTAAAATCGAATCAAATTATTTCAGGTTGTGTCGTTTCACATGACATATATGTTTTCTTTATATTTTATTTTTATTAAAAAGTTTTTTTTTTGGCCATCCTTTTTTTAAAAAGTTAATCGTGTTACAGTGCGTTTTTTGTGTGACCTGCTAGTTAATCGTGTCATATTCGGGTTTGGAGACACATTTAAGATCTATTCATTGACATATAACACAATTATAACACACAATCATTAGTGATACGATATAATTAAACACGACACACACGAATTGACACCATTAAACATAAGTGAGTAAACAATAAAAATTTAAACAAAAAAACAAGATTTGTCAAATTAAGTTACCAAATAAGTAATTTATCCTAATAAAAAAATGAATGAGGGTGAAAAAGATGAAGAAATAATCAGATAAATGTTATGAACATTTCAACAAAACCAAGAGTTTATTAGTTTGTGAAAAATTATATAAATGATTAAAAATTCAGCACTCCTTTATGTTTAATTCAAAACAGTAAAATTAGGGGCCCATCTATAGATTTTGAAACACAATTGTTTTTTAATACCAGAAACTGAAATATAAAAGAGTGTTTTTGTACCACACCAAACCCAAATAAATATGAGCTAGGTTGTTATGACAGATAGACGACCAATAATTTATATAGGGTAAAATACGACATTGTCCCCTAAGGTTTACGCCGATTTTAAAATTCCCCCACAAAGTTTAAAGTCCTCCCTAATGTTTGGAAATGATGAAAATTTCATCCATTACCAATGACTAACAGATGCTCTTTCAAGATAAAATTTTCATAATTTTCAAACATTAGGGGGACTTTTGGGGACTTTTAAAATAGACGTAAACTTTAGGGGCAATTTCGTATTTAATCCATTTATATATATATGTGTATATTACTTTTGATTCATTTTTTCCCCATTTTTTAAATAAAAATAATTTAAAGATGTAACATAAATCTTAACATTATTTTATTTCAATAAATTTTAGAAGATCATATACTTTATTAGGGGTGAGCTTGGGTGGGCCAGGCCGTTTTTTTTGGCAAGACCGAGCCCGAGCCTGAAATTTCGGTCTTCACCTTTGGAGAACCGAGACCGAGACCGACTTCGATATAAAAAGTCCGCCCGAGTCGGTCTTGCTTGACTCGGGCCGATCTCGATCCATTACCGAAATTTCAGTCCAAAAACAAACAAACTTTGTTGTCCAAATTTTCACCAAATTTAGAATATACAAACACAAAACACAATGTATCAAACATAAAATCCAAACACACATTATAAATACAGAACATGAACTAACATCCCAAACTAACAGCCTAACATGAATGTTCTTAAGAAATAATTGAGCTGCCACAGCATCAGTCCTGTTCTGGAGCCTGTAGTATGAATCATAGTTATCAAATGATGCATATCACGACATTTATACATTGTTGAATAAAATCGTCATATTTAAGTGTGTATATAAAACAAGTAATGTCAAACTTTATCATAAAGAAGCCTACCAGCTGTAAAAACTCATCCCAGGAGTATATGGCCAGCCCATGCTTCTCAACCTCTTCCTTCTGTTCAGCATTAACTCTTCCAAAACTTACAATTGCTTCATGAAATTTAGATACATTGTGCTATTGGGGAAAGTCTTCAACAACTGCAAAGAAAGATACTATATTTGTATTGATTAACTATTTTATCACTTTTATTACCATAATATATAAAGATATACACCTCAGGTATCTCTTTCTCCTCAACAAAAGCCATTGAAACTTCTGCATGACATAGAATAAACTCCACAGCACCAGCACCTGCACCATTCAACCAAATTAGAGTACTGAACTTCCTGGTATTAACCAAAAAAAACTCAATCCCATGAGAGAGTATTGCATACCTAAAGGGTCATAGAGAGGCACACAGAAGATCCCATGAGCATTACAAGCCTGCATTGCATTAGCTTACTTTAGTAACCTATCTTATTGCCTACAGAGACAACATCCTTTTATCCAAAAATTCATAATAGCCCATGCTTACGAATTTAATTGTGCAATAATAAATTCACCCTTTGAAAATTCTGCTCCTCAGACAGCTCAGAATCATTCACTTCACAACCGTGCTACACTTACGGATTCAAAACAATCGAAGATAACAACCGTGCAAGATCTTTTAGGGATTCAAAACAACCGTGCTACACTTAGCCAATCAGTAAATTGAAAAACAATCGAAGTAAATTGAAGAACAATCGAAGTAAATTGAAGAACAATCGAGATAAATTGTGACCTAAATCGCTAAGTAAACGAAGAACACTTACTGGAGGCGTGAGGTGACATGGCGAGAGGCGGAGGGAGGAGGGCGGAGGCAACAGCGAGATGCGGAGCCGCGGAGGCGACGGCGAGATGCGGAGCCGCGGAGGCGACGGCGAGATGCGGAGCCGCGGAGGCGAGGGAGAGAGTCGAAAGACGGGAGAGACAGAGACTGAGCTAAGAGACCTAATGGCTAATGGTGGCTAATGTAATTGTAAACGTAAATATTAGGTTTTTAGACAACTCGGGTCGGGCCGGTCCAAATCGGAAATTTCAGGAAAAAGCCCGAGACCGGGCCCGACTTTAGAAGAAAAAACCCGCCCGCTCGGTCTCGGTCCTAGTCGGTCTCGGTCTTAGTCGGGACGGTCTCGGGACGGTTTTGTCGGGATTTCGGTCCAACCAGTCTTTTTTGCTCACCCCTATATTTTATGTATATTTAACTTATAAGTTTTTTTTAGTATTGTGCACACTTACATATATTTAACATATATTTTATGATATGTTATATTTTATAGTGCTTTTGTAATACTTTTAAATTTGTTTGATGCTTTTCTTCACTTTTTTATTTAATTAATCTAAAAGATTGGATTAAGTATCCTTAGAATTAGAAAGGGCACACTTACAAGGGTATTTATTGATTTTTCTGAATTTTGTGTTAATGATTAGACAAATTTCTCATCCTTGTCGAGGACTGACACACAAGAGAGTGAGTAATCAGAAGTTGAATTCTTTTATACAATCGAGCATTATATTAAAAGTAATAAATAAATCAGAAAATATGGAAATGAATTTATTTATGAGAATAGTTAATAAATTGGAAGCATAAGCAAGGTTTTGAAGTTGTCTAGATTTGAGGTGGTCACTGACATGCCTTTCCGCCAGAATGCGAGAGCTCTTTTTTTTTTTAAATAGAATAGATTCTTTCAAATAAGGTCATTCACTTTTTTAGTTTTTTTTTTTTTTTTTTTGTTCAGAGATACTCGTTTCATTTGATGAAATAAAACGGCATGACAAAACATGTCACGGTTGTTCATTGTTACAATCATTAACTAATAAACATATGCGAGGGAGTGGAGGTCGGGAGACTCAATCATTTAACACGCACTCTCATTCTAGCTTGCCTTGCTATCCAGTTTGCACATTCATTTGTGACAAAAGTGTCAATCGAAAGGGGATGAGATTCTGTAGCCACAGCGGGAAGTTTTGTCACACCAAGGCGGAGTGCGTCCAACTGATCAGATTCCCCGAAGGGTGGAGAAACATGAAAGGATAACAACATCAACGCCAATAACGTCATCGCCATGGGACTAAAGATGCTAAGAAAAGAAACAGTCCAACGATCACATTGTGTTCTTATTTGCCTCCTCGCATACAAAAAATTGGCTACGCTTGTACCCATGAGTAAAATCTCTCTGAGAAACAAAACAAAATGTCAATGTTGATCAAAATCAATGAGGCGTCAATAACGGCAAAGGCCATTGAATTTTTCATCAGCCAGGACATCATCGTGTGTCATGGGATGCCGAAGTCAATCATCACCAACAATGCCAGAAATCTAAATTGGTCGATGGATTGTGATCAAACCTAAAAATTCATGTTCATAACGCCCACAAATGAATGGCGCAGTGAAAACAACAAATAAAGCACTGACACAACAAACTGCCTTAGACATTCATGGCATACAGAGCCTCAATACGAATGTAAACAAGAACAACCCCATTCTCCCTTGTTTACGAGACCGAAATCGTGTTGTCAATTGAAGTAAAAATCTTGTCAGCCAGGATCCTCGTCGAGGCAGAAATGGACGAGTAAGAGTGGGCTAGATGCAAACATCGCGTTGTGCCACGAGCAATTGTACAATCAACGCATGACTCGTGTATTTAATAGGAAGAAGCGCTCGAGAGAATTGCAAGCAGGCAGTGTAATTCTCAAAAAACAAATCCTTCGAGTCAATCCAAACTCTCGGGGCAAGTTTGTGCCTAAAATATGAAAGGACTTATGTTGCCAAAAAGACTTTCAGCAGAGGAGCCATGATCGTTACTCGCATGGACAACAAAGAACTCCGCAGTCCAATCAATATGGACACAGTAAAAAAACTCATAACCAATAAGCGAGCCTCCAAATGTGAGAAAATTTCCGCTAAATCGAAAACCCGAAAGGGCGGTTTAGGCAAAATTTAGGGAAGAGGGTCATGATTAAAAATCCCTAAAAAGGGCGATCATGGCAAAAGAAGATAAATCAAATCTCTGCTAGGTTGAAAACCTGAAAGGGCAACCTAGACAAAAATTAAGGGAACCGAGAGGTGCGGTAAAAACAAATACCGTAGGAAAATGAAAGATAATCAAGAGATAAAAAAAAGTGAAGGACGGTGTTTCCCACAGTAGCAATCAAAAGAAGTTGTGATCAGCATTAATTTGAGATGACTCGACAACTTGCATGGGTACACCTTGTGAACATACCATGAATGGTTTTAGGGAACTCTATCAAGAAGGGCACCAAAGTCGATTAATGAGAAAACAAGTCGAGAAGTCCACACAAGCATTCGAACATCTCGAAAAGGATTTTTACCTCCAAAGTGAATTACAAGCTGATGAGCGGAGTCTTTAAGTGTTCAACCTATGCAAGTCATCCTCAACGACCGGAACATATATGTGTCCAGCTTCTAGGAGTCACAAGCTGACAAGCGAAGTCTTTAGGTGCTCAACCTCCGTAATTCATCCTCAACAACCAGGACCTCTAGATGTCCAGTTTCTGGTAATTACAAACCAACGAACGGAGTGGTTAGGTGATCAACCTCCGCGAGTCATCATCAACAATCAGGACTTGTAAATGTCCAACTTCTGAGAGTTACAAACTGACAAACGAAGCGTTTAGGTTCTCAACCTCCGCAAGTCATCCCCGACGACCAAGACGTGTAGGTGTCCAGCTTCTAAGAGTCACATTCCAACGAGCGGAGTCTTTAGGTGATCAACCTTAGCAAATCATCCTCAACAATTCTTCTGGCCAAAACAATCCTCAACCTCTAGCTCGTTGATGGCAAAAATAAAAATCATCGACAAACAGGACATGAAGTTATTCATCTTCTGGGAATCACAAGCCGACAAGCAGATCCTTTAGATGTTCAGCCTCCGCAAGTCATCCTCGACGACCAACACCTGCAGTTATCCAACTTCAAGGAGTCACACGCCGATGAGTAGAGTCTTTAAGTGTTCAGCCTCCGCAAGCCATCCTCGACAACCATGACCTGTAGGTGTCCAGCTTTTGGGAGGCACAAGTTGATGAGGGTTTAGGTGCTCAGTCTCTGCAAAGCATCGTCAACAATCGGGACTTGTAGGTGTCAAAATTTCGAAAGTTGCATGATAATGTTTGTCTACTATGTAAATAATGAATCAAAATGAATCATAAATCAGTTGTTTGTCTTTGAACACACACTTATGAGATCACTTCCATGAGTGTGTTTTCAAAGAGGGGCCAAAATACCTTACGCAAGGCACCAAACCGAGAAAAATTGAGATAGAAACAAATACATATATAATTATGAACAAAAGTTATATATATATATATCACATTCAGCCATTATATGATATATATATATATATATAATAAAAAAAATATAACAAAAGTTTTCCCATCCATCACATGCTTGTGTGCCACCCTCCTATATAAAAATCAAAAAGAAAAAAATGGATCAAAGCATGCTACAACTCTTCGCGCCAATTCCTATGTCAAGATTGCCCATGGCTTTATTTTATTATTAAAATAATACAATTTTCTCTATAAATACCTAAGTAGACCGGAGGTTAGGGAGGGGGAGTTGAAGGATGACGAGAGCTACAACATGGGGAGGAGAAGGGAAGAGAGAAAATGAGAGTGAGTGAGAAAACAAAGTGAGTAAAAAAACTATATTGGTAATTATCGGTTTCAGTTTCTCGTACGGTATTTAAACTCCGAATGAGTTAGGTATATTTCTCTCATATTCAATATTGTATTTGTATTTTCTAATGTGAATGAAATTGAGGTTTTATATACATATATTATATATATATGTAATAATATATATATATATATAATATGTCTATGTGATACTATATATATGTATATGTGATATTATATATATGTATAATATATATATATATATATATTATGTATATGTGATACTATATATATGTATATGTATGTTATATATATATATATATATATGTAGAATCTATGTGTGATATTATATAAATAATATATATATATATATATATATTATTTATATGTGATAACAAAAATATTTTCAAAAATGACTTAGGTCATCCCTGAACTTTGATGAAGGTTACAACTCGATTCTTAGACTCTCGGGTCATTCTGGAACTTTATCGAGTGTTATAAACTAAACTAGAAAAGTTTGGGTCAGGGAAAGACAGGTCCGATGTCCGACACTTAGTAAATAGTGAATAATCAAGCTTCGACTGACTATAACCAGTTCTAATTAAAACATCACACAATTTTACGTTCCACTGTCTACTTGCTTATTTCAACCCATAAAGAGCTTTTCGCAATTACACACCAGATTCTTATCATCCCTTTTATCAAAACCTTCTAGCACACACATATATACTTCCTCATCTAAGTCCCATTGTAAAAACGCATTATGGAGATCCATTTGATACAGGGGTCATTCATAAACAGAAGCTAGAGCAAGCACAGTCTGAACAGTGTTCATTTGTGCAACAGACTAAAAAGTTTCAAAATAATCTATTCCATAGCTCTGATAATTGTCAGACAATTTACCATATGACACAAATTTTTCAATAGAATGAGCATGGGATGCATTATATACTTCATAATCCTTCATTCATATGGGGGGAGGGGGTTAATGGCTCTTCTAGACCAACTTGCAGTGGGTCTAGAAGAGTCAGCTACAGGACGCACGTTTTCTATGGAAGATCCATCAGTCAATATGAGACTCATCAATGAGCTGTCAATTCGAGTCAACCCTTCGGGTTCAACCCCGCCCATCGTACTGTGCAGATCAACCCAGACCTGACCCGTCGTACTGTGCGGAACAAGTTTTGTGACCCGAATCTGACTTGGCGGGTGGGCGGGCCGACCCGCCTAACCTACCGTGGAAAAACAGCTGCCAATTGCCAACTAAAGACTGTCGTGTCGAACCACTCTAGTCAGTGCTCCAGTCCAGCCAACCTCCATATAAGTGAGAAGACAAAAATAACACTTGACACTAAAAGTCTGAAACATAATCAACATTCAACATTGCACATAATCAAGTCAACTCGCACATAATCAAGTCAACTGGCACAAGCTACCAGACTACCAACATCTGTTGAACCCCTCTCTACACCAATTGCATATTTGCATGCAAAAACACATCCAAATCATGCTAAAACGATAAACACACTTACACACAACACGAGCACTAAGTAGGCAGGCGAGGGAGAACAACTGAAGATAAGTAGAGAAAGAATTGAAAAAGTGAGAAAGAACAACACAAGCACTCTCAGTCTCTGTAATCTGTATGTATTTAAGTTTAGGTTTAGTTTGTTTTAAACCACAGGTTGGGTTCAGGTCATGCGGCTAAAATCGGACCCGACCCGCCACATGTGGTGGGTCAGTCGGGTCAACCCAAAAATGATCTGCCATTTGTGATCTGAACCCGACCCAAACTCGGGTCGATTCCGGATCATTTTCGGGTCGGGTCATATTTTGACATGTTGTGGTATACTTCCATTAGAGTTCATTTGTAACTCATCACATGGAATTTCTGCATCAATAAGAGTGTCATCCACCTCAGTCATTATTGTTTGTTTGTTGACATCATATGAGTCCATCTATGTAAAATATGGGCAACTATTCAAGTTTATTATTCTCAAAAGGAAAGACATTCTCATTAAATTGAGCATCCCTACTAACAAAAAAAGTTATATTCAGTAAAATCATAGAGTCTATAACCTTTTTGAGTCTCAGTGTATCTCATTATAACTTATGGAATAACTCTTGAGGCAAATTTGACATTGACCACAATATTTTTTACATAGCATAAACACCCAAAAAAACTTAAATGACTGATTTTGGGTTTCTTTCCGCTTACAATTTCTAAAGGACGTTTTCCTCCTAATAACTTAGATGGAATCAAATTGATCAAGTAGCATGATGTAAGAATACAATCCCTCCCACCCAGAAAACATTTGGGAATGATCCTTGCAGCTTCAAGGCCCTTGCCATTTCTAGCAGGTGTCTATGCTTTATCTCAACTCTACCATTCTGCTGAGGGGTGTAATGGCAACTACTTTGATGAATAATTACCTTATCACGAAATAGTGCATTGACATGCTCATTAAAAACAAACTTTCCACCATTGTTAGTTCTGGAACAATTTTTTTTCAAACTGAGTTTCAATCATAGCAATATATCCCTTCAGAACAATAACAACATTAGAATTAAACTGCATCAGGTGTACCCACGTCACTCTGGAAAAATCATCAACTAGTGTTAAGAAAAACTGTTTATTATCATAAGTTGGGCTATGATAGGGTCTCCATACATATGCATGCACTAAGTCAAATGTAGCATCTACTCTAGAATGAGAAATGGGAAAGTACTTTTTATAATCTTAGCCTTGGGACAAACAGGGCAATCACCTATCCCCAAAATTTTATCCTTAGAAAAATTCAGAGAGTCTACATGTTCTAAAACCTTTATTGAGACATGCCCAAATCGCATATGCCACAACATGACATTATTGACTAAAGTGTTAAAAACAGTAGACCGGACATATCACCATGGTAATCTACTGAAATACAATACTGACTCCTCCTTACGAGTCCCCAAGACTTCCCATTTGAGAGGTTTTGCATGCAAGATTATGATAGAAAAACACAACAATTTAAATATTTTGCAAGCTTAGATACATATAGCAAAACAAATGAGTCAACATCACCAATCCCTGAGGAGGTAACATTGGCTTTAACACTATTCCCATTTACCTTCAAATGCTAGTGTACTTAAAGCAGTTATCTTTGCCATGCCCCTTTTTCTTATAGAAGTCACAACCCTTAGCATAACATCGATCTATAGTGTGTCCCTTTTTGTGACAATGTGAACACTCAAGATTTTGGTTTCGTGAATGAGAGATATATTTTCAGAATTGGAATTAACAGTTGCATTCATGACTGAAGTAATACCCCTTTGTCTTTCTTCTTGCAGCAAAATATTGTAGGCTTGATTAACAGAAGGCAAAGGACTCCAAAGAAGCAAGTGGCTTCTTAGGTTTGCAAAATGTTGATTCAATCCCATGAGAAACTAAAATAACCTCTGATTTTCTGTGTGTTCAATATATTTCTTAAAATCATCTTCCTCAATGTGAGGAAGTGCACATGCAGCATCATATTCAACAAAAAAAACTTTCAATTTCGAAAAAAAAAAAAGTGGAGATCGAATCAAGACCTTATCGAGTCATGACAATCTCCATGTGCAGTTGATATATCCTTGGTCCACTAACCTTATCAATTTTTTCCTTAAGATCTTTCCATGCGAGGAATTCACTTTCAATGTACATCATCTCGCTGGCAAGATCTTTCGAAATAGAGTTTGTAATCCAACCAAGGACCGCAACATTGCATCTATCCCATAGGTGATGAAATGTCAGATCAATTTTTTGACGCATGCAAGAACCAGTTAGAAATTCTAACTTGTTCCTTCCTAACAGTGTAAATTTGATTGTGCGACTCCACATAACATAATTTTCAGGACCAATCATCATTACAAAAATCATGTTCAGGCCAGGATTATCACTTGCATGCAAATATAGAGGGTGATGAAAGTCTATCGTGGTCATCGCTTCATGATTTACCTCATCGGTGACATATATGTCTGCCTCCTTGATAGGTTTCTCTTCGGCCATGAAGAAATCACCAAGTCGAAAGAATCGAAAAACGGAGGAAGAATAATATCTCACAGAGAAAGAAACAAACTGATTCGCGACTCGGATAGTCGCTATCTAAAGTTGCGTTTCCAAGCGGAAGACTCCGATAAATGGAAAGACCCAACACCTGGCCAAAATCACGAAAAAGAGAGGCGAAAAATGCCTCAGAGCTGTGATACCATGATAAAAACTGAATAACAAAGAAGAGAGGAAACTCTAGCAGAAACAACAAACAGAATTGGGGTTTATCAGAAATAGTTCCTTCATTGGGTGATTCCTCCCCCTTAAATAAATAAAAACTACCAAAGTAATTGTCATTTACATCCAGAAGATTTAAACGAAACAAAAATGACCCGAACGGAAGCAAAATACAACAAATTATAAAATGGTCTTTAAATCATACAAATCAATAAAAACAACCAAGAACAATCGAGCTTGTACATCTAACTTAGCTTGCACATCTAACTTTAATAGAACCAACATCTAATAATTTTTACACCACTGTGTGTCTCCAATATATTTTAAAATATGGTTCAATATGTCAACAGTAAGTCTTTTGGCGATTTTTTCGGTTAAGTGTATATTTGATCAACAAATGATATACCAACATCGCTAGTATACTATTTAATTGAAATCATTTATATATAATAAAAAGAGTCTAAAATTTTCAAACAAAATGTATAAATACTTTTACAAATTATAAGATAATATTGAAAAAAATCCAAAAAAATATTATAAATGAATTAAGTTTCAGAATTATGCAAATTCCAAAAGACTACATGAAAAAGTTCAAAAAATTCCATAACAAATATAGATCCTACAAATACAGTAAAGATTTGAGCGACCTAGAGCTCAATCCTATCTAGGCCAATTTGATCTAAAGGATCTTGTGTACGGTTTAGAATGAGATATAAATATATAATCATCCATTTTGACTTTCATGCAGAGAAGATGAATTCGTTCAAGTATCTGTAAATTATTACCCCTGAAATTCAATGATCGCCAACAAAAATGAAACCCTATCGATTCAAGTTGCCAACTTAACTTGATATGGCAACAGTAAGAAGATGATCACTCTCAGCCTCAGCAATATATATCATACAAAGAAAAAAAGTCTCTCTCTCTACATATCTTCTCATCATGCATCTGGATACAAAATTTGTAATGGAAAGGACAACGTTCGTACGACAATAATAATGATTATAACTAAGAGAGAGAGTTGTTCTATTTCATCTGCACATCTGGAAATGCTCACGAGACGGCGTCATCGTGTCTGAAGAACACCTTCTGTCCGCAAGGCTGTGAGATCCGTCGTTACAAGCTCTATCGAAGAACAAAACCTCCTGCTGGTCTGACTTTTTTCCCTCCACCGTCTTCAGGATCTTCTCAAACATCCCTACCTCGCACGGAATCTTTAAAACACCCTCTTGCTGAAAACCAAACTCCTCCTCCGCCTCATGAAGAAGAGCAGCAAAGGCAGGGTGCCGCAGGTACGATGTCGGAATGATGAACCTCTGGAGCTCCGGCCCAACACACACAGCGAGGTAGCCCTTGGGCACGGCAGAGGCCTCGTCGGTGAAGGATAGGGTTCTCTTCAGGAACTTGTTGATGCTCTTGTTGCATCTTCCAGCGGCGGCGGTGGTGGTGGTGATGGTGGTGAGTAATGGAGTAGATGGGTTCTTGGGAGAGACAGCCAGTTTCTTCCACTTCTTGAGGATCAGCTGTAGTCGAACAATGTCGGTGATCTTGTTCGACTTCTTGGATGATTCCATGGAGGAAGAAAAGAAAGAAGGAAGCTCTTCTTCTTCTTCTCTCTTGTTTCCACTGAAAATGAGAGAAGAAGAGTTTATAAAGAGTGAATGAAATCGTTTTCCATTTTTCATCGAAGGAAGGGCTTTTCTGTCTGGAGTCAAGATACATCATTTGCGGAATAAATAATGAATGACTCATTAATTATGGTGTCTTTGAAATGTGAAGCCTTCCTTTTCTTCATGATGTTGTAAGGATGTATCTTGCCTTCATCCCAATTTTTTATATTTATGTTTTTGTTAGTCATTCATCATATAATTACCGCTATTATTATTAGGGTTTAGAAATATATGTGTCAACTAGCTAACTCAATGCGCTGGAATATCCTCTACCAGTGACGTGTATCAACGACTTAGATGTTCACATATTGTTTTTCTTATATGCTGACATCCTTTGTTTATCTATAGATTTGTATTGTGATTTAGGTCATGTTGAGTTGACGACACCAATTGATAAACAATGGAACAACGAAAGAGATGTTTATCTATAGAACTTCCGTTAAATTTCACTTGTGACGGCTAGTTACGGGTAGGGTCAACAATCCTACCCGCGAGTCATAATCACGTGTGAATGGCCATTTTTTATTTTTGGCTACTTTGTCTAATTAGATATAATTGCTATTTAGAAGGTTTAATTATTTGAAATTAAGGATTGGTTATGTGTTTTGGTTGCATTATATTCCATTATTTTTTGAATTGTAAGACTTTGATATTTTGAAAGTTGAGGAAAATGGTTAAATTGAGTGTAATTAGTTATAACTGATATTTAGAATGCGTAATTGTTTGAATGAATTGGTATGTGTTTTGATTTAATTATAATGAAGTATTTGATAATTGGATCATTATCAGTTGTATGGTCATTCACACTGTGTCATAGTATACCACTGAGGATATGATAACCCATAACTTATTTGAGATTAATTGGTATTGTTATATTGTTAATTAAGTTTACATATTTTAATTATACACAAAATTATAGGATGATGCTTTTACCCGCTAGCTAGATTGGTTGATTATATACTCATTTTAATTTAGTTTATACATATTTTGGTACAAGTTTAAAATTATACTACTCTTTGAAAGCTTAATTTAAATTGAAATTTAACGGCGTTGACTTGTATAAACTTTAAATTTATTTATCTATCAAATCTATTATTGTAGAGATAGTCCAAAAAAAACTGTATTTCTAAATTAGAAGACTTTAACGTATACCCAGAACAACATTTTTGAAAGTAAACAATTTTTTCCAACTATATAGATTTTAAAAAAAATCAGGATGAATAGATAAACAAACTAGAAATATAATTCAATAATTGTATTTATTTAACCATTATTAAAAACAAATGTAAAAACCTTTACCCCTAGTCATGAGTTGGTGTAGTTTGATACAAAAAGTGGGAAAATCAGAGGGAGGTGTGGACGCTTGATTTATTTTTCAACGCTCAAATTAGTTAAGTGTTTAGATAGATATAATATAAGGATGTGAACAAAGAATTGAATTTGTAAGAGGTAGGTGTGTATTATGATCTGCGACAGTTGTATAGTTAGATATAATTTTAAATGATAGGATTAGGAGGAACCACGACTTGGTAGGGTTGATGGACAATTCTTACGTGAATTTTGCGTGTATAGTATTCGAATAACATATCATAACTGTCTATTAATAGTTTGTTACTTTATCTCTCGAAATTTATTGAATCAACTATAAATTTACATAAGAATTTGGCTAGTAGAGCGTACGGCTGTCGATTGTTAGGGTATGGTACAGGTATGACAAATATCATAATCATACCTTATTTTTAAACCGCATACCATAATCATAACCATAACCATTACATGTACCATTTTCAATATCATAACATTTAAAATAACTGTGGTTATTAACCATGGTTTTACCCGTATACTCATATTTATTCCACACATGTAATATAATAAAAAACCGAAAATTTTATTTTAAAAAATATATAAATCTATATTGACAACAATAAAAATATATAAAACTAACATCATGGTTATTTATTAGATGTATGTACAGTCATTTCCATTATTTAGTATATATTAGTTTATTAATAATAAATAATTATTATATTTATATAATAACCATTGGTATAACTCAAATATCATAATCATAATCATTATGGGTAGAAAATTCATCACCATAACCGTACTGCACCATAATGGTACGGTTAACCATATTAAACAATAACAGTTATAACATTGTTTATGAGTTTTTTACTGCACCATTGTCGGCCCTAGTAGAGCGAGTATATAGTTTTTAAACATAATAGCAATTAAATATCATTTCAGATCAACCAAAAAACTGTTTTCAACTGCTTATTATACTGTTTTCATTAAAATTATAAATATTAAAAATATATCGAAACTCCAAATTAATTTCTATAATTCTCCCCGTTCATTCCATTTCCACTTTTCCATTTAGGGCTTACAATTTTTAGCAAATAATATGATAGCATCACACAAACATGCACAAACAAGTTTATGTTCATGTTTGAATTTAATATTAGTATAACACGAACACAATAACAAAATGGTACTTTCATGTCGTGTTCATGTTTAAGTATCAAAGCACGATAGCACAGAAATTGGTTTATGTTTATCATGCAACCAAAAAATTAGTTATAAATATAAATATTTTGTACAATTTGAATTTATGCACTATATTTATACAGTTTTGTAAAATGACTAATGTTTGAATAATAAAAAATATTTAGGGAGTTAATTTATAATCCAATAAGCCTAGCTCGCTCTTTATTTAATTTGATCAATTTAAGCCGTGTTGGTTTTTCGTGTTATAAGTCAAGTCTATTGTCGTGTTACGATGTGACACAATATTTTTTGTGTCATTGTACAAACGTTTTTTCCCTTGGACTTAGTTGATTGACTCGAAGGACTCAAACCCTAATTTACGACTTTAACGTAAACTGTCTTAGGCTAAGGACCAACCTAGGCTTGGGACAAACCCCCATACTACGGTTAGCCCTTTCTGAGTTAATCCAACTCAAGGATCTAAATCAGTGTCTTAAAAAATTCACTTTTTGATTTTGTTTCCTCATAATTTTTATTTGTAAAAAATATATTTTTTGTATTGATTTAAAAAAAAAAAATCACTTCAACAATCACTTATGTTTGTCGGTCTTATGTGGCTAAATGGTCATTTATATTATTTGGTGTAGCTAAACAATTACATACGCTTCAGAATGTAAGTTTTTGGTTAAATCTTATGTTATTTAGTCACTTATGTTTAACAAATATGAATAAATTGACAATTTTACCATTCCCTTCTATTTTTCTTCTTCATGTTCACGATCTCCATCATCTTTAAGTTTTTCCTAATCTGTTTTTTATCATAGATTTGCGCAAACTCGTAATTACTAATTTATTTATGCATTTATGAGATTTAGTAACCCAAGAATATGTGTTACCAAACTAGGAATCTTGATATTTCTGGTTCGGAAACTAGAAACTTCAATGTTTTTGGGTTTGTCATTTAATTTAGAGTTTATTATATTTTCGACATTCGATTTTTGTTATCAAGAAGATGAAAAGCAAAGAAAGAATAAATGAAGAACAAATGAAAAAGAAGAGTACTTTAATCATTTTCTCTTCTAAAAAATATTTATAACCGTTAAGTTATACTGTGATATATAAGAGACTGTTTAACTCAAATTTTAATTATTCAAGATAAGTGTCTATTTAGGTAATTAGCTTATTTGTATAGTTTTCCTAAATTCCCCCCTACTTTCCTATTTTATTTATCCGTTTGAATTTTTTATTTTTTCAGTTCTATTTTTTTTCTTTTTAATTGCATATATTTGTGTTATGCTGTTAATTTTTAAACTACATCAAATCAACAAAATATGTCCAATTTAATTATTGAAATGGATGAAATTTTAATGTGTGTATTAACTAATATTTCAATACGCGATGTTGTATTGGTAACCGTGGTAAATTAATTTCCATAATCATTAGGTATCATTTAGCTTTAAATCAAATACATATGTCATCTCCTTGAGGAATATATCTGCAATACTTTATTGATGTATTTCTGAAAATCCCAACCTACCTCAATCATAGGTCATGTTGTCCATTGGTGTATGTTTGCGTGATTTAAAATTATTTGTATAAGTACCAATTAATAATTAAAGAAAACTAATCATTTATTGTAACTTTCCTAGACACGCAACATAACGTTCCTCGTAATTCTTATGCACGTCGCCACACCCCAATAAGTGTGGCCGTACTATTAGTCGGTTTGATGAAAATGGAAAACTTAATAATTGTCATTAGATGAAACTATTTATAAAATGACGTAGCGGTTCAGTTTTTCTTCTCCTAATTCGATATCTCAAGTTCAAATTCTGTGATTGGAAGATTATTTTACGCGTCTCGCTTTAAATAGTTGAGCATGCTAGATTGCTAGACTTCATCGCCCTATAGTTCGTGCGTAATTACGAATTGGATTAATTAATCCTCCATTAGCTGCTAAAATCAAGTGGTTATATAAGTACACCTTTTTTAAATAAAAAATATTATAATTTCTGAAGCCATACAATATATATATTGTATTCTATTAGTTAAATTATGGTTATGGATGGTGTCTGCCTTCCCTTCGCTCCTCCAATCATAGAGTCCAAATCCTACCTCCATGATTAGGCAATATAAATAAAAGAATTAAACATAGTAGTAGATAAATAATAGATGCTATGAGTGCTACGAAGTAACAACCAGACAAACTACCAGCTCAAAAAGCTAAAAGAGGTCTCAAGCTACTATTTGTATTGCATTTAAATAAAAGATTTATACAATCCAAATAAATAAACCCCTCATTCTCCATGCAGCCGGTGAGAGATTCCACATACGACTAGGGTTAGGTCGTCAATCCAAATTCCGACAGCATTAAATGTCTGTTTCAATCGAAGGAATGTTCGAAAATTCCTGTACGAACTGTCAAATCGAAGTCAATAAAAAAGTCATGAAAGCTCCAATCCCAACCAATAAGAAAGAAGAGGCCTTATATTCCGTTTGGTTTGTTCTGTCCCAATCAAAACACTCATTTCTTGCTTGTTTTTCCCTTTTGTTTTTTCCTGATTGTGTAGGTCTGCGGCGACGACGGTGAAGGTGTGGGGGCCGAGCTAAACATGGCGAATCCACGGTCCAGTTCCAAAGATGAAAGTATCCCCAGGCAAACCCATCTGCAACTGGTTGCAAACACAAGCACGACGACTGATACGAAGGTCTTCGGTCGGATAGTCTCACACAAGCAAGTTAAGAACTCAGCTGTCCTTACTGTTCTGAAGATAGCCTGGGCACGTTTCAGAGCTGTGCGAATGACTGAGGTGGACGACCGAACCCTGGCGTTCGAATTTGAAACGGAGAAAGACAGGGAACAGATTCTCGATTAATCTCCTTAGTCTGTCCATGGTCACTGCCTCAATTTAAGAGTCTGCAAGCCGACTTCATGTTTGGAGGAGGTAAATTTCAACTCAATGCAGATTTGGATACAAGTATTCGGATTGCGTATGGATATGTACAATAGGGAGAATGCCTATAAGATAGGAAACAATATGGGGATATGTTTAGAAGTGGAACCAGATCATGTTATGAGGCAAAGTAGTTTTTTGCGCTTAAAGCTGGAAATTGATACTACTGTACCACTAGATACCGGTTTCTAGTGGTCCAATGCGCATGGGGAGAACAAGTGGGTAGATGTTAAATTCGAAAGATTATCGGACTTGTGTTTTGTCTGTGGAAGACTAGGTCATACCTCGCAGCATTGTGGAGAAAATATAGTTATGTCTGAGACAAAACCAGAATTCCCGCTCTATGGTCCGTGGATGTCAGTGACGCAAGCTAGAACCAGCAGTAGATGGCATAACATAGGGGGGAACAGACCAAAGCTACCACCGAGAGAACCAAGTAAGAGATCATGGAGAGATGTCATGGCCAATGCCAATCAAACAGAAATCATTGGATCATCGAGAGGAGAAAACAAGACAATGACTTGGGCTGACGGTACAAACTCTGATTCAGTATCACAACCTCAAACCCGACCACGGGAGGAATCATATACTTCTCATCACAAAATGTTCGAGTTCATGGGGACTGAAGGAGGCCAAAAACAGGACAGCATACCTGGACAATCGACACCCAACTATTTGACACCGGAGACATATGCCCATCCCTTCAACCTCAATTTTCCACCTGTTGAAGAGGTCCAGATGACCAACTCGAACCAAACACCAGATGGTTTTCTCAATCTAGCCACCCAACCGCAAAGGCCAAATCAATATCAGGCCTGGGACAAAGGAGCAGGGACAGGGAACTCGATCCATGGGGTTTCCTTACCTGTAGGATCAACGAACATGCAGATGGAGTTCAGAACACCGAGCAGAACCAGGTCGGGACCAGCTAGCAGAGAGGTCTATAATGAAACTACCGTGGCCAATGGAGAACTTGCTGCAGGCCAACTGGTGATGACAACAATGGGGGGAGGAAGTATACTGGCCCGGGAAAATCTTACCTATACATGTATAATTCCCCCCCCCCTAATTGCAATGATGCGGTCCAGACGAGCTGCACAAGTGAGATGGCCCCAGAGAGAATGGGAGATGACGGGGACGATATGAGAAGGGCAGGCAAGCGCCAGAGGACAAATGACATACCTAGATTAAACAGGACAGTTGTGGAAAGGGCTGTGGAGGGAGGTGCTCCTGGTGTAAACCGAACAGGAGGTAGAAGGGAAGGTTCTAATGGTGAGACGAGGAGTCTAGGAGGTTACAGAGGAGGCAAAATATATCGTTGTAGGGGTTCTGGTGGCTGTCCCCAAACAGCCACACAGTTCCAATGAGTTTGATTACCTGGAAATGCCAGGGGTTGGGGTCTCCCCTGACGGTTCGTCATCTAAAAGACCTAGTGAAGGGTTTCCAACCGGTTATGATATTTCTTATGGAGACAAAGCAGATGGAACCCTATTGTGAAAGAATTAGAAGAGAGGTAGGAATGGACCATGCGGAGTACGTTGATCCGGTGGGTGCAAGTGGTGGACTAGCTTTGTGGTGGACACGAGAAGTGCAGGTGCAATTATTAAGCAAGGATAAAAACATCATGGATACCTCCATCTCCATTACTGAGTGGGCATTCAACAGGGAGTTTACGGCTTCATGGGTATATGGAGACCCAGATTTCACAGCTTGAACTATCAATTGAGCGAACCTGAAAAGAATAGGGGCAAACCGAAATGAGCAATGGATATGTACCGGAGATTTCAACGATATATCACACCATCGAGAAAATCTAGGGGGAAGGCCGAAATATCAAAATAAGATAGATGGGTTCAATGAGCTCATTGGAGAAATATGTATGGAGGATCTAGGCTTCAAGGGGCAGATGTTAACATGGACCAACAATAGGAGGGGCAACGATACAATCAAGGAACGGTTGGACCGGGTCCTAGGCAATCAAATGTGGGCTGCAAGCTTCCCAAAAGCTCAGTGCTTCGTAGGACCGGCGTTAGGCTCGGATCACTCACCGCTTGTCGTAATCTTGGAGCATAACGATGATAAGGGGTCGAGGCAATTCCGCTTTGAGGATATGTGGTTACAGAAGGATGAATGCTATGATCTAATCACGCTTATTCCTAAAATAGTAAATCCTACTCATGCCTCAGATTTCCGGACTATTAGCTTATGTAACTTTATGTATAAGATTGTTTCGAAGGTTCTGGCGAATATGTTGAAAACCTACTTGCCAGAACTGGTAACTCCGTATCAGAGTGCATTTGTAGCAGGCAGGAGGATTCACGATAGCATCATAATAGCTCACGAGATGTTTCACTTCTTCAAAACGAGAAGGAGATCAGGGAGGATGCCGACAGGTACAGACTATGCGCTCAAAATTGACATGCAAAAGGCGTACGACAGGGTGGAGTGGGACTTCCTACTCTAGGTCCTTAAGAAGAGGGGCTTTGGCGGGAAATGGGTCGGATGGATAGAGGCGTGTGTGTCGACGGTATCGTATCGAGTCAATGTTAACAACAAAAGAACTGACATCATCCGACCTTCTAGAGGCCTAAGGCAAGGTGATCCACTATCTCTGTATCTATTTATACTGGTTGCTGATGTGTTATCTAGGAAGATGGATGAGCAGGTCAACTTGGGGGCGATTAAAGGGATAAGGCCGAATAGGTCTTGTTCAAAAATCCATCACCTGTTCTTCGCCGACGACTCATTGTTCTTCCTAAGGGGCTCAGGGGAGAATGCACGCAACCTGAAGGGTGTACTTGACAGTTACTGTAGGGACTCGGGTCAGCAGGTTAACTACAACAAGTCAAGTATTTTCTACAGTTCGTCTGCAGAGGATGTTTTTAAGAGGGAGATCACGAAGGTATTTGGGGTGCAATGGGTAGTAAACCCGAGTTTCTACCTAGGCATGCCAACCATTTGGGGTAGGTCTAGGAAGGAGGCCATGAGCTATCTTAAGGAGAGAATTAGAGATAAGATTCAATCATGGAGGAACCGTTTGCTTAATAGGGCAGGTAAAGAAGTCTTTATAAAGTCGGTTGTGACGGCGATTCCCACTTATGTTATGAATATCTTTAAGTTGCCAACCACTTGGTGTGCGGAGATAGATGCTATGATTGCTAGATTATGGTTGGGGGCAAACAACGGAGATAAGAAGATTCATTGGAAGAAATGGGAAGCAATGTCTAAGGCGGAAAACGATGGAGGATACAGTTTTAGGGAGCTGCATTCCTTCAATGCGGCAATGTTGTCGAGCACGGCTGCAAGGGTCGTCACAGACCAGAACGCATTGTGGGTTCGGGTCCTCAAGGGCCTATATTGTGGGCTGTCAAAGGGGGGAGGGCTTCCTGGGGCTGGTCTAGCCTACTCGTAGGGAGAGATGTCATCTTGAAGGAAGATGTTTGGACGGTTAGGGATGGAAGGTCCATTCGACCATTCATCGATGCTTGGATCCCGTCGAGACAGGGCTGCCGAATAAGGCCCCGAACCGATGAGGCTCTGTAGGAACACACGGCTGTAGCGAGCTGGATTGATGATCAACAGAAGGAGTGGCGACAGGAACAGGTCAGGGAGGGAGTCCATCCGGAGGATGTCGATAATGTTCTGCAGGTGCCCATTCCAATCACCCAGCGGGCAGATGTCTTGCGATGTCCTTACACAAGGAGTGAGAGGCTGCCGGTAAGATCAGCTTACCACACCATTCAGACTGAACAACAGGTGAACATAGATGGACGACAAACCGATCAAGGCAGGGATGGTGGGGGAGTGTGGAAGGAGATATGGAAGGCAAATGTATGACCCAAAATTAAAGCTTTTATGTGGAGTTTAGCTTCTAATTCCATTGCTGTGAGGACAAATCTGGTGAGGAGAGGAATGCAAGCCTCGACCCTCTGTCCTATTTGCGAAGTGAATGAGACAAGGAAGCACTTGTTGATGGGATGTCCATGGACAAAGCAGTTGTGGCAGGCCTCCTTTGGGGTTGACATGGTTGCAGCTGGAATCCCTTCGATGGAGGACTGGTTTAACAGGTGGGTGGCTATTGCAAACGACACAAGAAATGCTGGAAGTCAACAATGGCGGTTGTGTATGGTGGTGTGTTGGCAAATTTGGAGGGCAAGGTGTAGACATGCCATCCAAAATGCAGCACTGAATGTCACGTTCCTCATCCAGGAGACACGCAGCAGCATCACAGAGATGCACTCCTTGGGCAGTCCAGCTATCGACCAGACCTTGACACGGGTAATCGGAAGATCAGCCAACATATGGACCAGACCGCCGCAGGGAGTGATCAAGCTTAACTCGGACGCGGCATGGAACTCAATGACGAAGCATGGAGGCATTGAAGTCATTGCCAGGGATTCTGCAGGACAGGTTCGGGATGCCTGGACAGGTCAAGCCGCAGGTGACTCGGTGGAGGAGCTCGAAGCGAGAGCCATCTTGGCAGTGGTTCAACTAGCAATGAAGAATTGGTGGACGAAGGTCATCTTCGAATCAGATGCAGAAACGGTGATCAATACTATCCGACGACAGGATTACTCCTGGAGGATTGATACAATTACGTCTAACATACTAGACTTGGCTAATGCCATGGATATTGTGGAGTGGGTTGCTCTTAAAAGATCCGCGAACAATTGTGCGGATTGGTTAGCGAAACACGCAATTTTGGGGTTGAGTTTGTTGGATTGGGTGGCAACACCCCCAACCCGGCTTTTACAGTTTATTATAGCGGATAACACTTGTAATGAGAACGATATTCGGTTTTGAATGAAATGTTGATTTTGGCCAAAAAAAAATAAAAGATTTATTACGAGAATGTTTTTTCTTTCAAAAATAAACATCGCATTGAAATTATATACTAAATTAGTATCGAAATTTAAAAATATTAAAACATATCAACTCTTAAATTTCAGTTGTGAATATGACCAAGAGAGTACTCATTTTGACTCCTTAAATATCATTTATATATATAAAAAAGGGAAAAGTATGAAAAAGATGTAACATGTTTGCCCAAAGTGGTGAATGCGGCCCAATGTTTGTTTTTGATGGAATATGTTTGTTGGTGTAGGTTTTTGATGAATTCCGTCAAAATATGTTTGTGTCCGTCAAAAAAGTATGTTAGTTGCCTCCATGCCTTGCACGTGAGTTTCTGTCCGTTTGAAAATACCAAAATGCCCATTAGTACTTCACCTATTCTAACATCCTTCTCCTTCGTTGAACCAATCTGTTTATTCTCCAACATTCTCCTCCAAGGTGGCGTCCATAGCAGCTTAGCTCCCCTAATAATGAATTGTTTCAAGTTCAGAAGAAAGATGAAGATTCAACTGACTTGTAGAGCGTGTCTGCCACATTTCCCTCCTTGCAGATCACGAACTTGCTCTTCGTTCGTTGAGTCAAAAACAGACTGAACATGGAGTACATCACACTATAGCACCACAGTACATTGATAAATATCTTGCAAAGTAAGTGAAACTGTTAGCTGTATTATTATTATTATAGTATAAGAAGAGAAGGGGAGTTGGGCGTTACCTTGCGAGCGACCAATTCCGGGTAGTTATCCTGAAACAGAGAAAGGATCTGATTGGAAGCGACTCTGAGCTCTCCTTTAGGCATGTCCTTGAGATCCGTGACTTGAATGATGGAATTGATTCCGCCAGGCTTGAAGTGAAGCAGTTTAATCCCTCTCTCCAGTACTTGGACTCTCCAACGAAGGAATTTCTCCAGTTTATCATCATCACTGAACACTCTCTCGTACATATCCTTGCTGTCACCACATCCAGTCATGAAATGTCACCAATAAAAATGAGATAAAAAATAACATCAAAATGTATGATTCAGTATCGAATATTAAGAGACAAATCAAACTGAATCCAAACAATGGTGTCACAACTTGTATTGAACAATTTCATGAACAAACTGAACTCAAAGTGTCAATTTCGAGTTTTGGTAGAATGTTTGTATTCAGATTCTGTAAAACGAAACTCAGATGCTCAAGAACTGTAGTTCCGATTTTGTACATAAAGTGGATTGAATGATGATCACCATTCAGTGAAAAAAACTAACATTGAATTTGCAATGGAATGTGAAACTTATTATGAAGATAAAATCTTTTTCATTACAGAAATTTGTTGATTCTCAAGTTAACAAGATATCAAACACTAAGAGACTTCATTGCCATGCTTGGTTCAAAAATTGTCCGACAACAATTTCATTATGTTTGAATCTATCAGTTCCTGTTTCAAAGAGCATAGTAAGATTTCAAAGATGTCTCCTTTACATACGATTAGCAGAATACACAATGGCTAGAATAAAAGCTCAATTGCAGCAGATTCAACATACAGAGCTTTGATTTCAAGTAAAACAGCAGCAGGATCTTCAATAAAGGACAAGACAACAAATTCAAAGGTCTCACCTTCAAGAACAGTGCCGAAGACGAGGAGGGCTGGACGGCGAGAGGAGGGCTGGACGGCGAGAGATTCATATTGGTGTGGACTGTGGTGGCTATGGTGTCGGAGTCGGAGCCGAAGCCATGCTCGGCCGTGAAGATTTTTTTGGAGGGAGAGAAGAAAGACAGGTGGCAAAATGGGCCCCACAAAAATCTAGTTGCAAAATGGGTAGTTTGGGTATTTTTGTTTTTGATTATTTTAATGTTCAAATTATATGTCACGTGAGAAGCACGTGTTAACTTTTAACGGATAAATTAACAGAAAAACTAACGTTTCTTCAAAAACCAACAGAAGTAAACGTTTTACTTCAAATACCCGCGGCCCAAAACAAATTTCATCGATTACCATTTTGGGCAAACATGTTACATCTTTTTCATACTTTTCCCTATAAAAAATGTCAATCTTCTTTTTCGTTCCTTCAATTCACTGCTGTTTGGATCCTTCTCTCATGAAGACTATTATCGCTGCCTCGACGACTCCCTTCCCGTTATCGACGTTGCCCCTTCTAGTCGTTGCCGTGCCCCCTACACTTAATTTAGTAGCGGATGACTTAAGCAGCTTGGAAGTAGAGATTTGAACTTGTTCATTTACTATCGAACTAGTAGTTAATTTGTCTCGCACCATCTTATAGGCTTCAAAATTATTATTGATGATAGCTCATAAATTAGTAAACTTACCTATTTTTTAACCAAAGAAGGAGGTAGTTGCTTAGGAAAGGAAGCTACCTAAAGACCGAGACTAGTAGTCAAAGGATTTAAAATACGGGTTTTTAGCAGGTTGAATGATCCAATGAAATTTTGCACATTTGACAAAACCAGTATTAGAGATAAAAATATGAAAAACTTGTGGGATTGTAGTTTAAAAATTATAGAATAAATTGTTAAATAAAGTTATGGAGAGTTGGAATACCTTAGCTTTGCCAAAAATTGTTGTTGCATGATAAAATTTACACTTTAATTATTGTATTATTGATCTATTCTTGGTGCAATGAGCTGACTCAATTTTGTAAAATTTTATATCTATTAGTTAAATTTCAATGACACTAGATGGATATGTGCTTATTTTTTATATAATTTAACAACAAATTTGACGGAGTTATCATATTATCAATTTGTATAAGTTTAGTTAATAATTAAAAAAAAAACTAGGAAATTGTCGAGATCCCTATAAATTTATCTATCAAGTTCATACCTAACTCTAACAAAAATACAATGAGCTAAACTAACAAATATTTTTGGATTTAGAAATTGTCCATTTTGGTACCACTCGATTGGACGGACTAAATATTATTATTATTATTATTTTCGTACCCCAAATGAATTAGGATTCCATACCCTCCAACCTGAAAGAAAGAAAGAAAGAAAGAAGTCATAATAATAAGTAGGGAAGAAACTAGCAGAGGACAGATCCCTGTCCAAGTCCAAGTCCATGCAATGTAATGCACGGTGTGTGTGATAGCAATATAGAGTGAGAAAGAGAAGAATAAATAAATGAAGTATCTGTTATATATTTTAGTGTAATTGGATTGACTAGTTGACCAATGGGATCATAGTATCTCATTAAACAAGTTAGGAGGGTGCGGAGTGCACGCTTGTTTAAGTATATTATGATTCATTGTATTGGAGATTCGTCGGTTGATTAAGAGATGAGGCAATGGGGGTCAAAGGGGGCAACGCTCCCTTTATCGGGTCCAGGGGCAGCGCCCCTGGCGGGGTCCAAGGGGCAGCGCCCCTGGCTGGGGTCGAGCTTTATTATACATAAAGTCACTATTCTAAAATTCATTGAAAAATTGAATTTTGGAACTAATGACTTAACTTTTTAAAACCTCAAAATTCCCGGTTTTTGGACACTTGATATAGAACCAAGTATTGGACCGAACCATTGGCTAAGGGTTGAACCATGGCTAAGGGCCGAAATGGTTCTAGAGTCTTCCTAAGGTGTCCATTTGATTTTGGAGCCAAAATTTGAACCAAATGGTGTGTTATGGCCGAAATGGTGCATGCCTCTTCTAAGGGACATGGTGTCTTCTCCTAAGGGTGTGAATAACACTATAAATTGGTCATAGGGGGGGTCATAATTCTTCATCCAAAACATTCACAATCCTTCTCTCAAGTTCTAGTTCAGTATTCTGATTTTATCCGATTGAAAGTTTGGGTGCCTCCAAATAGTTTCAATCTGAAAGTGTCGTCACGACTTCAGAATAATCCAAGCATACAATTACCACCATCCATTCGAAATTTTCCAACAGTATCGATTTTATGTTGTATATATAGAATTCATGATTCCATTAATGGAGGGCGAATCCATGTGCAGAACTTCCCCCTCCCCCTCCCCCTCCCCCATACACATGGTGATTATTTGGTGGAAGAAGATGATGACTTCCCCTATCTCCCTCGTTTGACTAATCTGTTTGACTTTATATTCCGCACCAGACAAAAGTTGGAGATCCAAACAACAAGTTGCTCCATCTCATTAAACTTGTTAATTATTTAAGTAATGGTTGGTCGGTGGTACGCAGTTCAACTTGTATACCTTGTGCAGGCACATGTACACTCTTAAAAGAATTAATATAGTCTTCTGCAATCTATTCTTTCCTAGATAAGGGTTCTTGTTGTTCCCCACCCATGAGCTTTCTTTTCCTATTTTCTTCATAGACTCCTTTCAGCTTCAACCCCAGTTATGCATCCATTGGCCTATCAACAACCCGCCGAGCATCATCTGCATTCTTGTCTGCCAAGTTAGCTCGCTTTGCTTCTTGAACTATAATCAGATTGGATGTGTAGTGAAGGAAGCACTGCAGCAGATTAGATGGATGTAGCATTGTTAATTCTTAATTAGCATTAATTTAATTTCTCTCTTCTGCTAAGTATTGATCAACAAGTGTACTGTCAATGAAACATGGTAATAAGTTTGATTGACTGGATAGGGCTTGTACATTTTCCCATCACTGTTAATACTACAAATTCGTCCACCACAGCATAACACAAATGAACACCTTACTTTAGAATACTGGTTCATAGATTGTGCATTATTTTCAGGATCCTTGATATTTTGCTTTGCCAAGGCTGCCTGCTGCCATGCCTTTGCTATTGTTCTTGACGTGACACTTGAAGTATTATATATTCTTAAACCATCATGTTAAAAAACAAATTGCTTCATTTTTTCTCCTGAGACAAGCAAGCAAACAACTATAATATAGGGTATGTTCAAAGGAAAAATGAAGAAAAAAAAATAAAACTTGCGTGTCGCGTCTTAGCAACGAATTTGGCGGGCCGAGGTGCAAAATTCTAATATCAATTGTTGCCTAAGGTTGACAGTTGACACGGCTAGTCCTATGACTATCGGCTGCACTCACAACAAAAAACTTGGAATTCACATAAAAACGCAGAAGGTTTGATTATTTTAAAATGACATAAAGAGGTTGAGACTGACCTCTACTTATGAGAAATTAGGTTGAAGATAATAGATATGAATATGAGAAAAATCTAGTAGAGATAAAGATAAAGATATTGAATATGGTTGTATCTTTTAGTGAGAAGAAATATGTTGGAGATCAAATGGAAATGTATGAATATATATGGTAGGGTTTTTACCATAAACTTGAGTCGTAACAAAAACAAGATAAAGAAAAAACTCAGAATCTGCAGACGTAAAATGTGTCATTATCCAACAACAGACACGAAGCCATAACAGGACGAGGGGGACAATTTGCCCCCCCTCAACTTTTGAATTTGTGTCAATTTAGTCCTATAAAATATATTTATTTTCAATTTAGCCCTTTAAATTCTTACATTTTCTCCCTGTGAACTTTTTTTACCATAATTATTTGCCCTTAGACTAATTATTGCCCCCGCTGAACTAAATTACTGGCTTCATCCCTATCCAACAATTTCCACTAAAGACGACATAAAAATATAAATGTAGCCTAAATGAAATGAAATCATGTACCTAAGCGCTAATATTTTTCTATTTGAATCAAAACATATTAAATTGAGACAATAATAAGGAATCCAATGAGTGAACGAATCTTGGAAAACTCATCAAATTACAATTTTATAAGACCGTTTCAATAAGACCACTCAAACTTGGCTATGTAAATCATTAAGAGTATCATAAACTCAAACTCACACGTAACACTACGACGACATAGGGATGATAAATATAGTTCATAAACCATTCATGAGTTTTAACCCTTCATTTCGATGATTTCATAATCATTTTTCTGGTCAAACCATTTCAACAAATTTTCAATATAATGAGACTGAGTTAAAGATATGTCATTCTCCTCCTCTCAATTTGAACACTTTTTTTTTTATACCAAAACTTGAACACTTAAACTCACATCATATTTTACCTTTTTGTAGGTTCAATTTGAAGCAAACATTTATCATTTCTTTAAGGGAACTATTTCCTTTCAGCTACTTCGTTTATAGTGCACTAAATTCATGTATAATACTGTTATTCACCTCTTCTATTAGACCTGAACCCTCTAGTTTTCTTATTAAAATGATTTTCTACCTCTGCTTTGTATTTGAAGAAAATTCTCCAAGTTTCATCCTTAGAGCTCAGGAGGTCAATCTTAATACAAATTAATCGTCCTATAGGGTCATATTATAATGATTGCTTCCTTTATTAATAGTATTCCTGAATTAAACTTAACCAGAATGCACAAGTTTTTTTTTACCCTAAACCAGAATGCACAAGTTCAAAGAATTATAATTTTCCTAATCGTATTTAAAAGTTTTGTTTTAGCTTCCTCACACACGACACAATTTGAAACAAAGTTAGCATTCAAAACATGGATTACGTTTAGATTACCAAATCTTTTAATGGAAGCAACATTCATATTGCTCTAATCTATCGTATCATAAATCAATTGACACAACAATACGAGCAAAATTTAAAGAGTTTTCATTCACAATCTCAAAAGCCCACTGTTCGGGTAGCCCTTTCGTGAAAAGTTCCCGTTTTTAGAAATTATAAATTTGTTTGCTTCACAAACTATTTTAGAGCTACTTTGATCAAAAGAGCTCTTGACGCCACGTTCCTTTACAAGCAAGGAACGTACAAAAAATTACTTAAGAACCTTTTCTTAGCCTAACTATGCAACAGTTTTTTAGCATAACGTCGTAGTTAGTGTCATCGAGAGGTTTCCTCTTTGATAGATCCGGAAGAACAAATCAACGTGAAATAGTGGTAGCGTCAGTTATTGATCACAATAAAAGATTACACATTACGTTTTAGGATATATAAATTATGATCAAAAGTTAAAGGAAGGAAACAAATCTTGAATCTTCTCACGAACAAATTGAAATTGGCAATCAATCTCAATATATTTCATTCTCTCGTGGTATACCAAATTCGAGGCAATATGAACAGTAACTTCAACATCAACCAAAATTTAGCAGGTAATATCGACTCCAAACTAACGTCTTCTAAAAGATGATATATTCACATGATTTCACACACGGACAATGTTATAGCTCTTTACTTTGATTTTGCACTGGATCTAACTACCACACTTTGATTTATTTTTATTTTTTTACTTTTCCATGACAAATTTTCTACCTACAAAAATTTTGTAAGGTGTATAATGTACCTTCTAACAATCTTGGATCAACCCAGTCAACATTTGCAAAACAATCAATTCATGCATGTTCGTTATCCTAGTACAACATGTCAAGTGTTGGAGCTTCTTTGAAATAACACATAAATTGGCCCAAAGTTGTCTATTTTTTAAGTGCATTCAAGAACAAAATAAGACATTAACTGCAGTAACAATATCTGAACGAATGAGTAATGTACTCAATTTTCCAGCCAACTTCCTATAAGTCACAAGATCTTCAAAGGAGTCATTATCTACTTTGACAAGATGAATGTAGGAAACCATTTGGTGTATTGCATATTTTACTCCCGTCTTTTCAGTTTCAACACGTAAATCAAACACGTACACTCTCTATGTAAGAAAATGTCGTTCTTACTTCTTGTGACATATATTCATAGGAATATTTCAAGTGACAAAACTATTTTGTGTTGAAATTGGTATGTAGAAATGACTTAAGAAAATGATTCTCAAGCAATCATAACCTCCAATGGCAATAACATATACGTAAACGACAAGAAGAATGTTTAATGCATATCTGTTGTAGAGACTAAATGATCACACTTGTTCTTATTCAACTTGAACTCATGTACGATCTCACTAAACCTCTTGAATCAACCACAAGCTCTCTACATTGAACCATACAATAATTGCTTGACAAACTTTCCCATACTTCCTCTAAGAAACAAATTCAGGGGGTTGCTCCATGTATATTTTTTCATTAGGATCATCATAAATTCATTATTTACACTAAACTAGTGTAACAACCAATTCCTTGAGGGGATTACTAATATAAAGTGATATTAAAGTAAATTTTATCAAAATATAGAAAGTGTATGAATAACCAATATCATACATATGTGCACAATGCATATTTTCTTGCAAGAAATCTAGCTTTTAGTCTCGCCACATGAATTCATCTGGGTTAAATTTAATCGTAAATGTCCACTTACATCCCACAATTTCCTTTCCTCTGCGTAAATTCACCAACACTGAGGTGTGACTCTCATCTTGTGCGTTGAACCACATCTTCGTAGGTGAAATAAAATTCCCTGACAGTCTCTAGCACAAAGATAGAGGCAATTAAAGAGCTTGATGAATGTGGCATGTGATTATATAAGATATAATTGGCAATAAGCTATGCAAGTTTGGAAGAGTACATTGGCGAGTACCTTTATGAAGAGTAATAGAAAGATCATTGTCATCATTAGACGAGCGATGATCAGAGTATGAAGAAGTTGAATTATTTAGGCGAGGACCAAGCAACACAATTGTTACATATGGTATAGTGGTAGTCATTTCTTGCCTAAAATATTAATGAAGGATAGGTGGAAGAGATCTTGGTTGAGGTTGTGGCACGCTAGTTAGGGTTGGGCATGAACCGGTTCGGGGCCAAACCGTTTCAGAACTGAACCTTTACCACTTTTTAAAGCAGGTACGGTTTACCACTCCAGTTTTTGTTGATTTACCGTACCGGTTCAGAACCGGTTCGACTGAACAACTTCATATATATTATTAAAAAAAATTAATACCAATACACTATGTCACTAATAGTCCGTCCATTATGCAACATCTATAACCATAATACATAACTGAGGTTGAGCATCCATAATAGACTAATAGTATAATACACTAACAGTTTAATAACCCTAACAATTAACAATTCAACATGATAACCTATTAACCATAACATAATACTACACTTAACAGTCTAACCATAATTGATAATATGCGTGAAAACATAATACGTAACTGCAGCATCCAAATGCATAAATCTGCACAAATCTTTCAGCTAGTAAGCACCAATCTGCATAAATCTGCACCAATCAACTCAGTCCATAATATATAGTTGATCTGCAGATCATTCCCGTGACTGATCTGCAGTGCAGAGCTGATTCTGCAGATCAGTAACTGATCTGCAAAGCTGATTCTACATACCAATCCCGTGATTGATCTGCAGACCAGTCCCGTGACTGATCTGCAGAGCTGATTCCGCAGATCAGTTAGGTATTGATCTGCACAATCAGTTAGGTACTGATATGCACAATCAATTATGTGATATTCACAAATAACTGAATCAGAACCTTTTCAATTTTCACAACAATATGATATCTGATATTCACAACCTGTTAAGCTATTTTTAAAGTGTAAATCACCACAACAAATATAATTACACAAACTTAATTGGAGCAGTCGGCCGAACCAAATTGGAGCAATCTATCACAATTAATTGGAGCAATCTTCCTAGTTCAGACTTCCTATCAAACTATCACAATTAATTGGAGAAATCTTCCTAGTTCCTATCAGGCTATCACAATCAGAATCGGCTGAACCGAACCATCTGTTCAGTTTTCACAACGAACATCATGCATTTAGTATTCAGAGAAGACAACTCACTTTTACAAACGAAGTCAGACGAACCAGCGGGAGTCGATGCCGAAGTCGAAGAATCAGCTAAACCAGAGGTGGCGGGCGGTGGTTGATGGGAAGAGACAAAGAAGACGAACAACCGAAGGCCCGAAGAGACGAAGAAGACCTGAAACCAAACTCTAAAGTCTGATCGAAGACTTTGAAGACGAACACGTCGAACAGCCGAACAGCAGAGTGTAGAGTCGAAGTCTGAAGAGTGAAGAAAAGTGAAGTCTGAAGAAAAGTTAAGAAATCTAAGATTAGGTCACACGTGTCTGTTTCCAATTGTTCAAACCATCCGGACTATTAAATCTGATCTGGTTTGGTAGTTTATTAAGGTTAAAATTGTTTTGAACGTGATATTCTGCACCTATTCTTAAATCTGGTATGTTAAACGTGGTTTTGAACCGGTTTTCTGCACCTCTTCTTAACTGCTTCATATTTTCCCCAATAAAACATTTGTTTTGTGAACCAGTTCGGCCGAACCGGTACAGTTCAGGTACGGTTCGATCGAATCGGTTTTTTATGCCCAACCCTAACACTAGTTGTTAGTCGCGCCTGAACTTTATCGTGTTGCTCAACAAGTGTACTTACGACTTTATACACAAGTCATTTATATTTCTCAAATTCAGTTGGAACTTGGAACGAGATGTTGGTACCAAGATGTAATGATTTGTGAAAACATCAGATCAATAGACACGAAACACTTGTTAAGATCCATAAAATAATATTGATACCCTTTATGTTGATGAGAATATCCCAAGAACACACAATTTAAAGCTTTTTGGTCTAATTTTGTTACAATAGGACACACATCTCGAACATAGCAGCTAATACCAAATATACGTGGCACCATTGAAAATAATGATTTGTTGAAAAATAGAACATTGTATGAGGCATTAGCAGTAGCACTCAGCACCGAGGATGACATGCGATTAATTAGAAAGCACATTGTAAAAATAGTATTAACACAAAAGTACTTTGAAACCCTCATTTGAAATAAAAGAGTATGAGCTCTCTCAAGTGGTTTTCTATTTTTTATTGCAGACATGCCATTATGAGAAGAAATATTAGCATATGGAGACTTATGAAGAATTCCATTTTGTGTCATGTAGTTTTTAAACGAGTATCATATGTACTTTTTGGTATTATCACTATTTAGTTTACGTTGTATTAAGATAAACTAATACATTTTTAAATATATACAATGTTTGGGTGGATACGTGTATTAAGCTATATTAATACGTACATAACCTAACCTTTATTAAAGCATTGGACCCTAAAGACTACCCACATGTGTAAAGCATTGGGGGAGAGTTGGGAAGGGGCGACGCCATAATAACTAAATAACTATTGAAGAGACTTGCAGTATAGGAAGCGAAGCCCTGCTTCTATTTGGGCCAAAAGTATTTTTCTTCATCTTCCTCAGGGTAATAGACATGATGAAGAGCGTTGACTGACGAATCATGGGGAATAGGGTATCGGGACACTGAACCTCGCTCATCCTCGATAACGCCACAACCTAGGCGAAATTTTCAGGGGTAAGACGGTTTATTTTAGGATATAGGGAAGGAAGCGAAATATGAAGATCCTTACCAAAAAGAGTGTCGCTCGAAGAGGCCATAGTAGATTATCAATATAAGTGTTTGAACTCTGAATCAGTAAGGTAGCACCAGGCAATGGTGGATGAGGAAGACAACACTCGCTTTAAGTAGGAAACACTCTTCAGAATTCTAGAGAGAAAATAGAGAGAAATGTGTTGAAACTGATAAGGCTAACCTTATTTATAGTAGGGTAAGAAGCACAAACGGTAACTTCCTCGGTAGATCAAAAGACACTATATTAACCGTTGAATCACTACAGTAAAAAGGAGATGATGATGTCATATCCAGAATATGGCGCGTTTGGACGTTTTCAAATTTTCCCACTCCAGAATATACTCATTGTCCCAGTGTGGCTGTTTGGATGCTACTTGCGGGTAGGATTATGTTCTTTAGAGTTTTGTATGCAGGTAATTCATGGATGGTGGTAGTTTTGTGCATGAGCTCAGTCGAATTTGGCTTTGGGGTTTTCATATGAGGGCTTACGCGGTATCTGCTTAGGCTTCTGTGTGGATCAGTGGGGTTTGGATGAGGGTTTTCTTTAGGGTCGTTTATAGGAGCATAAGTAGGTTTACTGCATCGGTGATGGGTGGTGGGGGTAGGGTTCTTTGCAGCCTTGTTATCCTTTCACTTACCGAGATCTCAGTGTTCTCCATTCGACTCTGACTCTCTAATTCTAGTTCATCCACTTGTATACCTTCAGCTTCAAATCTGAAGCACCTAGTGCGTTGTGGTCCTGATTGTTCCTTCTCCTTTAGATCGACTCAATTCACTGAATCCTTTCCTTTTCTATTTCCTTCCCCATCAGCTCATCCTCCTACAGATCCATACTTCTTTTGTCTTCTCATGGATTTTTCTTCGTTCATGATCTCAAACAAGGATTTCTTTCTTGTAGGGCTTTTTTGAGTTGGTCTTCAATCACCCCTCCTTTATCCTCCTCACCCGGTTCGGTGCGGTCTTTTCCCATTCATCCATGGACCATACATTGGGTGTCCCGGTTTCTCCTCCGACATTTGGACATCTTCCTTACATCCTTGAGTTGTTTGTCCTAGTTTACCGCATCCATAGCAAAAGCCTGACAACCTCTCATATTTAATTGATGCTCAGTTATCTCTACCTTCTAAGTTCTTCTACCAGAAACCAGCCAGTAGTGGTTGGTTAACGTCTACTTCAACCATCATCCTCAAATAGTAGTTGGCAACTTTCTCAATGTCCTTTTCAGCTTCAATGAATTTGTCGATCTTATTCTCAATCTTCTTCGCATTCACAATGTTGAACATCTCCGACACAAGGTCATGGATTTGAACCATTCTGAATTAAATTTTTTCCAGTCCTACACTCGGTGTTCATCTTTTTATGCTTAAGCAGTGTCTTTGAAGTGGCCATGGGGACATATCAAATATTTGTTCTCTAGTAACCTCATCCACGAAAACGAACATTACAACCCTGTATGTTGCCTCTGTGATAGTAACATCACTGAACTTTTCCCAGGCCTTTTGCAACACATTGATGATTGTTGTTGTTTTCACCTGTCTCTATGCTATGATCGAACCCACATATCAGTCATTCCTTACCCACTCCGGGTTCGATTCCAGGTCTAGCGTGTTTTTATTAGGTGTGATTTGTCCTCTCGAATCGACACTATTCATATTTACGCAACCCAGACATCCTCACGGCGATAGTATCCTCCTGCAAGCACAGGTAAAACAGAAAAAGGGAAGCTCAAAACTTTAAGTCAGACTTATAAGCCTTTTGCACTGTGGAGACTTTTCATCATTATTGGATCGAGCCTTTCTCTTTCGTCATCTCCCAGGTTTGCATTAGTTGTCACGATGTGTAAGGTTTCCAACATGCAGGAAGTCGGTGCACGCACTCTCCACTCGGCGCATAAAGGCGGAGCCTTTTTTTTCCTGTTGCGCGGCATGAGGACTGGACCTGGTTTGCTAGGGTTTCCCGCAAGCGGCTTTGCGAGAGGTGGCTTCCGGCGTTGTGAGTCGCCGAACGATCTCTCGCAACCCTATTTGTTCGTTGCGCAGTGTAATCTAACGTGAAGGCTCCATTTCTACCTCTGCCCTTGTTTGCTGCACCCTTGTAACAATATCTATATTGTTCCTAGGGTTTCCAGCAGAGGAGTGGTGTTGCTGGAGACGGCTGCCGACAATGGAGGTCACCGGGATATTCTCTCACAACCTAGGAGAGCGATTGTAATCTTATGTGAGTATAACTCAAAGTTCAATTTGTATACTTATATGTTCAATCGTACTTTTATAAAGGGAAGCAATATTTTACTACGTCAATTTTATTCTTAAAAAGGGAAAGACAATTGAAAGTGCAATAATATTTTACGTATTAATTGGTATTTATACCTTATCTCAAATGGTACACATGTGTTTGAAAACAAGTTTATGTGATCGCATAAAAAGTTTAACGAGCAGATAGTATCTAGTTTTACAAGTATGTACAACTTTTAGTAGGGCTCGGCATAATAAACATGTTCGATTGAACCGTACCGGTTCACAAACGACACAGGTTTTTTACAAAAATATGGAGCAGTTCAAAAGAGATACAAAAAACCGGTTCACAAACGGTAAACCGTACCACTTCTTGTACCGGTTTTAATATAATATTATATTTAATTTTTAAAATATATACTCTAAACCATTAGACCAAAGTTGGTTCGGTGATGATTTACAATATACATTAGTATAATGAATTATATATTATGGTTTATGGATTATGGTTTATGGTTTATGGATTATAGATTATTGTTTATGGATTAGAATTATGGTTTATGGATTATGGTCTATTATGTATTATCATAATACATAATAAATAATTCATAATCCATAAACTATAATACTATTATGTATTATTATAGTTTTTTTTAATATATATAAAGTGGTTCGGCTGAACCGGTTCTAAACCGTTTTTTGAACCGGTTCAGAAGAGGTACAGTAATTTTGTCAAAATATGGAGTTGCCAAAAACGGGAGCGGTAAACCGTACCTCTTTAAAATGTGGTAAAGGTACGGTTCATGAACCGGTTCGGACCCAAACTGGTTCATGCCCACCGCTAACTTATAGTGGTTTCTCCATTAGTTTTTAGGGTAAACTATGACATTTTCTCCCATAATGTTTAACTAAATCTTCAGTTCTCCCGTAAAGTTTAAATCGTACAATTTGGTCCCTCAGGTTTGGCCAAAGTGCAAGTTTGCCCCCTCCGTCAACTTTTCCATCCAAATTTAACAGAATAAGTTTTGAAATTCCAAAAATAACAGAAAACTTTCAAAAATGTCAGAATTTAACCAACTCAAACTTTTTCAAATGTTACAATTGAGTCTCAATTTGACCGGAACTGGATTGAACCCCAATCGAGGGGGCTCGGGTCTGAGTCTTGACCAGATTAACCCCCCATGAGTGGGGTAGCAAGTCTGGGTCAAGACCCAATTTCGAGCCCCCCACCCACCCCCACCCCCCCACCCCCTCCCCACCCCCACCCCGAATGGGGCTCAATTGAATTGGGGGATGGTTGAGTCCAAATCGAATTGAGTTTGAACTAGCCCCATTTCAACTGGGCCTCGGGTCTGGGTCAAGATCCATGGGGTATCAGGCTGGGTCAAGATCCAGACCCGAGCCCCCTCGATTGGGGCTCAATCTAGCCTCGATTGAATTAAGACTCAATTATAACATTTGAAAATGTAAAATTGTGACATTTTTATGTTATTTTTACAATTTTTAAAATTAATTCTATTAAATTTGGATGGAAAAGTTGACGGAGAGACAAACTTACACTTTGATAGAAAATGAGGGAATGAAATGTGATATTTTACGCTTAGTTTTTATTCAATGTTGAGAAACTGGTTGTTTATTACATGTAACATGTTAAATATATTAATACTTAATGGCATTTTTGGTGAGTATGCATGTTTTTCAAGTGGATGATTACTTTATAGCATAATAAAACTTCAAAGTAAGTATAGACGAACAACGCGTCCCTATTTATGTTTTAGTAGGGTGAATAAATTGTTACATGTGTATGAAGTTGGTTACATAACAAGTTGTCATTACATGATATGTTCAATTGCATGTTATACATATTCATTACTTAATTAATAATCTGATTGACTCGACTACAGGTATAGTGTAAGTCCGAATTGGAAAGGTAGATGTTCCAACTCGGTTAAGGGAAAATTTAGTCGGAGTTTGTTTTGAAATTCAAGACTTATAGTGAGTTTCTATATGTATTAATTATGGGAAAAGTGTAAAACACCACCCCGGATGTTTGCCAAGATTGGTAATTGTACTCATAATATTTGTCTTAACATCCATATGTTTCCGTTTGTTGGTAGTGCACTTTTTCGTCACTGGTCGTTGGTTTCCCGTCAAATAGAATTCACGTGCAATGCATGTGATGTAATTGTAAGATTATATACCAAAAATACCCGTAGCTGTTTGTGAACACTGGGTCCAGCAACAGTTAGAGAGCCCTTGCTTCAAAAGTATGCACATTCACCTCAAGTGGAAGCAACTTCATGGAACAACACCGGTACTTTTGTTATACATGTGACCTAACAGTTTCAAAATGTTGCTGCTCGGTGTGTGCTAAAGTTTTCCATCGGGGTCATCGTGTTGTGTATTCTCGCTCCAGTCGATTCTTCTGTGATTGTGGATCAGGTGGTGTTAGAGGCAGCAATTGTCAGTGCGTGAAACCTCGAAAATTCACTGGAAGCTAGCAGTAGCAAGACTGTTAGTCGTTCTAGTAATTTGATAACCACGGTAACCTTTGGAAGAATAGGATTGGACAAGATTTCTTTATCTGTGTAATTAAACAGACATAAATAAGAAGGCATTAGCTGTATGCAGATGATTTGTAAAGGGGCAACATTCTAGAGTGAAAAAATTGTACACTTATATGTAATCTTATGTTAGTATAACTCAAAGTTCAACTTGTATACTTATATGTTCAATCGTACTTTTATAAAGGGAAGCAATATTTTACTATGTCAATTGTATCCTTAAAAAAGGGAAAGACAATTGAAAGTGCAATAATATTTTACGTATTAATTGGTATTTATACCTTATCTCAAATAGTACACATGTGTTTGAAAACAAGTTTATCTGATCGCATAAAAAGTTTAACGAGCAGATAGTATCTAGTTTTACAAGTATGTACAACTTTTAGTAGGGTTGGGCATAATAAACCTGTTCGGTTGAACCGTACCGGTTCACAAACCACACAGTTTTTTACAAAAATATGGAGCAGTTCAAAAGAGATACAGAAAACTGGTTCGCAAACGGTAAATCGTACCACTTCTTGTACCGATTTTAATATAATATTATATTTAATTTTAAAATATATACTCTAAACCATTAGACCAAAGTTGGTTCAGTGATTATTTACAATCTACATTAGTATAATGAATTATATATTATGGTTTATTGATTATGGTTTAGGGTTTATGGATTATGGATTATAGATTATTGTTTATGGATTAGAATTATGGTTTATGTATTATGGTTTATTATGTATTATCATAATACATAATAAATAATCCATAAACCATAATACTATTATGTATTATTATAGTCCATCGTCCAACCCAATCATTTCTTTACTAAAAGCAATCATTTCTATGTAGCTCCATGTTCACTTTTGTAGAATTTTCCAATAAAAAAAATGATGCTTCCTCATAGAGTTCGTCACAACGATTCACATGTTGCTGAACTGTTCTTTCAGGGTTTACAATTAAAGAGTTGTTGAAAAACAAATACCTTGTTGGAGATCCTTTAGAGTAGATGGTATCATGTTTATGTAGCCATGGATGATCAGACCACACTCCATTTTGTAACCCTGACTTTTCTTCATCTTGGTTATTGTTCAACTCATGTTATGTGGTCAATCCTTCAGAGCCAGATGATGTTGCAGAATGGCTAGGGAGTATGTGGTTAATTTTGAAACTCTCTATCTATTTGTGTACGGATGGACATTCACCCTCTTCTGCATCATCCTTTCCTTAACCATGTTCATCCCTGAAGCCGAGCTCCCACTCTGGGTCATCGGCTACAGGAAAGAGCTGAAATTGACGTTTCTTTAGCTTACTGCATCAACAATGAGCTTGTTATCACCAAGGAGCTTCTTCAAAAGATGGTAGGAATGTGAAGAGGGGGTAGAAACGGAAAAATGAAACATTAACGGGTAAAATTAACGGAATGTGCAATTACAAACAAAACGAAACATTTGGGTAAACTTATTTGCGGCAAAAAATATCTGGGTGCAGTTACCAAAAAAAATAAACATCCGGGTGGTTTTTCACACTTTTCCCATTAATTACTTATGTCTAGTTGTATTGGGTACTATGATGGATAATAACTCACTTGGGTTCTGATAGCCTAGTCTATAGTGAAAATATTAAAACAAGTATATTAATCTTTTCTTTTTATTTATAAATAAATCTAACCTTATATTTCTACATAACGATTTAACATTAATTGGTGATGAGGTAGTGGATGATTAATTAAGATAGGATATGCTCGAGTGTTCATAATAAGATACTTTCAGTTGTTCATGACCAAAGTTTGTTGAAGCTCAATATTTGAACGAACTCATACTTGTTCAAAACTTTTTATATTTTAAACTGCACTTAAATTAAAATGTATTGTTATAATTTATGTAGTTTAACCTTCGTACATAAAATAATACTTGTGGATCGCACCTTACTATTGAACTGCTCTACTTTAACCACCAATATTGTTCTTGTAGTAATCAACACCAAAATATGAATTAACATACAGTTTAACATTTGTACTTATACATAAGATAACTGTCATAGCATGTTGGCATAGTCGTCAAAACAATGTGCTTTCAACAGTCACATGACATTTGTGACAGATTTATATGATAAGAGTTACCAACCTTCTTACTCCGTACGAGTAAGTATCCATTTCAAGTCATTAAGTATTTTACTGAAACACGACAAATAGTTAAACTGTTTAGAATGGACCCTTGCTTACTTTACTGGTCAACTCCACCATGCTGCTCTCTCTATAGTCTCAACATAATGAGAAGTCTACAATCCCATCTCTAGTGTACAAAGTAGTCATGCTCTTTTGGGCAACAAAACAAGAGGCTAAATATTTATGGATGGACGAAAAAAAGAAAGAAAAGGAGAGATAATAATAACCCTCTATCACTAACATCCTGCTGCAAATTATGTACAGTAATCGAGAAGATGTCAACCGTGGATGCAGATTCAATGTATATTGAGGTCATTGAGGCGTCGTGACATTGCTTGATCTTTAAGTGAAGTTACAAGGGTGCCTTCTCTTAGGGAAGTGATTTGACCTTCCGTTCTATATCATCTGGAAAGGGAAATGATAGGGAAAGGGAAAGGGAAGACGAACCCTCTTCCTCTTTTCCTTTCACACCAACCTTATTATCCTTCTTCTCCATCATACCCATCCAAGGCAAAGGAAATGTCTTGTTTGGAAAGTTTGCATCTGCTCCTAATGCAAGCTCAAGGTCTGGACCATGAGGCCGAGGGAAGGAGCTTCTTTCACTTGAAGTTGATTCATGTGAATCTGGGGAAGCAACAGGAAACAAGCATCGTTCTGTAGATGGGCAAACCTCTTTATCGACATTGAGAAGCTCCTTAGAACTAGGCTCCTTCGCTTTAGCATTGAGGTCATGTACCTGTGATCCTAACAAGCTTGACTCTCTCATATCGTTGCATCCGGGTTTTCCCTCAGGATACGTCTGATGCTTATTTATAGAGGATTCTTCATCATCAGATGTGGCATTATCTACACCTTCTGATCTTCTTCCTCTAAACAGACCCCAAAGGTAAAACGACATGTTCCAACCTGACAGTTAAAAACATTTTTAGCACTTTATAAGAAAACAGAGACCGGTCAAATCTTGCATTTAGTTTCTACTTAGAAAGCATGGCTTCCAAAACTATTAGAACCTACGAAAAGCAATTGAAAAGTCGTTATGGAATGGAATCCTTGTATGGGAAGCATTTACTACCACAACGTTTTCATGGAGCGAATTCTACTTATATGATGTTGTAGACAACAGTGGGAATTTTTTGTTGCATAAAATGTCCCACATGCATAGAATAGAACAAAACCTATATAGCAAACTACATGTGATGATCTGCAAAATCTCAAGATGATAGATAGGTTAGTAATAAGGAAAACAAGTTTTACCTTATGATTTTCTTTTTCTTACTTTGATGATTAAGGTTAGTAATTTCATTAATAGGAATACAGAAAGTGTCAAATTTACAAAAGAGGGTAATGTGCAGAATATGTACACAAGGATTCATGGACCCAAAAGAAAATTCTTACGTTGTGATTTCTGAGGGAGCTGGTTTGATGGATAAACCAAGAGCTCGATATCGTCAAGGTTTGCTTTTAAGGCCAAGTCACCCTTCATCAAATTTTCCAGCAAGACCTTATAACTCTTTTGATAACTGTATCACAAGCAAAATCATAGATAAGAGCTCCAGCCGAAAAATAAACAATCAATTGTAAGAACGAAATACTACTAATCAGCTCAGCGTGGAACCTTTAGCCAATAGAATAGATAAGTATTGCTCATGCATACCTCTCCAAATCCCGAGCAAAGAAGTATAGGGCAATATTAGCTTCTTTAGCACCACAGTCCTGAAACTGCACAGGCCATGTGCTCATTCGAGGTACTTCAGTCAATGCAATTTTTTCAGGGAACTTGGTGGCCAATTCAACAACCTTAGGAGATGCATTAATGGGTACGTGTGCTTGAAATCCACCATGCAGGTCCAGCATTTCACCACTTCTGTGCAGTTTGAAGGCACCACTATAGAACACAGATTAAAGGGATTATCAGTAAAGGTTGAGATGAAACATCTGAAAAGGCAAGTACAGTTATGATGTGAAGAGAGAACAAAAGAAAAAATTAACAATATGTATGAATAGATATGTCCAGGTTCTTACTTCCAGATGCACGCATGCTCAGGAATAATGGAAGTCTTCAGAATAGAAGATAATAGTTCAGAAGACAAGACAGATAGTTCCTTCAAAACACGCTTTCCTTGAACCTGACCACCTGCCTCCAACTCTTCAACTTTACGCACTTTGGGAAACCCATTAAGAAGACCATTCAGTTGAGTTTCATTTTGACTAGACATATGCTTCCCAGAGTTAGTTCCATTAGCAGGTTTCTTTGAGGCATCAGAAAGAGTTGAACGCTCTTGTGATGATCCAACACCAGGAATTGAAGAATTCTCAGATTTATCCAGAGCTTTATTCTTTCCGTATATACCAGGCCTCTTCAGCATACTTGTCGTTACTGCAGTAGTTACCTTGTTACCGAAATTCATTTCTCCTCTTCTTGTCAATGAAACATCAACTTCAGAGTTGGAGTGCGAATCCTGAGAACGAGCCAACCCAACTTGTGTCTTCCGACTGCCAGGTGGCATAGATAAACCTGTCCCATTCCTAGGACTGATGAGATTTGACTTTTTTCTTGGAGAAGCAATGCAGACTCCATCCTTTGATAAAGGTCCTACAATAAAAACAAACCAAATATGAGTTTCTATTTCCTTCTACTAATGCAAAATTTGAAAAATAGAACTAACAATCCATATAACCCACATGGCCAACGGAATTTTAACTCATTCGCTTTGATGAAGTAAATCCAACTAACCTGAACCAAATGCAGTTTCTGCAGATCTACGAGCAATGGAGTTGGCTGCTTGGGAAGATGTTTTACCATCTGACTCTGCAGCATTGGAGTCTCTGTGCTCTAACTTAAGGACACGGTGAGTTGTATTATTTCTAGCTGAACTAGGCCGATCCTGATCTAATCGGGGTAACCTATTTTTTGTATTTTGCTCATTGCTGCTTGTAGGCTCCTTCACTTCTGGTCCAAGAGAAAACTTAGATGAAACCAATTTAGCTTTTGAATCAAGAGCATTTGGACGCTCTCTATTTGGATATTTGAAGGATGCCGACTTGCCCAGTGATCTGGCATCAGAGGAAGAATGACCTCTTTGCTTCTGACAAAAGCCTTCTGTAACTTGTTTAAATTTTGGTTTCATTGAAAATGCGCTAAAAGATTTGGACTTTAGTAAAGCACCTGCAATGAAATAACTGTAAGTAATAACTTTGGAAAAGAAAGCTAAAATAGAATAATTTACACAGCTCGGATAAATTTACTTTTGGAGACTTGAAGCCGTGAAATGTTAGAGGAGCGTGGACTATGTGAAGTATCATTTGAGGCCATTCCACTTTTTGCTTTGTTAACATTCTTCAGTAAAGAATCCTGAGAAGATGCAGTGACTCCATTTGAACTGCGCGGTGATTCAATAGATCTATCCAAGGCCTGCTTCTTCTTAGAGGAATCAATTCCTATATAGTCACCAGTCCTTTTTCCTAAAACTTGGGTACTCAGACCTGTATTTTCCAATAAATTAACTTCCAAGTTAAAGCTCCGGTACTTGATAAATGCTTCTCAATATATATATGAAATATAATCTACTGCCCACCTGGCTTCAGGTTTTCAGTTTCCTCAGTAGCCTTGCACTCCTCACAGAACCACTCACCATCGGGAACTTTTTGAAGCATTTCTCGCATGCAATAACTGTTTGGTAGAGAACAAATATTAGGTGGAACTATAAATGAATCAGATTGCAACATATGCAACAGAACCAAGTAGTATTAGGAACAGTAATAATGACATACGTGTGTTCAGCACCATCACTGCACCGATTACATATAGCAAGTAAATCTTCACGGCCTGTGTCCCCACAGATATCACAAACTTTTACCTGAGGTTGAACGTGGAATGAAAGAGTAACAGCATTAGTTGCGGCCTACGCCCCCACAGATATCACTAAAAAAATTGTATCATAACAATTATTATAAAATATCTATTTTTCTGCTATTAGAACGGACTAGTATATCACTTGCATGTATTTTAAGTTAAACGAAACACTCACATCTTGCTCCATGACATCTGATTCCCCACTGCTGTCACCAAGAACAGACTGTACTTGAGACTCCTCCAGCCGAGGCAACTCAACATGCTTCTTAGACTGATCATCGTCATTTGAAGATCTCAATGCTTCATCGGATGGTTTTGTGCCATCGTTACCAATTCCCAGATCCTTATTTGTCTTTCCATTAACTGAAGTTGAAACAGAAGACAGATTCCTGCAATCTGGTCCTGCATTGCCCAGAGGATCTGAAAAAAAAACGTTTCCAGGTTATAGTTAAGCACGAGAAAATATCATCATGCCCCCCCCCCCCCCCCTCCCCAAATCCCTTGAATCCTGATGGCATGAGTTTTCTAAGGCCAAAATATGGAAGCCTTTCCAAGAGGAGGATTATGGATTGGATTGCTTTAGTCTTCTGAAGCCCGAATTAGAAAAAGACACCACTGAATTGCACATTCCTCTTACTATTATAAAGAACTTCATGAATGAGGAAATAAAGAGTCATTTATTTACCGGTTTCAATGGCAGCATCTGTTTCTTTGTCATCAGTTCTGCTAGCAGATGGAGACAAAATATCTGCCTCAGTTGTAGAATTTTGCTTTGCTGCATATATGTATTAGGTTTCAGCATTCTCTTTGACTACATTAAAAATTTCAATGCCAAGTTTAAAGACCATTCAGATACCTGAATCTGCTTTCATCTGATCCTCCTGACTTGTAAGAGACCTGTCAAAACTTTTAGCAGCTGAAGTCGATACCTAAAATTAAGAAAATATATATATATATAAGCTAGACACAACTACATTACAGCACATTTTAGAATTGTGCTTACATCTAATTAGAACCACCAAATCACACATGCTAGATGCTGAATTAGCAACCACGACAAACATAAAGTGAGTTTCAGACCTGAAAGAATAACAGTTCTGTTCTTTTCAAGCTCTTGCATTTTCGAACATAGGTGATACTACATAAATCGCACAATCAACTACCGATTATTTTCTGCATACCATCCTATATACCATTGACCTAGTTATTTACAGTATCAAGCAGGACACAAGTACATGAATCGCAAAATCAACTACCTATATGGTTTCAATGTTTCATCCTACATATCACTTATCAGTGACTTAAGTTATTTGCAACAACAAACAGGTGACTCTTGGCTCGCCTGTGATGCCATCTCAACTCTTAAGGAACCTGTGTTGAAAAAGCATCTAATGCCTTTAGTCTCCCTCCCGGAAATTGTTTTCCTAAAATAACCTTCCACAACATCCCAAAGCATCATAATTCTCAAGCATCACACTGAACATGGTGAATTTCCACTCCTAACCTACACTTCATCCAAAAATAATTCCCAGGATTTGGCAATCAAATATTTCACTTTCCTAAACGGTGTTACTTGATGTTCTTGCCCAGTCAAAACCCCATACCATTATTATGCAAGTGGAGTTTAATTTTGTCTCTTGTGGCGTGTTCTTTATCTATGATATATTTCCCCAAAATATGAATATTTGTAGTTTAACCCATCCCATATACAACGAACACCTCAAATATAGCAACTTGCGAGAAAGCAAAGACAATTGTTCGGTCTCACCATATTCTGCCTGATATCATGATAAGCTACATTTATAATGTCTTGTAATCTGCAGCTCGTTCAAGCTCCATCGTGATCTACAGCCACCAAGTACACGCAGAATGCAGAAGTAGTCCGTTAATATATAGCCTATTCAATCTAACTAAAAAATACAAACGAAACTCACGAAAGAGAAGTATCAATTTAAATTCAAATCACAAGAAGATACAATAGCCATTTCAAGCAAACTGCAAATGCCAATATTCATGGTACTATGGCTTTTCTGACAAAATAAGCATAGAAGAGCGATGTTGTTCACAGTAAATGCATCCTTCAAAAATCTATAGGTGCAAGGGGAAGCTTCACTCTAAAACCTGGAACCAGGATATCAGCGCAACTAACAGAGAGAGGTGATTCAGTTATCAAAGCCATTGTATTTAAGAAAACTTCCAGTTCTGCCATCTTCAAGATAACTACTAACAAAACCCCACAAAACCGTGTATGACTTCAGTGATCAAGTAAACAACAAAGTGGTATACACCCACATAAAACCAATTTCCCAACCACATACCCATTAGCATACAACAGTCAAGCACACATGTTGCTCAACACAATTCATTCTCATGAGCTACTGAATCATGCCATGAAATCAAGAATCCGGACCACTTGTGGGACAATTAACTCCACCCCACGAGATTCTAGAGGATAAAGGAAGAACTTTGAAGCAGAAAAATCGGGCAATCTCATTGCAAAGTGCATAATAACTTAATTTGATACCAGGGAAGACTACAAAATCCAATAAACGATCATCCACCGAAACAGGAATCTTCAAATTAATAAAACAATCACTCTGGTGCACCAGATCGAAGAGCCAGCAATTCATGACGCCCCCTCCTCCCGATGCAAGTCCTCCGACGAGGGGGAGAATGAGGATTCAGATATACAATTCAAAGCGTCATCGAATTGATACAAAGCAATCTCACCTCCGAGAACAACACCAAATTGACCCAATTGTTTGAAGAAAACGAGACCAATCACGGCAGGGACATGTACGGCTCGTCCCATGAGAGGAAGATATATGGAAGGGAGTGGTGCGGCTGCTGCAGAGAAAGAAGATCTTCCAGATAACGTTGTTGCCCAGACGAACTGCTGCTTCCTGGAGCTCTGTGTTAACCTTCTCTCAAATTAGGGCAGATGATCTCTCTGCTCTGTTGTTTTCTGATTTTCATTTATTTTTAAATTTTCCTTTTTCTGATAATTAAAAAAAGTATCATAAAAAACTAAAGTGTTAGTGCTGGCGATTATTAAGCACAAGTATAACAAATAACATAATCATATTTATAATTGTGATTATTAACACAATTTTAGCTATATAACCATATTTGTTACCATAATATAATAAAATATCTTATCTAAATAAATACATAAAGTTATGTCATAAATAACAAATATATTCAACACTAATATCATTCAACATTAGCATCATTCAAAATTAACACTACTATAATTTAATATTAACTTAATTCAATTACATTTCACCGTGAAATTATGGATTCATGAAATCTAAAACTGAAAAGTATTCTTCTATTATTAATATTTACTAATATATTAATATTAAATTATTATTATATTTATATAATAATTATAACTATGACTAAAATACCATACTATTATGAATATAAAATTCATTATCATAATGGTATGATTACATATATAAAAAATGACGTATATAACTATGATTCTTTATTTTTCCACCGCACTATTATCGGGCCCTAAGTGTTATATACCAACTCCTACTCAATTTTATTGAATAATTGTAACTTGACATTTTCTTTCTTAAGAAATTGCTAGTTCAATCATATAAAGTTGTAATTTACTAATTTTGTTTAACTTTTTATTAAATTAAGACGAAAACTTTGACTTTATTTATTATCCTATTATGTTTGTTGTACAAATTCCTAGCTAAAGTTTCAAGAAATTATCAATTTTTTAACTTAATTTTGTAAAAAAATATATATTAGTAACTAAACTTTAAAAATATTTATAATTTAGTAACTGAAACGTAATGAGGTCATTGAGGTGTGTGTATGTTTTTATCACCATATTTAACAACAAATTAGACATAATTAATAACTTATAATTTTTAGTAAAGTCAAATGGCAATTTATTTAAAAACAAATAGCTATGAATTAATCCGTGCAAAATTAACCCAAAACTTAAATTAATTACTAAAAAAATTGATTAACCCAAAAATTAAATGAATTAATAAAAAATTGAGAATAAGAAGGAAAAAATGAAGAAGCAAATCTTAGGATTACTTATATACTCGTGCATTCATAATAATTTATATGTACAAAACACTTCCCTTTATATGTATATGTCTTGTTAAATTTTTATTAGAATAACTTATTAAAATAAAAATTTACAAATTTATTGAAGGAAAAATTATATAACTATAAATTTATTTCATAAGTTATCTCATTAAAAGCCTTATTGAATGAGACAAAGTCGTGGTTAAGAAGAAAATGTGGAGAATACATATTGTACATCACTTTATTATTTATTGTCACACTACTCCTTCATATATAGATTAAAATTAAGTTTTTCCCCTTAAGGAAAATATACAATTTTTGATTCTTTATGTTTGGTCAGAATTGAGTTTACCCCTTCCGTCAAATGTTTTATCCAAACTTAACATAATATGTTTTGAAAATTACAAAAATAATAGATAATTTATAAAAATGTTACAACAAAACTCTTCAAAAGTTTTTTATATGTTACAATATGTTGAAAGTCAAACTGATGCTGAGGATTGAAGTTTGAGGACCAAATTGTTATTTTCTGTTTAATTAGGATTCAATTGTTATTTTCGGTTTGTTATTCTATTTTAGAGTCTGAATCGTTTTAGGGTTTTCATTTTCTTTCCTTCAGTTGTAATCTGAACCTTGAATCGTTTCTTCTTCTCCTATTTAAGAGGTGATGGCTCGCCGCTTAAGGTGTGTAGCTACATGATCCTCCAAATGCTCTCTTCAGTTTGTTGCTCTGCCGATTTCATTATGTTCATCCGTATACTCTGTAGATCTTCGGTATTTCAATATGGTATCAGAGCGATGAAGCATTAGATTGCTTCATTTCTTCGATCCTAGTTTCTATGTGTATCTTTGTTCTTTGAAGTTCTTCAATTAACTGTCGGTAACATTTTCTAAGAACAGATACGCTTGATCTTCATTCTCGAAGATTGTTTTTTCAATTTATGTTACCGTCTGGTTTTTGTTTCGAAGATCTTCATTGATGTTGTTCATACTGGGTTTTTTTTATAAGAGCAGATTCTTTTGATTCTTATCCTTTTGCTGAGTAGGTATTCAGACTTGTTCTTGAGAGAAGCCTCGTTGGTTGTTTTATCTTAAGATTTTCAAGTTCATCGTTGTATCCTTTTGAGCAAGATTCAGTTATTTTTTTTCCTGTAATCTTGTTCATATTGTTACCAAGATCTGAATCTTTTTCGGCCATTCAGTTCTTGTGTATTGTCTCTGCTAATAGTTGATTCTGTTGATATTGAGATCTGTTCTTGTTGGTTAATATTTCCTGTTCAGAATTTCTGGTAAAACTTTTTTGGCTACCGATTTTTATATGGCTTCATCAGGAGATTCTGATTCTGTTAAGGCTGCGAAAAACGTTGCCACCACAGATCATGTGGATGAGGCGACATTTAAAACGCAAGTCATTGATCATAACCATCCATCTCTATTTTTACATCCATCTAATTCGCCTAATTCTTCTCGTATTGCTGAAAAGCTGACTGGACCAGAAACATATGGGTTCTGGAGTCGAACTCTGTATATGTCTCTTTGGGCAAAAAATAAACTCGGCTTTATAGATGGATCTTGTAAAAAAAGAGGATTATGATCATAGTCTTCATCATATCTGGGATAGGTGTAATGCCTTTATTTTTGCCTGGATAATGAACTCTATTTCCAGAGATTTGATGACTGGAATCATATATGCTACTAATGCTCAGTTCATTTGGAAAGATCTTAGGGAAAGGTTTCACAAAGTAAATGGTTCTCGCATTAGTCAACTTCATCGAGAAATTTGCTTAGCCCAACAAGGAAATGATTCTATATCTGCTTATTTTACTAGAATTTGTACCATGTGGGATGAGTTTGATGTTATATGTGCTCTTCCTTGCTGTGGCTGTGATCTTTTTCAAAAACACATTGACCATGCAAACAATTTAAAGCTTTTTCTCTTTGTCAACGGTTTGAACGAATCATATTCTCAAGTTCGTTCAAATCTTGTGATGAGGGAACCACTTTCTACTGTTAACCAGGCGTATGCTGTGTTGATTCAAGAGGAAAATCAAAGGGAAATTTCTGGAAATATGTTGGTGAATTCTGTTGTAGGAAACAAGGATATAGCCCCGGGAAATCAGAAACCGTTCAAAAAATCATGGAACTTGTTCAGTGAATACTGCAAGAACAAGGGTCATGATTATGATCATTGCTTTAAGAGAAAGGGCTATCCACCTGGTTGGAAATTTAAATATGGCGAGAGTCACGGAAAGCCACCTCAGGCCAACAGTGTAAACAAACCAAACAATGATGGGAATAAGAGTCGTACATCATGCTCTTCAACTGAGTTTGTGGCTTCTTACTCTTCTCTTTTAGGTTCTGGTTCTGGAACTACTAATGTTCTTTCCTCTGATCAAATTGAACAGATCACTCAGATTGTAGGCAAGCTTCAATCAGAGTCATCCTCCAAGGCCAATGTAGCAGGTATAAATTCCAGCTCATCGTGTTTTTCTAATATAGGAAATTGTTGGATTTTGGATACTGGTGCTACAAATAATATGAGTTATAAATCTGATTAGTTGTATGATTTTAAGAATGTCAGTTCTAAGGTGCAATTGCCTGATGGTTCTAATTCTGCTATTCATGGTGTTGAAAATTTTAGGATATTTGAAAAACGGTCTTTGCATGATGTGTTTTACCTGCCTAACTTTTGATACAATTTGCTTTCTTTATCCAAGATAATCAAGGATTTGTCTTGTTCTGTATCGTTTTATCCCAAATTGGTAATCATGCAATATCTTTACAATGGAGTAGTGTTGGGGATTGGTAGAGAGGCTGGAGGGCTATATTTTTTTAACACCGAATTTAAGCCCCCTATAGCCCTTAGAGCCAATGTTATGCCATACCCTCAGCCCGTGCTCTAGCACAAAAGATTGGGACATCCTTCTATGCAAGTCTTGAGTAGAATAAAGTCTCTTGAGTCTGTTTGTTCTGAAAATGTGAAATTATTTGATTGTATTATTCGCCCTATGGCCAAACAGCATAGATTGCCTTTTCCTCATAGTGAATCTAAATCTGTTGATTGTTTTGATCTTGTTCACATGGATGTTTGGGGGCCCTACAATCAAATTACGTATGATAATAATAAAAAAATTACTATTGTGGATGATTTCAATAGAAATACTTGGACTTATTTGCTGCACCTTAAACCTGATGCTATTGTTGTTATTAAACATTTTATTGCTCTGATTGAAAATCAGTTCAGGAAAACCATTAAGGTTATCCGAACTGATAATGGTGGTGAGTTTTTTTAATAATCATTGTAATGATTTTTTTAAATCGAAAGGGATTGTTCATCAAAGTACTTGTGTTTATACGCCCCAGCAAAATGGTATTGTTGAGAGAAAACACATGCATTTACTTGATGTTGCTAGAGCTTTGAAATTGGAAAGTAATATTCCTTCTAGATTATGGGGTGAATGCATTTTGACTGCTTGCTATCTTATAAATTTGATGCATACATCTGTTTTGGGAGGAATATCTCCTTATGAGAAATTGTTGAATCGTAAACCTAGACTTGATCATTTGAGAATATTTGGTTGCCTTTGTTATGCCAAAGTTTTACCTGTTGATGATAAGTTTGAGTCTAGGTCTATTCATTCTGTTTTGCTGGGTTATTCTCTTTACTTGAAAAGGGTATAAGTTGTTGAATTTGAGCAATGATTATGTATTTGTTAGTAGAGATGTTAAGTTTGTTGAGAATGTTTTTCCTTATAGGAATAAACATTTGGAACATGAGAATTTATCTGCTGATACCATTGCTGATAAATATGATGATGTTGATTCATTGCAGATCAATAAGATATCTGATGCTAATGAGATGAGTGATGGAAATGCAGAAAATGATGATGTTGTCCAACCCATTTCGAACAACACTGATTCTGCAGAAAATGAAAACATTTCGGATAGTACTGATTCTGTTGTGCCTCTTAGAAGATCAGGTAGGATAATTAAAACTCCAGTTTGGCAAAAAAGATTGCATTTTGCAGAATAACTGTAGTATTAAATATCCTATCCAAAATTGTGTGTCTTATCATGCTTTGTCCCTCGCTTTCAAGTGTTTTGCTAGCTCTATTGATAAAGTTACAACAAAGGGACAATCAAGCTGAGGGCAATCAACAAGGGGACAATCAAGCCGAAGGTAATCACAAGACAATCTATCAAAACGAGGGTAATCACAAAAGAGACTATCAAGCCGAGGGTAACTATAAATCCGCAACAATCCGAGGGAAACAACAAATTCACAACAAGCCGAGGATGATCAAAGCGGCACATTGGAGCAACATGAATATCAAGATACACAATCAACAAATCCCAAGATTTCATATCAAAACAAAGATCACAAGGGTGAAGATATCCCAAATATAGGAACATATAACAGAAAAAACATGATACAGAGATTATCAAGGGTTGCGATAAGAGAATCGCAAACACTTCTCACAAGATATCGGTGGAAGAGAAATCAACTCAGGCGACCACAAAATACGAATGGTCGCGGCTGAAGACCGAACGATTTCCGGAGAAGAGAAAATGTCAATCACCGTGAGGAGGATGACAACTAATAACACCGATGATCAAAGAAGGGCAAGGCAATCTTCATTCCATAGACTCTGATACCATGTTGAGAATCAGAGATTCTAAAATACTGAAGAAGAAGATTTCTGGAAAACGCTAGAACAGCTCGGAACCAGGAGAAAACGATTGGGGATCATAAGGAGTTGTTCCTTCATTTGGAACTCCTTCACCCTTAAATACTAAAACCTAGGAAAATAATTGTCATTTACACCCCGAAATAATCAGAAACAAAACAACTGAGTCCAAGAACTGAAAAGGCAATAAACGGAAAAAAGAAAAGAGAACTTGGGCCGAGAACACTTCACATACTAGAATGGGTCAAACGAACAAGGAAGCCCATATCAGATCACGAGCCAAAATAAGTCCAACAAACAGGCTTCCAGAAGATGCAGACTGATGGACAACCAACTAACTTCATTTTGAAGACATATTTCTTCATTATCACTAAATAAAGCATCAATCGTATTAATAGTCCATTAACTAATTTCTAGTTATTTATTATTATATATGTGATACTTTTGAAAAACTTATATATATATATATGTGTGTGTGCGAGTGTGTGTGTGCGCATTGCAACATTTGTATTTGATAAATCATTTTGTTGGAATATTGGAGTATGAGAAATCTTTATTCCGGTCAAAAGGGAGCACGTGTGAAACGTTTTGCTTAGCTTTTTATTTTGTTGTTGTTGATTATGTTAAACAAATATTATTATTTATAATTATATACATATCTTTGAGGGTTATATCTAAAAGATATATTTTTTAAAATTAATTTAGTTTTTGTTTTATTAATTAATTAAACTAATATATATTTTATTGATTAATTATTGTAAAATTAATTTATGTGTTTATTTAAACTTATTTTTATTTTTCAAAAAAGTAGCAGTTGTAAAATAAAAAATAATACAAATCAAATAAATATATATATAAACGATCCAAACCAAAAAAAAACTGAAACTATCAAGTCCTATTAAATGATTTTAAAGCTCTTAAAACCAGTAAGAGGAACAAAATTTCAATCCCGATTTCAAGATCAAACCAATCCTAACAAAGACCGATTTATAGTCAACACTAATTGCTGAGGATTGAAATCCATTATTTAGTAGAGGACGGCTACGTCAGTTTGGAGTTGTGAGATTGTTGTACTCTTCCTTCTAAAATCAATCATGTTGGTCTGATAATCATCTTCAAACACAAAATTGAAGGAAATTCATCCCAGACAAACTATCAAGCAACGCACTTCAACCTACTTACACTACACCAAGTAAGACGACATCAGATTCCAACTGATTTTCATGTGTGAGGGCATCGAAGCAACAAACCGTAGGGTGTCCGATTGAGAGAAGCGTGAATCCAAACCCGACTCTCCCTTGAAGACTGCTCCAAACTTTGCAATGTCAGGTAGAACAATCTCTCTGCAGTGAAGGTGAAGTAAGGGAACCTTGGACAACACGCTACCTTTTTGAATATCCAAACCCTCCGGACGACGAAGCTTGTACGCTTTTCCAGTGGTTGGCTCAGTATCTACCTGACGCATTTGCTTCCACTTTTGCTGCACGAACCAACCATATTTGTAGTCACCAACTATCGGGGTCCCCAGGGCTTCCGCACAATGTACACGAAGCTGCAGAAGAACATTACACCATACATATAAAACTAGTACCTCACCACACAAATTCATTTCAAACGAGGATTTATAAAAGGGATCATTGCCAAAGGGAATAACAACTTTGGAAAAACTGCAAAAGAAAATTCAACTTACTTTTGATATACTACTGAATCTATGTCCAATCTGGAAGCAAAATTTGGTGGTAGCTTCTTAAGAAAGATCCGATTTGGGGTTGATATAGCTTGGAATGCAGCTTCAGATCCAAATTGGAAAGCATTTTCTTGCATGCTTGTTGAACACTATACTTTTGCTATGTTTTTACTAAATAAAATTGAGGTAGCTCTTTCCCTAAAGTAAAAAAAGTATTTGAATGTATTAGAAAAAGCAAAAAAGAAGTAGCACAAGTGAAGTGCTAAACAAGCATACCAGAAAATCCCAAATTGGACAGAGAAGTTGATTGAGGGCCAGGAAAGGATGACAGTACAAAAATTGGAATCCTTTAGGGAGAATAATAATAAAAATAGTTCCAGGGATATTTTAAAACAAAAGGGAGGGGGGTAATTTGATCACAAACCTTATTAACTACCACCAGACTCCAATTCAACAATTTAGAGGCCCTGACTCGTCACTGATATAGGTGGAACACAAAGAACCCCAAACAGAAACTGTAAATAGGGTTTTGTAGGGTACCTGGTGCTTGCGGCTAGTAAGAGGTCGTAGTTCAATCCAGGAGCATCCATTTATCGTGGGACCCAATATCCGATATTCAGTTACTGCATCTTGAGAGGCTTCTAGGCTCGATTTCCGAGCTAACATAACCCTTTCGGCTTTCCCATCATCAAGAAGCACCTACACACATACAAGAAATGCATTTATATAGAATTCATCACCTCAGTTGTGTCAATCACCTCAATTAAATGATCTATAGAGAGAGAGAGAGAGAACCTTTGAAAGAGGAGCATGAATGAAGCCTTGTTTTTCCTTAGGAGATCCAATTACCAGTGCCCAGTATCGCTGGTAACTTGCTTCACAGGCATTATCCCATGCCTTACAAGAAGACCTTCTTTTTCCATCGCTGAATAGCCATTGGAGATGTGCAATGCTCTCCTTTGTTCTTCCCATTAAGATAATTCCGCTGCTTTCTCTGTCGAGACGATGAACCTGCCAGCCCCATAAAAATTTTCTCATCAGAAAATACCACAATGACATTTCAGTAAATATCTTGAAGAAAATCACAATCTCACAAATTTTTTTTATTTGGTTGAAACAGAAAAGCTCTAGCCTGCTAAATTAGTAAAACGAATCACAATCCCATGTTTGATTAGCATGGATTCAAGAATGAAGAATTTGAAGTGACAAATTTAAGATGATTCTTATTTGTATGCTTTTCTTTCATTATTTTTTTGAAATAACGGCTTTCTGTATTTTCAACAAAATCCATAAAAATCGATGGAGTATCGCAATCGCAAAATTGGCTTGAGTATGGTTTGCTATTTGTTCCCCAAAAAAGTTACAGTGCCTTTTTTCCAATTCGTCAAAGGGTTTGGTATACAATTTGGTAACTAACCAAAATCACAGTCTTACATTTTTTACTTGGTCCGAACTTGGTTCTAGGTTCAAAAAATAGTATCACTGTCCCATATTCGATTAGCTAAGATGAAGAAATTGTAAAGAAAACTCTGGATCAGACAATTAGCATAAACAAGCTGCAACTGCAGTCAAAATCCTTGAATGTTTCTCATTTCTTTTAACTGAAAGGAAAGGAAGTTACCAATTTTGGGCCCTCATCATAATCATAAGACAGTGCTGCAGCCGCCAAGGCATCCATGCTGTTGTGAATTGGTAAATTTCCCTTAACAACATCCGAGGAGTTATTGAAGCCAATAGGTTAAGATTAGCACAATTGATTGTAATTGAAGTGTTATTGAGATCAGAAAAGCTCTAACAAACCTTCACTGGCAACCTTGGGGGCTTATTCAGCACCAAAATAGCAGAATCCTGAAAAAGTTAACAGCTCCAAATTAAATCAACAGTTAATTAGCTGAAAGCATGATAACTGCCAAATAAGGGGATATTAATGTACAGAATTGGAATCATCATACAACAAAAGAAGAACAAAAACAGTTTTGAGTTATAACAAGATGTGCCTTGTATAAGACAAGCCTCTTCAAGTACGCAATTTCATCAGCATTTGGGTTCAGTGTTCCACTAGGTATAGTGTCGAATCTCCTAGAAATCCTTGACTCAGCAACTGATACGGGCAAATGCACTCGTGCCCCTGTTTCCATGACTTCATTAGGCTTAATCTGCAAATCAATCTAGATAACGTAAAAGCGTATTGAATACATTCATATAACTTTTTTAAATATATGTATATATATCTTCATACTTGAAAAGGTGTTGAAAGAAAAGATTTTGCCTTTTTTATGAGATTCAAGTACCTTTCTCAAGGGTCGGGATATTTTCTTCCCAACGGATGAGCTGTCAGAGTTGGGACATTCCATCTGAACCTGGTAAATAGCAAAAAGCCTTGCATAAAATTATCACGAAATGGCAACTTCTCTATAAATTTAAATTTACAAAATTTATTCGCTTCCGTGTAAACATGAATAGCACAAAATATATCTTGTCTTGAATATTATTTCTTGCAGTTAAACTGTATGTACACTCTCGGTTTTTCCAGACATAAAGTACGGCACTTTTCAATTGGTTTCATCAAGATAGCAACTTCTACAGGAAGTGGCAAGATAATGACCTGAACAATTTCAGACTCAATTTTTTTAGGAGAAACCCCAACAAATATCAGTATGAATCCTCACAAATTCAGCAGTTTTTAATTCTTGAAATACATATTACAGCACCAATAGAAGGAAACTGACGAAGTTAACTTCAAAGGCTCAAACTCCAACGAAACAATGTGAAATAAGATCAACCACATAACCAAATATCTCATAAGCTGGAGCTTATAGTTTAACAATTAAATTTATAATTTCAATACTCACTCACGTGTGTGCTGAACTACTGCCGAAGCTCATCAAGTGAAACTTTAACTGATACCATGTGAAATAAACTATCTACTTTACCGGCAGTTTCAGAAGCTCAAACTTGTGGGTGAAAGCATAACATTATAATAAGCATGTATTATCTCATACACAAGATGTTCTTCCTGACGCAACAAAATCATCTGCTACAAAATTCGGAGAAATACCAACAACTAGTACAGAACCAACCAAATTCCTTCCAAAGTCAGCACTTTCTGTTTCTTGAAGTACCTATTGATACATGGAACCCTCGAAACCCGTCCAACCTAACCATGTCTATTAATAGTAAACAGAAATGCTTTTGTGATGCAACGATTCAACAACCAATCTAAAGAAAGGAGTAGGTAGAGAGAAGACATACGAGGCCTTTATTGAAGAGATGTTGAATGATTGAATTGTTGCCGCGATGGAAGTAGTACTTGACCCAACTGATGGCCGTGACATGCGAAGAGCTGTCTGTCTTCGACGAACCAGGCAGCGGAAGAGGCGGGAATGACGGAAGAGACAGGAGCTGGCGAGGCTTCGGTCCCTCTTTCGAGCAGGAAAATTCATCAACGCGCGTTATGTTGTTGGATACTCTGATAGGTTTGGCCGGCACAGGCGCCGGCGGCGATAGTCTTGAGTAGCACCGCCGGAAGGTATGCTTCCACATGACCAGGCGGTAGAACCTCAATTGGGTCGGCTTTAGACGGAAGAATACTTCAAATTCGGGCCGCCCAGTACTTGGGTCGGAGACAAGGAAATGTCAATCCACGAAGCAAGGACAGGGAGCCCGGAGTTATTTTTTTCTCTAAAAACGATCTTCCGCTTTGGAACAGCATGTGTTGGCAGTTGGCACCATAGTCTTCAGGCCGGATTGGACATCTAAACGGTTAAACAGTGTTATCAAAACCGGACCGGTCATCGAACCGTCGAGGATGCCGGTTCTCGGTTCTTCCGGTCCAATCCTATTCAATTTAGTTGGAAATGTTGTCGGCCAATTGATGCACTCATGTTGTGGGTTGTATGTTCTTAAACTATAAAAATCTCGTCGATCAGCATAAGCTAGCGTCTGACTCGAATTCATCATTGTAGTCTCTTCGTGAATCGATTGGATATTTGAATAGGTTGAAAGATCAATCATGTTCGAGTTTCGACCACTATGGAACCGAGCAAGATCTGAATTTGGTACAGAAACAAATGGTGATTGGGTTGTACTGCTCATGAGGTCTTTTGCATAATGCGACACACTCAATGTATCATAACGGCTTCTTCGAGCTACAAGAGATTCGGGCCTCGATCGCGCAACCTCCATCGTCCAACGAGTCTCTGATGCTAATTAATGAATTAAGTTGTAAGGAAGATGAAACCAAAACCCTCACTAGCTTCCTTGCTTCAGTAACCAAGAACTATATCTGCAACCAATAAAATGTATTGACAGAAAGCTTAAAGCCTAGGTATTTGCACAGCTTCTAATCACAAAAGAGACAAATATCAGTCGAAGATGGCTTGGATCCGAAACTGGGCGATGGAATGGAGGTCGTCGCCGTTGAGGAGGTTGTGGAGGAAGAAGGTGTAGTTGCGGGTGAGGTAGAGGTGGCAGACCTTTCCTAGCTTTTCAAGGGCCGGAAGAAATCGTTTTTCGGAGAAGAACTACTGAAGAAGTTCATCGCACCCTCTTTCATTCCTTATGTTTTACCTTGTCTGTACAGGAACTACTTTTTTTTGGGTGAAATAGATCACTTTACTTAGAAAAAATAAAACGACGTGACATGAGGTCACAGGTGTCCGCTATTACAATCATTCACTTGTAATCGAAATAATGGTGGTGATGGTCTTTCGACTCAATCACTTAGACTCACTCTTATTCTTGCTTGTTTAGCTATCCAATTCGCACATTCGTTCGATGTCCTCGGAATCGCCCTCCATTGTTCGTTATCAATTCGGCTCGCCAATGCTCCAATGTTCCATATGGTGGTTGCTAATCTCCAGTGCATCGGTTCTGCTCCATTTACTTGTTTGTGGACCGTTTGCGAATCCGTTTCCATGATGATGTTTTGCCATCCCCGTTCGGTTGTGAGCCTAATGCCTTCATGTATCGCACTTGCTTCCATGATGTCGATGTCATTGCTCCACTCCATCCGGTTCATACCTCCGATCACTTTGCCTTCGCTATCCCGTGCTATGACCCCTATACCGTATCTTTTCGTGTTCTTACATCACGACGCATTGCAGTTAATCTGGATGATATTACCGGTTGGTGCTCTCCATGGTTCGGTCTGACCTCTCCCTTGGCCTACGGGTGCTATGTGTTTCGTTGCCCTTTGCTCGGCGAAGGCTTGCTTGATCTCAAAGATAACCTCCGTTGGGTTTGGCATTTTGTTCTCGAAAGCGGCCTTACACCGTGTTTTCCATATATACCAACATGTGAGGAGTGTTCTCCCCCACCTGTGCTCACGGTTTAGTCCTTGGCTTCCTTGTTCGTGGCATCTTGTCTCAAGCCATGTCGACATATCCGGGATGTTTGTTCGGTCGGTTTGGAGCCTTAGTAGTCCGAACCACACCGGTTCTGTCCATGCACATCCTAGGATCATGTGTTCCCTAGTCTCCTCTTCCCCACAAATTGGGCATGTCGGGCTTACATTCATCCCTCTCCGTTGGTGATTTGACCAACGTTTCAATTTGACCAAAAAATGAGGGAATGAAATTTTACAATTTAAACATTAAAGAGAAAACTGAAAATCTGGTTAAACATATTGTATTTTACTCAACTTATATTTAACGTTATCTTGTTATAAAGATAGTTAATTTATATATTGTTATCTTCAGATTAAAATAGATAGTTAATTTATATATTGTTATCTTCGGATTAAAATTAGCCAATTATTTTCATTTCGATTTCACCTTTCCACACACTGCGTATGCTGATGTTCTCTATCTTTTATATATATTTTGTTTTAAGCTTCACTCAAAGCGCAACATCTAATTATATTTAATAAGTTTATGCGTGTGTAATGCACCTTTATATTTAATAAATATAGTTATTTAATCCAAACATTGCTAATGCAAATAGAAAATTAACTAAGAAATTTATTTAACAAAACATCTATATCTATATCTATATCTATATTAATTTGGTTAAGTTATGTAGAATTGTGACAAATAAATTTTTTAAGATATTTTATCATTCCTAATGTCAATTTCATAACTTCTAACTGGTCCATGTCAAACATATAATTCTCACTTATATGTGGCATGTCATGTAACTTAGTTTAAAATATTTCAAAACCTCTAATTCATTCTCCCGATAAGTTACAAAATTTCATTAATCTCTTCTTAATTTCCATGTGCATTTATGATTTTTCTTAAGTTTACTTTATTTAATAAATTTTATATTTTATGAAATGTAAGTAGATGCATATATTAAAATTTTTTATTACAAGATAATTTAAGATGAAATTAATGATAATTATTTACATTATATACCAAATTTATGAAAATAATAATCACATGTTAATTTTATGTTTTATATTTTATGAAAAGTAAGTAGATGCATATATTAAATCTTTTTATTACAAGATAATTTAAGATGAAATTAAGGATAATTATGTATTTTATATCAAATTTATGAAAATAATTATCACATGTTAATTTTGTGTAGATATTTATAATTATGTATGCAAGATAAAATTTAGGGTATGAAAAAATTATAATAATAATTTTAAAATAATTTCTTCATATGTTTTTAGAACTATTTTTATAAAATATCATTGTTATATTCTAATATAATCAACATATATTACAAATTTAAAAAAACAATCATATAAGTTATAATTACTATAACTAATATATACATATATATATTATGTATTTATTTAAAAATATACAAAAATAATATATATCATAAAATGAATTTTAAAATCATTAGTCACCATCATATTCATAATTGTTGACATTTATTTTTATTATCTAATCAATTAATTTCAAATATTTTTATAAAATATAAATAATCATTATATTGTATAATATTATAAAAATAAGTTTAACATTTTTTATAAATATAATTCATTTTTATGCTGCGTAATTGAATTAATATTAATTAAATATACTTTAATAAACTATAAATAGTTATGTTATAAATATATAATTATATTTATTTCAAAAATATTATTAATTTATAAACTAAAATAATTATTATATTGCGCAAGCGCGCGCAAATCAATTTTCTAGTATATATAATATATATATATAATATGAAAAGTTAGCAAAACTAAATTTAAATGTTAAACCTAAATTATATAAATGAGTTTTTATACTTAATTGAAAAATACTAGTCAAGGACCTAACTCGATTGAACGTAATCAGCAAGCATCATCCCTTGGATTAAGTCGAACCCCTTGGATTAAGTCGAACGCAGGACAGACTTCGACCCTGATTGGGTCAACCCCAATGTAGACGTTCACTTGACTCGATTGGACACATAACCCCAACTTACGTACAATCCATAACTAATCGCCACTGAAATCAATCGTTACGTCGCTGAAAACAATCGACTCAATAATCGTCGGTCCGGTTCTGATAACTATGATTATGTGGATTATTAATCCCGACTAGCTCACTCTATTTATTCATGTAATCCTCTACTACCCTAGTAGCATCTCAACTTTTCCAGATAATAGCTTTCATGACTCAACTGAACAAACACGAACTGAAGCAACCACAACAACCATACATTATATGATACACAGAATTGAAGCAAACCAACAAGCGCAGCTTCCAACAAGCATTTATAGGGAGAGAGGAGGGTATTATAACAATTATTCAGAGAACTATTCAACACATACTTACAGTGCCCCGCCAGAAGCCGTAACGACAGACAAGAGCACACCCTTTGTTAACTCATGTTTACTTCCACGGATTTATTGTCTTTACCATGCATTAACAACAGCCAAAGAAATTGATATACAATGGTTAGATGACTTCATACAAAATGCAAAATAACAACAAATGGATAACAAGAGAGTTTGAATCCACAGAAACAGAACATGTATGGGAATTGGGATCAGATCAGTCTGAAGAGATAGGTTTATGGAAAAATAACCATTTCAGATGCATACAAACGCTCTGATGAAAAGATGGAACGACACATGATTTTGTCAAAGACAAAGGATACAATTTGTCACGTGAGGGTTGGGCGACATAATAAACATTTTTACAAAACATAATACAGGACAATTGTCCGAGCATTCATTAAAAAGTTGTAATAAACAATGCAGTGCGACTTTTATGGGTTCTTTGAACATATCAAATAGACATTGCCAGGAACCAAACCGAAGCTACAAATCTTGAAAACATTAGTGAGGGAAGTTGAATACCTTCAACAGTTAGTTGCTCAAAACGAGCAACTATGTGTTTCCCATATGTGTACTTCTTCAGAGCATTGAGGTGAACTTTTATGCGGTCCAGCAATATCTCACGATGCTTTTCATTGCTGATGTTGAGAATCTTCTGAACCACGTAGTTTGCATATTGATCCTTCATCATAGCCTGGAAAAGGAAAGAGCTCAAGGGATCAGAAGAAATGGCATATATACGACATAGCTCATGAAGAATCGAGAATTTAGTAAACATAATATACCAAGAGATTGTCATTTCCCTCGGTCTGTCCGATAATTTCGTCAATCAACAGATCACGTTCAGTGGCATCACCGTGCTCTAAGCATTTTTCAACAACATTTGACGCATATTTATGTTGGCTCATTTGTACGACTTTTCCAGTTATCTTGCTGATGATTTGACCTCTCTCATGAGGCTTTCCCCTCTCCAAAACATGCTACATCAATCACAATCAATCTTATTTAATGCTATCAATTTTAGGTTGTTCAATTTCAATAGATATTGAATCACATGCTAAAACATCTGAAGAAGTTAATGCAGATCCAACAAAATAGAACTTTGTTTTTACCTATCTGATCAAAGAAAAATACGAACCTGGGTGACATAATTACCATACTGATCTTCAGCAAGCACACAAGAAGATTCCAATATCTCATCCACAATACATTGGCTTTGTGATTCTTCAGAACAGTGCTCCAAAACTCTCTATCACAGACCCAGTAGTAAATAAAGATTATTACACCAAAGTCCGATGCTAACATTTATCAAGGAAAGAGGGCTTGGGGTGTAAAAATGAAATCAGTGGAAGAATATACATACCTGAATCACACGGCAGCCATAAGGATGAGTAGAAAGAATAGCAACTTGACCACGAAAAGCTGTTATGATGAATCCTATCCTTTCAGTAGGCATGCTTTCTATACACTTTTGTATTACGTGGTTTCCATTTTGATCACGTACGCATCTCATAATGTTCCCATCTAGCTCGTGCACAAGTTGAGTTTTTTGGCCAAGCTCAATCACATCAAGGGCCTAATACCAAAACCGAAAACCCATTAATAAATCTCCAACCGAATCTAAAGAAAAATATCAAATCCATTTTACGAGTTGAAATATGAAGTACAGGTGTATAGAAGAAGGCAACCAACAGGAGACCCAATATCTTAAATACCATTTTGGTGACTTTAACTATCTGCTCAAGTGAAAAGTTGTTCTGTACATGGAATCCAAAGAATATTTACTAATGGCAATACAAAAAGGCATACCTTCTGTATAACACGGCAGCCATACATCTGCAGACTCAAAGGCAGCATCTGTCCCTTGAGCTGATCTGCAAGTTCCTTTCTCTGATCAGCACTACCGTGTTCAAAGAACTGATGCAACAATCATTAGTTACATGCCAGGACAATATAAAATGGGAACCAATTCGACATAAATAGAAATTTTAGTAGCCAGTGTTTAGAAGGAGTCAAACCTTTTGTATAACATAATTCCCAAAAACGTCAATCATCAATTTTGCGGTGTGAGGAATAATTTCCTTGAAAACAACAGCCTTCTCTCCAACTGTGCAATTTTCCAATTTCTGTTGAATGAACCGACTTCCATGCTGATCCATACTGAAGTTGCCGTAAAGATAGTTAATTTTGAACTAAATGTCACATAATTATTGCAAAAAGAAATACATTTTCTTGGCATCATTGCAAAAAGAAATTAATACCTGAATTCAACAATCCTTCCTGCTATATCTGAAAGCTCAAACTTGCGGGAATTGTTGGATTTCAACTCCTCAAGAAAAGAATTTCTTCTGGGATCATCAAAGCTATTAGCTGCCCTGGGTCCTTCGCGGGGACTATACATTCCTCCATTTCTTGGAGAACCTTGTTCAAACAGCATATCATTATGGCGTCCCATGTGGCTCATTGGAGAAGATGGCATCAGTGGGCTTGCAAGAGGAGACCCAGGAAACTGCGTCATGACACCTAATGGAAGGGAAATTCCATAGAAGCTGCTATCAACTATATCTCCTTTCCTAGGAATATTAACACCCATATTTCCAACTGCAGGAAACTGAAGCTTCTGATCACACATGTGATGAGCAAGATGTGCTTCACCCCCAATCCCACCTCTAGCCAAGTGTGACGCACCAAAACTATTATCAATAGTACGGGCAAAATATGGACCATGTCCTGTATCAACAAAAGAAGGTTGACACGCCACAGCATGTTGCCTGTAAACTTTGCCTAAATGCTGCAAATCACCAGTTGCGACACTACCTGTTGGTGCTCTACCACTAAAGCTGGAACCAGATGTGTTATCAAATGGCACATGAAAGGTACCATGTTGATGGTACGCAGCAGCCATATAATGTGGAAGAATTGTTGAGCCCACAGCATATCCACTTAACCCATATTGGGGAGCAAATAAGTTTGGTGGCTGAAGATTTGGGTAAAATGTATTTGAACCCATATAGGCTGCTGCAGTAGCATATAATGGAGGTGCAAGCCCAGGTGAAGGAATTTCACCCTCAACAGAGGATTGTCGAGTCCCCGAGGAAAACCTGTCCATACGAACTTGGGGATGATTTGTCCCTCGAAAGAACATTTGGCCTTGGACAACTGGACTTTGAAGCAGATGTTGGGCAGGCGTTTGGTGAACGCTCCTTCCAAATGTCTGTTGATCTGCTCTGTTTGTGGCATTACTGTCACTGGTTGCAGAAGCATCCAACCCAGCCTTTGAGGCCTCACTTCCAAGTTTAGTTTCTTTATTGATAAACTCGTCTGCTTCTGTTATGGTTAACTTTCCAACGGAGTTCGACAAGCCTGAAAAAGATTGTGAAAAATCATCACCAGACATCAACCCTATTACATGTGAAACATCAGCAGTTGCCTCTGTACATTCACTGGTGGTGCCTAGACTTGATTCCGATACTTCTGAAATAGCGACAGAAGAAATACTTAATGAAGTTGGATTCACATCACGATCCACTGTTTCTTCTCCATGGCTTGATGAGTGAGACTGAAACACAGGAGACGGGGTCCGAGGAAAATCTGCCTGCATCCACCAAAAGAAAGAATCAATAATATATTATCGAAATATATAATAGACAACTTCACTACTAGACATTCCTCGATCTTATAGAGCAATCATGAATGAAGATTTTCCGTACATATTCACTTGGAGCTCTGATTATTTGCAATATTGTGGAAAGTTTCACATAATTTCCATTCAACTGATTAACTTAAAGCCAAAAAAAAAATATATATTTCATTCATGATCCAACAGATTAAATGACTGTCATTAAACCAGGTGATTTCGTAAGCTATGACCAATGTTGACCTAAACAGAGACCATCCATCTGGTTGTTCGAGCTATGATGCGGATATGCACAGCCCAGGGCAAACACAGGCTACTGCTAAAAATGAGTTACCCAAACAACCTTAAAATGGAAGAGGGTATATGAGTCAATTTCATTTTAATGTCCAATATAATGATCCATAAGAAATAATTTTTCTTGCTGGCGTAATATACAGAACTATGTTTAATCCAACAAAAATGTGACCCCAAAATTTTTAACAGATGACGTTGAGAGAGAGATTATAGATTACAAAATCCTACAGCTTTGAGAACTATACCTGAATTAAATCAACCAAACTCTTGTGACGCCCGGAAGAAGAATGGAGCTCCTGTTCAGAATACACGATAGTAGCTTCCAAGCTAGCACTTGAAGCAGGAAAAGGTAATTTGTCATTTTCAGGCTCCTCTGTATGGGTAAACAGGGAACTTCCAGACAAACGCACAAACTTCTGACCACCATCATCTACAGACCTACGGTTATTTCCCAAACCACGACCGTTTACAAGATGGTGATTCTCCCGTGAAATAAGAGGTGGAGGAAGCCTAGGATTGAGGTTAACATGAGAGTAATAGTATGTAATATAGGCTGGATCAGAGAGTAGTTGCTCCTCAGATTCACAAATCTCAATAGCATTGTGTAAATTAGCTAAACTCTGATCCACATTCACATTCTTTTTAGCTAAAAGATTTCCAAGCGCAGCAAATGAACCCTCCATGCTTGGTGGAGCACTACCACTTCTACTTGGTGAGACATTTCTTCCATTGCCACGTACTCTATTCCCACGGAGCAGTAAACCCAACTCCTCTGCTGCCATATTCTCTACTGCAGATGAAAACTCCATTGCCATTGCTTTTTTTAACAAATTGAGATAGAAGTATAGGACCTTCAAATTACTTCAATGATAATGATGACGAACAGGGGAACCCATGAAATCCCATTCCCTTCTATTAGAGTGTTCGTTGGAAAACTATGAGGTGAGCCAACTGACCCCCAATCATCAGCAAAGTTTGGTTGCTGCCAAATTTGACTTTACTTCACAGAGCACTTCCAACGGCAACACGTATGATGGCTGACAACAACAATTGACTTGAATATGTGAAAATGGCATTCTATTGACCTACATGCTAAAAATTTAGACAACAATGAGAGTATGACATTCTTCTTAAGTAATCAATTCATGGCACATGAATTTCACTCATATATCTGCAACATTAGAATAGGAAGAGCATCATCGCATTTAAACGTGCATGACAGGTTCCTCTAGTAATTCCTCAAGTATACACATATCATATCCAATTTGAGCTATACTTGAGCATAACGGCATAATACTACTGCGAGATGATCAGTTATAAGCTTTATCAACTAACACGAATCATCCGAGCAGAGAGCCACTCTGTGCTAAATAAACTCTGCCTCCCTTAACAATTCATCTATCAAAGAATCAAATAATACCATCATAAAACTTGCACCGCAAAGTCCACGTTAACCTAAATTTCCAAAAGACCTACTTTCCTTCCAAAGCTATGCAGCAACAGTATCCGATTCAGCAAAACAGAAGCATACGATCAAAAGCATTGGAAATTCTCCGAGCATGAACAAAGTAGCAAAATATATTAGCACCCGTGAAATGAAACAACGTAGGACAAGGTTGAGCTTTGGGAGCTCAGAAACAGAGACTGACCACAATCAACCAAATGAACCCTAGAAGACGGAGTCTTACTTTGCGAGTAGCTAACCCCCTCTTCGAAGCACCCCACCGGACCTTGACGGAAGCTCCCCGGTGATACTTCTCTGCAGTGAACGGTGAGTCGAGGGAGAGAGAGATGACGATGAAGTCTTCCTTCCTTTGCTTGGTTTTGAAAAAACAAATGTCTCCCCGGGTTTTCATTTTTTGTACTCTTTTCATTTTCTACGACATTTAAAATATACTTCAACCCTTCCTTTCCATTGGCCCAAAAACAAAACTTCCTTCCTTGCAGCATCCCAATTCACCCTTTTTTTCTGTTAATTAATTAATTAATTAATGGATTACAAAGTTTTGGTTAGGATGACAATATCTGACACGACACGATTAAACGACACGACACGATCTGCTTTAAAGCGTATATGAGTTTGGCCTTAATGGATTCCGTGTCTAAACAACTCTTATACGTTTAGACACGATTATTAATCGTGTCTAAACAACTTAGATCTGCGGATATCTGTATAAACACGATTAACTAATCGTGTTGTGTATGCATGTGACACGTTTAGACACATTTAAGTATAATAATAATAATAATAAAATACTCACTTATTTTTTAATATTGAACTATGAAGACCTTACTTTGTATATTTGAATTTGTGTATATATGTATTTGTGTATATATCTGTTTTAAAGCGTATATGAGTTTGACATTAACAGATCACGTGTCTAAACAACTATATACGTTTAGACACGATTAAACGGCTTATACGTTTAGACACGAGACATGTTTAGACACGTTTAACATTTATCCGTTTAGACACGAAACATGTTTAGACACGACACGATTATGACACGACACGTTTGCCAGCCCTAGTTGTGGTAATGACTGCCTCGACTTTGGGTTATCTCATAATATATATATTTATATATATTATGGAAAAATAAAGGGTTCATCTTTATTTCATTCCCTATGGCAGATTCTTCCTGATCATATCCATATATTTAAGAATAAGTAAATTATTAACAAATGTAAAAACTACCATGTTAGAATATCTTGGAAGGTCAGACACGTATTATTCCAAGGAAAGCGTAGGATGACACGTGTTGCCACCCGCTTGTATCGGCTGAGGTGTACCCGCTTGACACGTGTTGCCACTGGGAAATGGCCCATTGTAATATTGTATCGGCTGGGTCGTTTTACTTTTACAAAAATATTAGGAACATTTTCGGCCTTCTGAAACTACATATTGGAACTGGAAGTCTCAGGTTCGCTTCCTCCCAACTCGTCGAGAAATAGCAATGTTATTTACTTTGAATATTGAGGATAAAAAATATTTATACACAGTATTTTACTTACTAGAAACTATATTCTAAAATAATTTAAGTGTAAAAAATAATATTTAGGGTCTTTCATCCCACAAGAAATATAAAAGGTCATTCCAAATATAAGGAAAATTATAAAAAGACACCCCGGATGTTTGCCGAGATTGATAAGTGCACTCATAATGTTTGTCTTAACACACATATGTTTCTATTTGTTGGTAAGTGCACATTTTCGTCTCTGATATTTAGTTTCCCGTCAAATAGAAATCATGTGCAATGCATGTGATGTAATTATAAACTTATATGACCAAAATACCCCTAGTTGCCCGCTTCATCCTTCGCCATCTTCCTTCTTTCACGTTCTTGCTCGCTCAATTGGAGTGACACATCCTGTAGGATCCTTGTCACGATTGTAGCCACGTATCTCCCTGTGGGATCCCACTTGATGTCTGTGGCCATGAAATGTTCTGTTGTGGCCATGGTTTCGAGCTCGTCCACACTGTAGAACTTCAGTTGTCCGTTGAAGTTCTTCAACCCAGCAAGAACAATGTACCGACCAAAAGGAGACCACCGACCAAAAGGAGACCAGAACAGGGCATTGGCTTGCTTACCTTTGAGTAGTTGAATTACCTAATGATGGTAAAGGGAAATGACTACTCTGTCCTCCAAATTCAGATTTAACAGATGGAAACAAGGACCAGGGTGCTGATTCTATTGGTCTTTAAATAACACAAATGTGAACTAAAAAGTAACATAATTAACGTGAGAAAATAAATAAGGGTAAACCATCTTAACAGTTACTTATGTTAGCATTATGTGACTAGATGGTCACTTATGTGTAACTAAACGGTCACGTACGTTTCAGAAATGTGACATTTTAGTTAAACTTAACATATTCAGTCACAAATGTGATTAAATGACCATTAAAATGATGATTTTACCCTTCCATTTAATCATGTTCTTTATGTTCATGTCTGAAATTTGATTTCGAACTCAAATGTGCACAAATTTAAGTTTGAATTGAAGCTAAAAATGCATATCTGGATTCGACTCGAACACAAAAACGCAGATTTTGGTTCAAATCGAACCCAAAAATGCATATTTGGGTTCGATTCGAGCCTAGATCACAAATTCGGGTTCGATTCGAACCTAGATCACAAATCCGGGTTCGATTCGAACCTAGATCACAAATCCGGGTTCGATTCGAACCTAGATCACAAATCCAGGTTCGATATGAATCTGGAATTGCATAGTGGTTCGATTCGAATCCATAATCGCGGAATTGAGTTCGATTTGAACTCAGATTTACGCAAATCTGAGTTCGAAATCATATTTCATATTTTAATCAAGGAAGAAGAGATTGAAGATGAAGAACATGAGTGAAAGAGTATTTTAGTGGAACATATTTATTATTTAATGTACAAATATTTATTTTTGTGAAAGAGATTGAAAATGAAGGGGAATGATAGTGGATGTGGACTATCCTATCTGTGGGCTTGAGGAAACCAGAGAACATATGTTCATAACATGGGTACATGTGAGCACGGAGGCGAGAGAATGGACACACTTTTGGAACCTCCTAAGGGTGATAGGGCGGGGCTGAAGGGGAGGGTGGACAATCCTTGGGGATTTCAACACTGTATGCCACCCACATGAAAAACAATGAGGAAGGAGGAAATCGCAAAGGCAAATGGATGAGTTCAAGCAAATGATTGAGGATCTAAAAATGGAGGATTTGGGAGCAAATGGTAACGCCTTCACATGGTGTAATAACCGAAGCAGAGCGAATAGGATAAGTGAACGCCTTGACTGGGTATTGATCAACACAGAATGGGAAACACGATATCAAAAGGCGAGATGCATCAACGAACTACCCATTGGGTCAGACCATACACAAATGGTGGTCCAACTCAAACAACCGAGTAAACAAGGGAGCAAACAGTTTAAATTTGAAGCAATGTGGCTTGATAACCCGGAATGGAAGGAGGTAATCAAACAAGCTTGGAAAGGACCAACAACCGGGAGAGAAATACAACGGGTCCGAATGAAACTTAGGGTTTGGAGCAAGGCCAATTTCGGCCACAATATGCATGAGATCACTAAAACGAAGGAAGCACTAAGGAGAAACATGCAAGGGGGGATGAATGAGGACGAGGTACAAGAAGAGAAAAGGCTAAAAGGCCAACTACACCGGCTTTGGACAAGGGAGGAGAAATATTGGAAACAACAGTCGAGGGTGAAGTGGCTCAAAGACGGGGACCGAAACACTACTTTCTTTCACCATACCACCATAGCAAGGAGGAGACGGAACTAAATATGCAGATTAAGGGGAGAAAACAATGAATGGATTGATGAGGAAGGGAGGATAGCCGACGAACTACATCGATACTTTGTAGGCATGTTCACCTCGGAACAAACCGAACCGGGGGATGAGTTTCTTAGATTTGTACCAAACCATATTTCACCTGAGATGAATACAGAATTGACAAAGGAGGTGATAGATACTGAAATAAGGACATCAACATTTCAGTTGGGCAGGACGAGTTCCCGGGTCTGTTTTACCGAAGGAACTGGAATATCGTGGGGGCAGACGTCATCAACTCAGTCAAGGCTTTCTTCAGAACAAGTACTCTTCTCTACCCCCTAAATAATACATATATTGTGCTAATCCCAAAAGTACCGAACCCGATGAAACCTGCTGATTTTAGGCCTATAAGCTGTTGTAACTTCCTGTATAAAATCATATCAAAAGTGTTGGTGAATCGTTTGAAGTGTTATCTATCAGATCTTATCACCTCCTTCTAGAGTGCATTTGTATCAGGTCGGCACATACATGATAACATAATGGTAGCACACGAGGTGTTCCATCATTTGAACATCAGCCGAAGGGGAGATAAGGTGGAATGTGCACTAAAGATTGACATGCAGAATGCTTATGATCGGGTGGACTGGGATTTCCTAATTAGCACACTAAGGAAACGAAGCTTTGCAGAGCAATGGTTGGGATGGATCAAAGAATGCATATCATCGACCACATATCAAGTGGTGGTTAATGGGTAGAGAACGGACTCCATACACCCAATCCGGGGAATACGACAAGGTGACCCTCTATCACCCTACCTATTCATACTACTAGCGGATGTGTTATCACGAAGAATGGAAGGAGCCGCTAGGGAAGGAGTCATACAGGGGATCACTCTAAGGAGAACGTGCCCAGAATTGCATCATTTGTTTTTTGCAGATGAATCACTGTTCTTTATCAGAGGATCGCCAAACAATGCTAAAGGACTCTGGAATATCCTAGAATCTTACTGTCGAGAATCAGGCCAACGGATAAACAGAGACAAATCAACCCTATTCTTTAATAAATGGGCTGGTCCGAACGAGAAAAAAGGGGTGGAGGACGCGCTACATATCAAGAGCATAGGTGACCCGGACAAATACTTAGGATTGCCATCGGTTTGGGGTCGCTCAAAGAAGGAGGCCTTGGGATCATTGAAAACTAAAATCAGGGACAAACTAGGAGGGTGGAGGCCGAGAACTTTGAACCAAGCGGGAAAGGAAGTTCTCATAAAGGCGATCATCACGGCGATTCCCACGTGTTAGAACCTTCAGATTAAATAGAAAAATGAATGAAAGAGAGCTTACTTGATAAAGAAGAAATCAGATTGTTCTTCATTCAAAAGTTAGTTGAAACTGTTACAACGACTCCTATTTATAACCCACGACTATGCTATATTTGCAAACTAGTCCCTCTTAGTAATTACAAACTGATCCTTGACACATATGTAATTATACATATGTCCTAACATTCCTTATTCAAGATCTGATTTTCAAACTTGATTGAACTCTTCACTTCTTTTCTTATTTTTAAGCAAACAAAAGAAAGCTTGACAATTAAGCTTGGCTTCTGTACTGAGAACCTATACTCCTGCCTGCACTGCTGATCTGAACAACTCCGAAATCTGACTTCTGCACTAAGAGCATCCATATTCTCTGCTGCTTAAACATATCTAATGATTGATTATGTTTTTCACAAACAAAACAGTCATCATCTGATTTATCTACTGAACAATGATCTTGAATAATTTCTCATTCTTACTGATCATACTTGACGTAGTATACTATCATGGCGCAATCTGATTCATATGTATATAAATCATTCACAACACATATACTTCAAAGATCTGTTTTTTATTATCCCACACGGAAACCATAATCAAGATACACACCTGCACACTTATATTCCAACAGATGGACATGACAACTAGAACTTGCATCAAGAAAAGATCAATAATTGATGCTATTCCATTCAAGAAACTGCTTTGACAGTGTTGTTCATACTAGATTTTGACTGATCAAATTTCTTTTATTCATCTTCTTTTTATGATGATTTTTTTTTTCACAAACTGATTTCATCTGATCTTAAAACACTCATTGACAGAAGGGTTTGAGCCCTTTTCTTACCAACAATGGTTGAAGGGTTTGAGCCATTTTCTTTACTTCCTCAAGAAACACTCTGAAGTATCTTAACGTTTTCTGCAGAATGAATTCTATTTTTGGAATCAAACCATGTTTTATGCCAAGGAGAATAATTCTTTTTCTCTGAACCACAACTGACATACCTGATCTCATTAATGCAATAGATCAGACATGAAACAATTCTAGATGACAAACACTAATCATTGCACTACACAAGTAGAATATAAGAGACACAGACATGAACCTATCATATAGTAAACTAGAGTAGAAAACCAAAACCAGTCAATGAATCTATACGTGCCAGAGAATGATTTACACAACATGAATAAGACAATACTACAACAACACACTGCATCAAAACATGAATCAAAATAAAGAAAAACCAACAAAACATTGACAGAACAGATAACCAGACTAGACTATCTTGAAACTGATCAATATTAACAACCACTAGAATACTCAAGCAGCAGAAATATAAGTGCTAACAAGTACAGAAGATCAGAGGTTTAGTAGTTACTTAGATATAACATCAGCATCAAATACTCTTATTGGACTACTACCTTCACGTAGATGATGATTCATCAGCTCTTCCACAGAAAAGATCCCCAACTTTTTCCTACAAGGCACAAACATTTTCCCAGTCAAAGGCTTAGTAAGGATATCAACAACTTGTTCACTGGACGGAAAAAATTAACAATAACCTGAACAGACTTGAACATATGAGTGAGAGGAGAATATGTGAAGTGGGTGGAGGTAGTGGCAATTTTAAAAGCACAGTGTTTGGCATCTCACAAAGGGGGGCATATAGTAGAAGTCAATGTGAGTAAAATATAGGAGAATTAAATAATAATTATCGAAATTAAAAATGGATAAAATATTAAATGACATGGGAATTGACGAAATTGCCCTTAGGAAATGGATTTTGCATAAAATTTACTGAGTTCCATATCAAAACGATATCCTTATAGCAATTTCACCCCCTCACCGTAAATGGTTTGTGTAAGAGGAAAAATTAGGATGATTACCTCCCAGGATAAAACAATGTCGTCAAGGCGAAACAAACACGGTGTTTCCGTTAACCTAAATGAACAATACCTGAACTCGGACTTCGACGGAAACTCGAACACAACTGGGAACTCAAATTTGACTTAACTCTGGAGCAATATGTCTGTTGGTAATTTCCGGATTTTTCGAGAATGTGTGGGATTGTGTTATACTCCGTTAGAAAATATTTCATTAGGAAATATATTATTAGGAAATATTTCATTCGGAAATATTTTATTCGGAAATATTTTAATAATAATATTCTCTTACTATGACAAATGCATAAGTTATATAAAGACATCGTAACAATATCATCGGTATGTTGTGCAATATTGTGGAGAATATTTCCTAATATATTATACTCACTGTAATATTTCCTAATAAATTATATCAATAATCATATTCCTAATATATTATACAAATAGTCATATTTCCTAATATATTACTTCATTCCTCAGTTACCATTCATTAGTAAAATTGGGTCGGTTTAACCCTAAACCGACCCAGATCGTCGTGTGTGTACTGTGCCTTTTGGACACCGACGATATAGGAAATCAGATGTAGCATGAAAATCAGGTAGTAGTGGGTATTTACAGAGATACTTAATTTGGACATTCAAGTTAGTCGAGACTGTCAAGTTAAAATGTGATGTAACTTGGTGACTGCAATAAAAAATATGAGGATTGGGCTAATTGTTCGTGACTCAAATGGATGAATGATCGACGACCTGAACAAATGAGTGAGAGGAGATTGACCATGGAGATTGGTCTAATTGTTCATGACTCAAATGGATGAATGATCGACTCCTGCATTGGAACGAGAAGTGGAAGTTGTCGAGGGATTGAGTGGTGGTGCAGGTGGTCGTTGGTTGGATGTCAGACCTACTTTGGCACACTAGGGGATCGATCACCGGAGGATGTGGTCGTTGATTTACCGTGGAGCCCATACCAATTCCTTGGGGATCAACTGTTAGAGACGATGGTCGTCACGTGTGTACTGTGCCATTTGGATAGTGAAGGTATAGAAAATCAGGTAGTGGTGGGTATTTATAGAGATACTTAATTTGGATATTCAAGTCAGTCGAGTCTGTCAAGTTAAAATGTGATGTATCTTAGTGTCTGCAATAAAAAATATGGGGATTGGGCTAATTGTTCATGATTCAAATTGATGAATGATCGACGACCTGAACGGATGAGTGAGAGGAGAACACGCGAAGTGGGTGGAGGTAGTGGCCATTTTAAAAGCACAGTGTTTGGCATCTCACAAAGGGGGGGCATATAGTAGAAGTCAATGTGAGTAAAATATAGGATTGTGTTTAAAAGAGAACAACCAACCCTATTTATAGGGTTATGCCTTTATGGTACTTATTGTAACAAAAAATATCAACAACTATATTAAAATACGAAACACTCCATTAGGAAATATTTTATTAATAATATTCTCTTACTATGACAAATGCATAAAGTTATATAAAAACATAGTAACAATATCATAGGTATATTGTGCAATATTGTGGAGAATATTTCCTAATATATTATACCAACTGTAATATTTCCTAATAAATTATACCAATAATCATATTCCTAATATATTATACAAATAGTCATATTTCCTAATATATTACTTCCTTCCTCAGTTACCATTCATAAGCAAAATTGGTCGGTTTAACCCTAAACCGGCCCAGGTCGAATCAGACTGTCCCAAGGGCTGGACCACGACCAGCAATTTCCAACATGAATGAAGAAATGAGAGAATTCCTAAACGTACTAGACTCGATATAGGAGTTCATCGGTCGACTCCTGCATTAGATAGGTAGGCGTTACCCTTTGAACCTTCCCTCGTGAAATTACATTGACTTTGGTGGCTAGTGAGTAGACGCGATGTCCTTGAACTGTATGTCGACTAGTCCTGAAAGCTTCCATCATTGTTATTGTCTTAGAAGAGAGATTTTAGGCCTCGTCAACCTTTTGAGGAAAGGAATGAGAAGTGGAAGTCGTCGAGGGATTGACTGGTGGTGCAGGTGGTCGTTGGTGAGACGTCGGACCTGCTTTGGCACACTAGGCGCTCGGTCACCGGAGGATGTGGTCGTTGATGGACCGTGGGGCCCATACCAACTCCTTGGGGGTCAATTTTTATAGACGATGGTCGTTGCGTGCGTACCGTGCCTTTTGGACACCAAAGATATAGAAAATCAGATGTAACATAGAAAATCAGTTAGTAGTGGGTATTTATAGAGATACTTAATTTAGACACTGAAGTCAGTTGAGACTGTCAAGTTAAAATGTGATGTATCTTAGTGCCTGCAATAAAAAATATGGGGATTGGGCTAATTGTTCATGACTCAAATGGATTAATGATCAACGTCCTGAACGGATGAGTGAAAGGAGAACACGCGAAGTGCGTGGAGGTAGTGGCCATATTAAAACCACTGTGTTTGGAAACTCACAGATGGTGGCATAGAGTGGAAGTGGATGTTAGTAAAATATAGGATAATAAAATAATAATTTTCGAAATTAAAAATGCATACAAATATTGAATGACATGAAAATTGACGAAATGACAAAATTGACCTAAGAAAAAGGATTTTGCATAAAAATTACTGAGTCTCGTATCAAAACGATCTCCTTACAGCAATTTCGCCCCTCTCACCGTAAATGGTTCGTGTAAGAGGGGAAAATATCAGGATTACCTCCCAGGATAAAACAGTGTCGTTAGGCGAAACAAACACGTTGTTTCCCTTAACTTAAATGAACAATACTTGAACTCGGACTTCGACGGAAACTCGAATATAACTGGGAACTCGGATCTGACTTAAATCTGGTGCAATATGTATGTTGGTAATTTTCGGATTTTTCGAGAATGTGTGGGATTGTTTTTAAAAGAGAACAACCAACCCTATTTATAAGGTTTATGCCTTTATTGTATTCATTGTAAGCAAAGATATCAACAACTATATTACAATAGGAAACACTCCATTAGGAAATATTTCATTAGGAAATATATTATTAGGAAGTATTCTTTAGGAAATACTTTATTAGGAAATACTTTATTAATAATATTTTCTTAATATGACAAATGCATAAAGTTATATAAAACATAGTAACAATATCATAGGTATATTGTGCAATATTGTGGAGAATATTTCCTAATATATTATACAACCTGTATTATTTCCTAATATATTATACCAATAATCATATTTCTAGTATATTATACAAATAGTCATATTTCCTAATTTATTACTCCCTTCCTCATTTACAATTCATAAGTAAAATTGGGTTGGTTTAACCCTAAACCGGCCCAGGTCGAATTAGACCGGCGCAAGTGCTGAGCCACGACCAACAATTCCCAACATGAATGAATAAATGAGACAATTCCTAACCGTTATAGACTCGATATAGGAGTTCAACGATCGACACCTGCATAGGATAGGTAGGTGCTACCCTTTGAAGCTTCCATCGTGAAGAAACATTGACTTAGCTGGCTAGTCAGTAGACATGATGTCTTTGAACTGTATGTCGCCTAGTCCGGGAAAGCTTCCATCATGGTTATTGTCTTAGAAGAGATAGTGTAGGCCTCGTCAACCTTTTGAGGAATGGAATGAGAAGTGGAAGTCGTCGAGGGATTGACTGGTGGTGCAGGTGGTCGTTGGTGGCACGCCAGACCTGCTTTAGCACACTAGGGGCTCGGTTACTGGAGGATCTGGTCGTTGATGGACGGTGGGGCCCATGCCAACACCTTGGGGATCAATTGTTAGAGACGATGGTCGTCATGTGTGTACCGTGCCTTTTGGACACCGATGGTATAGAAAATCAGATGTAGCATAGAAAATCAGGTAGTAGTGGGTATTTATAGAGATACTTAATTTGGACATTCAAGTCAGTCGAGACTGTCAAGTTAAAATGTTATGTATCTTAGTGCCTGCAATAAAAAATATGGGGATTGGGCTAATTGTTCATGACTCAAATGGATGAATGATCGACGACCTGAACAGATGAGTGAGAAAGAATACGCGAAGTGCGTGGAGGTAGTGCCCATTTTAAAAGCACTGTGTTTAGCAACTCACAAAGGGTGGCATATAGTGGAAGTCGATATGAGTAAATAGGAGAATTAAATAATAATTTTCGAAATTAAACATGCATAAAATATTAAATGACATGCAAATTGACAAAATGACAAAATTGCCCTTAGGAAATGGATTTTGCATAAAGTTTACTGAGTTCTGTATCAAAACGGTATCCTTACAGCAATTTCGCCCTACTCACTATCAGTAATCTGAGCTTGATGAAGAAGAAGAGCTTACACAGAAGAAGCTTGGAGATGAAGGAAGAAGATGAAAACAGAATAACAAAAATACCAGACTTGAAGTCTTTACTTTTCATTCAAGTTAATCAAGTAATCCACATATCAATCCTATTTATACAAATCCTATAACCAGAAATCTATGCAATACTAGATCTTCTAACACTCTACAACATTCTAGCAACCTAGCTTAATCTCAAACATTCTTGAATCATACGACATAATGTCTTACATAACAAGTAACAACACTATACATGTAGCCTAACATTCCCTTAAGAAGTTTGTTTTTCTTCTCTTGAAAAAACACGAACAGAACATCTTTATCAGGTGGTTGCCATATCTAACAATATTCAGATTTATCTACTTCTGCTGTCTGCACCACTTTACAATTCCATTCCTTTTAATTTCCATCTATGTCCACTGAACACCTGTATACACAAGAACACTCCAGCAGCAATTATCATCCTTATTGAGATTTCAGCAAACCTATTCCTCATACCAGATAACCATTCTTTTCTTACAAGACGAGCCTCAAGAATAATCAACATGACAACTAAACAATTTCCAATCAACAATCCTTATATCAATCTTTCCATTTCTGAGACAATGATCACACATATCATAATAGAAACACAGTTTTCACAATTCATTTTCCTTTTTATTTTAATTTTCAACACTTCTTTTCAATTCAATTTTTTTTTCAACATACTTACTGACAGAGTGGTTTCCTTTTTCCTCTATCTTACCAATGAAGTTGGGAGGTTTTCATTTTTCCTCCATCTTTTCATCCTCAAACAACTCCTCAAAGTGGCTTGAATGTTTTCTTCTAGGAGTGTTATTTTTGGATTCAAACTTCACCCTATGTCAGTTTATAATATGTGAAAACCATCCTATTCAAACACATGTGATCAGAATCAATTAGAAAGAAAATAACAAATAAAAGAACTAGAAGATTAAAACAGATTAGCTGAATCACATTGATAACCAAGGCTCTAGTCCGAAAAGAAAACATCATCTAGACAATGAACATCTGTGAGAAAACGACAAGGAGAATAACTACCACCAGTATATCCAGGATTAGATAGAGTTCTGGTAAACACAGAAGAAACCAAAACATAAAGAATTGAAAACAATACACACTAACAGAAGATAAACCTCTGAATGATAAACCACAAAAAAATCAGAACCAGAACAGAGAAGATAACAAACAATCATAACAAAATGATAAGATACATGAACAAACATATAACCACAATCTATGTAAACATCTAAAAAAACAGAAACACAAACACACAGAACCCAACCTATCATAAAAAACTCAGAACAAAAAAAAACTCACTCATTATCTGAACCATTTTCCAGATCATCATCTTCAGGTATGTCTGCATCTCCATACACAGAGGAACAAGATAACTCCTTGAAGGACATCACCCCAAGTTTCCTTCTAAATGGAACAAAGAGCTTTGCAATAATGGGTTTAGTCAATATGTCAGCTAACTAATCTGATGCAGGTACAAAGTTCACCACAACTTGACCATTCTGAACTTTTTCACGAACAAAACACAAATAAATTTCAACATGTTTCATTTTAGAATGATGAATAGGATTTTCAGTTAAAGCAATAGCTCCTGTATTATCACTCCATATAATAGGAACATATGTCAACTTAACATCTAATTCAGATAACAGAGAAGTAACCCATATTACCTCACATACCGCATTTGCAATAGCCCTGTACTCCGCTTCAGCTGATGATCTAGATATCACATGTTGTTTCTTGGAACTCCACACAATAGGATTACCTTTAAGTAACATATAATGACCAGAAAATGATTTTAGATCTACCAAATCACTACCCCAATCAGCATCGACATATGATACTAAAGTAACATCTGATGAAGCCACAAAATTTGATCTAAACAACATTCCAAGATCTATAGTACCGTTAAGATAACGTAACACACAAAGCATTGCTTTCTAATGTCACACAGACGGTTGTTGCATGTATTGGCTCAGTTTATTGACTGCAAAATGGATATCAGGTCTGGTTATGCAGACATGCTGCAACGCTCCAATTACACTCCTGTATAGATGTTCATCAGCAGGTGGTGACTGATCATGTAATTCAGCAATCTTTTTCAGGAAATTTCCTGACATTGGAGTAGGCAAAGACATGGCATTGGTTAGACCAGTTTTATGAAGTAGACCGCTGATGTATTTTCTTTGACCAATAATCAAACTCTCATCATTAATCTGCACATCCATACCAAGAAAATAGTTTACTGAACCAAGATCTTTGAATTTGAACTCATTGTTAATATCTTTAATGACAAATTCTATAGCAATAGTATCACTACCTGTAATAACTAGGGTTAATTACTTAATTGGTTACACATATTTCACCATTGTGCAGAATGGTTACACATGTTTCAAAATGTGATTAATTGGTTTTTCTATGTGACTAATTGGTTACACATGTTTTTCCCAATATGATTAATTGATTATTCCGTTAGTAAACCGTTAATTTTACCGCTAATTAATTTTTTAAAGATATTATTGAATTGTGAAATGACTATTATTCCCCTAGTGGTATTGAAGAACACATAATCATCTTCAAGAACAATAATCGAATCGAAGAACCCAGAACCCAGATTCTGGGTTCTTCAAGAACCCAGAAATCAGATTTCTGAGTTCTTCAATTCGATGATGAAGAACATTTTGATTGATGAAGAACACAGTTAGATTGATGAAAAGGGTAATTACGTCATTTTACGTATCTAAATAGTGACTTAACTGTGATTTCAAACGGTGAACAGTAAAAAAACAATTAATCACATTTCAAAACTAATTAATCCCATTTTGAAACATGTGTAACCATTCTGCACAATGGTGAAACATGTGTAACCAATTAAGTAAGTAACCCTAATAACTATGTCATCAACATATACTAGAAGAAAAACAGTACCTGACTTTGTGTTCTTAACAAACAAGCAACTGTCTGCCAAAGAAACTGTGAAGAACAGATTGCTACGTAAAAAACATTTTAATTTTTCAAACCAAGCTCTCGGAGCTTGCTTGAGACCATACAGAGCTTTGTTTAACTTGCAAACCAAAACATTTCCATTAGAATCAGACTTTTCAAATCCAGATGGCTGTACCATATACACATCTTTCGATAGCTCCCCATGTAAAAAGGCATTATTAAGACCTACTTGCCTTAACTGCCATTTGTGTGTCAAAGCCAATGTGAGAATAATCCTGACTGTTGGAGCCTTGACCGAAGGACTGAATGTATCTTGGAAATCAAAGCCAGGTTTTTGCGAAAACTCCTTTGCCACTAATCTAGCCTTGTATCGAGTAATGGATCCATATGAATTTCTCTTAATTTTAAAGAGACACTTTCATCCTATAGGAATCATCCCACCAAGTAAAGTGGCTAACTTCCATGTATTATTCTGAATAAGAGCTTGAAGCTCATCCTGAATCGCAGCTGGCCACATAGGACAATGCATGGCAGCATGAATATCAGTAGGCTCAGTTTGAGCCAACTCAGCTGACCCAACTACAGATGATGTTAAGGCAGCTAAATTTCTTGCTTTAGATCTAGTCTGCATATGATGAGTATTAGATCTAACAGAAGTAGAAACACGTCGAGTAGAAGTAGCATTGATAGTTGAATTAGTATTCAGATTAACTGAACCAGAATCCACATTACCAAACATCAGTGGCACAAGAGCTGAATCTTTGATAACATACCTGAAAAGTACCTGATCAGTTGTAGAAATTCCTGGTATATGAGAAGCATCCTCATCCAACAAAGGCAGAGTCTGTGTATACACCTGATATGACAGAGGTAGACTTCGAGTAGGAGAAACTTCATGCTGAACTGAAGGCTTATCAGACGAAACAATAGGATCCTGAGCAGAGGAAGTAACCGAAGTCTGAGCTGTTGGACATAGAGAAGTAACAGGTGAACTAATTAATGCACCATCTGAACATCTATTCATTTCAGAAAAATCAACTGGAGTACACAAAGAGGAGTTGAAAGGAAGAAAAAATAGTAAAGATGTAGCTGTATTTTTTACAGCTCCAGATTGCATAAAAGGACCAGTCTTCTCAGCAAATGGGAAAACATTTTCATTGAATCGAACATGTCTTGAAACATAGACCCTACCCGATTCATCAAGGCACATGTAGCAGCAGTAAAACACTATTTGGAAGTTTTTGTATCGTATGTAGAGTTTTTTACGTATCGTATTATACAGTCAGTCTAAAAGTAAAAAAATTAATGCATAGTTAGCGTCATTTGATTCGTAATTAAATTATCTACGCATTGTAATTTTTTTGATTTTTTTTGAGTAAGTACATAATTAAATTTGTCATGTAATGCATTTACTTATTTCGGTCAAATTATAAAACAAACGATGTGTGGTTACAAAATCACTGTGTTTTTAATCAAAAAAATTACCCTACGTAGATAATTGATTTACGACATAAATGACGTTAACCGTGTTGAGTTTGGACTTACATGGTCTGAGTTATAATTTTTTAAGTCAAATTTTTCATATCTCAACTTACGGCATGCCGTACAGGCAATCCGTAAATCCAAATTTAATATTTTTTGCATCATTTGAAGCGCAATTAAAATATCTACTTACTATAATTTTTTAATTTTTTTTTAATAAATACATAATTTTATTTTTAATTAAACATCGAGTCGTCATTATAAAACAAATTTTTTTTAAAAAAGGGAAAGTTAGCTGCGCCTCTTTTGAATAGGCGTCACCCTGGGGTGTGCGTATTGTCAATACGCGCTACCTGGGGTGCGCATATAACTATTTTTCGAAATACTTTTTTTTATACTTATTTTTCTAAAAAAAACAAACTAAAATGGTTAGTTTTTGAAAAAATTCTTGTTTCGTTGGATAAAATTGTTAAAGATAATAAAAGTTTAAATGTCGATTAAATGATGTCAGAAACTTAACCTAACGACGTTGCAGTTTCAGTTACACAAAAATAGTGAAAATTAATCTCTTTTGAAAACTAAGGGCTGAAGGGCAAATGCTTCTTGATAATGAAGTTATGCCCCAATCGAATAAAATCGGTGACACGTGGTAAGTCTCCATTTATTTCTTTTCCCGACGTGGAATCTACACATTTGTTGTTGGTCGTTGCGTGATGTGATGTGTGGAAGATATTTCTGTGTTTCAGAAGCCTCGGACCATGCAATGACATGTGGATGGACTCCGTCTTCTAAGACGACGGAGTCTTATAAAATTAATGTTTGAGGTTGTAAGACGACTCTCCTTACAACCTCAAACATTAATTTTATATATATTTGTTTCCGTAGACTTTATTACTATTTATTAAAAAATATATTATATCTACTTTCCCCCAGCCATCTTCTTGTACCAATTTGGTCAAAAAAAAAAAATCTTCTTGTACCCCACGTCACGTCATAATTGTACTATTGTAGTTTTCTAGTGAATGACTCAATGACCTAAAAACGATTTGTAAAAGATAAATTCTTATCATATAATTAAAATATAGGGTTAATAGTCAAAGTACCCCATAATGTTTGGGCGAAATTTAGGATTGCCCCTTAAAGTCTAAAATTTTAAATATTAGTCCTAAAGTTTGGACGATTTGAAAAATTGTCTCTTTCCGTCCTCTGTCTGTTAATTTGGGACGGAAAACGACCATGTGCTCGGCACGTGACTTCAATTACAATTTAAAGACAAAAATGCCATCAGCATCCTCTCCACCATGGCTCCCAGACGTCATCTTCCCCATGGCTCCCCCAACACCAACACCAGAACCATCCCGCCTTCCCCATGACAAAAATGCCCTCTTCCGAAGATGATGCAGCAGTTGAAGAAGAAGAAGAGTTAACTGCACCTTGCTTGGTAGAAGGTAGGTGCCTCTTGCTTGGTAATCAATGACGTGGAGACTGCACCTTCCCCAGAAACAATAGCATTTGAACCAAAGCTCAGTTTACTGTCTTGTCACCCTCAGCAAAGAACGGAACCAAGCAATACGAGAATCGATCTTTTCCAATTTGGGAGACAAGAGAGACAGGTCCTCCACCGAGTCCGATAATGCCAGACGTGTTGTTGTCAAATGGGACGATGAATTCGAAAATACCTGCGGGACCCAACTGTAGAGGGGGATGGGGTGTTTCTTGAAACCAGCTAATGCGTGCGAGACCCAACTGAGCTGCTCACCAGACCCTGTCGGCGGAGGAGGCGACGGTGCTCCGGCACTCCCTCGGCCTCGCAAGGCAGCGGCGCCATGCTCAGATGACTCCCTTGCACGCGGCGCCATGCTCAGCTGACTCCCTTGCAGCCGACTCCCCGATAATGCTGCCTCGCTTCATCGCAGCCACCTCTGTCTCTTCCCCACACTCTGCAGAACAAAGCATTGGAGCTTTGCTTCAATGTCGCGCTAAACAGACTCCCAACAACTCCGACCGTCGTCCCTCTCCTCACCACCTATAATGTTTCTCCTCACAAACCTGCAACAAGGAACAATAGAAATGAAAATGATGAACGGAACAAATAAAATGAATGTAGATAAAGAAACGGAAAAGTTGACTCACTGGAAAGCTCTTTGGGATGACATCGTCTTCATCATCTTGGACAAATCTGGAGGAAGTTTCATCTTGCTTTGTGGCATCACTATCATCATCTCCACCCAAATAAGAAGACCCAAGCTTTCTCAGAGATTTTCCATACTCCATTGCAGATGCTCCACGTCCTTGAGATCCAAAGATGGATCCATAGTAGGCATATAAGAATACAAGGACGACATCCACCACACACACAGAAGTTATCACTCGCTTCTTTTGAAACCCATCAGATCTTCCTCTCATCGTTTCTGTAGTTTGTGTAGCCTTTTGCCCCATTGCTGGGCGGAGGCGCCATGTCTGTTCTTCAATAACAGAGATGAGGTGGAGGAGAATAGGACATTTTTGTCTTTAAATTGTAATTGAAGTCACGTGCCGAGCACATGGTCGTTTTCCGTCCCGAATTAACAGACAGAGGACGGAAATGGGCGATTTTTCAAATCGTCCAAACTTTAGGACTAATATTTAAAATTTTAGACTTTAAGGGGCAATCCTAAATTTCGCCCAAACATTAGGGGGCACTTTGACTATTAACCCTAAAATATATATTATTCGTACCGAAGCCAAATCAATTCTTAAGAAGTACAATATTAATTAGGAATATTTTTCATTCTCTATTCTACAATGATTTTTTTTTATGATGGTAGTTTATTGCACAAGCTTTAATTAAAATTCTGATAAAATCGGGCACGAATCAAGCAAAATCGGCACGAATCAACCAATACGAAAACCCTAAAAACTAGAAGAGGCAGACTTGGAGTTCATCGAGTTAGTTCATTCAACTGGTGACCCTCCCCCTTAAATACAAACCCTAAACTAAATGTTCAATCGAAAATACGATAACAGAAACAGAGAATGAAATGAACAGTCAAGAAATGGAACGAATCGTCACGAAGATGAAACGACACAACTGAAGAAATGAAACCCTAGACTGAGACACGAAGTCTGAAGAAGGATTCCAGAAGTTTCCTTCTAACAGACCGGGTGAGCTTAAATGGGCCGAAGAATGGATCATCCAATTAACACGGGCCGAACCAATAATAATGGGCCAAACATAATAACAATCAGCCTGCAAGTCCGGTTTCAATACTCCCCCTCAGGCTGATACTTCTTACACTTCATGTAGGCTCCCCCTGTCTTCCAAACACATTGATCATCCCAAGTCTTGAACAAAGCTTTCCATGTTGATCACCCCGCCCCAATGCTTTTGTAAACAAATCTGCTAGTTGGTTACCTGTTCTCACATAATCAAGTTTCAAAAAAATTTCAAGCAAGTTTTCTCTAATATAATGGCAGTCAATCTCAATGTGTTTAGTCTGTTCATGAAAACCAGGATTGTTTGCAATATGTATGGCTGCTTTATTGTCACAATATAGAACAACTGGTTCTTTTTTATAAAAACGAAGTTCCTTAAAGAGATTTCTCAGCCAAACAATTTCAGATAGAGTTGATCTCATACTTCTGTATTCTGATTCAGCAGAGGACCGAGAAACTGTAGACTGTTTCTTTACCTTCCAGAAAAACAATGATTTTCCTAGGAAGATACAGAAACTCGTAACAGATTTTCTAGTTTCTATACAACCGGCCCAATCTGAATACAATATCCAATCAATTTAGGAACTGAATCTGATGATAACAAGATACCCTTACCTGGTTTATTTTTAACATGCCGAATAATTTGCATGGCAGCCTCAAGATGAGATGTTTCCGGATCCTGCATGAATTGACTCAAGTGCTGCACATAATAGGAAATATTTGGTCTCGTAATGATCAAGTATAATAGTTTCCCTATCAGACACCTATAAAGGCTAACATCATTTAGGGGTTGGTCATCCTTATTTATACCCAGATGCTCATCATATTTAACACTGGTCAATTTCAAATTCAACTCCATAGGTGTTTTTGCAATCTTACCAGCAAATAAACCAACAGAAGGTATCAATTCCAGCGCATATTTCCTTTGATTCAAGAGGATACCAACTTGGATCTAGCAATCTCAATTCCTAAGAAATTTTTTGATTCTCCTAGATCCTTTATTTTAAAATTAGTCCTCAACACATGCTTTAACTCATCAATTAATCGTTCACTGTTTCCCAAAATGAGCAGATCATCCACATAAACAAGCAACACGACTAACTGATTCCCATCATGCTTAGTAAACAATGAATAATCAAGTTTCGATTGAAAATAACAAGCCTTAATCAAAGCATCACACAATTTCATATTCCATTGTCTACTAGCTTGTTTAAAACCATAAAGGGATTTTGTTTCAACTTGCAGACCAGATTCTTATCATTTTTCTCAATAAAACCTTCAGGGACATGCATAAACACTTCCTCATCTAAATCCCCTTGAAGAAAGGCATTATGAACATCCATTTGAAAACGGGGTCAATTAAATATAGAAGCCAAAGCAAGCACAAATCTCACAGTATTCATCTTAGCCACAAGCAAAAACGTTTCAAAATAATCAATGTCATGCTTTTTATTATAACATTTCGCAACAAGTCTAGCCTTGTGCCTACTCAAGCTACCATCATAATTATATTTCAATTTATAAACCCACTTGCATCCAATATCTGACCTACCTTGGGGAAGAGGCACAAGATCCCCTGTTTTATTTTCCTCAAGGGTCATTATCTCATCTTGCATAGCCTGAACCCAGGCTTTATCTTTCGCAGCATCACAAAAAGATTCAGGTTCGACCAACTTAGAATTTGAAGCCAAATAATTCTGATGACTGTCGGACAACTTATCATAAGAAACAAGCTTGGTAATAGAATAAGCATTCAATGCATTCGGGACCTCATAATCTTTCATCCAAATGGGGGGCCGAATAACTCTTCCATACCTACTTATTGTGGGTCTGTCAGAGTTAGCAACAGGAATGGGATCAATCTGGACAGAACTATCAGAGTCAATTTCAGACTCATCATATGGTATGTTTCCTTCAGAGTTTGATTCAAACTCATCATGAGGAACATTAACATCTGCATGAGTGTCATTCTCCCAAGTCAAAATATTTCTATTGACATCATAGGAGTCCATCTCAATACTAGGATAAAAAAAATATGGGCATCTGATCAGGTTTGCATTTCTCAAAAGGGAAGACATTCTCATTAAACTGAACATCTCTACTTACAAAAAAATCTATTTTCAGTCATATCATAGAGTATATACCCTGTACGAGTTTCAGAATATCCCATCATAACTGATGGAATAGCACTAGATGCAAACTTGTCAGTCACCATCATATTTTTTGCATAACATAAGCAACCGAAAACCCTTAAATGGCTAATATAGGTTTTTTTTTCCATTCAGCATTTCAATCGGACTCTTTCCATTCAGCATTTCAATCGGACTCTTTCCATTCAACAACTTAGAAGGCATCATATTTATCAAATAACAAGTTGTAAGGATGCAACCCCCCAAAAGGAATTTGGGATTGATCCTTGCATCTTCAAGGCCCTTGCTATTTCTAGCAAGTGCCTATGTTTTCTTTCAACCCTTCCGTTTTGCTGCGGAGTATAGGGACAACTGTTGTGGTGGAGAATTCCTTTTTCAGAATTTTTTTTTAACATGCTCATTAAAATATTCTCCACCATTGTCAATTCTAAAACATTTAATTCTTTTATGAAACTGGGTTTCAATCATAGCAACAAATTGTTTTAGAACTATAACAGCATCAGACTTAAACTGCATCAAATGAACCCAAGTTACTCTACAAAAATCATCAACAAGGGTTAAAAAATATCGCTTGTTATCATAAGTCTGACTACTGTAAGGGCCCCACACATCAGCATGCATCAAATCAAACATGGCATCTGCTCTAGAATATGAACTTGGAAAAGGATTTCTCACAATCTTTGCTTTGGGACAAATAGGGCAATTAACAATTTCCAAACATGTATTCTTAGATAGATTAATTAAATCTACATGTTGAAGAGCCTTCACGGAGGCATGCCCAAAACGCAAATGCCACAACATACTATTGTCATACAAAGAATTAAAAACAGACAATCCAGTGCACTTCCAAGCCAATCTTATGAAGTATAATCCAGATTCTTCCTTACCAGTCCCCAAGACCTTCCCATTTGAGAGGTCATGCATGATTGCAAGGTTAGGATAAAAGAAAACACTACAGTTCAAATCCTTGGTAGGCTTAGACACATATAGTAAGTTATACTTGAAATCAGGCACATACAGAACATTGTTCAATTTCTTGTCCGAATCTATTACTATATTTCCTAATGGAAATATTGTGGAGAATATCGTCCACCATTCAGCAACTGAACTTTGGTTCCAGGGGCAAACCTTTCATCACACAGCCAATCATTTCTGTTGGTCATACGATTGGTTGCTCCTGTATCCAAAATCCATTGATCACTTCGAATTAATGGGTAGAATTCAGATATATACCAATTGTGTTAACATGATGATCCATGGGTGCGGTAGCACCTGCTCCTGAGTCAGTGATGCCATCAGCTCCCATTGTTGCCAGAAATTTCTTAATTGATCCTTCGTAAAGGTGATCTCACCTTGCATAACACAACTCAAAGAAGGATCATTAGAAGGGTTTTGCTTATTAAGAGGATCAGAATCACCAACACCAGAAGAAATGACATTTGCTTTTGAGCCTCCTTTAACCCTCAATTGTTCTTTATATTTAAAATAGTTATCCTTGGAATGTCCCTTCTTTTTACAGAAGTCACATCCCTTGGAGTAACATCTTTCAACAGTATGGCCTTTCTTACGACAAAAGAAACATTCCAAGTTCTGATTACCTTTCGGTTTGTTCATAACTAAAGAACTGTTACCAAAATTTGCATTAACAGAAGCATTCATAACAGAAGAAATTCCCCTTTGACTTTCTTCTTGCATCAACAAGTTATATGCCTGATTAACCGAGGGTAAAGAAGTCCATAAAAGCAAACTACTTCTTACATTTGAAAATTTTTCATTCAAACCCATAAGGAATTGAAAAAGCCTTTGATTTTCCTTATGCTCAATGTGCTTTTTAAAATCTTCCCCCTCAATATGAGGAAGGGAACAAGCATCATCATACTCAGCCCATAACAATTTCAATCTCGAAAAAAATGTAGATATGGAATCAAGACATTGCCTATACATTACAATTTCCATATGAAGTTGATAAGTCTTTGATCCACTTACATTATCAAACCGTTCTTTCAAATCTTTCCAAACCAGAAAAGCATTTTACATGTACATCATTCCACTAGCCAATTCTTTTGAAATTTAATGAGTAAGCCAACCAAGGACCACAACATTGCATCTATCCCAAAGCTGATGAAATGCTGGATCAATTTTTTCACGCACGCAAGAACCGGTTATAAAGCCTAGTTTATTTCTACCAATCAGCAAAAATCTTATAGACCGACTCCACATCACATAATTCTCACTACCAGTCAGAGTCATTGAAATCATATTCACGCCACGATTATCACTCGCATGAAGAAACAAAGGATGACGAAAATCTACCTTAGCCATGGCCTCATGATTTACCTCATATCCTAAGAAACCTTGTTTAGGTTTCATCATTTCTGCAGATTTTATCATGTTGTGGATCTCAGATGAATTACATAAATTTTTTGTTGCATTTTGATCCTTACTGCTGAAATTGGTCTTTAAGAGGTGCATCATTGCTTACCCTATCTGCAGGTTCGTGTTTGTGCCTTCCCTGCCACTCATCTTGGCCTTCAAGGCATTGCCATCAGCCTAGATTGCAATCCTGAGAACCGAGCTGGTCCCAGAGAGGTAACTCTTAAGAAAAAAACACCTACATCTTGCGATTCATGTGAAACCCATCTCCTTTTTGAACTACAAATGATGTTTGTGTTTGATTCAACAGTTAAGGGCATAATAGTCATTTGATAATTCAAAAATACGTTAAAAATATTAATTAACGGTAAAATTAACGGTTTATTAACGGAATAATCAATTAATCACATTGGAAAAAACATGTGTAACCAATTAGTCACATAGCAAAACCAATTAATCACATTTTGAAACATGCGTAACCATTCTGCACAATGGTGAAACATGTGTAACCAATTAAGTAATTAACCCAAAAATAAACGAGTAGATGTTAGTATTTAAACTATCTAAATGTAATTGAACAAATTTGGTGGAATAAAAATGCCCTATTTGATTAATGCAAGATAATAATATTTAGTAGATTTTATTAACATTCTCTGTCAAGTGAGTGAGTGGTTCAGATGGAATGGGAGGATCTAAGCTTACTAAGATTGTATCGCCAATTTGACTTCCGACGATCTATCCAAACCAATCCTGTAATGTGATACCTAGTGTATCGGATCACTAATCTTGTAGGAGTACTATCTCTCAAGACATGGCGTGGTTCCGTCAGATAACAATGACGATGATCAATAATCCCCAATCATTGTATGTATAATCAGTGACGTGGAAGATGGGTTCAAGATAGGGATCTTGGTTGGAGGGTATAATTTAAAGAGTTAATTACTTAATTGGTTACACATGTTTGATCAATGTTCAGAATGGTTACACATGTTTCAAAATGTGATTAATTGGTTTTGCTATGTGACTAATTGGTTACACATGTTTTTCCTAATGTGATTAATTGGTTATTCCGTTAGTAAACCGTTAATTTTAACATTAATTAATTTTTTTAACATATTATTGAATTGTGAAATGACTGTTATGCCCTTAGTTGTATTGAAGAACACATGGAAGGATTGAAGAACAAGAATCAAATCAAATTCGATTTGATATTCTTGAGAACCCAGAAACAGCATTTCTGGGTTCTTGAAGAACCCAGAATCGCGATTCTGGGTTCTTCACATTGTGGGTAACATGTCGAACCTTTTAATCACATCATTTCAAACAACAGTATCCATTTAATCACATTATAGAGAAACATGTATGACATTTTAATCACATTATAGAGAAACATGTATGACCTTTTAATCACATTATAGAGAAACATGTATGACCTTTTAATCACATTATAGAGAAACATGTATGACCATTTAATCACATTTGGTGATAACATATACTGCAATACAGAACTTCAAGAACCCAGAAATGTTGTTTCTGGGTTCTTCGATTCTTGTTCTTGAAGATGATGATGTGTTCTTGAAGATGATTCTAGGGGTATTTTCGTCATTTTACGTATCTAAATAATGACTTAACTGTGATTTCTAACGGTGAACAAAAAAAAACAAATAGTCACATTTCAAAACCAATTAATCACATTTTGAAACATGTGTAACCATTCTGAACATTAGTCAAACATGTGTAACCAATTAAGTAATTAACCCTAATTTAAATGTATTCATGTTAACAACTTCTGATAGCATTATTTAATTATGTATTCACATTACTTTAGTTTATATGTTGACCTTTTTTTTTAGAAAAAAAATACCACTTTTTTAAAACTTAGTTTAAATTGAAATTTTACGGCGTTGATTCGTATAGAATTTTAATTTGTTTATCTATTCAAACTAACTATTTTGGAGATGGTACCAAAATATAATATTTCTAAATTATTTGGGTTTAATGTACCTCAAATAGCCTTTTGAAAGTAAATGAAAGTATAAATAAATAATTGAATAAAAATTCAAAATATTTTAAGAAAATACTGGAGTAATCGAGATTTCTTTAGTAGTATTTTTACTCCGGATTGGTTGAGCATTTTTCATAAAACTATTTAGAGTTTCTGGTCCTACATATTTAACCCTTGTAATCGGTTGTTAGCCGTATCTTGCTTAACGATCCCGCATGTTTTAGAATGTTCACTACGGGAGAGGGTGTTGTTAAGGGCTCAAGGGAACGACTCAAACATGGTTGAGCCGTGAAACATTTGTTCTTACAATTATTAACGACTCAATGGATGCTGAGTCGTCCATTGCTGAATTAACGACTAAAATTTTAGATCGGTCATCTTTATTTAATTCCTTTTTACGGCTCATCTTTGTAGTGAGCCGCAAAAGCTATTTTTTTAATCAAAATAATTTTTGACGGCTCGAATACGGTAGAGTTGTCCTTCAAAATAATTTTTTTTAATCAAAATTAATTTTGACGGCTCAATACTATTGAGCCGTCATTCAAAATAATTATTTTTAATCAAAATTATTGTTGACAACTCTATTCATCTTCTCTCTCCCCACTCCTTTTCAGGCACCGAATGATGCATGCACAGAGTTGGACAGTACAAGCCGGTTTCGACCTCACGTCAGTCGTCAACAGTTTGGGACAGAGCTCGACATTCGTCAGCAGGTGTGGATAGAGCTTCTTCATTCTTGTCGTTCTTCATTCTCGTCTTTTGGATAGAGCTTCTTCAGTCTCAGGATTTCTAACTACTGCGGAAGAGCTGCGGAGAACAGGCGCTGCCCGGAAGAGCTCGAACAATAAGTGGTGGCCGAACGGAAGAGGAGGTCGAACAGAAGAGGATGAGGTGTCAGACGAGATCTTCTTCAAAGGAGGTGGCCGAACCAAAAATATTTTTTTTTGGACAGGCTCAGACGAGATCTTCTTCCGACGAACCTACGACGAGAAGGCTGAATAAGAACCAATTTTTTTAAAAAATATTCATATTTTTGACATCTCAATATATTGAGCCGTCAAAAATAAAATATAAAACCTGTTGCCGACACTTTCTTGTTGAGTCGTCCTTTTGACGACTCATAATTTTGAGTTGTTCTTTTTGCGGCTTTGTCTTCATTGAGCCATCATAAATATGACAACACTTAATATGACGACTCATTTTTTATTGAGCCGTCTAAAATTAACAGCTCATTATTTGAGTCATTATCCAAGTATTCTCCCGTAGTGGTTTTTGTTTAGTTAAAACTATTGTTGACCACTAGGTTTGATTAATAGAATAGTGACGTAACATTGACGTGACAAATGAAAATTTAAAATAGAAAAAACCAAGAAACTCCGAAAAAAAATAGTTTGAAAAATAATCTAACACACACACACACACACACATATATATATATAGAGAGAGATGAAAAATAAAAAAGCATAACGAAAAGTAAAACATATTAAAAGTAAATTCATAAAATAATTATTCTCCATGTTTTTTCTTTCTATTTTAAAAACAGTAAGTGTTAATTTTAAAGTTAATAACTAAATCACTACCCCAACTTGGGCACTTTACAAATTGCAACCTAAACTTTATTTTTTCAAATATTGCTACCTATATTTTCAGAGTTGGAGCAAAGTGCTACATCCATTTATTTTTCAGTTAAATATCGGTGAAATATGATGTGACAACAAATGATTGGTCTATAATTTTAAAACAATATGATATTTTCAAAATAAAAAAATGTAAAATTAAGAGGGAAAATAAGAGTTTTAAAATAATGTTGTATAGAGATATAAAACAAAATTAAAAAAATTTATTACATGTTTTGAATAAAAGTATTATACTAAAATTTGATATTATCCTTGTTAATATTTCATTTTTGTAATATTTTTTTTCGGATTTTATAGTATTTTTTTAAAATATTATATAGTTTTTTAAATCATGGATCAATCATGTGCTGTCAAGCAATACTTTTTATAAAAGTAAGTTTGAATAATGATTTGTAAAGTGTCCAAGTTGAGGTAGCGATTTTGTTATTAACTCTATATTTTATGATTTTTTTAAATAAAACTTTCATAATTTTTAATTTGTTTATATTTTTTTTTCTTAATTTATATTTATTTATAAATTATTTTCAAATTTGAAAGATATTAATACATTTTTTATATTTTAATGATATAAATTATATTTATATCAAATATTATATTATATATTTATATAACATTGACGTGACTATGACATGAAGCTGATCGATAGTAATTTGACACAATCTGTGCAAGTTACGTAACCATTTAAAAAATAACGAAAATGTAAGTGAGAGACTAAAATATAAGGGTTAATAATCGAAAAACAAACCGAACTTTGAGGAAAAACCAAACAGCAAACCAAACTTTTTTGTTGATAAACAACAAAACAAAACTTTTGGAATTGAGCAATCAACAAACCTAACTCAAATTTTTTTTTATGTTTGAACTGATTTTTCAATGTTTGAGGGAGTTATTAAGTCAACATTAGTTGAAGTATTCTAAGGAAAGAGTATTACGACGTAATAACTCCCTCAAACATTGAAAAATCAGTTCAAACATAATGAGAATTTGAGGTAGGTTTGTTGATTGCTAAATTCCAAAAGTTTGGTTTGTTGTTTGTCAACAAATAAAGCTTGGTTTGTTGTTGTTTTTTTTCTCTCAAAGTTCGTTTTTTTATAATTAACCCAAAATATAACATTCGCAAACTTATGCATACATTTAATTATTCAAAACTTTTAATGTGCTAATTGATTACATAAACCTAACATCTGAAATCGTTATATATTAACCCTAACATAAATAATTTATAATGAATATATTAATCGTTATTGATATTATTTCCGCCAACGATTAAAAGATATTATCTTAAAAATTTCGCACAACCATTATTAATCTAATTCAGTGGAATGATGTTGAGACTGATATTACGGAGATGACTTCTACCGAGCAGCAATTAAACTTCAAAATTTAGGTTATCCCTTCAACTCTTTCATGGTACATGTCTGCAATTTATGCTAACCCTAACTTAAATGAAAGATTGTTGTTGTGGGATAATCTTATGTCGGTTGCCGCTACTATTTATAGTCCTTGGCTAGTTGTAAGTTACTTTAGTGATGTCTTGAATAACTCTGAAAAATTGGGAGGGAATAGTATTTGCATGAATAGGGTGTCTCTGTTTAATGACATGCTTGGTGATTGTAATTTGATCGACCTTGGATTTAGAGGGCCTAAGTTTACTTGGGAAAATATGTGGAACTCTGAGAGATTAATTTAACAAAGACTTGATAGGGTGCTTGGAAACTTGGCTTAGAAACTTTGTTTTCCTAATGCGTCTGCCACCCACCTTACGAGAACCCATGTAGCTGGACCACTTTGTTTTCACTGTCCGCTTGTCCTTAAAAGTGGAGGGGAAAGTGAGAATAGGACCTTTAGACCTTTTAGGATGGAACCCATGTAGTTAGACCACCTCGGGTTTGAAATCCTTGTCAAGAACACTTGGAATGTGTGTAGCAATAGGATTACCCCTGCCATAAGCATTTTCCCCGAGAAAGCCATATCTTGGAATAGAGAGGTTTTTGGTAACATTTAAAAAAAAAAAAGATAAGGTTTTGAGGAGGACCTTGGGAACTCATAGATGTATTGCTAATGTACCAAATAATTTCATACTCTCTTCAGAAAAGAATCTTCAGAGGGAGCTTTCTGAGGAAAAACTTTGGGTTGCCAAGTCTCGAACCAAGTAGATTAATGATGGGGACAGAAATACAAAATTTTGCCATGTTTCTACTCAGGTTAAAAGAAGAATTAATAAGATTTTGACTATTAAAGACTCGGTTGGGAATTGAGTCTTTGATAGAAAACTTGGTCAAGAGGAATTCCAATAAAAAATTCAAATCTTTTCACCACCTCCAAGGTCTCGTCTACCATTTTTAATGTCTGTCCCGGCAACTGGAGATCTTGCTTAACCGATTTCCAAGTTCTTCGATTAAACAATTCTATCACTTTGGAAGAAATTAGGAAAGCCACTTGGGACCTTAAACTGTTTAAAGCTCTCATTCGGATGGTTTTCACATGACTTTCTTCCAAAAGTTGTGGAATAGTACGGGTAATTCTCTGATTATCGTTGTTGGGGAGGTTTTTGAAAAAGTGATGATTCCTACCAGTTGGAACAAAACCTTTCTGTACCTGATTCCCAAATGTAGTAACCCTGTTTATGTCTCTCAATTTAGACCTATCAGTCTTTGCAATTCCATTTACAAGGTGATTTAAAAAATTCTTGTAAACAGAATTAGACATTGCCTAAAAACTCTTATTTCTCCTTTTCAAACTAGTTTTGTCACGGGGAGAAAGGGATCTGACAATGTGATCTTACCGAGAGAAGTCATCCACTTTGTTAAGCATAAACATGGCCAAAAAGATTGCATGATCATAAAAATTGACTTGGAAAAATCTTATGACATAATTGAATGAGATTTCATCAGAAGTACTCTTCAATTTTTTAAATTTCCTGGTACAATCATTAGGTTGATCATGAGTTCTATTTGCACTTCCTCGATTGAGATTTTGTTTAATGGGGGTAAACTTGTACCTTTTACCCTTTAAGGTGTATTAGACAATGTGATCCTTTATACCCATATATCTTCATTTTGTGCATGAAATATTTGGCTTTTCTTATTGATGACAAAGTGATGCAGGGACAATAGAAAGGAATAAAAGTGGGAATAGGTAGTCTGAATATGTCCCACCTGTTCTTTGTTGATGACTTCATTCTCATAGGAGAGGTTACTCTTGAAAATTGTAATTGCATCAACATGATTTTGGAAATAATTTGCGCAATTTCAAGATACCTTAACATTCAAAAGATGGTGGGAAATTTTGGATCATATCTTGGTTTCCCCCTTGAATTGTCCAATTGAAAAGCTAATTCCTTTAACTATATCTTGGATACAGCTAAGAACAAACTTTCGGGTTGAAGAGCTAATCTTTTATAAATGGCACGTAGGGTAACTTTGGTGAAGTCGGTTTTGTCTATTATTCCTTCATATTATATGCAATGTACCATGCTTCCTATTGTAGTTTGTAAAGAACAGAACAGGATAAACATAAATTTTGTTTAGGGATTCACGGACCACAACAGGATAATTCACCTTATTAGTTGGGAGGAAATTAAAAAACCGAAAAAGCTAAGGGGGTAGGGAATTCGATTTGCTTCTATTCGAAATAGAGCCTTGTTGGGTAGCCTTGTGTTGGAAATTGAAAAAGGAAACGAGCCAGTGGATCACAATTCTTAGACACCGAACCGTGAGGCAAAATGACTTGACATTAACCTTTTCAAATAAAACACCTTGTAATTGGTAAGCAATTAACGAATGTATGAATACTCTTAAAATGGGAGTTGGGTGGGTGGTGAAAAATGGTAGGGACATTAAATTTTGGCATGATATTTGGGTTGGTGATAAAACTTTATGTTCTTCTATCTATGGTCCACTTTCGATTGAGGAAGACAACCTAATGGCCGGGGATGTCTTCCTTAATGCCGAGTGGAACCTAGATAGAACTTCCTAAAATCATGTTGGATCAGTTGATGAGCATTGCAGGTGACCGGACAAATGAATCCCTGGATAGACAAATTTGGAATTGCTCTAGGTCACATATCTTTACAACTGCTTCTGCCTATTCTCTTTTAGCAGGTCACGATAGTAATAACCAGGTTCAGGATCAATGAGATTGAGTCTGGAAAACTAAGAGAATTCTGAAAACTCAGTATTTCATTTGGATGTGTCTCAAAAACAAATTAGCAACTTGCAAATTGTTGAATCATAGGGGTTGCAATAGTAGTGCTATATGCATAATCTGTCAAATGGAAGCGGAGGACATCAATCACATTTTGCGTGAGTGTAAGCATGCAAAAAAAAAAGAAGTAGAACTCTTTTATTTTGCCATCAAAAGTGACTCAGGCAGCTCATCTCCCTTTGAACAATTGGATCAAGCTTGACTGTCAGGTATCAGAGGTTCATATTCAAGGAATTGAATGAGCCCTATTCTATCCCTACGTAATTTAGAATATTTGGAAAAATATAAATTCTCTTATTTTTAAAGGTAAAGCCTTAAATACTTTAATTTTAGAGTTATCTTTGTCTCATGCCAGGTTTCTCCAAAATGCTATTCAAGTGATTGAGAAATCTAAGTTGCTTATCTCTATTGATGTTAGATGGCTTCCCGAGAGCAAGAGTGAGTAAAAATCAACACAGATGGAACGTCTAAGGGAAATATGAACCATAAGTGGTAAGAGGTAACATGGGTGAGTGGATAGTTGACTTCTCTAGGAAGTTGGGATGCTCCAACAGGCTCACAGCGGAATGTTGGGTCATCCGAGATGAACTATTCCTGACAAAACATCTCTGTTTCAAATCAATCCATTTAGAAATAGATGATATGTCAGCCCTTAACCTTATCTCTGATGATAATACATCAAATCTAAAAATAATGTTCATCATTACGGATTGTAGGAAACTTATACTGCAATTCGACAGAATGAAGTTCTGACATATTTTTCGAGAAGCGAATGTAGTCTCAGATAACATGATAGGTATGTCGATTAACCTAAGTCAAATCTACATTATTCATAAAATTCCACCATCGGAAACAACAAATACTATGCAAAAGGATATTGTGGATCATGACAATAAAATTTAGTTGATTATTTTATTTTGGTGTGATACTATATTGCGAGCTTTTCGTCACCTACAATGTTTTATTTTTTCTTATTTAAAAAAATATATATATCATAAGAATGTATAATATATATATATTATTTTTTAATAACTTATTTAAAGTCAAAATATAGTATCTTTAAAAATGTGTTGTTTCCATACGAGCCTCAAGCTTCTTCCTACCCTGTCATCACCAACCGCCATACTTTTTCTCTCTCTAAATCTCTTTCCCTAAATTCAGCCGCTCTCTTTAAAGCCATTCGAATCTTATGGTCTCTCTTCGACGTCTCACTGCTCTCTCTACCGCTCTCTTCTTCGTCTCTTACTTCTTCATCGCTGACTGCGTTTCAGCCTCATATTTAACTCCGTTTCTTTCCATTAAATAAAGACCTCTGCAGAAGAAACAAGTTCTACAGCTACCACGAGTTTGGATCTCTGCGTTTCTAACTCCCTTCCACCATGAGGATCAAGATCTGTGATCTCTGCCAGGACGAAGCGTCCGTCCACTGTGCGTCCGACTCTGCGTTCCTCTGCTTCGGCTGCGACGCCAAGGTTCACGGAGCAAACTTCCTCGTCGCGCGCCACGTCCGCCGCCCGATCTGCTCCAAGTGCGGATCACTGGATGATATCTACTTCTCCGGCGCCAGTGCAAGCTGCGTTCCAACGATCTGCCGGACTTGCTGCGCTATCGACGGAGAATTCGACTGCGATGATTCGTCATCTTCATCAGCTTGTATTTCCGGCACCGGCTCGGTCGTCAGTGCTCCGAGGAAGCGTCGAGATCGGAAAAAAGACAGGATCTCTTTTTCGAGCTCTATGACGGAGGGCGCTCCGGAGAAATTCTCCGGCGACGTTGATTCGAAACGGAATAATAGAAGCGGCAGGTGGCAAGGAACCTCAGGCGTGGACCCGAAGGCGGAAGGTGTGTTGTTAATTTGGTTTCGTAGGCTCGGCCTGAGTGAAGGCGAAGCCATTGATCGGGCCCATCGAGCGTTGGGCTTTTGCAATGGTAGGTTTACGCTCATTCCCTTGAGAGTGCTGCTAGCTGCTGCCGCGTGGTTGAGTCTGAGGACGTGTGGGGACCCGACTCTGAGGAGACTGGAGGAGGTTTCAGGAGTGCCATGTAAGCTGATATTGGCAACGGAAGCGAATCTCGCACGTGGTTTGAATAAGGCTGAGATTCGTGTGGTCCGTAGTGATCTTGAGGAGGGTTGGGCGGAGTGTTCCCCGTAATTCGTGTCCAATCAATCTGAGGGGATGATGGATCAGAGGCTTCGGTATGCGGAATTTTCGTTCCTAGGTAGTTAGGTCTCTCTCTCTCTCTCTTTTAAAAAGAACTATCTCGTTCAATATTTGTTTTTATTTTTTTGCCAAGAAAGATGAATTTATTCAAACGAATCAGAATGATGGTTCGAGAACATATCGGAATCCAGAACAAGTAAATGAAAAAGAGGACTGTAGTAGTTCAATATTTAATTGGAATTCATTAATAGTGAATTACAACTTGTATCTGATGTTGAATAAGCGCACTTTCACGTTTATGTAATAGTCTGCTCTACAAAACCTGAAAGAAAGAAATCGAGTCGAAATTAATATCAATAGGGATAAAGAATAAGAGAGAGTAAACACTTAAATAACAAATATTCAGTGAACGTAAGTATATTTTTTCATAAGAATTTAAAAATAACATCATTTTTAAACAATTGCTCCTGGTCCTCATCTATCGTCCCTGCCCCCACCTTTTCCACTTTCCAAGTGCCAACGCAGCTCCCCGTAACACAACTCCCTCCCTCTCCACGCAGCAATCAGTGTGTACACAAATTGAAGACCGAAGCCAAGTGTGGACGTGTTAAGCACTACATTGACGACGAAGGTTAAACAAAAACTTTTGAACTCTCTTCTTTATAGTTGAGTCTTATGTAATGAAGTTGTTTGTTGATGTGGTTAGCGCGGTGGATCATGTAATGAATTCTTTGCTTGAATATCAAACAATGGGATGTATCACTGTTTGATGCAATATTAAAATTTTAGAAATTCTCAATAAAAGAGTGAAAGTAAGTTGTCCCGAAATCCATTCATTATGAACAATCGAGACCCAAGGTCGATCGTGTTTTTCCTACTAATTTTTAGTCAAAGTTCACCCCTAAAATCAGTGTAAAACCCGATACATTTAGGTCGTTTACCCTATAAAGAAAGTGTTGGTTTTAGAATAATGAGTCACACATAAGTGGAAGTCCATTTACATAAGCTCAGTTGTGTATCTAAGCTTAAAACTTATCCCTCTATATATCAGTATATATAATGGTGCTCAGAGTTAGGAAAAAACTGATGTAGACACTAATGATAGTTAGTCGCCCTACAGTTTAGACATAGATCAGTAGTTGTGGTATTATAGGTCATTGCCCGTCAAATCGCGGTATATCCTCCCGTCCGGCAGACCGTGATCCCAACCTCAAGCAGATTCGCTTCCGCTTCCGTTAAGACAATCGTTCAAGGAGGTAACTTAATTATGTATTATGTTGTGCCCTAAACGATTGCATGTTTCGTACACAAATTCCAACATTGGTATCAGAGCCATAGAAGGTTGGTTTCCGAATTGTCGAATTTCAGGAAAATTCCCACCGCGGTTTGTCGTGACCGCGACGAGCCTCAGCCACTGAAACCACCACCCCGAGGCCGAATCAGGGGCGGCGGCGCCCTTCGTGGCCGCAACCTCGACCCTTACTGGTCGCAGCCTTCGTGGCTGCGGCTCGGGTGGACAGACGACCACCTCAGGCGGGGCCACAACCTTCGTGGTTCTGGCGCAGCGACTGGTTGTCGTGGCCTTTGTGGCCACAACTCCAGTCGCCTAAGGGTGGGGTTAGGTCGGCCAGTGATGGCTGACCCACCATGTGGCCAGCCACCTCCAGTGGCTAGTAAGGCTAGCCACTTCCAAACGGTGCAGTGGAGAGAAGGAGGTCGACCAGTTGTAGTCGACTTCAATGGGAGGAAGAGGGGGCAAGGTCGGACCTTGGTGGCCGACCCCCCTTCGTGGCCAGCCATGGTGGCTGACCACCTACCATAGTAGAATTCCCTTGAGGGCGAGGAAAATCATGTGTTAGACACATTGTAAGGTCAAATTACCTTTTCCCGCTAAGGCGAGCATTTCTTGCTCGCTCTCATCAAGCAAACAAGACATAAGATCAACGAAATCAGACTGTCTTCATGCGGAGCGAGCATGCATTGCTCACCATCACAAGGAAAAATACATGAAGCTAGCATGGTCGACCTAACTGTCCAAGATTAGGCGAACACCTTATGCTCACCCTTGTCAAGTAAACAATTAGGCAAAAGTATATGTCCCCAGGACCTTTCTTCATAAAAAAGATGCTCACCAAGACTTGATTCTATGACCAACTTTGGCAGTTACATTAAATTGTAACGCGTGAATGCAAATTAAAGATATTAAATAGATCCGTCCACGATTCTCGACGTGATCTAAAGCATAAAATTGTTACTGGTAGGTAACCAACGGTGAAATACAAAATTGCCCAAGCTATAAATAATTTGTCATTCCTTTCTTACATTTAATGTGAATTCAATAAATCAGAATCATACACTCACTTAAGCATCGGAAAGTAATTTGGAGGAACACATCTACTCTGCCTTTTTGCAACTCATGAACTTCTCAATTCAATCACCCTCAGAGTCTATTCCAGTGGAAATGACACACCTCACAGCACTTTCGACTACAGGTGAGCAAAAAAGACTGTCTGGACCGAAATCCCGACAAAACCGGCTCAAGATCGACCCGACTAGGACCGAGACCGAACAGACGGGCATTTTTCTGAAGGTCGGGCTCATGTTTAGTTTTTTCACCCAAATCCCGAATGGACTGGTCCGACTCGACTATTCTAGAGAATGGGCTGATACTGTTATTATGAAGAAGAAAAAAAGGCCACTTGAATTAATCTTGAGCCCATTTGAAAAACACATAGAGACCACTTAAACCCTCATATGTAGTATGAACGAAAGCCATCATTGCAACGAGAATGAGCCTCTTCTCAACATGAAAAGCTCTAACATGAGAAGAAGCTCCAACACCAGCAGGTCCTTTAACAAAAGCTTCGTCAGACGACCCTCCTCCAATTCTCTCCCGAGTCCCCATCAAAACATCGAGGAGCTCTAGCGCCGCCAACGCAAGGTTGTCGCCTACACCGGTGCCTCTTCTCATCCCGAGTGTCCGCCTTGCCACCACTCCCCGATGATTCCTGCGTTGCGAATGTTATTGTCAACCTCTGCCAGAGTTTCCTTTTGTCCTACGGCGTGATGGTAGGAAGCAGGATCCTTCTCTGCGCTTTCAAGCTTGCCAAGAGACAATCGTATTATTCTCTCCTTTATCTCAAGGTTAGCGACTCGTTTATTGTCGATTGATCTCAAGGTTACCGATTGTTCTGGTCTTTAGAGTGAAAGACCTTTGTCGATTGTTTTTTAGCTCTTTGATTTCTATCCAAGAATAAGACCGGCCCGAGTCAAGCAAGACCGACTCATACGTGTTTTTTTTTGCCTGAAGTCGGTCTCGGACCTCCAAAAGTAAGAATGGAAATTTGGGGCTCAGACTTTGCCAAAAAGACAGGTTTGTCCCGCCCGACCTCACCCCTATTTTCGACAAGTTCTTCTAGATGATTTAGAGCTCGTCCCATCAAACTTCTTCTTCCAAGTTCCTCTGACCCATTTCCCTAGGAAGATGGAGTGAGCTAAGGTGATTGTGAGGTTGGTCACATCACCACATGGGTATTGTAATGAACAAAAAGACTCATTTCTCTAAGTTTACTTCAATTATTTTGCTTTAATATTTTCTATGTATAATGATATTGTTTTATAAAACGGCTAACTAAACTTGAAACACCCAATCAAATTTGAGCTTTATTATTGTTATTAGGTACAATTCGCATTAATGTTAAACAATGAGAAAAATAAAATGGATTTTGATGGGATTTATAAGGGACGCCTTATTTTATAAAGTCATTACATCACTGACCTAAACTTAATGTTATCGATTTATATATACCATTTATGTAAGCGTCGCTCATGAATACATGCGATAGGCGTCACCGTTCACAAAGGCGTCGCCTATGTGAGTCAAGATAAGACCGCATTAAATGGAGGTATGACAGCATTAAATGGGATTAAATATCTATGATATTTAATCAATAAGGACCCCTGTCCCATCCGAAGGTCAGTTTGACCTCAGTTAAACTGAGCTAACCAGGTTAAAAAGGAAGCACTGTTCATCAGGTTAAGTAAGGCTTATAAATAGCAAGCATTCATTATCATTTATGACATTCAGAATTTTACCACATCCACATAAAAGCTCTTCAAAGCCTTAGAACTGACTTAAGCTTCAGAGTGGAATAAACGGGTCGACCCGAAGTTGTCATTTTTCCAGCAGGTCCAACCCGAGAGAGCGACGCCTGTAGAGGAGAAGATTTACAGGATCCAACATCTAGCGCCGTCTGTGGGAATCCTTGAGCAAAACATTGTCATGGCTCCTACCAATACACAAGCTAAGAAAACTCAGCAACCGGAGGAAGGAAGTTCCCTCCACAATCTGCAACAACACCTGACGCCTTCCGCTTTTATGCCAAGGTTTCGGGGCAGTTCAGGGGCGGCGCACCCAAGTGCTCCAGCCCCAATAGGAGCCCAAGCTAGAGTACTGCCACCTCCGCAGACTCGAGCGCCACTCTTACCCGCGCAATCCCATATAGCCTCATCCGGAGGAAGAACACCTTCAGCAGTCCCCACTGCCCAAGAAATCGTTACTCCAGCACTTATAGCTGCGATAGATGAGCTTCTGAATCGAAGAGAACTCATGGTTGTCGCTCGTGCAGCTCGTCTTAACGAGCATCACCGCACGGATGAGGCGACATCAGATCCTCGGGAGGTTCCCGTAGTAGGACTACCCGTTAAGGTAGATCCTTCGCCCAGAAGTGTTGCTGCAACGCCACCCTTAGTAGTAATGCCTCCACCTCAAAGTGAGGTAACCCTGGATAAAGTGCGGGAGCTTATTTCTGAGTCAAAAAAGGAAGAAACGGGCAAGGTCATGCTCGAAGTAAGAGACAGGGCATCACATCCTTTCACAGACGAAATCCTAGAAGTAGAAATACCATCTGTCCCGATCCCAAGGATTGATGTGTATAGGGGGGAGGGTGACCCTGTAGAGCATGTCCAAACTCATGAATCTTCCCTATTGCGAAGATCAAAGAATGAAAAACATTGTGCAATACTTTTTCCTTCAACCTTGAGTGGCGTCGCCTCTCATTGGTTCTTTGGATTGCCTAAGGCTTCGGTCAAGTCTTGGACAGATTTGAAGGAAAAGTTTATCATCCAGTACATGGGTGGTAGGCAATTGCTGAAAAGCGTGGGTACTTTGGACCATATTCGACAAGCAGGGGATGAAAGTTTGGGAGATTTTTACAAGCGCTTCAACCAGGCTCTAGCTAGTATCGATCAAGTTATCACGGGAGGTGAGACTATTCAAGCCTTTGTTAGAGCGCTAGGTCCAAGGGGCTCATCTTTGCATGACAGTCTGAGCGTCATCCCTGTCCATACCATATCTGACCTGGCGGCGAGGGTAAAGTCATATATTGACTTGGAAATTGCCCGCGAAGGAAGAAAATCATCCAAAGATCATCGAAGGGAGGTACAAGAAGGCAAAAGGCCAGAGCAGAAGCCACAAATAAGTCGTCCTCAGGAGGATAGACGAAGTCGTCCCCAAGAGGACAGGCGCCGCCCCAATATCCCACGACCACCACGAGAAGTTTTCGAGGCTTTCACGCCTTTAAACCAAGACATTTCTGTAATCCTAAACGAAATGGAAAATAAGGATTTGGCGTCGCCACCAGTACCTCGCAGGTCAGGAAGACCTATGGGCCCTTATCACGAGAAGTACTGTCGATATCATCGAAGTAAGGGGCATAGCACTGATAGTTGCAAGATCTTGAAGAGGGATATCGAGACACTCATCCAAAAGGGACTCCTCAAAACCTTCGTGGCAAAAAGGGATCGCAGTCCCAGCCCACGGAGGGACAGGAAGGTGTCGCCCAAGAGGGAAACAGGAGATGAGGGTTCAAGGGGTAAGCAAGGGCATGTACGAGTGATCAGTGCTGGGTTTGCCTCGGGAGGAGAAACTAGTAGTGCTAGGGAGGTATACGCTACTCAGTTGTCTGGAACCTCTAAAGCAGGAAAGCGACCTAGATCACCGGAGGAAACTGATATTACTTTCAGGGAGGATGAGATGGATCACGTGACGTGCCCCCACGAGGACGCACTAGTCATCACTGCGGAAATTGCGGGATATGATGTAGAGCGAGTGCTTATAGACTCGGGAAGTTCAACGAATGTCCTTTTTCTCGATGCATTGAAGAAAATGGGACGAAATGAAAAAGACCTGAAAAAAGTGAACTTCCCACTTTTAGGCTTTACTTCAACTCCTACCTACCCGGTAGGAGCCATTACCTTACCAGTATTTTTGGGTGAAAGATGGAAATCTTTGACAGTGGATGTCACCTTCGTAGTAGTCGACGCCCCTACCGCCTACAACGTAATTTTGGGACGGTCTACTTTGAATCCATATCGAATGGTTCATTCGACTTATCATCAACTCCTCAAATTCCCACTCCTCATGGGATAGGATTGGTCAAAGGTAATCAGTCGGGAGCAAGGAATTGCTATGTGCAATCCACAAGGCAACATGTATTAAAGGGAAAAGAAGCCTTATCTATCCAAGCAGATGAGGATTTAAGAGAAGGGAAGGTTCGCCCAACACTAGTGGAGGGGCGGGTAAAGATATGTATAGATGGCCCAGAAAAGGTCGTCCAAATTGGAGCGACGCTTCCAGAAGAACAGGCTACGGCATTGACTCTCCTACTCATTGAATTTCGAGAACTCTTTGCTTGGAAACTGAGCGATATGTCGGGTATAAGCGAGGAGATTATTACTCACGAGCTCAACATCGACACAAGTATTAAACCTATCGCTCAAAAGCGACGACCGGTAAGAGAAGAAAAGGTCATTGCCATTCGGCAAGAAGTGGCAAAGTTGATTGAAGCTCGATTTTTCAAGGAAATCAGATTCCAAACATGGGTTGCAAACCTTGTATTAGTGAAGAAAACCACAGGCAAATGGAGAATGTGTGTCGATTTTAGGGATTTGAACAAAGCATGCCCTAAAGATTCAGATCCTTTGCCACGAATTGACCAGCTGGTCAACGCCACCTCAGGGCATGAGTTATTGAGATTCATGGATGCCTATTCAGGGTATAACCAGATCAAGATGGCAGCCTGCGACGCTCATCACACAGCTTTTTATGCAGATAGTGATATATATCACTATACTGTCATGCCTTTCGGACTCATCAATGCTGTAGCCACCTACCAAAGGATGGTCAACAAGCTATTTGCAGGCATGATAGGTGTAAACATGGAGGCTTATGTCGATGATATGCTGGTAAAATCCATCAAAAGCATCGATCATACAGAGGATCTTAGGAAAACTTTCGAAGTTATGAGGCTTCATAAAGTACGATTAAACCCCGCTAAATGTGCATTCGGGGTTCAATCTGGAAAGTTCTTGGGATACATGGTGAGCCAAAGGGGGATCGAAGTAAATCCCGAGAAGCTAAGCGCTATTGAGGGCATGAAAAGTCCCACTTGTTACAAGGAAGTACAAAGTTTGAACGGACGGTTGGCGGCGCTAAGCAGATTCTTATCTAAAGCTGGGGATAGATCCCTACCCTTCTTCCGAGTATTAAGGGCCAACAAAAAGTTCGAGTGGACTTCAACATGTGAAGAAGCGTTTCAAGAAATGAAGAAGCATCTTCGAACCCTACCGCCATTAGCTAAGCCAGAAAGGGGTGACGCTTTAGTTCTCTACTTAAGTGTTAGTCCAGTGGCTGTAAGCTCTGTACTTGTAAAGAACATAGAATCTGGCCAGGTGCCAGTTTACTATGTATCTAAAGTCCTTTCAAAGGCAGAAATAAACTATGTAGAAGTTGAGAAGTATCTCTTTGCGTTGGTAGTTTCTGCTAGGAAACTGCGCCCCTACTTCCACGAGTATGAAATCACTGTACTAACTAATCAACCACTAAAAGATTTCCTCCAAAAACTAGATGCATCTGGCAGGATGATAAAGTGGGCGATAGAGTTAAGTGAATTTCGAATCCAATTTGCTCCAAAAACAGCCATAAAAGGTCAAGCTTTGGCAGACTTCATAGTCGAGTCCACACATAGCCAGGAAGAGGCGCCGCCATCCACAAATACTTTACCTTCAATCACTAAGGAAGAAGCCTCGCCTGTATGGAAATTATACACAGATGGATCTTCATCCATTGAAGGTTCAGGGGCTGGATTAATGTTAACTCCACCCGATGGATGGGAATCTTTGAAATATGCCTTGGTTCTAACCTTTAAGGCCACCAACAACGAATCTGAGTACGAGGCGTTGATTGCGGGTTTAAGGATAGCTAGAGGTGTAGGCATTAAATCCATCAAGGTGGTCAATCAAGTCAAGGGGGAATATGTAACTAAGGGAAAGATGATGAAAAAATATCTAGGCGAAGCCAAAGTTCTGATTGAAGGCTTCACCCACTTCGAGATTAGTGTCATTCCAAGAGAAGAAAATGAAGAAGCGGATGCTTTGAGCAAATATGCCTGGCAGCCAACACCTTTAAAGGTTCATTTTGTCGAAAATGTTTCATCTCATGAAACCTATGAATGTCTTAACATTCATAGCACCGATACATGGGCGACGCCTATAAAGGCCTATCTGCAATCAGGAATTGAACCTTCGGAGGGGGCAGAATTGAAAAGAATGAGACGTATAGCACCAAGTTATACCTTGATTGAGAGAATCCTTTACAAGAAGGGATTTTCTACGCCTTTCTTAAGATGCGTCGCCCCACTTGAAGCTATTACTATACTCAGAGAACTGCATGAAGGATATGCTGCTTGCCATGAATGGGCTAAATCCATCGTTCGGAAAGCCTTGAATCAAGGGTATTATTGGCCGACAATGGCAAAGGAAGCAGAAGAAATGGTGAAAAGGTGTGAATCATGCCAAAAGTACACTCCAAGGATTGGGCGTCCATCATCAGAATTGATACCTATGCGCGTCGCCTGGCCTTTCGTGCAATGGGGAATCGATTTGATGGGTCCATTTCCCAAGTCTAAACAGAAGTGCTATATTATAGTAGCAGTGGGTAGAAGCTAAAGCTTTGGCGTCGACTACTGAATTCCAAGTAGTAAAATTCTTGAAATCCAGGATTATTTCTAGATATGGAATTATGAGTATTCTTATCAGTGATAATGGTCCTCAGTTTGCTGGAAGGGAGCTAAAATGCTTTTGCGAAGAATTGCACATTGACCATCGCCATGCCTCGGTAAGGCACGCCCAGACAAATGAACAAGTAGAAGCCGCAAACAAAGTTATTCTCAATGGTTTGAAAAAACGCATTGATGCTTTGAAAGGAAGATGGACCGATGAATTGGATAATATTCTCTGGTCCATCAGGACAACACCAAAAACATCTACGGGTGAAACACACTTTGGATTGGTGTATGGTTCGGAAGCTGTGGCTCCTACTGAAATAGCAGTATCATCACATCGAGTAATCCATTATGAAGCGGCGCCTAATGATGAACAGAGGCGTGTCGACCTTGACTTAGTGGAAGCTAAAAGATGGATCTCCGACGAAACTCAGGGACGCATGAGATTAGCCACTGCTAGATATTATAATCGGCGAATGTTCTCTCGCCAATTTTTCGTGGGGGAGATGGTATGGAGAAGAAATGAATTCTCACACTTGGATAGACTGAATAAACTTTCCCCAAAATGGGAAGGGCCCTATAAGGTCGTCGTTGTTCCCCACCCCAACGCCTATGTATTGGAGGATGAGGAAGGAAGAAAGTTGAGAAATACTTTCAATGCGGAGCATTTGAAAAAATTTCATGCTTAGATTGTAATTTGTAATGTCATTGTAAATATATCAAGTATTTGAATATTACTAATGAGTATTGCAAGTTATAGAAGTCATTGAGGCAATGATAGGATAAGAAAATCGACGCCTTGATAAACATGCCTTCATTATCTTAAAACGATAATTTATAAGGTAAAATGTTCAAGTGCTGAAAAAAGAGAACTACAAAAGAAAAGTCCTAGAAAGCAGTAAAAATCCTAATTGCTCTTCGGAGGAATGGTCTTTGAAGGAGGACCCTTGGGAGTCTCAGGCGCCGCTCTCTTCATCCCAACTTTAGGAGTACTGGTGGTGGATGGCGTCGCTTGTGCCTTCTGGGTAACCTTAGCTTTTGAAGAAGCAGCTTCAGCTTCCATGTTCTGCTGCTGCATCCGCAAGAAGGCTTGAAAGCCTTGCACCTTCTCCACAGGAAAGTCTGGCTGAACTTCATGGATTTGGGCGACCAATTTTCCGTACACCCGGATAATTTTGTTCACCAGATGCCTCTCAGCAGCTTCCTCAAAAGCGGCAGTCTTCTTGAATGACGCCACGGCTTCCACCTTGGCAGTCTCTAATTGTTGGAGCGTCGCCTCCTTCTCCTTTTGGATGGCCTGGAATTGAAGAAAGGCTGCCTCTTTCTCTTTTGGGGCAGTCTCAGCCTGCAGGAGCGCCGGCTCCTTGTCCTTCGTAATAGAGGACATCTCCTTGGTTAGAGAAGATAAGTTCTTCTCAGCCCGGCGAGCATTCTCACTGTTCTGGCTGGAGACCTGCTCACACTCCGCAAGTTGCTGGGCAAACTTGTTAGCCTTATCCACAGCAAACTGAGCCTTCTCAATGGCTCCATCCTTCAATTCGACCTCTTCATCCAGGCGTCGACGGAGGAAGGCATTATCCTCATCCAGCTTCGCCTTCTCCTTCAACCAGTCAGCCTTTTCCTTTTCTAGATGAGCAGCTTTGCCAGCCCATAAGGTATGATCTTCCATAGCCGCACATTTGTGGGCCAGCTGCACTGCTAAGGCACCACCTGAGTCTCCGTAGCCAAGAGCTGTAGATAAAAATGGATTAGACAAACGAAAGGAGCAAATAAGTAAAATTAGACTTACAGAGGCGACGGAGGTGAGGTGGTTCTTGATAGCTCCTTCGACCCATTGAGGATCGAAGTGAAGCTGGCAACGATCGCCAGGAAGAACTGACCCACTCACGAGGTGAAGAGCCAGGTCAGAGTTGGCAGGCGTTCCTTCAGGAAGCTTCGCCTGAAGAGAGGTCCCCTCCGGAATATTAATCCCTTGCAGGCGACGCTAGGGCAACCAGATCATCAGACGATTTTCGTAAACACGCGTCTCGTAAAGGTGACACCTCAAATCAAATCGAGGGCCTTTGATAGGACCCAATGGAGGATTGATTGAAGCAGCAGGCGAGGATACCTGGGTATTGACGGAGGCAGTGGGCGTCGCTGGTCTACCTGATGGTTGGACAGATGGCCTAGGAGACGTTTGAATAGGGGACACCTGAGGCATTGTAGGTGTGACAGGCGATGGGGACCTCTGAGGCGGTGCTTGTCTAAGGGGTGAGGGATCAAGTGTTGAAGTAGAAAACACCCCCCCCCTCTTGCGACGCGTCCACATTTCCTGAAGATTAAGAAAACGGTTAGCCAACGCCTTTACAAAATAGGATATAATTCTTTTAAAAATAAAGAATACCTGTTGGCGGTGCTGTCTCTTCTGTGCTTTCATCCAACACTATAGTGTTGGAAGGATCAGTAGGGTTGACCCTATCCTTCTTATAGCGTCGCTTGGGAGCCATAATTTTCACCTTATGCTTCTTCTTGGCAGGTTCCTCCTCTTGAATAGTTGGAAGGACTCCAGTCGACGCCTGGACATAGCATCCAGAAGGTTGAAATAAATAATCAAAGTCATCATCTGCAAAAGAAAAAATAAAAGGGATTAAAGAAATACCCAATCAATCTCTGGACGAAAAGTGGATGACTTTATAGCAGCACTGGCGAGCATTGCCTCCGTTGTATCTTTGGATATAAATGAGAGTTGCCCTTTGGAATGCGCTATGTATATAAGGTTGAGAGTGTCGAGATCCTCTTCATAATATTCGGTAAAAGAGGGTAAAGGATCTGTTCTCGGATTTCTTAAAGGTCAGGCGACGCCCCCAAAGAAGAAGAAATATTTTGTTTTCCAATTTGAATTGGTGGACTTAAAACCACTAACTAAAGGCTTTTTGGCATTCCAAAACCAAAGGTTTTGTCCCAGGCGTCGCACATTCCAACCCTTTGACTCGGGGAAACGATTTTGGAAGAGGAAAACGCCAAAGGCGTTGAATTGAAGACGATAGAAGGATCGGAATAAGGATAAGGAGTAAGGCCAGTTGTTTTCAAAGCAGGGAATGCTAAACCCTACCCACATGCGTATGGCGTTGGGAGTCAGCTGGGTAGGGGTGATTCCATAGTAGCGACATAATTCTACTAAGGAATCACAGAAAGGGAAGCGAAGCCCCGCCTCTATCTGACTCAGATAGATCGTGGCTTCATCTTCCTCAGGAAAGCATACCCTGTCATCGCCAATGGACTCAGGGTAGGGGAAACGGGGTCGATCCTCGTTACTCATACCAGATGTTTCGACTGCCCATGCAAAATTTTCTCGGGTAAGAAAATTTTGTTTAGGGTCGATAGCAGGAAGAGGAAAATTGAGAATCTTACTGGGAATGTTGCTGGAAGACGCCATTACTTTCTTCAACGTGTATATTTCTGATGGCGTTACTCGATAGCGAGCAATGATGGCGACGCTTCAATTGAATGGCGATGACTAGCAGTTTTTAGAGAGAGAAACTAGAGAGAAGGCATAGCAAAAATATTCGGAAGTGTTCAAAATGAAGGGACCACTTCTTTTTATAGTGGACCCAGGGAGAAATTAGCAATCATTACAACGGAATCCGAAACGTCACCCATTGATGACCGTTGGATTAAAACGGAATTCGAAACACGTTGCCTTTTTAACTGACCGTTAGATGGCAACGGTCACATGGATTGCTGACGTCAGCCTACTGTTTTATTCAAATTCAAACAAAACCAAAAATTCAAGCAATGTGGACCGTTGGATCATCAGATTTCACACGGATCAGTGACGTCATTGGGGGCAATTGAAACGATTTCATTTCTGAAAGAATTCAAATTTGAATTTTACCGCCAGAAAATTGTGAAACTCCCGCCATTAAAGGCTCATCGATGCCTAGAAATTCTAGGTGTCAACACCTAGGAAAATTAAAGGCTCATCGACGCCTAGAAAATTCCAGGTGTCAACACCTAGGAAAATTAAAGGCCCATCGACGCCTAGAAAATTTCAGGTGTCAACACTTAGGAAAATTAAAGGCTCACTAAACGCCTATGAAATCTCATAGCAAAGCGACGCCTTATAAAATAAGAACCCAGTTGAGACAAATTAAGACTTCTAGAAAGTCGAACTCATTGAGAGATTCTATCCAACCAGGATTAATACTCCTGCTTGGCTTGGGGGGCAGATGATGGGGTTTATAAGGGACGCCTTATTTTATAAAGTCATTACATCATTGACCTAAACTTAATCTTATCGATTTATATATACCATTTATGTAAGCGTCGCTCATGAATACATGCGATAGGCGTCACCGTTCACAAAGGCGTCGCTTATGTGAGTCAAGATAAGACCGCATTAAATGGAGGTCTGACAGCATTAAATGGGAGTAAATATCTCTGATATTTAATCAATAAGGATTCTTGTCCCATCCGAAGGTCAGTTGTCACTCAGTTAAACTGAGCTAACCAGGGTAAAAAGGAAGCATTGTTCATCAGGTTAAGTAAGGCCTATAAATAGCAAGCATTCATTATCATTTATGACTTTCAGAATTTTACCACATCCACATAAAAGCTCTTCAAAGCCTTAGAACTGACTTAAGCTTCGGAGTGAAATAAACGGGTCGACCTGAAGTTGTCATTTCTACGCAGATCCAACCCGAGAGAGCGACGCCGGTAGAGGAGAAGATTTACATGATCCAACATATTTATAAGAAATAAATCAAGATACAAGATCTATGTAATACAGACAATTCAACCTCACATGGCAGTATCACAAATTTCAAGTACAATTCTGAGCTAAAAGGATTGCAGGAGATATTTTAGGAACTCTGCAATCTCTTATCACGACTTTATTTATGGCGCTTTGCTCTTCCTTAGAAACAATCACTTTATCACACATATTATTGCTTTCGTTAATTAGACTTATACGCAAATCTGCATATTTATAGTTTCCATAATATATATCAATTTGTCTTATATATAAAGATAAATATATATCTACATCGTAATTATATATATCTTAACTAATAAATAATGTTGACTTAAATATATTATATCTTAATCTTCATTATGTTGGAGATAACATATTATTTTTTTACCGAAATATATCTCAAAATAAAAGTAAATATCTAAATATCTTCAGTTTTGAAAAAAAATATATATACTTACCCGCAAATAAGATTCGCAAGTGAATATACTGAAAAAGTATATCCGCGAACGTCATTCACGGGTGTCCTAAAAGCATCCGAAAGAGTTTTCAGCAAAGAGAGTTTTTGTTCACTTTTCAGCAAAGAGAAATAGATTACGCGTGAAATTTTTTTGTCTTGGCACTCGCAAATATCATTCGTGAATAATATATTTATGTCCACACACGAATCTCATTGGTGGGTAGATATATATTTTGGTATTTTTTTTCAAAACTGAAGATATTTCAGTATTTACTTTTATTTTGAGGAATATTTCGAAAAAATATTTCGATAACAAATTGGGTCACTTGGAGATCGATTTCAGTACTTCAAGATAGGTGTATGCACACTTGAGATTTTTAAGTATCACTCTTGATCTTCTATACAAATTATTCTCACATAAAATAAAATATGCTTCATTCAACGCCAACAAAATATGGATCCATCAATTATGTCCTAATTAAGCTGGAAATCTTGGTTCCACTACCCGGATACTATTGGGGGCTTGAACAACAAATCTGATACTGCCTCCAAAATCGTAATTTTACTCTTATGGTTGTTACCTAGAAAATTGTTATGGATCCTTCAAATCTGGTGCAAAGTGCTAAATTAAAATCTTCCAAACCCGGTGCTCACAAGGACAGGTAACGATTAAAGTCTGGTGCGAGTAGGGCTGACAATAATTATAACCGTTACTGTTTAAAATGGTTAACTGTACCATTATGGTGTGGTGCAGTTATGGTGATGAATTTTCTACCCATAATGGTTATGGTTATGGTTATGGTATTTAAGTTATACCCATGGTTATAACCATGGTTATTATATAAAATATAATAATTAATTATTATTAATAAACTAATATATACTAAATAATGGAAGGTAAAGTACATACATGTAATAAATAACTATGATGTTAGTTTTATATATTTTTATTGTTGACAATATATATTTGTGTATTTTTTTAAATAAAAATTTTCGGTATTTTATTATATTACATGTGTGCAATAAATATGGGTATACGGGTAAAACCATGGTTAATAACCACAGTTATTTTAATGGTTATGGTATTGAAAATTGTACCCGTAATGGTTATGGTTATGGTATGTGATTTAAAAATATGGTATGGTTATGGTATTTGTCATACCCGTACCATACCCTAACTATTGTCAGCCCTAGGTGCGAGTATGATAAATATCATAACTATACCATATTTTTAAATTTTATATCATAATCATTGCGGGTACAATTCAAATATCGTAACCATATTCATAATCGTGATCATTAACTACGGTTTTAACCATATACTCATATTTATTAGTGCATGTGAAATGTATTGAAACATCATGAATTTATATCTTAATACATATATAGAGTTATGTCACAAGCAACAAAAATATTCAACACTAACATCATTCAATATTATCACCATTCAAAATTAACATTAACACCATTCAATTTAAACATAATTTAATTATAGTTCGCCCTGAAATTATGGGTTTGTGAAATCAAAAAGTGAAAACCATACTACTGTTATTAGTAAATACTAATATATTAATATTAAATTTTTATTATATAATTGACCAAAAAAATTATTATAATATTTATATAATAATCATGGTAATAACCATGAATATGACTAAAATACCATAACATAACCATTACGTTTAGAAAATTCATCACTATAATCATACCACATCATAATAGTACGGTTAACCATATAAAAATGACGGTTATAACAACAATTTTTAGATTTTCACCGCACCATTATTGACTCTAGTGCTGACATCTAAAAGCATGATCAATTTCTACAATAGTCACCAACGTTTTCAACCACGACTCTAATACAACTTGTTGTAAGAGGTTCAATTAATTTGACTTACATCCAATGCAAAATCATTGATCTCATTATTAATAATAAGGTAAATAGTTTCAGTGCACCAGTATGTTTGAACAAGTTGTTAAATGCAACAACCATTAATTATTCATCCATTTTTTTCGTTAAATATGTCGAAATGACAACTCTAGCTAGACTCCTAACAATTTTGTATGCTCTCTTATAAGAGTCAGGCGCCCACATCCAACATTCCACAACTTCCATCATGTCATTTTGCTCTCTCTCGAAAACTGACATTTTCCACTACCTTGGACAATTAAAGCTACACATGCTCACATGTATATATCAACTAAATAATTTTAATTGTATATAGATAAAAACAAATATCATGATTGTATATTTATTAAGCGAAGTTGTAAAAAAATTATTTGAAAAAGTAACTATACATTAAAAAAAACTACCAAAATGTATAAAAGCGCTATTTGGGGTAGCGTTTTCTACAACGTGCGCTACTTCGAGTAGCGTTTTTATGAAAAACACCAATGGAAGTGGCGTTCTTTCTTTCTTTTTCATTTTTACGTTTTTTTGACGACCCAATGTTTAATTAAAAATAAAATTATGTATCTACTAAAAAAAATTAAAAAACTTGTAATAAGTAGATATTTTAATTAAAATTAAAATGATGCAAAAAATATTAAATTTCGATTTACGGATTGACTGTACGCTCTGCCGTAAATTAAAATATGAAAATTTGCTTTAAAAAATATAACTCACTCTGTAAGTCCAAACTGACCACGGTAAACGTCATTTATGTCGTAATTCAATTATCTACCTAGGGTAATTTTTTTTATTAGAAATACAGTGTTTGTTTAACCTAACATCGATTATCTTATAATTTGACTGAAATAATTAAATGCATTAGGTGAGAAATTTAATTATGTACTTACTCAAAAAAAAAAAATTATAGTGCGTAGCTAATTTATAAATGACACTAACTAGGCATTAATTTTTTACTTTTAGACTGACTGTATAATACGATACGTAAAAAACTCTACATACGATACAAAAATAACAAAAAATGTTTAAACAGTGCTTTTACTATTTAAATCACTGTTTAAACAGTGAGTTTACTGTTTAAAATACTGTTTGCTTGTTTTTGTACGTATGTAGAGTTTTTTACGTATCGTATTATACAGTTAGTCTAAAAGTAAAAAATTAACGTCTAGTTAGCGTAATTTAATTCGTAATTAAATTAGCTACGCACTATAATGTTTTTTTATTTTTTTTTTGAGTAAGTACATAATTAAACTTATCACCTAATGCATTTAATTATTTCGGTCAAAATATAAGACAAACGATGTTAGGTTAAAAAATCACTGTATTTCTAATCAAAAAAATTATTCTTGGTAGATAATTGAATTACGACAAATGACGTTCACCGTGACCTGTTTGGACTTACAGGGCCTGAGTTACATTTTTTTATTGTAAATTTTCATATATCAACTTATGACAGAGCGTACAGTCAATCCGTACGTTCAAATTTAATATTTTTTGCATCATTTGAATCGCAATTAAAATATCTACTTATAACAATTTTTTTTATTTTTTTTTATGTAGATACATAATTTTATTTTTAATTAAACATCGAGTCGTAAAAAAAACGTAAAAAAAAAAAGAACACCACTTCCATTGGCGTTTTTCATAAAAACGCTACCTGGGGTGGCGTTTTATACCCCAGGTAGCGTTTTTTGAAAAACGCTACTCCAAGTAGCGCACGTTGTAAAAAACGATACCCCTAATAGTGCTTATATAAATTTTGCTAAATATTTTTTTTGTATAGTTACTTTTTCAAATATTTTTTACACATTGATTACTTTTTGAAAATCTTCTTTCTTAAGCAATAAATATTCTAACTAAATATATTATCTCAAAATTTCAATATTTTTAATATACGGAAGATAATAAAAGGCTATACTTCTAACCAAACCATCAACCTGACTAGAGCTCCATCAGGACCCACTAAGATTTCATGCTCTTCGTATGACTGTTGATTAGGACCCACTAAGATTTCATGCTCTTCGTACGACTGTAGATGTTAGAGTATAGTACGGGTATTTATGACAAATAGCATAACCATACTATATTTTTAAACCACATACCATAACCATAATCATTACGAGTACAATTTTCAATATCATAACCATTAAAATAACTGTGGTTATTAACCACGGTTTTACCCGTATACCCACATCCATTCAACACATGTAATATAATAAAAGACCGAAAATCTTATTTTAAAAAATACATAAATCTATATTACCAACAATAAAAATATCTAACACTAATATCATTCAACATTAACACTAACATCATTCATCATTAACATTCACACCACTTAACATTAAAATGAAACATTAACACAATTGTATATTAATAATAACAACTTCAATTATATTTAGTATATATTAGTTTATTAATGATTATAAATATGGGTATAACTCAAATACCATAATCATAATCATAACCATTATGAGTAGAAAATTCATCATCATAACTGCATCGCACCATAATGGTACGGTTAACCTTAACCATATTAAACAGTAACGATTATAACTATGGTTATGGATTTTTCAACGCACCATTGCCGGCCCTAGCTCTTCCTTGTCCTCATTAAACCCTCAATTTAACTGTTGGAACCGATCGAGGTTCCATGCTCTCTTTGGGTTCAGCTGGTCCTGACCCCATTAAACCCTTCATCAAATGAACTAAGGCGAACAATGATGTAAATATAATAAATATCGTAATCGATACAATTTTTAATATCATTATCATAATTGTTAACTACAGTTTTATCCTTATACTCATATTTAAAATACTCATGTTTTATTATAGTTTTTGTAAACAAATTGTGAAATTTTATTCATAAAAGAATAATTTAACTATTAAAACTCTCGCATTTTAACACAATCGATTTAATCTAAATTTGACATAAATAATGAAATCTAGTTACATGATAGGTTATTATATATATATATATATGGTTATAGTTATTCACGTTTCTAAATCAAAAAACATAATTATAATCATAACCATAATCGTAATAGGTAAAAAATTTAATATTGCAGTGCAACATAATGATGCAATTAACCCATATAAAGATAGTGCAAAATACCAATTTTTTACCACACCGTTGCTATTTGCTACCCTAACTGGAACTCCATTAGAACCAATCAAATCCTCATCAACCTAACTAGACTAAGAGCACACGTAGAACCAACCAAAGTCCCCTGTCCTGTGTCCGAACCCTCATTAGGAAGAGTTAGCAACTCGCACACACTCAATCTGACTGTAACGTGATTGAAACTATGGTTCGGGTTCCCTACTCAGGTTTCTAGCTTAGACCAAGTCGCCAAAATGTGGGTAATTAGTCTATCTCAGGACTCGAAACGGAACATTTGATTAGAGTCAAATGAGGGTCTAAGATTATGATTAATTCAAACATTCCAATAAAAGAGCTCTAACGCCTCTGCTTGAATTTGATGACAAATGCCTGGGTCAAACTTATTGAAAAACAGATAGGGAAATGACATCACAATAACTCCTACATAACATTCATATTAACTAGTACAGATAAAGAAAAAAAACAGATAACAGGTTCCATCGCTTATATACAACAGGGTCATAGTGAAATCAACATCGAGTTCTATATTTTTTATGGAAGTTCGATGAATCTAAACTGAAGCATTGACTAAGAAGATACATACAGAGCATACAAAGTAAAAGCAGAGCAGTAATAACAATATGTACAAAGCAACTGTAAAACTAGAGGACATAACATGATCCCAACTCACCCAGCATTCTCCATAAAACGCCAGCACCCACGCTTCCATGGTCCAAGTTCTCAGCTTTCTATCTTCTTCCAGCAGTTCCTAAAAGCCAACGCGAGACAAAAGGGAATAATATGTAAGAAAGCAAACAGTGCCCTTTATTCCCATATATCTCGTGAATATTGTATCACCAGGCAAAAGAGGAAACTGAACAAACTCTATAGTCCATAAATGCATGTAATCCAATAAAGTTTATCCAGTTATACTGAAAATGTACAGCCATGAGACATTTTTGTATGGGATCGTAAGGCTCCACACAGTTGACTGTTTTATTTTTGTGGACATATCAGCAACATGGTCTGCATGCATTTTACTTTCTTCCAAAAATGCAAAAGAACACAACTAAGAATGGTGATCCATTTTTGAGCAAAAGAGATGCCATTATTCTCCACCACTCGATTCTCAATTTCTCAAGTTTTAGATTATGTGATAACCAATATGAAGATCCAAAACAGTGTAAATCTTAAGTTGCACATTTATGAACATACAGTTTATTTGTACTTCCTACCGGTTACTGAAGGAGCAATTATGCTAAACCAGCAATCCATGATTAGCTGTGTTTCTGCAATTATGGCATTCACTGCGGTTCTACAATGTTGGCTGGTTTGATGGTATAAATAGAATATCAATGGAAAATGATATATAATTATCTTAATTCTGTTTTCAGCAATCAAGTGAGAATAGAATACTAATCAATTTACCATTATACAATATGCTAGTAAGACTTGTTCTTCATTTTACGAATCCTTGACAAATAGAGCAACAAAAACAACAAGCATCACCCGAGATTTGACACATGAAATGATGAAACTAAACAAAAGAAAAGAGACTAACCTCAGATGCCAGCTTGAGCAGACTACAGTTTGATTCATTCCGCATCCTCGTCCTCAGACTCGTAATCATTCTCGGAAGCCCTCTCCATTTCAAGTGGATAGACTGCCGGAGACGAACCTGCATCCAGTGAGAAAAATAATAAACACAAATGAACAAAATTAAAAACATTATTTAAACTCATATAGCAAATACAGCCTTAAGATGAGTATATCAGAACAAGTCTCTAGATCATTCGAATTTGATGATTGTGTAACCATAATGTTTTGGCTAATCGATGTCCCAGATTCTAATTCTGCGGATTTAATAGCATACACAACCAAAAAATTGAAGTGCCCGAATCAACAAAGCAGTAGAACAAACACAGACGGAGCCAATTATCAACGAGAAAAGCGAGGTTACTTACCGTGGACGAAATACGAAGAATCGGGCCATCCGCAAGGGTGGATGGTAGTAGGCATGGTGGAATCATCCGAGTTTAGATTAGTAGGGCTGACGTTGACTAGTTTTCCGATCAGCTGTGCCATGCCTCTCGATCTGGATCGAGGCGGGACCCAGTACGAAGATCCAGGGCGGAAGGGGAGCCATTCAGGCTCCGAGCGGCGAACCACGATGCCGTGGATAACGTCCTCCAGCTTACCGACCAGGGGATCTGAAGCATCTCCGATGTCCGGTGACGAGGAGGATGAGTAGCGGCTGTACTGAGATCGGATGATAAGGAGACGAGAGGAAGAGAGCGATGGAGAGAACACAGTGTGGCGGAAGGCGGCGGAGGTGAGGCGCGGAACCATAGCTATATCGGCCGTAGATAAGGTTTTAGAGAGAGACCGAGACGACAAGGGAAGGTAGAGATTATAATTGTGCAGGGAAGGGATGCGGTACAAATAGGAACACGAACTTGTCCGCTTACTGTGGATGGTTCTCCAGTTTTTCTCTTTCCCCCGTTTCTTTGTTCTTTATATATTTTAATGAAAAAAAATATGAAAATGAGGCAAACATTTTTTACGAAAATGATTTTTCAACTCAAACTATTATTTTTTGTACAACATGTTTATAAATGATTATTTTTTGTAATTCCGTCTAACTTCCGTTCGAAATAGACGCTATTCTAAAGAACGAGATGTTTTTCGTCAGAACCGATCAATTCCGATTCTTGATTTTATTTTTGCAACTCCTACTTCTGATTTACTACGCAGTGCAATACTTCCCATCAGGATGAGAGTCTCCTTCTGAATAAACATTTGAAGTGATTGCCTCTTTAGATTTCTTCTCATTTGAATTCTTCATTGTACTATTATTTTCATTCTCCGCTTTGTTCTCTTTCTTCTTAGACTCTGGAGTAATCAGATCCACCTTTTTCTTCGTCTTCTTCTGCAACTCCTCTCGAAGCTTGGTCGGATCTTTCGTCGCTCTCACCCTTGCTCACCTCCCAATCCGTCGTCACTCTATCCACACCTGCAATGCACAAACAGAGAATCGCATCCATTAAGAGATACGATAATCTCCAAAAACAACAAAATCCTCCAAAAATAACAGAAATTACAAAGCACAAACTGAGCAGATGTATCGACGTTGAACCTGTACCTTCAATGTTCGTCACCGTTTTCAGGATCTTTGTCGTGCAGCCTTCGCAGTTCATTTCGAGTTTCAGAACTATATTGTCGCTCTTCTTCTCCTTTCGATTCTTCTGCACATACAAAAAAAATAGAGAATAAACACCATTAATGGAAAATGGAAGTTCTTATGAAAAAAAAAAACAATAACCTTCCAGGCTTCCACAGTGCTTCAGTTTTCTTCCGCAGAGTACTGTGTGCCCGACCACTCTCGCAATTCGTTTCCAATTACTCATCATGTGTTCTGGTTACCGAGCTTCTCTCTATTCTGTCAAACTCTAGCATCTGGCATGTCTCTTCCTTCGCTCTTTTCTTCTCATTCAACTCGATTTTGTTTCATAAACAAATAAAGCCTCTGCCAAACCCTAGCCTCTGGTGTGTCTGTTCATCTCTTCCTTCGCTCTCTTCTTCTTCTCATTCAGCTCTGCTTGTGGTGCTATGCTGGTTATAGTGGTTCACTAAAATAGTTGCTTTCTTCATATAATCGGTCGATCCGACAAAATTGTTTGCAAAGAAGAAAAATTCTATGGAAGATCACGTGACAAAAGCATGACTACTTAATGGGAGAATTAAACGATGGATGAACGGAAGGTCCAGTTACCATCATTTTCCAACATATTGAACCATTAACCATCATCCGAAAACAAGTGGTACCAAAAAACATTTTTGTTAAACATGTTACACCATTTTCAGACTTTTCTCATTTTTATATCAAAACTTAATATATTTAATTTGTTTTATAATTTCTTTTCATTTTTCACATATAACATTTGTAAGATTTTAATAATTTAAAAGCAATGGTTAATTATTAAGCGTCGGGTCCGACTTTCCCCAACCCTTTTTGAAAAATATTTTTTATTTGTTCGCTCGAAAATGTCGGGTCTTGGCGAGCGACGGGTCCGGTCGAGCGTTGTCATCAACCAGACCAAAAAATGAAAGAGTTTCCACCAATTAATTAAAGGCTAATCGAAATCCTAAAGTTTGCATAGGGTACATGATGTTTACATCCTAGGGCTTGGAAATGTCTACGTCCAGATAATTGAGTTTGGGGGTTTGATTACATTTTAAGGGCTCGCGAGCCTATAATCCACCATTTTGGTACTTTAGTTTGCTTTTGAAATTATTTTTTTACCGATTTACCTGAATTGTGTGATTTGATCATGTTTGGCTAAAGAGATGACATGCATTTTCCTATAAATGAAATAAACCATGAACAAACCTTTTTATTTACAAGTTAATTTTGAATAAATAAACAAAAGAGAATAAAGTTAATCGTGCTTGAAAAAAATGGTTTAACTTTGGGGTCATTTTAAACGTTTCAAACATGCACGAATGATTTTGAAGATATTAAGCATTCTGGCCCGATTTGTAACACTTTGAGAAGTTATGGGATGTCCAGAAAAGTTTAGGAATTAAAATGCAATTATTTAAAAATTCGATCTGTATTGAAAAGATATTTTAAAAATTGCAGAAATTACCCAAAACTTTTCCGGTTTGGTTTATAACACTCGATAAAGTCCCAGAATGACTCGAGAGTCCAAGGATCGAGTTTTAACCTTCGTCAAAGTTCAAGAGTCACCAAAGTCTGTTTTGTTTTTCAAATATATATATAGTATCACATATATATAGTATCACATATACATTATATATATTATACACATACATATACATATAGTATCAGATATATAATATACATATATATATATAGTATTACATATACATAATATATATACATATACATATATAGGGTTAATGGTCAATGTCCCCCCTAAAGTTTGGACCAAATTTAAGATTCTCCATTAATGTTTAAAATTTTAAATTTTAGTCCTAATGTTTGGACCGGATAAAAAATCCCTCCATTCCGTCAGCTGGTTGTTTATTACTAACAGAATCGGAATCATGTGCGAGGCACATTAATTTTTGTAACTAACCAAAATGCCCTCGTCCTCTTCCACTATCCACTTGAAGAGTTGCTTCTCAGCTTCTCCGGAGCATGAAGACATCACAGTTTTGGGAATTGAACTCCCCTGTCTGTTAACTTGTCAGTTCCTCTCTAGCATACTATGATTCCTACTTCCAGAACCCACTTACTTCCCTAACATTGTAAAGGCTTGAACTTTCAATGGAGTTACCATTAGGCACGCGCTCAGAAGGATCAACTTCAAGAGAAAACGAACCAAATCGCAACTTCTGCTCTCGCTGCTTCGCAACCCCTGTCGAATTGACCCCTGGAAATCCCGAGTCCAACCTCCTCAAATCATCGGAAAAGACAACGTAATTCTGAGGGTGATAATGGGGGAAAGGACTAAATTTCCGATGAAGGCCACCCCCATTTTCAATGGTAGTTTGCGGATTTGCAAAATGGTTAAGTTTTTTAAACTCATCCTTCAAGGGAAATCTGTTGAAGCACAAAAATGACCGGTCTTCTTCCCCATTGATGTACTCGTCAGCATAACGTTCTAGGTCAAACAACTGTCTCTGAATCTTGGGTTCCTGAAGATACCGAATCTGCTTGACGATCCCAGAGGTTGATTCCGGAACATTCTTTTCTGAAACATGAACTCCTCCAAGGTTCAAGCATGACAGTGGGAAAGACTTGTAGTTGGGCCACCTATTTGTGTCAGTTTGGGAAGAAATGCAAGAGGAAGACAAGAAACTAGACTGCGGTTTGGATTTGGCTTCGTTCATCAGGTTCCTCTGTGTTCTGTAAAGGCGGTGGAGCTCGTGGAGCTGCAGAATTTAAGGTATGAATCGAATCAGCTCAAATTTAGTATTTAGTCCGATTGAATATTACAATGGAAATGCAACTCAACCATATCATGATAACTTGACATTTTCTCCTAGAGAAAAACACATATGGAAACCTACGGCAAACAGCGGTGGCGCCACCGTGATGTCTTCTTGCTCCGGAGAAACTGAGAAGGCAGCTCAAAAATTACAATACGAGGGCATTTTGGTCAGTTACAAAAATTAAAATAGCATGTGCCTCACACATGATCCCCATTATGTTAGTAGTAAACGGTCAGCTGACGGAATAGGGGGATTTTTTATCCAGTCCAAACATTAGGACTAAAATTTAAAATTTTAAACAATAAGGGGGAATCTTAAATCTGGTCCAAACTTTAGGGGGGACATTGACAATTAACCCACATATATATAGTATTACATATACGTAATATATATATATATATATATATATATAATATTATACATACATATATATATATAATATTACATATATATATAATATTTTAGGATGTATGTCTAAGATGAGTAGGTTGCAGTACAAGGAAGTACTATGGATGTCAAGAAGAGTTGAGAAGCTTGTAGAAGGATGTACATTGTTCAAGATTGTTATAATTGTGTATAGGTTTAGTTCCGTTGTTTAGTATAAATAGGATTAAGTTGTAATAGTTTGACTAAGTCAATTCAATAGAGAGAATTCTGTTGGTGTATTATTTGTGAATCCGTCTTGATGATGATGTTTTGTCATCCCGATTGTATCGCTAATCTTACACCCTCTTGGATCGCCATGGCCTCCATTGACCCGATGTTGTCGCTCCAGTGTCTTCGGTTTAGACCTCCAATAACATTTCCGTACTTGTCTCGCGCAACCACTCCTATACCTGCTCGGTTGGATCTTTGACACCATGATGCGTCGCAATTGATCTTTATTATGCTCGTTGGTGGTGGTCTCCATTCTTGTTCGGTTCGGTCACCTGATTGTGGTTCCTCGGTGGTCTCGGCTTGTCTAGGTCGGTCGGTGTTGCCTTGTTCCATATATACTCGCTTGATCTCCTCAATGACATCCCTCGGACATGGTTGCTTAGCCTCGAACGCCGCCTTGCACCTCGTCTTCCATATTTGCCAACATGTGATCATCGTGAGTATCCATCGTTTGTCATTCGCCACACCTCGTCCTCTTGGTTCCGTTCCTCTTTCCTCAAGCCAATCAACCATGCTCATGTTGTTTGGTCGGCTTGCTCGTAGCCCTAGTATCCCATGCCATACATGTTCGGTCCATGCACACTCAAGTATCATGTGCTCCCTAGTTTCGACTTCTCCACATATAGGGCATCCATATCTAACATTCATCCCGTGTCTAACCATGTTTGCCTTGACAGCTAAGGCATTGGTAGATAGACGCCAAATGAAGTTTTTTACCTTAGGAATTACCTTAGATGCCCATAATCCCTTCCACGCTTCGGCCCCTACGGTTCGACTCTGGTCTGTGGCTCGGTCGCTTGTCTCGCGGATCTTGTGGTACGCCGATTCGATCATAGGTGAGCCATACCTCGTGTGGGTCCATATGTATCGGTCCTTTCCCCCTTCATGCGGTAGGGGTATGCGTAGTATATGCTCGGCATCCTCGTGGTTCACAATGCCTCATACAAGCTCGGCATCCCATGTACCATTCAGTTGGATGAGGTCACTCACGTGTAGGTTTCCTCCGTTCTCCACCTGTGCTTCAGTGTTCACCCGCTTTGTTGCCTTGGTATAGATCCATTATTTATCGAACACACAGATGTCCTCTCCCGAACCTACCACCCAAACTCCTTCATTTACCAATATCTCTTGGCCTTGTAGTAGGCTACTCCACCCCCATGACGCTCGACCCCCTTTTTTCGCTTCTAGGAAACCACTCCTCGGGAAATATAGTCCTTTTAGGACCTGAGCACATAGGTTGCTCGGTTCGGTCATGATACGGTGAGTCATCTTTGTGAGTAACGCCGTGTTGAAAGCTTGAAGTTCCCGGAACCCTAGGCCCCCCGCCTCCTTTGCCCTTGTTAGGACATCCCATCGTCTCCAATGCATTTTCTTTCCATCCACTATTTGGCCCCACCAAAAGTCCGCAATGAGCACGTTTATTTCCGAACACCATGTTTTTGGTAGTCGGAAAACACTCATTATATACGTTGGTATGGCTGTGATGATCGCCTTGATGAGGACCTCCTTTCTCGTTTGGTTCAATGTTTTCGGTCGGTACCCGTTGAGTTTGTCTGTGACCTTGGTTTTGAGGAAACCCAAGCCCTCTTTCTTCGAGCGTCCCCATATCGAGGGTAGTCCCAAGTACTTCCCCGGATCATTTGTGCCTCTTATGTTGAGCGTCCCCTGTACTTGTTGTCGTTCGGTGTTGTTTGCCCCTTTGTTGAAATATAGGGTTGATTTCTCTCTATTTATTCTCTGTCCCGATACCTCGCAGTAGTGATCCAGAATCTTCATCAATTGCTTTGCATTTTCTGTTGTTCCCCTTATGAACAAAAGGGAGTCATCCGCAAAGAATAAATGATGCAGCTTCGGGCACTGTCTTCTAAGTGTGATTCCTTCAATCTCCCCGTCCTTAGCCGTGCCCAACATACGCCTGGACACTACATCCGCAAGTAATATAAACAGGTAAGGTGATAGGGTATCTCCTTGGCGTATACATCGTGTTGGCCGAATTGTGTCCGTTCGGTGCCCATTGACAACCACATGGTATGTGGTTGTCGAGACGCATGCCTTGATCCATCCCACCAAATTTTCCGCGAAACTCCTTCGTCTAAGTGTATCCAATAAGAAATCTCATTCAACTCTATCGTAGGCCTTTTGCATGTCGATCTTGAGGGCACATTCGGTCTTGCTCCCCGTTCGGCCCGATTGCAGGTGATGAAACACTTCGTGTGCCACCATGATGTTATCCTGAATGTTTGTTTCTACCTGATACAAATGCACTCTGGAAAGGAGTGATGAGATCTAATAGATATCCTTTCAAACGATTCACCAACACTTTCGAAATAATCTTATACATGAAGTTATAACAGCTTATGGGCCGAAAGTCACTAGGTGTATTCGGATTCTGAACCTTTGGTATGAGCACGATATCAGTATTATTTAGGGTGTTTTGGATTATACATGTTCTGAAGAATTCCTTGACCGCAGTGATGACATCCGTCCCCACAATATTGCAATTCGGTTGGTAGAAGAGACCCGGAAACCCGTCCGGACCTGGCGCTCGTGATCCTCCCATTTGGTACATTGTCGCCCTGATCTCCAGATCTGATACCTCTCGTATCAACCGCCCATTCATTTCGGCCATCACTTGTTTCAGTATGTATCTTAGGAGATCCTCACCCGGTTCGGTCCTCTCGGACTTGAACATGCTCTCATAGTACCAATATAGCTCGTCTGTAATTGCACCATCATTCTCAATCCATTCCCCATTCACCCCCCCTCAGTCGGCATATGTGATTGCATCGTCTCCTTTGCGATGGTCGTTTGGTTGAAGAACTTGGTGTTACGATCCCCCTCTTTGAGCCATTTGACCCTCGACCTTTGTCTCCAATATGTTTTCTCTCTCGACCAAATCACTTTCGGTTTTGCCTTAAGTCTATTCTCCTCCCGGATCGTCTCCTCATCCATGCCCCATAGGGCTACTCTCCTTAGGGCGTCCTTAATGTTTGCCACCTCAGTCATGTTGTTTCCGAATTGTGACTTGCACCACGCCATGAGATGTTTTCGGCACTTGCCCAATTTTACTTGGACCCCTTGCGCCTCCCTCCTTACATTCGGTCATCTCCATGCCCTCGTTATCACATCCTTGCATGTTAGGTGTTCTAGCCACATTGCCTCGAATTTGAATCTCCTCTTAGCCCGTTTGGACGGGTGTTTGACTTGGATCACCATTGGTGAGTGGTCTGATCCAATAGCTAATTCATTGAAGCATTTCCTTTGTTGATGATTCATGATCCACGCCGCATTTGTGAGATCTCTATCGAGGCGTTCGCTTATTCGTTATGATCCACTTCTATTATTGCACCATGTGTACGGGCTCCCATGCGCTCCCATGTCCTCCATGTTGATGTCCTCGATCAATTGTTTGAACTCATCCATTTGCCTTTGCGACTTCCTTCTACCCCCTTGTTTTTCATGTTGGTAGCAAATCACGTTGAAATCACTGAGTGTCATCCAACTCCCGTTTCGGACAGCTTCTAAGGTACGTAGTAAATCCCAGTTTTGGGAGCGTTCTTGCGAATCCGTACTCGCATGGACCCATGTCACCTTCATGATGTCGGCTTGGTTTGAAAATTTCACCTCACAATCTATCATGTTTGCATCGGAATATGTAATTCCAACTCTAGTCTCTGATGTCCACCATATGGCTAGTCCACCTGCTACCCCACTCAGGCTTACATAAAACGTGTTATCCATCCTCATTCGTTTCCTTATCCTGTCACAGTAGGTATCCTCATTCTTTGTCTCCATTAAGAACATAATGCTTGGGCGATACCTTTTATTGAGGTCTTGTAGATGTTGAACCGTCAAGGCAGGCCCCAGACCCTGACAGTTCCATGCTAGTATATTCATTGATCACCCGTGTCTGTTCCGGGACAGCCACCACAACCCTTATTCAGCTCCTCAATTTCCTCCTTAGTGTTCGGTTTGTTATTGCTTCTCTCAGACCTTCTCATTTTCTGTGAGGTACTCATACTTGGCTTCCTCCTCAGGCTCTTCCTTGTCTTTGTCATTGTGTTTTCGGCCTCCCCTTCTTGCCTCTTTGTTTTTTTTCCCCGGTTGTTCTTCCATCTCTTCCCCGGTACGCTTTAGAGTCATCTTGTTCAAGTACGGGCTTAATCTGGAAGGGGGGTTATGGTTCGGGGGGTGAGCGGGTGGTGGTGGTGTATCGGGTGGTGAGTCCGGTGGGTTTTCGACTATGTATGCTTGTAGGGTTATGGGAATGTCGGTTAGGTCCATGGGAGTTGGGTTGTCCAGGAGGTATGTGATGAGAAACTGGTTTTGTGGTGGATGCTTGATGTTTCGGTCCGGTTCAGGTTGGGTACTCTTGTCACGGTTCTGTCTCGGTATGGTTAGGTTCGATAGAGTGGTCCGGGCTAGGTTACTTGGCTCAGTTCGGTTATGTGTCAATGGTGTAGGGTTTGGATGTGGAGTTGGGGTGGTTCGGCATTGTGGTATGTGGAGGGTGATGGTTGTCGACATGGGTAGTGGTTCAGGCGTGGGTTTCTGTGGTTGGGCTGGTTTGGTGGATGTTTCCCCCCTTCTGGATCCATGTCGGTGTCCATTGCTTCTCGGTCCTGGTCTGTGTCCTCCTTCCCTCCCTTGGTCACTTCCTTAGTTCGGTTTTCATCTTTGTTCCGAGCCTTGACCGAGTCCCTTGCTCGCACCTCGGCCATTATATCGAACCATGATTTTCTCGAACCCTAATTCTGGTTCGGTGTGTGTCCCTCTTCTCCTCCCACCTGTTGTGTGGTCCGGGTTTGTTTTGGGCGCGTTCCCCCGAGCCACGGACCATACATTGGGATGATTTGGTCTTGTTCCCCCATTTGGACATCCTTTGTGCATGCTTGAGTTGTGTGGCCTAACACGCCACACCCATAACAATAGTCCGATAATCTTTCATATTTGATTGATGCCCACCTCTCATCCCCTTGGGAATTCTTTCACCAAAACCCCGCCATCAGTGGAATCTCCCCATTCACTTCAACTCGGATTCTCATATAGCTTCTAATTATCTTCCTATCATGCTTCTCAATCTCTATGCATTCACCTATCATATTGTCTATCTTACGAGCATTGGCATCACTGAATTTCTCAGGCCCTAGGTCATGCACTTGTATCTAGAATGGTACCTTGTGGAATTCTATGTCGTTCACTCCCCTGCTCGGGTCCCATCTTTTGATGTTTAAGATGTGACTGTTGACCGCCCATGGTGATCTATCCAGAATCTGATCGGCCACCTCTTGTTTGTCAAAGTCGAACAGTAGAATTCCCGCTTACAACTCTGATATTGTTACTTTACCATAACGTGCCCAAGCTGACCTAAGTACCCCCATGATCACATTCATTTTGCTCGGCTTCTGGGCCACAATCTTACCAACATACCATGCTTCGCTTTGAACTTGTTCATTCGAGTCCAAGTCGACCACCGACTTTCCGGTTCTATTCGAGCCAACGGAATTGGAATTGTGTTGCATCGTGTGGGGGCCGATTCGTCACTGCAGTCGACCGCACTTACAAAACAGTGGAAACAGGGGAAGACACATGGTCAGCTCGGTTCAAAGATAAGCTCGGTTCAGATGGGGGCAACCTCAGCTTCAGCCATGCTCTGCTTCAGCTGAGGTCGTGTTTGTAGCCTCTCCCGCTCTCTGTGGTCAGTTCACTCCATCACTATATAGGCCAGTGGCTCTCCCTCACTCAGCTCCCACTCGCCGTGAGTCTGAGGTGGTGTCGGTTCCGCTGTGGGTCTCAGATGGTATCGATTCTGGTGGCTCCGTTTACAGGTTGAAGACATAACTTTATTTCTTCAGCAACAGCTTCGTCTTCAGGCTTCTCTCGCTGCAGCTGTGTGCATGGTATGCATGGCTTGTCCCGTCCTGCAGCATTGAGAAATCTTCACCCTTGTATGTGATTGGTCAATTGGCAACAACAATTAATGCTCAACGGATCCGTCCAAATATTGCAGAACGGGATTGATGCTGTCACGGAACGGAAACCCTAGGTTTTGGGGGATTTTCGTTTCGGACAGAGAAGAAAGCAAGCAAGTGGATGGTGAGTGAAAGGTAAAAGTTTTTATTATTTTATTATTGTTATATATATATATAGTGGTCGAAATATATATATATATATATATTATTTTTGTTTTCCTGTCTCGATTTTTTCCGGTTCGATTTCTCATCGTGACCCCAGGGTTTCACTCCAAGGGCTCACAGAGTTCCTCAAAAACAAGATTAAGTTGCAAAAAGGGGAAAATTAGGAAACTAGCACCGAACCTTCTATAACTTGTGCAAATACATACCGTTTGTAATAGAGAGATAATAAAGTTTGGGTTGTGTTTGCACCAAGATATAAAAATTTGGTATAAATTTGCTAGTTTTTCAATAATAAAAGAAGTTGCACAATAAACACCATCATCTTATTAACAAAACAAGATGAACATGATGCGCCAGCACAAGCACTTGCGATGTCAGCATAGTTCCCAGAAACCTCATAATGAACACTATCATTTTATTGGCTATGTATATATAAACCCAAAAAGAATAATAACCCTAAGCTACCATTATTCAATACGAAACAGTTCAAACACCCGCAACAAGTTCTACCAAGAGCTCATCATAATTTACCAAAACACTCCAATCCAAACATACAAAAACAAGAAACGAAACACGCAACCTAGGACAATGGGATAGGAATGATCAACTCATCGGGTTTCATCCTCTAGATTGCGGAATCCAGCAGTCAAATCATCGTGCAGTTTCTGGAATTTTGCAACCAGAGCTGTTTCTCCTTCTGCAGGATCCTCAAACTTCTGGGACCTGCAAAATTTTGGTACCAAAGGTTGTAAGGATGGGGAATAGTTCAGTAAAGTGACTCTTTTCAGTCTTGATCAGCTGGAACTTACACAAGACGGTAAAATAGATCTCCCAGACGATGCTTAATGACACTGTAAGTTATCTTCTGTCCATCCATTCCAGCAGCTTTCTCAACAGACTGCATATATATACAGTTAAAAAAAAAGTATTATTTTAACCACGCAAGTCTATTATTGCTTCACTAAAAAGTAAAGAAATGGCAAGGTTAGAAAATTTTGCTTTACCTGATTGGCCAAGTTATAGAAATGGATAATGTTGCGCATCATCCAAACACTCTTGTAGAAGGGGCAGAACTTATCATACCTGCATAGTGCACCCATATTGGTATAGTCAGCTCGGAAGGGTTCTACCATAAATTGTCATAATAAACACAAACCTCATCAAGAAAACGAAATTCGGACATGAGCTTCAACTTACGGAGTAAATGCATTCTGTGCAAGGTAATCCTCCCTCAGCAGCTTTGCTGTTTCTAATGTAATCTTATCTGCCTCAGCTAACGCATCTTTTCCTACAAGCTGTAGTATTTAAAAATTCATAAAAAATCAGGTAGCTAGATATTATTTTTAATTTTTATGCAACTTCAAAACCCTTTCAAATGTATGGCAGTAGATATTTCATTACGGAAATATCAACCCCAAATTCATTATGCAAATACCTGCACAATTTCATTAAGGTCGTCTTCTCTCTGCAGAACCTCACGAGCCTTTGTCCTGATGTTAATGAAATCTGGGTCAAATTGCTCATAGAACGACTCAAGAGCCTGTAAACATAGACAAAGTCTTAGAAAAGTTGAGCATGGAGTTTGGTGGAGTCATTAAAGAAGAAAAAGAATTCTATAGGCATGAGAGAAAAACTAAAGAACTCACAGTTGAGTACTTCGAATAAGAAATGAGCCAATTCACAGATGGGAAATGCTTCCTCTGGGCAAGTTTCTTATCAAGACCCCAAAATACCTATAATCACGAGTAAAAAAAATCAATTAAAGAATTCATTCATTCAAACAAGTGAATCAATCCGCAAAAAAAAAAATCATCAATGAGTGGTAACAACAGGAATTCAAGACAAACCTGCACGATGCTGAGAGTAGCTGATGTTACAGGATCAGAGAAATCTCCTCCAGGAGGAGAGACAGCACCAACGATTGTAACACTACCAGTACGTTCTGGTCCACCAAGACACTTAACTTTTCCAGCACGTTCATAGAAAGATGCCAAACGTGCTGCCAGATAAGCAGGGTACCCACTATCTGCAGGCATTTCTGCCTGAAAACCAATATCAAGAGATAAACCAATCAGAAAGCAAGTTCTAAAATTCACTCTGAAGTGTGAAATCAATTAAAACATGCTAAACAGTACAAAAGTTGTATAAAGAGGACATGCTAAACAGTACAAAAGTTGTATAAAGAGGATGAGGAGCATAACCAATGATCAAAGGAGAAGAGCAAAACAGTGGTCATCAAAGAAAATGATCAAGATGAGACATATTACTTAAGTGAAGCAGTAGAATGGAAAAGTGTTGCTAGAAAACAGTACCAAACGTCCGGAGATTTCACGCAACGCCTCTGCCCAACGAGATGTGGAATCTGCCATCATACTCACATTGTGTCCCATATCTCTGAAGTATTCAGCAATTGTAATTCCTGACAAATAAAATACAATAACTTTGAGAAACAGAGTAGCTACTGAAATGTACTTTCATTAAAAAAAAAAACATCCTTGAACAGAGCCTAAGGAATAACTTCACAGAAACTGGAAAATCATAATGAACATACCTGTATAGATTGAAGCTTCACGGGCAGCCACAGGCATGTTAGAAGTGTTGGCAACAAGGGTGGTACGTTTCATGACAGATTCTTCACGGCCATCAGGTAGTGTCATAGTCAGTTGAGGGAAATCCATGAGCACCTGATCATAGGATTGTTCGAGTTAAAATCATTTTCAGATCATAAATAACAGGTAATATATAATAATTCTGGGAAGACATACCTCTGCCATTTCGTTTCCTCTCTCACCACAACCAACGTAAACAACAGCATCAGAATTAGAATACTGCAGGTACAGGGGGAGATGGCTGCTATCAGTAATAATGGCAAACTCACAAAGGGTATCATATGAGAGTGAAAGGCAAAGGAACACAAATCTATCAACTTCACCTTAGAAAGAGCTTGACTGATGACAGTTTTCCCACAGCCAAAAGCCCCAGGTATTGCACAAGTTCCACCAAGAACAGAAGGAAAAAGGGCATCAAGCACACGCTGCCAAGTAAAACCGTTTCCATCACCAAAGCGCAGGAGAAAAATGAGGTCATATATGAAACAACTAAAATAAATTTCAGGACTATTACCTGACCAGTAAGTAGAGGAGTATCAGCAGCAAGTTTTGATGCAACTGGTCGTGGTGTACGTACTGGCCATGTCTGTGAAAGGTCCAAACACGTCGTTACAAAAATGTAAATTTTCTATCAATTTGATCAAGTCTGGTGCAGAGACAAATAAATTATATTATGAAAGTTTAGAGAACCTGCAGCATGGTGAATTGCTTTTTCACACCTTGAAACTCAAGCTCCAGTACAGTATCCTGCACCAGAAACAATTAAGACAAGTACAGTCAAAATCTGACAAGTATGATCCAACATTGGAACAGACAAATACTATAAGATATAAGATTATGTCTGAACAGAACATGCATGGATAGAATGAAACCATTATGACATCCCATCAGACCTACATAAATAACAAACAAGTCAAACCTTCAACGAGTATTGACCCGCTGGGGCAATATAACTTATTTTTCCCATTGCATCAGGAGGCAGAGCAACATGATGTGTCATAAGACTATTCTCGAAGACAGTCTGCAACAAAAGATTAATTATGAGAAAGAAAAGACAAGAAGTGAGTTACATAAGAACTAGTAAAATAAGTAAGAAAGCAGAGAATATGCGCTTACAGCATATAAATCTCCGCCAGTTATATTATCTCCTTCACCTGTTGTATAATCAATAGCATAGCAATATTATCATTAAAACTTGTTTCCAATACGGGAACAAATCCACTTGCTGTGGAAAAAATTAGATAAAATCCAAAAGTCACCTAATTTCTTTGGTTGGAAGTCCCACAGAATGTCTTTATCTAAGGCTGGAACTGAGACACCACGAGGAATATATACATCACCAGATCTCTTTGCAATAGTTTTTAAAGGTCTCTGCATGGATACAGAACAAAAATAATTAAGGACTGCTATCTCGTGTTGCTCTTACTGCCTTAGAATAATAATTTGTGAGCCCTATCACATGAAAGAAACTCCACTGTGCACAAGAATAGGAAGTCAATAAGCTGTTGCAAGAAGATGAACCTGAATTCCATCAAAAATATTTCCCAAAATTCCAGGACCCAGCTCTACTGACAAAGGCTGCATTATCAAAATAACATTTTTAATCATCCAAGTAGATTAGCAATTTAGCAACAAGTAGTAAGTAATAATACTAAAGTAGAGGAGTATACCTTATGGGTCCTCAAAACTGGGTCATTCACCATCAATCCAGCTGTTTCCTCATAAACTAAAAACAGAACAAAGAAAATATTGAAACAGGTTCCACTAGTTAACCAACAAGGAAAACACTGGGTTGGGATACATCAGGAATATTTAAAAGGCTCTAAATGTGAACCTTGGATTGTGGCAGAATCTCCTTCAAGTCGAATGATTTCTCCAATCAAATTATCATGTCCTACACGAACTAGCTCATACATTGCTGCACCAGCCATTCCGTCAGCCACAACCACAGGACCTGACACCTGTAAATTAACATTGCGTAAGTTCAAAATGACGTGTTCAGAATTCATTGTACGCAGAAGAAAGTGCAGAAGTAGATAAATAATCAATTCAGGTCACGCAATCACATCAGCTCAACTTCGGATACGATCTTCATATTATACTTAATCATGTGAAGAAACGGTCTTCCTAAATAAATCCATAGTTCTACTTTTCACGTGTTATAATGTATCAATACATGGTTGGACAAGCTTCTGGTATCAGATGTCTATGTTAGTTGCAGAGACTGCTCTATTCAATTGCGGATCCCAAATTAAAGTAGGGTCTCCATTAATATCACTATAACACGACAGGGACGCATTTGAAGTATCAAAATTTCTCAAAATCTAATCAAATTTGAAGCTGGACCTCATTTTCTCTTCTTAATTTGGCACTGAATTGAATTGATATCCAGCCAGAGAATCAATCAGATCGACTGGGAAACACATTAAATCCAAAATCGAACCATATAATAAAGAAAATACACATATAATCACCGTGATAATTACATAGAATCATTACCTTACGAACGTATCCATACTCGCTTTCCTTCTCCGAATCCTCGAATGTCGTCAAACGAGATCCATACACGGATGCCGGCATTTTCAATTGAGCGAATAGGAATCGAGGATCAGAAGAAGTACAATCCTCTCTAGATCTCAACAGAGGATGCCGAGAGAGAGAGAGAGAGAGAGAGAGAGAGAGAGAGAGGCAGTACAGAGCACAGCTGCACAGGAGAGAGTGATTGAGAGATAGGAAGAGAGGTTTGTCGTTAAATGGCGGAAGAGGAAGGTGGTAGTGAAGGTGATTTTGTTGCCATTGGATTAGGAGATCTCCATTTATACTTGTTCTATACACCCGGTGCTGAAACGCTTATTATTAAAATAAATTATCTTATGTATAATTAAAAAATAAATATTACATCACAATTTTCTTTCCAAATTATATTTATAACTAGATATATAATCTGCAGTAAATTAAATATATTATTTTTTATTTAATTTAAGTTATATTTTATTATAACAAAATATTTAATCTAAACAATGCATAAAATAATTATATATACAATTACTTATGAAATATACAATATAGATTTTTTAAGTATTATTTTTTTAATAATAATAAAGATATAATTTTATCCTCATCATGATTAGTAAATCATGATTAGTAAGTTGAGCTTGAAACATTTAGAACTAACAATTTATTAAAGGAACAATATCTATTAAATAAATATATTTTTATATAAAAAGTAATTGGAGTTATTGAAAATTAAAATTTCACACAGATACACACACAACTATATATATATAAAAAGATAGTAAATATTTATCATATTGTATTAACAAATAAAATGATTATATATTAAATATTTTTTTGAATATCCATATTTATTAATTATGATATTATGTGTTAATTTAAAATATATTTTTTGGCATAATAGTAATAATTTTTACATGTTACTTTTCTATTTGAAATTTTCGATGTTATTTAGTTGTTTTTTTTAATTAATGTTTTTATGGTTAAGTTCACCATAATTTGTGATCTAGTTAAAATTTTGCATATATATAGTTGATTATATTTGTATTTTTCTGACAAAAAATATATATAGATATTCATTATGCATTTATTTAGAAAATGTTCTCTAATTGTTTAAATTTAAAGTATTATATATATATATAAACTAATAAAGATTAATAATATGAAGTTAATGCATGCTCTTCAACTTAGTTTTTATGTTATTTATTATTATCGTCTGTTTGTCACGAATATTAAATTGAATATATGTGCACTCTACTTTGATAATAACTATTACATATATTGTCTACCAATTATGAACATATACAAAAGATGTATCTTTTAAAAATTATTTATGATAATTATCATTTTAGTTCATATGATAAATTTTAAAAATACTTATAATTAGATTTTTTTAATTTATTATTTTTAATTAGAAATTTAATATATTAAAATTAATAAAATCCTAATGCATCGATTTTTAATTACAACTTTAAAACCTACAAAAATAAATTTGTGAATAAAGCGTACTAAAATCCATAATTATCTATAGATATTTTGAATAAAAAATGAAGAAAACTAAGCTTGAAAAAAAATAAAAATTATTGATTAATTGATTTGTAATCAATATGATAAAATGAAACTGTTTTTAAGATTCAATGTGGTGCTTTAGAGCAATTTGAAAGTGTCCACATGTACAAAAATATAATGTCACATATGTAATTGTAACATACAATCTAGGTGGACCAATAAAAGTTATTAAAAAAAGAAAATTTTGATTACTTGTCAACATTATATACATCTTATCCAAATTAATATAGATAGATAGATAGATAATATATGCTTTTAAACGTCGCAATATTTTGCAATATTTTTAATACATTTTATGAAGCTATATTTCTCTCAACTTATTATTATCTACTGTAATCTTATGAAAAATAATATTAATATTTTTTTTATTAATATATTGACCTTGTAATTATTTGAGGGTCACTTATATATATATAAGATAAAGTAAGAGATGGGCAATAGTATATTATTAAATATATATTTTTTCCAAATTATTAAATATTTAAATGACATAAAAATATAAGAATAGTTAAAGATTTAATGTTATTTATCGGAGTTGAATAAAAGAGATTATATATATTAATCAAGCACCACCACATCTTTATATAAATATCTTTTTATTTTGAAGGCATTGAGATATCTAACTAAGTTATGAAACTTGAAGAGTTAGTTCTGTTAATTCCTCCATGAGAGTTAATATGTAACTTCTACTCATACATTTATTTGTTGTATTGTGGTTTTCAATAAATTATTAGTGAACTAGGAACATGATCTACGTATGTTTTGCGTAAAATGTACAAAATTTGTATGAGTTGTAGTTCAAATAAATTATAATGATTTAGCAAGATATGATGTTTCTTGACAATGTTTCTTTATATTGAGCATAGTCTCATTTATTTAACTATTGTATAGTCTTATTTATTTAACTATTATAATATGGTTTAACGGTAGAACGCTTCGTTCTTTAACTATATATTTTTTTGGCCAATCTCTTTAACTAGATGAGTGAGGATTATTCTACACACAAAAATAGTTTTATGTATATACGTATGTGATAAGTTCATTTAACTAAGGTTTATAGGGTCGAAGAATCCCAAGCCACAATGGGTCCGGTCTATGTAAGCCAGGTGTACTACGGTTGACGGGGCGAAATTCGTACATTTGATTGGCTGAAATTTAGGAAAATGTTCCACGTGATTTGATAATAAAATATCAGAATGAAAATGTCTGTTGGTCGTTGGATGCGATTCCAATTAATGTTTTTAACTTTTTGCTGATTATTATTGCGTCCTTCATTTTTGTCCACCATTCATGAAGTTTCCCATACTACATTTTCTTCCTTTATATTTTATCTTAGACTTTTTATTAATTAATTAATTTGGCTAAAAATAAATAATTAATTATGAATTGACATTTCAGAATCGGACCGGACCGTCAATTGGATTTGATCGAACCTTGAACCGATCATACATGCAATTTGATTTTTTTTAAAGACCGAAATGCATAGCAAATCGAGTTTAGTAAGTGAAAACCAAACAGTTTATAGAGAACTGAGCTATTTGGTAGAACCGGTTGGTTCTCCGATTTTTATGAGGAAGGAAACAAAAAAGAGAAAGGAAATGAGAAACTTCAAGGAAAGTTCTAGCCTTCTAGATATCAACATCCAAGACAGTAGTCCATAACAAGTCTTTATATGTCTTCTCTTAATAGTTGTCGAACAAAAGGAATGGAAAGCTCAATCGGTACCTCCTCCATATTCATCGCACATTCGCCGCCACCACCACTGTAGCTTTCGCCTCCACCGTGACCATCACATCGTCGTAACCTCCAACTCTATCGAAACCGTATCCACCACCGGAACCATATATGCCACCACAACCACTATCATTGTTGTGTGTTCCTTGGACAACATCATCGTAGGAGGAGGAAAGGTGACAGAGAAGGGAGGAGGAGGAAGAAAAAGAAGGAAGGAGGAGGAGGAGGAGAAAGAAGAAGGAAGAAGGAGGAAGGAGACAAATAAGTAAAGAGGAGGGAAGTGGAGTACGAAGAAGAAGGAAGGAAAAAAGAGGAGAATGATAAGTGTACACTGCAGAGTTTCTTCAATATATAACATAATAATGAACCGTCTGATGGAATCTCTAAGGCGTCGCCTAACGTTCCTCTAATGCGTCGCTTGAATCTCTGTACCCTTTGACCAAAAGGACAGGAGACAGTTAATGAAAAACATGAGTACACCTAGTACTCATTACAACTAGAAACGACTCTGACAACATCTCTGACAATGACCATTTAAGGTCCTCTCACAAAAATAACTATGGTTAAGCTCTTAGTCAACATATAAGACCAACCAATGTAAAATCCTAACCGAGTAAATAGTGCGATATCTTTTGCCTAAAAATGCTGCTTACTTACACCCTTTACTAGGTAATCAATTCTCTAATTTCTACATTTACTCTCCAACAACCTCCTACTGACTTAGTCATCAAGAAACAATGGGAAAAACTCGGGCTTTTTTTCTTATAGATCATCGAGGGACAAAAAACACTCATGAAACTAGAATTTCTCAGAGTCCAAAAGATCATTAATTAAGTAAACCCAAACACGCAGAATATCAAGAGTGTCAAATTCCAAGTCTTCTCAACAAGACTAAATGAGGGGGGGGGGGGGGCAATGGAGCATGATTTCAACATAAGTGGACCAAATTTTTTTGGACAAAAGTCATTCAATATGCTCGAGAAAAAACTAAAGGGAAGGAAATTCAAAGGAAGCTAAGTATGAATAATAAGAACCTAACCCCAGAGAGGTCTAGTCAAAAGGCAAACAAAAAATTAGACCTAAGTTATTAACATTGCACTCATGGGATGTGACTAATTCAGAATAGAGAATGCTCGATACACATACTCCTTTAGAAAATAATAGCTCTGGGGAAATGAAGGTTTTGTATAAGGAAATCCACATCAGTAGAGCGCCCGAGTTGTAAACTTTGCAAATAATAAGCTTCAAGGATCATATTAAACAATTTTATCTTCTAGTCAAACCTTGTGCTCAATCCACTAAGAGAATGGATAATTATAAAGAAACAATTCTTAGTTCTAACATCTATGATGTTCGTGTTGATGATGGAGACTTTCGGGCCACCACTGTTGATGATGGATACTTTCGGGCCACCACCACTTGTTGAAGTGGACCACTCACTGAAGTGGAGCACTCACTGAAGTGGAGCACTTGCTGAAGTGGAGCACTTGCTGAAGTGGAGCACTTGCTGAAGTGGAGCACTTGCTGAAGTGGAGCACTTGCTGGTGCTGAAGTGGAGCACTTCTGGTGGAGCACTTGTTGAAGGTGGACAGACCACTCATGAAGGTGGACAAGCCAACTTCTGTGGCTTAAAAGAACCAACAATGTTTGAAGGAAATTACAATAGGCTTGAATTACGAATTTGAGAGAAGAGTTGATTGTTGGTTTCTTTAGTGTGGGAGAAAATAGTGTTGTTGTGAGCCAGAAATACGAGTGAGTGTTTCAGAGTGTGATACATTGTAACACTATTTGTCTATAGTGAAGTGTGGGTGTGAGCCGTGGACGTAGCCAAATTGGTGAACCACGTAAATCCTTGTGTCGTTTTGCATTTCTCTTAATCCATCGAGCCCCAAGATCCTGCAAGGTGGAAATTAGCAGCAGCTAATATCCCAACAGTTGGTATCAGAGCCTTCGGTTGGTGAATCAAAGGCAAGGAAGACGTTTACGAAAAATATTTTTTTTTCGTATTCATCCTATCTGTTCGAGTGGGAGCAATGGCGCTAGAGAAGGAGTCCAAAATTTCTCACTTCGATGGCACAAATTTTGGATTCTGGAAGATGCAAATTGAGGACAGCCTGCACCAGAAGGATCTTTATTTGCCTTTGGGTAAGAAACCAGAGGAAATGAAAGATGTCGATTGGGTGGTACTGGATCGGAAAGCTCTCGGGCACATAAGGCTATCACTGTCAAAATCAGTGGCCTACAACATCAAGAATGAGAATACGACTGCATCTCTCATGGAAGCCCTCTCCAGTATGTATGAACAACCTTCTGCAGCAAACAAGATTCATCTGATAAAGAAGTTGTTCAATATGACGATGTCAGAAGGAACACCATTCAGAGATCATCTCAGCAAGTTCAAAGAAGTGACAGAATAGCTAGAAGCAGTGGACATGGTGTTTAGTGAAGAGATACGTGCCTGTCTAATTCTTGGGCAGTTGCCCAATAGTTGGAAAGGCATAGTCACTGCAATCAGCGGAACTGCAGGTGAAAAGAAAACTCTGAAGTTTGATGATGTGATCAGCATCATATGACTGAAGAAATTCGAAATAAGTCGAATGTCACTTCTAGCTCAGTGTCAGCTTTGAACGTAGAGAGCAAAGGTAGGGATTCAAAGCAGAATGGAGGGGGCAAGTCCAAGTCCAAAGGTGGGAGGTCACAATCTCAGAATCCCAAAAATTCCAACAATCAGAACCAGAAGGTGATCGAGTGTTGGAAATGCGGGAAGCTCGGGCACTACAAGAACCAGTGTAGATCCCCGAAGAAGAAGAAGGAAGGCAAGCATGAAGCAAACATCGATGCAGAAGAGGCATGTGATGTTTTGGTATGCTCTTTGGAGAGCAAGTATGAGTCATTGGTGTTTGACTCAGGAGCTTCCTTTCATGCGACCTCCAACAGAGAAATCTTAATGAGTTATCTTGGCAAAGTTTATCTTGGTGATGATCAACCTTGTGATGTGGTTGGCAGGGGTGATGTACAGATCAAGTTAAATGGATCTGTGTGGAAGTTAAGGGATGTGAGACACATTCCTGACTTACGAAAGAATTTGATCTCGGTGGGGCAGCTCGCAGCAGAAGGTTGTGACACAACCTTCAATGGCGATTCTTGGAAGGTTTCTAAAGGTGCAATGACAGTTGCTCGTGGCCAGAAGAGTGGTACGCTCTATATGACAACCAACGCTGGTGGGCCAATTGCAGTTGCGGACAGCAAAGATGATCCAAATATTTGGCACCAGAGACTTGGTCACATGAGTGACAAGGGTCTCAAGATACTGCATTTCAAGGGAAGAATACCATATTTGAAGTCAGTTGACACTACTTGTGTGAAAGCTGCATCTTTGGGAAGCAGAAGAGAGGGAGCTTCATGAAGAGTGGCAGAGCAGCAAAGCAGGAAAAACTTGAGCTAGTTCACACGGATGTTTGGGGTCCAACCACTGTCTCATCCATTGGCGGAAAGTCATATTTTGTGACTTTCATTGACGACCATTCCAGAAAGGTATGAGTTTATTTCTTGAGACATAAATCTGAGGTATTTGAAATGTTCAAGATATGGAAAGCCATGGTAGAAAATGAGATAGGTTTAAAGATCAAAACTTTGTGATCCGACAACGGTGGTGAGTATGATGACATGGAGTTCATGAAGTTCTGTTTTGAGAATGACATCAGACTAGCAAGGACTGTGCCAGGAACACCACAGCAGAATGGTGTAGCAGAACGAATGAACCAGACATTGACTGAGAGAGCCAGAAGCATGCGAATACATGCAGCAGGACTGCCCAAGCAGTTCTGGGCAGAGGCAGTCAATACAGCAGCATACTTGATCAACCGTGGACCATCGGTTCCGCTAGAGTTCGGAATACCAGAAGAGGTATGAAGCGGAAAAGAGGTAAAACTTTCTCATTTGAAAGTCTTTGGTTGTGTATCGTATGTGCATATTAGTGATCAAGCTAGGGGGAAGCTTGACTCCAAGTCACTAAAATGCACCTTCATCGGATATGGTGGAGATAAGCTTGGGTACAAGTTCTGGGATGACCAGACAAAGAAGGTGATCAGAAGTCGAGACGTGATATTCAATGAAAAGGTCATGTACAAGGACAGAAAAACACTACAGCCCAGTAGTGTAGCACAGAGCGATCCTATGTACGTTGATCCAGATGATATTTCAGACAGAAGTATAGTGCAGCAAGCAGTGGAAAGTCCTCAGCCAGAGGAACAGACACCGCAGAGCAGCACACAACAGACTGATCAACTACAGTCTCCATCTTCTTCATCTCCAGTATTGAGGAGATCTTCACGGCCTACTATACCAAATAGAAGGTACATGAATTATTTGCTGCTTACTGATGCAAGAGAACCTGAATGCTATGAGGAAGCATGTCAAGGAGAATTCTCTAGCAAGTGGGAGCATGCAATGAAAGAAGATATGGATTCCCTTATCTCTAACCATATATGGGAGCTAGATGAGTTACCCATTGGAAATAAGGCATTACACAACAAATGGGTGTATCGAGTCAAGGAGGAACATGATGGTTTCAAAAGGTTCAAGGCGAGACTTGTAGACAAGGGCTTTTAGCAGAAAGCAGGTATCTATTACACCGACATTTTTTCCCCGGTTGTAAAACTGACGACCATTCAGTCAGTTTTAAGTATTGTTGCAGCAGAAGATTTGCAACTTGAGCAGTTAGATGTCAAAACTGCTTTCCTCCATGGTGATCTCGAGGAGGAGATATACATGGAGCAACCGGAGGGTTTATCAGATAATGGCAAGGAGAAACTTGTTTGTAAACTGCAAAAGAGCTTATATGGGTTGAAACAAGCTCCAAGGCAGTGGTACAAAAAGTTTGATGGTTTTATGCAAACAAATGTCTATTTTAGATGCAATGCTGGCCATTGTTGCTACTTCAAAAGGTTTGAGTCCAACTATATTATTTTGCTGCTTTATGTTGATGACATGTTAGTGGCAGGTTCAGATATAGGTGAAATCAAACGATTGAAGAAGCAATTATCCAGTGAGTTCGAGATAAAGGATTTGGGTCCAGCAAAGCAGATTCTTGGGATGAGAATCAACAGAGACGAGTCAAATGGTACTTTGGAGTTATCTCGGCGGAGTACATTGAGCGTGTTCTCAGACGATTCAGCATGTGTGATGCTAAGGCGGTCAACACACCATTGGCTAGTGATTTCCGACTATCCAATGAGCAGTCACCCAAGACGGAAGAAGAAAGGAACTTCATGGCTAAGATTCCATATGCCTCAGCCATTGGAAGTCTCATGTATGCCATAGTTTTCACAAGGATGGATGTTGCTCATGCAGTGGGAGCGGTGAGCAGGTTCATGACCAATCCTGGAAGGCAACACTGGGAAGTGGTCAAGTGGGTACTCAGGTATCTAAGAGGCACTACTGATAGCTGTCTATGTTTCAGGAGAAACGAGTTGAGACTACAAGACTTTGTAGTAAACTCGGATTTTGCTGGTGAGGTAGACAACAGGAGGAGTACTACCGGCTATGTATTCACAGTGGGGACTACTGCAGTCAGTTGGTTATCGCAGATACAGAAGATAGTAGCGTTATAAACCACATAGGCGGAATATATAGCAGTCACTGAGGCAAGCAAGGAGATGATCTGGTTACAAGGTTTGTTAGCAGAATTGGGTTTAAGACAGGTAAAGAATGTTTTGCATAGTGATAGTCAAAGTGCAATACATTTGGCAAAGAACTCTGCATTTCATTCGAGGACCAAACATATTGGACTTCGTTATCACTTCGTCAGGTCTCTACTTGAGGATGAAGTTTTAACACTCGAGAAGATCCAAGGCAGCAAAAACCCAGCTGACATGTTAACCAAGTCAGTCACCACAGAGAAACTGAAGCTGTGCTCAGCTTCAGTTGGTCTTCAACAATTTAAGACTGGTAAGCCTCACACCCATTTTTCACTCATAGTTACAGGTGGAGTTAAAGTCTCCAAGTGGGAGATTGTTGATGATGGAGACTTTCGGGCCACCACTGTTGATGATGGATACTTTCGGGCCACCACCACTTGCTTAAGTGGACCATTCACTGAAGTGGAGCACTTGCTGAAGTGGAGCACTTCTGGTGGAGCACTTGCTGGTGCTAAAGTGGAGCACTTCTGGTGGAGCACTTGTTGAAGGTGGGCAGACCACTCATGAAGGTGGACAAGCCAACTTCTGTGGCCTAAAAGAACCAACAATGTTTGAAGGAAATTACAACAAACTTGAATTACGAATTTGAGAGAAGATTTGATTGTTGGTTTCTTGAGTGTGAGAGAAAATAGTGTTGTTGTGAGCCAGAAATACGAGTGAGTGTTTCAGAGTGCGATACATTGTAACACTATTTGTCTATAGTGAAGTGTGGGTGTGAGCCGTGGACGTAGCCAAATTGGTGAACCACGTAAATCCTTGTGTCGTTTTGCATTTCTCTTAATCCATCGAGCCCCAAGATCCTGCAAGGTGGAAATTAGCAGCAGCTAATATCCCAACAGTTCGATGTGAGAGAGGAAAATAAGGGTTATGAGCAGTCAAAAAGTGAGCCTATCTCAATCGGTAAACCAGACGGCAAAGTAGGATTTAAAAATATGGCGATGAGCAAAGAGAAATTGACCTAGAGAACGGAATATGAAAGTGAAGGATCAACCAGTTCTAGCTCAAGCAAAAGATTGTAGGGAGTAATGACTGATGAAGACAAGTGAGTTACGCGAGCGATCACGAAAAATCAATTACAAACTTCAAAAGCAATAAAGGATATGTCCAAGTCAAAAGGGAAGTCACCAATCGAGTATGAAGGAGATTCTAGTGACTCAGAGCATTCAAGCGCAAGCAAACCAAACTCAGATGAAGTAATTACTATATTGCAAGAACAACGGGCTCAAAAAGACTATCAATTGACTGGAATGATGCAAAAGATGGAGATTATGATGTCTCAACTGAATAGTTTCTCGAATGGTTCACTACCAGTAGCTCAACAAGACATGGACTATGGACAAAGACATAATTTAAATAAAAATTTAATATCATGAGGGGGAGAAATGTCACTAAATCATCTGCGTTTAATCCAACAATATAAATTACAAGATTTATTGCTAATCCTTGGAATGGAAATTTTGCCCATGATTCATCCATGATGACATGTATAGACGAGGCAGTTAGACAACAAGTGGGACTCATGAGGGGACAAGAAGACTAAGGTGCCAGATCGATATGTAAACCATACACCGCATGGATGGATACAATACTATTCCTCGCTCGTTTATCACAATCGGACTTCAAGATGTTCCATGGCACAGAAGACCCTGGACAACACATGATTCATTTATTGTCGCGTTGTGGATCTGTGGGGAGATATGAAGCATTATGCATGTCGTTGTTTGTTCAATCCCTGGAAAGAGCTGCCTTCACATGGTATGCAAACCTCCACGAAGGATCAAATCCCAGTTGGGAGTCAATGGTGCACGAATTCTTCAAGTAGTTTTGCAACACCGAACGGGGAGTAGGAGTAGCAGAGCTCATTGAGACAAAACAATGGGAAAATGAGTCAGTGACAGATTTCATCGCTTGATGGCGTGCCATGACATTCAAATGTTCCCAAAAATTTACCCCAAATGACTTAGTACGTATGTACCTGAATAACTTTCGACACGATCTTTCAACATTCTTAATGCCCCAATCATTTGAAGGATTCAATGATCTCTGCACTAAAGCTCATGATATTGAGATACATTTAAGTAAAAGGCGTTCTCAGGTTAAGAATGTCGAAGAAGTAAAAATCACAGTGACTCAAACTAAGGCTAGAGTAGATGTATCGCAAGCAAGAAGAGAATATCAAAACAAGAAGTCCCTAAAAGATAGGTTTGAAATGAAATTTCCGCTTCCTGATGAAATACTGAGTAAATTGCTTGGGGAGTTGATAAATCAAAAGTTAAGTACCATGCTTGAGCCATGCCAAATGAGGTACGAATAACTAACGACCGAAAATTTTGTCCCTACCATCGAATTGTAGGACATTCAATTGAACAATGTTTTGTACTGAAAGAGATCTTCAGAAAGTTAATGGATGATGAAGTTATATGTATACCAAGGGTTAAGATTGAAACTGCAAATTCCATGTCGATCCGAAATATAATAATTCAAGATGAGGATGACAAGAAATCAGAAGAGAAACAAGGACAGGGGTAATGAGTTGTGGCCGAAGATAAAAATGTAAAAAAAGGCAACTACAAATTTCAAAAAGGAGAAACCAACCGAAAACAAAATCTTAAATTTCTTTTAAAAGGTCTATAAAACATATATTTAATAGGAAAAGGAAGTGTACACACTATGACGTAAAAATAAAAATCGAGAATGAAGAATCTCCTCTCCAAAGTCTTGGTAAACATACGACCCTCAGTGATTTCATGCCTATAAAGTTCAATATGAAATGTCGGTAGAACCTCTCGAAACATTTATCCAGTACTACGCATACTTTTAAATTGGATTGCAATAAGCTCTAACTAGAAGACTCAAAATATAAAATTGATGAACCATTATAAGCCTCCTTGATTCCCAAGCAAAGCAGCAACCAAAGTGTCGATCATGCACTGTCAGCACCCTTCAGAGCTTTCTTCAACTCTTCGCTCACATCTTCCTCCAGTTTTCTGGAGCCTGAATGTGACCTGCCATAAAGAGAAAACATGTTAAGAAAATTATTATACTAGAAAAGAAAACCACAACTTCAGGATTCAGAGTTAATATGTCGCGTGATATCCCATAAATGTAGGCTCACAACAACATATTTTTCATTGCTGAACAGAAGAGGATCACCACCAAGAAGCATCCGAAAATTGTGGAACTGCTAGAACAAGACTCTCAAAAACCCATCATGATCAACTCTTCTATTTCTCTCAGACTCTTGCATTGAGTATTTAGACTTTTCACCAACTTGAGATGTCTGTTTGACAGGATCTTTCCTCTTGCTCTTACCACTCTGCGTAGCACCAGATCCTCAACATATATCATCTTTTTTATTCTTTGGATATTCTGCAAACTCCTTCAATGGCTCAACCCAAGTAACATCATCCTTATTTCTCAAGATATGGGACACATCTCCCTTAGGAGCAATCACATCAATCTCTTCCTCATACTTCACCAAACCAAATACTATACAATTCAATATATCAAAATCATCACACTACAAACTCAATAACGTACATGTTCCTTAATGCACTTCAACTATTATAGCTTCTATATTCATAGCGATTATATTAGTTTATTTCAAAAGTGCATATCACCATCTTTTGATAAAGAAAGAAGATGTTATAATAGCTCTAATCACCAAGGAGGGATCATGATAATAAATGAAAGGAAGAAAACAAAGAAAGAAACCGATTTCAAAGATACATACATTTTTGAAATCTTCAGCTATGTAGTCAATAACACGATTGACACCCAAGTCTTTCAAGAGCATAACTTTCTCTTTACCTCCACAAGTTGCAACAACAATATTTCCCGCTAATTTAGCAAGTTGTACACAATGCAATTTACTTGAAATTAGAATGTCACAGGAAACTCCCCATATAAGAAACAAGGAAGGACTTCACTTCACGTATGCACCAGGAAGGACTTCCTGTCGCTTCACTCGTCGCACCAGCAAGGAGGTTAGGGTTTAGAGAGGGGAGGAACCAATTGAGGAGGTTTTGGTAAGGAGAATTTGGTTCGGTAATGAGGATAGAGGGTAGAAAGGGGAAGATAGATGGACACTTCAGTTCGATAATTTGAGAGAAAATATGATGAGGGTAGTTTCAGTATTTTTAATTATTATTTTTAACCATTCAAAAAAACAGTCACGTGAGATGCACATGTACAATTTAAACGAAAAACCAAACGTTACATCAAAAACCAACAAAATGAAACATAATACATAAAAAAACCACGATTCCAAACAAGTTGCATCAGTTACCAATTTTGGAAAACATAGTACATCTTTTTCATACTTTAGATTTATATTCCCAAGTTTGGTTTATAGTTTGTGGCATTCCGGAGAAAACTTAACTAACTGAGGATTATTGTTGTGCAAAACTCTAGTTTTATATGGGAAGTTTTAGTTATGGGTTGGGAGGTGAGCTACGAATTTGAATTTGTTTACGGGATTGAAGGAGGAAACACAATGATTATGCAAAAGTCGCGGATGTTGAAATTTCCCTACCAGATAGAGTATTTAATGAGACAACAATGGTTTCTCCTCCTTTCACTCTGCGCTACCCAGTGTGAACAGATAATTTCAGATAATTTTCAAAATGAATTGTGTTATAGAATTATGTCAACTTTGTTTTATTGTTGGTAAGCTTAAAGAAAAAGATGAAAGGTGGATGAAGGAGACAAATGCAAAATCGTCATTTACTAATTCAATATTGAAAGGGAAAAGTCAGAAAATGGTACAACATATTTGACGAAAATGGTTTTCCAACCCAAACAATTGTTTTTGGTCCAACATGTTTGAAAATGATGATAATTGGTACATCCGTTACTTTTCTGTTAACAAATTATGTTAAATATTTTTCATATTTACAAAATTAACCAAATATTTTTCTAAATGTTACAATTAAACCCTACAAACTTACATTAATGTTTCAAACAAGTCCCGACTCGATTTGAGCCACACCGGGTCCGAACTCAAACTAGGTTACCCAACCCTGAGGATCTGGTCTGGGCTCAGACCCATTTGGGATCAATTGGAGCCTCAATCGTTTGAACCAAATCCAACTAGGTTCGGTCCAAACCGATTGGGGCTCCAATTGGTCCGAGTCCGAACCCAGACCAGGTCCGAACCCAGACCAGGTCCCCATGGTTGGGCGGCCTGGTATGGGTTCAGACTCATACCATAAGACTCCAGATTGGGGCTCAAATTGAGTCCTCGGTCCAAACCGATTGGGCTCCAATTGAGCCACAATCGGGGTCATATGGTATGGGTTCCGACCCAGACCATAGGACCCCCGATTGGGGCTCAATTAGAGCCCCAATCATTTTGGAATGAACCTGTCTGAGTTCGGTTCAAATGATTGTGGCTCAATTCCCCAATCAGGGATCCTGTGGTCTGGGTTCAGACCTTGACTAGGGGACCCCAGTGTGACTTGAATCGAGTCAGGACTTGTTTGAAACATTAGTGTAAATTTGTAAGATTTAATTGTAACATTTAACAAAATATTTGGTTAATTTTGCAAATATGAAAAATATTTAACATAATTTTTTAACAGAAAAGTAATAGAGGTACTAATTACTATCATTTTAAACGTATGTTAGACCATTAACCATCACAAAAAAACAAGTTGCACGAAAAAACATTTTGTACAAATATGTTAGACCATTTTCAGAATTTTTGATATATGCTTCTCACGTCAAAATTTAACACATTCTTTTAAAAAATAATATAAAAAAGGTAAGAATTTTGGTATAGTGAACTGCCTATGCTTTAGACAAAACAAAACAGCATAACTGTTTTTTTATGTCAAAGTAAAACCATCTCATGTTTTCAAACTACCGTTTGGTAGGGGTGGACATAAAAAATCGGTTCGGACGAACCGATTCAATACAAACCAAATGTTTTTTTTGCAAAAGTATGGAGCGGTTTAGAAGAGATACAAAAAACCGGATCGCAAATGGTAAACTGTACCACTTCTTGTATCGGTTTTAGTATAATATTACATTTAATTTTTAAAATATCTACTCTAAACCATTAGACCAAAGTTGGTTCGGTGATCAGGCACGAAGCCACGGTGTGACCAGGGGGGGCAATTGCTCCCCTCAACTTTTTTAATTTGTATCAATTAGACCCTAAAAAATATATTTATTTTAAATTTTTATATTTGCCCCCTCTAAATTTTTTTTGCTTTCAATATTTACCCTTATACTAATTATTGCCCCTACTCGCCTAAATTCCTGGCTTCGTCCCTGTCGGTGATGATTTATAATCTACATTAGTATAATGAATTATGGTTTATGGATTATGGTTTATAGATTATGGATTATGGTTTATGGATTAGGATTTAGTGTTTATGGTTTATGTATTTAATACATAAACCATAATACATAAATCCTAATCCATAAACCATAATCCATAATCTATAAATAATAATCCATAAACCATAAACCATAATCCATTGTATTATGTATTATTCATTATGTATTATTATATATATTTTTTAAATATATATAAAGTGGTTCAGCCAAACCGGTTCAGAAAATGTACAGTAAATTAGTCAAAATCTGGAGCGTCCAAAAACTGAAGCGGTAAACCGTACCTCTTTAAATGTGGTGATGATTTACAATCTACATTAGTATAATGAATTATGGTTTATGGTTTATGGATTATGATTTATAGATTATGGATTATGGTTTATGGATTAAGATTTATGTATTATATATTATTCATTATGTATTATTATATATATTTTTTAAATATATATAAAGTGGTTCAGCCAAGCCGGTTCAGAAAATGTACAGTAAATTAGTCAAAATCTGGAGCGTCCAAAAACTGAAGCGGTAAACCGTACCTCTTTAAATGTGGTAAATGTATGGTTCTTGAACAAGTTCAGCCCTGAATCGGTTCCTGGCCCCCTACCGTTTGGTTTTAGAATTGATTCGACTAAACATGTTTAAATACATATGCAGTTCCACCGTTATAGTTTGAACAATTGACAGAACTAAATTTCAAAGATGAACTGGTTCGTGGCTTATCTCTAAACCGGTTCGAGCTTATCCGGTTGAAGCTCACAGAGACGAGGTCCCGAGGAGAGTCCATAGCAAATTAGCAATTACCAATTAGGCAATTAGCAACTTGGGCCGTTAATCAGGCTCAAAGCGACAAGTCGTAGCAGCTCGTGAAAGGGAAAACTCCCCAATTCCGATCCTCTCGAATTTCCCCCTCGACCGTGAAATGGAATCCTCCGTCCCGGTCCGTCCACCGCCGCCGCCGCTGGAAGTGCCTTCCACTTCCTACGGTGCAGTAGGTGCTGCTCCCACTTCCACTTCCACCTCCAACGTCATTTCATCCAAACCAGTGGAAACTGCATTTCGGATCCTCTGCCCGGCATCTAAGACCAGCCGCTTGACCGACATCCCCGGCACCAGAATCCGCATCCTTGAAGAACTTCCTGCAGTCTCAAGTCACGATGAGCGCGTGGTTCTAGTATCGTCTGTACCGAGGGAAGATGCCATCGCAGCTGCTCAAGCCAACAACAGCGACGGTAACTTGCATCCTGTTACGAGCTCAAGTCTGAATGCGGAAGATTTCTCAGCCCATCAGGCTCTGGTGAGAGTCTTTGAGAGGATTGTTTCTCTGGATGAGGACAAGGAGAAGGAAAGTTGTGCCTCCGGTGAGCGGACGGTGGTTTTCCGGTTATTGGTTGATAGTAGTCGTCATGGTGCATGGAAAGAAGGGAAAGTGTTGGATAAGATGATCCAAGAAAGCGGTGCATCGGTGAAGCTCCAACCTAAGGATCACTTTCAAGCTACTCCTGATGAATTGATAGAGGTGAAGTTCATCTTCAGCTACCACTTACTTTGATATTCCTATGTTCTGGTAGTTCTTGCGTGCCACTATTTTGAATGACGATTGCTCAGTATGCATAATTAATAGCTTTAAACTTGTAGAATGGATGAAGCTGGTTCTTCTTTCTTTGTGCAATTTGGCATGTTATTTGATTGCAGTGTAAAGAACAAAGAAATGATACGAAGCTTAAAGAAATGTAAATAGTCCCAATGCACTAAATGCGCCTAACATGTTTATAAAAAGTTGATAAATACATCAACAGCTAAATATTCATCCATTTTTGCCGTAAATATATCTAAATAACAATTTTACCCTGTAGTTCTTCTTCATATCATCTTTAACACTAAATTTAACTTCAAAATGTAGATCTGGTTTCGAATTATACCCCAAACTGCATTTTGGATTTGAATTCAAACCCAAGTCTGCATTTTTCGGGTTCGAATTCAACTCCAAAATGTAGATTTGGGTTGATTTTGAACCTAAAATGTACGTTTGAGTTTGAAATCAACCCAAATCTGCATTATTGAGTTGAGTTCAAACCTAAATCTGCATTTTTGAGTTGAATTTAAACCCAAATTTGTGTTTTGAAGGTGAATTAAGTGTTAAAGATGAACAAGAGGGCAAAATTGTTATTTAAACATATTTAACGATAAAAATGGATAGATAGTTAACTTTTGGTGCATTTAACAACATGTTCAAACGTATAGATGCAAATAATTACATGAGTGGTGCAAATAACAACATGATTAAACATATGCGGGCATTGAGGCTATTTACTCTTAAAGAAATTGGCGTCTTAGTTTTATTGCTAGAAAGATAATGATCTAGAAGTGCAAAGTCTAGAGGCCTAGCACTTCTCCAATAGAGTTTAAGGTGGAACTGTTTAACTCAAAATAAAGTATTCTTTTGACTTGTTCGATCTCTCTGGTGAGATCTTCAAAGGGCATATGATAAACAGACAGCATATCTCTACTAGGAGAATCCACTTATGAATTGTGATTTACTGTTGTTTTTATGAAGCACACAAAATGGCTGAAGTATGCATCATTTCTACTTTCATCATATTCAGAGATGTGATTGATGTAATTTATTAAGGATTCATCTTCATACAAATCATTACCATCCATGAAACAGAATGTTGGTCATGTTTCTGCAGATAGTCGGAAACATCTCAACAGTAGAGAAGGCTCTCAAATCTCTTTCGAGTTGTCTAATGGACACCTCTGGTGTAGATTATACTAATTTAGTTCGTCCAGTACAGTATGGTTTACCACAGTCTGCATCTGATGCAGCTGCACAAGTAGATCATTTTCCTCCAAGGAATCATGCATTGGGGCGTCATCATACTGATTTTCAAAGAGGGAATCATCCTCATGCTCTAGGACCTGAAAATTTTGGACCTAACCGCAGAATGGGTGGAGAGGCAGAAGTTGTGTTTAAGTTGCTCTGCCACCAGGAAAAAGTTGGTAGTTTGATAGGAAAGGGAGGCTCAGTAATACGGGCTTTAGAAAATGATACGGGTACGTATATCAAGATTGTCGAAGGTTTATCAGATACAGATGAGCGGGTTGTTTCTATATCTGCACGTGAGGTAAATTACTTAACTAGCTCTGCTATTGCTAAGTAGCATCTCATCTTCAGTGCTCATCAAAATGAGCTAAAGGGCCTCTTGGAATCCTTCTATCTGTTTGAGAAATTACAAGTACAGCAAAATAAGAATCAATCGGACATATGGAAAAATTAAAAGGGTAATATGAGTGGACAAGTATCACTGCCTCTTACCTCATATTAAGTGTATATATATATATATTTGTTTCTTCTATTTTATAAGTATTTATATTTTTGTTTCTTTTTGAAATTAGTGAAAGTTTTGGTGTCAAATACAATTATGTTTAAATTATTGCCAATGTGTCTTTGGACGTTGGCAAATGCTTTATCAACATGAAGACTTTGCAATCTCATATATTGCTGTCTCTGTGACTTATAGGTATTGTGAGATACATGGAAGAAATTACTCATTGGTTAAATGTACTAGAATCTTAGAAACAGATTCTGTCATAGCAGTTCATTAATGGTCAGTTTAGTAGGAGGGTTATATACGTGGGCTATTTGAGGGGTAAAATTAGTGTAGTTGCTTTAACTCAAATTTCGTCTTTATTACAAAAAAAAAAAAACAGTCTTGACCCCTACAGTCATAAATTGAACTTTCTGTTACTCATTTTTCTTCCCTTTCAGAATGCAGAACAGAAGGTCTCTCCTGCACAGGATGCTGTTATGCGCGTGCAATATAGAATTGCAGAGATTGGGTTCGAACCAGGAAGTGCAGTTGTTGCTAGGCTTTATGTACCTTCGCATCAGGTCAGGTACCTACTTGGTAAAGGAGGTTGCATAATAAATGAAATGCGAAGAGCAACACCATGTAGCATACGAGTCTTTCCAAGAGACCAAGCACCAAAATTTGCTAGTCATAATGATGAAGTGGTGCAGGTAACTTTAACACTTCGATTTGGCTTGCTGAAAGTTGTGATGTGACATCTGTAAATTTCGTCCTCTAAAACTAACAGAAACCTAGTTTCTTATCTGACTCTTTATGAACTGCAAGTTTCAGATAGGGTGATAATTCATTCATTTTTGCAGGTTGTTGGAAATTTACAAGCTGTACAGGACACATTGTTTCAAATAACTACCAGAATTCGTGAAGTTATGTTCCCAATTCGACCTTCCCACAACACAAGCCATGCTCCTGCTCCAGGACCATACATGCCTCCTTACTCCGAAATGGGTCCACCCCATGTTAGGCCAAGGCACAACCCTCATTCTCCAGGCCCTTATCCTCCTCCCCAAGGTCCAGTTCCTCACGGATTTGATGGATCTGGTCCACCTCGTCCCTTTGATCCACAGCCTCCGTTTCCTCGAGGAATGGAGCATAATGTCCCACCTAATGTTGAGCGTGTTCCTCCATATCATTATGGTGGTGAGCAACAAGGTTATGGCCCTCCACCTCTTCCATTTGATGGTCTGCCTTCCCCAAGAATGTTTGCTCCCCTCCAAGTAAGTCTCTTCTTCCTCCAAGGTAGAGTCATTATTGTTTGAGAAACCATTAGTAGGGTTCTGTAACTTGTGGTGGAGGCTATAGTTCTCTAGCTTCCCAGTGATATTGTCTAATTATGATTTTAAATTAGTAACAATATTTCTTAAATGGCTAGCACATAATCGTATGACTAACTGCTTATTTGTTTTTACATGGAACAGCATCAGCCTTTCAGTGGTAGCAATCCTCGAGGACCTGATTTCGGTCCAAGACCTCATGGAAGGTGATATATTTACTGACTATGTAACTACACTATGATGAGATCTTTCAAAAGGAACACCAAGTATAAAATGTTTTAATACAATTTTTAATTATTACTACTATGAACAGTGGAAACCAGGGTCCAATTATGACAAACTCGACTGTTGAGGTCGTGATACCTCAGTCGATGCTGGGGCATGTGCATGGAGAAAACAATATCAATCTGGTCGACATAAGGCAGGTAAAGTTCATTTTGTTCTCTTCTCTTGGTGGGAAAGTGAGGAATCTTTTGAGGAAGTGACGAGTTTGTTGAAATAGTAAAAGATTTGATTTTTTGCTCCCTAATAAGCTTCACAAAGTTTGAAGCATTACTCTTATCCAAATTGAATTATGTCAGATATCTAGGGCAAAGGTGGATGTTTATGGTCCCAAACCCGGGGCCACTGAAGGAGTCGCGGTGGTGGTTGGGACTCCGGATCAAGTGCACGCTGCTCAGAGCCTAATTCATGCTTTCATCTTTTGTGGACAGGCATTTTAACTCTTAAAATATTCTATAAGGTCAAAGTATTGCACATGTAATTTTTTGTATCGCAGTTTCAAATCTTACAACTTTCTTCAAAGTTGATTCGATTCTAACTGATCAGATCTGTGCTTATGTTAGCATTCCCCGAATGACCATGTAAGCTCTATTAGTTTGTAGTAGGTTCTATTTTTGAATGATTTGTCTCGACTGATGGTGTAGTTTGTCTAATTTGAATAGTTTAGGGTGTACTTTTTGTACATATATTATGTTTTCTATCATATTGCTGTGGGCCAATTAGCAAATTAGTGCCGAACTTATACATGTCCATATCCATACCAAATTTAACATTTGCTACAAGTTCGTCAGTAAGTTGTAAGCTTTGAGACTATGTGACATTGAATTTCTGACGAATTTGACTTTCTAAATTTGTGAAAGTTATTTTTTCCAGAACAATTGCATTTGTATTCTAACTCAATCCAAATTGGTGAAATGTATCAAATTATCATTTTGTATTTGTATTCATCTTCATTTTTTTCAGTGGGGGCAAAAGATAAATTAGAAGAAAAAAAATTGAAATATACACTACTACATTAAAAGTCAGGGGTGGAAATTGCCCCCTGGACCTTGAACAACTCCGTCACTGGCTGGACGCACTAGGTGTGAGAGGACATCCTCGGGCTGGAGACGCAGGCTGAAAGACAACAGGTGTTCAACAGGAATATCCAGCCAAGTGCAGGCGCAAGCAGCAACTCGAGCACACCCACGACGTGGGATGACAGGAGAGAGTTGTGCATGCTCACATGTTGGGCAATCTGGAAGGCGAGGAACTGGCGGGTGTTCGACAACACCAGGCCGTACGCGGGAGCGGTGGTCACCGAGGTAGCCAACACGATGAACGAGCTTACCACGACGTGCTGCAAACAGACCAGGCCATGGGAGCAGCACAAAATACCGAGCCACAAATGTAATACGTGGGGGAAACCGGAACCGGGGACAATCAAAATAAACTGTGATGCGGCATGGTGCCCGACCACAAGGCTCGGGGGACTAGGCGTTATCGCAAGAGACCATTCGGGAAACATGTATGGAGGGAGGCACGAATCGATCATAGGTGGCTCGGTGGAGGAAGTGGAGGCAATGGCCATTCTAGAGGGTATCCACTTGGCGAGAGATATGAGATGGCAAAATATTGTCATCGAGTCAGACGCAGAAGGTGTAGTCAAACGTCTAGATGGATCTGTATCCTTATGGAGAGTTGATGCGATAGCATCAAATGTCTGAGCTCTGGTGAGGACGATTAGCAACGTATCTTGGCATGCCATTCCGAGAATGACCAATCAGTGTGCGGATTGTGTTGCTACGTTAGCAAAATTAAGGGTGTGTCCTTCGAATTGGGTTGAAAAAACCCCACCCGATCTTTGTCGTTTAATGTTGTTAGACAATACTTTGTAACGAGTTTTGTTTCACTTGTTTTTGGAATGAAATCGTGTTGGTGGAAGAAAAAAAAAAGACTTGAGCCTTTTCAATATCGCCCTCCACACGAGATATCTGAACTTGGGCATCTTTAAGTTAAGCTGTTGATCCTTGTATTGGATGATGTGCATAAGATCTTCTTGGACTTCCTTCAATTGCACCAACTTGCTAAGAGATCCTTTTTCGAGAGTAGCGACCCTCTCGTTTAATTGAGATAGCTCATTCAACAGGACCCAACTTTTGGAAGCCTCGAATCTCTTGGGCCAGCATACGTCCAGAATGAACAAGATGTCCACAAGGCAGTTTTTTCATCACACAAGCATCGGGACTCGGGTGTATGAAATATTAAGAGCACTACATATTTGGTCTGCATTTTACGTAGTTAGGATAATGCTTTGTTTTTAATTTTTTTTTATATATAATATGAGTTATTTTTTATAGTACATAGTATAACATTTATTTAAATTATTTCTAGGTGAATATAGACTAAAATAATTTTCAAAAACAATAATAAGTTTACTGTTATAAAGTTATTTTTAAGTAAATATACACTTTAATAATATTTCAAAAATATTAATGTTATAAGTTTGAATTGTTTCAATAAAAAAACGAATGAAATAATTAATTATGTAGATAATTCATTATAAATTATACTACGAAATACAAAATTATATTAAGTGTAGTTGTTCATGAAATTAGTTAAAAATACATGGGTCATTAATTAAAATGAATATTAACAATAAATAATAAAATAATAATTAATACTTTTAATTTAAATATTTTATATATATAGTTTTCTAACTTAGTGCATATGTTTACAAAAGACTATTAAAATCATTATTAGTTTTTCATTTATTTTAGTAATAGTAATAATATATTATATTTTTATTATATTAATAGTAATATAAATATATAAAACAAATATTTTTAAAATTGTAAAAATAAATATTAATGTCCGTATAGTACTCTTAATTAAAGTTTTATGGTTCATTACTTTATCAATGTACATATAAAAACATTAGTATTTTTTCTAACAATAGTAACTATCTTTAATGTTTTTATATCCATATTATATTTTATCTATTTTGATAATTGTAAATTATATTGATTTTATAAATATATAACATTTAATTTCGTGATATAGTTAAAATTTATTTTGATATTATTGTAATAAAGTAAGTGATGTTCATATGTGACTTATGTCTTATTTTATAAGAGTATTATGTGATCGATGAAATGTATCTTTAATTTATTTTAATTCGTAAAAGTAAACTTTTAATATCTGCATACTTGATATTCATAAAATATTATATTATATATTTTATTTATATATAATTTTCAATTCATAAAATATATTTAAGAAAAAAAATTCAATTATAATGTGAAATAAAGAGCGAAGGGTTAATTATAAAAAAAAACTTTGAGAAAAAACTAAACAGCAAACCTACCTAAACAGCAAATTTTTTGACAAACAATAAACCAACCTTTTTGAATTGAGCAATCAACAAACCTACCTCAAATTTTCATTATGTTTAAAGGATTTTTCAATGTTTGAAGGAGTTATTAAGTCGTAATACATTTCCTTAAAATACTTCAACTAATGTTGACTTAATAACTCATTCAAACATTGAAAAAATCGTTCAAACCTAATGAAACTTCGAGGTGGATTTGTTGATTTCTCAAATCCAAAAGTTTGATTTGTTGTTTGTAAAAAAAATTGGTTTGCTGTTGGGGTTTTCCTCAAAGTTCGATTTAGTTTTTGGTAATTAACTCTAAAGAGAAATTATATGTGTTTTGTAACTTATTTTAATAATGAACGAGAGACTTTGAAAGATTTCAAATTGATTTACGTGAGAATGAAAATTTTATAATTAACATGGATCAATTAGATGAAGGTAATTTAACGTTAGGGGGAGAAAATAAATAAATAAATAAAATCTTCTTGTCAAAATTTCGATGGAGACGTAAGTGAAATTTGTATTCTAATTAGAATATTGTTGTTTTTTTGTGTGTGATTTAGTCACATTATATATATATATAGATTGTACTTCCACAAATAACGAATGTATCCGTCTGGGCCAGAGACTTATCTTCGGGTCCAAGCTGAAACACGACTGGCAGACTGGATTGACAGTGAGAGGAAAGAATGGAAGCTAGATGAGGTTAGATCTGCTCTGAATAGCACGGAGACTCAGTGGGTGCTGGAGGTCCCTATCCCGATGGTGACCATAGGTGATGAGCTTAGATGACCCTTCGAGAGGAAGGGAAGAATCACAGTCAGGTCTGCATACCATCATCTCAGAGATCAAGAGGGCTGCAACCATCAAATTCCTACCAGCGTGCCCTCAATGCCTCGACCTGATGCTGGTTTATGGACAACAGTATGGAAATCCAAGGTAATGCCTAAGGTTAGAATGTTCGGGAGAGCCTTGCGAGGAGAGGCCTGCAGGTGGGGGTTCTCTGTCCCATGTGCCCCGAGACTGAGACTATCGAACACCTGCTGCTGGAGTGTGTATGGGTGCAGAGGGTGTGGGAGGACCTATTGGGCTTAACTAGGGGTGAGCGGTTCCGGGTACCCTGTAAATTTAGGAATTCCCGGAACCTACCCAGTTTAAAACTGGGTATTAAATTTGGAACCGGAACCTACCCGTTTAATTTTGGAACCGGAACCTACCCGGAACCTGTTTGTACAAACGGTTCCGGGTACCCTGTTAGGAACCGGTTGCTTCGCATCCTCATTTCGGTTCCGATTTGGTGCTGATTCGGTTCTGATTCAGTATTGGTTCGGTACATGGTCTGATTCAATTCCGGTTCGGTTCCGGTTCACAAACAGCAATATACTCAACAATATATCATACAAAGTCTGTAATACAGATTTGCGTAGCCTCTGTTCTGATTTGCGTAGCAATATATTCCATTCAGATTTGCGTAGCCTCTGTATATCTAATGGATGTCCTACTCTAATTGTTTATTTGTGGATGTACAGCACAATAGATTTGTCCTACTCTAATGGATGTACAGCAGTGCTCAATTCTGCTGCTTCCCGTGCCATCCTTGCTCACTACTTTAATGGCATATGTTGTGTCCGGAAGAAGTCCTCTCAAACGGTAGTTTCCATATGAATCAGTTAATGTTGCCTCGTAGTAGCCTTTCGACTCTGAACAGGCTTCTACTGAAACGCCATCCTTTGGCTGACCTGACAACAGAGTTACCGTGCCTGTAGCGCTGAAGAGATAAGACAGAACAATGGTTAATAAACGTTCAACTAAATCTCGGAAAATTATTTTTCATACGCGAAAAGGATATAATAGTTAACTGACAAAGATAATTATTCAAAATGCATTTTTCCGTATTTTTTTTAATAACGAGGACACTTGGCTTAGTCAAGAAAAACTGGGCTCGTGAAAATCTTTTTATTTTATTTTCCTTGTTTCATCTGTAATCAATTTGTTTGTTTTTTCTTCTGTATTCATTATTATCAACGAGCCTATGTATCTCATGACGTATCAGTAGAAGGTCTAGAGCTGTGAAAACATGCATATTTGTTATTATTTATCATCATAATCAGCTAAATGCATATTGAATTATGAATATACAACCCTTAGACAGGAGAGAAGTAAAAACCTGTATGCAACACGTGTTGCCTGGAAGACTATTTCTTTGGATTCACCAGAACCAAGTTCTATTGCTTGCGCTGCAGGTGAGAATGCATATTCCTGCAAGAAAGATAGGAAAATGAGTGATTATTTAAAAAATGTGATGGTTAACTAAACTTGGTTTCTGAAGTTTATCATCTTTGTGGTCAGACAATTAATTATGAGGCGAGAAAAGGGTCTCTCTAACAGTCTAACAATAAACAATGAAATCCAATATCCATTAAGTAATACAAAAGCAGTAAAGATGATACATGTGTAATACCTTAAGCAGAGGACGCAAGTAGAAACTTCCAGGAAACAAGTTATCAAATAGAAAATTTCCACCAGTGCAGAGGTTATAGGACATCCATTAGATATACATTAGATATAGGACATCCACAAATCTTGCGTAGAGTAGAGATTGCAGTTAATTGCTTCCTTCCTGAACATGTTTCCATTACATTAAACTCTAGTATTGTGGGAAATAGTATCAACGAACAGAAACATTAAACTCTAGTTCTCAAGTGGTGGCAACAGATTCATACATACATACATACAGTTGAACCAATAGATTGATGTATGTACAGCAACAGAAAACAGATGGATTGATGCAGAATAACTCTACAAGGAACAAGGAACAACAACAGCTTAAGCAATCACAGCAATCACAACAAGTTACCGTGGACAAATGGAGAAGGCCGAGAAGCTGCGCTGGATACCTGAAGAAGAGAGAATGGAGAAAGCCGAGAAGAGCTGCTGGTTAGAACTTAGAATGGAGGCTCTGGCTGACGGACCGTAACTTAGTTATTGCTTAGTAGGGTTTCTAATTTTTAAAAAAAATATATAGAGAGAGAACCGGTTCCGGTTCTTTTAGGGTACCCATATAGGAGAACCGGAACCGGAACCGAACAAAGAGGTTCTTAATTTTTTTTCCCGGAACCTACCCGATTTTTAAAACATCTACCCGGAACCTACCCGAAGTGTCGGTTCCGGTTCGGTTCCGGGTCCAAATGGGTAATTTGCTCACCCCTAGGCTTAACCGATCCAAGAGATGGCTGTAACAGCATATTTCAGTGGCTCTATAAGAGACGGAACGATCAGACGGGATCCAGATCGGGTGATGAACCAGATGGCAGCTGGTCCTGACAGGTTGCTGGCATATCTGGAAGTGCAGGTGTGCAGTCGTGCATGAAGGTAGGGTCCCAAACTCGACCCAGATGGTGATCGGGGTTAGGAGGTCAGTGATCGAACAGAGTCTCCTTTATTCGCAGCATAGCCAATCCGTTCCAATGCAGGTGCAGTAGGGGTCCGAGCCGTGTGTTGTTCTGCAGTTTCATCAGTTTGCTGCGAACCAAGGAGGGGGCTTAGGGGCATCGTCGAGCTCCTCCAGTGATCACGTGTGGGTGAAACTGCGACACAGGTGGATCAAGATCAATGTCGATGCGGCTTGGTCTCGTGCGGAAGGTAAAGGAGGTATAGGAGTGGTAGCCCGGGATCATAGGGGATGTGTCGTTGCTGGTTTCCAAACTTCCGAGATGTCGGTTTCCATAGACGTCTTGGAAGCAAGAGCGATTTTGTTAGGTGTGAAACTAGCAATCGAGTATAGGTGGGAGTCAGTCATTATTGAGTCGGACTCGGAAGTGGATATTAACCACATTTTTGGGATAGATCATTTTTGGGAAATAGAAACTATTATACAAAATAGTTTAGTTTTGGCCGGGTCTATTTGTAATTTGTCTTGGAATAGGATCCCAAGATCCGCAAACCAACGTGCGGACTGGGTAGCAAAGTTTGTTATAGGGGATGTGTAATTGTCCATCTTTCACTTGTTGTCGATGGACTCGGGTTTGTATCGGGAACAAGATTGTTCCCAATTTTGTGAGTAATATACAAAGTTATTGTGGCAAAAAAAAAAAAATCTGATTGGTCTGATTCCCTGATGCCGAGCTCCACAGCCCGCGGAAGACAACGACCATGTTATGGGCCTAGACTAAGAAGGATCTCCGTTAATTGGATCCGTTGGGCTGGGTTAGTTAGGACCGACATTTCCTATATGTAACAGGAATTGCCAGATGGTCGAATAACATGAATACTGTTATTGAAATTCTATCTATCTCTCTCTCTCTCTCTCTCTCTCTATCTATCTATCTCTATCTCTCTCTATTCTCTTTGTTTTCTTCCTTCATTCTGTTACTCTGTCCAAATATCCGTTAGAATCCACCTGGGGATACTAACATTTGGTATCAGAGCCATCCACATGGCTTTCACCACTGCAGGCGACCTCCGTGGCGACAGAGACACGGGCGCAGAAGGATGCCAGAGTTGACGCGACTCTGGATGATCACCACAGAACGTTATCGGAGCTCAAGCTGACCACAGAGAAACTGGTGGCCCTCGGTGAACGCCACTCTTCCTGCTTCGAGAAGCTTGAGGCGTCGATGTTAGTTTTGACGGCAAGACAATCAGAGATGATGAAGGATTCCAGTATTTTAGGAGACGGATCAAGTGTGACAAGGAATGGGCCAATGAGTGATCAAGAGATAGCACCTGACAGGGGAAAGGGTCCTGCAGTGGTTCATCACAAGGTCCGGAACGAAGAAAGCAAAGAGGGTCAGCATAGACAAACGACGAAGGATTATTCGTCCAAGGAATATCACAGTCGTGGAAACAGTGAAGGTAAGTCCTCGTTCAGATTGGGAAGGATTGATTTCCCTAGATTTTCAGGAAATGATGTGTATAGTTGGATTTATCGTTGTGAACACTATTTTGAGATTGATGAAACACCCGATGATGCAAAGCTGAGGATAGCTGCAATACACTTAGATGGAGAAGCCTTACAATGGCATCAGGGATTCATGAAGTTACAGGCGAAGCAAGGAAAAATACTGGGTTGGTCTGACTATGTCAGTGTGATTTTGGCGAGATTTAGCGAGGAGCTCTATGGGGATCCTGTTTTGAAAATGAAGAATTTGAGACAAGAAGATTCCTTGGCTGATTATCAAAGGGGGTTTGATGCCCTCCTACACAAGGTGCAGTTGGTGGAGAACATATCAGAAGGGGTAGCTGTCAGCCAGTTCTTGGGTGGCCTGGAAACTAGACTGCAAAGCTCGGTTAGACTACATAAACCGAAGAAGCCTATGCTACAGCTAAGTTACATGATTCAGTACAGACAAACCTTAAGAAACAACGTTCCTTTATTCAACCACGGATTGTTCCAGCACCATACAGACCACATGCTAGTGGACAACATCTCAGGGACTGCTACTGGCACAACTGGAAAAGTAAGAACGACAACAGGATCTGTCATTAATCGTAATCCCCGACTCACGACCAATAAAGAGATGGAAGTAAGGAGGGCGAAGGGCTTGTGTTACTGGTGCCCTGAGCGTATACGGTTGGACATAATTGTCGTGAGAAACAAGTTTTCGTCATAGAAGTGGGAGAAGAAGGCGATACGGAACTGGCAGAAACAGAGGAAGCTATGGAATCGATGGAAGAAACGCCAGAAATCTCGATACATGCCCTCACAGGAGCAGTCTGTTACTCAACTATGAAGGTAGAAGGAATGGTGGAGGGTAGAAGACTGCAAATGCTCATAGACTCGGGAAGCACCCATAATTTCCTAGACGCTACAATGGCAACCAAACTGGGATGTAAGCAAGAAGAGATAGCACCCCTATAGGTATTGGTAGCAAATGGTAATGAGATGCAGTGTAATCAGATATGCAAAGGGTTTAGTTGGACGATGCAAGACCATCAATTTGAGACGGATGTATTTGTTATACCCTTAGAGAGTTATCATATTGTATTGGGGGTTCAGTGGTTATCCACACTGGACAATATTTTGTGGAACTTCAATAACCTTTCAATGAAGTTTTTGAAGGGTAGGGAGATGTGTGAGCTGAAGGGGAGTAATAAATTATCAGTGCACATGACATCGGTAGCATCGATGAACAAGCTGCTGCTGAAGGTGGATGACATTGTCAGTGTCCAATTGTGCAGTCTGTCTTTGAGTATGGAACCAAACAGCTTGCAGCATCAGATCTTCGCAGCTCAGGTGGTGGAAGACGCTGAGGTTGCACCTGAAGTGACCAAGGTTTTGCAGCAGTTTGAGGATATCTTCAAAGAACCGCGAGGATTACCTCCTCGAAGGGAAGTCGATCACATCATTCGACTTAAGGAAGGAGCAGCACCGGTCAGTCTTCGCCCCTATAGATACCCTGCTCCTCAGAAAGATGTCATAGATAAGTTGGTGGAGGAGATGTTAGAGGCAGGGGTAATTCAGCCGAGCCGCAGCCCGTTTGCTTCTCCAGTGGTGTTGGTACGAAAGAAGGATGCAACCTGGAGGATGTGTGTAGACTATAGAAGACTCAATGATCTCACAATTAAGGATAAATTCCCTATACCCTTAATTGATGAGTTGTTGGACGAACTACATGGGGCTTGCATTTTTTCTAAGATTGATATGAGGTCCGGATACCACCAGATTCGCATGGCAGAGGAGGATGCATACAAGACCGCATTTCGAACTCATGATGGCCATTACGAGTTCAGGGTTATGCCATTCGGCCTGACCAATGCACCCGCGACATTCCAAGGATTGATGAACCGTATATTTAAGGCTCATCTACGAAGATTTGTGTTAGTCTTTTTTGACGATATTCTCGTGTATAGCAAGGGAGTTGAACAACATGCAGAACACTTAAGGGTAGTATTGGAATTGTTGAGGGTCAATGCCTTGGTAGCAAAAAGATCCAAATGCAGTTTTGGAAGTTCGAGGGTGGAGTACTTAGGGCATGTGGTGACAGCGGAAGGAGTAGCCACAGATCCAAGTAAGGTTGCTGCTGTTCAAGAATGGTCAATTCCCGCAAATGTGAAACAACTACGAGGGTTCTTGGGTTTAACGGGGTACTACCGTAAGTTTATCAAAGGGTATGGGGCTATCAGTAGACCTTTGAAAGGGTTGTTAAAGAAGGATGGGTTTGAATGGTCCGAAGAGGCATCAGCAACATTCCGTAAGCTGAAATGTGCCATGGTGACAGCACCAGTGCTAGCTCTACCGAATCTGGAGGAGATTTTTGTGATAGAAACAGATGCATCTAACTCAGGCATCGGGGCTGTCTTAATGCAGTCAGGACACCCAATTGCATACATCAGTCAGTCACTGTCAAGAAGGCAACAAGGACTGTCCACATATGAGAAGGAGCTTCTAGCGATTCTACTCGCAATTAAGAAATAGCATTTTTATATGACAGGTCGACATTTTGTAATCCGAACATATCACAAAAGTCTTAAATACCTGTTGGAGCAAAGAATTGCAACTCCTTTGCAGCACACGTGGTTGGCGAAACTAGTCGGGTATGACTATGAGATAGTATATAAGAAAGGAGTGGAAAACAGAGCAGCAGATGCTCTGTCTAAAGTAACCAGTTCGACAGTGATGGCAATGACATTATCAGCTGTTTCGTCTAAGTTGATGGAGAATATCAAACAATCTTGGTCGAAGGATGAGGAATGTAGCAGATTGATCAAGGAACTCACAGAGGGAAGAGGTCCCTCGAGATTTTCGTGGGAAGAAGGGTTATTAAGAAGGAAGGGAAAGGTTGTGGTTGGTAGGGATGTTGAACTCAGGAGGACGATCCTTGAGCTACTTCATTCATCAGCATTAGGTGGGCACTCAGGTGCATCAGCGACTTTGCAGAAGTTGGCATCGATCCTGTACTGGAAGGGCTTAAAGAAGAATGTTCGTGAATTTGTAAGGAACTGTGAGATATGTCAAAAGTACAAGTATGAGAGATCGGCACCTGCATGCCTCTTACAACCGTTACCTGTGCCGCACACCATTTTTTCAGACGTGTCAATGGACTTTATTACAGGTCTCCCAAAGTCACAAGGAAGAGAAGTAATCTTAGTGGTGGTGGATCGACTCACAAAGTATGCGCATTTTATCGGATTGAATCATCCTTATGATGCAGCCACCGTTGCACAGGTGTTCATTGATGCAATCTACAGGTTACACGGGCTTCCGAATAGCATTGTGAGTGATAGGGATCCAATCTTTGTTAGCAGTTTATGGCAAGAGCTGTTCAAACAACTGGGAGTTACGATCAAGCTATCTTCAGCATACCATCCGCAGACTGATGGCCAAACAGAGGTAGTAAATAGGTGTTTGGAGTCGTATTTGAGATGCATGGCAGAGGAGCGTCCAAAGACATGGGCAAAATGGCTACCATTAGCCGAGTGGTGGTATAACACCACATACCACTCTACTATCAAGATGACGCCATTTGAGGCTCTTTACGGGATAGCTCCTCCATTTCACATTCCCTACTTCCCTAAAGATTCTAAGGTGGCTGCAGTAGATACCTTGTTGAGAGATCGGGAAGAACATATTGCGATGCTCAAGTTTCTATTGGAAAGAGCAAGGAATCGAATGAAGCAAGTGGTTGATCGAAAAAGGATTGAAAGAAGCTTTGAGGTGGGTGATTGGGTATACTTGAAATTGCAACCATATAGGCAACATTCAATGAAGAAGCACCATCTGCAGAAATTCCAGCAGAAATACTTTGGTCCGTTCAAAGTGTTGGAGAAGATAGGGCCAGTAGCATACCAACTAGACTTGCCATCATCTGCATTGATCCATCCTACAATACATGTTTCGCAGCTTAAGCTGGCTCATGGGGTGAACCATACGCAGGTACCCTTACCTTCAGAGTTTCATGATAAAAACAGACCGGAAGCTATACTAGAGAGGAAGATGGTAAAGAGACACAACAAAGCTGCTACTAAGATTTTGGTTAAATGGGTCGGAGACACTCAAGAGTATGCTACATGGGAGTTTTTAGACGATTTCAAACGATTATTCCCGGACTTTGATCTCGATGACGAGATTGTTCCGTAGGGGAAGGCATTGTTATGGGCTTAGACTAAGAAGGAGCTCCGTTAATTGGATCTGTTGGGCTGGGTTAGTTAGGACCGACATTTCCTATATGTAACATGAATTGACATATGGTCAAATAACATGAATACTGTTATTGAAATTCCATCTCTCTCTATATATCTCTCTATTCTCTCTGTTTTCTTCCCTCATTCTGTTACTCTGTCCAATTATCCGTTAGAATCCACCTGGGGATAGTAACAGACCACCCAGAGAGTCGGAGACGACCCATCAATCATTTCCCTACTCCTCCTCAATCGAAGAATCAGAAGTATCTTCACATGCAAGACACGAAGCAACCTCTTCAATTTATTCAATCTAATCCAAGATTCTGTCTTCTTTGTAACCACAAACTCTTTTCTTACAGCTGAGGTCGCGAAGATTGTGCTTTCTGGGTTTTCGCCTATCATTTGTCAATTTTGCTTTATGGTGAAATGAATTGGAGGATCATTGATCTAGAATCTAGGTGTGATTATATTTAATGTAGTGGATATCTAAGCTAATGGCTCGGAATAGATCATCGTCTTCGAACAAATGGAGGTATTTCAATCCTGCATATTACTTGAAGAGGCCAAAGAAATTAGTTTTCTTGTTCGTTGCGTTTATTTGCGCCAGTTTGGTGCTCTGGGATCGACAGACTCTCGTCAGGGACCACGAGGTATTCGTCTTTTTGTAATGTGGTTTGTTTGTTATCTGCTTTGCTTGCTTTGATGGTGAAGCTTTATCTAAAGACTGACCTGTGAATACGTGTGTCGATTTGGGGATCAAATCTTGCTTTTGTTAGGAGTACAATATTTTGATTTATAGGGAAATGAATGTCAGTCACTTCGAGACTCCTAAGTGTAATTTGAGAGTGACATTCTGGGTATCTTCTTGTCCAAGTTTAGGTTATGAATCACATTCACATACATAGGCTCGTAGTTACTCAAAAACTTAATGATTCTAAATTGATCCATTTGATCACTCATAACCCGCTCTCTTAAGGCATTACTTTCTTTTCTGACCGTTTTAGTCATTCATCTGCTCTCTCTGGATCGAGTTTTGCCCTAGAAGAAATTGCTATCGTTCTTCTTCATGAACACAAATTTTATCGGCCATACCTATAAATCTGGTGCTTTTATGTGGATGATCCTATTAATGATCCATATTGTGCCTATTTTTTGGTTTAATAGCTCTAGAGCAGACATGAACTTTGGATATCATAATAGAAAGAATTAGGATGCGCTCACCTTCCATATTTTCATCTACTTTGCTGCAGTATGTTGTTTGTTTTATTTAATTCACTAACAGGGTATTCTGATTTGCAGGTTGAACTTTCAAAGCTAACTGGACAAGTAGCAGAATTACGAGATATGGTAGGACCATAGGATACATCATCCTTGATATGCTTGATCCATTGTATTTGTGATCCTTTTTGCTATACCTTGATGTTTTAACTATTTAACCTATGTTGCTCCTATAGAATTTATTGCACATACTCCATGTCGTGAATTTGTTTTATCATACTTGGTAGAACTTTTAAATGGTTCTAACTGCTTAAAAGGTGAATGCCAAGTCCAAGGTACAGATTAAATGGTGGAGCTCTGAGTTTAACTTTTCAAACAAACCCTGTTCTTTTACTTTCCTGTTTGGGGGCAATGTGTACAACCTGTAATTTTAGACTTAGCCATATCAAATGAATTCTAGAAAAAATAAAAATGATTTGGTCTCGAACGTTAATTTCTGAATCAAAGTTAGCGTGAATCATGATTTGTTGTTTTAAAGAAAAATTATTTGGTGGCTGATAAATAGTTTCTTCTTCCAGCTGGAGAGTTTAGAAAGCAGACATAGAGATTCAGGTGGTAAAGATGCAGTTGATACTGATGAATTTCCTTCAAAGAAAATGTCGCTTCCTGATGATCCAGTGGACAATGAACGGAGGGAGAAAGTAAGGGAAGCTATGGTGCATGCATGGAATTCATATGAAAAATATGCTTGGGGCCACGATGAACTTCAGGTAACTCTCTAAGCTTTCTAGAGCGAATCTTGTGGATGGTCTCTGTCATAATTATTGATACTTGCCACATAATGTTATCCCAGCCACATAATATTGTATTTGGTTTAACAGCCGCAGACAAAGAGTGCAACTGACAGCTTTGGTGGTCTTGGTGCAACTCTTATAGATTCACTAGATACGTTGTATATCATGGGACTCAATGAAGAATTTGAAAGAGCTCGAGAGTAAGTTTCTGTTTTTCTTAATATTCGTATTTAGACTGGGGACTGTTTGTGTTTGTTTGTTTAAATGACTCACAAAGCCAAGTTCTTTATCAAGGGATTAAATGTGTGATTAACCTACTCTTGACATGCATAAATGGATTGTAGTATAGCTATTTTATTCCCTGATTAAACTGTTTTATATAATAAGATGAATGGTTCTGTTGAATCATTGGACTGTTTTGTTTTGCAGGTGGGTTGCGAATTCATTGGACTTTAACAAAGATTATGATGCAAGTGTGTTTGAGACAACCATAAGGTTGCTTCCTAAGCTTTAGCTTGTAAATACTTTTTTCATTTCTTACTTGATTTCACGATGAATCAAAATCAGGATGAATCAAAAATGCAGGGTTGTTGGTGGACTTTTAAGTGCTTATGATCTTTCTCAAGATAAGGTCTTTCTTGAGAAGGCTCAAGATATTGCTGACAGACTTTTACCTGCGTGGAATTCACCTTCCGGTGTTCCCTATAATATCATTAATTTGGCCCATGGAAATCCACATAACCCCGGATGGACAGGGGTAAGATTGTAAATCTTTAACCACAGCTAGTTGGATTTGAGATTAGTAATATTTAATCCACATTTAAATTTAGATATTTCTCACATTTTCAGGGAAATAGTATATTAGCAGATTCAGGGACAGAACAGCTCGAATTTATTGCTCTTTCTCAAAGGACAGGGGATCCAAAATATCAAGAGAAGGTATCGATAACACGACTCAGTTGAGATGTAGATTTCAGTAATCTTATCTTATCATATGAGATCAAGTAAAATATGCAGAACTCCATTTTTATATATTTACTAAATGTGGGTGTCATTATCTCTTACAAAAATAGTATGGCACTCACTTTTTAATTCTTTAAGGGTCTTTTACCATTTCCTTCTAGTTATATATGCATATATATTCTCAAGAATTGGTAAATCAGGTGGAAAATACGATACTAGAGCTCAACAAAAGCTTTCCTGACGACGGATTGATGCCCATCTTCATCAATCCAGACTCTGGAAGAGGATCTTACTCAACTATAACATTTGGAGCCATGGGTGACAGGTATTTTCACATTTGAAAACTGGAATATTTTTTTAAAACTTAAATTTGCTTGGAAATTTTTAAATTGATGTTCCATATGCAGTTTTTATGAATATCTACTTAAAGTTTGGATTCAAGGAAACAAAACTTCAACTGTAAGGCCTTATAGGTAACAAGCTTCTGTTCTGTTTTTCGTTTTCAATTATAAGTTGCAGTTTTTCCAGACCGAGATTAAGCGAGAATGAGAAATAAATATACTTTTGGGCGAAGTTTAGAATTTTAGTTCATACTAGTTAGTTATTAGTTTTGTAAATTTTGACAAATTTGCAATCTGACTGGCATTGTAAAAAAAAATTGAAGCAGAGAAATGTGGGAGAAATCCATGAAAGGCTTATTGAGCTTGATCAAGAGGACAACACCATCAAATTTTGCGTACATTAGTGAAAAGAGTGGCATTTCATTAAATGCTAAAGTAAGTTCAAATTTCACATGTGTATGCTGCTGCATGGAGGATTTACTTGACCATTTTTGAGCCAAATCTCCAAAAAATTACATTTTGATGTAACCTTATGTATTTATTTTATGCATTTTGTGTATAATGCAGATGGATGAATTAGCATGCTTTGCTCCAGGAATGATAGCCTTAGGATCATTAGGGTACGGTCTAGATGAATCTAAGAAGTTCCTGTCTCTTGCAGAAGAGGTGAGCGATGCTATACAAATAAAACTTAGTATTGGACAGAAAGAGTTAAAACTTTGTGAAAAATAGAATCTCCTCCATTTCAAGAAACTGTTGACTACCTCAATTACTATTTCCCTGAGAAGGTAGCACTTCGTCAGTTATTTTTTACTCAAAATTTCACATTTTGTAGAATCTTCCATAAGTGAATTATAAGTTTATAATGGGGTAATGCACCTAAAATGATCGCTTCAGTCGGGTTTATCATTCTTGATATATGTTATTATATATATCTCATTGGTGTCTGATTTGGATATAGCTTGCTTGGACGTGCTACAACTTTTACCAAACTACACCCACAAAATTAGCAGGGGAAAACTACTTCTTCCATGCCGGGCAGGTATGTCTCGAGCTGTATTCTTCTCGATTTACTGCTGCAGTAACTTTTATTAAGTAAGAAAATAAAAATCTTAATTTTCAGGACATGTCTGTTGGTACATCATGGAATATACTGAGACCGGAGACTGTGGAATCACTATTCTACCTATGGAGGTTAACTGGAAACTCAACTTACAAAGACTGGGGTTGGGACATTTTTCAAGCTTTTGAAAAGAACTCGCGTGTCGAATCAGGATATGTCGGTCTGAAAGATGTAAGCATTTCTCACCATATTTTTACTTATATAGTTATAATTTAAGCTTCATAATAAACACTCTGAAATCATTTCAGATGGACTTCACTCATCGTTCATACCCAGAATTAAAAGTTCAATCTTGTCCATGAAATGAGCTTCCTAGTTCCTACTTTATTCTTAAATTCATGTTTGTCTCTACATGATTCAATTCAAAACAATTTTTATTTTTTGTTCATTGGTTTACTATAGTTTCTGATGTTTTGTACGGTTATTTCAGGTAAATTCAGGAATGAAAGACAACATGATGCAGAGTTTCTTCCTTGCAGAGACCCTCAAGTATTTGTATCTGCTGTTTTCTCCACAATCAGTCATTTCTCTAGATAAATGGGTATTCAACACTGAAGCACACCCTTTAAAGATTGTCACACGAAATAGTGAAGAGAAACATGAAATTTCGGATAATCCAGTTATCAAGTTGCGCAACCGAAGAGCGGGATGATTGAGGTCAGAAGATTATTGATTCTCTTTTTGAGGTGAGGATATATTCAATGTATAGAAAGATTATCTTGAAACCCACAAAACGATTGATTGAATCTTCTTCTCTTGTGGAATGAAGGGTTTTGGATTCGTTAAGAGTTTTTTTTTCTTTCCCCCACTGAAGGTTCTATGCACTTGATTTAGTTTCTTTTATTAGAGATGGATGGCATCACTTTGATGATTGATATTTTGATACATTTGAGGGGAAAGCTAGTGTTTATGCCTATGGACTAAGTTCGAGATAGATAGGATAGATGGCATCACTGTGTGTTTGATGATGCTATGTATGATAAATGGAAGGTAAGGGACTAGGATGGCGTCGCTTAAAAATGGTACTAAAAAATAGTGTAAATAGTCTCAAATCTCAATACACTTATATATTTATTTGTATAATTTTGCATTCATATGTTTGAATATGTTATTGGGAAAAGTATGAAAAACCACTCGGATGTATGTTTTTTTAGCAACTTGACCCGGATGTTTTTTGTCGCAATTAATAAAACCTGTATGATTCATTTTGTTTGTAACACCACCTTTCGTCAATTTGACCGGTTAATTGTCATGTGCCTTGCACGTGACATCGTTAAATTTGAACCGAATGTTGTAAAATGATTGTTGTGCCCCTAACATTCCATCACCTTGTCTCGCTACCTTCTTCTTTAGTTATTTCATTACTCCTTCCCCCCAAAACCGAAGCTTTCCACCGAAACTCCCCTCCCCCGAAATCCCCTGCAAATCCTCTGCTATCTCCCCCGAAACCCCACCGTGCCGATCGGTTTCTTACTTCCCCGACTGGTGTTGTTCGTCCCGATCGAAGATTCGTCGTCGACTGGTGCTTCAACCGACAGAAGACTCCCAACCGAAGACTCCCGACTGGTGTTGTTCGTCTCGACTAGTGTTCCACCGATTGAAGGTTAGTGTAAAACTCACTCTGTTGTTGTTGTTGTGGGTTGTTGGAAGTCCATTGTAGTGTCTGAATGCCTTGTTCTGAATGCTTGTTGTGTTGTCTAAATACCGTGTTTACACTTTTGCAATTAATTACGAAGGAATTTTTGTCGACGGAATTTGGGTTGGGAAAACGGAGGTCACCGATTTAACTGAGCACTTAATCACTTATGACACACTGGAGTTGTTTTTGGAGTACTACAACTTAGTAACAGGCGGATGTATTTGCTATATCCCCATGTTATCTGTCGTTTTAAGGGACACGGATAACAGAATCTTCCCACTTGCTTACACATGGGTTGAAGCTGAGAGCGGGAACTCATGGACGTGGTTCCTAGAGCTGTTGAATCAAGATATTGGTAAGGACAAAAGATGGGTTATTATGTCAGTCAGACAGAAGGTTAATCCATGCAAATTCATGCAGCTGTTAATGTAGACGATATGAAATTATAACTGCTATATGTGTGTGCTTTTGTATGTGTTTCCACCTTATTAGTTTACGATATGAAATTATAACTACCATATGTTTGAAGGTGTGTTTGTTCTGTTTTAGGGGTTAATAACAGCAGTGGAAGAAACTATGCCAGGAACTGATCACAGATTTTGTGCGAGACATATCCATCAAAACATGTTGGCCAGACTCTAGTGGAAAGGGTTAGGTCAAGTGCCCCAGAGTTATCAACTTGTCGGGCTCTAGTGTTATCTCCCCAACCATTAAGACTGGAAAAACAAAGAAGAAGCAAACGAAATAGTGGACTCGTACTTCACCGCGTTTTGGAAAAATATCTACTCAGTGAACTACTATAAATTATGCTGTTTTGTTTTGGGAAGGTTGCCATTTTGTTGAATGTTGTAAATGCTAAAACTTCCCCGTCTTTTGGAAGGACAAACCTAACTGGTGGATGTTTTGGAAGTGTTAAAGTAGTACAACTGTTGGTGCTTTTGTTGGATCACAGTTGGATTGTTGCCAAACAGGTTAGTTTTGGGTCCTACAACAACACAAGTCAGGTTGCCGATGTATTCAGGAAAACATAATGGTGGAAATACACATAAATATGCAAACGTAAGGGCTAGAAACATTACAATTACATAAACTAGTAGGTTCATAAAATATTCATTAAACTTACATATATGCCAAATAAATTACAAAGTACATAACTTAAAACTTAAAACAAGTAACTGACTACATCTTCAACATATGGGCAACAACAATAACAACAACTAAGAAGGATGTCACACACTGCAGCTGCTGATTTCTATTACGCAACACAGCAATTTCATTGTTCAATTCAGATTCCTTTGATACAAACTTTATCGTTTCTCTCCTTCCGTGGATCTGCGTCGATCTGCCCAAGCAAATAAATCACAACCACTCTTCAAAGAATTTGAGTGCTGCACAGAATTAAGAAGAAATTAGGGTTTCAAAAAACCCTAAAATTGAAAAACGGTACACAATCGACCGTACCTTCGAAATTAAATCAAGTAATTGACTTCATTACCTGGTTCGAACGTTAGATCTGAATTCGCCAAGGGAAAAGTGGGAAGAGTTGGGACGTCAAGGAGGAGTGAGCCTCAAAATGGTTCGAACGGTTCTCAAATAAAGGATGAAATATACATGCTAGGGGTATTTTAGGTATATATCATCACGTGCGGAACATGTGATTTCAAATTGACAGAAAATGAACCACAGTGATGGAAAGATGGAGTTACCAACAATTGCAAACATATGGGTGTGAAGACAAACTATATGGGTGCAATTACCAATCTTGGGAAACATCCGGGTGGTTTTTCATATTTTTTCCTATGTTATTTGTACGTCTATTACTATTCTAACCATTTTTTCGTTAAATATATATAAAATGATAATTCTATCATATGGTTCATCTTCAACACTAAATTAAACTTTAAAATACAGATTTAAATTAACCTAAATTTACATTTTTCAATTTGAATACAATCTAAAGATATTGATTTGGGTTGAATACGGTCAAAATGTACATTTTTTGGTTGATTCTGAATTCAAAACTGAATTTTTGAGTTGAAGATGAATAAGAGGAGAAAATTGACATTTTAATAGAAAACAATCATGTTTACAATCATGTTTACGAGAAAGGCACATTGAGAGTGGATATAGAAGTGTGACACTTTTCCTAGATTAAGATACTTCATCAGGCTTTGTAAACATGATTAGATCCCCTCGAGCCTCGGCCAATATGCTTCCTAGAAGATGTATCAATGTTAGTCTATTTATTATATGGGAAAAGTCTGAAAAACGTCCATCATGTTTGACGAAAATGGTTTTTGGTACAACTTGTTTTTTGACGATGGTTTTTGGTATAACATGTTACAAATTGATGGTAAGTGGACCTTCCGTTCACCTGTCGTTTAATTGTCCCGTTAAGTAGTCACGTGTTTGTCACGTGATCGTCAATTTTCCTTATTTATTTAAACAACAATTAATAAAAGATAATAATACCCTTCACCTATGCATTCTTGATCACTTCAAAAGCATCCTCGTTCTTCTGCAACACTTGAAGGTTTCTTTTCTGCAACACTTGTTGCATTTGCAAGCTTTCCTGATACAAAATCTTTTTATCCACTTCAAATTTTCTCTTGTTCATATTGAGCTTCTGACTTTGCTCTTCCAATTCAAGCAATTGCTTATCTAACTTACTCCTATCAGCATCAAGCTTTTAAGTAAATCTCATAATTCAAAGTGACAGTTGCTATTTCTTTAGACTCTTAATGGCTTTGTGAAGACATTTAACATTTAGTACTATATCTCCAGCATTTTCCTTTTACATGTGGATCTATTACGTGAAAAAAAAATTTTAAAATTTTAATATTTTCTCATTCTTGTTAGGTGAGTACTGAACTAGGACCTTTGGTAAAAACAGAGTCAGAGTACAAAATGAGGGACAAAATGTCTCAATTATTTACCATGTATAATCTTTTCTCTAGTGCCCTTCTCATAAGTTGCCTGGGGTTAATTACCAAATTGGTACCCCAACTTTGCATGGTTTAGTAAGTAGGTACCTAAACTTTTTTTTGCCGCAAATAGGTTGCCCAACTTTGTGAAATTAGCAAATAGGTACCTACCATTAATTTACCGTTAAGAATAAACGGAAAATAACATGAGGAGCAAACAGGTACCTGATCTTGACATGGTTTGGCAAATAGATACCTGAACTTACACTAATTAGCAAGTAGATACCTGAACCGGTTCAAAATCTGGTTCGGTCGAACCACTTTTTTTTTAACGGTTGTCGATTTCGTTAAGTTATTTCCTTAGTTCAACCCCATAAACCCTACTTAGATCCATCGAGAACGTCTAGAGTTGAGTCATGCATGTGTTTGGTATATAAACCCTACATTTTTTATATATAAAAAAAGTGGTTCAACCGAACCAGATTTTGAACCGGTTCAGTTATCTACTTGCTAATTAGTGTAAGTTCAGGTACCTATTTGCCAAACCATGTCAAGTTCAGGTACCTGTTTGCTCCTCACGTTCGTTTATTTTTAACGGTAAATTAACGGTAGGTACCTATTTGCTAATTTCACAAAGTTGGGCAACCTATTTGCGACCAAAAAAAGTTTAGGTACCTAGTTGTCAAATCATGTAAAGTTGGGGTACCTATTTGATACTTAACCCAAGTTGCCTGTCATATTTAGTAAGCTTGAAGTCTGTAAGACTGATTTTTGCCATGGAAGTTGAAGACTTTCTTACTGAAACCCACTTTAGCGATGACGAGATCCTCGAACGTGAGCTTCTCATCTATACGCTTCTGATTGATGAAGTCGAACATCCTTTCGCCCAGAGGACTGCGCAATTGGAAGTACGTCTACAAAGGAAAATCGAACTGTCAGCAGCCAAATTCAACCCAACTGAATTCAATGAACTATAGGAATGTAAAAAGTGTTGATATATAAGAACAGAAAAAATCTATAGAACCACCTTGAAGACGGACCGAGAGACGTGTCAACCTTCACTCTGTTATTGCGTGGCCAAGGAGGCGTACAGAGCCCTAAGGTCTTCCAGTTCCTTGGGAGTGAAAGCTTTGCAACATCGATACCACGAAACATTAATCAAATATGTGCTTCCATGGGATAATCTAGAATGGTGGAAGTAGAGACGAACACATACCTGGAAGCCGAAGCAAATCGACGATCGGCTGGCGTTGATTGAGTGTTACCCATGGCTGCAAATGGAAGAGATGCTGAGAATTCTAGTTCAGAATTACAGCTCCGATAGAAGTATAAGGGTATAAAATGAATTACAAATTATTATTTTTTCAGCATTGGTCACGTGACATTACACGTGATATTTTAACGTCTAAATTGACGTATGTACCAAAAACAATCGTCTTCAAACATATTGTACATAAAACAATCGTGACGGTTGAAAAACCATTTTCGTCAAACATGATGGACGTTTTTCAGACTTTTCCCTAAACTTCGCGTGGAAAATACAAATCATATACTTAGGGATTATGATGTTGCCAAGAAAATGTGAATCGATATTGGCTTCACACTGTTTTGGTTAATTTTTATTGGGAATCCTTATCGGGTTAGCCAATGGTCAATTGCAAGAATACGTTAAAACATGCTACTAGCACGGAATGACGTTTTATCTTCACCTCGACCATCGAACTCATTTGAAAAAATAGGAACTTTACCATTTTCAATAGTAAGTCTCTTGGTCACAATATTATTGTGTTAATCTTTTCGTATTGCAGACCACTTCTTAAAGTTCTTTGAAGGCCCATACAAAAACTCTATCAGGGTTGGATGGGTTCCTCGTTAGCATGGTTGGATAAAGCTAAATACTGATGTCTCGGCCAATGGAAACCCTGGTATGGTTAGCTATGATGGTGTGCTTCGTAACCACCTTAGTGGTTGGGAAGCTGGTTTTTAAAGGTGTCGGGGGATTACAGATAGCCTTGTAGCCGAGCTTTTGGGAATAAGAGATGGTTTAGTTCAGGCCAGAAACACGGGGTCAAAAATATTCATGTGGAGTCTGTATCTATCAATTTGATAGTAGAAGATGATGAGGAAGATAAACTACTAATTTTGATTCTGCAGGAAGCTGTTATTGAAGTTCATAAGATACAAAATCCAACGTGTGTTTCATAAAGTAAATGAAATTGCAAATTTTCATTTTAAGAACTCACTAAACTTGGAGGAAGAATTTATAACCTTACTAGATCCGTCTCCTGACCTATTACCCTATATTTTGTTTGACATGCTTGACCTATTACCCTTCTCAAATATTTTTACCAATATATATATATATTTGCAGACCAGTGAACTCTATACCTCTTAACTTTTTACTTACTAGCTAAAAGTTTTACCACTACACTATTAATTCTAATTTTTTTATATACATCAAATATAGTTATTGAAACAACTTTATATTATTGTATTAAACATCTCATGTTTATTTATTAATATTTTTAGTAAGTAACATTTGTTCAATGTCGTTTGTTTAATTATAGTTTTAATTTAATTATGTATTAATTTTTTGAAATGGTTGAAAAATATGTAATATTCTAAATTTAGTATTTATAAGCTACTGAAATGCTCATTTTTAAAATGTATTTTTTAACCATCTCTAAAAAATCAGAAAGACTACACTTTTACTAGCTTTGACCAAATTTATGGTTGATGAGAAAATATAAACTCAACTATAAAATATAATATTTTTTCATCAACCATAAAATTTGGTAAAAGTTGGTAAAATTACAAAAAAGTAGGTAAAACTACTTTGACCAAATTTTATGATCGATGTGATAACTGAAACTAACACCATATGTGTCGTTAGAGTTCTAATTTAATTATCTACATACTATAGTCTTTTTTATTTTTTTAGAGATAATTGAAAATATATATTATAAAATGAGTATTTTGTTAGCATATAAATATTAAATTTAGAATATTACTTATTTTTCAATCATTTCAAAATAATAATACAATATATACATAATTAAATTAAAACTATAATGAAACAGACGACATTGAACAAATGTTAATTACTAAAGAACATCAATAAATAAACGTAAGATGTTTAATACAATAATATGAAAGTTGTTTCAATAACTATATTTGATGTATATATATATAAAATTGGAACTAATAGTAGGGTCGACCATGGGTGGGTCAGACCGGTCTTAGAGGCAGGACCGAAACTGAAATTTCGGTATTGGCATTTGGAGGACCGAGACTGAGACCGAATTTGGCCAAAAAAATCCGCTCGAATCGGTCTTGCTTGGTTCGGGCCAGTCTCGGTCTTGAACCGATTTTTTTGGTAAAAAAATTAAAAATCACTTGGATTGGCAAAAAAAAATCGTCGAAGTTTGGTGTTGAACCTGCTCGCTCCTCGTCTTCCGTTGCATTTGCATTATGGAACCGATCCAAGAGTTGTTGAATACTTCAAGGTCATGAATTACTAGTGTTTCAAGGGTTACACCATGAATTTCTACGATTTTCTTCAAGGTCGGGTCGGTCCGGTCTTAGTCGGGCTTTTGGGGGAACAATTCCAAGACCGAGACCGACCTTGAAGAAAAAAACTCACTCGTTCGGTCTCAAACCTAGTCGGGCCGGTATTGTCGGGAATTCGGTTCAACCAGTATTTTTTGATCACCCCTAACTAATAGTGTAATGGTAAAGGTCAATGCTGATAATTTCTTACGCAGCACGATAACACAACACGGACACGCACGAAAAAAATTATGTTCGTGAAAACATATACCATAACGATAACACGATAGCACAAACATGATAACACGAAAGTATTTTCGTTTCGTGTTCGTATTTAGATATCAGAACATAACACACACGATAAAGTTGGAGTTGAAAGTATATTTTTTTGAATACTTTTCTAAACAAGTCTCGTTAATATCCTTTAACAGTCTATTTTGATATTTAATTTCTAGAGTTTGTCAAATCTACATTAAAGACTCATGAAATCTTTTGTTTGAATTGTTAATTCTTATTATAAACAACTCGTTATATTGATACTTCCTTATAATTCTTGTATGTGAAGGTATATCTGACTAGATTAAGACAACACGACATGAACACACACGAAAATTTGTGTGTTGTGTTCGTGTTGAAAAATATGACACGATAAACTTATCGTGCGTGTTCGTGTTTGGTAAGTGTCACACGATAAATGTATTGATACACACAATAACACGCATGTATGCATGATTTGTCACCCCTACTACAACTTTTAGCTAGTAAGTAAGAGGTCTAGAGTTCAAAACTTGCTAAAAGTATGAATGTTTCACCATTGTAGACTAGTTTGATAACTACGAAAATATAAAGTCGATTTAATAATTATTTTTCATAAAATTAGTAAGGGCAAATATGTAAAAAACAACACTATTAAAGCATTTTAGTTTTTTTAACAAAAGTAATTTCTATAAAGTAACCGATGGTGTGCAAATAAAATTTAACAAGTAAATTACAACCTTACCCCTCTTAAAGATTATTTTGTCAAATATTAGCCCTTTATGTTTCCAAAAGTGACCGTCATCCGGTTAGTCTATTATGTCCATTTTGGATTGATAGTTGAAATGTTGAATACTTGCATCATTGCATGGCGCCGCACAATCGTTCAATGTTTGAAAAAATGTCATATGATCATCAAACTTAATGTTTATTTCAATTTTAATCCAAAAAAAGTTTGCGGACGAAAAATTGAATGTCATGGAAATATTGTTTTTCTTCTCCGACTTTCAATTTTCCGTTTAATTAGATTTTTTGTTTGGATTAAATTTGATAATTGTGTGCCATGGAACAGGCCTCGGCCCAACGAAGATCGTCGCGAGGGATGACCTGAAACAGGCCTCGACCCAACGAATAAGAGACGATCTGAGCATAACACGGGGAATGGCTCGCTCTCCTCAGTTCTTCGCTTTCTTCTTGTTCGAGGAGAGAAGAGGAGAGGAGAGGCCGACGATGGAAGCCATTCACCATCTTCTCCATCCATGAACTAATAAAGACCGAATATTCTTTGGCATTCCTTTCTTACTCCATATCCAATCTACAGTCAAAAGTCTCCTCCTGACGTGCTTCGTTCTTGGCATTCTATCTCTACATCTGAGATGAACCCAGCGCCCGAAGATTGCAAAACATAGCACCCAATGAGAAGGGCAGCGTTCACCATCTTTGTTCCTCGCCCGCGCCACTCCCTGAGGCTTCCCTCCGCAATATCAGCTGATTATTATTATTCGTTCTCTCTGTTCCGAAATGGCGGTAGCAATTGTAACCCTAATGCGTGTGTCCCTCACGATGCTTCACCGGACTCCAAACCTTTCTCCACCCAGAGTTCTCCGTCGCAACAAGGGAACGATTTTTTCTGGACTAATCCACTCAGGAGACGCGTTTTGCTTGGCTTAATTTCACATGATGGTACTGATCGTCGCAATCCGCAGCATCAGTACCTGCCTCATCGTAGTGAGTGATTTTGATTCTGCCATGATTCTTGTTGATTGATTGCCATATTTTTGTTTGTTAAACTCTTTCGTTATTTCTTAACAGATTTTTTAACAAGGGCTAAGCACTTGAAGAAAATTGAATTCAGTGACGAGCACAGGTGTGTTGTTCTCTTTAATTTTTCTCCGGGTTTGGAGTTTATTTGCCATCATGCTGGTGTGGCTATCCCGAAATGACTGGCTCTTGGATCAGGTGCAAGTTCAGCATTTGGTTATGCCAAATTCTGTCCATAGTTACTTTTTCTTTTTTTGTCTCGTGATGAATGTAGCTTCACGGGATGAATGACTGCATTTTCTTGAACATTTGTTCACATGTAGGCTCTTGTTAATAGATACGCATTTGGCATGTTTGAACGTAGTTACAATTACACATTTCCCTGAATATTGTTTACTCCTTTACGGCCTTTTGTCAGTATACTAGCTGCGGCACAATATATATATACATTATGATTTATGAAGCAGTTGCTACTACTCTATGCCTTTAAGTAGATTCGTTTAATGTTGCAACCTTTATGGATTTTTGCTTTTGCCTACTGTATAGTACAGTTATCTGTATTTTGTTTTCTCTGTCAGTCAACGAGCAGTCACAACAGCATTATGGTGCAACTTTCTTGTATTTTCACTCAAATTTGGGGTTTGGATGGCAACCTCTAGCCATGTTATGTTAGCTGAAGTTATTCACTCAGTAGCGGATTTCGCTAATCAGGTATCTCTCTGAATGGCTTTCAGGGAACTGTTAATTTGCTCTTCTATATCTGTCTCTTACTTTGAAATCTTGATTAGTGAGTGCAAAAACTAATTGATATTGGCATTGTAGGCGCTTCTAGCATATGGGTTGAGCAGCTCAAGACGTGCACCAGATGCAATTCATCCGTAAGTTATTTATACGAGACCGTGATGTGTTCTCAGACATGGTTTACTGCTAATTCCCTGTTCTCTCATATTCTGCAGGTATGGATATTCTAAAGAACGGTTTGTTTGGTCTTTGATATCAGCTGTCGGAATCTTTTGTCTTGGATCTGGTGCCACAATTGTTCATGGATTTCAAAATCTGTGGATTGCACAGGTCTGTGGTTCTCTCTTTTGGCTTTATTGTTGTACATGAAATTATGGTTTGTTTCAGTTCATATGTCTGTCTCTCAGGCCCCAGAAAATATGACCCTCGCAGCTTTTGTCATTGGAGGTTCATTTATAATTGAAGGTACATGCTCTCCTTTAGACATTTTGATTTCTTTGCACTTTCTTGATGCCATGAATGGATTACATATTACATTTACTTTTTCACATTGCATTTCATCTAGCTCTTCCGTTGCTTAGATTTCCCTTCTATTGCCTCTACTTTAGGTGCTTCACTCGTTGTTGCCATCCAAGCTGTGAAGACAGGTGCGTCTGCAGAAGGAATGACAGTAAGAGACTATATATGGCGTGGCCATGATCCCACTTCTGTTGCAGTTATGACTGAGGTAAATACCGATATGTTTTCCTTTCACATGATGGAAGTACCCTTTGGAATTTGGCCTTTCTATGATGAATTGATGAGGAAATATAATTAAGGACAAGGCTAGTTGATCACTCTACTATGTGTGTGCATGTGTAGATTGTATATAATATATACATTTGTTTGTGGGCCGGATGTATTTTTTCTGCTTATCTTGATAGATATATGCTGACAAAATTGACTGTATCCATGATCTTCTAAGACTGATGTGAGAGTAATGCACCTAGCTTGAGTTTGGTGAAATTTCTTGAGTTTATTTAGATTTGTCTAGCTTATCTGGAGTTAAGCCTGATTCTTAAGAGTGATATCAAGAATTATGATATTTGATTCTTGCAAAAGATATGCGCTACTTAAATGAATTGTTATTTATCAATTACTGCTCTCAGCTAAAATAATTTTGATACGCAGGATGGAGCTGCTGTAACAGGTCTTGCTATTGCTGCGGCATCATTGGTTGCTGTAAAAACCACAGGGAATGCAATTTATGATCCAATCGGTTCCATTGTAGTTGGGAATTTGCTTGGAATGGTATGAACTGTTATACTGTTAGATTTTACACTTCAAGATGTTTTTTAATCAACTCCTTTCTGCTGACCTTAAGAACAACTATTTTAAGATTAACTACAGAACTTGTTAATTGTTTCCTTCTTCTTCTTCATAGGTGGCTATATTTCTCATCCAGAGAAACCGACATGCTTTAATTGGTAGAGCAATGGATGACCAAGATATGCAAAAGGTTCTTCATTTTCTGCAAAATGATCCGGTATGTGTATATAAATATCCAAATTCAATGTGTGTCTATCAAAAGTGTGTCTGTCTATAAAAAGCGCATGTCTTTAGGCTGAAAGGCGAAGTTTCTTCTTAGGTCGTTGATTCTTTATATGACTGCAAAAGCGAGGTTATTGGACCAGGATTTTTCAGATTCAAGGCAGAAATTGGTAACATTTCTCTCTTAGTGTTTTCATTTTAATCTTTTTGTTTCATTGAGTTTAATTAGATGTAGTTCAGGTTGGTAATCTCAGTCTCTTAAGATCTCTTTCAGACAAATTGGATTCGAGAAACGACATAACATCATAATCTGCTGCGTAATGTTGTTGCGGTGCATTTGCTTTTACAGATTTTAATGGATTGGTTGTGGTGCAAAACTATCTACAAAGAACTGGTCGAGAAGAATGGGCTAAACAGGTTTATTTTCTACATCTAACTCTATTTAATTTGTTTGAAGTACGTTGCAATAACACCTTGACCTTACCAAGTCGTGGGGTTTTGTATGGACTGGAAAATCTAAGTCTGTTATCTCCCAAGCAAATGGCATTTGATTGACAAGAGTTGTTGATTCTGTACAGTTTCGTGAAGCTTCGGAAATGAAGGATGACTCTGCACTGGTCAAGGTCATGGCGATCTATGGTATGCTGCCTCATCTACTAGCATGATAAATTTGAAGAGAGTGTGGGAGAAGCTGACTTTGTTGTTGACAGGTGAGGAAGTTGTGACAGCTCTAGGGAGTGAAGTGGATCGTCTAGAGAAGGAAATTCAAGAACTTGTTCCCGGAATACGCCATGTTGATATTGAGGCTCACAATCCAATAATCCATGAAGATGGTGCGCCTACTTCTTCACCTCCATATCCATAGAGTGAGTTAGGTACATAAATAGATTGAATTTAGACCATGAATTTCTTTGGTTTAACAACAGAGTGATACAATTTGCCACTACAATTTCAAGGCCAACAAGGTAGTAATGTATGCCTTTTTCCTATGGAAATGTTGAAATGAGACCTTTTCCCTTTTCTGCTGAAATGAGATCGCACTCTCAAGTTAATGTGAAGGGGTTTAAATTTAATTTTGGTAGCAAATATTGTATTGGTGACGCCTATCTTTACTAAACCAGTTGACCCCCAGGGGACGCAAAGGCTTAAAAGAGGGGTAAGAAAAAAGCGTGTTCAGAAAACCGGACAGCATTGCTTAGAAAGCAAAATAAGATTAATTTGATTGTCCAATCGATTTATTAGTAGAAAATTATGCAAAATGTTTAATGTTTTGAATGCTTATTTTTGTAGTTTAACCGAACTTCTATTCTTAATATGGATATAGTAGGTTGCGGATACTAGGATTAGCATTGTAGTGGATGGCGGATACTAGGGTTTCAATCAGGTACGCCGACCCGAACTATGTAGATTGTGAGGTATACATGGACAGATATGCTGACCCAATGTATGTGACTTGGGTAAACGCGAGCAAGGAGGCACAAGAACGAGCACAAAATTGGAATCTCCTAAGAACGATTAGGAGGGGCCAAAGGGGAAGCTGGATGATCCTCAGAGATTTCAATACTATATGCTACCCACATGAAAAGCAAGGTGGTAGGAGGAACATCGACAAATAGATGAATTCAAACAATTGATCGAGGACATAAGCATGGAAGACTTGGGGGCCAACGGGAAATCCACACATGGTGCAACAACCGAAGCGTAACGGAGAGAATAAGTGAGCGACTAGACCGTGTGTTGATCAATGTGGAATGGGCAACACGTCACCAACAAGGGAGGTGCATAAATGAACTAGCCATTGGGTCGAACCATCCACCAATGGTGGTCCAACTCAAACAACCGAAGAAAAGGGCAAGACGACGCTTTTAAGTTTGAGGCAACGTGACTCCAAAATCCGGAGTGTAAGGAGGTTATAAAATAAGCATGGGAAAGACCAACATCTCGAAGAGAAATACAAGGGTTTTACACAAAACTTCATAAATGTCGAAGGAAGCTCATGACATGGAGTAGGGTTCACTTCGGCAATAACATGAAATATGTCACAAAAACGAAGGAAGCACTAAGGATAAACATGCAAGGGGTGATGAACCATCATGCAATACAGGAGGAAAAATGTTAAAAGGAAAGCATCAAGGGCTTTGGACGAGGGAGGAAAACGTATTGGAAACAAAGGTAGATGGTAAAATGGCTTAGGGACGGGGACCGCAACACCACGTTCTTTCACCAAACCACGATAGCAAGGAGGAGAAGTGGATAGAGAACGAAGGGAGGATAACTAGTGAGTTACATAGATATTTTGGAGATATGTTCACATCGGAACAAACCGAACCGGGAGACGAGTTCCTAGGATATGTATCGAACCAAATCACACCCGAGATGAATGCAAATTTAACAAGGGAGGTAACAGACAGAAATCAGATCGACCACATACCATTTAGGGGGGTCACGCGTGCCGGGTCCGAACGGGTTCCCGGGTCTGTTTTATCAAAGGAACTGGAACATCGTGGGGTAGATGTCATCATCGCAGTCAAAGCTTTCTTCAGAACATGTACTATCCTAAACTTCCTAAATAATACAGATATTGTGCTGATTCCAAAAGTGCAAAACCCGACCAAACCGACTGATTTTAGGTCAATAAGCTGCTGCAATTTGTTGTACATAATCATATCGAAAGTGCTGGTGAACCGTTTAAAGATATATCTATCAGAGTTTATCACTCCCTTTCAGAGTGTATTTGTATCAGGTAGACACATACAAGACAACATCATGGTAGCACATGAAGTCTTCCACCACCTGCACATGAACCAAAATGAGAACAAAGTGGAATGCGCACTGAAGATTGACATGCAGAAGGCTTATGACAGGGTCAAGTGAGATTTCCTACTAGCCACACTAAGGAAGAGAGGATTCGCGGAACAATGGTTGGGATGGATTAGTGAATGTATATCAACCACTACTTACCAAGTGGTGGTAAACGGGGTACGAACCAACACCATTAGCCCAACACGGGGCATTCACCAAGGTGGCCCCCTATCACCTTACCTATTTATTCTGCTTGCGGATGTACTATCGTGAATAATGGTTGGGGCAGCTAGGGAGGAAGCTATACATGAGATCATCCTAAAGAGATAATGCCTGAAATCCATAGTTATCAGAACCGGACCGGACCGGCGGTCCGACCGGGTTCGACCGGGAACCGGACCCCTGTCCGGTTTGGTTCAGTTAAAAGACCGTTTTACAAATGAACAGTGTTTGAACCGGGCGGTTTTTGAAAAGCCGGCCGGTTTTTATAAAACCGGCCGGTTTCCGGTTCACTTAAAAAAAAACGGATCAATCGGTTTTTCGATATAAACCGATTGTTTTTTTCCTACACAAACCAGTGTTAAACCGATCGGTTTTTCAATTCGTGCCCTAGAAACTCCACTTCGTCTCAACTCTCAAGTAGCACTTCTTCTGCAAGCTTCATTTCTTCTTCACGCCGCAGCCAAGCGGGACGCCGCAGCCAAGCTTCTTCGCTCTTCCTCAATTCGTATGTGAGTTGTCTTTGTTGTTTACTTCGTCCGTGAGTTGTCTTCTTCAAGGATCAACAATGGATCAACAATGAAGCCAAGCTTCTCGGATCCATGGTTCAATAAGGTCGATTTTCACATCATCCTCTTTGTTAGATGCGTACTGTTTGTTGTTACTGCTTGCAAATTGATTGAATATTTCATCTGGTTTTTGCTTATGTTGTGTTTTAATTAGTTTATGTGTCCTGCAATTGAGAATTCTAACTTTCAAACTTCATTCCATGTATGAATTTCTATTTGATGCTTATATTACATGGCATTGATCAAGTGCAGGACACAGGCTTGTAGTTTATCTTTTTAATCTATTCGTGACTTCGCATGAATCATTCCTTTGTTCTATTCTAGATGATTTTGTACTGATTATAAGTGGCATGTAGTTCTTCCTCCGCATTCAGTATGAAGAAGCTAAAAATACTGAGATTAATCTGTAGCTACTTTGTCACTCGAGCAATAAACTCTAGGCGTGTAAGCTTTACTCCTATAGTTTCTCATATGTTTTCTCTGAAATCTTCTTGTGAATATAAATGGATAGTTTTAACTTTTAAGGCCCTGCATCTACACCCCCTTTCACAGCTTGGAAAGCTAAACTTGGCTGTATAATGTTGCTCAGAGTCAGAATTAAATTGTCACTACCTCTCGGAGATACCAAGTCAATTTGCATTTATCAAGTTACATTTCTTCTAGGCTGAACGTACTCCTGAATATATTGATCATTTACTGTTTGATCCATAAACTATCTGGTTATTCTTCATAACAGGATAATATATCTAAAAGCTTGAGATAAAGTGTCTAACTCCAAAAAGAGAAGAACTGGCTCGTCATCTTTCAAGGAAGGGTCAAAGATCAGATTCTGGACAAGAGAAACTGCATATTGCTATAGAAATCTTTTAGTACTATAAGTCCAAAGAGAAATTACATAACACTACTTGCAAGAAGTAGAAACACCAAATCATAAATGGGTCTGATTTGATTTTTTTTATTGTTATTCAATGCAGCTTCCCTGATCAACATGTAAGTTTCCCCTTCCTCTGTTCTTCCAAGTTCCATTAGGAAACTGAACCTGAGAAATACAGTTTCATGTAAGTAGGGGCCCCAAGTTGGGTAGTTTCAAATGTGTATGTTTGAAGCTGTGTAATTTGTGTGTGATTGAGACTATTTAATTTGAGATAATTATACGTGTGTTTTTAGACTATATAGTTTATATTTTCAGTTCTTTTCTTAATTATGAACAGTGAACCGCATATTGAACCGGGTCCGACCGGGTTGGACCGTCCGAACCGGGAACCGGCCCCCTTACCGGTTCGAGGGCCGGTCCGGTTCTGATAACTATGCCGAAATCCCACCATCTTTTGCAGATGACTCATTGTTTTTTATACAAGGATCAATCGAAAATGCCAGAAACCTCATGAGCATCCTAGAGTCCTACCGTCAGATATCGGGACAACGAGTCAACATAGACAAATCAACCCTCTATTTCAACAAGGAGGTGGGGCCGAACAAAAGGAAAGAGGTGGAGGACGCGCTTAACATACAAAGCACGAGTGATCCGGGAAAATACTTGGAATTGACTTCGATCTAGGGACGAAAGAGGGAGGCACTCAGATCCTTAAAAACCAAGATCAAGGATAAGCTGACATGGTGTAGACGAAAACATTAAACCAAGCAGGGAAGGAAGTGCTAATAAAAGTGATCATCACCACGATTCCCACATATGTCATGAGTGTATTCCGCTTCCCAAAAATATGGTGCTCGGAAATACTCTCATAGCGGACTTTTGGTGGGGGCAAACAACTGAGAGAATGAAAACTCATTGGCGAAGATGGGAGATCCTAACCAAATTAAAAGAGGTCGGGGGACTAGGATTCTGGGAACTACAAAGCTTCAACACGACTCTCCTCACGAAGATGACAGACCGAGTAATGTCCGAACCCGACACACTATGTGCGAAGGTCCCAAAGGGGCTATATTTTCCACGTAGTACCTAGAGGCGAAAAAAGGAAGTCGAGCATCGTGGGGTTGGAGTAGCATTATTCACGACCAGAATGTTATGAAACAAGAAGGGATGTGGATGATTGATACGGGAGAGAACATTCGAGTTTTTGAGGACCCATGGATATACACCAAGAGAGTAAACAAGTGAATGCTGAAATAAGTGTGGATCACGGAGGGGACCTAAGGGTAAGTGAGCTCATACAACCGGATGGAGAATGAAACGAGGTCATCGTGAGGAGCATAGTAAATCATGAAAATGCCGAACCATCCTTAACATACCGATACCGCACGACGGGGGAAGAGATCGGTACATATGACCACACACCAAGGACGAAACACCCAATGGTCTGATCGGTGTACCACAAAGTACGAGAGATGCCCGACCAACGAATAAGGGCGGCTCCACCTAACCAATGCACCATTTGGAAGGATATTGGACAACAAAGGTGATACCTAATGTAAAAAATTTCATTTGGCGACTCGCAACAAACGTCATAGCCGTTAAGGCGAACATGGCACGCTGGGGGATGATAATAACCCTAATTTGCCCAATATGTGGAGGAGTCGAGACATGAGAACACATGATCCTCGAATGTGGCAGGACTGAACAGGTGTGACTCGGCATATTAGGGATAAGAGTAGACTGACCGAACAACCTAGACATAGTCAAATGACTCGAGATGAGGAGGGCAGAAGCCGCGGAACCGAGTGGACAAGGTGCAACAAGCGAGAAAAGGTGGATACTAACGTTACTCACATGTTGGAAAATATGGAAGACAAGGTGCAAGACAACCTTTGAAGCAAAACAACCCAACCCACGGGTCGTGATATGGAAATCAAGCAAACCTACGAGGAGCAACAAGGAATAGGCCGAACAGCACGAACCACGAGCAATGACCGACCACCCCAAAGATGGCAACCACATATGGAGAACACAATCAAAGATAAATTGTGATGCATCATGGTGCAAGCAAACAAGAAGAGTCGACATAGGGGTGGTGACTAGAAACAAGGACGGCAAGATCGTGAGCGGAGTGAACCAGAGGTACCAGAGCGGCGACACAACTAGAGGGGTCGAGGCATTAGAGGTTGTCAACTACCATACCAAATATCCGAGTACTAGCAAGACAAATCGAGCAAGTGTAATGACAAGTTATTCCAATGACGGCAAACAAGTGTGCGAACTAGATATAAAATCAAGCAAAATTGGAAGTGAATCTTAATGATTGGATCGAACGACCACTACCATTTTTATATTTAGTAGCAAGTGATTGTATATCCGAACTTCCGTGACCACAATTCACGGCATTTTATTTATTCAAGTAAAGCGTTAATTTGACAAAAAAATATTAGTCTTCGACTTGGGGTTTAACAAATGCTCAATCCAACCTAAACCCTATATACAGATTGACAGACCTAAAATTAGGTTCATTTTTCATTTTTATCACGATTAGCTAACTATCCAAACTAAACACGCACTGCATAAAAAGCATAGAAACAATTTGTATGTCTGCATAAAGTAAAATCGAAATAACATGTTCGAAGCCACTACCATTGAATGTAAGAGTAAACAAAAACTTATCCATAGGCTCATGAAAAGAACCACTTAATTCCCTCCTCAAAACAGAAATCCAGATTTTTTTTATAGAAGAGACTTTTAACCACTTAATTCATTCTCCTAATGAGCTCATTGATGTAGTTCTCACGGTTTCCAGCATCTCCTCCTTCAACATAGTGGTTCCTCTTCTTCTCCAAACCTCCCAAAGGAGCCTTCAACTTGAATGGCCATAGGAAGTTGTTTGCTTCCTTGAAGTGAGGTCCCACGGTCATGATCTCATGGATCAAATCTTCAGCGCAGATAATTCCATACTTGCCCAGAGCCTAATCATTAGTTAAACAGAACTTAAGAGCTTAGCACTGAATGCTTCTATACCAGTAAAAATAACAAGGAAAACAAATCAAGAACCACTTAGAGCAAAAGAAACCTGCTCAATGATGGAGTTTTCAGTCAGGGGAATCCTCTGATGGTTCAGCTTTCCATACCCCCTCTTGTAGATCAGTTCCTTTACACTCTTCAAATTCGGGTATCTGTGGAATAGAGAAATTGCATAAATTAGAAGTATTTTACAAATAAATAAATCATAATTTGGCAATCAGTAGTGATGCCATCATGATACAATTAAATGGATAATTTCAAGTTAGTTCAAAATCATTGAAATGACTCATCATAATAAAAGTTACCAGGATTCCATAGTTTAGTTCACATAGATCTATATAAATCTATTATAAAATTTAGATGCCAAAGAGTTGTAGAATTGAAGTTAAAGAACAGCTCTGCTTACCCATATGTGACATATGGTTCAACCCTGTGAAGCATGTTCACTGTTGCCTTGTTAACTTTGAGGAAGACGCCGTTGAAGATCTACAAAGGCAGAAATATCAGAAATTCAGAATGTATCAATCCTGATGAACTGTAATTAGCTTTATGCTGCCACTTAATAATAGAGAATGATCACAGCTATTTGAGTGAAGCTATGTTCATACGGATAGGTTTATATTATTGCTGAAGCTGAAATTGCTTCATAATAGATGAAGAGATCATTGAGTACCTGTCTCAGACGCAAGAGCTGCAAGATCTTCCTTGACTTTGGGTCCATGGCATTGATACTGAAAAGTGAATTTTCCAAAGATTAAAGTGCTAATACCATCAGCAAAATATCAACTCTGCTATTGATACTAAACTAAAGCCACCTAACAACAAGCACATACCCACGAATACGAATGATGAACAGAAGCTTAGCTTCAGGGTCTACATAGAATCCTCCATTCAGTTTTGCCTCCCTCTTCAAGGTAATCAACTCCTTCTCCTGAAGATCATAATCCAAATGGATTTAATATATAGCAAGCGAAGTCGTAAAACAGAATATAATAAATGACATGATAAAAGCAAATACCTGATCAGCGTATTCAATGGAATACTGCTTTGCTCTCTTAAAGATCAATTTCCTGTTCTCTGCATTCTTCTGCTTGGCAGCCAACACCTCCTGTTCTTTCGCCAAAGCCCACTCCTCATTTCTCTTCCTCTTCTTCAACACCGACTCGGGAACTATTGCCTTAGCTTCAGCCATATCTTAACCCTGCAGCATTCAATGAAAATCCATTACTTACAAAGACTAATACCACATAAATACCTAGTTTCTAGAGGGTAATCATATACACGGTCAACAATCAAAGAGGTATCCATGAGACCCAAACAGATCATCCTCACGTAAAGCAATATTTTTACCAACAGAGTCCCGACTAAAGAGGAATAATTTGTCGAGTGTAGAAAAACTAAAGATCCATGGATGAGACTCACTTGTTCTTCGACAGACGGCGCAGCTGAAGTAGGTTTTCAAGCAAGAGAGGCCGTGAAGAAGCGGGTAACTAGGGTTTATGTAGTAGTGTTGATGAAAAACGACACACTGATGATGGACGGCTGCGATTTCTTGCGTGATGCATGCTGGATAAAACAGTGTTAATGATCAGCCCAAGAAAAGCCCATCAGTATAGGGCTTTGTCATTAACGGGCCGGTTGATCCCGGAATAGACTAGGAATTGTAATACCGAAATGAATCCGTATTCCTGTTGTTTGATTATTCAAAATTTAGGAATACTGAATCAAAATTTTGGGAAGTCCAAAAATAATTACTCTTTTAGATTTTTTTTTTAATGACGGAATGACTATTTCAGAGCTTACAAAATGAAAATTAACGTGCGTATCTTTTACAGAATTCGGAATAGAGAATACGAATAGAAATAGAGAATAAAAAATTGATGAATCCTAACCTTTTGGGCATCGGCAAGTGGGTTTCAGGCCCAAGAATGAGGCTCATCGGTTAGGGGGCGCGACAGTGAGGGTGCGCCAAGCTCATCAAGGTGCGCCATTGAGGAATATTCTCCTTTCTGACAAGTTCAGGACTCGATGTTCGACAAAGAGGAATGGGCTACCAGCACGCCAGGCGTGGAACCACGGCACAAGACACAATCCTACTAGGCACGGGACACCAGACAGCACACGAATCGAGACTATTCCACTCAACTAACCAGGCGCCACCTAGGACAACTATGGTCAACATACAACTCAAATCAGATTAAGGGGGAAGACTATAAATGCATTCACCCCTCTTCACTTCAGAACTAATGCAACAAACATTTTTCTACTTTACAAATTTATACAAACTCCGGTTAACTTAAGCATCGGAGGGGAAACGACGAAACACACCGGGATTTCCTTTTTGCACATCGTGGGAGAGCCCAGAAACAAGAGTCCGGAGAACTCAAGAGATACTGAGATCCAACAATGATGTCGTCTGTGGGAAGCTTAAGCACAAACAACCATGACTCGCCCCACTACAAGAGCAAAGAACAATCGAGAAGTCGTGGAAAATGACTCGCTCCACGTCCTGCAACAGCACCTAGGCGGCACTGTTGTCATACCTTCCCACGAGGTCAATAAGGAAGTGCAAACCTCTGAGGTAAACCATCAAGGCGCGCAATCCAAGCAACCGACAGCCGCAGGAGCTGAGACAACCAAGTCGGTGCACTCCCAGATTGCCTCTTTGGTGAGAGCGCCTCTGAGGGTGGTGGTACAACCGGCATATGCCCTGACACTCGAGCACCTCGCGACATTGGAAGACATGCTCGATAGGTGAGAGCATAGAGCCGCTGTTAAAGCCGCTCGCCAGGCAGAGGCTACGAGGATGGAGGAGGTCACTACCAGGGCACGACCCTCAATGCAACAGCCCGTGCCCCCGGCCAGCAACGCTAGTTCGATGGCACCCCTCCTCGGGGCTATGACAAAGGAAGAGCTAGAGGAAATGATAGCCCAAAAGGTGAAGGAGCATAAGGGACGGGTCATGCCTTGCCTCCGCGATAGGGCTTCACATCCATTCGTGCATGAAATACTGAATCTTACTATTCCGCACAATGTGCGACCCTCGAAGATTGACGGCTACAAGGGCGAAGGAGACCAGTTGGGACATATACAGAGGCATGAAGACTCTCTCTTAGGGCGAACAAATGATGATAATCATTTCACGCTCTTATTTCCGGCAACTCTGGGAGGCGTCGCCTCGCACTGGTTCTTTGGACTACCAAATGCTTCGGTTAAAAGCTGGAGCGACTTGAAGGAGAAGTTCCTAGTCTAATATATGGGCGTGCGACAACTGCTCAAAAGCGCAGGAACCCTTGACAACATTAGGTAAGGGAATGACGAGAGCCTAAGCGATGTTTACACGAGGTTCAATACGGAATTAACAGGAATCGACCAAGTCATCACGGGAGGCGAGACTATTCGAGCATTTACGCGAGCTTTGGGACCTAAAGGCGCCATCATGTATGACAACCTTAGTGTGATCTCAGTCAACACGGTGGAAGATATGGCGACTAGGGTCAAATCTTACATCGACTTAGAGATCGCCAGAGAAGGTAGAAGAGTGGGGCGAAAGGAGTTGAAGAAGGACACCTCAGAGGGAAAGATAGGGGAACAGCGTACGCCGCCCAAATTGTGGGAGCTTCCAAAGCCGGACAGTGCCCCAAAGAAGCAGACGAGGTGGTCATCTTCTTCTCAGAAAGGAAGATGGGGCATGTCACCTCTCCCCATGACGACGCGCTGGTTATTACAATAGGGGTGGAAAACTTCAACGTGAGAAGGGTTTTGGTCGATTCTGGAAGCTCAAAGGATGTTCTCTTTCTGGAAACCTACCAAAGAATGGGGAAGAAGGAGAAGGATTTGAAGAAGGTTAATTTCCCATTAATGAGATTCGCCTCGCTTACCATGTACCTGGTGGGAGCGGTCACCTTGCCAGTCGAGATAGGGGAGGGCTGGAAACCATTGAAGATGGACGTTACCTTCATTATGGTAGAAACTCCTGCGGCATATAACGCCATCCTGAGGCGTTCGACTCTGAATCCTCACAAGATGGTTCACTCCACCTACCACCAACTTCTGAAGTTTCCTACTCCACATGGAGTCGGATCAGTAAAGGGCGACTAGCCCGCGTCTCGCAGTTGTTATGTCAACTCGACGCGTCGCCATGTTTTGAAAGGCAAAGGAAAAGAAGCTCTAGCGATCCAAACATAGGAAGACCCTCGGGAGGAAAGGAGTCACCTGCAGGTAGTTGAGGGCCTAAAGAAGGTAGATGTGGAAGGACCAGGAAAGGAAGTACAGATTGGGGGGTCGCTCCCAGAAAGCGAAGCCAAGGTATTGTCCATGCTCCTGTTGGAGTTCAAGGAGATTTTCACTTAGAAGCCTAGCGATATGCCATACATCAGCAAAGACATTATCGCCCACGAGTTGAAGATCGACCCTAGCATCAGGCTGATCGCTCAAAAGTGGGGCGCGGTAGGGGAAGAGAAGGTTGTTGCCATAAGGCAAGACGTGGGGAAGTTGGTGGAGGCCAACTTCGTAAAAGATATCAGGTTTCAAACGTGGGTGGCGAACCCCGTCTTGGTAAAAGGGAACAACGGGAAATGGCGTATGTGCGTGGACTCCATGAACTTGTACAAAGCGTGTCCCAAGGATTGCTACCCCCTGCCAAAGATTGATCACCTGGTAGATGCCACATCAGGACATGAACTGCTCAGTTCCATGGACGCCTACTCTGGGTACAACCAAATTCAGATGGCAGAAGGCGACGCCTAACATACGACATTCTATGCAGATAGTGACATTTATCATTATATTGTGATGTCGTTTGGTTTGATTAATGCATGAGCGACCTACTAGAGGATGGTCAATAAGTTGTTCATAGGGATGATAAGCGATACCATGGAGGCGTATGTAGACGATATGCTAGTGAATTCCGTAAAAGGTGTTGATCACGTGGAGGATCTGAGAAGAACCTTCGAACGTATGCACCTCCACCAGATGCGCCTTAACCCAGCAAAATGCGCTTTTGGCGTGCAATCGAGAAATTTATTAGGCTATATGGTGATCCATATGGGGATCGAGGTGAATCCTGAGAAGTTGGAGGCGATCGAGAAGATGAGAAGCCCTACCTGTCACAAGGAGGTCTAATCCTTGAACGAAAGATTGGCGGCGCTTAGCCACTTCCTGACAAAGACGGGAGAGAAATACCTCGCATTTTTCCAAGTCCTAAGAGCGAACAAGAAGTTCGAATGGACCCCTAAATGCGAACAAATGTTCCAGGACTTGAAAACTCATCTCAAGGCGCTCCCCTCGCTTGCTAAACTTACAAAAGGCGGCACACTTTTTCTTTACCCAGGCATCAGTCTAATAGTTGTAAGCTCTGTACTAGTCAAAGAGGTTGACAAGGGACAAGCGCCCGTGTATTATGTTTCCAAGATTCTTGCAAAACCTGAAATGAATTATCTGGAAGTTGAGAAGTACCTCTATACGCTAGTAGTCTTGGCTAGAAAGCTTCACCCTTACTTTCCCGAACATGAAATCACGGTCTTAACAAATCAACCATTAAAACACTTCCTTCAAAAGCCCGATGCTTCAGGAAGAATGATTAAATGGGTGATCGAGTTGAGTGAATTTCGAATCAAGTTCGCACCCAAAAACGCTATAAAAGGACAGATATTAGCTGACTTTATTGTGGAATCCACATGTCCACCAGATGCGCCGCCGCAAGAGCGCGATGAAATAAAGGAAACTTGGATGCTCCATACAGATGGATCATCATCGGTTGATGGCTCGGGAGCACACTTAGTGCTAACGCCTCCATATGGGAGCGCCCCTTGTGATACACTTTGGTACTTACCTTCAAAGCTACTAACAATGAAGCGGAATACAAAGCATTGGTCACTGGCCTTCGGCCCGCCAAGGGACTAGGCATCGTCCATTTAAATGTCTATTGTGATTCACAGTTGATTGTGAATCAAGTCAGAGGATAATATGCCGCGAAGGGCGACCAAATGAGGATCTACTTGAAGGAGGCGCGCAAATTAGCAGAAGAATTCAAGAGCTTTCAAATAGAGGCTATCGATAGGGAGACGAATAAAGAAGCTGATGCATTAAGTAAATATGTGTGGCAGGCGACACCACTTCAAGTGCATTTCGTGGAAAATATAGAAAGAGTAACAAAGCAGCTCAGCGCGAGCATTGAAAGAGCGGTGGAGTGGGCGACCCCCATTAGAAGGTATTTGGAAAATGGCGAGCTACCAGAGGAAGAAGCAGAATCCAGGAGGATATTAAGTATGGTCCCAAGTTATAAGATTATTAAAGGGACACTATACAAAAAGGGGTTCTCCACACCCTTTCTCAGATGTGTCGCCCATCTAGAAAACAGTCACCATACTTAGAGAACTTCATGAAGGATACGCCGCTTGTCATGAAGGACCACGGTCCATCATCCGAAAAATTAATAATCAAGGATACTATTGACCTACCATGAATAAATAAGCGAAGGAGATGGTTCAGAAATTCAAGTCGTGTCAGAAATATAGTCCAAGTATAGCGCCCCCAGCGGACCTAACCTCAATCAGCGATGCTTGGCCATTCGCGCAGTAGAGAATCGACTTGATAGGACCACTTCCCAGGTCTAAGCAGCGCACCTATGTCCTAGTAGCGATCGATTACTTTTCTAAGTGGATCAAAGCGAAGGCATTAGCGTCGGCTACATAATTCCAAGTGATCAAGTTCTTAAAGTGTAGAATTGTCTCTAGATACGGAATTCCAAGCATATTAGTGAGCGACAATGGACCTCAATTCACGGGAAAAGAGTTAAAATGGCTTATCCACGAATTGAAAATAGAGTATAGGCATGCCTCAGTAAGGCATGCGCAGGCGAACGGGCAGGTTGAGGCGGCCAACAAAACAATTATGAACAGGTTGAAAAAGAGACTAGACGCCTTGCAAGGAAAATGGACAGAAGAATTGGAAAATGTCATTTGGGCGCTCCGAACTACACCAAAACATGCTTTAGAGGAGACACCTTTTTGCATGGTATACGGCTCAGAGGTGGTAGAACCAACTGAAATAGCGGTCGCCTCACACAGAATAAAACACTTTGACGTGATGACAAATTAGGCCCACATGCGTTTGGAATTAGATTTGGCGGATGAGAAGAGATGGGCGTCCGAACAGTTTAAAGGAAGGATGCGCCTCGCCACAACTCAATACTACAATAGGCGAGTATGTGCTCACCAATTTTTTGTGGGGGAAAGAGTATGGAGAAAGAACGAGTTTGCCCATCAGGATAAAATCAACAAGTTATCACCAAAATGGGAAGGACCATATAAGGTCATCGCCATTCCCCATCCAAACGCCTACATACTAGAAGATGAGAAGGGAAGAACTTTGAAGAATACCTTCAATGCGGAACACTTGAAAAAGTTCTATTCTTAGGCGTCGCTATGTTACCAAAAATGGTACTTAGTTAAATTTACAATGTTTAGCAAAAACTTGTATCAAGCGTCGCCTCATAGTGTTGGTACTTTGCCAAAATAAATTAACCACATGCATTGTACCAACTAGAGTGATAAAGGTGTTCCAAGTAATGGAAAATTAAGGCGAGTCGACATGCCAAAAAATCTTGTCCAAAATATGAAGTGGAAAGAAAGAAGAAATCCATAAGGGCAAACGCCCCAGACATTACAAAGATTGCATCGCTAAAGAGGACTTGCCAAAATAAAAGAAGGATGCTACAAACTAAACATTTATAACTTCATCAGAAGGGGGATCTTCTGTAGGAGGAGGAGGATAAAGAGGCACCTCAGCTTCAGGTAATAGAGGCAGATATGATGAAGCGACCGGTGGAATGGCCTCGGCCCCAGGCAAGGAAGGCAGCTCTGATGAGGCATCAGGCGGAACAGTCTCGGAGGCAGGCAAAGGGGCGCTCTTGGAGCGGTGAAGAGGAAAGGGTCCTGGTGATTCATCCTATTCTTCATCCCAGGAGTCATGATCCCCCTCCATCGCTTTCTTCTTGATCGCCTCCGCTTCGACCCTTCGCTGTTTGGCCGTTTCCACAATGACCTCATAATTTAGGAACTTGGTAAATGACCACACCTTTGTAAAGAGCTATCGCCTCTTGAGAAGCAGGGCTTAGGGGTAGGGGATCCGCGGATAACGGATCTACCTCATCCTCAGGGCGCGCTTTCTTTTTGGAGGATTGCCTCTTCTTTTCTTGGAGCCCTCTGCGGCGTCGCTCGGGGCCTTGCTTGGTGACAGTTTAAGCTCATGTTCAATCGGCAGATCGAATGCATGGTCAGCGTGCGAAAGAGTTCTTTATGCAAAAGAGAATGAAATAAGTTATTACCCGTGAAGTGTAAGAGCGATGTTGGACTGGAGAAATGTCACCGTTGAAAAGATCCTCCTCCGTGGTCTCTTTGGATATCCACGAGGCGCACCCAACTATATGGTTGGCGTACACCAGGTGGAGGGCCTTTTTATCCCAAGGGGATAATTCATTGTCGTCAGGGAAAGGGTCGCAGAGCGCTTTGGAAGTAATGCACCAAGAAACCCCCCTTCGAAGAAAAAATAGGAACTCTTCCAATTGAAGTTCCTTGTCCTAAAACCAGTAACTAAGGGCCAGGCGGATTTCTAATTCTGAAATTTGTTATCAGGGAAGCGACTGACAAAGCTAAATACGCCGAAGCGATTCGAATCTATCCTATAAAAATGGCGAAACAAGACTAAGGAGTATGTATAGCCCATCTTATCACACAAACACCTACAGCATACATAGGTGCGAAGGGAGTTTGGGGAATATTGGGTCGGGGAGACGCCGTAGTAACGACAAGCTTCAGCTAGGTCTGGGCAGATCAGAAACCTCAGCCCCGCATCTATCTCAAGGTGTTAGATAGTTTCCTCGCCCTGACCCAGTTTAGAAATGGGACGAGCGTTCTCAAGATCACGCTCATCCAGAATGGGAAAACGAGGCGCTAAGGCAACGCTCATACACAGCTCATCTACGACTCTATTAAAAATAGACCTAGAGATAATATTGGGTTTAGGGTCGCTAAAACCAGGGGAAAGAAGACGTTTGCCTCACCTCTTGCCGACGCCATTGAAGAAAAGAGGCGCTCACGACGGGGGTAGAGGCTCGGCTCGAAAGGAGAACAACGAGCTATTTTGAGAAGCGACCGAAGAACCAAAAGTGACCAGAGAATCAAAGGCGACCAGAGAAAAATCGGAGAGAACTGTCGGAATTCTAGAGAGAAGGCAGAGCAAAATCTAGAGAGAGAAAGACTCAGAGAAGTAAAAGTGAAAAAATGGAGAAGGAGATGCCTATTTATAGAAGAGCTTCCTAGGGGAGGTGAACAGTCATTCTACCCCTAGGGGTTATGATTGGTTGAAACGTCCTTGGGAAGCCAAGGGTTGCCAACGGCTCGGAGAAAATGGCTACTTCCCGCTCCTGCGTAAAATTCAAAATTCGAATTTCAAACTTAGGAAGCCTAACCGACCTGCAAAGGGAGCGCTTATCGTCACTCGCACAAAGCATTAAATAGGTTGGATTTCCAGTCAACCAGAAGAACGTCGTAGCCCGAGACTGACAACACCTGTCAAACCCAACATGAGCGACACTTATATTGGGCTTCGGGGACAGATGATGGATCTTGGTCTTTGGGGCCTCGACAAGTGGGCTTCATGCCCAAGAATGAGGCTCATCGGTTAGGGCCGCGCCAGTGAGGGCGCGCCAAGCTCGTCAAGGCGCGCCATTGAGGAATATTCTCCCTTCTGACAAGTTCAGGACTCAAGGTCCGACAAGGAGGAATGGGCTACCAGCACGCCAGGCGTGGAACCCCGGCACAAGGCACAACCCTACTAGGCACGGGACACCAGGCAGCACACGGCTCGAGACTATTCCACTCAACTAACCGGGCGCCACCTAAGACAACTATGGTCACCATACAACTCAACACATGTTAAAGGGGAATGCTATAAATGCCTTCACCCCTCTTCACTTCAGAACTAATGCAACATACATTTTTCTCCCTTACATACATTTATACAAACTCCGACTAACTTGAGCATCAGAGGGAAAACAACGGGAATACCTCAGGATTTCCTTTTAGCAGGTCGTGGGAGCGCCCAGAAACAAGAGTCCCGAGAACTCAAGAGATACCAAGGTCCAACATGAATAATGAATAGAAGATAATAATATGAAGTTGTTTCTTTGGTGGATTGGAATGAAATGAAATAAGGAATTCCAATGTTTATTTGGTGGAATAGTATATGAAAATGGAATGGAATATGGTAAAATGACATATATGCCTTTACTTTCATATGTATAGTACATAATACAAATAACTTGTATTAATTAATTTTAAAAATTAAGAATAATAAAAATTATAATATAATTAATTAATAATTAAAAAAAATAAAAAAAAAATATATTTAATTAAAAATTATTTATCCATTCTTTTCCCTACGACCCATCGGAATTATTTTATCTGAACCATAATATCATTAATTACACTATCTGAAATATGATATTCCTTTACAAAGTGACAATACACTGAACTATAAAAAGGAAATATAGTTACTAATCACTATTATATTTACTAATCATTAATCAACTATACAAAGAAAGAAAGTACACATGTGTCAATATTGTATGTCCTTCTTCAGTACCTTATGTTAAGTAAGGTAGATGTGTAAAATAAAGCAACACACAAGAAATTGCAAACTCGTATTATACTCACTCTTTCATTGCTTCATGCTGCGATCGAGATGAGACCTTCCGAGTTCCAGCATCTCGGAGGCCTCTGCATCTCAGGGTGATCTGATTTAGTGAAGATGGATGGAGACGGTTGTGGCTTCTGTTGTTGCTGCTGCTTGGAGGAATTAATCATGTTGTTTCGATCTGAGCCGAAATTTGACCGAGTCCCAATATCGGATTTGGAATTTACATCGTCTTCCTCGTGAGAAGAGCTTGTGGTTGTGCTTTAATGGCCGCCTTAGTCGCTGCACTGGACCTCCTCCCTTTCGTCCTCACCATAGACGCTTTCCTGGAACTGTTTCTGGAACTTTTTCTTCTGGAAGAAATCATAGTCGGAGACCGACGCATTTTCTTCAAAATGTTCGTCTTCCTCTCCTTCGTAGTCGTCGCCGGTTTCCTTTCCTTCGGGTTCGTCTTCCTCTCCTTTGAACTGTTTGTCTTCCTCCTCTTCGTTTGGTGAAAATTAAAGTGAAGGTAGTTTAGGAATAAGGTAAATTACGAGTTTCTCCCCTAAAGTTTGAGTCGATTTTGAGTTTGCCCCTTAAAGTTTAAAATTTTAAATTGTAGTCCTAATGTTTGGACCAAATGAAAAATACCCCCATTCCGTCCAAAAATCGTTTATTCCAAACATAAATGTGATCACGTGTTAACAAGTAACTTTTTAATATTTTGAAGGACCAAAGTGCCCTCCTTTCTCAGACCAATTTCTTTTCTCCTTGCTCAGACCAATATATCTTCTCCTGCAAAATCGAAAAAGATGAGAAAGGAACCTGCAAATATGTCGGACGAGCTCACCAAATCCCCAAACAAGTTTGGATTCTTCTCACCGATTCCAATTCCAAAACTTGTTCCTGAAGACGCCGACGAACCCCAGTTCTTGCCGAAGATATCACCCACCATCGACGTAAGCCCGTTTAAAGCGTCGGACTTCGAAGCTAGGACCGGAGCTGGTTGGTGAGACACTTCTTCAAATACTCCAACAGTCAATCAACCATTTTTCCCAAATCAAACAGGTCCATTCCATCCTAATAACAAACAACTTTAACCTCATCAATACTTCTTCAAGATGGTTTCCAAACCTTTTGTACAATTCTCTCCTCAAGTCTTATTCCCACTGCGGTCAACCCCGAGAAACTCTCTTTGTATTCACTCACATATTTGGTCCTCCCAACAACCTAACTATCCCTCCCATTATCAAAGCCGTCTTCATGCACTGCCCTTCATGCTAAAGTCATTTGATGTAGTGTATTATTATTAGTTTATCCAAACCTCTTTTGTTAGCTTCTATGCGCAGATTGGCAGAACTCTGGATGCCTCTTGCGTGTTTGATGAAATTTCTCAGCCATGTGTTGGGGCCCACAATGCAATGCTCGATGTATTTTGCAAAAAACGGCTAGGTTGAATCTGATGTTTCGTTGTTTGACAGAATGCTGAATCATGATGTTGTTTCTTGGACTAGTATCATTAATGGGTTTAGAAAATATGGATACTTTCACGAAGCCATACAATGTTTCAAGAAAATGGTAGAGCTTAAGAGCGTAGCCACAAAGCAGAACGAAGCTACTAATGTCAAATTTTCTAAAATTTGGACCAGGACTCTCCGGAAGCAGGGAAGGTATTGTCGAAAGAACAAAGAACATGTAGGAGGGCAATTTTGTCCATTTAGAATATTAATCAACCGCGTGCCACTCACGTGACAAGCATTCTGTCCGAAATAAACGGATAAGTGATGAAATGGGGGTAACAACGTTTCCCCAGATTTTGAGAGACATCTCCCTAAGGTCGATAGTCGTCCGTTTAGGCACTGCAGCTCCCTATGGCATGCCCGTGACCGCATTTCCTCAATGGCGCTAAGCTTCTCCGGATTGACCTCAATCCCCCTTTGGCTCACCATGAACACAAAAAAAATTCTTGAATTGACGCGAGAAAAGCACATTTGGCAGGATTGAGGCGAACATTTTGTAACTTCATTCAAGCAAAGGTTCGTTCTAGGTCATGTTGGTGGTCGTCGCCTCTTTAGATTTTAGGGAAAAGTATGAAAAAGATGTAATATGTTTGCCTATTGTTGTAAATGCGTAGACCTTGTTTGTTTTTATGAAACATGTTTGCTGTTGTAGTTTTTAGATGAAGTTTGTTAGGTTCCGTAAAAAATTGTTGTTAACTTCTCACGTGCAAGGAACGTGACCTACGTTTAGTGAAAAGAGACTGTGAAATACCTAAAAGGGCCCTATGTTATTCACTAATGCTTTTTGGCTATTGGGGATGTGAAATCTGGTTTGCTTTTTGCTTCGATTCTTTGTAAAATGCTTGGGTATTACCCTTTCGGCATCACTTAAATTGTGAATAAGACTCTTGAATTGCTATGAGGTTAAGCATTTAGATGATAAATAGTCTCTCGAACAAATGTTGGATTTAATGCTTTATGCATTCAACTTCGAATCACTTCAATTCACATATCGATTATCGTTATCCATATCATAGATTACTTGGGTCATCTCGCTTTTGCTGCAATCGAATATCAAATTATGTTGAAAACTCATCACATGCAACTATTATAGAGAAATGTTTGAAAACTCATCACATTCCGAAAATCATTGAATTGGTTCTATAAATATGATGTTTTATGTCTGAAAGTGTACATAGGTGCCAGTTTACCTTTAAAAACACTGATTTTGATTACATTTTTTTTTTGTCAGAGTCAACTTGATGCTCTTATGGAAAAAAGTTTTATTTGTGGTTCTTCTTCATATGTGTAAAGTGAAATGGTTATGTATTAGAAGAACATTTAGCTTTAGTAATTTAAGGGTTATCTTATTGGGATCCCACAGAGATAAGGACACTATTGCCTGGGTGTTAATGGTTCAGGGGCTAGTCAGGTCTTGTAGAAGGCAGTAACCCCACGCCAACGGTGCAGGGATGGTATTTTTTGAAGGACCCCATGCCACACCCTTTGAAGGATCATCCGACTGTGAAGATGGGAAGGACAAGAAATTGGAGGGAAACACAAGCAATGGCAATTTCGGTATTTCAATTTTTTTTTCATAACGTTCAACTCAACTATCACGTGTGTTGCGCGCGACTCATTTTAACGATACATATGATGGAATCAATCACGTTTCATCTAAAACCAACAAAATCAAACATAGTATATCAAATACCAGCAACCCAAAACAAGTTGCATCACTTACAAATTTGGGCAAACATATTACATATTTTTCATATTTTTCCCTGGATTTTACCAACGTGTCATATACATAAGCTTCCATGGTATCACTCAACATGTCGGCAAACAACTAGCTCACCATCCTTTGATACGTAGCTCTGCCGTTGATAAGCCCGAAGAGCATCACCGCGTAGTGATATATGTCGTTGTATGCATAGAACGTGGTATGCGATGCATCCTTCTCCGACATTCTTATCTGGTTGTAGCCCGAATACGCATCCATGAAGCTCAGCTGCTCATGCCTGGATGTGGCTTCCACCAATTGTCTGATGCGGGGAAGAGTATAACAATCCTTGGGGTAAGCCTTGTTGAGGGTTCGAAGTCCCCAAACTGGTGACTTCAAATTGAGTTTCGATGAAGTCAGAACTCGATCATATCATATTGAACATTTTTAGGAATTTATTTGTGATATTTGAAAAAACAAAATCATTAAAGGTAGATGAAAAAATAAGTATAAAAGTAACCAACATAAAGGGGTAAAATTCTATTAAAAATAGTTTAAGAAAAAACTCAAAAAAATATCTAAACACTAGGGAACAAATGGTAATTTACTATATCTCTTTATTTTTATTTTTATAAATGAGAATGATCCAAATATTTAATTTAGAAAAATGTTTGCTTAAAGTTGTAAAAGCATAGACTTTGTTTGTTTGAGATTGTACATGTTTGTTGTTAGTAGTTTTAGATGAAGTGTGTTAGTTGTTGTCCAAAATGTCTGTTAAGTCATCACATGTCATGCACGTGACTATTAAAAAAAGAAAAGAAAAAAAAGGAAGGTCAAATACTTATATTTCCCTTAACTGTTTGAACATCTGATTGCAATACCTTATCTTCCCCAATTTGCAACATGGTATCTTCCTGGTTCTCCTCGTGATTATCCAATGGCTAATTTCATAAGAAACCAAATCGCAGATTCATATAGCAGAAAGCCCCCACTAATTGAAGCTTACAACTTCAAATTTTCATCGACAAATGGACAAGAGCAATTAATGTTGCATTCACCAAACAATCATCTTTCCAATAGTTTTCAATGGGTCCAACTTGAAGAATCTCCTTCTTTGAAAGCATGGCGCGGTCTCACTTGAGTTCGGGATGTCAAGAAAGGAAAACAAATAATTAATGAAAATATAGCAGTTAGAGAATCAATGTAAATTGAGCTGTTAGAAAATAGAGTTGTTAGAATATAATTAATAGAATTAAGTGAGTATTAGTCTTAATCAAGTAGGATTAATTGTATAAGTAGATAGTACATTTGTAAAGAGAATTTCAAGCAATTCAATTCAAAGTATTCTATTCAAGTCTTCACGGGATGATATCTAGTAATTAATAATTAGATAAAATTATTTGCATTGATAAATATATTATTTATGCAAAGTTATGAACTTTCATGAATATGATAACAATTTTTAATTTTCATTGAATTTGAGGATCGAAAGCTAGTCCATCTACCTCAAGATGACCCTTTGAGAAACTATACACCTGGTGAATCAAAAGGAGGTGTTGACCGAAGTGATGTCCCTTGCAAATAGTTGAACACGATGGCCCTAGTTTTCGTCTCAATGGATATTATGTTGAACGGTAGAAAGTACTTTAATATAAGCATCCATTTTGTTTATGCATGTGAACAACATCTGGATAAGAAAAGTTCAACTCGATAGAGAAAAGTTTGAAACCATGCATTAATTCTTTAACATGATGATTTTGTCAGTGGAATTTCAGCATTGGATTTACACCAAAAGAGGGGCTTGTAATTTACTTTGTTGCAACTGTTAACGGAAGTCACGGTAGAAGGCCACTAACGGAGCTTTGTAGAGACCATATGGTGATCCTAACGATACCCATTATCGAAAAAATGCAGTTGATGCTGGAGAAGATGACCTTGAGAAGAATGCCTACTCTCTTAAAAATATTAAAAAATCTCTTTACATGGATTTTATAAAATCCTATTATTGAGTGTTTCCCTGTATTTTTCCGATTTAGTATAACTTCACAAGGATGCGGTTAGGTTTGGAGACCTGGGGAGGATAACGTCTTTTGTATGTTTACATGAGATCTAGAAGGCTAACAATGTCTTTTGTATGTACTGTTGTTAATTACTGCACGCATGGACATGTTCGTTGAGTAAAAAACTGAGGAGAATAATGTTCACAATAATGCATTTTATGCTGAAGAGACTATTCGTAAATCCGAGTTGATTCAGGTGTAGATTAGAACAAAGCAACTTTGTTAGGGTGAAGAATCAATTGATAGGGAGAAAGAAGAAAGACAGAGGAACAAGAAGAAAATAACCAGAGAGAATGAGGAAAGAAAGGTTGAGGTAGTGAACTTAGGGGTAAAATGTGCATTTTAGAAAGAAAAAAACATATGACATGCACATAGCATGATTTAGGTAATTTAAATAGTAAATGTAAAGTTTTCATCTAAAAATAACAAATTGAAACATAATTTATCACAAATAAAAGTCCAAAAACAAGTCGCAGATAATAATTTAACTAAACATATTATATATATTTTTAATATTTTCCTTATAAATTAGGGTTAATTATCTATTTGGTTAATTATATTTAACTAATGTTATCTTTTGGTCATTTTTATTTTTTGACGTTATTAAATGATTATTTATATTTGAGAATATCACTTTTTAATTCAAAATTGTCCCATTTAGTTATTTATAGTTCATTTAGTTATTTATAGTTGACCAATGTAATTAAAATAATTGTTAAAATAATAATTTTACCTTTCCCTTATATTCTTCTTCTCCTTTTATTTTATAGTGGATTTCGAACCCATAATCTTATTTATGGGTTCAAAAATCTGAAATCTAAATTCAATCGAATTTGATTTCTAAGTTCAAAACCAGAAGATAATAATAATATTTTTAATCATTTTAATATTATAATATCTTATAAAAAAAATATTTTAATAAAAAATCATTTTTATCTAAATAAGAAAAGTTTAAACCAAATAATTATATCTACCTAATTAACCCTTTAATTTAGCTACCTTCTAGGTCTGGGAAAAAATGACCACCGTTTGACCCACGGTAGGGTGACCTTTTTCTGGAAACAGTTTTCCTTTTTCCCTCCATAACATAATATATTTAATAATATATATTCCATGCATATACATGTATGTATAGAATAAAATCCTGCCATTATCGGACCAAGAATCACAGCGATCTTCACTCGCTGGATTTCGCAATGGCGTGTTCTTTCTTAACTGATTAACTCCCTACTTCGCAAATTCTGTATCGTCCACCAATTGTGCGTGAAATTAGGTGAAGATTCACTGCTGTTGAACTTTTCGCACTTTTGAAATCCTTACCCTTGAGTTTAGCTCCCGCGAAGTTCGAACGACTTGCCAATTGTAGCTTTCCGTTTTTGATTTTCTGGATGCCATTTCACGCCATTCTTTTTTAGGATATTTGCTGTTTTTATTGCGTCCGATTTCCAATCTTTCCAATTGCCAGAGTTGGAGATTCTGGTCGAGGAAGCTTAGTAGGATAATTGTGACACACTTTACCGCGCTCGCTGAATTCATTCTCCGATCTCTAGATGAAAACCACTGAAGGACGGCATGACGACGTGGAAGCGGGGTCGTCCGCCTCGTCCGCTGAAGAGGAAGCCAGTGAAGTATCGGATCCATTCGATATAGCCACCACAAAGAACGCTGCTCCCGAGTCACTGAGAAGATGGCGGGTAATTGATTTCTTCATTACTTTGATAGTTTGATTCTCTCATTTGTTTCAGATTGCCGTTTACGGAATTGGAATTGAGTTTTTGAATCGAATGTGGTTGTGAATTAAAAGCAAGCAGCACTTGTACTGAATGCAACAAGGCGATTCCGCTACACGCTCGATTTGAAGAAGGAAGAAGATAAAGAGAACAGGGCGAGAATGATTAGATCCCATGCACAAGTCATAAGAGTAATTTCTTCATTCATGTACAAATTGTACTTTCCAGTTATCACTGGATACTGTCTAAAAGAACTGAAGCTTTTTTACTCTTTTCTATTAGGCAGCACTGCTTTTCAGATTGGCTGGAGAACAGCAGATTGGTAAATAACGCTCTCTTTATTTAGATTATTCATTCGAGTTTAATTCATGTTTATTAAAACTTGATCAATAAGAGCTTAAGAGTCTAAAAATGAATAAAAGAGTAAGTGACAATTTTTTTTTATAATCTAGGAATTGGCATTGTACTTGGGCAATAACTTAATCTCTTATTAGCACTTAGTTAGAATTTAATAGTACACCCTTAATCCTTTTAAAAAGTTTGTGGATGATCCTTTGTCTGTTTTCGCAAAATCTGGCTTCTGCTATGTTTCTGCACTTACATAACCATCTAAATCTAGTTTAAAGTAGGATAATGGAGCAGAGATTGCATTCCCAATTCTTATATTTAAATAAAATGTACCACTTTTTCATCACAACTTCATTTTTTTATGTAAACACAGCTGAATGAACTTATATGTTATTTTCACTAAATTTCATGACAATCTTTCCGAATTGGATTTTAACCGACTAGATTTTGGAGCAAAAACAACTTCTCCATCCTCGCCTTTAGGTGGTGATTATGTGATCGGGCTGGAGCAGCTGGTTTCCATGAGCCGCGATCATGATGTGCACGCTCTTAACAGATATGGCGGGGTAAGTTCATAACCAAATGCAATTATCAGATGATAAGGTGATACTTGCATAACTTCTGCTTCCTACATCAGATTAAGGGCGTATCGGAATTGTTGAAGACAAACTTGGAAACAGGAGTAGTGGGGGATGAGTCTGACTTGTCAAAGCGCAAGAGTGCCTTTGGATCCAATACGTATCCACGTAAGAAAGGAAAGACTTTTATGGTAATTTCGTCTGCTTCTCTGATCTAATAATTCTTTATGGAACGTTGATATGTGAAATGATAGGTTCTGTTTTCTGTCTTAGATGTTTCTGTGGGATGCGTGGCAAGACCTGACCCTTATCATATTGATCGTAGCGGCAATAGCCTCACTTGCCTTGGGGATTAAGACTGAGGTGAGGCGCCATATTTCATCACTTCAGTGCATTTTAGCTAATATCTCTCTGTTTGCTCATGATGTGTTTTTGTGCATATCCCTTTCTTTTGGCCGATCTTAACAATGATTTCATTTTGAAATCTCATGTTCAATACTGTATAGATAGATAGATAGGCCAAATAACCAAATTTGCCAGCTAAATTTGTGTTTGAAGAGCTAGTTGCTAGCTGAATTTTTTTCATAAATTTTCGCTAGCTAAACTAATATTAGAGTGCAACTAGCAAACTCCGTCCATTTTTCAGTTAACGTTTGACGGAAAAGGTAAACGCGGTGTCCGAGCTAGACGACACGTGTGCGCCACTTGTGGATTTTTCATTGGACTAAAATAAAAGTTTAGCTAGGAAAATGTCACAAAGTTCAGCTGCTTTTATAGCTACAGGGAGAAAAATTAAGGCCATATTTAGCATTTTTTCTCTCCAAATTATACCCCATTCCAAAATCAAATATTAAAATACCATCCTTTCAAAACTATTTACTAAACTATATCAACGACAGTCGCGGATAAGAATTAACATAAATCCCACCTTCTACTGACATTGCGGTTATAAGTTTTTTGTGTCAGTCACCGGTAGAGAAGGTCTATTTTATTTTTGCTAATTGTTAAATTGAGTGCAATTAAGTATAATTGCTATTTAGAATGCCTAATTATTAAAAATTGAGGAATTGTTATTTGTTTTTGTTGAATTACAATCCACTATTTTTAAAATTGTAAATCACTAATTTTGGAAATTTGGGAGGAATAGTTAAATTTAGTCTAATTATTTATAGTAGACATTTAGAATGCCTAATTGTTTGAAATTGAGAATTTATTATGTATTTTTGTTTAATTATAATGCATTATTTGATAATTGAATCATTATTTGTTGTATTGTCAACCATAGAGGCGAATAAAATACTCATTTGGATTCGGAACATAACCGGAACAAATCTATTGGATATGGTTCGGGTAGGATGTTTCGAATTAGAGTAGGTTGCAAGAGAGAAATATAGAAAACTGTTAAATTGGTTCCTGTTCCGATTACAATAATAGGGTACCCTATTGAAACCGGAACCAATTGTATATGTAAATAAATAAATTTTAGTATGTCATATTATTAATTACTTATTTTTTTATTTATTCATTATATAATTAATGTTTTACTTTTATTATTATATACAATATATAATTCTAAACATATTTGTAAAAAATATTAATATTCAATTTAGAAAAAAAATAACTTTTATAGGGTCTAACTGGGTACTCAGAACCTGTTGGTATCAATAAGTTTCGGGTAAGTCCCGATTCCAATACTAGCTAGGTAGGGTCCATCACGTAAGAGAATTAGGAACCGAATTATATTGGTTAGGTTCCGGGAATCCATAAATTTACAGCGTACTCGGAACCACTCACCCCAAGTCAACCACATCATATGTCACAACATGTCGCTGCTGATACGATAGCCCATAACTATTTATTTATTAAAACTAAAATTTTCAATTTTTTTGAGATAATCTAAAAAACTGATATTTTTAAATTAGAGGGTTTTAAGGTATCCCGAATAGCATTTCTGAGAGTAAAGATTTGTTTTTTCCAACTATTTATAAAAAAATAACATGAAGATAAACAAACTAAAAATATGACCTAAAGAATTTTATTTATTTTAATAATTATTAAAGAAAAAAAAATGTATTAACTTAAATAATACAATCAGTAGGAATTAACTTAAATTCTACTCTTGACTATTAGTCGCGGGTAAAGTCTTTGCTCCTATCCGCGACTGACAGTCACATGTAGGTTTTAATCAATGAACAATTAGTATTGCCGTACTACCTATGACTGCCAGTCACGGGTAGGAATTAACTTAACTCCTACTCATAATTACCAATCTAGAAACAAAATTTTCTACCCGCGACTGACAGTTGATGGTAAGATGTAAGTTAATTTCTACCTGCGACTGAGAGTCATGGGTTGATATAGTCTTAATAAATAGTTTTCAAAATGTGCTATTTTGGTGTTTGATTTTAGAATGAGGTATAGTTTGGAAACAAATTCCACATTTAGAGTATGATGTTTTTTTTGAGCGGCTATGCTTTCTTTTGTTGCTTATGTAGCATTAACTCTCTCTTTCAAAATGTTCAAATTTTGCTAGGTCTAGTTGAGTCTTCCCTTTTCTCTTTTAGAAAAATAATGGGCATTTATGAAGTAATTAATAGTTTTCTAACAAGATTTAATATCTTTCCATCTCTGACAGGGTTTAGAAGAAGGATGGTATGACGGTGGAAGCATTGCTTTTGCAGTTATTCTTGTTATACTTGTTACAGGTATAAAGGAATGCTCCTTAACGTGATTTTGCTAATTTTGGTGAAGCTTGTTTTGAACATGTTTGACACACGATATGAGAAGTAGTGATTTCCTTGATGATGAAGAAACCATACATTCTATCCCATCGCATTTCTCATGGATTTTCTCTTCTTTGTTGGCAGCCATTAGTGACTACAGACAATCACTCCAGTTTCAGAATCTTAATGAAGAAAAAAGAAATATTCAACTGGAGGTATTTCTAGCTAGTTTCTATCCTTGTGCTATCTTAATTAGTCTTACCTGAAAATGTGTAATATATGCAAGGTGATAAGAGCCGGTAGAATGGTGAAGATATCTATATTTGACATAGTTGTTGGTGACATTGTACCCCTAAGAATTGGTGACCAGGTAATTCCATAGCCAATTCCGTTGTTAACAAAGCGGACAAAAAATTGGGTTATGATCATTTTGAAATTTTGGACCGATCAAGTTCGTATAACCTAATCCTCATTTTATTTTAGGTCCCAGCTGATGGAATTTTAGTTAGTGGTCATTCCCTTGCCCTTGATGAATCCAGCATGACTGGAGAAAGTAAAATCGTAAGCAATTTCCTATTCATCTAGATTCTCCTCTTCTATGATCTTAGCTTTTATTTATTCTAAAGTAAGGTGGTTTTCAGGTTCACAAAGACCACAAGTCTCCATTTCTGATGTCAGGCTGCAAAGTTGCTGATGGAGTTGGCACCATGCTGGTAATTTGATCAGAAGTCATACGTGACATAAAGCTCATTTCTGTCCTTTCCTTAAAATTACTCACCGTTGAACGAAATTCGAACGCCCTTCAGGTGACTGGTGTTGGAATTAATACTGAATGGGGATTGTTAATGGCAAGTATATCAGAAGATACAGGCGAAGAGACACCGTTGCAGGTTCGTAATCGAAATCCCTCATTGGAATTCAAGAATAATTTGATAGTTCAACTATAATTTTGAATCATTAATGTCTATATTATACGTCCTCTCATGCATGGCTTTAAAGACCGATTTATTCCGAACATGTATCCCAATAGGTGCGTCTGAACGGAGTTGCCACATTTATAGGCATCATAGGTCTTACAGTAGCTCTTGCAGTTCTGACAATTCTTCTAATTAGGTAAACTCTATGATGTTTACTTGACTGACCTATTTCTCTCAAAGCTGCATTAATGTGAAAATAGTATGATATATACATTTTACTGAACACAGCATGCTCTTAATTGCTTAGGTACTTCACTGGAAACACTAGAGACGTAGATGGAGCAGTTCAGTACGTTAAGGGCAAGACTAGTGTCAGCCATATCGTAGACGACGTCGTTAATATTTTCACAATTGCAGTGAGTGCAATTTCTGTTACAAACTGCACATAGTTGAGCATTTATCTAGTGGTTTCCTTCTCAATACTTTTTTAAATGTAAACTATTTAGGTTACAATAGTAGTTGTTGCTGTTCCTGAAGGGCTTCCTTTGGCTGTTACTCTGACGTAAGTATGCTTACATGAGCGATGAGTTAATCTCAAGGAGTTGCCTTGAATCGCAAGCAATGTTGGATGAGTTAATATCTAATTTGATTTTGTGTCACAGCCTGGCATACTCAATGCGGAAAATGATGGCTGATAAATCATTGGTAAGTTCTGTCTCTTCCTTTCTCTCTCTCGCCCGCACACACAGGACATGTACCTTAACAATGATACGTATCTGCAGGTTCGTAGACTTTCAGCATGTGAAACAATGGGTTCTGCTACAACAATTTGCAGTGACAAGACGGGAACACTAACTTTGAACCAGGTTAGTTTTTGTTTTTAACTATTTACGTGACATGCTTAATTTCATGTTCATAATCATAAAAAAAGTGAACTTCAGATGACTGTTGTTGACGCTTATGTTGGGAGGAGGAAGATGGATCCACCAGATGAGCCATCACAACTGCATCACTCGGTCTCTTCATTGCTTTGTGAAGGCATTGCACGTAACACTCAGGGTAGTGTATATAAACCAAAGGTAACTTCTTAACAGGGATGGGGCAGTTCTCATTGGCATATTTTTAAATTCAAGATTTTAAGCAAGTCTAATGAGGTCTCAGTAAAATCGCGTTGTAAGTCTTGACACTTCCCACTCAATAAAAATATCCTTTCAGTTAATAATTGGATTAGTGCAAACAGCAAAAACTTAGACATAGAATACCAACTATTTTTTTAAAAATTGAAACTGAAATTAAAAAGGCAACTTTGATGAACATATTTCATTTTTCGGTATTACTATATAGTATATATGAATTAAATGTTCCTAATTCTGTCTTTACCACTTTTAATAGGACGGTGGAGATGTTGAAGTTTCTGGATCCCCCACAGAGAAAGCTATTCTTTCATGGGCTTTGAAGGTAATAGGCTCAATAGCTGTATGTTTTCATTTAGTTGGACGACTGTTTTTAGGATTATTCAGCTCATATGGGTTTCTATTGCAGTTGGGAATGGAGTTCGATGTGATTAGATCGGAATCAGTAGATATTCATGTATTTCCATTCAACTCAGAGAAAAAAAGGGGTGGGGTTGCTGTAAAACGGGTACATGCTCGAATTTGCGAGTATAATAATTTCAAAACATGTATCAATCGACATGTTCATAGGTTATATATATATATATATATATTATGATGTGACTGTTTATGTCTCAGGCTAATTCTGATGTTTACATACATTGGAAAGGAGCAGCCGAAATGATCTTAGCCTCTTGCACAAAGTATCTTGATTTAGATGGTCATTTGCAATCAGTTGGTGAAGAAGAGAAGGTTGATTGAAATTCTTTTCTTTTATAATGTGCCAGTATAAGATATTGCATCTTTTTTAGTTTAGATGAGTCAGTTTGAAATTGAGAATTTGGTGTTTTCTACTGCAGGGTTTCTTCAAAAAGGCTATTGATGACATGGCCTCGAGAAGCTTGAGATGTGTTGCAATTGCTTATAGACTTTGCAATAAAGACAGTGTTCCTGCAGATGATGAAGGTTTACAAAAATGGGAGCTTCCAGATGATGATCTTGTTTTGCTTGCCATTGTCGGCATAAAGGTACAGCTTTGATCTACTTCACCATATGTCGTGTAGTCTTGTGAAACCTCAAAAGAATTACGTTTCTTCCCTTTTTTTGGTTTTGGATGCTGAATGTGTGTTACCTATATGTATGAGCAGGATCCTTGTCGCCCAGGTGTCATTGATGCTGTCAGATTATGCACAGAGGCTGGTGTTAAGGCAAGTACTTTTCCCTTGCTTCGTGATAATGTGTTCTCATTTGTTGCAATTCCTACTTCCTAGCAATATTTTCATGTGGATAGAAAGGTGAATCCAAGAAAATTTACTTTGATTAGTAACAACTCAAACTTTAGGACGTATTAAGTACCTTTCCATTTCACGCTGATGGATCAAGCAACAGATCTAAATATTTGTTTAGACTGGGACATTATGAATATATATATTTTTTTTTTTGCCCAATGGGACATTATGAATTGAAACGCTGAAATTTCATTAGAATAATTGTTGTGATTGATTTTTGCCATGAAGAGTTTAACCCTATATATAGATAGATACCTTACATATCGTAAGGATTCTATTATACTATCATAATTGATTGTATATATCACATTAATTGTCTTTATGTGATCCAATAGGTGAGGATGGTAACTGGTGACAATATCCAAACAGCAAAAGCAATAGCTCAAGAGTGCGGAATTCTCAGGTCGGATGCTGACGTTTCTGAGCCTACACTCATTGAAGGAAGGGTATTCCGTGCGTTATCAGAGTGCGAGAGAGAGCAAATTGCCAAGAAAATAACTGTGCGGACTAAAAACTTGCAGGATTGTCTTTAGATGTAATTTAAAACATTGAGATCAATTCCTGATTTTGTATACTATTTGCAGGTAATGGGAAGGTCTTCTCCAAGTGACAAACTGCTACTGGTACAAGCCTTACGTAAAGGAGGAGATGTTGTTGCCGTCACAGGGGACGGAACCAATGACGCTCCCGCCCTCCACGAGGTTAGCATTTACTTATTTTTCACCTCAGTTATATGATTTATCATAATATTGGTGAAATAATCTGTGTTAAACTCATTAAAATGAAAACTGAAGGCATAAACTTGATGTGATCGATTCTGTTTTCTTATCTAAATGCTCTTGCTATATTTTAGGCAGATATTGGTCTCGCCATGGGGATTTCAGGAACGGAAGTCGCGAAAGAGAGCTCCGATATCATCATTTTAGATGACAATTTTGCCTCTGTTGTAAAGGTTGTCCGTTGGGGTCGTTCAGTGTATGCAAATATACAGAAATTCATTCAGTTCCAGTTGACAGTAAATGCTGCTGCTCTAGTAATCAATGTTTTGGCTGCTGTGACTTCCGGTGATGTTCCTCTGAATGCTGTTCAGGTTCAAATCTTTAACCTATCTGGTCAAAATAGAAAATTCATTCTCTTTTCTCTTCACGTTTTGCAGTAAATTTTCATTTGACATATTCAACTGAAGCACACTATTCTATACTGAACTTTTATGCCACTTTAGACTTAAACAATTCACCTAATACGTTATTGGTGGCTACATCCGTTTTTCTGTGTCATTTAGTTGTGTACCGTATTAAATTTTACGTCAAATTAAATGAAAAAATATATATCTGTAACGGTTAGTTTTTTTTTAATTTTTTTATTACACTATATATTCTTATGGCATAGCTGCTATGGGTTAACCTTATCATGGACACTCTTGGAGCCCTCGCATTGGCTACCGAGCCGCCAACAGATCACCTCATGCGTAGGCCTCCAGTTGGTCGAAGGTTTGGCACCTTTTTTTCTCTGAAAATGATCATATTTCTTTCATGAAGTAGATTTCCATTTTGACCCAGTAATTTGTGTATAAAGAAAGACATCCATTTGCCAATCTATCTCGAAACCGGAGCTCTTTGTAGGACAAAAACACTTGTTAATCAAGAAAGCACTGACATTTTTTTAATTCTTTTGGTATGTTTCTTCGATTTTTGCAGGGAACCACTTATAACAAATATCATGTGGAGGAACTTACTCATACAGGCTGCATATCAAGTGTGTATCCTTCTTATCTTGAAGTTCTTTGGTGATGATATTCTGGGCTTGAACAAAGAAACCATGGAACGTGCTAATGATGTGAAAAACACTGTGATATTCAACGCTTTCGTCCTTTGCCAAGTAAGAACATTACAGAACCTCATTACTTTCCTATCTATGATCAGCGCCTTAAAGTATTGTATACTGGCTATATTGTTAGGTTTTTAATGAGTTCAATGCTAGAAAGCCCGATCAACTCAATGTCTTTAGAGGAGTGACGAAGAACTATCTCTTTGTTTCGATTGTTGGATTCACTGTTGTTCTTCAGGTAGATTTTTTGAATTCACGGCCTTCTTCTTCAAGTATTGATTGAATCTATTAGAAAGAAAGAATTGATGAGAAGTTTGTTAATTTTTAATTTTCAGATTATAATTGTTGAATTCCTTGGTAAGTTCACTGATACTGTAAGGCTCAGTTGGGGAATGTGGCTCGTCTGCATCGCAATCGGCATCGTAAGGTTAGTTTGTTTATCTGAAGCCGTGTTTGTTGGATTGGATTGGATTGGATGTGGCGTTCTTTAGAATGCGTACTGCTTTATTTAGGTGGCATACTCCTATTGGTCTCTGATTTCCATCAAAGAAAAAAGAAAAGAAACCTTATGTTGTTATTTTGGTATTGTGCAGTTGGCCACTAGCAGTACTGGGAAAATTCCTTCCTGTTCCGGAAACTCCGATGGCAAAGTTATGCGCTGGGCCATTCCGACGGTTGCGACCTGCTCGGGCAACGTAAGCTAAACGATGAGGATGTAGAAAATTCAAATGCATTCTCATCACATTACCATTGAAAATGAGCAGCCCATTGATAAGAGAGAGTTCCTGTAATAAGGAGAACATATTATCTTCGATGCTTCTGTCAACAATGCAACAGAATATGTGATTTACAGTATCCGAACAAAAAGAAAAAGAAGAGAGTTTCGTCTATTATTTGTAAGTCATATACAATGGGACATGTATTGAAGGTCTCGTACTACTATTAAGGATCCAATTTTATGATCTTATACTTCTAATTCCAACCTTTCATAGTAATAGCACAAACTATTAAGGATCCAATTTTATGATCTTATACTTCTAATTCCAACCTTTCATAGTAATAGCACAAACTATTGGATGTCACATGATTCCGTTTTTGTTAACCAGTCGTCTGGTTCTTCTCATAAATGAAGTCATATATATGCCATGCCAATAATGTTGGAACGCATTTATGAACTTGAAATGTTAGGGCATGCTTGCCTTCTAGCAAAGGAAGCAAACCAATGAAGAAGAAAGAATCAACACAAAAATTCGGAAACCTCCCTTGCCCCAAAACAAGTTTTGTTTATTTGGCATTTCTTCTTCTGCAGCATCTCATTCTCAGGCCTCAAATCAACTGCCACAAACTTCCCACTCGATTCCTGACTCAAGCTTCTCAATCTGTCCAACATCCACTCGATCATCTCCCAAATGTCGGAACGTAATTTCAGCACAGAAAAAATCACTAAACACGCAATGGAATCAGCTTCAGTTTGTTGATTCCCCTTCTTCATGTGTATTGTTGGAAAGTAAGTCTCCAGCCTTATGTAATTGCTGTTATTCTCAAATATTGGCTTCACATTTTCCATGATGTTGTTTCTGGTGATTCTGTTACGAACTTTGACAACCGCAATCGGCATATCGACCGGTTGCTCTTTCACTACTTTCACGATTCTGGCACGGCTGAGGCACTAGGTACGGCAAGAACACGCATGGAGCACTGGAGATGCACACGCCTGGAACACTGAAGTGCACTACACTGGGCACGGCTGAGGCACGACAGATGCACGGCTGGAGCACTAGAGATGCACTGAAGCTGCCCTAGAGCTGAAATCGACAAGCACAGGTCTGCTTGTCTTCCAAGGAGAACTGAGCACAAGTCTGCTCGTTTTTCAAGGGGAACCGAGCACAGGTCTGCTCGGAAGATGATCCAGTTGCTGTGAAGTCGGTTTTGAAACTACGAACTTGGAGACTCTATTGACTTACTCTTCTCGAGGTCTCAAGACTCATTTCTCGTAGCTCTCACGACCTAGCATAGGCACAACTTGAATCACTGAATTGAGTCATGAACAAAGCACACAAACTCAACTGAGTTGCAGCATGACAACAATGAATCGAATCTGATTTAGCGTTTCAGATTCAATAAGCTAACTGATGATCTGATTAAGTGTTTCAGATTCAATCAGCTAACAGATGCAGAGTTTTCCAGAATAATAAGCTCCTTCACTCCTACCATTTTCCAGAACAGATGTATCTTTGAATGGAGAAGATTTCTCAGCACTGGTATGTGCACTCCATAGAACGATAATTCCTCGCAGGAAATCTCAACCAATCATTAGAAGTATGGTGAGAAGTCAACAATGAGAATTGTATTCTCATTGTTCAGCCGACCATGTCCAGAGCAGTATCAACCTATTTACTATCCTTATCAGCAGCTAATTAACATTTATATCAAACCAACAGTGAACCAAACAGCAGTAGAAAGCACAGGATCAGCAGTGCAACAAATGATCCACATAGACCAGCAACAGAGTGCAGAACAAAATCAGCATTAAGCAGCATCACAGCATCAGAAAGAGTAGCATCGTAGCATCAGAATGAAATCGACAGCATAATCAGAACGACATCAACAGCCACATCATCGCATCCCTCACGACCGAGTAGAACAACAAAATGAACCGAGTAAAACAGAACAGAATTCTTAGCAGAACGAATCAGCATGACAACAAATTGCAGCAAATTACAGCAGTATCAAAGCACTCGATCAGAAAATTGAACAATAATACAGCTCACTAGAAGATTCAACATCTTCGATTGAATTAAAGCTGGAGATCCTGAGGACCGATCGATCAGATCGCTTTGCAGAATTGAAACTATTGTGCGATTCAATTTGCAATCTGTTCGTTTCCAGCAGAATCACAAATTGAAGATTGCTGCTCGCCTAATTGAAGATTGCTGATCGAATTGGAGATCAGTGGTACTGAAACTGAAGATTGCACCGCTGGAATCAACGATTGCGAACTTACGCGCGAACCTGAAATTTGGAATTTCAGACGGAATTTCCTGATGTTGTTGATGCGCAGGAGCTGCTGGATGAAACAATCAGATGTTACTGAGGCGCAGGAATTGCTAGATGAAATTCTGGATTGAACAGAATTGATGCGCAGGAGCTACTGGAGAACTAAACGCTGAAACTTGCGCGGGAAGTTGAATTCCTACTGGAGCTGAGTAGCAACGGAATTTTGCAACCGAATCCTGAAATTCGTCCCTAACCGTCCAGCTCTGATAGCATATTAGTGTTTAGGGCAGGTTGGAGAGAATTGTGAGTTTAGGACAATAACTAAAAAAAACTTCATCTTTGTAATGCCTAAACTTAGTTCTTACAAGAGAAATGAAACCCTATTTATAGAGTTTCTAGGGAATATGTTAACACATATCATATATCCTAACATTTAAGCCCACTGATTGATTGCAATACAAGATACAAATGGTAGGTCTGTCTTCTCACTTGCGTGTTTTGCAAATTCTTAATGATTTCAATGTGATGACACAGCATTTAGAATCCCGCATACACACCACCTTCCTTGTACATAATTATGGGAGACACTGATTATCTACCTATCTTCATTTGTTCCTTTTTTGTCGGGGATTTGCACCGAGCAGTTGGTTAACAACCTCTCTCATGTTTGGTCTCCTACTGGGTTCCGTCTCCACACATCGTAACCCAATCAACAACACGTCCCTAACTTGCTCCATCAGCTTGGTATCCAACATTTCATCTTTGAGTCCGGAGTCCACGACACTCCTGACATCCTTCGTTGCGGTCCACATGGTCCTGACCCATCCAACAAGTTCAGTCTCTTTGGGGAATGATGTATCTAACACTCTTCTCCTCGTCACGAGCTCCAGCAAAACAACACCATAGCTGTACACATCGGATTCTCGACTTTTTGTTGCCATAAATGCATTTTCTGATGCAATTCAGAAAGATATTATGAGTCAAGGTGTAATCGTTGAGAGATGGGTGCAAAACGAAAGGTAAAAGTTTATGAAGAATGCAATTTGCAAAAATCACAGGGTGCAGTTTGCTACTAGAAGAAATTGGATGAAAGCAAAAACCACTCACCAGGTGCAATATACCCAATGGTTCCAACCACAGCCATAGAAGCGGCCGTCGAACTCTGATCAAGCAACCGTGAAATCCCAAAATCTGATATGCGAGGCTCCATCTCATAATCCAGCAATATATTCGCGGGCTTGATGTCCCGATGAACCACCGAAGGGTTACAGTCATAGTGCAAATACGCCAACCCATGGGCCACCCCAACTGCTATCCTATACCGATTGCTCCATTCGAGAATGGATGAGCCCAGACGAGGGGTTTTATCATGCAAAACATCATCAAGGCTCCCATTCTCCATGAACCGATACAGCATCAAGCCATAATCTTCCCGTAGCCAAAACTCCTCCAACTTGACCAAGTTACGGTGACGCAACTCCTTAATGGTCTGAACCTCTCTCAGAAGATTCGATCTTCCGTGCGTTCCAAACACAATCTTCTTCACCGCATAGATGTTGGTAAGCCCCAGCAATGCCTTAAAAACGGTACCGTGCGCTCCTTTCCCGATCACAAATCGTTCGTTCAGGTTGTCTGTGGCTTCCATAACTTTATTTAGCAACGAGGACGAACCATCCTCAATTCTAACCTCGATGTTTTGATCTCGCTTCCTATGAACTCTAATGTAGTACACGAGAATAGTTATTGCGAGGGTGATGAGCAAGGAGCACGACAATGCTATCACAAGAACATCGACTCTGGTGATGTGAGATTTGTGTTTGCCACCATCATCGGGGCCTCCACATTCGGTGCATAACCCGAGATTGCCAGCATACGAATCCAATAACTTCAGTATATTCTCAGGTATCGGACCGACAAACCGATTATGCGATACATTTATCGCAGTCAGAGCGTGGAGGTTTTGAAGAGCCAATAAATCTCCTGATAAGTTGTTCCGAGAAATGTCGAGCTTCTGCAGCATGCTCAGATCTCCAATGTCCATAGGAAGCTTCCCCGAAATCCCATTATCGCTAAGATCCAAACTATATGTTAAGCTCGTAAGCTTCCCGATTGAATCCGGAAATTCTCCTTTAAACAAATTCCCGCCCATTTCCAACTCTAACAACTTCTCGAAGCCCATGAAGAACTCTGGAATCCCCTTGGTGAATCGATTTCCGGTCAAAATTAGACTCGAGATTCCTATCCACGTCATCAGGGTCGAAGGAACCGACCCGTTCAACCGATTGAACCCAACATCAAACTTTTCCATCAAGACACAATTCGACAACTTGGTCGGGATCGGGCCTTCAAGGACGTTCCGAGAAAAGTTGAGGTTTTGAAGATTCCGTAGATTCCCAAGATTCGAAGGAATCAACCCGCCAAGCTCATTCCTCGAGAAGTCGATGCTCGTTAGATTCTCGCACTGACCCAAGCTTAGGGGAACCGACCCGTTTATTCTGTTCCCGCTAAGATCGATGAATGAAAGGTGGCAGCGGGGCCCAAACATCGGTAACGGGCCTGTAATGTTGTTCTCTTTGATGATCAATCTTGAAAGGCTCGGACAGTTTATGATCCCGGTAGGAACGGTTCCATGGAGTAGGTTAGAACCGAGATCCAACACAGACAGTTGTTGTCCCCTACAAAGATGCGGCGGAATCGTTCCGTTGAAGTTGTTCTTCGTAAAATCTAACTCCGTCAAATTACTGTTGATACCCAATTGATTAGGTATTAATCCGTAGAAGTGATTGTTGAACAACGAAATGCTCCTCAAGCTTCTCATATGGGTGATCTCTGTCGGAAGTTCACCGTAGAGAGAGTTGTTATACAGTTGGAGATTCTCGAGGGTCGGAATCTTCCATATTTCAATAGGAATCTGACCGCTTAATCGATTCGAGAACAAGTAAAGATCCTTCAAATTGACGAATTTCCCCAATTCGGTAGGAATTTCACCATCGAGCTCGTTCTTGTACAACTGGAGACTGACTAGGGATTTGCAATTTCCGATCTCCGGCGGTATCTTTCCCCATAATCGGTTCTCGGAGAGATAAAGGTATTTGAGTTTATTCAAAGAACCCAAGGAAGACGGGATTTTGCATGACAGATTTGCTCCCACAGCAGCTAACAGTGTCAAATTACTGCAGTTTCCTAATTCCGAGGGAAGCACACCGTTGAAATTGTTGAACGAGAGAACTAAGGTGTCCAAATTCCGACAAGGACCAAATCCGAACGGGATCTCCCCCTCAAATCGATTCTCACTGACATCGACATAGACAAGATTCTTCAGAGAGTTCAGAGATTCCGGCAGCGCCCCGACGAATGTGTTCTTCGCAAGAACAAGCTCCTCCAACGACGTGCAATTCGATAGAGTTTCCGGAACGGTGCCCGATAAATTATTGCTATGAACCCACAGAGACAAAATATCGAACAGGTTGCCTACATTCCTCGGAATCTCACCGGAGAGATTGTTCGAGTGCAGGTAAACATACTCCAACGAAGAAATCTCAAACAATGAATCCGGAATCTCCCCCGACAGAGAATTACCGTACAAACTCAACAAGGTCAGATTTTTCATGTTCTTTAAGGATTCGGGTATCTTTCCGATGAAGCCATTTTCAGATATGTCCAAATACTGAAGAGAAGTGCAGTTTCCTAATGTGGATGGAATCTCACCGGAGAGATAATTGAGGCTGATGTCGAGGGACTGGAGGTCCTTCAATACTCCGATCTCCGAGGCGAGGCGACCGGCGACGCCGAAGCCTGAAAGGTTTAGGGAAACTACGGAACGGCCGCGGGTGTCGCATTCTACTCCGTACCACTTGCATGGAGTGGTGTCGGAAGGGTTCCAGGTGGAGTTGATCGATGGAGGGACGAATGTCCAGTGTCTCATAAGAGAGAGAAGAGTCTCTCCGTCGTAGGTTAAAGCATACACGGTGGTTGTGTAGAGAGATAGGCATGACAACATCCGCAAGAAATGGTGGGAAGTGAGTTCCATCTCCCAAGAAGATATTTTGATACTATTTCTGTTGTTGTTACCTGATGACAGTGTTCGAGAAGTCTGGTATGGTGAGATTCAGAATCCTTAATCTTGAAGTTGAAGCTGAACATGGCAACTTGAAGAGAGAGGGTCAGAGCCCCATTCGAAAGTTGCAGTGTCCAATGAATGATGGGAGAAGGAGGACGGAGCCGAAATGCAGTAGAATAATTTAGATGTCGGAAGGTCGGTTGGATTTGTTGATAGTGGATAATATTAATTAAATAGAAGGTTAATAGTCACTCAGTCTCTATTAATTATTATGATGTGAATTGGTGTCGTCTGTCTGTGATGATCCTTTCAACGCGTGGTTTTAGTGCTTCATTTCTTTAATTTGCTTTGGGGAGGTCTCTCAGCAGTCTTTTTTTAGTATCCACCCACCCCACAAATAATAATAAAACAAATATTGTTGAGTGCTTCGAAGAAGATTATAGAAGATCGAGTGCAGTGAGTGTTTATAGATAAACAATTATATATTATATTATCTTGCACTATCTTGTTCAATCCTCTGATGGATGCCATGAAGATTAGATTATTAATAGTCTCTGCCATGCGTGACGAAATTTAGTTAACTTTTTAATATAAAATCTACACTGAAATGGACATTTTTTTTTTTGATCAAACTGAAATGGACATGGAATAGACAAAAATGCAATACAGTTCACACTCGAAGGGGAGGAAGCTTTCACAACATTGTACAGTCAATGTGCTTACAAAAAATTAAAGTCAACTTTGGGTCTGTAGAGGTAGTTTGTGTAGGGTATGCTATAAATGTGGAAAATATAATTTAGATTACGCCGAGGAATGAAATATATTTATATTTATAAGCTCTACACAATTTTCATCCGACTTTCTGTCTTCGTTTTTTATCCATGGGTAAGAGTTCAAGTATTATTAAGTTTGGTCAAAAAAAATATCGCGTTTGTTTTCGCATTAATGACATTTTGGTATCATGGTAGTTGAATGTCCCGTTTTCCTCTTACACGAACCTGGTGAGGGGATGAAATTATTGAGACATAAAAACGATATTTTGAATAAAAACAATTAGAGTCTCCACTAGTTAAACGAGTACAATTTTCAATACCATATCCATAACCGTGGTTATTAACCACGGTTTTAAGTGTATACCTATATTTATTACCACATATGAAATGTAATGGAATATTATAAATGTTATCTTAATAAATACATAAAGTTATCTCATAAACAACAAAAATATTTAACATTAGCACCATTCAAAATTAACACTAATATGATTTAACATTTAAATTATTCAATTACAGTTCGCACTAAAATTATAGATTCATAAAATCTAAAAGTGAAAATTATACTTCTATTATTAGTATTTATTAATATATTTCTATTTAATTATTATTTTATTTATATAATAACCATGGTTATTATGTAAATACCATAATCATAACTATAACCATTGCGGGTAGAAAATTCTTCATCATAACTGCACCGCACCATAATGGTACGATTAATCATATCTTCTTCTTTCTTTTTTGGTCAAACTGGTTAACCATATAAAAAAAATAACGATTATAACCGTGGTTTTGAGTTTTTTTTACTGCACCATTGTTGACCCTAGTTATGCTCGTGATGGCAAGAAGACTAGCATTTATGGGATAGTGTTGCGTCTTCTGAATATGCTAACTAGTGGCGAGCATATCGGGGACATCGCAAAGCTATAGTTGACCGGCTAGAGTGAACCAAATGCTAGCATATCAGGGACATCACAATTTTGGGCACAAGGATTATGTCTGTGATGGCAGAAGGACTAGCATACCTGGGACAACATTACGTCGTTTGTGTGATGATATCCAGTAATAAGCATATCTCGGACAACACTGAGTTACTGGAAACCAACTTGGAGCAACCAAAGTATAACATATATTGATATATAGAATAACACGACTTTGGAAATAAAGCTAACACCTGGATGATGATCTGAAATGTTTTCCCTAACTTTTCATTAGGGTGCACATTGTACTAGAACCTAGTGGAATTCTTCTTCTTTTATTCTCTCTCTCTCTTTTTCTCTCTTTTTGCCACCTAGATTTTTCTAACAGTGCCCCTCAGTTTTTCTATTTTGCATGGGCCGCCTCTATACGTTTTCAGCTCATTAGAGATTTTTACTCACTTTTTCCATGATTGTGATTTTCAAATTTACAATCACGTCTCTCTAAATTTTCCCTTGGTTGCCCTTTTGAATTCAATACATGTTTTCTCCCTAAGTTTCGCTTGACAACCTCTATAGGTTTTCAGTTCAACGAAGATTTTATTTTCTAACATATTGTCGTGACCGCCCCTATGAGTTTTCAATCATGCCCCTCATTTTCTAATATTTTCTCTAGGTGACCTTCATGGGTTTTATACCTGATGGGAATTTGTTTTTAACTAGAAATGAGATATGTCATATTTGCTCCAACAATAAGAATATATTCAGATAACGAATTGATCGTTCAAGGCACAATTATGCAAGTGCTGCAAATAGATGATCCTTGAATAAATTAGCATTAAGTGTCTGTATTGTGGTCTGGAGCGGTTAATACCTCTATCAAGATGAATGCCTGAGTCAATTTTGTATATGCATGTATGAACCCAATCAATGCTACCTTAAATGAAATATTTCACACAAAAGAATAAGATCTGTGATGCTTGATTATTTAAAAAAAAATTAACTTGAAAGTCATTCAGTTATTCAATTTTTTTTATTGCATTTGAAAAACAAATATGAGGTATAAGACACTATTAAATATACTTAGTGGATTACTTTCTATGTGAATCAAACAAAGGACAAATATTTGAAGTTTTTTTTTTCAAAGAAAAAACGTCCTCATTTAAACATGTATAATTATACTTAACTAATTAACTAATTTTTGTACTTAAAGCTACTTGCTCTTCTTGAATCTAATCATTTTTTATAGACTTCATATTATTACCCAAATGGTGTAAAGCTCCTCAGGAAAATTGAATGACACTTTATTTATTTTTTTTAAGTAATTCATGTGATCTATTCTTAAATAAACTTCACTGCGAAAAAATTTAAAGTTACCTAATAATGTTTCACAACTATAACGAAATATACAACATGAGCATATTCTATGCAATAAACATATTTAAGGGACATATAAAATATAGGGATTAAATTCATTCAGCTACCTCAGAAGTTGGTTTTTTACATCGAGGTACCCCACAAGTTTTTTGTTACTTTTAGGTACCCCGAAAATTTTAAGTGGTACTACTTTATTTTGACATCCAACATGGATGGAAAACATCAGGCGTGCGTGTCATGTGACTCTCTTAGGCCAAAAATTGCACAAATTGAAGTATGTGAAGACCAAAATACCCCTGATGACACAAGCTCCTTCTTCAAAAGTCTCATTCTGTTGCGTCTGCATTATTTCGTTTCTTTCACTCTCCTTTGAGCAACTTCCCTCCCATTTGAGGAGCAATTAGGGTTTTAAAGTCTCTCCCCTTTCTGGTTTATCTATCTTCCCGATTTGATGTATTGGGCGATAAATTAATCTACTTAATGCAAAGTTTTTGGAAGTTGAGAATTGATTTAGATAACATGCTGAGTTCCAGGAAGATAATTTCTTGGAAATTTTGAATTTACGATAGAGATTGCTCTGTTCGTAGATCATTTGTCTAAATACTTACTTTCTTGATTGGAGTTCTTGAGCTATAATTGTTTCAATATGGTGAAATTGCTGCAAATTTTTTTTTTTTTTTGAGTTTGGGAATTTGATCTTTTCGACATACTAAGCTCTAGAAAGATGTTTTCTTGAAGTCTTCTAATTTTTTATTTTGCAATAGATGAATGGAAACCAACACAAGGCGGGAAATTATCGAAAGAAACGTGTGAAGAAAGAAGAAATCACTAAAGACAGCAAATTGAATCTAAACTCTAATGAGCATAGCACTCACAACAATTATGCTGGACAAATGACACTTTTTAACTTTATGTTTAAATAAGTGTGGTTTTGGTGTTTATGTAAGGGAAAACTACATCCCATTTTGATCGGTGTTGAAATGATGCACTTTTGACGATCCTGGTATGCTGATGTATAAAATGTTGTTTTTACTATATTATGTTGAAGTTTTGAGATACTGATTATGATATTAAAAAAAGATGGTATATCTTAGAGAAACATTTTACAAACACAAGGTACCTGGAAGCAGTATTATCATAACTGGACTGGACCGATAGGCCGACCGGGCACCGAACCCCTGTCTGGTTTGGTTCAGCTAAAAGATCGAATTGCATAGCAATAGTGTTTGAACCGAGTTGGGCTGGTCGATTTCCGGTTCATTTTTTGGGATGTTTTTTTTTAACATACCAATCGGGTTTTTTCGGTTTAAACGATTGGTTTTCAGTTATTAGGTTTCTAGTTGATTAGACCAATCACCGAGTTTTTTAACAGTCAACCGATTTGAAATTTAGGTTAAGTTTTGTAACTTTTGTTCGGTTCATCATTTCTCACTCAGCTCAGTTGTTTCCTCTTTGTGGGAAATTCACAGACAATAGTTACAGAAGAAGATGACATGGAATCTATAGCTCATAGATTTCCCTCTACAGCCATGAAGGTGAGTTAACTACTCTATCTTGTATTTTCATTTTTTAACTTATGAACAGCGAACCGAACATTGAACTGAGTCTGGCCAGGTTCAACTGGCCAAACCGGGAACCGGCCCCCTCGCCGGTTCGAGGGTCGATCTGGTTCTGATAACACTGCCTGTAAGCAACATTTTATAAACAAAAGGTACCTGAAACAACATTTTACAAACAAGAGGTACCTGACAGCAACATTAACATAAGGATCCCACATACAACCATACTAAATACACACAACATATCACATAAAAAGCATTCCCACATTCAATTGGTTTACATTTTTCAGTCAAAACAACATAAACCAGAAATCAAGATCATTCCAACTAATACGACAACAACCGTTTTGCACATTCTTTCTCTCCTCCGATATTTGTCAAGCTTTTATTCTGCAGCATTCATCATCTTCTTCACCTTTGCGAAATATTCGCACCCTCCTCGCTTCGTCACATGCTAATGACGAAAAATTAGGTAAGCAATTGACCAAAATTAGCTTGGACATCAACTAATAAGCGGATAGTATGACATACATTCCACAAGGGGCAGCCATAGAACACAGAAAGTTCTGAATTGGGGAGGAAAATTCTGAACTTTCCTTGCAATCTCCTAATGCAATGGGTGTAAAACACAAAAAGGACAGATAAGAGGAAAATGTGATAGGGGAAAAGTTCAAATCTTGCGCGATGAAATCTGCGAATACAAAAAACCTAATTTGCGGGGCTTCACAGGAATATAGGGAGGCTAATTTGAAGGAAGAGGATGAGGAACAGAGAAGACGAACCAAATTTGCTGGAAGAGTGAGATTGTGTCATGATGGGTATTTTGGTCTTCACGGAATTGAGTTTGTGCGAATTTCAGTTTAAGTTGGTCATGTGACTGGCACGCATGACGTTTTTCATCTATTTTGAATGTCAAAATAAAGTAGTTTCACTTAAGACTTCTGGGGTACCTAAAAGTAACAAAAAATATGTAGGGTACCTCGATGTAAGAACCCAACTTCTGAGGTACCTGAATGCATTTAATCCCTAAAAACCATGTTAAGGCAATAGTGTATGAGTCTAAGGGAGGGTTTAAGGTTTGAACTCCCGATTAGTGATTTTTTTCACCCCATCATAGAGATCACAAGACCTTCTAATCGAGTGTATTTTTTCAAAGTCGTATCAGTTATCCAGCAACTCCAGACGTTTCTTCTATTAAATTTCTAGGGTTTCTACTTACCCTGGATTTTAGGCATTTTGGACACTATTGCTAATAGTGGTGTGTGTGAATTCTTGCACAAAATAAATATAACAATATTTACAAAATGAAACTGACCTGTACAATATAAAACATTCATGAAATATTCTCTAAATATTTCATAATAAACTCTGTATATTAATCTACTAAATCTGCACGAAACCTGTTTCTGCAAACTCCGCAACCTTTCGTATCTGGAATCTTCAAAATGGCGTGCCATATGTCGCGACACCGAATGCGTCACATCTAGGTCAAAATAAAGTGTCTATACTTGGCATGGTAGGTTAAGACATATTAATTATGATACCTTAAAAACGTTAATTAGCATGAATTATATCCCTACATTTCAAATTCATCTCAAACATAAGTGTGAAATATGTGTTGAGACTAAATTAACAATGACATCATTTCAATCAGTAGAAAGTAACACGGAACCCCTTGATTTAATTCATAGTGACATCTATGATTTAAAATTTGTGCAAACGAGAGGCAGTAATAAGTACTTGGTCTCCTTTGTGGATGATAGTATAAATTATTGTTATGTATGCTTGTTGAAAAGTAAAGATGAAGTTTGTTGATAAGTTCGTTCTTTACAAACAATAAGTAGAAAATCAACTTAATAAAGAAATCAAGGTGTTATGCAGTGATATAGGTGACGAGTATGATGCCCCTTTCAATGAGTTTTGTGCTCAACACAGAATCATACATGAGATCACGACGCCTTATTCACCACAATCAAATGGGGTGGTTGGAAAAAAAACTCAAACATTAAAATAGATGATAAATTCAATGTTGATAAGTTCTGAGTTTAACTCAGAACATGCGAGTCCAAATTATTTTAAATAACAATTACCTTTTAAATAAGATTCTCCGAAAGAAATAAGAAAAAATATCTTTTAAATTATGGAAAGGTAGAATCTTAGAATCATGCTCAAAACATTAATGCTTATCGGTTTCTTGTGCATGATTCTCATATTACAAATATACATTCTAATCCGATAATGGAATCAAGAAATGCATATTTCTTTGAAGAAGTATTTTCGGCTAAGTTTAGGGGGATGTTAGTTCGTCAAAACGAACATATGAGACTATTGATGATAATAGTCTAGACCTAAAAAATGAAGGAAATGTCGAGGTGGAACCCATGAAAAGCAAAAGAGCTAGGGTAGAAAAATAGTTTAGTCCATATTTTTTTGCGTATATGCTTGAAGTTGAACCTCTAACATTTTAAGAAGTCATGAATTCTTTTGAAGGACCTTTATGGAAAAAGGCGATCAATAGTGAAATTGAGTGTATCTTTCAAAATCAAACTTGGCAGCTAGTGGATCTGCCTCTAGGATATGAACAACTAGAATGCAAGTGAATTTTTAAAAGAAAAAGTAAAACGGATGTATCATTTGACATGTAAGAGGCAAGACTTGTAATTACGTGTTACAAGCAACACATATGCTTTTATTACTTTGATTCATATTCTTTTGTGATGAAAATCACTTCAGTTAGAACTATACTAGCAATCACGACATTGCAAAATTTGGAAGTATAATAGATGAATGTAAAAACATCTTTCCTCAATGGAGGTTTAGAGGAAGAAATCTAAACAATACAACTTGAAAAGAAAAGAAAGTCTATAAATTGGTGAAATCACTATACGGTTTGAAAACATGCATTGAAACAGTGACATTAGAAATTTGACAATGTCATCCTGGAAAGGGGATTTAAAATAAATGAATGTGACAAATGCATCTACTTGAAAGATACAAATGAAGATTATGTCATCTTGTGTCTTTACGTTAATGACATGCTTATCATTGCAATTAACGATAAGATGATTAAATCCACTAAAGATATGTTGAATTCAGGATTTGAGAGGAAATATATGAATCTTGCTGATATAATCCTTGGAATAAAGATTGACCGAACATCAAAAGGAATCATTATAAGTCAATCTCATTATATCAATAAGATATTTGAAAAATTCAGTAAGGATGATAAAATGGAGATTTGTGTTCCGATGGATCCTAACAAGTATTTCTCAAGAAATACATGTGAAAAGGTCTCTCAAGATGAGCACGCATTGGTCATTAGAAGTGTGATGTTCTTGATGATAGGTACGCACACATTGTTGGTGTGTTGAGTACATACATGACTAATCAAAGTATTGATCATTAGAGTGGAACCACAAGGTTAGTCAGGTACTTGACATATACTCGTAGTTATGACCTGCATTATAAAAGATATTCAACTTTTATAGAAGGTTATAGCGTTTCTAATTGGATATCTGCATCAAGAGACTTGAAATTCACGTGTCAATTCGTGTTTACCTAGGAGGTGTAACCATGTCATGGAAGTTATCAAAACAAACAGTTATAGTCAGATCCACCATGGAATCTGAGTTTGTAGCACTGGATAAATGTGGTGAAGAGGTTGGATGATTACACCATTTTCTTGAGGATATTCCTACATGACCAAGACCAATGACTGCAATATACATGTATTGTAATAGTCAACATGCAATTGGCATTGCACAAAGTCATATGTATAATAACAATTCTAGTCAGATTCATCAAAGACATAATTCCATTACACAATTGCTTTCGGATGGAATTATCACGATCGACTATGTGAGTCCGAAGGATAATATAACAGATCTGTTAACCGAAGGGTTAAATACAAAGCAAGTTGGTCAATCATTGAGAGGAATGGGGTTGAAGCCCGCGCAGTAATACTTTTTAGAATGAAAACCCAAACTAGTAGACTGGATTCCAAGATCTAGGTTCAAAGGGATAACCTAATCATAAGAGTGAGGTAAATCATTGTGGGGGATTTTAAACCCCGAATCCATTCCTATGATGAGAAACATTGATGATAGTGTATAAGGTTAAATAAATATTTTAATGGTCCAGAAATTAAGAAATTGCAGTAAAATGTCAAAGTAACACTTGAGATAATGAATCACTTATGTATGTAAGAGGAGGGGTCAATTCAAAAATAATTGTTGAGGGCACAATTCTTATAAACACTTGTAGAACCAGATAATGTCCATAGCTAAAACATATATTTTCTCACTCATTTAAGGAATTTTTGTAACACCTATTTCAAAATTAAACCCCAAACTAACACATTTTCTTTTATACCAAACTAATAATACCCGCGAACAAGGTTCACTGATTTGACTATTTTCAACTTGACCTTTTTTTTTTACTTTATCCACAAATCTCATTGGCAATTTTGATTTTTTTCTTGTCTTTTTTTGGGAACATACCCACGAACTTCATCTACGAGAAAAATGTTAGTTAAAGCTTACGCACTATAATTACACTATCTACCCACTATTTTTTTAAAGAAAAGATTGTTGAACGAGGTTAATCTGAGTAAAAAAATATCGTTAGGAGTATCGGGAAATGTGTCAATATCTCTTGAGCAGACTCGTCAGACGCTCGAATCGGAAGCTCATTGACCTTCAAGAAAGGGACAATAAATGTTGTTCCTTTATATCCTTCTCCGACGCTTAAGTAAGTACATAATTTGAATGTATGTTATTCGTAGATCAACCTCACTGTAAAAATGATAATCATATAGTTATACTTAGGACAATATTTGTCTGACAATACCCCGGTGGTTAATATTTGGTGCCTGATATTTCACTGATCGTGACTAGGTTTGCTGACCAGGTTTGTTGATATCTTTAATTGTCATTGTGCGCTCAAATTTAGTATAAATGTTAGATTTGATCTTAGGACTGAGTCTAGGAGAGCATCGTTGTTGCGGAGGAGGGTCGTGGAGACTTCAGTTTTTTCTTGAGTCTTTGTTTGACGAAGATGAGTCTGGGTGCTCGCTTCGTCTTTAGGCAGTTAGGTCGATCATTGTTAGTCGTGCACGCTTATGTCCTTGATGAGGGCGAAGGAAAAGCATTCGGCGCGTGGGAGGGATATGTTAACTTTTATATGCCTAAACTTTCTAAGCCTATTTGGGGTAAGTCTGAAACGTTCACTTTGGAGTTTGGGCTTAACTCGATCTCGTCCCATGCGAATCACGGAGCTTATTTTCCCTTGAGAGTGGTTAACTTCAGTGTTGTTTATGAGTTTTATCTTGTTTTGAGGTAAAATCAATGCTTAGGCCCAACAATGATTAGAAAAATAAGTTATTCTCTAAATTTTGTGTTTATAGGTCACTGGAATATTATAGAAGGTATATAATTAATTTTGTATTCTATCAAAACAAACAATGTTGAGTTTCAATTTTCTTATTAAGCATAAAATTCAGTTAAAGTAGATAAAATTTTAAAAAATAAGCAACACAATTTTGACTGAATTTATGGTCAAGTAGAATTTCAAAACTAAACTGTGTATGCTGCAATTTTGTAATGTTAATTACTAAGCTACAATAATATATAACAATTAGAGTTTAATACAATCATCTAAAAATTTATGAAATAAGTCAATATTAAGTATTTAAAAAAGAAACATATGATACTAGTAGTCTAGTGATAGAATACATTAACAGTGGATCTTGGGTTTGGCTCTTAGACGATTATTTTTTTAGGAATGTACTCTTATTTATGGATAAGACTTAATAGACAACTTACCCACGAATCTCGTTCACATGAATGCACCATAAAAAAAAATCAAACTACCGAACGAGGTTCACGATACAATATTTTTTCCTAGAAAAAACTCTACTCAAACCTATTAACAAGGTTCACTAAAAACATTCATAAAATTATTTAAAAAGAGTAAAATCTGCTAACTTTGTTTGAGAGTTAATTTGGTAAAAAAAGTGCTTGATTTGATATTTAATTTTGGATAAATAGCCTTAATGAACTCACATATTTGTTCATGTTGTTATTAGTATCAACCATGTAGCTATTTGTAATTTTGCACACATATGTTTAAACATGTTAATATTTGCACTGGTGTTACTAATTCGTCCATTTTTTTCAAAATAACAATTTTGTTCCCTTATTCATCTTTAACACTAAATATAAAAAAAAACTAAATGCCGTTCTGGTTTAGAAATGCAGTTCGATTTCAATCCATGAATACTGTTATGGGTTGAACACTTGAACTCATATATAATTCTTTTTTTTGGAGTTTGATTTATGTCTTTGTTTTGAATTTGTGTATAAATTACACATAAAAATAAATATATTATATTATTATTATTATAAAGTAAATATATGAGTGTGAATGGACTATTAATTGTTAAATAGATGTGGGCCACCCACATGAAAAGCCGAAGGATGACAGACTATTAAATACTAATGCTACTATGAGACAAGTTTGTACTGTCTTCCTGGTCATGAACATCAGAACATGGTTTGGTTTCACACTCCTCTTACTCAAACTCAACTGGGTTTCTTACTTTCTTTGCCTCTTTCTCACCTTGTCTGAGGAGAGGGATCACATTTATATATGAAAGAAAGCTATTTTATTGTATTTGCTTTGCCAGGTCTATATTCAATAGTCAGGGTATGGTACATGTATAACAAATACCATAACCATACCATATTTTTAAACCACATACTCTAATCATAACAATAATCATTACAGTATAATTTTTAATACCATAACCATTAAAATAACCGTGGTTATTAACCATGGTTTTACCCGTATACCCATATTTATTCAACACATGTAATATAATAAAATACCGAAAATTTTATTTTAAAAAAAATACATAAATCTATATTGTCAACAATAAAAATATATAAAACTAGCATCATAGTTATTTATTACATGTATGTATAGTAATTTCTATTATTTAATATATATTAGTTTATTAATAATAAATAATTATTTTATTTATATAATAATCATTGGTATACTCAAATACCATAACCATAACTATAACCATTATGGGTAGAAAATTAATCACTATAACCGTACCGCAGCATAATGGTACAATAGCATATCAAACAGTAACAGTTATAAGCATGATTATGGGTTTTTCACCGCACCATTGCCGGTCATAGGTCCATACCACAGTCGACACTATCTTAAAATTTCAGGTTTCAAAATGGGCCTAAATGGCCATAAATGGGCCACCCAACGGCCCATAAATGACTTTTGACTGACTGGTCGTCTTCCCCGACTCCACGCTTCCTCTCAAGTATTGCGTGAATTGTTTCCGCTGTCTAGCTAGGGCTTCTCTCAGTCACTCTGTCATTTCCCTTCCCTTCAGACGGAAAGAGGCAGATCGTACTACGACGCAGTTAGACGCAATGGCGACCACCAAAGTCCAGAGGATTATGACCCAACCTATTGTACTCACTCTCTCGCTTCCCCAGATTCCATTGCTGACGCTTCTGCTGCATTTTGTCACGTAACTGTCTCTTTACTTGTTAAACTGGAGCTGATTTTTCTTTCTTTTGTTATTGTTGCAGAATCTGATCTTCAGGTTCCTTCAAAGCGTAAGTAGTTATGTTTGCGCGGTTCTCATCAGCTTTCTAGTAAAAGTTTACTGCGGTTTTCTGTGATAGTGTGGTCTGATTTTTTGATTGGTTTCGGTGCTGCAGAAAGCTCGTATTCAGATTTGGCTTTTTGAGCAGAAAGATATGAGAATCGAAGGCCGCATTATAGTAAGAATTGACATTTCCCTCCTTTTCTAGACTAGACAGACTCTATGGAGGTTTCTTTGCACTAATATTAACAGCTGAGTTGTTAAATTGGTCAATGTGTGTGCTCAGCTTGAAACTGCGAATCGTTTTTTTATTTATTTAATGATTAGGTTTTTAAGTTTCTCCTTATTGATATCTGGAGGAAGAATATCGAACCTAAAATCTCTCTAGTTATTGTTATTCTAGTGAGTTGCCAACTACTACAGCTAACCTCTTTGTGTTCGTTAGTTTAGGTCAAAATGGATATTTAATTGACCCTGTAGCTTTCTTTGGCTGTTGTGCTACTAGTCTAGGTTCTAGCAATAATGACCACAGACTCTGAATTCTAAAACATGGTGAAAGAACAGATAATTATCAATGTTAGGTAGTGCCGCATTCAGGATGATAGTCAAAAGAAATTCTCAGAATCTACACTATTTTCATATCCTTTGCCTCAACTGTGAAGCATGGAGAATTGAATATGAATCTTCCAAAGGAAGCATAATGCTTTAGTGGGCGTTTAGTTCCTTATTATGGACGAAACTAGGGAAATAAATCAAAGCATTTACTAGCAAGATACCGAGCTGGACTTTCATTTGGATTAAACACAAATTGAAGAAACTGTGTTGATTGAGGGTTTGACTGTTTCTTTAACAAGCAAGCCTTGAAGGTATAGTTTTGCCAAAAGTGTAGGATGTGGGAAATTAAATTAGAAAATCCCCCCTACCCCCCACCCCGCCCTTGAGTGGGGTGCATAGTATGGGCAGATATCGTTTTCATCCTTTGCCTACTAAAATATATTGGTTGTTATAAGACTTGCTTTAACAAAAAGTAAAGTATTTTATGATAACCTTAATTGAGTCATCTCCATGGATCCTTATGGTGCTGTATGGTCCTTCATGTGTTTGTGGTATTCAGTTTAGATTACTTGGTACTGTGTTTCTCAGGGATTTGACGAGTACATGAATCTTGTCTTGGATGAAGCTGAAGAAGTCAGTATCAAGAAGAATACCAGAAAATCACTTGGTAGTTCCAAACATATGCTTCTTCTGCTTCCTAGAAAGCAGTCATTTTCTTGTTCTAAGAATCTTGTCTGTTCTTTTTCTGTGCAGGGCGGATCTTGCTCAAGGGCGATAACATAACGTTGATGATGAATACGTAATCTCTCTCTGTCAAACCGTGTCTATTCTACATGATTCTTGTTTTGTTTTTCTCGGTTGGGAAATATTTTTGCTAATACAATTATTCATGATTCAGAGGCAAATGACTTGTGAGAGCTGATAGAAGCATTTGCGTTCTTCACCAAGCAGTCGAAGGCATATCCACCCCAGTCCTGCTGTGCCTTTGAATTCTACTCTGTAGTTTTTTTAAATGGGGACGTAGTAGTATCGACAGAAACTTAGTACAGTAGATTTTGTTTTTGTTGCTGTATGTACTTCATTCCGAGTTAAAATTTTGGTTATCATCATCTGTACCATTGTTGGCACTCCCATAGATCCTTGTCTTAAGCTTCTACCTAATAAAGGTGTGGCGGTATCTCAACTTGAATACTCAAGGGCTATTGGTTGTCTTATGTATGCCATGATTAGCACTAGGTCAGATATTGCTTATGTTGTTGGAAAGCTTAGTAGATATACTAGCAACCCAAGTTCACATCATTGGCAAGCATTAAATTGAGTATTCAAGTACTTGAAAGGAACCATGGATTATGGTTTGACTTATACTAGATTTCCTTATGTTTTTGAAGGATATTCAGATGCAAGTTGGATTTCCAGTATGAAAGATCATTCTTCTACAAGTGGATGAATATTCCTTCTTGGGGGAGGTGTCATCTCTTGGGCATCTAAGAAACAAAGTTGCATTACTCACTCAACAATGGAGTCTGAGTTTGTTGCATTAGCATCGGCTGGTAAATAAGCCGAATGGCTAAGAAATCTGATTTACGAAATTCCATTATGGCCTAAACCGATATTTTCTATATCTATCAGATGTGATAGTGAATCTGCATTGGCTAATGCATATAGGCAAGTATACAAAGGCAAGTCTAGACACTTAGGTATTAGACACGGCATGATTCGTGAGCTCATCATGCATGGTGTTATATTAGTGGAGTTTACAAAAACTCAACATAATTTAGCCGATCATTTAATTAAAGGGTTAAGAAGGGATCTTGTGCACAAATCGGCTGTGGGGATAGGATTAAAGTCCATTTGAAATCTCTCATATTGAGATACCCAATTCCTACCTAATATGACATTAGGTGTTGAATTCAATGTGAAAAGTTTGACATCTAGAGATTGGAACACATTGGTTATATTATCCCAAGGTATGTGTTCAGACCTGCAAGTAAAGGAGGTTGAAGTTTAGCTTCTTAATAGTTCTTTTGAAAAATTGCATATGCAGGTACAAGAGTAAAAGAGCTACCTATGTAAACATGATGTTTAGCCGCTTCAAGAAGCTAGGACTTGGCTATGAAATGTTTATGAAGGATTAGGACATAAGGCTAGTAAAAGATAGTGTCAAGAAAGGACATTTGAGAATGTTAATTTATGTGTATATTATCTTCATGTATTCACAATGAATAGTAGGGGTGAAACCGGATCGGTCAGACCGGTTTTTATACGATTTCGGTTGGGGTCCTATATTTTCGGACCGGATTTTCTTTAAAAAAAAAACAACCAAAAAACCGTATAAGGAAAAATAAACCGTCAATTCGGATTTCGGATTTTCGAACCGGGTTTTCGGACCGGGTTTTCGGTTTAAACTAAAAAAATAAATACTAGGTCCGCTCGGATCGGAAAAATAAATGTCTTGATATATGTGTGAGTGTGCATTTGTATAATGCACAGTGCAGCAACTTGGTGGAGGAGTACACTGCACAATGTCTTGGATTCGTCCCACCCCACCAATGACATTGGTCCAATGCTTCATATTAATATATTATTTAATAATTATTAATATATTATATTAAACAAGATGCACAAAGCTGCCAACTTGCATCAGTGCATGCCATCGACCCAACATTAATTATTGACCCCAAAAAAACCCAACATTAATTAATATATTATATATAGTTAATTCGGTCGGACCGGACTCCGTGGTTTTTTAAATTCAAAGACCGAACCAGACTGAAAATCCGAAATAAAGAAAACAAACCGACCATGAACCGAACCATATATTTTCGGAACGTTTTTTTTTTGTTCGGACCGGTTCTTACCGGTTTAACGGACCAACCGAATTTTAGTTTCACCCCTAATGAATAGCAAATGTTCAATCCATAGTGACACCTTGATATTCGAATATTTGAAATGTGTAATACACTAAGATGAAATTCAATCGTCATGATATTTCATTTATGCATAAGTTTGTTGTGTTGTTTGATTGTGATTTTATGTTTAGGTAATCAAGGATTACACTAAAATGGGGGAGGATTGTTATATATTTTAGTGTAATTGGATTGACTAGTTGACCAATAGGATCATAGTATCTCATTGAACAAGTTAGGAGGGTGCGGAGTGCACGCTTGTTTAAGTATATTATGATTCACTGTATCGGAGATTCATCAGTTGATTAGAGACGAGGCAATGAGGGTCAAAGGGGCGCCCCCTTTGCCAGGGTCCAGGGGCAGCGCCCCTGGCAGGGTCCAAGGGGCAGTGCCCCTGGCTGGGGTGAATTTTTGGAACTAATGACTTAACATTTTAACCTCAAAATTCCCAGTTTTTGGACACTTGCTTTAAAACCAAGTATTAGGCCGAACCATTGCAATTACTGCGGCTCCAAGTCATCATCCTAAGGTGTCCCTTTGGTTTTGGAGCCAAAATTTGAAACCAAAGGACATGTTGTGGCTGAAATGTCACAAGGCTTGGGCAAATGGTGTAGTGTCTCTTCTAAGGGCATAGTGTCTCTTCCAAAGAATGTGGTGTATTCTCCAAAGGGTGTGGCAAACACTATAAATTGGTCATAGGGGAGGTCCTAAAATTCATCTCAAACATTCACAATCCTTCTCAAGTTCTAGTTCAGTATTATGATTTTATCCGATTGAAAATTTGGGTGCCTCCAAATTGTTTCAATCTGAAAGTGTCGTCACGACTTCAGAATAATCCAAGTAACCATTCGAAAGTTCAACCACCATCCATTCGAAAATTGCTCCCACCTTCTACTACTCAAAATTGCTCCCACTATTAAAAAATAATCTAATGAATAATTTATATGAATAAAATGAACAATTAATGTGTTAGGTAGTTGGCTAATTTAGGATGCCCCTAGTTTGATCAACTGACACTCATGTCACACTTAAACATTCATGAGCCCTTTGCCCTCACTAGGGTTAAGGAGACAACTCATTATACCATCTTTCATATGTAAAACATTACATATGCGAGATGGTATTGTTGATATATATATGGGTACAAATTTGTCCTCACTTGGGCTTAGAAATTATACAATTTTTCATGGGGCATGTACCATAAACGTACATGACATTAGTTGATGAAATTCTACTTCAACAATAATATCATGCAAGGCTTACACCATTATAACCAATCAACAAGTTATTATTCTAAAGAAATAAGAATTATCAACATATGACTATTCTTCTTCTCATTACATCTTTCATTCTTCTGGACGACAAATAACCAATTCAGTCTCGTCCAAGAGGGATATGAACCTTAAAGTGTGATTGCTCAAGCTCGTACAACTCTCTCATGTATGAGACATCAAACAGACTTAGTCAGAAGATAATATTCTATACTTAGGCCAAACTAATTGGATCATACATTTCTGAGAATAATAAGTAAGATTTGTAGTTCATGATTGTATTTGAGAAACAATTTTAATTCACTTTATTCAGAATAGATATTGCACATAGGTTGACATCTTCGCAAATTGATTATGCTAATCATTACTCATGCATTTACCCTACATGGCATTTTCCATATTTAGAGTTAACATAAAGTTGATCTCATACTCTTTCATGGAAATATAGACTGAAAATAGAAAATAATCCCAAACAATATTCCAATCAATCAAGATTTAGGTTCCGGGTTGAAGACTAACTTATACAAACCTGACTAATTTATCAAACCTACTTATGATGGCACAAACAGTTCTGCTTTCCATATAATTATGTTCTTAATTTTTTTCCATCTTTTAATTTGGCCTTGCACTTTCGGGTCTCGCGCAGAGCACTTAAAAAATTCAGCCATATGCTTTGCAGTTTTTAGACAGAACCCTAAACCTTTTCTCTACTACTCATATGGGTTTCAGGCACAACTCCTCAAGCTTGTTAAGTGTATTTAAGTCTTAGGCACAACAACCTCAAACCTTTACAAGTGTTTCAATCTTTCAGATATGCTACAGATTTAGATTAGCATATTCAAAGTAATTAGCATCACTGAACCTGTTGGATCCTCTTAATCTTTATCCTACACAGGCGTCACTCCTCTCGGGTCGGACCTGCACAGATATATAGTCTCGGGTTGACCCGTTTTATCCACTCCGAAGCTTAAGTAAGTCTGGGTTTTTGAAGAGCTTTTATGTGTGTGTGACAAAAATTTTGAATGTAATAAATGACCATGAATGCCTGTATTTATAGTCTTGGCTTAACCCGATGAATAGTGTTACATTTTTTTAACCGTGGTTAGCCTTTTAACTGAGGTTAAACTGTCATTCATATGGGACAATAATCTTATCTATAAATATCAGAGATGTCTGATCCCCATTTAATGCTGTCTGAACCCCATTAAATGCGGTCTTATCTTGACACCTGGAGGCGACGCCTTTGTATAGGCTGACGTCTCTCTGGCACTATGGGCGACACCTTTGGTGGACAACATCTTCTGATTTTTATTTAGGTCAGTGATAAATGATTATTAAATAAGGTGTCCCTTATAAACCCCATCATCTGCCCCCGAGCCAAACAGGAGCGTTGGTCCTGATTGGATAGAATCTTCTGTGAGTTTCGACTTTCTATAAGCCTTAATTTGTCTCAACAGAGTTCTTATTTTTTTTTTTTTTGGGTAAATGCTGAAACAAAAACATACAAACTAGTCTACTCTAAAGTTACAAGTCTAGTCCTAGCCACACCCCTTGTATCCATTCTAAGAATCGCTACAACACTCCTCGGTGGTTGATCCAACTCAACAAATGTTGATTCTAAGTTGACCGCTTCCTTAGCCAACATGTCTGCTGCTCCGTTTCCTTCTCTGAACACGTGCCTTAGCTTCACTCTCCTGAATTCCAACACCAGTCTCCTGCAATCACAGATAATAGGGTTTAGCGGCATGTCTTCCAAGTTCTCTTCCAGAATCATACCTATAGCCTCTTTAGCATCCGACTCCACATGGAGGTCCTGAATTCCCATATTCTTTGCCAACAAGAGCCCGTCCCTTATCCCCCATAACTCTGCGACCAAGCTATTCATGATGCCCAATCTTCTTTGAGCCCCTTTCACCCAACCACCAAGGTGATTTCTTAAGATCGCCGCGCATCCTGCTGGTCCCGGATTTCCTATCGTCGATCCATCTGTGTTCAGTTTGGTCCAACCAAACTCTGGTGTAGTCCATCGAACTTCGAGCTCCGTTCTACTCCGTGAGTGTTGTGACTTCTCCAGTGCAATCGAGATTTCTCTTACCTGCGAAAAAGTTAGACTCACAATATCTCTATCCAGAAATTTGTTAGTGAAAATAAACGAATTTCTGAGCGTTGATGAGCCTTAAATTTCTGAGCGTTAGTGGCAATATCTCACAGAGTTCTTATTTTAATAGGCGTTGATGAGCCTTAAATTTTAATAGGCGTCGATAAGCCTTAAATTTTAATAGGCGTCGATGAGCCTTTAGGGCCTTTAGAAGGCGATGATTCAAATATTTGGAAGACGGGAATTCAAAAACTTTCTAGGGGGAAAATTCAAATTTGAATTTTGAAGGGATGAATCGGTTCATCTGCCCCTCATGACGTCAGCAATCCGCGTGATCCCCAGAGATCCAACGGTCCACATTGTCTGACGTTTTGGTTTTCTTTGAATTTGAATGGAACAGTTACGTGACGTCAGCAATCCATGTGACCGTTAAGATCTAACGGTTCACTAGAAACAATGTTTCAAATGTCATTTCAATCCAACAATCTACCAGGCGTGACCTTTCGTTTTCAGTTGCAATGATTACCGTTTCTCCAAGGGTCCACTATAAAAATGGGTGACTCATTCATTTTGAATAATTTTAACCAATTCAGCTATGCCTTCTCTCTAGATTCTCTCTCTAGAAAACTGGCCTGCTTAGCCATTGCCTTTTAATTAAAGCGTCGCCATCATTGCCCGTTATCGAGTAACGCCATCAGAAGTTTGATGCATGCCCTTATAAGACCCGAACGGTTTCGCAAACAAATGAGTAAAGATACAGAAACTGTGCAAGCATAGGTCGACACATGTAATACGACGATAACCTTCTCTGCTAAGTACAATGTAAAAGGGTTGGGTTTCCACAACGTCCACTTTATATCTCAGGGACGGTCAATGACATTAAGATGTCTCAGATGTTACTAGACAGGGGATCCCTCATAAATTTGACACTTGCAAGGTTATTACACCCCATGAAGGATCATACTGTTAGGATCAAACAACACTCAATAATGAAGAACACACCTAGGATTGAGGAAGAACACTTAGGATTTTTAGAGAGGAAAGGAAGAGAAGCCAAAACTGATTTCTTGTGGTAACACTCAAGTGAGCAACCTCCACACGGTTTATCATGATATTATTGATGACTGTTACTGTTACAAAATACGTATACAGGAGAAATACAGTACAGTACAGTATAGGTTGAACAGCGAGAAGCGTACATTAATACATAACCGACCATTACATATCAATCAGACTACAATACCTAACAATTCTCCCACTTGGAGACTGATTCCGTCACCAAAACAACACACATATTTTATAACATCATCATTAATACCTTCACCGCACCATCTGTAGTAACATAACTACAGAAGACCAACCGAGGTTTTGCACAACCCCAGTTTCCCAACATCAACACATTTTGTCAACATGTCTGTCGGATTCTTTGCACCCTCTATCTTCTCTAAACACAAGTAGCCTTCTTCCACTGCACTGCGAGTGAAATGATACCGTCTTCTAATGTGCTTAGTCTTAGAATGATAGACTGGTATATTCACCAACTGTATGACACTCTGCTATCTGAATACAGAATCTTCTCATTCTGCTTCTTGCCCAACTCTTCCAGATAATCTGCCAACCATATCATCTCCTTCCCAGCTTCAGCTATTGCCACATACTCAGCCTCAGTAGATGAAAGAGCAACACATTTCTGAAGCCGGGACATCCAACTCACTGCAGTACCACCTATGGTGTAGATGTATCCGGATGTGCTCTTGCTAGAGTCTACATCTCCACCAAGATCAGCATCCACAAAACCCTGCAGAATCACTTGGTCTTTGCAAAAACAAAGTGAAGTACTGGATGTACCTTTCAGATATCTTAGAAGCCACTTCACAGCTTCCCAATGCTCTTTACCCGGATTGGCCATGTACCTGCTAACCACACCCACTGCATGTGCTATGTCAGGTCTTGTACATACCATAACATACATCAAACTCCCAACTGCTGAAGCATATGGAACCAGTGCCATCTGGTCACGTTCTTCAGCTGTCTTGGGTGACTGCCCCTTTGACAATTTTATGTGATTTGCCAAAGGAGTAGTCCTGGGCTTAGCATCAGTCATCCTGAATCGGGTCACTACCTTCTCAATGTACTGCTCCTGGGATAGACTTAAGGTGCCAGTAGATCTATCCCGAGATATTCTCATCCCAAGAATCTGCTTCGATGCACCCAAGTCTTTCATCTCAAACACAGAAGACAAACTTGCCTTCACATTGTTTATCTCTCTCATACTGGATCCTGCAATCAACATATCATCCACATACAAGAGTAGAAATACATAAGAATCAGTGTATTTCTTGAAATAACAGCACTGATCCTTTTCACTCCTACAAAAGCCACTCTTGATCATGAAGGAGTCGAACTTCTTGTACCATTGCCTCGGTGCCTGCTTCAACCCATACAAGCTCCTGTTGAGCTTGCACACCATGTGTTCCTTGCCTGGAACAACAAATCCTTCTGGTTGATGCATATAGATCTCCTTATCAAGATCTCCATGTAAAAATGCTGTTTTTACATCCATTTGCTCAAGATGCAAATTCTCAGAAGCAACAATACTCAATAGAATCCTGATAGTAGTTAATTTCACAACAGGAGAAAATATTTCAGCATAATCAATACCTTTCCTTTGTGAATACCCTTTAACTACTAACCGAGCCTTGAACCGTCTTTTGCCATCTGGTTCAGCCTTGATCCTGAACACCCACCTATTCAATAAGGCTCTCTTCCCTACAGGCAATTCAGTCAACAACCACGTGTCATTCTTCTCAAGTGAGCTCATCTCATCATCCATGGCTTGCTCCCACTTGATTGAATCATCCACATGTAGGGCATCATCAAAAGACTCTGGTTCCCCTTCATCAGTCAGCAACAGATAATGTAATGAAGGTGAATACCTATCTGGTGCTCTGATGGTTCTGGATGATCTCCTCAACACCTGGTCAGGTGTCATTTGTTCCACTACGGGTTCTTCATCCACAGTCTCTGGAGTTGTTTGAGTGTCTTCTATGGGTGTAATATTCTGCATCTCAAACTCAACTCCCACTTGCTTCGTAGTCTCTGGAACCTTCTGCTCTCTGTCCTTGTATAAGACAGATTCATCAAACGTCACATCACAGTGTCTCAGGATCTTTCTGTTCTTGTCATCCCAAAACCTGTAACCAAACAAGTCAGAACCATAGCCTATGAAGTAACACTTCATAGCCTTAGCATCAAGTTTATCTCTTTTCTCTGGATCAACATGAACATAAGCCGTGCAACCGAAAGTTCTCAAGTGTGAGTACTTGAGATCCTTTCCTGTCCATACCTCCTCTGGAATCTTGAACCCCAAGGGAGTTGATGGTCCCCTGTTGATCAAGTATGCAGCTGTGCTCACTGCGTCTGCCCAGAACATCTTGGGCAGCCCACAATGCAGCCTCATACTTCTCGCACGCTCATTCAATGTTCTGTTCATCCTTTCAGCAATTCCATTCTGCCTAGCCTTACCGGGAACTGTCCTCATCAATCTTATTCCCTCACCAGAACATAATGCTTTGAACTCTGACTTGTCATACTCTCCTCCATTGTCAGACCTCAAACATTTGATCTTCAATCCGGTCTGATTCTCAACTTCAGCTTTCCACCTCTTGAATGTTGCAAACACATCTGACTTATGCTTCAAGAAGTAAACCCATACCTTCCTGCTGAAATCATCAATGAAGGTGACATAAAACCTGGATCCTCCAAGTGATGAAACTGGAGATGGTCCCCATACATCTGTATGAACCATTTCCAACTGCACTTTCTTCGACTCTCTAGGAGTCTTTGTGAAGCTAACTCGTTTCTGTTTGCCCAGAACACAACTCTCACAAAGACCCATATCAACAGACTTCAGACCCTCTAGAGCTCCTTTTCCAACCAGCATCTTCATTCCCTTAACACTCATATGTCCAAGTCTGTTATGCCACAGACATGAACCAGAAGCACCCTCAGCAATATCAGCCATGTTTATACACCCTTCAGTGGTGTATAAGGTTCCAGATTTCGTGCCACGAGCTACAATCATAGCACCCTTTACAATCTTCCACGAACCTTTACCAAACTCTGCTGCGTAGCCTGTGCTATCCAACTGACCAACAGAGATCAGATTCTTCTTGAGTCCAGGAATATATCTGACATCCTCCAATGTCCACTGGTTTCCCGATGGGGTCTTTATGCAGACATCCCCCTTTCCTTCAATCTCCAATATCTTGTTGTCAGCAAGATATACCTTTCCAAAATTTCCAGACTTGAAATTTTGAAACAACTCCTTGCTTGGAGACGAATGAAAAGACGCACCAGAATCCAAAATCCAGGATTCAACCGGGCTGTCCACACTAAGGATTAGAGCATCCCCAATGTCTTCTGCTGAATTTACAAAATCAGTATCATTTCCTGAATTCTGATTCTGCTTCTTCTTGGGTTTCTTACAGGTTGTTCGATAGTGGCCTTTCTCTCCACAATTCCAACAAACCACGTTGGCTTTGTTCGGAGATTTTCCTCTAATCTTTGATTTTGATCGACCATGTTGATTTTGGCCCTTCGAATTGCTTCTCCCCCTTCTGTCCACACTGAGAGCACTACCCGATGAATCTCCTACTTCGCGTTTGCGAATACTTTCACTGAGAACAACATCTCGGATTTCATCGAATTTCAGTTTCTCAGAACCACGGGAACTACTAATTGCAGCAACAATAGTATCCCAAGACTCGGGCAGAGATGACATCAAAATCAAGGCTTTAATTTCATCTTCGAAGTGAATCTCCACAGAACTCAATTGACTCACAATCATATTAAACTCGTTGATATGATCAGCAACAGATCCACTTTCAGACATCTGTAAATTGAACAATCTACGCATCAAATATACCTTGTTCATAGCCGATGGCTTTTCATACATATTTGACAACGCCTTCAACAGACCGGACGTAGTATGCTCCTTGACGATGTTGAACGCCACGTTCTTCGACAAAGTCAATCGGATCATACCTAGGGCCTGACGATCTTTCAGCTTCCACTGATCCTCTGTCATGGAATCCGGCTTCACCCCGATCAAGGGTTCGTGAAGATCTTTCTGGTAGAGACAATCTTCAATCTGCATCTTCCAGAAACCGAAATCGGATCCATCAAACTTCTCGATTCCAAACTTCGAACTCTCCATCTTCAATGATCGTGTTGAATCTCCTTATCTCTGATACCAATTGTTAGGATCAAACAACACTCAATAATGAAGAACACACCTAGGATTGAGGAAGAACACTTAGGATTTTTAGAGAGGAAAGGAAGAGAAGCCAAAACTGATTTCTTGTGGTAACACTCAAGTGAGCAACCTCCACACGGTTTATCATGATATTATTGATGACGGTTACTGTTACAAAATACGTATACAGGAGAAATACAGTACAGTACAGTATAGGTTGAACAGCGAGAAACGTACATTAATACATAACCGACCATTACATATCAATCAGACTACAATACCTAACACATACCACCTAACTTATAGGCAGGAACATAGTTATTCAAGGTTTTAATCAAAATGAGCAGAGGCCCTTGCGAGAAGTTAGATTACCCACTTTGGTTGGGGATATTGAAGCGGGAACTGAATTTTATGTGATTAATGGTGACACTGCATATACCGTCCTTCTAGGACGACCTTAGCTACATGAACATAGGGTCATCCAGTCGACATACCATCAATGTGCCAAGTATAATCTCAGAGAAAGTAAAGTAGAAAAATCCATCTCCGTTGATATGTTCCATTTGACGTTGAATAGTTATACAATGCAGATGCTAGATTTACCTAAAGAAGGCCTTTACTGAAAATACATCATAGATTCGATCTATACAAGACATAACGACGTGATACCATAAGTATACAAGACATATAAATATTCTCAAAAAACAACTCATACGTAAATTGTAGGAGTCATCAAAGATCGGTGATAACTTGTTCATATGCTTACATAAAAAATGTGGTACGCGATGTTATTATGAAGATTCGATCTTGACCTAGATGCAACGCGTATCAAATTGTGTCACTTGTCACAGTATGATTGAAAATGCTAATATGGAAAATTATAAAATTTCCAAATAATTGCAATATATAATATAATATATACTTACAATATATTATATTTTGTTTCCTAGCAAATATGCGATGAAAATAAATTTGATCAAGGGAATGTAAAATAGGATACGTGTATATACACTATATATATGTGGTTTTGTCTTTATTAAGCAAGAGAATAAAAATTATTTCCATACCGCTCAAGAAGACATTATATATGGCTGAAGAAGCAAATCAAATATACATAATATATATACATACTATATACATGTATGGCTCAAGATGAAGGAGAACTATAACATGAGTCTTCCACAGGATGGAGAAAGACAAGGGAGAGATGGAGAAAAAATACATACATTTAAGAGAAAATCTACAAGAGAATAATTAAAGTGAAAATTTTGTTGCCTTTGGGTCAACCGCAGTTGGCAGTCCGACTCCCTACCCCCTTTTTCGCCAAGTTACCATCCTGTTGCAACAACTATTGAGGTTGCTGTTGCGAAAATAGCAGGCTCCAGCGGCTGGGCAAAAACCACGACTGTTGCAGCTTAGCGAAGCTGCCAAGGCTCCCAGCAACAGATGCTGCAAGCATGGCGGTCGTGGTCTGGAAGCTTGCAACATCAGTTGCTACAGCCAGTGTGTAACAATAGTTGAAGCCGAACACATTAGAATCCTATGAACCTCCTGCTGCAGTATCAGAGTTAACGTAATTTATCTACGGGATGAATGCTCTATAGTGTCTCTCGTGTTAATTACATTTACTAAACCGTGTGCACTTTGATTCGTATATAGATACAAAAAGGGAAAGAATATGGGCCAAGACACTCTCCAAACCCAAATTCGTTATAACTAATATAAGTGTCATGAGTTTAAAGATTTATGATCAAATACTTCAGCAAATTTGAAGGGAACGAAATGCAGCATTACTGTCATTCAAATCTTAAATAACACAGACCAACAAACAAGGGTAAATGGTAGATGAAAGGGATGATGGCAGTTTACGACCAGGCATACAACAGAAGACTACATTCATTAATTAATATAAAATAACCACCACAGTAACAGTGACCAAAATTGCAATACTAGACCTGACGAACAAGGTGGAGATTGACTTGACTGACTTCAAAGTTCAAGGAAGGTGAATTCTTCAATGGCGGGAACTTCACCGATATTCTTCAGAGTATCCTTGTTGGGCTCCTCATCCACACCTATTGCCATGATGGCTTGCTTGCGGCGTGCTGTTCGGGCAACGCTCATAAAGCTGACGTTGACGTTGTGTTTTCCCAGGATGTTTCCCACTTGCCCGATCATCCCAGGCTGATCCACTTGCCTGAAACAACACAATAACAGACGACGTGGGTTAGTTCGTAGTAGACAGAAAATAAACTTGACAGTTGACACACCCACAACAGAATAAATACTCTTATCTTATGTACCTGCAAAGGATGAGGTTCCCTTCCAGGCTGACATCAACATCAAAACACCCAACGCTGGTGAGACGGGGAATCCCATCCTTCACCTTCCCCTCAATACTAACCTCCCCCTTCTCACACACCGCACTCGCAAACTTCGAGTGGACATTTGGGATCTTGATCTGGATTGAGTCAATAGGGGACTCAGGGGAGCTGTTGACCACAATGCGCTCCTCGCTTAGGCGGAGGCCCTTCTGCTTGGCAGTGTAGTCTGCATTCACCAGGTTGACGATCGAGTCAGAGATGGGCTCAATCATGCCTTTGGTGATCATGGCCCGAAGGAGTCTTGTGTCGAGATCATCTGGGTCCCGCACTGATTTGTAGACTACTTTGACTGCTTGGATTCCACTCCCTCCATCGACAAGCTGCACTGCCAAACGTCCCAGCTTCTCCGCTAGAACAACAAAAGGAGCAAGCTCTGCTAGAACCTAAACAAACAATCAACAAAAACATCAATCTCCAACTGTTGGATGAAATAAATAGGTAGTGCTGCTGCGGTCTAATATTGTACCTCTGCAGGAACCATGGGAGCGTTGACAGCGGTTGCGGAGAGTTCTCCATTGAGGGCTCCAACCACAGCCTCTGCAATCTCAATAGCGACACCTTCCTGAGCTTCCTTGGTGCTAGCTCCCAGGTGAGGAGTGACAGTGACATTGGGGTGTTGAATTAGCTTGCTGTCTTTGGAGGGTGGCTCATGAGTGAAAACATCTAGTGCAGCCTGTCCCCATCCATCCAGTCATTGTTTGGTACTTATGAAACAACTTATCATAATCCATTTTGTCTTTATGGACATACCTGAGCAACAATTCCAGTGTCAATGGCCCTGACGAGCGCATCCTCATCGATGACGCCTCCACGAGCAACATTTATGATTCTTACTCCCTTCTTCATCTTTGAGAAGGTGTCGTCGTTGAAGATCTTGTTAGTTGTGGGAGTAAGTGGCATGTGGAGAGAGACAAAGTCCGCCGTAGCAATTGCCTGCTCGAACGACACTAGATCCACGCCCATTGCGCGGGCTCGGTCAGCAGGGGCGTAAGGGTCATGTGCAATGACATGCATTCCTAGTCCCTTGGCTCGCCTCGACACCTCCGACCCGACTTTGCCGAATCCCATCACTGCTAGTGTCTTTCCAACCAGAGACACACCTACATACTTGGTTCTTTCCCATTTTCCTTCATTAAAAATCCAAGAGAATCACGTCATGGACCAAAAATAGAGAGACACCGAACAACACTAGAAAGAACAAATCAACTCTTTTTTTCTCTGTTCTCCAAGTAAAAAAAATATATATATATTTTTCTTCTGCTTTATCGAGATCAAGGTAATTCATCGCTCTACTTCACTTTATAATAAATATACATATAATATATGGTTGAGTAGTACCGATAGCATAGTTTCCCGCTTTCTTTTCATGTACCGGCTATTTGGCTAGTTAGTGGTGATAAAAAAAAAAAGACTGGTTGAACCGAATTCTCGATAAAACCGGCCCGAAAGCGGTCTGACTAGGACAGAGACCGAGTGAGTTTTTCCCCCCAAAAGCTCAATTAGGACCCGACCGACCCGATCCTGAAGAAAACCCTAGAAATTCATGGCGTAACCCTTGAAACACTAATAATTCATGAACTTGAAACATTCAACAACCCTTGAATCGGTTTCATAAGGGAAGTGCGATGAAAGACGAGAAGCGAGCGGGTTCAAGACCAAAACTTCGGTGATTTTTTCGATCAATCAAGTTTGTTTGTTTTTACCAAAAAATTCGATCCAAGACTGAGACCGGTCCAGGTCAAGCAAAACCGACTCAGACAGACTTTTTTGCCAAAGTCGATCTCGATACTCCAAATGTCAATACCGAAATTTCGGTCTCGGTCCTATTAGCTATACCAATTACAAATTGATGAATTTGTACTCTATTGAATTATAAAGTACAAATTCATCAATTTGTAGTTGGTATAGCTAGTACATGAAAAGACCTTGTTAACAAAAGAATACTTCACCGGCGGACATTTGGTCCAATATATCGCCCTTGCTTGGATGCAAGAGGTTTTGAGATCGATTCACGGCTTGTCCCAAGATTAATTCTTGAATGACCCAAAAAAAAAAGAATATTTCTCTTTTTCTACCGCAAGACATTTTAAACGTATACATAATTACTCAAAACTATATTCATATAGCTATTGTATGTGCATATATATCAAATGAATATAAAAAAAAAACTTAAGGAGTTTAATTTTAATCCCAACTTGAAAATTGTGTCACTCATAATAAACAAACATTATTCAGATGATGTGATTGGATTCTACAGTGACATAAATAATATATTTATATGTTTTAATGTGTAGTAGATACGGCACACTTTCCGTTTTATTGGTTTTGGTGGGACCTATTAATAACAATAAATAAAAAGTTAATTGGCACCTTAATAACTCAATTTTAGAGGCCTAAATAATTTGCTAGTTATAGTTTTTGAACATATTGTTAACAAATATGCAAATTTGTAGTATGCTAACTCCATCTAATTCTTGGCCAAAAAAAAAAAACTCCATCTAATTTACTATTAAATGACAATGAGAATTGTGATACATACTAAAGTTTGACTAGATTATTTAAAAATGTGATACGTACTAAAATTGCACAATTACGTGTTAAAAATAAAAAAATTTATTGGTCTATATAATGTACATTTCTCAACAATTATGTGGCGCTGTCATATCAGCTAAAATAAGTTAGAATTCCTTCTCATTTATTTTAACAAAACATTGCATTATTTTATAGTTTTTTTTAAAACAATAAACTATATTTTTTGTATTGTATTTTTACAAAATTAGTATATTGGTAGATTAGTTTTGACTATATAAGATTATTCTTAAAAAACATTAAGATTGATAAAAAAATATAATAATTTATATATAAACAATTGATACACTACAATAATAATCAATTATTTCTTAAGTTTTTTTTTTTGTATAAACTTCCTTCATAAAAGAAAATAATTTTATATATAATTTCAGTAATATAGTGTTTTTACATTAATACAAAGTTAGTTTCGTTGATTTATTGTTGAAAAGTTTTTATTAATTTATTACAAGAAAATTATTTCCATTACTTTTTATTCTATTACTTGTAACTTTTATTTAAAAAATAATCAAACAAGCAAACTGTATCAGAATCTTAAAGTTGTTATGCAAGTTAACGACAATTAACTTATCTATCTATCTATCTATTAATTTGGTTAGATCTTCTAAAATTTTGACCAGTGCTAAAATGAGTCGTTTACATGTTCAAATAGAGTAATTTTATTGGTCCACCTCAACTTACATATTTTCTTGATGACGTGATAATGATATGTAGACAAATTTATGCACTTAAAAAATCTCCAAACATCCTCATTGAATCTCTTAACCGTTACGTTATTTTTATACTGGTATATGTTCAAATATTAAAATTATTAGATTTTATATTAACTTTGATTTACCTAAAGTTTAGTGTATGGAACTAATACAAGCAATTAAATCATAAAAGTTAAATTAAAAGTATTATATGATCATTAATTTTAAAAAAAAAAAAAAATTATGAGAATACTTATTATATATTTAAAAAATCAGCATATTTTATTAATTAAGAAACCAATAAAAATTTGCACTATTACTAATATAAGTAAAAAAAAACTTACTAATGACATTAATATAATTATAAACGTATTACAATATATAATTAAATAAAAAAACAGAAAACCAAAGAACTAAAAATTATTAATTAATAACTGTTAATATTAATTTTTATATTTATTCATGTATTTTAATTAGTTTTATGAATAAATAGACATAATTAGTTTTAAGCTAATTTTATTCTCAATTAAAATTTCTTTATAAAATTAAAAACTAATAAATAAGATATACATATATATTATATATTTGTTTATTTAATATGTAATATAAAAAATATTTTCAGCTCTCTAGTATTTAAATAAAACGAAGGATAGTCCTTTACAGGTGCTAATTATTTTATGGTTTAGTGCCACATCTAGCACGTGCATCCACCGAACGCTAACGTTTTTTTTAAGGCACAAGGATCCAAATATATTTTCCTCTATTAATTATGAGCATTATTTTGTGAAAGCAACTGAGCAGAGTATTCAAAGCTCCACCCACCCCAGAAATCAAAATTCAAGATCCAAGAAATAGTACATCTTATTTTTTTTAGTAAGACAGAAGCAAATGCACGTCAGGCAGAAACCAGACCCGGTACGTTTGCAGTAATTATTTCATATCATTGATTCACTTTTTTTGTGGTAGAATATCATTGAGTCACTTTGATGATGATTTTTAGGGTCTACAATTTATTATATGTATGTGACATAATGAATACTTTAGTAATAACATATTTCTAAATAATGGATCTCCAATTAACTTTAGAATCACCAACTCAACTTTATTTCACCATTGGCCAAAAAAAACTTTATTTCACCAACAACCAATTTATAAGATGATCAATGCTGGTGAGCAAGCTGAGATTTGATGTCGACTTAGCCGAGCTCCAGTTTAACAGTGCCCAACTAGCTCGAATCTAGACTAGACTATACTGACCTCGAGCCAAAACAATTCAATCCATTCCATCATTTCCAAGAAAAAGTTTCAATAGAATGGATAAATTTTCAACAACATTATTAAATCAAATATTTTTCTTCAGAATCTTACTTTTTTGGTCCAACGGACTACTGTAATTATCTTCTTGAATTGACAAGTGGTCCAAACATATGATGTCGTTTGCACTGGACAAAGTAGTAGTGAGATCTCGAAATTTATGTTCATTCAGAAGGTCAATTTATGCAATTTTATTTGATAGTTATTTTAATCTAATTTATAACTTTATATGGTTAGTGTTATGTAGGTAAATTTTCCGTTTTCAGAGTTTCTGAACCGCTAGTCACGTTACGTGTATAAATTAGTTTCAAAAGTGATGAACATGAAGTAAAATTTGGATTATTGGTGATTCAATTGAATTGGAATAAGTTTGGGCCCTGAATCGTTATAAGTAAACAAGTTGTTTTTTGGAATGGAAAATGGAGAATTAATGATACTACCTATCACCAAGTAAAAAAGAAGAGCAGAGAATACCGGCTTTGATGGAGGCATCAGCCTGGGCTACATTACGCGCCATGCCGGTGAGGAGCGCGATCCCGTGCTCGGCAGCGGCCACGGTATTTGCAGTCGGCGCGTTGACGACCAGGCATCCATACTCAGTGGCGGCCTGCAGATCCACATTGTCGATCCCAACTCCGGCGCGTCCCACCACCTTGAGCTTCCCCTTGGCGGCCTCGAACACCTGCCTCGTGACCTTGGTCCCGCTCCTCACGATCAGTGCATCGCAGCTGGAGATTTTCTCACAGAGTTGCTCTGGCGTGAGATTGTAGAGGCACTCCACGTTCCCGAACTCGCGGAGCACCTGGAGCCCAGCCTCTCCGAGCTTCTCGGAGACGAGTATGGTCGGCTTGGGTCCCGAATCGGTCGCTTTGGCCAGATCTCGAACGTCGACAGTCGAGGTCCCTTCCGCCATTTTCAGGGCAGTGGCAACGGGGGAGCGATTGAAGCTGCGTATGGAGCTGGACAGTTTCAGCGAGATCGGAGCAGGTTTGGACTTGGAGAAGGCAACGAGGTTCGATTTGGAGGATTGATTGTTGTTGGAGTTGGAAGAAAGGGGAGGGGAGAAGATTGATTTGGTGGAAGCGGAAGCGGCGGCCATTGCTGAAGATGAAGAAGATGAAGGACGAAGAGAGGTAAGGGGCGACAAACGTGGAGTGAATGTCTCACAATTTATAGGGAGGTATGAGGTTCCAGTTTGAGAGGAGACTCGGTTTGCTGAAACAGAGAATGGTCAATGAATCAAAGGAGAAACTAGAGATGAAATGTGCACACGAAATTTCGGTCTTTTTATTTATTTATTACCACGAAATTTAATTTATTTTTCATAATACATAATTACATATTATAAAATTTATTTACTTTAGTCTTTACTTACTGTTTTATAAAATACGAATGACATGAAATATATTTAATCGAAAAAATAATTAAAAGTAGATAATCAATATATGAAACAAAAAAATAATAATTATAAAGTTAATTGTTCACAAAGAAATTAGGCATTTACATTTAAAAAAAAAATGTATTGGCTGACAATTAATTTAATTGATAAATATCTTGATAAAATTATATACAATGAAACAGCTTATATATTAATGTTAAAACTACACAGATATAAAAACAATAATAACACTAAATATTAATTATTATTACAATATAGTGATTCATTAATAATATTGTGATTATATATACATATAAATATAAATTATTGATCAATTATTAGTATTTTTAATATAAGTTTTTGTGCTGCTAAATGTTAAAATTTTTAGATTCCTTAAAGAGTATATATTTTCAAAAAATTTTATAATGGCAAAAATAAAAAATGAATAAATAATATACTTAAATTTTATTATATTATGATAATTTTAAAAGTATTTTAAAGCTTTTATAAAAAATATATTTGTATTAAAAATATTAATTTAATTTATAATATATGAGATGATTTACATAAACAAAATATTTTTTTTAATAAACTTTGTTCAAAATATTGGACTTATTAATAGAGTTTTTTCTTTACAAATAAAAAATTAGAGAACTAAGTTTGTGAAAACAAAAAATCATGTTAACATTTATTTTATTGAAAGATAAATAAGTGATAAATTAATATAAAACAAAATGATTTTCAAGATTGAATGATGAGTTTTTTAGCAGTTTAAACTTGTCCACCTAAGCAAAAATGTGATGTCACACAAGTATTTGTAACATATGGTTGTGTTGGACCAATCAAATTGAAGACGAACGAGTTATGGTTGAATGGTGCATTAACATATGATGCACACTGTAAAGCGAACTTTCAAATGCACGTTGTTTCTGGATAAACAAATGGCAATCTCAATGTCAGACTGGACTTGCAGGTGTTAGGCATAAGAACATCATTGCATCCCGTTCGTAGGTGATTGAAATTGGTGATACCGCCAGCCTGCTACACCCTATCGAAACAACAGAAGATGAAGCTATGCGAGTTCCTAAAAAATTTGCGATTGCCAAGTGGTTATTCGTCAAACATATCTCGTTGTGTAAAGTTGAAAGACATGAAATTGATCGGTCTGAAAAGTCATGACTACCATGTTCTAATGCAACGCATACTAAGTGTTGCAATTAAGGGATTATTGCCCAAGAATGTATGTAAGACACTGATAGACATGAGCAAGACCTCCAGAGTGCTATCCTCCAAGGAGATGCACATGGCAGATCTAATGAAAATGGAGTCCTAGTTACCAACCACAATGTGCAACCTAGAGAGAATCTTTCCCCCATCATTCTTCAACATCACCGTAGATTTGATAAGTCACCTTGTAGAGGAGGCAAGAGTAGCAGGGCCAGTTCAATATCGATGGATGTATTCAATTGAAAGGTCAGTACTACTCTACCAAGTTTGATGAGTTTTAATATGGGTTTATAAGCTTATGCCATGCTACTATGATAGGATAATGGGGATAATGAAGTCATTCGTTCGCAACAGAAGTCTATTCCAGATATTTACATGACATTAAGACTAAATTTAGCCGACACAATCCCGCTTTTCCTCAAGATCAGGTTGTTAGGTTGATGACAAGTGGGTAGGCATCTTTCGTCCGACTGGAGCACCCATAGGTCGTGCAGTGGTTCGCAAACTGACCAATGAAGAATGGGGACAGTGTCAACGCTACGTTCTAAATCAATGTTAAGAGGTCAAACCCTTCATTGAGTAAGTGTTTCAATGTATTATTTCTTTAAGAACAAACTAGCGTAAGTCAATTATGTCTGACTCGTTCCATTTGGACGTTTTTTTAATAAGTGAACACAAGAGGCAACTCATTGGAGCTAGGGTTATCAGACGGGACATCGATGTGTTGCATAATACAACATTCATCCAGTGGTTGGAAGGAAGGGTATGAAATCCTTAACTCCGTATTTAATCATGATACAGTATTGATGTATACATAGAATTGTTTATTGCATTAAGTTAATCGAATGTCTGGACCGCATGAGGATGAGAAATTTCGTTAACTGAAGGCATTGTGTTGGGGTCCTTTATATGGCGTGAAGACATATACTAGATATAAAGCTAATGGGTTCATTTTCCACACGAAAGAGCGGTCAAAGATGAGGAACTTTGAGAACAGTGGTCTCTTATGCAAAGTTGATACAATGTGTTATGCTAGCTCCTCCAACAACAACCCCCTTGAAGGGGCGATTGATTATTACGGAGTGTTAAGGGAAGTAATGGAGCTTCAATATCTTGGAGATCTCAGCATTTTTTATTCAAATGTGACTGGTACAACGTATTGTCATCATTCAATGGCATGAAGGTGGATGAGTACAGTTTTGTTTGTGCTAACACAACAAGCTATTTGTCCACGGATGAACCATATGTACTGACATCTCAAGCAACACATGTTTTCTACTTGAATGATAATAATAATAATAAAGATTGGAGCACTGTGTTGACTGCAGAGGCCAAAAGGTGGTTCGTCCTTGACGGACAAATGTCCGGAGAATCTGTTGAGTCGTACCAGGAAACCTCAGTTGCAGTGGTTGCTAATGTCCCCCATGTCGATCTGGTCGGTGAGGAGCTCGATTGGTGTAGGAACGACATTGATGCAATAGAGGTAGAAACCGATCTCGTTAGTGATGTCATGCGAAACAATGACATTCACGAAAGACCATACATTCTTGAAGAAGAAGATGCTACAACTGTGGGCGTGGAATATAGTGACTATTCTTCATATGATGGGACCGAATCAGAATTAGAGGAAGACTTGTACGACTCCGAGCAAGACTTCGGGTCTTCATCCAATGATGACCCGGGAGATGACTGACAAAGACTTTAGGTTATGCACCTACAACTGTTGCTCTTGTACTTTCGGTTTGTACTGTAGACTGCTTATATAAAGTTATGTTTGTGTTCTACAATTGTGTTATGTTTGTTATGTAGACTTTAGCTTATGCACAAACCATTGTGTTCTGTTCTGCAATTTGTTCTGTTTGTTAAATAAGAGTGTAGTAATTTGGTTAAATGCAGCGTTTGTATTGTAGACTACTTTAGTATTGTAGACTATTGTGTAACAATTGTGGTAAATTCTGTTTGTACTTTATCCGGTTTGAGACTGCAATTCTATTTGTATTCTGCTTATATTGTTCTGCAATTCTGTTTGTACTGTATCCGGTTTCAGTGTTGTACTTTCAGTGTTTCAATGTAAATTGTTGTACCATGTGTCCATTACTGCAAGTTGTTGTAAATGTAAATTGTTGTTTCAATGTATATACAATAGAATTTCTACAAATGCATGTGCTGTAAATTGTTGTAAGTTGACAAATGTATAACTGATAAAACTGCTGTAAGTTGACCAATGTGTTGTAAATTGCTGTAAAACTGATAATAATTTCAATTGTTGCTCATCCATGCTGATAATAAGGTAGCAAACCTCTATTCTGCTGACCAGCAATCACTGCCCATGTCAAACTAAATATCACTGCCCAGGCTCAGCAATCAATACAATTATCGAATGGTGATAAAGGTAGAACTCTGCATTTTCAATCTGGGTGTTCATGTTTGTTTCACCGAAGTGCCTATTAACCGCAAGAAAATCAATGCAGCATTACCATGAGCGTCAACCTCTTCACCATCAATTTTGATCAAAATAAAAGAGCTAAAGCTTGTGAGTGGTCTCTAACCTTCTCCAGATTCTATAGATAACTTATCCAGTATCCACAAAAGCATATACACGCTAATAACAGAATAAAGGGAAGATGACATGTTTTGTACATATTTTGCTAATCCAGTATCCAGTAGTTTTATACATATTTTGTCAAATCGTCAATTAAGAGAAGATGACATAAAATAATCATGTCAAAGAGACACAAAATAAGCATTTGGATATGCATGTCTCTCTAGAATCACAAATGCAAACTACTGCTAAACGGGGAATCATAGTATCACCCACAGTACAAATATAAGACAATCAAACCAGAAAGGCAGTAGAAATTCTACCTTTATCACCATTAGAGGAGCTGCAGCAAACCCAATGTGTAGAATTCTACCTTTCATTCAATAAATGAGGACATGGAACAATATTTTAAACATCACATGAGCCAACTATGTTTTGTATTTTAAAATCCTGCACAAACATAAGCACAACCAGTGAAACAACAACTAACAACTGCAGCACCGTAACAACTCTTCAAATGACATAGTACCAAACGACATGGAGTCTAGCATAGTCAGATTGTTTCCGACTGTCGACACCTGGCGGTTGAGGCACTATCTGAAGGTCGAAGAAGCTGAATCTGCGCAGAAGTAGGAAATTGCATAATATAGAAGCTGCAAAATATGAATAATTATACGGATGGGATAGGGCGGCGGTCGATCGATTGCTAGAGACCCAGACCCTTGCTCAGTGTCGCTATGCCCGTAGAATGAACCCAGACCCTAGCTTAGTGTCGCTATGGCCTCCTGCAGAATGAACCCAGACCCAAACTCTCGCGGAAGTGAAGACAAGATAGATGCAGAAAGCGGGAAAATGGAAATTCCAAATGAAGGGGAGGGCCTTTGCAAATCACAGGAAATTCCAAATGAAGAGGAGATCCTTTGCAAATGAAGGAAAACATGAAGGCTTAAAAGTTAGGGATTTTAAATAGATTATTAATTATATTGTTAATATTAATTTTTATTATTGACTCATGCATTTTAACTAATTATATGTATTTTATACACTTAATATAATGAATATATATAAACAATAAATAATACTACTTATGGCTATTGCGCTTTTGCGCAGGCCAGATATCTAGTTAATAGTGGTTTAGAAGTGGTTCCGACGGTTTAGTGGTTGTAACTTAACGTTATTACTAAATAAGGTAATTTAGTGGGGAATATGACTGTGTATAATACTGTATTAGAAAAACAACATTACTATATATAATACTGTATTAATATATTGTACTCAACATTATACATTTTTATTTAACTATATATACTAACCAAGGTAAACTTTGTGATACAATATATACAAGTTTGTACGCCCCTATTATATTATATGTTGTACTTGTATATTATATTAAAAACCTTTGGGGTCGTACAACTTCTTGCACCAATTTTAATATAATATAATATTTAATTATTAAAATATCTACTCTAAATCATTACACCAAATTAGTTGGTTCAGTGATGATTTACCATCTACACTAATATAATGGATTATGTATTATGGACCTATGACATATGGATTATGGACCTATGGGTTAGAATTGGAATTATCATCCTTGAGAAGCTTGTGTTGATAATCTTGCTCAAATTTGTCCAATGCATTCAACTCATGGTACAACTCCTGCAAGTACATAACTTACATTACATTCAATTTACACTATCTAGTGTTCAGGTTCCTCCAACGACATTTTTAGGATTCTCAACAGAAGACTTGACTAAATGTTTGGAAAATTAAGTACAAATATAACATATTGCAGAGTTTTGAAAAAGAATCTCATTACAAATATAGTATATAAATAAATATAATACATTTTTATGCTTCCTATGTTTTTGTTTTTAAAAAAATCTAGAATACTTACATAGGTTAAGTTATATGGTAAATAATGGGAAGAAAATATTAAAAAACTGACTTAGTCGTGAATAAAAATACCATCAATGCCTTCTCACACTTGCCTTCGCTACACCTCATATTCACGTTTATTTCCACAACGACATCAACATGAAGGCTTGGAATCTTCAGCATATGATTATACTCTCTAACATGGATATTGATTTACTTGATACGTACAAATCATTACCCACCTTCTGCGGCACCATTCATGACACTAATGACATGTTCTTTTCACGGAATGTCTAAGGAATTCGGCTTACGGATTCCGTAAGAAATTGTTATTTTCGTGGAATTGAAAAAATTCGGCTTACGGAATCCGAACCCTCTAGTGTTAGACATTCCGTGGAAAAAGGTCGGATTTCCTAAGCCTTGCGGGCTAGGAATCTGGAATAGGTACCCAAATGACCGTTTTACCCTCGTTAACTTTTAATAAGGGTCGAACTACCCTCATTTTGTTTCTCTTCTCCTTCTCGACCGAACCCAACTCCTTCTCCTCTCCTTCTTCTCGACGACGGAACTCAGCTCCTTCTGCTCTCCTTCTCGGCGACGTTGGTGACAAGATCCGCGTCTTGAATGTCGATTCTCCTGGTGTTCAGGTAACAGCTCCGAACTTCAAATTTCATGATGGATTGCTCCAATTCGAGTAGATTGTTCCTCGTTTAGCTCCACTTTGTCGGACTGACTATTATCGTGTGTTCATGAAATGTTATATAACGAATATTGTATTAACGTTATTTCTAATCATGTTATGCAATCAATTGATTGTGAAAAGAAATATTATTTTGCATTATAATTTACATTATTAAAAAATATATATAAAAAAATGTTGAGATTGGTCTTTTAAAAAAATTAAAAAAATTAAATATTTCGTTTTATTTTTATTATTTATTTCATTTTTTTTATTATTCTTAATTTTTAAAATTAATTAATACAAATTATTTTTATTATATACTATACATATACAAGGAGGGGCAAATATGTCATTTTACCACATTTTATTCCCTTTCCATATCTAATTCCACCGAAGAAACAACAGAATTCCTTATTGCATTCCATTCTATTCCACCAAAGAAACAACTTCTATTCCTTATTCTCAATTCCTATTCTCTATTCCGTATTACTTATTCTGAATTCCGTGAAAGAAACGCCCCGTAAATCCTCAAGACAACCGAACAGATCACTGCGTTGTCAATGCACCCAGACACTGAATTTTTTTTCAACTATTACTAATTCTAAAATTAAATAACAAAATAACAAATTTTGAAAACTATTTACTATATCAGTATGTGACTGTCAATAATAGGTAGGAATAAATTGAACTCCCTTTAAGTTCCACTTGTGACCCGTTAAGTTCCACTTGTGACTATCATTCACGAGTGATTTTTTAATATTTTTTCTTGTTAATTATTAAATTGAGAATAATTAGGTATAATTGCTATCGAGAACATGTTTCGAGCGTTCCAATAATTGTGTAGAGTCCAAGTAAGAAAATTAGGAACTAAATTATATTTGTTAGGTTTAGGGAATCCATAAATTAACGGGTTACTCAGAACCACTCACTCATAGTCAACCACATCACACGTCACAACATGTCATTGAGAATACAATAACCCGTAACATATTTTCGAATTAACGGATATTATTAATTAGTTTTAAACATTTGATTATAAATAAACTTACAGGGTGATGCTTCTATCAGTCATGATTGATTAATTATGTATTCACTTTAATTTGGTTTATATGTTGGTACAAGTTTAAAATTATATTGCTATTTAAATATTAATTCAAATTGAAACTTAACGATGTTGATTTCTATAAATTCTCAATTTATCTATTAAATCTAATTTTTTAGATATAGTAAAAAAAAAGTGATATTTCTAAATTACGAGCTTGTAATTTAGAAATATCACCAGGTACCACAAATGTCATTTTTTTAAGTAAAGATTTTTCAACTATCTATAATTAAATTTAACATGAATACACAAACAAACAAAAATATATAACCGATATAATTGTATTTATTTTAAATTTTTGTATTAACTTAAATAATATAACTCGTGACTATAAGGCACATGTAGAAATAAACTTAAATCCTACAATGGATTGTCAGTGACGAATAAAAGTTTTGCTCCTACCTGCAACTGATAGTCACGAGTAGAGCTCATTTTATTGAAGTCATTACCTAACTTAACTCCTACCGTGACTGACAGTTGCGTGTATGAGCAAGAACTTCTACCTGCGACTGTGAGTTGATGGTAGGATTTAAGTTTATTCCTATTTGCGACCGACAATTACATGTTGGTATAATTTCATAAATAATTATAAAAAATTGCTATTTCAATATTTGATTTTGAGGTATTGGTTGGAAGAAAAAAAAAATCGATACTGGCAATTCACACAATATATATATATATATATATATATACATATATACTCCTAGTACTTGAATTTGGGCCCTTAAACAAGTTTGGGCCTATTAATAATGGGCCAATAATTATTAAGAAGATCCAATATTAGATATTAATTTGATTAAAAAAAATAGATATTAATAATTAAAAGTTAATACAATAGAAATTGGAAATTGGATCTATTGCAATGCCATTCCTTAGGCCTTAAAATTAACTTAACCTACATTAATATTAAAAACTAAGAATTGTCAAGACACCTTAACACATATAATTAAAATTTGCAACAGTAATTTTTTTTTTGTTTTTTTTGGCACACTGATAGCGCATCTTACTACATATCAAACTATTGCGAGTTTGATTTAGTTAATAAAAGTATTAGTAATAAGTGTTTTGTGCTGTAGGTAATAAATTTAAGTTATGAATATTACTTTTACTTTTTAATTTCTTCTTAATAGGGAATAGTATAAATTTTGTTAAATTATTTGTTTAATAAATATAGATTACGGGAAACAATTTTACTATTATAAAACTTAAATTGTTTAAAATAAACAATTATGAGTTGTGAAAATAAAACTATATGATGCCATAATATATAAGACGTGTTAATAAAATATTTCTTTAGTTAATAAAAATTATTTAATTAAAGGCGAATTTAACTATAAAAGTAAACAATTTAAAATATATTTCTATTAATAGAAAATTCACATGGATATGTAATAAAAATGATTAAAAAAACACTTTATAATATGATGGTAATACAGTTTTATTTTTATGATATTCATTATATTTATGAAAATAAAAATTTATTTTTTGTTGTATACAACTTTTATGGTGCAAATATTAATAATAAAATCATACAAGCGCCATCCCGGGGTGCGAAAAAATCACAAGTCCCCCATGGGTGCATTTTGGCACAACACTCACGTGGGGTGGTATTTTTTTTTTCATTTCTAAGACTCGATATTTAATTAAAAATTAAATTATGTATCTATTAAATGTTTTTTTTATAGTACGTAGATATTTTAATTGCGATTCAAATGATGCAAAAAAATATTAAATTTGGACTTACAGATTGATTATACGCTTTGACTTAAGTTAAAATATGAAAATTTGACTTAAAATAATATAACTCAAACCCTGTAATTCCAAACTCAACACGGTTAATGACATTTATGGTGAAATTCAATTATCTACCTACTCTAATTTTTATATTGTTTTTATTTATCTGATTTGATATATATTTAATTTGTTAACCTAACATCGTTTGTCCTATAATTTGACCGGAATAATTAAATGTATTAGGTGAAAAATTTAATTATATACTTATTCAAAAAAAATACAGTGCGTAGATAATTTAACTATGAAATGAATGACGCTAACTAGACGTTGATTTTTTATTTTTGAACTGACCGTATAATACGATAGATAAAAATACTATACATACATATATATTTTATCTATCGTATATACAGTCTGTCCAAAAGTTAAAAAAAAAAACGCTTAGTTAGCATCATTTATGTCGTAATTAAATTATCTACGCAGTGTAATTGTTTTGATTTTTTTAGTAAGTATATAACTAAATTTCTCACCTAATGCATTTTATCGGTCAAATTATAGGATACACGAAGTTAGGTTAAAAAATTAAATATATGCCTGAAAAAAAATCGGAAAACAATAGATCACATACATAGTTGAATTTCGCCATAAATGTCCTTAACCGTGTTGAGTTTGGACTTACAGGGCCTGAGTTATATTTTTTTAAAGACAATTTTTCACATCTTAACTTAGAGTAGAGCGTATACTCAAGCGTAAGTCCAAATTTAATATTTTTTTTTGCATCATTTGAATTAAAATTAAAATATCTACTTATTATAACTTATTTTTTAATTAAACAACGATACGACCAAAAGGAAGAAAAAAACATAAGAACACCCCACATGGGTGTTGTGCCATTTTGGCACATATATATTTACTTTTTCTATTTTTTTGTATAATACCAACTTTTTTATTTTCTTCCCATTTATGATATTGTAGAGTTTCATTTGAAAGAGTGGTAGTGACGGAGAATGATTATATGTACATAACTATTGACCAGTGTTATCTGAATCGGACCGGCCCTCGAACGGGCAAGATGACCGGTTTCTGATTCGTCCGGTCCAATCCGGTCGGATTCGGTTCAGTGTGCGGTTCACTGTTCATAAATAGTGTCCATCTCCGTTTTTTCTTTCAATATTCTCATTCAGAATCATATTTGCGGAGCTGAAAAGCAAATGAGTTGGGGCATTCTGCAGAATGAGTTAAACTTAAAGACAACAATCATGATGGTACACCAGACGAGAATCAGCACAGCAATGATCAAATCTAATCAAAACACTTAATTTTTGAACAATGTGTACGTATATAAGGCCATACATCTAACCCATTTGACTTTGAGAAATCATTTCGAGAACAAGGTTTCGAAATCAAGGAATTTGAAAGAAAAAAAGAAGTAAAATTACTGTTAGAGCGGAAGGACAGATTAAGCAACGGAGGAAAAATCAAAGTCCACGGATATGCTGAAACTTGAAGAGAATGCTTACCTTCTGCAATGCCCCTAAAGTTATCTCCAAAATCAATTTCTTCCCCGTGAATTTCATTTGAGCCGGCCAATACCCCATTTCCATACATATGGTCCTTGAAACTCATAATAGAGAACTTCTAAATAAGTACCCCTTCGACCAATATCGACTCATCACTGTAAACAGAAAGATTTGTTAGAAAACAGTTCACTAAGCAACAAAAATTCTTATTAAGAATGAATACATCACTTAGACCACTGCATATCTGTATCAAGTCAGATTACTTTCAGAACTCAGATTTCCACTAACCTACTCATTTTCAAGCTAATCCTATTATATGTAGAGGCTTCAGTCATATAAATGGAATCAAACATTGACAATGTAATTAGTCTCCATTCAATTGTACCAGATGGAACAGTAAGGCAGCACTAATTTGGCAACAGATCTAGAAACTACCCCGACAATGTGGATAAGCTTACAGAGCTGAGGAGCCAAAGGAAAGTGAAGCTCGGAGATCTAGCAATAAAGGACGACGTTGAAGAATATGCAATCAGAGTGAGAGCTCGAGAGCGGAATCGTTTTAGAGGAGTCCACCGGCGAAGATGAATTCAATTGGAGCAATCCACGACACTGGATTGTGGTAGCTGCTGGTCTTAGGTGAGAGAGAATATTGGGGGATGCTGGAAAGTGAACGTAAGCATTACTATTATTTCTCAGAGAAATAGTAGTAATGATTACGTTCACTTTCCAGCATAAAACCGGTTTAAGTTTTACACTATATAAAACCAATTGGTTTATGCAGAACCAAACCAATCGGTTTAAACTAAAAACTGATTGTTTGTAAAAAAAAGGGTTAATGGTCAAAGTTCCCCCTAAAGTTTGACCGAAATTTAAGAATCCCCCTTAAAATTTAAAATTTTAGTCTTAATGTTTGGACGAAATCAAAAATCCCCCATTTCCGTCCTAAAACCGTTTATTTGAGACAGTAAACTGACATGTGTCGTGCACGTGACGTGACTTAAAATTAAAAGACAAAAATGTCCTTCTATTGAATCAACCCGGCCCTAACTCCATCCACTCCGCCCTCTCGAACTCGCCGGAGCCGTTCCTCGATCGAGACCCTGAGCTTTTCTCCCGTCTAAAGCTAAGGCATGGGAACCTCCCGTCCAAAGCCAAGGCCTTCGATCGGCAGGACTTGATCTCGATCCAAACCAGGCTGTTTGAATTTGTCGCAGACTTTCAAAACTGAGTACTCAACTGAATATAATGCTGCTTGTTTCTGGAGTTAACATGTACTCCTTCAGTATTCAACTGAATATAGCGCTAGAGAGGTGCCAGAACTAGTGGAACTGAAGCCGGCAGTATTCAATATATCGGCGCCGCCGAAAACAGGTTTTCGTCTTGGCCATCGGAAGGAAGTATGGACATTTCTTTTATTATTATTATATACCATTAGCTAGAAAAGTAAGAAAAGAACCTTCCAATTCACCATTTTTGGTGGTTTATCTAGCTTCATCATTACTCTCCTTCAGCACCATTTCCATTTCTACGGACACGCACTTTACTTGACATGAACTCCATGATTCTCAGTATTCTATTATGATCCTCTCGAATCCCCTCCTCCATTCTCCAATTCACTGTCGCACCCAGTTTGGTTTCGTTCAAATCCCTCGAATCTGCCTCCCATCGAAGCTTGAACTCCGTTTGGAGTGCAAGGAACTGCGAGTGCAGTGCGGGAGCCGAGTGTGGTTCCTGAAGGAAATGGGTGCTAGCTGCTTCAAGTTGGGACCGAATTAGACCGACCAATAGAAGTGCATTTTTGTCTTTTTAATTTTAAGTCACGTCACGTACACGACACATGTCAGTTTACCGTCTCAAATAAACGATTTTAGGACGAAAAGGGGGGATTTTTTATTTCGTCCAAACATTAGGACTAAAATTTCAAATTTTAAACTTTAAGGGGGATTCTTAAATTTCGGCCAAACTTTAGGGGTCACTTTGACCATTAACCCTAAAAATAAATCAGCCTACAAAGTGAACCGGAAACCAGTTTTTTTTTTGAAAACCGGTCGGTTTTCCAAAAACCGCCCAGTTCAACTCGGTTCAAACACTGTTTATTTGTAAAACGGTCTTTTTACTGAACCAAACCGGACAGAGGTCCTGTTCCCGGTCGTACCCGGTCGGACTGCCGGTTCGGTTCTGATAACTATGCTATTAACTATAAAATAAAATTATTTTAACACATATAAGAGAGAATAACTAAAATATTTACATAGAAAGATTTTAGAAAATTGATAATACTTTGCATATAATTTTTTATATTTTTAACACAATATTAGAATAACATATATCTAAAATATTTTTAATAAAATATTTTTAATTAGTGAGTTTTCTTAACTAAAGGTTATTAAATTATAAAATATTAAAAAGTTCTCTCTCTCTATATTATTGGATCGTTTGCAAGAGTTAGTAAGAAAATTGATGTAAATTCTTACTATTATAATGTGAATGTATACTTTTTAACTTAACTTATGTTATATATTATTATCTGATTATCATGAATATAATATTAAATATACATATTTTAATATTTGTAAATAATTTGATAGTAACATCGTTTATGTTGATACTACGACGTAGGCGTATAATTTCATTAAAAAATCATTTATGGTATTATTTTTAGTTCATATAATAAATTGTATATTTAAAATACAATTATAATTAAGTACATGAAGATGATAGCATCATATTAGTAACTATATTTATGATGATTTTCTCTTCATTCTTATAAGTATTTTAAATCTAATGATAGTTATGCGATGATGATAACACGATTTTCATGCTTCTTAATAACACGACTATTTTCAAGTTTACTTAGTTAGAACAAAATTTTGTTGGAAATCTTAACGGTTTAAAAGATGCTCCATCTTTTTGTTCTTTTATTTTTGTCTGATATATATATATATATATATATATATATATAATAACTATTATTTTGTGTTTTTTCTTTCAATATCTCTTCATCCATGTATATATTATTTTATATTTTATTGTATAGTGGAAACCTAAAATTAAGGTGTTAAATGAGCGAGAGCGAGTACGAAAATTAATGACAAAATTTTAATTATGTTTCTAGTTTTACTGTTTTAGTTATGCTTATTATTCTGTAATGAACCCCTAAATCTGAATCTCAAAACATAAACTATTCAAGACCTAAATTTGCTTAATTAAATTCTTCCCATGCATCTGGGTTTCTACTTAACCTGAATTTCTAGTAGTGACTCTAAAATAATTTATTCAAAATATCCCCATAGCTCAGATTTAGGCCTGACAATTATGATTAATTCAACCCCTGATTTGTCTTTAAATGATTAGTTGTTTGTATGCAATTCACACGTTTCTACTTTGTCTCATGGTTGTTCTGGTGTCATTTACGTTGATCCATTTTCCTGAGTTGTCTTGTCAGCTATGACATCGATGAGCCCTTGTCCTTTTATGGTCGACTTAAGTACGAATTTCATTCTAATTTCACTTAGCTATATTGTCTATTCCACCATCCTTCCTCAAACATCTCACTTTTATGTAGTAAGTGTTTTCAGAAGTATGTATGTTAAGACAGTTATTTCATTGGTGTAGACATATGGACGTACTTTTTTAGCAGCAATGATCGACGCATAAATGTACTGTGAAAACTGGTGAAGAGTGGCGGATTAAAGGAAGATATCAAACCCTAGAAATGGAAGTTCAGAGGAGAGGAAACGAAAGAGACGCAGCAATTGGGGTTCATCGGGACTTGTTCCTTCATCCGGAAGTCCCTCCCTCTGAAAGAATGGCAATCTATCTCAATATGTTTGGTTCTATCATGAAAGACAGGATTGTTTGCAATCTGAATAGCAGCCTTACTATCACAATATAAAACAGATGGAACATTTTGCTTAAAACCCAATTCTTCCATTAATCCTCTTAGCCAAATAATTTCAGACAATGAAGCACCCATACTTCTGTATTCAGCTTCAACCGAAGATTTAGAAACAGTAGTTTGTTTCTTAACCTTCCAACTGACTAAAAATTTGCCTATCATGATACAAAAACCAGTAACTGACTTTCTAGATACAATGCAACTGGCCCAATCAGAGTCATAATAGGCAACAATTTCAGGTAATGACTCAGATGACATAAGGATACCTTTACCTGGTTCCCTTTTAATATACCTGACAATTCGCATTGCAACTTCTAGATGAGAATTCTTCGGATTTTGCATGAACTGACTAAGATTCTGCACTGCAAATGAAATATCTGGGCGAGTAATGGTTAGGTACAAAAGCTTCCCTATCAGTTTCCTATAAATGGTGACATCACTTAGGGGTTCATCATCAACATTGACATTCAGATGCCTATCATATTCCACACTAGTAAATTTCACATTTTGCTCCATAGGAGTCCTAATTGTCTTAGCACCCGAAAGGCCAACATCCGAAATAAGCTCTAATGCATATTTCCTTTGACAGAGAATCACCCCTTCATTAGATCGAATTATTTCAATACCAAGGAAATATCTCAATTCACCCAAATCTTTCATTTTAAAACACGATTCAAGAACATGCTTTAAATCAGATATCAGAACATCACTGTTACCACAAATAAGCAAATCATCCACGTATATTAGAAGAATAACCAATTCAGTTCCAACCTTTTTGGTAAACAAAGAATAATCAAGTTTCGACTGATTATATCCAGCATCAATAAGATAATTGGTCAGCTTAATATTCCATTGCCTACTTGCCTGTTTTAAACCATACAACAATTTTCGCAATTTGCAGACAAGATGAGTGCCCATTTTATCAACGAATCCTTCAGGAACATGCATATATACCTCCTCATTTAAATCACCTTGTAAAAAAGCATTGTATACGTCCATTTGATAGAGAGGCCAGTTATAAACAGAAGCAAGGGCAATCACAGTTCTAACAGTACCCATTTTAACAACAGGAGAGAAGGTATCAAAATAGTCTATACCATGCTTTTGACTATACCCCTTAGCAACTAATCTGGCCTTATGCCTATTCAAGGAACCATCAGAATTGAATTTTAATTTGTATACCCACTTACATCCAATTGCTTTTTTACCGTGGGGAAGAGTCACCAAGTCCCAGGTCTAATTTTGTTCAAGAGCTTCTATTTCGTCCTCCATTGCACGTATCCAGGATTCATCCTTGACCGCCTCAGAAAAATTTCTAGGTTCAATAATCCTTGAAATTGAACTCAGATATACCTGATAATTATCAGACAAACCATCATAGCACATAAATCTGCTTATAGAATGCGGACATGATACATTTGAAACCTGATAGTCTTTCATCCATATAGGAGGTTTTACAGCTCTACCTGACCTGCTAAGAACATGCATAGAAGGAACCTGTGTAATAGGGACAATATTGCTATCAGAGTCATTATTAGACTCATCACTTAGCCTGTTTCCATCAGTGTCATGAATGACATCATCATTTGGACTATCCGTACTAATCTCCTCAGTTCCTACGTCACGAGGGATGTTCACATCATAGGAGTCCGACTCAGCATCATAATCGAAGAATATGGGCAACTGATCAGTTTTGCTATTCTCAAAGAGAAATAATTTTTCATTGAACTGGACATCCCTACTAATGAAATATTTCTTTTTCGACAAATCATACAATCTATATCCCTTTTGAGATTCTGAGTATCCCACCAAAATGGATGGGATAGCCCTAGAGGCAAATTTGTCAGCTACCTGCATATTCTTCGCATAGCAAAGGCACCCAAATACCCGAAGGTGACTAATCACCGATTTTTTATTACTCAACATCTCCATAGGAGACTTTCCATTTATCACCTTAGATGGCATCAAATTGATCAGGTAGCAAGCAGTTAAAACACAATCACCCCAAAACTCATTAGGAAGTGAAGCCTGCAACTTAAGTGCCCTGCTTTGATGAGCAATTCCCTTTTCATGAAAGAGAACTTTAATATTCTCATTGAAAAATTCCTTACCATTGTCCGTTCTGAAGGCTTTAATTTTCTTACCGAATTGGGTCTCAACCATGATAACAAATTGTTTCAACACAACAACAACATCGGATTTAAACTGCATCAAGTGAATCCAAGTAACTCTTGAAAAATCATCCACTAATGTAAGAAAAAATCTTTTGTTATCATGGGTTGTAGAATGAAAAGGGCCCCAAACAACAGCATGAATAAGATCAAATGTATTATCAGCTCTTGATACAGATATAGGAAAAGGTTTTCTGGCTATTTTAGCTTTTGGACATATGGAACATTCAGATATATCAGAAATTTTATTCTTTGTTAAATCAATAGAATCCAAGTGTTCCAATGCCTTTAACGAAATATGTCCAAGACGTTTATGCCACAACATAACATTGGAAACAACAGAAGAAAGATTACATGGTGTATCAACACAACCTGTTCTAATGAAGTATAAACCGGATCTAAGCTCACCAGTCCCCAAGACCCTCCCATTTGAGAGGTCCTGCAGGACAACAAATTTAGGGTAAAAAATCACAGAACAGTTCAATTCTTTAGTAAGTTTAGAAACTGATAAAAGACTGTATTTAAACTCAGGCAAATACAGAACATTCATCAATTTCTTGTCCTTATTAAAGAAATAATTTTCAATACTTTTAACAACAGAGAAATCCCCATTAGGCAATTGAACCCTAGTTCCTGAAAACAACTTATTCTCACATAACCAATCATTTCTGTTGGTCATGTGGTGTGTTGCTCCAGTGTCTAGGATCCAATAGTCATTATAGGAGGAAATAATAGTGTTTAAAGATATACCTGCTGTATTTACACGATGATCTTCCATAGGGGTAGCACCTGCTGGTTTCGCAGTGCTGCCAACCTGTCCTACTGTTTGTAACAGCTTTTCAAACTGACCACGTGAGAGGGTAATGTTACCTTGAACAGCAGAACTCAAAGAAAGATCATCAGAAAACATTTTTGATAAGTCAGAATTGGTATCATTATTTTCAGAAGAGGCAATATTAACTTTTGAACCATTCTTTCCTTTCAAAAATTCATTGTATGTAAAACAATTGTCCTTAGCATGTCCCTTATTTTTACAGAAGTCACAGCCTCGGGCAAAACACCTTTCAAAAGTATGCCCATTCTTCTTACAATGAGTACATTCCAAATTCTGATTTCCCTTAAGTCGATCCATACTAAGAGAAGCATTCACAGATACAGAAGAAGCATTCATAGCAGAAGTTATTCCCCTTTGGGTTTCCTCTTGAATAAGGAGATTATATGCTTGATTTACAGAGGGGAGAGGATTCCAAAGGAGCAGATTACTTCTAACACCAGAATAAGTATCATTCAAACCAGCTAAAAACTGAAACAGACGTTGATTATCTTTGTGCTCAATATGTTTCTTAAAATCCTCACCCTCAATATGAGGTAAGGCACAAGCATCATCATATTCAGCCCAAAGAAGTCTCAACTTAGTGAAAAAAGTAGAAATGGAATCAAGACTCTGTCGAGTCATAATGATTTCTAAATGCAACTGATAGGTCCTTGGACCACTGACCTTATCAAATCTCTCTTTAAGGTCTTTCCATACAGAAAAAGCATTTTCAGTATACATGTAACCACTAGAAAGATCTTTACATATTGAATTCAAGATCCATCCCAAAACAACAACATTGCATCTATCCCACAAATGATGATAAACAGGATCATATTTCTCACGAATACAAGTTCCAGTAATAAAACCTAGCTTGTTTCTACCCAACAAAGTAAAACGAATAGCACGACTCCAAATAGCATAGTTTTCAGGTCCAGTCAAAGAAACAGAAATCATGCTAACACCAGGATTGTCACTAGCATGCAAGAACAGAGGATGATGAGATCCTACTTTAGCCATGGTCTCATCATCAACATCATCATTTTCATATTTACGGATTTTTTCAACAGGCTTTTCTTCAGCCATCAAAAAATAACAGAGATGATAATATCAAAAACAATAGAGAAGCAACAACAAAATAATACAGAGATAACAGCAGGAAAAACAGAAAATAGCAAAGATAATTCCAAGAAAAATATCAGAGAAGCAGCAATAATACGACGACAGAGGTTACCTTTGGACCAAAAAAATGAAATGGTCAAGAACAACAAACCGTTAGTCAAAGAATAGGAAAAAACTGCAACACAGTCTTTCACCAAGGAGGATATCCGGCAAAGGAAGGTCACAGTCGCAAAAGAATCTTAGTCCTCAAGAAGATGGACCAAGAAACAAAGAACGAACCGTTGCAACAAGGGGGTACAATTCTCACAGACAGAAAATAACCGCCACAAGAACCAAAATCGGATGAAGGAGAAGAAGATGAGCAAGGCTAAAACGCCTTTGGCTCTGATACCATGTGAAAACTGGTGAAGAGTGGCGGATTAAAGGAAGATATCAAACCCTAGAAATGGAAGTTCAGAGGTGAGGAAACGAAAGAGACGCAGCAGTTGGGGTTCATCGGGACTTGTTCCTTCATCCGGAAGTCCATCCCCCTTAAATAAAACGAGTCTCTTAATTACAAAGGAGAAAAAGAAACGACGATCCAAATTACAAAGAAGAAAATGAAACGACACAGGAAAGGAAACGACTCGGCCAAGTTGAAGATGGTCTGCACATGAAGATGGGCTGCTGCACAATGAAGATGGGCTGCTAGCAAATAAAAGAAGACCAAGCCCAATACGAAGCCTTCCATATTGAATAATAAGCCCATATGCATATCAGATTTTAACATGTACTTATCAATCTCAATATATTTCCTTGATAGGTTGCCCCCGCATTAGTTAATCTTAAGTGAAAGACAATGTTTGAGAGGATGTCATTGTTGGTATAAAAGGCGGTGTAATTTGTACAATTTTTGAAATTTTTTTAGTCAGCTCGTTTAAAAAAAAAACTACATTTTGATTTCTAAAGTTTTCTAGACATTCCATGATTTCTCAAAATGTTACAAATAAGTCTAGAATAATTTTCGGGTTATTTTTTGGAATTTTACCAAGTGTTACAAATAAATCTAGAATAGTTTAGGGTCAATTCTGTAATTTTTATTTAAAAATATTTTCAGTTCAGTTATAATATTTTCGAAAATTACATTTTGATTCCTAAACTTTTCTGGATATTCCATGCTTTCTCAAAATATTACCAATAAGTCCAGAATAATTTTCGGGTTATTTTGGAGCTTTACCAAATGTTACGAATAAGTCCAGAATAGTTTAGGGTCATTTCTGCAATTTTCGAAAATATTTGTCCAATTGAATTCAAATTTTAATAAATTGCATTTTGGTCCCTATATTTTTTTGGACATCCTATAACTTCTCAAAATGGGACAAATTAGTCCAATGAGCTTAATATCTTCAAAAATTATTTGTGCATGTTTTGACACGTTTAAAATGGCTCGAGAGTTAAACCATTTTTTTCGAGCACGATTAACTTTAGTTCTCTCTTGTTTATTTGAAATTAACTCATAAAAAAAATGTTTGTACATGATTTGTTTAATTTAAAGAAAATGCATGTAGTTTTTTTTTTGCCAAGCATGATCAAAACGGACAATTCGGGTAAATTGAAAAACATTCAAAAGCAAACTAAAGTACCGAAATGGCGGATTATGAGCTTGCAAGCTTTTAAGACGTAATCAAACCCCCGAACTCGATTATCTATACGTAGAACTTTCTAAGCCCTAGGATGTTAATTCCATGTACCCTAGGCAAAAGTTTAGGATTCCGATTAGCCATTAATTAATCAGCGGCGACTCTTTCAATTTTTCGGTCCGGTTGATGACCCCGCTCGACCGGACCCGTCGCTCGCCAAGACCCAACATTTTCAAATGAAAATTAAAAATATTTTTCAAAACGGGTCGGGTAAGTCGAATTTGACGTCCGACAATTTGGCGACTCCGCTGAGGATTATTTTTAGAGGGTTTAGACTTTGTCATGTTTGCTTTGCCATGTTATATTTTTACCAATCTGTTTTGACTGTTTGCTCATGCTTGCAGTTTTAAATTTTTGTCCGAAAAGCAATGTAAATGTAATAATTCAAAATGATGTAAATCCTCGTTCTGCACACACCACGCTGGTTACCATTACCCGCTCGGACCTGGAGCACATTAAGAGCTTAGGGAGTTTAGTAGGGGAATGCGCCCTGAGCGGTTTGGACCGCCGACACGCACCTAAAAAACTCAACTCGTTGATCGGAATGGGCCTATGATCCTCTACAGGGGGTGAGGTTCCGCCGGTTCAGAGGACATAGAAATTCCATCCCGTTAGAACAAAAGCTCCACACCACGCTTAACCTTCTACCAGTTTCGTGTTTGTTCCTTTTCTCGTGTTTTGTTTTGGCCATAGATTATGACATGTATAGGATTTGGCATTTTGTATTCCATAAACCTCTGTAAATGTAATAACTTAGTAGTGACATTTACTTTCTCGCACTTGGATTGCATTTTTCTATAAAAAAAATGTAAGTTCCGTTCATTTTGTCTTGTATCCTTAGGACGTTTCACATATCATCTTTGGTAAGGATGAAGTAGACAAACCACTGTCCTCGCACCAAGGCCATTCAGCCCCCCATGGTCGAAATTGCCCGAATATGGAAAGCCATGACAAAAGAGGATCAAAAGTACGTGAATGAGAACATTGGCGAGGTTCATGAACTCGCAAACTACAAAGTCAACTGGGCTCTCCTCGATGATTTGTCTGATTTTTGGGATGTAAAAAACGTCGTCTTCGTGATAAACAACAATGAACTCACACCTACGCCCGAAGAATACCGTCAACTCGTTCAAGAGGTAGATTGGGATCGTGGAATTGTTCAACCCGACCTCCAACAAATAGGCGAAGATAGTACCTTGGCCAAACTGCTCAAAGTCACAACAAACAAAATGTCCACCGAGCTCAGGTTGAATGGGGTTCATGGCTTATCTATTGAACTTTTGGTATATTGGATAGAGCACCGAATTGCCGATAAAACAAATGCCCCGGGGAGATGCCATGCTTTTATTTTACTTGTTTTGGGAACAGTCGTATACCCCTTTTCTAATGGTCTCATCGAGTCAGCTATGGCTAAAGTCGTTACCCAAGTATAGAAGGCAAGGGTTTCGTGATGCCATTGCTCGTCGAAACCATTGCATCTCTAAACATTTTAAAAACCAAAGGGAAAGGAGAACTAAAAGCAAGTCCGACCTTACTTCAGATTTGGTTCTTAAGCCATATAAAAGAATTTGGCATGAATTTACCCCGGGCAAACTATTTAGGTGACAAAAGGGTTATCTCGAGAATGTTAGGTCGATCATTGTTCGAAGCTGAGAAATGGAAAGCCCCCGATTGAAAAATCTATATTTCAAAATTAACGCATAAGCACATTTTATGGACGGCTAGATGCTTACCCATCCACCGTTCTACGATCCTTAGATGCAAAACTTTCGAGGGAGTTCCGCTTCTCAGCCATCGAGGATCCATGACCACCTACCCTTCCCGAGTTATTCGACAATTTGGTGGTTTACAATATATTCCGGTTCACATTAATGGACCCCCAAGATCATACAAGTGGCACAGCTGTTGGATCGTGAAATCCTGGATGCTGATCTGGCAGTGAATTGAATGCTAGACAAGGTTAGGAAGACGCTTCTGCTCCAACTCCGGTGAACCTGCAGGTAGGGGAGCGCAACAGAGGGGGTGTCTCTGGGTCCCTCTCCGATGCTTAAATGAGTATATGTGTGTATAAAACTCAAAACGTAAAGAACGTATATAAAGCAAGGGTATTTATAGGGTAAGAGAGATAGAACCGTATAAGGCAGCTGAATATCTTAGTGTATATTGTGTTACTGAAGATTCGGATCGTGGGATATGGCAGTTACTGCGAGATATTGCAGTTACCAAATCTAATCTTTAGTGAATATGTGACCGAGATACGCGGGATATCATGGCCACTTCCTTATTAACGGTTTTGGGGGACCAGAGGAGAGAGGCAAGGCTCTCTTCGGGGCGAGCACTCTCATGGCGATCAGTGAGATGTCGCGGCCTTAGTGAAGAATGGCGAGCACTCAAGGCGTTCTTCAGAGTCCTTGGGCTCGGTTCTGGGTCACTCTATGGAGGACCGAGTTTAACTGGTATTTGGGCCGATCCGGTTCAAATGTCGTGGGTTTACCCCCTCTATAGTTATTGGGCCTTCGAGGCATTTTCCTTACTGGGCTGTCACTATCGATACCCAACATTTGCCCCCGAAGCTTGATTGAAGTTTCTTCAGTCGAGCTTTATTCCATGGTAGGGTTTTAGATAGTGACGTCTCAGATTCGATTTTCTTTGTTTCTTGTATTGGTTCATGACCTTTGAGGCATTTTGAGCTCTTTTGGCGAGCGGTTTTTTCTTCGTTCAAAGCTGAAAAAATATCATTCCTTTTATTCCCCTTTGGCGATCACTCGAGGTAATCTAGATTCATGAAAGTCTATTTTTCTTGATTTGGGCAATCACTACTCGCCTGAGGCATTTCTGGTAAAGTCTCTTAGTGCGCTGGCGACCACCTGGTATCCTTAGTTGACTTTTAGCATTTAATAACCGCACAGTTGTCCAGAAATCGAACGGTCACTTGAGGCACGCCTGACATTTACTTTTCCGTAAACCTAAGGTAGTCTGACAGCTGTCTGTGTTAGCCAACCGTCTGTCTCCCCAAGGTGTCTCTTGGAATTCTGACATTGCTTCGGTTTTTTCCAAAAAGGTGCAATTATTCCTCTGTGTCGCTTCGATTTGCTCGTGGCAGTTACTCCCTTCTTGGTCTATATAAGAAACGTCAGTTTCTATATTTTGTTTTTTACGCTTATCCACTCCCTCAGATTTCCAGAACTTCGTTGCGAACCTTTCTTCTTTCTTTTCCAACCTTCTTCAGCCTACTTCATCCATTTCCATGGCTGCCCGAAGTCAGAGAGTCAAGCATATGGCCTCCAAGGGCACTAGCAAAGCCAACGCTCCTAGGAATGCCAATGCCCCCTTGACCATCCGGGATGCCGCCGTGCCCCCCTCAGTGAGGGAACCGACTGATCTGGGAAGGTCTGCAACCGCTCCCGTAGTGGTGGACGGGCCTGAGCTGAACACACCTATTTTTCCCCCAAAAGGTAAACTTTCGCCCTTTTACTGCTCTGTTTTGGCAATATCCTCTGTTTTCCTTTGTTTTTTATACTTGCTGTGCCATACTTGAACCGTTCTGAGTAGATGTCAAGCCTAACGAATTGAAGCCGGCTTACTTTAAGACCATGGTGGCGCTTGGTGGCTTCAGTGCGGAGGATGCTCCTAGGTATCCTGGCTTAGGTCTGCATTTTCCTCACGATGGAGATGTTTACATTTATGAGGCCCAGATCGATGCTGGGTTGCGTTTTCCTCTCTGTGAGGATTTACAGACCTTATGTCAGTTTTACGGGATTCACCCCATGCAGCTTGTTCCGAATGCCCTCAGGATGTGGGTCGGTTTCAAGTTCCTGTGCATACGCCAGGAATGGGTGTATTCACTGGCCCTGTTCCGGTGTTTCTTCCGACTGGCAGCAGGGGCCAACTACCTCCACCACTTCCAATCCCGCTGGCCGAAGTTTTCAGAGTGGGGAGGCCCTCAAGAATGGGCTTGGAACGTCCACGTCCACGTCCATTTCCGGGCCACTAACTCCAACTACAAGAAGTTTTACTTCTTGTACAAGGGGGTGTACCCTGGAAATTGTTTGCTCCGGACAAGGATTTTCCTCCCTCCTTTGAAGAATTGTCAGGGAGTGACCAGAATGCTATAGACGATCTGTACCGGCTGCATCATTCATCTCAGTTCAAGTCCATCCGTTCAGTGGCGGAGACTACCGAGAATGCCCTTAAGATGGTGGGTATTCATCAAGCCACGCCAATCTTTGATGATTGGGTAATTTTCTAACTCTTATCTTGTTTTATTACTTGTAGGCAAGGTCGTAAGCAAGAGCCGAAAACTGATAGGTCTCTTTGATGACCAGGGATCGGCGGGATTGTCCTCCGACCAGGCGCTGCTAAGCTCTCCCCCTCCTCCCTCTAGGCGTTCGTCCAATAGGAAGCCCGAGGAGATGCTTCCTTCGGCCACTACTGGCCCTCGCCAACCAGGTATATTACCTCGCCTTTTGTGGACTTAATGTTTTCACATTCTGCGGTTCTTTGACTTCTGACTTATTGTCTTGTTGTTTTGCAGAGGAGTCCTCGGCTGACGTGGCCCGGGACCCTCCTCCTTCTAAGAAGGTCAGGAGTGAGGAGCACCCTGAGGTCAACCAGCATCCTCCTCCTCCCCCTCTTAAGGGCCCCCTCTTAAGGGCGCCTCCTTCTCCCTCTCCTCAGGGCCCTTCCGCCACTAAGGAGAAGGCCTTGTCTTTGGTGCCTCCCGCCCCTTCAGTGCCCACGGCTCCTCCTAAGGAGTCTAGGGCCCAGAAGAAGGGGCCTGCTGCTTCCAGCTCCTCGAGGGCTCCCGCCGAGGAGTACTGCTCCATGGCGAGCTTGTTCCAGCCTTTTAAGGCTTTGGACTCTCGGAGGCCTTGGGTCCCTTGTGGGGACCTTGCTAAGAAGGGGTACCCCGCCCAGAAGAGCCTCCGGGGTAGCCCGGATATGTGCATGCGGCTCCTTGATGGGATAATTCCCCCAAGGACCGTTCAATTGTCCCTACGGAGCTTCCTCAGATCGAGGGGTTCTTACGGACCCACTTCGAACGAGTTGCCCTGGTATGATCTCGCTTTCTTTCTTTGGCCTGACTTTGGCGTCAGAGCTTTTATTTTGCCTACCGTTTTGCTAGGTCTTTTGGCTTGACTTTGGCGTCAGGGCTTTTGGCCTAGCCTTGTCACTAGGGCTTTTTTGTTTTGCCTAACTTTATTGTTAGGTCTTTTGGCCTAGCTTTGTTGCTAGGGCTTTTGGCCTGACTTTGGCGTCAGGGATTTTGGCCTGGCTTTGTTGCTAGGGCTTTTGGCCTAACTTTGTTGTTAGGGCTTTTTGGCCTGACTTTGGTGTCAGGGCTTTTGGCCTAGCTTTGTTGCTAGGGCTTTTGGCCTGACTTTGTTGTTAGGGCTTTTCGGCCTGACTTTGGCGTCAGGGCTTTTTGGCCTGACTTTGGCGTCAGGGCTTTTGGCCTAGCTTTGTTGCTAGGGCTTTTTGGCCTGACATTGGCGTCAGGGCTTTTTGGCCTGACATTGACGTCAGGGCTTTTGGCCTAGCTTTGTTGCTAGGGCTTTTGGCCTATCTTTGGCGATAGGGCTTTTGGCTTCGGCTTGCTTCGAGTGGACATGCTTTATGAAGGAACGACTTTCTTTTATTGACATAACAGTTTGATTACAAGCTATGCAAAAAATCTTCTTACATGCTCAGAATTAAATGGACGGGGTAACCTCTCGCCTTCGGTGGTTTCCAAATAGTAGGATCCTGGTGCGGCGATCTCTACTACTTTGTACGGTCCTTCCCATTTGGCTGAAAGTTTGTTTTTACTGTCCAGCCTTGTGAATTCATTTCTTCTCATAACCATCTCCCCCACGAAAAATTGGCGAGCGCTGACTTTTCTGTTGAAATACCGAGCGGTCGCCAAGCGCATCTTTGCCTGTGTCTTTTCCGAGAGCCATCTCTTTTCCTCTGCTAAGTCGAGGTCAGTTCTGCGCTCGATCTCATTTGCCTCTGCGTTGAAGTGTAAGACTCTGTGGGTAGGCACAGCTAATTCGGCTGGTGCTACTGCTTCTGATTCGTACACTAAACTGAAAGGCGTTTCTCCTGTGGCTGCCTTAGGCGTTGTTCTGATTGCCCATAATACGTTTTCCAGTTCATCTGCCCAGTTCCCTTTGAATGCTCGAACCCTTTTCTTGAGTCCTGCTAAGACAACCTTGTTGGATGCTTCAGCTTGCCCATTCGTTTGAGGATGATGTACTGAGTTGAAACGATGGTCCACATGATATTCTTCATAGAGCCATTTCAGCTCCTTTCCAATAAATTGCGGACCATTATCACTGATGAGTACCTTAGGAATGCCAAACCTGGAGAATATGTTGACCTGCAGGAACTTGATGACCTGGAATTCTGTTGTTGAAGCTAGAGCTTTCGCCTCTACCCACTTAGTGAAGTAGTCGATTGCCACTATAATGTGAGTACGCTGACCAGTGCTAATGGGAAAATGACCCAATATATTGATTCCCCATTGAGCGAAAGGCCAGGCACCCGCCATTGGGGATAATAATGTCGATGGTCGACCCGATCGTGGTGCAAACTGCTGGCAAATCTCACACTTCTGTGTTAACTCGGCTGCATCTTTTCCCAAGGTCGGCCAGTAATATCCCAATCTGAATATTTTTCTGGTTAGTGATCGAGCACCTTCATGACATGCTGCTGCCCCTTCGTGAGCTTCTCGAAGAACCTTTTCTGTTTCAGGGTGAGCAACACACCTCAAGTAAGGTGTCGAATAGTCTCTTCTGTAGAGTTCTCCATCGATGATTAGATAACTGGCTGCGAGTCTTCTAATCCTCGTGGATTCGCCTTCGTCCTCTGGGAGGATTCCTTCTTTCAAATAATTCTGGAATGGGGTCATCCATGTGACCTGTCCTTGGATGTTGAAGACCTCTGCTCTGCTTTCCAGGACTGAACATAAAGCTTTCTCCAGAAATTGTACATCCTGGACTGTCGCTCCTCCGAAGGCTAGTTTACTCAAAGAATCTGCCATCTGGTTTTCTTGGCGAGGAATAAACTCAATCGCGAAATTTGGGATTTCCGCGACTAGCTTTTTGGCAATGCCGAGATATTTTTTCATCTTTTCTCCCTTTGCCTCGTAGGCGCCATTAACCTGATTGACAATAAGCTCTGAGTCACTTTTCACTTTAAGTGCAGTTATACCCATTCCTTTTACTAGTCTGAGTCCAGTGATATGAGCCTCATATTCTGCTTCATTATTGGTCGCCGGAAATGTCAAGGCGATCGCGTACTTCAGAGGTTCGCCCTCAGGAGGAATAAGAATTAAACCTGCCCCCGAGCCTTCTTTTGATGAAGACCCATCCGTATAGAGTTCCCAGATTTGATTGTCGTCTGCTGACTGACTTGGCCTGTTTTCTGCTTCTGTTTGACCGTTACTCGTGCTTTCCACTATAAAATCAGCTAGTGCTTGACCTTTGATGGCCGTTTTTGGCACAAATTTGATCTTGAACTCGCTGAGCTCGATCGCCCACTTGACCATTCTTCCTGAAGAATCTGGCTTCATCAGGAAGTTTTTGAGAGGTTGATTGGTGAGGACCGTGATGTCGTGCGCATGAAAGTAAGGTCTCAGCTTCCTAGCAGCAATAACTAAGGCATAGAGATACTTCTCAATCTGGACATATTTTATTTCTGCTGAGTTGAACATTTTGCTAATGAAATACACTGGACTCTGAACATTATTTTTCTCCCTTATTAAGACAGCACTGGCTGCCACATCGCTAATGCCTAGATAAAGGAAAAGCTGCTTGCCTGGAACGGGTTTTGCCAGAGCTGGGAGTGTTTGGATATGCCTCTTCAAGGATTGGAATGCTTCCTCGCAGTCTGGCGTCCACTCGAACTTGCGGTTGGCCCTTAGGGATTTGAAGAATGGGAGGGACCTGTCGCTCGCTTTGGAGAGGAAGCGGTTGAGAGAAGCTAGGCGTCCATTCAGGCACTGGACCTCCTTGTGGCAGGTTGGCGACTTCATTTCCTCTATGGCCTTTAGCTTTTCTGGGTTTGCTTCGATTCCTCTTTCACTGACCATAAAACCCAGAAATTTACCGGACTTGACCCCGAAGGCGCATTTGGCAGGATTCGGGCGAACACTGTGTCTTCTCATGTATTCGAAAGCTTCGCGGAGGTCTGCCGTCTGAGGATTGCCCTTAATGGTTTTGACGAGCATATCATCCACGTAGGCCTCCATGTTCCTTCCCAGCATGTCCTGTAATAGCCGGTTCACCATCCGTTGATACGTTGCCCCAGCATTGATAAGGCCAAAGGGCATCACCTTGTAGCACAGAATGTCCCCATCAGCATAGAAAGCGGTGTGAGCCTCAACGTCGGGATGCATTCTGATCTGGTTGTAGCCTGAGTAGGCGTCCATGAAGCTCAGCATCTCATGACCCGAGGTAGCATCGACCAGCTGATCAATCCTCGGAAGGGGATATGAATCTTTGGGGCAAGCCTTGTTCAAGTCGCGGAAGTCGACGCACATCCTCCACTTGCCATTTGATTTCCTGACCAAAACTGGGTTGGCGACCTAGCTCTGGAATCTTACTTCTCTGACGAAGTCAGCTTCAATCAACCTGCCGACTTCCTGCCTGATCGCCAAACGCTTATCTGTCCCGAATGATCTTCTCTTTTGGGCGATCGGCTTGATGGAGGGGTCTATCCTGAGCTCATGGGAGATGATATCTGTGCTGATTCCTGGCATGTCGCTCGGCTGCCAGGCGAAGAGCTCTTTAAATTCCTTGAGGAGGGCGGTCATGGCCTCCTTCTGATCCTCTTTCAAGGTGGTCCCAATGCGCACCTTTTTGTCTGGACCATCGATCTCGACCTCCTCCAATTCCTCCATGGGTGCTGGCCGAGCCAAGTCCTCGCGGGGGTCGGCCTCTGTTTCGATGGCGAGCGCCTCCCTTTGGTTCTTCCTGCGTAAACAGTTCACGTAGCATTGCTGCGAGGAAGACTGATCTCCTAGCACTTCTCCCCCGTTTGGAGTAGGGAACTTCATCTTTTGGTGGACAGTGGAGGCCACAATATTATTTGGGTTGATCGTGGTCCTCCCTATGATGGCGTTGTAGGATGTAGGTGAATCGACCACCAGGAAAGTGACCGACACCTTGATGCTTTTCCACCCCTCGCCAAAAATCACTGGCATGGTTATAGCCCCCAGTGGATAAGTTGTTCTTCCCGCAAACCCGATCAGCGGAAAGTCGACCCTCTTCAGGTCGCGCTTGGACTTGCCCATCTTCTCAAAGGCGTCCAGAAATAGGATGTCTGTCGAGCTGCCTCTGTCGACCAGAATTCTTGCAACATCACAGCCGTCAATATCTGCCGTAATGACCAGAGCATCGTTGTGGGGCATGGTGACATGTGCCAAATCATCTTCAGAGAATGAGATGACAATGTTCTCTTCAGGTCGGGGCCGCTTCCCCAACTGAACTGCTGTAGAGATCTGAGTGGCGTAGACCTCTCTGGCGCTCGACCTCTCGCCGCCTGCACCGAATCCTCCCGCAATCAGATTCACTCTCCTCTTGCTTCCAGAAGGCTCAGCTTGATCCGCAGGGGCTGACGAACGATGCCTCCTGGGGGGCGTTCGACTTCGGTCTCGCCCTGCTACAAATTCTTTCAACATTCCACCCTGAATCAGCCTCTCTATGTCCCGCTTCAAAATCTTACAGTCATCTGTCTTATGGCCCTTGCACTTATGGTATCTGCAGTAGCTCTCGACATCCTTGCCCATGGGCAGCCCACCTCGACGAGGCATCGGTGGCCTCGCCAAGGATCTTCTCTCCATCTCGACTAGTACCGCTGAGATCTGCCTATTTAAAGGCGTGAAGTACTCAGGGACCTCTGGATGGCGAGGCGCTGGAAGAGACTCGACCCGGGGCTTGCTTTCCTTTCCCTTCTTCTCCTTCTTTACCTCCTTCTTACCATCACGTCGGGGTTCATGGGTCACCCTTAGCGAGGTCGTCAGGAGGTTAGCCTCGATGTTTGCGCGTTCAAGGTCTATGAAACCTTTTGCTCTGGATGCCAACTCCTCCAACGTCTCAATCTCCTTCACGTGATAGCTATTTCGCAACTTTCTCGAGGCCTTGTTGGCCATATCCAGACCTCTGTAGAAGGCTCGAATGATCTCCCCATCCGAGATTCGGTGATCTAATTCTGTGACGTTTTGATGAAAACGCCCGTAGAAATTGGACAGCGACTCTCCCGGCTGCTGTTTGACTGAGTCAAGGGCGACCACGCTCTTCAGCAACTGGCGCTCGCCCATATATCTCTCCAGGAACTTGCTTCTTAACTCTGCCCAAGTTCCGATTGATCCTGCAGGGAGGACGAAGAACCAGGACGAAGCCGAACCCGAAAGAGTAGATGGAAATAGCAAAGCCAAATGATTGGGATCGTTTGACTTACCCAGAAGGGAGGCCTCGTGCTTGTTGACATGCACGGTGTGATCTTCTCCACCGCTATACTCAGGTATGGCCCGAGCAACCACATCCTTCGGGATTTTGATAGCGAAGAACTCGTCGGTAAAAGGATGAGAGGACTGCTCCTTGAAGGGAGCTACAACTGTCAACTGTCTTTCCTGGAGCCTTTTGTTGAGGAGGTCATCCATCTGATCCACAGTGCAGTACATGGGAGAGGTTCCGGGTGGAGGAGGACCAGAAGGATTGGCCGTACAAGCGGCTGCTGGTTCCTTGGTGTGTGCCGGAGGTAAGGACTGCTGTCCTGACGTCATCTCCTGATCCTCCTGAGGCACAGTGGGACCAGGATTTGCCGCTTCCGAAGGTGAGGGTCCTGTGGCAGCAGGGCGGTGGTTTTCCTTAGGAGCAGAGAGATTGTTTTCTTGAGGAGCAGGGGCTTGGCGGCGTGCCTGCCCTAGGATGGCTTCCAGCAGGGAGACCATCTCGGGGGTTAAATTAATATCCTGCCCCGCAATGTGGATTGTCTGCGGTGTCGGGGCTCCGTTTTGATCAGCAACGGGGGTCGGTCTGGAATCACCGATATGTTCTCGAGCTGTCCGCAGGGGAACATCATTAACTCCTGCTCGGCTGGCAGGTTCCTGTTGAAGCGGTGAAGCGGCGGAGGAATCAGAGCTATCTGAGGATCACTCCCTAGTCTGATTCCGACGGTTGCTTTGGGATCGAGTTCTCATGGCTGAATTGCTCGATTCCCACAGACGGCGCCAAATGTTGGATCGTGAAATCCTGGATGTTGATCTGGCAGTGAATTGAATGACAGACAAGGTTAGGAAGACGCTTCTGCTCCAACTCCGGTGAACCTGCAGGTAGGGGAGCGCAACAGAGGGGGTGTCTCTGGGTCCCTCTCCGATGCTTAAATGAGTATATGTGTGTATAAAACTCAAAACGTAAAGAACGTATGTAAAGCAAGGGTATTTATAGGGTAAGAGAGATAGAACCGTATAAGGCAGCTGAATATTTTAGTGTATATTGTGTTACTGAAGATTCGGATCGTGGGATATGGCAGTTACTGCGAGATATTGCAGTTACCAAATCTAATCTTTAGTGAATATGTGACCGAGATACGCGGGATATCATGGCCACTTCCTTATTAACAGTTTTGGGGGACCATAGGAGAGAGGCAAGACTCTCTTTAGGGCGAGCACTCTCATGGCGAGCAGTGAGATGTCGCGGCCTTAGTGAAGAATGGCGAGCACTCAAGGCGTTCTTTAGAGTCCTTGGGCTCGGTTCTGGGTCACTCTATGGAGGACCGAGTTTAACTGGTATTTGGGTCGATCCGGTTCAAATGTTGTGGGTTTACCCCCTCTATAGTTATTGGGCCTTCGAGGCCTTTTCCTTACTGGGCTGTCACTATCGATACCCAACAACAGCCGAGCAGACATTTAAACTCACTATGAGACTCAGTTCGACAAGTGAATGATGATTGGGGAAACCGAGTCCCACTATTCATAAATCTGATGGAAGGCTCCACGACAAAGGAAAACGAATACCATGCGACAACGGAGTACATTCATAAGTTCTACTCGGCACCCACAAGTCCCCTTTTTGACCCGAAGGAGATAATCGGGGATAGACCCAAGCAATCACCGTCATCTTACGAGGACATCTACGCGATCATGAAATCTAGGGTTGAAATTCAAAGTATTGCTTGGGCTGATGAACACTCTAGATCCACGAAAGAGATCTAACGCCTCCGCAATGAGTTACAGTGTGTGCGAAATGAAGTGATAAGTCGCACCTTGGAGAAATGTGAGGGCAAAATAGCTGAGTTAAATGGCACCTTTGAACAGTCCAGAGGAAGGGCGAGTCAAATAAAAATATTTTCGAAATGCATGTCCCCGACCTTACTTCTAACCAAGGAACAAGCGACAAATGCACTCAACGAGCTGCGCCGTCGTGTGAAACGTCTTAAGACTTAGACTTTGATTAATCAACTCCTTTTAGAGTATTGTTTGAAAAAAATTTTGTCTTATATGTCATCAAAGCCTACGAATGGAGTGAACGGAACATGCATATTTTATTTTTAAAAAAACCATGCATGATCAATTGTGTATTTATCATTCTTACTATAATATTTGAATGATTTAGGCACATCTGGAAAGAACAAGCACGATACGCACTCGCGGTTTCGTTCAACGGGAATGAATTGAGCAACAAAATCAAAGCCATCCACCAGGTTTTCCGGAACCCATGCGATAGTTGACAACTCCGGCACCTCAAGAATACGAAGAGAGGATCATCCAACTAGAACAAACTATACACACCATGAATGCTGGCATGGATGGCATGCCATCCCGGTTCGAGCAAATGTTGGTTTTTCTAAACGCCCAGGCAGCCACCTCGTCTTCTCAAGCAACACCTCCGCCCGTAGTACCTCATCAATCCATGCCAAGTACTTTGGTCTTACCCGACCAAGATCCACCTACCACATATGGCCACCCCGAGCAAGCTCCACCTCCCACATATGGTCATCCTGACCAAGCTCCACCTCCCACTTATGGCCATCCTGTCCAAACTCCACCTCCCACATATGACCATCCCAACCAAGCTCCACCTCCTATATACGACTGTCCTAATCAAGTTCGACTACCCGTACATGACCCTCATGAGCAAGTGTTTGCTCTTCAACATGATCGGGTTTCACCTCTGGTACCTGTTTACCCCAACCAGGTCACACGACCCGCATTTGGCCTCCCCAATTACTCGGTTACAGTCGTCCCGGTCGAGACCGAATAAGACAAGCGGTTGAAGCATATTGAAGAAAAGATGAGGTCTATTCAAGAAGTAGATCAATTGGGAGACTTGAATTTCTCTGATCTTGCTCTATTTCAGGAAATCCCAATGCCCGATAAATTTAAGGTGCCAGACTTTGAAAGGTTCGATGGAACAGGACATCCGATTGCTCACCTCAAGATCTACATGGCGAAAATGATTCCATATCAGCAGTATACCAAGTTGATGGTCCAGAATTTCCAGGAAAGTTTGAAAGGGGAGGCCCTGGTCTGGTTCGCAGGATTAAGAACGGAGCAAGTGCCAAATATGGAGGAGCTGGCCAAACTTTTCCACCGCCGATATAAGCACAATCTGGATAACGCTCCTACTCGCCTTGATCTTCAGGGTATGTAGATGAAAGAGGGACAATCTTTCAAAGATTATGTGTCTGAGTGGAGGGGAAAGGCCAATTGCATGAACCCGCCTCTCGGGCAGAACGAGGCGGTCCCGATTTTTATCAGCACTCTTAAGGGTATATATTATACCCAAATGATGAGTCAATCCACAACGGAATTTTCAAATCTCATCATGACGGGCGAATTGAATGAGCGAGGGCTTCGGTCCGGAAAGATTGAATACCCATACAAAGGTACGGCGGATCCTAAGAAAACTGGAACAAAGAAGCCTACCCCAACCATAGGCGTGGTCTATCCAAACCCTTACCAGGCTCCTTACTCGGCTCCGTATCAACAATACCAACCATCACCGGTGGTCCCTGTTGGATCGTGAAATCCTGGATGCTGATCTGGCAGTAGATTAAATGCCAGACAAGGACAAAAAGATGCTTCTGCTCCAACTCCGGTGAACCTGCAAGTAGGGGAGCGCAACAGAGGGGGTGTCTCTGGGTCCCTCTCCGATGCTTAAATGAGTATATGTTGGAGTATATCTCAAAACATAAGGAACGTATGTAAAGCAAGGGTATTTATAGGGTAGGAGAGATCAAACCGTATAAGGCAACTGAATATCTTAGTGTATATTGTGTTGCTGAAGATTCAGATAATGGGATATGGCAGTTACTGCGAGATATTGCAGTTACCATATCTAATCTTTAGTGAATATGTGACCGAGATACGCGGGATATCGTGGCCACTTCCTTATTGACGGTTTAGTTGGACCATAGGAGAGAGGCAAGACTCTCTTCGGGGCGAGCACTCTCATGGCGAGCAGTGAGAGGTCACGGCCTGGTGAAGAATGGAGAGCAGTCTGGGAGCCTTTAGCGTCCCTAGAGACTTTGGGCTCGGTTCTGGGCCACCCGATAGTGGGCCAAGTTTGACTCGTACTTAGGCCGATACGGTTTGAATATCGTGGGTTCACGCCCTCTATGGCTATTAGGCCTTCGAGGCCTTTTCTTTACTGGGCTGTCACTATCGATACCCAACATTTGCCCCCGAAGCTTGATTGAAGTTTCTTCAGTCGAGCTTGATTTCTTGGTAGGGTTTTAGATAGTGACGTCTTAAATTCGGTTTTCTTCGTCTCTTGTAATGGTTCATGACCTTTGAGGCACTCCAAGCTCCTTTGGCGAGCAGTCCCTCCATTGTTCAAAGCTGAAGGAATATTATTCCTTTTATTCCTTTTTGACGATCACTCGAGGTAACCTTGGCCTGAGAAATTTTCTGATAAAGCCTATTAATGCGTTGGTGACCACTTTGTCTGCTTAGTGGATTTTAGCATTTAATGACTACACAGTTATTCAGAAATCGAACGGTCGCTTGGGGCACGCCTGTCATTTATTATTCGGTAAACCAAGGGCAGTCTGACAACTGTCTGTACTGGCCGACCGTTTGTCTCCCCGAGGTGTCTCTTGGAATTTTGACATTGCTTCGGTTTTTTTCCAAAAAGGTGCAATTATTCCCCTGCGTCGCTTCGATTCGTCCGTGGCGGTTACTCCTTTTTGGGCTTATATAAGAGACGTCAGTTTCTTTGTTTTGTTTTTTACGCACCTTCAATCCTTTAGATTTTCAGAGCCTCTTTGCGAACCTTTCCTCTTTCTTTTTCAATCTTCTTCAACCTTTTTTCCCAACTGCTTCCATGGCTACCCGTGGTCAGAGGATCAAACACGCAGTCACTAAGGCATCCAAGAACGCCAATGCGTCCAGGAACGCGAATGCCCCCTTAACCATTAGGGAAGGTGCTGTACCCCCTTCAACGGGGGAACAAACTGACGTGGGGAGGTCCGCAGCCACCACAGTGGTGGTGGATGGGCCTGAGCTTCAGACGCCCATCTTTTCTCCGAAAGGTAAACTTCCGTTCTTTCATTGCTCTGTTTTGGTAATATTCCCTGCTGTTCCTTGCTTTTATGCTTGCCATTGCCATATCCGAACTGTTTGAGTAGATGTCAAGCCTAATGAATTGAAGCCGGCTTACTTTAAGACAATGGTGGCGCTTGGTGGCCTCGGTGTGGAGGATGCTCGTAGATATCCCGACCTAGGTCTGCACTATCCTCACGACGGAGAGGTTTACATCTATGCGGCCCATATTGATGCTGGGTTGCGTTTTCCTCTTTACGTGGATTTGCAGACGTTGTGCCAGTTCTATGGAATCCACCCTACGCAACTCGTTCCCAATGCCCTTAGGATGTGGGCCAGTTTCAAGTTCATGTGTATACGTCAGGAATGGGCGTATTCACTGGCCTTGTTCCAGTGTTTTTTCCGACTGGCAGTTGGGGCGAACCACCTCCATCACTTCCAACCACGCCGGCCGAAGTTTGCAGAGTGGACAGGCCTTCAATCGTGGGATTGGAACATCCACGTTCGGTTGGTAGACGATTTCCGGGCTACCAACTCCAATTATAAGAAGTTTTACTTCTTCTACAAGGGGGGTGTATCCTGGAAATTGTTTACCCCGGACATGTATTTCCCTCCTTCCTTCGAAGAGCTGTCAGGGAGTGATCGGAACGCCATCGACGACCTTTTCCGGTTGCATCGATCGTCTCGCTTCAAGTTCATCCACTCAGTGGCGGAGACTACTGAGAATATGCTTGAGATGGCGGGCATTCATCAGGCCACACCAATCTTTGATGATTCGGTAACTTTCTAACCCTTTTCTTGTTTACTGTTTGTAGGCAAGGCCCGAAAACTTATAGGTCTCTTTGATGACCAGGAAAAGGCAGGGCTATCCACTGACCATGCACTGCTGAACTCTCCTCCTCCCCCTTCTAGGCGTTCGTCCAAGAGGAAGTCTGAGGAGGTGCTTCCCTCGGCCACTGCTGGCCCTCGCCAACCGGGTATGTTGCCTCGCCATTTGTAGATTTGACGTTTTCATACTTTGCAGTTTTTGGGTTCTGACATCTTGCCTTGTTGCTTTGTAGAGAAGTCCTCGACTGACGTGGCTCGAGACCTTCCTCCTCCTCCCTCCAAGAAGGTCAGGAGTGAGGAGCACCCGGAAGTCGACCAGCATCCTCCTCTTCCCCCTCCTAAGGGTCCTTCTGCCAGCAAGGGGAAGGGTCTGGACGTGGCGCCTCCTTCTCCATCTCCTCAAGGTCCTTCTGCCACCAAGGAGAAGGTTTTGGCCTTGGCGCCACCTCCTCCTACTGTGTCCACGGTTCCTACCAAGGAGTCTGGGACCCAGAAGAAGGGGCCCGACGCTTCCAACTCCTCGAAGGCTCCTGCGGAGGAGTACTGCTCCATGACGAGCTTGTTCCAGCCACTTAAGGTTGCGAACCCTCGGGGGCCTTGGATCCCTTGCGGGGACCTTTCGAAGAAGGGGTTCCCTGCCCAGAAGAGCCTCCGGGGTAGCCCATACATGTGCATGCGGCTTCTTGACGGGATAATTCCCCCTAAGGACCGCTCGATTGTTCCCACGGAGCTACCTCAGATCGAGGGGTTCCTGCGGACCCACTTCGAACGAGTCACTCTGGTATGATCTCGCCTCTTTTCTGTTTTTTCTTTTTTCCTTGTCGTTCCCTTTTTGTTTGATGTCCTGACAACTTTCATTCTGTTTTTGTTGCCAGCTCGTTCAGGAAGAGGTGGTGCTTGGCCGCGTCTTCGGAGAGCTCACCGACAAGCATTCTGACCTGCTTGTCGAGCTGGAGCAGTACCGATGTACGTCGGTCACCCCGGGCAATTGGGGGCCATCAAGACGACCGCTGACGCGGTGATCGCCTTGGTGGACGGTGCCCGGGAGGAGTACTTCAGGAAGGAGCAGCGTCTCCTTGCTAATGTTAAGAAGAGGGAGGCTGATGCTGCAGCTTTCCTTCAAGAAGCTGATGCCCTTCATCGGTGCCTAGATGAAGGAGAAGTGGTCCGAGCTCGCTTAAAGGACGAGTTGAAGGAGGCTCGGGCTCAAATTGCGGAGTTGGATGCTCTTCGGGTCGCCGCTGAGACCCAGAAGGAAGCTACTGAGGCCCAGAGGGCTATTGCTGAAGCCAGGGGGATCGCCTTGGAGGAGGAGAAGAACCAGCTGGCTGATCAGCTAAAGGCCGTCCCTTCGCCCCAAATCGTGGTCGAGGAGTTCAAGGCCTCTGAGGACTTTGAGGACCACGCTTTGAAGGTGATGAAGTCGGCGATTGCTGATTTTCTTCAAGTCCTGGTTGAGGATGTTCAGGCGGTCGATCCCAACTTTCCCGTTGAGGAAGTTGAATCCCTTAAGGGTTTCTTGCGGAGTCACCTTCCTCGGCCCGCTGTTGCTGCTGAAGAGATTGCCCCTGGAGGCGAGCCGAGTACTCCTGCCCCCGAAGGCGAGCAAAACACCCTTGCCCCCGAGGACCCAAAAGCTTGAAGCCTCCACCTCCTTGGCGATCATCCTTCTTATATTTTTCTTGTCCTTTTCTTCTTAGACATGCTTTGTAATTTCTTTTTTATAAAAGACTCGGTTATTGAATGCCTTTTTTATTCATACGCCCTTGGATGACTTTGAATGTGTTGGCTATCCTTTCTGATATCTTGATCGCGTAATCGTAATTACTCCAGACTTTTTCTTGCTTTGTAATGGCCTCGACTTTTAAAGCCTTGGACCAAGCATAAGTCTGTATGAACTTTATAAGGACAATACTCTAACACTTAAAAGCATAGACTTCTAAGTTCCAAGAGATATTACCTTTTCGAAGTTTAAACCTTTGACTTGTTTACATAGTAACAAGGAATTCGTTAACTTAAGGCTTCATCATCCATAGTGATCGCCTAAAATCCCTTATCCGCCGTTTAATGGGTTGATAGCAGATCTCTTTGTCTGTCTTTGGCGTCTGCTCTCCCGTTTTTTGCCTAATTCTATAGTTAAGACTTTTTGTCCTGACTTTGGCGTCAGGGCTTTCATTTTGCCTAACTTTATTGCTAGGTCTTTTGGCCTGACTTTGGCGTCAGGGCTTTTTGGCCTACTTTAGCGATAGGGCTTTTGGCCTATCTTTGGTGTCAGGGCTTTTTGGCCTAACTTTGTTGTTAGGGTTTTTTGGCCTGACTTTGGCGTCAGGGCTTTTGTGCCCGATTCGGTTATCAGGTCTTCGCCTGACTTTTGGCGTCAGGTCTTTTTTCTTTGACTTGTTTCGAGTGGACACGCTTTATGAAGGAATGACTTTCTTTTATTAACATAACAGTTTGATTACAAGCTATGTATGAAATCTCCTTAGATGCTCAAAATTGAATGGACGGGGTAACCTTTCGCCTTCGGTGATTTCCAAATAGTAGGATCCTGGTGCAGCGATCTCTATTACCTTGTACGGTCCTTCCCATTTGGCTGAACGTTTATTTTTACTGTCCAGTCTTGTGAATTCATTCCTTCTCATAACCATCTCCCCCACGAAAAATTGGCGAGCGCTGACTTTTCTGTTGAAATATCGAGCGGTCGCCAGACGCATCTTTGCTTGTGCTTTTTCTGATAACCATATCTTTTATTCTGCCAAGTCGAGGTCAGTTCTGCGCTCGACCTCGTTTGCCTCAGCGTTAAAATGTAGGATTCTATGGGTATGCACTGCTATTTCGGCGGGTGCTACTGCTTCTGATCCATACACTAAGCTGAAAGGTGTTTCTCCTGTAGCTGACTTAGGTGTTGTTCTGATGTCCCATAATACGTTTTCCAGCTCTTCTGCCCAATTCCCTTTGAATGCTCGAACCCTTTTCTTGAGTCCTGCTAAAACAACCTTGTTGGCTGCTTCAGCTTGCCCATTCGTTTGAGGATGATGCACCGAGCTGAAACGATGGTCGACATGATATTCTTCACAGAGCCATTTTAGCCCCTTTCCAACGAATTGCAGACCATTATCACTGATGAGTATTTTGGGAATTCCAAACCTGGAGAATATGTTGATCTTTAAGAATTTGATGACCTGAAATTCTGTTGTAGAAGCTAGAGCTTTCGCCTCTATCCACTTAGTGAAGTAGTCGATCGCCACTATAATGTGGGTGCGTTGACCAGTGCTAATAGGGAAATGACCTAATATATCGATCCCCCATTGAGCGAAAGGCCAAGCACCCGCCATTGATGATAATAGTGTTGATGGTCGACCTGATCGTGGTGCAAACTGCTGGCAAGTCTCACACTTCTGCGTTAATTCAGCCGCATGTTTTCCTAAGGTTAGCCGCATGTTCTGCCGCCCCTTCATGAGCTTCTCGAAGAACCCTTTCTGTTTCTGGATTAGCAACACATCTTAAGTAAGGAGTCGAGTAACCTCTTCTGTAGAGTTCTCCATCTATAATCAGATAACTGGCCGCAAGTCGTCTTATCCTTGTGGATTCGCCTTCATCATCTGGGAGGATCCCTTCTTTCAATTAATTCTGAAACGGAGTCATCCATGTGACCTGTCCTTGAATATTAAAGACCTCGGCTCTGCTTTCAAGGACTGAACATAGGGCCTTTTCCAGAAATTGCACATCCTGGATTGTTGTCCCTCCGAATGCTAGTTTGCTCAAGGAGTCTGCCATCTGGTTTTCTTGGCGAGGAATAGACTCAATTGCGAAATTTGGGATTTCCGCAACGAGCTTCTTGGCGATGCTGAGGTATTTTTTCATATTTTCTCCCCTTGCCTCGTAGGTGCCATTAACCTGATTGACAATAAGCTCTGTGTCACTTTTTACCTTAAGCGCAGTTATACCCATTCTTTTTGCTAGTCTGAGTCCAGTGATAAGAGCCTCATATTCTGCTTCATTATTGGTCGTCGGGAATGTTAAGGCGATCACATACTTCAAAGGCTCGCCTTCAGGAGGAATAAGAATTAAACCTGCCCCCGAGCCTTCTCTTGATGAAGACCCATCTGTGTAGAGTTCCCAGATTTGATTGTTGTCTGCTGACTGACTTGGCCTGTTTTCTGCTTCTGTTTGACCGTTACTCGTGCTTTCCACAATGAAATCAGCTAGTGCTTGACCTTTGATGGCCGTTTTTGGCGCAAATTTGATCCTGAATTCACTGAGCTCGATCGCCCACTTGACCATTCTTCCTGAAGAGTCTGGCTTGATCAGGAAGTTCTTGAGTGGTTGATTAGTGAGGACCGTGATGTCGTGCGCATGAAAGTAAGGTCTCAGCTTCTGAACAGCAATAACTAAGGCATAGAGATACTTCTCAATCTGGATATATTTTATTTCAGCTGAGTTGAACATTTTGCTAATGAAATACACTGGACTCTGAATATTATTTTCCTCCCTTATTAAAACAGCACTGGCTGCCACCTCGCTAATGCCTAAATAAAGGAAGAGCTGCTCGCCTGGAATGGGCTTTGCCAGAGCTGGGAGTGTTTGAATATGCTTCTTCAAGGATTGGAACGCTTCCTCACATTCTGGCGCCCACTCGAACTTGCGGTTGGCCCTCAGCGTTTTCAAAAATGGGAGGGACCTGTCGCTCGCTTTGGAGAGGAAGCGGTTGAGAGCAGCTAGGCGTCCATTCAGGCATTGGACCTCCTTAGGGCAGGTTGACGACTTCATTTCTTCTATGGCCTTTAGCTTTTCTGGGTTTGCTTCGATTCCCCTTTCGCTGACCATGAAACCCAGAAATTTACCGGACTTGACTCCAAAGGCGCACTTGGCAGGGTTCAGGCGAACGATGTGTCTCCTCATGCATTCGAAAGCCTCGCGGAGGTCTGTTGTGTGCGGATTGCCCTTGATGGTTTTGATGAGCATATCATCCACATAAGCCTCCATGTTTCTCCCCAGCATGTCCGGGAACAGGCGGTTCACCATCCGCTGATAAGTTGCCCCGACATTGATGAGACCGAAAGGCATCACCTTGTAGCACAGAATGTCCCCATCGGCATAAAAAGCGGTGTGAGCCTCATCGTCTGGATGCATTCTGATCTGGTTGTAGCCTGAATAGGCGTCCATGAAGATTAGCATCTCATGACCCGAGGTAGCATCGACCAGCTGATCAATTCTAGGAAGGGGGTATGAATCCTTAGGGCAAGCCTTGTTCAAGTCGCGGAAGTCAACGCACATCCTCCACTTGCCGTTCGATTTCTTAACCAAAACTGGGTTGGCGACCCAGCTCTGGAATCTCACCTCTCTGACGAAGTCAGCCTCAATCAACCTTCTGACTTCCTGCCTGATCGCCAAACGCTTGTCCGTCTCGAACGATATTCTTTTTTGGGCAATCAGCTTAATGGAAGGGTCTATCCTGAGCTCGTGGGAGATGATGTCTGTGCTGATTCCCGGCATATCGCTTGGCTGCCAGGCGAAGAGCTCCTTAAATTCCTTAAGGAGGGCGGTCATGGCCTTCTTCTGATCCTCTTTTAAGGTGGTCCCAATGCGCACCTTCTTGTCTGGACCATCGATCTCGACCTCTTCCAATTCCTCCATGGGTGCTGGCCGAGTCAAGTCCTCGCGAGGGTCGGCCTCTGTTTCAATGGCGAGGGCCTCCATTTGGTTCTTCCTGCGCAGACAGTTCACGTAGCATTGCCGCGAGGAAGGCTGGTCGCCGAGCACTTTTCCGATCCCGTTGGGAGTGGGGAACTTCATCTTCTGGTGGACTGTGGAGGCCACAATCTTGTTTGGATTGATCGTGGTCCTCCCTATGATGGAGTTGTAGGATGTAGGTGAATCGACCACCAGGAAAGTGACCGATACCTTGATGCTCTTCCATCCCTCGCCAAAAATAACTGGCATGGTTATAGCCCCCAGCGGATAAGTAGTCCTTCCCGCAAACCCAATCAGCGGAAAGTCGACCCTCTTCAGGTCTCGCTTGGACTTGCCCAGCTTCTCGAAAGCGTCCAGAAATAGGATGTCTGTCGAGCTGCCTCCGTCGACCAGAATCCTAGCAACGTCACATCCGTCAATATCTGCTGTGATAACCAAAGCATCGTTGTGGAGGGTGGTGACATGTGCCAAATCATCTTCAGAGAATGAGATGACAATGTTCTCCTCAGGTCGGGGTCGCTTTCCCAACTGAACTGCTGTGGAGATCTGAGTGGCGTAGACCTCCCTGGCGTGCGACCCATCGCCAAGGATCTCCTCTCCATCTCGACTAGTACCGCTGAGATCTGCCTATTTAAAGGCGTGAAGTACTTAGGGACCTCTGGATTGAGATGCGCCAGATTAGACTCGACTCGGGGCCTGCTGTCTTTTCCCTTCTTCTCCTTCTTCACCTCATTCTTACCATTGCGTCGGGGTTCAGGAACCACCCTTAGCGAGGTCGTCAGGAAGTTAGCCTCTGTGTTCGCCCTTTCAAGGTCTATGAAGCCTTTTCCTCTAGATGCCAACTCCTCCAGCGTTTCGATCTCCTTCACATGTTAGTTGTTTCGCAGATTCCTCGAGGCCTTGTTGGCCACATCCAGACCCCTGTAAAATGCTCGAATGATCTCCCCATCCGAGATTCGTCGATCTATCTCCGTGACGTTCTGATGGAAACGTCCATAAAAGTTGGCCAGCGACTCTCCAGGCTGCTGTTTGACCGCATCCAGGGCGACCACGCTCTTCATCAATTGGCGTTCGCCCATATACCTCTCCAGGAACTTGCTCCTTAATTCTGCCCAAGTTCCAATAGATCCTGCAGGGAGGCCGAAGAACCAGGACGAAGGCGAACCTGAAAGAGTGGATGGAAATAGTAAAGCCAAGTGATTGAGATCATTTGACTTACCCAGGAGAGAAGCCTCGTGCTTGTTGACGTGTATGGTGGGGTCTCCTCCGCCACTATACTCAGGTATTGCCCGAGCAACCACGTCTTTGGGGATCTTGATGGAGATGAGCTCGTCGGAAAAGGGGTGAGCAGATTGCTCCTTGAAGGGAGCTACGACTGTCAGTCGTCTTTCTTGGAGCCGTTTGTTGAGGAGATCGTCCATCTGGTCCACAGTGCAGTACTTGGGCGAGGTCCCTGATGGAGGAGGACCGGAAGGGTTGGCAGTGTACGCAGCTGCTGGCTCCTTTGTGTATGCCGGAGGTATGCACTGTTGTCCTGACGTCATCTCCTGATCTTCCGGAGGCGCGGTGGTGCCAGGATTCGCGGCTTCAGAAGGCAAGGGCCTTGTGGCAGCAGGGCGGTTGTTTTCTTGAGGAGCAGGGGCTTGACGGCGCGCCTGCCCTAGGATGGACTCCAGCAGTGAAATCATCTCCGGGGTTAACTGGATGTTTTCCCCGGCGATGTGGACGGTTTGCGGAGCTGGAGTCTCGACATGGTTGGTAGCTGGGGTCGGTCTGGAATTACCGACATGCTCTCGGGCCATCCGCAGGGGGACGACATTGGCTCTTGCCTGGCTGGCAGATTCTTGTTGAAGCGGGAAAGCGGCGGCGGAATCAGAGCTATTTGAGGATCGCTCGCGAGTCTGGTTCCGACGGTTGTTTTGGGATCGAGTTCTCATGGATGAATTGCTCGTTTCCCACAGACGGCGCCAAATGTTGGATCGTGAAATCCTGGATGCTGATCTGGCAGTGGATTAAATGCCAGATAAGGACGGAAAGATGCTTATGCTCCAACTCCGGTGAACCTACAAGTAGGGGAGCGCAACAGAGGGGGTGTCTCTGGGTCCCTCTCCGATGCTTAAATGAGTATATGTTGGAGTATATCTCAAAACGTAAGGAACGTATGTAAAGCAAGGGTATTTATAGGGTAGGAGAGATCAAACCGTATAAGGCAACTGAATATCTTAGTGTATATTGTGTTGCTGAAGATTCGGACCATGGGATATGGCAGTTACCGCGAGATATTGCAGTTACCATATCTAATCTTTAGTGAATATGTGACCGAGATACGCGGGATATCGTGGTCACTTCCTTATTGACGGTTTAGTTGGACCATAGGAGAGAGGCAAGGCTCTCTTCGGGGCGAGCACTCTCATGGCGAGCAGTGAGAGGTCGCGGCCTGGTGAAGAATGGTGAGCAGTCTGGGAGCCTTTGGCGTCCCTAGAGACTTTGGGCTCGGTTCTGGGCCATTCGATAGTGGGCCAAGTTTGACTCGTACTTAGGCCTATCCGGTTTGAATATCGCGGGTTCACTCCCTCTATGGCTATTGGGCTTTCGAGGCCTTTTCTTTACTAGGCTGTCACTATCGATACCCAACAGTCCCGATGCCTCAGGCTCCTCGAGCCCCACGAGGATCAACCTCTCTGCCTAACCCACAAGATTCTGTCAACCGAGGTGGGAACCAAAGGAGATTTCGAGAGCCCCGACAATTCACCCGCTTCCAATACCGTTGGTTGAATTGTACAAGAAGGCTTTGGCTCAAGGGCTTATAGGTCCTGAGGTTCTGAGTCCCGAAACGAGAATTCTGGCTAATGAACCAAATTCAAAATGTGAGTTCCACATGGGAGCACCTGGGCACACTACTAACAATTGACCTCGCCTGAAGCACCGAATACAAGACCTTATCGATCGTAAGTACCTGGTCTTAAATCCCGTTTCGCCACCGAATGTCAATACCAATCCACTAACCACGCTTCAGGCTCAGTCAACATGATCTTCTTAGAAGAAGGACCAACCCCTTTGGTCAGCCCCATGGATCGGGAAATGATAAAAAAAATTGTGTCAATGATCACCCCACTAATCATTGACTATATACCGCAAGGACCAAGTACGAGAGCAACAAAAGGGTACCGTGGAACTATGGGGGGCACGCGAAAGGATCTGCGAAAAATGAACACATTTTCAGTATGACTCGATCTGGACGTTTCTATATCCAGCCAGAAAACCCGCCCAAGGAGAAGGAGGTTGAGGGAGCCCAAAATAAGAAGGTAACTAAAGAAGAAGCGAGCAATTTCATGAAGATTGTAAAGGATGCTGAGTACAAGGTCGTGGACGAGTTGCGCAGAACCCCAGCGCAAATATCTTTGTTGGCTCTGTTGCTGAGTTCTGAACCACACCGAGATGCATTAATGAATGTTTTGAAAGAAGCCCTGGTACCAAAGGAAATTTCAACCCGCCAAGTGGAGAATCTCATCGGTTCGGTTTTTGCTAGCCAAATCGCCTTAGGGGATGAAGAGTTGGGTTTTGAGGGACAATAACATGTCAAAGCCCTTTAAATCGTGTGCAAGAGAAAGGGATACGTACTCTCAAGAGTAATTATTGATAACGACTCAGCTTTAAATGTATGCCCGATATCCACCCTCCAACATATGAATATAGATCCGTCACTCATTCGTCCAACCAAGAGTGTTGTTTGAGCTTTTGATGACAATATAAGGGAGGTAGAAGGAGAAATTGAATTACCATTGGAGATTGGTCCATGCGTGTTTAGCGTAGCTTTCAAAGTCTTGGACATTCTAGAGGTCTACAATCTACTTTTGGGAAGACCTTGGATACACGCCACTGGTGCAGTGCCTTCTACCCTGCATCAGAAAGTAAAATTTATATATGAGGATCGCCTGGTTGTGATCGATGGGGAGAAATATTATAACATCTATAAGGAGACTTCCGTACCTTTCATTGGAATCGAGACCGAAGATGCATTGTCTTTCCATGCCTTCAATCTCATTTATGTGATTAGGGATTGTGAAGAGCCAGCACAAGACAGAGCCGAGCTAATGGTGGGGAAGATCATGTTGGGAAACAACTTCATCTTAGGACGCGGACTGGGAATCCACGGTCAGGGCATCATACACCCAATAGCTCCAAGGAATAACAAAGGAACTTTTGGTCTGGGTTGCTATCCTAATTTCAAAGATTACGAAGTCGCCCGAAGGAAACGTTTAACCGGAAATTCACGGGCATTGCAATTTCCTCCCCTCGCTGCTTCATTTCCTGGCCCACCACAAATGATTCATCCCTACGACGTTGCTTCTCACGAAGGCTTATCAGGCTTGTTTTCGATCGGTGTCACCATTGGAGCCCTGCTTGATGAAGCTCCCTCATGCCTTTTCGTTCGTCCACTTGCTAGTAGGGAGAATATCACAAACTAGATGACATTACCTGCTTATGCGTTTTCTCTTAGTAATAATGAGTAAGACCTTTTGAAAAGGGATGTATTCCGCGTAGGATATATGTAAGAGCCTCACGTTTTGGAATAGGGGAAATTTGTCATGACCACATCAAATGAATCCCTTCTTTTGTTAATTCATCAATATTATATCTCCTTCTACCTACTTCTAACATTAATATCCCTTCTCTTCTGCTTCCTTATTTAGGAACAATACCTCTAGAGAACACAAGGGGAACCATGATTCAATCTCGTACAAGGACACCCTCGCCGAATCTGACTCTGTACAATACGGAGAAGGATCCAGTGAGGAGGATGTCACGAAAGAAATTGAAGAAAGTTGGGACAGGTATAAGAGAGATAAACTCCTAACAACAGAAGTCACTGAGGTCATAAACATCGGAAATCCCGAGGAACCACGTGAATTAGAGATTGGGACAAGTCTGAGTCCTAACCAAAGAACTCAGATGATGAATTTGCTAATAGAGTACCAGGAGATTTTCGCCTGGTCATATGCTGACATGCCAGGCCTTGATTCGTCAATCGTGGAGCACGTTCTGCCATTAGACACTTAGAACTTTCGACCTAAGAGACAACACCTAAGGAGACAAAGTCCCGACATAATCCTTAAAATTAAGGAAGAGATCATCAAGCAAATCGACGCTGGATTCTTAGAAGATTGCAACTATTCTGAATGGGTAGCAAATATTGTTCCAGTACCCAAGAAGGACGGTCGCATCCGCGTTTGTGTCGACTATCGAGATCTTAACAAATCCAATCCGAAGGATAATTTCCCTCTGCCTCATATCGATATGTTGGTCGACAACACGGCACGTCATACGATGTTCTCGTTCATGGAAGGGTTCTCAGGATACAACCAAATCAAGATGTCTGAGGCAGATAAGTCAAAAACTGCATTTGTCACTTTGTGGGGAACATTTTGTTACAGAGTTATACCTTGTGGTTTAAAAAATGCAGGGGCAACCTACCAAAGGGCAATGGTGACACTGTTCCATGACATGATGCACAAACAGATCGAGGTGTACGTAGCTGATATGATTGCAAAGTCTCAAGAAGTTGAAGATCACTTGATCAATTTACGCATGCTATTTGAAAGGCTCAAGAAGTACAAGTTGTGTTTAAACCCGACTAAATGCACTTTTGGAGCCACATCAGGCAAGTTATTGGGCTTCATAGTCAGTGAGAATGGAATTGAAATAGACCCTGCCAAAGTCAAGACGATAAAAGAGTTACCCCCACCATCGACCGTCAAGCAGGTCCGAAGCCTTTTAGGACGCTTGAATTACATTGCACGTTTCATCGCAAATATGACAACCAAGTGTCAACCTTTATTTCGTCTTTTACGTAAGAACGTTCGGACAATTTGGGATGAAGAATGCCAGAACGCCTTAGAGTCCATAAAAAATTACCTGATGAGCCCACCAGTCCTGGTGCCGCCAACTCCAGGACGACCGCTCATTATGTATTTAATACTGCGCCAAGACTCGTTGGGGTGCATGTTAGGACAACTCAATGTGATTGGAAAGAATGAACATGCCATATACTACGTGAGTAAGAAGTTCACGGAGGGTGAAACAAAGTATCAAGAGGTGGAAATGATATGTTGCGCACTCATGTGGGTAATGCAGCGACTTCGCCAGTAGACGTTGTACTACACCATACGTCTGTATTCGAAGATGGATCCCGTGATATACCTCTTAGATAAACCATCTGGACAAAAAATATCGCCAAGTGGCAAGTTCAATTATATGAGTATGACATAGAATTTGTGCATCGAATTTCTGTGAAGGGGCAAGCAATCGCCGATCATTTAGCGAAGTTTACCATAGACGACGATCACATGATCAACTCTGAATTCCCAGATGGGGAGATTATGCAAGTAGAAGAAGAAAGGATGTCGAAGGAAAATTGGAGGATGTACTTCGACGGTGTTGTGAATTCAGTCGGAAGGGGTATCGGGGCAGTGCTCATCTCACCAAAGGGGAAACACTTTCCAGTGGCAGCCAATGTCATCTTCCACTTTACCAACAACATCGCAGAATACGAAGCATGTGTTCTCGGCATGCGAGCTGCACTAGACCTCGAAGTGAAGAAACTAGAAGTGATCGGAGATTCAATGTTAATCATCCTCCAAACGACACGGGAATGGAAGATGAGGGATGCCAAACTCCAGCCATACCACGAGCACCTTGAGGATTTAGCTGCAGAATTTGAAGACATCACTTTCACTCATATGTTGAGAAATAAGAACCAATTTGCAGGCGCATTGGCAACGCTCGCATCAATGATTGAAGAGGTTCCAACCTATTGTTGTGCAGTCGAAGAGTAAGACGGTCAACCGTGGTTCACTGACATAAAAAATACATGGAGTCTGGAGAGTTCCCAGAAGGTACCACAAGAAATGACCGGAAGGTCGTACGAAGGATGACTTGCAATTATTTTCTCAGTAGCCCGACCTTATACAAAAGATCATTTGATGATACCCTTTTGAGATGCATGAATGCCAAAGAAGTTGAGCGCTTAATGGAAGAAATTCACGAAGGTTGTTGTGGCCCACACATGGGCGGGCGAATGTTATCAAAAAATATACTGAGACTTGGATACTTTTGGTCCACCATGACGTCTAATTGTATGAGACACGTCCAACATTGTCACCTCTGTCAAGTGTACGCAGATCAAATCCACGCGCCACCGCACGAGCTCTATCCCATTACTTCCCCGTGACCTTTCTAAATGTGGGGTATCGATGTAATCAGTATGATCTCTCCAAAGACGTCAAATGGTCATCAATTCATATTGGTGGAGATCGATTATTTCACCAAGTGGATAGAGGCTATCAGCCTAGCATCAGTAACGGCAAAAGCGGTCGAACGTTTCATTAGGCAGGATATCATCGCGTGTTATGGGGTGCCAGAGTCAATCATCACAGATAATGCCAAAAAACTGAATAATAAATTGGTTGATGGATTGTGTGACCAATTTAAGATCAAGCATAGAAATTCGTCTCCATATCGCCCACAAATGAATGGCGCAGTGGAAGCAGCAAATAACAATATCAAGAAGATCATAGAGAAAATGACTGTAAATTATAAGGACTGGCACGACAAGCTGCCTTGGGCACTCATGGCATACAGGACCTCAATACAGACATCAACAGGGGCAACCCCATTTTCCCTTGTTTACGGGACTGAAGTCGTGCTGCCAATTGAAGAAATCCTGTCAGCAAGGATCCTCGCTGAAACATAGATGGACGAATCAGAATGGGGGAGATGCAAATACGAGCAATTAAATCTCATAGATGAAAGGCGGCTCATCACGTTGTGTCATGGGAAATTGTATCAGTAACGCATGGCTCGTGCATTTAACAGGAAGGTATGTCCAAGAGAATTACAAGCAGACGATCTAGTTCTCAGAAAAATCCTGCGAGTCAATCCAGAATCTCAGGGCAAGTTCGTGCCTAAATATGAAGGGTTTTATGTCGTCAAATAGGTTTTCAGTGGAGGAGCCATGATCATCACCGATATGGACGACAAATAACTCCCCAGTCCAATAAATATGGACGCAATCAGAAAATAGTATCCTTAAGGACTTCGTAACCAAAAGTGAGAAAATTCCCGCTAAATCGAAAACCCGAAAGGGCAGTTTAGGAAAAAGTTAGGGAAAAGGGGCATGATTGCAAAAGGAGAGAAATCAAATCCATGCTAGGTTGAAAATCTGAAAGGGCGAACTATGCAAAAATTAAGGGAACCGAAAGGTGCGGTAAAAATAATTGTAGCAAAAGGAAAGAAAATCGATAGAAAAAAAAATAAAAATAAAAAAATCATCGACGACCAAGACTTGTAGTTATCCTGCTTCTTGGAGTCACAAAAAAAACAAGCGGAACCTTTAGGTGTTCAGCCTTCGCAAGTCATCATCGACGACCAGGACCTGTAGTTATCCAACTTCTGGAAAAAAACAACAACGAGCGGAGCCTTTAGGTGTTCAGCCTTCGCAAGTCATCATCGGCGACCAGGAACTGTAGTTATCCAGCTTTTGGAAAAAAAAGAGGAGCGGAGCCTTTAGGTGTTCAGTCTCCGCAAGTCATCCTCGACGACCAGGACCTGTAGTTACCCAGCTTCTAGGAGTCACAAGCGGATAAACGGAGTCTTGAGGTGTTCAGCCTCCGCAAGTCATCCCCAACGAGTCATAAGCCGACCGACGAGCGGAGCCTTTAGGTGTTCAACCTCCGCAAGTCATCCTCGACGACCAGGACCTGTAGGTGTCCAACTTCTGGGAGTCACAAGCTGATGAACATTTAAGCGCTCAGTCTTCGCAAATTATCGTCAACAATCAGGACTTGTTGATGTCCAACTTCCGAAAGTTGCGCGATAATGTTTGTTTACTATGAAGCAAGAGAAGCCAAAATCACTTGTTTGTCTTTGAACACACACTCATGAGATCACTTCCATGAGCGCGTGCTCAAAGAGGGGCAACTGTAAACACCTGATTTTGTCTCGGGATCAAAATACTGTATGCGAGTAATCGAGATTGGAAAATTTCCTCTTTTCCACCGATTTTTATTTTTTATTATTAAAAAAAAAGTTTTTATTAAAATTAATTAAATAAGTAGTAGATTTCTTCTATAAATACAAGGTGAATGCTATGGTGTTTGGGTAGGAGAAAAATGAAAGAATTGAAGAAGAGAAAAGTGATTTGGAAAAAAAAAGTGTGAAAAAAATATATCGGTAATTATCGGTCTCGGTTTCTCAGACGGTGTTTAAGTTCCGAACGATTTAGGTATATTTCTCTCGCATTTAATATTGTATTTGTATTTCCTAATGTTATTATTCATGTTATAAAAAAAGAGTTTATATACATATATTATATATATTTATGTATAATATACTTGATAATATATATATATATATATATATATAGGTATAATATATATTTATATTATGTTTATGTAATACTATATATATCTATATGTATAATATATATTTATATTATGTCCATGTAATATTATATATGTATATGTATAATATATATATATATATTATGTATATGTTATCTATCTATCTATATGTATAATATATTATGTATATGTATGTGTGAAAAAAAAATATTTCAAAAACAAAAAATGACTTAGGTCTTTCCCAAACTTTGATGAAAGTTACAACTCGGTCATTGGACTCTCTGGTCATTTATGGGACGTTATCGAGTGTTATAAACCAAACCGGAAAAGTTTTGGTCCATTTGTGCAATTTTGCCTTTGATTTTATTCAGCTCATTTAAAAAAAAATTACATTTTGATTTCTAAAGTTTTCTAAACATTCCATGATTTCTCAAAATGTTACAAATAAGTCTAGAATAATTTTCAGGTTATTTTTTGGAATTTTACGAAGTGTTACAAATAAATCAAGAATAGTTTAGGGTTAATTCTGTAATTGTTTTTTTAAAAAAAATTCAGTTCAATTATAATATTTTCGAAAATTACATTTTGATTCCTAAATTTTTCTAGATATTCCATGCCTTCTCAAAATGTTACAAATAAATCCAGAATAGTTTTCGGGTTATTTTGGAGCTTTACCAAATGTTACGAATAAGTCCAGAATAGTTTAGGGTCATTTCTGCAATTTGCGAAAATATTTGTCCAATTCAGCTCAAATTTTAATAAATTGCATTTTGGTCCCTATATTTTTTTGGACATCCTATAACTTCTCAAATGGGACAAATTAGTCCAATGAGGTTAATATCTTCAAAAATCATCCGTGCATGTTTTGACACGTTTAAAATGGCTCGAGAGTTAAACCATTTTTTTCGAGCACGATTAACTTTAGTTCTCTCTTGTTTATTTGAAATTAACTCATAAAAAAAAATGTTTGTACATGGTTTGTTTAATTTAAAGAAAATGCATGTAGTTTTTTTTTTGCCAAGCATGATCAAAACGGACAATTCGGGTAAATTGAAAAACATTCAAAAGCAAACTAAAGTACCGAAAGGGCGAATTATGAGATTGCGAGCTTTTAAGACGTAATCAAACCCCCGAACTCGATTATCTGGATGTAGACCTTTCTAAGCCCTAGGATGTTATTTCCATGTACCCTAGGCAAAATTTTAGGATTCCGATTAGCCTTTAATTAATCGGTGGCGACTCTTTCAATTCTTTAGTCTGGTTGATGACCCCGTTCGACCGGACCCGTCGCTCGCCAAGACCCAACATTTTTAAACGAAAATTAAAAATATTTTTCAAAACGGGTCGGGTAAGTCGGATTTGACGTCGTACAGAAAGTATACACTTGAACTTCTATATGAAACTAGTTTACTTGGTGGAAAACCAAGCAATACTCCGATGGAATAGAATGTTAAATTTACAAATAAGGTATATGATTTGAAATTTGACCTGAATAAAGATTATTATCTCATAAATGATCCCACATTATATAGAAAAATAATTGAAAAATTGTTGTACTTATGAATTACTCGTCGTGATATAACTTATTCAGTACAATGTTAGAGTCAATTTATACATAATCCAAAGTAGTCACATTTGGATGCTGCATATAGAATCATTAGATATTTTAAACATCAACCAGGTTTTGAAATTATTTTATCATCTAATAACAGTTTAGAAGTTTATGTTTATTGTGACTTTGGTTAAGGTAATTGTGTTGCGACCGTAAATCTGTGTCTGGATATTGCATTTTGTTAGGTAAATTATTTGTTTCTTGGAAAGTTAAGAAACATATAACGGTTTCTAGGTCGCCTGCTGAGGGCGAGTATAGAAGTATGTAATCAACTGTGTCAGAAATTATTTGGTTGAGAGGTTTGTTGGGTGAATTGGGTGTTATATCTCATTCTCCAACTAATTTACTTTGTGATAAAAAGGTTGCTATTCACATTGCCTCTAACCCTATGCATCATGAACATACTAAGCACATAGAAATTGATTGTCATTATTTTAGAAGGGAACAACTTAGTGCAGGTGTTATTGTAACAAGTTTTGTGAAGTCTGGTGAGCAGGTTGCAGATGTATTACTAAGAAAGCACGGGGAAAGAATCAACATTTTTTTTTGCTGAAGAAGTTGGGATTGAAGGACATATTTTTATGCATCAGTTTAACGAGGAATGTTGAAGTACAAACTGATGATGATAGATTGGGGACTTAGTTATTTCAGTTTAATAGTTCGGGTTTTGTTTGTAACCGTTCTTCAATAAGTATTGTTTAGGGACTATTTTAGCTAGCGTTATAACTTACCGATTTATTTTGTAAATTGTAGAACATAAATTTACTATTTAGTGGTGATGGATCCCTTAATGTAAGAGCGCAACTAAGTGATCCACCATTACGAGTTTGATCTACGAAAGTTTTGTTTTGCAGTGTCTTATTCATTTTCGTTCGGTTCTTCATTTCGCAATACTTTAAGTGACTAAGCACGTGATAAAAAACGGACAAGCAAATAGTCACATTCTAAATCGTAAATAACCATTGAGCTATACACAAAAATAAGTGGCTAAAAAATAACATAGAATAAATATTAGTAACCAATTAAGTAATTAACTTATATATATATATAATTTCGTTGGCTCTATATAATGTTACTAAAGTTATTGAACTAATACCTTACCCAAAAAATAACTTGTTGAACATGTTGTTTAGGTTGCTTGACATTTATTTATTGTTATTATAGTATAATTTCATTTATTTTTTGCTGATATTAAATTTTTATCCCTCGTCCGTGTAGAATTGTGACAAATAAGTTTTGTAAGACATTTTATCATTTCTAATGTCAAATTAATAACTTCTTATTGGTCTATATCAAACAACTAATTCTCTTTCGTATATGGCATGCCATGTAACATAATATGTCGGTCACAAGTTGATCCTGAATTGAAGCATTACCAGACAGTGAAGGGGATCATGTGATATTTTAAAGGCACCGTCAAACTATGCCATATGTTATGTAGGAAACTTGCGAAATCCAGAGAATCTCCGAATAACAAGGTACAACGATGTAGACTACGGTGGCGACCTACATTAAAGGAAATTCACCACAGACTTTATGTTCGTGCTCTCCAATTAAACAATTTCATGGATGGTAAAAAAAAACAGTCATGCACCACACTATATGTTAGGTTACATGGTGATATCACGGTGTAATGTTAAACAGTGAGGATAAAAGGCTGAAGAGAGAGCTTTCAAAAGAGAGAACATTGTATTTTCTTAGTTTTTCAATACAAGAAGATAAGGCTCATTATATAGAGCAACATGGAGAAAATCCTAGACTAACCTAGGTAACATGATAAGAAAACACTTAAACTAATATTGATTAAACTAGAAAACATTAGACTAATCTATATAGTATTCTCACATACACCCAAGTTCTTCGTTTTCTTGATGTTGTATGCTCTGACATTCATCCACGGTCTTTGCTTTTCTTGATTTGCTGAATTTTGACCCCAAACTTCCAATGCTCTTTTACTCGTGACGAATCCCAAGTTTAATCTCGATCAAATCTCCAACCTAATTGAGCTTGCACACCTTCATCTTCGGTGAAATACTCCACATTCAAACACAAGACCTTCAAGTTGATATCTAGACGAGAAGAGGGAAGATTCGGTCATGCCATCGCTGTGCCATCTCGGTTATCTCATCGTGGTCATGCCGTTGAAGAAGAAACTAATACTAAAATCTGAATTCAACACTTCAAACTTGTATCAAATCTATTGTAAATCATCAAAACTTGGTTGTCCAAACTCAACGGGATTACACATCTTCACGTCACTAAGCCAGCAATTCGAAACAAGTAATTCAGCATTGGTTGCGGGGGTTTTTAATCAACAAATCTCAGTATGGAACCGGTAAATAGTCGAGCACATTATCCAGAAAATTCAGTAGAGATCCAGGGTAAAATTCAGCACACAACTCAGCATATCAGAAAACAGCAACAGCAACAACTTGCATGAGTACCTAAAGAATATACCACTCCTTATCATGCAGCAACAGCAAACAGAGCACCTATCAACACAATTCGCACAGCTTCTGTTCAGTGTGCTGACATGCCACTACATGAAAAATATGCTGATATTCAGTAAACCAGGATGCAACTGTGAGACTTTAATACCAGAATTGTCAGTAAACCAGGGTGCTGACAGCCGAAACATGATGCAACTGTGAGATGCCACTTGAAGAAAAACCAGCTGATATTTTGCTTGGTTGTGGAAAGGTCAGCGTGGGAACTTTAGTTTAGGAGTGTTGTCAGCGCCTGAGGTGGAGAAACAGAGCACCTCGAAGAAAAATAGTCTGAGATTATAGTCGTGGTACAACCCACATCTATCATTGAAGAACCAGCAAGCGCAGCTAACACAAAATCACAAATTCCAAATATGTCGGCCACAATGTCATCACAGTCTCACAGATTTCACAGTGTCATCACAAAATGTCAGCATAAAAAAACTCCAGTATCATCAGCTTAAAGGAGTGGCAATAGCAACAACAACCACATTTTCAGAGGCACAAACCAGAGACTCCTTACCAATATCAATGTTGTATGCTCTTCCCAGAAGAGGTGCAGGGGAATGCGCCACTGAAGAATCCTCAGCCGTCGGGGAATGCGCCTTCTTCTTGCTTGCTGAAAGACCACCATCGCTATCGCTGCTAGCATCCACCGACTCCATCTCAGAGGAAGATTCATCGATTTCCTCAGACGCATCATTATCATCACTTCTGCTATCCATAAAGGTGCCGCCTTTTCTGTTCTTCGCCGTCAATTCCAACGATTCAACTGCAAAGTTCCCATTTTTACCAGCTTTCCGATTATCGTCGACAACCTTCTGGACTTCGAGCTCTGTTCTGGTACGGATCCTTGGCATTTTTCAGGCGATGTTGAATTTTATTTGCGTGGAGAATGAAAGGCTCTACTGAAAATGCTGAGCTGAGCTGTGAGACGATTGAAGTGATTTGCAGTGGAAATTAAAAACCACGATCGCTAAGCTCTAATACCATGTTAGGTTACATGGTGATATCACAGTGTAATGTTAAACAGTGAGGAGAAAAGGCTGAAGAGAGAGCTTTCAAAAGAGAGAACATTGTATTTTCTTAGTTTTTCAATACAAGAAGATAGGGCTCATTATATAGAGCAACATGGATAAAACCCTAGACTAACCTAGGTAACATGATAAGAAAACACTTAGACTAATATTGATTAAACTAGAAAACATTAGACTAATCTATATAGTATTCTCACATACACCCAAGTTCTTCGTTTTCTTGATGTTGTATGCTCTGACACTATCCAGTTGAGTCAATCTTGGTTTACTCCGACTATGGGGTCGCGATCTACGACACAAGTATCCTAAGTACCGTAACAAGTCGAAGCATATTGAATTAAGTATAACTATGCTAGAGACATAGCGAGGCACAAGATTTTAAGTTTGGATTATTTGTATACATAAGATGGTTGCAGAGCCCTTCACCAAACCCCTGAAAAGAGACCCTTTCCCGAAACATGTCAAGTCTTTAGGATTTTGTAGGTATAATTAATATGCTTCATTAATTCCTCTTCACAAACAATGGTCTTTTACTCGAATTATATTTGAGTGTGCATGTTTTCACAGTTTGAGTGTTTTGTGCGTTCTTGATGTGATTGCTTATTAAAATATGTCAAAATGGATGAGATCACTCTCTTAGAAGAGTGATAACTTGTATGCCTTTGTGTCTAGGTGAGGTTGGTGATAGTTTCTGGTTTTGAAAGTCCATTGTGATGACCGAAAACGACTTTGTATACCTGGAGCTATCTAATTTCACACTACGACGGATTATGGTCTTTCGATCCACTCAGGGGGTCTAATGAGAGTCTTTGTGACTCCTAGTTTGGGTACTTTGTATGCATGATGGACATTTCTACAACATTTAGACATATGCTTCATAGGAGAGAAGATATACTATAGCGCGTGTTTCATACCGCTGCGCTCCCAAAATGGACCATAGGTTTAACCCGAGATGTAATCTTAACTCGAGGTCGTGTGACACCTAATGCTCCTTATGTGAGAGTCACGTATGTACCATCATTATTCTGAACAGAAACTTTAGGTTCGATTCAGTGTTTGCTATCTTAATATGTGCTCAAAGGGCATCGACGTATTTCGCCCAGGTCCGGTTCTACAAAAGTGAGTTGACTCGTGTTACTGGTTTTGAGGGATGAGGATAATCATTTGGGGATCTTCTTGATATTGTGTCCACTATGTCCATCAACTGCGATGTCGGTTGCGGTTGTGGGGCCAATGCATATATAGGTATGAAAGATCTTTTTGTGGTTAGACCTGGAGAAATATTACATGAACAAGAGTGTAGGACATATTTTCACTACTATTATGGGATCAACGAGTCATTGCATATGCTTAACAGACGCATAACACTTTACTCGTTATGCATGTCGGTCACACGACTGCCTCCTCGTAAGTGACTTACTTTATATGGGGAATTCGTTCTCCCGATGCTGACTTCATGAAAGAGCACCCCCACTTTGTGCGAGTGGGAGATGTTGATTTTAGGTTAATGAGTCACCCATAAGTGAGAGTCCATTCACATAAACGTAGTTGTGTGACATATCCAAAATCAATCCCTATATATATCCTTATATATATAGGAGTACTCAAGATTGAAAAACCCTAGATCATCATATAGTTCTCTATCTTGCCTAGAGTTGAGAGACTGCATTTCTACATATTAAATAAAAGTCAGTAGTTGTGGTATTATAGGTCATTGCTCATCAAATCGTGTTGTGTCCTCCCGTCCGACAGACCGTGATCTCAATCTCAGGTAGATCCATTCTGGTTCTACGAATGGCAAATGCTCCAAGATGTAATATAAATATGCATATTTATGCGAATTGAATTAAATGTTCTAACGGTGTGAATTAACGGATGACTAAGCATTGTATATGATCTAAGTTGAAGAACGTAGGATGGATGACGAAAGGAGGACGAAACCAGACGAGAGGCGGTGTAGAAAAAGATGTCTGTGGGCGGAAGTTTGTATTCTTTTATTTTTGTCAAACCAGAAAGAAGGAGGAAAATACAAGAAAAGGACAAATAAGAAGTTCGGTAGTCTTCCAGCAAATACGTCGAAACAAAACAAATTTATTCCGTAATCTATTACGTTTGCATTCGAGGGAAAAATGGAGAAGAGATCGTCAGTAATGGTATAATTATCTTGAAGTTGATAGGACCGGTACTCCGGGCCGAGACCCACCTCATTCTGCAGGGATTTAATAGAGGATATTTATATATATATATATATATATCATACTACTAAAATATTATAAGACTAGAGAACATAACCGAGTGCTGGGTAAAGTCTAACAAATTTGGTTGAGTTTTTATTGATATATCAATATATAACTAGTATAATATATTGGTTCTTTAGATGATTAAATTATATCAAATTAGCTATAGAATTATGTAATATATAAAAATTAAACATATTCATACATATTTATAAAGTTAAATATACATTAGTAACAGTAAAAATGAATATTAACCATCACTAATATGACTAATATGATGGTATGTTATTCAACTGAATTTTTAAGATTTATTATAAGTATAATATTATTAATGTATTAAATATTTTTTCTTTATTGGGAATATTTGAATTTAACAATATATTTTATATGTTTTTGAAAAGTTACATTAAGAAACTGTTGCAATATAATAAACTTGCATTGACTAAATACACATATTTAGATTACCTCTTGGAGTGGTTGTCTTTTGTGGAAGCGAATCTGCATGAGGTTGGGATCACGGTTTTACGGACATTTGTTTAAATTGTGGGCAAAAGGGTTTCTCAGCTCTGGGCGAGAGTGAGAACTATATGATCTAGTAAGTTTTTCCAACCCTGAGCACATCTATATATAATGATGTATAGAGGGAACGACTTTGAGACCAGACACACAACTGCACTTATGTGAATAGGCTGCCAATTATGGGCGACCCATTATTCTAAAACCAACATCTCCCGCTTGCGCAAAATTGAGGGCGCTCATTCATGATGCTAGCACCAAGAGATCGAAATCCCTTTATACAGTAAAATCACATACGAGTAGACAACCGTGCAACCGACGGGCATGATAAGAAAAATGCTACGCACCTGTTGAGAATACGCAGTGACTCACGGATCCCACACCACCACCGGGAATGCGCTCTCCATCATGAAATTTCCTCACCAAACTGAAATGACCTGATACATAGAAAAACAACCCCCAGAATCGACCCTCAAACAAGCCCATAGAAACCATAATCATTCATGCTAGGAACATTCCAAACCAGCCTATTGTTAGGATTGATTCTCTCCACACACACTAATATCGCGGCTTTAGAAGAGAAGAAGAGATAAATTGAGAGAGAACTGGATTTTCGTAGTAACACCCCTTAGGGGTAACCTCTACGCGGTTTGGTTCATTTATTAATGAAACTACACTGTTAGAGAATTCGTATACATGGAAAAATATAGTACAGTACAGTACTACGAGACGCGTACATTAATACATAAACTAACATTACATATTAATCAGGCTCCACTACCTAACAATTCTCCCAGTTGGAGACCGATTCACTAACAAAAACAGTATTCTCTTAGCATCATCTTCAATATCTTCACCGCACCATCTGTAGTAACACAATTACAGAAGACTAACCGAGGTTTTGCACAACCCCAGTTTCCCAACATCGACACATTTTGTCAACATGTTTGTTGGATTCTTCGCACCCTCTATCTTCTCTAAGCACAAGTCGCCTCCTTCCACTGTCGTGGACGAGAAATGATACATCCTTCTGATATGCTTAGTCTTCAAATGATAGACTGAATTCTTCACCAACTGTATGGAGCTCTAGCTATCTGAAATCAGAATCTTCTCACTCTGCTTCTTGCCGAACTCTTCCAGATAATCTGCCAGCCATATCATCTTCGTCCTATCTTCAACTATTGCCACATACTCAAGCTCAGTAGATGAAAGAGCAACACATTTCTGAAGCATGGACATCCAACTCACTGTTGTACCACCCATGGTGTAAATGTATCTGGATGTGCTCTTGCTCGAGTCCACATCACAACCAAGATCAACATCCACAAAACCCTGCAGAATCAATTTGTCTTTGCCAAAACAAAGTGAAGTACTGGATGTACCTTTGAGTTATCTCAGAAGCCACTTCACAGCTTCCCAATGCATTTTCCCCGAATTTGTCATGTACCTGCTAACCACACCCACTGCATGTGCTATGTCAGGTCTTGTATAGACCATAACATACATCAAACGCACAACTGTTGAAGCATATGGAACCAGTCTCATCTGCTCACGTTCTTCAGCTATCTTGGGTGACTGCCGCTTTGACAATTTTATGTGATTTGCCAAAGGAGTATTCCTGGGTTTAACATCAGTCATCCTAAATTGGGCCACGACCTTCTCAATGTATTGCTCCTGGGATATACATAAGGTTCCAGCATATCTATCCCGAGATATTCTCATCCCAAGAATCTACTTCGCTGCATCCAAGTCTTTTATCTCAAACACTGAAGACAGACTAGCCTTTACATTGTTTATCTCTCTCACACTGGATCCCGCGATCAACATATCATCCACATACAATAGTAGAAATACATAAGAATCAGTGTATTTCTTGAAGTAACAACAATGGTCCTTTTCACTCCTGCAAAAGCCACTTTTGGTCATGAAGGAGTCGAACTTCTTATACCATTTCCTCGGTGCTTGCTTCAACCCATACAAACTTCTGTTGAGCTTGCACACCATGTGTTCCTTTCCCGGAACAACAAATCCTTCTGGTTGCTGCATATAGACCTCCTTATCCAGATCTCCATGTAAAAATGGTATTTTTACATCCATTTGCTCAAGATGTAAATTTTCCGATGCAACAAAACTCAATATAATCCCGATAGTAGTTAATTTCACAACATGATAACATATTTCAGCATAATCAATATCTTTCCTTTGTGAATACCCATTAACTAGTAACCGAGCCTTGAATCGTATTTTGCCATCTAGTTCAGCGTTGATCCTGAACACCCACTTATTCAGCAAGGCTCTCTTCCCTACATGCAATTCAGTCAACAACCACGTGTTATTCTTCTCAAGTGAGCTCATCTCATCATCCATGGCTTGCTCACACTTTATTGAATCCTCCACCTCTAGGGCCTCATAAAAAAACTCTGGTTCCCTTTCATCAGTCAACAACAGATAATGTAATGAATGAATACCTATCTGGTGCTCTAATGGTTCTGGATGATCTCCTCAACACCTGCTCAGGTGTCATTTGCTCCACTACGGGTTCTTCAACAACAAAATCTCTGGAGTTGTTTGAGTATCTTCTATGGGTGTAGTATTATGCAACTCAAACTCAACTCCTACTTGCTTCGTAGTCTCTGGAGCATTATGCTATCTGTCCTTGTATAGGACAGATTCATCGAACGTCACATCACAGTGTCTCAAGATCTTTATGTTCTTATCATCCTAAAACCTGTAACCAAACAAATCAGAACCATATCCTATGAAGTAACAATTCACGGCCTTAGCATCAAGCTTATATCTCTTCTCTGAAAGGCATCGTCGTGTAGTGATACATGTTGTTGTCTGCATAAAACACGTTATGTGGCATTTCCTTCTCCGACGTCCTTATCTGGTTGTAGCCAGAATATGCATCCATGAAGCTCATCAATACATGTACATAGGTGTCACCCACAAGATGGTTGATACGAGGAAGAGGATAACAATCCTTAGGGCATGCCTTATTGAGGTCTCTAAAGTCGACGCATATCTTCCACTTGTCCCTCGACTTTTTGACCAACACTGTGTCAGCCACCCATGTTGGAATCTTACTTCTTTCATAAATCCAGCATCAACAAACTTTCCAACCTCCGTTCTCATTGTCAACCACTTTTCATCACCCATCGCCCTTTTGCTTTGTGTTATAGGCTTCACTACAGGGTCGATGTTGAGCTCATGAGTGATAACGTCAGTAGCTATTCCTGACATGTCACTTGTTTGTCAAACAAAAATCTCTTTAAATTTCACTAATAGTTCGGTCTACTGGTCGACCTTCTCATTTAGGAGTGTCGTCCCTACTCTCACTACCTTTCTCGACCATTCAACCTCAACTTCCACCAACTCCTTCATCGATGTAGGGCAGAGACTTTCCTCCCTAGGGTCTTCACCCGTCTGAATAGACAAAGTCTCCTTATGATTGTGTCCCCTCAACGCATTCATGTAGAACCTCCTCGAGGTATGTTGATCACCCTATACTTTGTCGATACCATGAAGATTCAGGAATTTCATCTTTCAGTGGAATGTGAAGGCGACGATCTTGTTGAGGTTTAAGGTAGTGCGCCCTAAGATGACATTGTAAGAGTTTGGAGCGTGGGCCACTATGAAAGTGATATCCGTCCTTAAGATTTTCCACCCTTTGCCCATGACTACGGGAATACGGATTGCTCCTAGGGGGTAACTGATCTTTCACGTGAATCCGATCAAGGCGAACTCTACATTCTTCAAGTCTGTTTTCAACTTCCCCATGCCCAACAACACCTCCAGGAAAAGGATATATGTGGAACTTCGATAGTCGACGAGGATCCTCTTTACATCGAACCTGTCGATATCTATCGTGATGACCAGTGCGCCTTCATGAGGGTTGGCCACATGCTCCAGGTCCTCGTCCAAAAAATATATGGCATCGTTTCTCATCGGTCGAGGTCTGTTTCTCAATGATACCACTGCAAAGATGTTTGTCACATACGCATCCATGGCGCCACTTGTCTCGCCCCTTGAGGCGAAACCTCCACGGATGACATTATTGGTTCCCCTTTTCTCATACGGTATCTCTCGGATGTAGTCAAGGTGGAAATGGCAACACCTTCCTTCCTGTCGGGCTCCTAAACCTTTTACTTTTCAAGAATCCTCTCTCGATTAACGCTTCAACGTCCCGCCTCAGCATGAAACAGACATAAGTACGATGACCCTCAGTTTTTTCGAGGAGCTGGCATCATCGCCAGGTTATTGTGTTCCATTTCGTTTAACACCGTTGACATTTTTCTCGTCAAGAGAGTAAAAGTTGAGGCCTCCATAACCTAACGGTGATGCCTAGCTTTTTAGGCTGGCGTGGGTCATTCTTCCAGGCCTGTTTCGCTGGAGGGTGCGACGACCTTGATAGTCAATCATGTTATGTCGCCTCCCTCTGCTGACTGGAACCTGCATATGCCCCGCTCAACCGCTCTACGACCCGCTCCAAGTCTATGTAGGCTTTAACCCTCTTAGCCAACTTCCTCGGTGTATAGACTAACTCTACATTGAAGGTGTTCCCCACGACTCTTCCATTAGGCCCTAAGGCCCTTATGAAGGCCCGTACCACCTCTCTACCAATGATGACTTGGTCAATGTTATCCAGAATTTTGTATAAGAGGTTGTATTAACTCGCCAAATATTCGTCCTCCTGTTGTGAATGTTGTCCAGGCATCCCACATCCTTGAGGAATAATCGCTCCCCCACGTATTGCATGATAAACTTGATTTTCAAGTTATCCCAGGAAGAGACTGGCGCCTTAGGGAGGCAAAAAAAACAGTATAAAGTCGCTCCTAAGAGCGTTGCTGGAAAGAGTAGGGCAAAGTGATTGTCATCACTTTTTAGTCCTAAAACGATGACTTGTGTTTTTGTATGTGCTCTAAGGGAATGCATGTGCTATCTATGACCAACCTTCCTGAGAACTGGAGGTGGCTTATTCTTCCCAGGGAGATATTGTGTGGACTGATGGAACTGTTGCTGGACCGGTCGAGCATCGCTCGCACCTAAGGAACTCCACTTAGGCAGTGATCAAGGCCACGGTAATAATGGTCTCCTGGAAGGGAGTTTCTCTCGGTGGTTGATACAAGTCGTGAGGCCCTCTTTCATACTCCTACCCCTGCTCAGGTGCCTTGAAGGGCAGGGCCTGCAGATGGTACTCCTCAACGTTGTGGTATCCTAACTGGAATGTAGAGTATCCCGTCAAAAATGTTGGCTTACTTCCGCTTCGTGGCAGGGCCGGGTTAAGTTGTTGAATTAGGTACAGTCACCCGAGTTCGTCTACGTATATACTTGCTTTCATGTGTTAGTTCCTATGTTTGGTGGAGCCATTGTTTTGTTGTCACGCTTTCCGCAGACGACGCCAATGTTGGATCTTCGCATACTTGCGTCGGTGCCCTGACTTGTTATCAAAAGACGCGTCGTTATTTTCTTGTCCCACGGTGACATACAAGAAGGAAAGCTTGGGGTTCGCCCGTTGTTTCCCCTCCGATTACTAAGTCAGTAGAAAGTTGTGGGAGAGTAAATGTAGAAATCAAAGAATTGATTACCGTGTGAAGTGGGTAGGTGTGAGCGGTATTTATAAGCAAAGTCATTGGTTTGTTCATCTTGTTAGGGTTTTTATCGTGCTTTGCTTTGTGTGTTGAGTGAGAAGGTAACCATAGTTACTTTTGGGTCAGAGGATCTTAAATAGTTCGTTGTCAGAGCTGTTTCTAGCCATGATGAGTACTACGTGTACTTATTGTTTTTCATTAAATGCTTTTTGTCCTTTTGGTAAGACGGTATGGAAATACGAGCAACACCCTAGAGGAATTACAAGCAATGCCTTAGTGTAAGGGAGGCGACACCCAGGTTCCATCATTTTAGAAAAAGATCATCTGAATCATAGTTCTTGAAACTACCAGGGCAAAGATTAATAGGAAGAGATGAGAAACGTATGAATTATATGCAAGTTAGGGACGACCAAATTGGTGGCAGGGGAAAGGAAAGGGTGTAGAAAGAAAAATACAGAAGGACAGGAGAAGCTGAGAAACCTTCGTCAAGCTTAGGACGACCAAATGCAGAAGCCCTAGATACAAAGTGTTTTAAGAATTAAGTTTAGTTTTATTTAATTAATGATGGTTCGCTTGTTTTACTGTCAGTTTTACCTATTTAGTAGTGGTAATGTTATGTTATCACTAAATAACGTATTTTAGTAGCGCCATAACCACTACCAAAATAACTATTCAACAGTAATCATTATTTTGCGGCTAAATCAATTATCGTATATCGATAATATTTTTTTTATTGCTAAGAAGGTTTGTTAGAGACAATATATTGTTATCACTAAATTATATTATTTTCGTGACTAAATTATAATAGTCACTAAAGAGATCTTTCAATAACAATTTATTTGTCGAATCTATCTATCAGTGACAAAAATATTTATTCTAAAAACAGTTAATTAATGATACTAAAAAAAATGTTTGGGTACATTTTTGTAGTGAGAGGCTCGAACAACACAACATATTGGATGAAACTCAAAGTAAACCTTGTAAACTGTGAGACAAAAACTAAGATTCTAGCAACATAGTGTTAAGCATATTACTAAGCACAATTGATTTAGAACTTGTATTAAACACATATGTCCTAATGTTAGTAATATCTAAGTATGAACCATTGCCAACTTCTCTTGTACTTGCACCCATATATGGTTTAGAATCATAAGGAGGTGGAACACCATGTGTGATATGATTGGTAGAGTCTAATTCAGGGTACGAAACACTTTCTGAACCAACGGGCTTTGTGAAAGAAGCAGTGATAGCCTGCTGAATCACGTTATCACCAGATGATAGAGGAGATGTAACATAACTAGGCATACCATAACCAAATGAAGCGTGGTGAGGTGATGAAAGATAATTAAGGGAGATCCATATGACAACATATACGACATATGATAATATTGTAAAATTGGTGGCATGGTGTATGAAATAGTCGAAGAGTTTAGCATTGACTGAAGCATGAGAGGAACTGATGTAATGGAGGTTGTGTTGAAGATGAATAAACCTAAGTTGGATGAACCAAGTATTCTTACACAAATTGGCACTATGAACAAGGTATTATTACATAAATTGACACTATGAACCAAATTGATGATTGAGATATAACACTATGAAAGTTCACATCGAATCACTCATAGGATCAGTTAACAAGTTGTCCTATCTTTCCAAGCTGACATTAAGATTTATTCCCTCTATAACGTCGATCTTTGTCTTGTATTCTTCCATAACATAATAAAAAGGACGAGACTCAGGAGGTGGAGCGGTAGGGTTAAACAAATGATCCTCAAATGCAATTGTTTTCATAATATGCTTACCTCTTGTAGTATGTAGGGTTGGGCATATATGAACTGGTTCAGAACCGTACCTTACCTAAAAATTTGTAAAGGTACAGTTTGACCCACACATCCAAATCGCTAAACACTTTCGGTGAAATACTGTACCACTTGTCGAAACCGGTTGGAGTTATACCTTTTGTAAAAATAATTGCAATTAATTTAAAATATTCCAAGTTTATACACTCTCATAATCAATCCGATAAAACATAAATGATCATGACTTAATAATATTGTCTTCTTTATTGGATGATCATAAATCATGTCGTATTTGTTGCTCAAACTCATACCTCATAAGTCCAATCCAACTCTTCATTAAAAAAAAATACAAATAATAAGCAGATGACTGAATAGTGACTAAATATACATAGTATAACTTATGTATAATTGTGAAAACAAAGTCACGCAAGGTACAGTTCATAAAGAACAAAAGGTTTAGTTTAGGTTTTAAGTATTATATTTATTTTATTAAATCATATAATTTAAAACGGATTTTTGAAACGGTAAGATTTGCCACTTTCTAAAAGTTGATCACGCTGGTGAGTTTCTACATTCAGTAACACTGGACTAACTTACATAAGGTCATAAAGATTTCAACTAACATATATAACAACTAGTATGTTATCGTACTGGCCTTTAACTCCATTTGAAGTGATGGAGATCAACCACAGTTTATCAATAGGATGATCGCAACTAGCTACGTTGTCACATGCGAATTGGATATCATCAAGGTAATCACGCACTGCTTGATGTATGAACTTCCAAACCTTTACGTGATTAAAGAGACTCATAATGCATGTAGTAGACCAAGAACAAAATACTTGATGAAACATTTTTTTTCATTTCAAACAAGCATTCATACAGTTGTGTAATGATTTGTTAACTTGAGGATGAATTGATACTAAGAACCAGGATGAAATTTTCTCGTTACTAAAATATTGTGTAATTATGATTTGGAACATTCTCATCGATATCGACAACAACGAATGGTTCTATTGCATGAGCGCCGAAAAAGTGAGTCTCAATATCAAAAAAAAAACACAATAAGCAGTACTTGTTGTTTCGAGGATTGAAAGTTATTGACATGTTTTCTTGTTCCATAATTTAAGCGTGGACCATTCATCACAAAAGACTTTAAACACGATGAATAACTTGAAACATAGATAAATAACTAAAACTCTTTCAAATTCAACAATTCGCAGACGAAATTGCCAGATTTGAGTAGATCTGATACCATATTTGTTGAAATGAACGAGATCGAAACAATAAACAACTCTGAAATAGAACAACTTTAAGATGAAAAAATTTAAAAGAAGAAAAACATAGAAATTACCAAAAAAAATTGTAACGTTTTCAAAATTAAGGAGTAAAAATGAGTATAGATTGAAAGACTTTCTATATATGCACTATGATCCCTCATGTTTATTGGATTGAGTTCATAATCCTTAACACTTTGTGGATTGAGTTCATAATCCTTAACACTTTGTGGATGAACAACTCATGCAGACTATTGACCCCATGCGACTTATAGACCTACGCAACCCATATGATCCATACAACATGTTAGAACCATGAATTTTTATATAATATAATTTTATTGTATATGTTTACAAGTTAACCCGCGGATCGAGAGTTACTACCCAAACACAGTCCATTTTTCGTGCGGATTGTATCTAAATGAATTGAAAGTAAAACAAATGCCTAACCCAAATAGGACCCGTGAGCGGTTCACCCACAGATTGAGTCCAATGTTGAGACCCCAAATTACAAGCATACAATATTACCTCTAACACACCCACATTGACTTCAACGTCCAAATTGTGCTCCTATAGAGACATTGAATTTCATACTTCTTTAGATATATATTATATTTCATAGTTATTTTTATACTCATCATCGAATGAGAACAACGCTCAACGAACCCTTGCAAATTCACTTGAATTAGTACCATATATTTTATCATAACTTGCACACACAAATTAAAGCTTATATCAAGGATGTAATATAAGTTCAACATAAAAGAGTTATAGAAAACTCATGGTAGTATTTTTCAAGTTCTCTACCATCCTAGGTTGGCCATGACTGTCAGATACTCATCACCCTCATTCGCAACATCCTAAACTGTTATACGTATGCCTTAAAATAGAAAAAGGCATAAATTTGTTGTTTCATACTTCACACTAGAGAATATACGGATAACCTCATAAATTGTATTTAAAAAATTCTTAATTTTCTTAATATTTTCTTATTCATCTTTACTATGACAATTAGTGTAATTGGAGTCAATCATCTTTAAATACAACAGAACATGATGAAAGTAACAACTATTGTCCATAATAAGAATAGTGAATTCCAATGAGGAAGCACATCTTGCCTCAACCCCCTTTCTCAATTCAAGGACACATAATTCACACATTCAAAAAACTTTTGCATTATAACTTGAGACACATTCACAGTCTCTAACTTTCTCAACTGAATCATCTATTACATTCAATCCGTCTTGACCATTAAATTAATTATATGGTAAAATATGAATGTGCACCCTAATATTTGGGAACAACCCGAGAATCCGTCATAATGTTTGTTCTTGAAGATTGCAATTTTTAATGTTTGGTCATGCTTCAATTTCAAAAGATAATAAAACATTTTTAGGAATATCATAATTAAACTCTTTACAACCTTTATATATGTTACACTTTAGTCCTGGTTCAATCGGGGTTCGATTGAGCCCTAATAGAAGGGCTTGGAGGTTGGGTCCTAACACACATGAACTCACCCATGTGTGAAGGCGGGCAGGTTTAGGTCAATATTCAGACTCTAACCCCTTCGATTAGGGCTCACACAAGTCTCCATCGAATCAGGACTCCATTGTAATATATATATATATATTAAAGGTTTCCATTTTTACATTCCTAAAGTATTCTGCAAATGTTTTCAATTTTTAAAATATATCGAGTTAAGTTTGGATGAGAAATATGGCGGAGGGGGAAAATGAATCTCTGGTTAAACATTAAGGAACAAAATTTTCAAAACATAAATTATGGGATAGCTCAAATTGTGCACAAACATTAGTGTCAAAGTCGTATTTTACCCTTAATTGTATAAGCATGACATCATTAACGCAAATATACACCACTTGTCAGAAAAAAAACTTTATCATATTCAAATAATCACGGAGAATGAAGTTGCTGCGAGTTTATTTTTCCATATTATGACCAGTGTTATTAGAACCGGACCGACCCTCAAACCGGTGAGGGGTCGGTTCCCGGTTCGATGTGCGGTTCACTGTTCACAAGCAAAAAAAAATTGAAAATACAATTACAAACTACATAGTCTCAAACACACACAAACTACATAGTCTAAAACATACACATTACTTTCAAACACAATATAACATAACATAATTACCTCAAACTTTGAACATACATAACACAATAGTCTTAAAATCAAACACAATAGGTCTAAACTTTCAACATGACTTCTAAACCGAAGAAGTTGCTCGGTCGAACCGAAGAGAGCCACCCAAAATAAATAAATCACCCCCAAAAAAACTAGAATCGGAAATTGGTCGATTTTAGTAAAACCGAACGGTTTTTCAAAAACCGGTCAGTCCAACCCAGTTCAAATACTATTCATATGCATTTCGGTCTTTAAATTGAACCAAACTGGACAGGGGTCCGGTTCCCGGTCGGACCGTCGGTCTGGTTCGGTTCTGATAACACTGATTATGACGACTAGTCTTCTATTTTGCTTCAAAATATATTGAACTAGCTCATTGCATGGACAAAGTAGCAATATGAAAATAAAAGGGTATAAAAGTAAATGTGGTGCGTTGTAATATGAGTTTAATTGAGGGTATAATTGTTTTTGATACTAATGATATTCTAAACATGTCATAGATTATACACACATGATTATATATGAATAAACACATATGATTAATCATGTTTAATCGAGTTTATGTGTATTTTTACATATTAAAAGTATTTATACATAATTATTACTTATGTTTAAATAGTTAAAAATTATTTAAATATGAGATGTTTTAATGTCAAATTCATATACATATAAATAGTATCATTACAAATCGTATACCAATTCTACAATCGGTTAGAGTTTGATTTTCTTTTACTATGTATATATAATCATTATAAAACAAATTCACACATTTAAATTTAATTATAGGGAAAAGTCTGAAAAACGTCCATCATGTTTGACAAAAATGGTTTTTGGTACAACTTGTTTTTTTGGTGATTGTATTATGTATCATATGTTGCAAAATGGTGGTAATTGAACCTTCCGTCCAGTTACCGTTTGATTGTCCCGTTAGTTGGTCACGTTTTTTGCACGTGACCTTCACCCTTTAATATTTTAATGAAAAAAAATCTGAAATGACCTAAATACCCCTAAGATGTTTCTTGTTCCTTTCAACTTCATATTCGGTTTTTGTGAAAGGAGTGTTGTCATCCCAACCGGTGCAGAGTTGAAGACCGTGCGTTCCATCCCTTCCGAAGAATTTGAAGTTCCAGCCCTTGCGAAGAATTCCAGCCCTTCCGACGAATCCCTTCCGAAGTTCCAGCCACGGTCGAAGTTGCAGCACTGTTTGCGACGCTCCTTTGCAAAAGTCTTCCTTCGGTAAGTGACTCTTTCTCTGTAAGAAAGGAAACCGATAATCAGCTTTTTGTTGCTATAATCGTTCGGCTTAGGGTTTTCTTTGGGTTTGTGGTCGAAAGTCGAGTCATTTATGTGGTTTATGTGTTTGAGAATGGTGTTTATGGAGTTATGTGTTTTAGAATGTTGTTAGATATTGCGGTTTTGCTTGATTTTTCTGTGCTAATGTTCGGTTAATATGCGAAAAGATGTTGAATTTGGTGGATTTTGCTTGATTTTTCTGTGTCAATGTTCGGTTGTTATGCGAAAAAAATGTTGATTTTGCTGTGTGAATGTTCACCAGAATATGTTAGTCCAAAACCATACGGATGCAGGGATTAAGTCGCGCTTTTGGGGAGCTGCGTGTGCGTACAACTACCATCGACACAAATCCCATATGGAATGGCTGAAGCAACACTTCAGGGGTGCTTGGGAGTACCTATCTCAGATTAACACCAAAACTTGGTACAGGTATGAATTCCACCCAGATTCGAAGACTGATTTGGTGGTGAATAATTGCAGTGAATCTTGGAATGCAAAGATACTAGAAGCCAGGGATAAGCCTCTTGTCACGCTTATGAAGACTTTGAGACGGACAATTATGAAAGATTTTTAGGACCGGAGGCACGAGGCTGCACAACATGAAGACTCTCTGATGTCCAATGTGATTGAGAAGATTAAGAAAAACATTGCATCTGCAAGAGAAATGAACATATTATATGCGGGTCAAGGTGAGTATGAGGTGATAGTTGGAAGTGCTTACAAGTACAAAGTTGACCTTACAAATAAGACTTGTAGTTATGTTCAGTGGGACCTGTCTGGCATACCTTGTGCCCATGCCTCGGCTTGTCTGATGAATGCCCGAGTTGAATTTGATGAATACGTTGACCGTTGTTATCATGTTGACACAATGAGGAGGATATATGCACCCTTGATACACCCATTGTCGGGTAGTGAAGATTGAGTCAGGGTAGATGCGTTGCCAATTGACCCTCCCGTGTTCAGAAAGCGCTCTGGAAGACCTAAGAAAAACGGACTAAGGCTGCTCATGAAAAGATTAATAAGGCGTCTACGTCTTTGACAAAGCACGGGTCAAGACAGTACTGCTAAAGTTGTGGACAAACAGGACATAACAAGATGGGTTGTCCATTGGTCAAGGAAGCAGCATTTCAGACTACCCACGGGAACCCCAGCACTCAAACCTCTCAACCCACGCAACCGTCACAGGTATTACTGGTTTCTGTATTTTGAACAAAATGGTGATTTATATGTTTTCTGTATTTTTGGATAGCGAAAGAGGAAGATTAGAGCGACTGCTGAATCATCGCAAACTAGACATTCAGGACACATAAGTACAGCTCCAGCACAGTTATGGAACCACATATGGAACCACCAGGACACCAAAGTCGGGAACCAGCAGCACCGCCAACTCGGGAACCACCAGCCCATCCAAACAACCTTGAAAACGACGATGATTTCGTGTTTGTTTCAACTGCTCCACCAGTGTTGTCAAGTTGCAAGGACCTTGTGCTGTTACCACAACCCCTAAAGACTAAGAAGACCAAAGTATTTCAGACCGGTTTTAGAAAATCACCGAGGAAAGTGAAATTACCGAGGGCTATCAAAGATAGATCCACTTAGTGATGTTCTGTTTGTTTAGTGTTCATTTTGTGTGTGGTAACATTTTGTGGATGATATCATTTTGGGTTGGTTTAGCGACATTGATATGTTTTGTGTTGGTTTTTGGTTTATTGACATTGGTATGTTTAGTATTGGTTTATTGACAATGGTATGTTTAGTGGCAATGGTATGTTTAATGAAAGTAGTGTTTCAGGTTTTTTATATGTTGGTGCAGGTTCAGTTTAATGGTTCACTTTACTGGTGTTTCAGTTCTGTTTCAGTTAACATGATGGTGGAGTCATCCAAATTTTGATGGATAATACGACTTCATGTTTGATTTGTGGTATTACTTCAGTCAACATGTTTCTGTCTTTGCATACCTCACGTTCAACATGTTTCAGTAATGGTGGTTTTTAGTACAACAAGTTCACTATTTCTATGCTGTTAGGAAACATTGACAGAAACTGATTTGCAACATGTCCAACATTACATTTGTGCTCGTCTAACACAACATAAAACATAGACTGAAGTACATTACATATTGACACAAACAGGAAGACCTAAGATCACAATCGTTATTGAAATTACAACTTTTGTAAGATATTGCTCCCTCTGACGCAGGGACACAATTTCGTCATTCAATTCCGTTCGGATTGTCTCGAACTTCTTCAGAGCTCTCCTTCCATAATCGCACATTGAAGGGTCTGCCCATTCAAAATAATTGCAATGACCACCAGTTGTGGACGTTTTCCACTAACGAAAACTGAAAAATCGAACTAATTAGGGTGAATTAGGGTTTCAGAAAAATCGGACAAATTAACATCAAATTACCGAGTATCTTGGGCATCCATAAAACATCCGTCCGAAGTTCTTTGACGTCCCAACTGGAATTGCATGCGACAACAACCCACAATGGAATAATCGACAAACATACTCCAGGGATGGGTTCGACACATACTTCGGATTGGAAGATGAAGACGAACAGTGAGAGTACTTATCAGGAGCCATGAAGAAATTCAGACGCAGCTCTTCAAGGATTCCACCGAGGAGCAGCACTTCACCGACTTCACCGAGGAGGAGCTCTTCAAGGATTCCAACACAAACTGGCAGGATCTCCTACATATAAACAACAGGGCAAAAACGGAATTACAAATTATAACTTTTCCAGGGTTGGTCACGTGACCAATCACGTGACAATTTAACGTACAAACTGAATGGCAGTTAGACGGAGGTACCCAAAACAATCGTTTGCAAACATGTTGTACCTAAAACAATCGTGAGGGTTGAAAAACCATTTTGGTCAAACATCATGGACGTTTTTCAGACTTTTCCCTTTAATTATATAAATAATTTCTAACAATGCAATGATTTTAAATTCTAGAAGAATTTAATATTTCTGCTTAAAGTAAAGATCATAATCAAACCGTGAACCGATCTTACTGATGGTCCAACTCTCTCAAAAGACCATCTTGTAAGTCGAACCTGGTTCAAAATATAAAATCTGACGATTTGTTGCAAACTACCCAGTTTTCCATAAATTGGACAGTTTTTCAGTTCATTAATTAAATGGTTAATTACTTAAATAGTTACACATGTTTGACCATTGTGCATAATGGTTACACATGTTTTAAAATATGACAAATTGGTTTTGCTATTGTTCATCGTCAAATATCATCGTTAATTACTATTCATGACAATATTACCCCTCTTCTCCTTCATTGTTCTTCATCTTCCGTGGCTTGGCCTTCTCCTTGCCTTACTGATCAATGTGGTTATTCTCCTCGCCTTGTCTTCTTCAATAGCGGTGGAATCGTCGACCCAATATTCAACTACGACGTACTAGGGTTAATCGTCTTCAAGTACAATCTCCAAGACCCCAAATCCAAGTTACTCCCTGCAACTGGGACAACGTTTTCTGCGACCGCCGTTCCAACCTCGTTGCCGAGCTCCGCCTCGACAGTTCACAAACAGAGAGAAGGGATTTCTTCAATTTCAAGATCCAATTCAAGCAGAACGCCAAGACCTAATTCAAGATCCTCGAAAATCGGAGACCCCATGAGAAGGAGCTTCAGCGGGAACCCTTTCCAGAAACGTTCTATCGTCATTACAGTTAAATTGTTGTAAGCCATAAGAATCTTCAAATTTTGCTTTTAATGTGGACAAGTTATGTTATTTCCAGTCTTTTGATGAGGAATTGGAGCTTTATATTATGCCCATGCTTCTGGTTTGCATTTTCTAGGTGTTGGGTATTGATTGTAATTTCATAGCTTGAGTTGATTGATGCATGTTTCTCAAAATCTATTGTTCTAGATTTCAATGTATTCTATTCTGGATTTCAACTTGCTTTGTCCAGTGAATTTTTGCTTCTGTTGATAGATAGACATTTGATTCCACTTTCAATTTTATCATTTTATATATAAGAATGAATGTGTCTTTATCTTTTTATATATAAGAGGGACTCCACATCTTTTTTCTATGGATTGTGGCTACCTTCATCCATTACAGTTCAATCGTTGTCAATTGTTCCATGACGGTACCTTCCTCCCAAAACAACTGTTCTGTATTTTTAGATTGATTTCCAAGAAAGGGTAAATAAAGCATTGGAGATCTTCTTTCACTCTAATTTAATCTTTCCTCATAGTGATTTGTAGGAGGGTGAAGCGAAGGAAACACGGTGCAAGGACAAGAAGAAGAACAGTGGTTGGAAGGAGGAGAAAGCTTACAGAGTATAATAGTCATTTAATAAATAAAAAGATATGTTAAAAAAATTAATTAACGGAAAAGAGTAACAACTAATGACGGAGTAACGAATTAATCACACTGAAAAAAAATATGTGTAACCATTCAGTCACACAACAAAACTAATTAATCACATTTTGAAACATGTGTAACCATTTTGCACAATGTGCAAATATCTGTAACCATTTAAGTAATTAGCCCATAATTAAATGAACAAAAATTAAAAAAGAATAAGACAAACCATGAAATTATAGAAGCAATTACTAAGGAGACAAAATTCTGTTTCCAACATCTTTATCTACATCTACGTATCCCTCGTCGGTAGGGGTGAGCATAAAAAATTGGTCGGTCGAACTGGTTCACAAACCAAACGATTTTTTGTAAAACTATGGAGCGGTTCAAAAGAGGTACAAAAAAACGATTCGCAAACGGTAATCCGTACCACTTCTTGTACCAGTTTTAATATAATATAATATTATATTTAATTATTAACATATATACTCTAAACCATTAAACCAAAGTTAGTTCGGTGATCATTAAACCACTTCTTGGATTATGATGTATGGACTATGAATTATGGTTTAGGGTTTATGTATTATGTATTATTATAGTTTTTTTAGATATATAAAGTGGTTCGGCCGAACCGGTACAATAAATCAGTCAAAATCTGGAGCGACCAAAAACTGGAGCGGTAAACCGTAACTCTTTAAAATGTGGTAAAGGTACGGTTCATGAACCGGTTCGGCCCCGAACCGGTTCATGCCCACTCCTACTCGTTGGCAGCATTGAGTCCTAATCGGCCTCCACCTCAACGATTTTCATCAACTTCGTCTTCTCTGGCAGCAGCAGAGGGCCATGTGAAAGGGGTTGCAAGAAAGAGTCATATGAACAAGGCTAGAGGAGGGTAAGACTGATCATTGGCGGGTCAGGCCAGTTTTGGAGGACCGAGATCGAGTTTGGCCAAAAAAGCCCGCCCGAGTCGGTCTTGCTTGACTCGGGCCGGTCTCGGTCTTGGACTGATTTTTTTGGTAAAAAATAAATCACTTGGATTGACAAAAAAAAAATCATTGAAGTTTTGATCTTGAACCTGCTCGCTCCTCGTCTTCCGTCGCATTTTCCTTATGGAACCGACCCAAGGGTTGAATACTTCAAGATCATGAATTAATAGTGTTTCAAGGGTTACACCATGAATTTCTACGGTTTTCTTCAAGGTCGGTCCGGTCCTAGTCAGACTTTTGGGGTAAAAGCCCGAGCCCGAGCCCGGCCTTGAAGAAAAAAACTCGTATGTTCGGTCTCGATCCTAGTTGGACCGGTCCAGAACCGGTCTTATCGAGAATTCGGTTCAATCAGTCTTGTTTGATCACCCCTATAATAGGGTGCATGTGAAAGAGGGTTTTGCGTGTGAAATAACATTGGGTTAATTGTCAATTTGCCCCCTAATGTTTGGACCGAATTTAAGATTCCCCCTTAAAGTTTAAAAATTTAAATTTTAGTCCTAATGTTTGGACGAAATCAAAAATCCCCCCATTCCGTCTTAAGACCGTTTATTTAAAACGGTAAGCCCGACACGTGACTTGCATATGCATTTTCTTAAAAAAAAGACACAAATGCCCTTCCACTGCTTCTTCTCCATCTCTCCATTCCACTGCAACTTCTTTCATTGGCACTTGGCCACTTCCCCATTTCTAGTAATCTGTAACTTCAACTCCATTGATTCAGCTTGGTGGATTGGTTCCCCTGCGTTGACATTCAAAAACTAAGTCGTCTTCATGGATACTAAATCTGGAGATGGAATAGAAGCTTATATTAGCTTGAATCAATGGAGTTGAAGTTACAGATTACTGGAAAATGGAGAGATAGAGAAGAAGCAGTGGAAGGGCATTTGTGTCTTTTTTTATAAAGAAAATGCATGTGCAAGTCACGTGTCGGGCTTACCGTTTCAAATAAACGGCCTTAAGACGGAATGAGAGGATTTTTGATTTCGTCCAAACATTAAGACTAAAATTTAAAATTTTAAACTTTAAGGGGAATCTTAAATTCGGTCCAAACATTAGGGGGCAAATTAACAATTAACCCTAATATTTGAACCGGCAAATCGACAATCAGACCGTTTAAACCGTAAACCAATCTATTCTGGCTGATACGATTCTGATGGATATATCTTCTATTTTTTAAAATCTCTCTATTTGTTTCATTTATTTTTCTTCCAAATATTAGATACTGAAAAGCATTTCTTGCAGATCTTTTTCTTTCTCCCGTCTCTTCTTGCGCTTTGCTGTCTGCGAGAGAGCAGAGGCCAAATTGTTTCTCCACTGGCTTCTTCTTCCTCGGAGCCACAGCCACAAGTGCAGCAATCTTCTCCTTGTTTCTCATTGATTGCAGTTTCTGCAGCTTCTTTGGAGCTGTCAGATCATCGAGGTGAAGTGATTACCTAGCTAAGGAAAAGCGATTTGGGCCCAGAGTCATGAAACCAATTCAACCGCCACCTGGAGCAGCCTCGAACACCGGCCGGAGTAACAGCAGCTCCCGGCGTCGGCGGGACCTAACCCTACCTATGCCCCCGAGAGACACCTCCCTCGCGGTGCCCCTCCCTCTCCCACCGTCCACGAATATCGCGGCATCGACGAGTCACCACTCGAACAACTCAGTGGGCATCCAGCATAAGCACGTCTTATCTGAGCTCGAGCGGGTCAACCGAATCGGAAGCGGCGCCGGAGGGACCGTGTACAAGGTGATCCACCGGCCCTCCGGCCGCCTCTACGCCCTCAAGGTGATCTTTGGCCACCCTGAGGAGTCCGTCCGCCGCCAGATCTGCCGCGAGATTGAGATCCTAAGGGACGTGAACGACCCCAATGTGGTGAAGTGCTTCGAGATGGACGATCGCAATGGCGAAATCCAGCTCTTGTTGGAGCTCATGGACGGCGGATCGCTCGAAGGCGTCCTCATCCAAAACGAGCAGAAGCTCTCGAAATTGACTTTCCAGATTCTGAGCGGTCTCGCTTACTTGCATCGTCGAAGGATCGTCCATCGTGACATAAAGCCCTCGAATGTGCTCGTGAACTCCCAGAACAAGGTCAAGATCGCTGATTTTGGAGTCAGCAGAGTTCTGGAGCAGACCATGGATCCCTGCAACTCCTCGGTTGGGACCATAGCATATATGAGTCCTGAGAGGATCAACACAGATCTGAATCATGGAAAGTACGATGGATACGCTGGTGATATTTGGAGTTTCGGCGTCAGCATATTGGAGTTTTACCTTGGGCGGTTCCCTTTTACCGTTGGGAGGCAAGGCGATTGGGCTAGCCTCATGTGTGCGATCTGTATGTCGGATCCGCCACGAGCGCCACCGACGGCCTCGCTTGAGTTCCGAGACTTCATTGGTCGCTGTTTGCAGAGGGATCCAGCTAAGAGATGGCATGCTACCCAATTGCTGAGGCACCCATTCATATCGCAGCACAATCAGGTTCCGCTGCCGAACCTCCACCAACTTCTTCCTCCACCACGCTCTTAATTACTGTTCTTAGTTGCAATCTGCTGATGATTATTGCTTTTCTCTGTATTTCTAATGGAGGTAGAGGGTGGTTGTTTCTTAGGAAGAATTGGGGTATCTATTCAACATTTCTACCAGTTGTTTTTCTTAATGTTGCTATTAAAGGAAAACGCTTCCATTATCGAGTTTCGAATCTTCTCTGAATAGCTTTATGCTATCTTTGATGGATCCTTGAAACCCTAATTTGCTGAAGTGCTAAATCTTGCTACTTTTAGACTCTGAGTTAGTGAGAAATCATTCAAATCATTAGAATTTTCCAAATTCAATAGGTGGGGGCGACATGAAGAGACAGAAAACTTAGCCCAGCATAGCAACCTTTTCTAGGTGTGGTAATTTGTGTTTTCCAGAAGAGTTCCTTCTTGCTACCAATTTGGTTTCTTACAGGGTATTACTTATTAGCTTTGCTCTGGTACTCAAATTGCTCTGTAATTTTGAAGAACCTTGTCTTTTTAAATTTTGTCTATATTGGCACTGTGGGGGATCATATGAGAAAGAAAAAATTAATTTGTGTTATTGTCATGAATCTGTTTCGGCAGCGCCTTTTCATATTCTCTTCTTTTGCCAAGAATGGTAATATTTTCCCGTAGAGTATATTGATATGTGTTTAGCAATGATAATGCATCCACTATAGAATTTGCTATTATTATTAATCTAATGCAATTGAGTTGATGTAGTGATGTACATATATTTTGGTGAATTTATTATATTCCTTTCTGTCTCTCTCTAGTCTTATAGAGTTGGGCTGCAATTGTTGGTTATTGTGGTGTATTATATATCACCATCGTGGAAATTTGCCGGGTGAAGTGAACTAGGTGAATAAAGAAGACCTTCATGTTGTCCTAGAATCGTTTTTACCTAAACTCCAGCTTTTCGAATAGATATGGTGAGTTCACAACTAAAGCATGTGGCATTTTGCATGATATCTACAGTGTATGTTTTCCCTTGTTCTTTATGGATAAAGATCCTGATATATTATAACTACCAGTATATATGTCTCAGTCTGACAAATGCATACATTTGTATGTCATTTCATGACATGATTCTGTTGAGGCTGGAATATAGATATGGGTTTTTTGGTATGAATTTTATATTGCTGCTGCCTATTTAAGATACGAAATGAATTCATTTGAAAATAGTATTTATAGTTGTAGCTATTTGTGTTGGCTGTTTTGGTGCTTGTCATTGCTTGGTTTTTCATCATTCTGGAGCAATAAGTAGGCATTCCCTGACTACTCTTTATTTTTGTAGCAAGGATTGCCTTTATTAGGCTAAGCATGTGCTGTTGTTGGCAAATTGCATTTCATATTGGTCATACATCTGTTGTTTGGTTCTTTTTTAATGTCAGGCTGCTTTTAGAACATATACTTCAATGTTTGTTTGAAACTGATTTTATATCTATCAACAAGAGGGAGGTAGACCTATAAATAGTCAAGTACATATTTTGAGGATCCGCTATATGTTTGGTCCGTTTGGATGTTTTGATTTGATAGGGTGTATTCTCGGGGTTCTACTTTGGAGCAATTTGGTATGTTGTTTAGGTTACCTATTGCATTGCAATTTCAACAAAAGGATGAAATTTAGGGCCAGAGACCCGATATTTTGATCGACTCCGGAGTGTTAAGCGTTCAGATTTCGTGTATCAATTATAAATAATTTGACATAAGATTTGGAATTAACTAGCACAGGAAATTGGTGGTTATTTGATGCCAGTTATAGGTTAACAGACCAGTCTGTTATTGATGGTTATTTGTTACCTTAATTTTCATATTATTATTTTTCCTTTCACATTTTCCCTTTTTAAGAAAAAAAAATCCTTTGAAATTCTTATATTGTTTAAATATGAAATGGCTAAATTCATACTTAAATTAATTTTCCAAAATTAATTATAAAATAAAATAGATTCAAAATAAAATAGATTCAAAATAAAATTCCATTAAATTAATAGAAATGTAACCAAGATAGCTTTTTGCACTTGGAAAATGTTATGTAGCATAATAATAATAATATGTGTTACTACCTATAAAATCAAAATGGTTGAAGTTGAGGTAACAATTTAATTTATAATCCATCCACTATTTGGGCGGTAAAAGTAAATTAAAATTAATCTTGATTTTTAAATATTTTTCATTTATTCTTAATAATGCGAGTAAATTCCTTTGCAAATATTGTTATGTGGAGTATTAAATTATATATAGTATTTCTTCAAATTGGATTATTGGTCAATCAACCTTGTAAATCAAATAAAGGCAACGCCATCAAAATTACGCTCGTAGCGAATATAATATTGGATTATCTCACGCAAGCTTTTGAACAAATGTATTAACTTTCAGGTTAATTATATCAACAATTTTTTATATTGATAAATGTGATCATCATCAATCAATATATATATATATAATAATTTGGTTAAAAGATATAATATGATCACAAGTAAGCAAATTGAAATTTTGCATTCAATATGATTGGTCAAACACTCTATATGTTCCAATTAGACGTGTGCCATCACATTTATGCTTAGGTCGACATGTTCAAATGTTCTAAAACTCATCGTTAAATCTTAAAACCGTTTTATTTTAGCTTAATTTATCACTTATTTATCTTCAAAAAATAATTGTTAACATGTATTTTTCTTCATAAACTTAGTTCTCTAATTTGTTTTAATTGTATATTTGTTAAAAAAAAAAAAGCTTTATTAATACATTTGATATTTTCAGCCAATTTTATTAAAAAAAACATTTTTATATAAATCATATCATAATCATTAAAAATAAAAGAAAAAAAATATACAAATTAAATGTGTATTTAATATAGTTATATATTTGATAAAATGCTTTACATTATTTTTATAACTAATATTATGAAATTTCAAATATATTATTTATTCATCTTTTTCGTTTTGTTCATTATTAAAATACAGTATACTTTTTATGGTTAATTACTTAATTGGTTACACATGTTTAACCATTGTAGAGAATGTTTACACATCTTTCAAAATGTAATTAATTGGTTTTGTTGAGAGTTTTAATGGTTACACATAATTTTTTTACAATATGACTAATTGATTAATCCCTTAGTGAATCGTCAAAATTTCCGTCAATTTCGAATGCAGGTAACACGTGACCCCTGTTTAACTAATTTATGACATTTGAAAAGACTTTTATGCCCTTCTGATGAGCCCCCTATTTCCCCCCATTTATGTTAGAAGAATGTTTAGTTTCAGATTTTTTCAGTGAGGTTTTCCCGTTACTTCTCCTCTCCCCAAGTGCTCCATCTCCGTGCAAAGGCTCAAGTATATTCTTTGTCACTTACTTCTTTTCTTCATGCAGAGTTCAATATGTCGGTTTTTCTGTTTGCGGTGGCCAAACGAGTGAGGAGTTGCTGAAATCGCAATTGTCGTGGTGGTTCGAAGGCTCCATTGTTAGTTCTTGTGATTGGGAACATCTTTTCTCCGTGTGATTACCTTTGATCGTCTCTTGAGTTTGACTGATCAAACATTTGAACCACATTTAGTTTGTTTTTTTTCTAAAATTGCGACAGACCCATGGTGAAATATTTTTTTTTTGCGAAAGTTGTTCTTCAAGTTGTGGAAAGTAGTATACTTACGTGTTTTGGTGCATAAGGTTACAATTTTTATGCAAAATTAGTAGTTTTGATGTTCAAATTTTAGCATTTATTGGTTTTTAAGCGTGAAGTTTACTGTAGTTTTGTTTAAATGGTTGTTTTGTTCCAGTTAGTGAAGTTTGTTGTATTATGGTTCCGTTTTTTTGGACTTCAATGTTTGTTAAAAAAAACTTTCAAGTTGCTAATTCAGTTTATATTCTAATGTTATCTGTTACTGATTCAGGAAAAATTTACAATATCGATTGTTTGAAGTTGTTGCTTAATGGATACCATTGTGACGGTTGTTATCCGTCACAGTAGAAAGTGGATTGACAAGGGGGAACCGAATATACGATGGTGAACTTGAACCACTCCATGTCCCGTACGAGAAGTTAAACTTTTACGCATTGACCGAATTAGCTGAAGTGTACTGTGATATTGTGACGACTGGATCTATCTTTTGGTTGCCTCCTGGTGGAAATCCAAACACTGATCTTGAAGCCATCACTTCCGATGCCAATCTTAAACCAATACTAGAGCGTCAAGAAACGACGACAGAGTTTAGTATGTATGTAATGCCCCCGTTTGATCGAGAAGCTTGTGCAAAGGATCCATTCCTTATGCAGCTCCGCAACAAGGTGATAAACAAGACTCGTAGATCTTGTCGTGCGAAGGAGCCTTAATTGATTATTGACCGACAACCAACAAATGGCAGTAGCAAAAAGAGAGTCCTACATAATGAGAATGGGAAGAAGAAAATGCTTCCTAACACAGTCTCCGAAATGAGTGATTCCATGGGCGAAATGAAGAATCTTCTCAATGATTTAAGGAACTTCAAGTTTCCCAGTGACAGTGAAAAGGAAAGTGATGAGGACGAAGAAGATTCTGATTTTGTATCGAATGAGAGGATCGACGATGACGATACAAGTACGGATGATGATGCTGAAGTAAGTGAAGAAATTAATAAACATGAGTAAGTAGATGGTCCTGGTGCTGATCCGACAGACCTGGGCCAGAGCATCCCTACCAATCGAAAACCAAAATATGATAGAAAGAGTAAATCAACAAAGAAAGTAGACTCCATGGTTGGCTGGGAAGAATCCTGATTTGGAGATGATGTTAGCGAATGTGGAAGCGGGTTTACAATAAGTATAATACTAATTATTAATTGTCGTATGAACTAGGCGAAAAAACAGGTAAGGGAAAAAAGTTGAAAACTTCTCCAAAGTCGACATATGTTGATATCGAGAACGATGTCGTATCTTCAGCACCATTTCAATTAGAAACAATAGAAATCATTCTGCCTGATCTACCAATGAAAATGGTTTTAACCAAAAGGACAAGACAACACAAAAGGCCAATGGGCCAGTTTAGATATTCGGGTGGCATGCGATATACACACTAAACAGACTGTGAAATATGTGTTCTGGTTTTTGTCAAATATATTTTGTGGTAGTTGGAAACCCGTTTGGGGGTACCTCTGTTGCTTTAGTACTGACTTATAGGCCTTACAAGGTTGAAAATGTTTTGTGTGTTGATGCTTAACTTGTTCTGGATGTTTTGTTGTAACTGGATGTTTCGGTGAACATTGTTGTTCTAGATGTTTTTGTTGTAAATGGATGTTTCTGTGAACCTTGGAATGAAATAGGTTTGGTCATACTGTTACGACACTTTATCTATTTAATCACGTTTATATGAAACATGTCAAACTATTTAATCACGTTTATATGAAACATGCCTAACTATTTAATCACATACTACGCTTACAAGTTCACCTATTAATCACATTTTAAGAAAACACACGTTACCATTTAATCACATTACAAGGAAACATATATAACCATTTAATCACATTCTAGGAATACATATGTAACCATTTAATCAAGTTTCAATTTAGAATGAACACCTTACTAACAAATATTATTCAATGAAAGCTAGGATCTGAACAACTGAAACCCAAGTTCGGAAGAACATCAGTACATAATACATATTCTTGCTTCCATTTCAACCCAATATTCAACAATAAATGGAAATACAACTACTTCATCAGTACATTGATCAAAAGTAAAGAACACACAATAATTAATGCAGCATACAACTTCCAAAGTCTTCGATTTACAGCAGCTGCAGCAACTCTTGCATTCTCAACTTCAGATTTCAATTGTCCCTCCCAAACTTGAAACTTGAATATTGTGTTTCTTCCATAGGGGCACATGGGTGGATCTTCCACAGCCAAGATTTTGTACGGACTGCAAAAGATAAAGAATCATAAACTAGTACCTTGGGAAACCATAGAAAATTGGCGATTGAGTGCAATTAGGGTTCTTACCAAAATTAGGGTTTATAAGAAAAGAAAGTCAAATTGGGACAATATACTCAAAATCCTTTCAATTACCTCAAAATGGGAGCAACCATGGAACCTACGACTAAAATTCTTCCAAGTAACCGCAGATTTGACGGAGGAAATCTAACTTCAGAAACACAATTTGGGCCTTTACACTGCAAATGTATAAGTCATGGAAACTAGAATGGGAACGAAGATACCCAGAATGATCGCACCGATTGAGGGGGACGAACTCAGTGCTTTCCTTTTTCATGGGCATTTTCGAAGTAGGCGGGACCCCAACTGAACAATTGCAATTGCTATTCAATTATAATAGACGAGTCAATTAAGGGTTAAGGGTAGACGAACATTTTTGTAACTTCATATGGGTTAAGGGTCACGTGCTACGCACATGACTGAGTTTACAGTGATTTTTGACAATGAACAGTAGCATAACCAATTAGTCACATTTTGAAACATGTGTAATCATTCTGCACAATGACCAAACATGTGTAACCAATTAAGTAATTAACCATACTTTTTAAGTAATCTGAAAATTCTTACTTTTAACAACATAAAAATATATATATTCAAAATACTAATAATTTATCTCTCTATATAGTATATATGTAATCACAACATTATTAAGGTATCGCTATATAATAATAATAGTAATTAATATTTAATATTGTTTTTCTATACATGTGTAATTAATTCTAATATTAATGTATAAATACTTTCATTATATATAATTTTATTATGATATTTGTATATTAAATTAATTGTCAACCAATTATTCAATAATTATTTCTTTTTATGTAAATACCTAATTTATGTTGAACAATTTACTTTATAATTATTATTTTTTCATACATTCATCATCTACTTTTTGACCAAAACAAAATCATCTATTTTGTGAAACAACAAATAGTGAAGTGGTATAATATTAATACATATTAATTTGAGATTATATTAATTATGATAATAACAACGATACTTTAGATTAAGAGCGGTTTGATATTATATTTTTATTAACTAATTCAGTTATAATTTATATATATTAATTTGACTATAATTATAATTGTGACAAATAAGTTTTCTGATGCATTTTCTCACTGCTACTGTTAAATTAATCTATTTTAATAGATCAATGTCAAGTATAAAATTAGGCCTGGGCAAAAATAACTGGTTCGACCGAACCGTACCTGAACCGTACCGGTTTCGAACCGGTTTGGCTGAACCGGTTCACAAACAAATGTTTTTTTTGAAAAAATATGGAGCGATTCAGAAGAGGTATAGAAAACCAGTTCAGAACCGGTTAACCGAACCACTTTTTGTACCAGTTTTAACCTTAAATATACTACTAAACCAGACAATATTTAACAGACCAGACTAGAGTCACAGACCAGACCAGCCACTTTCAGACCTAATTCTAAATTCACTAATTCAGTCTCAGACTCAAACGATTTCAGTCTTAGACACAGAAGATAAGCTGTTCAGTCTTAGACCAGAGTCTCTCTTCAATTTCGCAAAAAATGCTCGACACAGTGTATTCATCATGAAATCTCGACTCGCATCTGTTGCACAGAAGCCTTTCCCGTAAATGGTCGCTTCGTGGTGTCGAAGAGAAGGTTATTCCAAGCAGCATTGCTAATGAGAAGAATGAAAAAGATCCAATTCTTCCTTCGCCATCACGTAGAGGTAACTGTTGTTCCTCCATAAAGACAATTAGTTATCTACAAAGTCACCATGTGGTCTATATTTTGTCAAAATCTGCTTAAAGCGTGAAAATCAGAGCATCTAGATAGATGGTCGGGGATTTATCAGAAAGAGGATCTGTTGGCTAATAAGCATAGTCGCAATTTTCTGGCAAGTTGTCACAGAAAGATGAAGACAAGACAACATTTGTTTTTGTTTAGTTCGATGTTTGTTTATGTTGATTGAATCTGTGTCACGTTGTGGATGATGACAGGGATATTCTGTAACAGCAAATCAGGTCGACTTTTCTGGACCGTTGTTGTCTCAAAAGCATGGAGTGAACGAGCTCTTAGAGAAGCACGAACGCCATATCCGCCAAGCAACCCGACAATCATGGTTCCAAAGAGGTATTGCTATTATTTCATAACAGAAGAAGAGTTTATGATAGAAACACAGCAAATGAATGGAGTTGTTGAATTTTCTGCATTTCAGCCAAGACAACGGAAGCCAAATAGATCTTAATGAATGCTGAGGATTCAGAAAAACTACCTTGAAAGTGAAGTAAGTACATACATAAGAAGAGTCTGCTGATGGGTGCAAACAAAAACCCACAAGAAATAACAAACAACACAACTCAGTGGTGGTAGTGGATGAACGATAACTTGAAAAGCATATGTATTTATAACTAGATCGAAGTTTATTCTGAGATTCTGTTCTGTGATGGTTGGTGTATATATGGAGTGAATCTCTGAAGAGACATGGATCCATCTCTACGCAATAAAGGAGGTCTGTCTGGTTTGTGGATGTCTATCCAATGTATGTATGCAATCAATGCAGAGAACAGAGAATAGGATTCTCTTATAGAGATGGGTTAGTAAGTGAATATATAAATATATAAAGTGGTTCGGCTGAACCGGTTCAGAACTGGTACGGTAAATTGTCCAAAATCTGGAGCGGCTAAAAACTGGAGCGGTAAACCGTACCACTTCTAAAATGTGGTAAAAGTACGGTTCTGAACCGGTTCGGCCCTGAACCGGTTCATGCCCAGCCCTATATAAAATTCTCATTGGCATGTCACATAAGTCACTTTAAAAACCTCTAAATATTCTCATTCATTTCAAAGTTAAGTTATAAAACTTTAATCATTCTTTTATTTAACATGTATGTTTATGATTTCGACATATTATAAACAATTTAAACTCTATAATAGTAAAAAAGAAATAAAATTGTAATTTATATTTATTTAAATATTAAATAAATTTTATAATATGTATTATAAAGAATAAATTAAATTTACTTTTACTGCGCAAAGCGCGGGTCAAATACCTAGTTAAATATAAATTGAATAGGGTTAATTACATCACCAATAACTTATGTTGACAAATGTGATTGAATAGTTGAAATATGAGTTAAATAATTACTAATATTTCACATTGTAACTAAACGGTTTCCAAAAACAAAATGAGATATTAAAATACCTTTCTTCATCATCCTTTATTCTTCATCTTCAACTTCCGACATTCATCTTCTTCACGTTTCTGAACCCAAATTTTTGAGAGCGAAATACACCAAAAATCAAATTTATAATGTATTTTGAACCCAAATTTCAGATTGTTGGGTTCCAAAAAACACCAGAATTCTGATTTATGATATTTTTGGACCCAAAATATGAAATTTGTGTTCTAATAAGATCAGAAATTAGTTTCTAGTGTTTTTGGAACCCAGAAAATTGAATCTAGGTTCTATTGAACTCATAGTGTTTAGAAAATTTCAGGAACTTGTACAAATAGGAGTGTTATGCATTGTGTAAAGAGGGAACATAAATCAAATAAAAAAAAAAAGGAGAAGCTCTCTCAATCGATTTCATTACATCATTGCTCCAAGAAGTTCCCCATGTATATGATTCTTGTTTATTTATGCATAATATCTCTCTCTCTATATATGTTGTTATAATACATTAACGATCTCCATGTTAGGTTAAGTTTATATATATATATATATCAATGGTTATTTATTTATTTACATTGTTTAACTTTTTGTCTTATATTTTCTTTAACATTTAATTACTTGATATTTTTATTACTAAGATATTAAATTGTGAAAATCTTAGTTATTGTACTCTCACCTTTTATATATATACATATTTCATGCTTGTGTAGTTTTTTTATAGTTTGATCCTAACTCATAAAGAATTTAAATTTCTTATAATCAATATACTGTTATTTTTGTAAATATCTTTTAAAAAATGATAAATTAAGCGAATAGAGTACTGAAAGGGCGGAATTTCAACTACATTTTTATTATGTAACAGAATCCCCGAACTCTAATCTCTGAACGTAGACCGTTTTGAAATCCTAGGTTTTTAATTTAATTATTTTCCTAGGTAATCAAGGTTTCTAGTTAGTCTTAATTAATTAGTAGCGACTCTAGTTTTTTATATTCAAATGTCGCATTTAAGTCGGATTTTTAGTTCTGATAATTTGGCGACTCTGCTGGGGACATTTAGAGGGTTCAGGCTCATTATGTTCGCATACATTATATTAGTTATTATTTTATTATTATTAATTATTCTAAATTTTGTTTTGTGTATGCAGGTGTTGAGTTTCTTTCCTGTAAATTTTTTTATATTTATTTCATGCATAATTTTGCACACACCACTATTAGTAATAGTGTCCCAAATGCCTAAAACCCAAGGCAACTAGGAACCCCGGAGATGTAGTAGGGGAAACGGCCGGAGCTGCTGGGCAGCCGGTACGACTCTGAAAAACTCCACTCGATTGGAAGATCTTGTGATCCCTATAATGGGGTGAAGAAACCACTAATCGGGAGTCTATTAGTGGAACCCTCCCTTAGAACAAAGCCACACTATTGTCTTTGCATTTTTTTTTATGTCCCTTAAATATGTTTATTACATATCATATGCGCATTTGGTATATTTCATTGTAGTTGTGAAAAGTGATCACGTAACTCTAAATGTCTTTCGCAATGATTATTTTTTTTATGCATTGATCACATGAATTACTTTTTTTTCTTTAAAAACAAAAACAAAAACTTAAACTATCATTCATCATTTTCTAAGATATTTCACGCCCATTTCAAACATGATTTTACAAAGATAATTTGATTTTTGAGTGTGATTATAACATTTCTAACCAAGTGGGCTCCAAAAAAAGTTTTTATTTTAAAAATCAAGATTTTATATTAACCTTTGTTTGACCAAGAATAAGCACTTAATGAATTTGACGATCGATATGATAATGCAAATATCTTAGATCATACATTTTGACATTTCTTCCTTAGAAACAATTGAAATTTAAGAATTAAATAAATGACATTGAAATTTTCAGAATTAAAAGCAACTAATAATCATGCATGACATATCTTTCTTTTATTTTAATTTTTTATTTGATATCTTGATACCTTTGTCATATGGACCTACACACATGAGATTTATAAGCCCAGAGAGATCATGAAACTGAAAGATCGCCATAGATCAGGTTCCAATATGAATCAATTAATCAAATGCAATTGTGATCATTGCTCCAAGCTCGGTCGACATACTGACATTGAGCACCAAAGTTATTCCAGGATCCTCTATTTGAAGCACTTGCATATTTGTGCCTCGAGATGTCAATTCGTGATCTGAATATATTCTTTTTGTTGGACTAAATATCAAATATGAAAAAATAATTTATCAAACATATGAAGAACACCTAGACAAAAATATTAGGGAATGATGGACATTATTGAAACCCCGCAGGGGCAGTTATGACAATATGCGATAAAGTAAAATCTTCGTTGGACTGAAAATTGCTAAAGGTTGTCCAAGAGAAACTTAGGAGTAAAAAAAATAAAAGGGTCACTCTTCTCACATTCATGATAACAGTAATACTTCAATCGAGGGAGTCCTTTTGTATACCTTTATCTTATTCATTATTGTCTCGTTGTAAAAAAAAATGTATGGGCCTCACCCACCCTCTAAGTGGCTACATGTAAATAGAGTTGTTTTCACGAAGTGCAATAAATGTATGGGTCGCAACCACCTTTCAATTGGCTATATATAAGATAATGCAGAGAGATTACAAATTTGTAGGGTCACAACCACCCTTAAATTGGCTACAAATAAAAATAGTGTTCCTTTGAGATAGAAAATTTATATGAGTCACATTCACCCTCAAATGGTTAAATATGAGAGAGTGTTTTCACAAGATGGAAAAATTTAGATATGGGCCATAGTCACCCTTTCAATTGACTACAAACAAATAGATTGTGTGTGCTTGTGAGATAGTATGGGTCGTAGCCAACCTTCAATTGACTATATATAAGATAATGCAGAGAGATTACAAATTTGTAGGGATCACAACCACCTTTAAATTGGCTACAAATAAAAATAGTGTTCCTTTGAGATAGAAAATTTATATGAGTCACATCCACCCTCAAATGGTTAGATATGAGAGAGTGTTTTCACAAGATGAAAAAATTTAGATATGGGACATAGTCACCCTTTCAATTGCCTACAAACAAATAGATTGTGTGTTCTTGTGAGATAGTATGGGTCACAGCCACCCTCAATTGGCAATATATAAACGGAGATCAACAAAGTGAAACTTGTAGGGGTCGCAGTCGCCCGTAAATCGACTACTTACATGAGAGTGTCGTTAAGAAGTGAGAATTGAGAGGGGTCACAGCCACCCAAAAATCGACTACTTACACGAGAATGTCATTATGAAGTGAGAATTGTGAGGGGTCACAGCCACCCGTAATTTGACTACTTACATGAGAATGTCATTATGAAGTGAGAGTTGAGAGGGGTCACAGCCACCCGTAAATCGGCTACTTACGCGAGAATGTCATTATGAAGGGAAAATCATACGGGCCACAGTCACCCTCCAATTGACTACCAATAAATAGTCTTTTCACGACGATGAAAAACACAAGGGTCACAGCCACCCATAATTGGCTACGAAATAATGAGCGTTTTTTTAGGTTGAAAACTCAAAAGGGCGACCTAGAAAAATTTAGAGAGGCATGATTATAAACTTGAAAATCACAATCATGGCAAAAAGTGAGAAAACATCCCGATGGGCTGAAAACCTTTAGAGGCGGTCCATGCAAAAATAGAGAATTGAGAGGCACGGTCATAAAAATATCACAAGGATTACCGTGGCAAAAGGAGAGAAAAAAAAAAGAAAAAAAAAAGAGAAAAAAAAAAGAAGAATCCCGCTAGGTTGTAGCACAATGCGCATCCTAGGCAAAAGTTAAGGAAAACATTTCATATCATCATCCAGGTGTAAGCCCTGCATCTAAAGTCATGCTATCCCAGATATGCTATACTTTAGTCGCTCCAAGTTGGTTTCCAGTAGCTCAACGCTGTCCCAGATAAGTTTATTACAGGATATGCTTACACAAACAACGCAACGCTGCCCCAGATATGCTAGTCGTCCTGCCATCACAGACGTAATCCTCGTGTCCAAAGCTGCGCTGTCCCAGATATGCTGGCCTTTGGCTCACTCTTATCGATCAATTGTAGCTCCGCGCTATCCCAGATATGCTCGCTATTAGTTATCGTCTTCAAAAAACGCAGCATTGTCCCAGATATGCTAGTCGTCTTGCCATCACAGGCATAAGCTCGCTTCCAAAGTCACACTGTCCCAAAATACGCTAGACTTTGGCTCACTCTTGTCGATCAACTGTAGCTCCGCGCTGTCCCAGATATGCTCACTATTAGTTATCGTCTTCAGAAAACGCAGCGCTGTCCCATATACGCTAGTTATCTTGCCATCACAGGCATAACCTCGCTTCCAAAGTCACACTGTCCCAGATATGTTAATATTTGGTTTCCTCCAGTTGGTCTTGAGTAGCTCCACGCTATCCCAGATATGCTTGCTACCGATTACCATCCTCCAAAAGGCGCAATTCTATCCTTGATATGTTAGTCTTTGCCCCGCTCATGTTGAAGACGGAACACTGTCCCAGATATGCAGTCTTCAACCACATTCACCGGCGCAACGCTGTCCCAGATATGCTAGTCGCCATATCATAAGCATGTCAATTGATTTAGAAACTTTCTAGCCCAAAATCGATGTCACCTTATCTTTGGACAAGCACTCCTCAAATATGTTCTCCATGTGCATGTCCAAAGAGGGGCAAACTGTAGACACTCGATTTTAACCTAGATGTGACGCGATCAGGATCGCGACACGTGGTGCGCCATTATGAAGATTCCAGATATGGCGAGTTACGAAGTTTCCAAAAACAGGTTTCGTGCAGATTTAGTAGATTAATATATAGGGTATATTGTGAAATATTTAGATAATATTTCATGAATATTTAATATTTTATTGCATATACACTTCCTAGTTTAAAAAACTTCAGGAACTTGTACAAATAGGAGTGTTATGCATTGTGTAAAGAGGGAACATAAATCAAATAAAAAAAAAGGAGAAACTCTCTCAATCGATTTCATTACATCATTGCTCCAAGAAGTTCCCCATGTATATGATTCTTGTTTATTTATGCATAATATCTCTCTCTATATATATGTTGTTATAATACATTAACGATCTCCATGTTAGGTTAAGTTTATATATATATATATATATATATATCAATGTTTAGTTATTTATTTACATTTTTTTAACTTTTTGTCTTATATTTTCTTTAACATTTAATTAGTTGATATTTTTATTACTAAGATATTAAATTGTTAAAATCTTAGTTATTGTACTCTCACCTTTTATATATATATACATATTTCATGCTTGTATATTTTTTTTATAGTTTGATCCTAACTCATAAAGAATTTAAATTTCTTATAATCAATATACTGTTATTTTTGTAAATATATTTTAAAAAATGATAAATTAAGCGAATAGAGTACTGAAATGGCTGAATTTCAACTACATTTTTATTCTGTAACAGAATCCCCGAACTCTAATCTCTGAACGTAGACTATTTTGAAATCCTAGGTTTTTAATTTAATTATTTTCCTAGGTAATCAAGGTTTCTAGTTAGCCTTAATTAACTAGTGGCGACTCTAAGTTTTTATATTCAAATATCGCATTTAAGTCGGATTTTTAGGTCTGACAAGTCACATAAGAAAAACATAAGTGACGGTTGATGTGGTTTACTCAATCTTTTATATTAGTGTACCACCATAATTTGATATATTATTATAAATATCCAAACGTTATTTTTCTTATTAAGACGTAGACATGATCTGAGTCAACATATTCTCTAAAATTTTGTATTTTGGTGTAGTAAATGGCACTAAAAATCAAGTGTCGATAGTTATGATCAATCTTCGACAATCAAATTTAACTTTCGATGAGTTAACAAGCATACCTAAATATGGCGTATCCACATGTTTCAAGTTGGAAACTTAAAAAATACATATACAATAATAATTTTAATATTTCAAAAACTGATTATATTAAATTCAAACTGTTCCTATGAATCCCGGAAATTGACACTTGATCCCAACGTTATATCGGAAATGGACCTCTTTGGGTTTTGAGAGGAAAATACATGTTTTTTGACAAGCACACTAAGAATATGTTCCAAACGACCTCCCGCGTACACCATTTCAACGGTCTTCTTTTCAGCATTGAAAGGCAACTCTTTGAATTCCAGCTGGCTGCATCCATTCCCTTCTAGCTAGCTAACCGCTATTTCCAAAATGTCTATAATCATATATTAATTCTACATGGGATGGACACAAAACATTATATCAAAACTACATTTATGCATAGTTATCATAACCGGACCGGCGGTCCAACCGGGAACCAGACCCTTGTCCGGTTTGGTTAAGTTAAAAGACCGTTTTACAAATGAACAGTGTTTGAACCGGGTGGTTTTTGGAAAACCGGTCAGTTTCCGGTTCACTTTTTAGCTATATTTTTGGGTTTTCGTTTTTTTTTTGGGTTCCGGTTATTGGTTCTGCACAAACCAATATGCTTAACCCAATTGGTTAAACTGGTTCACTACTATTGTGTATTGTGTTTGAGAATTGAGAGTAATGTGTATTTGATATTGAAACTATGTAGTTTGTGTGTGTGATACTATGTAGTTTGAGGTAATTATTTTTGTATTTGAGACTATGTATGTATTTTAAGTTTTCAATTTTTTCCCCTTATGAACAATGAACCGCACACTGAACCGGGTTGGACTGGCCGAACCGTGAACCGACCTCTTCACCGGTTTGATGGCCGGTCCGGTTATGATAACTATGCATTTATGTATTTATATATATAAGAAAAGTTATATATTTGTTTTAAATAGAGGAAGACTATAAAATTTCCATCTAAAATTATTCGGGCACAATTTATGTATGTTTATTATGCGTTCATATGATTTTGTTTTTTCAGTTTTAACATTTTTTTTAAAATTTAATTACCAAAATAACCCTATAAAAATCAAATTTATAAATATAACTCTATGCGCGAACCATATTCGAGTCAATTTTACTGTCAACCGAAACCACGTTCATACTGTTTACAACAAAATTGTTGTAAACCCGAACCTAGTTCAATTTTAAAGCGTTTTGGTTTGGTCTGCCATCAATACTGTAGTTCGTTTTTACCACGGTTTTTAATAAACGCGAATCGACATGTGCTAAATGCAAATTGATTCATTTTTTTTTCAAAAAGAATACAACACAATAAAAAAAAACTCATTTGTTACTTAAATAAAGTACCACATGAATAATTTTCATATATTTAGCCCAAATAGCGTAATAAAAACAGGTATCAAAGTTTCTTATTATTTAGAGTATCCATCCGCTACGACTATCACCCTTGCGATTGTTGAGTGACCGGAGACGATGGATGTTAATGATGCTGAAACATATCTTCTCGCTGATCTGTAAATTTGAATTACCTAGGGTTATTTTGGTAGTTAATTTAAAAAAAGGTTAAATTTGAAAAAAAAAACTTAGATATATGTAAATGAAGATGGATGGAACGGTCTTAATTTCTTGCTTTATAAGTAATGTAAGACTTTGCCCTATTTCTACCGCTATCCTACAAAATTGATGTGGTTAAGCTCTTAGAGATAATATTTTATTTTAAAAGTTAGATTAAATATATTTTTTTAAAGAAAAATCTTTATCTCATCATAGTTTATAGAGTTAATATTTTCATTGGTATTCTATGTTTTGATTCATATTATCGGTTAATACATTTATAATTTTTCATGATACTTTATATTTCATAATGCTTTTCGTTAGACCAAATTACTGTTAACCATCAAGTTTGACTAACGGAATAGTGACATGATGAATGTAAAGTAAAAATAAATTAAAATATAGAATAAAAAATAGGAAAAAAGTATATAAAAAATAACAAAATATTTTTAAAAACTTGATATATAAATAAATAGTATTTGTATATATACATTTGAAAAATATTAATAAACTTAAAATTCAAAACCTTAAACTTCCTGAAAAACAAACATCATAGGAACCCTAGTTTCGGCTAAACATAGCATCAACCTAGATATTACGAAGGAAAGCTCAAATCTTCCATGGAAAATCAGGTTTAAACCAGTACATTTGCTAAATGTTGCAACTTTACACCACAGAAGGTGAAGTTCGCACAACCGTGGGATAATCGGACCGAACAAACCTGCTAACTATGGTACTTGCATCTCCGTTTACAAGGAAGCATTTTGAAGACCACACAACTGGTAAAGATGGAGGGAACGTACCTTGCGTAGAGAAACCAGCAAGTGAAGGCTTACCGTCGGACCAAACGAAGACTGTGAAACAGGATGGCTGTGTGTCTTCCTAGCTTGTTCGACAGTGTGCGTCAGGAGGAATGGACCTGTGGAGAGACTTAAAGAAAAAGATGAAGATGGAAGGAAATCTGCAAACCGGGTATAAATCTTCCTTGGGAGTTGATCACAGAACCTTCCCGAAGCTAAAGCGTCTGATTGGTTGCAAATGCTGGCATTTAATGTTGACAAGACTAGGACTCCAAACGCCGCGGCTGTAACTCTTCAAATCTGAAACGACAACAGTGGATGGGCACTAAGATTGGGCTTCAATGTTGCAATGATGGGCTCTGCTTGGGCTTCAATGTTGCAACCGGTCCGTTGACAATGGGCTACGAGTGCATTGGTTGCAACCGGTCCGTTTACAACAGCATCACATGTAGTGTTCAGTTTGATAACAACAACGAAGTACTCCAACATAGGCAAACAACAAGTTCATTTCAGTAAGCTGAAGTTATATTAGTACAAAGGATCAAGTCTGTTATATCAGTTCAAGAACAACAAGGTTTACACTCATTATTTCTCTACCCATAAGCTAAAAATATCACACCCTATAAAAATTTTACAGCCCATCCGACAGCTCGTGTTCAACACCTGGATCGTTGTCCTCAGCAGCCGAATCGGAGCTGCTGGACTGGGTGCTGACAGAGTCATATGAGTCTGAATCACTGCTGTTCCAGCTGACTTCTGCATCTCCATCTTCTTCCTCCAACTGTGGATCCATCTGAACCGCAGTCTGTTCAAGAACATTTGCTTCAACATGCTCGCCCTCTTCGTCAAGCCTGTCCCACTCCAGTAGATCTTCCGGGACTTCATCCGTTCTAGCACAGCCAACGTCTGTCGTACCTTTTTGGTATGCCTCAAGTTCAGCACCTGAAGATCTACCAGACAGCACCACCTGTCGTTTTAGGGTTGCTGTCAAGACAGTGCTCCAGTCTGGGTTGGTGTGGTCCTCCAAGTAAAATACTTACGCAGCTTGGGAAGCCTGAATGTAAGGCTCGTCGGTTCGGAGGAAATTGGTGTGGTTTAGACACGTGAATCCGTACTCATCAACCTTAATCCCATTCCCGCCAGACAGGACATTATACCATTGACAGTTAAACAAGACGACCTTATGATTATCTAAGTACTGAATTTCGAAGACATCTAGGAGCACACCGTAGTAGTCAATATCACCTGAGATTGGATTGTTATCTCTAGTGCTGCTATAACACGTTGTATCCGCTTTGAACATTACTCCACTATTGTCGAACGACTACATCAGTGACCTATTTTTGCAGTGGAAGACAACGCCGTCGACTGTATATCCAGGATACCTCTTCACAGTATATAGAGGCCCTTTTGATAGGACTCTCAACTGCAGGACCTACTCTGTGTCTTCAGCCCCATCTAGATGCAAAATCTGCTCATATAACAGTTCTGGACTCAGTTTACATCCAACGCAAGAGATGACAAAAAAAGTAGACTTACCCGTCCTTCGAACTAGTTTCCAAAAGTCTTGTTGTGCATGACGTCAATTACTCTCCTATTAACTCTAGACCCCATTAACATTCTCTTATGCTCCCTCAAAAAACAGTCAGCACATTAGATTGGAATATATAAGCTCGTCAATCATGGATATGGTCAATGCCTCTTTGGCACGTACTCGATGTAGGACCATGCGTCAACACACTGATTTAGTATGTACCGATGAGCTTGCTCCCATTTCTCATTCGTTAAGTCTCTAGATTGGGGCCCCCCCAAAGGTGTTCCGTTCAACTGTAAAACATTAAGGAGGGCCGAGCTTGTCCCGGACTCTTCTGCTGCGTCTTCATGTGCACCCCTTTGAAACTTCGTACGAGCATCGACTAAGTATCTTTAACAAAAGGTAAGACACTCTATCGCAATATAGCCTTCGACAATGGACCCTTCCGGACGACTTCGATTGCGCACAAAACTTTTCATTATGCCCATTATTCTAAGTGAGGCAAAGAAGGTTGAAATGTAAGTAAGCAACATATACAGAAACCCGAATAACAATAATGACAGCAAACCATAACGTAAGGCATACTACATGTAATCACACAGTACTGTTATCGACATACCTCTCAATGCTATACATCCAACGGAATTGAACTGGCCCCCCCTGTTTGGCTTCCTCTACTAGATGTACCAGTAGATGGACTGTTATATTAAAGAAGGCTGGTGGGAAACTGCGTTCTAGATTACAGATTGTCATGGGTAACAGTTTTTCCAAGTTGTCCAAATCACCAACGTCCAATTCCTTTGAACAAATCTGTCGAGATGCATTTGACATGTCAATAAGTGCTCCGCACACAGGTTTTGGTAGGAGTCCTCTAATTGCAACTCCTAGAATACGCTGCATAAGGATGTGGTAGTCATGGCTTTTTAGTCCAACAAGTTTCCGGTTGTTCAAGTTCACACAACGAGAGATGTTCGACGAATATCCGCTTGGTAACCTTAGATTTTTAAGAAATCTGCAGAAAGTGGTTTTATTGTCTTTGGACAGGGTATAGCTTGTCGGTGGTATGATCACTTTGTTACCTCGAAGAACGGGATGCAGCGTTGTCCTTATGCCCATGGCCTTCAAATGCAGTCGTGCTTTGACATTGTCGTTGCTTTTCCCGGGCAAACCTAACAGTATACCAACCACGTTAACACAAACATTCTTTTCAATGTGCATGACATCAAGGTTGTGTGAGAGTAACAGTTCTTTCCAGTAGGGTAGTTGGAAGAAAACAGTTTTCTTCTTTCAATTACGAGTCAAAGAATCAACACCAACCTTTCTTGTTGGTTGGGTCTTTCCAAAAGGGATCTCCTCGAGAGTGTACCACTGATCAAGGACTTGCAACCCTGATAACCTTTGTGGAGGGTAACGGAAATCTTGTTTTCCATCAAAGGAAGATCGGTTCCTACGCCATGAATGGTTGTTAGGTAAAAACCGACGGTGACCTAAAAAAGCACACTTTCTCCCATTCTTGAGCCGACAGTAATGAGTTTCCATCTTACAAACTGGGCATGCTAGATTCCCACATGTAGCCCAACCTGATAAGTTTGCATAGGCCGGTAAGTCATTTATTGTCCACAGAACGCAAGCATGCATTTTGAAGCTCACCTTCTTCGAAGCATCATATGTGCCAGCTCCATTCTCCCATAAACTTGATAATTCATCTATCAATGGTTGTAAGTAAACAGCAATGTCATTGGTGGGCGCCTTCTGTCCTGGAATCAAAAGGGAAAGAAGGTAGTTTGTATCTTTCAAACAGACATCTAGTGGGACATTATACAGAATGACTACAACATGCCACAAACTATACAGATGACTTTTGTCACTAAACGGATCTAATCCATCCGTTGCTAGTCCCAATCTGACATTCCTTGGTTCTACACCAAATGACGAATGATTCTCATCCATTTGTTTCCACGAACGACTATCAGCTGGATGCCTTATGACTCCGTCTTTAGTGCGTCATTCATGATGCCAACACATTGTTGCTGCAGTCTTAGGTGACATAAACAAGCGTTGAAGTCGGGTTGTTAGTGGGAAGTATCATAGCACTTTGACAGGAAATTTTTTGGTCTTTCTTGAGCCGGTGTTGTTAGCCCCATCCTCCGCATTCTTCCCAGGTTGTGCTTCTTTCCACCTCGACTGTCCACACTTCGGGCAGAGATCCAAATCTTGGCACTTCTTACTAAATAAGATGCAGTCGTTCCTACAAGCATGAATCAGTTTGTAGTCTAACCCGAGATCCCCTATAAATATTTTGGCTTCGTAATAAGACTTCGGGACTGTATTGCGTTCTGGCAGTACCTTGTGCAAAGGTTGTAGCAACTGATCTGCAAACTTGTTCGATACTTTGAACAGTGCCTTTAAGTGCAGCAATTCAACGGTAAACGACATTTTCGAGTACGACGAACAACCGGGGTATAACTTGTTTTCACAGTCAGCCAACCGTTTGTAGAATGTCTTTGCATCATCATTTGGTTCCTCCGTAGTTTCCATATTACCATCCCTGAAGACGTCGTTGACCAAGTTAAACATTTCGGCCCTGCTACTACTAGGTTAAACATTGGTTAGAACATGTTCGTACATTTCTCCATGGTCGACCCATCGCGTGTAAGTTGGAAGTATTCCAAACCTCTCTAAATACAGCTTAACATCCATTCTAGACATTAGCAAACAACCATTGCAGTTCCTGCAAGGACAGTATATTGTACCTCCCAAAGGCGAATTCCAAAAATGCCGCAACACCATTCTTATACTCAAGGCTCTGCCTTGGTTTGTTCATCCAAGTCTTGTCCATTATTCAGTCAGTATTCACCTGCTGCAATTGCTGTTATATGTATCTCGATGTTACATCATACAATACAGCTTCAGTAAGGCAATACTTAGAACACACATGTATGACATGTAGTTGAAATAAGCTTTATGACAGTATTCGATGCAGAGTTTGGACATCTATTTACTCAATAGACTGCTGAATTTCAACAAGAACTAATGCATGAGTTAACAGAGTTCGCGATTTCATGGATGAATTAGCATACAGTAGAGGATTTCATGAATAGAGCCCAAAATAAAACACAACAACAACATCACAAATCAGGCCTGAATCACTTAGTTAAATGTTGCAGCAAATCAACTAGGACAGTGTCACAGGGATCAGGACGGACCTTGCATGCCATTAACTCTGCTATCAATAATACTTACTTACGGACTTACCTGATAATGTGTGGGGCAGTGGTTGGAGAACTTCCAGAGATCGTGCATTCACTGATTGTTGCTCCGCAAGATCTGTTGGTTACTGTCGAAACATACTGAATTCGATAGAAACTTGCAGTACCATGGGGTGGGTGATGTTCATTTACTATGGGTGTACCTCAAAAGGATGGAGCTTCCTTCAATCGGACAAAAGGGACAAAAGGGTGGATTGTTATTTCACTGTGCGTAGCTTCATTTATGTTGGTGTTACTGTTCAAGAGTGAGGTTTTAGTGACAGCAACAAGCTTCTGAAACACCAAGATTCCGTTGTTATTCTAGCTACATCAGCGACAACAAATTCCATTGTTTAAAACTAATTATTTCTTCAGATTAAATGTCTGCAACTAATGGACTCCTTTAATATCAAAATTGTCTTGTTGTAAGACTTTCATTCATGTTAAACACTTAGTGATGGAAAAAGGTAACGGTAAATGTAACCTATACTGATGGAAAAAACATTGTGTCTAATAAGCAAGATTAACAACTCAAAAAAATGGCGACACAATATGGGTTTTTTAACTACAAATGTTAGCGTCAACATAAAAGTATCGTCGCCGATGCAACAGATCTTGTAGTGTCTCTTGTGTTGATGTATGTGATCATCCGTTGCTCCTACCCACTCACAATAGACATACAAACAAGTTTTTCTAAATGCAACATCAAATTAAGATCAAGTTGAGATAAATATCCATTGCAACAGTTTGAGATGGTATTCGGTCACAACCTGTCTTGTTATGACATGTTCCCACATGTACATAACACTTTCGACCATTCTTATTTAATCTTGTTACATCTGGTTATCATTGCTCGAATGATGAACTTACCCTATTCTTCTTGGGTTTGCCCCAACATGCTCTAAAACTCTCCAGATCAGAAGGCAACACATTGTTTTACGCCCAAATCATTCATTCCTCAAAGGGCATGGATAACTCATTCACAAGTTTCTACGTATGATGCATCATAATAAAGTGAATCAAAATTGGCCAGAGAATCTCAAATATACTCGCATAGAACACACAAGTAATTGTATGCATACATCGGAACTCAGTCAACTTTAATGCCTTGCAAGTGAATGCTTGTGCATAGATATTTGTATTGTGTGAAATGGTAGGAGAAATCGCAACCTCACATTAACCTTATGGAACATAAATGGAATTACTACCATTAATGTCTTTCATAAGCTTTTGTATTTTTTCCACATTCTTCCCTAGATGACCCTGCTCATTCACATTCGTTTTTGTTTTTCTTATTCTACAAATCTCTTATCGTCATTTTCCTGATTCCTTCCACTCGTGACTTGTCCCATGGATGCACTAATTTATAGTTGAAACACTCTAAAATGTTATTCCCTAAGAGGTTGGCACTACGGGAGAAATATCCATTAACGACTGAAAAATGTATTTTTAATGGCTCATTAATTGAGCCGCTAAATTTTCACGGCTCAACAAAAATTGAATCGTTATATGAAGTGTCGGGAGAATTATGACGACTCAATATCGGAACAACAGTGATAATTCCCGGCTAAAATGAAAAGTGTCACCAAAATAATTAAGGCGGCACTTTTGGGTGAGTTGTAAAATACGATTTATTTTTTTGAAATCCTTATTTTTGGCGGCTCATATATATTGAGCCACCAAAAATATGTATATTTTAAAAAATAATCATACAAAAGCTTGAAGCTTCAGGAGTCGTGAGTTTAAGGAGTTTCAGGCCTGAGTTTGTAGGAGTTCCGGCTAAAAATATATTTAGTCAGAGTTTCATGAGTTCCAGCGGTGAGTTCCAGCTTCAGGAACTTGAGATCCACCTCCAGTTCGGCCTCTGCCTCCACCTGGTGGCAAGGATGGCTCCAACTCCAGTTCGGCCTCTACCTTATTTTCTGACGACGAAGCTTCCTGTCAAACAATGTCCAATCTCAGGAATAGAGAAGGAATTCTACTGCAAAACTGTATGTTCTTTTATTGAGTTCAACATTACTAATATACAAGAGTCTATGACCTAACTACGAAATACAGGAATTTGGAAACTATATATTATATACATATTACATAAGATTCTATTCCCTAATTGTATCTTTCCTTTTCTAAAACTCTCCCTCAAGTTGAATAATTGGGTCACCAATATTTAACTTGCACATAACACCCTTGAAAATTCTTCTATTTACGGCCTTAGTAAAGATGTCTGCCAGTTGGTCTTCAGATCGTATGAAAGGAAGAGTGATGGTCCCACTTTCCAGATTTTCTTTTATGAAGTGTCGTTCGACCTCAACATGTTTAGTACGATCATGTTGGACTGGGTTTTCTGAGATACTGATGGTTGCGTAGTTATCACATATCAGTCGACCGAGCCTAAGCGTGGAAAACTCAATCTCTGCTAACAACTTATGTAACCATAACATTTCAGTGAGACCTCGAGCTATCCCCCTGAATTCCGCCTAAGCATTAGAGAGTGCTACCACCTTCTGCTTCTTGCTATTCCAGGTAAGTAAGTTGCGTCCAACCAAGGCAAAGTAACCTGAAGTAGATCTCCTATCTGTCGGATTGCCTGCCTAATCTGTATCCGTATACATTTCCATATCAAGATGTCTGTTTTTCCGCAATAAATTTCCTACCCCTGGAGACCCCTTTAGATACTGATGAAATCTTAGAGCACCTCCATATGACTTGCGATTTATGCATGAACCGAGTTAACACACTCACAACATATGCAATATTTGGTCTTGTGTGAGCCAGGTATATTAGATTTCCCACCAGATGTTGATACTTAGTACAACCTGCTGGTTTTACGCCTTCTACTATCTTAAGCCCATGAATAACCATAATAGGAGTATCTGCCGGTCTACAGTCAAGTAGTCCTGTTTCGACTAGCAGGTCTAAGATATACTTTCTTTGAGAGATCAAACTACATGTCTTTAAACATAGTACTTTGATTCCCAAGAAATATATCATCTCTCCCAAGTCCTTCATCTCAAATTCCTTGAACAGGTTATGCTTGAGTTGTGACATATCTTCAACATCATCTCCTGTAATAATCATATCATCAACATAGATTATTAGGCATGTTACCAGACCCTGTTGTGGTTTAAGGAGCAAGGTATGATATGAGTTGCTCTGATGATATCCATACTTCTGAACCACGCCCTAGAAGACTGTTTTAACCCATACAACAGTTTTCTTAATCTGCGTACATATGATTTCTGGAAACCTGATGTGAAGCTCGGTGGTGGTTCCATGTAGGCTTCTTCCTCCAAGTCCCCATGTAGAAAAGCATTCTTCACGTCAAATTGATGGAGTGGACAATCACGATTGACAACTATCGAAAAAGGTACTTTGATAGTGTCAATTTTAGTGACTGGAAACGTTTCAAAATAGTTGATGCCGTAGGTTTGAGTATAGCTTTTGACCACCAACCTTGCTTTGTATCTCTCAACAGATCCATGTGCCCGATGTTTCACTGTAAATACCCACCGAGACCTCACTGCTCTTTTTCCTTGTGGAAGAAAACACTTCTCCCATGTTTGATTATTTTCCAAGGCTTCCATTTCAACCGTCATTGCCTCCACTCAGGGATTTTGAGTGCTTCTTCTACTATCTTGGGAGTCTCCTGAGTATATATGGTTGTAGTAAATGCTTGAGCAGTTGGTCATAGGCTCCCCCTGGCTAGGCATGGTAATGAATATAAGCTTGCCTTAAGTGTATACTCTGGTTCCTGTCGAACGTGGGGAACACCTCTGGTCCTTCTGGAAGGTACCACATATATTTCCTGCACTATTCTTGATTCTGGGCTAATATCATTAGAGGAGTCACCAAAAACAGAAGTTTGTGCAAGGATACTACTAACCTCGGGAATATTAGCCTGGGGAAGTGGGGTAGAGTCACCAAAAACCTGTACAATGGGAGTCAGTGTCCTGGTGGTTCCGCCTACTTGCTCCTTTGGGACTATCTCCGGAAACACTAGAGTGGTCATCGTGGTCAACCAATCTAATGGACTACTATGACTCTCCCTCTGTACAGATGATTTGGTTGTAGAATAAAACTCAGTTTCTAGGAAATGGCAATCCATCGTGACATACATGCGATGGGTTTGTGGATTGTAGCACGGGTAGCCTTTTTGATGTATCCCATATCCCACAAAGACACAATTGATAGAGCATGGATCAAATTTAGATCGTTCGGATTTGGGGATGTATACAAAGACAGAACACCCAAAGATTTGGGGTTGGAGTCTTGAGGATGTACGAACACTCATATGACTATATAGGACCTGTAGAGGTGTTTCAAATTCTATTACCATGGTAGGTAGACGATTGAGGAGATATACTGATGTGGCAACTGCTTCAGGCCAGAAAGAAGTTGGAACATAGGACTCCAGCATTATTGGTCTCGTCATTTCAAGAATATGACAGCATTGTTGTGGAGTATGCGAACAAGAAGTGTGGTGAATGATACCTTTGTCGTGAAGGAATTGTTTAAGCACGAAGTTTACAAAGTCTCCTCCATTATCAGAGCGGAGAACCTGAATTTGGGTGTTGAATTGAGTTTGAACTAAGTTATAGAATTCAACAAACTTAGTGGAGACTTCAAGTTTATTTTTTAGGAAATAGACCCAAGTCATATGAGAATAGTTATTTATAAATAGAACAAAGTACTTTAATCCATTATTTGACATGCAAATTCCATTTGTCGGAGCAGGGCCCCAAATGTCAGAGTGAACCAAGGAAAACATAGACTTAACCCTAGAATTATACTGTGAATAAGATTGTTTATGACTCTTAGCTAATATACAAGCCTCACAAGCAATATCTTTATTTGACGTAAACAAACTACGAAATAATTTGTGAAGGTACCCAGTAGATGGATGTCCCAAACGCCGATGCCACAACCAATGTTGCAGGTTGACTGTCCCGTGAGCAAGCGCTGCAGTTCCGTGTTGAGTCACTTCATCCACATAATACAAACCACGATGTTCAACACCACGTCCAATAACTTTCCCCGAGTGAATATCATGTAGTAGACAAAAATTCGGATATATTAGTACCATACAATTCAACTCTCTTGTTACATGACTAATAGAGAGTAATTTGCAGGTCAGACTGGGCACATAAAGACAATTTTGCAGTTTCAACATTGAAGATAAAGAAATAGTTCCAACTCCGTGAATTGGTGAGAATTCTCAATTTTCGGTATGTATCATCTTTCTTCATGGTACTGATTCACTGATGAAGTCCTTTTTGTCGAAGGACATAGTGTCAGTGGCTCCACAGTCAAATAGCCATATGTGATTTTATTCTAATCCCGATGATTGAGCTACAATTGCAGGTCCTGATTTATCCTTTTGTGAAACTACAGTACTTAATTATTGATTTTCACAAATTTCAGGGTCAGATATATCAAGCTGTAAACATGAGGGTGTAAAAATTGGATAGGTATTATTCAGAGGGCAGAAAGGTAATTTTCCTTCAAACCCTTTACCTCGGTTTGTGTCTACCTCATCACTTTCCATTCTAGCCGCATATGTTCTTCTTTGCTGGGGACTCTCCATTCGGTTCCAACCTAGCTCGGTCCTTCGTCGCCGTGACTAGGTTGCCGATACTGTGACCATCTTGTTGGTGGATCCTCCATCCCTCAGGGAACCCGATTAATTGAAAACAGTCCTCCTTTCTATGTCGGAACTTGCTGCAGTGACTACACCTCATGGATTTCTGATTGACGCCAACGCCATTGTGAGTCACCTTCCCCATTCTAGTGATTTCGTATGGCTTGGAGGCTTTGATCGATCTCGCCGTGACCTCCCCTGCTTCTGAACGAGGTGTGTCCTTGAAACCATCCATGATTCCAGTGCTAGAGGTTTCGATCTTGCTACGTCTCGTGCCCATGACCATCCCCCTCTCCCGTTCTGACTGAATGGTCGCGTAGGCCGATTTCAGTTCAGATAAGGGATTTTGTCGTAGTATGTCCCTTTTTTCCTGATCGAACTCCTCGCTGACAGCGTTCATGAACTGGTATAGCTTGTTCTATAATCTTTTCGTGTTCCAAATCCCGATGTCCTCTGGGCATTTCATGAGATTCTGATCCCTGAGTTCGATATCCTGCCTCCAGGGTTTCGGTTCCCTGTTTAACGCTATTTGCTAGAACTATTAGGTCGAAATGCTGAATACCATCCGTTCCCTTGTTGTACTTTGCATATTTTCCCTTCTATATGTCTTTTGCGGTCGGGAATTCGGCGTATTGATTTACCAATTCAAGTTCCATATTATCGAGTAGCCATGAGCAGACAATAAGATCGTCCTATTCCCACTGTGGGAATTCTGGTTCTTCGGCACCTGGGGGGCTTGTACTCCTATGAGGCAATGAAGCTTCCCTTGGCCTCCAATTTTCATTCGAATCAGTCGAGACCACAGGGAGTAATTGCTTTCATTCAAATTGATACTCACACTGATAGTTGGGACTGATATTTGTGTATTGCTGGTTGATTGTGGCAGGTGAGATAGTAGTGCCATCAATTGAGCCGCCCGCGATGTATCAGTTGACGCGGTTTCGTTGGTGTGGACGCTGTCATCTTCTGATCCTGACATAGCTCCGATTGGTAGATGTTGATGCCAAGGAATCGTCGACCTATTATTTGATCGAACGTTATGGCTCTTATACCATGTCAAACAATGTCCAATCTCGGGAATAGAAAAGGAATTCTACTTCAACACTGTATGTTCTTTTATTGATTTCAGTATTACTAATATACAAGAGCCTATGACCTAACTAGGAAATACAGGTATTTGGAAACTGTATATTACATACATATTGCATAAGTTTATATTCCCTAATTGTATATTTTCTTTTCTAACACTTCCCACTGCAAATCTGCGACGAAGCACATCGACCACAGCTTTCTTCTCCAGTTTGGAGCTCCGACGACAATGACGAAGCTTCTAGTTCGGCTGTTGACAGAACTCGGGTGGCCAACGCGTCTCGGAAACCCACATCTTCTTATTCTTCTACCAGAGTACTGTGAACCGTGTTAGATAAAAGAACACACGTCTTCTTCTTCGGACCTCCTTCAGCTCCAACTCCAATGTCCTTCGCCTTCTTCGTCGGACGTTGAGAGCTCCAGCTCCAAAGCTCCACCGTCCACTTGAGCTCGATGACCGGAGGTCAGAGAGTGACGATGAGACGAGAAGGTTGGGGACGATGGCGTGAAAAAGCGGAAAAATATGGCGTGAAGGAGCTCCATTTTTATAATATTTTATAACATATGGGAAAAGATGGCGTGAAAGTGAAGGAACGGGAAGGACGAAGGACATTCAACGAGAATTTGTTTTTTGAAAAATCCAATTTCCACGGCTCAAAGTAAAAAGAGACGTTAAAAATGTACTTTTGAAAAATAATAAAATCATTTAATAAGGGACGGCTGAATAGATTGATTCGTGGAAATTGATTTTAATTTGAAAGATAAATAATTTTCATGGCTCAAAGTAAAAAGAGTTGTTAAAAGTGTTATTCTGAAAAATAATTTAATAAATTAATAAGGGACAGATGAATAGGTTGAGCCGTGGCAATTGATTTTAATTTAAAAAATAAATAATTTTCACAGCTCAAAGTGAAAAGAGTCGTTAAAAATGTCATTATGAAAAATAATTTAATAAGGTATAACTGAAAAGGTGGAGCCTTGAAAATTGATTTTGATTTAAAAAATAGTCAACTTCCACGACTCAAAGTATAAAGAGCTGTTAAAATGTCATTTTGAAAAATAATTAAATTATTTAAGAAGGGATGACTGAATAGGTTGAGCCGTGGAAATTAATTTTTATTTATAAATAAACAATTTCCACGGCTCAAAGTATAAGGAGTCGCGAAAATTAGCTATTTTGTTTTTCCGCGTCTCAATAATGATTGAGACGTAAATTTGAGCAATTAATTGATAACTCTCTCGTAGTGTGGCTTTTGACGCAGTTTGATATTGATATTTTCATTAGATCGTGTTTGTGCACACTATAACTATTGTCGTGCTATCTTTTTTTCAACATTTAGAAGATGGATATGTCAGTGTTACCTTTAGTAAGGGTAATCATATTGATTGATACACCCTTTTCCTATCTTTACATTTACCCACCCCTAGGATATGTATGTTTTGGTATATCTCCCTCTTGTACGTCTAACCCCCTACAAGTATATCTTGCTCAACTTGTCTCAAACCCTAGTCGGAAGAAAAGTGTAAAAAATTCTGTTCAATTGACACACAAATATCTTACTTAAATAACTATACATTGAAGGCATATTAAAATTGCAACAAAAGAAAATTAGAATGGTATAAATGACCATTTATCCACATTGCTAAAAATTGAATAACCATTTAACAATATTTCTTAAAAATGGTAACATTTAAAAACTTTAATGAGACAAGAAAAACCATTTAACCATGTTGGAAAAACAACTTTAAATATTAAAAGGTTATATCAAACAACTCGAATAGTTTACGGCAAAACAAAACAACAGAAAACAACAACTCGAATAGCAGTAGGAAAACAAAAAAAAACATAACTGAAGTAACACCAACAACACAAAATTTATTTATTTTCTTACCTCTTGTTTGACATTATAGTCTAAGTTTCATCACCAACGTTAGATGTCAATAAGTTGATGAACTAACCCCATAAGTTCTGGTTATCTGCATCAACCCATGCAAGTTACTAGAAATAATGAATTATCAACATCCCTCGTCACGACACATAAAAGTTGACAACCACTATGGCCTTCTAGGAAACTCAATTGACTACAAATAAAGGTTTTCATGCATTCCTCAACCCATTAAGACAAGCTTCCAAACATATATATAACCTCTCAAATCCAGGCCTTAGAGAGTTTGACATTGAATCAACACACACTAGCATTATGCTGAAGTAAAGTATTTCAGTACTCTATTATAGTTATATATTCTTCAATTTTATGACTCCTAAAAGAAATAAAATCTAAACTATTATGTATAACAAACATGTTGATCTCTCATTCAAGCCTTTCTTGTATCCAACCAAATGATATGATTTTGCATTAACAACAAATTACAACGGATTTACAACTATTTGCAATAAAACAATATAAATGCATCAATAAAGGACATATGAATGATTGTTTAACAAATTATGAAAAAGCATAAGTAATCATAAAACATATGAAACCTATATTTTTTACCTTCACATTATGGTCATCCTTAACTATGTCCATGAAGTTGTTGCAAACTCACATTTTGTCAATATCATGGTTAATAGTGAGTTTATTAACATTTGTGCCCCTTAAGCTGAGTGATGTTTTCCTTTTAATATTGTGTATAATAACCTTGAATCCATACTTGTAATAAAATTCCCATGCTTGCTTTGTTGTCAGACAAATGAAAATATCCTAACCATTATGGATATTATGCTCTCTCAACGCTTTCCTAAAATTTGTTGCAATATTGACTAACATTCTAATGACATGGAACCGCGTACGAAGGAGACATCATGACTTTTTTAGATTGCGACACATGCATACCCATATTTGGAAATCTCTAGAACATTACGTTCAGATATGACAACAACCGAGAGATGTCTAGATTCAATGTAAGAGTCTAGGTTCTTCGTAGCGATGAAGGATTGCCCCAACTGAGGAAGTCGCTAAGTTGTTCATGTGGAATGTGGTGAAGTAATGGTGTATTCCATTAGTGATCGTGAGAGACAGAGACTCACGTTTTACAGTCATGTTCTTGACCATGTTATTCAAAATGATTGGGACTGATTTGAACTTTTCCATAGGCTTGCACCCCTTAACCAATGGTCGGACGGAGAGGGTTTATGCCTTGCTGGAATTGTACCTAAGCCACGATGTCAATACCACACAAAGTTACTTGATATATCTCAGTTCTCATACAACCTGCACCAAAATGAGTCCACAAATCAAAGAATGTTCGAGATCGTGATGGATCAACAACCACTAACGCCAAGTGCAGTTACGATGGGCTATGCCGGTCAAAGTCTAGTGGCGTACAAGTTCGCAAAGGGGTGGCCTGAGCAAGTGGATTTCATGTTCTCCGCCAAGCGGTTGAAAAACAAGAGACGCAACGAACAATTTGATGTGGTTGACTTGGTGATGGAAAACTACATCAGGTCCTTCAATACAAGAACGTGCATAACAGATTATTAAGAAGATACGAAGGTCCGTTCTTAATCCTTAAGAGAGTGGACAAGGTTGGTTATAAACTCAATCTCCCACAAAATCTTAAGTTGCATCTGGTGTTCCACGTTAGCATGCGCAAACCGTTTTGATAGAATAAGGAAGACCCAAGCCGAGCAGAGTCTTCACGCGAACTAATTGGGACCAAGGTCTCTTATGATCGTGATATCGAAGAGATCATTTCAGATTGCACTATCCGCCAGAAATATAGGAAGACAAGGCACGAGTACTTGATCAAGTGGAAGGGACTACCCGAGAGCGAGGCCAGTTGGGAACCCGAGGAAGCCTTGTGGCAATTCCAGAGTCATATCGAGAAGTATCATGTCGAGGATGCGACAAGGACGTTGTCCGAGTTTGGTGGGGGAGAATGACAAAAACCCGTGTCAAGGAAGCCTTCTAGGACCGGTCATATTGCGACAACGGCAGTCCCTGAAAGGAACTTGCAATGAAAGTAATTAACTAACTGAATTGAGAGAAATTGAAGGAGAAAGTGAATTTCATTCTTGATCTTAAATGTTCGGTAAGAACATATATATATACATATATAGTAAGTTCAAACAGTTGGAATTATTGCTAATTACAAAATAGCCCACATACTTATAATAAACTTCTCATTAAGCCCTAAACTAAAACACAAATGTACATATCCTCTAGCATTCCCCAATGTTCTTCAATTTCCTTTTGTTCCCATCTTCTGTTTGCCTTAAAACCTTTATCTTTGCTTGATGATCCCTGACTTAAGAAATCCTGTTCACCAAAATTTTGAAACAAAGAACACAACACTATATATATCACATAGAAGTTTAAGTATGGAACTCATATTAAGGATCTTTAAAACTGTAACCATATCTTATCAAACACAACAAGACATCTTCTCAAATCCGTGAAGTGTTAGGCTTGTACATGCACTTGAACACTTTCAATTCACATATTATAGTACACTGATCATCAATGATACATATTTGGTTGGGTTTGTGCCCAACATCTTCTTTTGGCTTTTATACAAATAATGGACCTGAATTACCTATTGTCTGAATCACAGGATGCTCACACACTTTCTCCTGTAACTGGTTGGGTTTGTGCCCAACATCTTCTTTTGGCTTTCGTTAAACTACATGCCTGGACTTTGTATCAGACCAACTACCATATACTGAACATAAAGCATCTTCAAAACATCATCTTAGCATAGCACAACAGAGATTAGCCATATATCTTTTAGAATACAACAAGATACAGGAAGATCAAATATATTGAACTTCAAAATTAAACACACGTTGACATATCATAGTGAGATTCAGAGTTCTCCATTTGTGTGAACAATCATTCAATAAAGTCAGAGTAATCACCATTAGGAGTAAAACAATCTTCATTATAATTAAGAAACAGATAATGAGAACCATTTCAAAGTGATATAAGCTGAGAAAGGTTAAAGGATACTTGAGAGACAACTTATTTTGAACACAAGTGATGAGTTCATGTAAGGTATGTTATGTGAGTTCAAACACTTGATCCTTATGCCAAGGCTTCAGAAAGTGAACAAACTCCAAGTTTTCTTCAAATAGGAATGAATGACTTCTCAGTCAGAGGTTTGGTGAGTGCCAGCTAATCTGTGCCAGGAACATGATTGACTTTAAACAACCCATGTGACACCTTTTCACGAACAAAGAAAAGATTTAGTTCTACATGCTTCATCTTAGCATGTTGAATTGGGGTAGCCATAATAGAAATAATGCTTGTATTGTCACACCAAAGCATTGGAACAGATGATAAGGATAAACCAAGTTCAATAAGTAAGGATTTTACCCAAGTGACATCACACATGGCATTAGCTAAACCAAGAAATTCTGCCTGAGCTGTTGATCTTGATACCACGATTCACTTCTTAGAACACCACACAATAGGAATTCCACCCAAAAATAAGCAATGAGCACTAGCTGATCTTCTGTCAATTATGTCAGCACCCTAGTATGCATTTGTAAGACCTACAAGACCAAGAGAAGAATAACATCTTAACAATAGTCCATGATCAAGTGACCCTTTTAAATATTGTAAGACCCTTTTAACTGCTGCCCAATGAGCTTTTGTAGGCCTGTGAAGAAACTATCGTAGTCTGTTAACACTGTAGCTGATGTCAGGCAGAGTGTAACAAAAATGTTGCAGAGATCATACAATACTCCTATACAAAGATGGATCAGATAGGGGCATACCTGAACTATAAGTGGATCTAAGGATATGAAAACCAACAAATGGTGTGGGACATGGCTTGCATTCGACCATGTTAACACGAGACAACAAATCACTGATCTACTTTCTTTGACTCAACAGTTTGAAATCAGGTCCTAATTGAATCTCCGTGCCAATAAAGTTGTTGAGTTTGCCCAATTCCTTTAATGAAAAATGCTCATGCATACTAGTGATGGTGGACTCAATCAGATCATCATAAGAATCTGTCACAACTATGTCATCAACATACACTAAAAGATAAAAAAATTTATCAGATATTCTCTTAATGAACAAGAAATTTTCAGATTGAAAACAAGAGAAAGAGAGATTGGTAAGCAAACATTTTCAGAGTTTTTCAAACCAAGCTCTTGGAGTTTGTTTGAGGCGATACAAAGCATTGGTGAGTGTAAACACCTGATTTTGGCTCAGGGTAAAAATATCGTACGCGAGGAATCGAGCCAAGAGAAATTGATATAAAAATAAATAAATTATTAAATTAAAAATATCATAAATATCTAAAAAATATATCTACATCTATCTTGTGTATAAATAAAGGAGAGAATAGTGAAGGAAGGGGAGCTTCAATGAAAAAAAAGGAAGAAGATTGAAGAAGTGAAGAAAAATAATAGAAAAAAAGAGTGAAGAAAAATAATAGAAAAAGAGTAAAAAAAAATATCGATAATTATCGGTCTCGGTTCCTCGTACGATATTAAACCTTCAATGAGTTAGGCATATTTCTCTCATATTCAATATCATATTTGTATTTTCTAAATGTGAAATAAAATTGAGAGTTTATATACATATATTATATATTTATGTATAATATACTTATTAGTATATATATATATATATATGTATGTATAATATATATTTATATAATGTTTATGTTATCTATTTATCTATATGTATAATATATATTTATATTATGTCTATGTAATACTATATATATATATATATATATTATTTATATGTATAATATATGTATATTATGTATATTTGAATAAAATATTTTCAAAAATGACTTAGGTCATTCCCAAACTTTGATGAAGGTTATAACTCGGTCCTTGGACTCTCGGGTCATTCTGGGACTTTATCGAGTGTTATAAACCAAACCCGAAAAGGTTTGGGCCATTTGTGCAATTTTTGAAATATTTTCTTTAATTCAGCTCGAAATTTTTTTAATTTGCATTTTGATTTCCTAAAATTTTCTGGATATTCCATGATTTCTCAAAATGTTACGAATAAGTCCAGAATAGTTTATGGTCATTTCTGCAATTTTCGAAAATATTTGTCCAATTCAGCTCAAATTTTAATAAATTTCATTTTGGTCCCGATATTTTTTGGATATCCTATAACATCTCAAAATAGGACAAATTAGTCCAACGAGCTTAATATCTTCAAAAACCATTCGTGCATGTTTTGACACGTTAAAAATGGCTCGAGAGTTAAACCATTTTTTTCGAGCACGATTAACTTTAGTTCTCTCTTGTTTATTTAAAATTAACTCATAAAAAAATGTTTGTACATGGTTTGTTTAATTAAAAAAATACATGTAGTCTTTTTGGGCCAAGCATGATCAAAACGGGCAATTTGGGCAAATTGAAACAAAATTCAAAAGCAAACTAAAGTACCGAAAGGGCGGATTATGAGCTTGCGAGCTTTTAAGACGTAATCAAACCCCCGAACTCGATTCTCTGGACGTAGACCTTTCTAAGCCCTAGGATTTTAACTCCATGTACCCAAGGCAATTTTAGGATTCCAATTAGCCTTCAATTAATCGGTGGCGACTCTTTCAAATTTGTTCGGTCCGGTTGATGACCGCGATCGACCGGACTCGTCGTTCGTTCAAAAATGAAATTAAAAATAATTTTTCAAACGGGTCGGGGAAAGTCGGATCCGACGTCCGACAGTGAGTTTGCAAACCATCATATCTCCTAAGGTATCTGTGACTTCAAACCCCGGAGTCTGATACATATATACTTCTTCATGCAAATTTCCATTTAAAAATGCATTATTCACATCTACCTGTCTCAATGTGCAATGAAATGATAAGGCTAGGAAGAGGATAATTCTGATTGTGGCATGTTTTGCAACTGGAGTGAAAGTGTCAAGGGAATCAAACCCCACTTTTTGAGAGAATCCTTTTGCTTCAAGTTGAGCCTTGTACCTGTCCACAGTGCCATACTCTTTCCTTTTGATCTTGAAGATCCATTTGCAGCCTACATGATGTCTACCAGGGGGTAGACATGTAAGAGTCCAAATACCATTTTCATGCAAGGCTTCAACTTCTTTCAGAATAGTTTCTCTCCACTCTAGATATTGAAAAGCCACATATACATTTGTTGGTTCACTCACATATTCTGTGGAAGCCATCATTACATTTGCATAGGACTGCGACTTTAATTTGGTGACCATACTATGGGTAGAAGGCTGAGGAACATGTCTAGAATGAGTGCTTCTTGAACATGGTATACTCGAAACAATTGCAGATGAAGAGGGAGCTTTAAGACCTGAAACAACTACAGTTTTATCATGATTAGACTGAGGAATATTCGAATCAAAAGTAGGTGAATTAGAAGCAGGGGAGTTCAAGTCTAAAACATGTGATTCAACATCAGTTGCAAGAGGACAAACAGATGGTTGTGTGTCATGAATATCAGCATAATTTGGTTGATCTGAGCTGTGTTGATCTGGTCTTCCAATTGAGGCAGACCTAGGCTGATTTGGTGAAGATTTGTGAACATTTGGACTTGAATATGGTACACCTTCAGAGTTGAATGATGCAGGTACTTCACTCAACTGAGACACATCCGAACTCGTTACTGAATTAATTAGAACATCCTGTGAAGTATTACTAGCCAAGGAATCATTACCCAAAATATGTATAGGAATCCTTGTTGAACCATAAATAAGCTAAGATACTGAACTATCTACCCGAATTGGATTAGTAGTATCAAAAGAAACACAAGTAACAATCTGACTATTAACATGTGGAAAAGTAGACTCATCAAATTAAACATGTCGTGATATATATACTCTTCCCACTCTATCAATACATTTATAACCCAAATGTGCATAAGAATATCCTAGAAAAACACATTGTCTAGATCTAGGATCGAACTTATGCTTGTTAAAGTCACGAACATGTGGAAAACAAAGACAACCAAACACACGAAGTAGAGAATAAGCAAGGATTTTATTGAACAAATTTTCAAATGGGGATGTGTTGTCTAACACACAAGTAGGTATTCTATTGATCAAGTATTTGAAAGGCACAGATGAATGCGCAAGGAGAGTAAGGCCAAGTTCCACTATGTGTCTATGTTTCCTCTCAACCATTCCATTTTTTTGAGAGGTGTACGAGCAAGTGAGTCTGTGCAATATACCAGAAGAGAACAAGTGAGTATGAAAGGATCATAGGAAATCACCTCCATTATCGGTTTGGACAACCTTTATTTGACAATTCAGTTGTTTTTCAACAAACACTTGGAACGACTTTAAAACAGAATCTGCATCACTTTTGTGAGCCAAGGAATACAACCAAGTGAACCTCAAGTACACATAAACAAAACTGAGATATACTTGATACCATTCGACATTAGAGGAGCAGGTCCCCATACATCCACCTTAAGCAATTGAAGCGGAGTTGTGTACACACTTTCTGTGGGATTGAAAGGAAGCTTGGGAATTTTATCTACTTTGCAAGTTGTACACATGAGAGATTTGTCAACCTTGTCATTACAGGATAATCCAGAATGGATAACCTATTTTAAGACTTGGTGCAAAGGATGTCTTAATCTCTAGTGCCACAGAAGTGAAGAAACTGAAACAGAAGATACAGACACATTAACACCGTAAAATTCTAGTTTATGTTGTACTTTTGAACATGGATAAAGAGCAATTTCTGAATCATTTTGCACTGAAAGAGGTACTCCATTCTGACGACTCAGTGTATGTAAAACACTATTGCATATAAATTAAGGAGAAACATTCTTTGTGGCACACAGAAAATTAGAGTTTTTAGTCATAACAACACCATCACAGTAAGCATCAGATTTCAGTTATTCTTTTGAACACATATCAAGTGTAGTTTCTGAATCATTTTGCACAGAGAGAGGCATTGCATTATTGTTCAGTTTATGTAAAGAAGAATTACACACATAACCAGGAGAAACATTATTCGTTGTTCTTTTGAACACGTATCAAGGGTAATTATTGGATCATTTTTCAGAGAAACATGCACCGTATTATTACTCAAATCATGTAAAGTAGGGATTACATACATACTTAGTACATAGACTTTTCGGATCATCGGCATTGGCACACACTGCTCGAGAATGTTCATACTTAACAAAATTGACACTACACACTTTATTACTACAATCACTTGAGTGAGCCTCACATTTTGATCACAAATAGACCTATCTATATATGCACACACAGGGAAAGCCACAAATGATGAATTAGCATACGCAGAAAAAGCACGAGTAACTTGTATATCCCATCTTTTTCACATCCTTCCTGAAGCACTAGGTGTGTTGTCAAGTCCTTTGCAACACAACCATGGGAAAACAAATACAAAGTAAGCATGATTATACTTCACAAATTGAGAAACATATAACAAATTCTTAGTAATAATAGGAGATATTAGTATATTTCTTAATATAGCAGACTGATTATTGTACTGTAACCGAGAGGTACCCGTGTGAGAAATATGTATAGTATTTCCATTTCCAACACAAATCTTACCTTGACCATTATATGGAGATGCATTATACACGTTCATGGAGGATTTTTTAAGGTGAGGGGAAGCTCCGGAGTCTGGAAACCAAGCAGCATTGGTAGCTCCCACTTCAGATGACGCACTGGATGCACTGTGAACATGAAGTGCATTCATGTTCATTCCACTGTGATTGGGTTGATCGTGAGGGGTACTAGGTGAGACATATAAATGAGGATGTGTATCAAGAGAGGATAGATATTCTGAAAATAGAATTACGGTGGAGTTTAAGAAGACTGGAAGATATGCTGTTGTAGAGGAGTTTGTTGCTGAGGTTGAATCAGTTGAGGAGGATGCTGAATTGAGTTGTAACTGGACTGCAATTCATGTAGCAGATAATCTTCAGCAGAATTGGCTTGACCTCTGTTGTTGTTATGAGGTTGTGGTTGAGATGTGATTCCACAAAAGTTGTGATCGAACCGATACCAACACCTTGCCACAAGATGTCCAAATTTGCCACATAGTTGGCATTGGGGATTACCGTTGTTGTAATTGTTTCTTCTACCTCTACCTTAACCATATGAGTTGGTATGAGGATAACCTTGTTGAACATACACGTTTGTAGAAGCAGGAGCATGGTAAGATGAAGACTGATGAGAAGGATATGTGGTTGATGAACACTACAAGAAACTCGAGCATAGACGTCGGGAAAAAATCGTTGCTAAAGGCATAAATACCGTTGTTAACTTTTAACAACGACGAGATCTTCGTGACGGTAGCCCCAGTCGTTAAAGGTTTATAGGTCGACAATTTGTCGTTGTCAATGGCTTGCCGCTGTTAAGATGACACTCCCCACTTCGGGTTTACAGTGGCATCAGGCTGTTGTTAAACACAAATGAAAGGCGACAACATATTGTTGATGTTATAGATGTTTTTCACTGATGAAAATACTTCATCGTTGAATTAAGGTTTTTAGCAGTGACTTTGAAAGTCTTTTTTTTTTATTCAAAATAATGTCCATTAACTTATTGTTAATACGTGTATTTAGTGACTAGTGACTACAAATCCACCATTAAAAACACTTGATACTGTCAGGTAATGTTGCTGCTAAATACATGTTTTTAATGATAACAACCACTAATATCAGTTCATGTCGCTGCTAAACACAAGTTTTTTGTGTCAACAACCGCTAATCATTGCTAAAGACAAACTTTTGTGATGTATTTTTATTAATTATCTAGTTATTGCTATATGAGATGAACTAGACAATACATTTCAAAAAATATAATATATTATTTATCCAAGTATATATATATATATGCATTTTAATAAACATCCAAACTTACAATAATCTAAAATGTAAATACATAGTTTTCTAAAATGTAAATACATAATCTAAAAGCACATTTATTGATTTTGCTACTTATTGAAGTGCATCCACATCCAATCCAGAGTCTATTTCATCGAAAATGACCAAGTATGCCCCAATAACCTGTGAACGAAAGCTATTCAGAGATGTTGCATTTGATTAAGATGGAATAAGAACATTCCAAAGGAACGATTGTTCAGATATTCTCCATTCAGTTCAAATGCCTACAGACAGTTAGGTGTTGTTCCATTCAGCACAAGTCCATAAGTGTTGTTCCATGCCGACGTCCATAATTGTACCAGTAAGTGTTTTTTCAGATTTCCTTTTCTAATTGTTCATGAAGGGAGTTGTTATCCCAATAACGGATCTGGTTAATTTTCTAATTTCAGGAACCACTAAAAGAAAGATCCACAATTCCAATGATTCAATTTTTTTATGGCAATCTATATATGAACTACTAAGATTAGTGAAATAGGGCTTGTGCACCGTCGTAATTATTACGCAACCTATACCTAATCACTATTAAACCTTTAAGATTCAAACAAAATTGCCCCTATAAAATCACAAATTATAACTGAATCTTTCCTGGAATGCAACACAAAGCACTCTACAAATATCACAAGTACATACCATGCTTGCTCTTGCCTCTGAAACACGTCGGTTTTAGATCCCAATTTCATACACACCATTGTCAACCGTTTGTAGATCTCAAGTCGTCGAAGCAGAATATGATAAATTTAACTTGGAAAATCAGAACCTTTCAAGGTTGCAGCTATGGCAATCCAAGCGGTGCCAGTGTCAACAACCTAACTGAAGTTGGGCCCAAATTGGAGAGAATTCTGACACCATATGCTGAAGCAAATCACAAAATTTCAAGAAAGCAAATTCATCAACTAACAAAAGAATTTCAACAACTAACAAACGACCGCAGGACGATCTATACCTAGAGAGTTCGAAGAAGCCAAACGCAGCACGAAGCAGAAAGCAGGACGAATACGAACGCAGGACGAAGACGAACGCAGGACGAAGACGAACGCAGGAAAAGCTGAAACCTAATTCACGCGAAGAAGTACTGAGGACGCAACTACTAAATCTACTGGTGTGCTGCATTTAGGAGATGCGAGAGGGATGGAGAAATTGTTGAATATTCAAATGAAAGAATTGGGTGGTCTTGAAACGAAACTCAGGCCGGCATCAAAATGTTTCTTAGTGGGGGAAGTGCGCGTCCACCGTTGGATTGAATTAGCATTGATCTAAAGGTGTATTGTTGATTTTGAGCTTTTCCTTACACAAAGGGATGCGTGAGTTAGGTATGGTGGTTCAATTCGGTTTATGGGCAGTTCTATCAGTTTAGTGACGGTTCTATCAGTTAGGTGGAGTTCTTAAATTTTAGTGACAGACAACGACTAATGTTAGTCGACAATGCGCCATAGTTGTTTGTGCATTATTGACATCAACAATAGTTGCCACTAAATAAACTATTTTACCAAAATAATTGAATCTGTTACTGAATGACTATACTAATATCAACCATAAATTGACACGCAAACCTATTCTTACATTTTCTCTACTACTTATGTTTTAACGACGACAAAATTGAGTAGTTACAGCAAACAACCGTTGTTGTTATCGCTATATTTACGTCAAAACATTTCGCATTTGAATATGTACAATTACAATGGAAAAGTCATCTGCTACTAATGAAGTCATTTAACATCAAGTGTTGGTCGACATTACACATTCATCCATAATAAAGTGACGGCAAAAATTAAAACTAAATGTATCTTATAACAGTGGAAAACATATTGTGCCTAATAAGTAATAATAACGACAACAAAAACTGTCGACATAATATACACACATTCAACATCAATTCTTAGCGTCAACACAAAATTCTCGTCGTTGTTGCACAAGTTTCTTGTTGTGGAACTGACAGTTCTAACTAGGGTTGAATTCAATCCATGTGTTTCTTGAGCACTAAATGCAAGTGAATTGGATCCTATATGCAGTTGATTATCTTATTATTGAGTCTTCACATCCAATAGCACACTTGACACTCTAGACAAGTCATATGGTTATCTACTGGCAGTAATTACAACAACTATATGCCCATAATCTACAGTCAGTCCAGCAAGTATGGTGCTGATTTGCATTGCCTCAGAAATAGGATGTCAAAGCTATGAAGGCTGTCACAGAGAAACTGAATCCTTCTGAGGCACTCACGCATCGAAATGTCTCTTTTTTGTTGAGATTCAAGGAGCACAATAGCCTCATAACACGAGTAGCAGACGCAACAAGTAAGATCTGGTGTAGAGACTGCCAAATCTCATATGAAGGCTTACATTGAACCATATTAGGCAACAATGAGGATGAGACTGGGGTTTACAACCAGGAGGCTAAGGCACTGTCCTGTTCTCTGTAAGCTCTATATGCAGGATTAACCTATTTCGATCCATCTTCATTAATGATCAACTCTTCCACTTGTGCTAAACCATCCAGGTATCCTTCAAGTGTGTAGCTGGCAATTGTGAAGCATATCTATTATTTCTATTGCAGATAGTTCGATTCATCTAACTTCAAGTTGATTATCTTGTTTCAGCAGTATTTTGGACTCAAATCCATCATAGATTCCTAAAAATTGCATGCAGAATGAGCAATAGCAGGAACAAAGGAATTGATGAACTTAAACGCTTCACAAATGAAGAACCTACTTGAATTGCGCGCGGATTCAACTCAGAATCGTTTTACTGAGCTCTGATACCACGAAAGGAACTTGGAATGAAAGGAATTAACTAATTGAATTGAGAGAAATTGAAGGAGAAAGTGGATTTCATTCTTGATCTCAAATGTTCGATACAAACAGGTAATATAGTAAGTTCATACGGTTGGAATTATTGCTAATTACAAAACAACCCACATGCTTATAAAACAATTATCATTAAGCCCTAAACTAAAACACAATTGTATATATCCTATAACAATCCCATATTGGGAAAGATCTAGAAGGTTCCATGCAGATACGACAACAAGCGAGAGATGTTCAGCATCGATGTACAAGTTTAAGTTCATTGTACTAGAAAATATAGAGAAAATATACTTTTTGACATATGTGGCCCTTATTCATTGTAGGCCATTGAATTTAAGTTTCCATAGAGTTTTCCTCACTTGTATATAAATGAGACTCTCCTTTCATTCAGATTCACCAAAAAATTCAGAGAGTCATACATCAAGAATGTTTAATTTCTCTCATATATTGAGTGTTCGCTTATAGTTTTTTTATGTGAGTAAGTGAAAGGTTGCTTTGGAATCACTAAGGCCGCATGAGTGTGTTAGGATCAAACAAATTCAATCTAATGAATAAAAAACTTAGGATTGAGAAAGAAAAACTATGTTTTTCTTGAGAGGAAAGGAAAGGGAAGCAAAATCAGATTTCTTGTGGTAACACTCAAGTGAGCAACCTCCACACGGTTTAGAAGATATTATTCATGACGGTTATTGTTACAAAATACGTATACATGGAGAAATACAGTATAGTACAGTATAGTCTACAGTACAAGTTGAACCGCGAGACGCGTACATTAATACATAATCGACCATTACATATCAATTAGACTACAATACCTAACAATTCTCCCACTTGGAGACTGATTCCGTCACCAAAACAAACACATATTTTCTTAGCATCATCATTAATACCTTCACCTCACCATCTGTAGTAACATAACTACAGAAGACCAACCGAGGTTTTGCACAACCCCAGTTTCCCAACATCGACACATTTTGTCAACATGTCTGCTGGATTCTTTGCACCCTCTATCTTCTCTAAGCACAAGTAGCCTTCTTCCACTGCACTGCGAGTGAAATGATACCGTCTTCTAATGTGCTTAGTCTTCGAATGATAGACTGGATTCTTCACTAACTGTATGGCACTCTGACTATCTGGATACAGAATCTTGTCACTCTGCTTTTTGCCCAACTCTTCCAGATAATCTGCCAACCATATCACCTCCTTCCCAGCTTCAGCTATTGCCACATACTCAGCCTCAGAAGATGAAAGAGCAACACATTTCTGAAGCCTGGACATCCAACTCACTGCAGTATCACCTATGGTGTAAATGTATCCGGATGTGCTCTTACTAGAGTCTACATCTCCACCAAGATCAGCATCCACAAAACCCTGCAGAATCACTTTGCATTTGCCAAAACAAAGTGAAGTACTGGATGTACCTTTCAAATATCTTAGAAGTCACTTCACAGCTTCCCAATGCTCTTTCCCCGGATTTGCCATGTACCTGCTAACCACACCCACTGCGTGTGCTATGTCAGGTCTTGTACAGACCATAGCATACATCAAACTCCCAACTGCTGAAGCATATGGAACCAGTGTCATCTGGTCACGTTCTTCAGCTGTCTTGGGTGACTACCCCTTTGACAATTTTATATGATTTGCTAAAGGAGTAGTCCTGGGCTTAGCATCAGTCATTCTGAATCGGGTCACTACCTTCTCAATGTACTGCTCCTGGATAGACTTAAGGTGCCAGCAGATCTATCCCGAGATATTCTCATCCCAAGAATCTGCTTCGATGCACCCAAATCTTTCATCTCAAACACAGAAGACAAACTTGCCTTCACATTGTTTATCTCTCTCATACTGGATCCTGCAATCAACATATCATCCACATACAAGAGTAGAAATACATAAGAATCAGTGTATTTCTTGAAATAACAGCACTGATCCTTTTCACCCCTACAAAATCCACTCTTGATCAAGAAGGAGTCGACCTTCTTGTACCATTGCCTCGGTGCCTGCTTCAACCCATACAAGCTCCTGTTGAGCTTGCACACCATGTGTTCCTTGCCTGGAACAACAAATCCTTCTGGTTGATGCATATAGATCTCCTTATCAAGATCTCCATGTAAAAATGCTGTTTTTACATCCATTTGCTCAAGATGCAAATTCTCAGAAGCAACAATACTCAATAGAATCCTGATAGTAGTTAATTTCACAACAGGAGAAAATATTTCAGCATAATCAATACCTTTCCTTTGTGAATACCCTTTAACTACTAACCGAGCCTTGAACCGTCTTTTGCCATCTGGTTCAGCCTTGATCCTGAACACCCACCTATTCAACAAGGCTTTCTTCCCTACAGGCAAATCAGTCAACAACCACGTGTCATTCTTCTCAAGTGAGCCCATCTCATCATCCATGGCTTGCTCCCACTTGATTGAATCCTCCACATGTAGGGCATCATCAAAAGACTCTGGTTCCCCTTCATATGTCAACAACAGATAATGTAATGAAGGTGAATACCTATCTGGTGCTCTGATGGTTCTGGATGATCTCCTCAACACCTGGTCAGGTGTCATTTGTTCCACTACGGGTTCTTCATCCACAGTCTCTGGAGTTGTTTGAGTATCTTCTATGGGTGTAATCTTTTGCATCTCAAACTCAACTCCTACTTGCTTCGTAGTCTCTTGAACCTTCTGCTCTCTGTCCTTGTATAGGACAGATTCATCAAACGTCACATCACAGTGTCTCAGGATCTTACTGTTCTTGTCATCCCAAAACCTGTAACCAAACAAGTCAGAACCATAGCCTATGAAGTAACACTTCACAGCCTTAGCATCAAGCTTATCTCTTTTCTCTGGATCAACATGAACATAAGCAGTGCAACCGAAAGTTCTCAAGTGTGAGTACTTGAGATCCTTTCCTATCCATACCTCCTCTGGAATCTTGAACCCCAAGGGAGTTGATGGTCCCTTGTTGATCAAGTATGCAGCTGTGCTCACTGCGTCTGCCCAGAACATCTTAGGCAGCCCACAATGCAGTCTCATACTCCTCGCACGCTCATTCAATGTTCTGTTCATCCTGTCAGCAATTCCATTCTGCCTAGCCTTACCGGGAACTGTCCTCATCAATCTTGTTCCCTCAGCAACACATAATGCTTTGAACTCTGACTTGTCATACTCTCCTCCATTGTCAGACCTCAAACATTTGATCTTCAATCCGGTCTGATTCTCAACTTCAGCTTTCCACCTCTTGAATGTTGCAAACACATCTGACTTATGCTTCAAGAAGTAAACCCATACCTTCCTGCTGAAATCATCAATGAAGGTGACATAAAACCTGGATCCTCCAAGTGATGAAACTGGAGATGGTCCCCATACATCTGTATGAACCATTTCCAACTGCACTTTCTTCGACTCTCTCGAAGTCTTTGTGAAGCTGACTCGTTTCTGTTTGCCTAGAATACAGCTCTCACAAAGACCCATATCAACAGACTTCAGACCCTCTAGAGCTCATTTTGCAACCAGCATTTTCATTCCCTTAACACTCATGTGTCCAAGTCTGTTGTGCCACAAACATGAACCAGAAGCACCCTCAGCAACAGCAACCATGTTTATACACCCTGCAGTGGTGTATAAGGTTCCAGATTTCGTGCCACGAGCTACAAGCATAGCACCCTTTACAATCTTCCCGATGGGGTCTTTATGCAGACATCCCCTTTTCCTTCAACCTCCAATGTCTTGTTATCAGCAAGATATACCTTTCCAAAATTTCCATACTTGAAATTTTTAAACAATTCCTTGCTTGGAGAAGAATGAAAAGATGCACCAGAATCCAAAATCCAGAATTCAACCAGGTTGTCCACACTAAGGATTAGAGCATCCCCAATGTCTTATGCTGAATTTATAGAATCTGTATCATCCCCTGATTTCTGATTCTGCTTCTTCTTCGGTTTCTTACAGGTTGTCTGATAGTGGCCTTTCTCACCACAATTCCAACAAACCACGTTGGCTTTGTTCGGAGATTTTCCTCGATTCTTTGATTTTGATCGACCATGTTGATTTTGGCACTTCGAATTGCTTCTCCCCCTTCTGTCTACACTAAGAGCACTACCCGATGAATCTCCCACTTCGCGTTTGCGAATACTTTCGCTGAGAACAACATCTCGGATTTCATCGAATTTCAGTTTCTCTGAACCACGGGAACTACTAATTGCAGCAACAATAGTATCCCAAGACTCAGGCAGAGATGACATCAAAATCAAGGCTTTAATTTCATCTTCGAAGTGAATCTCCACAGAACTCAATTGACTCACAATCATATTAAACTCGTTGATATGATCAGCAACAGATCCACTTTCAGACATCTGTACATTGAACAATCTACGCATTAAATATACCTTGTTCATAGCCGATGGCTTTTCATACATATTTGACAGCGCCTTCAACAGACCGGACGTAGTATTCTCCTTGACGATGTTGAACGCCACGTTCTTCGACAAAGTCAATCGGATCATACCTAGGGCCTGACGATCTTTCAGCTTCCACTGATCCTCTGTCATGGAATCCGGCTTCACCCTGATCAAGGGTTCGTGAAGATCTTTCTGGTAGAGACAATCTTCGATCTGCATCTTCCAGAAACCGAAATCGGATCCATCAAACTTCTCGATTCCAAACTTCGAACTCTCCATCTTCAATGATCGTGTTGAATCTCCTTAGCTCTGATACCAGTTGTTAGGATCAAACAACTTCAATCTAATGAAGAAAACACTTAGGATTGAGAAAGAAAACACTTAGGATTGAGAAAGAAAAACTATGTTTTTCTTGAGAGGAAATGAAAGGGAAGCAAAATCAGATTTCTTGTGGTAACACTCAAGTGAGCAACCTCCAAACGGTTTAGAAGATATTATTCATGACGGTTACTGTTACAAAATACGTATACATGGAGAAATACAGTACAGTATAGTATAGCCTATGGGTTCGGGGCGCGAGACGCGTACATTAATACATAATCGACCATTACATATCAATCAGACTACAATACCTAACAGAGTGAAGGGAGAGCGATAGATTTTGTCTAAACCCTTGATACTGAATTGTAAGTTACGGTTGGCTCCATCTCTCTCTCTCTTTGTAATGCATTAATCCTCCACAACTTTAACTCTGGTTATTACCTCTCCAGGCTGTTGCTTCAACATTCTTATAACCTTCATGAAAGACAAGTACTTTCCATGGTCAATCAATATCAGTTGTTGTTGCCCTTTATTATTTCGCATTGCAGACTCTTCTATATCTTCGTCGTCTTTTTGAATGGTTTGCATGCTTAATAACTTTTAGAGCATTATCATACTATTCTATTTCATGACGTTGCTTCTTTGCAAATCTTTTCATGACGTTGCTTCTTTGCTTGTCTTTTCATTGCCATCCTATTATGATGCATATAAGCTTAAATTTGTTCAATTAACTCATCAACGTATTCACTACTTGTGCAATTATCTAATTCACTTGGTACATGGTTATACATTTCATCTAACACTGGTCATCATTATCTTATTACTGAAATTTTCTTAAACCATTAAGGAAATAAGTTATCACTATTATTATCATGAACTTTAATGTAACTCTAATCCATTTTCTTCTCCCCCTTATCTTTCACTCGCCCCTTATCTTGTACTTCTTATTGCACCCATTGCATTCTCTTTTACTCTTGTTTGACAATTTTCAAAGTTGCATTATGAATGGATCATTCACAATTTTCTCCCCCAATCCATTTTCAGTTAAAACTTGGCTAGTCCAAAATAACATTGCCTACATAAAACCTATCAAATGTTCCAGTTCTCTTATGGTTCTATAAAAAACAAGAAATCATATTCAACCAAGGACGGTTTTGCAAATAACTTATGTGCCCTACAACGAATATGGTTAATGGTTCAAATTATTTGTGATATGCACTTGTTTTAAGCCTACACACGATTATAGATTATTTCTTCAACTCACACTTTTTGTTATAAACACACATAATTTTCTCATATTATTGTTTTGCCTCAGGCATTCTAGAGAACTCCACATAAACCATTTCGATGAGAGTACACCTCTCACAATTTTCTATTGATTCTCGACTTTATTTTTTAACGCTTACAAAAAAAAGTTAGTTTAGTAGAATATTTGACTAATTAACTTTAACAAAACCTCATACTCACTCTTGAATGATCCTAAACTATGGCAACTAGTTTGAATATTGCAAGGCATCTCCTCGTTTATGACTAATGAGTTTGTTTGTAGCTTAATTTGAGCTCAGTGAGACTTAATGATGAATACCAAAGTTTCTCTTACTAACCACAACAATATTAATTAACCAAAATCCAATCATTTTTATATATAAAAAAACTCAATCCACAACGCTCAACCATGAATCAAGTGCTCGAAATCAGCCGTAATAAGTAAAAAATAACTTTAAGCATCACGAACTCTAAATATGAAAAATGAAATATCCATGCCAGTTTCTACTTAAACCTAGATCCACTGCAAAATTTGTGGAAACATAAATACAAATAAGTCACATTTTCAGTTGAAGTGTTCGATCAACTAAGAGATAGTTTCTTATAGTTGTAGCAGAAACGAAGTGCAATATTGTAGAATTGGTGTGCAAGATTGCGGAATGGGATCAGCTGACCGTAGAACTATGGCACAAGGCCATTGACAAATCTGGCAGGGCAAACTCTAATTGGTAGAGAATTACCTTTGGTCGTTGATTTGGTTCGTCATCCGGATCAGGAACAAATAAAATGACAAGTTGAGATTGAATAACAAGATATGACCCAGGACAACGACTCTGAAACAACCATGTTAACTCTGACACCAATGTAATGGAAACAGTTAGTGGCGCGGATGTGGAAGTTGTCGTTAGAAGCGAGGGTGAATTGAGGGTTGAGTTTTGCGTTTGTGTTTGTAGAACAATATGAATAGCTCAAAAAAGTGGAGGGAAATTGATTTAGGTTATAGTCATAATTGTCTAATTCAATTCTTAAATTATAATTGAACACGTGCTTCTCATGAGATGATATGAGAAAATCGACGGTCGATGTAGTAACCATTCAATAATAACATTCGGAAATGTAAGCAACCATATCTCAGCATTAGGAAAGATAAGTAATCAAAAGCTAATATAGGGCAACATAAGAAATCAAATGGATTGTTTAGCCTAAAAGACCTCGCAAAAAATATAAAATGCAATGTCATGGAAAATGGTGCCTAATGATATAAGGAAAAAATCATAACACAATCATTATATTCGGCGGGTCCTTATGTCATACTGCTTTTATTTCATATATCAGAATAAAAATTAAGCAATATACTCTATCTAGTATCTACTAAGGGTGAGCAAGTAGACTATTAAGAACGAGGCGAATCGTGATCAACCACGACTCAGTCGTTTATAAATTGAAATCAATGGTCTTAAATTAACGCACTGGTCTTTTCAGTTTTGTTCTAATAGACCATTAAAGACTATGGGGACTGAAATTAACCATTAAGTTTTTTCTAGTAATTTATCATTATATATGTGATACTTTTGAGGGATGAATTTATTTATTTTCAATAAAATTAACCACAAAAGTAGGACTTATTTTTAAAAGTATTTATTTTCGAAAAAAATTTAAAAAATTATATATGTAAAATAAATATTTAGCAAAATGTGCATCTGCGCAGGTCATAAGCAGCCCATTGCCGAGTCGTTTCAATACTTGTCGTTTCCTTTTCTCCGTCGTTTCATTTCTTACCTTGTTAATTGAACTGTCGTTTCATTTCTTTCATTGTAATTAATCAGACTCCTTTTATTTAAGGGGGAGGGACTTCCGGATGAAGGAACAAGTCCCGATGAACCCCAATTGCTGTGTCTCTTTAGGTTTTCTCTGCAAATCCGTTTTCTAGGGTTTGATATCTTTGATTCAATCCGCCACTCTTCACCAGTTTTCACATCTATCAATGCATAACACAATTGCTTTAGCATTAACCCCTTATTGTAACTGACAAAATACGTTGCATAAGAACGTGGTAGTAATGAATTTTCAATATGGCTAGTTTATGGTCTTTCAAATGGACACACTTGGAAATGTTAGACGAATACCTGCTTGGGAGCCTCAAGTATTTTAGAAACTCACATAAGGTCACTTTTTGGGTTTTGGAAAGGTTGTAGCTTGCAGGTGGGAGTATCAATTTGTTTGCTCTTAACACCTGATGTAGGGATGTCGTATTCTCATAACTTTCAAATCAAGTCGGGCTTTAAAATTGTCGTTTCTTTTTCCAGACACACCTAAAAGTATCCCCAACACATTATCACACACATTTTTTCAATGTGCCTAACATCCAAGTTATGAGAAAGCAACAAATTTTTCCAGTAGGGTAGTTGGAAAAATAAACTTTTCTTCTTCCAATTACCTGTAACAACGTTATCACCTATCTTCTGAGTTGGTTGTGTCTTTCCAAATAGTATCTCTTCAAGATCCTGCAAATGCTGCAGTATTTCTAACCTTGATAACCTCTTTGGAGTCCCTCTGAAATCTTGCTTCCCATCGAAGGATGAGTTATTCCTCCTCGAGAAATGATTATCTGGTAAAAAACGTTGGTGACCCAAGAAGGAACACTTTCTCCCATTCTTTAGTCTGTAGTAATGGGTATCCATCATACACACTGGACAAGCAAGATTACCATGCGTGGCCCATCTTGATAAGTTGGCATAGGTCGGTAAGTCATTAATGGTCCATAGAACGCATGCACGCATTTTGAGATTCTCCTTCTTCGATACATCCTATGTATTAGCACCGTTCTCCCATATATCGCATAGTTCATCTATTAATGGCTCTAGGTATTAACATCAATATCATTGGTGGGAGCTTTTGGTCCGAGAATCAAAAGAGTTAACAGGTAGTTTGTATCTTTCAAACACATATCTGGTGACACATTATAAGGAATAACCACAACATGCCACGTGTTATGCGGGTGACTTTTGTCATTAAAAGGGTCAAATCCATCAGTTGCTAGGCCAAGTCGTACATTCCGTGCTTCCTAACCAAATGACGGGTGATTCTCATCATGTTTTTTCCAACATAAATTATCGGTTGGTTGGTCTAAGGACGTCATCCTTAGTGCGACATTCATCATGCCACCTCATTGTTGCTACTGTCTTAGATGACATGAATAATTGGTTAAGTCGGGTAGTTAGTGGGAAGTAATGTAAGACTTTCACTGGGATTTTCTCATCTTTCTAACACGATCCAGTGAAGTGTCATTACCATTTAGTTTTCATACGTGTTTTTTCCATCTAGATTGACCATACTTAGGGCACATATCAACACTATGGTACTCCTTCCTAAATAAGATGCATTCGTTCCTACACACATAGATCTTTTAGTAGTCTAAACCCAAATCAGGTATGAATTTCTTTGCTTCATAATACGTCTTTGGCACAGTATTTCCTTGTGGTAGAACTTTTTGCAGCATTTGGAGCAACTAATCGGCAAACTTGTTTGACACTTTGTAAAGTGCTCTCAAATGAAGCAATTCTACCGTGAAATACATTTTCGAATAATTCAAACACCATGGGTATAACCATTCTTCACAGTCTTCTAAACGTTTGTAGAATGTATTTGCATCCTCATTCGGTTCTTCAATAGTTTCCATATCATCATCCCTAAAAACGTTGTTGACCAGGTTAAACATTTTCTCCCGACTGCTACATTGTGGTCTATTCGTAACGACATGTTCGTACTTTTCTTCATGATTGACTCATGTAGTGTTGTTATTTATATAAAGGGAAATCAATCACATGAACTCAACCTTGAATATGAATAGCAACGTAGTATGATCTTCGCAAAAGTTGTACTATGTAATTTGGGTTCACTAGAGTGTTGATATAAACTAAACGTTTTTGGTTAATAAGACATTTACATAGGTCGTAACCTATACAATAATATAGTAGTAAACGCATAAAACAATAGTAGAAACAACCTAAAAATAAGCTTCTCTGGTAGTTTATATGGCAATACAATTTGCACCTAAACATTTAGACCCGAATAAACTTACACCCAGTATGTTTTAAACACTGATTTTTCAATCGTTTGCAAGTAACTACTCATAAGTAAGATAGAGTCTGTCTATATCATCACATGCGGATGAAACTTCTTTCACTGATTGAATATAGTCACGCACAGTTGGCGTGGAGCAGTGTCTACCTGATTATTATTGCAGCAAACACCAATTATACATACCACAAAACCAAGACTTCAAAGTGGGAAGTTAAAGGCAACGAAAGCGTGACTGATTCCATATAGTGAGTTTGAAACGAATAGGTTACCTGAATTTCAAATGCAGCATGTATATTGAAGACGCTACAACCTAGAGTGATCAACCGAGCTACCGTAGCAAAACAGACAAATGAATTGACAATCTAGAGGGGAAGCAAGAAGTATTCAAGGATCGGTTAACCCATTGGGGAAGTGGTTGTCGTGATTTGAAGAATGAGACAAATAAAAAGGTTTTATCCTTATTAAGAGAGCGCCAAAATGCTTCTTTATACATTTTCCCGGTACTTCTGTTTTAACGACGAACAATCAGAGTAGTTACGGAAAACAAGCGTTGCTGTTATCGCTATATTTACGATACAACATTTCGCATTTGAATATGTATATTTACAACGGAAAAGTCATTTACTACTGATGGAGTCATTTAATCTCAAGAGTAAGTCGACATTACACATTCATCTATGTAAAAAATAAAGTGACGGCAAAAATTAACACTAAAAGTAACTTAGAATGGTGGAAAACATATTATGCCTAATAAGTAATAATAACTACAACAAAAATTGTCGACACAATATACATAAATGCAACTACAACTGTTAGCGTCAACACGAAAGACCCATCGTTGTTACCACAGGTTCTTGTATACATGACTTTGTATGACTTGCCTTAAAGACTTGTTGTCTTTTATAGAATACTATGAATTCTTTTGTTAAAAAAAAAAAACTAACACAACTGGGCAAAGCATAAGGAATAGACAGGACATAATATCACCACATTCTAACCCTGTTATTACAAAAACACCACTCTTTAATATTCACGGGAGAAACCAAACTGAACTCTATGAAAATGATATCTACTCTAATAATGTAATACACTCTAATAATGATTGGATCTCCAACTTCATTGACTTCCATGACCTAGTCGATCCTACCATTGGCGAGCCATTATCTATATAACCTGAAACATATGTGAACATGCATCATAAATCACTTTGAAATCCTAAAGTACAAGATCTCATTTGCCAAGATAACTTTGTGTGTCAAGTTTATGGTTTCATTGAAATTGACAATCTAGATAAGCTTTGCAAGCAATTAAAAGCATCACCAGAAGCATCCCCTAATCACCCAGATGATGTGCTCATACTTAACAGATCACATTAATACACTTCAGTATATTCAAGTAATAAATTAAAATGATACAATTAATCATATTTGAATTGAGATGAACAACTAACCTTTCAAAAACTGGAACTGAAATCATGAATGATTTCACCATTGGATCAAGAGTCGAAGGTAGTGTCACTCAAGAAAGTTCCATGCATGATAAATCAAAAATTCGTACATTGATCTCGGATGAGGCTAATATTGTTGATTTACACAAAACTATTGGTTGATCCAAGGTCATTATTTTCTTGCACCATACTCGCAGCAGTTATAGCAAGAAAGGTGACTAAAATCTAAAACCATTGTGTCGGTTCCATAAAATTGTTGAAATCCAGAGAGAATAATGAACTAAACTACAACACATCGAGTATAACGTAGCTCAACAACAATACATAAGCAAATAATATGGTGATTATGGAAGCATATTCAATAGTTAAGTCACGAAAACAAACCTCCTTGCGAGAATCGAGCTTGGTATAAGACGAAAGCTTCATGTCGATATCACCCTCAATCTTCCTGACCTCTTTCCTCAACTTCTCCCACCCCGATTCTTGAAGCTCCAGATTCAAATCCTCCATATTCATTAATCTAACATCAAAGATTGTTCTAAGGATCATACAAAAGTAGTATCACATATCTACAAATAGATAAAATTTATGCAGACAAACAAGAATGATATAAATAACGAAGAACTTACAATTACTCTTTTCGATTTCTTATTAATGAAATGATGAATACTTCCCTTTATGGTGGAACCTCCAAAAAGCTCTCCTTGATTTCACGTTTATGTGGACTATTCCCATTCCTGACTACGAGTAAAGGTAGTCCAAGCCTATGGCTTACATAGAAAAATCAAGACAATACTTACTCATTTCAGAGAAATAAGTGGCCAATTTCCATAACATAATAAACGAGTGCCTTGAACAAAAGTGGCATGAACCTTGACTGCAATTTCCTGACAACCTTCCTCGCAAGGAAAACTGTTAAACTATGATTATATGGATAAAAAATGACAGTCACGATTAAGAGGAAAATTGAATTCAAGTCGAGGGTCAATAAGTCATTAAATTACTTTTACAAATCAAAATTCGGTGAATCAAACAAAGAAATAGGAACATGACAGATCAATTGAAGCAATATCACCTTGTTGCATATATGTATCTCTATTAACCGGGAATTGGAGGTGGGCGAACCCAATCAATGGAAGTGTGTGTGGTTGAACACTTACGGTGAATGTGGATTCAAACAAAAGGCCACAATCGAACCGAGGCACAGTCAACAAAAGGCCACAATTGGGAATAGAAGCGTTGTCAGACTAAGATGCAGTGGCCTAGCACGACTAATGAAGGTTGTGTTAGGAGTATGTACTAGAGTCGTGATCTAGAAAAGGATATATCAGGAGTGTGAGCGAGATTGTTCTAGATTACTATCATATTAGTCCACATATTCCTTAGTTTCTCCTAGAAATAGAGTAGCATGGTATTGTAATCTTTAAGTACAGTTAATACAAAATTTATATTCTCGTTTGTTATTGCATTGAGATCACAATTTCCCCCACATTGTTTCTAATTACTTACATGGTATCACAACTTGGTCGATCAGGGACCGAATTCAGTAGTTAGTGCCTAACCCGTTGTTGATTTCATCATTAATATGTTCCTAGTTTGTTAGAAATACTCTCTTGCTCTAATGTTTGAAATCCTCCTGCAATTCAGCAGTTCCAATTCATCTTCAGATCAACAACTCCATATCAATGCAGCAACTCTGGATTACAACGATTGAGAAGCATCAACTTCGTTGATTTCAGTTTTCTTCACCAAACATGAGTTTTCAGTTGCAGTGGCAGATCCAGTGCACATCTAGTGCAGCACCAGTGCACGTCCAGTTCACGACTAGTGCTGCTCCAGTTCAGCTGTAGTGCAGCTTCCGCGAACATCCAGTGCAGCTCCAATGTGATTGTTACTCTGTTTGGCTCTAGTGTGACTGCTACTCTGTTTGGATACCATTCTGAATCAACTATTGTTGATTCTATGTTGTTGTAGATCTGTTCATGCTTGTTGTTGTTAATACTTGCGAATCTTCTTCAAGCTGAATCTTGTTGGATGTTTCTTTGTTGTTCTTATTTCTTCAGGCTGAATCTTTCTAGATGTTGTTCTCTATTGGTCTTCCTTCTTTAGGTTGAATATGTTAATCTGATTCAAACTTTATGCTCTAATAATCTCATGTTGATATGTATTTCGAGTTGCATAATAAAAAGATCTGAGATGCAATAAATATGATGTTCTACATTAGATATGATGCATTGTTTGAGTTGATTGTTGCTCTAGTCTACTCTGGTTATGTTCGTTCAAATGTTGCGCTGCAAATTCAGTTACTTTGCTGCAGTTTTGTTCTGCTATGTGCTGGAGTCACTTGTGGGTGTTGAGCTGAACATAGAGAAGGCCTGCGCTTTATCTATTCCGCTTTTCAACATGTTTGATAGTTTGCCTAGTTGCTGTTGAATTCGAAAATTTGAGCATTTTTACTACTGAACTGAAGCAAGCCTGTGCTTCTACCGTTGATCCTTATGCATGTATACAACACTACTGGAATGAATATAGATTGTTGATGTTGTTTTGATTGTATTGTTGAACCAAATTGATTCTGCATGAGCACACATGTGCTCTATACTTGCTGCTGCAATTCGATCTAGACATGAGCAAACTTATGCTCACTTTACTCAACGATGAGCAAAACTATGGTCATGTTGGTCTTGTTTGATGATATCATGTGTATTAAGTTACACTATGTTGGGACGTGAGGGCCTATGAGACATGAGGCTTAATATCTCGCATAAGGTACAATCAAGAGAGTCTCAGACTTGCACAGTTTCAAATCTGACTACACCGCAACCCAATCACATGATTTTCAACTCCAGATTTGATGAATTGAAATAAGTTTTCTTCCAAATGTGGTTGTTGTTCCCAACATTGTGTACTTATGTTTTGATAAATTGGTGGATTTGATGTGTTGAATTGAGGTTGAATTGTTGAGATTTCTGTCTGTTTATTTTTCATTTTTGCTATTCAGCTCAAGCTATGATGAAAAGTTGAGTTTCTTGTTTCCTCAGGCCATGTCAAGAAGGTTGATTCCATTTCATTTGTTTGGAAATCAACAAGCAATACAAAAGGTTCAAACAAAACAAGTTCAATTTCAAAGACATTACTGAAGAGATATTACTCCTTCATGATTATGATAATAATACAACTCAAGTACAACCTTAGTGTTGTGTATAGTGCACTACAAGTGCATTCGTAGTGCCTATTTGAATTCATTCTCAGTACACTCCCAGTGTTTATCCCAGTGTACCTACAGTTCAACTAAAGTGCAAAGGCAACTCAACAACTTATCTTCCTTTTTCAAATGTTTGAGGACTTTGTTGAATGTGTTTAACAAATTTGAGGTCTAGCATGGGGAATTTTAGGAGTATGTACTAGAGTAGTGATCTAGAAAAGGAAATATTAGGAGTATGAGCTAGATTGTTCTAGATTACATGTAGGTATGAAAGAAAAACATCAATGTCTAAAAATTCAGTGAAAACTAACTGAACCAAAAAAAAAAGGATCGATCTCTAATCGATTTTCTCTTCTTTAGTTCAAATTTTCTATCTAATTCAGGAAAGAATCTCAAGACTAGATCAACCATATTTATATATATTACATTAATTATATCAATTAATTAATCAATATAAAATAATATTATATTTATTCAATTAGTCTTTTAGTTTTTTCAATCGGTTTCAGTAGAACATTATATAAACATTGTTCAAACGAATTTTTTGTTGTTTAATATGATTTTGAACATTATTGTTGTTTTGAATAAGTATTTGTTTTTATTTAAACTTTATTATCAACAAACAATTTAGTTTTTCTTGTGCGATATCTTGGTAATGTATTTTGTGGAGAAAATTCGAAATGAATAAATAAATTGTTGGAATATGTAATACACATGCAATCGTTAGGGCACAACATAATCACATATAATTAACTTACCTCTGAAGTGATTGCCTAAGGGGAAGCGGATCTACCTGAGGTTGGGATCACGGTCTGCCGGACGGGAGGACACGCTATAGGATAACGAGCAGTGACTTAAGTTTCTACATCTGCTGACCTCTGTCTAAACTGTGGGTGACTATCTCTCTCATTCTCTCTCATATGAGGTAGAGCACCCCTATATATAGATATATAGAGGGATAGGATTTAGGGCAAGTATCTTATCCTGGCTTACCTGAATGGGCTCCCACTTATGGGCGGACCATTATCCTAAATCCAACATCACCCACCGACACAAAGTGGGGGCACTCATTCATCAAGCTAGCACCGAAGAGAATGAATTATCCTTATACCGTTAAGTAACATACGAGGAGACAGTCGTGCGACCGGCAGACACTACGAGCAAGGTACTGCACATCTGTTAGGAGTTGTAGTGTCTCGCGAATCTGACACCATCAGTGGATTTGTGCCCTTCACCCTTGGCCATATAATATTTCTTAAGGTTTGACCACATGATAATCTTTCAAACATGTAGATCTGCATTGTGCCACAACTGCAGCCTATACTGCGGTTGACAACCGTCTAGTAGACAGAATATTGAGAAGTTCCCATAATGACCATCCTCTTCCCATGAAACCATCATCACAATCCAACTCTCTTTTCTAGAACCGGGTCCAAGGTACTTGTGAGCGCACCCATCAAGCACGGACTAAGATAGAAAACATTGAACTGAACCTCAAGTCTCTGTTGAGAGTAGTGAGGGTACGTTTGTGGCTGTTATGCGAAGAGCTCTGGGTCTCACACGAGTTTGAGTTAAGATTACATGGTCAATTTGGGTGCGCTGCGGTATGGAATGCGCGCTACAACATATCTCCTTTACCATGGAGCATATGTCAAAATGTTGTACAGATTTCCATCAGGCATACGGAGTTCCCGAACCAAAAGTCACAATGACTCCCATCCGACCCTTTAGAAGAGGATAGACAAACCATAGTTCGTTGTAGTGCGAAAACAGATAGCTCCGGACACAAAGTCCTTTTTGGTCTTCCCGACGGACTTTCAAAACTAGAAGATATCACCAGCCTCACCCAGCCACAAAGGCATAGAAGTTATCACCCGTGTGAGAGGGTGACAAAATCCACTTTAACATGCATTAACGAACAATCACAAAAATGAACACACAAAATACTCAAACTGTGAAAACATGCATACTCAAATATAATTCAAGTACAAGAACGTTTTTTTTGGAAAATATAATTGATGAAGTATATCAACTAAGTCTACATAGTCATAGAGACTTCACATGTCTCACAAATGACTCCCTCTTCAAGGGTTTGGTGAAAGGGTCTGCAACCATTTCTTTTGTAGAAAAATACTCTAAACTTATCATCTTGTGTCTCACCATGTATCTAGCATAGTCGTACTTGATATCAATGTGCTTTGACCTACTGTGGTACTTTGGATTCTTTGCAGCAGAGATTGTGACCTGATTGTAGGAATAAACTAGGATCGGCTTTACTGGACTCCTACTACTCAACAATCGATCCAGGAGCCTGCCCAGCCACACAACCTCTTGAGTGGTCGTCGCAACGACCACAAATTCTGCTTCCATAGTAGACAATGCGGTATAGGACTTCTTATTGCTCAGACATGATATTGCTCCATTGTAGAACAAGAACACAAAATCCAAAGTGGATTTTCTCTCATCCAAGTCACCACCGTGGTCTGCATCGTTGTACCCAATTATCTGGAGATCCTCTGACCTCCGTAAGTCTCGTACAAAGCATAAGGTGACGGTGCTCGTAAGATATCGCATGATCCTCTTTACTGCCTGCTAATGCTTTAATTCAGGGTCAGCTTGGTACCGACTGCGTGACAGATTGCGTGACAGATTTCTGGCTGAGTACACACCATTGCACACATCAAGCTACCGACTGCTCTTAGATATGGAATCTCTTCCATCTTGTCTGTTTTTTCCTTAGTCTTCGGACGCATATCCATGTTGAGAGGTTCGCCAATGGAAGCTGGAGTTTCAATTGATTTGCAGTTACTCATGTTGAACTTTTACAATACTTTGTTTATGGGGCCCTCCTGTGAAAGCCACAACTGCTTCTTACTGCGATTTCTCGATATCTGTATCCCAAGAATATATGTCACTTCACCCATTTCGTTCATCTCGAACCACGCCTTAACCTATGTGAGAAACTCCAAACTATTTTCGGATATGAGTATGTCATCCACATATAGAGTCATAAACACAAATTCCAGATCTTTTGGGGTACACACAATGGTCCTCATCCAACATGAGAAATTCATTTTCCACGACCAAATCATGAAATTTGTGGTACCACTGCCTAGAAGACTGTTTCAAACCATATATCGATTTGTGGAGTTTGCACACTACGTGCCCAAGATCTTTCTCCACAAAGTCTTCAGGTTGCTCCATATAGATCTCTTCTTATAACTCATCATTAATGAAGGAGGTCTTAACGTCCATCTCATGTAGTTCGAGACATAGACTCGCTGCAATAGCGAAAATCAAGCGAATCGTGGTCATTCACAATGTCGGTGAGAAAGTCTCCTTAAAGTCCACTCTCTCCTATTGTGCATAACCTTTCACAACGAGTCGAGCTTTGAGATACTTAATAGTTCCATCGACCTTGAGCTTTGTTTTGAGAACCCATTTGGCTCATACAGCTCTGCATCCTCTCGGAAGGTCGACTAGTGTCCAAACACCATTTTTTCCCCATAGATTTCATCTCGTTCTCCATTACTTTCATCCATTCGTCCTGAAATGGTTCATTGAGAGCTTCTCTAATGATTTTTGGCTCGAAATATGTTTCGTCACATATTAGGGTGTTTAGTTCTCCCTCACCTTTAAACATATATCATCGGGAGGAAAAATTATGTCTTAGCCCACGACCTAACAACTCACTACTACCAGGGGTACGACCATGGATCCACTAGGAATGAGATCTCTAATGCTACCACTGTTGACACGATCATAAGGAGCATAATCCATTTCATTCGCTCTAGCAGGAGATGAATCCTACAGGTGACGAACTAATTCATCATCTGCGACTTCAACTCTCCCACTGAAATTAACATGTATTTGCTCAACTTGATCTTACATCTCATATAGAGATCGATCCAAACAAATCCCTCCTTCTTCGTAAATTCTTTCTCTAAAAACGTCGTGTCTCGTGATTCGAACTCGGAAACACTCCACTGTCCTACTTGGCTATAAACACATATCCCTTGGAGGTTTCATATAAACCAGCAAAGATACTCTTCTTTCCTCTAGGTCCAATCTTCCCAAACATGTTTGAGGAATCATGGGTGTAAGTGTTGCACCCCCATGGGTGCATACAGCTAAGGTTCAGACTTCTTCCAGTCCAAAGCTCGTATGGAGTGGAGTCAACCTTCTTCGTCGTCACTTTGTTGAGGATGTAGGCAGCAGTCTTCAAAGCGTCTCCCCAAAAGGAAAACTGAAATTGAACTTACGCCATCATCGACTGAACCATGTCAAGGAGTGTTCTATTGCACCTCTCTACCACACCATTTAGCTGAGGGTGTAGGGAACCATGAACTGATGAATGATCCCCTTTTGGGTGCATAGATCGATAAATTCCACTGAAAGATACTCCCTTCCACGATCAGTGCGGATGCTCTTAACCTTCCGATCTAGATGATTCTCAACCAAATTCAAAAATTATCTGAAGCAACGTATTACCTCAAATTTATGGGAGATCAAGTAGAAGAATTCATAACGGGTATAATCATCTGTAAATGTGATGAAATATCTTGCTCCATGTCGAGCCCTAACACTAAGAGGGCCACGAACTTTAGAATGAACTAATTGCAAAGGATATTCAGCTCTAAAGGCCTTACCATAAGGCTTTCGGGTTGTCGTTCCTGTTAGACAATTAAGACACGTAGATAACTCCACATGCAGATTGTTGGGCAGCAAGCCCCGTTGAGTCAGGTGCTGCATTCTTTGTTGGCCAATATGACCTAATCTAGCGTGCCAATCATTCACATTGCCAACATTTCCACGAGTAGAAGAAAGCATGAAATTATTATTGTTGCATGAATCCAAAACAATAAATCCACCAAAAACTATCCCAAAACCAAATAGAGTTGATCCTAAAGATAACTGGATGGAAAGTTTATGAAAAGACAATTTAAAACCGAGTTTCATTAATCCTAAGACGGAAATAACATTATAGTGAATCTGTGAAGCATAGAAGACATCATGTAAGACCACCGCGCAGACGCAACTCACAAGTTCCAATCCCTTCGACTTCAACACGAAAGTTGTTGCTGACATAAATCCACCTAAGTCTCTGGTACTCGACGAAAATGTCTCGATCACTGGCTACGTGGTCTGTCGATCCTGAATCCAAAATCCACATAGGACATGATTAAACCAACATAACAGTACTAGAAACACAAAGTTCATTAGAATTGCCAACGAGAGGTACATGTCGCAACCCTGCCAATGAGTCAGGGCATGCATTCGCAATGTGTCCCTTATCCACGAATGAAGTATTTCGTGGACTCGGGCTTCTTGGCACTACACATACGCTTCTGCGCCGCGACTTTCGAAGGAACATCAGTCTTTATCTTCTTTACCATTGGTGCACCTGCGACTGCACGCCGTGCACCACTCCTTCGCTTACGACGATTCTTCTTAGGTCCAGAGAATGACGTCATATGAACCTCAGTCTTAGGCCCTGGAGCCTTGAGACGTCCCTCTTCCAGCTCAATGTGCCTTCAAACATGTTCAAATGTGTTGAGCCCTTCAGAGTGGGTCATTTGAATCTTCATATGTTCCCAAGAGTTAGGCAAAGAGCGAATCATGACCTGGATTTGCTGCTCATCGGTCAGAGGATGACCAGACTCCTTGAGTTCTGCAATCATGTTGGCCATGTGCTTCATATGATGTCTCATGGAATGTCGATGTTTCATTTTGTATGAATCAAACTTGATGTTGAGCGAACGTAGCTGCGCGGTTGTATAGACACCAAATCTATCCTTCAAACCATCCCACATCCCTTTAGCAGTGTCTTCCAACCTAAATTCACACAGAATATCATCATCCATTGTACTCAGCAATGTAGCTCGCGCCTCAACATCCTTGGCCTCCCACTCATCATAGAAGGTCTTTTGTTGATTCGTTTATCCAGAGTCGGGTCTTTTCTTGATCTTCTTGATGTGGTCAATTGACATTTGCTCAATCAGGACCATCGATATACGCTTACTCTAGATTTTGTAGTTATCACCGTTAAGTTTAATACATTTGTTCATCTCAACGATGATGTTCTTCGTGGCGACCATATTTCACTAACTAAAAGAAATTTGATTAGGATCATGGAGACACAAGGAACAATATTCTAATGCATGTAAAAAGACAAGTGTCAAACTAACAGGACAAACTTGAGAACATACTTAAATTTGGAGGACAACCCTAGCTATGCCGAGAAGAACTCCCTGTTTCTAAGCACATCCTAAAGTAACTACTATCAATCGAAAAACCAGTGTATACAAACAGTCTTTAAGGTATCGGAGTCAAACAAATCGCACTAAACCAAAGCGTTCAACTCTAACATAAGACGATTGTCCTAGTATTATTCAAGAAAATTCGTAGAACCTCGCAGACTAACTGTCCGGTTCACACTTAGGAACATATCCCCAAGTGTAGTTCGAACTTATATAAACTTCTGAAGGGCTACTAAGAACAATCCTAAAGGTTTGCTATCTAGACTAAGCTAGAGTTAGATCTCCCTACGAAGGTAATTTATCATATGCAAGTAAGGTAACAAACCACACAATTCAATACACACGCATAATATTGAGATCTTTCAAAAAGTAAGTAATTTGGGGGCTAATTTATAATTTTCAAAACTTTGAGGACCAAAGTCACCCTAACCAAAAGTTTCGGGATTAAAATCACCATGAATAACAATTTGGGGACTAAAGTCTCAACAAATAAAAATTTAGGGACTAAAGTCTCAACAAACTAAATTCAGGGACAAAAGCCTCAACAAACTAAATTAATGAACATGTTAGACAAATTTTCACATAGTATGCTGAGATCTCAACAAGTCATAACCTAGTCAACTCTACTAGTCATAGAGTCAAGAGTCAAGCATATAAAGTACAGCAAAACTATCTACCCTACAGAAAACATAAACTCACTCAGGGAACTCAAGGAACTCACACAATTTTCTAGCTATCCAATCATGCATCATTAAACAATATAAGACTCTCTCAGTAATTAAATTGGCCTACTAGTTAATTTATTTAGCCCAAAAAATATTAATGAAAGGATTCAGGAACAAGTATCAGATACAATAAACTGTTAGGACTCACAGAGGATCCAGGATCGACACCAAATTCGTTTCGAACCAATTCGGGCGGCCCAAAGCCTCACAATTAGCTCAGACCAGTTTGAACAACATTCAACCATCCAAACCGGACTGGATCGGTCAACCTCTGCCAACTGATCCAGACTGAGCTAGTCTGGTCTGTTAGCGAACCAAATCGGTTGAGTCGGTCTGGTCTAACTTTGCAAACCCTAGCAGCGCCGCAACCGTCGGCAGGAGGTGGCCAGACACGAAGGCTAGCCACAGGAGGGGCTCACCCCGCCCCGCCCCCTCCCTAACTCAGGCAACTAGAGTCGTGGCCACAAGGGCAACGCCCCCTTTGCCGGGGTCCAGTGGCAGCGCCCCCCTGGCAGGGTCCAAGGGGGTAATATAAGAATAACTTTTTATTTTTATCGTATATTATCTTTTAAAATTATTCAGAGACATAAATCTATTATTAAATAAAACATTTCTAAGAAATTCAATATTCGTATTACAAAATTTATACTAAAGGGTAATTAGTAAGAATTTTTCATAAAAAACACTATTTACCTAATAAAGGGTAATTAGTAAGAATTTTTCATAAAAAACACTATTTACCTAAAGGGTAATTAGTAAGAATTATATTTTGTGTTCTTACGAATATATTTGTATTATAGTTAGGAAAATAAATCTTATGAGGATTTATTTTTAAATTACTGTATCCTCACTTAACCTAATAAAAATCTTATAAATGATTATAAATTTTCTAAGACTATTTTTTTCATTCACTGCCATTTATTTTATGTTTTTTAGTAAACATCATCACGAGTGAATTTAACTCCATATACTAAACAAACCCCTATAAATCCCTAACACTCTAAATCATAACGTGACGTCTTTAATATATATCTAGTAGTATGAAATATGTATACCTTTCTTCACTTTTAACCATACATATAATAAATAGTAAACTAAAGAAATAGAGCGTTTGGCGTCAGACAATAAAAAATAAAAATTATGTTCGTGTTTTAATTTACGTTTACAGTTTATTATGCCATTAAAATTTGAGTACTTTTTTTATCAAATAAATAAATTCAATCTGCTTTCTTCAAACATTCCAATTTTAGTGATCCCTGTAATAATAAATAAAAGAGAATGTGAAAATAAAAGTATTCTCACAAAGCCAAGTCAGTCGACTTTATTCCATAATTTATGTTTATTAAATATTAAGTAAAGGTAGTATTTTTTCTTTTTGGGTAGAAAGTAAAGGTAGTTGCTGAAGTTTGAAGATTAGACTTTTTCTATACTAACAAAAAAAAAATGAAAGTTATAGCCGTTGTAAATGCTTATTTGTTTAATTACTGGTAATCAATCATTTTCTAAAGTTTATTTAATTGGTATAGTTTTGAGGATATCACTGAGTATTTTTCGAAAAATATACACGTCAGCAACAAATTTTAAATATAGTATATATTAAAAAAAATAGAAAATTTAGGCATACACATTAACCACGGTAACCACAATAACCACGGTAGTGCTTATTTGTTTTAGCCAAAAATGATACTTTGAGAAGCGCCCAAACTAATATCTTTTTTCTTTTAATTTTTAAATTTTGAGGACTCAATGTTTACTTAAAAAATAAATTATGTATTTATTAAAAAAAATAATTAAAATATTATAGTAAGTAGATATTTTAACTGCGATTCAAATTATGCAAAAAATATATTAAATTTGGACTTACGGATTGACTGTACGATCTACCGTAAGTTAAGATATGAAAATTTAACTTAAAAAAATACAACTCAGATTCTGTAAGTCCAAACTCAACTCGGTCAACGACATTTATGGAAAAAATCAATTATTTACTTACTCTATTTTTTTGATTTCATATGTATTTAATTTTTTAACATAACATCGTTTGTCCTGTAATTTGACCAGAATTATAAAATGAATTAGGTGAGAAATTTAATTATATTGCTCCAAAAAAATCAAAACATTACTAGACGTTGATTTTTGACTTTTTGACGGAGACGAAAGATTAAAAAAAACTATACATACATATATATCTATAATTATATGTATGTATAGTTTTTTATCTTTCTTATTATATGGTCAGTCTGAGAGACAAAAAACAACGCCTAGTAAGTGTTATTTCTGTCGTAATAAAATTATCTACGTATTGTAATTTTTTTAGCAAGTATATAATTAATTTTCTCATCTAATTTTTTTTTATTATTCTGGTCAAATTATAGGTTACAAAATTATATACATATCTAATAAAAAAAATCCAAAAAACTTATTGTAGGTAGATAATTGAATATCACCATAAATGTTGTGAACTGTGTTGAATTTAGACTTATAAAGTCTGAGTTATATTTTTTAAGTTAAATTTTCATATCTTTACTTACGACATATCGTACATTCAATCTGTTAGTCCAAATTTAATATTTTTTTGCATAATTTGAATCGCAATTAAAATATGTACTTACTATAATATTTTTAATAAATATATAATTTAATTTTTAATTAAATATCGAGTCGTCAAAATTTAATTTTAAACAAATATTGCTTTGTGTGCTACCTTGGGTAGCGCAAAATATGACAGTGTTTTGGCCTTGCGCTACTCGGGGTGACGTTTTTGGCTAAAACAAATCAAGTACTACTCACGGTAGACCGTATGTCTATATTTTTAAAAAAAAAATTGAATTTATATTTTTTTAAATTTGTTTTCTCATATGTATATTTTTCGAAAATACTCGGATATTGCCTACTAGTTAATTTGAGCAAAAATTAAAACAAGTCACTCATTCATTCTTGTTGATCAATATGGTGTTCATAAGTGGTACTATTCTCTGCAATTACATTGAATAAATGTAAAGGGGAAAAAAATACAGTTTTTAGTATCACAAAAAAGGAATATTAAAAATCACAAGAAATCACTACACATGCTAGTGCTAGTAAAAGGAGTTGGTTCAAGTGCATGTTGCAACTGTATTTTCGAAGTATAGAAGGAAATGAATTAATTAGGTCACGCGAATATTTTATATATAAAGTAAAAGTGTAAAACACCACCGATGAAATAAAACCGTCACATGTCGGTGGCGTAACTGGCGTTAGATGACGGAGCAGCCAGTGATGAAGACAGTTACTCTGTTAAATGTTTACTGAAGAAGAAGAGCGACCAAGCTCCATCTCCATCTACCCTTCTCTCTCTCTCTCTCTCTCTCTCTCTGTCATGAGGATCATCTGATATGCCTTTGTAGATCCCTTTCTCTCCCCACTGCCCTAACTGAAAGTGCTTCATTTGTTGATCCAGAGCTGCTGTTAACAGGTGATCTGGAGAGAGGATTGTCCTGCACTGACGTTTTAGGGAGAGAGAGAAACAGAACGGAGACTGTGAAAGAAAGAATTCTGGCAGGGTTCAAGACTATAGCCGTGAGAATCGCCGGTGTCTATGGCGGAAATCGGAGGAAGAAACGGCGGCAGGCAAAGGTAATTGTACAACAAGATAATTTGATGGAGTTGTGGCAAAAGATTGTTTTCCCCGTCCGCCGTCTCTGGTTCGCCGTCTCCACTCGCGTCAAGTCCCGCAAAAACGGTAATTAAATGAACACTTGTCTCAGTCTGTCTCTCATCTGATGATATCATTGGAGTGAAATGATGCGATCTGAAACTTTTGTTTTCTTTGGTATAATTTGAGTTTGTCTCACCCACCATACAGACTTGACTGACCTCACCAATCCTAAAATGAGGAATTGAACTTAACTAGAATCTCCCCAGAAAAGAGCATCTGTGTGTGTTTGTATGTGGCTGTGTAGTGTTTTTTCGTATGTTTTCTGATCTTTGCTTTGCTTGTCCAGGTGGTGGTTTGTTAAAACTACACAATGATGTGCAGAGCTGCGGATATGAGGATGTGCAGGTGATGTGGGAAATGCTGAGACGGTCGGAGTCAGAGGTGATAGCCTCCTCCATCCACCCTAGAAAGTCCAAGAATCGACCTTTCTGGCGGCCAATATTTGTCTGGTCCAACCACAATTCCTGTGTTTCATCTTTAGCCACAGATCGGGATTACCAAAAGCCATCATGAAATATATGGTTAGGTGCTTGAATAAGATAGATCTGGTCCTCCACTAAGTCCAAATGCGTCCTCCCTAGTTATCATGTGTACATAGTACTACGTCTTGATGGACGCACCCACCATCCATCATTCCCGTACCATGCAAATACATAGTAATACAATCTTCTTTACAAGCCAAGCTCTTCTTACATCAACCAGTTTGATGACATTGCAGACCTGGGGTAATTAAGGCTAGCTTTTCATGGACAAAAATAAATGTAAAGTAAGTAATGTTTAGAGAACGATAAGGCTAAAAGTATTGATCCATGTTTGAATTCACATGCAGCGGCCAACTTCCATAATGATCCACTCTATCAGAATCGTACGTTGTTAGTCATTTAGCTTAACATGTTATATATTTTAGTGTAATTGGATTGAATACTTGACCAATGTGGTCATAATATCTCATTAAACAAGTTAGGAGGGTACGGAGTACACACTTGTTTAAGTATATTATGATTCATTGTATCGGATATTCATCAGTTGATTAGAGATGAGACAATAGGGGTCAAAGGGGGCAACGCCCCTTTTATTATTCATAAAGTCACTATTCTGAAATTCATTGAAAATTTGAATTTTGGAACTAATGACCTAACTTTTTAAACCTCAAAATTCTCGGTTTTTGGACACTTGCTTTAGAACCAAGTATTGGATCGAACCATGGCTAAGGGACGAACCATGGCTAAGGGACGAACCATGGCTAGGGCCGAACCATTTCTAGAATCTTCCTAAGGTGTCCCTTTGATTTTGGAGCCAAAATTTAAAACCAAATGTCACATAGTGGCTGAAATGTTGCATACCTTGAATCAAGGGATGTTGTGTCTCTTCCAAGGGACAAAGTGTCTCATCCAAAGGGTGTGCCAAACACTATAAATTGGGCATAGGTGAGATCCAAAAATTCACAATCCTTCTCAAGTTCTAGTTCAGTATTCTGATTTTATCCGATTGAAAGTTTGGGTGCCTCCAAATAGTTTCAATCTAAAAGTGTCGTCACGACTTCAGAATAATCCAAGCACACAATTACCACCATCCATTCGAGATTTACAACATAATATAGATCGACTAAGTCTTTCCTCTAGCGTGGACAATGAACTCATTACACATACTTTAAAACCAGATCCTCCATTCTCCATTAATATTTTTGGCAAATATGATCTCTTACCCTCTTAATTTGCACTGTCATCTCAAAGAAATCTGAGCAACTCAGGGAGCCTTGAACATTTGGAAAAACGACTAAGAATCCTAACATACTTTTTGGATACTTCCTGCTCTATCCGATGTGAGTTCATGAAATGTCTGTCAAATGGATGCCGGTAATGCTTTCTTGCAAGGAAACTTGTTCGAGGAAGTTTTTATGAAATTACCACTAGATTTTGCAGAGGAGAAATCTTCTAGAAGACCTAATAAAGTTTGTTGTTTGCTCAAGTCTCTTTATAAATTGAAACAAGTTTCTCGTTACTGGAATCTCTCAACCTTACAAAGGTGCTAAGTCAACATGGGTATTATCAATGAAAAACATATTACAGGTTGTTCACTAAAAGGAAAAGAGATCATAGTTTGTTATTGTTTATGTATGTTGATTACCAGCATGACATTGGCATGATACAAGAATTTAGTGGCCGGTTCTTTTCGCAGAAAACTTATGAAATTCGGTTTACGAATTTCGTAAGAAGTTTTTCTTTTCGCGGTATTGAAAAAAAATTGTTTTAGACATTCCGAGCGGGGTAGGCTTACACATTCTGTCCCAAAAGCAAAGATTAGCAAAGGAGGGCAGACAAGAAATCTGGAATAGGAGGAAAAATGACTTATTTGCCCTCATTAACATTTCATAAGGATGAAACTATCCTGTATTGCCAACCGAAGCTCCTGCTCTTCATTGAAGATCCCTGCTCCCTGCTTTTCATCAAGTACTGTCCAATCCTCATCACGTAGCTCCCCTGCTCTTCATCCCCCGCTCTTCGTCGATTCTGGGTTCATCATGAACACAAAAACACAATTATAATGGGTATGTGTTTGATTTTGTTGTATTTTCGGTTGAATGTTGTTTGTTTGTTGTTTGAATTGTTGGTTCTGGTTGTTTTCTTTTTGAATTACTGAATTTTGCTGCAATTAATTGACATTGCATTTTCGATTTGGTTTGTTGTTTGTTGATTGTAATGCAATGGGTGTTCGGAGAGAGTGGTGTTGTTCGGAAGTGGCGATGGAGGAGAAGGACGTGTACGACGAATGACTTCTCAAGGCCAAGAGCGTGGACTGGCCAGTTGAGATGCTCTTCCCAATGATGGTCGGAAAGACCAAGGAGATTTTGGGTCTTATTTTCCATAGGCCTCCTAGATTACCACTGTGTGTCCTTCAAGAATTTATAAATGTAAGTAAGCAATAATCAAACAAAGTGGAATTTTTGATTATGGTGTTGATGAAAACTTGCATTGATTGTTGTATAAATCTCCACAACATTAAATATATGTAGTTGTATGCTGCTTTGCTTAACCCCATTGATTTTCACTTCACTGGCCATTGAATGCACGCATTTGGATGGAAATGAACATGTAGAGATGGTGATGATTAAAGATGCATGTCATGCACTAGCTGCAGAGAAGACAAAAGAGATGTACATGCTTGGATTTATGTGTTCTTCTTGTTTAATTTGAGTTGATTCAGGTGAATTAATTGATGTTCTTTTTCTTTGTTATTGAATGTCGAGATCGGGACATGAGGAAATGAGGATGAAGATTGTAGGTGTGTGGTCATTTGATTGCACGTGTATAGTCATTTGTAATGGAATATGAAATTTTGGATATTTTAATTACGGTTATGATTGTAATTAACTATTTTATCTTAATTAGTTAATCGTATTAATTAATTAAATAGGTTAATTTAAAAGTTTTTTTAATTATTAGTTAATTATATGTAAGATTTTTTTATTCCTAATTTTTAAAATTAATGAATACAAATTAATTATATTATGTAATATACATATACAAGGAGCGACAAATATGTCATTTTACCACATTTCATTCTCTTTCCCTATACAATTCCACCAAAGAAACAACAAAATTTCTTATTCCATTCCATTCCACCAAATAAACAGCTTCATATTATTATCTCATATTCCTTATTCTCTATTTCTATTCCGTGAAAGAAACGCCCCGTAAGTGTATTATGCAAAAATACTTTGAGGTTAAGATATTTGGAAGATTTGCAGTATTTTTTTGGGATTAGATTCCATTTCCTCTTTTAAAGGAGGGGTTATTCATAAACAAAAATATGCGCTTGAGCTAGTCCAAAACTTAGAGCTCCAAACAAGCTCATACACAGTGTTATCAGAACTGGACCGGATCGGCGGTTCGACCAGGAACCAGACCCCTGTCCGGTTTGGTTCAGCTAAAAGACCGAATTGCATATCAACAATGTTTGAACCGTTGTGAACCGACCGATTTTCAGTTCTTTTTTTGGGATGATTGTTTTAAACATACCTTTTTTCCTATTTCGGTTTTTGATCGTTTTTCCCCTGGTTGCTCTTCGGTTTAAACCGATTTATTTTATTTTTATACAGTTGGCCGCCCAGTTCTCTTCTACCCCCACCATAACAACTAGCAGAGCTTCCAAGTTCAACCCCTACCATAACAACCAACAGAGCTCCCACCCCCACCATATCAACCAACACAGATTCCACCCCCACCATACCAACCAGCATAAGCAACATCAAAACAGATCTAATGGCGGTGAAGAGGCCAATTCCATCTTGGTATGGACGATACGTATCTCCATACATGTTTCAATCAAACCGGCGAGGTCCAATCACAATCCTTAATAATTCTCTGTAGCTTTAAATATTGCTTCCTGTGAGGAGAAGAACAATAAGAGACTCAAGAAGGAGAAGAGGAAGCCTCCAAGGGAGTGGTGGAAGGAAGAATACTGTGAAGAGATCGTCAAGAAGAAGAAGAAGAAAATGGGGATCCAGTTTATTACAGTGCACCGGAGATGAACGCAGTCCTTCTTGGCTTGATTTCGACAGTGTTGGCAGCATATCGTTCCTCCTCCTTCACTACCACCACCGCTTCCGTATCCAGTACCGCACCTCATCATCATCATTCTCCATCTCTCTTCATCAGAACTGTCCATCCTCTATCCTGTAGATCTGACGACAGTCTCTCCTTTACTCTACACACATATATATAACTCAGAAGAATCAAAACCCTCGATGAAGAACGTGTATTTGTTCAATTACAAATAACCCTTTCCTGACCGATTCTAACCTGAAGAAACTTGTCAGGTTAAGCAAATTCCAACATCAGAAGGAACACCTATATTTGCTTATTCGTCTTCCTCAAATTGAGACAGTAGTTTGTATTTTTAGTTTTTTTTTACTTATAAATCCTTGACTCAATCCTCTTGTTGGTCGAATGGTTCCTAATCTCTACCCATTGATCAGGACTCATTATGACGTCTTCGTGAGACATTACTGCATCCATTCAATCCACTTTGCGCTGAATCCCCTTTTCTCAAGGCTTTTCAATAAGAATTCTCATTCCAACCGATCATACGCATTTTACATGTCCATCTTCATTGCACACTCGATCGTCACGCTTCCCCTTTGAGTTTTCAAGTGATGGAACACCTCCTGAGCTATCAATATGTTATCCTGGATTGCACGACCTGTCACGATTGCACTTTTATAGGGGGTGACAATGTCCAATAAATAGGGTTTTAACCTATTCACCAAGACCTTCTATACAATTTTATATATGAAATTAAATAAACTAATAGGTCTAAAATCACTCGCTCTGGTTGGGCTGGGTATTTTAGGGATAAGGGTTATGTTGGTAGAAAATACCCAGAAAATCACCTGGACATTGTGCTCTCGCCCCTTCCAATTGAAATGTCTCAACCCTGATCTCACCATCAGTCACCTCCCTTTCCAAATCAGTGTCCATCTCCTCAGTGATTTGTCTCGGAATGAACCCCAATATCTCCATATCATTCAGGTCCTAGCCCTCGTCCCTGAAGACCGATCTACAATGTCTACAAATTTCATCCGCTATGCCCCTTGTCGAATCAATCCACTCCTCCACTCCCGGTTATTTTGAACCATGGTAATTCAGTTCCTTCTTCATCTGGCATTGGTCGTAAGGTGAAAAAATGTAGAATTTCAGTCATCCGTCGTGAGCCACTTGATTCTGGATCTTTACTTGAAGTATATCTCTTCATTGTAGTGGAGTTCTTTTATACAATTTTTAAGAGCAGACTCTTCCATTTGACTATTTAGGTTTGGTCGACTTCCTGTTATCCATCGAAGTCGCTCTTTTACCTTCTTTAATTAGACTTGGTTGTTCCCAAACCTCTCCTTTCTCCACTGAATTATCCTCCTACGATAGCTCTCTAGTTTCACGCAATTGTCCACATGTGTATCGCCTCCATCCCATTTGGTCCAGGCCTACTTAATGACATCCTTGTACTCATCCTTTTCCAGACACATTTCTTCAAACCGGAATCAGTATCCTCTTCTTTTCCCTCCTTGAGCTCGATGCAAGAATATTGGTGTATGATGTGATCCAATCGCAAGGTCATTTGTGCATTGGATATCATGATATAAAGTTGCCCATGCTGCATTAATAAGGACTCGGTCTATGCACTCAGATACTCTCTCGTCCCCTCGTCGGTTGTTGGACCACGTGAACCTTGATCCCTTCGTCCCCAAGTCTTCCATGTGGATGCTCTCGATTATCTCATTAAACTCATCAACTTGTTGTTGAGATTTTCGTTGACCCCCTTCCTTTTCATGGTGATGGCATATTGTATTAAAGTCGCCCATACATGCTCAAGCCACCCTTTGCCCCCTCCCGATGTCCCGCAGCTCAGTCCAGTTTTGCTTCTTCCTTTGAGGATCTACATCTGCATACACCCATGTCATTAAGCTTGGGTTTGGTTGGTTGCTCATCTTCACTTCACAATCAATTATATTTGGGGTAGCTCCCTTTCCTGTCACACAAACGCCATCCATCCACCAAAGTGATATTCCTCTTGACATACCCCTCGGGTTTACATAGTATGCACTACCCATTCCCACATCCTCTCGAATCATTTCGCAGAATGCATCCCCGTTCTTTGTTTCTATTAAGCATATAATCTTCGACTGATACATCTTGTTGAGGTCTTTCAGATGGAAAATTGTCACGGAAGACCCCAAACCCTGACAATTCTAGCATATTATACTCATTAGTCTCGTGTGGTTGTTTCGGGACAGCCACCACAACCCGTTTCAGCACTCTTCGGTTCCTTCACATTGCACTACTTTGTTTCCTTTTTTTGTATTCCTTCTTGTTCTCACGGTTTTATGCTTGGAAGCCCTCTTTTGGAGCCTGCATATGCCTCTACTGATCTGTATTATTCCACTATCCAAATTTTGCTCTACTTGACCATACTCCAATCTCATTCTTTTCCCTACCCCTTGGTTGACACTCTCTTCTTCATTTTATATTTTCAAGTACATTCTGATTAGGATTGGGGTAAGGTCAGTGGGTTCTAAGATTGGATTTCTAAGTGTACGGTTTGGTGACTCATTCGGCTCTTCTATTGTGTGTTTCTAGGTTTGGAAGTTTCTATCGGGGAGGATTATGTTGTTTATCAGGTTATATTAAGGATCCTTATGGAAGGTAGCTGATTGGTGTATAGGTCAGTCCAATTTGCCTGCGAGGTAGCCATCTGAGAGATGTGATGGTTTATCCTAAGGTTAAGGTCATGGTAGATAGGGTTCTAGATTAGGGTTTCGTCGATGGTGGTCGAGAGGAGAATGATTGTGTTTTCCTCATTCTGGGTTGGTGACGGTGTTAGGATGTACTGCAGCCTCGGTTTATCATGGCTTGACGAGACCAGAGGCTGGTTCTTTTGGCTCTGGCTCACTTGTTCGGTAATTTCCATATGCATACTTTCAGCTTATTCTTCCTCACACTTACTCAACTGTTTGGCCATGTCATTGTCCTCCATTGCAATTGATCCCTTCTGAGTTTCCTCTTGTCGAGTTACCTCCCCTTCATTCCTTCCTCCTTCATTTGTTGGTTCCTTTTGCTTCCTTTCGGACCTCGCTTCATTCATTATTTCAAACCAAGATTTCCTTTGGCTAAGGCTTCTTTGGTTTTCGCGACCTTTTCCCGTTCATCCATGGACCATACATTGGATGTCCCGGTTTCTCTTCCGACATTTGTACCTCTCCCTTACACGCTTGTGTTGTATGTCTCAGTTTACCACAACCATACTTTGTTGATGCGAAGTTTTCTTTGCCTTTTGTTTTCGTCCACCAAAATTCAGTCATTAATGATTTGATTGCATCTACTTCAAATTTTATTCTCAGACAGTGGTTTGTGGCCTTTTCAAGATCTCCTTAAGCTTCAACGAATCTCCCAATCTCACTTCCTATGTTATCCGCATTTGCAGCATTGAACATCTGCAACCTTAGGTCATGGATTTGGACCCAGAATTGGATCATTCAAAACTCCACTTTGGCCAGCCCATCACTCGGTGCACATCTGTTTATGCTCAGGCAGTGTCTTTGGACTGACCAAGGGGACATGTCGAATATCTGTTTTCGGCTTTCCTCATTCTCAAATTCAACGATTTTGATCACTATGGGAGAGACTAAAGGACAACATTCTCAAACATATGGTATCATACGTTAACCCAAATTTTTTTTAAGTACCATCCGATGACATGTGTCACAGATAAGGTACTATTGGAACCATTAACCCTTTTCAAATCGAATTTGTAGATGATCGAAAAAATCATTACTTTAAGAAAATGCTATTTCAGGTGTCTTAAAACTATATAATTTAAAAATATCAATTATTTGAACCATCTCCAAAACATTGAAAATAAGATAGATTTAAGGGTAAACCACCTCAATAGTTACTTATGTTTTCCCTATGCGATTAAATGGTTACTCACCCTTTTTTGTGTAACTCAACCGTTACTTAAGTTTTAGGATGTGACTGAACGGTTATTCTGTCCAATACTGCTGTCTAACTGTCACGAGAAAATCACGTGAGTTAATTTGAATGAATTAAACTTTAAATGGAAGGACAATTATACCCTTATGTCACCTTCTTTTTAGTTACCTCCCTTTACGACTCTCATTTCCCCCTTCCAATTGGTAAAAGAGCACAGTCAGAGTTGTTTATGTTGCATTGCGAACCTTGTCCATGGTTGCTTCTTGCAATCAACAATTAATTGTCTATTTTTCTACTTTCTTTCTTTGTTTGTTTGCTTTAATAACAGGAAGCTGCCATTTCAATTCAACTTCTATCTAGGAAGGAAAACTGAAGATTTGTTACTACTCGTATACAAAATTGGGAAGACGATGAACTTTGTATTTGTAGATTTTTCAAGAAGTACTATTTCTCATGGAGTTCAAAATGTAAAACTACTTCCTTGAAATTCGTGGCCTTGACGTTTGATGGATGAATAAATATTTCATTTTTCTTGTCTTGTAAGGAATGACAGATGGTAGAACATAATTACGAAAGAACGAGTTGAGTCGATGATCGAGGAACATAAAGTAATTAAAGAAGCAACAAATTATGTTTATCTAATGTATCTGAATTCGACAACCCCAGTAGCAAAGTTGAAACTTTTTGTTTATACTTCTAGTCTACTTATCTCCAACCGAACAACCAACCGCTGAAAAAACAGAAATTTTAGTGTGTTTTTAGCAACAAAGATCATGAAAATAAATGAGCAAACTTTGCAGAAACAAACCTGATATTGTCTTGCTTTTGATGTAAAACCAACCAGGAGAAACCTTTGTCTAAACAATTCATAGACTTAAATGTTTTTTTTTTATGAATATGGGTGTACTTATATAAGAGCTACAAATCCAGATATAGAGCAATAAATTTCTCTAAGAAACAATAATGTCCTCAAGAAAATGGATGATTCTGGATGATTCAATTGTACCAAGAGCGGCTATCTACGAACAATTGATTGGGAGTAATCCATAGAGGAAAGGAAGAATAGAGAGTTGCTTGAGCCATAAAATTTACAGATTCAGCAAAATAATATAGGTGCAAAATAAGTACTAAGTGAGCTACAAAATCTAAACTTTTGCTTGTTGTACAAAATCTAAACTTTTGAGCTAAAAGGGTACATTTCCTCGACAACTAGATTCTTATTTTTGCTGCAAACTGCTATCAACTCTTATCAATAAGAATGTCACTATTCGTCATTTTCAAATTAAGTAACGGTTAGATAACAAAATATACAGACTAACGTAAACTCTTAATAATATTTAAGTTAGCATACAACTTCATTTAATAGCTTCTCCACAAACATAGGTCATGCCTTTCGCAAATGACACAATGTTTTTCATACTTCAGTTACAGACAAATGACATACTAAGTAGCTACATACTCGACTTAATTCTTCGTAATTAAACTTAGAACAAAAATAACAATAATAATTGTCAACGCAACAACTAACTTCCAATTGGGTCGACTTTCAAGAGTTCGAGTTTTCGCATACGACAAACAGATAGACTGTATGACAAATTAGGGTTCGAAAATGATAAATAATTGAAGCAAAACGAATTAGGGTTCCCCAATATGAAATTATCTCAAAATGAATGAGTAGATTCGTCCCCATTCTTTATGCTTCAAGCTGTGTGGGCTGCTCCAAGCTGTTCTTTCTTCCATACTTGCGTGGGTTCTTCGTTCTTCATCCAAGCTCTTCTTTCGCGCCTTCAGATCTGGTGCCAAGGTAGAAGCTAAATATAATTAGAGAAGGAAAAGGGTAGTTTGGGAATTTCAGGTTCGCAGAAGGTCACGTGAACAACACATGCGCAAGTTTAACGGAGATAATTAACGAAAGTTACGAACCTGAACCGTTCAGTCACATTTTGAAACATGATTAACGATTGGGCTCAAGTTTCAACCGTTCAGTCACATTTGCCAACATAAGTAACGGTTCAGGTAATTAACCCTTGAGTTAATGGATAAACAAATTTAAAGTGTATACGAATCAATGTCGTTAAGTTTTAATTTAAAATAACTTTATAAATAGTGCTATTTTTTCCAAAATTAATTCAACAAATAAACTGAAATAAATCAAATACATAATTAAATAATATTATCTTGCCAAACTCCTGGTTTGGGTATGTCTGTTTGAGAGTAAATTTCACATATATCTGTTCGAGAGTAAATTTCGCATATATTTGTTCGAGAGTAAATTTTGCGCGAGGACAAAGTTGTATCTAATATGAACAACTATGATTGTTAGAATATATACTAGAATATTGACAGAATATGTGTTATGCTTGAAATATGCTCCATGCTTTAATTGTATTACTCTGTTATCTTACTTAGCTCAAATAACCATTAAAGGTTATTCATGAATTACCTCTGTTGGGTATTAATAGTGACAGCTCAATAAGGAAAAGGCATCGAAGGACCAATAACTATGGAGGGGGTAAACCCAAGTTATTGGAACTAGACCGGCCTACATCAAAGTCAATCTGGCCCACCGTAGAGTGGCCCAAGTTCGAGCCCGGGATTATATGGACGCCAAAGGCCCCATATCTGGTCGCCATTCTTCATAAAGCCACGACCTCCTACTGCTCACCATAGGAGTGCTCGTCCCGAAGATAGCCTTCCCTTTCTCCTCTGGTCCCACCAACCGTTAATAAGGAAGTGGCCACGATATCCCGCATATCTCGGGCACATATTCACTAAGGATTAGATATGGTAACTGCAATATCTTGCCGTAACTGCAATATCTACTATCCAAATCTTCAACATCACAATATTCACTAAGATATACGGCTACCTTATACAGTTTGGTCTCTCCTACTCTATAAATACATTTGCTTTACATACATTAATTACGTTTTGAGCTATATACACACACATATACTCATTTAAGCATCAGAGAGGGACCCAGAGGGACCCCCTCTGTTGCGATCCCCTACTTGCAGGTTCACCGGAGCTAAGGCGAAAGCACTGTTCAACCGTCACCTGACATTCAATTCACTGCCAGATCAGCAATCAGAAGTTTACGATCCAACATTTGGCGTCGTCTGTGGGAATCGAGTAATACATCCATGACAACTCGATCACAAAACAACCGCCGGAATCAGACTCACGAGCAACCCTCAGACAGCTCTGATTCCGCCGCCGCTTCGCCGCTCCATCAAGAACCTGCCAGCCAGGCAGCACCCAATGTCGTTCCCCTGAGGACGGCCCGAGAACATGTCGGTAATTCCAGACCGACCCCTGCTCCCAACCATACCGAGACTCCAGCACCGCAAACCGTCCACATCGCCGGGGAAAACATCCAGTTAACCCCGGAGATGATATCATTGCTGGAGGCCATCCTAGGACAGGTTCGCCGACAAGCTTATGCTCTCCAAGGAAACACTCGCCCCACTGCCACCGCGCCCTTACCAACTGAAACCGCGAATCCTGGCACCACAGCTCCACAGGAGGATCAGGAGATGACATCGGGACACCAGTCCCTACCCCGGGCATCCACCGAACCGCCGGCGGCTACCTACTCCACCAATCCGTCTGGTCCCTTGCCGAACGGGACTTCGCCAAATAATTGCACTCTGGACCAGGTGGACGACCTCATCAATAGAAGGCTCCAGGAAAGGCGACTGACAGTCGTAGCTCCCTTCAAGGAGCGATCTGCTCATCCCTTCTCCGACGATCTAGTCGCCATCAAAATCCTGAAATACGTAGTCGCCCGGGCTATACCTGAATACAGTGGTGGAGGAGACCCCACCATACATGTCAACAAACACGAGGCCTCTCTTCTAGGTAAGTCAAATGATCCCAATCACTTGGCTTTATTATTTCCGTCAACTCTTTCGGGTTCGGCTTCGTCCTGGTTCTTCGTCCTCCCTGCAGGATCTATAGGGACTTGGGCAGAGTTAAGAAGCAACTTCCTGGAGAGGTATATGAGTGAGCGCCAACTGATGAAAAGTGTGATCGCTCTGGATGCGGTCAAGCAGCAGCCTAGAGAGTCGCTGGCCAATTTTTATGGACGTTTCCATCAAAATGTCACGGAGATAGATCGTCGAGTCTCAGATGTGGAGATCATTCGAGCCTTCTATCGAGAATTGGATGTGGCCAACAAGGCCTCGAGAAAGCTGCACAACAGTTATCATATGCAGGAAATTGAGACCTTGGAAGAACTGGCGTTCAGGGCGAAAGGTTTCATAGACCTTAAGAGGGCGAACGCCGAGGCTAACTTCATGACGACCTCGCTAAGGGTGGTTCCCGAGCACCGACGCGATGGTAAGAAGGAGGTTAAAAATGAGAAAAAGGGATGAGGCAGCAGGCCCCAGACCGAGCCTAATCCAGCGCCCAGAAATCCAGAGGTCCCTGAGTATTTTACGCCTCTAAACAAGCAGATCTCAGCGGTACTAGTCGAGATTGAGAGAAAATCTTTGGCGATGCCACCGATGCCTCGAAGGGGTGGTCATCCCATGGGGAAGGATGTAGAGAGTTATTGCAGATACCACAAGTGCAAGGGCCACAAGACTGATAATTGCCGCATTTTGAAGCAGCACATCGAGAAGCTGATTCAGGGGGAATGCTGAAGGAATTTGTGGCAGGGCGTGATAGGAGTCTAACACCACCAAGGAGAAACCGTTCGCTGGCTCCTGCTGAACAAACTGATCCATCTCAGAGCAAGAGAAGGGTAAATCTGATTACGAGTGGATTCGGCGCAGGAGGCGAGGGGTCACATGCAAGGGAAGTCTATGCGACTCAAATTTCTACAGCGGTCCAGCTAGGAAAGCGACCCCGACTTGAGGAGGACATTGTCATCTCATTCTTCGAAGATGATTTAGCACAGGTCACCCCCCCCCCCATACACACAATGACGCTCTGGTTATCACGGCTGATATCCACGGCTGTGATGTGATGAGGATTCTGATCGACGGAGGGAGCTCGACAGATATTTGTTTCTGGACGCCTTTGAGAAAATGAGCAAATCCAAGAGCGACCTGAAGAGGGTCGATTTTCCATTGATCGGATTTGCTGGGAGAACGACTTATCCACTGGGAGCAATAACCATGCCGGTGATTTTGGACGAGGGATGGAAAAGCATTAAGGTACCGGTCACCTTCCTAGTGGCCGACTCACTTACGACTTAAAACGCCATCCTGGGGAGGACAACAATCAACCCCAACAAGATTGTGGCCTCCACAGTCCATCAGAAGATGAAGTTCCCCACACCCAATGGGATTGGAGAAGTACTTGGCGACCAGCCTTCCTCGTGACAATGCTATGTGAACTGCCTGCGCAGGAAGAGCCAAAGGGAGACCCTCGCCATCGAAACAGAGTCCGATCCTCGCGAGGATTTGGCTCGACCAGCGCCTATGGAAGATTGGAATAAGTAGAGGTAGATGGCCCAGATAAGAAGGTGCGTATTGGGACCACCTTGAATGATGATCAGAAGCAGGCCATGACTGCCCTCCTCAGGGAATTCAAAGAGCTCTTCGCCTGGCAGCCGAGCGACATGTCAGGTATCAGTACAGACATCATATCTCATGAGCTTAGGATAGACCCTTCTATCAATCCGATCGCTCAGAAAAGAAGATCGTTCGGGACAGACAAACGCCTGGCGATCAGACAGGAAGTTGGCAGGCTGATCGAAGCTGACTTTGTCAGAGAGGTGAGATTCCAGAGCTGGGTCGCCAACCCAGTTTTGGTCAAGAAATCAAACGGCAAGTGGAGGATATGCGTCGACTTTCACGACCTGAACAGTGTTTGCCCTAAGGACTCCTATCCTCTTCCCAGGATTGATCAGTTGGTTGATGCAACCTCTGGTCATGAGATGCTAAGCTTCATGGACGCCTATTCAGGCTACAACCAGATCTGGATGCACCCAGATGATGAGGCCCATACCGCCTTTTATGCAGACGGAGACATTTTTTGTTACAAGGTGATGCCCTTCGGTCTAATCAATGTCGAGGCGACTTATCAGCGGATGATGAACCGCCTGTTCCAAGACATGCTGGGGAGAAACATGGAGGCTTATGTGGACGACATGCTCGCAAAACCATCAAGGCGAATCCTCACACAACAAACCTTTGTGAAGCTTTCGAATGCATGAGGAGGCACAGTGTTCGCCTGAACCCTGCAAAGTGCGCCTTCGGGGTCAAATCTGGTAAATTCTTGGGATTCATGGTCAGCGAACGAGGTATCGAGGCGAACCCGGAAAAGCTCAAGTCCATAGAAGAGATGAAGTCGCCAACATGCCATAAGGAAGTTCAATGCCTGAATAGTCGCCTAGCTGCTCTCAATCGCTTCCTCTCCAGGGCGAGCGACAGGTCCCTTCCGTTCTTCAAAACTCTAAGGGCCAACCGCAAGTTCGAGTGGACGCCAGACTGCGAGGAGGCATTCCAATCCTTGAAGCAGCACATCCAAACGCTCCCAGCTCTGGCAAAGCCCAATCCAGGCGAGCAGCTCTTCCTTTACCTGGGCATCAGCGACGTGGCAGTTAGTGCCGTTTTAATAAGGGAGGAAAATAATGTTCAGAGTCCAGTGTATTTTATTAGCAAAATGTTTAATTCGGCAGAAATAAAATATATCCAGATTGAGAAGTATCTCTATGCCTTAGTTATTGCTGCTCGAAAGATGATACCTAATTTTCACGCACACGACATCACGGTCCTCACCAATCAACCCCTCAAAAACTTCCTGATGAAGCCAGATTCTACAGGAAGAATGGTCAAGTGGGTGATCGAGATCAGCGAGTTCAAGATCAAATTTGCTCCAAAAACAGCCATCAAAGGTCAAGCACTAGTTGATTTCATTGTGGAAAGCACAAGTAATGGTCAAACAGAAGCAGATAACAGGCCAAATCCGTTAGCAGACAATAATCAGATTCGGGAGCTTTATACAGATGAATCTTCATCAAGAGAAGGCTCGGGGGCAGGTTTAATTCTCATTCCTCCTGAGGGAGAGACTTTGAAGTATGCGATCGCCCTCACGTTTCAGGTGACCAATAATGAAGCAGAATATGAAGCTCTTATTACTAGATTAGACTGACAAAAGGAATGGGCATATCTGCGCTTCAGGTAAAAAGCGACTCCGAACTTATTGTCAATCAGGTCAATGGCACTTACGAGGCAAAGGGGGAAAAGATGAAAAAGTACCCTCAGCATCGCCAAGAAACTCGTCGCAGAAATTCCAAATTTTGCGATTGAGTCTATTCCTCGCCAAGAGAACCAGATGGCAGACTCCTTAAGTAAGCTGGCATTTGGAGGACCCATAATTCAAGACGTACAATTCCTGGAAAAAGCCTTATGTTCAGTTCTTGATAACAGAGCAGAAGTCTTCAACATTCAAGGACAGGTCACATGGATGACTCCATTCCAGAATTTCTTAAAAGAGGGGATTCTCCCAGAAGACGAAGGCGAATCTACGAGGATAAGACGACTTTCAGCCACTTACTTGATTATAGATGGAGAACTCTACAGGCGAGGCTACTCGACTCCTTACCTAAGGTGTGTTGCTCATCCAGAAACAGAAAGAGTTCTTCGAGAAGCTCATGAAGGGGTGGCAGCATGCCATGAAGGTGCACAGTCATTAACAAGAAAGATCTTCAGGCTGGGATACTATTGGCCAACTTTGGGAAAAGATGCGGCTGAATTAACGCAGGGGTGCGAGACTTGCCAGCAATTTGCACCGCGATCAGGTCGACCGCCAATACTATTGTCCCCAATGGCAGGTGCCTGGCCTTTTGCCCAATGGGGTATGGATATATTGGGTCCTTTTTCCTATTAGTACTGGTCAACGCACTCACATCATAGTGGTGATTGACTACTTCACAAAGTGGATAGAGGCGAAAGCTTTGGCTTCTACAACAGAATTTCAAGTTATCAAGTTCCTGAAGATCAACATATTTTCCAGGTTTGGCATTCTAAAAATACTTATCAGTGATAATGGTCCGCAATTTATAGTAAAATAGCTCAAATGGCTCTGTGAAGAATACCACGTCGACCATCGTTTAAGCTCAGTGCATCATCCTCAAACGAATGGGCAAGCTGAAGCTGCCAACAAGGTTGTTTTAGCAGGACTCAAGAAAAGGGTTCGAGTATTCAAAGGAAATTTGGTAGAAGAACTGGAAAACGTATTATGGGCTATCAGAACAACACCTAAGATAGCCACTGGAGAAACACCCTTCAGTTTAGTGTACGGATCAGAAGAAGTGGCACCCGCCGAAATAGCAGTGCCTACCCGTAGAATTCTACACTTTAACACTGAAGCAAACGAAGTCGAGCGCAGGACTGACCTCGACCTAGCAGAGGAAAAGAGGTGGCAATCAGAAAAGACACAAGTAAAGATGCGTCTGGTGACCGCTCGATACTTCAACAGAAAAGTCAGCGCTCGCCAATTTTTCGTGGGGGAGATGGTTATGAGAAGGAACGAATTTACAAGACTGGACAGTCAGAATAAGCTTTCAGCTAAGTGGGAAGGACCATACAAGGTAGTAGAGATCGCCGCCCCAGGATCTTACAATTTGGAAAACAATGAAAGAGAATGGTTACCCCGTCCATTCAATTCTGAACATTTAAGGAGATTTCATACATAGCTTGTAATCAAAATGTTATGTCAATAAAAGCAAGTCATTTCTTCATAAAGCATGACCACTCGAATCAAATCGAAGAAAAAGACCTGACGCCAAGAGTCAGGCGAAGGCCTAATGACCGAATCAGCCATTGAATATATACCCGATATCAAAATTGGGCAAAACCCCTGACGCCAAAGTCAGGCCAAAAGCCCTGACGCCAAAGTCAGGCCAAAAGGCCTAACAATAGAGTTAGGCGAAACAAAAGCCCTGAAGACAAAGTCAGGCCAAAAGACCTAACAATAGAGTTAGGCGAAAACAAAAGCCATGACGCCAAAGTCAGGCCAAAAGACCTAACGCCAAAGTCAGGCCCAAAGACCTAACAATAGAGTTAGGCGAAAACAAAAGCCCTGACGCCAAAGTCAGGCCAAAAACTCTGACGCCAAAGTCAGGCCAAAAGACCTAGCAAAAGAGTTAGGCAAAACAAAAGCCATGACGCCAAAGTCAGGCCAAAAGATCTAACAACAGAGTTAGGCAAAACGAAAGACCTGACGCCAAAGTCAGGCAGAAGACCTGTTACCAAAATCAGGCAATAGTCTTAACGACGAAGATAATCAATCCAACAAGGAAGTTATCCTCTTATAAGTTGGACAAATTTCGGAGAAGTTATCTACTAAGGATGACAATTCCTTTACGAAGCAAACTATGAAAGAGGGACAATGAACCTTGAGCGATCGCTAGGGAAGGTGAAGCTTTAAGAAACAAGTTCCTATAGCAAAGGCGAACATTCCAAAAGGTTTAAACTTCCATAAGGTTATACATCTTCAAGCCTAGAAGTCTATACTTTTAAGTCTTAAGATATTTTCCTTAAGGGGTTTATACTTGGCGAGATAAATGGATAATTCTATCAGGTTTTATCATTTTGAGCCTAAAGAAAAGTCCAAAAACCTTAAGGGTTGAGACTCTCATGAAGTGAAGGAAAAAAGTTGAAGGAAATTATGATTAAGATATCGGAGGAATCGCCAACACATTCAAAGTCGAGCAATAAACAGACGGGGTTGTTTCGAAAAAAGGAAAAGACCAATAAACAGAAAAAAGGGTTAGAAAAATTACCCAATCATCAAAAAGTGGCATGGCCTGATGAATGCCCGCCATCTCGAGCATGTTTTCAGTGGTCTCCGCCACCGAGTGGATGGGGTGAAAATGGGACGATCGATGCAACCGGAAAAGGTCATCGATGGCATTCTGGTCACTCCCTGACAACTCGTCGAAGGCAGGAGGGAAATCCTAATCCGACGTAGACAATTTCCAGGACACGCCCCCTTGTAGAAGAAGTGGAACTTCTTATAGTTGGAGTTGGTGGCCCGGAAATCATCGACCAACCGGACATGAACATTCCAACTCCACGACTGGCCCCTCCATTCCGCGAACTTGGGCCACCGAGACTGGAAGTGGTGTAGATGGTTCGCTCCAACAGCCAATCGGAAAAAGCATCGGAACAAGGCCAGTGAATGCGTCCATTCTTGACGTATACACAGGAACTTGAATCCGACCCATATCCTAATGGCATTGGATACGAGCTGAGTGGGATGTACCCCGTAAAATCGGCACAGCGACTGCAAATCCTCGCAAAGAGGAAAACGCAACCCAGCATCGATCTGGGCCGCATAAATGTAAACCCCTCTCTGTCGCGAGGGTAATGCAGACCCAGGCCTGGGTACCTGGGGGCATCCACTTCACCAAAACCACAAAGGCAGACCACCATCTTAAAATAAGCCGGTTTCAGTTCGTTGGGCTTGGCATCTACTCGAGCAGTTCAGATATGGAAAGAACGAATATGAAAACAAAAAATAGCAGGGGATATTCTCATAACAGAAACAAAACAGAATATTTACCTTTGGGAGAAAAGATGGGCGTGTGGATTTCTGGCCCATCCACCACCACCGGCGTGGCTGCAGACCTTCCAAGGTCAAGTTGCCTCTCAGCTGAGGCTGGTGTAGAGCCGTCCTTGATTTTAAAGGGGATGGTGGGATCCTTCGGCACCTTAGGGACCGAAGGAGGAGGCTTATTGGTCGTCTGCTTTGTCTTGCCAGATTGGCTGCGGGTGGACATGGATTTTACTTGGTGGGAAGGTTAGAAGATAGACAGAAAGAATGAGAAGATTGTAGAAGATGAAATCGGAAAACAGAGGATGCTCTAGAGTCTGAAGGAATGAAAGCGTAAAAAATAAAATAAGAGAACTACTGTCCCTTATATAGACAAAAATGAGTAACCGCCACAGACAGAATCGAAACGACGCAGAAGAATAATTGCACCTTTTGGGGAAAATATCAAAGCAATGTCAGAATTCTAAGAGACACATCGGGGAGACAAACGGTCGGCCAGTGCAGAAAGCTGTCAGACTACCCTTGGGTTACGGATTATTAAATGACAGGCGTGCTTCAAGTGACCGTTCGACTTCTGGATGACTGTGTAGTTATTAAATGCTAAAGTCCATCAAACAGACAAAGTGATCGCCAGCGCACTAATAGGCCTTTTTAGGAAATCCTTGATATATGCAATGATCGCCTAACAGAGAAAGGCAGACCTTCACAAGCCTAGACTGTCTCGAGTGATCGCCAAGGAGGAATAAAACGTTGAATATTCCTTCAACCCTGGACAATGGAACGACTGATCGCCAAACAAGGATGAAGTGTCCATAAAGCCATGAACCACAGAAAGAGACAAGGAGAACCAAATCTAAAGTGTCACAATCTCAAACCCTACCAAGGAATCAAGCTCGACTGAAGAAACTTCAATCAAACTTCGGGGGCAAATGTTGGGTATTGATAGTGACAGCCCAATAAGGAAAAGGCATCGAAGGCCCAATAACTATGGAGGGGGTAAACCCAAGTTATTGGAACTAGACCGACCTACATCAAAGTCAATTTGGCTCACCGTTAATAAGGAAGTGGCCACGATATCCCGCATATCTCGGGCACATATTCACTAAGGATTACATATGGTAACTGCAATATCTTGCCGTAACTGCAATATCTACTATCCAAATCTTCAACAGCACAATATTCACTAAGATATACGGCTACCTTATACGGTTTGGTCTCTTCTACTCTATAAATACATTTGCTTTACATACATTCATTACGTTTTGAGCTATATACACACACATATACTCATTTAAGCATCGGAGAGGGACCTAGAGACACCCCCTCTGTTGTGATCCCCTACTTGCAGGTTCACCGGAGCTAAGGCGAAAGCATTGTTCAACCGTCACCTGGCATTCAATTCACTGCCAGATCAGCAATCAGAAGTTTACGATCCAACAATCTCCATTGTATTCTATATAGAATGTATATTTTCTGCAAAGCAATCAACATGTACAAATTGTTCCCTTCAATATGGTATTAGAGCTCATCCCTCCGTTGCTGTCGTGATAATACATCTTGTTGAGGGTTGTTGTCTAATGTGAAGTCACCTCACCTACTATCCTTTCCTGACCTTGGAGAATGTCTTTCACCTGTCATGAAAGTCATTTCATTTGTTTAATTCCCTACTATCGTGGTGAATCCATATAGACATTGCCTCACCATAACTATTTAAAATCATGTCAAGATGACCCTCGATTTATTCCAATCAAACTACAAAACATGGAGCATTCTCATGAAAGTCTTCATACGAAAATTCCATCTCCATTCACACATAAACACCCTTCCCCCTTCCTCTCCTTCCGATGAATGACAACAAATTGATTATATACTTCTATCTTTGATCTTCGCTACTATTTCTGAGGATATCTTTCAAATCACCTATAGACCTACTGCCACCGCCTACGATGTGTGGCAATCTATCCATCAGTTATTCCTCGACAATAAAGAATCACGCATCCTTCAACATGAGGAAGAATTTCCATCTGCCACAATGTTCACCAAAAACATCACCTCATACTGTCAATACATTAAAAACTTTGTTCATGGCCTAGCCAAAGTTGATCAATGATCATCCCATTCACGAAAAAATTCTTTTTCTTCAAATCCTTTGGGGTCTTCCCAATGAATACCAAAGTTTAATCAATGTCATTCAATCATTCCCATATATTGGATTTACGATTGCATGTATATTACATAATCCAACACCATCGTTCTCTAAAATCTGATCCATGCTTCTCCTTTAGGAGATGCGAATGTCGAAAAACTGTTCCATCATCTCCCACAATACTGCACTTACAGCTTCCCGTTCCTCTCTCCTTCCGACTCCCCCTCCCAACTAACTCTAGGAATTTTTCTTCGCGTCATGGACGTGGCCGCAATGGAAGAGGTCACTACGGCGGTCGTCGACACAACAGTAACGCCCATTGGTATAATCATCTTGTTCAATACAATTCATCTCCCTGTGGACAAACAATACCAACGACCCCCACGTGAATGTTTCCCAAATTTGTGCACCAAACTTCGGCTTGCACCATCACCACCAGGCCACGTCTGTTGGACCTCTCCTTCGGCGCAAACAGATACTGCCTAGTCTCTTGTTCTGGCCCATTTCTCTTATCCTTTCCTGCTTGGACCAGGCCCAATGACTCATTTTCCCCAAACAATTGGCTCTCTTGCCAACGGATTAACAAGTTCTATCGATTCTCCTCGCCCTCCTCAACATACAAGCCATTCAATGTCTGCCGATGGACTTATTGGCACACTCTAGAATTTGTCGCTTGACGCCCTTTCCAATGATTGGTACTTTGACTGACATGCCTATGCAAAATGTCATTTCTAGCCATAGTGGAAATATTTTCCGGACTTAGGCTTCTGGTGGACGTCTCTGCACCGCTTCTTTTGAATGAGACCTTGGCTTCACTTCATTCGGTCTTCTTCCCCCACCCCATGGTGCATCTGCATCATCGCACCGTGCACCACTGCCTCAACAACGACGTCTTTTCTTAGGTTCAGAGGATGATGTCATGTGCACATCAAGCTTATGTCTAGCGGCCTTCAGCCGGTACTCTTCCAACCCAATGTGATTTTGAACTTGTTCAAGGGTTTTGTGACCAGGTCATTTCGATTTTCATATGCTCCTATGAATTAGCCAAAAATCGAATTACGTTATGAATCCGTTGTTTATTGATCGGTGGTTGACCGACCTCTTTAAGTTTTGCAATCACACTAACCGTCCGTTCAGCACGCGTGAACTTAATCCCAAATATAATTTGAACTTATCCAAACTTTCAAACGGATATTTTGGACAATTTCTATTTTTTTTTTTTACCTAGGCTACACGAAAACTAGCTTTTCCTATCAAGGTAATCTTATACATGCAAGTAAGGTAACAAATAATACACATATATATTAAGGCTTTCAAAAATATAGTTTAAGGCTATTTGTAATTTTTCAAATGTTAAAGTACTCACCATAAATAAAATAATTAACTCGATGACCCATTTAAACACATAGTACAATGGAATATCAATGAGGTTTAACTTAGTCAAACCCAGTTCAACATGGAAAAATGAAACACGTAGAACTAGATCTATTTTTGGTCATCAAAAGGTGGCACAAGGTGAGGTTAACCATGTACCTGGTTCAAATCAGATTGCAGATGTCTTCACCAAACCAATGACTGAAAATTCCTTTGTTCCTATTCAAAGAAAACTAGGAGTATGTTCACTGTCTAAAGCTTTAACTGAAGGATCATGTCCCACATCTCATCTTTCTTATTTTGATTCACTTCACTATATTTCTCAAAATGACGTGTCTACTCAAGTATCCATACAACTTTCTCAGCTTGTTTCACTTACCATTGACACCAATTACCTATTCACTAACGATTATTTCACTACTAATGATTCTTTTGTCTGGATTGATGGTTGATATTTTACATCTTGTGTGTCTCAGTGCTTCACTATAATAAAAACATTAGTTTTTCGAGCAGGATCAGTCAGGATGGTAAGAACCTCACATTTTACTTTGCATAAACTCTTTTTACTCATCTGTGTTATGTTGTGCTTCGTGATGAAACGAGATAGTTCATCATATCTCTGCTTCATTTGATCACACATCAACTCAAGCATTTATCTGTTATACAAAAGACAAATAGAAGATACTATGCACAAACCTAGCCAATCACTAGTTTCTCATATTGTATGAGCAATGAAATATGAAGAATATATCGAAATGAGAGAACTGTGACTCATACATTAGATTAAAGTTTGTATAAAAGCAAAACAAAAGATGTTGAGCAAACCCAACCAGTTAACTGTGAAACATTGCATGTTGACTTAAGCAACATTTCGGTGTACAAATATAGGATGCATACTAAAAGCCAAATCAAGATATTGGGCGTCCCCAACACAAAAGCATTCGCTAAAGGGATCTAGAACGACACGAAAGGCTCGCCAAAAAAGCATTACGAAAGCATTCTAAAGGCTTGCCTACGAATAAAAATTATATGTGTGCATGAAAATGTTCAAACGAATCCAAAAGGCCAAAAGTGAACAGTTCATCTTCTAAGGTAAACAGTTCGTGCTCTCCCTCACGAGGAAAAACATACAGAACCAATAAATTCAACCCGACCGTCAAGGACGGGTTGAGCACCCCAGCTCGCCCTCGCCATTCAATGAGTTCAGCAAGAGCTTAAGTTTGCAGGACCCACCTCCACCAAAATGATGTTCACCTAGACTCGATCCCATGATTAATTCGACAGTTATCGAATAATCTTAACTAGGAGTGACAAATCGTGGGTACGTGCATGTTATCGTGTGTATCAATAGGTTTATCATATGACAATTAGCAAATACGAATACGCACAATAAGCTTATCCTGTCATGTTCCTCAACACGAACATGACACATAATTTTTCGTGCGTGTTCATATTGTGTTTTGTTAAATTATCCAGTTATATGTTCACATGCGAGGTTTATAAGAAAATATCTAAAGCACGAATTGTTCATAGTAAGAACTATCGATTCAAACATCAAATTTCACAGTTTTTTAATGTATAATTGACAAACTTTAGAAATTAAATATCTAAGTAGACTTTTAAAAGCTACTAAATGAGACTTATTTAGAAAAGTATTTTTTAAAAAAAATGATTTTCAAGTCCATATTTATAATTGACTAAAACTAAGTTCAATTGTATCGTGTTATCGTGTGTGTCGTGTGCTGATACCTAAATACGAACACGACACGAAAATATGTATGTGTTATCGCGTTCGTGTTATTGTGTTATCGTTCTGTCATATACTTTCACGAACACGATTTTTTCTGTTCGTGTCGTGTTATCGTGTTTCGTAGAAAATTGTCAACCCTAATCTTAACGCATAAAATCATATTAAAGATATTAGATAAATCGATCCAGGATTCTCGACGTGATCTCGCACATAAAATCCTAACTGGCAGGTAGTGTGTGGTAAAATCTAGAACTGCCCAATCTGTAAATACCTTGTTGTTTCTTCCTTTACGAATAAAGTGAATTACATACATTAGAACCCTATACTCACTTAAGCATCGAAAAATGATATGGAGGAACAACCTCTACACTGTTCCTTTTTGTTGGTCAAAGAGCTCCTGGCTTGGTCTTCCAATGACTCTACGATCAGGCGAATTTGGCACACATCACAATATTTTCGACGAATTTCTTTGAGCACGTTATATTTTGTCTCAATAATAACTATTTGTAAAAACGTGATTTATGAGGTACCTAATGACTTTTATCTATGGGTTAGAAAATTACCCATTTGGACCCGGAACCTACCCGGAACCGACACTTCGGGTAGGTTCCGGGTAGACGTTTTAAAAATCGGGTAGGTTCCGGGAAAAAAAAGTGAGAACCTATTTATTCGGTTCCTGTTCCGGTTCTCCTATATGGGTACCCAAAAGGAACCGGAACCGGTTCTATGTATATATATATATATATATATATATTTAAAAAAAATAGAAACCATAAAGGACTAAACACTATCTAACCGCAGCGCAGCCTCCACCTCCAGAGGTTTCCTTTTCAACTCATTGCTAGAGGTTTCCCATCGGCAGATCAATCCTAAAGAATCAGTACACCTTCACAAGTGCCTCATAGCCTTCTTGATGGAAGAACCTCTAGGACCCGATGACATGTGGTTCGTGTTGCATCTGTCTTTAAAATAACCCATCTTTTCATCGAATTAATTATATGGTTCCTTTCATGAATCTAGGGAAGGTTAATTGGTAGGTATTGTATAACTTGATTTGATTCTTTTTTAGTTCAAAGTGTCTTGAACTGTTTTTTTACAATGCTGGTAGCGACAGAGTTGTGGTTATGAATTATTTGGTGGTCCTGAACTAATAACAGTGGATGTTGATTTAGATTCTTCTTTTGCTCATGATCGGAACCAACTACAAATTAGGTATACCTTATTCCTTCAATCAATTTCCGATTTGGTCGATTCTTTAGATATACCTTTGTACGCTGTCAACCATGTCATTGTGTCGCTTATTCTTGCCATAGTACATCGTTCAGTTTGCTCAGAGATTTGGATTTGCTCATTTTTGGTCTCTGTCCCGCGTAATTGGCTCCAATCCACTATTAGCCTCATCGAAATTGTTCCTTTTTTCTTAAAGTTGTTAACTTGCTGCCTTTGCTCTTGTTTTTTTTTTATTGTAACAAAAACACAGATATGGGTTATGGAGATTTTTGGGACAGAGATGTCATCAAGGTTTTGTGAGGTATTGCTCGATGTTCTCCTTTGGGCCTCTTGACTGCCGCTACTATTTTTCTTTCTTCCTCATACAATACCTATTAATTATTGAATATTGAGTACACATATGTGTACCAAACTGGGTTCATGCACTACTTATAATGATGAAAGACTATATCTTATTGTTGTTTTAGAAATGTAGTTACATTATTTTGGTTGTTTGTTGCTAGTTTAATTGTAAAAGAAGCTCACAAATCAGGAGGAAAGCTAAATGAAGGTCTGTCAGAAATGTCGGAGAGCTCATCATCAGGGTACAAGGAGTACGTGGCCGGTTTAGTGGCGGGTGTTGCCACTGTCATCAGTGAGGGTATTCGTCAGTTGGAGACATTCGTTGACTTCCCTCTAGTTATTATGAGTCTTAGTTACATTCCAGTCTTATTATGAGTCAATGTAGTGATTTGGAATTGCAGTTTGGACTGTAATTTGGAATTGTATATTTGGAACTGTTGGGTTTGGACTTTAATTTGGAATTGTTTGTGTTTTGGAACTGAAATGGGTTGTGCAACTGAAACTGAACCGGAACCGAATTGAGGACGCAAAGCAATCGGTTCCTAACAGGGTACCCAGAACCGTTTCTACAAACAGGTTCCAGGTAAGTTCCGGTTCCAAAATTAAACGGGTAGGTTCCGGTTCTAAAATTTAATACCCGGTATTAAACTGGGTAGGTTCCGGGAACCCCTAAATTTAAAGGGTACCCGAAACCGCTCACCCCTACTTTTATCCTTTAGGTACATGATATTAGACGTGCGAGTTTTATTTTTAGAAAAATGATTTGAAATTACTCCTAATTTAGTCTTAAGCTTAAACTGCGATAACAACAAGTGTCTTTCAATTATACAAATAATCCTGTAAAATATAGATAAAAGTTATTTTTATAAAAAATAGGTACATAACTTGATGGTAAAACATAATTATTGATATCTTGATGAGGAAGTTTTGTATCTTAATTTTAATACTTTTCAAAGTCTATTATTTTTGCATATAAAAATGTTAGATTTAGTACAAATATGTTTGTTTTATTAATAGTAACTCTCAATTATGTATAATTATAATAAAAAAAATATATGTTTTTAAATTCATAAAATTGAGTTTAACATTATATGGAAATGAGGTTCTATAGAATTATTAAATATATATATATATATTAAGAAACTATATTTATATTAAAAAACATCATGTGTTAAATTTCATATTCCTGTCAAAATACTATAAAATTTGGCCCCCAAAAAAATTGAAACTATAATGAAATACATTCGACTTTTATTTGTAGTAAACTAATTAATATGCAATATAATAAATTAACCTTAATTTAGTCTTAATTTTAAATTGTAATTCTACATTTTTGTATGTGCACATACTTGATTTTTATAAAATATTATATTATGAATTTTAATATTTTAATAAAAGAGATTTAAGAATGCCAAAAATTATAAATGAAAGATGTGTGAAATAAGGAGAGATGATTGTATCTTTGTAACTTTTATGGAGAGTGAATAAGAGATTTGATATAAAAGTTCAAAGTGAGTTATGATTAACCATGTATGCACAAAAATTATACGATTAAGATGAATCAATTAAAAGTTGTGAATTTATATGAACATAAAATACTATAAAGTTTTTACTTGTCATAATATATGTAACCTAGCTAATTAATATACACGCATATGTATTGTAAGATATGTACTTACCATAGTTAGATGTGCTTCCTTTCATGTTCACAATGAGTATGAGATGTATGTTGATTTGGTTCCCTAAATGATATATGGAAGGTAATCTAACAATTTTCTTGAGTGTGGGATGTATGTTGATTTGGTTCACTAAATGATATATGGAAGGTAATCTAACAATTTTCTTAAGGACCACCCTATTATATATAAGGGTGAATAGCTCCAATTCATATGGGATGTATGAATATTATTGTTAAATGCATCAACATGTTTGAAAGTCATGTTATTCCGTGTAAACCAGTAAAAAATTGACTCAACCTGGACCCGACCCGGGTCCGTGTCATACAAAAAATGAGTTGCGGGTTAGTTTCGGGTTGACCCGCCTATTCGACCTGCTTTGTATATTATTTACTAGGATACTACATATGTTAATACTAAGAATACTCTAATTACCTTAGGTTAAATATATTATATTCCGAGAAAAAAAGTGTTTTGTTTAATAGTCTACCGAGATAGATAATTTTTCTTTTTAGCTAATAGTGTTAGAGATATTTTGTTAAGTATAAAAAAAAAATCTTTAAAATTAGTTTTACATGTCATTATTAAAACTAAGGGTGATTTTTAACTAGTTAATTATAAAATATAACAACTTTTAATAATACTCTAAAGAAAAATTATTATTAATGGTCCAAGACTATGGAGATGGGAGGTGTGGAGATGGGAGGGTCGGGGCCGGGTCAACCCTCCTTGACCCGCATATTAGGTTGACCCGACCCGAACCTGCTGAGTCAACCCATATTGGCACTTCTGGTTCCGTGCACCCTTAAATTATAAAAAGTTGTTAAATGCATCAACCGTTAACTATCCTTCCAGTTTTGTCGTTAAATATGTCAAAATGACAATATTACCATCTTGTTCTTCTTAATAACATTTTCAACACTAAAATTAACTCCAAAATGCATATTTGGGTTCGAATTCTACCCAAAACTGTAAATTTGATCCCAAAAATTGGGGTTTACAATTTCCTACGAAACACGATAACACGACACAGACATGCACGAAAACAATCGTGTCCGTGGAAGCATATGAAAGAACGATAACACGATAGCACGAACACGATAACACAAAATTATTTTCATGTTGTGTTCGGGTTTAGGTATCAGAACACGACATTCACGATAACACGATAAAATTGAACTTTTTTCTGCCAACTATAAATTTGGATTTGAAAATCTATGTTTTTTAATTTTTTTTTTAAATAAGTCGCATTTAGTAGCTTTTAAAAGTTTACTTAGAAATGTAATCCATATAGTTTGTCAGTTGTACATTAAGACTCGTGAAATTTGATGTTTGAATTTATAATTTTTATTATGAACAATTCGTTATTTTGATATTTTCTTATAAATCTCGCATGTGAACATATAACTAACTACCTTAACACAACACGATAACACGACATAAACACGCACAAAAAATTGTGTGTCGTGTTCGTGTTGAGGAACATGACACGATAAATTCATCGTGTTTGTTCGTGTTTGGTATAAGTGACACACAATAAACGTATTGATATGCACAATAACACGTACGTATGCACGATTTGTCACCCCTGCCCAAAATACAAATTTGAGTTCGAATTCAACCCAAATCTTCATTATTGGGTTGAATTCAATCCCAAATATGCATTTTTGAGTTGAGTTTGAACCCAAATCTATGTTTCGAATGTGGATTAAGTGTTAAAAGATGATATGAAAATGAACAACAGGGTAAAATTGTCATTTTGACATATTTAGAGACAAAATTGGATGAATAATTAAGTATTGGTACATTTAACAACACGTTTAAACATATAAGTGTAAATAACTACATGGGTGTTATAAATAATAATATGAGTGTATTAAAACTATTCAGCTTATATATAATGCCAAGTTCATTCTCTCCTAAACTCTTCTATATATTTTCGTCGCCTTCTATTTCATTAGTGGTGTGGCTTTCCTACGCTCACAAACGAGTGATATGTATCTATAATGGTCCCATGAATAAAATAAGTAATAATACTTGCTTGTATTTTGTAAGGTGTGGATTAAATAAATAAATAAATATACGAGAGGCTATAAATACAGCAAGAATTAGAGAACATACACAATCAAGCCTCTCTTTCTTTGTCTCTTTACCCAACCAGGGAGTACTATAATTGTATGAGGATGAAGGTGGCAGCATGGTTAGAGAAGAAGGATGTGGTGGTGAGAGAGTACAATGAAGAGAAAGACAAGGCGGCGGTGGAAGCAATGGAGAAGACGTGTGAGGTACTGCAGGGACATAATAGCTCTTGTCTCATCACTGACCTTCTCGGAGATCCGCTCTGTCGTGTCCGACACTTCCCTCTCCATCTCATGCTGGTCAATAACTCTTCACCTATCTAACAATCATTAGATCAATTTGGTCATTCATTAGCCAACTCACACATGCATGCATATCTCTAATCTCTCTAATCTGTGTTGTGTCCAAACAGATCGCAGAGTCGTGTGAAGGTGAAACAGTTGGTGTTATTAGAGGATGCATTAAGACAGTGATTAGAGGGAGTTCAGATAATTATACCAGGGTTGGAAATATTCTTGGTTTGAGAGTCTCCCCAACTCACAGGTCAGCAGGGTTCAATAATTATGGGTTGAATAATCTTTTGTTTATTGAAGAAAAAATGGACGGTTACATTCACCATGGGTATGGGTAGTACCAAGTGTCATGCATGAGTTTCACGCCGACTTGCCTTTTCATATGACTCTCTCTCTCTCTAAAGACAATGGAATAGTTTTTTGTTTCTACACCACACATATATAATAGTATATATTCGTAGAAGAATTTATTGCAAAAATACAAACCATCAAAACAGATTTTGGTCTGATCCTAGGGTTTTAGTACTTAGCCATTCCATAAACATATTTGTCGTGGTATATCCCCTTCAACTGAGCGTGACCGATCATCGGTATTTAACCTATCTTCCAAAACAAATTATTTATAACACGATTCTGGACGTTAAAAACAAATAGTATTTCTGGAACCTGCAGAAGGCTTGGCATTGGACTCAGACTCGTACAAGAGCTAGAAGATTGGTGCCGCCATAAAGGTGCGGACTACACCTCCATGGCTACGGACAGCACCAACAAGGCATCCATCGATCTATTTCTAGGCAAATGCGGTTACGTCAAGTTTTCCACTCCGTCCATACTGGTGCAGCCAGTTCATGCCCATCTGTGCCCTCTGAGCTCCAACACAACCGCAATCATCAAGCTCACACCGAGATTCGCAGAATCAATTTATAGACGAATATTTGCCGATGCTGAGTTCTTTCCCAAGGACATCGATGCAATTCTGAAGAACAAACTCAATTTAGGCACGTTCATCGCATTTCCGAGGAAGTTGCTTCCGATGTGGGAGCCGAAGATCGATCTTTTACCTCCGAGTTACGCCATTTTAAGTATTTGGAACACCAAAGAATTGTTTAAGTTTCGGATGGAAGGTGTCTCAGGGTTTAAGAAAGCGTGCTGCATAGGAAGCCGAAAGATCGATTCATGGCTTCCATGGTTGAAGATACCTTCCTTTCCAGACGTGTTCAAGCCTTTTGGGGTTTATTTCTTGTACGGTCTACACATGAGAGGAGATAAAGGTTCGTCCCTAATGAAGAGTTTGTGTGCATTTGCCCATAACATGGCTAGGGATGATGAGTCCTGTGGAGTCGTGGTGACCGAGGTGGGTTCGTCGGACCCGGTTAGGGAAGCCGTACCACATTGGAGACGATTGTCGTGGTCAGAAGATTTTTGGTGCGTTAAGAAGCTTACTGATATAGATGACAGTTCTGATTGGTTTCGCCAATCTCGATTGCCTTCTCCTATACTATTTGTTGATCCTCGTGATGTTTAATTAGTTTGACCAACTACTAACGAATTGTGTTCTCGACTCATGCACTAGTGATGTTGTGCAGTGTTTCAAACATCCTTAATTATATTATATATATACCTTTTGGAGGTAATTCTATGGTCCGTGGATGTCTGTACTATCTATCTATCTATCTATATGGAGATGAGATTTTTCGAACACTCTTTGGTGCAACAACATTGAATATGATAAAGACACGAGGATGTTGGTTGGGACGACCAAACTAAATTGATATAGGTTTAGTGTGGATATATATATTTATACTTTACTAAATTTCAGAGTTAATATAATAACATTGATTATTATTTTTTCACATTTCGAAGGTTCTGATAATATACTTAAGTGTACGCGCGCATTGGTAAAGTACTGATAATATACTTAAGTGTACGCGCGCATTGGTAAAGTATTTTGATATTCTTAAGATGACTTAAGAGTATACCAGTCGCATTCACTCACAAGTTCGGACTTTTGAGACAGTTGGTTAAGGCGTACATCTTAAGTCTTACATGGTATCAGAGCGCGCAGGTTCAAATCCTGGCGACGTTGAAATTATTGATACACTCTCATTAAAGACTGAGGTCGGGCACAAAGCTCTTGGGTAAACCGATGTTCATAAACATCAGTTTAATGGAGAATCTTACGATGACTTAAGAGTATACCAGTCACCTTCACTCACAAGTTCGGACCTTTGAGACAGTTGGTTAAGGCGTACGTCTTGAGTCTCACGTATATATTATCTTAATTTTTCCTGATAATAATTATCTTGAACCTGGCCTATCGTGGTAAATTGGAATAGGTTCTCAGTTACTGTTTCAGATAAGTCCTTTTTAATATATATATATGTATAATATTAAAAGTATACCATCCCGTAATCTATCATAATATTTTATTAGAGAATGAACTGAAGTAGTGAATAAATTATAAAGTAGTTTGCACCATGTAAAAGCTGAAATGCTTTCGGCTAAAGAGCTAATAATGGACCCATGAATTTTATCATTAATTATAATACCAAATACTAAATAAAACACATCCCAAAGACATAATATTAATATTACCCAAGAATCCGTCCGTCCAGTGTGTTCTGTGTCCACACTCGTCTCTTTTGGTACACCTGTCAGTCATTCCCCTATGCCCTAATCCTTGTTGGACCACAATTGCAGTGTCACTGGAATAAAGGGATGTCAGAAAGGCGTAATAAGTACGAAAAACATGTTGACATTCTTAACTATTCTAGAATCAATAGGAAGAGAAATACGTTCAGTATTTTTTCTATGAAATAAATGAATTAAGTTTGAGTTTAGAAATAAATGAACTTACATATCGCTAATACTAGAATCCTCGGCGAATGGACTATGGTGATATTGATAATTATTTTAGATGTGAAATAACATACTATTAACTAGGTGATAATTCTTATAGTTTATCTCTCTCTTAGGGTTAGCCTACGTGTTAGAATCCTCCGTCGCCTGATCGGCTCAAATCTCCAGGTGTGTACTGGATTTCTTTCAATTCTACCAATCGGAGAGGAGAAGTGTGTGCAGACTGAGGCTACGTAAACAATAACGTGTGAATTGTTGACGACAAATATGTGAGTGTCGAACAAAAATTTCAATCCGTTTCTTTTTTTACCGTTTGGTAGGCTGGTGCGATTACAGTGATGGCATCTGGACCATCGGAGACCAGAATCAATCCCGGAGAATCGCTTTGAATTTGTCGTCTAACCCCCAACTGGTAAACAATGAGCGATACATTGACACAATAATTTCTCAAAAGTCGATCAAAGTTACAACAATTCATGATGTTCTGAAACTGACATGGGCAAGGTATGGGACAATTATGATATCAGATATGTCAGATAAGTTGTTATGTTTGAGTTCGATAATGAGGAAGATAGGAACCAAATTTTTTACATGTCACCATGGTCGGTACAAGGGCATTGCCTTAGTATGAAAAGGTGGATGCCGAGTATTGGGTTAGATCAAGTTGCTTTTGAAAGGTTTCAGTTTTGGGTGCAAGTACATGATTTGAGCTATGAGAAATTTAGTGATGAGACTGCAAGAATGATAGGGAATAGTATTGAAAATTTGATTGAGATAGAAGAAAAAATGGAAAGTACCCAGAAAACCTATATACGCATGAAGGTAGAGGTGAAGGTGGACGAACTTCTAATGACAGGATTTTGGTGGACCAATTCTAGATAGGAGGAGCAATGGGCGTCGGTCAAGTACGAACGTCTTTTGTTACGGATGTGAGAAGTTGGGACATACAACTCAAGCATGTCGAGAGGAGGTCACTATGTTGGAAGCAAAAACCGGACATCCTATGTACGGACTGTGGTTGACTGACACTATACCAATGCTTTACTGTGCGAGCACTCTAGGAGGAGGATTCAGGCGCAGTACCACATATGCTAAAAAAGGAAACAGGAAAACTTGGTTCGACATCATGAGCCAAGTGAGGGAAGAGGAAAAATATGGAGGAAAAAGCCCTGATACTAGAGGACCGAGAACAAACAACCCACATCATGAGAAAGAAATCAGCAGTAACCCTAAAGCATACGAGTATCAAACCACAAGCAAAATGGAAATCCTTCGTGAGCTTTCGATTGACCCACATAGTCAACCTGTATTGCCATATTCCCCACCAAACCCAACATACATAGACCTAAATAATCCACTCCCGAAGCTGCACTAATTCCACACCCCACCTACAAACACCTCCAGTTAAGAACCTAACCAACCTCATATATATGGAAAGTCAAAGCCTGAACTAGGACACCTGGAGCGCATTCCAAACCATGCGAGTCTTTGAAATACTGAAGAGTAGCATCAGTCTTACCCAACAAAACAACCCGACACCCAGCCCCACCTACCCGATAATAACACATCTACCTGTAACCCTAGCTCCCCATTCAACAACAATATGCACTTATGCAGACTGAAACCATGCCATACATAGTAGAGATACCACTGGGATCACCATCGCTAAAAAGAGATACTGAGTTAGTGAACAAAGCGATCAGGTTGAGCCCATGCTTGAACCGAATGACGTTAAAACATCAACGGGAGGAGGAGGAGGATGACCAATCAGACGAAATGAAATCCAAAATACAAAAGGTTGATAAGGAGATGCCAAAGGAAACAAACCTGGAAAAGAAAGGAAAAGGCAGAACTGCTACATTGGTATGGAAAAATCATATCATGTAAAGCCAAGAGGTATGGGAGGAGGATTGACCTTGTGGTAGAGGGAGAATGTAAACGTGCAAATAATCAGTGCAAATGGGAACATGATCGATACAAAAGTGCAGTTTCATCAAGATAGTGAGCTGATGTACATAACATGGATCCATGCAAATACAGACGATATTAGAATAAGTCAAAAATGGGCAGCCTTGAGAAGAATAGGCAGATGCCGAATTGGGATGTGGGTATGCCAAGGCGATTTCAATGCAATTACGCATCATCGTGAGAAAAAAGGTGGGCGAAGAAAACCCCAAAGGTAACTTGACGAGTTCAATGAGGTTATCCATGACCTCGGCATAGAGGACCTTGGCTCTAAAGGACAAAGGTATACTTGGTGCAACAATCGAAGGGTGGAGCATCGAGTTTATGAGAGGCTAGATATAGTCCTAATGAACGAAGATTGGGGAGTAAAACACCCAAATGGCATGTGTATAAACGAAGTGGCAATAGTCTCAGATCATTCACCCATAATTTTTATCTCGTACCAAGTTGTGCGAAGGAACAAAAGAGGTTTCCGATTTGAGGAAATGTGGCTTGAGAACCCTGAATGCAAAGAAGTGATCCGTGAATCTTGGGGAGGAAATCACACTACCGACCGAGACCAAATTCCGTGGCCAAAGTTGGGAAGCTGCCTAAGAGAATTAATCTATTGGAGTAAGAGAAGTTTCGACCACAACATGGTTGAGATAAGAAAATCCAAGAACAGATTGAAGGCTTTGGGACAGAACCGTCCAAGTCAAGCAACACAGGAAGAGGAGATGAGCCTTCAATACCGAATTCGAGAATTGTGGAAAAGATAAGTGCTATATTGGAAGTAAAGGTCGAGGGCGAAATGTTTGACAAAAGGTGACCATTACTCAACATTTTTCTACCTTACAACATCATCTCGACGAAGACGTAATCGCATAACTCGGATACGGGGTCAAGGTGAAGGATGGGTAATGAAGGAACATGAGATTAGAAACGAAATTCGGGATCATTTTGGGAAGGCTTTAGAATTTGATTCGCTTGAACCTGAGGAAGGGATTCTTGATAGTGTCCCATGTAAGATCAGTGAGGAGATGAACGAGGATCTAACATGGAGAGTCACAATGAAGAAGGATAGGCTTGCAGTTTACCAACTCGGGGGGTCAAAGGCGTCAGGTCCGGACGGTTTCCCAGGGATGTTCTATCAAAGGAATTGGGATACTGTGGGGCCAGATATATTCACCGTTGTCAGAGCCTTCCTTGAAGCAGGTACTTTCCCTAATTCCTTAAACCAAACTGATATAACCTTGATCCCTAAAGTCCCAAACCCTACCCATGCATATGAATTTAAACCCATTAGCTTGTGTAATTTTACTTACAAGGTCATCTCTAAGGTGTTGGTCAACATGCTAAATGTGTATTTATCAGAGCTAATCACCCCTTGCTAGAGCGCTTTGTAGTAGGCTGCCTCATCCAGGACAACATTATGGTGGCCCACGAGGTATTTCATTACCTAAGCTCTCGGAGAAGAGCGAAAAAGGTGGAGTATGCTTTAAAGATTGACATGCAGAAAGCTTATGATTAGATAGAATGGAACTTTCTCATAAGAAGTCTCGAAAGAAGAGGATTCGACTAAAAGTGGATCACGTGGATGAAGGCATGCTTTACGACACCAACATACTGAGTCCACATAAATGACAGTCGAACTACCACCATCAAGCCAACAAGGGGTCTGAGACAAAGCGAGTCACTATCGTCTTACCTGTTCATTCTGTTGGCGAACGTTCTCTTGAGGAAGATTGAATAAGAGGTCACGGAGAAGAGGCTGCATGGGATCACCATAAGAAGAGGATGCCTAGAATTGCATCATCTTTTCTTTGTAGACGATTCTTTGTTCTTCATGCAGGAAACTGTGGAGAATGCTCGACACTTAAAGGAGATGATTATGAAGTATTGCAGGGTTTCAGGGCAAAGAATCAATGAAGCAAAGTCTACCTTGTTTTTCAACATAAGAGCAGACCGATCGACATGCATGACAATAGAAGAGGAACTCCAGATCCCGAGTACACATGAACCAGGGAAATACCTAGGGCTCCCGGCGGTCTGGGGAAGATAAAAAAAGGATCTAGGTTACCTAAATACACGAATAAGGGACAAGATTAGCGGATGGAGGGTGAAAACACTAAACCAAGTCGGGAAGGAAGTGTTAATCAAATCAGTAATCACATCCATTCCAGTCTATGTAATGAGCACATTCAAACTCCCTAAGACATTGTGCACGAAGATAAACACAGTAATAACTGAGTTTTTGTGGGATCATACAAACACGGGGAGGAAGATTCATTAGCGACGTTGAGAAATCCTTGTGAAATCGAAAGAAACAGGGGGCTTGGTTTTAGGGAACTCAAAACCTTCAACCTGGCTATCCTCGCCAAGGTGGCCAACAGGATCCTAAAGGAGCCAAACTCGCTTTGGGTTCGTTTCTTAAAGGGATATACTTCCCATGAGGAGAGTTCCTTGAGACACGGAAAAGAGGAATGACATCGTGGGGTTGGTCGAGCATCCTTAGCGGGAGAGATATTTTGATGAAGGAAGGGTTTTGAAGAGTTGGAAGTGGAATTACGATAAAAGCTTTTAATGATCCATGGTTGCCCACAAAAGCTGGTTTCAAGCTGGAGTTAGTACAAGGAACCAACGTCGAACATGAGTTACAGGTTTGTGACCTCATGCAGTCGAACAGAACATGGAACGCAGAGGTGATCCGACCGACAGCAACACCAACCGACGTAGCTTACATAATGCAGACACGTATTCCACCTGAGGGACCTCCTGACAGATTATTATCGCCATATACAGATGACGGAGAAGTGACTGCCAAGTCTGTGTATCACCGTCTTCGTGAGGAGCAGGAAGGTTGGAAAGTCGATCTGAACAGACTTGCAAGAAGCCGCCATACAATATGGAACAATGTGTGGAAGACAACGATGATTTTGAAAGTTAAAAACTACTACTAAGGATGCAAGTCAGCACAAGATGTCTGATATGTGGATAAACCGATAACAGAGAACACATGACATGCCAATGTACTTGGACGAATGTGGTATTGTTTGGGATTCTCGGACTCGGACCAGGTCATCAAACAAGAACGACACTGTAGGAATGGCTCAATGAACGGTGAGACGAACTAGGTGCCAGAAGGGAGGTAAGGGAGACGAGGTGGAATTTATGTATGATGGCATGCTGGAACATATAGAAGGTAAGGTGCAAGGCACTATAGAAGGAAAAAGTCCAATACAACGACGGTTGTGGAAGAAATCAAACGAGCATGTGAAGAAATCAAGGGTTTGCCGGGACTAAGTCCCATTGTGCCAAACAACATGGAGATACAAGGATGGAAAGCCCCGACCCCAAGCACTGTTAAAGTCAACTATGATACGGCTTGGTGCAAACAAACCATGTTGGGAGGCATCAGTGTAGTTGCGAGAACCTCAGACGAACTCATTGTTGGAGGAGCAAACCGATCAATGAAGGAATGCTCAATTGCATTACTGGAGGCATAGGCGGTACCTATGGGTACAAGGCTTGTGATTGAGAAGGGATATACTCGTGTTGAAGTTGAATCGGAGTTCGAAGTGTTTAATAATCAACTAAGGGGAACAGTATATCATTGGCAAATAGAGACAATCTGCTCAAAAACAGTTTGTCTAGCGGGAAGCATACTATCAATTGAATGGAAAGTGATTCCCCGGACGGCGAATGAAAGTGTGAACTGAGTTGCTAAGCAATCGAGGGGTGCGTTTAAACGACTGACTTTCTCAACCCCCCTCTTATGTCATTATTAAGTATTGATTGTAATAATGCATTTGCAAACACTATTTTCTGATTAATAAAACCATTCTGATTGACCAAAAACACACAAAACAAAACTAGGTGTCTTTTTCGTGTTTTGCACGATAAGTAATATATTTAAAATATTATTTTTAATAGTAATAAATATTATTAAATTATTTATTAATTAAATATAGATTAAAAAATTAATAAAAACTTACTATTAGGAAGATTAAATTGTTTATGATTAGACCTGTCAATTCGGGTCAACCCGACCCGACTGACCCGCAACATTGTGTGGGTCGACCCGAACCCGACCCGTCGGTATGTGCGGGTCAGGTTTTCTAACCCGAACCCGACCTGGCGGGTTGGCGGGTCGACCTGCCTGACCCGTCTGCAATACACAATACACTATACATCCACACATACAAATACAATACACAGTTACACACATCCAAATTCAGTTCAGTATACACAAGTGACTTACAGCCAGGTCCGTACCATGGCAAGCCAAACCATGGCTATCAAATTCAAATCAAACCATACACAATACATGGAAGAAGAACTTGATCGCCTCTACTAAAAACCATACACAAAAACCATGGCTATCAAATCAGGTCCATACACAATACGCCTCTACTAAGACATGAGCAGTTCCTTGGGTGAATTTTGGGTCCTCACATCTATACTTTCCATCATGTCCAATGCAAAAACATCAGTTCCTTGGATCTACAAAAACACTCTCCAGAAGTTGGCTTCTTTATGGATGAGGAGCAAATTCAACAGACTCCTCCACCAATTCATCAATCTTCTTCTCAATCGATTTCAGATCAGCTTCAGCTGCTAGCTTGTTCTCTATCAGGTACTTCTTCAGTTGTTCTCTATCAGGTACTTGTTCAGAGGAGTCATTCAAAGATCTATCAGGTAAAGGAAAGAAGATTACTTTCGATATTACAGCCAAGGGAGATCGGAGGCTCACCAGGGTCACGGAGCTCATCTGGGTCAGCTAAGGAGTGTCCCCTAAATCTGTAAGTCGAGAGAGTGAGCAGCTGAGCAGGAGCAGGCGAGCAGAATCACCGATGGCGATCACGCGAACGGAGAAGGAGAAGCTGAGAGAGTGAGCTGCTGATGAGAGTGTCGAGACTCTTGAGAGAATGAGAAGATTGACTACCTCTTTAGGTTTAGTTTTTATTTTTCGTTTTTTACTGTTTGCATCATTGTGCGGGTCGGGTCTGGGTCAGACGGATCAACCCGGACCCGACCCGTCTCTTGCGGCGGGTCAGAAGGGTCAACCCGAAAATGACCCGCCAAACCTTTTTTGTGACCCGAACCCGGGTCATTTTCGGGTCGGGACATATTTTGACAGGTCTATTTATGATAAATAATTATAAGTTATTATGAAAATTAGAAATTATTATTTACACTATACAATAATTATGAATATAATAAGAATATCAAAATGATTAAAAGTGAAAATTAAATTAATAAATACTACAATGAAAAGTGTAAGGGAATATATTTTTTTTAATTGTAGAGTTTCAAATATATACATATATATATATATATATATATATTCATATTAATAATATAATGAACAATAACATGGATTGGTAATAACAAAATATAAAACAATTTATTAATATAATGTTAATGTGCATACTTTTTTAACTTATTTTTGTCATATATTTATTATAAACACTATATTAAATATGCATAATTTATAATTGTAACTATTTTTATAGTAGTTGATACTTATTTTGAGATTTATTAAAAAAAATTGGAAATTGTATATAATATTTAGAAAATGTATGATCGATGTATTTTCACAACTACACACGCTAATATGAGAAATCTAACATACATCCACTCTTTCATAAAATAGAATAGTAATTTATAGTATTATAATATTAATTGTAAATTTTAATAAATTAAAAAATAAAAATCTATACTTTCATTAAAAAAAATCTCTAATTATAATAAAAACTTTTAAAAATAGAATAAAAACATTTTAAAAAATTATTATGTGAATAATAGTAATAAATTGATAAAAAAAACAATTAAGACAATAAATATAAATATGAAGGTGAGATAAAATGTGAAAAGTACCATATATGTGAAGCGATGAGAGCTCCGGAGGAATTCTAAAGCTTCTGTAGGTACGCGTGACGAGTCTATGTCATCGTCAGTTACAAAAATATTAATCAACAATTGAAAATGTTTGTTTTTGACAATTAAGCAACTCAAAAGTGTGTGTCATAATTATAAAAGTTATAGACATATTAATATATACCAGAGAACTAACATGCACTTTGCGTAGAATATAAAAAATTATTTGAGTTATTGTTATATAAATATAGTTTAATATAAAATTTAAATTATTATATTAATGAACAAAAATAAATCATTTCAAATCACTTTTTAACTATATTATTATATTATATGATTAACTCAACTTCAACATAAAAATATTTTTTATCTTTGTTATTAATATAGTACTATTCAATTTAATTTTTTGTATAACGTTTATTATTTAGAGTATATTCACTATATGTTAAATTCATTTAGTAATAGCACTATAAAAAAAGTTCTTTATAAACGTTTTATTTAGTAATAGTTAATTATTTATTATTTATTATTTATTTGTTTTTTTAGTTAAAAATATGTGAAAATTATATACACAAACATAACATAATAAATTTTATATGCATATACACTATTTAGAATACTATTAGTTTTATTTTATACATATATATAAATTTACTTCAAAATAATAATAATTACTAAATATAAATATTAAATAAATTATTACAAACTTTTATGAAAAGCGTCATTTTAATTTAAATTTATAAGTATAAATACATAAATGAAAACCTAATATGTGTATTTATAGCCTTAATTTTTTTTTTGTTTAATATTATTGTATTATACTTTTCTTTTCAAAAAACTTTTCTCAACAAACATGATTGTGTACAGTGTACACATTTAGAACTTTTGTTTAAAATTTGATTTCTTTTTAATTTTTTGTTTGTTTTAAATTTAAAAATCAAATGAATAGTTATATATTTTAATTCTTGGCGAAAAAAATATATATATTTACTATCTATTTAGTTCAGTTTTTAATTGACTTAGTTACTATTATTTATCATTTTTTCCATTATAATTATTATATACTTTCAACACTTAATTCATTTTTTAAGTTACTTAAGCTAAACTATAATTATAAATTAGGCTTAAATATAATTTATATATCATATGTCTTGTTTATTATTTATTTATTTCAAATTATTTTACATTTAAAAAAAATTGTGTTTTCATTCTTATTTATTTATTTAACTCTTAAGTTTATGTAATTTTCTAAAGTAAATTTTTAGGTGCAAAACTTGCAATTTACTATTGTTTGAAGGCAAAATTTAATTTTACATACTTATAAATATTTTTTTGCCATACTTATAAATGTAACTTCTTTTGAAATTGAATGTGGAACTTTTGATTAATTTTAGAGTGTCCATGTGGATGTGAGAGAATGAATGATGACATAGATGTAACTTTTTTTTTTTAATGGACCAATCAAATTAAATTATTTTGACACTATAATAAAGAAAATTGTATTAAAAACTTGTCAAAATTATAGGATACTTAGTCAAATTAATATTATATAGATGTAGATGATGTTGTCCTCATGATAGAATCTCCCATAACACCTTGTGAGGAAAACAAATTAGGAATAGAAAATTAGAAATATAAAGATGAGTAATTATTTGACACCATCGTTTTATGGTGTTGATGTTTTACTCCATTCAATTCCATAGAAAATTGTATAATCTGACTTTGTTTATTCAAGTTCAATAACATTAAATTCATTTTCCTCTACATAGAATCTTGATATTAAACTGAATCAACTTTCATTGAGCAGAGTAAGATTACTACAAATTAACAAATGATTAGATTATTTGCCATCAAACAGAGAGAGAGAGAGAGAGGGATTGGAATCATTTTTTTATAAAGAAAACAGAACCTTCCTATTTGTATTGAATATTTGAATGGATGCCATCAATCCAAATTCTCTAAACTAGGATTATATGCTCAAGAAAAAACAAATCTAAATCAAAATAACATTATAAGGAATAGAGATGAGTAAAAAAAGAGATCATAATAAGAAAGACCATCAATCAAGAACTAGAGCTTCAAGAAAACCTTATTATTTTGACTATCCTTTGCATGATATGCATATCATCAACTCCCATTAGAAAACATCTAACAAACATCATTTGACTCAGTTTTTATAAATTAAAGCTTTAAAATATTTTCTTGAGATTTGTTGAGACCGACCCTTCAGAATGTCCTTCTCCACTTTGAACCCTAGTCACTAAATATAATATGGATATTTGTACTTCTTTTTCTACACTTTATTTGTATAAACTCTCTACCTAACTTTACTTTGGAGCAGTTAGATTCTCGTCATGTCATGTAATCAACAACACAAAGATTCCTACTTCATGTATTGTAGAAGTTGTATTGAAAGTGGAGAATCTTGATAACTCGTTTGGTCGAAGAACGGTCGGGTTCGACCTGCATAAGGAAAGAGAATAGTCCAAGTGAATGATCCATGCAAATTGAAACAACTTTCAATAGATTTGGGTTGGTATTTAAGTTTTATTTTAAAAAATAAGATTGTAATAAACTCAACTAAACCAATCGAAAGTTAATGAACGAAATAACAAATGTCAAATTTTTGTACAACCATACAAAGTAATGAAATAATTTGTAAGGCGAAACCTATAGTCCGTAATGAGTATAGACAATTTCTCCCTCCTTCAGCAAATAAAGTTATTGCTATGAGATGCACGAGGATGGTTACTTCTAGCACCATTAACTAGGGGTGGCAATTTCTGACACAACACGATTAAACGACACGACATGATCTGCTTTAAAGCGTATATGAGTTTGACCTTAACGGATCCCGTGTCTAAACAACTCTTATACGTTTAGACACGATTAATAACCGTGTCTAAACACCTCAGATCTGCAGATATCTGTATAAACACGATTAAACACGATTAACTATTCGTGTCTAATCGTGTCGTGTATTCATGTGACACGAATAGAAACATATGGGTGTCAATTTCTGACACAACACGATTTCTAAGTGTGTCTAAATAACACTTATACGTTTAGACATGATTAATAATCGTGTCTAAACACATCTAACATGCAAATACACGGCAAACACACGTTTAGACACGATTAATTAATCGTGTCTAATTGTGTCGTGTACTAAGTGTGTCTAATCGTGTACACGGTTACTTCTATGAATTGAGTTAGACTTAAATTTATACTAATAAAGTAAGTGACTCATTAACCACACTCATGAGTTCTAATTAGAATTAATTATTAAAAAAATACTCAAATTTTAGTATACTTAGAAATTTTTAATTTATTATTATTTATAATTTCAGGTTCAATATTCAATAAAATAACCAAAATTTGAGTATTACTTTTTTGTAATTAACCATTTTCCGAATAAGGTAATTTCTATAAATCATTAACGAATCTCGTGTCTAAACAACTCTATACGTTTAGACACGATAAACGACTTATACGTTTAGACACGAGATATGTTTAGACACGTTTAAAATTTATCCGTTTAGACACGAGACATGTTTGGACACGACACGATTAATGACACGACACGATTAGACACGACACGACACGATTGCCACCTCTACCATTAACGATGATACTGGATTTAACAATGATACTGGTTTTATCCCTCGGTATTTGACGATGATACTGGTTTTATCTAAGTAGCTAGCTTCACCGATCTAGACCACAATCAGACTTTCCTCGGGAAATCTTCGAACGTGATAATCGGAAAATAATAAACACAAGAAGAGTTGAACACCCACAACCGAAGGAAATCTTTACAAATCATTAACACAGAGAACAAAGGAGAAGACTATATATAGAAAGAGTTGCAAAGAAAATGATCTGAAATGGAGAAAGAAAGTATAACAACAACAAAATGTTGCCATTAATATGATTTGTTATATATTAACTAGGACAATTAATCAAATCTGTAATTAATTTTCCAAATTAACAAATAAATTGCATACATTAAATCTAGACAAAAAGTTTAAAAAAAGGTTCAAGAACCTAGATAAAATAAAATAAAATTCAGGAATAGCGAAAAACGACTTTTATGTTTGCACATTTTTACCTGTTAGAGGCTTATATACCATCTAAAAATATCAAATGTTATAGTAGATTATTCTCTTTCCCCATCAATTAAGATTTTTTTTTATCAACTCATCACTTTACTTTAAGAAATAAAATATCGTGACTTTTGGTGACGGGTGTTCGTACATCATATTATTAGCTACTAAACATACAAATGCTAGTGGTGTTCTTTCGACCCAATCATTATGACACACTCCCATTCTCTCTTGCTTCGCTATCCAATTCACACATTCATTGCTCGTCCTTGGAATCGCTCGCCATTGTACTTGTTCGACTTGTCTCGCTAGCGCTTGGATGTTCGGTATTATAGTTGACATTCTCCAATGTTTCGGCCCCTCCATGATTTGTTGGTGAACCGTTTGTGAGTCCTTCTCCATGATGATGTTTTGTCATCCCACTTGAATCGCAAGTCGTACTCCTTCATGTAAGGCCATTGCCTTCATCGATTCTATGCCGTCGCTCCTTTGTCTACGGTTCATCCCGCCCACTATCTTCCCGTTTTTATATCGTGCCACCACCCCTATTCCGGCTCTTCGCGTTTCCTTGCACCATGAGGCATCACAATTTATCTTGATCGTATCGCCCGTTGGTGGTTCCCATTGTTGGTTCGGTCTTGCATCTTGTGCTTGGGGTGGTTGGTGTGTTCGGCTTGCTCCTTGGTGCTCCTCGTAGGCTTGCTTGATCTCCCTTACCATGACCCTCAGATTTGGTTGCTTTGCTTCATAGGCCGCCGCGCATCTCGCCTTCCATATATGCCAACACGTGAGTAGCGTTTGGGCCCACCTCTTGTCGGTTACTACACCTCGTCCATGCAGCTCCCCCTTTCATTTCGCAAGCCACTCCACCATGGTCAAGCTGATTTGGTCGATCCATTTGTATCCCCAAAGTGCCGAGCCAAACCTGTTCCGCCCATCCACATTCCAAGATCATGTGTTCCCGTGTCTCTACCTCACCGCATATGGGGCAATTCGGTGTCACGTTCATTCCCCTCCGTATCATATTCACTTTGACGAATATGGCATTTGTTGCTAGTCGCCACACTAAATTCTTGACCTTCGGTATCACCTTTGCGCTCCAAATTTCTTTCCAAAATGTACCTTGGTATGTAGGGTTCGGCCTTGGTCTTTGCTCGTTCCTTTCCCGTACTTTGTGGTAGACCGAACGGACTTGTGGGTTTCCATCCTTCGTATGTGGCCATATATATCGATCCATGCCCCCATCTTTCGGTATTGGTATGTTAAGTATATGGGTTGCGTCGTCTTGGTCGACTATGTTCCTCAAGAGGGTCTCATTCCATGTGTCGTTTGGGTAGATTAGGTCTTTCACTCTTAGGTCCCCCCGTGCTCAACCATTATCTCCCTATTCACCTGTTTGCTCACCTTGGTGTATATCCATGGATTACCTCCTTACATTCCGGGTTTTCAAGCTACATTTCCTCAAACTTGAAGTGTCTTCTTGTCCTCTTCCGTGGTTGTTTGAGTTAGACCACCATTGGTGTATGGTCTGATTCAATGGCTAGTTCGTTAATGCATCTTTCTTGTTGGTGACGGGCTGCCCACTCCGTGTTTATCAACACACAGTCTAGGCGTTCACTTATCATTTCCGCTCCACTTCGGTTATTACACCATGTGAAGGTGTTCCCATTAGCTACCAACTCTTCCATTTCTAGGTCTTCAATCAATGACTTGAACTCATCCATTTGTCTTTGGGACTTCTTCCTCCCACCTTGTTTTTCATGTGGGTGACATATGGTGTTGAAATCACCTAAAACCATCCATCCTCCCCGCCTTCCCCTTCCCAAGTTTCGAAGTGCATTCCACTGTTGTGTCCGTTCACGATCCTCCGTGCTCATGTATACCCATGTTACGTATGTTGGAGTTGTTTGGTTATCCATGTATACCTCACAATCCATGCAATGTGGATCGGCATGCAGCACTGAAACCCTCGTGTCCGACTTCCACCACAATGCTAGCCCCCCGGACGTACCACTCGGGCTAACATAGTGTGTATTATCTATCCTCATCTTTGTTCGTATCCTCTCACAGTAGGTATCTTCATTCTTTGTTTCCATTAAGAATATAATGTTTGAGCGATACCTTTTGTTGAGGTATTGTAGGTGTTGAATTGTCAAGGCAGACCCCAAACCGTGACAATTTCATGAAATGACACTCATTGATCACCCGTGTCTATTTCGGGACAGACACCAGAACCCATTGATTGTTCCTTCCCTTCTTCTTGTGCCCTTATCTCATTCGGCCTCTTCATTGTTCTTTTCTTCCTATTTGGGTTTGCCATGTTCGCTCTTCGCCTCGGGCTCTTACGAACCCTTGGCTCCCTTGACTCGGTCCCCCCATGGCTTCCCTTAGTCTCTTCGGCCCAGGCTGTTCCTCCATGTCCTCCCCGATCTGTTTGAGTGTCATCTTGTCCATGTAGGGGCTCAATCCGGATGTTGGGTTTGGTATCATGGTGTTGGGTGAGTTGGGGGGGTGTATCGGGTGGATTCTCCACAATGTATGTTTGGATTGGTAAGGTGAGCTCGCTCGGGTAGGGTTGGGTCGGTTAGGTGATGTTGGGTTGGAGTATCGGGTAGGTATATGATCACGGGTTGGGTTGTTTGTGTGGGGCAGTCGGTTGGCTGAGTTAGTGGGTTCGTGGCTAAAGGGGCTCAGTGTGTGTAGGTGGGGTTAGTCGGGGTGAGTTGGTATGTAAAGTTGGGTGGGTATGTGAGCAATGGTTGGATTGATTCGCTTTTGGTGCTGGTGAGTGGTAGGCTTAGTTGCATTCGGTTCGGCTTGGGTGTGGTTTGATTGGGTGTTGGTTCGTGTATTGGCCCGGGTAATGGTGGTTGGGGGGTTCGGCCTTGGCTACCATGGAGGATTAGGGCTCTTATGTTGGGAGGTTCTTCATGTGCAGATTCGGTTGGCCCTTGGACATGGGCTTCCTCGGTCTCCATAGGTTCGGCGTCCATCGTTTCGCTCGGTTGATTGTTGGGTGTCTCCTTATCATCCTTGGACTCGACATTAGGGTCTCCTTGTTGCCCACATGTATGAGCCTTGCCCCGGTTCCTTTCGCGTACCTCCGCCATTATGTCAAACCATGATCTCCTTCCACCTTGTCGTTCTTGTGATCCATGCTCCTCGTCCCCTCCCACGGTCTATCGCACCATAGCTTGTTTTGGTCTCACCCTCACAATCCACAGTCCATACATTGACACACTCTGATCGTGCTCCGCAAATTGAAACTATGATTTGCATGCTTGGGTTATGTGACCCAGCATGCCACACACATAACAGTAATCAGATAACCTTTGGTATTTAACTGATGCCCATTTATCCTCTCCTTGGGAGTTTTTCCACCAAAACTCTGCCATCAACGGTTTATTCCTATCCACTTCAACACGTATCCTCATATAATTGCGACTTATCCTCCCTACATGCTTTTCAATCTCTAGGAAATTACCTACCATGTTCCCTATCTTCCAGGCATTAGCATCACTAAATTTCTCCCAACCTAGATCATGTATTTGTATCCAAAAGATTACCTTTTGGAAATCCACCTCCTTCACGCCCACACTCGGATCCCATCTCTTGATATTCAAAATATGGTCATTAACTGACCACAGAGATCTGTCTAAAATCAGGATTGCATCTTCTTATCGTTTGAAGTCAAACAACATTATTCCCTCCTCCAATTCAGAGATTGTAACATTCCCATATCGTGCCCAAGCCGACCGGAGCACACCACTGATTGTGTTCGGTTTGATAAGCTTTTGTGAGAGTACCTTCCCCACATACCATTCCTCATTTTGGAATTGTTGGATTGAATCTAGGTCGACGACTTGTACACCGGGTCTGTTCGGCCCGCTAGAACTGGAACTGATATGCATCTTCTTCGTAGGTTTAGCGCCTTCACCTCGGGTGGCAACTTCCTGCAAGAACAAGCGAAAAAGAGGGTGATCAAATAGGGAAATGAGTGTAGTGCAAACGATGATCTAGGTGGATTGGTCGTTCTGTTGCAGACGATGGTTCAGCCGAGTTGGGCAGCTGGCTTGGTTGTGCTGTTGTATGTACCCCCTTTGCGTATGTCTCCTCCTCGTCGTGAGATCCTTAGGTCAGCTACGTTGCTGGCTTCAGTTGGGAAGCCTCTGTTCTTGTCAACTTGAAACTGTGTCGACCTGAGCTCGTCCTCACTTGCTCCGTTCTGTTTTCTTCTTGCCTGAACTGAGCTTGATTGCAAGACAGTTTCCGGACACCGACTGGCAACACTTTCGTCAGTGTGAGCTGCAGCTTCGTGGCCCCAAGGGTGCTGCCACCTAAGCTTGTCGTGTGATGCTTGGACCACCTGTGCCCATTGGTTTGAAGGAGAGCTAGTGGAGCCTCCGGTGGTGGAGTCGCCGGCCAACCAATGAAAACGGTTGAACCCGTGCCAAATTGTGCTGTGAGTTGTTGTTTCGTTCCGAAGCTTTTGTTTCGTTCCGAAGCTTTAGGTTGCATGGAAATGTCACCTCAGCTCCAGTATTCTTCCGTGATTGGCCAATTGTAGGTTGGCAATAAATGCCAAGGAGTGGAGACATCCAATTGGATTGATGCCAAAACATGTCACGAGGGTAACCCTAAAATTTCGGGTGGATTCTCAGACAGGGAAGGAGACGCGCGTCGCTTCACCGCGAACTAGTGAAAGTTCAATTCAGTTAATCCAATTAAGTTTTTTTTTTTATCTAGAAAGCTTAAATACCATAATTTGGCTAAATTTTTCAAAAGCTCCAAAGGCTCCTAAGACCAATATTTTTTCAATAATCTCTCACATGAAAGAGAATTTACCAACTCAAAATAGATACAAGTTCAACGATTGATACTTGGTATAGAATAGGTAGTAGGATTGTCAAATGGTGCAGGGTGAACTAGGTTTGTCCAATACCATTCTCGCATTACGGGACAGATATTGTATACTAGACCCAAATAGGTCGTGACAGTGGCGGGCCGGGATGCCATTTAACCAATGCACCGCAGGTTGACCCACGGTGTACCCTGTTTTTATACCTTTTTAATAAGAATATTAGTGATTAATATATAATATACACAGTTAATTCATAAAGTATGAATTAATATTATACATATTATATGTTAACCCCTAATATTTTAGTTAAAGTAAATTAAGTTCTATATTTTACTAAAATGACAAAAATCCTTAATGGTGCTAGTTGACCTCCATACCATGGCCCGTCCCGCACCACGATGGTAATCACTTACTCCTACCAATCTCGCTCCATAACCCGTTGGTTGCAATTCCATGGGCCAAATTTCGATGGTGCACCATAAAACATTGACCCCCGTAATTTGTATGTGTTACTCTTTAAATTTTGTTCTTGTGAAATTATGCACATCTTAACAATTAGACAATAGAAAAAATGTCCTTGAACCGCCTTTCATTGGTGTAAACATTTACATAACCCACACAAGCATCACAATACTGTGGTTCATTCCAAACTATTTGTGTATGTTCTACTCATGGATCATAAAGCTTGATTGTGCAAGAGTTGCTAAAAATTGCCCTACCCCCGTCCCAACACACACACAATTTCCCTTGATGCATTCCATTTTCTAAATAACATATGTGATTTTAGAAGTAACTATGTTAATCATTGGGACTACTGAGATATTAAAAAAATCATTTAAATCATAAGTTTATACTAACTTTATTTCATTATAAAAATAGTTTGGAGGTACAATAGTTTCGTAGAGTGAATTGAGTTATTTTATGATTAGAGTGTCCATTTTAATTGAGATATTCAGATATCGAGTCAACTCAGTTAGGTTTGTCTTTCACAAAAACATCTTATTCCCAAGTTTAAGTCTCATTGTTCTTATTGATTTTACAACTTACTCCTTTGTTAACCATTTGATTAGCGAATTTTGAATATTATCATTTAAACTTACATAGTCGACGATGATAATTCAGTGGTGAGAATTGTCTTGTGGTATCGAGTCTTAAAAGTATATGCCTAGACTTATCATTATACATATTACTATATACACCCTACAAATCACAAATGGATTATCACAATCTATACTAATAGTCGGTATACACTTTGGTCATCTTAGGAGTTCGGTTTAAGCTATACCATGACTTAACCAATTTTCACACTCTCCTTCTTGTCTGGTGAGGATAAACCTTCGTCAGTTTGTTACATGTAGATGTAATTATCCTAATGGATGTTATTCTCGTGACTAGAAGATAGGTATTAAAGTGATCAATGTCTTATCTATGCTTATGACCTTCCATTACAAGTCCAACCTTATACTTATCAATTGTTATATTTTTTTCTTTTGAAAATTTACTTATAGCTTAGTGATTTGCAACATAATGAAATCATAAGTACAACTTTAGTTTCACTAGGGATTGCTTCCATCCACGTAGGAGTTTTCCAAGAACGACTCACGCTTTCTTGGAAGGATTGAGGTTCACTTTAAAGCATAAATGATAGAACCTTTCAAACGAAATATTTATTTTATTCTTACTTATTTGCTTTATATAAGCTTAACATCCTCTTCTTGTTGTAGACCCTACCCATCTTCTTGGATAGTCTTAAAGACTTATTTCAAGGAAACTACATCCTCTGTCACCTTTGTTTGAAAGACTTCAACAAAAAAAAGTGCATTCCTTTATTTCATTGTGGGTTTCATATGAACTAACTTGCGCGACATCCACGTCTCCAAAGTTGAGTTAATCATCTTTACGTCCAAGGTTGTTATCGATAACCTACACATTCACTGTTCATATAGACAACAAATATTCTCCTCCATTCAAAACATATCATCGTTAGGGTGTCCAAATCATTAAGGCATGTTTACTGATTTTCGACTTACCTTGGTCATCATTAGGGATGCGGCATCAACTCCCAAACTAGTAAGGTTTCGAAGGGCGTAACATTTTTAACTAATGAAGTTACGACCTGCTCTCGTACGCGAACAAAAAAAATAATCAAATCCAATAGTCAACACGCCTCAAGGATGGGTGTCGTGTTTCAAGGGATGGAAATTCGTGTATCGTGATGTATTCCTCCACTTATCTTATGTGGCAACCTCGTTGCATCAATCATATTGCTCCCCCTCGTTGAAATCTTAATTTCTTCTTGCAACAAGAAACTTTACCATTCCATTGAGTTATTCTGAGTTGCTTTTCAATATATCTATTTGGTTTTATGTCTAAGTCCTTTGAGTGGGAGTCGCTCCCTCGACAAACACAAAATCCCCCTCTTAAAAGCTACTTAGAAAAAAAAAATGATATCCGACATCTTTCCCAACAGTTGTGAAACTCAATCATCCTAATCGAACACCTATCCTTCACGAACCGCAACAGTTAATATATGCATGTGACTTCACTCTCTTGGGTGGACCCGCCACACTGAGCAACACCACTAGATGGAACTCATAGTAAAGTTGAACCACGTTCAATTGTTTAGAGTCTGCGACATTATTTATTTAAGTTCCTTTGTGGGTCGAGAACCTTGTTGTGATACTTGTCACGGGATTGGAGTTTTTGAAGCGTGCAACAAAATATGCACGCATGACATCCACCTCTATGAGGATGGATCAAGCGCCTGTATGCCCAAGGTCGTTCTCGATAGTCCACATTCACAATGCGCATACAGACAACACATGTTCCCATCCATCCAGACGTATCGTCGTTAATGTATCTAACTCGTTAAAACATGTTGACTAGATTTTGAGCTTCCTTGAGCGTAATCAGGGAATCGACATCATCTTCAAAACCAGAAACGTCATGAATGATGTGTGACGACTTAACTAATAATAACACGTTGGAATTTGTTCTTGTCGTCAATTGTTTTGGTAAATGCACTACTACCTTGATAAGACACTCATAGGTGATGGTACAAATGTGCTCTTATTTTCCTTGAACTCATAAGGAGTTATCCCCTCATTTTTTCAGGGTACCATATTTCAAAGGCCATTGATACTCAATATATATTCCCCCACATGATTTGGGGTATCCCAAACCTATGAACATTGAATTCATCATTAATTCCAACGTTTACTTTTTCCTCTACACGGCCTTATTTGATTGTGGTGAGTACCATGTTGTAAATTCATGTATAATTCTGTATTGAGAACTCCTTCTATCACTTCCTCAACTTATTGTTTATAAAGAGTGAACTTCTCTATCACCTCATATTTGTTTTTCATCAAGTATACATAGCAGTGTCGCATATTGTCGTTGATAAAATGAGTAAAATATGACATTGCCTCCTAATATTTGGTCAGATTTTGAGTTTCCCCCACAACGCTTACATCGTAAAAGTTCCATCCCTCATATTTGGCCAAAGTACAAGTTTGGCCCTAATTGTTAAATTTTCCATCCACATTTAACAAAATAAGTTTTCAAAATTACAAAAACTATAAAAAAAATGTCACAATTTAGGGGGCAATGTGATATTTATCCTTGATAAAAGTGATACAATAGGTTTTGCCATATGTTTTTCGAAAGTGGTTTTAGATATAACACAATTATATTTTTACATTTATTTTGGATATTAGGGTTAATGGTTTCATTGGTACCATATGTTTGACTCATGTTATCGGTTAGTACCCCTATATTGTTGCGTGGTACTTTATGTTTTAGAATGTCGTTCTTTAGTCCAAATTACTATTGATTGTTAAGTTTGACTAACAGAATAGTGACATGGTGCATGAAATGTAAAAATAAATAAATAAAATAGAAAAATTAAAATAATTATAAAATTAAAATTTGGAAAAAGGAAAAAACAAATATAAAAACGTTAAAAATAATTTAAAACTTTATATATTAATAAATATAAAATGTTTATATCTATAAATAAATATATTTATATCTATCTAAATAAATTTATTTATATCTATATAAATAAATTTGAAAAACAAACTTAGTAAAATTAAAATATAAATTCTAAAATTTATTATTTATAAATTTAGTTTGAAACAAAAAATCGAAACAGAAAAAAAATAGGCGACTTGGTCGGGGTCCAACCCAGCCCAGGGTTCGACTCTAAGTTGGGTCAATTCGACCCAAGGGTCTTTGACTAGTTTATTTTTTTTTCTATTTTTTCCATAATATCAGTACCGAACCGGACTACCGGTCCGACCGAGAACCAGACCACTGTCCGGTTTGGTTCAATCAAAAGACTGAAATGCATGGTGGGCCCTGTTGAACCAGGCCCAGTTTTTGAAGAAGTACTCAGTTTTTGAAGAATCGGTCGGTTTCGGTTCTTGATTTTTTTTCCCTGTAGGTTTTCTTTTTATTATTATTTTTCCTTTTCTGGTTTAGGGTTAGCTATTCTAAATTGTTGCGTCTGCCTCTGCTCTGCCTCTCCTCCGTTCAAATTCTAGATTCAGAGTTCCTTCCTTCTGCTGAAATCCATCTCTATGTCGTCGGAATAAATCTATCTCTTTATAACTATCAAGACTTAATCAAAGGAAGAGAGGAATTTTCTCCAAGGCCAGACGAAACACGTCGTCTTCGTCTTCTCAGTTCTCTCCATGTTGCTTCCTCTTCTCAATAGTCGACATCATCTTCTTCTTCTCAGCATTGTCTTCTCTGTTGGCTCTGTTATTCTTCTCTGTCGCAGCTCTTCATCAGCCTTCCTCAGCATCAATATTCCGCCACCAACTCTATTGTCCTCTGTCGGAGCTCCTCCTGTTACGTACCTAGGGGCTTTCATGGTCTCTTCACATTTGCATATGCAGTTGTGCCAAATGGTTCCTTCTATTTGTCTGATTCTTACTTCTGGAGAGCTATGGGTCCCCTTCTCGATCGACTCAGGATTCTTCGTGTGATTGCCCTTAACCGGACGAGTTTCTTGTTGCAAGGAGGATTCCCCTTGGTGGTGAACGAGAAGTCCTCTTCTCCTTTGTAGGAAGTGTCGTTACTAGTATCACATTATACTTAGGAGAAGGGGAAATGGTGATAGACCCAATAAATGAACATATTGGAAGACCTAGCGTGGGGCCTTCTTCTGGATCTACGAGGGATCGCTAGTTGGTCGAATCAGGACTATACGACCCATAATCCTTCTTTGAAGAATGCTCCGTTTGTGTACAATTCCCACAATTATGTTCTTTCCATGGTTGCTCGGGTACTACTCCGTTAATCCATTTTCAGAGTTGTTAATTATGAATTCCGCAAGGATTCACCCCTATATAGCAGTTTCTGGTGTGAATTTGATCATGAGTTTGCTTACCTCTATTGTCCACTTCACCATCTTTCTTGAAGTGTTTGGATTTTGTAGGAAGTGTTTAAGCGGTTTGTCGGTTACGACCGATATTTTGTGGGTGTGAAAAATAAACGTAACTTTTGAGCAATAATAATCAATGCATAAATGCACTTCCTAATCTATATTTCTTTTCAGCGGAAGCAAATAATCCATTTACACAGTAATTAGGGAGTTGAGTGTTCGCTTCCTACTTAAGAAGAACTGTCACAATGTTAATGCTTAGGTACAAAAATAGGATCACTTGATACACGATTTGCGTGAGTAGGCTTTATACGTGCTTTTTGAGTTCCTGGAAGGCCTCCTTGCATTCAGTTGTCGATTTTAAACTTTTTATTTACTCGCAGAATTTGAAAGAACTTAGGAGCTTGATCACTTGCCTCGAATAAGAAGCGATTTAATGCACTCAGTCTACCGTTCAGGCCCTCAACTTCCTTGTGGCATGTCAAATATGTTTGATCATTACAGGTGTTTTGGTTTGTCCTCGCTCTCATGTTTGCTCACCATGAATCCCAATAATTTATTCGATTTAACCATGAAGTAGGTAGTTCAATCCTTTTGATTCTTCTCTTCATAGTAAACTAATGCGAGGGATCAGGGTTAATGTAAACGTTGTGCATGCACATTCATTCAAAAACTTCTCGTAGGTCTAATACGCACAACTCGCCTTGGATGGATTTGACTAGCATGCCATCCAGTAGGCCTCCATGTTTTTCCTCAACATCTTCTAGAAGAACTTATTGGTAATTCTTTGATAGGTTGCCCCACGTTCAATAGTCCTAATGGCATGACCTTGTAGCACAGGATGTCGTTGTAGTCGTCGAAGGTGGTGTGGGCTTCGTTAGTTAGATGCATCATGATCTGGTTGTAGCCTGAGTAGGCATCTATGAAGCTCAGTCTCTTATGTCTCGTCATCGAATATATTAGTTGGTCTATTTGGGACACTGGGTACGCATAGTTTAAGCATGCCTTGTTAGGGTATCAAAATTCAAAGAAAATTCCCCACTACCCATTAGATTTCTTCCCGAGAACGAGGTTGGCCACCTAGGCCTGGAAGCAAATCTCTTTGACGAAACCCGTTTGTAGTAATTTCCCCACTTATTTTCTCAATGTCTGTCTCTTGTCCTCGCATATAGTCATTTTTTAGCGACATGTTAGGATCGATCTTCAACACATGAGATATGATATAATTATTAATGTCTGACATGTCATTAGGCTTCCAGGCGAAAAGATCCTTGAACTCCTTTAGGAGTGCTAACATGGATGCAATTTGTTTGGTGGTGAGTGTAGCTACAATACTCACCTTCTTATCTGGGTAACCCGCAACTACCTCGACCAGGTCTTTAATTGGTGATGGTAAAGGGTTTTCCTCCCTTGGATTGACTTGAGGCTTAGTGGTGAGTTTTACCCACTGATTTTTACTCCTTAGCCAGTTGATGTAGCATCTTCTTGAAAATGGTTAGTCCCCTAGGAGTTCACCAATCCCATAAGGATTGCTAAATTTCATCGTTTAATGCACTAATTGTAAAAGGAATTATCTTATTGGGGTTAATAGTGGCTTGACCCCGCTTCGTTCACCTCCCACTGGAATCTGCTTGATATGACGTTGATAGTTCCTATCTTGTATTTGGATAAATTATATTGTGTTTGATAAGCTTGTGGGTCGTTACTGTAGAGATGGTGAGCGACTGCATTCTTTCTAGGCAACCATATTCTTTAGGACATTCCTTTGGATCCAAATTTTTATGTCTCTCTTCAAGATCTTGCACGTGTTGGTCTTGTGGCACTTTGCCTTGGGGTATTGGCAAAATATGTGAAAGTCGTGACCCATAGGTGCGTCGTTCGTTCTTGGAGTCGGGATCGTGGTAATGACTGCTTCTCCATCTCGATTAAAACCACCTTGATTTATCTATTCGGGGGGGGGGGGGGGAAGTAATCGTGTATCTCACTCCATTTTTTCCGGGTATTGGGCTCCTTTCTATAGTTATTTCTTTCTCCCCCCCCCCCCCCCCCCCCCCCCCCCCCCCCGCTTAGGCTCTAATGATGGTGTAGAAGGGTTAGCTGCCATGTTTAACATGTTTGTGGGGGTCGTTAGTGCGGGGGTGGTGAGCGCCTGCGTTCTTTCCGGGCAACCACATTCGTTAGGACACTCCTTTGGATCATGTTTTCGTTATCTCTCTTTAAGATATTGTTTGTAGGTGTTGGTATTGTGGCCCTTTTCCCTATGGTATTGACAAAATTGTTTATGTTGCGACTCATAGGTAGGTCGTTTTTTTTTTGGAGTCGGAGTCATGCCAATGACTACTTCTCCATCTCAATTAAAACCATCAAGATTTTTCTATTCAAGGGAGGGTTGAAGTAATCGTGTATCTCACTCAGGTTTTTTTTCAAGTAACGGACTTCGTTCCCTCTTTCCTTTTTTCCTTCTGCTCCTCCCGCTTAGGCTCTCGTGCTGGTGTAGAAGGGTTTGCTACCAAGTTTGCTCTATCCATGTCTATATATCCATAAACTCTTATGAAGAGTTTTTTCAAGGTGTTGATGTATTTCATATGAAATTTATTTCCCAACTTCTTGGAGGCTTTGCTCCAGAGATCAAGACATTTGTAAAATATACGACAAATCTCACCTTCTTTATTTTTTATATTTTATTGACACTTTTGTTGAACCAACCTTAATTTGAAGAACGCTAGGGTCTCTCCATTCTTTTTTATTATGTCGGTTAGGGCAACCACACTCCTCAACAATTGACGCTCGCTCATGTGCCTCTATGTGAACTTTAGTTTGAGGTCCTCCCAGGAGTTAATGGACGACGTGCGAAAGGGTTGTAGGCAACAAAAGTACGATCTGGTTGTCGTCTGTTTTTACTGGGAGGAAGACTTTATTTTTGTTGATGTATTGTATTGGATATTCTACTCCGTTGAATTCAAGGATCGTTCTCGTTAGCACGTTCTTGTAGATTTTGATCAAGACCAAAGAGCAGTTAAATATCTGGAATTCCTTATCTCTTGGGGAGGTCATTACTGCCTTCCTTGCTCTTTTATGATTTCTGTTGATTATATCTTCAACTTGGTTGAGGATGAAGAGTGGTTGGTCAATCGACTTAGAGGAATAAAGTTGGACACTTCGTGAGTATGGTCTGATTCTTGGTCCTTGTTGTTCCAGTGTGTTTGGGACAGCAGAGTGAGTAAGTGCTTTCGTTTGGATACTAGAGGTTGCGTTTTGTTCGGGTTGAGGCGTAGGTGGATAACTCATGTTTGGCCTGTTCTAGGAACATTTCCAAAGTGACAACCATCTCTGGTATGATTGGATTGAGGTCTCTAAATTGAAGAAAACAATTTGTTGTTTGTTGTGTAGTCAAATGCAGAAGAGACTACGGGGCGAAGGGAAGGGGGAGAGGGGGCCATGCCTGCATCTATCAAAGTTTCTGTTAGGTATGAATGGATTGACTCTGTTGTTGATGTTGGAGCTTTCTGGAAGTGAGAGGTCGCGAACGGGTCCTGAGGCAGTAGGATGCATAGAGAGGTAAGCTAAAAACAAATTGAGGAAGGTTCCCTTTTTTTTTAACCCTTGTTAACTATTGTGCGAGTATGCATGGATTTTTGTTCTGGTTCTCACATACGACGCTAAATTTTGGGACAAGATATCGAAGCTAGATGTGAAAATCATCAGGAGTTGATCTAAGTCGTCGGAGGTTAATCCAAACACCTGCAAAAGGGGACTAGCGAAAACTTTCATCTCGACCCTCTCTGATTCTTAAACGTGTATATGTATGTCGTAGGAATAATGTATGCAAAATGTATTACATATATAAACTTATCAAACTCTAGCATTCTTGTCAACGTTGGGTCGTTTACTCTATAGATATATTTTATGTATGTATCTCGTTTTATATCTGTTATACTGGATACGTTTTTTACCCTTTAGTGATAGGATATATCTTTATGTGTAATATATGTATGTATAATAAACGATTTATGTTAGGATCCATTACCCTAATGACGAGATTTGTGAATCATAATGGAAGGAGGGACCTAAGCGCTCTTGGAATTGAAGCTAGTAGGGGTGAGCAAAAAAGTGGTCCCGATCGGTTTGGTTCGGTCTTGAGATCAAGATAGAATTTTTCGATCATCTAATTTATGTATTGACACCGAGACCAGAACCGTTAAGACCGTTTAAATGGTCCAAACGGTCTTTTCGATCTTAATTTGGTGTAAACCGTTTAAACATATATATATATTTATGTAATTTGTAGTATTTTCGATTTTATACGTGTTATTTTTTAAAACTAAATTTAATTAAAATGCAAATATTAATAAAACAAATATTAATTTAATAAATAAATAAACCAAAATTAATTTAACAAAAATAATCAATAAATTTAATTTCATTAATAAACAAATTAAATGAAATAAACATTAATTTAACATAAATTAATTATACTGTAAAAATAACAATGACATGCATATAATTATAAATAAGAATATTTTTTAACATAAGCACCAAAATGGTCCGTCGAAATTATAAAAAATATTATATTTATTTCTCTAAACTATAATTATTTCTATTATCAATTTAATTTTTGTTACTTCTTTATAAAATATGTAATATATCAATGTAATATTTTGTGTAAATTGACATGGTTTGGTTCTAAATCGAAATCAACCGATGAGACCAACTTTTTTAAAATCATTTCAAAATCAAAATAACTATACTATCCAATATAATTTAATATCATAATACACAATTATATAAATTACTATAATAGTATATCTTTTATTCTAATTTATTTTTATTACAATAATTTATTATCGATCAAAACAATTTTCGTTCAAATTATATTATAATTTTTTCTCGAGCGTTCTTTCATAATTAATTCAATTGAAATAAGTTAAATTCGTCCTCTCAAGGTGTCACATATATAATAATTAACTAAAAAATAGTTAATGGTCTTCAATGATCCTCATGGTCTTAACGGTCTAGGACCGAAATAAGACCAAGACCAATAAGCCAATACCATTGGTTTCAATCCACAAATGGTCTGTTTTTTTTTTGTCCGATCGCGGTCGAGCTTAGTTCAGTGACGGTATTCATGGTCTACTTGCTCACAACTAGAGGCTAGAGCTAAGGCAAGAACTAGATGGTATTACTTTAAGTGCTCGTCTTTGTCTGAGTACTTATGAGTGCTTGCTAGCATCTTTGGAATAAGTGTCGATACACCGCACCGCCTAGTTTCCAACAACTAGTGTATTGTTGCAATGCCAAGTAGAGAACCCATCAATATGTAGAGTTTGAAAGAGGAATTATTTTTAGTATTAGGTATTTTTTGAAAATAAAACACTAAAATGAGCATTAAACAATGTTGAGTTTATTCTTCCATCGAGCATTAAATTCGGTCAAATGTGTAATGTTTTACAACTTTTTAAACAACTTTGATAGTATGGTCGATCAAAAAGTTGAACCCGGGTGATGTTGGATTTGTTATAGTAATTTTGTGATCCAAAACCCTCAAATTTCAAAATATTTTTTCACTTTCAGTAAAAAGAAAAGGTTTAAGTAATACGAATATAATTAATTTATAAATTTATCAAAATAAATGTTGTTCAGTATCAAATTTTAAATTAACGAATTCATTCCGTTCTGAATTCTTAACCCTTATTCACCCATTTTGACCGAATTTTGTAATTCATTAAAAATTCGAAACTCTGTTTGGAGCGTAAAATGCAAATTGTACAAAATAGTTAACGGCAGTGTTTAGAGTATTCGTTATCGGTTATCTTATCACCAAATCCCCGCGAAACAAATCGATGGCAGTCCATCGTCCACTTCCCTCGCTTCCACGCCACTGAGCTGTTGCTGCTCACTTAGCCATGGCCATCTCTCCTCGCTCTCTGACGCGCTGGCCGTCTCTTCTGCCCGCTTCACCCTTCGGCGTCTCTCTCCACTCCCTCTCTCTCTCCTTTCATGTTTCCTCTCCTAAGCTGCTCCCGTACAAGCCCAGATTCCGCTGCGCAAACAGCAAGGAACAAAATCCATCCACGAAAACGGCCGAATCGGTCCCCAGGTCCGGAGTCCCGCTCTACAAGCCCAGATCGTACGAGGTTCTTGCCGGAGACGCCGCTAACTCCCTCGCTTATGCTCTTGAAGACGGCAAGCTCCGATTGGAGATCGATTTCCCGTAATTTCTTATAACCTTGAGCTCTAATCCCTTCATTTGATGTTAGCGATATGACACTCTACTATAATCAGCTTCATTGATGTCCAATTAGAGATGTTTAGGTTTCAAAACCGGTCGTTTGAACCCCCCAGGAGTAGTTTAGCTGGTTAAGAAGCGAGGCCCGTCGTAAGAATTCTTAAGTCAGGGTTTGGATTTCTGCCAAAATTACCTACAAATAATTCTTTGTTGAGGCCACCAACCTAGTCGAAGCTTTGCCTAACCAGTTCTGTGGTTAGTAGGGACTTCACGATCCCTTGGTTACTTGGGGAGGTCAAGTACGGCCTTACCAAAAGTAAAATAAAAATGATAGTTTGGCACAAGTTGTCTGGAAAAAGAATGGTCAGAGATTATTTGATCTCTTATATCACAATTAATGATGTATTTCGTACTGAGAAAGCCCTGACCCGGGGAGCTCAGATTTGGTTTATGGGAGTTTAGAGACTGCAGAAGGAACATGATTAATAGCTGATATGTGTATGCTCTTAAATAAAGTTGTTTTCTTTAATCCAAGTATGCTATTACTTAAATTTCAATGAAATTATAATAGCTTCCTTCTAATTCTTTATTTCCCTCTCTTGTCTTATGCACCAATAGACCGTTACCGAGCAACATTTCTTCATATAAGGTACCTCCTAGATTCTCTAAATGGATTGCCAATAGTTGGTTTTAGCAATCTATTAAATAAAGTTAACTTCCTAAATGTCTAAAGGGCTCTTCAGATGAATTCATAGATGCGAATGTTCAACTTGCCTTGGCCGTTGTCAAAAAACTTCAACAGAAGAGGGAAACAAGAGCTTGCATTGTAAGATTCGGAGCAATTTATGATAGGAATAGCAAAGTGTCCCTTTTATATACTTGCTTTTGACATTTAAAAAGTGTACATTTTTCAAGGTTTTTCCTGACAAGCCAGAGAGGCGCAGGGCTTCAGAGATTTTCAAGACAGCACTTGATTTGGTAACATCTTAAATCGTTCTTTTGTGAATTTCCTAGCTCCTTCTTGGGTTAATTTGCGTATTCTACAATTTTCAAATATTTTCTTAAATTTGTTTGTCTCGCCTGATCTGTCAGACCGATGGAATATCAATAGGCTCACTGGACGATGTTCCAGGTGACCCTGTTAGTTCTTTCTTCAAATCCGTAAGGAGCACATTGGATTTTGACTTCGATGATGAAAATGAAGGTAAATGTAAATAAATATATTGTTGTTGCATCTGCAGAAACAAACTAGAGTCCTTTTAATTATTTATTGTCACGTTTTTGCATAGAGCAATGCTACAAGGTGAGAAGCTCTGGGTGGAACTAAGTCAGCAAATAGGATGATATTACCTTTTCAGAAAAATGTTGAGTATGTCACCCAAACAAGTTTTTTCACTTTCTCAGTGATCTCACCAATTTCCAAGTGTCAAATTTTGTAGATTTTTTTTTGCATGTACTGTTACATTGTTGAAGTCGATAGACTTCTTTTAACTGATTAAGACCAGAAATATTCGAACATTTTGATTCACCGCATCACCTAAAGTGCAGGTCGCTGGGTTTCAAGTGAGCCTCCAACTATTTATATATTCATCAACTGCAGCACTCGTGAACTTGCAACGATTGAGAAATACGTGGTATAATTCAATATTCTTTCCTTTCCTGAATCTTGATCTCCCATGCTTATATATGTATATACCAGAAAATATTTATCTTTTTAAGTTTGTACTCTTTCAGGAAGAATTTGCCAAGTCAACTCCAACTCTTCTATTCAATCTTGAACTCGATACTTTACGGTATAAAATCCTAGCATTAATGTGTACCAACATTGTTGTCAGGTTACTAACTTTTAAATTCGGTAAAATATTTACATGCATTACAGCGCTGACTTGGGCATTCTAGGATTTCCATCCAAAGAACTGCATTATAGATTCCTTTCTCAGTTCACCCCCGTGTTCTATATAAGAATCAGGGAATACTCAAAGGTATCTTTCTTATGCTGCAATAATAATTCAATTTTGGTTTTGCAATCCAACGTTTCAGTAACTGTCCATATTATTGTGCTTAAGACAGTTGCAATAGCACCATATGTGCTTAACTACAATGGAGCATTATTCCGCCAGTATCCTGGTACGCAATCTTGATCAACTTCTTGATGGCTGTGTAAAATTTAGAAGAAAAAAAAGTGACTTAATGGATGAGATTCTATCATAACATAATTTCGTAGAAGATTTATCTGTTTTCGTTTGCTGGAAAACTACTTAATTGATAACTCATCTATAGGGGTGTCCTATAGTGACTTAACTTTTTTTAATAATTGGTGTCTTAACTATTGTAAGTGTTGTTTTTTTGTAATTCAATGCATTTGCCTGTCTCTTTGTGTATGGAAAAATGTCACGCGTATTATGTGATTTCATATTTATCGAATTGCATGGTTTAGGTCTGGACTCGGGCTATGGTCAACCCTTGTCTTGTTCCATCGAACCATGGTACTATGCCTTAGTTTTTTTGAATTGATTGTGACTCAATTGGCTAGTAAACTTTATGATCTCGACATGGGTAAATATGATATGTCATTGGACACATGATATTTTTTCATTCACAAATGGCGGAAAAATGGATTGAAGTTACCCAAAACACGTACAATGATTAATGTATCAATTATATATATATATATATATATAAAATCAGTAAAAGGATACAATATCTATAGTTGAGGTACTAATTAGGTAATTTTCCCTTTCTTTACTGTTTTGAATAGTAGCAGAATCTTACTAATGATCATACCCAGAATTAAATCTAACCTAGATATGAGATAAATCCATTTGAAACTAAATGAAGACTGTTTGAATCCATGATTTAAAAAGGCAGCTGAATTGCATATTGTCCAGGTCCTTGGCAGGTAATGCTTAAACAGACAGATGGTTCATTTGCATGCATAGCAGAGAGCGATACGCGCTTCACACTGGGCGAGGTATAGATCGGTTTTATCGATCCGTGATTTAACTTTGTATCTTGTAGAACAATAAGTCGACATGAGTGCTGCTCTATTTGATTGATAATTGGGAAAATAATTGATGGGGACTGCTACCAATACACATATGTTATCTTAGATGTGTTTTGATTTTTTTTATCCACCCAATCTACACCCAGATTAAACTTTGCACACCCAATTGACAGTTCCGAAGCAAGCTATAGATAGATAATGCATGTAAATGCTTCCAATCCAAACAAATAAACGGTTTCTTGTGTTTATAGACCAAGGAAGAGCTATTGAGGGTCCTGGGACTGCAAGAAGAACAAGGAAGCTCCCTAGAGTTCCTTCGTCGAGGCTATAAGGTCATCTCTTTCCCTTATCTATTTTAACTAAAGCTGGGATCCTAAGTTTCTTCAAGATTCCATACTATGAAGATCACTAAAAATTCATGTTTTTATACCTATGAACAACACCGTTTGATGATGCTGTCCATTCATGGCCTTACACGGGCTGTGTTGTTTACGATTTGGTATTGCAGACTGCTACTTGGTGGGAAGAAGACATCGAGCTTGAAGCATCTTCTGCATGGCGAAGCTGAAATTCACGATCTCATGAATCTAAGTCAACACCCGGAAATTATCAGTCAAAAAAAAATCCAAATAGAGCATTTTCTTTATATTCCACTTGCTCTCAGTGTAAATTTTGTGTATTGTTGTGGTGAAAAGTATATATAATATATCAAACAACTTTGATGTGCCTAGTATTCTTATTGAGTTTCTAAGAGGAATGTCGAGACTAGATTATCGCCATTAGAACCATCCCCACCTTTTCGTTGTAGTAACAAGTGCTAAGAAGAAAAATCAAATGGAGCTTTCCGAAATTCTAGACTAAAAAGAAAAACTTTGGGCCTCCAAGTCGCATTCTATATGGGATAGAAACACTAAATTCTATGTATGTCTACTCTTGTTAAAAGTCATAGAAATAAGATTCTTTTTATTAAAGATCCAATGGGTAACTGGATTTATGATAGCAACACTGTCCAGTTTCAGTTCCAAAAATATTTTCTAAACTTGTTATCTTTCTCCAAGAATGCTTCTAACTTGGTCACGGCCCATCCCGGGACCTGGAGAAAAGTGTTGTCGGATAGTCAACTTATTTTACTTAACAGACCTGTTTCTCTGCAAGGTGACCCTTTATCTCTTTATATTTTTATTATGTGTATGAAATATTTGGCATTCCTCATTGATGAGGATATTTGGCAAAATTGATGAGGATATTTGGCATTCCTCATTGATGAGGATATTTGGCAAAATTGATGAGGATATTTGGCAAAGTGATGCAGGGGGAGTGGAATGGTATTAAAGTTGGTATATGAAATTTTCCCCTCACTCATCTATTTTTTGTCGATGACCTCATCCTTATGGTACAAACATTTATTGAAAATTGTCTATGCATCAATTCTGTTCTTAAAGATTTTTGTTCGTTATCTGACCAAAAAATCAACGTCGGAAAATCTGCCATAGTTTTTCAAAATATATTTCCAAGGATCTTAGAAGTGAGCTCTCATCTGTTTTGAATATCAATCACGTTAACAAATTTGGGTCATATCTGGGCTTTCCTCTCGATTTGACCAACTCTAAAGTTAGTTCTTTTAACTTTATCTTTGATAAAGTAAGGAACAAATTTACGTGATAGAGGTCAAACCTGTTAAATATGGCTGGTAGGGTTACCCTTGTGAAGTCGGTTATGGCTATGATTCCATCCTATTATATGCAATGCACCATGTTTCCTATTAAAGTGTGCAATGAGCTTGACATGATAAATAGGAATTTGTTTGGGGATTAAATGACCAAAAAAGAAAAATCCACCTTGCCAGTTGGGAAGCGATTACAAGACCCAAGAAAATTGGGGGACTCGATCTACAAACAGCAGTCCTGCGGAACAAAGTTATGTTAGGTAGTCTTGCTTGGAGAACAAAAAAGGATACAACACCTTGGGCTTCCCTAATCAGAAACAGATATTGTAGGAAGAAAACAAACTCTTTGTCCATTTTAAACAAGACTCCAGGTAATTGGAAAGCAATCACCGAAGATATGAAAAACCTGAAACTTGGATCTGCCTGGGTGGTCAAAACATTAACTTCTGCCATGATATTTGGGTTGGAGATAAACCTTTACGTTCGTATATAAAGGGGCCCTTCAAGAATGATGAGGAAAATCTTATGGTTGGAGATATTTTCACCAATGCATTGTGAAACTTGGAAGGGATTTCCTTTGAAATTCCAAACATCATCTTGAATCTTCTTCCAATTATCACGGGACTTCTCGCAAACCACAAGTTGGATTCTCAAGACCAGTGGGATTGGGAGGGGAAAATTTAGACTATTCTAAAAATTAAGTATTTCATTTGGTTTATCCTTAAAATAGACTTGCCACTTGCAAACCTTTGAACCATAGAGGATGCAATTTGTGCCCCATTTGTAGAATTTGTCAATTGAATGATGAGGACATAAATCATATATTCCCGGGGTGGGTGGGGTGAACCAGCAAAGTCTTTTGGGAACAATGCAAACATCCCAACGAATATGAGAAGTATTGATCAACTTCCGTTAAATGATTGGATCAAATATGGTTGTCAGATGACGGGGTGTACCATATGTGAAATTGAGTGGTGTCATTTCCCCCTATGCATTTTGGAACATTTGGAAAAATAGAAACTCTCATATTTTTAAGGAAAAAGCTCTAACTACTTCTTTGTGTTGATCTTGCTCTATCACATGCTAAGTTTTTTCAAGTTTCGGCCCTAACAAATGAAAGCTCTATGAACTTTATTACGGTGGAATGGTTGCCACCGGAGCGGGGATGAATCAAAGTCAATACAGATTGGGGTGCCAAGGGAAACTCAGGAAAAACAAGAGCAGGAGGGGTTATTAGAGACAATATGGGTCGGTGGGTGGGGGTTTCTTGAGATATCTAACTTCTAATAGTTTTGCCGCATAATGTTGGGCTATTCGTGATGACCTATTCATGGCAAAACAATTGAGTTTCAACTCAGTTTTATCTAGAAACAGATGCCCTTTCGCCCCACAAATTTCTATATGATAACAATCTTACTAATCTGAAACTAATGCTCATTATTTTGGATTGCAGGAAACTAATGATTCGGTTAGAATTGATAAAGTTTAGACACATTTATCGGGAAACAAATGCGGTTGCTGACATTTTGGCAGAAATGGGGATCGATCAACAACTAACATTCTTAGTTTACACTATCATTTCGAGGGAAACTAGACAAGTGTTCTCAAAAGATATTTCTGGACGCTAGAGATTCGAGAGTTGTAGAAGTAGTTAATCTCATGAGAATGTTTTGGCTAGGATGCTATCATGTTCGCTTATGTGTATTGTTTTTCTCTTTATTTTACCAAAACAAAAAACATGTGCTAAGATTGCTTTAGAGTAAAACGTTATTACTACAAGGGATTGTTGGGGTACCAAAAAAAAATAGAAAGATTATTGTCTCATGAGTGAACAATCTTTGCAAAAAATGATGAATTGTATATGTTGAGTATATCTACAGATGAACTCTTGACTGGAACGGATCTACTCTTGGGTAAAATCGGGTTCCGAGGGCTTCTGCAGCTTTAACCGCTTCGATCTCATCCGGTGCCCCCTAAGAGCATTTGCTGCGAACCTCGATGCCAGAATCGTTGCGCCAAAGCTCGGGGAGGTGACTCCTCCCGATTTCTCCACCAAAGCCGTCTGCTCATCATCGTCCTCGTCATCATAATCATCGTAAGAGTCGTCATCTTCCTCCTCGAGCCTCCGAAGCTCTGCGTTCTTCCTTCGAGTGTACCGCCGCCATGCCGCCTGTATAAAACATGAGGCCCACGTCCTCCACTGCTGAGAGTAGAACCGGAACGTGTGCTGGACCTGGCGACTGTGGAGTCGCCTGAACTGACTCGCCACGAACTTCAGCTCTTCCGCTTCTAACGCAAAGGCCTCCACCTCGGTGAGTGCCTTCACTGTTCGGGTCGAAGATGGGAGGTTGGATCCTGCTTTTGGGTCCAGAGCCCATGTCAGGAGCTCCTCACCGCAGAAGTCGCCTTCCTTGAGAAACCCTCGGTTGAAGAATCCGCTCCTTCCGCCATCCGTGGTTACACTCTCGAGCCTTCCACGAATGATGAACAACATCTCGTTCACCGGGTCGCCTTCTCGTACAATGTACGTTGTATCTGTGTACAAGCTCGGTTTCAGACGCTCACATATCGCATCCAGTAATCGCTCGTCCATGTTGGCAAAGAGCGGTACCTGCCAAAGTTAACAAATTGTGAATGCATGTCATGTTTTGCCGGGTGTACATATATGTTATCTTACCCTTCGTACGAGATTCAGACAGAGATGCCTCTTGATATCCCTCCGCAGATCTTTGGGAAGAGTCTGAACCAAGCTCTCTTCATCCACACCACGCGTCTCTAACCACTTGTACTGATCGTATCGCCTCACTCGTTCACGTAGATCTTGCGGCAGCAGACGATGATGCATCCATTGCTCTGAATCTCGCCTCTTGATTCTCATCTCCTCAAGACGAATGGAGAGAGATTGAAGATATGTCTGGAAAAACAAACAAACTCTTCATAATTAAGCTAAACGAAGAAAGACAGGTGTCGCTGGTCCGAGGAAGAGAAGTAGTTCCATATATATATACCTACCTGCATATTCCCAATCAGAAGAGCGAAGAGGATGAGGCCAGAAATTGCTAGCACGATCGAGAAGAGGACTTCTCCGGTGTAAGTACTTGTTTGGAGGCCCTGACCAAGTGTGCTGCACCAAAAACATCCTTCCATAAAAGCGATTCTACATTCATTATTGAAGATTCCGAAAGGAGGATCAACAAACCTCAAGTTTTGGAGGCCCCACCAAAGGCAGTAGAAGAACTTGGAGAAAAAATCCCTCGAGTACACGATATCGGACGTAATGGCTTGATTGTATATTCCGTAATTGAAGGGGGCAGTCTCTTCGAGGGGAGAACATGTCTTGGTGAGAACTTCGTCCATGATCGCTTTCCACTCATTGTAGCCTGCCATATGCTTGTTTCCGCAGTACAAAAACTCCTTCACACACATCGGACGGGATTCGAAACATGCTCTTTGCCAACAGTCGTCGTTTCTTTCTACGGCTAGTAAGTACCATAGAGCCCCACAAATCTGAAAACAAATCCTATTTTACTCACATCGGTGTATTAGGGTTTTGATAAGGGAAGAAGATGAGACTCACATGACTAGCAAGCATGTACCAGAGGAGGTAGTATGCAGCACCAGCCCAGGCGCTTTCTGCGAAGACACCCGCCGTCTTCTTCACCTCCGACGTCAGAGGTATGAAACGAGCGAACCTTGGAATGTACTGAACGAATACCAGATTTAGAAGCTCTTTCTTCGTTTGCATCACCTCCGAGTTCTTAGCTCTATGAAGAAACTTCCACACCACAACCTGTCAGATTCCTGATACAGTGAGTCCGTCTTTCACACCACAATCTCTCTTCTCTACTGTGAAGGGTAAGGTTCCAGTATGAAAAAAAAATGTCTTGAAGCATAAAAAACGGTACCTGAGGTGCAGGTATTACGGAGAGTAGATCGATGATGAAGTAACGCCTGACATACCGCATGGCGATATCCGTAGGATCGATCACGAGCTCTCCTCGTCCAAAGACTCGTGATGACGGCGCAATGTAAGCCGTGCGAAACTTAAATGCTATTCGAATGAGGTAGAATGCATCGAGTATTGACCTCACGGTGGTTGTCAGAGCCGCTAGAGCCGTGTCAATGCCAAGGCATTTCGACGAATTGAAAACCGGAAGGTAAAAGAACAACGGATCGATGGAAACAGCCATGATGCACGATATCACGAAGAGCTTGTTCCAAAACTGAAGGGATCTGTCTTGTGGGTCGAAAATCTTCCGATCAGACACTTTGAGATCTTCGGGGAAGACAGCGCGGGTGACCCCGGCTCTGATCGATTCTCCAAATGCCATGATTCCCTGAGATCCTCTTTGGACTCCGATTCTCAAAGATTGTGTAGGGTTGTTGCGTGGACCTCCGAAACGGAGTCCGAATAGACTGAATCCCTTTCGGCCCTTCATCTTAGAAGAAGAAGAATGTGCAGGTACTGATGATGCTGTAGATTCTATATCATCCAATCTAAAGGAACAAGAATCTATTACCAACCGGATAAATTACGATTCCTGGAACTTGTAGCCAACAATGAAGAAGGAATCATCGTACCTTACGAACTTCTCTCGCTTGCCGCCGATATACTGGGACTTGTAGCCACATTCGAACATCGTATATAAAAGCGATGATCAAACATCACACCTGAGTTTTGTAATCCCAAAGGGAAGTTAGGGAATCGACAGCTACCTGGAGTCACAATTATTTTAACAGCTTATTGTTGTTGTAACATCTATACAAAGGAGTTTCACCATTTGATAGCCGCTGCTCTTCATCACGAGGAGCGGAGTTCATCAATTCTTTTATTTTTCTTCCTTCTCCGCTGTTAATTACTATGATTCAACATAACCTTTTTGTTCTGGATTTTCAAACAGAGATTTCTGATATCTATCTTGGGAAAAGATTAAGAGGATGGCCGCTAAATATGTGAAAGGTGATGGAAAAGGATTCTCTGCCATGGTCCATGAGCATGGTGTTTATGTAAAAGTCTTGCGCTAGCTTCTCCTAATGCCACGCGGAATGACAGCCTTCGACAGCGTGCCATGGATTGCATATATTGTTGGTATGAGACATTAATTCATGTGTAGTTATAGTGGCCTTTGTTGAATTGCAAGTTGAACCTGAAGTTTAAGGACCAAATTGATTATTTAGATTTGATAGAAGTGTATTTACTTCAATTCTGATGATTAGTTTTTTGTTTTATTATTTGGATTATTTTGTCTAGGGTTTTTAGTTTAAGGACTGCGCGTGTCATTAGTGTAACTTCTCCTCCTATTTATAGTCGTCAGCAGTGGAAAAATAAAGCGGTTCATTTTCATATATTCTCTTTCGATACTAGGGTTTCGTTCTTACTTTGTTCAGTCTCTTCACCTCCAGAGCTGCGTTTCATTTCTTCGCATGGTATCAAAGAGGAAGGCTTTGATACAGTGTTATCAGAACCGGACCGGCTCTCGAATCGGTGAAGGGACCGGTTCATGGTTCGGCCGCTCCAATCCGGTCGGACCTGATTCAACGTGTGGTTTACTGTTCATAAGAAAAAAAAACTGAAAATACATACTGAAGACTGTTCATAAGCACCCACTCCCTCGAATCCAACAAGAAACATACAAGAAGAAATAGTGTGTTTGAACCCACGCGCGCGTCTCCCACTGTCCAAAGAAACCCCCAATTTCCTAGGGTTCCTGGGGGGCAAAAGGGCTCACTGCGGGGAGGAGCTCCATACACAGCAGCTCCTCGCCGAAACACACAAAAGCTGAGCCTCGCCCAAACGAACAACACCTCTAGCTTGGTCCCGAACGATTGAGCTGCATAATTGCCTCACGTTTTTTCGTAGTTTGGCAACAGACGAGCTGCACCATCAAGCCAGCACCAATAAGTCAGCTCGACCAAGCCAGCGACTGAAGCACCGTCAGGAACAGAACCGACCATTCCCACAGGATCATGGGCTAAAACGACTGAAATTGAACCTGCACTATATCTAGTTCCCTATTTATTTACCCATCTTTTCGCTTGTTCTTGCAGGAAGTTGACACCCGAGGTGAAGGCTCTGAAACCACGGTAAAGATGCATGTCGATTCGAGTTATGGCGGGCCAAACAGACCTGAGATACAAGTCGTCGATCTTGACTCAAACCAGGAAGTTCAAAACAAGGAGTGGTATGTGGGGAAGGTACTCTCGCAAAAGTTGATCAAACCGAACACCATCAGTGGGGTGCTCCGGTCAGCTTGGGCACGATATGGGAAGGTTACTTTCTCTGAATTGGAGGAGAGGATAATGTTGTTTGATTTTGAACGAAAAGAAGATGTAGTCCAGATTTTAGACAGATCCCCGTGGTCAGTAAATGGACATATCTTGAACATCAAGAAATGGGCCCCGAGTGTGGGCGTGAAGGAGGTGGATTTCCAAAAGGTAACATTTTGGATTGAAACACATGATCTAGGTCTGAAGAAATTTAGTAATGCTAATGCCTGGAAGATAGGGAATATGATAGGAAGTTGCCTAGAAATTGATAAGCATGTAGGGAGAATAAGCTGAAGTTATAAGAGGACGAGAGTAGAGGTGAATGGGGATAAGCCATTGATAACGGAATTTTGGTGGAAAAACTCCCAAGGGGGAGAAAACTGGGCGTCAGTTAAATATGAAAGATTATCTGATTTCTGTTATGGGTGTGGCATGCTAGGCCACACCACTCAAGCATGCAAAACAGATGTGCAGTTCGCAGAACATGAGCAAGGTGTACCAATGTATGGACCGTGGTTTTTGGGGGTGAGACCCAAACAATCTAAGGGGCGACAAACTGTGGGAGGGGATGAGAAACATGGAACACCACAAAAGCAAGGCGGAGATCATGGTTTGATATAATGACGGAGGTGAAGGAAAGGAAACAGGAAAAGGCTCACGCACGTGGGCAATATGGGGATCAATATGCCGAGCCCAAAGATGCCAAGGAGAAACCCAAACCCCAAACAAATGAGAACATGGAGACCAAACCAATGGAGACAGACGCAAGCAAAGAACAAAGGGGAAATCGAACCAATGCATGAAGTACCTCCCAACTCGAGAGCCCTAATCCTCCATAGTAGTCAAAACCGCGAATACCTTCCACCCACACCCGTCCATGTCCATGAACAGCTGACCCCATGGCCCCCCAACCAAGCCAAACCGACTGAAACTAGCCATACCCCCACACAAAACCGAACCGAACAAACCAATGCTTACATACCCAACTATCCCAACACACCAAGTCGCCACGACCGAACCAACCAAAACCACCGCCTACCCCACACAAACAAACCAACCCGTGATTACATATCTACACGACAACCCAACCCAATCAAACACCACATAACCGACCCCACACAACCGTACCCGACCGACCTACCCATGACAATCCAAACATACATTGTGGAGAATCCGCCCGATACCCCCCACCTCTCCAAACAACATGATACTAAACCCCACATCCGGATTGAGTCCCTATCTTGATAAGATAACGCTAAAAAGGACAGGGGAGGACATGGAAGAGTAGCCCAGGCCGAAGAGACAAAGAACACCTAGGGAGGTGACCGAAAAATGTGAACCAAGGGTGCGGAAAAGCCCGACGCGGAGAGCGAGCATGACAAATCCCAACCGTAAGAAAAGAATAGTGAAAAAGCTGAATGAGACCAAGTAAAGGAAGGAGGAAAACGAGATCAAGATGGGTTCTGGTGGCTGTCTCGAAACAGCCACGGGTGCCTAATGAGTGTCATCTCATGGAATTGTCAGGGTTTGGGGTCTGCCTTGACAGTTCAACACCTACAAGACCTCAACAAAAGGTATCACCCAAACATCATATTTATAATGGAAACAAAGAATGGGGATACCTACTGCGAGAAGATACGAACAAGGATGGGAATGGACAAAAACTACTATGTTAGCCCGAATGGCACATCAGGAGGGCTAGCATTGTGATGGAAGGAGGGTACAAGGGTGTCAGTTTTGTATGCCTACCTTCATTTCATTGATTGTGAGGTGCAATTTGAGCACTATATGCGAGTACGGAGGCGCGAGAACGAACACAACTTTGGAATTTCCTAAGAACAATTGGGAGAGGCCGAATGGGGGGATGGATGATACTTGGGGATTTCAACACCATATGCCACCCACATGAGAAACAAGGTGGTAGAAGTAAATACCAAAGACAAATGGACAAGTTCAAACAAGTAATAGATGACCTAGGAATGAAGGACATGGGAGCAAAGGGGGAACTCGTTCACATGGTGCAATAACCAGAGCGGAATAGAGAGAATAAGCGAACGCCTAGACCGTGTATTGATAAACACAGATTGGGCAATAAGTTACCAATATGCGAGATGCATAAACAAAGTCTCCATTGGATAGGACCATACCCCAATGGTGGTTCAATTCAAGCAACCAAAATAGAGAGATCCGAAATTGTTCAAGTTGGAGATTATGTGGCTAGAAAACCCGGAATGTAAGGAGATAATCAAACAAGCATGGGAAGGGCAAACAACGGGTAGAGAAATCCAAATGGTGTACAAACAACTGAATAGGTGCCGAATCAAATTGAGGGAGTGGAGTAAGAAGAGGTTTGGCCACAATGTACATGAGATTACAAAAACAAAGGAGGCACTAAGATGAAACATGGATGGGGGGATGACCGAGAATGAGGTTCGAGAAGAGAAAATATTGAAAGGCAACCTCCAAAGGCTTTGGATGAGGGAGGAGAAATATTGGAAATAACGATAGAGGGTGAAATGGCTCAAAGATGGGGACCGTAACACGACCTTCTTCCACCATACCACCATAGCACGGAGGAGACGAAAACAAATATGTAGAATAAAGGGTGAGAACGGGGAGTGGATTAATGAGGAAGGGAAAATAGCTGATGCACTCCATAGTTACTCTGGAGAAATGTTCACCTCGGAACAAACTGAACCAGGGGATGAGCTCCTCAGATATGTACCGAACCAGATTACACCCGAGATGAATGCCGACTTGACGAGGGAGGTGACGGATACTGAAATTAGGGCAGCCACATACCAAATGGGCAGATCACGAGCACCGGGTCCGAACGGTTTCCCGGGTCTATTTTACCAAAGGAACTGGAACACCGTGGGGGCAGACGTCATCACCTCGGTTAAGGCTTTCTTCATAACAGGTACTCTTCTAAACCCCCTAAATAATACGGATATAGTGCTGATTCCAAAAATACCAAACCCGATGAGACCTACTGATTTTAGGCCGATAAGCTGTTGCAATTTCCTGTATAAAATCATTTCAAAAGTGTTGGTGAATAGATTGAAATGTTATCTATTCGAGCTTATCACTCCTTTCCAGAGTGCATTTGTATAAAGTCGCCACATACATGATAACATAATGGTAGCGCACGAGGTGTTCCATCATTTGAACATGAGCCGAAGGGGAGATAAGGTGGAATGTGCACTAAAGATTGACATGCATAAAGCTTATGATCGTGTGGAATGATACTTCCTAATTAGCACACTAAGGAAATGGGGATTTGCAGAGCAATGGTTGGGATGGATAAAAGAATGCATATCATCGACCACATACCAAGTGGTGATTAATGGGGAAAGAACAAGCTCCATACACCAAACCCGGGGAATACGACAAGGTGACCCTCTATCCCCCTACCTATTTATACTACTTGTGGATGTGCTATCACGAAGAATGGAATGAGCCGCTAGGGAAGGGGTCATACATGGGATCACTTTAAGGAGAACATGCCCAGAATTGTATCATTTGTTTTTTTGCAGATGAATCATTGTTCTTCATTAGAGGATCGCCAGACAATGCTAAAGGACTCTGGAATACCCTAGAATCTTATTGTCGAGTATCGGGCCAACAGATAAATAGAGACAAATTGACCCTATTCTTTAACAAAAGGGCGGGTCTGTGCAAGAAAAAAAGGGTGGAGGACGCGCTACATATTAAGAGCACAAGTGACCCGGGAAAATACTTAGGATTGCCCTCGGTTTGGGGCCGTTCAAAGAAGGAGGCTTTGGGATCTTTGAAAACTAAAATCAGGGACAAGCTAGGAGGGTGGAAGCCGAAAACTTTGAACCAAACGGAAAAGGAAGTGCTCATAAAGGCGATCATCACGGCGATCCCTACGTACGTAATTAGTGTATTCCGTTTACCAAAAACATGGTGTGCAGAGATAAATGCTCTCATTGCAGACTTTTGGTGGGGGCAAACATCGGACGGAAAAAGAACGCATTGGAGAAGATGGGATGTCTTAAAAAAGGCAAAGGAGATTGGGGGTCTAGGCTTCCGGGAACTCTAAAGCTTCAACATGGTGCTGTTAACAAAAATGTCGAGCCAAATCATAACCGAACCCGACACTATATGCGCACAAGTTCTCAAAGGACGTTACTTCCCAAGGTGCACGTTACTAGAGGCGAAAAATGGGAGCCGGGCATCATGGGGATGGAGTAGCATACTATATGACTGAGATGTAATCAAATAATATGGTATGTGGATGATTGGCTCGGGAGAGAACATTCGAGTCTTTAAGGACCCATGGATCTATACAAAGGAGAGTAAAAGGGTGAACGTTGATGGCACGGTGGAGCATGGAAGTAACTTAAGAGTTAGTGACCTCATTAGCCCGAATGGTACATGGAATGCACACCTAGTAAGGAGCATTTTCGATCAAGAAGATGCAGCTAACATCCTCAATATACTCCTACCACAAGACAGGGGAAGTGACCGATACATTTGGCCACACACGAAGGACGGACAACCCCAAGTCCGATCGGTCTACCACAAAATCTGAGAACGGGACGAGACAAGGCCAATACCGAACCCAAACTACCGAGGTACGTTTTGGAAAGAGTTGTGGATAGCAAAGGTAATACTAAAGGCAAAGAACTTCATATGGCAGCTTGCAACAAACTATATAGCCGTTAAAATGAATATGGTCTGTGTTAGGATATATGTATGATTACATATGTTTAAAGGATTGATCTGCAAATATTAGGAGGACTAAGATGTAATTTTCATTTCTTCTAGTCTATAAATAGATTAGAATTGTACCTGCCATAACTAAATTGAATCAATGAATCAGAGTTCATTCTTCACAAACAAGTAAGCTTCGTTTCTGTTTTTTTTTTTCATTTCATTTCGAGATTCCAATCATGGTATCAGAGCTGTTGCGATTTGGCAACTCGTTGTGATCCATCTTGTTCTGTTCAATTCTGCGATTCTGTTTCGCCTGGTTCTCTATTTCTGTTTTTTGATTAGATGGAAGAGATATCAGCATCCTTCTTCAATAAGAAGGTCTGTCAACTGGAAGGGGAAGAGAACTTCCAATCTTGGAGGTAACAGGTGCTTCTAGCTGTTCGTGGCTATAATCTGGAGTCGCATTTGTATGGAAATACCACAATTCAGCCTCGAATTCAAGGTCCTGCTGGAGATGATGAGCCAAATCCTGAATATCTCAAATATGTTCAGAAGGACAGTTCTCTTGCGTCATGGATGCTTGCTTCTGTGTCAGCACAGGTAACAAAGGTCTTATAGGCTGTATGTCGGTAACTTCAATTTGGCAAAAATTGCATAGGGACTTCTCTTCATCTTCTACAACTAGGATTTTTGCACTTGTATGATCGGCTTAAAGTTAGGAAGCTACCTCAGCAGAGCATGCGTGATTACTTGACAGCTATTCAGTCAACTTGTGATAGCTTAGCTAGTTGCGGACATCCAATAGAAGAGATGCAACAGATTTTGATTATTTTAAATGGAGTTAAAGGACAGTTTGATAGTGTTGTTTTGGTTATTCATGCTAGCAGAAATCCATATGATTTAGCTTCAATAAGTTCGGTTCTACTGGATGCAGAGGCTAGACAAGTAGATTTGTTATTCGATAGCAATATGACGACAAATATGGCTGTCAATTCTGCTGATGTAATGAAGCAAAACACTGCTGGAGGTACAACTGATATAGTGAATATCACATCTGCACCTGTTACATCGGTTCCTTAGAATGTGGCTGATTCTAGTCTTCAATCTTCAATGGTGTCTAATTCATCTCCAAATCAGCACTTCAATTCTGGAAGAGGCAGAGGCCGTGGACGAGGATATGGCAGTAATCGTCCTCAATGTCAGTTGTGCGGGAAGTTTGGACATCTGGTTCACAGATGTTATCATCGGTTCAATATGAACTTCACAGGTGTGACAGATCCAGGTAGTTCTACTTCTCCAATGGTAAACATTGCCTCTGCTCATTGGGATGATGCATGTGAGTCAGTCCAGTCAGCTTCAAGTTCTACTTCAGCAGCGGTTTCTCAGATTCCTTCAGCTCCTCCATTTCAGTCATCTCCTCCATTTCAGCCTGTTCAATCAGCACCTATGTCGTATGCTCCTTATGTTCAGCCTTATCAACCTCATCAGTTTCCAGCTTCAGTTTCTCCTACCTATGCATCTCCATCTCCTCATATAAATCCATCTTCTCACATGATTTACTCTCCTTTGGCTTATTCTTCATATCCTGTGTCTGCTTCTTCTTATCATTTTTCTCATGTTTCTTCATTACTTGCATCTTCGTATGCCCCTTCTATGGCCAGTTATAGCCAGAGCAATGGTCAATGAATGGATAATCAATATGTTGTTAGCAATGCTCAAGATCACATGGCCTCGGTTGCTCCTATAGTACAACATGATTCGAGTTGGATTTCGGACTCTGGGGCTACGAATCATCTCACCAATGCAACTCCCTCGTCATACAATGCATGTGTTCCTTACAATGTACAAGGTAAGGTCACTGTAGGTAATGCTTCTTTGTTAAAAATATCTGCCATAGGGTCTGCAGTTATCCCTGCTGATGTGAACTATGTTGGTACAAACTCTCGTCCTTTAGTTTTACATAATATGTTGTATACTTCTTCTGTGACTAAAAATCTGTTGTATGTGTCTCAATTCGCCAGAGATAACAAGGTCTTCTTCGAGTTTCATGCTTCTAATTGCGTAATAAGAGACTCCCAGTCTCATCAAGTCTTGTTGCACGGTTATGAAAGTTCTGGTCTATGTAAACTAGATTTGTCCAAGTTGAATAGATGTCGCTCTGTTAATTCTTGTATGTATGAGTTAGGTTTATCTTCTAGAGCTTGTGTTGCTGAAAAACATGATATGGTTGGTTGTAATGAAAGCTCATATTCTGGTGGATTTGATAATATGAATAAAAATCCTATCATTGTGAGTAATGATTCTGTGTGCAATACTATGTCAGTTCGTATAGATTCTTCTAATGATACTTTCAGTTCCAGCATCATTTGTTGTGATCCGATTGGTAACAATGATTTTGAGTGTTTTCTTTCATTTTTAAAGGCAAATGATTCTTCTCATCTTTGGGATATGAGACTAGGACATCCATCAAACAAAATTTTGCTCAATTTTTTACGAATTCATAACCATCCTGTGTCTCATTCTGCTTTACAATGCATAACATGTGTTGTTGGGAAGAGCAAAAAGCAACCATTTCACTCATCTTCTACTGTTTACTCTCACCCTCTTGAGCTTTTTCAGGTTGATCTATGGGGACCCGCATCTTGTGCATCCAATGGACACAGATACTATATGAGTATAGTTGATGCGTTCAGTCGATACACTTGGATTTATTTTTTAAAACAGAAAAGTGATGCATCTCGGTATTTTGTTGAATTTCACAAGCTTGCAGAGAAACAGCTTGGACACTCCCTAAAGGCTGTTCAGTCTGATGGGGGTGGTGAATTTTCTATTCTATCGTCGTATCTGTCTTCTTTTGGCATTGCTCATAGAATAACCTGTCCATATTCTTCTGAACAGAATGATTTAGTGGAGAGGAAGCACTGTCACATTGTTGAACTGGGATTAACACTTCTAGCTCAAGCATCTGTTCCATTACATTATTGGTCGGATGCTTTCTTCACGGCTACGTTTCTCATAAACAGGTTACCTTCATATAGTTTGGCAAAAATGTCTCCTCACGAGAAATTGTTTAAGGTTGCTCCTGATTATGGGTTTCTTAGGGTGTTTGGGTGTTTATGTTTTCCACACTTGCGACCATATAACAAACACAAATTGGCAGTTAGATATGAACCATGTGTGTTCTTGGGATATTGTTCAAAGTATCATGGATATAAATGCTTATCTGCTACAGGTCGTGTATATACAACTAGAAGTGTAGTTTTTCATGAACAAGTGTTTCCTTTTGCTGATAAAAGAGGTAGTTTCAATATCTCTTCTTCTCCAACTCAAAATTATACCTCACTTCCTTTCTTGATACTGTGTGATTCTCAGTTTTCTGTATCTGATGGAAATGGATCATGGACCTGGCTTTGCTTCTTTTCCAGACATCACACCTCCTTCTACAGTTAGAAATTCCTCATCTTCTTCCCCTACTTTTTCTATTCCTAACATTGTTTCTTCATCTATTGCAGCACCAATTTCTTATTCTCACATATTGTCTGACTGTTTTATTCCGACTCAATCTGACAATTCTGATCAGCAGTTGCATGATGTACCTATTGCATCTCATACAGTAGATACTCTTCCTACTGTTACTTATAAACTTCAAAATTCTTCTCTTGTGCTTATTCTACCTACGACTTCTGAGATAATATCTTCTTCTACTAATACTTGGTTCAATCTCATAATGTTCATCCTATGCAGACAAGATCTAAGACTCAATCTCAGTCTGGTCAACCTACTTCTCTTCATGCTCTTCTCACTGCTTCAAATGATTCTCGTGCATTACTTAATGAGGAGCCCAAATCTGTTCATCAGGCTCTTCATAGTCTTCACTGGAAAGTTGCTATTGATGAAGAGTATTCTGCTCTTCAGCACAATAATACATGGTATGTTGTTGATCTTCCTCCAGGTAGGATACCAATTGGCTGAAAATGGTTGTTTAAGATAAAGAGGAATGCATATGGGTCAATTGCAGGGTATAAAGCAAGGTTAGTTGCTAAAGGGGTTTCACAAAAACCTGGTTTTGATTTTCAAGAAACCTTTAGTCCAGTTGTTAAATCTGCAACTGTTCGTATTGTTTTATCCTTAGATTTGTCTCACAAGTGGAATTTAAGACAAATTGACATTAATAATGCCTTTTTGCACGAAGACTTAACTAAAGAGGTGTATATGATTCAACCACCTGGTTTTGAAATAAAAAACAATTCTAAAACTCCTTCTGTTTGCAAGGTGAAGAAGGCTTTATATGGTTTAAAGCAAGTTCCTCGAGCTTGGTTTGAGAAGCTTAAATGTTTTCTTATAAACAATCTACAGTTTCAGGCATCTGTGGCGGATAGCTGTTTGTTTATTAAGCAAACTGATGTGGGTTCTGTTTTCTTGTTATTTTACGTTGATGACATTCTTGTGACTGGTCCTTCTTCTTCTGCTATAGCTGAGGTAATACAGTCAATCAATTCTGAATTCAAACTTAAGGATCTTGGTAGTCTTAGTTATTTCTTAGGCATGGAGGTTACTGCCACAGATGAGTTTTTGTTGTTAAATTAGAAAAAATATTTTCAAGATCTGATTTTCAAGTTAGGTCTTCATGATTCCACTGCTTTTCCTACGCCTATGACAGGTACCTGTTTGTCTAAGACATGTGTTGTTACATGTGCTGATTCTTTTGATGATGTTACCTTGTATAGGAGTACGATTGGAGCTTTGCATCATATTCGTGTTACAAGACCCGATATAAATTTTGCAGTTAACAAGCTAAGTCAGTACATGCAAACTCCCTATCTCAGTCATTGGAAAGCTGTTTTACATGTTGTTCGATATTTGAAAGGAACTATAGATCATGGTCTTATGTTTCGTAACTTCCTATACTGATGCAGACTGGGGTGGTGATATATCCGACAGGAAGTCTATATCTGGTCATTATCTTTTACTGAATGGTAATACAATCATATGGAGTTCAAATAAGCAATCTGTAGTGGCTAGATCAAGTGCTGAAGCTGAGTTTAGGGCAATTGCAAATGCAGTTTGTGAGCTCATTTGGGTGAAATCTCTTCTCACAAAGATGGGACTACAATTATCCTCAGTTCCTACTGTCTGGACTGACAGTACGAGTGCTGCTGCTATTACTGAGAATCCCATTCAACATTCCAAAATGAAACATGTTGAAATTGATATGTTCTTTGTGAGAGAAAAAGTGAATTTGGGTCATGTTATGGTTAATTTTGTCCCATCTTTTGAACAGGTTGCTGATATACTTACAAAGCCATTAACAGAAAAATTATTTGTTCGTTGCAGGAAAAAGCTAGGAGTTTTTTTTGTGACGGAAGTGGAAGGTGACAAATCTGTGTTGTTGTGTACTCAGGAGATATATGCAGAGTAATTCTATACCTTTATTTCTTGTTTCATATGCCGAGCTTAATAAATCTCAGTCCTTAGCTTAGTTATTATTAGCAGATGTGTTCTCTTTTAGGTCATCATGATCATTCTTTCTGCATAATTTTGCCATACTTGTCTTCTGTGTGATGTAGGTTTACTTGCTCTGTTCTATATACAGTCTGATACATGTCATTTAGATCAATCATGGTTCATATTTGGCATGACTTGATGAAATTTAAAGTACTTCTTACTTTTGTGGATATGCTCTTATCTGGGATTCATTGAAGTTGTTCATGTGAGTTAGTTGTTAGTTGTGATATATATATTCAAGTGGGATGTGTTTGTACTTGGACTCTGCTTGCTGACATCAGTTATGTGATCATCTGAGGAAAATTTTGTGCATCAAAGTATGCTGTATTGCTGAATATTTACATAAAACCTGGCTTGATTCCAAAAATAGAGATCATTTTTCAAAGACAACGACAAGATACTTTGAAATGTCTCTTGAGGAAGAAAAGATAAGGGCTCAAACCCTTCAGTCAGTGTTGATAAGATAAGGGCTCAAACCCTTCTGTCAATAAAAAAACTCAGCAAATAAAGATGATGAGAAATCAAAAGAAAGAAAAATTAAAGAGATGATGTTGATATATGTTTGGATAAACAAGGAGATGTTTATGTCAGCATATTGCAACTTAGTATATTGTCATTTTCTAGTGGAAGATCCATTGAATGACTATAGTGGTTTCAGATGGATGCATATTCTGGAAGTAGTGTAGGTGCTGAGAATGAAGTTAGGTGTGAGAAATGTGTACTGAGAATGATCATCTTGCATATGTGTTAGATTGTGTATGATAAGTTCAGTAATTCTGTCATTATACGTGAGAAAAGTTTGTTGAGATTGTGTTTTGATAAGGTGTGATCATATGATATTTTTGAGTGCAAATCTCAGGCATGGCATCTAAGTGAAGGTACTGATCTGTTTATTAGAACTCAGCAAGTATGACGCTAATGAAGGTATAGTTTGTTCTGGAAAAAAAAAACAAAAAAACAAACAAAGAGAACTTTCAGCATCTTGTGCAGGTATCTTTACTAAAGAGCTGAGTCTGTTCAATCACGGATCTATTCAATAGAGAAGAGGATCTGTTCAATAGATAAAATTTGTTCGAAAATGTTTTTCATTAACAAGAAGTTGGATCTTGATTGGGAAATGTTAGGATATATGTATGATTACATATGTTTAAAGGATTGATATGCAAATATTAGGAGGACTAAGATGTAATTTTCATTTCTTCTAGTCTATAAATAGATTAAAATTGTACCGGCCATAACTAACTTGAATCAATGAATCAGAGTTCTTTCTTCACAAACAAGTAAGCTTCGTTTCTGTTTTTTTCTTTTCATTTCGAGATTCCTATCAGTCCGAAGGGGGATGAATGTATCTTCGAATTGCCCAATCTGTGGTGAAGCCGAGACACGGGAGCACATGATATTGGAATGTGGGTGGACAAAGCAGATTTGGAGCGGGACTTTTGGAACTCGAGTGGATCGGCCAAACCGACTAGATGTGGTAGAATGGCTAAAGATGAAGAAGGAGGAGTTGCATGGTCCAAGCACAACGACCGACAAGAAGTGGGCCCACATCCTAATAACTTTTTGGCACATATGGAAGGCGAGATGCACGGCGGCTTTTGAAGCTAAACAACCAAACCCGAGCGTCGTCACAATGGAGATCAAGCAAACCTATGAGGAGCAACTAGGATCCGTTCGAACCGAACCTATGCACACACATGAGGAGAGGCCGAACCAACAATGGCAACCCCCGACGGGTGACACGATCAAGATAAACTGTGATGCATAGTTGTGTAAAGAGCGGGCATAGGAGTCATAGCACGAGACAAAACCGGCAAGTTAATGAGCGGAATGAACCTGAGGCAAAGGAGCAATACAATAAGGAGTACGTTTAACAATTGAAGCTGGATGGAAGAGAATCAGTATAGAAACGAACTCACAAGTGGTTCACCAACAACTAATGGAGGGGCCGAAACATTGGAGACTATCAACAATAATACCGAACATCCGGGCACTCGCAAGACAAGTCGAGTAAGTGCAATGGCGTCGGATCCGACTTTCCCCGACCCGTTTGAAAATATTTTTAAATTTTCGTTTTTGAAAATGCCGGGTCTTGGCGAGCGAAGGGTCCGGTCGAGCGGGGTCATCAACCGGACAGAAAAAATTTGAAAGAGTCGCCACCGATTAATTGAAGGCTAATCGGAATCCTAAAATTGCCTAGGGTACATGGAGTTTACATCCTAGGGCTTAAAAAGGTCTACGTCCAGAGAATCGAGTTCGGGGGTTTGATTACGTCTTAAAAGCTCGCGAGCTTATAATCCGCCCTTTCGGTACTTTAATTTGCTTTTGAAATGTTTTTCAATTTTGCCCGAATTGCCCGTTTTAATCATGCTTGGCCAAAAATAACTACATGCATTTTCTTTAAATTAAACAATCCATGTACAAACTTTTTTTTTTAATTTTCAAATAAACAAGAGAGAACTAAAGTTAATCGTGCTCGAAAAAAAATGGTTTAACTCTCGAGCCATTTTAAACGTATCAAAACATGCATGAATGATTTTTGAAGATTTTAAGCTCGTTGGACTAATTTGTCCCATTTTGAGAAGTTATAGGATGTCAAAAAAACATATAGGGACCAAAATGCAATTTATTAAAATTTGGGCTGAATTGAACAAATATTTTCGAAAATTGCATAAATGACCCTAAACTATTCTGGACTTATTTGTAACACTTGGTAAAGTTCTAAAATAACCCGAAAATTATTCTAGACTTATTTGTAACATTTTTAAAAGTCATGGAATGTCCAGAAAAATTTAGGAATCAAAAATGTAATTTTTTAAAATATTATAATTAAACTGAAAATATTTTTTTAAAATTACAGAATTGACCCTAAACTATTCTAGATTTATTTGTAACACTTGATAAAATTCCAAAAATAACCCAAAAATTATTCTAGACTTATTTGTAACATTTTTAGAAATCATGGAATGTCTAGAAAAGTTTAGAAATCAAAATGTATTTTTTTTTAAAAAAAGAGCTGAATTAAGAAAAAACAATTTGCACAAATGGCCCAAAACTTTTCCGGTTTGGTTTATAACACTCGATAACATCCCAGAAATGACCCGAGAGTCCAAGGACCGAGTTGTAACCTTCATCAAAGTTTGGGAATGACCTAAGTCATTTTTGAAAGAAAGAAAATCTTTTTCTTTTTTACATATACATAATATATATATATATATATATATATTAAACATATAGATAGATAGATAACATAGACATAATATAAATATATATTATACATATAGTATTACATAAACATAATATAAATATATATTATACATATAGATATAGATAGTATAAACATAATATAAATATATAAAGTAATACATAAACATAATATAAATATATATTATACATATAGATATAATAGTAATACATAAACATAATATAAATATATATTATACATATAGATATAATAATATTACATAAACATAATATAAATATATATTATACACATATATATATATATATTAACAAGTATATTATACATAAATAGATAATATATGTATATAAACTCTCAATTTTATTTCACATTTAGAAAATACAAAATATGATATTGAAGATGAGAGAAATATACCTAACTCATGGGAGGATAAAATACCGTACGAGAAACCGAGTCCGATAATTATCGGTATTTTTTTTCACTCATTTTTTTTCTCTTATTCTTTTCACTCTCTCTTCATTGAAGCTCCTTAGCATTTCTTGAAGCCTCCTCTATTTGCCGGGGCTCTCCTCTCATTTATAGAGATATTGTATACATATTTAATTAATTAATAAAAACTTTTTTTTTTAATAATATAAAATAACCGTTTTTTTTTTAATAATAAAAAAATTGAACGGTGGAAAAGAGGCAATTTTCCACCGTTGAATTTTTTATTATTTTTTTAAATTTGTATTATTTTTTTTTAAAAAAAAAAAGTTTTTTTTTTTTTTTTTTTTTTTTTTTTTTAGTTTTCAATATTTATATATACTATATATATTTTTCAAATCTTGATTCCTCTCATACGGTATTTTGATCCCGAGCCAAAATCAGGTGTTTACAACCACCACTACTATTTGTATGTTTAGTAGCTAATGATATGATGTACGAACACCCGTGACCCCGTGTAACGACGTTTTATTTCTTAAAGTAAAGTGGTATTCATGATAAAAAAAACAAGAAACATACAATCTTCAATCTAATCCAACTCATCTACCACCTTATGCATTTCATCGAAGACAGATTCAATGACACCTTTCACATTGATTTGAGCTGAGAAGATGGAATACCTACCAGATGTGACATTCTGGACATTCTGGAGATGGATCCTGAACAAGACAAGAACTTGCTCTCTTCTTTTAATTACTTTCAACTCTAAATACCTTTGGAAGCAAAAAATTGTGATATATGAGTACAGTACAGATGGGGTGTTTTGGACCAAAGTATCTTGTTGGTTGGTCAAGAAAGACAACAACTTAAGCAAAAGAGACAAAAATGTTGCAGGGGAAATGAAATAGTGTACCCATATACTTACTTACACCTTTTTCCATCGGAGAGGATGCGGTGTTTGATAAAGCTAGGTATTTGAGTCTTTAGTCTAATTCTTTTCTTGACATTAGTTGATGAAGGTTGAAATTATTTTCATCCACAAGACCTCTCCGAAGAGAAAGGATATATGTATATATAATATAATTTTAGTTCATCGAATCACATGTGACACCTCCTTACATTACAGAGTTCTGGAGTTTTAAAACAATTATGAAATTTTCAAGTTTAAATCCATATTATAGTATTAAGGAAACTATCATATTAATACACACACCGAAGATCGAGCAATTGTTCTTCAATCTAATCCAACTCATCTACCACCTTATGCATTTCATCGAAGACAGATTCAATGGCACCTTTCACATTGATTTCAGCTGAGAAGATGGAATACCTACCAGATGTGATGCGGTGGTTTCTGGGTTTCTTGATTTCAGCGGCAGCGGTCTGGGTTCTACTTGTAACCGCTGCGGCGGCAGTGTCAGAGGACGATGTCAGGTGCCTCCATGGGATAAGGCCGCCATGATGGACCCTCAATCGAAGTTGAGCTCCTGGAGCTGGAATTTCACCAGCACGGCGGTGGGCTACATATGCAAGTTCGTCGGGCTACATATGCTCCTCGTCCTTTCACAAAAACGCCTCTCCGGTTCCATTCCTTATGAATTCACCACCTTGATCCGTCTCAAGAGATTCTCAGTCGCCGACAACGATCTCTCAGGAACGATTCCGACGATCTTCAATCAGTTCGACAAGGTGGATTTTGAAGATAACGGAAACCTATGTGGCCATCTGCTGGGGAAGTGCAAAGGTCTGAGCAAGAAGAGCCTCGCAATCATCATGGCTGCCGGAATATTTGGAGAAGCTTCTCATATTTTGTTTCTTTATCTCTTTTCACTGTACTTTCTTCTTCTCTTTTCTCTGTACTGAAAGTCTGAAATGGCTTCTTGAAGAAGCTGGAACGACTGAACCGAAGAAATCAAAACCGGTCGGTCGGGGACTACCACATGTTCCTTAACAACCACTTGGACAAATATGGCAAACCCATTGTTCAAAAGTCCAAATCCATAATTAATGGTAAGTTTGTTTTTATTAGACAAGCGGATACAATAGGTTTGCTTCAATAACTACTGCTTTAGTTATTTGTAGGACCAAGTGGAGGAGATGGATGCTGAACTTGAAGATGAAGAGCATGGACCACTTCACAAGGATGCCCTCTATGAGAAAGTTCGGCAGCCTAAGAAGCGTAGAGTTTGGGTGTCCAAAATTTCACGAATGTTGGAGAGTGAGCAATTGAAGAATGCGAGAGAATAAGTAGCTAGAGTGAGAGCTCAAACAGTACAACTACGTGCATTGGGCGAGGAGAGTGTGCGTAAGACAGAAGAAGTCGTTAATTAGCTCGCTGAGTTTCAAGAAAGTATAATTGCATTTCAGGGTATATGGCCCTTATGAGAAGGGCAATGCATGCAAATGGTCATATACCCAATGATTCGGTGACCCATGGTAAAATGCAAAATTGCAAAAAATGATTGACCCAATTGGATTGTCTAACTATGTGTTTTCTGTCTTTGTAGATCCAAATGGTACCTAACTTTCAGAACATGTTGTTTTTAGTGGCAGAAGACAAACCCTTCCTTTTGTGTAGAGATATTGTAGGTTGGATGTCTCTTCTGTGTGTTCTACCATATCTCCCTGTTAGACATGCTTTTGGTTAGGCCACTTTTGTCAATGGATAGGGCCTCTTTTAGTTTATAAGTTTTTTCCTTAGATGTTATTCCCTATGTTTACTTATTTTGCATCTTAGTCGTTATACACTCCTATACAAGGACACTCCTATATAAGGACCAGTACCTTTGTAGTTCAATTCATCTAAGAAATCCACAATGTTCTCTATGTAAAAAGCCTTGATTTGCAGTTTCTCACCACATAACTCAATAAATCCATTCATGGTATCAAAGTTGGTTCGATTAGTGACCGAAACATAGCTTTTATTTGCAATTTTGTTCCCATTATGTTGCTGCTCTTTTTAAACTCCATTGCAATCCTGATACGTAGCTTCCTCTACTCATATTAATCCATATATGTACTCAGCTTCGTCCAGAAGATCCACTCCTTCGTAATCTGCAAATTCAGCTGTTGTTTGTGAGTGGATTCAGCTTCTTTTAGTGGATCGGATACACCACAAATTCATAACAGACCAAGAGCAATTCCACTCAGTTTCACTCCAGCAACTCCTCCACTTCATGACCTGCAAGTTCAACTGATTTCGAATCGATTGAATTTCATTTTGTGGATAAGATTTATTGTACATCCAATTTAGCAACATTGAACATGTGTTATTGGAATGAATTTAAGCTCAACCACAGCAGGTGCGATGCACGTTCAGTGCACGTGCACCACTAGTGCTCCTAGTTTATCTACATTGATCAAATCCATGTAGCTACATTGTTCAATAATTCAAGTAACTGCTTGTTCATAACGTCTACATCTAACACCTCCTGTCGTTCAATAGTTGATTATAAATGCTATATTCTGTAAGTATGATCTATTCTCTATCTATTCTAGTTGATTCTTTGTTGCATTCTCTCTATTAGTCTGACACTTTGTCGTTACAACAAAAAGAGTGGATTACTTTTTTGTTCAAGCTGAGATGGCAAAGTTAGTTTAGATTCTAAATTTAGCAAAAGAAAGTTCAGTTTCATGTTTTCGAATTCAACAAGGAAGCTAAGTAAAGTTCAGATTACATCACACTCGTCTAAACTTACATATTCATCAAGAGTATGACAAGTGGATCACATAACCAATTTGGATATTCAACTACTTGGTTGATTACATATTCAGTTCTAAACATAATGCAAAACAGGGTGCGGATCCAATGCCAAAGCAGTGACTAGCAGAGTGCAGTTGTAGTGCCTAGCAGAATGCAGATATAGTGTCTTGAAGTTCTCATCCGTAGTTGTTAACAAGTTCAACCAGATTGTTCAGTCACAGTGCACAGACAGTGTCATTCCCAATGCACTCATAATGTAGGCGTAGTTCCTCACAGTGTAGCCATAATGAAAATGCTCAGGTGTGTTATATATTTTAGTGTAATTGGATTGACTAGTTGACCAATGGGATCATAGTATCTCATTAAACAAGTTAGGAGGGTGCGGAGTGCACGCTTGTTTAAGTATATTATGATTCATTGTATTGGAGATTCATCGGTTGATTTGAGATGAGACAATGGGGGTCAAAGGGGGCGCGTCCAGGGGCAGCGCCCCTGGCGGGGTCCAAGGGGCAGCGCCCCTGGCTGTCACTATTCTAAAATTCATTGAAAAATTGAATTTTGGAACTAATGACTTAACTTTTTAAAACCTCAAAATTCCCGGTTTTTTGGACACTTGATATAGAACCAAGTATTGGACCGAACCATTGGCTAATGGTTGAACCATGGCTAAGGGCCGAAATGGTTCTAGAGTCTTCCTAAGGTGTCCATTTGATTTTGGAGCCAAAATTTGAACCAAATGGTGTGTTATGGCCGAAATGGTGCATGTCTCTTCTAAGGGACATGGTGTCTTCTCCTAAGGGTGTGAATAACACTATAAATTGGTCATAGGGGGGGGGTCCTAAATCATCATCCAAAACATTCACAATCCTTCTCTCAAGTTCTAGTTCAGTATTCTGATTTTATCCGATTGAAAGTTTGGGTGCCTCCAAATAGTTTCAATCTGAAAGTGTCGTCACGACTTCAGAATAATCCAAGCATACAATTACCACCATCCATTCGAAATTTTCCAACAAGGTGGAGTACCACCATTGTTGTGATTATTTTGGCTCTTTGTTGAACTTTCTTCTACTCGTTTCTTCAAGGAATTGGGAGAATCTTCGAACCTAAGACAGGCTAAGAGAAATCTGAATCATAATGGAAACTGTTGTTCTTTATATATAAGAACGCAAGGACGGGATCTTTGGGAGGTGGGGGACGACTGCTCTTGTGTCGGATTTGTTTCTTGTTTAAATTATGTTCCACTGGTTTCTTCATTGGCAGCTCATATAGAAGAGAAAAGAGTTAAAACAGATTCAACTGAACTATCAAACCAAGCATGGACGACTGATCCCATCGTATTGTCGATCCATGGAATCATATCCAAACAATCCGAGCAAAGTAAGTACATACAATCCGACTCAATCAACAACATGAACCTGACTCAGTTTTGAGTGATAATGACATAACAAAGCAGCACTTCATTACCTTTAGCTGACAACCTTAGTTAGTATAAAACATCTCTCTTCAGATGAAGGTTAAGATTAAACTCGTTAATGCCAAGAGCCCAACTGCAAACATCGGTCGCGCTACGGTTGATGCAGTGCTTTTAGGCTTCGGTTTTCGTGTGATATTTGCTCCTCCATAGGCTCCCTTCCCCTTCCCTGCTTTTCTTGAAACCGGAACGAGGTTCTTGTGCTTCTCGTCTGCCACTACACCACCTTCTTCATATATATGAATCACACAATCTTTTATGAATAATCTGTCATTCATAAATAGGCTACGATTGATAGATAGAACTACTTACTTAGTATCCATGGTTTTCATTGTTTCTCTAGTTTTTCTGTTTTGTATTATTTCTTCTTCTGCTTCGGTACAGTACATATGAGTTCTAGTTGTATTAGACGAGAAAATCATTTACTGCTCCCGAAGAAAGCGTGACCCAGATTCTATAGTTTTATAGCATAACATTACGACAGTACGTAACATGGAGAATTATACAAACTGAGCTGCTTACAAAACAATGATTAACTTATTAATTCATAATCTCAACAAAGAAAGTGATGAACAACCTATACAGTTTCGTAATAGAAAGGTTAGGCCGATGATTACCTATAGTTTCTTGCTTCTGCACGATGGAAATGGAAGAGCTTCCAGCCTCTCCAACTGAAGAGATGGTACACTCAACAGCCAAATCACCCAAAAGAAGCGTTGCAAATAAGCAGCAGCATGAAAAGAATTTGAGTCTCCTATTCATGGATGCCATTTGCTCCTTTATTTCTCTTGGATCTGCCGAATGGTCGGGGGCTATAGACAAGAATCAATCTAGAGTTATAGGTCGGAGCTATAGGAAGGAAGGACCGGACACAATTTCAACAAAATGGGGATGTTGAGAGCGGATTAGGAAGGAGTAAAGTCACATCAACAAATGAAGCACTTGTTGAGGAATAAAAGAGACGCTTTCGCTCATATAAAGGGCAACAGGAGAGAAGAGTGTAGATGCCAAAGATCACAAAAACTCTTTATACCCGACCGACAGTTGAGCTCTCCCGAATGGGTGGCCCCTCACACCCTGTGGGTCAAAGTAGTTGTAGTCCTTTTGGCTCGAAGAAAGAAGAAACATTGGTAAAGCACGGGAGTTTTTTTTTTGGCCAATTTGTTAAACATACTCTCCAACATGTGGAACACACCTTTTACATTTCATAGCATGTCGAACAACTCATCAACATATGCTATCCCACTATACATATTTTCCACATAAAAATTGTTTGTAATTTGTTGGCAGGATTCCTAGCTTACATCATATATATAGTATGTAATCTGAAATGTATGTTAAGTTTTAAGCTTCAATAAAAATCAAGTTTTCATTATCCAGTCCAACATGGTATTACAGCCAGAAACCAGAAATTAGAAATCAGAAATTAGAGTTGTTAGTAATATGTAGGAGAATTAAATAATAATTTTCGAAATTAAAATTACATGAAATTATTGAATGACATGCAAATTGACGAAATGACAAAATTGCCCAAAAAATTAGATTTTGTAAAAAATTACTGAGTCTCGTATCAAAACGGTCTCCTTAAGGCAATTTCGCCCCCCTCACCGTAAATGGTTCGTGTAAGAGGAAAATTAGAACGATTACCTCCCAGGATAAAACAGTGTCGTCAAGGCGAAACAAATACGGCGTTTCCCTTAACCGGACTGAACAATACCTGAACTCAGACTTCGACGGAAATTCGAACACAACTGGAAACTCGGATCTGACTTAACTCTTGAGCAATATATCTGTTGGTAATTTTCGGGAGTGTATTAGATTGTATTTAATTGAGAAGAACCAACTCTATTTATAGGGTTTATGGTACTCCTTGAAATCAAAAATACCAACAACTATATTACAATAGGAAACACTCCATTAGAAAATATATTATTAGGAAATATTTCATTAGGAAATATATCATTAGGAAATATATTATTAATATTCTCTTGATATAAAAAATATAGTAACAATATTCCACGCATATTTTGCAATATTGTGAAGAATATTAAGAAAATATTTCCTGATATATTATGTCAACAGTAATATTTCATGATATATTATACCAACAATCATATTTCCTAATATATTACTTCCTTCCTCATTTACCATTCATAAGAAAATTGGGTCGGTTTAATTCTAAATCGGCCCAGGTTGAATCAGACCAGTCCAAGTGCTGGGCCACAACCAACAAGAGCTACCTCAACCAGTCTTCTGTCGTCGCATGTACTCCTCAGCTCGTTCGCTCAGTTATCGTCCAGTCCGCTCTAGTTCATTCGCTCAGCTCCGCTCGTCCAGTTCGCTCCGGCTCGCTCTCTTCTCGTGCCCAGTCTTCAGACGATGCATCCTCCTTCGTGCTACTGATAGCCTCAGTCGCAGCCTCGTCGGTCTCTTTCGTCGTTAGATCCTTAGTCGTGAGTCCTCCACCGTGCTCAGCTGTGATCAACCTCAACTCTAGTTCAGTTCAACGTTTTTTCAGTCCGGTGCTCCAGTCTAGTTCAACTCCTCTCCAGCTCATTGGCGTTAGCTCGTCCCGTTCACCTCGCCTCTCCCTCGCAGCTCCCGTGCGAAGTCTTCAGACAAGCACATCCTCGCCATCGCTCAGCCGTGAAGCCCCGCTCCGACACATCCTCGTCATCTTTTCTTTGTTCATGTCAGTTGCCATTTTCCTTTGGCTACACTCTAGTGTGGCTGCTGGGAAGGATATTTGAGTAGAAACTAGGGTTAACTGTGTTTAATTTGGTTTGATTCGATGGTTCGGTTCGTTCCTGTTTAGTTGGTTCGGTCTGGTTATTCAGTCTAATTCAGTAATCCGGTTTGGTTCATTTGTTTGTTTAGTAATTCAGTTCGGTTCAAAGCTCCAATCTGGTTCACTTATTTGGTTCTGTTCACTAATCCGACCTATTTACTGATTCAGTTTATTATATCATCTTGTGGCTACGACATGGACCAGAGGAACATGAGGTGCAACCATTGTGGAAAGTTGCGTCCCAATCGGGCCGAATGCTTCGAACTTAAAGGATTCCCCAAAGGGTGGAAGAGCCAACGACGGGACCGTGTTGACCGTGGATTCGGTGCCGGTAATGCAGCCACAACTACAATCGACACCGAAAGCCATGGCGGAACGAAATAAAACAGTAAATGACTATTTGATTGTGGGGCCACTAACACTATGACATATGACGAGAAGGATTTTATCAGTCACGGAATACCAAGTAAAGCGATGATTCATAATGCAAATGGAGTCTTGTCAAAACTCCATGGAGCAGGAACTATTGCATTGTCGCCAACATTGGAATACATCACAAAGGCTACCGCTGTTGTAATCTTCACAATCACTGTACGTATATCACGATGGATTATGATTTCCTTGAGCCAGAATACTACTATTCCGGAGAGTCTCGTTCCATCCAATCTACTAGTCCGGGGAAGACCACCGAGACGTTGATGACCATAGTACAGACATCCGATGACTTGGGCACGTCGACCCCAACGAATATTCCTGACGTTAGTAGTCCTACTTGCGTAACTCCTGGTTCTCCTAATTCTAATGACGATAGTTTGGGAGATTCACCAGTACATGAGAGATATGCACTACTAGTCAGGAGAAACAGAGGTGTTCCTCCTGTACGATATGAACTGGAGTAGAGTCCGAAAGCAAGCTCGTATCCAGTAGCAAACTTAGTCATGTGGAGTCTGTCACCAATTGTGCATGCCTTTACTACTGCAGTATACACTCAGGATATACCTAGCACAGTGGAATCGACATTAAAGATTATGGAATAGAGGCAATATTAGATTGAGAATATAGAGACATGTGCTTAATGGCTGGTAATAGTGATTGGCCTCTCTATCAGTTTGATGTTAAAAACACCTTCTTGCATGGGGATTTGGAGGAATAAGTCTATATGAAACCACCACCTGGTTTTAAATCAGCTCCTTAGGAATCAGATGTATGCATATTGAAGAAGGTGTTGTATGGGTTAAAACAGTCACCCAGGACATGGTTTGGGAGATTCACAGTTGCGATAAAGAAGTATGGATATCATCAGAGTAACTCTGATCATACCTTGTTCCTAAAAAGGAAACAAGGTAGAATGGTGTGTCTGATTATCTATGTCGATCATATGATCATTACAGGAGACGATTATGAAGAAATAATACAAATTAAGCAGAATTTGTTTAAAGAGTTCGAGATGAAAGACTTAGGAGAACTGAAATACTTTTTAGGGATTGAAGTATTATGCTCGAAGATATGTATTTTCATCTCTCAAAGAAAGTACATCTAGATTTACTAGTTGAGACAAACATACTTAACTGTAAACCAACATATACTCCTATTATGGTCAATCATGTGGGTAGGAGTGTAAGAGATTAGACTCAGTACCAACATCTTGTGGGAAAGTTAATTTATCTCTCATACAAAGCCTGATATTGCATATGCGGTAGGAGTGTTAAGTCAATTTATGCATCAACCACAAGTTAGCCATATGGAGAGTGTTATGAGAGTCTTTCGGTATCTTAAAGGATCTCCAGGAGTAGGAATCTTGTTCAATAAGAATGGTCACCTGGATATAGACACGTATACAGATGCGGATTGGGCAGGGAATCTGACAAATAGAAGGTCTATTGCATGTTACTTTACCTTGGTTGGAGGAAACTTGGTCACCTGGAAAAGTAAGAAGCAAACGGTGGTAGCACTCTTGAGTGCTGAAGCAGAATTCAGAGGAATAGATCGAGGCCTCACGGAAGTATTATGGTTATCCAAGGTGTTAGCTGAGATTGATTTCCCTCTAAAAGAACCATGTCGACTAATGTGTGATAATTGTGCAACTATCTATATTTCAGAGAATCCAGTCCAACATGATCGTACTAAACATGTTGAAATCGATCGTCACTTTATAAAGGAAAAACTGGAAACTTGAATTATCATTCTTCCATTCATACGCTCTGAAGATCAGCTTGCAGATATCCTTACCAATGCAGTAAATAGAAGAATTTTCAGGAATGTTTTGTGCAAGTTAAATATTGTAAATCCTACTATTAAACTTTAAGGGGGTGTTAAACATATTGTCCAACATGTGGAACATACCTTTTACACCTCATAGCATGTGGAACATCATCAACATATGCTATCCCACTATACATACTTTCCACATAGTAATTGTTCGTAATTTGTTGTCATAATTACTAGCTTACATTATATATATATAGTATGTAATCTGAAATGTATGTTAAGTTTTAAGTTTCAATAAAAATCAAGCTTTCATTATCCAGACCAACGCAATTAGCACGAGAGTTCAGTCAGACCAGATCTGCCCGTTCGAGTTCAGAAGAAGAGAATGTTGTTTTTTATGAGGTGTCTTGTGTGTTGAGTCTGAAACGAGAGAGGGACAATGTCCTCTCTACTTAGGTTATTTATTCGTCACCACATTTTAATCGATAAATTTTAGAAATAAATAGAATTAAATATGCAATTTAATCATATTTTTGGATAACGAACTTAGTAGTTTAATATATTTTTTGACAAGACGACAAAATTACCCCTAAAATTGTTTTTTATTAAAAATACTGAGTGTCGTGCAAGAACGGTCGCCTTAACGCAATTTCGTCTCCCCTCACCATAATAGGTTCGTGTAAGAGAAAATTTGGGACAATTACCTCCCAGAATAAAGCAATATCATTAAGACGAAACAAACACAGTCTTTCCCTTAACTGAACTGAACAATACATGAACTCGGACGTCAACGGAAATTCGGAGTCAAAACTTGAAAACAAAAATTTAAACCGAACCTAGAGAAATTCTTGAGAGGATTTCTGATTTCTTAATTGACCACAATTGCTGTTGAAGATCAAATATATAAACCCTTGAGGTTATTTACGAAGACTTCGTTGCTACTTCTGTCAAGCACAACAAACTTATTACAAGCAACAAACACATCAGAGCATAATGTCATTCTTCTTCCTATTCTTCTTGCTCTCAGGGTTGGCGAGGGTGTAAATGAGGCGCATTGGCGGGTGGGACTAACTGACAGTTTTTCATCATCACCGCACACAATCCAAGGAACGTACAACTGTTGGGGAACCCCATATACGAATTCTTCCTCTCCTGAGAGGAAAATTTTAGGCTTAGCTTTTGATGACCCGAATGGGATGTTGAATTGGAAAGAAGAAGGTGAGACATAGTATGAACAGACAATACGAGGGAAATAAAGGAGATGGGGCGTATGGCAGAGAGAAATTGGAAAGGCTTGGAGAGCATAGGGGAAAAGAAGCTTGTTATTGTGGCAGTCATAACTATATCGAAGTTGTTCTTCTCCTTGGCAACATAGAGGACCCTTCTGCCATCGAATGTTAATGGCTCATCTTGTATCTTTGTGTGGTGAATGGTTCCAGGAACAATAAAGAGGAAGAGTGAAAGTGTGGTGTGGTTGAACGAAGAGACTAAAAAACTGATTGAATGGGGGTATAAATGACTTTTTATTTTAATTTTTCGAAATTAAACGGTTCACGTGCCTTACACATGATAATTAACAGTCAAATCTGACGGAGAGGTGCAATGACTAACAAGTTGAAACATACAAGTGGATTTAATTGCGACATAAAACATGTGGGTGTAGTTACAAAATAGCACAAACTTCCGGGTGCACTTTCAGACTTTTCCTAATTAAATTTTACAAAATTGAAGAATTAATTCGTAAAAAAACTGAAATAATCTCAACTGGAAAAAAAAAAATCTAGTCTGGTCGGAATTGAGTAAAAATAAAAACTGCAATTTTAGATAAACGCAGCTCGCGTAAGGGAAGTTTTTCTTAGCGTGAACCGTGTCTGCATAATGTGGGCACATACGTGGGTCGACTGAAACGGGGATGTGCTAATCGGATCGATCTGCACATCCCCCTGGCGCACGAAAGAGACTTTCTTCTAGCAAGTTGTTATACTTTTAAGGAGCAAAATACAATATATAACCACGAAAAACCTCAAAACTGGTCGGTGTGGTACTAAGTATAGCAAGGAAATTTACATTTTCAATTCAAAGTACACTTGGGACGGATTTTCCCATAATTGGGACGGGAATATTTTTTTTTGGGTGGTGGTGGAAGCAAAGGCCATAATCTCGCCCAACAATGCCCCACATTAATGGAGAAATGTAAGAGTTCCTAGACGCTCTGTACATAGAATGAGAGTCAACGGTCTAAGGATAAGTAGATGTTACCCTTTAAACTTTCCCTTGTGAAATCACATTAACTTTACTTGATAGTTAGTAGACACAGTGCATTTGAACTGTCATTCGTTGGTATAAATGATGACATAACCCACACATGCATCTTCCTATTATTGTTCAGTTCACGCGTTCATATCCGTTTTTGCCATGGATATTGCTTGGTTTTGCAAGCATATATAAGAATTGTGCCCTCAACAATTCCTTTCGAAACAAACCATGTTCTCATTTTCATAGTTGATCCCTTATCTCAAGAATTACTCCAACACTCTACTGAGAATTGTTTCTAATTTCAGAATCATTAAAATCATTTGTTTAACCTCATCCACTATCATCACTATTTCTCATACAGGAATGGACTCGAGGTTTGAAATCCCCCACAGTGATTCGACCTCACTCTTGTGATTATGTTGTCCCTTTGAACTTACATCTTCGGATCTCCAGTCAACTAGGTTGGGTTTGCCCCATTCCTGTCAATGATTGACCAACTTGCTCGTTATTTAAACCATTGGTTAATGGGTCCGCAATATTATCCTTCGATTTTCCATAATCAATAGTTATAATTCCTGTTGAGAGCAATTGTCTAATGGAATTGTGTCTAGACTTACCATTATATCTATGACTTTGTGTCTTGCCATTTGCAGATTGACTATCGTAATGTATGCAGATTGCAAACACTAGTCTTGGTCATCTAGTAATATCCTCAAGAAAATGGTGTATCTATTCAGTCTCTTCGGTATATTTATTTAGTGCTATAAACTCAGATTCCATGGTGCAACTGGGTATGACTGTTTGCTTTGAGGATTTCAACGATATGGCTGCATCCCCTAGGGTAGTTCATTTAAACTGGTTCAACCGAACTAGTCTGGTTCTGGTTTGGTTTAAATTGGTTCGACCGAACTAGTTTCAAAACCAGACCAGTTTTTTAGGCTTCAAGTATACCAATTCAAAATAGTAGTTTCAATTTAGTTCGAATTGACTCGTTTTTTTATACTAGTTTATACTTAAATTTAAATCAAACAACTTTAAACCTATATAATTTTAGAACCGGTTTGAAGCAAAATAAACCAAACCGATCTGAAATTAAACCAAACCTAGAGATGTATTCAATAAACCAAGCCTAGAGATGTATTGGACTCTCGTTTGTTGATGTTGGACAAGATTTCAGTTGGTTGTGGAACAGATTTTCAGTTGGTTCAGTGTGTTTTTAAGTCGGTCTAGTGTTTTTTCAGTTGGTTCAGTGTGTTTTTCAGTTGGTTCAGTGTTTTTTCGGTCGGTTCAGTTTGTTGGACATGATTTTTAGTCGGTTCAGTTTCGGTTTGAACCGGATTATTTCCTTACCAAAATTGTTATTAAAAAAAACAGGTGACCAGTTCAAACGAGTTCTACATCGGTTCACACCAGGTCAATTTTTTACCTAAACGAGACCAGTTTCGTTTAGAAACAGAAGAAAGTACTGGTTTTGTACAAGCCAAATGAGTTCAGTTCTGAACCGGTTTGGGGTCGAACCGGTTCATAAACAAGCCTAAGAAATACTTATTTGGATCTATCGGAGTTTAGACCTCGTTTTTGTCATCCTTATTGAATTAAATATGGATTTTAATAATATATTTGGATAAAAATTGCTTAAAAACTTAAAAGAAAATGCAACTTCATAAGATGACAAAATTGCCCCTAAAAAATTATTTTTGTTAAAAATACTGAGTCATACGCAAAGGAGGGTCTTCTTAAGCCAATTTTATCCCCTCGTCGTAAGAGTTTCGTGTAAGAGAAAATTTGGGACGATTATGTTCCAGGATAAAGCAATGTCGTTAAGGAAGAACAAACACGGTGTTCTCCTTAACTGAACTGAACAATACTTGAACTCAAACGTCGACGAAAATTTGGAAAATATAGGATTAAGGTCGGACCTAGAGCAATTCTTGAGAGAATTTCTGATTTCTTAACACCAAATTTTTTGTTAGCGTTCTAATTTAATTATCTACATACTATAGTCTTTCTAATATTTTTAGAGATGGTTGAAAAAAGATCAAAATGAGTATTTTGGTAGTCTATAAATACTAAATTTAGAATATTACTTATTTTTCAACCATTGCAAAAATTAATACAGTAGATATATAATTAAATTAAAACTATAATTAAACAAACGACGTTGAATAAAGATTAATTACTCTAAAGCATCAATACATAAACATGAGATGTTTAACATAATAATATGAGAGTTATCTCAATAACTATATTTGAAGTAGGGTAAATAGTCTCAATGCACCCATATATTTACTCATGTTGTTAATTGCATCTATATGTTTGAACATATTGTTAAATGCACCAATAGTTAACTATTCATCCATTTTTATCGTTAAATATGTTAAAAAGACAATTTAAACTTCTTTTTCATCTTCAACACTTAATCCATCTCCAAAACACAGATTTGTGTTCAAATTCAACAAAAAATATTTAGGTTTGAATTCAACTCAATAATAATTCAAACTCAAATGTCTATTTTGGGGTTCAAATTCAACCCAAATATGCAATTTGGGGTTGAATTTGAGTCCAGAAAATGTAGATTTGAGTTTGAATTCAAATCCAAAATGTAGTTTGAGGTAGAATTCGAACGTAAATCTGCATTTGGGAGTTGAATTTAGTGTTGAAGATGATATGAAGAATAACAAAATGGTAAAATTTTCATTTTGGCATATTTAACGGAAAAAGTGAATGGATAGTTAACGATTGTGCATTTAACAACTTTTTATAACTTAAGGGTGCACGAAACAATACTTTCAAACATGTTGGTGCATTAACAACAACAGTCAAGTGCATTGGTACTATTTACCCCTTGAAGTATATACATAATACAAATGAAACTACTAGTGTAGTGGTAATTTTTTTAGCTAATTACTAATAGGTTTAGAGTTCAAAACTTGTCAAAAACATAAAATTTTCACCATTGTATACAAAAACTATTAAGGCATTTTAATATTTTTTTAAAAAAAGTTAATTATCGAAGAACAAACCGAACTTTGAGAAAAAAATAAACAAACTGAACATTTCTTTTTTTACAAACAATAAATCAAACTTTGGAATTGAACAATAAACAAACCAACCTCAAATTTTCAATATGTTTTAACAGATTTTTATATGTTGAAGTATTAGTCAGCATTAGTTGAAGTATTCTAAGGAAATGGTAGTACGACTTAATAACTCCTTTAAACATTCAAAAATACGTTCAAACGTAATGAAAATTTGTTATAGGTTTGTTGATTGCTCAATTCCAAAAGTTTAGTTTTTTGTTTGTAAAAAACAAAAGTTTGTTTTGTTGTTTGGTTTTTCCTTAAAGTTTGGTTTATTTTTTTATAATTAGCCCTTAAAAAAATAATTTATACGATTTGCAAATATAATATACTTGTATTTACAACTATTTGTATTAATTTTATTATCTATATATATGAATTAATGTGGTTAAATTATGTAAAATTGTTAAAAGTAAGTTTTTAAAGTCATTTTCTCATTCCTAATGTCAATTTCATAACTTCTAATTGATTCATGTCAAATATATAATTCTCACTCATATGTGACATATCATGTAACTTTAAAATTTTACAAAGTCTCTCATTCATTCTCCCAATTAGTTACAAAATTTCATTAATCTCTTTCTATTTTCCATGTGCATTTATGATTTTTTTTAAGTTTATTTTATTTACTAAATTTTATATTTTGTGAAAAGTAATTAAATGCATATATTAAATATTTGTATTACAAGATAATTTAATATGAAATTAAGAATATCATATATCAATTTTATAAAAATAATAATCACATGTCAATTTTATGTACATATTTATAATTATATATGCAAGATAAATTTAGGATATGAAAAAATTATAATATAATTTCTTCATAAAACTAATTTTATAAAATATCATTATTATATTCTATTTGAATCAACATATATTACAAATTTAAAAAATTATAAGTTTAATTATTATAACTAACACACACACACACACATATATATATATATATATATATTAGTTTGTATTTATTTAAAAATAAATAAAAATAAAAGAGGTCATAAAATGAATTTTAAAATCACTAGTTAACATTATATTCATAATGGTTGACATTTATTTTTATAATGTACTCATTTTAAAATATTTTTATAAAATATATAAATAATCTGTATTGTATAATATTATAAAAAATAAAAACAAGTTAATATTTTTTTCATTACGCGAATCAATTTTCAGTATACTCGGTACTCTAATTTAGAGAGAAAAAATTCTGACTCAACTGAATATTAAGGAAATTGCCCATATTTCATACAACGACACCAAGGGACAACATGACAACATTTTTCACAAGTTTAAAGCACACAAAAAAGAAATGAAAAAGGCATAAACGACCAGTCCGAACCCCGAATTACAGCAAAGCCCAGAAAAAACCACAAGAAACTGAAGGACCGCCCAACCCCACAAGCGAAAAGTAACCCACTTAATCGACCTCCTCAATCTTTGGACCAGGCCCGGTGTTACCAGATGCGCCACCTCCAAAGCCGCTCCCATCTGGCATGCCACCTCCTCCCGGCATCGCACCGTCACCGTCACCTCCCTGATACATTTTCGCTATGATGGGATTGCAGAGATCCTCAAGCTCCTTTAGCTTATCCTGAAGCTCATCCACCTCAGCCAACTGGTTCTTCTCGAGCCACTCGATCGCCTCGCTCACCGCCTTCTCAATCTTCTCCTTCGACGACGGATCAAGCTTCCCGGCGAACTTCTCGTCCTTGACAGTGTTCCTCATGTTGTACGCGTAGTTCTCCAGAGAGTTCTTCGCTTCCACCTTCTTCTTCACCTCCTCGTCCTCCGCCTTGTACTTCTCCGCCTCCTGCACCATCCGCTCGATATCGTCCTTGCTCAGCCGACCCTTGTCGTTCGTGATTGTGATTTGATTCTTCACTCCGGCGGTCTTGTCCTCCGCAGAGACGTTCAGGATTCCGTTTGCGTCGATGTCGAACACCACGTTGATCTGCGGTACTCCACGCGGCGCCGGCGGGATCCCTTTTAATTCGAACGTGCCCAGGAGATTGTTGTCCTTGGTCCTCGCCCTCTCGCCTTCGTAGACTTGGATCAGGACGCCGGGCTGGTTGTCGGAGTAAGTGGAGAACACCTGCTCCTTCTTCGTTGGAATCGTCGTGTTCCTTGGGATCAACACCGTCATAACTCCGCCGGCGGTCTCGAGACCGAGACTGAGCGGCGTAACATCGAGCAGCAGGAGGTCCTGGACCTTCTCGTCGCCCTCCCCAGTCAGAATCGCCGCCTGGACGGCGGCACCGTAGGCCACAGCTTCATCGGGGTTGATGCTCTTGCAGAGCTCTTTTCCATTGAAGAAATCTTGGAGAAGCTGCTGGACCTTCGGGATTCGTGTAGATCCTCCAACCAAAACGACCTCGTGAATCTGATAAAACAGATTTAACGTTAACTACAAAGTTTACCTGGTCTGGTGACTGGTCTGATTCTTTTGTAAATATTATACTTAACAAATTATATTTTCAAGAAAAAAAAGGATACCACCAAGAGTCTATAAAAACAAGCGAATTTACAATTGTAGTTATAAAGTTATTACTAACCCGGTTCTTATCCATCTTTGCATCACGAAGGCACTTCTCCACAGGCTCCATGCACTTCATGAACAAATCCATGTTCATCTCTTCAAACCTGGCCCTCGTAATGGTAGCATAGAAATCAATCCCTTCAAACAGAGAATCGATCTCAATCGTGGTCTGAGCAGTTGATGACAGAGTTCTCTTCGCCCTCTCACAGGCCGTCCTCAGCCTCCTGAGGGCCCGTGCGTTGCCACTGATGTCCTTCTTGTTCTTCCTCTTAAACTCTTGTACGAAGTGGTTCACAAGGCGGTTATCGAAGTCCTCTCCACCGAGGTGAGTGTCTCCGGCAGTTGCCTTCACCTCAAAGATGCCTTCCTCGATGGTGAGGATCGACACATCGAAGGTCCCGCCGCCAAGATCGAAGATCAACACGTTCTGCTCTCCGACTCGAGATGCTTTCTTGTCTAATCCGTACGCGATGGCAGCCGCCGTTGGTTCATTGATGATCCGGAGCACGTTGAGGCCAGAGATCGCTCCGGCGTCCTTGGTAGCCTGTCTCTGAGAGTCGTTGAAGTAGGCAGGTACGGTGACGACAGCGTTCTTGACGGTTGTCCCGAGGAACGACTCCGCAACCTCCTTCATCTTGACGAGCACCATCGACGAGATCTCCTCCGGCGAGAACTGCTTCTGCTCGCCCTTGTGGGTGACGACGATCATCGGCTTATCTCCTGGGCCGGGAACCACCTTGAACGGCCAGTGCTTCATGTCGGCCTGCACAGAGGAGTCAGAGAAGCGCCGACCGATGAGACGCTTGGCATCGAAGACGGTGTTCTGGGGATTCATTGCGACCTGGTTCTTGGCGGCGTCGCCGATGAGCCGCTCCGTGTCCGTGAACGCCACGTAAGAAGGTGTGGTGCGGTTGCCTTGATCGTTGGGGATGATCTCTACACGATCGTGCATCCAGACGCCTACGCAGCTGTAGGTCGTGCCGAGGTCAATCCCGATTGCTTTGCCTTCTCCTTTAGTTGCCATGATTCTTGCTTCTTGATAGCTCGCTAGTTTCAGATTCTCACGGTTTCTTTTGCACAACTGATGAGTTAGTTTCAGAGGGAAGGGGGGTGGGGGAGTTTATAGGGAGAGTGAACGGTGGAATGAGGATGAGGAAAGATGAGACAGGTGGCCGTGGAATCGAGAGCATTCGAGAAGTGAGTATAGTAAAGCAGCGGGAGCAGACCAGAGAGTTCTGGAATGACGGTAGTTTGGAATTGGATAGATCGCAAGTTCGCTAGAATGTTATCTATATGGGCCCAGAATTGGCCTTTACTGGGGGATCATCTGGGCTTGATAAAGTACTAAATCACTTTATGTTGATGAATCGTTTCTAGTCAGATTTAGACGATGTTAATACAACGGATTTATTTGATAAGTCGAGATTTAAACGATTCAATGAAAGTTTCGATAACTTCAATGGAAAAGGGTATTAGACTGTATGTATTAGTTAATATTTGTAAACCACAATTTTGAGGTTACAATTAATTTTAAAGTTATGTTTTTACAAATCTCTATTATTTCGAGAGGTGATATAACTAACAATTTTTCTTATGCATTTATTAAATTTAAAATTGTTAGCTATGTCACCTCTCAAAATAGTAGAGATTTCTAAAAACAGAACATTAGAATTAGTTGTAACCTTAAAATTGTGGTTTTATCATTTCCTCAAAATTCAACCTATAACATTATCTTGACTAAAAATCCTACTTTCTCTACACATTGTATTAGAGGAGGTCAATAGACAATACATATATCACAACGAAATTCTCATTTTTAACTTCAACATCCATTTTCTCTAACTTCAGTGCAAATTTCTCAGATTTCTCTGAACTTATTACCTTAAAAGACATCATTAGTCAAACAGAGTTGAATAGTATATCAAGCTTCGCTATCAGGTTTTTCAATAATTGTTTTAGAGAGGAGGACTTGCAATTTATAGCCTTTCCAGATTACGTTCTAACAAAAGAGCAAGTATCTTAAGTGGACACTGATTAGGCAGTGATCTGAATGCCAGTTGGTTGATGGTCATGAACTTTTCGTCTTAGCTTCGACGAATATGCAAGAAGGGAAGCGCAACATTAGGGGTTCCTCTGGGTCCCACTGCGATGCTTAAATGAGTATACTGTGTGTATTAACTCAAAATGTAAAGTAGTATATGTAAAGCATAAGTATTTATAAGGATGGAAGACCAAACCGTTTTGGTAACCGAATATATATATAAATATTGCACTGTTGCAGATAAGAATAGCAGATATTACCGTTATCACGTAATATTACAATTGCCTTATGTAATCTTTGTAGAATATGTGCCCAAGATATGCGGGACATAGTAGATGTATATTCAGAGTCGGTTATGGGACCAAAGTTGAGAAGTTAGACTCTCTTGGCGAGCACTCTCATGGCGAGCGCAGTGAGAGACTTCAGTTGTGGTTTTGGCGACCCCTTCGAGTTGTGGTGATCACTCTAGTTTTGAGTTTGATGTTGGACCGCTCTGAAGGGCTCCAGTTTACCCTAAGTGTGGATCAATTTCGTCTTGAATGGTTTGGGCTTAACCCATCTGAAATGATATTGGTTCAATGAGGCCTGCTGAGTTTTGTGCCATATTGGTGTGTCACTATCGAAACCTAACATTTTCCCCCGAAGCTTGGGTGAAGTTTCTTCAATCGAGCTTGATTTGTGAGGAAGGATTGAGATAGTGACTTCTTGATTGGACATTCGATGTCTTGTTTAATCTTTGTGCCCTTCAATGCTCTGTATCCTTTGACGAACAGTTTTGGTTTCTAGAGTTTTAGAATGTTGATCCTTTGCCCTTTTGGGGAATGCTTTTGTTACCAGGGCTCGTGGATGCTGATTCGCTACTCTTTGGCGAACACTACCATTGCTAAGGTTTTAGGAAAGGCTTACTAGAGCTCATTGGTGAGCACTTTTATTTGTAGGGTTTTAGGCATTTATTGAATGCACTGTTTATGGATGAAAAGTCAAAAAGTCGTCAGTTGCATGCACGTCTCTTCGACTACCGTAGTAGGGGATAGGCTAACACCTTTTTGTACCGTTCCGACTCTTTGTCTCCCCGATACAACCCTTTGATTCTGACATTGCTTCGGTGTTTGCCCAAAAATGGGTAATCATTGACTGAGTTTCTCGAAGACAACCGCTAGTTTTCCCCATATTTGGCTATAAAAATCCAACTTTTGTCACTTAGCACTTTACGCGTCCTAAGATTTCTTATTCTCTGAGTTTTCGAGTGTTTTTATGATCCCCCTTGTGCTTTCATCTTTGTTCAACCTTTTCCATTACCAGTAAAACTTTCTGTAACAATGGTTGGCAACAAGAACCAAACCTCCAACAAGGCTTCATCCTCCAAACCTTGTCCGACCCATTCTTCATCCGGGAAGAAGGATGGTCCTAGGGTTTCAAATTCCCCCTAGGAATTAGGTTTTCTCACACTTTGGTGTCTGACCAGAGGGTCTCTATGCCGAAACCGACCTCCGGAGGACATACTGCCACACCTATTGTGGTGGACATGTCTGAAGCCAACGTTCCGGTCTTCTCTCCCACATGTATTTTTCTTGTATTTTCTTTTCTTTTTGAGTAGTAGAGTTTCCTCTTTTATGCAATTTTAGTATTGTTCTTGCATTTGCCATGATGTTTTTATATATTAAACTCAATGAACTGAGGTCGACTCAGTTTAAGGTCGTGGTTGTTTTGACGAACCTGGAAAAACAGATGCACCTAGATACCCAGGTCTAGGGTTGCATTATCCGCGGGAAGGAGAGGTTTACATTTATGCGGCCCAGATTGATGTTGGGTTGCGTTTTCCTATTTGTTAAGACTTGAAGGAGCTCTATTGTTATTACGGGATATGTCCCACGCAACTGGTACCCAACGCCATCTGGATGTAGGTTGGGCTGGTACCCAACGCCATCTGGATGTAGGTTGGGTTTAAGTTCATGTGTATGCCTCAAGGATGGACGTATTCGCTTTCTATTTTTGGTGTTTTACCGGTTAGCTGATGCGACTAATCATCTTTATCATTTTCAAACTCGTTGGCTGAAGTTTGAGGAGTGGAGGGCCCCAAGCTTGCATCTGAGTAGAGTCGCCGAACTTAGTCTCCATGAACTGTTGTTCGCCCGCATTACCACAGGTGTTTCGTGGTGTCATGATGTGTTGTCACGTTCCGACAAATAGCGTCGGACAACACTTAATCTTTATTTTCAGAAAGTTAAAGACCATATCAAGAATTTAATACCTAAATTAGTGGAAGCAAACTTCTTCTTACTAATAATTTCTCATTTCATTAGACTAATATTTTATCTTCTATAATATACAACTACTGTCATTTTGTATCTAAATCAAGTTTGTCAAAACAGAACTCCACGTAAAAGTTTTTTCTTCTGTGTATCCTAACCTGTAAATCTGGAAGAGAATATCATGTTAGAATAGAAAATATAGAGATATAATGTTTGTATTTAGGAAATAAATCTCATGCAATATTTCCTATTGTAAACATTTTCTGATACCTAGATAAATTATAGAATATAAATAAAGTATTATAAGTAAAGAATGAACCACATAATTTTTACCAAGAATTTTCACTGTTCTCGTGTGTCCTTCGGTTATGTTCCTCTGTGTATTCATCATGGTATCAGAGATGGAATTATCGAGAAATTAAAGATCAGCCTTTCTCAACATTCATCATCTACCAGATCGTGAATTTTTTTTAATCCATGGAAAAATTTGAAGATGGTAGTGTCAATTCCGGTGAACATGGTACAACATAAATCAATTTGGCAGCTCAATTGGCGGCATTACTCTCAAATCTGTCACAACCAAACATTAAGACACATAAACAATCTCTATCAGTCCTAACAATCAACTTGAGTGTAAAACTCAATGAAAATAACTACTCCCTGGGGTCTCGTTTAATCTGTATGAAGATTGGTGGGCAAGGAAACTTCACCATCTCACATGCGTTCCAAATCCACCTGGGACCGAGCACCCGAATTACCCACAGTAGGAATAAGACGATCTAATCGTATGTTTGTGGATGCATAGATAACATAAAATCGGAGTTGGTGCACCAATATGCAGAATTCCCGACTGCAAGAGACCTGTGGAATGGATTATATGCAACTTATAGTAAAGGGAAAGATGGAGTCCAGTTGTTCGATCTGGTTGTCCGAGCAAACAACAACAAACAGGGAAACGATTCCCTTGAAACTCTGTATAGCAAGATGCATAAAATATGGAGAGAAATCGAGTTACGGGATCCTAATCCCATGTATTATCAAGAAGATATCACAATTTGGAACACAAATAGATAAGAAACCAAATTGTATAAGTTTTTGAATGTTGTCAATGATCAGTTCGTTCAGGAGAAAACCCATCGCCTGAAGTGGAGTCAACATACGCTACCATACGGTTCGAAAGGGACCGGAGTTTGGTCAAGAACGCACCAAGAAGGGACATGGAAACAATAAGTGCAACCACAAATACCGAAAACGGAACTAGTTTCTTGGTCAAAACTAATTTTTTGGTCAAGAACACATCTCGCTCAGAAGAACCTGATTTCTCCACATGTCACACCACCACGCCGCAATCCGTCATTGGAACAGAAAAATCATCTCGCGCTGGCGTTGACCTGAAGAACATGAGGTGCAACCATTGCGGGAAGTTTCGACATAGCAAGGCCAACTGCTTTCAGCTCAATGGATTTCATGAAGGATGGAAGAGACAACGACAGGACGAAATCGGGGTCGGGATTGGTGTTGTGAACATGGCCAAAGCAACAATCGGTATCGAAAATCACGGAGCAACGAAAGGACCGGCCAGATTGGAGGAACAAAGATTGACGAAGAGACAAGGAGAAGAGTTAGGGTTTGACAAATGAATTAGGTATATGGTTAAGATGGGGGAAATTACCATCTTACCCTCATACATCTCCCTATATTCAATTTAAACCTTCATGTTTTTAGTTGAATAATTCAGACCCAGAAATTAGTATTAGTTAGCTTGATATGTCCTTTTTTGGGAAATGAACATATAATCCTCTTGCTATTTGATTGTGGAACTACAAACACTATGACCTATGACAAGAAGGACTTTATTAGTCACTCAGTACTTAGTAGAAAAATGATTCAAATTGCAAATGGAGACTTGTCAAAAGTCCATGGAGCAGGAACAATTGCACTATCGTCGACACTGCAATTACAAAATTGTCTCTATGTGCCAAGTTTGTCATGCAAACTTCTATCTATTAGTCATGTGACAAAAGAATTAAATTGTAAGGTACTGATGTATCCAAGTTTTTGCTTATTGCAGGATATTCATTAGTGGAAAGTTATTGGACGTGGTGCTGAGTATCAGGGACTGTACTATGTGAACGAAGTGACTCAACACGGAACTACAGAGCTTGCTCACAGGACAGTTGACTGGAAACAATTGTTGTGGAACCGAAGATTGGGACATCCGTGTGTAGGGTGTCTTCATTAATTATTTCCTAAGATACTTTCTTGATACACATATTTCCTGTGAGACGTATTCTTGCTAAAAGTCATAAACAGACCTATTTACAGTCTAATTCTAGGGCTAAGTCCGTTTTTCCCTTGTTCATTCAAATGTATGGGGTCCTTCCCCAATAATGGTACTTGCATGTCTAATAATGGGTTCAAATATTTTGTACTCTTTATAGATGATTTTTCTCGCATGACTGGGTATACTTTCTAAAACATAAGTTTGAAGTCGTGTCTAAGTTTGTAGAATTTCACAACTTAGTTCAAACACAGTTCCATCATCAAATTCAGGTCCTTCGCTATGATAATGGTGAAGAATATGTCAACTATATACTTAAAACAATATCTAGGAAAATGTCATTATTCACTAAACTTCCTGTCTGTATGTATACACCACAATAAAATGGGGTAGCGAAAAGTAAAAATCGTCATATCCTGGAAATGAAAAGACCTCTTATGCTCAAGTTGTTTTTGGCCTGAAGCAGTTGCAACCTTGGTCTATCCCTTTAATCATCTACCCACCAATGTATTAAAACTTCAAACACCCCTCCAGATCTTATCCAATCATATGAGTGTTCCAATAGCCTTGATACTCCAACCACGTGTCTTTAGATGTTCTGTTTTTGTTCATATTCCTAAAATAGAACACTCTAAATTTATTCCTGCTCTGTCAAATGTGTCTTTGTGAGGCATGGAATACATCAAAAAGGTCACCGTTGCTATATTCCCCACAATCATCGTATGTATATCACAATGAATTGTAACTTTCTTGAAACAGAGTACTACTATTCCGAGGAATCAAGTTTGACGCAATCTACTGCTACAGGGGAGAGTGTAAGTATCTAATTAGATTAGTTGATCGCTCCAGTGTGACCCAAAATAATCCCAACAGAGTAAGTTGGCAGAATCACTGAGACGTTGAATCATATAGTACAATCTCCTGATGTCTTGGACATGTTAACCCCGACAAATATTCCTAAGGTTAGTAGCCATACCAACGGTGGGGTAACTCATATCTTTAATAATTCTCAAACTTCCGCACATAAATCTAATTATACCATACCATAAGTGGAAACTGTACAAGAGACAAAGACAGTTAAACCAGCTCAGGAAAAGTATGTGTTACCAGTGAGGAAGAACATAGGCATTCCTCATGTACGATATGAACCAGAGTACAACCCTAAAGCAAGTCGGTATCTAGTAGCAAATCTGGTCAGGGGGAGCTTGTCACCAAATGCATGTGCCTTACACTCAGGAGATACCTAAAACAGTAGAATCAACACTAAAGGTCCTAAAATGGTGTCAAGCTATGAAGATAGAGATGGAAGCGTTAGAGAAAAACGAGACTTGGGAGAAGAGTGTCTTACCACACGGAAATAAGGTGGTAGGATGTCGGTGGGTTTTTACCATAAATCATCATGCAGATTGATCAAGTGAACGATACAAGACACAGTTAGTAGCCAAAAGCTATACTAAGACATACAATATTGATTACTCAGATACCTTCTATCCAATAGCTAAAATCGATACTATCAGTCTTATTTTTCTTAGCGGCTAATCGGAACTGGACACTCCACCAATTTGACTTAAAAAAACGCATTCCTACATGGTGGTCTGAAGGAAGAAGTCTATATGGAACCACCTTCAGGTTTCAAGACAGGATTTCATGGCTCGGTTGTGTGTAAACTGAATTAGGCATTATATGGATTGAAACAGTCACCCAGAGCATGGTTTGGAAGATTCACTGTTGCTATGAAGAAATATGCCCACAAACAGAACAATTCAGACCGTACATTGTTCTTCAAGAGGAAAGGACGGGTGACGTGCCTAATTATTTATATTGATAAAATGATTATTACATGGGATGATATCGAGGAAATGTCTCGACTCAGGAAAAATTTATTCCAAGAATTTGAGATAAAGGACTTGGGAGAGCTCAAGTATTTCTTGGGGATTGAAGTACTATGGTCTAAGACAGGTATTTTTATCTCACAAAGAAAATACATCTTAGATTTACTAGTAAAGACAAGCTTGATTGATTGTAGGGTTAATTACTTAATTGGTTACACATGTATCACCGTAGTGCAGAATGGTTACACATGTTTCAAAATGTGATTAATTGGTTTTGCTACGTGACTAATTGGTTATACATGTTTTTCCCAATATGATTAATTGATTATTCCATAAGAAAACCGTTAATTTTACCGTTAATTAATATTTTTAACATATTTTTGAATTATCAAATGACTATTATGCCCTTAATTGTTCATCTTTATGAAACCAGACCGAAACATGGTTGATAATCCATTCCTCCATTTACTCTCCCGGATTAAAGGAGTTCAAATTTCACATTGAAGTAATCATGTATTCTTGAAATCAAACAATTATGGGCATTTCACCAATTGGTCTGCATATGATTACAACCATGGATGAAAAACACTAGGAAGAAACAAAACATTATTTCCGACGAGCTGGGTTGGCTTTCTCAAGACTGCGAGATGGACTTCTCAAGGAGACCACTTGGTTGGATTTCTCAAGATGACGAGTTGGAATCTGTGAGGCTGTGAAGGGTTTTCTTCTTCAATTGATCTGCGAATGGGTCTTCTTCATCAATTGAAGAACAGCTCGGAGCCCATGTCTTCCTCAAGATAAATGAAACTTCTCTTGTTTGTGGAACCACGTGCATCGACTCTCGGTTTATAATTGTCGCAGTTAATTTCATGCAACCATATAGACTTTTTACCTCGTATATCCATTCATACCACAACAAACTGACCAGTTACTGCATCATGAAGACGTAAAGACCCATCTTTCATCAAATTGAGGCTCAGGCTCTTGAATCTCTCTCTAGGGTTTTGCCTATATGCCTTCCTCCAATTTGTTCCCGTCTTCATCATCACGAAAAATTCATCATAACGTATTTGGTCGTCCTGAAAGTGAATTGAGGCCGTTGAAGCACCACTTGAAGAAAAAGTACATAAAATAGGAAGTGCCAATTATAGAAAATGGACTTCAATCGTCTTCATTAAATCAATTTATCCATTTAACCTGACTCATCTTTCAAAGCCTCACGCAGCTCCTCCATTGCAATAAACCCACTGTCATCTTTATCGAAGAACATAAATTCCCTACGGAAATGCTCTTCATTTTCCATCCTCTGCAAATGTATCGTCATTGCGACAAACTCTCCGTAGTCCAGCACTCCATTGTTATCAACATCAACATGTGAAAAGAGTTTAAAAATACAATTTTTAAGATGATTTGAATAGAAAAAGAAGGTTATGTGGCGGGTTTAGTAAACAGAAAATCAAATTAATATATACCAATTCCATCAGCATTTTAATCTCCGGTTCTGCCAACTGTGAGCCGACCTTCTGAATACTAGTCTTCAGTGTTTGGCGGGGGCAAGAGCGGTCTGGGAGGAAGAGGATGAGGCAATCTGGAAGGAAGAGGAAGATTCAGCGAGTAGGTAGAAGGAGGGGTGAGCTGGGATGGGAGTAGACGGGAGGTGGGTGGGGAGAGCTGGGAAGGCCTTCATTAGATTGGGGTTGAGGGGTAATGTTGCCATTTGATATATTAGAATAGTGACTAACGGTGATTTCTGACGATGAACAGTAGAAAAACCAATTAGTCACATAGCAAAACCAATTAATCACATTTTGAAACATGTGTAACCATTCTGAACATTGGTTAAACATGTGTAACCAATTAAGTAATTAACCCTTGATTGTAAGCCCGCACACACCAATTATATTGAATCATGGTTTGAAGATAATAGAGGGAGCAAAAATGACAGATCAAGCTCGTTACCAACATCTAGTAGGGAAGTTGATCTACCTATCGCACACAAGACATGATATTGCATATGCAGTAGGTTTGTTGAGTCAATTCATGCATAAGTCGCAAGCAGACCACATGAAAGCTGCTCTACGAGTTATCCGATACTTGGAGGGGTCTCAAGGAAGTGGAGTATTGTTCAAAAGGAATGGTCACCTAGATGTATATGCATATACAGATGCTGACTGGGCAGGCAATCTAGTAGACACAAGGTCAACTTCAGGATACTTCACTTTGGTTGGAGGGAATCTAGTTACCTGGAAGAGTAAGAAGGAGAAGTTCGTGTCACTCTCAAGTGTTGAAGCAAAGTTTAGGGGAATAGCTCGAGACTTGACAGAAGTGTTGTGGTTACGAAAGCTATTAGCTGAATTTGGTTTCCATATAAAAGGGGAATGCGGAATAATGTGTGATAACTGTGCAGCCATTAGTATTTCACAAAATCCAGTACAACACGACCGCATGAAACACGTTGAAGTTGATCGACACTTTATTAAGGAAAAGTTGAAAGATAAAATAATTGTTCTGCCGTTTGTGCGCTCTGAAGATCAACTGAGAGATATTCTCACCAAAGTTGTAAATGGAAGGATATCCAGAGAGGTCCTATGCAAGTTGAATATTGGTGATCTCACTATTTCACTTGAGATGAGTGAAATGAAATACCTAGATATAGAAAGTGTGTATTTAGGAAATAAATCTCAATACAATTTTTCGTAACATTTCTTAATACCTAGATACCATGTATAGACTATAAGTATAGTATTGTAAGTAAATAATAAACAACATAAGTTATACCAAGAAATCCATTTTGACCAAATATCCCTGTATGAATTGTCGTACAAGAGAACCCGTCTTCCCCGATAAATGTCCTACCACTATTTTCTATGTTGTAGTCGATATTACACCTCACAACTTGTATCATGCTGACAACATAGACTAAGTCCAACCATTTTTACAGATGAACACACCACCATTAAAACCAGCTTAGTCATCTCCATTTCATTAACAAATCGATCCAAAGGAGGCAGTGCGTGTGGTCCAAGCACTATTATGGAACCAAGGACAACTAGTTAGTAAGTAATAGAAACCACAAAGTGAGAGTGGGAGTACATCGGAAGAACCAATTGTCTCCCGATTGTAAGAGCGTGTAGACATTTGACAGCGCGATAGAGATGTTTTTTTTCCAACATACTCGTTTCATTTGATGAAATAAAACTGCGTGACATGATGTCACAGGAGTTCGTTATTACAATCATTCGCTAATAAACAGATAAGTGGGAGTGGGGGTCGGGAGACCCAATCGTTAAGAAGCACTCTCATCCTTGCTTGCTTCGCTATCCAATCTGTCATACCATCTCAGATTTGTTTGATGACCATCTGGGAGTCGGATTCAAGAATTATGTTACTCCATCTCCTTTCCTTTGCTAGTCTTATCCCTTCCTGTATTGTCATTGCTTCCATTGTCGTGACATTGTCGCTCTGAAGCCTCCTGTTAATGCCTCTGATAACTTGCCCTTGTCCATCGCGTGCTAGTGCTACCACCCCGATCCCAGCCGTATGTGTTCTTTGGCACCACGAGGCATTGCAGTTGAGTTTGATCGATCCAGTGCAGGGTTTCTCCCACTTGCGACGTTGTCCGGTCGGTCGATAGAGATGGTGGATGGACAAAGGGATGAACAAACACACATTACTGCACCACAATTATACAATGTTGCTGCAGAAAAATAGAGAAAAAAAAAGTGTTAATATATTAATTCTACTATTTGTATTTTATTAAAAGTGTAGAAAATTACGTCAGTTTATTTTTAGTAGAGTAATTTTAGTTTGACCCTAAACTTATTTTGTGTTCTAGCCTCTTAAATACTAGAAGGAAATATTAAATAATTATTTTTTTTTTAAATGTAAAACTTCCTAATTTTCTTATATATTCAGTTTTTTTTTATAGAGAAATAAAGTATAGACTACATACTAAGTAATACAGATAGGATAACTCTAGGATGAGTTTCCCTAATTATCAAACCAAAGAAGACTGAACACCTCCATATGTGATTTTAGCGAAGTGGTAAATTGCTTATCCATTTTTACCGCATTCTTAGCGAAAGCGTTCGCTACTCCATTCTTCCCGGAATATGTTTTGTATATTGAATGTCTTAAAATCCGAGATCAGCTTCCTGCAATCTGAAATTATGGCAATGAGAGATATGTTAGCATATCATCATGAATGATCAAATTTATCGCTTATTTTGCATATGATTATATCGTGAATTGGTTATATATTCTAACATACTATTCAGATTAACATTTGCACTAGAATTAAACATAAATTAAGTTTAGAGACAAAATAAAGCTACTTTGGTATTTTAAAAAAACGACCTAACTTTTTGCACTTTTGAAAAAATGCTGCAATTTTTATTTAAATTATGTATCTTTTTGTAAGGTGATAATGTTAAAATAACCACTGAGCAATATTCCTTTGTGGTTGTTTTTGTGAATGGAATCCATTCAAGATGATTTGGGTGTCTAGTCATCATCATCCTATGTGAACTGAGAAATGATTATGAAACCCCACCACATCCACCAATAATATAGTTGATACTTTTTTAAAAAACACATATTTGTTTATAATGTATATCCGGGGAGCATGCTACACATGTTATTAGGAATGTTGTATATCTTCAACATTGTCATTATTACGACTACTAACTACTATAGCTATGTAGATGCAGCATGAAAGTAGCTTGCTTCTTCAAATGAGAAAATGGGTCTCAAGTCCTTCTTCTTCCTTCTTCTACTTCAATTCCAATACCAACTCCTCTTCTTCTTCTTCTTCCCCTATTCTGTAGAATCAACTCCTCACCACACAATCTGGACAGACCATGCGGCACTGTTGGAATTCAAGAAGCGTATCAAGTCTGACCCTTTGTCCGTTCTCAGCAACTGGAATGAGACAGTCCACACCTGCAACTTTCACCATGTCCAATGCGACAGGAAGCACCACCGTGTGGTCAGTCTAAGTCTCATAAATGTTAGCCTATCAGGGTATATCTCCCCTTTCATTGCAAACCTCACAGGCCTCCGCTATCTCCAACTTGCAACCAATGACTTGACTGGCATCATCCCGACTGAGATATCATCCCTCCGATATCTTCGCATACTCAGATTGGAGGGCAACAAACTGGTAGGTACTATCCCAGATTCAGTAGGTCTTCTTCCAAGAAAAGAGTATGTAATTTTGAATGATAATGCATTCTCCGGTACCATTCCGGTGTCACTGTTCTCAAACTGCTCCAGACTAAGCAGGTTAGACCTTTCTGATAACAATTTCTCTGGTAGCATTCCGATGGAGATCGGAAACTGCCCGAATCTGTCCATCATTAACTTATACAACAATCAATTCACAGGGACACTTCCTTCTTCATTCATGAACCTCACCTATTTAGACCTCATAGATATAGAGTATAACCACTTCTCAGGTGAACTCCCTTCTGAGATCATCTCCAACCTTCCAAACATTGAGTATATTCATTTGTCGTACAACGATATGATTAGCCAGAACTCAGATATCTTCTTCACCGCACTTAAAAACTGCACAATTCTGCTGGAACTCGAATTGGCGGGGATGGGACTTGGCGGGACTTTAGCACATTCCCTCGATCACCTCAGTGTTTATTTAGTAAGCCTTTACCTACAAGATAATAGATTTCGAGGTCCAATCCCCGCATCACTGGGAAGATTCCCGGATCTTACAGTCATAAATTTAACATCGAATCTTCTCACTGGGTCGATTCCAGGTGAGATTCAGCAGTTGCATAACTTGCAAGGGCTTTACCTGTCCAACAACTCCTTGACCGGAGCCATTCCAGCCGCACTGGGTCAGTTAAAGATATTGACAGAGCTCGATCTATCAAGAAACAAGCTATCCGGCGAGATTCCGGAAGAACTTGGTGGTTTGGTTGATTTGCTTTTACTTTCCCTTCACAACAACGCTCTTTCAGGGAAAATACCGCCGGCAATCGGCAAGCTGATCCAACTAAACAAGCTAGACTTGTCATACAATCAGCTCAACGGAAGCATCCCATCTGATATTATCGGAATCCATGAACTCAGACTATTTTTGAATCTCTCCCATAACGCCCTCGAAGGGCCTCTTCCTATCGAACTCAGTAAGCTCGAAAAAGTACAAGAGATTGACGTGTCGTCAAATAAGCTCACTGGAAGCGTCTTTGCGCAGATATCGAGTTGCATTGAGTTGAGAGTTGTAAATGTCTCCAACAACTCAGTGGGAGGGACACTTCCAGATACCCTAGGCGACTTGAAAAACCTCGAGTCTCTTGACGTTTCCATGAACAACATATCCGGACCTGTCCCTGTCAGCCTCGCTAAAATCCAAACTCTCAGTTTCTTGAACCTCTCTTTCAATAAGTTTCAAGGCTTGATCCCTCAAGGTGGGGTTTTCAATATCGTCACACCTGATTCCTTTCTGGGAAAACAGCAACATCTGTGTGGGGTTCTTCTGGAGGTCACCTGCCATCGAAATAAGCATTGGTTTCGATCCAGGGTCTTTGTTGCCGTCTTTGCTCTGGTCCTATCTGTCTCAGCGTGTCTCACAATCATATGCTGCATCATTGTGCTCGGCCGCATCCATGTTTTCCTTTCATCAAGGCAAATCGAAGCAGCAGCAGCAGATGAACCTAAATCTATTGACTTAGTCCACAACTTTCCCAGAATTACGCATAGGGAGCTTGTAGAGGCTACTGGAGGATTTGATCAGCAGAACTTGATTGGATCGGGCAGCTATGGCCGGGTTTTCAGGGGAGTTCTTCCGGATGGAACAGTGGTGGCAGTGAAAGTGTTGACTGTGCAATCTGGAAACTCTACAAAGAGCTTCAACAGAGAATGCCAAGTACTCAAAAGGATCAGGCACAGAAACTTGATCAGAATCATAACTGCTTGCAGCTTACCTGACTTCAAGGCCCTTGTTCTTCCTTATATGGGGAACGGGAGCCTCGACAGTTGTCTATACCCACATTCACAGTTTCGTCGATTAGGGTCTGGATCCTCCTCGGACTTGAGTCTCCTCCAGAGAGTCAATATCTGCAGTGACGTAGCTGAAGGAATTGCCTACCTCCATCATCACTCCCCTGTTAAAGTCATACATTGTGATCTAAAGCCGAGCAATGTTCTTCTTAATGACGACATGACGGCTCTGGTCTCGGATTTCGGAATTGCCAGATTAGTCACAGCAGCCGGTGGAAACCCTGCACTGGTTGAGAACATGGGAAACTCCACCGCAAATATGTTAACTGGATCGATTGGATACATAGCTCCAGGTAATGTTAGTTCAGAATTATTCTGTTGAAGTAAACGATGTTGTTAAATTTCACATATTCCATTTTCTTGAACAGAATATGCTTTTGGGTCGAGCACATCAACAAAAGGAGATGTGTACAGCTTTGGTGTGCTAGTTCTTGAGATGGTGACGAGGATGCGACCGACTGACGACATGTTTGGTGGAGGACTAAATTTACACAGATGGGTCAAAAGCCATTACCATGCAAGGATTGAAAGAGTCATTGATTCGTCACTGCTAAGATCTTTGAGGGATCAATCTGCAGAAATGCAGAAGATGTGGGAAGTTGCAATTGTGGAGCTCGTTGAGTTGGGAATTCTTTGCACACAGGACTCGCCTTCCACGAGGCCTACAATGCTGGATGCTGCTGATGATTTGGATCGGCTCAAGAGGTATCTTTGTGGGGATACAACTGCAACGTTTGCCTCTTCTCTAGGAATTTCTTCCTCCAATCTAGATGATGATTAGTACGAAGAGAAAATCCCTTCTTTATGGAAATGAATAAGCAGTTGTATGCAGTTTATGGAATGAATATCTGATATATTTTAACTTGGGCATGATATACATATTATGATCGACAATTTATAACACGACACAATTAAATAATCTGTAATGATCAACATTTATATGTACTAGTGAATTTGGCATGTGCGGTATACATGCGATAAATTTAATGTTAAATTATATTAACTGAAAATTGTAGTATAAAATGACTGAATTAATCTGCTTAAAAATTACAATTTTAATAAAAAACTATAATTGAAAAATAGATTCTTTAGCTTGAGAAAAATCATTATAATTGTTCATTCAAAAGAAAAAACAATGGTATTATCTTTCTTCATGTTTCTTTCTAAATATTTACTAAAATATAATTTTCGTCAAAAGGTAAAATGAATTTATTAAATATAATAATATTACACATCAATCATCAATTAATATTTTATTTAAAAATATTTTTTATTTTTTAAAAAGAGGAATATTTTTTCAATTAAATTAATAATAATAAATTTTAAAAAAACGACTTTAGTACAATAATTTACGAAAAAAAAAACATAATATTATATATTAATCGGTAAATTTAATACTTTGAATTTTTTTTATAAATATTGTTGACAATATGGAATATTTATATACTTTTCACCTTCTAAATTATTTATAGTTATTATTTTAATCAGTATATCTAATATTATTAAAGTTGACTTAATTAGTAAGAATCATTAAAACTGAATTTGTATAAATGAGCAAATAAATATCATGCATAATAAAAGTATATGTTTTGTATTATGCATAACTCAAAGTAATTTTTTTGGGATATAACAAATATCATTGTCCCTTGTCTTATATCCAGCAAAACCTAATTTGAATTAAACATTTGTTGTTTGTATTTTAAGGGTTAATAAAATAAAATGATGCACCGTACCATATATTTGTATTATACATATATACATTAAATACATCTTCAATGTAGATACGAAATACATCGTTGGAATTACCTAAACTCTAACAAAGTAATAACATGATATTATAATACATACTACTCAACTCATGCAAATTTGGCAAAGATTTTCATGCAAATAGAAAAAAAAAAATAGTAGAATGGAAAGGAAAAAAAAAAACTAATTTTCCAAATATGTAAGTCTAATATGATACACGCATTAATTCACACAATAATACACATATATGCACGATTTATACCTTTATTATTTATACTGAACGCGTTATGTGATCCATTATCAAATATATTCATTATTATAATACAAAATAACCTTATTGGTAACTAATAGATATAAAATGGATATAATTTCAAATCTAGTTGTCCATATTATTCATTTTGGCGGTTGGAGCAAGTATTAGAGTAAGGACAAATATTTAAACTAAAAAATTCAATGGGGGAAAATGTATGGTTTAAAATAGCTAAATTAATTAGGGATAAGTATGAAATTGCACCCGGATGTTTGCAAGAATTGGTAATTGCACCCATGATGTTTGTTCTTACACCCATATGTTTACACTTGTTTGTAATTGAGCTTTTCCATCCAATTCAGAGTAACCGTTAAATAAATGGCATGTGCTGTCCATGTGTCATATATCTGACCTGATATACCGAAAATACCCCCAGCCTTTTTAATTAATTGTCAAAGCCAATTGGTTCTCATTTCATATCAGCCAACGTCTTCCCATTTCATATCAGCCACACCGCGTCTTTGAAGCTCCCAGGTCTGAATCAGCAAGTTTGTCCAGCATGGGTGGTAAGTATGATGAATGCTCTTCTCGTTCTTCTTCCTCTTGGGCATCGAAGCCGAACATGACATCCATGGAACCCCTGTGCTACTACCAACTCCAATGTCGTGCGACAACAGCGGGGACGAATAAAAATTTCGGTCGGGTGTTCTTTGCATGTCCAAGATACTAGGTAATGAAGCCAATTTCTTGTGTTAATTGCGGTTATATGACCGATTGGTCTACGGTGAACCAATTTGGGATTTTATGAAACCCTAATTTCTTGTTACTACTATGAAGCCATCAAGTTCTTTGAAGAGGAGTTGCGATTTCTTTGCTTGGGCAGATCCACCTATGTGTGTGTATGGAAGGAGAGCCGTGACCAAGTTTATGTTAAAGGAATCCGAACTCAACAACCAAATTTATGTGTTACGTAGCAGAAATCAGCAACATCTGTGTGTTATAGTGTTCTTAGTTTTCGTTGTTGCTGGACTTATGTTGAAGATGTAGCTGTGTTTAAAACTTTTGTTGTATAGTGTGTACGTTATGTACGTTGTCATTCAGTTGTACTTGATGATTGTTTAATGAAGACATTGTGGACTCATAAGTTGTGTACGTTGTTATTCAGTTGTACCTTATGTTTCTTGTAGTGTTTGGTTTTCCACCCTTATGTTTGGCAAAAAATTGGTAAACGCACCATATTTATTGACATACAGCATACCAACCAACCTGTTATCCAACAGAACATAAACCAACAGAACACACAAACCAACAGAACACCAACAAACCTGTTTTAACCTAATATCCAACAGAACACAAACCAACAGAACACACAAACCAACAGAACACAAACAAACCTGTTTTAACACAAACGAAGGTTCCACAGACCTAATATCCAACAAGATAGTATCCGACACAACTGTTCAACCAACCTAATATCCAACAAAATGTAGTCACCCAACCTAACAAACCAAAATATCACTGCAACATCAGCGCACCGAACATACTACAAAATATCAGTGCACCTAACAAACATACTATCACTGAGTAGATCGTCGCCCAAACCGGGGTGAAGTGCGAGTACCCTGAACTGGTTTCTTCTTCCTTGTTTTACCCGTTTTAAGTGGTTGGGGAGATAAGACTAGTGCCCGACAACGTGATAACTCTGGGGCAGTTGATCTCACCTGCACAAAATCGTCGTCCAAATCTATGATCACTGGCGCCGCCTTCTTCGTAGACGGGCGTAGAACCTACATAAAGAGAAATATATTTAGACGTTGTCCATATGTCCATTAATCGTAAATAGCCAAATTTCATACCGTCACAAAATCATCGTCCGAATCGACGTTGATTGTGGCCGCCCTTGATGAAGATGGGGTCGCCTTTGACGAAGATGTAACACGCCAATACAAACAATTGAGGCTGAGTTAAAAACTAAGAATGATTCATTCTTTGATTTTCCTACAATTGAGGTCGAGCAAATATTTCCCTACACCCTTTGATTTTTTTGGAGACTCATTTTGCTATGGTTATTTAAGCTGCAGGATTATTGTTTTGCTTGTCCCATTTGACAGTTTGTTGTTGGTAAATAGCATTATGCAGTTGGTTCTCTGCACAATGACTGGTGTATAGAGTTCCTGTGAAAGGCAGAGTGCATTTTCTTCCGTGCCTGTCCATACAATCAGTGGTTAGAACTTTGCAGAATGCTAGGGAAATGACAGTTCAAGTTCAACACGCAAGAAGCATCATAATCTGGAGCATCCAAGCAATTAAGAGAGCATGCTAGAAATATGATCCTGTTATCATATCTGCAGATTACTTGGTGGAAAATGTAGGATAAAAGCCTCTACCAAGAATCACCCAAACTTTCATTGGTAGAAAGCCACTTCTATCGAGTCAATATGCTAAAGTAATAAGTTAGCTAACTAGTTCAGACATCATATCCCTGCTATGTCAAATTCAGTTGTTTCAAAGAAGTAAATCTACAGATATTTAATTTCTCTGCATTTTTGAAATATGATGGATTATCAAGAGATTCCACAAGAAAATCTCTCCAAACACCAGACAATAGAATCCAGGAATAATTACCCACTCGTCTAATATTCCTAATCGTCGGCTCCAACAATTTGCATTGTGATTGATACGAAGAACCCACATTGAGAAAAATCATTGGCTTCTTTCTATACTCAAAGATAGTCTTAAGAATCACCAAGATGAAAAGAAGCAATTGATGATAATCGATTGATAATATCAAAGTCCCCCAGAATCTCAAAAATTAAGAACAAGATCTTTATGTATGCCTATATTTCCTCGCAACGCTCCAATTGAGCCAATAAATAAGTTGACTAAGTTTAAACACTGAAGATGGCACATTATATGATGAACTCGCTGCATATGGGCTATATTTAGCTTCAACGCAGCTAAACCAAAGGTTCCCCAAATTTAGGCGTGAGGTTCAAGATTACCACCCAACGAATACTTTACCGTCAATCGGAATCCTAATTTGAATCTTGCAACAAACAACCAACTGCGCTCGCTTGTAGGAACGATTTGAGGAAACTTACGGATGATTTTGTAGGAGCTTTCCTAGGTTTTGCTGGAGAGTTAAGTTCAGACTTCAGAGTATTGAGGAGTTGAAATCGAAACAAAGGTGATGGTTTGCCTTAGGGGTAAATTGGTCATTTAACATGGCATCAGTTCAAATTTAACGACGACACGTGCCCTTCACGTGACACTTAACGGGATTTTTTAACATTGGGTGCAATGACCAACAAAATGTAACATACGGGTGTAAATAATTGCGGCAAAAAACATATAGGTCCAACGACAAAAAATTGCAAACATCCGGGTGCAATTTGATACTTTTCCCAAATTAATAATTATATTTTACAGCTAAATTTATACAAAGTCAAAAGTTGATGGGGCAATTACCCCACCCCTACCCCTCCCGTGTCTTGGTGGCTTCGTGCCTGTTCGTAGATAAAGTTTATTCCGTTGATTTTCTGTTGACTTTCAAAATGAGAAGATCGGGATTATGTCGCGATATTAATCTTTCTAAACTTAAGTGAGTATACGAGTTAAATGAGTGATGATATATAAGTAGTTATAGAAAGAAGATTGAATTTGTATAATAATAAATAAATAAGGTAGGAGATAAGCTAGTTATAGGAGATATAGTAATCCTAGTGATTAAGGTTTCATACTATGATTAATATATGGTTAATTACCTGAACTGTTACTTATGTTGGTAGATATGACTGAACGGTTCAAACTTGAGCCAAACTGTTACTCATGTTTCAAAATGTGACTGAACGGTTCAGGTTCATAACTTCCGTTAAACTTGCGCATGTGTTGTTCACGTGACCTTCTGCAAAGCTGAAGTTCTCCAACTACCCCTTTCCTTCTCTATTTACATCCAGCTTCAACCTTCGCAGCAGATCTGAATGCACGAAAGAAGAGCTTGGAAGAAGAACGAAGACCCCACGCAACTACGGAAGAAAGAACAGCTTGGAGAAGCCCCACGCGGCTTGGAGCATGAAGACTGAGGACAAATTTGCTCATTTTGAGATAATTTCATAGTGGGTAACCCTAATTGGTAGCCTTAATTCTTTTTTTTCTTCAATTATTTATCCTTTTCGAATTCTAATATTTGTTTGTTGTTGTAGAATCTCGTATGCGAAAACGCGAGATTTTGAAAGTCGAACCAATCAAAAGTTAGTTGTTGCGTTTGTAATTGTTATTGTTGTTTTTGTTCTATGTTCAATTGTGAAAAATTAGGTCGAGTATGTAGCTACTTAGTATGTCATTTGTCTGTAACTAAAGTATGAAAAACATTGTGTCGTTTGCGAAAAGGATGACCTATTTTTGTGGAGAAGTTGTTAAATAAAGTTGTATGTTAACTTAAATCTTATTAAAAGGTTACTTTAGTTTGGATATTTTGTTATCTAACCGTTACTTAAAAAATTATGAATAGTGACATTCTTGTTGATAACAGTTGATGAGAAAAAGAATCTAGTTGTTGAGAAAATGTAATTTTTCACATTCTTGTTCTTTAATTCTTCATATCGCATAAGAAAAAGGGAATCCCATGTGAAAGAGTTGAATGGTAACATGAGTATTTTTTCATAGATGCTTCCACAACAACTTTATCTTCTTCTAATAATAATAATCTCTTTTTGCGGACTTTAGTGGTGATCCATGTGGATTTTTTTAGTTTGAAACATGATTAGTATTAGTCTGAAACAAAATCATGTTTCTTTAAAGGCACCGCTGAAGAAACATGTTTATTCTCTGGTGATGTTTTTGATAACAAAATCATTTTAGTTTGAATCTCTCCGCCTTCCATTTGTTGATCAAACATGTCTTGCTTCATCTCTGTATAATCATCTTCCTCTCGACATTCTTTTTCTTCTTCCCCATCAAGTAAGCAATCAGATTTCTCAAGCAACTCAACATCATCTGCATTTATCTCTTTAGATTTATCTCCTAAATGGAAACCAACAACTTCCTTTTCATCCTTATCAAAGTTTTTTTTACAGAATTCATCCACCCTCTAATAACTTCTTTCTTCTCTTTATTGGACTCCTCTCGCATCTTCACTTTTATTGCAAGGAAATTGTTGTTCTCCAGAATACTCAAACTTTCACTTTCAATTGAGACTTCAAAACTTAATTAAGCTATAACAGTTCTGCGTTTCATAATCATCACTTTTCTTCTCACTAATTCCTATCTTCTTCTCCGGTGTTCTCACTTCATTTTCTTCATCGCCATCCATAGAGACTCGTTCCCTCGAATGAAATGTTAACAATTTGTGAACAACATAGTCAAAAACACACTGAAAGTTGTTCTAAGTGATGGTTGAGCGGGAGGCATCCTTGCTGAGATTAGCAGAGTCGAACCCGACCCCAAGCAGCTTTAACAAGCTGTATTAAGGCAGCAGTTTGACATGATCATATACATAACATCATAGGATAATTTTTGTTTTCATTTTTGCTTTATGGCTGGCATCTTCTACTTTGGGTAACATACAATTCAGTGGATTCATGCAATATTGCCTCAATTTCTTGACACGTCCATTATTCTCTCTTTTATATCTGTGTATATACATAGATATATGTAGAAAAATATAAAGTAAGACTGGATATACCTATCGAATTTCATTATAAATGAAGTATAAAAAAATGAAGCAAAACTTTTATACTATAACAAAAGAAATAGTGATTCAAGACAATTTTATAAAAGAAATTTGAATATGTTAATATATGATAGTACTTTTAATGATTAAATTTATGTTAGCTATATGGAATCAGTTTTTTAGCATTACTTGATGCATATGATCGTCCTAAAATATAAATCATTCGAATCTTGAAATATTTTTTGTGTGTGATTTTACATCTTTAAGTTTCTATCCATGTGTTAAAAAAATTATTATATTCTTACTCCATGTTTTGATTTGACAAATTTGTTTGCTATATGACTTAACATATACAATTCTGGTACAATTTAAATCTACTCTTATTTTGGCTCTCGAATTATCTTTCCTTTGGGATGGGGCTTTTATGAGTATTGGCCAATTAATCACCTTTTTAATATTTTCCAACTCGATAATTAGTATTTTTATGACGAATAATTTTACACAAATTATTACTCTATATATGTGATCATAGTAAATTTAAGATCAATTCTTATTACATACACAAAAAAACATATGTTTTCCATGATCTTATTTAAGTTTTTTTTATCTCCTCACTCGATGGTCCAATTGCGACAAAATTCATTTTATTCAAATTATTATTCGATAGAGACCGTTTAAATAATTTCTTATTTTGGGCCCTTAAATTTTATGGTATTATTTGAGTTTCAATTGATTTTTCAGTATCTCCTTTATCAGTGCATTGTTTTGAAAATATTATTTTTATTCACATTATTGTACATATATGACCGTGGCACATTTAAGTCATTTTGTATTTCAAAATTAAATTTCATGATAGTGCCTCTTTGCGGTTCAACTAATTATATATCCTAACTCGGATTATGTTTACAACGAAATTAGTTTCATTTATATTATTGGTCTACTTATATGATCATAGAAAGATTCAAATTATTTTTTTGGACAATGAAACATTTTTTTAATTGTACACTTTTAAATTTCATCACAAATGAAGTACTCAGTATAGAGACATGGGAAAAAATTGAGTGAAACTCCTAGCAGTAATGAAGATAAAATTATAATTCAAAATACTATTTTTGACATTGTTAAAAGTTTTACTTACATGTTGAATAATAGTGCAAATAAATTAAATGATATCTACCTTACGAGTGGGCATAATTTTTTATTTTTTTGGTTGGGTGGGTGGGGTGGGGGGTGGTAAACCAAACCTTTCGTCTTCTGTATTGTACCAATTTTTGAATTGGTTCGCAAACAAATCGATAAATTGGGAAAACAAATATGGAGCGATTCAGATCAACGATAAACAGACGATTTCGCAATGGTAAATTGTACCTTTTTTATATCAATTCTAAAACTCTATATTTAATTTAATAAAATATAGTTCTTTTAATATTGTACCTTACCCATTTTTAATGTTAATCTCTTATCATTTCTGGACAATTGCAATTATTGTGGCGCGTGGTGTCCACTACAATCCTCTGTTCGATAGAGTAACCCCCCCCCCCCCCCCCCCCAAAAAAAACCTAGGTTTACTGTAGTGACAGAGCTTCTTCATTCGATTCATGCAAGAATTTGGATTTGTCTTCATTGCATTTATTGCAATTGTCACTACCTGCCAATCGGATCTCTCCATGTAGCCAATCCTTGCTCTTTGACAGGACCAAGCCATGCAAACTGAAGACCGAAACTGAAGATTTCTGAAGGTACCGAAGTCTTCGTCGCGGGAATTTGTTGCTCCGACCTCGTCACCAAGATGGATTCCAACCTTGGCGAGCTGAGCTAGCTGTGTGCAGACCCTCAGGGAGGTGACGCGGGGAAGAGTGAACGACGGAGACTAACATACGCCCCACGCCGGCCAGCTGACAGAACCAGCACACAAAAGGGGTGAAGATCGAATTTACACCGGAGCTCCGATTGCGATAACCAACCATCTAACTTCATTACCTCTAAAGCAAAACTGCAGTGGGGGAAACTGAAAGGGGGTAGCTACGTTGATCCAAGGACAGGGCCGACAGAGGCAATCATCGGGCTAGCGATATCGTTGGTGAACCACCGAGCCAATGAACCTGAATTAAACCAAGATACTTACCCTCCTTTTCCACTTATTTTGCAGGAAAGTCGCAAGCTGAGGTGATGACTCCGATACCATGACGCCGACCATGGAGCACGACACCAATTCCGACGATAAAAACATACCCCGGGATGACACAGTGGACCTTGATTCAAATCAGCAATACCAAGCTGGTTCATGGTACGTGAGGAAGATGCTCACTCAAAAAACAGTGAAGATGAACAATATACATAGTGTTCTAAGGTCGGCTTGGGCTAAGTATGGCAAAGTAAACGTGACGGAAGCTGATACCGACATTTTACTGATTGACTTTGAAAGGAAGGAGGATGCAGATCAAATTCTTGACCTATCGCCATGGGCGATAAATGGGCACATTCTGAATATCAAATAGTGGGAACCAAGTAAGGGAGTTAGCGAAATGGAATTCAATAAGGTAAACTTCTGGAGCCAAATACATGACCTAGGGTTGGAGAAGTTTAGCGATGAAAATGCTTGGAATATTGGGAACATGATAGGAAAGTTCCTGGAAATAGAGCCACATGTAGGAAGAATATGCCGTAGTTATATGAGAATGTGTGTGGAAGTAGATGTGGACAAGCTATTGATGGCGGATTTTTGGTTGAGAAATTCACTAGGGATTGATAAGTGGGCTGCAATAAAATATGAGAGACTCTCGGATTATTGTTATGGTTGTGGCAGGTTGGGATGCACGACCCAAGTATGCAAAGAGAAGGTCTGAATGTCAGAACATGAGGATAAAAAACCCATGTATAGTCTGTGGCTTGGGGGAGCTAGACCAAGGAAAACCACAGCTCGGACACGAGTGGGAGGCGAGGAGGCTACGAGCACGAGTATGAAACAAGGACCGCATAAGTCGTGGTTCGACATAATGGAGGAGGCGAGGAAAAGTGCAAAGGATAAGGCACAAATGAATGAGAAAGAGGGGAGCAAGTAAGGAAAAGGAAAGGGGGTGAAAAAATGAAGACAACAAGTATACACCAAGAGGATGAACCAATGGAGTACGAAATGGGGGCAAAGAATTAGACTGGGAATCCAAACTATGACATAGCCGAACAAACCAAGAAACAAGATGCCTATAAGCCGAACAAAGCACCCATGCCAACCATGAATGAGCCACCCAAAACCCCAAACCACTGAACCGAACCTACCCAACCGAGAGCAATAGACCTAACCATGACTATACACATCCCTAAGCCTCGAGCCGAACCGAAACTACCACCAAACCACAGCCCCAACAAACCACCTAGATCATAGGGAGGGCACACCTTGAAGATTACATCCAACACCAACCCAAACCCCAAATGAACCAAGACCAACTCATGATCACCTACCTACCCGACCAAACCAACACCACAAACACACCCATCCAAACCTATATGGACAAGATGACACTAGAAAGAACGAGAGATGAGATGGAGGAACAACCGGGCACAAAAAGAAGGAAAAAATAAGAGGTAACCGAATGGGAAAAGAAGGGGGAGGGAGAGCCGAGTACTAGAATCAGTCTGAGGCGTCAAGGGGGTCGAACAAACCCTCCAAGGAGGAGGAAAACTATAAAGAGCCAAAAGGAGACAAGCACAATGAGGGGAACACAAACGGAAGAAAATAGTTATGGTGGCTATCCTGAAACAGCATACGGGCTCAACGAGTGCCATCTCCTGGAATTGTCAGGGTTTGGGGTCTGTCCTGACAGTTCAACACCTTCAAGACCTTAACAAAAGGTATCACCCGAACATAATTTTCTTAATGGAAACAAAGAATGGAGATACCTACCGTGAGAAGATAAGAACGCGAATGGGGATGGACAACAAATACTATATGGGACCGAACGGAGCATCAGGAGGTCTAGCGTTGCGGTGGTCGGCCGAAACAAGCATTGACATTTACTATGCCGACTAGAATTTCATAGATTGCGGATTGAAAATGAAACCACGTGCGGAATCAATGCATGTGACATGGGTATATGCGAGTACGAAGGCCCAAGGAACAACACAAAACTGCAATCTCCTTAGAGTAATGGGAAATGGCTGAACCGGGCAATGGATGATTCTAAGAGATTTTAACACGATATGTCACCCACACGAGAAAGTGGGAGGACGAAGAAAGTCGCAAAGGCAAATGAATGAATTCAAGCAACTTATTGCCGATTTGAACATGGAGGACTTGGGTATCAATGACACGCCACACACATGGTGTAACAATCGAAGTGGAAACGAACGAATAAGTGAAAGGTTGGACCGAGTAATGACAAACATAGCATGGGTGGTGAGACAACCAGGAGGAAAGTGCATAAATGAGCTCGCTATTGGGTCGGACCACACGCCCATGATAGTGACTCTTAACCGACCGAAGAGAAGAGTGCATCATAGATTCAAATTTTAAGCCATGTGGATTGAACACACAACATGCAAAGAGGTCATCAAAGAAGCGTGGGATAAACCCACACCGTGTAGGGAAGATCGCGAAGTCCATAGAAAATTACAAAAATGCCGAAGGTACTTAAAGAAATAGAGCAAGGAAAACTTCGGAAATAACCTAAGAGAAATCGAACAAACCAAGGCGACTCTTAGGAGACACATGCAAGTAGGGATGGACGATGATGCAATAAGAGAGGAGAATAGTTAAAGGCCAAGCTCCAAGGTTTATGGGAAAGGGAGGAATTGTATTGGAAACAGAGGTTGAGAGTCAAATGGATAAGGGAGGGTGACCGCAACACAACCTACTTTCACCAAACAACAATAGCCCGAAGGAGAAGGAACCAAATTTGTCGGTTGAAGAGAGAAAATGGGGAATGGTTGTCCAAGGAAGAAGAGATAGCCGACGAACTAAGGAAGTATTTCGGGAACATGTTCACATCGGAAATAACCGATCTGGGGGAAGAGTTTCTAAGATGGGTGCCGAATCAGATAACACATGCCATGAATGTAGACTTAACTAGGGGGCATGAGCACCGGACCCAGACGGATTCCCGGGTCTGTTTTATCAAAGAAATTGGAATGTCGTGGGAGCGGATGTCATCATCTCGGTCAAGTCTTTCTTCAGAACATGTATCATTCTAAACCCTCTAAACCATACTGATATTGCCTTGATACCTAAAGTTCTAATGCCGACTATGCCAACTGATTTTAGGCAAATAAGCTGCTGCAATTTTTTGTATAAGATTATATCAAAAGTTATGGTGAATCGTCTGAAAGTGTATCTATCAGAACTTGTCACGCCTTTTCAAAGTGCCTTTATGTCAGGACGGAACATACAGGATAATATAATGGTGGCTCATGAAGCCTTTCACCATCTCCAAACAAGCCGAAATGAAGAAAAGGTTGAGTGTGCACTCAAAATTGACATGCAAAAGGCATATGATCGGGTGGAATGGATGTTCCTATTGGAAACACTTCAGAGGAGGGGCTTTTCAGAATTATGGATAGGATGGATCAAAGAGTGCATATCAACAACCACCTACCAAGTGGTGGTAAATGATGACCGAACCGACACGATCAAACCGACAAGAGGCATTCGACAAGGTGATCCCCTATCACCTTACTTATTCATACTATTTGTGGATGTGCTATCTAGAAGGTTGGTAGGGGCATCCATGGAGAAAGATATACAAGGGATCACAATGAGACGACATTGCTCGGAAATACTTCATTTGTTCTTTGCAGGTGAGTCCATGTTCTTCATCAAATGGGAACCCGATAATGCCAGATGATTGGGAAGGATACTAGAGACTTATTGTCGGGTGTCAGGACAAATGATCAATGTAAACAAGTCGACCCTATACTTTAGCAAAGGAACAAGGGAACATGACCGAAAGGAAGTGGAAGAGGCCCTCAACATTTAGAGCACAAATGACCCAGGCAAATACTTGAGTTTGCCATAAATTTGGGTGAGGTCAAAGAAGGAGACATTAGGGTCCCTGAAAATTAGGATAAAGGACAAACTGGCGGAATGGAGACCAAAGACCATGAACCAAGCAGGAAAAGAGGTGCTAATAAAGGCAGTCATCACTGCGATCCCCACATACGTAATGAGTGTGTTCCACCTACCAAAAACATGGTGCACAGAGATTGATTCACTAATAGCGGATTTATGGTGGGGACAAACACCAGAGGGGAAGAGAATGCATTGTAGGAAATAGGATATACTAACAAAATCCAAGAACACTGGTGGATTAGGATTCCCAGAACTCCAAAGTTTCAACACGGCACTACTCACCAAGATGGCGGGGAGGATAATTGCTGAACCGGATAATTTATGTGCACGGGTATTAAAAGGCTTATATTTTCCACATAACTCTTTCCTTGATGCGAGAAGAGGCGACCGAGCCTCATGGGGGTAGAGTAGCCTCATACATGGGAGAGACGTAATGAAACAAGAAGGAGTGTGGATGATAGGATCGGGGGAGGATATAAGAGTATTTGAGGACCCATGGATTCACACCAAAATTAGTAGGAGGGTCAATGCTGAAACACAAGTGGAGCATGGTGGATAACTAAGGGTGAGTGACTTGATACAAACCGATAAGACATGGAATGAAGAGATCGTGCGAGGTATCGTAAATCAAGAAGATGTAGATCACATACTAAACCTACCGATATCACATGACAAAGGTAGGTATCAGTATATATGGCCACACACGAGGGACGGGGCACCCCAAACCCGATTGGTATACCACAAGTTGAGGGAAAAGAATGCACATCGAGATAGGGAGGATCAACCGAACTGAGATATGCTATGGAGGGACATATGGGCGACCAAAACTATGCCTAAGCTAAAAACATTTATATGGAGGTTGGCCACGAATGCTCTAGCCGTCAAAGCAAACATGGTAAAACGAGGTATGCCCGTAACTCCTAATTGCCCAATATGTGGAGAAGATGAGACAAGGGAACACATGATGTTAAATTGTCGATGGACCAAACCGGTATGGTTTGGGATACTAGGGAGAAGACCCGACCGAAGGAACAATGTCAACATGGACCAATGATTGAAGGAAAGGAGGACCGAACCGAACATGCAAGGTCAAGGTCGGGAAACAAGATGGAGGCTCACCTTAATCACGTGTTGGCACATATGAAAGACGAGGTGCAAAGCTGCATTTGAGGGCATACCACCTAACCCGATGAGGACGATGATGGAGATCAAGCAAACATATGAGGAGATCAAGGTGAGTATCCCAACCGAAGGAACAACCCAAGGAACTCGACCAAGACATCGATGGAAGCCACCAGAAGGGAGCACAATCAAAATTAATTGTGATGCATCATGGTGCAAGGATACACGAAGAGAGGGCATTGGGGTTGTGGCACGGGACAAGGACGGCAAGGTGGTGGGAGGCGTTAATCGACGGTACCGAGGCGAGGATATTGAGACCATGGAGGCCATTGCGATGTCAGAAAGAGTCCGCCTAGCATACAAAGCAGGATGACAAAGTGTCATCATCGGAACGGATTCACAAGTGGTAAACAAGCAACTTGAAGAGGGACCGAAACATTGGAGAGTATCCACCATCATAACAAACACACGAGCACTAACCATGAACATGGAGTGAGTGCAATGATGAGCTATTCCAAGGACGACAAATGAGTGCGCAAATTGGATAGCGAAACAAACGAGATTGGGAGTGAGTCTTGAAGATTGGGTCGAAAGACCCCAGTACCATTATTATCTTTGATTAAGTATGATTGTAATTCCGAACATCCGTGACTTAATGTCACGACGTTTTATTTTATCAAGTAAAGCGTTAATTTGACCAACAAAAAAATCTCTTATCATTTGTAATAAAGTGTCGAATCTCGTTTCTAATGCCCTTTTTTTACATTATTTTTAATACCATTTCTAATACTGTTTAGGTTTAGAAGTGATCTTCAATAATATTTAGTTATTTTAATTTGAAAATTTTAAGGGTTAAATACATAGTATCTACCTGAACTTTGGACGTTTTGCAACGAGCTACCCGAACTTTGAAAATTCAAAACGGGCTACCTCAACTTTGAAGAAGGTGCAAATAGCTATCTCTGTCCAATTTTCCGTTGGAAAATCGTTGCAAAGTCGTTCGAAATTCATCAGAATTTGGACGGAGGTAGCTATTTGCACCTTCTTCAAAGTTGAGGTAGCCCGTTTTGAATTTTCAAATTTTAGGTAGTTCGTTGCAAAACGTCCAAAGTTCAGGTAGCTACTTGGTATTTAACCCTATTTGCAAGCATTTTATGCAAAAAAAAAAAAAATAATAATTTTCTTAGGAAAAATTATTATAAAAAGCATGGAGCAACTAAACCCATTTTGAAATAGTAATGGTATTTGAGCAAAAGTACTGAAACGGTTCAAACTTATAAGGGTGAATTATAGTTTAACCACTTTTTAGATAAGCTACGGTTTTTTACTCTGAACCTATTTATGCTCACCCCTAATCTACGTAGGTTGATAATTCGAAGAGAGACTCAAAAAGAGAGTTTAGATTACCACCATCAACGCATCTACAAAATGTGCAGCAGTTGAATACTTTGTTCCTTAGGCCCACTAAAACCCCAGTGCGTCTGCCCTTATCTCTTGATGACATCCGGAATTACCGCGGTTGCTGGCACCAGACTTGCCCTCCAATGGATCCTCGTTAAGGGATTTAGATTGTACTCATTCCAATTACCAGACTCGTAAGAGCCCGGTATTGTTATTTATTGTCACTATCTCCCCGTGTCAGGATTGGGTAATTTGCGCGCCTGCTGCCTTCCTTGGATGTGGTAGCCGTTTCTCAGGCATCAAATCCTAATTCTCCGTCACCCGTCACCACCATAGTAGGCCACTATCCTACCATGTACATGGCAACTTTCATTTTCTCATTTGTTTAGCGTTTTTAACAAAATAAATATATTTAAATTAAAAGAGATCCTTTCAACTTAAATATTAACTTTTTTATATGTATAAATTTATATTGTGAAATATATTGTAAATTTTATATATTCAATTGAAGTAAAACATAATTTTACAAGTTGGAGAAACATAAAATCCTAGTTAATCACCCCAAAACATGAAAATATAATTTCAGTGCAGTTGCTCAGTTCGGAACTTAGTTTGTAATTTGACCAATCTTGAAAATATGTTATTCATGTCAGTTGTTTGCGTATTATTATTTGGAGGCGTGGGGGGCTTAGAGGACGATAATAGATAGGGTATGCAAGCTATCTTCGACGTCAATGGCAGAGGACGAAGCCATGGATATTACAACCTGCCGGGCGGCCCTATGCCACCGGTTTCCGTCAATGTCTGGATTCACTGGAGCAGCAATGCGGCTGAGGTGAACGGTGAAGATGTGGAAACAGTCGACAATGTCGGAGTAGGTTTGCTGCATCCATCGGTAGCTGAAGGAGAGTCTGATGAGGAGGAAGGCGACCGCCATGAGGTTGATGACGAAACTGAAGAGGAGCTTAAGCTTGACATTAAATCTCCCTCTCAATGATCATGTTGGAGAGAGAAGTATTGCAATGGAATATGTTGTCTTGGAAAAAAAAACGAAATTCATAATAATACTCAAAAGCTCATAATTATTAGTGACGTTACAATAATTAATATTCGGCTGATAATTATGTAGAAATTTCTTTGTTATAATTATAAAATAATCATTGGGTAATAAGTTGCGCAATTAAATACTAGGTGTCTTACCCATGCATAAATTTAATTTATAAATTATAAATTTTTATATTTTAATTTATTCTTAATGTTAAATAGTGTAAATATAATTAAATTAATTATTATTTTAATATAGATTCAAGAAATTAAGAAACATTTACTATTATAAAACTTAAATTGTCTACAATAAATAATTATTAATTGTTATGAAAAACAATGTTTACATTATACCATAATTATGAGTAAATAATAATATCAAAATGTTCAAACATGAAAAGTAAATTAATAAATAGTGTAACAGTAAGTGTAAGAGAGTGTGTTGTTTCTCTTTTTAATTCTAAAGTTTGATTATATGTATATATATATATGTATATTGTTGAGTATTGATAGTGCCGACCTAATAAGGGAAAGGTCTTAGAGGCCCAATAACTTTGCATGGGGTAAAACTCATATCATCCAGACCGAGTCGGCCCACAGTAAGGTTAATGTGACCTTCATAAAGCGGTCCAGTATCGAACCCAAGGCAAAGTGAACGCCAAAGCTCCATCACAGGTCGCCATTGACCAAAGTCTAAGCCTCCTACTGTTCGCCATGGGAGTGCTCGCCAAGAAAGTCTAGCCTCTCAACTCTGGTCCCACCAACCGTCACTAAAGATATGACCACGGTATCCCGCGTATATCAGACACATATTCTCTAAAGATTACATACGGTAACTACAAATTTACACCATAACCGTAATATCTGCTATCCTAATCTTTACCGGCACAATATTTACCAAGATATTTTGTTGCCTATAACGGTTTGATCTGTTCACTCTATAAATACCTTTGCTTTTCAATACCTTTGCCTATAACGCCATTCAGACTAGCGACCGCCCGATACTTCAACAGAAAAGTCAGCGCTCGCCAATTTTTCGTGGGGGAGATGGTTATGCGAAGGAATGAATTCACAAGACTGGACAGTCAGAACAAGCTTTCAGCTAAGTGGGAAGGTCCATACAAAGTAGTAGAGATTGTCGCCCCAGGATCTTACTACTTGGAAACCACAGAAGGTGTAAGGCTACCTCGTCCATTTAACTCCGAACATTGAAGGAGGTTTTATGCATAGCTTGTAATCTCAAAATGTTATGTCAATAAAGAAAATAATTCCTTCATAAAGCATGGTCACTCGAACCAAAACGAAGGAAGAAAGAGGATTGCGAACGAACCATCAAGGTAACAGTTCCTTTCCCAAAAAAGACCCGATAACAAAATTGGGCGAAAGACTTGATGACCGAATCAGGCGAAAGACCTAACGCCAAAGTTAGGCAAAACAAAATACCTGATATCAAAATCAGGGAAAAGACCCGATATCAAAATTGGGCGAAAGACCTAAAGTCAAATTTAGGCGAAAGGCCTAATGCCAAGGTTAGACAAAAGACATGATATCAAAATTGGGCGAAAGACCTAAAGTCAAATATAGGCAAAAGACCTAACGCCAAGGTTAGGCAAAAGACTTGATATCAAAATTGGGTGAAAGACCTAAAGTCAAATTTAGGCAAAAGACCTAACGCCAAGGTTAGACAAAATTTAAGATTGGACATCAAAGCGACGAATCCATATCAAGGGTAACAGTTCCCCATGATTAGGCGAACACTCCAAAGGGTTAATACCTTAACAAGGCGAACACATCTACAAAAGATAATAGTTTCCTTAAAAGCATAATCCTCGAGTAACAGCTGCTTTAAAGATAACTTGGCGAGGGGAGTAGATAAATATATAAAGACTTATCATTCTTCCTTCTAAACGTAAGGAAAGGTCCAAGACCCTATATGGCGAGACTATTATACGCAAGCAAAAGAGAAGTTGAAAACATGTATGGAAAACTTCCTAAAGCATTCAAACAAGAAAGACATCGAAAGAATAGCCAACACATTCAAAGGCAAATAAAGGCAAAGGCTTATGAATATAAAGACATTCTATATTATTAGAACAATAATAATAAACCGAGTCTGATATCAAAAGGTAATTACAAACTTTCCCAAAAAAATAAGGGAAAACAAAAGTGATTATTATTAAAAAGAAATAAAGATGTGGTCGCCAGGGGAGCTCGGGACTTCAAGGTTTTGGCTCTTCAGGGGCAGCAGCTTCCGGCTAAACCTCGGGGGCAGCCTCCTCGCCAACAGCAGCAGGAGCCTCCTTGGAATAGCCACTCTCGATGAAGTCCTGAAGAGACTTCACCTCCCGGAGAGGAAACTTGGGGTCGATCCCCGAAATTTCGTCAACCAGGATCTGGAGGTAGGAAGACACCTCGACCTTCATCACCTACAAGGCGCAGTCGGAAAACTCTTCGGAGCTTTTAAAGTCCTCGACCACGCTCTGGAGGATGGGACAGACTTCAGTGTAGAGCAAGTTGCTCCTTCTCCTTGGTAAGCTGACACCTCTCCGTTTCCAAGGCGTCCCTTCGGGCCTCAGACTCCTTCAACTGAGCCTTTAGGCCAGCATTCATCGCCTCCACCTCAACAGAGTACTTGTCGTCCGCCTTGAGTTGGAGCTCAGTTCTTGTCCGCCTGTCATTGGTGAGAATCACTTCATCCTCCTTTCTTTCATGGAAGCGAGAAGTCTCTGCTCCTTCTCGAAGTACTCGTGGCGAGCATGCTCCACCAAGAAAGCGGCTGACTCAGCTCTATCCTTCAGACCCTCCATTTGGTCATGAGTGAACCCCAAGATCCGGTACTGCTCCAGCTCAATAAGAAGGTCAGTCTGCTTATCAACGAGCTCCCCTACAATCCGACCGATCGCCAACAGGAAAAAAGGGGTAAAGTACAATAAAATCAAGGAAAGGTCAAAAAGTGATTTAATGATAAATAAATGAAGAAGGACTTACCAAGGCGATTCGCTCGAAATGCTTCCACATGACCCCTTCGATGCTGGTCAGCTCGGAGGGGATCATCGCCCTATCTCGAGGAGGAACAATCCCCTCGAGGAGATGCATGCAAAGATCTGGGTTACCCCGTAGTGTCAGCTGGTCAGAGATATCTAACTTCTGGAGATTTTACCAAGGGGCCCAGTTGCCCTTGGGGTTTGCCGCCTTGGGCGGTTGGAATAAGCCCGCCAAGGGGCAGTACTACCCGAAACGAGTCTTGGAGGAGCCCGTAGTGGCACCAAGGGTTTGCACCCTCTTCCGAGCCCCGGTCCCCTTGGGAGGATTGGGAGCAGTCTTATCAGAGGCAGGCAAGGCAACATCTGCGACCACGACAACCTTTTCTCGGGGAGCAGCAGGACCCTCAGAGGAAGAAGGATGTTCCTTACCCAAACTCTTGGCCTTCTTGGCGGGAGCAGGATTCGGAGCCACATCAGCAATAGTCTTCCCTGTAAAAGCTCAACAAGGGTATTAGAAACCTAAGAATAAAACAGAAGAAGGAAAAGTTAAAAGGCAGTTCCACACCTTGCTGGTGATCACCAGAAGTAGTCGTAGGTCGCTCCTCATCAGGCTTGCGCTTGGATGAACGCCTGGAAGGAGGAGGTGGAAGACTCAGCGACGCTTGATTAGGGGACAACCCCACCTTACCCTACTTGGAAAACAGACCAATGAGTTTTGATCCCCGAGTTCCTACAACCAACAGAGGAAAAGAGTCAGAAATTTACCCAATCAATAGAAACTAGCGAGGACTGATGAATGCCCGCCAACTTGAGCATCAAACCTGAAGTTTCTGCCACTGAGTGGATCGAACAGAAGTTCGATTGCCGATGTAGTCCGAAGAAGTCGTCAATGGCGTTCTGATTGCTCCCTATCAGCTCTCCAAAGCTAGGAGGAGTATTCTTTTCCGGCTGAAACAACTCTCACGACACACTACCCTTGTAAAAGAAGTAAAACTTCTTGTAGTTTGAGTTGGTAGCGTGGAAGTCGTCCACTAGACGGAAGTGAACATTCCAGTTCCAAGCCTGGCCTCTCCATTCCTCAAACTTGGGCCACCGAGTCTGGAAGTGGTGAAGATGGTTCGCCCCGGCGGCCATTCGGTAGAAACACCGGAACATGGCCAGTGAATATGTTCATTCTTGACGTAAACACATGAACTTTAACCCTACCTACATCCTGATGGTGTTGGGTACTATATACGTAGGGCCTATCCCGTAATAGCAGCAAAGCTCCTGCAAATCCTCGCAGAGAGGAAAACGCAACCCAGCATTGATCTGGGCTGCATAAACATAAATCTCTCGATCACGAGGATAGTGCAATCCTAAGCCCGGGTATCTGGGGGCATCCGTTTCTCTCAAGCCAGTCAAGGCAACCACTGCCTTGAACTGAGTCGGCTTCAGTTCATTGGGCTTGATATCTACTCAGAACACCAGGGTATGGCAAGAACAATACAAAAATAATAAAAAACAGGAAGCTTTACCTAAAAAGAAGCAAAAGGAAGACATCGAAATTTACCTATCGGGGAGAAGGCGGGGACATTGGTGTCAGGCACGTCCACCACCACTGGCGTGGCGGCCGATTTCCCGAAAATCGGCTTAGAGGCAGAGTTCCTCTGGCTCTGCGTCGGCGAGGGACCATCCCTAATGGTCAGAGAGGCATTGGTAGCCTTGGTCAAAACCTTCTGACCGGAAGAAGGTTGGTTGGAAGAAGACTTGTGGGCTGCCCCCTTTCCCTTTCCTGAGGATTGATTCTTGGAAGGCATGGATATAGTAGAAAGCTCTTTGAAATTGAAAAAGGGGGAGGGGAAGGTTGGAAACAGAGCACTGAGAAGTAATGAATTCTTTGGAATGGAAATGACTGGAACGCGTAAAAGACAAAAATGCCAAGGTTTGGTTTCCTATATATCCAAAATGGAGGTAACCGAATAGGCACGATCGAAACAGTTCAGAGAATGATTACACCCTTTTGGGTAACAATCGAAGCAATGTCAGAATTCTAAGAGACACCTCGGGGAGACAAACGGTTGGAACGGTACGAAAACTGTCAGCCTACCCTCGAGTTACGGAAGAATAAAAGACAGACATGCCTTAATTGTCTGTTCAACTTCTGTGTAACAATATAGTCATTAAATGCTCAAGACCCTATACAGAAAATGTGATCGCCAAAGTCCATTCTAACCCTTTCCGAAAACCCTTTTGACGGTAGTGTTCACCAAAGAGTAATAAATAAGCATTCATAAACCCTAGCAACCCCAAGCGTTCGCCAAAAGGGGTAAAGGATCGAATATTCTATAAACTCTAGGCGACCAAACAACTGCTAACCAAAGGATACAGAGTATTTAAAAGGGCACAAATAGCAGATAAGGACAGAAAAGATCCAATCCAAGTGTCACTATCTCAAACCCTATCACAGAATCAAGATTGGCCGATAAAACTTCACTCAAGCTTCGGGGGCAAATGTTGGGTATTGATAGTGACGGCCCAATAAGGGAAAGGCCTCAGAGACCCAATAACTTTGCAGGGGGTAAAACTCATATCATCCAGACCGGGCCGGCCCACAGTAAGGTTAATCTGACCCTCATAAAGCGGTCCAGTATTGAACCCAAGACAAAGTGGACGCCAAAGCTCCATCACAGGACGCCAAAGCCTCCTACTGCTCGCCATAGGAGTGCTCGCCAAGAGAGTCTAACCTCTCAACTGTGGTCCCACTAACCGTCACTAAAGATATGGCCACGATATCCAGCGTATATTGGGCACATATTCTCTAAGGATTACATACGGTAACTGCAATATTACACCATAATCGTAATATCTGCTATCCTAATCTTTACTGGCAAAATATTCACCAAGATATTTTGTTGCCTATAACGGTTTGATCTCTTCACTCTATAAATACCTTTTCTTTTCAATACGTTCATTACATTTTGAGTTCATACACACAGTATACTCATTTAAGCATCGGAGAGGGACTCAGAGACACCCCCTCTGTTGTGATCCCCTTCTTGCAGGTTCAATGGAGCTAAGGCGAGAGCATTGATCATTCATCATTTGGCATTCAATCCACTGCCAAGTCATCACCTGGGAGATTCAGACCAAACATATATATATATATATATAGGGTTAGTGAATAATAACATGGGTTAGTGAGAAAATGATATAAACATTTATTAATATAATGTTAATGCACATTTTTAACTTAGCTTTTATGTCATTTTTTATCGTATTTTTTCATAAATATTATATTTAAGATAAGTATTTGGTAATTGTAACTACTTTTGATAGTAGTTATTACTTATTTTGAAACTCATTAAAAATATATTTAAAATTTGTATATAATATTTACAAATATGTATTTTTTTTATAATTACACATGCTAATATAGTAATATGCGAAAACAATAGATTCAAAAATATAACTAATGTATATTAGTTTTACTAATATGCATTGATTGTTTGATAAAATAAAACAATAGATTTTTAGTATTATAATATTAATTATAAATTGTAATGAATTCAAAATATAAATAAATATAGACTTTTATTTAAAAAAAAACTCTAATTATAATAGAGATTTTAAAAAATAAAACTAAAAAATTAAAATTGTTATTATAAAATAATAGTAATATATTGATAAAGAATAACAAAATAATATCATAAATACGTAGGTGCGATAAAATGTGAAATGTACCGTGAGAACCGATGAGGCGTTTCAGAGAAATTCTAGAGTTTTTGGAGGTAGACGTGACGAGTCCATGTCATTGTTGGTTACAAAAAATCTTAATCAATCAATTAAATTGTTTCTTTTTGACAACTAAGTACCTCAAAAACTTATGTGTCCAAATTATGAAGAGTTAGTCAAATTAATAGAAAAATAGATATTTCAAGTTTATAAACGTTAATTATCAATATGGCAATACATAAACAATTCCACATAAAATCTGAAAATTAAAATGACTTCATAATATTGTCTTTCTTGCTTGATTCTCTCATAACTCATATTAGTCTTCAATGTCCGAATCTCGTACTTCAAAAGTTCAATTTAGTTCTTCTATATTGAAAGAAAATACAAATAATAATTAAAATGGAAGACTGAAGGTGAAACTATGAAAGAAACGAAAACTGAAAGATTGATTTAGTAATTTAGGTAGTGTTTGATTAAAGTATTAACTATGTATTAGTATTAGTTAATACATGTATTAACTAATACAATGTTTGATTAGAAATAATAAGTGGTACTAATTAATACATATGTATTAGCTAATACACATTCCTAGTGTTAATTGTGTATTAACTAATACATTCTATAACCATGGTATTATTTAATACATAATAAAAAATTACATAATTACCCTCAATTAACCCACACAATTCATATCTATAACTCAATTACTTGATCGTTTTTGACGATTTTTTTTTGAAACCGCATAACTTTTCGAATTCTATGTCGTAAGGCGATTTGCCCCGCTAATTTCTTCTAAAAACACCGTTTTACATCTTAATTCCCCGATTTTCTATTAACCTCCATCTCTTCAAACATTTCTCACCCTTGTTCATCACTTTTTTTTTTTTTAACAATTTGTCTCAATTTATGCCATGGCACCGTTACTCTTGGTCCTCACACGCCATTAAGCTACTCGATTTTGATCGGGACCCCACCGGTAACCGCATACCTTATTTTCGGGTCCCGACATGTATGCTCACACTCGAACCCTTCACAAAAGATCAAGGTCGGTCGGCGGTGCTCCCATAGGGGATCCCACCAATCAGCTTCCTTGCACCTAACGGGTTTGCCACCCATAGACTCGAACACATGTCAGACTCTTTGGTCTGTGTTTCAAGACGGGTCGAATGGGGAGCCCACACGCTGATGCCCGGAGCGCGCAGCTGCTGAAGCACGCCGAGCGGCGCGCAGCTGCTGAAGCACGTCGAGCGGCGCGCGCTGCCTACCACGATCGCAACGACGACGTTTTCGCGAGTATATCAAAGGCTCGGGCTTGGTCCGTTGCCGCAATCCGCATCAGTCCATACCCCGAATCGATCAATGGACCGACTCATCACCGTTCCACATCCGACCGGGGGGCATCGTCGGCCTCCATCCGCTTCCCTCCCGACAATTTCAATCACTCTTTGACTCTCTTTTCAAAGTCCCTTTCATCTTTTACTCGCGATACTTGTTTGTTATTGGTCTCTCGCCCGTATTTAGCCTTGGACGTAATTTAGCGCCCGATTGGGGCTGCATTCTCAAACAACCCGACTCGTCAACAGCGCCTCGTGGTGCGACAGGGTCCGGACACGACGGGGCTCTCACCTTCTACAACGCCTCTTTCCATGGGACCTGTTATGGTCAATGATCACCGTGTTTATTGCTCTCATATGAATCTTATCGAATGCCACTTATAATATTTCATAGTTTTGTATGACTCCCCTTGAGTGATTTTGGTGTTCATTTGCACATATTAAATCAATTTATGTGTACACAATTTTAATATTAAAAAACAAATTAAAGGGTATTAATGTATTTTTGTCATTTTACGAATAATTTTATATTGAATCAAACACTGTATTAAGTTATACACGTATAAGTATATCCTAATACATGTCTCATTCAAATATAGTATTAACTAATACGTGTATTAATTAATACGTGTATTAATCAATACGTGTATTAATTAATACGTATATTAGATAATAAAAAATGTATTAAATAATAACATATAAAAGTATAAATGGTTCTTAAAACCTAAGGGTTTACCACATTTGAAGCTTTTTTATGGTTCATCTCAGTCACTCTATATTTTATCAAAAATAGTTTTTTATAACATGTTCGGTCGAATAGGTTCCAAAGAGATATGGTTTGGTTTGTTCGAATAATTTATTCTTTAATCTCTACGTTTCGTGTTGTGTGACGTTACTTTTGTCATTAATCTTGTTGTGTGTAAATGAACAATTAACACAATTAACTTTTTGAACAAAAAAAATTCATATATACATAATACAAGTCATGTCACGCAACACAAAATGTCACCAAATTTTAAATATCACAAGTGATTAAAAAACAAGTATAAGAGAAAATCCAAATATTAGATACTCATACTTCGACAAAAAAGATTATACATAATCGTGTTTATGCGTATGTTGGACGATAAAAAGTGTTTAAATATGGTTATTGATCGTGTCTTAACGTATAAGAATTGTTTATACACGAGATGTGCTAAGGTCAAATCCATATACACACAAATGAAGGTCATCTAATCGTATGTGTTAGAAATTGTCAAACTTATGTGTGCTGCATGTTATCGGATTGTAGTCATTTGCTGATTTGATGGTTAATGTTTGTTTGGCTTTACCCTAATTTTGTTGTTCAGTTTTATTGATTTGGTTGATTTTTGGAAAAAGTCTGAAAATGGTCCAGCATGTTTGAACAAATTTTTTTTTCAACCCATAATGTTTTGAATGGTCCAACATGTTTGAAAATGATGGTAATTGGTACCTCCGTTACTTTTCTGTTAAAAAATTTCGTTAAATATTTTTCATATTTGCAAAATTAACTGAATATTTTTCTAAATGTTCCAACTAAACCATACAAACTTACACTAATTTTACAAACAAGTCCCAACTCGACTCGAGCCACACCGGGGGTCCGCTAGCCAAGGTCCGAACCCAGACCAGGTCACGCAACCCTCGGGACCTGGTCTGAGCTCGGAGCCAGACCATAGGACCTTCGATTGGGGCTTAATTGGAGCCCTAATTGTTTGAATCGAACCTAGCGAGGTTCGATCCAAACTGATTGGGGATTCAATTGAGCCCCAATCGGGGGTCCTATGGTCTGGGTATGAACCTAGACCAGGTTCCCATGGTTAGTGTTGGGTATCGATAGTGACGGCCCAGTAAGAAAAGGCCTCGAAGGCCCAATAACTATAGAGGGGGTAAACCCATGACATCCGAACCGGATCGGCCCAAGTACAAGCCAAACTTGGCCCACCATCGAGTAATCCAGAATCGAGCCCAAAGTCTATAGAGACGCCAAAGGCTCTCAGACTGCTCGCCATTCTCTACCAAGTCGCGACCTTCCACTGCTCGACATGGGAGTGCTCGCCCCGAAGAGAGCCTTGCCTCTCTCCTCTGGTCCCACTAAACCGTTAATAACAGAGTGGCCAAGATATCCCGCATATCCCGGTCACATATTCACTAAAGATTAGATTTGGTAACTGCAATATCTCGCAGTAACTGCCATATCCCACGATCCGAATCTTCAGCAACTCAATATACATTAAGATATTCAGTTGCCTTTATACGGTTCTATCTCTCTTACCCTATAAATATCCTTGCTTTACATACGTACTTTACGTTTTGAGTTTTATACACACATATACTCATTTAAGCATCGGAGAGGGACCCAGAGGCACCCCCTCTGTTGCGCTCCCCTACTTGCAGGTTCACCGGAGTTGGAGCTGAAGCGTCATCCCAACCTTGTCTGGTATTCAATTCACTGCCAGATCAGCATTCAGGATTTCACGATCCAACATTTGGCGCCGTCTGTGGGAAACGAGCAATTAAGCCATGAGAACTCGATCCCAAAGCAACCGTCGGAATCAGACTAGGGAGCGATCCTCAGATAGCTCTGATTCCGCCGCCGCTTCACCACTTCAACAGGAACCTGCCAGCCGAGCAGGAGTTAATGCTGTTCCTCTGCGGACAGCCCGAGAACATGTCGGTGATTCAAGACCGACCCCAGCTGCTGATCAAAACGGAGCCCCTGCGCCGCAGACAGTCCACATTGCGGGGCAGAATATTAATTTAACCCCCGAGATGGTCTCCTTGCTGGAAGCCATCCTAGGACAGGCGCGCCGCCAGGCCCCTGCTCCTCAGGAAAACAATCCCTCTGCTCCTAAGGAAAATCACCGCCCTGCTGCCACAGGGCCTTCACCTTCAGAAGCGGCCAATCCTAGTCCTGCTGCGCATCAGGAGGATCAGGAGATGACGTCAGGTCAGCAGTCCCTACCTCCAGCGCACACCAAGGAGCCAGCAGCCGCATATACTGCCAATCCTTCCGGTCCGCCTCCACCCGGAGCCTCTCCCATGTACTGCACTGTGGAGCAGATGGATGACCTCCTCAACAAAAGGCTCCAGGAAAGACAGTTGACAGTCATAGCTCCCTTCAAGGAGCAGTCCTCTCATCCATTCACCGACGCGCTCGTCGCTATCAAAATCCCGAAGGATGTGGTTGCTCGGGCCATACCTGAGTATAGCGGTGGAGGAGATCCCACCGTACATGTCAACAAGCATGAGGCCTCCCTTCTGGGTAAGTCAAACGATCCCAATCATTTGGCTTTGCTATTTCCATCTACTCTTTCGGGTTCGGCTTCGTCCTGGTTCTTCGGCCTCCCTGCAGGATCAATCGGAACTTGGGCAGAGTTAAGAAGCAAGTTCCTGGAGAGATACATGGGCGAGCGCCAGTTGCTGAAGAGCGTGGTCGCCCTTGACTCGGTCAAACAGCAGCCTGGAGAGTCGCTGTCCAACTTCTACGGGCGTTTTCATCAAAACGTCACAGAATTAGATCGCCGAATCTCGGATGGGGAGATCATTCGAGCATTCTACAGAGGTCTGGATGTGGCCAACAAGGCCTCGAGAAAGCTGCGAAACAGCTATCACGTAAAGGAGATAGAGACATTGGAGGAGTTGGCATCCAGAGCGAAAGGTTTCATAGACCTTGAGCGCGCAAACATCGAGGCTAACCTCCTGACGACCTCGCTAAGGGTAACCCCTGAACCCCGACGCGATGGTAAGAAGGAGGTCAAGAAGGAGAAAAAGGGAAAAGAAAGTAAGCCGCGAGTCGAGTCTCTTCCAGCGCCTCGCCATCCAGAGGTCCCTGAGTACTTCACGCCTTTAAATAGGCAGATCTCAGCGGTACTAGTCGAGATGGAGAGGAGATCCTTGGCGAGGCCACCGATGCCTCGCCGAGGTGGGTTACCCATGGGCAAGGATGTCGAGAGCTATTGCAGATACCACAAGTGCAAGGGCCATAAGACAGACGATTGCAAGATTCTGAAACGAGATATAGAGAGGCTGATTCAGGGGGGAATGTTGAAGGAATTTGTGGCAGGGCGAGACCGAAGTCGAACGCCCCCCAGGAGACATCGTTCACCAGCCCCTGCAGATCAAGCTGAGCCTTCTGGAAGCAAGAGGAGAGTGAATCTGATTGCAGGAGGATTCGGCGCAGGCGGCGAGAGGTCAAACTCCAGAGAGGTCTACGCCACTCAGATCTCTACGGCAGTTCAGTTGGGGAAGCGACCCCGACCTGAAGAAAACATTGTCATCTCATTCTCTGAAGATGATTTGACACATGTCACCACGCCCCACAACGATGCTCTGGTCATTACGGCAGATATTGACGGCTGTGATGTTGCAAGGATTCTGGTCGACGGAGGCAGCTCGACAGACATCCTGTTTCTGGACGCCTTCGAAAAGATGGGCAAATCAAAACGCGACCTGAAGAGGGTCGACTTTCCGCTGATCGGATTTGCGGGAAGGACAACTTATCCACTGGGGGCTATAACCATGCCAGTGATTTTTGGCGAGGGGTGGAAAAGCATCAAGGTGTCGGTCACTTTCCTGGTGGTCGATTCACCTACATCCTACAACGCCATTATAGGGAGAACCACGATCAACCCAAATAAGATTGTGGCCTCCACTGTCCACCAGAAGATGAAGTTCCCTACTCCGAACGGGATTGGAGAAGTGCTCGGAGATCAGCCTTCCTCGCGGCAATGTTATGTGAACTGTTTACGCAGGAAGAACCAAAGGGAGGCGCTCGCCATCGAGACAGAGGCCGATCCCCGCGAGGACTTGGCTCGACCAGCACCCATGGAGGAATTGGAGGAGGTCGAGATCGATGGTCCGGACAAAAAGGTGCGCATTGGGACCACCTTGAAAGAGGATCAGAAGGAGGCCATGACCGCTCTCCTCAAGGAATTCAAAGAGCTCTTTGCCTGGCAGCCGAGCGACATGCCAGGAATCAGCACAGATATTATCTCGCATGAGCTCAGGATAGACCCCTCCATCAAGCCGATCGCCCAAAAGAGAAGATCGTTCGGGACTGATAAACGTTTGGCGATCAGGCAGGAAGTCGGCAGGTTGATTGAAGCTGACTTCGTCAGAGAGGTAAGATTCCAGAGCTGGGTAGCCAACCCAGTTTTGGTCAGGAAATCTAATGGCAAGTGGAGGATGTGCGTCGACTTCCGCGACTTAAACAAGGCTTGCCCCAAAGATTCATATCCCCTTCCAAGAATTGATCAGCTAGTCGATGCTACCTCGGGTCATGAGATGCTGAGCTTCATGGACGCCTATTCAGGCTACAACCAGATCAGAATGCATCCAGACGACGAGGCCCACACTGCTTTCTATGCTGACGGGGACATTCTATGCTACAAGGTGATGCCCTTTGGTCTCATCAATGCCGGGGCAACTTATCAGCGGATGGTGAACCGACTGTTCCAGGACATGCTGGGAAGGAACATGGAGGCCTACGTGGATGATATGCTCGTTAAATCCATCAAAGGCAATCCTCATACCACCGACCTCCGTGAAGCTTTTGAATGCATGAGGAGACACAGCGTTCGCCTGAACCCAGCAAAGTGCGCCTTTGGAGTCAAGTCCGGGAAGTTCCTGGGTTTTATGGTCAGCGAAAGGGGCATTGAAGCAAACCCGGAAAAGCTAAAGGCCATAGAAGAAATGAAGTCACCAACCTGCCATAAGGAAGTCCAATGCCTGAACGGCCGACTAGCTGCTCTTAACCGCTTCCTCTCCAAAGCAAGCGACAAGTCCCTCCCGTTCTTCAAAACCTTGAGGGCCAACCGTAAGTTCGAATGGACGCCAGACTGCGAGGAAGCATTCCAGTCCTTGAAAAGGCATATTCAAACACTCCCAGCTCTGGCAAAACCCGTTCCAGGCGAGCAGCTTTTCCTCTATTTAGGCATTAGCGATGTGGCAGCCAGTGCTGTTTTAATAAGGGAGGAGAATAATGTTCAGAGTCCAGTGTATTTCATTAGCAAAATGTTCAACTCAGCAGAAATAAAATATGTCCAGATTGAGAAGTATCTCTATGCCTTAGTTATTGCTGCTCGGAAGCTGAGACCATACTTTCATGCGCACGACATCACGATCCAACATTTGGCGCCGTCTGTGGGAAAAGACGTCACTATCTAAAACCCTACCAGGAAATCAAGCTCGACTGAAGGAACTTCAATCAAGCTTCGGGGGCAAATGTTGGGTATCGATAGTGACGGCCCAGTAAGAAAAGGCCTCGAAGGCCCAATAACTATAGAGGGGGTAAACCCATGACATCCGAACCGGATCGGCCCAAGTACAAGCCAAACTTGGCCCACCATCGAGTAATCCAGAATCGAGCCCAAAGTCTATAGAGACGCCAAAGGCTCTCAGACTGCTCGCCATTCTCTACCAAGTCGCGACCTTCCACTGCTCGACATGGGAGTGCTCGCCCCGAAGAGAGCCTTGCCTCTCTCCTCTGGTCCCACTAAACCGTTAATAACAGAGTGGCCAAGATATCCCGCATATCCCGGTCACATATTCACTAAAGATTAGATTTGGTAACTGCAATATCTCGCAGTAACTGCCATATCCCACGATCCGAATCTTCAGCAACTCAATATACATTAAGATATTCAGTTGCCTTTATACGGTTCTATCTCTCTTACCCTATAAATATCCTTGCTTTACATACGTACTTTACGTTTTGAGTTTTATACACACATATACTCATTTAAGCATCGGAGAGGGACCCAGAGGCACCCCCTCTGTTGCGCTCCCCTACTTGCAGGTTCACCGGAGTTGGAGCTGAAGCGTCATCCCAACCTTGTCTGGTATTCAATTCACTGCCAGATCAGCATTCAGGATTTCACGATCCAACATTCAGGATTTCCTGACCAAAACTGGGTTGGCTACCCAGCTCTGGAATCTTACCTCTCTGACGAAGTCAGCTTCAATCAACCTGCCGACTTCCTGCCTGATCGCCAAACGTTTATCAGTCCCGAACGATCTTCTCTTTTGGGCGATCGGCTTGATGGAGGGGTCTATCCTGAGCTCATGCGAGATAATATCTGTGCTGATTCCTGGCATGTCGCTCGGCTGCCAGGCAAAGAGCTCTTTGAATTCCTTGAGGAGAGCGGTCATGGCCTCCTTCTGATCCTCTTTCAAGGTGGTCCCAATGCGCACCTTTTTGTCCGGACCATCGATCTCGACCTCCTCCAATTCCTCCATGGGTGCTGGTCGAGCCAAGTCCTCGCGGGGATCGGCCTCTGTCTCGATGGCGAGCGCCTCCCTTTGGTTCTTCCTGCGTAAACAGTTCACATAACATTGCCGCGAGGAAGGCTGATCTCCGAGCACTTCTCCAATCCCGTTCGGAGTAGGGAACTTCATCTTCTGGTGGACAGTGGAGGCCACAATCTTATTTGGGTTGATCGTGGTTCTCCCTATAATGGCGTTGTAGGATGTAGGTGAATCGACCACCAGGAAAGTGACCGACACCTTGATGCTTTTCCACCCCTCGCCAAAAATCACTGGCATGGTTATAGCCCCCAGTGGATAAGTTGTCCTTCCCGCAAATCCGATCAGCGGAAAGTCGACCCTCTTCAGGTCGCGTTTTGATTTGCCCATCTTTTCGAAGGCGTCCAGAAACAGGATGTCTGTCGAGCTGCCTCCGTCGACCAGAATCCTTGCAACATCACAGCCGTCAATATCTGCCGTAATGACCAGAGCATCGTTGTGGGGCGTGGTGACATGTGTCAAATCATCTTCAGAGAATGAGATGACAATGTTTTCTTCAGGTCGGGGTCGCTTCCCCAACTGAACTGCCGTAGAGATCTGAGTGGCGTAGACCTCTCTGGAGTTTGACCTCTCGCCGCCTGCGCCGAATCCTCCTGCAATCAGATTCACTCTCCTCTTGCTTCCAGAAGGCTCAGCTTGATCTGCAGGGGCTGGTGAACGATGTCTCCTGGGGGGCGTTCGACTTCGGTCTCGCCCTGCCACAAATTCCTTCAACATTCCCCCCTGAATCAGCCTCTCTATATCTCGTTTCAGAATCTTGCAATCGTCTGTCTTATGGCCCTTGCACTTGTGGTATCTGCAATAGCTCTCGACATCCTTGCCCATGGGTAACCCACCTCGGCGAGGCATCGGTGGCCTCGCCAAGGATCTCCTCTCCATCTCGACTAGTACCGCTGAGATCTGCCTATTTAAAGGCGTGAAGTACTCAGGGACCTCTGGATGGCGAGGCGCTGGAAGAGACTCGACTCGCGGCTTACTTTCTTTTCCCTTTTTCTCCTTCTTGACCTCCTTCTTACCATCGCGTCGGGGTTCAGGGGTTACCCTTAGCGAGGTCGTCAGGAGGTTAGCCTCGATGTTTGCGCGCTCAAGGTCTATGAAACCTTTCGCTCTGGATGCCAACTCCTCCAATGTCTCTATCTCCTTTACGTGATAGCTGTTTCGCAGCTTTCTCGAGGCCTTGTTGGCCACATCCAGACCTCTGTAGAATGCTCGAATGATCTCCCCATCCGAGATTCGGCGATCTAATTCTGTGACGTTTTGATGAAAACGCCCGTAGAAGTTGGACAGCGACTCTCCAGGCTGCTGTTTGACCGAGTCAAGGGCGACCACGCTCTTCAGCAACTGGCGCTCGCCCATGTATCTCTCCAGGAACTTGCTTCTTAACTCTGCCCAAGTTCCGATTGATCCTGCAGGGAGGCCGAAGAACCAGGACGAAGCCGAACCCGAAAGAGTAGATGGAAATAGCAAAGCCAAATGATTGGGATCGTTTGACTTACCCAGAAGGGAGGCCTCATGCTTGTTGACATGTACGGTGGGATCTCCTCCACCGCTATACTCAGGTATGGCCCGAGCAACCACATCCTTCGGGATTTTGATAGCGACGAGCGCGTCGGTGAATGGATGAGAGGACTGCTCCTTGAAGGGAGCTATGACTGTCAACTGTCTTTCCTGGAGCCTTTTGTTGAGGAGGTCATCCATCTGCTCCACAGTGCAGTACATGGGAGAGGCTCCGGGTGGAGGCGGACCGGAAGGATTGGCAGTATATGCGGCTGCTGGCTCCTTGGTGTGCGCTGGAGGTAGGGACTGCTGACCTGACGTCATCTCCTGATCAAAGGTCAAGCACTAGCTGATTTCATAGTGGAAAGCACGAGTAACGGTCAAGCGGAGGCAGAAAACAGGCCAAGTCAGTCAGCAAACGACAATCAAATCTGGGAACTCTATACGGATGGGTCTTCATCAAAAGAAGGCTCGGGGGCAGGTTTAATTCTTATTCCTCCTGAGGGCGAGCCTCTGAAATACGCGATCGCCTTGACATTCCCGGCGACCAATAACGAAGCAGAATATGAGGCTCTTATCACTGGACTCAGACTGGCAAAAGGAATGGGTATAACAGCGCTTAAAGTAAAAAGTGATTCAGAACTTATTGTCAATCAGGTTAATGGCGCCTACGAGGCAAAGGGAGAAAAGATGAAGAAATATCTCGGCATCGCCAAAAAACTAGTTGTGGAAATCCCAAATTTCGCGATTGAGTTTATTCCTCGCCAAGAAAACCAGATGGCAGATTCTTTGAGTAAGCTAGCCTTCGGAGGGGCGACAATCCAGGATGTGCAATTTCTGGAAAAGGCCCTATGTTCAGTCCTTGAAAACAGAGCGGAGGTCTTCAACATTCAAGAACAGGTCACCTGGATGACTCCGTTCCAGAATTATTTGAAAGAAGGCATCCTCCCAGAGGACGAAGGCGAATCCACTAGGATTAGAAGACTCGCAGCCAGTTATCTAATCATCGATGGAGAACTCTATAGAAGAGGTTATTCGACGCCTTACTTGAGATGTGTTGCTCTACCCGAAACAGAAAAAGTTCTTCGAGAAGCTCATGAAGGGGCAGCGGCATGTCATGAAGGTGCTCGTTCACTAAGCAGGAAAATATTCAGACTGGGATATTACTGGCCGACCTTGGGAAAAGACGCAGCCGAATTAACACAGAAGTGTGAAATTTGCCAGCAGTTTGCACCACGATCGGGTCGACCATCGACATTATTATCCCCAATGGCGGGTGCCTGGCCCTTCGCTCAATGGGGAATCGATATATTGGGTCCTTTTCCCATTAGCACTGGTCAGCGTACTCACATTATAGTGGCGATCGACTACTTCACTAAGTGGGTAGAGGCGAAAGCTCTAGCTTCGACAACGGAATTCCAAGTTATCAAGTTCATGCAGGTCAACATATTCTCCAGGTTTGGTATTCCCAAAATACTCATCAGCGATAATGGTCCGCAATTCGTTGGAAAGGAATTGAAATGGCTCTGTGAAGAGTATCACATCGACCATCGCTTCAGTTCAGTACATCACCCTCAAACGAATGGGCAAGCTGAAGCAGCCAACAAGGTTGTCTTAGCAGGACTCAAGAAAAGGGTTCGAGCATTCAAAGGGAACTGGGCAGACGAACTGGAAAACGTATTATGGGCCATCAGAACAACGCCTAAGGCGGCCACAGGAGAAACGCCTTTCAGTTTAGTGTACGGATCAGAAGCAGTAGCACCAACTGAATTAGCAGTGCCTACCCACAGAGTCCTACACTTTAACGCGGAAGCAAATGAGATCGAGCGCAGAACTGACCTCGACTTGGCAGAGGAAAAGAGATGGCTCTCGGAAAAAACACAGGCAAAAATGCGCTTGGCGACCGCTCGGTATTTCAATAGAAAAGTTAGCGCTCGCCAATTTTTCGTGGGGGAGATGGTTATGAGAAGGAATGAATTTACAAGGCTGGACAGTAAAAACAAACTTTCAGCCAAATGGGAAGGACCATACAAAGTAGTAGAGATCGCCGCACCAGGATCCTACTATTTGGAAACCACCGAAGGCGAGAGGTTACCTCGTCCATTTAATTCAGAGCATTTAAGAAGATTTTATGCATAGCTTGTAATCAAACGGATTATGTCAATAAAAGAAAGCCATTCCTTCACAAAGCGTGTCCACTCGAAGCAAGTTGAAGCCAAAAAGCCCTGACGCCAAAGTCAGGCCTCAAAAAGCCCTAGCAACAAAGCTAGGCCAAAAGCCCTAGCACCAAAGCTAGGCCAAAAGCCCTGACGCCAAAGTCAGGCCTCAAAAGCCCTAGCAACAAAGCTAGGCCAAAAGCCCTAGCAACCAAGCTAGGCCAAAAGCCCTGACGCCAAAGTCAGGCCTCAAAAGCCCTAGCAACAAAGCTAGGCCAAAAAGCCCTAACAACAAAGTTAGGCCAAAAGCCCTAACAACAAAGTTAGGCCAAAAGCCCTAGCAACAAAGCTAGGCCAAAAAGCCCTGTCGCCAAAGACAGGCCAAAAGCCCTAACAACAAAGTTAGGCCAAAAGCCCTAGCAACAAAGCTAGGCCAAAAAGCCCTGTCGCCAAAGACAGGCCAAAAGCCCTAACAACAAAGTTAGGCCAAAAAAGCCTTAGTAACAAAACTAGGCCACAAAAGCCCTAACAACAAAGTTAGGCCTCAAAAAACCTGACGTCAAGAGTCAGGCAAAGCCCTGACGCCAAAGTCAGGCCAAAAGACCTAGCAAAATGTTAGGCAAAATGAAAGCCCTGACGCCAAAGTCAGGCCAAAGAAAGTTTAGGCGATCACTATCGATGATAAAGCCTGACAAATTACAAATCCCTTGTTATTAGGCCAACACCTCAAAGGTTTAAACTTCAAAGAAGGTAATATCTCTTTGAACTTAGAAGTTTACGCTTTTAAGTGTCAAAAGTATTATCCTTAGAAAGTTTAGCTTATGATGGGTCTACGGCTTTAAGGGTCGACGACATTACAAAGCAAGAAAAAAGTGGAAAGTAATTATGAGTAAGATATTGGATAGCTAAATATGTTCGAAGTCGATTAAAGGCTCAAGAATATAAAAGCATTCAATAGAAAAATCCAAATCTTCGACAGATAATTACAAACCAAAAACAGAAAATACAAAAATGGCTATCTAAAAAAGAAAAATACGGTCGCCAAGGAGTTAGGTACTTCAAGCTTTGGGGTTCTCGGGGGCAAAGACGCTCTGCTCGCCTTCGGGGGCAGAAGTATCGGGCTCGCCTTCAGGAGCAGCCTCCCCAGCAACAGAGGGCTGCGAAGGCTGACTCCGCAGGAAGGTCTTCAAGGAGGCAACTTCCCCAAGAGGAAAGTGGGGATCGACCGCCTGGACCTCCTCCACCAGGCCTTGAAGAAATTCGGCAATCGCCGACTTCATCACCTTCAAGGCCTGGTCCTCAAAGTCTTCGGAGGCCTTGAACTCCTCAATCACGGCATGGGGTGAAGGAACCGCTTTCAGCTGATCAGCCAGTCGGTTCTTTTCCTCCTCTAGGGCGACCCCCCTAGCTTCGGCAGCATTCCTCTGGGCCTCCGCGGCGACCCTAAGAGCGTCTGACTCGACCAACTGGGCACGAGCTTCCTTCAACTCGGCCTCCAGGCGAGCACGGACCGCCTCCCCTTCATCAAGGCACTGATGAAGGGCCTCAGCTTCATGAAGGAAGGCTGCAGCATCAGCCTCCCTCTTCTTGACATCAGCAAGGAGGCGCTGCTCCTTCCTGAAATACTCCTCCCGGGCGCCGTCCACCAAGGTGATTGCCATGTCAGCAGTCTTCTTGATGGCCTCCAACTGCCCGGGGGTGACCCCTGTGCTTCGGTATTGCTCCAGCTCGACAAGCAGTTCAGAGTGCTTGTCGGCGAGCTCGCCGAAAACGCGGCCGAGGATCACCTCTTCCCGAACGAGCTGACAACAAAAGCACAAGGAAAATGTCAAGTCATCAAAATGAAAAGGAATGACAAGGAATAAATAATGGAAAGAGGGCGAAATCATACCAGGGCAACTCGTTCGAAGTGGGTCCGTAAGAACCCCTCGATCTGAGGAAGCTCCGTAGGGACAATCGAACGGTCCTTGGGAGGAATTATCCCATCAAGGAGCCGCATGCACATATCCGGGCTACCCCGTAGGCTCTTCTGGGCGGGGTACCCCTTCTTGGCAAGGTCCCCACAAGGGACCCAAGGCCTCCGAGAGTCCCCAACCTTAAAAGGCTGGAACAAGCTCGCCATGGAGCAGTACTCCTCGGCGGGAGCCCTCGAGGAGCTGGAAGCAGCAGGCCCCTTCTTTTGGGCCCCAGACTCCTTAGTAGGAGCCGTGGGCACTGAAGAGGCGGGAGGCGCCAAAGACAAGGCCTTCTCCTTAGCGGCGGAAGGGCCCTGAAGAGAGGGAGAAGGAGACGCCGTGTCCAAACCCTTCCCTTTGCTGGCAGAAAGGCCCTTAGGAGGGGAAGGAGAAGGATGTTGGTCGACATCAGGGTGCTCTTCACTACTGACCTTCTTAGAAGGAGGAGGAGGAGGGTCCCGGGCCACGTCCGCCAAGGACTCCACTGCAAAGCAACAAGACAATAAGTCAGGAGTCAGAGAACCGCAGAATGTAAAAACATTAAATCAACAAAAGGCGAGGTAGTACCTGGTTGGCGAGGGCCAGTAGTGGCCGAAGGAAGCGTCTCCTCGGGCTTCCTCTTGGTCGAACGCCTAGAAGGAGGAGGGGGAGAGCTTAGCAGCACCTGGTCGGAGGACAATCCCGCCGATCCCTGGTCATCAAAGAGACCTATCAGTTTTTTGCTCTTGCTTACAACCTTCCCTACAAGTAATAAAACAAGGGAAGGGTTAGAAAATTACCCAATCATCAAAGATTGGTGTAGCTTGATGAATGCCCGCCATCTCAAGGGCATTCTCGGTAGTCTCCGCCACTGAGCGGATGGACTTGAACTGAGATGACCGATGCAGCCGATATAAATCGTCGATGGCATTCCGATCACTTCCGGACAATTCTTCGAAGGAGGGAGGAAAATCCTTGTCCGGAGCAAACAATTTCCAAGGTACGCCCCCCTTATACAAGAAGTAAAACTTCTTGTAATTGGAGTTAGTGGCCCGGAAATCATCGATCAGGCGGACATGGACGTTCCAAGCCCATCCTTGAGGGCCTCCCCACTCCGAAAACTTCGGCCAGCGGGATTGGAAGTGGTGAAAGTGGTTAGCCCCTGCTGCCAGCCGGAAGAAGCACCGGAACAGGGCCAGTGAATATACCCATTCCTGGCGTAAGCATAGGAACTTGAAGCCGACCCACATTCTGAGGGCATTCGGGACAAGCTGTGTGGGGTGAATCCCGTAAAACTGACACAAGGTCTGTAAATCCTCACAGAGAGGAAAACGCAACCCAGCATCGATCTGGGCCGCATAAATGTAAACCTCTCCATCGTGAGGAAAATGCAGACCTAGGCCAGGATACCTAGGAGCATCCTCCGCACTGAAGCCACCAAGCGCCACCATGGTCTTAAAGTAAGCCGGCTTCAGTTCGTTAGGCTTGATATCTACTCAGAATGATTCAAGTATGGCACAGCAAGTATAAAAACAAAGGAAAACAGAGGATATTGCCAAAATAGAGCAATAAAAGGGCGAAAGTTTACCTTTTGGGGAAAAAATAGGCGTGTTCAGCTCAGGGCCATCTACCACCACTGGGGTGGCCGCAGACCTTCCCACGTCAGGCTGTTTCCCCGCTGAGGAGGGCACAACTTCATCCCTAATGGTCAAGGGAACACCGACATTCTGAGGGGCGCTGGCTTTGTTAGCACCCTTGATGGCCATGTGTTTTATTCGCTGACTTCTGGGGGCCATGGAAATGGTCGAAATGAGAACTGAAGAGGATTGAAAGAGAAAGGGAAGGTTTGCAGCGAAGTTCTGAAAATCTGAAGGAGTGGATAAGCGTAAAAAACAAAATGCAGAAACTGACGTTTCCTATATAGACCAAAAGGGGAGTAACCGCCACGAGCAAATCGAAGCGACGCAGAGGAATAATTGCACCCTTTTGGAAAAAACCGAAGCAATGTCAGAATTCCAAGAGACAACGGTTGGCTGGTACAGACAGCTGTCAAGCTACCCTGGGTTTACGGAAAAGTAAATGTCAGGCGTGCCTCAAGTGACCGTTCGATTTCTGGACAACCGTGCAGTTATTAAATGCTAAAATTCCACTAAGGAGACAAGGTGGTCGCCAACGCACTAATAAAGCTTTAGCAGAAATACCTCGGGTAGATAATGATCGCCTAACTAAGAAAGATAGACTTCCATAAGCCTGAGTCACCTCGAGTGATCGCCAAAAGGGAATAAAAGGAAGGATATTCTTTCGGCTTTGAACAGAGAAGGAATCGCTCGCCAAATGAGCTCGAAGTGTCTCAAAGGCACTGAACCATTACCAAAGACGTCACTATCTAAAACCCTACCAGGAAATCAAGCTCGACTGAAGGAACTTCAATCAAGCTTCGGGGGCAAATGTTGGGTATCGATAGTGACGGCCCAGTAAGAAAAGGCCTCGAAGGCCCAATAACTATAGAGGGGGTAAACCCATGACATCCGAACCGGATCGGCCCAAGTACAAGCCAAACTTGGCCCACCATCGAGTAATCCAGAATCGAGCCCAAAGTCTATAGAGACGCCAAAGGCTCTCAGACTGCTCGCCATTCTCTACCAAGTCGCGACCTTCCACTGCTCGACATGGGAGTGCTCGCCCCGAAGAGAGCCTTGCCTCTCTCCTCTGGTCCCACTAAACCGTTAATAACAGAGTGGCCAAGATATCCCGCATATCCCGGTCACATATTCACTAAAGATTAGATTTGGTAACTGCAATATCTCGCAGTAACTGCCATATCCCACGATCCGAATCTTCAGCAACTCAATATACATTAAGATATTCAGTTGCCTTTATACGGTTCTATCTCTCTTACCCTATAAATATCCTTGCTTTACATACGTACTTTACGTTTTGAGTTTTATACACACATATACTCATTTAAGCATCGGAGAGGGACCCAGAGGCACCCCCTCTGTTGCGCTCCCCTACTTGCAGGTTCACCGGAGTTGGAGCTGAAGCGTCATCCCAACCTTGTCTGGTATTCAATTCACTGCCAGATCAGCATTCAGGATTTCACGATCCAACAGTTAGTAGACCTATTCTGTGTTCAGATTCAAACCATAGGACCCCCGATTGGGGCTCAATTGGAGCCCCAATCAGATTGGACTGAACCCAACCAGGTTCAGTTAAGACGATTGGGGCTCCAATCGAGCCCCAATCGAGGGTCCTATGGTATGGGTCCGAACCCAGAACATGTCATCATGGTTGACCGGCGTGGTCTGGGTCCGAGCCCTGACCAGATCCCCAGTGTCGGAGGACCTGGTCTGGGTTCGGACCCTGGCTAGGGAACCCCTGTTGTGGCTCGAATCGAGTCGGAACGTGTTTATAATATTAATGTAAGTTTGTAGGGTTTAGTTATAACGTTTAGAAAAATATTTTGTTAATTTTACATATATGAAAAATATTTAACGGAAATTGTTAACAGAAAAGTAACGGAGGTACAAATTACCATCATTTTCAAACATATTGGACCATTAACTATCACCAAAAAACATGTTGGACTAATTAACATTTTGTGGAAACATGTTGGACCATTTTCAGATTTTTCCCTTTATGTTTTATTGTCATGTGCTGAAGAGTGTGATAGAGTACTGTACTGTGGTGAAGTTTGCTAAATTTTGTTGATTTTGCTTATTTGTCGTGTGTTGGGAATAAAGATCAATGATTTTATTGTTTCCCTCATGTCATACGTAACCATTTAATTACATTCTTGTAATACATACGTAACCATTTAATCACATTCAAGGAAAACATAAATAATCATTTAATCACATTTTGGAAATACATACGTACATTATGACAACCATTTAAATTCAGTTTTTCATCATTACAACCTCATAGAGTCAGAAAAAATAGTAGTACATCAAGACCAACCTACTTAGTTCATCAAGGTCAATTTCAACAACTACTGCAAAAGCAACTACTTATTCATAGCAAAAGGGAAAAACATGTTAGGATATAAGTGCAATTATGATATAGTTGATGGACCATATTTGTGTATTATATAAGTCATATACAAGGTCTATTTCTATAAATAGGATACAGTTGTAACATATTGAACTAACTTGATGAAATCAAAGTATTAGTCTTCATCTTCAATCTTCTACATTCTTCTTTTCCTTTCTCTATAATCTGAAGATTACAACATGGTATTAGAGCAAGGTTGATAGTGCATAATCTCTGCGATTCATCAATTTGGATCAATGGAAAAGAATTCTCATTCATTTGCGAACAAGAAAGTAGCTCAGCTGATCGGAGAGAAGAACTTTCAGTCATGGAAGCAACAAGTTCTTCTTTCGGCTCATGGATACAATGTGAAAGATCAGCTTCATGGAACATCAATTATTCCTTAGTTCATTCAAGATGCAGATGATGCTGATCTAATCAATCCAACGTATACGAAGTTTGTCCAATATGATAGCTCACTTACGTCCTGGTTGCTAGCACCCATTTCCTTTCAGATCAGTCGTGGCCTTATTGGTTGTATGACTGCATCATCTATCTGGCAGAAGCTGCATCAAGATTTTTATTCATCTTCAACCACTCACATTATGCATATATATGATTGATTGAAAGCTCGGATGCGTGACTACTTAACTGACATTCAAACAACCTGTGATAGTTTGGCTAGCAGTGAGCATCCTATTGAGGAAATGCAGCACATATCAATTATCCTCAATGGTGTTAAAGGACAATTTGATAATGGCATTGCTCTAATCCATGCCAGCCGTAATCTATATGATATTGCTTTTGTGAGCTTTGTTTTGCTGGATGCTGAAGATCAGCAATCAGGCATGCTGTTTGATTCTTATATTTTGGCAAATGTTGTTGTCAATCAGTTACTCGTACTAAATCGATGAGTTCAAACACAAACTTTCAAATTTTACCGTCCAGTGGTGATGGTTGCTTCTCACACCAACCAGTCAGCCTCAGTTTCAGCAGTCCAACTTTGGCAGAGGTCGATATCGTGGTCGTGGATATGTGAATAACAAAATTCATTTCCAATTATGTGGGAAATTTGGGCATCTTAGGCACATATGCTTCCACAGGTTCATTGTTCGTTTCTTTGGTGTCACTGATACTTCGTACACTTCGCCTAATACTCCTTCTGCTCACATGTCTTCTACTAAATGGGATGATACTCATGAAGTTGAGTCTCCTTATCACAATAAATCTATGCACTCTCCTTCAAATCAATTACTCCCTAGTTCCTTACAGTTTCCATTGCGTAATGTTTCACCATAGATCCCTGCCATTTATCCATATATGTACCATACTCCACCTCGTGTTGCCTACATTGTTTCACCAAATGTGTCACCTGCTGTCTCTTATGTGTTTCCTTTTGTTTTTCAAGTCGCTCAAACAAATGGCAGCACTCCTGGTCAATCTCTCATTATTCCTCAAGTCAACATGCATGTGTCTCACCTATTATACATGTTGATTCCAACTAGTATCTTGACTCAGGCGCAACCAATCACTTTACCAATGCATCTTCGATTCCTCAGATAACTACTTCTTATATAGGAGTAAGTAAGGTTCTTCTAGGAAATTGTTCATCTTTTCGTATTTCAGCCCTAGGTACATCTGTGTTACTACAGATTCTAGAAAACTCATTATGAATAATATGCTTTATACTCCTTGTGTTACTAAGAATCTTCTTTTTGGGTCACTGTTTACCAAGGAAAATCAGGTGTACTTTGAATTTAATGCCTCTTATTGCCTGGTTAAGGATTCTCTATCTCATAGAGTGTTTCTCAAAGGAGTTGAGTAGAATGGCCATTATGAGTGTGATCTTTCAAATTTTGTTTCAGTAGGTTGTATAAATCAAACTGGTAACTCAATTGGTGCTAATACTGCTTATTCTGCAACTCTAAATGCTTATGTGTTTGAACAAATTGTTGTTGATGTTGAATTCGATAATATGCATTGTGATAATAATGATAGTATTCTGAATGATATGCCTGTTGATAAACATGATTATATATTAAATGAGTTTGGTAATATGCTGCATGACAAACATACTTCTACCTTGAACTGCCTTGACTCATTTTTAAGCTCAAAGGAGTCTTCTCACATGTGGCACTTGCGACTTGGACATCCCTCCAATACACTTTTGACGATTTTTCTTTGTCTTTACAATTTGCCCGTAAAACATGTTCCTGCTGAATGTACTGCATGTGACATTGGCAAAAGTAAAAGGCAACCTCAAACCTCCTCTGATACTAAGTATTATGCTCCTCTTGAATTAATTTAGATTGATATTTGGGGACCCTCACCTTACTCATTCAGTAACACCAATTTCTATCTTAGCATTGTTGATGCATAGAGACGATGTACCTGAATCTATTTTTTACACAGGAAGAGTGATGCAACCAAGGCTTTCAGTGGGTTTCATCTCCTTGCTAAAACAAAACTTGGTTATACCTTAAAGGTAGTTCAGACAGATGAAGGAGGTGAATTCAAGTTTGTTTCGACATACTTACTTCAACATGACATTGTTCATCGAAACACTTGTCCATATATAAGTCAGCAAAATGGCATTGTGGAACGCAAACATCGTCAAATTGTGAAACTTAGTCTCACATTGCTTGCCCAGTCTTTTGTTCCTCTTCATTACTGAACTAAAGCATTTTCACGACTGTTTTCTTAATCAATCTATCACCATCATCAAGCATAGATAAGTGTTCTCCTCATGAATGTTTATTCAAATACAAACCTGATTATTCTTTTCTTAGAGTGTTTGGTTGTTTCTTTTTACCTATGCCTTATAGAACACACAAGCTTTATTTCAGGTCTGAACCATGTGTGTTCATTGGCTATTGTTCCACGCATCATGGTTACAAATGCTTGTCCTCCTCTGACTGTGTTTATACCTCTAGGAATGTGGTGTTTCATGAAAGTACATTTCCATTTGCTGATCCTCGTGGTGAATTCTTTGGTTCTCTGTCACCCAAATGTGTTCCATCATCAAAACCTTTATTTATTCCATGTGATTCAATGTTTCAGTCATCTGGTCTTATTGATGTGTCTCTAGATATCTCCACATATCATGATTTAGCCCATTTCTTCAATATGGCCTCTTCTTCTCATTATCCTTCTCCTGGTAATCCCTCGTATCCCACTGGTCTTTTTCTACTTCACCCAAGTGCAGGTTCACTAGTTCCTTAAAATCCTCCTTTTGATAATCTTTCTCAAGTACCTGGGAGTGTCAGATACATTCCTCATGGTACATCTCTTGTTCCTGTAACTCATACTGAATCTATGCCTTCTCCTTCCCTCTTTACTGGTTCTCAACCTTATGATAATATTCCTTCCTGCATATATGTACCTAAGGATTCTTCTCTTGTTCCTATCCTTCCTTCTGATTCTTCTAAGTCAAAACTAAGACCTTCCACTCCCCCTCAAACTACTCATCCTATGATCACAAGGTCTAAATTTTCTCTTCAAGCTCTTACAACATTCTGCCCTTCTCCTGATGATCTGCAACATAGAGAACCAAATTCCATCCATGAAGCTTTACCTTCTCCTTAATGGACTGCAGTTGTTCAAGAAGAACTAATTACTTTGTTGGGTAATATTACTTGGTCAATTGTGCCTCTTACTTCTAGTCAAAATCCTATAGGTTGTAAGTGGCTATTCAAAATCAAACGGCATGCCAATGAAGACATAGCAAGGTATAAAGCTAGGTTTGTTGCGAAAGGGTTCTATCAGAAACCAGGATGTGATTTTCAAGAGTTTTTTAGTCCTGTTGTGAAGTTTTCTACTGTCATAATTGTTTTATCGCTTGCTTTGACTCACATGTGGTGTTTAAGACATGTGGATATTAACAATGCTTTTTCTTCATGGTGAGTTAATTAAAGAAGTCTACATGGTTCAACCTCAAAGATTTGAACAACAATCCTCCTCAGATTTAGCCATTTCAGTTTGCAAACTGCAAAAGGCCTTGTATGGTTTGAAGCAAGCTCCTCGTGCCTGGTTTGAAAAATTCAAATCATTTCTTATTCACACTCTTTCTTTTACAGTTTCAGTTGTTGATAGTTGCTTGTTTATCAAGCTTTTAATGGTATGTTTGTATTGTTACTGGTCTATGTAGACGACATTGTCATCATTGCTTCATCTACTGAAATGGTTGGGAATGTTATAACTTCAATCAATGGAAAATTCAAACTTAAGGATCTGAGCAGCCTAAATTACTTCATTGGTATGGAAGTTTCGACAGGAGATGATTACTTACTCCTCAGTTAGAAGTATATTCAAGAGTTTATATCCACGATTGGCTTGTCCAATGCCAGTGACTTTCCTACTCCCATGACATGTACTTATATAACAAGCACATGTATGAATACTTGCACTGAGTTGTTTTATGTCGAATCTCTTTATCGTAGTACCGTTGGTGCATTACTTCATATCTGTATAACCAGACCAAACATACACTTTGCAGTCAACAAATTAAGTCAATACATGCAAGCATCATGGTCTAGTCACTTGACAACAATTCTTCATGTAATCAGATATTTGAAGGGAACCCCGGATCATGGTATGCTGTTTCGAACATATGCTAGTCTTACTAATGAGATTTCGTTGGTGTCCTACTCAGATGTTGATTGGGAAGGAGATGTTTTTTGACAGAAAGCCAATCTTGGTTATTATCTACTCCTTAATGGCAATCCAATTGTCTGGAGCTCAAAGAAGCAATATGTTGTTTCTCAATCTAGTGGAGAAGCAGAGTTTCGAGTTTTCTAATGCTATATATGAGATTATATGGGTCAAGTCTCTTCTTTAAGAAATGGGCATGAAACTGATCTCTCCACTTGTTTGGAGTGACAATAAAAGTGGTGTGGCTTTGTCTGAGAATCCTATCCACCATTCTAAGATGAAACATGTAGAAATCGATTTGCTTTTTATTTGATAGAAAGTGCAGTATGGGGAGATAATTGTGAATTTTGTTCCAGTTAATGAACAAGTGTATGGCATTTTAACAAAATCATTGACATAAAATACTTTTATTCCTTGCAGGATGAAGCTTGGAGTGTTTTATGTTGAAGAACTACATGAGGTGACATCTCCTTCATCTCATCTTCACACATAGCTTCAGGAAGTTCCATTACTATCTTCTCGTATAGCCATTCAGGTTTGTTATCATCTTCAGTTCACAAACATTTGTTCTATTCCATCAGTTGTTATCCTTACACTTTTCAGCTGCATAGAGGTCATGTCCTATTGTTATCAAAAGGATAATACTCTATGGTGTTAACTCGCTTCGTGTCACATTTGTTGCACATCTCTGTTTTTCATATGGCTCATGTATCTTATGCATACTTGGGTTACACTGAGTCTCTCATATCTATGTGCTGGTGTGTGGCTATCTGGTTGATCTTCTTCTGAATTGTAAGAATCTCATCTCATTATTTGTACTGCAAAGGCTCTGCACACATAAAAGAAAATACATGATGACATTATCTTGGAATAGGGCACGATTTGATTCCAAAAATAGAGTCATCTTCTCAGGAAAACGTCAAGCTACTTCAGAAGATATTCTTGAAGAAGAAAAGATAAAGGATGAAATTTTCAACTGTGTGGGTAAGAAAAGAGTTGAAACTCTTCTGTCAAGAACGAGAATTAAAAAAAAAAAAAAAAAGGAAAAATGATTTGGTGTGTCAAACAGAACACACATAGAGAAAAAGATCAAGAAAAGAAAAAATTGAAAGAGCAGAACTGTACTATAATGAGATGTAATGTTCAGAGGAGATCAAATATGCTAAATACATAGTTATATGATTTGTTAAGTGTGTAAACAATGGTGCATCTGATGTGATAACATAGTGGAAAATAAGTATGATTCTTGGTGTGTACAATATAGTGGCAATATGTTAAGATCAATAGAGTGTATCCTGATGCAACGAGTTTGTGATCATGTACTGGGTTTCTATTATGGGATACAACTGTGTGTGGAGAAACTTGTGTTTGGCTTGGTTGCATTCAGATCACTTGGTTGAATAGAGGAAAGTTTGTGGCATAACTGAAAGTTGTGATGTGATGATAAGTGAAACAAAGGTGTTCAAAGGCAAAGTCAAGGGAATGTGTCGAGAATCAATTTTAGCAAAATCGAGCAGCAATCAAGGGATCACAAGAACATATCAAGCATGGAGAATGTTAAGATATAAGTGCAATTAGGCTACATAGTAAGGACTATAATTGTGTATTGTAGAAGTCATATACAAGGTTTTTTTCGATAAATAGGATACAGTTGTAACAGATTGAACTAACTTGATGAAATCAAAGTATTTGTCTTCATCTTCATTCTTCTCTTCCTTTCTCTATAATTTGAAGATTACAACAAACCAAACAACTCTCAATGCAACAAAGTACTTCCAATTGGTTTGATTTCCAGAAGCTTGGGCATTCGCCTATTCGAATTTAAGTTGTCCCTCCATTGCTTGAAACTTCAAAACTGTGTTTCTTCCATACGGGCACATGGATGGAACTTCCCTTTGAAAAAATCACACTCACGATTCTATATAAACAGAGCAAATAAATAAACATAAACTAGCAAAATGCAGGAAAACTGAAATTGAAGATATGGTTCAAATTAGGGTTCTAACCAAAATTAGGGTTCTTCCAAATTTAGGTTTAAGATTGGGACAAATTTTGAAAAAATGACAAATTACCTCAAAATTGGAGTAACCATGGAACCTCATAGCGAAATTTTTCCAAGTACCTGTTGATTTGACATAGCAAATCAAACAAACGACCGTAGCACCATTTAGGCTTTGACATTATAGGGAATGAGTTTGGGGTTGAGTTTGGGTGTGATCGAGCAAAACCATTTTACTCTGGTCGATTGTGTGTGTTTGTCTTAGTGGTTTCCTTATGCAACTTCATCTTAGAAGTTACCCACCCTTGAAATTTATCTTCTATTGTCCAAATGAAGGTATCAATTATAAGAAATGGGGGAGGGTTAAATTAACAAATTGATACCCCCAACTTTAGTCACTTTACAAATTGCTACATGAACTTTACTTTTTCAAAAATTGCTACCTAAACTTTGACACTTGCAGCAAATTACTACCTCGATTAACTTTTCTGTTAAATATGGACGGAAAATGACGTGGCAACACGTGATTGTTCTCTGATTTAAAAAATTAAACGATTTTTTAAAAATACCAAAAAATATGAAAAAATTAAAAGGGAAAATATGAGTTTTTAATATAATAGTTTATTAAAAATATGAAATAAAAAATAATTAGTTTTTTTTTTTAATTTTGTTTCATATTTTCAATAAAAATATTATATTAAAAACTCTTATTTTCCATATATTTTTTAAAAAACATTTCAATTTTTTTTGTATTTGTTTTTTATATCATGAATGTTATCTAAATAAATACATAAAGTTATGTGAGAAACAACAAAAAAATTCAACACTAATACTATTCAACCAAACCAGTTCTGAAAATAAGTAAACCACTAAAGTCTAAACCTAGAGATGTATATGTGCCGCAATTTTTGTCTTCTCAATAAGTAAAGGGTTAATTACTTAATTGGTTACACATGTTTCACCATTGTGCAGAATGGTTACACATGTTTCAAAATGTGATTAATTGGTTTTGGAATGTGACTATTTGATTTTTTTACCGTTCATCGTCAAAAATCACAATTAAGTCACTATTTAGATACATAAAAGGGTTAATAGGTCCACTAGTACCATAAGTTTGGGCCATGTGATCGGATGGTACCGTATGTTTTTTGATGTGGTTAAATGGTCCGTTATGTTTGGAGCATGTTGTCCTATGGTACTCTGTTAGTCAACCGTTAGATTTTTCTGTTAAATGGTCCATGTCAGCACCACGTCAGCGCCACATCAGCGCCACGTAGATATATAATATAATATTTAATTTAAAAAATAAAAATAAATAGAAAATATTTTAAAAATAGGAAAAAAATATGAAAAATATCGGAAAAATTCAAAAAATATTTAAAAATTTATCTATTAATAAAATTTATTTTTTTATAATTTTTTTTAAAAAAAAATCGAAAAAAAAAAAAGCTAGGGTTGGACCCTTGGGTCCAATTGACCCAGCCAAGGGTCGAACCCTGGGCTGGGTTGGACCCCCACCAGGTCGCCTGACCTGGGCGACCAGGTCTAGGTCTGACCCAGCCCTGGGTTCGACCCTGGCTGGGTCAATTGGACCCCAAGGGTCAAACTAGCCTTGGGGTCCAATTGACCCAGCCAGGGTCCAACCCAGGGTTGGGTCAGACCCAGACCTGGTCGCCCAGGTCAGGCGACCTGGTGGGGGTCCAACCCAGCCCAGGGTTCGACCCTTGGCTGGGTCAATTGGACCCAAGGGTCCAACCCTAGCTTTTTTTTTCGATTTTTTTTTAAAAAAAATTATAAATTTTTTTTTTATTAATAGATAAAGTTTTAAATATTTTTTGAATTTTTTTATAATTTTTTTATAATTTTTTCCGATTTTTTCCCTATTTTTATTAACTTTTCTATTCTTTTTTATTTTTATCCGCCACATCAGCGCCACGCCAGCACCACGTCAGTGCCACGTCAGCATTCCGTTAGTTAACCTTGACAGCAACAGTAATGTGGACCAAATAACAACATTGACCAAACATATAGTACCATAAAACAACATAGGGGTACCATCCGATCACATGGCCCAAACTTATGGTACCATTGGACCTATTAACCCTACATAAAATGACTTAATTACCCTTTCATACACCCCTGAGCTGTTCTTGAACTGTTCTTCATTCATCTCCTCGTCTTCATCTCCTCTATGGCCAGGTACGTCTTCATTCTTCACCGAGCTCTTCCAGGTACGAACCCAGAATTGCGTTTCTTGGTTCGTGATGAACCCAAAAATGTTGTTTCTGGGTTCTTCAAGAACCCGAATTGCGATTCTGTGTTCTTCAAGAACATCGAATCGAATTTGATTCGATTATGATTCTTCAAGACGATTCTGTGTTCTTCAATACAACTAAGGGCATAATAGTCATTTCACAATTCAATAATATGTTTAAAAAAATAACGTTAAAATTAACGGTTTACTAACGGAATAATCAATTAATCACATTAGGAAAAACATGTGTAACCAATTGGTCACATAGTAAAACCAATTCATCATATTTTGAAACATGTGTAACCAGTTTGCACAACGGTGAAAAATGTGTAACCAATTAAGTAATTAATCATAAGTAAACTACTGCTATGAAGGGTATTGTGGTTTCAATCTTCGATTCTGCGTTTTCCGATCTTGTCCGGCAATGAACTCGCCTCAATAATGGTATTCTCTGTCCGATCTTGATCTTGATCTTGATCTCGATCTTATCTTCTTTGTTTGTGTTTTTGTTCTACGTTGTTTACCTTTTCTGGAATTCCGTCTACGCTGTGATGCCATCGAACAGAGAAAATTAATTGTTGGTCTTCTTGGTTAGTCTGTTTCTGTGCTGAATCTCATCTTCAATTGCGTTGTTGGTGAGAATTAGACAAGATGGAGGTTTCAATGTAATGTAGTAGTAAATACTGAGCTAGCTTCATACACATTCTTGCCCCGATTCTGTATTCTAGGCCAAAGCTTCTCCCTGGTTCTGTAATTTAGCTTTTCTGTTTGGGAAATTTGATGAAAGGCATTAGGTTGTGCATTGTATCGATAGATTCTAGAAAGGCATTAGGTTGTGCAGATATCCTCATTGAACTCTTGCCTAATGTAATTATGCCATCTTCTTAAATTTGAGCATTTCAAATCTGCATTGCTGAGATCTATCTGTTGAATATCATTATTCACTCACTTTGATATATGTTTTTCGGACTGGAATCGTAATATTCCAGATTTCAGTCTGTTTTTCAGATTTTGGACCGGATCGGTTCCAATTTAAATTGAACCGGAAGCAGACCAAAATTGTAAAAAAAAAAAACTATCCGTTCTAATTAGGGCCGGCAATGGTGCGGTGGAAAAACCATAACCATGGTTATAACCGTCACTGTTTATTATGGTTAACCGTACCATTATGGTGCGGTGCGGTTATGGTGATGAATTTTCTACCCATAATGGTTATGGTTATGGTATTTGAGTTATACCCACGGTTATAACCATGACTATTATATAAATATAATAACCACGGTTATAACCATAGCTATTATATAGATATAATAATTATGTATTATTAATAAACTAATATATATTAAATAATGTAAGTTACCGTACATACAAGTAATAAATAATCATGATGTTAGTTTTATATATTTTTATTGTTGACAATATACATTTATGTATTTTTTTAAAATAAAATTTTCGATCTTTTATTATATTATATGTGTGGAATAAATATGGTTATATGGATAAAACCATGATTAATAACCACAGTTATTTTAATGGTTATGGTATTGAAAATTGTACCCATAATAATTATGGTTATGGTATGTGGTTTAAAAGTATGGTATGGTTATGGTATTTGTTATACCCGTACCATACTCTAACCATCGCCAGCCCTAGTTCTAATCCGACCATTTTTTCCTCTTAAACAGATCAGTTTTTTTTTAGTGAGAAAAATATATTTCCGTATTTAATAAATATTTAAGGTATATTTTGGTGAAAAATTCTATTCATTTCTTCGTTCCTCCGTCACCGTCAGCGTCGATCGGCGAAGGCCTCACTCTATTCTTCCACATCCATGGAGAAGAAGAAAGACGAAAGTAACAGTGAGACTCCGATTGTAGGAGAGTGTGGTCTTCTGCACGTATCCGCCATCGAAGCTACATTCACTCACCTGATTTGTGGATTAGGCTTGGCAATCGCGTTATGGCTGTCTCAATCCGTCAATCAAATCTCGGATCCTTCTAGCGCTCTACGCATCATCTGTGTAAGTTTCGTTCTTTTCCCTCTGTTATCAGTAGAGTTCAATTTCTTCATTATTTTCAAGCTTGCGGATTACTTCTCTCTCTAAGGTTATCGAGTGCCCGATCGTGATTCTTCTGTACAGTCGCTTGAGGAAGAATCCTGAGCAATGTTCGGTGCGTATTATTTGAACTATCATACTGCTCTAATTCACTCTCTTTTGAATATATGCTTCATCTGACCTATTGACTCGGTGTAACAGTACTGGAGAGCTCTGGGACGAGGTGTCATGGCATTTCCTGTTGGTTAGTTCTTCAATTATCTTCGTTTTATTACTGAAAGATTGAACTTTGGGTAGTAAGTAGTGCTAGTGTCATGACGTGTAGGGGCATTGATGAATGCATTGGGAGCCATCGCTCTTGGAGCCCCTGTTGGATTGCAGTAAGTATGATATGGAACTGCAGAGTTTGTTTCTAATCTTCTGAATTTGCAGACGAATGTTAAATTAAGATGTTTAACTAGTTCTACAGTTCAAAAGTTCGAGCATTTCTTTTGAACGAAGCACGTAGATCTTTTGAACGAAGCACGTAGATGTTTGTATTCAGCTTGGAGGATGTGATAGTCATCACTTATCAGAATTATATTTAGAGGAAAATTACTAACCTGTTGCTGAAATTAACACTGATTTTTCATCCCTTTTCCAATATGAAATCCCTGTTCTTGTTTTATTAATTCAGACTCTAAAGATATATAGAAGCAGAAACACCAATGCATCCTAACATGCAAGAAGATGATAATATTCAGTGATCCAATCGTTTTCCTTTTAAGTTTGTCTGATCACAGTAGCTTTTCATTCTGACCTTGATATAGCGTATTCAACCTGTTGCAGGTACTTATCAAGGACTATCAATTGGGCTTGCATGATGTCAACATTCACAGTAAGTTTTGAGTTGTTCATTTGCAATGTTTTTGCTTACCCACAGAATGAGTAATCTTCAGAATCACAATTAGTTGAGCAGTTTGATATCATCCTCCACATCCCTTTTTAGTGATGCTTTACTCTTCAAATAGAGAAACTTATTAGAGTATTTAGTATCTGTATATATATTTGTTTCTCTAACAGACTGTTTTTTGCAGTTTGTCCCAGTGGCATCTATTTTTGGTTCATCATGGAGTGATTGGCAGCTTAATTTTGCATATACCAAGTTAATTCAGCTAACTGTATTGTTTGATTATCCTATTGTGGCTATTTTTGCATCTCTATAAGATATTGTCAGCTCTCAAATCCTCATTGCTTCATTCTGTGCAGGCCCATTAGGACTATAGACTACATGATTTGTCTTCCAGCACATGGTGTTATTATTGGAGCTTGGTTTGGGGCATGGCCAATGCCTCTTGACTGGGAGAGGCCATGGCAGGTAAAAATTCCGATTTTGTCTGCTGTTTCTTCGTATAGATGTTTTTTCCTCTGTGTGTAGTAATGTTCAGCTGCGGCTTATAATAAAATGGGAATTATCATTTTGGTGTGAATATGATTTTGGTTCCTGATACACTGACTTTTATCGGTCCTTCCATATTCAGTTCACATAACGCTGCATGTTTGGACGAACTACTGTTTCACAAGTTGTTGTATTAAATTTTTGGATAATAATCTGGTTACTTCAGTTATCATTACTTAATTTATCTTATTCATCGTGGCATTGTGTTCTCTCTATGGACAGGATTGGCCAATTTGTGTGAGTTATGGAGCTTTACTAGGGTATCTAGTTGGAACAATGACATCTCTTAGTTTCATCTTTCTCGGACATGGACGTCTTCGGACGAAAGTGGATTAATAGACGGGTCATCACTTTTTCACTGTTCTTTTTCTTTCGGCAATATCTTTTTTCGGACTGTAGGCAAATTTCTGAAAGAATAATTTTTGGTTTTGATTTTTTGATGTTATAGTTGGGAGTTTTGGGAGATGAACATGGAGATAATGACAAATCAAGTTGGTGGGGGGCTAGAGACATTATATTTACGATACCAAATCGTACATACGTGTTGTATATATAAATTTGATAAGGATGGTTAGGGTATAGTACGAATATAACACATATAAAAATTACACTATAATTTTAAAGTATATTATATTACCATAATAACCATTTTAAATTATACTTAGTATATAGTCGAAATTATGTTTCTATTAAATTAGTATTTTTGTATCACACACTTAAGGAAGTAATACTTAAGTTTAGTAGATAAATTTAACACGAAATAAATTATATAATCATACATTACTGCAATATTTTGTGTACCGACAACGCATTTTTACTTAAATCAACTAACGACTGTCATGAGAACAAAAAATAAATCTGAAAACCATAAGAAACCGTCTAAAAAAATCCATCCTAGTTTATATCCCAAATTCGATTGTCGTTTTTTTTTGACAAAAACTGTTTAGCTAGGCTTGTTCATGAACCGGTTCGACCCCGAACCGGTTCTGAACTGAACTGGTCTGGTTTGAAACAAACCAGTACATTTTTCTGTTTCTAAAAAAACTGGTCTGGTTTAAGGAAAAAAGAACTGGTCTGGTTCGAACCGATTCAGAACCGGTTCGAACTGTTCTGGTCTGTTTTTTTTAATATCAATTTTGGTTCGGAAATATTCCAGTTCAAACCGAACCTAAACCAGATGAAAATTCTGTTCAACACACTGAACCGTCTTAAAAAATACTGAACCAACTGAAAAACACTGAACCGGCTGAAAAAACACTGAACCGACTGAAAAATATATTGAACCGACTGAAAAACACACTGAACCGATTGAAAATCTGTTCCACAACCGACTAAAATCTTGTCCAACATCAACATACGAGAGTCCAATATATCTCTAGGTTTGGTTTATTGAAAACATATCTAGGTTTGATTTAATTTTAGCCGGTTTAGTTAATTTTGATTCAAACCGGTTCTAAAATTATATAGGTTTAAAGTGGTTTGATTGAAATTTAAGTATAAACCAGTATCAAAAACGAGTCGAGTCGAACCGGTTCGAACTGGATTTTTGGTACTATTTTGAACTGTTCTATTTGAAGGCAAAAAACACTGGTCTGGTTTTGGAACTAGTTCGGCCGAACCGGTTCGAACCAAACCAGTTCCAGACCAGACCAGACCAGTTCGCCCGAACCGGTTTATTTGGCCAAGCCTATGTTTAGCCCTAGCTCATCTTTTTTTTTTTTGTTACAATAGATGCGTGTGTTCATTCCTGAATAAAAGTGGTCTCAATGCTATTACAGTGACTAATCAAAATATTTCTAAGTAAGAGTGGAGTTTTTCGACCCAATCGCTTCGCACTCCCAATCTTGCTTGTTTCGCGATCCAATTGACGTTTTCATTCGCGGATCGTCAAATATTCTTCCATGCTATTGCTTCAACTTCTCTCGCTAAAGCTTTGATGTTCTCGCATGTCGTTATATGTGCCTTGTTGTTCATTTGGTTGATCACCACCTCCGAGTCCGATTCGATCACTACCCGGTCCCATCCTTTCTTGATTACCAATTTCATCCCGAGCATGATGGCTTCTGCCTCCAGTATGTGGCCAGATCAGCCGCTCAACACCTGCCCTTCTCGACACTTGGACCTGCATCACCTTCGTTTCCACCCTTGGTTCGGTGATGGCTCAGATGAGTTCGGCATTCCAGGTTCTGTCTCGATTAAGGAGTTCAACCACCTTGATCTTGTCAACCCACGGGTCACCAAACGCTCAGATGGTTTTCCCGTCTCTAATCCTCCACAGTCCTTCGCTCAAGAGTTGATCTCGACCGCTCAACAAGTTTGTCCATCCCCACGAGGCTCTCCCACCCTTTCGAGCCGTGAATATGTCCTTCCCCGGTAGTATATCCCTCGCATTACTCGGACCCTATAGGTATCTAGCTTTCGATAGTTGCATGATAATGCGTGTATACTATATGAATAGTATTTATATATATAGTATCGCATACTATATATATATATATATATATATGTATAATATATACGTGATACTATGTATATGTATATGTATAATATATATATACATATTATGTATATGTGATAAAATATTTTCAAATCTGACTTAGGTCATTCATAAACTTTGTTGAAGATTACAACTAGGCTCTTGGACTCTCAGGTCATTCTGGGACTTTATCGAGCCCTTAAGATGTAATCAAACCCCCAAATTCAAATTCTCTAGACGTAGACCTTTCCAAGCCGTAGGATGTGAACACCATGTACCCTAGGCAATTTTTAGGATTCTGATTAGCCTCTAATTAATCGGTGACGACTCTTTCATTTTTTCAGTCTGGTTGATGACCCGGCTCGACCGAACCCGTCGCTTGTTAAGACATGACATTTTCGAGCAAGATATAAAATATTTTTTAAAAAGAGTCGGGGAAAGTCGGATCTGACGCCTTACATAATGGATAATAAACACCAGTGCTACCAGCCACTTGACTGCGCATAATGAGTGGCTTACTAACCTGCAGACTGATACATTTTGTTTAGATATGTTAATTTTCCTAATGGCAATTTTCCTTATGCTCTATACGATAATTTGATTTTTGAAGAATGTATAGATGGTCCCAGATTTCCAATATAATTTGATTTATGTATCAAAATTAACCACAGATTTGCAATGTGTGTGGCTATATTCCTTACTGGTTTTGTGATTTTCTAAGACCACTACAATGAGAAGGCTAGTGATTGGTAAAAAACGTAATGGGTGATGGCATGGTGAAGTCCAATAAGAGAAATTTCAAAGCGATGTGGAAAACTTGGACATTTTAAAATGATTTACCAAGTAAAACTAAAGGAGGGTAATGTTGTAGAGTCCAATGCAATTGAAGACGGATAATGGAAAAATGTGTTATCGCAAAGGTCACTTCTACATCCGCGTTTTCAACTAGGAGCCTTGAAATAAAGTGGATCATTAATTTTGGCTGCAGACACCATCTTACAAGGGATGGAAAGTAATTTTCAGATCTCCGACGCCATGTAGGAAAAGAGACAATAGTCACCGTGCACAACTCACTACAATAATGATGCACCAATTAAATTAAATATTGTTTATCATGTTCTTTGGATGAAGAATCTCTTATCCGTTGCAAAAGTTTTCGATTCAGGTAATTATGTTTTCTTCGGCCCAAAATATGTGAAATTTCTTTGGAATATTGAAATGTTAAAGGCAAGCATCATTCACACCAATGTGCAATGACATATATGTCTTTTCGGATTCAAGCTCTTATGTTGAGAAAATGAGAAACAACGATGGTGCATATCTTTGGCATAGGAGACTTGATCATGTAAATATGACTAAGTTGAAATTGATGGTGCAAAAAGACATGGTTAATGGACTTCAAAAGTTGTCTATTGGCAATGGAAGGGTTTGTGAAGGATGTCAATATAGGAAGTCTCAAAGACTTCCATTTGACTTATCTACATCTCAGTGCAAGGCTCCTCTAGAATGGAAACATATCACGCCATGATCTGACACGAACTCCATCTTTTTCGGGATTTCATAATATGTTTCTCTTCTTCATTGATGACTTTTCGCAATTCACTTAAGTTTATTTCATTAAGCAAGCCAGATGTGCTCTCCAAGTTTCAGGAGTTCAAAGGTGACTATGGAAGGCAAACTTGGTGGGATTATTTGAATTATGAGAACGGATAATGGATGTAAATTCACATTGAATAAAATTTTCTCTTTTTGTCGGTAACGTGTAAATTAAGAGAGAATTATCATGTGCGTATACGCCTCAACAGAATGACATAGCAGAGCGGTAGATTCAGTATTTGTTAGATACATATAAGAGTTGGTTGCATGATAAGAGATTACCTAAGGCACTAGAGGTAGAAAGTATGAATGGTGAAACTTACGTTATAAATTAGATATCGACCAGTCCTTATAATATGAAATCTTCCTTACAAGATAATACACGGAGAGAATCCCATTGCCAATAACCTCCGAAATTTGGGATAGATTTGCTATGTTTAGGTCCTGGAGTCCCAAAGGAGTAAGCTGGATCATAAAGCTAAGAAGTGCATCTTCGTAGGTTACCTTGAGTAAGGAAGGGATGAGATGCATGGATCCTCTCACGCACAAGTTTTTTGTTTCACGGTATGTCATATTCAATGAAGTCTCGTCATAATATGGGGAAAGTAGACAAATCAACCATGGAAGTGACAATTCTTCTCATAAGGAGTCAACATATCTTCCTTTGTCATCAAGGGTGTAAGACGTTTTGAGAGAGGTGCATGGAGAAAGTTAGAGTCCAAATCCTCAAGGAGATAACTATGAAGAAACAAATATTGAGTCAGTGTTGAACCAACGACCGAGGAGATCAATCACTAGGTAGCTTGATACCACGATGAAAATATATTCACTACTTATTCTTTTTGTTTGAAAGCCTAGTAGATTAAGAAGAAACATCGTCATACAATGAGGCGAATACACTCGAAGAGTGGGGACTTCGATGGAGGAAAAGATGGGTTCTCCCATAAAGAACGAGACTTGAGATTTGGTTCCGAAAACCAAAAGGTATTAATTTAGTCACGTATAAATGGGTTTATAAGTTCAGAAGAAAAGTTAATGGGTGTATAGATAGATTCAAAGCAAGACTAATGACTCGAGAATTCTCTGAGAAGTATGGTGAAGATTATGAAAAGACTTTTGGCGAATATGACTACGGTACGTTCTCTTTTGGCTCTAGCGGTTATTTTTAGTTGGAAACGGTGGCAACTTGAAGTCATGAATGCATTCTTATACGCAGAACTGGATAAGAACATATGCATGGAGCAACCACTCGAATTTGTTTCTCGAGAGCATCTAGATACAGTTCTTAAGCTCAAGAATGTGTTCTATGGGTTGAAACAAGTTACAAGAGCTTGGTACAGAAAGTTGGCTCAATACAAGCATTCTTGCAAATATGGCACTTCAGACTCTTATATGGGACTATTCATCAACAAAGGGGAAGGTGTTCACACGATTGTTCTCTTATACGTGAACGACATGATAATCACTAGCAATAACAATGCAGATATTATTTGTCTTTAAAGTTGGTACATTAATATGAAGAATCTTGGAAATGTGAGCAATTTTCTCATCTTGGAGATTGAGAATTCATGTGAAGGAACTTAGTATGGTTGAAAGTTTGGAGTGAAGCGCAAAATGGTAAGTTTTACTCCATTAGATGTTCACATTAATTTGAAACGTGGTGAATGGTCTCTTTTAGCCGATCCTTGACCTTATCACGCATTGTTGAATATATTCTTTACTTGGCTATTACAAGACCATATATTTCCTTCTCATTAGTCGACTTATGCAAGCCCCAAGGAAGCCTCATCGAAAGGAAGTAATGAAAATTTTGAAATATGTTAACTTTACTTTAGATATGTGACTACTATTTAAAGTTAGAGTTGACTTTTGGTTTGCGGATTCACGAATGTTGATTTCAAGGGAGATCTAGATGATAGAGAATCTACACCCGCGTATGTTTTCCAATATGGAGACACGAGTATTTCAAGGTGTCGCAATAAGCAAGATGCAGTTTCTTTGTCACCATCGAGGCAGAGTACAAGGCTTCTACTTTTGCAAACCAAGAACGTGTCTGACTTTGAAGACTGTTTGAAGATCTTTATATGCCTATCAATAAATCTGTTACACTTCATAGAGATAATCAGAGCACCATCAAGCTTGTGAAGAGTCCAGTGTTTCACGTAAGGACAAAGCACATTGAGCTACAACATCACTTTATTCGAGAGAAAGTATTACATATAACAATCAACGTGGTAGAAGTTCGAAGCAATTAAGATATTGCAAATATCTTCACAAAGTCACCCTCGAAGGGTCAACTTGAGTTTTTACGATCTAAGTTAAGAATTGTTAGTAAAAAATAATTTCAGAGGGAGTGTTAAATTTAAAGTAATTTTGGGTTATTTCTAATATTTTGATCAACTTAGAATTTAATTAGGTGTAATTATAGACTTAAAATAAGATACTTCTGGAACTTAGATAGTTTTTAGGAAATTATTGATGATTCTAGTGAATTCTTATTCTCGAAATTTCCTCAGACCACCCTAAAAAAAGAGTCCAAATCATCGTATGTAATCAACTAACTGAACGAAGTAAAAGTGTCGACAACAAGCTTCTTCTTCAAGTAAGCAATATTTAAAGTTTCATACTATCTTTTGAGTGTTCAGCTTCTTACCGATGTTTATGATTTTGAGCAAGTGTATTTGCACTTCATTTCTTTAGAAGAGGGCCACCGACAGATAGTCCCTAATTCGTAGGGAAAAAGAAATTCACTAGAACATCATATAATTGATACCACATAGACCTAGGAATGGAAATAAAAATCATCATCTTTGTTCAACTTCATAAAGAATGAATAACATAAATTCAACACTACAACTAAGTATGTATAACTTCAATTTTTATTTTGTAATCAAAGCAATTATCTTAATTTGCAATTTTAATACTTGAACTTCTCATGTCCAAGGACGACCTAATGATTGGGACCCCTTGGATTGGTTCCAATCGGCACTCAATTGAACTTAGTTCAATTTTAACATTAGAATAAGTTATTGGAGTTCGTTATGACGGTTTATAAAATATTAAGTTAATTTTGAAGTTTTAAAATGTATTTAACAAATATATTATTACGAGTAATTGTCAAAGAATGCATTTATCGTAGTTTTGAAACATGATAGTACAATAATATTATTTTATAAATATATACGACCATTTTCAGATATTCGCAAAAATAAGAACAAAAATTAATATCAGTAAAGTTCTTTACAAAAGAGAATATTTAAGATTGTTATTTGAATTGGAATGTCAAAGCCTAGCCGTCCAAGTATGTAATGACGGACTTCTACTTCCTCTTAGATAAGAACTGGACACAGAATCACATTCTCTCTTTTCTGTCTTCCACCAAAGCATGAATAACGTCTCTTTCAAAATGGGAATAATGATAATTTTACAATTATTTTATTTTACTGTAAAGATAATGTTGCCATCCTTTTTTCTTTGTTATTTGATAGAAATTAATTCTATGTTGCCAGTTCTTTATTATTACTACATACAAGAAATTTATATATGTTGATATACACATGAAAATTATCTACTCTAGCTAAGTCTATTTCAGAACGATATTATTATGATTATAGAGAGTTCTTAAGTATGTCCTATCTAGGACTACTAGATAACATTTAGGTCGTGCTAATATCCCACGACACCACCAAGAAAGATGACTCTTTTCCTTTGTCCATTCGAATTGGGCATCAACTTTTCCGGAAAGGCCAATTTAAAGTTGATATTCCATTCCTTCCCGTTTTGCTTTCTCTTCTATTTTTTTCATTATAATGCTCTGTGTTTGGTTGATGAAGAAGAGATAGACGCCTTACACTACTCTCACTCTTGTTAGTTGAAGCATGGAAAAATATGTTGTTGACTCCATCATCAATAGATTGCTGGAGGTTCGAGGCTCATCAGCAGGGAAGCAAGTTCAACTATCGGAGGAAGAGATCAGACAACTATGCGTCGTCTCCAGGGAAATCTTCCTTCGACAGCCGACCCTCCTGGAGCTCGATGCTCCCATCAAGATATGCGGTACGCACTTAATCAAAAATTATGAATTCGTTAGGGATGAAATAATATAGAAGTGTAGGATGGAAGTATCATCTTACAAGTAACTACTTAGTTTCATATATGAACTCTTTCCATAGGAATAAATAATACATGTATGGTTTTGTTTCGGGTGGATGTTTACATATTCAATCATTAAGGTATTACATATATATTTTTTTTGGTTAATGGTCAAAGTACCCCCTAAAATTTGACTGAAATTTAAGAATTCTCTTTAAAGTTTAAAATCCCTCATAATGTTAAGAAATGATGAAAAATTCCCCCTAAAAGAGCATCTGACAAGGAGGGATTTTTTTATCATTTTCAAATATTAAGGGGCATTTTAAATTTTAAGGGGATTCTTAAATTTCGGCCAGGGGCACTTTGATCATTTACCCTATTTTTTTTAGTTAAGTAATTGAAAGATTATAATGAATTAAAAAGTGAATTCAACCCCAAACTCAAATAAACTAATTACCATTCTATATTTTTGCAAAATTTAGTGAGCAATTTGAAATTTTCTCACAAGTGACAATTAGAGAACATATCCGATGACGAGAATAAACAATATGCAAGTTTTTTTAGCAATTTTTATTTTAAAAAAATAGTGAATTTTTTGTATTTTATTAAGGCCGGCCGGTTGTTTGTTTGTTTGTTTGATGATGAATCAGGAGACATTCATGGTCAGTACTATGATCTCCTTCGTCTTTTCGATTACGGCGGTTTCCCACCTCGTTCCAACTACTTATTCCTGGGCGACTACGTTGATCGTGGAAAGCACAGCCTTGAGACCATCTGCCTCCTCCTCGCCTACAAGATCAAGTACCCTGAGAACTTCTTCCTGCTGAGAGGCAACCACGAGTGCGCCTCTGTGAACCGCATCTACGGATTCTATGATGAGTGTAAGAGACGATACAATGTGAGGCTATGGAAGATCTTCACTGATTGCTTCAACTGCCTTCCTGTGGCAGCAGTGATCGATGAGAAGATAGTTTGCATGCATGGTGGGATATCGCCGGAGCTTCAGAACTTGGACCAGATCAGGAGGATCAGGCGGCCTACCGATGTTCCATCCAGTGGACTCTTGTGTGATATCTTATGGTCTGACCCAAGTAGTGAGATACAAGGTTGGGGACCTAATGAGAGGGGAGTCTCCTGCACATTCGGTCCCGATCGCGTCCATAACTTCCTTCAAAGGAACCATCTCGATTTGCTTTGTCGAGCACATCAGGTTCCAGATTCACCTAGATAGCTAGTTGTAACGATCTTATTCTTTTCACTCTAGATTCTGTACGTTGTGATGAATATCTATCCTCTTCTTTTTGTCCCTCGCAGGTTGTAGAAGACGGCTACGAGTTCTTTGCTAATCGGAAGATGGTGACGATATTCTCGGCACCCAACTATTGTGGGGAGTTCGATAATGCGGGTGGAATGATGAGCATTGACAAGAGCTTGTTATGCTCTTTCCAGATACTCAAACCCACTGAAAATAAGAAACCAAAGTTTGGCTTCAGCAGCAAGCAACTCACAACAACAAAGACTAGCGCACAAACTACAACCAGAATGAAGGTTGGTTGCTTTGTGATGTTTCCATTGGTCTTGGCTTTTCTTAATTCAGATCCTATTCTTTCTGCAGACATTTTTTGATGAAATGCACAAGAAATTAGATCCGGAAGGAACATACCGATGATGTATCGTTGTTGGAAGATCACCACAGGGGGATCGATTTTCAACAACATTTTCGGTCTTCTGCTCACAATGATCGATGATGATAGGAGAAAGAGTGGGAGGAGAAATCAATAATATTATATACTACATATATCATATTATAATGTGACATCAAAATCAAATCGTTTGTAATAATTGTTAGAGCTAATCTTGCTACGATAGCTGCTCTGGTTTTGTATCGTATTAGTTATTTTATTTTACATCATTGAGTTAACAATATTATATTGACTGCACTATTGGAGTAATTAGATTGTTGGTACCGTTCACATCCAAAAAGAGAGAAAAAAAAAAGGTACAACTGAGGGGATAAAAAATGACTTTATATTTTAAGCTACCCCAGGAAAATATAGGTTCTTAAGATCGTACCAACACGAAAACATAATACATAAAGGGTATGACACTTCAATTAGGTCAAATTGGTATGCAGTGTAGAAATGCTTACTTCAAAGTTTTGTCATGAGGTTACATCACAAATATCATAGATCATGCCTTATTATAATACTACATTATTCTAGTTTTCTTAATTATTGTATTTTGCGCATACTAAGTGTGTTTATGAGTCTTAATTATAATTTTATTCTAATCTCTCCACACGCATGATCAATGAATCTAATTCTAATCCTTTCATCATACCCACATTTATTATTTGAGAAATGATTTCATTGTTACATCATCATATGATTTACATCATCAACTTCATCTTGGTCAAGTTGGCTTGTGATCCAGAAATTTGGATTCAAAGGTTTTTGTTGGAAATCGAGATACATGCACGAGAAATAACACGAGAGTACGACAAACAATGTTATACGAATTTATACTTACATCGATTCGTATATCAACGTGCGGTAGCGAAAGCGTGCGAGATCGTGTCGGCGGTTCGGAGTCACGGCGGGGCGTGCCGATCGGAAGGATACGTCACGTGATCGGAACGCACCTTAGGTTTTCTCGGAGGATTACCCAAAGATCGGACTAGAGCAACTTCGTAGGGTTTTCGGGAGTGTAACAATCTCTATTGTATATATTGTGTTGTGTTAATATGTGCAGCCAAATGGGTCCTTTTATAGGCCCCGGGGAAGTTACAATATTTGTAACTTTACACTTTAGTCCCTGATCTTTTTACGGCTTGCACTTAGCACCCCATATGGGTGCCAATTTCCTACATCTCCCACTCACACATAATGTGGGTGCTCATGTGTGCAAGAAGACATACTCCATACACCTCGTCTGTCTTTCATACAGGGTCTCCTCTGTGCGACTAGCATACTTCGTGAGAGCTAGTTGTTGTATAGCTGTTAGGAGTATACAACATCTCATTGGGATTAACCTCCAATAATAAAGTATGCTTGTACCTTAGATAGTTGAATCTCATTTGGGTATCTTTAAAGATCTCATTAGTCATACCTTGTATTCATAATCATAATGCTAAATCATGATTGGTTAACCGGTGAATACATTCTTAAAAGAGATTCCGTTGACAATCTTCCTCTTCTCACGATCCTTCAAACACTAAATCGGCTTACTTTTCTAGACATGTTCCTCCCTGTCGAATCCGTGTACATGACCATTGGGCAACATACTAAGCTAGTGAACATCGTGTCAGGTCTCAATTCTCTGATCGGAGTCATGAGGGCACATAATTTGGAACCTTTCAAGGATCCTTAGGTCTCACACTGAGATCGTGTTTGTGCAAACTCGTGGTTGTTTAATAGAACACGTAGTATGAAATATGTGGCACAACACCCTTTTCCTTTTCTCATGGAGTGTATGTCATTTGTCATAAAGACGGTGTTGTGCAGATGTTTGTTTAAATACCGTATGCATCTAAACCAGAGTTCATCAACTCCCATCCTGCTCATAAGTAAACTACTTGGAAGTAATATTCCATTAAAATTATCAATGATCTCATATCAATGGCCAGAAGTTTACCGATGATCTCACTTCAACGGTCGACTTATGAATTCGAGTAGTTAGCTCTCAAATCATTCACTTGATGATTTTCGACTCAAAATGCTGTGTCATCTCCATTCGTCCCATAGACACGACATCACTAAGATGCAGAGGCGGTTACTCGTGTGAGTGAGTTAACCTTAAGTTTACTCGACATACATTTCTAATACAAATCATGAATGCACTAAGCAATCATTATAAACAGGTGTGTATTCAAATCAAACACAATGTGATGTGATTAATCTCATTGGTATATGAAACAGTCGTTACCATTTGCTTTATTAAGACAATTTTTTTGAATGAATGCATCCCTACATAAGGATTTTCACGGGCTTATCAGTTTTATCCATCTTTTGCCGATTACCAATTCACATCCTTTTTGTTGCTTGTCACCATGCCTTATGTATAGTATGGTCTTTTGAATGTTCTATCATCAATAGGACCCTTTTCAAAATATATGACAACACAATTATCAGTAGACAAGCACTGGATAATTAATGTGCATCATCTACAATACTTGTAGGAATCTATTAGACCAAACTAAATTCAGTTGTTGGTGCGAGAGCCACTCACTTAGCTTCAATCGCATATGGTGAGGTTCTTACTCATTATCGTTTAACGAATTAAATGGTCATATCTAGTAAAAAACCTTATCCCGAAAGGTCTTAACTCCCACTAGAAAAAAACTTCACAACATTATATCACACGGATATACACAATGCTTCAACAACAATTAATTATGTGATCCTTGAGCATCAAATCAAGTTTAGTTATATACTTGATTTGGTAGTTGGTTTAGTACATGTCACAACATGCATACAACTTATAACTTATCTCATCTTTAAGACACTTGGCGCATTACATCATGAATTTTAGATACAAGAGTTTTAAACGAGTAATACTTTAATTGCTCACTTAGGGACTCAATTTTCCAAGATTCCTCTCACGGAATCTTAATTCCAAGAATATATTACTCTTTACTCTTTAATCATCAATTAGGTCTTATCCTTCATTGATCAACTCAGTAATTTCCCAGTATATACTATGTGTCATGACATTTGTACATTGCAAGATCTTGTGGATATTTCACTAACGAACTTATTCCATGGTGTCTATCCCATTTCATATGAACTAATCACGTTTGACATGTATAATATTGCCTCAAGAGAAAACATAGAGTTCTAAGGATCACTAAAGTTCTAAAGTTGCATTCTCATACTCAATATAGAGAAGCACATCGCTTTATACTCCTAATACTTCTTGGGCAACATTTATATCCAAGATCTACATCTGGGTGTATACAAAACTGATATTCGTAATCAATCGAAACACAATTCTCAAGATGATTCATGACATCTAGGATCCATTTGATCCATTTATGCTTGACATTTTTTCATCTTATCCTCCATTTTGTTTTAACATGGTGAAGTATAAGAAACCACAAAGGCATCTGGGATCAAGAACATTGTACACGCTCCCATTAGAACAATATCTTTTGATTACTAACTTAGAGTAACATCATCTTGCTCTCACTTGAACTAAGGTGGTAAACCAACATCATTTGTATTCGCACTTGATGATGAATAAGGGAAGCTGTGATGAGAAACTAATTCAACATCTGCATAAATCTCCTCCCACTCGAATCAAGTTATCTTGGTGAATCCAGACAAGAAACTAATTCATCATCTGCTAAATCCTCCCACTCGAATCAAGTTATCTTGGTACACCTTAGCGCAAGAACTCGAAAATGGGTGTAATGCACTTTTTACCCTTATAAAAATATATTTCACTTTGACACATTTCATTTGAGGAACATTCGTAAGCCCTCATTCGTACCTTTTTGGTTCATAACTTATATGAAGGGGTATAAGATTGATATTTTAGGCACTCGATTAAGTGGATAAACATTCGTCCCGAACATAGTGGGTGTTGTTAATAGAACGACCCTTGCATTACCGTGGGCAAGGTACAATTGGACAATGTTATCTAATAACTATCTGTAGAAGTTTTGCTCACAACTTCTAACAACAACACTAAGTTGTATGGTGCAAAAATATAGCCAATGAATGAGTTATCCTCTTTATCTCGTATCTTATTAAGTTGAGTCGATGATCTTAATAAATGTCTCAACGTATCTATGAACTGTAAGTGAATTATTTATTGAATTTATCCACAAGATTCACATAGCCATTGTAGAAAATCAAATAAATATAACTGAAACGAAGCATAAATATACTTTTCCATAATAAAGATGGAGTACTACATGTCTAAGTGAATTATTTCTGGTTGCCTACGTGAAGGCTTCCGGTTAAACGCACAAAATAGCGTAAATGAAATATACAAATATATTGATAGCATAGCAAGAACAAATCATGTAATGTTGATATTCAATAAATTCACCAGAACTGACCATATATGACAAACTCAATAACATGAATACAATAAATGAAAAACTTAGGTTTAATAGAAACAAAATAAAATTGAAAAACATCTCATGAATTAATTAATAAAGCATTGATGACTCAGTTGTCACATAGACATAGATTGCGAACACCGACTCCTTCGGTGATAATTCTTGAGTTTTCCACTTCATCATGCTTAGGCTAATTTTCAGAGAGTAATGACAATGTTTCATTTCTATGGCTCAATTCCGACGTGTCGGTGCAGTGCAATCTTTAGAGCAGTGACCCTTCCAGTTACAACTATAACACTTTCTTTTAGCCATCTGGACCCGACACAGTCGTTTTCGCTAGCGAATTTCATTAGTACGTTGTTTCTGATTGGACTTAGTAAGCTCGTTTGTCTTGCCACGATCCCACCTTTCAAGTTTCAGTTGGGTTTTGGAGGAAGTTGTCATACGCAACTCAGCCGGAGTTTGTTTACCCATATCCTTTTCCTCATTGAAATTTAGGAGTCTTTGGGCTTCTTCCAGTGTGGCAATCCAATCAGAGCGGGAAAACTGCATTCTAACATGCCTCTAATAATTGTTTAATGAACGTATCACTACTTGGATATGCTGTTGTTTAGTGAGAACATTGACAACGTGCTTCAGTTCAGTTATCATATCGACCATGTGTCGAACATGTAACTTCAAGGAGGGTTTATGGTGTCTCTTGTAGGAGACTAACTTCATAGTCAAGAACTATATCCTTCCTGTGGAATGGAAAATAATTTTTTTTCTCAAAGCTTCCCAGAGTGCCTTTGCACTTTGATAATCTTTAAATTTCTGAAACACATCATCATCCATTCCACCTAGCATAATGATGCACGCGGTGCGATTATGCTGTTTCCAAATTTCATAGTTTTTCATATTTTGCCTTGGCTTGGCCAGATTCCCGGTTGTAGGCTTTCCCATGTCATTGTATATGGTCTCCAGAATTCCTAGCTTTTGGAGTAAGTACTTAAATTTCTTTTGCCATACTTCACAGTTCTCACCATTCAACTTCAACACACAGCTGAGCTCAGCGACAATTTTCTGGAGCGTTGATGTCATCCTTCACAGAAAAAGGATCATCATGTCAGGATAAACATATACAAACAAAGCATGCAAGATTTATTGTTCAACATACATACACATGTCATACCTAACTCTCTTATTAACAAATCAATTAATGCAAGCATATCCCGGAGTCAAAAGTTCACTATGTTCCCAATCATCGTCCAAGGTATATGCTTAACAAAAATTAATTTTGCTAATAATTAAGTTAAGTACTCCATTCACATCAATCAAAATAACATACAATCATGATTTAATGTACACATGAATGCATAACAAAACATGTATCATACTTGATTTACATAAATATTAAAACAAGTAAACATGTTTTATAATTGATTTATACATGGAGTCAACATTAATAATCACAAAGATTATAATTATTTATTAAGTAATCATGCTCTTTATTTACCAACACATGGAGTTGAAACAAAAAATCAATAATTTTTCATGTTAAGGACACACAACAAACATGAAATAATTCAACATGTATGCATGAAGAAATTGTACATAGATGGCGTATCATCAGGCTTGCGTATTTTATCATACGTCCCTATACATGGATACTATATACTAAATCAAATCAACATGTATAACGTGTAATAAAAATTGAGCAAGCTCACATGATGTTTCCATACATGAAAATGACATACATTAAATGTATCATGCTTGATAAATAACAAAACATCATGTAACATAATATGTACTCAACAAACATTAACTGCCCTTTTTGAAGTCAACAAGACTAACTTGCACAAAATTCTACTTTCGAAGACTATAGGGACCAAAATGTAATATTCTCAAAAGTTACCTTTAGAGGAAAAATTCCCAAGTGGACAGAAGGGTTAGCTTGACGGGCCCAAACTCTCCCCTTTCTTAGACAAAACTCGTAGGTTCTCAGGCCAGGGAGGAAACGACACAGTGTCAAGTTTCCACTTCTAGCTCGGTCTTTCTAGACATAATTTTTACTCAATTTAAACTCAAGAATAATACAATTGAATCCCTAAAGACTTTAGCAAAACAAATTTGCGTATAGTTCAAACAAATTAAACTATAAGGGTCATCATGCAATTTATAAAAAATAAATTATTATAGATTATAGTCTCCTAAGCATGATACTAATAAATATAAATAGTCTCCTAAATAAAGTTTGAGGACCTAATTGAACATTTTTAAAAATTAAGGGTCCATAAAAAATTCATCAGCAGGTCTGGCCACGACCCACACACAGCCTGCAGCTGGGTCGCAGCCCAAAAAAATTGGGCAAGGCCCAATCGGCTGGGATAGCCCAGCCACTGACTGGGTCGTGGTCCAGATTAAGGGTTTTGAGCCAACCCGGTTTAGGCTGGTCCCCAAACCGATCGGGCCAGTGCACAGACCGGTCTAAAGATGCATGTCCCCAAACATTTTCTCTCTCCAAATTAACTGTTCCTCTTCTCCAACTTCCACGATGCATGTTCTCCTCCATGGCCAACTTCCATCACCATTCCTCCTCGTTTTTTACCGTTTTTCAACTGCTCGGTAACCGTCTTTCCACCGGTTACTTCGACGGGAACCGTCGTCAGAAACCAGTTTCCGAGAACAACATCTATTCCCACGATACCAATCCTCCATGGCCAAACTTATTTCAACCTCCTCCTCCTTTTGTGTAACAGTTCGATAACCACCTTCCCAAGTAACCGTCATCATCAACCTATCAACGACGAGTAACTGTTGTCGGATATAAGTTTCCGGCGAAATGAAGGCCAATGCCTCTTTGTCATGAAGATTTTTAAAATCGCTGCATTTTAGGATGGAGGAGCATTGCTCGACCACTTCATCATGGAGACCTTTCATCCATGCATGGAGGCCACGTTGGAGGACGAAGGAGGATGACGTAAATGAAGCACGTTCATGCGTCATTCTCGTTCGGTTCATGCAAGAAATGCACACCGACGAGGACGAAGAAGGGACAAACGGAGAGGAGACCTGCGGTTCACCACTACCAACGCCCCTCATCTCCAAGGACAACCTACAGTTCATCGAAGAGAACAACGTCGCGAACCAGATGAGAGGGAACCGAACACTTTCAGTTCAAGACCACATCATTCTCACGTGAAGGGTGAGTGTCACATAGGCCCACGAAAGCCACAACGGAGCACTCATCAAGCTATACGTATTGGCCACGGCAGGTCGACAACACATATCGAAGCATAGGAATCATGCGAATACCCAAAGAGATCGAGTCGCGAAGTTTCGACCGATCCCATGTGTGATTTTCGTAGAAGAAAGTTCATTGGGCGACGAAATGTTCATCAGTGGGTAAAACAACCGTCACGAAGACGATGCCGAAGACTGAACCTTCGGCTCTGATACCAATGTTGGAAATCGAGATACATGCACAAGAAATAATATGTGGGTATGACAAACAACGTTATACGAATTTATACTTACATCGGTTGGTATATCGACGTGCGGTAGCGGAAGCGTGCGAGATTGTCGGTGGTTTGGAGTCACGGCGGGGCGTGCTGGTCAAAAGGATACATCACGTGATTGGAATGCACCTTAGGTTTCCATAGAGGATTACCCAAAGATCGGACTAGAGCAACTTCATAGGGGTTTAGGGAGTGTAACAATCTCTATTGTATATATTGTGTTGTGTTAATATGTGCAGCCAAAGGGGTCCTTTTATAGGCCACGGGGAAGTTACAATATTTGTAACTTTATACTTTAGTCCCCGATCTTTTTACGACTTGCACTTTACACCCCATATGGGTGCTATTTTCCTACATTTTTAATTACAAGAAATTTGTGCTTTTGTGATGAGTGAATTTGTAAGGGAATAAAAATAATTAGTACAAATATGACATTTAAGGAATTTTACAAGGGTTCTACCCTTAACGAAAATGCTCAAGAAAAAGAAATACTTTTAAAGGAAAATATCATGTAAAATTTGTGAGCAATTTTTCTTTGTGAAATTTATAGAAAACCTTTAAAAATCAATTTCCTCACAACCTTTAAAAGTATCATTGCGTGTTGTTATTTGTACGTCGTTAAGCTGTTTGGCAGAATGTTGTTTGCTGTTTTGCAACATGTATGTTGCTCAACAACACTCGTCTTTGCAGCATCTATGTTGTGCATTTACAATGAATTTTCCAGCATGTTATGTTGTTTAGCACCATGTTTCAGCATGCTATGCTGAATTTTACACAGAATTGGAGCAGTCCAATATATACACCAAAAGTCAGTAACATTAGCAGTCCAATATATATGCACATAATTGGAGCAGTCCAGTTGGAACAATAGTAGTAACATTAACTTGATAGCATTCTACACCAAAAGTCAGACTACACCGAAAACAACTATGGTAGCAGTAACATTAATTTTGCTTAATATTGCTACCACTAAGTTTTTCTCACTTATACAAGCAACTACAAGCCTACAACTAACAGACTAAGACAAACAACCATAACAACTAGAATTTTTCCCTTTGCTCCAATTTTTTAATCTTCAATTCGAACTCTTTCGTAGTCTTTTCAAATTTTTTGGCAACTCTCCAGAAATGGATACGCATTGCAGCATCATACCAAGAAAAGTAGTCACAACCTTTGATTTTCAGTTCGTTCGATCAAGAAGGATGATGATTACAAGGGAGGAACAACTATGTATTCATTAATTGTTTCAACATTTACGTTATAGCGGGGAAATTCATAGAATCTTCGTCCATAGTTCTTGAAAATCCAAGAAGTCTTGAATTCCACCAGGTGATTGCAGCTGCACACTCAAACATTTTCACTTGTCATTGATTTTCCCGAAACTACACACATAGTCGCTCAATCGTTCTGGTGCGAAAAGGGCGGAGGTGAGGAACCCTAGAACTTAACCGAACCCAACTGTAATTTCATTCAAACAACAAATACAAAAACGTGTCTTTTAATTGAGAGATAAATGGTATAAAGGTAATCTATCTTCACAACTCTGTCCAAATTTCGAAATTCCGTCCATACATAACAGAGATTTCATCCGAGTTTTCTAATTGCTCAACAAGTGAAGTTTAATTTGTCAAAAAAAATTAGTTTATTGTTTGGTTTTCGACCAAAGTTGTGTTTGGTTTTTGGTAATTAACTCTTATAATAAATAATGAACTTATTTTTCCTAGCAACTCATACTATTCAACCCATAAAATTTTAGTTATCTCTAATAATTTGAATTTATCTACTTTATTTAAAAATTATAATGAGATTTATAAATAAAAAAATAGCCAAATGATTTTTTTTAAAAATATTTGTTATATACTATTAAAATATAAATATTTCTAAATTAAATACATTAATTACCACGCAAAGTGCGGGAGAGACTCCTAATATATATAGTATTCACGAATTAATCGAAAAATACCATCTTCATAGTCATGTTATTGTTGGGAACTCCCTTCGACGGTCTCGATCAAGATAAACTGCGACACATCCTGACACGAGGAGGTATTAATGTGATAGTCAAAAACTAAAATGGACATGTTATAGGCGGCCTTAACCGGAGGGTAACACGAGGAGGTGTGCTAGTTCTTGAAGTTAATACAATTGAACATGGAATCATACTAGCATTGGTATGCAGGTGACCGAACATCATTATCGAATTAGACTAATAAGTGGTCATTAATTCCCTCTTGAACCAGATGACTATATGCAATTGGAGACTAGAGTCCATCATTCTAAAAAGGGAAAAGTATGAAAATGGTGCAACATGTTTCACCAAAATGGTTTTTGGTACTACTTATTTTTTTACGATGGTTAATGGTTAAATACATTAGAAAATGATGGTAAATGAACCTTCCGTCCACCCAACGTTTAATTCTGTCGTTAAATAGTCACGTTTTTGTCACGTGACTTCTATATAATTTTTGTTTTTGTAAATTATTTTCGAAAAGACCTAATTACCCTCTATATACTTTCGTCACCTACTTATCGATGTTCTTGAATCTCTACACCAAGCCCAGGCTGCACTCAAGAGTTCTTCTATTATTGTTCAAACGATTTAGCTTGAAAAAACGTTGTTTTTTTCACCCAGAAATTTTAAAAAAATTATTATTTTTTAAATGTCCTTATGGAGTTATTAGAGAAGTAGAGTCTGCCATTAAAATTGAGATTTTTATATGATCAGTAAGGTTTATTCTTTATTTTTTCTGTCATGGCAGGAGCCTGAGGATGAATAACTTGAATGGCTATCGAACAAGGACGCTTTCCCCACCGTGGAGACTTTTCTCGACGGGTTCTCCGACCGACCCGACTCGATATTCAAGCACGAGAGCCCCGTCTCTGTGCTCGAGAACAGCAGTAGCAGCAGCATGACCAGTAATGGCTCACTCACGAGCTGCTGCGGTGGGCTACGCCCACGGGTGCCGGTCCGGGCCGGAAGTAAGCGTGTCCGAGGGCGTCGCCTAGTTGGCCCTACCGACCTCCCCCCGCACCTCCTTTGCTGGAGCGAGAACTTGAGCCCGAAGCCAAGAGTGATGAAAATGGGACGGAAATGCACTCACTTACTGTGATGAAATGCAGTCAAAATCCTTATCTTGTGCTGCAAATATATTCCAATGGCATACATACTACTGGGGATTATTGATTTTGCATATCTGTGTTCATTATTTCAGGGTTCAGAGCAATTGATGCCGACATTTAGTTTGACGAAACTCAGTGATTGCCTGTACCTGGTTCATTTTCAGCGAAGTTTGTCTGCCCTGCAGTCATTCTCAATTGCAGTAGCACATATTCATATTAAAAAATGCTTTGAATAGATCAAATATGCATAGCAACATGAATGGTACAGACAGTGTAGTGAGTAGTAACACTGTATCCATCCATGTGTGATTTTTTGAAATGTGAAGATTTTGCAATTTTTACAGATGAGATTAGATAGTGAAGGTAGCATATTATACAGAGAACTTTCCATCTGAAATAGTGAAGCAAGCTAAACTTGTTATTATCTTAATATAAAATTAGCTTTCGAGATTATAACTTGTTTTATCTTAATGCAGTGACATGACGCAGCGCAGAGCTCCATCGTGCATCAGAGCTCCATGATGTCATCTTCATGGCTCCTCCTCGGCAAGCATCCTTCTCCTTATACCGGGATATGTCTTTGATGATAGTGATGATGACATTGAAGATGATGGTGATGAGAATGATGATTGGAGTGATGACGAGTTGCAGCAGAAGTTGGGAGTACTGACAGTGTTAAGTGAAAGCATTCAGAAGCTGGGAGTACGGGCGGAAGTTAGACAGAATGGGCAGGAATGCCATTTCAAAATTTGTTTTTTACATGCACAGTCACGTGATATCTCACGTGTTATATTAACGTACATATTTAACAGAAGTTAGACGGAAGTACCAAAAACCATTTTTTATAAACATGTTGTACCTAAAACCATCATCTGGGTTGGAAAACCATTTTGGTGAAACATGTTGCACCATTTTCATACTTTTACCTTCTAAAAATGCTAAAAAAATTTAACCTCCTTCCGTAGCATCATCTGTAGAGCAATCGGGCAAGAAGGAAACGAGTGTGGTAATTTAATTGTCATCCACGCCAACAAAATGAAAACAACTCAACTCATACACTTCTAATCCCTTTTCCATTTACTATTATTTTTCTTGAATTTTATAAATCGTACTTATTAAAAGAAAAATAGTAATGTTATTGTTACGTAGATAGAATGCGGTTATGTTATCAGTGGCGCGTGAGTCCACGTGATGCTCTCTGCCCGTGAATGAAAGCCCCAAAACACCTAGGTTTCCCCTCATGTGGCAGATTCAATCTGTTCCCAATTGGTGAATTTTCGTTCCGTAATCAATTGCTAGAGGACAAGGAAGAAGAATGTCTAATAGAATCCAACAACTACAGACTTGATTGGACAGATTTATGCAAACCAAAAACTGCAGCACAGAAACAAAAAGCTCATGCAGCAACACAACCAGCTGAAGGCGGGGCCGAATTTCTTCACGATTTGCACAACAGCGAAACCTAACGGGAAAGGACAAAGCTCGATCACCAGAGTCCAAGCTCAGCGACGTTGACGGTGGGCGTAAGGGGCAACTGCTTTCGACCGAAGTGTAGCATCAGGTCCAGCACAAACCAGCACCAAAGCATGGCCGGGCGAACCTGTGCACAGTTGGGGGAAGGTGAAAGGGAACCCCGACTCGCTGAAGACTTCGGGGACTGGTCAGGAGAACGCCAACCAGACCATCGACAGAGCTACATCAAGCAAACCTTGCAGTGAATTTCCCTCTATACTGCCCTCTATACTACGTACCTAATTGACCAATCTTTTCGACTGTGTTCTTGCAGGAAAGCTATCATCTACGGTGACGGCTTGACCTCTACGACGACCACAATGCAGGTCGCCTCTGGTTCTTGCGGAAAAAATAGACCCGTCGGAACTCCAGTCGATCTCGACTCGAACCAACAAGTGCAAAATGAGACGTGGTACGTGGGCAAGGTCCTTGCTCAAAACCTGATCAAGCTCAATGTCATCAACGGGGTCCTACATTCGTCTTGGGCAAGATATGGTAAAGTCACTATATCGGAATTGAAGACGGGCATAACTTTGTTTGACTTTGAAAAACAAGAGGATGCGGACCAGATTCTTGATAGGTCACCATGGGCAGTAAACGGGCACATTCTAAACATCAAGAGGTGGGATCCGATTGAGGGATTGAACAAGGTTGATTTCCAAAAGGTAAACTTTTGGGTTCAAGTACATGATTTAGGATTGGAGAAATTTGGAGATGCCAATGCATGGAAGATAGGAAATATGATAGGAAAATGCCTAGATATTGAAAAGCATGTTGGGAAAGTTAGTATGAACTATATGAGGATAAAAGTGGAGGTGAATGGGGAGAAACCATTAATGGCGGGGTTCTGGTAGAGGAACTCGCACGGGGCGGATAGATGGGCATCAATAAAATATGAGCGTCTTTCGGATTACTGTTATGGGTGTGGTATGTTGGGCCACACGACCCAAACATGCAAGGAGGAGGTACGGATGGCGGAACTCGATCAAAGCATACCTATGTACGGGTCGTGGCTTGTAGGGGTGCGACCAAAGATAGTCAGACCAAAACAACATGTGGGAGGGGATGTAGGTCAAAGATCAAACCAACAACAAGGGGTGAGGAGATCATGGTTTGATATCATGGCCGAGGTCAGGGAAAGGAAGTCAGATCCGACAAAAAACAAAGGAAGCACCGAGAAACCGTATGAACAAGGAAGGGAAGGAAACGAGTCCCCCACGGACTCGGTTCCAATGGAGACGGACACAGCCCGGGCCGAAGGAGACCGCACCACCAACAAGACTGAACCGAAGCCAAACCATACCGAAGAACGTGATGAAACACCAAGCACCAAAACCATAACGATCCATCAAAACCCATATACCACAAAACCAGCTGAAGCATACACAGTGAACCGAACCCCCTGACACCAATGGTCCGAAGCCGCACCAAGCTGACTATATCCTCACCCAATGCAGCTCGATATCCTCATTACACTAACTCAACCAATGATCACCTACCTACCCGACATCCCGACCCAATCTAACCCGAGTGAAACCACCACCATCATCCAATCATACCATATTGAGAACCAACCCGATACACCACCACCTCACCCCAACCGAACCACAACCCTCCATCCGGCCTCAGCCCTTACCTAAAGAGGATGACATTAAAGTGAACCGGATATGAGATGGAGGAAGAACTAGGAAACAAACGAAGGAAGAAGGAGATGGTATGAGGAAGAGCCCACAAAGGAAAGTAAAAAAACCGAGCCATAATAGGAAGAAAAGATCCGAGAAGAAGAAGATCATACAAGGTGAACATGAGAAAATGAGTGAACTTAACAAAGGTTGTGGTGTCTATCCCGGAATAGCCACGGTTGACTAATGAATGCCATCTCCTGGAACTGTCAGGGTTTGGGGTCTACCCTGACAGTCCAACATCTGCCAGACCTCAATAAAAGATATCGCCCGAACATCATATTCATAATGGAAAAAAAGAATGGGGATGCCTACTGTGAAAGGATAAGGAGAAAACTAGGAATGGAGAACAGGTTTTACATTCGGCCGATCGGGACATCGGGCGGATTAGCGTTGTGGTGAACAATGGAAACGACGGTATCAATTCACTATGATGATCAACATGTCATTGATTGTGAGGTCCAGTTTGATAGGTATGCAGCACCAACACAAGTCACATGGGTACATGCAAGCACGGTGCCTCAAGAACGATCACAAAATTGGGACCCCTTGCGAGCGATAGGTACGGGCCGAGTGGGAAGTTGGATGATTCTAGGTGATTTCAATTGCATATGTCACCAACATGAGAAGCGAGGAGGGAGGATGAAACCCCAACGACAACTTGACGAGTTTAACAAGTTGATCAAGGATCTTAACATGGAGGACATGGGTGCGCATGGTACCCCGTTTACGTGGTGCAATATCAGAAGTGGGTCGGAGAGGATACGTGAAAGACTTGATCGGGCCCTTATGAATGCGGAATGGGCAATGCGGAGCCAACAAGGGAGGTGCATCAATGAGCTATCCATAGGGTCAGACCATGCACCATTGGTGGTCCAACTAAAACAACCAAGGAAAAGACAAAGAAGGCGTTTCAAATTTGAGGCGATGTGGCTAGAAAACCCAACATGTAAGGAGTTAATTCGTGTTGCATGGGAAAGGGGTAACCAAGGCCGAAGGGAAGCAAGAGGTTTTGGCATCAAACTCCAAAAATGTCGACAAAAACTCATGACATGGAGCAAAGTGCACTTCGGAAATAATATGAAAGCTATCACGGGTATAAAAGCTGCCATACGGAGTAACAACCAAGGAGTCATGGATCAAGAGGCGATGAGGGAGGAAAAAGACTCAAAGGGGAACTCCAAACCGTGTGGACTAGGGAGGAGACGTATTGGAAGCAAAGATCGATGGTGAAATGGCTAAGGGAGGGAGATAGGAACACTACATATTTTCACCAAACAACAATAGCAAGGAGAAGGCAAAATCACATATGTCGCCTAATGGGAAACAACGGATAATGGATAGAAACCGAGGGGAGGATAGTCGAGGAACTATATAGTTACTATGGGGACATGTTCACATCCGAGCAAACCGAACTGGGGGAGGAATTCCATGGGTATATACCGAACCAAGTAACACCGGAGATGAACGAAAATATCCTAAGGGAGGTAACGAATTTGGAGGTTAGGAATGCGACGTATCAACTTGGAGGATCACGAGCTCCGGGTCCGGACGGGTTCCCGGTTCTGTTTTACCAAAAGAACTGGAGTACAGTGGGGGCGGACGTCATCACCGTGGTCAAGGCTTTCTTCAGAACAGGTAACATTATAAACACCCTAAACAATACTGATATTGTCCTCATTCCAAAAGTGCAAAACCAACTGAATTTCGGTCCATAAGCTGTTGTAATTTCGTGTATAAGATTATTTCCAAAGTATTGGTGAACCGTTTGAAAACATATCTATCGGATCTTATCACTCCTTTCCATAGTGCGTTTGTATCAGGTAGACATATCCAAGACAACATCATGGTAGCTCATGAAGTCTTCCATCACTTGCATATGGGTCGAGATGAGACAAGAGCCTAATGTGCACTCAAAATCGATATGCAAAAGGCGTATGATAGAGTGGAATGAGACTTCCTAATTGCCAAGAGTGCGTTTGTATCAGGTAGACATATCCAAGACAACATCATGGTAGCTCATGAAGTCTTCCATCACTTGCATATGGGCCGAGATGAGACAAGAGCCGAATGTGCACTCAAAATCGATATGCAAAAGGCGTATGATAGAGTGGAATGAGACTTCCTAATTGCCACCCTACGGAAGAGAGGTTTTGCTGAGCAATAGTTGAAATGGATAAGGGCATGCATAGAGACCGCCAAGTACCAAGTTGTGGTCAACGGGGCACGAACCGAAACTATCCGCCCAACTCGAGGTATTCGCCAAGGTGATCCCCTATCACCATACTTATTCATCTTGCTTGTGGATGTGTTGTCGAGAAGGATGATAGGGTGCAGCAAGGGAGGGACAAATCGAGGGGCTAACCCTAAGAAGACAATGCCCGGAACTTCATCACTTCTTCTTTGCAGATGACTCGCTCTTTTTTATAAGGGGAACCACCACAAATGCCGAGAATTTGCGATTGATCCTAGAAAGATATTGCAAAGTGTCTGGGCAACGAATTATTAGGGACAAGTCGACTCTCCACTTCAATAGAGGGACGAGCCAAACCGATCGGCAGGGGATAGAGGAAGCCCTACAAATTCGTTGCCCTACAAGTACTTGAGACTACCTTCGATATGAGGGAGATTAAACAGGGAAGCTTTAGGTTTCCTCAAAACAAAAGTCAAGGACAAGCTACAAGGGTGGAGACCGAAGACCTTAACCCAATCCAGAAAGGAGGTGCTCATAAAGGCCATAATAACTGCGATACCCACGTATGTAATGAGTGTATTCCGATTACCAAAAACGTGATGCTCGGAAATCAATGCGCTCATTGCTGACTTTTGGTGGGGACAAACAAACGAAGGAAATAAAACACATTGGCGGAGGTGGGGGGTTCTAACGAGGGCAAAGGAAGCGGGGGTGAGGGGGCTAGGGTTCCGAGAACTACAAAGTTTCAATACGGCCCTACTCACGAAGATGGCGGGGAGGTTAGTGACCGAACCAAACACGTTGTGTGCGCAAGTCCTAAAGGGTCTATACTTCCCGAGATGCTCGTTTCTAGAGGCGAAAAAAGGAGGACGGGTGTCGTGGGGGTGGAGTAGTATGATACATGACTGAGAGATGATGACCCAAGAGGGAATGTGGATGGTAGGCACGGGGGAAAATATACGTGTATTCGAGGATCCATGGATATACATAAAGGAAAATAAGAGGGTGAGTGTCGGCCATGGAGTAGAGAATGGTGAGGATCTTCGGGTGCGAGCACTTATTAAACCGAATGGGACGTGGGATGAGACTTTGGTTCGGCACATAACAAACCATGAAGATGCCGAACACATCCTCAACATCCCATTACCGCAGGAGGGGGTATGGATCGTTATATATGGCCGCACACTAGAGACGGAGCACCAATGGTTCGATCGGTCTACCATAGGATACGGGAAATAACCGACCAACAGTCACGGCCGAACCCTCCCAATCAAGGCGCATTTTAGAAAGGTCTTTGGGCAACACATACGATGCCAAAGGTGAAGAACTATGTATGGCGACTTCCAACCAACTCTTTAGTCGTCAAAGCAAACATGGCTAAAAGGGGTATGAATGTAAGTCTGGGATGCCCAATATGTGGACAAGTCGAAACAAGGGAGCACATGACCATCGAGTGTGGGTGGACCGAACGGAGTGGAACGGGGTGCTAGGGTTGTGTATGGACCGAACCCCAAACCTAAACATGGCTCAATGACTTGAAGAGAGACGAAATGAACCAAGAGGGAAAGGACCATGCAGCGATAGGAGATGGATCCTCACATTGCTAACATGTTGGCATATTTGGAAGACGAGGTGCAAAGCTGCCTTCGAAGCCAAACAACCAAACCCACGCGAGGTGATCGAGGAAAGAAGGCGAGCATACATGGAACATCAACAAATCCATCATAGCATCACAAACAGGCCAGCAGACCGAGGCCAAAGAGACGACCAAGCGGACCAACAATGGAGACCACCGACCGAAAACTCGATAAAGGTAAACTATGATGCCTCATGGTTCAAACAAACCCGAAGAGCCGGCGTAGGAGTAGTAGCACGAGACAAGGAAGGCAAAGTGGTTGGCGGACTAAACCAAAGGTATCGTGGAAATGACATTGAGACAATGGAGGTCATAGTTATACAAGAGGGGGTAAGACTTGCAATCGCATCGGGATGACCAAGGATAATAATAGAGACGGACTCGCAAGATGTATACCAACAAATTGTGGAAGGGCCGAAACATTGGAGGGTGTAAAACATCATAATGAACATCTGAACATTAGCAAGGCAAGGCAAGTCGAACAAGTACAATGGTGAATGATTCAAAGGACGGCAAACGAATGCGCGGATTGGATAGCCAAACAATCGAGATTGAGAGTGAATCTAACTGATTGGGTCGAAAGACCACCACTTCCGTTTTATATTTAGTAGCAAATGATTATACGTACAAACAAGCGTGAATTGACAAAAAAAATGTTATAGTTACGTAGACGGAAAAAAATTTGCAATGGAATTTCACTTGGAAGGAGAGGCCCAATCAAACTCCACCTCGTTACCCGAAACCCAGCACGGGTCCCGCACCGAACCCTTTAAAACTCCTCAAGCCCCAATAAGCGCCAAATTTACTCAATGCACCTCTCTTTCTCTCGACCATCACTCCGTATGCGTCTTCTTCGATTTTTTTTTTAAAATATTTTTTTATATGATTTTTCCCAATTTAATTTCAATTTCTATGATGATTTCCTGATCTTCTGCTGCTCTCCCTTTCCTCGTTTCCATTGGTAGGGATCGATCATTTGGCAGTGCTCGATTGTTGATCACTTGCTCCGAAGTTGACAGTGCCTTTCAGTGTATCTGCGGCAGCTTTGTAAAGTATGTACTTTTATTTTTCTCCGATTTGTGTTTCGTGCTCGCACTGGATGTTTGGAGTTTTTCCTCTTGTGTGTCGAATCAGACTTCGATCATCCACTTGGATTCTTGGCGTGTGGAGTTTGTATGGGTTTGGGGCGTGGGTTTTGGGTTTTCTTGCCTGAATGATCTTTTAATTCTTTTAATTCGTCTTTGTTTTGATTCATGTTGCTGTATCGATCTTTAGCTGGACTTTGACTGTTGCCGTTATTGATTGCGTTGCTACATTTGCTTTCTGAGTGTGCTTGTATGTCGATGGCTCCAAGCCCCCTCCATGAGGACTTGTGGCTTTTGAGACTTAAATTTTTTGTTCTGGTCTCAATGCCAAACGCTTGAAATTGAAGGTTTCAATTACTTCAAAGAATTTTCAATAAGTTGAGATTTGTGATTATTTTTGTTTCCCCTGCTAATGAATTTTGATATAGTCATATTTTAGAGTCTTCAGTTCCAATATTTCGTTGAATTGCTATGCTGATGGTTCTCTTCGCAACATGGAACTCCATGCTTCATGTTTTGTGCTGTTTGTAAACCCTAGAAAGGAATGGTTTGTGCTAAGTATCTATGTCTATGATATCTTCATTTTGCAGGCATCAATCCATGGTTGTTAGATTCAGTCTCGAGTAATTGTTCCAAACAGTAGACCCTTCTTCTAGTCTACTAATATGAGCGGTATCATGGATCTCATTATTAACAAGAGATTTGACCAAAATTAGGATGGATCCCACTTTTTCTACAAATGCTAGTACTGCTGCTGCTTCAATACCATGTGCTACACAATCCAGTTCTTCTTTACCATTCAGAAATGTGCACGGGGTTTCACTTTCTTCACTTCACCAGGTTTCATCATTTGATGCTGAATCAATGAATGATGCTTTCCAATTCGGTAACCTTTTGAACTCAGTAATTGATCATGGAGATGATGATACGCTATTGATGCCTAGAGAAGATTTAGGAAATCCTCCACCAAACTTGTTAGCTGCTCAAAGTAGCAACAATTTCATGAGTCAAAGCCTCACAAGTCAAAATGTTTTGGTTGGTGAGAGTTATCCCGGCTTCAGTGTCAATGCTGATGGAGGATCTGCAGTTCTGGGGCAGAGTTCGAGGATGAATGTGCATAATGCTCTAAATCAAACCATTACAAGCAACAATAATCAAGCAAGTGGTGCCAACTCACTGCAGAGTCCTGTTGGGGTCACCAGCTCTGGAACAACTATTGTGTCGAACCTTGGTCATGTGTTTCAAGCTCAACTGCACAAGCCTATAGAAGAACTTGATGGGAAATCTCTCACTCTTAGGATTGGTAGTAATGCAAACCTTGGCTCAAAATCAAACATATCAAGCAACCAAGTTCCTCAAAGAAGTTACGGAAATGGTCATCACCAAGCAAGTACTTCTCTAAACGAAGAAGATGGTAACATGAATTTATTGATCCCTGAACCAAATAATAGCAGAGATTTTCAAATGTTGGAGCATAATAAGGGTGCTTTCTTATCTATGAACCATGAGGCTGCTACTTCGTGTAGTGTTTATGACATTCGACCTACTGCATTCAGCATTTGGCAGCCAGTGCATGTTCATCAGAGGCCTGAGTATCTAACTACAAATAATCGAACCTTTGGTCCTGAAGATCACTCTCATGTGAGATACGGTGGTGCAGGGAGCTCTAGAACTTCGTCTGTTCAAGGGTATGGGTCACAAGCAACTCCACCTTTCAACTGTGACGCTGGACAGTTTTCATGGATTAGATCACCGTCTATATCATCTCCTCTGGTTCATGGTACTACTCAGCACGCCTTTTATGGTGTAGAGAGTAGTAATATGCAAACGTATTGCAATTCACCAAATGTATCACCCCAGATTACCTCTCCTGTTGGCTGGTCTGGAGTTGCTATGCCTCCAAGGCATCACCAACCTGGTAAATGGTGCTTACTTTAGCTAATAGAATTCACATGTACTATGGTTTCTTTTAAGTTTCATCCTTCAAGTTGCTGCCAACAAAATTTACTGATCAACCATGATTGTTCGCGCATAAAACTCACATGCTTTACTGCAAAATTCATAATATCATTGACAAATGTAGTAATATTTAGTACTTACTAGGATTAGGATTAGAGCTGCCTATGTTGGCAATTTCATCTTCTCGATTATAGTAATACTATAATGGGCACAAACTATTACTTTCAAAATCTAAACCATTATGAAATAAATGAATAAATATATAGATATTCTGTGTGTTTTCTTGTGCTTGTATTTCAAGCCAGCAAAATGCCTTTATTTTCTTGCTTTTGGTAAAATTTAATGCATTCCATGGATCAGAAGAAAAACAGGTCAACCTGATGATTTGGGGAAACTTGATGTTCCTTTCAACTATTCTTGAGAACAGATACTGCCCCACTCTTTACGAATCTGTGGAGTTAATGCTTGCTGGATATAATTGTTTTTGTAGCAAGCAGAAAATCATAAAATACTTATTCAGAATTGTTGAAACATTTGCTTCGTTTCTTCATGCAGGTACCCTCATCTTAGGTCAACAAGCGCAATCCCAACATCTAGCTGAACCAAGCACAACTTATTCTAGCCATGGTTCATTAGGTATTCACTACTTTATCTTCTTCTATTTTCTTCATAACGAGCAATGATTTGTACTTAAGGTCAGATATGAAAAATCATCAATAACTTGCAGGTGGGTCCCCTTCAGCGTCTCAGCTTTCCGTGAGAGACAATATTCTCGCTGCACAGTTTCGTAAGAGGGTTGCGTTCCAGCAACCTCCAACTAGCTCAATTCTGAACCCAAGGAGGACTCGACCATGTCATATAGCGAATACTATTCAGACAAATTTCACACACAGTTCCCAGGTTGTCTCATTGGTACCCCATTTAGGTCAGACGGCTCCAGCTCCTGTCCGAGCTCCTCCAACACAAATGAGAAAATCTTCCAGTTCCCAAGGTAGGAATGTTTTGTCTTCTCCAGCTTCATCATCTACTGTGCCTCGGACCATTCCAATTTACCAAACATATTACAATCTTTTCCAGGTATGTCATTTGCAACACATCAGACTGTTCCGATTCGACCGACTATATCAACACCGTCTCCAAGTTTATCATCGGTAACACCTCAGACCATTCCAATTCAACCAAATGTGTCTAAATCCTCTTCAGGCTCATCATCTGTAATGCATCAAACAGTTGCAATTCGACCAACTATATCAAACTCTCTGAAAACTGTTTTGCCAGAAGCCCCTAGTACATTACCTTTGTCACATAAACCCTACCTTCACTTTCGTCCACCCTCTAAGCAGATGGCTCCACCACCCGCAGCAGCTGTGAAGTTGAGCAATCGTAATGTGCCAGATCCAACCCAGACCTCTCCTTATCATCGTATAAAATGGCAAGGTAACTTTCGAGTTCCTTGTATTTCTAGTGTCCTATTTCCTGGCCGTAGCAGTAGTGCTAATGTGCTATTTCATGGATAGCCACCAATAGTTAAAGTTTGACTACTAGATTAAGACATTAAGTTTGGTTACTCCAAACTAGGGTTGCCAATTGTGTTTTATCATGCCCAATGTCATGTTTTTATAGGAAAGCCTGAAATGGTCTGTTGCTAAAATAAGGTACCTTGTGTACAAGGTTAAGTGTTTGAAGTATCAGATTTTGAAAGTGACCTCAAGATTAGATGTATAAAATTTAAATTGTCGCTACTTTTTCAAATCCAAAGGCCCCAATCCTCGAGCTTATATAAACTAGATCTTATTTTAGCCAAACCTCCTTGTATAGAAAACTATAGTAATATATGCATATATATTATTTTCTTAATTTTTAATTTTTAATTTTTTTTAAAGATGGAGATTCTGATGAGAAGCAGAAGGGGTTCGTAGGACACAAATGCAGTCTCTGCAAGAGGGATCTTTCTTACCCACCAGAAGGACCAATTGTAGAGACAGCCATGTTGCCCCCTTCTGCTGTTCTTGCTTGTGGACACACGTTTCATGACTTTTGCTTGCAGCGAATAACCCCTCCTGATATGGGCGACGATCCTCCATGCATTCCATGCGCCATTGGTGAAGATTGAGGTGCACTTTCCATAGTTATTTCTCTTCAACCTACACTCTACAACATTTTGAACGTAGGGATAGGGATGAAACTCAATAACGGTAGGCTTTTGGAGTGGTGCATTGTTGGTGATCATAGAGATTTGAATGAGGATGATTTTTGCTTGCTTATATAGGAGATTAGTGATAGTAGGTTGCTCCATCTAGTAGAAGTATAGCCTTAATCTAGCTTTGCACTTTTAGAAACTACAGAAATACTTGACTTTGGTACATACATATATTAGCTGGCATACAAGTGAGTATGTGGTTTATGTGCTGCAATGCTGTTAGTTACCCTCAGGACTAACCCGGATAGCTGAATGAAAACACAATGGCAATACATGTAATTTCGTGCAAGTTCAAGGATAGTTTTGTTTGTACTCACATATGTGCTTTCTCAGCCTTCTTATAGTCGACGTCCTGGGAACATTTCCCTTGGTTGTAAAAAGCATTCTTTTGAAATAAATAATGGGGGATAGGGGTGTTAATTTGTGTCAGTAGGTCAACGGTGGGTCGTGTCATCCACGGGATATGTCAAGATTTACTAAACCTAAACATGACCCATCATTTTCCACGGGTAAATTCTCGTGACCCAAATACGACTTGCGTGTCGACGGTCAACCTGCGTGGTCAAAAAATATTACATTGCAAAATCACGGGTCAACTCACGACCCGTGCGACCCGCACGATCTGCATTAAAATTTTAATCCTAACCAGCTACTTACAAAACCTGAATTCATTACATATACTGATTTACAAAACCTAAGATCATCTCATTCACATTATCATAAAAAATATGAGATCAACATATTCATCATTCCAACTTCTAATCTCCTTCAACTTAACATCACCTCATTTCAGAATATACGCAAAAGACTAGCAAATGAGAGTAGATATCATCTCCAAAAGAACCAAAATCATCTTGAAACCACTTTAGTTTGAACTCTTGTCAACTTCATGCCAAAATCCACAATTCGATATGCAAAAACCTAAGAAAGTTAGAAGTGATCCTACAACATACATTTACATTTTATTAAGAAACCAATTCAAATCTATTTTATTTGACCATTGTCTTACTTCAAGCAATTGCCACTGCACTTGCTCTTGCTTCCTTTTCAGTTGTTAAGACCTTACATTATATACATGATCAAACCAATGATATTTTATAATAAGATAACACTGTAAAACAATAGTTCCACCTTTGAAGTTCATTAAATAACAAAATTAGCACACAATACAATGGAATAAAAACCTACATTTCAAGAGAACACAATTTAGAATAATAAAACAACACACAAATCACAATGTATCGAAACTCAAATAATAGTAGAAAACGACTTAATTTATGAAACAGAGCCTTGTAACTCTTCTACCTCCGCCTCTGGCTTCCTAGTTCGATCATCATCCACTTGCTCAATTTTTTCTTCATTCCTCACTTCACAAATAATATGGAAATAAGTTAACTAATAGAAACGTGAAATGGAACAAAATCCGAAAAAATAGAGGTTATATAAGTTAACACACCTTTACCAATAAATCTAATCTCTACAAGACATAATTGCTTCAACGGTTTCTGGCTTAAGTAAGCTTTGGTATTCATCAAAGACATGACCTTCAATACTAAACATACTATCTGAAGCAACAGTTGTAATGAGGACACTCCAATTGTCGCATGCCATAGAAGAAAGTATAGGGCACCGATTGCTTTCACTTCTTCGATAACTTAAAATATCCAAATGTTCTTGTCTATCAAATAGCTTCTCATCCAAATAACGGTCCAATTGAGATTTTTGACATTGTTGATTGGTCGATCTTACAGAGCAAATTCCTGAAAATATACGAAGATTATATAACGTTTAATATTATCAAATGAAAGTATAAATAAAAGAAAATTATTTTGAAAATATTACTTACATTGAACACAATACCTCTCATTTTTTAGTGTCGTAAAATCTTACACACGAAACTAGAAGAAGTGCGAATCCTTTTGGATAAATCATTAGAAGTCGACGATATTGCAGATGACTTATCCACATAAGCATCATAGACCTCATGCAACTTAGAGTGAATCATCCACATACCAATTATCTTCAGCATACAACTTCCTGAACGCAAATTCAACGAACTGAATTTGTAACGAGGATCCAACACAACAACAATTGCGAGAATTACACTAAAGTTGAACCAATACTTGTCAAATTTTAGTTTCATTCTATCAACCATACTCTTCATGAAGTAACGTTCACCAATGTAATCCTTCGATAATGTCAAATTGATCACAAACACTAGTGGAAAGTATAGATTGACAGTAGGATAATTAGTCCTCGAAAAAATGCAAGTCAAATCATAAAAAGCACCCAAGAAATCAGTAGAGGCCTCAATTTTTCCTCATTCATTTGAAGTAGGACAATCTATGGAACTTCCAAAATCCATATGACGAAAGAGATTTTTATAGTGTAAGCCACTTTGAAGCATTTCAAAAGTTGAATTCCACATGGTAGTGCAATCTTGTTTCAACCCTTGATGACCATCCATCCTAAATCCTTCACATGTTTTAGAAAATCCATTTTTCTAACTTGAGAATCTCAAATATATTTAACAATTTCTTTAAACGTTTTGACCACCCCGTCAATTTCTTTCAAACCATCTTGCACGATCAAGTTTTGAATATGAGCACAACAACACACGTCAAAAAAATTCTCCATCTAAGATAAGTGAATTATTTTGCAACAACTTATCTGTCAAACTCTCAACACAAACATCATTCGAAGAAGCATTATCCAAAGTCAAAGAAAATACTTTGTCAAGAATTTCACATTCACTCAAAATATCATAAATCTTTCCAGACAATAGTTTCCCAGTATAAGGAGGGGCCATAAAACAAAAAACCAACAAGATCTTATGTAACACTCAGTCTCTATCATTAAAATGTCCAGTCAAAACAATATAACCATCAGTGGTAACAGATGTCCACAAAGCAGAAGTAAGACAGATTTCCCTTTGCCGAATACAATGATGAAACCTTTTCGTATATGACTGAGAAAGTCGATTACATTGATGTTACATATAGACCACCGAGTCATCACATACAAACATCTGAACCTGAGCGTGAGGTAAGTAATAATCCATCATATCCGGACAATGATGAGATTGTATCTGAGTCCAATGACTCTCCAAGCCAAGATACTTACATACCTTACCTCGCAGATCTGGCAGGGCTACCAGGCCCCCAATATGGCATAAGGATTATCAGGTTGAGAATTCCAATAGTCAACACTCTATATCAAACTGTGTTTCATATGACAAGCTATCTGCTTCTTTTCAGTGTTTTATTTCTTCCTTGTCTAGAGTTGAAGAACATGAATCCTTTTCAGAGGCCGTAAAGCACCCTGAATGGGTAAATGCCATGCAGACCGAAATAGCCGCCCTTGAAGAAGCCAATAGCATGTAAATGGGTTTATAAAGTTAAATTTAATTCGGATGGTTCTATAGAAAGGTACAAAGCTAAATTTAATTCGGATGGTTCTCAAACTCATGGCATTGACTACTTTGAAACCTTTTCACCTGTTGCAAAAATGAACACCGTTCGATTTGTTTTAGCTTTAGCATCCATTAACAATTGGCCATTATTTCAAATGGATGTCCATAATGCTTTTCTTCAAGGGGACCTTAATGAAGAAGTTTTTATGCATGTGCCACCCGATTTTCATAATCAGGGGAGAATGATCATAACGTTGTTTGTCGATTACGAAAATCTCTTTATGGTCTCAAACAATCTTCTAGGCAATGAAATTTAAAACTGACTGAGGCTCTTGTTGATAATGGATATATTCAGTTGAATCTTGATTACTCCCTCTTTACAAAAAGGTTTGGAGATGAAATTGTTATATTACTGGTCTATGTTGATGATCTTGTTATTTCAGGCAATAGTGTGGTTCTAATCGACCAACTTAAAACTGTTCTTAAAGACAGTTTTAAGATGAAGGATCTTGGTGAATTGAAGTTTTTTCTGGATATTGAGATTGCATGATCTCAAAAAGGTTTGATTTTGTCTCAAAGGAAGTATGCCCTTGAATTAATATCAGAATATGGTCTTTCAGCATGTAAAACTACGAAAACTCCTATGGAACTTAATGTTAAACTTACAAGCAGGGGCATATGATAATCATCTCAAAATAAATCAGGATGATCTTCTTCTTGAAAATTCTAATTTGTACAGTAAATTGATTGGCAAATTGTTATATTTGACAATTACTAGACCTGACATTGCTTTTGTGGTTCAGCATCTCAGTCAATATATGCAGGAACCTACGAAATCTCATCTGGAGGCTGCCCTTAGAGTCATCAGGTATGTTAAGAGTGATCCAGGTCTAGGTATTCTGCTCGACTCTAGTAGTAGGCCAGTTTTGACAACATTTTGTGATTCTGACTAGGCTGGTTGCATTGAGAGTAGAAGGTCTGTCACAGGCTATTGCATCAAATTAGGAAATTCTTTGATATCCTGGAAGGTAAAAAAGCAAAGTACTGTGTCTAGATCTTCAGCTGAAGCTGAGTATAGGAGTATGGGAACCACCTTATCTGAGATCATATGGCTTCGAAATTTACTTATTGAGTTAGGAATATCACAAACTGAGTCAGTTATGTTGTACTGCGATAATCAAGCTGCATTACAGATTTCTTATAATCCTGTTTTTCATGAGAGGACCAAACACATCGAGATAGACTGTCATTACATCCGAGATAAGATCCAGGAAGGAGTGGTTCGAACTCAACATGTAAAAACTTCGGACCACTTGGCAGATTTATTCACAAAAGCTCTTGGAGGACATCGACATGACTATTTGAAGAATTTGATTGGATTAAAGAACATTTTTTGATTGTATATGGTTGTATTAGTTCAGATTGAGGGGGAGTTTTATCAGGGTCAATCTGATCTCTTAGATTAGTATAGGGATTTATTATTACTTATTATTATTGAGGACTAGTTTAGAATTATTTGTATTCATTTACTATATATAGAGAGTATGGTTAAAGGGTGATAGAGTACCAATTAATAGAATACTCTAAATGATCCCCCAAATGTTGTGCAATATTTTGATGGTTGAGATGTGTTCGTAATATTGGAAATATTAAGGGGCAATGTAATATTTTACCCTACCATTATTATTATGATCAAATTTTGTTTCTTTTCGTCTTGATGTTACTTTTTGCCCTAAATTGGACATGTGTAAACGCTTTGTTCTTACGACACCTTAGAGGGCTTAATTGTGTAAACGCTTTGTTCTTACGACACCTTAGAGGGCTCCTTGTAATTGTGCAGTTTTTGTACTATGTATTCCTCTCTTGTACTTGGTGGTCCTTTAACCAACCTTATTTTGTAATGGAGTTACCTTTCAAATTTTTATTAACAAATGAAGTGTGTTGGTTAAATCCTTGTTGATTGCCTCGAACCACTCAAGGTATTTAGGACAGTAGAAGGTGTCGCATAGCTAACCCGATAAGATATTTATCTAGGATAATATATTTCATCATTCTATTGCTTAAGTTCACGACCAGAACCATTAAGGTTTACATTTAAGGTGTTGTCTATTATGTATTGAATTCTTCAAACGCTAACGTAAGCGTTGAAGTGTATAGATCCAATATTTTGAAATTATAAGTGGTAATTTATGATATCTTTCCCATTTAGGAGATGTTGATTGTCTTGGTGTGCAAGATTCATTCCTTCTGTCGTCGATGCTAAGGCTTTTCTTGTTAGGCAACAACGACCTTGATATTCATCATTTGACTTGAGACTAGTAGGAGTGTTACTCTTTTTAGGCTCATACATGCACTTCTTGGAGTAAAGTGTCGCGTATTGTTGACAAGATGTCACTTCCTCTAGAGAACGTGGGTAACTTGACAGGAATAATAATTTAAAGATTGACGCACCTTTAAGGGATTGACGCCTCTATGAGCAATGCCTTGTTGATTGGAGTCATCGATCTGCTCCATGGTTGGATTGCATATTGGATCTTTGTAGTCGACTTGTTAAATTACCACTTGAAACTTATGGTTTCCAAATTCGTATCTGAAACCTAGGAATTTTCCATACTCTAAGTTATAAAAGCTTGTCGATTTAGCTCTTTCTTTTTCAACCACGCTGTTGTCGCAAACCTGAAGCCCAACTTCCCATTCCTTTCCATTTGGAGGTCAAAAGGTGTTACCTTCTTAAGTTGTGGAGGGGGTGTTGCTCTGAAGAGGCAAATCTTCCTGACAACCCTCAACTTTTCAAAATGGATCTTCACTGCACTCACTCAGTGACTCTCTCAAGTTTGTCGGTCGACACATCAGAAAGGTAACGCCTTAGGCAATTAACACTTTGGTTGGTGATGATTCTTATTGCAATGCCCACATTAAGAGACATCGACCCTTTAGGAGGGCAATTATTGCAATGCCCACATTAGGCATACGTGCTTGATTGTTTGGTTGCTTAAGCCCAAGTATTTGGTAGTGTCATGACTTTGTTGTTACATTTCCCACAGGTGGCGCCAATGTTGGATTCTGAGAAAGCGAGTTTCGAATTCGAGTGTCGCTCCAAAACCTTGAAGAAGAAAACCTCAGTTTTTGCCAGCGGTTCCCCTCCGATGATAAAGTCAAACGAGGGTTTTAGAGAGCAAATAAAGTCGATAGCATATATATATAACCAGATCTCATGTAAATGGGACAATAGTGGAGTACTTATAAGGGTACTTAACCTGGGTCTAAGGTTAGTTCCTTACCGTGATCAGTCCTATGTGAGGGTGACACAGTAAACTATGGTAACCTTTTATCGAGTGAATGTCAATGCCACTTGGAATTTTATGTGTGAGTATAATCAAAACAATTTATTCTTTCTGTCTTTTCCATCCTATCAATTTTGTCATTTTGTCTTTTGATAGGAGGAGCATATATAGGCGACGCTTCTATTATATTCCTGTCGTCGACACATTTCATTATGGGCAGGCATCTTGTGATGATGGACAGGCGAAGCCTGTGCTGATGGGTGCCACCATACGTATAATAAAGTACATGCCCCCGATTTTCAGACGAATCATGGATATTTGAGATTTGGTTTTCGGATAGCGATGATATCCATCAAATATGGTTCAATTCTATTTATAGATTTGGCTTTCCGATAGCGGTGATATCCATCAAATATGGTTCAATTCTATTTATACTAAAATCGAATTTAAAAAGAATTAAGATCACAACAGTCAGTCGTGTTCCAATTCTAACACCAAAATATGGAGGACTTGATTGGAGAGACCGTATTTGTTTTACCCCTACCAAGTTAGTTTGAAATTGTTTTCAAAATATACCACATTTTAAAACTAAATACCAAAATATCCAACTTTGAAATTTATTTATCAAAATATACATACCCATGAATGACATTCGCGACTAGGATATTTGTTAAATCATATCAGTGAATCTCATTCACAGGTACGAGTCATTATTTAATTATGTACATTTGGTCTAGTAGAAGAGCTAATGATTTAGTAGTTAGAGGTTATAAGTTCAAAAATTTTGTTGGAACTTTTTTTTTATAAGTAGTAGAAAACCTCATATAAACTTATGCTCCAACAAAATTTGAACCCAAGACTAGTGACAATTAGCACATCACATTCTTCCACTAAAGTAATGGTAGTTTAATATTTAATGCATCAACTACCCAAATGAAAACATTTTTTTTTTTTGTAAAATTGTATTCCACCCAAAATTTAAATTTCGTTACCATCTTATAACAATACATCATATGTTTTTACGTAACTAAATTATATTAATAAAAAAAGTTTTTTTTTTTATTTGATTAGTTAATGTATTAAATATAATTGAAGTTATAAAAAAATACTAGACTACCTTCATTTTGTTTAGTGAAAGAATGTAATGCTCTAACTATTGATGGTCTTGGGTTTGAAACTTTGTTAAAGCTTTTTCTTATATGAGTTTTCATGCTGCTTATAAAAATAAGTTTCATCAAAGTTTCAAACTCATAACCTCTAACTATAAGAGCATTAACTCTTCCACTAGGCTAAAGATACATAATTGAATATTGGGTTAATTGTCAATTTGCCCCCTAATATTTGGACCGAATTTAAGATTCCCCCTTAAAGTTTAAAATTTTAAATTTTAGTCCTAATGTTTTGACGAAATCAAAAATCCACTCATTCCGTCTTAAGACCGTTTATTTGAACCGGTAAACCCAACACGTGCCTTGCACATGCATTTTCTTAAGAAAAAAAAGACATAAATGCCCTTATGTTGAAGATCATCAGATCAAAAGAGGTTACTCCAAAGTTATACGAACATTCACACATTGATGAACATATATTATATCTTCCTCCTCCGCAATCGGACGGGGAGACCCCTTTCATCTTGAGTAGCATGGACAGAACGTAAGGCGACTGCTCCGACAAACCCGCGCCATCTGTTAACTCTGATTGCGGAGCCATAGCCAATTGATTAATGCGCACCAAAAGAAAATCCGGAACGTCTGAATCTGTAATCTTCATAGCAAGCCCCTTTGCAATAGCTGTTTTGCCAACCCCAGCTTGCCCAAGAAGAATTGGGTTATTCTTTGTTCTGCGACAAAGTATCTGAATGATTCTCTTGACCTCAGATTCTCGACCAATCACAGGATTGATTCGTCCTTCACGAGCTCGGGCAGTAAGATCCACACATAATTGATCAAGAGCACTCTTTTCTGGTAAGTGAAATAAAACCATTTGAGCTACTTTTTTTCAAGTGCAGAAGACTAGAAAAACATTAGAAATTGAAATGACAACCTTCGTTTTGCTGAGCAGACTTTCCAAGGAATGACTTCCCTTGAACTCCTTTATCAACTGAAGGATCTCTCCCATCCTTAGCTAGCTCTCCTTGTAGTGTCGTGACCACTACGTCTGCCAAATCATTCACAATCGCCCCCAATCTATACGAAGGATGAAACGAGTTATATAAATTGCAAAAAACAAACAAACATGTTCTTCGTGTCCAACTTTCCAAGGCAGAATTCAACAGGTCAGCAATCAAAGATAAACTAAAGGTATCAAATTCAGCAACACTGAACAACCGATGAGCTTGCAGTAACAGAATCAATCTACTTGAAGAACAAACGTTTCTAGGTAAAAGAATACCGTCTGAGCACACGAGTAGCGCTGCCATCATCAACGGTTAAGAGGCTGATGGCAATATGCTCAGGAGCGATGAAGTTGTGACCCATCGTCCTAGAGTACTCCACGGCAGCTTCAAACACGCGCTTAGTGCTTATGGAGAAAGGGATGCTCGTGGAGGACGAATAATTTGAGGATTCCGGTGCGGAATTGGAAGTATCAGGGCTTTCGTTCTGCTTCTGCTGACTGCTAGGTTTATGCCAGATGGCGTTAACAGCTTCTCGGGCTTACGTTCTATCCATGCTACTCAAGATGAAAGGGGGTCTCCCCGTCCGATTGCGGAGGAGGAAGATATAATATATGTTCATCAATGTGTGAATGTTCGTATAACTTTGGAGTAACCTCTTTTGATCGGATGATCTTCAACATAAGGGCATTTGTGTCTTTTTTTCTTAAGAAAATGCATGTGCAAGGCACGTGTCGGGTTTACCGTTTCAAATAAACGGCCTTAAGACGGAATGGATGGATTTTTGATTTCGTCCAAACATTAGGACTAAAATTTTAAACTTTAAGGGGGAATCTTAAATTCGGTCCAAACATTAGGGGGCAAATTGATAATTAACCCTTGAATATTAACTCATACTCGCGAATGATATTTGCATATAGGATTTAACAGATTTAACAAATATCTTATCAGTAAATAAATGGATATTTGGTATTTAGTTTTAAAATGGGGTATATTTTAGAAGAAAAATAGATCAAGTTAGTTTATGTTATTGAATTTAATGATTCAATTGGATGCAGTGAAAATTTCTGAATGTTTGGGAGTTGAAATTAAAAATTAATGTTAATTCGAGGAGAAATTTTGGAATTATCTGCATCACTATTTAACACGACATATTAAGATTTTCTAGATGGAAGAAGAACAAATGGCGTCCACTTCGTCACACTGGAATTCTCTGGCTATTCTTGCTCGAACCTTCCACTCCTCACCTTCATCCATAAAGAAAAAAGGTTTCTTCTCAATGGCTGCAAGCCCTTCCCCTAAATTTCATCGATATCTTATTCATCCCTTGCAGTTCTTCAAGCACCTATTCGTTATGTACAGTTGTCCATGCTCTGTGTTCTTCTTCAGGGTTCGTCGGGGGAAGAACGCGCCCGATCTCTTGCCGCATTAGTAGCCACGATGAATTTCAAGTTTCGACGTATTCAATTCTTTCACCTGCTACTGCTACTGATAGTTCCATTTCCATATGAAATTAACGTTTATATCCATGTCACGGCTTAGAAAAACTAGAAACATTTATTCACAAGGTTTAATAGGTCTGTTGTTCATAAATGTTATGTTTATTGGGAGTTTTTCTGGGCAGTGATAATCACCAAGAAGCGAGTGGAGCTAAAAGAAGAGAAATTATGCTCCATCTAGCTTTTAGTGCTCTTTCCTTCCATGGAATTGCTGCTTCATGTGCATTAGCTGAGCAAGGTTGATAACTATATCCAATTCAGCTAAGCTAATGATCCGGTCAGTATTTTATCTTTCTTATACACGAGCTTCTGATTTACCTGTGGCAGAAGATTTTCGGGTTTTTTCAGATGAGGTGAACAAGTTTAAGATATCAATTCCAGAGGGTAAACAATTTGTTATTCACCTTGTTCATGATAGAGCTCTTCTACTCTAATGAGTTTACAAGAATTACATTTTTGTTGTAGATTGGCAGATTGGTACTGGAGAACCCAATGGCTTCAAATCTGTAACGGCTTTTTATCCTAAAGAGGACTATTCAAGCTGCAATGGTTAGTGGTTCTGATGCATAACATCTGTGGCACTCACAAAAATGCAGATTTCATATCTATTGGTTTCCTCATATTCATATTGTTGGTCATGTAATTGAATGTGAAGCTTGGTTCACGGGAATTGTTCGTTGCTTGTTTGTGCTTAGTTAGTGTAGCTATCACTGGAATCGGTCCAGATTTCACCACCATGGGTTCCTTTGGCAAGGTTGATGCTTTTGCAGAGAGTTTGGTGGGTGATTCTTGCGAAAGTAGATTCTTTCTATGTGGTTAATGTTCTAATAGAATAAGAAATATGTGGCCCTGCCTTTTAGGTAAATGGATTAGATAGAAGTTGGCAGAAGCCTCCAGGAGTAGTAGCCAAACTGGTCAACTGTAGGGATTCAAAAGGTGAGACTAGAAACGAAATTTGATCATTGTAATTGTATTTTTTATTTAAAAATGATGGATCTGCTGTCAGAACTCTTCTATTATTATTTTTTTAAAAAATAAATGCTTCTTATTCAGGGTTCTATTACATCGAGTATACACTGCAAAATCCTGGAGACAGTAAAAGGCACATAAATTCAGCAATAGGAATGGCATCAAATGGTTGGTACAACAGATTGTACACAGTAACTGGACAGGTAAATTGCCTAAACTTAGCAGAAATTTAGAGTGAAAGTGCAAAGCTACCTTCTTTCAGGAAATTAAAATGATTGAGATAGTCGGTAGTTCTTGAAATGCAAAATATTCCAATTTTCACTAAATATCACTTATAATTTCGTACATTGTAAAGTTGCTCTGTAAATTTGTTTTTTTTTTTTTTTATTTCTTTCCTGCAGTACTTAGAAGAGGATTCGGAAAAGTCTAGATCCAAGATAGACAAGGTATATAAATTGACATAGTAGGGAAGGAAGTATTCTTTGTTATGATTTCATTTTTGTTCATAACTAAACTCATTCCTCTCTCGTTTGTTACTTTCATTGCAGGTCATTTCTTCCTTCAGATTTATTTGATATATCAATGAAAAGCCAGCAGTGGGTACAGAGAAATATAGCTCAAAGTTTTGTTCTGTCTGTCTGAGGATCATGCGGCAGTTTATGCAGAAATTGTTGATTGTTTTCTACTATTACATAACAATATACTATACTTGGAACAGAATTTCATCATGTGAATGGAATGTCAAAATCAATGTTACCTTAATCAATGTTAGATTTTGGTATTGTTGTGATATCCGAATTGGTGGAGTAATATGTCTACTGTACTTCTCTCTTCCTGATTAAATATAGCACGAAAGTAGGGAAATGCTATTCATATTCTTTTTAGAGGTTTCTTATTTGTGGCAACTTTGCTTCCTAATCTTTTTAAAAAAGATTCTATTCATATACTAGGAATCCTTTTACTAAGTAATAGCAAACTTTTTACTCAACATTTTGTTCGGACTGTATGTATCTGAAAACTATTTGAAAACAATTAAGATTTCCATAGGTAGAAGAAAAACAAATGGAGGAATATAACGACGTGTTTGATGAATTACAGAATAAGAAATAAAGAATAGAGATTATGAGTAGTAAATAAGGAATACGATATAATAACATGATGTAACTTGGTTAATTAAATGACATAGAATCTAGATACTAATTTGGCTAAATCACATAAAATGTTGACAAATAAATTTTTTATTGTATTTTCTCTCTTCTAATGTTAAATTAATATATTCTAATTGGTTCATGTAAAAAAAAAAAGAATCGATTATATATATATATATAACTAAAGGAAGCCTCATGTTGTAAATCTCGAATGGATATGGTGGTAATTGTATGCTTGGATTATTATGAAGTCGTGACGACACTTTCAGATTGAAACTATTTGGAGGCACCCAAACTTTCAATCGGATAAAATCAGAATACTGAACTAGAACTTGAGAGAAGGATTGTGAATGTTTGAGATAAATTTTTGGATCTCACCTATGCCCAATTTATAGTGTTTGCCACACCATTTGGAGGAGACAATTTGCCCCTTAGAAGAGACACAACATCCCTTGATTTAAATGATGCAACATTTCGGCCATACATGTCCTTTGGTTTCAAAATTTGGCTCCAAACTCGAAGGGACACCTTAGGAAGACATATAGCAATGGTTTGGCCAACAAATGGTTTGGTCCAATAATGGTTCGGCTAAGAAATGGTTTGGTCCAATATTTGGCTCTAAAGCAAGTGTCCAAAAACCGAGAATTTTGAGGTTAAAATGTTAAGTCATTAATTCCAAAAATTCAAATTTACAATGAATTTTTAGAATAGTGACTTTATGTATAATAAAAAAATTCCCAGCTCGACCCCAGCCAGGGGCGCTGCCCCTTTGACCCCCATTGCCTCATCTCTAATCAACCGATGAATCTCCAATACAATGAATCATAATATACTTAAACAAGTGTGCACTCCGCACCCTCCTAACTTGTTTAATGAGATACTATGATCTCATTGGTCATCTAGTCAATCCAATTACACTAAAATATATAACACCTCACACTTGCCATGTGAAAAGAACTGCAACCTCATTCTTTACTTCAACTCTGGCCTCTCTTCATTTCGTTCGCTCCTCCGACTCGGCTATGTCGCTCGCTCCGCCTTCAAGGTCTCTCTCTCTTTCTCTCGATTCTGTAACTAATCCTATGCTTCTAAGAATCGCAGTTGCTCCGGATACAAAATAAGTACAAATTGATAATGTAAGGCTCCACCGTCCTCAACCTGGGTTGTGCTCCAGGAGCTTGGCTTCAGGTTCAGTTACAATAACCAACTCTTACTTTACTTTTCTGATTTGGATGAAGTTGAAATGGTATATGGATGTTGATGATGAATTGTTGTTATCGCTATGAATGCTGAAATTGTTGTTATCGCTATGGATGCTGCTATGACATTACACACTAAGCATATTTGTTTAAGGTAGCAGTCCATTCAACAAGCTTCGGTTCCTCTTCCCCATCTTCAAGCACCCTTGTCCCCATCTTCAAGCACGTTGACAAGTAAACAAATATATATATATAAGTTATAGGGAGAAGTCAGAAGAGCAAGGCAAAAAGCTAAGCAAAGTGCACTATTGCTGCTACTTCGTATAGAGTTTGTATTTTGCTTGATTGATTCAGTCATTGAGTATTGTAGAAGAATGCAATCAAATGTTACTTTGTCAGTATCCTTAATAACATAAGCAAGCATCCTTGCAATAGGAACGGGATGATGATGTATTTAGCCAAGCTAACTTACAACCTTTCAAATCAAATCATAACTTCTTACTTATTAAGGGTGTCTGCAAATTATATGTAATTTCATAAGCTAATTCCAGCACAATGAGTACCCCTTTTGTTCCTACTTATGATATGTTGGCAAACTAAGTTACATTATATATATAATCTTATGGCATTTCAGCTTGTCCTACTAATAATTAGTTAGATTGTTCATAAGTGAAAACATTTTTGTTTAAAATCAGTTGTTTATGTGCGGTTTGAAGTTTAATTTGGAATTGTGTGTGTTTTGGAACTGAAATGGATTGTATAACAGGAACCGAACTGAACCGAAACCGAACAGGAACAGGAACCGAATAGAGGACAAAAAGAAACAGGTTCCTAACAGGGTACCCGAAACCGTTTGTACAAACAGATTCCGGTTCCAAAATTAAACGGATAGGTTCCAGTTCCAAAATTAAATACCCTGTATTAAACTGGGTAGGTTCCGGGAACCCCTAAATTTACAGGGTATCCAGAACCGCTCACCCCTAATGTCAATCATAAATTTCTCATTTCTAGGTGGCAAGTCATGTAAATCACTCTTAAATCCTTCAAAGTCTCTCATTCATTCTCAAGATAAGTTACAAAACTCATACCATTTATATTTATTTCACATTATAATTATGAATATCAAGTATGCACATATTAAAATTTACTTTTAAAAATTAACATATAGATTAATTAAGGATGCATTTCATCTATCACATAATAGTCTTATTAAAATAAGACGTAAGTCGCATATAAACATTATCTACTTTATTACAATAATATCAAAAGAAATTTTAACAATGTCACAAAATTAAATGTTATATATTTATAAACTTAATATAATTTACAAGTAATAAAATAGATAAAATATAATATGTATACTAAAATATTAGAGAATGTTACTATTGTTAGAAAAATACTAATGTTTTTATTTGGACATTGATAGAACTAATAAACCATAAAAGTTAAAATAAGAGTATTATATGGACACTAACATTTTTTTTATAGTTTTATGAAAACAATTATATATATTTATTTATAACTCGACATATTTTAAATTTATTAAAATATTATTTATTTAATAAAATTATAATATATTATTACTATTGCTAAAATAAATAAAAGGTTACTAATGATTGTAAAAATCTTTTGTAAACATATGCACTAATATAAATCATAAATCGATATAAAAATATTTAACTTAAAAGTATTAATTATTATTTTATTATTAATTTTAATTATTGGCTCATGATTGTTTACTAATTTTATGAGCAAATACAATCAATATTGTATTTAATAATATAACTTATAAGAACTTATCTATATAATTAATTATTTCATGCATTATTTAATTTTAATATTTTTATTGTAAAAAATTCAAACTAATAACAATGATTTTTTTGAAAAAATATATTATAGTGTATATTTACTTAGAAAACTAACTTTTTAAACTTTATAACAATAAAATTATTATTTTTAAGTGTTATAATATATTTTATAAAAATTACTTATATATTATATATATAATAGGGTTAATTGTCAATTTTCCCCCTAATGTTTGGACCGAATTTAAGAATCCCCCTTAAAGTTTAAAATTTTAAATATTAGTCCTAATGTTTGGACGTCGTCAAAAATTGCCCCATTCCGTCTTCAGGCCGTCTGATTCAAACGGAAATCCCGTCACGTGCCTTGTACATGCGTTTTATTAAGATACAAAGACGAAAATGCCCTTATTGCAGTTCAACACTCTTGACGGAGAGAAACATAATTGACGTTTCATCGTCGAAAGCAAATGCCGAAAGCGCAATCGTCATTGAATTGAATCGAAGCAAATCAATCAAGTCATTTTTTCTTTCTGGCCAGCGATTCGCAAAATCAACCATGGCGGGCGTATCCCTCAAGTGCGGCGACTGTGGAACTCTCCTCAAGTCTGTGCAGGAAGCACAGGAGCACGCGGAGCTTACCTCCCACTCCAACTTCTCTGAGTCCACCGAAGCAGTTCTCAATCTCCTATGCACTGTCTGCGGTAAACCTTGTCGATCCAAAACAGTACGTAATTGGTCTGGGTGATTTATGGATTGGACTGACAGCTATTCTATTCTATTTGATCTTGATCTTCTTACTTTGTTTTTGTCTTTAGTGGTAGCTTTAGGTAGTCAAAGTTCGAATTAATACATGATTAGGGAGCGATTGACGTATTAATGGGAAGGGGCGCCGCCTTGTCGGAATGAAGAAGAACGCTTGTGTTCTATAGAGGGAGAGCTCACAGAGAAGTTTAGCTCTGTTCATGGGAAGGGCATTTTCGTCTTTGTATTTTAATAAAACACATGTGCAAGGCACGTGACGGGATTTCCGTTTGAATCAGATGGCCTGAAGACGGAATAGGGCAATTTTTGACGACGTCCAAACATTAGGACTAATATTTAAAATTTTAAACTTTAAGGGGGATTCTTAAATTCGGTCCAAACATTAGGGGGCAAATTGACAATTAACCCTATATAATATATATGAAGAAATAAAACATATCACTAACTGCGCAAACTGCATGTTAGATATCTAGAAAAATATGTAATTCTAATGTTTGATGCAGTATTATCAGAACCGGACTGGACCAGCGCTCCGACCGGGAACCGGACCGTTGTCCTGTTTGGTTCAGATAAAAGACCGACTTGCAAGTAAACAGTGTTTGAATCGGTGTGAATCAACCGATTTTGCTAAAAACAATTGGTTTTTTAAAAGGGAAAAGTATGAAAAAGATGTAACATGTTTGCCCAAAGTGGTAAATGCGGCCCATTGTTTGTTTTTGATGTAGTATGTTTGCTGGTGTAGGTTTTTTATGAATTCCGTTTGTGTCCGCTTAAAAGTTCCGTTAACAGCCTCCATGCCTTGCACGTGACTTTTGGTGCATGTGAAAAGACAAAGATGCCCCTTAGTACTTCACCTATTATAACAGTCATTCTCCCCCATTGAATCAAATCTGTTTTTTCTCCAACATTGTTCTCCAAGGTGGTCGTCCGTAGTTTAGCTTCCCGAAGTCTTCGGCCCTTCATTGTTGGATCTCCAATCTGGTCGCCGAGGAAGAATGGGACCACATTACTCAGGCAACACTTCATCCAACTCGAACTCGAAGTCGGTCGTAGTGTACCCGAGTTGGACTTGCTACTGTGGGTTCACGACACATGCTAAACCCGCATCGACATGGAAGAAATTCAGTCGAATGTTCTATGGGTGTCCCAATTACAAGGTTTGTTTGCCAATTCGTTTTGTTTGGAAGCTTAATTTTGAAGCCCTAATCTTGAAAATCACTAATTTTCGAAGCCCAAATTTGGTGTATTTCTGTTGCAGAACCACGATTGTAGTTATTTTGAGTGGTGTGACCCGCAAATGTGCATATACGGAAGGAGGGTCGTGAACAAATTTCGAGATATGCATGTCAAGATTGAAAGCGAAGTGGTTCTTGTACGAAGGAGGGAGAAGATGTTGATTACTGATGTTGGTGTTCTTGCGGTACTGCTGTTTGCTGTAATCCTAAAATTGGTCATTGGGTGAGCGTGTTTTAGGACTTGTATTTTAAAGACTTATGTTTGTGGGTCGGGGTGTTTTAAGTTAAGTATGTTTCTGTTGTCTTAATACCAGATGACCTATGTTTTGTAATTGTTGGTATTTGATGAACCACGTTTGTCCACTAGTTGAGAATAGATGTACTATGTTTTGACTGACAGGACAAAAAGTGATCAACTAAATCCAAACGACATTCCACCTGCAATTAAACACCTGTCCCACAACACATACACAATCCAGACAACTTCAACAGAACCAAGTATTTCCAGTATGCAGACAACATACACAATCCAGACAACCAAGTACTTCAACAGAACCAACTTCAACAATACCAAGTTCATCCTAAACATAAAACAAAACCTAATAATGTTCACAAAACGAAAGTTAACGCCTCAAATTGATAGCATAGCCAACAGTATGCGTCATTCCAAAATGGCATCCAAAATAAGTTATACTACTTTAGGTCTTGAAATCACAGAATATTTTCATTGAGTTGGATATTTTGTGTACTTGCTTGACTTGAAACGAGGGGAACTCCTCGGCGGCATTGTCGACTTCTTAGGAATAGTCTTCTTCTTCGGTGTAATGGTCTGCAACGACATATCAACTGGCACGAGAGCTCGACAATCAAAAAGTTGTGGTGCATTTGAACTTACTCGAACACGTTCAGGCGAACTTTCCAGCTTTACCACCTTTTCAGGGGCATTTTGACCCTATGACAGTACATAAGTTAGATTTACAAAACGTAACTGGTGTAAATGTGATAAGTCGGCAGTTAGATTTACAAACCTGTGTTTTTCTTCTAGTCGGCAGTTTTGCCCTTCTGCTTTTAGGAATCCTCTTGGGTGCTTGTTTCGGTATCTTGGGTCCTTCTTCAGCATCATTTGGTACTTCTTCTTGAGGTATGTTGGGAACTTCTTCACGTACTTCTTCCTGCAAACAAGTATAATATTAGTAAACACTTAAACAATGTTTGAACACATCTTGAGGAAATAGGAGTTTTTACCATCTGAGGTTGTGAATCTGGAACAGACTCATGAATAAAGGTGTCCGACTCTTCACCCACATCAGTTCTCTCTTTCTTAACCGGGCGTGTCTTGCTCTTCGATTTACCTCTACTCGGTCCTTCTTGTGAGACCCTTGGTGGGTGGCTGTGGTGCGTCAAATCCAGGCTGAGGGGGGTTGAGTTTCCTTCTAACTCGTTGCGACTGCTGTGTAGGCTGATTTGCCGATGTTTGTGTCAGCTGGGTCGGCTGGGTCGGCTGTGATGGTGCACTGCTATGAGATTGTGCGGGTGTCTGACCTCTCTTGTTACAAGCCCTCTTGTTATGACCACTTAGTCGACAGAGGGAGCAGAACTGTGGGAGACCATGCTTGGTCAATTTAGTTCCTGTTTTGTTTACCGTCTCGGTTGGAGCTCTCGTCCGTTTCTTCTTAGGTCTGCCTCCTTGTTTACGGACTACTGAAGGATCAATGGGTAACGAATCTAGCCTCATCCAATCGTCACCCCCCAGAATTGGATGTATGACTGGACCGTAGATTCGTTGCATAGTCTTTTTGTGGTACACTGTGTCCACAAAATTCTGCACATCCAGTCTAGATTTCAACAAACATGTCGTAGCATGTGCACAAGGGATTCCGGTCAGACTCCATTCCAGACAGTTGCATACTCTAGTGTTGATATCTACGGTGTACTTGTATTGTGTACCCACAAGCACTTCGTACTCACCCTGACCCGCGTATAGTACACCCATCCCTCTTGAAGCATCCTTCTTTTTCTTGATCTTTTCGAGAACATTGCTAAACAGCAACCCTTCGTGTTTGCTAGTCTCTTCCCTCCTTGTAGTGAAATTATTCATGACGATCCTTCGCAAGGTTTCCATAAGAGTTATTGGAGGCTTATCTCGAGCATCCTTAATCTTCGCATTCCAGCTCTCTGCGACATTATTCACTACTAAATCTGTTTTTGAATCTGGATGAAACTCGTACCTGCACCATGTCTTTGTGTCTATCTTGTCCAAGCACTCCCATGCACCCGGATAGTGCTGTTTTAGGTAGTCCATGTGCGCCTTGTGCCTATGCAAATTGTACGAACAACCCGCTGCCCAAAAACGTGACTTCACTCCAGCATCGTTGTGTTTGGCAGCCAACATGTTTTGATGAATGTGTCGTGCACAGAAACGATGCTCCGATGCAGATAGGATCTCCTCTACTGCAGTTATTAAACCCTAGAAAACATGTTTCATCATACAATTAGAATCACAAACATGTTACAGCAACAGTTTAAATACTTCAAACAAAACACATAACATTTTTAAATTATAACAACGTAATACATAAAATATTTAAAAAGGGCAGACGTGACATACATTTTGTCGATCTGACATGACGATCCAAGGACCCCCATCACCAAGGTATGTCTTAAAGATGTCCATGAACCACGTCCACGACTCTCTCGTTTCAGCTTCTACCCACGCATAACATAGAGGGAAGACTTTATTGTCAGCATCCCGAGACACGGCACTTAGTAGTTGTCCCCCATCCAGGCCTTTGAAGTGACACTCATCCAACCCAATGAAGGGTCGACAACCAGCTCTAAACCCTTCCATACATCCCTTTAAACAGACGCACATACGTTCAAATTTTGGTCTTAAAGGGTTCGGCACCGGATCAACCTGTATGTAAACGGTGCTTCCCGGCGTAGTCTCTTAGGCGTTCAAACTGCCATAATCTATCGCCACGTATCTTCTCTCTCGCTAATCTTATACCTTCACAGATATTCAATCGCTTCACATCGAAGTTGAATCTTTTTTGAATTTCATCAGCTATGGTAGCACTTCATACCTTCGGTTCGTTCCTAATCAACTCCATGAAGTTCTCGCATATCCACTTACCACAAATCTTCTTGGTAACCGCATGAATGCTCCTCCACCAACTTGCGTAACTGAAAAGTCGCTTGTTGAGGAACACGAACCGCACAAGACTTGAAGCCACAGTTGGACTGTTTGCACCGGAATTCTACTCGTTTGGGACCATTTGAACTATTCGAATCCATCTCATACCCCTATTGGATGCTATGTCCAATCATGTAATCCCTAAACGCCTTCGCATCTACGAACTTCATACCAAGTTTCAGCTCGTATTTTTTGGTGGGTTGACCGAACTTCGCATTCACCTCTTCATCAATAACTCTTGTCCTATGTCCGCTTGTCACGTCGTCTTCCACGTCGTCTGAATCTGGAGGAGTCCTCAAGGTGTCGCTCGGACAGTCATGCTCAAGGTTTAACATGTCAACATCCATGTTCACCCCAATACCTACCGCAGTATCGCCCCACTCACCTTCCATCGCACCAACTAAGTCAGGTATATCACCTTCGGCTTTACGTGTTCTGTGTCGCTGCCCGTCCCTTTTCCCTCGCTTTGGTGACATTTCATCATACTCATCATCATCAGTGTCATCCTCCTCTTCACCCTTTTTGGGTTTCCAATTTGGGTCGGAAATGCCCTCGGAGTCGGAAGACATCTCTTCGGAAGCACTACTCTCGACCATGGGTGCTTTTCCTTTCGATTTCTCGCTCAAATGCTATTTGTTCAGTTCGACTATTCTTGCGGATGCTATCCTTCTTCGATTTGAAATTTGCTTCAACAATGTGTTGTTGCGCAGTTCTTCCAACCACGGATCTTTAAGACATGCTTCCTCATCAAATGGTGGAAGCACATACAAATTCACCTCCTGCGCACCTTGTTGTTTCTACTTGATTAGTGCAATATCTTCATCGCTACATAACACTTCAATGTCCTTTTTCGGATCTCCATTCGGTGGCACGTACGTTATGACATCATCCCTCTTCAAACCGTAATACTCAAGTAGAACAGCGACATTGAAGTACCAAAAACAATGGTCCATCAAGTCCGTCAAGCATACCTTGCCCTTGTAAACACCATCCACCTAATTACCATCATAGTAGATTTGCAGAAACCACTTATCCTCACTTGAAGTTGACATTCTGCAAACAAATAATTACACACATAAACACACATAAACATTCGGTCATTACACAAACAAAACACATAAACATTCGGTAATGTCACAAACAACACACACATAAACAGCGATGTAAGTAAACATATCAGCTTTATATACAATGCTAACGTAACTAATTAACCTTTCAACAACATTCGTTTTCGTCAACTTTGCCAATGTTCGAAAATTTCATGCAGGACACAATTTGGAGGGTGGCTTTCGACATTTATACAGCATTATTGAACATGGAGAAGTTACCTCTGAAGATTTGACTCGATTCGTCGAAGGGATCGCACCAAACCGAGCAGTCGCGTCGATTCTGTTACAAACCGAGTGTCGATTCTGTTTGAAAGACAAATTGAAGAAATTGCAGCAGTGTCTGCAGCAACTCCTTCACTTACGCAGCAAGAGGACCTTCAAATACGCACCAACATCTCCGATTAGAAGTCTTCGCAGCAACAGCTCCGATTTAGGGTTTGGGGAGTTCTTCGCTTCGTGATGGGATGGGCAGTTCTTCGGTTTCTGAAACTGAAGTGGTGCAATGGGATGTGTTTTTGGGGAAGAGGGATCGGTTCGGTCTTTGGAAGGGAAACGGTTCAGTTCGCAAAGAATAAAGGATGGAATACATTGAGGGTAGTTTGGATATTTTCATTTTTTGTTCTTTCAACGTTCAAATTATATGTCACGTGAGCAGCACGTGTCAACTTTTAACGGATAAATTAACAGAAAAACTAACGTTTCTTCAAAAACCAACAGAATGAAACATCGTACATCAAATACCCGCGGCCCAAAATAAATTTCATCGATTACCATTTTAGGCAAACATCTTACATCTTTTTCATACTTACATACCAATCATGTTTTTTTTTTTCGGTTTAAACCGATTTCTGACTTGATCAGTGTACAGACAAAGCTTATTCTCTCATCAATGTACATGCAAAGTTTATTCTCTCCTACTTCACCTTCCTCCCTCGCAACGAGCTCAACTTGATCAGATTCTTCAGAACCATCGACCCAACCATCGCACTACCCTTCAACATCCTGATTTCTGAGTTCTACAAAAGAGGGTCTGCTCCCTATGCTCTAAAATCTCCTCTTTCATGCACTCCAATGGCGTTCCTCTCTATTCGTACGATCTATGTTGCACGTTAAATGCTTCTACTCAATGCGATAGCTTTACTCTTGGTAAGCAGATTCATTCCCTGGAGGCAAAATTGAGATGGTCCTCCACTGTGTTCGTGGGCAGTGCTCTGATTGATTTGTATACGAAATCTTCATTTGTTGAAGCCGTAGCAAAGTCGTTCGATGAAATGCCGATGAAAAACACAGTTTGTGTGAATGCTCTTTTGTTGGGTTTCAATAACGCTAAAATGTGGACTGAAGTTCTTACAATTGTTAGGGATATGCCTCAGTTAAATTCGTGCTGAAAATTGGTTTAATTGTGCTGAAATTGTGCTGATTGGTGCTAAAAATTGTGTTGATTGTGATGAAAAATGGTGTTAATTGTGTTGATTGTTAATGTGGTTAATGTTGATTGATGCTGAAATTGTGTTGCTTGGTTAATTGTGTTGATTGTTAATGTGTTTATTGGAGTGGAGGTGATCAAAGAAAAAACTAGTAGTGGTTATGCATATTGGAGTGGAGGTGATCAAATATATTTTTAGAAATTATGATTAAAGTTTAAACCTATTGTGTTTGATTTTGAGACTATTGTATTATGTATGTTCAAAGTTTGAGGTAATTGTGTTGTGTTATATTGTGTTTGAGAGTAATGTGTATGTTTGAGACTATGTACTTTGAGATAATTATGTATGAGTTTGAGACTATGTAGTTTGTAACTTTGTATTTTTAGTTTTTTTTTTACTTATGAACAGTGAACTGCATATTGAACCGGGTCCTACCGGGTTGGATCGGTCGAACCGGGAGTCGATCCTCTCATCGATTCGAGGGTTGGTCCGGTTCTAATAACACTGGTTTGGTTAATGGAATGTTATATGTAAATGGAATGAAATAAAGTTAAATGACATATATACTCATTACTTCAATATGTATAATATATATAATACAATTCCCTTATAAAAACATATATTAATTGATTTAGAAAGCTTAAATTAAGATAAATAAATTAAAAACGTATTTGATTAAAAACTTTAAAATAATTTAATTGATTAAATTAAAATAAAAATTAAAAAATTATATATATAATGAAATAAAATATAAATAATTAACAGTGGAGTGTATTTTTATCAATTAGACATCTATTCCTTATGGTTGACTCTCTAAAAATAGGCAATCTTAATCTTTACTAAGGGTGAGCTCGAGACGGACGAAACGGTTTTACTAAAAAAAACGTATGAGCCCGAACTTTCGGGACTCATGTTTGGAGGACCGAGACCGAATCCAAGTTCATTTAAAAAAACTTGTCTGAGGTGGTTTTTCTTGGTCCCAGACCGACTTTTTCTCTAATATTTTTTTAAAAAAATCATTCAAAGTTTTTAAATAAAAAATATAATGCAAATATTATACCTAGTATCTAATACAAAACAAAATACAAATATCCAATATAAAAAAGATCGAATTTTAAACGCAACCTTAAACACATTAAAAAAACATAATAAATGTTAATTCCAACCTATACTCGGGTCAGTTTATTCATCCTTTTGCATAAAATAAAAAACAATCCCGAGTTTGAAATTAAAAAAAAAACGCCCAGTTTTGACTTGATTTTAAATTTAGGAGGGGCTATTCGGGACGGTCACGGGACATTTTTTGGTCCACCGTTTTTTTTTGCTTACCCCTAGTCTTTGCCCAATAATCTATATTTTTACCTCTTTAGAAATTTTGATTATGTAAAATTATAATTCCACGAAATAAGAAATTTGTATTCTCAATTTCTTAAAAAATGGACAAAACAAATATGCCGTAAAAGTGTTTTTTTTTTGTCAATACTTCTTTTTCAAAGAGAAAACACGAAATCAAAGTGATCACGGAGGGTCATTATTACAATCAACGACTAATAATCTACTAAGTTGGGGTGGGGGTTCAAAGACTCAATTATCTAAACACACATCCAATATGATTTGCATATTTATCCAATTTGCACACTCATTGGCTAAACGTGAGATTGCATTCCAACTGACATCTTGAATTTGTTGTGGCATGAGCTTGATATTCTCGCTTGTGATGTCTAGTCTCCAGTAGTTCGTCTTCCCTTGAATTTGCTTCACGACCCTCAAGGAATCCGTTTCTACTTCAATCTTTTGCCAACATTTGTCAATAGTCAGCTTGATGCCTTCCAATACTGCTTGAACTTCTAAACTTTCCACATTGTCACTCCAAGATCTTCGGTTCATTCCTCCCACTAGCTGACCATTCTCGTCCCTTACCACCACGTCAATGCCCCTTTATTCTATTGGTTGCGCCACTATGCGTCGCAATTGATTCGGATCACATTGACTCCCGGTTTTGTCCATCTTTCGGTTCAACTCTCTCCAGTTCCAGGGCTTCTCTGAGGCTCGGTCCTTAACAACTCTGAGTATGCTCCTTTGATGGCAAGAACCGTCTCCATTGGATTTGGTCTCTTCTCCTCAAAAGTTTATTTGCATTGGACTTTCCATATATGTCAAGAAGTCCACATGCATAGACTTTGTCGCTCTTCTCTAGCTCTGCCTGTGACGCCTCCTTATGTCATTTGTTCCTTGACCCACACGTTAAGGGCCTCATCTTGTCTCTGAGCTTGTCGAATACCCTGAACACCGAACCACACTGCCTCAGTTCATCCGCACCCACTGATCATGTGTTCTCATGTTTCCCCGAGTCAACAGATAGGACACTCCACTTCCACTGGCATCCCCCTTCGCCTGAGATTTCATCTAACTGCAATCGCATTTGAAAATAAATGTCACATAAAATTATTAACCTTTGTATAGTGTTTACCTTCCATATCATTTTGGAGACCTCATCATCATGGCCTAACTCTTGCGTCGTGGCTATATCCTTCTCTTTTACCGATGATAGGCAGACTTCATCGTGACTCGCCCATCATTTGTGTTGGGTCATATCATTAGGTTAGGGCAAGCTTCAAATTTCAGTGGCATGTTAAGAATGCAGCGTGCATCCGTGTCATTGAAGATGCCTCAGATAATTTCCTCAACACAATGTTCGATTCGGTCCCATCAATTCCTGGACTCTCATGTCTAGCGGCTGTCCTCCATCACTTGGCCAGTCCACTCTGAAAACTGGGTTCATCACCACCTAAGAATCCTCAAACATTTTCACATCCTTACCATCTCCAATTTGCCACATCCCCTCCACCAACAAGATATCCCTACTATGGATCAAACGCACCCATCCCCAAGAAGCTCGACCACCCTTCCTAGCCAATCTGAAATCAATGTTAGGGAACTATAATCCCTTGAGGTTCGGACCCACAACACTCCTGGTTCATTAAGTATTCTCGTTGTCATCTTTGTGAGAAGTACTTCATTGAAAATCTCAAATTCTCGTAAGCCTAGACCCCCCCCATTGGCTTGGATCTAGAAAGCACCTCCTATCTCTGCCAATGAATTTTCTTTCCTTCATTTGACTCTCCCCGCCAAAAGTTCCCGATCATGACATTTATTTCTGAGCACCACGTCCTATGAAGTTTAAAGACAATCATCACGTACGAGGGAATGACTGTGATGACTACCTTTATGATAACTTCCGTTGTTGCCTGGTTGAGGGCTTTTGACCTCCACCCTTGGATCTTATCACGGATTATGCTCTTGATATAGCCCAAAGCTTCCTTCTTCGATCGACCCCATGTGGATGGGAGTCCAAGATATCTTCCAAGATCTGAAGTACCTTGGATTTGTAGCACCTCTTCGATCACCTTGCAATTGTCATCATTTGCCCCCTTGTTGAAGATCAGGTTCGATTTTGCATTGTTTATGCGCGGTCTGGGAGCTCTACATTACCTGAACAATATATCCTTCAAAATTTGGGCATTCTCAATCGTACCTTTCAAGAAAAAGAGTGAATCATCAGCGAAAAACAAGTGGTGCAGCTCTGGAACCCCTTTTCAAAGTGAGACTGCGCAGCCTCTGCATCCCAATGGCCTACTCAACTTGTCTAGAAAGCAAGTCCGCCAAGAGGATGAAAAGATTTGGAGATAAGGAATCAACTTGCCACATCCCCCTACTTGGTTGAATGGTGATTGTACTTTTTCCATTGATCAAGACTCGGTATGATTTCTTCGTTATGCATTGTCTCATCCATTCAATCCATCACGCACCAAACCTTCTCTCCCCAAGGCTTTTCAACAGAAAGTCCCACTCGACCCGATCATACGCCTTTTTCATATCCAGATTCACGGCACAATCAATTGTATCGCTGCCCCTTTAATTCTTTAAATGATGAAACACCTCGTAAGCAATAAGAATATTGTCATGTATTACACGACCTGCCACAAAAGCGCTCTGGGGGGGGTGACAAGATATTATCAATAGGGTTTTAGCCTATTCACCAAGATCTTGGATACAATTTTATATATGAAATTGCAAAGGCTTATGGGCCTAAAGTCACTCGCTCTTGTTGGGCTTGAAATTACAGGGATAATGGTAACATCTGTATAATGTAAAATGGAGGGAAAGACACCTGACCTGAGAAAGGATTTAACTACTGTGATTGAATCTAGACCAACGGTGTGCCAATTCTTTTGGTACAATAGAGCCAGAAAACCATCTGGACCTGGAGATCTTATCCCTCCCAACTGAAAGACCGTAACCCTGATTTCTCCATCGGACACATCCCTTTCTAAATCAATGTTCATCTCCTCTGTAATCTGAGTCGGAATGACCCCCAGTACCTCCCCTTCATTTAAGTCCTCCCGTTCTGGCCTGAATACTGATCGAAAATGTCCACATATCTCATTCTCCACTCCCCTGGATGAACTGATCCACTCTCCCCGATCATTCTGAACTTTAGTTATTCAGTTTCTTCTTCTTCTGACATTGGTTGTATGGTGAAAGAAGGTTGAATTTCGGTCCCCTTTTGTGAGTCATTTAACATTGGAACGCTGCCTCCAGTAAACCTCTTCTCTATAGTGGAGATCCTTAATACATATTTTGAGGGTTACCTTCTCCTCCTGACTATTCGGGTTCAGCTGACCATTGGTGACACCTCAGAGTCGATCGATTGCTTTCCTCGGTTCAACTTGATTATTCCCGAATTTTTCCTTTCTCCGCTGAGTTAATCTCTTCCGGCATCTCTCCAGTCTCACATCAATTTCCACTTGCCTATCCTCACCATCCCATTCGGTTGAGGCTTATTTGATAACATCTTTACACTTTGCATTGTCTAGTCACATCTCCTCAAACCGGAAGTTGTGCCCCCTCCTTAGCCCGCCTTGCTCACGATATAGAATGAGGGGTGGGAGATCTGATCCAATTGCAATGTCATTTGTACATTGGATGTTCGGATATCTCGCAGTGCAAGCTTCATTCCCCTCGAGGGTTGTTGGACCACGTGAATCTGGAACCCTTCGCACCCAAATCTTCCATATTGATATTATCTATCATCTTATTGAATTCATCAATCTGTCTTTGGGATTTTAGTTGACCCCTTTCTTTTTCATACTGATGACTGATTGTGTTAAAGTCACCCATGCACATCCAAGTCGCCCTTCACCCTCTCTTAATATTACGCAACTCATCCCAATTTTGTTTTCTCCTCCGAGGATCCGCATCCGCATATACCCATGTAATGAGACAAGGGTTCGACTAGTTATTCATCTTCACCTAACTATCAATAATATTATGGGTGACCGACTTTATAGTCACTTGAACATCATTCCTCCACTACAACACCATTCCTTTCGACATACCTCTCGGATTTACATAGTAAGCACAATCCATCCCCACTTGCTCTCGAACCCTTTTGCAGAATGCATCCCTATTCTTTGTTTCTATCAGACATATGATCTTTGGTTGATGCACCATATTGAGGTCTTTCATATGTCGAATTGTCAGGGAAGACTCCAGACCCTGACAATTCCAACATATTGTATTCATGGCCCCCGTGTGGTTGTTTCGGGACAGTCACCACAACCCGTTTCAGTATCTTGTGATTCACCTTCCTTATTCTCCTTCTTTGTGTTTCTTTTGGTCCTTGACGCCTTTGATTTACTCCCCTTATTTTGAGGTTTTCCTCTCGGTCTGCTTGTCATCACATGAACACTCTCTGATTCTTTCCCTTCTTGTGTCATATCAAGCCTCATTTTCTTTCCTATGTTTGGGCCCTCGTCCTCGTACCTTCTTTTCAAAGACATCCTGGTTATAATAGGTCTAAGTCCAGTCATCTGGAGGGTTGGCTCTGGCCTAGGGGTTCAACTTGAAAGTTTCTTTGATTCTCCAATAGATATAGGCTTATTTGGGATGTTCCTAGCCGGAATAATGATGGTTTCTAAGGGCTTGATTGTGAGGAGATTCTGAATAGTTAATTGCCTATGAGTAATGTCGGTCCAGGTAGGCGAGGGAATTTCATGATGGATGGTTAAGTGGTTTGGCTAAGGATTCTTGTTTGGGGTAGAGGGTTTTGAATAAGGGTGTGTTGTATGGTGGTCTACAGGATCATGAGCGGGTTAACTTTAGTGGATTCAGATGGTAAGGAAAGGGTTTCTTTCAGCCTCATACTTCTCCCACACGTAGCGATCTCCATATTTTCCATACGGTCATGGCTCACCGAATCTGTTTCATCCAGTTGCATAGCTTCAGTTTCAACTTCACTTTTCTCAGTATCATGTGATTCTATGCTGCCCTTCTCCTCATGATCAATCTGGTTTGCCTGAATTCTTTCTTGTCCATCTTCATTCCTTTTGGCACTTCCTTTGCCATTCACATTCTCCTTGTTTCTTCTCATTGTTCTTGTCGCATTCATTATCTCGTACCAATACTTTTTCCTCGTAGGGCTTTTCTGGGACAACCCTCCCTCCTTCGAACCATCTTGCCCCGATTTTCTCAGTCTTTTTCATTCATCCAAGAACCATACATAGGGTGTCTCAGCTTCTCCTCTGACATATGAACATATTCCTTGCAACCTTGTGTTGTATGTCCAAGTTTTCCACAACCACAACAAAAGTCAAACAATCTCTCATATTTTATTGAGGCCCAGCTTTCCTCCCCTTCTGAATTCTTCCACCAAAAACTAGCCAAAAGTGACTGATTTATATCAACCTCAACATTCATTCTTAGGTAGTAGTTGACAACCTTCATTCATTCATTCTCAATATCCTTTTCTGTCTGAACAAATTTGTCAATCTTATTGTCGATCTTCTCCGCATTCCCAACATTTAACATCTCTAACCCTAGGTCATGAATCTGGACCCATAATTGAACCATTATAAATTCGACTCTCGCCAGTCCCATGATCGGATCCCATTTTTTGATGCTCAGACAATGACCTTGGACAGACCACGATGACATATCAAATATTTGTTTTCTAATCTCCTCGTTCTCGAATTCAAACATCACCACCCTATCTGATGCCTCTGTAAACTTAACTACACCGAAGCTTTCCCAAGCCTTTTGTAGCACATTAATGATTACCACATTTTCACTTGCTTTTGTGCTATGATCGCTCCCACATATAGGTCAATCCCATTCTCCCTTGGGTTCGAGTCCAGATCCAGAGTGGTTTTTCGAGTTGTCATCTTGCCTATGGAGCTGTCACGGCTTTGCCACCCAGAAGTCCTTACGACGATCGTGTCCTCCTGCAAACGCAGGTAAAATCGAAAAGGCTAACACAAAACTCACACAAACACTTACAGGTCGGAGGGATGCATTGGAGAGATTCTTCGAAGCAGGACCAGACCATAGCGAAGGAGCAGATAACACACATCCCTCTGTTTCTCTTTTGCAGGAGGTTCCACCGAGGCTACGTACCTTCACACTCCAGTCGCTAACGATACCTTAGTCGTTCTCTAACCTGCGCAGCGAAGATAGACGAAGTCGCACCAGCTGGGCCAGAACTTAAGGCTCCTTCCCGCGCGACACTATTTATATCTGCTACGGTTTACGTGAGGTCCATCTTTTCCATGCAACATGCAATGAAAAAGCCTTCACTGATCTACAATAAATGTAGGGTTCCTTCCGTCGCAGCACTCTGTCTTACAAACCTACGGTATTTTCTGACAAGATCACCAGAGAAGGGGTCGACAATGGACACGCCAGAAAAACTCTCTCACAAAGAGATCAATGTTTATTTATCAAAAGTAAAAAATAGTTACAGACTTCTAAGTGATTTACAATCAAATGTTAACATTTTTACACGTGTCCAACGCCTTGTGCAAATTTTCGATGTAGAGTAGCGTAGTTGATACTGTGCTGCATCGGGGCAGAGGGTGAATTTCAGTAAGTCATCATTGTTTTGTGGCATGAACCAAGGTAACGACTTCACTAGACAAGTGGATGAGGTCTTTGGAATGAATGTGGTCTCCGATCCAGGTAAATATTTGGGTCTCCCGTCCATTTGGGAGAGATCTAGATGTGAGACTCTGAGTTTTTTATCATCAAGGATCGTCAAGAAGCTACACGGTTGGAGGTCGAAGTTGTTGAATAACGCGGGTAAAGAAATTCTTATTAAATCGGTTATCTCTGTCATCCCGTCCTATGCCATGAGTGTTCTTAAGCTACCAAAAACCTGGTGTAGTAAAATCAACAGCATGATTGCTCGGTTCTGGTGGGGGATGCAAATGGCTATAGGAAGATCCATTGGAAGAGTTGGGGGTTGATGACGAGAGCTAAATATGAGGGTGGTTTCAGGTTTAGGGAGCTCGAGTCGTTTAATGTTGCAATGTTGGGAAAGATGGTCGAACGGGTGTTGCGGGAACCGGAAGCCTTGTGGGCGAGAGTCCTCAAGGGGCTCTATTTCCCGACCGTAGACTTCATGGAGGCTCAGAAAGGCAGCAGGTCCTCTTGGGCTTGGGGGAGCTTGTTGGAGGGTAGAGACCTTATCAAATCAGCTGCGGTGTGGGCTATTGGCAATGGTAGGGACATTCGACCGTTCATGGACGCTTGGATCCCGGGGAGATTTAATCTGCGTCTGGGCTGTCGACCGATCACTGCAGCTCAATCAAAGATACGGTTGGCGGACTGGATCAATCAGGACTCCAGGTCATGGGACGAGGAGAAGGTGCGAAGTGCAGTGGAGTCGGAAGAGGTTGATCTCATTTGTGCAATTCCTTTACCTCTGTTTGATGTGCAGGATGGCTTGAGGTGGCAGCATGTTTGATCAGGCCGTCTCTCGGTTAAAAAGGTGTACCATCACCTGAGGGCGCTTAGGGAGGGAGACGGCTCTCGGAGTGCGACCAGCTGGGAGGCACACCCAAAACCAAAGGGGCCCACCCTGTGGAACGCCATATGGAAGTCTCAGGCTCTGCCTAAAGTCTGCGTCTTTGCATGGAAACTCGCTTCAGGTGCGCTGCCAGTTCGAGAGGGACTTGGGAGGCGGGGAATGCAGGTGCAAGCAGGCTGTCCTCTGTGCGACCAACCAGAAACGGTGGAACACCTTATCCGTGAATGCAGTTGGGCCAAACAGGTTTGGAACCAGGTGCTGGGCGATCAAGCTGGTCTGGATGAGTCCGGCTCCATCAAAGAGTGGCTGCTCTCTAGGTTCTCCGAGAATGGTGGCTCGAGGCAGTCCAGGCATGTCAAGTGGACAACCATCCTGTCCACTACATGGTGTCTTTGGAATGCTAGGTGCGACTTTGTTTTCCAGGGGAGGCAGCCGTGTGTTGGTGCTTCGGTGGCTCGGGTCAGGAAGATGGTGCAAGAAGCAGTTTCCATGAGACCAAGGGCGTTGGAGCCTCAGCAAATTGCTACCCTCGACCAGCAGCTGAGGAACGTCGCCCAGCGTACCAGCAGAAACGAGATGTACTGGGCTAGACCAACCAGAGGTACGGTTAAACTGAATTGCGACGCAGCTTGGTTAGCCCATTCAAGTCGTGGGGGAATCAGCGTCATTGCCCGAGACCATTGTGGTAGAGTTCTCGCAGTTTTCTCTTGCGCGGAGCTGGCATCTTCGGTCGAGCTGCTTGAAGCTCGGGTCGTGTTTGAGGGGATTAGGCTTGCTATCGCTCACAGGTGGGAGTCGGTGGAAGTCAAATCGGATTCAGAGGTGGTGATCCATCATCTCTTGGGGCTCGCCAAATTTTGGCAAATTGAGACGGTTATTAAAAACTGTCTCTTCTTGGCGACCTCCTTTTTGAAAGTTATATGGAATAGGATACCAAGATCTGCAAACTATTGTACAGACTGGTTAGCTAAGCAGGCTCTTGCGGGGGTGAGCTTTACCGAATGGGTAAACCACCCCCGACCCCTTTGCGGGAATTTTTGCTCCTAGATAGTGAGTTGTATAGGGATCGCCTCGGCGACCCGAACAGTTAATTAATATACAGAAGTTTTCTTGGTCAAAAAAAAAAGTAGCGTAGTTGATATGATTTTTTATACAAACTGTGAAAAATATAAATACTTAAATAATACTACCAAAAGAATTCATTTTGTTAAGATCGAAAAGGAGTGGCCACAAGGCCACCGTCTTGTTCCTGCTATCTCAAGTCCAAAACTAACAATAATCCAAAGCTCAACCAACCAGAGATCAGCTATGTCCATTCCGACACCACTGCTTCTTCATCTCTACAACGCTAGATATGGCCGGCTCGCTACATCTACTCTCATTTAATTACTCTAGATTCACGAATTCACCTGCTTCAGCTCGTGTCGCTGCTCTAAAAAGCCGACCTTTTACGGTGAGATCAATGTCCGATACTGCCTCCACAAAGGTAGTGCCCGCCGTGATTGTCGGTGGAGGTCGAGTCGGAAGGGCCCTGCAGGACTTGGGGGGCGGTAGCGACCTGCTCGTCAGGAGAGGGGAGCCCGTACCCATCGACTTCGAGGGGCCGATTCTTGTGTGCACGAGAAACGATGACCTAGAGGCCGTTCTGGAAGCCACTCCTCGATCAAGATGGACCGGTAATGCCTTAGCACTTTGCATTGTTCAAATTCTTTGCTCGTGTTTGGTTCTATCTTTGTGGAATTTGATTAAGCTGTGCTGAATGATTGATCCCTTCATTCTGCATTTTTCTCAGTTTGTTATGCTGAAAAATCAATTGCCACATGATTTTGGGATAACCATCTGGAAGCTAATAATAGATAAGGTGTTGTTACATACTATACTAACTACTAAGTTCTTTGAATGTATTGACGAAGCTATGTTGTTGATCCATTTTGGCTATTTCAGTTCGTCGATATGGATACGATCCAATTATCCGATTACATGAATGAATCGTATAAATAGATACATGATATTGTTGCTACGTTCCTTATATTGAAAATCAAGGAAACATGATCGTTTTTTTTAGCACGTGAAAATGAGGTATTTCTATGTGTGAGCTTATGTTGTTGACAATCTAGCAGATTTGGTATTTTTCCAGAATGGGATGATGGAGCCATGGCTCAAGAGTAAAGGTTTAAATGATGCAGATCAAGTGTTAGCTTACTTTGCCGTGTCAAAGCTCGGAGAACCACCTACTGATGGAAAAACTGATACCAATCCCGAAGGTCTCACTGCTGCTTATGGAAAATGGGCATCTGCTGTTGCCGAAAGATTACTCGCTGGAGGTCTCTCTTGCAAGGTACTGTCGGGACTTGAATCGTTTCCATTTGATCACAATGGTCCATTTCATAGCCAAGATTTGATTTGGACAATATAATAATCAAGGGTTAATTACTTAATTGGTTACACATGTTTGACCAATGTTCAGAATGGTTACACATGTTTCAAAATGTGATTAATTGGTTTTGCTATGTGACTAATTGGTTACACATGTTTTTTCCAATGTGATTAATTGGTTATTCCGTTAGTAAACCGTTAATTTTAACATTAATTAATTTTTTTAACATATTATTGAATTGTGAAATGACTATTATGCCCTTAGTTGTATTGAATAACACATGGAAGGATTGAAGAACAAGAATTGAACCAAATTCGATTTGATGTTCTTGAGAACCCAGAAATCAGATTTCTGAGTTCTTGAGATTTCTGGTTCTTCAAGAACCCAGAAATCTGATTTCTGGGTTCTTCACAATGTGGGTAACATGTCGAACATTTTAATCACATCATTTCAAACAATAGTATCTATTTAATCACATTATAGAGAAACATGTATGACCATTTAATCACATTTGGTGATAACATATACTGCAATACAGAACTTCAAGAACCCAGAATTGCGATTCTGGGTTCTTGAAGAACCAGAAATCAGATTTCTGGTTTCTTCAATTATTGTTCTTGAAGGTGATGATGTGTTCTTGAAGATGATTCTAGGGGTAATTACGTCATTTTACGTATATAAATAGTGACTTAACTGTGATTTCTAACGGTGAACAGTAAAAAAAACAAATAGTCACATTTCAAAACCAATTAATCACATTTTGAAACATGTGTAACCATTATGAACATTGGTCAAACATGTGTAACCAATTAAGTAATTAACCCTATAATCAATGGATGAAATTTTACAACATAATCAACTTTTATGGTAGAAGGGTATTGCCTATTTTTTATTTAAATTTGAATGAGATGGCATAACCTCATTTGTTGTCCAGAATTAAATACCGACTGTGAAATGGACTGATCCGATTCTGAAAACTAAATGCAGTTTCATCTTATAATGATGATGCTTATTCCGGGAGATAGGTTTTGCAGACTAAGAATATTGGAAATTATGGGGTTTAAACTTCTAGTTTGTTTCTGTCAGCCAATTTAACATTTTATTATATCTGATACAGGTTCTAGACAAGGAAGCATTTCAGAAGCAGATGTTGGAGAAGCTCATCTGGATTTCTGCATTTATGTTGGTCGGAGCTCGCCATCCCGGTGCAACCGTAGGCGCTGTTGAAAAACAATTCCGTTCCGAAGTAAGTAACAATGATGTCCCGTTTAGGTTCTTTCAAAAAAATTATATTTATAAAAAAAAAATGAAGAGTGGCAATCAGAAATCATTAGGAGAACTTGATCTAAAGTTTGAAGCTGATTTCCAAATCGATGGTTACTTGGTTTCAGGTGTCTATCCTTATTGCAGAACTTGCATCTGCAGCAGCAGAAGAAAAGGGTCTCGTGTTTGAAGATGCCATGGAGGAGCGATTATGTGCTTACTCCCGAGCCGTTGCACATTTCCCAACTGCAGTAAAAGAGGTCAGATTTTCTACTCCCGACTCGTTTTTCTTTCAAATAATGGGTTTTTCTTTGCTTTTGCTACTAATTGGCTGCTGATACTGAAAATTTACCAACAGTTCAAATGGAGGAATGGTTGGTTTTATTCTCTTTCGGAAAAGGCAGTTGCAGCAGGGAAGCCCGATCCCTGTCCGATCCACACTGCTTGGCTCAAGGAACTGAAGGTCATCTGAGTTGGAGATCTGTGTATGAAACTTTTGTAATATCTGGTTATGATAAATGAACTAATTTTTGGATGCCAATTGCATCAAAATACTTCATCAGTTGTTACTCTGATTGATACAATAGAATACCCACAATCGACAAGCATTGTGTTCAAAATGTGTGCCAACGATGAGGCGGATTAAATCCTAATTAATGAATATTCAAATGCAGATAGCTTTGAGTATTTCTCCCCAGCTACGTTACAAGCAACAAATTCCAAATTGGCCACAACCGCCATCAATAAAGGTTATATATTTCAAACTATAAATTGCCCGATCCCGCCCGATATCAAAGAAACTTAAGTTTACCTTTCATGGATTTTTTTGCGGTCTCAAGATGGCACTGGGCCCTTCGAGCACCTGACAACCCCGAACAAGAACCATGGCCCCCTAAGGTGACTGCAAAGTAGAGGTAGATGGTGCAGAGGAAGGTCAAGAGCAAAAGAGCCATTAAGAGGAAGCGGTGCCTCTGAACCAGCGTAGACCAACTGCCTAACTCGTCCCGCCTTCTGAAAGAAGAAGACTTTCTGTGTGGAGAAGACAATACATTTTCAAGAACCATTGCTCTGTTACAAACCTTCCTGCAAAAGGGGGGGCGATTTATAGTTGAGTTTCAGGCAGTGAATACATAGTAGAACAAAGAAAAAGCAGTATCAAAGAGCATAAAAAATGGAACTTGGTGGAACAGATGAACATTGAGACATCGCAAAGGGCATGAAACATCCGTAATATATGTTTCTTTCATAAGTTGGAAGCCAAAACTTAGGGAGTAAATTTTTGGAGGAACTCAATGATCTCTTAATATGGAAAAGAGAAAAAGGACCTTCCATTACCAAAATGCTAATGCAAACAAACCGAATCAGTGGTGTGCTAGGCTAGACATGCTAGCAAACCTATCACATGACTTAATATATAAAGCAAGATAAGAAGTATCCTTCTTTTGTTCTTCCATGACCTAGTAGGAAACTGGAAAGATAAAAAAAGAAGAAGATCCATATGCAGAGAAATCAAGTACTAATATGTCATCAAGAATGATATGCTTCATAAAGTAAAAAATAAGTATATCCCCTCCTTGGTTCTTCCATGGCATTAGTAGGAAAAATATATTTTTTAAAATAAATAAATCCATATACAGATAATTCAAGCACAAATATGTAATCAAGAAATAATAACGTGTTTCTTAAAGCAAGAAAACAAGTATCCTTCTTTGCTTCTTTCATGACATAGTAGGAAAAGGAGGGGGAAATCCCTAAACTGATATTTCAAGTACCAATATGCATCAAGAAGGGTTATTGCGAACAATTTTTGGATTCAGCATAGATAAACCCAAATTTCACTGCTTGACCTAGTATTATGTAGCTTAAGCTCAAAAGAGAGCAAGATACATAATAATCAGCTTCGACCTGTTGAGTTGAACCTCATAATTTCTTCACCTGAAAGTCAGATGAATATTCCTCAAATCATTTATTTGTACATTCTTGTGTGTTCACGATGACTAAAGGCCTACCTAATTGTTTATCAAAAAGAACATGGAACAACAACTGATTTTTTATCATGCTATCGTTGAGCCATCAGATGTTACAGTTACAGAAGACCTACAAGTAGATCTTCAATCCCTTTCCTAATGATGGTGATGCAAGAAGTCCAATATATGCTCTAGTGTTAGATCGCTTCTGTAACCATGGACCGGGAATCAATTACGTCAAATCCGACAATGACAGACCTCAAATTCATACGCAGATACAGAATTTTGATACTAACCAAGCAACGTATCACGCGCTTCAGTAAGATTTTTAGTAATTTGTCAGATCTGGATTGGAAAAGGTGTTTGAGAGACTTACAATGGAAGAATGTGGGATCTGGAGTCCACGATCGGAGATGATTGACGATGGAACAAGACTAAAATGCTCAAACAATCTCTTCTCTGTTCTCTGATCACCGTCGGCTTTTCGTTCGTCTCTTTCTCCTTCTGTGTAAACCAATGAAGAATTCTTCACTTGGTTTCCGGGTGTCTCGGAGAAGATGGAGAGAAGAGATTCCCGATTTAGCAGAATAGAGTAACTCGAAAATAGTAGGCAAGGCACAGAAAGTGAGAGTTGACAGATGGAAAGTCCGATTATTTTTATTGAAGAGTAATTATAAATAAAATTATATTTAAAAAATAAGTATAAAAAAACATTTAAAAAAATAGTTGTAGCGCACTCATGCACTGAGTTGTGCCAAAATTGGAGCAAGTTGCTTAGTTGCACCTTAGATAGCGTGTTAGCTTATTTTTTTAAAACGATATTTAATTAAAAAATAATTTATATACTTAAAATTTTAATTAATTATAGTGAGTAGATATTTGAATTGTATTGTAAAAAATATTACTTTTTTGAATTATGAATTGACGATTCGCTGTGCACTAAGTTGATCTATGAAAACTTGACTTAAAAAAATCAAACGCAAGCCCTCTAAGTGAAAACACCCATAGCGACATTTATAATGAAATTCAATTACCTACCTACTCTAAATGTTTTGGATTTTTTATTAGGTATACAATTAAATTTTTAACCAAACATCATTTGTTGTAAAACTTTACTGGAATGACAAAATTAAGGATGAGCAAAAAGGTTGGTTGAACCGAATTCCCGACAAGACCGGTCTGAAGCCGGTCCGACTAGGACCAAGACTGAACGGTCAGGCTTTTTTTTTCTCAAGATTGGGCTTAGACTCGGTTTGTTGTCCCAAAATTCCGACAAGACCCGACTTCATTATAAAACAATGTTTGGTTGGGCCTTGGATGGTTGGGCCTCCTCCTCTCCTCTGTAGAACTCACGAATATCACAACTCTCCTCTGTAGAACTCTTCAAGAGACGAAGAGTCTTCTAAGTCCCAGAGGTAACACTGCTCTGGACGAAGACACACTGCTCTGGACAACTCTGGACGAAGACACACTGCTCTGGACAACTCCCTTCCAGCCTTGAAAATCGAAGGTTACTCTCGAGTCTCGAGGGTTCCCTCTTCTAGCTCCTTGATTTCAACCGACTTCAATGATTCCATTTGCCGATAACATCATTGTCTTTGTCCGTCTCAAGTAACAGCTCTTCCATTTGTCGATTTCATTTAATTTGATTCCATTTGCTGGTTCTGGTTCTTGGTCACTGTCTCGGTTTTCCGGTTGTTCTTGGACCTTGGTCACGATTTTATTTGCAGATTGTTCTTGGTCACAATGTCATTTGTCGATTGTTCTTTGATTCCACTAGCTTTTTAAGTCACGATTGCTCTGGTTCTAGGATCTGGTCACGATTGTTCTTACTTCTTTGTTCTTGCCGATTATTCTTTGTTTTTTACCCAAAATTTTAGTCCAGGACCGACACCGGCCTGAGTAAAGCAAGACTGACTTGGACGGATTTTTTTCCCTCAAAAGCGGTCTCGGTCCTCCATAACTTAGGACCGAAATTTCGGGCTCGGTCTTGCCAAAAAGACCGGTTCGTCCCCCCGTCCTGCCCAATCTCACCCCTAGACAAAACTGTTTAGGTGAAAATTTAAATTGTATACTTATTCAAAAAAAATATACTATGTAAATAACTTAATTACGACATAAATATCACTAACAACGTTGAATTTCAGATTGATTGTATGATACGATAGATAAAAGGTATATATATATAATTTTATATCTATCGTATCATACAATCAATCCAAAGGTTAAAATTCAACATCAACATTTATGTTATAATTCACTTGTCTACATACTGTTTTTAGTAAGTATACAATTAAGTTTCTCACTTAAACCATTTTGTCCTTAGGTCAAATTAGGGTAAAATACTATTTTGTCCCCTATTGTTTGTACCAAAATCAATTTTCCCCTAATGTTTAAAACTGAAAAACATTGTCCTTAATGTTTGGCAATCTTTCGAGTTTCCCCCTTCCCTTAATATTTTTCATCCAAACTTAACAAAATATGTTTTGAAAAATTGCAAAAATAATATAATACTTTAAAACATGCTAGGGTTAGGGTCTGGGTCTTAACCTAAACCTGCTCGTCCATGGTTTTGAATCTGGTCTAGGTCAAGACTCATACCGAGCCTCAATCGAATTGGGGTCAATTAAACCCAATCGAGAGGGCTAGGGTCTTGTCCTAGACCTGCTCTCCCACCTATTCAACCCCAATTCGATTGTGGCGCGAGTCTAGGCTTGACCCAGTCCAACCCCCTATGGGTGGACGACCAAGTCTGGATCAAGACCAAGACCCGAGCATCTTCTATTGGGGCTCAATCGATTCTCAAACTAATCAGACTCAATTGCAACATTTGAAAAAGTTTGAAACATTTAAAATGTGATATTTTTTAAACTATGTTGTTATTTATGCAATTTTCAAAACATATTTTGGTAATTTTGATCCAAAAATTGACGGATTGGAGAAACTCGACAAATTGTGAAACATTAAGAACCGACACTTTCAGTTTTAAACATTAGCGAGGAAACTCGATTTTGGCACAAACACTAGGGGTAAAGTGGTATTTTACTCAGTCAAATTACACAAAACCATGTTAGGTTAAAAAATTAATTATATACCTAATTAAAAATTCAAAAACAAATATAGTAGGCATATAGTTGAACTTTGACGTAAATATTGTTAATGGTGTTGAGTTTCGACTTAAAGTGACCGAGTTGGATTTTTTTTATTCAAATTTTCATATCTCAACTTAGGGCAGAGCATATGCTCAATCCGTAAGTCAAACTTCAATATTTTTTGTGTCATTTAGATCGCAACTTAAATATCTACTCATTATAATTTTTTTAAAAATAGATACATAAGTTAAATTTTATTAAACATCGTGTTGTAAAAAAACGTAAGCTAACACATTACCCCTTGGAGATGTGTTGTGTCATTTTGGCACAACTCACACCCTCATGGGTACTCATATACCTACCTTTTTATTTATTTTTTTATTGTACTTACTTTTCTAAATATAATTTTATCATACTTACGTTCCAAAATAAATCATGATTCATACAAAATTGAGTTTATGATACTCTGAGAACGATCCCTATTGGTGCAAATTCTTCATATCGAGTATGAGGTCCCTGAAAAGTTCCTTCCCGAACCTAGCGTAGAAAGTTGTGACGTACTCTGTCCAAGACAACATGCGGACCTGCTTGGACTTAATCTTCATTGTTTCTTGGTGCCACTGGGTCACAATTACCTTGAGCTTCGCATCGTCTGACATTCAGTCGATTTCATTTAATTTGATTCCATTTGCTGGTTCTGGTTCTTGGTCACGGTCTCGGTTTGCCGGTTGTTCTTGGACCTTGGTCACGATTTCATTTGCTGATTGTTCTTGCGCACAATGTCATTTGTCGATTGTTCTTTAATTCCACTAGCTTTTTAGGTCACGGTTGCTCTGGTTCTAGGATCTGGTCACGATTGTTCTTAGTTCTTTGTTCTTGTCGATTGTTCTTTGTTTTTACCCAAAATTTCGGTCTAGGACCGAGACCGACCCAAGTCAAGCAAGTCCGACTCGGGCGGGTTTTTTCCCATCAAAATCGGTTCCAGACTTCCATAATTGAGGACCGAAGTTTTAGGCTCAGTCTTGCCAAAAAGACTGCCCCCTTCTCCCCCGTCCTGCCCGATCTCACCCCTAGACAAAACTGTTTAGGTGAAAATTTAAATTTGAACAGTGGAGGGACTGCTCGCCAAACGAACCGGAAGTGCCCCAAAGGTCATGAACCATTACAAGAGACGAAGAAAACCGAATTTAAGGCGTCACTATCTAAAACCCTACCAAGAAATCAAGCTCGACTGAAGAAACTTCAATCAAGCTTCGGGGGCAAATGTTGGGTATCGACAGTGACAACCCAGTAAGGAAAAGGCCTCGAAGGCCCAATAACCCTATAAGGGGTAAACCCAAGATATTCAAACTGGATTGGCCTAAGTACAAGTCAACTTGGCCCACCATCGAGTGGCCCAGAATCGAGCCCAAAGTCTCTAGGGACGCCAAAGGCTCCCAGACTGCTCGCCATTCTTCACCAGGCCGCGACCTCTCACTGCTCGCCATGGGAGTGCTCGCCCCGAAGAGAGCTTTGTCTCTCTCCTCTGGTCCCACTAAACCGTTAATAAGGGAGTGGCCACGATATCTCGCGTATCTCGGTCACATATTCACTAAAGATTAGATATGGTAACTGCAATATCTCGCAGTAACTGCAATATCTCGCAGTAACTGCAATATCTCGCAGTAACTGCAATATCTTATGATCTGAATCTTCAGCAACACAATATACACTGAGATATTCAGCTGCCTTATACGGTTTGATCTCTCCTACCCTATAAATACATTTGCTTTACATACGTTCCTTACGTTTTGAGATATACACAAACATATACTCATTTAAGCATCAGAGAGGGACCCAGAGACACCCCCTCTGTTGCGCTCCCCTACCTGCAGGTTCACTGGAGTTGGAGCAGAAGCATCTTTCCACCCTTGTCTGACATTTAATTCACTGCCAGATCAGCATCCAGGATTTCACGATCCAACAAATAGTATTTGACCATCCCGTTGAGCCGTTATCTCACCATTTTCCCGTAGTGTTGTTGTGTTTGACTTCGTGTGTCCCTCAACAACAAGAATGGTGTCTATGGAAACACACGAAGAAGACATGAAGAAGACAAAATGAAGAACACATGAAGAAAACACACGGAAGCGTTTCATGCACAAGACTTGACACATGAAGAAGACAAAATGAAGAAGAGGGAAGAAGACAAACTCGGCGGCGGGAAAGTGAAAATGTTTTAAATTTGTTTTTTCACGGGTCAATAGTAATTGAGCTGTGAAAAATAGCGAAAAAATATATTAATTCCTTTAAAATAAGGACAGCTCAAAAGAACGGAGCCGTAAAAAATATTTTTATTTTTTTTTACTGCTCAATAGTGATTGAGCAGTGAAAAATAAATAAAAAAATTAATTCCTTTAAAATAAGAAAGGCTCAAAAGAAAAGAGTCGTAAAAAATATTTTATTTTTTATATGGCTCAATAGTGATTGAGCCGTGAAAAATAGCGAAAAGAAAAAAAAATAATTCCTTTAAAAATAAGACGGCTAAAAAAATGAGTCGTCAAATATTTTTTTTTATTTCGCGGCTCAATAGGACGGTTTTAATAATTCCTTTTTAATAAAATGACGACTCAATAGTGTTTGAGACGTGAATAATCAGATAAATATATTTTTCATGGCTCAATAGTATTTGACCGTCCCGTTGAGCCGTTATCTCACCATTTTCCCGTAGTGTTGTTGTGTTTGACTTAGTGATTCATTTTTTTTTAAAATAAAATATATAGGGAAGAATTAATAATGAATTTTTATAAATAGTATTACATTATTTTATTTTATTTAGTATATTAATTGTTCTTATTAATTATTAATAAATAATCTGATTAAATAATAATTTTAAAATATTTTTATTAAAATTCACAAAGTTTGATAAAAATTTAAAACTAACATGATAAACTATTCTTAAGTAGGATTAATAGACTTCAGGTAATTAAGTAAATTTTTACTATCTATTAAATAATACCATGGTTAGATTATGTATTAGTTAATATTCAATTAACATTATAATTGTGTATTAGCTAATACGTAGGTATTAGTTAATACATACCATTATTTCTAATCAAACATTATATTAATTCAGGGAGATTCTATTTGCAGACCATCGACTACTTTATACAGACCACTTTTGTTGAAAGACTAAAATGCCCTAATAGCTTTTACATATTTGTCCTTACTAATTTTAAGGATTGTCAAATCGACCTCATATTTTCGTAGTTACAAAATCGATCTCATATTATCAAAATGGTGAAAAATTATGATTCTAGCAAGTTTTGAACTCTAGACCTCTTACATACTAACTAAAAGTTTTACCACTATACTAGTAATTCCAATTAATTTCTTATATACTTCAAATATAGTTATCGAAGCAACTCTAATATTATTGTATTAAACATCTCATGTTTATTTATTGATGCTCTTTAGTAATTAACATTTGTTCAACGATGTTTGTTTAATTATAATTATAATTTAATTATGTATATACTCATTAATTTTTAAAATGCTTGAAAAATAAGTAATTTTCTAAATTTAATATTTATAGACTACTAGAATATTCATTTTTGAAAATATTTTTTTAAACCATCATTAAAAAAAAATCAGAAAGATTATTGTATTTAGATAATTAAATTAGAACTCTAACGACATATATGGTATTAAGTTTCAACTTTCTTATCGATTATAAAATTTGGTCAAAGTAGTATTGGTAATTTTTGACAATTTTTATAAAATTGACCAAATTTTATGGTTGATTGGGAAAATTGAAACTTAGCATCATATGTGTTAGAGTTCTAATTTAATTATCTACATATTATAGTCTTTCTGATTTTTATAGAGATGGTTGAAAAAATATTTTCAAAATGAGTATTTTGGTAGTCTATAAATACTAAATTTAGAAAATTACTTATTTTTCAATCATTTAAAAAAATTGATTAGTAGATACATAATTAAATTAAAACTATAATTAAACAAACAACGTTGAACAAATGTTAATTACTAAAGAGCATCAATAAATAAACATGAGATGTTTAATACAATAATATGAGAGTTGCTTCAATAACTATATTTTAAGTATATAAGAAAGTAACTGGAATTACTAGTATAGTGGTAAAAATTTTAGTTAGTATGTAAGATGTCTAGGGTTCAAAACTTGTTAAAAGCATCATTTTGATAAAATGGGGTCAATTTAGTAACTACGGAAATATGAGGTCAATTTAATAATTAATTTCCTTAAATTAGTAAGGACAAATATGTAAAATGCTATTATGACATTTAAGTATTTCAACAAAAGTGTTATGTATAAAGTAGTAGATGATCTGCAAATAAAATCTCTCATTAATTAATACTAATACATGGTTAATGCCCCATTGAAACACCTCCATAGTTTCTATTAATTACGTTTCCCTCCCTTCAAATGAAGCTAGCTTAGAACTAAGAGGTCAGTGTTTGGCCTTTCTGTTGTTGAAGACAATTTGTTAGGCAATAAAGGATGCTTCCGCGTCTGAAAAGCGTGTTTTGGATTGGTTCAATTAAAACAAATGGAAATTATCGATTTGCAATACATGAATATATACACATAAGCTAAATGAGCATTTTCAGGTTAGTGTGTTAGTTTATATTGACGGACTAATATTTAACTTGAATACAATTCAAAAAACTTATTGGGATTATTCACTAAACTTAATATGAAATTGTACATGTTGACTCTCAAAATTAATGATCCAAAATTTTAGGTGAAATTAAATTAAATCAAATAAAATGTTTATTTTTAATTTTGGATTTATCAAGTGTAGGTTAGCATTTTATCGGTATAGTGAATGAGAAGAGAGAGAATTCAATACTTATTTGTACCGTTTATAACTTGTATTAGAAAATAATAACATATTAAATAAATATATTATCTATATTTAAAAATATATTGTTGTATGATAGTTAACGAGTTGTATTATGAGTCAGAAAAATAAGATTTAAACACTTGCAATTGTTAAATTCAACCTATTTTTCACATAACTCAAACGGACCATGTCGAAATAACACTTGCAAAGTTTCTAATTTAAACACAACACATAATTAAACATGTTAAGTATGTTGTGTTTGGATCAATCATATCCAAATTTAATAGACGCTAGAGAGAAGTTTTTTCATATAAGGACAAAAATAACTAGTTTAAGGGACTAATCTTCAGGTTCACAATACAAATAAATTAACATGTTTGTTTTATAATAAATAAAATATACAAAAATGAGAAGAAAAAGGTTTTATCTATTCTCCAATTTAATTTAAAGTGAAACTTCAAATTCCAAACAAATAAGAATATTTAATCTCACATATACTTCAAATTGTTTAATTTGGGGTTAAATACTAAGTTTCGAGTTAAGCGTTATAAGTATAATTTTTTCGTTAATTTTTTTAGAGCAAATTGTTTCTAAACTTTATGTATTACAAAAAGTTAATTTTATTACACTTGATAAAAAATACTTGAAAAATTTAAAATCACCCTAAAGTATTATATAATGATAACATGATCAAAATTTCAAATAATAAATTCTTATATTTTCAAAATAATACACGGTATAAAAAAGCACAACTCAAATTTACTAGAAGTGAATTGTCAAATATTTTAAAAAAAATGTAAAAAATAATATTTCAAAAAATTCTTTTAACGAACTAACAATAAAAACTAATAAGTATCAATTTGTGAATTTTAAGAATTTCATTTGAATAAAAAGTTTAGGTTATTTTAGAATTTGATAAAATATTATAGTAGTTTTTAATTGTATTTTCTATCAAATTTAACATAAATTTTGAAAAAATAATTATTTTTGTACAATACATAGATTTCAGTTAAAAAAATAATAATTAACAATTATATTAGGTTTGTTCATGAACCAGTTCAGCCATGAACCATTTATGAACTGAACTAGAACTGTTTAAAGCAACCCAGAATCTTTTTGACTCACTAAAAGAACTGGTTTACTTAACACATAAAAAAATCATCTGGTTAGATTTTGCATAATGTTTTTGTATTTTTTTTAAAAAGGGCTAAATAGTAGGTATTTACACGTGTTTATTTAGAAAAAAATAATTAGACGTAAACGCGAATGTCGCTCGCGTTTACAACAAAAAAGCAGTTAAAGGGGTAATGCAATTAGCGTTTAAGGTTACTTTAGGGTTTAGCGTTAGTCTCGTAATTACCTTGGAAAATTTGAAAATCACAGGGTTAGTCTCGTAATTAGTTATTAAATTAGGGTTATATCATAAAAAAATCAAAAAAATGTTGGGGGAGTATTTTGGTCACTTATTGAAGTTTAGGACAAGAGCATTGGTCGGGTTCGGATAATCAGGAAGATCCGCACGCAATCACCATTCACTCTCACGCAAACATCACTCGTAAGGTGGAATCTCCTCCTCTCTCCTCTCTCGAAAGGCAAAGCGACGGTCTTCAAATCCCAAAGTTCGACGGATAGATTTCGTATTCGCTCCTTAATCTCTCTGGTAAGCTCGATTCTCCCCGATCTACCTCCTGTACTGATCCTCTGCAAGCTCAATTCTGTGTCTGAACGGTTTGCTATTGGTTGATAATCTAAATTCGTAAGATTCTCACATGCGATCGGTTCGTGGAAAATGAAATTCACTGCCTTGATTGATTTGCGCCTTTGGTTTGCTGCTTATTTTTTGAATTAGGATTTTGTAGCAACATTATTGAGCATTTAGGTTAGTTAATGATCTGATCATCTTTCCAGCTTCTAATTGCCTACTTGAATATACTTTATGATCGATCGCGCATTTTTCAGTTAAAAGGGGTTGGATGATTGTAACTTGAGATCATTAATGTGTTAGATTGGATTAATTTGTGGATTTAGGTGGAGTTCCTTCCTACCTAGTCAGAGAAGATGTGGGCAGCTTCTTGCCTAGCATCATGCTGTGCTGCATGCGCCTGTGACGCTTGCAGGACTGTTGTGTCTGGAATTAGCCGTAGGTCTGCTCGCATTGCCTATTGCGGTCTATTTGCTCTCTCCCTGATCGTTTCATGGATGCTACGAGAGGTTGCGGCTCCTCTCATGGAAAAGATTCCTTGTAAGCATCTTAAATTTTACTTCCCATGAAGTTCTTTGAGGGAATGGAGTTCTTTTACATTTACTTCGTATAATGTAGAGGTTTCTTCTTTGAGATCACTTATGCACACAAACAAAAAAAATTGTGTTCAACAAGCTCGCTAATAGGATAAATTCATTAACACAGAAATGAAAAGATGAGATGAGATACTGATGCAGGGATAAATACTTTCTACTACGTGTAACTTCTGCTTTGCTAGTAGCACTGCAGAAAATAAAGACCTAGAGCTTACCTTATTGATACATACAACTTTTGCTATTGTTTCAATTATTGAGTGGATATTGATGCAGGGATCAACACTTTCCACAAGACACCAGATAGGGAGTGGTTTGAAACTGATGCAGTGCTACGAGTTAGTTTGGGGAATTTTCTCTTTTTCACCATTTTGGCCATTATCATGGTGGGTGTTAAAAGCCAAAGGGATCCTCGTGATGGTATTCACCATGGTGGATGGATGATGAAAGTTATAAGCTGGTGCTTTATAGTAATTTTCATGTTCTTTCTTCCAAATGAGATCATCAGCTTCTATGGTGAGTCTTTTCGTTATCCAAAAACAAAATCAACCAGATAGAGTATTAAAAGTTGAGGTTATTATTAACTTGAAGTCAACATTTCTCTTATTTCACTAGAAAGAGCTTTGCATTATGATGAACTATGATTCAGATAAGTGCTTTGGTATCTAAGCTTGAAAGGTATTTCCACAGTCCAATTAGTTCACTGGAAAGAGTTTTTTGTGTTAGAAGTATCTCGAATTAAGGAGACTCATCTAGGGTTAGAAATATTAAGAACTATGAATTATTTAATTATGTATAGACCTAGGAGAGTCTGCCTAGAAGAAGGTGAATTATTATAGACCTAGGAGAGTGCGATTTACTATCTAGAAGCTACCACTGTTGTGTATATATACTCCTCATTTCTTTCTTAAGCAATGCGGAAGGAAAATTTAGTCATAAAAAACGTAAAGAGTATTTTGAATATTAAAAACATTCAAAGTGCAGTCAAGAGCAGATTAAAAAGGACTCTATAAACAAAAGAAGTAAACAAATCTATTCCAACTACAGATATCGATCTATATAATTCTGACAAATTAGCCGTTAAACAATATTATTTTGGCTGAAGCATGGTCTTTTCTTTTTGCAGAGTCAATATCAAAGTTTGGTTCAGGGTTCTTTCTTCTTATCCAAGTTGTTCTTCTGCTGGACTTTGTTCACGGATGGAATGACAAATGGGTTGGATATGATGAGCAATTCTGGTTAGCATCTATTTGTTAAAACAATAGCAAATTACTTTCTTCCTACCATTGTTCTGCTCTACGTATAATTGAATATAAAAGTTTAATCTGGGATCTGATCCTTTTTTATTTTCCTTTGTATGTGTAGGTACATTGCCTTATTTGTTGTTTCACTGGTTTGCTATGTTGCAATTTTTGGTTTATCAGCACTTCTGTTCTATTTCTTCACACCATCAGGGCAAGATTGTGGTCTCAATATGTTCTTTATTGTGATGACTTTGGTTCTAGTCTTCCTTTTTGCCATAGTTGCACTGCATCCCGCCGTAAGTTTCTGCCCGTTACCTATATTCTTTGTTCTTTCTGCTCAGCTACAGTATTTAATATTAAAACAGCACTGGTTGCCACTTACCATGGCATGACTTTCTTATTTTTCTCTCTGAAATTTTCTAGCTTATTTGGGATAATATTCCAAATAAGCTGTATATCATGTCAATTATGTCTCTAACAACACTGAATTAAGTTCTTCCTCCTTAAATTTTTGGTCCTGAAATCAGGTTAATGGAAGCATTTTGCCCGCTTCGGTTATATCGCTCTACTGCATGTACATCTGTTACAGCGGACTTGCAAGCGAACCAAGGGATTATGCATGCAATGGTCTCCACAAGCACTCAAAAGCTGTATCAACGAGCACCCTTACTGTTGGGCTTCTCACTACTGTCTTATCAGTGGTTTATTCTGCTGTCCGAGCTGGATCCTCTACATCATTGCTCTCCCCACCAAGCTCACCTCGTGCAGGTACCGAACTTGTTGTTCTTTAAACAAAATTCTTCCTTCTTGTGCTCTGATTAGTTGAGCTCTCTAGCCAATAAATTAAAATGTTAAAATTGGAATATCCAAGAAGAGCCGCACAATAACTGGTTGCGTGTTCCATTATGAAGGTTCAGAAAAGCCTCTGCTTCCACTAGACAAAGTGGATGAACACGAGGAGAAAGAAAACTCCTCGGCCGTAACGTACTCCTATGCTTTCTTTCACATCATCTTCTCCCTCGCGAGCATGTACTCCGCTATGCTTCTGACAGGCTGGTCAAACTCTGTTGGAGGAAGCGGGAAGCTAGTGGATGTGGGTTGGTCCTCTGTGTGGGTTCGTGTCCTAACTGAGTGGGCCACTGGTGCTCTTTTCATATGGTCTCTGGTTGCTCCGATTATGTTCCCCGATCGCGAGTTCTAAGTGTCTATGTAAGTATTATTTTTATGGCTTTTAATTCTGCGCGGATGCCTGTCGAGGATTTCCTTCCCAACTGCTGGGGTGTGTCTCGATATTTTATGCTATATGATACTTCTACAGTAAGTTATAATTAATTCCTCTGTTGTCTACGTGAGCTGCTTATGTATCGAGATGATTACTAAATCTGGAAAACTTTGGTTCGTCTCACAGAATAATGTTCCGACCCGTGATGCTTTGGGTCTCTGTTTTGTCTTCCTCTTTAGTGCAGGTTAGCTGCATTTGGTGCAATATTGCTTACGAGTTGGATGGTCACGTGGTATACGAGTATAAAGTCTGTCGATTACATTGGTAAAAGAAAAAAATATTTCGTACGCAACAACCCAACACCAATTTACTATGAATATTATATTAATTAATTTTAGAGTTTAGAATTGATTGGAGTCGACTCACCTAGGTCCTGAGTCGACTTAGTGGTGGATTATTATTTTGGACTGTTAGTCAATACGACAGGTGGAGCGTGTACTCTATTCAACTTCAAGGAAGAAAGTCGACTGAATGATTCTTTTTTTTGGGGGGCACTTTTGGCTATATCTAGAGATACAAGAACAATAAAAAAAAACTTTTGAGAATTGATTGCTCATGTGTTGAAGGTTATTTGAGTATAAGTAGGACAACCAAATATTCTTAGATGAGTTGACTAACCATACCTTTTCTGCCGGTCTCTACCCCAAGGACTAGTTGCGTGACGGATTGACCAGCTAATCGATTCTACATGCCGGGTAGGAATCCTAGTCACACCCCTTGTTTAAGTGTCCCTAAAGTCGACACACATCCTTCACTTGTTGACCAAGACTGGGTTGGTCACCCATATCTAGAATCGGATTTCCTTTACAGAGTTGACGTTAACCAATTTTCTCACTTCCTATGTTATGGCAAGGGTCTTCTCCTCCCATGGGCCTTCTCCCATGGGCCTGCGTATTTGGAGGCTTATGCTTTTGGGCGAAGGGCCTGATAGACCAATCAGTTCTCATCTCATGGGTAATGATATCCTTCATGTTGTCGTATTTCCAATCAACAACTCTTTGAAATCTCGTAAGAGGCTTGTGAGCATTGCGACTTGATCGACGGGGAACATCACTCCTATCTTGACCATTCTTAACGGTCAAACGACTTCGACCTCTATCAGGTCCTCCACTAGGATAGGATGATTTCACTTTTCTCTTGGATACTGGTTTGTTTGATGGGACAATATTTCTTTTTGATTACGGTGATGTGTGACATTCACATAACAGTGTCACGCTACCGGTTGGTCGCCTCTTACTTCGTCAATCTTGTGGAGATTGAGAACTTCATCTTCTGGTGGAAGGTGGAAGCAACAATCCTGTTGAGGTTAAGAGTCATACACTCTAAGATAGTGTTGTATGATGTGGGGGCGTTGATTATTACTAATACGACGTTGGTTGTAAGCTTCTTTCATCCCTCGATGCCCAATGTCACTGATAGGCTTATAGGCCTCAGTGGGTAGGTGGTTCTTCTTGCAAATCCAATAAATGAGAACTTCAATTTCTTTAAGTTTTTTTTTTCCAGGGCTATAAGGGCGTCAAGGAAAGTATGTATGTGGAGCAGTGTTGATGACCTTTTTTTGGTGGTACCTGTGCAGTATTGATCGACATCGGTTCCCATGGGGGTTTTGTTCATCCACGACATGAGTGGTATCGCTAAATTCTTTCGCTTTATTTCCTTCAAATGATAGAGAACTCTCGAGTTAATGGTGTAAATTTCGAACATCTCCATACCCGGGTGCCACATGTGATCCGCCTTATGGCTTTATGTGAGCGTTGCTCCTGCTTATTTCCTTCCAAGTTTTTCGTCTCTGCCTTAGGGCTTCAACTTTCCTTTGACCTTTCCAAGTCTATGTATGTCTTTTACCATTTTTGTTATTTCTCTGGGTTGTATATGGGGATGACACTTATGTTGTCATTAAGTGTGCTACCTTTAGGACCTAAACCCCTCACAAATGCTCGAATGACTTCGTCCATGAAATAACTTGATCAATATCCACCAAGTTATTGTTGAAGCGGTTGTTGTAGCTTGCTAAACTCGCTTTGCCTCCTTGTCGAACATTGTCCAAGGATACAACTTTTGAGGAGCTAGTCACCCATATCATTTCCTTCATATCCTCCCAAGAAAATATTGAAACCTTCATAAGGCAAAAGAACTAGTACGAGGCATTTTCTGTAATTGTCGCCGAGAAAAAAACATTAAATTGTTATTGTCATTTGTCCTTACCAAGAGCGACGAGTCGAGGATAGCCTGCATCGTTACGTCTTGAGGAACGAAAGTAAAGGGATGCGACATCTATCATGTAGGATAAACATTACCTTACCTTTTTTATCCTTTAGCTTCTAGGCAATGAATTCTTCCACTTATTCCAAAGTGAATGTTGGATAGGGAGGGGGGATAAATCATGAAGAGACTCATGCCATGAGTGACTATTTTCATTTGTGCTAGTGAAGAAGGTGGTGACACCTCATATGTGGATGATGCTTTTTCCCGATGATCTATGTGTAATGTTTATCCCTGAGTCAAGCCAATAGGAGTGCAGGTGCGACCAACTTATTAACACTCCCTTTTGTTCATGATCTCCTCCAAGGCTGCCAGCATGGTTGTTGTAAAACCAATTTCACGAGCGGTCATCATAGGAGGTGATGCTTGATTTGAGGAGGTGTACTAATATTGTACTTGCTTATGACTCTCACGTTTTGGATCTTGCATGGGCCCCTATAGGGGAGGAGTAGGCAAGTCCTCTTCCAGTACATAGTCAGTGGTAAGAGGCTTGGAAATAATCCCTTGAAGTGCTAGTGCTTTTGGGTGTTGCACAATAAGTGCTGGTTGTGGAGGTGTGTCATCGGAGTTGTCCTTTGGGACTTCTTTGTTAACCCTCACTCTTGTGTTTGGTGGAGTCATAACTTATTTGTTAGTTCCAACGTGCGATGATAATGTTTGATTCGGTTAACTCGGGTCCAACCATGCTTTAAGCGCTTCACAAAAAAAGTGCAAGAAGACTCGGGTTGAGTGGTTGTTTCCACTCTGATGACAAAGTCTGTCCAAACTTTGGGAGCAGTTACAATGAATTGTATGGAGGGGTAAAACCATTAATGTATGTAAGAGGAGTAAATCCACCTTATTTATAAGGGGAATTAACTAGTGGTTAGTTGGTTATTGTGGTTAACCATGATCTGAGTGACGACTTCTATTCACTTAGTAGGAAGGCCTACCTAAAGAGGTGTCGCCTATTGATATTCTGTGTCGTTTACCTAATTTATCATGTGTATAAATGCGCTTAGAACTTGTGAGGGTGAAGTTTGTCTTAGTGATTGCGATGTAGACCTTGAGTCAAGGATTCTTTCAATCTATATTCAATGGGTCGTCGCTCACAATCTACCATTGTAAATGAAGGAGAATTGATCGTGTACACAAACTTGATAATGTGCCTTATGTTGTAGACACGTCTCTCCAACTTGTTCTTTGAATACATTTTTTTTCCTCTTATCACTCGATCCTTGTTCGTACCCGTTTCGCTGTCTCTTCAATCATTATGTCGAAGCTCATAAGACTCTTACAGTTTGAAATGGTTATGGATTTTGACTTCTTCGATGTCTTATCCTCGGTCTGCTTAACTTATATTATTATGTTTGTGACCATCTCAAAGGTTACCTTAAATTTGCGGGACTCATATGAAGATAGTTACTAAACGTAGTAACTTTGACCAAATAAATAAATGTGTATAATGAATCCTTTCTTTTGGGGGGCATGACAATATTGTGTTTTGGGAGTCAAGTGTTTTGCTTAAGGTCCAAAAATCCACTTCATATTTCTTCCTTTACTGTATAATCCTTCGTATATAGTAAAATCTTCATGATCAAAGTTTAACACTGCTATTAAAGCTATAGTTCAAGATTGGGACACGAGCAAATCGAAATGGTTGAAGAAACAAGTCATGTTACGACAACACTTCCTCAGTGTGATGATCATTATGACTACTAAAGTTTGCTTACAAAAAAATTTCTTAGATCAAAGAAACAATAGGATGTAATGGAATTCATAATTGAAAATGGAAATAAATTTAAGTGTGCAAACTTTCAACATTTAAATTGATTGATTAAAGAGGAAAAATGAATTGTTTCAAACAATTGGTAACTCAATTTTAGAGAGGATATCTTTATATATTTTAAAAATATTTTTTCCCTATAGCGTGTGAGAGACCACTCGGTAACTCCTTCGTCAGAACCCTCACCAGCGACGATACCCTATTGTATTCCCTAACCCTAAGCCACCACATAACCTTCAACCTGGTCTTAGAGAGTTAGGGTTAGCTACATCATTGTAAAGCAACCCACAACACTCAAAATAGAAGATCACCCTGCGCAAAAATCGGGAGCCACCTTCTGCACCTATCACGGACGAAAGCTTCTAGAGCTTCCTTTTCCGTGTGGCCTGCTGATCATGAGAGGTTCTAAGCTTCCACCTTTACGTCCAGCAACGGCAGGAACCCTACTGTAAGTAGGTCGGTGATATTTGTTTTTTGTATGCTGCATGGAAGAGATGAAGCCCACGTAAAACCTAGCCGATAGAGATATTGACACGTGAAAGAAGACTAAAGCTTTGGTCCAGCTGGTGCAATGTCTGCTGTCCTAGCTGTGTGAGTGGAGAACAACTAGGGGTTCTGCAGGGGGCTGGTGTGTGAAGACGAGCAACCACAGTGGAACCCTCTTCAGAAAAGAAACTAGAGGTTCTAGTTGCTGCGACTAGTTTCACTACCACTGGTTGTTGCGGCTGGTCATCTGCATTTTTTGTTGCGTCTGGCCCTCTGAGTAAGGGTGTGTGAGTTATGTGTTACCCTTTTCTATTTTACGTGTGCTTCTAGGAGGACACAATCGTCGTGAGGTCTTCTGACAGCAAAGCCGTGTCGGCTCCAGCAGAAAGATGACAACTTGGAAAACCACTCTGGATCTGAACTTGAACCAAAGAGAGGATGGAATTGATCGATATGTGGGTGCGATAATCGCTCAGAAGTAGGTAAAAAATGTGGCAATCATTAATGTGCTACAAAAGGCGTGGGAGAGTTTCAGTTCACTTAAATTCACAGAGACATCAGACAGGGTTGTAATGTTTGAATTTGAGAATAAGGAGACCAGAAAACGTATATTTGATATGTCCCCGTGGTCTGTCCAAGACCATTGTTTGAGCATGATAAAATGGAAGTCGATCAGAGGAATCACGAGAGTTGAATTCAAAATGGTCCAATTCGGGGTCCAGATTCATGACCTAGGGTTGGAGATGGTAAATGTTGGGAATACTAAGAAGATCGAGAATAAAATTGGCAGATTTATTGAGACAGAAAAGGATACTGAGAAGGCGGCCAATTACTATCTTAGAATGAAGGTTAAGGTTGATGTAATTCAGTCTCTTCTGGCTAGTTTTTGGTGGAAGAACTCTGAAGGGGAGGAAAGTTGAGTCTCGATATAATATGAGAGGTTGTCTGATTTTTGCTATGTTTGTGGAAAGCTTGGTCACACAACACAAGGCTGCAAGACGGATGTCCAAATGCCTGAGGAGAAGTTGGGACACCCTATGTATGATCCCTGGTTGAATGGTAAAAGACCGAGGAAATTTGAGCATGATGGATCGAAAGAGGGCAGATCGTCCCAAAAAAGACCTACGAGGGAAAAGATTTGATATGAAATAATGAACGAGGCAAGATCAACGAGAAAAATCAAGGAGAATGAGATGGGAAGAGGGGAAACCGAATGTAATAGGACTGGAGAAGAAAGAATTCGGGTAAACCGGATGGATCAAGAGGAGAAAAGATGCATAGAATCACATGATGATGATAGAAAGGGAGTTGGAACCCAGACTATGCAGCTGGATGAAACAGAATTGATGAGTCAGGATCGAATGGGAAATATGGATATAACTCCTTATGGGACAAGTACTGGATCAAATGAAAACCATCACTTACCACATGAATCCACGGAAGTCAACCCCATCATGATCCTATCAACTACCATACACCACACCATCGTCCAAAACCCTCTACCCTAATTAAGAAGCCTAAGCCGAATCCCCTAACCATACACAATGATATTCCATCTCCTCACTGGACCGACCTTACCCACCAACAGTCAACCATCCATAATCTCCCTACAATCAAACCCTTAGAAACCATCATCCTTCTAGCTAGAAATATGCCTAATAAGTCTATCCCTATTGAAGAGCAAAAAAAAAAAAGTTGAACCCCCACTCTTGAGCCAACCCTCTAGATAATAGGCCTTAGCCCTATTTTGACGAGGATGTCTCTGAAAAGGAGGCTTGAGGAGGAGGAGGACAATGGCTGAAACATGAGGAAGAAACTAAGGCCTGACATGACACAAGAAGGGAAAGAATCGGAGAGAGGTCAATTGAAGGTAGGCAGGCAGATAGGGAGGTCTCAAAACAAAGGAAGTAGATCAAAGTTGATGAGGGCCAAAAGAAACACAGAGAATGAGGATAAGGAGACTGAGGAAGGAGAATTACAAATTGCTAAAACGGGTTATGGTGTTTGTCCCGAAACAGCCACACGGGGGGCATGAATACAATCTGTTGGAATTGTTAGGGTCTCGGCTCTTCCCTGACAATTCGACATCTGAAAGACCTCAATAGGGTGCATCAGTCGGAGATCATATACCTGATGGAAACAGAGAACGGGGATGCATTCTACGAAAGGGTTCAAGAGAAAGTGGGGATGGATTGTGCTTACTATGTAAATCCGCGAGGCACGTCGGGAGAAATTACGCTATGGTAGAGGAATGATGTTCAAGTATCTATTAAGGCAATCACCCATTGTATTATTGATAGTGAGGTGAAGACAAACAACCAGCCGAACCCTTGTCTTATTACAAGGGTTTATGGGGATGCATCCTCAGATAAGGAAACAAAACAGGGATGATTTCCACTACATAGGGAGAGGGCGCAGGCCGGCTTGGGTGTGCATGGGTGACTTTAATGCGATCTGTCATCATCATGAAAAAGAAGGTGGAAGTCGTAAATCTCAAAGACAGATTGATGAATTCAATGAGATGATTGACAATATCAACATGGAAGACCTGGCTGCGAAAGGATCTAGATTCATTTGGTCCAACAACATACGAGGGGAGGAAAGAGTGCCAGAAAGAATTGATCGGGTCCTCATCAATGAGGCTTGGTCTGCAAGATATCCGGACATCCAGTGCACAAATGACATTCCAATTGGATCAGATTATACACCTCTCATACTCCACCGTGAGCAAGGCGAGCAAAGGAAGGAACACTACTTCTGATTTGAGGAGATGTGGCTAGAAAATATTGAGTGCAAAGATGTAATTAAAGAACACTGGACTGAATGGAATGGTATGGATAGGTAAGTGGAGATCGATGTGAGATTGGAGAGTTGCTGGAGGAGATTAACTCGGTGGAGAAAAGAAAAAATCGGGAATAATCAAGTTGAATTGATAAAAGCAGTCGATTGGCTCCGATGTGTAACTAGTGGTTGGCTAAGCCCGAATAACCAGGAGGAGGAGACAACCCTCAAAAGTCGAATTAAGCACCTCCACCAACGAGAAGAGGTTTATTGGAGACAGTGGTCCAAGGTTAAGTGGCTTACAAAAGGGGATGGAATTAAACTTTCTTTGACCTTACAATGCTAGAAGAAGAAGAAGAAACTGCATAACCAGAGTGCAAAATGATCGGTGTGAGTGGATCAGTTTGGTAAGGGGTGGGGAAACGAGATATATGAGCATTTTCAAACAGTATTCAGGTCAGAAGGGGAAGACTTGAATGAAGGGGAAGTTCTCGGGGTCATTCTGACTCAGATTACGGAGGAAATGAACACTGATTTGGAAAGGGATGTGTCCGATGGAGAAATAAGGGTTGCAGTCTTTCAGTTGAGAGGGGAAAGAGCTCCAGGTCCAGATGGTTTTCCAGATCTATTCTACCAAAGGAATTGGCACACCGTTAGTGCAGATGTAATCACGGCAGATAAATCTTTTCGCAGATCACGTGTCTTTCCCTTCACCTTACATAATACAGATATTACCCTAATCCCTAAAATTCCAAGCCCAGCAAGAGCGAGTGATTTCATACTGATTAGCGTATGCAATTTCATATATAAAATTGTATCCAAGGTCTTGGTGAATATGCTAAAATCCTATTTATCGGATCTTGTCACCCCTTATTAGAGAGTTTTTGTGGCAGGTCGTGCAATAGAGGACAATATTCTAATTATTCACGAGGTATTCCATCATCTGAAGAATCGAAGGGGCAGCAGTACAATTGAATGTGTCTTCAAGCTGGATATGCAAAAGGCGTATGATCGGGTCGAGTGAGGCTTTCTATTGAAAAGCGTTGAAAAGATAGGTTTTGGTGCGAGATGGGTCGAATGGATGAGGCAGTGCATAACAAAGACGTCATACCGTGTCTTGATCAATAGAAGGAGAATAAGTAACATTCATCCAACTAGGGGGCTGCGGCAAGGAGACCCATTATCTCTGCATCTTTTCATCTTCTTGACGAACGTGCTTTCCAGACAAATTGAGGAAGTCATTTCGATGGTGAAGCTACACGGTCTACACTGAAAAGAGGGTGTCCAGAACTTCACCATCTGTTCTTTGTTGATGATTCACTCTTTTTCTTGAAAGGTACGGTGGAGAATGCCTAGGTGTTGAAGGATATATTGACCAGGTACTGTAGAGACTCTGGACAGCGCATAAACAATGCGAAATTGAACTTGGTCTTCAACAAGGGGGCAGATGATGACAAGTGTAAGAAGATCGAAGAGGTTCTTCAAATTCAAGGCTCTTCAGACCCTAGAAAATACTCTCATCCATTTGGGGTCGATCGAAGAAGAAAGCATTGGACTATATCAAGAGTAGAATCCACGACACGATACAAAGGTGGAGGTCGAAAACTCTCAACCAGGCAGGTAAGGAATTTTTCATAAAGGCAGTCGTCACAGTCATTCCCTCATACGTGATGAATGTCTTTAAACTTCCTAGGACGTGGTGCTCGAAAATTAATGCCATGATTGCAAAATTCTGGTGGGGTGAGTCGAACGAAGGGAAGAAAGTTCACTAGAAGATATGAGAGGTGCTTACTAGATCCAAACCGATGGGAGGTCTCGGATTTCGGGAGTTGGAAACTTTCAAGAGGCACTTTCATAAAGATGATTGCGAGAATACTGAATAAACGAGAGGCACTATGAGTCTGAACTCTCAAGGGACTTTACTTCCCCAACACTGAGTTCATATTGGCTAGAAAGGGTGGTCGAGCTTCTTGGGGGTGGACGAGTATGGTCCATGACAGAGATATATTGTTTGTGGATGTGGCAAATTGGAGATGGTTCGGATGTGAAAATATTTGAGGACCCGTGGGTGGTGACGAAGCCAGACTTTAGAGTGGAATGACCAAGTGATGGAGGTCAACCGTCGAATACTAGAGTTAATGATCACTTTTGGTCGAATAGTGAATGGGATCAGGAAGCCATTCGGGGCAACTTTAATGACACGGCTGCAGGCTGCAATCTTAACATGCCACTGAGATCTGAACCATGCTCTGACCGAATGATATGACCCTATAAAAATGTTGGGCATGTTTCGGTGAAGTCAGCCTATCATCGGTTGAAAGAGAATGACAGAACCATGCCACAAGTACTAAGTCCTAATGATGAATTCTGGAGGATGATATGGAAGGTAAAAACTTTCCCTAAGGTTAAGAATTTTATGTGGCGTTTACTTTCAAATTCTATTGCGGTTAGACAAAATCTCAGACGAAAGGGGATGATAGTGAATGAGGAATGTCCTATCTGTGGGCTTGAGGAAACAAGAGAACACATGATTAATGGGTGCGGATGAAATGAGACAGTGTGGTTCGGTGTTTTGGGTAATCGACATAAACAAAGTCAGACTTCGGCATTTAATGAGTGGATCAAGAAACAGATGATAGAATGGAAAGTCACGGGCATAGCAAGAGCAGAGCGACAAAAAAGTCTATGTATGTGGACATGTTGGCATATCTGGAAAGTTCGATGCAAACCTTTGAGGAGAAGAGACTGAACCCAATTGAGACAGTTCTTGCTATCAAAGGAGCACAGTCGGAGTTGTCAAGGACCGAGCCTCAATGTAGCACCGAAAACAGGGAGAGACGACCAGGAAGATGGACTAAACCAGGAGCGGGAACAATCCGAATCAATTGCGATGCGTCATGGTGCAACCAAACGAAACGTGGAGGCATTGGCGTGGTGGCAAAGGACGAGAATGGTCAGCTAGAGGGATGACTGTACCGAAGAGTTTGGAGTGATAAAGTGAAAATATTAGAGGCTCAAGCGGTATTGGAAGGCATAAAGGTGACATTTAATAGAGGGTGACAAAAGATCGAGGTAGAAACAAATTCTTTGAGGGTCGTGGAGCAAATTCAAGGGAAAACGAGCTACTGGAGACTGGACATCACATGCGAGAATATCAAGGCCATTGTGCAACAAATTCCATATGTTAGTTGAAAGGCAATCCCGTGTTCAGCTAATGATGATTGCGTTTTTTCTTTTTGAATAAGAAATATTGAAGTTGTTGACAAAAAAAACAACAAATATTTTAGAGAGATACTTTGCAAAGAAACGTTAAAGGACATATGAGATTCCATGAATAAAATATTTCCATGGTTACCTCGTGTAAAGAAAGAGCGGCTACAAACTTTGAGAAGAGAATTTGAGATTTTCTAGATTTAAGATATGGAGATAAAGTGTCAGCGTACTCCTCAAGAACTATAGAAATTTGCAACAAAACGTGGTCGAATGGAGAAACAATGTCCGATCTTGTTGTGGTAGAATAAATATTGTCATATCTTAGTTTAGAGTTTGATTAATTGTATGTTCGATTGAATATTTTAAAAAAAATGGATAGACTCACCCTGTTTCAACTTCAAAGTTTATTGACAGTGCATGAACAGAAAATGAACTTCAGATCATGATCTGAAGAGCATGCAATGAAGATGGTTATCAAACTATCATACAATTTTGTCAAAAAACAGAGGAAGAGGAAGAGTTAACAAAGATCGCGAAAGAGGACAAGGAATTGAAAATCATCAACATACGAAGAATGGGTATACTAATTCAAGATCTGGAAGTCCTAACAATTGAGAAATGGGATTTTCAATAGGAAGAGGTCAATACTTTTTTTTTGACATATGAATGAAGTTACTAGAACGAAAAAAGGTAAACAAATTTTGCTAAAAACATGAAAACTGAAATTATTTTGATGGTCTTTGACTCACACACGAAAATCCAAGCATATGTATGGTTCATGGATACAAAATATAAAAATAATAGTAGTTGGAATTTATAATCATTCACTTCCTTAAACGAAAGTTACATATCAACTGAAAAGTTCAGAGATAACTTGCCAAACGAGATAAAAGGAAAAAATAGTATTAGAATCAATTCAAGAAATGGATTTGTGGAAATCATTCATATATCCCATATGTATAAAGCATTACAAAACTAATCTTATGGGGATTAAATACAAAAGTAAAGTCATCTCACTTCCATAGAAGATATAGTATGTGAACTCTATAATTACAAGTGTGGCTCAATTATTGGAGTTAAGATGAATGGAAAAAGATTGTTTCCTGTTAACTTAAATGTTGTGCAAGTTAGTTTGGTTGCATAAGAAGAAACCAAAAAGGAAAGTGAATCCTGGTTGTCACACCTTTGATTTAGTCTCAAAATATTATTTAAGGACAATAAGTTACATTTTTTGGTTAATAACATGACATAATAATGTCAACAATTATTAAATTAACTTTGTTATTATAAAGGGTAAATAGGCACAATGCACCCACTATTTGAACATGTTGTTATTTATAGTACTCACGTAATTATTTACACTCATATGCTTGAGCATGTTGTTATTTGCACAACCATTACTTTTCCATATATTTTTCCGTTAAATATGTAAAAATAACAATTTTACGCTATTGTACATCTTCATATCATCTTCAATAATAAATTAGACTCCAAAATGCATAATTAGTTCGAATTCAACCCCAAAATGCATCTTGGGTTGAATTCGAATCCAATAGACCAAATATGCACTTTTGGATTGAATTCAAACAAAAACAAATGCATTTTTGGGTTGAATTCGAACAAAAATATGCATTTTGGGGTTAAATTCGAACTCAAATTTGCAATTTTGGATTGAAAATGAACATGAGGGCAAAATCCTCATTTTGACATAAAATAATAATGTTTAACAGAAAAAATGGATGGACACAGAACGGTTGATGCCTTTAACAACTTTTTATAAGTTAATGATGTTTGAAACAACACTTCCAAACATCTCGGTGCATTTAACAACAACGGAAAATTTGGGTGCATTGAAACTATTTTTCATTTAATAAATATAACTAAGACCATATCATTAAGGAGATTCTATTTGCAGACCATCAACTATTATATATAGACCACTTTTGTTAAAATATTAAAATTTTCTAATAGCTTATTTGTGTTTGCCTATTTTAAAAATGAAATAAAATTACTAAACAACTACTACTTAATTTTGCACTCTCCCATTTTATCTTCATATTCAAAATTACATCCACGTTTCACTTTCACTCTTCCTCATTTGACTCACATTCTATTAACCTCTTTTCTTCAGCAAAAAAAATCAACACTCTCTTTGCTGCCCATCGCCGCCACTTGCTGCTGCCGTCGTCGCCACCTCCCATTTCAGTCGCTGCCAGCTTACTTGCCTTCGCTGTAGGAGCCGCCGCAATTGGAAACCGTCGCCTTCGCGGGGATACCACTGATTCTTGTATAAATTCGACTTTTGTGAAGATTTCAACTTTCTGCTTCAACAGTTTCGCAAGATGTGTTTCAGGAAGCTGACTCCTTCCTATGTGGGTTTTCGATCGAGTTAACTTATCGTCTCTGAGTTGGTTACTGCGTGAGGAGTTGGTGCTTCTGTTGCTCTCTAAGAGACGGTGCTTTCGCATCCCTTCTAGCAAAACTTGCTTCACTTCAGAACCAATTGTTGTTAACTGTTTACAACAGAAAGATCCATTGAAATGGCATTTCCAGATATTACAGCTTCCAATTCGTAACAGCAATATGCAAGAAAAATAACGATAAAATACAATGATAAAAAAAAAGTTACATGGATTTCTTTTCGTGAAATACGTGAAAAACACTATTCAAATAAGAGGGGCTGACCTCTTGAAGTAACAAATCAACAAACATATGGACATCTATGGGCTCCTTATGCTGTCAAAAGGGTAGCAAGAACTAGTGTTAGTATTTTATCACATAACTTACGATGATCATAACGATTGTCCACGTAAATCAAAAGCAGAACTGACATTGACCCAATTTGGTGTCGTTAATCTCTTTTTCATGATAATGGAGATCCTCTGTTTTCTCATTCTTATGTACTGGAAAAAAGGAAGAAAAAAAAGACATATATAACGTTGCTCGAGAAAGGATAATTCAATCAGAATTACTAATTCAATCACTGGTGTACTAATCCCCATTCTCAACCGTTGAAGTTTATTGTCCAAATAAGATGTAAACTAAAATTACTCAGAAAAATTTATGCCTACCGTAAGTTTGATCTGCAACTCAAGAATAACAACATATCGGTTGTAGCCTCATTAACCTAACTTGTTATTGAGTATAGGTAATGTTGTTTGCCACTATCTGTAGAGGACATATTCTTACAAGGTTCACAAATTTTTCAGCAAGTGATCGGAATCTGCGGTAGATATTTCCAGGAACAAAAGCAAGACTATATTCATATCCTCACACACCTCCACTAGAAAAAGAAGCAGCAATTTCCTAAGAAACAGAAAAGCGAGGAAACAAATAACTATACGATTCAGTCATTTCAGTGTAGCCATATGGTCAGATAAAGACGATAGTTGTTAGAAATATAAGGAGCATCAATCAAAGCTTCCTTGCCTTTGTAATACTTGGAACAACATTCTGTTCAATGAAAACAGAAATTTGATGCTAGCATGTATGGTTAAGTATGCAAAATCCACAGTGGAATTTTGAAAAAAATGGTTGGGTATGAGAATGAGTGATTGTCTGAATTATAAAAGATATGGGTTTTGCACTAAAAATAGCCATTTCCAATTGCGGCAACGGTTTCCAATTGTGATGGTGGCGACTCCTACAGCAAAGGCAAGCAAGATGGCAATGATTGAAATGGGAGGCGGTGACGACGAGTGCAATGGGCAACTATGGCAGCGGCAAGTGTTGGCGACGATGGGCAGCAAAAGAGGTTGTTGGTTTTTTTTAGGCAGAAGAAAAGAGGTTGTTGATAGAATGTGAGTGAAAGTAAGAAAGAGTGAAAAGTGAGATGTAATTTTGAATATGAAAATAAAAGGGAAAGTGAAAAATTAAGTGGTTTTTGTTTAGTGATTTTATTTTATTTTTTAAATAGGTCAGGACAAATATGTAAAACGTTATTAGGGCATTTTAATATTTTGACAAAAGTGGTTTGTATATAGTAGTCGATGGTCTGCAAATAAAATCTCTCATATCATTATCTATCTATATTATTTTTTCTATATATCTAAATAGAATGTTGTCATATAATTTTTTTATTGTATTTTATCACTACTAATATCAAAATAATCTATTTTAATTGGTTCATGTCAAAACAAAAAAAAGGTCCATGTTAATCATACAATTCTCATTCTTAGATGACACGTCATGTGAAAGTCATTTTAAAATTCTACAAAGTCTCTCATCATTCCTAAAATAAGTTACAGAACCTTAATTATTTTACATGTATATTTATGATTTTGTATTAAATATATTTTAGGAAGTGAAATTTATACAAAACTAGAATACATAATAATATATTCTATGAAGATCAATTATGCACATATTAAAATTTACTCTTGCAAAATAAATTGAACATTAATTAAGGAAATATTTCATCTATCACATAATACTCTTATCAAAATAAGTCATATATAACCTACCTTATTATAATAATAATATCAAGATAATTTTAATAATATTATGAGAATATTATATATTTATAGACTCAATATATTTTCCAATTAACGAATAGATAAAATAGCATATGTATAATTAAAACATAAGAGATTGCTACTATTGTTAATTATCATACAAGAAAGCACCATCCCATGCTTTGATATAATCAAAGTAATTAAACCAATATTTTTCTAATTTTTTCCCGGTTTTGGGGATGTCGTTATAACGAAAGAGATCACCGTTCCATTGTTCCGGTGTCAAAACTTGTTTTATATAGGCTTTAGAATAAGCTCAATCATTCCCACCTTGGGTAATGCTATCAAATTCTACAGATTGAGTAATTTGTAGAATAGATATGTAATAATTTGTTTCTTTGGGATAAAAGAAAGGGTCTGAGAATTCTCGAATATAAAATTTTGAGATTTCATCAGAATTTAAATGAAGATATTTATCTTCAATGGGAGCAATCCACACCGTAGAGTATGGAATGAAAGGGTACACGAACTCATTAGCTCGGTCCGAAATTTTTCTGGATGCTTGATAAGCATCATCCCTTAGCCTCATTTCAGGAGGGACAACTTTTAAAGCTTCAGCTTTTAGCTGGGCAGGAGTTTTGTTAAAAGCAGCCTTATAAGGCAAAGAAGAGGAGGAGACTTTTGCCTTTCCTTTTTCTTTTTTCTTCTTTTTATCCATTATTACCCTGCAAAAATTCACGAGTTAGAAAATCAGGTAAAGAATTATCTGATCCTTTAATAAACTCAATATCGAAATTAAATACAAACAATATGCCTTGCCATCTTGCAAATATTTGTTTTGATGCTATATTTTTAACATCTTTTTCCAGAATGTCCTTGGCAGATTTACAATCTACCCTTATAAGGAACTTTTGATTTATTAAATCACTTTCGAATTTTTGAATACACAAAACGAATGAAAGAATTTCTTTCTTAACCGTTGAATAATTTTTTCTTGGCCCTTGCCAAGCTCCAGATGCATATCGCACTAGAGTTTCTTTATTATTAATCCTTTTTTTTAGGATTCCACCATAGCCTAAGTCTGAAGCATCAGTTTCAACAATTTTAAATGCATCAGGTTGGGCTATTGCTAAGCAAGGAATTTCCTTAATCTTAGCTTTTATTTTCTGAATAGCCTTGGTATGTTCATAAGACCATTCATGAGGATTTTTCCTCAACCTTTCAAATAAAGGTTTGGCATCTTTTGCAAGATCCTTATAAAAGTCTCCAATATAATTGAGACTTCCCAAAAATCTTTGTAATTGGGTTTTTTCTTTTATTATGTCTGGAAATTTTCCAGCAAACTCTATTGATCGATCAATAGGGAATATTGTCCCTTCTTTTATAATATGTCCAAGAAACCGAATTTCGGTCTGGAATATTTTTATTTTCTTGGCTGATATAACCAGCCCAGCAAATTTTGCAGCATTAATAAATGCTTTCAAATGTTGATCAATGTTCTCAGAGAATATTAGAACATCATCAATATAAACAATACAAAAGGACATATATGGACTAAATATCTCATTCATAATATTTTGGAATTCTGAAGGAGCATTTTTAAGTCCAAAAGGCATGACATTCCATTCATAATGTCCAAAAGGAACAGTAAAAGCAGTCTTATACCTATCCTTTTCATTTATTTGAATTTGCCAAAACCCAGATTTCATATCAAATTTTGACATGACCTTGGCAGGATAAAGTCTATTAAGGAGATCCCTCTTATTAGGGATAGGATACCTAATCCATCTTAAAACCTTATTTAAAGGTTTATAGTTGATTACTAATCTAGGTACACCACGTTCTAATTCAGCAGCATTTTCTACATAAAATGCTGGGCAACTCCAAGGACTAGATGATTTCCTAATAAGTCCTTTAATAAGTAATTCATCAATTTCCTTTTTACAAATTTCTAAGAGTCTAGGTCCCATAGCAATAGGTCTAGCTTTAGTAGGAATTTGATGTTCCTCAAAATTAGGTTCATATGGTAAATTAACCATATGTTTCTTCCTATTCCAGAAAGCAGTAGGAAGATCAGAACATACAGTTTTTTCAATATATTTTTGTAATTTAGAAATTTTCTCTTTTACAAATTTATTGTTAATCTGTTCAGCTATCTTTTTATAGCCTAATTCCTGAGATAAGGAGTTAAGAAAATTCTCTTTCCTAGTAATTTTCTTTTGAACAATGTCAATCTCGTGATAACGAGGTTCAGTGATAAAATTGAATGTTATTTCCTGTTGATTAACAGTACTAGTGATTCCTTTTTCAGTGATGCTTTTAATGGGATAAAGCATATGTAAAAAAGGATTACCTAAAATAACATCTTGTGATAGATTTTTTACAAGCATGAAAGGCATTTCAAGACAAATTCCTTTGTTACAGACAACAGTGTTATTAAGCTTATATTTAACAAGCATCTTACTACCATCAGCAGTATTAAGGATTTCAGTAGTTTTCGAGAAATATCTCGAAGGAACAAGACCTTCATTTATGCAATTAAGGTCTGCACCAGAGTCAACCATAGCAATCACATTAAAGAAATATTCTTTGTGAACAACAATAGTGATTTTAATATGCCATTTGTGAGTAATTACTCGATCAAGCATATTGATATAGGTTAAAGAATTTAATTCATCCTTTTCAGGCAAATTGTCTTCTTCATAATTACCTTCATTATTATAATCAGTTTCTAGAATAATAATTCTAGATTTTAATTCACCAATCTCCTTTTTGAGGAGACTAATCTCATGCCTAAGAATTTCTAGACCTGAATTATTATCAGAATTTTTTCTAGAAGTTTTACTTCTACTTAAAATGTTTTTAAGGCTATAAGCCTCAGGTTGAGCAATAGAAGATTCTTCTAAAGGTTTATCAATAAAATCCTTTTGACCATATTGCTCAAGATAAGATTTAAGAATTTCTTTCCTTTAAGAAGGATCAGAAATTTTATCAATAGTTTCAAGAACAAAATTTTGTTCACGAGTGAGGACACATAAGCCATTGGCTTTACAAAGTGATTTGTAATAATCACAGTTGCCATCACAATCTGATTCTTGATTAGAATCGGAAGAATCGATCGATTCAGAACTATCAGAGAGAATTTTATCTGTTATAACAGATATTTCCAAATCATTCTCATGAATGAAAAGCTTCTCCATAGTTTCTTTCCAAAAGTCAAGGTTAATATTATTAACCCTTTTTGATTTACACTTATTAGCGTAATGACCAGGTTGCTTATAATTATAGCAAATAGGAATAGATTTTTTCTCATTAGAAAATTTTCTTTTCTCAAACCTCTTCTTTTTCCTAGGTTTAAAATGATTCTTCCTATGGTCATGCTCTCGATAAGAGTTTTTATAAGATTTTTTATTATAACTCTTTTCCTTGGGTTCAGAGGGATTTAATCCCATCTGGTCACAGAAGTCTCCTAGGTACTCAGTACCCAAGATTTTCTCCTTTTGGATTTTCTTATGTAGTTTCATTTCATTACATAAGATAATACCTTCAACCATGATTTCTGAAGATAAGTCACCAAAAGTATAAAGAGAATAGGGAATTAAAAAGGATTGTGTTCCTTTGGAACAAGGTCAAATTGATCTTGATAACTCTTCCGTTATAAGTAGTGATAGCGAAATTGAGCAACTTGAAAATAATTTTAAAGAAATTTATAATGAATCCTTTCAAGTTAATAAGTTATCCCCTTGTTATCCCCTAGGCTAACAAATCGTACTCCACCAATCACATTCCTTCTACTGGATTCTTCTGCTAGGGAAAACACGTATTATTAAGGATTGGATTAAGCTTGGGCCACTACCATCTTCTAAGGCCTGGAGTGGATACAACTTGTATCAATAATCCCCCTTTAGAAACCTTGTCCACAAGGTTAAAGGTTGGAAAACGGGCTTGCAGATCATCAGTGTACTCCCAGGTTGCATCAGCATGTGAACATGATTCCCAGTGAATGAGAGCTTGTTGAGCAACACGTCTGCGGCGTCTCGTCATCCGAGTCTCCAGAATTGCTTGTGGTGCCAACCTGTCAACTGGCTCGGCATCAGGCGATAGTGGGATGGTTGTAGTGTTGTCTCCTCAAGCTCTTTTCAGCAGAGAGATGTGAACCACTGGATGGATGGTGCAGCTCGGAGGGAGGTCCAGTTTATATGCTACTTGTCCTATCTTTTGCAAAATCTTGAACGATCCAAAGTATTTGGGGGGAGTAACTTGTGGTTTTGGTGCGGCTTAAGTGTTGCGCGTTTGTACATATGCAACTTCAGGTAAACGTAGTCGCCAATGTCAAAGCTATGATCCAAGCGTTTCTTGTCGGTTTGCTACTTCATGTGATTCCGGGCACGATCAATATAGAATTTTAATAAGCGGATAGAGTCTTCACGATCCCGTAGTGGTAGGTCGGCTGCCTGAACTGGGAAGTCACGCGGGACGTAAGGAACATGCAGAGGAACTGGGTATCCATATAGATCGTGGAAATGCGTCGTTTTGATCGTTGAATGCGGTGAGATGTTGTACCACCATTCAACAAGCGACAACCAATGTGCGCACGAGGATGGTTTGTCACTCGTCATGCAGCAAAGATACGTTTCTAAGCAGCGGTTGACAACCTCGGTATGTCTGTCCGTCTGTGGGTGGTAGCCGGAAGAGAGCTTCAGTTCTACGCCTTTGTATGAGAAGAGGTGTGACCAGAAGTTGTTGATGAAGACCGGGTCACGATCGTTGACGATGGACTTGGGCAACCCATGCAATCAGTATATATTATGGAGGAAGAGTTGAACAACCGAGGCAGCTGTGTAGGGGTGAGTAAGGCCAATGAAATGAGTGTATTTGGTAAGGCGATCCACCACCACCATTATAGTGTCCTTGACGCGTGACTTGGGAAGACCGAAGATGAAGTCCATGGAGATATATGTGAATATGTCAGTCGAAACAGGTAAAGGCTGCAGCAGCCCCAGTGGTTTGACTGTCTCGAATTTGTGGTGTTGACAGATGGGGCAGTCGCGAATGTATTGACGAATATCGTGCTTCGTTCCTTTCCAATAGACAACTCAGAGGAGTCGTTGGGTGGTGGCGTGAATGCCGGAGTGGCCCCCATAGCCGACCTATGCATCAGATCCAAAAGCTCCTTGCGTAAGCTACTGTCTAGGCCAACAACTATTTTACCTCTCCTCCTTATTATGTCACCCCGCCATGAAAAATTGGAGTTTGGGACAGCTTGCTTGAGGGCCTCTATGAGGTGCATGGTGTTGACGTCCAACCTCCAACTGTCCTGGATCCGAGCTAACAATACTGGTGGCATACATGAGATTGTGATCGTGGCCAACTGTGTTGTTTCAGGTAGTCGGGATAAAGCATGTGCCACAATGTTCTCCCTCTCAGCCTTGTACACTATTTCATAATCAAATCCGAGGAGCTTAGCTAGCCAGGTGTGTTGAAGAGGCGTGGAAATCTTCTGTTTTAACATATGTTTGAGGCTTTGTTGGTCAGTCCGGATAACAAAAGGGCGCGCGATCATGTAGCAATGCCATTTCTTGACTGCAAACAAGATGGCGAGAAGTTCCTTCTCGTAGGATGACAACCCTTGGTGTTTTAAGGACAGAGGCTTGCTTATATAAGCAATGGGGTGGTTGTCCTGCATTAACACGACTCTTATGCCAACGACCGATGCATCTGTTTCTACGATGAATGTTTTGGTAAAGTCCGGGAGGGCAATGACCGATGTTTGTTACAAGGCTTGTTTAAGGTTGTTGAAGGCAGTGTCGCCGGTTGGTGACCAACGAAAGTTGTCACGCTTGAGCAAATCAGAGAGAGGCTTGTTTAAGGAACTGTAGCCTTTGATGAAGTGGCAGTAATACCCAGCGAGCCCAAGGAAGCCACGCATCTGCTGGTTTATTGGGGTCAGTCAAGAAGAGATTGCTATGATCTTCGACGGACCCGTGGAGACGCATTGACAGGTCACAAAGTGGCGATATATTCCACCCTAGACCCTGCAAATGAACTTTTTGATCGCTTGGCAAAGAGGGAGTTGTCCCGCAGTGTCTGCAACACTGTCCACAGGTGGTCTACGTGAATTGCATGGTCAGAACTGTAGACAAGTATGTCTTCATAAAATACTGATGCAAAGCGACGGAGGATAGGCTTGAATAATAAATTCATGAATTGTTGAAACGTCGCTGGAGCGTTTGTAAGTCCGAACGACATGACCAAGAATTCGAAGTGGCCATTATGAGTGTGAAACACCATTTTATGAATGTCGGTCTCCCGAACGGAGGTTTAGCTTAGAGAAACTTGTGGCACCATGCAGTTCGTCGAGCAATTCTTCAATCAAAGGGATTGGGAACTTGTTTTTGTTGTTGCCTCGTTTAGTTTCCCATAGTCGACACATAGGCGCCAAGCACCGTCTTTCTTCTTTACGAGCATGCGAAGGAACTGTTGCTTGGCTAGATGATCCTGTGATGGAGTATTTTCACAATCATTTTTTCGATCGCCTGCATAGTCGTGTATCTGTAAGCACGCATGACAGTTGAATTCGTCCCTTATTTTAGATCAATAAGGTGGTCAAGGTGGCATTGGGGCAGAAGTGATTGTGGTTCCGCAAAGACGTTTGCATAGTCATTGAGGAGGGTGATCAATCTTTTAGCATTATCCTCAGCAACCTGCTGAATTGGAGCGGTGGCTGCCTCAGTCATGAGGGAGATACTGCATAAGTGTATGGCGACGATGCTTGAGCTTTTGTTGAGGAGCTTGACCATCTTCGATGGGCTAGTCACTTTTATAGTAGGGTATGGCTTACCATGCAATTCACATAACTCGTTCCCATCATAAAACTTGAGGTACAACTTTTTAAAGTTCATGAGCACATCATCAAAACAAGCTAACCATTGTGCACCCAATATCATATCCTAGCTTCCCATTGGTAACAAAAATACATCAGTAGAGTAATGTTGACCTTGCAATAACCAGGTGAAGCCCTTACAAACATACTTACAGGGCACGTTGTTTTCGTTCGCCACTGTTACCTGTAATTGTTGTAGTGGTAAACAAACACAACTGCGTTTCTTAGCTGTGTGTAGGTCTAGGAAATTGTGAGTGCTTCCACTGTCAATGAGGATGTGTAGGTGTCGGTTCCCCACCTTACCTTCCACGCGTATGGTTGATCCGCCAAGGGAGTCGGTCATGGCATGGAGTGAAATCAATGGTTATTCCTCCACAGTAATGTACGGTGTAGGTTCAACCTCGGTAATGGCAGTGAGGTCATCCTCCTCTATCTCCATCATGAAGAGGTGCTGACGTTTGCACTTGTGGCTGGGGGCGTACTTTTCATCGAAGCCGAAGCATAATCCCTTTGCCCGTTTTTCATCGACTTCTTTGCTTGTCAGAATCTTGCTTCCCTGCGGGTTTGGTGTAAGCCATGGTGGCACGTTTGAAGCTCCAATGGGTGGTGGTTTGGTAGTCTCCGAGTTGGGTGGGAAACGGGGTCTACTGGTAGGATGTTTGTCGGTTACATCCCCGAGCATGGACTCGTGAAACTTTTCCAAATAGAATGTGTCATAGACCGTCCGAGGTTACACCATACATACCGGTGCTTGGAGTTCCAGCTTTAATTTGCAGAGGAAGTGACTTAACGCCTGTCGTTCCATCATCGGGTCTAGGAGTTGGACGCGGTGGAAAAGTGAGGTAAAGGAGTGCTAATACTCACTGGAAGTCCCCGACTGTTTGAGGTTTTTTAAGTTGATAATCGGGTCATCGAACGAACTGAGTCAAAACCTGAAGTTGACAGCAACAGAGTATTCCTCCCATGAAACTGTTGCTCCTTGAAGGCCCTTCATCTTCATGTAGGAGTGATGCCATAAAAGAGCATCACCGTCGAGGTGAATCATAGCCAAATCGACTTTCATTTCGTCTGGAACCGCATCTACCTTGAAGTAGTGTTTGCAGCGGTAGAGCCAGCCGATCAAGTCTTCCCTGTTAAACTTGGGAAAGTCGAGCTTGTCGATGCAAAAGGAACGCGAAGAGAGCATCGACGATGTGTGCGTTCCGAAGAGGCACTGTCACTTTCATTGCTTTGCATGATACCTTTCCGACGAGCAAACTCCAAGTGTTTGAGAAGTCCGTTGATCGTGGCTTTGATTTCCTCCATAGAAGAAGCTTTTCCATTGACCAGTTGTCGGAGCTCTGTCAGCTCCTGTCGTTTTGTTGCCATTGTGTCTCAGATGCCTTGAAGAAGGTGGAAAAGGTTGGAATGGAGAAAAAATGTAGCAGAAGCAGACGCAGAGTGTAGGTGGTGGGAGACTCTGATACGAGTGATAGGTTCCTAAGGAGAGGGCTAGAGGAAGAACGAATTGTCGAAGGAAGTACGAATTATTCTCATTGCAAAAGTTGATGATTCAATTACAGAGCTACTCCATAATAAGGAGGTGGCACCCCAAATCCCTAGGACTCCACCAATCGCATTCCTTCTACTGGATTCTTCTGCTAGGGAAAACACGTATTATTGATGGTTGAATTAAGTTTGTGTCACTACCATCTTCTAAGGTCTGGAGTGGGTTGTATCATACATATGTCATTTAACCTAATTTTATTTTATTAACAAAAAATTAGATTTGATATTTCTATTCCATTTTAAACAATCAAGCAAATAATTTTATATTATCATTTGTTATTTCTTAATCTCTATTTCGATTTTCTATTCATTATTCTAATTTTCTATTCATTATTCTAATTTTCTATTCTATTTCTATTCCGTCTACCAAAAATATCGTAGAGTTTTACTTCAGCTTTACTGATAACTGCTTAAGGATCTCATGCTAAATTTTCGATCCACTGGATAGTCACATTGAGGTATCGGCTTCTTTAATTCCAAAGTCCACTTGTTCACCTATGAATTAAATAGCAAGAAAATTATTATTATTATATGACGTTAAAGAAGGAACAAAATACTGGTTAGTCTGTTAAAGTTTATGATACGATATCAACTTGAACATGTGCTTAAAGAAGAAAAATGTGTAATCTAAAATATATATATTTTTATTGGATTCAGGTAGATAATGACGTGCATGCTAAAAGTGAAATTGATTTTAAACTTTCAAATTACATATTTTTCACGTATAATTATCTAACTTAGTAATTCACCAAAATTATATTTTCGTAGATATTAAGTTATTATGTAACAAATAACGTGGTGATTATTTACGCGGTATTCATAATTTGTATCATATACGACCATATCATCACTTAATAGAAATTACTAATTTAAATAAATATAACTATATTTGGTTAAATCAGATAATAATACGTGAAAGCACTATATTATGACATAATATTTTATATTTCAGATATACATATATCACTGTATCAAGTTAATAAAAAATAAGTTATATATAGTTTTTAGCATAATGTTTAAAAAAAAAAGAAGAAGTTAATATTATAATATAAATGTTATTTATGTAAATCTTTTCTCAGCGGATTGATCAGGCACGACCACCTCATCACTCTGAATATATTAAAAAGATACAAAATATAATATTTTTGCTAGTGTTGATCATGGGCGGGCCAGGCTGGGCCTGAAGGCAAGATTGAGACCGAAAATTCGGTCTTGCCTTCTGGAGGACCGAGACCGATCTCGACCAAAAAAGCCCGACCGAGCCGGTCTTTCTTGACTCGGGCCGTTCTCGGTCCTGGACCGAATCTGCCCAAAAAACACTAAATTTGTCCAAACTCCAAATACAAACATCATTGGAATCAAAATAACAAACATACAAAGTACAAATCAAAGCAACAAATCAACCAAGTAACAAACATACAAAGTTCTAAACAAAGTTCATTTTCTCCCAACATTACATACAACAATACAATAGTCAAAATACATTAATGGAATCAAAGTTCCCGTAAGCCGTAGCCCCAAGTAAATTGATTCGATTACCTTTGAGTCGAGACCGACTGGAGGCGACGACACCGATGACGAGCCGAGACCGACTGGAGGCTGGCCTGGAGATGACTGGCGTTTTGGAAGGAGGTTGTCGTTTGGAGCTGTGTGGCCTGGAGACTCAGGCAATGTTGGAGATGAGACGACTAGCGGAGGATTCTCAGACTTGGAGGAGGCTATCTCTGTGAAGTGTGAAGGGTTGCGTATGTGTGGCATTGAAGAAGTGTGAAGTGTGAAGGGCAGACTTGGAGACGAGACGACTGACAATGTTTTGAATTTTTAGGGTTTGTATAGTAACTTCGGGTCGGGCCGGTCAAAAACGGGCTTTCAGGAAAAAAGCCCGAGACCGAGCCCGAACTTGGAAAAAAAACCCGCTCGCTCGGTCTCGATCCTAGTCGGTCTCAGTCCTAGTCGGGTCGGTATTATTAGGATATATGTATAATTACATATAATTAGAGGATAGATCTGCAATTATCAGAGGGACCAAAGTGTAATTTATGTTTCTTATAGCCTATAAATAGTAGAGGCGTGTAACGACTTTAACTAATTCAAGGAAATCAGATTTCATTTCTTCAACTTCAAGTAAGCTTTCTCTTTCAATTTCTTTGCTTAATTCAAGCTTCCTATCATGGTATCAGAGCTGCTACGATCTGGAGATTCGTAGTAGTTTAGCTCGCAATTGTTCTGTTCATCATTCTGTGCTGTTAGCGATAAAATGGAGGAGATTTCCGCGACGTTCTTCAACAAGAAGGTGTGCCAATTGGAAGGAGAGGAGAACTTCTAATCATGGCGTCAACATGTTCTTCTGGCAGTCTGTGGATATAATCTAGAATCGCACTTGTATGGGAATACCCTCTCTCCTGTGGTGAATTTGGCATCATCTCAGTGGGATGACTCCAATAAGGGTGTTCAATATGGCTCCAATACATCTGCCTCTGGCAATCCAGTTCATTCCTCGACCTTTTCGCCTGCTTCATCTGCACCGCCTCTTACGGTTTCAAACTCTCCTCAAATGATGTATCCTCAATCATTTTCAATGCATGTGCCTCACTATATACAGCAGTATCCTCCATCTCAATCTACATTTTCTCAATACAATGTTCCTTCTCCTATGTATCATACATATCCAATGACACCTGTGTACAATGGTTCAGCATCGATGCCTCAGCATAATCCATTCACAGCTACTGCAGCACCCTATGCCTCTTCCATTGCAAGCTATACTCCGAGTCATGGTCAGAATATGGATACACAGTCAGTCATAAGCAATCCACAAGCTCACCTTGCTTCTGTAGCTCTTGTGATACAACATGACTCATGCTGTCTTATCTTTCTTCATCTGAGAAAAAAAAAAAAAAAAGAGAAAAGAATGAAGTTCAGTTCAGCAATATAAGCTGGATATATTGGCATAAAACCTGGCTTGATTCCAAAAACAGAGGTGTTTCAAAGACAACGTCAAGATACTTTGAAACAACTCTTGAGGAAGTAAAGATAAGGGCTCAAACCCTTCAGCTAGTGTTGGTAAGATAAGGGCTAAAACCCTTCTGTCAATATTAAAAAAAAAAACAGGCTCTGAAAAAAAAAGAGAAAATCCAGAGGGATGAGATCAGTAGAAGAAAGATAGCTGTATGAGAAGTACGATATTGAGTAGTAGGTAGATGGTTATGTCAGCTTAATGCTGTTGGGTATGTGTTATGGTTAAATAGAAGTTCCATTGTGTGACTAAATGGTGTTAGTGATGTGTATATTCGTATGATAGCATATGAACTGTTAATGCTGCTGAACGTGATGTATGTATACTGAGGATGGTCTAGATGAACCTGATTTGTTATGTGTTAGACATGATTGTGTCATTCTGTTTTCAGAAAGTGAGAGTATGGGTTTGTCAGTTGATTTATACTGATGGCTTCAATCTGTGACATGATTATTGTGAAATTGCTGTGATGATATTAAGCGCAGCAAGGTAAAGCTAATGAAGTCATAGAAGTGCTCTGTTTCAGTGTCTTGTTTGTAGCAATATGTCTCGTGTTTTACAGCTTTTACAGCAGATGGTGCAAATTGTTCAAGGATCATCAAACAAGGAGTCAAACAAAGAAGTGGATCTTGATAGGGAAATGTTAGGATATATGTATAATTACATATAATTAGAGGATAGACCTGCAATTATCAGAGGGACCAAAGTGTAATTTATGTTTCTTATAGCCTATAAATAGTAGAGGCGTGTAACGACTTTAACTAATTCAAGGAAATCAGATTTCATTTCTTCAACTTCAAGTAAGCTTTCTCTTTAAATTTCTTTGCTTAATTCAAGCTTCCTATCAGGTATTGGGCCGGTCTTGTCGGGAATTCGGTCCTACAGTCTTTTTTGATCACCCCTATTTTTTGCAACAAAATTAAAAAGTGTAGTTTGAGATAGTTTTGCAAGAGAATGTTTTTTTGGTAATGAACATACCAAGTGACTGATTTCATTTAGGAAAATTCTATTCGCATACCAGTGACTAATTTATACAAACAAGTGTGTTAAAAGATAAAATGTCGTAATATGTTTTTACATATTTACCCTTACGCTGATGCAGTTAACGTTTTGGACAAAACACTAACTGCATCAAGGTTTAGGATTTGTCCGATTTTTTTTCTAGATGTTTTGGCGACAACCAAATCTTAGTGGTCATTTCTTGTTAGTGAGATAGTGAAAGAGAGATGACTTGATCATCCCAATGACCCAAGAAGGCGAGGATAGTGAATAAGAGAGGACAACTATGGCTGACAATGGTGCGGTGAAAAACCCATAACCACGGTTATAACCGTTACTGTTTAATATGGTTAACCGTACCATTATGGTGCGGTGCGGTTATGGTGATGAATTCTCTACCCATAATGGTTATGGTTATGGTTATGGTATTTGAGTTATACCCATGGTTATAACCATGGTTATTTTATAAATATAATAATTATTTATTATTAATAAACTAATATATATATATACTATACTAAATTTAACTTACAGCATAAAAGTGAAAACAATTGATGATATTGAGGAAGATGATGATTGATAGAAACAAATACGACAAGTGTGAAATGGTTAGGGATGTTGAATCATTACTCGTTATGGGTGTTTGTTGAATTTTAATGTTAATTCAGTGGTGTGAATGTTAATGTTGAATCATATGAATGTTGAATGATGTTAGTGCTATATATTTTTATTGTTGGTAATATAGATAGATGTATTTTTTAAAATCAAATTTTCGGTCTTTTATTATATTACATGTGGAATAAATATGGTTATACGGTTAATAACCACGGTTATTTTGATGGTTATGGTATTGAAAATTGTACCCATAATGGTTATGGTTATGGTATGTGGTTTAAAAATATGGTATGGTTATGGTATTTGGCATACCCTGAACATACCCTAACCATTGCCAGTCCTAAGGACAACGAAAGAGAGAGACCAATAAATTAAGAACCAAGAAAAATATATATTATATACGAAAATAAATAAAAATAGAGACAATGGAAATGTCCATACAGATTATGGGGAACAACGCTCATGTCCGGTCAACATCTACCAAAAACATTAATATTAACAACATTCATGTCCCGTCAATATCTACATCTATCAAAATATATCACTTTTGGGGAACAACGACGCGTTAATTGGGAACTGTCGTGCACTAACCAGTAAGGGTGACCTCAAAGATTTGGCTGTCGCCAATAAATTGAAAAAAATAATTAAAAGTAACATAAATGCTAACGCGATCAACGTTTTGGATAAAATGATGACGCAATCAACATTTTGGATAAAACGCTGATCGCATTAGCATTCACTTAAATGTGAACGTTGACACAATTAGCGTTTAGGACGTCCTTTTAACGGACGTCCTGAACACTGACGTGGTCAGCGTTGTTGACTTTTCAAAATAAAAAACGTTAACCTCACCAGTGTTCTCTCCTATTTTAGTAAATTAAAAAATGCAAGGGTTGGTTTGGTAATTAATTATTAAATTAGGGTTAAATTTGAAAAAAAAAAACTATAGAATTTCCCTTTCATCTATCCACAATAACCCAATTCAATATTTTAGATATAATGATGAATCAATGTGTAGTTAACACAAGGTAATCTTAAAAAACTCTCTTAATAATCTATAATTAAGATTTATTATAATTTATAGGGTTAATAACCTCAATGGTTACGCATTTTTGCTCAATTTGATTAATTGGTTATATATCTTTTTTTGCGTTATTAAATGGTTACGTATCTTTCAACATGTGATGATTTGGTCACCCCGTTAATGAACCTTTAGTCTTTTCCGTTAGTCCATTTTTTAATCATATTTTTGAATTATTAAATGACTATTTTGCCCTTTACTTATTTTCTTCTTCATCTTCACTTGCTCTAGTGTTCATTATTTTTTTCATCCTTTTTCGATACAGGGGTGAAAGGTATCTCCATCGAAAGTTGTTGCAGCTTGTGAACATGGCAGCAGTTGCCATAATGTTGAGAGTAATCTACATATTTTTGCAACAATAAGGGAGAGATGGAGTTTCTTAACAAGGAAAAAATAGGGGCATAGAGCTGACACATGCGAGGTTGTTGTGGACAAGGGTTTTTGGGACCTCCTGGTCACAGATACAACACCTTGAAGCTAATGTTTTAACTGATGCCAGAGACATTCAACGGGTGCACACAGATACTACTCGTGCATTGGCGTCGGCATAAAATCGCCATCAAAGGCATAAATGGCGCCGCTAACCGTTAGCGACAACGAAATCTTTGTCAGGGTAGCCCCCGTCGCTAAATTGTTTACCTACGGAAATTGACCGTTGCCAAATGGATGTCGTTGCTAAGATGACATCTATCACAACTCTTTTACAACCAAAGTAGGTTGTTGTTAAACACAATGAAAAGACGACAAACACATTTTTGATGTTATAGATGAGCTTTATTGATGAAAATTAGTCATAGTTAAATTGCATTTTTAGCAGTGACTTTGATGGTCTGCCTTTTATTTGAAACAACGTCCATTTACTTGTTGTAAATACATATATTTAGTGATAACAACCACTAATATCAGTTTATGTCGCTGCTAAACAGGAGCTTTATGTGTCAACAACTACTAATTATTGTTAAATATAAACTTTTGTGATGTGTTGTTATTAATTATCTAGTTATTATTATATGATATGAACTACACAATACATTTTAAAAAATATAATATATTATTTATCCAAGTATTTATATACATCTTAATAAACATCCAAACTATGAGAACTTAAAATAATATAAAATGTAAGTACATAATTTTTTCAATAAGATGAAGACCTACAACTAATATGCTTTTATACTTGATATGGTTGTGAATTCGGAATGTCGGATCTACGAACTTCATCTGCTTCTCTAATTCACGATCCCCTACAAGCTCCAACAATATCACGTGATCATATAGAAAGAAAACGCAATAAATACAATAACAAAATCATTTAACACAATAATCTAAAACACACTACATAACACTAGACATCTTAACACAATATAGTTTAACCATGACATAACACAAGACACCTCAACCCGATAAGACAGTAAATTGAATGAAAGGAATATAACAAGCATAAGACAGTAAATTGGTATAGATGATAATCCAACAATAACATGAAGAGAAAGAGCATCCACCATTTATAGATTTTTGAAGACAGTAAATTGGTATAGATGAGCATCCAACAATAACATGAATATCAAATTTGATGTATTGCTAAAGATGGCAGGTAATGCTTAATGCACAACAACTGATAAGGGCTTCAAATAATCAACCAGAAAATTCAAGAGACAATCTCAATTCTGAACGCTATGGATAAAACTTGATTAAAATGAAAAAAAAAACAAGAGATTTAATCTAAGGTACTCACAAGCTTAGTCTCTTCCCGTTTTAAACTCTCATAACTTCTAAGTGTTTGATGACCAAGGGGTTCATCATTTTCGGATGGGGAGTTTTGGATTACCTCTGTTGTTTTAAGCTCTAATCCTACCAAATCTATTGCACTCCTGCAGCAATATCAAGGGGCTTGAGTATCTGATTTCCATGAATATCAAGTCAACTGTTGTAAATATGAATATTCTTAGTTTGGTAAAAGGAACAAAGATACATAAAGATGCGACATAAATATGAATATGAATATCCAGATGTGGCGGCAATTTTCTGTCAAACCTCCACACTCTTAGTTCCATAAGTAACAAATAAGGATACATAAAGATGGTAACGATATAATGCAGTGGGCCTACTCTTGCACACAGTTCCAAGGCTTGTGGTTGGAAAACAACATACGGTAGTGCCTGTCTAGATAATGCATTCTATTAGCAATTTGTGTATTGAAATACTCCTACCACTGACTTATTCATCTTATATCAATGGTGTTATTGCATAAGGTAACAATCATGGAAGTAAGCATGTGCATCTGACGAAACTAGTAAAAGTACCCTGAGCCCTTCTTGAAGAATATCTAAAACCTGATCCTTCATGGAAATTGCAGTAGTGATAACAATAACAGTACTACAATTGTATCATGCAATATGAATGGAATCAACACCATTAGACAATCCAATTCAAGACAGTGAAAGATCAAAATGAATTCCACCCCCTAAGAGAGAATCATAGAACACTAGTGTTCTAACAGTTACAACACTACACAGTGCTATGGCAATATACCGTGTAAAGCCAAGCAGTGTCAGACTTCCGTCGTTTGAAGTTAATGGTCCACTTCCCTCCATTTGCACAGATAGGAGTCTCCCATTTTGGCTTGATATTGTCTTTGAAGCAATAAAAGTCTGCCTCAGAAGCTAATTTACCCTAACAAGCTCACTGTGGTTGAGGAGGAGTTGTCCAGGGGTGAGGAAGAACCGTCGAGGCAGAGAAGAGGTCGTGCGGCGACGACATCTTCGAAAGAATTGCCCTTAAACTTTCTGAATGAAGATTTGCACAACTTTATGAAGGAATTGCCCTAAACCTTACAAAATTAGATCAAAATCACGAAAAACTTGCGCCGGAGAGAGGACCGAATCGAAGAGTCTTACTCTGGGGACCGAATCGAAGAAGTGAGAAGAAATATGAAAAGAAAATGCAGAATCGAAACAATTCTGAAAGAAAGGGAATTCTGTTTTCTTTCTTGATTTTGATAAAAAGGATGTACAGCATATATAACCAATTTTGCAGAATCGGTATTGAGCTAATTATCTAAAATTGCACTAGAATCCTCATAATTATTAAAAATAACAAAATGATCCTAATACTTCAACATTCACCCAAATCTTCTTTCTCCTCCTTCCTCAATTCGTTTCTTGTAACTCTCTGTTCATAAACAGATTCTTGATTCCAAATTGTTGCAATAGATGATGGTGTTGCTGTTTTCCTAAAGCTTTGGTTAACAAGTCTGCAACCTGTTCCTTACTGGTAATATGAGACAACTGAATAATTCTGAGTTGTTGTTTTTCCCGTACAAAATGACAATCAATCTCGATGTGCTTCGTCCTCTCGTGAAACATTGGATTTGCAGCAATTTGTATCGCTGCCTTGTTGTCACAGAACAGCATAGCTGGCTTTTCAAATGAAATGCCCAACTCTGAGAAAAGACCTCGAAGCCAAATCAATTCCGAAACAGTTACTCCCAAACTCCGATATTCGGCCTCAGCACTCGACCTCGATACCGTGTGTTGTTTCTTTGCTTTCCAAGACACCATCGCATTCCCAAGTCTAACACAATAACCCGTGACAGATTTGCGAGTAAACGGGCATGTAGCCCAATCACTGTCACAATATGCAGTGATTGTATCCATTCCATTATTTGCAGCAAAATAAATTCCCTGTCCAGGACATCCCTTCACATACCGAATCACCCTTAATGCAGCATTGAGATGGGATTCCTTTGGTGATTTGAGAAACTGACTTAAATGCTGAACGGAATATGCAATGTCCGATCTCGTCATAGTAAGGTATAAAAGCTTACCCACAATCCGTCGATATCGACCCGGGTCACTTAGAAAGTTGTCTCCTGAATTGAGACGAAAAGTTTCATCAAATTCAACAGTTGTCATCTTGGTGTTCACTTCCATGGGAGTAGGTGCAGATTTGGCCTTCAAGAGACCTACCTCTTCAATAAGTTCAAGAGCATACTTTCGTTGATTGATTACTCTCCCTTCTCTTGATCGAGCAACTTCAATTCCAAGGAAGTACCTCAGCTCCCCTAAATCTTTCAACTTGAAGTGAGAATGTAACACATTTTTCAATTGAGAAATCATGTGCTCATCCGATCCGGTTATCAATAAGTCGTCCACATACACAAGGAGATGTACCTGTTTTCCTTGATCACATTTGGTGAATAAGGAATAGTCATGTTTGCTCTGTTCATAACCATTAGAAACCAATGATTCAGTGAGCTTTATGTTCCATTGCCTTGAGGCTTGTTTGAGGTCGTATAACGACTTTAACAACCTACAAACCTTCCTTTCCTTAGTTTTGACAGCATCGGAATGAAAATATCCCTGTGGTATCTCCATGTATACTTCCTCCTCCAAATTACCTTGAAGGAACGTGTTATTGACATCCATTTCATAGATGTTCCAACCTTTTGCAGCTGCAATAGCAAGTATGCTTCTGACAGTCACCATCTTAACTACTGGAGAAATATTTTTGGTGTAATCAGTACTTTCCTTCTGAGTGAAACCTTTGGCAACCAGTCTCGCCTTGTGCCTCTCCAAGGTTCCATCGGAATTGTATTTTGCCTTATATACCCATCTACACCCTATAGCTTGCTTGTTGTGTGGCAAAGTGACTATATCTCAAGTGTGGTTTTCCTCTAAAGCTGTAATCTCCATATTCATTGCTGAAACCCATGCTGAATTTTTAACAGCATCTTCATATGAGTGTGGTTCTTGAACTTTCGTAATGGAGCTTAAAAAACTAGCATACTCAGTCGACATATGAGTATAATCAACCGAGTCACACGCCAAGACGAAATCTTTGTGTCATGCTGGTTTCTGAATTGCCCGAGATGATCTTCTGACAGGTTGAGTTGCTGCGGGTGGAGTTGCATCTGATATAGATTCAGCATCATCTGATTCATGTTCAACATGATTCTCCTGATTCCCTTCCTCTTCATGAGATGATTGCAGTGGTTCATCCTCAAATATATCCAGCGATGGTAATACAAAATGTTCTGAAGTTTCCAAATCAGTTTGGAATGGAAAGACCTGTTCTTTAAAAACGACATCTCGGCTCACAAAAATTCTGCGAGTCTGAAGATCCAACAACTTATACCCTTTCTGAGTTGGTGAATACCCGATGAATGCTGCTGCAGCAGAGCGCGGAGCTAATTTATCCTTGGTTCCTAGAATGGTCGCATAACAAAGGCATCTGAATACGCGTAGGTGATCCACAGATGGAGGTTTCCCATGTAGCATCTCGAATGGGGATTTTCCATTAAGAACAACCGACGACATAAAATTAATTAAGTAGCATGAAGTGAGGACACAATGATCCCAATACTTATCTGGAAATGAAGCTTGAATCTTGAGAGCTCAAGCTATTTCCAGAAGATGTCGGTGTTTTCTCTCGACGATTCCATTCTGTTGAGGTGTGCGGACACAACTTGTTTGATGGATAATACCAAGAGATTCGAACAACTCTTTACTCAATCCATTGCAAAATTCAGTACCGTTATCACTTCGAATAATTTTTACTGTCTTCTTGAATTGATTTTTGATCATAAGAAGAAAGTTTCTCAGGTGTAAAACAGTGTCATACTTGTGTCGCAGCAGAAAAATCCATGTCGTGCGCGAATAATCATCTACAATCAGAAAATACCGAGAACCATCATTTGTGGGTGTATTATAAGGACCCCATAAGTCCAAATGTATTCATTCGAAAGGTGAATCGCTGCGAGAAGTACTATTCGGAAAAGGGAGTCGTGTTTGCTTGGCCAAGGGACAAACTGAACATTCACTGATACTCAATTCTTCATTCATACTAACAGCAAATGGAAATAGTTTTCTCAGTTGAACAATAAGAAGATGTCCAAATCGTTTATGCCATAACGACAGACTATGATTATTGACTCGACTAGACCAATCTACTGAACTATCAGCAGCTGTGCGATCTGCTACGTTATTCAGCACTTTCGGCATCACCTTTGGCAGCACCTTCGGCTGGTTTCCAACTTCTGTACCCTTGATATAGTAAAAGCCATTAGATTCCCTGCCAATCCCCCTTATCTTCCCACTTGAAAGGTCCTGAATCACCATCAAATTTGGAAAGTATATCACACAACAACCCAGATCACGAGTTAGCTTCGAAACAGAAACCAGATTGTATTTAAATTCTGGTGCTAATAGAACTTGCTGTAATTTCAGTGTGTCACCGAGAGTGTAATCACCAATATGAGTGATCGGTGAGGTCTCTCCATTCGGTAAGTGAACCTTTCTATTACGAGAGACATTCTCAAAAGAATTACTAAGCAGGCTGGAATCACAAGTCATGTGATCTGTGGCACCACTGTCCACTATCCAATCCAAATCAGAAGAACTACATGAAGACCCACAAAAGAACATACCTGCCATATTCACTTTGGTATTAGAATCCCCTTTAAACTTGACAAACTCCATCATCTGTCGAATTTGATCGGGTGTGAACTGAGGCAAAACAGGGATGGATGTATCAGGGGCCGATGTATCAGTATTACAAGATGGGTGCTCAGACTTAATATCTCCAGAAAATGTAGCATTGTTTGTCGCGCAACGCTTCTTGACGTGATCGGGAACTCCATGCTTCCTCCAACATTTGTCTTCCTTGTGTCCTTTCTTACCACAGAAAGAACAACTGATGTCCTTGAAGTCCTTCTTCTATCTGTAAGAATTCGGATTACCAGCATACATAGCCACAGATCGGTCAGCACCAGCACTAGAGTCATTCACACACAAGGCTGTGTTCTTGTCATAAAAAACATCAGATATACTTCCAACCACCATCCTCTGATTCTCTTCTTGTATGAGAACAGAATAAGCATGATTCAGTGTTGGCAAATGTGTCATCATTAACAAATTAGAATGTATCGCAGCATACGGCTCATTTAGATCGATTAAAAACTGAATAAGTTTTTGTTTCTCACGGTTGGCTATAACTTTCGGAGAGCTCACACAGGTAGTACAGAGACAGTCATCTTCATCATCAGCAGCAAGTTCATCCCACAGCATTTTCAGTTTGCCAAAATAGTTTGCGATAGAAAGATTACCTTGACGAACGTGGTAAATCTCCCTGCTCAGATGAAATATCCGCGTTCCGTCTATCTTGGAGAAACGCTCACGAAGCTCTTCCCATACCGAGTGAGTTGTTGGGTTGTAAATCATCCCGTGTGTCAAATCTTTAGACACGGAGTTAAGAATCCATGCCTTCACGACTGCGTTGCAGCGGTCCCAGCGATGTTGAAGCGGCGCAACAACAGAACTTCGCGGACATGTTCCATCCATGAAACAAAGCTTGTTCTTCACCAGGAGAGCATCAGAAATAGCACAGTGCCAGTGATGATAGTTTTCCGACCCAGTGAGCTGTGTAGAAACGAGAGAAGTTCCCGTTGAATCGGAAGGATGCAAGTAGAGCACATCATCTGAAGGAACTTCACTGACTCCAGAAGCTGTTCCGACCCGTGGCCAGGGATTCGCCGTAGCAGAGGATTGCGTCGTCATTCTTGATTAAGAAATTGAGCTGCCCAGAATGCACAGCTCTGATACCATGAAAAGAAAATGCAGAATCGAAAGAATTCTGGAAGAAAGCAAATTCTGTTTTCTTTCTTGATTTTGATAAAAAGGATGTACAACATATATAACCAATTCTGCAGAATCGGTATTGAGCTAATTATCTAAAATTGCACTAGAATCCTCATAATTATTAAAAATAACAAAATGATCCTCATACTTCAACAAAATAGACCCTCGAAACTTCTCTCTACCATCGGTGTCTAACTCACATTGCGCAAAGAAACGCTGAAGAGAGGCGTGAGACGAAGAAGATGGCTTCTTCCCAAGGAGTGTGAGACGAAGAGGGAGGCGGGAGGGGGTGAAGACATGCAACGGCGTGAAGCGAGAAGGAGAGTTATGTTAGAGAGGAGAAAGGGTGATTGATAGTTAGGTTAAACTTAATAGAAATTGGTCTCTTTTATTTTTTATTTTTAAACAATGGTTCAATTCGGTTTAGTGGTGGTCCTATTGGTTTAGTTGGTGTTGTTAAATTTTAGTGACGACAATATATCATAGTTGTTTGTGCATTATTGACATCAACAATAATCGCCACTAAATAAACTATTTTACCAAAATAATTGAATTTGTTACTGAATGACTATACTAATGTCGACAATATATTGACACGCAAACCTATTGTTACATTTTCTCTGCTACTTATGTTTTAACGACGACAAAATTGAGTAGTTACGACAAACAACTGTTGCTCTTATCGATATATTTATGACAAAACTTTTCGCATTTGAATATGTACATTTACAACGGTAAAGTCATCTGTTACTGATAGAGTCATTTAACATCAAGTATTGGTTGACATTACACATTCATCCATGTAAAAAATAAAGTGACTACAAAAATTAACACTAAATGTATCTTATAACAGTGGAAAACATATTGTGTCTAATAAGTAATAATAACGACAACAAAAACCGTCGACACAATAACCATATTTTTAACTACAACAGTTAGCATCAACATGAAAGAACTGTCGTTGTTGCAACAACTTCTTATAGTGGTGGTTGGAGGGGATGAACTGGCTCTGCAAGGTATGATTTTGAATCCGAATTCGAAATCTAGCATTGTAATTGTCAGATCTGCAAGATTTAACCCATAAATTGTTGTTGGGTCCAATACCTAGAAAACTTATTTTTGGGTTGCAATACCCTAAAAGTGATTTTCGGGGTTCGAAATCCAAAAATCAATTTGTGGGTATCAAATTGATTTTTGAATATTAAACCCAGAATTGATTCTACCCGAGTTCGGTTTTGAAGAAGAAGATGAAGAAATCGTCTTGAAAAAAATAAATAAAGAAATTGTATCTGAAAAAGAAAAAGGTGAAATTGCATGGCTGGATTTTTGTTGAAATCCTTCAAGGTTTTTCGTAATTGCATTTCCCTCGATTTGAACTTGATAATGCGTTTTGAACGAAGATCAATATTAAATAACAAAGCAAAAAATTGGGAAGGGTAATTTGATGATCTAGGAAGGGGTAATTTAATCATTTTACATGTTGGAATAGTCATTTAACAGAGAAAATAAACGGTGAACAGTAAAAATGAACAAATAGTCACATGACCAAACATGTATAACCGTTGTGCACAAGTTATAACCAATTAGTCACATGAGTAAAGATAAGTAACCATTGAGTATATTAACCCTAATTTTTATAAATGATTATAAATCTATCAAATTATGTATACCAGATAAAACATTCTAAATGTTTTCCTATTTTCTTTCAATAATTTTTCCGCCTATATAGACTAGGGTTTTTGAATCATGTCTGCGTGCGTCTTATCGTGCATATCAATACATTTATCGTGTTATATCATACACGAAAAGAATTTTTTGTGAGTGTTCAATTAGTTAGTAGTATATTCACAAGCGAAATTCATAAGGAAATATAAAAAATAAAGAACTACTCATAGTAAAAATTATGAATTCAAACATTAAATTTTACGAGTTTTTAATGTAAAATTGTTATACTCTAAAAATTAAACAATTAAATTGATTTTTAAAAGTTATTAAACGAGACTTATTTATAAAAGTACTAGAAACTCAAATTTACTAGTCCAACTTTATTGTGTTTTCATGTGTATCGTATTATGATACCTCAACACGACATGAAAATTATCTCATATTATCGTGTTCATGCTATCATTGTATCGTTTTGTCATATATTTTCACAAACACGTTTTTTTCCGTGTGTGTTCGTGTTACATAAAATGTTGTGAGACCTACTATAAACTCAGTGTAATCCTTTATATATCATTTTTTTCAATCTTAGTTTTTTTTCCTATATTTATTAGTTGTATAGATATATAAAAAAACATTAACAATGAATATATTAAGTTATCATAAATTAATGGTAAAAAAATTTAAATACCTCAATTTTGATCACCTTACACAAAAATAATTAATCTTCATTTTTTTGAATTGCACTACATAAACTTTTGAAAAACAAATGCAAAAAACTATTTTCGTCAAATTGTCTGTTAATTTTTATGGATCTGGATTTATTTTTTTAACCCTAGACTTATTTATGTTTAAATTTACTCCAGATATTAAATTCATTTGCAATTTAGTCCTTTCATACTTTTTAATTTATTAAACTAAAATATGCATGGGAAAATATTAAAATTTAGAAAATAAATATAATCCTGCAAAAACGTACAAAAATACAAAACGCTGAAAATAATTTTATTATTCAAAACAAAATAAAAACAAATTTCATTACGTCATACTCTAAATATGAAAAATACAATTTTGTTATAATAATATAATTTGACTTTTTAAATTCTTAAGATATGAAATTTAGATTGTCTTGAATTCATATATTGTTTTTTTTTTTAAAAATGGTATTGTAAAGATAAAAAACAAAAACTATTTCACACACACACACATATATATATATATATTCTTTTTCAATATTATAATTTTAAAGAAAAACAGGTGTTTGTTTCTCTAGAAGTTGAGAAAAGTTTACTTTCAAAGCTAAACGTAAATGAAATTTAATACTTAAATTAAAATCGAACATAAAATTAGTTTAAGATAAATAAAAGGGAAAAATCTGAAAATGATACATGTTTGACGAAAATGGTTTTCCAACCCAGACAATAGTTTTTGATCCAACATGTTTGAAAATGATGGTAATTGCTACCTCCGTTACTTTTCGGTTAAAAAAATTTCATCAAATATTTTTCATATTTACAAAATTAACTAAATATTTTTCTAAATGTTACAATTAAACCCTACAAACTTATACTAATGTTTCAAACATGTCCCGACTCTATTCGAGCCACATCGGGGGTCCCCTAGCCAGGGTCCGAACTCAGACCTGGTCACCCAACCCAACCAGGTTCGGTCCAAACCGATTGGGGCCCCAATTGAGGGTCCTATGATTTGGGTCTGAACCCAGACCAGGTCGCCCCACCATGGGTACCTGGTGTGGGTTCAAACTCATACCATAAGATCCCCGATTGTGGCTCCATTGTAGCCCCGATCGGTTTGGACTGAACCTTCAATCGGGGGTGCTATGGTCTGGGTCTGAGCCCAGACCAGGTCCCTAGGTGATCTGGTATGGGTTTGGACCCTGACTAGGGGACCCCGGTGTGATTTGAATTGAGTCGTGACTTGTTTGAAATATTAGAGTAAATTTGTAAAGTTTAATTGTAACCTTTATAAAAAAATTTGATTAATTTTGCAAATATAAAAATATTTAACAAATTTTTTTAATAAAAAAGCAACGGATGTACAAATTAATCTCCATTACCAATTATCATCCGTTGAAAAAGTATTGGTGATTTTTTTTTTTTTTTTTAAAGAGTAAGATTAGATAACACTATATATAGTTCTTGAAGTTAAGGTAGCAATTGTTGATCCCCAGGGTAAAATCCAATTTTGAAAATACATGCAACTGCATACATCAACAACCAAGTGGCGGGATCTCTGCATGCAAACTCTTCCCTAATTCCCTTCCTTCTCCGCCTCAACGGCGCTCCGAATCTCTCTCTCTCACACGAAAGTATCGTCCTCCATTAATAACTTCTATAACTTTCCTCTTCTCTCTCCTCACGATTCTCTTTTCCGTCATCTTCTCCACTAGTCAATGCGACATCACGCCTCCTCCTCCAGTTTTCATGCTCTCGTGATCCACTGCTGATCAGCTCCATTGCTCTCCGCTACCTCGTCGAAGCTCCTGGTGCGTCGAGGCTCTACCCTAACTAAATAAGCAGCGACATGAAAGGTAAGCACGCCGCCGACGCCGAGAAAGAGGCAGAGAAGCGAAAGTATCCGATTGGACCGGAACATTACATCCTCTATGAAGAGATTGGCCAAGGCGTCAGCGCCTCCGTCCACCGCGCCCTCTGCGTCCCCCATGATGAGGTCGTTGCTATTAAGATTCTCGATTTCGAGCGCGACAATTGCGACCTGGTATCTCCTGTTTCCTCTGTTCTGTTAAGTAAATCTGGATTTGAATAATCCTTTGTTTCACTTTCCTTATTCATTCCGCTGAATCCTGATTAGCTCTATAATCAAATGTGCATTCGTTTCTGGTTACTAAAGCTATGATTGTTTTTCATTCTTCTTATGGTTATTGTTGCGTACGTGCTGCCATAAGACTTAAGAGGACATGAATCACAGTTTGCGTGCTTTTTGGTTTGTATCTAGGGCTTGAATAGAATGATTTGTAGTTAAATATATAATTATAGCAACGCTGTTGATGTGAATTTCGATTTTCTAGAAGAACTTGTCAATCCTATTTCCAGTATGATTGATGAATCTTCAGGGTAAAAATTGGTCACATTAAATTTTCCATTTTTTTGCTGTTCTTAGATGCTTGTAAGATAAATATATGTTTCTGAGGATCTGAGTGCCCTAAAACGTTTTGAAGAAAGAAAAAGTGTTACGCAGATTGAATGAATGATCTCTCTAAAAGAATGTCTAGAACCAGGAATTGTGGCTCAATACTAGCTGTTTTCTAACATCTAAATAATAGCAACTGTGTTACAATAGCTCATAGATCTTGTTTTTCTATAACAGAATAACATATATCGTGAAGCGCAAACAATGATCTTGGTTGACCACCCGAATGTACTGAGGGCGCACTGCTCATTTGTTAGCGATCACACTTTGTGGGTTATCATGCCTTTCATGGCAGGGGGTTCTTGTCTTCACATTCTGAAGGCTGCATATCCTGATGGCTTTGAGGAGGTTGTTATTGCCACAGTACTAAAGGAAACATTGAAGGGTTTAGAGTACCTTCATCATCATGGCCACATTCACAGAGATGTAAAGGTATATATTTTAATTCATCACCTTTCAAAGCTGTAATACATGGCATATATTAGTTTATCCATGTGTTTACCTTTTTCAGGGGTTCACTGGACCATACTAGATTACTAACGGATTATAGATATTGACACATAATACAGACAACAACAGTTATTTTTTATGCATTTTTGTTAAAGAATTTATGAGCTCTGCAATCTCTTTATCACAGAAGGCGCTGTAATATGATCTCATCCCTCGATCAATAAATAGAGCACCTGAACTCTACATTCTGATTGCGGTGCTATAAATCAGTAACTATAGCCATTTTTTCTTGAGTGAGGAAGGATTTGTATATCCCAGTGCTAATTGATATGAGTAATTAAAGGAGAAAAGTTGAAAACTTTCTCAAATCCTTGTCTTGATTGAATATACAATATTTCTCTTGCATCATTGTATTTGAAGGCATGGATGCACTTACGTTTCAACAAACATGCTCTCTTGCAGGCTGGAAATGTACTTATTGATTCACGAGGTGCAGTAAAACTTGGTGATTTTGGGGTTTCCGCATGTCTTTTCGATTCTGGTGATAGGCAGCGCACTAGAAATACATTTGTGGGAACCCCCTGTTGGTAAGGCTTTCTAAACATTGCTAATCTGGATCGTCAATCAGCAAGCTCAGATTCATGTGGTGATATATTTTTTGAATATTTCAAATGCACATACTGTTCATTCACATAAAATAGATGTTAGTTGAACTTAGTGTCTGTCTGATAGTTAATGGACTAGTCAATGTTGGGCTACGAGCATCTTATGCATCACATAAAGTGTTTCTCAGAGGATCTACCCTGAATAATTCAGGGCTAAGATACTTAACCCAAATATTGTCTTACGTTTTATTCCCCGTGTCATTTCCAATTGGAATTTGATGGAGGTGTTTTGTCTTTTAAGGATGGCGCCCGAGGTTATGGAGCAATTGCATGGTTATGATTTCAAGTCAGCATTTTTCCTTCTGCTCTTCTCTTCTCATTTCATTTGTCTTCTCATTTTTTACAACCTTAGATTTTCTGTTTATGGTATTCATGCAGAGCTGATATCTGGTCCTTTGGTATAACTGCACTTGAGCTTGCCCATGGCCATGCTCCATTCTCAAAGTATCCTCCCATGAAGGTGTGTATTTTAAAAAATCCATGGAAGATGTGTCCCATGATTTAACTGAAAAGCTTCATGTTTTTATCACTCTAGGTGCTTCTTATGACCTTGCAAAGCGCACCTCCTGGTCTTGACTATGAGAGAGATAGGAAGTTCTCTAAGGTTCCTTTATGATTTGGATGTGTTTTTGATTGTTTTATAGGTAAGTCCTTGAACTAAACTTGTTAAATTGTTTCGGTTTCTGCAGTCTTTTAAGCAGATGATTGCAAGTTGTTTGGTTAAAGACCCATCGAAAAGGCCTTCAGCAAGGAAACTCCTTAAGCATTCATTTTTCAGACAAGCAAGATCTAGTGACTATATAGCACGTACCCTTTTGGAAGGTTTGCCTGCTCTTGGTGATCGTATTCAGGCATTAAAGGTATGTACACCATGCTTTGATGTAATTTAGAGATTATCGTTCTTGATTCTTAAGATGAGCTCTAATTGCATAATGATCTATCTATTTGTGCTGCAGAGAAAGGAAGAAGATATGCTCGCGCAGAAGAAAATGCCTGATGGACAGAAGGAAGAATTATCACAGGTTTGTCAATATTTAGATTTTTGTTAGAATAGAATATGAAGTATTTCTTTTAAGAACAGAACAAGATGTAAGATGAACAAAATGAGGAAGTTACTAAAACTAGTAAATTTGCATGAATTTCTTTGTAAATGCCTGTTTCTATACCTTAACACTGTTTGTGTACTTCGGAAAGACCCAAATTGCTTTATTATTTTGTAATTGTTAGCTAATAAAATTTCTGTTCCTTTAGTCTTCTTTTCATGTTTTTTCTTTCATTACCAAATTAGTCCAGTCCTTCATTGTTGTGTTTTCTTTTGTGCAGAATGAATATAAAAGAGGAATAAGTAGTTGGAACTTCAATCTTGACGACGTTAAAGCTCAAGCCTCTCTGGTAAATCTACATCTATGCAGCTCTTCACTTTGATGTCATGTCTGAGTATTATCTTATATTTCTTTATATATTTTCATCGTTCTGACAGATTCAGGATGTTGAGGAACATGTATCTGACAATAACCATGAAGAAGGTAGCAGTTCTTTATCTGCATTGGAAGGCAATGATAAGCGACCATTGCAGTTTTCTTCCTCTAGCAATTGTCCTTCTGATGCGGTAACTCAAGATTTCTATAAAAACACCAATGTTTTAGGAAAATAGAGACTTCCTGACTCTGTTATTCTCTATTTCTTTATAGGAGGATAATGAAGGTGTGCAGAACCAGCCAGCTATTCTTCCATTTGTTGACCCTACAAGAACCACAACCATGTAGGCCTCTGCGTATACTATTCTACTTTGTCCAATATTCTGATATTTTCAATGAGTACTTACTGAGATACAAAAGTTTTTCTAAAAGAAAAATAAAATAAATTTAATCTTCTTTATTAATCCACAGAAGTGAAAGACTCGAGGATGAATCTGATATTGCTAGTTCAAGTCACTATGTACATAATGAAGACAACGAAAACAAATCTAATGAAAGGCATGACCCAGACATGGCAAGAGTTCTGGATGCTATTAGTGCTGTTTCTAACCCGAGGAGGGTAGGTTCTTCTGGAAGCATCAGCTTACCAGAGGTTCCTGCTCGACTCTGTCGAATGGACAGGTACGTTCAAATATCTTCACTCCCCAGTTTTCATATATTATGAAAAGGGAATCTATTTCGTAGTTTTCTTCTTCCACCAGTCACAGTTAGTATCTTCTTTGATTACCACGTTGTATCTCCTCTTATTTGTCAATAAATATGATCTGTATTTCTTATCAGTGAAAAGAACATACCCAATCTGGTAGCTGCTTCCTCAGCGGATGACATCCTCTCTGACCTTCCTCCTAAGGCTAATAAGCCATCAGGCACGTGCCGAGATTGTTCCGAGTTTTAAACTCTTGTTTTGCCTCTGCTGATTCATGGAATAACAGTTTTGAGGAAACAGATGTTTGCTTCTTTTTTTTTTCATGCTGAGGTGTAAATTGCAGGAACAAATGGCGATGATGCTGACGACAAAGCTAAAATCCCCGTAGTACAGCAAAAGGGACGTTTTAAAGTTACATCAGAGAATGTCGACTTAGAAAAGGTGTCTTTAGATCTGATGCTAAGCCCCTTCTCCCCTTCTTTGAATTTTAATCGACATATGCGTGTTTACACACACACACACACACAAGTGTGTCTCATTTTGGCCTTCTGTTTCAGGTGGCACCATCTCCTACTCTGCAAAAAAGTTACAGCATGCAGGTGCTTTAGTGTAAATGGTTAAGTTCGAGAAGCATTTTTACATCTTATTAACATGACGCTCGTCGTTTTGACTTTGGAGTTTAAAGTTCTTGATTTTGAAAACTAAAATGCGGTCAAATTATTCGTTTATAAACCAGCATTTTAAAACTTCCTAGATATATAAAGAAAAACAACTGTTGCAGCATGGAGGACCAATTTGTTATTATTCAACATCGAATCATCTCTTAGGAAACTGTATTTATAATGCTAATGTGGGTTATTTAGGTCATTACACAGCACAACACTGCTGCATTATCACCGCTGCAATTACCATCCGAACCAGTTTGTGGAAATTCCCTCTATGGAATTTTGCAGTCAGCTTTACAAGCAAACGTTCAACAAAGAGTAAGGGTTGATTTAACATAGTAGTTCCATATACGACTTGAAATGATATTGATTACTTAGTTCAGTAATTCTTTTGTTTCTACAGGAATGCATCCTAACATTAATGAAACAGGTTACTGCTGGGGAACTCACAGGTGAAAGCAGTGAACCTCCCTTTTACATTGGTAGCAATAGCATGCATATACAGTGTATTGAATTCGTAATCGTAATATTACTATTTCTTCTTCCTCCAGTTCATCGTGCTGGTGATACAGGTGTCACACACCTCAATAATATTATGCCTGAGAAATCATTGGTAAGCAGATATACATTTACTGCATCAGTGCATGAGTCGTTTCTTCTCTTAGATTTTTTGGTCAGTATATGTTGAATTGCCAAATAGAGGCAGAATTCACTGTGTTTTTTTTACTAAAATAACTAGATATAAGAGAACCTATCTTTGCTTGTATTTGGTGATCCAATCTTTGTGCATTTCAACCCTGGTAAATAATTTTCTTAAACCCTCATGTTATCTAAGAGAACCTAACCGAATCCAAGATAGTTTTGTCTTGAGCATGTTGTCTGTCTTTGTTTATAAAATTACCTTGAAATTTTCATGAACTACCTTGAGGAGGATTTATAGAGGCTTAATTTTGCTACTCTTTATTCATGAGGTAATATAACGACAAATCATTATCGTTATTTTGGAAATGAAGTTTTACTATCTCCTTTATGGGAGGGAGAATTTGATTCCACTTGTTAAAATTTTATGTGATGTTTTGCAGCTAGAATCAGCCCACGACAGAGAAAAGGAGTTGCTTCACGAGATAACCGAATTGCAGTGGAAGTAAAATACTGATTTCTCTTAAATTACCATTTTCTTTTTGATTGATTTTACTCCTTAAGGGATCGATACTAATTGATCTTATCTTAATTTCGTGGGGTAGGTTCATACGCGCCCAAGAAGAGCTCAAAAAGCTTAAAACCGATAATAATTCTCAGGTAAAAATCAGTTCCTTTCATCCTTGTAAACCCGATAATTGGTCTGTGATTGATTCAACTTTGACAAGGCAGATACGATGTTTTTTACCTTAGTATTAATTTTCGTTAACAAACTCTTTTATAGGGAATCAATTTTTTTTTTAAAAAAGTCATAAAATACAAGCAAAATAGCAAATTACCCGTCCTTCGGTAGTAAAAAAAGTGTAGCGACTGTCTATTGTATTATTAAAAGTATAATTGTCTACCTATTTATCAAAGTTTTTTTTTTCCCTCTAGAGAGCACAAGCACAGTCAATTTTATTTTATTTTTACATTTTAAATAACACAGTTTTATAATGGTTGTCATCTTGCGTGGTCCATCTTATTCCAGACTGAAGAGAAGATCGCACAGAAGTTGCCATCAAAGACGGATGGAGATTGAAATATTAATATGTTCCGAATAACAAGATTTGATTAACAGCACAGTAAGTTGTTTAACCTACTACTTATTGATAGTTGTGTCAATCTCTAGTGTACCCCATGCCGATGGTCATGATTTATGGCTTAGTAACACACACTTGTGATTCGATAGATTCTTTCAATGCATCTGATTTGAATCGGAATATATGCGTCGTGTGTGCGGTAATCTTGAACATCGTAGACGACTTTAGTTTGTCATTAATCATTATGGTCACTAGTAGGCGTGGCCTTTCCCCTGCTATTCAATGTTCTTTTTACCGTATCGAACTCGGAACATTTGGTATCCAGGGGAATGAATACCTACACTACACAACGACAAATTGTAGATCTTAATTAAATGGGAAGGGAACTATATACGAAAGATCATTTATGCATAAATTTTGCCACATAAGTTATTATCACGTATTTGTTTAATTTTTAATTAATATATATAAACAATTAGAAATATTTTTTTAGTAAATTAAAAAATATTTTTAATGACTAATAGAGCTTATAAAATAATAATATATTTCCTATAAATAAAATGTTGTACACTGTATATTTATAAGAAAAATATTTTATATAATTATAAGAATACTCAAGAATATTTACTCTATAACTTTTGAAAGAATCTATTAGCAGATTATTCAATACTTCTTACAAACCACACTTTATAACTATTCTTGTTCTTGTTTTATTTATTCTAAAAAATAAAATAAAAAGTTATGAAAAATATTTGAAAATAACCTTACCAAAGGAAAAATAAAATGATTGAATAAAATATATAATATTTTTAAAAAATATTGAACCTTTGAGGTTTATCCTTTTTAAAGTTTTTGTTTTTCATTTTGTTAAAGTAAATATCACAATTATTTTTTACAAAATGTTTTTTGAATTTTCCCAAATTTTTAAATAAATTTAAATAGTGTTTTTGTTATTTATTCGAATAAAAAAACTGATATAATTTAAATGGTAAATTTGTCAAATCTACTGTTTGTAGTAATATTTTTTTTTTCGAGTTACGTTCTCGTTAGGGCTGATCATGGGCGGGCCGGGGCGGTCCTGAAGGCAAGACCGAGACCGAAATTTCGGTCTTGCCTTCTAGAGGACCGAGACCGACCTCGGCCAAAAAAGCCCACCCGAGTCGGTCTTTCATGACTCAGGCGGTCTCAGTCTTGGACCGAATCTGTACAAAAAAAATTATGAGTTCACGGTATTCTTCAGTAAAAGAATAGTTCACCTCTAAAAAAAATACTATGAACTCACTATATTATTTAGTAAATTTATCAGGATGCAGCTTTTATAGAGATAGAAAACCTCCAAAATCCACATTCCTTTCGGTGTGGTATTATAAAAATCTCAAATCCACATTCATTCGGTCTGGGCCGGTCCTAAAAATGTTTTGGGGGAAAAAAAACCGAGGCTGAGACCGACCTTGAAGAAAAAAACATATCCGCTCGATCTCGGGCCTAGTCGGGTGCCGATCTTGGACCAATCTTGTCAGAATTTCGGTCCTACAGTCTTTTTTTATCACCCCTAGTTCTCGTTGGTATTTTCGTGATCTCATATTAAAATGGTATGACCGCAAACACATGAGAAGAGTGTAAAGGGTCTTCTTAACCATTATTCTAAAAGGAGTAGGATAAAATTTGATCAAAGGTCTTATCAGTGTTATCATGATCGGTGGTCGAATTCGGTCGGACCGTAAACCGGTCATAATACGAGTTTGATTCTTTTAAAAGACTGAAGTCCAAAGTGAATCCGATTTGATAGCTAAAAAACGGAGGAAGCAATTCAAAAATTACCCTAGAAAATACAAATCTAATACTAAAAAACCCAATTTTTACGACAAGATTTAAAATATTCGCATAGTGTGGTAAAACCGAGCTCAAGAAAGGAATTGAGCAGAAGGGGTTGGGTGACGATTTCAGAAGAAACCTTATCAGTCTTATTGATGTTCGAAACAAGAACTGGCGCAACAATAAAAGATGAATAATGGATTTGAGGTCTACAAGACTGTATCTTAGTTGACTTAAAAGAGAATCCAAATTCTTCCGTTCCGACTGTGTTCTCGATGGCCTATTTATATGAGATGCGAACGAAAATTTGACAGAGAGGGCTGTTGGAGAGGGGAGAAGAGGAGAGACACGCTTATTTGGAGGGGATAAAGAAATAGTTTCGGTGGGGGCAGGCGAGAAGGTGGATGGCATGGAATTGTAGAAGGATGAGTTAAATGCAGGATAAGAAAGGTAGGAATGGATTATCGAAGAACCCATCCGTCCATTTGGGAGTTCCCTTATTGGTTCGAATGTTGATCCCGTTCTAATAATCGTAGTCTTAACCATCATTCTAATGTCCAACAATATATGATGAGAGATGAGAGAGAGTGCGATAGAGAGAGAAACAAAAAAATCCCTAAATTCTATGGCACAGAAGGTGTTTGGTTTTTGGTCTGAGTGAACTTCCAGCAGCCTAAGTCAGCGTCTCCCAGCTCCCTGCTCCTTAAGCTCCCAGCTCCTTCTTGCTTCAGGTCTGCGCCCTCTAGCCTTGGAGGATCCCTCTCACACCTAGTCTTTTCCTGTGTGTGATTCCATCATCTACGCGGAACCGATAATTGCAAGGATTAGAAAACGGCAAGTCCGATTTCCCTTCTCTTGTTTGCGCTAACCATTTTTGACGCACTGATTTACCTGCCCGCCTTGCCTAGCCTGTGTGTATTTCCTTTTCTGATCTATTTTGCAGGAAGGGGAAACTTTGGTGAAGATATCTGGGCATGACATCTATGAGCGAAGGTGGGGATGTCCCCCGGCGTGACCGTCTTCCCCTCGTCCCAAAACCCCCCAAGCAAAAAGCATTTCGGGCAGTGGGTAAGATGATTGCCCAAAAATCTGTTCACAATACTGCGGTATTCACTGTGTTGAAGGCAGCTTGGTTGAAGTTCGGTATGGTCAAGATGTCTGAGTTGGAAGGGGGCATAATGGCATTTGATTTTGAGTCGGAATCTGACAGAGATAAGGTCCTGGATATGTCCCCCTGGGCAATCCATGGCCACTGCCTCAACCTTAAGAAGTGCCCGACCAACAGGAGCATGGGTGATGTAGAATTCGGGCAGTTGCAAATGTGGGTTCAGGTGCACGGGCTCAGTGCCGAGCTTATGAACATGGAGAATGCTAGACAGATTGCTAGTAGACTGGGAACCTGCTTGGACATTGACAGTGAGAAAGAAATGCACAATAGAGGATATATCCGGGTAAAGTCGGAGCTGAATGTTACCTACCCTATTTACCCTGGCTTCTGGTGGGTGAATGACAGGGGAGAGGATAAGTGGGCAAAGATCACATACGAAAGACTTTCGGACTTCTGCTTCGGGTGTGGGAAGTTGGGTCATACAGCTCAAGCATGCAACCTGGAAATAGTTGCATCGGAGGAGGATAGAAATCTGCCTATGTATGGCCCTTGGATCTCATGTCCAAGGCAGAGGAATATGAATGCGTGGGTTAAACCAGGAGGTGGGGTAAAAACCCCTCAACAGCAAAGGGACCTTTCACGTCGGTCTTGGCATGATATGTTGAAGGAAGGCACGCGTCTGCGTGCTATGAGCGGGAACTCGATCAGGCAGCCCAAGCAGGAAGTCAGGGATGGCTCTTCGGTCACTCCTCCCATCTTTACCTCTGTACAAGATGGGGGGGGCCTCAACATCATTGCCCACGGAGAAGCCTCATCTAGTATGGTAGCTAATCCGGGCATGTCTTTGGACCCCTCAGTTAAACTGGAAGACGCCTTTGACCTAAACGAATTACCACCCGTGGAAGAGGAACATTTACCTACTACTAACAGTTTTTCCAGTGCCAACATATGCTGCATACTCCGTTCGGTCAGGACCTGAATCCCTGGCAAACCTCCTTATCCCTATCCTCTACACCGTCCACTACATCCATCCCCTCCCACCCTAAACCAAGCCAATCCAACACCCTCGACCCACCCCACGCCCACCCCCTCCCAGCCCTCCCATCCACCCCTGCTACCCTATCCCTCCCTGCACCACCACCCTGTGCCTTATACCCCCTTGCTGTCCTGAGCCTCCCTCTAAATCCCCTCCCCATTACACCTACTCCCTCCGAAGCCCTATCCCTCCTCCAACCCCTACCCAACACAAACCTGCCTTTCCTTGCTCTTACGGGCCCTGTCTAGCCCCTCCTGTCCACCACCCTCCTGCGGCCAGCCCGAAACGAAACGAAAATTGGATGGGAACTCTAGTAAGCTTCCCGTAGAAGCTATGAAGGGAAGGAAAGCTAACACCAAGTCGGTGGCTTGGAAGCCACGCCCCGCAAAAAACAAGTTACTCCCTATCAAACCCGAGACTAGAACTGTGAAGGATCAAGTAAGTAATGACCAAAGAAGACCGGATTCTGGTGGCTGTTCCAAAACAGCCACACGGGATCCATGAGTATCCTGTCTTGGAACTGTCAAGGGTTAGGGTCTCCCTTGACAGTTCGTCACCTAAAATACCAAGTGAGAAGACTCAGGCCGGAGATTATCTACCTCATGGAAACTAAGCAACCGGAGTCTTCGTGTGAGAGAGTACGAAGGGAGATGGGAGTGGCGAACGCTATGTATGTTAACCCGGTGGGGTTAAGTGGTGGAATTGCAATTTGGTGGACGTCCGATGTGGGAATCCGATTTACCCACATCAGTAAGAACATTGTGGAAGGTGAGGTCCAGTTTGGACTGCATGGGTCGAAATTCTACGTATCTTGGATTTATGGTGACCCCGACTTTAGGAGGAGGACCGTGGTGTGGGATCGGCTGCGTGCTTTGGGGTCTTCTAGAAGGGAGCCTTGGATCCTTCTGGGGGACTTTAACGATATACGATACCAATGGGAAAAGGTCGGGGGTCGTCTTAAGGACCAAAGGAAGATCGATGGATTCAATAGTCTCCTCCATGATCTGAATTTGGGGGACTTAGGTTTGAACGGGCATATGCATACATGGTCTAATAACCGGGTTGGACCAGATCGGATTATTGAGAGACTCGATCGCGTCTTGGCTAATAGTAGATGGTCAACTGATTTTCCGGGGGCTCAATGTATACACGGGATTGCTGTGGGTTCTGATCATGTACCGATCCTACTCAAGCTGAAATTATCGGATAGAAGAGGTAAAAAAACTTTCAAATTCGAGAACATGTGGATGGAGAAGCCCGAGTGTATGCAAGTGATAAAGAAGGCGTGGGATCGTGGAGGTAGGATCCTGCACCCGATCGATTTCAATGATAAAACAAGAGCTTGTCGGATTGACCTTACGGCATGGAGTAAAAGCGCCTTTGGGAACAATCAAACTAGGATTACCGCAGTTCAAGCAAGGCTCGGGCAGATTGCGAGAGCTCATCAAAGTGACAGCCTCATTGTGGAAGAAAAGATCCTTAAATCCAAGCTCCATGCCCTATGGAAACAAGAAGAAATCTACTGGAAGCAAAGATCGAGGGTTCGGTGGTTACGGGAGGGGGACAGAAACTCGGCCTTCTTCCACCATACCACGCTAGACCGGAGAAGGAGAAACAAGGTGGTTCGGTTAATGAATTTGGGAGGAAATATTATGGATGAGGAAGGGGCGATTATGGAGGAGATTCACCGCTTCTTTTCGGGTTTATTTGATGCGGAGAGTCAGGTAGTTGGAGACCAGGGGACGGGTAGTATCTAGAGTTCGGAATGTCCTGATTCGATAGAGGGCCTTGGCACGGCCAGGGAACATCCCGTTATTCAGAACCAGAATCTGAACATTCTGGACTGTCTCTCCCGCGATGTCTCGGACAATATGAACTCGGGGCTCATTCAGGAGGCCTCGGAGGAGGAGATCAGATCTGCGGTGTTTCAGCTTGGGGGGTCGAGGGCTCCGGGGTCGGACGGTTTCTCGGGGTCTTTCTTCCAACGCTCATGGAAGGTCGTATGCCCAGATATCATCACCATGGTCAGTTCCTTCCTCACTACAGGTATTTTCCCCCCCTTTATCAACCATACTGATATTACCCTTGTCCCTAAGATACCTTCCCCTATGACTGCCTCTGATTTCCGCCCTATTAGCTTATGCAATTTTGCCTATAAAATTGTGTCAAAGGTCCTGGCAAACAGACTAAAAACCTGGTTGCCAGACCTTATCACCCCCTTTCAGAGCGCTTTTGTTTCAGGCAGACAGATACAAGACAACATCATTGTGGCTCATGAGATGGTGCACTACCTTAAAACTTCTCAAAACCGAAGGAGAAACAGGGATGCTCCGGACTGTGCATTGAAAATTGACATGGAAAAGGCTTATGACCGGGTCGATTGGGGATTCCTATTCCAACTCATGATCAGGAGAGGCTTTGATGAGAAGTGGGTTCAGTGGGTCAAGGAATGCGTCACTACCGTGACATACCGGGTTCTTGTGAATGGGAAGAGGACACAGTTGATCACGCCTAGGAGGGGTATTAGGCAAGGGGACCCCCTATCCCCTTACCTATTCATCCTCGTTGCGGATGTCCTCTCTAGGAGAATGGTGCAACGAGTTCAGAGGTTGGAGATCAGAGGAATACAACTGACCCGCGCTTGCCCGGAAGTTCACCACCTCCTCTTCGCTAACGACTCCTTGTTCTTCATCAAGGGGTCGGAGGGGAACACGAGAGCCTTGAAGGTAACGCTTGATGAATATTGTGAGGCCTCAGGTCAAAGGATTAATTTCGCGAAATCAGCTCTATATTGCGGAGGGACAGCCGACAGCCGTGCTGCTCTGGAGGTCGCAAACACGTTCGGTATGGCCTTAGTATCTGATCCCGGGAAGTACTTAGGCCTACCCTCCCTTTGGGGTAGGTCCAAGTGCGAGGCTCTTAAATTCCTAAAGGAGAGGATTGTCGCCAAGCTTCATGGTTGGAGATCAAAGCTCCTTAACAACGCCGGGAAGGAGGTCTTGATAAAAGCGGTCATCTCGGCCATTCCGTGCTATGCGATGAATGTGTTTAGGCTGCCCAAATCATGGTGTTCCATCATCAACGGGCTAACGGCCAGATTTTGGTGGGGGCCTCCAATGGTGATAGGAAAATCCATTGGCTTCGTTGGGAGGTCATGACGAGATCGAAGATGGATGGGGGAATGGGATTCCGTGAACTTGAATCATTTAATGTGGCGCTCCTTAGTAAGATGGCTAAGAGGCTCGTCGACGAACCGGACGCTTTGTGGGCTCGGGTCCTCAAGGGTCTCTATTTTCCTAACTCGGGGTTCCTCCAAGCCGGGAAAGGAAGTAGGGCGTCTTGGGCATGGGCCAGCATTCTTTCCGGGAGGAGTGTGGTTGCGGAAGGAGCAGTTTGGGACTTGGGCGATGGTTCTAGGATCAAACCTTTCGTGGATCGGTGGATTCCCGGGATGTACGAGTGCAGCCTAGGGGAGAGGCCGATTACAAGGAGGCAAGCGGAAACTGTTCTTGCGGATTGGATCAACCCCCGCTCTAAGGAGTGGAACTCCTCCGTCGTCCGAGCAGCCCTATCATCGCAGGAGGCTGAGCTGGTCCTGCAGGTTCCTATCCCTCTGTTTGCTGCGGAAGACTCGCTGCGATGGCCATTCGAGAGGCAAGGCAAACTGACCGTAAGGTCAGCTTACCATCGAATCCGAGCCAAAACTGAAGCCGATCAAGTAGGGGAGGATTCTACAGCTCCGAACGTTTGGAAAATGGTGTGGGGAGCTCAGGTCCTGCCGAAGGTGAGGGTGTTCGCCTGGAAGCTCATCTCGGGTGCGATTCTGGTCCGTGCAAACCTTGTCCGTAGAGGTATGCAAATCCCCTATGGCTGTCCATTGTGTGGTTTGCTTGAGACTATTGATCACCTTATCCTTGAGTGTTCATGGGTGCAACCTGTTTGGATGGCCTTATTGGGACTGGTGGACTCGAAGGACGGATGCGACTCGGTCCGGGATTGGCTCATCAAGAGATTCGTTGACAGAACAGGTTCAAACCAACTGAGGTGGAGAATAGTATTAACAGCATGCTGGGCTATTTGGAAAGCAAGGTGTGCCATGGCTTTCGAAAGAAAGCTCCCGAGCCCGAGGTGGGTCATAGATAGCACCCGAAGTTCGGTCAAAGAGCTGGCGATTCAGCTGCAGGTTCATCCTGTGCAGATCGGGGCCTCGTCTACTGTCTGCGGGGTTGGGTCATCTGGCTCTTGCGATGGGCGAGGGGAGGTGGCCGACCAGTCGGTCTAATCGGGGCGTGCTACGGAAGGTGTGTTGGTGTCGACGGTGCCATGCAAGTCGAGCATGGTTTGGGCGAGACCAAGTGTCGGTTCCATCAAAATCAACTGTGACGCCGCGTGGATTCGTGATCGAGGAGAAGGTGGGATCGGTGTCATAGCCCGTGATTGTCAAGGACGAGTTGTCGGAGGAGCCCAAGCCTCGAGGATATCGTCCTCGATCGACATCCTCGAGGCTAGGGCGGTCTTCGAGGGCATTAAGTTAGCTATTGCATGTAAGTGGGAGTCGGTCGTTATTGAGTCGGATTCGGAAGTGGTTTTAAACCACATTTTTGGGGTTCGTAAATTTTGGGCGATTGAGACTATTATTCAAAATAGTCTCGTTTTGGGTAGGTCCATTTCGGACCTCTCTTGGTTTAGGATTCCACGATCCGCCAATCAATGTGCGGATTGGGTGGCAAAACAAGCTATAGGGGGGATGTGTCAAGTTGATTGGGTTCTACAACCCCCAACCCCCCTCTTACATCTCTTACGGTTTGATACGGGTGGTGATACGGTTTGTAATACGGATTGTATTCCGGGTGCATCTTTGCCCCAATTTTGTGAGTAATACATGAGGATACTTTGGCCAAAAAAACCCATCATTCTAAAAGGAGTAGGACAACACTTGATCAAAGAAGTTCATTTATATAAAACAAATATCAATTATATAAAATAAAAACATTCGAGCAATCAAGAGTTTTGTTTTTTCTTAGTTTCTTGAATATTTTAAAATCTTATTTCATTAATTTAACTTTTTAGGTATAAATGATTTTTTTAAAAAAATTTCGCTGTACTACTAAAAGAGTAATAATTTACATCGTATCATCCTCATGCCTAGATCTGATCAATTCTTACCCAAATTGAAAATGACTCGGACCCGACCCGAAATTCGGGTCAAGTCCAAGTCATAAAGATAAGGATCACGGGTCAGATTCGGGTTAACCCGTGCAAGCAATTGATTCGTGTCAACAATATGGACTCAAACCTGACCTGTTACCCCGTCAAAAAGAAAATGTTCTCTTTCTATGTTATTATTTGCGAGAATACTACATATATTATTATTTGTTCATATTTTTATATTATTTTTTCAAAAAACATTGATGCGGGTCACACGGATTGACCCACTGGGTCGGGTTTGGGTCATTATAAGTGAGTCGTAAAGACTCACGGGTTGGGTTTAGGTCGATCTCCATCGACCCGCAAATCGGGTCAAACTGTATTGAATTTTTACTCATGTGTTTACGATCTTACCCTTCCAATGCGGAACCGTGATAAAAATAAAAATAGTGCGCACACGCATAAAGCGTGTCAAGATCTAATATAAATATTATGAAAATCCACTTATGTTTGGTGGTAGGAAAAATATTTTTTTTTGTCACAAATAGATATTACTTCTCATTCATCAACATTGTTTTCCAATCCAAATTACAATCACTCCGAAGAAAATTTCTAAGTGGGAGTGGGGTCTGTGGACCCAATCGTTTAGATACACTCCCAATCTAGCCTGTATCGCTATCTAGTTTGCACATTCGTTAGATGTACGCGATATTGCTCTCCATCTCACTATGCCGATGTCCGCTGCCAGACTTTTAATGTTTTTCACAAATTTGGTTTTTATGCCAGTAGTGGTTGCTTCCTTGGATTTTCTTGATCACTGTCTCCGAGTCCGACTGAACCGTTATTTTGTTCCATCCACTCCTTTGCTAGCTTGATCCCCATTTCAATAGCCCGAGCTTCCAGTTCCTCCACTATGTATCGGTCGATCCTACGGTTTGCTCCTCCAACTAATGCACCGTCTGAGTTTCTTGCTATAATTACTTTTTAATTATATTATTATATTTATATTATTAACTCAACTTACAGATGAAAATATTTTATTTTTGATATTAATGTAATATTATTTAATTTACTTTTTTGTATAACATTTATTATTTATAGTATATTCATTACATATATGTTAAATTCATTTAGTAATAAGTAATAACTATTAAAAAAAAGTATTTATAAACATTTTATTTAGTAAGAGTTAATTGTTTCTTATTTTTTATTTGTTTTCTTATTTAAAAATATTTGAAAACAATATAAACAAACATAACTTAATAAATTATAGGGTAAAATACGACATTGCCCCCTAAAGTTTACTATGTTTTTAAATTTTCCCCTTCAACTTTAAAATTTTAAATTTTAGTCCTAATGTTTGGACAAAATGAAATATACCCCTTTTTCGTCCATTTGTCGTTAATTGATGACGAATTAGTCCTCAGGTGTGTGACACATGGTATCTTACCAATTGTAAGTGTCAAAATTGGTCATCTTCATCTTCATACTTTACATTTCAAATTTTGACATAAAGGTTGAGCTTTCTGGGCATCTTCTTCTTCACTACTCTCCAACTTTTGGGTTTTTTACTTTTCTTCTTTATTCTCATGCCACTCTGATTCTATTATTCTCCTTAAAAAACGAAGTAGATATGCCGTCTATAGAGGGATACCTCACAGAGAGACACCGATGGACCAAAGCAACATCCTTGATCCGATCAAGTACACTGATAATGGCACAAGAAAGACGACTACCTTATATATATATACCAAAACATGTAATAACTTTCTGTGATAGTTTTCAGAAATAGCAAGACTGAGATCTCAATTAACGTTGCCTCTTCTACAGTGGAATAGATTTTAGGCCTCAGAGCACCTCTCTGGCCCTAGACTTTCTTCTACACTTAGGCAAGAAGGTGAATTTGAGTTCAACCAAGTAACCTTAATTTCTTTTTGAATAAGAGGGTATTGGAGCAATTAAACAAAAATGAAACATGAGGTGGTATGAAATTTACTTGCCTAGATAATCTACTCCCGAGTTCAGTTTAACGACAACTGGCCTCCCGCGAATCTATTTCATAAAATCTGCAGGAGTCTTCGTTGTGCATGATCCTTTCTCGCTTCCTCCACTCATCGTTTTCCACCTTCAGTCACGGCTTATACCACCAGCAACGTAAGTTCACTACGAACTCCAAGCCTCTTCAGTCCTTTTGCGTTCAACCTGAGTATTGATGGAATATCGATGCTGGATTAAGCGGTATATTAACTAAGGTTTGGGCGTCGATTGGACTAATCAGTTCGTACTTCGGCCTCCAGATCGACGATTCTCTGAACTGGAAAAGAAATATGTGGAACCTCATTTGGTGAAATTGCATTCTTGCTGTTTAATTCAACATTCTCTAGGTTCATAGATAACAATTCGTGTTTCATTTGATCAATGTACTTGATCGGATCAAGGATGCTGCTCTCGTTGGTCGGTCGTAGGTTAATTTACAGAAGAATGTAGAACGTGAAGGATGGCAATTTTGACACTTAGAACTGTTAAGACAGCACGTGCTACGCACGCGAGGACCAATCCGTCAGGAATTAACGACAAACGGACAAAAATGAGGTATTTTTCATTCAGTCCAAACATTAAGACTAAAATCTAAAATTTTAAACTTTAGGGGGGAAAATAGAGTAAACTGTAGGGGCAATGTCATATTTTACCCAAAATTATATATGCATATACACTATTTAAAATACTATTAGTTTTATTTTTTATCTATATAAAAATTTACTTGAAATATAATAATAATTGCTAAATAGCAATATTAAACAATTATTTTACAAACTTTTATGAAAAGTATCATTTTAATTTATGTATTTTATAATTATAAATACATAAATTAAAATCTAACATGTGTATTTTTAAACTTAATTTTAAAATATTTAATATTATTGTATTATAATATTCTTTTCAAAAAATAATTCTCAACAAACATAATTGTGTAGACATTTAGAGATTTTGTTTAAAATTTGATTTTTTTTTTACCTTTTTGTTTTGTTTAAGTTTAGAAATCAAATAAATAGTTATATATTTTAATTTTTGACAATTGTTTTTATACATTTAATCTCTATTTGGTTGAGTTTTTAACTAACTTAGTTATAAATATTATGTACTTTCAACACTTAATTCATTTTTTAAGTTAATTAAGCTAAACTATAATTATAAATTAGACATAAATATAATTTATATATTATAAGTCTTGTCTATCATTTATTTATTTCAAATTATTTTACAATTGTTTTTAAAAAGATGCTGTCTTTTCATTCTTATTTATTTATTTCACTCTATTGTTTTGTGTAAATTTTCAAAGTAAATTGTTAGTTGCAAAACTTGCAATTAGGGCTGGGCAAAAATAACTGGTTCGGCCGAACCGTACCGTACCTGAACAGTGTCGGTTTTGAATCGGTTCGGCCGAACCGGTTTACAAAACAAACGATTTTTTTGAACAAATATGAAGCGATTCAGAATAGGTACAGAAAACCGGTTCAAAACCGGTTAACCAAACCTTTTTTTGTACCGGTTTTAACCTTAAAATACTACTAAAGACTAAACCAGACCAGATCACTTTCAGACCATACAAAACCGTTTTTTCTTCACTTTTAAACCAGACCTAATTCACGCTTCATACTTCAATTCAGTCTCACTCTCCTCTGTCATTCTCAGACCTAATTGGCAATTTGGCATCCACGCTCGCCGCTCGGACGTTCCCGCCTGTCCACGCCTCGCCTCGCCTCCAATCTCTCCGCCTCGGCTAGGACTTAGGAGCTGTCTATTGTTGCGGCATATGTCTGATTACTGCATATGTCTCCAACCTCGCCTCTCCTCTGTCAAATGTGTAAGTATATGTACATATGTCTGATTCCTGCATCTTCTTCTAATCTGTGATAACTGCTAATGCTGCAGGTTCAATTGAAGAAGTACGTCTTCAATTCATACAGTTTCTTGCCTTGAATTGAGTTTCATCAATTGTGTTTCTTGTATATTGATCCACAGAGGAATTACAGATTCTTCTTTATGTTCATTTCATCAACAACTTTGCTTTGCCTATATGTATTTGCATTTTGTTTGGTTAACATAATCAAGACAATGGACAATCATCACTGCAATTTCTGGGGTGCTCTGGTAAAGTCTCCTGTATTTGGAGTTCTTTTACTCTACACCATTGTGTCTGCATGGTTTGTTGGAGGTCTAACGGTTTTTCATCTCTATATGATCCTCACAAATCAGGTAACTACATACATTATATAATGTATGTCTTCAATCCATGATTTTTCTTTCTCATAATGCTCTGTCTTTGACGTATGCAAAATGCTTCTTCTTGTTTTTTGAGTATGTTTGTAGACAACATATGAGAATTTCCGGTATCGATATGACCGGAGGATGAATCCTTACCATCAGGGTTGTGTGAGCAATGCATTTGAGATATTGTGTTCGAAAATTCCTCCTTCTAAGAATAATTTCCGTGAGAAGGTAAAACAGAATATGTGCAGCCAACTGGCGTCTTCTATGCTTCATCCAACGACCTCCAACCTACCTAAAACATGCAGCAGCCCTGACCAGCATAGGAATGGTCAATGATAGTTTCCTGTTGTTGATGATGATTTGGAAGAGTGTGGAAGGTGATTCGGTCTCACAAAGCAAAGGTAACAGAACAGATGGTAGATGCCTCTTTTGAGATGGTGTGTTTGATGTAGATGAAGAAGAGTATGGATTGCATTAGATAATCCAACTCAGGAAATGTGTGTGGGAGTCTTAAAAAAATTATGAAAATGTACATTGATAAAAATAAATGTGAGAAGGTTTCTCTTCAGCACTCTCTGTTCTACCAGCAATTTTATGTTTCATGTAAAATTCTGGATAATTTTCTCGTTTGTTCTTATCTGTGACAGATGATCGAGGAAGAGCAGGTTCAATTGAAGAAGTACGTCTTCAATTCATACAGTTTCTTGCCTTGAATTGAGTTTGCACTTGAGGTTCTTACGGTTCGATATGTTTTTTTCATGGGATAATTTGCGTTAATTTTGACCATATTGGACATGTGCTAAGCTACAAGAGTATAATAACCTTCCTATTAAATTTTGCTGTTAGGCGAAAACTTTTTCCTTGATGAGTCCAAATTGGACATTTGCTAAGCTACAAAAGTCACAGATTAGTGATTAGTGATTAGTGAATTAGCATGCTGTCACAAGACACAAACTTTGGTATAAACATTTTTTTTTTGTATAAACAGGTTCGCCCGAATCGATTTTGAACCGGTTTTTGAATCGGTTCAGAACAGGTATGGTAAATCGGTCAAAATCTGGAGCGGCCAAAAACTGGAGCGGTAAACTGTACCGGTTTTAAAATGTGGTAAATGTTCGGTTCTGAACTGGTTCGGAGCCGAACCGGTTCATGCCCAGCCCTACTTGCAATTTACTATTGTTTGAAGATAAAATTTAATTTGATATACTTATAAATCTCACATCATTTGAAATTGAATGTTGATATTTTGATTAATTTTAGAGTATTTATGTAAATGTAAGAGAATGATTATATGGATGTAATATTTTTTTTTACTTGGATTAATCAAATTAAATTATTATTATAGTCAAAATCGTGTTAAAATGTTAGGCAAATTAATATATATATAGATACATTCTCATTCTATGCTCATTTCAAGAAAGTGAGATTTCAAGAAAAAGGGGAAAAGGCCGAGGCGATTAATCGGAAAGAGAAGTAGGCCCGCTCCTGATTGAATCTCCTCAATTCTCTCTCCTTGTGTAGTTCGTTCTCCTGTCTACATCCCTACACAATTCTCAAAAATCTACTCGCAGATTCGTTGCTCCGGCGGCCGGAGACGGAGATTTAGAGATGGCTACGGCGGCACAGAAAAAAGAGATTGTCTACGTGGAGCACTGCAAGGGCATCAATGGCTTCGACAAGGTCATCCTCAGAGAGGTTCGAGGCTGTTCCGCCGAGGTATCAATCATCTCTTACTCAATCGTTGCATTTCGGATCGCGTCATCTGATCCACTTACACACACTGTTTCTGTTAACTGTACTATGAATGGTTTGGTGAAGATGGTTGAGCATCTATTTTCTTTTGTTTGTCTTTACGTTTTAATGCGCTTTCGCTCTTGAATCCGGGCTCGGTTTTGAGCATTGCGTAATGAGTAGTCGCTCGTTTACTATTTATGCGTGTGAATTGATATTTTGGACCTTTGATCTGTTACGGTTTTCTGATGCTTGAGAGGTTCATCTTTCAGTTATTGTTCGCATGTCCCTCTTTTGTGTAATCTTGATCGTTTTGAGAAGATTAGTGCCCTTATGGATGTGTTGTTTTGCTTTCCCGTAGTTATTGATTAAGAATTGTTCCTTTAAAACAGCTGTACCTGTATGGTGGTCATGTAACCTCCTGGAAGAATGAACATGGAGAGGAGTTGCTATTTCTCAGTGCGAAGGTAATCTAATGCTGGAGAAAGTCACTGACAGTAGTATGGTGAGCCTCTTATATATTAGTACATGTGTCTATGACTCTGTATACGAGGACCGATGAGAGACATACCTAGTTGCTGAGTTAAATTCTGCTCCATTAAATATTGGGGAGCCTGTCGTTAATAACTAGAACTGTTTCACGACAGGCTAAATTTGCAGCAACAAAGGCAATAAGGGGAGGCATTCCTATATGTTTTCCTCAAGTATGTAGTTTCCTTCTCTTAACTCTCATTGACATTTCCAAATTGCCTGTCTTCTTTGTTTTGTCGAAAAAGTTTGTTGTCTTCTAAACTAAGAACTTCAATGTGAAGTTTTCAAATCTTGGTCAACTTGAAGCACATGGATTCGCACGGACCAGGGTTTGGAGCATTGACCAGGATCCACCTCCTTTTCCTACTTCCAGCTCTAATAAGGCCTTTGTTGATTTGATTTTGAAGAATTCTGAAGAAGACATCAAGATTTGGCATCACAGGTGCTTTGTTTAATTGTTCAGATTTCAGAATAGTATATTTAAAACTCGAGTTACATTATTAACTTTTCATAGAAGGATTGACAATCTTTAGAGAGGAATCATAGCAAACTTTTAAGACGGTGCATTTGCTGTTTGTCTTGGGTAGACTTCTAGGCTAGATGCCTTGGTGATATTTTATTATGAATGTTATGTCATTTGTGAGAATAAACGTCGGAGGTTACTTAGGTCTCTAAGAATGTTGATACTTTTGTTGGACCAAAATAGATGTCAAAGTCTTTAAATTGACAGGTTACCTTCATGGTTAAACTTGAGAAGTAACTGACTCTTTAATCTTGTATCTAGATTTGAGTTTCGTCTAAGGGTGACTCTGAGTCCTGGTGGAGATTTGATGCTGACGTCTCGCATCCGAAACGTGAACACTGATGGAAAGCCATTTTCTTTCACATTTGCCTATCATACTTACTTCGCGGTGACTGACATCAGGTCCGTAGACACTTTTGATGCTGATATTTCGTATGTTTCAGTTATGGTATTGGATGAACTGTTGTTTGTCAATCTAATTTTTTCCATGAGAATATAATAATATATAGAATTTCATGAGAATATAATAATATATAGAATTCCATGATGCTTTTGTTTAGTGAAGTGCGGGTTGAAGGGCTGGAGACACTAGACTACCTGGATAACCTAAACAGTAGAGAGAGATTCACTGAACAAGGAGATGCCATAACATTCGAATCAGAAGTTAGTATCTGCTTTGGTTCCATGTTGCTTTCGGTATGCAAGCATCCCACTCTTATCTTATTCCTCTAAACATGGTTATCTTTTAGGTGGATAGGATATACCTCAGCACTCCTGCAAAGATTGCTATTCTGGACCATGAGAGGAAGAGAACATTTGTGCTGCGTAAGGATGGGTTACCAGATGCTGGTATGCTACAGTCTCTCAGTGTATTAGTTACTACTACATTAGTAGTTTAACTCAGTTTTTATATTAACAGCTCAGTATTTAAGAGAAAATATGTAGGTAACTATGGAAAATCGATGTTATCCCCTTCTATATTCACTAATGAATAAGTTTTAACCCTTTTCAGTGGTTTGGAATCCCTGGGATAAGAAAGCCAAAGCGATACAAGATTTTGGAGATGACGAGTACAAGCATATGGTATGTGTTGAGGCTGCGTGTGTGGAGAAGCCAATTACTTTGAAACCTGGTGAAGAGTGGAAAGGAAGACAAGAGCTTTCTGCTGTTCCTTCTAGTTACTGTAGTGGTCAACTTGATCCAGGGCGAGCCATGTTTTCTGGTTAAACAAAGTTGACTGAGTACGGCGTTTTTATATGCAGAGGTACTTCTCTTTTCCTGTGCATGAATGAACAAAAATTGTTCACATTGGTCATACATGCCTTTTTGGTATAACCATGATCCATAATTGTGTTAATTAACATGTAAGTTGCTTTAGAGGGATGAACTTACCAAATTAGAACTTGTTCTTATCTTGAGAACTGGTTTTCCAATGACTGGGCTATCGTGAGGGCTCTGGCAGCTTATTTTGAAGATATAATGAAACCCTATTGAACTGTGCCACGATGGAAATTGTGCATTATTAATAATTTTGTTGTAGTTATTGTTTGTATTGCATTTTTAATGAAGCATAGAAGTTGCTATTATATTCTGTTGTAGGCACTTTCTGGAGCGCTGCTCGTTATGCTGATCTGGATTTGTAAAACCACATCATCGTCTTCTCAAGAATTGTCCATAAAAGTCCTTTTTTCTGGTCCTCCTTACCATATTGAGAGTCAAAAAGAGCAGTAGTAAGTGGATTGCGGATGCCTTTTGTGTTCTCTTCTGTCTGTGTACTCTCCTTTAGATGTTCTGCCTTGAGCAGAAGACAGTGCAGGCTGCTACTGTTTGCTTCATTTTCTGTTTTTTTTTTCTTCTTAGAAAGAAGTATTCCTTGGTCGGATCGTAAATTTTCTGTTCATTTTGAACACGCATATCTGCTGTGAATCTGTACCATCTGATGGGTACGACCCTTTTTGCTTTTAAATCCATTCCGATTCGAGATCAGTTGGGAATGAATAGTGATGATGTATGGTTGTGGTTTAGATGAAGTGATTTTTGATCCTGGTAGAGAAGACGGACAGTAGGGGATTTTTTTTTTTTGAACTTCAAACATTTCCATTACTTAAGAAAGAAGGCTAAAGTTTGCCCGGTAACCATTACAATCACTACGAATAAGAATACAAAGTGGGGGTGGGGGTTGTTCAACCCAGTTATCAATACACACCTCCAATCTCGATTGAATGGCAATCCAGTTTGCGCATTCGTTTGCAGTACGTGGAATTACACTCCACTCCACATTATGAAAGATCGCGGCCCGTTGTCGGATGTTGTCGCAGATCGTCCGTATTCGCCAATGGTTGGACCGCCCTCTTAGTTGGTTGATCACCGTCTTCGAGTCCGACTCCACTACGATCTGGGTCCAGCCTTTCTCTATCGCAAGCTGTACTCCAACTCGGACTGCTTCCGCTTCCATTTCCTCTACGCCATGGCCATACACCGTCCTGTTTGCTCCACCGACCACTCTGCCTTCCACGTTCCTGGCGATCACTCCAACGCCTCCTCTCTTTGTGCGGTGGCACCAAGCAGCATCTACATTGAGCTTTACTACCCCGGGTTCTGGTTGTTGCCATCGTTGTTCTGTTGGTGGTCTTCCCTGTGCTTTGGCCTGTCTGGGGATCTTGTTGAACTCATCCACCATCCTCTTCACTTCATCAACAGTTTGTGACGGGTTTGGTTGTGATTGCTCGAACACTGCTTTACACCGTTTCTTCCAAATTGTCCAGCATGTCCATAGGCATGTCTGCCATCGCTTCTCTTTTGTGCCTGGGTCGGGGTGTGATTCGTTCTGTCTCCTTTGCAGCCAGCTCTGGATTGAGTCACAGGACAGATGGTCGTCTTGAATTCCCAGTGTTCCACGCCATACTGCAGTGGTCCAGCTGCACTTATACAACATATGTGCAGTGTCTTCCTGTAATCCACACAAACAGCAATTTGGACTCACCATCATACGCCTGCGGATCAGATTGGTTTGCACTGCAAGGGAGTTTGTCAGCATCTTCCATGCGAAGTTCTTAACTGTCGGAGTCGTATGCGTGTTCCAGATGTATCTCCATATGGATGTGGCTCTGGTCTCTCGGCCGTTGAGATCAGCTGGGTTCCCTTCCTGAGCCTCGCATAGCCGATGGTAAACAGAGCGAACCGTTGCCACCCCGTCTACAGCATGTGGCCATATCAGCATGTCTGGGCACGTTTCTACTGGGATTGGTACCTGCAAAACATGTTCAGCATCCAAATGACAGAGTGTTGATCGAATCCTCTGCTCGTCCCAGGTTCTATCTGGTTTGATTAGCTCAGCAACCTTCATGTCAGCAGTATGGTCCTGCCTTTGGTTCTCTTCCATACGCCAGCCCTGTTTGGTATAGAGCCACGGATCCGAGCCTGCTTGGATACTCCGGCCATCCCCGACTATCCAAAGCCCCTCTCTTATGAGCGTGTCTCGACCATGTAGGATGCTCGCCCATCCCCAAGAGGCATGAGCCCCCTTACTTGCCGAATTGAAATCTCCCATCGGGTAGTACACCCCCTTAAGCACCTTGACCCATAACGACTCGGGCTCCTTACTAACCCGTGCTGCCATCTTTGTTAGTAATGCGATGTTGAACGTTTCCAGCTCTCTAAATCCCAGTCCTCCCGTGTCCTTTGTTTGAGCTAGCACATCCCATCTTCTCCAGTGTATCTTTCTCCCTCCTGGTGTCTGGCCCCACCAGAAGTTGGCAATCAGTGCATTAATCTTCGAGCACCAAGTCTTTGGTATCTTAAACAAGCTCATCACGTAGGAGGGGATCGCTGTAATGACCGATTTGATGAGGACTTCCTTTCCTGCCTGGCTTAGAGTCTTAGTCCGCCATCCATTCAGTTTATCCTTGATTCTCTCCTTTAGGTATCCGAGTGCCTCACGCTTGGACCTACCCCAGACCGTAGGTAGTCCCAAGTATTTCCCTGGGGTTCTCTCTGTGGTAATTTGGAGCTCCTCCTCAATGACCCTGCATCGTTGACCATCTGCACCCTTGTTAAAATAGATGCTTGATTTGGCCTCATTCACCCTTTGCCCCGAGCACAAGCAGTATGTAGTGATCACCTCTTTTATCCTTCTTGCATTTTCCACCGTTCCCTGTATGAAAAACAATGAATCATCCGCGAAGAAGAGGTGATGCAGCTCTGGACAGTTCCTCTTCAGTTTGAGCCCTCTAATTCTGCCCTGCGTAATCTCTTGTTGTATCTGCCTCGACAAGATATCCGCCAGAAGGATAAACAGATAGGGTGACAGTGGGTCACCCTACCTGATCCCCCTAGTTGGGCGTATCTCCGAGGTTCGACCTCCGTTAACCAGCACACGGTATGTTGTTGTTGTGATGCATGCCCTTATCCATGATATCCATTTTGCTCCAAATCCTCTTCTTTCCATGCTCTTTAGAAGAAAGTCCCATTCTACTCGATCATACGCCTTTTGCATATCCAGTTTCAGAGCGCATTCTATTTTTGTTGACCTTGATGTCGCCCTTAGATGGTGGAACACCTCATGTGCAACCATAATGTTGTCCTGGATAAGGCGACCTGCCACAAAAGCACTCTGATAGGGGGTGATAAGTCCTGATAGATAGATTTTTAGTCTATTCACCAGGACTTTTGATATGATCTTATAAGAGAAGTTACATAGACTGATTGGCCTGTACTCGGATGCATGAGATGGGTTTTTTTTTTTTTGGTATGAGCGTGATATCTGTTTGATTTAGGGTTGGAGGAAAAGTACCTGTTTCGAGGAAGGCTTTGACGGCCGTGAAGACGTCGGGGCCCACAGTTTGCCAGCTCCTTTGATAGAACAACCCCAGAAACCCATCTGGCCCTGGTGCCCTCGCCCCACCTAACTGAAAGACTGCTTGTCTAACTTCCTCCATGGATACTTCCTTCTCAAGGTGATTGTTCATATCCGCATCAATTTGGCAGGGAAGACAGCCTAGAGTATCCTCAACACTCCCCTGAACTTGTTCTGATTCAAACGCCCCCTTAAAATACTGGAATATCTCATTCTGAATGTCATCCTCCCGTGTGATCCATCGACCACTGTTATCCATGATTCGGCTCATGTGATTATGTCTCCTTCTCGTAGTTGTGGTCAAGTGAAAGAATGTCGTGTTTCGATCTCCCTGTGATAGCCATCTCACCCTGGCCCGTTGCTTCCAGTAAAGTTCCTCTCTTCGCCAAAGACTACGGATGCGGTTTTGTAGAGCCACTTCCTCATCTTTCGTTTCATGGTTCGGGTGACGGCCCCCTAGAGCCTTTAGCCTATCCGTTGTTCGTCGCATCTCGGTGATGTTGTTCCCGAAACTGACCTTACTCCACTTCATCAGTCCCCTCCGGCAATGTCCTAGACGTGTCCACAATTTACTCCCCTGAGCTCGGTCAGCTCGTTCTTGCCACGCCCGCTTCACCACCTCTTTGCACTCAGAGTGTTCGAACCACATTTCCTCAAATTTGAAACCTCTTTTCCTCCTTTGGGTCTGACGGTCGAGAGTCACTACAATTGGAGAGTGGTCTGAACCAATGGCAACCTCGTTTGTGCATAGGGCATTAGGAAACCGTCTCGCCCACTCACAATTTATGAGCGCTCTATCAAGCCTTTCGTATATACGTTCCTCACCTCTCCGGTTATTACACCACGTGTAGTATTGTCCCTTCGAGCCCATGTCATCCATCCCTATGTCATGGATCATCTCATTGAAATCATCAATGGTTCTTTGTGATTTCCGTCTTCCCCCTTCTTTCTCCCGGTGGTTCATGATAGCATTAAAATCCCCTTGACATATCCATGGCCCCGTTCTTGTCCTCCCTATCTGTCTTAGGGTCTCCCAATTATTCATCCTTAGTCTATCATCTGTATCGGCATAGACCCATGTCATATACACAAGTTCTCCTCCGTTCCTCATCCACACCATAGTATCAATGATGTTCGTATCCGCATAAAGTATTTGTATTTTTGTTTCCTCCTTCCACAGCAACGCAAGGCCCCCCGAGATGCCTCGGGGTGCCATATAGAAAGCTCTATCCATCCTCAATTGTTCTCGAACCCGATCACAAAAGGTATCCCCGTTCTTCGTTTCCATCAAGAAAACTATCTCCGGTTGATACCTTCCTATGAGGTCTTTTAAATGTCGAATTGTCAAGGAAGACCCCAATCCCTGACAATTCCAAACGGTTGTACTCATTGATCCCCTGTGGCTGTTGAGGGACAGCCACCAGAGCCCTGGGGTTCGTTTACTTCATTCGGGTTGGGGATCTGCTCACGATTTATGTCCATGAGCCTCCTTCTTCGCTGTTCTGTTTTCTTTGATACTCTCTTTACTATCCCCTTTTGTGCTTTCCTCATCAGACCACCTCTCTTCTCCTCCACTGTTCCTGTGACAGTAGTGTTCTCCTCAGTCGGTCTAAGTCTCTTCTGTGCCATCTCAGGTGGTGACTCCTCCTCCTCACGGTTCCTTTTTAATCGCATCTTATTCATATACGGACTGAGTCCCGTAGTGTTCTCATTCGCCTGGACTGGTCTCCTTGCTTCCGGGGAGTCGGGTGGGACCTCGATGATGTACTCAGAATTCATTGTCAGTTTGAGGGGTGTATCATCTGGGCTCAGGTTTGTCGGAACGTCTGTTATGCGAGGTATGTGAGTTGTTGGGTCGTTCATGTTGGTGTCCTCCCCATCTTTGTGTAGCACCATCCCGATGTCCATTCTTTGGACACTCGCGCCCGGCTTCCATGGTTCAGTAAGGGTCTGGTACGTTGAGGTGTACTTGTGGTATGTCAAGGTTCGACATTTAGTCTCTGGTGGTCTCGGCATTTGACCTGGGACAGATATGATAGCTGTCTCTTTGGGTGGGAGGTTTAGGTCAATTGTAGTCTTCTTTGTTTTGACTAAAGCATCAGTTAGAGAGAGGATATTACGGTTTGAGACATCCCCAGTGCTGGTGTCCTGTTTTCCCTTGCTTTCCTGCACCCCTCCTTCCCCAGCCTCAGTATCACTGCTCTGTTTGCAGCTTTCGTTCTCCACATCCATTTGGTCATCTTCCCGATTCTGTTCGTTGCTATTCTCCCTGGAGGCTTTTCTCTTCTCCTCTTCCTTAGCCTCGTTCATTATGTCAAACCACGATTTCCATGGTTCCGCTTGATCGGCCTGCTCATTATCCATCTGTCCTCCTCCGATGGTACTTGCCCGGGTCGGTTTTTGTCGAGTAACCGATAACCATGGCCCGTACATCGGGAATCCCGGTCTCTCCTCCGATCGCACTACTGTTGCCCGACATATTTGTGTTGTATGACCCAGTTTGCCACACCCATAACAGTAGTCCGAGAGACGCTCGTATTTGATGTTTGCCCACTGCTCGTCTCCCTTAGAATTCGTCCACCAGAAACCCGGGACCAACGGGTTCTCTATGTGGACCTCAATCTTCATTCGTATGTAGGTCTTGTTCCCTTTTTCAATACCCTCCTCCGTTTCGATGAAAGTTCCAATGGTGTCTCCTATTATTCGAGCACCTTCGACACTGTATTTTTCTAACCCTAGGTCGTGCACCTGGATCCAGAATTGAGCCCGTTTGAAATCCCTGTTCGTGATCCCCCTACTCGGTTCCCATTTCTGCATGCTTAGACAGTGTCCTTGAACGGACCAAGGTGACATATCTAATATCTGCTGTCTATCCTCCGCATTGGCAAATTCGAACAGCACTATTCTATCCGTCAAATCAGAGATTGTCACGGATCCGTACCTCGCCCATGCAAGCTTTAAAACACTGTGAATGGACGAAGCTTTCACTGTCTTTTGGCTGATTATTGTGCCTACATAGCGCTCGGTTTCGGCCAGTTTCTGATTGTGTGGCAGCTGTATTGCTAGTTTCCGGGGTTGTGCTGTCTCATCGGAGCCTCCACCTTGGTGAGACATGGTTGCTGAACTGTGGTCCCGATTCCGTCACGGTCGTCTCACCTATCCTGAAAACAGAAGAAAAAGAAGGCGAATATAGGTGATACACAGTGAAAATACAGATATCAGCGACTTAGGACTCAGTACAGTAATGGAGTTTGAGCTCCTTGGGGGGTGGGGCTCAGGGTTGCACCGATTCTCTCCCGCCCTAGCGTCCAGGCTTGGGTCGAAGTCTGATTGTTCGTCGAGCTCAAGAACTCCAGTCGGGTCTGGTTTTCTTGCTCAGCACAACAAAAACTAGGGTTTCAGCCAGTTTAGAAATAGTGGCCAGGTTTGCCAAATACTTCACGTAGCTTCAATTGTTTCTGCATGAAGACACTTCCCTTCATTGGCTAGCGGTCACCATCACTCTGTCTTCATTTATTTGGCTGGGTGTGCATTAATTGCGGGTGATTGGAATTGCAGAGGAAGCCGACAGCAAGAGCGTTGACAAGGAATCTCACACAGTTTTTACAAACAGGGGAGAGAAGCGCGTGGGATACAGACGCCACGATATTTGAGATTTCGCGGTGCGGATTAGAGTCGACAGTAGGGGATGGTGAATGGTGTTTTTTTGGATGATGTGATTTTTGAAATGGTAGAGAAAACGGACAGGAGGGGAGCCTATGTTGATAATGGTGAATTTTGTCGTCAACGATAATGGATGCTTATGTTTGCTGAGATTGTTAACAAGAGCCGTCTCTGTGTCTTGTCTTGGATTGAGATTGGCAGTAGGAGAAGGATTTGGACAATTGTGGAAAGAGTAGTAAAATACTAAAATAGCCTAAAAAGAATTTTTAAAATGTTATACGGTTGTTATTTTAGGTATTTTATTTATTATTCTTTCGTTCAGTTTTGCGAAAATGGGATGGAAAAGTTAGAAGCATAAATTCAGATCTTTTTACTCATCAAAGCCACAAGTTTTTTTTTTCCCCCAAGTTAGTTGTCTTGAAATCTAATTAGGAACAACCGCACACTTTCAAGGACTTGAGTGGAGCGTCCTGTCGCATAGAATCCAAAAGCATCCTGCAAAATAATAGTCTAAGACAAAAAATTCCAATGAAGATAATTGACGATTGAAAATGCGAATATACTCCATAAAGGAACTGCCAATAAACCTTCCACATATCGCTATGAATAAGACCATATACTCCACTGTAGCACGATCGAGAACGTCCGTTTTATTTTTCCAAATAATTACTAAAGCAAGCATATATATATAACTTTTTTTTTTTAATATATATAACTTTTTTTTAATATATGTTTATATTTTAAAAATTAAGGATAAATTTAACTTAATATTATATAATAAAAAAATTATTAGTATTTTATTTTATAAAAAAAAACGAAGTTTGTTACTTTTTCTCTCCTAGGGTTCTGAGAGTGATATCCCGGTAAAGCTTTGCCGACCACCATCACCAACACATCAGCTTGCTGAATAAACAAAGTGCAACAAACAGCTGCGGGAAGGAAGCCATGAATGGAGCTGAAGTCGGTACAATACCGAGAGAGGGATATCACGCATGCACGAGCGAAAGGTGACGCCAAAGTGGAACGACTCCGGTCAGGGTTCTGTAGAGTGCAAACGTAGCGGGTTTCTGTAGTGAACACCACCACCTGACACACCTAGTTTACATAAAGGTTGTTGCTTTCTCCACCGACTCCAGGCGGAACATGGTTGAACCCTAAAGGAGTCGTAATACCTCTGCTGCTCTAAACGGTGTGAGGAGATTGAAGTGTAGCAAACTGAGAGCTATACCTAGCGGAGATCGATCGTAAGTGAGTGTTCTACGTGAGCAACCCTATTTATATTTAGCTATGCTTGCACGGGGAAGCGATCGCCGTGATGATTTATGGGCTATGGTAACATGGAAAATGCAAACTCTAGCTGTCGGAGAACACCCAAGAAAACCACTCTGGACCTAGAATCGAATCCGAGATCGACAAGGAATGACCAATATGTGAGATTGATCATAGCGCAAAAGCAAGTCAAGATGGCAACAATGATCAATGTGCTACATAGAGCATTGGAAAGGTTTGGTGGAATCAAAATTATGGAAGCCACTGATAGGGTCAAACTTGAACCGGTAAGGGCTCCAGCACCCAGCCTCCTCCCTCCTCCAGCCGCAGCCCTCTTCGAGCCCGCCCCTCCTCCAACACCCCCTCCTCCATCCGCCCACCTCCCAGCAGCCACCTCCCGCTGTCTCCTTCCAGCTAGATCCTCGTCCAGCTCACCCACCCCCTCTACCCAACCTAGACATAAATGAAGTCACATTTCTTAAAATAAAAAAGCCCAAAATACAAAAGAATCGAAATCGATAGATTTTTGAAGAATCGATCGGTTTTTACCGGTTGAACTTGGTTCACTATGCATTTCAGTCTTTTGTTCGAACCATACCGTCCGTCCAGCGGGTTCACTATTAGACCCGGTCCGACCGACGGTCTGGTTCTGATAACTATGGTGTCTCCGATAGTCCTGCGTTTCATTTTTCTGTTAAATGATCACGTGAATTGCACATGTTGTGTCAAATCAGCACAACTTCAGCTCCATACCATTTGTTGGTTACAAAAAGATTAGTCTTGATCAAACATCCCCAATTCACTAATTTGATGACATACAATTGAATTCTCGACGATCTTTAGTACGTATAACTTATCATTCTTAGAGTATTTACTTTTCCTCTCTTTTATTTTTTGGTGTATATGGTTTAAAAGATCCACGTTATGTGTCATTTCATAATGAGGAGTGGGAAGTTCCAGTTCATGACGACAAGTGTGTATGACACAAACTATCTGCTTCTAATTATTTTGAATACAAATATTTACCCATCAAAAGTGTCGGTCGGTGTTTAGGTGTTGGTGGTATACAGAAAAACACCCTTGTTTGATGGTATACAAAAAAAAGACCCTTCATGGTCATAATTTAATTCTAGGTATGATCAATCAATGTAAAAATGATGATATATTTCATTGAATTATTATACCAATGTTAGTTATGATTGTAGTTCAAAGTTTAAATCTTTTATGGACAAGAATACTTACAGTTACTCTCTACTTCTGGATTTGTATGTTCCAATTGAATTCACAATATCGATATTGTAAAGATTCCTAACTTCGTCCTAGGGAAGTGTTTGTGGACTTTGAGCCAATTGTTGTTTTGAGATTGAATGAGAAAAACATTGGTCGCACAAGGAGGCAGCATAGCAAACTCATTACTTTCCAGCTGAAGCTGCGGGGAATAATTGATAATCACGACAAATCAAGATGGTACACACTCTTTTATTCTTAAAGCTTTCCTAATATAGATGGAATTAATTACGCATAACCCAAACCTTTCTCAACTTGTTGTAACTTGATCTGCAGATTACATGATACAATCCCACGGATTGTATGCCAGCGCTCACGCAAAAATGCAACGTACAAAAATTGGGAGGGAGAGAGAGAGAAAGAGAGGGTTTGTTGTAAATATTCATGCATAATCCTTCCAACACTAGGATGCAGACTATAAACAAAACAATACTAACTAGAGTTATCAATTTATCATCAACCATGATTATTTAACTACGATCGGAACTATGGTCCTCATGGTTCGGTTCAGTTCATGTCAATGGTTCGTATCAACACTCCCCGCCTAAGAAGGAACCTTGTCCTCAAGGTCAAAAGCTGGATACTTCTTCTGGAATTCCTCCAAAATCTCCCAAATGACTTCTTCTTTCTTCTTGTCCTTCCATTGTATTAGCAGCTTTGTTGCATCCCAGTTTTCTCTTTTCACCATTTTCCTCTCCAATATCAGCCATGTATCCTATTGAATTCGTTCGTCAACGGGTTGGTTGGGTTGGTCACTCTGTAGGCTCACTTCAGCTGCGAGACATTCACCGTCGCGTGGATTAATGCATCGGCTGAGAGGTCCAATCGGTACGCCACAAGTCCAATCTTCTTTATCACCCTAAACAGACCAAACCATTCCGGTTGTAGGTTCTCACAAACCCCTCTCTTTCTCATGGAATGTTGGGCATAGGCGTGCAACTTCATGAATACCCAATCACCGATTTCAAACTCTCTCTCAGTTCTCCTCTTGTCAGCTAGTTGTTTCATTTAATTATGTGCTCGCCTCAAGTGAAATTTTAACAACTTGATGGTCTCTTCCCTTTCGCATAACATCGTATCCACAACTAGGTCCTTGGACTCTCTAGGAAAATACGGAATGTTGTACGAAGGAGCATAACCATAGAGTGCTTCAAATGGGGTCATCCTAATCGAGGAGTGCCAAGACCTATTATACCACCACTCGGCAAGATCTAATCACTTGGTCCACGTGGACGGTCGTTCCCCAATCATACAACGCAAATACGATTCCAAACACCTATTCACAACTTCTGTTTGCCCGTCCGTTTGAGGATGATAATCCTATGAGAGACATAGGGATATACTTTGTTGTTTGAAGAGCTCTTGCCAGAATTTGCTCAAAAATATCAGATCTCGATCACTCACTATTCGGCTTGGAACTCCATGAGGCCTATATATGTTGGTCAAGAAGACTTCCGCCACAACTGTTGCATCAAATGGATGGCTCAAGGCTACAAAGTGACAGTATTTAGTCAACCAGCTGACTACCACAAAAATCACCTTCTTCCCTTGTGACTTCAATAATCCTATGATAAAATCCATCGAAATATCAGTAAAGATAGCATGAAGAACAGGTAAAGGCTGCAGTAATCCAGGTGAAGCAACATTATCTACCTTGTTACGTTGACAAACCTCGCAATGACGAATAAACTCTTTAATGTAGTTCTTCATCCCCTTCCAAGATAGTAATGTCGAGACCCTTTGGGAGGTGGAGTTTACTCTGGAATGCCCCTATAGCAGACTCACGAAAGAGTTTGAGTATATCCTTCTGAAGTTCAACGTCGTTTCCCACCACGATTATTCCTTTGCGCTTCAAAATCTCATTTGTGAAGCTAAACCAGCATTGGAAAGGTTTCGTGGAATCAAAATTATGGAAGCCACTAATAGGGTCGAACTTGAACCGGTATTGGCTCCAGTACCCAGCTTCCTCCCTCTTCCAGCCGTAGACCCCTTCGAGCCCGCCCCCTCCTCCAACACCCCCTCCTCATCCGCCCACCTCCCGCCTCCTCCTTCCACCTCGATCCTCCTCCAGCCCACCCACCCGCTCTACCCAACCTAGACATAAATGAAGTCACATTTCTTACAAAAAAGCCCAAAATAAAAAAGAATAGAAATCAATAGAGTTTTGAAAAATCGATCGGTTTATACCGGTTGAACTTGGTTCACTATGCATTTCAGTCTTTTGTTCGATCCAGATCGTCTGTCCAGCGGGTTCACTGTTAGACCCGGTCCGGCCGACGACTTGGTTGTGATAATTATGGTGTCTCCGATAGTCTTACATTTCATTTTTCTGTTAAATGATCACGTGACTTGCACATGTTGTGTTAAATCAGCACCACATCAGCTCCATACCATTTGTTGGTTAAACAAATATAGTCTTGATCAAACATCCCCAATTCACTAATTTGATGACATACAATTGAATTCTCGACGATCTTTAGTACGTATAACTTGTCATTCTTAGAGTATTTACTTCTCCTCTCTTTTATTTTTTAGTGTATATGGTTTAAGAGATCCACGTTATGTGTCATTTCATAATGAGGAGTGGGAAGTTCCAGTTCATGACGACAAGTGTGTATGACACAAACTATCTGCTTCTAATTATTTTGAATACAAATATTTACCCATCAAAAGTGTCGGTCGGTGTTTAGGTGTTGGTGGTATACAGAAAAACACCCTTGTTTGATGGTATACAAAAAAAAGACCCTTCATGGTCATAATTTAATTCTAGGTATGATCAATCAATGTAAAAATGATGATATATTTCATTGAATTATTATACCAATGTTAGTTATGATTGTAGTTCAAAGTTTAAATCTTTTATGGACAAGAATACTTACAGTTACTCTCTACTTCTGGATTTGTATGTTCCAATTGAATTCACAATATCGATATTGTAAAGATTCCTAACTTCGTCCTAGGGAAGTGTTTGTGGACTTTGAGCCAATTGTTGTTTTGAGATTGAATGAGAAAAACATTGGTCGCACAAGGAGGCAGCATAGCAAACTCATTACTTTCCAGCTGAAGCTGCGGGGAATAATTGATAATCACGACAAATCAAGATGGTACACACTCTTTTATTCTTAAAGCTTTCCTAATATAGATGGAATTAATTACGCATAACCCAAACCTTTCTCAACTTGTTGTAACTTGATCTGCAGATTACATGATACAATCCCACGGATTGTATGCCAGCGCTCACGCAAAAATGCAACATACAAAAATTGGGAGGGAGAGAGAGAGAAAGAGAGGGTTTGTTGTAAATATTCATGCATAATCCTTCCAACACTAGGATGCAGACTATAAACAAAACAATACTAACTAGAGTTATCAATTTATCATCAACCATGATTATTTAACTACGATCGGAACTATGGTCCTCATGGTTCGGTTCAGTTCATGTCAATGGTTCGTATCAACACTCCCCGCCTAAGAAGGAACCTTGTCCTCAAGGTCAAAAGCTGGATACTTCTTCTGGAATTCCTCCAAAATCTCCCAAATGACTTCTTCTTTCTTCTTGTCCTTCCATTGCACTAGCAGCTTTGTTGCATCCCAGTTTTCTCTTTTCACCATTTTCCTCTCCAATATCAGTCATGTATCCTATTGAATTCGTTCGTCAACGGGTTGGTTGGGTTGGTCACTCTGTAGGCTCACTTCAGCTGCGATACATTCACCGTGGACGGTCGTTCCCCAATCATACAACCCAAATACGATTCCAAACACCTATTCACAACTTCCGTTTGCCCGTCCGTTTGAGGATGATAATCCAATGAGAGACATAGGGATATACTTTGTTGTTTGAAGAGATCTTGCCAAAATTTGCTCAAAAATATCAGATCTCGATCACTCACTATTCGTCTTGGCATTCCATGGAGCCTATATATGTTGGTCAAGAAGACTTCCGCCACAACTGTTGCATCAAATGGATGGCTCAAGGCTACAAAGTGACAGTATTTATTCAACCAACCGACTACCACAAAAATCACCTCCTTCTCTTGCGACTTCAGTAATCCTGTGATAAAATCCATCGAAATATCAATAAAGATAGCATGAGGCACAGGTAAAGGCTGCAGTAATCCAAGTGAAGCAACATTATCTACCTTGTTACGTTGACAAACCTCGCAATGACGAATAAACTGTTTAATGTAGTTCTTCATCCCCTTCCAATATAGTAATGTCGAGACCCTTTAGGAGGTGTTGTTTACTCCGGAATGCCCCTATAGCCGGCTCATGAAAGAGTTTGAGTATATCCTTCAGAAGTTCAACGCCGTTTCCTACCACGATTATTCCTTTGCGCTTCAAAATTCCATTCCTGAAGCTAAACCGATTCGGTTTCAAACCCTCTTTCAGTTGTTGGATGACCTTCGTATAATCCGTGTCTCTAGTGTACTCTTCTTAATCATCTCCATCAAATCCATGGATATGGATGATATAGAAAGCGTTAACAATTCCAGACCTGGAATCCTTGACAATGCATCGTGTGCCCTATTTTCGCTCCCCTTCTTATATTGTATTTCGTTGTCGAACCCGAGTAGTTTCGCTAACTAGGTGTGCTAGAATGGTGTCAAGATTTTCTGCTCGAGTAGGAACTTCAAGCTCCGGTGATCCGTCTTGTTAACAAAGTGGCAATCAAAGAGGCAAGTATGCCATTTCTTGATGGCTAACAAAACGGCTAACATTTGCTTTTCATAGATTGAGAGTGCTTGTTGTCTCGGGTGTAAACACCTGATTTGGAACAGAGGTCAAAATACCGTACGCAAGAATCCAAGCCAAGAAAAATCGAGATAGAAAAACCCAAAAAATTAAAATATTATTAATAGGAAAATAAAAAATTATTATGTTTACTAAAAAAGGGAAAATTTTGTTTTAAAGAAAAAATAAATAAAAAATTACTAAGTTAAATATATATATAACTATAGTATTGTTTTATTATAAAATAATTATAGTGGTGTTTTATTATATTATTTATTTATAATCAAAAAATAGAAAACAATTACTATAAATAGAAGAGCTCACCAAATCTACTGGGGAGAATTAGAGGAAGGAAGAAAGGGAGAGGATATTGGAGAGAAGAGAAGAGAAAAAGTGAAAAAATAAATAGAAAAAAGAGCGGGAAAAAATATCGGTAATTATCTGTCTCGAGTTTTCGTACGGTATTGAATCTCCAAACGATTTAGGTATATCTCTCTCGTATTTAATATTGTATTTGTATTTCCTAATGTTATTGAAATTTATGGTATAAAAAAACGATTATATACATATATTATATATTTATGTATAATATACTTGTTAATATATATATACATATATTATGTATATATGATACTATATATGTATAATATATATATATATATATATATATATATTGTGTATATGTGATATATGTATAATATATATGTGATATATGTATATGTATATGTATATTATGTATATGTGAAAAAAATATTTTCAAAAATCACTTAGGTCACTCCCAAACTTTGATGAAGGTTACAACTCGGTCCTTGGACTCTCGGGTCATTTTGGGACTTTACCGAATGTTATAAACCAAACCAGAAAAATTTTGGGTCATTTGTGCAATTTTTGAAATATTTTTTAAAATGAGCTCAATTTTTTTAAAAAAAATTACATTTTGTTCCCTGAACCTTTCTGGACTTCCCATCACTTTTCAAAATGTTACAAATAAGTCTATAATAATTTTCCAATTATTTTTGGAACTTCACCAAGTATTACAAATAGGTCCAGAATAGTTTAGGGTCAATTCTGTAATTATTTATTAAAAAAATTCAGTTCAGTTATAATATTTTAAAAAAAAATACATTTTTTATTCCTAAATTTTTCTGGACATTCCATGACTTCTCAAAGTGTTACAAATAAGTCCAGAATAATTTTTGGGTTATTTGGAACTTCACCAAGTGTTACAAATAAGTCCAGAATAGTTTAGGGTTAATTATGTCATTTAAAAAAAATACATTTCCAATTCAGCTCGAATTTTAAAAATATTTCATTTTGGTCCCCATATCTTTTTAGACATTTCATGACTTGTCAAAGTGTTACAATTTGGTCCAACGTGCTCAATATTTTCAAATCATTCGCGTATTTTTGACACGTTTCAAGTGACTCCAAAGTTAAACCACCTTTTTTTTAAGCACGATTAATTTATTCTCTTTTGTTTATTTATTTGAAATTAATTCCTAAAAAAAATATTTCTACATGGTTTGTTTAATTTAAAGAAAACGCATGTAATCTTTTGGGTCAAGCATGATCAAAACAGGCAATTAAGGTAAATCAGTAAAAAATAACTTCAAAAGCAAACTAAAGTACCGAAAGAGCGGATTATGGGCTCGCGAGCCCTTAAGATGTAATCAAACTCTTGAACTCGATTCTCTGGGCGTAGACCATTCAAAGCCTTAGGATGTTAACTCCATGCACCCTAGGCAAATTTTAGGATTTCGATTAACCTTTAGTTAATCGGTGGCGACTCTTTCATTTTTTAGTCTGGTTGATAACCTCGCTCGAACGAACCCGTCGCTCGCCAATACCCGACATTTTCGAGCGACAAAATAAAATATTTTCCAAAGGGGTCGGGGAAATTCGGATCCGACGTCCGACATCGGGGCTAAAGCCTTGCTAATGAAAGCTATTGGGTGTCCCTTCTGCATCAACACAGCCCCAATACCGACCCCCAATGCATCTGTCTCGACCACGAAAGTTTCGCTCATGTTAGGGAGGGCCAAAACCAGTGTGGAAGTCATAGCAATCTTGAGCTGTTCGAAGCCATTTTCAGCCTCAAGTGTCCACACGAACACAACCTTCTTCAATAGGGCTTTGAGTGGCTTGCTAATGGTCCCATAATTCCTCACGAACTTACGATAATACCCGGTAAGACCAAGGAACCCGCGGAGCTGCTTGACCGATGACGGCTTAGGCCAATTGCGGACGACTTCGATTTTAGCCGAATCAGTGGACACTCCATGCTTCAAAATCAGATGACCGAGATACTCAATCTGCTCCCCACCGAAAAATCACTTGGACCTCTTTGCATATAAGGAGTTGGGCTTCGTGATATCGAACACAATTTCCAAATGTCGAATATGCACTACAAGACTCAAGCTATAAACTAATATATCATCAAAGAATACCAGCACAAACCTCCTCAAATGTTGCTTGAAAATAGAGTTCATTAGTCCTTGAAATGTGGTCGGAGCATTGGTGAGCCCGAACGACATTACCCGAAACTCGTAATGACCTTTGTGAGTTTGAAATGTTGTCTTATGTATATTCCGCTTATTCATTTGCACTTGATGATACCCCGACCTCAAATCTATCTTTGAAAATATTGAAGCCCCGTGTAACTCGTCGAGAGGCACGTCGACCAAAGGAATTGGAAACCTGTCATTGATGGTCAAGTCGTTGAGCCTTCGGTAATCTACACACATCCTCCACGAATGATCCTTCTTCTTGACTAACACCGCGGGAGAAGAAAAAGTGCTCGAGCTTGAGTGGATGATGCCCGAATCCAACATTTCCTTGACCATTCTCTCAATAACATCCTTTTGAGGGGCTGGGTACCTATAAGGTTTTTGATTGATCGTGGTGTCGGTTTCCTTAAGCGGTATTTTGTGATCAACGTTACGTTTGGGAGGTAATCCTTTGTGTTCTTGAAAGATGACTTCGTACTAACTTATCAACTTCTCCAATTATTCGGTTTCCAATATTTCTTAGAGCTATATGATCTTTCAGTTCGGTCTGGAGGGATAAACTACACAGCCGGACCGATGCTACCTCCTCCCTTTTTGACAGCATCTTAGTCATCTTTTCATTCGAAGACGTGTGAACCGAATTGCCTTCTCCTCCCTGAAACTTAAATTCCTAATCTCCTACCTTGAACCCCATAGTAAGGTTGCTATAATACCATACCATACTTCCAAAGTGGCAAGCCATTGAACCCCGATAACCATATGATAGTTCTCCAAAGAAATAATAAAGACGTCTGCCGTGAAGTTTTTACCTTGCATTAACCAACGAAAGTCCTTGCAAATATGGTTGCACTGCATCGTATTCTTGTTTGGTACAATCGCCTATATCGCCTTTATCTCCTCGGTATAACATCCTAATTGTTCAGCCATTTCGATATCGAGAAAGTTGTGGGTGCTTTCCGAGTCTATCAATATGTGAAATTTCTTATCCTTTACCACTCCTTCCACCTTCATTGTTGAGCAATTGAGTGTTCCCCGGAACGCATAAATCGATATTTTGGGGGTTCTCTTCCTCACGCACTACCTCGTCATTCAATTCGGCCACATGTGGTTCTTCCTCATCCTCTTCCTCTACTACTTCAACGAGGAGAAATTGTCTTCCCTTACATTGGTGTCCCACCACGAACTTCTCCGTACACCAATAACATAACCCTTTCGACCTCTTGTTCTCCATCTCTTTACTGGTCATGGTCTTGGTGGTACAATCATTCATTGTTCCCCTAGAGATTCCCGATCTTAATGCATAATTTCCTTTTGCTGACGGTGTGGGAAATGATTTATTCTCTGTGTAATTTGGCTTTGAATGCCTTTTTATAACATCTTCGTGCAGCTTGGCTAAAGCGTATTCCTCATGTAATGATTTCAGCCTAAGTAACCTCACCGAACCTTTAAGAATCGAACTCAGCCCACCTACGAAGAAGCTCATGACCGACGACTCAGATAGTTATTCCATCCTTTGCATTTTATTCAATAATGCATCAAATTTAAAGTAATTAGAGAGAGTTCCTTCCTGTTTCATATTTTTTTAATTCAAGTGTCGGGTCCCCATACATCTCGTTTCTGAATCGGGCGCGAAAAGCCGAGACATACTCATGCCACACAATCTTCTTTCCGTGATGATTCCAAATACGCATAATACCCTGATGCCATGTCAAAGTCTCACCCTCTTAATGAATAGCAACTATTTTCAACATTATATCCTCAAGTGTTTCATCAATATCAAAATAGTGCTCGCACCTAAATAACCACCCATGCAAGTGTGTCCTATCAAAACGAGGAAAATCGACCTTACCAATATGATAATGTAGTTTGTCTCGTTCTCGTTCTCGATCGCGGTAAGACTCTGCTTCGGAACTGAGAGTCTCGTTTGGGACATATACAGTAGTCGCGGAGCAGGGGGAGCTATTGTGGCAGTATTTCATGCAGGTGCTGTTGCAACGACTTTCGTGGGTAACACAATCGAACCTTTAGCTAGAGGGGCACTTGGACCCTGTGATTCAATTCCAGGAGCGTGTATTGGTTCCTTCCCTTTCGACATCGATATTCCCAAATCTCAAGCCGAACCCAAAATGTTGGAGTCACCCATATTTCTCATTTGTCGTATTGAAACCACTCGCACTAGAGATCGAAGTTCGTCCAGGACAACATAGTGGTGGTCGTTGGTTTTTGACAGCTTATCGGTCATCTTGCTGAGGTGTTCGTTGGCGAGGAAACTTTCTGACAGTGTTTTGCTCTGTTCGGACTGAGCTCGACCTTGCTCCTCTAGTGTCGCATTGATTCAGATTTCTCTCTGAGCACGCGTCTCCTAAGCCATGATGATCCGTGGTGGAAGGTGGTGCTGGCTATGATACCAGATGATACAATCCCACATATTGTATGCCAACGCTCACGCAAAAATGCAACGTACAGAAATTGGGAGGGAGAGAGAGATAGAGAAAAGGTAGAGAGAGAAAGATAGGGTTTGTTGTAAATATTGATGCATAATGCTTCCAACAGTAGCATTGAGACTATAAACAAAACAATACTAACTACAATTGGAACTACGATTATCACGGTTTAGTTCGGTTCACGTCAATGGTTCGTTTCATTACAAAAGAATTTGGTTCGTTTGACAATTACATATCTAGCTTTGTCAACAATAAGATGGTGGTGAGTCAATTCAAGTACCCTCGCCAAGTTCCTGTTAGAACTTCCAAAGCGGACTTCATCAGAAAGATATCGTTAGGAAAGGGTTCTGAAGCGTGGGCCCCACGGTGGTCTACTGTTTCATGCAGGTGGCGGGGCTCACAAAAACTATCTCTTAATCATCTGCTTCAGATTTCATGAATGTATTACCGAGATCATCGAAAAAGAAAGCAGGCACAGAAAGTGATAAGACAAGAAGATGACACTGTTCTTGAACTACCAGAAGTTGTTGATTAGAAATTCACTTTCTTGTTGGTTTATATGTATATGAGTGTGTGAGAGATGTGGAGAATATGTATTGATTATTGTTCAACTCTTGTATTTTGAATACATGAAGGAGAAGTGTATATATAGTACAAAACCTTGGTTGTGTGAAACTAAGACCAGCATGTTTTCCAAGCCGCCCGTGTTTGACCACCATCCAACCAAGCCGTCCATGTGCACCGTCCAATACAATGTATCCAAACAAGTTTATTTCCTAACATTTCCCCCCTTAAACTTGTTTCTCCTACTATGGTGATGCTGAGCATTTTCCGTACGTGCTGAAATATATCTTTCTTCAGGGCCTTTGTAAATATATCGGCAACTTGATCATTGGTCTTCACATGTATAAGCTCAACATCCTTGGACTTTACATGTTCTCAAATAGAATGGAACCTGGTGTCGATTTGCTTGGACCTCTCGTGATGAATAGGATTCTTTGCTAAGTTAATAGCCAACTTGTTGTCGACATGGATCTTGGACGGGTCTTCTTGTTGCACCTTGAGCTCCTCCAATAATCTTCTTATCCATATGGCATGGCATACACATGATGATGCAGCTATATACTCTGCTTCACAAGTAGATAATGCAACAATTGGTTGCTTCTTTGATGCCCAAGTAAATGTCGTATCTCCAAGGTGATTTTCCGATCGTCGAAGCATCTGACCCAATCACTATCACTGAATCCGAAAACTCCACATATTCTTTTGATGAATAAAAATCCCATAATCGAGCGTTCCTTTCACATACTTGAGGATTCGTTTGGCTGCCTTCATGTGAGAGGTCTTCGGAGTCTCAATGTATCTACTCACCAAATCGACTCCAAAGAGTATGTCGGGTCGAGTACACGTCAAGTAAAGTAGGCATCCCACAAGGCTCTTGTAGTGAGTAGGATTCACCAATTTTCCTTCTCCTTCTTTTGTAACTCGTACTCCACACTCGACAAGGGTGTCGACCGGTTGACAATCTTCCATTGAGAACATCTTCAAAATCTCTCTTGCGTATTTGTTTTGAGAGATGAATATCCCATCTTCTCCTTGTTTCACCTCAATGCTGAGGAAATAGGCCATAAGGCCCAAGTCCGTCATCTCAAACTCCTCCTCCATGGATTGTTTGAAATCTTGAATCATGGTGGGATTGTTGTCGGTGAACACCAAATCATTTACGTACAAACACACAATCAAAACATCTCCACGGGGGTTAGTTTTTGAGTATAAAGCATGTTCGTACGGGCACCGACTGAAACCACTTTGAATACAGTAGTTATTAATTCTGGAATTCCACGCTCTTAGAGCTTGTTTTAGCCCGGAAAGCGGCTTTGTCAACCGATACACTTTGTCTTCTTGACCTTTGATAATAAACCGTGAAGCTCCTCTTCGAGATTCACGTTCAAGAATACTGATTTCACGTCCATTTGAAATATTATCCACTTCTTTTGAGAGGCAAGTGAAAGGAGTAACCTTACCATCTCTAGTCGAGCCACCGATGCAAAGACTTATTCATAATCGAACCCGAACTTTTGCTTGTATCCTTTCACGACAAGCCTCGCTTTGTATTTCTCCACTTCTCCATTTGCCTTTGTCTTCGTCTTATACACCCATATCAATCCAATGGCATCATGACCTTGAGGGGTGTAGTGAGCTTCCAAGTCTTGTTCTTCCTAATGACTCCGCTCCCTTCCTCCATTGCCTTCTTCAATTTTGTCTCCTTAGAGGCTTCCTCAAAAGTTAATGAATCATATCCTGGGAAGAGACAAAGGTTACCATATAGTTCTTCGTCATTTACATCAACTTCCTCCGCAGAGGTATATATGTCTTGTATTCGCCATGTCTTCTCATGGGTGATTCGTTTGAGCTTTCTTCTTCGGATTGGGCATCAACATTTGTGGGTGTAGATGGCTCCCGGTCTTCCTCATTTCGGACAATTTCTTGCTTCGACTCCTCCGCGTCTAAGATCTCCTTTTGAGGGTTGATATTTCCCCAATTCCATGCGCGCTCCTCATTGAACTTGACATCTCGCGAAATCACAATCCTTTTTGTGACAAGATTGTATAACTTATAGTCATTAGAGTTCTCTCCATTGCCAAGCATGACGCATTTCATACTTTTATCCTCGAGCTCTGTCCGCTTTTCTTCTTGCACTTTTGCATACGCCACGCACCTGAAGACACGAAGATGCTCGACACTTGGCTTGCGCTTGATCCATGCTTCCTCAGGCGTTATGTTCCCAATCCTCTTCGTAGGAAACCAGTTGAGTAAGTAAACGACACATGTAACCGTGTCTCCCCAAATTCTTTCAGACCTCTTCTCTCTTTGAGCATGCATCAAACCAAATTCAAGATGGTCCTATTCTTTCTCTCGGAGACACCATTTTGCTGAGGCTTTTGAGGCATGCTGAGTTGATGCACGATCCCGTTCTCTTTGCAAAACTTGTCAAATTCAAGCAACGTATATTCTTCTTCTCAATCGGTTCGCAAGCACTTCAAATCAAAACCACTTTCCTTCTCGACCATGTTTTTAAACTCCTTGAACTTCGTCAAAACTTCGCTCTTCTCCTTCATCATATAAATCCAAGTCATACCACTATAATCATCATTAAAGGTAAAGAAGTACCTATTTCTAACAATGGAGATGGGAGTGATTGGCCCACAGCCATCCGAGTGGATTAAGTTGAGACAGTCGGTTGCTCTCTTAGAAAGATACTTCTTGTATGGTTTTCTTTGCTGCTTTCCGATAACATAAGTTTCACACACACCATTGGGACGGTCGATCTTCGGCAAGCCTAGTACCATGTTGTTCATTTCCAGTAAATTTAACACCTCAAAATTGAGATGGACAAACCGAATGTGCCAAGTAATTCTCACCTTCATGATTGTCCAAGGTTTTCACCTTCAAGCAATTCTCCTCATGTGTGATCAGTCGTAGAGGAAACATTATGTTCTTGGTCATGGTCACATTCATGATAAGTTTGTTTTTCTTATCACTGATCCTTCATGTGGACATCATATCCCTTTGATTGGCCGCCTGGAAAGATTGTCGAAGGTAACATGCCCATCTCGCCTTTCGTCCATCTCCGCAAACAAATCTTTTCGTCCACACATATGATGCTCCCGTATCAATAAACCATGGGACAGATTGTGATGTCACTGCTCCATCATATGCCATCGAAAGTACTCCATCATAGTCGGTCTTCTCCGCATGATTCGCCTTTTCTCCACCATTGTCGGTATTATACCAACATTATGTTGCATAGTGACCGTATTTTTTTGCACAAATGGCATTGAACTTCAGATTTATTACTTGTCCATCTGCTACGTCCTCGTCCACGACCTCGACCAAGACCACGACCACGACCTCTTCCTCGACCTGCTCCTCGTCCACCTGATTCTCCAATATCAGTTTCGTTGGTGGTTGTTATTCGACCACCTCTTCCTCTCCACGTTGAAAATCTTTCTCTTTGGAAGACGCCTCGTGATCCCTCATTTTGTAGCGTCAACTTCGCTTGTAATGCTTGCTCCAAGGATTATCCTTCTCCTATCTTCATAAGTCATTGTTCATGGGCTTGTAGAGACACCATAAGCTGCTCCACTGACATCTCATCTAAATCCTTAGATTATTCAATCGCCACAGCCACAAGATCGAACTTAGGATCGAGGGATCTCAAGATATTCTCCTTGACACGAACATCATCCAAAGTTTCTCTGTTTCTGCGCATTTGATTCGCAATTGAGATAACCCTCGTGAAGTAATCAGACATGGATTCTGAACTTTCTTGATGGAAAGCCTCGAATTGAGAAATTGAAGCAAGAATTATTGGAAAGCAGGGTGATACAAGGTAGTAAAAGACCCCAGTGATCTTATTTAAGAAAAAGGATATCTCTTGGAGAATGTGTGTTGATTACCGCCAACTCAACAACTCATTTTACCATTCCTTTGATTGAAGAACTCTTGGACAAATTAGGGTGTCGACACTATTTTTGAAGTTGGATTTTAGATTCGGATACCATCAAATTCGTATTTCGTATGCATCACATGTCGATGTGCATAAAACGGACTTTAAAACTCATCAAGGACATCTTAAATTTTTGTTGGAAAGCAGGGTGATACAAGGTAGTAAAATCCCCCAGTGATCTTATTTAAGAAAAAAGACAGCTCTTGGAGAATGTGTGTTCATTACCGCCAACTCAACAACTCGTTTTGCCATTCCTTTGATTGAAGAACTCTTTGACAAATTAGTGTGTCGACACTATTTTTGAAGTTGGATTTTAGATACGGATACCATCAAATTCGTATTTCGTATGCATTATGTCGATGTGTGTAAAACGGCCTTTAGGACTCATCAAGGACATTTTGAATTTTTGGTGATGCCTTTTGTTCTGACAAATGCTCCCGCAACATTTCAAGCATTAATGAAATCAACTTTTCAACCCTTATTGCGAAAATGTGTCTTGGTTTTCTTCGATGATATTTTGGTTTACAACCTAAACGAAGGATAACATTTGAAGCACTTATCGAAGGTATACAACATATTATGTAACCATGCACTGTTTGCAAAAAACGAGTAAGTGTAACTTTGGAGGTTCTTCAGTAGAATACCTAGGGCATGTGATTTCAGGCGCATAAATAGTAAATGATCCAACCAAGGATGAGGCAGTTAGGAATTGGCCGACACCATCATCCATAAAGCAATTACGAAGGTGTTTGGGTCTCACAGGGTACTACCGTCGCTTCGTCATGGGTTATGGAGTATTGGCTCGCCCTTTGACTGACTTATTACAAAAGGATGCTTTTGCCTGGTCCGTAACAGTTGGGGTGCCTTTGATCAGTAAAAGGGACATTGTGCCCGACTCCCATTTTAGCATTACCAGACTTTGCCAAACGTTTCATGGTAGAGACATATGCTTCATCTAGGGGCATCGGTGCAGTCCTAATGCAAGAACGTCACTCGATCACGTACATTAGTAAAGGTCTTTCTACTCAACAACAAGCCTTATTTGTTTATGAGAAGGAATGACTTGCCATCATATTTTTTGTCCTACAATGTCACTATTACTTGATTCTGGCTAGGTTCATCATCAAGAAAAACCACAAAAATCTGAAGCACTTGCTCGACCAGAAAATCACTACCCCTTCCAGCATATGTGGTTATCAAAGCTTATGGGTTACAACTACAAGATTGCCCATAGAAAGAGTTCCGAAAATGTTACAAATGATGCCTTATCACGAGTCCAAGGCTCTAAATTTCTAACCCTTGCAGTCTTATCCATTGAACCGGCCTTATTGGCTAATATTACGTCTAGTTGGAAGGATGATCTTGATATCCAATAACTCCTAACTCGTATTGCAAATGTTCAACCTTAGTCATTCACTGGGGATGACACTCTCAATCGTATGCGAGAAAAACTGGTCATTGGGCGTAATCCACAACTAAGGCGTCAATTTATCTCACTAAGCCATAATTTATCAATGGGTGGTTACTCACGATTCCATGACTTCACCAGTTATTCTACTAGAAGGGTTAGACCAAGGAGGTCTGATCATACATTCGTTCGTGTGACTTGTGTCAATGAAATAAGTCAGAAAACATGATCGTTCTAGGCCTACTGAATCGCATACCAATTTTCAAAGGCGTTATTTACACATATCTCTATATATTTTATCATCGGGCTTATAAACTCCAAGGGTTTTGAAGTTATCTTCGTTCTGGTGGACTGGCTTTCCAAATTTCAGACACTTTGTTCCCTTAGAGTACCTATCTTCTACAACAGAAGTAGCTCAGTTATTTCTAGATAATGATTTTAAGTTACACAGATATCCTTATATGATAGTATTAGATCGTGATTCAGCCTTCCTCATCTATTTTTGGCAAGATTATTTTTTCTATTGCAGGGTGTTTCGTGACATAAGTCCACAGTTTATCACCCTCAAACCGACAGACAAACTAAAGTGGTTAATCGTTGTTTGGAGAGTTATTTATGTTGCATGATGTTTGAGTGTCCTTCATCGTGGAGTAAATGGCTCTATCTGCCTGAATGGTGGTACAATACATCATTCCATTCTTCAATTTGGATGACTCCTTTTGATGCCTTGTACAGGTGTTCTCCACCAATTCAGCTGACAGATGTCCCTCGTGACAATTCAGTAGTAGTTGTAGATGCTCTTTTTCGAGATCGAGAAGATATTATCGTTTGTTACGACATTACCTGGATCGAGCACAGATTCAAATGAAGCAATATGTTGATCAACATCCTATGAAACGTTCGTTTGTAGAAGGTGACGTGGTGTATTTGAGGTTTCACCCGTTTTTTAGAGTCACCCGTACGTTCGATGCCGCAAAATAAACTCGACCCAAAGTATTTTGGACCATTTCAAACTTTTGAGAGGATTGGTGCAGTTGCTTATCGTTTGGACCTTCCTTCTTCTTCACGCATCCACCCAATCCTCCATGTGTATTTGATGAAAAAGGATCGAGGTAATATTTGCACAATTGTTCTAGGAGTCGTGTTGTAGAGGAAGCTAGCACGGAGGGGTCGTAGAGCTGCGGTACAGGTGTTGGTGAAGTGGCGTGATCAACTGCCGTCGGAGGCCACGTGGGAATTCTTGAATGATTTGCGTGTTCAATTTCCGAACTTTGATCTTTGAGGTAAAGGTTCTTATGTGGGGGGGGGGGGGTATTTGTCATGTAATTATTAGTATAGGATCTTTTTTGTTAGTTTCTCTTACGTTGGGGGTGTTTATAATATTAGAAATTAGTTAATGGGTTAATTACTATGTGGGGATGAGGGGTAATGCATGAAGGATATGAATGAAAAGATCAGAAAACTTCCATTTCTCTCTTACACGTCCTCTTCTCCTCTCTGGTATTTTCTTTCATATTGGTTCTACCGTGACAAACCTTCAGAAGGTTTTGAATCTTATTGGAAATTTTTGATTGATAGTTGTAGCAATGAGTATTAAGATTATATTATGATGGATATGCCATAACCAAGAGAATAACATGGCCACATACTCCTTATTCACCATAGATGGGATGTGGATAAATTGCTTTCAGTTCTTGTTGACATGGACAAAACTTCTTTGTTCATGAATGTTAGTGTCTTCCATGTTGACAAAACCTTAGGCAAAATTCATTGGTATGCTTTAGACCATTTCAGTATTATCCTGACAAAAGCAGCCGCTCATGTTGGTAATTATGAAGATAATACGATTGTATGAATGTCTCTTACATTGTTCCTGGTGAGTGCTCGGGTAGAGCAGATGTTCAGTGGGTGACGTTTAAAAACATATGTAGTGTTAGAGTGTTTGCATCCATGTGTGGTGTCTCTCCACCCATGCAGATGAATGCTATTACAACACAACAAAGCTTGAGAGCATGAATCATAATGAAAAACTAGTCAAAGGAGACAACATTGAGGTTCATCTTTACCACAAACATATGGGTTTGGGGGGGGGGGGGGGGGGGGGGGGGGGGAGTAATGATAGTTGGTCACATTTTGTGCATGACAAGTATTTGGTTTCTATGGTTGAAGAAACTAAGGAGGCTTCTATTCCACATGATGATGATGACATCGACCACTTCGACGTAGACTAGCACGAGGAAACTACCAGGAATATTGAGATGCCTGATCTCCTATAGGGAGATTTTGAATTGGTTCGGGTTGTTATGGAATCACGAAGCAACATGGGAATAACTAGACAACTTGAGGCACAAGTCATTAGATGTCGACCTTGAAGAAAAGGTCGTTCTTTAATCGGGATGCAATATTACGAGACAGTTATTTTAGTTGGTTCGGTTAGTGGTAGAATTATGTATCTGACCCTATATAAATGTAGCCTTATAAATTAGGCATGTGTTTGTGAGTTTTGAGATATGAATGAAAAATATAATTTCCTAACTTATCTCCCCTATCCCTTTCTCGGTTCTCCCTTCCTGTATTCTTTATTACAAGTAATTTCTGCATTATCTCACATCAGGATGTAACAATTATAAACCATGTGTGCCACATGTAACCTTGCAGTGGTACCATTCCATGAAATTACACGGCTTCTTGCAACCGCCTCGTTTATTCAGGAACATTTTCACCTTTCTATTGGTTGAGATTAGGGATCAAAATAAGAATCTACAACTAGAGATCCCGAGCTCCCGACAATTCCTTCACATGGCAGAAGTTGACATCTTTGTTCCATGAGAATAAGTTAGGTTCATGCATTTCGTCAAACAAGTTGTGTGCATCGTGTCGTTTTCCACATGAAAGCCTTTTCCCTTCTCGTTGGTCGGTGGCACAAGGGAGGGAGGAGGTGTGGGAGCTAGCTAATATACTCTTCGTGAGTTAATCTCACATAATACCTCAAGGGTCTATGACCACAACATAGAAGGTGGTGGCTTAGGTGGAAGTAGTTCTGAACATGGGTTGGAGATCACATCCCTCTAAGGTATGTTTTCAAACACATTGTGGGAGCCCTTGTCAGTCATTTTGTCGAATTGCGAGTACTTGCTAGGCTTCCACAAGGGATGATATCAAGTGTTGCAGTTGGCTGCGACTAAGGGTCGCCGAACAACTCTATGGATCGTCGTCGGGATAGTATCAGTTGGTATGTTGTTATGGGCTTACTAGAGTAAGATGGGTATAGTTCAGTAATTGGGCTAGAATTAGGGCCGGCACTCCTTTAATTGAAGGTTTGTCAATTGGTCGAGGAATAATATGAAAAACAATACAAATATTCTTTCTTTCTCTATATCTCTTTCTCTCTCTTCTCTCTCAAATTTATGAAATTCGGTTAGAATCTGCCTGGGCCCATTGCAATTGGTATCAGAGCCAGCGCAACAACCTTCACCGGCGATCATGGCGGCTGAAACCTGAGCTCAGAGGGATGCAAGGATCGATTCGTAATTGGAGGAGCACATCAAGGTGTTATCGAAGTTGAAGGTGACGTCGAAGAGGCTGGTGGCTCTTAGTGAACGACACGCCACGTGCTTCGAAAAAATGCAAGCTTCTATACTCGTATTGACGGCGAGACAGACGGAGCTGATGAAGGACTCCGGAATCCTGGGCGATGGATCGAGCATCACCGGAGCCCAACCAAAAGATCCTGCAACAGCAAGTCAGGAACATGGCGATAAAGGCAAATCTGTCGTGGTACCTCCGACTGTCATAAGAGATGATGAGTATCGAGAAGACTCTCTGAGGCGGATCAGGGATGAGTTTAAGGATCGAGGTGGTCGAAGCGGCTATGACAGTAAACCTTCAGTTCGGCTGGGACGCATTGATTTCCCAAGATTCTCAGGTGATGAGGTAGCTAGTTGGATTTATCGTTGTGAACACTATTTTGATATAAATGATTGCAGAAACCAAGCAACTTGATGGAAGCGTATGCTACGGCTAAACTGCACGATTCGGTGCAAGCATAACTCAGGAAACAGAGAGCATTTCTGCAGCCTCGGTTGAATAATTATCCTCAGCGAACCAACCATACTGCAGCCACTCCGGTTAGTTCTACAAGGGGAAGAGGAAATGTTAATGGTCATAACCCACGTCTGACGACTAATAAGGAAATGGAAGCCAGGAGGGCCAAGAGTCTATGCTATTGGTGCCCCGAGAGGTACACGATTGGTCATGTGTGCAAGGAAAGGCATGTATTCGTAATAGAGGTGGGTGAAGAAGAAAATAGAGAAGATAATGATCAAGAAGAGGAGCTGGAACAAGAAACAGAGGAGCCAGAAATATCCATACATGCGATTACGGGAACCATGCGCTGCTCGACTATGAAGGTCGAAGGAATGGTTGATGGCAGAAGGCTGCAATTACTGATCGACTCAGGCAGCACACATAACGTTTTAGACTCCTAGATAGCTGGAAAGTTGTGATGTAAAAGATAAGAGATACCGGCCCTAAGAGTCCTAGTGGCTAATGGAAATGAGATGAAATGTGATCAAATATGCAGGGGATTCGGATGGTCTATGCAAGGTCACAAGTTCGAAGAAGACATGTTTGTTATTCCATTGGAAAGTTACCACATGGTCCTAGGAGTGCAGTGGTTGGTCACACTTGACGTCATCTTGTGGAATTTTAATAGTCTATCGATGAAATTTCTGAGAGGAAAATATATATGTGAGTTAAAAGGCAAGGTCGAGAATAGGCTCAACTAAGTTCAAGGGCTAATATGGACAAGCTGTTACACAAGAAGGGGGAATTAGCAGTGGTACAACTCTGTAGTTTATCAATCGGGATGGCACCACAAGAATTAGGGCATGTTTTTTCGGCAAGGCTAATAGAAGAAGACAGAGTATTACCGGATATCAATGCTATGTTACAAGAGTTTGAAGATGTCTTTAGGGAACCAACCGAATTACCACCGCAAAGAGTAATTGATCATTTTATACAATTGAAGGAAGGGGCCACTCCAGTAAGTTTGAGACCTTATAGGTATCCGACACCACAGAAGGACGTCATTGAAAGGATGGTAGAAGATATGTTAACCTCAGGGACAATACAACCGAGGTGCAGTCCCTTTGCTTCTCCAGTAGTATTGGTTCGGAAGAAGGACTGAACTTGGCGAATGTGTGTCGACTACGGGAGACTCAATGATATGACAATTAAGGATAAGTTCCCTATTCCCTCAATAGATGAGCTGTTGGATGAGCTCCAAGGTGCAATTCTATTCTCGAAGATAGATTTAAGATCGGGATACCACCAAATACGTATGGCCGAAGGAGATGCGCATAAAACGGCTTTTAAGACGCATGAGGGGCACTACGAATTTCGGGTCATGCCATCTGGACTCACCAACGCACCGGCAACCTTCAAGGTTTGATGAATCGGGTGTTCAAGGCTTATCAAAGGAAATTCGTACTGGTTTTCTTTGACGACATATTAGTCTATAGCAAGGATCTAGCACAACATGTGGAGCACTTAAAGATAGTTCTGGAGTTGTTAAGGTCTAATTCATTGGTGGCGAAGAGATCTAAATGCACCTTTGGAAGTTATCGAGTTGAGTATCTTGGACATGTGGTAACGTCGGAGGGAGTGGCGACGGATCCATCCAAGGTTGAGGCGGTCCAACAATGGCCTATACCTACAATGGTAAAACAACTTAGAGGGTTTTGGGGACTTACGGGATATTATCGTAAGTTCATAAAGGGGTATGGTATCATCAGTCGATCTTTGATTGAGTTATTGAAGAAGGAGGGGTTCAAATGGTCGGAAGAAGCAACCAAGGCATTCGAAAGACTTAAGACAACAATGACATCTGCACCGGTTTTAGCCCTGCCGAACCTTCAGGAGGTATTTACAGTAGAAACAGATGCTTCTAACTTGGGAATAGGAGTCGTTCTGATGCAACTGGATCATCCAGTGGCTTACATAAGTCGAGCCATTTCCAAATGGCAGCAATCTCTATCTACATATGAGAAGGAACTTATAGTTATCCTCTTTGCAATCAAGAAGTGGCACTACTACTTAACGGGCCGAAGGTTCATTATCAAGATAGATCATAAAAGTCTCAAGTTCCTACTTGAGCAGAGGGTGACGACGCCATTGTAGCATACATGGCTAGCGAAATTGGTGGGATACGACTATGAGATTATGTACAAGAGAGGAATCGATAATTGTGCTACGAATGCCCTGTCACGATTGCCTAGTTCTGAATTGCTGAGCTTAACCGTATCATCAGTTTCCACCGATCTGATGGACAAATTAAGAGAGTCATGGAAAACGGATGAAGAATGTGTCAAAATGATAAAAGAAATCGAAAAAGAAAAATGACCTAAGAGGTTCACTTGGGCTGAAAATTTACTAAGAAGGAAAGGCAAGTTAGTAGTTGGCCGAGACTTGGAACTAAGAAGAGATATCTTGGATCTCTTTCACAATTCTGCAGTAGGGGGATACTCATGAGCTGCAGCAACTCTCCAGAAGATAACAACTATTATGTATTGGAGGGGTCTTAAAATATATGCTCGGGAGTTCGTAAGAAACTGTGAGATATGTCGAGTGAATAAGTATGATTGTTCAGGCACAACTGGTCTCCTACAGCCACTTCCAGTGCCGAATACCATTTTCTCGGATTTGAGTATGGATTTTATAACGGGACTTCCGAAATCTCAAGGAAAATATGTCATATTGGTGGTCGTGGATAGATTGACCAAATATAGTCATTTCTTGAGTCTGAATCATCCATATGAGGCTGCTACGGTGGCTCAGGTGTTCATAGATTCGGTATACAAGCTACATGGATTACCAAATAGTATTGTGAGCGATAGAGACCCGGTGTTTGTAAGTGCACTATGGAAGGAGTTATTCAAACAATTGGGGGTGACCCTGCGACTGTCCTCTTCATATCACCCCCAAACGGATGGGCAAACAGAGGTGGTAAACAGGTGTCTTGAGGCGTATCTAAGGTGTATGACGGGGGAGAGACCGAAGACTTGGGCGAGATGGCTTTCCTTAGCCGAGTGGTGGTATAATACCACTTACCACACCACGATTAAGATGACACCCTTCGAAGCTTTGTATGGAATTGCACCTCCGTTTCATATTCCCTACTTTCTCAAGGATTCATCATTAGAGGCAGTGGATTCGTTACTAAGGGACAGGGAAGAACAAATCAAAATGTTAAAGTTTTTGTTGGAACGAGCAAGAAACAGAATGAAGCAGACTGCAGATAAGAAGAGGGTTGATCGGCAGTTTGAAGTTGGTGATAGAGTCTACATGAAGTTGCAACCGTATAGACAACACTCACTCAGGAACCATCAGAACCAGAAGCTACAACCGAGATATTTCAGACCATTTCAGGTTATGGAGAGGATCAGTCCAGTGGCCTATAGACTGGACTTGCCAGCATCAGCTATGATACATCCCACGGTGCATGTGTCGCAGCTAAAGAAAGCTCATGGAGTCAATGTGGAGTATGTCACCTTGTCCAACAGATTGGCTAACAAGAAGGAACCGGAGGTCATTAAGGAAAGGAAGATGGTGAAAAGGAATAATCAAGCAGCAACAAAGGTCTTGGTACAATGGAAAGGAGGAACTCCACAGGAGGCTACTTGGTTGTTTTTAGATGATGTTAAAAGACAGTACCCGGAGTTCAATCTCGAGGACGAGATTGTTGCTTAGGGGGAAGCATTGTTGTTATGGGCTTACTAGAGTAAGATGGGTATAGTTCAGTAATTGGGCTAGAATTAGGGTCGGCGCTCCTTTAATTGAAGGTTTGTCAATTGGTCGAGGAATAGTATGAAAAACATTACATATATTCTTTCTCTCTATATATCTCTTTCTCTCTCTTCTCTCTCAAATTTCTGAAATTCGGTTAGAATCTGCCTAGGCCCATTGCATATGTCCTCAATCTGAATGTCTTCATTCTTAGTGACCTGGGTATGGAATTGGTAAACTTCATTCGTTCGATGGCAAGCCAACATTTTTCGATGTTAGCCTTGATCTGGTCTGAGGAGATAACTTGCAGCACACGCCAATTTCACCAGTCGCAATCAGACTGTTCCACTGTGTGCCCGAGCAGCTCTTTGAGAGGAAGATTGTTCGTCCTGGCAACGGAGCAGTTACCAAGGTGCTAGTCAAATGGAATGAGTTAGATGAGGACAAGGCTAGATGGGAGTTTCTTAAAGACTTCCACTAACAATACCCAAACTTCGACCTTGAGGATAAGTTCGTCTCCTAGGGAGGGTGTGTTGTTAGGAGCCCAACAATGTTAGGTCTAACTCACTCTGATAATAGAATCCCATCTATGTAATAAACCCAAACCCATTAGAGATTGTCTACTTGCTATACCTTTAGAGACCCTTACCATTGTGGAAGGTATGCAATGAAGAAGTATTCCGCTATCCTAGTCACTTTCATCTTCTTCTCTCCTAGTATGTCATTCTCGATTATGTTACACTACATACATTGGTGTGTAACATATCAAGCGTTGTTGTTGATTGCGACCAAGTGCTGCAGAGGGCTGCCACTAAGGGTCGCCGAACAACTCCATTGACCTTCATCGGGACGGTGTCAGTCGGGATGATCATCCTAGGTGTCCTAGGTCTGGGCGTTGGCAATCTTCATCCATTCGATGTTAGCCCTGATCTGGTCCCAAATTTTGTTGGATCGGAGACTCTGATACCAATGTTATGACCTGAATGTGCCATATATAGGGTAGGAGAAAATAGTAACAAAAAGGGGAAGAAGATTGAGAAATTAGAGGAAGAGTAACATAAGAACGAGAGTGAAAAGTAAAATCAATAATAATTTTCATTCACTCATTGTCTTTCCCATTAGTAGTTACCCCTCTATATAGGAGCCTACAATATTTCTTACACACTATGCTAAGACCATAATACTAATTCTTAAGACCATAATACTAATTCTAGACCCTAAACTGTTTGGCTCGTAATATTGTTTGCTGAAGTTTGTATGTTTACTGCTGAAAGACAATGTACACCATATAAAAAGGTAGCTTTTTTCATTGTTGAATAATATGTAGGGAAAGCAAACCAACACATCAAGAGTAGAGAATATTCTTGGAGACAAGAACAAGAAGAATCGAAACAATTTGTGCCCACAATGTCCCTTTCGCGCGTCTTCTAATCCACATTCTTCTTCTCTCTCGGTCGATGTTGGCTGCTGCTGCTGAATAGTTTTTTCACTCCCAACTTGCTTCAAGTTGGCATCAAAGAGTCCAAACCCGAATTGACTTTTCCGCCACCGACCGACCGGCGATGACAACTACCATTTCTACACTACAAGTTCCTAACAAGTTGAATCCTAATGAACTTAAATTCTCAACTCAAAGCAACTTGTATTTACACGTTAATAAAACGTAATCCCAATCTTCTATTTCGACCATTTCTCAGTTGGACTCTGGTGCATGATCCTCCCCGAGATTGCTGCGGCTAGGGCTGCTGTGAAGCTAGGGTCCTTTGTGAGAGAACTAGCCATTTGCTCCACCAAGAATCTCTGAAACTCTGGTGACTCTGGCTTTGGTCGGGCGGTCTTGGGCTCGGCGATGGGTTTGGTCTTTGTTATGTCGAGTGTGAGCGTGGGTCCTGATGATTTGAGTGTGGTCGAGCAAGGAACCGAACCGAGGGTCATGCCACGGCTCGACCCTGATGAATCCTCGATTGTGGAGGTGTTTGGGTGGGTGTGTTCCCCTTCGTAAGTTGCAACCAGAACGGATTGATCTTCAGCGCTTCTTTGGACCTACAGTATACATCATAGGAGAATAAAACCATTAACTACCTGAACATTCACCATAAGATGTCACAATAGTTGGTTCCCTAAGATCATATTTGGAAGCCCAACAACAAACAATCTAAAGAAGGTTTGACTCAGGCTCACCTTCTTCTTGACAGGGCAGCTTGGAGCAAAAGAACATTTGAAGTAAGCTCTGGGACATGGATTGTCTCTTGTGACCTTCTGACCATACTTCCTCCATTGATATCCATCTTTCACAACCTGCAATAATCAAAAACACGATCATGAGGAATGCAATTTGAAGTGCATATACAAAAGTTTTCAAAAGCGGGATTTTAGGTTAGTTCTCGGGTACGTAAACTCTGATCCTAAGCGAGATTAACGTTTAACGTGGTTGAGATCAAAAGTCTACTGTATTGTGCATCTACACTTACAAGGCTCGTATCGGATGGGTCGGTCCTCACATAAGCACGAGATATGTTTGCGGTGATCTTCTCTTCTGTTGGTTTCTTGGTAGAATTTTCATCACTGGAGCTGCTCTCCGATAACCCATTAGCAGCCACAATGGTGTGTCTGTAAACATTTCCATCATAGACGACGTTACCCCTATCAGCAGATTTCCTCTTCCTCGACGGACTAAGATCGGCCGTCTTCTCGGTGCTCTTGCTCATTAACTCAACCACATGATTCTTGAGGGCGTTGTAGTTTTCGCACATCACCGTCAACATCTCGGTAAGCTTCTTGTTCTCCGTGCTCACTCGGTTCAACTCCTCCACCAACGCACCATTCTCAACCTATATATAGAACACATCTAAACATCACCGTACGTACATCAAACATATAGCGATCTACACAGGTCAATGAGTAAAGCTCACCTCTTCATTGATGGACACGTTTCTTCCGAGATTCATGAAATCATTCATTTCGACTGTCTCATTCTTCTGGAATCAATAAAACATCTCAGTTTCTGACAATCTCAACAAACAACAAAAACAGGTAACTAGGAAAAACTCCTCACAGAGGAATGCAACGTACCATCGTAGATTCCTCATGCGCACGAAGCGGTTTGATGTTAAGATCCAGTGAAGTGTTTATCCACAACGAGTAGTCCATGGCCTTTCTTCTTCTTCTTCTTCAAGAATGATGCCTTGACCAACTTCTTTGAAAACAATGAATATTTCTTTTCTCTCCACAGAGCAGCTGAATACAAAGAACTCGACAGACGAACTGACTAATTTGACCAAGATCAGCCTAATATATATAGATAGAAAAGAAGGTCGTCCAAGGAAGGAGAGACGAAGGAGGCTACGGGGTAGAGAAAGAGAGAGAAGCAAGTAACATTGAAATGGATAAAGCAAGTAGCAGCTGTATTTAAGCTGTTGTGGAAATACGCGCATATGCATAAATGATAAATACTATATTATAATGCAGAGATTGGTCGGCGATGGGGACATGTCGGTCGTGAGATTGGAAATATAGTCAAAGTCAAGCCCTCCACCAGCAAATCCTAGGGCTTGAATTTATTTCCCTTTTTATCTTGGAGTCAGGTAATATTTGGATCAGTTTGTCTTTCGCGTATTTCATTTAATTAACCTGATTATTTCTACACGTTCAACATTAAATGGAAATGATAAAAAAAAAAATCAAATAAAAAGTGATGAAAGAAAATTATGTAAAAAAATAAATAGGAATAACTGTTTATGTGTTCTTCTGGTATTTTAATGTGAAAATGATAGAGACACATAATTTTTATGTGAATAAATATGAATAACTTTCTAATGATATATAATATATTTCAAATTTACATGTATTACTAAAAAAATTAGTTTAGAACACCATGAATTTTATTTTTGGTATTTGAATATATATAATCCACACAAAATTACATATTAATAACTTATTATTAATGTGAATTTTTCTTTAAGTAAAATTCTGTAACACAAAATTATGCAATCTGACTACTTTATAATCCAACTAAAATTGTCATTGTTTCACGGGCGGAAGGGTAGTTGCTATCCACCCGCTAAAGGCATTTGCAGATCGGTAGCAGTTATCACCCTACCCGCGAATGTCATTCGCAGGTACATCCTACTATAAATTCTCACTCGCTCATTCCCCATTCTCATCCCAGTGATACACTTCGATAGTCGCCTTGCACGTTCAACCTCTTAGTATCGTATCAGTGTCGTTCCTATGTTGGATTAGTGTCCACATTATCAATTAACTTGTTGGAAGTTGTCCCTGAGGTAGTTCGCAACTCTTTTTTTATTTAATATTAATTATTAATTACTTATAATATTTGATATAGACCGCACGATATGCGTCTTGGGTAGTCCCTGATGTAGTTTGCATGATCATTTCACCCAAATGGAGGTGAAAGATATGCGTCTTGGGTCGACACCTCTCAGTAATAGCATGCAGTAATCCCGCATCGACCTTGATACGAGATATGTATGCAGCCCATCCTAAACCAGCTACATCTACCCAATGGAGAGTCATATGATCTAAAAACCAGCATTTACCTGCTCGGCAATACTTGTCATCTCTGACCTATAATTTAATTAATAATTAAAGGTAAATATTTAAAACTAATTAAGAATGTCAACATAACATTTAATAGGACATAAAATTAGGTTTAATGTATCATGAGTGTTCTGACATATGCTGCGATTGACTATACAGAAGTGCGATTGACTATACAGAAGGGACGGATCCACTAGCTCCTTATGTGAATAGAAGGAGGGTTATGAAGAGCTGCCCTGAACACAATGCCTTTTCAGTCCATAAAAATTCAATTAAAGTAGGTATTTTAAAGTTTTATAATTCAATTAAAAAAAATTCAACAAAAATATATTACTATGCAACAATTACACATAACTAGGCACTCTACATAACGATTACAACTAATTAAAATCAACAATTATAAAAAAATAAAGTCACGTCTGAACGGAATACCTCAATCAGAAGGACGGTGGGGGTAGTGGCAACAGGGGCAGCGGCAAAGGAGGCGGCAACGGAGCCAGCGTCGGAGCGATGTCGGGACGACGATACAAAAACAGTTGGTGCGACTGCTATTTCCGCGAGGGGGTTCTGTTAATTTGAAGAACCCTCACTCGCGAATCACCTTCATGGTTGTGACTTAAATGTGCACCCGCGAATGCCATTCGCGGGTAGGCATTTAAGTCGTAGTCGCGAATGGGATTCGCGGTTGAAACTAACGATAAAGTTTCAACCGTGAATGTCATTTACAGCTGACTTTTGGTTTAAGATTCGTGGGTAGGTGATAGGTATACATTCGTATTTTTTTAAAAAGCGAGGATATTTCAAAATTTTCTATAATTTTAAGGTATATTTCAAAAAAAAAAATATTCTTCTTAATAATAGTTTTTGAATTACGATTTCTTATATAATCTCATTTTTTTGCCAAAAATAATATATATTATCATTTATTTAACCTAACGTCGTGATAGTTAGATTACTTTTTAAATTATTTCTTTAACGTTTAAAAATTATTTAAGTTAATGTTAAAACTTGATATTTGGTATGTGCCTTGCACAATTAGTAATATTTTTATTTTTTAATATATAATACTACTTATTTTTATAGTATATAGTATAACACTTATTTAAATTATTTTTAAGTGAATATATACTAAAATAAATAAATAATAAGTTTATTTTTAAAAAGTTCAGTACAATATTTTTTTTAAGTGAAAATACACTATAATATTTGTTTTCCCAAAATTTCATTGTTATAAGTTTGAATTGTTTACAATAAAAATTAAACAAATGCATGAAATAATTAATTATATAGATAAATTATTATAAATTATATTATGAAATACATAAAATATAAATTATATTAAGTGTATTTGTTCAAAAAAATTAGTTAAAAATATATGAGTCAATAATTAAAATTAATTTTAAAAATTGCTAATAAAATGATAAATGGTAATTTTAAGATAAATATTTTTATGACTTATATTAGTGCATATGTTTACAAAAGAGTCAAAGACTATTAAAATCATTAGTAACTTTTGTTTTATTGTTTTTAATAATGATAATAATATCTTATATTTTTATTATATAAATAATATTTTAATAATTCAAAAATGTGGTTAGTTATAAAGAGACTCCCGGTTGCTCGAGCAATTTCTTAAAAATATTGAAAACAAAATTAATTTTATTTCATTATATTAGGTAATTTAAGTTTAGTTTTATAATTCAAATAATATTTTTAATCAAGTGTTTAATTCATGTACTATCCTATGAGTTGGGTCGATCATGTCCTCCTAACATTTCACGCAAGACAAATGACGACAGCGTGTACGCGCGTAGCGTGTGCAGGAGTCTAGTATAACCATTAGGAAAATACACATACGTGGATTCTAGAACTTCCATTTTAATTTTATTTTAGATTGTATATGCATTTTTTCTATAACTATTCATTGAGTGGATGAAAATTGACTCTTGGAGAACAATATAGATACATAAGCAATATGATTAGTATTAAATTAAAAGAAGATACTCAAATTATCAAATTATACAATTAAAGAAAATTAAGTTGTATATCTTCTTCCTAACCATCTATAACAAAAATGAACAGTCAAATCATATAGCAAAATGAAAAGAATATAATCAAATATCATTCAAGAAAATTACGATGCACTTTTTTGTCCTTAATATAACAAAATTAAACATTTAATTGATAGACCTAACAAAATATTTTGTAGACTCCGTTCGAGTATATGTATTGATAATTCTTTTGAAATCCCATTTTTAACCAAATATTCTATTGGTGACTACATATAATAATTTTGTTACTATGAATATAATCAAACAAATATATATCGATATTTGATAAAGTTAACCTTGCGCATTATTTATAGCACTTATAGGCATACTACGAGTATTTTCACTTACATACCATGTCATCTCATACCAACTATCGCTTAATGTCCGACCTCGAACTTTTTATGAGTATTCATACAAACTATTACAACAAATATTACAAATCTGCCATGATAACATCAACTATCGCTTAATGCTAGATCTCGAACTTTCTATGAGTAATTTTCACTCACATACCATGTTATACTATCTCATCTCATACCAATTAGCGCTAATGGACAACCTTGAACTTTCTATGAGTATTCATACCAACCTCGAACTTTCTATAAGTATTTTCACCTCGGCAACATCCCTAGGATTGAGTTCTATGCGCTCATACCATTTGAGATTTAAGACGTACGCTCATAAGTCAGAACTCGTCAATGAATGCATTAAATATACTTTTAAGATATCTTAACATGCTCACTACCATGTCTATAAAACAACGACTATTACAAATCTATCATGACAACATCAAGAAATTCCCACTAATTTGCACACAAAAATAAAATTTGATATTTTCAGAGTTCATAAATTATAGATAAGTTGAGTATTATTTATATTTTAATTTTAGATATATTTATCAAAGGTTTAATTCTCATACCAACACCTCAAGCACGATATATATTTGAAAATTTTGGCACTCTAACACCTTCGCCCTTTCTTTGAGTATTTTACTTCCCGACATCCAACATACCATGTCATACGATCTCATCTTATACCAACTATCGCTAATGGCCGACCTCGAACTTTCTATGAGTATCATACCAACTTCGAACTTTCTATGGGTATTTTCACCCCTGACAACATCCCTAGGATTCGATCCTATGCAATCATACCATTTGAGATTTAAGACGTACGCTCATAAGTCAGATCTCGTCAATGAATGCATTCAATATACTCTTAAGGTATCTTAACACACTCACTACCATGTCTATAAAACAACGACTATTACAAATCTATCATGACAACATCAAGATATTTTCACTAATTTGCACAAAAAAATAAAATTTGATATATGGTCAATTTCTTCCTTATTTTTTACTTTGATATTTTTTGAGCTCATAAATTATGGGTAAGTTAAGTATTATTTATATTTTAATTTCAGATATATTTATCAAATGTTTAATTCTCATACCAACACCTCAAACACGATAAATATTTGAAAATTTGGGCACTCTAACACCTTCACCCTTTCTTTGAGTATTTTACTTCCCACATATTTTACTTCTTGACATCCAACCGACCTTTCTTTGAGTATTTTATTCCCGACATCCGACCTTTCTTTGAGTATTTTACTCCCAACATCCGATCTTTCTTTGAGTATTATACTCACGACATCCGACCTTTCTTTGAGTGTTATACTCATGACATCCTACCTTTCTTTGAGTATTATTCTCTCGACATCCGACCTTTGTTTGAGTATTATAATCCCGACATCCGAACTTTCTTTGAGTTAATTATACTCCTGACATCCCCAGGATTTGAACCTGGGCGTTGTTACTATCTATGATTTAAGACGCACACCTTAACCAACTGTCTCATAAGTCTGAACATGTCAGTGAAAACATTCAATATACTCTTAAGATATCTTAACAATCTCACTACCATGTTTATGACAACATCAAGAAATTACCAGTCAAATTTGCACCAAAAAATAAATTTAGATATATGATTAACTTCTTTCTTATTTTTTTTTAAATATTTTTAGAGTTATTGTTTACTTTAATATTTTTACAGTTCATAAAGTAGGGTTGGGAGTTAAGTACATTCATATTTTAATTTTAGATATATTTGGAATGTAGGGTCAAGTAAAGAAATACTCATAGAATCTAAGTTTTGTCAATCCTAAAAATATTTTGTAAAGATAATAAATAATAAACCGTGAAAATTAATACTAATTTTTATATTTTAGTAATTCTTAAAATATTATTTCAACAAACCACCGAGGTTATTTTAATTTTGTATTAAAATATTATTGTTACTTTTTTCTCGACATTTAATACCTAAATTTTGGATGATATTAGTTTGGAGTAATAATATATTAACAACTTTTGGCAGTTGGAATCATCTATGCATTAATATTAATAATACTAAAAAAATCTATAAGTTTTTTTAACAATTTAATAATCTCATTATTTCAAAATATTATATATTCTATAGTCATCATTATAAAAAATGTATACATTAATCAACTATCTCCTTTCAATTTGGTTTTAATTTTTCAAATTGTTTTTTTTTTGTATTTATTGCTTCACGCGATAGATTATGTATATTCAACATATAAATATACATCGATTTTAATTATCTTTTAATTATTTAAATTTATAGATGAAATGTATTTTTATAACGACAACGCTCACAATTCCAAAAGTTTTTAACTTCTTTGAAAGAAGATAGAATGTTTTGATGAAAACAAATCTATATAATTGTAGAAACATTAAAAAGTCATAATTACCAAAACAAATATGACGACTTGAGAACATAATATACAATTATCATTATTATGTAAGATTGTAAAGTTATATAAAATAGCAGATATAATAATTAGATTAAATTAATTAAAAACAAATCGGATAAATAATAAATGGTCTTTTTCCACTTTAATTTAAATATCAAACTTGATTATATTGTACATATTAATTATTTATTGCCTCAAATAATAGATCATGAATATTTGACATATTAATTCAACATAAATTCTCTCGGTTGTAGATGAAATTATAACTTTTATAAATGATCTAAGTCTTTAGATTCACTGTTCTCTTAATGTTTGATAAAGTGAAAATATAATTTCATTTGTTAGCGAGATATAAAAAAAATGGTGCATGAAAAAGGATGGAGGGATAATGATAGAGAAATATATAATTATCATGTTGTAAAATTTGTAATGTCACATACGTTTGAAGCTGGTTAATATGTATGTATTTAATGTATAAGGTCATATGTTCGAGTCTTCGTAAATGTAGTTTTTTTATAAGTTTTTGAGAAGATATTTGAATGACCAAAATAGTCGTGATAAACATAAATTAATTAGATTATTAAGGGATATTTGTGTAAATGTACAGGTGGTGATTACAAAAACCATATCTCCCTTAATAATATAGATATAAATTTTTTTTTTAATAAAACTGTAAAAAATATATTTTAATATCCATATTATACTCTTAAGTTAATTTTTATGTTTTATTACTTCTATCAATGTCCATATACAAACATTAATATTTTTCTAACAATAGTATCAATCTATTATATTTTAGTATACATGTAATATTTTATCTATTTTGTTAATTGTAAATTATATTGAGTTTATAAATATATAACATTTAATTCCTTGACATTGTTAAGATTTATTTTGATACTATTGTAATAAAGTAGGTGATGTTTATATGTGACTTATGTTTTATTTTAATAAGAGTATTATGTGATAGATGAAATGTATCCTTAATTAATCCATATTTTAATTTAGAAAATTAAATTTTAATATGTGCATACTTGATATTCATAAAATATAATATTATTTATTTTCTTATTATATAAATTTCACTTCATAAAATACATTTAAGGATAAATTATAATTATAATGTGAAACAAAGAGAAATTATATGAGTTTTGTAACTTATCTTAAGAATGAATGAGAGACTTTGAAAGGTTTTAAAGTCATTTAAATGGCATGCCCCCTACGAATGAGAATTTTCTAATTGACATGGGGCAATTAGAAGGTGTTAATTTAACATTAGGAGTGAGAACATACAACAAAAAATTTATTTGTCAACATTCTATGTGATTTAGCCAAATTAATGTATACTAATTATTTGACCCGCGCTTTGCGCACTAAGTAGTAAAAAAGTTTTAAATGTATTTGCTTTAGTCTTTAAATAAACTTTATTTATCATTTCATAAAAAAGAATGTCATGGAATATATTTAATAGGAAAAAAAACTAAAAGTAGATAATCAATATATGAAATAAAAAAAATTGTAATTATAAAGTTAATTGTTTAATAAAAATTAGGCATTTAGATTTTAAAAAAAAATCACTGAAGTATTGGTTGACAATTAATTTAAGGGAAAAGTATGAAAAAGCACCCGGATGTTTTTTTTAGCAATTGCACCCGAATGTTTTTTACCGCAATTAATCACAACGATATGTTTCATTTTGTTGGTAACACCACCTTCCATTAATTTAACCCGTTAATTGTCATGTGGATTGCACGTGTCACCATTAATTTTGAACCGAAACTTCTAACAAGACTTCTCTACCGCTAAGATCCCACCAGTTAATTGTCATGTGGATCTTCTACTTTCTTCACCCTAAACCCTATCCTCGTTCTGCGAAATGCTGGAGACTCCATCATGTCGTTGTCTTGACATGTTGTTGGCCATGCAGTTCGTCTCATCTGATGGAGGAGATAATCGTCAATTTGTGTACTCGACAGTAAAAAAAAGTGTTTTTTCAACAACCATTGTGAAACAACATTGAATTCTTTAACACGTCATCCATAAAATTTCAGGGTGTTACTAAAACGGTGAATCTGGAGAATGGTTTGTACAAGGTTGGGTTCCAAATTTTAGAAGTTTCTGCATAGAAGATAAATTTGTAGCAATAACATAGTTAGCTCCAAGGTTGGGTTCCAAATTTCAAAAGTTTCCTCATGCTATCTAATCCAAATGAAGAATTTGGACATGGTTTGTACAAACATCGATTAATTTAACAATGTTGATGTTGTGAAGGTATGTATAGCTAAGCAGGGGGCTGAATCTTCTTATCTTAGTTTCCCTAATTCCATTGCTTATGGATGATGATATCAAAGAACTAATAGTCAGGTGCATCTCCGAGATGGTCTTGAGCCATGTAAATCATCTATCTATGTTTCTGCAAAATGTGTAAATATAAATGTGGTATAAACATGCAGACATATTATAACTTGAGAGAATTGCTTTCAGTCCACCTTTATCAATCCAACAACAACCAATTCTACAGCCAGACCCCAGGTCTCATCGCAACTGACATGGCAAAGGCATTAATTGTCTTACTGTCTTTTCTAATCTTCTTTTCCTTCACTTCTGGTATATGCATAACATATAAACACAACATTAGCTAGATCAACCTCCAAAGATATTTAAAGATATTTTGCAGGTCATATTTTGGGAAACATAAAGTGGCAAGTGCAGAAGACATGCTCCATAGCGAAACATTCACTGGATTCGGCTACCCTTCAGCAAGTCATCGACTACACATGTTCTCTGGAAAATGGTTTGTACAAGGTTGGGTTCCAAATTACAGAAGTTTCTACATAGAAGCTAAATTTGTAGCAAGAACATAGTTAGCTCCAAGGTTGGCTTCCAAATTTCAAAAGTTTCCTCATGCTATCTCATCCAGATGAAGAATTTGGACATGGTTTGTACAAACATCGATTGATTTAAGAATGTTGATGTTGTAAAGGTATGTATAGCTAAGCAGGAGGCTGAATCTTCTTTTCTTAGTTTCCCTAATTCCATTGCTTATGGATGATGAGATCAAACAACTAATAGTCATGTGCATCTCCGAGATGGTCTTGAGACGTGTAAATCATCTATCTATGTTTCTGCAAAATGTGTATATATAAATGTGGTATAAACATGCATACATATTATAACTTAAGAGAATTTCTTTCAGTCCACCATTATCAATCCAACATCAACCAATTTTGCAGCCAGCGTTCACCATCGACTTCTTTTCTTTCAATTCTGGTACATGCATAACAGATCAACACATCATTAGCTAGATCAACCTGCAAAGCTCTCTAAACTTTCTTAATGCATTTCAATATATTTTTCAGGTTAAATTTTGGGAAGCATAAAGTGGCAGGTGCAGAAGACATGGTCTATAGCGAAACATTCACTAGATTCGGCTACCCTTCAACAGGTCATCGACTACACATGTTCTCTGGACAATGGTTTGTACAAGGTTGGGATCCAAATTTCAGAATTTTCCTCATCGAAGCTAAATTTGTAGCAATAACATAGTTAGCTCCAAGGTTGGGTTCCAAATTTCAAAAGTCTCCTCACGCTATATCATCCAAATGAAGAATTTGAACATGGTTTGTACAAACATCGATTGATTCAACAATGTTGATGCTGTGAAGGTATGTATAGCTAAGCATGAGGCTAAATCTTCTTTTCTTTGTTTCCCTAATTCCATTGCTTATGGATGATGAGATCAAAGAACTAATAGTCAGGTGCATCTCCGAGATGGTCTTGAGCCGTGTAAATCATCTATCTATGTTTCTGCAAAATGTGTATATATAAATGTGGTATAAACATGCAAACATATTATAACTTGAGAGAATTGTTTCAGTTCACCATTATCAATCCAACAGCAACCAATTATGTAGCCAGCCCTCACGTCTCATCGCCACTGACATGACAAAGGCATAAGTATTCTTACTATCCTTTCTCCTATTCTTTTCCTTCACTTCTGGTACATGAATAACAGATCAACGGAGCATTAGCTAGACCAACCTCCAAAGCTCTCTAAACCTTCTTAATGCATTTCAATATATTTTGCAGGTCAGATTGTAGGAAGCATAAAGTGGCAGGTGCAGAAGACATGGTGCATAGCGAAACATTCACTGGATTCGGCTACCCTTCAGCAGGTCATCGACTACACATGTTCTCTGGAGAATAGTTTGTAAAAGGTTGGGTTCCAAATTTCATAAGTTTTCTCAGAGAAGATAAATTTCTAGCAAGAACATAGTTAGCCCCAAGGTTGGGTTCCAAATTTCAAAATTTTCCTCATGCTATCTCATCCCAATGAAGAATTTGGACATGGTTTGTACAAACATCGATTGATTTAACAATGTTGATGTTGTGAAGGTATGTATAGCTAAGCAGGAGGTTGAATCTTCTTATCTTAGTTTCCCTAATTCCATTGCTTATGGATGATGAGATCAAAGAACTAATAGTCAGGTGCATCTCCGAGATGGTCTTGAGCCGTGTAAATCATCTATCTATGTTTCTGCAAAATGTGTATATATAAATGTGGTATAAATATGCAGACATATTATAACTTGAGAAAATTGCTTTCAGTCCACCATTATCAATCCAACAACAACCAATTGTTCAGCCAGCCCTCACGTCTCATCGCAACTGACATGGCAAATGCGTAAGTAGTCTTACTGTCCTTTCCCCTATTCTTTTCCTTCACTTCTCGTACATGCATAACAGATCAACACAGCATTAGCTAGAGCAACCTCCAAAGCTATCTAAACCTTCTTAATGCATTTCAATATATTTTGCAGGTCAGATTGTGGGAATCATAAAGTGGCAGGTGCAGAAGACATGGTGCATAGCGAAACATTCACTGGATTCCGTTACCCTTTAGCAGGTCATCGACTACACATGTTCTCAAATCGAGTGCAGCATTCTGAAAAATGGTGGTCCCTGTTTCTTACCAGATAATCTCATCAACAATGCCTCATTCGCGATGAATTTGTATTACCATAAAAATAGGAGGAACCCATGGAACTGTGATATCTATAGTTTAGGCGTCATTGTTGTGACTGATAAGAGAATTCCAAGCGGAGAGAGATCGAATGAAGTAGTGTTCGATGAATTGGTAAGACCTGCGCGGAGAAGGGGAGTGCAAAACTGCAAATGGAGGAAAGTTCTCAAATAAAGGTTGAACAACACATGCTATGCTATTTTAGGCATATACTATTAATATTACATCACGTGCGCAACACGTGATTTCTAGTTGACAGGAAACGACCAACCGTGACGGAAATGTGCAGTTACCAACAAATGAAAACATATTGGTGTGAAGACAAACTATATGGGTGCAATTACCAAAATTGGCAAACATCCTGCTGTTTTTTCATACTTTTCCCTTCATTTAATAGGCAAATATCATAATAAAACTATATATAATGAAACTACATATATATTAATGTTAAAAGTACACATGTATAAAAAAAATAATAACACTAAATATTTATTATTATTTTTATTATTATTATATAGTGATGCATTAATAATGCTGTGATTATATATAAACTTATTGATCGATTATTAGTATTTTAGTATATATTTTTGTGCGGCTAAATAATAGAATTTTTAGATTCGTTAAAAAGTATATATTTTAAGAAATATTTTTATAATGGAAAAAATAAATAATATACTTAAAATATTATTGTGTTGTGATAATTTTAATTTTTTTTATCAAATATATATTTATATTAAAAATATACGTTTAATTTATAATATTTTTATTTTATTTTTAATAATATATGAGATCATAGTTATCAGAACTGGACCAAACTGCTGGTTCAGTTAGGTTCGATTGCGAACCGTGTGCCTGAACGGTATGGTTCACTTAAATGACCGAAATGCATAATGAACTCAGTTCAACAAGTGTGAACGACCCGATTTTTACAGAACCGTCCAGTTTCTTAAGAACCAACCGGTTTCTGATTCATGATTCTTCTTCACTTCATTGAATTAGGTTTCAACTGTTCTCCTCGTTCACTTCTTCTTCTTCACTTCACTTATACACTGTGGTTTCCCGTTTTTGCTTATTCTCTAGGGTTTCCTTCAAAATTGTGGCCTCGTCTTTGGCCTGCCCTGCCGGCCTCCGCCTCAGCTCGTTCACCTCCGACTCATCCTCGACCACAACTTGTTCGCGTCGGATTCGTCCTCGGCCTCAGCTCGTTCGTGTCGGACATTTCATGCCTGACCCAACAGAGGTAGAGACATACGGAGGAGGCCGGCAGAGGTGTCCGAGGAGGAGGCCAACAGAGGTGGAGAAAGACGGAGGAGGTCGAGAAGGAGGCCGATAGAGTTGGAGACAGACGGAGAAGGTCGTTCGAGCCGTTCGAGGAGGTGATGGTTCAAGCTTTAGCGTAATGTACGTCGTCTTTTCAAGCGGTGGGGTGGAATGGCTGGATGTGGGCGGGAGAAGAGGGCACAGTGTGGGCGGCTGGATGTGGGAGGGCTCGCTGGAGGAGGGTCGACCGGGGAAGGAGGTGACGATCGGTGGCGGCGAGCGGGAGGGTGCTTGGTGAAGGGGGAGGTGATTGAGATTGGGAGGTTGGCTTGGAAGATGAAGGGATTTGGTTTGGAGGTAGAAGGTGAAGGGATTTGTAGAAGGAGAGAAGGGTGGAACGACGGTCGAACTGTTCGAACCAGAGGTCGAACTGTGGAAATCAGAAATTGACAATTTTACTGATTCGATAACTAGTCTGATTCTGATAACTATGTATGAGATGATTTTCATAAAAATAATTCTTTTAATAAACTTTGTTCAAAATATTAGACTTATTAATATTTTTTTAAAACAAATATAAAATGAAAAAATAGAGAATTAAGTTGTGAGAAAAAAAAATAACAATTACTTTCTAGAAATAGAAATAAGTGATAAATTAAGATAAACCAAAATAATTTTTAAGATTGAATGAGGAACTTTAGATCAATTTAAACTTGTCCACCTAAACAAAAATGTGATGTCACATAAATATTTGTAACATATGATAGTGTTGAATCAATCAAATTGAAGAAAAAATTCATTTTGATTACTTGTCAACATATTTTGTCTCTTAACCAAATCAATATATATATAAATAGAGAATTTTTTTCATTTTAAAAAATTAAAATTATCCGACATATAACCACAGTCCAGATTAGTATTTACTTAAATGGATGATCTTGGCGAGGGGGGTGGATGAAAGAGAAGACAAAAGAGCGTGTAACGTAAGACGGAAAGAGGAGAAATTAGGTTAAAAGCAGAATTAAGGAAGTCATGGCAGTTTTGATTGATTATCATTATTATTTTATAAGTATTTTTTGTCACATATTTTGAATATGAGATCTGTAATTAAGGGAAAAAAAATATAAACTTTTATGCCGTTGTCGTGAACCAAACGCACGTGTTAGACTGAAAATTGTTTATGAGATAAATTTTCGTCATGTCCCATTGTCCCATTATTAGATGACCAAAAAAAATGGGACGAGTCTTGAAGATTGGATTTCACCGTATCACTCCTTTCTGTAATTAATTGTGCAACCTTAATTCTTGAAATTTGGTGCTAATTGATTAATTTATTGCAATTATACATAATTAGTATTTATAATACCTAATATGTTTAATTGAATATTTATTATGATTTTTGCATGATTTGTAAAATATTATTTGATTTATTAAACCCTGTTTTTTAAAATTTGTGACTAGCTGTTTAAATAAAGTATTATAAACGTGTTGAATTATAATGACAATGTTATCAACTAGGTGTTACAGTACTCTTATCGAAAATGTGGTTATACTCTTTTGCTATAGAATTACCCGAGATGAAGGGAATCTTAAATAGGTCGATGGTCAATCCGTGATAAGTAGAGCCTTCAAATACATAACAGTAACAAGGTTAAGCATTTCCATATACCCTGATTAAATTTTGGTCATTATTCATGTGATCGTCTGGTTGTGCGGCGCCTTAGTTATCCTTGTATATTTCAAAATGTATTCAAAATATCGTTGCTCAGATGTTGGATTAATAATTCATATTGACACCATCTATTTCCTTGAATCATTTTCACGGTACTTTATATGTTCAGGTATGTTCAAGACATTTCTTGAACGCTTTCAACACAAGAGTGCCGCATACTTGGAATAGAGCTTTAAATGTTCACCACTTAACTTGTTCAAGTTACACGAAAACGTCACCTATTAGGAATAGAACTTTTTCAAATGTTCATCATAAATGTATTCTTAAGCTTCACTCCTTGCATACCTTCAAGCACATGGGTGTTGGGATACACAATGATAACGACATTGTATGACCCTTCCCATTTTGGAGATAACTTATTAATTTTAACATGGTGTGTGAATTCATTCATTCTCCAAACCATGTCCCCCACAAAAAAATTGACGAGTGCAAACTCAATGGTTGTAACAACGAGTTGAGGCGATCTGAATCTTTCCCTACGTATCATCTCTCATTTGTCGCTTTTGATCAACTAAGTCTAAGTCAGGGCGTCGCTCGACATTATTCATTTGCTACTGAAAGTATCTTACTCGATGGGACGCTACTGCGATTTCTAGTAGTGTCACCGCTTCAGATCCGTATACCCAACTAAAAGGCGTTTCTTCCGTCGATTTCTTTGGGGTAGTTCTTACTATCCATAATACATTTTCCAACTTGTCGGCACATTTCCTCATTAGAGCGTCTATCCTATTTTTTGAGATGAATTTATTTGTTGTTTCTACATGTCCATTTATTTGTTCGTGTCTCACAGATGCAAGACAGTGCCCTATGTAGATTTCCTCAAGGAACCACTTGATTCTCGTCCTACAAATTATGTTCCATGGTCATTGACTAATATTATTGGAACACCATATCATGATATAATCCTGGATTTAAATAATTTTATGACCTAGAATTCACTAGTTGAAGCTAGTGCCTTTTTTCAAGCAATTTTGAAAAATAGTCAATGACAACGATTATCCATTTTCGTTGTCCTGCTGATGTAGGTAACTGATCCACAAAACCAATCCTCGTCTGTGCAAAAGTCCATGTAGTTGGGATTGATATCAATTTGTGGGTGGGTGCCCGATTCAAGGTGAATATGTTTTTCGCATGACCGTACCAGGGTTGTCACCTCTTTATTCATTATTGATCAATAATATCCTTGTCTTAAGACTTTTATGATTATGGATTTTGCGCCTTCATGACATGTCGCATAACCTTCGTATAATTTTATTGGAATGCGCTAGGGTTTAGGGTAAGTAACGCATTGTAGATATGGTGTGGAATACCCATTTCTTGAAGAGAATCCCCTCAATGATCACATAATTAATGGAAACCCTCTAGAGCCGAGTGGCCTCCACTTGGTCCCCGGGAATCTATCCTTTCTCAAGAAAATGCTACATTGGTGTCATCCATGTCACCGCTTCTTCGGTTAGTGTTGTTGGTACATCAATGGTGGAGCCAAGACCCATTTCGAGAAAATTGACCTTATGCAAAGGCGAAACCCCTAACAGGTACTCACTAAGAGTGTTAGCTTCTTGGTATGTCTCTCTTGGAATGGCCTGGATTTCAAATTTTCAATCTCTTTAATCAACACTTTAGCTTCCATTAAGTATTTCTTCATTCTTTCTCACTTGGCCTTATATTCCCCTTAGTTTTTGTTGACCACTAGTTATGAATCATACTTGACACTTAACAAAGTGACGCCTAATCCTCTAGCGAGCCATAATCCCGTGATCAAAGTTTCATATTGGGCCTCATTATTTATCGCCTTGAAATTGAAGGTGAGGTCATATCTTAATGGTTGACCACCATTGGGAGGGATTAATATTAATCCTTCCACCGTTCCTTCCCCAGATGAACTCCTGTCTCCATAGTTCTAGAGACCTATTGGGCGAGATTAATATGACCTTACCATTGGGTGATGTCCTATTTCTTCAAGCTTTTTCTCCATAGTTCTGGAAGCGTCGCCTCCTGAGTCATATATCATGTGGATTGATCTGTTATAAATTCATTCAGGGCTTGACCCTTTATGGTTGTATGAGGGGTGAAATGTATTCTAAATTCACATAGTTCGATTGCTCACTTGATCATTCTTCTCGGGGCGTTCTGCTTTTGTAAGAAATTCTTGACCGGTTGATTTGTTAAAACTATGATATCATGTGTATGAAAATATGGGAGAAGATTCATCGCCTAAGCTACCAACCCATAAAAGTACTTCTCAACTTCAAGACATTTCATTTCCACCGACATAACCACCTTGCGTACAGAATAGACTTGGACTTGACCCCTGGTCTCTTCCTTCACTAATACAAAGCGTACAGCCACATGACTGATGCTTAGATACAAAAATAGTGTGTCTCCAGGCATAGGCTTAGCCAGTGGCGACAATGTTTTTAGGTGCTCTTTTGGTAGTTGAAAAGTCTTTTCGCATTCTGGCATCCATTCAAGTTTTGTATTAGGGCGTAGAACCTAGACGAAAGGCAACACGTTTTCACCATATTTGTATAAAAACCTTGCTAGGGTAGTCAGTCGTCCATTTAAGTGTTGCGTGTCTTTATGACAGGTTGGGGACTTCATCTCTTCACGGGCTATGACCCTTCCCGAATTAACCTTAAATCCTCTTTGGCTCACCATGAAGCCCATAAATTTTCCTGAATTGATGCGAAAGGCACAGTTTAAGGGATTAAAGTTCTCCAAAAGGTACAATTTTCCTCTTTGGCTTACCATTCTAGCAAAAAAGTTATCCAAGTCTTCTAGGTAGTCAGTGTCTTTCTTTGACTTTACTAACATGTCATTGACATATCCTTCTAGTGTGTGTCTGATCATGTCAGCAAACAATTTATTAACCATCCTTTAATAGTTGACGCCTTCATTGATGAACCCAAAAGATATCAACGTATAATTACAAATGTCGTTATCTGTGAAAAAGTGGTATATGACGCATATTTCTCCGACATCTTAATTTTGTCGTAGCCAGAGTAGGCATCCATGAAGATTGAAAGCTCATGCACAGAAGTAGCGTCACCAATTGATTTATGCGAAAAACAAGGTGACAGACTTTGGGGAAATCTTTGTTCAAATCTCTATTCAACGCACATTCGCCACCTATCGTTTGATTTCTTCACAAGTATCGGGTTTGCAACCCTAGTCTGAAACCTGATTTCTTTGATAAAGTGTATGACTACCAACATACCCACTTTGTCTGGAATGACTATTTTTTTTCTCCTCACCCATAACCCTTTCCTATGCGCAATGGGCTTGATCAAAAGGTTAATGTTCAATTTTTGGGTGATGATAGGGGTGGATATGTCGGGCATGTCACTCGGACTTCATGCGAATAACTCATTAAATTTTATAAGTAGTTCAGTTAATGCCTCAGCTTACTCTTTTGGGAGTGCAACGCCAATTTTCACCACCTTTTGGGTCCCATCTATTTTGACCTTGACTAAGTCCTCAACCAGAGTTGGACGATGTTTACACTCCCTTGGGTCTTCATCAGTGTGGATGGACATTTCTTCGTTCCGATTGTGATGCTTCAGTGTGTTGACATATCAACGCCTTGATGTAAGATGATCACCCTTGATCTTACCAATCCCATGGAGGGTTGGGAATTTCATCTTTTGATGGCACGTGGAATCAATAATATTGTGAGGATTCAAGGTCGTCCGTCCCAAAATGGCATTATACGAAATAAGAGTGTCTACCACTATAAAGTGATCTCGGTCCTCAATACCTTCCAACCTTCACCAAAGACCACTGGTGGATGTATTGCTCCCAGTGGGTATGTGGCATTTCCTGTAAATCTGATCAAGGATAAGTCCACTTTCTTCAAATCTCTTTTATTTTTCCCCATGGCCAATAAGGCGCCCGAAAAAACGTACATCTGGTGAGATTCTAGAATTTACTAAAATTCTTTTAACGTAAAAGTCGTCGATTTGCACAGTGATGACTAGCGTGCATCATGTGGACTGGGGACATGGTTCATGTCCTCATTCGAGAAGGAAATGGCGATGCTTTCAGCTAGGCGGGGCCTATTCCTGTGGGTTGACTCAATTGAGATGTTGACAACACAAACTTCAGGCGCTCCATTGGTTTCTCCCCGGAGGCGAAACCCCGACTAATCATATTTATCGTGCCTCTCTTCCCATTGGGGCGCTGGGTGGAGGTGGAGGAAATGCCTTCTTACTTTACTTTTTGAGCTTCGACTTCAACTTTGAGTTGGTCGTAGAATGCTATAAGTTGACTGTGTTGAAGGCTATAAAATTCTCCAATTGCCTCACCTGGATCAACTTCTAGATATCCTTCAGGGATGTAGCAGTCATCAGTTTGATGACCCTTAGCCCTGTGATAGAAGGAATACACATTCAATTCCTATTCCACAACCCACTTCCCTAACCCCCACCATCCTTTCTGGGCGTCTTAGGGATCGCCAAGTGATTTCGCTTCATGTCTCATAGCACGACGAACACGTCCCTATTTAAGGGTGTAATGATCCAGTGATTAAGGCGACGCCTATCTTCATCCTTCTTGGACTGACGCTACTTAGGCCTTTTTCATTCTCAGATTTCTCGGTTTAATGGAGGCGACACCTCTTTTTCATATCCTGGCTTATGGACTCCTCCTGGTCCTTTGATCGTTCCTGGTTGATATAAGTCTTCACTCTCTCCGCCAGTTCCTCCGTGCTGTCAACAAGCATAACCTTGTAGCTATCTTTTATGGCAATGTCTGTAGGTCTAAACCCTCTTGTCAATGCTCTTACGACCTCTCCTTCTGAGTTGACTTGGTTAATATAGGCCAAGTTCTTGTTAAAACGAATATAGTAACCTTCTAACGACTCAGTTGCGCCTTGACGAAGTCATCCAGGAAAGGTACATCCTTCAGCAACCGACGCTCACCCATATATTGTTGGATGAATTTTATCTTCAGATCAGCCCAAGCATTGACCGACACCTTGAGTAGGCCAAATAATCAATATGAGGTGTTGTTTGAGAGTGTCGCTTAAAATAGAAGTGTAAAGTGATTGTTGTCACCCGTTCTTCCCAGGAACAACAACTTATGTTTATGTATATACTGGATGGGGTCACCCTTACCCATATAATCGGGGATGGTCTGAGTTGTTAGGTCACGATAAATGATTATCTGTATCATCTCTAGTGTGAAGGGATGTGACACCCTACCACACATAGTTAACATTATACTTCTTTTTTGCTCTTTGAGCTTTTGGTTCATCAGTTCCTCCACCTGACTAATAGTGAGCATCGCTGGCGGAGAAGGAGGAGGAGGAAGAATTTGTAGGTAGCCTGGGACACACTAACTGGTTGATGGTATAGCGCATTATAATGCGATGTTAGAGGAGGTCCATTGTGCTGCATAGGATGAAGTGAAGGGTGATATTATGAAGACGGAGGTGGCACCTCATTGTACGACGGCGTATGCTGGGGAGCTCTTTGGTTGGTTTTAGAGGTAGTTTCTTCTTCCTTTGTGGTGGTGTGAGTGGTAGGAGTTGCAGGGTCAGACTGATGGGCACGTACTAAAAGCACCGCTCCCTTCTGTTAAGGAGCTCCTCTCAATCCTAAAAAAAACTAAGGATCGCTGAAACTCTCGGTCCTAACCATAAAACCTCTAAGTCAACGCCAAGTGTTGGTGATCTTCCTGGGTAGGTTCATCCATTTGTATCTATGACAAACCTGCCACCTAGGTCAGCTGATTCGCTCAGGGTGGTAATGCATTTAGCGAAAGCATAGGTATAGAGTCACCAGAAAGTGTCTTTGTGGATGGTTGTTACCAATAGTAACTCGAGTTGATGGTGGTGACATGACTTGTTGTCAGGTTCCCACAGACGGTGCCAATGTTGGATCATTTGCAGCTCAGGTCGTCGAATCTGAAAGTTGTTTCGGTAAGCTGAGGAAAAGGGAAACGTGGGTTTTGCTTGTTGTTCTCCTTCCGATGATAAAGTCAATCAAAGTTACAAAATGGAAAGCAGTTGTAACATGAAAGATGTTGCTTACCTGTTTCATGAGGAATGAATAGAATATTTATAACCTAGAGTTAAACTAGTCATTAGATATATTTTTACACCATGGTTAATCCTATTTTGTCCTATTCCTTAGTCGGGGTGTTCTTATTTAGACAACTATCCAAAAATCATTATATGATCTTATAAGCCCCTCGATTTCCTTTTATTTTGTAGAGGGACTCATCCGTGTATGTGTCACAATGTTTCACTCACGTATCTAGTAGCATCGCTTATGTGTCGTCTACAGACAACGCTCACACGCTCACGTGTCGATAGAAAGCGACACTTGTGTTATATGCTCATGCCCCGAGTTTTAGTCTAATCCTATACCCGTTGGCGACGGCTAATAACCATCAGTCTCGATTTGGGTTAATGGTCAACTATGGGTTGTGTCAAGGGCGATTCATGTCAATCAATATATGTTCTCCTTCCGATGATAAAGTCAATCAGAGTTATAAAAGGTAAAGCACTTGTAACATGAAAGATATTGCTTACCTGTTTCATGAGGAATGAAAATAATATTTATAACATAGAGTTAACCTAGTAATTAGGTGTATTTTACACCATGGTTAATCCTATTTTGTCTTATTCCTTAATCAGGGTGTTCTTATCTAGACAGCTATCCAAATACCATTATAAGATCATATAAGCCCATTGATTTCCTTTTATTTTGCAGAGGGACTCACCTGTGCACGTGTCAGAATGTGTCACCCACGTATCTAGTAGCATCGCTTATGTGTCGTCTACTGACAACCCTCATGTGTCGATAGAAAACGACACTTGTGTGATATGCTCATACCCCAAAGCTTTAGTCTAATCATATACCTGTTGGCGACTAATATCCATCTGTCTCGATTTTGGTAAATGGTCAAATGTGGGTTGTGTCAAGGGATAGTCATGTTAATCAATATATGTTCAACCCAAACACGACCCATCAGTTTTCCCGGGTCAATTTTCAAGACTTAATCATGACTCGCGGGTCCACGGGTTAACCCACATAACTCGTACACACGCGTAAACAATACTTTACATTATAAAATATGTGGGTCAACTCGTAGACCTAATTGACATGTAGACTCATCACACTTGTTGCTCCGCCTTACCCTAATTAAACTCTTAACAAATTAACAAGCTATCTATATTAAACCAAGAAAAAAATTGAGATCATCATAAAACCTTCATGGATCCCTTTTACCTACACCTTACTTCAATCTCAAAATATACACTAAAATAAAATAAAAGTTGATATTATCAATCTTCTCAAAACATTGATAGATCTCCAAATGTTCTCAACTTGACATCACTTCAATAAAAATATTTACACAAATCTCTACCAAACGATTGTAAGGTAACATGACAAAATGAATCTAAATTTTGATTAATAATATATTATGCTATCAATTCATAACAACCTTAAATTACAACCAAAGTATGAAATAACATGATCTAATGACCTAAATTCACAAATTTCAGTCGTAAGATCTGACAAACATACTTTGATGAGAGAAACAACAAATCAACACAAGCATAGACTCGAATTCATATCAACAAATTAACACAAAACAGACTTCGATGATAAAATCAACAAATTTAGGGACATTATGCATGCAACATGCGTTGTCAAAAGTTTGAGAAATTGTGAATGGTACCCAGCTAAACGCACAAAGCACATGTTTACATTATTGAATATACATTGTGTTCTACCGCATAAGAGGGCGATGTGATTTTCCTTCTTAACCTGATATCAAACTTATTTTAGTTCTAAACCTTAACTCATCAAAGTCAAATGAAAAACAACAATCACAACATAAAACAATTTAAGAGAAGTCAAACTTACTTTAGGTACCTAAAGAGAATTAGTGAATTGAAAATCTAGGCTTAAGTAGTGAGAAAAATTTGTTTGGAGGAGAAGAGAGTAAATGACAGAAAACAAAGGGATGCTTTTGCAGCTATTGTGAATCAGAGCAACTCAATCTATTATTTTTTATTTTTTTTAATATTATATTATAAATTAATAAATGAGTCTAGGAGTTGATTTATGTGTCAACCAAATATGACTCATTTTTTGGACGTCAAAATGACACGTAGAGAAAAAAAAAAGCGTGACTTAAATATGATTTTTGAACATGTCATTTACAGGTTGTGTAAAAAAATGACAGTCCTAGTCACAATATCAATAATTTGATTTATTGATAGAACTTTGAAATAATTGCTTATTAGGTAAATATATATTTAATATCATTTAAACTTTTGTTCTTTAATTATAACTTATGATGTTTAATATATTATATTTCAAAAATATTATTATTTGATTACATTCAATCGAAGTTGATGAAACAATCAAGTGAATTTGAAAATTGATATTAATATGTTGTTAACGTTTTTTTATTTTCATCATTATGTTAATATTTATGTTGTTTATCTTGTTCTTTAATTTTTTGAATCTATGATATTGTCCAGTTAATTTATACGAACATATAACGGAACGAATAATTCATAATATTTTATTACTTAAATAACTAATAAGCAACATAAAAAAACAATTAAACCCTAATATGAAATAAATATAATTAACTCATTAAAAACGTAGGGCTCATTTAATTGTTCTATCTTTGTAAATGTATCTACGGTCATCTAATTTATGTATGTTCTCTATTAATTTATTTTTACTACCCGAACGACTAACATGTAGGCTATATTATTATTATTACTAGAAATTTGTTTTCACGCTTGCGCGGGATATGTTTTATTTTTTAATATAATTACTTATAAGTAATATATATATATATATATAATAAAAACATATTAATAAAAGAAATGATTATTGTATATAAGTTATTTAATATATTATAGATTCTTATTAGATAAAATTGATTATCCATAAATTAAGTTAAATCTACAACATTTAAATATAAAGTTCCATAAAACTTAAGTATTAAAAATATATATTAGCAATTTGTTTTTAATGTGTTAAATTTTAGATTGCACACATAATTATAATTTGGTATTTATTTTAAACATGATTTTAGAAATATTGTGCTATAAGATATCACCCTTAATTAATCTAAAATTTAAATTGCAATAACTGGACTTGTATTTCAATTATACAAATTATGTTAGTATTAAATATAATATAATAAGTTTATTTTTCATCAAAGTAAGTAAAATTTGTATAAGTTGATAAAAAAAGATAAATATTATCATTATTGAAATTTTGCTAATTAATACTTTTAAATTATGTTTTTCACATAGTTATAATGTTGAAAGTATTAGCGAAATATGTTTATTTTACTAATAGTAATTGTCACTTGTGTTCAATATTTGTTTATTTCATAAAATAAGCCGTGTATAAATATTTTTAAAAAAATGAAGCTCTGCAAAACTAAAAAGAAAATTAATATACTATAATGATAATATTAGTATTTTTTGTTCATGTGTTAATTGTATATTGTCTCGCATAATTATAATAAAGTACATAATATTAGATATGGAACTATTAATTTATAATATATATATATATATATAATAAAAAAAATATTTATGATTTATTTTTAGCAAGAAATTTTAATATGTGAACTTGATTTATTTTTATAAAGTATAATATTATAAATTTTAGTATTTTAATAAAAAATTAAAAATTCACATGTGAAGTAAGGTGATATTATGTCTAAAACAAATCTCTACATGGCTATATTTTTTTAAGAAACTATACTTATTATATTAATATTTTTTATATATGTGTTAAGATTTATATTGCATGCATAATTATAATTGGGTACATAATATTAGACATGCAACTATTAATTTTTTAAAAATATATGTAATACATAAAATTAATTATAATTTAGTCTTAGACATAAAACTTAAGAAAATAATTTAATATGTCAACTTACTTGATTTTTATAAAGTATAATATTATAAAATTTAGTATTTGGATAAATTGTTAATAAAAATAATAAATGCACATGTGAAAGAGTGATATATTATTGAATTGTTTGTAACTTATGTGGAGAATGAATGAGATTGTTTGGAGGATTTTAGAGTGAGCTACATGGCATGTCACATAGGAATGAGAATTGTGTGTTTGACATGGACCAATAAGAATTGATTAATTTGACATTAAGAGTAAGAAAATACATCAAAAAACTTACTTGTCACAATTGCATACAATCTAGTCAAATTAATATATATATAGATTATGGTAAACATTTGGCTTATAATAACCGTTATAAGTTTTGTTTTAAATGGTCGTATATATAGACTTGTTAAGGAGGTTAGTCCGGAAATGTCTCCATGTCCAAATTAATTACTTTGAACTTTGAAGCCAAGCTTAAAGAATATTCAAGTCTTTGAAGTCAAATTAATTAATCTCTTAGTCGTACCTTTCCTCCACATGTGCTGTATGCAGGGATTTTTATTTTGGGTCAATCAAATATAAAGATACACGTAATATTATTTTGGGTTAACGATTATAATAGTGAATTGTTTCAAAAAATGTTGATTTAAGAAAAAATAAATTAAATATGGTTAAAAAATAATTAGAAATCTAAGCATAGGCACATAGACACGGAGTGACCTATTGAATAGGCGCAATAACCTGTTAGCGCCTATTCTATAGGTGCAACCACATCTAACGCATATTCTATAGCTAGCGCCTATTCTATAGGTGCTACATGTGGTGGCGCCTATTCAATAGGCGCGACTATGCAGTAGGCGTGACATGGAGTAGCGCTTATTGAATAGGCGCGGCCTTAAAAAGTCCAACCCTAATTCACTCCGCAGCAGCCAGCCTCCAGCTCCACAACCCAGAAGCTCTGAAGCGCCGTCCCAGCCTCTGCAACCCAGAAGCCTCAGCGACCCAGCCTCCGCCGTATCCCGTCGTCTCCCTCACCTCAGAAGTCGTCGTCTCCCTCCGAAGGGTTGTCTCTCGCAGCGCCGTCTCCTTCTGAAGCCTGTCCCTCCGTCCAACTCCCCTTCTGAAGTCGTGTGCCTCCGTCGACCCTCGTCCAGTTAAGCTCCGACACCAGCCTCCACGCCGTGCCCCAGCCTCCACGCCGTGCCCCAGCCTCCACGCCGTGCCCCAGCCTCCACGTCGTGGCCCGCCACCACCCCCACCTCTCCAACTAACGTACGCATCATCTTATTATTAATTTTTTTTTATAATATTTTTTTTATATAATGAGAATTGTGGATTATATAATGCTAATTGAATTATAATGATTAGTAAAAACAATTGGGGAAAAAATCTTTCGCAATTAAAACTTTATAATGTTTAATTGTAGAGTTATTATGTCGTCGCGCATAGTTATGCCAAATGAGTTGACTGGTCCAAATGTGTTAAATATTGGTTCTTTGGACCCATCGGTCCTTCGGGGACAAGATCAACATCTTCGTCGGATCTAAGTGGTAACCTACAGATCACCTTTCAATGTTTAAAAATGGAAGAAAATATAATTTTAGAAGATGTTAAAGCCATTGTGCAAGCTGTTGGTTTATGGTATGTGGTTATTATGTCACATCCCAAACTGGATCCTAAGTTACTGATGTCATTGTCTGAGCGTTGGCGGCCAGAGACACACACCTTTCATCTCAAACATGGGGAGATGACGATCAATCTCGAGGATGTAGCTGTGATACATGGACTTCGTGTATACACGGAGATGCAGTGACTGATGATTATGCAGCTGAGGAAGACATGGATGCTGCGGGTCTGGAATTGTTGGGCTTGAACTTACAAGGTCGTAAAGATTTTGTTAAGTTGACTACATTATGACAAGATCTTTTTCATCCTCATATTACCATCGAACAGCAAGCGAGGCCATTTATCCTCGTGATACTCGGTGGGGTGATGTTTACAATGATAAAGAAAGATAAGGTGGCGTTAATCTACTTACCACTCCTGAGGGATTTACAAAAAGCAGCTCATTATAGTTAGGGTGCAGCTGTTTTGGTGGCTACATATCAGGGATTGTGTGAGACATCTAAACTTAACACTGCAACATTTTCAAGCTGTGCCATCCTAGTACATGTATAGTTTTGTATAAATATGTAGACTTGATTCGAACAATTTTATTAATTTTTGTACACTACAGTTATGGTCGTGGGAGCACCTCCACGTTGGTCGTCCTGTGCTCTAGGGTGAAGCCATAGACCACTCATCCCTTGATTGAAAGTTGTTGATCCAGTTACTATCAACCCAATTCTCAACAGTCGGTTGCATCATTTGCATGTTGTGTGAGCTACTTCCACCATGAACACCTCCATGTACATTCTCAGAATTCTCGCCAACCTCAAACACCTCTTCGTTGTCTTCATCAATGTGCCCTCAAACACCTCCATGGATCTTCTTCATTAATCACAGGGTCATCTGAGAGTGCATCAACGTTGACATTGTCATCTAAGATATCATTGTTGTGACCATGCAAAATATCCACTGTCTCATCACTATCAGTAATGTTTGGAATCATATTGAGTCTTCTAGTCACGCTAAACACAATCAATCGACTAACAAAACTTAATTGTAAACCAAAAGACAATGCACTTTGCGATCGGATACGCACAAACTTGCAAAGTCCATCAGTATTAGTAAATTTATATGAAATGCTTATGGACATGGTTTAAACATCTGGCCCACCACACTCCATACATATAATTTCCTTTAGTCTACAAAGAGATATATACAAGGTAGTTGTAGTAATACTGGAGGTACCACCCACATAAATATCACTACCATTCTGAGACACTATTTCGTCGCCATATAAGCAAATTATACCAATCTCTGTCATGTTTGATCCTAAATAATTAGTATTACAAAAATTCTTATTAGATATGTTTATCTTTTAGTTAGCTTAATATTTATGTAAATATAACTGCTACTAATTTTTAAAAAATTAGTATTAAACGATATACAAAAATAAATAAGATACCTTACTCGGTGGGAGAGCTTAGGCAGTGAAAAGCTGAGGGGGGGAAGAATGGTTGAGGCAAGATGAAGGGAATGAATGGAAGAATGAAAGGAGGCTTAGGTACAGATTTAAACGGAACAGAACGTATAATAATTGTAAAATACTGTTTGAATTCGACAATAATTTGCGAAGATGCAAATAATTGGTGTCAGTTTTATAATAGGCGCTACTCAGGGTAGCGCCTATTAACATTTTCGTAAATTTTTTATCACGGTAGCTAATTTTTCAATTTTTTTTCTAACATATACACTTTTTGAAAAAAACTTCTTATAATAGTACTTAGAATCATCTTCGATGGGTATTTCGTGTTGACGCAACCAGTTATAGTTATATATATATATATATATATATATATTGTGTCGGTAATTTTTGTTGTAGTCATTAGTACATATTAGACACAATATGTTTTCCACCATTATAAACTACTTTTAGTGTTAATTTTTGTCGTCACTTTATTTTTTACATGGACGAATGTGTAATGTCGACCAACACTTGATGTTAAATGATTCCATCAGTAGCAGATGGCTTTTCCGTTGTAAATGTACATGTTCAAATGCAAAACATTTTGTCGTAAATATAGTTATAACAACAACGGATGTATGTTGTAAGTAATAAATTTTGTCGTCGTTAAAATATAAGTACCGGGAAAATGTAAGAATAGGTTTGTGTGACAATATATTGTCGATAATAGTATAGTCATTCAGCAGCAAATTTAATTTAATTTTATAAAATGGTTTTTTAGTAGTGACTATTGTTGATGCCGTGAAAAAACAAATTCAAATTTTTTTCAGCTCTTCTTCTTTTCCCTTCCCTCACCCTCACGTTATTTCACTTCAGTTCACGTCACCCTCTCGTCTCCCACTTGTCTCAGTAACCGAAGTTGGAACCGGAGCTAGAGTACGCACCAACAGGGCTAGAACCAGAGCTGGAGTACACACCAACAAAGATGGAACCGGAGCTGGAATACAAGAGCGGCAATTGAACTTTTCGGCAAGGCTTTGAGGGTTTGGGGCTGGGAGAAGCCGATGAGGCATTGAGGCTACGTTGATTCCCTGTTGTCAACCGCAGTAGCAGCTACCGACGAAGGTCACGAGATCGAAGTGTTAGATGGGTAAGATTGTATGTTTGATTTCTATTGCTTCATGACAAATTCCACTAACTTGGCTTGGTCGGGAAAGTAGTATCCAAAAGGAATCAAGAGTTTGCATTTAATTTGGTTAATTTTAATTTTTCCTCATCCGCCATTAGTTGTTCCACTAATAAATTGATGGAAGAAGACAAACGAGATATTCACGGTAGTCCTTGTTCTTTTGTTGCTTGATGCTGATTTTGTATGTTTTGGTATCTTACCAAATCCTTTTGGAGATGATGAAGGATTTTTTTTAATGTTATGTATAAGTATAATATACCATTGGCTTATTACTGGTTTCTTTTTCTTTATGTGTTATGATTTTTTTTTTTTTTGGCCAAATAAACTTCATAGATTAACCAACGTCCGAAACCGGGTTCGAGTACAAAATAACATCCGCAATAATACAACGATATAAAGGGGTTGGGGGTTAGGACACCCAATCCATAGGACACAACCCCGCTAAAACATTCTTCGCCAACCAATCCGCACAAGAGTTTGCGGACCGAGGAATGTGTATCCAAGCAATCTCCCCAACCGAACGAGATAGGTTGACCGCATTCGACAAGAAAGGATCAATCCTCCAAGCAAATTCCGTCCCTCGAAGGTGGTTGATGATGTTCAAAGCATCCGTCTCAATGATTACCCGAGGCCAACCTTTGTCGATCGCGAGTTGTACCCCGTGAAGAACCGCCAAGGCTTCAATCTCGTCCACCGAGCCTACGAGTTGGATCCCGGTTGTTCCACCGCGAACCACGCCCATATCATCCCGTGCGATGACCCCAAAGCCTCCTTGCCTAGTGTGACTCGACCATGCCCCATCACAATTGATCTTGATGACACCCCTAGGAGGCTCGAGCCAAGCTTGAATCTGGGTTTCCGCTCTGTCACGGTGGTTAGCTGACCCCAGCTCCTCCATGGTTCAGTTGATTTCCAAGTGAATCGCGGTAGTGCACGGTTGGACGTTTTCGAACACGAGCTTGCACATCGCCTTCCAAATGACCCACGCCACCACCATGAGCTTTCGCCATCCCCGTGCCCTATGCTTTCCACGCGGCCCTGAAAAATTTGTAACCATACCGAGCCAGGCGTCGACTGAATGAGCACCCACATCTACATCCGGTTGGGCCGAATAAGGAGACCACACCTGTTTCACCCATGGACAACCAAACAACATGTGTTCTCTAGTATCGATAACAAAGCAAACCGAGCAAAGGCAATCAATGTTCACCCCTCTTCGAGCAATGGAAGCCTTCGTCGGAATGATATCATTGGCAAGCTTCCAAACAAAGGCTTTTATCTTTGGCCAAACGTTTTCCGACCACACCGCCTTCCATACTAGATGGCTAATACTCGGCAGGCTCGAGGAAGAGGTTGTGGCCGTGATACGCCGAGCTTGATTGGTGTGGAGTACATGGTACGCCGACTTGACGGATATGGATCCCGACTTCGTGTGTGGCCATCTGTGAGTGTCTGTGGCCTCCCCGTTCGGTATAGGGACCTGCAATACGGCTTGAACATCATCCGGGTGCACCACGTCCCGGATTATTGCCTCGTCCCACCCACGGTTGTCTTGTTGGAACCATGAGACTACCCTTTGTTGGGGAAGTTGTTCATCGACCGCAACTGGTCTTATCCTGAGATCGGCTCTGTTGGGTACCCACGGGTCCGCAAACGGGCGGATAGATCGTCCATCCCCAAGCGTCCACACCCCTTCGTCTCTAATGACATCCCGACCCTCAAGGAGACTCGCCCAAGCCCACGAAGCCCTCCCAGCCGCCGAGGCCTGCATAAATGATGAGTTCGGGAAATAGAGTCCCTTGAGAAACCTTACCCAAAGAGCATCCGGTTCTTGCAAGATCCGTGAGGCCATGTTAGCAAGGATCGCACGGTTAAAATTGTTCATGTCTCTGAAACCATAGCCACCAACTGATTTAGACCTCGCCATCGAGCCCCAGTTCTTCCAATGCATCTTCCTATTGCCCTCCCTCGACCCCCACCAGAATCGGGCAATGAGGCTATCAACCTCATTACACCAAGTGGTCGGGATCCTAAAAATATGGATAACATACGTTGGTATAGCACTTAGGACAGATTTGATGAGTACCTCCTTTCCCGCGTGGTTAAGCATTTTGTTTCGCCAACATAGGATCTTATCACGAACCCTCTTCTTAAGATAGTTGAGTGCCTCCTTCTTCGATCTTCCCCAAATGGTCGGGAGGCCCAAATAGAAACCCGGGTTACTCGAATGTGTTACCCCAAACAGATCAGATATGCTCCTTTTGTACGCATCATGAGCTCCAGAGTTGAAATAAAGTGTAGACTTGGAGAAATTGATCTTCTGTCCTGATGCTGAGCAGTAGGCACCTAGAGTGTCCTTAAGGTTCGTTACCTGAGCCAACGAGCCTTTGAGGAAGAAAATGGAGTCATCCGCGAAGAATAGGTGTTGAATCTCTGGACAATGCCTCTTAGGGCGTATACCTCTAAAAGCACCCTTCGCAACCTGGTCGTCAAGTAATCTAGACAGAACATCAGCGACCAAAATGAATAGATAAGGTGAAAGAGGGTCACCCTGTCTTAGTCCCCGTGATGTCCGGATGATGTCAGATCGATTACCGTTGATCAGGACCTTATATGTAACCGTAGATACGCATGCCTTAATCCAAGGTATCCATTTGTCATTGAATCCCCTTTGTTTCAAACTCGTGAGAAGGAAGTCCCATTCAACGCGGTCACAGGCCTTCTGCATATCTATCTTAAGCACACATTCCGACCTCCCTGAGGTCGTTCTTGGCTTGCCTCTTGACTTGAGATAATGGAACATCTCGTGCGCGATAATAATACTGTCCTGAATGCGTCGCCCTGAAACAAACGCACTTTGGTATGATTATGTTCTTAATGTTCTACAACTCACAATTAACTCTTGTATTTCTTCTAATCCAAGACTAAAGTAATCAAATTTAACTCGAATAGTAAGTAACTCTTATTTTGTAAGTTACTCTCAATTTCAGAAGTTGGTACTCTAAGTATTTCTCGGAAGCTAAGCACAAATTTTGTATGATTATCCATTATGTCCTAGACTTGCAATTACACTGCTTGGCTTTACATAGTATATTGTCATAGCACTGTGTAGTGTTGTGACTGTTAGAACACTAGTGTTCTATGATTCTTTCTTAGGGGGTGGAATTCATTGTGATCTTTTACTGTGAAACAAGCTATTGTATTTCTGGAATTGCTCCATTTGGTGACAGTTTGGTTATTCTTGCATATATTCTTGGAGATGAAGAAGTAGAGAAGGATTTTAGCAATAGTGATCCATGTAGGTAGATATTAGAAATTTCTCGAAGGTGATTAGCTGGTGGTCAGTGGACCATCAAGTGATGAGTCGTTGTAATACATTGTATCCCCCAAAGATTTAGTCATTGCAAAACTCAGGTTATTTTTTATGCACATATAATGGTTTAGGCAGTGCCCTGTTTGTATGAACAAATATTTGTAATACAAAGATTGTATGAGTTTCCCTCTGATTATCAAGCATCAAGTGATCATATAGCTTTTTACTCTCTAAAGGGATCAAAATGTAATGCTTGTTGTTTCTCTTAATCTAACAATTAGTGAAATACTTTTTGTTGTATATCTTTTCTTAAATTGAGGTCCTAACACAGCAAAAAGGTCACTTCTCAAAGTAGTAAGGCGGGTTTCCAGTTCATGGGGTCGTATCACTCGTTTCCTCAAGGCCGACATGTTTTTAGAAGAACACTTGTTTGACCGAATCTGACAAATGAGATTCTTACAAGTTTTGATTTTACAAGTATCATCATATATGTTGATTATTTTAAGTGTAATGCTTACAAATACCTTTAGTGGAGGTTAATAACATATGTATTGTCATAGTTTTTATCATATGGCAAATATACATTTTTGACAACAGCAATGTGTGAGTGAAAATAAATAAATTTGATTCATTACAAATGGCGTGGACGTTAATAACATATGTATCGTCACAACTGTAATCATATCGTAGATTTACATTTTGAACGACAAAGTTAATGGAAATTGTTTCTTATCAAAGGTAACAAGTAGAAGTCGTGTATAAAACACTCTGTTTACGACATAAAATTTTCATCACTAAGAGTGAGCTAACATTTCGACATATTGTTGCCGTCGTTCATCTGTGTTTAACAACAGTCTGATGCCGCTGTAAAAGATAAGTGGGGAGGCGCATGTTAACAGCGGCAAGCCTTTGACAACAGTAAATTGTCGACAAATAAACCTTTAACGACGGAGGATACCGTCATGAAGATCTCGTCGTTGTTAAAGTTTAACAACGGTATATATGTCTTTAGGAAGAATTTTTTACCGACGATGAAGCTCGAGTTTCTTGTAGTATTTATATTTCACTCATGGTATTGTATGGGACTTTAAAAAAATTTGTGTTACCGTATAGTACTATATATTTTAAAATATTATCATTTAGTCTCTCTGTTACAAAGTTTTGTTAAATGATCACGTAACTTACACATATTGTTTCAAATAAAAGTTCTAAAAATTATAAATTAACTTATGAAAAAAAATAATAAGAACAAATGTAAATAAACAAATGTGAAATTATATTAAAAAAATCAGAAAATTAAATTTTGAATCCTAAATTATAAAATATATAAATTTATTAGTACTTAAAAAATAAACAAAATAACTAACCTATTTTTGTCTATTTTTTATTTAAATTTATAAATAATAAGTTTTATATTTAGAATTTGTGTTTTAATTTGATGAATTTAGGTTTAATATTTTCCTAGTTTTTTCTATTTTCTCTATTTATTTTTACTTTACATACGTCACGTCAGCACGACATCACTATTCCGTTAGTAAAACTTGACGGTCAACTATAATTTAAATTGAAGAATAACATTCGGATAATAAAATATCATTACGTAATATTGGATATTAACCGATAACATGGGTACAAAATAGGGTAACATTAAAAACATTAATCATCGTCAATTTCGTACAATTATTATATTCATATTTTTGTCTAAAGTAATTTGATTGTGTCTTCAAGAGGAGGAACTTCAATTGCTTTACCGGTATTTTACATGTTCTTTCAGTCTCTACTTAGCTTTCCACTCTAGTTTTAGATTATTATTTTTTTTCAAAATATACCAAATTTTAAAATCAAATATCAAAATAACCCATTTTCAGAACTTCAAAGTCACTGGTGAAACATTAGTTAAGTTTCACCCATGACCGGCAGTTGCGGGTCAAATTTTTCACACTACTAGCTCGTAACTGACAGTCACAGGGTTGTTATAAATTTTTATATTTACGCATAAATTAAGTAAATAAAACTTGTTGTTATAAGCTATAAAGTTATTGAATCTGCATTTTTCATATTTTTTTGAGTTTGTCCCACCAAAAATAATTTCTAAAAGGCTATTCGGAGTACCTAAAACATCTACACCCTTATTGAAATATATCAATTTTTCAGAACATCTCCATAAAATGCAAAACAAAAACTACTTTCAATAAATAAACAAATTACAACTATAATCAAATAAACGACATTACATTCTGAGTTACACAACGGTACAAAAGACTTATAGTATCTCCCTCTAGCAGGTATTTATCATTTGGGATAGAGCTGGTGGTTATTTTGGGTGGTGTGATGAGGGAAAGTAGAGCACTCCAGTAATTGTAGTATCTCCATATACATAGTAAATTCTGAAATCTAACATTCAATACTTATTGTATTCTCAACCAGTAACAAAAAGATGGTAGTGATGAGACCCTTTTGTGGTAATTTTTCTGGGATTCAATGAGGAGAAAGAGAATGTTCCTAATTGTTATTTTATCCCCATATAATTAGGGGTGAGCAATTCGAATAATTAAGGGTGGTGTCCGAGACCGGCCCGACTAAGACCGAGACCGACTAGGACCGAGACCGAGCGGGCGGATTTTTTCCTCTAAAGTCGGGCTCGGGCTCAGGCTCGGGTTTTTTTTTCCGAAATTCCCGATTCGGACCGGCCCAGCCCGAATTGCCTAAAACCCTAATACTTAATACTATATATACTTCAACCCGTTGAGCAAGGGACCAGCCTCCTCCCTCTCCACGAAGCAGCCTCGCCACCTTTCTTTAGTTCTTCATCTCTGCGATCCTTTCTTCAATCTGGAACCCTAAATCTTCCCTTCATGGCGTATCCGAACCCAACAGATCCAGACCGTCGACAGACCCGCCATTACCACCCTTACCAGGATCTCAATATCCCCATCAATCAGCTCTTTGAGCTTCTCACCTCCCCAGAATACCTCTTCCACGAGGAATCCGTGAAGCCCCACCGCTGCGCCTCTCTCGTTTCATCTCCCGCGGCGCCTCTCCCGTTTCATCTCCCGTTTCCTCTCCCACTAAACTTCACTAAACAATTTTCTCTGGGGGAGTCACTTTCTACCTCTGAAACCCTAGCATAGCATTTGCAGCTGTCGTTGCTTCCTCACGCACGGTGTTACCTGTAAGGTCCGTAGCTCTTACCTCTGCAAGGATTTTCTAGTATTTCATAAGCTCTCTCTATCTAAAGTTTGCTAGCTGACTTCCTTCATTCTTCGTTTCTTTACACTTGGTATTTCAGTAGGGTAGGATTCTCTCGTCCACCAAACCAATGGCTCCCAAAGGTAATTTATGTTCTTTGATTTATTTCTGCATCATTTGAGTTTGGAATGCTGTAGTATTTTGAGTTGTGAAGATGCCTTTTCTTGGTACTTATGGATAGACGGAGAAATTGGTCGGTTTGTTTGTCTCTTAGAATGAAATAAAGCGCAAGTTATCTTGATTTGAATTGGAAACTATTATCAAGATTTCATTTTGGAAATGTTGCACATTCAGACCAAGAAGGTCAATACTTTGATCAGGTGTGCAATCTCAATCTATTTCAATGTACTATTTTAGTGTGCTATACTTATTTTGTGGCATACTAGTGGATAAACCGTACTCTAATAGACTTAATAAAACAGTAACTACTTCTCAGCACTGAACGAAATATATTTATGTTCTTGGGCTTTTCTGTAAATGCTCTCACATTATCAATATGTTGTAAGCTGTGAAATAGAAGATAGAGGTGAACCCCTATATGAAATTTGAGTAAACCATTGTTAGTATTTTATCTACTGTTTCTTATTGTTCCAGATATTAATCATATTACAATTTCTTGGATGCTTTCTGCTCAAATGCAGCCTTATGTAAGTCCAAATAACTTTTAGTGTTTTTTAGCATGGGATCTTTGAATTGCTTAATTTTCAAATTGTTTATGGTATTTTCAACATTTATCTTAGATCCTACTTGCTATATGACTACCTCACTGATATCGTTGACTGTTGGTCATTCATAGCCAATGATAGAAGACATACATGGAGATAGAAGAAGACAACACTGAAGAGACCACCAATGATGCCCCTGCAGCAAGCCTCTTAAATGAGAAGGTAATGTGTGTTAAAAGGTAATATCATGAATAACAACGAGAAATCCTTACATCTTTATTTTTGGCAGGTGGAATGACTTCGCAAGTAATTGACGATATGAACCTGAGACCAATAAAGGAGATTGAGAAGCCACCACTTACTACAAACCGGGTGATATTTTCACCAAAGACACCAGATCATCAGATTCAACTAAAGAGTCAGTTTCCCCCCTTAGTTTATAGGTATGTCACCTTGTAGTGACGAATGACAAGTGTATTTGGTTTGTACTTTGTTTAATATTCGGTTTGTACTTATGTAGATTTGTAGTGTTGTCTGTATTGGTACTAATGTTTGGACTGTTTAATATTCGTTTTTTTTTTAGCATTTTTTTAATGAAAATTTCGGTAATGGACCGAGACCGGCCCGAGTCAAGCAAGACCGACTCGGGCGGGCTTTTTATACTGAAGTCGGTCTCGGGCTCGGTCTCGGTCTCGGTCCTCCACAGGTGAGGACCGAAATTTCGGGCTCGGGCTCGGTCTTGCCAAAAAAACCGGCCCGGCCCGCCCAAGCTCACCCCTACATATAATCCATAAATTCTTCTTCAATTGTTATTGTACCTTAACGTAGATGAGTGTATAACCGCATACTACTAATTATATTATCTCTATATAACAATTATTTCTGTTTGTGGAATGCATGCTCTCAATAATTGTGGTATCTCCATATAGTTGGTATTTCTTCTTGGGATAGACATGGTGGGTTTTCATGGTTGTGTGACGAGGTGATATGGGATGCTCCTAGACGTTGGTAGATTCAGGTATCCACACTTGGATTAGTGCAGAACTGCTAAATATATAGAGCTCCTAATAATTATAGTATTCTCTATATATCCAAGTGATCAATTTATAATTTTTGGTGGTTTGTCTGCATGTGAGTGTAACGAATTAAAATAGGATGCTCACTATAATTATAGTATCTCAATATAGTCAAATGATCAATTTATGGTTGGTGGTGGTGGATCTTCATGGGAATGTGACGAAGTAAACGAGGATGCCCTCAATAATTATAGTATCTCCATATAGTCGGTAATTATTCTTGTGGTGTTTGAGCAGTGGTTCCTTTTTAGGTTAAGTCGGTCCATGACCATTTGGGTGGCTAGGTGGAAGGGAAACGATGATTGTGGGAAGAAATGTGTGTAACACATTTATACACCTTCTACCCGTGAATGTCAGTCACGGGTGGAAGGTGAGGTACTACCAACATGTGACTGTCAGTCACAATTAGGCGATAGAAGGTGTATAAATGTGTCTCGCCGACCAATGAAAAAAGGTGACGATGAGAAACAATTTTCTTAAAACAGTCAGATAGTTAGTGGCAGCCACCGAGGAGGCTTCTCAGCCTTTTGAAACGAATACTTATACGCACAGATAAGAGTATAGAGTAAGAACGTGTGTTCGTAAATCTTACTGCATAAACCTACACCAGATGTCCTATGAGTGCGATGAATGGACCTTGTTTGGATGAACATATCAACACGCCATGGCAGTTATCCGATGCACAAATATAGATGACAAACCGTATGTTGACTGTCATTTTGTTGTTGATTACTACATACGGACATACCTTACTAAATTCTATCACCTACCAGAATCATATTTATGGCCAGAGTGTAATGATCTGACAGTAAAGTGTGATCTGTAAATGTTAATTTCTTCACGTGGGCGCAAAAAAAATGAGAATTCGCAAGGTGATGAATTCTAGAATTACATCACACCAAAATAAATGTAGCAAATGTGGTCAAACAGGCCACAACAATATATCTTATAAGCAATAATTTAAATACTATAATTATTTTGTACCGTCGTGTAACTCAGAATGTAATGTTGTTTATGTAGTTATAGTTCTAATTTATTTATTTATTGAAAGTATTGTTTAACATTTATTTTTGGAGATATTCTAAAAAATTGATATATTTCAATAAAGGTGTTTTAGGTACCCCAAATAGCCTTTTGGAAATTATTTTTTTTTGGATAAACTCAGATTCAATAACTACATAGCTTATAACAATAAAATTTATTTACTTAATTTATGTGCAGTTTAAAATATAAAAATGTATAACAACCCTGTGACTGTTGAAAATCCAGTCTACGATTGACAGTCGTGGATGAAATTTAACGGACATTTCACCCGTGATTGTCAGTCGCGAGTTGGTATAGTTTGATAAATAGGTTTGAAAATGGGTTATTTTGTTATTTAGTTTTCAATTTTGGTATATTCTGGAAAACTCCTCTAGTTTACTTACTTAATTATATATTAAAATGTTGAATCGCGCTCTACACGACATAAATAAAATATTATTGTCTATTTTATGTAGATATTCTGTTAAAAATATGTTTTTAAACGTTTTTGGTTAATAACCAAATAACTACCCAAACTTTGGGCACATTACTATTGCTACCTGAACTTTACTTTTTCAAAAACTGTTAGCTAAACTTTGACACTTGGGACAAATTGCTACATCAGTTAAGTTTTCAGTTAAATATGAACGGAAAATGACGTGACACCTCATGATTGGTCTCTGATGTAAAAAACCTAAATAAATTTTTAAAAATACTTAATCTGTTTTTTTTAAACATATGGAAAATATGAGATTTTAATATAATATTTTTATTACAAATATGAAATAACCAAATAATAATAAATAATTAGTTTTTTCTTTATTTCAAATAAAAATCTTATTTTCTCTATTAATTTCTTAGATTATTTTTTCTAATCTAATTGTTTAAAAAACTTATTTAGTTTTCTAAGGGTTAATAACCAAATTGCTACCCCAACTTTGGTCACTTTACAAATTGGTACCTAAACTTTGCTTTTTCAAACTTTGCTACCTGTACTTTTAGACTTGGGGTTAATCACTACCTCCGTTAAATATGGACAGAAAATGAGGTGGCAGCACATAATTGATCCATAATTTTAAAAACTAAATACTTTTTTAAAAATACCAAAAACAAATTAGAAAAATTCCAAAAAACAAATATGGAAATTCATTAGAAAAAATTAGAGTTCTTAAGCTAATATTTTTAGTGAAAAATAAAATATATATATTTTTTTTAAAAAAAACTATTCATTTTTATTTTTTTATTTCATATTTTTAATAAAAAAATTATTTAAAACTCTTGTTTTTCCCATTAATTTTCCAGTTTTCTTTGAGTTTTTTTGATTGTTTTTAGTATTTTTGAAAAATACTATAGTTTTTAATTTTATGTACCAATCATGTGCTACCATATCATTTTCCGACCATATTTAACAGAAAACTTAACGGAAGTAGCGATTTGCCCCAACTCCGAAAGTATATGTAGCAAAATTTGAAAGAGCAAAGTTCAGGTAAAAATTTGTAAAGTGCTCAAAGTTGCAGTAGCAATTTGGTTATTAACCCAAAAATTTATGCAAAATATTAGTCAAATGTGTAAAATCTTGTTAACTAAATATTTCAATTATTTTGTCTCTAATGTGTGTAAAGTAATTTTATTTTATAGTTAATATGCATGTGAATGTAATTAGGGTTAAATACTAAATAGCTACCCGAACTTTGAACGTTTTACAAATAGCTACCCGAACTTTGAATTTTCAATAACGACTACCTAAACTTTGGACGAATGTGCAAATAGCTACCTCAACTTTGACACATGGGGCAAATCCCTACCTCTGTTAAATTCTCCGTTAAATATGGACGGAAAATGACGTGACAACATATGATTGGTCGATAATTTTAAAAACTATATTATTTTTTTTAAACACTAATATAATTTGTGTATTGAAAAATATGAAACAAAATTTAAAAAAAAAAACTAATCATTTATTTTTATTTTTATTTCATAATTTTAATAAAAACAAATATTACAAACTCTTATTTTCTATTCATTTTCTAGTTTTTTAAAGAATTTTTCTATTTTTTAGTATTTTAAAAAATTAATATAGTTTTTAAAATTATGGACCAATCATGTGTTGCCACGTCATTTTCCGTCTAGATTTAACGAAAAATTTAACAGGGATAGTTATTTGCCCCTTATGTCAAAATTTAGGTAGTCATTTTTGAAAATTCAAAGTTCGAGTAGCTATTTGGTATTTAACCCATGTAATTATTACTTACACTTTTTGTTTCAATATTTACAATTTATTTTAATAATATTATTAATATAATTATTTACACTTATAAAGATTACATATAAATAATAAATGTTTATTTTCATAACAATGATAAATATCATAAAAACTAAGTTGTATAATCATATTATAAAAAATATATATATATATATATTACCAATCCGCAATAAATTGCCCATTAACTCTATCAATCAGAATAATTTTTATTTTATTGTTAAATTAATTTTTAATTAAATAATTTTCATAAGCTAAAACATATTTTATTAAAATGCGTTATATGTATTATTATATACTTTACATAGATACTACATCTGTAGTTATAATATAAATAATAACTTCCTTTTTTCGTAATAATTCATAATAGATGATTATATATAATTTAAATTTTATAATAGTAATTTTTATTTCTTTATGATATGTATATTCATTTAACAAATAATTTAATAAATTTTATAGTATTCACCAGTGTTATCAGAACCGGACCAGACCGGCAGTTCGATCTGAAACCAGACCCCTATCCGGTTTAATTCAGATAAAATACTGATATGCAAGTAAATAGTGTTTGAATTGGTGTGAACCAGCCAATTTTTGTAAAACCAATTAGTTTCCGGTTCATTCTTTGGAATGATTTTTTTTAGCAGACCAATCAGATTTTTCAGTTTAAATTGATTGGTTTTGTTCTAAATAAACCGATTGCTTTAAAGTTAAACCGACTACGTTAATCCTCCTTACTCTGTGCGTTGCAGCTGACCTTTCGTTGACCAATCGTGAATGGGCAACTATAACGACATCCCCGCATCATACGACCACCATCCGCCCGATGGATAACCTTTCGACGCCTTCAATCAACATCCCAATGGCATCAACGTTCACCCAACCACTCACAAACAATCTACTCCAACGTGTCCTACTCATACGTCTACTTCCGCAATTACGTTGAGCCCACTTCCATGTCTGTCGTCTCTTGCGTCATCCGCTAACGCCGGCGTCGACAGAGCCCTTGGTCGGCCGATAGAGGACGTGCGCGCCACCTACATCTTCGGATGTGAGCTCGATCGCGGCCAATTCAGAGTCACCTACCTTGTCACTCACAAACAGACTAAGCAACAGTTTGCCTGTAAGTCTATCGCCACTCGCAAGCTCATCAACAAGGATGACATTGAGGATGTGCAGCGTGAGGTCCAAATCATGCACCATATGATCGGTAATAGGTGTAGAGATTACTGATTGATGTGGTAATACCGTAAATGGGCGAAACTTGCTCATTAGGAATGACATTTGATTTTTCTGTAGTGATCCTCATTCGTTGTCAATAGGAATATAGTGGAGTTAAAGGTGCTTGTGAGGTTCAGAACTTTGTCAATTTGGCGATGGAGCTGTGTGCTGGAGGTGAGCTGTTCGATCGGATCATAGCAAAAGGGTCATTACTCGGAGCGAGATGTCTTATTTATGAACAGTGAATCGGGTATGATCGGACGAACCGGGAACCGGCCCCCTTGCCAGTTCGAGGGTCGGTCCGATTTTGATAACACTGGTATTCAGTACTACGATTCAATTTAAATATAAAAATAATAATCTGATAGTTAAATTTAATACTTACCGCGCAAATAAAAGGCAAATATCTAGTATTATAGTAATGGATGTGTTATATATATTGCTTTTATTAATTTCTTATTTGACTATTTTTTTTTCATTTACCACCGACTATTTTTATTTTTTAATGAATTCAACTTTATTGTCCTAAAAAGAGAAAAATAGCCGAAATATCAAAAACTAAATGCCAAGATTTAGACTTTTCTATGACTTTGTCCACTACTTTTTCTTTTATAATTCTTTTCATTTAGGGACCTACGAGTAGGGCAACTCCTAAGGACTAAGGAGTCTTCGATTATGAAAAATGCATTTCTTAAATTGAAGTTTTTGAAATTTTAATCAAAGTAGCGAAACGTTGAATCGTTATTGCATTTTTACAAGTAATTACCCAATGAACTTGTTTATTGCGAACATATTCAATTTTTCACTTAGCTCAAAATTGAAATGAACAAGAAAGAATTAGTACATGTATTTTCAAGATGTAATGTAATCACTAGAAATCATATTTTGTAATATTTTCTCAGTTATTCCATCAAATTATGTGCCTATTTTTAGAACCTAAAATTCCCAATAAGTTTTGTTCTTTCAAAGAAAAAATCGCAAGTAAATTAAAAGACAAGCAAAATGTGAAGTATGACCCAAAGTTTGAAATAAAAAAAATTGTTAATAATTCCGATTACAGTTTGGATTTTTTACGGTCTTCCTAATCTTGTAGATGATAACGAATTAAGTATAAGTTGTATTGCGATGAACCAACTCGTCATAATGTGGATCGACTTCCACGATTGTGCATTGTACCATTGTAAAGTTAATGAATTGTGCCTAACACATTATATTTGTGGTGTAAAACATGAACAACCAATATTATATATATATAAGTACAATCAAACTTCTCTTTTATATGGATAATAAATATATTTTAGAACACCAAGAAAATTGAACCAATACTCACACGAACTAGCCCATATAGTCAATGTGAACAACTTGCATAATTTCAGAGAGGAAAACTTTGACACGTTTGTCTTGTGACCAAACAAAACCACCATTATTTTTGTCGATTTCTGCATAAGCTTTTGATGCAGAGAATCAAGAAACCCATACTCTTCTTGGTTCAAAGCTAATACGGTCAACAATGATTTGTTCTTTTTTGGTAGTAGAGATTGACTTGAAGTTTGCGAGAAATTGACATAGTTAATTAAAGTAATGATTACGTCATTAATATGATTTTTTTAGTTTTTAGTGTTAATAGATTAAGGACGAAAAAACAGATAAATAAAATGATTAGACTATGAGTGGTCTTATGTGTGTTGCGTTAGAAGTGTTACTAAGATATGAAGTATTTGACTCGTAAAATAATAAAAGAATATTAAGAAAGTTAAACACTTATAAAAATATTATTAATATAACACTAAACATATATTACGTAAGACAATGAAGTAATTAATTTTGAGCAAATGTCCGGGACCGAGAGTAAGAAATATTACTAAAGAGAATCCTAGTTGCTCAAGCATTTTCATAAAAATAATTACAAATTTTAAATTTTATATCATGTCTTACGTAATTAAGTTTAATTTTACATTAATAATATTTTTAATAAGTGTTTAATTCTCATACTATTTTTGTATTATTCTAGGAGTCAAACACATCATGACTTCGTAACACCTCAGACGCGACAAACGACGACAACGTTCACGCGCGTAGTGAAGGTTAGTGCTTAATATAATCATTATGAAAATACACTTAAGTGGATTCAACTGCTTCCATTTTTATTTTATTTTTTTATTGTATAATACATATATATATTAATCATAGAACCCTTTAGTTACAATTGTATACGACATATATATATATATACTCAATTTTTTTAATCACTATTCATAGGGTGAAAATGAACTTTTAAAGGACAATATAAATGTATAAGCAATACCATTAATAGTAAATAAAAAGAGTATACTCAAATTATCAAATACAGTTAAAGAATTTTTTTTGGTCAAATTAACGATTTACTTGATGAAATAGAACGTCGTGATACTCGATCACGGTTGTTCGTACATACAATCGTTTGCTATTAAACATACAAAAGGAAGTGGAGGTCTTTCGACCCAATCGTTGAGACTCACTCCCAATCTTGCTTGTTTGGGTATCCAATCCGCGCATTCGTTCGCCGTCCTTGGAATTGATCGCCAAATTACTTGCTCTACTCTCCTAGCTAGGGATCAAATATTCATTATTATGGTTGCCACCCTCCAATGCTTTGGCCCGTCCACTACTTGTTGATATACGTCGTGCGAATTCGTCTCTATCACAATCCTTCTCCATCCCGATTGGAGTGCAAGCTTTAGCCCCTCTTGAATAGTTATGGCCTCCATTGTTTCGATGTCATCGCTACGATATCTCCGGTTTAGTCCACCCACCACTTTCACTTCCTTGTCTCGTGCCACCACTCCTATGTCGGCGCGTCGTGATTGTTTACACCATGATACATCTCAATTGATCTTGATTGTGTTCTCGTCTGGTGGTTGCCATTGTTGGTTCGGTCGATCATTGGTAGGTGCTCGATCCATTGCCCTATTCCTAGTGGTTCGGTGGCTCTCTTGGTGTTCCATGTAGGCTAGCCTTATCTCCTCGATGACTCTTTGTGGGTTCGGTTGCTTTGACTCAAAAGCCGCCTTGCATCGTATCTTCCAAATGTGCCAACACGTGAGTAGTGTTAGAACCCATCTCCTATCATTACATGTTCCTTGCCCCCGCGGTTCGGTTCGCCTCTCATCGAGCCATTGGGTCATGTCTTGGTTGGTGTTTTGATCGGTCCTTAGCCCTAGTACGCCGTTCCACACCCGTTCGGTCGACCCACATTCTAGGATCATGTGCTCTGTTGTTTCTATTCCGCCACAAATTGGACATCCCAGGTTTACATTCATTCCTCTCCTCGTCATGTTTGCTTTGACGGCCAAGGCATTGGTCGTGAGACGCCATATAAAGTTCTTCACCTTGGGTAATGTGTTAGTTGCCCAAATGCCCTTCCAAAATATCCCTTGGGTTGCACGGTTCGGCCTTGGTGTTTGGTCGGCGAGCTCTCAAACTTTGTGGTAAACCGACCGTACCATTGATGTTCAGTCCCTTGTGTGAGGCCATAAGTATCGGTCCACCTCACCCTCTTGTGGTAAAGGGATGTTGAGGATGTGTTCGGTGTCTTCACGGTTGACAATGTTTCTTACCAATCCCTCGTTCCACATACCGTTCGGCAATATGAGGTCTTTCACCTTAAGCTCACCTTCATTCTCTATTCCATGCTCGGTATTAACCCTTTAGCTCGCCTTTGTATAGAGCCATGGTTCCTCAAATACTCAAACATTTTCCCCCGTACCTATCATCCATACACCCTCTTGCCTCATCATATCTCGGTCGTGTATCATGCTATGCCATCCCCACGACGCTCGTCCCCCTTTGTTTGCCTCAAGGAACGAACATCTTGGGTAGTATAACCCCTTCAAAACCTGTGAGACCATAATGTGTGGTTCAGTTACTAGTCTCCCTGCCATCTTCGTGAGTAGGGCCGTGTTAAAGATTTGTAGTGCTCGGAACCCAAGTCCCCCCACTTCTATAGACTTTGTTAGGACCTCCCATCTACGCCAATGCGTTTTCTTCCCTTCATGCGTTTGTCCCCACCAAAAATATGCAATGAGGCCATTAGTCTCCGAGCACCATGTCTTAGGCAACCGAAACACACTCATAACATATGTGGGTATCGCGGTTATGATTGCCTTTATGAGTACCTCCTTCCCGGCTTGGGTCAATGTCTTCGGTCTCCACCCTAGAAGCTTCTACTTAATTTTCGTTTTGAGAGAACCCAAAGTCTCCCTCTTAGATCGCCCCCATATCGAGGGTAGACCCAAGTACTTGCCCAAATCATTTGTGCTTCGTATGCGTAGTGAAGCCTCTATGCCAAGCTGATCGGTTCGTGTCGCCCCTCTATTGAAAAAGAGGGCCGACTTATCCCTATTGATTCGTTGACCGGACACCGAACAATAATCATCCAAAATTCCCCTTAAAGTCTCGACGTTTGAGGTACTCCTCTTAATGAAAAATAATGAGTCGTCCGCGAAGAAGAGGAGGTGTAGTTCCGGGCAATGTCTCTTTAGGGTTATCCCCTGAATCCCTCCCTCCCTCGCAGCCCCAATCAACCTCCTCGATAGTACATCCGCAAGCAAGATAAAGAGGTATGGTGATAGGGGGTCACCTTGATGTATGTCTCTCGTTGGTCGTATTGTTTCGGTTCTTGTCCCATTAACCAAGTATGTGGTCGTTTCTAGGCATGCCCTTATCCATGTCAACCATTGCTCCGCAAATCCTCTCCTCCTTAGAGTGGCTATATGAGGAACTCCCACTCAATCATATGCTTTTTGCATATCAATCTTTAGGGCACATTCAACCCTTTGTTTGGTTCCGCTCCTTTGCAAATGGTGGAAGACTTCATGAGCTACCATGATGTTATCCTGAATGTGTCTACCTGATACAAACGCACTCTGGAAAGGAGTGATCAGATCTGATAGATATGTTTTCAACCGATTCATCATAACTTTTGAAATTATTTTGTACATGAAGTTTCAACAACTTATGGGCTGAAAATCAGTCAGGTTTGGCACCTTTGGAATAAGGACAATGTCAATACAGTTAAAGAAAATCAACATGTATATTTACGTCCTTACAATTAAAAAATTGAACAGTTAATTGATGAAGGTAACAAAAACAATTGTGTACACTACATTTCGAAATCATCTTTCTTAGCCAAACCTTTTGTTAGTGATCCGCAATAGTGTGTGATAAAGTACCATACAATTATTTGTTACTAAGAATATGGCCAGACAACCATATGTCGAAATTTGACAATGTTTAACCTTGTCCCTTGTTGATATAAATCCTCAAATTCGTTATCAATAGTATCGTATATAATTAATTTTCTGGACTTCGAATATCTCTCTCCACACACACACCACACATATATATATATATAAATTTTGGTATATCATACTGTATGGTCAATTTGAAAGTACAAACTCAATGTCGTTAGCGACATTTATGTCGTAATTAAATTATCTACATATTGTATTTTTTTTAGTAAGTATACAATTAAATATCTACATGAAACCAATTTGTCCTTCCAGTCAAATTATAGAAAAATCAATGTTAGCTCAAAAATTTAATTATGTACGAATCAAAAAATTCAAAAAATAAATAAATAAATAGAGTAGGTAGATAATTGAATCTAGACACATATGTGGTTAATGTTGTTGAGTTTACACTTACACGAGCTGATTTAGACTTTTTAAGTCAAATTCTATTATATCAACTTATAGTAGAGTTTATGGGAAATGTGTAAATTGAAATTCAATTTCTTTTGCGGTGTTTGAGTCGCAATTCAAATATCTACTCATTCTATTTTTATTTTATTTTTTATAATAAATATATAATTTAATTTCTAATTAAACGTGGTTTCATAAAATAAAACTATCACGTCACGCACTTAATAATGTGTGCATTTTGGTACAACATTCTATCAAAAGTATTGAATTATGCTAAAATGACATAACTCACTATTCTAAAGTGCGAGTCCTCCAATAACTCGCACCCTTGAGCGCGCTTATACATAAATTTTAAAATACTTTTTAATTCTTATTTTTCTAAAATAAAATTTTAGACATACTTATTTTTCCAAAAACAAAAACTCCTAAAATTATTAAGAACTCTCCATTAAGTATATGTTTACTTCTGTCACGTGCTTCCTAAAATTTTTTATACAATTTATCTTAATACAACCCCCTAAAAAGAGAACAAAAATAATAAAGAGTTTCAAGAATCAATCTTCTGTTATCTTCATCTCTTTCTAAATCTTTTTATAATTGAATTTAATCGAACTCTAAGTTCAATTTTTGAGGTTGATTGAATCCAGAAATTAAGTTTTGTATTACGGTTAAATTCAAAATGGCAAGCACTACAATTTTACATATTGAACCTTAAATCCCCAATATTTTAGTTCTATATCAACCCACCATTGAAGTTCTAGGTTTAATTAAATCATACATCCCAAAAACTTGGGTCGAACCAAATTCAGCACTGCATTTTAAATAATTCATAAAAATGTATATAATGCGTGATTTACAATGGTAAATTGCACGACATAGTGATGTAGGCACATTTAATCATATCCAAAAACTTTTGGAACGAATATGAACGTTAAGAAGAAAAAAAATAGTACATCCGCACCAAATTAGATCATTTTTGTACCTACGTCAAAATTTAACAAAATATCTTTAAACATTATAAATAAAACTAAAGTGTTTTAATAATAAAGGTACCTCAAATTTTAAGTGAATCACATATAAAATTAATAGTCTCTGACTGAATATAAATTTTTATATATATTAGGGCTGTCAATTCGTGCGTGCGTGCTATCGTGCACCAGGACACGACACGACACGCACGAAAGTTCAACACGAAAATGTAATCGTGTCACGGACACACGACACGAAATTTATTGTCTCAACACGACACGAACACGATAACACGAAAATATTAATGGAAAGTCGTAACACAATAACACGATTTCACGAAAATAACACGGTAACACGAAAATAACACGGTAACACGATTTCACGTTTTCACGAAAATAACACGGTAACACGAAAATAATACGGTAACACGATAACACGATTTCACGTTTTCACGAAAAATAACACGGTAACACGAAAATAACACGGTAACACAATAACACGATTTCACGTTTTAATGAAAATAACACGGTAACACGAAAATAACACGGTAACACAATAACACGATTTCACGTTTTCACGAAAATAACACGGTAACACGGTTCACGTTCGCACGATAACACAACCTAAATAACATAAACACGTCCCCTCAAAGGCAAACAATCGTGTTATCGTGTTTTAAGACCTAAACCCTTACACGACACGAAAAAACAATCGTGTTATCGTGTTCGTGTTATCGTACCATCAAAGGCAAACACAAACACGACTTTTTCGTGCGTGTTCGTATCGTGTTATCGTGTCGTGAGTGAAATTGTCAGCCCTAATATATATTATAACAATGATTAAGACAAATTATCAATAAGTCACAACTAAAATTGTGAAATTATTTATATAATTTAAATATTATTAAATATATTATTTTTATATGAATTTTAAATATATAAAAGAGAAGTATTTAAAAAGGAACCGGTTCATGAACCGTATTTTTACCACATTTTAAAGAGGTACGATTTACTGCTTCAAATTTTGACAAAATTACCGTACCTCTTCTGAACCGATTCAAAAACCGATCCAGAACTGGTTCGGATGAACCACTTTATATATATATTTAAAAAACTATAATAATACATAATAGTATTATGCTTTATGGATGATTTATTATTTATTATGATAATACATAATAAATCATCCATAATCCATAAACCATAATCCATAAACCATAATTCATAAATCATAATCCATAAACCATAATCTATAAACCATAATCCATAAACTATAATATATAATTCATTATACTAATATAGATTGTAAATCATCATCGAACCAACTTTGGTCTAATGGTTTAGAGTATATATTTTAAACATTAAATATAATATTATATTAAAACCGGTACAAGAAGTTGTACGGTTTACCACTTGCGAACCGATTTTTTGTACCTCTTCTAAACCACTCCATATTTTTGCAAAAAAAACGTTTGTTTTGTGAACCGGTTCAGGTACGGTTCGCCCGAACCGGTTTATTTTGCCTAGCCTTTGTGATCAACACCTTATTCTTAAGGTGTTAATGATGAGTATATTTTATTTTCAAAATTGATGATTAAATGATAAAACACGATGAATATGTATAAATATAGTTAGTATTTAACCTTAGGGTTAATTATAAAAAAAAACGAACTTTGAGGAAAAATCAAACGGCAAACTGAATTTTATTTTTTGATAAATAACAAACCAAATTTTTAGAATTGAGCAATCAACATACCTACTCAGTTATTTTGAAATGATTTTTCAATGTTTGAGGGAGTTATTAAGTCGTAATATTCTGTCATTAGAATGCTTTAACTAATGCTGACTTAATAATTTCATCAAATACTGAAAAATTCATTTAAACATAATAAAAATTTGAGGTAGGTTTGTTAATTGCTCAATTTCAAAAGTTTGATTTGTTAATTGTCAAAAAATATAATTCGATTTGGTATTTAATTTTAATGTTTCGGTTTATTTTTTTTCTGATTAACTCTTCACCTTAATTTTTTAATAAAATGTGATGATTGTTTGTTCAAAAGATTATGTCGACAAGTCTGTATATAGCTATATACTGACGCAGGGAATGAAGTCAGCGGTTTACGACATTCTTAAGTGAAGTCTGTCCCACTTCCGGTTGCCAAGTTGACGTCCATCGTAGAAAAGAAATCTCGTCAACTTTGTCAATTTTATTTGTCCTTTTCTCTATTTGTAAACTGTACTTTCTTTTTTAATCAAATTATTAATATATACTTATAAAATACAATAATGTTACATTTTTTTTGGCAAATCAATAATGTTACATTAGTAATTAAATTCATTATTCTATTGAATTCAAATTCTGAAGTCTTTTCTTAACGCAGACAAAAATAATTTATATATAATTATTGCACGTCCTGTGGATTATATTATAATATTTCTCATTTGTTAAGAGTGATATATATATATATATATAAATATAAAGTCTACTTTTTTTAACATGCAACTTAACTTAATCAAGTTGGCAAGTTGGAAAATGGTATTTATTAGTTAATTAAGGAAAAAACAAAAGTTAGAATAAATGTGAACGGAAAATACGGCCGGAAGGGGAACAGTGTATAGTTGCATTCAGTTGTTTTAATTTAAGATAAAGTCAGACTTGAGAATGTGATAGAAGATACACGTGACTTACATTTTGATTTTTTTTTCTTTATTTTAATATGTGAAACAAAAATCCGTTACATAGAAATGTAACACAATGAAACGACATAGGTCGGATGGAGGTCGTGCGACCCAATCTAACGGACATACCCTTACTTTATCTAGATTATTAATACAATCCGCAATTTGGTTAGTCATTCTTGGAATAGTCTCTCAAGATACATTACCAATAGTCCACGTCAACGCTCGGACGTTTGATGCTATCACATCATTTCTCCACATGTAGTCGGTGTCATTTAGGTGGTTGATGACTGCCTCCGCATCTGACTCGACCGCGATGTTTTGTCATCCCATCTCGATCGCCAGTTTTATTCCCTCTATAATGACTTTTGCCTCCACTTCCTCCACCGATCCGCCCATGATGGAGCCGTGTCTACCACCACATATGTTCCCCAGGTGCTCTCTCGCGATAACTCTTATTCCCCGAGCCTAGTAGACGAACACCATGCCGCATCGCAATTTTATTTTGATGGTACCCTGCACTGGTTTCCTCCACTTTGGGTGCCCCTGTATGTTGGTTGGATTCGTCTCCTGCAGTCTTTGGTCCTTGTGATGGCCCTTGTTCAATTCCAACATCATTTTGGTGATATCGATAACAACAGCTCCAGCATTCGACAGCTTGTTCTCGAACACAAGCTTGCTTCTCACCTTCCAAATTGCCCAGCAGGTGACCATGCATGTCTCCCATTTATCATCCCTTGTTGTAGCTAGGTTCGGTCTACACTGCCCGCGTCTGCATGTCCATGGAGTATCCGTTCCGTGACCTGTACTCGGCCTGCAGGTGTGTGTAGCCCTAGCATATCCTTCCAAACCGGATGTGTCCAGCCACAACCGGTGATTTTATGTGCGACTGACTCCACTTCCTCGCATGTCGGGCACATTGGCAAGATAGGGACCCCTCTCCGCACCAAGCTTGCTCGTACCGGTAACACATTATATATGAGTTTCCACATAAACACTTTAACCTTTTGGGTCACCTTTGCTCTCCATATGTGTTGTCATGTCTCCATCGCTGTTGTGTTACCGTCACCCTGTCACGCCCGATCCCGCAGTCGGTTGTAAATTGACTAGACCGAGACCCTCCCGTTCCTCGAGAATGGCCACCTGATTGAGTCCCCCTGGCGGTTTTCTTGGATAGGTGTGCTAAGGACATGTTGTGCAATGTCAGTCCCCACGTCGAGCCGCACCGTCTCTGCGGGCCAGCACTGTCGATCTTGCATGATCCAGGTCGTCACCCTTTGATCGCCCTGGTTGTCCCTCGCTAGCTCATTGGATGGTAGTCGGAAGTCCGACGTTGTTGTCACCCACCTGTCGGTGAAGGTACGAACAACTCGTCCATCCCCGATACTCCAAACCTCATCCTCCTTAATTACGTATCAGCCCGTAAGAAGGCTTGACCATCCCTATGACGCTCTACTTCCTTTCTTGGCCTGCATGAAGTCCGAGTTAGGGAAGTAGATAGGCTTGTCCAAATGAACCGGTTCGGCCGAACTGGTCTGGAACTGGTTTGGTTCAAACTGGTTCGGCCGAACTAGTTCCAAAACCAAACCAGTGTTTTTAGCATTCAAATAGAACAGTTCAAAATAGTACCAAAAATCCAGTTCAAATTGGTTCGGCTTGACTCGTTTTTTGATACTGGTTTATACTTAATTTTAAATCAAACCACTTTAAACCTATATAATTTTAGAACCGGTTTGAAGCTAAATCAACTAAACCGGTCTGAAATTAAACCAAACCTAGAGATGTCTTCAATAAACCAAACCTAGAGATATATTGGACTCTCGTATGTTGATGTTGGACAGGATTTTAGTTTGTTGTGGAACAGATTTTCAATCGGTTCAGTGCATTTTTCAGTCGGTTCAGTGTATTTTTCAGCCGGTTCAGTGTTTTTTCAGTCGGTTCAGTGTTTTTCAGTTGGTTCAGTATTTTTTCAGACGGTTCAGTGTGTTGGACAGGATTTTCAGCCGGTTTAGGTTCGGTTTGAACCGGATTATTTCCGAACCAAAATTGTTATTTCAAAAAACATACCAGAACAGTTCGAACCGGTTCTGAATCGGTTCGAACCAGACCAGTTCTTTTTTCCTTAAAACAGATCAGTTTTTTTAGAAGCAGAAAAATGTACTGTTTTTTTTTCAAACCAGACCAGTCCAATTCAGAACCGGTTCGGGGTCGAACCGGTTCATGAACAAGCCTAGAAGTAGATACATTTTGATGAGTACCTTCCTTAATATGTTGAGAGATTATTATATAAATAAATCAATAGAACGTATTAATAAATACAATTAGAAATAAATTAATATATAATAAAGATAGTGCAGTTTAAAGTTTTCATATTATTATTATGAAATGGGCACATTTTAATTGAGGTGCATAATTTTATTTATAAAATAGCAATTATAAGACAATGTCAACAAGGTTCCCCATAACTAAGTCAGAACACAGCACACGTACGTGCCAGTTTATATTTTATTCAGTCGGTGTGTTTATTTGTGGTCATACAATAATAAAAAGTTGATCCAAAAAAAAATACAATAATAAAAAAAAGGTTAAATACAAATGAGCTATCTGAACTTTAGACGTTTTACAATGAGGTATTCGAACTTTGAAAATTTAAAACGGGCTACTTCAACTTTGAAAAATATGCAAATAGCTACCCCCGTCCAATTTTTCGTCAACTGCTGACGGAAATTCTTTGGAAGTCGTCGGAAATTGGACGGAGGTAGCTATTTGCACCTTCTTCAAAGTTGAGGTAGCATGTTTTGAATTTTCAAAGTTCGGGTAGCTAATTGCAAAACAACGAAAGTTCAGGTAGCTCTTTGGTATTTAACCAATAAAAAAATGGCGTTGGTGTTAATAATTAGATTTTTTTCTTTTTAAAAAAGTAACTATTTTAGAAATAATATTCAAAAAAATATTTAAATAAATGTATATATGTGCAAATATCGTGGTACCTGTTGGGTATCGATAGTGACGGCCCAGTAAGAAAAGGCCTCGAAGGCCCAATAACTATAGAGGGGGTAAACCCATGACATCCGAACCGGATCGGCCCAAGTACAAGCCAAACTTGGCCCACCATCGAGTAATCCAGAATCGAGCCCAAAGTCTATAGAGACGCCAAAAGGCTCTCAGACTGCTCGCCATTCTCTACCAAGTCGCGACCTTCCACTGCTCGACATGGGAGTGCTCGCCCCGAAGAGAGCCTTGCCTCTCTCCTCTGGTCCCACTAAACCGTTAATAACAGAGTGGCCAAGATATCCCGCATATCCCGGTCACATATTCACTAAAGATTAGATTTGGTAACTGCAATATCTCGCAGTAACTGCCATATCCCACGATCCGAATCTTCAGCAACTCAATATACATTAAGATATTCAGTTGCCTTTATACGGTTCTATCTCTCTTACCCTATAAATATCCTTGCTTTACATACGTACTTTACGTTTTGAGTTTTATACACACATATACTCATTTAAGCATCGGAGAGGGACCCAGAGGCACCCCCTCTGTTGCGCTCCCCTACTTGCAGGTTCACCGGAGTTGGAGCTGAAGCGTCATCCCAACCTTGTCTGGTATTCAATTCACTGCCAGATCAGCATTCAGGATTTCACGATCCAACATTTGGCGCCGTCTGTGGGAAACGAACAATTAAGCCATGAGAACTCGATCCCAAAGCAACCGTCGGAATCAGACTAGGGAGCGATCCTCAGATAGCTCTGATTCCGCCGCCGCTTCACCACTTCAACAGGAACCTGCCAGCCGAGCAGGAGTTAATGCTGTTCCTCTGCGGACAGCCCGAGAACATGTCGGTGATTCAAGACCGACCCCAGCTGCTGATCAAAACGGAGCCCCTGCGCCGCAGACAGTCCACATTGCGGGGCAGAATATTAATTTAACCCCCGAGATGGTCTCCTTGCTGGAAGCCATCCTAGGACAGGCGCGCCGCCAGGCCCCTGCTCCTCAGGAAAACAATCCCTCTGCTCCTAAGGAAAATCACCGCCCTGCTGCCACAGGGCCTTCACCTTCAGAAGCGGCCAATCCTAGTCCTGCTGCGCATCAGGAGGATCAGGAGATGACGTCAGGTCAACAGTCCCTACCTCCAGCGCACACCAAGGAGCCAGCAGCCGCATATACTGCCAATCCTTCCGGTCCGCCTCCACCCGGAGCCTCTCCCATGTACTGCACTGTGGAGCAGATGGATGACCTCCTCAACAAAAGGCTCCAGGAAAGACAGTTGACAGTCATAGCTCCCTTCAAGGAGCAGTCCTCTCATCCATTCACCGACGCGCTCGTCGCTATCAAAATCCCGAAGGATGTGGTTGCTCAGGCCATACCTGAGTATAGCGGTGGAGGAGATCCCACCGTACATGTCAACAAGCATGAGGCCTCCCTTCTGGGTAAGTCAAACGATCCCAATCATTTGGCTTTGCTATTTCCATCTACTCTTTCGGGTTCGGCTTCGTCCTGGTTCTTCGGCCTCCCTGCAGGATCAATCGGAACTTGGGCAGAGTTAAGAAGCAAGTTCCTGGAGAGATACATGGGCGAGCGCCAGTTGCTGAAGAGCGTGGTCGCCCTTGACTCGGTCAAACAGCAGCCTGGAGAGTCGCTGTCCAACTTCTACGGGCGTTTTCATCAAAACGTCACAGAATTAGATCGCCGAATCTCGGATGGGGAGATCATTCGAGCATTCTACAGAGGTCTGGATGTGGCCAACAAGGCCTCGAGAAAGCTGCGAAACAGCTATCACGTAAAGGAGATAGAGACATTGGAGGAGTTGGCATCCAGAGCGAAAGGTTTCATAGACCTTGAGCGCGCAAACATCGAGGCTAACCTCCTGACGACCTCGCTAAGGGTAACCCCTGAACCCCGACGCGATGGTAAGAAGGAGGTCAAGAAGGAGAAAAAGGGAAAAGAAAGTAAGCCGCGAGTCGAGTCTCTTCCAGCGCCTCGCCATCCAGAGGTCCCTGAGTACTTCACGCCTTTAAATAGGCAGATCTCAGCGGTACTAGTCGAGATGGAGAGGAGATCCTTGGCGAGGCCACCGATGCCTCGCCGAGGTGGGTTACCCATGGGCAAGGATGTCGAGAGCTATTGCAGATACCACAAATGCAAGGGCCATAAGACAGACGATTGCAAGATTCTGAAACGAGATATAGAGAGGCTGATTCAGGGGGGAATGTTGAAGGAATTTGTGGCAGGGCGAGACCGAAGTCGAACGCCCCCCAGGAGACATCGTTCACCAGCCCCTGCAGATCAAGCTGAGCCTTCTGGAAGCAAGAGGAGAGTGAATCTGATTGCAGGAGGATTCGGCGCAGGCGGCGAGAGGTCAAACTCCAGAGAGGTCTACGCCACTCAGATCTCTACGGCAGTTCAGTTGGGGAAGCGACCCCGACCTGAAGAAAACATTGTCATCTCATTCTCTGAAGATGATTTGACACATGTCACCACGCCCCACAACGATGCTCTGGTCATTACGGCAGATATTGACGGCTGTGATGTTGCAAGGATTCTGGTCGACGGAGGCAGCTCGACAGACATCCTGTTTCTGGACGCCTTCGAAAAGATGGGCAAATCAAAACGCGACCTGAAGAGGGTCGACTTTCCGCTGATCGGATTTGCGGGAAGGACAACTTATCCACTGGGGGCTATAACCATGCCAGTGATTTTTGGCGAGGGGTGGAAAAGCATCAAGGTGTCGGTCACTTTCCTGGTGGTCGATTCACCTACATCCTACAACGCCATTATAGGGAGAACCACGATCAACCCAAATAAGATTGTGGCCTCCACTGTCCACCAGAAGATGAAGTTCCCTACTCCGAACGGGATTGGAGAAGTGCTCGGAGATCAGCCTTCCTCGCGGCAATGTTATGTGAACTGTTTACGCAGGAAGAACCAAAGGGAGGCGCTCGCCATCGAGACAGAGGCCGATCCCCGCGAGGACTTGGCTCGACCAGCACCCATGGAGGAATTGGAGGAGGTCGAGATCGATGGTCCGGACAAAAAGGTGCGCATTGGGACCACCTTGAAAGAGGATCAGAAGGAGGCCATGACCGCTCTCCTCAAGGAATTCAAAGAGCTCTTTGCCTGGCAGCCGAGCGACATGCCAGGAATCAGCACAGATATTATCTCGCATGAGCTCAGGATAGACCCCTCCATCAAGCCGATCGCCCAAAAGAGAAGATCGTTCGGGACTGATAAACGTTTGGCGATCAGGCAGGAAGTCGGCAGGTTGATTGAAGCTGACTTCGTCAGAGAGGTAAGATTCCAGAGCTGGGTAGCCAACCCAGTTTTGGTCAGGAAATCTAATGGCAAGTGGAGGATGTGCGTCGACTTCCGCGACTTAAACAAGGCTTGCCCCAAAGATTCATATCCCCTTCCAAGAATTGATCAGCTAGTCGATGCTACCTCGGGTCATGAGATGCTGAGCTTCATGGACGCCTATTCAGGCTACAACCAGATCAGAATGCATCCAGACGACGAGGCCCACACTGCTTTCTATGCTGACGGGGACATTCTATGCTACAAGGTGATGCCCTTTGGTCTCATCAATGCCGGGGCAACTTATCAGCGGATGGTGAACCGACTGTTCCAGGACATGCTGGGAAGGAACATGGAGGCCTACGTGGATGATATGCTCGTTAAATCCATCAAAGGCAATCCTCATACCACCGACCTCCGTGAAGCTTTTGAATGCATGAGGAGACACAGCGTTCGCCTGAACCCAGCAAAGTGCGCCTTTGGAGTCAAGTCCGGGAAGTTCCTGGGTTTTATGGTCAGCGAAAGGGGCATTGAAGCAAACCCGGAAAAGCTAAAGGCCATAGAAGAAATGAAGTCACCAACCTGCCATAAGGAAGTCCAATGCCTGAACGGCCGACTAGCTGCTCTTAACCGCTTCCTCTCCAAAGCAAGCGACAAGTCCCTCCCGTTCTTCAAAACCTTGAGAGCCAACCGTAAGTTCGAATGGACGCCAGACTGCGAGGAAGCATTCCAGTCCTTGAAAAGGCATATTCAAACACTCCCAGCTCTGGCAAAACCCGTTCCAGGCGAGCAGCTTTTCCTCTATTTAGGCATTAGCGATGGGGCAGCCAGTGCTGTTTTAATAAGGGAGGAGAATAATGTTCAGAGTCCAGTGTATTTCATTAGCAAAATGTTCAACTCAGCAGAAATAAAATATGTCCAGATTGAGAAGTATCTCTATGCCTTAGTTATTGCTGCTCGGAAGCTGAGACCATACTTTCATGCGCACGACATCACGGTCCTCACCAATCAACCTCTCAAAAACTTCCTGATGAAGCCAGATTCTTCAGGAAGAATGGTCAAGTGGGCGATCGAGCTCAGCGAGTTCAGGATCAAATTTGCGCCAAAAACGGCCATCAAAGGTCAAGCACTAGCTGATTTCATAGTGGAAAGCACGAGTAACGGTCAAGCGGAGGCAGAAAACAGGCCAAGTCAGTCAGCAAACGACAATCAAATCTGGGAACTCTATACGGATGGGTCTTCATCAAAAGAAGGCTCGGGGGCAGGTTTAATTCTTATTCCTCCTGAGGGCGAGCCTCTGAAATACGCGATCGCCTTGACATTCCTGGCAACCAATAACGAAGCAGAATATGAGGCTCTTATCACTGGACTCAGACTGGCAAAAGGAATGGGTATAACAGCGCTTAAAGTAAAAAGTGATTCAGAACTTATTGTCAATCAGGTTAATGGCGCCTACGAGGCAAAGGGAGAAAAGATGAAGAAATATCTCGGCATCGCCAAAAAACTAGTTGTGGAAATCCCAAATTTCGCGATTGAGTTTATTCCTCGCCAAGAAAACCAGATGGCAGATTCTTTGAGTAAGCTAGCCTTCGGAGGGGCGACAATCCAGGATGTGCAATTTCTGGAAAAGGCCCTATGTTCAGTCCTTGAAAACAGAGCGGAGGTCTTCAACATTCAAGAACAGGTCACCTGGATGACCCCGTTCCAGAATTATTTGAAAGAAGGCATCCTCCCAGAGGACGAAGGCGAATCCACTAGGATTAGAAGACTCGCAGCCAGTTATCTAATCATCGATGGAGAACTCTATAGAAGAGGTTATTCGACGCCTTACTTGAGATGTGTTGCTCTACCCGAAACAGAAAAAGTTCTTCGAGAAGCTCATGAAGGGGCAGCGGCATGTCATGAAGGTGCTCGTTCACTAAGCAGGAAAATATTCAGACTGGGATATTACTGGCCGACCTTGGGAAAAGACGCAGCCGAATTAACACAGAAGTGTGAAATTTGCCAGCAGTTTGCACCACGATCGGGTCGACCATCGACATTATTATCCCCAATGGCGGGTGCCTGGCCCTTCGCTCAATGGGGAATCGATATATTGGGTCCTTTTCCCATTAGCACTGGTCAGCGTACTCACATTATAGTGGCGATCGACTACTTCACTAAGTGGGTAGAGGCGAAAGCTCTAGCTTCGACAACGGAATTCCAAGTTATCAAGTTCATGCAGGTCAACATATTCTCCAGGTTTGGTATTCCCAAAATACTCATCAGCGATAATGGTCCGCAATTCGTTGGAAAGGAATTGAAATGGCTCTGTGAAGAGTATCACATCGACCATCGCTTCAGTTCAGTACATCACCCTCAAACGAATGGGCAAGCTGAAGCAGCCAACAAGGTTGTCTTAGCAGGACTCAAGAAAAGGGTTCGAGCATTCAAAGGGAACTGGGCAGACGAACTGGAAAACGTATTATGGGCCAGCAGAACAACGCCTAAGGCGGCCACGGGAGAAACGCCTTTCAGTTTAGTGTACGGATCAGAAGCAGTAGCACCAACTGAATTAGCAGTGCCTACCCACAGAGTCCTACAATTTAACGCGGAGGCAAATGAGATCGAGCGCAGAACTGACCTCGACTTGGCAGAGGAAAAGAGATGGCTCTCGGAAAAAACACAGGCAAAAATGCGCTTGGCGACCGCTCGGTATTTCAACAGAAAAGTTAGCGCTCGCCAATTTTTCGTGGGGGAGATGGTTATGAGAAGGAATGAATTTACAAGGCTGGACAGAAAAAACAAACTTTCAGCCAAATGGGAAGGACCATACAAAGTAGTAGAGATCGCAGCACCAGGATCCTACTATTTGGAAACCACCGAAGGCGAGAGGTTACCTCGTCCATTTAATTCAGAGCATTTAAGAAGATTTTATGCATAGCTTGTAATCAAACGGATTATGTCAATAAAAGAAAGCCATTCCTTCACAAAGCGTGTCCACTCGAAGCAAGCTGAAGTCAAAAAGCCCTGACGCCAAAGTCAGGCCTCAAAAGCCCTAGCAACAAAGCTAGGCCAAAAAGCCCTAACAACAAAGCTAGGCCAAAAAGCCCTAACAACAAAGTTAGGCCAAAAGCCCTAGCAACAAAGCTAGGCCAAAAAGCCCTGTCGCCAAAGACAGGCCAAAAGCCCTAACAACAAAGTTAGGCCAAAAGCCCTAGCAACAAAGCTAGGCCAAAAAGCCCTAACAACAAAGTTAGGCCAAAAGCCCTAGCAACAAAGCTAGGCCAAAAAGCCCTGTCGCCAAAGACAGGCCAAAAGCCCTAACAACAAAGTTAGGCCAAAAGCCCTAGCAACAAAGCTAGGCCAAAAAGCCCTGACGCCAAAGTCAGGCCTCAAAAGCCCTAGCAACAAAGCTAGGCCAAAAAGCCCTAACAACAAAGTTAGGCCAAAAGCCCTAGCAACAAAGCTAGGCCAAAAAGCCCTGTCGCCAAAGACAGGCCAAAAGCCCTAACAACAAAGTTAGGCCAAAAGCCCTAGCAACAAAGCTAGGCCAAAAAGCCCTGTCGCCAAAGACAGGCCAAAAGCCCTAACAACAAAGTTAGGCCAAAAAAGCCTTAGTAACAAAACTAGGCCACAAAAGCCCTAACAACAAAGTTAGGCCTCAAAAAACCTGACGCCAAGAGTCAGGCAAAGCCCTGACGCCAAAGTCAGGCCAAAAGACCTAGCAAAATGTTAGGCAAAATGAAAGCCCTGACGCCAAAGTCAGGCCAAAGAAAGTTTAGGCGATCACTATCGATGATAAAGCCTGACAAATTACAAATCCCTTGTTATTAGGCCAACACCTCAAAGGTTTAAACTTCAAAGAAGGTAATATCTCTTTGAACTTAGAAGTTTACGCTTTTAAGTGTCAAAAGTATTATCCTTAGAAAGTTTAACTTATGATGGGTCTACGGCTTTAAGGGTCGACGACATTACAAAGCAAGAAAGTAATTATGAGTAAGATATTGGATAGCTAAATATGTTCGAAGTCGATTAAAGGCTCAAGAATATAAAAGCATTCAATAGAAAAATCCAAGTCTTCGACAAATAATTACAAACCAAAAACAGAAAATACAAAAATGGCTATCTAAAAAAGATAAATACGGTCGCCAAGGAGTTGGGGACTTCAAGCGTCGGAGTTCTCGGGGGCAAGGGTGCTCTGCTCGCCTTCGGGGGCAGAAGTACTGGGCTCGCCTTCAGGAGCAGCCTCGCCAGCAACAGAGGGCGGCGAAGGACGACTCCGCAGGAAGGTCTTCAAAGAGGCGACTTCCCCAAGAGGAAAGTTGGGATCGACCGCCTGGACCTCATCCACCAGGACTTCGAGAAAATCGGCAATCGCCGACCTCATCTCCTTCAGAGCGCAGTCCTCAAACTCCTCAGAGGCTTTGAATGCCTCAACTACGCTCTGGGGCGAAGGGACGGCTTTCAATTGTGCAGTTAACCGATCCCTCTCCTCCTCCAAGGCAATCCCCCGGGCTTCCGCAGCTTCCGTCTGAGCCACCGCAGCTTCTCTCTGGGCGTCAGCAGCGTCCCTTTGCGCCTCGGCAGCGACCCTGCGAGCCTCCGATTCTGCCCCTTGCGCCTGAGCTTCCTTAAGTTCAGCATCTAGGCGAACTCGGACGATCTCTCCCTGATCTAAACACAGGTGAAGAGCGTCAAAGTCCTGAAGAGCGGCAGCGGCTTCAGCCTCCCTCTTCTGGACATCAGCAAGGAGGCGCTGCTCCTTCCTGAGGTATTCCTCTCGGGTATTATCTGCCAAGGCGATCGCTGCATCTGCAGTCGTCTTGATAGTCCCCAATTGCTCAGGAGTGACCCCCGTGCTTCGGTACTGCTCCAGCTCGGCGAGCACACTGGAATACTTGTCGGTGAGCTCCCCGAAGACACGACCAAGAATCACCTCTTCCCGAACGAACTGGCAACAAATATAGAATAAAAGCTGTCAGGACAACAGACAATAAGGGAACGACAAAGAGAGGACTCTACGAAATAAAAGTATGAGATCTTACCAAAGCCACTCGTTCGAAGTGGGACCGAAGGAACCCCTCGATCTGATGAAGTTCCGTGGGAACAATCGAGCGGTCCGCGGGGGGAATTATCCCGTCCAGAAGCCGCATACACATATCCGGGCTGCCCCGGAGGCTCTTCTGGGGAGGATACCCCTTCTTCATAAGGTCCCCACAGGGGACCCAAGTTTCCCGAGAATTCGCTGATTCAAGCGGCTGAAACAAGCCGGCAAGGGAGCAATGCTCATCCACAGGAGCCCTCGATGAGCTGGAAGCAGCATGCCCCTTCTTCTTGGTCCCAGACTCCTTAGGAGGAGCCATGGGCACAGTAAGAACAGGAGGAGCTAAGGTCAAAACCTTCCCCTTGGCGGCAGAAGGACCCTGGGGAGAAGGAGAAGGGGGCACCGCGTCCAGACCCTTCCCTTTATTAGCGGAAGGACCCCCAGGAGGGGGAGGAGAAGGATGTTGGTCGACTTCCGGACATCCCTCACTCCTGACCTTCTTGGAGGGAGGAGGAGCATGATCCCGGACCATGTCGGTTGAGGACTCCTCTGCAAAACAACAAGACAAAATGTCAAAAAACAAAAAACCGCAAAGTATGAAGATATTAAATCTACGAATAACAAAGCAACATACCTGGTTGGCGAGGGTCAGCAGTGGCCGAGGGAAGCACCTCCTCAGACTTCCTCTTGAACGAACGCCTAGAGGGGGGAGGAGGAGAGTTCAGCAATGCCTGGTCGGAGGACAACCCCGCTAATCCCTGGTCATCAAAGAGACCTATCAGTTTCTGGCTCTTGCTTACAACCTTCCCTACAAGTAATAAAGCAAGATAAGAGTTAGAAAATTACCCAATCATTAAAGATTGGCGTGGCTTGATGAATACCCGCCATCTCAAGGGCATTCTCGGTAGTCTCCGCCACTGAGCGGATGGACTTGAACTGAGAAGACCGATGCGACCGGTATAGGTCATCAATAGCGTTTCGATCACTCTCTGATAGCTCCTCGAAGGAAGGAGGGAAATCCTTGTCCGGGATCAACAATTTCCAGGGCACCCCCCCCTTATAAAAGAAGTAACACTTCTTATAATTGGAGTTGGTGGTCCGAAAATCGTCGACCAGGCGGACATGGACGTTCCAAACCCATCCCTGAAGGCCTCCCCACTCTGAAAACTTCGGCCAGCGGGATTGGAAGTGGTGAAGGTGGTTTGCCCCTGCTGCCAGGCGGAAGAAACACCGGAACAGGGCCAGTGAATATACCCATTCCTGGCGTAAGCATAGGAACTTGAAACCGACCCACATCCTGAGGGCATTCGGGACAAGCTGTGTGGGGTGAATCCCGTAAAACTGACACAAGGTCTGTAAATCCTCACAGAGAGGAAAACGCAACCCAGCATCGATCTGAGCCGCATAAATGTAAACCTCTCCATCGTGAGGAAAATGCAGACCTAGGCCAGGATATCTAGGAGCATCCTCCACGCTGAAGCCACCGAGCGCCACCACGGTCTTAAAATAAGCCGGCTTCAATTCATTAGGCTTGACGTCTACTCGAACAAATTCAAATATTGCAATGATAAACATAAAAAGCAAAGAACAGCAGAGGACATTGCCAAAGCAGAGCAATAAAAGGGCGAAAGTTTACCTTTTGGGGAAAAAATAGGCGTGTTCAGCTCGGGCCCGTCCACCACCACAGGAGTGGTTGCAGTCCTGCCCAAATCGGTCTGTTCCTCTACTGAAGGGGGAACGACTTCATCCCTGATGGTCAAAGGGACATCAGCATTTCTGGGCATGTTGGCTTTGTTGGCACCCTTGGGAGCCGTGTGCTTGACTCTCTGATTGCGAGGAGCCATGGAAATGTTGGAAGAAGGCTGAAGAGGATTGAAAGAGAAAGGGAAGGTTTGCAGCGAAGTTCTGAAAATCTGAAGGAGTGGATAAGCGTAAAAAACAAAATGCAGAAACTGACGTTTCCTATATAGACCAAAAGGGGAGTAACCGCCACGAGCAAATCGAAGCGACGCAGAGGAATAATTGCACCCTTTTGGAAAAAACCGAAGCAATGTCAGAATTCCAAGAGACAACGGTTGGCTGGTACAGACAGCTGTCAAGCTACCCTGGGTTTACGGAAAAGTAAATGTCAGGCGTGCCTCAAGTGACCGTTCGATTTCTGGACAACCGTGCAGTTATTAAATGCTAAAATTCCACTAAGGAGACAAGGTGGTCGCCAACGCACTAATAAAGCTTTAGCAGAAATACCTCGGGTAGATAATGATCGCCTAACTAAGAAAGATAGACTTCCATAAGCCTGAGTCACCTCGAGTGATCGCCAAAAGGGAATAAAAGGAAGGATATTCTTTCGGCTTTGAACAGAGAAGGAATTGCTCGCCAAATGAGCTCGAAGTGTCTCAAAGGCACTGAACCATTACCAAAGACGTCACTATCTAAAACCCTACCAGGAAATCAAGCTCGACTGAAGGAACTTCAATCAAGCTTCGGGGGCAAATGTTGGGTATCGATAGTGACGGCCCAGTAAGAAAAGGCCTCGAAGGCCCAATAACTATAGAGGGGGTAAACCCATGACATCCGAACCGGATCGGCCCAAGTACAAGCCAAACTTGGCCCACCATCGAGTAATCCAGAATCGAGCCCAAAGTCTATAGAGACGCCAAAAGGCTCTCAGACTGCTCGCCATTCTCTACCAAGTCGCGACCTTCCACTGCTCGACATGGGAGTGCTCGCCCCGAAGAGAGCCTTGCCTCTCTCCTCTGGTCCCACTAAACCGTTAATAACAGAGTGGCCAAGATATCCCGCATATCCCGGTCACATATTCACTAAAGATTAGATTTGGTAACTGCAATATCTCGCAGTAACTGCCATATCCCACGATCCGAATCTTCAGCAACTCAATATACATTAAGATATTCAGTTGCCTTTATACGGTTCTATCTCTCTTACCCTATAAATATCCTTGCTTTACATACGTACTTTACGTTTTGAGTTTTATACACACATATACTCATTTAAGCATCGGAGAGGGACCCAGAGGCACCCCCTCTGTTGCGCTCCCCTACTTGCAGGTTCACCGGAGTTGGAGCTGAAGCGTCATCCCAACCTTGTCTGGTATTCAATTCACTGCCAGATCAGCATTCAGGATTTCACGATCCAACAGTACCGTTTTTGCTTAAAACACTACATTGTTTTTCAAAAAATGCAACATGTAGATGCATTTTATAAAATAATGGTACCACATGTAACGCTTAATTCTTCTGTTAAGTGGAATTACAACAACCCCCTCCTCCTTTTGTCTCTGTTCCCTTCCTCATCGTTCCGTTTTTGAAAACCCTAATCCTCATTCTTCAGTCGCAACTACAACTTTCTTCTCCCTCTCCCTAAACCAACAGCTGTCCCTATCCTTTAGCCCAACCGTATCTCTCCCTCTCCTCCATTCCTTACACAGTAGCCGCTGACATCCTCGCAGGAGCCCTCCATCTATCATCTTTGTCGTTGTGTCCTCTTCCTCGCAAGATCCTCGTCCTGCGGGGCCACGACCAGGAGAAACTGGAAATCCTGGCACCACTGCCCCTCAAGAAGATCAAGAGATGACTTCTAGACACCAGTATTTACCTCTGACTTCCACTGAGGCGTCGGCGACCACTCACTCTGTCAATCCATCGAGTTCCGCACCGACTGGGGGACAGCAGAACCAATTCACTCTTGACCAAGTTGAGGTGCTTATTAGTAAGAGGCTCAAGGAACAACGCAGAACCGTCATACCTCCCTTCTGGGAGTGATCAACTCATCCCTTCACCACTGACCTGGTAATGGTCAAAATTCCAAAGGATGTAGTCGCCATGGCCATCCCCGAATACAGTGGTGGAGGAGATACTATTATCCATGTCAACAAGCATGAAGCCTATCTTTTGGGTAAGTCGAATGATGAGAATCACTTAGCCCTGTTATTTCCGTTGACCCTTTCGGGTTCAGCGTCGTCATGGTTCTTTGGTCTCCCTTCATGATCAATAGGAACCTGGTTCGAGCTAAAGAGCAAATTCCTAGAGCGATATATGGGCGAACGCCAACTGCTGAAAAGTGTGGTCGACTTAGACGCAGTCAAGCAGCATCCAGGAGAAACATTGGCCGACTTCTATGGGCATTTTCATAAAAACGTTATAGAAATAAATCGTCGAGTCACGGATGGGGAGATTATTCGAGCTTTTTATAGAGGTTTTGATGTGGCCAACAAAGATGATGGACGAGCTAGCAGTGTTGGCGAAAGGTTTTATAGAGGAAATTGCGCAACATCTACCACGTTCAAGAGATAGAGACGACGGAGGAGCTAGCAGTGATGGCGAAAGGTTTCATAGACCTGGAAAAGGCGAAAACTGAAGCAAATTTTCTAACAACCTCACCAAGGGTGGTTCCAGAGCCCCGACGCGATGGTAGGAAGGAAAATAAGAATAAGAAAGGTCGAGATATGCCCAGATCGGAAACCCCAGGACCTATACATCCAGAGGTCCCCGAGTATTTCACTCCTTTAAACAGACAGATCTCGACGGTACTAGTCGAGATGGAAAGAAGGTCTCTGGCAAAGCCACCAATACACCGCAAGAGTGCTCAGCAATTGGGGAAGGACACATAAAGCTATTGCCCATATCACAAGGTCAAGGGCTATAAACCCATGATTGCCGTATTCTCAAGCGCGATATCGAGAAGTTGATCCAGAGTGACATGTTGAAAGAATTCGTGGCAGGACGAGACAAAAGTCGAATGCCCCCACATAGAACCTACTCACCAGCTCCGCCAGCGCAATCTGGCCCATCCCTGAGCAGGAGGGTGATAAACCTGATTGCTGGAGGGTTTGGTGCTGGAGGTGAGGGGTCCAATGCAAGAGAAGTCTATGATGCTCAAATTACTATAGCTATCCAGTTGGGAAAAAGACATCGGCCTGAAGAAGATTGCAACATCTCATTCTCCGAGGATGACCTGACACACGTCACCACTCCGCACAATGATGCCATGGTCATCAGAGCTGAAGATGATTCTGATCGATGGAGGAAGCTCGACAGACATTATGTTTCTGGACGCCTTCGAGAAGATGGGAAAATCCAAGCACGACCTCAAGCGAGTTGAATTTCCCCTCATCGGTTTCGCTGGGATAACAACTTACCCGTTGGGAGCCATAACCCTACCGGTAATTCTGGGCGAAGGATGGAAAAGCATAAAGGTGTCGGTCACTTTCTTAGTGGTTGACTCTCCTACATCATATAATTCCTTCCTCGGGAGGACCAATATCAATCCTCATAAGATTGTGGCCTCCACAATCCAGCAAAAGATGAAGTTACCCACACCGAATGGGATCAGAGAAGTTCTAGGCGACCAACCCTCCTCACGTCAATGATGTGTCAACTGCCTTCGTAGGAAAAATCAAAGGGAAACCCTCGCCATCGAGACAGAGGCTAACCCACATGAGGACCAGGCTCGACCAACGCCAATGGAGAAGTTAGCAGAGGTTGCGATCGATGGTCTAGAAAAGAAGGTGTGCGTTGGAACCACCTTGAACGACGACCAGAGAAACACCCTCACTTCCCTTCTAAAAGATTTCAAGGACCTCTTCGCATGGAAGCCCAGTGACATGCCAGGCATCGACACCGATATAATCTCCCATGAGCTAAGGATAGATACCTCGATAAAGCTGATTGCTCAGAAGAGAAGGTTATTCGGATACGACAAGCGTTTGACGATCAGGCAAGAAGTAGGCAGGTTGATCGAAGCCGATTTTGTAAGGGAGATGCGATTATAAAGCTGGGTGGAGAATGTGGGTCGACTTCCGCGACCTGAACAGAGCTTGTCCGGAGGATTCATATCCGCTTCCTCGAATTGATCAGCTGGTCGATGCAACCTCTGGTCATGAAATGCTGAGCTTTATGGACGCCTATTCAGGCTACAATCAGATTTGAATGCACCCAGACGATGAAGCCCACACAGTCTTCGATGTAGACGGAGATATACTTTGCTACAAAGTGATGCCCTTCGGTCTAATCAATGTGTGGGCAACCTATCAGAGAGTGGTAAACTGACTGTTTCAAGAAATGCCGGGGCACAATATGGGCCTATGTGGACAACATGCTTGTCAATACAGTAAACCAAAACCCTCATACAGAAGACCTTTAGGAAGCATTGGATTGCATGAGGAGGCACATCGTTCGCATAAACCCAGCAAAATGTGCCTGGGATTCATGGTAAGCGAAGGCGGAATAGAGGTAAACCCGAAAAAAACTCAAAGCCATTGAGGAAATGAGGTCCCCAACTTGCCACAATAAAGTTCAATGTCTGAATGGTCGCCTGGCCGCACTCAATCACTTTCTTTCAAGGGCGAGCGCCAGGTCACTCCCATTCTTCAAGACTCTCAGGGCCAACCGCAAGTTCGAATGGACACCAGAGTGCAAGGCTGCCTTTTAATCATTAAAGCAGCACCTTCAAACACTCCCAGACTTGGCGAAGCCCATTCCCGACGAACAAAGTTTTCTATATATAAGTATTAGCGAGGTTGGAGACAGTGTAGTATTAATAAGAAAGAACGAAAATAAGTAGAGTCCAGTGTATTTTGTAAGCAAGTTATTTAATTCGGATGAAATAAAATATATCGAGATTGAGAAGTATCTCTATGCCTTAGTTATTGATCCTCGCAAGTTAAAACCATACTTTCACGCTCACTCCATTACAGTTCTCACCAACCAGACTCTTAAACACTTACTGTTAAAGCCAGACTCTTCAGGAAGAATGGTTAAATGGGCAGTCGAGTTGAGCGAGTTCAAGTTCAAATTTGCGCCCAAAACGGCCATCAAAGGTCAAGCATTAGTAGAATTCATAGTCGAAAGTACAAGGAATGATCTAGCAGAAGCAAAAAACTGGCAAAGTCAGTCAGAAGATACAAGCAAAGGCTGAGAACTCTATACTGATGGTTCCTCTTCAAGAGAAGGCTCGGGGGCAGGATTAATTCTCATCCCCCCTGAGGGCGAGCCCTTAAAGTATGAGATTGCCCTTACGTTTAAGTCGACCAACAATAAGGCCGAATCTGAAGCTCTTATCACTGGACTGCGACTCGCTAAAGGAATGGGCATAACGTCACTCAAGGCAAAAAGCGACTCAGAGCTAATTGTCATTCAAACCAATGGCACTTATGAAGCAAAGGGGGAAAAGATGAAAAAATACCTTGAGATAGCTAACAAACTCATCGTCGAAATCCCAACTTTCGCGATTGAGTCTATTCCTCGCTAAGACAACCATCTAGCATATTCTCTAAACAAACTGTCGTTCGGGGGAACAAGAATTCAGGATGTGCAATTTCTTTAACAAGCTCTATATTCGGTTCTCGACAAACGAGCATAAGTCTTCAACATTCAAGGGCAGATCAACTGGATGACTCCATTCTAGAACTTCTTGAAAGAAGGAATACTGCCAGAAGACGAAGGCGAGTCCACGAAAATAAGCCGTCTGTCTGCAAGTTATCTTCTCATAGATGGAGAGCTCTATAGGCGATGATATTCAAAGCCCTATCTAAGGTGCATCTCTTATCCTCAGACAGAAAGAGTTCTCCGCGAAGCTCACGAAGGAGTCGCCGTATGCCATGAAGATGCACACTCATTAACGCGCAAAATCTTCAGACTAGGCTATTATTGGCCAACTTTAAGCAAAGATGCGACATAATTAACAAAAAAGTGCGCGACTTGTCAACAGTTCGCACCACGATCCGGTCGACCACCAACACTGCTATCCCTAATGGCGGGCGCGTGGCCTTTTTCCCAATGGGGAACAGAAATCTTGGGCCCCTTTCCCATTAGCACTGGGCAAAGAACCCACCTTATTGTGGCGATCAACTACTTCACTAAGTGGATAGAGGCAAAAGATTTGGCCTCTACGACTGAATTCCAAGTGATCAAGTTCCTGAAAATCAACATATTTTTATGGTTCGGCGTCCCCAAAATACTCATAAGCGATAATGGTCCACAATTCGTAGGAAAAGAACTCATGTGGATCTGCGAATAATACCATATCGATCACAGATTCAGCTCGGTACACCGTCCTCTAACGAATGGGCAAGTCGAAGAAGCCAACAAAGTTGTCCGGGTAGGGCTCAAAAAGCGAGTTCAAGCCTTCAAAGGAAACTGGGCAGAAGAGCTGGATAATGTACTGTAGGATGTCCGAACAATACCCAAAACAGTAACGGAAGAAACACCATTCAGTTTAGTGTACGGATCAGAAGCAGTAGCACCAGCCAAAATAGCGGTGTCTACTCACAGGATTCTACATTTTAACACTGAAGCAAATGAAATCTAGCGCAAAACAGACCTCGATCTTGCAGAAAAAAAAGCGATGCCAATCAAACAATGCCCAAGCTAAAATGAGACTGGCTACCGCTCGATACTTCAACAGAATTAGTCAGCGCTCGCCAATTTTTCATGGGGGGGGGGATGGTGATGCGAAGGATTGAATTCACAAGACTGGACAACCAAAACAAGCTTTCAGCTAAGTGGGAAGGTCCATACAAGGTAGTAGAGATTGCTGCCCCATGATGCTACTACTTGGAAACCACAGAAGGTGTAAGGATAACTCGTCCAAATAACTCCGAACATTTAAGGAGGTTTTTTGCATAGCTTGTAATCAAAATGTTATGTCAATAAAACAAATCATTCCTTCATACAGAGCATAGCCACTCGAACCAGAACGAAATGTCCCAAAAAAGGGAGAAAGAGGATTGCGAACGAACCATCAAGGCAATAGTTTCTTTCCCAAAAATACCTGATATAAAAGGAGAACGAACCATCAAGGTAACAGTTTCCTTACAAATTGTGTGAAAGACCTGACGCTAAGGTTAGACAAAAATTCCCGATATCAAAATTGGGCAAAATACCTAATGCGAAAGTAAGGCAAAAAGACCCGATATCAAAATTGGGCGAAAGACCTGACGCCAAGGTTAGGAAAAAAGACCCGATAACAAAATTGGGCGAAAGACCTGACGCCAAGGTTAGGCAAAAAGACCTGATATCAAAATTGGGCGAAAGACCTAATGCGAAAGTTAGGCAAAAAGACATGATACCAAAATTGGGCGAAAGACGTAAAGACAAATTTAGGCGAAAGACCTAACGCCAAAGTTAGGCAAAAGACCTGATAACAAAATTAGGCAAAAGACCTGATAACAAAATCAGGCGAAACACCTAACGCCAATGTTAGGCAGAAGACCTAAGACGAAAATCTGACATAAGACCTGAGATTAAAATCAGGCAAAAGACCTAAGGTGAAAGTTAGGCATAAGACCTGAGATCAAAATAAGGCAAAAGACCTAAGGTGAAAGTTAGGCAAAAGACCTGAGATCAAAGTCAGGCAGAAGACCTGATATATAAGGCGAACAATCAATTAAGGTAATCGTTCCCTTATAAGTTGGGCAAATCAGACACAAGAAATTAGGTGAACAATACTAAGGATTCCCCATGATTAGGCGAACACTCCAAAGGATTAACACCTTAAAAAGGCAAACAAATCCATAAAGGGTGATAGTTTCCTTAAAGGCATAATCCCCGAGTAACAATTCCCTTAAGATAATTTGGCGAAGGGAATAAATGGATGTATATAGAATTACTATTCTTCCTTCTAAGCCTAAGAAAAGGTCCAAGACCCTATATGGCGAGACTATCACACATAAAGTAAAGAGAATTTGAAAACAAGTATGGTAAAACTTCCAAAAGCTTTCAAACTAGAAAGACATCGGAAGAAGAGCCAAACACATTCAAAGTCAAACAGATGCAAAGGCTTGTGAATATAAAGGCGTTCAATATTATTAAAATAATAATAACCAAGTCTGATATCACAAAAGTAATTACAAACTTCCTCAAGAAATAAAGGGAAGTAAAATTGATTATAAAAAAGAAAGAAGGAATTACAATATGATCGCCTGAGGAGCTCGGGACCTTAAGGTTTGGGTTCTTCAGGGGTAACAGCTTCCTTCTCGGCCCCGGGGGTAGCCTTCTCGCCAACAGCAGCAGGAGCCTCCTTGGCGTAGCCACTCTCGATGAATTCCTGAAGAGACTTCACCTCCCGGAGAGGAAACCTAGGGTCGATCCCCTGAATCTCATCGACCAGAACCTGGAGGTAGGCAGCCACCTCGACCTTCATCACCTCCAAGGCGCAGTTAGAGAACTCTTTGGACTTCTTAAAGTCCTCGACCACGCTCTGGGGGGATGGGACAACTTCAGCTTTGAGGTAAGCTGCTCCTTCTCTGCCTCTGGGGCATCCCTCCGAGCCCAGGACTCCTTCAGCTGGGCCTTAAGGTCAGCGTTCTCTACCTCTAGTTGAGCAGAGTATTTATCATCTGCCTTGACCTGGATCTCATCCCTCAGCTGCTTGTCCTCAGCGAGAGCCGTCTGGTACTTCATCTCCTTGAGGGCGTCAAGAAGCCTCTTCTCCTTCTCAAAGTATTCCCGAGAAGCATGGTCCACCAAGCTAGTGGCCGCCTCAGCCTTCTACTTCAGGCCCTCCATCTGATCACGAGTGAACCCCAGGCTCCGGTACTGCTCCAGCTCAATAAGCAGGTCAGACTGCTTATCGGCGAGCTCCGCTACGATCCGACCGATCACCAACTCCTCGCGGACAACAAGAAAAAGGGGATAAAGTACAATCAGATTAAGGAGAGGTCAAAGAATGATCCAAGGGTAAATATAAGGAAGGAATGAAAGAAGAAGGACTCACCAGGGCGATCCGCTCGAAATGCGATCTCATGACACCCTCGATAACATTCAACTCATAAGGGATCACCGTCTGATCCCGAGAGGGAAGGATCCCTTTAAGAAGATGCGTGCAGAGGTCCAGGTTACCTCGCAGAAACTGCTGGTCTGAAATCTCCACCTTCTGGAGATTTTCCCAAAGGGCCTAGAGACCCTTTGGGTTCACCGCCTTTGGCGACTGGAATAAGCCCACCAAAGGGCAGTAATCCCCAGCAAAATGGGTCTTGGAGGTGCCCATGGCGGCCCCCTTGGAGGGGTTGGGAGCACTAATATCAGAGGCAGGCGTGGCGACCTCTCCAGTGGCGGGAGACTTTCCCCGGGAAGCAGCAGAACCCCCAGATGAAGTAGGGCGCTCCTTGCCCGAACTTCTGGCCCTCTTGGTGGGAGCTGGATTCAGGGCCACCTCAGCAGCAACTTTCCCTGAAAATGGTCAACAAGGGTGTTAAAACCTAAGACTCAAACAGAGGAAGGAAAGTCAAAAGACAGTCGTATACCTCTTTGGCGATCGCCAGGAGCGACCCCAGGTTGTTCATCATGTGGCTTGCGCTTGGACGCTCGCCTAGTAGGGGAGGAGGATGACTCAATGACGCTTGAGCAGCGTACATCCCCGTGTTATCCTGCTTGGAAAACAGATTGATGAGTTTAGGTCCCCGAGTTCCTACAACCAACAAAGAAAAAAGGTCAGAAATTTACCAAATCTATAGAAACTGGTGCAGACTGATGAATGCTCGCCAACCTAAGCCTTGACTCTGAAGTTTTCGACACTGAGCAGATCGAACATAAGTCTGGCTTCCTATGAAGTCGGAAGAATTCATCGACGGCGTTCCGATCACTCCACGATAGCTCTCTGAAGTTTGGAGGAGTATCCCTTTCCTGCTAAAAGAGCTCCCATGATACACTACCCTTGTAAAAGAGGTAAATCTTCTTGTAGTTGGAGTTGGTAGGACGGAAGTCGTCCACCAGGCGAAAATGAACATTCCAGTTCCAAGCCTGGCCCCTCCATTCCTCGAACTTAGGCCACCGAGTCTGGAAATGATGAAGATGGTTCGCCCCGGCAGCCAATCAGTAAAAACATTGGAATAGGGCCAGTGGATACGTCCATCCTTGACGTAAACACATAAACTTGAACCAAGCCCATATCCTGATGGCGTTGGGCACCAGTAGCGTAGGGCCTATCCCATAGTAGCAACAGAGCTCCTCCAAATCGTCGCAGTGAGGAAAACGCAACCCAGCATCGATCTGGGCCGCATAAATGTAAACTTCTTCTTCGCAAGGGTAATGCAAGCCTAAACCCGGATATGTCGGGGCATCTGTTTCTCCCAAGCCAGTCAAGGCGACCACTGCCTTGAACTGAGCTGGCTTCATTTCATTGGGCTTGATATCTACTCAAAACACCATGGTATGACAAGAACAATACAAAAATAATAAAAAGGAGGAAGCTTTACCGCCTAAAAAGAAGCAAAAGGAATACATCGAAGTTTACCTGTCAGGGAGAAGGCAGGAACATTGTTGTCGGGCACGTCCACCACCACCGGCGTGGCGACCAATTGTCCAGAAATCGGCTTGGGAGTAGGATTCCTCTGGCCCTGTGCCGGGGAAGAGCCATCTCTAATAATCAAAGGGGTGTTGGTAGCCCTGGTCTAAACCTTCTGACCGGAAGAAGGTTGGTTCGAGGAAGACTTGTGGGTTGACCTCTTTCCGGAAGATTGATTCTTGGAAGCCATGGTAATAGTAGAAGCTATTTTGAATTCAAAGAAGTGAGAAAGGGAAAGTTGAAAGCAGAGCACTAAGGGGGAAATGAACTCTCTGGAATGAAAATGGTTTGAGTGTGTAAAGGACTAAATGTCAAAGTTCGGCTTTTTATAGCTAAAACGGAGGAAACCAAACAGGTATGTCTGAAACGGCTCAGAGAATGATTACACCATTTTGGGTAAAATCGAAGCAATGTCAGAATTCCAAGAGACGCCTCGGGGAGACAAACGGTTGGAACAGTACGAAACTGTTAGCCTACCCTCTGGTTACGGAAGACTAAAAGACAGACATGGCTCAATTATCTGTTGAACTTCTGGATAACAGTGCGGTCATTAAATGCTCAAGACCTTACACAAAAAAAGTGATCGCCAAAAGCTGCACTAAGCCTCTCCTGAAACCCTCTTGACGGTAGTGCCCGCCAAAGAGTAATGAATGAGCATCCATAAATCCCAGCAACCCAAAGCGTTCGCCTAAAAGGGTAAATGATCAAACATTCCATAAACTCTAAGCGTATATCAGACACTAAAGATATGGCCACAAATCGACACTAAAGATATGGCCACGATATTCCGCGTATATCAGACACATATTCTATAAAGATTACATAAAGTAACTGCAATATTATGCCATAACCGTAATATTTGCTATCCTAATCTTTACCGGCACAATATTCCCCAAGATATTCAGTTGCTTATAACGGTTTGATCTCCTCACTCTATAAATACTCTTGCTTTTCAATACGTTCATTACGTTTTGAGTTCATACACACAGTATACTCATTTAAGCATCAGAGTGTGACCCAGAGGCACCCCCTCTGTTGTGATCCCCTTCTTGCAGATTCATCGAAGCTCAGGCTAAAACGCGTGTTCATCAATCTGTTGGCATTCAATTCACTGACAACTCAGCACCTGGGAGTTTCAGACTCAACATGACAAATTGCAACCTCCATTAAATTTTTCGTTAAATATGGACGGAAAATTACGTGACAGTACATGATTGCTCCATAATTTAGAAAACTAAATAATTTTTAAAAATAGAAAAATTCTAAAAAAAAAGGAAAATTATTTATAGGAAAGATTAGTTTTTAATATAGTATTTTTATTGAAAATTATGAAAGAAAATTATAAAGACTAATCACTTTTTTTTTTCATATTTTTAATAAAAATATTATATTTAAAACTCTTATTTTCTCTATTAATGTTTCAGTTTCGTTTTTTAAAATTATTACTTTTTATAGTATTTTTAAATAATATAGTTTTTAATTTTATGGACCAATCATGTGTTGTCACGTCTTTTTCGTTCATATTTAACGGAAAATGTAACAGATGTAGCAATTTCTCCCATGTGTCAAAGTTTAGGTAGCACTTTTTGAAAAATTAAAGTTCATGTAGTGATGGGTACATTGACTAAAGTTGGGGTAACAATTCGATTATTAGCCCTTTAATTTATTATTCTAATTTTTCACATTATTAGGAGACATTATTAAAAATTGGAAAAAATATAATTCATAGATTAATAAATTAATTTTTTAACCCAACAAATAAAGTTGAGTTTCGCCAACCACAACAATTTGAAAATTCGGTGAAGTTCAGCTAAAAATCTCTAACATTAAACTATAACCATTGATCAGATTTTTGGTTTGTTGTAGTTGGTGAAAGTCATTGTCGTTGGTTAGGTTAAACTTATAATTTGCTTAGCTTTTGAATATATTTATTTTCTCATTTTTTTGAGATTGTCTAAAAAAATAATATTTCTAAATTATAGGGTATTAATTACCCCAAATAGTATTTTTAAAAGTGAATATTTTTTAACTGTCTTGATTGTTTTTTGGAAATTAAATTATATTGTACATATAAAAAATTATTAGTCTAGCCAAATAAATAAAGTTGGATTTCGACTTAAATACAATGCACAAACTAAGGTTCAAAACTGAATATAAACTCATATGTAATTTTTTAATTAATTAGAAATACTATTATTAAAGTAAACTGAATATAAATTAGTTTTTTTAAACAGAAAAATTAACTCCAAATATACATTTTATGACACTTAACCTCTACGTTCACCCTTGTACTAGACCTCAACCTCCATTCCGATCCCTGACATTTCTTATTTTCGTTGGTCCAGGGGGTTCAACCAAATCCTCATGTACTTGAGAATTTTGAGTTTCTAGTGGCGGAAAGTATGAGTCAACATAGGCATATCCTCTGGTTCATATGCATGAATAACATCCTTCTCATCCTCTCTCAATAAACTCATGTAGTTCACCAATGTCGTTGTTGGAATTCGACAAGCCTGCAACATCTCCTAGACATGATCTTTGACTTTCCTGTTGCTTTCTTCAATAACTTTCTGAACAACCGAGTCATTTGCTTGATATCATGCATCTAGTCGAATGAAAACATAATAATTGTAAATATAAGAATATATTAATAATGTTAATTAACGAGTTAAAAACTATACTCATCAACAACATTGTTCAGTTTCCATGCGGTTTAAAATGCACACTAGGTAGAACCTCAACTTGTTCTGCTTCTGTTTCTACTACTTCTGGTCGTGTATATCTAATATGAGTTACTGCCATCTTGGAGTACCACTCCAAGTAGACGAAGTTGGGTGGTACTTGTTCACCAGGTTACACATGCAATCCCGTGTTGTTCCAAATTTGGATGCAAGCATCATGGCTAGTGACCTAAGGATCACATATGTTCTTGTGCCAACGAAATTTAAGAAGTCTATCCCAATCTTGAAGATCTTTAAAAGAATATGGGCTGGGCTGACAAAAACCAATCTTACTTAGGGCACAATCAACCATGGCTCACTCCACATTGTTGAAGTGGATTAGTAGAACCTTTGCCATACAAGTAATGCAAAACATATAATAAATCATCAACTTTAACATATTACTTGATCTAAATACTAATTGTATCTAATTACACTCAATTAAAACCAAAATTAAAAATATTAGGATTCATAATTACCAAATACAAAATAATAATTTATGCAAAAAACATAATCATTTTCAACATATTAGGCATTCCAAATACTAATTGTATCTAATTACCCTCAATTGAACAATTAACCCCAAATTAATTAACTACATACAACATAATAATTTGTGTAAAACACATCATAAATCATAAATTTCAACATATTTGACATTATAAATATTAATTGTATCTAATTACACTCAATTAAATAATATAATTAACCCTAAAATTGAATTAGAACTTCTAATTACCCTGACGGTGGTTGAAAACACCGGAGTTGGTGGTGCTGGTGACGGACACTAAGGGTTTCAATAGATAGTGGTGCAGTGCAAAAACACAGTACACTGTCAAAATTAGACCCGCGGGTTATGAGGTGGGTTTGGTATGAGTAAATGACTACCACCGCAGTACGAGTTGGGTCATGGTATGTAGTGTCAACTAGCGGGTTAATCCCACCAATAAGATCTATATAATTTTTAAAAACATATAAGACTTATTTTACCTTAATGAAATATTATGGGTGATATGTAATAGGCACAAAATTAATTTATACTATATGAATTAAATTTACACATATTGCTTATTAATCCTTAATATTTCAATACCATAACCATTAAAATAACCGTGGTTATTAACCATGGTTTTACCCGTATACCCATATTTATTCAACACATGTAATATAATAAAATACCGAAAATTTTATTTTAAAATATACATATATCTATATTTTCAACAATAAAAATATATAAAACTAACACCATGGTTATTTATTACTTGTATGTACAGTAACTTTCATTATTTAGTATCTATTCGTTTATTAATAATAAATAATTATTATATTTATATAATAACCATGGTTATAACCATGGGTATCACTCAAATAGCATAACCATAACCATTATGGGTAGAAAATATTTTACCCAATGAGTCGCCACGACTATTTCAGTTGGAGCAACAGCTTCTAATCCATAAACGAGTCCAAAGGGAATCTCCCCTATAGCCACCTTGGGTGTGGTTCGTAACGCCCAAAGTACATTTTCTAGCTCCTCTGTCCATTTTCCTCCTAGTGTGTCGACTATTTTATTCAATCCGTTCAGGATGGTTTTGTTCGCTGCTTCGACTTGTCCATTGACTTGCGCATGTTTGACCGAGGCGTGTCTATGCTCGATCTTTAGTTCTTCACAGAACCATTTTAATTCTTTTCCTGCAAATTGTGGGTCGTTGTCACTGACTAGGATGCTTGGGATTCCGTATATTGAAATGATCCTTGACTTGATGAATTTTATCACATGGAATTCCGTTGTGGATGCCAGTGCTTTTGCCTCGGTCCATTTTGAGAAATAGTCATTGCCAACTATTATGTAGGAGCGTTGCTTCGATTTTGGAAAATGTACCACTAGGTCGATCCCTTATTGCGCAAATGGTCATGTGGCGCTAATGCTTGTAAGTTCTGAAGGGTGGCGAGCCAATTTTGGTTCGTACCTTTGATATGACTAACACTTTAACAATATGTCAGCCGCCTCTTTGTTCATGGTAGGCCAATAGTATCTTTGGTTGATGATTTTCCGAATAATAGATCTCGCACCCTCATGGCAGGCAGCATATCTTTCGTGCACCTCCCTTAATATGATGGTGGTATCCGATTGAGTGATGCATCTGAGATAGGGTCTTGAAAAGCCCTTTTTGTAGAGCGTTCCATTGATTATTTTGTAATTTGGTGATATCCTTACAATTCGTCTTGTCTGAAATTCACCCTCTGGTAATTCTTCGTAGTCCAAGTAGGTACGAATGGTGGTTGCCCAATGACTGCTCTGTCAATACTCATACACTCCCAGCCTGTCTTTTCCTTGATACTTTCCACAAAATGTACCTCAAGGGGCGACGCCTGCCAGACAAACTTACTTAGAGCGCCCGCTTCTTGGTTCGCTTCTCGCAGTATTGCCTCAATTTTAAAACTGTTGAACCATGCTACCAAGGCTTTTACCTCTCTTAGGTACACCTTCATCTTCTCTCCTTTTGCAGCGTACTCTCCCCTAACCTGGTTTACCACCAGTTGTGAGTCGCAATAAATGTGTAAGTGGGCTGTGCCTACTCCTTTTGCAAGTCTTAAGTCAGTGATTAACGCTTCGTATTCGACCTCGTTATTAGTGGCCTTGAAGTTCAATACTAACGCGTAGCGAATAGGGGAACCGCCATACGAGTCAGTGATTAACTAGATCCATCGACGGATGAAGATCCATCGGTGTGTAGCTTCCATGGTTTTTCCAATTCCTTAGTTTCGGGTGGCGCCTCAGATGTGCAGGTTGATTCGACGATGAAGTTAGCTAAGGCCTGGCCCTTTATCGCCGTTCTCGGGGCGAAATTTATTCGGAATTCACTGAGCTCGATTATCCATTTTATTATTCGTCCTGACGTGTCCGGTTTTTGTAGGAAGTGTTTTAAAGGTTGATTTGTTAAGACAGTGATATCGTGCTCATGAAAGTAAGGGCGAAGCTTCCTAGCCGAAATTATCAACGCATAGACATACTTCACAACTTTGATGTAATTCATTTCAGACTTGCTGAGAACTTTGGATACATAGTAGACTGGGACTTGGCCCTTTTCTAACTCCTTTACTAAGACTAAGTTGACTACTACATGAATGATACTTAAGTAAAGGTAGAAGGAGTAACCCGTTGATGGCTTTGCCAGAGGTGGGAGCGTCCTGAGGTGTTGCTTAAGGTCTTGAAATGCATTTTCACAGTCAGGCGTCCACTCAAACTTCTTATTGGCACACAAGACCTGGAAAAAAAGGGAGTGATTTTTCACCAGACTTAGCCAGGAAACGATCGGGCGTCGTTAATCTTCCATTTAGGCATTGCACTTTCCTGCGGCACGTCGGGCTCTTCATTATCTCGATCCCCCTTTGGCTGACCATGTAGCGCATAAACCTACTCGAGTGGACTCCGAAGGCGCATTTGGAGGGGTAGAGGCGCACCTGATGGAGACGCATGCACTCGAAAGTTTTCCTCAGATCATCCACGTGGTCGGCGCTTCTGATCAAATTTACCAGCATGTCGTCAGCATAAGCCTCCATTGTGTTGTCGATCATCCCCGCAAATAGCTTGTTCACCATCCTTTGATAGGTGGCGCCCGCGTTGATTAGCACAAAAGGCATGACCGTGTAATGATAAATATCACTATCAACATAGAAGGCAGTGTGTTGAGCGTCACCCTCCGCCATCTGGATCTGATTGTATCCGGAGTTGGTATCCATAAAGCTTAGGAGCTCATGTCCAGATGTGGCGTCGACCAGTTGGTCGATACGGGGCAGGGGGTAGGAGTGTTTAGGACGTACCTTATTAAGGTCTTTGAAGTCAATGCACATCCTCTATTTTTCGTTGTTTTTCCTAACCAAGACTGGGTTTGCTACCCATGTTTGGAATCGTATTTCCTTCACAAAATTCACCTCGATCAACTTTCTTACCTCTTGGCGGATGTCTATAGATTTCTCCTCTCCCACGGCGTGCCTCTTCTGAGCGATTGTCCTGATGCTCGGGTCGATATTGAGCTCATGGGCAATCACCTCCCGACTTATCCCAGGCATGTCACTCGGTTTCCAGGCGAACAACTACTTGAACTCTACGAGGAGCATCTTATGAATTTAGAGACAAATGAGGAGTGAATGAAGAGCTTAAGGCAACAATTAAAGATAAAATCATCTTGTATTACCTTAAGCTTGATTATACAATAGGGGTAGTGGTCTATTTATAGGTAATGCTAAGGATTTGAATGCTAAAGTCCTAAACACATGGACTTGAATGTAATTGTCCTAAACATTTGGACTAAAACAACATTTATCTAAAACTTAATCCCTAACACTCCCCTTTGTAGATCGACATCCTAATGTAAATCAACATCCTAAACCAAAAAAAAAAAACAGAAAATGAAGTTCATCAACATCTCATCATCATCATCAACTCCTAACATTCATCCATGTGGATCACTTGCTTCATTTTGATTTCCATCCTCAACACCATGATCTTGCTGCCATCCTCAACATGTAGAGTTGCTTTAGGAGCTGATTTCTATGGCACATGTCTGCCCAAATAGGAGCACAGGTGGTTTGCTCAACAGGAGCACAGGTTTGCTCGGCTACGTTGCTATGGATGATTCTGGTTGAGTTGAGTGTGATGGATGATTTGTTTGAGATTGGCGAAGAATAGAACATATAGAAGAATTGTTGAATTTGATGAAGCAGACTCGTGATGCAGTAAACAAGCATGAAAAGCACGCAGCAAAACAGAAACAGAAGCTGAAAACGCGTTTGAACACACGTAGCTAAGCATGGAATCATCGAGGATGTAAACCAGCAAATTGAAGGAGGAGAAGGAGAGTGCAGTGGTGCAACTTACACATGAAGATCAAAAAGAAGAAAAGAGGATCCATAGCATGCCCAGAATCAACATCAATATCAACAACTCATTCAGTTTAGTATACCATCTCAAAACCAGCCTCAAACAGGGGACAAAGCAACATCCATATTAGAGAAATCAGACCAGCATCATGAGGAGGAGCTCAGCAACGAATCATCATCATGATATGTAAGAAATCAGTCGAAATTAACCAGCTCAGCAGAAGAAACAGACTAATCATCTCAACATGAGTAAACAGAGTCGAATCTAGGTCAGATCATATTCGAATCCAGGTATGATCTCAGGTGATCACAGGTCTGATAACATGATTCGAAAAGAAGCAGTAGAATCGTAGCAAGCAGTATCGCAGAAAATAGAGGTGAAGATGCAGAGAACTTACAACATGTAAATCGCATGTAAGTCGAGCTAAATTAATGCTCTGCAAAATCAGTGAGCTGTATTAGATTGGTGATATGGAGTCGTGCTGAAGTAGGAGATGGAAATCTGTACGATCTGGAACGATCTGGATAGGATGCAGAATCGGTGCTACGATATGAAGAGAACCAATGTGTTTGGATCTACATATGCAAATCGATGCTGATATGATCTGTATACTCGGTGTAACTGAGAAGGAGGTGGCACGCATGTCACCGAGTGGGTAACTTAGTGGGAATAAACTAATTCAGTTAAAGTAGGAGGTGGAAAACACTTGCTGGAGCTGCGCATAATCAGGTGGCCAAATGTTGCTGGAGATGTGCAGGATCACTGAATATAGCTGAAACAGGAGTGGGGGATCAAAGCAGGAGATGACGATGACTTCGATGCCGAAAGAACATTCAAATAACTGAATTGTGACAATTGTAAACTGATGATGAATGTGCAGCGAACAGAATTGCACAGGAGTGACGAACAGAATCACAGGAAATTAGTTGGAGCTCTAATACCATCTTAGGAGTTTAGAGACAAGTAAGGAGTGAATTAAGAGCTTAAGGCAACAATTAAAAACAAAATCATCTTGTATTACCTTAAGCTTGATTATACAATAGGGGTAGTGATCTATTTATAGGTAATGCTAAGGATTTGAATGCAAAAGTCCTAAACATATGGACTTGAATGTAATTGTCCTAAACATTTGGACTAAATAAACATTTATCTAAACCTTAAATTCACCCTTCACTTTTCCTATGTCGTGAGGGGTTGGGAACTTCAGCATCTGGTGATAGATGGAGTGAACTATCCTATGCGGGTTGAGCGTGGAGCGCCCTAGAATCACATTGTATGATGTTGGAGCGTCCACCACGATGAAGGTGACATTATTATTAGATACATTAAAAAAATTTAATTATAGATAGATAGATTTATTTCTTATTTAGTTTCGTAATTAGTTTTAATAAAGATAGAAAAGAGAATATTACAAAAATATATTATTTCATATATTTATATATAAGAGTTGATCTCCTAGGATTAGTTTTAGGTAAGATATATTTCTTATTATTTCCTATATCTATAGTTTTTCTATATATTTAGAATTGTAATCTAATAAATCAGACTTTGGTCTCAATAGATATTTTAATGGTAGTTTGTCTCCTTTTTGAACTTATCAAGGTTTCCCCCTTGTGGCGTTCTATCCCTGACTTATCAAACGGATCTCCATCACTATTTATGGCGTCCTCTACTGAACTTATCTGGGATTTCCTTGTGGCGTTCAATCATTGACTTATCAAACGGATTTGCATCTATGTTTGTAGCATCATGTATTGAACTTATCATAGTTTTCTTGTGGCATCCAATCATCAACTTATCAAATGAATTTAATATTCGTTTGTGGCGCCTTCAACAACCCCTCAACCTGAACTAGAAACGGTCTGAAGACATCAACTTCTAGATTTTCGTCTCAAATCAACGAGAATCACATTATGTGAACTAATGTGATTCTCGTCGATGTGAGACGAAAACCCTTGAACTTGATGTCATCGAACCGTTTCTAGTTCATATTTGTTGATATCATGAAGACACCACAAACGAGGATGGAGATTTGTTTGATAAGTCGGTGATTGAACGCCACAACAAAAACCATAATAAGTTCAATAAAGAATGCCACAAAAGCGGATGGATACCCATCTGAAAAGTTAGTGATTGAACAACACACAGAAAGTCTTGATAAGTTTGATGAAGACGCCACAAACGGGGATAGAGATCCATTTGATAAGTCAGGGATAGAGCGCCACAAGAAAAGCCATAATAAGTTCAATAAAGGACGGCACAAATGGGGATGGATACCCATATGATAAGTTAGTGATTGAACGCCACACAAAAAGTGTTGATATCTTTGATATAAGATGACACAAACAGTGATGGAGATCTGTTTGATAAGTCAGAGATACAACACCACATGACGGAAAACTTTGATAAAATCAAGGAGACAAAGTCCCTGGTTTCAGTTAAGAACCAGGTCTAATTTATTAGATTACAATGCATCAACATGTATAGAAAATTATAGCTATATAAAATCCTAAGGAAAATATATCTTACCTATATCTAAGCCTCTAAAGATAGACTCTTATTTATAACTGTACTAATACAATATGGGAAAATATATATTTACTAAAATATCTATTTCATTTCTTTATTACAACTGAATAGTAAACCAAATAAAGACTAAGTATATCTATATATTACCAAATCTATAATCTATATATTATAATATTATTATGCACATTTATTCTAATATAATTCCCCTTTTCTTCAAAAGATTCGTCCTCGAATCTTCGTGAGTCCATCGAAGATAGGGTGATCAAAGACCTGGTTGGTTAGTTACAAAAAAAAATATCTCTTTTTTTTTTCCTTCCTTTTTTTTGTGTTTTTTTCAATAACAAACAAAGAAATCCTACTCTAATTTACAAAATAGGATAGAGAACTAGAAACTAGAAGCTAAGCACTGATACCAAATAATGTGATTCTCGTCGATGTGAGACGAAAACCCTCGAACTTGAAGTCATCGGACCGTTTGTATTTCGTGTTTGGGGATATTGTTAAGATGCCACAAACGAGGATGGAGATTCCTCTGATAAGTTGAGGATTGAACGCCACAAAAAGAATCCATGATAAGTTCAATAAAGGACGCCACAAAAGGAAATGGCTACACATTTGATAAGTGAGATATTGAACGACACATAGAAAGTCTTAATAAGTTCAATGAAGACGCCACAAATGGTGATAGAGATTCTTTTGATAAGTCAGAGATAGAATGCCACAAGAAAAGCCATGATAAGTTCAAAAAAGGACGCCACAAACAAGGATGGATACCTGTTTGATAAATCAATGATTGAACATCACACATAAAGTCTTGATAAGTTCGATAGAACGGTGATGGAGATCCGTTTGACAATTCAGAGATAGAACGATACAAGGGGAAAACCTTGATAAGATCAAGAAGGAAACAAACACCCTGGTTTCACTTGAGACCAAACTGATTTGTTAGATTACAATGCATTAATATATATATAAATTATAGCTATATAAAATCCTAAGAAAAATATATCTTACATAAATCTAAGCCTCTAAAGATAGACTCTTATTTATAACTACACTACTACTATATGGAAAGATTGATATTTACTAAAATATCTATTTCCTTACTTTATTACAATTGAATAATAAACTAAATAAAGACTAAATTTATCTATATGTAACCAAATCTATAACCTATACATTATAATATTATTATGCAGATTTATTCTCTTATCAGAGTCGAAGATACTAAAGAAAGGTAGAGTACTTCAGGTTATACATTTAACCTTGGCACAATAGCATTTTTGTGGTCCTCGAAGAAACAACATGTGATGACCCTTTCAACTGCTGAAGCAAAGTATATTGCAACGACAAGTTGTGCAACTTAAGCAGTTTGGTTTTGAAGGATTCTCAAGGAATTGCAGCATGACAAGATTGTCCAACAACAATTTATTGTGATAACAAATCTACAATTGCTCTGACGAGGAATCTAGTGTTCCATTGTCGCAGTAAGCATATTAATATTAAACAACACTACATTCGAAACTTGGTGAAAGAAAAGGAGATCGTGGAGGAGTTTTGTGCATCCGCAGATCCAGTTGCAAATATTTTTACAATATTTTTACAAAGGGCTCAAGACAAATATATTTTTCAAACTAAAGAAGATGCTCAGAATGATAAATCAAGCTTAAGGGAGAATGTTAGATTTAATTGTAATAATAAAACTTGGTCACTAAGTAATAAAACTCGACTAAGTGAGAGTTTAGTTCTAAGTATCATTCCTTGGCACTATTTCTTCTATGTTTCCGACTTTGTACAACAACATATATAGAAACAAAATACATTAGACATATAGAATGATAGAAATATCAGAGGTGTGTGAGATGTAGTGTGAGAGTTTATATGTTAGATTAAATAAGTTAACGAACTTCTAAGTTTTCTGTAAGTTAAATCTCCATCAATATAAATAGTTTGTGTGTGCTTCAGTCATCGAAATTGTTCTTATATCAATCTTAAGGGAGGAGGTTAGAAATTAATCTTAGAGTTGACATAAAAAAAAATAAAAATACTTGGTCACTAAGTAATAATACTCGGCTAAGTGACAACCTAGCTCTAAGTGTGATTCCTTGTCACTCTTTCTTTTATGTTGCCGACTTAGTGCAATTATATATATATAGTTTACTTTGCTTTGTATTGCGACAGATATAGAAATAATACTTTACCAAATTGTCGAGGGGGATGAAGTTAAAACTCATGAATTGATTCTAATCCGCAGTGTTGTGTATGAGGTTGACTTGGGTGGTCTATTGAGACAGACTTGATGAAATCACTAACTTAACTTTGATAGCCCAATCTGGTAGTTCTATAGAGGCGAACTTGATGGAATAGCTGATTTAATTGTATTCATACCCCATTTTGGGTCGTCCATTTTGGGACGGACTTGATGGAATTACTTACTTAATAATTATTCATAGACTGTTTTGGGTGATGTTTTTGAAATCGACTTCATGGGTATGTGTTGTGGGGGTCTCAATAAAACTATAATTTGATGAGTTTTTCAAGATTCATTCACTTATTGAATTATTTATTGTTGTCTCACATCACTACGTGCTAATTCAAATTGAAAAATATTAGCACTTAAGTACATGTTCTCCCTTTGCTCATGCTCATGTTTCCATTTTGTGCCTCATGTCGTAATTAGTGAGGGATCCGTTGGATTTCACAGGTTTGTGTGTCTTAGATTTTCTTTAAATTTATTTTGTTACACCCTAGTCTATAGTCAAAACTCTAGCAAAGATAATTATACATATTTATGACCAACAATTTGTTTTCTCTCTCTATATATCCATATCCACTATCTGATACCTAATTTTTCTAAATATTTAGGATTACGATTTCCAATCTATAAATATAGGTCAAGCTTAGCTTATTCACTCTCATGAAAAAAAACTACTCCAACCAAAGTGCAATTTGAAATTCTTTATTGCGAGTACACGTGATCGGAGAGCTAAGTGTGTAACTTTGGGCAATGGCTAGTGTGAGCTAACTGTGTACTTTCACTGGTAGTTTCCCCACCTTTGGATTTGATTTTTCAAGAATGTCCATTCCTCCTTCGTGGTTTTGACCTTGGATCCATTGGGATGCACCACATGTTGGACATGCATCTAAATTGATGTATTCATTTCTGAACAGAATACAATCGTTAACACAAACATGTATTTTCTGGTATTCCAAGCCTAAGTTGGATATAACTTTCTTTGCCTTGTAGTATGACTTAGGTACTGCATTATGGCTGGGGGGCACTTTACTAAGCATGTGAAGCAACTCATCGACAAACTTGTTAGAAACCTTGTACAGGGTCTTCAGATGCAGCAATTCGACTAAAACAAATATCTTGTTGTAGGATACGCAACCTGGATATAAAATTTTCTCATAATCTTCTAAAAGTTTATAAAAGGTCCTAGCCAGTATTATCACAACCGGACTGGCAGTCCGACCAGGAAGCGGCCCCCTGTCCGGTTTGGTTCAGCTAAAAGAACGAAATGCATATGAACAGTGTTTGAACTTTGAACAGGGTTGGATCAACCGATTTTTGAAAAAACGGGAGGTTTTTTAAAAAACTACCGATTTCCGATTCAGTCAAAACTACTAAAATTTTCGGTAGAACCTCAAAGGTGGGTTTTGCCAAATCGACCTCTTCCTTCTGTTTCTTGTTAAACGATGGTGACGCATAAATTGGATCAAGAACATACGGCGTGGGGTCAAACGAAGAGCCCCAGAACCGCCGCCCAGCATAGTCGAATCGTTCTACCAAAGCTCGTTGTGTGGGTCGTCCTCTTTTGATCCGCACATACATCGTCTACGCGCCCAGATCCATCGACGAGCCGTGTGGGTCGCTAAGGAGTGCATCTCATCTTATACCGGTGGTGGAGACAGTGGTTGAGATTCAGGATAGGTACGATGCTGCAAAGGATGTGGATAAGATATTGCTGGAGCTTCACCAGGTTTTTCTTGAGATGGCTGTGGTGGTTCAGTATCAAGGTGAGAAGTTTGATGACATCGAGGAACATGTGATGAGTGCTTCTCATTATGTTAAAGATGGAAGCAAGGAACTGAAGGGAGCTAAGGAGTTTCAGAGGAGCAGTAGGAAATGGATGGTCCTACCAATGATATTGCTGCTGGTGATCATTCTGGTGATTGTTGTCCCAATTGCTATGAGTTTCAAACACTTTTAAAAAGAAAGATGATGGTGATGATCCAAGCTCTCTTATGGATCCTGTAATGTGATCGCTAAGGTGTTCCTCGATCACACGTTCCTCATCACATCTTTGTTGAAGCGTGCCGTGTGGGTCGTCCTCACGCTCTTGCCTCGATGAGACCTTATGTGGTTCCCGAGCTTCATCTCGGCATGGTCCCTGAACGCCACCCAAACTTCTGACGCCTCTGTGCGTGATCGCGCCACTATCATCGCTGAATCGGAATGGAAAACGGAGCTTGGGGACATTGTCTTTGGCATCGCAACATCTGCTAAGCTTTGGAAGAAGAAGAAGAACTACATCAAGATATGGTGATTCTCCTCCCAATTTAATTAATAATCGTAGAGCTTGAATTTACAATTCCTAATTTTAATTTTGTTTAGGTATAAGCGGAAGAAGAAGAAAAGAATAAGGAAGAACAGAAGAAGGAAGAAGAGAAGAATAAGAAGCCGTGAAGAAGAAGAAGTTTATTTTAAACTGAACTGGCATGTCGAACCGGGTTCGGTCGGGTCCGACCGGACAAACCACGAACTGGACCTCTCACCGGTTCGAGTGCCAGTTCGGTTCTGATTGTTAGGATGTATGAATATAGGTGTCTTGTGTTGCAATTTAATAAAAATGAAGGTTCCGTAGGTTTCAAGATTACATGAGAAGGTTGTAGAATGTTGTAGACGAGTCTAGTTAGTCTTTTTCTTATTGTATTCAGATTTGTAATCTAGTATAAATAGGTAGAGGATTCATTGTTGAAGTTAACTTCGATTAGAAGTTTACTGAAAGAGTTTGTTATTTCGGTTAGTTACTTTCCTTCTTCTCCAAGATACCTTGTTCTTCATTTTCAACTCGATATCTCTCCAATCACTGAAATGGTATCAGAGCTATTCTGATTTGTCATTTTGGTCACCAAGATCTGCTGCTCTGTGATTCTCTGATCATCTCCACGGTAATTCGAAGTTTCTTCGTGTTTTGTTTCTTCAGCTTCTCGGTTGAAATGGATGAACTTGTGCCAGCTTTCTTCGACAAGATAATCTTCCAACTAACTGGAGAAGATAATTTCCAGTCCTGGAAGCAGTAGGTTCTGATTGCTGTCATAGGACTAAATCTCGAAGAATAACTGTTCGGTACGTTGGAGATTTCTCTACATGTTGAGGATGAAGATGGAAACAGAGTTTCGAATCCTGAATATCTGAAATTTTCGCAACAAGATTCTTCATTGGCGTCATGGATATTGTCTTCCATTTCATCTCCAATCAACAAAGGCGTAGTAGGCTGCATATCATCAGCTTCAATCTGGAACAGACTACATCAAAACTTCTCTTCTTCATCTATAACTTGCATCATGAGCTTGTATGACAGGTTAAAGGTTCGGAAACTTCATACTCAAGCTATGCGTGATTACTTAATAGATATTCAGCTAACATGTGATAGCTTGGCAAGCTGTGGTCATCGTATAGAGGAAATGCAGTAATAATCAATCATATCGAATGGAGTTAAAGGTCAATATGATAGTATAGTTGATGTTTTTCATGCCAGCCGTAATCCATATGATTTTTCTTCTATATCATCTTGTTTGCTTGATGCTGAAGAAAGACAGAGATATGTTGTTTGACATTCCGTTAACCATGGAGAATGTGATGGTGAAGAGTGTTGATCAGGTGAATGGTGCTGAGTCTGGACAATCGCATCAACAATAGTCTTCCAATCCTCCTCCAGAATATCAGTCGAATCAACCTTCCTATGGTAGAGGAAGGGGCAGGGGACGCGGTTTTGGAAACAACAAACCACAGTGTCAACTCTGTGGTAAATTCGGTCACTTAGTTCATCGATGTTATCAGTGTTTTAATGTCCATTTTCAAGGTGTTACAGCCCAGGCGAATGAGAATATGAGTGACAATCTGTCTTCTCTGCAATGGAATGATGAAGATACTACTTCATACTCCAGTTCTGCATCCTCCAAGGGGCAAAACCACAATGTTAATCATGCTGGTATTTCAAATTATGCGTCTGGTTCTGCGAACAATGTTGTTTATGGTAATTCTGGTTATGGTCCCATATTCATGCCTGGATATACCACGTCTGCATACAATCCTTGTTTGCCTCCATCTATTGTTCCTTACCAATCATATCATGTTATGCCTTCCATGTTCTCTATACCTTCCACCTTAGCTACTCATCCAACTATGAATCACTTTCATCATGCGATGACTCAATATCATTTTGTCCTACTTTCTGCTCCTCGGCAACATCAACAATGATGGACAATTCTGCTCAATCTCATCTAGCCACAACTGCATCACTCTTAGGATCCAACATCATCGATAAATCTTGGTATCCAGATTCGGGTGCTACAAACCACTTTTCTCAAGGCAAACTGCAAAGAGATCAATCTTACTCGAGTTTAGGTAAGGTTCAGGTAGCAAATGGTAATGTTCTTGACATTAGAAGCATTGGTACATCTATTATTAACACTGTTTCTAAACCTCTTGTGTTACATAATACGTTATGTGTTCCAGCAATTACTAAAAACTTGGTTTATGTTTGGTAGTTTGCCAGGGATAATCAAGTTTATTTTTAGTTTCATCCTTCGGAGTGCCTCGCTAAAGATTCTCGCACTCATCAACCTCTTATATAGAATGGATTTTAGTTATTTTGGGAATAATAGCAATCTTCTGACAGATGATTCTAGGTTGAATAAAAGTTTTGATTCTGGTGTTTGTAAGTATGCGAATGTTGTCTGAAATATGACAAAAACAAAATTGTCTCCCGTTATTCTTCATCAACGTCTTGGTCATCCATCTAAGCAAACTCTCTCTGCGGTTATAAACAAAACAATTTAAATCTGGATTCTAATATTCCAGATTGCATTGCTTGTGCTGTAGGGAAGAGCTGTAAACTTCCGTTTTCAGCAGCTTCTATTGAATATCACGCACCACTGGAATTGCTGGAAATGGACTTCTGGGGACCTGCACCTCTCTCATCTAATGGTAATCCATATTACCTTAGCATTGTTGATGTTTTCACTAGGTATACTTGGATCTATTTCGTAAAGAAAAGAGTGATGTTGCACTTGTTTTTCCTCAATTTCACAAAGTGGTTGAAAACTAACTGAGTTTCAGTATTAAACCAGTTCAAATAGATGGGGGAGGGGAGTTTAAAGCCTTAGATCCTTATTTGTTGCAATATGGTATCAATCATAGACTTACTTGACCTTATACGTCGGAACAAAACAATACTGTTGAACGCAAACATCGCCATATAGTTGAAATGGGTCTGACTTTGCTGAAACAAGCTTCATTGTCTTTGCAGTATTGGTGTGATTCATTTTTCACTGCGGTGTTTTTAATCAATAGGCTCCCATCGAATGTGTTAAATGAGTTGTCTCCTCGTGAAAAATTGTTTGAAAAACCACTGGATTATCAGTTTTTGAGAGTGTTTGGAGGTTTATGCTTTCCTTTACTTCGACCATTTAATAAACACAAGTTGGACTTTAGGTCTTCCCCATGTGTTTTCATTGGATATTGTGAAAATCAACATGGATACAAATGTCTTGATGATTCTGTGAGGGTTTATGTATCAAGACATGTTTGTTTTAATGAATCTGTTTTTCCGTTTGCAAAGAAGTCAGGATCATGTTTAGTGAATCTGTTTTTCCGTTTTTCCGTTCTGCTGCAGTGAAAAATACTTCTACTTCTTTACATTTCTTTCTTCCTTTTAACTTTTCTATCTACAATCCCGTTGACATTTCAATTCCTGTAAATGGTGTTCAGGAGATATACATTGTATCTCATGATTCAATTGTTGCTCATGGTCCTAATATTATTTTCCTGCAGACTCTTTACCTATGAATGCAATGTCTTGACATGAAGAACCTGTTCTGCGTCATTATGTACCTCCACAAGCTGTGGATGAGGTATCATTTCCTGGTACATCTTCTGATCGACCAGCAATGGTACAGTATGTTATTAAACATTCTGTGATGGTACCTGTGAGTCAGTCCTGTTCAATTACTGATCAACCTTAGTTAGCTATGCCTACTAATTCTTCTTCTCATGTTGATGTTAGTCATGTATCTGCAAATACAAATAAGCATCCTATGCAGACTAGATCAAAATCTAGGAATTTTGTTGCCTTGACTACTTCAGCTGTTATTCCAGTAACCTTGAATCAGAATGAACCTGTTGACATTCATATGGAAATGAAGTGCCCAGTATGGTCTTAGGCTGTACAAAATGAGCTTCAAGCCTTAGTGAATAATAACGCATGGAATTTAGTTCCTCTACCTGGCGGAAGGATACCTATAGGGTGCAAGTGGCTGTTTAAGATAAAGAAGAATTCTAATGGAACTGGTGCTAGATATAAAGCTAGATTAGTGGCAAAAGGGTTCTCAGAAAACTGGGTTTTGATTTTCAGGATACCTTTATTCATGTGGTTAAGGCACCCACAGTGAGGATCATTCTTACCTTGGCTTTGACGCATAAATGGCAGCTTAAACAGGTTGATGTAAACAATGCTTTGTTGCATGGTAAGCTTGCTGAAGATGTTTATATGATTCAGCCACCTGGATTCGAAAAATCTGATGATCATGGTAATGTGCTGGTATGCAAGTTAAATAAGGTGTTATATGGTCTTAAACAAGCACCGAAGGCTTAGTTTGAAAGACTCAAATGGTTTTTACTAAATCATCTGAAGTTCTCTGTTTCTCTAGCTGATAACTGTTTGTTTGTTAAGAAAACTGATTCTGGTTCCGTTTTTCTTTTGGTTTATGTTGATGATATAGTTATAATAGGTAATGATGATACTATTATTGCATCGGTGGTAACAGATATTAACAGAGAGTTCAAGTTGAAAGATCTTGGATCACTTAACTATTTTATGGGTATGGATGTGCAGGTTATGGATGAATATTTGATACTTGGAGAGAGGAAGTATATTACTGAGTTGATTAATAAGACTGGCTTGACTAATGCATCACCTCTTCCTACACCTATGTCAGGTAATTTTCTTACAAAGGTAGCTAAATTGAATGATGATTCTCTTCCTGCTGATGAACACTTGTATAAGAGTGTTGTGGGTGCGCTACAACATGTGTGCATGACTAGACCTGATATTCATTTTGCTGTTAATAAGTTGAGTCAATACATGCAACATCCTTTGGTATGTCATTGGAAGGCAGTTCTTAGAGTGTTACGTTATCTTAAGGGCACCATAGAGCATGGTCTTTTATTTCGTGCAAATTCTGTAGCTTCGTCTAATGTTACTCTAGTATCGTATGCTGATGCTGATTGGGGTAGTGATTTGGTTGATAGAAAATTTGTTTCTAGACATTATTTCTTGCTTAATGGTAATCCCATTTTATGGAGCTCCAAGAAGCAACCTGTCATTTCTAGGTCTTCAACTAAAGCTGAATATCGAGCCATGGTGAATGTTGTTTGTGAGATTATGTGGGTAACTTATCTTTTATCTGAGCTTGATATCAAATTAACAAATGTTCCCATAGTGTGGAGTGATAACACAGGAGCTGTGGCAGTGACTGAAAATCCTATTCATCATTCGAAGATGAAGCATGTTGAGATAGATTTATGTTTTGTGCGTGAAAAAGTTCAAAATGGACAGGTTTTAGTAAATTTTGTGCTTGCTTCGGATCAATTAGCTGATATTTTGACAAAACCAATCACTGAGAAACAGTTTGTTCCATTTAGAAGAAAACTTGGGGTGATGGCTTTTAAAGAACTAACTAGTTCTTTTGATTCTGCAAATATGGTTGAAGAAGGTCGGGAAAATCTGTCCGATGATGAATAAGTTTGGTTATGTGCTGGTTGTTCGTTGTTTTTTTAGTTTGGTAAGTGTCTATATGGTATATTCTTATTTCTGTTAAGAGGTTTAATTTGTTCTTCTTTGTTTGGTTTGGTTTGCTGTGTTTTTTTTCTTCTCTCTGTTTCTTGTCTATTGTTTTCTAGAATTTGGTTTGATCTTGGTCTTAATATCTTTTATGTTTTTCACTATGTACATTAGACTGGTTACATTTGTGGCTAATTTTTTTCATTAGGTATTATCAATCCTCTGATTCTGTTTGTGATTATATTGCTTTATCAGAACTGAGTCTTATCACTCATCATGATCAGTTATGTTGTATTTGAGCATCATCATGGGGAGGATTCTGTTTTTTAGTTTTATACTGGCATAGGGTGAAGTTTGAATCCAAAAATAACATCTCTAAAAGAAAACGTTAAAGTCACTTTGAGTAGATGTTTGAGGATGAAAAGGTGGAGGAAAGTGAAAACCACCCAACTTTATTGGTAAGATAGAGGAACGTGGAAACCTCTCTGTCAGTAAAGAAGAAGATTCGAAGAAGCTGTTAAGATGAATGAATAATGCATGATAAACACAAAGTGTTCAGCATAAAAAAAATCATGTTCAAGAAGGTCCTCCTCTGATATTTGTGGTCTGTATGCATCAGGATTGGTAAGTTTGATATAATGATACTGTGATTGATAATTGATTGATTGTCTTTTTGATCTGTTTAAGATTTGTTGTGATGAATGGAAGAGTAATCATGATTAAGTATCAGTTGGTTGAGAATACTGAAGTGATGATATCTTGTTCTGCAAGTGTTTCAATCGTTTCTACAGGATTGATGTATATAGATGAAGATGTTGAAAATATTTCGAGCAATGATATTCCAAGTGCAGAATCGGCTGATAAAGGATCAGAAGAAAAAAAAACGGAAAGATGAAAATCAAACTTCGTAAGGGAATGTTAGGATGTATGAATATAGGTGTCTTGTGTTGCAAGTTAGTAAAGATGAAGGTTCCGTAGGTTTCAAGATTACTTGAGAAGGTTGTAGAATGTTGTAGATGAGTCTAGTTAGTCTTTTTCTTATTGTATTCATATTTGTAATCTAGTATAAATAGGTAGAGGATTCATTGTTGAAGTTAACTTGGATTAGAAGTTTAATGAAAGAGTTTGTTATTTCAGTTAGTTACTTTCCTTCTTCTCCAAGATACCTTGTTCTTCATTTTCATCTCGATATCGCTCAAATCACTGAAACTGATAACATTGGTCCTAGCCTCTGCATTTAGTTCCTCACCCGGGCCCCGAGTCATACCACCGAATCTATCATTGACCATATCCTCCATGTCATCTCGACATGTGTTGTTCCTTCTGTTCGACAAGCTTTGTTCGTATTCCTCCCCATGGTCCACCCAGGTAATGTAAGTCGATATCATTCCATGTTTTTCAAGATGTAACTTGACAGTAAGTCTTCTCAACAAGAACCCACCAACACAATTATTGCAAGGACAATAAATTCTCCCACCCCAAGATGAATGAGAGTATGCAAAGTCTAGGAAATAAATAACACCGACGTTATATTCTCAACTTTGCCGAGGCTTGGTCACCCAACTCTTATCCATCCCTGTGAAACCTGTGTTTAGTAAAAAGAACAAATTAGTACATATAAGGTTATCGTTGTAGTGACACAATTATTCTGCAATTAACCTTCTGTAATTCCAGTAGCTATTAACATAAACCAAGTATTAAACATGTAGATAGATTATATTACAGGAGAGCGGGCATCATAGGGTTTGTTGAAAATTCAATCCATCATAGTTTCAATGAATCCGTTCAGATTTGCTCTTACTTGAGTCCAACATGAATTTAACTCAACATTCGTTCAACTTTCATACAATATGAATAAATCAGCGGAAGAAAACAGAGTTTCCAATTATAGTCACCGTATTTGGAAGTTAGGTATCCACATCCAGGAGTCCTGTAACAGGGTCCTTCAGATGCCTCCTCCTCTGCCAGCTACTGTTTCGAGCTTCCTTAATCAGGTCCACAATTGATCTTAGCTTACATTAGTTTGGGTGTTCAAATAGTGTAACTGAATTAACAAACGACTCTTAACAAATCGGCTCCACCATTTCTCATGTTCCAAGTATGGAATTCTGTAAGCTCGATAGTAATCTAACTTGAAGAAGCTGCAACCCAAACAATACGGCAGCTCAGGCGAAGAAAATAAACATAAGAGATAACCTCTTCAATTTTGGTTGTGCCGCGATTATGCAGACTTACAAACTGTTGAACCACCTGCAGGAGAACGATCTGCAAATGCTGCAACAAATGTTTAGTAAATCCTTGTCGTGGTATAAATCTGCTTGGAAATGATCTTCTTTTCACGGTTTACTGCATTATCGGGGAGGGTAAAATGAGTAGGGAATGAACTTGTTCAACTAATTGAATTTCTGGTAAAGCCAATTCTGTAATGAACAATTTAAAATGTTTGTATCCAATTTAGTAACGACAAATATAGTATCACCTATAATCTAACGTCAACACAATTCACACATCAATTGCATCAACATATGTTGTTACTAAACCCCAAACCTCTTCATACAATATAATTATAATCATCATTCCTCTATAATTCTTATTCATCACAACTCTACCACATTTATACAGTACAAAGCTCTTCACGTTTTATATTTTTTTATTTGGAGTACCTAAACATTCTCATCTTTATTGCATTTCCTTCAGTCTCTTGAAAACTCACCGAAGAAAAAATGTATTTTACGTAATGTATTACTCTCTTTTGTGCTTCATTAGTAAAACTACTCATATATTCATTTTTTTTACGCGTAATCCATTTATGAATTTATGGCATAAAAATTAGGTTTCGAAGATCCGCTCAACCATTAAATGGGATAAAAGTAGGGGTGATCAAAATCTCGTTTGGTCTCGTCTATTTTGATCTTAAAACTGGCATCAAAATTTCTGGTCCTGTATTTTTCGGTCTTGAGACCGACACCGGGACCGTTCAGACCGTTTGATACGGTCGTGGTCTTTTCGGTCTTAGACCGTTTGGACCGTTTATACATATAAATTTATTAGGGGTGAAATTGGTCCGGCGATATTTTATTATTTCAGTCGGGTACCTATGTTTTTGAACTGTATTTTCTCCACAAAACAATTCGACCAAAAGACCTTATATGAAACATTATACCGTCAATTCGTATTAAGAATTTTCTGACCGATTTTTCGCTTTAAACCGAAAATTAAAAAAATACACATCCAAAATCAAAATAACTATTCAAAATTGAATTAAATAATAAAATAAATCAATTTAACAATGTTTACATAATTTTATAATAAATCGATGAAATAACTAATATAAATATTGAATAAATAAATTAATATTAGTTTGTATTCATTGATTAATTATATTAATAATAAGTAATATAATATAAAATTATATGTATATAACAGTGCGATCAACCCCACAGTCTTTTAGATTCATAGAATGAACGGTTCATAAATCCAAATCAACATGAAAAAACTAAACAGAAATCAAACTGTGTATTCTCATACCTTTTTTTTCGGTACCGTTCGATACGAGTTTTGCCGAATTTTTCTTTCACCCTTGATATTTACATAAGTTCATATTTAAAGAAATAGTAATCAATAAAACTGAAATTAATTAAATTAAATAATAAAATAAAAATAATTACTTTGTCTGAATGGTCTGGTTCAGTCTTAACGATCTCCAATGGTCTAAGACCAAAATTAAGACTAGGACCGATAAGACCGTTAAGACAAGACCATTGGTTTCGGTCCACAAACTGTCCGATCTTTTTGGTTTGGTTATGGTTTGATCATGATCTAAACGATTTTTTTGCTAATCCCTAGACAAAAGGAAGGCCCTCGAGTACTTGGTAGAATCACTTGGTAAGTTAATATAACTAACTATGGCAAAAAAAAAGTCAATATAATTAACTAATTTGAAAAATTAATTGATTTTTCTTTCCATTCTACCCTTTTTTTCTACTAGCATGAAAAACTTTACCAAAGTTGAATAAGTTGAGTAGTACGTATTATAATATTTTGTTATTGTTTTCTTAGGCTTTGGTAATTCCAACAATGTGTATCCCATTTACATCGGAGACAACCAAATCGATGAAGATGTATTTAACGTATATATAATACACATATGGTATGGTGCATCATTTTCTTTTAAATACAAACGATTAATGTTTAATTTAAATTTGGTTTTGCTGGGCAAAAGACAAGGGACATGGATCCTTGTTACGAACCAAAAAATACATTAATTTATGCATAATACAAAACATATTTTTTATTATGCACGATATTTGTTTGTTCATTTCTATAAATTCATTTTTAATGATTCTTACTAAATCAACATTAATAATATTAGATATATTGATAAAAATAATAACGATACATAATGAAGGTGAAAAGTATATAAATATTCTATATTATCAACAACGTATATGAAAGAAATTCAAAATAATTATTAAATTTACTCATTAATATATAATAGTACATTTTTTTAATAAATCTGTTATACTAAATGTATTGAAGTTATTTTTTAAATTATTATTATTATTTTAATTGAGAAGACAATTTTATTATTAAGAAAACATATATTTATATAAAATACTAATTGATGATTGATGTCTATTATTATTCTATTTAATAAATTCATTCTACCTTTGACGGAAAATATTTTTTTTTAGTAAATTTAACAAGAGAGATGAACAAGGATAATACTATTGTTTTTACTTCTGAACGAACAATTATATTTATCCTGCTCTTGGTAAAAATGTATTTTTGGATTTTATATTTCAATTGTAGTTTATCATTAATATTGAAAATTTTCCAAACAGATTAATTCAATCATTTTATATTACAACTCTAAGTTAATACAATTTAAGAGTAAATTTATCGTATGTGCTATGCACATGCCAAGTTCACTAGTATTATTTAAACTTTTAGGTTATTTTTTAATTATATTAAGCTTTAGGGTATTTTTCGTCAACTTTAAAAAAAAATTGATGGAACTAATTTTTTTGTACAGTACATAAAATCTAACTAACAATTTGTTTAAAAAAATAACTAAAAAATTATATCACTCGTATGTAGTAGTAGAAGTAGCTATTTAATATTTCAACCTTAATTGTAGGGGTGAGCTCGACGTGCGGTGTGAGTTTTTCTATAAAAAAAAGCTCGAGACTAAAATTTTGGGACTCATGCTTAGAGAACCGAAACCTAGCCCGATTTCATCTAAACAAATCCACCTGAACGGGTCTTGCTTGACTCAGACCGGTCTCGGTCCTAGACCGACTTTTTCTCTAAACTAATGAAAGATAAAACTTTTAAATATAAAATATAATGCAAATATTATACCATGTCTCCAATACAAAACAAAATACAAATATCATATCAAATAATATAAAATTGTTCAAATTCCAAACACAACACTATACAGACAATAAATAATTAAAAAAACACAATACATGTTGATTCCAACTTATACTCGGCCCGAACCGGTTTATTCTATCTTTTGAATAAAAAAATGATCCTGAGCCCATCCCCGAGCTTGAGACAAAAAAAAAAGAAGAAGAAAAGGAACTTATGTTTTAACTCATTCTTAAACTCAAAACAGTCTCCGAATGATTTTTTTTCTCGGTCCACCGGTACTTTTTATTAACGCTACTTATTTCTATGAACGTGCGCTCTCCTAAAATATGCCCCTAAAAAATTCTCAAACGAGCTTACTATTTACCCTAATTACCAAGTCCCGCTCCCTCGCTACAGAAACAAAACGGATAGTTGAGTATTCATTCAATGGAAAAACCAATATATCAAACATCACATTATACCAATCTCGACTTTCTGAAGACGGGCGTGTGACTTTCAGACGCTTCTCTCTCCTAGGTTTGAAAACCCCTGTGAGCGATTTCTTCGGTGAATTTGTCTTTGCTGCAGTCAAGGACAATCAATATGCCAAGGACTGTTGATCGACAACGACATCCGTCCAATTGGAAGCAAGAATCTCATGCACTCACAGCAACAAAGCTACATGATAACAGAATCGCTGCCTTCGTTCGAAAACAACACAATCCAGAAACTTTCAGCACAGGTTCGGTAACCTTTTTTCTTCGCACCTTTTCCTGCGCTTGTTTCTTGCAGGTGAGACTGCAGTGACGACGGATGCTCCGCCCTATACATGGAAACCTACTTACCCAGCTCCGATGAACGGAATACACCCCGGAAATCTCGAATGCAACTGCCTTCGAATCCAGAGCTAGAAAACGTTAAGAGGTATGTCAGTATGATCATTGCTCAGAAGCACATTAAAACTGCTGCCATACATATTGTTCTCAAGCTTGCGTGGGCTAAGTATGACTCAGTAATGATATCAAATGTGTCGGATACGATTGTGATGCTTGAGTTCGAAAACGCAGAGGATCGAAAACAGATATTCGATCTATCTCCATGGTCGGTATAGGGGCATTGCTTGAGCCTGCGGAAGTGGGTTCCAAGCTGTGGTATCACAGCAGTGGAGTTCGAGTGGGTTCAAGTGTGGGTCCAAATCCACGAGTTGGGTTTGGACAAATACAGTGTGGCGAACGCTAGGAGGATCGGTGATCAAATTGGTACATTCATAGAAGCGGAGGAGGAGTTAGAGAGTCGTCACAATACATATATGCGACTGAAGGTGAATGTAAATGTAAACAGCCCGTTGATGGCAGGCTTTTGGTGGACTAAGTCGAAAGGCTAAGAACGATGGGCGAACATAAAATACGAACGCATATCGGATTATTGCTATGGATATGGGAGATTGGGGCACACGACTATGGCGTGTAGGGAGGAGATCACAGTGTCGGAAGTGGATCCAACAAAACCAATGTACGGGCCATGGGTTTTGGTGCAAAGACCAAAACCTACAAGGGCGAGGAAGGTGGGAGGTGGGCACAAGGAGGGGGAGGCAAGTCAACCGTCCGAACCAAGGAGGACATGGTTTGACATGATGAACCAAACCAACAAGTTTGGGGAGAGGAGTGATCGAACAAGACCTGAGAAGAGGGGGCACCGAACCTTGTCACGAGAAACCATTCGAAAGAGAAGATGTGGCGCAAGGCACCAAAATCATGGAATGGTCGGGAAGGGATGATAGAAGGGTGGGAGAGAAGATGGAACATTGGGCGCGGGGTAAACAGCATGAAGCTCAGCCGAGGGACGTGCAGGGGAGTGGGAGGGCTGACAGAAATGCAACCGAAGTGGAGAATATAGAGTCCGAACAACTGCATATCAAGAAATTAATTGTGCACCCTTTGTACAAGAAATGGACAGAGAAGATGCAGGTAGACCCAGTGAGCTGCTGGCAACCTGGGGGAGGAAGGCGTCGAAGAATACAAGAGATATACGAGGAGAAATTAGAAGTGGGGCAAAGGGGAAGCAGGCGGGACACTGAATCTGCAAAACCTGGGCCATACCCGATCATCATCCAAATGGTCGACGAAGAAACTCCCCAACTGATGAGAGTTGAGGGAGAAGGGAACGTGCTATAATATGTAGTGGAAACCCCACCCCATTCTCCTCCACAGAACATAGACAAAGAACCAAGGGGAATGGAGACGGGGTTGAGTCCATATTTAAAAAAGATGTCGTTAAAAAGAGCAAGGGTCGAGGAAGAGGATGAATCAAATCGCAAGAGATGGAAGGCGACCGAGCCCACACCACCACAAATGACAAAAAAGGATAGAACGCAAAAGACAAAGTTACGAAAGAAACTTAGTCAAAAGAGCAGTACCGGAAAAAAAAAAAAAGAGAAGTGTTGAGGAGAAATTTGATCAAGAATGCAGACTGGGAAGGGGTGGTAGGAAAGGCGGATGTGAAGGATGAAGAGGGTTCTGGTGGCTGTCCCAAAACAGCCATAGGGCCCAATGAACACGCTAGTTTGGAACTGTCAGGGTCTGGGGTCTTCCTTGACAGTTCGACACCTGAAAGACCTCATGAGTAGGTACAATCCGGAGATAATGTGCTTATTGGAGACAAAAAACGGAGAGGCCTACTGTGAGCGGGGACTGGAGAATGCCCACTATGTAGAACCAAGGGGTATATCGGGAGGGATAGCTCTTTGGTGGAAGAATGGGAACCGTATCAGTGTGCTAAGGGAGGACATAAACTTCATTGATACAAAAGTCAAGCTGAGAGGCTCGGGGTGTCAAATGTACATAACATGGGTGCACGCGGATACTGATGAGAGAAGAAGAAGAAGACAAAATTGGGATGAAATTAGGGGACTCCAGAGAGGCCCGAACGATCCATGGGTGTGTATGGGAGACTTTAATGCGATTACCCACCAACATGAGAAAGAAGGTGGGAGAAGGAAATCACAACGACAGATGGACTCATTTAGACAATTCATTGAAGATGTTGGTATGGAAGACATAGGATCAAAGGGATAGAAGTTCACCTGGTGTAACAATCGAATGGGGGATGAGCGGGTCTATGAGAGGATAGATCGGGTATTGATGAATGAGAACTGGCGATGGTCTCAGACCATTCACCACTAATCCTAATACACGATGGGGATAAGGTCCGGAGTAGGCGGGGTTTCGGTTTGAAGAAATGTAGACGGAGAACCAATAGTGTAAAGAGGTAATCAAAGAGGCCTGGGGAGAGATTAGGAGATGGGGTAGCAACCTATGGCCTAATCTGGGAAACTGCATGAGAAACTTGATGAAATGGAGTAAGGAGAGGTTTGACAACAACATGGTGGAAATGAGAAAAGCAAAAGACAGGTTGCGAGAAATTGGTACGGTTACACCAACAGTGACAAGTCAAGAAGAAGAGAATACCTTAAGGACAAGAATCAAGGGTTTGTGGAAAAAATAAGAGATATACTGGAAACAGAGGTCAATGATCAAATGGTTAAATATGGGGGACATGAATACTTTTTTCTTCCATATGACCACGATCCTCGAGAAGAAGGCGAAATCAGATCTCAAGACTACAAGATCGAAATGGGAACTGGATCACGAAGGAGGATACAATTAAGAAGGAAATATGGGCTCACTTTACCAAAGTGTTTGAGGCGGAAAATACATATATCGATGAGGATATTTTTTTATTGTGTTTCGAGCCAGATAACGGAGGAGATGAATGTTGAGTTATGTAGAGTTGTTTCAATGGAGGAGGTGAAGAGAGCGGTATTCCAAATGGGAGGATCAAAGGCACCAGGGCCAGACGGATTTCCGGTGGTTGTAGGAGCAGACGTCTTCACTGCGGTCAAATCCTTTCTTGAAACAGGTATGTTCCCATAAACCCTTACCCAAACTGATATTACCTTGATTCCAAAAATATTGAACCCGGTGTGTTCATCTGATTATCAACCTATTAGCCTATGTAATTTCTCTTATAAAGTTATATCAAACGTACTGGTGAACAGGGTTAAAGAGTATATCACGGACTTGATAACCCCCTTTCAAAGTGCATTTGTGGCTGGTAAACTAATACAAGACAACATAATGGTGGCACATGAGGTATTCCATCACTTGAGGCAGAGGAAAAGCGGGCATCATGTTGAATGCGCGCTGAAACTGGATATGCAAAAGGCCTATGATCGAGTGGAGTGAAACTTTCTATTGAGGAGACTGGAGAAGAGAAGATTTGGGGAGAAATGGATCGGGTGGATGAGGGCATGCATAACGACGCCCAACTATCGGGTCCTGATCAATGGGGCCTGTACGGGTTTCATCAGGCCAACTAGAGGACTAAAGGCAAGGAGACCCCTATCTCCTTACCTTTTTATTTTAATGGCGGATGTGTTGTCCCGACAGGTGGAAAGAGATAGGTGAATGAGAAAAGGATACAAGGGATTACCCTCAAAAGGGGTGGTCTGGAACTACACTACCTACTCTTTGCGTTTGACTCCCTATTCTTTATTAGGGGGACATTGGAGAATGCTAGGCGTCTTAAGGATGTAATAATGACATATTACAGGAGCTCGGGTCAGAAACTGAATGAACCAAAGTCCAGCCTCATGTTTAATCAGGGGGCCGATGGAAACAGGTGTAAAGACATCGAGGAGGCGCTAGGAATACCGTGTAAATCTGAGCAGGGGACATACCTGGGTTTGCCATCAGTATGGGGACGATCAAAGAGGGAAGCCCTGGGGTACTTGAAGACATGATTCCGAGATAAACTAAATGGGTGGAGATCTAAAGCACTCAACCAGGCGGGGAAGGAGGTGCTGATTAAATCAGTCATCACTGCTATACCGAGATACGTAATGAGCATATTCAAACTCCCTAAAACTTGGTGTAGGGAGGTGAATGCGATCATAGCGAACTTTGGTGGGGTCAATTAGAGGATAAAAGAAAGATATATTGGAGGAAATGGACAGATTTGGCCAAAACAAAGGAGGATGGGGGACTCGGTTTTCGGGAGCTTGAGACGTTTAATAAAGCCTTACTAACCAAGATGGAGGAGCGAATTGAACGGGAACCACACTCACTTTGGGTAAGAGTACTAAAAGGACTCTACTTTCCGAGGGGAAACTTTAGGGAGACGGGGAAGGGAGCTAGATCCTCATGGGGGTGGGCAAGCTTGCTACATGGGCGTGATACGTTGATCGAACAAGCTGGCTTATGGATGGTGGGCGATGGGGCGTCTATTCGGGCTAGAGTAGACCATTGGATACATACGAAACCAGGATTCAAAACCGATCAGACGGAAGGATGGAAGGCGAACTCGGACCTGCGGGTCGAGGCTCGCATTGTCCAAAACAAACAGCGCTGGAACGTGGACCTGGTTCGGGCACTAGCCACACCACAGGATGCGGAACTTATACTGGAAATGAATCTCCCCGAGGATAACAAACTGGACCACCTAATATGGCCTTACACCGATGATGGTTGAGTAACGGTCAAGACAGCATACCATAGGTTAAAGGAGAATGATGGTGGCCCTCCCACAGCCTTGGCAAGACAGCATACCACAGGTCTCGATATGGCGCGATGTATGGCAAACTAATGTGTTGCCCAAGGTAAAAACTTTCATATGGAAGCTTTTTACCAACCCTTTGCCGGTGATGGACAATCTTTGGAGACGTGGAATGCATGTGGAGCCTTGTTGCCCGGTATGTGGCCTGGACGAGGATGTCGAACACATGGTGGATTATCTACGAGCGAGAAGGGAAGCAACGGATACTGGACTCGGATCAAAGCAAACACAATGGGAGTTATATCTAGTTATGTGTTGGAACATATGGAAGGCTCGGTGTAAGATGGCCTTCGAAAACAAGCGACCGAACATACAAGAGGTCATTGAGCTAACACGAAGAGGCCACGAGGAGTTCAACGGTGCACGGACTACATCTCAGCTGAACCAACAACCTAGACAAGACCAGCTTTGGACTCGACCGAACCATGGGTATTTAAAGATAAATTGTGATGCGTCGTGGGATAGTCGAACCGGAGTTGCTGGAATTGGTGCGCTCGCAAGGGACAAGACGGGAACGTTGATAGGAGGTGCAAATAGAAAACTAAAGGGGCACAATATTGACGTGATGGAAGCGGAGGCGATACTTCTTGGAATGAAGATGGCAATAGAAAAAGGATGAAACAATGTTACAATAGAGTCGGACTCGAGACGAATCATGAGCAATTATAAGGTAGAGTTCAATATTGGAGAAGTGCAATGGTATGCTCAAAGATCCTCACAATGGTGAGGAATTTTGAGTCGTTAAATTGGTCAACGATTAGACGTACGACAAATGAGAGCGTCAACTGAATTGCCAATCAATCGAGATTGGTGTGTGTTTACAAAATTGGGTTCTACAACCCCCACCGCCACTTGTTATGTTAAGTAGTGAATGTAATTTGAGTTATGAACAATTTCCCCTTAAATGAAATGGAGTAATGTTTGATGATAAAAAAAAAAAAAAAAAAAAAAAATCACATTGAAATCTTTTTTTTAAATCGATGGTGCAGTAATAACACTGAAGAATGATATACAAATGTAAGCATCTCTCTCTCTCTCGAAACAAGGTGTTGGGAAGATGAAGAATCAAAGCTGAGGACAACCTCTGTAAAAGAAGAAAAAGTAAACAGCTTTTCTCTTGCATTTGTGATGAACCATAATCTCAATCGACACAACATGTGTTCATATGAATATCAAGAAGGGGAAGAAGTATTGTTGATCAAGGGAGACGAAGGAGGTTGAGGGCGTCTGGTTCGGCTTCTACCACGACTGCTGGAACGAGATGATGATGATGATGAAGACGAAGTCAATGGAGGGAACTTATGATTATTTGCACTAGTGACGTCACTGCTGCTGCTTCTGAGTTTCGCTTTCTCTTCCACCTTGTGATGCCGAACCTTGGTCGAGTATAATGTTGACGGAAGGACACAGTTGCAAAGGAAACCTAAAATAACACAACAACGAGCTCTTCAGCTACATTAGCAACAAGTCAATTTGGTGGTGAATATATTCATACCGATTCTAGCGAGACGATTGACCCAACTCGGTATTGGATTCCCAGTAATCTTAATGCATGCATCGTTGCAGAAGTGGTTGCAGTTCTTAGTGATGAGATTGTAAGCGTTGCCTTTGTATTGTTGTGATAGCTCTTCCATTACCGATCTCACCTGGCTCGGGACCATATCTGTCTTTCCAATCAAGATCGTCTTCCTAAATGTGAACCCTTCGCATTGTTTCGGTTCTCCTTCGAAAATCCCTGTTGTGGGGAATTCATGAGCTCCGAATGCATATTCCACTCCATGGACTGCAAAACAAAGACATGAAGTTTTGTGGATGGATTAACAGCTACTAGAGTTGATACAAAGCTTTCTCCAAGAATCAAGATCCACTCTTTATACAAGATTCAAGAGCAAGATGAAGGAAAGGACTCAGCAATCTGAGAGAGGATCAAAGATCAGAAAGTCTTGACACCAGTCACTAAAACCCAATACACATTCAATGCAAAATGCAGGATCGGAATGGTGCCTACGGATTCTGCATAATAATTATCAACTGCTTGAATCTTTTTACCCATAAAATTGTAATTAATTAATTTCAATCTGCTTTCATCTAGTCTATGCTACTGAATTACCAGCATCTCAAAGTTTTAACTTTCACAGATTTAAGCAATTTCTTCACTACCATACTGAGAGAGACATTTTACCCGAAATAAGTAGAAACAGACACTATCCAATACTCATAAACGAGATGGAGAAGTATAGAACACAAGGACAGAGCTAAGAGCGGGTGAAGGGGAAATTGTTCCCCTTAACTTTTTACGTTAAGCAATTTTAACTCTAATGTATATATATATATTCGATTTAGACTTTGTAAGTCTTATTACATTTGCCATCTCGGAAAAAAAATATTTATTTGTATTTACTCTGATTTTTAACCCCAGTGAACTGAATTCCTAGCTTTATATAGTCCATCAATCAAACCTCACAAGTCAAACCCAATATTCTAACATTATCAAAATCTTTCCACCAAGTGAAAAGTCTCACATTGGTGATTTTCAATCCGCTTTCAACTACCAAGTGCTACTAAGTCATCAGCATCTCAATGTTGTAGTATTTCATTAACTGATAAATTGAACTTCTTCACTGCCATAAATAATAGAGACAGATGGTAATAAGATATGGAAGATTTAACAATCGAGGAACATCATCAATTAAATCAAGATTAAATTATATCCAGTATTCATGTGCAGCGGTCAAACATCAAAACCCGAACTTGTAATTACCTCAGTTAGCAAAACCATGCAGATCTGTACTCTCTGCAACTAAAATCTCACAAGAAAATGGAAACAGTTGATATACCATCACTGACCTTGAACGCCAGAGTGATAAACGCCAAGGCCGACCCAGTAAGCGTATACATTGAATGGCGTCAGATCGTACACATTGAGGTAAACAGGCACAGTCCCTCCTTCACTTTCTCGCTCAAAGATTTGTCCTCTGCAGAGCATCTTCGATCCTTCCCTAATGTTTTCAGAATCCAAACACTCTCGCAGGACAGACACTACCCATTACCCCAAATTCAAAAAGAAAAGGAAAAATATTTCCTTTCCATCGCATTCGACTGATTAGAGGACTTCTTGGTGTTTACAGACAAGAAATTGTTCTGGGTGTGGAAAATAATTGACCTTCCACGTATTCAAAATTTGGCTGACCCTTCATTTTGCTTCTCTCATCTCATCTCATATATCCGCAGTCCTCAATAGCTGGTGAGATGTAGAGTATATGGAATTGGAATTTTAAAAAAAAAAAACAAAAAAAAAAACACATCGAATTTCGTGCAAAAGTAACGTACACTAATTATGGGTCGTAGTGGAACTGTCTTTATTTTATGAGGAGTTATAGTATTTTTAAAGGAAAGGTGTATCATTAGATCTGCTGCAAAATACTTTTGTTTATTCGGAATTGTGTTTCCATATATATATATATATAATATATATTCAGTAAAATTGTTCTCCATACTCTATATAAGGAGCTGGATGTTTTTTGATAAACTCCAAGGTCCAAGGTGCTTCTTCTTATTAGTAGGGACTAGGTTTAAAAGAATAGAGCTATATATTCATGAATCATTCGTATTTAATGCAATAAAATCCTCGCTGATTTTATCTCAAGTTGGGCTTATATAGCTATAGAGTCGAGTTAAACCATATTAGTGTTTCCAAATCTTTCTCTATATGTATACTTATAAATAAAGAGTTGTTCAATTCATCAAATTATTGCAAAGATTTATAATTAAAAAACCTTTATTTTTATTTAATTTTACAGAGAATAGCACTTATCCACCAAATTTTTAACCATTTTATTATTTAAACAAAAAATAAATTATTGCTAATTAATTTCGTTACATAAAGTTACATAAATTTACATGTGACGTTCATATACTATGTGAAAAAACAAACTATTTTACTTATATATATAGTATGCAATAAAAAATAAGAGAAAAAAAGAATACGAGAGGAGCGTTGGATATCAGGTGAGCCACCTTCCTTGATCGGGCGCACATCACCTCGAGACACCTTGGGCAAAACGTGCCACCGACAAGCCCCACTTGGCGCGTCACTCTCGCGGGATCAAAAGTTGTTGCACCACCTTCCAGCCTCTGCCACAGGGCGCGCCAGCTTCAGCCACAGGGTGTGCCAACCTCTGCCACAGGGCGCACCAACCTTGAGGTATTATTAACAGGAGAATAAGTTCTACGAATCTGCCCTTCGGTTAGAATCTAGATATCTAGCAGTCGCCTTGGCTTTAGCCTACCTCCATGTCATTGAAGGTTGAAATGAAGATGCATTATCTCTCTTGGAGCGGTATTTGGAAGACTAGTTTGATGCTTCTCTTCACGTAAAGCTAGCTCAAGTGTATCCTGCAACGAATATGCTGTAAGAGGCACTCTCATTATCAGTTTGCACTCAGGGGGAGTGGATCTAGATGCACCTGAGGAAGACGGAAGACAATGAGGTTGAGGATGATGATGGGACCATATGGCACCAAGTGACATACCAAGCCACTATAGCACCTACCTCGAGCCACCTAGGGCGAGACGGCGCGCCAACCTGACCCCCCACCTAACGCAGGTGCTCCACCAGGTGCGTCAACTGCTTCATCCCCGACACGTCAACTCTGCATGGGAGAGACACCTGGCGCCCCATCACTTCGAGCCACCTTCGAGGTCACCTCGCGAGAGTCTGTCTACCTGGTGCGCCATCTTCAAGGCCACCTGCGAGCTGACACCAAGTGGTGCCTCCCCGAGACCGGCCTGATTAGGACCGAGACCGACTAAAACCGAGATCGAAAGGGCAGATTTTTTTTCTGAAGGTCGAGCCCGGGCTCGATTTTGTTCGAAATCGGTCTCGGTCCTCCTGATATGAAGACCAAAATTTCGGGCTCGGACTCGGTCTTTCCAAAAAAATTAGGTCGTCCCGCCCGAGCTCACCCCTTGTCATTCATTATTAAAACAAAAAAGTGCCTCATTATATTATTATTTTTTCCATCCAATATTTATTTTATATTATGTCTAGTATTTCGTGAATATACATTTATTTTTCTTTTGTTTCCATGTTAGTCGAGCTCTAGTTTTAAACACAAAATATAATTTTGACGAGCGAGCATATACAGTTCAGACAAAAACAAATATTGCATTGAGAAATTTTCAAATCTAAGTTGCATTATGTCGGAGCCTTCATTTTGTTTTTTCATTTGTGATGGGGTTTATAAGGGACGCCTTATTTATTAAAACGGTTATATCACTGACCTTAACATAATCTTATTGATTTATACAATCCATTTATATAAGGCGTCGCCCATTAATATATGCGTGAGGCGTTAGCCCATATGAAGGCGTCGCCCATACAAAGTCAGGATAAGACCGCATTAAATGGAAGTCTGACATCATTAAATGGGAATAAATATCTCTGATATTTAATAAATAAGGACCCCTGTCCCATCCGAAGGTCAGTTTGACCTCAGTTAAACTGACTAACCAAGGTAAAAAGGAAGCACTATTCATCAGGTTAAGCAAAGCCTATAAATACCAGCATTCATTATCATTTATTACATTCAGATTTTCACCACATCCACATAAAAGCTCTTCAAAGCCTTAGAACTGACTTAAGCTTCGGAGTGGAATAAACGGGTCGACCCGAAGTTGTCATTTCTACGCAGGTCCAACCCGAAAGAGCGACGCCTGTAGAGAATAAGATTTACAGGATCCAACATCTGGCGCCGTCTGTGGGAAGCCTTGAGCAAAACCTTGTCATGGCTCCTACCAATACACAAGCTAAGAAAACTCAGCAACCAGAGGAAGGAAGTTCCCTCCACAATCTACAACAACACCTGACGCCTTTTGCTTTTATGCCAAGGTTTTGGGGAAGCTCAGGGGCGGCGCACCCAAGTGCTTCAACCCCAATGGGAGTCCAGGCTAGAGTACTGCCACCCCCGCAAAATCGGGCGCCGCTCCTACCCGCACAGTCTCATATAGCCTCATCTGGAGGAAGAGCACCCTCAGCAGTGCCTACTGCCCACGAGATCGTTACTCCAGCACTTATAGCTGCGATAGACGAGCTTTTGAATCGAAGAGAACTTATGGCTGTCGCCCGTGCAGCTCGTCTTAACGAGCATCATCGCACGGATGAAGCGACATCAGAACCTCGGGAGGTTCCCGTAGTAGGACTACCCGCTAAGGTAGATCCTTCGCCCAGAAACGCTGCTGCAACGCCGCCCTTAGTAGTAATGGCTCCACCTCAGAGTGAGGTGACCCTGGATAAAGTGAGGGAGCTTATTGATGAGGCAAAGAAGGAAGAACCTCGCAAAGTCATGCTCGAAGTGAGAGATAGGGCGTCACATCCTTTCACGGATGAAATTTTGGAAGTATAAATACCATCCGTTCCCATCCCTAGAATTGATGTGTATAGAGGGGAGGGTGACCTTGTGGAACATGTACAAACTCATGAATCTTCCCTATTGGGAAGATTAAAAAATGAAAAGCATTGTGCAATACTTTTTCCTTCAACCTTGAGTGGCGCCGCCTCTCATTGGTTCTTTGGATTACCCAAGGCTTCGGTCAAGTCTTGGACGGATTTGAAAGAGAAATTTATCATCCAGTACATGGGTGGTGAGCAATTGCTAAAAAACGTGGGTACTTTGGACCATATTCGGCAAGCAGGAGATGAGAGTTTGGGAGATTTTTACAAGCGCTTCAACCAGGCTCTAGCTAGTATCGATCAAGTTATCAAAGGAGGTGAGACTATTCGAGCCTTTGTTAGAGCGCTAGGTCCAAGGGGCTCAGCTTTACACGACAGTCTGAGTGTCATCCCTGTTCATACCATATCTAATCTGGCGGCGAGGGTAAAGTTATATATTGACTTGGAAATTGCCCGCGAAGGAAGAAAATCCTCCAAGGATCATCGAAAGGAGGTACAAGAAGGCAAAAGGCTAGAGCAGAAGCCACAAAAAAGTCATCCTCAGGATGACAGACGAAGTCGTCCCCAAGAGGATAGGCGCCGCCCCAATATCCCACGACCACTACGAGAAGTTTTCGAGGCTTTCACGCCCTTAAACCAGGACATTTCTGTAATCCTAAACGAAATGGAAAAGAAGGATTTGGCGTCGCCACCATTACCTCGCAGGTCAGGAGGACCTATGGGGCCTTATCACGAGCAGTACTGTCGATACCATCGGAGTAAGGGGCATATCACCGATAGTTGCAAGATCTTGAAGATAGATATCGAGGCACTCATCCAGAAGGGACTTCTCAAAAACTTCGTGGCCAAAATGGATCGCAGTCCCAGCCCACGGAGGGACAGGAGGGTGTCACCCAAGAGGGAGATGGGAGATGAGGGTTCAAGGGAGATGGGAGATGAGGGTTCAAGGGGTAAGCAAGGACATGTACGAGTGATCAGTGGCGGGTTTGCCTCAGGAGGAGAAACTAGTAGTGCTAGGGAGGTATACGCTACTCAGTTGTCTGGAACCTCTAAGGTAGGAAAGCGCCCTAGTTCACAAGAGGAAACTGATATTACTTTCAGGGAGGATGAGATGGATCACGTGACGTGCCCTCACGAGGACGCACTGGTCATCACTGCGGAAATTGCGGGATATGATGTAGAGCGAGTTCTTATCGACTCGGGATGTTCAACGGATGTCCTTTTTCTCGATGCATTGAAGAAAATGGGACGGAGTGAAAAAGACCTAAAAAAAGTGAACTTCCCACTTTGAGGCTTTACTTCAACTCCTACCTACCCTGTATGAGTCATTACCTTACCAGTATTTTTGGGTGAGGGATGGAAATCTTTGACAGTGGATGTCACCTTTGTCGTAGTCGACGCCCCTACCGCCTACAACGTAATTTTGGGACGGTCCACTTTGAATCCATATCAAATGGTTCATTTGACTTATCATCAACTCTTGAAATTCCCAACTCCTCATGGGATAGGAGTGGTAAAAGGTAATCAACCGGGGGCAAGGAATTGCTACGTGCAATCCACAAGGCACCGAGTATTAAAGGGAAAGGAAGCCTTATCCATCCAAGCAGATGAGGATTTAAGAGAAGGGAAGGTTCGCCCAACACCAGTGGAGGGGCTGGTAAAGATATGGATAGATGGCCCAGAAAAGGTCGTCCAAATTGGAGCGACGCTTCCGGAAGAGCAGGCTACGGCATTGACTCTCCTACTCATTGAATTTTGAGAGCTCTTTGCTTGGAAACCGAGCGATATGCCGGGTATAAGCGAGGAGATTATTACTCATGAGCTCAACATTGACACAGGTATCAAACCTATCGCTCATAAGCGACGACCGGTAAGAGAAGAAAAGGCCATCGCCATTCAGCAAGAAGTGGCAAAGTTGATTGAAGCTCGATTTGTCAAGGAGATCATTCCAAACATGGGTCGCAAACCCTATATTGGTGAAGAAAACCACAGGCAAATGGAGAATGTGTGTCGATTTTAGGGATTTGAACAAAGCATGCCTTAAAGATTCATATCCTTTGCCGCGAATTGACCAGCTAGTCGATGTCACCTCAGGACATGAGTTATTGAGCTTCATGGATGCCTATTCAGGGTACAACCAGATCAAGATGGCACCCTGCGACGCTCATCACACAGCTTTTTATGCAGATAGTGATATATATCACTATACTGTTATGCCTTTCGGACTCATCAATGCTGGAGCCACCTACCAAAGGATGGTCAACAAGCTTTTTGCAGGCATGATAGGTGTAAACATGGAGGCTTATGTCGATGATATGCTAGTGAAATCCATCAAAGGCGTCGATCATACAGAGGACCTCAGGAAAACTTTCGAAGTTAAGAGGACCTCAGGAAAACTTTCGAAGTTATGAGGCTTCATCAAGTGCGATTAAACCCCGCCAAATGTGCATTTGGGGTCCAATCCGGAAAGTTCTTGGGGTACATGGTGAGCCAAAGGGGATCGAAGTAAATCCCGAGAAGCTAAGTGCTATTGAGGGCATGAAAACTCCCACTTGTCACAAGGAAGTACAAAGTCTGAACGGAAGGTTGGCGGCGCTAAGCAGATTCTTATCCAAAGCTGGGGACAGATCCCTACCCTTCATCCAAGTATTAAGGTCCAACAAAAAGTTCGAGTGGACTTCAACATGTGAAGAGGCGTTTCAAGAGCTGAAGAAGCATCTTCGAACCCTACCGCCATTGGCTAAGCCAGAAAGAGGCGACGCTTTAGTTCTCTACTTAAGTGTCAGTCCAGTGGTTGTAAGCTCTGTACTTGTAAAGAACATAGAATCTGGCCAGGTGCCAGTTTACTATGTATCTAAAGTCCTTTCAAAGGCAGAAATAAACTATGTAGAAGTTGAGAAGTATCTCTTTGAATTGGTAGTTTCTGCTAGGAAACTGCGCCCCTACTTCCACGAGTATGAAATCACTGTGCTAAATAACCAACCACTAAACCATTTCCTTCAAAAACCAGATGCGCCTGGAAGGATGATAAAGTGGGCGATAGAGTTAAGTGAATTTCGAATCCAATTTGCTCCCAAAACAGCCATAAAAGGTCAAGCTTTGGCAGACTTCATAGTCGAGTCCACACATAGCCAAGAAGAGGCATCACCAAATACTTTACCTTCGATCACTAAGGAAGAAGCCTCGCCTGTATGTAAATTATATACAGATGGATCTTCATCCATTGAAGGTTCAGGGGCTGGATTGGTGTTAACTCCACCAGATGGAGGGGAATCTTTAAAATATGCCTTGGTTCTAACCTTTAAGGCCACCAACAACGAATCTGAGTACGAGGCGTTGATTGCGGGTTTAAGGATAGCTAGAGGCATATGCATTAAAGTCATCAAGGTGTATTGCGATTCCCAACTTGTGGTCGATCAAGTCAAGGGGGAATATGCAGCTAAGGGAAAAATGATGAAAAAATATCTAAGCGAAGCCAAAATTCTGATTGAAGGCTTCGCCCAATTTGAGATTAACGCCATTCCAAGAGAAGAAAATGAAGAACCAGATGCTTTGAGCAAATATGCCTGGCAGCCAACACCTTTAAAGGTTCATTTTGTCGAAACTGTTTCATCTCATGAAACCTATGAATGTCTTAACATTCATAGCATCGATACATGGGCGACGCCTATAAAGGCCTATCTACAATCAGGAATTGAACCTTCGGAGGGGGCAGAATTGAAAAGAATGAGGCGTATAGCACCAAGTTATACCTTGATTGAGGGAATCCTTTACAAGAAGGGATTTTCTACGCCTTTCTTAAGATGCGTCGCCCCACTTGAAGCTATTACTATACTTAGAGAATTGCATGAAGGATATGATGCTTGCCATGAAGGGGCTAAATCCATTGTTCGGAAAGCCTTGAATCAGGGGTATTATTGGCCGACAATGGCAAAGGAAGCATAAGAAATGGTGAAAACGTGTGAATCATGCCAAAAGTACACTCCAAGGATTGGGCGTCCCTCATCAGAATTGATACCTATACACGTCGCCTGGCCTTTCGTGCAATGGGGAATCGATTTGATGGGTCCATTTCCCAAGTCTAAACAGAAGTGCTATATTATAGTAGCAGTGGATTACTTTTCAAAGTGGCTAGAAGCTAAAGCTTTGGCGTCGACTACGGAATTCCAAGTAGTAAAATTCCTGAAATCTAGGATTATTTCTAGATATGGAATTCCGAGCGTTCTTGTCAGTGATAATGGTCCCCAGTTTGCTGGAAGGGAGCTAAAATGCTTTTGTGAAGAGTTACACATTGACCATAGCCATGCCTCGGTAAGGCATGCCCAGACAAATGGGCAAGTAGAAGCAGCAAACAAAGTTATTCTCAATGGTTTGAAAAAGCGTGTAGACGCTTTGAAAGGAAGATGGAATGATGAATTAGATAATGTTCTCTGGTCCATTAGGACAACACCAAAAACATCTACGGGTGAGACACCCTTTGGATTGGTGTTTGGTTCGGAAGCTGTTGCTCCTACTGAAATAGCAGTATCATCGCACCGAGTAATTCATTATGAGGCGACGCCTAATGATAAAAAGAGGCGTGTCGAAGACTTGGTGGAAGCTAAAAGATGGATCTCTGACAAAACTCAAGGACGAATGAGTCTAGCCACTGCTAGATATTATAATCGGCGAGTGTTATCTCGCTAATTTTTCGTAGGGGAGATGGTATGGAGAAGAAATTAATTCTCACACCTGGATAGACTGAATAAACTTTCCCCGAAATGGGAAGGACCCTATAAGGTCGTCGCTGTTCCCCACCCCAACGCCTATGTCTTGGAGGATGAGGAGGGAAGAAAGCTAATGAATACTTTCAATGCGGAGCATTTGAAAAAATTCCATGCTTAGATTATAATGTACAATGCCATTGTAAATATATCAAGTATTTGCAAGTATTTGAATATTACTAATGAGTATTGCAAGTTATGGAAGTCATTAATTCAAAGATTCGATTAAGAAAGTCGACGCCTTGATAAACATGCCTTGATTATCTAAAAAAGTTAAAAGATAATTTACAAGGGAAAATGTTCAAGCGCTAAAACTACAAAAACAAAGACTTAAAAATCGATAACATATCCTAATTGCCCTTTGGAGGAAGAGTCTGGGCTGGACTCTCAGTGCTGGGATCTGGCGTCACTCTCTTCTGCCCAACCTTAGGAGCGCTGGTGGTGGATGGCGTCACTTTAGAAGAAGAAGCCTTGGCCTTTGAAGAAGCAGCCTCAGCTTCCTTATTCTGCTGCTGCATCCGCAAAAAGGCTTTAAAGCCTTGTACCTGATCCAACGGGAAGTCCGGTTGAACCTCACGGATCTGGGCAACCAAGTTTCCGTATACACGGATGATCTTGTTGACCAGATGCCTCTCAGCAGCTTCCTCGAAGGCAGCAGTCTTCTTGAAAGAGGTCACCGCCTCCACCTTGGCTGTCTCTAGTTGAATGAGCGCCGCCTCCTTCTCCTTTTGAATAGCTTGGAGTTGGGCAAAAGCTGGCTCTTTCTCCTTCTAGGCAGTCTTAGCTTGTAGGAGCGCCGCCTCCTTGTCTTTGGTCGCAGTGGACAAGTTCTTCTCGGCCCGGCGAGCATTCTCCCTGTTCTGGTTGGAAGCCTGTTCGCACTCTGCCAGTTGTTGGGCAAATTTGTTGGCCTTGTCCATAGAAAATTGAGCCTTCTCCACAGCTCCATCCTTCAACTCGACCTCCTCATCTAGGCGTCGACGAAGGAAGGCATTATCCTCTTCCAGCTTAGCCTTCTCCTTCATCCAGTCAGCCTTCTCCTTTTCCAGATGAGCAGCTTTGGCAGCCTTTTGTGCATAATCCTCCATAACAGCACATTTATGGGCCAAGTGTACTGCTGAGGCGCCGACTTCAGTCTCGGTAGCCAAAAGCTATAAATGAAAAAGGGGTTAGACATATAAAAGAATGCAAAAATCCAATAAGTAAAGTTGAAAAATCTTACAGAGGCTAAGGAGGTAAGGTGACTCCTAACAGCCCCTTCGACCCATTGGGGATCGAAGTGGAGCTGGCGACGAACTCCATTCAGCACTGACCCACTCACGATATGAAGAGCCAAGTCTGAATGAGCAGGGGTTCCATCAAGAAGCTTCGCTTGAAGCGATGTCCCCTCTGGAATGTTGGCCCCTTACAGGCGACGCCACGGTTCCCAGTTCATCAGGCGATTCTCTGGGATAGGTGTCTCGTGCAGGTGCCGCCTCAAATCGAATTCAGGGCCTTCAACAGGACCCAAAGGATTCATTGAGCCAGGCGGAAACATCTGGGGAGTCGCTGGACGGACATGCGGTTGAGCAGATGGCCTTGGAGACAGTTGGCTCTGTGACGCCTGAGGCATGGTAGGTGTCACTGGAGAGGGGGACCTTGGAGGCGGAGCTTTTCTAAGGGGTAAGGGATCAAGGGTGGAAGTAGAAAATACCCCACCTCCTGGCGACGGTCCAGAGCCTAAAAATAAAGTAAAGAATAAATTAACCGAAGCCTTTACAAAACAGTACAATTATTATCAAAATAAAGAATACCTGTTGGCGGCGCCGTTTCTTCTGTACTCTCATCCAACACTATAGTGTTTGAAGGATCAGCAGGGTTGATCTTATCTCTTTTTGAGCGTCGCTTCGGAGCCATGGGTTTTACCTTGTGTTTCTTCTTGGATGGTTCTTCTTCTTGAATGGGAGGAAGAACTCCAATCGACGCCTGGTCATAGCATCCAGAGGGTTGAAATAAGTAATCAAAATCAAGTCCATCTGCAAATAAGAAAAAAGAGATGGATTAGAAAGATACCCAATCAATCTCTGTCTGAAAAGTCGACGACTTTATGGAGGCACTAGCAAGCATCGCCTCAGTTGTATCCTTGGATATAAGGGAGAGTTGTCCTTTGGAATGTGCCTCATATATGAGGTTAAGAGTATCTAGGTCTTCTTCTGAGTATTCAGTAAAGGAGGGTAGAGGATCGGTTCGAAGATTTCTAAGAGCCCAAGCGACGCCCCCAAAGAAGAAGAAATATTTGGTTTTCCAATTTGAGTTAGTGGATTTAAAACCACTAACCAAAGGTTTTTTGGCGTCCCAGAACCAAGGGTATTGACCAAGGCGTCGCACATTCCAGCCTTTTGACTCAGGGAAACGGGTTTGAGAAAGAAAAACGCCAAAGGCGTTGAACTGAAGGCGGTAGAAGGATCGGAATAAAGACAGGGAATAGGGCCAATTATTTTCAAAACATAGGATACTAAACCCTACCCACATACGTATGGCGTTAGGTATCAATTGGGTAGGGGTGATACCATAATAGCGACAGAGTTTTATTAAGGCGTCGCAGAAAGGGAAGCGAAGCCCCACCTCTATTTGAGACAAATAGATCGTGGCTTCGTCAACCCTAGGAAAGCATACCCTGTCATCGCCCATGGACTCATGGTATGGGAATCGAGGTCGGTCCTCATTACTCATACCCGAGGTTTCTACGGCCAAAACGAAGTTTTCTCGGGTAAGAATGTTCTGTTTAGGGTCGATTGCAGGAAGAGAAAAGTTGAGATTCTTACTAGGAATGTTTCTGGAAGATGCCATGATTTTATTCGAAGATTAAACTTCTGTTGGATGGCGACGCTCCTCTTATAAGGCGATGACTATCTGATTTTAGAGAGAGAAACTAGAGAGAAGGCAAAGCAAAAAGATTCAAAAGTGTTCAGAATGAAGGGGCCACTTCCTTTTATAGTGGACCCATGAAGACGGAATTCGAAACGTCACCCATAGATGACCGTTGGATTGAAGCGGAATTTGAAACGTTGTTTTTGATCTGACCGTTAGATTGCAACGGTCACATGGATTACTAACGTCATCAACTGTTTTATTCAAATTCAAACAAAACCAAAAATATCAAGCAATGAGGACTGTTGGATCAACAGAGATCACACGGATTGCTGACATCAGAGGGGCAGATCAAACGGTTTCATTTTTGAAAGAATTCAATTTTGAATTTTTTTGCCAGGAAATTGTGGAATTCCCTCCATTAAAGGCTCATCGACGCCTAGAAAATCCCAGGTGTATCAACACCTGGGAAAATTAAAGGCTCATCGACGCCTAGAAAATCTCAGGTGTATCAACACCTGAGAAAATTAAAGGCTCATCGACGCCTAGAAAATCCCAGGTGTATCAACACCTGGGAAAATTAAAGGCTCATCGACGCCTAGAAAATCCCAGGTGTCAACACCTGGGAAAATTAAAGGATCATCGACGCCTAGAAAATCTCAAGTGTCAACACCTGGGAAAATTAAAGGCTCATCGACGCCTAAACAATTCCAGGTGTATCATCACCTGGGAAACTAAAGGCTCACTAACGACTATGAAATCTCGTAGCAAAGCGACGCCTTAAAAAAGGAACCCAGTTGAGGCAAATTAAGACTTCTATAAAGTCGCACTTATAGAGAGATTCTATCCAACCAGGATTGATACTCCTGCTTGGCTTGGGGGGCAGATAATGGGGTTTATAAGGGACGCTTTATTTATTAAAACCGTTATATCACTGACCTAAACATAATCTTATTGATTTATACAATCCATTTATACAAGGCGTCGCCCATTAATATATGCGTGAGGCGTCAGCCCATATGAAGGCGTGGCCCATACAAAGTCAGGATAAGACCGCATTAAATGGAAGTCTGACATCATTAAATGGGATTAAATATCTCTGATATTTAATAAATAAGGACCCCTGTCCCATCCGAAGGTTAGTTTGACCTCAGCTAAACTGACTAACCAAGGTAAAAAGGAAGCACTGTTCATCAGGTTAAGCAAAGCCTATAAATACCAGCATTCATTATCATTTATTACATTCATATTTTCACCACATTCACATAAAAGCTCTTCAAATCTTTAGAACTGACTTAAGCTTTGGAGTAGAATAAACGGGTCGACCCAAAGTTGTCATTTCTACGCAGGTCCAACCCGAAAGCGCGACGCCTGTAGAGAATAAGATTTACAGGATCCAACAATTTGGTATTCAGAATTATTCACTTATTAAATAGTGAAAATACAAGTAAATCAAATATTATTATCTATTGTCGGAGGATAAACTCACACCTAAAGTTAGAAGACTTAATTTACTTTGTAGTGTTAAAATACATGGGGCAGGCTTCATCTTTATTGGGCTTGTGTTATTTTGATGCGGCCCAAGCTTTTAGCAGCCCAGTTGAGCAGCCCAATCTTTTGCAGCCCAGTCGTGTTCAATCTGCGTATTAATCCAGAAGCTTCCGCGTGACTGTTCAATTCCTTTCATTCATTTCAGTCTTCATTATGTTTATTAGGGTTAGGTGTCTTCTTGGTTTCTTGACTCCGTTGAGACGGTTGTTCTTCCGTCGCGCCTTTCTGTTTCCTCTCTTCAATTCTTTGTTATTTCTGTATTCAACTTCTAGATCCTTAGGTATTTAAGGGGGGGAGGTTGCCAGATGAAGAAACCAACCTTAATGATCCCCAAGTGCTGCTGTTGTGATTTTTTTATTTCAGTTGTTTGAATCGGTTCGTATAGATTCATCCGTTCAGATTTTATCATGGTATCAGAGCCGAAAGGCTAAAAGAACGGTTGATTTCTCCGATTCAGGTGTTTTTATCCAAGTTCTTCTTGGATTTTCTGAGTTCTTATCTGTTCATGTTATGTTAGTTTGTTATTTTTCTCAAACTAACTGTTTTCTTTTGGTATTACCTTCATCTGGCAACCTATATGCGTATTATGTTTTTGTTATCTGCAATATTCATCTCAAATCTGTATATTTGTTCTATTGTATGATAATTGATTCAGATCTGTATATGTTTCGTTGTTTTTTTTACCAGTATATTGGTTGGATCTTGATCTTTGTTATTCTGCGGATATTTGTGTGAATATTCGCTGTTGATATTGTTCTTGTTCCTATTGATTAGATTCATGGTTCTTTCAATCGTGTCTTTTTGTTGCTGTGCATATTCTGTTTTCTGTTTTCTGTTTTCTTACTGCTGTTCATATTCTATTGTTCCGTTTTTACTGAGGTTCTGTTAGATCTATTTTTCTGCTGTTTTTTTTACCATGGATGAGGAAAAACCTGTTAAAGAAGCAAAAAAAGGTGATGCTGCTGATGATGAGCATGATATTTTAGCTTATGTTGATTTTCATCATCCTTTGTTCTTGCATGCAAGTGATAATCCTGGTGTTAACATGATATTTGTTGCCCTAACTGGTCCTGAAAATTATGCTATGTAGAGTAGAGCCATAAGATTTATGCTGTAAGGAATAAATAAGTTAGGATTTATCAATGGAACTTGTACGCGTGATGATTATGACCATGTTTTGCACCATTTATGGGATAGATGTAATGCTGTAGTTATAGGATGGCTTACGAACTCTATATCTAGTTATCTTGCCAGTGGGGTAATGTATACTGAAAATGCATTTCTCGTCTGGAAAGAACTTAAAGAAAGATTTCACAAAGTAAGTGGTCCTAGAACATATCAGTTGCATTTAGAGATTATCATGTGTCGGCAAGGTTTAGATTCTATATCTACTTTCTTTTATAAATTGAAAGTTCTTTGGGCTGAATATGATGGTGCTTGTGCTCTTCCTTTTATAGAAGGAGAACATTTTAAAAAACATATTGAGCATAAGGAAAACCAAAGACTCTTTCAATTCTTGACTGGTTTGAATGAAAATTGTGCCAATGTTAGAAGTCATTTGTTGCTTTGAACTCATTTGCCTTATGTGAATCAAGCGTATAATCTGTTAGTGCAAGAGGAGACTCAAAGAGGTGTTTATTGTACTATGCATGCATCTTATAACCCTAATTCTGCGAATGTGTCTCTAAATTTGGATAAGCTGAAAGGAAATTTAAATTTAGAATGCACATTCTGCAAGAAACGGGGACACACTGTGGACATATATTTTTCAAAAGGGTGTGATTTTTGTAAGAAAAGAGGTCATGCCAAAGACAATTGCTTCAAGTACAAAGAATAACTTAAACAAAAATGCTTAAATTCTAAAGCTAATGTTACCTCCGTGAAGAGTGGTGACATTGATTCTGTTATTTCTAACTCTACAATTGATGTTAATATGAGTGTTGGAGTTCAGGGAGGGATCACTCTTACTCGTGATCAGTTTGAAAGGATTTTACAAACCTTTAAAGGTGGAGGAGGCATTGCAGCCGGAGCAAGTGCAGCCACACCTTCTGACCCGCATGCAAATACTGCTGGTATATCTCTCAATTCAATCTCTGTGTGTGAAAAAGATAACTAGATCCTAGATACAGGAGCAACCAATCACATGACCAACATAAATGATTGGTTATGTGAGATTAATGATGCTCTTGATATCAAGGTTTAGTTACCTAATGGTGGATGTTCAAGGGTTAAACAAATTGGCAGTATTTTTATTGATTCAGAAAGAAAGTTGCAGAATGTTTTATACATACCAGATTTCAGATATAAGCTTCTTTCAGTCTCTAAACTTACAAATGATTTAAACTGTTCTGCAATTTTCTATCCTGACCTTGCAATCCTGCATGACCTCTCAAATGGGAAGGTCTTGGGGACTGGTGATGAAAGGTCTGGATTATACTTCGTTCGATTGTCTGCAAGTTCTGTTGGATTTGTTATCAGTAGTTCTATTGTAAATAATGCAATATTGTGGCATTTGCGATTTGGGAATGCCTCTTTAAAGGCTTTAGAACATGTTGATGGTTTGAATTTTGTAAAGCATGATGGTTTGAATATACATGATTGTGCTATTTGTCCCAAGGCAAAGATTGTTAGATCTCCTTTTCCTGTTTCGGGTACCAAATCTGATGCTATATTTGATCTTGTCCATGCCGATGTTTGGGGTCCCTATCATAGTCCTACTCATGATAATAAGCGTTTTTTTTTTCTGACATTGGTGGATGATTTTTCTAGAGTGACTTGGATCCACTTAATGCAATTTAAATATGATGTGTTTCTTGTGTTAAGAGGATTTATTGCTATGATTGAGACCCAATTCAAAAAGAGGATCAAGTGATTTAGGACTAATAATGGTAGGGAAATTTTTAATGAGCAATTAGACAACATGTTGCATGATAAGGGCATTATTCATCAACGTAGCTACCCTTATACTCCTCAGTAGAATGGTAAGGCGGAAAGAAAGCATAGACACCTCTTGGAGGTGGCTAGAGCTCTAAAACTGCAAGGATCAATAACAAACATTTTTTTGGGGGGTTTGTGTCCTTACAGCTTGTTATCTCATCAATCGTATGCCATCTAAGTTGTTGAAAGGGAAATCTCCCTTAGAGATATTGCATGGTAAGAAACCTGCATTCAGCCACCTTAGGGTTTTTGGCTATTTGTGCTATGCCCAAAATATGTCGGTTACTGACAAGTTGGCTTCCAGGGCTATCCCTTCTGTTTTTATGGGATACTCTGAGACTCAAAAAGGATACAAACCCTATGATTTAAGTGATAATGTTTTTTCATAAGTAGAGATGTTCGTTTCAATGAGAGTGTGTTTCCTTTTGAGAATGGTAAACTTGATCAACAACCCATATTTTTTGAGCATTATGATGATAACTCCAATGATGGTAATCCCAGAATTAGGGATACTGAGGAGAATGTTGGAGATTCTGTTGCAGGTAATCCAAATGATGAAGATCAGCGTGATCTTGACGGAACTGAACCACATGAAGGTTCAAATTTGACTCTGATGGAATCGATCAAATCACTGAAGAATCTAGAAAGCCTCTTGTCAGCAAGTCTGGAAGGACCATCAGACCTCCTATTTGGATGAAGGACTATCAGGTGTTAAATATTTCTTATCCTCATTCAATTGAAAAATATATATATTATGATGGGTTATTGAATGAATATCAATGCTATTTGACATCGATTTCTAAGATGGTTGAACTAGAAACTTTCAGTGAGACGATAAAAAATGAGTCCTGTATTGAAGCCATGCAAGATGAAATCAGGGCTCTTGAGGAGAATGGTACATGGGAATTGGTTCCAATCCCAAAAGGTAAATCTATTATTGGGATAAAATGGGTTTACAAGTTGAAATATAAATATGATGGTAGTTTGGCCAGATATAAGGCTAGATTAGTGGCTAAAGGGTATAATGAAAAATTTGGGATTGATTATTTTGAGACTTTTTCCCCTGTGGTTAAAATGAATACTGTGCGAACCATTCTGAGTTTAACTGCTATATGTAACTGGCCTCTCTACCAAATGGATATGCATAATGCATTCCTGCAGGGTGGTCTTGATGAAGAAGTTTATATGCATGTTCCTGATGCTTCAATAGTGAAAAATCTGGTTTGGTTTGCAGACTTAAAAGACCGCTTTATGGATTGAAACAAGCCAGTAGGCAATGTAATTTGAAATTATGTGAATCTCTTATTAAAGCTGAATATGTTCAATCCAAACTTGACTATTCATTGTTTACTAAGCATGATGGTGCTGATCTTGTTGTGCTTCTGATATATGTTGATGACTTGCTTATATCTGGAAGTAGTTCCAGATTGGTTGATGATTTGAAGCATGTATTAGAATTGAATTTTAAGATGAAAGATCTAGGTGAGTTGAGATATTTTTTGGGTATTGAAATAGCTAGATCTGAAAAAGGCTTGGTTTTGTCGCAAAGAAAATATGCTCTGGAATTAATTTATGATGTTGGGCTATCAGGTGCCAAAATTGCTAGAACCCCTATGGAGCAGAATTTAAAATTGACTAGCAGAAATTATGATAATCATCTGGATATTAATAAGGATGTTAAAGGCCTAGATGATGTCAGCCTATATAAGAGACTGATAGGAAAATTATTGTATTTGAGTATTACCCGTCCAGACATAACATTTGCGGTGCATAATTGAAGCCAATACATGCAGGACCCGAAGGAATCTCATTTGAATACAACCCTACGAATAATAAGGTATGTAAAGCAGGAACCAGGTAAGTGAATTCTTTTTTCTAGTAGTTCTGAGCCGAACCTAATAGGATATTGTGATTCCGATTGGTCTGGATGTGTTGAGACTAGAAGATCTGTTACTGGTTTCTGCATATTTCTTGGAAAAACTCTGATTTCTTGGAAAGTAAAAAAGCATAAAACTGTTTCTAGATCTTCAGCAGAATCAGAGTATAGAAGCATGGGTTCAACTTTATATGATATTGTTTGGCTTAGAAATTTATTGAATGAGTTGGGTTTTAAGCAAACAGAACCATGTATTTTGCACTGTGACAATAAGGTTGCTATTCAAATAGCCAATAACCCTGTTTTTCATGAAAGAACAAAACATATTGAGATTGATTGTCACTATATTAGAGAAAAACTGTTGGATAACATTTTGGAATTGAGGCATATTAAGACAGGTAACCAGTTGGCCAATATTCTCACAAAAGCATTGGGGAGTCAACAACATTATCATCTATGTGACAAACTTGGTATGTGAAATCTTTTTGGGAGACATGGGGAGTTAACTTGAAGATTTGGTCCATGATGCTGTCAGCCTGAGGGGGAGTGTTAAAATACATGGTGCATGCTTCATCTTTATTGGGCTTGTGTTATTTTGATGCGGCCCAATCTTCTAGCAGCCCAGTTGAGCCGCCCAATCTTCAGCAGCCCAGTCGTGTTCAATCTGCGTATTAATCCAGAAGCTTCCGCGTGACTGTTCAGTTCCTTTCATTCATTTCAGTCTTCGTTATGTTCATTAGGGTTAGGTGTCTTCTTGGTTTCTTGACTCCGTTCAGACGGTTGTTCTTCCGTCGCGTCTTTCTGTTTCCTCTCTTCAATTCTTTGTTATTTATGTATTCAACTTCTAGATCCTTAGGTATTTAAGGGGGAGAGGTTGCCAGATGAAGGAACCAACCTCGATGATCCCCAAGTGCTGCTGTTGTGATTTCAGTTGTTTGAATCGGTTTGTATAGTTCATCCGTTCAAATTTTATCAGTTAGAATGTTTAACTTTGTTATGTTTTAATTACTTGACGACCAAACTTTCTATCATTTGAATTAGTAGTTGTAATAGGCAAATATTTTTTGACATAGGTATATACGTACTGAAGGTGACAACACGCAAGTGTATCAATCTGTTGAGTGATTATTCAATTGTGTGTCCGGTAACGTTTAAGGGCTAGGATTTCATATTCAAAATATAGTATCAAGCTAATGAAGCTTTGATTCTATTTAATTGTTCCATCCTTGGCTTTCTAATATTTTTTCTGTTTCATTGAGTTATTGCTCCCTCTTGTTTGTGGGTACGTTGTTATTCTATCTTTACTGAATCATTTTAATTCAGAAGAAATTTGATTTTTTAGGATTGAATCACTTCAATTTGGTGTATTAATCTATTTTTGGAATCATTTAAAGATATTGTGCCTGCTAATTCTCTTCATCTGGATCTATTGATTCCATTGTTGTTAAGCACGAGTTGACTTTTAACAGTTCTAGTACTGTGGCTGATGTAACACCTTCTCGGTTGGTGTTTCGTAACAATTATCCTATATCCCTTCATTTGTTTGACAAACTATGTTTGTCTCACAATTCAGAAAAACTTATTGGTGTTGAGACTTACATGTTTTTTAGCAGAGCTATGTACGTTTTGTTGCTCGTTAAAAGTAAATTGAATTTGTGGATGGATCTAGCCGTAAAAATAATTTATGAATTGCATCCGCATCAAATTTGTTATAGGTGTAATGCCTTGGTGTTTGCATGGATCATGCACTTTGTTTTTCGTAAATTGATGACAAAAATTATTTACTCTTGCAGTGTTTATTGGTTCGAGAAGATCTTAAACAAAGGTTTAACAAAGTGAATCATTCTAGAATATTTCAATTTCATCATGAGAGGTGTTTAGCACAGTAAGTCGACTTTATCTGCATATTTCACTCGTAAACGCATGGTATTAGGGGTGAACGGTTCCGGGTACCCTGTAAATTTAGGGGTTCCCGGAACCTACCCAGTATGTAATAGAGTATTTAATTTTGGAACCGAAACCTACCCGTTTAATTTTGGAACCGGAACATACCCGAAACCTGTTTGTACAAACGGTTTTGGGTACCCTGTTAGGAAGTTGTTTCTTTATTTTTTTTCAAAAAAAATCGGTTCCGAAGCCAAAGCCTTTTACAATTCCAAATTACAATCCAAACCGTATGTCATGAATCAAACTAATTACATATCCGATCATGATAATGCAACTACCTTAACACATGCTTAGTTTGTAATGTCATTAGCACAAAAATGATTGCTCAAGCCTATGCAAACATCCTTTGTTACTCAGCCAAAGCTTCCTCCTCGCTCATTGTAGCCATAGTGCTCCATTTTGCTCCTTTTAGAGAATCTTGCTAGATTAATCAAAAGGTTAAGGAAAAAGATCACTAATCTATTCAAATCTTATGCATAAAAAATGAGGTGTAAAAACTGAAATTAGCATGACTTGCTGCTAAACACTTAAAAACAACCACAGAGGCAAACAGATTCCAAAGAAAGAGACAAATATAGTGATGGTAACTTGGTAAGATACATAATGGGAGAATTACCATGGTTTGGATTCTGTGTTGTTCATATGTAGCATAAACATCCTCAATGTAATCTCCAAATCCTAGAACAAGGGAAACAACAATTAAAAATTTACATGAGTTTAGTGATGAGACAGATCCTCTAAACGTGTCTCTCAATTGCCAAAAAAAATAAATTAACAATGAATCTTCAATTTGCAATGGATGCAAAATGGGAATGAGATCATTGTCCAAAGCAAACATTTTGATACCCACTCAGGCTGAGGCTGAGGTTCGCCAGTTCCCTAAAATTTACCCACGTTCTGAAAATTTCTGATTTGATTAACATAGCTGCTACAAGACTGACGCATGATGACTAAATTGATACGCCATAACATATTAATTAGAATAATCTAAAAGTTCAATAGATTAATGATCCAGGGCGTCTCCATTTTCACTTCAACGCTGCTAATTAACTCGGATATTATCAGTTTACAGATAAAAAGGGAGTGAGATTGGATAGACCATGTTGATGCGAGCTTGGAGGTCGGAGATGAGACCGTCCATTGCTGTAGAGTTGCAAGCGTAGTCTTCTGAGTGGCGGTCCACTACATCGGTGAGAACACCGAGGCAGAAACCCCTTCTCTGCAAAAAGGGACTCGAATTCCAGCACCGCGTAGTGGTGAAAGCTGATGCTGCTCTCTTGGCCAAAGCTTGAAGCATTTATTCAATCCAGTTTAGTGTTGAATATCAAACCAGATATTTGTTTCCCTCTGCAAGGAAGGTGAGGTTTGATGATATGGTGTTGGATGAGATTTTCTTAGTAGTTGTGGTTGAAGCTTGAAAGACCGAAGCTGCGGTTGAAGTCTAAAGATGGAGGCTTCCTTTAGTTTAGTTATTTTTTTTTAAAAAAAATATATACATATATAGAACCGGTTCCAATTCCTTTAGGGTACCCAGATAGAAGAACCGGAACCGAATAAATAGGTTTTCAAATTTTTTCCCGGAACATACCCAATTTTTAAAACGTCTACCCGGAACCTACCCGAAGTGTCGGTTCCGGATAGGTTCCGGATCCAAATGGGGAATTTGCTCACCCCTACATGGTATGAGATGAATTCAACGTCATTCATTGGTTGTCTTCATTAAACTGTGATATGTTTCAAAAGTATATTGAGCATGCTAGCGGTATGATCTCTGAAGTTAGATCTACTATGTTGATGAGGGAAAAACTTTTCCTTGAATCAAGCATATGTAATGTTGATTCATGAAAAAAAATTAGAGAGAAGTTTTAGAAAATATTGTGGTTGACATTGATGACAGGTGTTAACATAAACCTGTTTGGGGATGAACCAATTCCAAATTCTACGTTACTTAAAAATTGGTAAAAGTATGGTATACCCTTATAAAAAATAGAATTTCTAGCTAGCACACTCTCCCAAGACCGTATGTACATCACGAAATAAGAACTCAAATATCTAGATTGAAATACACTCTAAATATGCTCAAGGAGAACTCACTTGTATTACTTTGATTTTAACTCACTTGGTGGATGATACATGCACTAGTTTGGAGTCCTATTTATAGTGAGTTAAAGAATACTCTAGACCTAGTAAATCTCTAGAACAAAAACCTAGTGAAATTATCAAGAAATTCCTAGAAACTCTAGAATAAGAACTAACTATAATTATAAAAAAAAAATCTCGAAACTATATAGGTCCTAGAAGATTGCAACTCTAGATAATTTTACAATTAGGCCTAATCTAAGTTAGTAGCCCAAATACTTGACACAAAAAATTATTTTACATTAACACTCCATCTTAAAGTAATTTTTTACTAACTAGTCTTAACTTAGACCGTAAAAACTAAAATTGACCCTTTTAGAGTGACTTTGTGAAGATATCCACAATATTTTTGTTGGTTCTAACTTCTTCTTCGTTGATTGTCCCATCTAGCACTTTCTCTCGAATAAAGTGATGTTGAAGCTCAATGTGCATTGTCCTTGCGTGAAACACCACATTATTAGCAAGCTTTATGGGGGCTCTAATTGTCTCCATAAAGTGTAACTGGCTTGTCGATAAGCATGTAAAGATCTTCAAATAGTCTTTGAAGCCAAACACATTCTTGGGATGCAAGAGCAGAAGCCTGCCCCAGTGGTCAACAAAGATACCGCATCTTATTCATTTCTACACCATGAAATACTAGTATCTACATATAGGTAAACATACCCGGATGTACATCTTCTATCATCTAGATATCCTCTTAAATCAGCATCCTTAAATCCACAAATCGAAAAATCAACTCCAACTTTAAATAGTAGTCCCATATTGAAAGCGGAGTTCATATATTTCATAACCTTCTTTGTTGTCTCTAGACGAGGCTTCCTTGGGGCTTCCATAAATCGACCAACGAGACCAACTAAGAAGGAAATATCGGGTCTTGTAATAGTCAGGTAAAGAAGACTTCCAACAAGAGCACGATAAGGTTGAGGATCAGGTAAAAGAGACCCTTCATCATGTTTAAGATTCACGTAAACATCTACTGGAGTAGAACGTACCTTTCCGTGCTTCACTCTGAATGTTTCAACCATTATCCTCGCATAACTTTGTTGTGATACAAAAATTCCTTCACGTGAATTCTCTGTTAGAGTATTATGTAGTCTAGATTAGTCTTTATCTTTAGTTTATCTATATTAGTTAGTTTATCCTTTTAGATTTAGTTTATTATATATATAGTTAGATAGATAGTATGAGTATCTTTATAGATAGAATAAATATATATATATATATATATATAGTTATCTCTATACTATATATATATATATATAGTTCTCTATGTACTAAATCAGATGTTTCTAAAAAATGGAGTCTGATATTTTTCTTATTCATTTACCTCACGTCTTCATGTTCTTTTAAATCTAACATGGTATCATAGCCTTCTTTACAAGGACCGAATCATTCATGCTGCTGATCTGTGATTTGCTGATACAATGCGTCTTCAACAATGCTAAATTAATTGTGCTGAAATCCTGATTTGGAATCGTGAAGTTGTGTGATCAAATTGAGTTTGCACAACCAAGTTTTTTGATGATTTACAATGGATTCAATAGAAGATTGGAATGCTGTAATTCAGATTTTAGATTAGTTTGTTAGCTACTACGGCATGAACACGACGAAATGACCGCGATGGCATGACCGAGTTTTTTTTTTTCGTTTTCATCTGGATTTTAGCTTGAAAAACTTGTATTCGAATGTGTAGTATCTCACCAATGATGCAGATGTGCAAGCTCAATTCGATTGGGGATTTGATCGAGATTGGATTTGGGATCCGACACAAGCGAAGAAGCATTGGAAATTTGGGGACCAATTCAGCAAATTTCAAGAAAAACAAAGAACATGGGTGAATGTTAGAGTATTATGTAGTCTAGATTAGTCTTTATCTTTAGTTTATCTATATTAGTTAGTTTATCCTTTTAGATTTAGTTTATTATATATATAGTTAGATAGATAGTATGAGTATCTTTATAGATAGAATAAATATATATATATATATATATATAGTTATCACTATACTATATATATCTAGTTCTCTATGTACTAAATAAGATGTTTCTCAATAATGGAGTCAGATGTTTTTCTTATTCATCTACCTCACGTCTTCTTTTAAATCTAACACCATATATACGAAAAATTTATTCATTGTTACTGCTAGTGATTATCATGTCGGCAACGTATAAGAGAACAATCACATGAACTCCTTCGCCTTTCTTGATGAACAAACTCAGATCAGAGTGGGAAACACCATATTCGCAAAACTGCAAGTATTGAGCAATTTTTCCATACCAAGCTCTTCGAGCTTGTTTCAGCCCATAAAGCACCTTATTGAGCTTACAAACATAATCTGGATGCTCTTGAGAAATAAATCTGTGTGGTTGCTCCGTGTATATATTCTTATCTAGTTATCCATAGAAGAAGGCATTATTGACATCAAGTTGCCATAATTTCCAACTAAAACTAGCAGTTATAGCCAAAAGAGAACGTATTGTAGTCATTTTTACCACGACGTTAAATGTCTCTTCATAATCTTCGCCATATTTTTTGGGGAATCTTTGAGCCAGTAGTCTTGCTTTGAATCTATCAATTCTCCCATCAGTTTTCCTTTTGACTCGATAAGACCATTTGCACGTGATTGGATTAACACTTTCGGGTTTCAGAACCAAATCCCAAGTCTCATTCTTTATGAGAGCACTCATATCTTCTTCCATCACAGTCTCCCATTCATTTACTCGTTTGAACTAATCGTATGGCGATGGTTCTTCTTCATCTACCAGGACTGCAAAGAATCACAAATAAGTGGTGAAAAAACTTTCATCCCGATATCGCGATGGCTTAGTGATTGATCTCCACGGTCGTTGGTTTGCCACTGTTTCGTTATCCGCTTCTTCGTGGTTCTTTGGGGGGCATGAACCGGTTCAACCCCAAACCGGTCAAGAATCGTACCTTCGTAAAATGTGGTAAGGTACGGTTCGACCCATTCGTCCGAACCACTCCACTTTTTTGACGATTTACCATACCACTCCTGAACCGATTTTAAACTCGTTCGTCCGTACCTTTTCTATAAAATATAAAATATTCCAAATTTATAAATTTTAACACATAGTCCGATAATACATAAAAACGTTAATAAAAAGATTGAAAATTAAAAAAATCTTAAAATTGGGAGAGCACACATGAACAAAATGGTTCACTTAAAATGATAAAAAATTTGAATTTATTAAAAAATTAATAAAATAATAATATATATATATAAAGTGTTTCATAAAATGGTACAGTTTACTACTTATGAACTGATTATTTATGATTTTGCTGAACCACTCCACATTCAAGATGAAGGCTCAAACCTTCCTGTCATTTTAAGAAAAAGAGATTCAAAAGATGATTCAGCAAAAGTAAATATGCACAACTAGAAAAAAGATTGAATCATTACAAGGATGATTCTATATCAAGTTTGTTATGTATCATGGGACTCTAGAAGTTGATTTCACAGGTACATCTCACAAGATTGAAACTAACAATGTAATGATTGTTGAATAGGTGAGAATGTTGTGTGAAAGTCTGAGTATCAATCAATACCATCCTTGTTTGAGTTTGGTTTATGACTTGTGTACCTTTGGTGTTGAATTGTGATGAAGCTATATGATCTCTCTTGTTTAGATTATGATGATATGATGAAGAACAAGATAAGTGAAATCAAGATTAGTTTATGTTCAAGTCAGTTGGGAATGAAGAATGGAAGTAGTTTTTAGCTTTCAAATTGAAAACTGAACAAGCATGAATATGATGAGGAGAAGACAAGCAAAACAAAATCAAACCATAATGTTTAAGGAAAATCTTGGATAGGGAATGTTAGGGGTTATGGAAAGCATTTGTCTATTAGCCTTGTGTTTAGGATGATGAAGAATCAAGTGTTGTAATCTTCTTTGTATGCTTCGTGATTCCTTGTTTGCAATTCTTCCTTGAGTTTCCAGTTTAGGTTCTATTAGGTGCAGATTACTCTGTAAATGGAATCATCTTTAATCAATGTGAAATTTGTTTTCCTCTGTTTCCGTTATAACAAAATTATGGTTACTTTCATTGCAAGTCTTCATTCCTTCGACTCCAAGCTATCGTTTCTTCATTCTATTCTTGACAATTTTGATCTCATTTGAATAAAAGTTTCCACCACAAATGAAAGCCTCCTGACATCCCTTGTGGCTATACATAATAAGCATTATTCATTCCAACTTGCTCCCATATCCGTTCACAGAAGGTACTCCTATTTTTTGTATCCGCTAAGCACATGATATCGGGTTGGTACCCCCACACGAGGTCTTTGAGATGTTAAATTGTAAGAGAAGACCCCAAAACCTAAAAATCCCAATAGAATGTATTCATTGACTCCGTGTGGCTGTTCCAGGACAACCACCACAACCCGTTTCAGTTTTATTTTCTCCTTCATGCTTCTCTTGCTTGTTTGTTAAGCTTTGTCATTTTTCTGTCACTTGCAATTTTTCTGCCGCCACACAACCCTTGGACTCTTTTTTTGCCGCAGTTTCGATCTCCTCGGTGTAGGTATACATTTCTCAAGGACCCCACTGGAATTTCCTCCTCCGTTTCCTCCAAGTGGCGTTCCAATGAGAGCTTCATAAGGATCGGGTTCATGCCAGATATAAGATTTGCGCTCTCTTTGGTTTTGTTCGGTGAGGGCGTGTCAGAGGGGTGAACTACATCAGTGTTCGCCTCCATCACTTGCTCTCCAGGGGGTAGAGGTTGGTTGGGGAGCTCGATGATGAGGGGAAAATTAGGGTTTTTATTCAGGATAATTGGTATGGATCAATGGATTTGGTTTGATAACGTATTATCTGGTCGTAGCATCCAGCTAGGATTTAGCATGTTCCTCAGGTTTTTCGACAGGTCGTGTACATCACATTTAATATGTACTAGCTATTTGTTCGGGGCTTCTGGTTGCTGTGTCAGGGTGTATGGGATAATGGCAGTCTCAGATAGAAAATTGTTTAGGTCTATGTCCTAGTTTCTGGCTTGGGTGTTCTTTAGGGTAGGCATGGATAAATATATTGTCTCCATATTGTATGGTAGAGGGTGGACAACATTTGTTTTCTACTTTAGTCAGGCCTTCTGGATGGTTTCCCAGACCCCTCACATGTTATTCTTCTTCCCTTCAATCCATTTCCATATTCACCTCATTGTTTCTTCTCTTCTCCCACTGGTTTTCCTTAGGATCTTCTACACCTTTCATTATGCCATATCATGTACGACGTGGACTTCGTTCTGCTTGGTTCATACGTTTCTCCGACCCTCTACTCATTTTCTTTGCATGGTTTCTCTTTGAGAGTGTTCCCATCAGCTACGACCATTACATAGGGTGTTCCGCCTTCGTTTCCGACATTTAAGTTCATTCTTCCAAGACTGTGTTGTGTGACCGAGCTTCCCACATCCATAGCAGAAATCAGATAGCCTCTCACATTTGATGTTCGCCTAAGTCTCATTACCTTGTGAATTCTTCCTCCAAAATACAGCTTAAAGAGGTTTCTTCGAATCCACAACGACCTTTAGTCGTGGATAGCTTTTGCAGATATTGTCCACTTCTTTTTATGTTTCAATATACTCCCCAACATTATTCCTTATTCTTTCCGCGTTCTCGATACTAAATTTTCCAGCCCCAAATCATGAATATGCACCCAAAACTGGATGTTATTAATCATTCGTTGTTAATCCGACACTTGGCTCCCATCTCTGTAGAATCAGACAATGCCCTTGGATTGACCATGGTGAGATATCGAAACTCTAGTCTTTATCTTCTTCATGTTCAAATTCAAACAACATTATCTTATCTTCTAGTTCAGAAATCCTAAATTTCTCATACCTTGCCCATGCAAGCTTCAACACATTCTCAATAGTAGCCATTTTAACTTACATTTGAGATATTATCATTCCCACATACCTCTCATTACTCGCTAGTAGACCTGTCAAAATATGACTCGACCCGAACATGACCTGGAATCGACCCGGGGTCGGGTCATAAAATAAGCACGGCGAGTCATTTTCGGGTAGCCCCGTCTCACCCTCTACAAGAGGCGGGTCAGGTCTGGGTTGACCCGTATGACCCGAACCCAACCCGAGTAAAAGTAATTAAACCAAAATACATTACATTACATTACATACATTATATTATATTTATTAATAAAGAAGTGTAAGTATTAAATTTATTTTTACTCGACAGTCGACACTAATACTACATGAAACTAATATTCAATAAACTATAATATTAATAATTTGTTGAGTTAATCCATATTATTAATTAAATTTAGTATGTTGAAATCATTTCGTATAGTATATCGTTATTTTGTTATATTATGTTATATATGACATTAACTATAATTAAAAAAAATTTAATGCTACATTTATTACACATATATTAGCAAAAGGTCTAAAATCATTAATATATTTTTATTAATATTCTGAATTTTTTTGAAAATTAAGCATTTTGATTTTTTTATTTAGAAAAGTAAGTATGTAATTTGTTTTTTAGAAAAATAGATATACGCGCACCCCGGGGTAGCGCTTATTGGGCATGCGCGCACCTCTGGGGTGCGCCTATAAATAGGCGCCACCCCAAGTGGCTCATGTGCTGCTATATATATATATATTTTTTAAAAAAATCATTTTTTTGAATAATGATGACTCGATGTTTAATTAAAAATAAAATTAGGTATCTATTAAAAAAATTTAAAAAACATTATAGTAAGTAGATATTTTAATTGCGATTCAAATGATGCAAAATTTATTATATTTGGATTTATGGATTGACTGTACGGCATGCCGTAAGTTGAGATATGAAAATTGTACTTAAAAAATTATAACTCGGACCATGTAAGTCCAAACTCAACACGGTTAACGCCATTTATGTCGTAAATCAATTATCTACGTAGGATAATTTTTTTGATTAAAAATACAGTGATTTTGTAACCTAACATCGTTTCCACCATAATTTGACCGAAATAAGTAAATGCATTAGGTGAGAAATTTAATTATATACTTACTAAAAAAAAATCAAAAATATTACGGTGCGTAGATAATTTAATTACGAATTAAATGACGCTAACTATGCGTTAATTGTTTACTTTTAGACTGACTGTATTATACGTTACGTAAAAAACTCTACATACGATACAAAAACTTCCAAATATGTTTTGCACAGTAATTTTACTGTTTATACCGTAAATTTCACTGTTTAAACAGTAACTTTACTATGCAAAGCACTATTTGGAAGTTTTTGTATCGTATGTAGAGTTTTTACGTACCGTATTATATAGCTAGTCTAAAAGTAAACAATTAACGCATAGTTAGCGTCATTTAATTCGTAGTTAAATTATCTACGCACCGTAAATTTTTTGATTTTTTTTGAGTAAGTACATAATTAAATTTATCACGTAATGCATTTAATTATTTCGGTCAAATTATGGTGGAAACGATGTTAGGTTACAAAATCACTGTATTTCCAATAAAAAAAATTACCCTAGATAGATAATTGAATTACCAAATAAATAACGTTAACCGTGTCGAGTTTGGACTTACATGGTCCGAGTTATAATATTTTAAGTACAGTTTTCATATCTCAACTTACGGCATGCCGTACAGTCAATCCGTAAATCTAAATTTAATATTTTTTGCATCATTTGAATCGCAATTAAAATACCTACTTACTATAATTTTTTTTAAATTTTTTTAATAGATATATAATTTTATTATTAATTAAACATCGAGTCATCATTATTCAAAAAAAATATATAGCAGCATAGGCGCCACTTGGGGTGGCGCCTATTCATAGGCGCACCCCAGGGGTGCGCATATGCCCAATAAGCGTTACCCTGGGGTGCGCGTATACCTATTTTTCTAAAAAAAAAATTACATACTTACTTTTCTAAATAAAAAAATCAAAATGCTTACTTTTCAAAAAAATTCTAATATTCTAGAATACACTTCTTTTTCATAGATGTTACTTTTTTAATAGATGTTACTGAATGTATGTGGTCTTGTGATTACTCAGCACATGTTCAACAGCTTTTGGCCTTCGGCCCATGCCCTGTTGGCTATTTCGTTGGGTTCGGGTCACGAAACCTGACCTGAATAGTTCTGCGGGTCGGGTCAGGTTGACCCACACAGTGCGGCAAGTCGGGTCGGGTTAGACCCAACGGATTGACCCGAATTGACACATCTACTCGCTAGGTAGGGTTTCAATGTCAGGTCCAAGATGATTTTTTGATTAGTTTGTCGACCTCCAGAACTTACATAGAAATTACGCATATTAAGTGTGGTAGAGCCAACTTTACTACAGCCGTATCCCCCCTGCGCAAATTAGGTAAAAAACAAATTAGGGTTTTGATTCTAAGTGTTTGTCTTTTATTATTTTAGACCGATCAACCTGTTGATGCTGCAAGTTCTCTAGTTTTTGTGCCACTATTGGTCTCCATGAGGTTGAGGCTTGAGATTATCCACCGGGGTTATCTGTGCAACCATCACGTGCACTTCTGATTGTCCTCTTTTGAAATTCACGACAATTTGGGAATTCTAAGGATTGCACCGTAGTCTCCCACACGGATCCCTAAGGGAGAGAATCACGTTCATTTTTATTGCCAAGTGGCTTACCAATTACCATGCTAATATAAATTTAGAATGGATTTAGAGTTCTTTAGAAAAACTATTTATTTTGTAAGAGATTTTATAACTCCTTAGAAATTATTTTATTTTATAACGAATAACTAAAAATGAATATATAATATAATATTTCCAAGAGAGTAAAGAAACTTTGACGAAAATTAGATCCTTCACATAAAGGAATTTCTTTACCGATAAAGAGAAACTTCACAAGCGTTCATCTTCCACCATCATCGAGATCGGGTACTTCTCTTTCGTTCTCCAATTCAATTATATTTCTTCTGCTTTCACAAATCAATTTTTTTTGGCAGTGATGACGTTATGTTGACTTTGTTGGATTATGATGTCAACGCCTTAGATCCGACTGCTGGTACATAACCTACAAGAAGGAAAACTCGAGATTTATCAATGGTTTCCCCTCCGAGGATAAAGTCAATTGTTTTAAAAAAAGAAGAAGCATATATGATGAAATCAGATTTGCTCAAATGAGGTAGGAGTGAAGTATTTGTAGCGATACCTAACCTAGGACTAGGTTCAGTTACTTACCGTAGTCAGTCTACTGTGAGGTTGACATAATAAATCGTGCTAACTTTCTATTCTTACACGGTTACTGTGATCCAATTTTTTTAGGTGAGTGCAAACAGTACGATCTATCCTTTCTGACCCCTAGTCAAGTTAAAGTGTCGTTCGTCAACGGATAGGAGGCGTCGCGTACTAATCGGCCACGACCTTTTAGGGGTCGGTGACATTTTAGGCGTGAGTGACATTTTAGGCGTGAGTGACTTTCTAGGCGTTAATGACATTCTAGGTGTCGGCGTCCTTCTTAGTCGTTAGTTAGCTTTCTATTATGGACAAGGCGAAGCTTATACTTATGGACGAGTGAAGCCTATCCTGATAAATAGGGCAAACCTTGTGCTTAACAAATGAAACTTCTGCTAAACTAGGTGAAGCTTGTGATGGACATGGTGAAGCCTATACATCTAATAAATCATGTGCCCTATATTCTTATTATACATTGGTCTTCAGGTGGGGACGCCCTTTATAGTGGCAATGCCCTTTTAGATGTATCACTCACTTACCACATTTTTACTTGTCAACAGCATGCCCTCGACTATCGAACAGGTCATGGGTGAAGAAGTGAACGAATGGTCTTCGGGATGCTGACGTGTGATATCCATTATCTACATACAAGCCTAATAAGAGTTTTTCTCATTTTAGGTTCATATATGCGCTTCTGGGAAGAAGGTGTCGCTTATTGCCGACAAGATGTCACTTGTTTAGGAAGGTGTAAGAGAATTGATAGAGTCGATGGGTGACTTGATAAACACCATAGGCATCGCCTTTAAGAGATTCCTACTTTGTAGCAGGTTAGGTTGGGAGGTGTTTCCTTCTTAAGCTATGAAGGGAGGTGTTGATCTTTAGATGACGTAGATGGTGTTGTCTTTTTTACAAGTGGACTCTTTATCTCATAAAACACAAAGCCTTTGTTGAAGATTGGGGTGAAACTGTGTTGATGAACGGGGCAAAACATTTGTTGATGTGTGGATTTGGGTGCAAGACCTTTGGAGTGTAATACCTAAGGTGGTCAAAACCTTAGTGGTTGGAAGCCTTTGGCAACCCTAAGTTAAAGTGTCAGACGGTTGACTCTTGGGAGAGCAACATCTTAATGGGTAGCACCTATGATGTCTAACACAATAAAGGGCGACGTCGTTAAAGCGTTGGTGACCTTTTAGGTGTCAGACTTTTGGACGCCTACCTTTTAGGCGACGACATCCATTTAGGTGGCGCCAACAAAGTTTTAGACGGTGGTGACCTTTTATGTGGCGAGGAACTTTTAGGTGGAAAGGTCCTTTTAGGCGGCGACAAACCTTTCAGCATTGACAGCCTTTTAGGCGTCGACGACCTTTTAAGAGACGATGAACGTTTTTGTGGTGACGACTTTTGGTGATGACGTCCTTCTAGGGGGTGAAGACCTTCTAGGCATCGACGAGCTTAGACGATGATAGCCTTTTAGGGTCAACAACCTTTTAAGTGATGATAATCTCTTAATGGCGACGACCTTTTAGGCGCCAATGACATTTTAGGTGGTGACGACCTTCTAGGAGACGTCAACTTTATAGGCGAAGACGACCTTTTAGGTAGTGGTTGAAAGTTGAGGGTAAAGATTTCACATTGATGGCTTTTATTGACATGAGATGATAACACATTAGGCAGTTGACACCTACGATGGGGATTCCTTCTGTTGACTCTTTATCGGTTGACACGTCGGATGTCAACACCTTAGGTGGTTGACACCTCCGACGTTAGATTCTTTTATTGACTCTTTATCAGTTCAAGCATCAGAGGGCAACACCTTAGGTGGTTGACACCTTCAATGTTGATGACTTTTATTTTTGAACTGGAATTACCATATTTTTTTTTACTCTGAGGTTTCTCTTGATCACCTTATCTCATAATGAGGGTCGTCGGTGGAAGAGTGGTCTTCTTGGCCTGATGCCTTTTAGATGATGCCTGATGATTTTCTGGGATGTAGTCATATGGATGTAGCCTAGATGAGCTCGCCGAAATTTTTTGAGTGTTTCTTACCCTTGAGCGCTGGTCGCCTTGAATTGTTAAAGCCTATGAGGGCAACACCTTTGGCGGTTAATGCCTTAGAGAGCAACATACTTTGTACTCGGTTGGGCTACACCTTATGATCTTCAAGGGCGTAGTCATCTTGCTATAGCCTAAATGAACTCGCCAAACAAGTTGAAGGGTTTTCTACCCATGGCAGTGAACACCTTAAGTTGTTGATGTCTGTGAGGGTAAAACCTTAAATGGTTGACGTCTTGAGGGACAACACCTCTGGTACCCTCTCATGTGTGCATATCCGTTTAAAACCAAAACGGTACTCAATGGTTTCCGTTGTGAAAATGCTCATTTTCTTTAATAAGGCGTCGCTATGTGTATGGACGATGTCAATTCATTCACTCTATCTATCGGCGCCCTTGGGCCACTTAGGATTTCTTTAGGACAATAGAAGGTGCTGCATGACTAACCAGATACGACATTTGTTTGAGGACAAAATAATTCATCCTTCTATTCCTTAAATTCACGATAAGAATTAGTAATTCTTACATTCAAGGTGTTGCCTTTTATTCATCATTCATTAGACTCCTTCAATTCACAGTTTGAAACATTAAGGTTTTGCCTTTAAGGCGCATCTAGGCGTGCTAGAGCGACGACTAAAACCTTATTGTTAAGCGGCGACAACCTTGTTGATTGACTATTCTCTGAAATCGACTCTTCTTTATCACATGTATCATCCTACTCTTCTCCATTCTCATCTCTGTGGCCTTAAACCTCATTAGTATCTTCTTCTCCATCTACCTTAACATTGTTAGCTAAGAACATAAGGGTGAGAATGATGTCGATAGTCATGTACTCCCTAAAAGCACCACAATTATGATCAGAAACGCATCTGCATCCCTAAATTTGATAGTTCAAGATGGTATGAATGTGACACTATGGGAGGTTAGAAGGTTCTACCTTCTTAAACTGTGAAAGAGGTGTTACTCTTAAAAAGGAAAAACTTTCGGGGTTGAAACCTTTTTTAGCAAATGGTTTTGTCGACCAAGATATGCACGCCTGGAATAATTCCCTAGAGCGATGCATGGACTGACGCCTCCATGTTGGGAGGGAAACACCTTGACACTTATAATTGGGGTTGGCTTACCTTTTATGATTGACTCCCCTACCTGACTCGTAATGAGCATCATTGGTGGGTTAATTTCCTTAACTTTTATAATCGAGGGTGACTTGTGGTTGGTCATCTCCTTCTCCTGACTCATAAATAGCGTCACTGGTGGATACCTTTCAGTGAAAATGGCCCCTTTTGTCCTCATAAATCGCTCCCTTTTGTCAAGGAGCTCCTTTAGGGCGACGAGTTCAGTCATAGTGAAAATGGCCTCTTGGGGTGGGGCCTCTTGGAGCTTCTGGAACTTGCACTCTTACTGTTAACCAAGCCTAACAAAGAGCAACACCTAGTTTGAAACTGAGATGATTTTGTCGAGTCGACGAAGTTGGTCTCCAAGACTACCTTTCGGTGCTTGCTTGAGTATTAGGTGGTGCCATGACTTGTTGTCACGCTCCCATAAATGATGTCAAATGTTGGATTCTTATGTCAATACCTTAAGTCCTAGTAGTGCTCCATAACCTGTAAGAAGGAAAACCCGAATTTTTCTTGTGAGGCTAACACAATAAACCATCGTAACTTTCTATCCTTACACGGTCACTGTCATCCAAATTTGTTGTGTTAGTACGATATGTCCTTTCTGTTCCCTAGTCGAATTGAGGTGTCACCCATCAACTGATAAGGGCATCACATCCTAATCGGTTATGACCTTTTAAGCGTCAGTGATATTTTAGGCGTCGTCGGTAACATTCTAAACTTTGATGAAGATTACAACTCAGTCCTAGGACTCTCGGGTCATTCTGGGACTTTCAGCTATCCATATGACTGCCTCCAACTTTAGACTGTCCCCGTTATGTATTGGTCGACACCTCTCATTCAATATTTCCCATACTAGAATTTCTCCCTTTATACGATTCTTCTGGCCCTGTTCTCTATCCATGTTCTCCATTTCCTGAACACACTTGAGCTAGTCATCCCACTGCATCTCCTCTAGCATGTTCCATTGTAGATTCATCCCTACAAACTAGGCATTTCTAGCCCATGCACAATTCAGGAGAGCATGACTTACCGTTTTCGCATTTCTTTACTTTCGGTATAAACTTGCTGCCCCAAATTCGCTTGCATTTCATCTCATCTGTTCATTCCACCAGAATCTCGCTACTAGTCTCGCTATGTCCTCACGCCATGTTTTGGGAAGCCGAAAAGGTGTCATTACATAAGTCGTAATATACACAATAAATTGATTCCTAGTGTAAACACCTGATTTTGGCTCGTGGTAAAAAAAACGTACGTGAGGAACCGAGCCGAGAAAAATCGATATATATATATGTGTGTGTGTGTGTGTGAAAACCAAAAATAAGTGTATATATATATATGCGACCGAAAGCTTAAGCTCCGAATGAGTTAGGTATATTTCTCTCATATTCAATATTGTATTTGTATTTTCTAATGTGAATGAAGTTGAGGTTTTATATACATATATTATATATCTATGTAATACTATATATATATATATGTATATGTGATATTATATATATGTTTATCTATAATATATATCTATATTATGTATATGTGATACTACATATATGTATATGATTATATGTATAATGTATATATATTATGGATATGTGATAAAAAATATTTTCAAAAATGACTTAGGTTATCCCTGAACTTTGATGAATGTTACAATTTGGTCTTTGGACTCTCGGGGTCATTCTGGGACTTTATCGAGTGTTATAAACCAAACTAGAAAAGTTTTGGGTCATTTGTGCAATTTTTGAATTTTTTTTTTTTAATTTAGATAAAAAATTACATTTGATTCATAAACTTTTCCGGACATTCCATGACTTCTCAAAATGTTACAAATAAGTCTATAATATTTTTTGGGTTATTTTGGAACTTTACTAAGTGTTACAAATAAATTCAGAATAGTTTATGGTCAATTGTGTCATTTTTTAAAAATATATTTCCAATTCAGCTCGAATTTTCAATAATTGCATTTTGGGCCCAGACGTTTTTGGACATCCTATGACTTCTCAAAGTGTTACAAATTGGTACAACGTACTTAATATCTTCAAAATCATTCGTGTATGTTTGTCACGTTTAAAATGGTTCCAAAATTAAACCATATTTTTTCGAGCACAATTATCTTTATTCTCTCTTGTGTATTTATTTGAAATTAAGTTGTAAATAAAAATGTTTCTACATGGTTTATTTCATTTAAAGAAAAATGCATGTCATCTATTTAGTGAAGAATGATAAAATTGGACAATTCGGGTAAATCAATAAAAAAATAATTTCAAAAGCAAACTAAAGTTTCGAAAGGGCGGATTATGGGCTCGCGAGCCCTTAAGACGTAATCAAACCCCCGAACTCGATTCTATGGACGCAGACCTTTCCAAGCCCTATGATGCTAACACCATGTACCCTAGGAAAATTTTAGGATTTCGATTAGGCTCTAATTAATCGGTGGAGACTCTTTCATTTTTCGGTCCGGTTGATAACCTCGCTCGAGCAGACCCATCGCTCGCCAAGAGCCCTTCATTTTTCGAGCGAATCAAAAATAAAAATATTTTTCAAAATGGTCGGGAAATTTTGGATCCGACGTGTGACACCTGGTTCACATGTATATGTTCTTCCATCCTAGTATTGTTTAACTCTTTATAAATATTTTATAATAGCTTTATAAATCAATAACTAGGAACCGATTTAAAGGAAATGTTCTTACTTGACCAAGGAAATAAAATATTTGGAACCAATTACTATTATATTTACAATTGTGCCATCTATATAATTAATTTATCAGATCGGAATATACGCAATAAATTGATTCCTAGTTCACATGTATATGTTCTTCCATCCTAGTATTGTTTAAATCTTTATAAATATTTTATAATATTTTTAAGTTTAACTTAAAATAAAAATAAAATAAAAGTATTACACTGTTGAATATTCTTTAACTAATGTTTTTTCAAATATTCCACTTTGACCTACATGAGGTTTAGATGATTCCTTTTCTCTACATACCGCCATTAAAATTAACGTTAATAAAGCTGATATTCCCACTATCTTTGATTTATGTGGTTGTAGGATACTCTAATATTGTACCGTTTAGACTGAGTTAAGTAGCTGTGGAAACCTAAATCACTGCCTATTAACCTGGGTGTGTCCTCCCGCGCCAGCAGACCGTGATCCCAACTTCAGATAAGAATGACTAATGATGAAATGACATGAGTTGACGTCAAGGACGAAGCTAGGATTTTGTTTGAGAGGGGGCAAGAATTAATTGAAGGGGAAATAAATAAACTAAAAAAGATTGAGGGACAAATGTAACATTATAATGGACTAAATTAAAAATAAATACATATGTTAGGTTTGAAATTGTTTACACTAAAAGTTGAGTTTCTAGTGACGTAACGGATGGAAACTAAAAATAAATACAATATATAAATATGAAATTCTGAAAGATATAGAAGAATTAAACAAATATTTTGAATTAGTATTTAGCGAAAAAAAACAATAGAATATGTATATGTGGATTTAGAGCATATTAACGAAAGATATTAACTTGATTCATTAAATTTATATTTTATTTTAAGGTGCACATCATCATCATTTTCACTATCTCTACAGTGTAGTCTGTTTGTTCCTTGATATATTTTTTTGATCAAATGTTCCTTGATATATGAGTAAAATGTTCGTTTTCATTTAATATTGTATTGATAAAGTGGCAACGACTAAGCTAGTTCAACCTTAACCATATGGACGCCCCAACTAATCGCTCGAGAACTATGCTACATCGAGATTCATTACCCCCACAAGTTCATTCAAAACTATATATACACAGCTGGAAATTTCACTTTTGCCGATGTATTTTTTTCGTTGGTAAATATAATATTTTGTCGGTAAAACTTTTGTTCACGAATGCCCCGTCGGTGAAAAATTATCTATGAAATATGTTACAAAAATTTCGTCAGTAAAAACAATGTATTTGCCAAAGGAATTTTTGTCAACAAAAATCATTTTTTCGTCACCAACTTATGTTTTTGCATCACCTAAATGCTTTGCATACTGGGTTGCTATTTCTTTACGGTTTTGTTGATCAGGAAGGTCAAACATGAAGATTGAATCAGACCGACTGTACAAAGGAAGAAACAAACATGTAAATTCCCTAATACTCCAACCCCCCATCCATCTATGTTCTCCTTATTTCCTAACATACCTTAACGAAACTGGATCAAGGTCTTGCTTTCTATTTGTTGGAGCAATGGCGACCACTTTTTTATCTTGTTCAAATCCATCAATATACAATATAATAAAAGACAAAAACACCTCCAGACATTAACAGGTATACCCACTAGCTGCATCATTTAGTTTCACTGAATATATAGAAGATTTTTTTTTTTTTTTAATTTTATGAATGGAAAGGAAGAACCAACAAAATGTAATTTTTGACACAACAATAACACTGACAGAATCCTTCTTGTGGCTTCATGCATTTCATTATCACGAGCAACAACAAATGAATCAATCTTCATAGAATTGAAATAACAAATCATTATCTTACATAATAAACCAAAAAACCAAATTACAGAAAGAGTCAAACGGTGAAATCTTATTGGAATCAACAATCATCTTAAGGCTTCCATTGGAATCAACAATCAACTCAAATCCAATTGAAATTACGAACGAAATCCCATCCTGAAATTGAGGATTGCGATGAAAGAGAACCGAGAGAAGAGGATGAGGATGAGAGGACAACCGGGACGAAATTGAGGATTGCAACAAAATCCAATTGTAGGGTTAGGATTACGATGAAAGAGAAGAGAATGAGGATGAGAGGCCAACTAGGACGAAATTGATAAAAAGAAAACATACGTGGTAATGAGAATGGTTTTAACAATTCAAATTTCAAATATTATTTTTGCCGACGAAAATTACATATCGTCGGTAAAGATATATTTTTACCGAGGAAAATTATATATAGTCAGTAAAGATATATATTTACCGATGAAAATTTAGTTTCGTCGGTAAGATTTATAGTCGATATATTTATTTACGGACGATATATTGAGTTTCGTCTGTAAAGACCTAATTACCGATGATATTGTATTCCGTCGACAAATACGTGAGAGTTTACTGACGAAATTTGATATTGTCGGTGAAATAATTTTTTACCGACGAAAAATAACTTTTGTCGATAAATTAATATATACCGACGAAATTAATTTTTCATTGTTAAAAGAGGGAATTTCTGTAGTGATACTAGTTAAGAATTTTGGAATTTCTACTAATTTTTGTTGGTAATTATCCCACCTTTAATTCAATAATGCGTACATATTAAGTCATATTAGAAATTATCTTAAATATTAATGTAACTGAATATATATATTTATTCAAGAGTGAAGCACCAAGTTGTTGTTTTTGTTAGATAAGTGTTTCACTCCTTGTACGTAGGGGTGTCAGCTTTTAACCCATAACCCGTGAGTAAGCAGTTAGTAATTAACTCGTGGATTGTGTTTACGTTGGAGATTTTTATACGACTCGTTCACTCGGCATACGAAATGAATTGTGTTGGTCGTAACTCAATCCACGTGTCAACCTATGAACCTGTATAATAAATATATAATAATTATATTTTATGTAAAATCATGGATCACATGGGTTGCATGAGTCGTATGGATCACGTGAATCCATGGATTACATGAATTAATTTGTCGCATGAGCTCATGAGTCATATGAGTTTACGGATTACACGGGTCACTTGATTGATCCATAAAATTCAAACCACAAAAATCGAACTGTGTACGGATTGACCCATGAAACTGCAAGTCGTGTTCATGCCTTGAATATTAACGCGTCAATAATTATGAGTTATGTTTGAATTGAATATATTTTGATATGATCTGTTCGTAATACGACGCACAATTGATTTGTTAACATGAATAATGAGAACACCCCTACTTAGTATGGACTCGTCTTCTTTCTATCTTGATTGAGTTTTGAAAATCTCAATCTATTATAAGAGAAACCAAAACAATCTCCAGGTTTATATGATAGTACGGGGAAGTATGAGAGGTTACAATTAGGGGTGAGTAAAAAAAACTGATTGTACCGAAATTCCGATAAAACCGGTCTGAGACTGGCCCGACTAAGACCGAAACCGACTAGGACCGAGACCGAGCGAATGAGTTTTTTCCTCTAAGGTCGGGCTCGGTCTCGGTCTTGGGCTTTTTCCCGAAAAGCCCGATTAGGACCGGCCCAGACCGAATTTTATTAAAATCTAACATTTAATCACGATTGTTCCAATTTTGGTCACGATTGCGATTGTTCCAATTTAGGCCACGCTTTAGCTTTCGATTGTTCACGATTAGGTCACGGAAATTTGTATTCACGAATTCGCTATTGTTCCGATTAGTTGAGTTGAGGAGTTGAGTTCTATCACGTATCACGATTAGTTGAGGTTAGTTCCGAATGATTGTCGCGATTAGTTCAAACAATTTTGTTTTACTGACAATTTCAGGCAATTTTGTTTTTAGTAAAAATTTCGGTCCAAGACCGAGACCGGCCCGAGTCAAGTAAGACCAACTCAGGCGGATTTTTTAGACTGAAATCGGTTTCGGTCCTCCACGTATGATGACCGAAATTTCGAACTCGAACTCGGTCTTGCCAAAAAGACCAACCCGAACAGCCTAAGTTCACCCCTTGTTTTAATTGAATTTTCTCTTTGGGTTTGGAATTCCTAAAGTTTAACCTCATAAATTTGGCCAAGCATTATCTATTTATGATTTTTTTTGAAGACTTTTGTGTCCCCCACCCGCCCACTCACTCTCTTCTCCTTGTTGACTGTCCTTCTTAATTATGTGATTTCCGTCATCATTATGCCTAATCTCATATGATAAGACAGGACACATCAAAATCTATATAATTAATTGTGTGGGATTGATTGGAATGTGTACCTTAGTGATGGAGAAATATCAACGGAGGATGAATGAAGTCAGTATCGAAGATTAGTCGGTTGGTTGGTCGTCGGTCGCTAGAAAATTAAATTTGGATGCAATGTGAGAGAGTCAGTCATGATGCCAAAAATACCGACATGTAGCTTTAGGGCTACTTGATTTACTTCAAAATCGTCCAATTTATGTTGTGTCATTAAAGAAATGGGATTCTTTTGATCCAATAAACAAAATTTTGATGAATTAAACCAAATATATCGAAAAATTAAAACTATGTTTAGAATTTTTAGGCTTAAGTTTTTTACCACGACATTTGCTTTAAATACACATGAAAACTTCATCTCATTATATTATTTTAATATCTTCAGATATATTTATTTACTTTTACTTATTATATAATATTTTATTAAACTTAAATGTTGTAATTAAGAGCTATATATAACATTTTGGTTTATACGAATTATTTTCTCTATATGAAAATAGATAGGAGTAGTCTTTAATGACGTTTTACATTATGTATTTCTAATTTGTACCCTTTCATAAGAAAACAACAATAATAAAACACATGTATTGTTTTAGTATATTCACATTAACATAAAAATGTCCAAATTTGAACCACTTCATGTAGATCCCATTTATAATATACACTGATTGCCATCTCATAAAGCACCATGCTTCGGTGCTAATATTAAACCCCACTTAATATACAACCCAAATCTGTTTGGAGGGGATGCGACCTCCAAGAGATTTACCAACTTGAGAAGGATTTTAGGATTCAGATTGGGAATGATACAGAAAAGAGATAACGTATTCCTTAATGGGATCAATGAAAACAGGTTGCGTGATAGAAATTTCTTCATCAGTTTATGGCGAGCTTGAGAGTCAAATCAAGCTTCGGCACTTTGCTACCCGAACTCCACAATTCATCCTTCCAAGACACGTCGGTACCCACAGCTGAGCCGTTAAAGAGGGGGCCAAGCCTGGCCTTCGCAATGGAATGGGGTCCGATCCTCAACGGAGACGACCCATGTAGTGGAAGGGAAGACAGGGTACTGAACCCTTGGCCTTGTCGATGATGCCTTAAGACTGCACCCATCCACTGCCTTTTCTGGATGCTTCGCTCGGTTTTGTGGGCGTTCTGGTGGCCTCCGAGTGCCTGGGAGCTGTAGAAATTTCTGTTGCAGTAGTTGCATGAGAAAGCCCTAGGCCGGGCATCATTATTGTTGCCTAATTTGCTGTAGAGGGTTAGATCCAATAATGTAAGATCTGCAGATTCCTCGCAAGTCCTGAGATGGCTTTCGAGATGGTTTTCTCTCATCGTTGAATGTGGATGGATAGAAAGACAACAAGGGAAGTGGTTTGCTATCTGTTTAGCAATGGAGAGAGAATGCTATATATATATATATATATATATATATATATATGTATATGTATGTATATATGTATATGTATGTATATATGTATATGTATGTATTAAGACTCCTTTGACGATTGGTTTGGTATGGAAGTGAATTCCATGCACTACGTACACTTTGAGTCGCATTGAATTACGCTGTGTATTGAAGTTACACCAGGAGGTTTCCATATCTACCGTGGGACGGACAGAGAGAGAAGCTCGCTTTTTGTATTACTAGTGAATTCGCACGCACGTAGCCGAATTTTTTAGTTGAATTTGTATGGTGAGAAATATTATATTTGAATTTATACTATTGAGAATTATTACTGTGTAAAGTAATTAAACTAATGAGTTTAGAAAAATGCAATTTTAACTTAGCCTAAATATAATGGTGGTCCGATTTAAGGTAAAAAGTAAAGAAATAAATACATTGTTAATAAAAAAATGATATTGTAATTCTTGGTTGAGAAGAAAACAATAATGGTATTATCCTCATTCGTCATTTGTTGCTAAACTCACTATCATATTACCAATAGTGTGATTTCTTTCAACCCGTAGATCACTACAAGAAATTTGCTCTACATCGATGGTAAATCATCATTGCCGGAAGCACTATTGGCGCTGCTAAAACCCCGTGTCGATGCTAAGAGTCGTGCCACTAGGCCCCGTGGCTAAAGGTATCCACGACGATAATATTCCGACACTAATGATTTGTCGTGGCTGGAATGAATAGTTGGTTTGATCATTAGCATCGCTAATATGCCGACTCTGTTTATGCGTAATTACTGTCGACGGTTATTTGAGGGTAATGTCGATTTAGGGTTTCTACATATGTCAGATGTAGAATCAGGGTATTAGTATCAGGGTATTGTTGTCCCTATTTGTTGTATATTGCATCACATTTCGTTGAGGCAATATATGTTATTCAACTACAGCATTTCCTTGAAAGTAATTACACGTACTTAGCAACACGTGAATTTTGATGGGCAAAAAGTTAGACCACGTCATAAGTAATCTATCGATGCACGTATAACATTAATAAATATTACCATGTTCATCATAGTTGATGCTAATATAGATTTTCAACTACTCTGAAAGTTGCTATAGAAAGTGTTTTGTGGCTGCGGAGTTGTCATGGTTAAATTGTATATGAAGCATCAATTACAGATACAAGTACAGTCCGTCGTAAATAGTTCGTTTTGATGCAAATGCTAATGGTTTACTCTTTTCGAATTGTTAATCATCGTCTGCTCGTAGCCAAGCATACCCAAACAGAGAATACATAAACATCTACATATCTAGAACCATTTCCAACACATCTGAATTTATAGCCAAGCATTTCAAACAAATGTATGGCGACAATTGCAAAACACAAAACATAGATGACATGTTCACATTTACATCAGGTCCAAAATATTCATTTACAACCAGTTCCAAATGAAAATAAAAACTGAGAAGCCACAACACCTAGTCTACCACCATTGGACATAACTACTAAGCATGAGTACTTACCGCATCTCTCCACGGTTCATGCATTTCGATCTGCAAACATAGAAATCACAACAATCATTGTAGCATCATATTATAGAATATACCCTACAATGACTAAATGGGTGTACACAATGTAATTAAATCATTACTATACGCACCATTGGCAAACATTGTACTTTTCATGACAGCAATATCACGTTGAAATGCTTCAATGTTGGCATGGAACTCCTTGAGTTGTTCACGGAGTTGCTCACATTCGGCTGCGTTTCTAGCCACCTCCTCCCTTACTTGCTCTAACTGCCCACTTTCCATCATCCGTGCAAGCTTTGACACACGACTTCGACGACACTCAGGTTAGCGAACTTCCTCATACAAGACATCCTTGTCAACATGAGTCTCCTCCCTAGCCAACTGAGCAACCCTCTTCTCCACTTGGTCCTATTTTGCAAACAGTGTGACAAGAAAATAAGGGAGCAATCAAATACAATCTACTGGGTGTGACTATCGCAAAGGCATTACTACTTACCATTATTGATATGGTTTTAGCATCCAATGGCTGCCATTTGTTGTCCACATGGTTCTTCTTGAACATATGATACTCCCCGTGATGTTTCCCATTGTTCTTCTCAATCTGCTAAGTGTTCCATATACTTGTTCAAGTGTAGCCAACTCTTTATTAAAGATAACAATTCAATGTTAGGATTACCTCTTCCTGCTCTCTCCTCGCAAAGGACGAAGTGCTAGCGGTGAGCTTTGTTGGCTTTGTTACGGTCGCTCTTTAACTTCAAACAATATGTTACAACCAGTTTACGTTTAAAAAAAGCATCACTCATTAACTGTACAAAAAAATACAGTTGCGATACGGAGTAAGGCACAAACCTTAAACTCGTCACAGCTGAACCAGTTAACAAGCCATACCCAATCCTCTTTCACCACGCCCGGATGAATGTTTTGTAGCCTTTCTTCATTCGTAAGGTACTTGTCAAAGTACCTTCTCTTGAGAATCACCTTGTAGTTTCTGTACTTCTCTTTAAGAGTACAGATGATTAGTTGCTTCAAGTTTTCATCATCCGATATCACAAACTTCTCTTGCATCAGGTTCTGCACGACCTATTGGAACTCTTACCGGCTGGAAGATCGATAACCCATATGCCACCCTTGGAGTTACCTCAGTTACTATAATTGACTCATGTCGTGTAAATTTGATCTCAATGTCATGAAGATATCTAGAACAAAATGTCAAACACTCCAGAGCAATATAACCCTCCGTTATTGACCCTTCCGGACGACTACGATTATGCACAAACTACTTCATTATCCCCATTATCCTACGATAAGAACATGCTATTAGTGAGACACCGCCTCTTCAAAGGTATACTTCATAAACGAGCGTTGAAACTTACCTTTCGATTGAATACATCCAACGATATTGCACTGGCCCAACTAGCTTTGCTTCCTCTGCTAGATGAGTGATAAGATGGACTGTAATATTGAAGAAAATTGGTGGGAAGACTCTCTAGATTGCACATTGTAATGGGTAATTGCGACTCCACCTTCAACAGATCCAACATGTGCAACTCCTTAGAGCATAGAACTCTGAATGTGTTAGTCATGTCTATCACATCTTTGCATACATGTTTGGGGAGTAATCCTTTAATAGCCACAGACAGGATACGTTGCATGAGAACATGGTAGTCATGTCTTTTCAACCCAATCAATTTTCTGTCTTTCACCTTAACACAACGTGAAATGTTGGATGAATAACTACTAGGAAGTCTCAATTTCTTAAGGAACTCACAGAGCGTAATCTTCTGTTCCTTTGAAAGGGAAAAGAAAGCTGGTGGTAACACCAGTTTTGTTCTTCTACGGACTAGATGCAAGCTCGTTCTTATGCCTAAAGCCTGTAAGTCTAGTCGAGCATTAAGGTTGTCATTGCTTTTACTGGCAACACCTAATAACATCCCAATGAGGTTATCACACACGTTTTTCTTAATGTGCATCACATCCAAATTGTAAGGGATTAAGAGGTGCTTCCAATAAGGTAATTGGTAGAATATATTTTTTTTTTTTTCCAATTTCTAGTAGTTGAGTCTATTCCAACCTGAATGGGCGGTTGAGTCTTACCAAACATGACTGGATCAAGATTCTCTAGCACATGTAACACTTCCTACCCCGATAGTCTTTGTGGGGCCATCCGTAACTCTTGTTTCCCATCGAACGGACTTTTGTTTCTTCTCCATGGGTGATCGGTGGGGAGGAATCATCTGTGTCCCATAAAAGAACATTTCCTCCCATTCTTCAATCGGCAATAATGGGTGTCCATTTGACAGATAGGACATGCCAAATTACCGTAAGTAGCCCAACCAGACAAGTTCGCATAAGCAGGAAGATCATTAATGGTCCAAAGTACGTCTGCGCACATTTGGAAGTTTTCTTTATTGTCTGCATCATATGTGAGCACACCATTCGACCATAACTCATTCATCTCTTCGATCAACGGTTGCAGATACACGTCTATGCCATTTACGGAGCCTTTGGTCCATGAATCAACATTGATAGCACGTAGTTCGTATCTTTCAAACACACCTTGGGAGGCACATTGTATGGAATAAGAACAAGTGACCAAATGCTATATGGGTGACTTTTATCACTGTACGGATCAAACCTATCCGTAGCTAATCCAAGTCTCACATTCTATGGATTTTTCCCAAATTCAGGTAGTACGTTGTCAAGTTTCTTCCAAGCGTCTGTATCAGCAGGATGACGTAGAATACCATCCTTTAATCGCCGTGTATGGTTCCAAGTCATAGAGGAAGCAGTTTTGGGGGATATGAATAAACTTTGCAACCTTGAAGTTAGTGGAAAATATCGAAGTACTTTGATTGGTAGATTCCTTATTTGTCGCTTCGATTGCTCTAGTATATCCAGTCCTCCAGTGTTGTGTCGAGGTTTAATCCATCTTGACTCCCCACACGTTGGACACACATCCAAATAGGCGTACTCGTTTCTAAATAATATACAGTTATTTACACAAGCATGCATCTTTTGGTAGTCCAACCCTAACCCTCCTATAATTTTCGTTGCTTCGTAGTAGGACTTAGGTATTGTATTCCCTGGTGGCAACTTTACTTAGCATGCGAAGTACCTCATCAGCGAATTTGTTTGAAACCATGTACAGTGCCTTAAGATGCAACAGTTCCACTAAAAAAGACATCTTGTTGTAGGAGACACATCCTGGATATACGATTTTTTCACAATATTCTAATAGCTTATGAAATGTCCTAGCATCTGCATTTGGTTCCTCGCCTTCGTCCACCCTCATACTACCGAACCCATCATGCACCATATCCTCCATTTCCCCACGAGAGGATGAATTCTTACAATTAGAGATCACATCTTCGAATTCTTCCCCATGATCCACCCATGTAGTGTAAGTTGACAATATTCCCCATTTTTCAAGATGGAACTTAACAGTAGTTCTTCCCAGTAAGAAAGCACCAACCCAGTTATTTCAAGGACAGTAAATTTTACCATCCGAACTTCAACGAGAGTAGGCATAGTCTAGAAACGAAGCGGCCCCTTCCTTATATTCCCCACTTTGCTGAGGTTTGGTCATCCAACTCTTATCCATCGCACTTCTATTTCTGCAAAGAAATATCAACCCAATAAAAAGTTGGTTTGAGATTAAAACGACAGCACAATAGTTCTAGTTAATCAAATAACTTCTGAAACATGCAGTAGAGGAAGTTCAAAATCAGTTATTGACAGTTATCCAGAGCATTTGTAACAGAGACAACATTCATTTTCATTTATGTGTGGATGGAACCAAACAGAATCAGAGAGACGAGTTTCCTCAATTAGACATGCATAATTTCGGGACACTAACACAAATATGTGACAGAGAACTCCAAGAAGGTGAGTAATTCAGTTTCTTGTAAGTTAATTGGTTGTTAGACTCAACAGTAGAAGTCCTTCGATCGAGTTGTTCGTTGGAACGGTACGAGCTGCAGCTAACTTTTACGGCGTACCGTTATGGAACACAGTCGAGCAATGTAGAAACTTTGGCTATCACACAGTTAAGCTCATGAAAATTCAATTCGGAATTAGAAGAAGCAACATTCGACTGCGCATACCAGCGTACCTGAGGAGAAATGCTTGTCACGCGATTCCGAAGATAAATAGGTGAACGATCGATCGGGCAGGGACTCTCCTAGAATGTCTGCGAGAAATGTGGTTGCATCCTGGGAGTCGATCTGCAAGGGCATCCGTTGTTGGCTAATGTAGTTGACGGTCCTACGAAGGCTTTGCTCTACACAGGGAAGATTCTGAACTATGCTTTGGACTACTGGAAAAAACGGTATGTTATGTTATAATTGCGGGTATACCGTTTAGCAATGATAACACATATATTACCAATGAAGTTATGTCGATACTATTTACAGCTTTATTACATCAACTAATTTGGAAAGAAAAACTACGTTTTTGCTGATAATTTATACCTACTAGAACATTTGCTGGGAAAAGAACATACTTTTGGTAATTGACATAACTCGAAGATATTGCAATTATTCTCTCAGCAGCATGAAATGTGGTAACATTTGCGTTACGCTTTCCATCATCCACAAACCACCTTAAATTATATTTGTTCACATTGTATTATAGTTATATTTAATTATGATTATTACACATGGTAAATAATTGAGGTATTCTATTTGGAAATGTTTAATAACATGTTAGAGTAAGGAACATTGAATTTTTTACATTTTCCACAAGTATATAGACCATCATCATTATTTAGATATACAGTTTTAGTGCAAGTTTTACAAGCTTTAAACCAGGGTTGTGATGCATTTTCAACTAAAACAATTCTAGCTTTAAATGAGCAATTGATATTCTTGCAAATGCACATAGAATTACATATTACAAATGAAGTTTGAACAAAGTTTATTTAGATATTATTTGGATACTAACCTTCAAATTAGACAACTCTTTATCCAACAATTCTAAAATTTCCAGCTATTATGTCTTAAGACCAGAATACCTTTTTAAACAGATAAACAAATACGGTTAATAATAAAATTATTATTAATTTTTAATTAACGGTACATAGTGTTGGATCCTGTGATTTCTTCTTCTCTACAGGCGTCGCTCTCTCGGTTCGGACCTGCGTAGAAATGACAACTTCGGGTCGACCCGTTTATTCCACTCCGAAGCTTAAGTCAGTTCTAAGGCTTTGAAGAGCTTTTATGTGGATGTGGTGAAAAATTAGAATGTAATAAATGATAATGAATGCTTGCTATTTATAGACTTTACTTAACTTGATGAACAGTGCTTCCTTTTTACTCTGGTTAATCAGTTTAACTGAGGTCAAACTGACATTCTGATGGGACAGGGGTCCTTATTCATTAAATATCATAGATATTTAATCCCATTTAATGCTGTCAGACCTTCAATTAATGCGGCCTTATCCAGACTCATGCTAAAGGGCGACGCCTTATATAAATGGATTGTATAAATCAATAAGATTATGTTTTAGGTCAGTGATATAATGGTTTTAATTAATAAGGCGTCCCTTATAAACCCCATCATCTGCCCCCAAGCCAAGCAGGAGTATCAGTCCTGGTTGGAAAGAATCTCTCTATGAGTGCGACTTTATAAGTCTTAATTTGCCTCAACTGGGTTCCTTTTTAAGGCGTCGCCTTGCTATGGATTTCATAGTCGTTAGTGAGCCCTTAATTTTCCCAGGTGTTGATACACCTGGAATTTTCTAGGCGTCGTAATACACCTGAAATTTTCTAGGCGTCGCTGAGCCTTTAATTTTCCCAGGCGGTAAAATTCTATTTTGAATTTTCTTGAAAAGGAAATCGTTTCATCTACCCTCCAAAAATTCAGCAATCCGTGTCATTTTTGATGATCCAACGGTCCATATTGCTTGTTATTTTGGTTTTGTTTGCGTTTCAATGTAACAGTAAGATGACGTCAGCAATCCTAGTGACCGTTGAGATCTAACGATACAACATTTCGAATTCCGTTTCAATCCAACGGTCATATAAGAGTGACGTTTCAGTTACCGTTGCAATGATTGCTGATTTCTCCATGGGTCCACTATATATAGGAGTGGTCCCTTTCTTTTCAACACTTTTGAATCTGTTGCTCTGGCTTCTCTCTACTTTCTCTCTCTAAAAACTCTTAATCAGTTTTTGAAGAGGAGCGTCGCCACCATTGCACGTTGTCGAGTAACGCCCTTAGAAGTCCATTTGTTGAAGAAAGTGATGGCGCCTTCCCACAATATCCCTAGTAAGACTCTCAATTTTCCTCTTCCTTCTATCGATCCTAAACCAAATCAACTTTCTCGAGAAAACTTCAATTGGGCTGTCGAAACCTCGGGTATGAGTAACGAGGACCGACCTCGGTTTCCCATCCCTGAATCATCAGGCGACGACCGGGTATGTTTCCCTGAGGAAGATGAGGCCACAATCTATCTTAGTCAGATAGAGGCGGGGCTTCGTTTCCCTTTCTGCGACTCCCTTATAGAATTGTGTCAGTATTACGGCATCGCCCCTACCCAGTTGACTCCCAACGCCATTCGTATGTGGGTAGGGTTTGGTATCCTTTGTTTTGAAAATAACTGGCCATACTCTTTATCCCTATTTTGTTCCTTTTATCGTCTTCAATTCAACGCCTTTGGCATTTTTTCTCTTTCAAACTCGTTTTCCCGAGTCAAAAGGTTGGAACGTGCGACGCCTAGGACAAAACCCTTGGTTTTGGAATGCCAAAAAACCCTTGGTTAGTGGTTTTAAGTCCACCAATTCAAATTGGAAAACCAAGTATTTTTTCTTCTTTGGAGGCGTCGCCTGATCTTTAAGGAATCCTCAAACTGATCCCTTGCCTTCCTTCACCGAATATACCGAGGAGGATCTCGACACCCTCAACCTCATTTACATAGCACATTCAAAGGGGCGACTCTCCTTCATATCTAAAGATGCAACAGAGGCTATGATCGCTAGCGCAACATTAAAATCGTGCAATCCTCCACCAGAGATTGACTGGGTATTTTTCTAATCCTTTCTTTGCTTTTGCAGATGATGATGATGATTTCGATTATTTATTTCAAACTTCTGGATCCTATGTCCAGGCGGCGACTGGTGTTCTTCCACCAATTCAAGAAGAGCCATCCAAAAAGAAGCATAAGCCTAGAGCTACAACCGAGGCTAAAGTAACGACCAAGCGCCGCTTTAAGAAGGATAAGAGTAGCCCTGTCGACCCATCCAATACTATATTATTGGATGAAAGTACCGAGGATACAGCGCCGCCAACAGGTATTCTTTTATTTTAAAGGATTTCTGCTGTTTGATATTAGCCTTAGCTAACTGTTTATGGGTACAGCGTCGCCCGAGGTGGGAAGGCTTTCCTCTTCTACTCTTGATCCCTTACCGCTTCGACAAGCCCCGCCTGCCAGATCTTCCTCCCCTCAAGGCTATACTATGCCTGGGGCTTCACCTAAGTCTCCTATATCATCCATTCAGCCACCTGTTGGAGTAGGAACGCCTCACTTCGAACAACCTCTTCCTAACGAGGCATCTGATAGACCCGCGACGCCTCAAGCGCCTGCTTGTGTCCTGCCAGTGGATCCTCCTTTGGGTCCTACAGAAGGTCCCGAATTTGACTTGAGGCGACACTTGTATGAGACCCCAGTGGTTGAGAATCGCATGATGAATTGGGACCCCTGGCGTCGCTTGCAAGGTATGAATATTCCAGAAGGAACATCCCTTCAAGCAAGACTTCCTGAAGGAGCCCCTCCTCGATCCGACCTAGCTCTACGCATTGTGAGCGGGTCAGTCCTTCCAGGTGATCGTCGCCAACTCCACTTCGATCCTCAGTGGGTCGAAGGGGCTGTAAAGAATCATCTCACCTCCGTCGCCTCTGTAAGTTTTTATTTACCCATCTTTTATTACTCTCCCATCTTCTATTGGTCTAATCCTTTTTCTACAGCTTTTGGCTACGGAGACTGAAGTCGGCGCCTTGGCCGTGCACCTAGCCCATAAATGTACTGCTATGGAAGATAACGCAGTGAGGGCGGCTAAGGCGACACATCTTGAGAAGGAAAGAGTTGAGTGGCTGAAAGAGAAGGCCAAATATGAGGAGGATATAGCCTTTCTTCGCCAACGTTTGGGGTGAGGAGATTGAGCTCAAGATGGGGCCATCGACAAGGCTCGATTTGCTATTGAGAAGGCAAATAAATTTGCCAATCAATTAGCAGAATGCGAGCAAACTTCTAACCAAAATAGGGAGAATGCTCGCCGAGCTGAGAAGACTCTCTCCTCTTTAACAAAGGAAAAGGAGGCGGTTGAGAAGAACCTGTCTTCCTTAACCAAAGAGAGGGAGGCGACACTCTTATTAGCTGAGACCGCTCAAAAGGATAAAGAGACGGCTTTTCTCCAACTTCAGGCTATTCAGAAGGAAAAAGAGGTGGCGCTTCTTCAAGTAGAGACTGCCAAAGTCGAGGCGGTGGAGTCTTTCAAGAAGACTGCCGCCTTCCATGAAGCTGCTGAGAGACATTTGGTCGCCAAGATCATCCGTATCTATGGGAGGCTAATCACTGAGATTCATGGGATTCAGCCGGACTTTCCCGTAGAGAAAGTAAAGGGCTTCCAAGCTTTCTTAAAAATGCAACAGCAAAATATGGAGGCTGAGGCAAGTCAGAAATCTGATGCGGCGCCAGGTACCAGTAATACACTTCCAGCTAAGGCTGGACAGAAAAGGGCGACGCCGGAGCCTAGTAGCACAGTCTCAACCAGAGCTGGCCAGAAGAAAGCGGCACTCGCACCCAACACCCTTCCACCTAAGGGTCCTTCCAAAAGCAATCCTCCTCCAAAGACTATTTGAAGATTTAATATTTTTCAGTTCTTTTCTTTGTAATAGTTTAGTCTTTAAACATGTTATCTTGTAAGTCATTATTGTTATAATGAAATCAAGACATGTTTCTTATGGCGTCGAATTTATTTGATCTTTATCTCTTTATTAGACCAATGTCTTTAGTAACTTATAATACTCATTAATAATATTCAAACACTTGATATATTTATAATGGTATTACCAATTACAACTTAAGCATAGAATTTTTTCAAATGCTCTGTATTGAAAGTATTCTTTAACCTTCTCCCTTCCTCATCTTCCAAGACATATGCGTTAGGGTGAGGGACAGCGACGACCTTATAAGGCCCTTCTCATTTTGGAGATAGTTTATTCATCCTATCCAGGTGTGAGAATTCATTTCTTCTCCATACCATCTCCCCCACAAAAAATTGGCGAGATAAAACTCGTCGATTATAATATCTGCCAGTGGCCAACCTCATCCTTCCTTGAGTTTCATCAGATATCCATCTTTCAGCTTCCACTAAATCAAGGTCGACGCGCCTTTGATCATCATTAGGAGCCGCCTCAAAATGTATTACTCGATGTGATGCCACCGCTATTTCAGTAGGGGCCACAGCTTCTGAACCATAAACTAATCCAAATGGTGTTTCTCCTGAGGATGTTTTTGGTGTTGTCCTGATGGACCATAGAACATTATCCAATTCATCGGTCCATTTTCCCTTCAAAGCATCAATGCGTTTTTTCAAACCATTGAGGATGACTTTATTAGCCGCTTCTATTTGCCCATTTGTCTGCGCATGCCTTACCGAGGCATGGCGGTGCTCAATATGCAATTCATCACAAAAGCATTTTAGCTCTCTTCCAGCGAATTGAGGGCCATTATCACTGACGAGAATACTCGGGATTCCATATCTGGATATAATTCTAGATTTCAAGAATTTTATCACCTGGAATTCAGTAGTCGACGCCAATGCTTTGGCCTCCACCCACTTTGAAAAATAATCCACTGCTACTATAAGGTAACATTTTTGCCTAGACTTGGGGAATGGACCCACCAGATCGACTCCCCATTGCACAAATGGCCAGACGACGCGCATAGGAATCAATTCTGACGGTGGACGCCCAATTCTTGGAGTGTATTTTTGACATGATTCACACTTTTTTACCATTTCATCTGCTTCCTTTGTCATTGTTGGCCAATAGTACCCCTGATTCAAGGCTTTTCTTATAATAGACTTAGCCCCTTCATGGAAAGCATCGTATCCTTCATGTAATTCTCTGAGAATAGTAGTTCCTTCATGGGTGACACATCGTAAGAATGGTGTTGAAAATCCCTTTTTGTAAAGGATCCCATCAATCAAGGTATAACTCGAGGCTATGCGTTTCATTCTTTTCATTTCTGCTTCCTCTGATGGCTCAATCCCTGTTTTCAGGTATGTCTTTATAGGCGTCACCCATGTATCGACCATATGAATGTTAAAACATTCATAGTTTCCTTGAGATGAAATAACCTCAACAAAATGGACCTTCAAGGAGGTATGTTGCCAGGCATATTTGCTCAAAGCATCAGCTTCTTCATTTTCTGCTCTTGGAATGACGTTTATTTTGAATTGGGTGAACCCTTCAGTCAGAATTTTGGCTTCACTCAAATACTTTTTCATCATCTTTCCTTTGGCCGCATATTCCCCCTTTACTTGATTAACCACAAGCTGAGAATCACAGTATACTTTAATAGATGTGATGCCTATACCCCTGGCTATTCTTAGTCCCGCAATCAACGCCTCATATTCAGATTCGTTGTTGGTAGCCTTGAAAGTCAGAACTAGGGCATACATTAGAGACTCCCCTCCATCTGGTGGAGTTAGCACCAATCCTGCTCCTGAGCCCTCAATGGATGAAGATCCATCTGTATACAACTTCCAAGCAGAAGTTTCTTCTATGCTGAGTGAGGGCAGGAAGCTTGATGATGGTGACGCCTCCTTTTGGTCATGTGTAGTCTCTACTATGAAATCTGCCAAAGCTTGACCTTTGATAGCTGTCCTTGGAGCAAATTGAATTCGAAACTCACTTAACTCTATCGCCCACTTTATCATCCTTCCAGATGCATCTGGTTTTTGAAGAAAATGTTTTAGTGGTTGATTAGTTAATACAGTGATTTCATACTCGTGGAAGTAGGGGCGAAGCTTTCTAGCCGAAACTACCAACGCAAAGAGATACTTCTCAACCTCTACATAGTTTATTTCTGCCTTGGAAAGAACTTTAGATACATAGTAAACTGGCACCTGGCCTGATTCTATGTTCTTTACAAGAACAGAGCTTACAACCACTAGACTAACACTTAAGTAAAGAACTAAAGCGTCGCCCTTTGCTGGTTTAGCTAACGGAGGCAGTGTTCGAAGATGCTTCTTCAACTCTTGAAAGGCTTCTTCACAAGTTGATGTCCACTCGAACTTTTTATTGGCCCTTAACACTTGAAAGAAGGGTAGAGATCTGTCCCCAGCTTTGGATAGAAATCGGCTTAGCGCTGCCAATCTTCCATTTAGACTCTGTACTTCTTTGTGACATGTGGGGCTATTCATACCCTCAATGGCACTTAGCTTCTCTGGATTGACTTCAATTCCTCTCTGGATCACCATGTATCCCAAAAACTTTCCAGACTGGACCCCAAAAGCACATTTTGCGGGGTTTAACCGCACCTGATGAAGCCTCATGACTTCGAAAGTTTTCCTATGGTCCTTTGTATGGTCGACGCCCTTAATAGATTTCACAAGCATATCGTCGACATAAGCCTCCATGCTTATTCCTATCATTCCTGCGAAGAGTTTGTTGACCATCCTTTGATAGGTGGCACCAGCATTGATAAGCCCGAAAGGCATGACAGTATAGTGATATATACCGCTATCTGTGTAAAAAGCTGTATGATGAGCGTCGCTGGCTGACATCTTGATCTGGTTATACCCCGAATAAGCATCCATAAAGCTTAATAACTCATGCCCTGAGGTGGGTCGACCAATTGATCAATCTGTGGTAAAGGATATGAATCTTTAGGGCAGGCTTTGTTCAAGTCCCTAAAATCCACACACATCCTCCACTTGCCTATGCTTTTCTTGACCAATACAGGGTTTGCAACCCATGTTTGGAACCTGATTTCCTTGACAAATCGAACTTCAATCAACTTTGCCACTTCTTATCGAATGGCAATAGCCTTCTCCTCCCCTACCGGTCATCGCTTCTGAGTGATAGGTTTGATACTGGTATCAATGTGGAGCTCATGGGTGATTATGTCCTCGCCTATACCCGGCATATCGCTGGGATTCCAAGCAAAAAGTTCTTTAATTCGATTAGAAGGAGGGTTAACGTCGCCGCCTGTTCTTCTTGAAGCATCGCTCCGATATAAACAATCCTCTCGGAGTCATCCACACATATCTTCACCAATCCTTCCACTGGTGTTGGACGAATTTTCCCTTCTCTTAAATCCTCCTCTGCTTGGATGGACAAGGTTTCCTTTCCTTTCAAGACACGGTGCCTGGTGGATTGCACGTAGCAATTTCTAGCCCCCGGTTGATTGCCTTTTACCACTCCTATTCCATGAGGAGTTGGAAACTTCAAGAGTTGGTGGTAAGTTGAATGAACCATACGGTATGGATTCAACGTAGATCGTCCCAAAATCACGTTGTACGTGGTAGGGACGTCGACCACTACAAACGTGACATCCATCGTCAAAGACTTCCACCCTTCACACAAAAATATGGGTAATGTAATGGCTCCTACAGGATAGGTAGGAGTCGAAGCAAAGCCTAAAAGTGGGAAGTTCACTTTTTTCAGGTCTTTTTCACTCCTTCCCATTTTCTTTAGAGCGTCGAGGAAGAGGACATCCGTTGAACTTCCCGAGTCTATAAGTACTAGCTCCACATCATATCCCGCTATTTCTACAGTGATGACTAATACATCCTCATGTGGACATGTCACATGATCCATCTCATCCTCTCTGAAAGTAATACTGGTTTCATCCGGTGATCTAGGGCGCTTTCCCACCTTAGAGGTTCCAGATAACTGAGTAGCATAAACCTCCCTAGCGCTACTAGTTTATCCTCCCGAGGCAAAACCTCCACTAATCACCCGTACATGCCCTTGCTTTCCTCTAGAGCCTTCACTTCCCGTCTCTCTTTTAAGCGACACCCTCCTGTCCTTTCTTGGGCTGGGACTCCGATCCCTCTTCGCCACAAAATTCTTCAGAAGTCCCCTCTGGATGAGCATCTCGATATCCCTCTTCAAGGTCTTACAATTGTCGGTGCTATGTCCCTTACTGCGATGGTATCGACAGTATTCCTCATGATACGGGCCCATAGGTCCTCCTGACCTTCGTGGTAATGGTGGCGACGCCAAATCCCTCTTTTCCATTTCTCTCAAAATCACAGAAATGTCTTGGTTTAAAGGCGTAAAAGCCTCAAAAACCTCTTATGGTGGACGCGGGATATTAGGGTGACGCCTGTCCTCTTGGAGACGACTTCGTTTATCGTCCTGGGGACGATTCTTTTGTGGATTCTGCTCTGGTCTCTTTCCCTCTTGTATCTCCTCTCGAAGATCCTTAGAGGTTTTTCTTCCTTCGCGGGCTATCTCAAGGTCAATATATGACTTGACTCTCGCTGCTAGGTCGGATATAGTGTTAACGGGAATGACGCTCAAACTATCATGCAAAGCTGACCCCCTTGGACCTAGTGCTCTAACAAAAGCTCGAATGGTCTCACCTTCTGTGATAACCTGGTCGATACTAGCTAGATCCTGGTTGAAGCGTTTATAAAAATCTCCCAAACTTTCATCTCCTGTTTGTCGAATGTGGTCCAAAGTACCCACACTTTTCAGAAATTGCCTACCACCCATGTACTGGATGATAAAATTTTCCTTCAAATACGTCCAAGACTTGACTGAAGCCTTAGGTAATCCAAAAAACCAATGAGAGGCGGCGCCACTCAAGGTTGAAGGGAAAAGTATGGCACAATGTTTTTCATTTTTCGACCTTCCCAATAGGGAAGATTCGTGCGTTTGAACATGTTCCATAGGGTCACCCTCCCCCCTATACACATCAATCCTCGGGATCGGGACGGATGGTATTTCTACTTCCAGGATTTCGTCCGTGAAAGAATGTGATGCCCTGTCTCTTACTTCGAGCATGACCTTGCCCGTTTCTTCCTTCTTTGATTCAGCAATAAGCTCCCTCACTTTATCCAGGGTTACCTCACTTTGAGGTGGAGCCACTACTACTGAAGGTGGAGTTACGACAACGCTTCTGGGCGAAGGATCTACCTTAACCGGTAGTCCTACTACGGGAACCTCCCGAGGTTCTGATGTCGCCTCATCCGTGCGATGATGCTCGTTAAGACAAGCTGCACGGGCGACAGCCATGAGTTCTCTTCTATTCAAAAGCTCACCAATCGCAGCTATAAGTGCTGGAGTAACGATCTCGTGGACAGTGGGGACTGCTGAATTTGCCCTTCCTCCAGATGAGGCTATATGGGATTGTGCTGGTAGGAGCGGCGCTCGAGTCTGCGGAGGTGGCAGTACTCTAGCTTGGGCTTCTATCGGGGCTGAAGCACTTGGGTGCGCCGCCCCTGAACTGCCCCGAAACCTTGGCATAAAAGCAGAAGGTGTCAGGTGTTGTTGCAGATTGTGGAGGGAACTTCCTTCCTCCGGTTGTTGAGTTTTCTTAGCTTGTGTATTGGTAGGAGCCATGACAATATTTTGCTCAAGGCTTCCCACAGACGGTGCCAGATGTTGGATCATGTGATTTCTTCTTCTCTACATGCGTCGTTCTCTCGGTTCGGACCTGCGTAGAAATGACAACTTCGGGTCGACCCGTTTATTCCACTCCGAAGCTTAAGTCAGTTCTAAGGCTTTGAAGAGATTTTATGTGGATGTGGTGAAAAATTAAAATGTAATAAATGATAATGAATGCTTGCTATTTATAGGCTTTACTTAACCTGATGAACAGTGCTTCCTTTTTACCCTGGTTAATCAGTTTAACTGAGGTCAAACTGACCTTCTGATGAGACAGGGGTCCTTATTCATTAAATATTAATCTCATTTAATCCTGTCAGACCTTCAATTAATGCGGCCTTATCCAGTCCTTACCTGGGCGACGCCTTCGTATAGGCTGACGCCTCAGGCTCATACTAAAGGGCGACGCCTTATATAAATGGATTGTATAAATTAATAAGATTATGTTTTAGGTCAGTGATATAATGGTTTTAATTAATAAGGCGTCCCTTATAAACCCCATCACATAGTGTAAAAATAGAATATACTTTTCTTTAAGACTATTTTTTTAACGGATGTATGAAGAATAACTATTGTAAATGACAAAGATAGATTACCTAGCAGAAACTCAAATAATATATATTCTTTTTTGTAGATAAAGATTGATATTTATATGCTTCCAAAGTAGTTATTGTTACTCATATATTCGGTTACTTTGACTTTGAAAATTGCAACAGTAGGTGTCTAAATCAACTTTTCTTCAAGTAATTTCCCCTCCTTGGTCACTAATTCCTCCCAACGTGTTACAATAATTGTCTACGATCTATAATCAAAAGAATATTAAAATAAAAATTATAACATAAAATATATATGAATTTAATAAATACATGTATTATGGAGCAAAGTCATGACTATGGCTTATGTGCAGTCTTTCAATGTTATGTTCCTCTTGTTAAGAATATTTCTAGTTGTACTCTTTGCGCATTGTGTTAGTGAGTTCACATCTACAAGATAACCCAGAATATCTGCATATTAAACAAATTAATCGGGTACTTCATTGATAATGTTTGTGTATATTGATGTTTGATGTCCTTACCTACATTCAAATTTGAATTTGGACACCACTGCAGTTATTATTGAACCCTACAAAATGTATTTGCCAGTATATAATTATTATTATAGTTTTTGTATTGTAAATATTAATTTAAGAGAGGAGTAATTATATAAATAAAGTACCTCTCCATCTAAAAATAAGATATTGCAAAAGTGGTCACTGTCTTTTGCTTGATCTATGTTTTTTTTGAACAAGTCGTAATTACAGGAGGGAAGACAAGTTATCCTCATTCTAGTAAAGTACACAACAACTAAGTCAGTCCCTTGTTGAACAAGAGAGATTTATTTGTGCAACTGAAAGATCCTAGAACCATTAACCTTGTCGAACCTCTCACTAAGATTAGATCACACAAGAAAGACTCTCATAGAGTAAAGAATGGTGTTCATCATGTACAGAGATATGAAGTTCATTATCCATGTAAAGACTACAGGATTACACCTATCCCAGAGGGTATGCATGGACGGGTCAAAAGATTCTTTCTTGCACAAGACATGTATGAGCCCTAATTCTTTTTAACAACAAGCGAGATATACATGGAATGACTCCAAAAGGCGTAGTTATTACATCTGGTCAATTGAACCGAGATCAGAGCCGCAAATGTGGTGTTCGATGCATGCAGGGAAAGAGGATGATTAGAGTTGACGTTTATTGAATTCACATAAGCAACGGTGTTGGTTGTAGGAGGAGTCTCTCCCTCGAGACCCTCACAAGAGGAATCTATCAAATCGAAGTCAAGCAGACCAATTAGGAAGCACAAGAATCACATGGGGATGAATCGCAACCAAAATCGTCTGACTGGTTACGACGATTGCTTTGATACCATGACAAAATTGGATCAGAAGAAAAAACTACAAAACCCTAGCAAAGGAGAACTAGCATATCATTTAGGAGGATTGCTTCATTTTTCCTCCTATTACTGCTAATATATACTAAAACCTGGCAACTATATTCACAAAATAGACCTCACAAATCAACCGTAAACACATAAAACGAAGAAACAGAAAATACATCAATCATCCATTGATTTTACAAACTGAACAAAAACATCCCTAACAAAACCAAATATATATCAACTTGCCATTTCTTCAATGCAAGCTCATTGATTGTAACAATTCTGTTTCTTAATATTTTTCTAGTTAATTTGCAACATGTTGTTGACTAGTAGAAACAAAATATACGTTTTAAGTTTCGGTGCTTGCCATTTATGTTTATATTGTGTTTATCAATTTCTATTTTCATTTCTTTTGGGCAGTATCTTTGGATATCAAGATATATCTTACTCCTCTTGATAATTTTAGAACTTGCTCTTTTGTTAACCCTTTGATTAGTGGATCTGTTATATTATCATTCGACCTTACATAGTCAATAATAATAACGCCAATCATGAGCAATTGTCTTATGGTATCATTTATTCGATGTATATGTCTAGATTTACCATTATACATTTTACTATGTGCCCTACCAATCGTGGATTAGTTGTCATAATTTACACTTACAGAGGGTATATGCTTTGGCCATCTTGGTACATCCTCTAAAAATTGGCGTAGCCATTCAGCTTCCTCTCCACACTTGTCTAAAGTTATGAACTCAGACTCCATGGTTGATCTGACTATACTTGTTTGTTTAAAGAATTTTTAAGAGTTGATGACACTACCCAAAGTGAAGACAAATCCACTTGTGAATTTTGAGTCTCTTGAATCAGTTATCCAATTCGCATTTGAGCATCCTTCTATTACATAAGGAAATCTTATGTAGTGCAACCCATAGTTACGAGTATGTCTCAAATGCATTAGTAATCTAGTAATTCCTTTCAAATGATCTACACCTGGATTACTCGTGAATCTACTCAATACCCCCACAATGTAGGCTATTTTTGGTCGTGTACAACTCATCAAGTACATTACATTTTTTTATAATCTTGGAGTATTTCAATTGAGAGACATTATCCCTAGTGTTTTTCAAAAATGGTTTGCCCTCTATAGAGGTACCAACCATTTTCACAACATTTTTGTTGAACTTTTCAATATCTTATTGATGTAATGAGTTTGACTTAATGTGATTCCTTCTCATGTTTTTTTTAATCTCAAGAATTACATCAACGAGACCTATATCTTTCATTGAGTTCAACATATATATATTTTATTAACTTGACCATGTTATCATTACTTCTAAGCATAAGCATATCATCAACATAAAGACAGATATATCATTTGTATTTTTTACATAGATACGTTTGTCACACTAATTTATTTTGAACCCCTTCTCAACCATGACATTGTCAAATTTTGTATGCGATTGTTTAGGGGCTTCTTTTAAGCCATACAAAAACTTAAACAACTTACATACTTTCTTATTTTGTCCCGCAGGGTAAACCTAGACTTGTCAAATTTCGACCTGACCCGAATTGACTCAAACCCGACCGATCTTCGAGTTGGGTCATAAAAATAAGGGGCACGAGTCAGTTTAGGGTTAACCCGTGCAAATATCGGGTCATGTTCGGTCAATAATACAGACCTGAACTTATCAGTCTACTTGCCAATTGTGTTTTTAAAATGTTATTAATTGCTGGGATACAACATATTTAATAATAAGAATACTCTAATTACTTGAATTTAAATATACTATATCATGTAAAAAATAGATAAAACAATAATCTTTTGTTTGATGGTCCCTTGAGATAGATAATTTTCATTTTTAAGATAATAGTGTTAGAGATATTTTGTATATTATAAACAATTTAAATTCATTAAAGTTCATTTTGAATGTCCTTGTTGAAACTAAGGGTGGTTGATGAGTAGTTAATTTTAAGATATAATAACTTTTAATATATTATTTATACTTTTCTTCAAAAAGGTAAAATTGTTGCGGATCATACTAGGTAAACCCGCCAACCCGTCGTGTCGGCTTAACCCGATCTGAACCCGATGTGTCGACCCGTATTGACACCTCTAAGTAAAATCCCAAGGTTGTTCCATGTAGATTTGTTTTCTAAATCTTCACTGAGGAAAGTTGTTTTTACATCCATTTGATGAATTTTTTAGATTTTGCAATGTTGCAATTGCAAGAATCAACCTAATGGATGTTATTCTCGTTACCGGAGAATACGTATCAAAGTAATCTAGGCATGCATTTTTCTTTTATATCTTTTGACTACAAGCCTAACCTTATACTTATCTACTGCTTTAACTGCGTTCATTTTCCTTTTAAAAATCTACTTGTAGTCTAGTGGTTTACAACCAGGTGGAAGATCCACTAGCTCCCAAGTGTGGTTTTGCAAAATGGATTAGATCTCACTTTGAATTTCCTCTTTTCAAAGAGGGCCTTCTGGAAAACTCACGACTTCTTGAAAGGTTTGGGGCTGAACTTCCAGTATATAGGATACAAAATCTGGACCGAAGATCTCTCAATCCTCATTCGTTTGCTTTTCCATAGCTCAACCTCAACATTCCTCTAGTAAGTCCTGGCTATCTACTTTTGTAGCCTCATAAGCTCATTTCGAGGAACTTTCTTCTCTCCTGGGCTTTGCAAGAATAAATTTTCGAAGAATTGTGCATTTCTTGATTACATTATGGTATTCTTATGAAAATCTGGAATCTTAGAATCATACAATGGAAAACGATATCCATTAATGTTTCGTGCATATCTGATAAATATAAAATCAACGAATTTCGTCCCTATCCTTACTTTCTTAGGTGGAGGTACTGCCACCTTAGCAAGTCACCCCCACACTCGAATGTGGTGATATGAAAGTGATCTTACTTTCCATAACTCATAAGGGGTTTTATTTTCCTTTTTTCGGGGTACGTTATTTAAAAGGTGTTTGCTACTCAATATTTCTTTTCCCCACATGTTTTGAGATAACCAATAACTTAGTAACACTGAAGTCATCATCTCTGTTAGAGTTTGATTTTCCTTTCCGTAATCCCGTTTCTCTTTCAAAGGTACTATGAATTCATGAAGGGAAAAGTATGAAAAAGATGTAACATGTTTGCCTAATGTTGTGAAAGCGCCACATTTGTTGTTTCTGAAAAACATGTTTGTTGTTGTTGGTTTTTGATGCAGTAGTTAAACTTCCGTCCAAAATAGTCGTTAAGTGCTCACATGCCTTGCACGTGACCTTCATGGAGTGTAAAATTTCTCAAATGCACCTGTCTTCTCTGTCTTCTTTGTGATGTTATATCAGTTGTTCTTCACCGCTTGTTCTTCATTCTTGGGAAGGCGGAGAAGAAATCATCTGAAATTATCGATTACATTAAATGATGAGGCTATCGATTGAATGGGGAGATGCTTTTCATAAGCAGTTGCTGACAACATTTGAAGCAGAGATCCATTCATCCATGGAGATCGAGCGGTTGAAGATAGCTGTGAGCGAAAGTACAAGAGGTTAGTCTCATCTTCTGGAATTCCAAGAAAGAAAAGAAAAGGGGATTACCTGTCGATGTTGGTGGTGAACCTGGACATGCAATTAGAAACCGTAGTTCACAGAACCAGTTACGACGGCCTGGGAAGGAATCTCCACACTTGCAGAACTCTTTGAGCAGGCATGCAAGCTGCAAACTTCTTCAAGAAAAAGAAGAAGAAAAATGGATAATCTAGAGGGTGGGATGCTTACTCAGGATGCTTCTGTTGCAGATAAAGAGATCTCTGATGTAGCCACAAATTATAAGGTCTGCAGTTTAGATTATTATTAAGTTCATGTAATCCAAGATCCCTATTACGAAATTAGTTACGTTATATTTCCAAGTGTCTGTCTTCTTTTAATTGTTTGTAGATTGAAGGGACGTCTCCTTTGATGAGAAAAGTGTTTTCTGAAGATGAAGGTCGCTCTGAAGCCTCATATGGTAATTTGGATAGTGGATTACACCGTCAAAATGCTTCCGTGTTTGATACAGAGGTTTATGAAAGGGCTACAAATAAGGTTATGAATAGATATTAGTCATTCTGCAAAAATCTAGTTGTACTCTCAAATGTTGACATCTTCATTTTCCTGTGGATTTTGCAGATGAGTCGGTTAGTAGGTAATAAACTATCAAGTGAAGGACAACGTCATTCTAAAGGGATGAGTAAGACGAGTAATTTGCCAAAAAATCAGCAAAATACGGAAAAGAACAGAAGAAATGATGCAACTGTTAATCTGGAGATGGACAGTCAAGATACTTCTTGTATGGATAAAGAGGTTTCCGGAGTAGTTGTGAATAAGGTCAAACAAAGAGCTTCTTTAGTTATTTAACTTTACTTGCGTAGATTCTCTAATATGAAACTAGTTACATTCGTGAGAGTTGTGTTCTTTAATTTTTCTTTTAGATTGTGGAAAAGACACCACGGAGGAACAAAGTGTCTAGTGGAGAGATGAATGTCGCTCCGAAGGGACTCCTACAACTAATCGCTCATTGAAGAGGAAGGCTAATAAGGAAGAGGTCTGAAACTGAAATTAGTACAATGCATCTTTTCCCTATTTGCTAGTGAATGATGATAGTTGATTGAAATATGGTTCATCATGAAGCTGTGGGATTGTGTAATCCAGTGGATGCTTTCCCCTCCTATTGAATAACTAACAGTTCATCAGGTTATTTGCCTTCTGCCATTTCAAACTAAAAAAAATATCTTGCCTCTTTTCCCAGGAGTCTGGGCAGCGTTCTTCAGTTGAAGAGATTGTTGGTCACAAAATAAGGGGTTGATGGCCAATGGATAAGAAGTGAGTTGCAGTTTTTTATCATTTTATGTGTATGTTCTCTCAAGGTTGTGGTGATATCTTACTAACAGTTGATGTTGTAGTTCCACACGGTCAGATAGCGTGGAAACATTAATCCTTTGGCAATGCGGTTCTGAAAGAGGACTGTGCAACTGGCCATACAGTTATGCAGTAAGACACTTCAGTTCAAGGGATGCTTCTCGTCGAAGAGGGGATGAGGAGTTCTTACTTTCTGCAGAAGATTTCTGTCTCACCGGATAAAGGATTTAGGGTTTCGACTTGAACAAGGGATGAAAACACACGACGGGATGACGGGATGGGTGAGGAAGTTGGAATTCGGGGAAGAAGGAAAGACTTCGGGATATGGAGGGAAATAGATGTAGGGGTAACTTCGGCATTTACATAATATTTTCATTAAAATAACACCAAGCATGTCACGTATCTGTACATGCTGGTTTTTAACGTGACAACAAACAGAAAAACAAACATTTTCATCTAAAACCTACAAATTGAAACATGTAACATCAATTACTTACACTCCAAAACTAGTTCCATCAACCACCACTTTTGGCAAACATATTACATTTTTTTCATACTTTTCCCAATTCATGAATGATTCTATGTTTAACACATGATTCATGAAACATGGAATCATACTTCCCACCTCTATAACTTTTTAGTACCTTGATCTTTTTGTTGAGTTGAATTTAAAATTCTTGCTTATAGAGAGTAAATTGATCTATAACTTCTTCTTTGTTTTTCCATCAAGTATACATAACAGTATCTTGTGTTGTCATCGATAAAAGTAATAAAATAATTGTTGGCGATCATTTTTGCATAATTTTTAAGTCACATACATCACTATGTATTAAGTCATGGGGTTCAGTTTTTCTTTCAACTGAATGAAAATATGTCCTTGTTAACCTAACCTCAACACAAGTGCCACACTTATGTTTGGGATTTATTAAAAATTTGGGGATGTGATTTAACTCAATTAATCTACGTATTGTATCAAAATTGACGTGACCATGTCTACCATGCCACCATCGAAACTCAAGCATGTAAGCAAAATAAATTTCCTTATTCATATTTGGTTTGGCTACCATTACATTAAGATTAGACATGCCCCAACAATCATACTCCCTTCCCACAAACACCCCATTGGTAGCCAATACAAATTTATTAGCTTCAAAGACTAAGCGGAGGCCATGTTTGCTGAGCAAGGACTCAAATACCAAATTCATCCGGATGTCTGGCACGAACAATACATTCCTCAAAGTTAGATCCTTGTTAGATTTCATTTTCAAGTTAACATTCCCTTTGCTTTTGATATCTGAAGAAGTTGAATTTCCCATGATAAATCTGTTCTCAATTTTCAACTCCTTCAAAGTTGGCGAACATTCCTCTGTCATAACATATATGTTTGGTGGCCCTTGTATCAACCTACCATTTTGTTGTGTTGGAGTCAGACAAGTTTACCTTAGACACTATAACAGAAAGGTTTAACTCCTCCATATACTTAGAGACACCCCAATTTTTACTTCTTGTTAGCTAGCCTGCAAACATTAGAGATATGACCTGTCTTACCCTAGATAAAACACAATCCTTGAAAGCCTTTTGAAGGTTGTGTCTTTGGCTTCTTGGTGATTCCATCCTTAGGGTCAAGTTTGATACCTTTACCCTTGTCTTTCTGTTTGCCCTTGGAACCTTGACCGTGTTCTACAACGTTGGCTTTAGCGGCGAAAACTGCCTTCTCAGTCTTCATCGTTTCTTCATGGATTGGAATACGACGGACAAAGTCTTCCACTATTATTTCATGGGTATTTTGTTTTAGACTCGCCCAGAACTTCCAAAACCTTGAAGGTAGCTTCTCGATCATACAAACGACTTGGAAGGCTTTTCAAATTCCATGTTCAACTTTTCAATCTTTTGGATCAAGAGTTGAAGTTCATGCACCTAGGGCAGCACAAGCGTAGAATCCACCATCTTGAAGTAAATCAATCGTCCTACCACAAACTATTGTTTGTTGACTTTATCATCCTTGTACTTCTTGTCAAAGGGTTTCCCAAGTTATTTGGTAGACTTATTTTCAAGGTACATATCACACAGTGACTCATTCAGTATTATGGTAAATCACCAAAAAATGGAGCAGTTTGGACGAATGGATTGAATCGTACCGTAACACAATTTAGGTAATGTATGGTTTTTGAACCGGTTCAGACCCAAACTTGTTCATACCAACCCCAACATTTGGGAAATATATTTGTCTACCTTTTATATTTGTGCACTGGGGCACGACAACTTCCCCCTTATTCTAAATCCCTAAGAGATTCTGTGAGTTCCAAAAAGAAAAAATATGTTTCAATTATATGATTATATTTATTAAGCTGATAATAAAAATAAATATCATAATTTGGTTAACTAATATTTTTAACTTAAGTTTAATGCAAACAAAAAATTGGTCCCATGAGTTGTCTATGAAAAATTAAGATACTTGAATAACAAAAATATACTTAAACCCTTATTCAACCATAACATATGTATAATATATTAATGAATTTTATATTTTATTTAAAAAAAATAGAATTCATTGTCTAACATATTAAAAAAAATCTGTTTTAAAAAATAAAAATTGAGAACTATTAACTTAAATTCGTTAATAAATAATAAACTAGAAATCTAAACTTGTAGAAAAGTTTGAAATTTAAATACATAGACTAATTGGTTTGTGAGAAAAGAAAGGAATAAGAAGATACGACAAATACAAACGTCTATCAAAATGGTGTTTTAGAACAATTTTAAGGTGTCTATATATGTGTACAAAAAATATAATGTCCCATAATTTATGGTAACATATGATCTAGGTAGACCAATTACTTATTTGTCAATATTTTAGACGATATATATATATAGCTAACTTACTTGCATTATATAGTTGATAATCCCCTCGTTCAAATTGTAACTTTTTTCAAAATAAATACGTTACAAAAAATATTTGGTATTATTGATTGTTTTAACATAATACAATCAAAATAACTCCGACAGTGCACCTATAAAATTTTCACTATTTGACACAAATTTATCTATTAAAAATTGGTTGTTATTTTTATATGTCAACTTTACGTATGTTTTATTTTAATCAATTTGTAGCAGGCTTCTCCTTTATTCTAAAAGAATGTTTTTTTCCTGTATGATAATTCTTTATACATTTTTTCTCCAAAACCTAATTTCTAACATCTAATTTAGTATATCCATTTTTCTATTATTCCATAATTGTGTACACTACTATTTTAAAATACATGTCTCATTTATAATATTAAGTGACAAATATTATATTTTATACAAATTACTATGCACACGATTGTAATAATAATATATAATCTACATATATCCTTTCTAATACCTTTATTCCTCTTTTGACATTTCCAAATATTGTACGTTTTTTTGGTATTAATTATCTTATGTGAAGAATTTTAATATAAAGCTTTTAATAATAAAAATCTGTATTTTGTACAAAAACATAAGTATGTGTACAACTTATAATTTACTACTAAATATTTTTAATCACAAAATCAACATTACGAACGATAGCTTTTTTATATTACATATAAATTTTAGGGAAATATTGACTAAAAATGCTTCAACATGTTAGCACAAAATGTTTTTTCAACCCAAAATGTTTTGAATGGTCCAACATATTTGAAAATAATAGTCATTGGTCCCCCCGTTACTTCTCTGTTACAAAATTCTATTAAATATTTGTCAGATTTGCAAAATTAATCAAATATTTTTGTAAATGTTACAACTAAACTCTACAAACGTACACTAATGTTATAAACAAATCCTGACTCGATTCAAGACACATCGGGGGTCCCCTAGCCGGGGTCCAAACTCAAACCAGGTCACCCAACCTTAGGGACCTCGACTGGGCTTGGACCCATACCATATGACCCCCGATTGAGGCTCAATTGGAGCCCCAATCGTCTGAACCAAATACATGTCAGGCTCGGGCCAAACCGAGGTTGGACGATCTTGTATGGGTTCAAACCCAAACCAGGTCGCCCAAATTTAGGCACCGGGTATGGGTTCAGACCCAGACCATAGAACCTCCGATTGGGGCTCGATCTAGACCGAACCTGGTTTGGGTTCGGTTCCAACAATAGGGGGTCCTAGGAGATACCCCCCTGTGTGGCTCGAATCTACTTGAGACTTGTTTGTAACATTAGTGTAAGTTTGTACGTAACATTGTGGCTCGAATCGGGGGTCCTATTGTTTGTAACATTAGTTATAACATTTATAAAAATATTCAGTTAATTTTGCGAATATGAAAAATGTTTAACGGAATTTTTTAACAGATAAGTAATGGAGGTACCAATTACCATCATTTTCAAACATTTTGAACAATTAACCATCACAAAAAAAACATGTTTGTGCAACTAAAGCTTTGTGCAAACATATTGGACCATTTTATGATTTTTCCTAAATTTTATAGAAACCTAACTTATATCAATTCTAATTCCTTTCATTCTGTGCGACATCTTCAAATTTTCCATGTTGCATTTTTTTCCTATTATTTATCTTGTGAATTATCCAAAATATTAAAAGTCAAGATTAGTCTCCAATTTTTATTCTAACCTTATACCTCTACAATTCTCAATCATCATAACTCTATCAATAATCAACCATCACATTAATTACAAACCTCTCCAAGAAATTATAATCATCATACATCTACAATTCTCATACATTATAAACCTAACAATAGTCACATTTATACAATACAAACTCTTCATGTTCTTTATATTTATTTTCTTCATAAAGTACCTAAACATTCTCTTCTTTATTACATTTTCATCATTCTCTCGAAAACGGAAGAAATATATTTGATGTAATTTATTACTCTATTTTCGAATCATTAGTAAAGTTACTCATATATTGTTTTTACTAACAAAAAACGTTTCGTCCGTATATACCTTTTTCGTCGATAGAAAATACAATCGGTAAACAAAACTCATTTAAAAAATAAAAAATAAATATTAAATTTATAAAATAATAAATATTGTATTAATATTAACAAATATCATTACTAACAACAAATATCTTCTACAGGTCCAATAACAAATAGCTTGTTTGTTTTTAGAGTATTCAAGGATGAGCTCTATCCATAGTTGTATCTGCTTCCCCTTGCTATCCTTTACTAGCTACAAACAGAAGTTGAAAAAACAAAATATAAATTGGTTGAATCAACAGTATTAAATAACACAATAGCTAGCTCGTAGCTAGCTCGTACAAGCTCCAAAAAATGCCAATTACCCTATATAGCGAATTAAACATTTTAACCAAAGCTGATGATAAGCAAGAAGTACAAAACGAGAGAGCAGAAATGGTTCACAGAACTTTTCCCATATCCGGAAGTTGTTGATTATCTAACTTGATCGTGTGTTTTAATTTACCGACGATATCTTAAAGTCATCGTAAATTAATATTTACGTTAATTTACCGACGATATCTTAAAGTCATCGTAAATTAATATTTATCAACGTAAAGTACATATCGTAAGTACAGATATGTATTTTTGCCGACGCAAATAAATATTATCGGTAAAAATTATATTTATCAATGAAAATTTAATTTCGTCAGTAAATTAGGCTTTACTGATGAACTTTTAACGACGATATTATTTTCCGTCGGTAAATGAAATTTCAGTAGTGATTGTTACGTACCAAAAAAATCATTTGATTTATTCATAATACAAAATATATATAATTTTATTATGCACAATATTTATTTGTTCATTTCTACATCAACACTAATAATATTAGACATATTCACAGAAATAATAACTATAAATAATTAATAAGGTGAAAGCTATATGAATATTTTATATTGTCAACAATGTATATGAAAAGAATTCAAAATAATTATTAAATTTATCGATTAATATGTAATATTGTGTTTGTTTAGTAAAATTATTGTACCGAAGTCATTATTGTTTTAATTATTAATTTTAATTTAATTGAAAAAACAATTCTCTTATAAAAATATATTTAAATAAACTACTAATTGTTGAATGATGTCTAATATTATTATATTTAATAAATCCATTATACCATTTGAGAGAAAATATTTTTTTAGTATATTTAGCAATAAAATATTTACCTTTTGATAAAATATATCCGACAGTCAAAGAGAGTGTGTATATATATTTCGAAAAAATGAGGTGTAGAATTTTGTTAAATAATTCTTGTAATGTATTTATTTTGTTATTTTTTTAAGTTTTGGCCACGCTATAAACGTTGGGTAGTCCAACATTAAATATTGGTGTTCCAGAAGATCAACTGATGGACAAATAAGAACAAGGACCAAATAGAAGTTGTTTTATTTTGATAGGTTGGTGGAACGTGGAAAAGTATGATTTGACTTCGTGTTTGAATGAAAATAACACAAAGAAATACACCAAGTGTTTTTGTTATGTATATTTCAATATTTGTGTGGCAATATAGTAGTATGTTAATCTCTTATGTCTTTCATTTTTTCCCGATAAAATAATAAAACGAGGACCTTATATTTACACTTCCAAAAACGAAATTTAGTTTCTTAATATTTAATCCGGCACTTGAAAAAATATTCAATCTTATGTGATATTTTAAAATTGTATCATATGTGATCAAAGTTTTCTTATAAGTGAAATAATTTGTAAATTAGTTTTTTCTTAAAATATTTATGGCTGTATAATTGTAATACTAGCGATATAAACAAACTTAAATAAGTTTAATGTACCTTTAATTTTGATGATGTGTTCAAATGATACATGAATTATCAATTTGGACACTTACATTTGTCAATGTTATTTTTTGTTTCAAACTTGTGTTATTTAGTCAATTATTATTAGGAATATTATTTTTTAGTTCAAATCACTAATTATCGTTAGTTTTGCACCGTTAGTGATGATATGTGTCTAAATATAATGCTTACTTGATTGAGTCTACTAATCTATTGTATGGTAGAATAAAACTTAAATATAATACCTTGAAAATGTTAATTAACATGATTCATATCCCTACATTTCAAATTGATCTCAAACTAAAGTGTGCATTATGTGCTTAGCACTACCAGAATCTGTGGCTACAATAACATGTGTTTTCTGTTGACGCTAACAATTGTAGTTGAATATTAATTTTTGTCTTGGAAGTAATAATTGCCGTGCTTATTACTTATTAGTGACAATATGTTTTTCATCATTATAAGATACTTTTGTGGTACGTTTTGCCATTACCTTTTGCTTGACATGGGTGGTTTTTTAGCGACAACATACTTTCAAGATTGAATAACTGCATTAGTGACAGTTAGTTTTTTTGTGGTAAATGAACATATTCTACTTCGACTACATTTTGCTGTCAAAATAGCCATAACAACAACGGACTATTGTGGTAAATAATGCCTTTATTGTCACTGAAACCTGATAGCCCGCGAATATTTACAAGACGGCATATTTGGCGCTTTGTTAATAAAGAAATCCCTTTTAGTTGTCCTCATCCCCAATTCACGGTAAGAACTTCCTGTTCAATGTAAACCAATTCTAAGTGAAGTCTTCCACACCCTCTGCGTCTTCCACTTCCTGTTCAAGGTAAACCAATGGTAAGTTTGCAATGACCTGTCAAAACTTTGTCCGCCTTTAGGATAACTATTCTCGGACTGTGTTATATCATTCTGCAGTTGCTACCAGTCGCTTGTACAAGGGAATTAACTCCTTGAGTTTGTTTTCATGTTTGGGCGATAACTCTATAGATGCCTTTGAAGAGGACGATTGTAACCCACACATATGAGTCGGGGTAGCTGTGTGTGCTCTAGTTTAGCTGTCGTAGTACTGAAGATGAGCGTTTAGTGAATAATATGTGAATATCACATTTGCATGCGTTTAATGACCCCAAATGAGCCATTCCACCATTAGCTTATATTCACTCTACATTGTGGTTTATCTGTGTAGCTTACTTACCCTGTCTTGGGCACGTTTATATAACTAACCATATTTAAACGTTTTCTTATGACATAGCAATGTATAAAACTTGGATGAACAAACCACGACAAAGTAGTGAATATAAAGATGGTGTTATTGCATTTCTGGACTTTGCGTTTAGTAATTCGTGTTGGGAAGGAAACATGTACTGCCCATGCCAGAATTGCAACGGTTGTTTGTTAATGTCAAGAACTAATGTATAGATGCATTTAGAGAGGTATGGAACACTGCAAACATACACTACATTCGCCGATCACAGAGAGGAGTGCGAACATGTGGTAACCATTATACCTGACGTTAGTAGTAGGGATGAAATGATTAGCATGGTTAATGACGTGTTTGAAGGTGCAAATATGGAAACTACTGAGGAACCAAATGAAAATGCAGAGACATTCTAGAGAAGGTTAGAATGCTGTGAGCAAAGGTTATATCCCAGATGTTTGTCTTATTCAAAAATTTATTTCATAGTAGAATTGCTTCATTTGAAAGAACTTTACAAGGTGTCTAGCAAGTGTGCAGATCAGTTGCTTCAAATGTTGCACAAGTTACTACCAAATGATAATACTGTGCCAAGGTCTTATTTTGTGGCAAAGAAATTCAAATATGATTTGGGTTTAGATTACCAAAAGATTCATGAATGTAGGAACGAATGCATCTTATTTAGAAAGGAGTACCATACTGCAAATATGTTCCCTAAATGTGGTGAGTCCAAATGGAAATAATATCCTTGAGATAGGAATGACGATGATAGTTTAATGAACGCATGTACAAACACGGTGGAAAGTCCCTTACAAAGTGTTACGTTACTTTCCACTAACCACCCGACTTCAACGATTATTTATGTCACCTAAGACTACAGAAACAATGAGGTGGCATGAAGAATGTCGCACGAAAGATGACGTGCGTAGGCATCCCACGGATAGATTATTGTGGAAAAATCTTGATGATGATCACCCATCATTTGGTGAGGAAGCACGTAATCTAGTTTAGCAACTGGTGGAGTTGATCCTTTCAGTGAGAAAGGTCACCCATATAACATGTGTCTTGTTGTGGTGATTCCTTATAATGTGGCACCTGATATGTGTCTAAAATATACAAACTACTTGTTATCTCTTTTGATTCCCATACCAAAAGCACCCACCAATGATATTGATGTTTACCTACAACCATTAATAGATGGACTTTTTGACCTATGGGAGAATGGTGCTAACACATATGATGCGTATAAGAAGGAAAACCTCAAAATGAATGCATGAGTCCTATGGACAATTAATGACTTACCGGCCTATGCCAACTTATCAGGCTGGTCTACGTACGGTAATCTGGCATGCCTTTGTGTAAGATGGATACACTTTATTGTAGACTTAAGAATGGAAGAAAGTTTGCTTTCTTGGGTCATCGTCATTTTATACCAGACAGTCATTCTAAGAGGAGGGATACAATTCCTTGTTATTATTGCATCATAACTAGGATGTGATGCACATTGAAAAAAAAAAATTTGTGATAATGTCATGGGGATACTTTTAGGAGTGCCTGGTAAAAGCAACAACAATCTTAAAGCCCAACTTAATTTGAAAGAAATGGGAATAAGAGCTTGCCTACATCCCGTGTTGCACAACAACAAAATGATCCTCCCACCTGCAAGTTACACCATGTCTAAAACGCAAAAAACAACCTTCTGTGAGTTCCTTAAAGGTTTGAGGCTCCCTAGCGGTTATTCGTCTAACATCGCTCGATGTTTACACTTGAAAGACAGGAAAATTGTAAGGATGTAAAGTCATTACCACCACGTCCTCATGCAACGTATTTTGTCAGTGGCAATAAGAGAAGTTCTGCTCAAACAAGTGTGTTATTTGTTGATCCATATGTCAAATTGTTTTCGGGTAATCTGTTCTAAGGAATTGGATGTAGGTGAATTGGAGATGTTGGAGAAAAATTGCATGCGTATATGTGTAACTTGGAACAGATATTCCCACCGACATTTTTCAATATAATTGTCCATCTACTTGTCCACCTAGTCGAGGAAGCCAAGCTAGGGGCTAGTTCAGTTCCGTTGGATGTACAACATTGAGAGGCACGTAGGTTTAATACATGAGGTTCTTCCAATAGGTAACAACATCGTGTTGCTTTGTATTTGTTTATCATCTGATATGACTTTATGACCTCTTAAATAGGATAATGAAATCCTTTGTGCGCAATAGAAGTCGTCCAAAAAGGTCAATTGCGGAAGGATATATAACGATAGAGTGTCTAACATTTTGTTCAAGGTATTTGGTAGAAACTGGCACAAAGTTCTATTAAGGAGGATAGATCCAAGAACCGATGCGCATTGCCGGCCCAAATTCATGTCTAGGTGTTTTCAAAACCGTTGGAACACCTATTGGTGGTCCACAACCAAGAGACTTAACCAAAATAGAATGGGAACAAGCACATCAATCTGAAGAAGTGAGACCATATATAGAGTAAGTAAGCTCATTAATAGGGGAAGATGTTCATATTTTCACATTGAAAGAAAAAAAAATATAACCATGCTTTGCGCGTTTCTGTAGGGAGCATAAAAGGTTGTTACTTGGGGAAAGAGTCAATTAAGTAATTCATTAGGTCATCGATGTTGTGTTTTGATTGAATTTACCTCTACCTTATGCAACTGATAACACACAGTATGAACAGATTGGCCGTCTGGATTCCGCTGCAGACACAACTGTATTGAAACAACTAAGAATTCTGTTAAAAAGTCCGCTTTATGCTATTAAGAGGTACACTGGGTTTAAAATGGATGGTGTGGTCTTCCATTTCAAGGACCGATCCAAGATGAGGTCATTTGAAAACAGTGGAGTCTTATGCAAGGCGGATACAACTTGCTACAACAATACTCGAGATAAAAATCTGATCTCTAGATATATAGACTACTATGGTGTTTTGTTAGATCATGTGATGAAACTTCAATATATAGAGAATATACAATTAGTGTTTTTTAATTGCTTATGGTATAATGTGTTGTCGGAAGGAAACAGTTTAAAGATTGACGAATAGAGTTTCACATGTGTGAACCATACCAATTTATTGCAGACGGACGAGCCATTCATTCTTGCGAGCCAAGCAAAGCAGGTGTTCTACTTGACAGACAGCAACAATCATAGTTGGAGCATTATGCTAACAACAGAAGTGAAAAGACAATTTAGTTTATCTGGGTGTACGTCAGCCAAGAAGGTGAAACCATTCTAAGAAGCTAGGATTGTTTTCCAAAACAACTCAAATGATCCTAATGGGGATGAGCTAGTTCAATGGGACAGACAGGGGGAGGAACATGATTCAACCGATGTGGTCGATGATGAAACAGGTTTTGCAGATGTTCATCCAGATCCATAAGGTTTGCATAACACTTTTGATGAGGAATTATCACCCACTAGTGAAGAAACTTTCAATACGACCAGTTCATATTCATACACAGACCATGAAGCCGTATATAAAGAGTTTGATCCAGATTCCGACACTTATGGTTAACAACATAGCTATTTGTCTATTTTTGTATGTTTTGACAACATTATTTTTACATGTTTTTTGGTATCCAAGATGTAATGTGGACCTATGATGCATTGGATGTCTAGTTATGATGTTAAGACAACATTATCGAATGTCTACTTCAAGCATTTTCCAGGAAGACTTTGAACCTGCTTTGGTCGACTCTGTTTTGATGTACTGTTATGCTGTTTAACTCTGATCTAGTACAGATGTTTTGACATCATGCATTTGATATATGGTGTTGTGATGTTTTGTCTAGTTCTTGATATCTTCCGAGGCAGGTTTTGCATTTTCATCTGAGTTCTAGCATCCATTGGGTTGAACAAGGGTGAACAATTTTAAGGACTTTGTAAAACTGAAAGATATTGATATGTTGTTTGCTTATCTTCCTATGGTGCTATTCTGGATTCGCCGCCACAAAAAGATAGGCCCACAACCTTAAGTTTCATTCCATTCATTTTTGCAGCAGTGCATCAACCAAGTATAATGTTGTCTTTCTCGGTCAAAACCCACTTGAAAGAAGTTATGTCTTCCATTCTTTCAGTCAAATTCATATGTAGTGGACCTTCATTCTTTCGTGTAAACCCATATGACAGCCCAAGGTTGTTTAGTGGAAAGCTCTTGATGCGTTAGAAGACAAGTTAGGGTATGTTCATATGCAGTGGGGTCATCATTAAATTGCACTTGCTACCAATCCTTGTGTTTTGCTTCAGAAAGTTTCAATCAACATATCCCAAGGTAGATATTTCCCTCGTAACCCTTCATTTCCTTCCACTATTTTTTTTTCTAAGTGTTGACAAGCTCCGCAGCAGGTTCTCTTGACTGGGAGAAGGCGAGGAGCTACGAACTATCCTGGTTTTCCTTCATTGTCTCTTTGCTTCGCCATCTTCATCAGGTACATTTTCGTTCCTTCGACGATCCTCCGAAAAAGGTAAGATTGTTCATCTGTATCAAGGTTCTAGACTTTACTATGACACAAGTGCTCCCTCTGTCGATCTTGACTTCCTCTTGTGGTTTGGTGGCATGGTGTTTTCTGCTTTGAAGAGTTTCTCCACAAAATATCCAACTTGAAACCAAAGTAGGATTTCATGCGTTTTTTGCATGAAATGTTTGAACTTTTCGAAAGTAGGGACATGTTGTGTCCTTAACGGTGAAACATACAGTTTGTGGTGTGTAGAACTTCTTTTGCATGTTCATCGGGCCTAATGTTCATCAGGATTAAAGTTCAAGTTTTTATCGAATGTTTTGGGGGGAAATGATTTTTTTCCACCAGTACGACTTGTTCTAACCCACCATCGTGTTTTCCATTGTTGTGCGGCCTTGTGAAGGGTATCCAAGAACCATGGACGGAACAAAGCAAGTGAACAACTGGAAATGTTTGGGATGTCAAGTTCCCCTCCGACGATCACTGCGAAAAGTTTGTTGAAACCTCTTTCGTAACCAAAGAACTTCTAACCTTCATAACTTTCATTTTTTGGCATATGATGTATGCGTTCTCTTTTGCTTCCGCTTCACATGGTATTGTTTCGGCAGAGAGAAGCTTGGAGTCGTCTGATGGAGAAATACTCTATCAAAACACATATGAAGATGCTATACTGGAGGAGTCGGTTCAAGAACCAGACTATGAGCAATATATACAAGGTAATGACCATTAAAAACTCGGGAACATTGTGGTTTCTCCTGTGGACATTTATAATGCTGAAATATTTCTCCTAAACTGAGACATTTATTCTTTGTGTACATAACATGAGTTTTCGTTCCAAGTTTTTACAAACAAACATTTATAATGCTGAAATATTGCTGAAGTTGTTAAATCTGTTAAATATTGCTCATAATGCTAAGATAATGCGGAAATATGTACAACACACGCAATATTTTAGCTATGAGTTTCTGTGGTTGAGCAATCATTCTAGCTTATTCGTCTTACATTTCCTTCCATTGTCTTTTCTGTAGTTCCTGACCCTTCCCAAGAAAATGTTGCTCCAGTTGCCCCTAGGTTACGTTGTGGTAGAACCCGATGCATAAGGTTGTCGAGAAATGGGATAAATGAGAAAGAGGATCTTGAATTTAATGCACAAGGTCGAGTCTGCAGCAAAAACGACATCCCAAAGGAACCAATAGACTATGGGCCAAGATGATCGAAGTGGTGTCAGTAAGTCAAACTCGTTGGTGACATTCTACGATTTGTTTTATATAACTTAAGATGCACACTATCTGATGATGGGTTTCTTTGTGTATAGGAAACGTTTGTTGTCCCACATGATGAAAACCTGAAGAAGTTAATTATTTGTGTTCTAAGAGAAAATTAAATAAACTATCGGGTCAATCTAAATTTCCACCATTTCGATAAGTATAACACCAATGAAGAGTGTTTGTTTAACTATCCTCCTGATGTGGTAAAAGAAGACTGGATATACTTGGTCAATTGGTTTAGTTCTGATGAGTTTAAGGTGTTATACATATCGCTAATGACCATTCTAATTTTTTTATTTGTTAATGCGCTAAGTAATGACCAAACACTCGGAGCTGAAATATTAACATATTTTTGTAGATCATCAAAGAGTGGAACAAGCATAATAGGTATCACCATGTGACATACATTGGGTGAGTAAGTGTTGCTACGTGTGAACAGCAAGAGATAACAGTCCTCATCCGGTTCTTGTTCAATATTTAGGGTATGAGTGGGTCAGTTAATAAACTTTACGTATGTGACAAGATTGAGAAAAACAATCGGGTTCATCCCGGAGAGTATCACCTATTTCTGAAAAATCATCTTGACAAAATGGGCTTCCAATTGATGAAAAATTGAAGCACATAATGGTATTAAACATTTATTAGCAAACTTTAGTCTCATATGATTCCATATACTGAATATGAAATGTTTTCTTGTACGAGAAAGTGGAAGAGTTAGCTGCCCGCGTTGAAGGTGAGTCAGACGTGCCCATGAACAAAAACGTATTATATGAAGAAGTGAGAATGCCAGAGCGCCAAAGAATTAAAATTTCCAAGGTTGCAAGAGCCATGGAGAGTGTACAGTTGAAACAAGCTAAGAGTTCTGTGCGATTGCCGAAGAGACCCGTCGTAAGGCCGATGAAGCAAGTCAACAATTATCGGAATTCTGAGCAAGTATGCGATCATTTCAGAGGGACATGATGATGATGAGAAAGGCTTTGGCCGAAATCCGACACCTTGATGGTAATTCTGAAACTCAAGGTAAACGATTGATGGTAATTCTAGGAATGCACTTCTCTTTGAATGGCTTACACTTATAGAACAATTTGGATGAACTGACATTATGTACGGGTTCATTTTGTAGATCCGAACGCTTGAACTGATAGTGGGATTCGGCTTAGAGAATGCACAAACTTTTGGATAATTTTTATGGATGTTTTCAATTTGCATGCAACACTTTTCTGTACTGGCCGAACTCATGCATGAGTTAGCTACATTGTTATTTCTGTTATGTTTGATTACTGCATGGCCGAACTCCTTCATGGCTGAACTTCTGAATGCTTGATTTACGTTATGTTTGTTGTTTGTCGTTTGGGTAGCTGCTTTATGTAGCTCAACAAGTACTAGATGTTAGGTTTGTCTTATTGTCGGAAAACATCTGTTAATGTCTCATTCCCTGGTTGGTATATTATGGACATTGGTTTGAATGTTTAATGGGTGCAAAACCGTCACGAAAAATGTACGACACAAAAAGCCATATCCACATTAAAATACCTTATATAGCCACAGAACATATTAATACAAAACAATAGATTAACATGTTGGAATGTCCTGCTACGGTATGTCTGAATCACATCAGACATAAATAATCACTGACCCAGTTTGCTAGAATTTGCATAAGACTTTGTTGAAAGTGAAACACACATATACCCATCCTAAAAATGTTGAAGACAATACATACATTCTTCAACATTAAATTGACAACATGAAAATTTTTGGCCATGACTAAATAGATAGAATTGATTACAAATTAAGTGGAAGGCAATAATCAACGATTTGTAACAAATTTAATCTTATAGCAGATATACATTTTTTACACAAAAGTTAATTGGCGTTGTTTCGAATAAAAAGCAGTCCCTAAAATTAAGTGCTAACATAGCAATCTAACAATGAAGAATTTTCATCAATATAGGTCATCTATAACATTGAAGATTTGTTAGTCGCCTTTTCATTGTATTTAACAACCTACTTTTGCTGTAAAAGAGGTGTCGGAGGTGTCATTCTAGCAGAGACAGAGATATGGCAACGTTAATTCTGTAGGTATAACGTTTAGCGACGGGGGTTACGGTGACAAACATTTCGTTGTCGCTAAAGGTTATCAACGCCATTTATGCCTTTGATGACGATTTTATGCCGACGCTAAAGCCCAAATTTTTAGTAGTGTAGGCAAGTTAACAAGGTCATCGTTTTAATCAATAACAAATAACACGTAACCATCCCTTAACTTAATACATGGTGACACCTACAATTTAACACTTTTGTAATTATCAAAATGTAGAAAACCTTATTTCAATCATCTTTGAGTGTGAGAGTATCTTTCTAAGGTGATGGTACATTCTCCTAAAAAGGATAGGATAAACCCAAAATTGTTAATTGCATTTCCTCGTGATAAATGTATAAGACTATTGGTGATAATAATCAAGACCTAAAAATTGAATGAAATGTTAAGATGGAACCCATGAAAAGCAAGAGGGTAGGGTAGAAAAATCTCTTAATCCATATTTTTTTACCTACATGCTCAATGTTGAACCTCAAACCTACCAGGAAATCGTGAACTCTTCTAAAAAATCCATAATAAAAAGGGGTGATCAACAATGAGATTGAATAACATTCAAAATTATACTTGAGTGCTAGTGTATCTTCCTCTAGGATGTAAACCATTAGGCTACAAGTGGATTTACAAATAAAAAATGAAAAAAATGGATCAATTGATAAGTTTTGCGTAAAAGACCCTTAATTAATGGTTACAATTAGAGAGAAGATCTTGATTATTTTGACACGTGTTCTTCTATAACGAGACTTACTTCCATTAGAATGGTACTCGCAATAGAGAAACTTTAGAAGAAAAAAATATTTATGAAACAATCAGAGGGTTTTTCTGCAACAGGGTAAGAGAAAAAAATTGTAAATTGGTTAAGTCATTGTATGGTATGAAACAGACGTTGAAAAAGTGACATCAGAAAGTCAACGATGACATTTTAAAAAAAGGGATGAAAAATGCATCTACGTAAAAAAATACAAATGAAGGTTATATATTATTTTGTTTATTTATGTTGATGACATGCTTTCAGACGTAACGATGAGATTATTAAATCCACCAAAATATGTTGAATTCGAGTTTTTACATGAAATACTTTGACCTTGATGATGTAATTCTTAGAATAAAGATTAGTAGAACAGCAAAAAGGAATTATTATAAGTCAATCTCAATATATAAATTAGATATTAAAAAAATTCAACGAGGGTGATAACAAGTAGGCATGCTTTCAAATGGATCCAAACAAGTATTTTCAAGAAATACAAGTGAAAGTGTCTTTCAACTAGAGTACTCAAAGATCATTGAAAGTGTTATGTACTTGATGACATGTATTATACTTGAGATTGCACATTTAGTTGGCGTACTCAATAGATATATGAGTAATCCAAGTATTGATCATTGAAACAAAATCATAAGATTTTTAGGCACTTAAGATATACTCGTAGCAATGGGTCGCACTATAAAAGAAATCCAAATGTTAAATAAGGATATAATGATGCAAATTGGATATCTAAATCAAGAGACTCGAACTCCATGTTTACTCTAGGAGGTGCAATACAGTCATGAAAATTCTCAAAAACAATAGTTATAGCAAGATCCACCATGTTTATAGTACTGGGAGAGGTTGAATGGATAAACCATTTACTAGAGGATATTATTAAACCATTTACTTGAGGATATTCTTAGGTGACCAAAACCGGTGTCAACAATGTGAATACATGGTGAGAGTAAATTTGCTATTGATAAGACAGAAAGCCATATATATAATGGTAAGGTTAGGTATAATTGTCATAGACATAATTTCATTAAAGAATTTCTCTCGACTGGAATAATCACGGTTGATTATGTTATGTCAATATTATGGATATGTTAATCAAAGGGATAAGTAAATATAAAGTTGACCAATCATCGATAGGAATGAGACTTCAACTCGTGCAATAAGCATTTTTTAGAATGAATACCCAGCCTAGTTGACTCGAGATCCTATATCTAGTTTCCATAGGGACAACCTAATCACTATAGTGACGTAGTTCACTGTGGGAGAATTTGAGCCCGTGTCCATTCCTATGAAAGGAAAAGGGTTTACTTCGAAAGGAACTATTGATGATGCAATTCTTAGGAAAACTTGTAGAAGCATTCAATGTCCACGGTCAAAATAAACACAAACGCGAGAACTAAACAATACTAGGAAAATGTTTGTGTGGGTTATGTCATCATTTACACAAATGGGAGACAGTTCAAGGTGTTCACATCTACTCATTGTCAAGTAAATTCGATGTAACTTTAGAAGGGAAGGTTAAAAGGGTAACGCCTACCTATCCTATGCAAGTGTTGATTGTTGAACTCAAACTTTGGGTCAAGACTTACGTGAGGTAATACATCAATTTTTATTCACGTGGGGAAAAATGGCTAATTTGTAAAGGTTTTGGTGAATTTTGTAAATAAACTAAAATTTTGTATCAAACCAAAAAAGTGAATAAATTTTCTAAAATAAAAATATCATATTGAGAACAGAATTCAAAAATCCAAGAACAGAATTCAAAAATGAAAATACTATAAATACATGAGTTGACCCGTGGGTCGAGAGTTACGACCCCAAAATGATCCATTCTTCGTTCGGGTTGTACGAGTCATTTCAAAATAACCCACAAAGAAAAAATGTTCAACCCAAACATGACCCATGAGTGGGTCACACATGTGTTAATTCAAAAATCGACACCCCAAGTTGAGGTCACATGTTCGAGCCTTTGTGGATTTTTTTTCACCAATATATTAACTAATTTGTAAATCAAATGCCAAAATAATCAATTCTAAAAACTATTTACCAAAATATACTTACCCGCGAATGATAGTCTCGGGTAATAATTCATTTAACTTTGACCCGTGACTAGCAATCACAGGTAGAAGACAAGCTCGTATCCACGACTAGTAGCCATGGGTAGGAGTTAAATTAACTATTACCCGTGAGTGCTAGAAACGGGAGGCACAACGGTGTTAATTGTTGTTCCACTAAGATAACTAAACTCTACCCGTGACTGACAATCAGGAATAAGAGTTTTAGTAAAAAAAAATATTTTTTAAAGAAATACAAATGCTTTCTTATGTGTTTTCTTGAATGCATTTATTTATTAATTGTGAAAACCTAATTTTATGATCAAATGTGTAAAATCCTAATTGTGAAACCCTTAATTCAAATCATTGTGTCAATCAAAATTCAACGGTTTTTGTTTGTCTATACTTCTACTGTATTTATCTATTCAACTTAATGTTTTATTTTTTATCAACTTATTTTTTATTTTCTTTTTTGGAGCAGGTCGAAAATAATCTTTACTTTTAAAAATGCTATTTCAAGTACCTTAAACCATCTAAATTAGAAATATCAATTTGTTTTGTACTATCTAACAAAAAAATTGAATAGATAAACAAATTAAACGTTTATACAAATCAACGGTGTTAAGTTTTGATTTAAATTCAGTTTTCAAGCAATGGTATTTTGTTCAAAAATTAATGCAGCATATATACCAAAGGAAACCGAATGCATAATTAAATGGTATGATCTAAAGTTAACATGAATACGTAAGTAGTTTCAACCTCAAATCCTACTACACTCATCTTGACCTCCATCTCGACTCCGTAAGTTTCTTATCCCGCTTGGTCTTTTTTATCCTGCAGTTACCACATCGTCTACTTGAATAGGCTGAGTTATTGGTAGTTGAAAATTGGATACGTAAAATTGAATGTCTTGAATGTCTTTCTCCTCGCTCGATGTCACTAGTTGTACGTTGAACTGATTATATTGATCCATATCACTAGTGAGTTCGTAGAAATAATGAGAAGACTGGACTATTCCTCAATATATTTCTTTTCACCACTCGTTGCTTTCTTAAACAACTTTGTAGCCATTTTGGTCATATGGTGGATTGTGCACATCTGTAGAACGAAAGCATAATAATTATAACAGATTATTAGAAAATATTAGTAAATAAAATTTGAATCATTAAGTGAAAGTGTTACACAATTATATGTACAGGTAGTAGTACAAAGAATCCCACGATATTTCTTCTCAGATGGCCACACCTTTGCACAAGTCAACATATAAATAACTCAATACAACATAGGTCCAACTGTATTGAGTTGTTTGGTATAAATCCTCCATAAGAGGGAGGTACTCCAAAGAAACTTTATTGCCACTTATGTCGGAAATAAGAATTTATCGAGAAGGTGTCAAATATACCATTTGGCTCTTTTGATGGTTTTTTCTTCCGTCATGAGGAGCCACTTTGGGTCAGATTCCTTATTCTCGATGACCTTCTTCAACCAAAATAATTGAACATATCACTTTTGGTGATATCCTCGTCTTCACGATATGGAACTAAGCCTAGTAGTCATGGTCATACGTCAAGCAAGTTGATCTCGCCTTGATTAAACCTGTATCCATGGGTCACAGATGGATTGTTGATCCGTAGACCCAAGAGAACTTGGACATCCCTCACAATTACGGTCATTTCACCTCTAGGAAGGTGAAATGTATGAGTCTCTAAGTACCACCCCTCGGAAAGAGCGTGCAGTAATCCCACATCATTCTTCATCTGGAATATATCTGAAGCTCATCCAAACCCAATACAACGGCTCAATGTTGTATCATCATATCTAATTTCCAGCATTTACCCATGTGAAAGTACTTATCATCTCTATGGTTGGTATTATTATAATTAACCTACAATTAATTTAAATAAATATATAACACTAATTAAAAATATAATAAATAATAACAATTAATCCCAAAGAATTTCAAGGTTACTATATCTACAACGGTATGTTATGACATATGATTGTGTTGACCGTACAACATGGAAGGATGCATTGGTTCCTTATGTGAATTGAATGACAATCTGGATGAGTTGCCTTGACCATGATCCATTGTTTGTAACCAAATTTGAAAAATTAGGCTTACAAAATTACTTAATGCATTATAATTTAAGCAAAACACATAACAATTCATCAATTTTAATCAATTATGCATTCTAAATAACAATTATATTCATTTTGAACATTTTCCCTAATTTTAAAAAAATTAGGGTTTCACAGTTAATCAAATAATGCATTATAATTCAAAAACATATATCAATTTCAATCAATTAGGCATTCTATATAGCAATTATACTCAATTACACTTAGTTGAACAATGTGCCTCAAATTTGAAAAATTAGGGTGACAACGATATACATAGCAATGTACCTTAGCTCGACACAGCGAGAGACTGCCATGGAGGCACATGTCTGACACAACCTTGACACGGTGGGAGACACTCTGATGACATAGTGGGAGGCACATTACTTGACTGACGATTGTGAATCACGAGTATAATATTTTGCCTTATCCGTGAGTGACGACTGTGAGTAAAAACGGAAGTTTCATCCATTACTGTCAGTCACGAATTAAACTTAACAGAAGTTCCATCTAGGACTGCCAATCACGTCTAGGAGCTGGGTAGTCGCGGGTTAATTTATTTTTAAAAGTCGATATTTTGGTATATGGTTTTCAAATAGCGTATATTTGAAGAAAAAATCGACCTCGAACCGGTTCATGAACAAGCCTGCGTAGTGTATAGCTGGGGAGCAAAGAGGAATTTGCTGATGCACACACATTTTTTAAGTGGGGTAAAAACACTAATTTTTGGGTTTTTCGGTTAAATTTAAACGAAAAATGATGTAGTATTATGCGATTGGTTTAAATTGTAAATAAAAAAAAGGGAAATTTTGGAAAATCAAAAGAGTATATCTGAATTTTTAATATAATTCTTTTATTAAAACATTATATTAGAAAATAAAAATTATTCATTTTTTAAAAAATGTTATATTTAAAATTCAGATTTAATCTCTCAATGTTCTTGATTTTGCGTATTTTAGCTATTTTGTTTTTACTGTTTAGACCAAACAAATGTAATTTTATTTAGATATAACATAAAAATAAAATAAAAAATGTAATTTTTGGTTCCAACTCAAAAGGTATAAATAATAAATTTTAAAACATTAAAGTTTAGTTAATTTTTATTAAAGTGAACAAAGTTGGAAAGTCGACCAAACAAAATTTGGAATAAATTTTTGTTGTTGTCAAATGTATAATGTATATTATGTATCAGTATATAGTAATAGTAAATGATATCGTACTTAATCTATATGTAATATCCGTTGTCCTTTCACATTTAGTTAATTCCCCGATCTATCTTAGCTTCGTTTCACAGCGCAAAGAATTTTATGCTGTAATTTTTATGAGTTTGTGATCCCAAGTTGATCACGTGCATAAATACAAAAATATCGTTGACAGAATAATATATAACGTTTACGCCTTTACGGTTACCGCTACGACCACGTCACGTGGACATCTCATCCCATGTTAATCATACGTAGGCCATGTGGTTTGCACTTCGATTTATATATATATATATATATATATATATATATATATATGCAATTTATATTACATTATATAAGCCATGTGATTTGAAGTTCTATTTGATATGGTGTTAATATTACACAACATTATATCACCAACATCACATTGTATTTTATATATATCGACCACATTTATTATATATGGCCGTCATTAACACATGCCTTTAAATCAATATATATATACTAGTTCTTTTCAAGTACGATATATAACACTAGCATTGTTTTTGGTAATTTATATAACACTAGCATTGCTTTCACGTAGTTATCCTTTTTCAACGTATTTCAAAATCATCATCATAATAAAAATAACTATTTTAATAAAACTATGCCAAATTGACAAAAAACTTATTATACATGAGAAATATATCCATATTATAATTACTAGAAATTATTTGTCAAAACTAGAATACCAAAAAAGAAGGAATTAGAATCTGCAAGAAAAAAGCGGAGGAGATCTTCCTTACTTACTTCCCATTTGTTTATAACTATCTACTTATATATAGCAGGATTAAGAAACTAGTCCCTCTCTTTCAAAAGAGATGTAAAATGGCCCCTGAACTATTTATACGTCTTCATTCATCCAAACGGATGGATATCAGACGTCGTCAATAGTCTGAAGGCTATTCCTTGAATAATCGAACTCGGGCCCCCCCAGATTGTTTAGATGACAGGCGACACATCCTGATTGAAGACACGTGTTGCCTAATGTAATACTTTGTTGCACATCAGATAGAAACAAGTGATTTGTAACTCATATAAGCATATATATATTACTCAAATAAATAATATCATTATTTTCTGGGACCAAGTGAGGACAACGGGCTTAGTTGGGCTAGTGAAGATATTTGCTCGACCTTGAAGCGTTACACCACAGTAGGAAAGAGGATGTCGCCCCCTAAAGTCCAGTCGACCAAGAGACAAAAAGTACGAATTGTACCAGTTGTGCCAATTATGATATTCTCAATTATAATTCGTATAGGGAAGCTATGGTTGTCGTGGCAAGATAAAAAGCTCCATAGTTTCCATGTTATACAAAAAAAAAAAGGTAAGGTTGACCATGGTGTAGAGTATACTTGAACCCTGTTAAATATTTACCTAAATATACTTCCTACTTACCTAGCAGACAAGGGTAATCTACCCTTCGATATTACACATTTGATATTAGAAACCCAAGTTGACTTTATTATCGGAGGGGAAACAATATGCAAACCTTATGTTTTCCTTTATGCAGGTTTCATTGCAACACTCAAATTCAAGACCCAAGTCATCAGAATTTAATATTAATAGTATCTGTGGGAAATGACAACAACTCATGGCTCCACCAAAACCCCATTCAAATGCGGGCAAAGAACCGGTCATGAAGACTAACTCCTACAACTCAACCTAAATGCGCCTTGGTCCCCAGAGCGTGATGACACCTAGGAGATTTAATTCCTCCTCTTACCTAGAAGGTTTATCTCGGCTCCAGCCCAATGGCTATGTTTCGAAGGACTACCCAACACAGGCTCCGCCAATGGACCAGGAACACAAGTATGAGTGTTACCCTTAGGGTCCGTTCCAACGACCTCGAAAGGCTCTACCACCAGAAATTTGTGTTCACTCCAGCCATGCTCGTCTCCCTGGAGAAAATCCTTGAATGGAGGAAGCGACACTCTATCAGATGAACCTACATTGATGCTTGTGCAATCCCTACCAAGGAGGAAGATGCCATCTTTAATGCAGTACACTGCACTCCAAAACGTGACAGTGTCACCCACTTGCGGGACGAGCTTTGCCTTAAGGCACCCCCTTTTCCACTAGTGACGCTCACTATGAGTCCAGTGGAAGAACTTAACAAAAAACTCAAAGAGCAAATGTACATGGTAAACAGAATTGATGTCACACCCCTTCACGATAGAATTGATGCAAACATCGACCCTCGGACGTGAGATGAAGACAGGAGCCATCCTTGATTACATGGGTGAGGGCGACCCTATCTAGAAGCATAAATTCTCGCTCATAGGCAAGACAAGTGATGACAACCATTTTGCACTCATATTCCGAGTGACGTTCACGAGGAATGCCTCATGCTAGTTTTTCGGTCTACCGAGGGCGTCACTCACCTACTATCCAGACTTCAAGAAGAAATAGATCCACTAATACTTATGAGTGACAACTCCTCAAAATTGTCAACTCCCTAGACGAGGTAATACATGGTAGTAAAATATCATTGTCAATATATTACAACCGCCTCAACAATAACTTGACGGATATTGACCAAGTCATCTCTGAAGCATAAGTTCTCAGGGCCTTCATAAGAGCTTTAGGTCCAAAAGGTACCTCAGGAAGGATAGCCACCTACTTATCCTCATCTACAACCTTAGAGATGATATATTGAATGACGGGAAAATGAGGGCCTCCGGATTTAGATTGATTGCATACATTTTTTGGATCAAGGTTGATGCATGATTAATTCACTCTATTATCGAGAGGTGGCACCTAAGACACTAATTTCAACTATGTATGGATGAATTAACTATGACCCGGCGAGATGTGCGGCTTCTCTTGGGTCTATAAAGGAGAGGTCAAGTAATTACATATACATGCTTAATCCAAACATCATCGACTTGCCCTGGCTTTATCTATAACTACTGAAGCCATATCATCCCGTGAATAGAGCCCGGGTTTAGGGCTTTATCTACAGCTACTAAAGCCATATCATCATCGACTTTCCCGATCTCCTTATCATGGTTGAATAGAATTTTCGAGAGGAGATCCATCCACCCAGACTGAGTTTCCGTGACAGAATAAGATGCCTCAATAAGAAACAGAGGGTACATTTTGCATCTTCAGATTACTTCGATCTATACATTTTGCATCTTCAGACACAAGAAGGAATAATGTGAACTTGAAATACTTTGATCTCCTTGAAGATCTATAGTTAATGACCCAATAACACCGGGGGGAGGGGGGAGGGGGTAGCTGACTTGAGTTGTTGCTGGAAGAACTTGTGCAAAGCTATAGAGAAGGGTATAACAAACGTCATTGATTTTGTTATCTTACTACATGTAAATGTGGTACAGGTTTGCTTAAGTCTTTGCTTACATAATCAAACTTTTCCTAAACATTTTAACTATGGTCCTATGAGTATTTATTAGTTGCCCAGACCCTGATAAAGAATACGGTTGTGTGCTTCCTACAAATGCTCTGTTAGGAATATGGTAAGGAAAAATCCACGGACATAAATACATTATAATGTATCACATGTAACATTCTACATAGCTTATACCTAGGTGGACGTTACTAAATAATAACAAGAAAAACCCATATTTGTACACGCGTCAGTTCTACCAGGATCAATTGGTTGCATTAGGAAAGTTCCAAGTTAATTTTATTTCATACGTGTATAGTATAGATAAATTTGTTCAGATATGAGATTAAGATATTTAGTCGTATGGTTAAATAAATTGGAACCGTACACCTCTAGCTGTCTCGAGAACCTCCTCCTCATGTGTAGGGAAGACAAACATTTGTGTGTGTCAAAGTTGTCAATGATCCACTTCAATAACATGAACTGGTACATGATGACTGACTGTTATGCTAATTTGGTTTCTACCACCCCATCTTAGAGCCCTGAGAGTAAATGAATAGTGGGTCATAAGGCATGATGCTTACATCCATATTTAGAACACATGGGATTGTGCATGTGGTAAATGAACCTAATTTATAAGTACCCAACTTCGTTTGCTTGGCGTAATACTCCAAGATGATAGCTCCACCCACTGTGCAGTTTGAATCACATAGAAACCTAATAATGTTGTTGGTGAGTTTATATATCAACTAATTAATTTGAATGATTAATTAATTCCTATATTTACAATTATAATATTTTCAATGAACTAGATGCATGGTTTCTATGTTGTGCAAGAAGTTACTGAAGAAAGCAGCAGGTAAGTCAAAGAAACATATTGAGGAGATAATGCATGTTCGTTGTCACTCCCACGACGTCACTGGTGAACTTCTTACCTAGAATCAAATCATTGGCAATGCAATTTCAGTGAACATGGATGAGAATATATCATTTAGAATGATGAAAACAATGTGACAGGGGATGTACCCGATCTTTCGCCTTGTGTAACGAAAGATTCTCAAGTAATTGAGGAGGTAGATGAACCCTCTAGACCCTCCAAGTAATACATGTTAGGATTTAAGAGGACGATCAAGGGTCTTGTAAACGCGGAGATGGTGATAGAGGTTGGTTATCATATTATTTAAACTTTAAATTAAATGTTAAAATTTTGATTTTGTATTCAATTTCATTGAATAATTATATTTTTAGTTAGTTAAAAATGATATATGAGTTTATATTTATTCTACAATTATAAAAAAAAATACGATTGTCTTTTAATCTTAATTTGTGAATTGTCTTTAAGTCGACACTCAACATCGTTTGTTTGGCTAAACTTCTTATTTGTCTATCTATTAGATATAATTTATCAATTTATTTGGAGATGTTAAACAAAGAAATACCAAAATATAGAAATTTGTATTTAAGGAAGAAATGTAATAAAATATTATTACCTAGTGTAAGTAGTTTCCTACTGTAATTTGCTTGATAGTATAACATCTATGTACATTATAAGGGTTGTGTAAACATTATAGGAGTAGCATACAGAAATAATTTACATTATAGAGTATTTTTGGTTCCTTTAGTCAGTCAAACATGGTACCAGAGTTGAAGTTCTTGATCAGTTAGGGATCAACATTTCTCATCCTCATCATATACTAGATCGAGAGCCCTCATTCAGTCATGGCAGAATCCAAAGATGGTAGCATCAATTCTGGTGAACCCACCACAACGGAGACCACGTTGACGACTCAATTGGTAGTCCTACTCTTGAATATGTCACAACCAACCAACAACACACAGAAACAAATCTCAGTCCCAACAGTCACTTTGAGTGTAAAGCTCAATGAACACAATCACTCCTTGTGGTCACGGTTCATCCATATGAAGATTTGTTTACTGGAAAAGCTACACCATATCACAGGAGCTTCGGAGACACCTGGAACTCAAGATCCTAGTTACCTACAGTGGGAAGAAGACGATCTAATCATCTGTTCCTGGTTCTAGATAACATGGAACAGGAGTTGGTGCACCAATACGCAGAATTCCCAACTGCGAAAGATCTGTGGAAAGGGTTGTATGCTACCTACAACAAAGGAAGAGACGGAGTCCAACTATTCGCCTAGTTGTCCGGGCAAACAACACCAAACAGGGAACTGACTCACTTGAATCCCTGTATAGTAAAATGCAACAAATATGGCGAGAAATAGAATTATGAGATCCTAATCCCATGAAATGCCCTGAAGACATTACGATTTGGAATAAAAATAGGTCAGAAACAAAATTATATCAATTCCTACATGCTGTCAGTGACGAATATGATCAGGAAAAATGAGATTTGCTTCACAAAAATTTGTTAGCTGAAGTAGTCTGCTTATGCAACAATACGATCGGAGAGGGACAGGAGACAAATGATAGGAATAGCAAGGAGAAAAGTCGAACTAACAGAAAATCTTACCAACACCGAAATCGGATAGAGATTCTCTGCCAGGCCCAATTTTTCGACCAGGACTCCTCGGTCAGATGCTCGAACTCCTCGCTTAGATGAAGTGGTGCCCCATTCCACCACGAATCATGCCGCCCGACTACAATCATTCACGGAGAAGGGAACATCATCTTGCGCCGACAAAAAGAATATGCGGTGCAACCACTTTGGGAGATTTTGTCATCCAAAGGAGGAGTGTTTTCAGTTGATTGGCTTCCAATGACGCAGGAAAAGCTAACGGAAGGAGGGGACCAACACCGTAAACCTGCCATCATGACTGTGAGAGGCTGAGGAGCGGAGGAGAGCTCGGATGAACATGAAACACAAGAGTACCTTTGTAACAGCACATCCGTAGCAAAGGAGAATGGGGGCAACCAAATTGGAGAGAAGGGTTCGACAGGTATAGGGTTAAAGGGTAAATTACCTTTTTTTCCTCAAAACCCTAATTCCTATTTTACCCCTACATATTTACAAATTAGCAATTCAGGGCCTGAATTTAGAGATAATCAGCATTGCACCCCTCAAGTTTTTGTAGCTCGGGAATCTGAACGTGAAAAAAATAGTAGATGGTTATTTGACCGTGGCGCGACTAACACTATCACCTATGACATAAATGACTTTATTAGTTGCTCAGTACCAAGTAAGAAAATGATGCATAGCGCGAAGGGAGATTTATCATCAATCCATGGAGCAAAGACCATTGCATTATCCCCAACACTACGACTATAGAACTATCTTTATGTGCCTAGTTTATCGTGCAAATTACTATTTATTACACACGTGGAACTGTATGCAGCTGATCTATCCTACTTTCTGTGTGTTACGGAATATTCAGTCGGAGGAAAATCATTCGACGTGGTGATGAGTATCAGGGATTGTACTATGTGGACGAAGTGACTCAACACAGAACTGCAGCACTTGCTCACGGAACAGTGGACAGAGAACAGTGGTTGTGGCACCGAAGATATGAACACCTATCTGTAGGGTATCTAAATAAATTATTTCCTCAGTTATTTTCTTCAAATACAAATATTTCCTGTGAAACTTGTATGTTTGCTAAAAGCCATAAACAGTCTTATTGACAGTTTGATTCTAGAGCTAAGTCTATGTTTTCTGTTATTCACTCGGATGTTTGGGGTCCTACTCCTAATAATGATAGTTGCATGTTAAAAAATGGCTTAAAGTACTTTGTGCTATTAAAAGATGACTATTCTCGTATGACTTGGGTATATTTCCTTAAAAATAAGTCTGATGTCCCATCTAAATTTGTAGAATTGCACAACTTAGTACAAACACAATTTTATACCCAAATTCAGGTTCAACACTTTGATAATAGGGGATAATATGTCAATTATATACTCAAATAGTTCTTTCAGGAAAAATGCATTATTCATCAAACTTCCTGTCTGCATACTCCACAACAAAATGGAGTAGCGGAAAGGAAAAATCATCACATCCTTAAACTGACAAGATCAATTATGCATGAGTCACGCGTTCCTACCTTTTTCTTGCTTGAAGCCATTGCAACATGAATGTATCTACTCAATCGTCTTCCCACTAAGATATTAAAATGTCAAACACCCCTTCAAATTCTATCTAGTCATACGAGTGTTCCTACAATCTTAACACTCCAAACTCGTGTGCTTGATAATTTTGTTTATGTTCGTGTTCCTAAAACAGAACGATCCAAATTCAATCCTTATTCTATTAAGTGTATTTTTGTTGGATATGGGATACACCAAAAAGGCTACGTTTCTATAGTCCTTACCAACATCGTATGTATACCACGATACATTGTGATTTCCTTGAAATTGATTTCTACTATTCCATAGAGTCGAGTTCTACCCAATATACTATTCAAGGGGACAACTTGAGTAGCCCATTAGATTGGTTGATTAATCCAATGTGGCCCAAAACAGTCTCGACAGATAAGTAGGCGGAACCACTGAGACGTTGAGTCCCATAGTACAGCCTATAGAGAACTCAGACACATCAACCCCGATGAATACTCCTAAGCTTAATAGTGGTACGATGACTCCTACTTTTTATCATGCTCAGTCTTCTACACATAATTCTGATCATATAAGAATAGAAGTTGTGAAAATACAGGAGGCGGTTGAATCGACTCAAGAGATCTATGTGTTGCCAGCTAGAAAGACCAATGGCATTCCACTGGTACGATATGAACCAGAATACAGTCCTAAAGCATGTCGGTATCTAGTAGAAATCCTAGTTAGGGGGAGCTTATCACTGATTGCACATGCCTTTGCTACAACCATCTACCCTAAGAAGATTCCTTACATAGTGGAGGCGGCACTTGAGAATCCAGAATGACGTCAAGCAATAAAGATCGAAATGGAGGCACTAGAGAAAAATAAGACTTGGGAAAAGCGTGTCTTACCACACGGAAGGAATACAATTGGGTTTCGATGGTTATTAACCATAAAACATCGTGCATACGAATCAGCCGAGCGATACAAGTCAGGGTTGGTTGCCAAAGGCTATACTCAGACTTATGACATTGATTACTTGGAAACATTCTCTCCAGTGACGAAGATTGACAACATAAGAGTCTTATTTGATATAAATGGTAATAAAAGTTGGTCCTTCCATCAGTTTGATGTGAATAATATGCATTCTTACATGGCAATCTAAAGGAAGAAGTCTACATGGAACCACCTCAGATTTCAAATCGAGATTTCAAGGCTCGACTATGTGTAGACTAAAGAATGCCTTATATGGGTTAAAATAATCACCTAGATCATGGTTTAGGAGGAAAGTGAGTCGTGTAACATTTTTGATTATTTATGTTGATGATATGATCATTATAGTGGAAAATACTGAAGAGATATCTCAACTCAGACAATTTATTTTTGTTAATTTGAGATGAAGGACTTAGGAGAGCTTAAGTACTTTCTGGGTATTGAGGTACTACGATCCAAAATAGGTATCTTCATTTCTCAGAAGAAATACAACATGGATTTACTAGTAGAGACTCATTTGATTGACTGTAAACCGGCAGATACACCTACTATAGTAAATCATGGTCTGAAGATAATGGAGGGCGCAAAATTAGTAAATGAAACCCAGTATCACCATCTAGTCAGAAAGTTGTTTATCTTTCCCACACTAGCCCAGATATCACATATGTAGTGGGTGTTCTAAGTCAATTCATGCATAAGACACAGGTAGATCATATGGAAGCTGCTCTACGAGTACTTAAATACCTAAAAGGATCCCCACGAAGTGGAATACTGTTCAGAAGGAATGGTCACCTATTTGTGGAAGCTTATACAGATGCTGACTGGGCAGGCAGTCCAGTGGACGGAAGGTCTACTTCAGCATATTTCACCCGAGTTGGGGGAAATTTGGTTACTTGGTAGAGTAAAAAGCAAAATGTTGTGTCACTCTCAACTGTTGAAGCCGAGTTTAGAGGGATAGCTCGAGGATTGACATAGGTGTTATGGTTACGAAAGCTACAAGGTGAAATCGAATATCGAGTAAAAGGGGAGTGCCAGTTAATTAATGTCTGATAATCGTGTAACTATAAGCATCCCAGAGAACCAAGTGCAGCACGACCGCATGAAGCATGTGCAGGTTGACCGACGGTTTATCAAGGAAACGTTGGAGAATAAATTCATATCTATACCGTTTGTAAGTTCTAAAGATCAGTTGGCAGATATCCTCAAGAATGCGGTAAATGAGAGAGTATTCAAAGAAGTTCATTGCAAGATGAATATTGGGGACCCCACTATTACGCTTGAGAAGGAGTATTAAACATAGAAATATCATAATATATAAATTTTTATTTAAGGAAGAAATCTCATACAATATTCTTTCGTAGTGTAAGTAGTTTCCTATTGTAATTTCCTTCCTAGTATAGCAACTACGTACATTATAAAGGCTATGTAAACATTACAGGAGTAGTATGCAGAAATAATTTACATTGTAGGGTGTTTGGGGCTCCTTTAGTGTGTCAAACAGTAGATGGTCTAGAATGCCCCTTATTTATAGTTTAGATTTTTTTTAAAAAAAACATAATTAAACCCTATAGTGAAAGATCAGATGAAGTGAGATTTTAGGATATAAATTATTATTTTTTTCAAATTTAACCCTAACTTAATAATTAATTACCAAACTAACCTTCGCATTTTCGAATATACAGAAATGGAACAAAACCTTGACGACGGGATCAATGTTTTTTAGTTTTAAAAGTAAAAAATGCTCATCCGAAGGGAAGAAACCTCTAAAGGCTGATGGTATCAGCGTTCAGGGGGAAGATCAATACCAGCACAAATCCTATAACACATGCAGACAGGATAAGTGGAAGAGTTATAGACGCAGGAGCAAATCTACACCACCCATTATAACCAATGCAGATTGACGTCAGCTTCACAAATAGCAAGATTAACTGGCTCTATAAACGAAAAATAATAATAATAAACGAAGAAGAGCTTTTCAAAACAATAATTTCATGATGTCATCATCTGGTGCACCTATAGCGTAGCACCCCATGACATCATGAAATTCCTTGTCTTGAACAACTTTATTTCTTCGAGGAGTACTCTTTGATGACGCCTAGGTTTCACGCGCCAACCCCCATTCTCTCTCCAGGGCTTGTCCCTGTGTGAGATCTGTGTGGTTCCGCCAATCGGGAACCGACACCTCGAGTAATCGAAGTGTGGCTGTGATTTGAGCTGGGGGAGTTACCCTTTCTTCAGAGTAGGGAAGAGTTAAAGCATTTTCTCTCTGCTGAAAGGGGATTTCTCACTGTAGAAGAAGAAGCTAGGGATTCCGGGTAAATCACCTCTTGGAACTTGCCTAGATCCAGTAGAAGCTTTGCCACAACTGCTAGGGTTTGCTAATTAGCACTAATTGATGCTTGATTATCTTCTCTAGTTGTCGTTCCTTTTTCTTGAAGCCGCTACCTAGGTTGAGTTCTGCGTGGATAGCTCTATCATATATATTTGTCTTCTTTTCTAACCGTTGCTCAGGTAGTTTCGACCGTGGTGAAGCTCGTCTGAGCCGCGACAGCCATGTTTGGCAATCAAGCATCAGAGGGAAGTGAGGCTTCCCGGAGGGCCATCATGTCCCTTGTGCCGAGACCCCCAAGTCAGCAGTAGGTCGGGTAGTGGGGAGAATGGTCTCCATGAAGCCAGTTAAAAATAATGCAGTTTAGTGTTTTGAAGGCTGCGTGGGCGGGTTTTGGAATAGTTAAGATGACAGATCTGGAGGCAGGTGTCATGGCATTTGATTTTGAGAATGAAATAGACAGGGATCGGGTTCTCGATATGTCGTCATGGGCCATTCATGGTCATTCCCTCAACCTCAAGTTATGTAATCCAAACCAGAGTATAAGTGAAGTGGACTTTGGTAAGATTCAAATATGGGTGCAAGTCCACGACCTTAGTCTAGACATGCTCAATACTGCAAATGCAGCACAAATAGCTAGTAGTATTGGGCCGTGTCTGGAAATGGAGGATGAAAAGGAAATGCAGAATAGGAGTTACATAAGGATCAAGACTGAGGTGGGGGTCAAGGATCAGCTCATGGCTGGTTTCTGGTGGAAAAATACCAGAGGAACTGATCGTTGGGCAACGGTCAAGTACGAAAGACTTTCTGATTTCTGCTACGGATGCGGTATGTTGGGACACACCTCTCAAGCGTGTCAGAACGAAATTATTTGCTCGGAGGTCAATGCAAGGTTACTGATGTATGGACCTTGCTTAACTTGTGCGAGACAAAGGAAAAGTACGGGGTGGAATCAGATAGGAGGAAGCAACCAGAACATTATCCCAAAAAGAGATCCCTCAAGGCGAACGTGGAAAGACATGATTAGGGAAGGAGGAGAGGGGAGTGAGGTACTACCTAGGGACTTAAAGATGGAGCAGGGGATGTTCGTAGCAATACAGGGTCTTTCTCTACCCTTAACTCTGATCAAGGGGGGAGGAGCCCGAGAAGACTGTCATCGAGGAAAAGAATGATCCTGCCCCGAATGAGGATCAGGTGCTAGACCTCAATCTATCCCTGGTCCTTCCAGAGGCTCGATGGTTTCTGGACTTAAACTTGGAACCTCCTGAAGAAGGGCCTCACTGTACAAGGGAGCTGCATGTCCTGGACCAGGCCGATATACCTTCAGAGTGTATATCCACTAATGACAGTAGCTGGCGAAGGCATGTAGTCAGGCAGGAGGTTGTCAAACCCGATCTCGGAGATATTATCAAAGGGGACCTGAAAGGTGCATCTCGTTTTGCCTTTCTGTCTTTAGGGGATCCCAAAAATCAAAGTATAGGAGGGAAGGAAGCAGATCCTAAGAACAGCTTCTTTCTCTCCCATCCCGATGCTTCCCTCACTCTTGATAGAAGTTCCATCCAAAGGCTTATGCATCGAATTCCAACTCAGCCATACATAGAGTCGATGGCTCAGCCTAGGAAAAAAAGGAAGATTCTGGGGGGAAAACATAAAGATAAGGAAGGTTTGAGGCTGGGAACACAGGATAGTAACCGAGAAAAGGTAGGAACTCTGAGATTGGTAGGAGGAAGGCAAAGGGTCAATCAGGCCAGATCAGGGCCGATCATAAGTGCTAGCTCTGAGAAGGCACACGAGAGGAGACAATTAGAAGAACCAAGGGATTCCGGTGGCTATTCCAAAACAGCCACGAGGGATCAATGAACGTCCTAAGCTGGAACTGTTAGGGGTTAGGGTCTCCCCTGACGGTTCGTCACCTAAAAGACCAAGTAAAAAGACTCCGACCGGCGATCGTTTTCTTGATGGAAACTAAGCAACCAGAATCTTTTTGTGATCGTGTAAGAAGGGAGGTCGGAATGAATCAAGCGATGTATATTGATCCGGAGGGATTAAGTGGTGGGTTAGCATTTTGGTGGACAAACGAGGTGGTTATCTCGGAGCTGGATTCCCTTTGGGTGAAGGTTCTAAAGGGCCTTTATTTCCCGTCTACGGACTTCATAAGGGCAAGCAAAGGGAGTCGACCATCTTGGGCGTGGGGAAGCATGTTGGCTGGTCAAGACGTAATCGCGAAGGCTGCAGTCTGGTCTGTTGGGGATGGCCAGTCAATCCGGCCTTTCTCTGATGCATGGGTCACTGTTCACCTCGGGTGAAGGCTGGGTACCCACCCTATTACGCAGGACCAGGCTCAGGTAAGACTGATACATTGGATAGACCAGGACACCAAGAGATGGAGTGAGGATGTGGTCAGAAGGGTGCTGAATGAAGAAGAGGCCAACCTGGTTTTTACAGTACAGATCCCGCTTTTTGTCTGTAAAGATAAGCTGGTATGGCCTCATGAGAGGCAAGGAAGAATTACAGTTAGATCTGCACAACATTATTTGCGTGCAGGTGAGGAGAACTGTAGGGGATCACAGGTGGGGAAGGACCTTACCTCGGGGCGGAAAGGGATCTGGAAGTCGACAGCATTGCCAAAAGTGAAAAACTTCGCTTGGAAGTTGGTATCCAATGCAGTGGCAGTTCTCGCAAACCTAGTCAGACGAGGGGTCCCGAATGAGTCGGGATGTCCGATGTGCAACGAACCAGAAACAATCGAACATCTCCTCAGGGAATGCCACTGGGTGACAGCAGTGTGAAGCCAACTCCTAAGCAACCAACGCGTGAGGGAAGAAGGCCAGAACGTGCAGACCTGGCTCAAGGCTAGATTCTCCGAACCAGCGACGGACAGGAAGCTGCAGGAGGTTCGGTGGCTGACTTTGCTAAACACGTGTTGGTGCATCTGGAAGGCGAGGTGTGGCCAGGTCTTTGAAGGTCGTCCACCAGCCCCGGCCTTGGTGGTTGCATCGGTAAGAAAGTCTCTGCTCGAGACACAGATTCTGCAGCAAATGCTCAATTTGCTGCAGAATAATCGCAATACCCAGGGGAACTCAGGTAACCAGTTCGGCAGGGGAGGTCAGAGGTGGACCAGACCACCTGTTGGGACCATAAGTATTTGTTGTGATGCTGCCTGGAATTGTGATTCGGGCTGTGGTGGTATAGGGGTTATAGCCCGGGCCAATGACGGGTGGGTGGTAGGGGGCTTTCAAGGACCAGCAGTGGCGTCATCGAGTGATATCCTTGAAGCTAGGGCTGTCTTCGAAGGTGTCAGATTAGCAACCGGTGGGAATCGGTGGTCATCGAGTCGGATTCGGAGGTCGTCATCAACCAAGTTAGAGGTACCGCTAAATTTTGTCAAATTGAGACTATTATTCATAATAGTCTCTTCTTAGCGGCTTCTATTGGGTATACGACATGGAACAAGATACCAAGAACCGCGAACCGGGCGGCGGATTGGTTAGCTAAACAAGTCAATGTGGAGATGTGCAATAGGGATTGGATCAACCAACCCCCATCCCCGCTATTGGAAATTTTGCAGATAGATAGTGAAATGTATCAGGGTCGTGATCGACCCCAGACTGTTATTTGAGTAATATACGGAGTTTTATTTGGCCAAAAAAAAAATTTTCTTCTTTTATTATCATTATTTTTCATTTATAGAGCCAGCCAATCTTGCTATTTGTGAAGTTGATGATCAATTTGAAATTGAACGTTTAGAGCCGCGCAAGCGTTCACTTAAACGTTGAAGGGGTTAATGCTTTTGACTTTTTAAACTAAAAAATATTGATTTCGTTAGCGTTCTGTTTCATTTTCGTATATTTGAAAATGTAAGAGTTAGTTTAGTTTGGTGATTAATTATTAAATTAAGGTTAAATTTGAAAAAACAATCGATAAATTAGGATAAAAGGATTCTCGTACGTAAGATTCCTTGTTATACACAAACCAATATTGGTGGCCGGGATGATGTTCACACAGATTCAGTTATCAATAATAATACGCCATCATGCGTTAAGGTGGAAATATCTAATATATATCGATCGATCGTAATATATATCCATCTATTATTCTACTCTCTATATATAGATAACAAGTTTTAGCAGCAATCACCTCAAATTCCTCTCCTTTCTCTTTTGCATGCTTTTCTTCTTCTATAAGTTAGCTACCTTCAACAAACAGACATTTCATCATTAAACACTTGTTTAAACACATGGCCAAAGTCAATACTGAAAGGCTTACGGGTTCTGGACAGACAGTGTGTGTCACCGGAGCTGGTGGCTTCATTGCTTCGTGGATAATCAAGTTACTCCTCGAGAGAGGCTATACTGTCAAAGGAACTGTGAGGAATCCAGGTGAAGGAACCCTACTATATACATACATAGATATATATATATACATACATACATATATATATATATATATATATATATAGAGAGAGAGAGAGAGAGAGAGAGAGAGAGAGCATATTTTATTTATATATAAATTGTTTATGGGTATTTCAGAGGATCCAAAGAACGCTCATTTGAGTGAGCTACAAGGAGCAAAGGAGAGGTTAACGTTGTGTCAAGCGGACCTTCTTGATTTCTACAGCTTGAAAGAAGCCATCAAAGGATGTGACGGCGTCTTCCACACTGCTTCTCCGATGAGCAACGATCCTGTATTCATCTTTTTCTCTCTAGTTAACTCCAATAATAGATAGGGTTTGGTAGATAATGTTTCTTTCATGTATATGGAATGATGAACAACGAAATGGTAATTATCAAGAAATTACTGATCCACTTCAACGTACGTACGTATGTTTGTTTATATGAATGAAGGACATGGTGGAAGGAGCACCGAAAGGGACCCAAAGCGTGATAATTGCAGCTGCAGAAGCCAAATGTCGTCGAGTGGTGTATACTTCGTCAATAGGTGCAGTCTACATGGACCCAAACCGCCATCCTGATATCGTGGTGGACGAGTCCTGCTGGAGCGACCTGGAATTCTGCAAGAAAACAAAGGTACATTTAGTATGGTTAATGAATCACCTTTCCTACAGATCACTGGTTAGGAAACTTATATACCAAAATCATAGGTTAAATTGCGTATTGTCTCCTTGAAGAGGAAAAACTATATATGATGAAAATTCAGAAAAATAATTGAAAAAAACTTTTAAATAATAAACAATAGAAGAAAAAAAATAAAAAAAATCCTAAAATACTATCAATCCAAAACAAAATACAGTATATTATAAGTCATTATATCTTTTTTTCATGATAAGAAACTAACAAAAAGAGAAAGAGAAAAAATAATAAAGTGAAACACATTTTGAAAATATATTTCAGAAAAAACATTTTATAAAAGAAGTCTGGGTTTAATTTTTGATGTTGTAGAGATAGCATTTGGCACGGGACGTGCAACTTTTCCGATCGTTTCAAGAACTTTGTAATTTGAATTTTGAATTGGAGCACCTTGTTTGACCTAGACGTGTCAATTCGTATACGCGAGACAACAACAATTTTATTGGAAATGAATTGTATCAAAACTCAAACACATGATTTTTTACGAGTTAATTGACTAATCCCAAATACAACCCGTTGGTTCGCATGGTCACGGGTCAACTTGTATGACTCGTATACTCACGTCCATTTAGGACTTAATTAGATGTACACAAATTGAAACTTCACGGGTCAAGTGTGCAGAATATCAAATACAATCTAAAATCCTAAAAAATGACTACAACATTCAAACCAAATACGGTATAACTTGCATTGTGATTGTATTTTTTTCCTGGAGCAAATTAGAATTTCATTTTTTGCCTAGTAATTTTCAGTTACTTGTTTGTTGTCCGTCTATTTTAAAAAATAAAATAAATTCACGCGTAAAACATATTTCAATTGGAAAATAAATGTAATAAAGCAACCATTATTAATATATACTAATACAAGTGTATCCAAATATTGTATTCTTGATCCCCATTTGAGAAATGTTATTTTACTCAATTAAACTTTACTAAATCTTCAGAATTGGTATTGTTACGGGAAGATGGTGGCAGAGCAAACAGCATGGGAGTTGGCCCGTGAGAAAGGGGTTGACCTTGTGGTGGTGAATCCTTGCGTGGTGATCGGCCCATTTCTCCAATCTACTATTAATATTACCATTAATCACATCCTCAAGTACTTGTCAGGCTCGGCTAAGACCTATGCCAACATGGTTCAGGCCTATGTTCACGTCTTTGATGCAGCTATGGCTCACATTCTGGTGTTTGAGAATCCTTCAGCTTCGGGTCGGTATCTCTGTGCTGAGAGCATGCTTCATCGAGGCGAGCTGGTCAAGATACTTGCCAACCTCTTCCCAGGATACCCAATTCCTACCAAGTAATATTACGCATACAAATATACTGTGTAATTGTAGTTTTTATATAGTTTTCAAGTATATTAAAGGTTGTACATTCTTCGTAGGTGCTCCGATAAAGTGAATCCGAGGGTTAAACCCTACAAGTTCTCTAACCAAAAGCTTAAAGCCTTAGGAATGGAGTTCATACCAGTGAAGCAGAGCCTATACGAGACGGTGAAGAGACTTCAAGAGAAAGGTCACATTCCTGTATTGCCACCGCAAGACTCTTCGGCGTACTTCATGTTGCCCTCTAGCCTCTAATTTATTGATACAAACCAGTTTGGATCCAAGTCAGAATATACATATATATATATATATATTACTATGTCTACCGTGTCCTACATGGATTTGTTTTTTCTATTTTGACTTTTCAATAATAAATTGATCCTTTCGAGTGGGTCATATGTATGCCGCAATGTTAGCTTCTTTTGTTGTATGTGTATATTAAGATGCATGGTTCGCATATATATATATATATATATGTCTGTGTGTGTATGGTTTAATAAAATGAATGTTTTTCATATTATATTGAATCAACTTCTTGATATATATTTGAATAGGTTAGGGTAGATCCTGTTATTTATAAGTTGTTATGCGTATAATTGTTCAAGCATAATCGACCTAGAACTGTCATATTTGAATAGTGGTGCATGCAAACCCAACATCGTAACATCATGTCTTTTCTGTTAATCGATTGTAATAATATACATACATACATACATACATATATGGTGGAGATGCATTGTTTCACTCAGTGATATAATGTTTCATTTTTTGGGTTGTGACCTTTAGAACAAATCCAAGTGGTGCCATATTGCCTATAAATAGGATTGTATACACAATCAAATCATCCAAAAATCGTCAACATTCTTCTTTCTTAAGAGATTATAAAAGTACTCTCCTCATTAGTGTTCTCATTAGTATACATTATATCTTAAGAGTTTCTTTGAGAGTTCAAGAGGAAGATTTTGAAATTGCTATTCAAAATCTTCAAGCAATCGTTGTATACTGAGAGTGACTTGCCGCATAAGGCTGTTAGCAAATTCCAACGAGTGGGAGCAAATATCACTCTAAGGAAATTGTCCCCCTGATAAGCCTCGCCCGCACTGACTATTCCCTGATCTCCACCGCCACCATACCTAACAATCTTAAAGTGATATTCGCGATCGAGACCACTTCGGATGCGGATTTCAAAGTGATGAATCAAGACTTTGTAAAATTGGACAAGTTCGATGGAACCAATTTCACTCGTTGGCAAGTCAATATGAAATTCCTTTTGACGACTTTAAAGATCTTTTATGTTCTCTAAGTCCAAACCTTCTCTGATCCCCGAGTTGGCAGAAGGTGAAAATGGAGAAATCAAAAGACAATGACTAAATCACGAAGAAGATGAATTGGTTTGTCGAGGTCATATTCTCAATAACCTCTCTGATATATTATTTGATCTTTTCACATCAATCAAATCACCCCGTGAAATATAGAAGGCATTGGAGAAGAAGTATTTAGCAGAAAAACAAGGTACGGATAAGTTCCTTACCATGAAATTCCTGGAGTTTAAAATGGTCGATAATATATATGTCATGGATCAAGTGCATCAGTTGGAGATCATGGTAAATATGTTAAAAGAATTCAAAGTTTATATCTCTGACTCTTTCCAGGTTGGACTGATAATTGCTAAACTTCCTATAAGTTGGATCTATTATCAGAATAAACTTCTCCACTCATCTGAGAATTTCACTATGGAGCAATTGCATACACATTTGCAGATTGAGGAAGAAACTCGCATTCTTTTAGGAAGACGAGGCATTCAAGGGGATAACAGAGGTAACCTAATGACACCATCAAGAGAAGGAAATTTGACAAGTCTTGTTTCCATTGTGGGAAAAAGGGGCATCTGATTCGAGATTGCAAACATCGCAAACAAGCACCCAAGAAAAATCCTAGTGCATCTAACATCGTTACTGTGGTGGAAGCAAGAGAGGACGAGCTAGTGGCTATGGCCACTGAAAAGTTTCCAAATCTTCAAGTCGGAATAGTCAATGAGCTATACATGGCTATTGAGACAACCACCTCAGTTTAGTGGTTAGATTATCGTGCCACAATTCATGTTTGCAATAATAATGAAATGTTCAAAAACTATGAAGATATTGCAGAGGGGCGAGAGGTGCTTATGGGAAACTCTAATGGTGCAAAGGGTTCTTGGTCAAGGAAGCGTAGAACTTCACTTTACTTCTGGAAAGAAATTAACTCTTATAAATGTACTTTATGTTCTAGAACTTAGAAAGAGCCTTGTCTCACGTAGCTTATTGTGTTAGAACGAATTCAAGATTGTGATGGAGTTTGACAAACTCATTTTGTCCAAGTGTGTCACATTTGTGGGGAAAGGTTATGCTTGTAATGGTATGTTCAAGTTAAGTATCAATAAACTGATTTTTTATTTTTCTTATACCGTTCAGTATTCATATTTTTATGGCATTGTCGTCTTGCACATTTAAATTATAATTCAATTAAACACATGTCAAAATATGGTTTGATTTTTACTAAGTTTGATAAAATTTTAAAGTGCGGGACTTCTATTCAAGCAAAAATAACTAGGAAACCTTTTCCAAAAGCATAAAGAAATACTCAAATTTTAGAACTTATTCATTCTGACATATGTTAATTAAATGGTGTTTTAACAAGAGGGAAATAGATATTTGATTACCTTTATCGATGATTGTTCTAGATTCACATATGTTTTATTAATGAAAATAAAATATGAGGCTTTTGAAATGTTTAAACGTTTAAAAAATGTTGTTGAAACCCAAAAGGGAAGGAAAATAAAGATCTTGTGAACCGATAGAGGGGGAAAGTATTTTCCCATCAATTTTTCTCTCTTTTGTGAGGAAAATGATATAATTCATCAAACCAGTGTTCCTTATACCCACAACAAAATGGGTTGGCTGAGCGAAAAAATAGAACACTGGTTAATATGGGGAATGCTTATGCTTTTGAATGCAAAATTACCATTAAATCTTTGGGGTGAAGCATTATTGACGACATGCCATTTGCATAATACAATATCTTCAAGAAAGTATTACACTTCCCCAATGGTAGAAACCCAAACTTGAGTTATCTTAGAGTTTGGGGAAGCTTAGCATTCTATCGAATTACTCATCAACATAAGAAAAAATTGGGCCTGAGAGCCTTCAAAAGTGTCTTTGTAAGATATGTTAAAACTTCTAAGGCATCTGGATTGCTAGACTTGGACACAAATATAATAATTGAGTCTATAGATGTTGAATTCTTGGAAGACAAATTTAAGAATGATGATATTACATCTTCTCAACAAGTGTTTTCGAATGTATTAATTGCTCAACAAAAACGGAAAGTTGAATCAAATGAGGAGCCTAGAAACGGGACTAGAAAGGAAAAGAGTTTGGATAGGATTTTATATCATCTCAAAATTTTATTTTCTGAATAGAAGGAGATAGAAGTAATATGCTACACAAAATTTCTTTTGTGCTTAATGTCGAAGACGATCCAATAAGTTTCAAACAAATTATGGCTTCAAGAGATTCCGCTCTTTGGAAATAGGCGATTAATGATGAGATGGACTCAATATTATCTAATAATACTTTGGTACTTGTTGACTTGCCTCCCGGGTCTATCAGGTGCAAATGGGTATTTTCAAGAAAATACAATACTGATGGAACGATTCAAACCTTTAAGGCTAGATTAGTAGCTAAAGCATTCAAACATAAATAAGGTATAGATTACTTTGATACATACATGCCCATTACATGGATAACATCCATAAGAGTCTTGATGGCATTAGCCTCAGTTTACGACTTAATTTTTCATCAAATGGAGGTTAATACAACATTCTTGAATGGTGATCTTGATGAAGAAGTTTATATGGAACAACCGGAAGGATTCATACTACCAGCAAATGAAAAAAGGTGCGTAGATTGGTGAAATGTTTGTATGTATTAAAATAAGCACTTAAACAGTGACATGAAAATTTTGATTCGGTAATCTTGTCTTATGGGTTCAAGCATAACAATGCAGACAAATGTGTATACTCAAAGTTTACCAATTATTATAGTGTAATCATTCGTAAATATGTTGATGATTTATTCATATTTGGAACAAATATGAAAGGTGTCATAGAATCTAAGAAGTATATATCCTCAATGTTTCAAATGAAAGATCTAAGTGAAGTAGATACTATATACTTAGGAATTAAAGTGCGAAAACATAGTGGGGGTTATACTTTAAACCAGTCTCATTATAATGAGAAAATAATCCACAAGTTTAAACACGTGGGACTTAAGGAAGATAGTACCCCATATGATTATGAAGTTAAGATAACGAAAAATACAGGACGAGCTATAATTGTTCCAAACTTTCTAGATACACTAATAAGCCCAGTGTCAATCATTGGAAGGCTATTGCAAGAATATTTGGTTATCTTAAGAGAATAATTAATTTAACACTCATGTATAATAAGTTTCCATCAGTCTTAGAAGGATATACTGATGTTAGTTGGATAACCAGCACGAGTGACAATAAATTTTCCTCTAGATGGATTTTTACTCTAGGAGGAGCACCAATCTCTTGGGCTTCTAAAAAGCAAGCGTGTATTTCACACTCCACAAAGGAGTCTGAGTTCATAGATTTAGCTGCAGCAGGAAAAGAATCTGAATGGTTTCAAAATTTGCTTCTTGATATTGACTTATGGTTAAAACCAATGTCGGCAGTTTCTTTATATTGTGAAAGTTAATCAACTATGTCTAGAGCATACAACAAAAATTATAATGGTAAATCAAGACATAGGTTTGTGACATGAATATGTGAAGCAAATGATTCATGATGGAATAATTATAATTGTGTTTGTAAGATCAATCAATAATTTAGTTGATCCCCTAACAAGGGGTCTCTCGAGAGATTTAGTGAAATCCACTAACTGTGGAATGGGTCTAAAGCAATTTAACAAAGTCATAGTTATTGGAAACCCGACTTTAAGCTAGTTGATACTAAACTTAAAGTTTAATGGGTAACACCAAGTCACTATATGACTAAATTTAGTACTACATCGATATAGTACTATATGTTACGAAGAGAGGATGAGTTAATTACTCTTAATGAAGTTAGAGTATTAATTATATGGAGTGTCTAAGTAACATGGACACATAAGGAACCTCACCTATATGAACAATAGAAGTGGTGTCGGTTCTAGCAACGATTTTGGGGTGTTTGTTGTAAATTGTTCAAGAAAACCAGGATCGAGCACATGGTCGTAAAAGTGTTAATTGTGATATGAATTTATCACTAAAACTGGATAGCTCATATGTGTTATATTTTCGATTCTGACATAAAAAGTCTTGGTCTAAGCCTAGCCCACCAATGACTTCATTAAAATTTTGAAATGTTTACACTAATTAAAGGTTTAAATAGAAAGATAAATTCATGTATGTATGAACTATCAGATTTAATGGATATGTATATTACAATCTAAGTGGGGGATTGTTAATAGATTCTAATAATATATAAATATACATATATATGGTGGAGATGCATTGTTTCACTTAGGGATATGATGCTTCATTTTTTTGGGTTGTGACCTTTAGAACAAATCCAAGGGGTGTCATATTACCTATAAATAGGATTGCATACAAAGCAATCAAATCATCCAAAAATCATCAACATTCTTCTTTCTTAAGAGATTAAAAAGTGATCTCCTCATTAGTGTCCATTATATCTTATGAGTTTCTTCGACAGTTCACGAGAGAGATTTTGAAACTGTTATTCAGAATCTTCAAGCAGTCGTTGTATCCTGACAGTAACTTGCCGCATAAACCAAGTAGAAAACTCTAACGAGTGGGGGGGAAATATCAATCTAAGGAAATTGTCCTCTAAAATTTGCTTATGGTACATGGTGTTTACATTATAGGGCTTGGAAAGGTCTACGTCCATATAATTGAGTTAGGGGGTTTGATTACGTCTTAAGGGCTCGCGAGCCCATAATCCGCCCTTTCGGTACTTTAATTTTCTTTTTATCAACCTACCCAAATTGCCCGTTTTTATTATGCTTGGCCAAAGAAATTAAATGCATTTAAAAAAAAATAAACCCTATACAAGCATTTTTTATGTACGAGTTAGTTTAAAATAAATACACAAGAGAAGAATGAATTTAATTGAGCTAAAAATATGTGGTTTAACTTTGGGGTCACTTTAATTGTGTCAAATATGTTGGATCGTGAAATCCTGGTTGCTGATCTGGCAGTGAATTGAATGTCAGACGAATGCTGGAGGGTGCTTCTGCTCCAACTCCGGTGAACCTGCAGGTAGGGGAGAGCAACAGAGGGGGTGTCTCTGGGTCCCTCTCCGATGCTTAAATGAGTATATGTGTGTGTATATCTCAAAAAAGTAAGGAACGTATGTAAAGAAAAGGTATTTATAGGGTAGGAGAGATCAAACCGTATAAGGCAACTGTATATCTTAGTGAATATTGTGTTGCTGAAGATTCGGATAATAAGATATGGCAGTTACAGCGAGATATTGCAGTTACCATATCTAATCTTTAGTGAATATGTGACCGAGATACGCGGGATATCGTAGCCACTTCCTTATTAACGGTTAGTGGGACCAGAGGAGAAAGGCAAGGCTCTCTTCGGGACGAGCACTCCCATGGCGAGCATTGAGAGGTCGCGGCCTGGTGAAGGATGGTGAGCAGTCTGGGGAGCCTTTGGCGTTCATATCTACTTTGGGCTCGATCTTGGGCCACTCTATGGTGGGCCAAGTTGACTTGTACTTAAGCTGATCCAGTTCGAATATCTTGGGTTTACCCCTTCTAGGGTTACTGGGCCTTCGAGGCCTTTTCCTTATTGGGCTGTCAATATCGATACCCAACATTTGCCCCTGAAGCTTGATTGAAGTTTCTTCAGTCGAGCTTGATTTCTTAGTAGGGTTTGAAATAGTGACGCCTTAAATTCGGTTTTTCTTGTCTCTTGTAGTGGTTTATGACCTGAGGGGCGCTTCATGTTTGTTTGGCGAGCAGTCATACTATTGTCCAAAGCTGAAGGAATATTCTTCTTTTTATTCCCTCTTGGCGATCACTCGAGGTAACCTAGGCCTGAGAAAATCTATCTTTCTTTGCTAGGCGATCATTACCTACCAAAGGTATTTCTGATAAAGCCTACCAGTGCGCTGGCGATCACTTTGTCTGCTCAGTGGACTTTAGCATTTAATGACTGCACAGTCATCCGGAAGTCGAACGGTCGCTTGAGGCACGCCTGTCATTTAATATTTCGTAACCCAAGGGCAGTCTGACAGATATATGTACTGGCCGACCGTTTGTCTCCCTGAGGTGTCTCTTAGAATTCTGAGATTGCTTCGATTTATTCCAAAAAGGTGCAATTATTCCCCTGCGTCGTTTCGATTCTGTCCGCGGCGGTTACTCCTTTTTGGCCTATATAAGAGACATCAGTTTCTTTATTTTGTCTTTTACGCATTCATTCATTCAAACTTTCAGAGCTTTCTTTGCAAACTCTTCCTCTCTTTTCATCAAACTTCTTCAACCTTTCTTCCAACCGTTTCCATGGATACCCTCAATTAGACTGGAAAGATCAAGCAGACAGCCAACAAAGCTCCTTCCTCATCCTCCAAGGTGCCTAAGAACACCAATGCTCCCCTAACCATTAGGGATGGTGCCGTGCCCGCCTCGACGGGGGGACAGACTGACCTTGGGAGGTCCGCAGCCACTCCTGTGATGGTAGATGGGCTTGAGCTTCAGACGCCTATCTTTTCTCCGAAAGGTAAAAATTTGTTATTTCACTGCTCTGCTTTGGGAATATCCCCTGCTTTTCCTTGTTTTTATGCTTGTTGTGCTATATCTGAACTGTTTTGAGTAGATGTCAAGCCCAACGAGTTGAAGCCGGCTTATTTTAAAACGATGGTGGTGCTTGGTGGTATTAGTGTGGGGGATGTCCCTAGATACCCAGGCCTAGGTCTGCATTATCCTTACAGCGGAGAGGTTTACCTTTATGCGGCCCAGATCGATGCTGGGTTGCGTTTTCCTCTCTGCGAGGATTTTCCGGCACTGTGCCGGTTCTACATGATACATCCCACGCAGCTCGTTTCCAATGCCATTAGGATATGGGCTGGATTCAAGTACCTATGCATACGTCAAGAATGGACGTATTCATTGGCTTTGTTCCGGTGCTTTTTCTGGTTGGCGGCTGGGACGAACCATCTCCACCATTTCCAATCCCGGTGGCCGAAGTTTGCTGAGTGGAGAGGCCTTCAATCGTGGAATTGGAATGTCCACGTCCGGTTGGTCGATGACTTCTGAGCCACCAACTCCAACTATAAGAAGTTCTACGTCTTTTATAAGAGGGGGGTGCCTTGGAAGTTGTCCGCCACAGATAGGGACTTCCCTCCCGAGTTTGACGAGCTATCCGGGAGCGACCGGAACGCCATCGATGACCTGTTCCGGCTGCATCGATCATCCAATTTCCACTCCATCCACTCCGTGGCAGAGACCACAAAGAATATGCTCGAGGTGGTGGGCATTCATCAGGCCACGCCAATCTTTGATGATTGGGTAACTCCTTCTAACCCTCTCTTGTTTACTGTTTGTAGGCAAAGTTGTAGGCAAGGGCCGAAAACTCATACGTCTCTTTGATGACCAGGGAACGGCGGGGCTGTCCGCTGATCAGGCTCTGCTGAATTCTCCTTCTCCCCCCTCTAGGCGTACGTCCAAGAGGAAGCCTGAAGAGGCCCTTCCCTTAGCCACCGTTGGCCCTCGCCAACAAGGTATGTTATCTCGCCCAATATTGTTTTCATACTTTGCCTTATTTTCAAGCTTTCTGAACTTTTCTGACATATTTCCTTGATATTTTGCAGAAAAGTCCACGGCTGACGTGGCCCGGGACCCTCCTCCTCCTCCTGCCAAGAAGGTCAGGAGTGAGGAGCACCCGGTTATCGACCAGCATCCTCCTCCTCCTCCCCCTAAAGGTCCTTCTGCCAGCAAGGGGAAGGCTCCGGCCTTGGCGCCTCCTCCTCCTTCTCCTAAGGGCCCTTCCGCCAGCAAGGGGAAGACTTTGTCCTTGGCGCCCCCTCCTCCTTCCGTGCCCTCGGTCCATCCCAAGGAGTCTGGGACCCAGAAGAAGGGGTCCGACGCCCCCAGCGCCTCGAAGGTTCCTGCTGAGGAATATTGCCCCTTGGCGAGCATGTTCTAGCAACTCATGGCTGCGAACCCTCGGGGGGTATGGTTCCCTTGCAGAGACCTCTCGAAAAAGGGGGTCTCTGCCCAGAAGAGTCTCCGGGGTAGCCCGGATTTGTGCATGCGACTCCTCGAGGGGATAATTCCTTCCAAGGATCGCTCTACAATTCCCACGGAGCTACCTCAGATCGATGGGTTCCTGCGGTCCCACTACGAACGAGTCGCTCTGGTAAGACTCTGTCTCCTTTTTCTTTTTTCGCATTGTTCCCCTTTTTTTGTTCGTATCATGACAATTTTCACCCTTCTTTTATTGCCAACTCGTTCGGGAAGAGGTGGAGATTGGCCGCGTCTTTGGAGAACTCGCCAACAAGCATTCTGATCTGCTTGTTGAGCTGGAGCAGTATCGGAGTACGGGGATCTCCCCGGGGCAAATGGAGGCCATCAAGTCGACCGCTGACGCAGCGTTCTCCTTGGTAGATGGCGCCCGGGAGGAGTACTTCAAGAAGGAGCAGCGGCTCCTTGCTGATGTCAAGCAGAGGGAGGTCGATGCTGCGGTCGCCCTTTAGGATTCTGAAGCCCTTCATCGGTGCTTAAATGAAGGGGAGACTGTCAGGGCTCGCCTAGAGGCTGAGATGAAGGAGGCTCAAGCCCAAAGGGCGGAGTCGGAAGCTCAACGGGTCGCCGCTGAGTCTCAGAGGGAAGCTGCTGAGGCTCAGAGGGCTGCTGCTGAAGCCAGGGGGATCGCCCTGGAGAAGGAGAAGGAACAGATGGCTGAACAGTTGAAGTATGTTCCTTCACCCCAGAGTGTTGTCAACGAATTCAAGGAATCTGAGGATTTCGTTGACTGTTCTTTGGCGGTGATGAAGTCAGAGATCGCTGACTTCCTCCACGTCTTGGTTGAAGACGTCTTGGTGGTCGACCCCAACTTTCCTATTGGGGAAGTTGCATCCCTTAAGGGTTTCCTTCGAAGTCAAGCCCTTCCACAGCCTACTCCTACTGCTGAAGAGGTTGACCCAGCTGCGGCTGTTGAAGAGGTTGCCCCCGAAGGCGAGCCGAGCCCTCCTGCCCCCGAAGGCGAGCCAACTACTCCTGCCCCCAAAGACCCGAAAGCCTGAAGCCTCCACCTCTCCGGCGACCATATTTATTTTGCTTTTAGATAGTTGTTTTTCTTTTGTATTTTGAGTTTTCTTTGTAATTATTGTTCGATTGAAGACTCGGTTATTTTATATATTGAATGCCTTTATATTCGTAAGCCTCTACTTGACTTTGAATGTGTTGGCTATTCTTCCGATATCTTAATCATAATTACTCTCGACTTTTCTTTGCTTTATAATGGCCTCGACTCTTAAAGCCTCAGACCAAGCATAAGTCTGTATGAACTTTCTAAGGACAATACTCTAAGACTTAAAAGTATAGACTTCTAAGTTCAAAGATATATTACCTTTTTGCAGTTTAAACCTTTGAGATGTTCGCCTAATAGCAAGGAACTTGTTAGCTTAAGGTTTCATCATCCATAGTGATCGCCTAAAATTCCTTATCCGCTCTCGATAACTTATTTCGCAAAAGAGTTGTCATCCTTAGACGATAATTCTTCTGAAATCTGTCCATCGTATAAGAGGATAACTCCTTTCATGGGTTGATTACCTTTGTTGTTAGGACTCCTGCCTGATTTCGATAACGGGTCTGCTGCCTGACTTTGGCGTCAGGTCTTTTATTTTGCCTAACTCTATTACTAGGTCTTTTGGCCTGACTTTGGCGTCAGGGCTTTTTGGCCTGTCTTTGGCGACAGGGCTTTCGGCCTAACTTTGTTGTTAGGGCTTTTTTGGCCTATCTTTGGCGATAGGGCTTTTTGGCCTGACTTTGGCGTCAGGGCTTTTGGCCTGTCTTTAGCGACAGGGCTTTTGACTTTGTTGCTAGGGCTTTTTGGCCTAACTTTGTTGCTAGGGCTTTTGGCCTAACTTTGTTGCTAGGGCTTTTGGCCTGTCTTTGGCGACAGGGCTTTTGTGCCTGATTCGGTCATCAGGTCTTCGCCTGACTCTTGGTGTCATGTCTTTTTTCTTCGATTTGCTTCGAGTGAACATGTTTTATGAAGTAATGAAGGAATGACTTGCTTTTATTGGCATAACAGTTTGATTACAAGCTATGTATGAAATCTCCTTAAATGCTCAGAATTGAATGGACGGGGTAACCTTTCGCCTTCGGTGGTTTCCAAATAGTAGGATCCTGGCGCGGCGATCTCTATTACCTTGTACGGTCCTTCCCACTTGGCTGGAAGTTTATTCTGACTGTCCAACCTTGTGAATTCATTCCTTCTCATAACCATCTCCCCAACGAAAAATTGGCGAGCGCTGACGTTTCTGTTGAAATATCGAGCGGTCGCCAGGCGCATCTTTGCTTGTGTTTTTTCCGATAGCCATCTCTTTTCTTCTGCCAAGTCGAGGTCAGTTCTGCGCTCGACCTCATTTGCCTCAGCGTTAAAATGTAGGATTCTATGGGTAGGCACTGCTATTTCGGCGGGTGCTACTGCTTCTAATCCATACACTAAACTGAAAGGTGTTTCTCCTGTGGCTGCCTTAGGCGTTGTTCTGATGGCCCATAATACGTTTTCCAGCTCTTCTGCCCAATTCCCTTTGAATGCTCGAACCCTTTTTTTGAGTCCTGCTAAAACAACCTTATTGGCTACTTCAGCTTGCCCATTCGTTTGAGGATGATGCACCGAACTGAAACGATAGTCGACATGATATCCTTCACAGAGCCATTTGAGCTCCTTTCCAATGAATTGCGGACCATTATCACATATGAGTATTCTAGGAATGCCAAATCTGGAGAATATGTTGATCTTTAGGAACTTGATGACTTGAAATTCCGTCGTAGAAGCTAGAGCTTTCGCCTCTATCCACTTGGTGAAGTAGTCGATCGCCACTATAATGTGACTGCGTTGACCAGTGCTAATAGGGAACGGACCTAATATATCGATCCCCCATTGAGCAAAAGGCCAGGCACCCTCCATTGGGGATAATAGTGTGGGTGGTCGACCTGATCGTGGTACAAATTGCTGGCAAGTCTCACATTTCTGCGTTAATTCAGCCGCATCTTTTCCCAAGGTTGGCCAGTAGTATCCTAATCTGAAGATCTTCCTGGTTAACGATCGAGCACCTTCATGACATGCTGCCACCCCTTCGTGAGCTTCTCGAAGAACCCTTTCCGTTTCTGGATGAGCAATACACCTTAAGTAGGGATTTGAGTAGCCTCTCCTGTAGAGTTCCCCATCAATAATCAGATAACTGGCTGCGAGTCTTCTTATCCTTGTGGATTCGCCTTCGTCATCTGGGAGGATCCCCTCTTTCAAATAATTCTGGAAGGGAGTCATCCACGTGACCTGCTCCTGAATGTTGAAGACATCTGCCCTGCTTTCAAGGACTGAACATAAAGCCTTTTCCAGGAATTGTACGTATTGGATTGTTGTTCCCCCAAATGTCAGCTTACTTAAAGAATCTGCCATCTGGTTTTCCTGACGAGGGATAGACTCGATCGCAAAATTTGGAATTTCTGCTACGAGTTTCTTGGCGATGGTAAGGTACTTTTTCATCTTTTCCCCCCTTGCCTCATAAGTGTCATTGGCTTGATTGACTATAAGTTCCGAGTCGCTTTTAACCTTAAGTGCAGATATGCCCATTCCTTTCGCCAGTCTGAGTCTGGTGATAAGAGCCTCGTATTCTGCTTCGTTATTGGTCGCTTGAAATGTCAGGGCGATCGCATACTTTAAAGGCTCGCCTTCAGGGGGAATAAGAATTAAACCTGCCCCCGAGCCTTCTATTTGACGAAGACCCATCTGTATAGAGCCCCCGAGCTTTCTGCTTTTGTTTGACCGTTACTCGTGCTTTCCACGATGAAATCAGCTAGTGCTTGACCTTTGATGGTCGTTTTAAGCGCAAATTTGATCCTGAACTCGCTGAGCTCGATCGCCCACTTGACCATTATTCCTGACGAATCTGGTTTCATCAGGAAGTTTTTGAGAGGTTGATTGGTGAGGACCGTGATGTCGTGCGCGTGAAAGTAAGGTCTCAGCTTTCGAGCATCAATAACTAAGGCATTGAGATACTTCTCAATATGGACATATTTTATTTCTGCTGAGTTAAACATTTTGCTAATAAAGTACACTGGACTCTGAATATTATTTTCCTCATTTATCAATACAGTACTAGCTGCCACGTCACTGATGCCTAGGTAGAGGAAAAGCTGCTCGCCTGGAATGGGCTTTGCCAGAGCCGGGAGTGTTTGGATATGTCGCTTTAAGGACTGGAATGCCTCCTCACAATATGGCGTCCACTCGAACTTGCGGTTGGCCCTTAGAGTTTTGAAGAACGGGAGGGACCTATCGCTCGCCTTGGAGAGGAAACGGTTAAGAGAAGCCAGGCGACCATTTAGGCACTGAACTTCCTTGTGGCAGGTGGGCGACTTCATCTCTTCTATGGCCTTCAGCTTTTCGGGGTTTGCTTCGATGCCCCTCTCGCTGACCATGAATCCCAGGAATTTACCCGACTTGACTCCGAAGGCGCACTTTGCAGGGTTCAAGCGAACGTTGTGTCTCCTCATGCATTCAAAAGCTTCGCGAAGGTCTGTCGTGTGCGGATTGCCCTTGATGGTTTTGACGAGCATATCGTCCACATAAGCCTCCATGTTCCTTCCCAGCATGTCCTGAAATAAGCGGTTCACCATCCGCTGAAAATTAGCCCATGCATTGATGAGACCGAAAGGCATCACCTTGTAGCACAAAATGTCCCCGTCTGCATAGAAAGCGGTGTGAACCTCATCGTCTGAATGCATTCTGATCTGGTTGTAGCCTGAATAGGCGTCCATGAAGCTCAGCATCTCGTGACCAGAGGTAGCATCGACCAGCTAATCAATCCTAGGAAGAGTATATGAATCCTTAGGGCAAGCCTTGTTCAAGTCGCGGAAGTCGACGCACATCCTCCACTTGCCATTTGATTTTCTGACCAAAACAAGTTTGGCGACCCAGCTCTGGAATCTCACCTCTCTAATGAAGTCACCCTCAATCATTCTGCAAACCTCCTGCCTGATCGCCAAGCGTTTGTCTGTTCCAAACGATCTCCTCTTTTGGGCGATCGGCTTGACAGAAGGGTCTATCCTGAGCTCGTGCGAGATGATGTATGTGCTAATACCCGGCATGTCGCTCGGCTGCCAGGCGAAGAGATCTTTAAATTCTCTAAGGAGGGCGGTCATGGCCTCCTTCTGATCTTCTTTCAAGGTGGTCCCAATGCGCACCTTCTTGTCTGGACCATCGATCTCGACTTCTTCTAACTCCTCCATGGGCGCTGGCCGAGCCAAATCCTCGTGAGGGCCGGCCTCTGTCTCGATGGAGAGAGTCTCCCTTTGGTTCTTCCTGCGTAGGCAGTTCACATAGCATTGTCGCGAGGAAGGCTGGTCTCCGAGCACTTCTTCAATCCCGTTGGGAGTGGGGAACTTCATCTTCTGATGGACTGTAGATGCCACAATCTTGTTGGGATTGATCGTGGTCCTCCCCAGGATGGCATTGTAGGATGTAGGTGAGTCGACCACCAAGAAAGTGACCGGTACCTTGATGCTCTTCCATCACTCGCCCAGAATTACGGGCATGGTTATTGCCCCCAGTGGATAAGTTGTCCTTCCCGCAAACCCAATCAGCGGAAAGTCGACCCTCTTCAGGTCATGCTTGGACTTGCCCATCCTCTCGAAGGCGTCCAGGAATAGGATGTCTGTCGAGCTGCCTCCGTCGATAAAAATCCTTGCAACGTCACAGCCGTCTATATCAGTCGTGATAACCAAATCGTCGTTATGGGGGGTTGTGACATGTGCCAAATCATTTTCGGAGAATGAGATGACAATGTCCTCTTCAGGTCGGGGTCGCTTTCCCAACTGAACTGCTGTGGAGATCTGAGTGGCGTAGACCTCTCTGGCGTGCGACCCCTCGCCTCTAGCACCGAATCCTCCCGCAATCAGATTTACTCTCCTCTTGCTGGCAGATGGATCAGTTTGCTCAGCAGGTGGTGGCGAACGATGTCTTCTGGGGGGCGTTCGACTTCTATCTCGGCCTGCCACAAATTCCTTCAACATCCCCCCTTGAATCAGCTTCTCTATATCCCGCTTCAAAATGCGGCAGTCATCCGTCTTGTGACCCTTGCACTTATGATATCTGCAATAGCTCTCGACGTCTTTCCCCATGGGCTGACCACCCCGACGAGGCATTGGTGGCCTCGCCAAGGATCTCCTCTCCATCTCGACTAGTACCACTGAGATCTGCCTATTTAAAGGCGTAAAGTACTCAGGGACCTCTGGATTTCGAGGTGCTGGATTAGGCTCGGTTCGGGGCCTGCTGTCTTTTACCTTTTTCTCCTTCTTCACTTCCTTCTTACCATCGCGTCGGGGCTCAGGAACCACCCTTAACGAGGTCGTCAGGAAATTAGCATCAGTGTTCGCCCTTTCCAGGTCTATGAAACCCTTTGCCCTGGACGCCAGCTCCTCTAACGTTTCAATCTCCTTCACGTGGTAGCTGTTTTGCAGCTTCCTTAAGGCCTTGTTGGCCACATCCAGATCTCTGTAAAATGCTTAAATGATCTCCCCATCCGAGATTCGGTGATCTATCTCCGTGACGTTCTGATGGAAAAGCCCGTAAAAATTGGTCAACGACTCTCCAGGTTGTTGCTTGACTGCATCCAGGGCGACCACGCTTTTCATCAGCTGGCGCTCGCCCATATACCTCTCCAGGAACTTGCTCCTTAATTCCGCCCAAGTTCCAATAGATCCTGCAGGGAGGCCGAAGAACCAGGACGAAGCCGAACCCGAAAGAGTGGAGGGAAATAACAAAGCCAAGTGATTGGGATCATTTGATTTACCCAGGAGAGAAGCATCGTGCTTGTTGACGTGTATGGTGGGATCTCCTCCACCACTGTACTCCGGTATGGCCCGAGCGACTACGTGTTTAGGGATCTTGATGGCGACGAGCTCGTCGGAAAAGGGGTGAGCAGACTGCTCCTTGAAGGGAGCTACGACTGTCAGTCGTCTTTCTTGGAGCCGTTTGTTGAGGAGGTCGTCCATATGGTCCACAGTGCAATACTTTGGCGAGGTCCCGGATGGAGGAGGACCGGAAGGATTGGCCGAGTACGTAGTCGTCGGTTGATCGGTATATGTCGGGGGCAGAGACTGCTGACCAGACGTAATCTCCTGCTCTTCCTGGGGTGCTGTGGCGCCAGGATTCGCGGTTTCAGACGGTAAGAGCCCTGTGGCAGCAGGGCGAGTGTTTCCTTGAGGAGCAGGGGCTTGACGGCGGGCTTGTCCTAGGATGGCCTCCAGCAATGATATCATCTCTGGGGTTAACTGGATGTTTTCCCCGGCGATGTGGACGGTCTGAGGAGCTGGAGTCTCAATATGGTTAGTAGCCGGGGTCAGTCTGGAATTACCGACATGTTCTCGGGCCGGTCGCAGGGGGACGGCATTGGCTCCTGCCTGGCTGACAGGTTCTTGTTGAAGTGGTGAAGCGGCGGCGGAATCAGAGCTATCCGCGGATTGCTCGCGAGTCTGGTTCCGGCGGTTGTTTTGTGATCGAGTTCTCATGGATGTATCACTCGATTCCCACAGACGGCGCCAAATGTTAGATCGTGAAATCCTGGTTGCTTATCTGGCAGTGAATTGAATGTTAGACGAATGCTGAAGGGTGCTTCTGCCCCAACTCCGGTGAACCTGCAGGTAGGGGAGCGCAACAGAGGGGGTGTCTCTGGGTCCCTCTTTGATGCTTAAATGAGTATATGTGTGTGTATATCTCAAAAACGTAAGGAACGTATGTAAAGCAAAGGTATTTATAGGGTAGGAGAGATCAAACCGTATAAGGCAATTGTATATCTTAGTGAATATAAGGGTGCTTCTGCTCCAACTCCGGTGAACCTGCAGGTAGGGTAGCGCAACAGAGGGGGTGTCTATGGGTCCCTCTCCGATGCTTAAATGAGTATATGTGTGTGTATATCTCAAAAACGTAAGGAACGTATGTAAAGCAAAGGTATTTATAGGGTAGGAGAGATCAAACCGTATAATGGCAACTGTATATCTTAGTGAATAACCGTTCGCCTTTTGTGTTCATAGGGGTATGTCCGTAATTTCATAGCCTATGAAACGGTTCGACTTCCTTAAACCTCTATAAATACCTCCACCCCTCCTTCATTTAATACTTTTACTTCTTCTGAGCTTTCTCTCTCTAGAAATCATCTGCCTTCTCTCTAGAATTCCGACCAAACTCCGGTCACTTTTCCGATCGCCTTTTTCGTTTCCAATCGCCTTTTTCATTTCAGATCGCCTTCGCCTTTTCATCATAGCTCGGTGTTTTCCTCTCGCCCTAAACGCCCATCACCTCCGCGTCATTCGATCATATAGAAGAATGGCGTCCGACTCTGATATTGGTAACCACATCTTTCTTCCCTCACCTTTTGTAGATCTCAAACTCAATCTTCTTACCCCCTTACTTTTGAGTAGTCAGTGGCTGAGGCTGGCTTGAGCGACGCTCAAGCCCCCAGGTATCCCATCCCTAATGATGCGGATCCTGAAAATCCTCATCCCATTTGTCATCCTAGAGAAGGCGAGGAGATCATTTTCCCTCAACAAATTGATGCGGGATTAAGATTTCCCTATTACCCTCCCCTAGTAGAATTGTGTCGTCATTATGGCATTTCTCCCACCCAACTTTCTCCCAATGGTCTTCGCACCTGGATAGGGTTTCGAGTCCTTTGTTTTCGTCGTGGGTGGGAATATTCTTTAAATGTCTTCTGTAACTTTTATAGACTAGAAGGCAATAGATTAGGCGTTCGCCTTTTTACAACTAGGGCGGCGCCTCCTTTCAAAGATTGGACTTGTAATTTTTCTCGTCCCTTAGTCACGGGTTTCAAATCTCGTAATAGCAATTGGAAGAACGCCTACTTCTTTTTCCAAGGGAGCGTTCCCTGGTGTCTGGTGACGACCAGGGGCGGCAAAGATATTGCTCCAGGCGTCGAGGAACTTTCCTCAACCGATATGGACGCCTTGGCGGTCATTTATTTAGATCATAAAGGAGGGCGCGTGCAAATAATCTCCAAAGAGATCAGTGAGTCTGACTTAGAGGATGCTGGCGTCTCCCTTGTAGATCGTCACCTTCTGCCTTTATTTCCGGTAAATAACTTTTCTTTTATTCTTTTCTTGCAGATAAGGATTTTGCACTGTTTTCTCATCTTGTAACACTTGTTCAGAAAAAGGCGTCAAAGGCGAATAAAAGCAAAGAGAAGAAGGCCAAGGAGCCCAAAGGCGACGCTCCCGAGGCTTCCAAAAAACGCAAAGGCCATCATTCCTCCAAGGGCCAGAAAAAGGCGAAGCCTATGGAGGATTCCTTGGATCCTCTTAAGGCCCCAGCTGAGCTTTTCAGCGATGACACTAATGATGCCGTCGAGGCTTGTAAAGGTGTGATTCCTAAGTCTTATTGGGTTAATAACAGCGTCACTAGTAATAGGAATAATGTTTTATTCACAAAAAAGTGGGGTCCCCCAATCTTGGCATATGGCGGCATCATGTGGACCTACACCGAATATCATTCTGACGTCCTTAAGAAGGGACCATTTGACCCTTCCTTTGATCCGACAGGAGCGACGCCTGCTGCGCCTTCCAAACCGAAGACGCCAACCCCCACACGTAATCTTCCTTCAGAATCACAGGAGGTGATTTTGGTCGACAACCTTCCTGATGTCGAAGCCTTGCCGTCACTTCCCCCTCCTATAACAGATCGTCAACGCCTTGACGGCCCTCTTCCTTTCAAGGGACCCATCTTCGACTTAAGGCGAGAGCTGCTGGATAAGGTCCACTCGCCAAATCCGCAAGCACCATGGGATCCCTGGACCACTCTCAAGGAAACATCCTTGATGGCTGGTCATTCCAGCCTTGACCCCAATCTCAGCCTTCACCTTTTATCAGGCTCCTGCCCCCCTGCTGAATAGAGGACTCTTGAGCCTGGAGACTGAGGCTGCAGAGGGATTGGTTCGCCATTCCCTTTCCTTAATACAGAGTCAGGTATGCGCCTTCTTTCCATACATTTCTTGCTTTAATACTTGCATTTTTCTAACCTTCACTTTTGATTACTTAGATCATTCCTGTTGCTCTGAAAATGGGCGCCACCATCCTGGGTTTAACCGAGGAAAGGGAGCGCAATAAATCCGTCCTTCGCCAGGCTGAAAAAGAGAAGTTCGAGCTGGAGAAGCTGTAGCGGCGCCTCGCCATTTCTGAAGCAACTCAAAAGGAGATGGAAGCTGACCTTGTCAATAAGGAACAGCTCGCCACCCAGTTAAGGGATGCTCAGAAAAGAGAGAACGCCCTGAAGGTCTCTCTTCTGAAGACTCAAAAGGAGCTCATTCATGTCAAAGCTGAAGCATCGACTTCACGGAAAGAGGACGCCAAGAAGGAAACTGAGCAAGCTCTTAAAGAGACGTCTCAGTCATTTATTGCCTACCTCACCTCACCATTTATTGCCTTAATTTTTATACTTTTTTTATAAATATATTACTTTGGCATAAGAAAACTTTGAAGTGTTTTTGTTCTACTTTTAAATATACCTCAGCTTGTTTAAACCTTGATTGGAACACTTGTTTTAACTCTTCAACGCATGCGAATAAGTGTCTACATAGACCAACATGATCACCAACAAAGAATGATCGAACTAAATACGTTTGTGTCCACATTACAACAAAGCGTTCGTTAACTTCTATCTTTAGCAAGTAAATGTTACTAATTAAAATCTAGCTAACAAGCATTTATGTACTTATTTGCTGCCGGAGGTTCCCCTCAGACAGACGAGTAGAATAAGTTATCTGTATTATTTATTACGACAAATGCAAAACCAAACAGAACAGTAATGAATGCTTGAGACTCACAATCAAACCCTTGGAACCGCCCCGATTTGCTGAACAAAATCACTGCATTCTCAAGAGTATTGGACACAGACAGTATGTAATAAAGGAGCATCAAACTGAAGAAGCAATGGTGAAGCTCAGAAATCGAAAGATCAAATTCTGTGAGTTCCTCCTTCCACATCACACCTCTGTTTCAAACTGCATGCAGCAGCAAATAATATAAAATAACATCACATTCAAGATTGCTTCGCCCGCACCCACTCCACAAAATTGTCCAATATCAGTGGCCATGCTAGTTGCTCATCGTAATTGATGAAATCAGGGAAGCTTATCTGACAAGTATAGCATTTTCATCAGTTTCTAGGAGGACAACTCGGCATAACATCATAACACAGACTAAACAAGGAGTTTGCTACGAAAAGGAAAAATGGCTACCTCATTGCAAAAACGAAGAATGCCCATCCACTGGTCCATGTTTATGACCTTGTAGTCAGTTTGAGTCTGCATGGAAACACCAAACATTGTAAGCATAAAAAAGAAACAGAGAAATTCTTGGATAGATGGATGAGTCAACAGAGCATTCACACACCTTCAAATACTCGACCAAGTAATCAACTTGAGCACGGAACTGGGAACCCAAGACCAAATCAAGCAATTGGCAGATACTTTCTATGTCTATGCTCTTCTGTTTCTCCTCTGTAACAATCTCCCCAGGATTGTTTAATTTAATCCAATAAATACAAGTTATAAAAGGCAAGAGTTTTAGATATCAAACCTGTTAGACAATAGCGAAAAGCATAGGTGTAGAACTCGACAAAGTTCGATTGCCTTCTCACCTTTTTTTCACAATGACGGAAGAAAATGAATCATTTATATAAGATTAAATCAAACAGACCCCAAAAGATGTTTGGATACATAAAAATCCAACATACTTACCTCTTTCTCCAAATCTGGAAGGGATTTTTTTAATTTACTAACTGTGTCAGACCTCAATGCTTTAAGGCCTCTTCGCCACTCTTCCTGCAAAAGAGTGTTCACCTCTAATGTAAAACCTCAAAATTTAAATCAAACAGATGAAAATGAAAAATATACGTATGTATAGATGTAGTATTCAATAAAAATGGTACACTGAGGTCCTTACCAAGGTGAAGTATCCCTGCCTTTCAGATTGCATTTTCCTGTTTAAGCAAAGCATAAATTTTCATTTATTAAGTTTAATAATGGAAGGTGGAAGAGAAAGAGAAAAAAAAGTTCAAACGCAGAATGTTACCAAGCAAGCATCAGAATTCTAAGGTCAGATGTATCCACTTCCAAATCTGAACAAAGAGCTTCAATCCCCTCTGGTCTGTTACAAATTGAAGCAAATTTAGTAAAAGATCCCAAATATGGAATAGATTTGCCAGCAATACTTAATAAAATATATAATTGTTGGAACATATAGATATTATCTTTATTTAAATATGATGCAAAGGTGTCACATCCATCGTTAAGCAAAACATGACCCATAGTTCTTATTTAAGAGGTAATCCCAAAATTTCTAATCAAATTTTACATAAACAATGATAATGTTACAAGTTCCTCATTTACGTTCAATATAAGAATTTACTTATGCATTTAAAGTTAAGTAACTAAATTATGTACTAAACAAATACATGATGATTTTGTTAGACAAATCCCTCATAAGTAAAAAGAAGTAAAAATTTCACTACTAAAACAAAAATATAAACTTTTCTAGATGCAGTAGTTGAAGAAAACAAGTACTGAGGAATACTTACTCAATCAAACCGGATGATTCATTTGCGTAAGAATAAAACAAACTGTCGATCCTTTCCAACTCCTTTGAAGTAGCTTTCGTGGAGGCTGGAGACACAAAATTTACAGTGTTACATCTTACATCGAACAGCTCCGTCAAAGAGCAAGATGACAAAACCCAATAGTAGAGAAAACTAAACTGACCCCCCAAGGCCCCAACTGTATCAGATTATCAATCCTCTTACTGAATTCCGCTAATCGAAAAACTCCCTCACCCACGGACCTAATATCTTATCAAATCTTACAAAACAAACCTATAGTAATATATATAGCAAAACGATTCCATTTGACACAATCTCCTCCAACAATTTCATTTTTTTCCGATAAACCCAACTACATCGATACGATAAGTTATCAAAATTCACAATCGAAATTAATCCATTTATTATCAGTGAAGCTCAGAAGATGGAAGAAGGTTCAACACAGCTGACATGCATATATCGATACACAATCAAATCAATTGAGACCAGTGATAGAATCGTTCAGGCGAGGATCGGTACCGGAGCGATAGGGATCCGAAGACGCATTAACCGACGCGGCGGAAGTCGGTTGGCTGGCTTTTTTGGAGGAGCGGCGCATCTTCGTCGGACTGATACAGATGAAGGCTAATTAGAGGATCGAGAAATCCGAGCAAACGAAGAAAGCTTCGTTGCCCGATATAGTGGCGAACTTCCACAGCGAGAGAGAGAGATGAGGGACAACAGAGATTTCGATCGATCGAGTCAGAGAAAAGTACAACCTTTCTATTGGCTGTGACTCGCCTCCGTGCGATACCATACCATACCACTTTGGTGGTGGAAGTTCATTAGTTTTAGTTGATATTAGGGTTAATAGCTTAATTGGTTACACATGTTTCCCCATTGTGCAGAATGGTTACACATGTTTCAAAATGTGATTAATTGGTTTTGAAATGTGACTATTTGGTTTTTTTACTGTTCACCGTTAAAATCACAGTTAAGTCACTATTTAGATACGTAAAATGACGTAATTACCCCTAGAATCATCTTCAAGAACACATCATCTTCAAGAACAAGAATTGAAGAAACCAGAAATCAGATTTCTGGTTTCTTGAGAACCCAGAAATTGCGATTCTGGGTTCTCAAGAAACCAGAAATCTGATTTCTGGTTTCTTGAAGAACCCAGAATCGCGTTTCTGGGTTCTTCAAGAAACCAGAAATCTGATTTCTGGGTTCTTGAAGAACCCAGAATCGCGTTTCTGGGTTCTTCAAGAAACCAGAAATCTGATTTCTGGTTTCTTGAGAACCCAGAAATCTGATTTCTGGTTTCTTGAGAACCCAGAAATCTGATTTCTGGTTTATTGAGAACCCAGAAATTGCGATTCTGGGTTCTTGAAAAACCCAGAAATCTGATTTCTGGGTTTTTCAAGAACCCAGAAATGCTGTTTCTAGGTTTTTCAAGAACCCAGAAATGCTGTTTCTGGGTTCTTGAAGTTCTGTATTGCAGTATATGTTATCACCAAATGTGATTAAATGGTTATACATGTTTCTCTATAATGTGATTAAAAGGTCATACATGTTTCTCTATAATGTGATTAAATGGATACTGTTGTTTGAAATGATGTGATTAAAAGGTTGTACATGTTACCCACATTGTGAAGAACCCATTCGAAATGTTTGAAATTGCTGTTCTGGGTTCTTGAAGAACTCAGAACAGCATTTTCTGGGTTCTTGAAGAACTCAGAACAGCATTTTCTGGGTTCTTCAAGAACCCAGAACAACATTTTCTGGGTTCTTAAGAACCCAGAACAGCATTTTCTGGGTTCTTGAGAACCCAGAATTGCATTTTCTAGGTTCTCAAGAACCCAGAACAGCATTTTCTGGGTTCTTGAGAACCCAGAACAGCATTTTCTGGGTTCTTGAGAACCCAGAACAGCATTTTCTGGGTTCTTGAGAACCCAGAACAGCATTTTCTGGGTTCTTGAGAACCCAGAACAGCATTTTCTGGGTTCTTGAGAACCCAGAGTTGCAATTTCTGGGTTCGCAAGAACCCAGAACAGCATTTTCTGGGTTCTTGAGAACCCAGAATTGCAATTTCTGGGTTCTTGCGAACCCAGAACAGCATTTTCTGGGTTCTTGAGAACCCAGAACAGCATTTTCTGGGTTCTTGAGAACCCAGAATTGCAATTTCTGGGTTCGCAAGAACCCAAAACAGCATTTTCTGGGTTCTTGAGAACCCAGAATTGCAATTTCTGGGTTCGCAAGAACCCAGAACAGCATTTAATGGTTCGATTTTAACATCAAATCGAATTTGATTCGATTTTGGTTTTTCAATCCTTCCAATCTGTTCTTCAAGACAACTAAGGGCATAATAGTCATTTCACAATTCAATAATATGTTAAAAAAATGAATTAACGTTAAAGTTAACGGTTTACTAACAGAATAACCAATTAATCACATTTGGAAAAACATGTGTAACCAATTAGTCACATAGCAAAACCAATTAATCACATTTTGAAACATGTGTAACCATTCTGCACAATGGTGAAACATGTGTAACCAATTAAGCTATTAACCCTTGATATTATCGTAAGGGCTAATTATAAAAAACAAATTGAACTTTTTTTTTATTGTAAAAAAAGTAAATCAACTTCTTCTTTTTTTGTCAAAAAAGCAAATTGAACTTTGATAAAAATATATTGAACAAATTGAACCTTTTTTTTTATAAATAACAAATCAAACTTAGTAAAATTAATCATCAACAAACCTACCTAAAATTGTAATTATGTCTGGACGGATTTTTTTTAAAATTGTTGTTGCACTTATAATTAGACAGATCATTCCATTTAAATTAGAAAATTCGTCCAAACATAATGACAATTTTAAGTAAGTTTGTTGATTGCTAAATTTATTAAGTTTGGTTTATTATTTATCAAACAAAATATCGATTTGTTCTTTATATTTTCATCAAAATTCAGTGTTTTTTTATAAGTAACCTTATTCGTAATGGATTAAATACAGGTGTCGTTAGAATCGAATCGGACATTAAACCCCAACTAGAGTACCGATCCAATGTAATTGGTTCTAATTATGTTTCGCGATTATAATTATGTTTCGCTAATCGCTTTGTTGGTTGCATAACTATATTACTAATTTCTACCAAAAAAATCTATATTACTAAATAATTAATAAGCAATTTGCATGATATAGAATTTTCTTTTATTATATATATATATATTAACTAAGGTGGTGTTTGATTGGGGTATAAACCATGTATTAGTATTAATTAATACATATATTAATTAATACAATGTTTGATTAAAAATAATTGTATGTATTAACTAATACATATGTATTAGCGAATACACAATTATAGTGTTAATTAAGTATTAACTAATACATAATTTAACCATGGTATTATTTATTTTTTTTACCAATCCATGGTATTATTTAATACATAGTAAAAATTTATTTAACTACCCTAAGTTTATTAATCCTATCTAATAGTTTATCATGTTAGTTTTTAGTTTTTATCAAACTTTGGAATTTTAATATAAATATTTTAAAATTATTATTTACTCAGATTATATAATAATAATTTATAAAAAAATTAATATATTAAATTTAAAATAAAATGATATAATACTATTTATAAATTTTCATTATTAATTATTCCATATATATTTTATTTTAAAAAAATGAATCACTAAGTCAAACACAATAACAATTGTTGGGTACCATTCGAATTAAGAAACAATTTATGAGTTTATTTCGATGATGATATATGAGATATAATTAGTATTTTAAAAGAATAGTTAAAAAGTTAATGAAATATTTACTCAATAATATTTTAATACTTGCTCGTCGATTTAATATTTTTTAAAATATATTAAACATAACATTAAATAAAAATAAATCATTTACTTTATTTTTTGACTATTTATGTGCATGTGTCTTGAGGAAAAAAAATTAGAAGTAGTTATTTAACTGTTTCGTTTTTATATTAAGTGTAGTTTCACATGTCATGTTGTTCTCAAAATCGATTTGTAAAATCATATCATTTTTATAAAATCATGTTATTTGTAAAATCATGCAGTTCCACATGTTTGTAAATTTAATGCAATGATATATTTTTTCTCTTCAATAAAAAATCAATCACACATAGTCGCTTGAGAACATGAAAGTTTTAAAGCTTTATGCATGAGAGTAACATTTTAAGGATAAAATTATAAAAAGTAGAAGAAAAAAATCGAAGTGGATTGAACCAGTCATGACTCAAATGGAATACTATCTCTTTTTTGTTCGTGATTTTTTCCCAAATTTTTATGAATATGAATATATTTTATTTATAAAAAAAATCATGTGTACAATTTATTTACATTGCAAAATAAATTTAAGCATATTTAAGTTTTTTTATCACTTTACGTATAATTCTATATCGAATCAAACATTGTCTTAGGTTATACATGTATAAGTATATTTTAATACATGTCTCATCAAACATAGTATTAAGTAATATGTGTATTAACTAATACATTCAATCAGGCGTCTCCTAATAAACTAAACATATAACTAGGAACGAAGATACAGTAAGGTGAGGTTGCCCCCCTCAACTTTTCACTTTGTCTAAATTTAACTATAAATAATGTATTTATTTTTACTTTAGCCCTTAAAATTCTTACATTCGATTCTCTAACAAAATTTGTTCATCTGTTTGTGTTTAAACTAATTTTTGCCTCCACTTAACTAGATTCCTGTCTTCAGCTAGTTATTAATGGAATTATTTGTCGGCTCTGTGTAAAATATTTGTTTGGATAAGGACTTCCAAACACATAGTAAACTAAACCCACGCTGACGAATAATCAACCCGCAATGTCCCTGATATAAACAACTTATTTATCATATAATAATTAAATATTTTTTAATTAATTATTAATTTAACTTAATATTATAAAACACCGAAAAATTAGGTGTTGGTATTTGAAAAAAATGTTAAAACTATTAATATTTATACACCATACTAACCATTTCTTGCATGTACATCACATCATCTATAGGTATAAGATACGAATATCACCATTCACCAATGTAAATAATTTTCAGTTGGTCGATTATTCTTTCCAGATTCTATTTAATATGGGTAGAAATCAGCTTTCATATTTGTTTTTGCTACACAACCCTTAAAAATTCAACAGAAATTGTTTCGAAACTTCCTTCAATTTCATCATAAAACTCAACCCAATACTATTACATCGAAGAGTTGGTGAGGCTAAATTTTTTACCTAAGAAGCCAACTCTGAAAGGTAACAAGTAAAAAGCGAAACAGCGTCCTGCAGATGGACCGCCCGGAGATCTTCTGGAACCGGTCCATTGCACACGGTCTGAAAGCAGCTCAATTGAACTTCCCGAGAGGACCCTCTTGCGATATCCGAGATCAATAGGTTCGACACTTCCTCAGCCATCTTAGAGTATGCAACTCTGCACAAACAAGAAGATTACATATGATATCAACTTGAAGCAGACATTGAATAGTCATTTCAGGAGACCAACTTGGATCGACTCTCAGTACAAGCGAACCATTCTGTTGAAGTTGAACGGTAGGATATGCAAGATTTAAAGGTATATTTTGTGGAAAAGTAGCAGCTTTCACTTTTTGAAAAGACGGTTGACTATCTTACCCAATCAAAATAAAATCACCGAAAAATTCAGAATCTTCAATTTCCTGTTACAAGTTTTCCCACTGGGTAGTGTTTTTATTACTCCATTGGTTTAGGTTCCTATCCAATTCATGCAGTTTAGCTTCAATGGAGTAATTCACACAGTTGCAGCATACTAACGTACCTGGTTTCGAGCTGTAGTCTATCGCCCCACACTTGAATTGAATGGTTCAATCGATCAAGGAAATGTTTGCAAGCTTCATTCCTTTCTTCAAGAGATTCCTGCAAAATATTATCCATCGTTCATGTGTACCCCTTTGTAAAGTGAAGAGTCATGGACAATTAGAAGCATTAGAATTCACTGTTTTGAATAAGAATGGATGAGTGCGCTAGTTCGAAATAGAACCAAGTTTCTGTTTTTCTTAAGAGGTTTGTACCGATCATACATGATTTTAGATCCAGTAAGGAAATTTTACTTACCAACTCATTCATGCTACTTTCGTTGTCTACCAAAGAGCTTTTCAATGAATAAAATGAAATGTAGATTCCTGCCCCGAGGTCCCAGTTATCAATCTCTGATTTGTGATCCTCCATCAAAGTAACAAGCCTCCATATATCGGAATGCTTTTCTGTATTGATAAGAACAAACCACTGTATTGAGTGGGTCTGCTAATTGAAAATATAAGCTTCGGAAAGGCATATTCAATGAAGATACCACCCAGTTGTTTTTCTTCCTTTTCTACCAAGAAGATCCAAGATTTACAAAAGAGGTAGAGGATCCAAAAGGAGACCCCCAGAAAATCAACACTAAAGCAGCATGTGCTACAATACCTACACTAACATGGGCTCTTGAATTCATTTCTAGACTTAAACGATATATCATGCATCTAAACAGTAATAGTACGTGGATAAATATAGGATAAATGCACAGAAATTTGAAAGGTAAAGAAGTTCAGAATAAGCACCACAGCAATCACATGCAATTACAGACTTTTATCAATAACTATAGGCACCAGCTGGGAATATTACCTGACAAGAAAAATGAATGTGCAACCGACATCACAAAAATAGAATGAGCCTTTTGCCAATTGAAGCATCCAAGGAAGTGTTCCAAAGACTTCAAGACATCTCCATAGTAATCATGGTACACCGCCTGAGTTAGATAAAAAAAGCATAGGGATAATTAATAGATGCAGGAGAAAATTAACATTTATGAAGAAAAAAATATACATTCAAAGAAAATTATGGAGGAGATAGTTTGGAAAATACCAAGGCCTCATGCAACCAAGGTGCTGGTACTCCCAAGTGCTCGATAAATTGCCGCTGTGATTCATCCGAACTCCAATTTTCGCAGTACTGAAACAAAATTTCACGCACAGCAGTAGCCTGCAGGTAAGGATAATCTTCACGCAAAGGCATATGAAGAACTACATAGATTGCCCAATGACACTGCCCCAGACAAAGCAATTGCGAAATGAGTCCCATGTCAAGAACATGAAGATCGTTTGAGCTAATGGCTCCAACTGCTTCTAGCAGTTGACGTTGATGCCAGATCATATGGTGGTCAAGTGGATCATGTGTTGAAGATGAGGAGCTAAGCATTCTCTTCAAAAAGCTAATTTCATTTCCTTGATTCGCATGTAGAAGCATAAGATAATATGAGAGGTCAAAGCACTCCTTAACGCTCCAATTCAAGAGGTCTTCCATTGGTCCCTCATCGATATATACTGGGTGAGGATAAGGAGCCCTTCCATCATTGAGAAGGCTCTGATATCTTTTGAAGATTTGAGGCAACAATGTGTTAGGTGGCAGTTCATGCCACATCAATAAGCCAAGGAATCTCTTCCAATCAATTTCAACATTTTGCAGAGCCTTAGGAATGTTGCCAGCGAGTAATTCAAAAATCCTTATCCTGTCCTTTTCGATGAAATTAAAATCCAAACCATTGTTTCTCCAAATATCAAGCTGCAGTGATACATCGTGGCGGTTTACCATGGATCCACCTGCCTGACTTAGTAAGCATGCTAAACGGACATCTCCTTTAGAAGCAGCTAATTCAACTGCTGCATCAAGCTGCCTACCTGTGAGAAGCAGGAATAAATGCTCTAGATAATTGGACCCACTCAATGAACTTATGTCAGCTTCTACACGATGACCGACATACTCCTGTAACCAGTAACTGAACTCGGCTCGACGAACAAGAGGAAGTGCTTCTGCCTCAACTTCTGGGACGTTGTCTTTGACATCCTCCATCATTTCTTCCTCATTATCAACACTAGAAGATTTAGACTGCCCACTGTTCTCTCTCTCAGAAAAGAGAACTTTAATTAATTCCCAAACCATCACTTGGTGCATCAGAACTAAATGAGCCGATGAAGATAACCCAGGAACCTGCAGCTGTCTCTCTATAATATCGACATACTTACGGCATATCTCTGAAAGTCTAATGCGATCTGTAACGAGCCTCTGTAGTCTCATTTCAAAGGGACCAACTCTAATTTGTTTTACTTCATGCTCTATTTCTCGGTGCAAACTCAATGAGGCATGAAAAGCTAACTCAACAAGCTCATTTTTCACTTTGTTATCTTCATCTCTGACCGCTTTATCAATAGCTACCTTTTCTAAATGGATTACAGATGATAAAACCCTATTAGAGTCCGTAGAACCCACAGCTGCTCCTGCATGGACAAGAACACCATTTGGGCCCCACCCAACTCGAAATGACCGACCCATGAATAGCGCTGCATCAACTATAATGTGTGAATGGTATCCTGCTATTGGGGTCTCACAATCCACATCCAACTCAAAACCTCTCGGTCTTTGCACCTTCAAAGGCATGGTTTTACTTTGTTGGGCCATGAGAATGTTTTGAGGAGACCCAATCTCAGCACTGCTAGAATTGTACTCGAGTAGAGGAAGTGGAATCTTTCTCTCAACGGGTGGACTAGCCCTAAAGCTCCTTTGGGTGGAATTTTGCATTGGATTTCTCACATTCTCCTTACTAAAAGATGACTTCTGACGAGAATGTTCATGGACAAAATCCTCCCGCCCTTCCTCGGGAAACATCAACATTCTCATTTCTCTCATTTTCACTGGGTCAAGACCAAGATGGGCTGGAAGGGAATGAGTCAGTTCACGTCCAGCATCATGCATTTGAACCTCTCCATCAGCAACGGTGTTGGAAACATCACCCCCATACACCTCTACATTTTCCTGAACACGGGCATCATCCATCATGAGATCTTCATCATCTTCACTAAGTCCAAATCTGCTGAAGTGCTGAACAGAGAACTTCCATTCACCAGTGGCACAATCATATGAAATGAAACTAGCCCCCAGCTTTTCTGTGCACTGGTTCAGTTTTTCTTCAATATTCTTTACCTTTCCTTTGTCAGAACTTGATAACCGAATCTGTAGATAAAGAGTCACCTCTGAAGCCTTGTTAAGGCCCTGACCAATATCAGGCTTGGCACTTTCATCCTCATATACAACTATCTCATGCCTATTGAACTTTACAATATTACTTAAGGCCAACCCTCTCAGATCAGTTTCTCCTAGAAACGTCACGTATCCATACCCAGTTCTTCCTACAGTGAAATTTTGAACTCGGCTTAAATAACCAGGATCTTGCAACTCCCTGGTAGCCAGGTCCTCTAAAGAAGGCTGCATAAAATAATCAGCCAGATGTAGAGAAGGAATAGGAACTCCTTGCTCCTTCAAAATCTGTGAAGGTGAACATTTCAAATGGTTTGATAGCCTTCTTTTCTTCTTTCTAGCTTCTGAATCAGAGGTTCCAACATCAGACTCCAGTCCATAGGTGGTTACAAAAGAGATGCCACCTCTGCTGTTGCAACGTTCTTCAGAAATTCCTGGTTTAAGATAAAATACTTTAGTCAATTCGAAATTTCAAACCACCATGAAGACTAATAACTCGTTCAGAAACACCTACAAAAACATTGTGAACAAATTTGGGGAACCATAAAAGCGCGTAGCAAAATTAATCCATTTATTATCAGTGAAGCTCAGAAGATAGGAACAAGGCTCGACACAGCCGCCATGCATATCGATACATAATCAATCAAATAATTGAGACCAGTGATAGAATCGTTCAGGCAAGGAACGGTACCGGAGCGATAGGGATCCGAAGAAGCATTAACCGACGCGGCGGAAGTCGGTTGGCTGGCATTCTTGGAGGAGAGGCGCATCTTCGTCGGACTGATGCAGATGAGGTAAATTAGAGGATAGAGAAAGCCGAGCAAACGAAGAAGCTTCGTTGCCCAATATAGTGGCGAACTTCCACAGAGAGACGAGGGACAGCAGAAATTCGAATCGACAAAGAAGACATTAATCAGAGCTAGGGCTGAAGAAAAAAAGAACAGCCGAACCGTACCAAAAAATACAATATGTAAGTTTGTGAACAAAAAATAAAATGAAAATATTATTAGCAAACCATCTATTATTTGTCCGTTAATGAAAAAATTGTGAAAAATTGATACATACTACAATTGAGCATTAAACCTCTATCATAATAACTAAGCGTTTTACTACCACTACATTAATTTTAGATACTTTTTTTTCACATCAAATATACTCATTACAACACTTCTCAAATTATTATATTAAGCCTTCTATATTTATTTATTATCACTTTTTAATAGTTAAATTTAGTTCAACATCTTCTATTTATTTATAATTTTAATTTAATTATCTATCTACTATATAAAAAAAAATGAAATTGTTGAGAAATAAGTAATGTTTTAAATTTAATAGTTATAGGTTACTGAAATACTAATTTGATAATATTTTTTCCATCCAATTTTAAAAGAAAAATCACAATCCTTAGTATACAGTTAATTAAAGTATAACTCTAACGATACGTACGGTGATGAGTTTCGATTTTTACATCGACCATAAAATTTAGTCAAGTTGTGTTGCTAACCTTTTATCTTTTTATAATTTTGACTGAATTTATGGTTGACGGAAAATCAAAACTCAACATAGTACGTTTTGTTAGAGCTCTAATTTTTTAGAGATGTTTAAAAAAAACATATTTTCAAAGTGAGTATTTTGGTAGTTTTAAACACTAAATTTAGAACATTAATTATTTTTCAACCATTTCAATATATATGTATATATATTAGGTAGAAATTTAAATTAGAACTCTAATGACATTGAACAAATATTAATTACCAAACAACATCAATAAATAAACATAGGATATTTAATACAATAATATGAGAGTTGCTTCAATAAGTATATTTAAAGTATATAAGAAGTAATTGGAATTAGTAGTTTAGTGGTAAAACTCATATCTGAGTTCAAATCTTATTGTAGCACAAATTTTTCACCATTTTAGATTGTAGTTTGTTAAATACAAAAATATAGGATCGGGTTGATAATTAGTTTCCCTAAAATTAGTAAGCGCAAATATGTCAAAAGCTATTAGGACATTTTAGTCTTTCACGCAAAGTGGACTGTATAAACTAATCAATGGTATGCGAATAGAATTTCCCAAAATAAAATCAAAATAGGATAAAATATGACATTGTTCCTTAATATTTGGCTAGATTTTGAATCTCTTCTAAAGCTTAAATCGTAAAATTGTATTCCCCATGTATGGCCAAAGAGCAAATTTGTCTGCTCCGTCAATTTTTTCATACAAATTAATAAGTTTTTAAAATTGTAAAAATAACAGGAAAAAAATTCAAAAATGACACAATTGAACCATCCCAAACTTTTTTAAATGTTACAATTGAGTCTCGATTCGATTGTGGTTTGATTGAACTCCAATCGAAGAGACTTTGGTCTGGTCTTGACCTAGACTGATCCCCATGGGTGGGGGACCAAGTTTGGGTCACAAATTGAGCCATAATCGAATTGGGGTCGAACCAACTCCTAACTCGATTGGGGCTCGGGTTTGGGTCTTGACCCAGACCTGGTCGCCCACCCATGAGGGGCCAGTCTCGGTCAAGACTCATACTTGAGTCCCCTCGATTGGGGTTCAATCGAGACCCAATGAAATCGATATTCAATTGTAACATTTGAAAAAGATTGATATGGTTAAATTGTGACATTTTTTAAAGTTTTCTACTATTTATGCAATTTTCAAAACTTATTTTATTGAATTTGAATGGATAAAGTTGACAGAGGGGGTATATTTGCACTTTGGTCAAAAATGAAGGAAAAAACTTTTACAATTTAAATTGTAGGGGAAAACTCGAAATTTGGTCAAACATTAAGAGACAATGTCCTATTCTACACAATTAAAACATGAAGTAACGCAATTGAACGACAAAAAATTTGTTCAAAAGTGATAAATTGTAGTAATTTTTAAAAAGTGCGTTTTAATTTTTACTTTTATTATTTACTAAAAATATCAAATATATACTAACCCTAAACTAAACCTTCCTTTACTTTCTAAACAAAGTCTTTGCTTTCAGATTACTAAATAAATTTATTCGGTGATATGCTTATTATAATTTGTATTTTTTATTCAAAAGAATTGAATTAAACTTTTGAGGTACAATATTCGAGCAATGGAGACTGAATGAGTTATTAGCATTGAGCGAAGAAAATGATATTATTAAGTCATTTTATGCAACTTTTATATAATTTTATTCACAAATATTATTGTTAATCCCCATATATTACCAACACCTTAATTGAGAGAGTTAGGATCTGAGTATTGACCCAAACTAACTCACTAATGGGGAAATTTATTTGGGGTCAAGATACACACTATAGCCCCATCATGTGTGACTCAATCAATTTAGATTGAATTGAAAGTCAATTATAACGTATATTAAAATGCACAATGCACTTAAGTGACGTATCCTACTAACACATAATTATATTTGGAAAGGCACCTGCTCTATATTGGTGATTTACATTTTCAAGATGCATATTTTTGTAGTTTCATTGCGATTTATTTGATTAATATGCATTAAAGAGCATGTCCTGTATTTTCTTTGGAACCGTGTGCTTTGTATCTTGTTGCTGCAAATGGAAGTGGATTCTGATTAGTGAATTTGACATTTTTAGGGGAAAACCCTGAATGGTCAAAATTTAAAGAAGAGAAGACGTAAGACCAAATAGCTTTTCGAAGGTTTCAAAATGTGTAAGTCCAAAAAAATGTGAAGCCTCTACAAGTTGTCTCCCTACCTTTACTTCCAAGTTTATATATGTAATTATATATTCTTAAAATTATTTTATTACTAATTTTTCATCAAAGATTCTTAAAATTTTATTAGAAAGTTTAGTTGTATTATCGCAAATATTCCGCACAAAATCCTTAGAGTATAACACCTTACAAAAAATATATGGGTTTAAAAAATATTTTTAGAAAAACAATCTCGAATTATTTTTTAAAAAAATAAAGGAAAAATCTTTTGAAAAAAAATGAGAGGAGAAATATAGATTTTTAATATAATAATTTTAATCAAAATGTGAAATAAATAAAAGTTCACTTATTAATTTTTATTTTTATATTTAATATTTTCAATAAAAACATTATATTATAAACTTAGATTTTCCTTCTTAAATGTTCATTTTCATTTTTTTTTTAAATAATGTATTTATTTAAATCATTGGTCATTCATGTGGCGCCACATCATTTTTCATCGAGATGTGACAAAAAAAATAATTAAAGTAATATTTTGCCCCAACTCCATAAATATATGTACTAATATTTAAAAAAATAAAATTCATCTAGTTTTTATATATATAAAAAAAAGAGTCAAAGTTTGAGTAGCTTTTTAATTAAATGTGTATTTCCAAGTACAGAGGAAATTATAAAGTCAAACATGTTAAATTAAATCACTGAAAACTATCCCAGAGCATTTCTTTCACGGAATTCGGAATACGGAATAGAGAATAATGAATAGGAGATACGAATATGAAGTTGTTTATTTAATGGAATGAAACGGAGTAAGAAATTCTGATGTTTCTTTGATGGAATTATATATGAAAATGAAATGAAATGTGGTAAAATGACATATTTGCCCCTCCTTTTATATGTATATTATATAATACAATTAATTTGTATTAATTAATTTAAAAAATTAAGAAAAATATAAACTTAAATAATAATTAAAAAAATTCTAAAATTATTTATTTTAATTATTTAATTAATTTTAAAGGACAATCTCTTGTATCTCCATATATTCTAACAATCCACAACATAATCAATAAAAGAACTTGAAAACTATTTCTTCAATATCCATTGTAGTTTCTTCATAAATCATTTTCTGCTACAATTTCCACAGATTATTCACATAACAATTGAACAGACACATAAACACAACATTTCTTCACATCTAAGCAAATTCAAGATTCTACAGAAACCTTGATGATTCAAAGAATTATGTAGCCATGACTTCCATTTACTTGGTTGTTCATAACTTCATATTCACTAACTTCATATTCACTGCAAATTCCCAAGTAAAACACAAAACAAGGAAATAATCAAGATATCAACAATCAAACCAGAAACATAAAACAATGACTATCATCTTGTTGACCAAGCAATAACACAAACACAAAACCCAACATTAACACATCAATCGATCAAGCGATAACACATCAAGAACACAATTTCAATTTTTCAATCGATCAAGCATCAATAACACATCCGTTTCATCAATTTCATCTATTCGAACCCATAATCGACGATTTCTGGGTTCGTCACGAACCCAGAATCATGAACGCAGAGGGAGAAATAAAAAAATGAGTATTGGAATCGTACCTGATGAAGAGCAGGGGAGCTTCTGTTGATATGAAGGAGAAGAGTAATGGAGCAGGGAGCTTCAGTTGGCAACGCAGATGATAGTTATGTCCTTATGAAATGTTAATGAGGGTAAAACAGTCATTTCGCCTCCTATTCTGGATTTCTTTCCCGCCCTCCTTAGCCAATCTTTGCTTTTGGGACTGAATGTGTAAGTCTACCCCGCTCGGAATTTCTAAGTCAAGTTTTTTCAAGTCCGCGAAAAGAACAACTTCTTACGGAATCTATAAGCCGAATTCCATAAGTTTTCCGCGAAAGAAGCGTCCATTAGACAAAACACTGGATGAATACAAATATACACTTAATATATATAGAGATACATATATTCGAGTTGAAGCGGACAATGACACCACACCTAATTCATAATTAGATCGAAATGTTTTTTTATTTTTTTCGTTCCCCGGTTTTAAAAAGCACAAACACCCTTATTTATAGGATTGATAATTTTTTACGCAACACAATAACAAGACACAAACACATACGAAAACATTATGTTCGTGGAAGCATATGACAAAACAATAACATGATAGCACAAACACGATAACACAAAAGTATTTTCGTGTCATGTTCGTATTTAGGTATCAGAACACATCCCACACGATAAAGTTGGACTTGAAAGTTTATTTTTTGAATTTTTTTTCTAAACAAGGCTTTTTAAAAGTCTATTTAATTTTTAGAGTTTATTCTATATTAAAGAGTCGTGAAATTTGAATTGTTAATTTTTATTATGAACAATTCGTTATTTTGATTCCTTATAGTTTTCGCATTTGAAGATATATCTGATTAATTTAAGATAACATGACACGAACACACACGAAAAATTGTGTGTCGTGTTCGTGTTGAGGAACACGACACGATAAACTTATCGTGCACGTTCGTGTTTGGTAAGTATCATACGATATACGTATTGATATGCACGATAGTACACATGTACGCACGATTTGCCACCTCTACTTATTTCTATAAGTCTTTAAAGTTTGAAGTTTTTTTTATTAATTGAAAACATATAAAATATAATATATTGCCACAATGTATAATATATTATGAAATATTGTTAGAATATTTCACTATATATTCTATTTATATATGTACTATATGTATATATATATTTTTTAATTACCCCTACCATATTCAGAAAACTTTACCGTGATACGTCGCGTGTCACGATCTGGAGTGTATCGCTTGTACACCGAGTTGAGGTTTTACAGATATAATAGAGTTGTACTACAACTAATATAAATGGATATCTAATTTATGAATAATAATTAATAGTAGAGATATTCTCAATATCAAATGGTACAAACCATAGTTATCAGAATCAGACCGACAGTTGAACCGGTAAGAGCGGTTCACAGTTTATCCGGTCCGACTACGGTTCGTCAAATAAACCGACGGGTTCTTGTTCTTCCTATATATTGCTCTTTTGGCCCCGACTTCATCTTCTACCAGAGTCTCCTCCAAACCTAGTTCCACCCCTTACTCCCCACATTCAACTGCCTGCCGCCCACCGCCACCTCCCGCTCATCTCCACCTCTCCACTCGCCTACCTCATCCCCCATCCAGCCCCCCCTCCGGCTCCTCCACTCCAGTCGCCCACCTCCACCCCGTCCCACACATTCAACCTCGCCCACTTCCAAGCAGTGCCCCCCCTCCAGAATGGTCCCCCTCCAGCATGCCTTCGACCTCATACTAAATATTGCCAGATTTTCAACTGTTGAACCGAGTTAGTTTTGCATTTTAGTCTTTTAAAAAAACCGAACTGTCACTATAATCGATTCACGATTCGATCGGGTCCGACTGCCGGTCCGATTCGATTTTGATAACTACGGTACAAACTCTCTTAGTGTTTTTCCAACAACAACACAAAAATCCCTTAGGCCCTAGTCCTTGACCTTTCACTCCAATTTTAAAGGTAAAAAACAAAACAAATAAACTCTAATTTGCTTAAATATATTTCAGACATTTTTTTTATTGGATTCGGTGTGGTCCACAATCTTAAACAAAATATATGATTTCTATCCTTTCATTAATTCTATCATTTGAAAATAAAATTTAAACTTTTTTTTGCTCTTAAAATTTATATATCCTTTTTTACCTTTACTCTGTATGCAACTCACACATATAATTGTCTCGTTTAATAAAACAAACAAAAAAACACTATGGCCTTTAGGTTCTTTGAGAGGATCATTACAAATAGCAATAATATTTATTTGTCATATTCACGCTTTACTTGAATAAATAAAACGTTGTGACTGTTTGTCATGAATGTTTGGAAATACAATCATTTGCTACTAAAGATAAAAATGGTAGTGGGGTCTTTCGACCAAATCATTAAGACTCACTCCCAATTTCACTTGATTTGCTATCCAATTTGCACACTCGTTTGCCGTTCTTGGAGTAGCTCACCACTGCATTTGCTCGATTTTCCTTGCTAGTGCTCAAATATTTGGTATTATGGTTGACAATCGCCATTGCGTCGGGCCCTCATCTAATTGTTTGTGTACCGTTTGTGAGTCCGTTTCTATGACAATGTTTTGCCATCCCGCCTCGATTACTAGTCGTATTCCTTCATGTATTGCTTATGCTTCCATGGTATCTATGTCGTCGCTCCGGTACCTTCGGTTTATTCCACCCACGAGGCTCCCTTCATTGTTCCGTGCCACCCCCTATACATGCGCTTCTCGTTTGCTTACACCATGATGCATCACCGTTTATCTTGATTGTGCTCCCCGTCGGTGTTTGGCATCCTTGGTTCGGTCGGTCTACTCGTGTGGGTTGATTGGTTCAGCCACTCCCTTTTTGTTCCTCATAGGCTTGTCTGATCTCCATTATTGTTACCCTTGGGTTAGGTTGTTTTGCTTCAAATGTGGTCTTGCATCTTGTCTTCCATATGTGCCAACAAGTGAGGAGTGTTAATATCCACTTTGTCTTCCGTATCACTCCTTGTCCACCCGATTCCTTTCTCATCGCCTCTAGCCATTTTACCATGTCGATGTTGTTTGGTCGGTCGACTCTTATGCCTAGTATTCCAAACCATACCGGTTCGGTCTAGCTGAATTCGAGTATCATGTGTTCCCGTGTCTCTACTTCTCCGCATATTGGGCAATTTGGGGTTACAGGCATTCCCCTTCACGCCATGTTCTCCTTTACGGCTATGACATTTGTTGCAAGTCGCCATATGAAGTTTTTGACCTTTGGCATCGTCTTTGTTGCCCATATATCCGTCCAAATGGTGTCGTGGCTAGGTTGTGCCTCCCTCCGTCGTTGGTCGTTTATCTTCCTTATTTTGTGATACACTGATAGAACCTGTGGTGCCCCGTCTTTGGTGTGTGGCCATATGTATCAATCTTTCCCTTTCTCGTGTGGGATTGACATGTTGAGGATGTGTTCGGCATCTTCGTGGTTTACGATGCTTCGCACAATGTCCTCATTCCATCTTCTATCGGTTTGTATGAGATCGCTTCCTCTAGCTCTCCTCCGTGGTCCACTCTTATCTCGACACTCACCCACATATTAGTTATAGTAATTATAAATTATATAAATTATTTTGTAATATATGTTGATTCTAATAGAATATAACAATGATATTTAATAAAAATAGTTCTAAGAAATTATATGAAAATTATTCTTATAATTTTTTCATACACTAACTTTTATGTCATAATTATAAATATCTACATAAAACTAACATGTGATTAAATAAATACAAACTATTAGAATATACATATACATATATATATACACATATGTATATACATATATATACATACATACATATATATACATACATATATATACATACATACATATATATACATACATATATATACATATTAGGTATAGTAAATATAATTTATTTTGTAATATACGTTGATTCTAATAGAATATAACAATGGCATTTTATAAAAATAGGTTTACGAAAAGTATGAAGAGATTATATAAAAATTATTATTATTATATTTTCATACCCTAAATTGTATGTCATAATTATAAATATCTACATAAAATTAACATGTGATTATTATTTTCACAAAATTGAAATATAATATACATAATAATCCTTAATTTTATCTTAAATTATCTTGTAATAAAAATATTTAATTTATATATCTTATTGCTTTTCATAAAATATAAAATTTATCAATTAAAATAAACTTAAGAAAATTTAGCAATTAAAATAACTGAAGTACCCTCAGAGCTTCGCCTTAGATCGAGCCTTAACATCGAGAGTAATTAAGTCCCTCCCTTTTAATACGATGCACAAATCTCGTCTGAGAGCAATGACTCAACACCTAATTTTCATACTTAAAGGCAAAGTTATTATTCATAAACACACACCCTACCATAAACGGATAAACCCCTTTTTTATACATTGATAAGGTACATATGCACTAAGACAATATTATGGTAAGAACAGTGTTAGCAATATAGGAGAATTAAATTTGTAATTTAATAATAATTTTTGAAATTAAAAAATGCATAAAATTATTAAATGACATGCAAATTGACAAAATTACCAATTGTCTAAAAATACTGAGTCCCGTATCAAAACGTTCTCCCTAAAGCCATTTCGTCCCCTTCATCGTAAATGGTTCGTGTAACAGGAAAATTGAGATGATTATCTCCCAGGATAAAACATTGTCATTAAGGCGAAACAAACATGGTGTTTCCCTTAACCGAACTGAACAATACCAGAACTCAGATTTCGACGGAAATTCGAAGAAAACTGTGAACTCGGATCTCACTTAACTCTGCACGAATATATCTATTGGTAATTTTTAGATTTTTTTTGGAATTGTATCCAAATGAGAAGAACCAAAAATTAATGATACTCATTGTAATTAAGGTAACTCATAAATTAATTTTAAAAAACTGAAGCTAAGTTAATTGTTAAAAATCGAAACTACCGACAACTATATTACATTAGTAAATATTTTATTAGGAAATTTTTCATAAGGAAATATTCCATTAATATTATAATATTTCCTAATATATCATACCAACAATCATATTTCCTAATATTGTTTATTTCCTCATTTACCATTCACAAGTAAAATTGGGTTGGGTTAGTGTTAAACCAGACCACGCCGAATTAGACCGGCCCAAGGGCTGGTCCACGACCAACAATCCCTCACATGAATGGAGAAATGAGAGAATTTGTAGACGTTCTAGACTCAAAATAAGAGTTCAACGGTCGACAACTGCATATGATAGGTATGTGTTACCCTTTGGACATTCCCTTATGAAAGTACATTGACTTTACTAGCTAGTCAGTAGACGCGATGTCCTTCACCTGTCTGCCATTGGTGCAAATGAGTACATAACCCACACAAGTATCTTCCTATTGTTGTTTAGTTCACGCAGTCATGCTAGTTCTCATCATGGGCGTTGCCTAGTTCCGCAAGCGTTTCTAAGAATTGTGCCCTCAACAATTCCTTTTGAAGTGGCCCACCATCTCACTTGCATAGATGATTCCTTATCTGAAGTGTTACTCCAACACTCTACATTGCTGAATCGGTCTAACCTCACTCTTGGGATTAGGCTATCCATTTGAACCTAGATCTTGGGATCTCCAGTCAACTAAGTTGGGTTTTCCTTCTCAAAAGTGTTTACTTCCCGATCTTTAGTCTCATTCCTCTCGATGATTGGCCAACTTGCTCTTTATTTAACCCTTTGGTTAACAGATTCACTATATTATCCTTTGATTTTACAAAATCAATTGTGATAATTCCTGCCGAGAGCAATTGTCCAATTAACATCAGTATCTCCTTCTATAACAGTTGGATATCTAGTATAATGCAATCCAAAACTACGAGTATATAACAAGCACATAAGTAATCTTTTGATTCCATTCCAATGACCAGCACTTGGATTACTCGTATATCAAAACGCCAACAACGTGTGATATATAAAGTCTAGTACAAGTCATCAAGTACATAACACTACGAACAACCCTAGCGTACTCAACTTGAGAGACGCTTTCTCTTGTAATTCCTAAGAAATACTTATTTGGATCTATTGGAGTGCAAACCTCCTTTTTGTTATCCTTGTTGAATTTTTCTAATATCTTATCGGTATAATGAGATTGACTTAGAGCAATTCCTTTTGATGTCCGGTTAATTTTAATTCCAAGAGTTACACCAGCAAGGCCTATGCCTTTCATGTCAAATCTAGAATTCAACATATCCTTCGTGGATTGAATCATCTTATCGTTACTTCCAAAGATAAGCATGTCATCAACATAAAAACACAAATTGACATAACCTTCATTTGTATCTTTCACGTAGATGCATTTATCATATTCATTTATTTTAAATGTTTTTCCAGGATGACATTGTCAAATTTCTTATGCCACTATTTCGGTGTCTGCTTCAGACGGTACAGTGATTTCACCAGCTTACAAACTTTCATTTCTTGCCCTGGCGCAACAAAACCTTCAAGTTGTTCCATGTAGATTTCTTCCTCTAAATATCCATTTAAGAAAGTTGTTTTCACATCCATTTGATGTATTTCCAAATTTCGCAGTGCCGCTATTACGAGTATCATTCTTATGGAAGTTATTCTCGTGACCGAAGAATATGTCTCAAAATAATCAAGGCATTCTCTCTGCTTGTAACCCTTAATTACAAGTCTAGCCTTATACTTGACAATTGATCCATCTGTTTTCATTTTTCTTTTAAAAATCCACTTGTAACCTAGTGGCTTGGATCCATGAGGAAGATCCACTAGTTCCCACGTGTGATTTTGCAAGATAGACTCAATTTTACTATTGATTGTCTCTTTCCATGGAGGTCCTTCTGAAGAATTTACGGTTTCTTGAAATGTTTGAAGTTCAGCTTCAAGCATATAGGTAAAAAAAATCCAGACCAAAAGATTTTTCTACCCGGGCTCGTTTACTTTTCCTGGGTTCTACCTCAAGTTCTACCTCAACATTTTCTAGGTCTAGACCATTGTTATCAATAACCTTGTAAGTTTGTTTCGACGAACTTGCATTCCCCCTAGATTTAGCCGGAAATACTTTTTCAAATAAATATGCGTTTCTTGATTCCATTATCGTATCTTTATGTATATCTAAAATCTTTGAGTCATGCACAAGAAACCGATGAGCATTACTATTTTGAGCATATCCTATGAAGATGCAATCAACAGTTTTTGGTCCAATCCTAACCTTTTTAGGAGGAGGCACCTTCACTTTAGCAAGACACCCCAACCCTCGGAGGTGGTTGAAAGAAGGTTTTCTACCTTTCGATAATTCGAAAGGTGTTTTCTCTTCTTTCTTTCGGGGTACCTCATTTAAAAGGTAATTGCTAATTAAATTAGCTTCCACATTGAATTCATAATCTCTTTCAATGTTCAATTTTTTCTTTTCGCCACCCCGTTTGATTGGGGTGAATAGGGAGCGGTAACCTCATGTATGATTCCGTGTTGAGCACAAAACTCACCAAATGGAGCATCATAATGACGACCTCTATCACTACACAACATCTTGATTTTCTTGTTAAGTTGATTTTCAACTTCTTGTTTATAAAGTATAAATTTTTCCATAGCTTCATCTTTACTTTTCAACAAGTATACATAGCAATATTTTGTACTATCATCCACAAAAGTGATAAAGTACTTATTTACGCCTCTCGTTTGGACAAACTTTAAATCACAAATGTCACTTTGTATTAAATCAAGAGGGTTCGTATTCCTTTCAACTGAATAAAAGGATTACCTGGTTAATTTAGCCTCAACACATATTTCACACTTATGTTTGAGATCAATTTGTAGTGTAGGGATGTGTTTGAGAACCCTTGATCATCATCCTCGCTTTGAGCTGGTGGTTCTTCAGTAAGGAATCGAGTCAAGCTCAGTGTGGTCAGATAGAATTTCATCCTCTCCTGACACCTCTTGAAGTTTGATCCATCAAATTTCTCGGGCTTCTTAGCATGCACAAGTCCAGTCAGACTAGTCATGGTTATCCCACCAGTCGGCGCTACGACGGGGGTGTTCGATGACGTATTAGGGACTTCAGTCTGAGCCATTGCTCCAACACTGATATCAACATCATTGTTGTTTGCAATCATTATTCTGAAACAAAAAATGCTAAATTATTTTACCGAAAATTATTATATCAGATTACACAAATTAATGAACCGAACCGGTTGTGGTCAGGATTACCATTAGTTCTACAGGCCGTAGCATACATAGTCATGTATTGTAAAATGGTTTGAATTTGATATTTAGCCATTCCATCAATATTCCATTCTTCGATACATTTACCGTCGAATTGAACACCCTTATATTCGCCGTGTTGTTCTAATTGTAGATCAACAGGAGTTAGACGAAAATAATAGGGTTTAGCTGGAATGCTATAAGATAATCTCTTCTTATAAGAAAGTCTAATTTGTTAACTTTCTATAAGTCTTTAAAGTTTGAAGTTTTTTTTATTAATTGAAAACATATAAAATATAATATATTGCCACAATGTATAATATATTATGAAATATTGTTAGAATATTTCACTATATATTCTATTTATATATGTACTATATGTATATATATATTTTTTAATTACCCCTACCATATTCAGAAAACTTTACCGTGATACGTCGCGTGTCACGATCTGGAGTGTATCGCTTGTACACCGAGTTGAGGTTTTACAGATATAATAGAGTTGTACTACAACTAATATAAATGGATATCTAATTTATGAATAATAATTAATAGTAGAGATATTCTCAATATCAAATGGTACAAACCATAGTTATCAGAATCAGACCGACAGTTGAACCGGTAAGAGCGGTTCACAGTTTATCCGGTCCGACTACGGTTCGTCAAATAAACCGACGGGTTCTTGTTCTTCCTATATATTGCTCTTTTGGCCCCGACTTCATCTTCTACCAGAGTCTCCTCCAAACCTAGTTCCACCCCTTACTGCCCACATTCAACTGCCTGCCGCCCACCGCCACCTCCCGCTCATCTCCACCTCTCCACTCGCCTACCTCATCCCCCATCCAGCCCCCCTCCGGCTCCTCCACTCCAGTCGCCCACCTCCACCCCGTCCCACACATTCAACCTCGCCCACTTCCAAGCAGTGCCCCCCCTCCAGAATGGTCCCCCTCCAGCATGCCTTCGACCTCATACTAAATATTGCCAGATTTTCAACTGTTGAACCGAGTTAGTTTTGCATTTTAGTCTTTTAAAAAAACCGAACTGTCACTATAATCGATTCACGATTCGATCGGGTCCGACTGCCGGTCCGATTCGATTTTGATAACTACGGTACAAACTCTCTTAGTGTTTTTCCAACAACAACACAAAAATCCCTTAAGCCCTAGTCCTTGACCTTTCACTCCAATTTTAAAGGTAAAAAACAAAACAAATAAACTCTAATTTGCTTAAATATATTTCAGACCTTTTTTTTATTGGATTCGATGTGGTCCACAATCTTAAACAAATTCTATCATTTGAAAATAAAATTTAAACTTTTTTTTGCTCTTAAAATTTATATATCCTTTTTTACCTGTACTCTGTATGCAACTCACACATATAAATGTCTCGTTTAATAAAACAAACAAAAAAACACTATGGCCTTTAGGTTCTTTGAGAGGATCATTACAAATAGCAATAATATTTATTTGTCATATTCACGTTTTACTTGAATAAATAAAACGTCGTGGTTATCCCATCAAATTTCTCGGGCTTCTTAGCATGCACAAGTCCAGTCAGACTAGTCATGGTTATCCCACCAGTCGGCGCTACGACGGGCGTGTTCGATGACGTATTAGGGACTTCAGTCTGAGCCATTGCTCTAACACTGATATCAACATCATTGTTGTTTGCAACCATTATTCTGAAACAAAAAATGCTAAATTATTTTACCGAAAATTATTATATCAGATTACGCAAATTAATGAACCGAACCGGTCTTTAATCTCCTAAAATTACTAAAACACTAAATTTGTCTTAAGATTGTTAATAATATAGGAGAATTAAATTTGTAATTTAATAATAATTTTCTAAATTAAGAAAATGCATAAAATTGTTAAATTGCATGAAAATTGACAAAATGAGGAATTGCCTCTAGAAAATGAATTTTGTTTAAAAATACTGCGCCCCGTATAAAAAGGTTCTCCTTAAGGCAATTTCGTCCCCTTACGGGAAATGGTTTGTGTAAGAGGATAACTGGAACAATTACGTCCCATGATAAAAAGTATCGTTAAAGCGAAACAAACAGGGTGTTTCCCTTAACCGAACTGAGCAATACCTGAACTTGGACTTCGACGGAAATTCGAACACAAATGTGAACTCGGGTCTGACTTAACTCTGTAGCAATATATTAATTTTCGGATTTTTTTTGAAATTGTATCAAAATGAGAAGAATCAACCCTATTTATAGGGTTAATAGTGCTCATTGTAATTAATGTAACTCATAAATCAATTTAGAAAAACTGAAGCTAAAATAATTGTTAAAAATAAAAATACCAACAACAATATTGCATTAGGAAACATCCTATTAGAAAATATTTTATTTGGTTAGAAAATATTTCATTAATATTAAAATATTTTCTAATATATTATACCAACAATCATATATCCTAATACTGTTTTCGTTCTCATTTACATTTCACAAGTAAAATTGGGCCAATTTAGAATTAAAACGGACTAGACCGAATCATACTCACCCAAGGGCTGGTCCACGGTCAACACAGAGAATGTTCGTCTTGGCGTTAAGGATTGTTAGTATGTATTCTCAATAATTTATCTTATTGAAGAGGTTTGCATTCTGCATTTGTATTATACATACTATATACTAATTTAAACATAGAAGAAGAGTTTGAGAAAACTTTGATTTTCCTGTTTTGCAATTATTTGAATCAATCTCCAAATGAATTTTACGAGTAACTTCCATACTTTGTCCCCCACCGAAGTGGTCAATGTAGTTATTATTTTCTGAAATTATTATTTCTCTGAATATATTCGGTGTATGATCCCTTACAAAGTAAGCATACCATGTGGTCATGACCTCATCCATCATTTACCACCAAGATGATGTGGACATGCATATGCTTCGCGACATACATGCCACGATTGGATGTAGTGGGTCAAAGATAGCTGCTACAAGATCAGAAAAGATAATTAAATAGAATATTTAATATTCGTACCAAGCTTGTTAATAATGCCAAGTAGTAAACTCAAGCTATGACCTATCCTATAAAACATAGTTATCAGAACCGGACCGGATCTCGAACGGCAAGGGGGCTGATTTTCGGTTTTTCCAGTCCAACTCGGTTGAACCCGATTCAATGTGTGGTTCACTGTTCATAATTAAAAATAAAAAAATTGGCCCAGCCCAGCCTAACGGTTCACTGATGATCATCACAACTATACCTGCTAATTACTAGTACTATCTGACGAGGATGGACTGAGAATTGGGCTTCAATTGGACAAACAATAATATAATTGAATTAAGACAATGGCTGGCTGGCTTGCTCTCTTGCCAACTCCCTCCGTCTCGACGATGACGAACACGGCGACGATCTATCCGGCAATGAAGATGACGAGGAAGGTGATAACGATGTTGCACCTCAGAGAAGCAGCGACAGTGCCGACTGCAGCCACAATAGTGCGGATCACACACATGAAAATCAATTTAGCGATCAAATTAAAGGTGAAGCTGTTGACGAGTTTCAATCGCGTGGAGTTAAAGAAGACCTCGCGGAACTCAAGCATTAGCTGTCTCGCCAGCTATGGGGTGTTGCTAATTTCTTGTCTCCGCCCCGCCCGCCTCTCACGATGAATCATTTCCCTTTTCAATCTGATCGGACGGTCAACGAATTTGATCGACTGGAGTCTCCTAACTGTTTGGTTTACGATGACGAAAGGGAGAGAAAGCCTTTAGATGAAGCAATTTCTGAAATAAGGGTTGGTAAGATGGATTCCAAATCGGATCAGGTTGAATCTGGTAATGAAAGTGAATTCGAGGAGGAACTTGAGGATCAATATCCTGTTGGGATTACTGATGAGGTTTTGACATTTGCGCGCAACATAGCTATGCATCTAGAAACTTGGCTTGATTTTCCACTTGATGCCGAAGACGAGTTGGATGGTATGCTGCTGTTTCCTCTGCTATTATCTATATTGAATATTTTCGGTACGTTGCATATCCAAAGTCATTACGTTACGCAAGTTTTAATGCAGTGACACTTTGTTCTTGATGTTCAACCAAATTTTTTGTTGTGAATCAAATCCAGCTCTTTTGGGTGCTCCATTGATGGGCAAGGAATTGCACCACTTTTGCAGTCTTTTGTTTTCTCAATCGCAGTCTTGGCTGATCTGACATTGGCAGTACAAGCTCTGTATAAAAACATTCAGCTAAAAAGTGAACCGGAAAACGTCCGGTTCAACCCGGTTCATTTGTAAAACAGTCTTTTAACTGGACCAAACCGGAGAGGGGTCCGATTCTCGGTCGGACCGCTGACCGGTCCGGTTCTAGTAAATATGCTATAAAGACTTAGGAACAAGTCTAGGCTCGTTTCGTTATTAAGAGGCGAAACTTAATTGTAATATGTAAGAAATTTTATTTGAATATTAAATTTATAAATATATAAAAGAATGCGTTGAAATATTATGGCACAAATGAAACATTTAATAAATAATAAAAGAAATAGCTTCAACGAATTTTCAAATAAGGTAAGAGTTGCAAATTTTTGGCGGAAATATACCTCAAAATAAATAAAGTAAATATCAAAATATTCTCAATTTTTTTTAAAAATAATATCAAAGTATTCACACCGAATGAGATTCCTACCAGCAAATGGGATTCACATGTACGACTTAAATGCTTGCCCACGAATAGTATTTAGTGGTGGAAAACAAACAGATTCCTACCCGATAATACCATTCGCGGGTAGGTATACTTTCATAATTATTAATAAAAACTGATGATATTTCCGTATTTTTTTCCAGGTATATTTGGGTTAAAAATTCAAGAGTTGCTACTCATGCATATTAGTTGATGTGTAGTGCATCCAAACCTTAATATCTATTAAAATTTCTAAAGGTTAATAAATTTATATCTAGTTGGTAACATTGATAATGACTTTAATTGGAAATTCAAAATTATAAGAATAGTCATTATTGTTGAGTATTGATAGTGATTACCCAATATGGCATAGCGCCCATCAGACCTTCTTGGCCCAATATCATTTCAAAGGGACAAACCCAAACAATTCTAGACTGGGTCGGTCCACACTTAGGGTAAGTTAGAGCCCATAGAGCGGTCCAACATCAACCCCGGAACCAAAGTGATCGCCACAACCTGAAGTGGTCACCAAGACCACAATCAAAACCTCTCAGTCCGCTCGCCATGAGAGTGCTCGCCAAGAGAGTCTAATCTCTCATCTCTAGTCCCACAACCGACTCCGAATATATAGCCATACTGTCCCACATAAATACGGGTTGGTCTTCCATCCATATAAATACTCATGCTTTACATACATTATACACATTCTAAGTTCATACATACAATATACTCATTTAAGCATCGAAGTGGGACCCAGATGAACCCCTTTGTGCTCCCCTTCTTGCAGTTTCATCGGAGCTCCGACGAAAATTCGCAGTCCTCAACCAGTTGGCATGCAGATCACCACCAACTCAGAATCCAGTCACCACCTGGAGATCATGTCCCAACATTTGGCGTCGTCTGTGGGAATACGAGCAAACAGTCGTGCAGACTCGTTTTAACCACAATCGTTATAAGCTAACATGCCTGATTCCACTGCTGCTTCGCCGCTCCATCCGCAAGAACATGCCCATACGACGGCTCCCAATGTCATCCCACGAAGAGTGGCGGAGACAAATGTCAACACCTCAAGACTAACTCCGGTTCCTCCCCCCATCAATATCCCAGTCCGACCAGCCGTCCCTTCGGTACAGGTAGCCAGGGAATCTATTCAGGTAACCGCGGAGATGCTATCTTTATCTCTCTTTGAAACTATCATAGGCCAAACACGAAGGTAGACCTCCGTCCCTCATGAAGATCCTCGTCCTGCAAGACCACTAGAAGTAGAAAACGACAATCTACGAAACCAATCTTTCTGTCAACCCGTCGGGTATATCATCGGTCAGGGATCAACAACCCTTATTCACTCTAGGCCAAGTTGAAGAACTGATAAACAAGAAGGTGAAGCAACAACGTGGAGCCGCCATAACAACAACGTGGAGCCTCCATTCAAAGTCACCCTCATAGCTATGCGAATTCCAAAGGATATGGTTGTTAGGCACATCCCCGAATATAGCGGCGTACGAGATCCCATTATCCATGTCAACAGGCATGAAGCCTCTCTCCTGGGTAAGTCAGATGATGATAATCACTTAGCCCTGTTATTTCTGTCAACCCTCTCGGGTTCAGCCTCGTCGTGATTCTTTAACCTCCCTGCAGAATCAATAGGGTCATGGTCATAATTGAAAAGTAAATTCCTAGAGTGCTACATGGGCGAACGCCAATTGCTGAAGAGCGTGGTCGCCTTAGGTGCTGTCAAGCAACAACCAGGAGAAACCCTAGCCGACTTCTACGGGCGTTTCCATAAGAACGTCACAAAGATTAATCGTCAGTCATGGATGGAGAGATTGTTCGATCTCTTTATAGAGGACTGGACTTGGCGAACAAAGCCTCTTGGAAAATGCGGAACATCTACCATGTTCAAGAAATAGAGACATTGAAAGAGCTGTCAGTAGGGCCAAAAGTTTCATAGACTTTGAGATGACGAATATTGACATTGAATTCCTTGCATCAACCTCGCCAAGGGCTAATGTAGAGCCCTGATGCGATAAAAAAGGAAAAGAAGGACATACGGGAATGTGAGAAGCCTAGATCTGAAGCCCCCATGGCAAGTAATAGAGTGGTTCCCAAGTATTTTACGATCGTCAACAAGCAGATCTTGACGATACTAGTAAAGATGGAAAGAAGGTCCTTCGCCAGGCCACCAATACCTCGAAAGAATGCTCAACTCATGGGGAAAGATACTGAAAATTACTGTCGCTATCATAAAGCGAAGGGCCACAAAACCGATAATTGTCGTATACTAAAGCGCAACTTCGAGAACTTAATCCAGAGAGGCATGCTGAAGGAATTTATGACGGGGAGAGAGCAAAGTCGAACACCCCCACGAAGAGTGCGCTCGCCGGTTCCTCAAGAACAATCTGGTTCTGCACAAGGAAAAAGGGTTATCAACCTGATCGCTGGAGGGTTCGGAGTAGGAGGCAAGGGGAGCCATGTAAGAGATGTGTACGCCAAACAAATATCTACAGCTGCGCAGCTGGGAAAGAGGTCATGTCCAGAAGAGGACATTGCTATTTCCTTTTCTGAAGATGACCTTGAACATGTCATGACCCCTCACAACGACGCGTTAGTCATAACGGTTGGCGTCGGTTACTACGATATGAAGAGAATTCTTATCGATGAAGGAAGTTTGACATATATTTTGTTCCTCGATGCTTTTGAAAAGATGGGTAAGTCTAAAAGAGATCACAAACGAGTCGACTTTCCACTCATTGGCTTTGCTGGAAGAACAACATACCCGATGAGAGTCATTACCCTGCCGGTAATCTTAGGCGAATGATGGAAGAGCATAGAGGTGTCGGTCGCCTTCATAGTGGTTCACGCAGACGCCTCGTACTGTGCCATCATAGGGAGGACCAACATCAAATCTAACAAGATCGTGGCCTTCACAATCCACCAAAAGATGAAGTTTCCCACGTCAAATGGGATTGGGGAATTTTTAGGCGATCGAGTATCCTCACGCCAATGTTATGTGAACAGCCTTCACAGGAAGAACCATAGGGAGTCTCTTGCTAATGAGACAGAGGCTGGCCCCTATGAGGATAAAGCTCGACCTGCCCCAATGGGTCCCAAAACGAATGTACGCGTCGAAGCCACCTTAAATTAAGAACAAAAGGACGCCTTGAGCTCCCTCTTGAGCAAATATAAAGAGTTATTCACTTGGAAGTCCAGTGATATGCCAAACATCAACACCGACATAATCTCTCATGAACTGCGGATAGACCCATCTGTCAAGCCCATTGTTCAACAGAAAAGATCATTGGGATCAGACAAGCGTTTTGCGATCATGCAGGAAGCTGGAAGATTGCTCAAAGCCATATTTTTAAGGGAGGTCCGCTTTCAGAGTTGGGTCGCCAACACAGTGCTGATGAAGAAGTCGAATGGAAAATGACGTATGTGTGAAGATTTTTGAGACTTAAACAAGGCCTGCCCAAAAACATCCCGCCCCCTGTCCCGTATTGATCAACTGGTGTATGCAACCTCTGATCACGAAATGCTAAGATATATGGATGCATATTCCAGCTACAATCAAATCCGAATGCACCCAGATGATGAAGCCCACACTACATTCTATGCAGACGATGATATCCTTTGCTATAAGATAATGCCTTTAGGATTAATCAACATAGTGGCAACTTATCCGCGAATGGTGAATCGCCTATTCAAAGAGATGCTGGGGTGAAACATGGAAGCCTATATGGACGACATGCTTGTGAAGTCCATCAAGAGGAACCCTCACACAGAAGACTTTCAAGAAGCTTTCGAATGCATGCGAAGGCACATTGTTCGCTTGAACCCAACAGAATGCACCTTTGGAGTTAAATTAGGCAAATTCCTGGGTTTCATGGTCAACGAAAGAGGAATCGAGAAAACCTCCCAAAAAACTCAAGGCTATTGAAGAGATGAATCCATTGACTTGCCATAAGGAATTCCAGAGTCTGAACGGTTGCCCGGCCGCACTAAATTGCTTATTCCCCAGGGCGAGCGACCGCAAGTTCGAGTGGACGCCGGAGTGTTAAGTTGCTTTGTAGTTACTCAAACAACATCTACAGACACTCCCTACTTTGGCAAAACCCATTCCTAACGACCCAATTTGTCTTTGTGTAAGTGTTAGTGAGGTCGCAACTAGTGCAGTGTTTCTCAAAGAAGAGGAGGGTAGGCAGAGTCCAATCTAGTTTGTAAGCAAGTTGTTCACCGCAACTGAAATAAAATATACCGAGATTGAGAAGTATCATTATGCTTTGGTTATTTTTGCTAGAAAGTTGAGGTCGTACTTTCACGTCTATTCAATCACAGTCCTTAACAAAAAGCCCCTTAAGCACTTCCTGATGAATCCAGACTCTTCAGGCAGGATGGTCAAGTAGGCGATTGAGCTGAGCGAATTCAGAATCAAGTTTGTCTTGAAAACAACTATTAAAGGTCAAGCTCTGGCAAACTTCATAGTGGAAAGTGGCGAAAATGGTCTTACTGAAGCGGATCAAGAACAACCAAAGATAGAAGAGAAAGATTGGGAACTCTATACCGACAGATCTTCCTCAAGAGAAGGATCAACAACAAGATTATTGCTCATCCCTCCTCAGGGCGATCCCCTTAAGCATGCAATCACCCTCACATTCAAGGCAACCAATAATGAAGCTTAGCATGAGGCACTTATAACTAGACTGCGACTCATTGATTGTGAAAAAAATCTCAGAATTGATTGTCAATCAGATCAATCGCAACTATGAAGCAAATGGGGAAAACTCAAAGAAGTACCTCAATATTTCCAAATGACTTACCGTCGAAATACAAACTATCGCGATCGAATCGATCCCTCGCCAAGACAACCAACTAGCAGATTCTCTAAGCATGTTGGCGTTCAGTGAAAAACGAATGCAGGAAGTACACTTCCTAGAACAAGCACTATGCTCGCTACTTGAATACCGAATTGAAGTCTTCAACGTTCAAGAGCAGGACAACTGGATGACTCTGTTCTAGAACGTTTTGAAAAAAGGAACCTTGTCTGAAGACGACGGCGAGACTACCTAGATAAGTTGCATTGTCGTGAACTATATCCTTATAGATGGGGAACTTTATATGCAAGGATTCTCAACTCCCTATTTACGATGCATTTCTCATCTAGAGATAGAAACAGTCATGCGTGAAGCTCACGAAGGGGTTGCCGCATCCCATGAAAGTGCACACTCATTAACGCGAAAGATCTTCAGAATAGGCTATTATTGGCCAACTTTGAGATCAGAGGCAACATAATTAACAAAGAAGTGTGAGACATGCCAGCAGTTTGCACCATAAATGGGTCGACCACCCACATTACCTTCTCCAATGGTGGGCGCCTGGTCGTTCGCCCAATGGGGAATCGACATCCTTGGGCCCTTTCCCATAAGTACTGGGCAAAGAACCCACACCATCGTGGTGATCGACTATTTATCTAAGTGGATAAAGGCGAAAGCATTGGCCTCTAAAACCGAATTTCAAGTGATCAAATTTTTAAAGGTCAACATAATCACGCGGTTGGGTATTCCCAACATCCTTATAAGCGACAACGGACCACAATTCGTGGGAAAATAACTTAAATGACTCTACGAATAATAGCAGATTGATCACAAATCCAACTCAAGGCATCACCCAAACTAACGGAAATGCCGAAGCAGCCAACAAAGTAGTCCCTGACAGGACTCAAGAAAAGAGTTCAACGCTTAAAAGGAAACTGAGTAAATGAGGTAGACAACGTGTTGTTGGCTATTAGAATGACACCCAAAACGGCAACTGGGGAAACACCATTCAGTCTAGTGTACGGATCTGAAGCAGTGACACCCACCGAAATAGTTGTGCCTACACTTTAATGTCGAAGCTAATGGCATCGAGAGACTCATAGACCATGACCTAGTTGAAGGAAAGCGAAGGTAGTAAGACGAAGCATAAGCTAGAATGAGGTTGGCGACCGCTGGGTACTTCAATAGAAAAGTCAGCGCTCACCAATTTTTCGTGGGGGAGATGCTTATGAGAAGGAATGAATTCACAAATCTGGACCAGCACAATAAACTCTCGACCAAGTGGGAATACCCGTACAAGGTAGTAGAAATTGTCGCACCGGGGATACTACCTGGAAACTATGGAGGGTACAAGACTAGCTCGTCCTTTTAATTCTGAACATTTATGAAGGTTTTATGCATAGATTGTAATCAAAAGTATGTCAATAAAACAAAATATTCCTTCGTACAAGCATAACCACTCGAACGAGAACAAATAAAGCCTCAAGAGCGGACAACCCAACTAGGTAATAGTCCCTCTAAAAATAAAAAGACCAAATGCAAATAGGCGGACGAACCAACTAATGTAACAATCTCCTCAGTTAGGCGAAAAGAGGATTGCGAACGAACCTCTAAGGGTAACAATTCCTCTCCCAAAAAGACCTAAAATAAGGGAGAGTTAGGCGAAGAGAGGATTGTGAACAAACCTTTAAGGGTAATAGTTACTCTCCCAAAGGTAACAGCTCCCTCAAAATTAGGCAAAATGGAGTTGATGAACTGTCAAAATAACAGTCCCTCCAAAGCAAAAGCTTAAGAGAGCGAACGAACCTTATAAGGTAATCGTTCCTTTGAGAAGCTAAAAGGATGAACGGATCTAAGGTAACAGTTACCTTAAGGCGAGTGAATCTAAGGTAACAGTTCCCTCAAAGGCGAACGAATCTAAGGTAACAACATCCTTAAAGGCAAACGAATCTTAGGTAACAGTACCCTCAAAGGTGAATGAATCTAAGGACAACAGTACCCTAAAAGGCAAATAAATTTGTTAAGGATATTTGTTCCCTTAAAGGCTAGACTAATTCCTGGGTAACAGTTCCCTTAAGAAACTTGGCGAAAGAAATGGACGACCTAAAAAAGCAACAGTCCTTCCTAAAAAACATTAAGGAGCGAAAGAACCTTCAAACATAACATTTCCTTCTAAAGTCCAAGACCCTTCAAAAACAGGAAGGCAACGACTATTCGACTAAAGCTAAAGCGAAGTTGAAAACAATTATGGTAAAACTTCCTAAAGCTCCCGAACAGTTCGACATCAGAAATAACCAAGTATGTACAAAGTCAAACAGAGCAAAGACTTACATAATGAAAAGGGCATCAATTATATTCAAATATATATCTGAGTCAATCGTCGAAGAAAAAATAATCACAAAATTCTAAAGGAAAGGATAAATACATAAGAGGAGAAAAAGAGCAAAAGCATAAGGAGACCAGGTGACTTTGCGAGGATGTAATCTTTATTGGCATAGAATACTCCTCCATCTTGAATCTCTACATCACCTCAGTCACCTGGAGGCATAGAGCATCAATGCATGAGCTCTTCAAGGGCTGTAGTTTCCTTCTCAACTCCGCGGGGCACCCTTTTCCTTGCCAACAGCAACAAGAGGAGCTTCCTTGGCATAGCCACTCTCAATGAAATCATGGAGTGACTTCACCTCCCGAAGAGGAAACTTGGGATCTATCCCCTGGATCACATCGACCAAGACCTGGAGATAGGCAAACACCTCACCCTTCATCATCTCCAAGGCGCAGTCGGTGTACTCCTTGAACTTCTTAAAGTCCTCAACCACGCTCTTGGGGGGGCGGGATAGCCTTAAGCCTTAGCTAGAAATGGTCCTTCTCGGCTCTCAAGGCGTCCCTCTATGCCCGAGCCCGGATCGACCTTCAGCCCGGATCCTGCCCTCCTCAGCAAGCTTGACCCGAGCCTTCCTCATCTTTATTGAGGCTAGTAACCCCGTCTCCATTTCTGGATACTTCATCCGAGCTTGCTCTACCATCTTGGTCAAGGCTTCGACCCTCTGCCTTAACATCTCCACATCTTCAAGGTCACACCACAAGATCCAAAATTGATCCATCTCATTGAGCAAGTCAACCTGCTTATCGGCGAGCTCCCCTACAATCCACATGATCGCCATCTCCTCGTGGACGAACTGACAAAAGAAAAAAGGGTTGAGTTAAGAGGATTTGAAAGAGTCAAGAGAGCATAAGAAAAGAAAAGGTATATAAAGGAGCAGATATTAAAAAAAAATGTTAATAGGGTTAGACGCTCTAAATGTTTCCTCACAATGACCTACGACATCCTACCGATCTCGGGGGGTCCCGTTTAGAAGGTTCATGCAGAGGTCCGGGTAACCCTTCAACACCGTTTTATCTGAAATCTCCGTCTCTCAGAGTGAAAGGGAAGGAGCCCAGAGACCCCTTGGATCATGCCTCTTCGACGAATGGTGAACAACAACCAATGGATAGTACTCCCCGTTGAAGGGAGACTTGGTGGTGGTATCCATGGTCGAGCCCTAGACGCTCTCGAAAGGTTGGGCGTAGTGCGGATTAAGGTATATAGTCAAGAACATAACGAATTTGGGCTCAACTGAATTATTTTTGTTAAGGGTACTTTATGTAATTACTAGCTTTGGTTATGTATGTAATTTTCTGATTTTGTCACCGCCATATAATCAGACACTCTCCTTAGTATTTGTTCGCTTGTTTCGATGGAATGCAATTGATAATGTTAAAAACAATGTAGATGCCTTACATTCTGATTTCTATTGAAGAGTGGTTTGTAAATATCAACATGGTATCAAAGCTTATTACGTTCGTTTTCAAGCTGTGTCTTTCGATTGATTATACTTCTGTTAGTGATGCTTGATTTGTTGATTGAGTTTCATCTTTTTCATGTTGTTTCAACTCAGTCTGTCTCTGTTGGTTCGTTTTATAATCTCTGGTGTATCTGTTTTTCAGTTTTCCTCTCCTGCATTGGTCTGAATTCTGTGTTGTTTGCGTCTGTTTTTCCATTTCGTCCCCTCCCCTGATGCAGTTGCTTGTATTAATCTCTGCATCCAGATGAGTGATATCTGTTTTTTTCGGTGTTCAACAATTGTTTGGTATACAAATTCCAGCTTCAGCTCTTTTTCAGCTTCTCTCTAGAGGCACTAGAAAACGTGGCTAACATCTTTTACTATCGATGTGTCATTTGTTCTTTATTTCAGTTGAAGTGTCCCCTTCATTTATGCTGGTTTCCATCATGGATGATAGTTCTCCTGTGTTTTCGTGTAAGATAATTCTGTTACTCATTGGAGGCGAAAATTTCCAATATTGAAAGCAACAAGTCTTACTCACTGTAAAGGGCATCAATCTTGAGTCTTACCTCATTGGTACCATTGCAGTCCCACAGTTCGTTGTGGATGTTGTTGGTTACAATACCGAAAATCCTGAGTATGCCAAGTTCACTAAACATGATAGTTCCCTCGCATCTGGGCTCCTTGTTTCGATTTCATCCTCTGTCCATCGATGCCTTCTTGGATGTATGACAACATGCTCCATTTGAAAAAAAATTCATCAAGTGTTTTCTTCGTCTTTCACTACTCGTATCATGAATCTTTACGATCGTCTTAAAATCCGTAAGCTCCCTCATCAGCCCATGCGTGATTATCTCACAGAAATCCAAACCACATGTGACAACCTAGATAGTTGTGGTCACGCTATCGAAGAAATCCAGAAAATTTCTATAATTTTGAATAATGTGAAAGGCCAATTTGATCATGTTGCTTATGTTATACATGTCAGACGAACCCATATGACATTACACGTGTGTGTTCAATCCTTCTTGATGCTGAAACAAGGCAACGGGACCTCCTGTTTGACATTCCTCCTGCTGCTAATATGGTTACTCAGTCTGTTATGAACACAACCGGTCTATTTGTTGTTAATTCTGTCCATTTCTGATCACTATCTCCTGTTAAATGGTAATCCGGTGGTTTGGAGCTCAAAGAAACAACCTGTGGTGGCTAGATTGTCCGCTGAAGCTGAATACCATTCCATTGGTAATGTCGTTTGCGAAGTCCTCTGGGTTACCTTATTGGTGTCCGAGTTGAAGATTAACATATCCACTACACCAACAATTTGGACTCACAACAATAGTACAATGTCTCTTTTTGAAAATCCACTTCAACACTCCAAGATGAAATTTTTTTAAATAGATATGTGTTTTGTTTGTGTAAAAGTGGTTTTTGGACAGGTCTTCATTAACTTTGTTCCAGCCTCAGACTAACTTGCATACATCTTAACAAAACCTCTCATGGAAAACAGTTTGTTCCATTCCGTACGAAGATTGGTGTTACTTCCCTTCACGAGTTAAACACGGTGGATGACTACCTTGATGATCAACACACATCTGATTGTGTCTCCTGGTCTCATATGTGGATAGATGATTCTCACAATACTAGTTGGTTGTTTTCTCTGATCATTGTAGTTGGCCAACACACCTATGTTAGACAGAAATATTGCGAATTGCCTTGATGACATGAGTTTTTTGTTCAGTCTTTAAGTGACTTGGATCGTCTCTTTCTTCCTATACTGATTGTGTGATTCCTTGCTATTCGAAAATATCATTCAGTAAGCTGTGGTTAGTGTCCAAAAAGAGAGTGTTTGTTAATCACACTCTTGAGGACTAAAAGATGAAGCTCAAAACTTTCCAACCACAGTAGATGGCATAGGGGTGTAGTTTGAATCCAAAAACAGAGTGTTTGATCATTCAAGAAGACACCATTTAAGACACTCCCTGATCACACTCTTAAGGAAAAAAAGATGAAGGCAAAACCTTCCAATCAAACTGGTAAGAAAGAGGCTCAAACCTCTCTGTCATCTTTATCAAAATCAATCAAGCTGCTTATCATTTTATTGTACAATGCAAAAAGTTTACTGGGTCATCATAGGATCAGTTGGTCTATATTTGGTGATCTTTTCGCTTAAAGTTTATGAATAAAATGTCATCTTTGTTGGCAATCGTATATCCTCCTCATAACATGTCTATCTGCTGCTACATGTATGTCAATAAATCAGCTACTATGCACATTTGTTTTCTACATGTTGAAGATCCAGATTCTGCAAACCAAATTTGATGGAGGAATATTAGGGTATACAGTCAAGAAGACAAAGTATGGGGGCTCAACTTAATTATTTCTGTTAAGGGTCATTTATCTAATTACTAGCTTTGGTGCTTTATGTAATTTCCTATTTTTTGTCACCGCCATATAATCAGACACTCTCCTCTGTAATTGGCAACTTGTTTCGATGGAATTAAATTGATAATGTTAACAACAATGCAGATTCATTACATCCAAATTTCTATTGATGATTGGTTTCTAAATATCAACAGCGCGGTCGCCCGCGAGGGCAGCAGCCGGCTCGGGAGCAAGAGCCTTACTCTGAGGAGAAGATGAGTCCCCGACAACAGAACCCCGTTCCTCGCCAGGACCCCTCGCCTTTTTGGCAAGAGCAGTGGTGGGCGTCCTCCCTGAAAACAAGCAAACAAGGTCTCAACCTTTAAAAGAAGTCGAACAAGAAAACGAAAGCAAATGTTGAAACCTAAGATACCTCTTGGGCGATCGCCGGAAGTAGTCCCAGAATTCTCCTTCTCGGGCCTGCACTTAGTCGCGCGCCTTGCAGGAGGGGGAGGAGGACTCAAGCTGGCTTGGGCTGAGGATAACCCGGTCTTAGTCTGATTTGAGAAGATGATAAGAAGTTTAGGTCCCTGGGTGCCTACAACACAAAAAGCAAAAAAAGTAAGTTAGAAAATTACCAAGTCAATAGAGACTAGTGAGGACTGTTGAATGTCTGCCAACCTAACCATGCACTCTGAAGTATCCACGACAGAGCGGATCAAATAGAAGCCCATTTGCTTGTGATGTTGGAACAAGTCATCAATGACATTCCTGTCATGCCCCGACAAGTCGGCAAAGCTCGGGGAAGATCTTGCCCTGACTGATGAAGATCCCAAGGTACACCACCCTTATAGAATAAATAAAACTTGTTATAATTCAAGTTGGTGACCCAGAAGTCGTCCACTATTTAGAAGTGGACATTTCAACTCCATGCCTTGGCTCTCCACTCTTCGAACTTTAGCCATCGGGTTTGGATATGATGAAGTTGGTTAGCCCCAGCAGCTAACCGATAAAAACATCGAAAAAGGGAAAAACAAATACACACATCCCTGACGCATGCACATGAACGTAAACCCAACCCACATCCTAATGGTATTGGGTACCAGTTGTGTGGGACCTATCACGTAATAGCAACAGAGCTCGTTCAAGTTTTTACAAAGAGGAAAATGCAACCCAACATTGATCTGGGAAGCATAAACGTTAACCTCTCATTCCCGTTGATAATGGAGCCCTAGGCCCGGATACCTAGGTGCATCGACTTCTTTCAGGACCATTAGGGCGACCACAACCTTGAACGGAGTTAGCCTTAGTTCATGGGCCTTAATATCTAAATCATCATGGGAAAGGCAAGAACAAGACTAAAATTGCGAAAAGAAGAAACTTTACCGCTCAAAAAGAAGGGAAAAACAAGAAAACTTACTTGGCGGGGAGAAGGTCAGGACAATGGCCTCAGGCACATCCACCACGATAGTTGTGAAGGTGTGGATCCCAGGGGTTTGCTTTATCTCGGAGACCTTTTTCCGACACTGGAGTATGCGATTCCCTAATAGTAAGCGGAGCGTTAGAAGACCTAGGGGTCGTAGTCTTTTGCCTAGATGAAGAGTGGGTCGGAGAAGGTTTGGAGGATGAAGCCTTGCCATAAGTTTTGTTATTGTTGCTAGCCATGATCGTAAAATGATTTTACTGTTGGTGAAAAGATTAAAGAGAGGGTTGAACAAAGATGAAGGCACAAAAGGGGCAAGAAGACACTTGAAGATTCTGAGAATAAGAAAGCTTAGAATGCGTAAAGTGCAAAGTAACAAAGGTTGACTTTTTATACCACAATTGGAGAAGTCGAACGGTTGTCTTCGGAAAACTCAAGCACTGATTACTCCCTTTTTGAAAAAATCAGAAGCAATGTCATAACCGAAGAGTCGCATCAGGGAGACAAAGGGGTCGAACAGTACGAAAAGGTGTCAGCCTATCCTCCTTGGTACAGCTGTCAAAACGACGCACATGCAACTGACGTCCCTTCGACTTTTCCATCTATAAACAGTGCATTAATAAAATGCCTAAACCCTACGAATAAAAGTGTTCATCAAAATATACAGGCAAGACTCTCCTAAAACCCTAGCAACGGTAATGTTTGCCAAAAGACTAGTGAATCAACATCCACAAGTCCTGGTGACGAAAGCGTTCGCTAATAGGGCAAAGGATCAACCTTCCAAAACTCTAGAAACTAAAACCGTTCACCAAAGGATACAGAGCATTACCAGGAACAAAGATTAAACCAGACATCAAATGCTCAATTATAAGTCACTATCTCAACCCTTCCTCACAGGTCAAGCTCGACTGAAGAATCTTCATCCAAACTTCGGGGGGGGGGGGCAAATGTTGGGTATTGATACTGACAACCCGATATGACATAGAGCCCATCAAGCCTCCTCGACCTAATATCATTTCAGATGGGTCAAACCCAAATAATTCAAGAGTGGGTCAGTTCACACTTAGGGTAAGTTGGAGCCATTAGAGCGGTCCAACATCAAATGCGGAAGCAAAGTGATTGCCACAACTTGAAGTGGTCGCCAAGACCATGGTCAAAGTCTCTCATTGCTCACCATGAGAGTGCTCGCCAAGAGAGTCTAACATCTCATATCTGGTCCCACAACCAACTCCCAATATACAACCATACTGTCCCGCTTATCTCGGGCACATATTCTACAAAGATCCTATAAGGCAATTTCAATATTACGTTATAACTGTAATATCTTCTATGCTAATCTGAAATGATACAATATTAATAGATATTCGGTTACCAAAAACGGTTTGGTCTTCCATCCCTATAAATACTCATGCTTTGCATACATTATACACATTCTAAGTTCATTCATACAATATACTTATTTACGCATCAGAGTGGTGTTAGGAGTTATGATAAGAATATGTTTATTAAAATCAAAGTGTGATAGTTATTTATATGTATAGTGTAGCTAGATGTTCTAGTGTCTTCTTGTATAGTCTAAATCTTCATTACAACTTCTTAGTCTCTTAGGATTAGTATATAAATAGGACTATCTCTTTTGTAAGACTTAACTGCTACATCATTTATAGTAAAGTGTTTTATTTCTATGCTGTTAATTCTGTTATAACATAATTCTATTATCTTGTCTCTCAAGTTTCCTTTCCTTCTTGTCCAAGCAATCCAGTTCTTCAAGGTTTTCTATCTAATCTGAGTTTAGTTCGACTAATATGGTATTAGAGCTGCAAATATCTGGTGATTTCAACAACTGATTCATATTCAAGCTGTAGTTTTTGCATTCAAACCTCAAAATTCAGTTTGTTCTCATGTATCGACTTCTACAATGGACAAAGTCCTCATGCATTTTCGAACAAAAGAGCCTGCTTGCTTACAGGAGACGACAACTTCCAGTCTTGGAAACAGAAGGTACTTCTTGTTGTTCGTGGTTTTAATCTCGAATATAATCTATATGGTTCTTGTGATATCCATGTTCATATCATTACTGCAAATGGAGAAAATGTGTCTAATCTTGCCTTCACTACATATCGGCAAAGTGATAGTGCATTAGCTTCATGGTTGTTCGTTTCAATCTGTCCTTAGGTTAATAGATACCTACTAGGATGTATGACAGTAAATGTTATATGGTATAAACTTCATCAAATGTTTTCTTCATCTTCAACCACTAGAGTTATACGCTTGTTTGGAAGATTGAAGACTATAAAGACAATAACTCAGTCAATCCGTGATTATCTAGATGATATTCAATCCCAGATGCGACAGTTTAGCAAGTTGCTTCATCCTATTGATGAGATGCAACAGATCTCTATAATTCTTGATGGTGTGAAAGGGCAATTTGATAATGTTGTCTCGGTTATTCATGCAAGTCATAATCCTTACGACTTAGCATATGTAAGTTTTGTATTGTTGGATGCTGAAATAAGAAGCCGAGATCAATTGGTAGGCAGAGGTAATGTAGGATTGGTGTAACCAAGAGGTAATCCATATTGGAGCATGAATGGACACTGTCTAATAAAATGTGTATAATGTATGCAAAGCATGAGTATTTATAGGGATGGAAGACCAAACCGTTTTTGGTAAGCGAATATCTGTAAATATTGTATCATTTCAGATAAGGATAGAAGATATTACAGTTATCACGTAATATTGAAATTGCCTTATAGGATCTTTGTAGAATATGTGCCCGAGATATGCGGGACAGTATGGTTGTGTATTTTGTTGCTTCAAATCAAACTTATACTCATCAGGTGAACTTTGTTTCACTCCCTCAACCACAGCACGTCTGAGCTGATAAAGCATGGTATCCTGATTCCGGGGTATCCAATCATCTCACGCATAGTCAACCTGCAGGAGCTGAACCATACAAAGGAGCATGTACAATTCAAGTTGGTAATGTTTCTCATTTGTCTATTTCTCATATTGGTACTTTGGTTATTAATACTAATACCAAACCTTGGTTTCTTAATAATTTGCTTTTTATTTGTACTTCGATCTAAGTCCAGTAGTCAAGCTGTGTTTAGTTCTGGTATATGTCAAACTGCTAAAGTTGTTGAATCTTCCATATTATGGCATAAAAGACTTGGTCATGCCTCGTCCAAACTTTTATCTTTTGTATTCAAACAATTTGGTATGAAATGTTCAAACGATTATGGTTTATGTTTTTCTTGTTCAGTTGGCAAAAGTATTCGGCTTCCGTTTTCTAATTCTATTACAGAATATACGAAGCCTCTTCCACTTGTGAAGTTGATTTGTGGGGATGTGCACCGGTAGTGTCCAATGGTAAGAAATATTACATGAGTATAGTTGATGTTTACTCTAGATACACATGGATATATTTTTTGGATAAAAAACATGATTCTGCTCAAATATTCATTTAGTTTGATACATTAGTTTAAAGACAATTGTCTTGTTATTTAACTCAGGTACTATCTAACATATCTCCTCATGAGAAAATGTTCAGTAAGGTGCATGATTACTCTATTCTTCGAGTGTTTGGGTGTCTTTATTTTCCGTTTACTCGTCCTTTTAATAAACATAAGTTGGATTTTCGTTCCACACCGTGTGTCTTTCTTGGTTATTGTGCTCAACAACATGGATATAGGTGTTTAGACTGTGATGATCGAATTTATATTTCTAGACATGTTCGTTTTCATGAAGATGTATTTCCCTTTGCTGATAAGAAAGGTAAGTTCATGATGTCTTCTGCACCGAAAAATACATACACTAGTACTCCGTTTTTCTTACCTTTTGGATGGGTGAATTCTTCTGATAATCCACCTGTTGATCAAGGCCATATATCTTCTACTGGTTCTGTGCCTCTAATTGATACCTCTGTTCATACTACTTCAGGAGACTCTTTGAATGATTCACCATCTGATGCTCCTCATCAGCTTGATCATCTATCGTGTACATCATCGTGTCAACCATTATCTACAACTTCCTTAGATCAACCATCTGGTTCATTAGCTCAGCAAGATGTTGTTATTCGGTATGTTCCTTCTTCAAACTATGAATTAGTTCAATCTTCTAGAATTTTATCTGACACTTCTAATGATTTACCTCAAGTACCATTAGTCCAGAGTGTTATGCCTTTAGGAAATTCATCTGATTTTACAAGAAGGAATACTCATCCTATGCAAACAAGATCTAAGACTGCTAAATCAATTCAAGTGCCTTCAGCTCAGTACAATCTTTCATTAGGTCCTATTTCAGATACAGGAAAAAACATCCATTCTATTCAAACAAGATCCAAATTCACTTCTCAATTCTCAACCTTAACTACATTTGGTGATGTTTCTATCAATCTTCTTACTTCTGAACCAACATTAATTCATTCAGCTCTTCAAAATCCACACTAGACTCAAGCTGTTCATGATGAATTGCAAGCTCTATCCATATATAAGACATGGGATGTTGTTTCTCTACTTGAAGGTCGTATTCGAGTAGGATGTATATGGATCTTTAAGATCAAAAGGAATTCATATGGATCTGTGGCTAGGTACAAGGCACATTTGGTTGCTAAAGGGTTTTCTCAAAAACCTAGTTTTGATTTCTGCGAAACATTTAGTCCCGTTATTAAGTCACCTACTGTTCGTATTGTGCTATGTTTAGCTCTAACCAATAAGTGGAAGATTTGACAAATCGATGTTAATAATGCCTTTCAACATGGTGATCTTACGGAGGAGGTGTTTACATTTCAACCTCCTGGATTTGAGGAACGTGATTCATCTGGGAATGTTATGGTTTGTAAGCTGCACAAGACCTTATATGATTTGAAGCAGGCTCCTCGGGCTTGGTTTGAAAAACTTAAGCATTTTCTATTATCTCATCTCATGTTTCATGTTTCTAAATCTGATAAGTGTTTGTTCATAAAAAAGACTTCTGCAGGTTTTGTATTTCTTTTAGTTTACATGGATGATATTGTTGTCACTGGGAGCAATCCGTGTGATATTGAGGAAACTATTTCTCGAATCAACACTGAGTTCAAACTGAAAGACTTGGGCACTCTTAACTATGTTTTAGGGATGAATGTTCAAGTGAAAGATGACTGTTTACTTCTCATTCAGAACAAGTAAATTACTGAATTATTGCATAAAACAGGTTTGACAGATACATCTACTATGCCTACTCCCATGATAGGTAATTTTTTGACCAAAGTTTTAAGTGATAGGGATAATCTACCGTGTCCTAATGCCGATTTGTACGAAAGTACAGTTGGGGCTCTTCAACATATTTGTGCTACTCGACCTGATATTGCGCTTGTTAACAAATTAAGTCAATTTGTTCAAGATCCTACTTTGTGTCATTGGAATGCCCTTGTTCATGTGTTGAAATATCTTAAAGGCACTATATCCCATGGTGTGTTATTTCAATCAAATTCAGTTCCATCAAATGAAGTTACTTTTGTTTTGTATGCAGATGCAGATTGGGGAAGTGATCCAATGGATAGAAAGTCTATTTCTGGCCATTTTCTACTTTTGAATGGTAATCTGATTGTGTGGAGTTCTAACAAACAACCAGTCATCTCTCGATCATCTGCAGAAGCTGAATATAGAGCTATTGCTAATGCTATATGTGAAATTCTTTGGGTGACATCTCTTCTTCAAGAACTTGCGGTATCTCTTTCATCTATTCTGGTAGTTTGGTGTGATAATACTAGTGCTATATGACTAACTGAAAATCCTATTCATCATTCTAAGATGAAACATACTGAGATTGATCTCAGTTTTGTTCGTGAGAAAGTGAGTAATGGACAAATAATTGTTAATTTTGTTCCATCTACTGATCAGTTTGCTGATATTCTTACAAAACCTCCTACTTAAAAGATCTTTGTTCCTCTTCGAAAAATAATTGGGTGTATATTCTCTTGAAGAGGTTGATGCTCTATCCAAATGCTTGACAGAGGGTGTTTAAGCTGGTGATCAGTGTCTGGTTTCTCTTTTCTGATCTTTCTCAGTCTTTTGTTCATTGATAATCTTGGGTTTGCTCTTTTGTATACTCTGGTTGATCATTTTCTAAATTGATATAATCTAATCTAGTTGCTCAGTTCTTTGTTCTTGTACTGTCATCATTGCATCAACATGATTGATTCTTTGCTTCATTGTTTTCTCTCCTTTGGTTCTATTCATAAAACATTCTTCAAACAGGTTGATGCTGGTTGTTTTCTCTGTTTTCTATTCGTCTCTGCTTGTTATTGTCTTCTGTTGTATGTTTTCTTTGTGATCATATATTAGTGGATTTCTTCTTATTCTATTATCATTGATATCAACTTGTTCTTGAGTCATCCGTGCAAAGATATGACAACTCATGGAATTTGATTTAAAAAATAATCAATGAAGAAGAAAACGTCAAAGATACTTCTTCATTGGTTTGAGAAAGAAAAACCTATAATGCTACAATCAAATCATTCATGAATGAAAAGAGTGTAGAGAAAACAAAATATAAGAAATTTGATGTTTCAAGGATGACTCTATATCAAGCTTGATGTGTATCATGAGATTTTAGAAGTATTATTCACTAGTATATCTCACATAGCTGAAACTAACAACTGAAATGATTCTTTGGCTAGTATAGAAGTTGAGTATAAACTTGAGTTTTCATCAGCATTCGTTCTGTTTGAGCATGTTTTATGTTTTGGTACCTTTGGTAATGAATTGTGATGGATTTATGTGATCACCTGTTTTGAACTGTGATGATATGATGAAGAACAGGAAAATTATACTCCAGATTAGATTATGATCAATGCAACGCAAATGGTGATTGGAGTATCTGAAGTTCAAAAGGTAGAGGTTGTCTAGATCAAGTATGAAGGAGATGGAAAAGAGATAATCAAACAAGGACATCAAGCAAACAAACATACTCAAAAAGAATCTTGGATAGGGAATGTTAGGAGTTATGATAAGAATATGTACATTAAAATCAAGTGTGATAGGTCTTTCTATATATACCGTAGCTAGATGTTCTAGTGTCTTCTTGTATAGTCTAGATCTTCATTATAGCTTCTTAGTCTCTTAGGATTAGTATATAAATAGCAGTATCTCTTTTGTAAGACTTAACTTCTTCATCATTTTCAGTAAAGTGTTTTCTTTCTGTGCTGTTAATTATGTTATAACATAATTCTGTTATCTTCTCTCTCAAGTTTCCTTTCCTTCTCGTCCAAACAATCCAGTTCTTCAAGTTTTTCCAACTAATCTGAGTTCATTTAGACTAATAAGTGGGACCCAGAAGAACCCCCTCTGTTGCGCTCCTCTTCCTGCAGGTTCATCGAAGCGGTGAAGTTCGCAGTCACCAACCACATGACATCCAGATCACTGCCAACTCAGCATCCAGTCAGCATCTGGGAGATCATGTCCCAACAATTATTATATAAATTAAAATTAATTTTTAATGAATAAAGTGATCTAGGTTCCCGTTCGACTTTTCTTCTTTCACTCACAACATAACCTACTTGTTTGTAATAATTAATTGAATTCGTTCTTTTAAATGATAACGATATCTTGTCAAACATCTAGTGCACGTGAGAGATTGTATTGTTCATAGTTATCATAACTGAATTGGCCATTGAACTAAATGGATGGCCGATTTTCGATTCGGTTGGTTCAACCGCCGATTCTTCATTATTTCCCTCCCATGTCTACTATTTTGAGTTTCTGGCCATCATATACTTGGAAAACAAACGCAAATATTCACAGTTTTTAAAAATACAAAAGTAAAGCTATTTGTGAATGGTATTCGCGGGTGTACATAGAAAGTATCACCCGTGAATGACATTCGCGGGGTTCTCTTTCTCTTTCTTTTCAAGATGTTGCTCTTCTTTTTCCATGTCTCTCTCCAACTTTCTCTCTTGTTTTTTCCACGGTTTTGCTCTGGTGGTTCCAACTTTCCACGTCTTTCTCCAGTTCTGTTTTTTGCTTTTTCCACGGTTTTGCTATGCTTTTTCCATCTATCTCCAATCAAGTGTATTTTGTTGCAAATCTCTTTCACTCGCGCATGAGGTTCGTGAGTACGGCTTGGGATTCACGGGTGGTAAAAAAGTAAAATTTTATCCGCGAATGAGATTCATGAGTAAGTATACTTTCATATTCTGAAAAAAACTAAGGACATTTCCATATTTCATTATATTTTCAAGTATATGTTGGTAAAAAAATCCTATTAATCTCAGTCTCCAATCTATTCATCTTATTTTCTCATTCTTCTCATTTTTTTCTTCCTCTCTTCCTTTCCTCCCTCTTTCTCTTTATTCTCTCATTTCAACCTCACATCCTCCCTCTCTCCCATCTTCCTCCTTCTCCAAGACGCCGTCGTCGCCGCCTCATTCTCCTTCTCCATGTACACCGTCGCCAACTCCTCCTCACCCCGTCAGCTCAGCTGCGATGGCGTCTGTGTAGTGGGTGGGTTGGGATTAGTTTTAATTTTTAATAATAAATTTGTTGAACGGGTGAAAAAAATACACGACATCCGTTTATACACGACACAATACACACGAATCGTCACCCCTATATCAGAAAAAATAAACCGTCCATTTGTATATGATTGTTCATACCGATTTTTATGTTTAAACAAAAAATACACATCCAAAACTAAAATAAGTATTCAAAATCAAATTAAATAATAAAATAACTTAATTTAACAATGTTTACATAATTTTCTACTAAACCGATTAAACAACTAAAATAACTAAATTAATATTACTTCTTAATTGATTAATAATATAAAAAATTATATATATATTAATTGTCGAAATGGATCCCACACTACTCTTTTTGGTTTGTAGACAAAATGATTTAAAAATTCAAATTAAACTAAAAAAAGGTTAACCGTAAACCGAAGTGTATATTTTTATTTTTGAATCAATTTTTTGATACAGTGATACAATTTTCACTTATTTTCGAATGACAGGGATTTTTTCTCATATAGGTTCACTAAGAGTGTGACCAAAAAAAAAAGGTTTAGGGTTTAGATAGATTGAGGAAAAAAGATTTTTAGTGTGACCAAAAAAAGATTTTTTCTCTTATATAGGTTCACTCATTCGTTTTTTTTATATATTAATTATTAATTTATATATTGTATAATTATCCGATCGATAAAGAAATGTAAAAACGAAAAAGCAATAGATAGATAGATTGAGGAAAAATCAAAAGGCAGAAACTAAAGAAGTATTTTGTGGGCGCCATGTGCAGCAGTCCGCAACTGAAGGCCGCAAAGTAGTTCCTTCTTCTTCTTCTCGCTATATAACCTCTCATCTTCCCTTTTCCTTTCTCTCCTCTTTCAAAACCAACATTCCTACCTCTCAACAAAGGGAGTGTTCATCATCCTCATCCTCCAACGTTTTCCAATGACCACTCAGACCCAACAGCAGCGATATCGAGGGGTTCGGCAACGACACTGGGGCTCTTGGGTCTCCGAGATTCGACACCCTTTGCTGTAAGTTGTATTCTTTGTTTTCTTCTTCCAAAAAATGCATTGCACCTGCACGGTTTTAAATATGGATCTGTTTGATACAGAAAGACGAGGATATGGCTCGGAACGTTTGAGACAGCAGAGGACGCAGCGCAGGCCTACGACGTGGCCGCAAAGTTATTGTGTGGTTCCAAAGCTCGGACAAACTTCCCAAACGATTCCCACTCCTCTGCTTCGTCTGCCAACCTCCTATCGGCTACACTGACAGAGAAATTACAAAAATGCCACACGGCGTCTCTTCAGGTGGCGAAGAAAGCTCCCTCATCATCTCGGCCGGCGAGTGAAGAGGGTATTCAGTGGGATAAGATGAAATGGGAGAGCAGTAGTAGTAATAGTTCGGAGCAGTTTTATAGGCCGTTGGAGGATGACCATATTGATCAGATGATAGCCGAATTGCTTGATTATGGATCGGTTGAGCTTGTATCCGCTCTTCAAATATAGACCGGTTGGTATGCTATTAATGTTAGATAACTCCTAATTAATCTCATTATCTGAATGAGAGACCGAGATCGAGATCGATTTCATTGCCGATCCGTGATCAACTCCACAAATGTACCTTTCCTACCGAGTTCATGCTACTTTTGTGATCAATCCATCTACTGATGCATTTCTTTGTTTGGGTTGTAATAATACGAATATATGCGTGGACTCGGCAAACTCAACATCTTATATTTCGATATGATACCCAACAATTTTATACCCTAATTAAACTGCACTCCAATGAACAACTAACACTAGATATGAGACAGACGAGCAATGCTATATATAGACATCGACATCGACATAGTGTTGCTTCTTCCATTGGCCAATACAAGCTAATAATGTCGATGGTATAAGCCATCATGATTTTGACGCGTAAGGGAATGAGTTCTACAAATCTGTATGCAATTAAAGTGAAGAGAGAAGAAGTCAGTGATGGAGGCAATCTCATTGTTGATACCCTTTTGCATGTCCATCTCTATCCCTTCCACCTTACTGATCCTTTAATTTCATCAAAAGAAACATCTTATGCCCCTTTTAATAAGAAACATCTTATTAACTAGTTACCGCCTTCTTCTTTCTTTCTTTTCCATGTAGAGGGGATCGAAATCTATTTATTAATAAATTTAAAAATAATAACACGTGGTGCATCTTCTCACAATCTATTTTATGATAGAAAAAAAAAATGTTTCAAATTATCTTGGATTTCGAAGTATATACATGAAAAATACATATGTTATTATGATAAAGTATTGTAATAGCATAACTATACTTATTTGGTATAGCGGTATGTGGTCGTGAAAGTGTGCGAGATCGCCAACATTTGGAGGCACGACGACGATGCCGATCGGGAGGTATGTCCTATGTGGATGGAGCATCCCTCGGGTTTTACAGTGGAAGATACCAAGATAATTGGAGTGCACTATATGGAGAGAATAGATGATGTGGGTCTTATGTGTATCTTACATATTATGAGCAACCATAAGGTGTCTATTTATAGACCCAACGTAGTTACGTAGGACGTTTAGCAACTCGACAATTCGGTCATAATACTTTTTGTGACTTATAGTAGCACCCTTTTTGAGTGCATTTTCCTACTTCACTCACTCACATAGAATGGAAGTGCTCAGTGTGCAAAGAGATATACTCCTAACAACTCGTATGTCTTTCATACAAGACCTCCATCGAGCGTTCGACATACTTTCTGAGAGTTAGAGCTTGTTGTGGTATATTTGTTATGATTATACAACCTCTCATCGGGAAAAAAACTGAAATATGAAATAGTATACTTGTATCCTACATCATCGAACCACATTAAGGAATTTAAAAAAGACTTCACTGGTTATACTGTGTATTCACAATCATGATACTAAATCATGACTAGTGCACTTGTGAATAAAATTATTAAAATAGTTTTTTGTTGACAATCTTTGTCTTCTCGCTATTCTTTCCACACTGACCCGACTTATTTTTTAAGACATGTCTCGTCAAGATGAATATGTACCCATGGTCATTTGTTAACACGCTAAGCTAACGAACATCGTGTTAGGTCTTCAGTCTCTGATATGAGTCATGAGAGCACACATATTGGAACTTGTTAAGTATCTTTGGGTCTCGCACTTCAAAGAGATGAGATCTTGCTTGTGCAAGCCCGTGATCGATTAATAGTACACATAGTATGAAACACGTATCTCAACACGCTTTTCCTTTTCCCCCTGCAGTGTATGTCACTTGTCCTAAAGACAATGTTGTGAGAATGTTTGTCCACATACCGGATGCATCTAAACCCGAGTCTATTATCTCATCTTGCTCAAAAGGCAAACTACTCGGAAATAAATTTCATTAAATTACCGATGACTTCATGTCAATGAGCGATTAATGAATTCGAGTAGTTAGCTCTCAAATCATTTACTTGACGATTTTCGACTCGAAAGTATGTCTCATCTCCATTCTTCATATAGATGCAATGTCACTAATATGCGAAGGCGATTACCTGTGTGGGAGGGTAACTGTTGGATCGTGAAATCCTGAATGCTGATCTGGCAGTGAATTGAATGCCAGACAAGGTTGGGATGACGCTTCAGCTCCAACTCCGGTGAACCTGCAAGTAGGGGAGCGCAACAGAGGGGGTGCCTCTGGGTCCCTCTCCGATGCTTAAATGAGTATATGTGTGTATAAAACTCAAAACGTAAAGAACGTATGTAAAGCAAGGGTATTTATAGGGTAAGAGAGATAGAACCGTATAAAGGCAACTGAATATCTTAATGTATATTGAGTTGCTGAAGATTCGGATCGTGGGATATGGCAGTTACTGCGAGATATTGCAGTTGCCAAATCTAATCTTTAGTGAATATGTGACCGAGATATGCGGGATATCTTGGCCACTCTGTTATTAACGGTTTAGCGGGACCAGAGGAGAGAGGCAAGGCTCTCTTCGGGGCGAGCACTCCCATGTCGAGCAGTGGAAGGTCGCGACTTGGTAGAGAATGGCGAGCAGTCTGAGAGCCTTTGGCGTCTCTATAGACTTTGGGCTCGATTCTGGATTACTCGATGGTGGGCCAAGTTTGGCTTGTACTTGGGCCGATCCGGTTCGGATGTCATGGGTTTACCCCCTCTATAGTTATTGGGCCTTCGAGGCCTTTTCTTACTGGGCCGTCACTATCGATACCCAACATTTGCCCCCGAAGCTTGATTGAAGTTCCTTCAGTCGAGCTTGATTTCCTGGTAGGGTTTTAGATAGTGACGTCTTTGGTAATGGTTCAGTGCCTTTGAGACACCTCTAGCTCATTTGGCGAGCAATTCCTTATCTGTTCAAAGCCGAAAGAATATCCTTCCTTTTATTCCCTTTTGGCGATCACTCGAGGTGACCCAGGCTTATGGAAGTCTATCTTTCTTAGTTAGGCGATCATTACCTACCCGAGGTATTTCTGCTAAAGCTTTATTAGTGCGTTGGCGACCACCTTGTCTCCCTAGTGGAATTTTAGCATTTAATAACGGCACAGTTGTCCAGAAATCGAACGGTCATTTGAGGCACGCCTGACATTTACTTTTCCGTAAACCTAGGGTAGTCTGACAGCTGTCTGCACCAACCAACCGTTTGTCTCCCCGAGGTGTCTCTTGGAATTCTGACATTGCTTTATTTTTTTCCAAAAAGGCGCAATTATTCTCCGTGTCGCTTCGATTCGTCCGTGGCGGTTACTCCTTTTTGGGCTTATATAAGAAACGTCAGTTTCTGCATTTTGTTTTTTACGTTTATCCACTCCTTCAGATTTTCAGAACTTCGCTGCAAACCTTTCCTTTCTCTTTCAATCCTCTTCAGTTCTCATTTCGACCATTTCCATGGCCCCCAGAAGTCAGCGAATAAAACACATGGCCATCAAGGGTGCTAACAAAGCCAGCGCCCCTCAGAATGTCGGTGTTCCCTTGACCATTAGGGATGAAGTTGTGCCCTCCTCAGCGGGGAAACAGCCTGACGTGGGAAGGTCTGCGGCCACCCCAGTGGTAGTAGATGGCCCTGAGCTGAACACGCCTATTTTTTCCCCAAAAGGTAAACTTTCGCCATTTTATTGCTCTATTTTGGCAATATCCTCTGTTTTCCTTTGTTTTTATACTTGCTGTGCCATACTTGAATCATTCTGAGTAGATATCAAGCCTAACGAACTGAAGCCGGCTTACTTTAAGACCATGGTGGCGCTTGGTGGCTTCAGTGCGGAGGATGCTCCTAGGTATCCTGGCCTAGGTCTGCATTTTCCTCACGATGGAGAGGTTTACATTTATGCGGCCCAGATCGATGCTGGGTTGCGTTTTCCTCTCTGTGAGGATTTACAGACCTTGTGTCAGTTTTACGGGATTCACCCCACACAGCTTGTCCCGAATGCCCTCAGAATGTGGGTCGGCTTCAAGTTCCTATGCTTACGCCAGGAATGGGTATATTCACTGGCCCTGTTCCGGTGCTTCTTCCGACTGGCAGCAGGGGCTAACCACCTCCACCACTTCCAATCCCGCTGGCCGAAGTTTTCGGAGTGGGAGGCCCTCAAGGATGGGCTTGGAACGTCCATGTCCGCCTGATCGATGATTTCCGGGCCACTAACTCCAATTACAAGAAGTTTTACTTCTTGTATAAGGGGGGCGTACCTTGGAAATTGTTTGCTCCGGACAAGGATTTTCCTCCCTCCTTCGAAGAATTGTCCGGGAGTGATCGGAATGCCATCGACGATTTATATCGGCTGCATCAGTCATCTCAGTTCAAGTCCATCCGCTCAGTGGCGGAGACTACCGAGAATGCCCTTGAGATGGCGGGCATTCATCAAGCTACGCCAATCTTTGATGATTGGGTAATTTTCTAACTCTTCCCTTGCTTTATTACTTGTAGGGAAGGTTGTAAGCAAGAGCAAAAAACTGATAGGTCTCTTTGATGACCAGGGATTGGCGGGATTGTCCTCCGACCAAGTGCTGCTAAGCTCTCCCCCTCCTCCTTCTAGGCGTTCGACCAAGAGGAAGCCCGAGGAGACGCTTCATTCGGCCACTACTGGCCCTCGTCAACCAGGTACTACCTCGCCTTTTGTTGATTTAATGTTTTTACACTCTGCGGTTCTCTGACTCCTGACTTATTGTCTTGTTGCTTTGCAGTGGAGTCCTTGGCGGACGTGGCCCGGGACCCTCCCCCTCCTCCTTCTAAGAAGGTCAGGAGTGAAGAGCACCCTGATGTCGACCAGCATCCTTCTCCTTCCCCTCCTAAGGGCCTTTCTGCCAGCAAAGGGAAGGGTTTGGACACGGCGTCTCCTTCTCCCTCTCTTCAGGGCCCTTCCGCCGCTAAGGAGAAGGCCTTGTCTTTGGCGCCTCCCGCCTCTTCAGTGCCCACGGCTCCTACTAAGGAGTCTGGGGCCCAAAAGAAGGGGTCTGCTGCTTCCAGCTCCTCGAGGGCTCCCGCTGAGGAGTACTGCTCCATGGCGAGCTTGTTCTAGCCTTTTAAGGCTGGGGACTCTCGGAGGCCTTGGGTCCCTTGTGGGGACCTTGCCAAGAAGGGGTACCCCGCCCAGAAAAGCCTACGGGGTAGCCCGGATATGTGCATGCAGCTCCTTGATGGGATAATTCCTCCCAAGGACCGTTCGATTGTCCCTACGGAGCTTCCTCAGATCGAGGGGTTCTTACGGACCCACTTCGAACGAGTTGCCCTGGTATGATCTCGCCTTCTTTCCATTATTTATTCCTTGTCATTCCTTTTTATTTTGATGACTTGACATTTTCCTTGTGCTTTTGTTGTCAGCTCGTTCGGGAAGAGGTGATCCTCAGCCGTGTTTTCGGCGAGCTCGCCGACAAGCACTCTGATCTGCTTGTCGAGCTGGAGCAATACCGAAGCACAGGGGTCACCCCCGGGCAGTTGGAGGCCATAAAGAAGACCGCTGACATGGCAATCACCTTGGTGGACGGCGCCCGGGAGGAGTATTTCAGGAAGGAGCAGCGCCTCCTTGCTGATGTCAAGAAGAGGGAGGCTGATGCTGCAGCCTTCCTTCATGAAGCTGAGGCCCTTCATCAGTGCCTTGATGAAAGGGAGGCGGTCCGTGCTCGCCTGGAGGCCGAGTTGAAGGAAACTCGTGCCCAGTTGGTCGAGTCAGACGCTCTTAGGGTCGCCGCGGAGGCCCAGAGGGATGCTGCCGAAGCTAGGGGGGTCGCCCTAGAGGAGGAAAAGAACCGACTGACTGATCAGCTGAAGGCGGTTCCTTCACCCCATGCCGTGATTGAGGAGTTCAAGGCCTCCGAAGACTTTGAGGACCAGGCCTTGAAGGTGATGAAGTCGGCGATTGCCGAATTTCTTCAAGGCCTGGTGGAGGAGGTCCAGGCGGTCGATCCCCACTTTCCTCTTGGGGAAGTTGCCTCCTTGAAGACCTTCCTGCGGAGTCAGCCTTCGCAGCCCTCTGTTGCTGGGGAGGCTGCTCCTGAAGGCGAGCCCGGTACTTCTGCCCCCGAAGGCGAGCAGAGCGTCTTTGCCCCCGAGAACCCCAAAGCTTGATGTCCCTAACTCCTTGGCGACCGTATTTTTCTTTTTTAGATAGCCATTTTTGTATTTTCTGTTTTTGGTTTGTAATTATCTGTCGAAGACTTGGGTTTTTCTATTGAATGCTTTTATATTCTTGAGCCTTTAATCGACTTCGAACATATTTAGCTATCCAATATCTTACTCATAATTACTTTCCACTTTTTTCTTGCTTTGTAATGTCGTCGACCCTTAAAGCCGTAGACCAATCATAAGTTAAACTTTCTAAGGATAATACTTTTGACACTTAAAAGCGTAAACTTCTAAGTTCAAAGAGATATTACCTTCTTTGAAGTTTAAACCTTTGAGGTGTTGGCCTAATAACAAGGGATTTGTAATTTGTCAGGCTTTATCATCGATAGTGATCGCCTAAACTTTCTTTGGCCTGACTTTGGCGTCAGGGCTTTCATTTTGCCTAACATTTTGCTAGGTCTTTTGGCCTGACTTTGGCGTCAGGGCTTTGCCTGACTCTTGGCGTCAGGTTTTTTGAGGCCTAACTTTGTTGTTAGGGCTTTTGTGGCCTAGTTTTGTTACTAAGGCTTTTTTGGCCTAACTTTGTTGTTAGGGCTTTTGGCCTGTCTTTGGCGACAGGGCTTTTTGGCCTAGCTTTGTTGCTAGGGCTTTTGGCCTAACTTTGTTGTTAGGGCTTTTGGCCTGTCTTTGGCGACAGGGCTTTTTGGCCTAGCTTTGTTGCTAGGGCTTTTGGCCTAACTTTGTTGTTAGGGCTTTTGACCTGTCTTTGGCGACAGGGCTTTTTGGCCTAGCTTTGTTGCTAGGGCTTTTGGCCTAACTTTGTTGTTAGGGCTTTTGTGGCCTGACTTTGGCGTCAGGGCTTTTGGCCTAACTTTGTTGTTAGGGCTTTTTGGCCTGACTTTGGCGTCAGGGCTTTTGGCCTAACTTTGTTGTTAGGGCTTTTGTGGCCTGACTTTGGCGTCAGGGCTTTTGGCCTAACTTTGTTGTTAGGGCTTTTGGCCTAGCTTTGTTGCTAGGGCTTTTGGCCTAACTTTGTCGCTAGGGCTTTTGTGGCCTGACTTTGGCGTCAGGGCTTTTGAGGCCTGACTTTGGCGTCAGGGCTTTTTGGCTTCAGCTTGCTTCGAGTGGACACGCTTTGTGAAGGAATGGCTTTCTTTTATTGACATAATCCGTTTGATTACAAGCTATGCATAAAATCTTCTTAAATGCTCTGAATTAAATGGACGGGGTAACCTCTCGCCTTCGGTGGTTTCCAAATAGTAGGATCCTGGTGCGGCGATCTCTACTACTTTGTATGGTCCTTCCCATTTGGCTGAAAGTTTGTTTTTACTGTCCAGCCTTGTAAATTCATTCCTTCTCATAACCATCTCCCCCACGAAAAATTGGCGAGCGCTAACTTTTCTGTTGAAATACCGAGCGGTCGCCAAGCGCATTTTTGCCTGTGTTTTTTCCGAGAGCCATCTCTTTTCCTCTTCTAAGTCGAGGTCAGTTCTGCGCTCGATTTCATTTGCCTCCGTGTTAAAGTGTAGGACTCTGTGGGTAGGCACTGCTAATTCAGCTGGTGCTACTGCTTCTGATCCGTACACTAAACTGAAAGGCGTTTCTCCTGTGGCCGCCTTAGGCGTTGTTCTGATTGCCCATAATACGTTTTCCAGTTCGTCTGCCCAGTTCCCTTTGAATGCTCGAACCCTTTTCTTGAGTCCTGCTAAGACAACCTTGTTGGCTGCTTCAGCTTGCCCATTCGTTTGAGGGTGATGTACTGAACTGAAGCGATGGTCGATATGATACTCTTCACAGAGCCATTTCAACTCCTTTCCAACGAATTGCGGACCATTATCGCTGATGAGTATTTTGGGAATACCAAACCTGGAGAATATGTTGACCTGCATGAACTTGATAACTTGGAATTCCGTTGTCGAAGCTAGAGCTTTCGCCTCTACCCACTTAGTGAAGTAGTCGATCGCCACTATAATGTGAGTACGCTGACCAGTGCTAATGGGAAAAGGACCCAATATATCGATTCCCCATTGAGCGAAGGGCCAGGCACCCGCCATTGGGGATAATAATGTCGATGGTCGACCCGATCGTGGTGCAAACTGCTGGCAAATTTCACACTTCTGTGTTAATTCGGCTGCGTCTTTTCCCAAGGTCGGCCAGTAATATCCCAGTCTGAATATTTTCCTGCTTAGTGAACGAGCACCTTCATGACATGCCGCTGCCCCTTCATGAGCTTCTCGAAGAACTTTTTCTGTTTCGGGTAGAGCAACACATCTCAAGTAAGGCGTCGAATAACCTCTTCTATAGAGTTCTCCATCGATGATTAGATAACTGGCTGCGAGTCTTCTAATCCTAGTGGATTCGCCTTCGTCCTCTGGGAGGATGCCTTCTTTCAAATAATTCTGGAACGGGGTCATCCAGGTGACCTGTTCTTGAATGTTGAAGACCTCCGCTCTGTTTTCAAGGACTGAACATAGGGCCTTTTCCAGAAATTGCACATCCTGGATTGTCGCCCCTCCGAAGGCTAGCTTACTCAAAGAATCTGCCATCTGGTTTTCTTGGCGAGGAATAAACTCAATCGCGAAATTTGGGATTTCCACGACTAGTTTTTTGGCGATGCCGAGATATTTCTTCATCTTTTCTCCCTTTGCCTCGTAGGCGCCATTAACCTGATTGACAATAAGCTCTGAATCACTTTTTACCTTAAGCGCTGTTATACCCATTCCTTTTGCCAGTCTGAGTCCAGTGATAAGAGCCTCATATTCTGCTTCGTTATTGGTCGCCGGGAATGTCAAGGCGATCGCGTATTTCAGAGGCTCGCCCTCAGGAGGAATAAGAATTAAACCTGCCCCCGAGCCTTCTTTTGATGAAGACCCATCCGTATAGAGTTCCCAGATTTGATCGTCGTTTGCTGACTGACTTGGCCTGTTTTCTGCCTCCGCTTGACCGTTACTCGTGCTTTCCACTATGAAATTAGCTAGTGCTTGACCTTTGATGGCCGTTTTTGGCGCAAATTTGATCCTGAACTCGCTGAGCTCGATCGCCCACTTGACCATTCTTCCTGAAGAATCTGGCTTCATCAGGAAGTTTTTGAGAGGTTGATTGGTGAGGACCGTGATGTCGTGCGCATGAAAGTAAGGTCTCAGCTTCCGAGCAGCAATAACTAAGGCATAGAGATACTTCTCAATCTGGACATATTTTATTTCTGCTGAGTTGAACATTTTGCTAATAAAATACACTGGACTCTGAACATTATTCTCCTCCCTTATTAAAACAGCACTGGCTGCCACATCGCTAATGCCTAAATAGAGGAAAAGCTGCTCGCCTGGAACGGGTTTTGCCAGAGCTGGGAGTGTTTGAATATGCCTTTTCAAGGACTGGAATGCTTCCTCGCAGTCTGGCGTCCACTCGAACTTACGGTTGGCCCTCAAGGTTTTGAAGAACGGGAGGGACCTGTCGCTTGCTTTGGAAAGGAAGCGGTTAAGAGCAGCTAGTCGGCCGTTCAGGCACTGGACTTCCTTATGGCAGGTTGGCGACTTCATTTCTTCTATGGCCTTTAGCTTTTCCGGGTTTGCTTCTATGCCCCTTTCGCTGACCATAAAACCCAGGAACTTCCCGGACTTGACTCCAAAGGCGCACTTTGCTGGGTTCAGGCGAACGCTGTGTCTCCTCATGCATTCAAAAGCTTCACGGAGGTCGGTGGTATGAGGATTGCCTTTGATGGATTTAACGAGCATATCATCCACGTAGGCCTCCATGTTCCTTCCCAGCATGTCCTGGAACAGTCGGTTCACCATCCGCTGATAAGTTGCCCCGGCATTGATGAGACCAAAGGGCATCACCTTGTAGCATAGAATGTCGCCGTCAGCATAGAAAGCAGTGTGGGCCTCGTCGTCTGGATGCATTCTGATCTGGTTGTAGCCTGAATAGGCGTCCATGAAGCTCAGCATCTCATGACCCGAGGTAGCATCGACTAGCTGATCAATTCTTGGAAGGGGATATGAATCTTTGGGGCAAGCCTTGTTTAAGTCGCGGAAGTCAACGCACATCCTCCACTTGCCGTTAGATTTCCTGACCAAAACTGGGTTGGCTACCCAGCTCTGGAATCTTACCTCTCTGACGAAGTCAGCTTCAATCAACCTGCCGACTTCCTGCCTGATCGCCAAACGTTTATCAGTCCCGAACGATCTTCTCTTTTGAGCGATCGGCTTGATGGAGGGGTCTATCCTGAGCTCATGCGAGATAATATCTATGCTGATTCCTGGCATGTCGCTCGGCTGCCAGGCAAAGAGCTCTTTGAATTCCTTGAGGAGAGCGGTCATGGCCTCCTTCTGATCCTCTTTCAAGGTGGTCCCAATGCGCACCTTTTTGTCCGGACCATCGATCTCGACCTCCTCCAATTCCTCCATGGGTGCTGGTCGAGCCAAGTCCTCGCGGGGATCGGCCTCTGTCTCGATGGCGAGCGCCTCCCTTTGGTTCTTCCTGCGTAAACAGTTCACATAACATTGCCGCGAGGAAGGCTGATCTCCGAGCACTTCTCCAATCCCGTTCGGAGTAGGGAACTTCATCTTCTGGTGGACAGTGGAGGCCACAATCTTATTTGGGTTGATCGTGGTTCTCCCTATAATGGCGTTGTAGGATGTAGGTGAATCGACCACCAGGAAAGTGACCGACACCTTGATGCTTTTCCACCCCTCGCCAAAAATCACTGGCATGGTTATAGCCCCCAGTGGATAAGTTGTCCTTCCCGCAAATCCGATCAGCGGAAAGTCGACCCTCTTCAGGTCGCGTTTTGATTTGCCCATCTTTTCGAAGGCGTCCAGAAACAGGATGTCTGTCGAGCTGCCTCCGTCGACCAGAATCCTTGCAACATCACAGCCGTCAATATCTGCCGTAATGACCAGAGCATCGTTGTGGGGCGTGGTGACATGTGTCAAATCATCTTCAGAGAATGAGATGACAATGTTTTCTTCAGGTCGGGGTCGCTTCCCCAACTGAACTGCCGTAGAGATCTGAGTGGCGTAGACCTCTCTGGCGTTTGACCTCTCGCCGCCTGCGCCGAATCCTCCTGCAATCAGATTCACTCTCCTCTTGCTTCCAGAAGGCTCAGCTTGATCTGCAGGGGCTGGTGAACGATGTCTCCTGGGGGGCGTTCGACTTCGGTCTCGCCCTGCCACAAATTCCTTCAACATTCCCCCTGAATCAGCCTCTCTATATCTCGTTTCAGAATCTTGCAATCGTCTGTCTTATGGCCCTTGCACTTGTGGTATCTGCAATAGCTCTCGACATCCTTGCCCATGGGTAACCCACCTCGGCGAGGCATCGGTGGCCTCGCCAAGGATCTCCTCTCCATCTCGACTAGTACCGCTGAGATCTGCCTATTTAAAGGCGTGAAGTACTCAGGGACCTCTGGATGGCGAGGTGCTGGAAGAGACTCGACTCGGGGCTTACTTTCTTTTCCCTTCTTCTCCTTCTTTATCTCCTTCTTACCATCGCGTCGGGGTTCATAGGTTACCCTTAGCGAGGTCGTCAGGAGATTAGCCTCGATGTTTGCGCGTTCAAGGTCTATGAAACCTTTTGCTCTGAACGCCAACTCCTCCAATGTCTCTATCTCCTTCACGTGATAGCTGTTTCGCAGCTTTCTCGAGGCCTTGTTGGCCACATCCAGACCTCTGTAGAATGCTCGAATGATTTCCCCATCCGAGATTCGGCGATCTAATTCTGTGACGTTTTGATGAAAACGCCCGTAGAAGTTGGACAGCGACTCTCCAGGCTGCTGTTTGACCGAGTCAAGGGCGACCACGCTCTTCAGCAATTGGCGCTCGCCCATATCTCTCTCCAGGAACTTGCTTCTTAACTCTGCCCAAGTTCCGATTGATCCTGCAGGGAGGCCGAAGAACCAGGACGAAGCCGAGCCCGAAAGAGTAGATGGAAATAGCAAAGCCAAATGATTGGGATCGTTTGACTTACCCAGAAGGGAGGCCTCATGCTTGTTGACATGTACGATGGGATCTCCTCCACCGCTATACTCAGGTATGGCCCGAGCAACCACATCCTTCGGGATTTTGATAGCGACGAGCGCGTCGGTGAAGGGATGAGAGGACTGCTCCTTGAAGGGAGCTATGACTGTCAACTGTCTTTCCTGGAGCCTCTTGTTGAGGAGGTCATCCATCTGATCCACAGTGCAGTACATGGGAGAGGCTCCGGGTGGAGGCGGACCGGAAGGATTGGCAGTATATGCGGCTGCTGGCTCCTTGGTGTGCACTGGAGGTAGGGACTGCTGACCTGACGTCATATCCTGATCCTCCTGAGGCGCAGCAGGACTAGGATTGGCCGCTTCTGAAGGTGAAGGCCCTGTGGCAGCAGGGCAGTGATTTTCCTTAGGAGCAGAGGGATTGTTTTCCTGAGGAACAGGGGCTTGGCGGCGCGCCTGTCCTAGGATGGCTTCCATCAAGGAGACCATCTCGGGGGTTAAATTAATATCCTGCCCCGCAATGTGGACTGTCTGCGGTGCAGGGGCTCCGTTTTGATCAGCAGCTGGGGTCGGTCTTGAATCACCGACATGTTCTCGGGCTGTCCGCAGAGGAACAACATTAACTCCTGCTCGGCTGGCAGGTTCCTGTTGAAGCGGTGAAGCGGCGGCGGAATCAGAGCTATCTGAGGATCGCTCCCTAGTCTGATTCCGACGGTTGCTTTGGGATCGAGTTCTCATGGCTAAATTGATCGTTCCCACAGACGGCGCCAAATGTTGGATCGTGAAATCCTGAATGCTGATCTGGCAGTGAATTGAATGCCAGACAAGGTTGGGATGACGCTTCAGCTCCAACTCCGGTGAACCTGCAAGTAGGGGAGCGCAACAGAGGGGGTGCCTCTGGGTCCCTCTCCGATGCTTAAATGAGTATATGTGTGTATAAAACTCAAAACGTAAAGAACGTATGTAAAGCAAGGGTATTTATAGGGTAAGAGAGATAGAACCGTATAAAGGCAACTGAATATCTTAATGTATATTGAGTTGCTGAAGATTCGGATCGTGGGATATGGCAGTTACTGCGAGATATTGCAGTTGCCAAATCTAATCTTTAGTGAATATGTGACCGAGATATGCGGGATATCTTGGCCACTCTGTTATTAACGGTTTAGCGGGACCAGAGGAGAGAGGCAAGGCTCTCTTCGGGGCGAGCACTCCCATGTCGAGCAGTGGAAGGTCGCGACTTGGTAGAGAATGGCGAGCAGTCTGAGAGCCTTTGGCGTCTCTATAGACTTTGGGCTCGATTCTGGATTACTCGATGGTGGGCCAAGTTTGGCTTGTACTTGGGCCGATCCGGTTCGGATGTCATGGGTTTACCCCCTCTATAGTTATTGGGCCTTCGAGGCCTTTTCTTACTGGGCCGTCACTATCGATACCCAACAGTAACCATCAGTTTCCCCGACATACATTTCAAAATTTGAGTTGTGAATACACTAACCAATGATAACAAACATGTGTGTATTCGAAACAAACTCAATAATCAAAAATGAGTATTGTGATGTGATCTATCACATTGTTTTACACAAAATGTCACATGAATGTATCCCTACATTAGGGTTTTCACGGACTTGTTCATTTATCAATCCTTTGTTTATTAGCAATTCACATTCACCATATTGCATGTCACCATGACTTATGCATAGTTGTATTGGTCTTTTGAATGCTTTATAATTAATAGGATCCTTTTAGGATGATATTAGTAACACATTTACTAGTAAACTAAAATTAGAGCAATAATGTGCATAATTCGTAATACATGTGAAGCCTGTTAGACCTAACTAAATTTTCAATTGTTGGTGCGATAGTCACTTGCTTAGCTTCAACCGTCTACAAAGAAGTTTTCATTTGGCTCACATCATATCGTTATATGATCATCTTTAATAAGAAACCTTATCTCAAAAAGTCCTTAATCCTAAAGGAACATCTTCACAATATTCCATCACACAATTATATGTAATGCTTCAACAACGATTCATTATGTGTTCCTTGAGCATCAGATCAAGTTCAGTCATATACCTTATTTAGTAGTTGGTTTAGTGCACATCACACTACAAGAATCTGCCTCAACAACGACGAAAATATTGTGTTGTCGCTAGGTAGTCGTTGTTAATAAGCATGTTTTGTGTTAACACTATTTTCGAGGGAATAGAGTTGGTTTAGAGTCAGACATTTTGTCGTAGATTAAACAATGCTTTAGTGTGTACTTTTGTCGCGACTATTTGTGTCAGTTCCAAAAAAATCTTTACAAATACGTATCCGAGGGTAATATACATCAACAGCATCATGTATTAATGATGTGTGTAATGCATTGTTTTACTCTCAATATTTGTTGATGTAATATATATGTTAACAGCGGCGCAGTAATTGCGTAGTTAAAACTTAGTTAGCCGTTACTAATTCGGATAGCAACCTGTCCAATTAACAGAACAGTTCGTCTTGGACCAGCAGCTGAAGCAGCTGACCTACGTAGCCGTTTCCTCAGCCCAGACTTCTGAATCAACCCGACACCTTCACTTCAAAGCGATTCCATAAACAATCTCACCGTAATTACACCGGGACAAATCGATCGAAGCTGCTTTGCATACCTTATTTACGACAGCATTCATTTCACTTCACAACGGAACTACGCAACCTTCCCAACCTTCAACCCGAGACAAACTTCACTTAACTTCCCTGCATCATCATCCTTTCTCCTCCAACATTACGAAAAGATACTGTTTCCTCCTCAAATTATGAATTGACGTCTAATTGTTTGATCTAAGACAATGAAATTCACCCAGCTGCTGTCAGGAATGTATTTCATTCTGTGTATATCAAGTAAAAAACATCTTATCTAATTGGTTAACGAATTGAGTGACTGTGTATGTGTCTCAATCAACTGATTCGTACGAAGGCGATTGCCGAATGCAGACATAACAAAATGTGTCCGTTTCTCCCAATTTCTGTTGCGTTTAATTTCACTACAAATCGTGTGTTTGATTTTTTGGTTAAGTGTATACACACTGTACGATTGCTGCTCTGTTACAGTAACTGAATTAACTGATTTTGTCGTTGAATAAAGTTGGTTAATTATCATGGGTTCGGGTAAAGCTTCTATCAACATAATTATACAACAGTTAACAACTGGTTGGATTACAAAGACTCTGAATAGCAGGATCTCAGTTTTGTAACAGAATTGAGAATTCCCGTTTCTAGACAAATCAGTTGTAAAACACTTGGTGGGTGGAAAACAGTAGTGTCTACTTACATGATACGTTGTGATATTGGTTTTAATATTTTCTCATTTCTAAACAGCGGATCATTAAGGATGGATAAAAGTTGGATGACCAAACATCGACAAAGTCAGGAATATAAGGCCGGTGTTACCTCTTTCTTGGACTTTGCCTATTCGCGTGCGTCATGGGATGGGAGAATCTACTGTCCATGCCATAATTGTGTTGGTATGTCTTTGTTGGACAAAATTACGGTGAAGTGGCATCTGGAAAGATATGGAATACTACATAGTTACACTACATGGGTGGACCATGGAGAAGAATTCGAAGAAAGCATTACTAACAAGAGGACTGCCACGTCTCGTGAAGAAATGGAAGATATGATAACTGATGGATTGGGTGGTATTAGTCGTGATGAAGGTGAGGAACCCAATGCAGAGGTTAGGACATTTTATAAGCTTTTAGAAGATTGTGAGAAAGGCTTATACCCAAGGTGTGTATCCTACATCAAGATGTCATTCTTAGTGGAACTGCTGCATCTAAAGGCTCTGCAAAAGGTTTCTAACAAGTTCGCAGATGAGTTGCTTTGTATGCTGAGTAAAGTACTTCCACCTGAGAATACAGTACCTAAGTCGTACTATGAGGCAAAGAAATTTATATCCGGATTAGGTTTGGACTATCAGAAGATACATGCTTGTGTAAATGGATGTATTCTATTTAGAAATGAATACGTCAATCTTGATGCGTGTCCAATATGTAGTGAGTCACGATGGTTTCAAGGTCATGAAAGTGCAGGAGGAATGATCAGTCCGAAAAAATCTAACCAAAAGGGTGGAAAACTTCCTGTTATAGTACTCTGATACTTTCCACTAACGTCTAAGCTGCAAAGACTATTCATGTCTCATAAAACAGCAGGATCTATGACCTGGCACTCTACAGACCGAATAAAAGATGGAGTACTATGACATCCTACGGATACAGAGGCATGGAGAAAATTTGACAACGTGAATCCAGAACGTCGCCGATCTCGTGTATCCAAAATTGCACGGATGATGGAGAGTGAGCAGTTGAAGAAAGCGAGGGAAGAAGTGGCTCTAGCTAGAGCTGAAACTGCAGAACTGAAGAGGTTAGCGGAGGAGAGCTCAAGGAAGGCGGACGAGAGTTCAAGGAAGGCAGAGGAAGTGACATTCACTCTACTGAAGTTCCAAGAAAACATGAACGTCGTCCAAAGAGATATGGCCTTCATGCGAAGGGCACTGCAAGCCAATGGTTCATTGCTCGATGATCCAGATGCATAAGGTACAGTCAACAAGTCTCTGCTTGAGTGACGGTACTCTTTTTTTTTGGCATGTTAATGTGAGGTTGTTCTAATTCAACCTATTGGTGTGCTTGCAGATTGAAATGTTTGACATATGATGCAGCACTTGCTTTAGGTAATCATTTTTCACTTGCTTGCTTGGATGTCTAGTTGGGTTAGGCCTAGTATAGTATCTGTCTTGCAACAGAAAATGTGCCATTTTGTAATTCTGGAACAACTTAACAGTATTTTGTCTTTGTTTGTTCTGTGTTTTGGTCCTTTTGGACAACATGTACATGCGAAAACTTATTGTCTGCAACCTATGTGCTATGTTTATGCTAAGGTTGGACACTTTGTATATGGAAATGTATGAATGGTTGGTTCTAGATGGTATGCAGTATATGTAATGTCTAGCTGATAAAAATCTGAAACATTTATTCTGAAACTGGTATAGTTGTATTAGCATCGAAAATTTGATTACCAATACATACGCCAAATACAGTCAGAAACAAACCGATGCAATTACCTTTTAACTGCAACAAAAGTAGTCAAGTAGGCAACAGAAATTAGTGCGGCTACACGTAGACAATAACCTCAACACCAAGCAAACATCGTAATTTATGTCGCCCTTGTGAGTTGCATCGACCACAAATCTTTTGTAACGCTATTTATGTATAATTAGTTTCTAAATATTTTAGACGTTAATATCACCTAACTGTATCCACATAACGTAGACACAATAACAAAGAAACAGAAACACATATATGTTGTAGCCGATACATCCATTTTACCATCAATGCATACTGTATCTGAAACACTTATATAGCATCTATATAGTACCGACGCTAATTACGCATGAACACCATTGACAATATATTGATGCTAAAGGTATGACCAATTGTTCATTCCAGCAGCGGCAGACATTTAGCATCAACATTTTATCCGTGCGGATACCTTTAGCATCGGGGCTTTCAGGCACGACTCTTAGCATCATCATGTCATCTTAGCAGCGGCAAAACCCAACTTAGCAAGGATTACACGCCGCGCCTATAGTGCTACTTTCTTGTAGTGTCACGACATGCGTAAAACTTCGAAATTAGCTCATCTTTAAGACACTTGGTGTATTACGTCATAATTTTTAGATATAGGAGTTTTAACCATGTAATAATATAATCAATCATTTAATAACTTCACTTATAAACGAATCTCTCTCTCTTTGTATCTTCATTCCAAAAATATATTATTTTTCAAACATCAATTGGGTCTCATCTTCGTTGTTGAAATCCGTACAGCAGTTACTACATGAGAAACACTTATTCATTGCATGATCTTGTAGATATTCACTAACATGCTTATTTTATAGTGACTAATCCATCAACCATGAACTAATCACATTTAACATCTATAATATTGTATCGAGAGAAAACATAGTGTCTTAATAGACCACTAAAGTCACAAAGTTTAATTCTCATACTTCAGTATAGAGAAGCATTACGGGTACTACTTCGAAATTTCTAGGGCAATATTTACATCCAAGACTTGCCTCTTTGGGTTTATGTGAAACTGGCACAATCAATCAATATAGATCATTCAAGACGATCCATGACCTCAAGGATCATGTTATTCTCAATTTTACCTTGAAACTATGTAGTATAAGAATTCACAATAGGCTCTCACTGGGATTAATAAAATTTTACACTCTCCGACTGGAATGATATATTTTTGATAACTCACTTAGAGTAACAACATGAAAATTTTGCTTCCACGTGAACTATGGGTTTAACCAAAATCATTTTCATTCGCAATTGTTGTTGAAGAAGGTGAGCCGTGATGAGATACTAATTCAACATTGCTAACATCCTCCAACTCGAATCAAGTTACCTTGGTGCACTTTAGCTTAAGAACTCAAAAGGGATCTTAACCCAATTTTGCCTTTATAAGAATAATATTTTACTGTGACATTTTTATTTTGAGGTACAATCTATCTTCCACATTCAAACATTTTCCTGCTCATAACTTATATGAAGGGGTAGGTAACTGGTACTGTAGGCATTCAGTTAAGTTGATATACATTTGTCGCGATACACAATGGGTGTTGCCAATGAAGTGACCCAGACATTACCTTGAGTTATGTGCAATAGGATAATATTGTCACTTGTTCGTGTGTCCGCACACACTTAGAATTAAAAAATAATGAATAACGTGTATCAATATAGAGGAGAACAACTGTCACAAAGATGATGCCAGAGCTGGAGATCAAACCTATGACTTTGATACCAATGTTTTATTCCAAAGTATGTGCATGAGAAATACACACGTTAGGATGAAAAACAACTATAATACTGAACCTATACTTAATTGTTTGGTGTATCAATGTGAGGAAGCATGCAAGAGATCGTTCATACTGTGATTGAATGTGAATTCCTTCCATTTCCCTCTATATCCTCTCTATCTGGTATCATTGGTATTAGAGCCAATTCACCCCTTCCCTGTGCTGTCACCTTCCTTTAACAAAATGTTTTCTTCGTTCCTAACCTTCCTTCACCTTCTCATGGCGACAAATATTCGTTGGCAACAGAACGACCACGCGTTGGCCCCATTACAACAGGCGGTTGAAGGCCACGACACCATGCTGGGTGAAATCAAGGCTACGATGAATGGTATTTTAAAGCACTTCGATTACCTTTGACAGAAGGGAGTGGTACCTGGTGTGGACGGCAAAACCGACGACAACTCATAGTCCACGCACTCTCAGTCTTCCAGTCTGACGGGACGCACCTTCTGCGTCGGACGGATATGGATTTTACGAAATTCCATGGTGATGACGTTGTACATTGGCTCTAGATATGTGAGCACTTCTTGAAGGTGGATAATGTGTCGGACGACCAGAAAATAGATATCGTCACTATCCATGTTGAAGGTGACGCGGTTCTCTTGCATCAAACATTTGTTAAACTAAAAGAACTGCAGGGTACTCCACTTACTTGGACATATTACTCCACAACAATCCAAGCTCGCTTTGTTCTCAGCGATTTCGACGACCCCATGCTCGCCCTCAGGAACCTGCAGAAGCAAGAGTCGGTCACTCACTATTATCGGCAGTTTTCGACACTTTTTATCACATCCAGCTCAGGGACCCGTGATAGAGAAAAAGGCCCTTAGCCACTTCATTGGTGGTCTTCGACCCGAGTTACAGGGTCCTATTCGAGTGCTCCAACCGAAGACTCTATATGATACCTTTTCCTTAGCCAAGCTCCAGGAAGCTACTCTGAGCCTATGGACTGCACCACTGCAACCACGACCTCCTTCGATACCACTCGCACATGAACCTCCTCCCAAGCCTCCACAACATGGGAACGCGGGATCCCGCACCTGCCGTATTCTGTCAAATAAAGAGATTACTGGTAAACAGGCAAAGAGACTCTGCTTTGGATGCGATGAGAAGTTCACCCTGGGCCACTAATGTAAGAAACAACATATGTTCATGTTGGAAGTTGATGCTACAATCCTGCACCTGGGGATGACAATGCACCAGAGGAGGCTCCGCTTCTGGATTCCTTGACGGATAAACCTGTCATTTCATTGCACGCAATAACAGGGTCATTTGGAGGCTCCACGATTCGCGTCATGGGTTCGGCAGCAGGAAAACCCTTACAAATTTTGGTTGACTCAGGTAGTACCCATAATTTTCTAGATATTACTACTGCTCGTAAGCTGGGATGTCATGATATGCAATTGCCGCCTTTAAATGTAGGTATGGACAACAACCAAATTTTGCCGTGCAACCTAGCATGCCATGGGTTTCAATGGAATTTACAGGGACAAACTTATTCAGCAGACATCCTTTTGATTTCGTTATCTTCTTTCGACTTAATCTTGGGTGCCCAATGGTTGTTGCATTTTGGAGATGTGGACATGAACTTTGACAAGCTTTACCTTAAGTTTTATGATGGGGAAATACTATGTGAGTTATATGGAAGTAGGGAGGCAGCCGTGAGCATTCCTTCGTCATCTCGCATGAACAAGCTATTGGAGAAGGAGAAACAGGTCGCATCCATTCATCTATGCAGCCTGGCCATTGCTCCAACAGATTCGACAGGTCCCTCAGTTAATGATCCTGTCCAACATCCATTCACTGCATTGTTACAAGAATTCCGCAACGTTTTTGCTGAGTAAATACAGCCACCTCCGCAGCGAAAAATTGATCACGCGATCCCTCTTAGACAAGTGACATAACAAATATCGGTTCGACCATATCTATACCCGAACATACAGAAATCGAAGATTGAGAAACTAGTGGGTGAAATTCTATGGAATGGAGTCATTCAACCGAGCACGAGCGCTTTTGCAGCCCCCTTTGTCCTCGTCAAGAAGAAAGACGAGTGTTGGAGATTTTGTGTTGATTATCGCAAGTTGAATGCTGCCACTATCCGGAATAAGTTTTCCATTCTACTCGTGGAGGAGTTACTCGAAGAACTTCACGGTGCTTCCATTTTTTCTAAGTTGGACCTACGTTCAGGGTATCATCAGATTCGGATGCGGGAAGAGGATATCCACAAAACCGCTTTTCGAACACACGAAGGCCATTATGAGTTCCTCGTAATGCCGTTTGGGCTTACGAACGCACCAGCAACCTTTCAATGTTTGATAAACTCGATTTTCAAGTCGTTCCTCCGTGATTTTGTATTGGTGTTCTTTGATGATATTTTCATTTACAGCTCGGATGTCCGAACTCATGAACATCAGTTGTGGACGGTTCTCCATAAACTACGTGAGCATTCCCTCCTTGCAAAGTTGAGCAAGTGTTCATCTGGAGGGTCGAAAGTTGAATATCTCGGTCATTTTGTAATGGGGTCGGGAGTTTCAACCGATCCATCCAAGGTTGAAGCTATTACAAATTGGTCGAGTCCCACAACGATACATCAACTTCGTGGATTTTGGGTTTGGCCGGTTATTAACGTCGTTTTAGTCAAGGATATGGTTCACTCTGGAAACCACTCATAGAGCTCCTCAAGCGGGATAAAATAGTGTGGAATCCAGCCGCAGAGACATCATTCCTATCCCTAAAGAATGCTCTGGTGCTAGCTCTTCCTGATTTCTCCAAGTCGTTTGTGGTGGAAACGGACGCATCCGCAATTGGGATTGGTGCGGTCCTTATGCAAGGCGGTCACCCCATAGCTTTCATGAGCAAGACCCTATCCGCTCGTCATCAGGCCCTCTCGACCTATGAGAAAGACATACTTGTCATTCTCTTTGCTATGAAGAAATGGCATTACTATCTTAATGATTGCCATTCCATCATCCACACCGATTAGCAGATCCGCAAGTTCCTTCTCGAGCAAAAGGTGTCCACTCCACTTCAACACACTTGGCTGGTCAAACTCCTCCGGTTCGACTATGCAATTGAGTACAAAGCTGGCAAGGAAAACGTAGTTGTTGATGCCCTGTCTCGAATCGGTGAATGCTCTATTGCTGCAGTTTGTAATTTGGGCCTTCCAATGATTTTCATGCCACGGATTGCTGCAAGTTGGGAAGGGGATTCGACATTCAAGCAGCTGATCTCAGCTCTCCAACGTGGTAACAGTCCTGCAAACTTCACCTGAAAGGAAGACAAGCTATGGCGCAAAGGTAAACTTGTCATTGGGGTTAACAGCACTCTACAAACAGAACTGCTCGAGCTCTTTCATACTCGGCTATGGGTGGAATTCGGGTGTACATGCCATGACCCAGCGCTTAACATCACCAGTCTATTGGAAGGGTGCCAAAAAGCAGGTCCGTCAATTCATCCGGACTGTGAGACATGTGAGTGCAATAAAACCAAGACCACGGACACGCCAGGCCTACTACAACCGCTGCCTCTTCCCACCGGTATTTTCACTGATATATCCATGGATTTCATTTCCGGATTTACCCCGCTCCCAAGGGAAGAACGCCACATATGTAGTGGTCGGTCGCCTTATGAAATATGCACACTTTATGGCTCTTGCCCACCCGTATTCAGCCGCCACAATCGCTCAGCTATTTTTGGATAATGTTTACCGTTTGCATGGTCTTTCACAAACAATAGTCAGCGACCGCGATCCCGTCTTCATCAGCACATTCTGGAAGCAAATTTTTCCGTACCAAGGGGTTGAGCTGCGTATGTCCTTGGGTTATCATCCACAGACTGACGATCAAACTGAGGTAGTGAATCGTTGTCTCGAAACGTATCTGCGATGTATGGCTAGTGAACGTCCCAACACTTGGTGCAAATGGCTTCTAATTGCTGAATGGTGGTATAACACTACCCCCCCTCCATTCAGTTATCAAGACAACTCCCTTCGAGACTCTCTATGGATTTCCAGCACCTATGCACATTCCTTACATACCCAGGGATACATCTGTCATGGTTGTCGATCTCTTCCTACGTAACCGTGAGGATTCGATCCAACTGCTCAAGTTCCATATAACACGGGCACACACTCGCATGAAGCAGCAAGCTGATAAAAACCGCACGGAGCGCCAGTTTGACGTAGTGGATTTCGTCTACCTCAAACTACATTTGTATCGTCGTGCCTCTATGTGGACACCAGGAGCCCAAAAGCTCCAACCCAAATATTATGGCCCATTTTCTATTTCCAAGCGTATAGGATAGGTCGCCTACCAGCTCACATTGTCACCTCATGCGAAAGTTCATCCAGTCTTCCACGTGTCACTGTTGAAGAAAGTACAGGGTGACTACAACTCCAATGTGGATTTACCACCGGAGGCGGACGAAACACCAACGGACACTCCCCTTGCCATTCTGGAGAGTCGCACCACCAAACGGCGTAACAGAGTTGTACTCCAACTGCTCATTCACTGGGAAAACTCGTTTCCAACATATGCCACCTGGGAATTTGCAGATGACTTTCAACAACGCTTTCCTGACTTCTACCTTGGGGACAAGGTTCTTTATGGGGGAGGCAATGTTATGGCCCATACATAGCACATTACATTTGCAGTAGTCCATCACTGTTGCATCTTAACCGAATAAGAAGCTTCTCCAATAATGAAGTGTCACCCTTCATTGATGGCATCGAAGGTTCTTCTGTTAGGTGAACCTAGGGAATAATAATATTCTATATATGTGGTAAATTGTGTAAGAGATCATTCATGCTCTGATTGAATGTGAATTCCTTCCATTTCCCTCTATCTCCTCTATATCTGGTATCACGGTTTTACATCAATTTTGCACTAGAAGTGATGCATTTAGTACATTTGTTGAATTGTACACAAGAATTATAAATTTAATGTTTTAGCATAATGATATTGTTTGAATATATATATATAACAATAAATTTATTTTTTTACCTTACACTCAATATACTGCAACTAAAAAAATTCAGAATGATGAACTTACTTGGACTAATGTTTCATTAAAAAACCCGATAAGACTAAGAAACTTTTAGTTGAAGATAAGGTATCAATATAATAGTCTCTTTCTGATGTACTTCACCTCAACAATATCTGAATCACTTAATTATATGAAAAAATACGGGTTAAGAGAACAATTAGAAAATAGTTTTTTTTTTTTTTGGCCAAACTTTAGAAAATAGTTTAGAAATCACAATTGTGGTGACTATGCATATTGACCTAATCAAGGTTAAGATATCCATTAGATAATAATAGAATAACAACTTTTAAAGTAATGGGAATGACCTAATTAAAATAAATCAATCTATAAGTTATAAGAAAAATACCTATAAAAACTGTTTCAATAGACCCATAGAAAATTAAAGAAATTATAAACATTCTCAATCTAGCAAAAACCTTACATCTTCCCTTTAGATTTCTTTCTCATTATTACATTTTAAAAAAAATTTGATTTCAAACATCTAACAAAGAGAGAAATTGTATTAAGCATTTCTCCAAAAGTAACGATAATGTGAGAGACAATGAAAATAAATAGATGGAATGCATGATGGTAAGTATCTAATTAGTGAATCATTAATTGAATTGAGTCTGCTTTTGGAGGGAGTGGGCTTCTTAAAGGCGTAAAACTAGGAGTGTTGGTGGGATAAGTCGTATTTTATCTCAAAACAAAAGAAAATTTATCTTGATACTGGAACCATTCATCCATAGGGACAAGGCAAGTCTTGGTCGCGATCTTAAATACAATAGTTTAACTGATAGGAAACGGGCGATAAAATCCAAAATTGCCTGATCTATATAGACATTTTACTGGCAGACATTTGGTTCAACGACATTGCCCTTACTTGGATGTAAAAGGTTCTGAGATCGATTCTCGACATAGCCCAAGATTATTTTTTAGATGGCTAACAAAATATAGACATTGTAATCTCTCCATTCACATCTAATCTAAATTCAATATCTTAGAACCCTATACTCACTTAAACATTAGAGAGGGGGTCTACAGAAATATCATTTTTTTATAATTAGAAAAGTACGTATACACATTTACTAGGAGCAAATTATTTTCAAAGATGTTTTAAGTCTCACCTGAGGGCACTTTGTTGAGTGATAATCACTTGTCTTTGTTTGCTACTATTGTGTTAGATAACGTTGTTGTTTAAAGGATCGGCTAGACCCTTGCGTGGAAAAGAACTATATCAAAGCTGAAATCAGTGGTCCTTTACATGGTCATTTATATCTTAATGAGCATAAAATGAAATTTAATGACCTTATACAGGAATTGGGCAAGTAGAATTTTGAAAACTTGTCCTTTCACTTAACAAGCACCATTTAAAGAGAAAATCTACGAACTCCGACTAGTTCTATGGTTGACACGCGAGACCTGAAAACATGGATGGGATACCCGGAATGTATCCCAACTGTGTCCTCAGTTCATTAATTCATCAAAAACTCTTATATTAAAAACAACGATGTTGATGTTTTTAAATGAAATTGGATCTGAAAAACTGATACGTTACCTCAGATTAAATTTTTCATATGGTTATGCAATCATAATAAAATCGTTTCGCGAAACATGTTGCATAAGAGGGGAATGGATATCAATCCTAACTGTAAAAAATTTGTAGATCAGGAGGAGGACACTATACATATCATTCGAGACTACATTGTAGCCAAGAAAGTTTGGGATGATTTGGGCACACCCCATGATGATAAAGGTTTTTGGAGGGATAATATAACTACTTGGCTTGAGTTAAACCGCGGGAACATATGGATGCACAATAAAGGTATCGAGTGAAGATTTATATTCACCTCTACTATCTGGTTCTTTTGGAAGAATAGAAATTTTGGATTTTTAACAACACTCCAGTGAAAACTAAGGTTTCTGGATTCACTCTGTCTTAGGCTACGGAAATATCAGAAGTGTGTAAGAGGATAAGGGCAAAGCAAAACAACTGTAACAATCCAAGTTGGTTGGACCCCTCCAGCACACGGATGGTTCAAACTAAACAATGATGGATCTGCAATCGAAAACCTGGGACCTGTTGGGGGTGTTGATGTTAGATTTAAAAGAACATGAAGAAGTTAAGGAGATGAATAAGAAAAACATCTGACTCCATTATTGATAAACTTGTTATTTAGTACATAGAGAACTAGATATATATATTATGGAGATAACTATCTATATATATTTATTCTATCTATAAAGATACTCATACTATCTATCTAACTATATATATAATAAACTAAATCTAAAAGGATAAACTAACTAATATAGATAAACTAAAGATAAAGACTAATCTAGACTACATAATACTCTAACATTCACCCATGTTCTTTTTTTTTCCTTGAAATTTGCTGAATTGGTCCCCAAATTTCCAATGCTTCTTCGCTTGTGTCGGATCCCAAATCCAATCTCGATCAAATCCCCAATCGAATTGAGCTCGCACATCTGCATCATTGGAGAGATACTACACATTCGAATACAAGTTTTTCAAGCTAAAATCCAGATGAAAACAAAAAAAAAAACTAAAAAAAACTAAAAAAAACTAAAAAAAACTAAAAAAAACTAAAAAAAACTAAAAAAACTAAAAAAACTCGGTCATGCCATCGCGGTGCCATCTCGGTCATCTCGTCGTGGTCATGCCGTAATAGCTAACAAACTAATCTAAAATCTGAATTCCAGCATTCCAATCTTCTATTGAATCTTTTGTAAATCATCAAAAAACTTGGTTGTGCAAACTCAATTTGATCACACATCTTCACGAAAGCAAATCGGAATTTCAGCACAATTAATTCAGCATTGTTAAAGAGACATTGTATCAGCAAATCACAGATCAGCAGCAGGAATGATTCTGTCCTTGGAAAGAAGGCTCTGATACCATGTCAGATTTAAAAGAACATGAAGAAGTTAAGGAGATGAATAAGAAAAACATCTGACTCCATTATTGAGAAACTTGTTATTTAGTACATAGAGAACTAGATATATATAGTATGGAGATAACTATCTATATATATTTATTCTATCTATAAAGATACTCATACTATCTATCTAACTATATATATAATAAACTAAATCTAAAAGGATAAACTAACTAATATAGATAAACTAAAGATAAAGACTAATCTATACTACATAATACTCTAACAGTTGATATCCTAAGAAATGAATGGGGTTGTTGGATCAAGAGTGTCCAAATGAGGATTTGTATAAACAACAGTCTTGTTGCTGAGATATGAGTCTTACAGGATGGTATGTCCATGGCGACCATCATGGATATCAAAGATTTATCATGGAATCACACGTTTAAAAAGCGATTAACATGTTAATTCAGGATAACAATGTAGATAGACAGTTGATGTCTTTAATAATTGATTGCAGGAAAATTATGTGGTACTTCAGGAGACTCAAAATGCGCATTTTTTAACGAAGGAAGTTGTGACTCTTGGAGATCACCTTTATATTCTCATAAACCCTCAAGATTTCTTTAAACAATTATCTTTGGATGTGACGGGATTTACTTTCCTTATATCTATCTTAGAAGCTAACTAGTTGCAGTAGTTGTACTTTTTTAAAAAATTACAGTCTTTTTTTTTTGCCACTAAAATTAAGAAGAATGGCTAACCGGTTTCAATGTTTAGTACTTAATTATTGTATTTTGTTTTAGGGTTAATTACCAAGGAGATATCTGAACTTTGAACGTTTTGCAACGAGCTACCCGAACTTTGAAAATTCAAAACGGGATACCTCAACTTTGAAGAAGATGCAAATAGCTACATCCGTCCAATTTCTGACGAATTTCCAACGAATTACCGACGAATTTCCGTCAACATTTGATGAAAAATTGGACGGAGATAGCTATTTGCACATTCTTTATAGTTGAGGTAGCTCGTTTTGAACTTTCAAAGTTCGGGTAGCTCGTTGCAAAACGTCCAAAGTTCAGGTAGTTCATTGGTATTTAACCATTTGATTTATAATATTGGATGCACAGTAAAATTACTGACGTAATAACAGTTCTCGTAATATTTTAAAGTGTTAAGTAACGGATATATTAAATATCTATCTTTTTTACTGTTATTTCATGCCTCATGATTGTTTATACTTTGATGAAATCATTTTTCTCCCTCCCACCAAGTTATTAATATCTAAATTATTAACTTTTTGAAAAGAATAATATAAATCATTATGGGGGTTAGTTTTCAATTTAGAGTAAAAATCAAAATCAATATACATGAATAAAAAGAGAGAATCGGTATATATATATATATATATCAAAACCTTATTTAATATGACTGAACTTGAATTTAATTATCCATATCTAAGGTTGAGTATTCATTGGCCAAAAAAAAAAGGTTGAGTATTCGAATTATTATATCCACGAATAAAAGATATAAAACTTGGAAAAGAATTGAGCAAAAAAACATCTCAAGTAACTGTCGGACACATACATCATCTTGCTGTAGTTAATGGGTTGTTAGACTAAACAGTACAACTCCTTCGATCGAGTTGTCCGTTGGAACCGTTGGCTATCACACAATTAAGCTCATGAAAATTCAATTCGCAATTAGAAGAAGCAACATTCGACTGCTCATACTAGCGTACCTGAGGAGAAATGTTTGCCGCGCGATTCCGAAGATAAACGGATGAACGATCGATCGGGCAGCAGCTGGGACCCTCCTAGAATGTCTGCGAGCAATGTGGTTGCGTCCTGGGAGTCGATCTGCAAGGGCATCCGTTGTTGGATATGGTAGTTGATGGTCTGACGAAGGCTCTGCTATACACAATAAAGATTCTGAACTATGCTTGAGATTACTGGAAAAAACGGTTTGTTCTGTTATAATTGTGAGTATACCGTTTAGCAACGGCAACACATATATTAACAATGAAGTTATGTCGATACTGTTTACCACTTTATTACATCAACTAATTTGGAAAGTAAACCTGCTTTTTTGCAATACCAACATCTTGCGTAACTAAATATCAATATTAACCTCGGTTAAGTTTTTGAAACATGGATTTGGTCGGCACAGACATATTGCGATTGCAAAAGTCAATACTAAAAGATTGCTTGTGCTACAACAAATTTGTTGACACTAAAACGTGTCTACGGGGACGTATTAAACTGTCGAAACTGAAATACCGTTTTACCAACACACTCCTTGTGACAACAAATTAATTTTGTTGTTGTTGATACATATTCCTGTAGTTGTTTATTCATGTTACCTTATTTTAGCTAGCGGGGCCCGTTTGGTATTGCTAGTTAAATTCAGGTTAAAGTGAAATTATTAGTCATCGAAGCATGGAGAGACAAAATATATCTAATGGCATGCTATTGAAATGATTCAATTTTAAGGATGAGATAAGATAAAGAGGAGACAAGTAATTATGTTGAAGACAAAAGGAATGGAAAAAGGTGAAACAGTAGGATCTGGTTGTATCTTTGAAATAGATATTAGGGAATTGAATAGCCCTATGGTGTCAATTTTATACACGAATCATGGGTGACCCGTGGCTGATCCGCTCATGGGTCGTGCTTGGGTTGAAGATTTTGGACTCGCTAGTCATTTTGATACACCACATCTAACTCGTATGAAAAATGAGGTTGAGTTTGAGTCGTACCTATCGACCCGTGGGTCAACCCGTGGATCCGTATAACTAAATATATATTATAATAAATTATATAAAAATTCATGGGTTGTGTCGGTCATATGGGTCACGTGGGTCGCATGAATCTATGGGTTATATGGGTTGACGGGTCACGTGGGTAGACCCACAAATTTCATGTTGCACAAATTAAAATGACACAGGTTGACCCATGAACCCACGAGTCATGTTTGGGTCTTGAAAATTGGCCCATCATGAATCACTGGTCGTGTTCGAATATTTTGACACGACTCACAGTTGACCTGTCCAACCTGTATGAAAAATGGGGCCATCAACTCATGGGATAGCGTACTGTAATTAGTCGTCTAACTCGTTAGGAATTGATTTAATTCTCGTTGGTTGATTCAAACACCTTCAAAAGGGGACCATTGGAAGTTTCCTCTGGTTCCCTCTCTGATTCTTAAATAAGTATGGTGTACATGGTGATAGTACTTATTGTATAATGTATTTTATGAGAGAAGTACTGAGTATTTATACTTATTGAACGCAAATGCTGATATTAACATCCGTGTGCTCACCGTGACAGTGTCTTTGTGAATCTCACCCTCATATCCGAGCATCATACGATTTTGTACACCTTAATTATGTGGTATATCTTTATATGAGTGATAATCTCATCTTTAATAAGCGGATTATGCAAATAGTCGTTACTCTAGGGAAATGATTTGTACATCATATTGGAGGGAGATACCTAAATGTATTTAGAGTTAAGGCTCGAGTTAAAGTGAGGTCTGGAGGGTGTTACCTCGAACGTTTGCCTTTGTCTGTGTGCTCTCATTTGTCTGTACACTCGCTTTTGTCTGAGTATGTCAACTAGAACCTCTATCAACAAGTCTTTGAGCACTCGGGCATCGCCTAGTATCAAACACTTGCCCTTGAAACTCGGGCGCGAATATATTTTTCGGTTGAGTTTTACCTTTAATTATGCTAGGCGATCGTAACTGGTCTGCGCCATTATTTGGTCAGCCCTTCTATGGTGTTGAGCAGCCTAGGTCTAGAAGGAACTTTGTTTGGTGAGTTTTCATGTTGTTTTCTAGGTTACTTCTCATCTTTGTAGACTTTTTTTAGGGAGACCTTTTTATTAGGGAAAAGTATGAAAAAGATGTAACATGTTTGCCCAAAATGGTAATCGATGAAATTTGTTTTGGGCCGCGGGTATTTGATGTAAAACGTTTACTTCTGTTGGTTTTTGAAGAAACGTTAGTTTTTCTGTTAATTTATCCGTTAAAATTTGACACATGCTTATCACGTGACATATAATTTGAACGTTGAAATCAGCAAAAACGAAAATACCCAAACTACCCTCTATGTATTCCCTCCTTGATTCTTTGCGAACCGAACTGTTTCCCTCCCTAAGACCGAACCGTCCCCTCTCCCCAAAAACATATCACCACTTCTAGTTAGCTCTAGCGATTTCTTTTGCATACTGCAAAATGTATCTATTCATTATCCTGAGGTTGATTAATAGCAATATATCTCTGGATCTTACAAGAGAATGAAACTGGAGAGAAGACACCCACACCCAGAAAATCCACACTCAGCGAAAGAGTCCACGGAATCCATGAATGGGTTCTGTACTTTCTAATGAGTAAGACATACATCAATGGCCTTGTAATGAATAGAAGTTCACCCAACAGAAACAAGGCTCCATGGAACCCCCTCGTAGTTAAAACAGATGAAATGCTTGGCTTCTCAAACGCCAAAGCTGCAATTGGAACACCACAAAATCTATGGGAATTTCACCACAAAGTCTAAGAAACAGCTTTTAATGAAAATACCTTGATATTTCAATACCCTAGCATTTTCTCCGAATCTGCTTAAAGCTGTAATCGCCATTGCTTCCAAATTCGACCTCTTTTGGCCAATATTTGGTGTATCTCCTCCATTAAGAATCATTTTATATCCGCTCTTATTGAACAAGGCTAATCTAATTACAAGTCTGGTTCACCAAAAAAATAAGATAAAATTAGTTCATCTATAACGAAATAATAGATGCATGGAATAACCGAGGTTGAAAGCTTTACTCACTTCAAAGCTTCAATAGCAGCAATGAAATCCCACTTTCTAGTATTACCATAGTACTGTTCTGCTGTAACTTCGAATAAAATTTCCAGTTCCTTCGGTGTAGATATGCATAATGATAAAGGGAATGCACTAGGTCCACCAGGACCTTTGTCCTTCTCGTTTGGAGTCATCTCGATTCTATGTTCATTGAAAGTACTTACGACACTCAAAATTGCACTCACTGCAAACAAAACAAAAACAATGGTAAATTTCAGGGACCGCTGAAGAAAGGAAAACAGGATCCAATTTGATTTCACAATTCAAGATAGCGAAAAGACTTGTTTTTTTTTTCGAGTGGGCTGTAATTTGTAAAAACTAAGAATCAGCTCAATGATACCAATTTGTTCACATAACCTGCTTCTGGTCCGATCTCCGAGTCATAAAATTTACCCAGAAGTAGCCAAGTCAAGTACTGTAGAAGAAAATACCAATGTGAGTAACATATGTCGATCCAATTCAATCAAATACAGAAATAAATTCAAGTAAACATCAAGAAACCGGTATTTCTATTGCAAATCTCATATAAAATTGAATCATGCAGTTCTACAATGCCTACACCAGCAAATAAATGGTAGATCAGGCTACTTAATTCAAAACAATTTGAATGTCGTAATCACGGTTTTGCTGAAATCATCAAAACAATAAGCAAAATCGAGGGAACATACATTGGTAATGGTATTAACATGATGCACAATGTCCTTGTTCCTTCTTATCCATCTCTTGTATGCTTCCATCGAGTTTTCGTATTTTTCACTAGGAGAATCGGATTACGCGCGCCTCTTCCCTGCTCTGCTATTGGATTACGCGCGTATTATTCATAATTGGGACACTCATAAAACATTCGACTGAAACATGTGACCAGAAGATCCGACAATGCGGGACAAAGTCTTCGGGAATCGACGGACGAACACTTGGAGAAGATTCTTGGATCTTGAAGAAGAAACCAATTTGCTTCAATGGGGGAGAAGGACTAAGGGGTATCTTTGTCTTTTCACACGCACCGAAAGTCACGTGCAAGGCATGGAGTCTACTAACAGACTTTTTTTACGGACACAAACGAAATTCATCAAAAACCTACACCAACAAACATATTACATCAAAAACAAACAATGGGCCGCATTCACCACTTAGGGAAAACATGTTACATCTTTTTCATACTTTTCCCTTTTTATTATCCTTACTTTGGGTTTGGTTGATGTGAGTCCTTTGCTGAACCTTTCTGTCATTCATAGATTTGTTTTGACAAGCCTTTGGACTATGTCTAGGTTACCTTTGGACTGTCTTTAGTCTGTCTTGCGAGTCTTTGGACGAGTATTAGGTTGCCTTTGGTGTTAAGCAAAATTTTGGGATTTTGGTGTTACCTTTCTCACTGGTTGTTAAGTGTTGCGAGGAATGAAATTTAGTTCAGGAGCACTCTCTAATCAAGGTGTTGAGCCAAGGATCAAGGTGGTTTTAATCTCGGCAACATTTTTTGGAACTCTTATCAACCCCTTCATACTATTAATTGTTTGAGTTGTGAGTAGGGAAATTGTGGCAAATATCTATGTTCAGATCCCCTTATATACTTTTGGGTGTCATCCGCTTTGTAAATTCATGCTCTTGGGTAGGGGTGGGCATAAAAAACCGGTTCGGCCGAACCGAACCGTTTTTTGGTGAGTCGTACCGGTTTTGAACCGATTCGGCCAAATTGGTTCACAAACCAAACAGTTTTTCTGCAAAAATATGGAGCGGTTCAGAAGAGGTACAAAAACCTGGTTCGCAAACGGTAAACCGTACCACTACTCTAAACCATTAGGCAAAAGTTGGTTCGGTGATGATTTACAATCAACATTAGTATAATGAATTGGGGTTTAGGGTTTATGGATTAGGGTTTATAGATTATGGATTATGGTTTATGGATTATGGTTTATGGATTGTGGATTATGTATTATGTATTATTATAGTAGTTTTTTTAAATATATATATAAAGTGGTTCGGTCGAACCGGTTCAGAACATGTACAGTAAATTAGTCAAAATCTGGAGTGGCCAAAAACTGGAGCGGTAAACCGTACCTCTTTAAAATGTGGTAAAAGTACGGTTCATGAACCGGTTCAACCCCGAACCGGTTCATGCCCCTACTCTTTGGGACTCTTAGTAATCTGTTTGGGTTAGTCCTTCACGTGTAGATATTTAATTTTCAGATACTCTATCTTGACGTGGGAATGACAATTGGCAGGACGAACTTGTCCTTAGGACTGGTGCATGCTTCCGAGACATTTTTTTTATCTTTCGCATTTAATGATTATAGTGCTTTTCTGCTTGATATCCAAAAAATGTACATCATTAGGGTTTATCGTTTCAGTGCAATTTCTCTCTTTCTCACTAATCCACCATTACTACTCGTGTGTGTCCTCATGTCTGCCTATTTTCTCTGGTTTCCTCGGCTCACATTTCTTTGTCTCTTTGTGTATAAATACCTTTCGCCCAAGAGTGGAAATTTTTTGCACTTCTCAAGCTTTCCAGACTTTCTAAGTGTTAATATGTTTTGCCCCCGTGACGTTTTTCACATTTCGAGACTCTTTTCGTTTGAAAACATTGCGAATGAGCCTTCATGAACCGGTCCTAGGTTGACAATCTGACAAAGAGAATAGGCACATGTGCGGATGGGTCCGCCACCCTCCAACAACTTCAAAATCTTTAGAATAGGTTAGAGCACGCTCATTCTAATTCACATCTATTAAAAGAGTAAAGATGACTACCGAGCGTGGAATACAGAGGCACATTACGAACGGGCATTGGGAAACCAGTTCCTAGATTGACAATTATGTGGATGGGTTTACCTCTTCTCTTTATTAGATCATCAATCTAGGAACTGGTTCCCAAAGACCCGTTCACAATGTGCCTCCATACTCCACGTCCAATAGGCATTTTTACTCTTTTACTAGATGTGAAGTCGAATTAGTATGCTCCAACCTAGTCTAAAGCTTTTGTAGTTGTTGGGGGGTTGCGTTACATTGAACATCCTCGGTACCCTGGAACAGAGGTGCAATTTCTTAGATTTTATGAGGAATACATCTCTCCAGCTCAGATAAATGCTCCTTTACAATTATTTTTCTACCCCAAACTCAAAGAGTTGTGTCCGTACTTTCATCTTAGTCAGGTGCAGTTAACACCGAATGCCCTAAGGATATGTGTAAGTTTCAGGATATTTTGCGTCGTCCAAAGGTGGGAATATCCTCTAAACCTCTCTTGGTTCTTTCATCGGTTGTGCAACAGTTAACATGACATGTACATCAGAAATCATGATTTTACAAATAGGTACTTGATATTTTTTTTCTTTTAGGTAACTGGAATTTTTAAAGTGTTATCCGTATTTTGACCCGTCAGTTTTGGATAAAATGTGAACTCATACTTTGTCTTACTGCTGCATCCGGTGTATGTACTTTGTCCTATTGCTGCAAACTAGTATATGTAGTTTATATTATTTTAATGGAGTATATGTACATTGTCCTAATTTTTCACCTTATGTCCAAAATTGATGGGTCAAAAAACGAAGCAAGGATTTAGGAATCTCAAATACCGTTTTTTTTAATGTCTATTTGTAAAAATGTGGTTTCTCATGTACCTATTCGTCGATCGTTATTCATTTGCAAAGTTTTACTCCGTAAGCACATGCAAGTTTGTCTATAGAAGAGGTGTTGTTTTGTATTCCCCTCCTCTTTAAGCGGCTAAAGAGGAAGGGGTTTCGGGTACGATCAATTATACCCCTCCTAGGCAGATTCTTGTAGATTCTAAGAGCCTCGCCCAGGCTAAGGCCAATGTACAAGGTATAAAATTTGAACTTAACAAAGTTCTAACTGAGCCTGGACGAGTCGAGGTGCAATTGACAAAAGTCTACAGTTCCCCATAGATCGTTCAAGGTTTAGTTGTAACTCCTTGTCTACAATGGTCTAAGTGGTACGCTTATGAGCCTCAGTCTACTGCAAGGGGTGGCGGTGAGTCTAGGGGATCTGACCCATGGAATACGCCATCCGGTAACAAGTATAAGACTGTTGCTCATACGGGTAAGAGCAAGACAGTTGCCTCTTCCTCGGAAAACTCGAGTTTCCTCTTCTAATTTTACTTGATTAAGGGATTCATCATATTTTTGTGGGAAGACTTTCCTGTTGTTGTGGATGATGACATTTCCTTGCCTCCATGGGATGTGTGACCCCAAGTAGCCACTCCCTACTCAATAAAAGCGGAAAGTGGTGGTTGACCTTGTAGACAAACACACTGGAGGGCGAGAGGCATCTTTTGAAGCTTAGGGGGATCGACCCGCCTTTTTTGGTTAATTCTATGGAATGTCGTTGTTCAATAAGACGTTGCAAGGGGCAATTGATTCTATTGGGCTTTGGACGCCTTTGGTGACCTTCCACGACACAAGTCTCCCTTTTTCCCTGGGCTTCAAGATCAAGAAGAACTTATACATGCATCTCTTCAATGGCGTGATCCCGACGTTAAAGCAGTAGCATGTTCCTTTTATGAGGATGGGGTCAATCTATAATTCGTGCCAATCTATGATTCGGGGTATGAAAGGTCACCTTCATGTTGGTGGTAGCATTTTCGCTAATCCATGAACAAAGGATCTCTATAGACACATAGATCCGTGGATCCATATATCTCGATCGGAAAAATATCATAGAAACAAAAAAGAATCAAAATTGATCGATATATTTCTTTTGAGGATGGGAATGAGGGAGATACCTCCAAGGATTGTGTTAGTTAATCGACCATCGTAATTTTCTTGGTTGGGTGGATATGGTGACCATTTGGTCGTCCAACTCCTTTTCAACTCCTTCGTTCCAATTATTTGTTTGTTTTTAGTAATTGGATTGTAGGGAGGGTGCTTTGGAAATCGGTTGGTCTATTTTCTTTCCATTTTCCCAAGTCTTTTATTTTAATATTTGGAGAGGGAATTGATGGATAAGTTGACAGGTCTCCTTTAGACCCTTTGCCTAAGTGTTTCGCTTTTATGGCTTAGATGGGCGAACAGTGATTTGTGAGTCGACCATTCGCTTTTCGACATTTCACCAAAGTCTTTAGCTTTTCTGGCTTAGATAATGGAAAATGACTTGTGAGTCGACCTGACCTTTTTCGATCATTTGCCTAATTCTTTCTTTAGGCTTATAGGAGTAATAATTCTCATCAATTATCCTTTGTTCCTGTGCGTTACATTTTGACGGCGCTTCATACAAGAATTGATCTAACACAAACTTTATTAATGCACTATACATAAAATTTCTTTAAATACTTTACATAAAGGGTGGGGTAGTTTTAGACCTTGTAGGTTTTCCAAGAAGTATGGCTTGATATAGTGTTGTCCTTCCTATTTTATTAAGACCTTGTTTCTGGTTTCCAAGTTTGTGAATTATTCTCATCTTGACATTTTCACAATGAACTGGTGAGCACGGTCTCAACGATTGAAGTATTGTGTGATTGTTAGCCTCATTCATTCTTGTATATCCTTCAATGGTCATCGTTTCTCGTCAGCTAGGTCCAATATGTTCTCTATTCCACGTTCTTCGTAGATTCATCAAAGTGTTTGATTATGAAATAGGCCACAACGAACTATGTTCGGGTGATTGCTCCTGACCCATATACGAGGTTGTAGGATGATTCTCTTGTAGCTGGTTTTGGGGTCGTTTTGACTGCTCACAAGACGTTGTTGAGTTTTACTGGCCAATTTCCTCCGAGTTCGTTCATTATTTTGTGAGCGCTAATAGTTTCTCTTTTCGTAGAATTGAGATATGTTGTCATTGATGAGGATTATTAGAAGGACATATGGGAATATGTTTACCTTCAAGAATTTGATGCCCTAGAATTGGTATTTGACATGAAGGCTTTGGCCTCGATCCATTTGGAGAAGTAATCGATCACTACTATGATTTCAGTCATTTGCCCCATCTTGATTGAGAAGGTCCTACCAGGTCAATGACTAATTGGGCGAGTGGTCATGCATTCACTATTGGGGTCAGATGTATTGGCATTCATTCGATTATTGGCGAGAATTTTTCACAGGTCTCGCATTTCTAAACTAGTGTCATAACTTTTGTGTTGATCGTGGGTCAATAGTAACTCTGCTTGAGAGACTTTTGTGGCATGGCACTACCCTTTCATTGGTTTCTTCAGACATTTTTCTACTTTTGGATGAGTGATGCACCAAAAAGAGAGTGTTAATTATCCTCACTTGTATAATCTTTGTCGATGGCCAGGTATCTCAGAGTCATACATTTAATATTTCTCGCTTCCACTTCAAATTATGATAAAGTCTCCATCATCAGATAGTCGCAGATTGTCGTCATCCAATTGGTTCATTTTTTCATGATGAAGAGTTCATTTCAATGACCGAGTATAAAACAAATCCACGAATTGAAAATCTCGTGTGTTAGCTCCTCTGAAGGCGAGTGTATATAGGTAGTCCACTAATTCATTAGCCTACCTTGGTATGTGTTTGATCAATAAGTTTTTATTCCTTGAATGACTCGTATGTCATGCCTTTGGTACTTCTTCATTTGTTTCCCCGTTGTTGCATATTCATCTTTTACCTGATTAACCACTAATTGGGAGTTGCACTTTACTTTGAGGAATGTAATTCCCAATCCTTTTACTGATCAGAGACTAATGATTACGTAATCATATTCAACTTCATTTTTGGTCGCTTTGAAAGTGGAAATGATCGCATATTTTAGGGGATTGCATGTCAGTAGGCCCTGGATTAATCAAGTCCTGGATCCATATTTTGAGGATGATACTTCTGTATACAATTCCCATGCTTAGTTATGTGGTTGTTTAGATATTGTTTCCGTTATTCCGTTTCTAGAGATGTCCACTATGCAGAAGTATAAGGTTTGCCCTTTTATGGAAGTTTTGGGTAGGGATTTAATTCTGAAATCGCTTAGCTCTATTGCCCAATTCATCATCCTCCCTGAGAAAGATTACTTTTTTAGGAAGCATTTGAGCGGTTTATAAGTTTAAGACTGTTATTTCGTGGGCATAGAAATAGGGATGTAACTTTCAAGCAACAATAATCAACGCATAGAAGTACTTCTCAATTGGAATATATTTCTTTTCAACTGAAACAAATAATTTACTTACATAGTAATGTGAGTTGGGCATTCACTTTTTCCTTCACAAGAGTCTCGTTAACCAACACAGTCGGAATCTTAAGTAAAAAAACAAAAGCCTGCATGGTACATTCTTTTCGTGGGCACGCAATTAATGCGTTTTTGAAAGATTTTCTCAAATTCAGTTGTTCATTCAAACTTCTCATTTACATGTGGAATTTTAAAGAATGGGAGTTCTATGTCACTTGCCTTGTATATGAAGTGGTTTAATGTAGTTAGTATGTCATTCATGCAATAGACTTCCATGTGACATGTCGGTGATTTAATTTGTTGAGTCGACTTTGACTATTCTCATTTGTCTTCAATTACATGTTTGCTGAACATGAATCTCAAGAATCTTCTGGATTTCACCCTGAAGGTGCATTTGGAGGGGTTAAAGAGGACATTGTGCAAGCGCGTGCATTAGAAGGCTTCTCAGAGGTCAGATACGTTCATCTCACCTTTGATGGACTTAAACACCATGTCGTCCACGTAGGCTTCCATTTTTCTTCCATTGTGTTCTCGATGATATTTTTTTGTAATTCTTTGATAGATTGCTCCCGCGCTGACTAGTCTGGAAGGCATGACCTTATAACATAGTATGTCATTGTCGACGAAGAATTATATGTGGGTTTGTTAGATGGAAACATCATGATATGGCTTTAGATTGAGTAGGCATCAATGAAATTTAGCATCTCGTGTCTCAGCGTTGCATCTATCGATTGGTCTATTTGGGGCAGTGTGTAAGCATACTGAGGGAATACCTCATTGAGATCTCAAGAATTCACACACATTCACCATTTCCCGCAGAATGTTTTCTGCGGGATGGGGTTGGCCACCAAACTTTGGAAGCTAGACTATTTGCCAAAGCCCGCATATAGTTGTTTACTCACTTTTTTTGTTATCGTCAACCTTTTATCTTCGTTTATAACGCTTCTATTCTGAGCGGTCGGTTTAATAGTTTGGTCGATTATTAACTTGTGGGAAGAGATGTTCGTTCTAATACCCAATATATTATTGGGTTGCCAAGTGAAAAGATCCTTGAACTCCTTCAGGAGTGCTGCCGTGGTGGCAGTTTGGTCGACGGTGAGTGTAGCTCAAATCCTCACCTTTGTGTCGAAGTCGTCCACCTCTCCATCGACCAAGTCTTTGACCAAATATGATATCAATTTCTGCATCCTTGGACTGACCTTAGTATCGATGAAGAAGGTTTCCTATTGATTCATCATCCTCAAGAAATTGGTATAGCATCTTCTTGTAGTTGGTTAGTCGCCCAAGACTTCACCAATTCCATGGCGATAGGGGAACTTTATCTTTTGATGCACTCTATAGGGGTTATCTTATTTGAGTTGATGGTGGTTCAACCCAGGATGACATTGTAAGAAGTTGTGGTGTCCATAATTATGAAACGGGTGTCACTTTTCAAGCTCTTCCACATTTCACCTAGAACCAGTGGAAGGTTGATGTCCCCAAGAAAATAGATTGCACTTCCCACAAATTCGATCAAAGGGAAGTCAACTTTGAGCTCCTTATTATCGCGCCTCATGCTTTCGAAAGTGTCCAAATAGACGAGGTTCGTCAAGCTCCATCTATTCACCAAGATTCTCTTCATATCGGATATGTCAATCTTGGTGATGATAACAAGGATGTCGCCATAAGGGGTCGTCATCTGAGTCATATCTTATTCAGTGAAGGATATGATAGTGTCTTCTATTAGTCTTGGCATTTTACCTAGTTGTACTATCGTGGAGAACTAGGTGACACACATCTCTCAAGCTCTGCTATGATCGCCTCCCGTAGCAAATCCTTCCATTATGACATTGATGATCGCGACCCATAGGTGTGTCGTACTTTCTTGGGGTTTAGGGCCTTTTAAGTGATTGGTTATCTATCTCATCTAACACGTAGAGACATCTTTATTCAAGGAGTGAAATGACAACACATCTCCATCAGAGGCTTGTTTTGGGGTCTTGGGCTCTTTTCCGTTTTCCTCTCCTTTCTCTCCTCCCATTTAGGTTCTTGGGTTGGTGCATGTAGTTTGGGACCATGTATGCCCTTTCCATGTCTATATATCAATTGGCTATTATGGCAAGTTCTTCCAGGGTATTTATGTCTTTGACATGGTAGTTGTTTCTCAACTTCTTGGAGGCCTTATTCTGGAGGTCGACAGTTTTGTGAAACATACGACAAATCTCGTCTTCTGAAACCTGATGAGCTATCTCGTTGATGCTCTTGTTGAATCCCACATAAAAGGTTGTCAAAATCTTTCTATACTCGTGTCTTATGTTGTTCAGGGCAACCACAATTCTTAGTAACTTGCGCTCACCCATATGTCTCTGTATGAATTTTATTGTAAGATATTCCAGGTGCTAACGGATGTCGAAGGTAATCCAAAAAACCATATAAGGAGGTCTGCCTTATAGGGTTGAAGGAAACAACAACGTGATGTGTTGTTGTTGCAGGTCCTTCCTAAGAAAGAGGTTTCGTTCTTGTGAATATGTCAGATAGGATCTCCTACTTTCTTGTATTCATGACTCATTATCGCCACCACACCCTTGGGGATTTGAATCGATACCAAAAAGGGACCATACAAATGAGATGCCTTATTATATCTTAGGGTGGTCATCATTGCCCCCCCCCCCCCCCCAACATTCCTTTAATTTCTTGTTGATTAGCTCTTCGAATTGGTTGAGGCTGAAGAGTGTTTGATCGGTTGGCTTAGAGGAATAAAGTTGAGAACTCTCTGAGGGTATTGTTGTGCTCGGTCCATGTTATGTCGAAGCATTTGGGAGAACAAAGTGAGTTGGCATGTATGTTCGGGTGCTTGAGGTTGCCTAATGTTTTGGTTGAGGCCAGGGTTATACTCCTTTTGAAAGTTGAATTGAGGTCTCTTAGAAAGTGGCCTAGCCAAGCGAGCATGATGTTCTGGGGTTTCTTGCGCCGCAACTCATGTTGTTCCCTTAACGGAGCGACATGAATGAGAGAGGGAACAACCCCATTTTAAGTATTTATTTTTTTAATATATAATTACAATGGCTAAAAAAATTAATACGAGCTTAATGTCATAAACTATATTGAGTTTCGCCTTTTGGATTGATCATATACATTGATCAAATTCGAAATCTGAAATTTTGGGTTAAACGTACGAAATTCAACTTTAACTAACTTGTGTTGTTACTACTAAAGTCCAAACTTCATATAGTTTGCGACAATAAATTCATAATTGATCTTTTATCTAGTGTAAGTTTTCTAGTTTTTTTTAGTACGTAGATAGTAATTAAAAAATAACCTAACGTCGAAGACGATATACGGAAATCAACGCCATCTTTGACTTTAGGTTAAAATTTTAATTATCTACTTACTAAAAAAAATAAAATTGCACTAAAACTTTAATTACGAGTTTAATGTCACAAATTATAATAAGTTTGAACTTTCGTAATGACCACACAAAACAAACAAAGTTGGAAGGTTGACATAAACCTTCTAGACTTCAACTTTGATCAACGTGTCTGTTCAGTGTAGTTTGCACACTAAACTCTTAATTAATTTTATTTTGGAGTAATTTTTAAAAAATAAAACAAAGGGAGTGATATGAGTTACGGAAAGGGGTGACAATTCGTGTGACTCGTATATAATCTTATCATGTGTAAACAAATAGGTCTTAAACGTGTCTACACATTTCAAACACGAACACGTGACGATTAATAAAAAAACACGTGCCATGCACGATAACATTGATTAACGTTTTGAAGAAAAAAACTTCATTATATACATGAAACTAGATTCACAAATTGGACTGACTTATGTGGTCACTACGAAAGTCCAAACTTCATATAGTTTGCGACATTAAATTCATAATTGAACTTTTTATCTAGTGTAATTTTCGAGTTTTTTTAGTATGTAGATAGTAATTAAAAAAATAACATAACGCCAAAGACGGTATACGTAAATCAACGCCATCTTTGACGATAGGTTAAAAAATTAATTATCTACTTACTAAAAAAATTATAATTACAGTAAAATTTTAATTACGAGTTTAATGTCGCAAACTATAATAAGTTTGAACGTTCGTAATGACCACACAAAACAATCGAAGTTGAAAGGTTAACTCAAATCTTATGGACTTCAACTTTGATCAACGTGTATGTTCAGTCTGAAAGTCGAAACTCAATGTACTTTGCACACTAAACTCTTAATTAATTTTATTCTAGATTAATTTTTTTTTTTAAAGCAATGGGAGTGAGATGAGATACGGGTAGGAGTGACAATTCGTGTGGGTTGTATATAATCTTATCGTATGTAACCGAATAGGTCTTAAACGTATACAAATTTCATAAAAACACGAACAAATTTCATAAACGTATATAATCTCAAACACGAATACGACATGATTAATAAAAAAAACGTGACACGCACGATAACATTGATTAACGTTTTGAAGAAAAAAATGCATACATACATGACACTAGATTCACAAATTGGACTAGCTTATGTGGTCACTACGAAATTCATAAATTTCTTAAATTTAATTTCACAATGAAGTTTCTAGCTAGATTCACAAGTGATTCAAAAACAACTACAACAAAAAATCAAAATATTATATACATATACCTAATCGTATTTATGCGTGTATTTGCATATCAGAAGTATTCACACATATTTATTAATCGTGTTCAAACGTATGAGAGTTGTTTAGATTTGAGATATGATAAGGCTAAACTCATACACATAAGTGTAGATTGTTTAATCAAGTCGTGTCAAAAATTGTAGGATTGTCCTATGTAAACAACCACAACAACCCACTCCCTTTGAGAGTGTATTGACAGAACAAGCTACTTGACCGGAGCGCTTTTGTCTTTTTATAAAAATAAAACATACTTTTCTAAAAAAAAATAACGCTTGAAAAAACAAACTCAATTGATGTCTGTTGGCAGTTTCGTGAATGGTTCCTCATTCATTGCCCGTTTTCTTATATTGGGATCAACCCATTCATACATACTTTAATGCATCATGTTCCAAGTCACATGGTTTCTTTTATTGGGCATGCAAATTCCGGCTCATAAATATTCAAACATCTATTCTTCCTTATCCTTTCAATAGTGATTTAGAAATTAATAGGATTCTCTCAAGTTGAACAACTCCATACCATTAACTAAGCTGAAAGCCTGAAACGCTCAATTGGGTCAACAAAGTCACATGGTTTGGCAACAGATTCGACACACCATTCAGTTTTACATGCACAAGGAGAGTTCAGAAGGAAATCGAACATTATTATCAAAAAAGAAATAAACAAAAGGAAACATTTTCTTCAATTATTATAGTACAATGTCTGCAACCACATTGTCGATCCACGGCAAGCTGAAGAAGAAGAAGATACAAGAGAAAGATCAGCTAGCTAATGAGGGGATGATTGGAGCTCAACAAGAACTCATCAGTACTGCTACAACAGAGTAAAGTAAGATGTTTCCGATGAATAGAAAAACAAACTAGGCAGCTACCATTTACAGTTTAAAATGGAGATCCACGTTCAAGTAATTCAATCCCGATACTATTCCTACTTCTCCATCTCGACATAAGTGGGGGAAAAAACACAGGAAGTTACTGCAGACTCGAGTTTGGAGGCTCTGATAATCGTAATGAACCACCGAGTTCAAGTGGCAGAAGGGGTATCAGGGAGTGAAGAACATCGGTGATTAAAGGACGATAACTCGGTTCTGGTTGGATACACAAAACAGCCACAGCAGCTACCTGTGGGCGTGTTCAACCAAAGAGTTAACATTCTCACATCATAATAACGATACAGTTTTAAATCGTATGTCCATTATATTGCTATGATATTATGTGAAATATCAACCAATAATCGAAATGGATAAGTTGAACCTGATATAGGTGCTTCAAATCCATCATGTCTTTAACGACAGGATCCACAATGTTGGGAAGCTTTGATCTGTCTGTAAGTAGTGGCATGGCCTGCAAATTGAGGTACAGAGTTTGTTCTAATATACATTACAAACATCTATCAATCAAGCTTCATTTTTTCTCATACCCATTTGACAAGTGATGTTTGGCTTTGACCTGTCGTGATCTTCTCAGCAGGGTTCTTCCGGATGAGAAGTTCTAGAAGGATGACTCCAAATGCGTAGACATCGCTTTTCTCAGTCAGTTTTCCTGCCAAAGGTTAAGAAAGAGTGTTTATATTAATGAAAAAGTGACAAGTTTTACAATCAATAGCAGAATGAAGTCAACAAGTCCATTACTATAGCAATTCAAAATGAAGCAGCAATAAGTATACCATCGAGAAAGTATTCTGGGGCAAGGCAATTCAAAGACCCGGATGGCTTCAGGTTGCTTCTGCTGCTTTGAGCACTCAAAGTTACAGCGAAGCCAAAATCCGAAATCTGAAAATGAAACAAATCCCATACAAATATTATAACTGTAAAGTCAAAGAAGATTATTTCATAAAATTTCTGAAAAATGGAGCAACCTTTGCATTGAAGTCTGAATCAAGAAGAATGTTTGACGACTTGAGATTTCTATGCACGATGGGGGGATTACAGCGCTCGTGGAGAAATTCTAACCCTCTATACAGAATAAAGGTTAGACATCATTATGATTTAATCAATTAATTAAGACAGTAACAAAACAAAATTCGCTATTTAACCTTGCAATATGGATCGCGATTTTCATGCGGTGTTGCCATGGCAATGCTGAGCCCGTTATGGAACCTGCATTATCCAATCAAGATCAGTTTGGATATTATCAGTGCCACTCACGAGCCAATTTGAAACATTAAACAAATCCACGGTACTATATTTGATATTATCGCATGATTTCTCTACAAAAACACAAACGCACGATTTGCACAAAGCGCGATAATAACAAAGAGAAATATATGCATTTCTTGAAAAACATACAAAAGTTGTTTTCTTTAACAGTTAAGGCATTTAGTAATAATCACGTAGCAAGAACAATTGCCAGTTCTATTTGATAGCGACATTTTAAAACCATAGCTCTTTTAAGATTTCCATTTGCCCTGAAATAAATTCCAAGCTTCTCCTGCATGAAGACATTTAATCAAGTTAAGGGTACAGAGATCGAATCATACCATGCAATTGTGATTCCAAGGACCCGTTTGGCATCGTTTCATAAACAAGAAACCGTGCTTCTCCATTATTACAGTAACCCAGAAGAGAAATTATGTTTTGGTGGTGGATTTTACTCAACCAATTCACTTCAACCTGTCTCATTTCAATACAATTCCAATGTTAAAGCAGTTAGATAGTAAAACCAATATTGCGAACAATCTTAATCTGTCAAGGAACAAAAATTACCTCCATTTGTTTCGCAGAATCAGAATCGAAATCATCTAACCTCTTCACAATTGCAAGGAACTTATCACTGAAACGAGCACTGTAAATACTGCCGGACTCTCCTTGACACAATAAGTTACTTTCATTGAAGTTATTCGTTGCAGCTTCTAGTGCTCGGTACTCAAAGATTGTAACCACGGAACCGTTTTTAACATCTGATGAATTGAGTTTATTTACGGCTGAATTCAATTGCAGTCCATTTCCTATATCTTCGCATAAATCAATAATGACAGAAAAAAATCTTAAATTCAAATAAATAAGGTAATGTAATAATATTAGAAACACACAAAGAAAAAACAGAATTTTTATTTTCTTTCTCTATGACATTGATAATGTGGATTTAAGACAACAAAATTTATTATGATACCTCTCCATAAGCACATAATTAAGCTATCAATGAATAAATAATAAGGAAAAATCCGAAACAAGATTATAGATGTACCCGAATTCGCAGCGTTCTTCTTATCGCACTTGTTTAAGTTTCTATGCCGATAGATGCAGAAACAGATAACGAAAATTAAAACTGACGCGAGGAGCGTTGTGGAGACAATGAGTGCAGCAAGAATTCTCTTGTTTACATCCTGGTGGTGCACTACTTTCACCACTGAGATCCCTGTTTCACCATCAACAACTTGAATAAAACGTGTTCTACAAAAATCAGACAGATAATGTAAAACACAGACACATCATAATCTAAAGCCATGCATTGGAAGAAGAAACAACCAGAATCGCTATCAATGTATGGAAATTTTGTTTTGTCTTTGAACAAGAATTGCTTTTGCAATTTCAGGAGAGTGGTGTCTCCTGTGGCTTAGAACTTTTTTGGCTTCCGATTTCCAATTAGTCAACCCATCATTGGGTTTACAATATGGACTTTGAATAGTCAATACTCAAATTTCTGTCTGCAACACTAGTTTCTTTAGTTCCGACAAAGAAAGTCCGGAGAAATTTGTCTGTAAGCAAAATTCAACCACAAATTTCGGCAGATTTGACGGAAACTACCAACTTGCTCCAATTTGTCGTCCATTTGGCAAGAAAAAATCTAACTTGCACGGATTTGTGCTGCAAAAATTTCATCTTTTTCACATTTTCAGCATTAAGTGGAGAAACAAGACCGCCCTACATGAGAATGTTGAAGAGAACAGCCTGGAGAGAGAGATAGAGAAGTACCAGGAGAGTGAGCGTCCATGTCTGAAGAAGATTGAAAGCGAACAAGAAGACGAAGTTTCGGGTTCGAAACGGTAGAAGCAGAAGGCTCTGGTCGGGCATTGGTAGCGATAATGGCTGAGAACGACGAAATGACTACCAACCACACCGACAGTGGAAGAAGAAGATCCATGGAGGGAGGGAGTCAAAGAAGGGAGAAGTGTGTTGAGCTTGCTGAGCAGAGAAGGAAAAAGAAGAGGATTGTGTTTTGGTGAGTAACTTCGAAATCTATCCTTCGACAAAGGGACTGTTGGCATGGACACCAAGAAACCGCTTTTTAATCTTTTCTTGCAATAATTAAGTATTGCGCCAAAAAAGAAACTGCTTTATATATAATAGTAAAACTTGGCAAAAAACAAAAAAAGAGTACAATTGTTATTAGTTATATACTTATATGTAATATAATGATAAAAACTATATAAGCTAATGGGTTTTTTACAAAAAAAAAAAAAAGAGACGAAACCTTTCTTATGGACATTTTTTTCGAGGCAAAATGTGCACTTATTCTCTTACGACTATAACGGTGCGTTTGTTTGACGGAATTCGGAATACGGAATACGGAATAGGAATTGGGAATAAGGAATAGGAGTTAAGAATATGAAGTTGTTTTTTTGGTGGAATTGAATAGAACGGAATAAGGAATTCTGTTGTTTCTTTGGTGGAATTGTGTACGGAAAAGGAATGGAATGTGGTAAAATGACATATTTGCCCCTCTTTGTATATGTATAGTATATAATAAAAATAATTTGTATTAATTAATTATAAAACTTTAAAATATTAAAAACGTTTATTAAAAAAAAATAATTTAAAAACGAATTTTTTTTTTTAAATTTTTTTAAAAAGACCAATTTATTAATTCTATTTAAAAAAATAAAGAATGTAAACATGACCACATACATAATACATCTTACATACATAATACAAAATGTTGTTAGTCACCACATACATTATATAGAACGTGGGTTTGTCCTTAATCAGTTTAGTAAATCATTATATAAACATTGTTAAATTGAATTGTTTTATTATTTTAATTTAATTTTAAATACTAATTTTGATTTTGGTATTTTTTTTGAATTTTCAGTTTAAATAAAAAAAACACTCAAAAATCTATAGTACAAAGTAGGGGGAATAATAAACACAGTTGTTGATATGTCCGAGTGGTTAAGGAGACAGACTTGAAATCTGTTGGGCTATGACCGCGCAGGTTCGAACCCTGCTGTCAACATTTGCAGAAGTTGTTTATCAGAATTAGCTTATGGCACGCTTGTAAATTCTGCAAAATGGCGAGGGCAATTTGGTCTTTTTGCATCTGATTCCGGATTCCGACCCGTGTGGGCTTAGGGAATCCGAGGTTTTTACCCGGATTCCCTAAGCCCGGACCGCCCGGATTCCCTAAGCCTTAGCCACTCCAATTCTGTGAAACGAACGGGCTCATATGGATTCCTTAAACCCAAATCCGGGCCTAATCCAGAAAACGAACGGGCCATAAAGCCTAAACTATAAAGAACAAGAGCATCCATGTTGACTGTTGGCCGTTGGGTTGGGTAGAAGAGAAAAGGAGTTGGCCGCTACCCCAGCGAATATCAAATAAGGGTTTTAAATTGAAGTTAATGCAAAATTAATAGTTTAATTAAAAATAAGATTCATGGAAATTTAGATGATATTATATTTTTAACACGTCATTAATCCGTCTGTATAATTCTTTTTAAAATAAATAAGAACTTATATTATAATAGATGCTTATTAATTTGTATTTTACATAAAAAAAATCAGTGGATCTATCTTTAAAAATAATATGATTTTTTCATTAATTTGTTACACTAATTAATGTATAAATGTGTCATATTATATTTAATTAGAAACATATTCAAATCTATTTTGTACGTATAAAGAGAGTTTTAAGTTAGAGTGTTATTAAAAATAAAAAATAAAATAAAAGTTAAAATATTATAGTAAATATTGAAAGCTGCATAAAAAAAATATGAATTTTCTTGCACGGATTAAATTATTGATTGTTTCACATGAAAAAAATACTATGTAAATACAAAAAACTCCAAAATTAATTTAAGCGTTCAGAATTAAATATAATAAGTTGTGTTATTATCTGAGGTTGTACATTTGTTTAATAAGATAAAAATAAGTAATATATTTTAGCATGTAGAAAGAAAATTAAAAATAAGAGAAAATTATTGTTATCACTTCCCTCTTTAATTATTTTGTTCTTCTTTCTTCAAATAATTGCAACATCAAATAAAATTGCACATATGTATTTTAAAGATTTTTTCTAATTATCCGAGATCTATTCATTTTTTAGCTTTTTATATTTTAGTACTTATCTTTCTCAGCGTGTAATATGAATTACTTCATAAATTGGTGATGAATAAATTTAGTAATTTTCGAATTATTATTTTCCTCAATAAGTAGTTGCTTTCATGACAGCTCTCTCCATCACCCAAATTAAATCATATGCACAACTCTCATGTGAACTCTTTGTTGGAGTCAACTTCTCTCTTTTTCATTTGCTTATTTTATATTAAATTACAGAAGTACACATACTATTTACGATTCGATGGTAACGGGGTAACATATTCTTTATATCATTATTATCCAAACCGAACCTGCGGTCCGGCCGGGAAACGGACCCGCTTTGGTTCAGATAAAACACCGTTTTGCAAATAAACAGTGTTTGAACCGATGTGAACCGACCTATTTTTGAAAAATCGATCGGCTTTTTAAAAACTTATCGGTTTCCGGTTCATGTTTTGGGATGCTTTTTTTTACAGGACAAACGGTTTTTTCGGTAAATCGATTGATTTTGTTATGCACAAACCGATTGGTTTAAAGCAGTGTTAAACCGACTAGGTTAAGTTTCTTATTCTCATTTGTTGATTTGTTCAGTAAGGTGGAGGGGATGGGTGGGGATGAGAGGCAGGGGTGGATGACTATAAGGAGGAGGGAGAGGAAGGGGGAAGGGCGGGAGGTCGAGGGCAGGGGATGTGTGCTGGAGATGGGGTAGAGCTGTCCAAACCTCTGCGAAAGAGGGGACGGTGCATGCTCAAACGGTCTTTCACCGCGCAAACCGTTGCTTTTTTATCTAATTTTAAAATATCAATTCACATGTTCATATGCTTTCTATATTGCATGAATCTTGCCTTTGTAGCTCACCCCTTTGTTGGATCTTCATCGCCTCCGGTGCTCATCCCCTCTGTTGGATCTTCATCGCCTCCGGTTCTAGGTGAGGGGTTGAAGAGACTCAAAATCGAGTGCTTTTCATAGTTGTTATTTCCCCATCTTCTTACAACATCATCTTGGGTTGAACCACCATTAACCCCAACAAGATGATCCCCTATACAGTGCATCAAAACATGAAGTTCCCCACTTCTTACGGAATTGGAGAGGTCTTGGGCGACCATACGACTTCGAGAAGTTGGTACGCCAACTGCTTAAGGAGGAAAAATCATCAAGAAAGGCTCACCATTGAGACTGAGGTCGACCCGAGGGAGAAAAACCAAGGCCATCACCGGTTGAGGATATGATCGATGTAGAGGTGGACAACCCTGACAAAAAAATGAGGATCGAAGCAACACTTGCCATCGAACATAACACTGTCCCGACAAGGAACTCTCCATTTGAATACCCAACGACATGAAAAATATCAACACACACATCTCCTCGCATGAGTTAAAGATCGACACCGCCATAAAATCTATCGCTCGGAAGAGGAGGGCTCTAGGCAATGAAAAATGGTTGACAGTAAGAAAATAAGTGGGAAATCTATTAGACATATTTTTTTAAGGAAATATGTTTTCAAGTATGGGTGGACAACCCTGTCTCATGAAAACTCCATCGCTAAATAACAACTGTCTGTAAATTTTTGGGGACCTCAATAAGGCATGCCCAAACGACACCTACCCTCTACCCTAAATAAACCAGTTGGTAGATGCAACGTTGAGACAATAGATGTTAAGTGTTAAGGATGCTTACTAGAACTAAAAACAGATTAGGATGCATCTATCTAATGAAGCTCACATTGCCTGCTATGTTGAAAGTGGTAAACTCTGCTACAAGGGCATGCTCTTTAGAGTAGTTAACACGGGGGCTACCTATCAAGGATGATCAACAAGATCTTCAAGAATATGTTGGGGCTTAACATAGAGGCCTACATGAATGAAATGTCAGTCAAATCCATTAAAGGTGAGATGCACGTATGAGACCCCCGAGAAATTTTCGATTGCACGTGCCTAAACAATGTTTGTCTTAACCCCTCTAAATGCGCATTTGGGTAAAATTTGAAAAATTCATGGGATCATAGTAAGAGATCATGGGATTGAGGAAACCCAGAAAAGTTGAAGGCAATCGAAGAGATGATGTCAATGGCATGCCATACGAAAGTCCAATGCATGAATGGTTACTAGACACATTAAATTGGGTAATATCAAAGACAAGTGATCAAGTACTTTCACATTTTCACTATTTCACATTTTTCGAGCAAATAAGAAGTTTGAATGGACAACTGAATGATAGGAAACTTTTCAAAAACCAAGAAAAACATGCAATCTCTGTCACTCACACAAATCATATCTCAAACGAGTTTATATTTTTGTACTTATGCATTAACAATGTTGGGGATAGTGTGGTTCTTCTTAAGGAGGTAAGGGACCAACTCCCTCTATTTACTATGTAAGGAAATTATATGCTTCAACTGAAAGAAATATATTGTTATTAATAAGTATCTTTATTCATATTGTCACTGGAAAGTTATGTCCTTATTTCCACGAGCACGAAATAACAGACTTAACCAACAATCACTTAAACACTTCCTACAAAAATGAGACCTCGAAAATGATGTTGAACTAGGCAATATAATTAAGTGAATTGAGAGTGAAATTTGCACCAAAGCTGTCATAAAAGGACAAGACCTCGCATACTTCTCAATCAACAACTGCAAAAATGGGTTAAAAGAAGTAATACTTAAGCAACCATTGAATAAATCAGAAACATGGGAATTATAAACAGACGAATCCTTCTTCAACGATGAATTAAGGGTTGTACTAGTCCTAACACCAACAATATGTGAACCCCAAAATACGTGAGCACCCTCACGTTTAAAGAGATCAACAATTATCTCAGAGTAAGGAGTGACTCTCAACTTGTGGTCAATCAAGTTAAAGGCAAATACGCAAGTAAGGGGAAAGGATGAATAAGTACTTGAGAATCACTCAAGGCTTAATCAAGGGAATAAAAAACTTTTCGGTAGAGGACAAACAAAGGGAAACCAATCAATTAGGAGACTCCTTATGTAAGATCAATTTTGAAGAAGCTTGCCCACGAGAAGTTCAATTCGTGGAAAAATCTTTACCCAGTTGTTGAAAGCAAAGAAAAATTCTTCAATATTGAAAAACAAGTATATTGGATGACAAGAATATATGACTATATAAGGACTAAAGCTCTACCCAAGTCCAAAGTGGAAGTGACAAAAATCCAATGTACGGCATCGAGCTACCTAATCATTGATAAAAAACAAAAAATATAAGCGGAGATACTCAATGCCTTATCTATGATGCAATACCTGTCAAGAAATACAAAGGGTACTAAGAGAAGTCCATGAAGGGGTAGTTTCATGCCTTGAAGGCATCCGGCCCATAATGCGAAATACCGCCAGATTGGGATATTGTTTACCCACAAGGAACAGGGAAGTCATGACACTAATACATAAATGCGAGACATGTTACAATTTTGCACCAAGCATTGGACAAGTACCGGTAGATCTAACCCCAAATAGTGAACACCTGACCGTTTACCAAATGAGGCATACACTTGTTGGGGCCCTTCCCAATCACCACAAGAGAAAGGATCCATATTATAGTAATGATATATTACTTCTCCAAATATACCAAGGCTAAAGATCTCGCATCAACTACTGAATTCCTAGTGATATAAGTCTTGAAGGTAAATATTTTCTTCTAATATGATATTCACGGATTCCTCTTCAACGTAGAAGGTACACTGTGGATCAGAAATTGTTGAAAAAAGAACAAAATGATTCTTTTGTCCATTTAGAAATTTCGAAATATAAAGAAACAATTAATTAATTAACTCTATCAAGAAACGAGCCTGAGTTGATGTATCATAAGGGATTTACCTGATTTTGCAGGTAAAAATCTTAAATGATTTTGTGAGGAACTATGCATCATCTCTTCAGATCAGTTTATCATCCGCAACACAAATAACCCAATCGAGTAATCTTAATCGAGGGATTATCTCGAACGAGTTAAGAAGAATCCTAAATAACAAGAGTGGTTGAAACCAATACCATAACTTTTGTCCTCCAGTATATAAAGGGATCCGTACAAAAACATTTACCATAAATTTCCTACTCTCAACTAATAGTATGAAATATACCTTTTTATGAGGGACGAAAGGAATGTTTCCCGGATCAAGACCACACCTCTTCCTTGCCTTGACAAAACTATATTATGAGAGTGATCTCATACCATGCTTCATCCCTCGTAACACTTGACACACATTGAACGATTTTCAGAGAAAACCCTAAAACCGCCTAACATAAAAGGCTTATTGCATAAAGACCCATAGAGGCTAGATGCATGCTAGGAATGATTGAAGGGTTCGCTAAAGAAAACTTAGAAGTAACAGAAACACTCACCAAGGGAAGATACACAAAGGTTAAAGGCCACTCGAAAACATGATTGAAAGTCTCGCAAACTAAGATCCCTATGAGATCAAGGTTACCTAAAACGCGATTGAAAGACTCGCCAAATAAGGTATTTTCGAGACCAATACATGAATGTAATCGAAGGGTTCTCTAAACAAAGGTGTGCATCAGTCGTGGCCGCATAAACTAATTAAAGGTAAAAATCAGACAATAATAATTTTAACTCGAGTTTTTGGACAATTGTTGGATACTAGGCGACGTCGTGGGACTCTGACCCTTATCTTGAGGAGCACTTAGATAAGGGCGATAGGCCACTTCCTATAATATGGTTCACAAATCTAGTCCCTAAAGTGGTGTATGTCTACATAGTTCGCTCACCTAAAGGAGAATTTATTACTCTTAAAGATATACTTTATTATTAACGGATAAAAACACGCTTAATACTCATATATATAACGAGATATAAAGAAACAATATCATGAAACCAACTTAACCCTATACATCAATGTTGGGTTTATCAATATAAAATCTCAATACTCTCATGAAACACATTCTCTACATTCAGTATTATCACCAAACACATTGTACTCATTTAAGCATCAGGAACGAGTATATATATATATACATATATATATGTATATTAATATATTAATTTGGCTAAGTCTTCTCAAATTTTGACAAACAATAAAATAGGTCGATTACATGTTAAAATAAAGTAGTTTTATTGCTCTATCTCAACCTACATCTTTCGTTAATGACATGACAATGACATGTAAACAAAGTTAGGTACTTAGAAATCCTCCAAGCATCCTCATTGCATCTCAGAAACCGTTATGTTCTTTTTGCTAATTTTTTGTAATTAATAATAGTTTGATTGATAATAATTCACTACAAATACTAAAAACAATTAGTAACAAAATGAACCAACACACCTAACAACAAATTAAGAACAATAATTTGAAGCATTCGTGCCACATGATAATCAACTTTCGGATTGATGAGCCAACAACGGTGTTATGAGAGATTCCATCAAATGAAGCTATAAAGGAATGCTTTGAAATGCGTAATTTGGAGGAATTTAAAAAATATGGGAAAAAATATATTTATGCATGCTTTGATTGAATCATAGTGATGATTTCTTAGGAAAAATGTAGGCAATTTTCCTACATTCCTTTTAGGATTATCATCGTTCACTCTAAGATATTTGTTTTTCCTTATTATATAATAATTAAGATTTATATTGTGATTATTACATACATAAGTCTATATATATATATATATATATATATTTTCGAATTCTGAATCTTTAATTTTGAAACATACCTTAAATATTTTATTTAGTTATATATAATATTAAACTACAAATATTATTGTATCTATTCCTTAAAATGCCTTAGTAATTACTAATTGTTAAATTTCCTAAATTAGTTTTTTTTTAATGTATACATTATTATTAAAAATATATCATCTATCTATCTATATCCGAATTATGAATCTTTAATTGTGAAACATACCTTAATATGTAATTTAATTATATATATTATTAAATTACAAATATTATTGTATATGTTCCTTAAAATGCCTTAGTAATTACTATTTGTTAAATTTCCTGAATTATTGTTTTTTAAAGTATATATTATTATTAAAAATAGATTATCATCTCTCTCTATATATATATATTCGTTGTAATTCTCAATTGTTAATATTTCTTAATTACAAATTCATTTATAATTATAGTATATATTTAAAATTAGCATGTAGACATCATAATGTTAAAATTATACTACTATAATAACTCATATATGAAATCATAAATAGGAATAGAAAAGTAGAATAGTGATTTGAATGAAACTACTAAATTAATACCTTAATTTAAGAGTAATTACGATATATTGTACTACTAATGACTATATATCTTTATACCATTTTATACTTAATTAAGTTAATTCCACATTACTAACCGTATAACAATATATTAATTATTAATGTATATATATATATATATATATATATATATATATACTATGGTAGTTTTTTTAATACAAAATAATTATTTATCAATAATTATTTAAATTAACTTAAAGGTTAATAATAAATGTTTAGTGGTTGTTATTTGAACTTATGCAAAACCTGATAAATTCTTAAATTTATTTTGGATATGAAATTCTTAAGAGCTTCATTTTTTTATGAAATCAACTTAAAATTAAAATTCATAGTTTCATATTGTTTTTTTAAATAATTAGTTTATATTCAATATAATATAAAAATGTTAGATATGAACATCTTTCTAAATAGGGTTAATGGTCAAAGTGCCTCCTAAAATTTGGCCGAAATTTAATAATCCCCCTTAAGTTTAAAATTTGAAATTTTAGTCCTAATGTTTGGACAAAATAAAAAATTCCCCCTTTCCGTCCTAAGTCCGTTTATTTGAGACGGTAAACTGACATGTGCCTAGCACGTGACTTGACTTAAATTTTAAAGACCAAAATGCCCTTATGTCAGTGTGTAGAAGAACGTAACTGCATGTAAGATTATTTGAAATATAATATGTTGAACCTGTTTAATATTCCCCCCTAAAGTTTGTAAAGTTAACCAGTTTTCATCCAGCACCACCTTTTGAACAGATTGATGTTATATAACCAAAACCCTTCAAATACATCCGACATAATCAGAAATTGCATGTTTGAACATGTCTCAAAAGCTAACACATACCAAAATATAACATGTTTGAAGTCTTTTTCCACCTAACACATAGAAAAACCTAAAATGACACCAACTTCGTACATTTACATCTTTTCCTTTCCTTTCCTAAACATGGTTTCTTGACTCGGTGCACTATCTTGTGTGGAAGGAGGACCTCCTGTTCCTTGACTTTGCTCTTCCTGTTGGGTCCCTTTTTTAGACTTCTTTGTTCCCTTTCCGCATGATCTAGCATTATGCCCAATTTGATTGCATTTTCCACAATGTTGGAGGTCCCCCGTTTTTCTGAGTTTTCCCGAATTGGCTTCCCAGGAGAACTTACTTCAACATCATGTATCAAAACAGTTCCATCTTCAAGTCCCAGAGCAACGGCCTTGCCATCTGGACACCAACATATTGATAATATACATTTTCCTGCAAATTAAAACGATGCAGTATCACCTTAGAATCTTCTGTGACCATGGCAAGCAAGTGCTTTTCCGGGTTCCATTCAGCGAGTTTTATATGTTCAATGAATGTTAGCTATAAATTGCTTGTCAAAAGGAAACTCAAGCTTAAGAAGAGAACATAACAGAAACAAACTTGAGAGGTAAGTGGCTTATCAAATTGAATCTGAAATGGAATCAAACGTTGTTGTTCTCCTTCATCAGTCTCCATACTAATCAACGCTATGAAAGTTACTGTAGAAAAAACAGCAATGAAGGATGACACTTAACTGGAATTCAGAAACAGTAAAGCACACAAGCCGTTAGTTTAACAATTACAAGTGAATTAGAGAAACTTAGTTGAACTTTCTATTGAAACTAAAGGAGAATCAGACCATTCATATACTGTCAGTCATTATCTTATTCCGACAATGAATGTAACAAAATAGCAGGATTGAACTAAATTCAAAGTAAATGCAATGCAGATGACTATCTACTTTTTTAAATGCAACAATAAGATCAATCTTTTCAAAATCGAACATCTAGAACATAGTTACTCAATTCGTTTGAGAAACCCCAAACTACGAATTGGTACGAGCGTTCCCAAATTGGGTGCGGTCACCGACCAATTCGCCATTTTGGGCGATCCAAATCACAGCATGATGTAGTTGAAATGCAAGCAAATTAATTAGAGAGAAACTTGTCTGTGACGTGCTAATCCATGTCTGTCGCCCTTGATTGAGTTTCTCTTAGATTTGAAATGAAGAACAACTGCAGCATGAAGAATTGATGTCTGTGGCTTTGTTTCTAGGGTTTGAAATTAGTGAAGTAACGATGGAGAAACTGACATAAGGGCATTTTGGTCTTTAAAATTCAAGTCAAGTCACGTGCTAGGCACATGTCAGTTTACCGTCTCAAATAAACGGACTTAGGAGGGAAATATGAAATTTTTTATTTTGTCCAAACATTAGGACTAAAATTTCAAATTTTAAACTTTAACAAGGATTCTTAAATTTCGGTCAAACTTTAGGGGGCACTTTGACCATTAACCCTTCTAAATAATAAGCTATATGCAGTTATTATTATTTCGAATTAAAAATTTACTCAATAATACTTACGTAGTTAATTATTACTATAATTTTTTTTATAATTTGAGAAAGTGATTTGAATGAAACATTTAAATTAATACCTTCATTTTAGAGTAATTATGATGATAGGGTACTACTAATGACTAGATATAATACTATTTTATTCCTAATTTTGTTTTGACCAAATGTTATTCCTAATTAACTTAATACTCAATTAATAACAGTTACTAATACTTATTTCTGTCAATATTAAAGTTTTTTCACTAACTCAAACGTATAAAAAGTTTAAAGTAAGAACTTCAATTAACATGAATTCAATTTGATACTCAATTTATATATTAGTTTTATATTGCTAATTGTCTAGATTTTCTTATAGGATTTGCACTTTGCATTGACGTGACAATATTCATTACGAAGATTTTTAATTTAATAAAATATATGGATCTAAATTATTATTTCTTTTTATCTACATGACTATATATTTGTTACAAACTATAAATTTAGAGTTTTCATCGCAATGAATATTGTCATTTTATTTCAAATCCATTAAGAACATTTAGGCAATTAGAACTAATATAAACATATATTTACAAAAACATGGTTCAAAATTGCTGTTTTATTCTCTATAGCTATATTTTCTATAAAAAAAACTATAACTTTGAGTTTGCTTCAACTTGATAGATTTATATTTTATGTAGTTTTTCAATTAGTTTTGTCGTTTATAAATTTTGCGTATGTTAATATATTTAACAATTATAGTTTTAATATAAAAGTATATAATGTTTTTGTCGTATAAAGTATACACTCTTTTTTTTTTTCAAAGTACGTTCGTAATATGATTTATATTTGAAGTGTTGGATTATGTAATATACATGCAATCGATATGGTAAAACATAATCACATATAATTAAGTTACCTCTGGATTGATTGCCTTAGCGGAAGCGGATCTGCCTGAGGTTGGGATCACGGTCTGTCGGACGGGAGGACACACCACGGGTTAACGGGCAGTGACCTAGTTTTCCACAGTTGCCGACCTCTGTCTAAACTGTGGGTGGCTATCTAGTTTTGTTCCTTCTATTTTCTAAGGAGAGCACCCCATATATATATCGATATTTAGAGGGATAGGGTTTACGGTCAGTATCATATACCGGGCTTACCTGAATGGGCTCCCACTTATGGGCGACCCATTAACCTAAATTCAACATCTCCCACTCGCACAAAGTAGGGGCGCTCATTCATCAAGCCAACACCTAGGAGAACGAATTCTCATTACACAGTTAAGTCACATACGAGGAGGCAGTCGTGCGACCGGCATGCACTACGAGCAAGGTACTGCGCATCTGTTAGGAGTTGCAGTGACTCGTGGATCTCACACAATCAGTGGATTTGTGCCCTGCACCCTTGGCCATGTAATTTTTCTCAAGGTTTGACCACACAATGATCTTTCAAACCTATACATCTGCATTGTGCCCACAACCGCAGCCTATGCCGCGATTGACGGCCGTCTAGTGGACACAACATTGAGAAGATCCCATAATGACCATCCCCTTCCCACGAAACCATCAGCACAATTCAACTCGCTTTTCTAGAAACAAGTCCAGGGTACTTGTGAGCGCACCCATCGAGCACGGAATAAGATAGCAAATATTGAACTGAACCTCAAGTCTCTGTTCAGAGTAATGAGGGTACGTACGTGGCTCTTACGCGAAGAGCTCCGAGTCTCACACGACTCCGAGTTAAGATCATGTCTCGGGTCATACCCATGGTCGATTTTGGGTGCACCGCGGTATGGAACGCGCGCTACAGCATATCTCCTTTCCCATGGAGCATATGTCCAAATGTTGTACAAATGTCCATCAAGCACACAAAGTACCCGAATCAAAAGTCACAAAGACACCCATATGACCCTTTTAGTGGATGGACGGACCATAGTCCGTTGTAGTGCGAAAGCAGATAGCTCCGGACACAAAGTCCTTTCTGGTTATCCCGACGGACTTCCAAAAACTAGAAGCTATCACCAGCCTCACCCAGCCACAAAGGCATAGAAGCTATCACCCGTGTGAGAGAGTGACCAAATCCACTTTGACATATATTAACAAACAATCACAGAAATGAACACACAAAATACTCAAACTGCGAAAACATGCATACTCAAATATAATTCAAGTCAAAGAACATTGTGTGGGAAATATAATTAATGAAGTATATCAACTAAGTCTACACAGTCCTAGAGACTTCACATGCCTCAAAAATGACTCCCTCTTCAAGGGTTTGGTGAAAGGGTCCGCAACCATTTCTTCTGTAGAAAAATATTCCAAATGTATCATCTTGTGTCTCACCATGTCTCTAGCATTGTTGTACTTGATATCAATGTGCTTTGACCTATTGTGGTACTTTGGATCCTTTGTAGTGGAGATTGCGTCCTGATTGTCGGAGTAAACCAGGATCGGCTCAACTGGACTCCTACGGCTCAACAATCGATCCAGGAGCCTGCTCAGCCACATAGCCTCTTGAGTGGTCGTCGTAACAGCCACAAATTCGGCTTCCATAGTAGACAATGCGGTACAGGACTGCTTCTTGCTCATCCATGATATTACTCCATTGGAGAGCAAAAACACAAAACCCGAAGTGGATTTTCTCTCATCCAAGTCACCACCGTGGTCTGCGTCGATGTACCAAATTATCTGAAGATCCTCTGACCTCCGTAAATCTCCTCCAAATCATAGGGCATAGTTGACAGTGCTCTTAAGATATCACATGATCCTCTTTATTGTCTGCCAATGCTTTAATCTGGGGTCAGCTTGGTACCGACATACCATGTCGACTGCGTGACAGATGTTCGACCGAGTACACACCATTGCGTACATCAAGCTCCCAACTACGCTTAGATACGGACTATGTTTCATCTTGTCCATTTCTTCCTTAGTCTTCGGACGCATATCCATGTTGAGAGGTTCACCGATGGAAGATGGAGTTTCAATTGATTTGCAGTTACTCATGTTGAACAATTCCAACACTTTGTTTATGTAGCTCTCCTATGAAAGCCACAACTGCTTCTTCCGGCGATTTCTCGAGATCTGTATCCCAAGAATATATGCCACCTCACACATGTCCTTCATCTCGAATAGAAAGGACAACAAGATCTTAATCTGTGTGAGGAACTCCAAACAATTTCCGGCTATGAGTATGTCATTCACATATAGAGTCATAAACATAAATTTCGGTCAAGATCTTTTGGGGTACACACAATGGTCCTCATCCAACATGAGAAAACCATTTTCCACGACCAAATCATGAAATCTGTGGTACCACTGCCTAGAAGACTATTTCAGACAATAAATCGATTTGTGGAGTTTGCACACTAAGTGCTCATGATCTTTCTGCACAAATCATTTAGGTTGCTCCATATAAATCTCATCTTCTAACTCACCATTGAGGAAGGCGATCTTAACGTCCATCTGATGCAGTTCAAGATCTAGACTCGCCGTAATAGCTAGAATCAAGCGAATCGTGGTCATTCGCACTGTCGGTGAAAAGGTCTCCTTAAAGTCCACTCCCTCCTGTTGTGTATAACCTTTCACAAAAAGTCGAGCTTTGAGACGCTCAACAGTTCCAACGGCCTTTAGCTTTGTTTTGAGAACCCATTTGGCTCATATTGCTCTGCGTCCTCTCGGAAGGTCGACCAGTGTCCAAACGCTGTTCTTCCCCATAGATTTTATCTCATCCTTCATTGCTTTCATCCATTCTTCCTGAAAGGGTACATTGAGAGCGTCTCTAACGGTTTTCGACTCGAAAGCTGTCTCATCAGATATTAGGGTGTTCAGTTCTCCATCACCTTTGAACATATATCGTCGGGAGGGAAACTTCTGTCATAGCCCACAGACTAACAACTCACTACTGCCAGGGGTACGACCATGATTGCTCCCACTGGGAATGAGATCCATAATGCTCCCACTGTCAACAAGATCATCAGGAGTGAAATCTGTTTCATTCGCTCCAGGAAGATGTGAATTTGACAGATGACGAACTGATTCATCCTCTGCAACTTCATCTCTCCCACTCGAATTAACATGTATCTGCTCAACTTGATCTTGCATCTCATATAGAGATCGATCTAAACCGATCTCTCCCTTCTTCGGAAATTCATTCTCCAAAACGTCGCGTCTCGTGATTCGAACTCGGAAACACTCCCACTGTCCAGCTCGGCTATAAACACATATCCCTTGGAGGTTTCAGAGTAACCAACAAAGATACTTTTCTTTCCTCTAGGTCCAATCTTCCCAAACTTGTTCGAGGAATCATGGGTGTAAGCGGCGCACCCCCATGGGCGCATACGGCTAAGGTCCAGACTTCTTCCAGTCCAAAGCTCGTATGGAGTGGAGTTAACCGTTTTCGTCGGCACACGGTTCAGGATGTAGGCAGCAGTTTTCAAAGCATCTCCCCAAAAGAAAATTGGCAATTGAGCCTGCGCCATCATCGACCGAACCATGTCAAGGAGCGTCCTATTGTGCCTCTCTGCAACACCATTTTGCTGAGGGGTGTAGGGAACCGTCAACTGATGAATGATCCCCTTTTGGGTGCATAGGTCGTTTAATTCCACTGAAAGGTACTCTCTTCCACGGTCAGTGCGGATGGTCTTAACCTTCAGATCTAACTGATTCTCAACTAAATTAAAAAATGATCTGAAGCAACCTATTGCCTCAGATTTATGAGAGATCAAGTAGACGAATCCATAACGAGTATAATCATATGTAAATGTGATGAAATATCTTGCTCCATGCCGAGCCCTAACACTGAGAGGGACACAAACGTCAGAATGAACTAATTGCAGTGGATATTCAGCTCTTGGGGCCTTACTAAAAGGCTTTCGGGTGATCTTTCCTGCTAGACAATTAACACACGTAGACAACGCCACATGCGGAATGTTGGGCAGCAAGCCCCTTTGGCCCAGCCGCTGCATTCTATGTTGGCCAATATGACCTAATCTAGCGTGTCAATCATTCACATCGCAAACATTTCCACGAGTAGAAGAAATCATGAAATTATTGTTGCATGAATCCAAATAAAAAACAATAAATCCACCAGAAAATATCCCCAAACCAAATAGAGTTTGACCTAAAGATAATTGGACTGAAAGTTCATGAAAAGACAATGTGAAACTAAGTTTTAATCCTAAGACTGAAATAATATTCTGGCGAATCCGCTGAGCATAGAGGACATCATGTAAGACTAGGACTTGTCCACCGCGCAGACGCAGCTCACAAGTTCTAATCCCTTCGACTTCAACACGAGAGTTGTTACCGACATAAATCCACCCAGTCTTCCGCGGAACTCTCCGGTACTCGATGAAAGCGTCTCGATCCCTAGCTATGTGGTCTGTCGATCCTGAATCCAAAATCCACATAGGACATGATTCAACCAACATAACAGTACTAGAAACACAAAGTTCGCTAGAATTTCCAAAGAGATATACCTGTCGCGTTGGTTCAGGACATGCACTCGCAATGTGTCTATTTTGGCCACAGTTGAAGCATTTCCTAGACTCATGCTTCCTGGATTTGCGCGGACGCTTCTGCTTTCGGAGGAGCATCAGTCTTTATCTTCTTTGCCATTGGTGCACCTGCGACTGCACGCCGTACACCACTCCCTCGCTTATGACGATTCTTCTTAGGTCCAGAGAATGATTCCATATGAACTTTAGCCTTAGGCCCTGTAGCCTTGAGACGTTCCTCTTCCAGCTCAATGTGCCTTCAAACGTGTTCAAAGGTGTTGAGCCCTTCAGAGTGAGTCATTTGAATCTTCATCTGTTCCCAAGAGTTAGGCAAAGATCGGATCACAACCTAGATTTGTTGCTCATCGGTCAGGGGTTGACCGACCTCCTTGAGTTCCGCGATCATGTTAGCCATGTGCCTCCGATGCTGTCTCATGGAGTGCTGAGGATTCATCTTGTAAGAATCAAATTTGATGTTGAGCGAATGCAGCTGAGCAGTTGTATAGACACCCAATCTATCATGAAAAGCATCCCACAGCCCTTTAGCCGTGTCTTCCAGCTCAAATTCACACAGAATATCATCATCCATTGTACTCAACAATGTAGCGCGCGCCTCAGCGCCCTTGGCCTCCCACTCATCATAGAAGGTCTTCTGCTGATTCGTTAATCCAGTGTCGGGTCTTTTCTTGATCTAATTGATGTGGTCAATCGACCTTTTCTCAATCAGGACCATCTGTATACGCTTACTCCAGATTTTATAGTTATCACCGTTAAGTCTCAGACCTTTGTTCAGCTCATCGATGATGTTCTTCGTGGCGTCCATATCTCACTAACTAAATGAAATTTGATTAGGATTATGGAGACACAAGGAACAATGTTCTAAGGCATGAAAAAAAAAGTCTCAAATTAACAGGACAGACTCTAGAACATACTTAAATTCGGAGGACAACCCTAGCTATGCCGAGAAGCACTCCCCGTTTCTAAGCATGTCCTAAAGTCACTACTATCAATCGAAACACAATCTATACAAACAGTCTTTAAGGGACCGGATTCAAACAGATCGCACTAAGCGTTCAACTCTAACATAAGACGATTGTCCTAGTATTTTTCATGGACATTCAGAGAACCTCGTAGACTAACTGACCGGTTCACACTTAAGAACATATTCCCAAGTGTAGTTCGAACTTATCCAAACTTCTGAAAGGCTACTAAAACAATCCTAAAGGTTTGCTACCTAGACTATGCCAAATCTAGATCTCCCTACCAAGGTAATCTATCCTATGCAAGTAAGGTAACAAACCACACAATTTAATACACACACATATATATTGAAATCTTTCAAAAATTAATTAATTTGGGGCTAATTTATAATTTCCAAAACTTTGAGGACCAAAGTGACTCTAACCAAAATTAATTAACATGTTAGACCAATTTTCACACAGTATGTTGGGATCTCATCAAGTCATAACCTAGTCAATTCTACCAGTCATGCAGTCAAGAGCCAAGAATATAAAGTAAGGCAAGACTACCTACCCTCCATAAAACACAAAGTAAACCAGGGAACTGAAGGAACCCACACAGCGTTCTACCTATCCAGTCATGCATCATTAAATAGTATAAGACTCTCCCAGCAATTAAATTGATCTAACAGTTAATTTAATTAGCCCAAAATAATTATTAATGAAAGGGTTCAGGCACAATTACCGGATATAACATACCACTAAGACCCACTAGGGATCCAGGATCAGAACCAAATTTGTTTCGGACCAATTCAGGTAGCCCAAAGCCTCTGAATGAGCTCAGACCGGGTTGAACAGCTTTTAGCCATCCAAACCGGACTAAACCGGACTGGTCAGCCTCTGTCAACCGGTCCTGGCTGAACCGGCTGGTCACCCTCTGTCAACCGGACCGGACTGAACCAGACGGTCTAACATTTCAGACCGGACCGGGTTAAAACAGGTCTGGTTCAACGTATTAAACCAGACTGGTCTGGACCGGTTTCCTCGGATCGGTCCAGAACAGGATCATCTTCTTCGCTGCACTGCTAGGGTTTGCTAAACCCTAGTAGTGAGCCGCCGTCGCCGCCATCATGTGGCCAGCCACGAAGGCTGGCCACGGGGGGGGGGGGGGGGGGGGGGGTCGGCCATCACTGGCCGACCAAACCTCAGCCTCTAGAGACTGGAGTCGTGGCCACAAAGGTTGCGGCATCCAGTTGCAGGGCCACAACCACGAAGGATATGGCCCCTGCCTGGGGTGGTCGCATCCACGGAGGCTGCGGCCCTTCCTTTAGCTGAGCCGCAGCCACGAAGGCTGCGGCTAGTCTGGGCGAGGCTGCGGTCAGCCTCAGCGTGACGGCAGTCACGGTGGCTGCGCCCACCAGGGGTTGCGGCCACCAGGAGCTGAGCCGCGGCCACGAAGGCCCCTGCAGCCCCTAAGTCGGCCTCGGAGTCGCTAAATCTGCAGCTGGGGCTCGTCGCGATCACAACTGACTGCGATGAGGATTTTTCTGAAATTCGACAATTTTCGGAAATCAACCTAACACGGCTCTGATACCAATGTTGGATTATGTAATATACATGCAATCGATATGGTAAAACATAATCACATATAATTAAGTTACCTCTGGATTGATTGCCTTAGCGGAAGCGGATCTGCCTGAGGTTGGGATCACAGTCTGCCGGACGGGAGGACACGCCACGGGTTAACGGGCAGTGACCTAGGTTTCCACAGCTGCTGACCTCTGTCTAAACTGTGGGTGGCTATCTGGTTCTGTTCCTTCTATTTTCTAAGGAGAGCACCCCATATATATATAGATATATAGAGGGATAGGGTTTACGGTCAGTATCATATACCAGGTTTACCTGAATGGGCTCCCACTTATGGGCGACCCATTAACCTAAATCCAACATGAAGTAAATATTTTAGTGAAATGATTAAATTAAACTTTCATTAAATATAAATAAAAGTTATGATATGAAGATATATTGTTTAAAATAAAGTATATACATATATATATGTTTTAATAAAATTAAATGATGTGGGTGATTTAATTATTTAAAGTATGTTTAAAACTTGTATAGTGACATATAAAACTTCTGTATTAACATTATAATTAATAAATTTACATCAAAATAAACAATCATTGCATATTTTTAAATAATTTTGGTTCTTCTATAATTCTTTTTTATAATTTATTTATAATTCATTATATGTCTTTAATTTTATATCAAATATTAATTTTAAAATGATTGTTATTTCAATTGATTGTTTGTACAATATTTGATATTTTGATGTACAATGGGGTGGGGAGATTAGTGCTAAATAAATATGAAAAATAGTGATACTTGATTTAAATACCTCATAAAATCTTTGCACTACAATTTCCTTAAATTGAATTAAGCATCCTCATTGCATCTCAAAAACCGGTATGTTCTTTATGCTAATTAATAATAGTTTGATTGATAATAATTCACTACAAATACTAAAAACAATTAGTAAAAAAATGAACCAAGACACCTAACAACTAGTTTAGAACAACAATTTGAAGCATTCGTGCCAGAGGATAATCAACTTCCGGATTGATGTGTCAACAACGGTGTGATGAGAGATTTCATCAAATGAAGCTATCAAGGAGACGACGCTGAAGGATTGTACTGCAACAAGAAATGTGTAATTTGAAGGAATTTAAAAAATGTGGAAAAAAATAGATTTATGCATGCTTTGATTAAATCATAGTGGTGATTTCTTAGGGAAAATGTAGCTAGGTAATTTTCCTACATTCCTTTTAGGATTATCATCGTTCACTCTAAGATTTGTTTCCCTTATTATATGATAATTAAGATTTATATTGTGATTACTACATACATAAGTCTATATATATTTCCGAATTCTGAATCTTTAATTTTGAAACATACCTTAAATATTTAATTTAGTTATATATATTATTAAACTACAAATATTATTGTATCTATTCCTTAAATTGCCTTAGTAATTAATTAAATTAAATTATTTATCTGTCATGTTATCATTTTATTTGTCACATCATCAATTATTAGTCTCATTTAACCGTAGTACTCTAAAACCAATAAAAAAAACTATATTATCATTTAACCGTAGTACTCTAAAACCAATAAAAAACTATATTACCTCATAATTAAACGAGTTCTACTATGTTACAACTTCCGTCAAATGTATTACATCATTCTAAACATTTTCCTTTATTTTAGTATTTCTAAAGCAAATTTTAAATCTGTCGTAAAAAATTAACTTAACTATTAAAATACTTTAATTTTAACACAATTAAGATTTATTCAATTTTAATATATATTAACATTTATTTACATGACAAATTTATACATATATATAAATAATTATAGTGATAAGTGACTAAAATTATTACAGGTAGAAAATTTATTACTATAATAGTGCAGTTAACAATATTTTAAAAAATTGGTACGAAAATCACAATAATCACTGCACTATTGTGGCCCTGATATAATTGGATCTAACACAAACAAAATTGCACCTAGAAAATATTGAAGCCCATCCATGAAACAAGAACATGTCTGTTTGGTGGAGTTAAATAATAACCAACCAAACCATTACTATGATTCCAACATAACATATGTATATATATAAATGAAATTCCGGGAAGAAAAATGCCTCTGAGTTGAGGTGAACATCTACTTCTACTTACTTTGCAAGTTGGCGAGGCCAACTTGATGTATATAACCTAACCTCCATGGATTAGTAGCAGCTGTTAGGATCTCTTCTATACTCCCTACAATATTATATTACCAAATGAATGATTCCCTTGTAGATTAGATTCCCCCGCAGATCCTCAGCTTGTTCCATAGATGGCTTCTGCAGCACAAGTATACTGATGATGATGCTCAAATGGTAAGTTCAGATCAGGCAGCTCACACACCGTCTCATATTTCTCAACTTTCATCACTTGATCATTTTGAACTTCTGAATACACTTCAGCACTTCCAAATTGTTGCAGATCAAGCTGTAGAGGAAAGGAGATTAATACAAAAGATTTACCATCTTAATCGATGCGACAAACTACCAACCTTCTTCCTCTTGAAGATTTCATTTTTAACCCGTTCTTTCTTGACCCTTTGGCGTAAGATTGCCAATTCCTGTAGCAGAAGAAGAGGTGATGATTCTTGTTGAGAAAAAAGATGACAGTAGTTGAATGAATACATACATTTTTTAGACTTCTTCTCTCCTTCAACAGATGGTCTTCCTCGACCTTAAGTTCGACCAGTGTCTGCAAGTATAAGAGCAAACTCTCTATTCAAACCCAGGATTCATAAGTAGATGTTCTGCAAATCATATATGATTCGATGACACATTGATGTGGGGTTACCTTTTTCTTCTTTACTCTCTTCAGTGTCTTCTTCGTTGGGTTACGGATTACTTTTAAGGAAGAGATCTGCGTACAACAAGTAGCATGAACAAAACTGTTCAATGTCGTATTCTGATTACAAACATAAATCGAACCAATGAATAATAGCAATAATCCATGGGCAATGTGACTCAAGATCACGTTAATTTCCTGACCGATTACACCGATCCCAACTTAGGTCGATACTGGTAGAGTGATAGGGTAGGGCCAAAGGGAAGGGATGACACGGAAGGCAATATGATTAGAATATAATATCATTATTCTTGTAATGAGACTGCACAACCAGAAACTACACCCGACCGCACACGATCCTTCCACCAGGGCCCCCAACTACTAATGAAGGTAGGTACTTCTATTCTACTTCTCCCGAACAACTCGCAGCCCTATCTTGCCACGACGACACGCCACCCATAAAACAATACAAAGTGGCAGGATATATGATAAGACGAATATGCCCTCCTCTAACCGTCCGTACTTCCTCCGCGCTTTGACCCACACAAACAAAGACGGAAGCTTTTGAGTTTTATGTCCATTTGATTTGAGACCAGGACGAAGACCAAGACTTTCGTCTAACCAAACAACACTACCCTTCGAATCAGGAGTTGTTGGATATTGGGAAAGGGGTAGAATGGTAATTTCGTGGAGGAATAAAGGGTTCTCTGCCAAAAAAGAGAGGTAGGTTTTGAACAAGATGGGAACATCTGACAGGTGCAGGTTAAGAAGAGTAACAGAGACGCATCTGTTTTATGTGACCGCTTTTTCTGTTGGGAATGGTATTTTCATCCATTAGGACGAGGAGAAGAAAATCCACCAACCGCCATCAACCCGCTAGCCTAAACTCGAAGCATTCATAATTACAATAAAGAACTTACGAAAGAAGCATAACTGTCAGCTAAGGAGCTTAAATTCTATTCTGCAAAAATATACCAAGACTATTGAAATGACAGAAAAGCCCCCTCGATGGTTTAGCATCCAAAGGGACAGCAGTGCCGTGGCCAGATCTGAACTTCGCAGAGGTCAGTTAGAAGGTGGGGGAGAAGAAGACAGACCTTGGATCTTGTTGGACGGCTCGAGGACTCCTCGGGGTATTCTCCACCCACGCCGCAGCTGGTAGAGGTGGCGGCGCTGAAGGACAGCGGCGTGCTAGGGCTGGCGCGTGTGGACTCCACACCCTTTTGACCCTTCTTATTCTTCTGTTCATCATCGTCCTTCCTGCTACCGGACCGTCGCTGTCGGACGTTCCACACGAGACGCAGGGCCGACGAGGGTCGCGGCGGCGGGACAGCGTGCCGGAGACGAAGCAACATCTCGGCCACCATTGCGTCGTCGTTGCGGCTCATCTCCATCCATTCGTCGTCTGTAGCTATGACGACTGACATGGGTTGCTGTGTAAAAACTGATGAGCTAGTTTTTAGAGGGAGAGGGAGAGAAGTGGAATATGGTAGTGTATATGAAAATTAACTAGAATGAATTAATGAATCTATTCCATTGGGATGGAAGAGAAATGATGGGCTCAGCTCAGATGTGGAGGTGGAGGAAGAGAGGGACAAGGGTTTGTTTGGGTTTTATAGGGTGGATGCATTTGTTGACTACCCACCCTGGTGTTTGTTCTTTGTGGAATGGAATTCCTATCTTTCTCTCTCTTCTTCCTTACTTAGGAGGAGGAAGGACCCATCAGTCAACCGTGGCACTACTATTGGCCAAAAAAAAAAAACGTGGCACTACCACTTTCGATTTGTACTTTATTTATTTACTAAAACATTAATTCGCATGTTATATAGTAATTATTTTAATTTATAAATAAATTAATAATATTTTCAATAAATAAATATTTATAATATGATTATTTATACATTTAATTCATATTAATTTAATTACATAATATAAAAAGTAATAATACTTATGAAAATGTTAAACTTATTTTTATTTGTTATAATATTATACCAATATAATACTAATTTATATTTTATAAAATAATTGAAAATAAATGAGTAGATAATAAAACAAATGTTAACAATTGTGAATACGATGTTAGCTAATGATTTTAAGATTCACTTTATGATATCTATGATTTTTATATATTGTTAAATAAATACAAACTATTAGTATATTAAATATATATATATATATATATTAGTTATAGTAATTGTTGGATCGTGAACTTCTGATTGCTGATCTGGTAGATAATTGAATGTCAGGTGATGGTGGAGTAATGCTCTCGCCTTAGCTCCGGTGAACCTGCAAGTAGGGGATCGCAACAGAGGGGATGTCTCTTGGTCCCTCTCCGATGCTTAAATGAGTATATGTGTGTGTATATCTCAAAACGTAATGAATGTATGTAAAGCAAATGTATTTATAGAGTACGAGAGACCAAACCTTATAAGGTAACCGTATATCTTCGTGAATATATTGCTGTTGAAGATTTGGATAGTAGATATTGCAGTTACGGCAAGATATTGCAGTTACCATATATAATCCTTAGTGAATATGTGCCCGAGATATGCGGGATATCGTGGTCACTTCCTTATTAACAGTTGGTGGGACCATAGGAGAAATGCTAGACTCTCTTCAGGGTGAGCACTCCCATGGCGAGCAGTAGGAGGTTGCGACTTGATGAAGAATGACGACCAGCTATGGAGCCTTTGGCGTCCATATCAGCATGGGCTCGATCTTGGGCCACTCTATGGTGGGCCAGTTTGACTTTGACATAGGCCGGTCCAGTTCGAATAACTTGGGTTTACCCCCTCCATGGTTATTGGGCCTTAAAGGCCTTTTGCTAATTGGGCTGTCACTATCAATACCCAACATTTGCCCCCGAAGCTTGATTGAAGTTTCTTCAGTCGAGCTTGATTCCTTGGTAGGGTTTGAGATAGTGACACTTTTAGATTTGGTTTTCCTTGTCTCTTTCTGTGGTTCATGACTTTATGGACACTTCATGCTTGTTTGGCGATCAGTCGTTCCATTGTCCAGGGCTGAAGGAATATTCAACGTTTTATTACTTCTTGGCGATCACTCCAGGCAGTCTAGATTCTTGAGGGTTTATCTTTTGCTGTTAGGCGATCATTACCTTTGACAAGGATTTTCCCAAAAAGGGCCTATTTAGTGCGCTGACGATCACTTTGTCTGTTTGATGGACTTTAGCATTTAATAACTGCACAGTCATCCAGAAGTCGAACGGTCATTTGAAGCACGCCTGTCATTTAATATTCCATAACCCAAGGGCAGTCTGACAGCTTTCTGCATTGGCCGACCGTTTGTCTCCCCGAGGTGTCTCTTAGAATTCTGACATTGCTTCGATTTTTTCCAAAAAATGTGCAATTATTCTCTGCGTCGTTTCGATTCTGTCTGTGCCGGTTACTCCTTTTTTATCTATATAAGGGACAGCAGTTCCCTTATTTTATTTTTTACGTTTTCATTCCTTTATACTCTAGAGCATTCTCTGTTTTCTGATATCCTTTTCTGCAACCTTCTCTTTTCTTCTTGTCAATCTTCCAAACTCATATCCTAGCAAAATCCATGGCCACCCGCAGCTAAACCGGCAAGACAAAAATGACGGCCAACGGGCCTTCTTCTTCAGTGCCTAAGGTGCCGAAGAATGCCAACGCCCATCTGTCCATCAGGGACGGTTCTACACCAGCCTCGGCTAAGACACAATCCGACCTTGGAAGGTCCGCAGCCACGCCTATGGTGGTGGATGTGCCGGAAGTCCATACGCCCCTATTTTCTCCCAAAGGTAAATACTCTGTTTTATTGTTCTGTTCTGAGAGTATCCCCTGTTTTTCTTGTTTTCATATTTGTTTTTGCCATATCTGAATTGCTTAAGTAGATGCCAAGCCCAACGAACTGAAGCCGGCCTATTTTAAGACGGTGGTCTCAATCAGTGGTTTTGGTGAAGTGGATGCCCCCAGGTATCCAGGCATGGGTCTGCATTACCCTCGCGACAGAGAGGTTTACATTTATGCGACTCAGATCGATGCTGGGTTGCGTTTTCCTCCCTGCGAGGATTTGCAGGCGCAGTGCCGATTTTACGGGATACATCCCACTCAACTCGTACCCAACGCCATTAGGATATGGGTCAGATTCAAGTTCCAGTGTATACGTCAAGAATGGACGTATTTACAGGCCTTGTTCCGATGCTTTTTCCGATTGGCTGTTGGAACGAACCACCTCCACCACTTCCAGTCTCGGTGGCCCAAGTTCGCTGAATGGAGAGGTCAGTCGTGGAGTTGGAATGTTCATGTCCGGTTGGTCGATGATTTCCGGGCCACCAACTCTAGGCTTGTTCATGGACCGGTTCGGGGTCGAACCGGTTCTGAACTGAACTGATCTGGTTTGAAAAAATCACTACATCTTTCTGTTTCTAAAAAACCTGGTATGGTTTAAGGAAAAAAGAACTGGTCTGGTTCGAACCTATTCAGAACCGGTTCGAACTATTCTGGTCTGTTTGTTTTAATAACAATTTTGGTTTGGAAATAATCCGGTTCAAACCGAACCTAAACCGACTGAAAATCCTGTCCAACACATTGAACCATCTGAAAAAATACTGAACCAACTGAAAAACACTGAACCGACTGAAAATCACTGAACCGACTGTAAAATGCACTGAATCGACTTAAAAACACATTGAACCGATTGAAAATCTGTTCCACAACCGACTAAAATCCTGTCCAACATCAACATACGAGAGTCCAATATATCTCTAGGTTTGATTTATTGAAGACATCTCTAGGTTTGGTTTAATTTCAGATCGGTTTAGTTGATTTTGCTTCAAACCGGTTCTAAAATTATATAGGGTTAAAGTGGTTTGATTTAAATTTAAGTATAAAACAGTATCAAAAAACGAGTCGAACCGTTTCGAACTGGATTTTTGATACTATTTTGAACTTTTCTATTTGAAGGCTAAAAACACTGGTTTGGTTTTGGAACTAGTTCGGCCAAACCGGTTCGAACCAAACCAGTTCCAGACCAGACAGACCAGTTCGTCCAAACCGGTTCATTTGGACAAGCCTAGCCAACTCCAACTATAAGAAGTTTTACTTATTCTACCAGGGGGTGTCTTGGAAGTTGTCTACGCCAGATAGGGATTTCCCTCCTGCCTTCGACGAGCTGTGCAGGGTTCAGGCGAACGCTGTGCCTCCTCATGCACTCGAAAGCTTCACGAAGATCTGTTATGTGAGAATTGCCCTTGATGGTTTTAACGAGCATGTCGTCCACATAAGCCTCCATGTTTCTCCCCAGCAAGTCTTGGAACAGGCGGTTCACCATCCGCTGATAAGTTTCCCCAGCATTAATTAGACCGAAGGGCATCACCTTGTAACAAAGTATGTCCTCGTCTGCATAGAAAGCGGTATGGGCTTCGTCATTTGGGTGCATCCGGATCTGGTTGTAGCCTGAATAGGCGTCCATGAAGCTCAGTATCTCGTGACCAAAGGTTGCATCGACCAACTTATCAATCTTGGGAAGAGGATAGGAATCTTTAGGGAAAACTCTGTTCAGGTCGTGGAAGTCGACGCACATTCTCCACTTGCCGTTTGATTTCTTGACCAAAACTGGGTTGGCGACCCAGCTCTGGAATCTCACCTCTCTGACAAAGTCAGCTTCAATCAGCCTGCCAACTTCCTGTCTGATCGCCAGGCGTTTGTCTGTCCCGAACGATCTTCTTTTCTGAGCGATCGACTTGATGAAGGGTCTATCCTGAGATCATGAGAGATGATGTATGTACTGATACCTGGCATGTCGCTCGACTGCCAGGCAAAGAGCTCATTGAATTCCCTGGGGAGGGCAGTCATGGCCTGCTTTTGATCATCATTCAAGGCGGTCCCAATGCGCACCTTCTTATCTGGGCCATCGACCTCGACTTCTTCCAACTCTTTCATAGGCGCCGGTCGAGTCAAATCCTCGCGAGGGTCAGCCTCTGTCTCGATGGAGAGGGCTTCCCTTTGGTTCTTCCTGCGCAGGCAGTTCACGTAACATTGTCGCGAGGAAGGCTGGTCGCCAAGTACTTCTCCAATCCCGTTGGGTGTGGGAAACTTCATCTTCTGATGGACTGTGGATGCCACAATCTTGTTGGGGTTTATTGTGGTCCTCCCCAGGATGACGTAAGTGAGTCGACCACCAGGAAGGTGACGGGTACCTTGATGCCCTTCCATCCCTCTCCCAAAATCAGTGGCATGGTTATTGCCCCCAGTGGATAAGTCGTTCTCCCAGCAAACCCGATTAATGGAAAATCGACCCTCTTCAGGTCGCGTTTGGATTTGCCCATCTTCTCAAAGGCGTCCAGAAACAAAATATCTGTCGAGCTCCCTCCGTCGATCAGAATCCTCATCACGTCACAGCCGTCGATATCAACCGTGATAACCAGAGCGTCATTGTGGGGGGTGGTGACATGTGCCAAATCATCTTCGGAGAATGAGATGACAATGTCCTCTTCAGGTCGGGGTCGCTTTCCTAGCTGGACCGCTGTAGAAATTTGAGTCGCATAGACTTCACTTGCATGTGAACCCTCGCCTCCTGCGTCGAATCTGCCGCAATCAGATTTACCCTTCTCTTGCTCTGAGATGGATCAGTTTGTTCAGCAGGAGCTGGCGAACAATTTTTCCTTGGTGGCGTTCGACTCCTATCACGCCCTGCCACAAATTCCTTCAGCATTCCTCCTGAATCAGCTTCTCGATGTCCCGCTTCAAAATGCGGCAATCATCAGTTTTGTGACCCTTGCACTTGTGGTATCTGCAATAGCTCTCTACATCTTTTCCCTTGGGCTGACCACCCCTTCGAGGCATCAGTGGACTCGCCAGAGACCTTCTATCCATCTCGACTAGTACCGCTGAGATCTGCCTGTTCAGAGGCGTAAAATACTCAGGGACCTCTGGATTTCTGGGCCCTGGATTTGGCTCTGTCCGGGGCCTGCTGTCTCGTCCCTTCTTCTTAACCTCCTTTTTACCATCGCGTCGGGGCTCTGGAACCACCCTTAGCGAGGTCGTCAGGAAGTTAGCATCGGCGTTCGCTCTCTCCAGTGCTATGAACCCTTTCGCCCTGTCCCCCAGTTCCTCCAATGTCTCAATTTCCCGCACATGGTAACTGTTGCGCATCTTTTTCGAGGCCTTGTTGGCCACGTCCAATCCTCGATAGAAGGCTCGAATGATCTCCCCATCTGAGACTCGGCGATCTATCTCCGTGACGTTTTGATGTAAACGTCCATAAAAATCAGCCAGCTGTATTCAGGTATAGCCCGGGCGACTACGTCTCTCGGGATTTTGATGGCGACGAGATCGTCGGAGATTGGATGAGCAGATCGCTCCTTGAAGGGAGCTGCGACTATCAGTCGCCTTTCTTGGAGCCTCCTGTTGATGAGGTCGTCCACCTGGTTTAGGGTGCAATTCTTTGGCGAAGTCCCAGTCGACAAGGGACCAGACGGATTGGTGGAGTAAGTAGCCGCCGGCGGTTCGGTGGATGCCGGGGGTAGGGACTGGTGTCCCGATGTCATCTCCTGATCCTCCTGGGGAGCTGTGGTGCCAGGATTCGCAGTTTCAGTCGGTACGGGCCCCGTGACAGCGGGGCGAGTGTTTCCTTGGGGAGTAGGGGCTTGTCGGCGAGCCTGTCCTAGGATGGCCTCCAGCAATGATATCATCTCCGGGGTTAACTGGATGTTTTCCCCGGCGATGTGGACGGTTTGTGGTGCTGGAGTCTCGGTATGGTTGGGAGCAGGAGTCGGTATGGAATTACTGACATGTTCTGGGGCTGTCCTCAGGGGGACGACATCAGGTGCTGCCTGGCTGGCAGGTTCTTGATGATGCGGTGAATCGACGGCGGAATCAGAGCTGTCCGAGGGTTGGTCGTGAGTCTGGTTCCGACGGTTGTTTTGCGGTCGAGTTCTCATGGCTGTATTACTCGATTCCCACAGACGGCGCCAAATGTTGGATCGTGAACTTCTGATTGCTGATCTGGCAGAGAATTGTATGCCAGGTGATGGTGGAGTAATGCTCTCGCCTTAGCTCCGGTGAACCTGCAAGTAGGGGATCGCAACAGAGGGGGTGTCTCTGGGTCCCTCTCCGATGCTTAAATGAGTATATGTGTGTGTATAGCTCAAAATGTAATGAATGTATGTAAAGCAAAGGGATTTATAGAATACGAGAGACCAAACCGTATAAGGTAACCGTATATCTTCGTGAATATTGTGTTGTTGAAGATTTGGATAGTAGATATTGCAGTTACGACAAGATATTGCAGTTACCATATCTAATCCTGAGTGAATATGTGCCCGAGCTATGCGGGATATCGTGGCCACTTCCTTATTAACAGTTGGTGGGACCAGAGGAGAAATGCTAGACTCTCTTCAGGGTGAGCACTCCCATGGCGAGCAGTAGGAGGTTGCGACTTGATGAAGAATGACGACCAGCTATGGAGCCTTTGGCGTCCATATCAGCATGGGCTCGATCTTGGGCCACTCTATGGTGGGCCAGTTTGACTTTGACATAGGCCGGTCCAGTTCGAATAACTTGGGTTTACCCCCTCCATGGTTATTGGGCCTTAAAGGCCTTTTGCTAATTGGGCTGTCACTATCAATACCCAACATTTGCCCCCGAAGCTTGATTGAAGTTTCTTCAGTCGAGCTTGATTCCTTGGTAGGGTTTGAGATAGTGACACTTTTAGATTTGGTTTTCCTTGTCTCTTTCTGTGGTTCATGACTTTATGGACACTTCATGCTTGTTTGGCGATCAGTCGTTCCATTGTCCAGGGCTGAAGGAATATTCAATGTTTTATTTCTTCTTGGCGATCACTCCAGGCAGTCTAGATTCTTGAGGGTTTATCTTTTGCTGTTAGGCGATCATTACCTTTGACAAGGATTTTCCCAAAAAGGGCCTATTTAGTGCGCTGACGATCACTTTGTCTGTTTGATGGACTTTAGCATTTAATAACTGCACAGTCATCCAGAAGTCGAACGGTCATTTGAAGCACGCCTGTCATTTAATATTCCATAACCCAAGGGCACTTCCTTATTAACAGTTGGTGGGACCAGAGGAGAGAGGCTAGGCTCTCTTCGGGGCGAGCACTCCCATGGCGAGCAGTAGGAGGTCGCGACTTGATGAAGAATGGCGACCAGCTATGGAGCCTTTGGCGTCCATATCAGCATGGGCTCGATCTTGGGCCACTCTATGGTGGCCCAGATTGACTTTGACATAGGTCGGTCCCATTCGAATAACTTGGGTTTACCCCCTCCAAGGTTATTGCGCCTTAGAGGTCTTTTCCTAATTGGGCTGTCACTATCAATACCCAACAGTAATTATAATTTATATAAAAAAATTTAAATAGTTCTAAAAAAAATATGAAGAAATTATATTATAATTATTATTATTATTTCATACCCTAAATTTCATGTTGCATACATAATTATAAATATCTACATAAAATTAACATGTGATTATTATTTTCATAAAATTGATATATAATATACATAATAATCCTTAATTTCATCTTAAATTATCTTGTAATAAAGATATTTAATATATGCATCTACTTGTTTTTCATAAAATTTAATATATAAAATCAACTTTGACAAAATTTAAATGCACATGGAAAATAAGAAGATATTAATGAAATTTTGTAACTTATTGGGAGAATGAATTAAAGACTTTGGAAGATTTTAAACTAAGTTACAGAGTATGCCACATCTGAGTGAAAATTATATGTTTGACATGGACCAATTAGAAGTTATGAAGTTGACATTAGGAATGAGAAAATGTCCTAGAAAACTTACTTATCATAATTCTACTTAACCTAAGCAAATTAATAGATAAATAGATACTAAACTCAGAGCGCGTGTTGTTATCATTTGTGTGTGGAGTGATAATTATATTTATAAATTAGTAATAAAATTAAGTATTCGATTAAAAATAGTAATTGATATGTTATATTAAATTTAGGAAAATTCTATTTGCAGACCATCGACTACTTTATACAGATCAATTTTGTTGAAAGACTAAAATTCCCTAATAGCTTTTTACATATTTGCCCTTACTAATTTTAAAGAAATTAATTATCAAATCGACCTCATATTTTCGTAGTTACCAAACTACTTTCTAAAGTGGTGAAAAAAAACATGTTTCTAGCAAGTTTTAAACTCTAGACATCTTACATACTAGCTAAAAGTTTTACCAGTACACTACTAATTCCAATTGTTTTTATACATCAAATATAATTATTGAAGCAACTCTCATATTAGTGTATTAAAGATCTCATTCTTATTTATTGATGTTCTTTAGTAGTTAACATTTGTTCAATGTTATTTGTTTAATTATAGTTTTAAATTAATTATGTATTTACTGATTAGTATTTTGAAATGGTTGAAAAATAAGTAATTTTCTAAATTTAGTATTTATAAACTATTAGAATACTCATTTCAAAAATAGTTTTTTCAACCATCTCTAAAAAAATTAAAAATACTATAGTATATACATAATTAAATTAGAGCTCTAACGAAATATATTGTGCTAAGTTTCAATTTTCTCATCGATAATAAAATTTGGTCAAAGTAGTATTGTTAATTTTTGACAATTTGACTAATTTTAACCAAATTTTATGGTTAATGGGAAAAATGAAACTTAACATCATATGTGTCTTATAGTTTTAACTTAATTATCTACATACTATAGTATTTGTGATTTTTTTAGACAAGGTAGAAAACCTATTTTCAAAATTAGTATTCTCGTAGCCTATAAATACTAAATTTAGAATATTACTTATTTTTCAACCATCTCAAAAACAAATCAGTAGATACACAATTAAATTAAAACTATAATTAAACAAACAATGTTGAACAAATGTTAATTGCTCAAGAGCATCAATAATTAAACATGATATGTTTAATACAATAATAATAGAATATTAGAGTTGCTTCATAACTATATTTGAAGTATGTAAAATGATAATTGTAATTAATAGTGTAGTGGTAAAAGTTTTTAACTAGTATATAAGAGGTCTAGGGTTCAAAACTTACTAGAAACATGAATGTTTCACCATTTTGATAATATATATAAATTTATGGGAGATTCTATTTGCAGACCATCTACTACTAAATATAGACCACTTTTATTGAAAGACTATAATGCCCTAATAACTTTTTACATATTTGTTCTTACCTATTTTAAAAATAAAACAAAATTGTTAAACAAATACCACTTATTTTATTTTTTTACTATTTTTTACTTTTATATTCAAAATTATTACCTCATTTATTAAACTTAATATACTTAATTATTACCAATTATTTTACATTGTACAAAAAAACAACCGTAACCTCCTTCTCCGATCAAATCATGATCCAACTCCAATCTCCATAGCTCCCTTCTCCATTGAGCAACCGCATCGAGCAAACAAGGCACCAACGAGTCGCCCCACACGCCACCACAACAGCCCCACCCACCGCAAATCAGACGGAAATCAACCGCAAATCAGTCTACGACATCTTGTCACCCGCAAATCAGCAACCGTATCGGGAAAACCTTACCGATTTTGGGTTTCTGAATCGGCAAGGGTTTGTTGATTTTGGATTTCAGAATTGGCAAGCTCTTGCCGATTTTGCATTCCCTAATCGGCAAGGTCATGTCGATTTTGGAGTTCTTAATCGGTAAGGTCTTGCTGATTTATCTTCCAGAAAATGGCACCGTGTTACCAATTTCGCCATGGCCGACTGAAACCAAGCTTTGGCGATTTTTTTCTAAATCATAGAATAATTTAAGTGAACGTATCGACACAATTGCTGATTTGCTGGCGGCGAGATGTCGTAGAGTAATTTGCGGCTGGTGCAGCTGATTTTCGGCAGGTGGGGCTGGTGCGGCGGCTAGTGCAGCGGTTGGCTGGTGGCTCGGTGGCTCAACGCGGTTGCTCAATGGAGAAGGGAGCTATGAGATTGGAGTTGGATCAGAATTTGATCGGAGAAGAAGGAGGTTACAATTGTTTTTTTGTACAAGATAAAATACGTGGTAATAATTAAGTATATTAAGTGTAATAAATGAAGTAATACTTTTGAATATAAAAGTAAAAGTTGTAAAAAAAAAAAGTGGTCTTTGTTTAGAAATTTTGTTTTATTTTTAAAATAGGTAAGGACAAATATGTAAAATACTATTAGGGCAGTTTAGTCTTTTAATAAAAGTGGTATGGATTTAGTAGTCGATGGTCTGCAAATAGAAACTTCCAAAATTTATTAGGGCATTTTAGTCTTTCAACCAAAGTGGTCTATATAAAGTAGTCGATGATCTGGAAATAGAATTTTCCTTAAATTTATATTATGTAAGATAATACTTTTTTAAAATATTTCTTAAAAATAGGTAAGAAATTTTATGTAAGAAATTTCTTAGTCTTTTTTATGTAAGAAATTTCTTGAGCGACCATGAATAAGAAATTAAAAAGGCTATGGCCACTCAAGTTATTTCTTAAAAATATAGTTTTTTAAAATTTTATTTTATTATTTACGTTATTAAAGTTTAGTTTACGTCTCAATTAATATTTTTAATCAATTGTAGTTCTCTTACTATTTTTGTATTATCGTAAGATTCAAACTGTTTATACATTCATAACATTTCACACACAACAAACGATAACAATGTCCACTCCCGTAGCGTGTGTCGTAGTCTACTATAAACTTTAAAAATACATTTAAGTGAATTAAAGAAACCTCTTTTTTAATTCTGAGTTTGATTGTATATATATATATACAATCAGGAATCACAATCAGGAGTCAAAATCACAATCAGGAATCCACCAATTTATTTCTTTGGTTAATCCATACACTCATTAAGTATAGATTTTGAGTTCATAATGGAAAAAGCCATGGAGATCGAGTTACCTTAGGGCCAGCAGGGCCACCGCGCCATAAAGGTGTTTTGCTAGTCCCGTAGTCTGTGCATGTCTTCTTGATCTTTGCTCCGCAATTATCGTATGATGAAACAAAGCCAAACGATGTCTGTGATCCCTACATTAACGACCCATATCAATCAAATCAATCAGCTAGGGTTTCATGATCAAACCGAGGAAATTTGAAATGCAGAGACGATGAAGATGAAGAAGGACAATTTAGTCACTAAGACATCACCTGCCACGCACATGAGGAAAAATCCGTCAAGAATAAACAACCAACTCACGACAAGGGGGATTTTTCAACCGGTCTAAACATTAGGACTAAAATTAAAAAATTTAAACTTTAAGGGGGAAACTTAAAAATGGAGTAAACTTTTGGGGCAATGTTGTATTTTACCCTATAATATATATATACTCCCCTAAGTTCACTTTCGCTCAACACACTAGTTAGTAATTAGGACAATTATAGATTTAGTAAAAAAAAATAGGAAGGGGTTGAATGTCTAAACAAAGTTTAAGAGTGCAATTGTTAACGATTCAAATTTATCTCCACATGTTATTGACCTTACAACTTACAAGCATGTATATACCCGGCTAATAACAATTTAAAAAAAGTCTGACTTATGAATAGTAATAATGATAATATTATATATACTAAAACTAAAGTATCATATAAATAACCTCTCTCCACTATGGAAACCCTAGCCAAGCTGCCGTAAGAGACTTCCCCTCCAAGATCAGTCGGAGCCCTTCCTTTCCGTCAACCTTCCGACCATGGTGAGTACACACATGCAACCGTGCACTACAAGAGAGTTATATGTTAGGGGCTCAATAGGACGACTCAAACACTATTGAGTCGTGAATAATTTATTTATCTGATTATTCACGACTCAAAAATAGTTGAGTCGTCCTATAATTATTTTTTCATTTTTGTCTTGTCTTTTCCAGGACTCAATCTTGGATGGTCCGCCATTGTATTTTAAAATAGAAAAAGAAATGATTTTTCGCTACTCAAATGTCAGAGCCGCTAATTAAAAGAAAATTAAATTATTTTTTAAAGTTCCTTTTTTCAGCCGTATAAAAAATTAACTTTTCAAAACTTTCCCTCCCTACTTTAAAAATAAAAAAAAAATCAACGTTTCACCCTCACGTTCTTTTACTTCAGCCTCCTTTGTCTCCTTAAACTGCTCACCCTCTTCTTCCCTCGTCCTTTCACTTGATATTCCCACTTCACCCTTAAATCTTTCCTTGGTCTCCTTTCTCATAGCACACGTGATGTCTGGCCAGGAGCTCAAGTAGACGGTGGATGGAGCGGTGGGGGCTGAAGAAGACTCGACAGAGCTAAGTAAGCGTTGGTGGGCTGAAGAAGACTCGACATAGGTGGCCCGACAGAGGTGGCTGAGAAGGAGACGTCTTAAAAGGGAGTCAAAGGAGGCTCGGTGGATGTGCTCGAAGAGGAGACCCGACGAAGGTGGCCGAGAAAGAGGTCTTAAAAGGGAGGCGGATGAGGCTCGGTGGATGTGTTCAAGGAGGAAGCCCGACATAGATGGCCCGACGATGGTGGCCGAGAAGGAGGTCCGACGAAGATGGCCCGACGAAGGTGGCCGAGAAGGAGGTCCAATGGAGGTGGCCCGACGAAGCTGGCCAACAAGGAGATCTTGAAAGGGAGTCAGAGGAGTCTCAATAGAGGTTTTCAAGGAGTACGCCTCACAGAGGTGGCCGAGAAGGAGGTCCGACAGATTTAAAACTTTTTTAAAAAATTGTTATTTTATTTTTGGCGGCTTATATGAGCCGCTAAAAATAAGAATTAAAAAATAAAAGTATATTCCGCAGCTCATTAGAAGTGTTTCCTTAATCATTTTGGCGTTACTTTTCATTTGAGTCGTTAATTTCCACGGTTCTTCACATTTCGAGCTGTGATAAATCCCGCGACAGTTCCCATCCCAACTCCATTTTATTGAGCCGTGAGAATTTAACGACTCAATTAATGATTCGTTAAAAATGTTTTTTTCCAGTCGTTATCTTGACTCTCTCCCATAGTGGTGGACCTCTGGACCTGCGACAACCTAGGCTGCAAGCCTCATCGGATAAACCCTACATAACCAAGCTCCAGCTGAAACAAACCCAAACACTAGCGAGCTGTTTTACAGCAGGAGGAACCCTTCGTCCCATCTTCCCGAACCGTGGATAGCTTCATTCGGCGATGGTGCATCATAGAACGTCGTCACCTGGTCTCCTATTGCGTCAGAATTCATCACCACCGCCTCCCTCCGCCAAACCCTAGGCAAATTTTTTTTTTGCCGAAACCCTAGCTTTCTTTCTTTGTTTTGTGTCGTTTGCACGTTAAGGGCGACTATGGAAGATAACCTAGTCCTACTCCCCAGGGCGAAGGCATGGAGTCCCTCCGGTGAGCTGTGTTGGACCTGGCATCGGACCTCTACCTGTTGAAATCTGTTCGGTTCATCGGGAAATTGATAACTCAACGACCAATCAAACCCAAGACAATCGAGAACATACTAAAGGTTGCATGGGCAAAATATGATACAATAGAGATAGTGGATTTTGGAGAGACCGTCTTAATGCTCGAGTTTGAATCAGAGAAAGTCGGGGAAACCATAATTGACCAGGCTCCTTGGATGGTACAAGGACATAATCAAAACATAAGGAGATGGGAACCAGGATGCAGTCTAGCAGATATTGATTTTAAGTGGACATAGTTCTGGATTCAAATTCATGATCTGGAACTGGAAAAGTTCATAACCGAGAATGCACGGAATATTGGAAATAGCGTGGGCAGATGTAAAGTGGTTGAAGAGTAGAATGAACATATCAGAAGAGGTTTTTAGTGGAGATGAATAATGAAAACCCACTCCCAACAGGCTTTTGGTGGAAAAATTCCGAAGGAATAGAAAAATGGGCGAACATTAAGTACGAAAGGCTCTTTGGTATCTGTTATGATTGTGGAATGCTAGGACATTCCTCCCAATAGGCTTGTTCATGAGTCGATTCGGGGTCGAACCAGTTCAGAACTGAACTGGTCTGGTTTGTAAAAAGCTAGTACTTTTTTATGTTTCTAAAAAAACTGGTATGGTTTATGGAAAAAAGAAATGGTCTGGTTCGAACCGATTCAGAATCGGTTCAAACTGTTCTTGTCTGGTTTTTTAATAACAATTTTGGTTCAGAAATAATCTGGTTCAAACCGACATTAATCGGCTGAAAATCATGTCCAACACATTGAACCAACTGAAAAAATACTTAACCAACTGAAAAAACACTGAACCGATTGAAAATCTGTTGCACAACCGACTGAAATCCTGTCCAACATCAACATACGAGAGTCCAATATATCTATGGGTTTGGTTTATTAAAGACATCTCTAGGTTTGGTTTAATTTTAGACCGGTTTAGTTGATTTTGCTTCTAACCGGTTCTAAAATTATATAGGTTTAAAGTGGTTTGATTTAAATTTAAGTATAAACCAGTATAAAAAAACGAGTCGAGTGGAACCGATTCGAATTGGATTTTTGGTAATAATTTGAAATGGTCTATTTGTAGCCTAAAATCACTGGTTTGGTTTTGAAACTAGTTCAGACGAATTGGTTCGAACCAAACTAGTTCTAGACCAGACCAGACCAGTTCATCCGTACCGGTTAATTTGAACAAGCATACGTCCCAACAATGCAAGAAAAACATAGTGATGTCAGAAGTAAAAAATGACTCACCAATGTACGGACCATGGATAGTAGGAGTGATACTGTGAGGCAAGATTAGAGGGTACAATGTGGGAGGAAGGGAAAAATTGGGCAAAAACTGCTTTCAGAAAAAAGTTGGCGTGATATTATGAAAGGAGGTGATAGATCCGTAACTGACAAGGGTACCACCAACTCGAATGCGACACTAGAAGTAGACCTCAAAACCATACAAGTCATGGTTTGCAAGAATTATGGGGAACAATCCAACATGGAAGGAGAAGACAACACATGGCCCGAGATGGATATAGTGTTGGCCAATTCATATGACAAGGAGTTCAAGACAAACAAACCTCTTGAACCCTCCCCCAGACATGAATCCATACCCCCACACATTGTCCACCATAGCCAGCCAAGAACCTACCCTACCCTGACTTATCCCGTCAAAATCCAAAGAAACTGGTTCTCGGAAACTTCAACTCTCCAAGGCAAACCTACTCGCCTAGTCCGAGATCACCCAACTACCACATTGCAAGGAACCTGCTACCCCTACCATTTGGAACCCTTCCCACACTATACACCACCGAACCTAACCCTACTGAGCCAATCACTACCCTTGAAACTGAACCCACAATAGCCTACACTAGGGTTGACCTTACCCTAAACCTACCGAACAAATCTCAAACCCCAACCATCAACCCTATCCCCTACACCGAGCCATTAACCTCACTATGCACCCACCCTTGGAACCATCCCCACTGAGAACTCTAAACCCCACCCTTACCTAAACAGGTCTTAGCCCATGCCATTAAAGAATGACAATTAAGCAATCATATCCGGAATAGGAAGAAGAAGGTCAATCTGTCAAAAAATCTAAAATAATATGTAAGGAGGCTGAACCAATGGAAGAGAAAAATGGATCCGAGAAAAATGTCTCCAACTCAAAAAATGAGTATATGGAGTAAGGGTAGAAGAAAAAACTCAGAGTAGTTGCTGTTGAAAAGGATAGGAAGAGGGCGCAGAGGTCCATGGATGTGCGTGAGCGATTTCAATGATACTCTCCCAACATGCAAAATTAGGTGGACACACCAAAATGAAATGGTACATTGGTGAATTCAATTCAATGATTTATGACCTAAACCTCATAGATCTCAGCTTGAATGGGCAAATATACACTGGGTGCAATAACAGAAGAGGACCTGACAAATCATGCGAAAGATTGGACAGAGCATTGTGAAATACATAATGGACAACAGCTTTCCCTAGGACCCACATTACAACTGAACCAACTATTGGATCAAATCATTCACCTTTGATAATCATGGCCAATCCGATGGACCACCGAGGGAGGAAACAATTCTGATTTGAAGAGATGTGGTACGAGAATGAGGAATGCATACCTATAATCAAAGAGGCGTGGAAGAAGCGGTATCCAAACTGAACCCACAATGTGATACCTAGGAAGTTGGGAGGATCCCAGAATGCATTGATTAAAACATCAACTGAATGAATTGAAAGCCATCACAAGAAGCAACGGGAATGGGGACCAAGACCATGAACAAAAAATAAAATATCAACTGAATGAATTGGGGAAGAGGGAGGAAATATACTGGCACCAATGGTCAAGAATCAAGTGGTTAAAGTACGGGGATAGGAACTCAAAAATTTTCCATCTATCAACCATCAACACAAAGACGACAAAACAGGATAGCTTGCCTTAAATATGAGAATGATGAGTGGATCTCGACAGAAACCTAAGTAATGTCTCTTATGCACGAATTCTTCAGAAATATGTACACAACTGAAGGCACCTCCCTAAGAGCCGAAATGCTAGAAGTCGTGCCATACATTCTGAATGAGGATATAAATCATGAATTAACGAGGGAAACAACAAATCAAGAAGTGAGACAGACGGTCGTCCAAATGGGGGGGGGGTGAGGGTCTCGAGCTCCAGGGTCAAATGATTTTCCGGGAAACTTCTACCAATGGTCCTGGTATGTTGTAGGTCGAGATTTGCTCGCCATGGTCACTCTTTCATGCAAACAGGTAAGTTTCCTCCTACTATCAACCAAACCGATATTACTCTTATCCCTAAAACTATGAACCCTACGAGACCCAATAATTCTGACCTATTAGTTTATGCAACTTTTGCTATAAAATAATTTCAAAATTGTTGGCCAACAGACTGAAAACTCACTTGCCAGGACTAATCACCCTGTATCAAAGTACATTTGTGACAGGAAGGTTAATCCAAGACAACGTGATCATTGCCCATGAGGTATTCCACTCTCTCCATACTCGGTAACATATTAAAAGAGAATAATGTGTACTAAAACTGGATATGCAGAAAGCCTATGATAGAGTGGAATGAGATTTCTTATTGGAAACTATGGAGAAATTGGGTTTTTCTGAAGTGTGGAGAAAATGAATCAAGGAATGTATATCCTAGGTAACCTATACAATCGTGGTGAATGAGAAGAAGTCCAAGGTTATTCGACCAACAAAGGGATTACGCCAAGGAGATCTCCTTCACCGTATCTTTACATCATAATGGTTGAAGTTCCATCTAGGAACTTTAAGAAAGCAGTTGCCGAGAAAAGAATAGAAGAAATCAAATTAAAAAGTGAATGCCCGGAGCTACATCATATGTTCTTTGCGGATGACTCACTGTTCTTCATCAAAGCACTTGAAACAGTTGTACATAATCTAATCACAATTATCAACGACTACGGGCGAGCATCTGGGCAACGAATCAATGCACCAAAATCTTGTATATATTTTGGTGCAAATATTTATGCTAAAACAAGGGATAGTGTGACGACAACATGTGGCATACAGAATTTGGGAAACCCGGGGAAATATCTGGGGATCCCGAAAAAATGGGGCAGATAAAAAAAAGGATGCACTGAATTATCTGAAAGCAAGAATACAAGACACGCTACAAGGATGGAAACCGACGATACTCGATAATGCAAGAAAAGACACTTTGATAAAAGCCATCATAACAACTATCCCTACTTATATGATGTGTGTCTTCAAGTTCCCAAAGACGTGGTATGTCGAAGTAAATGCAATGATTGTGAGATTTTGGTGGGGTGGTTCATTTATCAAGATAAATATATATTGGAAGAAGTGGGACGCATTGACGACAACCAAACAATACAGAGGTATGGGTTTCAAGAATTTTAATATTTTCAATTTGAGTTTACTGACGAAAATGGCTGTGAGGATTGTGAATGAATGGAATGCCCTATGGATACAACTTATTAAAGGATTATACTATCCAAGATGATATTTCATGAAGGCAACCAAAGGAGCAAGGGCATCATGGGGATGGACGAGTATTCTTGAAGGTCGGAATTTACTAAGGGACGACAGATTCTGGATTGTGGGAAACGGAACGAAGATCAACATAAAAAAAGATGCTTGTATTTAGAAAGGGAGAATAAGAAGATTGATCATATGCTTATAGTGCATCTGAGAGGCACCGGTAGCATCTCTGATTCAGGAAAACGCTCAATGGGATGAGCCATACATTCGACAGGTGGTGAACGGAGAGGCAATAAATCAACTAAAGATGCCCACTTTGTGGTGAACCGGAAACTAGAGAACATCTTATTTTCAGGTGTATCTACAAAAGACCTATATGGTTCGGGTGCTTTGGTGTTCGAACTGGAAATTCCATTACCCATACGATGGAGGAGTGACTCTTGGAGATAAAGGATACACAATGCAGGAACAAGAGGATCATGGAAAGGAGATGGGCTACCACGACAATAACATGTTGGCAATTGTGGAAGTCTAGGTGCCAACTCATTTTCGAGGGACCACTCTGAATCCAGTTGAAGTGGTGAGAAGAATATGCATGGAGGAAGCTGAAACGCAAGAGGAGACGAACCAATCAAACATACATGGAGTAAACCAGAACGTGCAACAACGGATACCCCCAAACCTAGGTACGATAAAGTTGAATTGTGATGCTTCATGGTGCTCATCAACAAAACAGGAAGGCATCGTCGTCATTGCATGGGATAACCGAGGTAGGATCAAGGGGGCCCTAAACAAAAAAATTCGAAGTGAGAGTGCGGAGAAGAGGGCATTACCTTAACTACTAAGAAGCAATGCAGGTACCTGAAGATAGAAACGTACGCCAGCAATGTCATCTGACAAATTAATGGTGAGAAAATAAGCTGGAGGAACTTACAGACGGTGAGACAGATAAGAAGTGCAACAAGGAATTTTCATAGAGTTACATGGAGATAAATTCTAAGGACCGCAAACACATGTACAAATTGGATAGCTTCGAAAGAAAGAGGAGGGTTACGTCTTGATGATTGGGTCTCACGACTCCCAACCCCATTACTAGTTTTACTTCGTGCAAATTCTTGTTTTGATTCTTTAGATATTTCCCATTTTCTATACCAACCAAAAGGAATGGGCTAGTAGTGGTGACCTTCGCTCCACTCTGCTACGTAATGTTCGGGCTTTCGTCCCCGTACACTTTGCTTGTTATAGAATTAGCGCTTTGCACTGACCACGTCAACATAGCCCCACCAGCAGCGTAGGATTGAGAGGCAGACTCCATTCTATAAGTCACCTTTCGCCAACGAATCCTTTCCCCAGTGCTCTGCACTTGGGGGATTCAAATTTGTGACCTTATAGCCTAAACCACGTGGAGATATTTCCCTTCTTGATGCATACTTATGTAATGAACTGTTAGTTTTTTCCCCTATTGAATAAATGAGTAGAGTTTCCTTTGGCAATAAATAAATAAATTATATATACTAGTTTTTTATTTGCACGTTGTGTGGCTTGTGAAATTACGTTATAATAGTTATGAACTCACATTTTATGCGAATTTTTTAATGTAAATTAACATAATAAAAGAATATATGCATCTTATTCATTTGTTAAAGTCATGAAAATACATTAAAAATATATAGGGCAAAATACGATATTGCCCCCTAAAGTTTGCCCCGTTTTTAGTTTTCCCCTTTAACGTTTAAAATTTTAAAGGGAAAAGTATGAAAATGGTGCAACATGTTTCACCAAAATGGTTTTCCAACCCAGATGATGGTTTTAGGTACAATATGTTTAGTAAAAATGGTTTTTGGTACTTCCGTCTAACTTCTGTTGAATATGTACGTTAATATAGCACTTGCTATGTCACGTGACTCTGCCAATAGAAACTAAATTTTGAAATACCATTTCTGCCCTTGTCATTCTATTTAGTATCCCTAGCCATTGTTGAACGTTCTAAAAGTGAATAAATACAATAATGCAGACAAAGAACGAAGCCATCCGGTCTGTCAATTCCCTGACCCTCTGATCTGTCATTTCCTACGTAAATCCTTCATTTCAATCTCATCCCAGTGGTCGGAGATGACTTCTTCGTCATCCACCGGAATCTGTACGGATGTCACCCTCCAACTAATACATCTTCCTCCCACTCTTCCTCTGCATCGCCCAACTTCTCCTCCTTCCCTGTATCGCCCTCGACTTCCTCTTTAACTCTTCAGTGGCGTACAAAACGCCACTCAGGTCCTCCTCATTAACGATGCACGAGTTGACTCTTCCGTTGTTCTTCTCACTAACGAGTCCAACCAGTTGTCGTCTGGCCGATTCTTCCACCCCTCTAGGATCATGATAAGGTCCAGCGCCAATTCCTCATCTGTGGCGTCATTTTCCACGGAGTTCGTCTTCTCCGTCGTGCCGCAGATCGCCACTAGTTCAGGGTTCAGCCTCGCTTTCGTTCTCTCTAACTGAACTTCTCCTCCATGTTCGGATTTGAACTGTGTTTAGTTTAATCTTCCATTTTGAAGTCGTTTTCCTCTTTTTATTTTGATGTGACAGATTATTATTATTGCCACAATTAGAATGTCATTTACTATGTCAGCAATTTTGATCATATAGATTTACCATTTGTCTTCCGATGCAGAATCAGAAATCCAAAGTACAATTATTGATGAATATATCTTATTTTATTTTTCTTTCAACAGGCACAATTGCTAGTCAGTACTTCGGTTTGTTCACAAACGCCACTGTCCCCTCTGTTGCTCCCCTCCTTGCCATCGAATTTGATACTGGGCGAAACCCCGAATTCAATGACCCAGATGACAATCATGTAGGGATTGACCTCAACAACATAGACTCTGAAGTGAAGCAGAGCGCTGGGTATTACAATTCCTCTGGTGGATTTGTCGTAGAGAAACGGACAAACCCGAGAAGAATCGGATGAAAAACAACAGAACAAATAAGGATAGGGCATATAGGTCTTCAAATTGATTTACAATAGAAAATACTGTTTCTAAAGTCACGTGACAAAAATGTGACAACTTAACGACATAACTAAACGTTTTGTAGACGGAAGGTTCATTTACCATCATTTACAAACGTATTTCACCTTTAACCATCGTCAAAAAACAAATAGCACCAAAAACCATTTTGGTGAAACATGTTGCACCATTTTCATACTTTTCCCAATTTTAAATTTTAGTCCTAATGTTTGGGACGAATAAAAAATACCTCCATTCTATCAAAAAACCGTTTATTTGTGATGGAAACGGGTCATGTGCCAAACACATAATTTTAATATTTTGAATGGACAAAATTATCCTATATTCCATTTATTCTTCTCACTGAATCTCACTCAATGTTCACCCAACTTAATTTCCTCTTCTGTGGATGAAGTCCTGCAGAATCGACGCCCGCAAAATGTACCAAATCGACACCTGCAAGTGCAGAATCGTCCCCTGTTGTTGTTTTCTCCAGAATTTGAAGTCCAAGCTGCACCTTCTTCCCAAAAGAACCAAAGAGATTCTGTATTTCTCCTGTATGTATCTATCTATTGGTCGGTCCAGTCAATCTCAGCATCCAAGACTCTTCATGATGTCACGGAGCTTCCCCACCACTTCTGGTGGGTGAGCGTGAGACCCACACAGATGAATGGATAAGGTGATTCTGGAAGAGATGTATCCGTTGTACCAGTCAGTCATTGTGTGAAATAGGTTGGCATACTCAAAGCGAGTCACTAGAAGCGTCGGCTCCTCCACCCACTGTAAATTATAATCATCATTTCATGCGAGAGGAAGAGAATCAATGAAACCCAGATCATGCTGACAACATGAAAATAAGAAAAATAGTCTACTACTATCAACTATAGTTCACAACATAAGATAAGACGCAAGTTTGCTTCTTTACCTTAGAAATAATGCAAGTTTGGTCCATCATCCCACATAACAGACTAAAAGGACGCAAAGTTCATTAGAAAAGTAGAAACAATTAAGCTGGCTAAAATTTACAAAAAACAGAGAGAGAGAGAAAGAGACTTACTAGATAGCCAACCGAGACACTACTTCTGAGCAAGAACAAGCATTTCTATCTGGGCTCAGGACACTGCTTCTGTTCTTGTACCACTAATTGTGCTACTGCAAAATCCCACCGAGATAGCCAGCCCCAGAAAGCATGACTCGTACCCAACTTGTTGATGCATAATAGGAGAAGAAGCTGCAACCATCAACGATGCGAGGGGTGGAAGGGACGGATGGGAAAGCCCTTGGAGGAGATTTTTCCGTAATCTGCACATGGGGTCAATTTTGTCATTTTAACACACGTGATCTGCACATGTTTTGCTTAACCGTTTGAAATAAACGGACAAATGACGGAATGGGGCAAATTTTTATTTTGTCCAAACATTAGGACTAAAATTTAAAATTTTAAACATTAAGGGGGATTTTTAAATTCGGTCCAAACTTTAGGGGGAAAATTGACAATTAACCCAGATATATAATATCATATGTTATCGCAAGTTTTCAACTCTTTTCACATAAAAACAGTTTGTAATTTAAAGTACCATATAAAAACTTTGAACTTTCAATTTCAATACTTTCAATTAAAAATAGTTTAATAAATAAATATTTTACAAGTTATTAAAATAATTTTATATTTTCTTAAAATAATATACAACTATATTGTTTTTTTGTCTTCTTGAGGTTGTGCTTTTCCAGAAGCATATTGATCATGCAAATAATTTAAATTATTTCTCAACACATTGAATCAATCCTATTCTGGTGTTCAATTGAAGTTGTTGCTTAGAAATAAGTTCCCATATGTGCTCCCTTATGTAAATAAAGTTTAGGCTATGTTAATTTAACAAGAAAATCAAGGGGGGGGGGGGGGGGTCTTAAAAGTTGAAACATTTCGTTCAATTCAGTTTATGAATCAAAAGTCAAATATTTGTACTACTAATCAGACAAATTAAAGCCTCCTAAGAAGAATTGGAAATTGTTTTAAGAGGAAAGGTTACCCGCTTAGGTAGTAATTCAAGTATAATTTGGTCCAGGGAAGGTTGCCTCAAATTAATAATTTTGTTGCCAATGTTAACTGTGATTGTACTTCAACTTATTTTGTTTGCTCGATTCTTAAGCTACATTCTTCTAGGTGTTCGACTCATGTTGAATTTGGGAATGCTCAACATAATATGATTAACATAAAGCGACTTGAGCATATAACTCACCTTCTAAGGAAGGAGGGGTCTGCAGAATCAACAAGTTCATCCTGACGTTGAGCCTAAGGCTAATATGGCAAGTATTCCTTGTTTAAATTCTCTTACTTCTAGTAATGAAAACTGAATTTTAGACATTGGTGTTACAAATCAAATTTGTTGTCGCAATGATTGATTGTCAGGTGTTAGAGTGTGTAGTTCTCTAGTTCAAATGCCTAATGGTACTCATTCTTTCGTAGTTGGAATTGGTAGTTTTAGTCTAGGTAGTTAAAAAAATGTATTATATTTGAAATATGTTATCATGTGAACTTATAATTTGTCTTGTTTAGACACGTGTTATCAAAAGGTTGTACTTATGCAGGACCTTCGCAGTGAAAGTGTGTTAGGGATTGATAGAGATTGCAGAGTTATATATTTTTTATGCTTCGTATAAGCCCTTTGTACCTTTTCACCCTAGAATCACACCGAGTCTAGCAATATGAATTAGTGACCAAAGTTGGAGTACCAAGGTAGTGTGATTTACGATTTTGGGTGCAGTTAGGATTGTTCCTGCACATTTACGTGAAAGCTGAAATAAAAACATGAAGCATCGAAAAGCCTTCCATGTTCTCTATTTTTAGCAATTTTTCGATTTTCCACTGTTAACAAATCTAAGCTCAAGTGTTTCAATTTCAACGAGTATGGACACTTGGCTAAACATTGCCCCAAGTCAAACCGTAGAAAGAGGGTAAATTTTGTTATAAGATAAGAACATGATGAACCGACACCAATGATGGTTTAAGTATGCAAACTCATCCACACAACACCTAACGAGGATGTAGTAAATCAGCATCACTCAAGAATAGGCTTGGTATCAAGATACTGGCTCAAGTAACCACACGACTAGATCAAAAGTTTGTGGAGATTGACATGACCATCAAAGGGCCAATCAAATTTGGAGATGGTTCAGTTGTGGAGATACATTGAAAATCTTAAGTTCTATTGGAGTGTTTCACTGATAAACACCGCGTATTACAAATGTGTATTGTATCCCAATACTTATAAACAACATAATTAACCTTGGTCAGCTGGATGAAACTGGGCGCAAAATCGTGATTCGCGAAGTGTGTTGTCTATCATGGACAAAACACATAAGCTACTAGCTGATGTAAGCAGATCAAGTAAAATCGTGATTCACGAAGTGTGTTGTCTATCATATGTGTTACATGTCATTCTGGGTCTTTCCGAATACCTCATCGGGACGAGGAAATAAGAAACATGGTGTTGGCATGCATATGAGCATGTGAATTTCAGGTCGTGAAGAATCTGTCTCACAAGAAGATGGTGCATGACTTGCCTATGATCGAGCATGAAGATTGCATTTACGATGGTTATTTTATTGGAAAAAAAAACTAAAATCCATTTATGATTGTGGCGAAATATCAAGTCAAGACTCCTCTCGTGCTATGACACAGTGATTTAAGCGATTCAATCACTCCTACCACTCACAGATGGAAGTGTTAATTCCTATTGTTGGTTGATGACTGTGTTGTAGCAAACATCTAACAAGATGAGTTTTGTGCAGAGAAGATCTGTGTTTATTATCTCATTCAAGACATTTTATAGCCAATAGATAATACATTGTAACTATCTACTAATATATAATTTATCTATAGGGTAAAATACGACATTGTCCCCTAAAGTTTGCTTCGTTTGTAGGTTTCCCCCTTAAAGTTTAAAATTTTAAATTTTCTTCCTAATGTTTGGACCGAATAAAAATTACTCCCTTTCTCTCCCATTGCCGTTTACTTGTGACATAAATGTGATCATGCGTCAAGCACGTGACTTTTTAATATTCTTAAATGATCAAGTGTCTACCATTCGAATATGATAACTGGGGTTCTTCAATTCCACATAGGGTTCTTCAAGCGATGGGTTCTTCAATTCCAACCGTGGTTCTTCAATTCCAACTGGGATTCTTCAAGCAGTGGGTTCTTCAATTCCAACTCAGTTTTAGAACCTGATAACTAGGGATCGAACAAGTCTATGGAGACTCGCAAGTTTAGTAACAATAGCAACAGTGAGTTTGGCCGAGAGGGGAGGGAATTTGGTGCAGCTTTCAGATTTTCTTTAGAACATGAGTGTATATCCGATAATGGGCTCGGGTTTTCTTCAGAAGTTGAAACAACAACAGAAATTGGATGGTTAAATCAACCACGACCACGACCACCTCCTACTAACATCACAAATTTAATCATTCTGAGGTTTGGCCACAAGGAAATGCAACTCTATCTATATCCGAAGAAAAGTGTTAGAAAGCTACAAGAGGATAATACATGCTTGGTAAAATTGGTCATTTCAAAATATTAAAAGTCACGTAATCTGCACGTGGATTTGTTTCCGTCAGTATTAAACGGTTGTTGGACAGAATGGGGAAAACTTTTATTCAGTCCAAACATGAGGACTAAAATTTAAAGTTTTAAACTTTAAGGGGGAAACTTAAAAACGGAGTAAAATTTAAGGGGCAGTGTCGTATTTTACCATTATCTATATTAAGTTAGCATATATATACTCATATCTCTGAATTTTTGGATATTACTAAACTTAATTGTAAATTACCACTACTCCTCGTTAATAGGGATTAACACAATATAGATAACGAGATATCCAATAACTCACACCCTTAATCTCGTTATGTTGGATTGTTCTAATGAACTTCGGGCTTTATGTATTTATCAACGATTATGCCTAAAGCATCAACTATTTTGTTACGAATATAGAGTAACTCATTGGTTTGGTATCTCCTTTGCTCACAATCTAATTTGAACTTGCTATTTTGAGCCTTGAGCTGGGAAACAAGCAGTTTCTCGTTCTCCTTCAGTGTGTGCTAATCAAATGACGTTACAGGTTGGTGATAGCGTCAAAGTGTTCTTGATTTTTGTGGCGACAAATTTCTCCTTTTCCGTACCTCCTGGGGAAGTTAAAGTTAGCTCGGGATTGGAGAGCGGTAATTTTTCATTGGGGCTACCTTGTATTTATCAATCTTGAGTAACAACTTGATGTCCCTGCTTTTCGGTAATTCGTTCTAATGCAGTCACTTCCTCTACTTCAATGGTTGAGATTGGTATCTTCTTTTCCTTCTCTGGATTGGCACCGACTCTTTCCAGCTTAAAGTACGAGCATAAGTCGTTTGACTTTCCTCCATCGAGCACAAACTTTGTATACACCTCCTGAGCTGCCTCATTTTTGACACAATAGCAACCACTTTTATACTATGGTGTTTCTCCGCCTTCTGCAGCTATTTTGATATCTCCATCATGCTTTGTCGAACTTACTTTTCCTTTTCCTGAGCACGATTAAGTTTTACCTTCACGCATTCAAGATCAACCTCGAGGTAGGCAACACCCATCGACGTCTTCCCTTACCTTTGCTTTAAGGTTTCGAGAGTGAAGTTCTCCTTCTCGAGCTTCAATTTCAGCGATTCGGCAACCACCTTCACGCAATTCACTTCCTAGGTAGCTTTCTCGATGCTCAAGTCCACCTCCTCAAGAACCAAGTGACGTTTCAGGAGAAGAATAATCAACTGTAATGTATCTCCTAAATAGAGAACCAATGGATAGTTATTGACAAAATTCCTTACGAAGCATATTATGACCGCAAGCCCAAAGTCGATCACTTTTATGTCTTCGGGTGCCTTGCACATGTAAAGGTACTAACACTGCACCTCTCAAAATTAACATATTGCAGAAAACCAATGGTGTTCATTGACTATGATATGAATACACAAGACTATAGAATGTTTGATCACCAACACGATGAGTTGTGGTGACACATGATTTAGTGTTCAATGAGGGGGGAAATAAGTCTGGAGCGCAAATTCAGAGGAAGAGCACAACTGACTGGAGACATTTTCACGATGTACTACCTCCCTATTTCAAGTTCATCTGACATGAGAAAGTATTGAGACGAGGACGGTGAATGTGATCCTGACAGAGAGTCCTTCATAAAAGTCACCACACACTTCAACTGCGATTCTCAATGGATTAGCTCCTTAAGATAACTCATCAGAGGGACCGCGAGGTAAGCGTTACAACAAAAAAAAAATGATGAAACATTACCAATAGAAGCGGAGTACTCAAGCCGGTGGTTGTTAGAAGGGGAGGTGCCCACAAATTTAAAGAAGCAAAAGTAAAGTCGGTGTGGAGAAGAGCAATGGAGGAGGAAATATCTTATATCCATAATAATGGAACTTGGAAGCTTGTTACATTGCCAAAAGTCAGAAACCAATAAGTATGAAGTGGGTCTACAAGTTAAAGAAAGACGCTCGAGGCAAAATCATAAAGTACAAGGCAAGATTAGTGACAAAATGGTACATTCAACAACAAAGAATTGATTTTGATAAAGTCTTTTCCCCTGATGCTCGGTTGGATATAGTACGCTTGCTTGTAGCTATCGTGGCCTATGAAGGATGAGAGTTCTCATCATATAGATGTCGAAATGGCTTTCCTCAATGACGATTTGGAATAAGACTACATTGTTCAACAGAAAAAGGGAGAAGAACAAAAGGTACTAAGATTGAAGAAGGTTATTTATAAGAGATGTCCATTGGAGTATGTCGTGTACAAGAAGAACTAAGAAAAAGGGAACCTTATTGTTGGAGTTTACATGGATGATCTAATAATTACTGAAGCGAGAATCAAAGAAGACATAAACAAAAATCAAATTTCAGGTGAATACGTTGTTCAGTAAGGAAAGCAAAAATTCTCTTTTTGATAACACTCTGTAATGATGCATAGTTCGTGACTTGGTCTATCTACGACACACTTGCCCAGACTTAGCCTTTTTATTGGAATAGTAAGTAGATACATGAAGAGGACCACGATGGAGCACATGGTCATAGTGAAGCACATATTGCGGTACATGAAAGGAACTTAGAATTTTGGGTGTGTTTACGAGAAGAAAGAGGGAGGCTTGGTATTGACCTTGTTAGTGATCTGGTCGGTGATATTGCCGATCGGGAGAGAACCTCGAGTATAATGTTTTTCCTTAGGTCAAACACCATTAGTCTGTGCTACAAAAATAGAAGGTAGTTGCCTTATCCTCTAATGAAATACAATACATTATTACTTATGTTGTAGCATGATAAGGGTGTGGCTATGACGACTATTGGTTGATATATTAAGGATAGCGGTTAAGAAATTAGTCTTGATTATCGATAATTAGTCCATAATTTCCTTGAGCAAAAATCCAGTCGACAATGAGAGGAGCAAAAACATTGATACGTGATTTCATTACAGTAGAGATTGTGTTAAATCATGGATGATATAGGTGCAACATGTTTGCACGGAAGACCAACTTGTTGATATCCTGACCATGTCAATTGCAAGATTGAAGTTCTTGGATATGAGAGAGAAAACTGGTGTGCAAATGATTAGTAGAGGACAACAAACTTAAGAAGGAGACTGATGAGTTAATCTTGTTGCTAAATTTCTATGCATGTTTTGATTGTGTTTCGTATTATAAGGAGTTAGGAATTAGTAGCACATGTTGCTAAATAATAGGGTATGACTTATCAAGTTCCTACCTTCATTTTTAGCATTTTACATGTAGGGTTAGGATTTAGGGTTTAGCTAGGTTTTTTCTTGCACCTATAGATAGGAGTACTTGGAAGTTGAAATAAACGCATCAATCAACATAAAAGCCTTCTTTGTTCTATGTGTTTAACAATCTTCCCATTCTCCACTTTTAGCAATCCTTTGTTATCCACTTTAGCAATCTCTTTTCTTTGAGAAGTCCAACAACCAAGTCCGGTAAATATAACAAAGGTAAATATTTACTCACTCGTGAAAGTTCGGCTAAATAATTACTTCACAAAAAAAAAAAGTTTAATTAACTAGTTGCTATTTCGGGTATAGTTCAACTACAAAATTAACCCCATTTTTAATGAAAATGACTAATTAATAACAAAACGAAACATAACGCAACCTGTACAAACATACTATGACCATTTATTAATTCCCGCAAATCTAATACACAATTTTCATACTTTCAATTTTTTTTGTAAGGAAAAGTATGAAAATTCACATAGATATTTCGTTTTTCCCGTAACTACACCAATATTTTTTATGTATTTATAATTGCACTTTCCATCGTTCAACATTATGTTAAGTCGGTAGTTAGACATGTGCAATATACGTGACAAAGGTTTGTTTCCTGATCCCTCTCTCTTATAGACATCTGCAATCTTACCCTCCTAAGCTGAAGAAGCATTAACATAATTGTAGATTGCGAAAAAAGTTTGTTTCAGAGATTAAGGTGGTCGGAATTCTGACATCCTTCTATACAAGAAAAACAGCTATATATAATCAAGAAACAAGGCACCCATGGTGCAACAAGAATCTCTTCATCTCTTCCGAAGGAAGATACAAACCAGGCACAACGATCTTCCTCAAAGACGGTCTCGAGAACACCATCCAAGCTACACAATCAAAACACACCTTATTACACATGTACAGATTTATCTCCCTCAATCTCCGACAGTGTCTCACAAGTTCCTTCACTCCCTCGTCCGACACATTCAAGCAACCTCGCAAGTTTACTTGAACTAAACTGTAACATCTCTTCCCAATAACCCTCAGGTCCTGGAAACCAATGTCCAGCCCTTCTGCCCTTAGAGTCTCCAACTTTGGCATATCAAAATCGAGCAAACTTAAACCCTTAATGCCTTTGCAGTGGCTGATTTCTAAATCTATGATTTTGTCACTGCGTCTCTTCAGGGAAGCTTTAATGCCTTCTTCGGTTATATTTGAACAGTGACTCAGATTTAAAGATTCCAAGTTTGGGCAAGCCCCCACAATCTGTTCTAAGCATTCATCGCTAAGATTGGTATTCTTACTAAAACTAAGGGATCTCACTTGAGAATTCCTCACATCGCCAAATCTGCCATAATCTTCTTCTTCTTCTTCTAACTTCATATTCTCCATTTTGATGTACTTTAGTTTGCAACAGCTCTTGAGTAGGTTGAAAAATGTGTAAATATTGAGATTCGAACATAAACTGAGGTTTATACAGGTCAAATTGCCAAGAAATGGGCACAATTCGTTCATTTGATCATCAGTGATACCGATAAAACCTTCAAGATTGAAACTTTCTATAGTCCGCTGATGTTTCAACAGCGTAACAATGCCATGGAATGTGAACCCAATCGATCGGGCTAGATTGATATGTTTAAGAAGAATATCTGCTTCAGCAATCCCATAGAGCAAAATGTCTGACACATACGAAGATGAAAGATCCAGGCTTCGCAAAGACTTTGCACATCTAAATGGATGATGAGAAACCAATTGCAAAAATTCAGGTGAGAGCTTTGTATCGAAATTTACAGAGACCAAATTGGGACTGTTCCGGATCAGAGAAGTAATGGCTCTATGCGTAATAAAGCTGCAATCTCTCATACCGACTTCTAGCAACGACTCACAGTTCGTGGACAGAGCATCAATTGAATGATCCGAGAGAAAGAAGTTACCAGAAATGTTGATTTTACGGAGACGCTTCAAATTGGAGGACAAGACAGCAACAGCAGCATCACTGACTTTCCCGGACTTCGGGTAGCTGATGTCGAGCTCCTCCAGGGAAGGGAACAACCCCCATATAACCCTCAACTCATGATCTTCCAAATTACAACTATTCGACAAAATCAAGACCTTGAGGGTGGGAATCCTTGACTCGATCGCGCGCAATCCATTGATGGGGATGGCTTCCTGATTCGACAGATTGAGAGACTCAAGGTTCGAGCAGGATCGAGCGATCTGGAGGAGGACGGCGTCCGCCGGAAGATGGTATGAGGATAGGTCGATAGATCTGAGGTTGTGGAAGCGCGTGAGGAGGGCGGCTGCCGGAGCATGGGCGGGTATGGAGAGAAAGGATCGGAGCCGGTTGGTTAGGTCGAGGAACTGTTTGGACGTGAGGGAAATCGGCTCGAAGTGGCGGTAGTCGTGGAGGTAGGAAAATATGAGTTCCCAGCATTCGATTGGCAGCTCCACCTCCATAGTCGTCAAATCATAAGAATTACGAGATCGAGGGGAGGGGAGGGGAGGGATTACATATACATTTTTTAACCAATAGAATTACATATAGATTTTTCTTTTTGGTCAAAGATTTACATATAGATAAGGAGCGTAAAAAGCAGAATTTTCAAACATTTGAATTTTGAACATTGTAAATAAATATATAAATTAATAACAAAATTACTACGTATGCTTTATTAACTTTATAAATTATTACTCGGATTTTATTTTAATTTTACTACATGTACTATTAGAATTGAAGTAAAATGTTACCTCCGTTTATTTTTTTGTTAAATATTTACAAAAATTGACATAATAACATAAGATTGATTCATATTGTTAAAAATTATATTATTTTCAAAATTTATGAGTTTTTAATATAATATATATTTTTTTTTTATCGAAAATATCGATTTACTTGTTATAAATAAAACGGCGTGACATGGCGTCACTTTCAGTGAATTGAACTAGAACGAGAGGAGTTTGATATGAGAAGAAAGATACATTGGTGATGAAGTAATGAATAACAGAAATAACAGAAACTTAGCTTTCAAGCTTTTCATTCAAGATAAGGTCACATTAGATCTTCTTCCTCTATTTATACAACATCTAAACACTTCTTCCTCTATTTATACAAGATCTAGGAAAGGTAATCACTCAAAACTAACAGCTTCTTGAATCTTCTGACAACATCTAAACACTTCTAAACCAAACTTACACCTTACGGCACACTACCTTGCATAGCAAGTAATCACTAGTCTCATGCATCCTAACATTCCCTTAAGAAGATTGATTTTCTTCTTTCCTCGAATTTTGATTTCAAGAGTCATAAGACTGAAAACTTCTGCCCTGCAATCTGCAATCTTATTTTCAGACATTTTCACAATATTCATCTATAATCAGCATACACCTGCATACACTTAAATTCTTGTGAAAATGATTAGCACACTTTTATGGATTCAACAGAACTGATTCACACACATGATAAACACCTCTTTCATCAGACAAGCGAGAATCAGCTCAGCAGATCAACTAGACAGATATCAACACACAAACCTCCACAACACATCTTGTAAAAAGATCTATCCACTTGTTGATTTATATCATCAACATAGTCTTCCATAGATCATACAATCATTATTTTTTTTTATGATGATTCTTTTCATGCTTCTTCTCTTTCACTCTTTCTCGTCTTCTTTTTTTCTTTACTAACAGATACTCTTTTTTTTTTACTGACAGAGAGGTTTCCACTTGCCTCTATCTTACCAATGAAGCTGAGAGGTTTCCATTTGACTCCATCTTTTCATCCTCAAACAACTCCTCAAAGTGTCTTGAATGTTTTCTTTGAGGAGAGTTATTTTTGGATTCAAACTTCACCTTATGTCAGTTTATGATCATATGAGGAAGAATATCTGATAGACATATCACAGCAATTGAAAGAACTCATTACAGCATGATATAGTAGAAGTTAAATGTCAATATACATCTAGATATGAATATGATGAGTGAACGCACTCAATCTGAAAAAGAGACCAAATCATGATAGGAAACAGAAGCAACTGAACCATTCATCGAGAAATCACCACAAGAATTACTAAGCATAGGCAATGTATGCATGACCATAAAGCAGACATAAAAAATCAGAACACAATCATACAGATATAACAGGAACAGAAGATCATCAAATAACTCAGTGTAATCAAACAGAGTAAGAGCAGAAAATCAACAAATTTAAGCAGAATGAGACACGCAAAAGCTAAACAACCCCAAAACCAAACATCATATAGAGAAAAACCAAAGACAATACTCTCAGTTTTCCTGATTAGAATCCATCTTATCTGCAAGACTAAGAGAATCGGTTAGTTCTTGAAAAGATAAAACACCAAGTTTCCTTCTAAACGAAACAAACTACTTTTCGGTAATAGGTTTTGTAAGAATGTTTGTCAATTGCTCTGAAGCTGGGACAAAATTTACCAGAACTTGTCCATTTTACACTTTTCCCTCACGGAGCACAGATCAATCTCGACATGCTTCATCTTCGAGTGATGAATTGGATTTTCGGTTAAAGCTACTGCCCCTATATTGTCACTCCACACTATAGAAACAGATGTAAGTTAACATTGAGTTCAGACAAAAGAGAAGTAACTCACATTACCTCACACACAGCATTGGCTATGGCCCTATACTCAGCTTCAGCTGATGATCGAGATATAACAGGTTGTTTCTTGGAGCTCCACGCAATGGGATTCCCATTCAGCAAAAGATAATGTCCAGAGACTGACTTTCGATCAACTAAATCACTTCCCCAATCAGCATCAGCATAGGAGACTAGAGTAACATCAGACGATGCAACTGATCTGGCTCTAAATACAAGACCATGATCTATATAGTACCTTTTAGATACCTGAGCACACGCAGAACAGCTTTCCAATGACAGACAAAAGGTTGTTGCATATACTGACTCAGCTTGTTCACGGCAAAGTGAATATCAGGTCTGGTAACACACACATGCTGCAATGCACCCATAATACTTCTGTACAAATGCTCATCAACTAAAGAAGCTTCATCACTGATCTCGGCAACCTTAGTCAAAAAAATTCCAGACATCGGTGTGGGAAGAGGAGCTGCATCTGTCAGCCCTTTTTTATTAATCAACTCCATGATATACTTTCGTTGTCCCAAAAGCAAGCAGTCATCAGTAACCTGAACATCCATACCCAGAAAGTAGTTTAATGTACCCAGATCTTTCAATTTAAATTCTTTATTGATATCATACACTACATAATCAATATTAGCGATATCACTACCTGTTATTACGATATCATCTACATACACTAAGAGAAACACAGTACCTGAATTACTTTTCTTAACAAACAAACAACTGTCTGCAAGAGAGACAGAAAACTGAAGAAAAGAAAGTAAAAAACATTTAAGTCTTTCAAACCAAGCACGAGGTGCTTGTTTTAAACCATAAAGCGCCTTGTTAAGCTTGCATACCAGAGTATTACCTTGAGCATCCGTTTTTTCAAACCCGGGAGGCTGAATCATATAAACATCTTCAGATAATTCCCCATGTAAGAATGCGTTATTAACATCAAACTGTCTTAACTTCCATTTGTGTGTCAATGCTAAAATAAGTATAATCCTAGTTGTTGGAGCTTTAACCACTGGACTAAACGTGTCTTGGAAATCGAAACCAGGTTTCTGAGAAAACCCTTAGCTACTAACCTGGCCTTATATCTTGCAATAGAACCATCTGAACTTCGCTTTATCTTGAAAAGCCATTTGCAGCCTATAGGCAGCCTTCCACCTGGTAATTAGACAAGATTCCAAGTGTTGTTGTTAACCAAGGCTTGTAGTTCCTCCTGTACTGCAGAAGCCCACACAGGACACTTCATGGCTACATGTATATCAGATGGTTCAGTTTGATCAAATTTTGAAGAATCAATAATAGAAGTAGTCAAAGCAGCTAAATTCCTTGTCTTTGATCTGGTTTGCATAGAATGTTTATTATTGTGATAAGAAACAATATTTCCATGATCAGTCAAGTTATTAGAAGAAGATAACTCATTAATCAGATCATACATATCAGATGCAGAAGAAAGAGGAACCATAACCGAGTCCCTTAACATACCTGACTGTAGAAGGTCTTACAAATTCTGAAATCACAGGAGAGGGTGGCCTCACCACTGGTTGATTTAACACAGGTTCTTCACGAGAATATACTACATTCTCAGGTAGAGAATCATCAGAAGACAGTATATCTGGACCTATTAAACCTGAAGGAATAGACACCATAGGAGAAACATTTGATTTGTGAGACACATCTCTAAAATGATCTGCATGATGCACATCTTCAGGACTACAAAGAGAAGAATTGAATGGCAAAAAGAATGGTGAAGTGGTTGCAGTATTCTTTACAGCTCCAAATTGCATAAATGAACCTGATCGATCTGTAAAAGGAAACACAACGTCATTAAACCGAACATGTCTAGACACATACACCCTACCTGAATCATCAAGACATCTATAGCCATGCTGATTTGCACAATATCCAATAAAAACACATGGAGCAGACCTAAAATACATCTTGTGTTTATTGAATGGTCGAATATACGGGAAGCAGAGACATCCAAACACTCTCAAAAGCCCATAATCAGGAGCTTTGGAAAACATTTTTTCATGGGGAGACAGGTTATTGATTACCTTGGCTGGAAGCCTGTTTATCAAGAAAACTGCAGTGAAAAAGGAGTCAGTCCAGTACTGCATTGGCAAGGATGCATGTTTCATCAAGTTTAATCCCATTTCAACTATATGGCGATGCTTTCTTTCGACAATGTCGTTCTATTCAGACGTATAGGGACAAGTAAATCTGTGATTTATTCCATATTGACTCAAGTACGAAGATAAGGCTTTAAATTCCTCACCTCCATCTGCTTGCACAGATTTAATAGTAAAACCAAGTTGATTTTCCACTGCTTTATGAAATTGTGGGAAAATAGTCGAAACATCACTCTTCTTCTTCAGGAAATAAATCCAAGTGTACCTTGTAAACACATCAACAATACTGAGGTAATAGAGATTACCATTTGATGAAATAGGTGCAGGTCCCCATAGGTCCATTTCGAGCAATTCTAAAGGTGCATGATACTCAGTGTTGGACTCTGTGAAGGGAAGCTTACAACTCTTTCCTACAGCACAAGCAGTACACATGGAGGTATTAGCACTTATTTTCAAATTAGATTGGTTTAACACCATAGAAAGCGTATGTTAACAAGGATGACCAAGTCTTTGATGAAGAATATCATAAGATAACTTTATTTGAACCAAATTGCAGGAGTTTTCTTTATCAGAACTACAAGCAGAAAGATTACAAACCATCGAGCAACTAGTTTTATCCTTATTATCAACCACAGAAAACCCATTATTGTTTTGCAAAAAACTACTGAAATCAAGCTTGTACAAGCCCCCACTGAAGTAAGATTTGATGGCTACATGAATCTCGCACCAGACAGTAATTGGAATGAAACTCAAAATACACTCTATTGTCCCTGGTAAACTGCAAAACAGAGACCAGATTTTTAATAATTTGAGGAGTAATTTTAGTAAGGTGAAGCTACAGTCGGTTTCTTGAGGATGACGATGCTGAAGACCAACGGGATGTCGAAGATGAAGGTGAAGCTGCAGTCGGTTTCTTGAAGCTGTCCAAGATTATTGAAGACAAGAAAAACAGATTTGCAGTGGAAACTATAGATCCCTAACCGAGAGGCTCTGATACCATGATAGGTTATTAGGTGAGGAGAGAAAGATGATGATAGGGCTTTTGATAAAGAAAACATTGTATTGCTCAAGTTGTTTCAATACAAAGGAGATAAGGCTCTTATATAGAGCAAGCTAGGTAAAACCCTAAACTAACCTAGGTAACATGATAAGTAAACACCTAGACTAATATTGATTAAACTAGAAAACATTAGACTAATCTATATAGTATTCTCACATCAAAGAGGCTGGAACGGGGAGGCATGATGTGGTGAACAAAGGAGGCACAACGAGTGGTACGTCGGAAGAACGGAAGAGGGGCTTTCGTTCTCGTTAAGTTTAATTCGCCCTCAGACGTAAATGACATTTACGAATAGGTTTTTAGCTCTATTCGCAAATTTTATTTACGACTTTGCTTTTTTTAAAATATAAATCGTAAATAACATTTACAAGTATGTATATTTTTATAATTACTCTTTAAGAATTGATATTTTAGTATTTAATTTTAAATTAGAATATATTTTAAAAAAATTGAAAATGTGTAAATATTTATGCTTACGTCAACATAATATGTATAAGGTGAATATAATAACACTGAGTTTGAGGTCTTTTTGTCTCCCGATGACATATCTATTTCTTCAATTGTGAAAGATTTCCATTACTTATCTAGTTTTTACGTTTTTTTATTTTTTAAAATCCAAAGATTAGAATAAGAAAATGTTAGGATTTTTTTCCAGATTATACCTCAAAATAAAAGCAAATACCGAAATATTGTTACTGTTTAAACATATACAAATGCATCCGCGGGTAAGAGTTTGAAAAAGATCACCCGCGAATAGTATTCGCGGGTGACCTTAAAAGGTACCGCCCGTGAATGTCATTCGCAGTTTCAGATGCCACACGCGAATGATATTCGCGGGTACAACGTCGGTTAGAAACCAACGTTGAAACCGCAAATACCATTCACGGGTAGTATTTCAACAATTCACCATTCACGAATGACATTTGCGCATAGTATTTCAGGTTTTGTTGTTAGTCCACAATTTGTTTGTTTTTTTTGAAAAAAATATTATTTAATAAGAATACACAAATGAAACAAAATAATAATGAAAGAGGAATCAATTAAACAAAATATCAATATCCATAGTTAAACTAAATTAATATTTACAATTCCACTATGGCATCCAACCCCTTCTACCACACCCTATATTGTTCATCTCGACCTCTATTATTTCAAATCTTAGTGGATCTATCTTATCCACTTTGTTTCTGAGTAGGTTGTAGGTCTTGCGTAACCGATGGTTGCAGATCTGGTGACATATGCTGTTGTTGACCATACAATAAGGAAGGATCCACATGTTCCTTCTGGGATGGGAAAGACGGTCGTGAAGAGGTGTCCTGACCACGATGCATTATCAAAACACAAAAAATGACTAATTAAACATCAATTAACAATTTTCCCAAAATTAAAAATAAGTTTTTTCTCTCTCACAATTATTCAAATAATACATTACAAATCAAACAAAACACATAACAATTCATCAGTCGCAAATAATTGTACATTCTCAATATCAATTACAACTAATTAAACATCAAATAACAAATTTCCCAAAATTAAAAATTATTTTTTTATATAATTATTCAAATAATACATTACAAATCAAACAAAACACATAACAATTCATCAATTATACACATTAGAAATTCTAAAAAGAACAATTATAACCAGTTACAATAAAAAATAATAATAACAATAAAAGTCGAATTGAACCTTAATTCGGGTTTGTGGAGCATCCTCGTCGTCGGAGGCCACGACAGGGGTAGCGGCAAAGTCGCTGGTTGAATCTGTAGGGCGGCAGGCGGCGACAGCAGGAAAATGAAATTGAGAGAACAGAAACAAGATAATGACAATCGCGGGGGATTGTGGATCTGTATAAAGACTGACCCGTGAATGTTATTCACAAGTGTGCAGTTAGTTTCATCCGCGAATGTTATTCGTTGGTGGGTGGACATTTAAGCAGCACCACGAATGACACTCGCGATTGAAATTCACGGTAAAGTTTCAACTACGAATGTCATTTGTGAGTGCAACTGAAAAAGAGTATCGGTGAATACCATTCGCATATACTCTTTTTCAGTATTGCTATATGCTAATGTCATTGGCAGATAAGTATACATTTATATTTGTTTAAAAGTGAAAATATTTTGAGGTATGTGATAAATGGCTGTGCTTAAAAAAATAAAATTAAAATTTTTAAAAAAAAAAAAAACGTTTTTTGTTAGAAACGGAATTTTTCGCTGGATACGTCTCGAATCTCGTGTACTTTTCATTTCTTTCTTCTTACAACTAATCAAGCATTGGATTTGATGTCAGAAGTCCATCAGTGCTGTGCAGTGCTGAGGCCTGAGTGACTACCTCTCCTCTGGCAGTGCTGTCAGAAATCTCATCTGAACTCTCTGACTGACTGACGCTCCTTTGTCTCCCTTTCTCTCCAGTTTCCACTGTTCATCATCATCTACCAGATCTATGCACCTATTAACATTGATGATGAAGACCGATCTCTTTACGCGGAGATTTCCTTACCATTTTTCTCTCTTCAGGACAATCCTAGCTACAACGCAATTGCCGTGGTTGCATGCAAACAAAATCTTTAGAATTTGAAATTGTTAGGAAATCAAATGTATTAGCAGGGACAAATTAAGAAATTTAGTTGAGTGGACATAAGAATTACAGTAAAGTTAAATTGAAAAATATTGACAAAATATATTTTGGGAAGGGTAAATATAAAAATTTAAAGGATTAATTAAGAGAAAATATATTTTTTAAGTATAAATTTCTACAAAGACAAAAAATAGAGAGCACCAATTGACATTCAATTTGTGTATTAGGATACAATCGTTTTTCTACTACAATGCCGTGAAATACCTGCCGGATTTGCAGAGAGAGCATAAACAATTCAGAGAACGGGAGTATATTTATAGGTTACGCGCGAGAGAGTATGTACATATATTTCACCATCTACTTCATAAACTTTTTTTTTTCATCTACCACCTCAACTCTCGACAGTTCATGATGATCAAAAGTTGAAAGACCACAATGGAGAGACACAGAGGTGATACCATCATATATATATGTATATATATAATAGAATAGTAGAATATATTATGGAACTAGAAACCTGCCAGGGCCATAAAGAAACAGCTGAAAAGAGAAACCAGACAACACCACGTTCATCGAGCAACGTTCCTGTTTCCGACACCAAGCTCCAACTAGAACTCCATGCTATCACCATTTCTGTTCAATCCAACTACCTTATTGTCGTCAGAGATATCGTTGCTAAAAAGATGCTCCATGGAGGTCACCACCGAGCACTTTTTCCTCCCAGCAGCCCTACTGTTGTTCACTTCCTTCTGCTTCTTAGTGGCCGTTGTCGCCGCTACCGGAAGCACCGGAGAGATCTCGAAATTAGTCCGTGCTTTGGACCCTCTCAGACGCCGTGCCGCTGCATCGTACGCCCGAGCTGCCTCTTCCGCCGTGTCGAAAGTCCCCAGCCAATGCCTGCAACGCCCGATACGATCGCGAATCTCAGCCGACCAGCGACCCCACGGCCGTTTTCTGACTCCTCGGTAGCTCTTCTGCGCTGGCACGTTTCCCACGCTTTTCTTCTCGCAGTCTACGCGTTTCGAAACGGAGCGGACAGCAGCCTTAGGCTCTTTACTTTCAGTCACCTTATTACCGTAGAGCACGTGCTCTCCGACAACAGCGGCGATCCCGTCAAGGATTAGCGGTGTTCCGGAAGACTTTTCCAGTTCACTGTTGTTATGAACGGCACGTGGGGCTAGAAAGGTTGATGTCTGCGGCGGCGGTTGTGGAGGAAACAGAAGCTGCTTGCCGCCGAAGAGAGGAAGATAGAGAAACGGCGTTTCGTCTAGGAGACGTAACGTTTCTTGCGGTTGGAGCAAAAGCCTTGCATTAGCATGTAACGGAACGGGAAAGAGAGTTTGGCCGTTCATGGTGGAGCCTAGCGAAATATCATTGAGGGAGATGGTGTGGGTTCCCTTCATACTTATATAAGAAGATAATTGAACACCCTCAGGGATGTAAAATTTACGGAAAAACACATGTATATCTAATTATTATTATATATTAAAGATAGAACATTATTATATTCCAAACGTGCAACAATGCGATGAAAATGAGAAATAATGTCATAATATTCCTTTGGAGTTGAATCAGGTTAGGGTTGAACTTTTTTGTTTTGTTTTTTAATTTTTTTTTTTTTATCAAATAATTGCTTTACTTTAATAAATAAAACGACGTGACTTTAGGTCACGTAGGTTCGTACATCATATCGTTTGCTACTAAACATACAAAGGGTAGTGGTGATCTTTCGACCCAATCATCAAGAAACACTCTCGTTCTTGCTTGATTTGCTATCCAATTGACACATTCATTGCTTGTCCTTGTAATCGCTCTCCATTGCACTTGCTCCACTTGTCGTGCTAGTGCTCAGATGTTTGGTATGATTGTGGACAGTCTCCAATGCTTCGGTCCTTCCATTATTTGTTGGTGAACCGTGTGTGAGTCCGTCTCTATTATGATGCTTTGTCATCTCGCTTCAATCGCTAGTCACACTCCTTCTTGTATGGACATGACTTCCATCGTTTCTATGTCGTCACTCCTTTGCCTTTGCCTCCGGTTCATCCGGACCACTATCTTGCCGTTTTTATCTCTTGTCACCACCCTATGCCGGCTCTTTGCGTTTCCTTGCACCATGAGGCGTCACAATTGATCTTGATCGTATGGCCATTCGGTAGTGTTCATTGTTGGGTCGACCTTTCGTGTTGCGTGCGGTTCGGTTGGTCCGATCGGTTGGCCCCTATTTACTCCTCGTAGGCTTGCTTGATTTCCCTTACCACGACACTCGGGCTTGGTTGTTTTGCTTTAAAAGCCGCCGAGCATCTAGCCTTCCAAATGTGCCAACATGTGATTAGTGTTAGTGCCCACCTCTTGTCACTCGCGGTGCTTCCTCCATGCAGCCCCGTCTTCATCCTCTTGGGCCATTCCACCATATCAAGCCCGTTTTGCCTATCCACTTGTATCCCAAGTGTGCCACTCCAGATCTGTTTCGTCCATCCACATCCCATGATCATGTGCTCCCGTGTCTCCTCCTCACCACATATCGGACAGTTCGGGGTTACATTCATACCCCTACGCGTCATGTTTGCTTTGACTGCAATGGCGTTTGTTGCTAGTCTTCACATGAAGTTCTTCACCTCTGGTATTACCTTTGTTTTCCAAATGTCTTTCTAAAAGGTGGCGTTTGTGTTTGGGTTCGCCCTTGGTCTTGGTTCAGCCAACTCTCTTATTTTGTGGTAGACCTATCGGACTTGTGGGCTACCATCCTTTGTGTGGATGTCCGCACCCACGATGTTCCAGTTCCTTTGGTAAAACAGGTCCGGGAACCCGTCCGAACCCGACGCTCGTGATCCACCAAGTTGGTTTGTCGCCAACTTTATCTATGTGTCTGTCACCTCCATTGTCAAGTTTGCATTCATCTCATGTGTGATTTGGTTTGGTACATATCTTAGGAATTCATCCCCCGGTTCGGTTTGTTCTGATGTGAACATGTCCCCAAAATATCCATGGAGCTCCACGGCTATCCTACCTTCATCTTCTATACACTCCCCATTTGTTCCCTTTAGACGACATATTTGGTTTTGTCCCCTTCGTGTTATTGTGGTATGATGAAAGAAGGCGGTATTACGATCATCATTCCTTAGCCATTTAACCGTCGAACGTTGTTTCCAATATGTTTCCTCCCTCGCCCAAAGGCGTTGGAGTTTCCCTTTCAACATTTTTCCTTCTTGTACCACAGCAGCACTGGTTCCCTCTTGCAAATTTCTCCTTAGTGCATCCTTCGTTTTTGAGATATCGTGCAGGTTGTGGTCGAAGGTTTCCTTGCTCAAAGCCGTGAGTTTCACTCGGCATTTGTGGAGTTTTTTGTATACCCCTTGGATTTCTCTTCCCATAGTTTGTCTTTCCCATGCTTCTTTTATCACCTCCTTATACTCCGGGTTTTCTAGCCACATTACCTCAAACTTGAACCGCCTTCGAATTCTCTTCTTCGATTGTTTGAGTTGGACCACCAATGGTGCTTGGTCCAACCCTATAGCTAATTCGTTGATGCATCTCCCCTTTTGGTACTGTGATGCCCAATCTGTGTTTATCAATACACGGTCTAGGCGCTCGCTTATCCTTTCCACTCCGGTTCGGTTGTTGCACCAAGTGAATGGGTTCCCGTTTGCTCCCAAATCTTCCATTCCTAAGTCCTCGATCACTTGCTTGAATTCATCCATTTTTCTTTGGGATTTCCTTCTTTCACCTTGTTTTTCATGTGGGTGGCATATAGTATTGAAATCCCCAAGGATCATCCATTCACCCCTTCGACTCCTCCCCATTGATCTTAGGAGGTTCCAAAACTGTGTCCTCTCTCGTGCCTCCGTACTCGCGTATATCCATGCCACGAATGTTGGATCGGCATGGTTGTCTAAGTGTACCTCAGAATCGATGCAATTTGGATCGACATACAGAACTGAAACCCTCGCGTCCTCCATCCACCACAATGCAAGCCCTCCCGATGTCCCGTTCGGGCTAACATAGTGCGTGTTGGTCATCTTCATCCGTGTTATTATATTCTCGCAGTAGGTATCCCCTTTTTTTGTTTCCATTATGAATATGATGTTTGGGAGATACCTCTTGTTGAGGTCTTGTAAGTGTTGGATTGTCAAGGCAGACCCCAAACCCTGACAATTCCATGAGATGGAACTCATTAGGCACCCGTGGCTGTTTTAGGACAGCCACCAGAACCCGTCAAGTTCTCGTTCTCCTCCACCTTCGCCCTACTTTCCTTCGACCTCTTCATGATCCACTTCTGGTGGTTAGGGTTTGACATGTTCGCTCTCCTCCTCGGGCTTATTCGAATCCTTGTCTCCTTCCCCTCGGTCCCCTCCTCCTGTATCCTCCTCCTCTTCGTCCCTGGTTGGTCCTCCATATCCTTCCCGGTCCGTTTGATTGTCATATTGTCCATGTATGGGCTTAGACCGAATGTATGGTTTGGTATCATGGGGGTGAGTGATGTGGGTGGTGTATCGGGAGGGTTCTCTACGGTGTATGTTTGGATTAGGGTAGTGGTGTCTGTCGCATGTGGTTTGGTTGGGTAGGTATGTGATCATGGGTTGGTTTGGTGTAGTCGGGGGGGGGGGGGGGGGGGAGGGGAGGGTTTTGTGGTTGAGGGTTGTTTGGGTGATGATATTGGGGTGGCTCAGATTAGGTTGGGGTATGGTAATGTCAGGTAGGTATATGATCATGGGGTGGGTTGGTTCGGTATGTATCTCAGTTTGTATTGTGGCTGCTTGATTTCGGTTCAGTTCCTTCTCACGGTTGGGGGCGTGTAAGGTGGTGAGGGATGGTTCGACCGATAGTGGTTTGTAGGGTTGGGTGATATGGATAGTTAGGGCTCTCGTGTCGGGGGATTCCAGTTGTGTCATCTCGTCCTGTCCTGGTGCTGGGGTTGGGGTTTCTCGGTCTCCATGACATCGGTCTCCATGGCGTCGGTCGGTCGCGTATGCTGTCCCTCCGTGGTGTTGCCGAATGGTGGCCCATTCTGCCCCTTCTTTCGTGCTTCCTCTCGGGTCTTTCCCCTCACCCGTGCCCCTACTTTCGTGGTTTCGCTTGCATCATTTTCAATTTATAAGAAGTGTTAGTCATGAAGATTTTTTTTTTCATTTTTAAGACTGAAACTTAAATTATCTTCTTAAGAGAGAAAACGTTGAAATGTTATGTCATCTTGAAAATAATATGTAATAGTTGAGTTTTAACGTAAATTAGTTGTATCTAACTATATGGACCATAGTTTTTTTTAATACTCATTTTCTATAGTTATTTCTTTATAGTATATATTTGGCAAGAGTGTGAAGATACATTATGTTGGACAAAAATGCTAATTGCCAATTGAGTTAAATATGTAAATTTATTACTATGTTAACATATTCATAACATAGAGATTAAATACTTTGTTAAATGTTAGAATTAAGTTTTCATCTTCTTTTTTTTGTATGTAAAGATTGAACGTAAGAGTTGGTCTCGAGTTTGAATCGAACTTATGAATGCTTTATGGATTTGATCATATACAAAAGGGAAAAGTATGAAAAAGAAGTAAGATGTTTGCCTAAAATGGTAATTGATGTAATTTGTTTTAGGCCGCGGGTATTTGATGTACGATGTTTCATTCTGTTGGTTTTTGAAGAAACGTTAGTTTTTTTGTTAATTTATCCGTTAAAAGTTGACACGTGCTGCTCACGCGATATATAATTTGAACGTTGAAAGAACTAAAAACGAAAATACCCAAACTACCCTCTTTATGTTTTCCCTCCTTTATACTTTGCCAACCGAACCGTCTCCCTCCTTTATACTCTGAGTTTTGGTGGATCAACATAGGCTCGATCATGGACTTTGAAGAAGAGGCCTCTGAAGATGTCATGCTCGTGAAAGGTTTTGGCGAAGGAAGCAAGTACCGGACCAGAGGTTTCGTCATTATACCAAACACCTACATTTTAACAACACAAATCTTTTTGAACACTTTTCAGTAACATTTGTTCAATAGCAAGAGAGTTGAGATCGATCTCATACCACCGTGCTGAAGAGAACGACCATGATGGTACTTGTTATCATGAATGCACTCTTCCGCAACTTTGTCTCGGATCGGGTAAACTGTCAAAACAGAACTGGGTGTCTCAGGCAATGCAGATGAAAAGAAATACCACATCAGTAACACTTATGTCCATTAGACACCTGCAATTTACCTGATTGTAAGCAAGTGCCATGGAAACTGCGCCGCGCATTAGACCTGCCCACCATATTGTAATCTGCAATTTACAAACTTTGTCAATCAATCTGTGCAGATGGTAAACTCGACAGATGAGGTGTTGGTTAGGGAATAGATAGGCAAGTACCTGTTGCTTCAAGCTGATTTGATCAAGCCTAGACTTCTTAGTCAAGTTTGACAGAAAGGATAAAGGGAAAACGAAAGCTGCTCGTCCAACAAGGAACAGTCCCAACAAGATCGAGCTAAGCTCGACCGATCTTCCTGGACTGTAAAATGAAGTAGTAAAACATTTATGCAGAAACCATATAACATAATAGACATTATTGCAGGGTGTTGTCTTAGAAACGGTTCCACCAAAAATAAATACTGGTCTCAAACTGTGATTGTCGTCTAGGAGTGTGAAATCATCGTCACCATCCACAAAAGGTGATTGATTTAAGCTCACCTGTCACTAACAACAAATCCCCATCTGTCGATATCCAATGCATCCATGCCGACGTAAAGAAAGATGAAAATCTCAGCTACGAATGATAGAGTTGCAAAAGTGTGCCTTGTTCAACAAAACAAAAGTGTTATCTTGACGATGAAGAAACAAAAAGTAAAATCTGACTTACTTAGGTGTCACCCTCGAACTCTCAGTGACGTTATTCCACATATAATGAGACATGACAATCCTGCAAAAGAACACGGTCAGAATCGCACTTAGATCGCAAAGCTGTTTCACAGATGAAAAATCAGAAAAATGCATATTGCAGATATGCAAATTCTATGATCTCAAAACCCAAAAAGGAACTTACTTCACCCAACATATATGATAGGTATGCCATCAGAATCATGATAGCAACTTCTTGAAAAGTACCACCGATGTAGCATCGTTCACCACACCTTCTTCAAACACTAGACTGTATAGTAGCAGTGTCTCGTCCTGATTAAGGACCAGAAAATATCGAAAAATACTCAAGTTTTTAAAAAATACCACGACGTCTTACTGATTAGAGAAAGGTGAATTCCATACCTGTAAGGTGCAAACAGAATCCGTTGCAGAAAATATTGCTCTGATGGCTTCAATAAATGCAATGAGTTCAATAAAAGGAGAATGCTACTATGTAGATGAACAAACGAATACCCTAAATAGGAGCATACCAATATAATCTGCTAACCCGATTTCGGGTGAAGCGATAGCAAATTTCTCGAAAATGTACATTGCACATGACCGGGAAAGAGAACATCAATAAGCATATTTTATATAGGATAGGCAAGATCATTGCATTTCCTTTTTGAGCGATTATTCGATTCATAGTTACGAAAATGAGTTTCTTGAGTGTACCCAGTGTGATGATGAAGAAGGAGATTAAGGTCCCGACTGCACCAAACAACATGATCGTCATGAAATTGCAGAAGAATTGCTTTTTCTTCACTTGGAACCTGAAGGGTAATGGACAAATCCAATCAAAATTCAAAAGCATATGATGATATGTGTCCGTTAAAATTCAAAACCTTCTTAGTGACCACTAATAACTGTCTCACATTTGTAAGAAAGTTGATTCTCATAGCTACCTGTTTTTCATACCGGGCTCTACGGTGGAGAAAATACGTGTTTTGTTTTTAAATGTAACATTTACCAATGTCGTTATAGGTAATGACCGAACTCCTTTCAAAACCTCGTTGAAGACCTTTGATTAATTTATTTTCATAAAACTGAAATTGTATCAACCATCTTACACTTGAGACCATAGGTTGAAATTCCCACAATTGGTTAACCATTGACGAAACTTACCCTCGTTAGCACTGTTGAATAATTTCCGCAACTTGTTGAATTTTTTTCTCAATATTGTTCATGTCATTTTAGAGAAATTCCTCTTCAAAATTTTATCCTTCAAATTCTTCTTAAAGTTGTTGGCCAGGTAATGGGCATAGTATCCAAGGAGCCCTAAATGTTTTAGGAAAATAGTCGCAATAACCCTTTTAATACCCACATGATGATCACATATTATACATATCAGTGCTTGATCCTTCATCACGTGTCAACGCAAATGCTCTAAAAAAACATATCCAAATCTCTTTACTCTTAGTATGGCTGGAAATTTCTGACACAACACGATTAAACAACACAACACGATCTGCTTTAAAGCGTATATGAGTTTGACCTGAACACATCACGTGTCTAAACAACTCTTATATGTTTAGACACTTATGATTTGCATATATCTGTGTAAACACGATTAACTAATCGTTTCTTATATACCCGTGACACGGTTAGACACACGATTATCTAATAATGTCTAATCGTGTCTAATCGTGTTGTGCATACATGTGACACATTTATGTATAAAAACAATTTGGAATACCCCCTTACTTTTTAATATTGAACTTTGAATACCTAACTTTGTATATATGGATTTGTGTTCTGAAAAAATATGTGAAATAACTTGTGAAATTAGTGAATTCTGGGTCTAATTGTGTTGTGTTTAATCGTGTCGTATCATGTTTAACAACTTTGTATCTAATTGTGTAATTTTGGTGACAACAACAACACCACTACTTTCAGCCATTTTGGCGAGTCAGCAATCCTCGACTCCAAGTTGCGACAACACCAGACTAGTGTCAGATCTTGCGGTCCATCCCCAGCTGCAAAGCGATGATGTTGCAGCAACAGATGGTAATGATGGCTAGGGGATTCGATCAGCCTCCTGGAGATGTGCAGGGTGGAGATGAATCGATGTATAACGGGTTTGGTGGATCTATACATGGCGGTGCTCCACATTTTTCCCACACTAATGTTCAGTCAAATTTCTCGATTACTAATTTGTTCGTCACTAATCAGTGACAATGGTTTTTGGACCTAATTCACTAACTGTTGATTGTTGTCATCAGGGAGGATGTTAGAGCTTCAATGATGAAGCTCAGGTGACCAAGCCAAGATGAAGCAGAGAGTGAAAGCTAGAACTGCCTATCACTCTACACAGTTGCAGAGCTCTCAATTTTATCTTCCACAAATTTATTAGTGTTGGTTTTAGGATAATGGGTCGCCCATAAGTGGGAGCCCATTTACATAAGCCCAGTTGTGTATCTGGCCTTAAAACCTATCCCCCTATATATCAGTATATATAGGGGTGCTCAGAGTTTGGAAAACCTGATGATGATAGTGATGCCCTGCCGCCCTACCGTTTAAACAGAGGTCAATCACTGTGGTATTATAGGTCATTGCCCGTCAAACCGTGGTGTGTCCTCCCGTCTGGCAGATCGTGATCCCAACCTAAGGAAGATCCGCTTCCGTTAAGGCAATCGCTCAAGGAGGTAACTTAATTATGTGTTATGTTGTGCCCTAATCGATTGCATGTTTCGTACATCAATTGCCAACAATTAGAAAAAGCCTAACTTTAAAAAGTCCATACAAGATAGTTAATTAATAGTGATAGAGAAAGATCCTTCGAAAAATATTTTCACTCCATCTTCATCAACTACCTTCTATAACTGCTCTTTTTTTCTTACTTCCTCATTTGTTTGGATACTGTCTTAGACATTCATCGACCCTGATAAGCCCTACATTATCCTGGTGTTTCCAACTGATCATACTGACAACCAAATTTGCAAGCTTGACCTATCCGTCGAACTCTTCGGTGGCGTCAAACACGCCTGCGAACGTAACCTCAACCAGGGTCGTAAAAAATATATTCATCCGTAAAAATATGAATATTTTAAAAAATAAATTTTTTTAATGGTTTTCCCCAGCCTCCCCCCGAACCCATCCTCCCCAGCCTTACCCCGCCGACAAACTCCAGGTTGTTCGAGCTGGTACGAATGGTTGCTGACGGGAAGAGACAAACCACTTGTCTGAGGATGGAAGTCACGGTCCTGAGCTCTCCGTATCTCTCATCAACCTCTAAGGTTTCCTCTCTCAAGACCTCGAAGCATCTCTCTAGGCCGCAAGGCTCGTCGGAGAAGCCTGCAGGAAGCATGGTTTCTTCCTCGTGGCTAACCATGGCGTACGAATGGTTGCTGAAGGCTCTAACAGCACCTCCAGCTCTAGCTGATTCCTTCAGCTTCAATGTGCACAAATGGTTGCTAATAGGTCTGGACTGCTACTGTCAATGCGCACGGTACGAAGAATTGACGCCATAGATGTGTCGCTTCCATGCTTGCTATATTTTCACAAGATTTTGATACCCTATCATCACTTGATTGATGGGAGACGACAACGGAAAATCCTATGGGGAATGGGGAAGGGCATACTTGATAGAAAATGTTATTGTTATATTAATTAGGGAAGTGAAAACTCCACCTACGGAAGAGGAACTTGGAACTTGGGTGAATGAAAGCGTGAATATTTTTTTTTTTTTTTAAATTGAACAAGAGGGAAGAGACAAACTAGTAGGTGGAAAAGTGCAATTTTTTTAAATTTGTTTATGTTTTCCATGGATCAATAGTGATTGAGCCGTGAAAAATAGCAAAAAAATATATTAATTTCTTTAAAAAACGAACGGCTAAAAAATACGGAGCCGTAAAAACTAATTTATTGATTTTTTACGTCTCAATAGTGATTGAGCCTAAAAAAAATAAAGAAAACAAATATTAATTTCTTATAAAAAGGACGGTTCAAATGAAAAGAGCCGTAAAAAATATTTATTTTTTATTTTTTTACGGCTCAATAGTGATTGAGCCGTGAAAAATAGCGAGAAGAAAAAAATTAATTCTTTTTAAAAAAGGACGGCTAAAAAAAGCTATCAAATTTTTTATTCTTTGTTTTATTTCGCGACTCTGACATTTGAGCCGCGAAAAAGTTTTTTTTTCCTTTTTAATAAAATCACGTCTCAATAATGTTTGAGCCGTGAATAATCAGATAAATAAATTATTCACGGCTCAATAGTACTTGAGCTGTCCCGTTGAGCCGTTATTTCACCCTTCTTTTGTAATGACTACATTCTGGATGGGAATATGCCGAGACATGTTGCATGCCCTATCGTTCATTCTCCATTTGATATGCATTGTCAATTGGGTGATCCTTCGTTGCCTATTTTGAAGCAGTTGTGTGATCCTTCGTTCACTCTCCATCGTTCTCGCATGAGTTGGATTTATTTTATGAAGAGTCGTAAAAAGGTGATCATGCCTTTTTATTTCAAATGAAGGTTCCTAGACAGTTCTGGGTTAACACTGTTTCCAGAACTTGTTTTCTAATAAATATGATACTATCACTTATATTAAAAGATGATAACCTGTACAATGTTCTCTGTCTGGGCATCATCTATGTCTGGGATGTTCGTTATTCTGTAACCAAATTGGATTCTAAAGCTTTGCGTTGTGCCATTTTGGGTTACTCTCGTGTTCAAAAGAGGTATCGTTGTTACTATTCTGACTTGAAGATATATTTGGTGTCGATCGATGTCGTATTTTCTAAGTCCACATCTTTATTTTCAAGTTCTATAATTGCCTCTTCTCATGGGGGATGATGATGCGTGGTTACATTATACTCTCACACATCCCATTCATGCACAAGAGAATAATATCCTACCCTGGTTGATCCTCAAAGTGTACCTCCTCCACCTCCGCCACCTGTTTTTCAGGTTTATTCAAGGAGGCAAAATCCAATTGGTACATGTCCTACACCAGTGTCGTTGTCATTGGATCCTCCATAGGACGCATATCCTCTATCAACCTCTGCAGATCCTTCACTAATTATTATATTCCAATTGCACTCCGTAAAGGTAAATGCTAATGTACCTTTTCCTAGCCATCTTATTCTATTCTAAATTATATCTTGTATGATCAATTGTACTCTTATACTCACTTATTGATTGGATCCCTGGATTCTGTGACTATACCTGACTCTGCTTTGGAGGCTTTGGAGCATCCTGGTTGGCATGAGGGTATGATTGAAGAAATGCATGCTTTAGATAATAATCACACTTAGGATTTGGTGGACTTACCTGAAGGAAAAAGAGCAGTAGGGTATAAGTGAGTCTTTACTGTTAAGTATAATCTGGATGGCTCCGTTGCTCGTCTAAAAGCCAGACTCGTTGTAAAGGAATTTGTTTCGGTAAATATAAGTATCGTACAATGTATTTAAAGAGTATTAAGCTATACAAATTCTTCACTTAGTAGTTCCAAAAGCATCCGCTCTAAGGATTGGAAGCACGCCTATAGTTGATTTGATTAATATCACAAGATTTTCATCTTGCATAACCGCTGCTTTACGTTTGCCTCCCCGTACGCATGTCTGATTTTAAATCTCTTAAATTCCAGTAACATTTTCCTACAATGACAAATTATAGACATTAGTGGTTTATTCTCAATTACATCCTCGACAATCAGTTGTATCACCTCCGTGCATACGATTCTACATAAATATCATTAATTCTTGTGCATCTGTGCCTCCCGTTGCGAAGGGGTATGCTCAGACGTATGGTGTGGATTACTCTGGCACCTTTACCCCTCTAGTAAAACTCACTTATGTTCGTATGTTCATTTATTTGGTTGCATCTAGAAACTGGTTGTTACACTACTTGGATATCAAAAATGCTTTTCTTCATGGTGGTTTGTAGGAAGAAGTGTACATGGAGCAACCACCAGGGTTTGTTTCTCAGAGGGAGAGTGGGAAAGTATGTCGTCTGATGAAATCACTGTATGGGTTGAAACAAAGACCTCGTACTTTGTTTGGAAAATTTAACGAAGTAGCTCTAGAGTTTGGGTTGAAGAAAAGCAAGTGTGATCACTATGTATTTTTTAAACAATCATCGGCAAGGATTCTTCTTCTTGCCGTGTACGTTGATAATATTGTTATTACAAGAGACAATCACGTTGGTATCACAAGTCTTAAGTCGTTCTTCCATATGAGATTAAATACAAAGGATTTAGGTCAATTAAAGTACTTCTTGGGTGTGCAAGTTACAAGAAGTAAGAAAGGAATTGTTCTGTCACAAAGAAAGTACGTGATTGATTTACTTAAAGAAACTAGAAACTTGAGAGCCAAGTCATTCAACACTCTGATGACTCCAAATACGCACCTTTCAAATGATAATGGTAATTTGTTTGATGATCGTGAGAGGTAAGCTTGTTCATGAACCGGTTCGACCCCGAATTGGTTCAGAATTAAACTAGTTTAGTTTTTAAACAACTAGTACTTTTTTCAGTTTCTAAAAAAACTAGTCTGGTTTAGGTTAAAACAAATTGGTCTGGTTCAAACCGATTCAGAACTGGTTCGAACTGATTTAGTCTGGTTTTGTTAATAACATTTTTGGTTCGAAAAATAATCAAGTTCAATTCGAAACCGAACTGACTGAAAATCTTGTCCAACACACTGAACCGACTGAAAAAACACTGAACTGACTGAAAAATACACTGAACCAACTGAAAAACACATTTAACCGATTGAAAATCTGCTCCACAACCAACTGAAATCCTGTCCAACATCAACATACGAGAGTCCAATACATTTTTAGGTTTGGTTTATTGAAGACATATATAGGTTTGGTTTAATTTCAGACTAGTTTAGTTGATTTTGGTTCAAACCGGTTTTAAATTTATATAGATTTAAAGTGGTTTGATTTAAATTTAAGTTTAAACCAGTATCAAAAAACGAGTCGTTTCGAACCGATTCGAGTTGAATTTTTGGCACTATTTTGAACTGGTCTACTTGAAGTCTAATACACTGGTCTAGTTTTGATATTAGTTCGGCTGAACCAGTTAGAACCAAACCAGAACCAGACCAATTCAGCCGAACCGATTTAAATGAACAATTCTAGTGAGAGGTATAGAAAATTTGTGGGAAAGTTGAACTATTTTACAATCACTCGTCCTGATATTGCATATGCGGTAAGTGTCATGAGTCACTTTATGTCTACACCTACAGTTAGTCATTGGGCAGCTTTAGAACAAATCCTCTGTTACTTGAAAGGATCTCCAATGTTAAGTATACTGTACATGGATAATGAACATACTTGAACTGGGTGCTTTGCAGATGCAGACTAGGGAGGGTGTAAAATCGATATAAGGTCTACTACATTTTTTAACGTTTTTGTTGGACGAAACCTAGTCGCTTGGCGAAGTAAGAAACATATTGTAGTATCTCAGTTTGGTGCAGAGGCTGAGTACAGAGCTATGACACAATCTACATGTGTAGTTTTGTGGATATATCATATGTTGACTAAGGTTGGATTGCAACCCATAAAGACTTCTAAGCTCTGGTGTGATAATCAAGAAGCCCTTCATATTGCTTCAAATTCAGTGTATCATGAGAAAACTAAGCATATCGAGGTGGAGTGCCATTTTATTCATGAAAAGATTTAGGCGAACTTGATCTCTACTGGATATGTTAAGACCAGTGATCAATTGGATGACTTGTTTAGAAAAGCATTAAGTGGCCCTCGAGTTGAACACCTCGGTAATAAGTTGGGCATGATTAATATCTATACTCCAACTTAAGAGGGAGTGTTAGAGAATATACTTATGAGTGAAAAAAGCGATTTTAGGCAAACGATATCATTTTTAAAAAAATAGAAGGTCTTTTGGTTTGTCGGTTTAATCAGATAAAAAGAAGAAAAAAACATAGAAGGAGAAGTTAAAGATGCTTGAATTTGTCAGAGAAGAAGAAGAAGCATTCATCTTTAGGATAAGTCGGTTCTTCATTATCGTCGGATCCGAAAGAGGAGGAGACATTTTTTTTTCCGTTCAGATGAGGAAATATAAGGGAAGTGAGAGGGAGGGGAATGAGGGAAACGAGGAGGGCGACGAAGTAGTAGGAGGAGGAGAAGGAAGAAGAGGGGGAGGAGGAAAAGGAGTAGAAGAAGGAAGAGAAGGAGTGGGAGAGGGAGGAGGAAGAAGAAGAGAGGGATGAATTGTCTTTTGAATAAGATGACTGACTATTTAATGAACTTGTCAGTTCAATTTGTGGATCGCAATTGGATCGAACAAACTGCGAATCGACCTCCTCGCCGGTTCGACGTCCAGTGTGGTTCTAATAACTATGATTGAAAGTGTCTCAGTTTACTTCATCACACCCCCTGAAGAACCGCCACCACCCACTCCAATTGATCAATTGGCTAAATGAATATATTATAATTATTTGAACTTCCATATAGTTAGCAGTTCTTCTGTCATCTTGGTGTTGATTTCTGTATGTACCGACGTTTGGGAGTGTCCCACCTCACCTCATCACATTACCAAAAATAGTTATCATGTCTGTACCCAAGAAGAATACCAACTCTATGGAGATACTATAATTATTGGGAGTGCCCCAACTAACCTCATCTCACTCCAAGATGACCCACCACCACACTATATCAAAGAGAAATACGAGTTACATGGAGATGTTATAATTATTAGTATATGTTTATTAACAGTTATGCAGTCATCCAAGTTGATTTACTATAACCATTATACGTTGAATATCTGGGATGTATGGAAATATAATAACAATTGAGAGCATCTTCTTTTTCCTCATCAAATCCCCAAAAGAAAAAGAATTACCACACAAGTAGACATGATTCAATTTACCATATCACCACCATTCTTTGTCACAGGTTAAGGATACTATAACCATCGATAGTTGAATTTCGGAATCTACTACGTATATCGATATACTATACTGTAATTATTGGGGGCATCCCACATCACCTCATCACACAACCATGAAGAACCAGTATGTCTATCGCTAAAGAAGAACCAACACTTCACCTCATCACTATTATCTCTTTCTTATAGTTGTAATTTGTTTAGTTATTGAACCTACGTTTTTTTAGATAATTTTCGAAAATTATATATCTAAGTAAGAGTGTTTTAGTTACACCACCCCTCGGTTTTAGACAACCTTTTGAACAAAGTAAAACAAATGTGAAAAAATTAGATTCAATAACTACATAGCTTATAACATTAAGTTTTAAGTTAAATGTAATTTTTAGATTCAATAACTACATAGCTTATAACATTAATTTTTAAGTTAAATGTAATTTAAACTATGAAAATTTGCCAAGTGCTATGTTACTTTCAAGTTTAAGTACAAGTATTGTTTAGTTCGGTCAAGGAAACTGCTGTGCTCGTTTTTTCTTTGACGACATTGTTTATCCTCGGAGGTGATCATCCTAATTTTTCTCTTACACGAACCTGTTACGGTGGAAAAAAAATTATCTTAAGGAGACTGTGCACCCCACGAGACTCGATTTTTAAGCAAAAATAATTTTTTCATAACAAATGTGTATTTGTAAAAATGTTGCTTGCTATAGTGGAATTTTTAATGTAATATTTGTAAGTTTATTATTTGATCTGAAATTATCATATTATTGTTGATTAATTCTTCGTATTACTAACAAAGCATAGGGTCAAAAACAAGTTACATCTAAAAAGAAAATCAAACATATTACATTTTTTTCATACTTAACTCTTATATATACATATATATATATATTATTTTTGTAGAATAATAGATTGAAGGGCGAACAATTATACATTAGAAATTTAATAATAAACCTAGTAATGTTTTTTATAGTGTATAAATAATTGTATGAAGACCTAAACGCCGCAATCGGATCTCAATTTTAACTGTATCGTATGGTCAATCTGGGAATCGAAGTTCAATATTGTTTATGACATATAATTTGTTATTAATTATGTACCGACTAATATTTTAAAACTAAGTATATAATTAAATTTCTAAACACTTGTCGTTTGTTCTTCAAACTTTCAAATGTGAATATTGATCAACGTGTACAGTTAGTCTGAAAGTAAAATTCTATAACGTTGGGGACGCTTATGTTGTAATTTAATTATTTACATACAAATCGGCCCAAAAATATTTATTTACACACTAAGATTTTTTTTTTTTTTTAAATAGATGGATAATTGAATTTCTAATCTTATTGGTTGACCTTTAGTTTTTCATTTAATTACTCTTAAAAAATGCATTGCATGTGTGTTGCTACTTGCATCACATAGGGCTGTCGATGGTTAGGGTATGGTCATGGTATGCCAAATACCATACCCATACCATATTTTTAAATCACATACCATAACCATAACCATAACCATTATGAGTATAATTTTCAATACCATAACCATTAAAATAACCGTGGTTATTAACAATGGTTTTACCCGTATACCCATATTCATTTGACACATGTAATATAATAAAAGATCGAAAATTTTATTATAAAAAATACATCAATCTATATTACCATCGTTGGACTTTGATGCCTTCAATCTTCAACAATTTCAAATTTCAAGTATATAATTTATATTTAGTACATTATATAAATAGTTTATTAATAATAAATAAATATTATATTTATAAATAACCATGGTTATAACCATGGGTATAACTCAAATACCATATCCATAACCATAACCATTATGGGTAGAAAATTCATCACCATAACCGCACCGCACCATAATGGTACGGTGAACCATATTAAACAGTAACAATTATAACCATGGTTATGGGGTTTTCACCGCACCATTGTCGGCCCTAGCGTCACACAATGCATAGGATGCGCCCTATCCTCAAGGTACACTACTTTTGCGCGACAAAGTATGTCATATTTTTTAATGGGTTCATTACCAGTATGCTAGTTAGATTTTATAAATTTGCTAACTGGATTTTTTTCTAAACAAATCTCTAGCTTACTTTACAAAAAGTTGCAATTTGCTAGTTGCGTCTAATTTATTGTTGCTAACAGAGACATACATACACATGTCACGTGTTAGTTACCAAATTTCAAAGTTTATTAAAGTTCTGCTAACAAAATGCACATTTATGTAAACTTCAGCTAGCAAAATACATATTTTTGCAAACTTTAGCTAGCAAAGTGTACAAAAAAATAGAGTAATTTAATAAATAAAATGCTAGATTTCGTTACAAATTAAATGAGAATTAGACGCAGATAACAAATTGTACTTTTTCGTAAAGTCATCTAGTAATTTGTTAAAAGGGTTAATTATCTCAACCGTTACTTATGTTTGGCCCATGTGATTAAAAGGTTACTCATCTTTTTTTGTGTAGCTGAAACGTTACTTAAGTTTGAAGATGTGACTGAAAGGTTACTCCGTGAACTTTTCGTCAAATCTGACTGTCAAAGTGTCACGTGCACAGCACATGACCTAATTAAAACAATTTGAAGACATTTGAAAGGACAATAATGCCCTCTTGTCACTTTGCAACGTTTCCCCCTCGTTTGATAACCATCTCCACACTCCATTCCCTCCAACCGAAACTTGCAGACCTCCTTCCGCCCCGATAGTGTCGATTTGCAGCACGGAAGGAACCCTCCTCGGCGACATTGCGTTTCGTAACTGCAACTGGAAGTAAGTTTGTGTTTTTGCTTCGATTGAACTTCGGTTTGTGGCTTTTCGCATTCTTTCTGTTTTCGGATTTGGGTTTGTGTTCTTCTACCTTGTTTCACTTCGTTAATCTTCGATTCGGTTGAAGATTAGGGCTTTGATGTTGGTTTGCGGTACGAAATGATGAAATTATTGCATAATATGTTCGTATTTGGGCGTGTATTCAATAATTGTTGTAAATTGCTGCATAATTGTTGTAAATTGCTGCATAATTGCTGTAAATTGCTGCATAATATGTTGTTTTCCGTGAAGATAGTGGGTGGTGGTGATGATTCTGCTGTTAAATCGATGAAATTTGCAGTAATCGATTGAACAAACTTGATGAAGTTAATTGATGAAGTGGGTGAGAGTGACGAGAATGAGATTGAACAAATTAGTTTTTTAAATGTTTAATTTTCTTGTGTGTTGTTTTTTGTTCAGAGTATGTCCACTTTGTTGTGGAGATGTATGCAGATCAGACTCGCACTACACAGGGAACGAAGTCGCCAATCATTGAGCTGTCTAAGATGAACAGCTGACCTGTCAAGAACACACCACCAAGGGAACATTTTCGCAAATTGCAGCATCAAGTTCTGTTGTTGATGTCTTCTGAATTCTGGATTTTGTTTCTGGATTTTGTTGATGTATTCTGAGTTCTATTGTTGATGTATTCTGAGTTCTGGATTATAGGATGGACCATGTTTTGGGATGTATTCTGAATTCTGGATTTTGATGGATTATTATGGATTCTGTGTTTTCAGATGTATTCTGTATTTTAGTAACAGTTGGGTAACAAAATGTCCAAACTTAAGTAACCTTTTAATCACAGTACGTCGAACATAAGTCACCTTTTAATCACAATTCACAAACTTAAGTCACCTTTTAATCACAGTTCAGAAAAGATAAGTCACCACCTTCGCAAAATACACATTGTTCATCATCCTTCAGTTTCAGTTACAGACACAGCTACAACTAACTTCTACTAATTATTCGCAATTGAACTTCGAACAAAAACAACAACAACAACAATGACAAAGACTACAACTAACTTCTGATTGGGTCGACTTTCAACAGCTCGTTTTTTCGCAAACTCCCATTGTTCTTTCAAATTACTGCAGCAAAACGAATTAGGGTTGCAAATTAGGGTTACCCACTGTCAAATTATATCAAAATTGGGGCAACCATGGAATCAGCGCGAGAAATTTTGCCACGTACCAGCTGATTTCACGGAGCACACAAGCCCACAGTAGCACATTCGCAGACGCGAAGCTCCGTGGTTGGCATTCGCAGACGCAGAAGAGATGGACTGATATCTAACCTTTCTACGGTTCTCAGAACCCATAGGACAGCATTCATCAGACTTCATGGCTGGAGATTTTCGGTTCTTCAGTTCTTCGATTCTGGAGGTTCTTCGCGCGCAAACTGCTTCTCTCTGTTCCTTGATTCTAAGAATCAGCTACTGTGTTAAGTAGACAGTATGTTGGGGGTAGTTTGGGAACTTCACCTTACAAGTTAATCACGTGACAAGCACATGGTGGTACTTAACGGGAAGAAATAACGGCAGTTAGGTGATAGTAACGGTTCAGTCACATGTGTCAACTTAAGTAACGGTTGAGCTCAAGTTTAAACGGTTCAGTCACATTGTCAAACATAGGTAACGGTTGAGGTAATTAACCCTTGTTAAAAACAAAACACCCTGGTAAATTGTTCAGACCCAACTTCCAGCTAGCAAATGGGTAAACTTTTTCCAATATTTAGGAATACTCGATAATATGATTGTATGCGATTGTATATAGCATATGCACTCTAATTTAGTAATACATTGGGAAATACCTCACTCAACATACAAAGGTTTTTAAGCTTGTTATACATTATACATAATATTCAAGAAGATATTAATTAACCTCTAATTTGGGAGGGAAAACGAAAACATCATTATGATAAATAAAAAATACATAATTGTGTAGGTATAAACATCCATTATGAAAGCCAAATCCCATTTTATAAGTTCTATTGAATCTAAAATTACTATAATCATGGTGTAATTAGTTTTTAACTATTCTAAGAAAATAAAAATATACCTAAAAAATAATTTAGTGCGTTTGGAGCTTATAGATGGTTCTATGTCCGAGGCAAAATAAACTGGTTCGACCGAACCGAACAGTATATTTTGTGATATATACAACCGCTTCAGTCGAATCGGTTAAAAAAAACGATTCTTTAGTAAAAATATAAAGCAGTTCAGAATAGGTACAAAAAATCGGTTCACATATGGTAAACTGTACGTCTTTTTTAACCGATTTTAATATACTATTATTTAATAAAATATCTAATAAATAACCTAAATCAATCCAACAAATCAGTCCAACAGTGTAGTAGTATAATGAGCTGAATCAAACCCCACGAATCAATCAGAAACCCAAGAAGAAAACAATGCACTGATTGAGAATAAAGACATTATGAATGTGTTCCGTTCAACTTCGTCGCCGTTTTCAAGGGTCTCCTAGGCTCCCAACCTTCCCCTTCCTTCAGGAATTTCTTCTTATGGCCTTCCTTCCTGATGGGGTTTATAAGGGACGCCTTATTAATTAAAACCCTTATATCACTGACCTAAAACATAATTTGATTGATTTATACAACCCATTCATATAAGGCATCGCCCTTTAATATGAGCCTGAGGCGTCAGCCTATACGAAGGCGTCGCCCAGGAAAAGTCTGGATAAGGACACATTAATTGAAGGTCTGACAGCATTAAATGAGATTAAATATATCTGATATTTAATGAATAAGGACTCCTGTCCCATCAGAAGGTCAGTTTGACCTCAGTTAAACTGATTAACCAGGGTAAGAGTAAGCACTGTTCATCAGGTTAAGTAAAGCCTATAAATAGCAAGCATTCATTATCATTAATTCATTCTGATTTTTGACTACATCTACATAAAAACTCTCAAAAGCCTTAGAACTGACTTAAGCTTCAGAGTAGAATAAACGGGTCAACCCGAAGTTGTCAATTCTACGCAGGTCAACTCGAGAGGAGCGACGCCTGTAGCAGACGAAGTTTTACAGGATTCAACATCTGGCGCCGTCTGTGGGAAGCCTTGCTCAAAACATTGCCATGGCTCCTACCAATACACAAGCTAAGAAAACGCAGCAACCAGAGGAAGGAAGTTCCCTCCACAATCTGCAACAACACCTGACACCTTCCGCTTTTATGCCAAGGTTTCGGGGCAGTTTAGGTGCGGCGCTCCCAAGCGCTTCACCCCCAATAGGAGCCCCAGCTAGAGTACTGCCTCATCAGCAGACTCGAGCGTCGCTCCTACCCGCGCAATCCCATATAGCCTCATCTAGAGGAAGAGCACCTTCAACAGTCCCCACTGTCCAAGAAGTCGTTACTCCAGCACTTATATCTGCGATAGACGAACTTCTGAATCGAAGAGAGCTCATGGTTGCCGCTCGTACAGCTCGTCTAAACGAGCACCATCGCACGGATGAGGCGACATCAGAACCTCGGGAGGTTCCCGTAGTAGGACTACCTATTAAGGTAGATCCTTCGCCCAGAAGCGTTGCTGCAACACCAATCTCAGTAGTAATGGCTCCACCTCAAAGTGAGGTAACCCTGGATAAAGTGAGGGAGCTTATTGCTGAGTCAAAAAAGGAAGACACGGGCAAGGTCATGCTCGAAGTAAGAGACAGGGCATCACATCCTTTCACGGATGAAATCCTGGAAGTAGATATACCATCCGTCCCGATCCCGAGGATTGATGTGTATAGAGGGGAGGGTGACCCTGTAGAACATGTTCAAACTCACGAATCTTCCCTTTTGGGAAGATCTAAAAAAGAGAAACATTGCGCGATACTTTTCCCTTCAACCTTGAGTGGCGCCGCCTCTCATTGGTTCTTTGGTTTACCCAAGGCTTCGGTCAAGTCTTGGACAGATTTGAAGGAGAAATTTATTGTTCAATACATGGGAGGAAGACAATTGCTGAAGAGTGTGGGTACTTTGGACCATATTCGACAAACAGGAGAAGAGAGCTTGGGAGATTTTTATAAACGCTTCAATCACGCTCTAGCTAGTATCGATCAAGTCATCACGGGAGGTGAGACTATTCGAGCTTTCGTTAGAGCGCTGGGCCAAGGGGTTCAGCTCTACACGACAGTCTGAGCGTTATCCCTGTGCATACCATATCAGATCTGGCGGCAAGGGTCAAGTCATATATTGACTTGGAAATAGCCCGCGAAGGAAGAAAATCCTCCAAGGATCATCGAAGGGAGGTACAGGAGGGCAAAAGGCCAGAGCAAAATCCACAAAAAAGTCGTCCTCAAGAGGATAGACGAAGTCGTCCCCAAGAGGACAGGTGCCGCCCCAATATCCCACGTCCACCGCGCGAGGTATTTGAGGCTTTCACGCCTTTAAACCAGGATATCTCGGTGGTTTTAAGTGAGATGGAAAAGAAGGATCTAGCGTCGCCTCCTTTGCCTCGCAGGTCAGGAGGACCTATGGGCCCTTATCACGAGCAATACTGTAGGTACCATCGAAGTAAGGGGCATAGCACTGACAATTGCAAAATCTTGAAAAGAGACATTGAGGCACTCATCATGAAGGGACTCCTTAAAAACTTCGTGGCAAAACGGGATCGCAGTCCCAGCCCGCGGAGGGACAGGAGGGTTTTGACCAAGAGGGAGGTTGGCGACGACAACTCCCGAGGCAAGCAAGGACATGTAAGGGTAATCAGTGGTGGTTTTGCCTCTGGAGGGGAAACTAGTAGTGCCAGGGAGGTATACGCTACTCAGTTGTCTGGAACCTCTAAAGCAGGAAAGCGCCCTAGATCACCGGAAGAAACTGATATTACTTTCAGGGAGGATGAGATGAATCACGTGACATGCCCTCTTGAGGACGCACTAGTCATCACTGCGGAGATTGCTGGATATGATGTAGAGCGAGTACTTATTGACTCGGGAAGTTCAACGGATGTCCTTTTTCTCGAGGCATTAAAGAAAATGGGACAGAATGAAAAAGATCTGAAAAAAGTGAACTTCCCACTTTTAGGCTTTTCTTCAACTCCAACTTACCCTGTAGGAGCCATCACCTTACCGGTATTTTTGGGTGAGGGATGGAAATCTTTGACAATAGATGTTACTTTTGTCGTGGTCGACGCCCCTACTTCCTACAACGTAATTTTGGGACGGTCCACATTGAATCCACATCGTATGGTTCATTCAACTTATCATCAACTCCTTAAATTTCCAACGCCTCATGGGATAGGAGTGGTAAAAGGCAATCAGCCGGGGGCAAGGAATTGCTACGTGCAATCCACCAGGCATCGAGTATTGAAAGGAAAGGAAGCCCTATCTATCCAGGCAGAGGAGGATTTGAGAGAAGGGAAGGTTCGTTCAACACCAGTAGAGGAACTGATAAAGATATCGATAGACGGTCCTGAAAAGGTCGTCCAAATCGGGGCGACGCTTCCGGAAGATCAGGCTACAGCTTTGACTCTTCTACTCATTGAATTTCGAGAGCTCTTCGCTTGGAAACCGAGTGACATGCCGGGTATAAGCGAGGAGATAATTACTCACGAGTTCAACATTGATACCAGTATCAAACCTATCGCTCAGAAGCGTCGACCGGTGGGAGAAGAAAAGTCCATTGCCATTCGACAAGAAGTGGCAAAGTTGATTGAAGCTCGATTTGTTAAAGAGATCAGATTCCAAACATGGGTCGCAAACCCTGTGTTGGTAAAGAAGGCTACGGGCAAATGGAGAATGTGTGTCGACTTTAGGTATTTAAACAAAGTATGCCCTAAAGATTCATATCCTTTGTCGTGAATTGACCAGTTGGTCGACGCCACCTCAGGGCATGAGTTATTGAGCTTTATGGATGCCTATTCAGGGTACAACCAAATCAAAATGGCAGCCTGCGACGCTCATCATACAGCTTTTTATGCAGATAGTGATATATATCACTATACTGTCATGCCTTTCGGACTCATCAATGCTGGGGCCACCTACCAAAGGATGGTCAACAAGCTCTTTGCAAGCATGATAGGTGTAAACATGGAGGCTTATGTCGATGATATGCTGGTGAAGTCCATCAAAGGCGTCGATCATACAGAAGACCTCAGGAAAACTTTCGAAGTTATGAGGCTTCATCAAGTGCTGTTAAACCCCACCAAATGTGCATTCGGAGTCCAATCTGGAAAGTTCTTGGGATACATGGTGAGCGAAAGGGGGATTGAAGTAAATCCCAAAAAGCTAAACGCTATTGAGGGCATGAAAAGTCTCACTTGTCACAAGGAAGTACAAAGTCTGAACGGAAGGTTGGCGGCGTTGAACGGATTTTTATCTAAAGCTGGGGACAGATCCCTACCCTTCTTCGAAGTATTAAGGGCCAACAAAAATTTCGAGTGGACATCAGCATGCGAAGAGGCGTTCCAAGAGCTGAAGAAGCATATTCGAACCTTACCGCCATTGGCTAAGCCAGAAAGGGGTGACGCTTTAGTTCTATACTTAAGTGTCAGTCCAGTGGATGCAAGCTCTGTACTTGTAAATAACGTAGAATCTGGCCAGGTGCCAGTTTACTATGTATCTAAAGTCCTTTCAAAGGCAGAAATAAACTATGTAGAAGTTGAGAAGTATCTCTTTGCGTTGGTAGTTTCAGCTAGGAAACTACGCCCCTACTTCCACGAGTATGAAATCACTGTATTAATTAATCAACCACTAAAACATTTCCTTCAAAAACCAGATGCGTCCGGAAGGATGATAAAGTGGACGATAGAGTTAAGTGAATTTTGAATCCAATTTGCTCCCAGAACCGCCATAAAAGGTCAAGCTCTGGCTGACTTCATAGTCGAGTCTACCCATAGCCAGGAAGAGGCGTCGCCCGCACCCCAACTCAATAAGGAAGAATCCTCACTTGAATGGAAGTTATATACAGATGGATCGTCGTCCATTGAAGACTCAGGAGCTGGCTTGGTACTCACTCCACCAGATGGGGGGGAATCTCTGAAATATGCCTTGGTTCTAACCTTTAAGGCCACCAACAACGAATCTGAATATGAAGCGTTGATTGCAGGTCTAAGGATAGGTAGAGGTATAGGCATCAAGGCTATCAAAGTATACTGTGATTCCCAATTGGTGGTTAACCAAATAAAAGAGGAATACGCAGTAAAAGGAAAGATGATGAAAAAATATCTAAGCGAAGCCAAAATTTTGATTGATGGCTTCGCCCAATTTGAGATTAACGTCATTCCAAGAGAGGAAAATGAAGAAGCAGACGCTTTGAGCAAATATGCCTGGCAGGCAACGCCTTTAAAAGTTCATTTTGTCGAAACTGTTTCATCTCAAGGAACCTATGAATGTCTTCACATTCATAGCATTGACACATGGGCGACGCCTATAAAGGCCTACTTGGAATCAGGAATTGAGCCTGCAGGGCAGAATTGAAAAGGATAAGACGTATAGCCCCAAGCTATACCTTGATTGAGGGAGTCCTTTACAAAAAGGGATTTTCTACTCCTTTCTTAAGATGTGTCAATCCACCTGAAGTTACTACTATACTCAGAGAATTGCATGAAGGATATGCTGCTTGTCATGAAGGAGCTAAATCCATTGTTCGGAAAGCTTTGAATCAGGGGTTTTATTGGCCGACAATGGTAAAGGAAGCAGACGAAATGGTGAGAAAATGTGAGTCGTGCCAAAAGTACACTCCAAGGATAGGGCGTCCCTCATCAGAATTGATACCTATGCACGTCGCTTGGCCATTCGTGCAATGGGGAATTGATTTGATGGGTCCATTCCCCAAATCTAAACAGAAGTGCTATATTATAGTGGCAGTAGATTACTTTTCAAAATGGGTAGAGGCCAAAGCTTTGGCGTCGACTACAGAATTCCAAGTGATAAAATTCCTAAAATCCAGAATTATTTCTAGATACGGAATTCCGAGCATTCTTATCAGTGATAATGGTCCTCAGTTTGCTGGAAGGGAGCTAAAAATGCTTTTGTGAAGAATTACACATTGACCATCGCCATGCCTCAGTAAGACATGCACAGACAAATGGTCAAGTGGAAGCAGCAAACAAGGTCATCCTCAATAGTTTGAAAAAACGCATAGATGCCTTGAAAGGAAGATGGACGGATGAATTGGATAACGTTCTCTGGTCCATCAGAACGACACCAAAAACATCTACGGGTGAAACACCCTTTGGATTAGTGTATGGTTCGGAAGCTGTGGCTCCTACTGAAATAGCAGTATCATCACATCGAGTGATCCATTATGAAGCGACGCCTAATTATGAACAGAGGCGTATCGACCTTGACTTGGTGGAGGCTAAAAGATAGATCTCTGACGAAACTCAAGGACGAATGAGACTAGCCACTGCTAGATATTATAATCGCAGAGTTTTCTCTCGCCAATTTTTCGTGGGGGAGATGGTGTGGAGAAGAAATGAATTCTCACACCTGGACAGGCTAAATAAACTCTCCCCGAAATGGGAAGGACCCTATAAGGTCGTCGCTATTCCTCACCTTAACGTCTATGTCTTGGAGGATGAGGAAGGAAGAAAGCTAAGGAATACTTTCAATGCGGAGCATTTGAAAAAATTCTACGCTTAAGTTATAATGTACAATACTATTGTAACTATACTTGAATATTACTAATGAGTATTGCAAGTTCTGGAAATCATCGACTCAAAGATTCAAATAAGAAGGTCGACGCCTTGATAAACATGCCTTAATTATCTGAAAAAGATAATTTACAAGGGAAAATGGTCAAGCGTGAAAACTACAAAAGCCTGGAAAGCAATAAAATATTATAATTGCCCTCGGAAGGAGGGGTCTTCGAAGGAATCTCAGTGCTCGGCTCTGGTGCCGCCCTCTTCTGCCCAGCTTTTGGAGTGTTGGTAGTAGATGGCGTTGCTCCAGAAGCTCTGGCAGCAGCTTCAGCCTTCATATTCTGCTGCTGCATCTGCAAGAAGGCTTTAAAGCCTTGGACTCGCTCCACGGGGAAGTCAGGCTGAACTTCGCGGATATGGGCAACTAAATTTCCGTATACACGGATGATTTTGTTGAGCAGATGCCTCTCAGCAGCTTCCTCGAAGGCAGCAGTCTTCTTGAAGGAGGTCACCGCCTCCACTTTAGCAGTCTCAATATGAACGAGCGCCGCCTCCTTCTCCTTTTGTAAAGCTTGAAGTTGGCCAAAGGCTGCCTCTTTCTCCTTTTGGACTGTCTCAACCTGCAGGAGCGCCGCCTCTTTATCCTTGGTCATAGCGGACAAATTCTTCTCAGCTCGGCGAGCATTCTCCCTGTTTTGATTGGAGATTTGCTCGCACTCTGCAAGTTGCTGGGCAAACTTGTTGGCTTTCTCCACAGCGAACTGAGCCTTCTCAATGGCACCATCCTTCAACTCAACCTCTTCGCCAAGGCGTCGACGAAGGAGGGCTATATCCTCTTCCAGCTTCGCCTTCTCCCTCATCCAATCAGCCTTCTCTTTTTCCAGATGGGCAGCCTTGGCAGCCCTTTGTGCATGATCCTCCATAGCAGCACATTTATGGGCCAAATGCACTGCTAAGGCGCCGACTTCAGTTTCAGTTGCCAAAAGCTATAAACAAGAGGGAATTAGACGCCATTAAAGGATAAAGTCATTCAAAAAAGAAAAGTTAGAAAACTTACAGAAGCTACGGAGGTGAGGTGATTCCTAACAGCTCCTTCGACCCATTGGGGATCGAAGTGAAGCTGGCGACGATCTCCATTCAGCACTGACCCACTCACGATATGAAGAGCCAGGTCTGAATGAGCAGGAGTTCCATCAGGGAGTTTCGCTTGAAGCGAAGTCCCCTCTGGAATGTCGGTTCCTTGCAGGCGACGCCACGGTTCCCAGCTCATCAGGCGATTCTTAGGGATAGGTGTCTCATGCAGGTGCCGCCTCATATCAAATTCAGGGCCTTCAACAGGACCCAAAGGCTTTATTGAGGAAGGTGGAGACATCTGAGGCGTAGCTGGACGTATATGTGGTTGAGCAGATGGCCTTGGAGATACTGGACTCTGCGACTCTTGAGGCATGGTGGGTGTCGCTGGAGAGGGGGACCTTCGAGGCGGAGCTTGCCTGAGAGGTGAGGGATCGAGGGTGGAAGAAGAAAACACCCCATCCCCTGGCGACGCTCCGAACCCTAAAAATAGGGCTGTTAGAAAAATAAGGCGTCCTGGCCAAAACCTAAAAATAGTATAAATTCTTATCAAAAGAAAAAAATACATGTTGGTAGCGCCGCTTTTTCTGTACTCTCATCCAACACTATAGTGTTGGAAGGATCAGCAGGATTTTTCTTATCCCTCTTTGAGCGTCGCTTTGGAGCTATGGTTTTCGCCTTGTGTTTCTTCTTGGATGGTTCCTATTCTTGAATAGGAGGAAGAACTCCAGTCGACGCCTGGTCATAACAACCATAAGGTTGAAATAAGTAATCAAAATCATCACTCTCTGCAAATAAGAAAAAGAAGAGGATTAGAAAAATACCCAATCAATCTCCGGCTGACAAGTCGACGACTTTATAGAGGCACTAGCAAGCATCGCCTCTGTTGTATCCTTGGAAATAAGGGATAGTTGTCCTCTGGAATGTGCCTCATATATGAGGTTAAGGGTATCGAGATCCTCTTTTGAGTATTCAGTAAAGGAGGGTAGGGGATCGGTTCGAGGATTTCGAAGAGACCAGGCGACGCCCCCAAAGAAAAAGAAATATTTAGATTTCCAATTCGAGTTAGTGGATTTAAAACCACTAACCAGAGTTTTTTTGGCATCCCAAAACCAAGGGTTCTGGCCAAGGCGTCGCACATTCCAGCCTTTGGACTCGGGAAAACAGGTTTGGAAAAGGAAAATGCCAAAGGCGTTAAACTGAAGACGATAGAAAGATTGGAATAAAGACAGGGAGTAGGGCCAATTGTTTTCAAAACAAAGGATACTAAACCCTACCCACATACGTATGGCGTTAGGCGTCAATTGGGTAGGGGTAATGCCATAATAGCGATAGAGTTCTATTAAGGCGTCGCTGAAAAGGAAACGAAGCCCCGCCTCTATTTGAGCCAAATAGATTGTGGCTTCGTCATCCCTAGGAAAGCATACCGTGTCGTCGCCCATGGACTCAGGGTATGGGAATCGGAGTTTGTCCTCATTACTCATGCCTTAGGTTTCTACGGCCAAAACAAATTTTTCTCGGGTAAGAATATTCTGTTTTGGGTCGATTACAGGAAGAGGAAAGTTAGATTCTTACTAGGAATGTTGCTGGAAGATGCCATAATTGTTCTCGAAGATTGAAATCTTGATGGCGTTGCTTTAACTGTGGGTAGAGACTAGCTGATGATTGGCGACGCTCCTCTTAGAAGGCGATGAATGACTGATTTTAGAGAGAGAAACTAGAGAGAAGGCAGAGCACAAAGATTCGAAAGTGTTTAGAATGAAGGGGTCACTCCTTTTTATAGTGGACCCATGAAGACGGAATTCGAAACGTCACCTGTAGGTGACCGTTGGATTGGAACGAAATTTGAAACGTTGCTTTTGATCTGACCGTTAGATTGCAACGGTCACGTGGATTGCTGACGTCATCAACTGTTTTATTCAAATTCAAACAAAACCAAAAGTATCACACAATGTGGACCGTTGGATCAGCAGAGATCACACGGATTGCCAAAGACAATGAAACAGTTTCAATTTTGAAAGAATTCAATTTTGAATTTGACCGCCAAACAATTATGGAATTCCCGTCGTTAAAGGCTCATCGACACCTAGAAAATTCCAGGTATTAACCTGGGAACATTAAAGGCTCATCGACGCCTAGAAAATTCCAGGTATTAACCTGGGAACATTAAAGGCTCATCGACGCCTAGAAAATTTCAGGTATTAACCTGGGAACATTAAAGGCTCATCGACGCCTGGGGCTTATCGACGCCTAGAAAATTCCAGGTATTAACCTGGGAACATTAAAGGCTCAGCAACGCCTAGAAAATTCCAAGTATTAACCTGGGAACATTAAAGGCTCATCGACGCCTAGAAAATTCCAGGTATTAACCTGGGAACATTAAAGGCTCATCGACGCCTGAGGCTCATCGACGCCTAGAAAATTCCAAGTATTAACCTGGGAACATTAAAGGCTCACCGACGCCTAGAAAATTCCAGGTGTCCACCTGGAAAACTTAAAAGGCTCATCGACGTCTATGAAATATCATAGATGAGCGACGCCTTAAAAAAGGAACCCAATTGAGGCAAATTAAGACTTCCATAAAGTCGCACTCAGTGAGATTCTATCCAACCAGGACTGATACTCCTGCTTGGCTTGGGGGCAGATGATGGGGTTTATAAGGGACGCCTTATTAATTAAAACCCTTATATCACTGACCTAAAACATAATCTGATTGATTTATACAACCCATTCATATAAGGCGTCGCCCTTTAATATGAGCCTGAGGCGTCAGCCTATACGAAGGCGTCGCCCAGGAAAAGTCTGGATAAGGACGCATTAATTGAAGGTCTGACAACCTTAAATGGGATTAAATATCTCTGATATTTAATGAATAAGGACTCCTGTCCCATCAGAAGGTCAGTTTGACCTCAGTTAAACTGATTAACCAGGGTAAGAAGTAAGCACTGTTCATCAGGTTAAGTAAAGCCTATAAATTGCAAGCATTCATTATCATTTAATTCATTCTGATTTTTTACTACATCTACATAAAAGCTCTCAAAAGCCTTAGAACTGACTTAAGCTTCGGAGTAGAATAAACGGGTCAACCTGAAGTTGTCAATTCTACGCAGGTCAACTCTAGAGGAGCGACGCCTGTAGCAGACGAAGTTTTACAGGATCCAACACTTCCCAATCACCGACTTTAAGGATCGGAACATTGTCGTCGGGTAGGCCGAACTGATCGTTCATCATGTCACCGACGGGGAGGATCTCGAAATCATCGTACATTTCCATTGAGAGGGAGAATAGAACACTCTAGACACAGATAAACAGACTGTAGGTAGGAGTGATGCAGATAGTCCATTTGACTAGAGAGTCCACATGACAATCTCGAGTCCATTTGGCGGCTAATCTGAGCCACCCACTTTGAATTCGAATCTTAGCGTTTTCATTATGGAGCAGAGGTTGGAGGGCTGGTGCAGAGGCGCCGCTGTCCATGAGAATCAGGATGAGTTGAGAGAAGCACCGAAGTTTGATGGTAATGGATGAAAGGGAAAAGGATGAGGCAGCAGGTTCTGTAATGGATGGAAGGGACAAGAATTGAGAGAAACCACCGACTTGGATTTTTTGTAATTTTGTTAATACATAAAAAGGTTATACTGAACCGGTTTTACACCCGCCCACCTATGGTCTCTCAAAGTAACATTTTACACACTTCTTCCTTACCATGCTCATAGTGCCTTACCTCTCTCTAGACTTACAGGACTTACGAGCGCTGACAGAACCTATTGGACTTCTAGGCTTTTTAGTTACCTAGACTTACAGTGGATGTAGTGTTTTTCCAGAAAAATTGGCGGAGGCTCGTTACGAAAAGGAAATTGGATCTACGTGAACATACTACCCAACCTTCACTTACGCATAGCTGGTATAGTATCGAAGGAATATGAACATAGTTTAACCAGAAAATTCAAACTCTAAATCCTAAACCTTACATAAATAAAATAAAATAAATATGAAAATTGTAGAATAGATTAAAATATATTATTAAAAATATAATTTATTTTAATTAGAAATATAAATTATTAGAAGCTTTAGAATAGATATAAATATCATTTAAATTAATTATGATAATATATTTAGGCTTAAGTATTTTCATAATTAATTAAACTAGTTTAGGACAATTTTGTCATTTTGGTTTTATTTATTATTTGGAATTATGAGGGAATAAATATTTTGAGGTAAAAGATGAGATTCTTTATTCCCACCTAAGAAGGAATTCTAAATTCTTATTTCTAGTGAATTTACCAACTAAACAAGAAAATATGGATTATGTATTCCATATTCCCTTACTATTTATTTTATTTTATTTTAGATATAGTATTAAAATGGTTTCATGTTAGTGTATTCACTTCTTGTTGTTAGTGGTGTTTGAGTGTTTCAAGTAGTTTGCTTTAGTTGGCCAAAGAAAAAGTAGTTTTCTTTAGAGAAATTTTAGTTGTATAATGTAATTAGTGTAGTTTTATTTAGAACATCTCGAAGGAGGTTAAGATACAAAATTTGAAAACACAAATTGTTATATTCTTTAAATGTTTTTGTAAAAATGTTAACGTGAGATATTGCATAGTATGATAAAATCTTTTGGTCGGATGAAGATTTTTTTTTTTTTTTTGTATATATTCTAGTTTACGTATTAATGCAACGTAAAGTTAAGATGAGAATTGATCTGTGCAATTAATATTAAAGTGTACGACACTGTATGTGAGTTGAAACTTCACATCATTTGCGAAGTATAATTATTTACCTAATTATTTTTTTTGTAAATAAATAATTAGATGTTTACTTGAATGTTACAAACGAAATAACTATATTATATATATATATAAACTTTTAGACCATTAGATTAAAAAAAAAATCTGTCTTAGTGTCTTGAATGGATTCTCTTTGTTAATTTTTCTTGTTCTGGTTTGATATTTCTATGAATAGCACTAGGAACAAAAACGAATGTCTGTCTATATAATAAACCCTCAATTAAATGATGAATGTACAGATATTGTGTATAATTAATATTGCAGATGGTAAAAGATCTTGTGAGGAAGAATTGAAGTAACGTGTGATTGGTTTTACTTTTCCAATAAAGGAAATAAAGGATGGGCAGGCCATAAATATCTGTTGAAGAAGCACGCGAGGGGAGTTAGTCTAATCTAGTCTAGGGTTTCGATGCAGAGTCACCCTCCCCCTCTCCCTTTGATCCGAGAGATTTTTCTGTTTGCCACAACCTACAAGATGGAGCCTCTTTCTTTCTCTTTTGATTTGAAGTTCGGGGGTCTGGAAATAATTACTTGTGTGAAGAACGGAGCCTGAATGAGCGTGGTAAGGCATGGTTGTAGTATGACGAAACAATCAACATGTCTATGGACGTTAAAAGCCGGGTTAAAAGCCAATAACGGACGTTAGTATTTTGTGAAGGAAATTTTGCAAGGGAAATAATCCCTTTAAATTTAGAACTATTTGTAAGGAATTTGTTAGGGTTAAGTGAGGAGAATAATAATTAGAAAAATTCCTAATTATTATTTTGTGGTGGTGGGGGCATAGTTATCAGAATTGGACCAGGCCGTCGGTCCAACCGGGAACCGAATCCCTATTCAGTTTAGTTCAATTAAAATAATGTATAATAGACATGATTGAATCGGTATGAACTAACCGATTTTCATTTTGATTTTTTTTGGGTGATTTGTTTTTTTGTTAAACTAACAGATCAGTTTTCTTCGGTTTATAATTGTTTTTTGTTAAACCGACCGCCGAGTCCAACATGACTGATATCCCCTTAACTATGCTTTACCAAGCCTCGGTCACGTGGAATCCACGCGCTCCATTTTGTTTTTTTTCTTGATCTTTTGACCACCAACCCACCAACTCTCTGTCAGACATTATGAAAAACATGAACTTACGGGGCGTTTCTTTCATGGAATTTGGAATAAGGAATAGGGAATAGGGAATAGGAATATGGAATAAGGAATAGGAGATAAAAATATGAAGTTGTTTATTTGGTGGAATGGAATGGAATGGAATAAGTAATTATGTTGTTTATTTGGTGGAATTGTATATGGAAAGGGAATGGAATGTGGTAAAATGACATATTTGCCCCTCCTTGTATATGTATAGTATATAATATATATAATTTGTATTAATTAATTTTAAAATTAAGAATAATAAAAACTTATAATATAATTAATTAATAATTAAAAAAATAAAATAACTTATTTAATTATTTATTAATTAAGATAAAATTGTTGAATTAATATAAATTTTAAAGTAAGGTCATTTCGCCTCCTATTCCTCATTCCTAGCGCGCCCGGCTTAGGAATTCCGAGTTTTTCACACGGAATGTCTAAGCCTACCCCGCCCGGAATCCGTAAGCCAAATTTTTGCAATTCCGCGAAAAGAACAACTTCTTACGGAATCCGTAAGCCGAATTCCTTTTCCATTCCGTGAAAAGAACATGTCATTAGTGTAGTGGGATCAAAGTCTTGTTCGAGATCAAGAATGACATTCAATAACTCACATAAAATCCCGGACTCATTACTCATCTTCTTCGGCTTCTTCGATTTCTCTGCGATTTCCTGACAGATCCTTCCTGGCCTCTCCTTTGCAATTTCGGCTTTCGGATTCTCTTGCGATTTTAGATTCTTGGCATTTCCAATTTCTGTGATTTCCAGTTCCTGGAGATGGGGTGGAATCGTAGGCTGAGGGGAGTGACTTGAGATAGTGGTGTACTGGAGGAGGGGCGTGGAGAAGTGGGGGACGGGCTTGAGTGGGAGTGGCTGGAGATAGCGGAGGTAAGTTGAGTGGGTGGAGGTGAGGGCAAGATAGGGAAGGCGTACATCAGGGGAGGCGGTCTGAAAGGGGGCGGCGGATGGAGGGGAGGCGGTCTGGAAGGGGCGCGGAGGAGGTGGGCGGGCTTGAAGGGGCGGCTGGAGGTGGGCGGGCTTGAAGGGGCGAGTGTTACTGGTGGGGGAGTTACTGGCGACGGAAGTTACTGGTTGATGGGAGGTGGGCGCCGAGAGTTATAGATGCTGGTCAGCAGGAGGTGGTGGCCGGAAGCGAGTTGGAAAGTGAGGAGGTGGAAGGTGGAGGGTTGGAATTTTTGGAATGTGGAGTGTTGAGAAGAAGAAGGCGATAAATAGTGAACCAGACGTTCGGACCCTGTCGAACCTGTTCGAACCGCTTAAATCGGGAACCGTCCATCTTACCGTTCCGAAAACATGCACAGTGCGAAACAACAGTGAAGGAGATGAGCTTGAATATACCGATCCAGAGCGGAAGGCATAAATATTATTAGTCAACTAAATGACCTTGTCGGATGCTCAAAAAACAACATAATCCCCTACGAATTATCCGTAGCCTTATTTTTAAATGAGAAAAATGGTTATGAATTCACGAGAGAAGGTAGAATGAAGAACTAATCAGTGTTGATCCTGGATTCAGCACCGAGGACAACGTCACCGTTATAAGTTACGTCGATGATGGTTGTACCCTTGAAGTGCTCTCTTTCTTTCAATTCAAATAACCCATCTTCAAATTCTTTACTGGAGACAGAGAGATTTTGAATCAGTACCTCGGAGGAATGGAGAATGCATACGATCTTCACTAATCTGTATTTATAACACACTTCTTCTATAAGTCAAGGTGATGATGTAACTTTGAGGCCTAAAGCCCATCATGAATTACTATCTTACATGGGCTTTTAGAGACTTTCATCAAATTATAAGGTTAATTACCACACTTTAGGAAAAATTGCAATAACCATTAATCAACAACCTATTTAACCCATTAACATACAATCTCTCTCGACATCATACAACAATGTTCAAACAGACAGATACGAATCAATCCACATTAATTCCAAAATGTATAGTTGATTAGCCACCAAGTGCAATTGCAAGAGATACCGCCTTCACCACCAACTGTTGCATCATCATCCAACACACACAAATGAGTCAAAAAACCAAAAGATAGAACCAGTTCGGATTCATGTTAGTTGATTGTCTAATGCTAAATCTACTCAAAACTTCAAGCTTTTGTTTTTCAGAAACATAATTCAATAATAAACAATAGCAATATATGGGATGCTTTTAAGAAAGAGTATGACACACCTATGCCTCATCCTTGGTCATGCCTTATTTCTAGGCTTGATTGAAGAATCCATACAAATACATGGAGCCAGATCCTGTTACCAAGGACAAGATACATCACCATAATATCGTGGAAACTCCATATCATTGGACTATATATTAAGTAAAAATACACAACTTCACATAAAAACACGAGAAATAATTCTTTAATCATTAAATATGACCACAAAATACTAGGAGTCATCGTCGCGATATTGATTTAAGATATAAGCAAGTAGTATGAAATACCTCCAAGTGAAAATGGTTGCCCTACTAGTGTACCACCATGCTGAATCCCATAGATTTTACCACCTTCATATTTGTCCCAACCTCTGATAATGAGACCAGCGATTAGCATATCCTGTCATAACAACAAAAGTTTTTACAAGCACATCATAATATCTACAAACCTTTGAACTTAATATCGAGGACAACATTGAATATTCACATGTAATATTCAAGCTTGAATTCAATAACAATTAGAAAATACAAGGACAATGATATGGATAGTACCACATTTGCTATAAGAAATATGCACTCTCCGATCTTACAATTTCCCACGTTTAGACAAATTGGCAGTAACAAGTCATAAAACATGAACCACAAGATCGGGACTGGGGCCTATGGTACGGTCCGTGCAACCAATCTCCACCATGATTCATGGGTTGCCATCAAATGGATCAAGCGTCAGGACACAAATAGCACTAACTAAGTCATGAACGAGGCGAAACTTCAAATCTCGCTTAGCCATCCAAACCATGTTCGTCTTCTCGACTGCTGCATAGAGAACCACAAGTAGATCCTCGTTTATGAGTACATGCCAAACGGTACCTTATCTCAACATTTGATAGAGGTAGAGAGGGACTGGGCTTCCGTGGACCGTGCGACTCAAGATCTCCACTAAAGCAGCCCATGCAGTTTATTATCTACATTCGAAGGTTAACCCTTCGATCTACCATCGAGACATAAAGTCGAGTAACATTCTCTTGGACTATAATTATAAATCGAAGCTGGACGATTTTGGCCTCACGAGGCTCGGGATGATCAAGACAGACGATGCCCACATCTCCACCGTACCCCAAGGGACTCCGGGATACGAAGACCCACAGTACCATCAAACTTTTCATCTATTAGATTAAAGCCATGTGTAAGGCTTTGGAGTCGTTCTGGTGGGGGATTATTACCGCGTTAAAAGTGGTTAATTTTGGTCGGCTGCACAACAAGGTAGCAACACTTGTTGTTTTCGTTTTGGTTAGATGCTCGATTAGCAACATAATCTCCTACGAATTATTCGCACATATATTTTTAGATGAGTAACATGATTATGAATTCGTGAGAGAAGGTGGAATGAAGAACTAACCAGTGGTACTGAACTCAGCGCGGAGGACAACGTCGCCGTTATAAGTGACGACGATGATGGTTGTACCATGGAGTGCTTTCCTTCCTTCAAATTCAGTTAATCCATCTTCAAATTCCTTATTAGAGACAGAGAGATTGTGAATCAGTTTCTCGGAGGATTAGAGAATGCAGACGATATTCACTGATCTGTATTTATAACAGACTTCTTCTACAAGTCAAGTTGATGATTTAGGCCTAAAGCCCATCATGAACTACTATCTTACATGGGCTTTTAGAGTCGATCATCAAATTATAAGGTTAATTACCATACTTTGGAAAAATTGGAAAAAACACTAGTATTATTAGAATCAAACTGGATCTCGAACCGGTATGAGAATCGGTTCCCAATTGGACCAACCGGTTCACAATGAATACTACAATCGCTACCCTTCTTCTTAGGAGTTCTTCTCCCCATTCGCCATTCGGTTGCAATCCTCCTCCCGATTCTGTGTTACTTAACACCCCTCTTCCCCCCACTCCCACCACCCACAGCAACCTCCAACCCGTCCACCCGCCCCTCATGAAAGAATCACATTAAAGCATCATTTCCACGACAGTATCAATCAACAAGGCCATAAACATTTGAATTTATGTTATGTAGCTCAATTTCAAAGACCAACAAGGAATGCTAAGAAATCAACTGCATATGCGAATAAAACTCCAACCTTTAGCTACCAAAAGGATCTTGAACTCATAAGATATACCAACCTGCGACTGGGAGTCGCGGGTGGAAACTTTAACGTTACCGTCAGTTTCATCCGTGACTCCAATAATTATCACTTACGAATGAGAGTCGCGGGTGAGTATTCTTATTTCTTTCCGTCAGTTTCACCTGCGACTCTCATTCGGGGGTGAAACGGACCGTTACTTCCACCCGCAAATGGGAGTCACAGGTGGAACATAAAATTTGGTCAATACACAGTTACTAAAACTCAGCAATCTGCATTAACAGGAGTCTATTGCTTGCTAGAATCACTGATTGTGAAAGTTCAATGCTCAATATCAAAATGACAGGTTATTCCACTCATTGAGAAGAGCACTTTTGGTTAAATATTTATCTTTCATTGTGTAAACAAGCTCCAATCAATGATAGTTATTATTCACTATGCGTTGTCAAGTTAAATCATGTTTCAAGCAGCAGAAGTTGAAAATCAAAGCAATGAGTGGAATAACCTGTTATTTTGATATTGAGTATTGAACTTTCAGAATAAGTGATTTCAGCAAGCAACAGACTGCTGTTAATGCACATTACTGAGTTTAGTAACTATGTATTGACCAAATTTTATGTTCCACCCGCGACTCCCAATCGCGGGTGGAACTAACGATCAGTTTTACCCGCGAATGGGAGTCGTAGGTGAAGCTGACAGAAAGGAAAGAAATGCTCACCCACGACTCTGAGTCAATGGTTGGTATAGATTCGTCTATGTTGGCAAAGTCATGACATTTTAGGTATTTACTTATTAAATTGGGTATATTTTGGTAAAAAATTCATAGATTTCCTTTCTCATGAAATAGTGTCTGCAATGTAGCAGCAACGACATAAATTCACCCCAACTGATTCGTTCTTCTGTTTTGCATAAATTCATCTCTCTAACACCCCTATTTGTTGATGGTATGCGTAGGGTTTGAAGAACCAGTCAAACCCCTCTTGAACTCTGAAGACTGACCGATTTAAAGTCGTTGTGCCGAACCGAAGAAGTCAATTTAAACCAAAGACAACCACTCAAAATATTAAAACCACCCCTACCCCCCAAAAAAACGAAAACCAATCGATTCACACCAATCCAACCTTGTCCACCATGCAAGTCTATCTTTTGATTGAACCAAAATGGGCAACGATTCGATTCCCGATCGGACCGACGGTCCGATCCAATTATGGTAACTATGATAAATAGGGGTGACAATTTCTGGCACGACACGACACAATCTGCTTTAAAGCGTATATGAGTTTGACATTAACGGATCTCGTGCCTAAACAACCCTTATGAGTTTAGACACGATTAATAAACGTGTCTAAACAACTTAGATCTGCGGATATCTGTATAAACACGATAAAACACGATTAACTAATCGTGTCGTGTATATCTGTGACACGAATAAAGACACGGTTAACTAATCGTGTCTAATCGTGACACGTTCAGAAAAAATATATAAAACTAATGATTTTCGTGTTATTCGTGTCGTGTAACGTATTGTTTCGTATTTAATAGTGTAAATCCGTATCAATCAGGTCGTTCTTAATCGTGTTGTGTCATGTCGTGTCGTGTTAATCGTGTCGTGTTTAATTGATTCGTGTTGGTTCGTATCGTGTCGTATCGTGTCTATCCGTTATGTTTTTCAATTTTTAATTTCCAAGAAAGTTAATCGTGTCCCGTGTCGTGTCCCATGCGATCTACTACTTAATCGTGTCGTGTCTGATGTTTTGACACATTTATAAATTATCCGTTTAGACACGAAACATGTTAAAACACGATAAAACACGATTAACTAATAGTGTCTAATCGTGTCGTGTATACCTGTGATACGAATAAAGACACGGTTAACTAATCGTGTCTAATCGTGTCTAATCGTGACACATTTAGAAAAATATATAAAACTAATGTTTTTCGTGTTAATCGTGTCGTGTAACGTGTCGTTTCGTGTTTAATCGTGTAAATCCATATCAATCAGGGCGTTCTTAATCGTATCGTGTTTAATTAATTCGTGTTGGTTCGTATCGTGTCGCATTGTGCCGTGTCTATCCGTTATATTTTTTCGATTTTTAATTTCCAAAAACGTTAATCGTGTCCTGTGTCGTGTACCGTGTGATCTACTACTTAATCGTGTCGTGTTCGTGTCTGATGTTTTGAGACACGTTTAGAAATTATCCATTTAGACACGAAACATGTTAAGACACGACACGATTAATAACACGATACAATTAGACACGATTGCCACCCTTAATGATAAATATTAATCAACAACCCATTCAACCAACTACAATACAATCTCTTTCAACATCATAAAACAATGTTCAAACAGACAAATATGAATCACTCCCCATTAATTCCCAAATGTATAGTTGGTTTTTCGTTTTCTATTTTGTACTTAAATACACATTGGTTCAGAAAATCCTGCATTGTTGAGGATGTCGAGCAAGGAGTTTTGAGGCTCAAGTTCCTCGTGCCACAACTGCAACTTATCGCCTGGGTGGTAGTTCCTCTCCACTCCATTCTCATTTATCTGAATAATATAATACACGATTTGCACAAACAAAACCCGTCAATATAACTTCAGTCACGAAATGCAAAAGAGATAGAGAACTTGGTTCCATATGGAATACTTACAATGACGGTTCGAACTACACCGCCACTAGCGCCATCTCGTGCAATTGCAAGAGATATTGCCTTCACCACCAATTGCTGCATCATCATCCAACACACAAATGAGTCAAAACGGCAAAAGACAACTAGTTCAGATTCGTGTTGGTTGATTGTATAATGTTAAAACTACTTAAAGCTTCAAGCTTTTGTGTTTCGGAAACACAATTCTATAATAAACCGTAGCAATCTATGGGATGCTTTTAAGAAAGAGTATGGCACACCTCTGCCTCATCCTTGGTCATGCCTTCTTTCCAGGCTTGATCGAAGAATCCATACAAATACATAGAGCCAGATCCTGTTAACAAGGACAATACACATCACTGTAATATCCAGGAAACTCCATCTCATTGGACTATAGATTAAGTAAAAAATACACAACTTCAAAGAAAAACACGGAAAATATTTTTTAACCATTAAATATGACCGCAAACCAGTAGGAGTCACCGCCGCTATATTAATTTAAGTTACAAGCAAGTAGTACGAAATACCTCCAAGTGAAAATGGTTGCTCTACTAGTGTACCACCAAGCTGAATCCCATAGATTTTACCACCTTCATACTTGTCCCAACCTCCCACGATGAGACCAGCGGTTAGTTTATCCTGTAATAAGAATGGAAGTTTTTACAAGCACATCATAATATCTACAAACCTTTGAATTTAATATGTAGCATAACATTGAATATTCATATGTAAAATTCAAGCTTGAATTCAAGAACAATGAGAAAATACAAGGACAATCATATCAATAGTACCACATTTTCTATAAGAAATATGTAGTCTTCGATCTTACAATTTCCCACTTTTAGACAGATTGGCAGTATGATACGGTATCAGCCTACGCCCGACAGTACGAGCAAAGGACAACGTAGGAGAACAGAAGAGAAAGAGAGAGAGAGAGAGAGAAGCTGTCTGTAATTTTTCATGCATTACCATACGTTATGGACGTCCATATATAGAGAGGAGCATCCTTGGAACAGAACCTACTAGAAGAGTGGCCAAGCTTAACATAGCAGCCCACCAACTAATAACTACTCATAGTCTACTAATTATTGGCCCAATACAACTGGCCCAAAAGACAACAAAAGACATAAACCCGTAACAATACTCCCCGCTACGCATTGAGCTTGTCCTCAAGATCAAAGTTCGGAAACCGGCGCTTGAAGTCGTCAATGAACTCCCAGGTGGCTTCATCGGCTGGAACACCCATCCACTTAACTTGTAACTTTGTAGCTGCAGCATTGCCTCTTTTGACCATCTTACGACCAACGATCGCCTCGGGGATCCTTCGATTGTTGCTATCGACCGGAATAGGAGTGTGGTTTTCTGTCAACCCGTGGGCTCTCTTGAGCTGGGACACGTGCATGGTTGGATGTATGAGCGCGGTGGCTGGAAGATCAAGGCGGTAGGCTACGGTTCCGACACGTTCCAACACCCGAAAAGGCCCGAAATACTTGGGTTGCAGCTTCTCATTTCGATGGCTCTTAAGGGTGTGTTGTCTATAGGGTTGCAGCTTCACGAGGACCAAGTCTCCAACTTCAAATTCTCGATCCGTTCTCTTTTTGTTTGCCACTTGCTTCATGCGGTTTCGAGCTCGTTCGAGGTAAAACTTCAGCAACTTGATGTGTTCCTCCCTGTCTCGGAGTAGCAGGTCCACCTCGGCGTTATCCGAATCCTTGGGGAAGTATGGTACATGAAAGGGCGGCGCAAGCCCATAAAGTGCCTCGAATGGAGTCATGTTGATAGTCGAGTGGTATGAAGTGTTGTACCACCATTCGGCCAACGAAAGCCACTTAGCCCATGATGACGGCCTCTCCCCCGCCATGCATCTCAGATATGACTCTAAGCATCTGTTGACAACCTCCGTTTGGCCGTCACTTTGCGGGTGATAAGATGACGACAAACACAGTGATACTCCCAATTGCTTGAACAACTCCTTCCATAACGAGCTTACGAATATAGGATCACGGTCACTGACGATGCTGTTTGGCAGTCCATGGAGGCGATAGATATGGTCGATGAATAGCTGTGCCACAGTTGCAGCTCCATAGGGATGGCTTAGGCTCATAAAATGGCTATACTTGCTCAACCGGTCCACCACGACTAGGATGACGTCCTTCCCGTTGGACTTAGGCAACCCGGTTATGAAATCCATGGTTATGTCGGAGAAGATAGTGTGAGGAACTGGAAGGGGCTGCAGCAATCCTGGTTGAGCCGAGCGATCATATTTATTTTTCTGACAAATCTCACAATTCCGCACGAACTCCCTTACGTCCCTTTTGAGACCATGCCAATAGCATACCGAAGATATCCTCTTGTGTGTGGCTGTTGCACCTGAATGGCCCCCCAGTGCCGAGGCGTGGAACAGTAGGAGTATGTCCCTGCGCAAATTGTCATCGTGACCCACCACTATTCGACCCTTCCTTTGAAGGAAGCCGTTCTTGAGTGTGAACCGACTTGGGCCAGAACCTGCCGTAACTTGCCTTAAGAGATCGCCGCATTCCTTGTCCGTCTCCCAACTGCTCTTAACTCGGTCTAGCAGCTCAGTCGATAAGGTGGAGATCGCCATGGCTAAGATTTCAGAGTTCGGAGCCCTTGATAGTGCGTCGGCCGCTCCGTTGTCAACCCCCTTCTTATACGTTATCTCGTAGTCGTAGCCCATCAACTTGGCTACCCAAGTGTGCTGCAAGGGCGTTGTCACATGCTGGTCGAGCAAAAACTTGAGACTACGGTGATCGGTCTTGATTATAAAACGTCGATCCACGAGGTAAAAGTGTCATTTCTTGATCGCAAAGAGAATCGCAAGCAGTTCCTTCTCATAGGTGGAGAGGGCTTGTTGTCGTTGTGAGAGAGCTCGGCTTATGAAGGCTATAGGGTGACCATTCTGCATTAAGACTGCCCCGATGCCCATGCTTGAAGCATCTGTTTCGACCGTGAATACTTCCTCCATGTTGGGTAATGCCAGAACAGGAGCTGTCGTCAGTGCGTCCTTAAGCTGGTCGAAGGCCTCGGTTGCTTTTTCCGACCATACGAAGGCGTCCTTTTTGAGGAGCTCGGTGAGGGGACGACTAATAAGGCCATACCCTCGGATGAACTTGCGGTAATACCCGGTGAGTCCCAAAAATCCCCGAAGTTGTCTTATGTTGCTCGGTTTCGGCCAATCTCGCACGGCTTCTATCTTTGAGGGATCAGTCTTGACTCCTTTCGCTGTGACGATGTGACCCAAGTATTCAACCTGGTGTCCCCCAAAAGTGCATTTGGAACGTTTGGCCACTAGGGAATTCTGCCTCAATCGCTTCATTACTAACTCCAAATGCTCGAGATGCTGCTCCATACTCTTGCTATAGATCAGAATGTCGTCGAAGAAGACAAGGACAAACTTTCGAAGATACTCCTTGAAGACGGTATTCATTAGTGCTTGGAAGGTTGCCGGGGCGTTGGTAAGGCCGAATGGCATAACTCGAAACTCGTAGTGCCCCTCGTGTGTCCGGAACGCGGTTTTATGAGCATCCCCTTCTGACATCCGAATTTGGTGATAGCCCGCCCGCAAATCAATCTTTGAGAAGATGGACGCGCCATGTAATTCATCCAAGAGCTCGTCCACTAACGGAATGGGGAATTTGTCCTTGATGGTGAGGTCGTTTAACCGGCGATAATCAACACACATTCGCCAAGTAAGATCCTTCTTCTTCACCAACACCACTGGCGATGCAAAAGGGCTGCGGCTTGGTTGGATCACTCCCGTGGACAGCATTTCTGATATCATCTTTTCAATGATGTCCTTTTGAGGAGCCGGATAACGGTATGGTCGGGAACTGACAGGGCTCGCTCCTTCCTTTAATCGAATCGAGTGATCGATGGCTCTTGGAGGTGGTAATCCTTTTGGCTCCGCAAAGACCTCCTCGTAACCTTCCAAGAGTTGTCCAATGACACTAGGCCACTCAGGCTGCGCCTGGATACGGGTCGAGAAGATGTGAGGTCGGTCCTCTCCGTATGCCTGCAAGGACAAGCTATATAGTTGCACGGATGCGATCTGGTCCGACTTGGCTAACATTTTGTTCATGGAGGCCTTGCTACTAAGCTGAAAAGTCTGTTTGCCTTCCCCCTTCAACTCGAACAACTCATCTTCACGGAAGAACTTCATCGACAATGAGCTGAAATTCCAAAGGATGTCTCCGAGCGTGGCTAACCATTGGATGCCCAGTACCACATGGTAGTTCTCGAGCGGTACGAGGAAGACGTCGGCCTTGAAAAGGTGACTCTGCATCGTCCATTGGAAGCCCCTGCAAACACGATCACAAGAAAGCTGATTTCCGTTTGCAACCATCACCTTTAACGGAGGGACGCCGACCGTCACACATCCTAATTTCTCTGCGATGTTGGTATCCATGAAATTGTGGGTGCTGCCCGAGTCTACTAACAACTGAAGCCTTCGATTACCCACCATGCCCTACATCTTCATCGTTGAATAGCATGCGGATCCAGTAATAGCGTGGATCGACAGCTCAGGCGTTTCCTCTATCACGGGTTCTTCATGTTCGGTTACAACCTCTTCAACCTCCTTGTGCTCCTCGTCATCCATCTCAATCACGTAAATTTGCTGCCTTTCCCTACACTTATGGCCAGCAGTGTAACGTTCCGGGCACCAATAACACAACCCCTTAGCTCGTCTAGCTTCCATCTCACGGTTATTGGTAATCCGAGTACTCCTATTACCAGCTACTAGCTTTGCACTACTACTCATGACAGCATTGTTTGAACTAGGCCTAGCAGCATTACTAATACTACGAGTGTTCTGCGAATAAGCTGAAACCGAAGGTCTAGGGGCAAAGGTGACGTTACCGGTTCGTGGCCCTCTCTGCATGGCGGAAACCGACTCGTGTAGCCTTGCGACAGCATACGCCTCCTGCAGCGTCTGCACTCGTTGAAGCCGAACCTGACCTTGGAGAGGCAGGTCCAAGCCACCGATGAACTGGCTTACCGCAGCTCGTTCCGACACCTTCTCGATCAGCTGGACGCGGTGTAGTAGATTGTCGAACTTACGCTGGTACTCTGCAAAGGATCCATCTTGGCGCAAGTTTTTCATCTCGAGCATGGCGTCCCCGAACATCTCGTCGCCAAACCTCGCCTTGAGGGCCTCTACGTACTCCGGCCAAGAGATGGGCTTCCCTTCCGCTGCTTGAACCTTAGCGTACCCCTGGTGCCATTGCAAAGCCTCGCCTTCCAGGTGGATGACCGCGACCTTGAGCCTTGCATCTTCGGGTATGCCATCGATGTCGAAATAATGCTCGCATTGAAACAGCCAGCTGGCGACGTCGGCTCCGGAGAATCGAGGAAAGTCCAGCCTCCCTACACGGTACAAGTGCTTCGTCTTTCCGTCCGCCATGCTGTCGCGTTCGTCGGGAACGTTAGCTCCATAGGTGCCAAAGGTGACGGGAGGCGTCGCAGGTGGAGCGGGAGGAGTCTGTGGAGGAGGAGCTCTCGTGGTGGTCGAGCTGCCCGACCCCAGTAAGCCGGAAGCACTGCGGGTGGCTCCTGGCTGCTGTGCTGCTTGTGAGGCGATGAGGTACCGTATCTCGTCCAAGGAAGTGCTGAACGTCCGCTTCATGTCTTCGAACGATGCCTTGGTTCTGTCTTCCGCAGCTACCACTCGTTCTTCTAGGCCAGCCATTCTTGCGGTGACTTCATGCAGGATGCGGCCATGCTCGTTGAGGGAAGACTCCAGCCGAGCATCCTTCTGGGCTCGGGTCTCCGTTGGCTGGTTGGTTGGTTGGGATGCCATGGTGGCTCTGTGCGTGGGTGGTGGAGACAAGAGGACGGCGAGGACAGGCCGACCGTTGCTGCTCTGATACCAAATGATACGGTATCAGCCTACGCCCGACAGTACGAGCAAAGGACAACGTAGGAGAACAGAAGAGAAAGAGAGAGAGAGAGAGAGAGAAGCTGTCTGTAATTTTTCATGCATTACCATACGTTATGGACGTCCATATATAGAGAGGAGCATCCTTGGAACAGAACCTACTAGAAGAGTGGCCAAGCTTAACATAGCAGCCCACCAACTAATAACTACTCATAGTCTACTAATTATTGGCCCAATACAACTGGCCCAAAAGACAACAAAAGACATAAACCCGTAACACAGTAACAAGTCATCAAACATGAAAATAGGATAAGTATGTTCGAGAGGATAGTTAACCCACATCAAGGTTCATAAAGCTATCAAAGTTCATGCACGTCAAACCCAAATACGTACTCAACTGTGATCTTCAGCATAAATCTGGTTCCAATACTTAAGTAAAACTGAAAAAATTCTAGAAAAGTAGGAAACCTTGTTGTTGTAGGCGATTTGTCTCATCAGATTTGCCGCGACTCTGACTGTCGCAGGCTGACCCAGCTGAGATGTGTGCTGCTGAAGGAAGTAACGGACGTACTCCGACATAATCTGCGTATCTGCAGCCTGAAGAGCATCGAAAATATAAGAATCAAGCTAGTGCATGCATCAACTTATATCATTAACGAAGAACATGCACAGAGCGAAACAACAGTGAAGGAAAAGAGCTTGATTATACCGATCCAGAGCGACAGACATAAATATTATCCGTCAACTGAGTGATCTTGTCGGATGCTCGATTAGCAACATAATCCCCTATGAATTATCCGCAGACTTATTTTTAGATGAGAAACATGATTATGAATTCGTGAGAGAAGGTAGAATGAAGAACTAACCAGTGCTGGTCCTGGAGTCAGCGCCGAGGACAACGCCGCCGTTATAAGTGACGGCGATGATGGTTGTACCCATGGTGTGCTCTCCTTCCTTCAAATTCAGATAATCCATCTTCAAATTCCTTTCTAGAGACAGAGATATTGTGAATTAGTTCCTCGAGGAATGGAGAATGCAGCCGATCTTCAGTGATCAGTATTTATAATAGACTTCTTCTACAAGTCAAGCTGATGATGTAACTTGAGGCGTAAAACGTATCATGAACTACTATCTTACACTGGCTTTTAGAGTCCATCAAATTATAAGGTTAATTACCACACTTTGAAATTTGTTTAATCAACAACCTATTTAACCAACTACAATAAAATCTCTCTCGACATCATAAAAAATGTTCAAATATATAGATACGAATCAATTTTGAGGAGCAATTAAATTTCTACGGAGACAACACCTCAATCGACGCAAATTGAAAATACCAAATGAAGACAGTAGGTAATCGGATCTAGAGAAGGTGAAACTCCAGAATAGAACGATAGAACACGCCAGAGCTGTACCTTGATGCTAAGCTGTAGAAAGAGTAAGTGCTGGGTCGCTCGCTCTTCAGTTCTGCTGAAGGTGTAGAAATAGAGAGGTACTGTCTTGACGCAGAAGTCAGAAAGAGTTTAGTTGGGCTTATTGGATGAGAAGAAGAAAGACGAGATCTTCTCTTAAATGGGCTGGACCTGAAATCTGGGCCATCAATCTACAGAAAGGGAGAACGAGATCTTCTCTTAAATGGTTTGGTGTTGTTCAATTGGTATGTTATTCTTTCTCTTTTGTAGTTTGATATTGTGAGATTCTCAAGTATCTTATCTCCCTTCCATTGAACAGTTTTCACTGCATTGTTAAGTATGTGGTGAATGGTCATTTCAATAGATCTGTATTTAAATTTCTCAATTGAGATTTAATTTTGAATATGCAGATTTCATAAGCTGCTTCATTGCGGCATCTGAACATTGGTGGTACATTCATCACTGATGAATCGTTATTTGCTATTGCCATCAGCTGCCCACACTTGAAAGTAAGTGCTCATTCAGATGCTGCAGATGTGATGTTTGATGACTTTCCTGTTTCTTTCTGATCAAAGTAAACTACAAATTTATGTATAGTATTGATCATGTTCCTTTTTTCCTCCAGTTTTTTTCTTTTTGCAAACTTCTACACAAACATTCGAAAATAACAACATACAATATATATATGTATATATATTCATCTAGAAAGAAACCAAGTACCTCAATGGTGTGAAACACCCACAAATGTCTAGAAGAAGCAAAATACCCTAATACAAGGGAAAGAAGAGACTGCTCTTAATCTGAAAGAGCTACAATGTTGTGCAAAAACCCGAACTAAGGAACTCCTAATTTCTAGCTAGTACTTCTTGTTTGACTCAAACACCCAGAAATACGTTGAGACCTATAAATGATGGGGATAATATAACCGAGTAGGAGGGTAATAAAGAATATCACACTATTAACATTTGAATGTTGAAGCAAGATGACATTTTTTTTTTATTTTGCAGGAAAAAAATGCTATGGTACCACTCAGATACAAGGAAATAATAATAATACAGTGCTTACCGGAATCATATAATGGTGTATCTCTCAACCATTTGGTGTTGCCTCCTTCCTTTCTCATCCATCTACAACACTGGTCTTATCACAGAAACCTTGACATCTGTCTCATCCCATAAGTTTAACCGAGATATTAATCATTTTCTACTGCAAGTTTCACTAAACCATTGCTCTACACTCCCTAGTACACCATTGCTATCAGTAACTACCGCATAAGAAAAATGTCACTAGTAGGAAAAGGAAGTAAATAACCAAATTGTCCAACTTCTCATGGACCTTACTCATCATGAGTAATGTCTATCACGTAAGGTTCCTCTGCGCGTGATGCTACGCGCGTCTCCTACCTCTCTCCAGTTTGCACTGTGAGAGATACCAGCCGCATCCGTCGCTTTGCACTCCAGGACATCATTGCGTAGCTTTCCCAACATTCCTTTTGCTCAGCTTTCAATTGGCTTTTTCGGTACAGACAATTAAAGGAGACGAAGGTTTTTGACTCTTCCTTGCAGCTGATTGGTGGAGGAATCCCTAGCCATGCAAACCATGAAGACACCCAAACCCCTAAACCTTACTGTGTTTCATTTCCGTTTTTTTTTCTGATCGAAAGCTGCTAATCCTAGTCTTCCATAGTATCTGTTTGTCTCGTCTTTCAGTTGTTTCAGGAAGGGGCGACGAAGGTGAAGGTCTCTGGACCGAGCCAGTCATGGTGGCGCCTCCATGCTCCGGCGATAGTCGGGCAACCTCGGGAACCATTCTGCACCTAAACTCCGACCCTCCCTCGGCTGTTGGACCCCAGGTATTTGGCAGAATCGTGTCACAGAAAGGTATGAAGCTTTCGGTAATAAAAAACGTGCTTAGAGCTGCTTGGGATAGATTCAGGCATATTAGGATGACAGAAGTAGATGATAGAACTGTTGCATTCGACTTTGACTCAGGTAAGGATAAAGAGCAGATCCTGGATATGGCACCTTGGTCGGTTCATGGACACTCACTCAACTTGAAAGAGTGCTCGTCGAATATTACTATAGACGAGATCGATTTCAACGTTATGCAGATGTGGATTCAGGTCTATGGCTTGAACATGGACATGCTCAATCAGGGAAACACCTATCAAATAGGGGACTCAGTCGGAAGATGCGTTGGGGTTGAGTCGCCAGACTCAATCAAACAGAAATCGTATTTGAGGGTTAGGGTGGAGATAGATGTAACCACACCACTGATGGAGGGCTTTTAGTGGACAAATTCAACCGGGCATGAGAAATGGGCATCCATAAAATATGAACGCCTATCCGACTTTTGTTACGGTTGTGGGAGGCTAGGCCACACGGCACAAGCTTGTCATGAGGAGATATCCATGTCGGGTCAAGACCCGAATCTACCTAAGTATGTCCCATGGCTGGTGGGGATAAGGCAAAGAATCAACAAGAGACTGGTTCAGATAGGGGGGCGACCCAGGGACTCCAGAGTGTTGAGGGATCCACAAAGGGTTACTTGAAAGGACATGATGAATTCTGCATCATCAATGAACCGAGCTTGTTCGACTGCGAGGCCATCGCCTCAAACAAGCAGGGTAGGTGGTCTGCAGGGAAGGTGGAGGAGTGACAGGACCAACTGTAGGCCTCAGGATGCTGAAAGTGGAGAAAACCTTAAGACATTGCAAACTGACAGAAGTGCTACGGTGGGATCGACTATATGACCTTTCGACCTAAATGAGAGGCCACAGGAGGAGGAGACAGGGCCCCAACTATTTCAAGAAGCGAGCGTCGTAGGGGATCCAACTTCTAACTCCCTTTCGAACAATGACGTGCCCCTCAGGACAAGGAACCATTGCAGTACAACCCTAGGGCTTTCTCTGGACTTGATCCATGCGTCGATACCAATATCACTCAGCCATCACCTTACCACCCCTTTGACATCTGACTTCGCCTCATACCCGCCATCCAGACACATCAACCACACCGAATTGCAACCATGTATTTCTAAATGGACCGATTCTTCTTGTCTACTTTTTTAATTTGGTCGTTCTTGTTTTAAGTATTCATATAGATGCGAAGATAATTAACTCGATGAACTTTATCCTTTTTTCTGGTTTGCTGCTTTTGCCAAGAACAGGCTGAAAATTGATGTTTTGGAGAATCTCTGGATTTGTATAATTTGTGGCTTTGTCGGACGAGGAAGGTAAAAAGATGTCCTTTCTACAATTTGTAGCTAGCATTTTAATATTATATGTAACCTTCAATATGTCGAGAATGGATGAATTGATTGGTGAAGATTAAGCTTTGAAAGGACACATTTTTGTCCAATCCTGATTGTTTTTATAACTGCTGGCATAGATGATTATAATAAATTATAGTTTTCACAAAAGATGGTTTATGGTACTATGCATTGAATAAGGTATAAGGGTGGAGATGCCACATCACATTGGAAATGGAAGGAAACAGAGCACTGTTATTCTCTTGAAGTGGAGACTGCTTGTCAAATAGTGTATAATATATGCGTCAAACGTAGTTGGCCACAAATGTAAAGTCCAAATGACGTGACAGAATAGGCAGCAAAGTGGATAACCTTATTCCCGTTGCAACGCTCGACTCGCTAAAGTGCTGCTGCATGGATCTTGTCATCCACCGACTTGAGTACCTCTTCACCCATTTCTTTGCATCCTACCAGTTTCTGCAGACTCAGATTTCACCCCATCATTCATTATATGTGGTAAAAAAACAGCACAAAAACATGATGAATAAAAGAACATACGTTTCCAGCAGAGTGGATGTCCCCTGTCCTGAAGCCCTTGTTTAGAGCATCAAGAACAGCAGCTTCGATTCTCTCAGCAGTGTCGATTTCCCCAAGTCCATACTTCAACAGCATGGCTGCACTCAGTATAGTTGCCAATGGATTCGCCTTATCCTGCACCACCATACCATATTGAAAGACAGTAATGTCAACCATAAAGTCAATTTGTATTCTGTTATTTTAGAAATAAATAATAGACAGAATTCCCAAGCATACCTGTCCAGCAATATCAGGAGCCGATCCATGAATGGGTTCGAAAAGTCCAGGACCCTGTTCAACAAGATAAAAAATAATCGCTTTGTAAATATAATATCATTTCATCAAAACAAGAAATTCAACACTCTATTCAAGTTCAAATACCTTTTCACCGAGACTTGCAGATGGAAGCATCCCAATGCTTCCAGTAATCATTGAAGCCTCATCCGATAAAATATCACCAAATATATTGTTCGTTACAATTGTATCAAACTGTGCAAACGCTACACACCGTTATGATTCATCCAGTTGTTCCATGTAATCTGATAGAGTCTATTTAACCATGAATTACCTGTTTAGGGTTTCGAACTAATTGCATTGCTGCATTGTCAACATACATATGTGTGAGCTCAACATCGGGATACTCAAGAGAGATCGCAGTGACTCTCTTTCTCCAAAGCATGGATGCCTGGTACAATTATCAATGCAACCAAATACAATTATCAAATTCAAACACCGAAACAAATTAAGTTCCAATACAGATCATGCATTAATAATGGTACATACCTCCAAAACATTTGCTTTATCAACTGAGCAAAGCTTTCCACGCCGTTTCCGGGCAGTCTCAAATGCAACACGAGCAATGCGGTCAATCTGGAAGGCTAATTTATCAGATCTCATTATTTTTTAACGGCATAATTTATTCTTTTGGAGACAGTATAGAGAAGAAAGATCATTAGCCCGCTTAGATCAGACTATGTTATGCAGAAAAATAAATTATGATAAATATCTACATTACATTTAGAGATCTTAATGGAGTTCAACGTTGGGAGAGAAAACAAGAAAGGAAAAAAAAAAAAAATTAAGATGTACCTCGCTTACTGAATAAACCTCAGTGTTGAAGCCAATTTCATCACCATTTTCATTGGAACCGAAACCCCTAGGTTTGCCAAAATAAATTCCTACATGTATATATAATGGACGGACATACTAAAAAAATGAGCAACATATGGATTCTAAAAAAATGCTGTTCCATAAATAATGATGGCAGAAACTGACCGCCTGTGAGCTCCCTAACAACCATCAAATCAACACCTTCAGCAACTTCCCTTTTCAAGGTTGAAGCATCCACTAACTGAAGAAACAAACTTCCATCAACAAATTGCTAATGGATGTATATTTTTCGAAAATGGTAAAGGAAACCAAGAGAGGTAACCTGAGGTAGTACTGTTGCTGGTCTCAAGTTTGCAAAGACATTAAGACCTGCTCTTAATTGAAGTAACCCAGTCTCTGGCTTTAGGTGCTTTTCATTATTATCCCATTTATACCTTATAATTCACAGTAAAGTGCGTAATTCAAAATACGTACAAAGAAAGACATTGTTCGGTTAATAGTACAAAGCAAAGAGTAATTACCCTCCGATTGCACCAAGAAGAACTGCATCAGATTGCTGAGCTGCTGAAAGCGTCTCATCAGGCAATGGGATTCCCGTCAAATCTAAAGCAGCTCCACCCATCGGCATCTCTTGAAACTTGAACTCAATACCTAATGGCCATACATACAGAAAGGTCACTAGAATCCATTCAAAATTAGGAGCATTTGAGTAAATGGTAGGCATATTGGTACTGTGAATCTGTTATAAAAGTGGGCAGTCGATGTGAGGTTCATATCAATACGATGATTATCAAACTATGAACAACTAAAAGTTGAAGAAAGGCCCTCAATTGTTCCTCAGAATTTCATTCTAAATTTTTTAACGAGGGATCTTGACTTCACCAAGTAAACCGGAGTCCATTAAGTCCATACTAACCCTACGAACAGGTTGGAGTGGGGGAAAAAAATACTGTTTTGGCTAATGGTAAACATAACCGAGAGATGCAATGCAGTGTATATGGTAAACCATATTAGCAACGAGATTAGCCACTAATTCTAATTAAGCATTCACTAATAATCTCGTTCATCAAATGAACCAAGCTGAGAACCCTTCTCTAACAGAAAGAGATACCTTCAAGAGCTCCAGCAAGCACAAGAACGTTCTTAGCAACGGCGATGACCTCAGGTCCGATACCGTCGCCAGGAAGCAGAGTTATCGAATACTTCCGGACCGGAGTTGCGGCGCACCTGATAGAGGACAATCGGCGTGCACCCGAGCTGGATGGTAATGAGGGAGACATGAGGGGCTTGACATTTATTATCCGCAGAGAAGTCATCTTCGTCCAGACAGAGAAAATTCGTTGCTTTGAAGCTCTGTAGTCGGTCGGCGGTGACTGGTGGCGACTGGTGGCAGCTGGATAGAACGAGCGGGTGCAGACAAGGACAGTCGCAAGCGCCGTCACTTCAGCTTGTGCAACCCAGAGGAAGAAGAGGAATAGAAGGACCAGGCTGCGATACTACATGGTATTAGGGTGATAAAAAAAAGAAGGGTTAATAGCTTAATTGGTTACACATGTTTCACCATTGTGCAGAATGGTTACACATGTTTCAAAATGTGATTAATTGGTTTTGCTATGTGACTAATTGGTTACACATGTTTTTCCAAATGTGATTAATTGGTTATTCTGTTAGTAAACCGTTAACTTTAACGTTAATTCATTTTTTTAACATATTATTGAATTGTGAAATGACTATTATGCCCTTAGTTGTCTTGAAGAACAGATTGGAAGGATTGAAAAATCAAAATCGAATCAAATTCGATTTGATGTTAAAATCGAACCATTAAATGTTGTTCTGGGTTCTTGCGAACCCAGAAATTGCAATTCTGGGTTCTCAAGAACCCAGAAAATGCTGTTCTGGGTTCTTGCGAACCCAGAAATTGCTGTTCTGGGTTCTCAAGAACCCAGAAAATGCTGTTCTGGGTTCTTGCGAACCCAGAAATTGCTGTTCTGGGTTCTCAAGAACCCAGAAAATGCTGTTCTGGGTTCTCAAGAACCCAGAAAATGCTGTTCTGGGTTCTCAAGAACCCAGAAAATGCTGTTCTGGGTTCTCAAGAACCCAGAAAATGCTATTCTGGGTTCTCAAGAACCCAGAAATTGCTGTTCTGGGTTCTTGCGAACCCAGAAATTGCTGTTCTGGGTTCTCAAGAACCCAGAAAATGCTGTTCTGGGTTCTCAAGAACCCAGAAAATGCTGTTCTGGGTTCTCAAGAACCCAGAAAATGCTGTTCTGGGTTCTCAAGAACCCAGAAATTGCAATTCTGGGTTCTTAAGAACCCAGAAAATGTTGTTCTGGGTTCTTGAAGAACCCAGAAAATGCTGTTCTGAGTTCTTCAAGAATCCAGAACAGCAATTTCAAACATTTCGAATGGGTTCTTCACAATGTGGGTAACATGTACAACCTTTTAATCACATCATTTCAAACAACAGTATCCATTTAATCACATTATAGAGAAACATGTATGACCTTTTAATCACATTATAGAGAAACATGTATGACCATTTAATCACATTTGGTGATAACATATACTGCAATACAGAACTTCAAGAACCCAGAAACAACATTTCTGGGTTCTTGAAAAACCTAGAAACAGCATTTCTGGGTTCTTGAAAAACCCAGAAATCAGATTTCTGGGTTCTTGAGAACCCAGAATCGCAATTTCTGGGTTCTCAATAAACCAGAAATCAGATTTCTGGGTTCTCAATAAACCAGAAATCAGATTTCTGGGTTCTCAATAAACCAGAAATCAGATTTCTGGGTTCTCAATAAACCAGAAATCAGATTTCTGGTTTCTTGAAGAACCCAGAAACGCGATTCTGGGTTCTTCAAGAACCCAGAAATCAGATTTCTGGTTTCTTGAAGAACCCAGAAACGCGATTCTGGGTTCTTCAAGAACCCAGAAATCAGATTTCTGGTTTCTTGAAGAACCCAGAAACGCGATTCTGGGTTCTTCAAGAAACCAGAAATCAGATTTCTGGTTTCTTGAGAACCCAGAATCGCAATTTCTGGGTTCTCAAGAAACCAGAAATTTAATTTCTGGTTTCTTCAATTCTTGTTCTTGAAGATGATTCTAGGGGTAATTACGTCATTTTACGTATCTAAATAGTGACTTAACTGTGATTTTAACTGTGAACAGTAAAAAAACCAAATAGTCACATTTCAAAACCAATTAATCACATTTTGAAACATGTGTAACCATTCTGCACAATGGGGAAACATGTGTAACCAATTAAGCTATTAACCCAAAAAAGAATGTAGGTCCGAATTCCCGAAAGCCCGTTTAGGATCGGCCCATACCGAATGAATGTGGATTTGAGATTTTCATAATAACACACCGAAAAAAAATGTGGATTTTGGAGGTTTTCTATCTCTATAAAAGCTGCATCCTGATAAATTTACTAAATAATATAGTAAGTTCATTCGCCTTTTACTAAAGAATACCGTGAACTCATAGTGTTTTTTTTGGTGCAGATTCGGTCCAGGACCGAGACCGGCCCGAGTCAAGAAAGTCTGACTCAGACGGTTTTATTTGCTGAGGTCGGTCTCTGTCCTCCAGAAGGCAAGACCGAATTTTTGGTCTCGATCTTGCCTTCAGGACCGACCCGACCCTGTATCAGCCCTACATGGTATCATATTTATCAGAAATGGACCGCTGTCGAACCCGGTCGTACCTTGTACCGGCAAGATGAGCGGTTTAGTTTTACAAAAGATCGAAATGTACACTGAATCCGGTTCAACCGATGTAAACCGGATAGCTTTTGAAGAACCGGTCAATTTTTAAAGAACCAACTGATTTCAATTCCTCAATATATCTTCAGTTCAGCAGTCTTTCTCACCGTGTCTACCTCTAGTTTTTTAAGAACCCTAATTTGCATTTTTTATTGCCTCTTCCTCAGGAATACAGTCATCATCTTTAAGATATTGCCTCCTTCACGACACCGTCGTCAACTCTCCTCTTTCGTTGGCTCGCCTCGCCTAGGCCTTGCCCTCGCCGCGTGTATCGTCTCAACTCACTTCGACCTCGCCTCGCTCACGTCACCTTGCCTCACCTTGGTAAGCTCTGGCCTATAAAATGTGATCAGAGTGATGAGGAAGCTACGAGTTGTAGAATCGAAGAATAGGCAAGAACGTGGAAGCAAAAGGTTAGGATCGGTTTCATCAATCACACCTTTTTGGAAGGACAGGTGATAGAGGTGGCTACGTGGTTGGAATCGGACTCGCAGGGCTTCGGCATGCTGAGCTCTTCGAAATCAATTACAGAACAGAAATACAGGTCTTCGTAAACTCCTGATTGCTGATCTGGCAATGAATTAAATGTCAGATGACGAATGAATGATGCTTCTCGCCTTAGCTCCGGTAAACCTGCAGGTAGGGGATCGCAACAGAGGGGGTGTCTCTGGGTCCCTCTCCGATGCTTAAATGAGTATATGTGTGTGTATCTCAAAGCGTAATGAATGTATTTAAAGCAAAGGTATTTATAGAGTAGGAGAGACCAAACTGTATAAGGTAACCGTATATCTTCGTGAATATTGTGTTGTTGAAGATTTGGATAGTAGATATTGCAGTTACGGCAAGATATTGCAGTTACCATATCTAATCCTTAGTGAATATGTGCCCGATATATGCGGGATATCGTGGCCATATCTTTATTAACGGTTGGTGGGACCAAAGGAGTGAGGCAAGACTCTCTTCAGGGCGAGCACTCCTATGGCGAGCAGTAGGAGTTCGCAACTTGGTGATGAATGACGACCAGCTATGGAGACTTTGGCGTCCATATCAACTTGGGCTCGATCTTGGGCCACCCTATTGTGGGCCAGATCGACTTTAGCATAGGTAGACCCAGTTCGAATAACCTAGATTTACCCCCTCCACGGTTATTGGGCCTCCGAGGCCTTTTCCTTATTGGGCTGTCACTATCAATACCCAACATTTTCCCCCGAAGCTTGATTGAAGTTTCTTCGGTCGAGCTTGATTCCTTGGTAGGGTTTGAGATAGTGACACTTTAGATTTGGTTTTCCTTGTCTTGTTCTGCGGTTCACGTCTTTATGGATACTTCATGCTTGTTTGGCGATCAGTCGTTCCATTGTTCAGGGCTGAAGGAATATTCAATATTTTATTCCTTCTTGGCGATCACTCTAGGCAGTCTAGGTTCATGAGGGTTTACCTTTTGGTATTAGGAGATCATTACCTTTGAAAAGGATTTTCCCAAAAAGGTCTATTTAGTGCGCTGACGATCACTTTGTCTGTTTGATGGACTTTAGCATTTAATAACTGCACAGTCATCTAGAAGTCGAACGGTCGCTTGAAGCACGTCTGTCATTTAATATTCCATAACCCAAGGGTAGTTTGACAGTCTTTTTACACTAGCCGATCGTTTGTCTCTTCGAGGTGTCTCTTAGAATTCTGACATTGCTTCGTTTTTTCCAAAAAAGGTGCAATCATTCTCTGCGTCGTTTCGACTCTGTCTGTGGCGGTTACTCCTTTTTTGTCTATATAAGGGACAGCAGTTCCCTTATTTTGTTTTTTACGCTTTCATTCCTTCAGATTCTAGAGCATCCTCTATTTTCCGATTTCACTTTCTACAACCTTCCCTTTCCTTTTGTCAATCTTTTAACCTTCCACCTTAACAAAATCCATGGCCACCCGTAACCAATCGACCGGCAAGACAAAGATGATGGTCAACATGCCTTCTTCCTCGGCCCCTAAGGTGCCAAAAAATGTCAATGCCCCCCTGTCAATCAGGGACGGTTCTACGCCAGCCTCAGCTGAAAGGCAACCTGACCTTGGAAGGTCCGCAGCCACGCCTGTGGTGGTGGATGGGCCGGAAATCCATACGCCCATCTTTTCTCCAAAAGGTAAATACTCTGTTTTGTTGTTCTGTTCTGAGAGTATCCCCTGTTTTTCTTGTTTTCATATTTGTTCTTGCTATATCTGAATTGCTTAAGTAGATGTCAAGCCCAACGAACTGAAGTCAGCTTACTTTAAGACGGTGGTCTTCCTCGGTGGTTTCGGTGAAGTGGATGCCCCCAGGTACCCAGGCCTGGGACTGCATTACCCTTGCGGCGGAGACGTTTACATCTATGCGGCCCAGATCGATGCTGGGTTGCGTTTTCCTCTCTACGGGGATTTGCAGGAGCTGTGCCGGTATTACGGGATACATCCCACTCAGCTCGTACCCAACGCCATTAGGATATGGGTCAGATTCAAATTCTTGTGTATACGTCAAGAATGGACGTATTCACTGGCCTTGTTCTGATGCTTCTTCGGATGCTTCTTCCGATTGGTTGTTGGAACGAATCACCTCCACCACTTCCAGTTTCGTTGGCCAAAGTTCGCAGAATGGAGAGGCCAGTCGTGGAGTTAGAATGTCCATGTCCGGTTGGTTGATGATTTCAGTGTCACCAACTCCAACTACAAGAAGTTCTACTTCTCCTACAAGGGGGCGTGTCCTGGGAGTTGTCTACACTGGATAAGGATATTCCCCCTGCCTTTGGCGAGCTGTCAGGGAGCGACCGGAATGTCATCGATGACCTATTCCGGTTGCATAGATCATCCAGTTTTCACCCCATCCACTCAGTGGCGGAGACCACTGAGAATATGCTCGAGATGGCGGACATTCATCAGGCCACGCCACTTTTTGATGATTGGGTAATTCTTCTAATCTTTTTTTTTATGTTTATTGGTTGTAGGCAACCGGGGCCAAAAACTCATGGGTCTCTTTGATGACCAGGGTAAGGCGGGGCTGTCCTCGGACCAGGCGTCGCTGAATCCTTATCCTCCTCCTTCTAGGCGTTCCTCTAAGAGGAAGCCTGAGGAGGAACTTCCCTTGGCCAATGTTGGCCCTCGCCAACCAGGTACATTGCCTTCCTACTCGCACCTTCTTTGTTTCCACGCCTTAAGTTTCTGAGTTTTGATATATCTGCTTACTTTTTGAAGAGAAACCCACTGCTGACGTGGCTCGGGACCCCCCCTCCTCCCCCTGCCAAGAAGGTCAGGGGTTCAGGCGAGGAGCGTCCGACTCTTCCCAAGAGTCCTCTTGCTCCTAAGGGCTCTATTGCCTCCAAGGAGAAGACTCTGACCTTGGCAACCCCTACTCCTCCTGAGCCCTCAGCCTCTATTCCTCCCAAGGAATCTGGTGACCCCTCCCCGGTTCTTCGAAGACTCCCCCTGAGGAGTACTGCTTCTTGGCGAGCATGTTCCAGCCGCCTAAAGCTGCCATTTCCCGGGGCTTCTGGATCCCCAATGGAGACTTCTCGAAGACGGGGGTCTCCGACAAGAAGATTCTACGGGGAAACCCGGATTTATGCATGCGAATCCTGGAGAGGATAATTCCTCCCAAGGATCGTTCCGCGGTTCCCTCGGAGCTACATCTCATCGAGAGGATGATGAGGACACACTTCGAACGAGTCGCCCTGGTAAGACTTCAAATCTTCGTTATGCTTTCGTATTACTTATAATTTTTATAGACTAACAGCCTTTTTACCCCTTGTTCCCTTTGTTGCCAGCTCTTTCGAGAGAAGGTGGCGATCGGTCGGGTCGTCGGGGAGCTCGCCGAGAAGCAGACTGCCCTGCTTGTCGAGCTGGAGCAATATCGGAGCCTGGGGTTCGCTCCCGGGCAGATAAAGGCCATGAAGTCAACTGCTGAGTCGGCAGTTTTCCTAGTGGAAAGTGATCGAGAGGAGTACTTCAAGAAGGAGGAGAGGCTCCTTGCTGATGTCAAGAAGAGGGAGGCTGATGCAGCAATCGCCCTTCAGCAGTCTGAGGCCCTTCATCGGCACTTAGCCGAAGGTGAGGCGTCTAGGGCTCACCTGGAGGCTGAGCTTAAAGAGGCCCAAACCCAAAGGGCGGAGGTAGAGGCTCAAAAGGCGGATGCTGAAGCTCAACGGGCTGCTGCTGAGGCGCAGAAGGTTGCTGCTGAAGTCAGGGGGATCGCCCTGGAGGAGGAGAATGAACAACTGGCTGTACAGCTGAAGTCTTTTCCCTCCCCCCAAAGTGTGGTCAACGACTTCAAGGAATCCGAGGAGTTCGTTGACTGTGCTTTCGAGGTGATAAAGTCAGAGATTGCTGACTATCTCCAAATCCTGGTTGAGGACATCCAGGCTATTGACCTCAACTTCCCTCTTCGGGAAGTTGAGTCCCTTAAGCCTTTCCTCCGGAGTTCCCTTCCCCAGGAGACCCCTGCTGTTGAAGAGGTCGACCAGACTGCTGCTGAGAAAGTTGACCATGTTGCTCATGTTGAGGCGAGCAGAGTGTTCCTGCTCCTGAAGGCTCGAAGGCCTGAAGCTTCCACCTCTCCGGCGACTATCTTTTTTAGATTCTAGATTTTCTTATCTTCCTTTGTATTTTAGGTTTAATTCGTAATTATTTTTTGATTGAAGGCTCGATTATTTTATATCGAATGTCTTTATATTCATAAGCATTTACTTGACTTTGAATGTGTTGGTTATTTCTCCGATATCTTAATCATAATTACCCTTGACTTTTCTTTGCTTTATAATGGTATTGACTCTTAAAGCCTTGGACCCTTCTCTTAGGCTTGAAAGGATAAGTCTCTATAGACTCATATATCCCCCTTGTTAAGTATAAATTTTCTAAGGACAATACTTTAAGACTTAAAAGTATAGACTTCTAAGCTCAAAGATATATTACCTTTTTGAAGTTTAAACCTTTGGGGTGTTCGCCGAATAGCAAGGGACTTGTTCACTAAGGCTTCATCATCCATAGTGATCGCCTAAGATTCCTTATCCATCTTCTATAACTCACTTTATAAAGGAATTGTTCTCCTTAGTAGATCACTTCTCCAAAATTTGTCCCATTTATAAGAGGATAGCTTTCTTGATGGATTGATTATCTTCGTCATTAGGATTCCTTCCTGATTTTGGTAACAGGTCTTTCGATTTGTCTAACCTTGTTGCTAGTTCTTTGGCCTGACTTTGGCGTCAGGGCTTTTGTTTTGCCTAACCTTGTTGCTAGGTCTTTGGCCTGACTTTGGCATCAGGGCTTTTGTTTTGCCTAACCTTGTCGCTAGGTCTTTGGCCTGACTTTGGCGTCAGGGATTTTGTTTTGCCTAACCTTATTGTTAGGTCTTTGGCCTGACTTTGGCATCAGGGCTTTAGGTTCATCCGCAATCTTTCATCATCTGAAGAATTGCATCATCGATTCTCCAAATACAGTTGATTCTCCAAATACATCGATTATGTAGCATCAACTTCTTCAACCTTCAGATCGCACCGATTCTGCAGCATCTTCAAATCCATTCCGAGTTCAACAACATCAATCCATTCCAATTTCAGCAGCATCAATCCGATTTCAACAAATCAACTCAGTTGTTCTTCAGATTGCTCTGTTTTGATCAAACTCTACACCAATGCAACTACTTATGTTCGTTCCTGCGATTCTGTTGATGTTGGATTGATTTTGTATCTGTTACTGCTGGATCGTCCAGAATCAGTCTCTCCATGCCTCAATCGGTATGATCAAACCTGTGATTATACTATTGTAAGTCTCCTAAAAATCGACTCTGTTTTTTGCTACGATTGCACCTGGTTTGCTTGATGTGGTTACTTGAGTTGCTTGGTGTGATTTCTACTGTCTAATTCAGACTGATTTCTCAAGTATGATGTTGATTATTCATTGATGGTGCTGATTTCTCCCATATTATGTTGATTTCTTTGTTTGAGACTGTTTTTGAGTTGTTCCTGACTCTGTTCATGCTGTGGAGCTAGTATACTGATTATGTTCATGATATGGCTTCTTTTCTCCTCTTTTCTTCTTGTTGATCCTCATGTGTAAGCTGCAGCACTGCACTCTCCATATGCTCATTCGATTTGCTGGGTTGCATCCTTGTTGATTCCATGTTGAGCTACGTGTGTTTACAAACATGTTTTCAGCTTTTCTTTGTTTTTTTGTTGCGTGCTTTTCAAGAACATTTACTATGTCACGAGGTTGCTTCATTCGATTTAGCATTTCTTTTGCATGTTCTATGCTTGGCCAAGCTGAAAAAGATCAGTAACAACACTCAAACAACCAACCAGTTCAGTCTATCTATTTTTAGTCCATCTGCCGTGCCTACAGAGTGCTTTTTAGTACATCTGCAGTGCGCATCTCGTGCAGCCCAGTCTAGTGCCTATAGAGTGTTTTCTTAGTGCATCTACACTTCTCATCTCGAGCAATCAACTCAGACAACACAAATCACTCATGAAAAGGCAGCAAGAAACAAGTCCACAAGTTGAGAATGGCATGAAGATTATGGTAGTTGAAGATTGCAAGCAAAGAAACAAACAACGTGGATGAATGTTAGGAGTTGATGACGATGATGAGATGTTGATGAACTTCATAGAGATATTTATGAACTTCATTTTCTGTTTTTTTTTTGTTGGTTTAGGGTGTTGATTTACATTAGGATGTGGATCTACAAAGGGGAATGTTAGGAATTAAGGTTTACATAAGTGTTTGACTTAGTCTAGATGTATAGAACAATTACATTCAAGTCCACATGTTTAGGACTTTTGTATAGAAATCCCTAGCTTTACCTATAAATAGACCAATATCCCTATTGTATTTCTCAATCTTAATGAATACAGGATGAAGTTCTTATTACTTGTAGCATTAAGCTCTTCATTTACTCCACATTCAATTCAATTTTCCTAAGAATGACTTGTTGAGCTGAAAAATGAAATCAAGCTCGAACTGATGAAGCGCGATGAGGAGAGAAAGAATAGTTTAGTGCCACAATCAATGTGAATTTCATCTTTGTAATCACTAAGCTTGAAAAGATTACATGAGATAGGAGACTTAATATAGAGTTTCTAGGGTGACAATCAACATTCACCTAGAATACTCTAGATCAATATCATATACCCTAATATTCCCCTTTCTAGATAAACTTTCTAAAACATGTAAAAAAAACATAACTTTTAACTTCTGGACTTGCGGATACACAAAGGTTGATCTGCATTAGGCACTGCTGTTGCACTAGGTATGCACTAGCGTTGCATGGCTGGAGCACTGGAGGTGGACTAATAGTGCATTGCTGATACACAGCTGGAGCACTGAAGTTGTACGGCTAAAGCACTGGTGTTGCACTGAAGCTGCACTGGAGTTGAAACAGAACAAGAACAGGCATGTTTGTTCTTCAATGGGAACTTTCCCTAACAGGAACCGAGCACAGGTCTGCTCGTTCTTCAATGTGCACCAAGCACAGGTCTGCTCGTTCTTCAATCTGCACCGAGCACAGGTCTGCTCAGAAGGTGGTCCAGTTGAGGTGGAGTCGATTTTGAAACTACGAGCTTTGAGACTCTATTGACTTGCTCTTCTCGAGATCTCAAGCCTCATTTATCACAGCTCTCACGACCTAGCATGGTTTTGGTCCAAAGTTGGGTTTGTTTTTTGGTAATTAACCCTATATATATATATATTGAGAAAAATAAATATTTATACTGGAAAGAAAGACAGATAGAACATTTGTACCGGAAGAAAGACGGATAGAACAATTGTACTGGGAAGTCCAACATTTTATCCGTTCTCAGAGGCGCTGCTCAAGCACTTAGTCCTCCATCCTAGCAGACAGCTGACGACGTTCCTCTGCCAACCAAATAAAGATCTTTGCCGACACCGACCAGTCAAGAAATGTCCAAACTTGTGAGTCTCATCTCATGTACCTCTTTCCTTTTTATGTGAATCGAGTATAATAATAGGATTTTCCGATTACGAGGAAAAGGTAAAAAGCGAAGTGCTTCACACATTGTTGTCGTTTCACATTGTTGTCGTTTCCCCAATTTGTTTATTTATTTCTCACATCTCTGTTCACCAACCAATTTCTTACACTGATCTTGTTCGATCAGTAAACCCAGCTCAAGGATCTCATCTTTAACTCGATGCCGCGGCAGCCCCAAGTTCTGAAAGCCGGGAGTCGGCCGCCGTGGGTCGGTCTTGCGGCAGCGGTATGGGTTGAGTTTGCTGCCGGGAACGCCTACAATTTTCCGCTTTACTCGCCGGCGCTGAAATCGGTTTTGGGTTTTAACCAGCAGCAGATCACAATTCTGGGTGTCGCCAACGACATCGGAGAGAACGTCGGGATACTTCCCGGAATCGCATGCAACAAGTTTCCTCCTTGGGCTGTCTTATCTGTTGGTGTTGTCTGTTGCTTCCTCGGATATGGTGTTCTTTGGCTCGCTGTGAGTCAGACAGTGTCTAATTTGCCCTATTGGTTGGTAAGTTAGGGTTCTTCTCTTACTTCGCTGATCGTAGGTTTGATAATCGGAGATTAAACAGTTTCTTAGCTTGATGCTTTGCTGAATTTGCTTCAATACAGGAGTAACGGAATGATGAGTTGGATTTCTTTTTTTCCAATGGTGTACAAGAATTGAGCTTTGCAAAGCCTGGTTAAGACTTAAGATTAAAGTCCTTAAACTGTTATCCTGCCGGATTTGAACTTGCTCTGTTCTGCCAGATTAGTAGTGGAGCTCCATTTCGTTTGTTTCTTTCCATGAAGGATCACTCACCAACTTGCTAAGCTTTTATTTTTGGCCAATTACTTGTTAAGCTCACTCATCAACATTAAGCTCACTCATCAACTTGCTCTACTGAAATTCGAATTGCCTCAAATGGAAAATATAGTTAGTGATCTTAATTAATGCAGCTCATGCCTTGTTATGTTGTACTTGTTATATGATAGAGTAAGTGCAGATTACAGCAGACATATTTGTTGTCAAATCAACTGAGATTATCTTCATTTTGCTGGAAGAACATTATTTTCTGCTTTGTGCATCTAAAAAAATGTATATTTGATCTTTCCATGAAGCTGAAGTACAGTTTGTTTCATAGAATCGGAAGTGGCCATACTTGTTAACAAATCAGCATGAAATCAGATTAGGTAAATATAAGAAGCTCTGTAATTAAAGATTCAATTGTATACCATGGTAAAATATGTGTAGCTCGTATAGTGTCTTGATTTACTATATGTGACATGCTTATTGATTGTAAATGCACATTTCAATTCTGTGACAGTTATGGATTGCCCTTGTTGTCGCCACAAATAGCAGTGCATGGTTTGGTACTGGGGTCCTCGTAACCAACATGAGAAACTTCCCTCTGAGTCGAGGCACAGTTGCAGGCCTTCTCAAAGGCTACATCGGAATCGGTGCAGCAGTATATACTGCGATCTACAGTATGCTTCTCGACGGATCCTCATCAGAACTTCTCTTATTTCTCACAATTGGACTCCCCGTCATCGCTCTAGCCATGATTTACGTTATTCGGGCTTGCACTCCAGCCTCTGGAGAAGACTCTTCGGTTCACGTCCATTTTCTCTTCCTTCAAGTAACGAGCATTGTTCTTGCGGTCTATATCTTACTCATCATCATTCTCGACGACATAATTTCTTTCGGTAGAATTGTTTCATACACGTTATTTTCAGTAATAGCGATCTTGATGGCCTCTCCTCTTGCAATTCCCATCAAAATGACATTTTTTCCGTCAAACTTCAAGAAATTTGGTCCTCAAGTTGCATCGTCGGATGATTTGTTGCATGTAGATAGTGATTCGGCTCCAGAGGAGCCGCTTCTATTGGCATCTTCATCGGCTGCAAATCTTGGAAGCTTCCATGAGAGAGAGGAAGTTTCAGATGTGGAGTATTTACTTGCTGTAGGAGAGGGAGCTGCGGATAAAAGGAAGAGGAGGCCGAGAAGAGGAGAGGATTTCAAGTTTAAGGAAGCCTTTGTCAAGGCTGATTTTTGGCTTCTTTGGTTTGTTTACTTTTTCGGGGTTGGTTCCGGGGTTACGGTGCTGAATAATTTGGCTCAGATTGGAGTTGCTTTAGGTGTTGATGATACAACTATTTTGTTATGTCTCTTCAGCTTCTGCAATTTCTTGGGGCGGCTCGGCTCTGGTATGGTTTCCGAGCACTTTGTCAGGTAATTCTCCCTTTTCCATCCAGAAAATGCCTTGAATGTGAATGGTTTAACTTGTTTGTGGTTTTCAATGAGCACTTCATGAATTAATTGTTGGTCTTAGATCATGAATGATGCAGTGATCCTCTTTGATCAGTCATAGTTTGAGATTCTTGAGCTGTTAGTGGTGGAAGTGTTGATTTTTGGGGGTATAACAAATACAGTGGATCCTAGTTGTTTGATAGTCCTATAGATTAAGCTCTTGAGTCCACTCATCCAAACCATAACATCTCATTTCTCTTCTCAATTCAGGACAAAAGCAATTCCTCGCACTCTGTGGATGACCTTTGCACAAATCGTTATGATAGGGGCTTTCCTCCTGTATGCATCTGCCGTCCATGGATCTCTCTACGTAGCCACTGCCCTCATTGGTATCTGCTACGGTGTCCAGTTCAGCACCATGATCCCGACAGCCTCGGAACTCTTTGGGTTGCAACACTTTGGTATCATCTTCAACTTCATGCTGCTCGGAAACCCCATTGGTGCACTTCTCTTCTCAGGTATCCTTGCAGGTTATGTCTACGATACCGAGGCTGCAAACCAAGGGGTGTCCACCTGCGTGGGTTCCGCTTGCTTCCGTCTCACCTTCTTGATATTAGCAGGTGTTTGTGGGATGGGGACTTTGTTGAGCGTTGTTTTGTATGTTAGGATCCGACCCGTGTACCATATGCTTTACGCAGAGGGATCTATCAACATTTCTCAGAGACATTAGCGGGTTTAAGGGAGTGTGAATGGGCAGTTTTTTGTGACGAGTATATCGAGAAGAAATTGTATTGTCTGGCCTAACCAAGTGCTTTCCTTGTATTGGCATTAGGTACAGATAGATGTTTTGTTGGTGACAGAACAATGGGGTTCTGAAACTTTCATAAGAAATAATGGAAGGCACTAGAGCTCTTCTGTTATGATGAACAGTATATGCTGTTTGGCACATAAATAAGGAAAACAGAGTCCAGATTTGTTGATCTGAGCAAGTAATCTTCCACAAATTAAGAATCATTATAGTCAATCTTTAAGGTACAGTCAAAATTTCTTGTTCCTGACACAATTCCACTACAATGGAAAAACATAATAACACAAAAACAGAGATGAGGAAGACAATTTGATTGCTGATATAGAGGCTTGCTGCTATGAGGTGTGCTAACTGCAGACGCATGACCCCCACCCACCACCACCACACTAAACAAGAAAGAAAAAAAAAAGTTGAAAAATTCAGCAACACACAACCAACCAACCAAGACTTTCTGGTGGAAGAAATCTAAAACCCATTTCTCACCATCATAATCTATCTAAAACCCATTTGGCAAAAACTCACAAAAAGATGTATTTTTTTTTTGGACTAGTAATAGAGGGATCCAAGATCAAAATGACATCAACCCAGAAATAAAAGTTTATCATCAAGTTGGTTTCAGATCTTGGAACATACAATCCCACTGGATGGTCTCTTCAACGCCATTGCACCAATATCCATCCTCATCAAGACCCACCTTCTCTTCTTCTCCAAGATCATACACCATCGGACTCGAGAAGCTATGCAACCTCGGAGTGGACTCCTCTAGACCACGACCATTGGTGAGCAGTAACCTCGACCCGTGCTTCGACACGACCATCTTCTGGTTCCTCTTCCCCGTCGATCCCCGCAGCCTCGAACCGTAACTGCTCCTGGGTCTGGGCACAATGGCTAGGGACGGGTCCTCGCACCGAGACAGTGTCGTGATGTACTTAGCAAACCGTTCCTTGGTTCGGTTGATTGCGATAAGAAACTTCGTTGACAATGGAGGCGTCTTCTGTAAGTTTCTATTGTCTTTCTTGGCGAGCTTGAGGATCTCGAGTCGGTGCTTGGCGATGTGGATTCCCATGCTCTGGAGGAACTCGTGGGTGAAGTAGGCGATGTCGTCTTGTTCGAGCTCGTTGCGGGTTAGGGCGAGGCCGTAGTCGTAGATGAGAGTAGGGTCAAGACGGCTTTTCGACAGCCATGAGAACCAGTCCATGGCTGCACCTGCACTGACTGTAATTGGTGTGGTGTGATCTGCTTCGTTGAGTGATGGTATGGTGGAGTTCATATATTTAATAGATTGGATTGGATGGAATGGACGGAAGAAAAAGGTGGTCACTTTATTATTTGCTTGTGACTCCAGTATTTATTTATTATATATCAAATATAAAATTATAAATGCTTCTTCTCTTTCAATATGGGGTCCACCCACCCAAAGCTAACTAAAGATAAAGAAGGACATGGGCTATCCCTTTGTCACTGCTCACTGGTAGCTTGTTAGTTGGAGCGTGAATAGGGGTGATAAAAAAGACTATAGGATCGAAACTGAACGGACGGGTTTTTTCTTCAAGGTCGGTCTCGGACCTTTTTTTTCGAAAGTCCGTTTAGGACCGGCCTGGACCGAATGTATGTGGATTTGAAATTTTCATAATACCACACCGAAAGGAATGTAAATTTTGGAGGTTTTTTATCTCTATAAAAGGTGCATCTTGATAAATTTATTTAAGAATATAGTGAGTTCATAGTGTTTCTTTGAGAAGTGAACTATTCCTTCGCCTTTTACTAAAGAATACCGTGAACTCATAGTTTTTTTTTGTGTAGATTCGGTCCAGGACCGAGACCGGCCCGAGTCAAGAAAGACTGACTCAGGCTAGCTTTTTTGGCCGAGGTTGGTCTCGGTCCTCCAGAAGGCAAGACCGAAATTTCGGTCTCGATCTCGGTCTTGCCTTTAGGACCGGCTCGCCCATGTTCAGCTCTAAGTGTGATATATGTAGTTGGCAAAAGATTTACTGATAAGCAAGGTAAGGTTACTCATAGGATACATTTTATTTTATTTTATTACGAGAGTTCCATGAGAGTTGCCGTTGTTATTAAACATGTACGTAAGATGGTTTTTAAAAAGAGTATATATATTATTATTTTATATAAATACAAAAATATATATTTGAAGAATATAATATATAAGCTTCTAAATATAAGAGAGTCAGTCAGTCAACTTTAGAAAAAAACAATGCTTTAATAACGTGATCTTTTGAGAAAGTATCATCCTTGGCCGGAGTCCTCTTTCATACACCTCTTAGTCTTACGCAATACAAATAAGAAAGGGCAAATGTGTCATTTCATATTTTTCATTAGCGCGTTGGTGTTTTGTTTTCCTCCTTCCATCACGGCATGATAATTGGAGAAATCCTTTTAAGAAAAACATTGATGAGGATAGAAAATAGATTGACTTGATGCAGATCGAACTCCGAATGAGAGAAATTAAATATCATCGCCATTTGTCGGAGAATCTCGTCGAGAATAGTTTACCATTGATTGTTGGATCGTGAAATCCTGGTTGCTGATCTGGCAGTGAATTGAATGTCAGACGAATGCTGAATGATGCTTTGCTCCAACTCCGGTGAACCTGCAGGTAGGGGAGCGCAACAGATGGAGTGTCTCTGGGTCCCTCTCTGATGCTTAAATGAGTATATGTGTATGTATATAGCTCAAAACGTAAGGAACGTATGTAAATCAAAGATATTTATAAGGTAGGAGAGATCAAACCGTATAAGGTAACCGTATGTCTTAGTGAATATTGTGTTGTTGAAGATTTGGATAGTAGATATGGCAGTTACGGCGAGACATTGCAGTTACCATATCTAATCTTTAGTGAATATGTGACCGAGATACGCGGGATATCGTGATCACTTCCTTATTAACGGTTAGTGGGACCAGAGGAGAGAGGCAAAACTCTCTTCGGGGCGAGCACTCCCATGGCGAGCAGTGAGAGGTCGCGGCTTGGTGAAGGATGGCAAGCAGTCTGGGGAGCCGTTGACGTTCATATCGTCTTTGGGCTCGATCTTGGGCCACTCTATGGTGGGTCAGGTTGACTTTTACTTAGGCTGATCCAGTTCGAATATCTTGGGTTTACCCCCTCCAGGGTTATTGGACCTTCGAGACCTTTTCATTATTGAGCTGTCATTATCGATACCCACCACCCATGATTTTATTTTTTTTCATTTTTATCGTCGGAAAAAATCAAATATTTGGTGATGAACACATTTGGTCGTCGAAAACACCATTTCATTAAAAATAAATACAAATAAAAAATAGTGGCCAATTTATTTTTTTCGCTAAAAATCTTGGTCTAACCAATTATTCTTTAGCGACGAAATCATTTTTCATCGAAAATCAATTCAAAAAGGACTAGAAATTAGTTGTCGGACAATGATATTTGTCGACAAATTTAATATCGTCAACAATGAAATTTACAAATGAATTTAATGTCGTCATCAATGTAATTTTCCAACGACTATAATATATTCGTTGCAAAATATTTGGCGATGCCAATAATATGGTAAACAATTACCAAAAAAAAAAAATAATAATAATAATATGGTAAAGAATTATCTTTGGCGACGACGGTAATATTGTTGAGAATTATGTTTCACAGCAAAAATAATTCCATCAAGAAAAAACGTGTTAGCAAGAACGAAATTAACTTCAAAACACACAATACACAATTTGGTTCAATCCAAACATTACATCGTATATTAATCCAGTCCACACATTAATAATAGAAACTAATCCGCACAAAATGTAATGTAACCAATACAAAAGTCAATTATTAGGGTTAAATAATGAGAAACTAGTTAATTTTTGCATGAGTGCAATTTGCTATTGAACCTTTTTTATTTGAACAAATTGCTTAATATAAATTTATGCATTGTTCAAAAAACTAGTTTTGTTAATTTTATTAAAATTTGATAGTAAATACTTAAAAAAAAAAAAAAAAAAAAACTAAAGTTCAAGTAATGATAAAGTGACCTAAAATTTTAAATAATCATTAATAAATTCTTAAATTTACAAATGAAATTCAAGGTAATACTTGCTATAAGAAAAAATAAACCCAAACTACTAAAACTAAAATTGTGAAGTATTTAAAACAAAATTGTCAAATTTAAATTAAATATTTTAAAAGTCATTTTAATATTTTTATTTGTTTTTATATAAAACTTGAAGTTATTTTAGAATTGTATTTAAATATTAAGGTATTTTTAGTAGTATTAAAGTAATTTTCGTCTACTTTAATAGAAAATTTGATGGAGTTACCGTTTTGTACAATACATAAAGTTAAGCTAACAATTTGCTCCTTAAAAATATTCACCTAGCAAAGTGTACACTTTCTTAGTTAACAATTTGGTATTTAACCTCAATTATTAATGTTCAAAAAGTTCTAAAATTATCAACTATTTGGACAAACTATTAAACGCCCTACAAAACACTTATTTTCCATTTGGGCACAATCCCTATTGCCAACGCACATTTGAAACAAAATATATTTGCTTAGAAAAATTAAACATGTAATAAAAATAGCTATATTTGCTTAGAAAAATTCAACATTTAATAAAAATAGCAAGTATGTTATGATTTACATTGTGTTTCATTTAAATCTCTATTTGGTAATTTGGTCTTGGAACGATCCTGAAGTTTTGAATAAGCGACTATATTTCCCCATATTTCTTCTTTAGATCTTCTATCACAACATTGTCGGTTTGACGTTTATCTTCCGCTTCTTCTAGATCTTGTGCTATGTAGTCTCTTACGTTGGATAGATATGATTAAATGGTCATTAAAATGTCGATTTTACTCTTGCCTTTATCTTCTTCTTCTTCATTTTCAAGTTATTTGTTCTTAATTCAAACACAAAATTTGGTTTCGATCACAGATTTAGGCAAATCCATACACAAATTTTTCCTTCCATTTCCCCTTACAAGTTTACCGACCAAGAAATCCGTATTTTTTAAGTTTATCAAACTAGAAATGAGTAATTTTTAGGTTTACCGAACCAGAAATGAGTGATTAATGGGTTTACCGAACTAGAAAACGGTCATTTATAGGTCACAAAACCCCAAAATCAGTGATATTTTGTTTGATAGACTGATATTTGGGTCAAGATTCTAAAAAATAACTATTCATGGGTCAAGAACCCATAAATTAACTATTTATGTATTTACTGAACCAGAAATCGGTGGTTTTTATGTTTACCGATCAGAAATTAACTATTTCTCAGTTTACCGAATCAGAAATCCTCATAAATTAATGTTTCTGAGTTTACCAAACCAGAAATCAATTGGTAAAACCAAAAAACTGTGATTTCCGAATTCAACATTCGAATTTTTGTTCGACATTCAAGCTCATGAGTTTGACATTCGATTTTAGTTATTGAAGAAGATGAGGATCAAAGGAAGAAGATCAAGAACAAAGGAAGATGAAGAAGGGTATTTATTCATTTTATCTCATAATTGTTTTTTGTAACCGTTCAGTCAAATTGTGAAACATAAGTGACAGTTCAGCTCAAATTTCAACTATTCAGTTATATGTGTCAACATAAGTAACTGTTAAGGTCATTTACCCTATATATTATTACCGCTACTTTGATTTTTCTGAAGCCTCTCTTGCTTGTCTAGGATTAACACCCTATTGTTCTTGAACTTCTTCGTTTCCTTACTCCATCAGATCAAATTGTGCATGAGTCGATATAGGCTTCTTCTAAGGGTCGAGCTAGGGTTTAGTATGTCTATCAAATCCTAATATGCAAGGTCAACTACTTCAGGACACTCGAGATTTACTTTCCACATCTCCTCGAGCTTAAAGGTTATTTTCCCTATCATACCTATTGGGTACATCACGATTGTGATGGGGCTATAATCCGAACTCACTATAGATGTATGAAATACTTGTGTAAGTGGGTAAGTGTCCAACCATGATGCACTAACCAAGACCTTATCAAGTTGTGTTCTTACTTGAGAACTACCCACCCTTTTATTTTTATACCATGTGAATGATTAATTCTAATCCGAGTCGATTAAGCTCACATAACATATCACATTATTGAAGGAGTTTGTTTTTGTGCATAGATTTTTTTAGCAAAATGTATGTACATGTGTTCCAGGTGTGAAAGATGATTTCACCTCGCATCTTTGTGGCATGAGATGAGGGGAGAGAATTACCTCGCACCTCTTGGTGCGTGTTCAGGGAAGAGAAGAACCTTCCTTACCTTTTTTTCTTATCTAAGTGTTTTTTTAGGAAAACGTATGAAAAATATGTAATATGTTTGCCCATTGTTGTAAACGCGTAGACCTTGTTTGTTTTTTATGAAACATGTTTGTTGTTGTAGGTTTTAGATGAAGTCTATTTGTTTTCGTCCAAAATTGTCATTAACTCCTCACGTGCTATGCTCGTGACCTACGTTCAGTGTGAAATACCTGAAAATGCCCAACATTTATTATACTCATTCGTTCCCGCGTCTCCAAACTCCGGCACTGCTGCACCTGCAACCTCTGGTGACATTCCAGGTGGAATCGAGAGTTAAAGTTGGGTTTCAAAGCTGGATGTTAAAGATGGGTTCTGAAGACGTCTTCGAGAGTTTCGTGGTGGAATTTCCTGAATCCACGAACTCACTGATTTCTATAGCTTCTACGTTCTTCCTTTATCGATTCTGGGTAACCAGAATTACTCCACATTGAAGGCAGTTTACTCTTAATACAATGTAGCTACCAAGATTCCTCTTCTTCAGCTAATGAATGATGTTCTTATCGTGGCCAAGAAGAAGAATTTCAATGTTTTCAATGTGTTGGATGTATAATCAAAATGGACTTGAACTGCCTCAGAACATATAATCAAAATGGGCATTGTTAGGGCTTTGTAATGTTGAATCAATGTTATTCATCCTCCATGTTCGTCGACTGTAAACTTTAAGTGGTAGAGGTTAATTTTCAGAATGGGGTCTTCAAGGGAGGAGGAAACTTCAATCAGGTTTGGAGGGAAATAGAGGTAAGGGTAATTTCTGGATTTCAAATTTTTTTTTTTATTAACATTCAAATTAGATGTCACGTGTCAGATTTTAACGGAAAAATACATGTTTCATCTAAAAAATACAAAATGAAACATAGTACATCATAAACTAACGACTCAAAATAAGTTGCATCATTTACCAATTTTGGAAAACATATTACATATTTTTCCTTTTTAAAAAAAATAGTTGATAAAAATTTGAATTAAGAGACCAACACCCGCAAAATAATGGATGAGTTTCAATTTTCAGAGTGATGATACGCTCTAGTCAAAGTTAGATTGAATAGTGTATGTGGTTAGATTGGAAGTTGAAACTGAAAGTTATTTGTGAGATTATGATTCGAATCTATTTACTCTAAAAAAATTGATGGTAAAAAAAAATCAATTATTCTTAAATTTGAATATTAATCACCACCCTTAAATTAGACATTAAATATTTTTTTTTACCATCTCAAATAATAATAAAAACAGTAGAGTAAATGTATAATTGAAATACAACCATAATATTACAAAAATATGGATTTTTTGAATGGCAAAGTTCCGAATATTTTACCAAAATATACCTCATTTGATAAATATATACCAAAATGTACTCGGGTGAAAAATAAATACAAATCTATACCTACCCGCGACTCTCATTCGTGGGTGAAAACTCCACCCGTGAATGGTAGTAGGAGGTCTATTTTTTTATATATATTTTTCAGCTCCACCCGCGACTCCCATCAAAATTGAGATTGATATGATTCTCTGTCACAGGTGGTAGATGGATTTCCTTTGCGTCACCTCAACATCTCTCTCTCTCTCTCTCCCCCTCTCTCTCTCTCTATAAAAATCTAAATATCCTATAATTTTGACAATTAAGTTTTTTAAATAATTTTCTTTATTATAGTGTTAAAATAATTTAATTTGATTGGTTCATGTAAAACACAATTACAACCATTTCATCAATCTCTCACATCCATATGGTATCATAAAATTAATAAAAAGTTTCACATTCATTTTAAAAAAACTGTTACACTTAAAAGTATGTTAAATTAAATTTTGCCTTCAAACAATAGTAAATTTCAAGTTTTGCACCTAATAATTTACTTTGTAAAATTATACAAAAGTTAAGAGTGAAATAAATAAATAAGAATGAAAACACAATATTTTTTTAAAAATAATTAAATGATGAACATGACTTATGATATAGAAATTGAATTTAATATATATTTAAGCCTATATTAAAATTATAGTTTAGCTTAATTAACTTAAAAAATGAACTTAGTGTTAAAAATACATAATATTTACAATGGAAAAAATGATAAATAATAGTAACTAAGTTAATTAAAAACTAAACTAAATAGATAGTAATCTATATATCTTTTCGCCAATAATTAAAATATATAACTATTTATTTAATTTCTATTTTTTTATAAAAAAAAGGTAGAAGGAAACAAATCTTAAATAAAAGTTTAAAAAATAAAGGATTATATCAAGTTAATAAATAAATAAAAAATAAAAAAAATACACTGTAATAAATCTATATTTTAGTCAATAAAAAGGATATATAAGTATTTAGAAATGATTTTAGGTATCTCAATATTTGTTAATATCAATAATAAAATAGGGAAAAGTCTGAAATTGGTCCAACATGTTTGGACAAAATGGTTTTTTGTCCAACTTGTTTTTTTTTGTGATGGTTAATGGTTCAATATGTTTGAAAATGATGGTAATTGACACCTCTGTTACTTTTCTGTTAAATTAACCAAATATTTTTGCAAAATTAATCAAATATTTTTGCAAAATTAATCAAATATTTTCCCCCTAGTCAGGGTACGAACCCAGATCAGGTCACCCAACCCTGACGCAAAACAACCCATCCTTACCCACAGAAGGCACCCAAAATTGGTGAGCCAACACTAACCAGACTCTAGAGTAATGTTAAATACAGAGTTTAAGCAGAAGTACTGGCGTTTTATTTCTCATGTTGAAATTTTAGTGCCTCTGCAAGCTTCTGCACTTCATCCTTCAGTTACTACATTCACAATTACTCTGGGAGAGTCTCAGTTGGATGATTCATCCGTTCTTTTAAATGCTCCATCAAGCAATGGTATGCTAAATCAAGATGAGTTCACCAATTTTTCGGACACTGATGGCATGAACCACTTTTGTATGTCTTTCTGTCTATGTCAATTGAACACCTTGACAATTTCCATGAGGAACTTTCCGAAACTCATATGGCATAAGTGTTACTGATTCAACTGATATTGGATCAAAGGGCACAGCAGGGATCAACGTCCAATTGAATCAAATAACGGTTGCATATAACAACACTGAAGAAGACATGGGCATTTCAGGTCTTTTGCACTTAAAGTAGGTCACGTCGAACGCATGTGCCAAGTTAACGACCATTTTTCACGGACATTAACAGACTTCATCAAAAACCAACAACAACAAACATGTTTCATAAAAAACAAACAAGGTGTCGCTTTTACAACAATAGACAAACATATTACATCTATTTCATACTTTTCTCTTTAATTTAATTTTGCTAATTTAAAGAATAATTTAAATTTTATATTAGACTAAATTTATATAACGACAACTCTAATAATTTTTATGCTCCACGCGGATGAGTTATCTAGTATATACATATTTTTCCAAAAGAAAAGACAATTTCCCTATTTTTTAAACATATTTTAAACTAGTATACATTTTTCTATAGGGAGATTCTATTTGCAGACCATCGACTACTTTATACATACCACTTTTGTTAAAAGACTATAATGCCCAAATATGTTTTTTTACATACTTGCCCTTACATATTTGCCCTTCCACAAACATAAGTCACCACATTTGCAACCATTTCATTTTATTTTCTTCTTGAATATCTGATTATGTTTGATGAACATAGATCTTTAACTGGTGTGTTGCCAAAATACTAAGATCAACTAAGCAGATCTGTCTTTGACATAATATAATTCAATAAACTATAAAGTGCACTTATGTTTACAAAATGAACACGATTCTGAATTTTCTTTTCGGCAACAAAGTTACGCAATTCTGTTTCAAACTTTGTCTGAGTATTCCCACCACTGCAACATGCAGTGTTGGCACCTTGATTTTCTTCTCTTGAATAAGTTGCGGACTTTGATGGAAGGAATGGAGGAAGAGATACTACCCTTTCCCACGTGAAACACCTATATGAATTTCACACCAGCTTATTAACAAAATATACTAGTGTCATAGTAGATTAACAACAAAGATAAGGCTACACTACAAAAGAGATGGAACTGGATTCTCCATTAAAGACAAGTTCAGAAACTGAGATCAAACAATTTCATGCACGGATCACAAATTTTCAGAAAGAGCTTCAGCAAATTTAGTGACACCAACAAATATTTTGAGAAAGTTTTACATTTAGGTAAGGGATCCAAATCAAAAAGCAAGAAAAATAGTCCAATTCTGCGGATTAAAACTTACTCCAATTCCTTTCTGACGAGAACAGATCCAGTCGCAGACTAAGTTCCTTTGCTGTTTCAGTTCATTTCATTGCAGCTCATGTTCACGTCCACCTCCTGCTTGCCAGCTCTTGCTTCATGACATCTCTAGCAATCAATAATTTGTCAAGAATGCAAACTTTTCCGAGACTCTATACAATCAAGATCAGCTGAAGTAAAGTTCTATGATGGGCCAAAAAAAAAAGGTAAAGTTCTATGATATCTTCTGACATTAAAGTTTCCAACTTTATCAAGACCTAATTAAGAGATAGCAGCACAACATAAAATCCACCAATTCAGCAAAATATGAAAATCTATCCTTTTCGTTCAAAATTGTTTTGTATCTTCAGCTTATTCTTCAGCGTATTCTCAAAATTGCTTTTCGTTCAAAAAGGGAAAGCTACATTGCAAATCAATTCAGAAGATAACAAATATATAATTTCTAAGAATGTGTTGTACCAGAGCAGCAGTTCAATACTCAAGCCTAATTGCACATGATACATATACCCCTTCTGTTTGACGGCAAATTGCGTCTCAACCCTTCTGTTCGATTATTATCTGAAATGCCGCAAGAAACAACAACAAACAGTATCTAACACAGACACAACTATAGCAACATCAATCTTGGAAGCTCAAAACGAAAAATTCTGAGATGGTTGTCTACTATCTTGAGAACAACAGCGTGTCGAGCCAACTCACATGCCAATGGATCCCAATAATTTTTAGATGGTTGTCTACTTTCTTTCCATTCTTGAGATGCAGCATTCCAACTAACAAAAGCTTGGTCTCAATCATACCCATTGTGTGCCAGATAATCTAGAAAATCAAGGTACTCATCAAAAGCCCCAGAATCAACAAATCTGTAGTCTCATCAATCAATTGTCCGGGATTTACTTGGCGAATTCAAGAAATAAAGAAAGCCAAATCAATATTAGGAGAAGAAGATAGAGGATGGAAGATCAAAAACCTTATGGACAGAGCGTCGAGCGCTTCTTTGGATCGTTGAGGATGGAAAGTCCGTGCTTGAGGACCTTGTCGGAGCGGCGGGCCTTGAGCTTACGGACCAGACATAGGTACTCCCAAGCTCCACCACTGCCATTATCGACCTCACCCGCCATCTCCTGTCCAAACCTAGAAACGGAGTCAGTCGATTGTCCAAATATCAAACTCGGATTGTTCAAGCTCAAACTTCCAGCAACTTAAGAACAAGCTGATTATAAGTAGACAATGTGTTTAGGGTAGTTTCAGAACTTCATAATACAACCACCTCACGTGGCAAGCACATTAGACTACTTAACAGGAAGAAATAACGACTAGGTGACAGTAACAGTTCAGTCACATCTGTCAACATAAGTAACGGTTGAGCTCAAGTTTGAACGGTTCAGTCACATGTGCAAACATAAGTAACAGTTGGGGTAATTAACCATTTTTTAAATCAATTTTTCATATCTCAACTTACGGCAGAGCCTACCGTCAATCCGTAAGTCCAAATTTAATATTTTTTGCTTCATTTGAATTGTAATTAAAATATCTACTTACTATATATTTTTTTTAATAAATACATAATTTTATTTTTAATTAAATATTTAATCGTAAAAAAAACGTAAAAAAAAAAATAAAAAAATAAATAAAAAAAATGCCACTAGGGGTAGCAAAATTCATAAAAACGCTACCCTAGTGGTGTTTTTTGAAAAATACTAAAAAACTCTACCCCAATATCGCTTATATACATTTTACTAAATATTTTTTCAGTGTACCTATTTTTTCAAATAATTGTTGCAGATTAGTTACTTTTAAAAAAATTCTTATAAGTCTACTAAAGTGTTCTCATTTATTTTCCAACTTCTTTCCAGTTTCTTTGAGCCGACTAGTCAGAGACTTGTCTCCATGAACCAACCCGATCGAGAGGAGACGTAAATCAAAACCCTAACTCCCTAAATCTCTGAAATCATCTCTCTCTCTCTCTCTCTGGATATATTCAAAGCTGTTTCCGTTTGTGTGGGCGGCCGATTTGACGCCGTAGTCTTTCGGAGATGGAAAATGTGGACAGTTGCATCATCGTTCTCGATGCCGGTGTTCCTCCAGTGGTAAGAGCTAATCTTTGCATCTTCTACTCTACCGAAATGCTTCTGTTCCACTTCCATTGTCGCAAATCTTTTGTTTTTTTGGGCGATCATGTCAATTGCCGAGGATATCTAAGCTTTCAATTGTGCTCTGTCCTCTTCGTTTAGTTTGGGTTCTTTGATCAACTACCACTTGATTGATAGTGTTGAAGTTATGATATAAAACCAAGACATCACATATCTGTTCCTAACTTCTAGTACAGTCGGGAAATAACATGCCTTCATCAACGAATTCGAACCTGTAGGTCGAGTGGTTAAGTGATCCTTCTTTTACCTACAGACCCCAGTTTGAATCGGCGCTGGTATTAGGGTTCTCCCGTTGATAATGCCTTGATTTGTTTACCATAGATTATCCTGGTCCGACCCTTGAGTTCGTGTCATTCATTCCTTTCGTGCCATTTTCCATGATTTGTTGTTCCTCCCTTTGTTTTGTTGAGTTTTTGCGGAGTGGTGTTCTTGTTTTGAATCATTGAACAATCTCGTCATAGTCTATATGATGATTCCTCCAGGTTGGATCTCCGCTTCGCGATGAATCTTCAGTTCCAACTCTAAGGAGTATGGACAACGGCTGGTAGGGAGCACTATGTCTTTTATATTGTTTTTATATTAGAGCTCGAGCTTTATGGTTGATATCATCATGCTTGTGTGAATCATTCTAGGTTATTACCAAATGAACTTGGTAAGGATAGTGAAGAGACACCTGCTGAAAATGAAGACGCTCCTGTATCAGGAAGAGAGGACCGTGGAAAGAAAGATGATAAAGGTGAGGGTGATGAAGTTTCAGATGAGGAGGATGACTCCGGCTCTGATGATTCCGATGATGATTCAATAGACGACGAGGACGTGAGAGATATCTATGTGGAAAGCGATGATGATTATGATACCGATGACAGTGAGGAGGATGAAGATGACAGTGAGGATGATGATGATGACGATGAAGACATGGATTCTGAGGATGAAGATTCGGGATCTGAGGAGGATGATTGATCGCCCTAAACTCCAGTTGATTACTATGAAGCAGCAGAACCACATTTGTTAGAATTGAATTATTGAAGCTGCATAATTGTTGGCTGCATAATTGCTATTATTCTGTGATTTGAATTGGGTTTGCCATCTCTCGATATTATTTCAATGTCTAGGTCTAAAGGAGTGTAAATATAGTCTCTTGTCACATGTTCTGTCAAGTGATTGATCAAATTTCTGTGGATTAATACAATCATCAACGTGTCAACACTGAAAAACTTGACATTGATCTGACTGAGGAAGTCCTTGATACAACTTCAACAGACACCACATGGAATGATTCAATTTTCAATCTACACAGAAGGAACTTATTTCTTATTATTTACTGTGGTCGGGACTCAGGTAGGATAGCCTTTCATCTTCATCAAAACTACTGCTCAGTCCACGGGCACTTCGACCTCCATTTTTAGGTCAGAACTTCCGAAAACCTGAATAAACCAGAGTCCAGAAAAACATTAGCTGGCTATAACAGAGTGGCATCATCAGAAAGAGGACACCGTCTTTTGTAAGAACATTCATCACAAATTTGAAACTCATCAACAGAAGATGAAGGTTTGTCGAGGGTTTAAGTCCTCTGAAGAATATGTGTTAAGAATGTTATTACCTTGAAAAAATCTTCTAAAACCAGATAGGATTCCTTTGTGTAGCCTGCTTCCTTCAAGACTCGGATCAGGACTTGCTACCATCGTAAACACCAGGAAAGGAGGAGCTCTTAGTAACTAATACTTTGTTGATTGTTTTTATTAATTTTTTTAAATAATGATTCGTAGAGGCTAGCAATCCCGACACAGTATGATATTACAAGTCAGCACAATCTTGCACGAAACCTCATATTACTAAGTATTAATTCAACAAGATCAGACATAAACACCATGAATTTCGTATGCACAAACATATGATATGAATGCACTTATTGCCGGCCCTGAATTTTAAGAAGAACACAGAAGCGCAGATGAGAGAAATACCTCTCTTTGCTCATCAGACATGAACGGACCGGATAAATCCTGCAACACTTGCAATAGATCATTGAAGGAGACTTTTCCATTGCCGTTTGAATCGTAAACCTGGAATATCACTGTATAACAACAACATTGGGATGATATGAATGACTTTCAACATCTCTAACTCTTATCTCCAAGCAAAGGAGAATAGTAAAACAACACAAAGAGCAATTTTTTGTACCAAGCTTACTTTGCTCTATGATAGAATATGCTAAACCGCTCCAATTTGTGAAGAACTATTTCAACTTATGACAGTTATGATCATGTATTGAAACGAATCAATTTTCAGATATGATTATAAAAGACTGACTCTTGAATCAAAGCATTCAGATATGATTAGAAACGTGAATGAATTACATTCAATTTTCCGCTGAGTGCTAGCTTTGGCACTAAACGCTGATAAGAATGCCACAAAGTCCTTGAAATTCAATCCATCCACCATCTTAAGCAGCCTCTGCAGTAAATCCACAGTTCATTTTTTACATTCAGAAATATGATATATGTCATGTTTGATGTTTCGATACGATACCTGAGATAGAGGATTCATTGCAAACTCTGGGACTGATAGGAATTCATCAGACGAGATGAATCCCTTCGCGTTCCTATCGAGTTGGCAAAATCTCTTATACAGAGACACTATTTCCTGCTGTGAAACTGAATCAACATACATGATGTTAGCTGAGAAGGGACCAAGACAAATCTGAAACACACAAGAACAAAAATGACCTACATAGATGATTGCTGTATTCTTGAACTTCTTCGATATCGTATTGGGTTAGCATGGAGTAACCACTCCCCATTGCACGAACCGGAAAATCTAAACATTATACGATAAATATCTGTTAATTATCCAAAACCCGTAAATGAATTTCCAACTTTTGTTGAATCGTACAGCACAACTTTAATAAAATTTGAGAGCGCTTTACTTCAGACACACTCAATCTTGATTTTCTCACCGTCCGAGCAAGAAGAATGTCAGAACAGAAGCAGAAAGATGATCAGAGCAGAATGATGCGTTGAGGTTCGATATAGGGGAGATAACGTGATGAGGACGAAGATAAATAGAGACAAGGCAGCGAAAGAGACGAGCTTTTTTCACTTTGTCATCATCGACTTACTGAACAGCAACGCCACGTAGGTTTTCGGATGCATCGACTTGGAGGATTTCGATATATTCCAATCTCATTCATGATTCTCCTCAAGGGGAATACAAACAGGGAAGATCTGGACTGTGAATCAGGAGCTTCATAACTTATGCTCCCGGCCCGTTTAACTGATCAGTACTAGACTCGATAATTAGACTCATGGAAGTAAATGATAAAATGATAGCTTAATATTACAAATACTTTTCGTGTTTATGTTTAAATATTAAAATATAATATAAATGATAAAGTTAGATTAATAATTTTATTTTTTCTTAAATATTTTTCTAAAGAAGTTCTGTTATATATATATATTATCAATTCTATAATAAAAATTCATAAAATTTGATATTAAATCATAATTTTTAATATTAATAGTTCATTATGTGATATATATATGTATATTATTATAAATATCTTATGTGGAAATACAACCAGCTAACAGAAAAAGAACATAGATGAAGCCATGAATTCATCTAAGTTATAACAAGAATTAAACCAGATAAAAAATTAAACTAAACAAAGTTTAGAGGGACAAATATAACATTTTAAAAGATTAAATTAAAATAAATTATATTTTTTAAATCTAAAATTATACAATGTTAAAATTTAAAGAAGGTAATTGTTCCCTTCGTCCTAACATGACTCTGTCCCAATTGAGAAACATGACATGATAGGTATTACGTGTATTCATATTTGATAAGTGTAATACGATAAGCGTATTAATATACATACAAGATCACACCACCGGAGATGGGGTCAGCGATGGACACGCTGGGAAATTCTCTCATAAACCCTAGGAGAGCAATTCATAGTAAAAAATTCTAGATAGCTAGATCAATTATTAGTATTTTTAATATATATTTTGTGCTGCTAAATGTTCAATTTTTTAGATTCCTTAAAAGGTATATTTTTTGAGAAATATTTTAATAATTTTCAAAATTAAAAGAATGAGTAAATAATATACTTGAAATTTTATTATATTGTGATAATTTTAAAAAGAATCTAAAGCTATTTATTATATATATATATATATATATTGATATTAAAAATATACGTAATATTTTATTTTTATTTTTAATTGTATATGAGACGATTTACATAAACAAATATTTTTAATAAACTTTGTTCAAAATATCAAACTTATTAATAAAAAAAATTAACAAATATAAAATGAAAAATTAGAGAACTAAGTTTGTGAATAAAAAATATGTTAAATAATTATTTTCTAAAAAGATAAATAAGTGATAAATTAAAGTAAACCAAAATGGTTTTTAAGATGCGGAGCTTTAAAACAATTTAAATGTGTCCACCTAATAAAAAATTTGATGTCACATAAGTATTTATAACATATGCTAGTGTTGGACCAATCAAATTGAAGAAACAAATCTCACATTGCTTACTTGTCTTAATTGTATATGAGATGATTTACATAAAAAATTATTTTTTAAGAAACTTTGTTCAAAATATCAGATTTATTAATAAAAAATTGTTTTAATGAATATAAAATGAAAAATTAGAGAACTAAGTTTGTGAAAAAAAATATGTGAATAATTAATTTATAAAAAGATAAATAAATGATAAATTAAAATAAAACAAAATGGTTTTTAAGATTGAATGTGCAGCTTTGGAACAATTTAAACCTGTCCACCGAAGCAAAAATGTGATGTCACATAAGTATTTGTAACATATGGTAGTGTTTGATCCATTTCTCGTGTTTTGTTTTGGCCCTAGATCATGACATGTATAGGATTGGACTTTTATATTCCGTAAACCTCTGTAAATGTAATAATTTAGTTGTGACATTTACTTTCTCACACTTGCATTGCATTTTTCTAAAATAAATAAATGTAAGTTCCGTTCATTCTATTTTGTATCGTGAGGACGTTTCACACATCATCTTTGGTAATGATGAAGTCGACAAACCACTGTCCTCGCACCAAGGCCATCTAACCCCCCACAGTCGAAATTGCCTGAATATGGAAAGTCATGACGAAAGAGGATAAGAAGTACGTGAACGAGAAGATTGGTGAGGTTCATGAGCCTGCAAACTACAAAGTCAACTGGGCTCTCCTTGATGCTTTGTGTGATTTCTGAGATGTAAAAAACGCTGTCTTCGTGATAAATGACAATGAACTCACACCTACGCTCAAAGAATACCGTCAACTTGTTCAAAGGGTAGATTGGGATCGTGGTATTGTTCAACCCGACCTCCAACAAATAGGCGAAGAGAGTACTTTGGCCAAACTGCTCAAAGTCACAACAAACAAAATGTCCACCGAGCTCAGGTTGAATGGGGGTCTTGGATTATCTATTGAACTTTTCGTATATTGGATTGAGCGCCGAATTATCGATAAAACAAATGCTCTGGGGAGATGTCATGCTTTTATTTTAATTGTTTTGGGAAGAGTCATATTCCCCTTTTCTAATGGTCTCATCGACTCAGCTATGGCCAAAGTCGTCATCCAAATAATAGAAGACAAAATTTTCGAGGGAGTTCTGCTTCACAGCCATCGAGGATCTATGACCACCTACCCTTCCCGATTTGTTCGACAATTTGGTGGATTCCAAGATATCCTGTTGCATGTTGATGGATCACAAAGAGCGTACAAGTGGCACAACAAAGTGGATATTGCAAACGCGTTTCGAGACTCAGTTCGACAAGTGAATAATGATTGGGGAAACCGAGTCTTACTATTCATAAATCTGACGGAAAGATCTACGGCAAAGGAAAACGAATACCGTGCGACAACGGAGTACGTTCACAAGTTCTACTCAGCACCAGCAAGTCCGCCTTTTGACCCGAACGGGATAATCGGGGATAGGCCCGAGCAACCATCGTCATCTTACGAGGACATCTACACGATCATGAAAGCTAGGGTGGAAATTCAAAGTATTTCTTGGGTTGATGAACACTCTAGATCCAAGAAAGAGATCCAACACCTACGAAACGAGTTACGGTGTGTGCGAAATGAAGTGAGAAGTCAGGACCACACCTTGGAGAATTGTGAGGGAAAAATAGATGAGTTGAATGACACCCTTGAACAATCCAGACGAAGGATAAGGCAAATTAAAATATTTTTGAAATGCATGTCCCCGACCTTCCTTCGAACAAAGGAGCAAAAGACAAATGCACTCAACGAACTGCCCCGTCGTGTGAAACGTCTTAAGAATTAGACATTGATTGACCAACTCTTTTTAGAGTATTGTTTGAAAAAACGTTTGTCGTATATGTCATCAAAGTATACGAATGGAATGAACGGAACATGCATATTCTTTAAAAAAAACATGCATGATCAATTGTGTATTTACCCTTCTTACTATGGTATTTGAATAATTTAGGCACATCTGGAAAGAACAAGCCCGATACGCACTCGCGGTTTCGTTCAACGGGAACGAATGGATCAACAAAATCAAAGTCCTCCACCAGGTTTCCTGGAACCCATGCGACATTTGTCAACTCCGGAACCTCAAGAATACGAAAAGAGGATCATACAGCTAGAACAGACACACCATGAATGCTGGCATGACTGGCATCACCTCCTGGTTCGAGCAAATTTTGTTTTTTCTAAACGCCCAGGCAGCCACCTCGTCTTCTCAAACAACACCCCCGCCTGTAGTACCTTATCAACCCATGCCAAGTACTTTGGTCTTACGCGACCAAACTCCACCTCCCTCATATGGCCATCCCAACCTAGATCCACCTCCCACATATGGTCATCCTGACCAAGCTCCACCTCCCACATATGGTCATCCTATCAAAGCTCTACCTCCACCTCCCACAGATGGCCATCCCAACCAAGATCCACGTCCTACATACGACTGTCCTAATCAAGTTACACTACTTGTACATGACCCTCATGAACAAGCTTTTTCTCTTCAGAATGATCGGGTTGCACCTCCGGCACCTGTTTACCCCAACCAGGCCACACGACCCGCGTTTGGGCTCCCCAATTACTCTGTTACAGTCGCCCCGGCCAAGACCGAACAAGACAAGCGGTTGAAGCAAATTATGGAAAAGATGAGGTTTATTCAAGGAGCAAATCGATTGATCTTGCTCCATTTCAGGAAATTCCGATGCCCGATAAATTTAAGGTGCCCGACTTTGAAAGGTTCGATGGAACATGGTATCCGATTGTTCACCTCAAGATCTACATGGCGAAAATGACTCCATATCAGCAGTATACCAAGTTAATGATCCAAACCTTCCAGGAAAGTTTGAAAGGGGAAGCACTGGTCTGATTCAGAGGGTTAAAAACGGAGCAAGTGCCAGATAAGGAGGAGCTGACCAAGCTTATCCACCACCGATATAAGCACAGTCTGGATAACACTTCTACTCACCTTGATCTTCAGGCTATGGAGATGAAAGAGGGACAATCTTTCAAATATAATGTGACTGAGTGTAGGGGAAAGGCCAACTGCATGAACCCGCCTCTCGGGTAGAACGAGGCGGTCTCGATTTTCATCAGCACTCTTACGGGTATATATTATACCCAAATGATGAGTCAATCCACATCAAAATATTCAAATCTCATCATGACAGGCGAATTGATCGAGCGAGGGCTTCAGTCTGGAAAGATTGAAGACTCATACAAAAAAGCAGCGAATCCTAAGAAAACTGGCACAAAGAAGCATAACCCGACCATAGGCGCAGTCTATCCGAACCCTTACCATACCCATTATTAGGCTCCATATCAACAATACCAACCATCACCGGTGGTCCCGACATCTCAGGCTCCTCGAGCCCCACAAGGAATAACCTCCCTACCCAATTTGCAAGATTCTATTAACCGATGCGGGAACCAAAGGAGATTTCTAGAGCCTCGACAATTCACCCCGTTTCCAATACCGTTGGTTGAATTGTTCAAGAAGGCTTTGGCTCAAGGTCTCATAGGTGCCGAGGTTTTGAGCCCCGAAACGAAAATTCTGGCTAATGAGCCAAATTCAAAGTGTGAGTACCAAATGGGAGCATTTGGGCATGCCACTAACAATTGCCCTATCCTAAAGCACCGAATTCAATACCTTATCAATCATAAGTACCTAGTCTTGAATCCCATTTCTCCACCGAATGTCAATACCAATCCGCTACCCAACCACGTTTTAGACTCAGTCAACATGATCTTCTTAAAAGAATGATGGACCTCATTAATCAGCCCCATGGGTAGGGAGATGCTAAAAAATTATGTTTCGATGATCACACCGCTAATCATTGACTATGTACCGCAATGACCAACACCATTCAAGTACGAAAGCAACAAAAGGGTACCTTAGAGATATGGGGGTCACGCAGAAGGATTTGTGAAAAATGAAGACATTTTCAGTATGAATCGATCCAGACGTTGCTATATCCAGCCAGAAAACCCGCTCATGGAGAAGGAGGTGAAGGGAGCCCGAAAGAAGAAAGTAACCGAAGAAGAAACGAGCAAATTTCATGAAGATTGTAAAGGATGGTAAGTACAAGGTCATGGACCAGTTGCGCAGAAGCCCAACGCATATATCTTTGTTGGCTCTGTTGTTGAGTTCTGAGCCACACTGAGATGCATTAATGAATGTTTTATAGGAAGCCCTGGTACCAAAGGAAATTTCAACCCGCCAAGTGAGGAATCTCATCAGTTCAGTTTTTGCTAGTCAAATCGCCTTTGGGGATGAAAAGTTGGGTTCTGAAGGACAACAACATGTCAAGGCCCTCCACATCGTGTGCAAGAACAAGGTATACGTGCCCTCAAGAGTAAGGATTGGCAATGGCTCAGCTTTAAATGTATGCCCGATGTCCACCCTCCAACATATGAAGATAGATTCATCACTCATCCGCCCAACCAAGAGTGTTGTTCGAGCCTTTGATGGTAATATAAGGGAGGTCAAAGGATAAATTGAATTACCATTAGAGATTGGTCCATGCGTGTTTAGCGTATCTTTCAAAGTCTTGGACATTCCATGGGTTTACAGTTTACTTTTGAGAAGACCTTGGATACACGCCGCTGGAGCAGTTTCATCTACCCTGCATTAGAAAGTGAAATTTATCTCTGAGGATCGCCTGGTTGTGATCAATGGGGAGGAAGACTACAACATTTATAATGAGACTTCCATACCTTTCATCGGAATCGAGACCGAAGATGCATTGTTTTTCCATGCCTTCAATCTCATTTATGTGATTAGAGATTGGGGAGAGCCAGCACTAGACAGAGTCGAGCTAATGGTGGGGAATATTATTTTGGGCAACAACTTCATCTTAGAACGCAGTCTGGGAATCCATGGTCAGGGAATCATACACCCAATAGCTCTGAGGAAGAACAAAGGCACATTCAGACTGGATTTCCATCATAATTTCAAAGATTACGAAGTCGCCCGAAGGAACCGTTTAACCGGAAATTTAGGGGCATTGCTGTTTCCTCCCCTCGCTGTTTTATTTCCTGACCCACCACAAATAATCCAACCTGACAACGTTGCTTCTCAAGAAGGCTTATCAATTTTATTTTCGATCGGTGTCACCATTGGATCCCTGCTCGATGAAGCTCCCTCCGACCTTTTCGTCCGTCCACTTGCTAGTGGGGAGAATATCACAAACTGGATGACATTACCTGCTTATGTGCTTTCTCTTAATAATGATGAGTAAGACCTTTTGAAAAGGGATGTATTCCGCATAGGGCATATGTCATGAGCCCCGTGTTTTTGGAATAAGGGAAATTTGTCATGACCACATCAAATGAATCCCTTCTTTTGTTAATTCATCATGTTCTCAATATTATTCTCCTTCTACCTACTTCTGCCATTAATCTCCCTTCTCTTTTGCTTCTTTCTCTAGGAACAATACCTCTAGAGAACATAAAGGGAACCATGATTCAATCTCGTACAAGGACACCCTTGCTGAATCCGACTCTATACATTACAGAGAAGGATTCGGTGAGGAGGATGTCACGAAAGAAATTGAAGAAGTTGGGATAGGTACGAGAGAGACAAGCTCCTAACAACAGAAGTCATAAACAATGGCACTCCCGAGGAACCACGCGAATTAAAGATCGGGACAAGTCTGAGTCATGACCAAATAACTCAGATGATGGATTTGCTAAAAGAGTACTAGGAGATTTTCACATGGTCCTATACTTACATATCATGCCTTGATTCATCAATTGTGGAACATGTTCTTCCACTAGACACTGAGAACTTTTGACCCAAGAGACAACACCTGAGGATACAAAGTCCCGACCTAATCCTTACGATTAAGGAAGAGATCATCAAGCAAATCGACGCTGGATTCTGAATGGGTAGCAAATATTATTCCAGTACCCAAGAAGGACGGCCGCATCCGCGTCTGTGTGGACTATTGAGATCTTAACAAAGTCAGTCTGAAGGATAACTTCCCTCTGCCTCATATCGATATGTTGGTCGACAACACGACACATCATACAATGTTCTCGTTCATGGACGGGTTCTCAGGATACAACCAGATCAAGATGTCTGAGGCAGATAAGTCTAAAACCGCATTTGTCACTATGTCAGACACATTTTGTTACAGAGTTATGCCTTTCGGTTTAAAAAACGTAGGGGCAACCTACTAAAGGGAGATGGTGACACTGTTCCACGACATGATGTACAAACAGATCGAGGTGTACGTAGATGATATGATCGCAAAGTCTCAAGAAGGTGAAGATCACTTGATCAATTTACGCATGCTATTTGAAAGGCTCAAGAAGTACAAGTTGCGTTTAAACCCGACCAAATGCACTTTTTGAGCCACATCAGGCAAGTTATTGGCCTTCATAGTCAGTGAGAATGGAATTGAGGTAGACCCTGACAAAGTCAAAGCGAATCAAGATCTACCCCCCACCATAGACCGTCAAGGAGGTCCGAAGCCTATTAGGTCATTTGAATTACATTGCGCGTTTCATCACAAATATGACAACCAAGTGTCAACCTTTATTTCATCTTTTACGTAAGAGCACTCAGATAATCTGGGATGAATAATGCCAAAATGTCTTAGAGTCCATAAAAAATTACCTAATGAGCCCACCAGTCCTAGTGTCGCCAACTCCAGGAGGACCGCTCATTATGTATTTAACAGTGCGCCAAGACTCATTGGGGTGCATGTTCGGACAACTTGATGTGACTGGAAAGAAAGAACATGCCATATACTACGTGAGCAAGAAATTTACGAAGGGTGAAACAAAGTATCAAGAGGTGGAAAAGATATGTTGCGCACTCGTGTAGGTAATGCAACGACTTCACCAGTATATGTTGTACTACACCATACGTCTATATTCGAAGATGGATCCCGTGATATACCTCTTAGATAAGCTAGCATGGACAAAACATATTGCCAAATGGCATGTTCAACTATCTGAGTATGACATAGAATTCGTGCCTCGAATTTCTGTAAAGGGGAAAATAATCGCCGATCATTTAGCGGAGTTTCCCATAGACGATGATCACTTGATCAACTCTGAATTCCCATATGGGGAAATCATTCAAGTAGAAGAAGAATGGAAGCCAAATTGGAGGATGTACTTCGACAGAGGGGGTATTGGGGCAGTGCTCATCTCACCAAAGGGGCAACACTTTCCAGTGGCGGACAAGATCACCTTCCACTGCACCAACAACATCGCAGAATATGAGGCATGTGCTCTTGGAATGCGTGTCGCACTAGACCTCGAAGTGAAGAAACTAGAAGTGTTCGGAGATTCCATGTTAATCATCCTACAAACGACACGGGAATGGAAAACGAGGGATGCCAAACTCCAGCCATACCACGAGCACCTTGATGATTTAACTGCAGAATTTGAAGACATCACTTTCACTCATATGCCGAGAAATAATAACCAATTTGCAGACGCATTGGCAACGCTCGCATCAATGAGTACAATTTTGTCGGGAAATCAGGTACTGCAGTGGAGATCAAGATCAAAGAGGTTTCATCCTATTGTTGTGTAGTCGAAGAGTCAGATGGTTAGCCGTGGTTCACTGACATAAAAAATACCTGGAGTCCGGAGAGTTCCCAGAAGGTGCCACAAGAAATGACCGAAAGGTCATACGAAGGATGACTTCCAATTAATTTCTCAGTGGCCCGACCTTATACAAAAGATCATTTGATGATACACTCTTGAGATGCGTGAATGCCAAAGAAGCTGAGCGCCTAATGGAAGAAATTCACGAAGGTTGTGGCGACCCACACATGGGTGGGCGAATGTTGTCAAAACAAATAATGAGACTTGGATACTTTTGTTCCACCATGACGTTTGATTGTGTGAGACACGTCCAACATTGTCACCTCTGTCAAGTGTACGCAGACCAAATCCACGCGCCACCACACGAGCTCTATCTCATGACTTCCCCATGGTCTTTCTCAATGTGAGGAATCGATGTAATCAATATGATCTCTCCAAAGTCATCCAATGGTCATCAATTCATATTGGTGGGGATCGATTATTTCACCAAGTGGGTAGAGGCTATCACCCTGGCGTCAGTAACGACAAAGGAGATAGAGCGTTTCATTAGGCAGGATATCATCGCGCGTTATGGGGTGCCGAAGTCAATCATCACAGATAATGCAAAAAACCTGAATAATAAATTGGTTGATGGGTTGTGTCACCAATTTAAGATCAAGCATATAAATTTGTATACATATCGCCCGCAAATGAATGGTGCAGTGGAAGCAGCAAATAAGAATATCAAGAAGATCATAGAAAAATGATTGTCAATTATAAGGACTGGCACGACAAGCTGTCTTGGGCACTCATGGCATACAGGACCTCAATACATACATCAACATGGGCATCCTCATTCTCCCTTGTTTACGGGACTGAAGTCGTGTTGCCAATTGAAGTAGAAGCCTCGTCAGCAAGGATCATCGCTGAGGAAGAGATTGACGAGTCAGAATGGAAGAGATGTAGATACGAGAAATTAAACCTCATAGATGAAAGGTGATGCATCGCGTTGTGCCACAGGCAATTGTACCAGCAATGCATGGATCGTGCATTTAACAGGAAGGTACGTCCAAGAGAATTACAAGCAGGCGATCTAGTTCTCAGAAAAATCCTTCTAGTCAATCCAGACTCTCGGGGTAAGTTCGTGCCTAAATATGAAAGACCTTATGTCGTCAAAGAGGTTTTCAGTGGAGGAGCTATGATCATCACCGATATGGATGACCAAGAACTCCCAAATCCAATCAATATGGACGTAGTTAGAAAATACTATCCTTAAGCAGTTCGTAACCAGAAAGGGAACCTCCAAAAGTGAGAGAAAATTACCGTTAAATTGAAAACTCGAAAGGGCGGTTTAGGCAAAATTTAGGGAAGAGGGGCATGATTGAAAATCCCAAAAAGTACAATCATGGCAAAAGGAGAGGAATCAAATCCCTGCTAGGTTGAAAACCCAAAATGGAGACCTACGCAAAAATTAAGGGAACCGAGAGGTGCTGTTAAAAAAATACCGTAGCAAAAGGAAAGAAAACCGTGAGATAAAACAAAATCATCGACTAACAAAACCTGTAGTTATACATCTTCTGGGAGTCATAAGCCGACGAACGGAGCCTTTAGGTGTTCAGCCTCCGCCAGTTATCCTCGACGACCGGGGCATGTAGTTATCCAGCTTCTTGGAGTCACAAGCCGACGAGCGGAGCCTTTAGGTGTTCAGTCTCTGCAAGTCATCCTCGACTTCACGAATGTTACCATACCTGCCATCGATAAAAGATTAGTCCTCCAACCCGAAAGTTTTTTCCTAACTTTATCCAGGATCAAGTTAAAGGAATTAGCTTTAGAATTGGATAGTTCAAGTGGAAAACCAATGTAAGACCCTAAATTTTCTACCATCTTGAATGTTAAAGCTTTTGACAAATCATTTCGTTTTAGGGTTTAGGGTTTTGGAGAAGAACAGTGTGGACTTACCCTGGTTGACGTTTTGACCCAAAATTGCACAAAATATTTCCAAAATCGAGTTGATGCAATTAAAATTTTCAAGAGTAGTCTCTCCCATGAGAATGAGGTCATCAACAAAGAACATGTGTGACATATTCACACTACTTCTTCCCACTTTTATTCATTTTCATTGTCTCTACATCACTTTGTCATCAATAAGAAAAACTAAATATTCCATGCACAAGATGAATATATAAGGGGACAGAGAACCACCTTGTCTAACTCCTCTTGAGGGGTAAAAGTTATCAAGTTTACCCCCATCAAACAGAATCTCAATTGAAGAGGTGCAAATACAACTCATGATCAACCTAATGATTTTAGCAAGAAATTTGAAAAATTGAAGAGTACTTCTAGTGAAATCTCAATCAATTCTATCATAAGTTTTTTCAAGGTCAAATTTAATGATCATACACCCTTTTTGACCCTATTTATTCTTAGAGAAGTGTCAGAAAGATTACGGGACAAAGTGTCATTTATCTTGGCATCTCAAACTGAAATCATCCAGCGAATATTATTATTATTATATATAGGGTTAATTACCTCAACCGTTACTTATGTTTGGCCCATGTGATTAAAAGGTTACTCATCTTTTTTTGTGTAGCTGAAACGTTACTTAAGTTTGAAGATGTGACTGAAAGGTTACTCCGTGAACTTTCCGTCAAATCTGACTGTCAAAGTGTCACGTGCACAGCACATGACCTAATTAAAACGATTTGAAGACATTTGAAAGGACAATAATGCCCTCTTGTCACTTTGCAACGTTTCCCCCTCGTTTGATAACCATCTCCACACTCCATTCCCTCCAACCGAAACTTGCAGACCTCCTTTCGCCCCGATAGTGTCGATTTTCAGCACGGAAGGAACCCTCCTCGGCGACATTGCGTTTCGGAACTGCAACTGGAAGTAAGTTTGTGTTTTTGCTTCAATTGAACTTCGGTTTGTGTGGCTTTTCGCATTCTTTCTGTTTTCAGATTTGGGTTTGTGTTCTTCTACCTTGTTTCACTTCGTTAATCTTCGATGCGGTTGAAGATTAGGGCTTTGATGTTGGTTTGTGGTACGAAATGATGAAATTGCTGCATAATATGTTCCTATTTGGGTGTGTATTCAATAATTGCTGCATAATTGCTATAAATTGCTGTAAATTGCTGCAAATTGCTGCAAATTGCTGCATAATTGCTGTAAATTGCTGCATAATATGTTGTTTGCCGTGAAGATAGTGAGTGGTGGTGATGATTCTGCTGTTAAATCGATGAAATGTGCAGTAATCGATTGAACAAACTTGTGTGTGGGATTATAATCGAGAATAAGATTGAACAAATTAGTTTTTTAAATGTTTAATTTGCTTTATGTTGGTGGGTTAATTATAATAGTTGGTTTGCTGCATTGAAGCTTAGTGGTGAATTAGTGGTGAAATTAGGGTCCATATAGATGTCTGAGACCTGAGAATCATAATCAGCACCATTTTTTTATATACAAATCCCTTTTGGATAGATTCATGACACTATGTTTTTTGTTCAGAGTATGTCCACTTTGTTGTGGAGATGTATGCAGATTAGACTCGCACTCCACCAAGGGAACGAAGTCGCCAATCATTGAGCTGTCTAAGATGAACTGCTGACCTGTCAAGAACACACCACCAAGGGAACATTTTCGTAAATTGCAGCATCAAGTTCTGTTGTTGATGTATTTTGAATTCTGGATTTTGTTTCTGGATTTTGTTGATGTATTCTGAGTTTTGTTGTTGATGTATTCTGAGTTCTGGATTATAGGATGGACCATGTTTTGGGATGTATTCTGAATTCTGGATTTTGATGGATTATTATGGATTCTGTGTTTTAAGATGTATTCTGTATTTTAGTAACGGTTGGGTAACAAAATGTCCAAACTTAAGTAACCTTTTAATCACAGTACGTCGAACATAAGTCACCTTTTAATCACAATTAACAAACTTAAGTCACCTTTTAATCACAGTTCAGAAAAGATAAGTCACCACCTTCGCAAAATACACATTGTTCTTCATCCTTCAGTTTCAGTTACAGACACAGTTCATTTACAGACACAATTCAGTTACAGACACAGTCCGTATTTTGCATTTAGAATGGGTGTTTAGACTACCATTAAATACAAAAACATGATCAAACTAACAACCAAGATTATGGAATCGAATATTCATTATCATTGTTTAGTTCTTACAAACCCCAACTGTTCAACAAAACAAACTTAATTAGGAGCATGAGATCCCAACCCTGCAACAGATGACAACTTCTTCACCACCTATTCTTACCATCATCTTGAGGGCTATCTGGTTCAGTAGAAATTGTTTTCTGAAGAGAGGTTTGTTCGTGCTGATCCAAGCCACTATATGATTCTGCAGATCAACTGAAGGTTGCGGTACAACAGAAAAGGTAAAATAAACATCTACACAGCATTTGGTACCAGTGATATATCATGATGCAATAAAACGTGCTAAAGAGATAGCTTGTGAGATGTCACAGCACTCAAACTCAAGGATAATAAGAAAACGAAGTGAAGAAATAGACATCACATGAATATGCTGCTTCTGATTGTTTACATATACGTGATTTGAGCAAGAATGAAGAATAGAGAACCGTTTTAATATTCAAAACGATGCAATATTTCATTAGGTCATACAAATTAACTGAAGCATCACATAATCGAACGGAGTTGTCGCGGAGTTGAAGGTCGAACGAACGAATCAAACCCAGAATCGAACATAAGTCGTAAGGGACGACTCCTGTGAAGGACGAATCAATTTTCGTGATTTCAAACATCAATTTCGACAACACAAACCCAGAATCGATTCTGGGTTATTGATGAAGGAGAAGATATGGAACCATACATGATGAAGGAGCAAGGGAGCTTTGGCCTTAGATGAAATAAATGAGAAGATATGGAACGAAGAAGGAGCAGGAGCGTCGAGCGTGTGCTGGAACGAAGAAGGAACAGCAGACCTAAGAACAGCTGCTTAAGTAGACAAGAGGGTAGTTTCGGAACTTTAAATTACAACTATATCACGTGACAAGCACATGGTGGTACTTAACGGGAAGAAATAACGGCAGTTAGGTCATAGTAACGGTTCAGTCACATGTGTCAACTTAAGTAACGGTTGAGCTCAAGTTTGAACGGTTCAGTCACATTGTCAAACATAGGTAACAGTTGAGGTAATTAACCCTTATATATATATATAATAGAATTGTGTAACTCTGTCCCATATATTAAGGCGTTAACCAATGAAGTTTTTAAAATAGTAGGTATCTGACCCGTGCTTCACAGAGTAAGTATTTTAGTTTTTGACTACTAATGTTTAATTAATCAATTCTTATTGGTCCATATCATACATACAATTATCATTCATATGTGGCATGTCATGTAACTCACTTTAAAATCATTCAAACTTTCTCATTCATTCTCCACATACGTTACAAAAATTCAATAATATACCACTCTTTCACATGTGTATTTATTATTTTATTATTAATTATTTATTCAAATACTAAATTTCATAATATTATATTTTATAAAAATCAAGTAATTATTTTTGGCCAATAAAAGGAATGTGCTAGTAGTAGCGGCCAAAAATCAAGTAAGTTCACATATTAAATTTTGTTCTTAAATTTTATTTCTAAGACTAAATTATAATTAATTTTATGTATTACATATATTTTTTTTTAAATAGTTGCATGTCCAATATTATGTACCCAATTATAATTATGCATGCAATATAAATTTTAATACATATATAAATAAATATTAATATAATAAGTATAGTTTCTTACAAAAAATAAAATTTCACCTTACTTCACATGTGATTTTTTTTATTAAAGATCATAATATTATACGTTAAAAAAATCAATTAAGTGCACATATTAAAATTTCTTGCTAAAACTAAATTATAAGTAATTATTTTGTATTATTTAATTTTTTAAAAAAATTAATAGTTCTATGTCTAATATTATGAACTTTATTATAATTATGCAAGTTAATATAAAATTGAACATTTGAACAAAAAATACTAATATTATCATTGTAGTTTATTAATATTTTTTTATAGTTTTGTAGAGCTTCAATTGTTATATTTATAAACTCGATAGATTTGATGCAGCATTCACAAATCAATAAGTAGTATATATCATATTCAATAGTTTTAATAAGCAATACTATGAGTTAAACAGTCCACGTAAAAGTAACCATTTGTTTATTACTATCATGTATAAAGAATCCAATCCGAGAGCCCCATACTGATTCCCATGAATGATATTATTATTGAGGAAATTTTCCAGTCATTCTAATATAATCGAGTGTCCCCTTGAGACCATAGTTGAGCACTGCCGGATTTACTATCCTAAAGCCTCCTCCATACGTTTCATCCGACCTTTCTTCTATATCGCGCATGTAATGTTGAGCAAGTTTTCTCTCAAATTCCAACTGTGGTGATCCCAAAACAAGACTCTCAACTTGCGACTCTAACCACTTATGAGACATCACTTGGCAAAGTCCTTCATGGAGCTGCAACGTTTCGACTTGACCCACAAAACCCTCCGTTGTATCGGGGCCTATATAACCTACACACACCAAAAAAGAAGAGGAACGTACGAAGGATGGGTTCGTTCAAACATATATAATATAGATATATAATTAATAAAAGAGAAAACCTTCAATTGAAAGCCATGCATGCATCATTTCATGAGCAAGGGTTTGCCCTGTAGACAACCTGAAATATGAACAGTGTGACGTACATACGTTAAATGTATTGAAAAGCGTTGTGATGGGTTGAGATATGAGGCCCCGAGCAATGGTGCTAAGTAGATACTACCTTGGTTGTCCCATTAATAGTGATATATTTATGACCTCCCTGTAGCTCACAAGCTTGAAACGCTTTTGTTTTTTTCCATTATTGTCCGTTCCAGAGCTGCTTGTTCGTATTCTCTAGTGGACACAAGAAGAATTAAAAAAGACTTCTTTTGTGATAAAGCTCTAGCACTTGGAAAGACAAAGCAAAGAGTGTATATGGATGGATCTATCTAACCGTATACAGACTAGGAGATTCCTTGTAGGATGTAACTCCTACGGTATCTGAAGCTTCACGTCTCTGGAAGACCGCGGGCAAACAGCAGGAAGGAGTCCGTTGTTAAGGGAGAGTATAATGATAATAATAATTAAGAAAAAGAAAGGGAGAGTATATGCCGTACTGTCATCTCTTTTGTATCAATCATTTGTATTGGAATATCCAGCTGGTATAATCTCATGTTCAATCCTTCATAAAATTCGTACATCTCTTGAATAACAGGCTGACAATCATCAATATTCATAATCACAGAGGCTTTACAATCGACACAAATCCTTCCACCACCTTCGTGAGATGAATATCTCATTCCTTTGGCCTGCGCAGTCCATTGGGTAATTAAAAAATGCATCAATAAACAAAACAAACATCTGCTGTTCTTTCTTTCGGTTTCTCGATCTTACCTCAACCCTTTCACAACTGAAACATATTGGAGTACCATCTTTCAAATGCTTCCGACAGTACTTTAACTGCCATAGACGATCTTCTTCCATTAGTAGTTTGCCAGATGAATCCACAGGGATCTGAAGAGGAAAAAATAAACTTATTTACGAATATAGATCTTGGAATAGGAAAATAAGATTATTGGGAATTTCTGGAAAAAATGTTATACACCATCTCAACAAATAAGAGTGTTGGAATACTACATCATTCCTGTTTTCCATCCATTTTAAAAAAATGTTACATGCAAATGGTTAATAACAAAATTAAACCATATAAATAGTGTACAAAGTATACCAAAATATCATTTTTCTGTTGTTTAATAACTACAACTGTGAGATTGTTTCAAGTTTCATTTCGGAATACACAAGAAAAATTGTGATATCTCAAATTGGATAGACATAAGTTATTTGAAACTCATATAATATTTCACGTCGAATAAGAATTCTTCATTTTCTAGGCTTAAGTGAGGATAATAAGTTCAATCAAATTGGATTAGTGAACATAGTTGCTTGGCTTGGGGTATTAGGAATGGTATCAAATCCGACCCCGAACCGTGATAAGGCTTGCAACGTTGAAGACCCATGTCAACATCAGAAAATAGTTGGTCAAGCCTTGGAGGGTATTTGAAAAGGGCAGGAATTGCAATTTTGACACCTACCGGGGTAAATATTTTGGACTAGGCCTTGACGAGGATGTTGCGCGTGTTAAAAATGGTAGATTGTGATACCCTATTTCATATCAGACAGAAAAAATGATTTGAAACTCATATTAGCATAAAACCTACTGCTCAATTCCAACCGAAATTCCTTATTTTTGGGGGTTAAAGTGAATACAGAGTTTAGTGAGACTGGGTTGGAAGGATAGTTGTTCGAGTTTAGGATGTTATAAAACTTTACTACGACAACTACAAGATTTGAAATAACATTAATTTGTAATAATTAAAGCATACCAACGTTAGTTTAGATAAGTTCAAATCGTGTAATAATAATATGTTTAAAATATCAGATTAGAATTACAAAATTAAAAAGGTTGGTGTTAAATTTAATAATTTCAAATGGGTTATAAAATAGTGAGATACGAAGAATGTTAATTTGAGGAACCATTTTTTTATTATATATAAATTTTGTGAGCATAATGAATGCAAATTAAATAAAGAAATGATATATCACAAAAGTTGGAGTAATTAAATGGAAAATTTAACTCAAAGTAAAATGGTTGAATTTATATAATTATAAATCTTAGATTAAACTTTGTAAAGTTTAGGCACCCAAGCAAGGTTAAATGTATATGTTCAATATACACTATTTTATTTTGAAGCACTACCAGATTTTGTTATTCAAATATGAATTCCTTTTTAAAAAACAAAAACAAAAAAACTGAGTGCACAGCAGGGCAGAATCAACAAAGTTAACAAACCAAAACATTTCTTATTTCCTTCACAATATTATATATATATATATATCCCATATCCAAATAATGGATGGTACCAATGTTATTTTTTGGTCAAAATGGTACCAATGTTCAAAATATTTTAGAGTCTAAGATATATATTTTATTATGTTTATTTCTAAAATAAAATGTAGTGAGGGATAGACAATGGTTAGGGTATGTGCGGCTATGTCAAATACCATAACCATACCATATTTTTAAATTGCATATCATAACCATACCATATTTTTAAATTGCATATCATAATCATAACCATTATGGGTACAATTTTCAATAACATAACCATATCCATAACCATGATTATTAACCGTGGTTTTAACTGTATACTCACATTTATTACCACATGTGAAATGTAACGGAACATTATAAATCTTATTTTAATAAATACATAAAGTTATGTCAACAAAAATATTCAACATTAGCACCATTCAAAAGTACCATTTAGCACCATTCAAGATTAATGCTAGCATTTACATCATTCAATTACAGTTTGTCCTTATATTATAAGTTCGTGAAAGTAAAAATTATCATTCTGTTATTAGTATTTGTTAATATATTAATATTAAATTACTATTATATTTATATAATAACCATGGTTATAACCATGAGTATGACTAAAATACAATAACCATAACCATTACGGGTATACAATTCATCTTCATAACCACATCATATCATAATGGTACAATTAACTATATAAAAAAAATAACGGTTATAACCATGGTTTTGATTTTTTTTACTGCACCGTTGCCGGTTCTAATAAAGTATATGCATGTTTGAGTCTGTTTAAGACAATTTTTTAAAGTACGAGTTGCTTCAATAAAGTATATGCCGGTTCTAATAAAGTATACGAGTTGCTTCGATATAACATAGCCTACTATAACGTACTCTGTTAATGGTACAGTAGCAATGTTATATATATATATATATATATATAAGAAGAAGAAGAAGATTATTGAGGAAAAACAATCAACTCACTTGTTCCTGGCAGACATCACAAATCGGATGTCGGTCGCTGTAACCGAAATACTGATGAGGGCCATCTTCATATTGGAGTGCATCAAACTGTAAATATTTACAATAGAAGTGATTCAATACAGTAATCTCACATATTATCTATCATCAATAAACACATAAAATTAGTTTGAAGATATTTGAAATCATCTTAAATATCTGAAATTTGGAGTGTGTAGTATATAGAGATATTGTTGGATTAGTTCCACTATAATTTCTGAATCATCAAGATGGAGAAGGAACAAAAGAAGAAGAAATATATTTTTCTTTGATTATATTAATGAATAGGGTCTGGGTTTCCTTAAATATATACATGATGATGATTAATTTACTTATTATTATTTTAATAAAGATGAATCCAACCTGATTGCTGTTGTTTTGGATCCATCCTGAGTAATCCGTCTGCCAAGAAGCATCCGTCCAATTGATATCGAGTCCATCTCCTTGGCCTCTGGTGGTATATATACCAAAGGAACAAAAACGATTCCATATTATATTATATTCCAATAATTGTGTAAGTTGTCATTAGTTGTAGAACAAAATAATCATGTAAATTGTCATCTAATGATCGACGCAGGTATTGATATTTATTTTACTACCAACAACTTCTCTAATAACAGTTTTGTTATTGATGATGATGGTATCGTTCATAGGTTATATTATATATAATAAGCTTGCTTCATTAAAGTCAGCTCACCAAATTACTAGGAAATCGATACGTACCTGTGGTGAAATCCATTTCCAAGATAATAAGTATTATTATCATAATGATGATAATATGGAGGTGGAGAAGATTCAACACTTAAACCAGCAGATTGGGCAACATGGAATGCAAGGTGGTCACCCACTTCCACTTGATGTTGCCAATGCCAATGATGGTTGCTGCCATATTCAGCTACTATGATATCCCGTGAACTCTCAGTTTCTTGGTCCTTCATAGAATTTCTAGATGACGACAGGCTCTAATGGATCCAACGGATGGAATAGAATGAAAACGGTCAGATTCTAAACCCTAGCTAAACACACTAGAAAGAGAAGAGATGAAATGGATGAACACGAGACACCTACCTCAGAGTCGTCGTCATCATCATCATCACGGATAATAGATTTTCTTCTTGCAGAAGAAGATGAAGCTTTCAGAAGTTTGCTCAACCAAGCCATTGATGCAACGAACTACACAAACATTAATGAGGAAGAGACTAAGCTAGATGTATATGTAGAACCTCTTTGTGGACGTAGCCAAATATAATTAAAACACTTTAAGTCGTTGGCTTCTTGCGGGGGAAGGGAGGGGAAGTCTTTTCATAACTTCCCTTGAAAGGTAGGATTTAAATATTATATATATGACGATGAAGATGCATAAGCTCTACGTTTTTAATAATATGTACAGTATTTTTATACATTAGTCGATGTGATGTTTAACTTGCACAGGTTTGGAAGTCTAAACTCTATATTTTTACTATTTACTACGCAAACCGCGGGTCGAATACTTACTATTACACGTAATTTGCAATCCCTACATTTGCAAACTCTAATTTTAACGTGAAGAGTGGTACTTTTTCCACATTATTGTTTAGACATAATAATTAGAAATGATTCGCACTTGACATGGATAAAAAAAATCGTTCAAATTAGTGATATATACCTTTAAATAAAGTATCAAAAATAAATAAATATTATATTGTATAAAATATGTATGATATAAAAAAATAAACATCTTATTAATTAGAAAATTATAATAATTTAATTATAAAATTATACAATATATAACAGTTAATTATGTTTATTTATAAATGGGTTAATTTCAGTGACCAAAATTGAGTCTCTTCCTAATAGTTAAAAATAATTTTTTCGTTCTCCATGTTTGAATATTTATCGAGATGACCTATTCTCTCATATTTTTCATTCAAATTTAACAGAATATATTTTAAAAATGGCAAAATAAGAGAAAAATATATGGTACCATGACCGTAAACTCTTCAAAACTCTTCAAAATGGTACAATTGAAATTGGATTCGATCGGGGCTCGATTGAGTCCCAATCGAAGGGGTTAGGGTCTGGATCTTAACACGAGCCTGGTCACTTATGGGTTGGTGAATAGTCTGGGTCAATACTCAGACCCTAGGATCCTCGATTGGGGCTCACTCGAGTCCCGACCGAATCATGACTCAATTGTAACATATAGAAAAGTTTTGAAGGATTTTGTTGTGATATTTTTAAAAGATTTATGTTATTGTTGCAATTTTCAAAACATATCATGTGAAAAAATTGGATGAAAAATATGACCGGGAAATTTGATTGATGATGAAATATGAAAAAGGGTAAAATACGACTTTGCCCCCTGAAGTTTGACCCATTTTTAATTCCCCCCTTAAAGTTTGAAATTTTAAATTTTAGTCCTAATGTTTGGTCAGGATGAAAAATCCCCTCTTACCGTCACATATCCGTTTATTTCAAACGGAATCCATGCCATGTGAGTGGCACGTGATTGATTAACATTCTAAATGGACAAAACTGACATCTTTCATGTTCTTTCGTCAATATCTTCTTTGTTCTTTCATATTCTTCAAACTACAGCCCAAAAAGAGTCGCCCAAGCACATTTGAATCGATACAAGCTTTAACAGTTCGTATGCAATGACAATATGATGATGATTACAAAGCTTTTCCAGAATCTCAATTGATGTTCTGCAACTCGTTTGTTGAACATTGTGCCTGAGCAACCTTCTTGGTTTCCAGAATTGCAAAGTGCCTGAGCAACAATATCCTCAGCTTCTACAATTCGTTTGTTGAACAAATGTAACTTTAACCTCAGTAGCTGATGAGATTCAGAAGCAGTGTAAAGTAAAGGTCTCAATATTTCATTTCCGTTTAATATTGTATCTTAAAGTCGTTTGATATCACTCCAAGATTGATCCACTGCTGCACGTGCACTATCCAAGTCACAATACGATCCACAAGTTAGACAATATCCTTGATTGGAGCCAAGATTTTTCTCGGGAGCAATATTCTTTATCTTTTCAATATGAAGATAAGGCTGTAATCTGCTTGGATTTGTGACATGTTTGAATCTGAATTAAAGCAATGGAAAGCACCCAGAACAAGATCAGATAGGGGCACGAGACAAAACATAAACATGGATGTTCTGGAAAGGGCTGAACCTCAAGCATTGTTGCAGCAGCAAGGTTCGGTTGGGTCGCAGAGATCTGGTGGTCGGTGCTGCTAGGAATGCTGGTGCTGTCACAGAAAAGTGTCTGGTGCTGCTTCTGTACGTCGAACCTGCTGCGGGACTCGCGGATCTGCTACAGGACGCCGGTCGGTCGGTGCTGCTAGGGATGCCGACACGAGATTGACGGAACACAAAAGCTATAGAAATTGAAGAAATTGACAGAACATTTCATGTCCAAGCTTCAAAATCCACCGATCCAATCCACCGATCATTACCATGTCCAAGCTTCAACTCCTGCATCAATCCATGTCCAAGCTGAATGCCACCGAGGAAGAAGAAGAGTGTTTAATTTTCTCATTTCAAAATGTAAAAATTCACATCTCAAGCATATGATGGGTCTTCCGTTTGAACTAAACGACAATTGGACAGAAATGGACAAATTTTTATCGAGTCCAAACATTAGGACTAAAATTTTAAATTTTAAACATTAAGGAGAAATTTTAAATTTAGCTCAAACTTTTTGCAATATTTAATAATAACTGAATATCAATTTTTATTAATATATTGTTTGGTTGTTCTACTTTAGTTTTAGGAAAAATAAATACGTATAGATATTATCTATGATTTTTATGAAAAATATATTTAATGATGAACATATTTTTCTTCGGAAAGTAAATCTTAACAAATTAACTTTAACTTTATTTCTCTTTTTCATATTGTTTTTTTTAAACAGGCAAGTAGTTATATTTTACGTTTTTACTAAGAGATATATTTGTTACAATCTATCTATTTTAATTTTTTTTATTTATTACTTGCTTAATATGTTTTTTTTATATCAAAATTGCTAGGGTTAAATAGCAAGTAGCTACCTGAACTTTGGACGTTTTGCAACGAGCTACCCAAACTTTGAAAATTCAAAACCAGCTACCTCAACTTTGAAAAAAGTGCAAATAACTACCTCCGTCCAATTTGCAACGACTTTCCGACGACTTTCCGATAGAAAATTGGACGGAGGTAGCTATTTGCACCTTCTTCAAAGTTGAGGTAGCCTGTTTGGTATTTAACCCAAATTGCTATTTTGTTATTCTTTCCAGAATTTTATTTATAAATTGTAATAACTAAAAAATATATTGATTCAAATAATATTCAATATTTATTGCTAACATATTTCCTCTTAATCTTATTTATCATTCCGATTTTACTGATCGGAACTATTCAACTAGAACTATTCTAAAAAAAGGTATTACGACTTAATAACTCCTTTAAATATTGAAAAATTCGTTCCAATATAATGCAAATTTGAGGTAGGTTTGTTATTTGCTAAATTCCAAAAGTTTGGTTTGTTGTTTGTAAAAAAAAAAATCAGTTTACTATTTCGTTTTTTCACAAAGTTCAGTTTTTTTTAATAATTAACCCATATATATATATATATATACCAACTCTTTATATGAGAATATATTAGACACTATTTATGTTTTGATATAAAAAAAGGTGAAATTTCCTATTTTCTAATTCATTATTAATATCTTGGCCAAAAAAAAAATAATAATTCATTATTAATAAAAAAGAGTCATTCTCTCTCCCTTTTAAGTTGGAGTTTGAACTTTGAAGAGGGTCATGCATGACGCGACCAAGTCATCATCTTCAATTAATTAATGTTTAAAATATGAGTGCTCTTCCAGAAAATTGGAATAAGAATTTTTTCAAAAACTGTTTAGTTTAGAAAAAATATTTGAAAAAGTGTATATCGAAATTTTTTTTTTAGAAAAGTATGCATATGCGCGACGCGCCTATTGAATAGGCACGTCCTAGGGATGCGCCTACTCAGTAGGCGCGTCCCTGGGATGCGCCTACTCAGTAGGCGCGTCCTAGGGATGCGCCTATTCAATAGGCGCATCCCAGGGGTGCGCCTACTGCCTAAATTTTTTTTTTTTCGCAAAAACACCGGTCTATCAGAAACCACGTTGATTTTAAGTCTGCTTATGGTTTTCCTCCTAAATAGAAATTGAGAGATAGTCTCACGCGTATTCATAGGTCCAAACTACAAATTTTCCAACTTGTTCTGAACAACAATGAAACAAAGTTGTTTATTCACAAGTTTCTGAATGAGACTTTTCTTCAGATACACTAGGTAGTTTGACATTATCAGGCATTACTCCTGCAAAAGAGCTCTTTGGGGTTACTTTAGGTTCCTGTCCTAAATTTTTCAACTTGTTCTGAACAACAATGAAACAAAGTTGTTTATTCACGAGATTCTGAATCTTCCGAATATCTTCTGTCGTACGGTGAGGACAGAAGAAAACTGATCCCCTTCCAATGGTTAGGAAGGGTCTTGGATCAAGAGGACAGAAGATCAATTTGTTAACAAAAGGGTCTTGGATCAAGAGGACAGAAAATCAATTTGTTAACAAACCACCGAGATGATTGTCTCACGCGTTGCTTTATCCCAGTATTCACAAGTCCAAATTCCTCTACGCGCACCAAATTCCTCCATGTATGCTTTTTTTCCTACTATATGCTTACTTTTTGAAAAACATCTGATTTTGAGCCTGTTTATACGGTTTTCCTCCTACATAGAAATTGAGAGATAGTCTCTCCAATTAAGAAGAAAGGAAGTTCTCAGAAGTTAAATACTTTAGGTTCCTGCCCTAGATTTTCCAACTTGTTCTGAACAACATCCGCGAGGTAAAACATTGAAACAAAGTTGTTCATTCACAAGTTTCTGAATGAGACTTTTCTTCAAATACACTAGCCAGTTTGACATTTTCAGGAGGAAAACCATTTCTTCTTAGAACTTCCTTTCTTCTTTACTGGAGAGAGTATCTCTCAATTTCTATTTAGGATGAAAACCATAGGCAGGCTTGAACTCAGATAAAAAGCTATAGTCATTGGAGAAGCTTTACAAGATATTCGGAAGATTCAGAATCTTGTGAATAAACAACTTTGTTTCATTGTTGTTCAGAACAAGTTGGAAAATTTAGGACAGGAACCTAAAGTAACCCCAAAGAGCTCTTTTGCAATTATCTTCGTGACAGTTCAATGTGACGGAATTTAACCTCATTCACAACCAAAAAGGAAGTACCAATCAAGAAAAATGGAATTTGTTAGATGGGGATCGAGTAATCTCATCGAGTTTCTCAAATCGGTTGGTGTAGAGACGCATGATTAGATCTCTCAGCAAGATGTTGGAGCAATTATAGCGCGGTATATCAATGACAACAAACTGAATCACCCTACGAAGAAGAGAGTAGTTTGTGATGAAAGACTTCAATTTCTATTTAGCAGGAAAACCATAAGCAGACTTAAAATCAACGAGTACACTATGCAGAAAATCAAGAGTCTTCAGATGCCGAAGAAAAAGGCAGTGGAAACCCCAAAGAGCTCTTTTGCAGGAGTAATTCCTGAAAATGTCAAACTAGCTAGTGTATCTGAAGAAAAGTCTAATTCAGAAACTTGTGAATAAACAACTTTGTTTCATTGTTGTTCAGAACAAGTTGGAAAATTTGGAGGAAACCCTGTGAATACTGAGATAAAGCAACGCGTGAGCATCTGAAGAAAAGTCTCATTCAGAAACTTGTGAATAAACAACTTTGTTTCATTGTTGTTCAGAACAAGTTGGAAAATTTGTAGTTTGGACCTATGAATACGCGTGAGACTATCTCTCAATTTCTATTTAGGAGGAAAACCATAAGCAGACTTAAAATCAACGTGGTTTCTGATAGACCGGTGTTTTTGCGAAAAAAAAAAAAAATTTACGCAGTAGGCGCACCCCTGGCGTGCGCCTATTGCAGTAGGCGCACCCCTGGCGTGCGCCTATTGCAGTAGGCGCACCCCTGGCGTGCGCCTATTGCAGTAGGCGCACCCCTGGGATGCGCCTACTCAATAGGCGCGTCGCGCGTATGCATACTTTTCTAAAAAAAAAAATTCGATATACACTTTTTCAAATATTTTTTGAAAAGTGAATAGTTTATGAAAAAGTTCAGAAAATTGTTGAAAATGTAACAAATCACTTTAATGTTTCAAATTTTTTATTAAAATATATTTCAATTAATAATTAAATACCAAAATATTTTCGACTTCAACAAATATAGGAATCTATACCTACCCGCGACTCTCAGTCAATTATAGAAAAAACACTCGCGATTGAGACTTGCAGGTGAATGTTTTAACTTTACCTTCAGTTCAACCTGTGACTCTCATTCGCGGATGAAACTGTATCGTTAGTTGTACCCACGATTGGGGTTTGAATGATTTGTTTTGATTTAATTTTCCCAACAAACACATAATTATTTCATTTTATAAGAGACCCGTACTTTATGAAGATGGTGATGTGATTACTTTCCCTTATTATTTTATTACTATTAGTTAATAATAGTAATAATAATAATAATACATGTATGTTGTTGTAAACTTTTGAGAAAGTTCAGTGTCGAAACATTAATTTGAAGTTTTTTAAAAAGTAACCACTGTGCAAAAAATATTTGAAAAAGTAATTATATTGAAAAAATATTTAGCAAAATGTATATAAGAGCTACTAAGAGTAGCGTTTTTATGAATTTCGCTACCCCTAGTGATTTTTTTTTTCTTTTTTTTTTTAACGTTATTTTGACGATTCAATGTTTAAATAAAAATAAAATTATGTATGTATTAAAAACATTTTAAAAAATTATAGTAAGTAGATATTTTAATTGTGATTCAAATGATGCAAAAATATTAAATTTGGACTTACGGATTAACTGTAGGCTGTGCCATAAGTTGAGATATGAAAATTAGACTTAAAAAAATATAACTCATACCCTGTAAGTCCAAACTGACCACAGTGAACGTCATTTATGTCGTAATTCAATTATCTAGCTAGGACAATTTTTTTGATTAGAAATACAGTGATTTTGTAACCTAACATCGCTTGTCTTATAATTTGACCGAACTAATTAAATGCCTTAGGTGAGAAATTTCATTATGTACTTAACAAAATAAAAAAATTAAAGTGCGTAGATAATTTAATTACGAATTAAATGACACTAACTAGACGTTAATGTTTTTACTTTTAGACTGACCGTATATATCGATATAATACGAAGTAAATTACGTATCGTATTATACGGCCAGTCCAAAAGTAAAATATTAACGTCTAGTTAGCGTCAGTTAATTCGTAATTAAATTATATACTGACTTTAATTTTTTTGATTTTGTTTGAGTAAGTACATAATTAAATTTCTCACCTAATGCATTTAATTATTTCGGTCAAATTTTAAGACAAGCGATGTTAGGTTAAAAAATCACTGAATTTCTAATCAAAAAAATTATTCTAGGTAGATAATTGAATTACAACAAAAATGACGTTTACCGTGGTCAGTTTGGACTTACAGGGTATGAGTTATATTTTGTAAGTCTAATTTTCATATCTCAACTTATGGCAGAGCCTACAGTCAATCCGTAAGTTCAAATTTAATATTTTTGCACCATTTGAATCGCAATTAAAATATCTACTTACTATAATTTTTAAATTGTTTTTAATAAATACATAGTTTTATTTTTAATTAAACATCGAATCGTAAAAAAATCGTAAAAAAAAATGCCACTAGGGGTAGCGGAATTCATAAAAACGCTACCCCAAGTAGCGTTTTATGAAAAACACTATCTCTAGTGGTGTTTTTTGAAAAACGCTACTCAAAGTAGCGCACGTTGTAAAAAACGCTACCCCTAGTTGCGCTTATATACATTTTGCTAAATATTTTTTGAGTATACTTACTTTTTTAATTTTTTTTGGCACAGGGCCTACTTTTTTAAAAAAACTCCATCAATTTTCATTAGTGCTTCATCCTATCATTTCATCAAGTCAGAGGTTGAAAAGACAGGGACGGGTTCAAGTGATAAGGGTTAGTATATCGTACTTCTCATAACCTAGATGAGGATCCACTTATAAGGGAAGAAAGTGTATATCGTGAGGTTGTAAGTGGAGTAAAACCTGGGCGAATAAAAGGCTATGGACTTGGCGTGACACCAACCATGGTACATAGGTCACAAAATGCTAGCATAGCTAAAGAAGAGATAGAAAAACGTGTACGAGCATGTCTACAGATTGAAAGAGAGAGGGACAAGAAAGAAACTGATGATAAATTGAAGGAACAAGCAGATCAAATGGCTAATATGAAGGCACGGATGGGGGATATGTTCAAACAATTTCAACAACAAATACTGGTCATGCAATCCATCCATCAAGGTCAGATCGTGAACCTTCAGAACAATATGAATGGATTTAATTCATTTCAACACTTCATGATAGGAGGTTCCAGCGATTTCACACCAACTATCAATCTTGGTTGTGGTTCCACATTCTTACCAATTGCAAACAAAGTAAGTATATATGTTATATTTATCAATTATATCACTACAATTATTCAGTAGTCATTTTTAATACATACTGGTTGATAAAATTTGTGTTCGACTGCTATTTTAATTTAGTTGTTAATAGGATATGATTATGTTGACCACGCACGCTAGTTTGATGTCTAAATGTGATGTATCTTATATATAGTACTTTGTTGGGATGCTTTTATAGGATGGTTCGACAACTCAACCAACTGCATGTTTTAGTAGTGATCAGTCTGCCGAGCGTAGAAGTGAAGATGATGATCCGACAAATGATTGACGATAGTTGATGATATTCGAAATTGTTTCTTTACTGCTTTAGGAATTGAACAACGGATTGTAAAACTCATTTTGGTTGGTTTAATAAATGTTGTTTATATTTACATATTATGCTTTGTAAAATTATTTACGTTGCAAATTTATAATTAGGGGTATATTTATTTATTCAATTTTTTTATTTTTAAAAAATTCGAATAATTACGGCTGAAAAGACTTGAGCCGTCAAAAATAAATTATTGATATATAATTAATTTCGACGGCTCATTTCATTGAGCTGCGAAAAATACATAACATTAAATATATTTGTATTTTTGTCGACACTTTCTAATTGAGTCGTTCTTTTGACGACTCATTCTTATTGAGCCGTTCTTTTGACAACTCATTCCTATTGAGCCGTTCCTTTTGCGGCTCCTACCTCTTTGAGCCTCCATAAATAGTGTTAGAGTATTATATAGTCTAGATTACTCTTTATCTTTAGTTTATCTATATTAGTTAGTTTATCCTTTTAGATTTAGTTTATTATATATATAGTTAGATAGATAGTATGGGTATCTTTATAGATAGAATAAATATATATAGATAGTTATCTCTATGCTATATATATTTATTCTATCTATAAAGATACCCATACTATCTATCTAACTATATATATAATAAACTAAATCTAAAAGGATAAACTAACTAATATAGACAAACTAAATATAAAGAGTAATCTAGACTATATAATACTCTAACATTCACCCATGTTCTTTGTTTTTCTTGAAATTTGTTGAATTAGTCCCCAAATTTCCAATGCTTCTTCTCTTGTGTCGAATCCCAAATCCAATCTCGATCAAATCCCCAATCGAATTGAGCTTGCACATCTACATCATTGGTGAGATACTACACATTCGAATACAAGTTTTTCATACTAAAATCCAGATGAAAACGAAAAAAAAAGAAGAAAAAAAACTCGATCATGCCATCGCGGTGCCATCTCGGTCATCTCGTCGTGGTTATGCCGTAGTAGCTAACAAACTAAACTAAAATCTGAATTCAGCATTCCAATCTTCTATTGAATCCATTGTAAATCATCAAAAAACTTGGTTGTGCAAACTCAATTTGATCACACATCTTCACGATACCAAATCGGGATTTCAACACAATTAATTCAGCATTGTTGAAGACGCATTGTATCAGCAAATCACAGATCATCAGCATGAATGATTCGGTCCTTGGAAAGAAGGCTCTGATACCATGTTATTCTATCTATATATATTTATTCTATCTATAAAGATACCCATACTATCTATCTAGCTATATATATAATAAACTAAATCTAAAAGGATAAACTAAAGATAAAGAGTAATCTAGACTATATAATACTCTAACAAATAGGACAACACTTAATATGACGACTCGTTTTTAATTGAGCCATTTTTAATTAACGGCTCAAAAAATAAGTCATTAATGAACCTATTTTCAGCCGGCAACATAATCCTCTCCCGTAGTGACATTTTGATATTTGATTATTAATTGGGGTAAATTTTGGTTAAAAATTCTAATGTTTATGCGTTTGGCAAAATTGTATTATAACCTGGTCTCGGTTTAATACTATTAGTATTAGTATTAGGGTGGCTGGGTAGCTACATCTACGATAATTGATTGGATCAAAGTGAGTTGACGTTTTAACAGTAAATTCGAATTCTTGAAAAAGATGTATAACTTTTACACTTCTAATGAGAAAAGTTTAATACAATTTTATGCAGAAAAACTTCACCTTCTAATAAGATTTATTATAATATTTTTTATGGTGTATTTAAGCGTACATTAATTTCAAGAAGAAAACGACGTTTTAAAATAACATTGAAAATATTTTTCTATCTCAGTCTGTCTTCCAATAAGTTCTTAACTTGTTAATTTATCACGACATCTTTTGAGCTAGAGAGATTTCTTTCTCCCTTCCCTTTCTTTTTACCGATAATAATAAGCGCTTTGCGCAATACCTATTTTTTTTTTATATTAAATGATACGTGAAAATATATGTATAGTTACTTATTGTTTATTAGATTTTTATTTTATAAATGTATTTTTAATTAAGAATAAATTTAACTTAATATTATACAATAAGAAAATAAGGTATATTTATAATATTAACCCTATTAATATTTTTGTATAATATAAATTATTTTATTTATTTTAATATTATAATTCTTTTAAATAAAATTAAGATTAAGTCTATTTATTTGTAAAACTAATTAAAAAAAATACATGAATGATTATTGAAAAGCAATAGTGACAATGTTAGTTAATAATTTTAAGTTATTTTGTGGTTTTGTCACTAATATTTGTTTAATATGTGAATGAAAAGGACAGTAAAAATATCTACAAATAAAACTTTATTTATTTTTTATTTATAAAATATATTAAATATATAACTATAAAATATGTTTCATATTTGTTTATTATATTAATGTCGATACAATACTTTTAACTTACCTATTATGGTTTTATGACTTCTATTAGTTTTATATACTTAAATAAAAATGTCAAATATTTATCTTCATATTATTACTATTATTCATTCATTTGCTAAATTAATTAGGGCTGGGCAAAAATAATCGGTTCGGCCGAACCGGTTCACAAAACAATTTTTTTTTTTCAAAAAATATGGAGCGGTTAAGAATAGGTACAGAAAATCGGTTCAAAACCGGTTAACTAAACCTGTTTTTGTACCAGTTTTAATCTTAAAATACTATTAAATACTAAACCAGACCAGACCACTTTTGACCAGACAAAACCGGTTTTTCTGATTCAGATAACCAGACCTAATTGAGTCTGATTCAGTACGTTCCGTTTCACTCAATCTGATTCACTGATTCAGTACCGCAGCTTCTCAACAATCCACGCCGCTCTTCAAACTTCAACCTCAGGTTCGTCTTCGCCAGGTTCGTCGCTCGTCACGCCTCTCGTCTTCGCCAGGTTCGTCTTCAATCTCATCCTCCCCGCCTCTCGTCTCTGTTCTTTTTCTCGGACAGTCCCACCATCTGATATGCTGTGATTCGTGCTGAATTCATATGCTGTGATTCGTGTCCTATGGGAGTCCACAACTGTCCCCGCCTTCCTCCTATCGCAAAATACACGACCAAGAACACAACAACTTCAAAGGATTCCATTTATAGAGATTCAGACAGCTCCAAGGATTAGAGAGAGATTACGCAATTCAACTTCTTGAGAGAGAAATTTTGAAGTCGAAGCCGTACTGTTGACGGAAAGGAGAAGAAATTTAAAATTTTCAAAAAGACGGTGGATAAGGGTCACTGGTTGAAGCTCAAATTCATCTTCTTGGAGCTGAAGGAAGGGGCTTTGACTGCTCGAGGACTTCGAATTGAATTGAATTGATTTCGATTGGATTGGATTGATTCGTCTTCTGCAGCTCGAAGCGTGCTGTTTTGCATTTGATGAGATGAATAATGGTAATTTAGGATTCATTCTTTCTATTTTTGAATATTTTGAGCATTTCATTCATCACGCTGTATATAAATAGGAACAAAAAGTGCCCACTTCTTCGATTTGGTCGAATAAGGATGTCTTTGTTAACGTAAGACTATTAGTTGCGTTGCTACTAGTCTGAATTTGGCAATGCAATCTAATGATGGAGTTGTGGCTTTACACATTGCTTTAGTCTCGGGGACACTGTAGTCTGTAGGATCGCTTGGTCGCATAATTAAAGAACTGGCCTGCTGTGAATCTTTGTACTAGTCAGATTCTTCTCTCTGAAATAGAATTATTGTTAATTAAAGCAACATATTGGGATCAGATGAGGTCTGGTTTTAGTTTATTTAAGCAAAGCATTTTTGGTTGGTTAATGCAGTGTCCTTATCGTATGTTTCGTGTTTTATAGGCTGAGTCAGTGCAGATAATTGTGGGTTCTCATGTTTGGGTTGAAGATCGAAACCTTGCTTGGATCGATGGTGAAGTTACTTCCATCAGTGGACATGAAGTTCATGTCATCACAAGCAATGGAAAGAGAGTAAGTTCTTTGCCTATAAATAGACTTTGCCATTGACTAGTTCTTGGTGCTTTATTAATGATATATAACATTCAATTAAAAAGAGAAAAAAAGAAAGAATCTAAAGTGGAGCCATGGCCTTACTCAGGTTACTGCAAAGTTGTCCAAAGTGTACCCAAAAGATACTGAAGCTTTGCGTGGAGGTGTGGATGACATGACAAAGCTTTCTTACTTGAACGATCCTGAAGTGCTACAAAAATTGGCCACACGCTATCAACTCAATGAAATATACGTAAGTTAAAAATGTCTATTACATCTTTGCGATGGGGTTTAGAAATGGGTCTCACTTAAAGGCATTTTTCAGACATATACAGGAAACATATTGATTGCAGTCAATCCGTTCCAGAGACTGCCTCATTTATATGATACTCACATGATGGAGTAGTATAAAGGCTCTCCTTTAGGGGAACTAAGTCCTCATGTTTTTGCAGTTGGGGATGCGGCATACAGGTGAATAAGTTTTTTGTGACTTAATCAGTGAAAGTGTTGGTTAGAGTTTTTCATTGACATGCTTTGGATTCCACAAATTCAGGGCCATGATTAATGAAGGAAAAAACAATTCAATATTGGTTAGTGGGGAAAGTGGTGCTGGTAAAACAGAGACAACAAAGATGCTTATGAGATATCTTGCACACTTGGGAGGACGATCTGGAGTAAAAGGGAGAACCTGAAGTAACTAATGTTAAGTTTTAAGTGTACTATTATGTTTGATTGTTTGTAATGGATTTATGTTTGTATTGGAACATCAGTTGGATTTATGTTTGTATTGTAATCTCAGTTGGATGCTTGCTGAATTGGAACCTCAATTTTTGTTGTTGTTGGTATAAACAGGTTCAGCCGAACCGGTTCAGAACAGGTATGGTAAATCAGCCAAAATATGGAGCGGCCAAAAACTGGAGCGGTAAACCGTACCAGTTTTAAAATGTGGTAAAGGTTTGGTTCTGAACCGGTTCGGGGTCGAACCGGTTCATGCCCAACCCTAAAATTTATATTACAATTTTAATTATAATAAGCTAAACAATGTTGATATGCAATTTGATAAAATTATTATTTAATAATCTAAATTTATACTTAATTAATGTATTTAATTTTTAATTGCAAATATGTTCATACTTGTGGTTATCCATCAAATATAATATTATGTATTTTAGTATTTTATAAAATTCACTATATACAATATATTTAATATAAAATCATATATATACATGTAAAAATAAACAAAAAATGTTAAGATTTTGTAACTTATCCTGAGAGTGAATGAGAATGTTTTAAGGATTTTAAAGTGATTTACATGGCATGCCACTTAGGAGTGAGATTTGTATGTTTGACAATTGACATATACTAATTAAAATTAATTATTATGACATTAGAAGTGAGAAAATGTATCAAAAATCTTATTTGTCAAAATTATATACATTCTAACCAAATTAATTTATTTGCGCAATATAATAATTATTTTAGTCTATAGATTAGTAATATTTTATATATAAATATAAATATATATTTATAACATGATTATTTACAATTTATTAAAGTACATTTAATTAATATTAATTTAATTACACAACATAAAAATTAATTATATTTATGAAAAAAGGTTAAACTTATTTTTATTTTTATAATATTATACAATATAACAATTATTTATATTTTATAAAAACATTTAAAAATAAATGAGTAGATAATAAAAACAAATGTAACCAATTATGAATATGATGCTAATTAATATTAGTAAAATTAATTTTATGACATCTATTATTTTCATATATTTTTAAATAAATACTAACTATTAGAATATATATATATATATGTCTATGTATATATATGCATATTAGTTATAGTAATTATAAATTATATAATAGTTTTTAATTGTTTTTAATATATGTTGATTCTAATAGAACATAACAATGATAATTTATAAAAATATGTCTAAGAAAAGTATGAAGAAATTATGTTAAAATTATTATTATTATTTTTTCATACCATAAATTTTATGTCATTATTATAAATATCTACATAAAATTAACATGTGATTATTATTTTCATAAAATTAATATATAATATACATTAAATTATCTTGTAATAAAAATATTTAATTTGTATATCATCTTTCTTTTCATTAATCATGTTCTTTCGTTAATCATGTTGTTTCGTCAATACCTTCTTTGTTCCTTCTTATTCTTCAAACCACATCCCAAAAAGAGTCGCCCAAGCACATTTGAATCGATACAAACTTTAGCAGTTCGTATGCAATGACAGTATGATCAGGATTATAAAGATTTTCCAGAATCTCAATTGATGCTCTGCAATTCGTTTGTTGAACATTGTGCCTGAGCAACCTTCTCGGTTTCCAGAATCGCAAAGTGCCCGAGCAATAATATCCCGAGCTTCTACAATTCGTTTGTTGAACAAATGTAACTTTAACCCGAGTAGCTGAAGAGATTCATAAGCATTATAAAGTAAATGTCTCAATATTTCATTTCCATTTAATATTGTATCTTGAAGTCGTCTGATATCACTCCAAGATTGGTCCACTTCTGCACGCACACTATCCAAATCACAATACAATCCACAAGTTAGACAATATCCTTGATTGGAGCCAAGATATTTCTCGGGAGCAATATTCTTTATCTTTTCAATATGAAGATAAGGTTGTAATCTGCTTGGATCTGTGACATGTTTGAATCTGAATTAAAGCAATGGAAAGCACCCAAAACAAGATCAGATAGGGGCACGAGACAGAACATAAACATGGATGTTCTGGAAAGGGTTGAATCTCAAGTTTTGTTGCAGCAACAAGGTTCGGTTGGGTCGCAGAGATATGGCGGTCAGTGCTGCTAGGGATGCTGGTGCGGTCACAGAAAAATGTATGGTGCTGCTTCTGCACGCCAGATCTGCTGCGGGACGCGCGGATCTGCTGCGGGACGTCGAAGCTGCTGCACGACGCCAGGCAGTCGGTGTTGCTAGGGATGCCGACGCGGGATTGACAGAACACAAAAGCTATAGGAATTAAGGAAATTGACATAACAAGAACATTCCATGTCCAAGCTTCAAAATCCATCGATCCAATCCACTGATCATCACAATGTCCAAGCTTCAGCTCCTGCATCAATCCATGTCCAAGCTAAATGACACTGAGGAAGAAGAAGAAGAGTGTTTGTAATGGAGGGTAATTTCTCATTTCAAAATGTAAAAAAATCACATGTCAAGCACGTGATGGGTCTTCCGTTTGAACTAAACAACAATTGGACAGAAATGGGCGAATTTTTATCGACTCCAAACATTATGACTAAAATTTCAAATTTGAAATAGTAAGGGGAAATTTTTAATTGGGCACTAACTTTAGGGGGCAAACTCGTAAATATTAAGAGAGAAACTCGAATTTGACCCAAAAATTTAAGGGAGAGAGTTATATTTTACCTTTTATAAATTGTATTAATATATATTTAAGGGTTAATTACCTGAACCGTTACTTATGTTTGACAATGTGACTGAACCGTTCAAACTTGAGCTCAACCGTTACTTATGTTGACACATGTGACTGAACCGTTACTATCAACTAACTGCTGTTATTTCTTTCCGTTAAGTAGTCACATGTGCTTGTCACGTGATGTAGTTGTAATTTGAAGTTATGAAACTACCCTTAACAGCTTGTCTACTTAAGAGCCGCTGTTCTTAGGTCTGGAGAAGCTTATCTACTGCAATTCGAATTGGAGCAGCTTCGAGGAGGAAGGAGTATCCATGGAGCCCCAGAACGCAGTGAAAGAAGCCCTAAACTTGCTATACCATCGCCCTGATGACGCTATCCATATGGATGTCGATCAATGGCTCCAAGAATTCCAGTACACGCTCGACGCTTGGCAGGTAATTCGATTTCGAATATGGTCTGTGCTCTATCGCGCTGCAGATTATCGATGATAATGGAGGATGTGGTTGCTCCAGTGTCTGCTTCCGCGTGATTCCTCTTGACGATTCCGATATGCTTCCGTCCGGTAATAGTTTCAGAGACATTTCATCGTCAATTTGCGACTTCGGTTGAAATATGCTTACTCTATTACTTTACTGCTTAGATGTGTCAAAATGGAACCTAACATAATGCTTGAAATTGCAATTATGTATCTTGATCAAGTACCTTAGACTTCATAGGTAGACGAAGCTAACTTAATTGAATCAGATAAGGTTTTCCTTTTCCTTCAGATGGTATTTCTTATCAGGAACTTGTTTTTTTGTCAATTCTAGCTTAGTAATGGGAAAGAAAGTTTAACCACTAGTTGGACATTTCTGTTTGATCTTGTTTTAATTCAGTTCTCATCCTTAGCTTGTGAGGAAGTTTAGTCAGCTAGTGTTACCTAAATAATCAATTTCCATGAATGTGAGTAAAAGAAAAACTTATCGTGTGAACGTTTTCTGTTTCATGTTTTAGCCTGAAAACTGGAGCGAGGAAGAGGATGGCATTTGGAAACCACCAAAAGTACCAAATCCAGCATATAAAGGACCATGGAAACGGAAGGTTTGTGCAAGTTACTACTTACACTGTAAATAGATCAAATGATGAAGTGTATGTCTTGATCAGTATTATCTAACAATATATGTTATCTGGTTGTGCATGTCATCAGAAAATAAAAAATCCAAATTACAAGGGTAAATGGGAGACTCCTTGGATTGATAATCCAGGTATTTACTGCCTTATTTTGTTTGCTGCTGCCACACCATATGTGCTGAAGCCTATAAAGTATGTGGGAAATGAGGTGTGGCAGGTGAGTAGATTGTAATTGCAACAACGAGCAGCTTAATTATGTAAGAAAAATGAAGACATTATGTAAGAAAGATGTTATTTTCATTTCTTATGATATACTAATATCTGGTCTTTCTTTCTTTCTCAGATTGTCCTTTATACTAAAGAAGGAACAGAGTAAGTAGTTCAACATGAGGCGAGACTAAGTAAAGTAGTACGTAGGAAAGTTACTGGTGATGTCAAAAAGGGTTTGTCATCAGGAAGTTGGATTAGTTGTACTTGTAAGTTGGATGAAAGCTTTGCCATCAAAGCCTCATTCAGTGGTGTAAGTAAGTACTGGTGATGTCAAAAAGGGTTTGTCATCAGGAAAAACATAGGGGCGGGCAGCTCCAATTTTCTGTACAAGTATGGGAAGCATGGCAACAGTGGGAATGTATAAAGTTCTGTGGATCTGAGACAGAGCAAGGTGAGTGTGTTGTTTTTTGTTTGTGATTGGAGGTTTTGTTTTGTTGGTTGACAACTCAACTTTGGGATGCAGGAGACGAAAGGTGTGTCAATGGGAGGATTTGTGAGCTGGTTCATCTGGCGGTCGGCCTATTTGATGCGTGTGATAAGTTGGAGGAACAGGTTTTATGTTGCAATTAACTGGCTGACAACATTGGTGTTTGGGCGTGATATTGAAGTGTAGACATATGAAGAGAAACACGAGTCTTCCCCAGAAACATAGAGAAGAATGATCAAGTTGAGGTGTCAACCGAGTAGAAAAATATTGCCTTGACAGATACGAATAGGAATAGTGGTAGTGAGAAAATATAGAAAATAGAAAATTGTTGTATGTATTATGATTTCGTTTGATGCTACTTGATGTTTATTTAACTGGATTTTCATCAAACAGAATCAGATATTCAAGAAGAAAATAAAATGAAATGGTTGCAAATGTGGTGACTTATGTTTGTGGAGAAGTTGTTAAATGACGTTTTATCTTCTTCTAAATGTTATTAAACGGTTACTTTAGTTTGAAGATTTTGTTACCTAACCGTTACTACTTCATAATCCATAAACATAAAAGGGGGGGGGGGGGGGGGGGGTAGAATCATCTTTAAATTAGGTCACGTGACTTGCACGTGACAGTTTAACGGAAATATGTGACGGAAAATTCACGGAGTAACCTTTCAGTCACATGTTCAAACTTAAGTAACGTTTCAGCTACACAAAAATAGATGAGTAACATTTTAATCACATGGGCCAAACATAAGTAACGGTTGAGGTAATTAACCCTATATTTAATAATAAGTGAATATAAATTTTTATTAATATATTGTTTGGTTGTTCTACTTTAGTTTTAGGAAAAATAAATACGTATAGATATTCTCTATGATTTTTATGAAAAAAAAATTTAATGATGAACATATCATTGGCCTGGTTCTGACGATTGCTTTTGGATCGAGTTTGCATGACTGTTTTACTCGTTCCCACAGACGGTGCCAAATGTTGGATCTGAATCTCATGAATGCTGACTTGGCAGTGAATTGAATGCCAAAGGAAGGATGAGGATTGCTCTCGCCTTAGCTCCGACGAACCTGCAGGAAGGGGATCACAACATAGGGGGTGTCTCTGGGTCCCTTTCCGATGTTTAAATGAGTATATGTGTGTATATGAACTCAAAACGTAAATGAACGTATGGAAAGCAGAGGTATTTATAGAGTAAAGAGACCAAACCGTTAGAGGCAACAGAATATTTTAGTGAATATTGTGTTGGTGAAGATTAGGATAGCATATATTACGGTTATGACGTAATATTGAAGTTACCGTATGTAATCTACAGAGAATATGTGCCCGAGATATGCGGGATATCGTGGTCATATCTTTAGTGACGGTTGGCGAGACCAGAGATGTGATGCTAGACTCTCTTGGGCGAGCACTCCTATGGCGAGCAGTAGGAGTCTGCGGCTTTGGTTAATGGCAACCAGTGATGGAGCCTTTGGCGTCCACTTTGGCTTGGGTTCGATATTGTACCGCTTTATGAGGGTCAGATCAATCTTAACATGGGCCGACCCGGTTCGAGTGACATGAGTTTCACCCCCTGCAAAGTTATTGGGTCTCTAGGGCCTTTTCCTTATTGGTCTGTCACTATCAAAACCCAACATTTGCCCCCGAAGCTTGAGTGAAGTTTCTTCGGTCAAGCTTGCTTCTGTGATAGGGTTTGAGATTGTGACACTTGGATTGGATCTTCTTTGTCCTTTTCTACTATTCGTGCCCTTTTAGATACTCCATGTTCTTTGGCGATCAGTCGTTTGGTCGCCTAGAGTTTATGAAATATTCGATCCTTTATCCCTTTTGGCGAACACTCGGGGTTACCAGGGTTTATGAATACTTATTCATCACTCTTTGGCGAACAGTACCTTTGAAAGGGTTTTCAGAAAGGCTTAGAAGAGTTTTGGCGATCAGTTTATTTGTATAGGGTCTTGAGCATTTAATGAGTGCACGGTTATCCAGAAGTTGAACAGACAATTGAGGCATGTCTGTCTTTTATTCTTCTGTAACCCAAGGGCAGGTGTACAATATTTGTACTATCTGACCGTTTGTCTCTTAGAATTCTGACATTGCTTCGATTTTTACCCAAAAGGTGTAATCATTCTCTGAGCCGTTTCGATTATGTCTGTGGCGGTTTCTTCTATATTGTCTATATAAGGAACATAACCTCAACCCTTTTAATTTTTACGCGTTCCAGTCATTCGTATTCCAGAGAGTTCAGTGCTTCTCAGTCTTCTCAGTGCTATGTTCTTCAACTTTCCTCTTTCTTCTTTCGATTTCAAAAACTCGATAGCATTTCAATGGCTTCCAGGAACCAATCCACCAGAAAGAGCAAGGCACCAGCCCACAAGACTTCCTCAAACCAACCCTCTTCCAATCAGAAGGTGTCTACAAAGGTCACCAACGCTCCCATGAAAATCAGGGACGGTTCCTCGCCGGCTTCTAGCCAAAGGAACCCTGTTTCTGAGCCGATTTCTGGACAATCGGCGGCCACACCGTTGGTGGTGGATGGGCCAGAGACCAACGTGCCCGTCTTCTCCCCGAAAGGTAAACATTAATGCTCACTGTTGACTTCTTTTTAGATAATGTTTCCTGCCTTTTTTTTTATACTGTTCTTGCCATACCCTGGTTTCCTGAGTAGATATTAAGCCCAACGAATTGAAGCCGACTCAGTTTAAGGCAGTGGTCGCCGTAACTGGCCTGAGCAAAACTGATGCCCCCAGATATCTGGGCTTATGGCTGCATTATCCTTGTGACGAAGAGGTTTACGTCTATGTGGCCTAGATCGATGCTGGGTTGCGTTTTCCTCTCTGCGAGGATTTGCAGGAGCTCTGTTGCTATTAACGATAGGTCCTACGCAGCTAGTACCCAACACCATTAGGATGTGGATCGAGTTCAAATTCATGAGTTTACGTCAAGAATAGACGTATTCACTGGCTTTGTTCTGTTGTTTTTACCGACTGGCCGCCAGAGCGAACCACCTCCACCATTTCCAAACCAGGCGACCCAAGTTCAAAGAATGTAGAGGCCAGGCGTGGAATTGCAATGTCCACTTTCGGTTGGTGGACGACTTCCGCGTTACCAACTCCAACTACAAGAAATTCTACTTCTTTTGGAAGGGGAGCGTGACCTCGCCTTAAGCTGGACCTCAGTGCTCGTCCGCTTATTATTGGCGAGGGCCACCTCTTCCTCCTTCTCTTGAACGAAGGCAAGGAGCCTCTGCTCCTTCTGGAAATACTCCTCTCAAGCATGCTCCACCAGGAAAGCAGCCGACTCGACCTTATCCCTTAAGCCTGTCATCTGGTCAAGGGAGAACCCCAGACTCCGATACTGCTCCAACACGATAAGCATGTTAGTCTGCTTATCGGCGAGCTCCCCGACTATCCAACCGATCCCCACCTCCTCCCGGACGAGCTGACAACAGGAAGAAGGGGCAGAGTACAATTAGTTCAATGAAAGGTAAAAAGATGATTTGAAGATAAGTAAAGACAAAAGAACTTACTAGGGCGATCCACTCAAAATGCGTCCTCATGACCCCCTCAATGGCGGGCAGCTCTGAGGGAATCAAAGCCCTATCCCGAGGAGGAACAATCCCCTTGAGGTGATGCATGCACAAGTCCGGGTTACCCCGGAGAGTCTTCTGGTCGGAAATCTCCTCCTTTTGGAGATTCCCCCAAGGGGCCCAGACGCCCTTGGGGTTCACAGCCTTGGGCGGTTGGAATAAGCCCACTAGGGGGCAATACTCCCCGAGGGAAGTCTTCGAGGAGCTCGTGGCAGTTGGCCCCTTCTTCCGTGCCCCAGTCTCCTTAGGGGGATTGGGAGCACATCGATCGAAAGGAGGTGGGGCGACCTCTGCCTCCACCAAGGCGTTTTCCTTAGGGGCAGCAGGACCCTTAGGAGGAGCAGGGCGCTCTTCACCCGAACTCCTGGCCTTCTTGGCAGGAGTGGAGTTAGAAGCCACATCAACAGTGGTCTTCCGTGTAAAAGATCAGTAAATGTATTAGAAACCTAAGACTAAAACAGAGAAAAGAAAATACGAAAAGGCAGTCGCATACCTTGCGGGCGAACGCCAGTAGTGGTAGACGGACGATCCTCCTCGGATTTGCGTTTGGAGGAACGCCTGGAAGAAGGAGGAGGAAGGCTCAGTGACTCCTGGTCCGGAGACAACCCCGCCTTAGCTTGATTGGAAAATAGACCAATGATTTTGTGGCTCCGAACGCCTACAATCAACAGAAGAAAAAGTTAGAAAATTACCCAGTCAATAGAAACTGGCGAGGCCTGATGGATGCCCGCCAGCTCGAGCATCGATTTGGTTGTTTCCGCCACTAAACGGATCGAACAGAAGTTTGATTGCTTGTGCAACCGGAAGAAATTGTCGATGGCGTTCCGATCACTTCCTGTTAACTCCCCGAAGATAGGAGGAGTATCCCTTTCCGGTTGGAATAACTCCCAGGTCAAGCCCCCCTTGCAAAAGAAGTAGAATTTCTTGTGGAGGCAAAGGTCTCCCCACTTCTTTCCGATCGATGTGCTCCCAATCCTCCTAAGGAGACCGGGGCTCGGAAGAAAGGGCAAACCGCCACGAGCTCCCCGAAGACTTCCCTCGGGGTGTATTGCTCCTAGTGGGCTTATTCCAGCCACCCAAGGCTGCAAACCCCAAGGACGTCTGGGCCCCTTGGGGGAATCTCCAAAAGGCGTAGATTTTCCGACCAGAAGACCCTTCGGCGTAACCCAGACTTGTGCATGCATCACCTCGAGGGGATTGTTCCTCTTCGGGACAGGACTTTGATTCCCTCAGAGTTACCCGCCATCGAGGGGGTCATGAGGACGCATTTTGAGCGGATCGCCCTGGTAAGTTCTTTTGTCTTTACTTATCTTCAAATCATCTTTTTACCTTTCATTGAACTAATTGTACTTTTCCCCTTCTTCCTGTTGTCAACTCGTCCGGGAGGAGGTGGCGATCGGTTGGATAGTCGGGGAGCTCGCCGATAAGCAGACTGACCTGCTTATCGAGTTGGAGCAGTACCGGAGTCTGGGGTTCTCCCTTGACCAGATGACAGACTTGAGGGATAAGGCCGAGTCGACTGATTTCCTAGTGGAGCATGCTCGAGAGGAGTATTTCCAGAAGGAGCAGAGGCTCCTTGCCTTCGTTCAGGAGAAGAAGGAAGAGGCGCCCCTCGCCAATAATAAGTAGACGAGCACTGAGCTCCATCTTAAGGCGTCCAACCAGTACTCTGCGGAGGTGGAGGTGGCCAATGCTTGGCTGAAGGCTGAGCTTAAGGAGGCTGAGGCCCCGAGAGCCGCTGCTGAGGCTCAGAGGGTTGCTGGTGAGGAAAGGGGGAAAGCCCTGGAGAAGGAGTAAGAATAGTTCGACCTTCAGCTGAAGTCTGTCCCATCCCCCCAAAGCGTGGTCGAGGACTTTAAAAGGTTTGAGGAGTTTACCGACTGTGCCTTGGAGGTGATGAAGGTTGAAGTGGCTTCCTATCTCCAACTCCTAGTCGATGACATTCAGGCGATCAACCCCAACTTTCTTCTCCGGGAAGTCGAGTCCCTCAAGCCCATCCTCCAGAGCAACTTCCCCGCGGAGGCTCCCGCTGCTGCTGTCATCAAGGAGGTTGCCCCCGAAGTCGAGCAGGATACCTCCGTCCCTAAATAGCCCAAGTCCTGAAGTCTCCAACTCCTCGGCGATCATATCTTTATCTATATTTTCGATAATAGTTTTTTTTTTATCTTCCCTTGTATTTCGGGAATGTTTTGTAATTATTTTTTGATTTCAGACTCAGTTATTTTTATAATATTGAATTCCTTTATATTCATAAGCCTTTATTTTTATTTGACTTTGAATGTGTTGGTGATTCTTCCGATGTCTTTTTCATAATTACCTTCGACTTTCTCTTTGCTTTATAATGGTCTCGAACCTTAGGGTCTTTGACCTTTCTCTAGGCTTAGAATGACAAGTCTTTATAGAGTTATCTATTCCCCTCGTCAAGTATAAACCTTTTAAGGAAGACTATCATTTTCTGAACATGTGTTACCTTGTTAAGGTTTAGACATTCTGGAGTGTTCGCCTAATCCTGAGAAACGTGCCTGACTTTGGCGTCACGTCTTTTGCCTAACCTTGGTGTTAGGTCTTTAGCCTAATTTTGGCTTTAGGTCTTTTATTTTGCCTAACTTTGGCGTTAGGTCTTTCTCCTGACTTTGGCGTCAGGTCTTTCGCCTAATTTTTACTTTAGGTCTTTTGTTTTGCTTAACTTTGGCGTTAGGTCTTTCGCCTGACTTGGGCGTCAGGTATTTTGCCTGACTTTGGCATCAGGTCTTTCACCCAATTTTGATATTGTGTCTTTTATTTTGCCTAACTTTGGCGTTAGGTCCTTTGCTTGATTTTTGCGTCAGGTCTTTCGCCCAATTTTATATTGGGTCTTTTCTTTTGCCTAACTTTGCCGTTAGGTCTTTTGCCTGACTTTGGCGTCAGGTCTTTCGCCCAATTTTGATATTGGGTCTTTTGTTTTGCCTAACTTTGGCGTCAGGTCTTTTGCCTGACTTTGGCATCAGGTTTTCGATTAATTTTCATATTGGGTCTTTTGTGTTGCCTAACTTTGTTGCTAGGTCTTTCGCATGATTCGTTCATCAGGTCTTTCGCCCAATTTTGTTATCGAGTCTTTTTTCTTCGACACCTGATTCGGTCATTAGGTCTTTCGCCCAATTTTTATATTGGGTCTTTTTTCTTCGATTTGATTCGAGTAGTCATGCTTTATGAAGGAATGACTTTCTTTTATTGACATAACATTTTGATTACAAGTTAAGTATAAAACCTCCTTAAATGTTCGGAGTTGAATGGACGGGGTAACCTTTCGCCTTCTGTGGTTTCCAAATAGTAAGATCCTGGGGCGACAATATCTACTACCCAGCATGGTCCTTCCCACTTAGCTGAAAGCTTGTTTTGGATTTACAGTCTTGTAAATTCATTCCTTCGCATAACCATCTCCCCCACGAAAAATTGGTGAGCGCTGACTTTTCTGTTGAAGTATCGAGCGGTCGCTAGTTGCATTTTAACTTATGCCTTTTTTAATTGCCACCTCTTTTCTTATGCCAAGTCGAGGTCTATTCTGCGCTCGATTTCGTTTGCTTCAGTATTAAAGTGTAGGATTCTGTGGGTAGGCACTGCTATTTCGGCGGGTGCGACTGCTTCTGATCCATACACTAAACTGAAAGGTGTTTCTCCCGTGGCTGCTTTAGGCGTTGTTCGGATAGCCCATAGTACATTTTCCAGCTCTTCTGCCCAGTTTCTTTTAAATGCTTGAACCCGTTTTTTGAGCCTTGTTAGGATAACTTTGTTGGCTGCTTCAGCTTGTCCATTCGTTTGAGGATGATGCACTGAGCTGAACCTGTGATCGATATGGTATTCTTCGTGGAGCCATTTAAGTGCTTTCCCTACGAATTGTGGACCATTATCGCTGATGAGTATCTTGGGAACGCCCAATCGTGAAAATATGTTGATCTTCAAGAACTTGATCACTTGGAATTCCGTTGTAGAGGCCAAAGCTTTCGCCTCTATCCACTTGGTGAAGTAGTGTATCGCCACTATGATGTGTGTACGTTGCCCAATACTGATGGGAAAAGGACCCAATATGTCTATTCCCCATTGAGCAAAAGGACAGGCGCCCTCCATTAGGGATAGCAGTGTTGGTGGTCGACCAGATCGTGGCGCGAACTGTTGACAAGTCGCGCACTTCTATGTTAAATCAGCCGCATCTTTGCCCAAGGTTGGCCAATAGTAGCCTAATCTTAGATAGGGAGTTGAGTAGCCTCGCCTATAGAGTTCTCCATCTATGATCAGATAACTTGCTGAGAGGCGTCTTATCCTTGTGGATTTACCTTCTTCTTCTGAGAAAATTCCCTCTTTCAAGAAGTTCTGGAATGGAGTCATCCAGGTTACCTGTCCTTGAATTTTGAAGACCTCTGCTCGGTTGTCGAGAATCGAATATAAGGCTTGTTCCAGAAATTGCACGTCCTGAATTATAGTTCCTCCGAACACCATCTTGCTTAGAGAGTCTGCCATATGGTTCTCTTGGCGGGGAATAGACTCAATCGCGAAATTTGGGTTTTCAACGATGAGTTTCTTGGCAATGTCGAGGTACTTCTTCATCTTTACCCCTTGCTTCATAAGTGCCATTAACCTGATTGACAATTAGCTCGGAGTCACTTTTTGCCCTGAGTGAGGTTATGCCCATTCCTTTAGCAAGTCCGAGTCTAGTAATAAGTCTAGTACTCAGACTTGCTAAAGTCTAGTCCTTCTTTGATCTGCTTTGCCAATGGATTCTTTAATCGAGTAATTGTTGTGAACTCCACCTTCCAACTTAACGTGTACGCTACAAGGTTGGTCTTTCCAGGCTTATACTCCAACGTGTAGCTGAACTCCACTAAGAAATCCTGTCATCGAGTTTGCTTTGTGGAAATCTTCTTCTGTGTTTGGAAGTAGCTCGTAGCAACATTATCTATCTTTACAACGAACCGTGAACTGAGGAGGTAATGTCTCCATGTGCAAAGGCAATGCACCACCACAGTCATCTCCTTTTCATGGACAGTGTACCTTTGCTCGGCCTCATTGAGATTGTGTCTCTCAAACACTACTAGATGCCCATCCTGCATCAATACTCCTCCAATAACATAATTTGAAGCATCATTTTGTACCTATAATGTCTTAGTATAATCGGGCAATGCGAGCACGGGCTCCATAACTAGCTTGATCAGATCGAACGCCTTTTGTCATTCCACGGACCACTCCCAAATTTTGTTATTGTTGAGAAAATTCGTGAGTGACACTGTGATCTTCGAGTAATCCCTCACAAACCGTATGTAAAAATTCGCAAGGCCCATGAATAATTTCAACTTCGTCACCTTGGTTGGCGTTTGCCACTCGACAATGCATCGTATTTTCCACGGATCCATCCATACCTGTCCTCCTCCAACAATGTGGCCAAGAAATGGAAATTTCGCTTAGGCAAATGAGCACTTATCCCTTTTCACATAGAGTTCCTTATCCTGAATGACTTCAAAAACCTGCCTAAAGTGATCTACGTACTCGACCACAAATCATCGATGTACACAACCACAAATCGATCAAGAAATGGTTGTTATACTTTGTTCATAAACGTGCAAATTGTAGCCGGCACGTTTGCTAACCTGAATGGCATTGCAAAGAACTCATATCTCCCATAACCCGTTACACAAGTCGTCTATGGGTCATCTTCCTCGACAATCCGAACCTGATAATAGCCTAAACACAAATTTAGCTTCGTGAACCACCACGCCGTGCCTAAAAGAATTGAACAAGTCTGCAATGAGTGGAATGGTCTTCACTGTTGTCGGACGTCGGATCCGACTTTCCCCGACCCTTTTGAAAAATATTTTTAAATTTCGTTTTGAAATGTCGGGTCTTGGCGAGCAACAGGGCCGGTCGAGCGGGGTCATCAACCAGACCGAAAAAATTGAAAGTGTCACCACCGATTAATTGAAGGCTAATCAGAATCCTAAAATTGCATAGGGTACATGGAATTAGCATCCTAGGGCTTAGAAAGGTCTACGTCCAGAGAATCGAGTTCGGGTTTTTTATTACGTCTTAAAAGCTCGCAAGCTCATAATCCACCCTTTCGGTACTTTAGTTTGCTTTTATTTTTTTTTCAATTTGCCCGAATTGCCCGTTTTGATCATGCTTGGCCCAAAAAGACTATATGCATTTTATTTAAATTAAACAAACCTTTTACAAACAATTTTTTTTAAATAAACAAGAGAGAACTAAAGTTAATCGTGCTCGAAAAAAAAATGTTTTAACTCTTGAGTCATTTTAAATGTGTCAAAACATGCACGAATGATTTTTGAAGGTATTAAGCTCTTTGGACTAATTTGTCACATTTTGAGAAGTTATAGGATGTCCAAAAAAAATCTTGGGACCAAAATGCAATTTATTAAAATTTGAGCTGAATTGGACAAATATTTCGAAAATTGCAGAAATGACCCTAAACTATTCTGGACTTATTTGTACTACTTGGTAAAGTTCTAAAATAACCCGAAAATTATTCTAGACTTATTTGTAACATTTTGAAAAGTCATGGAATGTTCAGAAAAATTTAGGAATCAAAATTGTAGTTTTCGAAAAAATTATAACTGAACTGAATTTTTTTTTTTAAATTACAGAATTGACCCTAAACTATTCTATATTTATTTGTAACACTTGATAAAATTCCAAAAATAACCCGAAAATTATTCTAGACTTATTTGTAACATTTTGAGAAATCATGGAATGTCTAGAAAGTTTAGAAATAAAAATGTAATTTTTTTAAAAAACGAGTTGAATTAATTTTATTTTTTTTTGCACAAATGACCCAAAACTTTTCCGGTTTGGTTTATAACACTCGATAACGTCCCAGAAATGACCCGAGAGTCCAAGGATCGAGTTGTAACCTTTATCAAAGTTTGGGAATGACCTAAGTCATTTTTGTTTTTTAGATATACATAATATACATATATTATACATAATATATATATATATTATATATATAGATAACATAGATATAATATAAATCTATATTATACATATAGATATATATAGTATTACATAAACATAATATAAATATATATTATACACACATATATATATATATATATATATAGTAATACATAAACATAATATAAATATATATTATACATATAGATATATATAGTAATACATAAACATAATATAAATATATATTATACATATAGATATAATATCACATATATATTATACATATATATATATATAAATTAACAAGTATATTAGACATAAATATATAATATATGTGTATAAACTCTCAATTTCATTTCATATTTATAAAATACAAATATGATATTAAATATGAGAGAAATATACCTAACTCATTGGAGGTTAAAATACCGTATGAGAAACCGAGACTGATAATCACCGATAATTTTCACTCTTTTTTTTTTCTCTTATTCTCTCATGAAGATCACCATAGCTTCATCCTCCCTTTTCCCCTAGTTAATTAATTAATTAATAAAAACTTTTTTTTTAATAATATAAAAAAAAACGTTTTTTTTATAATAAAAAAATAAAATCTGTGAAAAAGAGGTAATTTTCCACCGTTGGAATATTTTATTATTTTTTTAATTTTTTTTTTAGTTTTCAAATATATATATGTGTATATATATATACTATATATATTTTTCAAATCTCGATTCCTCGCATACAGTATTTTGATCCCGAGCCAAAATCAGGTGTTTACAGTTGCCCCTCTTTGAGCACGCGCTCAGGGAAGTGATCTCATGAGTATGTGTTCAAAGACAAACAACTGATTTTGGCTTCTCTTTATTCATTATTTACATAGTAGACAAACATTATTACGCAACTTTCGGAAGCTAGACACCTGTAGTTCCCGATTGTTGATGATGATTTGTGGAGACTGAGCGTCTAAACGCTCATCAACTTGTGATTCCCAGACGTTGGACACATACAGGTCTTGGTTGTCGAGGATGACTTGCGGAGGTTGAACACCTCAAGACTCCGCTCGTCGGTCGACTTGTGACTCGTTGGGGATGATTTGCGGAGGCTGAACACCTAAAGGCTCCGCTTGTCGACTTGTGACTCCCAGAAGTTGGATAACTACAGGTTCTGGTCATCGAGGATGACTTGCGGAGGCTGAAACTAAAGGCTCAACTCGTCGGCTTTGTGATTCCCAGAAGCTGGATAACTACAGGTTCTGGTCGTCGAGGAAAATTTTGCGAAGGCTGAACACCTAAAGGCTCCGCTCGTTGTTTTGTAACTTTCAGAAGCTAGACATCTACAGGTTCTGATCGTTGGGGATGACTTGCGGAGGCTGAACACCTAAAGGCTCCGCTTGTTGGCTTGTAACTTTCAGAAGATGGACATCTATAGGTTCTGATCGTTGGGGATGACTTGCGGAGGTTGAGCACCTAAACGCTCCGTTCGTCGGTTTGTAACTCTCAGAAGTTGGATATCTACAAGTCCCGATTGTTGATGATGACTCGCGGAGGTAGAGCACCTAAAGACCCCGCTCATTAGCTTGTAATTCATTTTGGAGGTAAAAACCCTTCTCGAGATGTCTGACTGCTTGTGCGGACTTCACACTATGTTTTCTCATTAATAGACTTTGGAGTCCTTCTTGATGGAGTTCCCTAAAGTCATTCATGCTATGTTCACAATGTGTATCCATTCAAGTTGTCGAGGCATCTCAAATTAATGTCGATCACAACTTTTTTTTATTGCTACTGTGGGAAACAATGTCGTCCACTTTTGGGCATTTTGTTTTTTATTTTTTTATCAATTTATTTTCGTTCCTTTTTCTACTGTATTTTTTTTACCGCACCTCTCGACTCCCTTAATTTTTGCCTAGGTAGCCCTTTTGGGTTTTCAACCTAGCAGGGATTTGATTCCTTTCCTTTTGCCATGATCGCCATTTTTAGGGATTTTTAATCATGTCAATCCTCCCTAAATTTTGCCTAAACCGTCCTTTCGGGTTTTCGATTTAGCAGGATTTTCTCTCATTTTTGGAGGCTCGCTTTCTGATTACGAGATTTTTTTTTGCATCCACATTGATTGGATTGGGGAGTTCTCTGTTGTCCATGTCAGTGATGATCATGGCTTCCCAGCTAAAAATCTCTCTGATGACATAAATCCCTTCATGTTTACTTGCCCTGAGAGTCTGGATTGACTTAAAGTTTTTTTTTTGTTTTTATTTTTAGTTCTCTCGCTTTTCTATTTTTTTGCTACGTTTTTTTTTACCGCACCTCTCGGTTCTCTTAATCTTTGCCTAGATTTCCCTTCGGGTTTTCAACCTAGTAGGGATTTTATTCCTCTCCTTTTGCCATGATTGTCCTTTTGGGGATTTTCAATCGTGCCACTCTTCCCTAAATTTTGCCTAAACCGCCCTTTCGGGTTTTCGATTTAGCGGGAATTTTCTCTCACTTTTGGAGGTTCGCTTTATGGTTACGAACTCCTTAAGGATAGTATTTTCTGACTGCGTCCATATTGATTGGACTGGGGAGTTCTTGGTTGTCCATGTCGGTGACGATCATGGCTCCTATGCTGAAAGTTTCTTTGGCGTCATAAGACCCTTCATATTTAGGCACAAAGTTGCCCCGAGAGTTTGGATTGACTCGAATTTTTTTTCCTGAGAATTAGATTGCCTGCTTGTAATTCTCTTGGACTGACTTTCCTGTTAAATGCACGAACCATGCATTGCTGGTACAAACGCCCGTGGCACTGCGCGATGAGTCGACTTCCATCTATGAGGTTTAATTTCTCGTATCTGCATCTCGCCCATTCTGACTCATCCATCACTGCTTCAGCGAGGATTCGAGATTTCTACTTCTATTGGCAGCACGACTTCAGTCCCGTAAACAAGGGAAAATGGGGTTGACCCTGTTCGTACCTGTATTAAGGTCATGTATGCCATGAATGCCCAAGGCAACTTATCATGTCAGTCCTTTAATTGTTGCTTCCACTGCGTCATTCATTTGTGGGCGATATGGAGATGAATTTTTATAGTTGACCACAACTCATCGACCAATTTAGATTTCTGGCATTGCTGGTGATGATTGACTTAGGCACCCCATGATGCACGATGATGTCATGGCTGATGAAAAATTCAATGGCCTTTGTCATTATTGATGCCAGGGTAATAACCTCTATTCTCCTGGTGAAGTAATCAATTGCAATCAATATGAATCGATGACCGTTGGATGCCTTTGGAAAAATCATGTTGATTACATCGATGCCCCGTATTGAGAAAGCCCGTGGGGAAGTCCTGGAATAGAGCTCGTGCAGTGACGCGTGGATTTGGTCTGCGTACACTTGACATATGTGATATTGTTGGGCATGTTTTCTACAGTCAGCCGTCATGATGAATCAAAAGTACCCAAGTCTTGCACGTTCATGTGTGGGCCGCAACAACCTTCGTGAATTTCTTCCATTAGATGCTCAGCTTCTCTAGCATTCACGCATCTCAAATGGGTATAATCGGGTTACTAGGAAATTAATTGCAAGTTATTCCTCGCATGACCATTCAGTCATTTTCCTGTGTCTTTCTCTGGAAACTCCGTACACCAGGTATTTTTTATCTGAGTGAGTCATGGTTGACCGTTTGATTCTTCGATTGTACAACAATAGGCTAAAACCTTTTTGATTTTGATCTTCATTCGCAGTTTTTGGTTTCCCAGAGAAATTTTACTCATGGGTGCGAGTGTTGCCAATTTTCTTTTTAACGCAAGGACGCAAATAAGAACACAAGGTGATCGCTGGTCTGCTTCTCTTCTTCGCAGCTTTCATCCCCGTGGTGATGACGTTGCTGGCGTCATTGTTGTTGTCCCTCCATGGGTTTCTCCACCCTTCAAGGAATCCGATCAGTTGGTCGTACTCTGCTTTACCGTGACGAAAATTTCCGTTGTGACTACATTTCAAGCATTTCGATCGATGCCGCCAACAATGGTGTCTCTTTGCATCGACAACGACGACTTCCCTGTTGTCAAACTACGACAAGCATCAATAATGTCATCTCCTCTGCAGGAGTTGACAACGACGTTTGTCCCGTGTCAACAATGGTGACTCTTATGCAGGAGTCAACAACGGCGTCTTCCCCGTGTCAACAATGACATCTTGATGGCGTCTCCCCTGTGTCAACAACGACGTCTCTTCATCTCTATTTAAGCCGCATCTGCTTCATCTCGATCAAACGACAGGGAGTTGTTTTTCTCATCTCCTTTACTTTGTAAAACAACATTCCCTCCATCGGTGGTCGAATGTGGTCTAGTGGCGTGGGTCGGTTTGACTCCGATTGCCACTTATTCTGAGCGAGGTGTAACATAGAAGATGAACTCAATTCTGACGATGAGAACCTCGACGTCCCTCCTTGCTGCGGTACCCATTAATTATCTCTGGTCCTTTCCTTGATCAGATAGTTGCATAAGTCGATTCTTCCTCAGGTAACGGGTTTTTCTCGGAGTAGATATCGTTTTTCCTGATCATACTCCTCACTCATTGCATTCAGGAATTGATACAATTTGGCATCTGCTTGATTTTGTGTTCCAAATTGCAATATCGTGTGAGTCAACTGATCCTTCTCCGTAATGAATAGAGTCAGATTCGGCAAGGGTGCCCCACTAACGAGTGGACGATCAAAAAGGCATAAGGGAGCTTCATAAGCAGAGCTCCAATGGTGATACCCGTTGAAAATAAGCCTTACAAGCCCTCGTGAGCATCAATGTCATCGAGTTGGATCACTTGTGGTGGGCCTGTGAATGAAACGGCGAGGAGAGGAAAGAATAATGTCCCTGAACTTTCGGCTAAACATTTCCTCCAAGCGACTTCATAATCTTTGAAATTAAGATGAAAACTCAATCCTAAAAGTGTATTTGTCCTTCGAGGTGTGGGAAGGTCATATGTGGGAGGTGGGCCTTGGTCAAGATGGCCATATGTGGGAGGTGGAGCTCCGTCAGGATGGCAAAACTGCATGATATGGATTGATGAGGTGCCACGACAGTAGTGTTCCTCGGGAAGATGAGGTTGGGGATACTGTGGTAGTCACAGTTGCCTGTAATTCAAAAGAGCAAAATCTGCTCGGCCTGGGAGGTCATGTCAATGATTGACTGCACTGTGCGGGAACTCATGACATGCATGGTCTGTTCTAGTTGGATGATTCTCTCTTCTTGTTCTTGAGGTGCTGGAGTCGTGGAATGTCGCATGGATTCCCGAAAACCTAAATTCAAAATACCGTAGTAAGAAGGATGAATACACAATTGATCATGCATGATTGATTTCAAAAATTCTGCATGTATGGCAAAGTTTTTTTTTTCAAAAATACTTTAAAAGGATTTGGTCAATCGATGTGTAGTTCTTAAGACGTTTCACATGACGACGCAGCTCGTTGAGTGCATTTGTTGATTGTTCCTTGGTTCAAACGAAGATAGATGACATGTATTTTGAAATATTTTTTATTTGCCTCGTTCTTCGTATGAACTGTCAAGGGTGTCATTCAACTTAGCAATGTTGCCCCCACATTTTTCCAAGGTGCTCCCACATTGCAAGAATGACGGTGCTTGTTCGCGTCTATCCCCGATGATCTTCTCTGGGTCGAAAGACGGATTTGCAGGTGTCGAATGGAACTTGTGAACGTATTCCGTCGTTGTTTAATCACGCAAATGCGTTTTCAATATTCCAGTATTCAGACAAAGCGTTTAAGGAGAATCCAATTGACTATGTAGTTTACGAGCTCGTGAACCTCATCAATCTTCTTGTTCACGTATTTCTGATTCCCTTTTGTCATGGCTTTCCATATTCGGACCATTTTGACCGTAGGGGGCTGTATGGCCTTAATGTGAGGGCAATGATGTTTTTCATCCTTACCAAAGATGGTGCGTGAAACGTCTTAAGGATAAAAGATTGAAATGAACGGAATTTACATTTTTGTTTTTGAAAAATGCAATGCAAGTGCGATAATTTAACTTCATTAGTAAGACTCGTATTACATTTACAACAGTGTGGAATATATACTACAAAAGACCAATCATATACATGTCATGATCTATGGCCAAAATAAAACACATTTACATCAATGGGCAAAACTTCTTCATGGGACAAATTTCTTCATGGGTTGTGGGTCAATCTCATATCCAAATACTTGGGCTGAATTCTCATTTACATCAGTTGGGCCCAAAAATGAAAATACACACAAAACTGGTAAAGACTAAACACGGTGTGAAGCTTTTGTTCTAAATGGATGGGATTTCTAGGTCCTCTGAACCAGCGGAACCTCACCTCCTAAAGAGGATCATGGGCCCATTCCGATCATCTAGTTGAGTTGTTTGAGTGCGCGCCGGCAGTCCAAACCGCTCCGGGCGCATTCTCCTACTAAAGTCCCTAAGGTCTTAATGTGCTCCAGGTCCGAGCGGGTAATGGTAACCAGCGTGGTGTGTGCAAAACAAGAGCAAACAGTCAAAATGGAATTAATTTATTACAATTACACCACCTTTGGGACAAAATTTGAAACTGCAAGCATGAGCAAACGGTCAAAATGGATATGGCAAAAATATAATATGGCAAAGCAAACATGACAAAGCTTAAACCCTCTAAAAGAGGTCCCCAGCGGAGTCGCCAAATTGTCGTGAGTGACGCTGTGACCTTCGAGTAATCCCTCACAAACCGTATGTAAAAGTTCGCAAGGCCCATGAATAGTTTCAACTCCGTCACCTTGGTTGGCGTTTGCCACTCGACAATGCATCGTATTTTCCACGGATCCATCCACACCTGTCCTCCTCCAACAATGTGGCCAAGAAATGGAAATTTCGTTTGGGCAAATGACTTCGAAAACCTGCCTCAAGTGATCTACGTACTCGGCCACACACCATTGATGTACACAACCACAAATCGATCAAGAAATGGTTGTTATACTTTGTTCATAAACGTGCAAATTGTAGCCGACACGTTTGCTAACCTGAATGGCATTGCAAAGAACTCATATCTCACATAACGCGTTACACAAGTCGTCTATGGGTCATCTTCCTCGACAATCCGAACCTAATAATAGCCTAAACACAAATTTAGCTTCGTGAACCACCACGCCGTGCCTAAAAGAATTGAACAAGTCTGCAATGAGTGGAATGGTCTTCACTGTTGTCGGACGTCGGATCCAACTTTCCCCGACCCTTTTGAAAAATATTTTTAAATTTCGTTTTGAAATGTCGGGTCTTGGCGAGCAACGGTTCCGATCGAGCGGGGACATCAACCGGACCGAAAAAAATTGAAAGAGTCGCCACCGATTAATTGAAGGCTAATCAGAATCCTAAAATTGCTTAGGATACATGGAATTAGCATCCTAGGGCTTAGAAAGGTCTACGTCCAGAGAATCGAGTTCGGGTTTTTTATTATGTCTTAAAAGCTCGCAAGTTAATAATCCGCCCTTTCGCTACTTTAGTTTGCTTTGAATTGTTTTTTTCAATTTGCCTGAATTGTCCGGTTTGATCATGCTTGGCCCAAAAAGACTATATCCATTTTCTTTAAATTAAACAAACCATGTACAAACAATTTTTTTTTAAATAAACAAGAGAGAACTAAAGTTAATCGTGCTCGAAAAAAAATGTTTTAACTTTTAAGCCATTTTAAATGTGTCAAAACATGCACGAATGATTTTTGAAGGTATTAAGCTCTTTGGACTAATTTGTCCCATTTTGAGAAGTTATAGGATGTCCAAAAAAAATATAGGGACCAAAATGCAATTTATTAAAATTAGAGCGGAATTGGACAATTTTTTCAAAAATTGCAGAAATGGCCCTAAACTATTCTGGACTTATTTGTAATACTTGGTAAAGTTCTAAAATAACCCGAAAATTATTCTAGACTTATTTGTAACATTTTGAAATGTCATGGAATGTCCAGAAAAATTTAGGAATCAAAATTGTAATTTTCGAAAAAATTATAGCTGAACTGAAAATATTTTTTTTTAAATTACAGAATTGACCCTAAACTATTCTATATTTATTTGTAACACTTGATAAAATTCCAAAAATAACCCGAAAATTATTCTAGACTTATTTGTAACATTTTGAGAAATCATGGAATGTCTAGAAAAGTTTAGAAATAAAAATGTAATTTTTTTAAAAAACAAGCTTAATTTAAAAAAAAATCAAAAATTGCACAAATGGCCCAAAACTCTTCCGGTTTGGTTTATAACACTCGATAACGTCCCAGAAATGACCCGAGAGTCCAAGGACCGAGTTGTAACCTTCATCAAAGTTTGGGAATGACCTAAGTCATTTTTTTTATTTTTATTTTTTTACATATACATAATATACATAATATATATATATATATTATACATATAGATATATGGGTTAATAGTCACAGTGCCCCCTAAAGTTTGGTCGAAATTTAAGAATCCCCCTTAAAGTTTAAAATTTGAAATTTAAGTCCTAATGTTTGGACGAAATAAAAAATTCCCCCTTTCCGTCCTAAGTCCGTTTATTTGAAACGGTAAACTGACACGTGCCTAGCACGTGACTTCACTTAAATTTCAAAGACTAAAATGCCCTTAAGTCCTAAGTCCGGTTCTGTGTTTTGTTCTTGTTTCTTCATCTTATTTACTCATACATAAGCAGACCCACAAGACTGAGCCATTAACATTCCTCAAATCCCACCGCCTCTCATCGGAACTCCTTTCCGATTTCTTCAACACCCGAGGACCAGCAGGGCCAACCCTCCGAGCTCGAACTGCCATTGATGACAGACCGAGCTGTTTCAGGTACCCTACACCAATGGATGCATTGCATTACCTTCCAAAGGCCATCGCTGGCCAAAAAAATGAAATCGGTGCTTGAGTCTACCGTCTTGACAAAGATGTCGGGTTCGGAAGTGATATGCTCCTTCACCTTCTCATCTCCAAATGCCCTCGTCATAGCCAAGATCCCATCCACCACCGTTATGTGATAAATCAATCGTCTGCCTCCGTTTACGTTGTGAGGAAGCGGCGGCTAGTGAGATCTGTTGATATAAAAAATGGAATTGCAGAGAAGATAATAGATATTAGGTCAGAAGTCCCCCTAGAAAATTGGCTCTGATGCACACAAATTGGGTAACCATCATATTTAAGGCCTCATGACCCTGGAAGAAAGACACATAAGCCTATTACTGATGGATACTTCTGAAATCCAAAAAATAGATGATGAGGAATAGCAAACAGAATCTTTGTTCAAACCAACAAAACCATCCATGAAGCTTGACTAGGAGTATCTGCATAACATCAGTAGACAAACCCAGGTTGAGAAAAGGGGTCCCCAATTATTATTAGATCCAAAACATAGAATTGCAGAGAAAAGGACAGTGGGTAAGAAATCCCTCTAGAACAAATTCTGATGCGTACGGATCTTGGCAACGATCAAAATTAGTAAACCTACCCCAGAAACAACTCTTCATCTACCATGAGCAGGAGATAGTATATTAGAGAATGTTCTCCAATCTCCAAAAATAGAAATATCTGAGAAAATTAATATTGGAGAGCAAGGAATGTCCAAACAGAATTTCCATAAGCATACACAAGTATCCAACGATTTTCACAAACCTCGAGCAAGATCAAGTTATCGGAAGTAGATATAGACACCAGTCCGGGTTTAGATAAACGTTGCCAATTAGAGTAAGAATAGCAGAGAAGATGATAGTATCGCTGGTAAGAGGAGAAGATCTGGGTCGCATTGTTCATGGAAAGAAGAAGCACAGTAACCTAGGGGCATTTTTGTCTTTTCAATTTAAGTCAAGTCACGTATTAGGCACATGTTCGGTTTACCGTCTCAAATAAACGGACTTAGGACGGAAAGGGGGAAATTTTTATTTCGTCCAGATATTAGGACTAAAATTTCAAATTTTAAACTTTAAGGGGGATTCTTAAATTTCGACCAAACTTTAGGGGTCACTTTGACTATTAACCCTAGATATATAGATAACATAGATATAATATAAATATATATTATACATATAGATATATATAGTAATACATAAACAAAATATAAATATATATTATACATATAGATATAATATCACATATATATTATACATATATATATATAAATTAACACGTATATTAGACATAAATATATAATATATGTATATAAACTCTCAATTTTATTTCATATTTATAAAATACAAATATTATATTAAATATGAGAGAAATATACCTAACTCATTGGATGTTAAAACACCGTACGAGAAACCGAGACTGATAATCACCGATAATTTTCACTCTTTTTTTTTTCTTCTATATTTTTTTTCTCTCATTCTCTCATGAAGATCACCATAGCTTCATCCTCCCTTCCCCATTTGAATCAACGTAGCCTCTCATTTATAGAGAAAATGTATACATATTTAATTAATTAATAATTTTTTTTAATAATATAAAAAAAAACGTTTTTTTTTAATAATAAAAAATAAAATCGGTGGTAAAGAGTCCCTTTTCCACCGTTGGAATTTTTTATTAATTTATTAATTTTTTGTTTTCAAATATATATATATGTATATATATATATATGACATATATATATACTGTATATATTTTTCAAATCTCGATTCCTCGCATACGGAATTTTGATCCCGAGCCAAAATCAGGTGTTTACAACTGTTAGCTTGGTTAAGGTCCGATAATCAATGCACACGCGAAGCGTACCATCATACTTCTTTAGGAACATAATTGGTGCACCATATTGGGACTTTGATGGCTAAATGTGCCCCACTTCAAGCAGATCTCTCAACAACTTCCTCAGTTCTTCCAACTCTGGAGGTTCCATGCAGTATGGTGTCATTGCAATGGTACGAGTTTGTAGCACTAGGCTCGATCTGATGGCCCACCTCTCTCTTAGGCGACAACTTTTGGGGTAGTCGGTCGGGCATGGTATCGGTAAACATGTAAAGGAGCTCTAGCATTTTCTTCGGCACATTCTCTTCCCCACTTGATCATTCATCTTCCTTCAAGGCAGCAAGGAACGTCACCTCCCCTTTCTGCACTCCCCGATTTAGTTGCATCATCGAGAGCATCTTCAACCCACGACTTCCTATGCTTTTCACCAACACCACACATTATTTTTGTGGATTCAATACACAAATAGCATTTTCAAAAGGAACCAACAAAGCGTTGATACGATCGAAGAATTCCAACCCAACTATGAAATCATAATCATCCAATGGAATTACCTAAATGTCTTCCTTTCCGGACCAAGGACCAACTTGGATTTCCACCTCTTTGGCCACGCCGCCTGGCAACTTGTTAGGAGTTTACTTTCTTTAATCAACTCGATCGTTTCTCCACTTTCAACCCACTTTCTCTACGACCTCTTTTGATATGAATAAGTCTGTTGCATCTGTATCAACAAGTGCGCTCATGAATGTGCTCGCGATCTTTACATCCACTAACATCAAATTTTTCTTGTTGTACTTTTTTATTGAGCCTAACATCTTGATTGCCTCAAGTCTAGTCTCTTCTATTGTTTTTTCCTTCGCCTCTCGAGTAATGGAAGAGTTCTTCTTCTTCATGGAACATTTTTTGCCCTTGTGATTCCCGTCGCATAGGAAACACTTCAGGGGTCCCGACTGACACTCCTTCCTACTAGAGTCGCCAGTTTGAATGACTTTTCCCTTCTCAAGTTGATGAGGTTTCTTGGACTTATCTCCGCCACCAACTTCTTTGCCCTTTCCCTTGGAATCGGTTTTGGTTTCCCGCTTGTACTCTATCAAGGATTCACACACTTGCAATGCTACCTTCAAGTCCAATATGTCCCGCCTTTGAAACTCTTAACCAACCCACAGTTTGAGTCCGTCCCTGAAGTGATGGAAGCCCTCCTTCGAGTCTAACTTTGGGACGGAAAGTAAGATATTTTGGAACTCCTGAATATACTCTCGCAAATCACCCTTCTGCATGAGATGTCACAGCTTACTCCAAGCTTCCTCAACAACATACTCTAGGTAGAATGTGTTTCAAAATTCACTCTTGAACTCCTCCCATATTGTGATGGGTTCGTTTTTCTCATCATAGGACCTGTTTGTCCACCACATCAAAGCATCCTCAATAAGATAAAACGCAATAGTGCTAACCATGCTTTTCAACTCCTTGATGTGCATCAAGAGAAAATATTGCTTCATCGTGTAAAGGAAATTGTCCACTTCCTTAGCAGAATCATCCCCCTTGAACTTAGACGACTTTTGCACATTAGGCTGTGTGGAATGCTACATATTGATGATATGTCTTGCCATGGCTACCTGACAATTGACAATCTCCTTAACCTTCTTCTGCAACTCATGGATCTGATCTTGCAACGTGTCCTGCACCTCAGTGATCTGACCTTGGAACATGCCAGTGCGTGCATCCATAGCAGAGATTGCCTCAACCTCCGATTGTTGATAGCACTCGATCTGGACCTCAACATTGCCCATGTGAGTGGCGTGACTTTCTAGGATGTCTCGATCCTTAGCGATAACATCCTCCACTCTCCCAACTCGGACCTCCAATCCAGCAATAACACGTCTTGAACGACTCCTACCCCATTATTGCTTGGAATTCTCTACAACAACAACAACAACGTTCTTGTCACCAACGACCATTATCCTCATTTCGGTGGTATACGACCGAGAGCCAAAGCATCAACCTGTAAGAAATCGGCAGTGGGAGTTATCAAATTAAATTGTGATGCGTGTTGGTGTTCGAGAACGTTGAACGGAGGAATATGAGTGCTTGCTCATGACTTGAATGGCACAGTAGTTTGGAGGAATGCACAAACGGTTCAATGCTAAGAAATGATAACTCAAATCGAACTCACAAGAATGTTTAACTTTTGTTTATTACTTTGAGTCAGACTTTAAACCAAAAACAACAATACCTTTATATAAGCATTATACAAACAAGAACAGTAAAAACTATTAAAGAAGACTCTTAACCTTTTATCTACTATATGACTCTTGACCTTTCATCTACAAAAAGACTCTTGACCTTTTATTTTCCTCCATTAACTTGTAACTTCAAGACTCACTAAAAACAACATTTAATGTTTATTATTCAACGAAACTCCCCCGTAAACTTAAATGCTTCTACCATCTGTCATGCCAATTATTTTGTTGAATTTGTTGAAATATACTTTCGGCAACAGTTTTGTGAAGATATCCGCAACTTGATCCTGACTTGCCACATGCACCAATTCCACACTTTTGTCCTTAACATGATCTCGGATAAAGTGAAAATGAACAATGATGTGTTTGCTTCTTTCATGGTTCACTCGGTTCTTTGCTAACTCAATTGCTTATTTATTGTCAACTTGAATCATAGTTGCACCTTGTTTCTTTAGCTCCATCTTGCTCAACAATTTTCTAATACATATAGCATGACATACACAAAAAGATGCTTCAACATATTCAGCTTCACATGTCAAGAGTGTCACGATCGGTTGCTTCTTTGAAAGCCAAGTAAACGCAGTATCTCCCATAAAAATAAGGTCATCAACATAAAGAGCAACAAATAACACGTTACCTCCATTCTTCTTTACGTAAAGAGCATGCTCATAGGGACATTGCTTGAACCCATTCTCCTTGAAATATGAATCAATACGTGTATTCCATGCCTGTGGTGCTTGCTTCAACTCGTAAAGTGCCTTTTTCTCTTCTCCGACTTTTATGTACCCAGGCGGTTGTTCGATGTAGACATCTTATTTGAGCACACCATTCAAGAATGCCGATTTGACATCCATTTGAAATATTGGACATTTGAATTGAGAAGATTGTGAAATGAGTAATTGGATTGTGTCCATCCTTGCAACAGGAGCAAATACCTTGTCATAATCAATTCTTGCATTTTTCTTGTATCCTTTTGCAACAAGCCGCGCCTTGTACCGCTCTATCTCGCCTTGAGCATTCATCTTTTTCTTGAACACCTACTTTACACCAATAGTCTGACTTCCTTCCCGCAATTCTACTAGCTCGCATGTGTTGTTGCGGTCAATCGCTTTAATTTCCTCGTTCATGGAAGTTTGCGACTTCTTGTCTCGCACCGCCCCATCAAAACTAATATTTTCAGCATCTACCAAAAGACATACAATGTGTGCCTCATTAGTTTTTTTTGCCTCATTAGTTGAATCATACAAATCTTGCAAACTTCGAGTCTTGGGTTGTAGTGGTTCACCTTCATCATCGGTAGTTTCAGAATCTTGTTGTTTGCTTGTTGATGCAACGACGAATGATTTTCCAACTTTGATGACAACTTCGGTCGAATTGTTCCAGACCCATTCACTCGCTTCATTTACTCGCACATCACGACTCACCATCACCTCCTTATTTATCGGGTTGAATAGCTTGTACCCTTTTGTCTTCTCATCATACCCAATAAAAATGTACATTTTGCTTTTGCCTTCGAGCTTCGTTCTTTGTTTATCCCGTACGTGGGCATAGGCCACACTACCAAACACTTTAAGATGAGAAACTGCTGGCTTATGTCCGCTCCACGCCTCTTGTGGTGTTTGATCTTGTAACTTCAAATGTGGACATCGATTTTGTACATAGACAACACATTGAACGGCTTCCGCCCAGAATTTCTTTGGCATCTTCTTGCTCTTGAGCATTGATCAAACCATGTCGAGAATAGTCGGATTCTTCCTCTCAGCCACACCATTTTGTTGAGGAGAGTATGACGCAGTTAGAAATCTCCTTATGCCTTGCTCCTCGCAATACTCCATGAAAACCGTTGAAGTATATTCACCACCTCCATCAGATCGTATGGCTTTGATGTGTTTACCAGTTGCCTTCTCCACCATCACTTTGAACTTCTTGAACACCTCGAATGTATCAGATTTTTCTTTCAAAAAATAAACTCACGTTTTTCGTGAGAAATCATCGATAAAAGTAATGAAGTACCTTTTACCGCTGAAATATTTGGGGTTGATTGGTCCTCATATGTCGGTATGAACCAATTCGAGAATATGTTTTGTTTGATAAATTTCTTTCCTTAGAAATGAGGTTCTTGCTTGCTTGCCAAGCACACATTCTTCACAAAATTTGCCCTCATAGTCCATGTACAACCCGTGCACCATGTCTTGTTTGCTAATTTTTTTATACCTCCATGATGTAGGTGACCAAAGTGGAGATGCCATAGAGATGCCTTGTCTTATACGTTGACTTTTAAACATTCTTCTCGCACGCATCTCAAATTTAGTTTGTACATCCGATTTCTTCCCATCTCGACTAGAGCAACTGTACGCCCATGCTTATCCTTCAAGTGTAGTACCCGATATTTTATGAGTATCGAGTAACCTTTCTCCGTGAGTTGTCCCAAACTAAAAATATTGGTCTTGAGATCTGGTACATAATAAACATCTTGGATTGACTCTATCAACCCATCCTTTCGTAAGTAACAAATTGTACCTTGACCATTGACTTCCACCTTTGAAGCATCTCCAAACGACACATGACCATCTTCAATATTTTGAATCTTTTTGAATAAGTACTCATGACCGCACATATGGTTGCTTGCCCCCAAGTCGAGATACCACAGCGTGTCATTGCTGATGTTGTCTTCCTTTTGAGCCATCAAGAGAAATTTGGCATTCTCTTCATTTCCAAGGCCAAGTTAGTTGTTTCTTACATCTTTTTATCGACTCGACAATTTTCGCAAGATGCCCCACTTTACCGCAACTATAACATTTGTAGGAGTAGCAATCCTTCGCATAGTGACCATACTTGTGACACTTGTAGCACTCGATATTTGAATAGTTCGACCAACCACCTCTTCCTCGACCGCGTTCTCTTCCGCGCCAGTTTGGTTGACTCAACTGTTCCTTCTCCTTATAGTATCCTTCATGACTGTCGCGACCTCTTCCACGACTTCCCCAGTTTCCACGGCCACACCCTCTACCTCTTAAATTTTGAGAATAGAGTACCTTTTCGTCTTTAATTGTCACCTTGGTTTGGAGTGCTTGCTCTAGTGTCTCCTCCTTGTTTTTCTTCTTATATTGTTCATGTGCCTCGAGAGAACCGGCAAGCTCGTCGACTGTAAGCATCGCAAGATCCTTTGACTCTTCTATCGCACACACAACATTCTCAAAATTGTCGGTTAAAGATCTCAAAATCTTCTCCACAACTCGTGTACCAGTTATCGCTTCACCATTACGAGTAAGTTGGTTTACCATGACTTGTACATGCGTGATATAGTCAGATAAAACTTCTGACTCATTCATCTTCATGCTCTCAATTTCGCCACGAAGAGTTTGGAGACACACTTCTTGTAATATATCCCACGCTTCTTTTGAAGTAGTTGCACCGACAATATTCTCAAAGCTTGACTCGTCAACGGCACAGAACAACCTGTATAGTGCTGCATTATCCTTCGATCGCGTCTCTTTCAACGCCTTATTTTGAGCCGCTGAATATCCTGTGGTAATTTCTGGTTCTTCGAAACCTTCTTTGACCACCTCTCACGAATCTTGAGATCCAAGAAGATCTTTCATTTTAATGCTCCAATTATCATAATTCCCCTTCGTTAGTCGTGGTAACGACATTTGACCCGTCACACTCTCCATTGACTCTGATACCAATTTGATAACTCAAATCAAACTCACAAAAATGTTTAACTTTTGTTTAATAATTTGAGTCATACTTTAAACTAAAAACAACAATGTCTTTATATAGACAATATACAAACAAGAACAATAAAAACTATTAAAGAAGACTCTTAACCTTTCATTTACTATATGACTATTGACCTTTCATCTACAACAAGACTCTTGACCTTTTTATTTTATTCCATTAACTTCTAACTTCAAGACTCATTAAAAACAACATTTAATGTTTATTATTCAACAAGAAATGTAATCGAACTAATTCCAGGCAAAGGGACATACTGAAAGAACATAATTACGATAAGGATGTACTTAGTGCAGCAAGAACCATAAGGAACTTCATCTTGAGGGTCACTTCAAGGAAGTCTGCGAACTAGGTAACAACAAAAGTGAGAATGAGGTTAGTTATTATTACTTTTACAATTAGTAGGTCATCTTAATCGTACATAATTAATTAATAGTCCAACAAATTGCTCACTATTATACATATATATATATAAAGAAATTTATTTTTGATTTTCATCGTTAGTTACTATGTTTCTCCAATAATAGAATTCTTGGTCTTGTTCCCTCAGTATAAGTCGGTCCCCGTTCCTCATTTGTCGGTATGTCTCTCCTTCACTGCTCCGTCGTCTATTGTTCTTCGCGAAGATTTGATCTCTGCATTGTTTTGGAGGAAGCTCAGAAATGTCCAACCAGGATCAGGAAGTTTACGTGGGTTCCATCGATCAGGGAACCACCAGTACGAGGTTCATCATCTACGACCGCAATGCACGTCCAGTCGGCGCTCACCAGGTCGAGTTCACTCAGTTCTACCCACAAGCTGGGTAAGCATAATTTCATCTCTTCATCCTACCATGTCATATTCTCCGTCAAGAGTGCATTTTTTCCAACGTCGTAAGTTGATTGTGTGGTGGTTGCAGATGGGTGGAGCATGACCCGAGGGAAATACTGGAGAGTGTTAAAGTATGCATCACGAAGGCACTGGATAAGGCCACTGCTGATGGGTTCAACGTGGATGGAGGGTTGAGTGCCATTGGCATCACTAATCAAAGAGAGACCACCCTTGTTTGGAGCAAATCCACCGGGAATCCTCTCTACAATGCCATTGTCTGGATGGACGTCCGTACGAGCTCCATCTGCAGGCAGATCTCGACTTTCGATTACCTTTTTCTATTTATCAATCTTGAGAATTTTTTTATTCATGGTCATGAGACCATCCTCTCACTCATACTGTGTTTCAGACATGATGATCTCTTTGCAGGAGATTAGAGAACGAATTACCAGGAGGAAAAACCCATTTCCTGCAGTCCAGCGGGTTGCCAATCAGCACATACTTCAGTGCTGTCAAACTTCTATGGATGATGGGAAATCTTGCCCAAATCGAGGAGGCCATAGAGAAAGGGGATGCCCTCTTTGGGACCGTCGACTCCTGGCTCATATGGAACCTTACGGGAGGTCTAAATGGCGGGAAACATGTGACCGATGTGTCCAATGCATCACGAACAATGCTAATGAATCTCAAGACTCTTCAGTGGGACAAGTCGATCCTCGAATGTCTAGGAATCCCTGAAGAGATCCTTCCTAAAATTGTTAGCAACTCTGAAGTTATTGGATCGGTGGCCAAAGGCTGGCCCATCCCTGGTGTCCCCATCTCAGGTTGTCTTGGTGATCAGCATGCAGCAATGCTGGGACAAGCATGCAAGTACGTTATCTAATTAGTTTCTGCGTGTATGAATCAAACATGTTTGGTTTTGTTCAGAACATGGTTGGATCCTGTTCATGCAGGAAGGGTGAAGCCAAGTGCACGTACGGAACCGGTGCATTCATACTCTTAAACACCGGGCAGGACATGTACCGCTCGACTCACGGGCTCTTGAGCACCTTGGCGTTCAAACTGGGTCCTGAAGCCCCAATCAACTACGCTTTAGAAGGTTCGATCGCGATAGCTGGGGCTGCAGTCCAGTGGCTGAGAGACGGGCTTGGGATTATTAACTCAGCTTCTGAGATCGAGAGACTTGCACTCCAAGTTGAATCCTCTGGTGGAGTCTACTTCGTGCCTGCTTTTAATGGCTTGTTTGCACCGTGGTGGAGGGACGATGCGCGTGGTGTATGTGTCGGGATCAGTCGGTTTACACACAAGGCCCACATTGCTAGAGCAGTCCTGGAGAGCATGTGTTTCCAGGTGAAGGACGTGTTGGACTCGATGTACAAGGATGCAGGGGAGATGGGTGAGGTCAAGAACGACAAGGTAGAGATTGTTCTTCGAGTCGATGGTGGCGCTTCCGTCAATAACCTTCTAATGCAGATTCAGGCGGATTTGTTGGGGACTCCGGTGGTGAGACCTTCAGATATTGAGACAACGGCACTTGGAGCCGCCTATGCTGCAGGATTAGCCGTCGGGGTGTGGAAGGAAACGGACATATTCTCTTCCAGGAGCAAGACAGAGAATGTGGCCATCTTCCAACCCATATTGGATGAACAAACAAGGAACAACAAGGCGGCTTCATGGTTAAAAGCCATCCAGCGGACGTTCGATTTAGCCGACCTCTCACTGTGAGGAATCGAACGTCAGAACGGAGGATTTCAATTCTTTCATTTCATCATTAATTAATCAAGATTTTTCGATCATCGTATACGATTTTGGTGTCTGACAAACAAACCTCTTGCCTGAATTTCTCATGAAGAATATCATCTCATTTTATCCCACACTTACTTGATTTTATAGCTACTTCATCAAGTTACGTGATGCAGGAAATTCAATGACATTATGGCAATTCAACTGAAGATCAACACTTTAGTAACTTTCCTTATGCATTTAGAAATATTAAGTTTATATTTTAGGTCAATTATCTATTTACTCATTTATATTGCCTCATATTATTTTGATTATCTATATTTTTTTTATGTTACTTAACAGTCACTTAAATAATAAAATGTTACTAAATGGTCAAAATGTTTTTTTTTTTCATCCATTTTTTCATGAAATAGTGATAAGACACTATTACGTACGTAAATGATACGGCAAACTTTTTTTCATCCCCATCTACCAAACTCTCTCTCCTAGGTTAGCAACCTAGTGAGCGACTTCACCGCAGCGAATCCCACCGGTCAGCTGCCCTTCCCAGCCAATCACAGTGCTGAGTTTCCAGACCAATTAATGAAGCCCAGATCGAACGAAGTACAAGGGATATTCTGACGAAACACTCAGCTCCAGTCAGCATACAGACAAGAAGCAGCGGACACCAAACGGACAACCAACCTGCTTGCGATGGAAATTTGTCGTCTGCAACCTTTTCCGAAGCAATCTACCAAGCAAACCTCCAACAACCAATCAGCTCGGGACCTACAACCTGAAAACAAACAAAACCGTAGCTCCCCTGCGTCAAGCGAATCCAATTGAAATGGAGGATGTTACAGTGACATGCAGAAGATACTGCGTCATTAATGTCGTGAAAGATTTCTGCTAAACCCAAACACCAAGCCAGCATCCACCAACCTCTCCAGCACCGGAACTGCAGCTTGCAAGCCAATATTGCCGAAGCTCCCCTGCGTCACGAGCGGAACCAAATCGAAACGGAGACCAGCTACAGGGGCATGCAGAATAGACCACGCCCTAATGTCATGAGCTGGATTGCTGAACTGTAAGCCTACTATCCATAATACACCCTCATTTTCTTGTTGTTTCGTGCAGATGGTTAGACTACGACGATGACCTCTGGACCACGACAGCAATGACAACCCACAACAACAGCTTCGGCGATGGCAACCAACCCCGGAGAACTGCTCTAAACATGTCGTACAATCCTTTGCTGGCAAACAATGATAGATATGTTGGTACTATCATATCCAAGAAGGTCATCAAATCATTAGGAATCCACAATGTGTTAAAAAGAGCTTGGGTGAGGTATGATTCAGTTGTCATAGCTGATGTATCGAATAGAGTTGTCATGTTTGAGTTCGAAAATGTGGATGATAGAAAACAAATACTAGATATGTCGCCTTGGTCTGTACAAGGGCAGTGTTTGAGCATGCAAAAATGGGATCCAAGCATTGGACTAGCGAAAGTAGTGTTTACGAAAGTCCAGTTTTGGGTTCAAGTTCATGAATTAGGGCTAGAAAAATTCTGTCGGGAAACTGCTCAAATTATAGGTCATCAGATAAGACCTTTCATTGAAATGGATGAGGAGGTGGAAAGCAAACTCAAGACATACATCCGTTTGAAAGTCGAGGTAAACAGTGATAATCCGTTGATGGCTGGTTTTTGGTGGACAAACTCAAAAGGGGAGGAGCAATGAGCATCAACAAAATATGAAAGACTATCTGAGGAAGTGACACACAACACAAGCATGCCATGAGGAGGTGACGATGTCAGAAGCGACATCCGGACATCCAATGTTCGGACCATGGCTCAAGGCAATGAGGCCAAGGCCAGGTCGGGCCATCCAAATAGGAGAGGGCGGAAAACACCATGCAGCCCCACTGACCAATTTAAACAGGAGATCGTGGTTTGACATTATGAACAAGGTGAACGAGGTGGAGGAGGAGAAAGATCGATCAAGGAAGAGAGGAGACCACGGTTTGGGGAAAACGCAGGACGGGCTGAGGTTAGGTACCGAAGTACATTCACAAAACCATACCTATGGCCATCACCAAGCTGGAGCCGAACCATATTGCTATGGTGACACAGATCATAGCATGGCCATGATAGAAGATAACCCCCAACCCAAAGGAAAACCGACCCAATATCTCGAACCAACAATAACACAAGCTGACTCAACCATCATACTATATCCCACAAGCAATCACCAACCTACCCATAGGTCAACCCTCATGCACTATGCCAACCAAACCCTACCCACCTACGCCACCCTAATAGGAAAGAAGAACCCCATCTCATTGCACTACTTTGAAGAACCACCCCACAAAGACTACCCCAAAAGCCACAACCAACGACCCACCCCATCCATAACCTACCTGACCATCACCCCCTACCCGACAACCACACATTACCATGCGAAACAAAGGACAATGGGAATGGCCAGATATACTTCACTGAAACCCCTCCAAGCACACCATCCCCAAAGCAAACCCTGGAGATAACAAATTTGGCAACCAGACTCAGCCCCTATATGAATCTGAAGCGGCAAATGGATGACAAGGATAACCAATCTGTGACTAAGAAAGCAAAAACCGTGCAAGTAGTAGCGGAAGGAAACGGATAAGAGCTCCTAAGCAGGATGAGCACGAGAAAGAATAAGATAAGGACACGTACGAAGCCGAATTCAAAGAAAAAAAAGAAACTGAGGCGCGATTCGAGAAGTTAAAAGCAGCATCCCTTACAAATGCTGATCACCAAACCGAAAACATTGGCTCTCATGGCTGTCCCAAAACAGCCACAGGGGGTCAATGAGCACAATCGTTTAGAATTGTCAGGATCTAGGGTCTTCCTTGATAAATTGACACCTAAAAGACCTCAATGGGAGGTACCACCCCGAGATTATTTTATTAATGGAGACAAAGAATGGTGGTGCCTACTGTGAACGTATTAGAGATCAAGTTGGAATGAAGAATGCTTTCTATGTTAACCCTAAGGGAATTGCGGGCAGTCTAGCCATATGGTGGAAGGACGATACGAAGGTCCAAGTGCAATGCGCGGATGCTAATATCATTTAAGGGAGAAAATGAACCAACATACATGACATGGGTCCATGCAGACACATGTAAGCTCAATAGGGGTCAGAATTGGGATCAGCTCAGATAGATAGGAAGGGGCCGAAGGGGAAGATGGGTATGCCTAGGAGATATCAATGCAATAACGCATTACCATGAGAAATAAGGTGGTCGAAGGAAACCATGAAGACAAATGGATGTGTTCAACCAGATTATATACGACATTGGGATGGAAGGCCTAGGCTCAAAAGGTCAACATTTATTTGGTGCAACAACCGCAGGGGGAAAATCGTGTGTATGAGACGCTAGATAGGGTGTTAACCAATGCCGAATTAGCGACAAACCATCCAAACAGTCTCTGCATAAATGAAGTGGCAATTGGTTCCGACCACTCCCCGATCATCCTAACAGGGCTCATGACCACCAGAAAAAAGAATAAAGGTTTTAGTTTGAAGAAATGTGGCTTGAAAGTGCGGATTACAAGGAAGTGATCCAAAGAGGTTGGGACTCTACCAACCACCAACGGAACGGGCAAGTGTTGTGGCCCAAACTGGGAAGGTGTCGTAGGGAACTTATAGTTTGGAGTAGAGAGAAGTTTGGAAACAATATGATCGAGATGAAGAAGGCTAAAGATCGACTAAAGGAGCTAGGGAGCACAATACTGAACCAAAGCAACCAAGAGGAGAAGATAAATATAAAGAACAGGATCCGAGAATTGTGGCGTAGAGAGGAACTGTTTTGGAAACAATTGTTAAGAATGAAATGACTCAAAAAAGGGGAACGAAACTCTACATTCTTCCACTTGACGACAACATCTAGAAGAATGAGATATAGGATAACCAGAATAAGAGGATCAAACGATTTGTGGATCACAAAGGAAAGTGCGATACAAAAGGAACTATGGGAGGGCATTCAAATCAGACAAACGAGATTTTGAGGATGGCATGCTGGATGGGCTACCTGAACATATTGATGAGCATATGAACGCAAACCTCATAAGGAGGGTTACTAAAGAAGAAGTATGGGATGCAGACTTTCATTTAGGCGAGACAAAGGCGCCAGGGCTAGACGGTTTTCCGGGGTTATTCTATCAACAGAAATGGAATGTCCTGGGTCAAGACGTTTTTTCGGCGTTCAGAGTCTTCCTCGAAACAGGTATTTTCACTTCATCCCTAAACCATACTGCCATAACCCTGATCCCAAAAGTGCAAAACCCCACCCACCCATCTTCGTTTAGACCCATAAGCTTGTGCAACTTTGTTTATAAAGTAATATCGAAAGTTTTGGTGAATAGATTGAAAATCTATCTATCAGACCTTATCACCCCTTTCCAAAGTGCATTTGTAGCAGATCGACTTATCCAGGATAGTACTATGGTGGAACATGAGGTCTTTTATCATTAGAAGTCCAGGAAAAGATCGAACAAAGTTGACTGTACTCTAAAGCTTGACATGCAAAAGGCCTACGACCGGGTGGAATGAGGCTTTCTGATTAAAAACCTAGAGAGAATAGGCTTTTGTGCAAAGTGGGTAACTTGGATGAGAGCTTGCATCGAGACACCAACCTATCGTGTTCTCGTAAATGGTAGTCGAACAAAGACCATTAGACCGACAAGAGGAATCCGACAAGGGGACCCACTATCACCCTATCTTTTCATCTTAATGGCGGATGTCCTATCCAGATAGATTGAGAAATAGACTAAGGAGAAGAGTTTGAAGGGTATCATTCTCAGTAAAGGATGCCCAGAGCTGCACCGCCTACTATTTGCGGATGAGTCGTTATTTTTCTTTCAAGGTATGGTGGAGAATGCACGACACTTGAAGGAAGTGATAGCGAGGTACTGTCGAACATCAGGACAACGAGTCAATGAAGCCAAATCAAGTCTATACTTTAATACTGGAGTCGACCGAAGTATATGTAAGGATGTCGAGGAGGAACTCCATATCAACAACACAAGTGAGCCAAGGAAATATCTAGGAATCCTGGCGGTCTGGGGTCAATCAAAAAAGGAAGCACTGAACTACGTAAAGGCACAGATTTGGGATACGCTAGGGGGTTGGAGAGAAAAGACCCTCAATCAAGCGGGAGAAGGAAGTGCTAATAAAATTGGTAATCACGACGATACCATCATATGAAATGAGCACTTTCAAACTACCAAAAACATGGTGTGCGGAAATTAACAAAATGATATCTGATTTTTGGTGGGGACACTCAAACGAGAGAAAGAAGATACACTGGAGACGATGGGAAGTCTTAGCAAAAACCAAAGAAGAAGGGGGGGCTTGGGTTTAAAGAAATCGAGACTTTCAAGCTACCACTCCTCACGAAGATGGAAGACAGGGTAATGAAGGAACCAAGTGCACTCTGGGTCCGGGTCATCAAAGGTTTATACTACCCAAGGGGAGACTTCCTAACGACCATAAAAGGAGGACGAGCATCGTGGGGATGCTCAAGCATATTAAGTGGACGAGACATACTGAAGAGGGAGGGAATCTGGAGAGTGGGAGACATGAGGAACATTCGCGCTTTCCTCGACCCGTGGGTATACATGCGTGAGGGTTTCCGTTTGACCCCATCACCGACACAACAAGCCGACCAGATATCCGTGTGAGCGACCTCATGGGTGACGATGGAACATGGGACGAGAGGCTCATCAGGTAGATTGTCGACCCGAGTGCAGTGAATCAGGTAATACAGATTCCTATCCCCTTACAGATGACAAATGATAGGCTCATATGGCCACATGCCGATGATGGCGCGGTAGCGGTGAATACAACATTCCACCGGTTGTGGGAATCCTATGATGAAAGGGGATCCAACATGTACAACAATGGGAGAAGGTCCATGTCAGTATGGAGTGCAGTGTGGAAAGCCGACACCCTACCAAAGGTCAAGACATTTATGTGTAAGTTGCTCACAAACTTGATTGCGCTCACGGAGAACCTAAAACGACGTGGAATGAATGTGACAATGAATTGCCCGATCTGTGGTATGGAAGAAAATAGATAACACATGGTTTATAAATGCAGGTGGAAGGAGGCGGTATGGCTAGGCATTCTGGGCCTCGTGAGTACATGTACCTGACGACCAAACATCACGGAGTGGATAGACGACCGAAGGCTTGAGCCAAACCCCGGGAGAGGCACAAAGGAAGCACGATGGACTTGATGCATGATGACGTGTTGGCATATATGGAAGGCAAGATGCAAAGCCTTGTTTGACTCAAATTTGTTGAACCCTACTCAGATTGTTGAGGAAATCACCAAGGTGAAGGAAGAATACACGAAGAGACCACGACAAAGGAAGCCAAACCAAACAAGGAGGGAAGCCGAAACATCGACTGGACCGGACCAAGGATTAATCAAGGTAAATTGTGATGCTTTTTGGTGCCAACAAACAAAGACAGGAGGCATAGGTGCGGTGGCCCGAAACAATATCGGTCAACTCATGGAAGCAGCAAACCGAAGACTGAAAGGAGAAGCGATCGATGAGCTGGAAGCGAGATCTATTAACTTGGGTGTCATGCTAGCAAAAGAACAATGGTGGAACTGAGTAATCATTTAGTCGGACTCCGAAGTGGTCATCAACCACCTGAGGGGAAGACGAGTTCATTGGTGAATTAAGACCATATGCTCAAACATCAACGACTTGACAAGCGAGTTTGTTTCAATTGAATGGAAGACAGTCAACCACATGACAAATGAAGCGGCAAACTGGATTGTAAAACAATCAAGAATGAGAGTGTGTCTAAAGGACTGGGTATCACAACCCCCACACCCAATTGTTATCTATTTTATGTAGCGAATGTAACAATGTAGCTCAAAACGATGTTATCGAATGAAGCAACCTATCTTTCATGCCAAAATAAAATGATACAGCAACAAAAATTATATTAGTAAAATCATGTCCATATGTCTTTATCATATTTATTCATACTCCAGTGTTTTTCATCTTTACAAAAATACTACTTAATACTTTCTAAACACCACAATTTATAACTATTCCACTCTATCCTTAAATTATATTGATTTGTTTTATTCTAGAAAATAGAAAATTATTAGCCTTCAAATATTTTTGTAAAGGAAAATTAAAACCATATTACCTTAAAAGAAAAATCCTAACTGTTAATTGATTTTCTCAATCTTTCTCTTTTTTCTTTCTCTTTTTAAAATAGTTTTCATTAATATATGTTATATTTAATTACATAAAGTATATTAAAAAGTCATCTTAACAAAGTGATGAATGGTCTTAATTTAGAATTTTTTATCTTCAAGCTTAAACATTCTTTTTAAGATTCGATCTTACTAATCCAAAAGTTGGCTTCTTGTTGCTACGCCCCATAATCATGGTTTCTGTGTTTAGATTCAATCCTAAAACAGTACTGAGGGGTTTGTATTTAAGCAAACACTAGGCTTAAGTTTGAAAATGATGAAAAATTGGTGAATTGTGTCGGCTCATCTTCAATCTATCAAGTCACTTTTCTATCAACTTTTAATGTTTAATGTAAACAAATAGTAATAATTTAAAACATAGGTAATTACATAACATGATTTTTAACAAAAAGTAATTGTTTGGAAAATGTACTGACATTGGTCATGAAACTTATCAAGAGTTACTCCAAGCCGTCGAGATTGATCCAAACACTTGCAATAGAAAGTTGGATGTGTTACTCTGGTCACTCTCTTATGCTTAAACGAGAACAGTGTATGTGGTAGTAATACTCAACGTAGAATGTGTTTAATGAGAAAGAAGTATTGAGTATTTATCTTATCGAACCCTAATGTTGATGTTAATGTTCAAGTGTTTACCGTGACGATGTTTACGTAAATCTCAACCCATATATGAGTATTAAGCGGATTTTATTCCTTAATGATAGGGTGTATTGTTGAAATAAAATAAGTCACTGTGACAAACCCAATACCACACCAGTGGTACAGTTAAAAATTGGGCACCATATATACAACAAGGCTATCTCCTCCTATCACCAATTGGTTTTAGGATGAAACCTGAGTTGTATATTGTGGTTGCTATTTGGGTGTGGCTCGGCCCCGGTAATAAAAATTTAACATGGTATCAAAGCTCGGTTTCGATTGACGGTGTTGGGTGTTTCCCGTTGTGGGTACCCGATGTGGGTTTGTTGTGTCCTGTTTACTCCACGTACCAGAGTTCGGGTCGGGCCTGGACGTGAGAGGGGATTTGTTGAGTCCCAACCCGTCTGTGCCGGTGTCGTGCCTTTAAAAAAAACGAGTTGTAATAGTGCGGGGGAGGGTTGAAATAAAATAAGTCACCAATACCACACCAGTGGTACAATTAAAAATTAGGCAGCATATATACAAAAGGCTATCTCCTCCTATCACCAATTGGTTTTAGGATGGAACCCGAGTTGTATATTGTGGTTGCTATTTGGGTGTGGCTCGGCCCCGGTAATAAAAATTTAACATATATACTTACAAGCATAGTTATCAAAACCGTATTGGGTCGCCGGTCCGATCGCAAACTGGCACCCTGAACGGTTTGGTTCAATACAAAGACCGAATGCATGGTGGGCTTGGTTGAACCAGTGTGAACCGGACAGTTTTCAAAAAACTAGTCGGTTTTTGTTCGTATTTTTTTCATCTCTTTTTAGTGTGTGTTTTCAAACCGACCGACTGGTTCTTTTAGGTTTGGACTTCTTTTTCTTCAGTTCATTTTAGACTCTTTTTTTTCACAAAGCTTACAGGTCCCGCCAATCCAGCCCTTCCGCGAAGAAGAAAACATCAGCCAAGTCCGGTAAGATTGTTTGAGACCTCTGGTGAGAAGAATCAGCAGAATCCAAAATCCTTCGCTTTGAATTCCTTTGTTAAGGCCAAGCGCTTGCAGACACGCTCTGTCAAGAAGGAGCAGCATTGCCTCTACATCCCCACCATTGATCGCTCTTATAAAGAGTCGTCTCCCTGCGTCGTCTTAGTTGAAGGACCTCCCCAGGTACCAAAACGAACCAGTGCACATTGCATAAAAGATTCGACATACTACAATCAACACCACCAAGTTTCTATTTTTAATGGGATTTGGTTATTGGCTTATGGTTTGAGGTTGGCATTGGAAGTGTTATGTTGCTTAAGATTGATATGTTGAATTGGTTTATTGGGTAGGTTGGCAAGTCACTTTTGATAAAGACTCTGCATGGTAAACTGGATGGTCTGACCGGTCTCGACTGGGCCCGGTCGGACGAATCGGGAACCAACCCTCTCACTAGTTCGATGGTCGCCTCAGTTTTGATAACACTGCTTACGACTAATAATTTTATCTTTAATAAAGTGTATTATGCAAGAAGTCGTAGGGACAAGATATGTGCATCGTATACGATTGAGAGATCTAAATGTACTTGAAGCTAAGTCTCGAGTTAAGAAGAGGTTTGGAGGGAATTACCTCGAGTACTTGCCTTTGTGACTTTGTCAGTGTGCATGCCTTTGTGTGGGCTCTCGCTTTTGTCTAAGTATGTCAATCAGAATTTCTATCAATGAGTGTTGGAAACATCTGCTCGTTGCTTAGTATCCAACACTGCCCTCAAGCTTTGACGAAAAGTTATTGGTCGGTCGAATTTTACCATTGATTATTCTAGGCGACCATGAATGGTGTGCGCACCTTTATTTGGCGAGCCCCTCGGTTGTGTTTAGATGTTGACCTCTAAGGGACCATACTAGGCGTGTTTTCCAATTTTGTTTAGGCGACTATGGTCTCAAAGGGACTTGTTTGACAAGGCTTTCTATTATTTTATAGCGTACCTTTTGTCTTTACAGACCTCACTTTGGCCTAGACGTGACAATTTTGAACCTGACCCAAAAATAACCTGGAATCGACCCGGGTTCGGGTCACAAAAAAGGTGTGGCAGGTCATTTTTGGGTTGACCCGTCTGACCAGCCGCAAGAGACGAGTCAGGTCCGGGTTGACCTGTCTGACCTGAATCCGTTCCGTGTAAAAAAAACGATAACATAAACTAAATACTGTATGTATTATACAGAGGACTAGAGCAGTTTCGTTCTCCTTTTATTCTCGGTATCGTTGTTCTCCTTCTCTTCTCTAAATGTGCTCGCCATTCTCTTGATCTCTTCTCGGTGTCTCGCTAATCTGATTTCACAATCCACTGCTGCAGCGCTGTTCTTAGCCTCCTACTCGGGCCTCGTCTGTAACTCTGTATTGACATTCTCTTCCTGCTCCTCGCCTGCTAGTGCTCATGCGTCCAGTCGTCCTCGTCAAGCATCCAGCCATCCCCATCCAGTCGTCCAACGTGATCTTCCTCTTCCGTCTTTGTCCACTGGTTCAGTTCAGCATGGTTTGGCAATCGACACATATGTTGACTTGATATGTGTTGTCAGTTGTGCAATGGTTCGGTTGGAATTTGCCAATTTATCCACTGATGTGCAATGGACTCTTCAGTTCAGATGGAATTTGGCCACTGATTCAGCACATCTGTGGAGTGGAGCTCAACTGTTCAAATGGCAATGGTTCGGATGGAAAGTGGCAATTGCAGTTGCAGGTTGTTTTAGTGTTTTTCCACAGGCGGGTCGACCTGCCAGGTCGGGTTCAGGTCACTAAACTTGACCCGCACAGTAGGCGGGTTGAGTCCGGGTTGGCCCGTACACTACGACGGGTCGGGTCGAGCCCGACGGGTTGACCTGAATTAACACTTCTACGTTGGCGATCCTTTCAGATGTTTCTTAGGATTCTCTTGGTGAGCCTTTTGATTATACTTAGTCTTCCTTTGACCTTCATGAATCCTCCTGTAGTAAAACATCCTGTCATTCATAGGTTACCTTTGGCGAGCTTTTGGACTGTCTTTAGTGTACCTTATGCGAGTCTTTGGACTATCTCTAGTATGCATTTAGCGAGCATTTGGGTTGTCTTTAGGATGCATTTGGTGAGCCTTTGGACTGTCTATAGGTTACCCTTGGCGAGCCTTTAAACTGTCTCTAGGTTGCCTTTGGATACCCTTTGGACTGTCTCTAGGCTGCCCTTGGCGAGCCTTTAGACTGTCTCTAAGTTTCTTTTGGCGAGCCTTTAGACTTTCTCTAATTTGCTTTTGGCGAGCCTTTGGACTGCATCTAATTTGCGTTTTGTGTTGGGAGGAATGTTAAAACTTTAGATCTTGACCTTTTTTGAAAGGCATTCACTGGGTGTTAAGTGCTGCGAGTAATGACGCATGGTCCTAGATCACTCTCTGAATATCAAGGATTAAGCGTGTTCTCAATCCTTGCAACATTTCTTGAAACTATTATCAATCGTGTCATAGTATTACTGGTGTGAGTTGAGAGTAGGGAACTCGTGAGGCGTGCTTCTGTTTGAGTCGATTTTGTATATTGGAAAGTAAGAGTGATTTCATCTGTTTCATCCATTCACATTCTTTAGAATTTTTCATAATCTATTCGGGATAATCTTTCTCATGTATATCTTTAATTGTTAGTTCCTCTTTCCTAATTACGAATGTGCATGTTGTTCAACTGACAAGTGGCACCAAGGACACCTTCTTAGGACTGTTGTGTATCACTGAGTTGTTTCTTTTCTCTTTCGTCATTTAATGACTATAATGCTTTTTTATTTTTAAGTTGATATCCCGACAAAAAATCAACACTAAGGAACCACTATTTTAATGATGAAGGCCCGCTCATAATGTGCCTCTGTACTACACAATAAGTAATTTTCTTATTTTAAAGTATTGAATTGGGACCTTTTCTGCTTTTGGTCATACCTAGTTTTTTTCCTATTGTACTTGATGTGAAACTGAATAGGATGGGGTTAGTCCAGTTCAAAGGGTTTATGGTTGTAGGGGGATGTGTGACGTTGAACATCCTTGGTACCTTGGGCAAAGGTTACAGTAACAGGAACCCGATGAGGCGTAAATGATTCCATCTTAGATTGATGCATGTTTTCGGTGATTCCGTGCGCAAGTAATTATGGGCAAAGAAGTTTTGTTCTACGTTATTTCTTTGATGGATTAAGCTTCTCGAGGTTGAGTTTGATAACTCTTCAACTCACCATGAAGCCCAGTGTTATTCCCGAGTTGACACCAGATGCACACTTAGAGGGATTTAGTAGGATGTTGTGATGCCTCGTTCATGCAAAGGCTCGCTCCAAAGTCCCTTTCATAGTCGACACCTGCCTTGGGCTTCACAAACATGTCGTCGACATACACTTCCATGGTGTCACTGATTATGTCGGCAAGGAACTTATTGCTCTTCCTATGATAGGTGACACTCAGGTTGATAAGCATGAAGGGCATCAAAGTGTACTGATAATATTGTTGTTTGTGTAGAAGGTTAAGATCTCATCCTTATATGGTTGTATAGTGACTAGGCGTCCATGAAGCTTAAGAACTCATAGGCATAAGTGACATTGGCCAACTGATCGATGGCTGGGAGCGGATATGAATCCTTAAGGCATGCTTTATTCAAGTTTTTGAAGTCAACGCACATTCTCCACTTGCGCGTGGATTCGTTCACCAATACTGAATCGGCCAACTAAGTATGAAACTTGATCTCCTTCATGAATTGACATCGACCAACTTTCTAACTTCACCTATAATGGCTAAATTTTTCTTATCCCTCATTGACATTTTCTGTGAGGGCAATGGGTTTGACTAGTGGGTCAATGTTCAACTAGTGGGTGATGATCGGTTTTGTTATGCTTGGCATATCGCTTGGGCTCCAAGCGAATAGGTCATTATAGCTTCTCAAAATCTCGATCAGCACTTTGGATTGTTCTTTAGGGAGTGTCGTTCCTATCTTCACAATCCTTTCATGTCTTTGGACTTTGATCTCAACAAATCCCTCATTGGGTGTGGGGGGACATCTCTATTCCATATGTTCCTCATCTGTATGTATAAACAGTGTCTCTCTTTAGTTGTGACACCTAAAGGCATTTACATAGCAACACATTGATATGTGTTAATCGCCTTTTACTTCTCCAATTCTGTCGGGATTTGGGGATTTCGTCTTTTGGTGGCACATAGAGACGGTTATCTTGTTGCCGTTCACGAGTCTGTAACGTAAAATGACATTGTAAGAGTTAAGAGTGCCGAACACTATGAAGACGACACCCTATCTCAATTTTCCACCATTCGCCTAGCACCATGGTGAAATTGATCGCCCCAAGGGGTAATTGGTTCTTCCCGCAAATCCGATTTGCGAAAAGTCAACCTTCTTGAGATCATTCCACATTTTTCCCATAACCAATAAGACATGAATAAAAACATATTTGTAGAGTCGACTAACATCCTTTATACGTTAAACTCATTGATTGAATCCATGATGAGCAACAGATCCTAATGAAGACTTAAAACATGCTCTATGTCCTCTTTTACATAAGAGAATGAGATTTTTCTGTTAGAATCGAATGTTTTCCAAGTGTAGCAGCACTTGATATCTGAGTGGCATACACATCTCTCTCGCTGCTATATTACATTCTCAAAGTAAAAAAAAATCTATTTATCACATTTATTGTGACTCTTTTTTCACGTGGGGCAACTCCTAGGTGGCGTCCTTGCTCTTTAAAAGGCAATATCTTTCGTTTTCTCCTATTGTGTCTACAATTCTCTCCCTTCTGTACGCCACAATTATTTTCCAACAAGATTTGTTGAATCAGTGCATAGATGTATGTCGTTAGGATGTAACACTAATCGTTGTGGATTCCCTAAACGCATTGGTATCAACAGTATTAATCTACGTTTGTCTGAATAGGTTTGTCGTTCTTTCTTGCCATTAGAGACACCGCAAGGCGGATGCGCTCCATTTCTTTTAGTAACACCGAGATTTACCTTATGAGGTGTTGAAGTTTTCAAACACTTCTTTTCTCGAGTGGCGCTTCAGGTTATCCCCTATTGATCTCTTTGTTAGGCGTTGCTATGATATCTTTTATCCTAGTTCTCCTTCTTCGCCTCTCTTGGTGGATTGCAATTTTTCTTAGACCACTCCAAGTTAATGTCAATTTTAACTTTATCCTCTAGCTCCTATGGGTTAAATATGGGGATGACGTTTATACTGTCATTCAAGGTTTCCCCTTTACGGTTGAATCCCATAATGAATGGCTAAATGATTTCTTCTCACGAGATAACTTGGTCAATATCCTCCACGTTTGTAAGTGATTGTAGTATCTCACTAAAGTTTTGTCTTCGTATTGTCGTATATAATCTAGGGACCCAGTGCTTATGAAAATTTGGTATTTGCCCATGTAGTATTGAATGAACGTCATCTTTAAGACATATCACGAGGTGATTGAGACATTTGAGAAGCCAAAGAACCAGAAGAAAGTGTTCCTCGTGCGCGTCGCTGTGAATAGGAGTCTGAAATAGTTATCGTCGTTTCTTCTTCCTAGTGCTTCTGGATTTGTTGGATGGGGTCGAGTTTGCCCTTGTAATCGGGAATGGACTAGACTGTCATGTCAAGAGGAACGATTATCAATATCATTTTTAGCATGATGGCATGCGACACCTTACCACGTATAACAGGATTAGCATGACCGTTTGCTTTATGAGCTTTCGGTTTATCATCCCCTTCACATGATCCGGGTTGAATGTCACTTGTGAATAGGGTCGTTGTCTTTGGGCGTGGCCCATTCCGTAAACCATAGCGTTGGTGTGGTCTGTAGGACTAGTTTGTGGCGCACTTAGAGTCTTTCTTGCACTTGAGATAACCCTTTCATCTTGAGTATTGGTCACTCGGGTGACATTAGAAGTGTGACTATTTTATTGATGCTTCGTTATTTCAAGAAGCTCATACAAGTTGGCGAGCATCGCCTAGCTGAACATGGCTTCTTGTAGTGGTGCTAGTCTAGGTTGTTGGAATAAACCTTGTGGGTAAGGCTCTACTCAAGGCTCTTGGCTTGATACCCTTTGGGGCAACACTTGGTCTTCTTTTGGGCCATAGTCATTTTGTTGTAGCCAAGAAGTGATCGCCGAAAAAAGAGGAGGGTTTCGTACCATTGGGTTCAACATGCTTAGAGGTGTCAGTTGTGGTTGAGTAAAGTCATCGGAGTTGATGTCGTTGATAGGTCGTTTGGTTGCCTAAGCCGGAATGTTTGATGGAACCATGATTTATTTGTCGTTTTTCCACAAAAGACACCAATGTTGGATTCAAGTGATTTGAATCTTGAATCCAAGTGTGATGCTCGTTACTTATAGTCAGGAAAACACAGTTTTTGGCTCTGTGTTTTCCTTCTAATGATACAGTTAGTCCAAATTTAAGAAGCAGTAATGTATGTGTAAAAATTGGATACCTCTTTAATGAAGTAATATTGCTAGATTTATAGAAAGTCTTAACCAAAGTCACAAGTTAGCTTTGTACTAGAGTCAACTAAACACGGGTAACTTCTTAACGGCCCTAGGTAAATTCTTATCTACCTCGGATAAATTCTTTTTTGTTTAGAATCACTTGCATCACATCTGTCAGACATATGATTTTATGTATACTAGTGAAAAATGAAAGCGGGCCTTTTAGGGTGACTTCTCTTATGAGTTCGTGTTGAACCACTTTGGACGCGTCGCTCCAGTCGCTTGTAAGAATGACATATTCACTACGGGAGGGGAGTACTGATAGTGGTTGAAAGTAGAATGGTTAACGATTTATTATTTGAGCCATTCAATTTGGACGGCTCAATAAAAAATAAAATGTCGTCATATTTATGATGGCTCAAAGTAGAGAGAGTCGCAAAAGAACGGCTCAACAGAAAGAGACGTCAAAAATCGTGGATCAAGAAGAAAATGACTCACATTTAGAATATGTAGTTTGTTAAGTTGCGTGACCATCCTACAAAAACATTCCCAAAAAAAGTACAATATATAAAATGCATCACATTTAGACATCAAACTAGCTTAAATTAACATATTAATATTCTATTAATCTGAACTAAACTGGAATTCGCACACAAGATTTAATCAACCAAAACATTAAAAAAATGACTACTATCCGACAATCAGTAAATGAATAATTGTAGTGATATCATTGATAAATATAAACTATATACTTACTTTATTTGCACTTGATGTGAGAGTGGAACCCCAACCAAGATTGGTAGTTGGTGTGAAATCGCTAGAACCTCCTATCATGAAGTTTTGAAATGAATTAAATTCATTCATATTGTTTTGTAGGTTTGCGATCTGACCTTAATAGCTAGATTGCATGACCTGTAATTGATGTTGATATAGTTTAAACATAGTTCCCATCTGTGCCTGCATACTAGTCATTCTAGCTTCATGTTCTGCCAATTTATCATCAGTAAGATCGAAACTTACCGATCGGAGCTCTTGGCGCGCCGACATAGAAAACGCAGAGGAGAACTTCAATTTGACAGAATGAACTAGTTCTGCCAGGGGAGGTAAGATAATTGAAGGATGACTGGTCTAATTCGAGCCATGAAAAATAATTTTGATTTAAAACTAATTTTAATTTTCCGCGGCTCAATGAATATGAATCGTAAAAGATAACTAACGAAAAATAATTATTTCTTTTAAAAAGGATGGCTGAAAAGTAGGAGCCGTGAAAAATAGATTTGCTATTTTTTAAAAATATAATGGTGGTCAACCCAAAAATGAGTCGTGAAAAAATATAAAAAAAAGGATGGCAAGAAAGTACGAGCCGCAAAAAAATACGAATTTATTATTTTTTGAGATAAAGTGGTTACTCCTTCAATATTGAGGCGCGAAAAAAGACGAAACGAAGCGCAAAATAAATTATAATATTGACGCCACTGTCAATTGAGCCAAAAATTCAATAAAAGACGGCTCAGCATCCAATAAGCCCAAATAATCAGAAAAATTAATTATTCATGGTTCAATAGTATTGAGTCGTACTCTTGAGCCCTTAACTTACCCCATTCTTGTAGTGATTGTTCGCATTCTTCTGTAGAAATGTGGGTGGCTGCATGCTAAGCACTTTTAAGAGAGTCGTAGACCTTTGTTAGTCTTCAGGTGCTTTCGAGTGATGAACGGGTCAAGAGGTCAATGAGTAGTTTTTGGGTTCTCAGTGATTGATATCCATCACAAAATCTCACATGAAGATATAAGTCATCACTAACTGAGCAAAAGTAACGACATTTAATCATTTGAACTAAAAACAATAACATTATCAAATATATGTAACTAAAAAACCTTAAAAATAACATTTGTTAAGGTTAGTAGCCGTATAAATAATTAACCTTAAAAATAAGGGAAAAGTCTGAAAATGGTACAACATGTGTTGACGAAAATGGTTTTCCAACCCAAACGATTATTTTTGGTCCAACATGTTTGAAAATGATGGTAATTGGTATCTTCGTTACTTTTCTGTTAAACAATTCTCTTAAATATTTTTTATATTTACAAAATTAACAAACTATTTTTATAAATGTTACAATTAAACCCTACAAACTTACACTAAAGTTTCAAACAAGTCCCGACTCGATTCGAGTCACACAGGGGGTCCCCTAACCAGTGTCTGAACCCAGACTAGGTCACCCAACCCTGAGGACCTGGTCTGGGTTCGAACCAAGACCATAGGACCCCTGATTGGGGCTCAATTGGAGCCCCAATCGGTTTGGACCGAACCTGGCTGGGTCTGAACCCAGACCATGTACCCATGGTTGGGAGACTTGGTCTGAGTTCGGAACCAGACCATAGGACCCCCGATTAGGGCTCAATTGGAGCCCCAATCCTTTGAACCAAACCCAGCCAGGTTCAGTCCAAACCGATTGGGGCTCCAATTGAGCCCCAATCGGGGGGTCCTATGGTCTGGGTCCGAACCCAGACCAGGTCCCAATGGTTTGGCGAACTGGTCTGGGTTCGGACCCAGACCATAGAACCTAGATTGGGGCTCAATTGGAATCTCAATCGTTTGAACCGAACTCAGCTAGGTTCGGTCCAAACTGATTGGGGCTCCGATTGAGCCTCAATCTGACGTCCTATAGTCTAAGTGAAGCTCCATCACTTGAGAACAATTCGGGCAAAACCATATCCATATATAAGAGAACACCCATCCCTCCTTCACCCCTAATTAAGCATACGACCCTTGTCCCTTATATTATCAAAGACTATATATCAAAATCGGTTTCATACATATCCCTATCTACTTAGAGTAGGAGAGGAATAACTGCCTCAAAACTAGGGTTAGGAATCTGACACAATGATAAAAAGATATATCAATTATTAATGCAGACTGATGAGGTAAGACTGAACCTTAGTACCGTAGGCCAATGCCATTTCACATGCATGATACACACACACTGCATTACATATTGTCGGACGTCGGATCCGACTTTTCCCGACCCGTTTTGGAAAAAAAAAAAATAATTTTCGTTTTTGAAAATGTCGGGTTTTGGCGAGCGACGGGTCCGGTCGAGCGGGGTCATCAACCGGACCGAAAAAAATTGAAAGAGTCGTCACCGATTAATTAAAGGCTAATCGGAATCCTAAAATTGCATAGGGTACATGAAATTAACATCCTAGGGCTTAGAAAGGTCTACTCCAGAGAATCGAGTTCGGAGATTTGATTACGTCTTAAAAGCTCGCGAGCTTATAATCCGCCATTTCGGTACTTTAATTTGATTTTGATTTTTTTTTTCAATTTTGCCCGAATTGCCCGTTTTAATCATGATTGGCCCAAAAAAAATGCATTTTCTTTAAATTAAACAAACCATGTACAATCATTCTTTTATATTTTCAAATAAACAAGAGAGAACTAAAGTTAATCGTGCTCGAAAAAAAATTGGTTTAACTCTCGAGCCATTTTAAACGTGTCAAAACATGCACGAATGATTTTTGAAGGTATTAAGCTCTTTGGACTAATTTGTCCCAATTTTGAGAAGTTATAAGATGTCCAAAAAATATCTAGGGACCAAAATGCAATTTTTTTTAAAATTTGAGCTGAATTAGACAAATATTCGAAAATTGCAGAAATGACCCTAAACTATTCTGGACTTATTTGTAATACTTTGTAAAGTTCTAAAATAACCCGAAAATTATTCTAGACTTATTTGTAACATTTTTAAAAGTCATGGAATGTCCAGAAAAAATTAGGAATCAAAATTGTAATTTTCGAAAAATTATAACTGAACTGAAAAATATTTTTTTTAATTACAGAATTGACCCTAAACTATTCTAGATTTATTTATAACACTTGGTAAAATTCCAACATAACCCAAAAATTATTCTAGCATTATTTGTAACATTTTGAGAAATCATCGAATGTCTAGAAAATATTAGAAATCAAAATGTAATTTTTTTTTTAAATATTTTTTAAAATTACAGAATTGACCCTAAACTATTCTAGATTTATTTGAAACACTTGGTAAATTTCCAAAAATACTTGGTACGATTTATTCGAAACACTTGGTAAGATTTATTTGAAACACTTGGACTTTTCAAGGGTGCCATTCAACTCAGCTATTTTGCCCTCACATTTCTCCAAGGTGCGATCCCGACTTCTCACTTCATTTCGCACACACCGTACCTCATTGCGGAGACGTTGGATTTCTTTCTTGGATCTAGAGTGTTCATCAGCCCAAGCAATACTTTGAATTTCCACCCTAGATTTCATGATCGCGTAGATGTCCTCGTGAGATGACGGTGATTGCTTGGGTCTATCCCCGATTATCTCCTTCGGGTCAAAAGGCGGACTTGCGGGTGCCGAGTAGAACTTATGAATGTACTCTGTTGCCGCATGGTATTCGTTTTCCTTTGTCGTGGAGCCTTCCATCAGATTTATGAATAGTGGGACTCGGTTTCCCCAATCATCATTCACTTGTCGAACTGAGTCTCGTAGTGAGTTTGCAATGTCTGCTCGGCTGTGCCACTTGTATGATCTTGGGGGTCCATGAATGTGCACCGGAATATCTTGGAAACCACTGAATTGTCGAATAACTCGGGAAGGGTAGGTAGTCATGGGTCCTCGATGGCTGAGAAGCGAAACTCCCTCGAACGTTTTGCATCTAAGGATCGTAGAACGGTGGATGGGTAACCATCTAGCCGTCCATAAAATGTCCTTATGCGTTAATTTTGAATTATAGATTTTCCAATCGAGGGCTTTCCATTTCTCAGCTTCGAACAATGATCGACCTAACATTCTCGAGATAACCCTTTTGTCACCTAAAAAGTTTGCCCGAGGAAAATTCATGCCAAATTATTTTATATGGCTTAAGAACCAAATCTGAAGTAAGGCCGGACTTGCTTTTAGTTCTCCTTTCCCTTTGGTTTTTAAAATGTTTAGAGATGCAATGGTTTCGGCGAGCAATGTCGTCACGAAACACTTGCTTTTATTACTTGGGTAACGACTTTAGCCATAGCTGAGTCGATGAAACCATTAGAAAAGGGAAATACGACCGTTCCCAAAACAAGTAAAATAAAAGCATGGCATCTCCCTGGGGCATTTGTTTTATCGACAATTCAGTGCTCTATCCAATATACCAAAAGTTCAATAGATAAGTCATGACCCCCATTCAACCTGAGCTCGGTGGACATTTTGTTTATTGTGACTTTGAGCAGTTTGGCCAAGGTACTATCTTCGCCTCTTTGTTGGAGGTCGGGTTGAATAATTCCACGATCCCAATCTACCCCTTGAACGAGTTGACGGTATTCTTCGAGCGTAGGTGTGAGTTCATTGTTGTTTATCACAAAGACGACGTTTTTTACATCCCAAAAATCAGACAAAGCATCGAGGAGAGCCCAATTGACTTTGTAGTTTGCGTGTTCATGAACCTCGCCAATGTTCTCATTCACGTACTTCTGATCCTCTTTTGTCATGGCTTTCCATATTCGGGCAATTTCGACCGTGGAGGGCTGAATGGCCTTGGTGCGAGGACAGTGGTCTGTCTGCTTCATCCTTACCAAAGATGATATGTGAAACGTCCTAAGGATACAAGACAAAATGAACGGAACTTACATTTTTTTTTTTTAGAAAAATGCAATGCAAGTGCGAGAAAGTAAATGTCACTACTGAATTATTACATTTACAGAGGTTTATGGAATACAAAAGGCTCAATCTTATACATGTCATAATCTATGGCCAAAACAAAACACGAGAAAATGAACAAACACGAAACTGGTAGAAGGTTAAGCGTGGTGTGGAGCTTTTGTTCTAACGGGATGAAATTTCTAGGTCCTCTGAACCGGCGGAACCTCACCCCCTGTAGAAGATCATAGGCCCATTCAGATCATCGAGTTGAGTTTTTTAGGTGTGTGCCGGCGGTCCAAACCGCTCCGGGCGCATTCCCCTACTAAACTCCCTAAGCTCTTAATGTGCTCCAGGTCCGAGCGGGTAATGGTAACGAGCGTGGTGTGTGCAGAACGAGGATTTACATCGTTTTGAATTATTACATTTACATTCATTTTCAGACAAAAATTTAAAACTGCAAGCATGAGCAAACAGTCAAAACAGATAGGTAAAAATATAACATGGCAAAGCAAACATGACAAAGCCTAAACCCTCTAAAAAAAAAAGTCCCCAGCGGAGTCGCCAAATTGTCGGACGTTGGATCCGACTTTTCCCAAACCGTTTTGGAAAATATTTTTAATTTTCGTTTTTGAAAATGTCGGGTCTTGGCGAGCGACGGGTCCGGTCGAGCGGGGTCATCAACCGGACCGAAAAAAATTGAAAGAGTCGCTACCGATTAATTAAAGGCTAATCGGAATCCTAAAATTGCCTAGGGTACATGAAATTAACATCCTAGGGCTTAGAAAGGTCTACGTCCAGAGAATCGAGTTCGGGGGTTTGATTATGTCTTAAAAGCTCGCGAGCTTATAATCTGTCATTTCGGTACTTTAATTTGCTTTTGAAATGTTTTTCAATTTTGCCCGAATTGCCCGTTTTAATCATGCTTGGCCCAAAAAAAATGCATTTTCTTGAAATTAAACAAACCATGTACAAACAATTTTTTTTTTATTTTCAAATAAACAAGAGAGAACTAAAGTTAATCGTGCTCGAAAAAAAATTGGTTTAACTCTCGAGCCATTTTAAACGTGTCAAAACATGCACGAATGATTTTTGAAGGTATTAAGCTCTTTGGACTAATTTGTCCCAATTTTGAGAAGTTATAAGATGTCCAAAAAATATCTAGGGACCAAAATGCAATTTTTTTAAAATTTGAGCTGAATTAGACAAATATTTCGAAAATTGCAGAAATGACCCTAAACTATTCTGGACTTATTTGTAATACTTGGTAAAGTTGTAAAATAACCCGAAAATTATTCTAGACTTGTTTGTAACATTTTTAAAAGTCATGGAATGTCCAGAAAAAATTAGGAATCAAAATTGTAATTTTCGAAAAATTATAACAGAACTGAAAAATATTTTTTTAAAATTACAGAATTGACCCTAAACTATTCTAGATTTATTTATAACACTTGGTAAAATTCCAAAATAACCCAAAAATTATTCTAGCCTTATTTGTAACATTTTGAGAAATCATGGAATGTCTAGAAAAGATTAAAAATCAAAATGTAATTTTTTTTAAAAATTATAACTGAATTGAAAATATTTTTTAAAATTACTGAATTGACCCTAAACTATTCTTGATTTATTTGAAACACTTGGTAAAATTCCAAAAATAACCCGAAAATTATTCTAGACTTATTTGTAACATTTTGAGAAATCATGGAATGTCTAGAAAAGTTTAGAAATCAAAATGTAATAAAAAAAAATTTAAAACGAGCTGAATTAAGAAGAAAAAAATTGCACAAATGGCCCAAACCTTTTCGGTTTGGTTTATAACACTCGATAACGTCCCAGAAATGACCAGAGGGTCCAAGGACCGAGTTGTAACCTTCATCAAAGTTTGGGAATGACCTAAGTCATTTTTTTGAAATTTTGTTTTTCACATATACATAATATACATATACATAATATATATATATATATATATATTATACATATAGATAGATAGATAACATAGACATAATATAAATATATATTATACATATAGATATAATAGTATAAACATAATATAAATATATATAGTAATACATAAACGTAATATAAATATATATATTATACATATAGATATATATAGTATTACATAAACATAATATAAATATATATTATCCATATAGATATATATATATTGTAATACATAAACATAATATAAATATATATTATACATAAATATATAATATATGTATATGTATATAAACTCTTTTTTTTTATAACTTAAATAATAACATTAGAAAATACAAATACAATATTAAATGCAAGAGAAATATACCTAAATCGTTCGGAACTTAAACACCGTCCGAGAAACCGAGACCGATAATTACCGATATATTTTTTTTCACTCTTTTTTTTTTCCAATCACTCTTCTCTCATTCTAATTCCTTGAAATTGAACTCACGTAGCTTTCTTTCTTCCCTTTCTTCATTGAAGCTACTCCTCTTATTTATAGAGAAAATGTACACATATTTAATTAATTATTAAAAACTTTTTTTTTAATAATATAAAAAAAAAAGTTTTTTTTAATAATAAAAAAATAAAATCGGTGGAAAAGAGGCAATTTTCCACCTTGGATTTTTTTATTATTTTTTTTAAAAAAAATTATTTTTTTATTTTTCAAATATATATATGTATATGTATATATATATACTATATATATTTTTCAAATCTTGATTCCTCTCCTATGGTATTTTGATCCCGAGACAATATCAGGTGTTTATACATATCATAAACTTTCCGAAGTGCAAATAATTAAGGGGTTATAAAGGAAGTTGATCCAACCCATTTGATCGAAATCCAACAATAACTTCAAATTAATTTTCATTATGACAATATTGAAATACCCTTCTCTTACTAAAATTGTGGACTTTAAAATTGTTATGTTCCTTTTCTCTCTTGTCCATGTCTCATCTAGGTCTTAAAAAGGCAAAAACATGTTTTTCCTCATATAGTCCACTACAGAATCAACACCCATGACCCATCCTCCTCATCATCACCAGTACCAACAACTGCCTTTGCAATATATAGCAAGCTAGCTGGATCCACAAAAGAAATCAAACAGTAAACCTATCACATATTGCCTTGAAAGATTGATTAATAAACATATATCTATAGGTTCAAGAGATGATGCATCCGTGTGGAAGTTAGTTGAGGATGGATCACGTTTTCAAGTCTATGATCAAAACAAAGTAAGATTAGGGTTTGGTAATCAATTGATTATTAAAGTTTTTCATGTGTTAGTTAAATTGTCACTAATTCTATTTTATTAAAGTCCAATTGTTAATAATACTGTCGATGACTAATGAAACCAGGCCTTGCCTGCATGATTCAACCTTTCTTCTCCACACTCCCCATGGAATCCAATTTGACGATGACAATTGATCGTTTTGACAAACCAAAATATAATTTTTATTATATATCTCATAATATTGTTTTATTTTTTGATCAGTCAGTTTGGGACTGAATATAAAAAAAACATTAGATAAAATATATATACCACATTAAAATAATAAACAAAATACATGTACTAGCAATAGTAAAATAAAGTACAAATACTTTAATGTCAAACACATTTTTACATTTCGTCTAAAACTCGCGGATCAAAATACAAATAACATTTCATGAATTTAAGATACTTAAAAGTCATGAAAAACAATAACTATTCGTAAAAATTCTCAGGTGATTTGACACTAATGCACTAATGCATTGTTTAGTATGCTAGACAGGCTTGGTTGGATATTGATATTCCGGGTGACATAGATTTTCATGATAACCAGTTAGCGGTTTGGTTGAAAGCTAACAATCATGATGATAGGGAGCATCACGAGGGGATGAAATGGAGTTTGATTTTTTCCTCTGCTGTGTGGTTTATCTGGAAAAACAGAAATTCGTTTATTTTCACTAACAAATTTCTGGATAGAGATATTGTGAGTCTAACATTTTCGCAGGTAAGAGAAATCTCGATTGCACTGGAAAAGTCACAACACTCACGGAGTAGGACGGAGCTCGAAGTTAGATGGACTACACCAAAGTTTGGTTGGACCAAACTGAACACAGATGGATCAGCGATAGGAAATCCGGGACCAGCAGGATGCGCGGCGATCCTAAGAAACCACCTAGGTGGTTGGGTGAAAGGGGCTCAAAGAAGACTGGGCATCACGAATAGCTTGGTCGCAGAGTTATGGGGGATAAGGGACGGGCTTATATTGGCAAAGAATATGGGAATTCAGGACCTCCATGTGGAGTCGGATGCTAAAGAGGCGATAGGTATGATTCTAGAAGAGAACTTGGAAGACAGACCGCTAACCCCTATTATCTGTGATTGCAGGAAACTGATGTTGGGATTCAGGAGAGTGAAGCTAAGGCACGTGTTCAGAGAAGGAAACGGAGCTGCAGACATGTTGGCTAAGGAAGCGGTCAACATTGAATCAACCTTTGTTGAGTTGGATCAACCACCGAGGAGTGTTGTAGCGATTATTAGACTGGATAACATGGGTGTGACTAGGACTAGACTTGTAACTCTAGAGTAGACTAGTTTGTTTGATTTTGTTTTCAGCTTTTACCCAAAAAAAAAACTAATTTACTGAAAGACCTTATACAAATTATTCTTTATTAATGTGTACATTAATATATATAAATTAGGAATATATGATTTGACACATTATAAGAAAACTTTTCATATCCATTATGATGTGCAAAATTTAAAAATATTACAGTAAATAAATATTTTTTATGGTTTAAGATATCATATATGTAGTAAAATGAACATATGTATAGACATTAAAATGATATAATATTATTTAATCACATAAATTGTTATTGTGCCTTTTAAATCATATAATTACTTGATGTGTCATATACGAGGAAATATATATTTTTTTTAAAGTAAGCATTATTTATTTTAGAAAAGTAAGTATACAAAAAATATATTTCGAAAAATAGGTATACGCGCACACCCGAGTAGCGTGTATTGGACATTCTTTTAAATAAGCGTCATTCAAAGTGGTGCATATTGGAGTGTGTAATAAACCTGAAAGTTGAAACTCGAAATCCTTTGGAGTGTGTTTACATTGGAATTCATCTATATACTTACTTTAATTTTTGAATTTCTTGAAGAGACAAATTTTGTACATTTTAACTTGGGATTTAAGGGCTCTAGTAGATGTTTTTTGAATATCTCTACGAATCCCTAAAAAGTTGAGCATGTAGATAATTGGACTTCAACCTTAACGTCGCAAATGACGCCGAGTTTGGATGGCAATTATTACCACACACTTCGATCAAAGTTGAGTTCTGAATGAGGTTCGATTTTCGGTATAACCACACAATTCAGTCAAAGTTGGATGGGTTCCGAATGTTTGATAACTGAGTAACTTGTACGTACGTGTGTAGTAAACCTAAAAGTCGAATCTTGACATTGTTTCCAATATTAGAGATGTACTTTAATTATTTACATACTCTGAATTTATGTTTTTATGGGAGATAACTACAATATCCTACCTTTCAAAATTTGGTGTTTGCTGCCTTAATTCAAAATGTAGAAGTATAGAATTGTTTTACTATCCCAAAAAAACCCGAAAATTAAAGTTACTTTATATTTGAAGTATAGTCATGATGGACGTCAAGTTTCAACTTTTGAATTTATTACACATCTGTCAATGTCAAAATTTGACGTAGTTTGTGGCATTAAAGTTGAAGTTTAATTATAGATACTAAATAAATCTATATTTTGGTTTAGAGAGCCACGAAAGCCCAAATTTAGAGATGTAGAAGCTTTTAACTACTCTAAAACAAATTGGTACATAATTGAATTACAATATTAAAGCCGCAAACCACATCGAGTTTTAACATATGTGAAAATCACACACTTCAATCAAAGTTGGACAATGAGGAGGTTAAACAATTGAATCTTAACTTTGAATGACATGTATTGTGATCCTCGAAACTAGGTAAAACAATTGAATCTTATTTTTTAAGTTGTCAAATAATTATTGAGGAAACTTATTATAATCTTACTAATTTTATTTTCCCAAAACTTTATTTTTAAATTATTCTGAATTTATTTTTTATATTTACCATTTTAAGATTACTCAAAAATTTAATGTATGTCATTTATGGTGCATAGGGTTGTCGATGGTTAGGGTATGACAAATACCATAACCATACCATATTTTTAAACCACATACCATAACCATAAACATTATGGGTATAATTTTCAATATCATAACCATTAAAATAACCGTGGTTATTAACCATGGTTTTACCCATATACCCATATTCATTCCACACATGTAATATAATAAAAGATCGAAAATTTTATTTAAAAAAATACATCAATCTATATTATCATCGTTGGACTTTGGCGCCTTCAATCTTCAACAATTTCAATTATATAATTTATATTTAGTGTATTATATAAATTAGTTTATTAATAATAAAAAAATATTATATTTATATAATAACCATGGGTATAACTCAAATACCATAAACATAACCATAACCATTATGGGTAGAAAACTCATCACCATAACTGCACCGCACCATAATGGTACGGTTAACCATATTAAACAGTAACGGTTATAACCATGGTTATGGGTTTTTCACCGCACTATTGTCGGCCCTAATGGTGCATCAGAATATTCGGTTGTACACTTGAATGAATGAGATATGAAGGAACAAAAATTGTACATTCAAATGATATTTGAGAAAAACTAAACTTGCACCCGCAAATTAAATTTAAAGGTATATTCATTTATTTTCAAAATCAAAAACATATTATTTTAAATATTAATTCTCCTTTAATCAAATAAAATTAAACTTTATAATTATATATATAATTTATGGTTTATATTGCTATAAGCAACATAGAAAATTCATATTGGCAAAAAACAAAAAGATATAGAAAATTCATTACATACACTACGGGAAAAGTTGTAATTAACGGATGAAAAAATCATTTTTAACGGCTCATTAATTGAGCCGTTAAAATTTATCGGCAAAACACAATTTTAGTCGTGATAGGAAGTGTCAGGATTTGGTAGAGCCGTAAAAATAAACGACTCAAATAAATGAGTCGTGAAAAATACTTTTATTTTTTTTATTCATTATTTTTTACGGCTCATTAAAAGGAGCCGCCAAAAATATGTATATTTAAAATACATATATATACATAAAAAAACAGAGCACTCGAGGAGGTTCTTCGCCGCCGGAGGAGGTTCTTCAGTCGCCAGAGGTTCTTCAGTCGAGTCTTCTTCTATCGTCGGAGGTTCTTCGCTGGTGGTCGGTCCCAATCGAGTCTTCTTCATCCCTAGTCGTCGGAGGCTCTTCGCTGGTGGTCGGTCCCAATCGAGTCTTCTTCAGCCCTAATCGTCGGAGGTTCTTCAACCCCTTTTCTCCGTTATCTCAGATCAAGCTACCCCAACATTGAAAGTACACAAAAACCAGTATGGGACCTAGGCACAAATAGAATAAGGAACGAACCTCTCCTGACCAGGTGGCCCCAGCTCTGTCGACCTTTTATTCCACCTCCGTTGCTGGATCCTCCCGATCTGCCGAGGCTACCGGTTCCTCCTCGTTGTGGAGCATGTGCTTTATGATATGTTTTGGGTAATCTGTAAAGGAAAAGAAGATGGATCCACAAAATCAAAGAAATAATAATAATAAAAAAAGTCCATAAGTCAAACTGAAATAGAGTGCAAAAAAACTTCCAAAGCATGCAAAATGTCTAATGGACAAGTTAGGGCTCCAACTCCTGCAGCTCCGGTTCCTGGTGAGTAGAAAGGTCGGCTCGTGACGGCCAACCGTCGCTGCATTTTTCGTTGCTACAATCTACAGGTTGGCTTGTGACGACCCCACATGTATCAGGCGACCTCTGGCTCTGTTTCCTCGACATGCCATTTCCTGAGTCTTTGAAGGTGACCTTTGAAACTTTAGCTCGTGACATGCAATGAAAATGAGTGCGGCGTGAGAGTGAAACTTTGAAAATTTTGAAGTCAGCTGTGAAAAGTTGAGTGAAGAGGCGCGAAGGTGAGTGTTTGTGAATGAAAGCCTGATTTTTTTCTCCATGACTAAAAAAACCATGACTTTTTTTAAAAAATAAAATAAAATGGAGGCTCATCCAAGATTGAGTCGGGAATAATCAGATAAATAAATTATTCACAGCTGAAAAAAGGAGTCGTGAAAAATAATTTCATTTTCTTTAAATTCGTGACTCTAATATTTGAGTCGTGAATGATATTTTTTTAAAATAAAATGGCGGCCCATCCAAGATTGAGTCGTGAATAATAAGATAAATAAATTATTTACAGCTCAATGGTATTTGATTCGTCCTATTCAGTCATTATCTCACCATTCTACCGTACTGATATTTTGATTTAGAGGGATTTTACGGACGCATAATCACATTTTAACAAAAACAAATGCCCTCAATTAACAACTACTTACAATGTTATCGATGCGGTTTAAATTTTGAGCATTTTATAAATATTTAAAATTGATTTAATATAAATTGATTTTTTATTTTCGTAACTGAATCCTACTTACATTTTATATATATTTAATATATCATTTTTGAGTAGGTTTTAGATCGTAATGGGTATTTTGTTCACTTCTAAACATTAATACCAAATTTTATTGCCATTTTTCCCAATAAAACCTTCCACATTCATTCATACTCCGAGCCTACAATATCCAAGATACATACAGAAATAAAGGAAGGTGAATGTATAGTTGTCCAGTTTACCGGACACATCCCCTGTCTCGATTTCCTTGCAATCCAATTCGCACTCCTATTCGCGGTTCGTCGAACAAAACTCCATTTCACTCTCGATATAATCTGTGTCATCTCTAAGATATCGGTAAGAATGTGTTGTAATTCCCACTCCCTAACCCTTTCCGGTTCCTCTAAACATTGAATTATACCCTGAGCATCGGACTCTGATACCATGTTTGGATTTAGAGTTTGAGAAGAAGAAAGGTAAGGCGAGGAAGAAGATGAAGAAAGCTCTCTGAATCAAAGATGATAACTTGATTGATTAGAATCGTTCAACAGTGCAACAGATATAAGGTAAAGTAGGCGAGAACAGACAAAACAGTACCGACCGAGAATTGCAACTAAGTCCCTAATACTAAACTAATTGATGCTTGGGCCTCAAGCAACAATATTTACATATTGATCCTAAACATAAGTGTTAGACACACTTATATCCTAACAACTACGTCCTCCCATTTATGTTTCACCACCAATTCCACCGCTTGCATAATAGCCTTTGCCTACATTATCTTTGCGCACCCATCCCTTCCCGATGTGTTTCTTCCGGCAATGACTACTCCCCTCCAATCCCTTGCCACTACTCCCGTCCTTGACTTTCCGATTTTCGGGTCCCAAGCGCCATCACAGTTTACCTTTACCGTACCTATGGTTGGCCTTCGCCATCTCAGCTCTCGCTCGTGGTCCGCTTGTTGCCCTGGCCTGGATTCGGTTTTCCTCTCATTCCAACATTGTTCGGTAAGTTGTTGGTCATTCTTGATGGCCTTCTCTGGTATAGGTTGTTCCCCGTATTACATGGCTCGACACCGTTCTTTCCATATCTCCCATATTAGTATCTCCCATATTGGACCGGGATCGCTTGGTGACCTGCTTGCCAAAGGAAAGACTTTACCTTGAGTATCGAGATGCCCCGCCATAGCCTCCTCCATTGTGGTTCCTCCCGCCCTTCTCCAGCTTCCCTCGGCTGACTTGGCTCCAGTTTACGTTGATCAATCTCTCAAAATGGATATATGGACCAGATAAATAAATTCTGTAGCTAAGTGCAGTCGGAAGCCTGATACTCGGGTCGATATTAAGTTCATGGGCAGTCACCTCCTTGCTAATCCCTGGCATATCGCTTGGCTTCCATACGAACAGTTCTTTAAATTCCTCCAAAAGCATTGACAAAGCCCTGACTTCTTCATCAGGTAGTGTCGCCCCTATATGCACCTCTTTTCCCGGACCATCCACCTCCACCTTCTTTAATCCTTCAACTAGTTGAGGGAGGATCTTTTCTTCTCAAGGGTCCTCATCCATTTGAATGGCCAGAGTTTCCTTCTTTCGAACATGGCGTCACATTGCATGTACATAACAAATGTGTGCTGCTGGTTGATATCTCTTTACTACTCCAATTCCATGAGGCATTGGAAATTTTAGCAACTGTTGGTAAGTGGAATGGACCATTCTATTGAGATTTAAAGTAGAACACCCCAAAAGGGCGTTGTATGATGCAGGAGCGTCGACTACAATGAAGGTGACATCCAAAGTCAATGACTTCCACCCTTCACCCAAATACATTGGAAGGGTGATAGCCTTTAACGGGCATGTAGTATGCAAGACGAATTCCATCAGGGGAAAATTCACATTTTTCAAGTCCTTCTTTGTTCCCATTCTCTTTAAGGCATCCAGAAACAAGACATCTGTCGAACTCCCCGAATCGACCAACACCCTCTTCAGTTAATATCAATCGATCTCCGCCGTAATTACGAGAGTGTCATCATAGGTGAGGTGACGTGCCCCATCTCTTTTTTAGAGAAGGAGATGACCAACTCTTCTTCTTCCCTAGGGCGTTTCCCAACCTTAGAAGCTCCCGATATTTGAGAGGCATAGACCTCCCTGGAGGCGCCTGTATCTATGCCAGAGACAAAACCACCACTTATTACATTGGGGGTTTCCCTCTTGGACCGGGCCCCTCACGGTTCTTCTTAGGCAACACCTGCCTTTCCCTTCTAGGGCTCCTACTCATTTCCCGGTGCACCACGAAGTTTTTCAAATGCCCTTGTTGGATTAGCCTTTCAATATCTTTCTTCAAAATGTGGCAGTCATCCGTGTGATGCCCTTTGCAACAATGGTAACTGTAAACACCTGATTTTGGCTCGGGGTCAAAATACCGTACGCGACGAATCGATAAAAAAAATTAAAAAAATTAAAAAAAATATCTAAAATAATATCTACAAAATATCTACACAAATTTTGTATATAAATAGAAGGTAGGCTTCGTGAAAAATAAGGAGGAGAAGGAAAAAAGAAGAAAAGAAAGAAAGAAAAAAAAAAAAAAAAAAAGAGAGAAAAAAAGAAGAAAAAAAAAAGAGTGAAAAATACCGATAATTATCGGACTCGGTTCCTCGTACGGTATTAAACTTCCAATGAGTTAGGTATATTTCTCTCATATTCAATATCATATTTGTATTTCCTAAATGTGAAATAAAATTGAGAGTTTATATACATATATTATATATTTATGTATAATATACTTGTTAATATATATATATCTATATGTATAATATATATTTATATTATGTTTATGTAATACTATTATATCTATATGTATAATATATATTTATATTATGTTTATGTATTACATATCTATATGTATAATATATATTCATATTATGTTTATGTTATCTATATATTTATATTATGTTTATGTATTACTATATATATCTATATGTATACTATATATTTATATTATGTTTATGTTATCTATTTATGTATATGTATAATATATATTTATATTATGTCTATGTTATCTATCTATCTATATGTATAATATATATATATATATATATATATATATATATATATTATGTATATGTGAATTTTTTTTTCAAAAATGACTTAGGTCATTCCCAAACTTTGATGAAGGTTACAACTCGGTCCTTGGACTCTCGGGTCATTTCTGGGACGTTATTGAGTGTTATAAACCAACCCGGAAAAGTTTTTGGCCATTTGTGCAATATTTTTTCTTAATTCAGCTCGTTTTTAAAAAAAAAAATCATTTTGATTTCTAAAATTTTCTAGACATTCCATGATTTCTAAAATGTTACAAATAAGTCTAGAATAATTTTCGGGTTATTTTTTAGAATTTTACTAAGTGTTACAAATAAATCTAGAATAGTTTAGGGTCAATTCTTTAATTTAAAAAAGTATTTTTAGTTCAGTTATATTTTTTTCGAAAATTACTTTTTTGATTCCTAAATTTTTCTGGACATTCCATGACTTTTCAAAATGCTACAAATAAGTTTAGAATAATTTTCGGGTTATTTTAGAACTTTATCAAGTATTACAAATAAGTCCAGAATAGTTTTGGGACATTTCTGTAAATTTCGAAATATTTGTCCAATTCAGCTCAAATTTTAATAAATTGCATTTTGGTCCCTATATTTATTTTGACATCCTATAACTTCTCAAAATGGGACAAATTAGTCAAACGAGCTTATTATCTTCAAAAATCATTCGTGCATGTTTTGACACGGTTAGAATGGCTCAAGAGTTAAACCATTTTTTTTTCGAACATGATTAATTTTAGTTATCTCTTGTTTATTTGAAATTATCTCATAAAAAAAAATGTACATGGTTTGTTTAATTTAAAGAAAGTGCATGTAGTCTTTTTGGGCCAAGCATGATCAAAATGAGCAATTCGGGTAAATTAAAAAAAAAAAAGCAAAAGCAAACTAAAGTACCGAAAGGGCGGATTATGAGCTCGCGAGCTTTTAAGACGTAATCAAACCCCCGAACTTGATTCTCTGGACGTAGACCTTTCTAAGCCCTAGGATGTTAACTCCATGTACCCTAGGCAATTTTAGGATTCCGATTAGACTTCAATTAATCGGTGGCGACTCTTTCAATTTTTTCGGTCCGATTGATGACCCCTCTCGACCGGACCCGTCGCTCGCCATGACCCGAAATTTTCAATCAAAAATTAAAAAAAAATTAAAAACGGGTCGGAAAGTCGGATCCGACATCCGACAATTTGGCGACTCTGCTGGGGACTTCTTTTAGAGGGTTAGGCTTTGTCATGTTTGCTTTGCCATATTATATTTTGCCTTATCCGTTTTGATCGTTTGCTCATGCTTGCAGTTTCAACTTTTGTCCAAAAGGCGATGTAATTGTAATTATTAAAAAAAAAAAAAAATCTTGTTTCGCACACACCACGCTGGTTACCATTACCCGCTCGGACCTGGAGCACATTAAGAGCTTAGGGAGTTTAGTAGGGGAATGCGCCCAGAGCGGTTTGGACCGCCGGCACGCACCCAAACAACTTAACTCGATGATCAGAATGGGCGCGTGATCCTCTTTAGGAGGTGAGGTTCCGCTGGTTCAGAGGACCTAGAAATTCCATCCATTTAGAACAAAAGCTCCACACCGTGTTTAGTCTTTACCAGTTTTGTGTGTATTTTCATTTTGGGCCCAACTAATGTAAATGAGAATTCAGTCCAAGTATTTGGATACGTGCTTGGCCTACAACCCAAGAAGAAATTTGGCCCATTGATGTAAATGTGTTTTGTTTTGGCCCTAGATCATGACATGTATAAGATTGGGTTTTTGTATTATATATTCCAAACTGTTGTAAATGTAATACGAGTCTTACTAATGAAGTTAAATTCTCGCACTTGCATTGCATTTTTCAAAAAAAAAAGTGTAAGTTCCGTTCATTCAATCTCGTATCCTTAAGACGTTTCACGCACCATCTTTGGTAAGGATGAAAAGAATCATTGCCCTCACATTAAGGTCATACAGCCCCCTACGGTCGAAATTTCCCGAATATGGAAAGCCATGACAAAAAGGAAATCAGAAATACGTGAACAAGAAGATTGATGAGGTTCACGAGCTCGTAAACTACATAGTCAATTGGATTCTCCTTAACGCCTTGTCTGAATTCTGGAATATGGAAAACGCGTCTGCGTGATTAAACAACAACGGAATACGTTCACAAGTTCCATTCGACACCTGCAAATCCGTCTTTCGGCCCAAATGAGATCATCGGGGATAGACTCCAACAACCACCGTCATTCTAGCAATGTGGGAGCACCTTGGAAAAATGTGAGGGCAACGTTGCTAAGTTCAATGACACCCTTGAACAGTTCATACGAAGAACGAGGCAAAAAAAAATCAAAATACATGTCCTCTATCTTCGTTCGAACCAAGGAACAATCAACAAATGCACTCAACGAGCTGCACCGTCGTGTGAGACGTCTTAAGGACTAGACTTCGATTGGTCAAAACCTTTAAAAGTATTTTGAAAAAAAAACTTTTGCCATACATGCAATCAAAGTCTACAAATGGAATGAATGGAACATAGAATTTTAAAATCAATCATGTATGATAAATTGTGTATTCATCCTTCTTACTACGTTATTTTGAATATAGGTTTTCGAGAATCCATGCAACATTCGACGACTCCAGCACCTCAAGAACATGATAGAATCATCTAACTAGAACAAACCATGCACGCCATGAGTTCCTACACAGTGCAGTCAATCGTTGGCATGACCTCCTAGGTCGAGCGAATTTTGGCTCTTCTGAGCTCCAGACAGGTGTGACTACCACAATATCCCTGACCTTGTCTTCCCGAGGAACATTACTATCGTGATACCTCATCAATCCATGTCACGCACTTTTGCCATCCTAACCAAGCTCCACCTCCCACATATGGCCATCCGGACCAAAGTCCACCTCTCACATATGACCTTCCCACACCCGAAAGGACGAGGGCACTTTTAGGACTGGGTTTTCTTCCTAATTTCAAAGATTATGAAGTCTCAAGGAGGAAACATTTAACCGAAAGTTCAAGGACATGTTTGTTTCCTCTCCTATTTCATTTCCAGGCCCACCACAAGTGTTTCCTCACGAGGGCTTGTCAGGCTTATTTTCAACCGATATCACCATTGGAGCTTTACTCGATGAAGCCCCTTAAGCCTTTTTGTCCGTCCACTCGCTAGTGGGAGACCCTTGCTGGATTCGACCTTATACAAAATATCATTTTATGATACCCTCTTGAGATGCGTGAATGCCAAAGAAGTTGAGCGCTTAATGGAAGAAATTCACGAAGGTTGTTGCGGCGGTACTTTTGGTTCACCATGACTACTGACTATATAAACCGTGCCCAAAAATATCACCTCTGTCATGTATGCGTGGACCAAATCCACGTGCCACTGCAAGAGCTCTATTCCAGGACTTTCCCACGGGCTTTCTCAATGTGGGCATCGATGTAATCAACATGATTTTCCCAAAGGCGTCCAATGGTCATCGATTCATATTGCATTGATTACAATCGATTACTTCATCAGGAGTAGAGGTTATTACCCTGACGTGAATAACGGCAAAGGCCATTGAATTTTTCATCAGCGAGGACATCATCGTGTGTCATGGGATGCCGAAGTCAATCATCACCGGCAATGCCAGAAATCTAAATTGGATTGAGTTGTGATCAAGTGTAAAAATGCATCTCTATATCACCCACAAATGAATGGCGCAGTGGAAGCAACAATTAAAGGACTCACATGATAAGCTGTCTTAGGCACTCATGGCATACAAGACCTCAATATGGACATCAACAGGGGCAACCCCATTTTCCCTTGTTTACGGGATCGAAGCCGTGTTGCTAATTGACGTAAAATTCCCGTCAGCTAGGATCCTCGCTGAGGCAGAGAAGGACGAGTCAGAGTAGGCGAAATGCAGATACGTGCAATTGAACCTCATGACAAAAGGCGGCTCATCGCGCAGTGCCACGGGCATTTGTACCAGCAATGCATGCCTCGTGCATTTAACAGGAAAGTCAGTCCAAGAGAATTACAAGCAAGCAATCTAATTCTCCGGGAAAAAAAAATTCGAGTCAATCCAGACTCTCGGGGCAACTTTGTGCCTAAATATGAAGGGTTTTATGATGTCAAAGAGACTTTCAGCAGAGGAGCCATGATCGTCACCGACATGCACAACCAAGAACTCCTCAGTACAATCAATATGGACGCAGTCAGAAAATACTATCCTTAAGGAGTTCGTAACCAGAAAGCGAGTCTCCAAAAGTGAGAGAAAATTCTCGCTAAATCGAAAACCCGAAAGGGCGGTTTAGGCAAAATTTAGGGAACAGGGGCATGATTGAAAATCCCCAAAAGGACAATCATAGCAAAAGGAGAGGAATCAAATCCCTGCTAGTTTGAAAACCCGAAAGGCCAACAAAAATAAAAAAATTAAGGAAACCGAGAGGTGCGGTAAAAAAAAAATATACCGTAGCAAAATGATAGAAAAACGAGAGATTAAAAAAAAAAAACTTCAAGTCAATCCAGACTCTCAGGGAAAGTGTGTACCTAAATATGAAGGGATTTATGTCATCAAATAGATTTTCAGTGGGGGAGCCATGATCATCACTGACATGGACAATAGAGAACTCCCCAATCCAATCAATGTGGATGCAAAAAAAAAAAAAAAACTTCCAGTCAATCCAGACTCTCGGGGCAAGTTTGTACCTAAATATGAAGGGATTTATGTCATCAAAGAGATTTTCAGTGGGGGATCCATGATCATCACTGACATGGACAACAGAGAACTCTCCAATCCAATCAATGTGGATCCAAAAAAAAAAAAACTCGTAATCTGAAAGCGAGCCTCCAAAAATGAGAGAAATTCCCGCTAAATCGAAAACCTGAAATGCCGGTTTAGGAAAAATTTAGGGAAGAGGGGCATGATTAAAAATCCATAAAAAGGGCGATCATGGCAAAAGGAAAGGAATCAAATCCCTGCTAGGTTGAAAATCTGAAAGGGCGACCTAGGCAAAAATTAAGGGAACCGAGAGGTGCGGTAAAAAACAAAAAATACCGTAGCAAAAGGAAAAAAATCAAGAGATAAAAAAAATGCTCAAAAGTGGACGACATTGTTTCCCACAGTAGCAATAAAAAGAAGTTGTGATCGACATTAATTTGAGCTGCCTCGACAACTTGCATGGATACACATTGTGAAGATAACATGAATGGCTTTAGGTAACTCCATCAAGAAGGACTCCAAAGTCGATTAATGAGAAAACAGACTGAGAAGTCCGCACAAGCAGTCAGACATCTCAAGAAGGGTTTTTACCTCCAAAGTGAATTACAAGCTAATTGGCGGGGTCTTTAGGTGCTCAACCTCCGCGAGTCATCATCAACAATCGGCACTTGTAGATATCAAACTTATGAGAGTTACAAACCGACGAACGGAGCGTTTAGGTGCTCAACCTCCGTAAGTCATCCCCAACGATCAGAACCTGTAGATGTCCATCTTCTGAAAGTTACAAGCCGACGAACGGGGCCTTGAGGTGCTCAACCCCCGTAAGTCACCCACAACAAAGCTTCTGAAAAAAAAAAAAGACGAACGGAGCCTTTAAGTGTTCAGCCTCCGCAAGTCATCATCAACGACCATAACCTGTAGTGATCAAGATTCTAGGAGTCACAAGCCGACAAGCGGAGCCTTTAGGTGTCCAACCTCCGCAAGTCATCCTCGACGAACAGGACCTGTAGTTATCCAGCTTCTGGGAGTCACAAGCCGACAAGCGGAGCCTTTAGGTGTTCAGCCTCCGCACGTCATCCTCGATGACCAGAACCTGTAGTTATCCAGCTTTTGGGAGTCACAAGCCGACAAGAAGAGCCTTTAGGTGTTCAGCCTCCGCAAGTCATCCTCGACGAACAGGACCTGTAGTTATCCAGCTTCTGGGAGTCACAAGCCGACAAGTGGAGTCTTTAGGTGCTCAGCCTCCGCAAGTCAACTCCAACGAGTCACAAACCGACAAGTGGAGCCTTTAGGTGTTCAGCCTCCGCAAGTCATCCTCGATGACTAGAACCTGTAGTTATCTAGCTTCTGGGAGTCGCAAGCCGACAAGCGGACCCTTTAGGTGTTCAGCCTACGCACTTCATCCTCGATGACCAGAACCTGTAGTTATCCAGCTTTTGAGAGTCACAAGCCGACAAGCGGAGCCTTTAGGTGTTCAGCCTCCGCAAGTCATCCTCGACGAACAGGACCTGTAGTTATCCAGCTTCTGGGAGTCACAAGCCGACAAGTGGAGTCTTTATGTGCTCAGCCTTCGCAAGTCAACTCCAACGAGTCACAAACCGACAAGCGGAGCCTTTAGGTGTTCAGCCTCCGCAAGTCATCCTCGATGACCAGAACCTGTAGTTATCTAGCTTCTGGGAGTCACAAGCCGACAAGCGGACCCTTTAGGTTTTCAGCCTCCGCAAGTCATCCTCGACAAACACGACCTGTAGTTATCCAGCTTCAGGGAGTCACAAGCCGACAAGAGGAGCCTTTAGGTGTTCAGCCTCCGCAAGTCATCCTCGATGACCAGAACCTGTAGTTATCCAGCTTCTGGGAGTCACAAGCCGACAAGCGGAGCCTTTAGGTGTTCAGCCTCCACAAGTCATCCTCGACAAACAGGACCTGTAGTTATTCAGCTTCTGGGAGTCACAAGCCGACAAGTGGAGTCTTTAGGTGCTCAGCCTCCGCAAGTCAATCCCAACGAGTCACAAGTCGACGAGCGGATCCTTTAGGTGTTCAGCCTCCGCAAGTCATCCTCGATGACCAGGACCTGTAGTTATCCAACTTCTGGGAGTCACATGTCGATAAGCAGAGCCTTTAGGTGTTCAGCATCCGCAAGCCATCATCAACGAGTCACAAGCCGACGAGCGGACCCTTTAGGTGTTCATCCTCCGCAAGTCATCCTCGATGACCAGGACCTGTAGTTATCCAGCTACTGGGAGTCACATGCCGATAAGCGGAGCCTTTAGGCGTTCAGCCTCCGCAAGCCATCCTCAACGAGTCACAAGCCGACGAGCGGAGCCTTTAGGTTTTCAACCTCCGCAAGTCATCCTCGACAACCAGGACCTGTAGGTGTCCAACGTCTGGGAATCACCAGTTGATGAAAGTTTAGACGCTCAGTCTCCACAAATCATCGTCAACGATCGGGACCTATAGGTGTCTAGCTTCCGAAAGTTGCGTGATGATGTTTGTTTACAATGTAAATAATGAATAAAGATGAGCCAAAATCAGTTGTTTGTCTTTGAACACACACTCATGAGATCACTTCCATGAGTGCGTGTCCAAAGAGGGGCAACTGTAAACACCTGATTTTGGCTCGGGGTCAAAATACCGTACGCGACGAATCGATAAAAAAAAATTAAAAAATTTTAAAAACAATATCTAAAATAATATCTAAAAATATCTAAAAAATTATACAAAATATCTACACAAATTTTGTATATAAATAGAAGGTACGCTTCGTGAAAAATAAGGAGGAGAAGAAAAAAAGAAGAAAAGAAAGAAAGAATAAAATAAAAAATAAAAAAACAAGAGAGAAAAAAAGAAGAAAAAAAAGAGTGAAAAATACCGATAATTATCGGACTCGGTTCCTCGTACGGTATTAAACTTCCAATGAGTTAGGTATATTTCTATCATATTCAATATCATATTTGTATTTTCTAAATGTGAAATAAAATTGAGAGTTTATATACATATATTATATATATATATGTATAATATACTTGTTAATATATATCTATATCTATATGTATAATATATATTTATATTATGTTTATGTAATACTATTATATCTATATGTATAATATATATTTATATTATGTCTATATTATCTATCTATCTATATGTATAATATATATATATATATATTATGTATATGTATATTATGTATATGTGAATTTCTTTTTTCAAAAATGACTTAGGCCATTCCCAAACTTTGATGAAGGTTACAACTCGGTCCTTGGACTCTCGGGTCATTTCTGGGACGTTATTGAGTGTTATAAACCAACCCGGAAAAGTTTTGGGTCATTTGTGCAATATTGTTTTCTTAATTCAGCTCGTTTTAAAAAAAAATCATTTTGATTTCTAAAATTTTCTAGACATTCCATGATTTCTAAAATGTTACAAATAAGTCTAGAATAATTTTCGGGTTATTTTTTGGAATTTTACTAAGTGTTACAAATAAATCTAGAGTTGTTTAGGGTCAATTCTGTAATTTAAAAAAATATTTTCAGTTCAGTTATATTGTTTTCGAAAATTACTTTTTTAATTCCTAAATTTTTTTGGACATTCCATGACTTTTCAAAATGCTACAAATAAGTCTAGAATAATTTTCGGGTTATTTTAGAACTTTACCAAGTATTATAAATAAGTCCAGAATAGTTTTGGGTCATTTCTGTAAATTTCGAAATATTTGTCCAATTCAGCTCAAATTTTAATAAATTGCATTTTGGTCCCTATATTTATTTTGACATCCTATAACTTCTCAAAATGGGACAAATTAGTCCAACGAGCTTATTATCTTCAAAAATCATTCGTGCATTTTTTGACACGTTTAGAATGGCTCAAGAGTTAAACCATTTTTTTTTCGAACATGATTAATTTTAGTTATCTCTTGTTTATTTGAAATTATCTCATAAAAGACCTTTCTAAGCCCTAGGATGTTAACTCCATGTACCCTAGGCAATTTTAGGATTCTGATTAGCCTTCAATTAATCGGTGGCGACTCTTTCAATTTTTTTGGTCCGATTGATGATCCCTCTCGACCGGACCCGTCGCTCGCCAAGACCCGACATTTTCAATCAAAAATTAAAAATATTTTAAAAACGGGTCGGGAAAGTCGGATCCGACGTCCGACAGTAACAACAGTATTGATTGAGATTATTACCCATGAGCGCATCACCTTTTCGCGGTGGTGGAGACGTTGCTAAATTGTTCCTTTCCTTTTCTCCGGGAATCACAGAGATGTCTCGATTCAAAGACTTGAAATTGTCGAACACTTCTCGGTAGGGGCGCAGGATAAATTGGCGACGCTTATCATCATGCCCTGATTTCGAGGGGCGTTGGTCTGACTTTTTGCCTTCTTGAGCCTCTTTTTTATAGACTTCTTTGTTCACTTTCCTCATTTCCTTTGCTATTTCCAAGTTTATATAAGACTTAACGTGCTCCGCCATCTCCTCCACCGTATTGACGAGGATAATGTTCAAACTGTCATACAAATTCGAACCTTTTGGACCCAACGCTCTTACGAAAGCGCGGATAGTCTCACCTTCTGTAATCGCTTGGTAGATTCCAACCAGTCATTTGTTGAATCTAAGGTAGAAATCGCCCAGACTTTCATTGCTCTTTTGCTTCAAGTGGTCCAAAGTCCCTGCGCTTTTCAGGAGTTAGCGTCCTCCCATGTACTGACAATGAACGTTTCCTTAGGATCTCCCCATGATCTAACTGACGCATTTGGGAGACCAAAGAACCAATGCAACGCGACTCTGGCAACATGGCCGGAAATAAGAGCGCAAAATGGTTGTCATCATTTGTTCGTCCCAACAAGGAGGCTTCGTGACTCTTAACATGTTCGACTGGATCGCCTTCTCCTCTATAATAGTCGATATGAGGTGTTTGCACATGGGCAGCACAGTGACAGACAATATCTCTGGGGCAAATGGGTGTACCACCCTATCCCGCAGGCGCGACATGGCCTTACATTTATGTTCTTTCATCTTTTGGCCGACAAGCTCCTCGAATTCCTCCATCGTCATTATGCCGGAAAGATGAGTCATTGTCGCCCCATTGCCTGCAGTGGCGGCGCTCATAGGGAGTGTTAGAGGATATTGTTTAGATTGAAGTTAAGTGGTCAACGTTTAGTCTACTTCAAGTAAAAGGACTGTTTTATAATAAGTAGAAGATATCTACAGTAGTGTTTTATATCTATATCTATAGTAGGGTTTCTACACTAGGGCTTTACTATATATATATATATACCATTGTGCCTATTCTTCAAGATATAATAAGAATACAAGTAACTTTTCTATATTCAATTCTCTTATATTTAAGAAACCTTACATCGTATCAAAGATTTCAAAATTAGGTTTATCGTATAAAGAAGCTGGACGAAGACGAAAAAGAAGCTGGACGAAGACAGAGCTCATATCACAGCAAGAAGAAGAAGGACTACCTACAAGCTTCGCAGGAAGAAGACGGAGTTGGACGAAGAAGAAGAAGAAGAAGAATCTCGATGGTGTATTTGCCAAAGATTTATATATATTTTCGCGGCTCATTTTATAAGTGTCCAAAAATATTTTAAAAAAAAAAACATTGCGGCTCAACCAAAAGTGTCGCCATAATTATTTTGGCGACACTTTTGATTTGTGTCGGGAATTATCACGACTTATTATAGATTGAGTCGTGATAATTCCCTCGACACGTCATATCACGGCTCAACTTCTGTTGAGACGTGATAATTTAACGGCTCAATTTTCCCGTTGTTAAAAATACATTTTTCAGTCGTAATTAGTCATTTCTCCCGTAGTGTTACGATGAACAGTAACAAAACCAATTAGTCATATTTTGAAACATATGTAAACATTGGGTAAACATGTGTAATCATTTAAGTAATTAACTATTTATCCTATCAACATATAATAGGTTTTAGATACATATTAAGCATATACATAAACACAATAATATAAAATATTTAATAAATTAAATTATTATTTTTTCATCCAATAGTTTTATTAAATTTAATAATTATTTAATTTTTACACGCGGCAACAAATGATTGAACCATAATATAAAAGCTAATATTAAACTGGTAAGAGTAACCAAAGATAGATAAGTATAATGTTGAAAGCAAAAAATACACTATACAGGGTATGAAGAAAGAAGTTGAACTAAACTACAATATAACTAATGAAAGTACATATTATATATATGGTTAAATACCAAATAGTTACCCGAACTTTGTCATTTTACAAATAGCTACCCCAACTTTAAATTTTCAAAAACGGTCACCTCAACTTTGGACAAAGGTGCAAATAGCTACCTTAGTTAACTTTTCCGTTAAATATGGACGGAAAATGACGTGGCAACACATGGTTGGTCTCTAATTCTAAAAACTAAATGAGTTTTTAAAAATACCAAAAAAATATGGAAAAAAATATAAAATTTTGGAAAATCAATAGAGAAAATAAGAGTTTTTAACATAATACTTTAAGTGAAAATATGAAACTAAATACTATTTTTTTCTTTCATATTTTTAATAAAAGTATTATGTTAAAAACTCTTATTTTCTCTATTGTTTTCCAAAAACAAATTCAGTTTTTTTTTGTATTTTTAAAAAATTATTTAGTTTTTAAAATTAGGGATCAATCATGTGTTGCCACGTCATTTTCCGTCCATATTTAACGGAAAGTTAACCGATATAGTAATTTTCTCAAGTGTCGAAGTTTAAGTACCCGTTTTTAAAAATTCAAAGTTAAAGTAGCTATTTATAAAACGGTTAAAGTTTGAGTAATTATTTAGTATTTAACACTTCTATATATACATTCGGTTCAAAAGGTTGAAACGATTGGGAAATGGAAACCACCCCACAAAAGCAATAACTTTCCAACACATAAAGAAAGGAGTAAAGGAACTGAAAAGAAGAGAAAAAGCTCCATAAAAATTAAAAAGACTTCCGGAATTCTTTTTTGTCAAAGGATTTTCCTTCACGCAAACAATTTCTTTCCTTTTTTTTAATAACAGAACAAACAAAAATTAAGACGAGCAGAGCAATTGCACTGCAGAGAGAAGTAGAATAACACGGAATCTGAAGGGAAAGAAGCTGAGCTAGGGTCCAAAAGTCGGACTCTATGACCCATGCATAATCTGAACGTTTTTTTTTTTTTTGGGGGGGGGGGGGGGGGGGGGGGGGGGGGTAAACCAATTGGTTCCATTTATTAAAATAATTAATTACTTAATTGGTTACAAATGTTTCACCATTGTGCAGAATAGTTACATATGTTTTAAAATGTGATTAATTGGTTTTGAAATGTGACTAATTGGTTTTTTTACTGTTCACCGTTTGAAATCACAATTAAGTCACTATTTAGATACGTAAAATGACGTAATTACCATTTTCATCAATCAAGCTATGTTCTTCATCAATCAAGCTAATTTTCATTACCGAATTGAAGAACCCAGAAACCAGATTCTGGGTTCTTCACGCGATTTTGGGTTCTTGGAAACATTATTTTGGTAATTGATTTTCAAAAAGAGGCCAAATTTTGGAAGAAACAAAATTAACTAATTATGATTTTTAACTTTTAAATTATGATACTTGCTTTTATTAGATAAAATTTTAAAAGTTCTTGGATTTTTGTTCTTAGTTAATAATTGATTGTTAGGTAATATGTTCAATTTGCTGTGTTCATATTTTTCTTAGACATTGTGAGTCTATTGTGTGGTTATGACAATAGAGTTACCTGTAACTAAAGATTTTTTTAATTATATCAACAATAATGTCTCCAAGGCGTAATGATTGTGAGTATGACAATGCGAAAAATGCATACAATATATATTTTTCATTTTTTTTCATATGCGGCTCATATCACGTAACACTACTCCAAGTGAAGATAAGTGTTAATGAACTTGTGGTTTGAATGGTGCACAACTTCGACGTTGAACTTGAGTATAAACTAACGAAGTAAAGTTGTGACATATTAAGAATTGTTGAGTCCTACAATGAGATATCAACGAAAATAATTGTTTCAAGTCTCGTATGAGATACACGCTACTTTCTAATCTTTTCCAGTTCATTCCACAAATTATGTTATTTGTGAATCTATTCATGAGTTTGATCATTGTTTTGGTTATTCGCACGTATGCCCAATTTTTACATTTTGAAAACACAGTACCTTTTTTTAAGATAATTTGTATATAGTTGTTATTTTAAATATATAAAAAGTTGGAAAAAGTGCAGACCATAATCACATATATCAAAAACTCACTCGGTAATCTTAGAATGAGGTTTAATGGTTGAAATATATATCAACCAATTAATGAAGTAGCGATTAGACTGAAGCAGAGGCAGAGGGTTTGTGAATGGAGCATTTTTATTGATTGCTGTGAACTTTTTTTCAAATTCAAATCCCAAACGGATCCATGAATAAATGAAGATCCTCCTCCCTTCACATGAGAGAATTCATTAACTCCCCAATATTCACTCCAACTTCCACCTCTCCATTTCTTCAAATAACTTTTTGAAATTTTCAAACCAAAAGTAATTCATATCCACTGTCTGTCTCCACTTAAGGATTCTGAATTTGGTTACACTTTTACATTCCATTGATAAAACTCACCAGAATTCTGTTAGGGAGAAGAAAACAAAATGCTTTTGTATGATTCTTTTACCACTTTAATCCAACCCTTTCTTAAATATAATTAGGCACTAAAATAGTTCAGGTTTGACTTTTATACAGTGAGCCTTCCAAGGGAAGCTTAGAGACATTTTGAGATAAAGCAACAATTAAATAATAATTAATGATAAAATAAAATCAACAAAAATTCTCCTCAAATCCAACCCCACTCTCCTCCATAAAAACCCCAAACTTCGACCCTCTTCACTTCTCTGTGTATCGTCTCCGACCGACCAACCTCTCTCTCTCTCTCTCTCTCTCTCTCTCTGGCCAACATGCAGCCAACAAAGGGACATGGCTCCGACCTGACTTCTCCGCACACCACCTTCGTACAAGCCGAACCGTCCAACTTCCGGACCATAGTCCAGAAGCTCACAGGAGCATCAGACGACCCGTCGGCTCAGAAACTACCCGTTACCGTCAGCTCAAGGCCAAACCCCAAACCACTTGCCGCCTCCGCCACGGAGATGGCCCCACGGAAACCGCCAACCTTCAAGCTCCACGAACGCCGCCACCGCAAGCTAGACCAGATTCAGCTCAGCCACACCGACAGGTCCTACCTGGTCTTCTCCAGCGAGCCAAACCGCTTCCCGTTGTCACCATCACCGTCGTCCTCCACAAGCCGTCCATCACCGGTCTCGCCGCTGGATCTGTTTGCCAGGGGAAGCCCCAGGAGCACATTGCCACAGTCACTCCTCTCCCCGCCACCGCCACAGTCAGAGGAGGAGGAAAGGACCATTATTGCTGAGAAGGGGTTTTACTTGCACCCAAGCCCCCGTAGCGTAACGCCACGCGGCGCCGCGCCGGAGCTCCTCCCTCTCTTCCCTCTCCAGTCTCCTCGAGACAACGATCACCCATCCTGAGAAACCACATTCATTCCACCACTGTACGTTGGTGAAAACAAAAAATTGAAATCGTTGGTATAGAGTGAGTTCATTTTGTTTGGCGATTTTTGGAGTCCTATGTGTTTTCATCATTTCAAACGTGATAAAGTCTAAAATCGTAGCTCAAGTTTGGAATATGTATGGTGATTATTTGACATCAACTTTTAATGGGCTAACAAAGTTTGAGTTTGTAAATATTATTATTTGTTTTGTGTCTTATTTTTATGTATTCTGGTATTTATGTTTGTACGAGGTTACCTACTTGGTGCTATATCATTTTAGTATGTTTTTGAGTTGGATCTCGTCTTGGGGAGGGTGTCGTCTCATTCACACCTTTTGATTATTGTCGGAGTAAAATGTTGTGATTTTGCTAAGGAAGGGTGTATGGGTTTACCTTACGCCAAAAATAACACCCTTCATTCTTTTGTTCGTTGTATTAATTTATGATTTACGTTATAATGCCCGGCACACTAATCTTTCCCTCTATAAATTAGTTATTGGGTCTTTTCTTTCTATAATAATAAGAAGAAGAAGATGGGGTCGTTTAAGCATTACGAAGCTTGCAGCAGTCAAACTGAAACGTCAGTAAGCATCTATCTCTAGTCACGGGATTCTGACGTACGTAGTAGCCGTATACTCTACGTCAGTTTTTCTATATAATAATTCAGTGTCCAAGAAACCCTAAACTTAGTCACAATTCTTCTATTTTCCTTACAAATCAAAATACACTCCAATTTTATTCAACATATAACATCTAATCCTCGCTAGCTAAATGGATGAATTAAATATACAATACTTTTTAAACTTTTATTATATAGATAGAGAATAGACCTGATAGAACACGAGCATTTGTGCTCAGCAACTTCATTTTCTCGATCAACATACATGGGAAGGTTGGTATATAGCGAGAGAGGTTGTCATGAACATACATAGGTCATCTCCCTTCATGTAACCTGATTAAGTAACAAATTAAAGAAGATGGCATATTAAGTCATGAACAGTCAACGCCTCGTACTATCTATATAAACTGGAAGTAATGACTCTACGACGTATAGATGAATCATTGATCGGATGAATACTATTTGGATGTGGGTTGTCACATCCATCGGGATTTAAGTAACGATGGATACCTACTGTGGATATCGACGTCAATCTTGATTATATATGTATCCTAAAGTTAGGTCACAAAGTTGTATTTTTCTATAAATAGAATTGCTACTTATTGATTACCAATTGATAAACATTGTATAACATTTATTGCTTCTAAGAAAGAACAAGTATAATGCCGTCCACTTGAACCAACCTAAATATTTTTTCTGGGCAGAAAGTGTTTTGCTGCTCAACTGATTAGTCCCTCTCAGATTGCAATCCAGGTTTAGTTGCACTTTCACTCTTCATGTCTACTTCATTGAGTTGAGACAGCCCTTTTTACCTCTTTTTGAGAAAATGGTTCGATTCCGAAACCCTAAACCCAAGCCCTCGTGGATGATCCATTACCATTAGAATCCACAACGAAAGAATCTCCATCCAATATAGTCTTAATCCAACTCTTAATCATGATAAAATGAAGAGATGACAATGATTATGTAGATGTCCTATTCCCCCCATTTGTGCAAAGTTTCTCAACCACAAAGATGTGACATGTCTGAAACATTTAATATTACCCAAAATTCCTCCTATCCTAATTATCAATGTTATTTCTCCTTTTCTCCATCTCTTGTCGTGGGGTAGCCAAGCCACTCAATCAAGATTAGGAACCAAGAACAACTACTATATGGTGAGACATTACTGGGAGTTGAGCAGACATTAAGTGAAACATTACCTTAATTATTCTACAGTGCTTTTACGGTCGGCATCTCCTTCTTTGCTCAACAATTAATTACGTATCGAATCAACAGTTTGTGTCGTGTTCCATTAATTACGAAGTTGCTTTGGGATAAAGACACCTCATCAGAGTAAATGTTATGTTGTGTTGTGTTGTGTTGTTTGTTTGTCAAACTATAGGGGTTGGTTTGGTATTTAGTTTTAAAATTGTGGCTAATTTTACAAAATATATGTTGTGGCTAATTTAACAAAATATATGTTGAATCGATATTTAACCTGATCAAAACTGTGATCGACTCTAACCGAACCGAAAATATCGGACCGTGATCAACTTTAACCGAACAAAAAGATTGAATCTTTTATAGATCGAAATCAATGTTCTTGGCTTATTGGTATTTTCGGTCTTGCTACGAATTTCGATATTACACCATTAAAGATCATGGAGACCGTACCATTAAGTATGTTAATTATTTATTATTACATAAGTGATACATTTAAGGCGATAGTTACATTCTTTCAAATTAGAAATAACTACAAAAAAATTCTTGGAAAAAATTAATAGTATAAATTGAACAAAAGGTTATGGTCCTAAGACTGAATCAGACTGACCTCTTCTTTTGAATCTTCTTATTATGATGACTCTTATTATTATGATTCTTCTTATTCGTATTCTTATTATGATTCTTTGATTTTGAATTCTCTCTCATATTCACTTGATGATTTCGAATCCAAAAATTAGTTTTGGGGTTCAAAACGAGCCTAGAAATCTCATTTTAGGTTCAAAATAAATTCTAAAAAACCCAGAACAGATTTCTAAGTTCGAGTAACTGATTTTTAGGTTCGTTATGAAGATTTTGCTCAATCGAAGAAGAAGAAGAAGAAGAAGAAGAAGAAGATAAAAGTAGAAGGGGATATGATAAGTCATTTTAGTGACTATTTAATAACATTGGTCAAATATAAGTGACTAAATAACACAAGTTTGAACCCGGAAATAACATTCTCAAACATAAGTGACCATTTAATAACACACAAAAAAATATATTTAAAAACTAACATTGGTGAAACATAAGTGATTAAAGAGGATAGTTTACCCATAATTTTATTCTTCACGAATTTGTTTATTCATCTACTTAGGGTTTAGGGTTTAGTTTCTAAGGTAGAATCTTTAGTTATTTTGCTAACTACCGACCTTGTAATTTTGTTGTATCCTTCGGCGTAATTTGTTCACAACATGTTAACAAATTTTAGTTAGTACTTTAGAAAAGTGATTTTATACTTCAACATCACACAAATTTCATATTTCATGTCTCATATCATATAAATTTTGATTACTTTAATATCCTATATCAATTAATACATAGTTAAATTGTAATACATAAAATCAATTTATTAATCATACTCTTAACCCTAAATCATAATTTCAACAAATGTACATACAAGTCTTCTAATGGTCTATCAGTCCATTAACCATATAACGATTACAAAGAAATGTCAATCTCACTCCAAAGCAACTATATACAGCCACTTGCTTTGAGAAGCATGTTGTGATATATTTACTAGTTGTCCTCAAAATCCACATTCATAAATAATGAAAACTCAATTTACAGCTTGTATGTATAAATTATTGTTTCAAGTGTAACGAATGATTTATGTATACACACACATATTTCATATGTTATCAAGAACTTTTCCACATTCATAACAACACATGTGAAATGAATCCCCATAAGAAACCCTAATAATATTTTTTAATTAAAGAAATTGTTTTATCCCTTATACATATCACTGTTAATAGTAAGGATCACTTACTTAAAATCTGCTTCCTTGATCGTCTTCCATAGTCTTGCACAATGGCTACACCACGCCATGTATGAGGTTGAATCTCAAAAAATGCCTGCGTTGAACAAGATAAAACAACTTTCAGTTTGTGTAGATGTATCAACGCAGATCTTTCATCTGAGAATTGTCGCGGAGTAGTGTATATATATATATATATATATATATAAAGAGAAGATTTTCATGGTTGCCAACAAGTTTTTTCTCTAGAACCTTCACACAAGATGTATTGGATGAATAATCACTTGGGAGTTTCAACTCTTTAAAGAATTGACACAGTATAACTTTTTATCTTTTGAAAGATCTAGTATAACAAGGAGGTGCTAGCATCATCTTCTTTACCTAAGTTCTTATTCACATATCTTTCATGTCAAGTCTAGCTTTGAGATTGTCATTACTTTTCCCAGTAATACCTAACAAGATTCCAATCAAGTTATTGCATACATTCTTCTCAATATGCACAACATCCAGCTTGCTCCAATGCGGTAATTGGAATAAAACATTCCTCTTCTTTCAATTGTCAGTGACAAAATTTATCCCTATTTTTCCAGGGCATTCATTCTTTATGAATGGAATTTCCTTTAGGTTATCCAATTGTTGTAACACTTCTTCCCGCAATAGCCTTGTAGGAGGACTACACAATTCTTGTTTTCCATCAAATGAGATCTTACTTTTCCTTTAACCATGATGGAGTAGAAATCTACGATGCCCCATGAAAGAACACTTACTCGCGTTCTTTTGTATGCAATAATGCGTGTTCATTTGACAAACTGGACAAACCAAATTTTCATACGTAGCCCATCCAGATAAGTTTGCATAAGCAGGGAGGTAGTTTGTCCAAAGAACTCTGGCATGCATTATGAAATTCTCTTTCTTCAAGGCATCTTAAGTCAAAGATCGATCCATTATTCAACAACTCATTCAGCTCATCAATTAACGGTTGTAGGTAGATGTCGATATCATTTGTAGGAGTGTTTGGTCCAAGTGTCAACATAAAGAGCAAATAATTTGTATCTCTTAGGCACAACTTTGGTGATACGTTGTAGGGCATAAGGATCACTGGCCACATACTGTATGATGTAATTTTATCACTAAAAAAGTCAAAACCATCAGCAGTTATTCTCACATTTCGTGATTCACCCCCAAAGGAAAAGCGTACCTCGTCAAGTGCTTTCCCAAGTAGTGGTATCAACTATATGTCGTAGTATAGCATTTTTGACTCGGCACTCGTCATGCCACCTCATACTTGCTACGTTTGTTTGGGACATGAAGTATCTCTGAAGTCGGGTTATTGTGGGAAATAACGTACAACTTTAACAGGTAAACTCTTTCGATTTCTTTTGGGATTCATTGAAATATCATATCCTTCAACACTTCACTTAGATGCACCCCATCTAGATTGCACACCGTAGACATACACCAATACTACTTTACTCCTCTTAAATAGAATACAGTCGTTTATATATGCATGTATCTTCTCGTAGTCTAAACTCGAGTCATCAATATTTTTTGCTTCATAGTAAGAATTAGCCACTGCAATTATCTAATGGAAGGACCTAAATGACATCTTTGTATATGCTGCACAACGTGGATAAAAACTTTGTTAACTTTCTTTTAACAATATGTAAAACTTCTTTGCATCAACGTTGGGCTCCTTAGTGTTATCCCAATTCGTAGCACCAAAATTAACTTTTATCATATTTCTCACCTCCTCATTACTTGTAATATTCACACTTGTTGACCCTAACTACTTATATTCTTCCTCATGATCAACACATCTAGTATACGTTTGACTTATTCTGTAACGCTCAAGGTGCAACTTCACATTGCTTCTTGTAATTAATAGATATCCATTACAATTTAAACAAATACAGTAAATTATCCCCTCCCAAGATGAATGAGTAAATGCAAAGCCAAGAAATCGACTTACATCTATCATATATTCCGTGCTTTTGAGTTGTTCGGCCATCCAAGTCTTGTCCATTTGTTTGTTCTGTAATCAACAACTCACTCAACCCTTTATGTAGAGTACTCTACTGCAACAAATAGCACCAATGATGCTACGGTACTGCAGCAACAGAGCCACTTTCAGTACATTGATAGTCAATTAAGAAGCTAAGCAATTGAACAAATTTTAGAGTATACAATTAATTAGCGTTCAGGGGAATATGGCAGAAGTAACAATTGATGCAACAATGATCATTCAAAGCAACAAGGATTACAAACAGGGTTATGAAAACAAAAAATTTATACATTCAAAACACAACATAAACGCTCGAAATTTTAAACAAATCAGACATAGAGCATAACATAATAGGAGATTACGTAAGGTCAAAACAACAATGGTGTAAATGCTAAGATCTCACACACAGACTCGACACTTGTAGATGGACCTTCAATATCAGTGTCTTTCACTGAATCGTTCGAATGAGCTGAATATGCGTCATTTCCTTTTCAATTTTGGGGATGCATATGAAGTGGTGCAGTCGAATTCTGTGAAAGGATTACCGTATATCAGATAAATATGTTTTGTAATTTTTGGGAAATGATTTTAGTTGTAGTAAAGATAAAAATTGTAATGCCAATATGTTGTTGCTAAAATGAATCAATTGTGACAACTAAAATTCAGCATTAAAACAATTATAAGCATGCTTATTTATCGTTGATGATTAACCTATATATTGCCAATTAAATTATATAAGTAGGTATATTTGGCAGTTAATGGAAAATCGACGTCGCTTAGAGACACTAAAAATGTCTATTAACAACAAATATATTTTGGATGATAAATACTCCTAATAGTTACAAATTATTTAGTCACGAAATAATCATTTTAGTAACACAGCATACTATCGACAAAAAAATTGGTTACTATAAGGATAGTTTCTTGTAGTGTTAATCATCTCATCGTTATTTTCAAGGATAAGTTTAAGTTTGTCATCAACATAAAGATAAGAAATTATGTAACCTTCATTTTTATCTTTCACATAGATGTATTTTCCTTATATTTGTTAAGTGTTCCATTTATTTTCATTTTTCAATTGCAAATCCACTTTTAGCGTAGTGGTTTACACCCCGGAGGAAGATCCCCGCTAGCTCGCAAGTATGATTTTGAAGGTCGAATTAAATTGCACTGTTGATTGTCTCTTTCAGACGAGTTCACAACTGCTTGGAATGTTTGAGGTTCAATTTCAAGTATATAGGTAAAAAAATCAGGACCAATTAAAATATTTTCTATCCTAGCCTTTTCGTTTTCTATGTTTAACCTCAACATTTTCTTCATTGTAAAGGTCTTGACTATTATCATCAACATTTTCGTGTTTGTCTCGACAAACTTGTTTCATCCCTAGACTTAGCCAAAAAAATACTTCTTCAAAAAATATGCATTTCTTGATTCAATATTATCCTTGTGTATATCCAATTATTTTCAAGCATGTACAAGAAACCGATAATCATTATTGTTTTGGGCATATCCAGTGAAATTTAATTAACAGTTTTGAGTCAAGATTTTACCCAAATGTTCGGGGGTAACCTAAAACTTATCAACATTGGATTAATTATTTCCTTCGAAGTTCAATTTTTTCTTTCAGACACACAATTTGATTTGGGTGAGTAGGACGTCTAGACCTCTTTAATGATTCTAAGCATAAATTTCATTAAAAGGAGGATCATACAACTAACATCTATCCCTATACAACACCTTAAATGTTTATTAAGTTGATTTTCAATTTCTTGTTTGTAAGGAATGACCTTAACAATTGTTTCATCTTTACTTTTCAACAAGTATACATAGAAATATTGTGTACTATCATCCACAAAAGTGATTATTACCACCTCTCATTTTCACAAATTTGAAATCACAAACGTTGTTGTGTATTAAGCCCATGGATTTTGTATTTCTTTCTCTTGATCGGAAGGATGACCTTGTTAACTTAATGTCAACACATATCTCTCCCTTATGTTTGTGATCAATGTGAAATGTAGGGATATGATACATGTTAATTAACCATTGTAAGGTATCATATTCTACCATGTCATACAGTAGGTACACAATCAAGTAAGCAGAAGTAACATTTTTCTTCTTAATCATTTTTTGCTTGATAGACATGTTCTATTTTGGTTAGGTCGAGTTCGGGATGTTCAAGTCAATTCTCGATTGGACCAAACTGTCACGATTTTACTAACCTTAGTCATAATATAAATATGCATTATATTTAGTTGATGTCTTTGATTGCACATATTCAAAATAGTATGACCTAATCACACTGTAGAACTTCTACAAGATAATTCATTAATTTAATTAACTAATTTTATCATGTATATGTTTGTTTTCTATCCTATGATTCATTTTAGTTAGATTTTTTTTCATTAAGTTTGCGTATATTTTGAATTATTGATTCAATAATACAAAAATGGTTTAGACCGAGTGCGTATTGAATCAAACAAGACCACCTCATGCATTTTTTTATAGTGACCCTGGTCTTGATCCCAAAATTATGGGCTCAGACTTTTTTGGAGCAAGGTCCGCCTGGATCGGCACAACTGAGCATCGACAAGGGAAAGTCCAAAAGAAAGAAGAGGTCTCTTTACGTTTTTTTTTTGCAAAAATAATCATGAATCTAATTTAAATACTAACTATTAGATTTTAAAAACAATCTAAATGGTCGGAAAAAAATCTTTAAATTTAGGAATTTAGAGTGTTTATACATTACCAGTAAGTAGATAATTAAAATAGGGGTCTAATGAAGCAAAATACGTCGAGTTTTAATTTTCGAGATGACTACAGATCCGTCAAGTTTAGTGTTGAACGTTTGATCCTGAATTAATTAACTTGATATGATAATATATTTTAAAAAAAAAACAGTTTTTTGCTAAATTTTTTAGAGTTGCCACAAATCCGCATATGACCAAAATTTTGGTCAATCACCCGTCAAATGACATTTGACTACATTCTGATTATTTTCAAAATTCGATGGTTATTTGGAAGAAGAAAACTCAGCTCTTTACCCCTAACTAAGAACAGTGATTCTAACAAAGAGCTCTGTCCTCTTTCCCACTTTGAATATGCATATTAGTTTTACGTAGGAGACAAGAGTAAACAAATATATAGAACTAAAACTAAAACCAAACCAAAACTCTTCTTCTTTGTGAGGAAAGATTAGTCACTTTCTACATAGAATTCCCTTAAAAATGACCAAAACCCTCCTTTTCTTCATCAATTTGTTTCCCTCTGAGATAAATAAAACAAGAAAAGAGAAACATAACCAGCACCCACCCACACACCTTACTCATTCATCGAACAGAAGCACAGATCGATTGTTGATTATATAACCCACTAACCCCGCTAGGGAACTGCTGACGGTTCTTTTTACGCTTCCTCACCAACGTAAAACCTTCACCATCTCCCTTCTTATCACCATCCACAGAACTACTGGGCTCCTTCTTACTGCTTGACTCACACAAGTTCACTTCCTTACCATAGAGAATCTTTATTATAGCACTATCATTTGCAATGGCTTCAGAAGGACTATCAACATAATCTGTCTTCCTCGCCTCACATGTGGATATGCTCGTCGGTTCCATCCCATTCTTGACCGACTTAACAATGAAACTAAGCAGAATCTGCCGAGCGAGCTCTGCTTTCTCCGACTCAGAACTGACTACACTTTTTGCCTCACTATCATCTTTTGTTGCCTTCTCAACACTTAAAACTTTTTTTGGTATATACTCGGGAGCATGAGGGTTCATTATCCTCGGTCCATTCCGTGCTTGGTATTTCCCAAAACCCCGATAATACAGCGGCGACCGCGGTCCGCATGGAACCCTAGCTGCAACGGATGGCACTCCCATCGGCTCCGACAGCATCTCCTGACTCACCCTTACATCATAGATACTCGTGACCGCGATTGGGACCGGGTTCATCATTCCTGGGTTGAATGGCTCAGCAGCAGCCGATAGCTTGCTTCCGTTGGGTTCAGCTGATTTTTCTTCGGGTTTAGGGCACTCTTCTTCATTTAGAATTGGGATGGTGGTCTCATCTTCTTCCTCTGACGCCGGGACCTGCATGATTTCAACTTTTCCGTCGTTACAGTCTTCCTCAACCTTCTTCTCCAACAATGGCTTCAGAACTGTACCTGGTGGCGCTAAAGCCACTTGTTTGTATGATAACGACTTGGAAGCAATAGCCACAGGAGTGGCTGGAGATGTAGGAACTCTATGGATAGTCGGTGCCGCTTTGACCTCCTGCTTTGATGGAGCCAATACCATCGTCACACGAGGAGCTAACTTTCTTGAGCTAACATTCGAGTAATCCGAGTTGCTGATGTTCAATCTCGGAAGAGCTGGTCGCCTATTGCTCAACTTTCTACCCACATTGTGGCTCGACCGTCCTTTCGTATTCGCTTCTTGCCACCCTTCGTCCGAAATAGCTTCTTCAACACTTGTTGCTGATTCAAACTTGATGGTATTGTTAATTTCCTCTTGTTCTTCATGGAGAGTGATCAATCTTGCCTCCTCTACAGGGATGTCATTGGCCTCGACTGTGGTCTCAGCGACCTCAAGGGTGACAGAATTTCCAGCAACCGTGTCTGCATTGGATTGATTACAAGTATCAGTAATCTGCAGTACCTGAAGAAACGTTTTCACGATGATTAGAAATAAAAAACGAGAGTACATAAACAAAGCTAGGAATTTAAGTCGGGAAAAAATATAAAGAATTTAAACAGCATACCAGAGTAGTGTCTATAAAGGGTCATATCACTTTTTTCTAAAGGAATAGGAAAGTGAACTTAAGTTCCGTTGAAGTGCATATCAAAACCCAGGGGGCAAAATTTATAGCTCGTATACTTTTGGGGCAAAATGCATCTGTTTTAAAAGTTCATGGGATAGTGGCCTTCCAAAGCCTTTGTGGCTTCGCCCTCTAGTGGGGGATAAGGGTTCAGCTGTACGGTAATAGCAAAAGAAAAAAAAAAGGTGGTACTAGCATCATGCTTGTGAAGCATACTAGAAATAGAAAGAAAATGCTCCACAAGCATGGTGTTTTTGCTGTTTTTACTAATAGAGTGAATTTACTATTTTAATTATAACATAAGAATTTTTTTTTTAAAATATTAGACCAAAATCGCATCATATCATTAAGAATGTCAATTGTTCAATGGATTCACAACTTCACGTACTAGAAAAATGCAAACAATATCATCCATCATTTATATAACACGGAAATGATATACTGATCATTTATATAACAATCATAGATTCTAAAATATCACAATAAAATAAATACCTTGACGCGTCGTTGCTTTCTCTGCGCATCGGTCTTCTTTAGCTCTTGGTCCGGGTTTATGAAATCCAACAGATCCGAAACACTGAAAATGGAAAATGAAAATGTGGGTTCCTGGATGAAGGATTTGACCAGTTGGGAAAAAATGTAATTTGAGGATACTACCATGTCAGTACCTAAGATGACCTTTGCTTGCAATTGTTGCATCGGGCTTTGGTGTTCCAGTTCGGGCAGCCTCCTGCTGTTCTAGAGCTCTTGTTTCAAAATACTCAAGCCATGCAGCAGCGTCCTACAGAAATACAAAAAGGTAAGCATAATTATATAGATTTTTTAATCAGGTTTATCCACATCGATTCAATTTTTCTGGTACCTGAGTGCGAAGATCCTCAAGGCCTAGTTTTGCTTGAAGTATTTTAAACGTAGTTTGCTCGTGCTGAACACTCAGTGAGTATGCCTCCATTAACGAAAGAGCAATGGCTATCGCATGAAAGCTTGCAGCTGTCTGCATCATACCCAAAAAATAATGTTATAACATTATCCTGGTTTTATAATTTCTGAAAATCCGGAGATTATCTCAGGTGAAGTGAAAAAAATCTGAGCTACCTGTATATGATCTTCTCCTAATAGTCTTTGGTTACACTTGAGAGCCTCGTGAAGGTATCTGAGGGCAACATGGACATTTCCCATTCCCTCCTCCATCATAGCGATGTTAATATACGTAGCGGCCGTATTTGGATGCGATAATCCGCATGTAAAATGAAGAAGGTATAGCGCTCGATTCACGTATCTGCATGAAAAAAAAAATCAGACATAATGGAAAAAGCCAAGTTCATCCATAATGCAACACAAAAAATCTTACTTCAGAGCCAGCTCAATGTGCTGAAGACGATAGTAGAACACGGAAAGATCACCATAGCTTTTCATTGTATCGGGATGATCGAGCCCGAGTTCTCTCTCGTTGATATCCAGTGCCTTCTGCTGATATATGGTTGCCTGGACAAACAAGTCGGATTCCTTAGAGTGACTTGAGAGGACCATGGCATTTATAAGAAAGTCCATTTTTCAAACAAAAAATCTTGTCTTAGACAACAAATCCCAAGCTTAATCAAGAATCCTAGAGATGGAAGTATTGGGATACCTGATTAAAGTCCCCGGTGTGGTAAAGAACAACTGCTAAGAGACTGTAGGTGCTTGCTGTGGTTCGATGGCAGGGACCACAAACCGCAATCATCTTCGCCAATGCCTTCATTGCCAGGTCAAGTACAAATGAATATCATTCCATTATCAGCATGAATTCACAGTTTTTATTCTTATTTTTTTCGCTGAATGGAAGCAATATCAAGTTGATGTAGCAGTCATGTTAATTCAAATTGATTGCTAGCCAATACCTTTGTCCCGCACGTAACAGCTTCCTCCAGCTTTCCCTTGTCAAGAGCAATTTTCGATGATTCTAACAAGGTCCTCCCATCAGCTGATGAGCATACTACATGCTGTAACCAAAAAGAAAAACTATTAATTCTGTTTTTACACACACACACACACACATATGGAGAGAGAGAGAGAGAGAGATCTTACCTTGCAAACTGGAACCATGCTAATGATATCGTAGTCCATAAACGGGTTTCGGGACTCAAGATCATAGTCTCTGGGGAGCAATTCCAGCCCAACCTTATTTTTTCCAGAAAAAAAAGGGGTAAGAATCTGATGTCCAAAAGGTTGTCAATTTCCAAGCCATGAAAATTAGGTTATATATACCTTATGGCAGAGTCCTCGGAGAATGGACAACATCCTCAAATGCTGAAACTCGTCTTTCATGGTCCAACCAAATCTTCTAGCTAAAAACATCCGTAACCATCGCAATTTAAGTATTTGATCTTCATCTTTCGTTTCGCAGCTGCCCAGCAAGAAGTTAAGAGATGATGCTATTGCTGAAGATACATCTGCCACATTCTCAACAGATGCAGCAACCGCTTTAATGACGTGCTTGAAAGCTCGAGCAACCATCTCATGGATGCAAAGTGACTGTATATGAGGGAGTTTTTCTGCAAGTTCGGTCTGATATTTACTGTCAGATAACTTGTCATATAAAAATATAAAATTAATCTAAACAGTCAACAATCTTATCTAGTGCATAATAAATCAAAAATTAGTGTAAAGATTGAAGAAGGAAAGGGATGTATTTTCTTACCACACAACCTAAAGATCGCATCTTTAGCCCCCTTAAGTGCATAAAGTCGGTCAGAGTTTGACCATCAACTGGAGAAAGTTCAAGTGATCCAAAATCCGCTACCTAAAGGACAGAAAGGGCAGGACAGATTCGTATAAATAGACCAAATTATCCTTCCAATACATTAGATATGTAATAGTAAAAATTAAAAAATGACAAAAATAATTGGACAGTAAAGTTGAAGAAGCGACCATAAGTTTTACCAGTTTTGGTAGAGCAATTTCGTCGTAATATTTGTAGGCCATTTCAGTAAGCTCATCTGGTGACTGTTGCAGCAGACAAGTTAATAGTTTTAGTTCACAGATGGTAAAAGTAATACTAAACCTTGAATCACTAAAAGTTGCCAAAACAATCCAATACCTTTAAATGAAGACCAGTTCCAGTTTCTTTAAGACGTGCAAAGGCTTCTTCCGAAATTACGCTCTTCAACTCAGGTTCACCTTTGGATTTGCAATTATTTATCTCCATCAACTCAGATCCGTCATTCTCTTCTTTTTTGTCCCTCTTCTTCAACAACTTAAATTGCTTACCGAGACCCTTCACTGACTCTTCCACCATATCAACATCCTCGGGATTTTTAATGGTTGAATTTTCTTTCTTCTGTAGATACTGTACCCAGCAAGAACCAAGTTCCCATCTAATTGATCTTTCATAAGGAATTGAATCGTCCTCTAATTTAGCCAAGCTTTCTTTGATTATCTTCTTCACTAGGCTTCTCCATGTTTCTGATTCCTCTGAACTAGATTCCTGGCATCCTCCAGATAACACATTGCTAGAACTGTCAAGCAGAATGCGCAAGCTGCATTGAAGTTGAACCCTCAACTACATTAGTCCACATCGAATGCAATATATTAAACATGCTGCATTATATTAAGAAAAATAGACTTCCACCACGAAATGGATTTCCAAATTTATAATTCTTCATCTATTAGTATACAGTGCTGAAATTCAACAAAAATTCACCTATTGTTCTAAAAGTTTAAGTTTTTCGATAGAAATTATTTGACATCTATTATCTAACAATTCCTGTATAAATCCGCTGCTGATCAATTTGAATAACTGCTGAGTAAATATTCTATAAAGCTCAAACTCGTAGAAGAAAGCATTGAATTGTTAATGAACTAATCGAGCTATGAAAGAAAATCCCATTTTACAAACCAACAACCTACATATGCTTAAGGACATCAGATTCTGCAAGAAAAATCAAACCTGTTAATGTTAAGAGCATTAGCTCCTCCATTTAGTTGATCCTCAATTTCCAGAGAACAACCCTCAAACTTGGCCTTCTTTATGTTCCCAACAACTTTTACTTGTGCGGTGTATCCACAAAGTCTCACAATGACATTCCCCAAAGAATTTGTGTCCTGCAGAGTATATTATCCTTGGTTTAGTTTCTGTACACCAAATCTGGAAACTAACAAACTACAAGATGCTGATTATTTTAAATACTATGGAAGCAAGAGCTTACATGAATAACCACACTTTCATCTGCAGTGATCCCTTTGAGCAAATCCCGTGCAGCGTCTGAACATAAGTTATGTGATTTATCTGCTGAATCTCGTCTAACTACAATAGACAAGTCTCCTACCCGATCCCCTTGCACTACCGATGGATCTTCTTGACCAGTTACATTGGAATCTAAGGCACGACGTATTGCTGAAACAGCTCTAAAAATCGATACGTCAAGAAATTGGTTGTGGAGCAGAAAAGCTTTCCTATCTCGAACAACTCTCTCTTCCTCAGTTTTGCAAGGAAGACTAGCCAAAATAGCAAAATCCGTTGCCCATGGTCGGAGATCATATTCACCATTGCGCCCTTGACCTCCACCATTACCACCCCAACTCTCATCTTCAGTCGGTAGGGATGTAAAATTGATTGGAGTTTCAGACACGGAAGGTGGAACGACCCATGTATTTGCTCGAAACCCAAATGGAAGGTTACCAAACTGCAAATGGAATGAAAAAAAAAATAACATTTCAATCCAGATAACAGCATACGAAACCTTTTTCTTAGTAGGTAACTCACCTTATTGTGTTCTACAAATGCCTTCATTAGAGACTCATAGGCCTGAAAACACCAATTTTGTTCATTAATAAACGGTTTCATCTCCTGAATAGAAGGAATATCAATTGAAATTATGAAATCAGACTAATAAGGCTTAACCAACATTGGCGAAAGCTCGGCTAAGCTGTTGCAGAAGGTCAACCAAAGAATGGCTCTGCACGGATTGCTTCCCTTCCGTGTAGAATCCTCGAACCGAGGCGATCACATTTATCAGTTTCCCATTACATATCTTAATCTGCATCAATTACACAGAATTGAATTTTGAGTTCGAATAAAGCATGTGTTCTCCAGGAAAATTAAGAACGGTTTTGCAGATTGATTTGCACCTGAATTTCAAAATAGTCCTCGTCACGCCTCCCAGACTCATCCTTCCATTCACATTTCCTTAAACCTGAATCCAACATAGATCCACCAAACTTGTTTACCTTGACATCTTTAAAGACAAAATTTGAGTGGCACGTGAGATTGATACAAATCAATGTTCTTGATCAGATTATGAAATCAGAATATGAAAATTGCCTCTACACCCCAATTGGTTACACGGAAGAGGAAACTTACTGAGAATTGGAGGTGAAAGGTGCGACAGAGAGAAGAAATCATAGAACTCCGAAAGCTTGGGAGTAGGGTGGATGGAGGCCATGTCCAAATTCGGCGAGATCGCCGTCTCCGACGGCATTCCACCGCCTGCCTTTCCATTTAAGGGAGACGGTGGCTCCGGCGACGACGACTGGTTTGTCCTGCCTTTCTTGGCGCGTGTCTCGGACGGTGGTGATGGGCCAGGCGACTTGGGTTTAGGCTTTGAGAAGCGTGTGGTGCACGCCACAATATCTATAAGTCTGCGCACTTGGGCCATCGCTTGGGCCTCGTCTGTATAACTCTCTGCAATATATTGATTCAACCCCTCATGTTCATACCATCCTCTTTTACCCCCCAAAAGTTAACTAATAATTGACATTTGCACCCTATTTCTACCTTCATTTTTCATTTCCAACTTCAGCTTATTATTTGAAAATGGGGCAGAGGCCCAAGGGAAATGGTACCACAAATAGTTGTCATAATCTAGCGGTCGTTAGAATTACGTGTAAATAATCCGCATATAATATATATATATATATATATATATATATATACTGAAAAAACATTTCAAGTTCAAGTTATGAACCAAGAAATGTTTTACAATTTCTAAACCCAATAAAATTAAAGGGGACGAAAAGTGATTAAAAATATTTATTTATATATTAATTGTATTAATTAAAAAATATAGTTTTGGAATTTATTTGTTTTATTTTTCATAAAATAATTAATATCTATTGTATTTTTATTAATATATTCTTAAATATTATTTCATTGACAAGTGATCTTTAGTAGGACTTGATTCAAATCAATTCAGATGAGAGTCTTTTATTTATCAATTTGTTTGACTATCATTTAGTATAATTAATTAGTAGTTAGAGTTCCTGTGTGAAATTAATTAGTTTGTATAAATTTAAGAATATAATAACAATTGAATTATGATTGAAACTCTTCCACTATTTTTTCCTAAATTTAAAAAGTCTGTAACAATATATCATAACAAACAAAAGAGTTCAAACAACTTTGCGGTATTTCATCATATGCACCATTTTTGCATGTGCAAAAGTGGTGCATCTTTTTTAGGCTAACAAGACTGCAATTCTTTTGCATGAGCCGTTCGTTCTTGTCTCCCAAATTGAGGTTAAAATAAATTAGTAGTTAATAAAAATAATCCAAAAGGAGTAACTTTTAGTTTTTACTCACTGCCTTGTTTCTTTCAAAAAAAACATATATCCTGTAATAAAAATCACATAATCAATTGTCTATAGTTTCAACCTTGGTGTAAACAAACTCAGATTACTCGATCATTTTCGATAACTTACATGAATTAAACAAGTCAATATGTACGAATCAAAGAAATTGTTTTTCTGAGACCCACATTGGTTTGTTTAGTTGAAAAGTTGGTGAAAGCAAATTATATATATAAATATAAATATGGTTACGTATGTATATTTATATATGATTATTTTCACCTACCTTCAACCATCCTCAGTAGACTGGGCTTCAGTGTAGCAACCTCAACTCTGTCATTCAATCTATGCCCTTTGACCTGTTCCAAAAGTTCACCGACATTCATTAAAACTAATCAAAATTTAACCAAGGGAGGATGAACTAGAAGTGAGCATTGCCTCGTGAGAAAGAGCGTAGTTCGTGAGATGGCAGGTTTCGACGTTGTTCTCCAATAATCTCCTGATATCTATTATCTTGTCCGTTGAAATTCCCTGCAAAATGGAACCCAGAAAAGTGAAACTTTAACCGATGGTTGTCAAATCATTGCCTGGGAAAACTTTCTTTTGATACGAGTGGTATTGCTGAACAGAAAGTTGGAGAAACAGTAGATGAACACAAGGTAATGTCAAATCTGAACGTACGTACCTTGAGAATGATATGAGAATCATAAGGGGTGACGACGGTGATGTCAAGAACACTGGGCACTGCAGTGCAGACAAATAAAGAATCAGCCAGCGGCAGCCCCAACCAAAAAGAAATAAAAGATTCCAACAGTCTCTGTTGTTGCAGGAGGACTCATGAACTATACAACGACAGAGGGATAAATGGATTTAGCATGGCGCACTCATACCTTTCTCCTCCTTTTTCTTCTTCTCTGCCCTGTTGCTGGTTTTACCGGACTTTCCCTTCCCTGACTTGGGAGCCATTTCTCTTCAATATCTCCCAAGACAATGATTTCTAGAAACTCATTCCACACAATCAATTAAACGAGAATCCAGAATGTCGAGAAGAACAAGTGGAGGAGGAAGATAGATTGGAGAAGAGAAGAGGATTTTGAAGGGGAAATCTGGAAGAGAAGAGGATAGAAGGATAAGCTCTGCCTTTTGGATTTGTGAAAAATCCTGACCTCTCCTTGTTGCTAATGCAAACAGACACTGCTCCCTTCTCTCTCTAGACTGGGGAAACTTGTGATGGTTTGTTGGCTTATAGGGATAGGGAGAGAGAGAGAGAGAGTTGTTTCGTTGAGATGGCGGCAGCCGCTGATTGGTGACACGTGTCCGGTAAGCCGACAAGTTTGTTTTTTCAGATGTCCAGTAGCAGTGACTCTGTGTGCACCCGGTTCCCATGCACTCACTGCTACTGCTACTTGAATAGATTAGGAGAAGTTCGTTACAGAAAGTTTGGTCAAAACCCATGATATCGAGTGAATACATTTTGTGGGACACTTGGTCGAATTGCAGGTCGTGATTGCATTGTAGGGTGTGGATTGCCTGCCCCTCGTTTGTTTTTCCAGATGTATGTAGGACTCTGTTTGGGAAATGGAGGTCGTTCCATCATTTTCTCAGTCAGACTGTTTTTTTTTCTGATGGACTGTTGATTTGGAAGTTTAGGTAGATTGTTTAGAGAGGAATTGATTGGTTTGAGCTTCATCAATTGAATCCTCCATTTTGGCAGACTTGGGTGGCTATTTAGTGCTTGTTTTTAATGCCCCTATTCCATCTTGTTAGGCTTGTGGAGAGAACACAGAAGTCATTCGACTCCCACAAACCAAATAATGGGTTATGGGCCTTGGGCCCAGATATTTTCGTATATGGCCCAAGACCCGTCGGAATTGGACTTGCAAGCCCAATGACGTCGCTCTTGTTTTTGCCACTTTGGTGTCGCCCTTACAAAAAACGTATGTGGGTGTCGCTCATGTGGGAAGCGTCAAACACCATTGATCTTTAACTTAGCACCAGACATGAAAGTACGAGAATGAAATACATGTCAGAGCACCTAGTCAGTACCCTAGTCTAAACGCTTACGCCCCTATAGCCTAGTTCGACTATTTATGGCAAGACAATGATCAAGCTGCCAAGAAGGACAGCCTACTCTAGGGTAGCTATCCTACCTCATATCATTACCTATGCAAACCACGGTTCGCTCGCCCTAGAGACAGCTCGGATAACCAAGGTAACATTTAACTCTACCATGGTCCACGTAAAAGAGGTATAAATACCCCTTCACCTACCTCATTTATACTTTGATTGATCAATACTAACTTCACCCTCCATTTGCTTTGCATTTACTCCTTCATTCTGAACGAATATCTGACTGACTTCATCATCGAAGGGGAAACAACGGGAACACCCCGGGATTTCCTTCTGTGCAAGTCATCGGAGTAGCGAGGAGCGACTGGAAAGAAGAGACTCCGGTTTTCGTGATCCAACACAATAGCGCCGTCTATGGGAATACTTGGACGAAATAAAACTAAGTGCTGAAGTAAACTCGCCAAAGGCGCCGCAAATAATCGAGTCTTTACAAAACAAAAGAAGCTGCCCCGTTGCCGCTGGGCCCCTGCTCCTCAGGAAAACACTCGCCCCGTTGCCGCTGGGCCCCTGCTCCTCAGGAAAACACTCGCCCCGTTGCCGCTGGACCCCTGCCAACAGAAGCTGGAAATTCGGGCACCACAGCCCCCAGGAGGATCAGGAAATGACATCGGGACACCAGTCCCTACCCCCGACGTCCACTGAGCCGCCGGCGGCTACCTATTCCACCAATCCATCTGGTCCCATGCCGAATGGGGCTCCGCCAAACCAATGCACCCTGGATCAGGTGGACGAGCTTATCAATAAAAGGCTCTAGGAAATGCGAACGACAATCGCAGCTCTGTTCAGGGAGCGATCTGCTCATCCCTTCGCCGATGATCTCGTCGCCATCAAAATCTCGAAAGACGTCGTCGCCAGGGCTATCCCCGAATACAGTGGTAGAGGAGATCCCACTATCCATGTCAACAAGCATGAGACCTCTCTTTTGGGTAAGTCAAATGATCCAAATCACTTGGCTTTATTATTTCCGTCAACCCTATAGGGTTCGGCGTCGTCATGGTTCTTCGGCGTCCCTACAGGATCCATAGGGACTTGGTCAGATATGAGAAGCAAGTTCCTAGAGAGGTATATGGGCGAGCACCAACTGATGAAGAGTGTGGTCGCCCTGGATGCGGTCAAACAGCAGCCTGGAGAGTCACTGCTGATTTCTATGGGCGTTTCCATCAAAACTTCACGGAGATAGATCGTCGAGTCTCAGACGGGGTGATTATTCGAGCCTTTTATCGAGGACTGGATGTGGCTATGCGAGGGATCACATGCAAGGGAGGTCTATGCGACTCAGATTTCTACAGCGGTCCAGCTGGGAAAGCGACCTCGACCCGAAGATTTCTCCGTGGCGCTCCCTCCAATCTCTTGGAAAGTTCATTCTTAAGGAGCTCCGCCTCCTTTACTGCCAGCGTCGCCTCCTTCTTTGCCTCTGCAACAACTTGTTTGGAAATCGATGCCTCTCCTTGGAGCAGGACCACTTCCCTTTGGAGTTTTTCCACCACCACGGTGAGGGCGCTTTCCCTATTTTGTGTGTCTCTTAGGTTGGTGGTGAGCTATTCTTTTTAGGCCACTTCAACCTCCAACTCTTTTTGAGCATCTTCTGTGATGGTGAGGTGACGACGAGTGCGCTCCAATCAAACTCTATGATTTTCACATGTTGGAGCCTCGAGATGTTCTGGTCTCTCTCCTCAGCTAACCCCACGATGGCGACACCCATCTTCAACTGATCAGGAATAAACTAAAAGGACAAAGTGTTAGAAAAATTCCTAAGTATATTTTTTTTATGAAAATAAGGAAAGGAAAGGTAAATGCGGATACCTGACTATTCATAACAGAGAGTGACTGTCTGACCAAACCCTCTAGAGCGTCACACTCCAAGGTTAGAGACGCCTGGTTAGATGGGGGCATGCGCCAATCAGCAAGTGGAGACCCAAGTTAGGGTCTCGACTAAATTTTCCCGCCATGAGAGTAACGTTCCTTCACTTGGACCAGGTCTTCCAAGACTGGTAAGGCCTCGCGCCACCTCCAGTTTCCAGCAGGTCTCACTTCAGATCGAAGTACGACCCCATATAAAGGGTAGGTTTGTCATCTCCTATGCGCACCACTACGAGTGGAGGGGTATGCGATACTCGTGGCGGAGATGGAAGTGCCTCAGTCCTGTCCGGTTAAGCATCCAACAAGATAACCTCCCGAGAATGCATCGCCTTGGACCCAGTAGCAGGAGTTCGGGTGGGAGTCTGCACCCTGGGTCTTGAAGCTTCCGCATGCGTCACTCCTGTCGAATCAAAAGAAAGGTCAAATGGTCCCTTTTATAGGACACCATTGTAATACTCGGTGTAGGTTCACATGATGTCGCCATAGGCCAAGACAGGGGGACCCCACTTTTTTGTGAACATAACATTGTTCCTATTATTAATAACGCTGCTATTGATCCAGTAGGATTTAGGAATCGTACCTTTAAAGGAGACGATAGCCTCATTGGTGACGTCGTTGAAATGTTCGGCTGGGGCCTTGAGGGGGTCAAGCGAGTCTTCCATGGGCTTCGCCTTCTTTTGCTCCTTTGAAGAGTAGTAGCTTTTGCACTTCCTTGAGCCCTCTGGAGTGTCACTCTTCTTCTCCTTTTTCTCTTTGGGCACCTTTTTCTGTGGAACACCTAAACATGAGAAATTTGGGCAAAATCCCTTTCCACAAAAGCAAAATAATGAGTTATTTACCGAAGTTAAGGGCAGGAGGCGACACTCTACAATGGAAACGCCACATTCCTCTAGATCAGACTCACTAGTCTCCTTGGAGATTATCTAGGCGTGACTCGACTTATGGTCCAAATATATGGTCGTCAAGGCATCCGTGTCGGTCGAGGATAGTTCCTCGACGCCTGGGCTAGGATCCTTGCTCGCCTTCGCCGACCCAAGGAACCAAGGGACACCTCCTTGGAAAAAGAAATAAGTGATCTTCCAGTTTGAAATTCTCATTCTGAAGCTTGTGACCAATGGGCGAGTGGAATCCCAACACCAATCTTTGAAATGCATAACCACCCGAGTGGTAAAAAGGTGCACCCCAAGATGATTCAAATGAAGGCGGTAAAAAGAACAAAAAACATTTAAAGAATACGGTCATCCATGACGATGGGCCAAGACTCTAAAGCCCACCCAAGTGCGGAGAGCGTTTGGTGAAAGTTGGGTGGGAGAAATGGCATAATGATGACACAACTCGGCTAATGGTGGACAATAGGGGAACCTTAGACACACATCAATTTGAAGCGGGAATATGTTTTCCTCGCCCACCTTAAGTTGACACACGGGGTGAGGGTTCTGAGGATCCGCATCATCGGGGATGGGGAACCTGGGGGCATGAGCGTCGCTCAACCCTGCCTCAGCCACCGCTTTTTTGAAAACGGCTAGGGAAAACATATTTGGTCTAAGATCAAGAAAAGGTTTAGGGAGAAAGATGTGATTATCAACATCGGAGTCGGGGGGCCATTTTTTTGTACGAGCGAATGGTGCGAAGATGATGGGTGTTGAGGGCTAACGGAAAGCAACGAGCAATGATGATCAGAAAAGGCGGGGGCGTTTGAAAACAATGGAAAAATGTTTGAAAATAAGGGTGAAGGCGATCGGAAAATGAGAATGGCGATCGGAGATGGTCGGAATTCTAGAGAGAATTTAGAGGTTTTAGAGAGAGAAATTTCCGAAAATTTGGGAGAAGAGGTAAAAGTGAAAAGTGAAGGAGGCTTGGGGTATTTATAGGGCATCCCTAGGTCAGTCGAAGGTCCGCCTAGGTTAGACCCTAGAGGCTCGAAATTACAAGATTGCCCCTGAAGCTGAAGAGTCTCATCGGTTCTTGAAGCTTCTAGAAGATCTTGATCAAAAATTTGAATTTGAATTTCGAAAGTTCAAATAAGCAATCGTAGCAATGTCATAGGCGGGCTGTGCATGGAGGACACGTGGAAGGTAATGCGAGATGAACGAGGGAAGCGTCGCCATTTTTGGGTACACACTACCAATGAGATTTGTCAACCTTTAGAAAAGGCGTGTCGCCACGTAGGAAATAGAGTAGCGTTGAACTATAAGAAGAGTCGACTTTTATGGCATGTTCTTTTCACAGAATAGAAAATGAATTCAGCTTACGGATTCCGTAAGAAGTTGTTCTTTTCGCGGAATTGCAAAAATTTGGCTTACGGATTCCGGGCGGGGTAGGCTTAGACATTCCGTGTGAAAAGCTCGGAATTCCTAAGCCGGGTGCGCTAGGAATGAGGAATAGGAGGCGAAATGACTGAAATGCCCTTACTTTAAAATTTATATTAATTCAACAATTTTATCTTAATTAATAATTAATTAAATAAGTTATTTTATTTTTTTAATTATTAATTAATTATATTATAAGTTTTTATTATTCTTAATTTTAAAATTAATTAATACAAATTATATATATTATATACTATACATATACAAGGAGGGGCAAATATGTCATTTTACCACATTCCATTCCCTTTCCATATACAATTCCACCAAAGAAACAACAGAATTCCTTATTCCATTCCATTTCATTCCACCAAAGAAACAACTTCATATTCTTATTTTCTATTCCTTATTCCCTATTCCTATTCCTTATTCCGTATTCCTTATTCCGAATTCCATGAAAGAAACGCCCCGTTAGATCAAGATAATAACCCCCAAATGAGCGTCGCTCATTTATGGATTCAGGTACAGATGATGGGTTATGGGCCCAGAAATTTTCGTATCTGACCCAAGACCAGTCAGAATTGTCCTATCCGAAAGACACATGCGAGATACCAAAAAAGAATGTGTCAACACTTGATTGGTTCATGGTTTAAGAAATTATATTATTTGTAAAAAATAATAAATAAAAAATCTCAGTTTTTAAAAATTGATCATTTATGTTTGTCACAAGCTACATTTTAGTTACTTATATATTTTTTTCTTGCATTCTTCAATGGTTACTTACGTTTTAGAATGTGACTAATTGGTTACTCTGTCAATTGGTCTCCGACTTTTTTAAGTTCTCTCTTCACCATTGCCTAACCTTAGAAGACGAGTGCTTTTAATTTATAATAAACTATTTTTGGTACTTTAATTCATAAAATAATCACATGCAAGACACCTTAACCAAGCCAATGTGTTTTCAAGGTAATCAAAATTTGAACTTACGCACTTTGATACCATGTAAAACTTAAAACGTAAATCATAACAAACTAATCATAAGTCTGAACTTAAACTTATGAGTGAAGGTTTTCAGTATACTCTTAACCTTAGCATAGCATGACGTAATAGATAATTTTGCCTAATATTACATTGAAAATATGATATAAAATAAAATAAAATTTAATAAGTGTTTTTTTTTTATTTTTTATTTTATTTTAAAAAAATATTATTAAAATAATATATTTTCCCTCTAAATTTTCATTTTGACAGATTTTTAAAAATAACATAACTCTGAATATGAATCAATCATATATTATCACGGTAATTTCTGTGCAGATTTGACAACAAAATGGAGATCACATTTTGCACAAATTTCGAAGTATATTAAACAAATTTTAAAAAATAAAATAAAATTTGGGCAAATTTGTATAAAGTGACCAATTCTGTTAGCCTTTTTTTATTATTAAACCTATATAATATCTATACTAGTGCACGGGTGGTCACTAGAATCAAATTTTTTTTTTTGGCCAAAGAATCAAATTTCAAGTAAAGGTCTTTTTTCCCATCTTATCTAAAAGATCGCTAGGTCTACGAGTCTCACTAACGGAGAGAGAAATACGCAACTCAACCTCCTAAAGGGATGTTTGAAAAGAAAACAAAAAAAATTTCCTAAGTGGACTACATTTAGGAAATAAAGGAGAAAGCAACCAGTCACATTGGATCGCCTTTTATATATCTCAATACGATCATAAATGAGGAGTGAATTTTCGTCAATAATCAAGATCAAGACCTATATGCTTATTTTATATATTACTTTAATATAAAATGTCTATACAACTACGAATTAATGACAGTTATATGCTATGTCGTATGTACCTCTTTAATTATAACAAAATTATAAGAATAAAACTATATCAAAAAGTAAACAAATATGGAAACATATAAGTCAACAAGAATATGATATTACTAGAGATTATATAACTTTATAATTATAATTGGTACAGTATTAATTTTTCATTATTATTTTTATAAATTCCTTGAAAAATATTATTCTAAAATTAATTTTAAAATTATAAGTGTACACACGAGAATGACAGTACATGTGCATGTATACTTATTTTCCATAAAATATAATATTCTGGCATTAGGATTTTTGCACAAACCTTTCTTCAGAAAAAATTATTGAGTTCATTTGGAGATATCGAGAAATAAAATATAATAACAAAACAAAAACAATGAAAAACATGATAATTAAATGTAAAATAAATACGAATACAACTTTTTCTATGAATTCATTGAGAAATATATATATGAATCAAACAAATAAATAATAAATTTCTTAACTAAAATATAGATTTATTATGATCTATATATTCTAGTTTTATTATTTTCTTTCTTAATTAATTAATATTATTTTATATAAAATAAAATTTATGTTCAACATTTGAATTCTTATTTGTCGTTCACCATTTCTATTATAAAATTAGAAATCAAACTAATAGTTATGAACTTTAATTTTAATGTAAAAGGTATAAGAATTACAACTTATTTATTTTAGGTTTTCTTATTAACTAACGTAAGTTGTGGTCTAGTGGTTGAGAGCGTTGACTCCCAAGTGGTTTGACTCCAGGGTCACGATTTCGAATCTCCCAAGTGTGTACTTGGGAAATGGTCAACTTGTATCTAAGGGTTGACCTCTCAATTCTAGGTTGTCGGTGGAGTTACGTTGACAGGACAGTGTAAAGTGCTGGTTGTTCTCAGATGTGGTAGAAGACTATAAAACTCACAAATGACAACAGAAAAGTCCGTACATTACGTAACGGGAGTCTAGGGTCGCCACTACTAGTCCATTACTTTTTTTTTTTACCAAAACAAATATTAGCTGACCTACTATTTTTTAATTATTTTTCTGATTTTTTAGTATGCATTGGATTCCTTGAATCTCATTCCTTTATTTGCTTTTGGATAGATAAAAAAATCCCAAAATTAAGTGTTTTTTTTGTCGTTTAAGTGAATCTCACCTGAGTATTTATTTTATTTGTTGTGGTAGATTTGAGACCTAACCTCTTATGGATTTCTTGATCTATGTATTTTGCTTTTTATTATTTATTAACTTCATTTTTTTCTATAAAAAGTCTTTAAAACATTATGTTTAACATTTGAATTTGAGATTTTTCTTTAAGATATTCCTCTATAAATTTACAAATTAAACTAATAGTTATATATTTTGATTTTTGGGTAAAAGATCTATGTATTACAATCTATTTACTTTATTTTTTTATCTTATTTATTTTATTTTTAAGGATTAAATACCAAATAGCTACCCGAACTTTGGACGTTTTACAACTAGCTATCCGAACTTTGAATTTTCAATAACGACTACCTAAACTTTGGACGAATGTGCAAATAACTACCTCAACTTTGACACATGGGGCAAATCGGTACCTCCGTTAAATTTTCCGTTAAATATGGACGGAAAATGAAGAGTCAACACGTGATTGGTCCATAATTTTAAAAACTATATTATTTTTTAAAAAATACTAAAAAATCAGAAAAAACTGGAAAATTAATATGAAAAATAGGAGTTTGTAACATAATTTTTGTATTGAAAAATATGAAACAAAATTGAAAAAAAAACTAATCATTTATTTGTATTTTTATTTCATAATTTTAATAAACAATATTATATTTAAAACTCTTAATTTTTCAGTTTTTTAAAGTTTTTTTCTGATATTTTTAGTATTTTAAACAAATAATATAGTTTTTAAAATTATGGACCAATCATGTGTTGACACGTCATTTTCCGTCCATATTTAACGGAAAATTTAACGGAAAATTTAACGGAGATAGCTATTTGCCCATATGTTAAAGTTTAGGAAGCCATTTTTGAAAATTCAAAGTTCGGGTAGCTATTTGTAAAACGTCTAAAGTCCGGATAGCTATTTGGTATTTAACCTATTTTTAAATGTTGAGTATGTTTTTTATTTTTTTATTTTATTTTATTTGTAAATTTAGTCAACTAAAATATAGTTATGGATTAGTTGTATTGACTTAAAGATATATTAAATACAATTGTTATTCATTTGTAAACTAATTGAGTTTTCTCTAAACTTTTATGTTATCATAATTAATTATTACGATTTTACTCTAAATGTTAGTGCAATTTTTCAAAGTAAGTTGTTAGGTTCCAAAAGTTTAGACACGACACGATTAGAAACGACACGACACGATTGTCACCATACCCCTTAGTTATGTCTCATCCTTCCATATTCTCATCGGATTATTTCAGCGTTAAGCCTCACTGTATCAATAATTATTAATGATATAATTAAGCATCCAAATTTGCAATTCAGTGTGAATTCTACAAACCAAATTACGAAATTTAGATTCCCAACATCCTATTCTAAGTATAATTTGGCGGTCTAAAACGATGTAGTGTGGCCCCAACTCATCTTTGGTAAGACTTAAGAGCAATACCCTCCAAGCAAGACAAAAGCAAAAGATGCCACCTATACAAATAATTGACTCAAATCTGGCAGCGTGATAGGGAAATAGACAAAGGCATCTTCATGCTCTGTTTTCTTGTAGGATTCCTTTTTAACAAACTAACCAAACCCATGGGGGAATATTCAAGGCCTACTCAGACTTCTTTAGAAAAAAACTGCAGCTGAACGCAGGCGGGTCTAATATCTAGTCTAAGGGTTTCCGCTTTGAAGAAAAGTTATGGCGACTGTACAATTTAGTATACTACGGAAGAGACTAAAAACTCAAATTACAATAGTCGATCATCTGGTTTAATCGCATAACTAAACAATGAATATTGATTCCACTTATAGAATGCAAAACAAAACTTCTCTATATATAATTTAAGAAGAGATAAGAAAATATTCTAACATCTCCATGTCTAACATAAATATGATTTCTAATAAATAATTATCTTCAACACTCTTCTCTTCTCAATAGGAGGATGTAACACAACGAAAATGGATGCCCCTTTTTTCTGCATATCCCGATTCAATGAATTAATCCCTATCTTTGTGAGATTCATATGTCCGTAAGAAAACTGTCCTTAGACTTTTTTTTCATATAGCTTCGAAATAGAGAAAAGATTTTGTGCTTTTTTTGGTTGGATAATTGAATGTGAGGGACTCCAATGAAACTGAGAATTTCATACATATGCTTTATACAATGTAAAAACTAATAAAATAAGAAAAAATATGAGAAGATAGATGACACTGATCAATTATGTGGTCTTACCATATAATAGATGAATTATTATTAAGTCAACGTATAGAATAAAAACAAGACTTCTCTCTAAACAGTTTACAAGGAGATAATAAAAGATTATAAAGATTATAAAAAATTTAAATTAAATAACTCAAATATAATATAATAACTATATCTAAGAGACTGTAACTTCAACAATTATTACAGTACTTGCGCAGTTTTAAGTCATTCCTAGTCAGTTCTCACTCAAACTCATAAAAAATTATAAACGATCACTCAAGATATCTTAATCAAGATATCTTAAGAATATATCCATTTAATAACTTTCTAAATTTTTTTAGTGAATACAAATTATAAAATATTCTTTTATATACAAGTGGGAGAACTCTCAAAAGAATTATCCATTTAATGTGAAAGCTAATATCATAAATAATACATTTTCTAGTAAAATGAATCTAGACTTGTGTGTGTGAGATAAATTGTCTTCTTGAGTTTGTATTACAACACATAGTCAAACTGGTCTAGGAATCGTACCATCGAGTCTGCTTCAAGGAATGCTTCTTTTACATCCAAAAGTAGTTTGTGGCAAAATTGTCTATATTCACAAGGAACCATGGCCCAAGGAGGTAATATCAATACACTACCGCAATCATCTCTTTCTCCTTGGCGGTGTACCCTTGCTACCCTCGGTGTACCCTCGCTAACCTCGCTGGAAATCATTCAACTTTTGGTTTTAAGATTTAACTGGGTGCGCATCTAACATAAGCACTCTTCCAATGACATAATTCATTACAACCGTAGATATTGTTGGATCACGTTATTCTGTAGAATTCGGTTCGATGTGTCTCGGGTCGGTACTCTTGATGTTCCAATGACCTACACAGAAGGAAAATTCGGGGTGTTCCCATTGTTTCCCCTCCAACGACCAAGTCAGATGAAGGATCGTTCAATAGGGTAGGGTGCAGAGATTATAGAATGAGAGAGTTTATAATATGGCATTAGGATTAGAAGAGGGGTGGGTGAGGGTATTTATAACCCTCACCTCTAACCTGGGTCGAGTCAGCCTTGACCATGATCATCCCAAATGTCATCTGGCTAAGTGACCATGGTTGGCTGTTCATGCATCGTTCTTTGTGCTACATTGTGCTTTGATCATCATTGTGTTTTGTGCTATCATGATATCTTGTCTTCACTCTCTTGCGTCTTCCCAATAGTGGCGCGCCCCTATGGTTGACACCAAAGTTGATGACAGCGTGGCGTTATGATGGAGCTCAATGTCATGTGGTGCTTGGGGGTATAAATGGATGTAAAGGCGCTATAGTCCGTAGGGCGCGCTATAAGGTCGTCTATGATTTTGCGACGACACTAATTGCTCTATGTCGAGTTGGTTTCGGACGAGTCACCCGAGAGATGTGGGTTGATACCCAACGGATATATTAAATAGATTTGCATGGTTGGAAAACGCAAGCACTATTCTCTAGCATGGATTGGTTGAGTTTACTCAAACGCTTTCCCAGAATCACTCCTAATTGTTGTTTTCTTAGAATCTTGGTGAGAGACATTGGATTCTTCAATAAATCCCTTACGAACCATCAATAATAATTCATAAGGTCCGGGAATGATCTCATCTCTGTCAACCTAGTAAGTGATTGTCAGTCGATCATACACCACACCTTGTTCAGATCGGTCCACATTTGTCATCCTCCAATGATGTGGCCAAGAAATGAAGCCTCAGTTAAGAAAAATATTTATCCTTTTTTACATAGAGATCGTTATTCCGAAAGATTCCAAAAAATTGTCTCAAGTAATATATATTTTCGGTGAACAACCAACTATATATGACAATATCATCAATATATACAATAACAAATCAATCAAGAAATGGTTTTAGTCCCTTATTCATTAACATGCAAATTGTATTTGGTGCATTAGTCCACCCAAATGGCATCACCAAGAATTTGTGGCTTACATACCACGTCACGCTAGTCATTTCTAGAACATCATTCTTGTCGATCTGAACCTATTTGTTATATATTTTTTGTTTTACGTAGCAGAGATAATAGGCTGTAAGATTTGACGAGTTCAAGGAAAGAAGAATGAGCAGTGATTGTGTCTTGGTTTTTGATTATCTCAAAATATGATTTCCTAGAATGGATACATTGAATAATCATGTTTTGATTGTTTGGTTTTAACTTATATATATTTAGAGTTGAAATAATCAAATTCGAGAGATCACATCGCTTTATCAAAGAAAAGTTCAGGTGGGGTGGGGTGCGGTGGGGTAGGGTGCGGTGGGGTATGTTCCTTTCATTCTTTTCAAATAAGTTGTCTGTTTGGACACTTAACCTTCACAATCAGTTTGTTAAATGCACAATAATTTATGCACATGCAAAGCATGTTTCTTCAAGAACAGCACAAATGAACCATAAGGAGACTTGAATACTATGTCATTCAAGTATTACTGGTATAAGTGACATGAGAACCCATTCAGACCTGGCACTTTTGATCCAAGGAGTTAAAATGTAGCATAACGAACCTCTTCCATTGTAACTGGATGAGTTCAGTCTTCATTAATGTCGGGAGTGACAATTGTCGACATACATTGTAAGACATCATCACTTCTTGCCACCACCACCACCCCGCGAAGTGAACAATTTTGTGAAGAATGAGCCACACTCATTTATAATTTATGTTTCTTCTGTCATCTCTAACTTGTCGTCATGTGCAAGAACTTAGAGCTGCCACGGCCATAACTAGACCAAATTATTAACGTAGACGATTATGAAAAAGTGGTACAATATAATTGTGAATGTATAAAAGATTAATAAGCTGGATGACTATGTACTTGTAGTAAGACAGCGCATGCAGTGACATTTGTTCTCCTATAGGCCATGAATTTATACAATGCGAACTACAAATAACTCAATACAATTGAAGTCCAACTGTATTGAGTTGTTTGGTGTAAATCCTCTAGTAGAGGGAGTTCTATAGCAACTTTATCCCACTTACGTTAGAGAATAAAAATCCACCAACAATATGTAAAATTTAACCTCAGACTCTCATGATAGCTTCCTCTTTTACAGGGATCCAATCCGGGTCACTCTCTTTCTTCTCAGAAATCCTCTTCAGCTAAGATAAGGAAACACCGTTCTTGGTAATCTCCTTCTCCTCACGTGGGCATAAATGTGTCTGTCATCATTTCTACTTGACCAAACTGGTATTGATCAGATATTGGTGGACTGTTGACTCATAGACCCAATAAAATTTGGATGTCCCTTAGGGTTACGGTCATTTCACCCCAACGGAGGTGAAATGTATGCGTCCCTGGTCGCCATCTCTCAGTAAGAGCATGCATTAATCCCACATCGACCTTGACACGAGATATGTATGAAGCTCATCAAAACCCAGTTATATCTACCCAATGTCGTGTAATAGGATCCAAAATCCAACATTTATCCGCTCACCAATACTTATCATCTTTACGGTGAGTAATATCATTAACATATAATTTTTTGGGGAAATTAATATTTAAAACTAATTAACAATGTACCAATAACAATTAATCAAAAGTTAACTTAGCGTTACCATATCCTGAACGCTATGTTGTTGACCATACAACAGGGAAGGGGCCACCGATTCCGTCTAAGAAGACAAAGACGGTTGTGAGGATGTACCCTAACCACAATGCATTATCTGTACACAAAAATTAAAAAAATGATGCATTTTAGGGTTTTACAATTCAATTGCACTCCAATTTTCAAATTGTCCTAAAAAAAATCGGGGTTTACAATTATTCAAAGACTACATCACAAATTAACCAAAAAATATAACAATTCATCCATTACAAATAATTAGGCATTCTAGATAGCAATTACACCTAATTACACTCCAAAATTTATTTTTTACCAAAAAATAAAAAATCAGGGTTTTACAATTATTCAAAGAATACATTACAAATCAACCAAAAACAAATAACAACTCATCAATTACAAACAATTAGGCATTCTAGATAGCAATTGAACCTAATTACACTCAAATTAACATTTTTCTTAGCGCTTTGTTGTTGACCATACAACAAGGAAGAGGTCACCGATTCCTTCTAAGAAGAGAAACGCGGTTGTAAGGATGTACCCTAACCACAATGCATTATTTGTACACAAAAATTGAAAAATTAGGCATTTTAGGGTTTTACAATTCAATTACACTCCAATTTTCAGATTTTCCTAAAAATAAAAAAATAGGGTTTTACAATTATTCAAGACTACATCACAAATCAACCAAAAAACATAACAATTCATCAATTACAAATAATTAGGCATTCTAGATAGCAATTACACCTAATTACACACCAAATTTTAATTTACCAAAAAATAAAAAATTAGGTTTTTACAATTATTCAAAGAATACATTACAAATCAACCAAAAATAGTAACAACTCATCAATTACAAACAATTAGGCATTCTAGAAAGCAGTTAAAGCTAATTACACTCAAATTAACATTTTTTCCCCAAAATACAAAAAACAAATAGAGTTTTACAATTATTCAAAGAATACATTACAAATAAACCAAAACACATAATAATTCATCAATTCCAAACAATTAGGCATTATAAATATCAATTACAATTAATTAAAATAAAAAATCCAAATTCAAATCGAGCCTAACGCCTGAAACGTGGAGGAAAACGGGGAGGAACGACGATGTCATGGCGGCACGGCGGGCGACCACAGTTGGAGGAAGAAAAACTAGACACAAATAACAATTAAGGGAGTTCTGTTCTTCATTTATGAATCCTATCCGTGAATGACATTCGCGGATACGTATTTAAGTCGGACTAGCGAATGACTTTTACAGTTGGAACTAACGGTAAAGTTTCAGCCGTGAATGTCATTCGCGAGTATGACTTAAATACTTACAAGTGTGAATGTTATTCATGGGGTACAATTTTTCAGAATTCCTAACCGCAAATAGCATTCGTGGGTAGATATAAATTTGTAATTTTTTTTAAAGTTGATATTGAAATATTTACTTTTCATTTGGGCTATATTTTTTTTAAAAAAAATCACCTTAGCTTTCCCCATCCTGATGATTTCTTTAGACTCAGCTTTACCCGCTTTCTACACCTGATGATACAATATAAGTTATAAGTCGCACAACATAATTTATTAAAATGCTATAAAAAATCCTACAATAATCTGCATTTGAGATTGTTGGAATTTGACATATGAACAACATCATGCAATCGACTAAATACACATATTTAGGTTACCTGTTTAGAGCGATTGCCCTTTGCGGAAGCGGATCTGCCTGAGGTTGGGATCACGGTCTACCGGACGAGAGGACACGTCACGGTTTGACGGGCTATGACCTATAATACCACAGCTACTGACCTTTGTCTAAACTTTAGAGTGACTATCTATTCTTAAGATCATCAGGTTTCTCCTAACCCTGAGCACCCCTATATATACTGATATATAGAGGGATAGGTTTTAAGGCCAGATACACAACTGAGCTGATGTAAATGGGCTCCCACTTATGGGCGACCCATTATCCTAAAACCAGCATCTCCTACTCGCACAAAGGGGGGGCGCATCAAGCCAACACCAAGAGAACAACTCTCGTTACTCATACAGTAAAGTCACATGCGAGGAGGCAGCCATGTGACCGACAGGAACAACTAGCAAAGTGCTATGCACCAGTTAAGAATACGTAGCGACCCGCGAATCTCACACCAGTAGTGGAAATGTGCCCCGCACCCTTGGTCATCTAATCTTTCTCTAGGTCTGGCCACAAAAGGACCTTTCAGACCTATTTATGCATTGTGCCCACAACCAGTGCTTATGTCGCAGTTGATGGCCATCTAGTGGACACAATATTGAGAAGATCCAATAATGACCATCCCTATCCCACGAAACCATCATCACGATCCAACTCACTTTTCTAGAACCGAAACCCGGGCGGAATCTCACACTAAATTGAACCTCAAGGCTCTGTTCATAGTAGTGAGGGTACATACGCGGATCTCACACAAAGAGCTCTGGGTCTCACATGAATCCGAGTTAAGATCACATCTCGGGTCAAACCCATGGTCGTATTTGGGTGCGCCGCGGTATGGAACGCGTGCTACAACATATCTCCTCTCCCATGGAGCATATGTCTAAATACTGTACAAATGTCCATCAGGCACACAAAGTACCCAAAGCAAGAGTCACAAAGACTCTCATCTGACCCCTGAGTGGATTGACAGACCATAATCTGTCGTAGTGCGAAATCAGATAGTTCTGAACACAAAGTTCTTTCCGGTCATCACGACAGACTTCCAGAACTAGAAACTATCACCAGTCTCACCTAGCCACAAAAGCACAGAAGCTATCACCCGTGTGAGAGGGTGATCCAATCCACTTTGACATATTTCAACAAACAATCACAGAAATGAACACACAAAATACTCAAACTGCGAAAACATGCATACTCAAATATAATTCAAGTCAAAGAACATTGTTTGGGAAATATAATTAATGAAGCATATCAACTATATCTACACAATCCTAGAGACTTCACATGTCTCACGAAAGGGTCCCTCTTTAGGGTTTAGGTGAAGGGGTCCGCAACCATCTCTTCTGTAGACAAATACTCCAAACTTATCATCTTGTGTCTCACCATGTCTCTAGCATAGTTATATTTGATATCAATGTGCTTCGACTTGTTATGGTACTTGGGATCCTTTGTAGCAGAGATCGCGACCTGATTGTCGGAGTAAACCAGGATAAGATCAACTGGACTCCTATGGCTCAGCAATCCATCCAGGAGCCTCTTCATCCACACTGCCCCTTGAGCGTCTGACGCAACAGTCACAAATTCGGCTTCCATGGTGGACAACGCGGTGCATGACTGTTTCTTGCTCGTCCATAAAATTGCTCCATTAGAGAGTACGAACACAAAGCCCAATGTTGATTTCCTTTCATCCAGGTCACAACCTTAATCATCGTTGTACCCCATTATTCGAAAATCCTCTGATTATCACAAGTTTCCTTCATAGCACAATGCATAGTTGACGGTGCCCTTAAGATATCGCATGATCCTCTTCACTACCAACCAATGTTTCAATCCGGGGTCAGCTTGGTACCGACATACCATTCCGACTGCGTGACAAATATCAAGCTGAGTACACACCATTGCGTACATCAGGCTTCAGACTACGCTCATATACAGAATCTGTTCCATCCAGTCCTTTTCTTCTTTAGTCTTTGGGCACATTTCCTTGTTGAGAGGTTGACCAATGTTAGATGAAGTATCCGTTGGTTTGCAGTTATTCATGTTGAACATTCCTAACATTTTATTTATGTAACTCTCCTGCGAAAGCCACAACTGCCTCCTACGACAATCCCTCGAGATCTGAATCCCAAGGATATATGCCACCTCACCCATATCCTTCATCTCGAACAGAGAGGATAACCAGACCTTGGCCTGTGTGAGTAACTCCAAACTATTTTCGGCTATGAGTATGTCATCCACGTATAAAGTCATAAACACAAAGTCCGGTCCAGATCTCTCGGTGTACACGCAATGATCCTCATCTAGCATGAGAAATCCATTTTCCACAACCAAGTCATGAAATCTGCGGTACCACTGCCTATATGACTGTTTTAGACCATAGATCGATTTATGTAGCTTGCACACTAAGTGCTCATCACCTTTATGCACAAAGCATTCAGGTTGCTCCATGTAGATCTCTTCTTCTAACTCACCATTGAGGAAGGCGGTCTTAACGTCCATTTGATGCAGTTCCAGATCTAGACTCGCTGTAATAGCCAAAATCAAACGAATTGTGGTCATTCGAACGGTCGGTGAGAAGGTTTCCTTAAAGTCTACTATCTCCTTATGTGTATAACCTTTCGAGACTAGACGAGCTTTGTGACGCTCAACTGTTCCATCGACCTTGAGCTTTGTTTTCAGAACCCATTTACCTCCTATTGCTCTGCGTCCTCTCAAAAGGCCGACCAGTGCCCAAACACCGTTCTTCCTCATAAATTTCATCTCGTCCTCCATCGATTTCATCCATTTTTCCTATAAAGGTCCATTTAGAGCTTCTCTGACGTTTTTCGGCTCAATAGCTATCTCATCAGATATTAGGGTGTAAATTTCTCCATCACCTTTTAATGCATATCGCCAGGAGGGAAACTTACGTCTTAGCCCATGGCCTAAGGCCATGATCACTCCCACTGGTAATGAGACCCCCAATGGTCCCACTATCAACATGATCATCATGAGCGGAATCTGTTTCATTCGCTCCAGCAGGAGGTGAATCCAGCAGATGACGAACAGATTCATCATCTGCGGCTTCAACTCTTCCACTCGAATTAACATGTATCTGCTCAACTTGATCTTGCATCTCATATAGAGATCAGTCCAAACCAATCTCACCCGTTCTCTAAAAACATCGCGTCTTATGATTCGAACTCGGAAACACTCCCACTGACCTGTTCAGCTATAAACACATATTCCTTGGAGGTTTCAGAGTAACCAACAAAGATACCATTCTTTTCTCTAGGTCCAATCTTCCCAAACTTGTTCGAGGAATCATAGGTGTAAGCGATGCACCCCCATTGGCGCATACAACTAAGGTCCAGACTTCTTCCAGTCCAAAGCTCGTATGAAGTGGAATCAACCATTTTCGTCGGCACATGGTTCAGGATGTAGGCAGCAGTTTTCAAAGCATCTCCACAAAAGGAAATTGGCAATTGAGCCTGCACTATCATCGACCGAACCATTTCAAGGAGCGTTCTATTCTGCCTCAACACCATTTTGCTAGGGGTGTAAAGAACCGTCAACTGATGAATGATCCCATTTTCAGTGCATAGATCATTGAATTCCACTGAAAGGCACTCTCTTCCACGATAAGTGCGGAGGGTCTTAACCTTACGATCTAATTGATTCTCAACCAAATTTAGAAAAGATCTGAAGCAACCTATTACCTCAGATTTATGGGAGATCAAGTATACAAATCCATAATGGGTATAATCATATGTAAATGTGATGAAATATCTTGCTCCATGCCGATCTCTAACACTAAGAGGGCCACAAACGTCAGAATGAACTAATTGCAAAGGATATTGGGCCTTATCAAAAGGCTTTAGGGTGGTCTTTCCTGCTAGACAATTAACAGACGTAGACAACTACACATGCGGAATGTTAGGCAGCAAGCCCCATTAGGCCAACCGCTGCATTCTATGTTGACCAATATGACCTAATCTAGCATGTCAATCATTCACATCGGAAACATTTTTACGAGTAGAAGAAAGCATGAAATTATTATTGTTGCATAAATCCAAATCCAAAACAATAAATCCACCAGAAACTATCTCAAAACCAAATAGAGATGACGCTAAAGATAATTGGACGGAAAGTTCATGAAAATACAATTTAAAACCAAGTTTTATTAATCCTAAGACTGAAATAACATTCCAGCTAATTTACGAAGCATGGACATCATGTAAGACTAGGACTTGACCACCGCGCAGACACGACTCACAAGTTCCAATCCCTTCGACTTCAACACGAGAGTTGTTCCCGACATAAATCCACCTAGTCTCCCGTGAAACTCTCCGGTACTCCACGAAAGCGTCTCGATCCCTGGCTATGTGGTCTGTCGATCCTGAATCCAAAATCCACATAGGACATGATTCAACCAACATAACAGTACTAGAAACACAAAGTTCACTAGAATTGCCAACGAGATTTACCTGTCGCGCTGGTTCAGGGCATGCAATCGCAATGTGTCCCTTATGGACACAGTTGAAGCATTTCCTGGACTCAGGCTTCTTGGCTCTGCGCCGCTGCTTTAGGAGGATGATCAGTCTTTATCTTCTTTGACATTGGTGCACCTGCGACTGCACGCCGTGCACCACTCCCTCGCTTATGGCAATTCTTCTTAGGTCCAGAGAATGACATCATATGAACCTCGGTCTTAGGCCCTGAAGCCTTGAGACGCTCCTCTTCCAGCTCAAAGTGTCTTCGAACGTGTTCAAATGTGCTGAACCCTTCAGAGTGAGTCATTTGAAACTTCATCTGTTCCGAGGAGTCAGGGAAAGGGTGAATCACAACTTGAATTTGCTGCTCATCGGTCAGGAGTTGACCAGCCTCCTTGAGTTCTGCAATCATGTTGGGCATGTGCCCAGATGCTGTCTCATGGAGTGCTGATGATTCATTTTGTAAGAATCAAACTTGATGTTGAGCGAACACAACTACGCAGTCGTATAAACACCAAATATATCCTGCAAAGCATCCCACAACCCTTTAGTCGTGTCTTCCATCTCACATTCACATGGAATATAATCATCCATTGTACTCAGCAATGTAGCGCGCGCCTCAGCGTCCTTGGCCTCCCACTCATCATAGAACGCCTTCTGCTGATTCGTTAATCCAATGTTGGGTCTTTTCTTGATCTTCTTGATGTGGTCAATCGACCTTTGCTCAATCAGGACCATCTGTATACGCTTACTCCAGATTTTGTAGTTATTACCATTAGGTCAAAGACCTTTGTTCAGCTAAACAATGATGTTCTTCGTGGCGGCCATATTTCACTAGCTAAAGGAAATTTGATTAGGATCATGGAGACACAAGGAACAATGTTCTAATGCATGTAAAAAGACAAGCCTCAAATTAATAGGACAGACTTGAAAACATACTTAAATTCGGAGAACAACCCAAGTTATGCCGAGAAGCACTCCCCGTTTCGAAGCATGTCCTAAAGTCGCTACTATCAATCGAAACACATTCTATACAAATAGTCTTTAAAGGATCAGAGTCGAACAAAATGCACTAAGCGTTCAACTCTAACACAAGATAATTGTCCTAGCATTATTCAAGCAAATTTAGAGAACCTCGCAGACTAACCGCCCTGTTCACACTTGGGAACATATCCCTAGGTGTAGTTCGAACTTATCCAAACTTCTGAAGGGCTACTAAGAACAATCCTAAACCTTTTCTACCTAGACTATGGCAGAACTAGATCTCCCTACCAAGGTAATCTATCCTATGCAAGTAAGGTAACAAACCACACAGTTCAATACACACACACACACACACACACACATATATATATTGAGATCTTTCAAAAATAATTTAATTTGGGGCTAATTTTTAATTGTCAAAACTTTGAGGATCAAAGTCACCCAAACAAGTAAAATTAATTAACATGTTAGACCAGTTTTCCAACAATATGTTGAGATCTCAACAAATCATAACCTTGTCAATTCTACCAGTCATGGAGTCAAGAACCACGTATATAATGTAAGGCAAAACTATCTACCCTGCAAAAAACACAAAGTAATCCAGAGAACTCAAGGAACACACACATCATTCTATCTATCCAATCATGCAATATAAAACAATATAAGACTTTCACAGCAATTTAAATTAGTCCAACAATTAATTTAATTAGCCCAAAAATTATTAATGAAAGGGTCCCAACACATTTACCAGACTAAATCAGGTTATCTGAACCAACAAAAGGTCCAAGATCGTTTCGAAGTTCGTTTTGAACCAATTCGGGCGGCCCAAAGCCTCCGAATTAGCTCAGATCGGTTTGAACAGCACTGGGTCATCCAATCCGGTCTGCATCAGCCAACCAGTCCCGACTGGTCCGGTCCGTCAGCGAACCGAATCAGCCTAAAACGTTTGGGTCCAACTTTTCAGACCAGGTCGGTTTGGACCGGTTAACTCAGACCGATCCAAACAGTGTTGTCTCCTTCGTTGAAGGAGTTGGGTAGCTGCTAGGGTTTTGAAAACCCTAGCAGGCGCAACCACCAAGGGGTGGCCAGCCGCAAAGGCTGGCCACGGGGGTGGGTCGGTCACCACTAGCCGACCTCACCCCAGCGGCTCAAGCGACAGGCCGCAGCCACAAAGGTTGTGACCAGTCGTAGGGTCACAGCCACGAAGGATGTGGCCCCATGTGAGCTTGGGCACAACCACTGGGCTGCGGCCAGAAAGGGCCGAGCTGCAGCCACGATGGCTGCGGTCGACCTGAACGCGGCCGCAACCACGAAGGTTGCTGCCGACCAGGACGCGGCCGCAACCACGGTGAGTGCGGCCAGCAGGGGCCGAGCTGCGGCTACGAAGGCCGCGACAACCCTATTTCGGCCTTGATGTGGTTGATTTTTCCGGCTTAGATCACGTCGCGGTCACGATGACGCCGTGAGGATTTTCCTCTCTGAATTCGACAATTTGGAAACCAACCTACTATGACTCTGATACCAATGTCGGAATTTGACATATGAACAACATCATGCAATCGACTAAATACACATATTTAGGTTACCTCTTTAGAGCGATTGCCCTTTCCGGAAGCGGATCTGCCTGAGGTTGGGATCACGGTTTGCCGGACGGGAGGACACTCCACGGTTTGACGGTCTATGACCTATAATACCACAGTTAGTGAACTCTGTCTAAACTGTAGGGTGACTATATATTCTTAAGATGATCAGGTTTCTCCTAACCCTAAGCACCCCTATATATACTGATATATAGAGAGATAAGTTTTAAGATCAAATATACAACTAACCTTATGTGAATGAGTTCCAACTTATGAGCGACCCATTATCCTAAAAGCAACGTAGATGTTGTACATAAATTTCTTCATCCTAATGTCTAAATTATTACTCCTTTATTATTGTTTCAGTACTCTATATTTATGGGCAACTTAAATTGTTTTGGTAAGTACAAAAACAACTAAATAACATGTGCGCGCGGAAGAGGTGGGGGACGACTACTCTATCATATGTCATTCCATTGCTATTTATGTTGTTTAATTTGTAGAAAGTAGAAACCATTATTGAGTCAGAACAGTATACTCGCAAAACTGCTTCACGTGTGCCTTTTTTTTCTCAATTCATTTTCTATTTGACCATAAAAAATCCTATTTTTTTTCTTAAAAATATTATTAAGGGTTAGTTACAAAAAAAAAAAAAACTAACTTTGAGAAAAAACTAAATAACAAATCAAACTTTTTTTTTGACAAACAACAAATTAAATTTTTGGAATTGAGCAATCAACAAACCTATCTCAAATTTTCATTATGTTTGAATGATTTTTTTAATATTTGAGGGAGTTGTTAAGTCGTAATACCCTTTCCTTAAAATACTTCAACAAATGCTCACTTAATAACTCTCTCAAACATTGAAAAATATGTTCAAAAATAATGAAAATTTGAGGTAGGTTGGTTGATTGGTCAATTTCAAATGTTTGAGTTGTTGTCCGTAAAAAAAAGTTTGGTTTGTTGTTTGGTTTTTTATCAAAGTTCGATTTTTTTTTAATTAACCTATTATTAATGTACATAGCTCTCAGTTGTTTTAAATGGGGTTACGTGAAAGGCTAATTAATAGTCCTTTTTTCTAGCTTATAATGATATCAATTTATTAGGATAGGTGAAACGAATACCACGTGATTTCGATATAGTTAGGACCATCTCTAGATCAATAAATCAACGGGGACAGTAATTACGGATGCAACCGAAAAGGCCTGATAGGTTAGAGAAGACATTATCACATACAAACTTCAAAAATCTATAAAGAATATAATATCAACATATATACATAGAAAATATCGAATTTATATATGCATCTAATAAAACAATAGTTTGATAACACTAACATAATAATTTGGTATAGTAAGAAAAAAAAAATCATACCGTCTTCAAGTATTAATTACAACATGATAATCGATTGTGTCGCTAAACTTGATTATTGAGTATTTTTTTGAACAACTCTCGCATAATTGATTTTAAGACTTTCTAACTATTTTCTTAAACTTGAAATTTTGAAAATTCAAATTAAGGTTTTGAAAAATGTGATAAATATTCAGGGTTCTTATGTACTATCAGATGTCTATCATCTAATATTTGGATACAAATTTTGTAGGTCGACGTAAACATGATAAATTGTAACATGATGCAATAAAATGAGACAAGTACAAATGAAATAGAGGCAATATGTTTGATGAAATCACTCGTCGATGTATTACGTTTGAACCTATTTGGTTTTCGATGAATTCATATGAATCTTTCTCGGCTAAAAGAACATATTATTTATGTTGGGATGTAAATTTGGATACAGAGCATGGGACGTGATTCACTTACGGATCATTGAGTTGTACATTTTAAATTCACGAGTCATTTTGACACAATTCGTCTAACTCTCATAGAAAATAGACTGTGTTTGAGTCGTTTAACTTGCATAGAAGCTGACCTTCAACTACTAAGAATTATGTCTTTACCAACGTAAAGTTTTCGTCGGCAGAAGTTAAAAAACGTCGATAAAAGAATATTTCATCAGTAAAATGAATTTTTCATCGCTAAAACTGTCATCGGTGAAAGCCCCGTCGGCAAAAGTTTACCGACGAAATATAGCCAAATAATTTCGTCGGCAAAAAGCACTATAATTGCTTACAAAAAATTATGTCAGTAAAATGTAGACAAAATTCTAACAATTTCCTTAGCAAAAATACTTTATGCCAACGAACCAGATTTTGTCGGTAAAATAATTTTGCTGACAAAAGTAAGTACGTCAGTAAATATGTTACCAACAAAATAATTTAGTCCGTAAAGACTAGTTATTTAAAACAAAACAATTTAACAAAAAATAATAAATATTGTATTTTAAAGAAACATGTTATACAATATTACACTATTATTAATTTAAAGTATCGTCACAGTGATAATTATTATAATTTCAATTTAATATGCATTAATATTATAACACATTACTATTTGGTGTTTCATAAAATAAGCATGACATGAAATATATTTAATGAAAAAAAAAGTAGATAATCAATATATAAAACAAAAAATAAATAGTTATAAAGTTAATTGTTTGATAAAATTAAGGTATTTATATTAAAACAAATTACCGAAGTCTTGGTTGACAATTAATTTAATAGATAAATATCATAATAAAATTATATATATATATATATATTAATGTTAAAATTACACATGTATAAAAAAACAATAATAACATTAAATATTAATTATTATTATTATTATATAGTGATACATTAATAATATTGTGATTATATATATATATGTATGTATATATATATATGTATGTATGTATATATATGTATGTATGTATGTATATATATGTATATATATTATAGATCAATTATTAGTATTTTAAATATATATTTGTGTGCGGCTAAATGTTAGAAATTTTAGATTCCTTATAAATAATTTGTTTAAAAGACAAATATGTGATAAATTAAAATAAAACAAAATGATTTTTTAGTTTTTAAGATTGAACGAGGAGTATTGGAGCAATTTAAACTTGTCAACCTAAACAAAAATGTGATGTCACACAAGTATTTGCAATATATTGTAGTGTTGGAGCAGTTAAATTGAAGAAAAAACCTTCAATTTGCTTACTTGTCAAGATATTACGTCTCTTAACCAAATTAATAGATAGATAGATACATCAATTGCATAACGAAGTATTAATGTACATAAAAATTCATTATTAAGCATTATTAATGTACATAAAAATTCACTATTAAGCATTACTAGCTGGGAAATTTTTTTTTATTATAAGCATTCACCCAAAATATATTTCTTCGGTAAAACCAATCCAACAACCACCTAAAGATATACAACCAAACTAGAGAATATACCGTCTCAATAGCATAGCATGAATAGGGCCGACAACGGTGCAGTGAAAAACTCATAACCATGGTTATAATCGTAACTGTTTAATATGGTTAACCGTACCATTATGGTGCGGTGCAGTTATGGTGATAAATTTTCTACCCATAATGGTTATGGTTATGGTATTTGAGTTATAACCATGGTTATTCTATAAATATAATATTTATTTATTATTAACAAACTATTTATATAATGTACTAAATATAAATTATATACTTGAAAATTTGAAATTGTTGAAGATTGAAGGTGCCAAAGTTCAACGATGGTAATAGAGATTTATGTATTTTTTAAAATAAAATTTTCGATCTTTTATTATATTACATGTGTGGAATGAATATGGGTATACAGGTAAAACCATGGCTAATAACCACAATTATTTTAAGGGAAAAGTATGAAAAAGATGTAAGATGTTTGACAAAATTGGTAATCGATGTAACTTGTTTTGGGCCGTAGGTTTTTGATTTAGGATATTTCATTTTGTTGGTTTTTGAAGAAACGTTTGTTTTTTCCGTCAATTTATACGTTTAAATTGGACACGTGCAGCTCACGTGCTAGATTATTTGAACGTTAAAATAACAAAAAATGAAAATACCAAAACTACCCTCTAGTTGTTTTCCCTCCAACATCCGAACCGGCTCCCTCCAATAACCGAACCGCTCTCTATTCTCCAAAAACCCAGCAGTTGCCCTTGTGACTCATCACTTGCACTCCTTCCCGATACTGAAGAGTGGGTAAGTATTGATGGGTTATAAATATTGGACTGAGCTATGATTAACATTTGACCCAATAAGCATTTTGGACTTTATCTCTTTAAGGCCTGATTATATAAAGGCGTCGCCTATGTCAGTCATATCAAAGGCGTCGCCTATATCAGCCATATCAAAGGCGTCGCCCTTGAATGTTAGACCCATTAAGGCGTCGCCTTAATGGGATGCGCCAAAAGAGATTTTGGTCTATTTTCAGTGGATGACACCGCATTCACTGGCCACCTTAGATGGTGCGCCTGCACCCCTATGACTTAGGTCGGTTGCTTTTAGCATGCCTAGGATTAAACAAATCCAAAGGATAGTCTACAGTGGAGTAGCCACTAAAAACGAATATTCGATAAAATAACTATAGCCAGCTCGCTTGAGGACAGCTAGGATGACTAGGGTAAGCTCTGACTCAACTATAGTTACATGTATGAAATGTTATAAATAGCTCGGTACTACCTTCATTAGAGGGTAAGTATTCTCTGATACAGATCATTACATTCAGACATTATAAACGAACCTCCGACTTACTTTGTCATCGTAAGGAAACAACGGGACATCCCAGACTTTCCTTTGTGCAGGTCTACGGAGCAAACATCTGGAAGGAGAATACGGTGTATGTGATCCAACAAGTATGACCCCTAGCGATAGTCTCACCTTGGCGAAATCTTCTATGCGTGATGGCTTCATAATATATCCTACTTTCAGTGTGTCATTTTGCAGTTGCCTATGATTGACGGGAAACAACAATGAAATAGGGAAAGGAACAAAATGCTCAAGAGGTAGAGATCATGAAATTTAAAGTCCACTGACCTTTCTATTTAAGTTGCAAATCACCAGAGGTAGCTCCTGTACCCCAATATGTAAATGGAGCTTGGATTATTAGGCTGCTTTTATCAAATATTTAAGCACGCAATAAGAAAATCACGGGAATCTTACCATTTTTCTGTTCTTGAAGATATTGTCCTGCAAGACAAAAGCAGCAGCAATCACTAAAATGTATTCTTGCCACACAGATAACACCATCAACAAAATCTGAACATACAAACAAAACAAGCTCAAAGGATTATTCTATAAGATATGATTAATCAACAAAGTTCTCAGGAAATGTCCAAAGTAAAGATGCTGCATCTACATTCTTTCAAAAATACAAGATAACTCAAGTGGATCTTACCGCTAGTGTCAAGTATTTGAAGTTTTTTTTTTATGTGACAATTAAACAAAAAATATATTTTTAATGTCATTAAATCAGCTCTATTGTGCTTTGTATTTTGTATTTTGTAGCATCCATCTTAAATGCAAGAGAATTCATTCATTATAATGTCAGGAAAACAGAAAACCTCTAACTCTCTGAGTTATAAAAGCAGAAATGCAATAAAGCAAGTACTTAAATTCAAATACTCTTTTTGGAAAATTAAAGCTTTGTATACTCACCCAGGACAACGGTCACCAAGTTGCAACTCCTGACTTGGAAGACAAATCCTTTTTATTGCCAGAGATAACATATAAAATGATCCCCTTACTGTCACCAGAAACTCCAGACATCTCATTTATATCATCATGCACTGATGGTAAATCCATGTGAACGCACTTAAGTGAAAACGACTCAGAAACTTTGTTCAGAACATCTACCTATAGAAAGAATATGAACGTCAACAACTATCCTGTCAGAATGAATTAAGCTTTGAAACTTAATGTAAGTTTTCTAATGGACAAGTCTCTGTAGCCAAACTAAAAAGGGTTAATAGCTCCAAAGGTACCATATGTTTGAGCCATGTGATCGGATGGTACCGTGTTTTTTTTTTGATGTGGTCAAATGGTTCGTTATGTTTGGAGGATGTTGTCCTATGGTATTCTGTTAATCAACCGTTAGTCAACCGTTAGTCAACCGTTAGATTTTTATGTCAAATAGTAAATGTCAGCACCACGTATTTATATAATATAATATGTAATTTAAAAAATAAAATAAAAAATATGAAACAAAATCGGAAAAATTATTAAAAATATTATAAACGTTATATATTAAACACAAATTATTTTTTATAAATTTATTTTTAAAAACAAAAATCAAAAAACGAAAAAAAAAACTAGGGTTCGACCCTTGGGGTGGTCTAATTGACGGACCCAGCCCTGGTCGCCCAGGTCAGGCGACCTGGTGGGGGTCCAACCCAGCCCTGGGTTCGACCCTTGGCTCGGTCAATTGGACCTCAAGGGTCGAACCCTAGTTTTTTTTTTTGCAGTTTTCGATTTTTTTTAAATAAATTTATGAGAAATATTTTTTATTAATATATAAATTTTAAATATTTTTTTGAATTTTGTTATAATTTTTCCGATTTTTTATCTATTTTTTCTATTTATTTTAATTTTCCTATTTAATTTTATTTTCCTATTTAATTTTATTTTCCATCTGCCACGTCAGCATCCTGTTAGTTAAACTTGACAGCAACAGTAACTTGGACTAAATAACAATATTATGAAATCATAAGGTGCCAAAAAACAACATAGGGGTACCATCCGATCACATGGCCCAAACATATGGTACTATTGGACCTATTAACGACTTTTTTCAAAAAGTATTCATTTTCGGAAAAATATTTGAAAAAGTATATATATAAAAAAAAAATATTTAGAAAAATATGTATACGCGCACCCCGGGGTCGCGCCTATTCAATAGGCACACCCTAGGGATGCGCCTATTGAATAGGCGCGACCCTGGGGTGCGCTTATTCCACAGTTTTTTTTTAATTAAAAAAATTATTCTATGTAGATAATTGATTTACGACCTAAATGACGTTAACCTAAATGCTCCATCGTTGCTCTCTTCCAAGCAGTGAGTGGAAGTGACACTCGCCGAAATAACAGTCTATCAGAAACAACGTTGATTTTAAGTCTGCTTATGGTTTTCCTCCTAAATAGAAATTGAGAGATATAATCACGCGTTGCTTCATCTCAGTATTCATAGGTCCAAATTCCTTTAGGCTAGACGTACATCTCTGACTCAACATCTTCTGAATATCTTGTAAAGCTTCTCCAATGAAACTTGTTCTGAACAACATCCCTAAATGCTCCATCGTTGCTCTCTTCCAAACAGTGAGTGGAAGTGACACTCGCCGAAGTAACAGTCTATCAGAAACAACGTTGATTTTAAGTCTGCTTATGGTTTTCCTCCTAAATAGAAATTGAGAGATATAATCACGCGTTGCTTCATCTCAGTATTCATAGGTCCAAATTCCTCTAGGCTAGACGTACATCTCTGACTCAACATCTTCCGAATATCTTGTAAAGCTTCTCCAATGAAACTTGTTCTGAACAACACCCGCGAGGTAAAACATTGAAACAAAGTTGTTTATTCACAAGTTTCAGTCTGCTGCAAAAGAGCTTATAACTATAGCTTTTTAATTGAGTTTTTTTTTTAAAAGTAACCATGTCAATTTGCAGCAAACTGAATCAGTTAAAGTCGGCCGCCCTCTTGCACCTAAAAACCCCAAAGAGCTCTTTTGCAGCAGTAATTCCTGAAAATGTCAAACTAGCTAGTGTATTTGAAGAAAAGTCTCATTCAGAAACTTGTGAATAAACAACTTTGTTTCAATGTTTTACCTCGCGGATGTTGTTCAGAACAAGTTGGAAAATTTAGGACAGGAAAAAAGTATTTAACTTCTTATAACTTCCTTTCTTGTTTACTTGAGGAATTTGGTGAGACTAGCCTAGAGAATGAACAAGCATCAGTTCGCTTGAAAGACCTTGGTTGCTGTACCATGCTAGTATCTAAACTTCACATTTTTAGAGAACCAATCGAGGAATTTGGTGAGACTAGCCTAGAGGAATTTGGACCTATGAATACTGAGATGAAGCAACACGTGATTATATCTCTCAATTTCTATTTAGGAGGAAAACCATAAGCAGACTTAAAATCAACGTTGTTTCTGATAGACCGTTGTTTCCACCCATGGAAAAAAAAATATGTGGAATAAGCGCACCCCTGGGGTGCGCGTATACATATTTTTCTAAATATTTTGTTTATATATATACTTTTTCAAAAAAAAATTCGAAAATGAATACTTTTTGAAAAATGTCCCTATTAACCCAACTAAAAAATACTTGGAAACATTGTATTCAATGTCGTTGCAGTATTCAATAGCACTGAAGTAGCAGTGGATTCATCATTAACAGATTAACAGAAATAAGAATCCATTACTAACACCAGCTCAACAATTAGAGAAGCAGAAGCATACGAATACGCAGGTGCACATGCAACAATACAATTGAGTTAAGGAACTAAGAGATATAGGATACGCGAGAACTCAGCTATCGTACCGTGGGGATTGGGGAGTGGCGGAGAAGAGATTCAACTCCTGGTTGCAGAGAAGAATGATCAGAATTGATAAGGATAGACTCGTCCAGTATGACATTTTTGGAGAAGTGATAGACATTTTTGGAATTTCACATAGACAAAAAGTCACATGTAAGGCATTTAAGGTGTTAACGGAATTTGTTAACGGACACAAACGAAATTCATCAAAAACCTACAATGGAAGCAGCTTATGCCCCAATCCACAAAAAATGCTTACTCTGCACATTAACTCACTTTCCCAGTATTTTGGCTCTCCACAATCTTCAAAATCAACGACTTGTTCTCATCCAGATCTTCAAAAAATGATGTCGCTGCATATCATTCCACACTTCCTTCAAGGAACTGATAAAAACAAATCATAAACCAAGAATTTTAAATAACTAATCATAGCATGAAGTGTTCAACTTCTTTACATACACTTGATTCAGTCCATTAAATTAATAAACTTGAAATCAGAAATCGAAGCAAATATCACCAAATTACAGAATTAGAAGCTCTGCAAAACAAAAAAGTTTGAGCATTTTCTAAATCGGTCATTTGATATACCCAATTCAACGAATGAAGTTGATAATCCAAATTTATTTCTAAAAGAATCAAATTTTGCATACACTTTTCGGAATAAAAAGAGTAAAGGAAATGAAGTTACCCCATGAGATTAACTTTCAAATGGATGCTTAACTCGATGAAGAGTTCGTACATCTGGCTGATGTCGGTGGCGTTCCCATGAGAGTAGAGAAGCGTGGAAGTGGCCATTGGGTAGCGGACGTAGACAGCGGAGATCTCTGAGCCGCGGCGGGAGGGTAGACGCATAGTGTTGAACAAACACTTAACCTAGGTGAAAAAGTGAAAACCGATCGGCTTAACACTGCATAAAACCAATTGGTTTGGCAGAACAAAACCAATCGGTTTAAATCGAAAAACCGATTGGTCCGTAAAAAAAATGATCAGCCTACAAAGCGTACCGGAAACCGGTCGTTTTTTTGAAAACCGATCGGTTTTCCAAAAAACACCCGGTTCAAACACTATTTATTTGTAAAACGGTCTTTTAACTAAACCAAACCGGACAGAGGTCCGGTTCCCGGTCGGACCTGGTCAGACCTCCGATCCGGTCCTGATAACTATGGGTAGTACAATTGATTAAGATTATAGTCTATAAAGTACAAGGTCTCATGATCGAACCACATCGTGTACATTTATAAATTTATTTTCTATTCTTCTTTACCAATGTCAAACTTTGCCGACATTCTTTAATTTCGTCGGTATCATTATATTTTTCCGATGAAATATAATAATTCGTTTATACAATTTTTTTTCCTTTGTGTTTTGCCGATGAAAAATATTTTTTGTCGCCTATTGTATAACTTTTACCGACAAAATGTTTGCATTGTCGTTAAATTTTATTTTTAACGACCAAATATTTTTTTCGTCGGTAAAGTTAAATTTTACCGACAAAATATTATTTTCGTCGCTAGTTAAACATTTTCGTCGGTATGTTTACCAACGGAAAACATTTTCCTCGGTAAAACTAGTATTTTCAGTAGTGTCGTTTAACACATACATATAAATGAGTCTTCTCTTTTAGGTAGGAGCAGCGACGACAATCATTTTATGGTTCTATTTTCAGCAACGTTGTCAAGCACAACCGCTTACTCGTTTTTCGACCTCCCTAAGGCGTTGATTTAATCCTGGGTCAACTTAAAGATCAAATTCATCATGCAGTACGTGGGCAAGCACCAACTATTCAAGGATGTAGGTTGTCTAAATGATGTTCTTCTGGTAATGTAAACACCTGATTTTGGCTTGGGGTCAAAATACCGCACCCGAGGATCCGAGCCGAGAATAAATCAAGCCAAATAAAAAATAAAAAAAACTTTAAATAAAACCCCAAACCCTAAACCTTAAACCCTAAACCCCAAACCTTAAACATCAACCCTCAATCCTAAACGCTAAACGTTAAACCCTAGACCCTAAACCTTAAACCCCTAAACCCTAAATCCCTAAACCACGGCGACAAACCCACCATATCACCCATTTTCGACCAAGCCCCACCAATAACGACACCAAACGTCCTCCCAATTGCCATCACCTTTGCCAACTTGATCACTTTTGCTCACCCACCATCATCTTTTGACCAAATTCTCCCCAATGACACCAACATGCTTCCCAATTGGCAAACACCTTTTTCCCAATTGCTATCACCTTTGTCATCCACTATGTATTTTCCATGCCTTATCACCTACTTGCATGAGGAAAACTCTACAAAAGGAGGAGAAAGCTTCGAGAATAGAGGGGGAAGCTTCAGCCAGAGAAGGAAGGAAAGCTTGTCGTATGTTTCAGCCAGTTGAACAAAAAAGAAAAGAAAAGAGAGAACAAAAAAAATCAAGGCGAGGTGTTGAGAGTGAAAAAAAAGAGATAAATATAGTGAAAAATAAATCGGTGATTATCGGTCTCGTTTCCTCGTGAGGTATCTAAACTTCGAATAACTTAGGTATATCTTCTCTCGTGCTTAATATTTTGTATTTCCTAATGTGAATGAAGTTTGTTTCATAGATATTATGTGTTAATAGTTGTATTTTGTATAAAAGCGTACCCGGTTTTAAGTTCGGTATAACTTTGGGGTCATTTTAGATATTTATGAAAGTTATAGGGTTTCGTTTCAGTTATAAAATATATTTTAAAAACTGACTTGGGTCATTCCTGAACTTTGATGAAGGTTATAACTCGGTCCTTGGACTTTCGGGTCATTCGGTGATTTTACCTAGTGTTATAAACTAAATCAGAAAGGTCTTGTGTCATTTTTGCAATTTTCGAAATATCTTCCCAATTCAGCCCAACAACTGTAGATGGGAGTTCGACCCATTATGTAAATGTGTTTTGTTTTGGTCTTAGATAGGACCGACAATGGTACGGTGAAAAACCCATAACCATGGTTATAACCGTTACTGTTTAATATGGTTAACCGTACCATTATGATGCGGTTCAGTTATGGTGATGAATTTTCTACCCATAATGGTTATGGTTATGGTATTTGAGTAATACCCATGGTTATAACCATGGTTATTATATAAATATAAAAATTATTTATTATTAATAAACTAATATATACTAAATAATGGAAGTTACTCAACATACATGTAATAAATAACCATGATGTTTATTTTATATATTTTTATTTTTGGCAATATAGATTTATGTATATTTTAAAATAAAATTTTCGGTCTTTTATTATATTACATATGTGGAATAAATATGGGTATACGGGTAAAACCATGGTTAATAACCACGGTTATTTTCATGGTTATGGTATTGAAAATTGTACCCGTAATAGTTATGGTTATGGTTATGGTATATGGTTGGTATGGTTATGGTATTTGTCATACCCGTACCATACTATAACCATCGACAACCCTAGTCTTAGATCATGAAATGTATAGGATTGAGCCTTTTGTATTATATATTTTAAACTTATGTAAATGTATTACGAACCTTACTAATGAAATTTACATTCTCGCACTTGCATTGCATTTTTCTTATAAAAAAAATATAAGTTTCGTTAATTTTGTCTTATATCTTTAGGACGTTTCACGCACCATCTTTGGTAAGGATGGAGCAAACAAATCATTGCCCTCACATTAAGGCCATATAGCCCCTCCTACGGTCGTTCACGAGGTCGCCAACTACAAAGTCAAATGGGTTATCTTTGGCGCATTGTATACGTGATTAACAACAACGTAATACGTTAACAAGTTCTATTTGGCACCTGCAAGTTCTTCTTTCAACCCAGAGGAGATAATTGGGGATAGACCCAAACAACCACCGTCATTCTAGCAATGTGGGGGAACCTTGGAGAAATGTAGGGGCAACGTAGCTGAGTTAAATAACACCCTTGAATAATTCAGACGAAGGATGAGGCGAATAAAAAGATTTTCAAAATACATGTTATCGACCTTCCTTCGAACCAAGGAACAAGCAACAAATTCACTTAACGAGTTGCGCCGTTGTGTGAAACATCTTAAGAACTAAAATTCAATTGGCCAAATCCATTTAAAGTATTTTTGAAAAAGCTTTTGCCATACATGCAATCAAAGTCTACGAATGGAATGAACGGAACATGCAAAATTTTCAAAACCAAGCATGCATGATCAGTTGTGTATTCATTCTTCTTACTATGGTTTTTTGAAATTAGGTTTTCGGGAACCCATGCGACATTCGACAACTCCAGCACCTCAAGAACACAAAGGGAACCATGATTCAGGTGAAGTTCGTTCCCCTGCGGAAACCCAAGAAGCATCCAAGTGAAGTAATCTCAGAACAGTATGTGTTAGAGTACGGAACAACTATATAGAGATACATGTTGGTGTTGTTCAACAAGGTGAACGAGCAATCGTTATCAATGATTTGGTTGCTACTGGAGGAATTTTATTTGCTGCAATTCAACATGTCGGAAAATTGCGATTCATCTGAATCAAGAGAGGTGACTTGTTGCAGTTGGTATTGTTCGAGAATCAAATTGCAATTGTCCTCTATCCAGCTCGTTCTCGAGACTTCTTAAGCCGGTTCTCCCGGATCTCGATGCGAGAACGCAGGTGACATGCCGCGAGAGATTTATTGCATAAATCAGAGGACCTCAGATTAACTGCAGATACTCTTATCATGCTCCGGTCAAAAAGGAGAGACAGTTGCAATTAAGAAGGTTCTTCAGGATAAACAATACTTGTGGAATACTTCCCTAAAAGTTACTGTCTTCTTCAATGGAACCTGACTGATCTGTACCCATTGTGAGGAAGTCGACGGGAAGCTACAACCGGACTGATTAAAGGAGTTACCGCGGCAAGGAAAAAAAGATTGACAAATTTTCAATTTCACTCAAAATTACAACACCTAGTCTGTTCAATATGGTATTCGAGACATAATTCTCGATCAAGTAACAGATCGACCGACTCTTCCTTAGCATCATCATCTACCAGTTGACCCAGACAACATTACAATTTGGAACGCAAAACAAGCAGAGACCAAATTGTATCAATTCCTGAATGCAGTGAGTGAGGAGTATGATCAGGAAAAACAAGATTTACTCTAAGTAAACCGTGCTACCTGAGGTGGAATCAGCTTATGCAACTATTCAATCAGAAAGGGACCGGAGACAAGTAATAGGTACCACAATAAGCAGGGACGCCGAAGTTCCCAGAATTGGAATCGAGTTTGGCTTGTACTTTAAAACTCGCTCAGAGGAAGTGGTAATCAGAGTTAAACCGATTCACGTCACCAGACCGCAATCGGTCACCGAAAAAGGGAAGACTATTTTTTTGCAAACTAAAGAAGATGAGAAAAATACATCCCTGTCGATGGAGCTGAAGCAGAGACGGCTTAAATAGAGCTGAAGAGACGATGTTGTTGACACAGTGGAGACGCCATCGAGACGCCATTGTTGACACGGGCAAACGTCGTTGTTGACTCCTGCAGGGTAGACGCATCGAGGCGTCATTGTTGACACGTGGATGACGTCGTTGTTAACTCCTGCAGGGGAGACGCCATTGTTGACAGGGAAAAGACGTCGTTGTTGACAGCAGAGGAAACATCGTTGCCGACAAAGGGAGATGCCATTGTTAACAAAATCTTCTTGCGGTGGTGGCGTCGATCGGAAGGGTATGACATATATCCATTACAGGAAGTTTCGTCACATCAAGGCGAAGTTATTCTAACTGATAGGATTCCCCGAAGGACGGAGAAACCCATGGATGGGCAACAACATCGACGCTAGCAATGTCGTCACAACGGGGACGAAAGCTGCGAAGAAAAGAAGTAGGCCAACAATCACCTTGTGTTCTTATTTGCTTCCTTGCATACAAAATAATTGGCAACGCTCGCACCCACATGAGTAAAATTTCTATGGGAAACCAAAAACTGTCAGTGGAGATCAAAATCAAAGAGGTCTAAATATGAAGGGTCTTTTGCCGTCGAAGATATTTTTAGCGTAGGAGCTATGATTATCACTGACATGGAAAACAAAGAACTCCTCAGTCCAATCAATATGAAGGCAGTAAAAAAAACTTAAAAGAGCTCGTAACCAGAAAGCGAGCCTCCAAAAATGATAGAAAATTCCCGCTAAATCGAAAACCCAAAAGGGACATGGCAAAATGAAGGGAATCAAATCCTTGCTAGGTTGAAAACCCAAAAGGGACACCTAGACAAAACAAATTAAGGGAACCGAGATGTGTGGTAAAACAAATACCGTAGCCAAAGGTAAGGAAATCTAGAGTTAAAATTTAAAACAAAATACTCAAAAGTGGACGACTGTGTTTGGAGTTGCCGAGACAACTTGCATGTATCACCTTATGGACGTACCATGAATGGATTTAGGGAACTCCATCAAGAAGAACTCCAAAGTCAATTAATTAGAAAAGATATCAAGAAGTGCACACAAGCATCCAGACATCTCGACAGAGTTGTTTTTAGCTCTAAAGTGAATTACAAGCCGACAAACGAAGTATTTAGGTGATCAACCTCCGCAAGTCATTCTCGACAACCAGGACCTCTAGTTATCCATCTTCTGGGAGTCACGAGCCAACGAGCATAGCCTTTAGGTGTTTAGCCTCCGGAAGTCATCGAGGATGACTAGGAGCTGTAGTTATCCAGCTTCCGGGAATCACAGGTCAACGAGCGTAGCCTTTAGGTGTTCAGCCTCCGCAAGTCATTCTCGACGACCAGGACCTCTAGTTATCCAGCTTTTGGAAGTCACAAGCCAACGAGTGGAGCCTTTAGGTCTTCAGCTTCTGCAAGTCATTCTCAACTACCAGGACCTGTACTTATCCAGCTTATGGACGTCACAAACCAACGAGCAAAGCCTTTAGGTGTTCAACCTTCGCAAGTAATCCACGACGACTATGACTTGTAGTTATCCTGCTTTTGAGAGTCACAAGACGACGAGCGGAGCCTTTAGGTGTTCAGCCTCCGTAAGTCATCCTTGACGATCGGGGACCTATAAGTGTCTAGTTTCCGAAAATGCATGATAAACAAAAATTCTCAACGACCAGTACTTGTAGTTATCCAGCTTCTGGGAGTCACAAGTTGACGAGCGGAGCCTTTAGGTGTTTAGCTTCCGCAAGTCATCCCCAACGAGTCACAAACTAATGAGCGGAGCCTTCAGGTGTTCATCTTTCGCAAGTCATCCTCGACAACTAGGACCTGTAGTTATCTAACTTCTGGGAGTCACACACCGAGGAACGGAGTCTTTAGGTGTTTAGCCTCCGCAAGCCATCCTCGACAACCAAGACTTCTAGGTGTCCAGCTGCTGGAAGTCACAAGTTGATGAGTGTTTAGGCGCTCAGTCTCCGCAAATCATCGTCAACAATCGGGATTTGTAGATGTCCAAATTCCGAAAGTTGCACGATAATGTTTGTCTACAACGTAAATAATGAATCAAGAGGAACCAAAATCACTTGTTTGTTTTTGAACACACACTCATGAGATCACTTCCATGAGTGCGTGTTCAAAGAGGAACAATTGTAAATACCATATTTTGGCTCAGGGTGAAAACACCACACGTGAGGATTCGAGCCGAGAAAAAATAAAGCCAAAGGAAAAATAAAATAAATCCTCAAACTTAAACCCCCAATCCTAAACCTTAGACCCCAAATCCGTAATCCCAAACCCTTAACCTTAAACCCTAAACCCTAAACCTTAAACCCCAACCCTAATCCCCAAACCCTAAACCTTAAACCCTAAACCCTAAAACCTAGACCCTAAACCTTAAACCCCAAACTCTAAAACCTAAAGTTATAAACCCTAAACCCCTAAACCACGACCATAAACCCAACATACCACCCATTTTCGACCAAGCCCCACCAATGACACCAAATTCCTCCCAATTTCCATCACCTTTGCCAACTTGATCACTTTTGCTCACCCACCATCATCTTTTAACCAAATCCTCCCCAATGACACCAAAAGTCCTCCTTATTGCCAATCACCTTTGCCCAATTGCTATCACCTTTGCCATCCACTATGTATTGTCCATACCTTATCACCTACTTGCATGAAGAAAATTCTACAAAAGGAGGAGAAAGCTTCGAAAATGGAGGGGGAATTGGGTGTCAACTCCCTCAAGCGGAGGGAATTTATCGGGACACACCTTCACCCTAACATTCAAGGTAACAAGCAATGAAGCAAAGCACGACACTCATGTTACAGGGCCTAACCTAGCCCAGTTAGTAGGCACCGCCAGTTAGCATTGATAGCCTGCCCCAAATAAAAGGGTCTTAGGATGAGCCAAAGAGTTTATGAAAGGATCGCAAACTTTGAAATTTTGTCCATCCTAAGGCTGGTGAATGACGAAGCAGAAACTCAATGTGATTCGTGCACCACCTAGAATAGAAGAAAGACGTCCGCTTCATTATTTATCAAAAGGCATTCCACTAAAGAATCGGCAATGGTCGACCATATCTTCATAATAAAGTCGTTCCAAACGGATTAAAGAATGAGTTGACCTCCTAGAAGGAAAAGCGTTCTTTTTAAGAAATACAGAAATACAAACAAGTATTTCTTAAGAAATACAAACAATATTTTCTAGTGTTTCTTAAGAAATACACTAGAAATACAGAAGAAAGTGTCTTTTAAGAAACAAGTATTTCTTAAGAAATACATAAGAAAGTGTCTCTCAAGTAGAATTTTCTAGGGTTATTGGAAGTGTGATGTACTTGATGACATGTACTAGACCTGATTAGAGGTGGCCATTCAGGTCAATTCACCGCGGTCAGATCCGACCCGCCACTCTCCGCGAGTCAACCCATACCCGACCCATCGAGATGCACGAGTTAGGTTTTACGACCAAGACCCGACATGGTGGTTCGGCGGGTTGACCAACCTCACCCGCCTGCAGATAAGAAGGTTGCTCGATTTGTTCTTGACTGATGAGTTGCTGAAGAAAAGCTAATCAGATTATGGAGGCTATAAAGAAACTGACCAGATTACGAAGAAAAGATGATGAGACCTGCCGTTTTGGGTGTATACTATATTACTATATATGGAGGTTGCTAACCAGATTGTGCTGACATTATTATACTTGTATATAAAATAATAATAATAAATCAAGTATATAAGGTATAAACACACCAAGACCATCACATGATCGGTACAAACGCAACCATTATATATATAATCATAAAACAGTAAAAAGGTGAAATTTAAAAAGATTATAGATATTACTTGTCTCGTCTTCAACCCAATCTCTAGTGCACATAATAGCTTCCGTAATTTCATGCTTGAGCGAGCCCCTGTTTTGATCAAGCACACGACCACCAATATAAAATGTTGATTCAGAAGAAACTGTTGTAATAGGGATGCTGAAAGAGAGGTCCACAAGTCTGACGTTAGACAAATCTTACTACAACAAGAACCTATCAACACATTGGCCTTCTCCTTCAAAGAACTATACTTCTTCATAACATCAGATTTAATCGTGTTTCTACTAACGAATTTCACATTTTGTCGTAGATATTTGGAAACCTCTATGATACTCAACAAACTGAAAGGGAAAATTATGTCCTACAATAGCATTTGTATGCAACTCTCTATCTCATTTTCCACATTTCTTCAAATGACGTTTCATATTTTCAGTTCTATAACTAGAATCACAATGATATTGTGCTCTACACTTTAAACAACTACTTTTCGTTATCCCGTCTTTTTTCTCTAACCTACAGAACTTTCTAGATTTGATTTTGCACTAACTTTGTCAACGTTTTTTTTCTTATTAGCGCTTGCCTTTGTCATTGGATTTGTTAATTGTTGATTCAGTCTCAAGTACCTTGATGGGGTTTATAAGGGACGCCTTATTAATTAAAACCTTTATATATCACTGACCTAAAACATAATCTTATTGATTTATACAACCAATTCATGTAAGGCGTCGCCTCTTAATATGAGCCTGTGGCGTCAGCCTATACGAAGGCGTCGCCCTGGTAAAGTCTGGATAAGGACGCATTAATTGAAGGTCTGACAGCATTAAATGGGATTAAATATCTCCGATATTTAAGGAATAAGGACTCCTGTCCCATCAGAAGGTCAGTTTGACCTCAGTTAAACTGATTAACCAGGGTAAGAAGGAAGCACTGTTCATCAGGTTAAGTGAAGGCTATAAATAGCAAACATTCATTATCATTTATTACATTCTGATTTTCACCACATCTACATAAAAGCTCTCAAAAGTCTTAGAACTGACTTAAGCTTCGGAGTGGAATAAACGGGTCAACCCGAAGTTGTCAATTTCACGCAGGTCGACCCGAGAGGAGCGACGCCTGTAGCTGAAGAAGTTTCACAGGATCCAACATACCTGAACTTCGTCAACGTCAACACCAACTTCATTAAATCTATTGTCGTCAAAATCAAGACTCCAAATGTGGAGCATGTTCAAACTCATGAATCTTCCCTATTGGGAAGGTCAAAAAATGAAAAACATTGCGCAATACTCTTTCCTTCAACCTTGAGCGGCGCCGCCTCTCACTGGTTTTTTGGATTGCCAAAGGCTTCAGTTACGTCCTGGACAGACTTGAAGGAAAAGTTTATCATCCAGTACATGGGTGGTAGGCAACTGCTGAAAAGTGTGGGTACTTTGGACCATATTCGACAAGCAGGAGATGAAAGTTTGGGGGATTTTTATAAAAGCTTCAATCAGGCCCTAGCCAGTATCGATCAGGTTATCACAGGAGGTGAGACCATTCGAGCTTTTGTTAGAGCACTGGGGCAGAGAGGATCAACTTTGCATGATAGTTTGAGCGTCATTCCCGTTCACACTCTATCTGACCTGGCGGCGAGGGTCAAGTCATATATTGACCTCGAGATAGCCCGCGAGGGAAGGAAATCTTCTAAGGATCTTCGAAAGGAGATACAGGAGGGAAAAAAGCCAGAACAAAAATCGCAAAAAAGTCGTCCCCAAGACGATAGGCGAAGTCATCCCCAGGAGGACAGGCGACGCCCCAATATCCCGCGACCACCACGAGAAGTTTTCGAGACTTTCACGCTCTTAAACCAGGACATTTCGGTAATCCTCAACGAAATGGAGAAGAAGGATTTGGCGTCGCCACCATTACCCCGCAGGTCAGGAGGACCTATGGGCCCTTATCACGAGCAGTACTGTCGATATCATCGAAGTAAAGGGCATAGCACTGATAATTGCAAGATCCTGAAGAGAGATATCGAGACGCTCATCCAAAAGGGGCTCCTCAAGAACTTCGTGGCAAAGAGGGATCGTAGTCCCAGCCCACGAAGGGACAGGAGGGTGTCGCCCAAGAGGGAAGGAGGAGATGAGGGTTCAAGAGGCAAGCATGGGCATGTACGGGTGATTAGTGTCGGGTTTGCTTCGGGAGGAGAAACTAGTAGTGCTAGGGAGGTATACGCTACTCAGTTATCTGGGACCTCTAAAGCAGGAAAACGTCCTAGATCACCGGAAGAAACCGATATTACTTTCAAGGAGGATGAGATGAATCATGTGACGTGCCCTCATGATGACGCATTAGTCATCACGGCGGAGATTGCTGGATATGATGTAGAGCGAGTACTTATTGACTCGGGAAGTTCAACGGATGTCCTTTTTCTCGAGGCATTAAAGAAAATGGGACGGAATGAAAAAGACCTGAAAAAAGTGAACTTCCCACTTTTAGGCTTTACTTCAACTCCAACCTACCCGGTAGGAGCCATCACCTTACCAGTATTTTTGGGGGAGGGATGGAAATCTTTGACAATAGATGTTACTTTTGTCGTGGTCGACGCCCCTACTGCATACAACGTAATTTTGGGACGGTCCACATTGAATCCACATCGTATGGTTCATTCAACTTATCATCAACTCCTAAAATTTCCAACGCCTCATGGAATAGGAGTGGTAAAAGGCAATCAGCCGGGGGCAAGGAATTGCTACGTGCAATCCACCAGGCATCGAGTTTTGAAAGGAATGGAAGCTCTATCTATCCAGGCAGAGGAAGATTTGAGAGAAGGGAAGGTTCGCCCAACACCAGTAGAAGGACTGGTAAAGATATCGATTGACGGTCCTGAAAAGGTCGTCCAAATCGGGGCAACGCTTCCGGAAGAGCAGGCTACAGCTTTGAATCTTCTACTCATTGAATTTCGAGAACTCTTTGCTTGGAAACCGAGTGACATGCCGGGTATAAGCGAGAAGATAATTACTCACGAGCTCAACATTGATACCAGTATTAAACCTCTCGCTCAGAAGCGACGACCGGTGGGGGAAGAAAAGTCCATTGCCATTCGACAAGAAGTGGCAAAGTTGATGGAGGCTCGATTCATTAAGGAGATCAGATTCCAAACATGGGTCGCAAACCCTGTATTGGTAAAGAAGGTTACGGGCAAATGGAGAATGTGTGTCGACTTTAGGGATTTGAATAAAGCATGCCCTAAAGATTCATATCCTTTGCCGCGGATTGACCAGCTGGTCGACGCCACCTCAGGGCATGAGTTATTGAGCTTTATGGATGCCTATTCAGGGTATAACCAAATCAAAATGGCAGCATGCGACGCTCATCATACAACTTTTTATGCAGATAGTGATATATATCACTATACTGTCATGCCTTTCGGACTCATCAATGCTGGGGCCACCTACCAAAGGATGGTCAACAAGCTCTTTGCAGGCATGATAGGTGTAAACATGGAGGCCTATGTCGATGATATGCTGGTGAAGTCCATCAAAGGCGTCGATCATACAGAAGACCTCAGGAAAACTTTCGAAGTTATGAGGCTTCATCAAGTACGGTTAAACCCCGCCAAATGTGCATTCGGAGTCCAGTCTGGAAAGTTCTTGGGATACATGGTGAGCGAAAGGGGGATCGAAGTAAACCCCGAAAAGCTAAGCGCTATTGAGGGCATGAAAAGTCCCACTTGCCATAAGGAAGTACAAAGTCCGAACGGAAGGTTGGCGGCGCTGAGCAGATTTTTATCTAAAGCTGGGGACAGATCCCTACCCTTCTTCGAAGTATTAAGGGCCAACAAAAAGTTCGAGTGGACATCAGCATGCGAAGAAGCGTTTCAAGAGCTGAAGAAGCATCTACGAATCCTACCGCCATTGGCTAAGCCAGAAAGGGGCGACGCTTTAGTTCTATACTTAAGTGTCAGTCCAATGGCTGTAAGCTCTGTACTTGTAAAGAACGTAGAATCTGGCCAGGTGCCAGTTTACTATGTATCTAAAGTCCTTTCAAAGGCAGAAATAAACTATATAGAAGTTGAGAAGTATCTCTTTGCGTTGGTCGTTTCAGCTAGGAAACTACGCCCCTACTTCCACGAGTATGAAATCACTGTATTAACTAATCAACCACTAAAACATTTCCTACAAAAACCAGATGCGTCTGGAAGGATGATAAAGTGGGCGATAGAGTTAAGTGAATTTCGAATCCAATTTGCGCCCAGAACCGCCATAAAAGGTCAAGCTCTGGCTGACTTCATAGTCGAGTCTACCCAAATCAATAAGGAAGAATCCTCACCTGAATGGAAGTTATATACAGATGGATTGTCATCCATTGAAGGTTTAGGAGCTGGCTTGGTACTCACTCCACCAGATGGGGGGGAATCTCTGAAATATGCCTTGGTTCTAACCTTTAAGGCCACCAACAACGAATCTGAATATGAAGCGTTGATTGCGGGCCTAAGGATAGCTAGAGGTATAGGCATCAAGGATATCAAAGTATATTGTGATTCCCAATTGGTGGTCAACCAAGTAAAGGGGGAATATACCGCTAAAGGAAAGATGATGAAAAAATATCTAAGTGAAGCCAAAATTTTGATTGAAGGCTTCGCCCAATTTGAGATTAACGCCATTCCAAGAGAGGAAAGTGAAGAAGCAGACACTTTGAGCAAATATGCCTGGCAGGCAACGCCTTTAAAAGTTCATTTTGTCGAAACTGTTTCATCTCAGGAAACCTATGAATGTCTTCACATTTATAGCATTGACTCATGGGCGACGCCTATAAAGGCCTACTTGGAATCAGGAATTGAACCCGCAGAAGGGGCAGAGTTGAAAAGGATGAGACGTATAGCTCCAAGCTATACCTTGATTGAGGGAGTCCTTTACAAAAAGGGATTTTCTACTCCTTTCTTAAGATGCGTCGATCCACCTGAAGCTACCACTATCCTCAGAGAATTGCATGAAGGATATGCTGCTTGCCATGAAGGAGCTAAATCCATTGTTCGGAAAGCTTTGAATCAGGGTTTTTATTGGCCGACAATGGTAAAGGAAGCAGAAGAAATGGTGAGAAAGTGTGAGTCATGCCAAAAGTACACTCCAAGGATTGGGCGTCCCTCATCAGAATTGATACCTATGCGCGTCGCTTGGCCATTCGTGCAATGGGGAATTGATTTGATGGGACCATTCCCCAAATCTAAATAGATATGCTATATTATAGTAGCAGTGGATTACTTTTCAAAGTGGGTAGAGGCCAAAGCTCTGGCGTCAACTACAGAATTCCAAGTGATAAAATTCCTAAAATCCAAAATTATTTCTAGGTATGGAATTCCGAGCATTCTTATCAGTGATAATGGTCCTCAGTTTGCTGGAAGGGAGCTAAAATGCTTCTGTGAAGAATTACATATTGACCATCGCCATGCCTTAGTAAGACATGCCCAGACAAATGGTCAAGTGGAAGCAGCAAACAAGGTCATCCTCAATGGTTTGAAAAAACGAATAGACTCCTTGAAAGGAAGATGGACGGATGAATTGGATAACGTTCTCTGGTCCATAAGAACAACACCAAAAACATCTAAGGGTGAAACACCCTTTGGATTGGTGTATGGTTCGGAAGCTCTGGCCCCTACTGAAATAGCAGTATCATCACATCGAGTGATCCATTATCAGGCGACGCCTAATGAGGAACAGAGGCGCATCGACCTTGACTTGGTGGAGGCTAAAAGATGGATATCTGATGAAACTCAAGGACGCATGCGACTAGCCACGGCTAGATATTATAATCGACGAGTTTTCTCTCGCCAATTTTTCGTGGGGGAGATGTTGTGGAGAAGAAATGAATTCTCACACTTGGATAGGCTAAATAAATTTTCCCCGAAATGGGAAGGACCCTATAAGGTCGTCGCTGTTCCCCACCCCAACGCCTATGTCTTGGAGGATGAGGAGGGAAGAAAGCTAAGAAATACTTTCAATGCGGAGCATTTGAAAAAATTCTACGCTTAAGTTATGATGTACAATACTATTGTAACTCTACTTGATTATTACTAATGAGTATCGCAAGTTTGGGAAGTCATCGATTCAAACAATAAAGTCGACGCCTTGATAAACATGCCTTAATTATCCGAAAAAGATAATTTACAAGGGAAAATGTTCAAGCGTTAAAACTACAAAAACCAAAGCCTAGAAAGCAATAAAATATTCTAATGGCCCTGGGAAGGAAGGGTCTTCGAAGGAGCCTCAATGCTCGGCTCTGGCGCCGCTCGCTTCTGCCCAGCCTTTGGAGGGTTAGTGGTGGATGGCGATGCTCCAGAAGCTTTGGCAGCAGCTTCAGCTTTCTTGTTCTGCTGTTGCATCTGCAAGAAGGCTTTAAAGCCTTGTACTCGCTCCACGGGGAAGTCAGCCTGAACTTCGCGGATCTGGGCAACTAAATTTCCGTATACACGGATAATCTTGTTGAGCAGATGCCTCTCCGCAGCTTCCTCGAAGGCGACAGTCTTCTTAAAGGAGGTCACCGCCTCCACTTTAGCAGTCTCAAGTTGAACGAGCGCCGCCTCCTTCTCCTTTTGAACTGCTTGAAGTTGGCCAAAGGCTGCCTCTTTCTCCTTCTGGAGAGTTTCAGCCTGAAGAAGCGCCGCCTCCTTCTCCTTGGTCGCAGCATACAAGTTCTTCTCGGCCCGGCGAGCGTTCTCCCTGTTCTGGTTGGAGGTTTGTTCACACTCTGCAAGTTGCTGGGCAAACTTGTTGGCTTTTCCCACAGCGAACTGAGCCTTCTCAATGGCACCATCCTTCAACTCAACCTCTTCGCCAAGGCGTCGACGAAGGAGGACTATATCCTCTTCAAGCTTCGCCTTCTCCTTCATCCAATCAGCCTTCTCCTTTTCAAGATAAGCAGCCTTGGCCGCCCTTACAGCATGGTCTTCCATAGCCGCGCATTTGTGGGCCAACTGCACTGCTAAGGCGCCAACCTGAGTTTCTGTGGCCAAAAGCTGTAAACAAAAGGATTAGACAAGCGAAAGAAGGATTGAGGAATAGACAAGCGAAAGAAGGATTGAGGAATAGACAAGCGAAAGAAGGATTAGACTTACAGAGGCGACGGAAGTGAGGTGGTTTTTAACAGCTCCTTCAACCCATTGAGGATCGAAGTGAAGCTGGCAACGATCGCCAGGAAGAACTGACCCACTCACAAGATGAAGAGCTAAGTCAGAATTGGCGAGGGTTCCTTCAGAAAGCTTCGCCTGAAGTGGGGTCCCTTTTGGGATGTTCATACCTTGCAAGCGGCGCCATGGTTCCCAATTCATCAGTCGGTTCTCTGGCACGGGTATCTCGTAGAGGTGCCGCCTCAAATCAAACCCAGGGCCTTCAACAGGACCCAAAGGAGTCATTGAGGCAGACGGAGACATACCTGGCGTCGTCGGGCTGACAGATGGCCTTGGAGACATACCGGGCATCGACGCTTGGGGCATGGTGGGTGTCGCTGGAGATGGGGACCTTCGAGGCGGAGCTTACCTGAGAGGTGAGGGATCAAGGGTGGAAGAAGAATTCACCCTATCCCCTGGCGACGCTCTGGACCCTAAAAATAGGGCTGTTAGAAAAAGAAGGCATCTTGGCCAAAACCTAAAAACAGTATAAATTCTTATCAAAGAAAAAATACATGTTGGTAGCGCCGCTTCTTCTGCACTCTCGTCCAACACTATAGTGTTGGAAGGATCAGCAGGATTTTTCTTATCCCTCTTAGAGCGCCGCTTTGGAGCCATGGTTTTCCCTTATGTTTCTTCTTGGATGGTTCCTCTTCTTGAATGGGAGGAAGAACTCCAGTCGACGCCTGGTCATAACAACCGGAAGGTTGAAATAAGTAATAAAAATCGCTTTCTGCAAATAAGAAAAAGAAGAGGATTAGAAAAATACCCAATCAATCTCCGGCTGAAAAGTCGACGACTTTATAGAGGCACTAGCAAGCATCGCCTCCGTCGTATCCTTGGAAATAAAGGATAATTGTCCTCTGGAATGTGCCTCATATATGAGGTTAAGGGTATCGAGATCCTCTTCTGAGTATTCAGTAAAGGAGGGTAGGGGATCGGTTCGAGGATTTCGAAGAGGCCAGGCGACGCCCCCAAAGAAAAAGAAATATTTAGATTTCCAATTCGAATTAGTGGATTTAAAACCACTAACCAGAGGTTTTTGGCATCCCAGAACCAAGGGTTCTGACCAAGGCGTCGCACATTCCAGCCTTTGGACTCGGGAAAGCGGGTTTGGAAAAGGAAAACGCCAAAGGCGTTGAATTGAAGGCGATAGAAGGATCGAAATAAGGACAGGGAATAAGACCAGTTATTTTCGAAGCAAAGAATTGAAAATCCTACCCACATCCGTATGGCGTTAGGCGTCAATTGGGTAGGGGTAATGCCGTAATAACGACAGAGTTCTATTAGGGCGTCGCAAAAAGGGAAGCGAAGCCCAGCCTCGATTTGGGCCAAATAAATTGTGGCTTCGTCATCCCTAGGAAAACATACCCTGTCTTCGCCCATGGACTCAGGGTATGGGAATCGAGGTTGGTCCTCTTTACACATACCTGAAGTTTCTACGGCTAAAACGAAGTTTTCTCGGGTAAGGATGTTTGGTTTAGGATCAATTGCAGGAAGAGGAAAGTTAAGATTCTTACGAGAAGTGTTGCTGGAAGACGCCATGGGCGACTTTGATTACCTCTTTGATTACCTCTGTGGTTAGTTCGACCCTTGGGGTCCAATTGACCCAGCCAGGGTCGAACCCAGGGCTGGGTCAGACCCAGACCTGGTCGCCCAGGTCAGGCGACCTGGTGGGGGTCCAACCCATCCCAGGGTTCGACCCTTGGCTGGGTCAATTGGACCCCAAGGGTCCAACCTAGTTTTTTTTTTGTTTTTTTTTTGAATTTTCGATTTTTTTAAAAAAATACATTTTATTAATATATAAAGTTTAAAATATTTTTTGAAATTCTTTATAATTTTTCCGATTTGTTTTCATATTTTTTTTCAATTTTCGATTTTTTGAAAAACAATTTATAAAAAATACATTTTATTAATATATAAAGTTTTAAAATATTTTTATAATTTATTTCCGATTTTTTCCGATTTTCCCCAATTTTTTCCGATTTTTCCCTATTTTTATTATATTTCCTATTTATTTGTATTTTCCAATTGCCACATCAGTGCCACGTCAGCGCCACGTCAGTGCCATGTCAGCATTCCGTTAGTTAACCTTGGCGGCAACAGTAATTTAGACCAAATAACAACATTGCCCAAACATATGGTACCATAAAACAACATAGGGGTACCATCCGATCACATGGCCCAAACTTATGGTACCATTGGACCTATTAACCCTAAAATCAATGTAATTTCACAAGGGAAAGTTCAAAGGGTAAGAACTACATATCCTATGCAGGTGTCATCTGTTGAATTCTTAATCTGAGTTTAGAGAGTGTAGGAACTCTCTCATTTCTCCATTCATTTGGGGGATTATTGGACTTTGGGCTAATTTAAGGATATTAGTAATTTTTGAGCCAAATCATCAAAAGTTCAAAATTCTAAATCAAGCCTAAATGTTGTGTATGATAAACTTGGCTTCTACACCTAGTCTCACACCTGTTGGAATAAGGTATTTTGGCCAATATATATTGGTTTTAACTTTGTGCATGTGTAAGAATTTACAAAACAAAAGGCTCTCTCTCGCGCCCACGGGAGGTGCAAATCAACCTAATTGGTGAACCTTGGTCCAGATCGGCTCACAAGTGCGCACGCATCATACGAAAACGATTGTCAGTCTGGAAAGCCTACCTTGCGTGAGTCGGGTTTTGTTAAAACTCACAATTATTTGTTTGACCAGATTCTGGCCCAAATTTGTTTTTTCTGACTGTTGTAAATTAATTATATCACTACAGGAATATTTATGTTGAATTATTTCGGTTTAGTTAAATTTATTTTTTAGTTATGTGAATTTATTTTTAGGGTGACAAATATATTATAGGTAGCCTTTATAGCAATGGGTGACCTTAAACTCATTCTAAGTTGCTCTAGCTTCTTTCCAAACTTGGTTGATTTTCGAGTTATGTAGATTTTGAGTTACTAAATAGCATAATTTAGTGGCGAAGATAAATACCACTAAAAACTCTTCACCAACAATTATTGTTATTCTACTAAATCGCATATTTTGCAGTAACAATATTGTTTATCTTGATCAATTTTTTGAGATAATATTTTGTTATCACTAAATTATATATTTTTTTGCAAAATCAATCGCTACTAAAAAGATCTTTAGTGACAGTATATTCGTCTTATCTACGCACATATATATATATATATATATATAACAGTGACACCTATATTTGTTGTTGCAGAAACAATTATTTAGTGACAAGTTTAGTGATAGCAAACAAAAGTTAGTTACTGCAAACTATTTTTCATGTAGCTTATGGTAGATGTTCACTTATCTTTTACATTGTTTCACATAATCTATCCAACATTGTAATATAACAATAAGAGTTTATTACCAAAAAGCAAACCAAATTTTAACGGATTTGTAAACAACAAACCCAACCTTTTCTTTTTTAGAAACACCAAACTAAACTTAACAAGTTTAGCAAATGATAAACCAAACTCATTCCGTTAATTTTTATGAAAAATAAATTTTTTAACGAAAAAAATATTACATTCTAATTACACCCTTACCAAAAAGCAAACCAAATTTTACTAGGTTTGCAAACAATAAATCAAACTTTTTTTTAGCAAGCTTCCAAAAAATATTATATTTATAATTTTTTTCTCCTCCTAAAAATTCTCACGCTCCCTCTTTTCTTCCTTGTCCTTTCCCTCTTCCCCTTTCTTTCCTTTTCATCTCCTTGAATCACATTCGTCCATTTTATTCCTGAAAAAGGTCCTCAGTTCAATCGTTGATAACTCAAAATCCGAAATTTAGAAATATATTGATTTAAGTATATGTAAACTAGAAAAACGACTCTCAAGATGACCACACATGTTTTTGAAAGTTGAAATATGAATGGTTTGCTAGAATTAACAAACTTTGACTAGTTTTTCTCATAGTCCTGGGAGCTTAAAGTTATCGTGCGTGTTCGTGTTTGATAAGTGTCACACGATAAACGTATTGATATGCAGAATAACACGCATGTACACACGATTTGCCACCCTAATCGAGCATGTGATCATCTTGAATGTCTAACTTGGCTCCGTTTATGGTTTTCAAGTTGTAATTCCTACTTTAATTTTGGGAGATATAATACTTAAATCGATATATTTTTAAATTTTGGGTTTGGAGATGTCGTTAACAAAACTGAGAAGTTGCATCAGAAATAACATGGACGGCCGTGATTTGAGGGCATGAAGGGGAAGGAAGGGGGGAAAGGGAATCGAGAAGGAAGGAAGAAGAAAAGGGGGAGGAGAGAATTTTTTAGGAGGAGAATAATATAATATTTTTACGGTAAAGTTTGCAAAAAAAAAAAACATTTGCAGTTTGTGAAACCAGTAAAGTTTTGTTTGCTTTTTGGTAAGGGTATAATTGGAGAGTAATATTTTTTCCTGTTAAAAAACTTATTTTTTAGAAGAAAAAAAAAACTAATGCAAAATGACTTTGGTTTGCCATTTGCTAAGTTTAGTTTGTTATTTGTTTTTTAAAAAAGGGCTTATTTATGTAAATCTGTTCAATTTAATTTGCTTTTGGTAATCAACCATAATAATAAAATAAAACATGACTACACATATAGGGTAAAAATGTACGATGAAAATCCGAAAACTGTGGTTTTTGTACCATTTGTTTTAGATACCAGACGACACCCTCGTGTTCAGATACTTATTACTCAATAAATACCAGCGAGCACCTTGACCAAAGCGAGCACCCAAATGTGGGCAATTATTCAGATAGAAGGTGAGCACTTTTAAGGTAACATCCTCCAACCTTCGCCTAGCTCGAGCCTTAGCGCCAAAAGCACTTATATTCCTCCTTTGACTACGATTTATGTATGTCATCATTAGGGTAATAACTCACACATAATTTTCTTATTAAAGGTAGAATGTTACTCATAAGGATATATTCTATCACTTAGGGATGAAAGCTTATCGAATGTCCAGCTAAATGACAAGGTAAAAAAAAGTATGTTAAATGACACAACATTAACAAGGATGTTAGGGTTATACAAGTATATGTCCGTACTTCTCTGATATACAAATTATGTTTAATATTACCTCAATATACACAATACTCATTTAAGCATCGAAGAAGGAAACAGAGGAACACCTCCATTTTCCCTATTTGTAGGTGCTTAGATAAACCTCCAGCAACTTAATTCGATCTCTAACAACCAAGACCAATTCCTAACAAGTTTCACGGCTAGCTCTAGTACATTGTATCAACATTTGACATCGTCTATTGGAAATTGAACAAAAAAACATGCAAACGCACGCAACAATCAACAATGTCAAACACGTGAAGGAAGAACCTTCTTAATGAACTTCTGAACCTCCCCGTTACGCATCTTTTCGCCACAAGGCCCATATGCGGCCCTTTATCCCCAAGAAACCCTGCTTTCAATCACAGAGTCAATCCATTTTCGACTAATACAACCATGGATAGATGCATGTAGGGCATCCTCGCAACTACCTCTACAACAATCGCAGAATGCTTCCCCCACTTTGGAGACCTCAATCCAATCACAACCAAGATGCTTGCTGCTTTGGAGATATGCCTAGAAAATGCCAAGCACCAGGAATCTACCTACTTAGAGACCTGATGCGACCTCTGAATGCCTTCCTAAAGAAGCTTAACCCCACGCCTAGCCTCGAACAGGAGGCAACCTCTAGCGTCCGGATGAGTGCACCGTAACACTCCATTCTCCTAAACATACCGGCACAATAAGACCAAGCATAACATTACATTCAACAAGTTCTCATCCCTATCCCCCCCCCCCCAATACAATCGATCAATCACTCCTCAGCCTCAGCCAAGCTGAAGAATTAATCAACAAAAAGTAAAATAAGCAAAGTTGTTAGGAATAATGTCACTCAGAGTAAAATGTCATTCTAGCCAGTAGTCAACCAGGTTAAGGGTGAATATGTGACAAAAGGGAAAAAGACGAAGAAGCACTTGATTTTGCGTAAGGGTTTATAAAAGATATCAAAAACTTTTCAATCAAAAGCGTACTAATGAAGGTTAATCAACTAGCAAACTCCCTGAGAAAGCTTGCCTTAAGAGGAAACTCACCCACAAAAAATCCAATATGTGGAAAGATTTTTTACTCAGTCATTGAAAATAAAGAAAAAGTCTACAACACCAAAAAAATGAACTAGTTCGATGGTTGAAATTTATGACTTCGATAACAAAGAGTCCATCTGAATGAGTACATGCAACCAAAGTCCGAAGAATAAAGCCAAGTTATATTATCATCAACAAGGAAATGTACAAACAAGGATACTCTACACACTATCTCTAATGTATTTCTCATCCAAAAACAGAAATAGTACATAGAGAAGCTCACAAAAGGGTAGATGCATGTCACAAAGGTTCCCAATAGAAGTGTGAAAGGCACTTATGTAGGGTTACGACTGACCCACGATGAAATAGGCCGCGACATTAGTACAGAAATACAAGACCTGTCAAATGTTCTTGACAAAAATCGGACGAACGCCAAGGAACCTGGCCCTAGTTAAGAGCGCTTGGTCATTCGCTTAATGGGGAGTTTACTTGTTGGGACACTTCCCAATTAGCATGCAAGAAAGAACTCAAATCATAGTAGCAATCGACTACTTCTTCAAATGGATCGAAGCCAAAGCCCTCGTATCGACACTAATTTCCAGGTCATTAAATTCTTGAAGGTCAATATCTTTTCCATATACAGTCTTCCAAGGATCCTCATAAGCGATAACAAACCTCAATTTTGTAGAAACGAACTCAAATAGCTCTATGAAGAATTGCACATCGAACATTACTTCACATTACTACATCACCCGCAAACAAATGGCCAAGTCAAATCAGCCAACAAAACAGTCCTATCATGACAGAATAAAATAGTGAATGCCCTAAGAGGAAATTGGGTATATGAACTCAACAACGTCCTATGTGCAATAAGAGCGACAAAAAAACAAACTAAGGGGAAGCAACCTTCAACCTCATATATGGTTCAGAAGCAGTCGACACAACAGTGATCGATGTCGTCTCATGTAGAACCAAAAACGTCAATGAAACAACGAAGAATGTGCAACGAATGACAGATTTGGAGCCAATGAATGAGAAACGTTGAGTATAAGAGGAAATACAAGAACACGTGATACTATGCATTGCACTCTACTACAATCGTTGAGTCAATGTTTGTCATTTTCAAGTGGAATATGATATTAAGACGAGACGAACTGACAAACTTGGAACCAGAAACAAGTTCTCAACAAAATGGGAAGGGTCGTACAAGATCATCAATATTGTTGCACTAACACTACCCCGTCCCTTTAATGTAAAGCATTTAAAGGAATTGTATGCATAGGTGCATCAATAAAAACTTTGTTTATCATTTCTTGAATGAACTCCAGGAAAAACACTAACAAGTCCCCCCCCCCCCCCCAAGCAACAAAGGATATCGATTGACTTACAAATCACGACCCCTCATCCAATAAATAAAAATAAAAGACTTGGGCACAGGGTTGAAATGAGATAGGTTAGTTTACAAATCACAACCCCATCCAAGCAACAAATACAAGACTTGAGAAAAGAGCACAAAAAGGGATTGGCCGACCCTTAAATCACCATTCCTTCTAGAAAACATCAAAAGCGAATAAAGAGTTATACCAAGCTGCCTATCATAAATCACTAGTAGAATGCCTACCCAAATTGAAATCATGAACATAAAATGAACACATCGAAAAGGGAAAAGGGCAAAAAGAGAAAGAATGGAACAAGAAATATATCCATCCAACCTCAAGTATTTACAAATAATTTAAAAAAGAAAAATATTATAAAAATCTATTACAAGGTTTAAGACTTAAGTGGCCGGAGGAGCAGGATTATCTAGGGGAGCGAGAGACCCAACGTCCTTTGAGATGACCTATTTAAACTCTTCAATAGCATCTCCTTCACATGTTGGTGACCGTTTGTTGCTCGAGACTTTACCTGGATCGAATTCGAACTCAATTAAACCCCAGATGCACTCCACGCAGTCGAGGGGAACTTGGGGTAGACCTCCAGAACCTCCTCAATCAGGATACGCTCGCGAGAAGGCATCGCCCTGAACCTGGCTACAACAGACTTCAAGATGGCCTCAAAACTCGGCAAAGTTCATTAGTTGTTGCATTCACACTGCCATCGAGGTTGACAAGTCATTTATGAAACGCTCGACCTCAAAGTTGTTGTGATCTCTATCCGCCTCGACCAGAACCTTGTCGACTTCCACCCGTTCTTTTTCTTCCACTGACTGGGCTCTCTAGTCTTTGAAATGAGCGAACTCTTCCTGGAACATATGATTTTCTTATGGATGGTCCACACCATGTCCTCGCGCAACATTTCAACCATGACTAGTTGACACTTCAGTCAGTCCAGCTCATCCAAATGAACCTTCTCGAGGGTTTCCACCCTCTCTCGCAGTCAAGTTGCCTCTACAAGCATTGAATGATGGGCAACGGCGAGGTCGCCCACAAGGTGACCTAGGGCAGACTCTCGAAGAATGAGTTATAAAGAAGGAAAAAATGAGAAAATTAATTGAACGACCAAAGGAACCCTCTACAATGGCCTCAAACAGAGTGCTCCTGCTCTTTCCAGATGATAAAAATGGCCTCAAACATAGTGCTCGATGTCATCAACGCCCAAAGGAACTCCCTTCCGCTTCAATGGCATGATAACGCCATTCAGGAGATGCATGCACATGTTCTATTTGCCCGTGAAGCTCAAAGAGGAAGGGAAATTAGTGTCACAAAGGGTCAGTCGGGGCATTCATAAAGTCGGCCACCCTATGAGGCGTCTTACTGAACCACGAAAGGACGAAATATCGACTGGGGAAGGCATGATAATCTCCTCCCGCTTTGGAAGAAGGACCCTTACTTGGTCCTCCAATGTGTTCATATGAGGATTCAACCACCCATTTTTCCTCCCTTGAGAAGAGGTGACACTTCCAAGAGCACCTTATGTGGAGGCAAAGAAACCTCCTCGACTCAAATAACAGAAGAGCTTTCCTGCGAAAAAGCGGGGAAATCATCAGGTCAAATGTGATTACTCAAATAGACCTGAACCGATTGAGAAAAGGAAATTGGAGTTTAACCAAACACTTATAAGGAAGGGAATTCTGCCTTTTATGTCAGCATCATTGAATGATGACTAAGTCAAAGTCAGCAAAAGCAAAAGTAAAAGCAAAGAGTAAGAATGTCAAAAGTTAAAGTAAAGTATAATGAGTATGTATGCCACTAGAATAGAAAGACAAAGTAGTATATGTACCTGTAATTCTGGTTGGGCTGAAATATATCAATGAAATACATTCAAGAGAGAAACATAGTTTACCTTGTTAACATGGTATCAGAGCATGGTTTAATCCATAGGGATTAACCTGTTTTTTCTCATCATTTACCACCAACCATGTCCGACAATGAGAGCATCAACACCACAAACCAACCAGGTTTCGGCCTCAGTGAAGATGACCTAACCATACGCATAGCAAGGGTACTAAGGCAGGGACTAAATACTAGCCAAGGACTAAATACTAGCCAACGAAAATTTGGAGAGCTACTAGGTACGATCGTAATCAGCACCAAGCTCAATGGGCAAACTACCACCTTTGGGCACAACGCATGCAAATATCAATAGGAGGAAGAGGTCGGTTACAACACCTAACCGGGGAACCAGAGCCACCATCCGAACCAGAACATCAAAAATGGAAACAAGATGATTTAATCGTGTTTTCATGGATCATACAAAACGTGAATTCAAGGTTAGCTAACAATGTTGCTCACTATCCTACTTCAAAAGAGTTGTGGACAGCATTGTAGGTTACATACGGTAGTGGCAAGGATTCACTACAAGTGTTCGACCTCCACAACAAAACAACAAAAATGATACAAGGCAACCTAAGCATGGAGGAATTCTGGCTAAACATGCAATCATTATGGGGGAAATAGAGGCCCGAAGGCCGAACCCCATGAGATGTTCATCGGATATTGAAGCATACAACAGAATCTGGAATGAGACTAAACTCTACCAGTTCTTGGGAGGAATCGAATCAAAGTTCGATGGAATTAAACGGGACATCCTAAGGGAGGTCCCGTTGCCCTCAGTCGAAGCCGCCTATGCCTCGGTGAGGAAGGAGGCCGCCCGACTCCAAATCCTTGGAGCGGAAACCATTGGCAACGGAGCATCATCGGGCATAGGGGACGGGTTAGTGGTGACAACCGAGCAACAATATAACAAAGGGGCAGCAAATGCAACAATCAAGTCAAATTGGCAAGGACACAATCGGCAAGGACAAAATCGGTCGGATATGTCCAGCACAACCGGAGGAACCTCATCGCGAATCAACAAAACTAAGTTGAAATGTACTCATTGCGGGAAAAACATCACACAAAGGAGGGTTGTTTCCAATTGGTGTGGTACCCCGACTGGTGGGCCGAGAAGGAGCGGAGCCGTGTCGCCGCCGCGATGAGCAACCCTCCGGCCACCAGTATCCACGGTGGTAACGAACCCTCGGTTGGAAGTGCAGCGAACGTCGCAGGAGCTCCTCGAGTACCCCTCCTCAACCCTTACCAGCACCGAGTGAAAACCCACGCTTCGCCGCATCGACTGGAAAGAGACTCACGCTTCGCCGGAGCCACCGAGCGAAGCTGCGAGGCCTGACATCAGTCCGACTGAAATCGGTCAAGAGAAGACCAGAGGAGGGACGGGAGAAGACCTAATCTGAATGGGGGCTGCTGCTTGGGATAATGCGGCTCCTCAACGGTAAAGGTATTTGAATTTTACATCCAAGTCCCTCTACTTCAAACCCTAGCTATTTCGGACCCGAAGTTATGAAAAGTCAAGAAATGACCCAAAAATATTTCAGTTCAGTCCCTGAACATAAGACACGTGCATATTCAGCCCACAATAAATACAGTTTAAAAAATTGCCAGTGGATTTTTTACTGCGGTGCAACCGATACTATGATGTATCATGCACGTGATCTTAGGAATATTGTGAAGTCTTGGGTTGAATATATTAATATTGCAGATGGGGCAAAAGTTCAAGTGACGGGAATGGGAACAGTTGAAATTTCTCCAACCCTGAAAATTTCAAATTGTTTACTTGTTCCAAATCTCTCGAATAAATTATTGTCGGTATCTCATGTCACTAAGGAAATGAATTGTACCATGATGATGAATCCGAATTTTTGCATACTGCAGGATATCCAAACGGGAGTAATTATTGGGCGTGGCACTGAACGCGTTGGTCTGTACTACGTTGATGAAGTGGGTCAACAAGGTTCAGTGTTACTTGCTCATGGATCATCAGAAAGAGAGGCTTGGTTATGGCATAGGAGATTGGGTCATCCATTCTCGGGTTATCTAAAACTTTTATTTCCTAAGTTGTTTTTGAGTAAGAACGGTAATCTTTTTTGTGAGACTTGTATTCTTGCAAAAAGTCATAGGCAAACGTTTAAGCCAAATAATACTCGTGTGAATTCCATATTTTCCTTAGTTCATTCTGATGTGTGGGTTCCAACACCTATATCTGGGGGTCAATGTCTTAGGTATTTTGTGTTGTTTGTCGATGATTGCACTCGTATAAAATGGGTGTATTTCTTAAAACAAAAGTCTGAAGTGTTTGAAAAATTCACTCACTTTTTTCAAATGATCCAAAATCAGTTTCAGAAAAATATTCAAGTTCTTAGGTCTGATAATGGGGGGAATTTGGCAATCAACAAATGAAAATTTTCTTTTCAGAAAAAGGAATTATTCATCAAACCTCTTGTCCTCACACTTCTGAACAAAATGGTGTGGCCGAAAGAAAAAATCGAATTCTTCTTGAAATGACAAGATCCCTCCTCATTGAATCCAAAGTACCAAAATCATTCTGGCCTGAAGCTGTTGCCACAGAAACATATCTCATTAATCGTCTCCCTACAAAAATCCTGAATCTCAAAACTCCGCTGGATATTCTCTCCGAGATTACCAACGTACCCTCAACACTCAATTTATCACCTCGGATTTTTGGGTTCTCTGTATTCGTTCACATACCAAAAAATGATCGCACCAAATTTGATCCATGTGCAGTCAAATGTGTATTTGTAGGATATGGAGTTAATCAAAAAGGGTATCGATGTTATGATCCTAAAACTCGTCACATGTTCACCACCATGAACTGTGATTTCCTTGAAACATAGTATTTTTATCACCAATCCAGTGTTCAGGGGGGAGTCTTACAGTAGATCCACTGGATTGGGTGTGTGGTTCAAACATCTCCTATGATAAACAAAGTCCCTCCTATGATGATCCAACCGAGCTAGAAAATCGAACTATCAGGCCAACTTCTGATACGTCGATCATGACTAGCGAACTAAGGGTTACACCTGATACTCCGCAATTTGAGATATCCGAGGTAAGACCGGTAAGCCCATCTGAACCACAAGATGAAAATGTTCTGGTTGAAGAAACAGAAGAACAAGAGGAGGGGATGACTGTAAGGTACAAATTACCTCCAAGAGAGAATCGAGGCCGACCTCCTAAGAGATACACGACGGAGAGGGAGTCAAGCATATCTTGGTATCCGGTGGAAAATGCATTAAGGGGGAGACTAAGTAAGGAGGCAAATGCATTTACAATGTCTATTCTCACAGAAGAAATTCCAAGAACGATTAACGATGCTCAATAATCCAAGAATTGGCAACAAGCAATGGATGTTGAAATGGAGGCTCTAGAGAATAACAAAACATGAGAGATTTGCAGGCTACCGGTTGGAAAGAGACCAGTAGGGTGCAGGTTGGTGTATACTATCAAGTACAGGCAAGACGGGTCCATTGATAGATATAAAGCAAGATTGGTGACAAAAGGATACACTCAGACATACAGAATTGAATACTTCGAGACATTCTCGCTTGTAGCCAAGATGGATACAATCAGAGTATTGTTGTCTATAGCTGCAATTAAAGACTGGCATCTCCACCAGTTCGATGTGAAGAATGCATTTATTCATGGAGATCTTGAAGAAGAAGTGTATATGGAGATTCCACCAGGATACATAAATGAAAATAAAGAAGAAAAGGTGTGTCGACTAAAAAAGACACTTTATGGTCTGAAACAATCTCCTAGAGCGTGGTTTGGGAGATTCACTATAGCCATGAAAAAAATGGGTATAAGCAGAGCAACTCGGACCATACCTTATTCTTGAAAAAAACAGGAGATCTAATAACTTGCTTGATAATTTATGTTGATGACATGATTATCACAGGGAATGATATAAATGAAATGCACAGGCTCAAGAAGAACCTATTTGAAGAATTCGAGATGAAGGATCTCGGGATGTTGAAATACTTTCTTGGAATCGAAGTACTAAGATTAAGAGAGGGGATCTTTATATCTCAAAGGAAGTATACTCTGGATTTTATAACAGAGACAGGGATGTTGGAATGCAAACCAGCTGAAACTCCAATGGTGGTAAATCATGGCTTACAACTATCAGAAGGAGCGAGACTAGCAGACAAAGAACGATATCAAAAGCTAGTGGGCAAACTCATATATCTCTCACATACTCGACCAGACATGTCATATGTGGTTGGGGTGGTAAGACATTTTATGCATCAAACTCAAGTTGAGCATATGGAAGCAGTCATGAGAATTATGAGGTATCTGAAAGACACCTCAGGACACAGAGTTTTGTTTAGAAGAAGTGGTCATCTGGAAATCCAAGGATATACAGATGTCGACTGGGCAGGCAACCCAGTTGATCGGAGATCCACGTCCGGATATTTTACCTTTATTGGTGATAATCTGGTGACCTGGAGAAGCAAGAAGCAAAAGGTTGTGGCTCTCTCAAGTGCAGAAATAGAATTCGGTGGGATAGCTAGGGGATTAACGGAAGTACTGTGGCTAAGGAAGTTAATGACATCGATTGGTTTTCCACCAACCAAGCCATGTGAGATACTATGTGACAATAAAGTCGCGATAAGTGTTTCTGAAAATTCAGTTCAACACGACCGGACTAAACACATTGAGGTGGACAGACACTTCATAAAAGAGAACCTTGAAGCTGGAAGTATCAAACTGCCATTTGTTCGTTCGGAACACCAATTGGCAGATATATTGACTAAAGCAGTAAACTCGAAGGTTTTCAGAGAAGTACTAGGCAAGATGAGTATCGGAGATCCAACCACTCAACTTGAGGGAAAGTGTCAGCATGATTGAAGGATGACTAAGTCAAAGTCAGCAAAAACAAAGAGCAAGAATGTCAAAAGTTAAAGTAAAGTGTAATGAGTATGTATGCCACTAGAATAGAAAGACAAAATAGTATATGTACCTATAATTCTGGTTGAGCTGAAATATATCAATGAAATACATTCAAGAGATAAATATAGTTTACCTTGTTAACATTTTACATGAAGGCATCTTCTAGGAACCCGATCTCCTCTCCTCGTCATCGCCACTTATAAGAGAAAATCAAGACTCATAAGTGTACCACTTGGACTATCGCAGACACTGACGAATTTTGAACGATCATAGCGACACATAAATCGTATGGGACGAACTCGGCCCGCCCTAAACCACTAGCATCTTTAATCGACTTTGAGGAGTAGATTTTGGAGGATGGAATATATATAAATTAATAAATTGGAGGGAAAATAGAAATTTGGTAAGAGTAAGAGAGAGAGATTCCCCTCTGCCATGCCCTAAAATAAATATATCAGATTGGAAAAAATTTCAAATTTCCTCTATCAGAGGCCTAAGGTCCATTAGGGTTTCGCCTCTACACACCCATCCATCTAAGGCTCTAAACTTGTGTCCACCTCAAGCCCAGTCCGAGCACCCTCCACCTCCGGTACCCGCCCTGACAAACCAAATTTTAAATTTCATCCGCGGAAGATTCTATCTGCTGACAGATTTCGTGCTTCCGTTGCTCTTGCTCTGATGTAAGTGGTCTTGATCAATTCTTTAAAGCGTTCGCCGTCGCCGTTTGATGGGTGGAGGATATAGGGGCTTAAGCTGCCGCTGGTGCAATTTTCCCATTGTAGAATTAGGGTAGCTGTACCTCTGCTGCAAACATGATCTGCGATTCAGTGTTCTGGTTCTGAAACCGTAATGCTAGGCTTCAGTTATCAGTGATGTTGAATTTGCATTGGAATGTCTCAATCGGTGACCGTGGATGGTTGTTATTTGTCTGACAATGGCCTGTTATGGCTTCTCTCAATTTGCTGAATTTGTAATAAGATCTTGAATTTCGTTAGAGAAATAAGCCATAAATACTATTGTCGATCGAAAAGGTTTTTCTAGACCGATGGTTACATCGAAAAGGTTTTTCTAGACCGATGCTACATCGAAAAGGTTTTTCTAGACTAAGTTGGAATTTAGAATTCTGTTCCATTTTGTTTACCTGGTCAAATCTTTTGTCGGGACTGTTTTTCCTGTGCAGATGCTACCTTCAGACTTGATTTTGCTTGGAACGATGCCTAGTTACATAAATTAGTGAATTAATTTTCAGTTACTGTAACCTTGAGTAATCTAGTTGGTAGTCAATTGTACTTTGGAAGATGTTTGATAATTGAAAGTGTATCCAAGATTCTGCCTCTTATACATGTGACCTATTGAATTCCCATTATGTTTTGATGCTCATGAACTGAATTCTTCAGTCCTTATTTTGATATTCTAGGGAAGAAACAGGTATTGGCAGTGCTGCTTTCTAACCCGTTTTTACTTTACATAGATACAGGGATTCAGATATTCCTCTGGAGATGGACTCTGCTATGCTGATGGATAATGCAATAGTTACTGTCCCTGCTGCTCCTGCCACACCAATTGAAGATGGACCACTGAGCGCAGAGATGCCGCGCAGTAAAGGCCGAAGAAAGAAGTCTGTTGTTTGGGAACACTTTACAGTGGAAGATTTTGGCCCGGGGCAGACAAAGGCTTACTGTAATCACTGCAATAGATCATTTGCCTACATCACTGGTGCAAAGCTTGCTGGAACAAGTCACCTAAAACGGCATATATCCTTAGGAATATGCCCGGGCCGCAAAAAGATCGAACTTAACCCACAAACGCCACCTGCTAAATCTGGTGACAAAGCAAAAAGACCCAGGCCACGTCTGGACTTAACCAAGTTCCCTCTTGATCAGGACCGCTGCACACATGAAATTGCCAAGATGATCATTCTGCATGAGTATCCTATCCACATTGTGGAGCACCCAGGTTTCATCGACCTTGTCCGGGCACTTCAACCTCATTACAGTATGATGAGCTTCAATACTGTTCAAGCAGATATTGTGGGAATATACCTGAAGGAAAAGCAGTCACTTTTGAATGTTGTCAGTTGCTGTCCAGGACATGTCAATCTGACCCTTGATCTCTGGACATCAAACCAAACTCTTGCCTATGTTTTCCTTTCTGGTCAGTTTCTTGATAGTAACTGGAAATTGCACCGTCGCCTTCTAAATGTTGTCATGGTTCCAGACCCAGATTCAGAAAACGCTTTAAATCAAGCTGTGGTGGTTTGCCTGTCTGATTGGTGCTTGGAGAGTGGGGTTTTCTCCCTTACCCTTGATGAATCCTTCTCCACTGAAACCATGAAAGGAAATTTGAGATGTTTTCTTTCTGTGAAGAACCCACTTGTGATTAATGGTCAGCTAGTTGTTGGTGGCTGCTTTGCTCGTGTCTTGAGTCGTCTTTCGCAAGAAGCTATTGAATCCGTGGCAGGAATGGTTAAGAAAATCCGCGATAGTGTAAAATACGTGAAATCGTCAGAATCTAACAGTGAAAAGTTCGATGAATTGAAACAGCATCTTCAAGTGCCTAGCACGAAAGAAGTCTTTGTAGATGACCTACACAAGTGGAACACAACTTATAATATGTTAGTTGCTTCTTGTGAGTTGAAAGAAGTATTTGCTTGCTTCGATGCCTCCGACCCGAGCTACAAACTGTCCCCTTCCTTGGACGACTGGAAACAAGTGGAAACTCTCTGCTCTTATTTAAAGCTATTTTTCGATGCAGCAACTATCTTGACCTCTCCTGTCCCTCCAACTACAAACATCTTTTTCCATGAAGTTTCAAAGATCCAATTGGAGCTTGCTCATGCCGCCATGAGCCAAGACCCTTTTGTAAGCAACCTCGTGGGGCCTCTGCAAGAAACGTTTGATAACTATTGGAGAGAATGCTGCCTTATTCTTGCAATTGCTGTGGTCATGGATCCGAGGTTCAAGATGAAGCTTGTCGAGTTCACGTTCCAGAGAATTTATGGGGATGATTCTGATTCGTGGATCAGGCTTGTTGATGACGGGATTCACGAATTGTACAATGACTACTCTTCATCACCAATGGTTCATCATCATCACCAAGAAATGCCAATGGACACCGATGATATGCTAAAGTCTGAGGCACCTGAGATGCAGCAAGAAGGAATGACGCTGATCTCCTTTGGGGACGGACTGACAGATTTCGATGTGTACATCTCAGAAATCACAAGTGTGGAGCAGACAACGAAATCAGAGCTCGATCAGTATTTGGAGGAGTCTCTGACGCCTCGTCTTCAAGAATTCGATGTGTTGAGTTGGTGGAAGCTGAACAACATCAAGTACCCAACTCTGTCGAAGATGGCTGCTGATTTTCTGTCTGTACCCATGTCCACGGTTCCTCCCGAATCCGTATTTGATACGAAAGGAAGGCATATAGATAGTTATCGGAGTTCATTGCATCCGGTGACACTAGAGTCTGTAATTTGCGCAAGAGATTGGCTGCTTCATTGATTATAGAAACTTCTACTGATATTTAGGTTGTTATTCATTATAACTGTCTCCTATAGTATTCACTAGGGTTGTCCGATTTAGGTGCTGGATAGGTTCTTGATCTTGTCAGTATAGAGCAAAAAAAAACATCAGGATTTTTTGATTCATTACTTCTGTTCAAGATGTAATATCCGAGATTCATAACAGTTTCATGAAATGGTCTGCCCTAATTTCGTAGACCGCATTCCTTTTTTCTTTTTGCGTGAGGTAACACTACGATGTTCATTTTTGTATGTATAAATTTGCTTTCAGACTGTAAAGGTAAAAGCTTTTTCTGAAGAGGAGTCTCGTAAAATAAGTCATGTTGATATTATATTATATTTGTTCTCTTTTCGTTTAGTTTTACTAAGTTGATAACTACGATAGAAACAAATAGTTTCTCTGTTTTAGTTTAGTTTACTAAGTTTGACAATGGACATCAAAACTTCAAAAGAATTAGAGTTAATTATTTATGTAATAATATTAAGTTTTTATTTAAACTTATATTTTTTAAGTCACTTATATTTGACAGTGTTATTATCATTTAATTTCGTTATTTTTCCATTGTTACTATGTTGCATACTAATATTAAGACTTGATATACCAAAAATATATTTAATCTTTTCTTTTTCATGTTTCATGTTCGTCTTCTTTCTCTGTCTAATCAGACTGATACAATTTTGGGAAAAGGAAAAAGAAACGTGAAGAAGAATGAAGTTTTAATATTATCATGTAACAAAAATTAGTGATTTAAATCCAAAACCATATTATCAAATATAAGTGACTAAATAACACAAGTTTGAACTTAATAGGCATACGGAAACGTAATTAACTTTTAACAACGTCAGAAAACATAAATGACCAAATAATTGTTAGTAATAAGGAGGATTAATCTATAATAATATATATATTTGGATCAAATAATAAAAACCCTACAATAAGGTGCAAGTTTCGTAAAATGACAAAATTTACCCATAACAAAATAATCATTTTTAAATTGCGACATGTGAGGTGCATAGTCTCCTTAATGAAGGTTTGCCCTATTCACCATAATAGGTTCGTTTAAGAGGAAAACCGGGACGATCACCTCTGAGGATACAACAATGTTGTCAAGATAACGTTTCCCTTAACCACAAAATGAACACAACGTTTCCCTTAACCGAACTAAACAGTGGTTGAACTATTGATAGAGTAAGAAACTCGGACGAAGACTGAAGTAAAAAATGACTAGACAATTGTGGAACTACTTGGAGCAACTTCACAACACATTTTGGAATTTTGATGTAGTGAACAAGTTATGAAGAGGCATACAGGGTATTCACCCAACAAGTTAATTAGGGCATTAATTTCACTTAATTAGTTTATAAAATAAAATAATTAATTTTTACAACAACAAAAATAATTTCAACCGTCATAAAAAAATCTCCATAGGAAAAAAAACATGTGCTACAAAGAATTGTGAATTTTAGCAAATATCGGCTTACACAATTTTTTAACCGACAATTATGTCTGCATGATGCGCACACCACTCGTGAAGTGATTCAGACTAGGGAGTGTCAATCAGATTGATTTGCACTCCCTTGGGCGCGTGAGAAAGTATTTTGTCATGCAAGTTCTTACACTCCACTAAAGTTAAGCCAAAAAACTTATACATTAGGGGGAAAAATCTAGTTCCAACCAATTTAAGCTTCAGTTATATCACAACTTTTCTATTTACCATTTACCACCATGAACTTGAACCAAATTTGGGGTTTTCTCACAAATGAAACAAAAGTAAATCAAACTCTAAATAAGTCCAAAAGTCCAACAAAAATAACATTAAATAAATAAGTAACTCAAATAATTATCATCCATGTCACCATATTGCAACAAAAAAATTGTAACAAGACATGTAATTTGTTGTAGTAGAAAACTGTGACCACGGAACCATTCATGTCCACCACACAAGTGTTTCCGAACCAATCACGGTTTCATGTCGACAACGATGAGTTTAACCTAATAAGTAATAATCATTGTGCATTTATATTGATTCAAGCTACTGTAGAGACCGAGCATGACCGACGTTTGAAGAATATAGAGGAAAAATGAAACCATTTCAAGGATGTGAATAATATGGAATCAGTTACTCTGATCTTTGTCTCATTCCCGGTATGTAAAGACCTTAAAAGTTTAAGGTTCCGAATTTTGAAAAATATGATGAAAGTGGAAATCTCATCATCCATCTCAGGATCTATTTGGCAAATATTACTCAATACAATCACCACGAAAAGTTCTCGATTCATACTTTTCAGAAAAGTCTAATGGAAGTTTCTCTTGTATAGTTCATCAATCTGAAAGCAATTGACATTTCAACTTGGGAAGACATGGCATATGCATTTGTCCACTAATAAAAATTTAATCTTAACACGGTCCTTACTCCATTAGATCTCCAAGGTATAAAGATGGGAAAAAGGACAATCATTTAGAAGCTACATGCAATCATGGAGAGAAAAAGTCTTTGAAGTTAGACCTTTGTTGGAGGATACCAATGTCAGTGCTTATTAATACTAGGGAAAAGTCTGAAAATGGTTCAACATGGTTTTTCAACCCGAAATGTTTTGAATGGTCTAACATGTTTGAAAATAATGATAAATGGTACCTCTGTTACTTTTCTGTTAAAACATCTTGTTAAATATTTTTCAAATTTACAAAATTAACCAAGTACTATTCTAAATGTTACAACTAAACCCTACAAATATTATTCGAGTCACATCAGGAGGAGTCCCCTAGCCAGGGTCTGAACCTAGACCAGGTCGCCTAACCATGGGGACCTGTTCTGAGTTCGGACCCATACCATAAGACCCCCAATTAAGTCTCAATTGGAGCCCCAATCAGTTTAGAACGAACCCAGCCATGTTCGATTCAGTCGAGATTGGGGCTCCAATTGAGCCCTATGAGCCCAACAGTCGAGATTGGTCATATGGTCTGGGTCTAAACCTAGACCATAGGACCCCCGATTGGGCTCAAATGGATCCCCAATCGTCTGAAGTGAACCCAATCGTCTGAACGGAACGGAACCCAATCGTCTGAACGGAACCCAACCAGGTTCAGTCCAAACCGATTGGGACTCCAATTGAGCCCCAATCGGGGGTCCTATGGTTTGGGGTCTGAACCCATACCAGGTTGACTAACCATGGGGAGGTCGCCTAACCATGAGGACATGTTCTTAGTTCAAACCCAAACTATAGGACCCCCGATTGGGGCTCAATTGAAGCCCCTATCGGTTTGGACCGAACTGAGCCATGTTCGATTCATACGAGATTGAGCCTCAATCAGGGGTCTTATGGTCTGGGTTTGAACCCAGACCATCGGACCCCCTATTAGGGCTCCAATTGGGGGTCCTTGGTCTGGATCTGAGCCCAGACCAGGTCCCTAGGGTTGGGTGACCTGATCTCGGTTCGGACCCTGGCTAGGGGACCCCAGTGTGATTCGAATCAAGTCGGCACTTGTTTGTAACATTAATGTAAGTTTGTAGGGTTTAATTTTACAAATATGAAAAATATTTAACGGATTTTTCAACAGAAAAGTAATGGATGTACCAATTACCATCATCTTAAAACACGTTGGACCATTACCCATTACAAAAAAAAACATATTGCACCAATTATCATTTTGTGTAAACATGTTGGATCATTTTTGGACATTTCCCTTAATACTATAAAAGACACATATTATTCACAATTGTTTGACCATATATTTATCAGTTGTGTTAATGTAATTAAAGATTGGTAGAGTATTGAATTAGATTGCAAGCAGCAAAAGATTGAATATCCCCAAAAGGTTTTCAAGTTGAAGATGCTAATAAGCAACTCTTAAGCTATATGAAGAAGACACAATCAATGTTAAATAAGTAAAAATAATTAAGGTTTTGTAATTTATCTTAAGAATGAATGAGAGACTTTGGGGGTCTTTAAAGTGACTTCGCTAACTACGAATGAGAATTGTATAATTGACATGAACCAATTAAAATAGAGTAATATAATATTAGGAGGGAGAAAATATAATAATTTTTTTTAACATTTTAGGTGATTTAGTTAATTAAGGGGGAGGGGAAGGGAGGGGTGGGCATGAACCAGTTTGGCCCCGAAGCGGTTCAAGAACCGTACCTTACCTAAAATGTGGTAAGGTACGACTCGACCCATTCGTCTGAACTACCACACTTTCTTGTATGGATTTGCCATACCACTTTCAAACCAGTTCAAGAATCATTTTAAACTAGTTTGACCGTACCTTTTCTTAAAATAAAAAATTAATATAAAATATTCCAAATTTATAAATTTTAACATATAGTCCAATAATACATGAAAAGATCAATACAAAGATTGAAAAATAAAATATCTTAAAATATATAGAGCATATATGAATAAAATGGTTCACTTAAAATGACAAAAAAAATAGAATATATTTAAAAAATATTAATACAAATAATATATGTATAAAGTGGTTCATAAAATGGTACGGTTTACCACTTATGAACCAGTTTTTTATGAACCATACTACTTCTGAATCAGTTTAAAAGAGTATGGTTCACAAGTGGTACGGGAACTAGGTTTTTTTCCCACCCCTAATTTGAAGATCTTGAGGACCTTCGCTGATTTGCTTTGTCGATTTCCTCAGTATTTCCAAAATTGATGAGTATTGGATCACGTTGATCAATACTTGTCACCTAGTTGGAGTTGTCAACCACATTACGTTCTTCATTGAATCTCTGTAGTGATTGGCCACGATCACTCTCAAATTGTGATGCGCCCCACCGAACTGAATCATCTTTACGGAAAACGGCGAGAGATCCATCCAAACCATGAAGAATTGTGGCGGTATCCATGCACGATACGTGAACAAGTAGAATAAACCCTAATTATGTTTTTGCATGTTTCCTTGTAGGTTGATAAATTGCATTGAAGCTTTCTGGGTCTCTGATCACCATGAGTAATCATGGTGCTAGCTCTGGAGGTTGACAGATGAACCGGAAAACCATCCTGGACCTACCATTGAACACCTGACTAGCCAACAATGAGAGGTATGTTGGGAAAATTATCTCGCAAAAGAGTGTGAAACTTGCAACTATTGACAATGTATTAAAACTGGCTTGGGTGAGGTATAGGAAATTTAGAATATCATAATTGGAGTACATGATAATGTTGTTCGAATTTGACAATTAAGGAGATAAGGACATTGATTTTTGATTTATCGTTGTGGTCTACCCAAGGCCATTCCTAAGCTTGCAGAAGTGGGATCCAAGTGTAGGATTAACTGATGTTTATTAAAAAAAATCAAGTTTTGGGTGCAAATTCATGATCTGGGATTGGAAAAATTTAGCACAGAGAATGCACAGCGAATTAGGAACATTATCGGGGAGTATGTTGAGATAGAAAAAGGTGTGGAGGATATTAGTAGTAGCTATATCAGACTAAAGGTTTGTTAGGAACTTCAAATCAAACAGAAAAGAGAAGAAGAAGACTTACTTGCACATGAAGAAAACCAATCAGTTCTTCATTTCAAGATGGTTAAGTTCGTTATAGACTTCTCTATTTATAGGACATTAGAAATCTGATTTTACAAACTAGTCCTCCTCATATATACATATTTGTCCTCAATGTATATGAAGTAATACATATATCCTAACATTCCCTTATCAAGATCCAATTTCTTCTTGCTGAACTTTAAAAACTCCTTCGTACTGATTCCTTCGATTGGAACTTCTCTGACTTCTGTGTCATACATACTGAGATGAAGGAAATCTCTCAGCAACTAGTGATTGTGTATGATTGATGCATAAACACAACTCATCTGATTACCCTTTCTATATACACTATAACCTCAACATGTGTCTTATGCTGATTATGCATATTATTCACTGCACATATCTACATTGTCTAAATCATACACATATAGATCAATCTCATCACATATGAGACACAAACTTCCTTTCTCCGAACATATGTTACTACTAATAAAGGAGCACCCATCTTAAATATCACACCAACCACACAATGAGTCTTCAAACTAGAGTAAAGACATATACAAAAGATATTTGGGTTAATTACTTAATTGGTTACACATGTTTCACCATTGTGCAGAATGGTTACACATGTTTCAAAATGTGATTAATTGGTTTTGCTATGTGACTAATTGGTTACACATGTTTTTCCCAATGTGATTAATTGATTATTCCGTTAGTAAACCGTTAATTTTACCGTTAATTAATTTTTTTAACATATTAGTGAATTGTGAAATGACTATTATGCCCTTAGTGGTATTGAAGAACACAGAATCGTCTTGAAGAACTAGAATCGAATCAAATTCGATGTTCTTGAAGAACCCAAAAACGCAATTTCTGGGTTCTTCAATTCAATTCGTTCATGAAGAACACAAGTTGGTGATGAAGAACACAGTTTGGTTGATGAAAATGGTATATACGTCATTTTATGTATCTAAATAGTGACTTAACTGTGATTTCTAACGGTGAACAGTAAAAAAAATAATTAGTCACATATCAAAACCAATTAATCACATTTTGAAACATGTGTAACCATTCTGAACAATGGTGAAACATGTGTAACCAATTAAGTAATTAACCCAATATATTTACTGATACAAACCTTTACCATGCCACTCAATCCTTTTTTTAAAAAAAATTGTATTTGATCTTTTATTGTTTTTTTTTTCCGTTATTGACAGAATGGTTTGAGCCCTTATCTTACCAACAATGACTGAAGGGTTTGAGCCCTTATCTTTTCTTCCTCGAGAGATATTTCAAAGTAGCTTTGACATTTTCTTCAAAATGACCTCACTTTTTGGAATCAAGCCATATTTTATGTCAATGATTATCTATTTTTTTCACACTTTGCTTTTCTGTTTACTAGGGCTGATCATGGGTGGGTCGGGACGAGACTGAGACCGAAATTTCGGTCTTGACATTTGGAGGGTCGAGACCGACTTTGGCCAAAAAAAGCCCACCTGAGTCGATCTTGATTGACTCGGGCCGGTCTCGGTCTTGGACCAAAATTTTGGTAAAAAAAACACTTGGATTAAACAAAAAAAAACACCGAAATTTTGGCCTTGAGCCCGCTCGCTCCACGTCTTCCGTCACATTTTTCTTATGGAACCGATCCAAGGGTTGTTGGATGCTTCAAGGTCATGAATTCCTAGTGTTTCAAGGGTTACACCATGAATTTCTACGGTTTTCTTCAAGGTCGGGCTGATCCGGTCCTAGTCGGGTTTTTGGGATAAAAGCCCAAAAGCTGGTCTTGTCGGGCCGAGAAAAACACTTGTTCGGTCTTGGTCCTATTCGGGCCGATCTCAGGCTGGTCTTGTCGGGAATTTGGTTCAACCACTCTTTTTTTTATCACCCTTTACTGTTTACACATCAGAGTTCACAGCATACATCACTTTTGTATAATGCACACATTTAGTAATTGACCCACACATGTGACTGAAGTGAATCACATAGAATGACCCTTCAAAGAAGCAAATATGACTTTGAAACTAAACTTAATATGTCACAGTATGTGCCAAAACGGATCTAGATGATATGAAGAAGAATGTGCACATAAAGACACTAAAAATGCTTATTCAATATACTACATATGATAGAGATTCCACATATATAACAGAGTAATCAGAATGAGTTGAAAGGAACATACTAATTGTCAAACAATCACATAATTGCAGAGTGATTTATCAACAATCTCAGCTTATGAACATAGAAGTTAGGACTTAGAATTACTCTGCAGAAGGCAGTTGATTACATGAACTACCCTTGTCCAGCTCATAAACTGGAAATATTCATAGCTTTCTCCTGCAAGGAACAAATAGTTTTCCAGGTAATGGTTTAGTAAGAATATCAGCAATTTGCTCACTTGATGGAACAAAGTTGACCAAAACTAGGTCATAATTCATCTTTTCTCTCACAAAAAACAGATCAATTTCTACATGTTTCATTTTTGAATGTTGAATAGGATTTTCAATAATAGCAGCTACACTAGTGTTGTCAGTCCAGACAGTTGAAACCGAGGACAGTTGAAGTCTCATTTATGTGATGAGAGACTTCACCCAAATAATCTCACAAACAGCATTAGCAATTGCTCTAAATTCAGCCTCATCATTTGATCTTGCCACAACAAATTGCTTTTTGAACTCCAAATGATTGGATTACCATTTAATAAAAGGTAATGTCCGGATATTGATTTCCTATCTGCAATGTCACCATCCCAGTTTGCATCACAGTAGGAGGTTAGAGAAATCTCTTTGATAGAAAAAGAATTATTACGAAACACAAGACCATGATCAATGGTGCCTTTTAGATATCTCACAATATGCATGACATCTTTCTAGTGACTGAGATAAGGTGTTTCCATATACTGACTGAGCTTATTCACAGAGAAGTTGATGTGTGGTCGAGTGACACAAATGTGTTGCAAGGCTCCAATGGTACTTCGATACAAAGTAACATCGTCAAAAGGTTCATCACAAGTCACAATACCTGTTTTGGAGAGACATGTACATGTCATGGGAGTGGGAAACATAGACGTTGTAGCAACCTCCGACTTGTTGATAAGATCTTGAACATACTTCTCCTGGTTCAGTAATAGAAAGTCATTAGTAGTTGTAACTTCCATTCCCAAAAAATAGCTCAGACTACCTAAATCTTTGAGTTTAAACTCATTATTAATAACACGAATTACCTCATCAATAACAGAAGAAGATGGACCAGTTACTACAATGTCATCTACATATACTAACATAAAAACATAACACATATCTGTTTGTTTGATGAATAGACAGCCATCAGCAACTGAAGCTCTAAACTGAAAGAAGTGTATAAGAAAATTCTTGAGTTTTTCAAACCAAGCACGAGGTGCTTATTTAAGCCCATACAGAGCCTTTATAAGTTTGCACACAATAGACTTTTCTGAGGTATATACTTGTTCAAAACCAAGAGGTTGTACCATGTACACTTCCTCGGTTAGATCACCATGGGAAAATGCATTGTTAATATCAATTTGACGCAACTTCCATGTATGAGAGAGGGCAAGAGATAATACCACACGAACAATAGCTGATTTGACAACCAGACTGAATGTTTCCTAAAAGTTGAAGCGAGGCTTTTGATAGAAACCTATTGCAATTAATCTTGTTTTATATCGAGCAATGGAGCCATCTGTATTCTTCTTTAATCTGAAAAGCCATTTGCATCCAGTAGGGATCCGGCCAGGAGAAAGTTCAACAACAGACCAGGTGTTATTGATTTGAATGGTTGAATATTCTTATTCAACAGTAGCTTTCCAATGAGGGTTGTGAAGAGATTGATAAATGGATTTTGACTCTTCATAGATCAGGGCATCTGGAGCATCTACAGAAGTAAGGAGGGCTTGAAGATATGAATTTTGGTTAGCACGAATTTTGGCTCTAGTCTGCATGGGAACTATGGGAACAAAATTTGAATTTTTCAATCTATATGAGATGCTAAGAGGAGGAGAGAGAAATATGATAGGAGATAGGAATATCCTGCAGAGAGTGATCATTTAGAGCAGAACTTGAAAATTGTTCTTAACCAGAGTTCTGAGAACTAGAAAGAAAATTGGGAGACACAGGTAGATTGACAGGATTAGGGAATACTTGAGGATGATTTGTAGATACTCGAGGATGAGATAATAGAGGAGATGAAGAAGACGAGTGTCTAATAACAAAAGAAGGTGTGATATCCGGAAATGAAGCATGTCCAGACCCATAGTTCAAAGCTTGATCATTAGAAGAAGAAAAATAAGAATCACAAGGTAAAAAGAATGGCATTATGTATAATTTTGAGTGGGTGAGTATGAAGTAAAGAAGCTACCTTTAGTATCAACAAATGGAAATGTCTGTTCATGAAACATAACATTTCGAGATGTATAAACTCAGCCTAAAGCAGACAAACACTTATATCCATGATATTTAGAGTAGTATCCTAAGAACACATATGGTTCTGATCTAAGAGCAAGTTTGTTTTTATTGTATGACCTTAAGTGTGGAAAGCACAAACATCCGAAAACACGTAAGAAGAAATAGTCAGGAGCAGAGCCAAACAATTTTTCATGAGGTGAAATCTTGGATAAACTGTACGAAGGCATCCTTTTTTTTAGGAATGAGGCAGTGAAAAAAGCATATGACCAGCAATGTAGAGGCATGATGCTTGAACTAACAGAGTCAGTCCTAGTTTGACAATATTTCGATGCTTGCGCTCCACAATTCCATTTTGCTCGGATGAATATGGACAGGTGATTCAATGAGTTACACCAAGATGAGAAATATAAGTAGATAAGAAGTGAAATTCTACACCACCATCAGATTGGACAGCTTTTAGAGGGTGACCAAGTTACTTTTCAACCAGACTGTGAAAATCAACAAAACATTGAGCATCATCAGATTTTTTATTCAAGAAATAAATCCATGTGTATCTACTAAAAGCGTATACAATACTCAAGTAGTAATGATTTCCATTTGAAGTACAAGTTGTTGGTCCTCAAAGATCCACCTGCACAAGCTCCAAAGGATGAGTATACACTACGCAGGCTTCTTATTGAGTAGATGAATGAGTAATAGGATGATTGTGAAGTATTAAAAAATTAACAAGAACTTTATTCGATGGGTGACCAAGACGCATATGCCACAGATGAGTAGACTTCTTTTTGGCCAAAAAAAAAAGTACGACTTCTCAGTTTCTAACGTAGATAATAAACATTCCAGATTTGTGTTACCAACAGGATCAAATGATATAATACTAGAATTTTTATCAGCAGAGTCAATATGAATGGAAATGTTATTACACTCATCAGTACAATCATCATTAGAACTCAAAGGATCATTGGAAACAACAGGAGAAACAATAGTGTCATTCTGATTATTATCTAACCTAGAAGCTATAGAAATAACAAATGTATCAGATGATACGATCTTCCAGGAGTCGGCACTTTCGAGGGTAGGTGGTGATACGATTCTCCCAAGGCTCGTAATATTGCTGTCAGAATTCCGACTCTGTAAAGGGTTCCCTTTTACGCGAATCTCTGATCCTAATTGATCCGAGTGATGAATACGAAAGTCTCGGATAATTGAGTCCTCTTTCTGGAATGAGTGGGCTTGTCGAATTCCGATATGTATTCCGTCTTCTAGACCAATTTTGGTAAGGTCGGTCCTCCTGGATACGATTCTGCCGAGACCAGAATATACGAGGATAGATGACGGATGAATGATGGATCGATTGGATCACACAAAGGCAGCGACAAGCCCTTGATACCTCCACAATGGATTCTCCAAGATATGACGCACTCGAAGATTCCAAAGCTTGAACCTTGGATATGACGCACCAAGATTCAATTGCCGGATATGACACACCAACAATCAATTTCTCATTCAATGAACAAGAAGAACAATGTGGCTAGCACACAAGTTTGTAAAAAGGTCGATTCCTTCTAATTTCGGCCACCCTAGCTACTTATCCTAAAAGAAGTAAAACCCTAAACTAATTTGGGCCTAAGGAAAGCTCTCCTATGGGCCGAATTTTATTCTCCTCCTCTTATTGGGTTTGGTTGTCTTGTGGACCGTTTGCCTCATTAAAACCCCCCTTTGTAAAACCCAGTGGGACAAAACCAAAGGTCGGGAAAAAGAGTACAAACGAGCCCCTCTTGACTTAGTCCATTCGAGCAACCAAGAGGTTCTTAGGCTCCATGTCTCCGGACGGAATGGTAGTTGGTCCTATGCGGTCCAGTAGTGTGGTGATTGTATGTCCAAGCTTCCTAGCCCTTGATCGTGTCATTGGTCCACTCGGCACGGTTATCTCACCCCTGTCTTCAAGTGTGGGCCGCATTTCTTCCATGATCACATCATCCCCTCCCTCTTCAAAAGGATTTGTCCTCAAATCCGGATCATCTGCAACAAAAGGAAGCAAATCAGTAATGTTAAAACTTGAACTAACATTATACTTCCCTTCGAGGTCTAGTTGATAAGCATTGTCGTTGATCTTCTTTAGGACTCGGAATGGGCCATCCACTCTAGGCATCAACTTGGATTTCCTCTCGACTGGAAACCTATCCTTCCTCAAGTGCACCCACACGAGGTCTCCTTCCTCAAAGGTCACCTTACGTCGGCCCTTGTTGGCTTGCTTTGCATACGACTTCGTCCTTTCCTCGATGTTGCGCTTGGCCTTTTCATGGATCTGTTTGACAATTTCAGCTTTCTTTGCTTTGGCTTGTTTGCAAGTGACACATCTTCCACATATCCGCTCGACATCCCTTTTCATTTGCGGCCAATAGAAGTGTTCTTGCATCACCTTCAAGGTCTTAGTGATCCCAAAATGTCCCATCAATCCTCCGCCATGGGCTTCCCTAACTAACAATTCTCGCATCGAACAGTTAGGTACGCATAATCTATTTTCAAACAAAAGAAACCCGTCGTGCCTTACATACTTTCCATGAGCGAATTTAGCACATGCTTTAAAGATATCTTGGAACTCCGAGTCAGTTTCATAGAGCTCCTTTATGTATTCAAAGCCTAAAAGCTTAGCATCCAAAGTAGAGATCAATGCATACCTTCTTGATAGAGCATCGGCAACAATATTTTCATTACCTTGCTTATACTTGATCACATAAGGAAAGGTTTCGATGAACTCCATCCACCTAGCATGTCGTTTGTGGAGCTTTTGTTGACCCTTCAAATGCTTCAAGGATTCATGGTCGGTGTGAATGACGAACTCCTTGGGCCATAGATAGTGTTGCCATGTTTGCAATGCTCGAACTAGCGCATACAACTACTTGTCATAGGTCGGGTAGTTTAGGGCAGCTCCTCCAAGCTTCTCACTAAAGAAGGCTATGGGCCTCTTCTCTTGTGTCAAAACAGCTCCAATACCTACACCCGAAGCATCACACTCAATCTCAAAGGTTTTAAGAAAGTTCGGTAAAGATAAAAGGGGTGCATTAGTGAGTTTGTCCTTCAAAGCTTGGAATGCTTTTTCTTGTGCGTCCTCCCACTTAAACCCAACACTCTTCTTGATCACTTCGGTGAGAGGTGCGGCTATGGTACTAAAATCCCTCACGAATCTCCGATAGAAACCCGCAAGTCCATGAAAGCTCCGCACTTCGCCTATGGTAGTTGGCGTCGGCCAATCGCGGATGGCCTTAACCTTCTCTTCGTCCACCTTAATACCATCTGCACTTATAACAAAACCCAAAAACACAAGGTGATCCGTACAAAAAGTGCACTTCTTAAGGTTAGGATAAAGCTTCTTCTTTCGAAGAACCATCAAAACAGATTTTAAGTGCCCAACATGCTCTTCTAAGCTTCGACTATAGACTAAAATGTCATCGAAGTAAACAACCACAAAAATTCCAATGTAGTTACGCAGGACATGATTCATCAATCTCATGAAAGTGCTAGGTGCATTAGTTAATCCGAAGGGCATGACTAACCACTCATATAAGCCATGTTTAGTTTTAAAAGCTGTTTTCCATTCATCACCTTCTTTCATCCTAATTTGATGATAACCACTCTTAAGATCTATTTTAGAAAATATCGTGGATCCATGCAGCTCATCTAACATGTCATCTAATCGAGGAATAGGATGGCGATACTTTACAGTGATATTGTTGATGGCTCGGCAATCGACGCACATCCTCCAAGTCCCATCCTTCTTAGGGACGAGTAGGACCGGTACCGCACATGGGCTCATGCTTTCGCGGATGTATCCTTTGTCCATCAAGTCGTTCACTTGTCGTTGAAGCTCCTTGGTCTCCATAGGATTAGTTCGGTATGCAGGTCGGTTAGGTAGTGAAGCTCCCGGTACAAAATCGATTTGGTGTTCGATACCCCGAAGGGGCGGTAATGCGTGGGGAGTTTCATCCGGCAAGACGTCTTCAAAATCCTGCAAAAGGGAAACGATGTTGCTCGGCAAATCCGGCACGGGATTAGTGATACTCAACAACGTTTCTTTGTACATAAGTAGTATAACGGGTTGCTTAGAGGACAAAGCCCTCTTTACAACGCTAGACCTCACCACAAAATTGGACTGCCTCACGGGTTCACTCACGGGTGTAAACTCACATCTCTCGGCTTTGGCTTTCCTCAAACTCTCACACTCATTTTGGGTAAGGGTACTTGTGTGTTCACTCACATTAGTTCCTTCGTGTTGTCGAAGTCGAAGTTGATCTAGGTGTATCTCATGCGGCGGCATGGGAGCAACTGTGGTCTTTCGGCCCTTAAACTCGAAAGAATAACGGTTGGTGAACCCATCATGTATGACTCTCCTATCAAATTGCCACGGTCTACCGAGTAAGATATGGCCGGCCTCCATAGGTAACACATCACATAAGATCTCATCCTCATACTTGCCTATGGCTAAAGGCACCAACACTTGGCGACTCACAATCAATTCGCCGGCACCATTAAGCCATTGTAGCTTAAATGGTTTCGGATGCTCCCTAGTTTCTTAACCATCAATTCACTAGCAACATTAGTGCAGCTCCCACCATCAATAATAAGGAGGCAAACTTTACCTCGAACCAAACATCGCGTGTGAAACAAGTTCTCCCGTTGTCCTTTAGCCGCATCCTTGACTTGAACGCTTAAAGAACGTCGCGTCACCAATAACTCGCCGGCAGTGGGAAACTCGATGTCATTCGGTTCGGTATCATCCTCAAGCGGTTCATCCTCAGTTTCAATCTCCCCGTTGTCCAAAAGGATCATCACCCGCTTGTTGATGCATTCATTAGCATAGTGTCCGCGGCCTTGGCATTTAAAGCACTTGACATCCCGGTTTCGAGACGAGCTTGCCACGGCTTTGCCCTTCGCATCTTGAGGCGTAGTGGCTGGTTTTGGTTCAGGTCTCGGTTTGATTTGAGGTTTATCCTCTCGGTTGAAATGGGTCTGAAAAGAGCCCATCCGCTTGAGTTGTTGCTCGACCAACATGGCTTTGTGAAGCAGCTCTTCAATATTGCCATAGGTTTGGAGTTCCAACCTATCTTGAAGGTCACGATTTAACCCACTCAAGAACCTAGCCATGGTAGCTTCGTTATCCTCAATCACATTGGCCTTGAGCATAAGTGACTCCATCTCTTGAAAGTAATCCTCAACACTCTTACTTCCTTGAGACAATCGTCTAAGCTTTTGATGTAGTTCCCTATGGTAATGGTTAGGAACAAACCTCTTCCTCAAAAGATTTTTCAGTTCATCCCAAGTATCTACGGGTGGATCACGATTACGTCGTCTACTCGTCACGATTTGATCCCACCAACTGATAGCATAATCACAAAATTCAGTTGCGGCTACTTGTACCTTTCTAAGCTCCGAAAGATTTTGACAATCGAACACAAGTTCGATCTTCTTTTCCCACTCCAAATAAGCATCCGGATCATTCTTCCCGTGGAAAGGTGGGATTTTTAACTTGAGACCACCAAGTTGATCTTCAAGCCGACCTCTTTCCCGCCGTGGTCTCCTTTGGTCCCGATTGGAGTGGCGGCTGCCCCTACTATAATAGTTGGACGATTGAACCTCTTCATCGTCTGCTTGAGGTTGAGCTCTTCTTGGAAGATTCCCCATAGGTGGCGGCATGGCTCGATTAATGGACTCTTGTATGATAGGTCCTAATTCTTGCTGCATCATTCGCCGAATCTCATTGCGAAGAATTCGCAAATCCGGGGGTTCGTTCCTTGCCCCTTGAGCTTGATTGGTGCTCTCCTCTCCATTACTTGCGTGGTTTGACATTATAATGCGCAAGGACCTGATTATCACACAACACAAATCAGAAAAATTAAGTCTCGAAAGTGTGCTCTGATACCACTTGATACGATCTTCCAGGAGTCGGCACTTTCGAGGGTAGGTGGTGATACGATTCTCCCAAGGCTCGTAATATTGCTGTCAGAATTCCGACTCTGTAAAGGGTTCCCTTTTCCGCGAATCTCTGCTCCGAATTGATCCGACTGATGAATACGAAAGTCGCAGATAATTGAGTCCTCTTTCTGGAATGGGTGGGCTCGTCGAATTTCGATATGTATTCCGTCTTCTAGACCAATTTTGGTAAGGTCGGTCCTCCTGGATACGATTCTGCCGAGACCAGAACATACGAGGATAGATGACGGATGAATGATGGATCGATTGGATCACACAAAGGCAGCGACAAGCCCTTGATACCTCCACAATGGATTCTCCAAGATATGACGCACTCGAAGATTCCAAAGCTTGAACCTTGGATATGACGCACTAAGATTCAATTGCCGGATATGACACACCAACAATCAATTTCTCATTCAATGAACAAGAAGAACAATGTGGCTAGCACACAAGTTTGTAAAAAGGTCGATTCCTTCTAATTTCGGCCACCCTAGCTACTTATCCTAAAAGAAGTAAAACCCTAAACTAATTTGGGCCTAAGGAAAGCTCTCCTATGGGCCGAATTTTATTCTCCTCCTCTTATTGGGTTTGGTTGTCTTGTGGACCGTTTGCCTCATTAAAACCCCCCTTTGTAAAACACAGTGGGACAAAACCAAAGGTCGGGAAAAAGAGTACAAACGAGCCCCTCTTGACTTAGTCCATTCGAGCAACCAAGAGGTTCTTAGGCTCCATGTCTCCGGACGGAATGGTAGTTGGTCCTATGCGGTCCAGTAGTGTGGTGATTGTATGTCCAAGCTTCCTAGCCCTTGATCGTGTCATTGGTCCACTCAGCACGGTTATCTCACCCCTGTCTTCAAGTGTGGGCCGCATTTCTTCCATGATCACATCATCAGACTTCTTACAATTACCATCACCAGAATTTTCAGAAACAAATGCTTTATTCATGCTACTTATAATAGGTAAGCTAGGATTGACAAACTGACATCGATTGATTTTTGACAGATCAAGTCTATATAGACCAGAACTTTCAGAACCACGTAGAAGAACATTGTGTGAATGTGAGTCTCGAATCACACAATGAGAAGCGTGAAACTCAAAGTAGACTTTGTTATATCTGGAAAACTAAGAAACATACAACAGAGTTTTAGCTACATAAGGAGTGTATAACATATTATGAAAAAACAATTGCCGAGATCAAGCACTAGTACTATGAGAATCAGCAAGTATAATAGCAGTGTCATGTTAAGAGTAGAGCCATTACCAACTGTGACCTTACCTTGACCATTATAAGGAATGCAAGCATTAAAGGATGATGTCGAGGCATTTGTCAGATGATTTGTTGCACCTAAATCAAGGAACCAACTCGAGTCATGTTGAGTACTTGGAGTAACATAAGTTGTGTGTGCTTGAGGATTGCTAATGGAAGATTGTGTGTCCATGTTATTACTGTTTCCATGAAAGGAACTGGCTACAAACTGAACATACGGTGATCCAGGTATGTAAGAGAATGAGGAACGATATAGGTAAGGAGCATATGGTAATTGATAAACAGGGGGATAAAATAAATGGGTTGGATAATAAGAAGTCATTGGAGGAACAGGAGGTACAACATAGGTTTGCGTATGAAAAATTTGAGGTTGAATAGTCTGAGAGACATACGAAGGTTGAGAGACATAGGAAGCAAATGACATCAACAGAGATTTTCAGGGTTAATGACTGAATGAGCCACTTGAACTGAGGAAATTTCACATGTATCTTCCCATTGAGTAGAACATAGGTTGACATTTGGAGAAGTTGAACTTCCAGGTTCAATCACACCAGTGAAGTTGACGTTGAACCGATGGTAGCACATGTGGACAAGATGTACAAACTTCCCACAAAGCTGGCATTGTGGTCTATTATTCCCATAGCCATAGCCACGTCCCCTATCTCTTCCTGAACTGGAGTAATTGTTGTTCTGAGTCTGAGAAATATCATATGAGACTGGAATTGGAAGAAGGCTATCAGATCTGGATTGTGAAGCTAAAGTTGCCGTAATTGATGAACCTGGAAAATCAGTACTTCCAGATACATTGTTTTTTCCAGCAGAATTGAAATTAACAGACACATTGGACGTGACATTTGTATCAAACAACATATCTACCTGGTTTCTGCATCAAGCAATACTGAGCTAACTGAAGCCATATCATATGGATTTCTGCTAAAGTGAATGACTGAGATAACATTATCAAATTGGTGTTTTACTCCATTAAGACCAATTGAAATATGTTGCATCTCCTCAATTGGATCACCACAATTGGATTGCAAGACTATCACAAGTAGACTGAATTGCAGTTAAGTAATCATGCATGCTTTGATGAGGTAGTTTTCTAATATTTAGCTTATCATATAGATGAATGATCCGAGTTGTGGATGAATAAGAGAAGTCCCTATGAATTTTTTTCCATATGGCAGCTGCTGACATACAACCAATGAGTCTTCTGCTTACCTGAGAGGAGACTCATGCCAACTTCCAAGAAGCAAGCGCACTGTCCTTCTCAACAAACTCGAGATAATCAGGATTCAGTTCGTCATTTCCATTAGCACCTTGAATGCGAGGAGGAATCTGCATGTTGCCATACATATGTGACTCAAGATTGTAGCCTCGAACTGCCAGAAGAACTTGTTGACGCCAGGACTGGAAGTTTTCTTCACCTTCCAGTTGAGACACTTTTTGTTGAAGAAGGAGGTTGAGATTTCTTCCATCGACTTTCAGAACAGAGACGCAGATCGCAGCGAACAGTATCAACCGCACCGAGCATAATTGCAGAATCGTAGTAGCTCTGATACCATGTTAGAAATTTCAAATCAAACATAAAAGATAAGAAGAAGACTTATTTGCACACAAAGAAAACCAATCAGTTCTTCATTTCAAGATGGTTAAGTTCGTTACAGACTTTTCTATTTATAGGACATTAGAAATTTGATTTTACAAACTAGTCCTCCTCATATTTACATATCTATCCTCAATCTATATGAAGTAATACATATATCCTAACAAGGTGGTGGTTAACACGGAAAGGCCCCTTATGCCCGGTTTTTGGTGGAAGAATTCTCAAAGAGCTTAAACTTGGGCGAATATCAAATATGAAAGACTTTCATATTTTTGTTATGGTTGTGGCCGCCTTGGCCATACTACACGAGCTTGCAAGGAAGAGGTGAGAATGTCAGAGACAAAGGAGGGACATCCTATGTATGTTCCCTGGCTTGTGGGAATAAGACCAAGGAAAATACATCATATGCGCATTAGTGGGGGAAGGGAGAATGGGAGGAATCAAGATGATCAATGCCTACGACGATCGTGGTTCGATATCATGAAAGAGGTTAAAGAGCCGAAGGGGAGAGTACCAATTATGGAGCAACCACCGAAAGGGAATAAACATATGAATCAGAGTCATGAGGAGGGGATCACTGAGCATGAGGTGGAAGAAGCCGAAGGTATGGAGGAATCGGGCCTTGTATCCATGCAAATGGAAGGTTGTTGGCAACATCCAAATCCTGCCCAAAACCAACCCATTGACCTAAACGCCATGCCTACCGAATCATCCATAATTCAGTACCCCCACAACAAAGACCAGACATCATCATCAACCAACCTACCTAAATACTAACCATCCTACCCCAGCCCGACCACTGGCAATTGGAACCCTAACCCAAATGCCCCTCCTTGGCCGAAGAAACATCTACACTTGAACCTCCAAAATATGCCAAAAAACTATACCCAAGCCAACCTTGTGGAAAGCCCAACCTATCCCATTATAACCCACCTACAAGACCAACCCCTATTACCTATTACAATTGAGGGAAAAACATGGTCCAATGTTGCCGAAAACTCACCCGATACCCCGTCCTCAAGCCGTGACAAGGAAAGACCAAACCTCATTATTGGACTTAGCCCTATCCTAACCCAAGTATACCTAAAACGTAGCATTAAGGAACTGGATGAAGAAACACCAAAGAGAAAACGTATAGGACGGATATGTGCTGATACTCAAGAAGAAAAATCTCCACAGTCGAACCTGCAAAACCGACTGAGAAAAACCCCGAGGAGAAATGTAGGAAGAATAAAAAGTAATCTAAAGTAGGGGAGGTACAGGACGGAATAGAGAACTGAATGTCGAAAGTATTATTGAGATGGTTTGTGGTGCCTGTTTCGAAACAACTACAAGTGGTCAATGAATATACTGTATTAGAACTATCGGGGTCTGGGTCTTCTCTGACAATTCGACACCTAAAAGACCTCACTAGAGGATACAATCCCGATATTATATGCCTAACTGAAACAAAGAACGGGAGTGCCTTCTGTGAACGAATTCGGGAACAAATAGGGATGAATAAAGTGCATTATATTGAACCATGAGGTCGGTCAAGAGGTTTGGCACTTTGGTGGACAGACGAGATTGATATAAAAATTCTTGGAGATAGCTAGAATATCATTGACTGCGAGATTCGATCAAAAAAAATTATGATACCAATGTGGGTTACTTGGACTTATGTCGACCTGAATGTAGTCTGTAGAAACGTCATATGGCACACCCTATGACAAATTGAGAGGGGAAGAACGAATATGTAGATGTGCATGGGTGATTTCAACGACATTAGCTCCCACCATGAGAAAGAGGGTGGAAGACGGAAACAACAAAATTTAATTGATGCCTTTAACTCGATGATTGAGGACATTCATATGGAGGACCTTACCGCAATGTGCCCAAATTTCACATGGTCGAATAATAGGAGAGGGGCCGAAAGGGTAAATGAGAGGCTGAATCGAGTCATCATCAACTCAAGGTGGGAGTGAGCTACCCACATGTGACTTGCATTAACGAGCTCACAATAGTCTCCGATCATACACCCATGGTCCTACTTATACAAGGAGATCCGAGAAGGAAGAGAAGAATGTTTAGATTTGAGAAAATGTTGATGGAGAACCCTGAGTATGAGTCAGTTATTAAAAATGCATAGAACGAGTGAACTGCGAATCAACCGGATATGAATGTAGAATCGAAGCTTATATGCTGCCGTAGGAGATTAATAAGGTGAAGTATTCAAAAGTTTGGAAATAAGATAACCGAATTGAGGAAGGCAAAGGAGAAATTGAAAGTGTTATCATAACGGACAATGTGTGATCAAGTTCAGAGGGAGGAAGAGGAGCTAAAGGACCTTATTAAAGACCTATTGATTCGCGAGGAGGTATATTGCAAGCAAAGGTCTATAGTGAATTGGCTAACGAATGGGGATCACAACTCAACGTTTTTCACCTAACAATGGCGGCTCGATGGATACTAAATAATATATCTCGGTTGATGGGAATGTGGGGAAATTGGATCACAACCGAATAGGGCATAACCAATGAGATATGGGAACACTTCTCCCAAACATTCACGACTCATCAACCAAAAAATAGTGAGGATGTACTACGATGTATTCCTATGCAGATCACGAATGACATTCGGCTAAGAATGGATCGGGAGGTCACGAATGAGGAGATAAGATAGGCGGTACGTATTCCAGCTAGAAGGGTCTATAGCACAAACTCCAGATAGTTTTTCGGGTATGTTCTACCAAAGGAACTGGCATATCGTGGGTCTAGATGTCATCATCGCGGTTAAGTCTTTCTTCAGGTCAGGAGCAATACCCTCCACTTTAAATTACACTGACATTACATTAATCCCCAAAGTACCTAGCCCTAGTAGTGTCATTGACTTTCGTCCTATTAGCCTGCGTAATTTTATCTACAAAATATTTTCAAAGGTGTTGGCGAATAGATTGAAAAAGTATTTACTAGATATAATCACCTCCTTTCAGAGTGTATTTGTGGTCGGTCGTCTTATCCAAGACAATGTACTCATAGCCCATGAGGTATTTCACCATCTCCAACATCGAACCGGTTCAAGAAGAACGGAACGTGCATTAAAGGTGGATATGAAGAAACCTTATGATCAAGTAGAGTGAGATTTCTTATTAAAGAGTCTGGAAAAGAGGGGCTTTAGTACGAAGTGGATACAGTGCATTCGAGCTTGCATTACCACACCAACATACAGGGTTCTCATCAATGGCATTCGTACGCAACAAATTCGACCAACTAGGGGCATCAGACAAGGGGATCATCTCTCGCCCTATTTATTTATATTACTTGTTGATGTTCTCCCGCAACAGATAGAACAAACTATCATGGAACGTAGACTGTGTGGGATCACATTAAGAAGAGGGGTTCCAGAGCTCCATCATCTTTTCTTTGTCGATGATTCCCTTTTCTTTTTCCAGGGCACGGTGGAGAATGCGAGGGGTTTAAAGAACATAATTGTGGATTATTGCAGAGCCTCGGGTCAAAGGATAAACACGGCAAAAACATCCTTAATGTTCAACTGTGATGTATATGAGGACTCGATTTCGGCTATTGTGGAGGAGTTGAATATCTAAACCTCGAGCAACCCTGGGAAATACCCCGACCTTCCATTGGTCTGGGGACAATCTAAGAAACATGCACTATGGTATCTAAAGGTGCAGATCCAGGACAAGATTCAAGGATGGTGAATGAAAGCATTGAACCATCCGGGTAAGGTTGTCCTAATTAAAGCAGTGATCACGGAAATTCCTACCTATGCCATTAGTATATTTATCCTACCCAATACCTGGTGTAATGAGATAAAATCAATGGTTGCAGATTTCTGGTGGGGTCGATCGGAGACGGGTAGGAAAGTGCACTGAAAAAGTGGAGTACTTTGACTAGATCAAAAGATGAGGGAGGACTTGGATTCAGAGAGTTACACAAGTTCAATATGGCTTTTCTTTCTAAGATGGTTGCACGGGTACTTGAGGAGTTGGGGGCACTTTGGGTCCGGGTATTGAAAGGCCTATATTTTCCTAGAGGAGAATTCCTATCAGCGACAAATTGCAATTGTGTATCATGAGGATGGTTGAGCCTTCTAGTCGCCTATGATATCATCTGTTGGGAAGGAGTATGGAGGGTTAGCAATGGCTCGAGTATTCAGATTCACAAAGATCGCTGGATATTCACGAAAAAAGAATTCTGCACGGAGGAGATGCCACCTCGGGTCGAACGCGAGGCAATCAGGGTTTGCCCCTCATTGGACCGAATAGACAATGGGATAACAACAGGGTGCATCATCATGTTATTCCACTGGATGCAGCCCACATCCTTTGGATACCACTGCCAATGGTCGACAAACAAAATCAGCTAGTATGGCCACATACGAAGGAAAGAATGGCCACGGTACGATCGGTTTATCACTGATTAAAGGAGTTGGTTAAAGAGGAAGATGGTGCGGATCATGGACAAGAATCGAAAGCCCTATGGAAAGGAATATGGGGAGCAAAAACAATACCAAAGGTCAAGAGTTATATGTGGAAGCCCGTAACCAACTCCATTGCGGTTAAGAGCAACCTCATATGTCGGGGCATTCCAAATGTCAACCTAGAATGTCCTATCTGTGGTGAGGTTGAAACAGGGGAACATATGTCAATTGAATGCAGGTGGACACAGGCGGTTTGGTTCGGGATGCTAGGGATTTTAGGCACAAATCAAGTTGGTAAGTCCATGGAACAATGGTTGTAAGAAAGCATGAATGAACCCCGGTTGTTTAAGGGATGTGCAGCAAGCCAGGTGGACGACAAGTATGATGGTCGCTTGGCATGTATGGAAAGCAAGATGCAAGGCCGCATTCTAAACGAAGATACCACACCCGGGAGTTGTCATATCATAGATCAAAGGGGTGATTGAGGAGCATGGTAGGACGCTGAGAAACCAACCATTGGTAGCACCCAGACGAAAAGTAGACAGATGGATTGCACCGCAACTGAATGTCATCCACATTATTTGTGATGCCTCGTGGTGCAAACAGACCGGGATGGGAAGTATTGGAGTCATAGCCTGAAACTCAAGAGGAGAAGTAATAGGTGGCTTGAATCGGCAAAGTACGTGTGATGGAGTGGTGATGATGGAAGCAATGGCAATCATCGAGGGTGTGAAGTTAGCTACCGAAGAAGGATGGGGAAGAGTGGAGATTGAATCGAACTCTAGTGTGGTTATCTACCAACTCAACGGAGTCACCCCACATTGGCGACTTCGTGCTCTGCTAATCAATATCTTCACAATAGCAAGTCACATAAACCAAATCACATGGAAAGCAATCCCGCGTAAAGCAAACGAGTTCGCAAATTGGATAGCTCAACAAGCAAGAAGGGTGTGAGTCTTAATGACTGAGTCTCCCAACCACCACTCCCTCTTTTATGTTTATTATCAAAATAATGTATCATTGAACTCCTCGTGGTCTTATCACTAAACGCATAATAATCCCGATGAAATAAAATATCGAGTTTGTCCAAAAAAAAAAGACAGGCATTATTCTTTCATCCTATTGCTACTAATTGAAGCATCATGGGATTCTTCTTGTTAAAATCAGAGCTTTGGAGTAAACCATAGATAGAAAACGAAGAAGACGAAGGAAGAATCGAAGAGGCAACGCTTGGGGATCACAGAAGTCAGTTCCTTCATCTGGTGACTTCTCACCCTTTAAATAATAAAACCTACAGAAAATATTGTTGCTTTACACCCCAAAAATAATAACGGAACAAAAACAACCAAAAAATAAAGAAAAAACCAAAAATATCCTCAACTATTAGAGAGAACAAAAAAGACCCACAAAGAATACGAAAATAAGGATCATAATTTCCGGAGAACATTACTTCCATATTGGTATATATATCATCTGAATTTCAACATCCCCCCTCAATCTGGAAGTCTTCATCTTGGCTCCCCCTCTTTCAAAATATGTTCTTAATTCCTAACTCTTCACAAATGTGATTATGTTGTTGACTTGCAAGAGCCTTGGTAAACAAATCAGCAAACTGTTTTGAAGTCTTTACATGTCGAAGTTGCAATACATTTTCAAGTAATTTTCCCCTAATATAGTGACAATCAATTTCGATGTGTTTCGTTCTTTCATGAAACACAGGATTATTCGCAATCTGAATAGCAGTTGTATTATCACAATGCAAAATAACAGGCTTTTCTTGAGGATATCCAAGTTCATCCATTAATCTTCTAAGCCAAAGAATTTCATAGAAGGTTGATCCCATACTTCTATATTTAGACTCAGTTGAGGATCTTGATACGATACTTTGCTTTATAACTTTCCAATATATCAAAGACTTGCCCAGAAAAACACAAAATCCTGTGACTGACTTTCTGGTTTCCACACAACTAGCTCAATCTAAGGCACAATATCCCACAAGATCAGGTGCTGAATTAGAAGATAAAATAATACATTTACCTGGTTCTTGTTTGATATACATGACTATTATCAAGGCCGCATCCAAGTGTAAATTTTTAGGATCCTGCATATATTAACTCAAACTTTGCACACCATAAGAAATATCAGGTTTAGTTACGGAGAGATACAACAACTTCCCTATCGGTCTCTGATATTGAGACACTTCATTTAGGGGTTTATATTCAAGGTTAACACCTAAATGTTTATCATATTTTCTACTGGTCAGCTTCATGTTCGTGTCCATAGGTGTTTTAGCAGTTTTACCACCCGATAAACCAACACTCAATATCAACTCAAAAGCATATTTTTCTGTCAGATAACAAGTCCCTGTTGGGATCTAGCAATCTCTATGCCGAGAAAATATCTCAATTCCCCAAGATCCTTCATTTTAAAATTTGTTTCCAGAACATGTTTCAATTCAGATACAAGTTTCTCGTTGTTTCCAGTGATAAGTAAATCATCAACATATACTAAGAGCACAACCAGATCAGATCCTTCACGCTTAGTAAACAGAGAATAATATAATTTAGATTGAGTATAGCCAGCATTAACACGAATTGCACAATTTAGTATTCCATTGTCTACTACCTTGCTTCAACCCATAGAGGGATTTACACAATTTACAAACCAGATTACCTTTCCTTTTATTATCAAAACTATCTGGAAATTTCATATAGACTTCCTCATCCAAATCCCCTTGCAAAAACGTGTTATAAACATCCACTTTATAAAGTGGCCACTTTTTAATTGATGATAAAGCTAACACAATCCGAACAGTATTCATATTTGCAACAGGTGAAAAGGTTTCAAAATAATATATTCCATGTTTTTGGTTATATCCCTTCGCTATCAATATTGCTTTATATCGACTAAGATTACCATCAGATTTATATTTCAATTTGTATACCCATTTGCAACCAATCGCGGACTTACCTTGTGGGAGTGGCACAATCTCCCAGGTTCAGTTATCCTCAAGAGCTTGGATCCCTTCTTGCATGGCTTGAATCCATGCCTGATCCTTAATTGCCTCAAAGAAACTTTCAGACTCAGTTAATTTTGAAACTGAACTCAAATAACATTGGTATGCAGTAGATAAACCATCATAAAATATGAAACGATCAATAAATAACATTGTGAAGCATTCGAAGTTTTATAATCCTTCATCCATATACAAGGTATAATTTCCCTACTGGACCTGCTGGTTATAGGATAGGAACTGCAGGATTATGAATTATAGGATAATGATTTCCATCAGAATCTGCAACATATTTATCATATGGTGCTGCTTCATCAGGGTTCGGTGTGAACTCATCATTGGAAGTTGATATATCTGTGTCGTTTTTATCATCCTCAGTCGTAGTATTACTAGGAACTGGGACATCATAGGGTTCAGAATCGACATATTGCTCAAATAACATGGGTTGTTGAGCAGGTCTAGCATCCTTAAAAGGGAAAACATTTTCGTTAAACTCGACATCTCGACTAACAAATAATTTCTTTTCGATCAAATTATAAATTTGTACCCTTTTTGAGTCTCAGCTTATCCTATCATTACTGATGGTATAGCCCTGGAGGCCAACTTGTCAGCCACCACCATGTTTTTAGCATAACATAAACAACCGAAAATCCTAAAATGATCAATCTTGGGCTCCTTTTTATTCAGAGTCGCGATGGGATATTTCCCTCCCAGAATGTTTGAAGGCATCATATTGATCAGATAGCAAGCAGTCAACGCGCAATCCCCCAAAAAGGAATTGGGTACTGACGATTGGAGCTTCAAATCAGCCACTTCCAGCAAGTGTCTATGTTTTCTCTCTACTCTCCCGTTTTGTTAGGGAGTATAGGGACAACTACTTTGGTGAATAATCCATTTCTCATGAAAGAAATTATTCACATGCTCATTAAAAAAAAAATTCCGTTATCGGTTCTAAAACATTTGATGTTATTACTGAATTGGGTCTCGATCATGTTGACATATCCCTTCATCACAACAAACACATCAGACTTAAATTGCATCAGGTGAACTCAAGTAACTCTAGAGTAATCATTCACCAATGTCAGGAAAAAAAAAAGTCTATTATCATGAGTAGGACTATGGTAAGGTCCCCATACATCGGCATGTATCAAATCAAATGCAACATCTGCTCTTGATTCAAAATCAGAAAAAGAGTTTCCAATGATCTTAGCTTTAGGGCAAACAACACAATCCCCTAGACTCAAGATCTTATTCTTAGGTAAATCCAAAGAATGCACATAATCTAATGCTTTAACAGACGCATTGTCGAACCGCATATGCCATAAAAAAATATTTTCACGCAAAAAAAGAACAACAAAGATCAAGCATACGTGTAAGAGGATTTTAAAAAAAATATAATCATGAGTGTTTATTACCAGTCCCCAAGACCCTCCCATTTGAGAGGTCCTGCAGGACAACGAAATTGGGGTAAAAGGTTGTAGAACAATTTAACTTTTTTGTAAGCTTTGAAATAAACAACATATTATACTTAAAATCATGTATATACAACACATTCTGCAGTCCTTTTTCAGGGGCTAAAAAAATGTTTCCAGTACTATCAACATCTGAATATCTATCATAATGTAATTGCACTCTAGTTCCAGAAACACTTTTAGCATTATCAATCCAATCATATCGGTTTGTCATATCGTTTGATGCTCCGGTATCTAAAATCCAACCATCCTTATAAGATAAATAGACAGAATTGAAAGATATACATGCTGTGTTGGATCGATGTTCATTGGGGTGGTACCACCAGTTGTATTGACAGAGCTACCAGCTTGTACCACAGTCTGTAAAAACTTCTCAAATTGCTCTCGACTGGGAGTAATGGAACCTTGCAAACCAAAGCTCATAGAAGAATCATTAGCAACATGTTTAGGAATAACATAATTGAGATCCTCATTGTCACCAGAAACAAGGGTTAATTACCTCAACAGTTACTTATCTTTGACCTATGTGATTAAAAGGTTACTCATCTTTTTTTTTGTGACTGAACCATTACTTAAGTTTGAGGATGTAACTGAACGGTTATTCCGTTAAGTTTCTGTCACATATTTCTGCCTGACTGTCACGAGAAAGTCACGTGACCTAATTTAAAGACGATTCTACCCCCTTTTATGTTTATGGATTATGATGTAGTAACGGTTATGTAACAAAATGTTCAAACTAAAGTAACCATTTGATAACATTTAAGAGAAGATAAAACGTCATTTAACTACTTCTCCACAAACAGTAGAAAAATTGATGGAAATGAGAATGAATGAATTGAATTCAGATATTCAATTATAGAGGTTGAAGAAAATGGCATCTTCGGTGGTTTACTGATTTTATTTGCAAGACACACGGCAATAATGAACAATAAAAATAACAAATTTATCATGTTCTAAAACTTATATAATCATTTTGCATAAATTACAACAAATTAGTCACATGCGTAACTGTATTTACCCAAAAAAAAATACTAAATCTATTTTTATATTTTCCCTAATTTTTACGATTAAATTTTAGAATTTTGGTCAATTTACTAATTGATTCGAGAGACTGCCTAATTTTTATTTTTGAAAAATGGAGGATTATTTTAGTATTTAGCTTACATGGGCGACTTATTTTTAAAGAAAAAATATGTTAATCTCACGTATAAACATTCATAAATTAGAGTGTATTAGAAAATATTATGATTGCGAAATTAAAACTTATTATAGTTTTAAAAAGTCTATTAGGTATTAAAATAATATATTTTATTGTTAAATAAAAAAATGTATGTTCAACTATTAAAATAAAAATTGTTGATAAAAAAAACTCTTAAAACAGTATTATATTATTTAATGACATGCATTTTTGGTATGTTTTAAAGTTCAAAATTGATTATTTGTTCGGGGGATAAAACATTAGAGATTTATAAGGAACAGAATTTGTACTTTCAATACTTTTTGACTAGGTGTTAAAATTGAAAGGACTATACTTATCATTTTACAAGTTGAGGGGGTAACTAGTGAGTTTCAATAATACATCTTTTATTGTAGAGAGTCGAACTCACATTTGGATAACGGAAAGATTAAAGATCTGGACAGAGCCGACCAGCTGCTGCCTGCACACAATCTACAATTTTGATCAACCCGATGATGTCGGCAGCTGCAGTGGCCACCACCGTATTAGGACGCTGCGCTTTCACCTGCTATTCATCGCCTACACGCCGGCATTTCAGTCGTAATTCGCTAACTTTTCCTACAGCAAGAAACATGACGTCATTCCCAGTTCTTGCTTCAAACCCAGATGGACCAGGCGAAGTCTCTGATGGAAACCCTGATTCCTCCTCCTTTCAAGTAAGTTGTTCATCAGATTTCCGAAAAATGAGCAGACTTTTGGATGTTATATAATTATTGAAGATTTTTTTGTCGATGATATTTGATTAAGAAAAGATCTGAAGATTGTTTACTAGATTCTTGTGTGTGGGGCTTGATATTTTTGCTATTTGTGTGAACAGAAGAATGATCTAAACTATACGGTGCAGCTCGGAGTTGGTTCGTTTGCGGGTGCAGCTCTGATCAAGTACGGTAGCATCCTTTTCCCCGACATAACTCGACCCAACATCGGCCAAGCTCTACTCATGATATTCACTCCTATGATTGTAGCGGCTTATCTTCTGTTCAAGCAAAGCCGGTCAGACACATGATGTTTTTTTTAAAGAGAAAAGTATGAAAAAAATACAATATGTTGGCTTAAATTCGTAAATTATGCAATTTATTTTGGTTTGCTGATTTATGATATACTATGTTTCAATTTATATGTTTTAGATGAAATGTGTGTTTCCGTTAAACTTCGTCATGTGCAACACAAGGAACGTCTAATTTGAACGTTATAAAAAAAAAGATGAAATTCTGAAGTTGCTTTTATCTCTTTTTCCCTCAATTGCGCTAGTCTCTCTAAAATAGCAAACTCATGAACTGCATACTTGTAATCAAGAAGATGGACATCCACATTGACCTTTCGGAGCTGCTCAGAGTATCAATGGCTCGGTCCCGCATAATATCGTGATCTGCTACCACTGTTAGGGTAGGTGAAATAGATTTTAAGGGCATTTTTCTGGGCATGAGGGGATTTTGCAGCAGGGTGGTCTAACCAGAAGTCTTCTTCTGTAAGGAAGAGTTTTCATGTCATTTTGCATATAGATTTATGGGTTAATAGGTCCAATGGTACCACATGTTTGGGTCATGTGATCGGATGGTACCCCTATATTGTTTTATGGTACCATATGTTTCGCAATGTTGTTATTTGGTCCAAATTACTATTGCCGTCAAGGTTAACTAACGGAATGTTGATATGGTGCTGACGTGGCACTGATGTGGCGGATGGAAAATAAAAATAAATAGAAAAATTAATAAAAATAGGGAAAAATCGGAAAAAAAATTCAAAAAATATTTAAAATTTATATATTAATAAAATTAATTTTTTATAAATTAATTTTTTTTTAAAAATGGAAAATTGAAAAAAAAACTAAGGTTTGATCCCTTTTTTTCCAATTTTTTATTTTTGTTTTTAAAATAAATTTATAAAAAATAATTTTTATTAATATATAAAGTTTAAAATATTTTTATAATTTTTCCGATTTTTTAAATAAATTATTATATTATATATCTACGTGGCGCTGATATGGCGCTGACGTGGTGCTGATATGGACCATTTAACATAAACATCTAACGGTTAACTAACATAGTACCATAGGACAACATGCTCCAAACATAACAGATCATTTGACCACATCAAAAAACGTACAGTACCATCTGATCACATGACTCAAACATAAGGTACCATTGGAGCTATTAACCATAGATTTATCGTATAAGTAAGAGTTTGCTAATTTAATCTCAGATCTTGTGGGAACACTTCCGTAAAAGAAAGGGTACATTAGAACTTGTGCCACCATAATAACTGGATCAAGGAGTTTCCCTCATAGTTATCAGAATCGGACCACAATCTGAAGTCCTAGGAACCCCGAACCAAATAGACGCGTCCAGCTGTTCAGCTTCAAGTATCATGTGTTCAGCTGTTTCATCTTCACCGCAGATAGGGCAGTCTGGAGAAATATTGGGGAGGCCTCGCCTTATAAGGTTACTTTTTACTGTAATTGCTCTGGTGGCTAGTTTTCATACAAATACTTTGATCTTCGGTATCGTTGGGGCCTTCCATATGCAGTTCCATAGAGTTGTCGACCCATTTCCTTCTGATCGTGCTCCTGCTATTCGATCATCATCTATCTCCCGCAACCTGTGATAAACCGACCGGACTGTGGCCACACTCTCTTTTGTATAGGTTCAAATTAATCTACCTGATTTCTCCTCCATCTTCAATGGAATTTGGAGGATACACGCAACATCCGCAGTTGGTACTGCTGCCGAACCAGTTCTGCATTCTATTGGTGATCTTGCCCTATTAATGAGCTGACTAGAATCATATTCATCTCGTCTCTACCAGGTGATATCTCGATCTGGAATTCTCTCTTGGTGCATATCCATCAATCCCCATGTACCCGTATATTCGAACCATCGCCCACACACCATGTACCTTCGTTTAGCATGATGTCACGCTCTACAAGAAAACTCGGTCAACCTCATGATGCTTTCCCTTCTTTTGGTGCTGATAGAAAGTCCCCTCTTGGAAAGTATAGATCTTTTATGACTTGTACCCATAGAGAGGATAGATCATTTAGTACTCTTACCACCATTTTTGTTAAGAACGTCATGTTAAAATTATAAAGCTCACGGAAATCAAACACCCCCACCCCCCGCATACTTCACCCTAGTCATAATCTCCCACCTTCTCCAATGGATCTTTCTTCATGTTTCTGACCTTCCCCACCAGAATTCAGCTATCATAGAATTTATTTCAGAGCACCATGTTTTTGGAAGGCAAAACACACTCATTGTATAAGTAGGTATTGTAATTAGTATAGCCTTGATTAATACATCATTACCCACCTGGTTGAGTGTCTTCGTTCTCCATCCATGAAGTTTGTCATGAATATGCGTCTTCAAATATCCCAGAGCTACCTTTTTTGATCGGCCCCGGAACGAAGTCAGACCTAAGTACTTTCTAGGATTTTCTGACTGAGATATATGAAGCTTTCCCACCACAACGGAAACCAACTCTTAATCGGCCCCACGATTGAAAGTTAGGATTGGTTTCGATGCATTAATGCGTTGTCCCAATATTCTGCAATAGTCCATGATTATGATCTTCTTCTTTTTTTTTGGCCAACATGATTATGATCTTTAAAGCTTTAACATTCTCCACAGATCCCTAAATAAAGAACAATGAGTCGTCGACAAAGAACAAGTGGTGGAGTTCGGGGCACCCCCTTCGAATCTTCGGTTAAGTATGTGGGTCAAGTATGGCCTAACTGATTTGTCTCGAGAGGGCGTCCGCTAGGAGGATGAAAATATAAGGCGATAGCGGGTCTCATTGTTTGATGCCTCAGGTGGGTTGTATCTGGGTCGTCCGGTTGTCGTTGACAAGGACTCTATATATGGGTGTGGTGATGCAAGCTTAGATCCATGTTATCCATTTTTCGGCAAATATGTGCCCTCTCTATGGTTTTGATCACAAACTCCCCACCCGGTCATAAGCTTTCAGTATGTCCACTTTTAGAGCACACTCCGTTCTCCTGCCACCAGTCTGATGTTGGAGATGATGGAATACCCCATGTGCCACAAGAACATTGTCCTGAATCATACGACCTGCTACAAATGCACTCTGAAAGGGGGTGATTAATTCTGGTAAATAGACTTTTAATCTATTCACCAGAACCTTCAAAAATATCTTGTAAACAAAGTTACATAGGTTGATCGGTCTAAAGTCTGAGGCACAACTCAGGCTACTTACTTTGGGAATTAGAGTAATATCAGTATAATTTAGAGTGGATGGTATTGCATCTGGCCTGGAGAAGGCTTTAACCGCGATGATGACGTCTGGGCCTACGATGTGCCATTTCCTTTTGTAGAATAGCCCTGGAAAATCATTTGGACCTGGTGCTCGAGACTTGCCTAGTTGGAAAACAGCAGATTGAATTTCATCATCTGATACATCCCGATCAAGAGCACTCATCATCTCGGTCGTGACATGTCAAGGGATGCACCCCAGCAACCCCTCATCACCATCGGTTCTCTCCATCGGAAAGGCTTGTTCGAAATGATCGTGAGCCTCTTCTAACATGCCCCTTTATGTATTTATCCATTCCCCACGCCTCCCCATTAATCTCATAATATTGTTCCTTCTTCGTCTAGCGACCGTTGTAAGATGGAAATATGCTGAGTTTCTATCCCCATTTTTGAGTCAATTCATTGTTGATCTCTATTTCCAGTAAACTTCCTCCCATTTCCATAACTCACTGATTCGGTCCCTCAGATATTATGTGGTTTGCTGCTAGAATTTTTGAATTCTAGCAGTAAACCAGATAACAAACTCACCAACTCCCACTCTTTCAAAAAAGAATCTTTTCTATTTGAAAGTAAAAATTAAAGGTAATAATGTAGCTAGAATGAGTAGTGGAATTATATATTAATTAATTACCTTACTTGACTCGCTAAAGTGTATGACACACCAACGAATCTCAATTTTCACCTTTCGTAATAGTAATTGAGATTTGTCGGTGTAATATCCATATAATAATATGCCACCTTTGACAAGGTTGCATTTGATGCGCAACGACTCATACTCGAAGCCAAAGTCTGGGAGCCGATGACGAAAACCTCGAAGAATGAGCTCAGAGACAAGGAGGACAAACCCGATCCGAAAGCGTCGCCCTGCAATGGGTTGCTGAAAATTCTGCAATGTCTACAATGATTGCAATATCTATTGAAAAACGTCATCTTTATGGTTAGTCTCCTTCTTGTCCTGCAATGCGTTGCTGAAATATCTGCAATGGGTGTTTTTGAGCAGCTTATGCTGAGTTTTGATATTGTAGGTGATGTAACTAGCTTCCATCTCACAATCTTGCTTTGGTTGTTAAGAGTTAATCAAAGCGGGTAATTTGGTCATTTTACTTGTTAGAATAGTTACTTAACATGAAAAAATAAACGGTGAACAGTCAAATGACTAAATAGTCACATGACCAAATCATATTTTAACCTTTTTGGCCAATAAAAAAAGTCACATGACCAAATATATGTAACCATTCTGAACAATTTATAACTAATCAGACACATTGACAAAGATAAGTAAACATTAAGTAACCCTTTTTAAAACTATTTTTCTTATCATAATGTAGAATACCATTCGTTAATCAAGCCTGAAAATTAGGGGAGATAAAAAAAGATTGGTTGGACCGAATTACCGACAAGACTTACCTGAGATCAGCCCGACAAGGACCGAGACTGAGCAGACAAATATTTTTCTTTAAGGTCGGTCTCAGACTTTTTTCCCCCCAAAAGCCCGACTAGGACCGAACCGGCGACCTTGAAGAAAACCCTAGAAATTCATGGTGCAACCCTTGAAACACTAATAATTGATGATCTTTAAACATTCAACAAACCTTGAATCGGTTCCATAAGGGAAGTGCAATGTAAGACAAGAAGCGAGCGGGTTCAAGACCAAAATTTCAATAATTTTTTTGGTCAATTCAATTGATTTTTTTGGGGTTAATTGTCAATTTGCCCCCTAATGTTTGGATCGAATTTAAGAATCCCCCTTAATGTTTAAAATTTTAAATTTTAGTCCTAATGTTTGGACGAAATAAAAAATTCTCCCTTTTCGTCATAAAACCGTTTATTTGAGACGGTAAACACAACATGTGCCCTGCACGTGACTTTTCTTAAGTTGAAATGACACAACTGCCCTTATTATGTTTGATTTTTTTTTTTGGACAAGATCTTCATCATCACTGCATTTCGACTTCCTGGTAATCAAACCCTTCATCTTTAACACCTTACCTTCGTCAGAAAGCAGATACAGTCTTCTCCCTCCAAAATATATATTTACAGAAAAGGATAAATAACATATTCACAACCAAGTTCTCCACAACCACAGTCAACGACATCTCTTCTACACCAAAAGACGGACGGAGGAGAGAGGGGCGACGGAGTGAAATAAGAGTCGAAACTGTGGCGAATCGGTGAACCGAAGTCTGAGTCTTGCTTATACCTGCATTTACATTCCATACATCTACATATTCAGTTTCAATCGAGAAAAATATCAACAATCCAGTTCCTCGATCTCACATCCGATCAAGAGAGTTTCTTCACCTTTACGGAAATCAGGGCATGGAGTACCGGAATACTGATACCGCTGGGGATCCCTGCGGCGAGCCTTTTCGCCGGGATGTGCGAATGGGCACTCGGTCCAGTCGTGCGACCTTCCGCGTGCGCATTTCTTCACCTTAAATACGTACATGCGGAAATGATCGCACCAGACCTCATCCACGACTATCTCAGGGTCCGATTCTGCGGTGGTGATCAGAGAGTCCAATTCGTTCGATGGCAGCTAACGGTAGAGGGAGGCCAGGTAATCGCGATGTGGGTAATTCAATTTGAGGAGAAGAGTAATCTGGTAGGAGTTGAGATTCTAAGTACAGGTAGGAGTTCTCGTTCTTGTTCTCGGCAATTCTAAGTACAGGTAGTTGAGATTCTAATTCAATTTCATCTGATTCCTCTGTTCTTGTTCTCGGCGATTTAACTACAGGTAGGAGTTGAGAATCTAAGTAGATTGATGCCTGTTTTGTAATCTGGGTTTTATTGATTCACTAGCATTCTCCCTGTTATAATCTGGTGTTTTATTTGAGGACGAAATCACTAGCATTCTCCCTGGACGGATCCAGAAACAACGCCGCTCAAGTTCCCTTCCATTGAAGGTGAAACATAAAATCAAACATAATAAGGGCAGTTGTGTCATTTCAACTTAAGAAAAGTCACGTGCAAGACACATGTTGTGTTTACCGTCTCAAATAAACTGTTTTATGACAGAAATGGAGAATTTTTTATTTCGTCCAAACATTAGGACTAAAATTTAAAATCTTAAACATTAAGGGGATTCTTAAATTCAGTCCAAACATTAGGGGGCAAATTGACAATTAACCCATTTTTTTAACAAAAATTTCGGTCGAAGACCGAGACCGGTCCAAGTCAAGTAAGACCGACTCGGGCGGGCTTTTTTGGCCAAATCGGCCTCGGTCTTGGTGCTCCAAATGTCAAGACTGAAATTTCGGTCTCAGTCCTGCCTCCAAGATCGGTCTGACTCGCCCATGATCAACCCTACTGAAAATAAACCCCAAACGTGAAAGCCAAACCAGCCAAACCAAACCAACTGCAAAAGCTTACAAATATACTCTTCCATTCAAAAACTCCATACATTTACTGGAACACAACTTTAGCCACTCACTGCACATCTACAGTAGTTGCTAGTAAGAAAGTATTGCTGCAAGAAAAATAAATTAAAACAAACAGAACTCAGCTCAAACTATGAAGAGCAAAGACGTCTCCATTGATTAATTGCATACATTGTGTGGGGCAGGTGTCTTTTGCTTGGTTCAACCCCATCTATGTCCAGGGAAGGGATTAAACTGTTGGGCTTGTCGTAAGTGCATTGTCAAAGCATAGTTGTTCACCTGCAAAAGAGGAGAAGAAAAGAAAAAAAAAATGAAACTTTGTCAACTCGGTGATGTTCAAGTTAGCTCAATTTTGTCAGACTCATGCTTCCTAGGTGAAAAGAAGCTCGGATTCAGGAGGAAATGGCTGTTGGTATTAATCAAGCTTTTCAGTTTTCAAATATTTCATCTAATAGGTTTCTTATGTGGTCCGACTACTCAATAGTGGGTCCTATTTTAGACTCCATGGCAAAATTTATTCGTTGCTATAAGCCAAGTCAGTAAGTATGTCACGCTCAGCGAATGTTTTGATTAGGCTCAATTTTAAGCCCATTCTATCGAGACTATAGCCTAGTGCAATAGTAGGATTGAAAAAGACACGTGGAAGATTTGTGTTTCAGACCTCAAGTACTCTGATTTGCTCCTGACAGTGAGACGCCAACTGCTTCAGATGCTGCGATTCCTGATTGCTGTCCTCGTACAACCTTTGACGATCATGCTGAATAGACACAGCTCGTTTCAGAATAGTGTTTTCCCTATGTAGCATCTCTCTTTGCTCCTTCAGCATCAAATTTTCCTACAAAACAAATTCATATGCTGATAATAAGAATGCCATACATAAATATATCTTGTTAGAGATAGATTAGCTCGGATCAATACGAACGAGAAAGTCCACCAAAACACAGTATAATTCCTCTTTCAATATAATACACATGTAGGGATAAAGACAATTTGTCAGTAGAAGACAAATCCAATGAAAAATAGAAGCTCGCACATCATATGCATAAACAACATACTCTAACCAAGCCATTTGAATTCGATATAGAAGCAGAACATGCTGCATCACTAAATGAAATGCATACCCACCTTTTGAAAAACTTGAACTGCTGCAGCTCCAGCTCGAGAACTGACAGACTGTTCTAAGACCTCAAGAGCTCTGGCAGCACGTAGTCTGGCATCTTCTAAAGTAGTAGAGCTAATCATTTCCTTCACAAAGGAATCCACCCAGTCTACACCATCCGCAGAAGATTTAATTGGTGTGTAACGGTTATCACAGATATTTTCTTCATCAATAAAAATACCTAATATCAAAGGAATAAGTTAACAAATTATACAAATTACTAGAAATTGGAAAACTGCTGCACCAGAAGTACCAAAAATCTAATAATAGCTCAAATTCTGCACATCTTTTAATCTGTTTTCTAAAAAATCCTTGAAATAACATTTTTTTAAAACACACAAGAATAGGAAGAAAATAAAACCTAAATCTTTCGCCTTACAAGTTGTTCAGATAGTGAAAAAAAATGTACCTTGGTCCATGTTTCTTCCAGAATTTTCGACAGAGACTCCATTTTCCTCTACAGCACCTTCCTGCAGCCTTCTGATGGCGGCATCCACATCATTTGCACATTCCTCTAACGTGATTTCAAGAATCTGAATGGGCGTGATGATGAGTTTATATCAATAATGGTGGATATCACAACGCAAGAAAAAAAAATCCTGGTCTGTCCAAAATCTCAAAAGAGAACAAGAACTGAAGTTGGGAATCAGATTGATGCGTTAGTCTAGTCTAATATTTTGATACAATTAAACAGCATCAGACGTAGCAATAGCACTAGAAAAAAGTTTATCAAGTAGAATAAAATCATTTCAAGTACAGAGTAGCGTGATACAACAATCAGAAGAATTTCTTACACAGCTGCTCCCCCACATCCATACACACACACAAATTGTCCAAGTCTACTAAATTCCATTTACAACAAAGAACCCTTTTAGCTGAATGTCAACTTACTAATCAACTAAGTTCGACATACATCTACAATTACCATCTTGAATATTACGAGATTATATCAATGATCTTACTTGGAAAACCAAACTAGTTCGAATTGTCAGCAGTACTAAGTATGTATGAAACATACATAATTCACTCAATACAAAAACCAATGGAAGTAATATTCCAGAATGAAATTATTGGAATACCGAGATTCTGAAAAACCATAAAGAATATTTTAGCATCCATGTATAAAGAAAGTGGATTAAGAACAATTATTTGAAGTAATTTGCCAAAAATAGCAAGACCTGGGGATCCAATTGAGGGAAAAGAGCTAAAAGACGATCGAGTAAAACCGTCGATGGTGTACGAGATGGAGACGTAGACGATGGAGACCGGCGCCTCGACTTCTTCGACATCGGAGGGGAAGGAGGGGAACCAACGTCGTCGAAAAGACATCGTTTGCTCCCACACACTGCTGCAGACATCACTGCGTTCTTCGAACTGAGCTCGCAACAGGTCGGTAACCACTTCACTCGGTCCGTAGAGATGCAAACTGGATTAGGATTAGGGTTAGGGAAGTGAGTTCGTGGATCGGATTTCGCGGCCGCTTTGGAGGAATGGTGTCTCTGAACTGTGCAACAGTATTATTGAGTGTCACGCAGTTTGTATTTGGAGACGACTCGTAGTTAGTGGTGGAAATGGAGGAGGTGAATGTACGCAATAAGTACGGCGCGTGGAGTTCGTAAGTACAACGTGAACTCGCTAGTCGCTACACACACAAAAGAAAAACTCGTTATACAAATGGTTGTCGGATTCTAGGAATCTTTTTTATTTTTGTCAAATTAACGTTTTACTTGATGAAATAAAACGTCGTGATACTCGATCACGGTTGTTCGTACATACAATCATTAGCTATTAAACACGCAAACGGAAGTGTTGATCTTTTGACTCAATCGTTTAGACTCACTCCCAATCTCGCTTGTTTGGCTATCCAATCCGCGCATTTGTTCGCCGTCCTTGGAATCATTCGTCAATCCACTTGCTCGATTCTCCTAGCTAGGGCTCAGATGTTCATTATAATAGTTGTGACCCTCCAATGTTTCAGCCCATCTTTAATTTGTTGGTAAACGTCTTGCGAGTTCGTCTCTATGATTATCCTTGGTCATCCCGATTCAAGTGCAAGTTTTATCCATTCTTGAATAGCTATAGCCTCCATTGTTTTCTATGTCATCCCTACGGAATCTCCGATTTAGTCCTTCAACCACTTTGCCTTCCTTGTCTCGTGCCACCACTCCTATGCCGTCTCTTCGTGATTGTTTGCACCATGATGCATCACAATTTACCTTGATCATGTTTTCGCTCGGTGGTTGCCATTACTGATCTGACATGTCCTCGTCTTGTGCTCGGTTTGTTGGCCCATCAACATTGGTTCGGTGGTTCTCTTGGGGTTCCATGTATGCTAGCTTTACCTCTTCTATGACACTTCGTGGGTTCGGTTGCTTGGCTTCAAAGGCCGCTTTGCATCTTGTCTTCCAAATGTGCCAACACGTGAGTAAAATTAAGATCCACCTCCTATCGCTGCATGGTCCTTACCCCCGTGGTTCGGTTAGTCGTTCTTCGAGCCATTGGGCCATGTTGTGGTTATTGGTTCTGTTGGTCTGTAGTCCTAGTACACCGCTCCACAGTCCACACCCGTTCCGTCCACCCACATTCAAGGATCATGTGCTCTCTTGATTCTATTTCCCCCACAAATTGGACATCCCGGGTTTACGTTCATACCTCTCCTTGTCATGTTTGCTTTGACGGCCAAGGCATTTGTTGCAAGACGCCATACAAAATTCTTTTACCTTTGGTAGTGTCTTGGTTGCCCAAAGACCCTTCCAAAAAGTGCCTTGGGTTATAGGGTTCGTCCTAGATGAGTGATCGGTTAGCTCCCAAACCTTGTGGTAAACCGATCAGACCATTAGTGTTCCGTCCCTTGTATGAGGCCATATATATCGGTCCACCCCCCCTCTTGCGGTAAAGGAATGTTGAGGATGTGTTCGGCGTCTTCGTGATTGACAATGTTTCGAACCAAGCCCTCATCCCACATCCCATTCGACTTTATTAGAGCTTTTACCCTAAGTTCACCTCCGTTCTGTATTCCATGTTCGACACATACCCTCTTGCTCGCCTTTGTGTATATCCATGGGTCCTCAAATACACGGACATTCTCCCCCGTTCCTATCATCCACACTCCCTCTTGTCTCATCATCTCTCGGCCATGCAACATGCTATTCCATCCCCATGATGCTCATTCCCCTTTTTTTTGCCTCAAGGAAAGAGCATCTCGGGAAGTATAGCCCCTTCAAAACCTGTGAAACAAGGGCATTCAGTTCGGTGGTAAGTCTCCCCGCCATCTTCGTGAGTAAGGTCGTGTTGAAACTTTGTAGTTCTCAGAACCCGAGGCCCCCCGCTTCCTTGGACTTGGTTAACACCTCCCATTTTCGCCAATGCATTCTCTTCCCTTCATTCGTTTGTCCCCACCAAAAATCCGCAATGAGGCCATTTATTTCTGAGCACCATGTCTTAGGCAACCGAAACACACTCATAATATATGTGGGTATCGTGGTTATGATTGCCTTTATGAGTACCTCCTTGCCGGCTTGGGTCAATGTCTTTGGTCTCCATCCTTGCAGCTTCTCCCTAATTTTCGTTTTGAGAGAACCCAATGCCTCCTTATTTGATCATCCCCATATCGAGGGTAGACCCAAATACTTGCATGGGTCACTTGTGCTTCTTATGTGTAGTGCCGCCTCTATTCCTCGCTGATCGGTTCGCGTCGCCCCTTTGTTGAAATAAAGGGTTGACTTATCCTTATTGATTCGTTGGCCCGACACCGCACAATACTCGTCAAGTATCCTCCTCAAGGTCTCGACATTAGAAGTGTCTCCCTTAATGAAAAAGAGCGAGTTATCCGCAAAAAAGAGGTGATGTAATTCTGGGCAATGTCTCCTTAGGGTTATCCCCTCAATTCCTCCCTCCCGCGCAGCTCTAATCATCCTCCTAGATAGGACATCTGCAAGCATTATGAATATATATGGTGATAGGGGATCACCTTGTCGGATGCCTCTCGTTGGCCTTATTGTTTCGGTTCTTGTCCCATTCACCACCACTTGGTACATGGTCGTTTCCATGCATGCCCTTATCCATTTCAACCATTGTTCCGCAAAGCCTCTCTTCCTCAGGGTGGCCAATAGGAAATCCCACTCCACTCTATCATATGCTTTCTGCATGTCGATCTTTAGGGCACACTCGACTCTTTGTTCTTTTCGGCTCATTTGTAGATGGTGGAAGACTTCATGAGCTACCATGATGTTGTCTTGGATATGTCTACCTGATACAAATGCACTCTAAAAAGGAGTGATAAGATCTGATAGATATGTTTTCAAACGGTTCACCATAACTTTTGAAATAATTTTGTACATGAAGTTGCAACAACTTATGAGTCGAAAATCAGTCGGTCTTGTCGGGTTTGACACTTTTGGAATGAGGACAATATCGGTATTATTTAGGGAGTTTAGGATAGTACCTGTTCTTAAGAAAGCCCTGACCTCGGTGATGACGTACGCCCCCACCATGCTCCAATTCTTGTGGTAAAACAGACCCGGGAATCCGTCTGGCCCCGGTGCTCGCGAACCCCCAAGTTGAAAGGCTGCATTCCGGACCTCCATATATGTGACCTCCCTCGTGAGGTCCGCATACATCTCTGGTGTCACATGGTTCAGAATGTACTTTAGGAAGTCATCCCCCGGTTCAGTTTGCTCAGATGTGAACATGTCCCCGTAGTACTTGTATTATTCATCGGCCCCTCAGTTTTGATCCATTCACCATTACTCCCCATGAGGCGGCATATGTGGTTTCGCCTTCTCCTTGCGATTGTTGTTTGGTGGAGGTAGGTAGTGTTTCTATCACCCTCCCGTAGCCATTTATCCCTTGATCGTTGTCTCCAATACGACTCATCCCTAGTCCACACGGCTTGGAGTTCCCCTTTCAACCTCTTTTCCTCCCACATAGCCTCTTGGTCCATCGCCTCTTGGTTATTGTTTCTTAGGTCTGTCTTTATTTGTGTGATCGCCTTCATGTTATTGCTGAAATGTACCTTGCTCCATGCCATGAGTTTTTGACGACATTTTTGGAGTTTGGTATGGAAACCATGTGCTACCCTTCGGTTTTGGTTCGGTGGTTTCTCCCATGTATCCCGAATCACCTCCTTGCATGTTGGATTTTCTAACCACATCGCCTCAAATTTGAAGCGTCTTCTTTGTCGTTTCCTTGGTTGCTTGAGTTGGACCACCATTGGAGCATGGTCCGACCTTATGGACAATTCGTTGATACACCTTCCTTGTTGGTTCTGCATTGTCCATTCCGCATTTGTGAGGACCCGATCAAGCCTCTCGTTTATTCTCTCGGATCCACTCCTATTATTGCACCATGTAAATGGTGCACCATGGGCCCCCATGTCCTCCATATTGAGGTCCTCGATCAACTTGTTGAATACATCAAGGTGACGTTGCGACTTTCTCCTTCCACCTTGTTTCTCATGATGGTGACATATGCAATTAAAGTCCCCTAGGACCATCCAACATCCACCTCGACCCTACCTATGGTTCGTAACGTCTCCCAATTTTGTGTTCGCTCTTGGGCCATCGTGCTTGCATGTACCCATGTGACTCTTGTGGGTTCAGCATGTCTCTTAAACTGGACCTTCACTATCAATGATGTGGTGATCGACATATAAAATGGATACCTTTGTCTCTGATGTCCACCACAAAGCTAGCCCGCCCGATGTTCTGAGCGGCCCTACATAGAACTTTTCCTCCATTCCCATTCGTCTCCTATTCTGTTCACAGTAGGTATCCCCATTCTTTGTTTCCATTAAAAATATGATGTTTGGGCGATACCTCTTGTTGAGGTCTTGCAGATGTTGGACTGTCAGGGCAGACCCCAATTCCTAACAGTTCCATGAGATTGCACTCATTGATCACCCGTGGCTGTTCCGGGACAGACACCACAACCCTTGTTCAGCTTCTTTTGGTTTTCCTGCTCGTCTTGTGTTAATTTCTTCCTCTCGGTTCTTTTCTTTCTGTTTTGATTCATCTTGGGTGCTTTCCTCCTCGGACTCTTCCTTATCCCCACTCTCGAGCTGTCATTCGGTTCCTCACGTGTTTTTGCTTGTTTCGTACCCAGTTGTTCCTCCATCTCGTCCCCTGTTCTCTTCAAATGCATTCGGTGCAGGTAGGGGCTTAGTCCAGTTGGTGGGTTTTGGTTCGGTTGTGTGGGTGATGTGGGTGGTGTGTCGGGTGGATTCTCTAATAGGTATGTTTGGATCATGGTGGTGGTGTCATTCGGGTTGGGTTGGTTCGGGTTGTCGGGTAGATAGGTGATTGTTAGTTGGGTTTGGTTTGGGGGGGATGTCTATTTGCATTGGTTGTAGATGCCTCCGATTCGATTCGGCCTTGAGCCATGTGGATGGTAGGGGTTGGATTGGTTTGTATGTTTGGGGTAGTAGGGCTAGGTTCGGCTTGTGTGTCGGGGGGGGGGGGGGGGGGGGGCGGTTGTATGTGGTGTTTGGTGGACTATTATGTCTTTGGTATTAGGTGGTTCATAGGGGGCTTAGTCTCCGGTTGAATTGGGAGACGACGCCCCCTAGGGTTGCAAGGAAGAGTAACGCAAAGTGATTGTCGCCACTAGTCATTCCTAGGAGGGAGACTTCATGCCTTTGAATATGCTCCACTAGGTCGCCTTCGCCTATATAACAATCAATTCTGGGGTTCTGGACATGTGGTGGCACCATCATGATTTCTTGGGTAAAAGGGTGCGACACCATATCCCTTAATCGTGGCATGACCCTTCCCTTCTACTCTTTGACGGTCATATAGGCAAGCTCTTATATTTCTAGGCTTGTTCATTTAAACCGGTTCGACTGAACTAGTCTGGTTCTGGTCTGGTTCGAACCGGTTCAACAAACTAGTATAAAAACTAGACTAGTGTTTTTAGGCTTCAAATAGACTAGTTCAAAATAGTACCAAAAATTCAGTTCGAATCGACTCGTTTTTTTATACTGGTTTATACTTAAATTTAAATCCAACCACTTTAAACCTATATAATTTTAGAACTAGTTTGAAGCAAAATCAACTAAAACAGTCTGAAATTAAATCAAACCTAGAGATGTCTTCAATAAACCAAATGTAGAGATGTATTGACTCTCGTATGTTAATGTTGGACAAAATTTCAGTTGGTTGTGGGACATATTTTCAGTCGGTTCAGTGTGTTTTTAGTTGATTTAGTATTTTTTTTTCCAGCCGGTCAGTGTGTTTGGACATGATTTTCAATCAGTTCAGTTTTGGTTTGAATCAGATTATTTCCTAACCAAAATTATTATAAAAAAAATCAGACCAAACCAGTTTCGAACTGGTTCTGAATCGGTTCGAACCACACCAGTTGTTTTTACCTAAACCAGACCAGATTTTTAGAAACAGAAAAAAGTACTGATTTTTTACAAACCAAACCAGTTCAGTTCTGAACTGGCTTGAGGTCGAACTGGTTCATGAACAAACCTATCTATTTCCCCTGGCTCATGCCAGGAGGTTGAGCCATTGTCGCCTCTGTTCCTTGAATGGTGGCACTAACAGGTACTGGAATGGTATGCGGAGGCGACGCCTGTACTGGTATGGCCTGAGTCCATGAGGTTGCCTCCTCCGTGCGATTCGACTCTGGGGACGAGCTGCCTGGGCGGCGGCCCGATGCTCTAGCTTATCAAGGAGCTACTCTAATGCAATGAGGAAGGCGGACGTGCAGATTACATCTTGATGAACCTCTTTAGGATACGACACCCTTTCTAAGGACACAATGCGAGTTTGCGCCGGTCGAGAAGGAACATGGTCTTGTTGAGGCAACAGTGGAGGCTGGCGCTCCTTAGTTGGTGCTATGACTTCTGGATGGGGCCTTGGCGGACCTACCTGGGGGGATGAAATGCTAGGGAGCGTCACCCCTGAAGGATGACCCCGGTAAGGCATGAATGTCAATGACATCAGATGCTGTTGCAACTTGCAAGCTATGGAGGGAACCACCTTCAACGGGTTCCTTGGTAATGTTTGTCTTTGCTCTTGTATTGGCAGGAATTATGACTATAATCTTTAGCTCAGGTTCCCACCTACGGCGCCAGATGTTGGATCACGTTTGCTCAAGTACACGAGGCGTCACTCCTAAAATGTCCCAAACATACATTTTGTATAAGAATTGATTGTGAGCATGCAATATTCCTATTCCAATCATACTATTTTAAACTATTTGATCTGATATTAATCTCTAAATAAAAGCACGAGTTGCACGACCGTTTTAGTTATGCACACAACACACACAGTTCAGTCATTTTAACCCTCAACTCGATATCATAAGACATAAACCAACCGAGTCGTAGACCTGTCAATTTGGGTCAACCCACCGGGTTCGACCCGACCCGACCCACCGTACTTCACGGGTCGACCTGGACCCGACCTGTCGATCGTCACATGTCAGTTTGTGTGACCCGACCTGATGGGTTGACGGGTCGACCCGCCTGACCCGCTCAGAAGAGAATAATAGAACTTAGAATATATGCTGAAATACTCATTACAATTCACATAAGACATCACTTATCACACACCAATACACCATACATCCAATGATCTAAGTACCATTGTACCAATGTACCATCACATAAACTTCTTCAAAATAAACACACTAAGAAGAATCCAAATTCCAACCAAAAACATCTAAATTCAAACCACACATAATTTCAAGTTTCATGCGTGTGACTCTTCCTCATTCGGGATAAAATCGTCAATCTCTTGCTCCAAATCTGTTTCTTCATCTTCTTCTATGCAAACATATATTTGTCATATATATAATCATAAAACAGTAAGAAACTAAAATTTAAAAAGATTATAGATATTACTTGTCTCGTCTTCAATCCAATCTCTAGTGCACATAATAGCTTCCACAATTTCCGGCTTGAGCGAACTCCTGTATTGATCGAGAACACGACCACCAATACTAAATGTTGATTCAGAAGCAACTGTTGTAATAGGGATGCTGAAAATATCACATGCCATAGCAGAAAGAATAGGAAATCGAATCGATTCCCCATGCCAATAATCAAGAACATTCAAAGTCTTCTTCCTATCACGTAGTTCTTCTTCCAAATATCGATCAAGTTGCGATTTTTGAGTTGATTGACTGCTGGATCTTAAATCATCAAATTCCTATAACACATATTAAGAAATATATAAAATAGTTGAAAGATTAGGAAAAAAACTAGAATTAAAGAACTTACATTGAGCACATTGCCTCCAGCGGTCGAATGATGCAACACTTGATCAGTGTAAGAAAAGGTTGAACGACCCTTTTTACCAGCCTGAGATTTCTTCTATAAAGAAGAAGATGCTACAACTGACTTATCCATATACGCATTATATAACTCATACAACTTAGACCGAATCATTTCAGCTTCAACGACCCCATACTCTTCACCATGCAACCTTTTATAAGCAAACTCGACAAACTCAGACTTGTATCGAGGGTCCAAAATAACAGCAATTGCCAAAATGACACTGTAGTTCGTCCAATACTTATCAAATTTGGACCTCATACGATCAACCATACCTTTCATGAACAAGCGCTCACCATCATAATTTTTCTTCAATGTGTAATTGATAACAAACACCAACGGGAAGTACAAATTTGCAGTAGGATACTTCGTTCCCGAAAAAATCACAGTCAAATCATAGAAAACACCTAGAAAATCTGCAAGTGCTTCCAACTTTGCTCATTCAGCCTGATTAGGATACACCAATGAATTTCCTAAATCCATGTGACGAATCACACTCGTATAGTATAAAGCACTTTTAAGCATAAAAAATGTGGAATTCCACCTGGTTGGTACATCTTGCCGCAAACCTTGACGATTATCCAACCTCATATCACTGACATGTTTAAGAAATTCAGTTTTTCTAACCTGTGAGCCTCGAATGTACTTGACAATTTCTCTTATACTTTTCACCACATCATCAACTTCTTTCAAGCCTTCTTGCATAATCAAGTTAAGAATATGAGTACAACAACGGATATGGAAAAACTCACCATCCAAGATAAGTGGATTGTGAAGTGACATCTTATCCTTCAACACTTCAACACAAACATCATTTGATGAGGCATTATCCAAAGTCAAACAAAATACTTTATCAAGAATTCTCCAACTCCCCAACATGTCATAAATTTTGTCAGCTAAAGCCCTACCAGTATGTGGAGGTGGCATAAAGCAGAAACCTAAGAGGACCTTACGCAATACCCAATCAGCATTTATAAAATGTGCAATCAAACATATATAACCATCAGTTGTAAGAGATATCCACAAGTCTGACGTTAGACAAATCTTACTACGGGAACAACCTAGCAACACCGTGATCTTCTCCTTCAAAGAAATGTACTTCTTCATAACATCGGATTTAACTGTATTTCTACTAACCAATTGCACATTTTGTCGTAGATATTTGAAAACTTCTTTGATACCAGCATATTCAACAAACTGAAAGGGCAAGTTATGTGCTGCAATAGCATTTGTAAGCAACTCTCTAAATTTTAGAGGATCAAACTAAGCACTTTCGAGAGTAACAGTGTTTCTATTTGCTGCAATGAACATTTGACCTATGTCCTTAAAATCTCTTTTTCCACATTTGTTCAAATGACGCTTCATATTTCCAATTCCATAACTAGCATCACAACGATATTGTGCTTTACACTTCAAACAACTACTTTTGGTTATCCCATCTGTCTTATCTAACGGAAGAATTTCAAAATAATTCCAGACATCAGACTTCAATAGCTTTTTCATTCTCTTACTATCACCTTCAGAACTTTCTGAAATTGATTTTCCACTAACCTTTTCAACACTTTCTTCTTGTTTGCGCTTGCCTTTAGCTTGTTTAGTTGTTGATCCGGTCTCAAGTACATCAATTTCGTCGACATCAACATCACCTTCATTAAATCTATCATCGTCAAAATCAAGCCTCCAAAGTTCTTCATCATCCATGTTCACAGTTCACTGCATATACAATTAAATCTGTCACTATCACAATTCACAGTAAATTTTAGAAGGATCACTAATCACTAATCTATCACAGCACACAAGATCTGGTTTTCATCTACGTTTTCATCGTGTACGTTTTCACAGTTACACAAACTCACAGTTACACAATTCAGTGACGTAAAATCAGTGAACCAATATCACAACTCACAGCGTGTATCATGTGAACCATCTCCAGAACACAGAACAAATACTGCAATATTTGAACAAATACAAACAACAATTTGTATCACAAATCAGTGTGTATCACAGAACAAATACTGCAATATTTGAATCATCAATCACATCACACAACTACAACCATCTCCATTGTCCAACAAGCACACAACTACACAAAACACAAGCACACAATCACACAATTAGAAGGACTTACACGAGGTAGCAGCGAAGGCGAGGTAGCAGGCGTGGTAGCAGGCGTGGTAGCAGGCGTGGTAGCAGTCTGTCGGTCGAGAGAAGGCGAGGTCGGCTGTCGGTCGAGAGAAGGCGAAGGCGAGGTCGGCTGCGCGAGCAGCGAAGGCGAGCGCGGCTTCGCGAATCGCGAGCAGGCGAAGGTGAGCGTTGCGTGAGCGTGACTGCGTGGTGAGTACTGAGAAGTGAGAAGACCTGTCAAAAGTAACGAACAATGTATAATTTAGGGTTTTGTTTTTGACGGGTCGGGTCATAAGGGTCAACCCAGAATCAACCCGTCTCGTGTGACAGGTCAACCCGAAAATGACCCGACATCCATTTTTTGTGACCCGACCGCGGGTCGATTCCGGGTCATTTTCGGGCCGATCATTTTTTGACAGGTCTACCGAGCCGATACTCAGGCGGTACTAACCATATCACGTGACTAAACACGTGCAACTGCCTTACTGTATCTGCTTCTCCTATATAAATGACCACGGACTTATTGGTCTTCGTTTACGTATCAACCCCTCTCGTTGCACTCACCACTCAGCACGGAGTGAGAGAGGCCATCTAGACATCCACCATTTCGACCGCGGACACGAACCCTAGAAAAACGCCATTGGAGACGCTCGAGCTTCTACTGCGGGAAACTGGTAGGCTCTGAACTCTGCGTATCCTGTTGCAGATAATCGAAGTCCTGCTGAACCCAGTATTAGGGTTTTGCGAGTGTTAAACATGTGGAATAACAATCCCGGGCAAATCGCGCCGCCGGGGACCAGCGGCTCCATGATTCCGCCGCCTCCAGCTCCGCAGCCTTCTTACACTGTGTTGCCCACTCCGGAAGAAGCAGAGGCCCAGCTGGAGGAGAAGGCTCGTAAATGGATGCAGCTCAATTCCAAGCGGTATGGAGATAAGAGGAAGTATGGATTCGTTGAGACGCAGAAGGAGGATATGCCTCCAGAGCATGTTAGGAAGATTATACGGTAAGTTCGTTTTCGTGCTTTAAGCTCATTATTGGAGCTATGTGTAGGTTATACTGATAGTTCCCATGTTACTGATTTGGTTTTGAGCTGTCTGTCTTTGTGGAGGGTCATGAGCGCTTAAGATCTATCATAAGTATGTATTTGTGATTGTTCTTGAGCTGGAAGCCTGGAAATGTGTATGCTTGTTCACGCATCTTCTATAATTCTTGAAATTGGAAGTTTTTGGTGCCTATTAACTCGAAAAACAGTGTTCTCGTTCCTGGCAAGTGCTAGTACTAGTTTACTGTGTCTCGGAAATATTTGTTAATTTTGATTCTCGTTGCTTACTGATTCTGATAATATATATGCTTGACAGGGACCATGGTGACATGTCCTCGAAGAAGTATCGACATGATAAACGTGTCTATCTTGGAGCATTGAAATTTGTCCCTCATGCAGTATATAAGCTTCTTGAAAACATGCCCATGCCATGGGAACAGGTACTAGATAGTTCTAGCCTTTTTTTAGGAAATGTGTTTGATATTTCAGTTCTAATAAATTATGATAACCATGCTTATCTGTTCCTTTTGTTGTAGGTTCGCGATGTAAAGGTTCTGTACCACATAACTGGAGCAATTACTTTTGTGAACGAAATTCCCTGGGTTGTTGAACCGATTTATTTAGCTCAGGTGTGTGATTTTTTGTTACTTGCATATTTTGATATTTTGTTAGTAAAGCAATTCATGAAATTAGTTAATGGATCTGCGCCTTGTGCCTTATATGATCCTCTTGGGTATCTGTCCTGTAGGGAAATATTCTCGTACATATATCTGACTCCTTTACAGTCACTTCCATGTATTTATATTCTTGTTGGGTGACTGACTTTGGGTTTCTTTTAACCAGTGGGGTACAATGTGGATCATGATGCGAAGAGAGAAGAGGGATCGGAGGCATTTCAAAAGAATGCGGTTTCCACCATTTGATGATGAGGAACCTCCTTTGGACTATGCTGATAATCTACTAGATGTAGACCCTCTTGAGGCTATTCAACTGGAGTTGGACGAGGAGGAAGATTCTGCTGTTCATACCTGGTTTTATGATCATAAGCCTCTTGTTAAGACAAAGCTTATCAATGGCCCAAGCTACAGGAAATGGCATCTTTCTCTTCCAATTATGGCCACTTTACACCGACTTGCTGGGCAACTTCTATCTGATCTCATTGACCGCAACTACTTCTACTTGTTTGATATGGAATCGTTCTTCACTGCTAAAGCACTTAACATGTGCATACCTGGTAAGTTTTTTATTTGAAGTTATCTATGCTCTCTGTACCATGCGACATCCAACCTAAAAAAAAGAAGACATTTTTTAAAGACTTTAGCTCCTCAAGCAGAATTGATTCATTGTGTTGTTTTTTCTTTTTTAAAGGTGGCCCAAAGTTTGAGCCTTTGTACCGTGACATGGAAAAGGGTGATGAGGACTGGAATGAGTTCAATGACATTAACAAGCTTATTATCCGGTCACCTCTCAGGACTGAGTACAGGGTTGCTTTTCCACATCTTTATAATAACAGACCAAGAAAAGTTAGGCTTGGACTATACCACACACCCATGGTTATGTACATCAAAACTGAGGATCCTGACCTACCAGCCTTCTACTATGATCCATTGATTCATCCTATAACCAGCATCAACAAGGAGCGTCGGAAGGTTTCTGATGATGAAGATGATGATGATTTTGAGTTGCCTGAAGGGGTGGATTCCTTATTGAAGGATAACCAACTTTACACGGATACAACAGCAGCTGGAGTATCATTACTATTTGCTCCACGACCATTCAACACTAGATCTGGAAGAATGCGTCGAGCTGAAGATATACCTCTTGTCTCAGAATGGTACAAAGAGCACTGGTAAGAGAGCATCCCCCACGCTTGAATTATTTTTAACATTCTGAATACTCAATTTCTGACTTCAGAGCACGCCTTCTGTCATGAGTCTGGTTCATCTAATCTATTTCTATGTTTCTTTTTGCAGTCCTCCAACTTATCCAGTGAAAGTCAGGGTGAGCTATCAGAAATTACTGAAATGCTTCGTATTAAATGAGCTTCATCATCGACCTCCTAAGGCTCAGAAAAAGAAGCATTTATTCCGCTCGCTTCAGGCAACCAAATTTTTTCAGACAACTGAACTTGACTGGGTGGAAGCTGGTCTGCAAGTTTGCAAGCAGGGCTATAACATGTTGAATCTGTTGATCCATAGAAAGAATTTAAATTATCTTCATCTGGATTACAATTTCAATCTGAAGCCAGTCAAGACTCTTACGACCAAAGAACGTAAGAAATCACGTTTTGGAAATGCTTTTCATCTCTGTCGTGAAATACTGCGTTTGACGAAGCTTGTGGTCGATGCAAATGTACAGTTCCGCCTGGGGAATGTAGATGCTTTTCAGTTGGCTGATGGGTTGCAGTATACTTTCTCACATGTTGGTCAGCTCACTGGAATGTACCGTTACAAGTACAGGCTCATGAGACAAATCAGGATGTGCAAGGATTTGAAACATCTGATTTACTACCGATTTAACACTGGACCAGTAGGAAAAGGGCCTGGATGTGGTTTTTGGGCACCTATGTGGCGGGTTTGGTTGTTCTTTCTTCGAGGCATTGTTCCTTTACTTGAGAGGTGGTTAGGAAACCTGCTGGCACGTCAGTTTGAGGGGCGACACTCGAAAGGTGTTGCAAAGACTGTTACTAAACAGAGAGTTGAAAGCCATTTTGATTTGGAGCTGCGAGCTGCCGTTATGCATGATGTGCTTGATGCAATGCCTGGTATATTCTGATGTGCCAATTTTCCTAATTTTTTTGGTTAGTATGCGAATCTGGTGTAACTAAAATCTTCTCTACTGATATTGCAGAGGGCATAAAGCAGAACAAGGCAAGAACCATCCTGCAGCATCTCAGTGAAGCATGGCGCTGCTGGAAAGCAAATATCCCTTGGAAGGTAATAGGTGTTCTTAGCCAATTGTTTCATCTTTACATTCAGTCACTGCTCGCTCACGAAGTTTGCTTAGCTCACTTCAATTATCTGCAGGTCCCTGGGTTACCTGTTCCAATTGAGAATATGATTCTACGTTATGTCAAGTCAAAGGCTGATTGGTGGACAAATGTTGCTCATTACAATCGTGAGCGAATTAGAAGAGGTGCAACTGTTGACAAGACAGTTTGCCGCAAGAACCTGGGTAGATTAACAAGGCTATGGCTCAAGGCAGAACAGGTTAGTTATTATTCAGTCTTTCCCTAGATTTTTGTTAGTGTCTGATCTTTGTATGTTCAAGTCACTTCTCTATCTAATAGTCAAGTCTACAAAGATTGTGGATTAATTGTTCTTCCATCTTTATATTTATATACAGGGTACTTGTATTATATGGTTCACTTATTTTTATATTTTCCTGGATTTTTCTCAGGAGCGTCAACACAATTATCTGAAAGATGGTCCATATGTCACACCAGAAGAAGCTGTTGCTATATATACAACCACAGTGCACTGGCTAGAGTCGAGGAAATTTTCGCCTATTCCTTTCCCTCCATTGTCGTACAAGCATGACACCAAGCTTCTTATTTTGGCCCTTGAGAGACTGAAGGAGTCTTACAGTGTAGCTGTCCGACTGAATCAGTTACAGAGAGAGGAGTTGGGTCTGATTGAGCAGGCATATGACAACCCACATGAAGCTTTGTCACGAATCAAGCGGCATTTGCTTACACAGCGTGCCTTCAAAGAAGTAAGAGATGTGGAACTTTAGTTGATATTGCATTTAAATCTTAGATTCCATTCCTGAGTTTTGACTAAATATCATTTTTTCAGGTTGGTATTGAATTCATGGATCTGTACAGCTATCTGATTCCAGTATACGAGATTGAACCACTTGAGAAGATCACAGATGCATACCTTGATCAGTATTTGTGGTATGAGGGTGACAAGCGCCATCTTTTCCCGAATTGGATTAAGCCTGCAGATTCAGAGCCTCCGCCACTCCTTGTCTACAAATGGTGTCAGGGTATAAATAACTTACAGGGGATATGGGACACGAGCGAGGGACAGTGTGTTGTGATGCTGCAGACTAAGTTTGAGAAATTCTTTGAAAAAATTGACTTAACCATGTTAAACAGGTTGGTTTATTTTTATTTTCTTTTAGGTGCAATATTTAATGATGAGTTGAATATACAAGGTACTGAAAGTATGCTCTCTTTAATGTTGTAGGCTTTTACGGTTAGTTTTGGATCACAACATTGCAGATTATGTGACTGCAAAGAACAATGTTGTCCTATCTTACAAGGATATGAGCCACACTAACTCGTACGGTCTTATAAGGGGTCTTCAGTTTGCTTCATTTGTTGTGCAGTATTATGGGTTAGTGTTGGATCTTTTGATTCTTGGGTTGACTAGAGCCAGTGAGATTGCTGGTCCTCCTCAGAAACCTAATGAGTTCATTACATACTGGGACACCAAGGTTGAGACGAGGCATCCAATTCGTCTGTATTCACGATATATAGACCGTGTGCATATTCTGTTTCGTTTCACTCATGAGGAGGCTCGAGACCTTATCCAGCGGTATCTTACCGAACATCCTGATCCGAACAATGAAAATATGGTTGGTTACAATAACAAGAAGTGCTGGCCCAGAGACGCAAGAATGAGGCTCATGAAGCATGATGGTAATATATTAAAATCAGAAATGTAAAAGTCATGCTTTTAGAGTGCTTAATCATTTAAAATACTCGTTTGTATTTTTTTTTTCAGTGAACCTCGGGAGAAGTGTCTTTTGGGACATGAAAAATCGTCTTCCTCGAAGTATAACAACTCTGGAGTGGGAGAACAGCTTCGTGTCTGTTTACAGCAAGGACAATCCCAATTTGCTCTTCAGCATGTATGAATGCATTTACTCATAGTAACTAGATTATTTCTTATGTCGCCTTTTTCTAGTTTCTATTGTTCAAGTCAACCGGATTGTATATCTACATAATTCTCTTAGATTGAGCTTCTATGAAGGTGGTCACCTGCAACGCTCAGTCTGCTGGCAAAATATTCTTTTATAAGTTTTGTAGTATCTTCGTTCTTTTTTATCCTCAGTGAAGGCTTCTTATTATAGGACTATGAGCTAAAAAGATCTCTGCCTGATTGGATTGACAGTGTAGAACACAAGATAGCTTGGAGGTGTCCTTACATATTTATCACATGAAGTAATCTGCTATTGGTTGAAAAAGAGCAAGGAAAACATGTTTGCTACACATCTTTCCATTTTCTAGCATAATTCTAGTTACTGATTGTACTTGTCAATTTTCAGGTCTGGGTTTGAAGTAAGGATATTGCCTAAAATAAGGATGACACAAGAAGCATTCAGCAATACAAAAGATGGTGTTTGGAACTTGCAGAATGAACAAACTAAGGAACGGACCGCAGTGGCGTTTTTACGTGTTGATGATGAACATATGAAGATCTTTGAGAATCGCGTGAGGCAAATTCTGATGTCTTCAGGGTCGACAACCTTTACCAAGATTGTCAACAAATGGAATACTGCCCTCATTGGTAATGAATTTTGTGAATTTACTAGCTTCAACTCAGTTGAGTTTCTCCATGGACCATTCCTCCATTTCTTGGCTCCTGAAAACTTAAATTTCTTGTAGGTCTCATGACGTATTTCCGAGAAGCAACTGTCCACACGCAAGAGCTTTTAGATTTACTGGTCAAATGTGAAAACAAAATTCAGACTCGTATCAAGATTGGGTTGAATTCTAAAATGCCTAGCAGGTAATGCCTTGTTCATTTGTCAACTAAATAGAGGTTACGTGTTTGGTATATAATAATCATACAATCTTTCTCAGGTTTCCTCCTGTGATCTTTTACACACCGAAAGAAATTGGAGGGCTTGGGATGTTGTCAATGGGGCACATATTAATTCCACAGAGTGATCTGCGTTATAGCAAGCAAACAGATGTCGGTGTGACACATTTCAGGAGTGGAATGAGTCATGAAGAGGACCAGTTGATTCCGAATCTGTATCGGTACATACAGCCATGGGAAAGTGAGTTCATAGACTCACAAAGGGTTTGGGCAGAATATGCACTGAAGAGACAAGAAGCTCAGGCACAAAATAGGCGTTTAACTCTGGAAGATTTGGAGGTAAATATTTTCTGCTGCTTGGTTCTTATGTTTCTTTCCAATATATCTTGTCCATGTCTGTTGACTTCTTGATTGCTGAATCAGCTAAATTGTCCGTTAAATAAGTCACTGCACTGTGTTGTATAGGATAGCTAATTATGTTATTTCCTTTCACAGGATTCATGGGATAGAGGCATTCCACGTATCAATACCCTGTTTCAAAAGGACCGACATACTCTTGCATACGATAAGGGTTGGAGAGTTCGCACAGACTTCAAGCAATATCAGGTTCTTAAACAGAATCCTTTCTGGTGGACGCACCAAAGGCATGATGGCAAGCTGTGGAACTTGAACAATTACAGGACTGATGTTATCCAAGCTCTTGGAGGTGTTGAAGGGATCTTGGAGCACACCTTGTTCAAAGGAACATAGTAAGCATCATTTCTTCGAGTGGTGCATTTTCTTACATTCTGGTCTAATTTAATCTTACGCATTGATAACTTCCATTGTGAATTTTCAGCTTTCCTACTTGGGAAGGTCTCTTCTGGGAGAAGGCATCTGGTTTTGAAGAGTCCATGAAGTACAAGAAGTTGACAAATGCACAGAGGTCTGGGCTTAACCAGATTCCCAACCGAAGATTCACACTCTGGTGGTCACCCACAATAAACAGAGCCAATGTCTATGTTGGTTTCCAAGTACAGCTAGATCTCACAGGGATATTCATGCATGGAAAGATTCCAACCTTAAAGATCTCCCTTATCCAGATATTCCGTGCTCATTTGTGGCAAAAGGTTCATGAGAGTGTTGTCATGGATCTGTGTCAAGTGCTGGATCAGGAGTTGGATGCTCTGGAAATTGAAACTGTACAGAAGGAGACAATCCATCCGAGGAAGAGTTACAAGATGAACAGCTCTTGTGCTGATGTTCTTCTCTTTGCTGCCCATAGATGGCCAATGTCCAAGCCCAGTCTTGTTGCTGAATCCAAAGATGTGTTTGACCAGAAAGCAAGCAACAAGTACTGGATAGATGTGCAGCTTCGGTGGGGAGATTATGATTCTCATGATATTGAACGTTATACAAGGGCTAAGTTTATGGATTATACCACTGACAACATGTCTATATATCCATCACCAACAGGTAGCGATTATATCATGCTCACTTTTTCTGTCCTCTTACCAACTAGTTAAACTATATTTTTTTACCTAACTCTTGGTTGGGTAACCCTTTATTTCTCCTTTTTCTGTACAGGTGTGATGATTGGTCTTGATCTTGCATACAATTTGCATTCTGCCTTTGGGAATTGGTTCCCTGGCTCCAAACCGCTGCTTGCACAGGCTATGAATAAGATCATGAAGGTAAATTTTTGTTCAAGGCAGAATGATGCAATGCTGATTTTTTCTCTTAAATACATTATGTGCACGTGATAGAAAATGCTGATTATAATTATAATGTTAATGCAGTCAAATCCAGCACTTTATGTCCTGAGAGAACGTATAAGGAAGGGGCTACAGTTGTATTCCTCAGAGCCAACAGAGCCTTACTTGTCATCCCAGAATTACGGGGAGATATTCAGCAATCAGATCATCTGGTTTGTCGATGATACAAATGTGTACCGTGTGACAATCCATAAGACCTTTGAAGGAAATCTGACAACGAAGCCAATCAATGGTGCCATTTTTATCTTCAATCCTAGGACTGGCCAGCTCTTCCTTAAGGTTATTCATACAAGTGTATGGGCGGGGCAAAAGCGTCTTGGCCAGCTGGCCAAGTGGAAGACGGCTGAGGAAGTAGCAGCTTTGGTGCGTTCTCTCCCCGTTGAAGAGCAGCCGAAGCAGATCATTGTCACTAGAAAGGGAATGCTTGATCCACTTGAAGTTCATCTTCTCGATTTCCCTAACATTGTCATAAAGGGAAGTGAGCTTCAACTGCCCTTCCAGGCCTGCTTAAAGATTGAGAAGTTTGGAGATCTGATTCTCAAGGCGACAGAGCCTCAGATGGTTCTGTTCAATATCTATGATGATTGGCTCAAGAGCATTTCATCGTACACTGCTTTCTCCCGACTTATATTGATTCTCCGTTCTCTTCACGTCAACAATGAGAAAGCAAAGATGCTGTTGAAGCCTGACAAGACTATTGTCACGGAACCCCACCACATTTGGCCATCTCTGACAGATGATCAATGGATGAAGGTAAGACGCTGCAAATACCACTATTATTTAGTGTTATATATTCCTTGCTTAGTACCAGATGGATGCATTATATATTGTCTGTTTTAAAGTTGCTGAATTTTGTCTCTGCTGTAGGTGGAGGTGGCTTTGAGAGATTTGATACTTTCGGATTATGCAAAGAAGAACAATGTGAACACTTCTGCATTGACACAGTCCGAGATCCGTGATATCATCCTCGGAGCTGAGATTGCTCCACCATCTCAGCAAAGACAGCAAATTGCAGAAATTGAGAAACAGGTATAGAATCTAGTAAAGTGTTTTTTTTTTTTGCTCGAATAGTACACTTATCTGATTTTTGTGTTTCAGGCGAAAGAAGCAAGTCAACTTACAGCAGTTACCACAAGGACCACGAATGTGCATGGTGATGAGCTGATTGTGACCACTACAAGTCCATACGAGCAAGCTGCATTTGGATCCAAGACAGATTGGCGTGTGAGGGCCATATCAGCAACAAATCTCTATCTCCGTGTGAATCACATCTATGTCAATTCTGAGGACATAAAGGTATTTTTTTGTGTCCCCAATCTCTGGAACTCTGAATTGAGAGTTAATTTTAAATCTCTTGCAATGCCTATATCATCTTCTTGATCTAATACAAATGATTGGCGACACGATGTGCAGGAAACGGGATATACCTACATCATGCCTAAGAACATTCTGAAGAAATTCATCTGCATAGCTGATCTGAGGACCCAGATTGCTGGGTACTTGTATGGTATAAGCCCTCCCGACAACCCTCAAGTGAAGGAGATCCGATGTATTGCTATGCCACCTCAGTGGGGAACACATCAGCAAGTGAATCTCCCAAGCGGCCTTCCCGAGCATGATTTTTTGAACGAGTTGGAGCCACTGGGATGGATGCACACGCAACCGAACGAGCTTCCTCAACTATCCCCACAGGTATTTGTTTTGTTGTTTCTTCATTAATAATAGTAATAATGTGGTGGTGGTGGTGGGATGGACTCAGGTTTGTCTTGGGCTTTCTTTTGACATTTGTTGTATTGTAGGATTTAACGGCACATGCACGTGTGCTTGAGAACAACAAGCAGTGGGATGGGGAGAAGGCTATCATTCTGACATGCAGTTTCACTCCTGGATCATGCTCTCTAACCGCGTACAAGCTGACACCTTCCGGGTACGAGTGGGGGCGTGTCAACAAGGACACGGGAAGCAACCCTCACGGTTATCTTCCCACCCACTACGAGAAGGTGCAGATGCTTCTCAGCGACAGGTTTTACGGCTTCTACATGGTAAAAACAATCCATACCGTTCGAGCAAGTTTACTATACAAATCTTCTTCTGTCATGTCTCTTCATCTTCTTCTTCTGTTCAAACTAGGTACCGGATAGTGGTCCATGGAACTATAACTTCATGGGTGTGAAGCATACGTCTAGTATGAGGTACGGAATGAAGCTGGGAACGCCACGAGAGTACTACCATGAGGATCACAGGCCGACTCACTTCCTTGAGTTCAGCAACCTGGAGGAAGGTGACACTGTGGAGGGCGATCGCGAGGATACATTCTCTTAAAATCCTATCTTATGTGTTTTTGTCCGTCTGTCTTATGTTTCTTCTAAGCCCTCGAACCAAGTTTTTTTTTGTATGTGTATTTACTTAACTAACACTGTTTCGAAAGGATCCTTTGAAGAAGGGGGGGGGTCATTACATGAATGGAGAGAGTTTCGTGTACATATTAATACAGTTATGATGCTGAGCCGAGAGTATCCGATGTATGCAACAAATAGCGAATCTTGTTGAAGGATGTCTTACCTTTTGTTTTGACCAAAGCTACAGTGTCGTCAACTCCACGTCGCCAGCACAATAATCCTTCCTACTAACACGTGTACGGAAATGTACCATTCACCACCGCTTTCCTGACGACGTTCCTGACTAAAAATATTTGTGCTAGCTAAGTAAAACAGGTTAACTAGGACTGACAATTTCTAACACGACACGATCTGCTTTAACGCGTATATAAGTTTGACCTTAATGAATTCCGTGTCTAAACAACTCTTATACGTTTAGACACGATTATTAATCGTATCTAAATAACTCAGATACACGGATATCTGTATAAATACGATTACACATGATTAACTATTCGTGTTTAATCGTGTTGTGTATACATGTAACACGTTTAGACACATTTAAGTATAATAATAATAAAATACTCACTTACTTTTTAATATTGAACTATGAAGACTTTACTTTGTATATTTGAATTTGTGTATATATGAATTTGTGTATATATATGCTTTAAAGCGTATATGAGTTTGACATTAACGGATCTCGTGTCTAAACAACTATACGTTTATACACGATTAACGACTTATACGTTTAGACACGAGACACGTTTAAGATTTATCCGTTTAGACACGAGACATGTTTAGACACGACACGATTAATGACACAACACGATTAGAAACGACACGACACGATTGTCACCCCTAAGGCCAACCATATCCGCGAATAAGAATTTAATCCTAGACCTGAAAGAGAAAATGTTGAAAAAATTATGTTTCTAGCAAGAAATAAACCACCGAGTAGCTATATTACTAATTCCAACCACTATTTTACATACTTCAAATTTACTTATTATAACAACTTCCAAATTATTGTATTAAGCATATTATGTTTATTTATTGACGTTCATTCGTAATTAACTTTCATTTGTTTAATTATAATTTGTTTAATTATAGTTATGTTTGACCAAATCATTATTGAATGTAACTTGTTTTGGCCCTGATTTATGATAAATTATGTTTCATTATGTTGGTTTTAGATGTAACGTTAACTTTCCGTCCAATTATTTCGATAACTTTGATGACTGTACACGTGGCAACATATGATTGGACCACGTTGTAAAAATAACAATATATTATATAAAATATGAATAAAATCAGAAAAAATACTAAAATATCATTTTTATATATTTCATATTTTATTGATTTTGTTTTTCAGAAAATAAATAATATAAAGAAAAACACAAACTTTATTTGTATATTATTAATATAAATAAATCAAAATTATTCTAAAAAATGGATTTTGTTTTCGATCTTAGATTTTATTAAAATTAGAAATATAATATAATATAAATAGTATTTAGAAGGTATAATTTAGTTTATTATATATTTATATAATATAGGCTATAAATTAAACAAAAATGGGTTTCAAAATATTTTCATTTTAATAAAAAGTATTTATAAGAACAAAACAGATTTGCTGATTTTTTACTATATTTTTAGATTTTATTAAAAATATGAAGTATGATATAAAAAAAATAGTTTTGTTAAATATTTTTTTGAATTTTAAGTATACTTTAATCTATTTCATACTTTTTATTATTCAAGAAATAAATAAAATTTTATTTTCAGATTTTAAACAATTGTTCTATTTTCTATTTATCATAATGTATTTTATATTTGTATAATTATTATTTTTATATTTTATAAAAATATATTTAGAAAACGTTTTTTATTTTACAAAAACATATTTAGTATTTTTCTTAATTTAGGTATTTTTTAAGAATTTGTTTTCTTTATAAAAGTAAATTATTTATTACACTTCATCATTCCACCTATTATCATATCATTTGCCACCTCATCGGTCGTTAGTTTTATTAAACGGAAGTAATCTAAAACTAACAAAATGAAACATATTACATCTGAAACAAACAAGGTCTATGCTATTACCACTTTGGTCAAACATATTACATCTTTTTTTATACTTTCCTTTTTAATAATCTATCTATTATATATATATATATATATATTAAAGTTATTGAAAAAAAAATAATGTTCTAAGTTTAGTATTTATAGGTTACCGAAATACTTATTTTGAGAATATTTATTTCAACCATCTTTAAAAAAAGCAGTATTTTTTAGGATGTTGATAATTAAATTAGAACTCTAATGACACATACGATGTTAGTTTAGATTTTCACATCGACAATTTCCAAATAAAAGTTGTTGCTAATTTTTGGCAATTTTAAAATTTTGACTGAATTTTATGGTCAATGAGAAAATCAAAACTCAACATTATAAGTTTCGTTAGAGTTCTAAACCCTAATTAACTTATCTACATACTATAATATTTTTGATTTTTTAGAGATGGTTAACACAATATATTTTCAAAATGAGTTTTCAGTAGTTTATAAACACTAAATCTAGAACATTACTTATTTTAAACCATTTTAACAAAATATAAAAAAACTATAGTAGGTAGATAATTAATTTGCAATCTAACAAGACTTATGATGTTGAGTTTTGATTTTCTTTCAATAAGAGAATTCGATTAAAGTTGGTAAAATTGTCAATATTAGCAATACTATTTTGACCAAATTTTATGATCGATGTGAAAATTGAAACTCAACACCGTATGACTCTTTAAAGTTCTAATTTAATTATCTACGTAATGCATTTTTTTTAGAGATGGTTGAAAAACTATTCTCAAAATGAGTACTTCGGTAGCCTAAAATACTAAATTTAAAAAATTACTTGTTTTTCAACAATTTCAAAAACAATATAGTAGGTATATAATTGAACAAACGGCGTTAAATAAAAGTTAATTATAAAAGAGCCTGAATAAATACACATGAGATGCTTAATAAAAATAATATGAGAGTTGCTGCTATGAGTATATGTGAAGTATGTAAAAGATATGTTTGGAATTAGTAGTGTAGTGGTAAAACTATTAGTTACTCAACAAGAGGTTTAGGGTTCAATTTTTTTGCCTAAGGCATGATTTTGTTTACCACGGGTACCGCTAGTCTGGTAAATACAGGCCAGTTTGGTCATTAGTTTTCAAATAATAGTTTGGACACAAATAATAGTTTATTCGAGAGGGTTGGAACTAGAAGACAATTTGATATATTAGGGTTGGAGAAATTTCTATTGTTCCTATTCTCGTCACCTGAGTCTTCCCCCCATTTGCAGTATTAATATATTCAATCTGGGACTTCATAATATTCATAAGATCACTTGCATTATACATCATAGTGTTTGTTGCACCGTAGTCGAAAATCCACTAGTGAGTTTTAAATCTGTCTTTATTATGGATTGAATAGGCATTTGCCAAATGTTTAGGGACTGAATTGAAATAATTTGGGGGTGTTTTGTCACTTTTAATAACGTTTGGTCTAAAACAGTTAGGGTTTGAGAGAGGAACAGTTAGGGTTTTCGAGAGAGGAACAGTTAGGGCCAAAACCCTGATGTAGAGCCATTCCTGTCCTCAATTTCTCTTTGGCCTCTCCCCTGTTCCTCTCTCGAACCTTCCTCATTGCGGCTAGGGTTTCCTCCAATCCCTACGATTTCGGCGAAGGGAAGGTCTACTTCGGGTGCTGCTAGACGCGAGGGATTCCTGCGATTCCTGCAATTATTTCGGTCTCGGGGTCTTCGTTGCCACCGCGGGTGCTGGTGGTCGTAGGGCTGCTCATCGCGATGGCGACACGGTTTCACTCCTTCTCCTTGTGGTTATCGTCCCACCAGTTGGGGTACCTAAACCGTCGGAAGCATGCCTTGTTTGTATGCGAGTCATTAGACAGTGAGTACACCTAAGCTTGTTGTTATCTGTTCTGGATGACGATCTGATGGTCCTCCTGGTTAATTCTGACCGACGTTGTGTTGTCCGGACTTCTTTCGTTGCATTGACTGCGGTTGTGGCCTCTATCGCGGTTCAATCACCCCTTGCTAGTAAGCCTTCAGCAATACCGGAACCCGATGATGTTCCGTCACCGGTGGCAGCCGCTTCAGTTCGCTATGGATTGTGGACCTATTCTGATACCATTGACACAAGTAAAACTGTTTTCTTCTTTTAATTAAACGTATAGATTAAAAAATAATGATCTTGGTACAGTTATGTACTCTAACTTATAGTATTATATGTTTTTTTTTGTCAAATAACATTCCTTATATTCATCCGCAAAATTGTGGTCGATCTTGACTCGAGTTCAATACATTATCAAAACTCAAAAACTGTAAAAGGAGGGGCGGGGGTCGAACAACCCAATCCCTAATCCCATCCCCCCAATAGCTTGTTTCGCTATCCAGTCCGCACATTGATTTGCGGATCTTGGTATCCTATTCCATGATATATCACGTATACTACCTGCCCTAAAAAGAGTATTAGAAGCTATAGTCTCGATTTGCCAAAAATTGACCGAACCTGCAATATGGTCGATCACGGTTGCCGAGTCGGACTCTATCTCCACCGAATGCCATCCATTCTCGACAGCGAGGCAAACGCCCTCATACACAGCTTTTGCCTCCAAAATTTCGATGGAATACGCCCACTCAGCTCGGTGCCTCCCACCCACGATTCTACCTTCATGATCACGAGCTAGAACCCCGATGCCCCCCCTGTCCACTGAGCCCACTCAACGCCGCATCACAATTGATTTTTATTGAACCCGGTCTAGGCCTAGACCAGGTTTTCTGATTGGCGTCCCTGCTTTGAAGGTTCTCCTGTCCGTCTCCTTTTGATTGTGACTGATCTGGTCGGTTCTGCGCCCTTGAAGGCTGGGTTTGCAAATCAGCAACTTCACGGGCCAGTTTCCTGACCGAATCCACCACTACCGACTGGTTTGGTATCTTACCGTCGAACACTTTCGAGCACCTAGCTTTCCATAAAGACCAGCAGGTGATGAGAATGGTATTCCAGTGGTTCTCCTTGTCCACCTTCGATCCCGATTGTTCGTCGAGTCTTTTCATCAGCCAATCCTCAAAGGAGACGCAGCCAAGCCCTGTTCCAGTGATGCCAAGTAGGTCCTCTCATACATTGTCAACCCAAGGGCAACTGATCGGAATGTTCGCGAGTTTCCGGAATGTTGCACATAGGACAACCGATCGGGAGCTGCATTCCTCTTCGCACCAGATTTTCTCTCACAACAATGGTATTAGAGAGGAGTTTCCAAGAAAATACCTGGACCTTTGGTATCACCTTCGATTTCCAGATTGAATCCCATAAGTCCGGAGCTGGATTCTACAATCTGCTCGCGGCCGTGGTCTGCGCCTGCGTCTGAGGGTGGCCCGGGTTTGATTTGATTTTATGGTAGGCTGACCGAGTTATGATCCTCTCATGTCTCTCGTGAGGCCATCGCAGCTCGTCCTTCCTACTTAACATCGGGATCGGGACCGCCAACACCCAGCTCGCTTCCTCCTCCGACACCGCCTGGTGAACCGTGCTCTCCTTCCAGCCTCTAGATGGTTCATCTATCCATTCCTCCAACTTGGTGTTAGCTTGGATTTGTGTTACAAGTCGAAGCCCGAGTCTCACACCGTACCTACCCGGTATCCATGGGTCCATGAAGGGTTGGATTGACTTACCATCCCCCACAGACCAGACATCACCTCCCATCAGCACCGATCTGCCCACTAAGAGGCTCGACCATGCCCAAGACGCTCTACTCCCCTTTGTTGCTCGTGTGAAGTCCGAGTTGAGGAAATACAAACCTTTTATAACCTGAGCCCATAACTCTTGTGGTTCGAGATAGAGTTGTGAGGCCATCTTCCCCAGCAGCGCATCGTTAAAAGCCTCAATTTCCCTAAATCCCAAACCACCGTCCCTTTTGGCCCTTGTCATGGCCTCCCATCGCATCCAGTGGATCTTACGATCCCCATTCTGCGCTCCCCACCAGAACTTAGCAATGAGCCAATTCATTTGCCCGCACCACGTTTTAGGCAGCTTGAACACGCTCATTGCGTAGGTCGGGATAGCTGCGATCACAGCCTTGATCAGCGTCTCTTTACCTGCACTGTTGAGGAGTTTAGTTCTCCACCCCTGCAATTTGTTTAGAATCCGGTCCTTTAGGAATCGGAGGGCCTCGCACTTTGACCGTCCCCAAAGAGAAGGAAGGCCAAGGTACTTACCCGGGCCCGACACCACGCTCATCCCGAACAGATCAGCCACTGCACTAACTGCCCCATTTCCCACTTCAGCGCCACTGAATAGGGCAGATTTTGAGAAGTTGACCCGCTGACCGGAAGCCCCGCAATACTCGTCCAAGGTCGTCTTGAGAGTCCGTGCATTATCCATAGTTCCCTTGAGGAAGAACATGGAGTCGTCGACGAATAGGAGGTGGTGGACCTTCGGGCACGAACTCCTTGGTTTGATGCCTATAATCTCCCTCCTTGAAACTCGTTGCTCCAACCGTCTTGATAGCACGTCCGCTACCAAAATAAAGAGATACGGGGATAGGGGGTCCCCTTGTCTTAGCCCCCTAGTCGGTCTGATCATGTCCGTCTTTTTTCCATTATCAATTACCTGGTAGGTAACTGTGGAGATGCAAGCCCTTACCCAATTGGCCCATTTGGGATCGAAACCCCTCCTTGTCATAGCTCGAAAGAGGAACTCCCAGTCGACCTTGTCGTAGGCCTTCTCCATATCAATCTTGATAGCACAATCCGGGTTCAGCCTATTAGCCCCTCTCCGATGACTGATTTTCAGATGGTGTATCATTTCGTGGGCAACTATGATATTATCCTGAATCTGACGACCTGCCACGAATGCACTCTGAAAAGGAGTTATCAGTTCTGGCAAGCAGGTTTTAAGCCTATTTACCAGAATCTTTGATATAATCTTGTAACCGAAGTTACATAAACTAATAGGTCGGAAATCCGAGGGGGAAGTGGGGTTAGGCAATTTAGGGATGAGGGTAATATCAGTATGATTTAAGAAAAGAGGAAAAGTACCTGATTGGAGGAAGACCTTGACCACAAGCCCAACTACTTTCCAGCTCCTTTGGAAAAAGGAACCCGCAAAGCCGTCCGGTCCCGGAGCCCTTGACCCCCCAAGTTGGCTTACAACATCCCACACCTCCCTCTCGCTGACTTCCTTCGTTAAATGATCATTCATCAAAGCCGAGATATCTGTTTGAAGGCAGTCCAGAATATCCCAGCTGCCCCCTCATCCTGTCGCCTGACTTCCCCCACAGCAAATAGACCCGAGAAAAAAGAGTGCACCTCCTTCATGATGTCTTCCTCGTTGTCAATCCAGTTTCCCTCGGAGTCCCTAATTTTAACTATCTTATTTCTTCTTCTTCGGTCTATGGTGGTTAGATGAAAAAATCTCGAGTTCCTATCCCCATCTTTAAGCCACCGAACCCAAGATCGCTGTCTCCAATAAGTTTCTTCAAGTTTCCATAGTGCGTGAATATTTGATTTTAGAACTCTTTGCTCAAGAAGCAGCTCCGTGTTTAGAACTCTTGCCTTGGTGATCTCAATTTGCCTTATGTTGTTACCAAATCGAGTTCTACTCCATCGGGTCAGATCCCTACGGTACCAGCCCATTTTCGAGTTGTACTTACACCCCGTGCTTCTCGATCCTCCTTTCTCCCATGCTGCCCGAATAACCTCCGAGTACTCCGGGTGGTGTAACCACATTTCTTCGAACTTGAAGGCTTTGTGGCAACAATTTTCTGATAGCTCAAACTTAACTGAGATTGGTGCGTCATCTGACACGATTGCCGGACCATGGATACATTGAGCATTTGGGTACTCTCTGTTCCACGCGGCTGTGTGGACAACAATTTGGAATACTGTTCAACTTTGACATTTTATTATGCCTTTTTTATATTTTTTTCTGACAAGTTCAAGGTTCAGCTTCATCCTTCATCTCTGATTCAAGTACATTGGAAATCTTTCAGCCATGCATGTGGTTAACAGGCCATGGAAGAAGCCAAAGGTTGCTGTTGCTGCTGCTGCTGTTGAGACACACAGTTTCACATCCCGAAGGTCAGGATCGATCGGAGGCAGAGTGCAAGGCTATGAATACGAGGTTTTCTTAAGCTTCAGGGGACCCGACACTCGAAAGGGATTCACGGACTTTCTGTACCACGCCTTCTTAGACGCAGGGATTCGTGCTTTTCGAGATGATGAAGATCTCCGAATTGGGGAAGAAATCGGCGGCAAGCTTCTTCAAGCAATTGAACAGTCCAAGATTTCGGTACCTATATTCTCTAAAAACTACGCTTCCAGTAAATGGTGCCTCAAGGAGTTAGCTTTCATGCTGGAGCGCAAGAAGAAGGGAAAGCATATGATACTGCCGGTGTTCTACGATGTAACGCCGAATGAAGTTCAGGACCAGACAGGGAACTACGGTGAAGCCATGCAGAAACATGAGGAGAAGTACGACAAGAAGATTGTTGAGCACTGGAGAGAAGCTCTAACTGAGGTTGGCCACTTGAAGGGGATGGATTTAGTCAAACTGGCAAATGGGTGAGTTTGTTTCTGGTATGTTGTCGTTTTTATGCGGTATGTGTTTGAGTTTTTTTTTTTTTTTCCTTTTGGGTTCTCATTAGGTATGAAGGACAATTTATGAAGTTAATAGTTTCGAAAGTCTTGAGGGAGTTGAAGAAGGATCAAGTTATTGTTACGTACAACTTAGTTGGAATCGATGATCATGTCAGAGCTGTCAAGCAATTGTTGCTACTTGATGCTGATGATATGCGGATTATAGGTATCTGGGGCATGGGGGGAATTGGAAAGACTACACTTGCCAAAGTCATCTATAACCAGATTTTGTATGACTTTGAAAGTTGTTGCTTCCTCAAAAACATTCGAGAAACATCGAGGTGCAATGGTCTTGAGTATCTGCAGAGCTCATTAGTGGCCGATCTCTCTATGTGTCAGAAGCCATATTTCAGAAGTGTTGATGAAGGAATCCGTGAGCTTGAAGAAAGGTATTGTGACCGGAAAGTTCTCATTGTTCTTGATGACATTGATGACCCTGACCATCTCAGTGCCCTGGTGATTGGTTGTAATTCCTTTGGTGCAGGAAGTAGAATTATCATCACAACAAGAAACAAGTATGTTTTAGATGGAGATAGAGTGGATAGCATATACGAAGTCAAGGCAATGACTCATGAACACGCCTTCAAACTTTTCTGCAAGCATGCTTTTAGAGAAGATACTCCACCATATGAACTAAGTGGTCTGTCCTATGATATCGTAAAGACAACGGGAGGACTTCCGTTAGCTCTTGAGGTCATAGGTTCTTTCCTATCTGGTAAAAACAAGATGGTATGGATAGGCACATTGGAGAAATTGAAAATGGTACCTAATGAAAAAGTCCAAGATAAGTTGCGAATTAGCTTCGAAGCGTTAGACCGTGAACAGAAGCAGATTTTTTTGGATATTGCTTGCTTCTTCATTGGAGAGGATATAAAGTACGCATTTCCCATGTGGGAAGACTGTAAGTTTTTCCCGAAAGTCGGGATCAATGTCCTTGTTGCACAATCTCTTATCAAGATTGGAGAAGGTGATAAGATATGGATGCATGATCAAGTTCGAGATCTTGGTCGAGAAATTGTTCGCCAAGAAGACTACGATGAACTAGGAAAGCGTAGCAGACTATGGCGAAGCAAAGAAGTGAAATTTGTATTGGCCAACCAAATGGTAAATGACAGTTTAACAAGCTCCTTTGCAATTGAACAACTAAAAACTAATTATTCTGCATTTTATCTTTTTGTTTATGTAACAGGGGTCATCAAATGTCAAAGCCATCCGTGTGAATTGTTACAAAGGCTGCTTTATGAGCGAGCAATTTAGAAATCTATTAAACCTGAGATTTCTTAACATGAATGGTGATGTACGTATCATTGGAGATGGTTCAGACCTTTTCCCAAGCTTGCGATGGCTAAAGTTGACAAATTCTTCATTGAATATCTTGATCAACTTACATCTCCCAAATCTTGTTTCCCTGGATCTCCGTCAGAGTAAAGTTGCAGATCACTGGAATAGTTGGGGCTCATCCCGGGTATTGCAAATTAGTTGTTGCTTCTTCTTTGATTTCACTATCATTTAGTTTACTGACTAATGAAATTCTTTTTTAGGGTCAGTGTTAATTATTGTCGATGATTTGAAAAAGACAAATGTTTTGCTCTGTTACAGATGATGAACTTGAAAGTCCTTAATCTTGGCTCTTCCCGAGGACTAAAGGCAACTCCCAATTTCTCACTGTTTCCCAATTTAGAGAGGTTAATTTTGTCTTACTGCAAACAGTTAGAATTGATTGACCCATCAATAGGCAAGCTAAAAAAACTGACTCACCTAGACATCAGCTTCTGTACTAGCATTCAGGAATTGCCAGATGAGCTGACTTCTTTGGTGAAGCTTGAAATTCTTGATGTAAGCATGTGTCTTATACTTACTCGGGTTCCAACTTCTTTTGGTCGGTTAGCCTCTCTCTCAGATCTTTCCCTTGATGGCACTGAGATAATAACACTTCCAGATTCCATTTCGTCTCTGACCAGACTACGCCGGATTTCATTGAGATGGTGTGTTTTCTTAACAAAACTTCCAGAGACCATTGGGAGACTTTCCCTTTTAGAGATCCTAACATTAAAGAAGACAGACATTAGGAGCCTTCCAGTAAACATTGCCCTTCTTTTTCATCTTCAAACTCTTGATTTAGAGTCTAATGATAGACTAGAGATTCTCCCGACACTTCCTGGAAGCTTAGCTACTCAGCAGATGGACAGACAACCCAGCTTGATCGCGCTAAATGTTTCAGGCTGTAAAAAGATATCATCTTTACCAAGTTTGTCCAACTTAAGAATGTTGAAAATTATGGATGCTAGGGGCTGCACAGAGCTGGAAAAACTTCTAGGACTTGATCAGTTGAATGAATTAGTGAGTTTGGATGTCAGTGGCTGTGAGAAACTTAGAGAACTTGGAGGACTTGGTGAATTGAAAGCATTAGAGAGACTTATCATTTCAAAGTGTGAAAAAATTGAGAAGCTTCCGGACCTATCAATGTTAAAACAACTAAAAGTATTGGAGGCCAATGACTGCATACTTCTATGGGAACTTGTAGGGATTGGTGAGTTGGAAGCATTAGAGAATCTTACAATTTCAGGATGCAAAGAAATTGAGAAACTTCCTGACCTATCAAAGTTAAAACATTTGGAAGCATTAAATGCTTGCAGGTGTGAGAAGTTATATGAACTAGCTGGTCTTGACAGCTTGAAAAAGTTGAAGATTTTGTCTGTGGGAGGATGTAAACAAATTGAAACGCTACCAGATTTGTCAAAGTTAGTGAAGTTGGAATCATTGAGTATTTGGGGATGTGAAAAACTTAATGAAGAATGGCTTATCGAGAATGAGGATTGTCTACAACAACTGAGATTATGTTTAGAACCTCAGGAGGTGCTGTGATCTCTTACCAAAATACATATCAGGGTTTTTCCATCTTCTCATTGGATTGCCAAATGCATATATAGTGGGTATAATTAACACTATTTTCCCAAATTTGATGGCAGATATCAGCTAAGGAATTTAAACCAGAGCCGCAATGTTCTCCCAAGCCAGAGGATCACGGTATGATTCATTACCCTTTATAGTTCATTCTTCAGACAGATGAAAAGTTGAATTCTGATATGGTTTTTGGTCTGAAAATATCGCAGATTTTTATGACTTATGGGGAACCTGGACGTCTTGACTAAGTGATACAGAAGGTACCAATCCATCAATGTTTGTTGCTTGGTAGGTAGTAAGAAGAGGGCAATTTTGCCACATTCTATAAGAGTGAAATAAATAAATAAAAATGGTTAATTGCTAATTTTCCCCCTAAAGTTTGGACCAAATTTAATATTCCCCCTTAATTTTTAAAATTTTAAATTTTAGTCCTAATGTTTGGACAAAATGAAAAATCTTCCCTTTTTGTCTAATTTCCGTTTAGTTCAGACGGAAATCCATCATGTGCTTGACATGTTTTTTTTTTTTTTTTAAATTTTAAATTACAAATTTACCCTCCATTACCCACCCTTCTTCTTTCTCATCTACTTGGTTTCGTTTCAATCTCATATGCATTTAGATTTGTCTTCTTCTTTACCCGCCGCTTTGCCATTTCTTACTTTCACTTAACCTTTATAGTTTAATCCAAATTCGCACAACATTCCTCATCTCTCTCAACACTGTCCTCGATGCAAATGGTACACGATGAAAAACCCTAGAGGCTAGACCAAGAAGACGACCATCATGGTACCCAAGAAGCGAAGGAGGGATTCTTCCAAAACAGAGGAAATGAAACGACCGTTTTCCTGCAAGTTTTCGATGCTCTTCTTGAGAAAATTGGGCAAAAAACAAATGGGTATCCAATGGTTAGCGGTTGTGCTTCTGGCGGCCGATTGCGACGGAGTCGCGGCTCGGCTCCAATCAGACGATCTCCGAGCAATGCTAGCTCTAAAGAAAGCACTGAAACTGACTTCCTCACTTGATTGGTCCCATGCCGCCCCTGCAAGTCGCCCAAGGTACAATGTTCTTCGAGCGGAGACCGCATCACGCGCATACAGATAGGCGGCCAAGGCGTGACCAGAGAGTTACCTCCCGAACTCAAGAGCCTCACTGCTCTGCTAAGGCTTGAGCTCATGAGAACAACCTGAACGTCGATGTACCGAGTCTAGCTGGGTTATCGCAGTTGCAGGTATAGCTCTACGTTTTTGTTCTTGCTCTACGCTTTTGTTCTTGCTCTGATTTCACTAGCTATACGCTTTTGTTCTTGCAGGTATAGCTGGGTTGTCGCAGTTGCAGGTATAGCGATTCGACCCGGAGCTCCGGTGATTATCAAAATCAAGATCTTCAAGTAACAGTTGAATAATAATGGATGAGGACGAGGACAGTTTTGTCACTTACAAAAATTAAAATATAATGTGCCTCATACATGATCCCCATTATGTTAGTAATAAACGGCCAGCAGACGAAATGGGGGGATTTTTTATCCGGTTCAAATATTAGGACTAAAATTTAAAATTTTAAATATTAAGGGGGAATCTTAAATTTGGTCCAAACTTTAGGGGGGACATTGACAATTAACCCTAAATAAAAATGAAAACTTGTAAAATAATTTGAAATAAATAAATAATAAACAAAACTTATGATATATAAATTATATTTAAGCCTAATTTATAATTATAGTTTAGCTTAATTAACTTAAAAAATGAATTAAGTGTTAAAAGATAGTAAACAATAGTAACTAAGTTAATTAAACTGAACTAAATAGATAGTAAATGTATATTTGTTTTCACCAATAATTAAAATGTATAACTATTTAGTTGATTTCTAAATTAAAAAAATACATAAAAAATACCAAATTTTAAACAAAAGTTCTAAATGTGTATACACTCGTGTTTATTGAGACAAGTTTTTTGAAAATAAAATTATAATACGATAATATTATTTTTTTAAAAATTAAATATATAAATATACATGTCAGTTTTTTATTTATGTGTTTATAATTATAAAATTAAATTAAAATGATACTTTTCATAAAAGTTAGTAAAATAATTATTTAATAATGCTATTTAGCAATTATTATTATATTTGAAGTAAATTTTTTTATATATATATAAATAAATCTAATAGTATTCTAAATAGTGTATATCCATATATAATTTATTAAGTTATGTTTGTGTATATAATTTTAACATATGTTTAATTAAAATAAATCAATAAATAATAGGAAACAATTAACTATTACTAAATAAAATGTTTATAAATAACTTATTTTATAGTTCTATTACTAAATGAATTTAACATATATGTAATGAATATACTATAAATTAGGGGTGACAATTTATGACACGACACGATTAAACGAACTGTAACAAACTGCATTTTACACGATAATAACACGACACGATTACTAAGCTTGTCTAAACAACTCTTATACGTTTAAACACGATTATTAATCGTGTCTAAACACCTCTAACCTGCAAATACATGACAAACACACGTTTCAAAACGATTAATTAATCGTGTTGTGTCTAACCATGTCTAATCGTGTTGATTCTAAACGTGTTTAATCATGTTGTGTCCAACTGTACACAAAATTAATTTTTTGAAATATTGAACTTTGAAGACCTTACTTTTTGAAATTGAAGTATAATAATAATAATTTTAATATTGAACTTTGAAGATCTTACTTTGTATATATGAATTTGTGTATATGTTTGCTTTAAAGCGTATATGAGTTTGACCTTAACGGATCCCGTGTCTAAACAACTCGTACGTTTAGACACGATTAATGACTTGTCTCTTTAGACACGAGACATGTTTAGACACGTTTAAGATTTATCTGTTTAGACACGAGACATGTTTAGACACGACACGACACATTAATGACACGACACGATTAGACACGACACGATTGCCACCCCTACTATAAATAATAAACGTTATACAAAAACGTAAATTGAATAATATTATATTAATAAAAAAATAAAGATATTTTCATTTTGTAAGTTGAGTTAATCATATCAATATAATAATAAAATTAAAGAGTAATTTTGATTTGATTTATTTTTGTCAATTAATATAATAATTTAAATTTTATATTAAACTATATTTAAGACACAATAATAATAAATAACATAAAAATTAAGTTGAAAAGAATGCATTAATAACATATTAGTAAATGTTTATATAAATTTTAATATATATAATAAAAATATTTTTAATTTAAACAATTAAAGAACATTTCATAGATAAATGCATAATGAATACCTGTAAGTGTTTTTGCTAGAAAGAATACCAGTATATTTATACAAACATTTAACTACATCACAAATTATGTTGAACTTAACTATAAAAATATAATAAAACATTAATTATTTTGTTTAGAAAAAAACACTAATAACATGTAAAAATATAAATTTACTACTACTATGTCGAATATTATATATATTATGCATTGTATAAATTTAATATTTTTCTTATTATAAAATATAATTTAAACTAAATAAAAATAATACATTTAACTTACTGTGCAAAACGAGGACCAAATATCTAGTATATAATAATGATTTTTTTCAAAAACTATTGATGCCAAAAAAATTTGAAAAAATAAATATTGTTAAAAAATAATTAGAAATCTATGTTTAGGCGCAACTTCACATGGTTGCGCGTATTGAATAGGCGCTACATGTGGGTGCACCTATTCAATACGTGCTACCAAAAGTAGCGCTTATTGAATAAATGCTACATGACAATACTGTGTTTGTAAACACGCTACTTGTCGTAGCGCCTATTCAATAGTCCCCCAAATAAAATCTGTCCGCTCGGTCTGAACCTGAATTCTTCCCAGCTGTTTCTCTCCATCTCCCTTTCTTCTTCCGAGATGTCTCCATCCTTTCAGCTTCCTCCGACGACTCAGTCGTCTCCCTCCGTCCTTTGCCTTCCCTCCTTCCGCCTGTCGGTCCAGCCAAGCTCCGGCGTGCCCCCGAATTGCTATCGTGCTTCGTCGGCCCTGCGCTCCCTGTTCAGGCCTTCCCCCCGAAGTTTCGTGCCCCACCCACTACGTTGTGCCCCCGAATTGCTGCCCACCACACCACCATCACCACGTCGTGCCCCAGCCTCCACGCCGTGTCCCTCCGACGAAGATCTGTGCATTCGTTTGTTTTTCATATATGATGCATAGTATTTATGCTTGTGCTAATTAGACATGTTAGTAATAATTATTTTACTAATTATTTCTATTATTAATAATTATTGTGCTAATTAAATATATTATTAATATTTAATTATATATATTTTAATTATTAGATAATGATTATTAAAACAAATTGTGGAAAAAATATAAATCGTTAGAAATTAAAAATTCATATTGTTTAATTGTAGAGTTATCATGCGCCCGCACGTAATTATGTCAAGTTAGTCGTTTGGTCGAAATGTGTTAAACGTTGGTCTTTTGGACCCATCTGTCATTTGGGGACAATATCAGCATCGTTTATCGGATCTAAGTGGTAACTAACAGATAACTTTTCGATGTTTAAAAATGGAAGAAAATATAATTGCAGAAGATGCTAAAGTCATTGTGCAAGTTGGTTTATGGGATGTGGTTATTATGTCACATCCCAAACGGTCATTGGCGGCTAGAGACACACACATTTCATCTCATACATGAGGAGATGACGATCACTCTCGAGGATGGAGCTGTCATACTTGGACTTCGTATACACGAAGATGCAGTGACAGATGAGTATGCACCTGAGGAAGACATGGATGCTGCAGGTCTGGAATTGTTGGGTCTGAACTTACAACGTTGTAAAATTTTTGTTATGTTGACTACGTTACGACATCATCTTCTTCATCAAAATCTTACCGTCGAACAGCAAGCGAGGACATTTATCCTCATGATAATCGATGGTGTTGTTTACAACGACAAAGAAAGATAATGTGGCGTTAATCTACTTACCACTACTGAGGGGTTTACAAATAGCAGCTCATTATAGTTGGGGTTCAACTGTTTTGGATGAGACATATCGAGGATTGTGTGAGGCATCTGAGCTTAACGCTGCAACATTCTCCGGTTGTGCCATCCTATTACAGGTATTCCATATGTTAGTATTGTATACATATTTAGACTTGGTATTACAATTTTATTAATTTTTGTACACTAAAGTTATGGTCGTGGGAGCACCTCCACTTTGGTAGTTATGTGCTTCACGGTGAAGTGCATGCTGGAAAGCTACATCCCTTAGGATAAGGGTTGAGTTTTTTTTTTATTGATTGACCGTGAGAAACATCTTATGTGGATATTGATGAAATGTAGATATTTTTCTTAATAGGTGGTCATTTCTAAAAATATCGTTTAGTCACCAAATTAGAACTGCAAATTTGGCGTACTATAGGGATGACTTGGAGTTTCAGTCAGATGATCAGGTAAAATATTTGAATCAATATGCATAGGGATGTTGGGAATATTATTAACCTTACTGAATATTTGAGAAAAACTGTCAATATTAGGTGACATGGATGGCGTACAGTGCCTTTAGGTTAGTTACTGCACCCCCTGTCTGTCATGAGCACCCCGAGTTATTCCGAGCGAGGGTGTCACTTATCCATTTTAATGTTGTCGAGTGACACCGTCCAGATAGAGTCATGTGACAATTTGGAATGCAGAAACACATTCCAGAGATAACACATGTTGAGGTTCAAGAACATGTAAGGCTGCATAAGATATCACGTAAAGGTCTGCAGGAGGAGCGTCATTGGGCAATAATGCATCAAGATATGATTGCACTATGGAACAACCGTGTTGATTTTGTACAGCAAGAACGTCAACTGTTGACGAATGTCACGCAGTATATGACTTGGTATCGACGAATAACCCGTTGATTCATCACGGCTCCGTTTCCAGAGACAGGTACGACTTTACGGGCTCATCAGCCAAGAGCTCCGTTTGTTCCTCACGGGGGTCAAGTAGAGACAGTGGTAAGTAACTACGTAAACATTACTTATGTACATTTCATCAAATTGTAATACCTGACAATTCATTGTTCTTAATATTGCAGATGGGCTTTATGGCTAGAGGAATTCACCTAGCACGGAAAGCTGCAAAAGGTACCCTCAAATTCACAAAGAGGAATTTCAAATTACTTGGCAAGTCTTATTTAGAAACTTGCTGGTCGTCTTATGACGATGTCGGCCAACTACCTGTGTACGAAGAACACATTCGACAGTCGGATGAATTAACTGAACGTGAGCAGCGGGGACTACCACACTCATGGTATTTTGATCCAAGCAGTGGTGGAGGACGTGCTCCAGGAGCACCAGGGCATGGATGTGGTGTCATCGGTGAAAGGTCAAGTAGATAGTCATTCAGATTGTCACGTAAATTTAGAGTTGTTGAACGTCGTAAGTTACAACCCTCTTCAAGTGAAGAATCCGATCAGGAGGAGGTTTCCGAGTAGTTTAGGGTGTAATGAGATAATATTGTCTTGTATTATTATTAACTGCGTTAAAGAACTGTTGCATTCATCTTCTTTGTTATTTAGTTACTTGTCTTAATTTTTTAAGATTTTTTTGAGAAACTTTAAAATATGTCATTTCTTACAATTGACCCATTTACCCCCCCCCCCTAAAACGACGTCAAATAGAAGATGCTAATTTTTTTACTGTTTTATTTTTTGCAAACAATTTAGTGGACATAACAACTTATATAAAAAGAGTAATGACACTGGTCACTGGTTACATGAAATTTCGACCTTCACATTTTTCTTAAAAATTGCAACATCGTCCATAGTACAACTATGTTAAAACAATAGTTAGAATAACAAAATATATACTCGTAAACGTTATGAAGACTAACATGGAGTTTTACATGTCTTCCAGTTATGTCCACTTACACCGTACTTAGAGCAGTTGTTTCTCCTAGGCAAACCTTGTGTACATGTCATTATGAATACGACTGGATTTTCTTCTACCGCGCTTTGGCCTCCACCTATCTGGATCATGAGTGTACTTTGGAAGATCAAACTGTGGCCAACAATATTCGTCTATTGGTTGAAAACATGGAGAGTATGCTCAAGACGAGCCTGATTTGAATATAGCGGATCGAGGTAAGGAGCCCATTGCATCCTTGCCTTAGTGAGTGTTGTCATTCCATGTGAACATGGGTGATGATATATTTTCCATAAACCACACTCAAATTTTTGGTCCACCACGTTAACCGTATAATTCCCAGGAGTGGTCCAACCGACACCTTGAACAAATATACCAATATCACACACCTGGAAAACACCGCGTTCTTGACTGAACTGGGTAACTTGCATCCTACCAAGTTGTTTCAATGCCCTAGTAATGGTATTTTGGACAACGTCAGACCATACCTTCAATTCCTCAATGGAAACCATTGCTTCGTGTCGATGCTTCAAGAAGTACGTATTGGATCTCCAATAAGTTAGTTTGACTAACCCAGTCAATGGTAATACCCTTGCGCCTTTCAAAACTCCGTTAAACACTTCAACCAAATTCGTTGTCATGTTTCCATATCGAGCTCCTCCATCATACGCTAATGCTGATCGCTTAAGTGGTATATTGGATATCCAACCGATGTACTTTCCATCATGGAAATTTAGTAGATTAGCATACCAAACATCAAACTTACGCTTATCAGGGGTACTCGCAATTATGTACAGCTGCCTTTTCAGGATAACACTTTTGAAGGTGTGATTGAAATTACTTGCTAGATGGCGTGCACAAAAGCGATGTATTCCAATACCATATTGAGCATATACATTCTCTACTACGTTAATTATTGCCTTGTGACGATCAAACATTAGACAGACATATCGATCCTTAGTGACGATATCCCATAGATGCTGTAAAAACCAATTTCAACTCTCGTTTGTCTCTCCATCTAAAATACCAAAAGCCAAAGGATATATTCCATTGTTACAATCATATGATATGCCCACAAGCAATTTTCCATTGTATTTCTCATACAAATGTGTCGCATCTATACTTATAAGAGGCTCACAATGGACAAATCATTCAATGGCTGGCCCAAAGGACCAACACATCGTTCCAAAGGTTTCTACTTTAGTTTCAACATTTACTATTTTGGGCATGAAATCATAAACTGTCTTAGGGATATATACTGTCATAGCTGACAGTAACCTAGGGAGGTTTACAAAGGCATCTTCGTGTGTTCCGTATAAAGACTCCAGCACTACTTGTTTGGAGTACCATGCCTTTGAATATGAAATTTTCGAACCAAACCCATCCTCAACCATTGACTGGATTACTGAAATTTTCAGACCCGTGTCAGATAATACTGAATTTCTAATCAAAGACGCTATCAACTTGCAATCGATGTTTTGGTGTCATTGAATGAGAACTTCATTAGCACATGTATGTGCAGAATGAAGTTTGGAAATTCTCCACAATCCAGTATGCTTAAAAATACCTCCTCTCAATGACCACAAACAATTTGTAGGATCAACTTTACACTTAAAGACAATTGATTTTGGATTGGATGACTCAACAATACAAACCTTAGAATTTGCTATGTCTCATTTCCTCACAGCGGCAACAACTCATCCTTACTATTTAACTTCATGTTTGTATTTAGGAAACTTTCATTTGTAGGTTCCTCAACATCCATAGACTACTCATCCCTTGATTGAAAGTAGTCAATCCAGTTACTATCAACCCAATTCGCAACAGTGGGTTGCATCATTTGCATGTCGTGTGAACTACTTCCACCATGGACACCTCCATGTACATTCTCAGAATTCTCGCCAACCTCAAACACCTCTTGGTTGTCTTCATTAACGTGACCTGTAAATTGCTCAATATATGGATCTTCTTCATTAATCTAAGGGTCACCTGAGAATGCATCAACGTCGACATCGTCATCTGTGAGATTATTGGTGTGACCATGCAAAATATTCACTGTCTCATGATTATCAGAACTGTTTTGAATCACATTGCGTCCTCTAGTCACGCTAAACACAATAAATCGACTAGGAAAACTTAATTGTAAAGCGAAAGACAATGCACTTTGCGAACAGATCCGTACAAACTTGCAAATTCCATTAGTATCTGTAAATTTATATGAAATGCTTATTGACATGGCTTCAACATCCGTCCAACCGCACTTCATACATATAGTTTCCTTTAGTCTACAAAGAGAGATATCCAAGGTAGTTGTGGTAATACTTGATGTACCACCCACATAAACCTCACTACCATTCTCAGACACTATTTCGTCATCATAGAAGCAAATGATATCAATCTCTATCATGCTTGATCCTAAAGAATTAGTATTATAAAAGTTCTTATCTGATATGCTTATATTTTAGTTAACTTAATATTTATGTAAATATAAATGCTACCACTTTTTTAAAAATTGGTATTATATAATATACAAAAAAAATAACAACCTTAAAATAAGTTTACTGGAGATTTGCATGACGAACAAACAAGGGAGACGGTGGGCAGGAGCTGATTTAACCAAGGGAGAGGAAGGGCAGGAGCTGATTTTAAAGAGCGGAAACGAAAACTATAATAATTGAAAGAAAAAAAAACTGTGCTTTACTTCCTAAATAATTGGATGCACGTTCAATTTATTGGACACAGATTTGGCAAAACACGCTACCACGGGTAACGCGTATTCTAATAAGCGCTACCTGTGGTAGCGTGTATTAACATTTTCATAAAAATTATTTGGCGATACTTACTTTTTTCAATTTTTTTTCTGACATCAAAAGTTTTTGAAAAAAATCTATAATGAGGCATTTCGATGAATCCAGCTTCATTATTGCCTTGACAGATAAGAAATGGACTTTCCCTTATCCCATAATTTTTAACTAAATATATAATTTCTCTGGGATTATTGTTATTTCATTGTCGATTAAATCAACCAAACCAAATATGACACGTAGTGGGTCCTCTTGCCATTATTCTACTGCAATAATTCTTTCTAGGAAGAATGCCCATGTTGTGGCAATTTCACCGAGAAGGTAATACGTTACTCTTACCGTACGTCCTTATACAATTCTCAAGGAACTAGGTTAAGTAGTTGGAGCAACTTTTAATTTATTATAAATTCGTATACAATAAGTTCTTGTCAATAATTACGTCCTCAATTAAAAGCCCATACAAAATGAACACCTAGGAAAAAAATGTCATATGCAGATAATAAAGAACTATTAGACTGAATTACTTAATTTACTACAGATATGATCTTTCAGTATTACGATACGTGGTGTATCATTATGAAATTTAGTTTACCAAAAGACTTTGTACAACTTTAATAACTAAATATATCAAACATATTATAAAATAATTTATTATGTATGTTTTAGAAAACTTTAAAAGTATTGTTGAGAAAGAGGGGGTGGGAAGGACTCGCATTTATACCATTGGACAAGGAAAAGGCGTCGGCTAATAACACCTAACCTATGCTGAATCAGACAGTGCTCCATTTAGGCGAACTCATGCGGTTCTGACATGCTATCAGGCCAAAGGCGAATCTCTTCACAATCTGTAAGACCAACATCATTCGAAGGTGGATGACCCACCCCTCCCGTTGGTAGGGTGGAGGATAAAAACTCAGGAGACCGAAAAACTATAAAAATTAGTCATAAACTATCCCAAAGGTGTGTGTCGAAATTAAGATTGAGACTGATTGAGCATTGTTTTTTATTAGATCAGTTTTGGGATTTTCAAGTTAATTCTTGATTGGACTGAGTTCGTTTCAATTTTACCCAACACTAGTTGTAATATATTTGCATTATATTTAGTTAATATCTTTGATTGCACATATTTAAGTTACTATGATCTAATCACATTTTCGAGCTTCTACATTGTACTTCAGTAATTTAATTAATCAATTTTATCATGGATATATTCGTTTTTTGTTGTATGATTCATTTTAGTTAGATTTTTTTAAAAAAACAATTGTGTATATTTTGGACTATTGACCTAATAATACACAAAACCAAACGGTATAGACTGAACCCGTTTCGAATCAAACAAGACCATCTCAAACATTTTTTTTATTAAGCTTGAAGTATCGGTCGGACATTTTTAAGGAAAAAAATAATTTGACCAGCTCAAGCTCACTCCTCACCATGATCTTTTTGTCCATAATCAAAAGCTACTGTCCACAACTCTAGATCGTTGTACACCGGGAAATCTCTCGGCAGGAAGTTTAGGGTTTCCATCTGGAGTATTGTGTTCTCTTCCATAACTTCAAAATATTTTTTGATTTGCTACTTTTGAATATTTCAAATAGAAAATGCTCTAAATAGGAACAAGTAAAGAAAAATATGAAGAAACGAAGACGTTGAAAATTTCACTACATGAACAGAAAAATGCAAGAAAGTTGGTAAAGAAACATTGGAAATCAAAGTAGGGTGGGTAGAATTCATGTATTTATAGCTCTTATGTGTGACTCGCACTAGGACCAAACCAGAATATTAATAAAACTATTTCACTAAATTACATATAAATACTTTTACTATTAATTCATCATTAAAAAACGTTTACAATTGTTTTCAACGAGTTTTCATATTCTAGAAACATAATAAAATTCTATTATTATTAATATTAATAAATATATATTTTTAAAAATAAGAGTAACTAAATAATCGTTCATATAATATAATGGTCAATCATCTTATTTCTTGATTTGTTCTTCATCGTTGAGAAAATCATTTCAACAAAAACAATGTTCATTAGCAAGATCAATACTAATTTCACAAGCAAATACACTAGTGGATACACAATATGTCTTTTCTTTTCAAGTAAATTTTGAGAGAGCTCGACATTGCATTTGTGATTAAGGAACTCGACACTTAACTTCATATTAAAGATGAATCTATCAAGTTGTTTGGTAAACTTGAAAAAACAATCAACCTCTTTGAATTCTCCTCTCTTGATTCAAGCACATGCCACATGAAATTTCACCACTACCAAACTATTCAAACATTTTAAAGCACTTATTCTACGAAGAAGATCTTTTCGCTTACTCGAAGATCCTTCCACGTTGGTGATCTTAGCTATTGTATTGAAATAAACAGCAATTTGATATTTATTTTTGAGCTACGACTACAAGTACTAATTGCAGTTGATAAGCAAAACAAACGATAAAATAATCATAGAGGTTCTTCTTCATAATCGAATTTTTAGTCCATTTAACTCACATTTAATGTTACTTGCCTCATCATAATCATGGTCATACAATCTAGATATGCGTAAGTTATATTTGAAAGTGGCCATTCAATTGCTACTTTGAGTGATAATACATCTTTATCTCAAACATGCACAATGCCAAGAAAGTGTTTCTCTACGCGCCCTTTGTTGTCTTCATATCTCAAAATAATTGTCATTTGTTCCTTAATTGAACACATCTCTAGATTCACCCGTTTATACCGCAGACAGGTCATCCTGAAGATCTCTAATAATATCACATGTAGATGCCATTGTCAATGCTCGAACAAGTTCTTTTTGGGGCATTGATGTCATCTTTGTTACAAATCTAGATAGTTGTACTATATTGCATTATTCTTAATTTGTAAGTACTAATATGCAGAATAACCAAAATTCAAGATCATCATACAAATCATTCATATCATCAAAATTAACCCTGGATTGAATAAATTAAAACTGAGGTCTATGAGGTGCACAGTTTCCTTATGACAATTTTGCACATCCTTACCCGCAGGTTCGTACTTAAGGGTTCATGGGACGATCACCTCCCAAGATACAATAGTGTCGTCAAGTAGAAACTAGCACGAAGTTTCTCCAAACCGAACTAAACAACTACTGAGCTCATACGACCAAGTGAACACAATATTTAACACGAAAAACAATGTCAAACACGACAACCAGAAAGACTATAGAAAAGATTTTCATTTTAGGATACTTTATTTTTTCTTGAATTTTAAAATGGAGAAAGTTCTCCTATTTATAGTATTGAAATATTGATGAGTATGTGTAAATACTCCATGTGGTACAATTTTCATTCATCTTTTAGGGTTTACATAAGCTTTGGCCTAATTACAAAATCATCCTAAAGTTACAAACTTTCACAATTTGACTCATTTTCCAACAATCTCTCACATCAATGAAAATTGATGAATTACTTATGTTAGTTTTAGTTTGATTTCAACTATTGACACCTTCATATAAGATATGTAGATATTAACCTTTGAACCTTCCCTTTTAAAGTTACATAGACTTTACTGGTTAGTCAGTAAATGTGACATCCTTGAACTATATGTCGTTGGTGTAAATGATGATATAACTCACGCATGTGTCTTCCTAGTATTGTTCAATTTTTGCATTAATTTCAGTTCTGGCCATGGGACATTGCTTGGTTCTACAAGCATATCTAAGAATTGCGCTTTCAACAATTTTTTTCAAAATGACCCATTTTCTCACTTGCATAAGTGATTCCTTATCTAAAGAGATACTTCATTACTCTACTGAGGTTTCTTGATTTACGAATCATTAAAAGCATTTGCTTAGCATTATCCACTATCATCACTGTTTCTCAACATAGGGATGGACTCGGGGTTAAAATTCCCCACAGTGATTTAACTCACTCTTATGATTATGTTATCCTTTTGAACCTAGATATTGAGATCTTCAGTCAACTAGGTTAGATTTTCCTTCTTAGAAGTGTTTACTTCACGGTCTTAAGTCTCATTCCTCTTGCTCTTTATTTAACCATTTGATTAGCGGATTAGCTATATTATCCTTCGACCTCACATAGTCGCTCGTGATAATTCTAGTCGATATCAATTGTCTAATGGAATTATATATTCAACGTATATGCATAGACTTAGCATTATACATATAAGTTTGTGTCATACCAATCGCACATTGACTATATCAATGTATGCAGATTGCATGCACCAGTTTTGGCCACCTCAAAAAAACCTAAAGAAAATAACGTAGTCATTCAGACTTTTCATTACCTTTATCCATTTCTATAAACTCAGATTCCCTGGTGGATTTAGTTATAATTGTTTGCTTTGAGGATTTCAATGACACAGATGCACCTTCTAGGGTGAACACGAATCCTCCTGTGGAGTTCAAGTCTGTTGATGCATTTATCCAATTAACATCACCATAGCATGTTATATCAGTTGAATATCTTTTATAATGCAACCCCTAACTACAAGTATATCTCAAATACTTGAGTAATTTTATGATTTCGTTCCAATGATCAATACTTGAATTACTCGTACATCTACTCAGTACGCCGACAACATGCACAATATTAGGCCTAATGCATATCAACAAGTACATTAGACTTCCAATGATCCTTGAGTACTCCACTTGAGAGACACTTCCAGTGATTCATTGAGTACTCAAAGTCGAACATATTTTTACGGGATTTAATCATTTAATTGTTACTTTCAACAATAACATGTCATCAACATATTGACGCAAAAGGATGTAACTTTCATTTGTATCTTTCATGTAGATGCATTTGTCATATTCATTTATTTTAAATCATTTTTCCATAATAACATTGTCCAAAAAATATTATGTCACTACTTCAGTGCATGTTTCAAACTGTATAGTGACTTCACCAATTTACAAACTTTCTTTTCTTGCCCTGGCAAAGAAATCCTTAGATTGTTTCATGCAAATTTCTTCTTTTAAATTTTCATTTAAGAAGGTTGTTTTTACATTCATTTGATGTATTTTCAAATTTTACAATGTTGTTTTTACATTCATTTGATGTATTTTCAAATTTTACAATGTCGTTTATTGTGACTATCATCTTTATGGATATAATTTTCGTCACGAGAGAATGAGTGTCAAAGTAATCAAGGTATTCTATTTGCTTGTAAACCAAAAAGAGCATCATACTCGTCACCTCTATCATTGTACCATACCTTAATTTTCTTATTAAGTTGTTTCTCAACTTTGTATTTGTAAAGAATGAATTTTTCATAACTTCATTTTACTTTTTAATAAGTATACATATCAATATTATGTACTAACATCCACAAAAGTGATAAAGTACTTATTACCATCTCTCGTCTACACACATTTTAAATCACATACATTGTTATGTACTAACATGCCCTTGTTAACTTGCCTCAACACATATTTCACACTTATGTTTGAGATCAATATGAAATGTAGTAGGCTTGTTCATTTAGATTGGTTCGGTCGAACTAGTCTGGTTCTGGTCTGGTTTGAATCGATTCAGCCGAACTAGTTTTAAAACCAAACTAGTTTTTTAGGCTTTAAGTAGACCAGTTCAAAATAGTAGGTTCAATTTAGTTCGTATCGACTCATTTTTTTATACTGGTTTATGCTTAAATTTAAATCAAACCACTTTAAACCTATATAATTTTAGAACCGGTTTGAAGCAAAATAAACCAAACTGATATGAAATTAAACCAAACCTAGAGATGTATTCAATAAACCAAACTTAAAGATGTATTGGACTATCGTATGTTGATGTTGGACAGGATTTCAGTTGGTTGTCGAACATATTTTCAGTCGGTTTAGTGTGTTGGACCAGATTTTCAGTCGATTCAATTTCAGTTTGAATCAGATTATTTTCTAACCAAAATTGTTATTAAAAAAATAGATCAGACCAGTTCGAACCATACCAGTTCTGTTTACCTAAACTAGACCTTTTTTTTAAGAAACAAAAAAAGTACTGATTTTTTTACAAATCAGACCAGTTTAGTTCTGAACCGGTTCGAGGTTGAACCGGTTCATGAACAAGCCTAAAATGTAGGGATATGATTCATGTTAATTAACACTTTCCAGGTATCATAATTAACAATCTTTCTACCATGCCATAGATTAGCAGACTCAATCAAGTAAGCAGAAAAATATATTCTTATTCGTATTCATTCTGACTTGACCGTTATTACCATCAACTTGAGTATATCCCCACATTCATAGCACTTGCCCATATAAAATGCCACCTTTAGTGAGTACAAACTTATCAGACTCAAACACATGACAAGAAATGTTTCTTAAGCAACGACCTGACACCAAGTTCCTACTGATGTTTGGTACATACAACAAATTCTTTTGTGAGATACTCCGACATTTGAGTATAAATACAAATGTTTCACTATCTTTAACAACTTCCAGAGAGTTCTCTACTCTTACTTGAGGTACTTTAATACAAAAAATTGTTATTTCATTGCTACTCACACTATACGTGACTCAAAACTTGGTTAAGTTTTTCACTTCCATCCAAATTTTAAGCATCACAACACGAGTTTAGACTCAAAATCATATAGACTTTAATCACCTCAACATCGATATTAGTCCTCATACCATCATTTTCCCTCAAGAAAGTTTTAAATTATTTATGGGTATCCGAAATTTCATTTAGACTGATTCCTTGGTAGTCAGAGGGTAGTAGTGTCCCATTACCATTTTTTTCTAGACAAAACCACAAGGTTCTCAGGTCAGGGGTGGACCACTGTTTCCACTTCAAACTCGGTCCCTTAAACAGAATCTCCAAAATTTAACTTTTATGTGGATCACACCGTGATGATTTCATCATATTCAGGTTCATATCAAACATATAGATGTTTTTGCATGGACTAATCCAACTGGACGAATCAAAGTTAGTCCCCCATATGAGCTCCATAACTCGATCGTTGCCACGATGGAATGTGAGACTCATTTCAATTTTCAAACGGGACATCAGTTACTTGAGTCAAATTTCAGTACTGGCTCCTTTAGAAGTGTTGCCTTTTTCTTGGTTTATTGGCACTACTTCTCAAGTGCCTCGTCCTTTCCCATCAACACAACTAATTGAGTAGCGAGCTTCGCCTTTTTGAGGGAGGCCTCCTTAGCCTGTGCCTCATTTTCCATCCTCAAGTTGACATTTCACGTGTCTCAACTCTGCCTAGCTTGGCCTCTTGGGTGGCGCATTTACGGGGAAATTACATCGTTGTCGCCCCAACCTTCAACTAGGAAGGGATGATCTGTAACAAGGAAGAAAAGGAGATAGCCAAAATTTGGAGAAATTACCAAAAGAAAAAAAGAAACACAAATCGAAGAGCTTACATTAGCTACGACGTTGAGATGGCATTGCACCATTTCGTCCAACGACCTCACATCTAAATGCAGGGAGCGATCTTAAGGAGGAATCATCCCCACCATTAAGGGAGCAAACTATCATCAATAGTGAGATAGTTTTCCTCCACCAATTTCACCTTCCTCAGACGATACCATGACTCTCAAGCCTAGTGTCACCTTGAACTGTCATTTTCCTCATGGATATGCTTGGCGAGGTCAAAGCGAGGATCTATGTTATCTACCTTTCATAACAATCTACCCTATTAAGACTTCAGTAGTTTGAAGACTCCGCGCGTGATGGCTACGCGTTGCTCTCCCCTCTCTCCAGGTTTGTACCTGTGAAAGATGCCCAGCCGCAACACCAACACTCCTTTCAGCTCAAATACCCCACAACATTAATTGGCCTTTTCATTTAAGACAATCACAGCATACCAATGGAAGCTGTCAACTCCAAGCTCCATTTGGTGGAACCGTAAAAGCCATGCAGACTAAAGAATAAGGGAACCCTAAAACCTGAGTTTTGTCCAGTTTGTTCGTGTTTTTTTTTTATTTTCTTCGCCTCACCCAGATTTCTTGCTACTGTGCTATCTTTCTTTTGATTGTTGTTCAAGAAGGAACGACCCAAGTGAAGGTGTCTGGATTGGAGCCGCAATGGCGACGCATCCCAGCTCCGGTAATGGTCAGACCTCCGGAACGCTGGCCTGCGCCTTGTATCGGCCCCCACCACGGAAGCCGGATCGAGAGTCTTTGGCAGAATCGTATCAAAGAGAGGTATGAAGAACTCAGTTGTTCATAATATTCTTAGAGCTGCTTGGGGTAGATTCGAGTCGATTAGGATGACAGATGTAGATGTAGATGATAAAACTATTGTGTTTGAGTTCGAATCGGATAGGGATAAATAACATGTTTTGGATATGACACCATGATCGGTGCAGGGCCACTCGTTGAATTTAAAGTAAATCATGACGAATATAAGCATCGAGGATATTGATTTCAACATAATGCAAATGTGGATACAAGCACACGGTTTGAATATGAATATGTACAACTACTAGAACGCCCACCAAATTGGAGACTCGGTAGAGAGATGCGTGGGAATAGAGCCGCCAAACACGATAAAGCAGAGACCGTTCCTAAGGGTGAAGGTAGAGATTGATGTTACAAACGCATTGGTAGAGAGTTTCCAGTGGAAAAACTCATCTGGTCAACAAAAATGGGCAACCATTAGGTACGAACGCCTATCCGATTTCTGCTATGGGTGTGGAAGGTAAGGCCATACCTCACAATCATGTGATGAGGAGATTTTCGTATCCGAGAGGAAGCCATAATTCCCTAAGTACGACCCGTGGATGGTGGGGATGAGACAAAGAATAAACAACCGTGTCATCCAAATCGATGGGCATAAGAACAATATTCAAGCGCAAAAGGGCCCTCGAAGGAGAACATGAAGGGACAGGATGCAGCGGGCCTCAGCATCCGAACGAACAGGTTCGTCATCCGGGGTATCAGCACAGAACAGTCGTTGCAGAGGTGAATAATACAGCATGTCACATGATTTCCTGGGTATTGAGGGACACATTACACAAGGGGCTGAGTTGCACTCACAGGCAACCTCAGAGCTTGACCCTCAGCACAACACACACCGGACATTCGATCTCAACGTGGCTCCGGGGGAAGAGGTCCAGCAACCACTGCAGAACACCAGGACTCCCGACCTTGCAATAGAACTAGGCCTAAACTATGGAGAAGACGTAGAAACGTCCCACAGGAACCCTAAGAGGAGACCCGATCATCCATGCACCAGTAACCCTAACCTTGACCTACACAGCCATCTGAATCCTTACCCACCCGATTCATGCCATGTGCCTCAGCGTGCCATACAGAACACCACACCGGTTAAGGAGGGCAACATCAATGCTAGTAATCTCACAGCATTATCCTTGGACCAACATATACTTCATAGGAGCTCCCCACTGGAGCTCGATTAGAAACCTACGCCAAACTTCACGCCCTTCCAGTGTTATGAAGTCACTTCCCAAACAACAGTGCCTTTCCCAGGCCCGGACTATAGCCAGACTTACGCAATGCCGACAGACCAGAGCCTATCTTCTAACATGTTGCCCTACTAGGTGAACCATTTCAAACCCCAGCCTGCAATACCAGATACCAGATACCAGATACCAGTGCCTACTCCTAACCCGATGCTATACCAGATAAACCAATACAACCCCTTCCAACAATTCAGAACCCGGGATCGGACATCACCAGGACCTGCCAAATGTCGTCGGACTACAAACTTTTTGCTAAAGGGGATCATGTGGACCAGAGTCACCTCGGACAGACACAGGGAAGAGCGGACCCGGACTAAGTGGAGTGGAGGGGGATAAAGAGGAAGGGGTTCCACGGTAGTGGAGGGGGGAAAGAGACAGGACATGACAAACGGGCTACCAAAACAGACGCAAGGGAAGGTAAAGTTGGAAGGGGTCCATCATCGACAGATGGAATAAGGGGAAAAAATATAATGAGGCTAAAGGGGTTAACCCAACAACCGCGAGTAAAAGGCAACACACAAACACGGGTTATGGTGTCTATCCCAGAACAGCCACACGAACCCAATGAGTCTAATTAGTTAGAAATGTCAGGGGTTGGGGTCTTCAACGACAGTTCGCTACCTAAAAGACCTAGTAAGGAGGACTCAACCCGCGATCATCTTCCTCATGGAGACTAAGCAAGTTGAGGCCGCCTGCGAATGGGTACGGAGGGAAATGGGAATGGAGAATGCATAATATGTGGTGCCGATAGGGAATAGTGGAAGCGTAGCACTATGGTGGGCAAAGGAGGTATCAACCATTATATTGAGAAAGGATAGGAATTTCATCGATTGTAGAGTGGGTAACGGCATATTTGGTGAGGGGTTCGTGGTGACTTGGGTCTATTGCGACCCAAACCGATCGGCTAGGGTACTTAATTGGGAGACACTTCAGCACATACGGCATAATAGAGTTGAACCATGGATTTGTGCCGGGGATTTCAATGATATTACACACCAGACGGAAAAGGTCGGTGGGAGGCGCAAAGAACAATACAAGATAGATAGCTTTACGTCACTCATAGAGGAGATACACATGGAGGACCTAGGATACAAGGGGCAAATGCATACATGGTCAAATAACAGGAGGGGAGCAGACCGAATTGTGGAGAAACTGGAAAGGTACTTGGGTAATAGGACTTGGTGCCAAAGATACCAGAGTGCACAATGCGTTAATGAACTTTCCATAGGCTCGGACCACTCACTGGTGGAGCTGATCCTCGACTTCACGGATGTTAAGGGCCGAAGGAGATTTCGTTTTGAGAATATGTGGTTGGAACGCCAGGAATGCCTCGAGCTAATCAAATTGACTTGGGATAGATCTGGGTCGCCTAGGTCCATAGACGACTTGGAACGGAAGTTTGAGGACTGTAAGAAATCACTAATTGAATGGAGTAGACGGGCTTTCAAGCACAATGTGAAAGAGATTAACAAAGCACGAGAAGTTCTCTAAGCAATGGGAGGGCGAGTCATGGATGAAAACGAGCAGGGGGGAGAGACCCCTAAATCACGCATTGACGCATTATGGAAACATGAGGAGATATACTATAGATAAAGGTCGAGAGTGAGATGGTTAAAGGAGAGGGATAGAAACACGAGTTTCTTTCATCAATCGACAATGGCAAGAAAGAGAGGAAACAAGATTATTCGGTTACGAGGCGAGGATGGGGAATGGGTTGAAGGAGAATGTAATATTGTAAGTATGGTGTACAATTTCTTCAAACTTCTATTCACATCAGAGAGGGGGGCAAACACGACGAATAATGTCATCGGAGAGGCCTTGAACTGTATACCGAACCAGATATCGACGGAGATAAACACAAAGCTAACGAGTTTGGCATCTATGACCGAAGTGAGGATGGCAACGTTTCAAATAGGAGGTCACGAGCTCCGGGGCCGGATGGTTTTTCGGGGTCCTTCTATCAAAGAAACTGGAGCGTCATCGGTCCAGACATCGTCACTTCCGTCGACACTTTCCCGGCAACAGGTATCATGCCATCTTTCTTGAACCAAACAGATTTTACTCTTATTCCTAAAAGTAAAAATCCATGATGTGCTTCTGATTTTAGACTGATAAGCCTATGCAACTTTGGTTATAAAATTATATCCAAGGTACTGGCAAATAGACTGAAAAGCTATTTGCCAGAACTGATATCACCTAACCAGAGTGCATTTGTGGCAGGCAGAAGAATCCAAGATAACATTGTGATTGCCCATGAGATGTTCCATTTCCTAAAGACGATGAGAAGAGGAGGGGGGTCTATCGGAAGGACGAAATGCGCACTTAAGATAGACATGAAAAAAAACATATCATCGGGTGGAATGAGACTTTCTCCTGGAGAGCCTAAGGAGGAGAGGATTCTCGGATAAGTGGACTCAGTGGATCAAAGCTTGCATATCAACGGTAACGTACAGGGTCAATGTAAACGGGAAAAGAACAAAGGTAATCAGACCGACCAGAGGACTGAGACAGGATGACCCCTTATCGCCCTACCTTTTCATCATTATGGCTGACGTTTTATCTAGGATGATGGAGTCATAGGTCGACCAGGGGATTATTGAGGGGGTTAGGCCGAAACAAGGATGTCCTACAATACATCACTTATTTTTTGCCGATGACTCCTTATTCTTCTTCAAGGGAAACACGGGAAATGCGACGAACCTCAAGAGGGTGTTGGATGACTATTGCGAAGCGACTTGCCAAGCGATCAATCTAGCCAAATCGAGCATGTTCTTTAATGAGGGGCGGATGAGGACAACATAAGGGAGGTATCCGGAATCCTCGGGGTAGGGAGTGTGGCGAATCTGGGGCTATACCTAGGCTTGCCGACCATATGGGGGAGATCCAAGCGGGAGGCGATGAACTTTATCAAGGAAAGGTTCCGGGGAAAGATCAATGGATGGAGGAACAAACTTTTGAACAACGCGGGCAATGAGGCATTGATCAAAGCAGTGATCACTTCAATTCCGGCATATGCTATGGGTATCTTCCAACTACCCAAGACATGGTGCGCCGAGATAAACACGATGATTGCAAATTTTTTGTGGGGATCAAAGGAAGGGGAAATAAAGATACATTGGAAGAGATGGGAAGTGATGACGGTATCAAAAAAGGAGGGGGGGTTTCGGGTTCAAGAAGCTTCAAACCTTCAATGCGGCCTTGTTGACAAACATGGCGACGCGGGTGTGATCAACGAGGAAATGGTAGTGCAACACCAACGGAGTCATGGCAGCACATATGGAACGCCAAGGTGTCACAAAAGGTAAAAGTGTTTATTTGGAAACTACTTGCTAATGCGCTACCGGTTCGTGAAAGTTTGGTCAGGCGTGGAGTCCCTATCTCGGCATCATGCCCAGACTGCGATGAAGAGGAGACATATGCGCATATGATCTTCGGGTGTGGCTGGACACACCAAGTATGGAAGGAGGTGTTGGGGCTGCAGACTCAGGACCATCAAACATAGGCCACAGATCGCATTCTGCAGGTTACGGCGCACGGACAGCAGAAGGCGGACTGGGGCAGCCGGAATAGATCTTCAGCACCTGACGAGACATGGAAAACGTGCATGGTTACTTGTTGGGCGATCTGGAAGGCTCGTAGCAAGCTTGTGTTCGAAAACAAGCCACCGAATACGGGAGGGGTCATAGTCGAGATTAGCAAAACCATGTTGGAGCTGCAAATGGCGAGAAGCCGGGACCAACGCGCCACTGCGACAGTCCGAAATGCTTTGCAGGGGCGACACAAATGGAGGAAACCGATGTCAGGTATGATCAAAATAAATTGTGATGCGGCATGGTGTTCGACTACTAGGATCGGGGGAATCAGTGTGATTGTGAGGGATCACTGGGGGAACATATGTGGGGGGTACTCATGGAACCATTTTGGGAGGCTCAGTGGAGGAAGCGGAGGCCAAGGCGATCCTAAAGGGTTTGAAACTCGCGATCGATAAGGGATGGAAAAACATTGTGGTCGAGTCGGATACGGAGGTTGTCATTAACCACCTTAAAGGATATGACGCCGTGTGGAGAATACATGTGATAGCGTCCAATGTCCTAGCCTTGGCGTCATCTATTGGGAATGTATGTTGGGAGGTCATCCCGAAATGGCAAACCAATATGTGAATTATATTGCTAATTTAACACAGTTAAGGGTGTGTTCGTTGGATTGGGTCGAAAGACCCCACCCGACCTATGTCGTTTCATTCCGTTAGACCTTTCTATGTAATGGGTTTGGTTTCATATATGGAAATTGAATATTGTTGTTGACCCCCCAAAAAAAACTTTAATAACACATAATTTTGCTCCTAAAATTTAGATTGATTTTGTAATCGAAGGAGAAACAAATAATAAAATCCGAGCTTTACTTTCTGATTCAAGAGCATCACACAAATTGAGGACCAAGTCACCGAAATCCAACAATAGTTTAATTTTGTTTGCTGCTCTGATTATTTAGACACTTTAGTTCATATGAGTCACACATAATAAGAGAAGCCAAGGATGTGTTTTTTGTAATTTATCATGCAATGAACATGTTTCACTAACACAATAAATTAACAGTAATTAGTTATCTGAATTTAAAAATAAAACTCTTAAATATAAGTAATTAAATAATACAAATTTGAATTAAAAATAAATATCGGCAATAGTAAGAGATAAAGAGACTAAATATATAATTTAACTTTAATTATATAATATTTCACCATCGAATTTTCAACCGTTCGGCGTTCACTTTTCATTTATTACGACATATAGTGTCTTTCTTACGTATGTTTATCGTTTTCAAATTCATCTATCGATATCCGGTTCATGAATGTAAGAATCACATCTTTATAATTATAATTCATATATAAATACACATACCGACAAAATGGAATTGTATCGAGAAATGTATCATAAATTAATGAAACACAAAAAGGTATTATTCGCACGAGCTCTTGCCTTTGTCAACAAAAAAAACACCATGTCAGTGCTGTGTAGTGTGTACTTTACTCCTTTCGAAGAAGAATCTGCCATTTTCGAAGCCCATAAGGAATCTTCCAATTTTCTACGTATATAACTTTGAAACTTATCTAGCATTGAGTTAAATAATTAAGTGAATTTTCACAGTTTAAATAACTTTTTAAAATAAATTGCTAATTGGATCTTAGTAGGGCTGACAATGGTGCGGTGAAAAACTCATAACCACGGTTATAACCGTTACTGTTTAATATGGTTAACCGTACTATTATGGTGCGGTGCGGTTATGGTGATGAAATCTCTACCCATAATGGTTATGGTATTTGAGTTATACTCATGGTTATAACCATGGTTATTTTATAAATATAATAATTATTTATTATTAATAAACTAATATATATATATTATACTAAATTTAAATTACAGCATAAAAGTGAAATCAATTGATGATATTGAGGAAGATGATGATTGATAGAAACAAATACGACAAGTGTGAAATGGTTAGGGGTGTTGAATCATTACTCGTTATGGGTGTTTGTTGAATTTTAATGTTAATTCAGTAGTGTGAATGTTAATGTTGAATCATATGAATGTTGAATGATGTTAGTGGTAATGTTGAATGATGTTATTGCTATATATTTTTATTGTTGGTAATATAGATAGATGTAGTTTTTAAAATTAAATTTTCGGTCTTTTATTATATTACATGTGGAATAAATATGGTTATACGGTTAAAACCATGGTTAATAACCACAGTTATTTTGATGGTTATGGTATTGAAAATTGTACCCATAATGGTTATGGTTATGGTTATGGTATGTGGTTTAAAAATATGGTATGGTTATGGTATTTGACATACCCTGACCATACCCTAACCATTGTCAGCCCTAGATATTAGGAAAAATTGTGAACTTGGGGCAATTTTTCAATTTATGTCACCGGTCAAAGTAATTTAGATGGATTTAGCAAATTGTTATTTTATATAAAGTCATCGAACAATTTATTTTAAAAATAAATTTAAGATTTTTTTTTTTAAGAAATATATTTGCAAATTCTGTAGAAATTAAAATTCTGTAAGTAAAAAGTAATTAACCCTTAATTGTTATGTTTGGAAGAATGCACATATAATGCCGATGGAGCTAGCGTAAGCACGGGAGATTCAAAACAGACATAGTTAGTTAATTAGTAATGATTTGATCAAAAAAAAAAAGTTAATTAGTAATGTATACTACATAAATAAAAAGGTGTAGATATTGTTAATTATATACCTTTTGCATGGGTAGTTTCGCCCCCAAAAGTGGTGCTTACATACATTACATTACCATTACATAGTTAATTTGTTAATAATTAAACTAATAAAATGGGCACGCTTCTTCTCTGCGGCGCAGTCTGCTCCTCCTACATATGAGTCGGTCAGTAGCACGGCACATGATGTTTACATCATTTAAATTAATTATTTAGAAACATACGAAAAAAATAATGACTCCGACAAGCGTCATGGTCACAAATAAAAAGTGAATTGGCCAAAAAAAAAAAAAAAAAGTGATAAATACTTTTTTATGTTTAAGAACTTATTTAATAAGTATATATATTATTATTTTATGTAAATATTTAAATACTACAAAAAGTGGAAATCATGCTAGTCTCATTTTGGTTATTATTATTTCACTAATAATAATTACACCTTTTGATTACGTTCAAAGCATGCTTTTGCAAGCTTGGTCTTTATTGAGGTGGTGATTATATGCAGATGGATATAATAATTTGTCTATTACAATTTACAAGATATAATTTTGTCTTCATATTGTTTTCAAACTTTATATTTACCTTAATTTATTTCATATTTCTATAATATATTATATAAATAAAATGAATATTTTCAGATCCATTTAGTATTTCTTTATTTCATACTTGTAATTTTTCATATTTTCATTTTTTTAAAAAAATATTGAATCATTTTTATATTAATAAAAAAACAGAATTAATTCTTTTCTTCTTTCTTTTTTTGTGCAAAAATAAATTATTTATTAATGATATCATCATTTATTAAACAGAAGAAGTACTTTAAAATCAACAAAATAAAATATATTACTTCTAAATTAAACAAAACATTAAAAACAATTATTTTTCATACTTTTCCTTCCGACTCTTTTTTTTGGTCATTTTCCTTCCGACTAACATGCTTGTGATTCGAAATTCTAAAACAAATATTACTTTACCCATCAAGCAGGCAGCACAGCGAAAGACGCCACACTGAATATTGTGACCGGTATATTTGAAAATTAAACAACCTTTTTTATTATTATTATGTCATGTAACCTTTAATTTTGATTATGTCATCTAATGATAATTTGACGTAATATTTAAACGTGGGTCCCTTATCATTAGAGGATAGTAACGTACGTTCAGTGTTATCAGAATCGGACCAGCGGTCCGACAAATCAGATCCCTATCCGATTTGGTTCAGATAAAAGACTATTTTGTAATAAACAGTGTTTGAACCGGATGATTTTGGTAAAACAGGTCCCTTTTTAAAAAACTGAACTTGAAACCGACCAGTTTTTAAGCTAATATTTTTTGGACCAAACGTTTTTTTGCTTTTTTTCCAGATCGATTGGTTTTTAGAATATGTATGCATTTTCAGTTTTTTTGCTTGTGAATAGTGAACCGCACATCGAACCGGATCCAATCGGTTGGACCGTCTGAACCGGGAACCGGCCCCCTCACCAATTCAAGGTTCGGTTCTGATAACACTAACATTTATATATACTTGACTCTGGCACGCGCTACACGCGTGCACGTTGTCGTCGTTTGTATTGCGTGAGGTGTTATGAGGATAAGATCGACCCGACTCCTAGGATAGTACAGGAATTAAACACTTGATTAAAAATATTATTTGAATTGTAAAACAAAACTTAAATTACCTAATATAATGAAATAAAATTAATTTCGTTTTAAATATTTTTAAGAAATTGCTCAAGCATCCGAGAGCAAGAAACGCTACTAAAGAGGTTTTCGGTTGCTCAAGCAATTGTTTTAAATATTTAAAATGAAATTAATGTTAGTTCATTATATTAGGTAATTTAAGTTTAGTTTTACAATTCAAATAATATTTTTAATCAAATTATTAATTCTTGTACTATCGTAGAAGTCAGATAGATCTTATCATCATAACACCTCACGCAGTACAAATGATGACAACGTGCACGCGCTACGCGCGTGCCGGAGTTTAGTATTACCATTAAGAAAATACACTTAAGTGAATTCTATAATTTTATTTTAGATTGCATATGAAAGTTTTTCTATAACTATTCAATGAGTTGATGAAAATGGACTCTTAGATAACAATATAGATATATAAGCAATATGATTAGTAGTAAATGAAAATAGTATACTCAAATTATCAAATACAATTGAAGAAATTTAAAATGTATATCTTCCTCCTAACTATAACAAAATTGAAAAGTTAATTAATATAGCTAAATGAAAAGAATGTAATCAAATATAATTAACGAAAATTATGATGCACATTTTTGTCATTACTATAACAAAATTTAACAATTAATTAATAAATTTAACAAAATATTTTGTAGACTCCGTTCGAGTACATATATTGACAATTCTTTTGAAATTCCATTTCTTAATCAAAATTTTTGTTGGTGACTACATATAATATTTTTGTTACTATGCATGAGAAAGTAATATATAATTATTTGTTACTAAGAATATGATCAAACAAATATATGTCGATATTTGATAAGTTGGCTTTGCGCATTGTTTATAGTCACTTTTAGTCATACTAAGAGTATTTTCAATCACATACTATGTCATACTATTTAATGTCATACCAACTATCAATTAATGTCTGACCTCGAGCTTTCTATGAGTATTCATACTAACTATTACAACGACTATTACAAATCTACCAACATCAACTATTGCTTAATGCTCGATCTCGAACTTTCTATGAGTATTTTACTCACATACCATGACATACTATCTAATCTCATACCAACTATTTCTTAATGCCCGACCTCGAACTTTCTATGAGTATTCATACCAACCTCAAACTTTCTATGAGTATTTTCACCCCGACAACATCCCTAGAATTCAGTCATATACGCTTATACCATTTGAGATTTAAGACGTACGTTCATAATTCAGAGTTTGTCAATGAATGCATTCAATATATTCTTAAGATATATCTTAACACACTCACTACCATGCCTATAAAACGACGACTATTACAAATCTACCGTGACAGCAACATCAATAAATTCCCAATAATTTGTACAAAAAAATAAAATTAGATATTTGATCAATTTTTCCAGGATTTGAAAATCTGGGTACTCTGATACCTTCGCCCTCCCTCACCCTTTCTTTGAGTATTTTACTTTCGAAATTCAACTGACCTTTCTTTGAGTATTTTATTTCTGACATTCCTAGGATTTGAACGTGTGCATATTTTACTCCCAATATCCGACTGACCTTTCTTTGAGTACTTTACTCCCGACATCCGACCCGACATTGCTTTGAGTATTTTACTCCAGACATCCGACATTTCTTTAAGTATTGACCTTTCTTTAAGTATTTTATTCTCGACATCCCCAGGATTTGAATCTGGGCGCTATTACTATCTTTGATTTAAGACGTACGTCTTAACCAACTGTCTCATAAGTCCGAACATGGCAGTGAATACATTCAATATATTTTTAAGATATCGTAAAAATCATGTCTATGAAACGATGACTATAAAAAATCTACTGTGACAACATCAAGAAATTACCAGTAAAATTTGCACTAAAAAATAAAATTAGATATTTGATTAACTTCTTCTTTATTTTTTATTTTGATATTTTCATAGTAATTGTTTACTTTAATATTTTCATAGTACACAAAGTAGGGGTGAGTTACGTATATTCATATTTTAATTTTAGATATATTTGGAAGGTAGGGTTCAGTAAAGAAATTCTTATAGAATCTAAATTTGACCAATTATTTTGTAAAGATAATAAATAATAAACCCTAAAAATTAACAATGAATTTTATAATTCAGTAATCCGTAAAATAATATTCCAACACATCACCGTGGTTATTTTAATTTTGTAGTAAAATATTTTTATTACTTTTTTCTCGATACGTAATACGTAAATTTTGGATGATATTAGTTTGGAGTAACAACATATTAACAACTTTTGGCAAAATTTGTAAGAAACCTAACAAAATATTTACTATTTTATTAAAATAACTTTGTCAAAGTGTTATAATAATTTGTTCATTAATATTAATAATACTAAAAAATCTATAAGTTTTTGAATACATTTTAATACTCTCATTATTTGAAGATACTCTATAATACGTAATTATCATTATAAAAAATGTATACATTAACCAAATATTTTCTTTGAATTTGGCTTTAATTTTTCAAATTTGATTATTCTTTTGTATTTATCGCTTCGCATAATAGGTTATGTATATTCAACATATAAATATACGTCAATTTCGATCGATTTTAATTATATTTTAATAATTTAAATTTATAGATGAAATGCAAAAAAACTATAACTTCTTGGAAGGAAATAGAATGTTTTGGAGAAAAAAAATCCATATAATTGTAGAGACATTAAAAAGACACAACTACCAAAAAACTATGACGAGTTGAGAACATAATATACAATTATCATTATCATGTAAAAATGTAAATGTATATAAGATAACAGATACAATAATTAAATGTGATTTATTATTCCACTCTAATTTAAATTTCAAACTTGATTGTATTGTACATATTAATTATTTATTACTTCAAATAATAGATAATTAATATTTAACATATTAATTCAATCCTCAGTTGTACATGAAATTATAACGTTTATAAATGATCAAAGTCTTTAAATTCACTGTTATCTTAGCGTTCGATAAAGAGAAAATATAATTTCATTTGTTATCGAGATATACAAAAAATGGTGCATGAGAAAGGATGGAGGGATGGTGATGGAGAAATATATTTGTGTGAAAAAAATTGTAATGTTGCAAACGTGTGTAGCTGACTAATACATATGTCTCTTAATTATTATAAAATCATATATTTGAGTCTCCGTGCGTTTAAATTTTTTTATAACATTTTGATAATACATTTAAATAATAAAAATAGTCATGATAAATATAATCTAATTAGATTAATAAAGATTATTTTCTTAATTTAGACAGACGGCGATTACAAAAACCAGTTCTGCGTTAATAGTGTGATAAAAAAATTATAATGTTGCATATGTGTGTAGCAGGTTAATCCATATGTTACTTAACTATAAGATCATATATGTTCGAGTCTCCGTGCTCTTAGATTTTTATAACATTTCGAGAAGACATTTAAATGACCAAAATAATCTTGATAAATAGAAACGAATTAGATTAGTAAAGACTATTTGTATCATTTTGTAGACGACGGTTAAAGAAAGCAGTTCTGCTCTAATAATATAAATATATAATTTAGTTATACATGTGTAATTATGAAAAGTAATTTTCTTTTTTACAGTTTCTCACTTTTTAATTGATATAAGTCAATCATATTTTTTTTTCTTTATAAGTGACATGTCATATAAGTCATTTTAAATTTATCTAAAATTCTCATTCATTCTCAAATTTTTTTTTTATTGTCAAGATAAATTACAAAAACTTGTTCATTTCGATTTATTTCACATGTATATTTATGATTTTATCTTAAATATATTTTGTATAGTGAATTTTATATAATACTAAAATGCATAATATTATAATTTATAAATATCAAGTATGCAAAACTTCAAATTTTCTATTAAAACTTAAAGATACTAATTAGAGATACATTTCATCTATTACCATAATAATCAAATGCACATGAACATCACCTACCATAATATAATTACATTTTAATATAAAATTTAACACTTGAAGAATAATAATATCAAGACAACTTTTAACAATCTTAAAAAATTGTGTTTATAGATTTATAGACTCAACATATTTAGACAATTAAAAAAAAAATATTGTATACAGAATTACAACATAAGAGATTGTTATATTATTAAAAAACAATACCAATGTTATTAACAAAATTATATTTGTATATAATAATAGAATTCATAAAACCGTAAAAGCTAAGTTACAAATGAATTATTTTTGAAAAGTATACGACACTAATATAAATATTTTTTTAAGTTAACTTGTAAAAATTAATTAGCATTGTATTAATGATTGTTAATATGATTTTTATTTTGATTCATATATTTTTAATTAATATTCTGAATAAATGCACTCAATCTTTATATTCTATAATATAATTCGTAACATGAAAAAATATGGAAAAGTTACTAATAATATTTTTTAATTTATATATATATATACTTAACTTTTTTTGGTACAATCTTAAGTTGATTTTTTCCTGAATTAAAATTATTTATAAAATAAAAAACTAATATATAATATTAAAAAAACTTATATATAATACTTGATTTTATTCACTTAATATTTAATATACAAAATAATATGTATTGCACAAAAAGCTAATCATTTCTTTAAAAACGTATTTTATGAATTAATACATTTTATTTGTGAAATTGAACATAATTAAGTGAAAGTTACTATTAGTCAAATATTTATATTTTAGTAATATTTCAACCTATTCGTTAATAACTATAAGACAGTAAAAAAAGGTATTAAACATAATTTAAAACCATTAATTAACATTGTATCATTAATTATTGATATTTGTTTTTATTATCGACTTATCATATATTCAATTATTTCTAAAAACGAAATACCTTGATGGCCCAAAAAATAAAAATCACTATATTTAAATACCATTCGTATTTCGTATAATGGAAAGTTGGAAACACAAGTACAATTATTATATCTAAAAGAAGAGATTTTTTACTCATACTCTTAACATTTTGTTAAAACACAATTCAATTATTAAACTTAAATTTAAAGCTTTAATGAACATCTTATAAATGATTATTGATCTCTGTTTTTATCATTAATTTATTTACTTTTTACATATTTTTTAGAAGAAAAAAAGTATAATTAATCTTTGTATTTTATACTATTATCTTTATAATGGAAACTTAAAGTGCAATTACTATACAAAAATATGTTTTTAACATAATTTTTATATTAAATAACTAATATATGATCATCAAACATTTATATATCTATAGTATTTATAATATACTATAGATCATTATCGCTTGATCATTACTACTCATATATTTTTTTAATACACTTAACTTACATTTATTGCTCTAACTACACAAGTGGATTATTTATTTTTTATATAAATTTTGTCTAATCAAAATTAAATTTGTGATTATCCTATAACAATACAATACTTTATCACTATACTATCACTTTTATAGATTCTTTACAATTGTTATTAATTATCTTTTCAAAATTTAATACATTTTTAGGGTTGGTCAAAATTAGAGTGTATGAGTATTTTATTATTTAATCTCATAACTTGAAGGTTAATAAATCTTTATAATACACATACACATACACATCAATACTCAAACAAATAATAAATTGTATTGTTTCTTTTTCAAATATATTTGAGCTTAAAATCTAAATAACACTTCACACGTGAGGAATAGGTTAATCAAATATCTAATTTCATTTTATTTTTAAAAATATCACTAAAATTTTATTCACGTTGCTACGATAGATTTGTAATAGTTGTTTCATAGAAATGGTAGTGAGCGTGTTAAGATATCTTAAATGTATACCAAATGCATTCTCTGACAAGTTCGGATAAATGAGATAGTTGGTTAACGCGTACGTTTGAAATCTTATATGGTATCAAAGTGTCTAGGTTCAAATCTTGTCGACTCCGGAAAAAAAAAATACTCTTAGAGCAGGGGTAGATTGAGGTCGGTATTGGCTAAGGCGATGGTCAAAGATTGAGGTCGGTATTCATCGGCAAAAATTGATATCAAAGTGCGCAGGTTCAAATCCTGGGGACGTCGGAAAAAAATTAGTTGGTAGCCTAATGTACTTTGTAATGACACAAGACTGATATGTTTGGATTTTATGTGTAGTCGCTTTTATGCAAAAGTCTTGGTAGACTATATAAATGAACCAAAACATTTATTTCTAGGTATCAAATAAATCACAAAAATGCTCACTTAATTACATTTCCAAATGTCCTGTAAATTGTTTTTAGTACGGATTAATATTATGATGGATATAAACAAAACACAAAGTTAAATTTTTTCAAACGTCTACATATATTTTTTTAACCATGTTTTTAGTCACGGTCTGTTATATATTATTTTATCATGTGACGCCACACAGTCAAGAACAAAAGTTATGGTTGAGAAATGCGATTTCGAATGAATTACATGTATAAATACTCAAAATTTAGTCTACATAAATGTTTTGTTACCTAGATCAATGAACTCTTAAATTAATAAAGATGTAGTTGTATATCTTAATTTTCTACAGTAGTGTTTCTTAATTTAAATTGTTTTTTCGTTGATTATTAATGTTCTTTTGTATCACTATATGTAAGTATATTGTCTTTTAAGAGACTATTTATACTCATTGAATAGTTATAGAAAAAATTGAATCAACATATATATATATATGTGTGTCATTTACAATAGTAAATAAAGGGTTGTATCTTCATAACATGTAGATATATCTTATACCTAATCGCTCGAGCAATTTCTTAAAAATAATTATAGTTTTTAAATTGTATTTCATTATTTCATGCAAATTAATTTCAGTTTTCCATCAATAATATTTTAATCAAATGTTTAATTTTCGTACTATTCTTGTATTATCCTAGAAGTTAGAACGATCAAATCATAACTTCGTAACACCTCACACGCGACCAACGACGACGACGTGCACGTGCGTAGAACATGTCGTAGTCTAGTATATATTACATATATTCTTACATATTAATTAATATCAATGTTATATACCTTAAAAATTGAGTTAGAAAGCATAATATTATATTACTAATAGTATACATCTATTTTTAGCATTACATCTTGATATATTATATTAGTTATATATATTTTTATACATAATTGTTTTTTGATATTTTAAAAAATTTATAATTTATTTTAATAATAAGTCAAATAAAATTTTTACTCTGTGAACAAATTGCGAGTCAATTTTCTAGTATTTCTTTTACTGAGTTGGAAGTAGTGATAAGGGTGAGCAAAAAACCGTACCGAGCGGTCTAGTTCGATTTTGAGACCGCGATCGAAATTTTCGGTCCTTTTATATAGGCCTTGAGATCGAGACCGGGACCAATAGGATCGTTTGATATAATCGTGGTCCGGTCTTAATTTGGTCTAGACCATTTGGATAGAGAGAGAGAGATATGTCATTTGTATTATTATTATTTTTTATCTTATAAGTGTTATTTTTTAAAATAAATAAAACACAGAAGTTAATTTAAGAAAACATATATTAAACTAATTAATAAATAAAATTTTAAAAACAATAATTAACAAAATAAAATTTAATTAATCAATAAAACAAATAAAATATAAAACATAAATTAGTTTAACAAAAATAATTTTTGCTATAAAAATTAAATACATACATATAATTATAAATAAAACTATATTTTTTGACACAATCAATAATTGGACCAAAATAGATTATTTGGACTGTTAAAATTAACAAAACAATTGTGCTTATTTTGTATTTTTTCGCTATAAGATTTTATTATTATTATTATTATCAATTTGAATTTTGTTATTTCTGTATAAAATATGTAATATATTAAAGTAATAATTTGGTTTAATTGATAGGTTTTCATTTTAAATCAAAATAGACTGATTAGACCGTTTTTTTCAAAAATATTTTGAAATCGAAATAACTATACTATCCTATATAATTTAATATCATATTATAGAATTATTTAAATTGCTACAATAGGATATCATCTAATATAATTTATTAATATTACAATAATTTATAATTGATGAAACAATTTTTGTTGAATTTATATTATGAGTTTTTCCAAGCGGTTCTTTTATAGTTGATTTTATTGAAAAATAAATAAATATCTCCCTTAAAAGTGCCACATATATAATAGTAAATCACTACAAAATATTTAATGGTCTCCAAATGAATCTCATTGTCTTAAGAGTCTAAGACTAAAATAGGAGAAAGACAAAAAAAAGACCAACAAATCAAGATCAATGATTTTGGTCTACAAACGGTCCGACTTTTTTGGTCTGACCGTGGTCAGTCATGACATTCATAGTATTTTCACTCAGCCCTAGCAGTGAAGATTAGATGGTAAATACGAGTAAACAAACAAAATTAAAGATGATTAATATGAACAAAAATCTACATTTACTTTCTCTTTTATAAAAGATCTATATAAAGACAACATCGTTATCTACACATTACAAGTTAAGAACTTTAAAATTTTACTCTTTAAAGTATACTGTTGTGTTTGGCAAAAAATAAAAAATATATACTGTTGTGTTCTAAAATAACTAAAAAATGATAAATTTAGTTAAACTTTTTATTTGGGTTTCCTTAGAAATTCTTTTTATATTTTCAGTAGAGGAAATATTTTAAAAGTTTTTTTCTTTTCTTTTTAATAAATTATTATAAAATATTAACTTAAAAGGTAAAGTGATAACATTTTTACTTTGTAATCCTTACATAACTATTGATGATCTCTCTATTTTTTGTTTCCTTTTAGTTTTTTTATCAAGTGTAAATTATTGAATTCTCTATTGACTTACTGAGTTAGTAGATCCTCTAATACCCCAAGCTGTAAGTCTTCTCCAATTTTATGAGTTGTTTTTTCGCGTCCTATATATTTACATAAAAAATGCCAAATATTATTAAGATCCAATTTGTCTCACAATATTTCGAAATGAGTTGCATTTTTTTTTCTTTGATAATTAAGAAAATAAACATTAACAGTAAATGAGTTGCATTATTGTACCAGAAGAAGTTTCCTTATGCATCATTTTCTTCCCACAAATCATCCTTTATTTGTAACTTAACGGAATCTGTTTACATTGTAAAGAAACACGAGCAAATAAAGACACAAAAGGGAGTTAGTTAGTTATTCAAAAGGGATCGAGTAGAAATTTATTTTCTCATCGACAATCTGATTTCTACAGAATAATAGGAATTCTAGTATTTTTAATATAACCCCAAGATACTATTGATGTCCCCTTTCATGCTATGGTACAAACAAGAGATATTTCAACACTGTATAATAGGGAAAAAGCAAAGCGAAGTAGTCAGAGTCTTCGTGTGAGTTGGATCCCTCCAATGCACATATGGATAAAATTCAACACGGATGGGTCAGTTACAGGAAATCCTGGATCGACAAGGGGTGTAAGCATCTAGAGGAACAAATGGGGTGAGTGGATTAGAGGTTTCCAAAGGAGGTTGATATCACCAATAGCCTTGTTGCTGAACTGTGGTCCATAAAGGATGGTTTGACCTCTAATGCCTTTAATACTTGATTCCAGGAAACTTGTGCAAGAATTCAAGAAGTTCAAGATCACACACATATTCAGAAAAGCAAATGGAATTGCAGATGCATTGGCCAAGGAGACGGTCGAGCTAGAGGAAACCCTCCTTATTCTTAGAGATTCTCCTCAAGATATTTTGAAACTTATGTACTTTGATGGGGCTGGAAAACCTACTACTAGATTAATTAGAGATTATGTTTAAATAATCGCATGTAACCTTACTATCTATTTACCCCAAAAATAGATAAAGCCACAAAAAACTAATTTGGCTAAGAAACATCTTTTGTATGTATCCATACTCTCTCTCTCTCTCTCTTTATATATATATATATATTTAGCTAAGAGGTATAATATGTTTGACAAGTAAACTAACATTTTTTTCTTCAATTTGATTAATCCAACACTATCATATATTATCAATAATTGTGTGACATCACATTTTTTCTGAGGTGAACAAATTTAAATTGCTCTAAACCTCATCATTCAATCTTAAAAACCATTTTGTTTATCTTAATTTATCACTTATTTATCTTTTAAGAAAATAATTGTTAACATATTTTGTTTTTCACACATTTAGTTCTCTAATTTTTCATTGTATATTTGTGAAAAAAACGCTCTATTAATAAGTCTGATATTTTGAACAAAGTTTATTAAAAAATAATTTTTATGTAAATCATCACATATATAATTAAAAATAAAAAATATTATAAATTGAACTTATATTTTTAATATAAATATATATTTGATAAAGAACTTTAAATTCTTCTTAAATTATTACAATACAATCAAATTCCAAGTATATTATTTATTCATTTTTTTAATTTTACCATCGTTAAAATATTTCTCAAAAGATATACTTTTTAAGGATTTTAAAAATTATAACATTTAGCAGCACAAAAATATATATTAAAAATACTATTAATTGATATATATAATCACAACATTATTAATGTATCACTATATAATAATAATAATAATAATAATTAATTTTTAGTGTAATTATTGTTTTTTATGCATGTATAGTTTTCACATTAATATATAAGTAGTTTTATTATATATAATTTTATTATGATATTTATCTATTAAATTAATTACCAACCAGTAATTATTTTTTTAATCTAAATACCTAGTTTTTATTGAATAATTAGCTGTATAATTATTTATTTTGTGTTTCATATATTGATTATCTTTTAATTTTATGCCAAAATATATTGATTATCTACTTTTAATTATATTTTTCCATTAAATATATTTCATGTCTTGCTTATTTTATGAAACGGAAAATAGTAATGTGGTATAATATTAATGCATATTAAATTGAGAATATAATAATTATCTTAGTGATGTTACTTTAAATTAATAATAGTTTGATATTATTTGTTTTAACTAACTTTGTAATATCTATCTATCTATATCTATTAATTTGACTAGAATTACAATTGTGACAAATAAGTTTTTTTGATGCATTTTCTTACTCCTAATGTTAAATTAATCTATTTTACTAGGTCAATGTTAAACATTCAATTCTCATTACTAAGTGGCATGTCATATAAGTCACATTAAAATTCTCTAAATGTTCTCATTCATTCTAAAGATAAGTTACAAAACCTTATTTATTTCACATGTATATTTATAATATTGTGTTATTATAAATAATTTAAACTATATAATGGTAAAAATATTGTTTTTGTTTGTAATCTATATTTATTTAAAGACTAAGTAAATAAAATTTATTATATGTATTAATTACGAAGAATAAATTAAATTTACTACTTACTACACAAAGCGCGGGTCAAATACCTAGTTGTATAATAACTAAGTTAGCGCATTTATTTGCATTTTTTCTGACGAAATTGAAGAAAGAAATATGTGCTGCAAGGTTTCGATTGTATATTGCTTTTTTGTTTTTGGAAAAAACAATGCTTTATTTATAAAACATTAATCCATCGTGGATCGAAGTGTGGGTTACAAACAAGAAAGTGTAAAAGAGAGGATGAAGGTTTGATTCACTTTAAAGTCCAGTCGCACCCCCTTTTCTAGCTTGTCGAGCAATTCAGTTTGTACATTCATTTTGCTTCGTGCTTTACCGATTTCAAAAAAAGGTTATTGATGTTCTTTCCTAAGTAGATGATGTAGTCGACGATTGGTGCTATTCCACACCTTATGTTGTTAACTGATGTGTTCTCGATTTGCTTTATCACGACCTACGAATTAGTTTCCACTTCCTCTAAGCTCCATCCTTTCTTGGTTGCCAGTTAGACCCCCTCCAAGCTAGCTATAAATTTTAACGTTTTGGACTCGTGTTGATGCACTCGTCTACTAACACTAGATCCATCCCATTTTGTCATAAGGAATCACCTTGATTCCTCTCGTGCAAGATGATGCATCCCACGAAGCGTCACAATTCACCTTGATTCTTCCCTGCTATGAGGTGTTCGATAAGTGTATCTCTTTGATCAGGTGTTTGACATCTACTCTTGCCTCAGTTGCTCGTCGATTTGCCTTTGTTCACACATTTCTTGGATGCATTAATGTTATGGTCATTCATCTCAGAATTGGTTGTAGATGATCAAACATTGTTGCACCTTTCCCTCCAAATGGACTAGCATATAGAGCTACACGACGTCCACTTTCCATCACTCTCCTTTGATCGACCCCTGCAAAGTCCAAGTCCTTTGATCCAATTGCTCAACGTTTGACCACTCAAAAGATCACTTCTAATTCCCAAGAGTGCAAACCCGATATTGCTCGTCCAAGGGAATAGAATCTCATGTAATATGTATGTAATATATAGTTTCCAAATACCTGTATTTCCTAGTTAGGTCATAGACTCTTGTATATCAGTAATGCTGAAATCAATAAAAGAACATACAGTTTTGCAGTAGAATTCATTCTCAATTCATGAGATTGGAAACTGTTTGACATGGTATCAGAGCCATAACTCTCGATCAAATAACAGATCGACGATTCCTTGTCATCATCATCTACCAGTTGGATCAAATTGAATGAAAACAATTACTCCCTGTGGTCTCGACTGATTCAGATGAAGATTGGTGGCCAAGGAAAGCTTCATCACCTCATAGGATTACCAGCCCACCCAGGTTCCGAAGAACCAGAATTCCCACAATGGGAACATGCCAATCTTATTGTCTGCTCGTGGCTACTCGATAATATGGAACCTGAATTGGTCAATCAATACGCCGAATTCCCAACCGCAAAAAAATTGTGGAAGGGACTATATGCAACGTACAACAACAGAAAGGATGGTATTCAACTTTTTGACCTAATCGTTCGGGCAAAAAGCGTTAAATAGGGAACTGAATCCCTGGAGTGAATTTACAACAATTTACAAAGTTTGTGGCGGGATATCGAACTCAGGGATCAAAATGCCATGAAATGCCCAGAGGACATCAGAACCTGGAACACGAAAAGAGCATAGAACAAGTTATACCAGTTCTTGAACGTTGTGAGCGAGGAGTTCGATCAGGAAAAAAGGAAATATTACGACAAAATCCCCTACCTGAGGTTGAATCGGCCTACGCGACCGTTCAGTCGCAACGGGACATGAGGACGGTCATGGGAACGGGACGCAGGGAGGTCGAAACCTCCAACACCGGAATTGGGGATGGCTTTAAGACCACGCCTCGTTCAGAAGCAGGGGAGGCACAACGAGACGGATACCTATTATCGAGATAAATCCAAAGTATTATTCAAAAGTACTTCTCTGTACAAACCCTACATCTATTTATAGCAATTGAGTATTATATCTAAGCTAACTATCTGTAACTAAATTATCTGTAACTATCTAAGCTAAACCCTAACTTAGCAAACTATCTGTAACTAACTAACATGTAACTAACTAACATAAATAAATAACAGAGTATTATACAATCCTTAATATTCCCCTTCATCTACTTTATTTTTCTTCTTTGAAAATATATTTGATTCCAAATCTTTGCAGCAAATACTCATGTTGTTGACGCCCCAAAGTCTTTGTAAGTAAGTCGGCAAACTGATCTTTCGAGGCAACATACGAGGTGGAAATCGTACCATCTTCAACTCGTTCTCGAATGAAATGGCAATCGAGTTCAATATGTTTAGTTCGCTCATGGAATATCGGTTTTCTTGCAATTTGAATAGCATCTTTGCTATCACAGAATAGCTCAGTAGGTCCGGAGCTGCAAAACCCGAGTTCGATTAGAAGTCGACGCAACCAAACAATCTCAGCTACAACCATACTCATGCTACAATATTCAGCCTCTGCACTCGAACGAGAGACAGTGTGCTGTTTTTTTTATTACTTTCCATGATATAATTGCCTCGCCCATCTTAACACAATAAGTACTAACCGATCTCCTTGTAAAAGGACATGTCGCCCAATCAGAATCACAGTATGCTCTCAATGTGAGATTTGATTGAGCCGAAAAGAATAGCCCCTGGCCTGGAATACCTTTAATGTAGCGAACGACTCGTAGTGCTGCATCATAATGCGACTTCTTCGATTCATGTACAAATTGACTCAAATGTTGTGCCGCAAAATCTATGTTCGGACGAGTCATAGTGAGGTAAAGAAGGTGACCTATCAACCTGTGGTATGACTCAATATTAGCCAATGCATCATCATCTTGAGACCCCACTAATTTATCATAATCCATAGTTGTAAATCGAACATGTTGTTCCATGGGCGTGGGTGCTGGTCGAGCCGCGGTAAGACCTGTATCTCCAAGAAGTTCCAATGCATACTTTCGTTGATTGACAACGATTCCAAGTTGTGATCGAGTAACTTCAATCCCAAGGAAATATCGTAACAAACCGAGATCCTTCAATTTGAAATGCTTACATAGTGTTTTCTTCAACTCTTCAATGAGAACAGAATCAGATCCGGTAATGAGAAGATCATCAACATAGATGACAAGGTACACCCACTTAGAATTTCGGTGTTTTGTGAATAGAGAATAATTAGTTTTACTCTGTGAATAGCCATTGTTGAGAAGAGCTTGAGTGAGTTTGATGTTCCATTGTCGAGAGGCTTGTTTCAAGCCATATAACGATTTGAGTAACTTGCACACCTTAGTACCGGAACCACGTTTGATAGAATTATCAACAAAACCCGATGGAATCTCCATATAAACCTCCTCGACTAGATAACCTTGCAAAAAGGCATTGTTAACACCCATATGAAATATGTTCCACGAGTGAGCTGCCGCAAGAGCTAACAAAGTACGAACAGTGGTCATCTTTACAACCGGGGAAAATGTTTCATTAAAATCTGTACCTTCTACTTGTGTATAGCCCTTCGCAACAAGACGAGCTTTATAGCGTTCTAAAGAGCTATCTGAGCGGTATTTGATCTTGTAAAGCCACTTACATCCTATTGCACGTTTAGTAGGTGGCAAATCGACAATGACCCAAGTACCGTTGTCTTCCAAAGCCTTCAATTCATCATGCATTGCTCCTACCCAATTATGATCTTGAATAGCCTCTTCAAAAGAATGAGGCTCATGTGACTGAGATAAAGTGCTCAAAAAACACCGAAACTGATTAGAAAGATGTTTATACTGCACTGAGTTATGTAAACCAAAAACAGTTGCAGATTTCGGTGAGGTCACAAAGTCCACCATCCAAGCTGGAGGTTTACTGGTGCGAGATGATCTCCTAAGTGCAACTCCATTAACAATTTCAGGAAGAGACTATTGCACAGCAATCGGCTCAGCAACGACAGGGGATGAATCAGCAACATGTTCAGCACCAGCAGGGGATGAATCAGTAGCAGATTCACCCAGTGCAGGGGAGGATGTTTCAGCCACCACAGGTGTAGGAGAGGTAGGCTGAACTATCTCAGTAGTAGTTGGACTAGAATGTAAACCAATATCATGCATATTACAATCAGTAAAGACTTCACCTGAATGATCAGCAAGGGTGCTGAAAGGAATCAGATTCTGCAACTCAAGCTTCGAAAGTCTGAATGGGAAAACATCTTCTTGGAACCTGACATCTCGGCTGACCCGGAAGACTGAGTCTCGCAAACTCATGACAATATAACCCTTTTGAGTAGAAGAGTAGCCAAGAAACACACTCGGTTCTGCTCTTGGGGACAACTTATCATTATTGCACAAATTTGTAGCAAAACAAAAACAACCAATCACACGAAGATGAGAAAGATCAGGTGACCGACCGTGGAAGACTTCATAAGGCGATTTTCCTGAAAGAACTGGAGTTGGGAGCAAGTTTATCAAATAAGAAGCACCAAGAACACAACACCCCCAATGTCGAATTGGTATCGAAGCTTGAAAACGGATAGCCCGAGCCATATCTAGCAAATGTCGGTGTTTGCGCTCAACTCAACCATTTTGTTGAGGGGTGTGTGCACAACTAATTTGATGTATGATCCTTAGTTCTTGGAATAGTTGGCTTGTAAGAGTATTGACGAATTCTCCCCCGTTGTCACTTCGAAAAATCTTCACGGTTGAATTGAATTGTGTCTTGATCATTTGAAGAAACCTTTTGATGTACAAAACCACATCACTTTTTAGACGTAACAAAAATATCCAAGTACTTCGAGAGCAATCATCAACAATCCTAAGAAAATACTTGTAACCATTGCTTGTAGGAACTTTATATGGTCCCCAAAGATCAAGATGAACAAGCCCAAACAACTGTTTTGCATGAGACATACTCACTGGAAAGAACATCTAGTTTGTTTGGCCAAAGAACAAACCGTACAATCATATAAACCAGGTCCCTTTCTTGACAAAGAACAACTGTGACCAAACCTATTATGCCATAACAACTCGTCATTGTATCCATGTGTAGCTGCAGCAAAAACTGGAACAGGAGATGACCGATGCATCATAGTATACAATCCTCGATCTTTATTGCCAATCCCGAGAGTCATCCCATTAGAGAGAGACTGAATAATAACCTTATCAGCATAAATAATCATATGACAAGAAGAATATTTGGTCAACCGTGAAACATACATAAGATTATATTTGAGGTCCGGTACCAGGAGTACATCACGAAGGATCAAACGTGGAGATATTTGACAAGATCCAATATGAGTGACACTACATCGTGTGCCATTAGGCAAATGAACTACTCGGGAAGGAGAATCATTAAGACGAACATCAAACAACCATTTCTTATGTGATGTCATATGATTGGTAGCACCTGAATCGATTATCCAAAATTGAGGAACACAAGCCGAATGTATAGAGTTACCTGCCATATTTGCAGCCACGGTAGTAGCAGCAATAGGAGTAACAGGAGCTACGATTTTGTTGTCACCTCCTCCAGTCTGTAAATACTGAAGGAATTGATCGAATTGGACAATCTGCTTAGGTGTGGCCGAAAACAGAATAACATCTCCTGAAGTGGCTAAATCTTGCTGTAGTGGATGATCACAAGAGGCCGAGACAAAATTTGTAGTAGACGAATCAGTAGCAGGATCCATGATTGAAGGAATCAACAAAAGAACTCCAGCGAAGAAGATGATGCAGAGTCGAAGAGTAGTGGCTCTGATACCATATTATCGAGAGAAATCCAAAGTATTATTCAAAAGTACTTCTCTGTACAAACCCTACATCTATTTATAGCAATTGAGTATTATATCTAAGCTAACTATTTGTAACTAAACTATCTGTAACTATCTAAGCTAAACCCTAACTCAGCAAACTATCTGTAACTAACTAACAAAAATAAATAACAGAGTATTATACAATCCTTAATACAATGCATCCTAGCCACACCAAGTCATCGGAAGGGGGAAGAGGGCTCGCTACGGTGGTGGCGTCGATCGGAATTCATGAGGTGTAGTAACTGCGACAAGTTCCGACATAGCAAGGATGAGTGCTTTCAATTAATCGAGTTCCCCGAGGGATGGAGAAGCCAGTGACGAGATGGTCACGGTACCGACAACCTAGTCACAACGGCAAAGGGCCGAGACAGAAAAGAACACCGTGGAGAGGGGAACCAGAGCTAGGTTCCGTGAAACAGAGGAGAACCGAATGGAGAGTCCCCAACAAAGAAGAACATATGCGGTTGGAATGGGAAATGAAGAGGCAGACACAAACCGAGGTGAAGGGTTTAAAGGAAATTACCCTTCTGCCCTCGGAACAATACCTATCAATTTTTTCCATCGTCATGTTTATAGCTTGATACATTTGACCCTACAATTTGTGAAAATCAACAAGTAAGTACTGTAGTTTCATAAAAGGATAAATCAGGACCTACAATTGTAGCTCAGGCATCGGGATTAGAAAAAAAAAATCAGAGATGACTATTTGATTGTGGAGCCACTGACACTATGTCCTTCGACAAAAAGGAGTTCGTTAGTCAATCAGTACCAGGAAGAAAGATGATACAAACCGCAAATGGAGAACTCTTACCATTTCATGGAGATGACACTATTTCTTTATCTCCAACATTGAAATTGTCTTTATGTGCCCAATCTGGCATGCAAATTACTCTCAATTAGTCATGTAACAAGAGAGTTGAATTGTATGGTACTAATATATCTGAATTTTTGTCTACTACAGGATATTCATTCAGGGATAGTTATTGGATGTGGTGTTGAACATCGAGGCATGTATTATGTGGATGAAGTGACTCAACACGGAACTGCAACGCTTGCTCACAGGACAGTCAACCGGCAACAATGGTTGTGGCATCGGCGTTTGGGACATCCATCTACTCGGTACCTTCACAAATTATTTCCTAGTTTTTTTCCATCAAATAAGGATATTGTTTGTGAGACTTGTATATTAGCTAAGAGTCATAAATAGTCCTATTCATAGTCTGATTCTAGGGCTAAGTCTATGTTTTCTTTGATTCAATCTGACGTTTGGGGCCCTGCTACGAATAATGGCATTTGCATGTCAAATAATGGATTCAAGTACTTTGTTCTATTTAAAGATGACTATTCTCGTATGACTTGGGTATATTTCCTAAAAACTAAATCTGAAGTCTCCGCTAAGTTTGTTGAATTCTATAACTTAGTTCAAACTCAGTTCAACACCCAAATTCAGGTTCTTCGCTCTAATAATGGGGAAGAATTTGTAAACTCTGTGCTTAAACAGTTCCTTTAGGACAAAGTTATCATTTACCAGACTTCCTGTCTGTATACTCCACAACAAAATGGGGTGGCGGAAAGAAAAAACCGTCATATTATTGAAATGACGAGAGCAATGATGCTGGAGTCCTGTGTTCCAACTTCTTTCTCGCCTGAAGCAGTTTCCACATCATTATATATCCTCAATCATCAACCTACCAAGGTAATAGAATTTCAAACACCTCTGCATGTCCTATCTAGTCATATGAGTGTTCCTATAGCCTTAACACTCCAACTCTGAATCTTTGGGTGTTCTGTCTTTGTACACATCCCCAAATCCAAACGATCTAAATTTGATCCATGCTCTATCAAGTGTGTATTTGTGGTATATGGGATACATCAAAAAGGCTACGAGTGCTACAATCCGCAAACCCAGCGCATGTATGTCACGATGGATTACCATTTCCTAGAAACTGAGTTTTATTATACAACCAAATCTTTAGTCCAGAGGGAGAGTCATAGTGTTCCATTAGATTGGTTGACCACGATGACCACTACAGTGTTTTCGGAGATAATCCCCAAAGAGCAAGTAGGCGGAAGCACTGAAACACTGACTCCTATCGTACAGGCTTCTGGTGACTCAACCCCACTGCCCCGACTAATATTCCTGAGGTTAGTAGTCTCCCTGTACCAACTCCTATTTTTCGTGACTCCTCTAATGATATTATCCAAGCAAGAACAGTGTGGGAAAGATATGTGCTACCTGCAAGAAGGACCAGAGGTGTTCCCGTCGTTCGATACGAATAAGAGAATACGCCTAAGGCAAGCTGATATCCAGTAGCACACGTAGCCAGGGGGAGCCTATCACCAAGTGCTCAAGCCTTTGTTACATCCATATATACTCAGAAGACTCCCAAGACAGGAGAAGAAGCACTCAAAAGTCCTAAGTGGAGACAGGCAATGACAGTTGAAATGGAGGCCTTGGAAAATAATCAAACATGGGAAAAGTGTTTTCTTCCACAAGGAAAAAGGACGGTGGGGTGTCAATTGGTATTTACACTGAAACATCAGGTTGATGGATCTGTTGAGAAATACAAAGCAATGTTGGTGGCCAAAGACTATCCTCAAACCTATGACATCGACTATTCTGCGACGTTCTCTCCAGTCGCTAAAATTGACACTATCATAGTACTTTTTTCGATAGTTGTCAATCGTGATTGGTCACTCCATCAATTTGACGTGAAGAATGCTTTTCTACATGGGGACTTGGAGGAAGAAGTCTACATGGAACCACCACCGGGCTTCACATCAGGTTTCCAGAAATAAGATGTATGCAGATTAAGGAAAGTATTGTATGGGTTAAAACAGTCTTCTAGGGCGTGGTTTGGAAGGTTTACAGTTGCTATGAAGAAGTATGAATATCAGCAGAGCAACTCAGATCAGACTTTGTTCCTTAAACGACAACAGGATCTGGTAACATGCCTAGTAACCTATGTTGATGATATGATTATTACAGTAGATGATGTTGAATAGATGTCACGGCTCAAGCATAACCTATTCAAGGAATTCGAGATGAATAACTTGGGAAAGCTAAAATATTTCTTGGGAATCGAAGTACTACGTTCAAAGACATGTATTTTGATCTCTCAAAGAAAATATATCTTAGACATGTTAGTCGAAATAGGACTACTTGACTGTAGACTGGCAGATAATCCTATTATGGTTAATCATGGGCTTAAGATAGTAGAAGGCACAGAACCAACAGATTGTACTCAGTATCGACATCTGGTGGGAAAGCTCATCTACCTGACTCACACAAGACCAGGTATTGTGTATGCTATGAGTATGTTAAGTTAGTTCATGCATAAACCACAAGTAAGTTATATGGAGTGTGCTCTAAGAGTTCTTCGGTATCTAAAGGGGCCTTCAAGGGTAGGAATTTTATGGCGGAAAAACGGACATCTTGATATAGAAATGTATACATATGCAGACTGGGCAGACAATCCAACATATAGGAAATCTACTTCAGGTTACTTTGCATTGGTTGGAGGCAACTTAGTTACCTGAAAGAGTAAGAAGCAGAAGGTGGTAGCACTATCTAGTGTTGAGGCAGAATTCATGGGGATAACTCGAGGTCTCACTGAAATGTTATAGCTACAGAAGTGGTTAACAGAGATTGAGTTTCCCACGCTCATGTCGGGCCGACTGATGTGTGATAACCGCGCATCCATCAGTATCTCAGAAAAGCCAGTCCAACATGATCGTACTAAACATGTTGAGGTTGATATACACTTCATAAAAGAAAAGCTGGAAAGTCGAACCATCACTCTTCCTTACATATGATCTGTGGACCAACTCGCAGACATCCTTACTAAGGTCGTAAATGGAAGAATCTTCAAGAGTGTTCTATGCAAGTTAAATATTGGTGACCCCACTATTCAACTTGAGGGGGAGTGTTAGAAAAGAAAAGATACAATTAGGGAATAGAATCTCCTGTAATATGTACGTAATATATAGTTTCCAAATACCTGTATTTCCTAGTTAGGTCATAGACTCTTGTGTATCAGTAAGGCTGAAATCAATAAAAGAACATACAGTTTTGCAATAAAATTCTTTCTCAATTCATGAGATTGGACACTATTTGACACATGATAGTTTCCGCGAACCGCAAGTTCATTCGATCTTAGGTGCCACGTGAAGGTTTTGACTTTCAGTAGGCATCCCATGGTCCAAATAGCTTCCCAATCCTCATCCCGGACGAGTTCAGAACCTTGTCATCTAAACATGTTACATGATTCCTTTAGTTTCTTGTAGGCTGACTTAACTGTGAGTTCACTAGTTCATCTTGTTTCTTCTCAATCCTAATCAATATTTGGTAAATCTCTTGGACCTTCGACCATGAAAGCGTCTCTTATGGCTTGTAGTTGCCACCCGCCCTCGTCACTCACAAGAAGAAATCTCAACTTTGCACCAAAAAGGTCTTGATTTAGTAGTTACCCTTATAGTTTTCCATTCAGGAGATCCAATATCCAAAGGTCTTTAAAATATGCACACCTTACTCATCTCCTATCGAGCATAATCTGTGTTGGGCCACTTTATACTTCCCTGCTAAAAGACTTGCCCATGAAGCCCAAGCATCCTTCGTTGCGGGGAGAAAATCATCGTTAGGATAATATATACCTTTCAATAGTAATACCCAAAATGCGTCTATATTGTTAGTAGCTCTCCATGCCATCTGTGTAAGAATGGCTAGATTAAAAGTTTGAAGTACTTTGAAGCCTAACCATCCTTTTCTTTTCGGCTTCATTAAGTTGTCCTAGCTCTTGGAAGGTATTTTCCTTTCTCCCTCAGATTGGCCCCACAAAAAATAAGTAGTTAGCACATTTATCTCTGCACACCAAATTTTTGGTAAGTGGAAGGCGTTCATAATAAACATTGGATTTGTTAATGCCACAAATTCAATGAGGATATTTCTTTCTGCGTTGTTTAGGTACCAATGCGTCCATTCTTGAAGCTGCTGGTGGATTCTTTCTTTAAGGAAAGTCAAGGTTTCCCTTTTAAATCTCCTCCATATTGTAGGGACACATATATTTCCATGGATCCTCTACCTCCCTGATCCCTTGAACATTCTCAACTTCGCGTCTTATTTATTCTCTTGTGTTGTTTCTGGGAAAAAAGTCTTAATTTAGCCTTGTTTGTGGCGTTTTCAAAGGCTCAACAATAGCTATCTAATATCCCCTTCAACAATTGAGCATTCTGAAGCATGTCTCAGACAAAGAAGATGGAGTAGTCCGCGAAGAATAGACGATAGAGGATGAGGGTTCTCTTGATTCTCATCCCTTTAATGGTCCTTTCATATACGACTTTGATCATCATTCTCGATAGCAGATTGGATACCATGATGAAAAAGTATGGTGATAATGAATCCCTTGTCGAATTCCTCTAGTTGATTGGAAAGGAGGTGACTCCTTATCATTTACTACAACATGGTACTCCATGCTCATTAAAGCCCAACTTCGACATGACTGCCATTAGGAAGCCCCACTCGACCCTATTATAAACTTTCTACATATTCAATTTGACGGCACACACCTCATGGTTTGTTTGTCTTTTCACCTGGAGGTAGTGAAAGGCCTCGCGTGCAACAATGATGTTGTCTTGTATTTGTCGATCTGCAACAAACGCACTCTAGAAATAGGTAATCATACATGATAAATGAGTATTTAACCTGTTTGCCAACTTTTGAGATGATTTTATACAAAGAGTTGCAAATGCTTATCAGTATAAAATGATTAGGTGAGGTAGGGCTAGGAATTCTGGGAATCAAGACAATATTAGTGTGGTTAAGCTTTCTACATATCTCAAATACCCCACTGAATTATGTCATAAGCTTTATCCGTATTCGAATGCCTTTCAAAATGTTTTTTTTACCTCCAATCTATTTCAATTGACTATTCCTTAATTTATTTAATAGTGTATTGAGAATCTAATTCGACAATATTGTGTTGCCATTGGTTGCAACACTATCTCAAGTTCTCCGCAACATGTAAAATTACTCGCGCCACCACACCTATATCTCTCTATAGGGCCGACACTGGTATGGTGAGCAATCTAAAACCACGGTTATAACAGTTATTTTTTAATATGGTTAACTGTACCATTATGGTGCAGTGCGGTTATGGTGATGAATTTTCTACCCGTAATGGTTATGGTATTTTAGTCATACTCATGGTTATAATCATGGTTATTATATAAATAGAATAATAATTTAATATTAATATATTAATAAATACTAATAATAGAAATATGATTTTCACTTTTAGATTTTACGAATCTATAATTACAAAGCGAACTGTAATTGAATGATTTAAATGTTAAATGGTATTCGTGTTAATTTTGAATGGTGCTAATGTTGAATATTTTTGTTATTTATGACATAACTTTATGTATTTATTAATATAACATTTATAATGTTTTATTACATTTGACATGTGGTAATAAATATGAGTATACGGTTAAAACCGTAGTTAATAATCACAGTTATGTTATTAAAAATTGTACCAGTAATGGTTATTGTATGCAATTTAAAAATATAATATGATTAATGTATTTAACATATCTATATTATACGCTAACTATTGATAGCCCTATCTCTCTGCCATGTTCCGGTTCTCCACGAGCAATGGCTCTGTTTTGTCGCGGTTGGATCGATTAGTCCCTAATTGGCTAATTGGTTCTTTAGCCTCTGTTTTTTTTTGGCCACTAAGCCTCTGTTCGTTCAGTTTGTATGATGATATTCATTGGGTTTGGTCTCTCCACCGCACGACACCTTACTATAGTTTGTCATGTGATTATTGCTTTTCATTATTTATATTTAGATAGATGGATTGATACTTGATAGATAGATAGGTGAGGATTCATCATCGAAATTAGACAATGAGTGTCCAATAATAACAAATATTAATACCATTTTTTTTTTGGTCAAAACAAATAGTAATACCATCACCTACATTTTTATGCTGGCTTTTATTATTATTATTAATTATTGATTAATCAATATTTGAAGCTAGAACAGTGCCCAAGGCACACACCCATCATTCACCGCCCTTGAAAACTTTCATAATGCGTATACAAATGAACAAGCAATATAAACAATTCAAAGCCTTTTTTAGATAATTTGAAAGTGAATAGAAAAAGGAGATAATTCAACTGATAACTATGAACCGGTAAGAATTTAAGCTTATACTAATAATAGTCTAGGTTAATATGTTTAGTCGCTAAAATAAAGAGAGAATATGAATATGGACTTTGTATTCCTTTACTTGGTTGCTAAAATTTTCGGTATACAAAATTAAAATTTCAAAAATTTAGGAATAGTCATTTGTTAGTATTGGTCCAGAATGAATATTACAATATATTGAAATGAAAAGACAAAAAATTCTCAACTATTTTAATTAATTATAAAACTGTATAAAATTAAATATTTTTTCATAATTTGTTAAAATGTTTTAATTTATTCTAAAATTTCTAATAATAACTCATTTAATTTAATTAATCTATTATTTTATAATTTAATTTATTTCTCAAGTTTTTAATAAATTGTATTTTAATTAAATCAAATTATAGTTTTATTATTATAATTTAAGTTATTTTAAAGTATCTAATAAATTATATTTTTAATTAAATTTATTTATTTTTTATAATTTAATTTTCTAATGTATTATACATATTAAAGCAAAGATATATATATACATATACTCAACGTTTTTTTAATATCCCTTTTAAAAAGAAGAGAAATGAGAAGCGACTGCATGAATATTATTCGAGAGTTATTGTTTTTAAATTTAAAAAAAAAACAGAATATATTTTTTTCATTTTACAAAAGTAAACTTTGGATCGTTAACTTGACCAGTATCATTTTTTTTCTGTAATAGTTTGAACTTTCTCCCTGGAATTTATTGTAAGACGTTACACCATTTGTAGCATTCTCAAAATGGAACTTTTTTTCTTCCATTTTTTTCTATATCTATATATTAATTTGGTTAGCTCATATAGAATATTGACAAATAAGTTTTTGTTGTATTTTCTCACTCATAATGTTAAATTAATTTATTCTAATTAGTCCATGTCAATTATAAATTTCTCATTCCTAGGTGACATGCCATGTAAATCACTTTAAAATTATTCAAATACTTTTTTTTTTTTATAATTATGGATTAGAATAAACCGCAATAGGTGACAACTAATCACCCAAGTTCAATTACACAACCAAAACTAGCTAACTTTAACAATTCGCGAAACAGAAGAGTCAACAGCGTCTTTCCGGAGAGCGTTAATAGTTTCCTTCGGAGGTGAGCCGTGGAGTTCAAACACTTGTCGCTGGTTGAGCGCCATACCCGCCAAGATATCCGCTACTGCATTCGTTTCTCGAAAAATATGTCTGAACTTCATTCTTTCGAACTGCATCAATAGCTTCCTGCAATCCGCAATGATCGGCATTAGTTTTTGATTTGACATATTTTCATCGCAGATTACCTTATGGGCTGAGAGGGCGCCCGTCTCAAGGTGAATAGATTTTAATCCGAGTGTTTTTGCCAAAAGCAGGCCATCTCGGATGGCCCAACATTCCGCAGTGAGGCTGTTCGAGCAACCCAAATTCTTTGAGAAACCTGCAACCCATTGACCCCTGTAGTCTCGGATGACCCCACCGGCTCCTGCAAATCCTTGGTTTCCCTTAGCAGCTCCATCTGTGTTAATTTTAAACCAATCATGTTTTGGAGGCACCCAACTAACATCAATGGAAATGAACTAATTAGCATTGTCAGTCTCAAGATAAACATTTTTGTGGAACGTTGCCTGAGATAAAGATAAAGTATAAACAGAAGAAAAAATAGTTTTATCATTAAAAATAAGAGAGTTCCTATTTTTCCAAATGTTCCATAGAGCATAAGGAAAAAAGTACTTCCACTCTACTCCTTGAATAGTGACTCCCGATTCCTGACATCCCTTCTTGCCTGACATCCCTCATTCATTCTCAAGATAAGTTACAAGACTCATATCATTTCTCTTTATTCCACTTATCCATTGATATGTTGTTGGAATTTTACCTATCTTCGGTTGAAGAAGCAATTTACCACCAATTAGCTTATGGGTTTTGCTAATGTGTAGCTCAATCGATTCTTTTTGTGCCCCCAAAATTGAAATTCATCAAATTTTTAAAGTTGGATTTGGACGTGCTATACTTCTATGCCTTTTGAACCTTCAGAGTTCAGATATGCGATGATAATCAATTCCCCTAATTAAGATAAATTTTTAAAGAATTGACCTTATAGAATTGGTGTAGAAAAATCAAATTGTTGAGCCATTTTTGTTTTTTTGGAAATGGTGTGTCGAACGGGTGAGATTGACCCGCGGGTCATGGAGGTCGAACAGGTCAGTCTGACCCAAGCCTTACTATTCATGACGGGTCAGGTTTAAGTTTTAAAAACCAACACAGACGAGTACACTGGTCGTGTTTGAGTCATAGGGTTTCTGACACGGCACACGGGTCAACCCATGACCCGTTTTGACAACCCTAGGTCCACCTAGATTGTATGTTACAATCGCATATGCGACATCATATATTTGTACATGTAGATACTTTAAAATTTCTTTAAAGCACCATATTGAACCTTAAATACCTAATATATATATATATATATATATATATATATATATATATATAATTATTTATAATTATTTTATGCATTTTCTAAATTAAATATTTTCCTTATTATCTATCTATCTATCTATATTAATTTGACTAAGTATCTTATAATTTTGACAAGTTTTTAACACATTTTCTTTATCATAGTGTCATAATAATTGAATTTGATTGGTCCATGTAAAAAAAAAGTTACATTCATGTCATCATTCTCTCACATCCACATAATTATTTTCAGCGTACAATATTAGTTTAGGGTTCAATATCAAAATATGTTACATTTCTAAGTATGCCAAATTAAATTTTGCCTTCAAAGAATAGTAAATTGCAAGTTTTGCACCTAACAATATACTTTGGAAAATTACACAAAAGTTAAGAGTGAAAGAAATAAATAAGAATGAAAACATTTTTTTTAAAACAATTGTAAAATAATTTGAAATAAATAAATGACAAACAAGATTTATGATATATAAATTATATTTAATATATATTTAAGACTAATTTATAAATATAAGTTAGCTTTATTAACTTAAAAAATGAATTTAGTGTTGAAAGTACATAATATTTATAATGAAAAAATGATAAACAATAGTAACTAAGTTAATTAAAAATTGAACTAAATAGATAGTAAATGTTTTTTCTTTGTCAAGAATTAAAATATATAACTATTCATTTGATTTCTAAATTTAAAACAAAAAAATATATCAAACTTAAAACAAAAGTTATAAATGTGTACACAATAATATTAATCTTTTTAAATTAAGTATATAAATACACATGTTAGATTTTCATTTATGTTTTTATGATTATAAAATTAAATTAAAATTATACTTTTCAGAAATTTTTGTAAAATAACTATTTAATATTGCTATTTAGCAATTATTATTATATATGAAGTAAAATTTATATATATATATATAAAATAAAACTAATAGTATTCTAAATAGTATATATGAATATATAATTTATTAAGTTATATTTGTGTATATAATTTTCACTTATTTTTAACTAAAAAAACAAATAAATAATAAACAATTAACTATTATTAAATAAATATTTTATAAATATATTTTTTTTATAGTGCTATTACTAAATGAATTTAACATATATGTAATGAATATACTATAAATAATCAAAGTTATACAAAAAAGTAAATTGTGTAATATACTAATAACAAAAGTAAAAATATTTTCATTTTATAAGTAGAGTTAATCCTATAATATAGTAATATAATTAAAAAGTAATTTAATTTGATTTATTTTTGTTAATTGATATAGTAATTTAAATTTATATCAAACTAAATAACGATAACTCAAATATTTTTTTATATTATGCATCAAGTTCTCTAGTTTTAATTAATTTTCTTTTATTATTGAACTTGTGTATGATTTTTGGTCAAAGAAGAGCCTCATCATTTAAGAAAACAAAGTACATGGTCATGAACTGTAAAGGAAGTAAGTAGGTACAGTTGAGTGTAGACAAAATTCTCATTGTGCAGGTGAAGGCCTAGATTGCCGGGCGTTCATCTGTAGTTAGCTTTTCTTTCTGGCAGACTAACCTCACCACCGCAGCAGGCTCATGACAAAGCTGTCGAGAAAGATAAAAAAAAAAAAAAAAAAAAGAAATTGAAAGAGCAGATGAAGCAGAGCAGCGTGACAGCAGACCCTTTAGTATGTTCTGTCTCTCTTTACCTTTCTCTTCTGCCACAAACACCACCATTGCAATTTTCCACAGCACTAATAAAGAAAGAGAAAGTGAAAAGTTACACAAAAGGTAACTTACAATTCGCAGTAACTAACTCCTAATACCCATACTAAAGTTACACCCTACACTCTCAAGTAATTAATCAAACTCACAAACTACTTGGTAGTAAACAACCATAATACAAGGGAATCCCATAGCTCTAGCCTCTAGTGAACCTGCCTAATAATTTTCAGTATGTGATGATGGAAGTAAGTAGTTCAGGTATGTATGTGTCTACTTGGGAAGACGGGATCAAACTTGTTCAAAACTGAATCAAATATTTGATTCATAGGTAGGTGCAGTTCGCCTCTCAAGTCGTAACTTCAACATTCATCGACCGATTAATGTTGTGAAATGATATAAAGTGCATGAATATAACTAATCATATAAACATTTCAAATTATATTGTATTTTATGTAAGTTTACGAAATTCTATAATTTTAAGATGCATCTTTCATTCACTACTGTTTATAGAAGCGTATTTTTGTCTGTCCTAGTTATAAAGAAGGATAGTAGCCCTAGAGACCAAGTTGTCACGAATGTGTAAGAACGTCGCAGCAACAAACCTGGCACTGCCAGCCACTACATGAGACAGCATAGCATGCGAGGAGGGACAGCAAGTGACTATCACCGCCACCATACATCTCTTTTCACTTCACTGTATCATCCATGCTCAAAGGTTTTCTTCATTTTTAACTGGTATGGGCAAACAGACATTTACCTCGATTAACCCACAAAGCACGCTATTCCCAAATACTTTTGTCAAGTATTTTTTATCTTTCTTTTTTCAATAATGAGGACAGATCATTCATTATTGATGAAGTAGGTAGTTGTAGAATATATATACACCACCGTTACTTTGCTTAGGTTTACTAACCAGGCAAGTGTTTCTTCGTTTACTTTACAAAATCACTTCAATTTGAGGGAACCGGTCACTTAACGTCCATTTAACAGTCTAAGTGAGATCGTATCATATAACTTGGGATTCAAATGATGATACAGTGTTGAAATTATGCAAAAATTCAATTTTGATATGACCGATCACCGATCAACCAACCACTCATTAATTGTACTTACAGATTACCCAAAAGATTATCCCAGACCTTGAATAATCCCATGTGAAAATGAATGCAGTAGTTAATATATATAGGTAGCACTATTAGCAGTAGCACACTCGTACTAACATATATATATATATATATAGCTTAAACCTCCTCCATTATGATTTATATTATCTATCCACCTTCATGCAAGTGGGAGCGCGTGCAGATACTGTTCAACTATTTATTTTATTTGGAATTACTTCTTACCTATCTGTACGGATGAAGCCCACGGGACGGACCCTTTAAATAGCCACTGCCTACCACCACGAGACCGACGCATTCGAGACAAACAACCGTAAAGTTGAAACATTTGTTGTACTCTGAGAAACAATATAGAAGAAGACAAGTTCTACTGTCTGTTCTTTGCTTTCTTTCACTATCAATCTCATATCCAAAATTAAGAAAGGCCTATAACTAACATTGTGGGTTTCCAATACAGCAGCCAAAACGGGTTTGCCACTGTGGTTGCTCGGTTGGGGCGCGGACCTCTTACGAGCTGATATGAATCGTTTACTTGCCCTCCTCTTCCATCAGGTATGTTGGTTGAGAAGCCACGACTACTTCTCTACTAATTATTAATGTTAATGGATGGCAATGGAATGCAGGGAGTTTTGGATGAGCAGTTTCTGCAAATCCAGCAGCTCCAAGACGACACTTCTCCCAATTTTGTTTCAGAGGTTGCCACCATCTACTTCCACGAGTCCGAGAAGATCTTGCGAAGCTTACGTGTTTTACTGTATATACTTACCCTCCATCTCATTGAATGATTTCGTAAATGATGATCAAAAAATAAATTAAATAATAATTACAGGAATGAGAAGCAAATGACGGATTACAAGAGAATGGAGATACATTTGAATCAGCTGATGGGGAGCAGCTCAAGCATCGGGGCAAAACGCGTCACAAATGGGTGCGTCGCCTTTAGGGACGCTTCGGAAAAACTAAACCGGAACGGGTAACCATGGACTTCACTGTTCCTTTTTATTTTTATGATTATAAATGAATTATATTACTTAAAATAAAAATAATTTTGATTGTTTAGGTTACATAATATGAAAAATCTTATAGTATTTTATTAGGCAGTAAAATTGATAATTTAAATATATACTAGACAAAGTAACAGTCATTTATTAATAGTATAAATATTTTTTCTTTTATTTGTATTTAGTATTATATATATATATATATATGTGTGTATATTATTTTAACATTTCAAGTTATATATGTTTTTACTTTTACATACTAAAATATTTTCTCATATTAAAATATCACAATTAAATAATAGTTAACCTTCTCAAGCATAATTTATTTACAAACTTATTTTTCATGTGAAAATATATGTAAAACACATTTCTAACAACATATTGGTATTATCTATTTTAAATTATGCCCTCTTAAACAGATTAATAAGTGTAAGATGTGTATATTGTTTTATATAATAACCTGTACAAAATGATGTTGTTTTCAAATTTCGTTTTCCTAATTTTGCCGTTTCTCCTTTATATTTTTCTTTATGACATTCATTTTTTTTTTTAATGTTAATTACTCGAAAAGACTAAAAAGTGTGTCAAATGTGCATGAACATTTCTTTTTGAAATACTTTTTTCAAGTAATTTTTCCAATATAAAGAGAGGTCTAAATTTTTAAAAAGCACTTCAATTAGAACGCTTTTTCAGTTCAGGTTATATATGACCTTTCTCTTTTCATACACGTGCTCAATCAGCTATGCATGTAATGTATATCAGGTGTTTCAGAGCGCTGGAGATTCTGGAACACGAGTATTGTTACCTCAAAAACAAACTCCACGAATATTTTCAGGTACGTATTAACCACAAACACTCCATGCAAACTTATGTAAATCCATGTTATATTTTAATCTATGTATATCTAAATTGTATGTAAAAGTAAGAGAGTCTGGCATTGAGGGTAGTTTAGAGATCTGATCATTATTTGGTGCAGATAGAGCAGCAAAGGGCACTGGCAACAAGTGGCAGATATCGTGTGCAGTGAGTTGAGGATCTACGACGACTTGGGACTTTGTATCGAAGTTAGGGTTTTGTGTGTTGTATTTATATTCTTATTATAGAAATAGAGTGGAAGTGCTGCGGTTTGAAATTATCCCTGCAGACTGTCTTTTCCAGTTGTATCGTTCCCATGAATTCAGTAATAATAATGAAGGGTTTTGCACGCAGTTGAGGCTCTGATTCTGATATTATAAACACTATTACTTCATATAAGAAAATGGAACTCTCTTTCCTTTTACGTTTTTGCCTTTTGTATTGTTCAACCTATTGGTATTCTTTTCACATCTAAATGACACATTTTCTACAAAACTTTCAAGTCTAGAGTAAACGTTAGGGAAAAAACTTGATCGACTTAGTTCAGATCGGACCCAGATTAGTGTTGTATCATTGGGGTGCTTTTGATTATCTTGTTCAAAGTTTGTGATATGGTATTGTTGGAACAGACACTAGGAGTTTCCATGGTTGGGTTGAATGTAAACATAAATTGACACTCTCCTTGTCAAAGGAAACATCTCATCTTATTGAGATAAACTCAATTAAGGTTGTGTACACAATCTTTATCCAAAATAAGCAAGGACATAGACTAGGGCTACGTTGTCAAGCTTAAGCATACTATAAAACAATGGATCAGTCGAGAATAATGCAAACTTTTTCCTTTTCAGTTTTATCTATAGGTAATAATTTGATTTCAATACAAAAAAGGATTGTATCTACTATCTAGTGTAATACCATTGTGCACGAAAAAATTATGTCTAATATATATATATATATATAATATATATATATATTAAATAGATTGTATCTATATCCCATCCCATATAGCTTCATGGTATTGTTTGGGTGGAAAGAATCAATTTGATAGCATGAATGTTTGACTAAAAGTTGTTTTAGGGTGGGAGCAATTCGGTTGTTCTTGCTTCTTGGTACTTTGAGGTAATTTTGAGTTGGGTTTGTTCTGATCCAGGATCTCTTTGTTGGACTTATATAGATTAGCTCAGTTGGATTGGACGATGAAAAGTAGCTCTGACCCTTTTTTTTTTTTTTGCCAAAGTTGGTCTCGGTCCTCCAAAAGTCAAGACCAACTCGGGCCGTCCATGACCGGTACTACTTGTAAACACCTGATTTTGGCTCAAAATACCGTATGCGAGTAATCGAGATTGGAAAAATATATATATATATATTTAAAAACAAAAAAAATATTTGTTTAAAACAATAATAAAAAATTCCAACGGTGAAAAATTTACCTTTTCCACCGTTTTTATTTTTTATTATTAAAAAAAATGTTTTTTTTTTATTATTAAAAAAAAGTTTTTATTAATTAATTAAATATGTATACATTTCTCTATAAAATGAAGGCTTGATGAATGAATTGAGAGATGATGAGAATGAGAAGCTACGGTGATTCATGAGAGAATGAGAGAAACATGAAAAAAAGTAGAAGAAAAAAAAAAGAGTGAAAAATATCGATGATTATCAGTCTCGGTTTCTCGTACGGTATTTTAACCTCCAATGAGTTAGATATATTTCTCTCATATTCAATATCATATTTGTATTTTATAAATGTGAAATAAAATTGAGAGTTTATATACATATATTATATATTTATGTATAATATACTTGTTAATATATATATATATATATATGTATAATATATATTTATATTATGTTTATGTAATACTATATATATCTATATGTATAATATATATTTATATTATGTTTATGTAATACTATTATATCTATATGTAAAATATATATTTATATTATGTTTATGTAATACTATATATATCTATATCTATATGTATAATATATATTTATATTATATTTATGTAATACTATTATATCTATATGTACAATATATATTTATGTTATGTTTATGTATTACTATATATATCTATATGTATAATATATATTTATATTATGTTTATGTTATCTATATGTATAATAATATATATTTATATTATGTCTATGTAATACTATATATATATATATTATGTATATGTATAATATATGCATATTATGTATATGTGAAAATCGATAATTTCAAAAATGACTTAGGTCCTTCCCAAACTTTGATGAATGTTACAACTTGGTCCTTGGACTCTCGGGTCATTTCTGGGACTTTTTCGAGTGTTATAAACCAAACCGGAAACGTTTTAGGTCATTTGTGCAATTTTGATTTTTTTTTAATTCAGCTCGTTTTTTTAAAAAATTACATTTTTATTTCTAAACTTTTCTAGACATTCCATGATTTCTCAAAATGTTACAAATAAGTCTAGAATAATTTTTGGGTTGTTTTTGGAATTTTACCAAGTGTTACAAATAAATCTAGAATAGTTTTGGGTCAATTCTGTAATTTAAAAAAAAAATCAGTTCAGTTATAATATTTTTCGAAAATTACATTTTTGATTCCTAAATTTTTCTGGATATTCCATGATTTCTCAAAATGTTACAAATAAGTCCAGAATAATTTTCGGGTTATTTTGGAGTTTTACCAAATGTTACGAATAAGTGCATAATAGTTTAAGGTCATTTCTACAATTTTCGAAAATATTTGTCCAATTCAGCTCAAATTTTAATAAATTGCATTTTGGTCCGTATATTTTTTTGGACATCCTATAACTTTTCAAAATGGGACAAATTAGTCCAACGAGCTTAATATCTTCAAAAATCTTTTGTGCATGTTTTGACACGTTTAAAATGGCTCGAGAGTTAAACCATTTTTTTCCGACCACGATTAATTTTAGTTCTCTTTTGTTTATTTGAAATTAACTCAAAAAAAAATTGTTTGTACATGGTTTGTTTAATTTAAAGAAAATGCATATAGTCTTTTTGGGCCAAGCATGATCAAAATGGGCAATTCGGGCAAATTGAAAAAAAAAATTCAAAAGCAAACTAAAGTACCGAAAGGGCGGATTATGAGCTTGCGAGCTTTTAAGACGTAATCAAACCCCCGAACTCGATTCTCTGGACATAGACTTTTCTAAGCACTAGGATGTTAACCCCATGTACCCTAGGCAATTTTAGGATTCCGATTAGCCTTCAATTAATCGGTGGCGACTCTTTCAATTTTTTCGGTCCGGTTGATGACCCCACTCGACCGGACCCGTCGCTCGCCAAGACCCGATATTTCAAAATAAAATTAAAAATATTTTTCAAACGGGTCGGGAAAGTCGGATCCGACGTCCGACAATTTGGCGACTCTGCCGGGGACCTCTTTTAGAGGGTTTAGGCTTTGTCATGTTTGCTTTGCCATATGATATTTTGCCTTATCCGTTTTGACCATTTGCTCATGCTTGCAGTTTCAACTTTTGTCAAAAAGGCGATGTAATTGTAATAATTCAAAAAAAAAGAAGTTAAATTCTTGTTTTGCACACACCATGCTGGTGACCATTACCCGCTCGGACCCGGAGCACATTAAGAGCTTAGGGAGTTTAATAGGGGAATGCGCCCGGAGCTGTTTGGACCGCCGACACGCACCCAAACAACTCAACTCGATGATCAGAATGGGCCCGTGATCCTCTTTAGGGGGTGAGGTTCCGCTGGTTGAAAGGACCTAGAAATTCCATCCATTTAGAACAAAAGCTCAACACCGTGTTTAGTCTTTACCAGTTTTGTGTGTATTTTCATTTTTGGGCCCAACTAATATAAATGAGAATTCGGCCCAAGTATTTGGATACGAGATTGACCTACAACTCATGAAGAAGTTTGACCCATTGATGTAAATGTGTTTTGTTTTGGCCCTAGATCATGACATGTATAGGATTGTGATTTTGTATTATATATTCCAGACTGTTGTAAATGTAATACGAGTCTTACTAATGAAGTTAAATTCTCGCACTTGCATTGCATTAAAAAAAAATGTAAGTTATGTTCATTCAATCTCGTATCCTTAAGACGTTTCACGCACCATCTTTGGTAAGGATGAAAAAAATCATTGCCTTCACATTAAGGCCATACAACCCCCTACGGTCGAAATTGCCTGAATATGGAAAGCCATGACAAAAGGGAATCAGAAATACGTGAACAAGAAGATTGACAAGGTTCACAAGCTCGTAAACTACAAAGTCAATTGGATTCTCCTTAACGCCTTGTCTGAATTATGGAATATGGAAAACGCATCTGCGTGACAACAACAGAATACGTTCACAAGTTCCATTCGACACCAGAAAGTCCGTCTTTCAACCCGGATGAGATAATAAGGGATAGATCTGAACCGTCATTCTAGCAATGTGGGAGCACCTTGGAAAAATGTGGGGGCAACGTAGCTAAGTTGAATGGCATCCTTGAACAGTTCATACGGAGAACGAGGCAAATAAAATGATTTTCAAAATACATGTCCTTGACCTTCGTTCGAACCAAGGAACAAACAACAAATGCACTCAATGAGCTACGTCGTTGTGTGAAACGTCTTAAGAACTAGACATCGATTGGCCAAATCCTTAAAAAGTATTTTTGGAAAAAAACTTTTGCCATACATGCAATCAAAGTCTATGACTGGAATGAACGGAACATGCAGAATTTTTTAAATCAATCATGCATGATCAATTGTGTATTCATCTTTCTTACTACCGTATTTTGGATTTAGGTTTCCGGAAACCCATGCGACATTCGATGACTCCAGCACCTCAAAAACACGAGGAGAAATTCATCAAGCTAGAGCAAACCATTCACACCATGAGTTCCCGCACAGTGCAGTCAATCATTGACATGACCTCCTAGGTCGAGCAGATTTTTCTCTTTTGAATTCCAGGCAGCCGTGACTACCACAGTATCCCCACCCTCATCTTCCTAAGTAACACTGCTGTCGTGGCACCTCATCAATCCATATCATGCAGTTTTGCCATCCTCACAAAGCTCCACCTCCCACATATGGCCATCCTGACCAAGCCCCACCTCCCACATACCCGGAAGGACAAATACACTTTTAGGATTGAGTTTTCGTCCTAATTTCAAAGATTATGAAGTCGCTTGGAGGAAACATTTAGCCGAAAGTTCAGGGACATTGTTGTTTCCTCTCCTCGCTATTTCATTCTCAGGCCCACCACAAGTGATCCAACTCGATGACATTGATGCTCACGAGGGTTTGTTAGGCTTATTTTCCAACTGGTATCACCATTGGAACTCTGCTTGATGAAGCTCCCTCATGCCTTTTTGATCGTCTACTCGTTAGTGGGGTACCCTTGCCAAATCTGACTCTATTCATTAAAGAGAAGGATCCGTTGGCCCAAACGACATTGCAATTTGGAACATAAAATCAAGCAGATACCAAATTGTATCAATTCCTGAATGTAGTGAGTGAGGAGTATGATCAGGAAAAACGAGATCTACTCAGAGAAAAACCGTTACCTGAGGAAGAATCGACTTATGCAACTATCCGATCAAGTAAGGAACCAGAGATAAGTAATGGGTACCGCAGCAAGAAGGGACACCGAGATTCCCATCATCAGAATTGAGTCTGTCTTCTATGTTACACCTCGCTTAGAGAAAGTGACAATCATAGTCAAACCGACCCACGCCACCAGACCACATTCGACCACCGGAGGAGGGAATGTTGTTTTACAAAGTAAAGAAGATGAGAAAAACACCAAGAATTTAGTAGCTGCCCTGTTACCCCTTCGTACCATTTTCCTGTCGATGATAGCCTCTGGAACACAAAGGGACGTGTCATTCCTGCAGGTAGTGGAATGAACTAAACCCCCTCCCCATGAGCCAACTTCAATTGTGACACATGTACCGTGAGGTGGATAAGTGTCGTGGCAGGCAGATCCAACTTGTATGCTACTGATCCAATCTTCTCCAATATGATGAATGGTTCGAACCATTTCGGTTGCAGCTTGTACGCACCTGACTTCCTCATGGTGTGTTAGCTATAAGGGTGTAGTTTCAGAAAAAACGAATCTCCAACCACAAATTTACGATCTGTCCTTTTCTTGTTGGCCACTTGACGCATTCGGTTTTGATCCTGTTCTTCTCGGTCCCGTAACAGCACATCCACATCCGAGTGGCTAAAGTCACCTGGAAAGTAGGGTACATTAAGGGGTGAAGCGAACCCACATAGTGCCTCGAAGGGAGTCATTCGTATGGTCAAGTGGTAAGAGGTGTTATACCGCCATTCCGCGAGTGGCAACCATTTGCTCCATGTCGTAGGTCTTTCTACGGCCATGCACCGCAGGTACGTTTCCAAACACCGGTTAACCACCTCCGTTTGACCATCGGTTTGCGGGTGGTAGGAGGATGATAAACAGAGGTTAATTTCCAATTGTTGCAGAAGCTCACGCCAGAATGTACTTATAAAAATTGGATCTTGATCACTTACAATGTTACTCAGAAGACCATGGAGCTTGTAGATGCTATCGATGAAGATTTCAGCCACCGTTGCTGCTGAATACGAATGGCTAAGGGCCATGAAATGCCCATACTTGGTCAACCGATCAACAACCACATAGATTACCTCTTTACCCTATGATTTCAGCAATCCAGTAATGAAGTCCATGGAAATATCGGAGAAGATCTTGTCCGGAACGGGCAGCAGCTGGAGCAGGCCTGATGATACTGCATGATCATATTTGTACCTTTGGCATTCCTGACACTTTCTTATAAACTCCCAAACATGCTTCCTAAGACCCTTCCAGTAGAGGAATGAACCGATCATTTTGAGAGTTACGGTCACCCGTGAATGGCCTCCCATTGCCGAAGTATGGAAGTATGTTATGATGTCCTGACGAAGTCTATCATCCTGCCCTACAACCAGCTTTCCCTTTCTTCTGAGGAGCCCCTCGGCTATCGAATATCGTGAGGGATCCATATCAGTCTGTCTGCAGAAGAGGCCACTTGGGAATTCAGGGAATATTTCATCAGACAATACCCGAACCAGACAATATACACATTGACCTTGAGGGCAAGGTCAATGCGTAGGGGGCGGCATTGTTACGAACCATTCTCTTTAAGTGAATTCAGTAGTTAGAATTGGCCAAATGCTTAGTCTATCATCTTTCTAGTAGGATCATAAGTGGCATCCCATAATGGTGTGGCTCTAATTGTATATATATGAGAAGAACATCGAAGGAAAGAAATAATGAAGAATACAATTTCCCCTTTCTAATCTCTATTCTACCTATCTTCTGTCTTGTTACCCACACCAACGATACGTTCTTCATCGGACGTATTATATGATAGGAGAACACAACTTCATTTGTAATCCGAAATGTCTTTCTTGTATTTTTTTTTTCTTTCTTTGCAGGAGTATCGAAACTCAAATACTGTATTTATTGTTCAGTTTTATTTAATTATCAGACTTATTGAGAAACATTGATACCAAGTTTTAATTAATTTAATCAATAATATAACTGTTAAAATTGAGATTCAAGTTTTATTTGGTCTAAAGATCAAGGCGTTCATGTGGAAACTTGCAAATGACGCTTTGCCGACGAGGGGAATACTTGCGAGACGCGGCCTTGCGGTTGATCCTTTATGTCCAACTTGTTCTATTTTTGAATCTCGTGAGCATTTCTTGTTTGGGTGTCCATGGGTTCAACAGGTTTGGCAGCATTTTATTGATCTTGATAGAATCCTTGCGGGAATGGACTCTTTGGACGAGTGGCTGGCCGAGGCTACGGCTTTCACGGGATCGGACCGAAGACTGAAATCAAAACAATGGAGGCGTATTATGGTGGTGTGTTGGGTAATTTGGAAAGCGAGATGCAAACTCGCTTTCGAGGGAACCCAGCCATACGTCCCTTCTATCTTGGCGGAGATCCACAACACGCTCATGGAGACCACCATCGCGTCTTCGGCAGCTTCATCATCTTCGTTCTTCACGGCGTGGGTGGCACCTCCCCCGGGGTCTATCAAGGTGAATTGCGACGGAGCATGGAACAGATCATCCATGCGAGGAGGTTATGGGGTCATTGCTAGAGATCATGAGGGCCGAATCATGGGTGGTCGATCAGGTGTGCTCTATGCGGGTTCGGTGGACGAGATCGAGGCACATGCGGTTTTCTTCGCGGTCCAACTAGCCATCGAGAAGGAGTGGCAATCTGTTATTTTTGAATCTGACTCGTTGAATGTCGTTAACAACATTCAGGGTCGTGACTTTGCTTGGAGGATAGCCCCTATTTTGTCTAATGCGGCTTCTCGATCTTCTTTGATTAGGGAAGTCGTTTGGGGCCACACTCCTCGATCCGCAAACTCTTGTGCGGATTGAATTGCAAAGAATGTACTTGCGGGGTTGTGTCCTTCGGATTGGGTGTCATCACCCCCAACCCCTCTTCTTAGATGTTTGTATGCGGATAATATCTTGTATTCGGTTTCATCGTTTGTTATTGAATGAAATTTGTTGTTGTTGGCCAAAAAAAAAAGTTTTATTTCGTTTTATCCATAGTTCAACAAATTTGTGTAACAAAGTATAAAATAAGGCGAATGGGCTGTAGAATAAAAATGTATAGCTTGAGAATTTATTTTAAAAATACTTTGAATTAGAATTTCATTTCAATAAGAACGAAACTACTCACCGGTTATGTTATGATTCGTTCAACGGAATTGGCAAAAAAAAAATGTTATGATTCGTTCTTGGATTAACAGCATGTTCTTCTCATGGATTGGCCATGGAATTGGGCTTATGAATTCCGTAAGCCCATGTTCTTCTCATGGAATGGCCAATCCATAGCTTATGTATTCCATGCGGTCCGGGCTTAGGGATTCCGGGTCCAAACCTCGGATTCCCTAAGCCCGGACCGCATGGAATCCGGAAATGGACTCCAAATGACGATTCTGCCCTCGCCTGTTTGAAGAAATGCCGAGCGTACCCCTCTGGAAGTCTTCTTCGATTGATGACCGAAGGAAGCTTCCGTCTGTCTTCAATTCAGAACATTTTGCTTCTGCTTAATGTGAAAGGTGCTGCATTTTTCTAGAAGCTGATTGATCAATGATGGCATTACCCAGGAAAGGTAATAATTCATGTATATAGTTGCAATATATTTTTGATTGATTAAAAGGGAAGTTCGTTCGCATGTTGTGGACTCTTTTATTGGATTGAGAATAACGCATTTCATAAACGAAGAGATGCTTTCATGATTTTTTTTTTACGCTTCTGGGATTGTAATTCTCCTGAGAGAGACGGAACTTTGAACTTTTAGGCATGCTGGGTGTTTTGTTGTGGTTTAATGATCTAGATTTTACTCTAAACCCACATTCTCAGAGAATCATGCAGTGATGTTTTAGGGCATTACCCAGGAAAGGTAATTATTTTGACTATATTTCCTTTGTATTGTACTCTTGATGTGAGTGAGCTATGTGCAGTTTGTCCATTCTTAGATGTGACAAAACATTTTATGAACAAAGAGAAACTGTAATGGGGTTTAGTTAATATTTACTTTATAAAAGTTATGAAAGGAGGGTTTTTTCAGTTTGGTTTTACTTGAGATAAGCCTACGAGGATTAGAAGGGTGATTGTTTTTCTAGACTTCCTATATGTACTTTAATGGGACTGTTAACTAAGTTGTGCAAGGTCACCTGTGTTTTAAGATTGAAAGACAGCTTAAATGTTGTCTCAGTAATGTATTTCATCGTTTTTATGTTCTAGCTAGGCATTTAGACCAGTGGCTTATCCTGGTATCCTTGAGCACATTGTCAAGTTGTAGACTAGTAAGATGCTCAGAAACATAAGAGATAATTTGTGTACTGAAGAGATCTCAATGCACCACTGAATTGGCAGATTTTCAAATGTGTTGAATCAGATTGATACACTTTACAATTTGAACTGCTTGGCTCAAAAATTTAGGGCTAGTAAAGTGAATGTGATGGAGGGGTCTTGTTATAGAATGAAGTGCTGATCTTGAATCTTTATATTTGGACTCAAATCTAATTTGGATTTGGATGACATGCTAAACACAAGTAGATATAAACTAGGGAAGCTTAATGGGATACATAATTCGGTATAACTGATAGTATAGAGTGTGCTTAACCCCCAGTGAAAGGGAAGTACAAATTAAAAGTAGTAATTCATTTATTACTAGTTACCATAGTCGAACTTAATTGTTTCTTTTTTCACAAAATATTTTGAAGACCGATTTGAACCCATAACCGTCAAGGTTATGAGCCTTAGAGGCTCTACACCCGAGATGAAGATAAGGATTTACTAATGGTCTAAGGCTTAATGGCAGTGCAGAATGGTAAAACATGACATTTATTTTATTTATTCCTTTTTTTGCATGGGTCTTGGGTATTCTATTGGTGATTTATCAATTATTTTTTGTGTGTATGAAATACTAAAGTGAGTGTACCATCTTCTCCTAATTGGTATATTGGTGTCTGAATTTCACTCTTGCAGTTTTACTCAAGAAGGCAAGCAAGCTTGAATTGAAGGGTCTTGAGACATATAAATTTGAGGCAGGGCGTCTATATGACCTTCATAAATTACTTGATGAGGTTTATACTACACGCCACCCAGGGGCAGCTGACTATCATAATCGAACAGACCTGATTCGTATCTTCAATACTATAGCAAAGGAAATATATGGTAATCTTGCTTGTCATTTTGTCGCTCCTTAAATCAGCAATGTAATTCTGGAAGTATTTGTTCCGCACTAGTCTCGAGGAATATAGCAAGGGTTGTTTGATCGTGAATATCCAATGAAGATGCTGTCTTGAAACTGTTTCTTCTTTTTCATACAGTACAAACTTTCTCATATCAGTAATAACCTTTCACATTAAGCACCTTTCAATTCGGAACATTTTTACAACATTTTGTATTATGTATGTGGTCATGTTTGCTAGGTTTCAAGCAAATGACTTAACACTTATTCGGAACTTCGATTTGTTGTACGTTCGTGAAACGTTATATTGCGAATATTATATTTATCGATATTTCTAATCATATTAATGTGATGTAATCAATTGATTGATTCAGAAATTTTATTTGGCATGACAATTTACATTCTTTATTTTTTTTAAATATAATTAATAAATTGGCCTTTTTAAAAAAATAAAAAAAATAAAAAATTTCGTTTTTAAATTTTTTTATTATTTAAATAAACGTTTTTAATATTTTTAAGTTTTATAATTAATTAATAAAAATTATTTTTATTATATACTATACATATACAAAGAGGGGCAAATATGTCATTTTACCACATTCCATTCCTTTTCCGTACACAATTCCACCAAAAAAACAACAGAATTCCTTATTCCGGTCTATTCAATTCCGCCAAAAAAACAACTTCATATTCTTAACTCCTATTCCTTATTCTCAATTCCTATTCCGTATTCCGTATTCCGAATTCCGTCAAAGAAACGCACCGTAAGTGAATTTGTATTCTTAGCTCATAATTACTACTCTGTAAAATAGTATTGTGCATTCTAATGTTTTGGTTAAAATTGATTTTTCTTTCGAAAATTTTGTTATTTCATATTTTGTAATCAATCTAGATTATCCATTTCGACAAATTTTCGTCTAGACTTAATAGAATACATATTAAAATTACAAAATAACATAAAACTTTTAAAATTATCATAGAAAAATCTTTCAAAAAATTTATATATTTTGCAGTTGAGTTCCGTTTTGATTTGGACTCGATTGAGCCACAATCAAACAACCTAGGATATAGGTTAAAACCCAGACCAACCCCATTCATAGGCGAGTTAGTTTAGGTCAAGACTCGGAACCTAGTCCACCATTTGATTGAGACTTAATCAAACCTCAATCGAACTGGGACTAAAGTGAATCTCAATTCCATTGAGTCTGAACCAAACGAGTTAGGATTTGAATCTTGACCAAACATATTATTATATTAAGTTTGATTGAGAAATCTGACATAAAAAGTAAACTCAATTGAAAGAATCAAATTTAGTCCAAATAGTTAATTATATATTGATATTTAACCCTAATATTTTTTACTCGGATCAACTCATAATTGCTAGTCAACAATGTTATTATATATACGGATTATCTGGCTGTGTCGTAATCTACAATCCTCTCGTGTGTATCCTTTTCTTATTTTTGAATGATAGAATCCACGATATTATTCGTGGTCAAGTAATAGTGTTTTATATTAAAGTATTCGACTCGTTTATTAGATTGTTGTAATATATTGTATTGTATGTAATAATAATAAAATCATGGTGCAGCTCCAAATTTGATTTGATTCCGATTTTGTAGGGTGAAATCATATGATCGGTACATCAATTATGGGTATATCTTAATTATAAAAACAAAAAAAACAATTACGGGTATATCTTTTTATTATTTGAGTATAAATATTATCTTAATTACTAATGATGTTTTTTTTTTATAATTATGAATTAAAATAAACCGCCATTGGTGAAAACTACTCACCCAAGTTCAAATTACACAACCAAAAACTAACTAAGTTTAACAATTCTCGAAACAGAAAAGCACACAGCGTCTTTTCGGAGCACGTTAATAGTTTCCTTACTAGTGATGTTGCTTTGGTAATGTTTGCTCTGTTATATATAAATAAAAAATATGTATGACATATGCAACTCATATTTAATTAATGGGGTCGAAAAAGTATGTTTTACAACCGATTAAATCTCAAGAGTCATAAATGCTAATTATTAAATGTCAAGTAAGTAATTAGAAAAGAAATACATATATTTTTTTTCTAAAATTTTGGCATATGCCTCCCTAAGAATAGTCTCGCTCGTTAGAGAGCGACATGAATCCCATAATTCAGTTCCCCTTCATTAAAGAAAGAGAGGACTAAATTGTCCCCCTTTGATGTAGACGGGGCAAATTAAGTTTTTTAAAAAGTATGCACTTTACAAAAAAAAATATTTGAAAAAGTAAATATACTGAAAAAATATTTAGCAAAATGTATATAAACGCTACTGGGAGTAGCATTTTTTAGCGTTTTTCAAAAAACGCTATTAGGGGTAGCGTTTTACAAAAAACGCTGCTTAGGGTAGCGTTTTTATGAATTTCGCTACCCCTAATAGCGAAATTCTTTTTTTTTTTTACGTTTTAGACTTTTTTTGACGATTTGATGTTTTATTTAAAAAAAATCAAAAAATTATTAAAAAACATTAAAAATATTACAGTAAGTATATATTTTAATTTCGATTCAAATAATGTAAAAAATATTAAATTTGGACTTACGGATTGACTGTAGGCTCTACCGTAAGTTGAGATATGAAAATTTGACTTAAAAAAATATAACTCATATCCTGTAAGTCCAAATTGACCACGGTGAACGTCATTTATGTCGTAATTAAATTATCTACCTAGGGTAATTTTTTTGATTAGAAATACAGTGATTTTGTAACCTAACATCGTTTGTCTTAAAATTTGACCGAAATAATCAAATGCATTAGGTGAGAAATTTAATTATGTACTTACTCAAAAAATATTAAAGTGAGCAGATAATTTAATTACAAATTAAATAACGCTAACTAGACGTTAATTTTTTTGCTTTTAGACTGACCGTATAATACAATACGTAATTTACTTCATATTATATCGTATTATACAGTCAGTCTAAAAGAAAAATATGTATTTTCAATTTCACTGTGATTTTGTAAGATAAATTCAATTTCACTATTAATTATGTATTTTCGTAAAGGTCCTTCAAAAGAGTTTACGACTTATTGTTTGAAGATCAACTTCAATCATATCAGTAAAAACATCTGGACCAAAAAGGTTTTCTACCCTACCCCTTATACTTTTTTTTGGTTCAACTTCGACATTTTCTTGATTTTTAGGTTTTGACTATTTTCATAAATAGTTTCATGTGTTCGTCTCGATGAACTTATTTCCCTTAGAATTAGCTAGAAATAATTATTTAAATAAATATGCATTTCTTGATTCCATAATCGTATTTTTATGTATATCTAAAAAAATTGAATCATGCACAAGAAACCGATAGGTATTACTGTTTGGGCATATATAATGAAAAATGCAATGAACAGTTTTGGGTCCAACTCTAACCTTTTTATGAGGAAATACTATCATCTTAGAAATACACTCTCACACTTAAGATGATTGAAATGATATTTTAACATTTCCATAATTCAAGTGGTGTTTTTCCTTCTTTATTCTTGAGTACCTTATTTAAAAGGTATTTATTAGTTAAAATAGTTTTCCCTACATGTGTTGTGTTAAACAGAACTTATCTACATTGAATTTAGTATTTCCTTTATTTTTTGATTTTTTTTTCACCACACTGTTTGATTGAGGTGAGTAGGATGTCATGATCTAATGAATGATTATTTGTTGATTGCAAAACTCATAAAAAGAATAATCATACTTGTCACCTCACTGTCAATTTTTATTAAATTGATTTTAAACTTCTTGTTGCTAAAGAATAAACTTATCAATTGATTCATTTTATTTTTCAACAAGTATACATAACAATATTTTGTACTATAATCCCACAAAGCGATATACTGTTTCTCATTAAAAACAAAAACACAAACGTTGATATGTATTAAGTTAAAATGTTTTGTGTTCATTTCTTAATTGATTATAAAAACAAATTTGTTAACTACCTTAACAAATATTTCACACTTATGTTTGAAATTAATTTAAAATGTCGGGATATTATTTATGGTAATTAACCTTTGCAATGTATCATAATTACCATGACATATTCTAATATGCCATAGACTAGGAGACTTGACCAAGTAAACTAAAGAAACATTTTTCTTCTTATTAATTTTGTTGATGGCTATTACAATCAGTTTAAACGTATCCAACATGCATAAGCTCTTTCCCACATAAAGCGTGATTAACCCATAAGTAGTAATAAATGTAATATTAGGTTGAGATATTGATATGTGTAGTAATATTATAAGTGATGTTAGATATATTGTAATATATTGAACGTATATTAATATAAAATAAATTGAAAAATATTTAGTTAAAATCTCAATAATAATATAAGATCACATCTAATATTAATAGTACTAGATCTTTCTAAATGAGTGTTTCTCCTGCCTTCCTGCGTCCAATGCCTGAACACCATACGAGAGTTAGTTCCAACGGTGCATCCTCCTCTATTGCCCTTGACCCCATGGAGGCTGAGCAAATTCAAAATAAGGAGTCTATTCAGCAATCTATGTCTTACAAATCTAAATTGACTGGAATTATACCGGGGGCTTTTGAGAAAGCTGTGTACCTTGATCATCTTATCTTCGGCGACATGGAAGATGAAATAGATGAATTTCCTGAAGTGGAATGCATTAAAATATTTTCTTCACGGGAAGAAAAGATGATAATGAGGAAGAAACATGCCCTGGATATAATCATAAAACTGTTCGGCAAAACAGTTGATTACCTCTTCCTTGTTAGGCGTCTAAAATTGATGTGGAAAGCAGTGAGCAATTTTGAGATTATGGATCTTGGTTATGGCTTCTACAAAGTCGCTTTTGAATGCAAGGAGGATCTTGATTCAGTGCTCAGAAATGGACCTTGGTTCATTAACTCTGCTTTCCTCACCATGAGGATGTGGGAACCGAAGTTCCAACCTGAAAAAGCTAAACTATCTGCTGCTGCAATTTGGGTAAGAATTTCTCTACTTCCTTCAGAATACTATGAACCGAATTATTTGGAGAAAATTGGAAATCATTTGGGAACACTTCTGAAAATTGATACTGCCACAGTTAACGGGGAAAGGGGGAAATTTGCACGTTTCTGTGTGCAAGTCAATCTCATGGAACCTCTGCTTCTCTTCGTGAAAATTGACAACATTCAATTGGAATTGGTTTATGAAGGGATATTATCCCTTTGTTACAGTTGTGGTAGGGTTGGTCACAAGGAAAATCTTTGTGAGCTCAAAATTGTTCAGCAAGCATCGGAACAAACGAATAATCCAACCAAGGAGACATATACCCAGAGTGGAGGGAGTAATCAAGAGAATCTGGAAAGACGAGAACAAGGATCAGACCTTCAGATGGAGGAACAAGATTCGATCTTCGGAGTCTCGGACGGCATCACAGATGTGAATCGCGGCTACGGGCCATGGATGGTGGTCTCCCACCGGAAGAAGAATTTGGCCAAAAAGCACAACCATAACCGGAAACACCACTCTGTCGTTCCCTCGGGCGCCGTGAATCCCTCAGAACTGCGCAACGGGAAGAAAACAACGGGAGCAGACAACATAGGGACAGGGGATAAAAGAAACGTTATTCAAATTGAAGTGGAAAGTGAAGTGGACAAAATTGAAGTGGGGTCAAATTTGTTGGAAAGTGTTATTATAGGGCCTAAGAATTGTGAACAATCTACGGTGGAGTTGGAAGGGGACAAAATTGAAGTGGGCTCAATTTTGTTGGAAAGTGATAATATGGGGCCCAAGATTTGTGAACAATATATGGTGGAGTTGGAAAATCAAAAGCAACATATAGACTTAAATCAATTACACGCTATAGGTGGGGAGTCACCAGATGAGACACATGTCGAACCAGCTCTTTTGCATAGGGTCAAACCAGCTATTCTACATCAGGGCAAACTGGTTCAAATGAATATGGAAGAAGATTTGGTTCCTCCTTTGGGGGAAGTGACCCGAATGGAGATTCAAAGTACAAATCAAGGTACAATGAAACCATGCAAGTTAGGAAAAAATAGAACCCAAGGTCAGTCGAGGAGGCAAAGTATGGGAGAGCAAAGGATAAATATACAAAGATCAAGAAGGATGGAGGTGGAAGTGCACGAAGAGAATCAGGAAAGGAAAAGAAGTCGTTCGCCTTCTCGTGACTGTGTTTCGTCGGTAGTCCCTCAGGAAAGAAGACAGTAATTTCTCATCTCTCTTGTTCATCTTTTACCCAATTGTTTCCATGTTTAGTACAACTAATATAAATTCAAGGGATGCTAGGAGTACGAGGGTTAGTATCAATATGCCTTCAGAACCTGCGAAGCTGAATATGAATATTTTCATTTGGAATTGTAGAGGGCTAGGTAGTAATCTAGCAATAAACTGTGTTAACGATTGTATTCGCAGATTCAAGCCGGAGCTGATTATTCTTACTGAGACCATGCTCAGTGGAGATAAACTTATTGCGCAAGCAAAAAAGTTGAACTATGACCAATTTAAAGCGGTCGATGCTAGAGGTCTGAGTGGGGGGATTCTCCTCATGTGGAACTCAAATTATATGGAGCTTCAAATTCTAGGAACATCAGATCAGGAGATTCATGCGATCATTAAGGTTCATCTGTCTAACTTTTCTTGGGTCTTGTCTGCCATTTATGCTAGTGTTGACATTGCAGAAAGATTAGTACTCTGGCAGAATTTGAAAAATGTAGCTGATAACATGAATTTGCCTTGGGTTGTTATGGGGGATTTTAACGACATTGCTAGTCATTTAGAGAAGAAAGGGGGGAATAAAATTAACAGGACTAGGGTTAATAATTTTAAAAACATGTTGGATTATTGCTCCCTCGCCGATTTGGGTTTTTCTGGTTCGAGGTTTACTTGGGCTAAAATGTGTAAAGGTGGTCATTTTGTTCAGCAAAGATTGGATAGGGTAGTTGCCAACCCAGATTGGTTCATTAAATTCCCTGAGGCCAAAGTTGTTCACCTGCCTAGAACTAAGTCTGATCACTGCCCTATTCTTTTGTCCCTATCGAGAAAAAATGTAGTGGTTTATGATAGACCTTTTAGACTTGAAACTATGTGGCTAGATCACCCCGATTTTGAAAACTTGGTGAATCATACTTGGTCGTATGCTTTGAACAATCATGAGTTTGCTACCTCTATTTTCCTCAATAGGGCAAGAGAGTGGAACAAACAAACTTTTGGAAACATTTTCATTAGAAAGAAAAATATTCTTGCTCGGCTTGAGGGAATTCAAAAGAATCTTGGCCAAAACCCTAATCCGCTCTTGATTGAGCATGAGGAGGTTTTAAAAAATGATTATCTTGATATTTTGCAGAAAGAAGAAAAATTTTGGGCAATGAAATCTAGAACTAAATGGATTTCTGATGGTGATAGAAACACCAAATATTATCATGCCACCACCATCATTAGGAGAAACCATTCGAAAATTAGTAGGATTAAAGATAGGGAAGGGTCTTGGGTTTCTGATCATAATCTGATCAAATTTGAATTTCAAGATTTCTTTTCTAAGCTTTTTTCCTCTGAGAAAATCCAGGTTCCTCTGTTGTCTGACTGGTCTCTCAATCAGGTCAATGTTCTCTCGCCCCAAATGATAAGATCTTTGGAGCGGTGTGTCTCTATTAGGGAAGTTAAAAAGGCCCTCGACTCTCTTAGTCCTTTTAAAGCTCCGGGTCCGGATGGTTTGCATCCCATCTTTTACCAAAAACAATGGGAGATTGTGGGCAGTTCTGTCTACAACACCATCTTCAACATTTTTCAGGGTAACCCGATCCCTAAGGGTCTGAACGACACTATTATTTGTTTGATACCCAAGTTTAACAACCCCTCTTTGGTTAGCCAATTTCGTCCCATCAGTCTTTGCAACACAGTTTATAAAATGATTTCCAAAGTGATTGTCAATAGGATGAGACCCCTCATAGAGCATCTGATATCTCCCTTTCAAGGGAGTTTTATCCCTGGTAGAAGAGCGGTTTATAATGTGGTTATTCTTAGAGAAGTTCTGGAGTCTCTTAAGAATAAAAAAGGAAAATCTTCTTTGATGGTTTTAAAACTGGACTTGGAAAAAGCTTACGATAGGCTTGAATGGGATTTTCTCTATAAAACATTGGTTCATTTTAAATTTCCTGTTTCTTTGACAAAAGTTATCATGGAATGTGTCTCTTCTACCAATGTTTCGATTCTCCTGAATGGGGGTAAATTTGAGAATTTCTCTCCATCCCGTGGCATTCGTCAGGGAGATCCTCTATCTCCTTATCTATTCATATTGTGCATTGAATACCTGAGTTTTCTCATTGAGGAGGAAACTACCAAGGGTAGGTGGATCCCCTTAAAGTTGGGTAAGGGATCAATTGCTTTATCTCATCTCCTTTTTGCTGATGATCTGATTTTTCTAGGCACTGCGACAATTCAGAATTGTGACACTATGAAAAGAACTTTGGATAATTTTTGTTCTATCTCGGGCCAAAAGGTGAATTTTGCTAAATCCCAAGTTGTATTTTCAAAAAATTTGGATGATGCCTCGGCTCTGGTTCTGTCTAGAATGTTGAACTTAAAAAAAGTAGACAAATTGGATTCTTACTTGGGTTTTTCAATGAACTTGTCGAGCAAAAGAGTTAGCTCTTTTAACTTCATTTTGGACAGAATCAGGAATAAACTTTCAGGATGGAGGTCTAAATTGTTATCTATGGCCGGCAGAAATGTCCTCATAAATTCAGTTATGATAACTATTCCATCTTATATAATGCAATGCACGGCTCTTCCAATTGGGATTTGCAAGGGGTTGGACAAGTTAAACAGAGATTTCTTGTGGGGATCTACAGAGGATAAAAGGAAGATTCATGCTTTGAATTGTAATTCTATTACGCTCCCAAAAGAGTTTGGAGGTTTGAATATTCCTATTACCAGAGAAAGAAATCTTGCTTTACTTGCCAATTTTTCATGGAGATGTCAGAATAATACTAGCCCTTGGGCTAAAATTCTGAAGTTCAAATATTTGAACCCAAATCGGAAACTCAACAGATTGGGATCCATAAATGGGAAAGCGTTGGTTCAAGGAAGTCGAACCATGGACAAAGGTATGGGTTGGGTTATTGGTGAGGGAGATAAAGTCAATGTTTGGTCTGACTCGTGGATGGGAAAAACAAATCTTAGATCGATCATTAGTGGCCCCCTGAATTGGAACGAGGAAAAGTTTCTTGTAAAAGATTTAATGCAGGAATCGGGGGAATGGGATTTCTCTCATTTGTCCTTCCATCTTCCTGTTGAAGTCAAAGAGAAAATTTGGGCAATTCCGAGAGGTTCTTCGGTTGTTATTCAGGATAGGTTAGTTTGGATGGGCGACCTGAAAGGTATTCCGTCTGTGTCTTCTGTCCATCATTTCATAAAGCAAGAGAGAATCAGGAATCTAGAGCTGGTCTCAGGAAACTGGGATTGGATCTGGAAGTGTGACACCATCCCGCGCATAAAATCCTTTTTATGGTTGTGTAACCATAATAGGCTTTCCACGGTGCAGCTACTTAACAAAAGGGGCATGAACATTAACCCCATTTGTCAGGTTTGTAGTATCGAGGAGGAAAACATCATACACATCCTTCGGGATTGCATGGTTACGAGAAAAGTTTGGAATGATATTGGTATTCCTTATGGTTTAACTGACTTCTATTTGTGTAATCTCTCATCTTGGCTTGAGTTGAATTGCAGGTTCAATCATATTCATGCGAAAGGAATTGAATGGAGATTTATCTTCCCATCGACCATTTGGTTCCTCTGGAAGAACAGAAATTCTTATGTTTTCAATAACCCTCCTATTTCTGTTGATGTCCTTACTTTAAGTTTGATTCAGGCTAAGAGCATCTCAGACAACTTCAAGAGGGAAAGATTCATCAGAGAATAAAGACCATCCGGGTGGGTTGGACGCCTCCAGAACATGGATGGTTTAAACTTAACACGGATGGCTCAGCAATGGGGAACCCAGGCCCGGCAGGAGGAGCGGGGGTAATGCGAAATGAATGGGGAGGTTGGATAAAAGGCTTCCAAAGACGTATTGGAATCACCAATAGTCTCGTGGCGGAACTGTATGAAATAAATAAATAATATTGACTAAAATTGTTTTAGGGTAGATCTTATTTATTTCAGAGCAGTGTTATCAGAACCAGACAGAACTACAAACTGACCATGCATATTGTTGATATGTTCTCTCAAAAGACCGAATTGTAGATTGAACTTGGCTCGAAGAGTAAAAATTGAACGACATTTCACGAATGGAATGGTTTATCAAGAATCAAACGATTTTTTGGTTGGCCAATTTAATGAGAAAAAACAAAAGAAAAAATAAGGGAGACAAAAAGATCAGGATGAAAGATAAGAGAGGGGGAGTAGTCTCGGAATGTTGCACTGGACAACCCAAAAACTGTGACTTTTCGTATCATATTGTTATATATGTGAATAACTATACCATTATGCCGCGTTATAGTGATGAGATTTCTACTTGTAATGGTTATGATAGTTATAAACGTGGCTATAACCATAACCGTGATTTTTATATATAAATTAATAGTGATAGAAGTAAAGTTTTTCACAATAAACTAGGAAACTGACACACGCGTTCAACTTTTCAAGACATGTAAATTATTACATTTATTAAAGAGAAACCAATATTTATATAAAATAAAGAATAGATATTTGATCATATAGTAGTTTTTTAATATATTAAAAAAAATTTAAAATATACAACATAAAAATCAACATTATTTAAAAAATGTTTAGAAGATTAGTTATTCCCTTTATATAATAGTAACTATACTTTTTCTTTAAATTATAAAATGTAAAAATTAAATATATTGTTTTATAAAATAGTTAAAAGTACTAAGACGACAATGAAAATCATTATCAATAATTATTGGCACTATAATATATATTACCTTAAGTTTAAGGTTATCATATAATTTGTTACTGGCATCAATGTTCAATTATATAAATGATATTTTTGTAATTCGTAATATAAGCTGAAGTTACATTTTCTTATAAACATTGATTGTCACATTTTTTAAAAAAACATAGTATAATAAGTTAGAGTCTACAACATAAAAATGAAGTTCCAAAAATATATATTAAAAAATTATATTAATAATAAATTGTTTATGTGTGAAATATTATAATGCATAATTACAAGGGAAAAGTACAAAAATAGTGCAACATATTTGCACAAAATGGTTTTCCAACCCTAACTATTATTTTTGGTATAACATGTTTGAAAATGATGGTAATTCATACCTCCGTTACTCTTCTGTTAAAAAATTCCGTTAATTTATTTTTTATATTTGCAAAATAAACCAAATATTTTTATAAAATTTACAACTAAACTCTACAAACTTACACTAATGTTACAAACAAGTCCCGACTCGATTCGAGCCACACCAGGGGTCCCCTCGTCAGGGTCTGAACCTAGACTAGGTCACCCAACCCTGGGCACCTTGTCTGGACTCGGACCCAGACCATAGGACCCCAAATTGGGGCTCAATTAGAGCCCTAATCAGTTTGGGCCGAACCTGATTGGGTTCGGTTCAAACGATTAGGGCTCCAATTGAGATCCAATCGAGGGTCCTATGGTTTGGGTCTGAGCTCAGACCAAGTCCCCGGGGTTGGGTGACCTGGTATGGGTTCATACCCTGGCTAGGGGACCCCCGGTGTGGCTCGAATCCATTCGGGACTTGTTTGTAACATTAATGTAAGTTCGTATGGTTCAATTGTAACATTTAGAAAATACTTGGTTAATCTTACAAATACGAAAAATATTTAACGGAACTTTTTAACAGAAAAGTAACAGAGGTACCAATTGCCATCATTTTCAAACATATTGAACCATTAACCATCACAAAAAAAAACATGTTGGTCGAAAAAAACATTTTGTGCAAACATGTTAGACCATTTTCTTACTTTGTCCTAATTACAATTAGGTACAGGATGTTACACATGTGACTTCATTTTTGGAAAGTGACTCAGAGCTTATTGTCAATCAGGTTAATGGCGCCTACGAGGCAAAGGGAGAAAAGATGAAGAAATATCCTAGCATTGCCAAAAAGCTGGTCGCGGAAATCCCAAATTTCGCGATTGAGTCAATTCCTCGCCAAGAAAACCAGATGGCAGATTCTTTGAGTAAACTGGCCTTCAGAGGGACAACAGTCCAGGATGTACAATTTCTGGAGAAAGCTCTATGTTCAGTCCTGGAAAGCAGAGCAGAGGTCTTTAACATCCAAGGACAGGTCACATGGATGACCCCGTTCCAGAATTATTTAAAAGAAGGGATCCTCCCAGAGGACGAAGGCGAATCCACGAGGATTAGAAGACTCGCAGCCAGTTATCTAATCATCGATGGAGAACTCTACAGAAGAGGCTACTCGACACCTTACTTGAGGTGTATTGCTCAACCTGAAACAGAAAAGGTTCTTCGAGAAGCTCACGAAGGGGCAGCAACATGTCATGAAGGTGCTCGATCACTAACCAGGAAAATATTCAGATTGGGATACTACTGGCCGACCTTAGGAAAGGACGCAGCCGAATTAACATAGAAGTGTGAGATTTGCCAGCAGTTTGCACCACGATCGGGTCGACCATCGACACTATTATCCCCAATGGCGGGTGCCTGGCCTTTCGCTCAATGGGGAATCGATATATTGGGTCCTTTTCCCATTAGCACTGGTTAGCGTACTCACATTATAGTGGCAATCGACTACTTCACTAAGTGGGTAGAGGCGAAAGCTCTAGCTTCGACAACAGAATTCCAGGTCATCAAGTTCCTGCAGGTCAACATATTCTCCAGGTTTGGCATTCCTAAGATACTCATCAGTGATAATCGTCCGCAATTTGTTGGAAAGGAGCTGAAATGGCTCTGTGAAGAATATCATGTAGACCATCGTTTCAGCTCAGTACATCATCCTCAAACGAATGGGCAAGCTGAAGCAACCAACAAGGTTGTCTTAGCAGGACTTAAGAAAAGGGTTCGAGTATTCAAAGGGAACTGGGCAGATGATCTGGAAAACGTGTTATGGGCAATTAGAACGACGCCTAAGGCGGCCACAGGAGAAACGCCTTTCAGTTTAGTGTACGGATCAGAAGCAGTAGCACCATCCGAATTAGCAGTGCCTACCCACAGAGTCTTACACTTTAACGCGGAGGCAAATGATATCGAGCGTAGAACTGACCTCGACTTAGCAGAGGAAAAAGGATGGCTCTCGGAAAAGACACAGGCAAAGATGCGCTTGGCGACCGCTCGGTATTTCAACAGAAAAGTCAGCGCTCGCCAATTTTTCGTGGGGGAGATGGTTATGAGAAGGAATGAATTCACAAGGATGGACAGTAAAAATAAACTTTCAGCCAAATGGGAAGGACCGTACAAAGTAGTAGAGATCGCCGCACCAGGATCCTACTATTTGGAAACCACCGAAGGCGAGAGGTTACCCCATCCATTTAATTTTGAGCATTTAAGAAGATTTTATACATAGCTTGTAATCAAACTGTTATGTCAATAAAAGAAAGTCATTCTTTCATAAAGCATGTCCACTCGAAGCAAGTCAAAACCAAAAAGCCCTAGCAACAAAGCTAGGCCAAAAGCCCTAGCAACAAAGCTAGGCCAAAAAGCCCTGACGCCAAAGTCAGGCCAAAAAAGCCCTAGTAACAAGGCTAGGCCAAAAGCCTTGACGCTAACGTCAGGCCAAAAGACCTATCAATAAAGTTAGGCAAAACCAAAAAGCCCTGACGCCAAAGTCAGGCCAAAAGACCTAGCAAAACGTTAGGCAAAATAAAAACCCTGATGCCAAAGTCAGACCAGAGAAATTTTAGGCGATCACTATCGATGATAAAGCCTGAAAAATTACAAATTCCCTGTTATTATGCCAACACCTCAAAGGTTTAAACTTCAAAGAAGGAAATATCTCTTTGAACTTAGAAGTTTATGCTTTTAAGTGTCAGAAGTATTATCCTTAGAAAGTTCGACTTATGCTTGGTCTAAGGCTTTAAGGGTCGACGACATTACAAAGCAAGAAAAAGTGGAGAGTAATTATGATTAAGACATTGGATGAATAGCCAAACATGTTCAAAAATGCTCATGAATACAAAAGGCATTCAATATAAAAACCCAAGTCTTAAGAAAGTAATTACAAACCAAAACGAAAATTACAAAAACAGCTATCTACAAAAGATAAAAATAAATACGGTCGCCAAAGAGTCGGAGGCTTCAAGCTTTGGGATCCTCGGGGGCAAGGGTGCTCTGCTCGCCTTCGGGGGCAGGAGTACTGGGCCCGCCTCCAGGAGCAGCCTCTTCAGCAACAGCGGGCCTAGAAGGGCGACTCCGCAAGAAGCTCTTCAAGGATGCAACTTCCCCAAGGGGAAAGTTGGGGTCGACCGCCTGGACCTCCTCCACCAGGTCTTGAAGAAAATCGGCAATCGCCGACTTCATCACCTTCAAGACCTGGTCCTCAAAGTCTTTGGAGGCCTTGAACTCCTCAACCACGGCTTGGGGTGAAGGAACCGCCTTCAGCTGATCAGCCAGACGGTTCTTCTCCTCCTCCAGGGCGATCCCCCTAGCTTCAGCAGCATCCCTCTAGGCGTCAGCAGCGACCCTTTGCGCCTCAGCGGCGACCCGAAGAGCGTCTGACTCGGCCAGCTGAGCGCGAACCTCCTTCAACTCAGCCTCTAGGCGAGCCCGGACCGCTTCTCCTTCATCAAGGCACCGATGAAGGGATTCAAAATCTTGAAGGGCAGCCGCCACATCGGCCTCTCTTCGCTTGATATCAGCAAGGAGGCGCTGCTCCTTGCTGAAATACTCTGACCGGGCATTGTCTACCAAGGCGATCGCCGCGTTAGCAGTCGTCTTGATAGCCTCCAGCTGCCCAGGGGAGATTCCCGTGCTCCGGTATTGCTCCAGCTCGACAAGTAGGTCTGAATACTTGCCGGCGAGCTCGCCGAATACACGACCGATCATCACCTCTTCCCGAACGAGCTGACAACAAAAGAGAATTGTCAGAACACGAACAAAAGGAAACGACTATGGAAAAAGGAAAAGAAACGAGGCATTACCAGAGCGACTCGTTCGTAGTGAGACCGAAGGAACCCTTCGATCTGAAGAAGCTCCGTGGGGACGGACGAACGGTCCTTGGGGGGAATTATCCCATCAAGGAGCCGCATGCACAAGTCCGGGCTACCCCGGAGGCTCTTCTGGGCAGGGCACCCCTTCTTCGAAAGGTCCCCACAAGGGAACCAAGCACCCCGAGAGTTCGCAACCTTGAGCGGCTGGAACAAGCTCGCCATGGAGCAATACTCCTCCCCAGGAACCCTTGAGGAGCTGGGGGCATCGGAACCCTTCTTATGGGTCCCAGACTCCTTCGGGGGGACCGCGGACGCCGTAGGAGGTGGGGGCGCCAAAGATAAAACCTTCCCCTGGCCAGCCGTAGGGCCCTGAGGGGAAGGAGGGATGACCGCCGAAGCATGAGCCTTCCCTTTGCCAGTGGAAGGACCCTCAGGAGGAGGAGGATGCTGTTCAATAGCCGGCTGCTCCTCACTCCTGACCTTCTTGGCAGGTGGAGGAGAAGGGTCTCGGACCACGTCAACCGTGGACTCTTCTGCAAAACAAAAAGAAGAAAGTCGCATCAAACAAATGCAGGAAATTTAGAGACAAGGCGGAATATGGAAATAATGCAATGTGAAACAACATACCTCGCTGACAAGGGCCAGCAGGGGCCGAAGGAAGGGTCTCCTCTGGTTTCCTCTTGGACGATCGCCTAGAGGGGGGAGGAGGAGAGCTCAGCAGCACCTGGTCGGGGGACAACCCCGCCGATTTCTGGTCATTAAAGAGACCTATCAGTTTTCGGCTCTTGCTTACGACCTTGCCTACAAGTGATAAAACAAGATAAGAGTTAGAGAATTACCCAATCATCAAAGATTGGCGTGGCTTGATGAATGCCCGCCATCTCAAGGGCATTCTCAGTAGTCTCCGCCACTGAGCGGATGGACTTGAACTGGGATGAACAATGCAGCCGGTACAGGTCGTCGATGGTATTCCGGTCACTCCCTGACAATTCTTCAAATGAGGGAGGAAAATCCTTGTCCGGAGCAAACAATTTCCAGGGTACACCCCCCCTTGTACAAGAAGTAAAACTTCTTGTAGTTGGAGTTAGTGGCCCGGAAATCATCGACCAGGCGTACATGGACGTTCCAAACCCATCCCTGAGGGCCTCCCCACTTTGAAAACTTCGGCCAGCGGGATTGGAAATGGTGGAGGTGGTTTGCCCCTGCGGCCAGTCGGAAGAAACACCGGAACAAGGCCAGTGAATACACCCATTCCTGGCGTATGCACATGAACTTGAAACCAACCCACATCCTGAGGGCATTCGGAACAAGCTGCGTGGGGTGAATCCCGTAAAACTGAGACAAGGTCTGTAAATCCTCACAGAGAGGAAAACGCAACCCAGCATCGATCTGGGCCGCATAAATGTAAACCTCTCCGTCGTGAGGAAAATGCAGACCTAAGCCAGGATACCTAGGAGCATCCTCCACGCTGAAGCCACCGAGCGCCACCACGGTCTTAAAGTAAGTCGGCTTCAATTCATTAGGCTTGACGTCTACTCGAACAAATTCAAATATTGCAATGATAAACATAAAAAGCAAAGAACAGCAGGGGATATCACCAAAACAGAGCATTGAAAGAACAGGGATTTACCTTTCGGAGAAAAGATGGGCGTTTGAAGCACAGGCCCATCTACCACCACTGGGGTGGCCGCAGACCTCCCCACGTCAGGCTGTTTCCCCGCTGAGAAGGGCACAGCTTCATCCCTAATGGTCAAGGGAACACTGGCATTCTGAGGGGCGCTGGCTTTGTTAGCACCCTTGATGGCCATATGTTTGACTCTCTGACTTCTGGGGGCCATGGAAATGGTCGAAAGGAGAACTGAAGAGGATTGAAAGAGAAAGAAGAAGTATTCGCAAATAGGCTCTGGAAACTTGGAAGAGTGAATAAGCGTAAAGAGCAAAACAGAGAAACTGACGTTTCTTATATAAGCCCAAAAGGGAGTAACCGCCACGGACGAATCGAAGCGATACAGAGAATAATTGCACCTTTTTGGAAAAAACCGAAGCAATGTCAGAATTCCAAGAGACACCTCGGGGAGACAAACGGTTAGCTGGTGCAGACAGCTGTCAGACTACCCTAGGTTTACGGAAAAGTAAATGTCAGGCATGCCTCAAGTGACCGTTCGATTTCTGGACAACTGGGCAGTTATTAAATGCTAACAAGTCCACTAAGGAGACAAGAGGGTCGCCAGCGCACTAGTAAGCGCTATCAGAAGTACCCACGGCAGGTAGTGATTGCCTAGCCAAGAAAGATAGACTTTCATAAACCTAGATTAACTCGAGTGATCGCCAAAGGGGAATAAAAGGAAGGATATCTTTTCAGCTTTGAACGAAGAAAAAACTGCTCGCCAAACAGGCTCAAAATGCCTCAAAGGTCATGAACCAGTACAAGAAACGAAGAAAACCGAATCTGAGACGTCACTATCTAAAACCCTACCAGGAAATAAAGCTCGACTGAAGAGACTTCAATCAAGCTTCGGGGGCAAATGTTGGATATCGATAGTGACAGCCGAGTAAGGAAAAAGGTCTCGAAGGCCCAATAACTATAGAGGGGATAAACCCATAACATTCGAACCGGACCGGCCTCCATAGAATGGCCCAAAACCGAGCCCAAAGCCTCTGAGGACACCATGAGTGCTCGCCATTCTTTACCAGGCCGCGACCTCTCACTGCTCGCCATGAGAGTGCTCGCCCAGAAGAGAGCCCTGCCTCTCTCCTCTGGTCCCACTAAACCGTTAATAACATAATGGACATGATATCCCACGTATCTCGGTCACATATTCACTAAAGATTAGATTTGGTAACTGCAATATCTCGCAATAACTGTCATATCCCACGATCCGAATCTTCAGCAACTCAATATACACTAAGATATTCAGTTGCCTTTATACGGTTCTATCTCTCTTACCCTATAAATACCCTTGCTTTACATACGTTCTTTACGTTTTGAGTTTTATACACACATATACTCATTTAAGCATCGGAGAGGGACCCAGAGACACCCCCTCTGTTGCGCTCCCCTACCTGCAGGTTCACCGGAGTTGGAGCAGAAGCGTCTTCCCAACCTTGTCTGGCATTCAATTCACTGCCAGATCAGCATCCAGGATTTCACGATCCAACACAAACCAAACTTTAAAAATTTAGCAAACAACAAACTTACCTTAAATTTTCATTATGTTTGAACGAATTTTTCAATGTTTAATGGAGTTATTAAGTCGTAATAATATTTCCTTAAAATACTTCAACTAATGTTGACTTAGTAACTCCCTCAAACATTGAAAAATTCATTCAAACATAATGAAAATTTGAGATAGGTTTGTTGATTGCTCAATTCCAGAAGTTTGGTTTGTTGTTGTCAACAAAAAAAGTTTGGTTTGCTGTTTGGTTTTCCCTCAAAGATCGGTTTGTTTTTTGGTTATTAACCCATTAAATAATACCATTGTTAGATTATGTATTAGTTAATACTCAATTAACACTATAATTGTGTATTAGCTAATACATATGTATTAGTTAATACATACAATTATTTCTAATCAAACATTGTATTAATACTAATACATGGTTAATACTCCAATCAAACACCACCTTAATTTTTTTTAAACAGAACATTGTTAGGGTTGCATTTATCAACAATAGGCAAATGACCTAATACACAAAATAACATTTTAAAACATTTTTGTGCAATTAACAAAAATACACAAACATATAATGTATTAAAATGATTTAACCCAAAAAATAAGCACTTAAAAAAGTTTTTTTTTGTACAATATAATCAAAATTATTATACCTAAAAGTTATAAGATAACCATTTTACTTGATTTTTTTTTAATAAAAAAAGTGAGCATATCAGATAAAAAATTAAGAAGAATATGTACGAAGAGAAACATTTGTCTCTAGTCCTAGTAGCGAAAACCTTAAAACACTCCCACAGGTAGCGAAAATCTTAAAATGCTACCTCAGGTATACAAAGCATTACTCGGCTAAACATGGTGGGTGTCACAGCCAAGGGACGGACAGAGCCCTTAGTATACGCTATTAGTGAAAATTTATTTTTCGCTACCCTTCATAGTGAAATTCGTAAAAACACTACCTGATGTAGTGTTTTAAGGTTTTCACTATCTCTGGTAGTGTTTTAAGGTTTTCACTACATGTGGCATCGTTTATAAGAATTTCGCTATTAGAGGTAGCGATAAATATCCGCTTACTGACTTAATACCATTTTCCTAAAATATTTTTCCATATATACTTTTCTCAATTTTTTATCCGACATGCTCACTTTCCTAAAATTCGTGTATTAAAATTATTTAACCAATAAAATAAGCACATAAAACGATTTTTTGTATAATATAGTCAAACTTATTATCAATTATTATACCTAAAGCTAAAAGTTATAAGGTAACCATTTTAGTCCACTTTCACTCTATATAAAGTTCTCTATCCGGGTCCCGTTCTGCCACCCCTGTCTGTGTGTGAGTTTTGATTCTAAGAACTCTCTCTCTTTCTGTGACGGCCGTCCATCACCATTTATCAGCATCAGCAAACCTTCATCTTCAAGATATCGCTCTTCCATTTCCGTCTCCTCCATTTCTGATTCAATAATTAAAAGAATCCACGACTCTCACGCAGAGATTAAGGAAAAAATTGAAGCCATGAAGGGAGGCGTAATAGTGGACAGTGACTTCATCTACGCAGAGGAGACGCACTTGACTGTCCGCAAGACCTCCCTCTTCTTTACCGGCGACGGATTCACCGTCTACGACTGCAGTGGCGGCCTTGTCTTCCGAGTAGACTCCTACGGCCCCGACACTCGCGATAGAGGCGAGCAGGTGCTCATGGACGCCAACGGCCGCTGCCTCCTCACCGTTCGCCGCAAGGTAACCATATTCCGGCAATTTCATCACAGAGCATCAAATCCTTCAAAACAGGATTCAAATCGTAGATCTGATCTTCCTTAAAATAGTGTAATAGAATATCGAGCCGATGTACTGGCAATTGAGAAAACTCTCATTCGTTTCGATGTTCACCGGACTTATCGTTTTCGTTTTGTGCTTGCGCTGCTAGAGGCCGAGCTTGCATCAGCGGTGGGAAGGCTTCATTGGTGAGAGGCTGGACGGCCAGAAACCGATCTTCAGCGTGAAGCGGTCATCGATTATTGGTCGTTCGGACGTGACGGTGGAGGTGTACAGCATCTCCGGGGAGGAGTACCACGTGGAGGGCTCGTTCGTGCAGCGGAACTGCACCGTCTTCAACGCGGCCAAGGAAGCGGTGAGCGAGATCCGACGCAAAGTGGATGCCACAACGAAGGTGACTCTTGGGAAGGACGTCTTCTCCCTCTCTCTCAAGCCCGGATTCGACGCTGCCTTTGCGATGGGTGTGGTTCTCGTCCTCGATCAAATCGACGTCGATGATTCTGTCGATGATGTAGGTGACGTGGATTCCGCATCTTCAGATGATTGATTTGGTGGTCGCAGGCAGGAAACTTGAGTGATTTTACTGTTTCACCATCCATATAGAATTTGTAGATTTTTTTTTTCCTTGTTGGGGTTTGTTTTTATGCGTCAGTAGATATCTGGCCTAGTATATCTGGCGCTGGCGACACGGCTTCAGTTTGTAATTTCCATGGACTCTGTCTTTGCTGAACAACAAAGGGTTTTCACTTTTCATTTTTTCTTAGATTTTGGTGATAATTTGGTGGTCAGTAGTTAAACTGTCCATCAATGTTATCAGAATCGGATAGGCCGGTTTCCGGTTCGGCCGGTCCACCGGACCGACCGTTTTCCGGTTCGGCCGGTCCACCGGCCGGATCTGGTTCAGTGTGTGGTTCAGTATTTATAAGTAAAAAAAACTGAAAACAGATGAAGAAGACAACCAAGGCATATCGTAATTTCTTGGAACTTTCTGCTGTTTTTACTACCGCCAATTTCAGACAACATCCAAGCAGTACAACCCGATTAACTTTCCCCTCCCTCCTCACTTTTCTTCTCCAGTCTTTTTGACTCTTCCTCCAACCACCGAGAACGCAACAGAAAATGCAGAGAAAGTGATGGAAACTCATGGAAAATGCTTCGTCGAGCAGTGAATTGAAGTTTTGGATTCATCAGGAAGGAGAAGCGGATCACTGAGAATCGTCTGGACTAAAGAGGGAAGAATCGATGAAGCACATTTTTAAGAAGCTTCACATAGGGAGCATCCATGATTCGAACTGTTCAAACGAAACCCTAGCACCGACTCCATTTCCATCGTCGTCCGATCAACGTACAACTCCGAGTCAGAGCTCTGAAAACCCGCCTGCTAGCCCGACTGTATCACCAACCAGCACTGCTCCAGCTCCGCCTCCGGTGGATAATCAGTCTGGAAACATTTTCAAGGACAAGTTTCAGGTTCAGTTGGCACTTGCAATCTGTGCGTCGCACTCGAATTTCCGCGGAGATGATTCATAGAACGATCATATCCGTACTGCGATGCTATTGAGCCTGGGAGGTCATCGGATGGGGGATTCTGGTAGGGGTAAGGGGAGGTCTTTGCTGAGACGCAATCAAGGCAGTATTGGGTGAGTTTGCTGAGCTGATTGTGGTGGTTACTGTTAACTGGTTATGAGTTTTAAAGATAAGCTTGGTTGTGGGGGTGGGTGGGTGGGGGGGTAAGAAACTGTGTGGGTGTAAGAGTGTGAAACCGAAGAAATCTAAACTGGTCTCGGTCTTTAAAATATTAAAATTAAAAACTCTTAAAAAATACCGAGTTCAAACACTATTAATATGCAAAACGGTTTTTAATTAGCTTAACCAAACTGGTCAGGGATTCGGTTCCTGTGGTCCGGTCCAAATTCTAATAACACCGCTGTCGATGGATTGACTGACTCACTCTTTCAATTAAATTTAAAATATATAAATTACAAGTTCCCAAGAGTAGAAATCGGTTATGTATGTATGTATTTATCACCTACCTATCTACTCCTACAATTTCTTGGCCAAAAAAAAAAAATCTACTCCTACATTTAAAGTCTTCTCATTTATACACAGATGTAAATATTCAGTCCGATCGACCTTGTTTGAACTGTTTTAACGATAAATTCAGCAAATATATAATTGTATGTCCTTCTGAAAATGACTAGCCACCCATTTGTTGTTTTTTCTTCCCGCCATCAATATATCATCCTCTCTGGTCCACGTACGTTCTTATTCAACTCTGCCCTCTTATTCAACTGAGTGGGCATGTTTCATTGGATTCTTATGTTCCGCCATGTATATATTGTTCACACAATATCAAGTAATTCCTCCATCCCGATGTGGACGTCCCATAAGTATAAACCTAGGTACAAAGTCCATCTTACCTTAGAAGTGGTCTACAAATTGTTACTACTATGTCTGGGAGTAATTATATGTTCCATTTTAGCGGACTGAACTGAGGCGAAGAGGAAACAAGTGTACACCAAATGCTATGCCTGGCCTGCATGCATGCATTATGTAACAAGTCATTTTTACCAAACCTTAAACCCAACCCACGCAATTTGTCACCAACAAAACATGTAAGATAAATTAATTATTTGAAATACACAACTACACGCACACCTACACATGCGAATTGGTGTGTCGGACGTCGGATCCGACTTTCCCCTTTTTTTGGAAGATATTTATTTGTTCGCTCAAAAAATATCGGGTCTTGGCGAGTGCCGGGTCCGGTCAATTGAGGTATCAACCGGACCAAACAAAATAAAGTGTCGCCACCGATTAATTAAACGCTAATCGGAATCCTAAAATTTGCATAGGGTACATGGTATTAACATCCTAGGGCTTGGAAAAGTCTCCGCCTAGATAATTGAGTTCGGAGGTTCGATTACGTCTTAAGAGCCCGCGAGCCCATAATCCACCCTTTCGGTACTTAGTTTTCTTTTTTGAATTTATTTTTACCGATTTACCTGAATTGCCCGTTTTGATCATACTTGACCAAAGAGATTACATGCATTTTCTTTAAATTAAATAAACTATGTACATGCATTTTTTTAATTTATGAGTTAATTTAAAATAAATAAACAAGAGGAGAATTAGTAAACTTAATCGTGCTCGAAAAAGGATGGTTTAAATTTGGAGTTATTTTAAAACGCATCAAACGTACGTGAATGATTTTGAAGATATAAAGCACGTTGGACTAAGTTGTAACACGTTTGAAAGTTGTAGTGAGTTCATAAAAGTTCAGGGACTAAAATGCAATTGAAAAAATCAAACTGAATTTCTGAGACAACCGTTTTAAAAATTGCAAAAGTGACCCTAAGCTATTTTGGACCTATTTGTAATATTTTGAGAAGTTGTGGGATGTCCCAAAAGGTCCAGGGACCAAAAATGCAATTCTTTAAAATTCGAGCTGAACTGAAAATAATTTTTTAAAAATACAGAAGTGACCCTAAACTATTATGGACTTATTTGTAACACTTGGTAAAGTTCCAAAATGACCCGATGTTATTTTGGACTTATTTGTAAAATTTTGAGAAGTTGTGGAATGTCCAAAAAGGTTCAGGAACCAAAATGCATTTATTTAAAAATTCGAACTAAACTGAAAATAAATTTTTTAAAATTAGAGAAATGACCCTAAACTATTTTAGATTTATTTGTAACACTTTGAGAAGTTGTGTGATGTCTAGAAAGGTTCAAGGACCAACATTCAATTATTTAAAATATGAACTGAACTGAAAATAAATTTTAAAAAATGGCAGAAATGACCCAAAACTATTTTGGACTTATTTGTAACAATTTGAGAAATTCTGGGATGTCCAGAAAGATTCAGTGACCAAAATGCAATTATTTAAAGATTCAAACTGAACTGAAAATAAATTTTTAAAATTACAGAAGTGTCCATAAACTATCCTGGACTTGTTTGTAACAGTTAGTAAAATTCCAGAATGACCTGAAAGTTATTCTGGATTTATTTGTAACATTCTGAGAAGTTGTGTGACGTCTAGAAAGGTTCAAGGACCAGAAGGTAATTATTTAAAAATTGAACTGAACTGGATGTAACGTTTAGAATTTAAAAAAATGACCAAAAACCTTTCTGGTTTGGATTGTATCACTCGGTAAAATCCTGGAATGACCCGAAAGTTCCAGGACCAAATTGTAACCTTCATGAAATTTTAGGACTGACCAAAATCAGTTTTAATTCTTTTATTTTTTTACACACCGAAACCTCCATAACTTTCAAAAATGCATAAAATGGGCACTAAGTTATACCGAACTTAAAACCGAGTAAGATTTTTATACGAAATATAACTATTAACACATATTATTGATAAGATAAACTTCATTCACATTAGAAAATATAAATACAATATTGAATATGAGAGAATTATACATATGTTATCCGGAGATTTAGATACCGTACAAAAAACCGATACCGATAATCGTCAAATTTTTTTAATTGATTTTTTTTTTTTTTACGTATCACTTTGTATTTCTCTCTCTTTGCTTCTTCTATTCTATTCTTCTCTGCCTTTGCTTTCATTTTTTTTCTGCCGAACACACCTCTTATATAGAGGTTTTCATCAATTGTTTATTGATATAAGTTTTTTTTAATCCATGTATTAATCTTATGTTTACATGTATTAATACTATATATACATGTATACTTTATTTATTATTTTTATTTTAGAAAGATATTTTCTCTACTACTAATATTTTGATTTTTTTTCTATCTCGATTTTGTTTGGTTATGTTCCTCGCATAATAACATCTTGACCCCTAACCAAAATCAAGTGTTTACATGGTGCATTATAAAACATATCACATTGCATTTTTTAAACAATGTTGAATTAGAAATTTACTTATGAGACTACAAGTAAAAGAAAATAGAATGTATAGGTAATTTAATCATGATAAAATATTAAATACTCACCTACAGATTGACCATATTATGTACTCTAAGTTGAAATATAAATGTTTGATTAAAAAAATCCAGCCAGGACCCCAAAACTTGAAAAATAAATCCATTAGCGACATTTAGCTCTTAATTAAATGATCTAATGTATTTTTTTCAATTTATGTTGAGTATACTTAATGTAAAATTTAATGACAAACGTCATAAGAAAATCGAAAAAAAGTTATAATATTTTAAAAACTTAATTACGATCTAAATAATGTTAAAAAATTGAATATGAATTTTCGAGTGACCATAAGATTTTGGAAAGTGTATAGTTATGTATATAGCAATTCTGTTAACGACATTTAGATCGTAATCAAGTTATATATACACTCTTTTTTTATGGGTTAAATACGACATTGCCCCTAAAGTTTACGCCGATTTTAAAATTTCTTTTAAAGTTTAAAGTCTCCCCTAATATTTGAAAATGATGAAAAATTCTCTTATAAAAGAGAATCTGTTAGTCATCAGTAAATAAATTCTCTTCTAAAAGGCAGCATTCTCACCTGGATAACCGTGCGCATTTCTGTATTTACAAACATTAATTTATCTTACATGCTTTTCGTACAATTACATTGTTTTAAAAGTTACTCCAACCATGAATAAGGGTTAAAAGAATGAGACACTACGAATTCGGTCGACCCAAAGATTCCTTACAAAATTGGTTTATTTTCCAAATCCTTTCTGTTTCTCACAGCTTTTGGACCCTATTTTTATGCATATTAATTTAGGGGTGGTAAAAAAAGACTGACTTGACCGAATTCCCTACAAGACCGTCCCGAGACTAGCGTGACTAGGACCGAGATCGGTTGAACGTTTTTTTTCTTCAAGGTCGGTCTCAGTCTTTTTTCCCCAAAGCCCGATTAGGACTGGACCGATCTGACTTCTGTTGAAAACTCTACTTCTAATTTAGTTTACACCTGTTACCGAGTCTTCGATCGCTTTCTTCCAGGCTCTCCCTTCTACTTCCCGTCATCGGCCTCTCTCTTCCCGACTCTCTTCCATTTCGTGTCTCCGTCGACTCTCTCTTCCGGTGAATCTGCGTCCCGACGTCTGCCCGTCTCAGGTAACAACTCTTCCATGCCATGATTCCATTAAGTTTGATTCCGTTTTCCGATTTGTTGGTTGGCATGTCGCCCGTCTCTGGTCTTTCTGATCCTCTGTTGGTTGAAATGGTCGTTCTGGTCGTCCATGCAAATTACATGTTGGTTCTGAAATTTTGATCGTTCTGGACCTCGAGAACGACCATTTGCTGTTAAATTGAGAATGACTGATTAGGAGTTCATTTTCTTTTAGTTTGTTGTTCTCTTCAAAGTTAGAGTATGTTCAATTTGAAGTTGTGAAGTTTTTGTTGTGTTTCGAAAAAAAAAACAAGTTTTTGTTGTGTGTAATTCTGGTCCAAGACCAAGATCGAGATCGGTCCGAGTCAAGCAAGACTGACTCAGGTGTTTTGTTTTTGGCCGAAGTCGGTCTTGGTCCTCCAGAAGTCAAGACCAGAATTTCGGTATCGGTCTTGCCGAGAAGACTGACCCGGCCTGCTCATGCTCACCCCTAATTAATATTTTGATACAACCAAACCAACTCGACAACTGGTTCACGATTGGATCTAGTCCAACAGTTGGCCGGTCCGACCAGGATAAAACAACATCCAATATTCTAATTTAGTAAGCGTCATATATTTTCTCTCAGTTCGATTGCTAACTGATTACAGAAAAGGGATCCTTAATTAGCACATGATCGTAGATTAAGCCACCTATATTCCTTAATTAAAACAAGATCCTTATCTCTAACAATTAAAACAGTATAATCTTCCATTTAATTATTGTCACTCAATATTTTTTATGTATTTAAATTATATTTAAATCACTAATTACTTAAGTGAAAATATTATTTTTGTAAAATTGCATTCCAATCAAAATTTAAATTACTGACCATATTATCACAATACAATATATTGTTAATATCATATAGTTTTTACATAGTTAAATTATATTTAAAAAATGTTATTAAAAAATGTATTTAAAAAAAAAAACATTGTCTATACTTACATTGTTTTTAAAAATATCATTTTTCCTAATTAAATTGTAAGTATAAACGACTGAAAAAATAATATTTCTAAATTAGATGGTTTAAGGTATGCGAACAACACTTTTGAAGTATAATTTAGGTACATACAAAACATATGATATTAATAGTGTAGTGATAAAATATTGTATTTTATAACATGGTTACATATTTTTAAAATGAGTTGGAATACAGTTTTTAAAAAAAAATAATGTTTTCACTTGAGTAGTTAGTTTATTAAATATAACTTAAGTACATTCAAAAAAGTAGTTGATTGTCATTGATATAGTGAAAGAATGTATTGTTTTAACTGTTATAGGTCATTAGTTTGAAATTTTTTTGAGTTTATATATATATATATTCAAAATTCCAACTACTTATAAAAAGGTTACAAACAAGTTTTGAAACCAAGAACGCTAACTATTAGAGTATTAACTATCCCAAACGTACTTAATTATATATTAACTCGTATTGCAAATGACATTCACGGGTAAGATTTAACAAACATCTTAATTTAACAGACATCCTACCCACGAATGACATTGAAGGGTAGGTATATTTTTTAATTAGTTTTCAAAATAGATTATTTTAGTATTAGGTATTGAAATGAGGTATATTTTAAAAAAAAATGCTAATGATGATGACGATATGCAAAATTAAATAATCTTATTTGTCCACCGCTTCAGCTCTTCTACGTAATGTTTTTGTGTGGTTTTATTGAGTATGACTAAGTACGACATTGTCCCCGAATGTTTAACCAAATTTTGAGTTTTTACCCTAAAGTTTAAATTGTAAAATTTCATTACCTCATGTTTGACCAAATTTCGAGTTTGTCCCATCCGTCAATGTTTTCATCCAAACTAAGTTAATAGTTTAGTGATAAAATATTGTATTTTATAACATGGTTACATATTTTTAAAATGAGTTGGAATACAGTTTAAAAAAAAAATTAATGTTTTCACTTGAGTAGTTAGTTTATTAAATATAACTTAAGTACATTCAAAAAAGTAGTTGATTGTCATTGATATAGTGAAAGAATGTATTGTTTTAACTGTTATAGGTCATAAGTTCGAATTTTTTTTGAGTTTATATATATATATATATTCAGAATTCCAACTACTTATAAAAAGGTTACAAACAAGTTTTGAAACCAAGAACGCTAACTATTAGAGTATTAGCTATCCCAAATGTACTTAATTATATATTAACTCGTATTGCAAATGACATTCACGGGTAAGATTTAACAAACACCTTAATTTAACAGACATCCTACCCACGAATGACATTGAAGGGTAGGTATATTTTTTAATTAGTTTTCAAAATAGATTATTTTAGTATTAGGTATTGAAATGAGGTATATTTATAAAAGAAATGCTAATGATGATGACAATATGCAAAATTAAATAATCTTATTTGTCCACCGCTTCAGCTCTTCCACGTAATGTTTTTGTGTGGTTTTATTGAGTATGACTAAGTACGACATTGTCCCCGAATGTTTAACCAAATTTTGAGTTTTTACCCTAAAGTTTAAATTGTAAAATTTCATTACCTCATGTTTGGCCAAATTTCGAGTTTGTCCCATCCGTCAATGTTTTCATCCAAACTAAGTTATGAAATTGCAAAAATAACAGAATTGTTTTATTGATGCTTGTAGAATTACCTATTACATAATGACTTTATTCGGCTTGGAAGTTTTTTGATTGTGCACTTTTTTTTACAGTCTAAATTTTGCCCCATCCGTCAACTTTTCCATCCAAATTTAACAAATTAAGTTATAAAATTGCAAAAATAACAGAATTGTTTTATTGATGATTGTAGAATTACCTACTACAGAATGACTTTATTTGGCTTGGAAGTTTATTGATTGTGCACTTTTTTTCCGGTCTAAATTTATGGTCAAAATTCTAGGAATATAATTATGTATATTTATCTCCAATGAATTTAATGTCTATCAAACGTTTATTATATCTTCAATTTGATTTTCCTACTTAATAAATCTTTATGGTTAAGAATTTTAATCGATAAATAAAGGTTAAACCTAGATTATTCATGCATACGAAAAAACATCAAACCCTGGATGTTTTGGTGAATTTCAAGTTTTTTGTTGTTGTGACTGCACTTATTGAGAGGACTAGCTGTATTATCCTTACACAACGAGCGTCATTAGTATTGTCCATCTTAGCCCATCAAATTCATTGTTAAGGCAATCGACGCATCTTTTATATTTTTTATTTCTTTAGCCTTTGGTCACCCTATATTCCTACAATTTAAAATCGAATACTTTTTCTGATCAATGTTTGACAATACCACTGCTCCATGCCGATTTTTCCTTTTGAATCTATAGAAGTTGGAACCTCTCAACGACACTAATTACCGACATTGGGCTCTGAAATTGCTAAATCTTCTTTGAACAACTTTACAGTGTTTCTTTCTCTGATATTGGAATTTTTTCAAAAACTATTCACTTTTCAAAAAATATTTGAAAAAGTGTATATCGAAATTTTTTTTTTAGAAAAGTATGCATACGCGCGACGCGCCTATTGAGTAGGCGCATCCCTAGGACGCGCCTATTCAGTAGGCGCGTCCTAGGGATGCGCCTATTCAGTAGGCGCGTCCTAGGGATGCGCCTATTGCAATAGGCGCATCCCAGGGGTGCGCCTACTGCAATAGGCGCACGCCAGGGGTGCGCCTACTGCGTAAATTTTTTTTTTTTCGCAAAAACACCGGTCTATCAGAAACCACGTTGATTTTAAGTCTGCTTATGGTTTTCCTCCTAAATAGAAATTGAGAGATAGTCTCACGCGTATTCATAGGTCCAAACTACAAATTTTCCAACTTGTTCTGAACAACAATGAAACAAAGTTGTTTATTCACAAGTTTCTGAATGAGACTTTTCTTCAGATGCTCACGCGTTGCTTTATCTCAGTATTCACAGGGTTTCCTCCAAATTTTCCAACTTGTTCTGAACAACAATGAAACAAAGTTGTTTATTCACAAGTTTCTGAATTAGACTTTTCTTCAGATACACTAGCTAGTTTGACATTTTCAGGAATTACTCCTGCAAAAGAGCTCTTTGGGGTTTCCACTGCCTTTTTCTTCGGCATCTGAAGTCTCTTGATTTTCTGCATAGTGTACTCGTTGATTTTAAGTCTGCTTATGGTTTTCCTCCTAAATAGAAATTGAAGTCTTTCATCACAAACTACTCTCTTTTTCGTAGGGTGATTCAGTTTGTTGTCATTGATATACCGCGCTATAATTGCTCCAACATCTTGCTGAGAGATCTAATCATGCGTCTCTACACCAACCGATTTGAGAAACTCGATGAGATTACTCGATCCCCATCTAACAAATTCCATTTTTCTTGATTGGTACTTCCTTTTTGGTTGTGAATGAGGTTAAATTCCGTCACATTGAACTGTCACGAAGATAATTGCAAAAGAGCTCTTTGGGGTTACTTTAGGTTCCTGTCCTAAATTTTCCAACTTGTTCTGAACAACAATGAAACAAAGTTGTTTATTCACAAGTTTCTGAATCTTCCGAATATCTTCTTTTGGCTCAAGATACTCCATCAAGCAATTATGTTTCTCTTCCAACTCAGGGCTACCATTCTTTTCCATCTCCATCTGGAAATGCAGAAAGGTCCTGCAGCTGCAATCTTCCGAATATCTTGTAAAGCTTCTCCAATGACTATAGCTTTTTATCTGAGTTCAAGCCTGCTTATGGTTTTCCTCCTAAATAGAAATTGAGAGATACTTTCTCCAGTAAAGAAGAAAGGAAGTTCTAAGAAGAAATGGTTTTCCTCCTGAAAATGTCAAACTGGCTAGTGTATTTGAAGAAAAGTCTCATTTAGAAACTTGTGCATAAACAACTTTGTTTCAGTGTTTTACCTCGCGGATTTTGTTCAAAACAAGTTGGAGGGCAAACTATGTATACGCGCACCCCGGGGTCGCGCCTAACGGACATAGTTACTTTTTGAAATTTATCTAAAGTAACCCCAAAAGAGTTATTTTGCCGCAGTAATTCCTGAAAATGTCAAACTAGCTAGTGTATTTGAAGAAAAGTCTCATTCAGAAACTTGTGAATGAACAACTTTGTTTCAATGTTTGACATCGCGGATGTTGTTCAGAACAAGTTGGAAAATCTAGGGCAGGAACCTAAAGTATTTAACTTCTGAGAACTTACTTTCTTCTTAATTGGAGAGACTATCTCTCAATTTCTATGTAGGAGGAAAACCGTATAAACAGGCTCAAAATCAGATGTTTTTCAAAAAGTAAGCATATAGTAGGAAAAAAAGCATACATGAAGGAATTTGGTGCGCGTAGAGGAATTTGGACTTGTGAATACTGGGATAAAGCAACGCGTGAAACAATCATCTCGGTGGTTTGTTAACAAATTGATTTTCTGTCCTCTTGATCCAAGACCCTTTTGTTAACAAATTGATCTTCTGTCCTCTTGATCCAAGACCCTTCCTAACCATTGGAAGGGGATCAGTTTTCTTCTGTCCTCACCGTACGACAGAAGATATTCGGAAGATTCAGAATCTCGTGAATAAACAACTTTGTTTCATTGTTGTTCAGAACAAGTTGGAAAATTTGTAGTTTGGACCTATGAATACGCGTGAGACTATCTCTCAATTTCTATTTAGGAGGAAAACCATAAGCAGACTTAAAATCAACGTGGTTTCTGATAGACCGGTGTTTTTGCGAAAAAAAAAAAAAACTGTTTAGTTTAAAAAAAATATTTGAAAAAGTGTATATCGAAATTTTTTTTTTAGAAAAGTATGCATACGCGCGACGCGCCTATTGAATAGGCGCATCCCTGGGACGCGCCTATTCAGTAGGCGCGTCCTAGGGATGCGCCTATTCAGTAGGCGCGTCCTAGGGATGCGCCTATTCAGTAGGCGCGTCCCTGGGATGCGCCAACTCAGTAGGCGCGTCCTAGGGATGCGCCTATTCAATAGGCGCATCCCAGGGGTGCGCCTACTGCCTAAATTTTTTTTTTTTTTTCGCAAAAACACCGGTCTATCAGAAACCACGTTGATTTTAAGTCTGCTTATGGTTTTCCTCCTAAATAGAAATTGAGAGATAGTCTCACGCGTATTCATAGGTCCAAACTACAAATTTTCCAACTTGTTCTGAACAACAATGAAACAAAGTTGTTTATTCACGAGATTCTGAATCTTCCGAATATCTTCTGTCGTACGGTGAGGACAGAAGAAAACTGATCCCCTTCCAATGGTTAGGAAGGGTCTTGGATCAAGAGGACAGAAGATCAATTTGTTAACAAAAGGGTCTTGGATCAAGAGGACAGAAAATCAATTTGTTAACAAACCACCGAGATGATTGTTTCACGCGTTGCTTTATCCCAGTATTCACAAGTCCAAATTCCTCTACGCGCACCAAATTCCTTCATGTATGCTTTTTTTCCTACTATATGCTTACTTTTTGAAAAACATCTGATTTTGAGCCTGTTTATACGGTTTTCCTCCTACATAGAAATTGAGAGATAGTCTCTCCAATTAAGAAGAAAGTAAGTTCTCAGAAGTTAAATACTTTAGGTTCCTGCCCTAGATTTTCCAACTTGTTCTGAACAACATCCGCGATGTCAAACATTGAAACAAAGTTGTTCATTCACAAGTTTCTGAATGAGACTTTTCTTCAAATACACTAGCTAGTTTGACATTTTCAGGAATTACTGCGGCAAAATAACTCTTTTGGGGTTACTTTAGATAAATTTCAAAAAGTAACTATGTCCGTTAGGCGCGACCCCGGGGTGCGCGTATACATAGTTTGCCCTCCAACTTGTTTTGAACAAAATCCGCGAGGTAAAACACTGAAACAAAGTTGTTTATGCACAAGTTTCTAAATGAGACTTTTCTTCAAATACACTAGCCAGTTTGACATTTTCAGGAGGAAAACCATTTCTTCTTAGAACTTCCTTTCTTCTTTACTGGAGAAAGTATCTCTCAATTTCTATTTAGGAGGAAAACCATAAGCAGGCTTGAACTCAGATAAAAAGCTATAGTCATTGGAGAAGCTTTACAAGATATTCGGAAGATTGCAGCTGTAGGACCTTTCTGCATTTCCAGATGGAGATGGAAAAGAATGGTAGCCCTGAGTTGGAAGAGAAACATAATTGCTTGATGGAGTATCTTGAGCCAAAAGAAGATATTCGGAAGATTCAGAAACTTGTGAATAAACAACTTTGTTTCATTGTTGTTCAGAACAAGTTGGAAAATTTAGGACAGGAACCTAAAGTAACCCCAAAGAGCTCTTTTGCAATTATCTTCGTGACAGTTCAATGTGACGGAATTTAACCTCATTCACAACCAAAAAGGAAGTACCAATCAAGAAAAATGGAATTTGTTAGATGGGGATCGAGTAATCTCATCGAGTTTCTCAAATCGGTTGGTGTAGAGACGCATGATTAGATCTCTCAGCAAGATGTTGGAGCAATTATAGCGCGGTATATCAATGACAACAAACTGAATCACCCTACGAAAAAGAGAGTAGTTTGTGATGAAAGACTTCAATTTCTATTTAGGAGGAAAACCATAAGCAGACTTAAAATCAACGAGTACACTATGCAGAAAATCAAGAGACTTCAGATGCCGAAGAAAAAGGCAGTGGAAACCCCAAAGAGCTCTTTTGCAGGAGTAATTCCTGAAAATGTCAAACTAGCTAGTGTATCTGAAGAAAAGTCTAATTCAGAAACTTGTGAATAAACAACTTTGTTTCATTGTTGTTCAGAACAAGTTGGAAAATTTGGAGGAAACCCTGTGAATACTGAGATAAAGCAACGCGTGAGCATCTGAAGAAAAGTCTCATTCAGAAACTTGTGAATAAACAACTTTGTTTCATTGTTGTTCAGAACAAGTTGGAAAATTTGTAGTTTGGACCTATGAATACGCGTGAGACTATCTCTCAATTTCTATTTAGGAGGAAAACCATAAGCAGACTTAAAATCAACGTGGTTTCTGATAGACCGGTGTTTTTGCGAAAAAAAAAAAATTTACGCAGTAGGCGCACCCCTGGCGTGCGCCTATTGCAGTAGGCGCACCCCTGGGATGCGCCTATTGCAATAGGCGCATCCCTAGGACGCGCCTACTGAATAGGCGCATCCCTAGGACGCGCCTACTGAATAGGCGCGTCCTAGGGATGCGCCTACTCAATAGGCGCGTCGCGCGTATGCATACTTTTCTAAAAAAAAAATTTCGATATACACTTTTTCAAATATTTTTTGAAAAGTGAATAGTTTTTGAAAAAATTCTGGGAATGCTTCTCAATTTCTACTGTGAGTGTTTCAAGACTACTTCGTACCCCATGTGCTCATGAAGAATTCAAAAGTGAAATGTCTTAGAACAACTATTCACTTCTTTTGGTTGGTGGTGGTGGGGCGGGGCAAGGGGTCAATTAATATGTTTGTTAAACAAATATTTGTTGTTGAACCTTCGAATGGGATACACAATCTTGTTGAACTTTCGAATGGGGTTACTTGGATTATTCTGAAGTCGTGACGACACTTTCAGATTGAAACAATTTGAAGGTACCCAAACTTTCAATCGGATAAAATCAGAATACTGAACTAGAACTTGAGAAGGATTGTGAATGTTTGAGATGAAATTTTTGGACCTCCCCTATGACCAATTTATAGTGTTTGCCACACCATTTGGAAAAGACACCACACCCTTTGGAAGAGACACTATGCCCTTTAGAAGATACACTACACCCTTTAGCCAAGCCATGTATCATTTCAGCCACAACAAGTCCATTGGATTCAAAATTTGGCTCCAAAAACAAAGGGACACCTTACGATGATGACTTTAAGCCGAAGTAATTGCAATGACTTGGCCTAATACTTGGCTCTAAAGCAAGTGTCCAAAAATCGGGAATTTTGATGTTAAAATGTTAAGTAAGTAGTTCCAAAATTCAAATTTACAATGAATTTTTAGAATAGTGACTTTATCAAAAATAAAAAATTTCCCAGCTGACCGGGCAGTTCGACCCTAGCCAGGGGCTCTTCCCCTTGGACCCCGCTAGAGGCGCTGCCCCTGAACCCCTGCAAAGGGGGCGCTGCCCCTGAACCCCTGCAAAGGGGGCGCTGCCCCTGAACCCCTGCAAAGGGGGCGCTGCCCCCTTTGACCCCCATTGCCCCGTCTCTAAGCAACTGATGAATCTCTGATACAGTTAATCACAATATACTTAAACAAGCGTGCACTTCGCACCCTCCTAACTTGTTTAATGAGATACTATGATCCTATTAGTCAATCCAATTACACTAAAATATCTAACAATCCTCCCTCATTTTAGTGTAATCCTTAATTAACTAAACATAAGATCACAATCAAACAACACAACAAACTTATGCATAAATGAAATATCATGACGATTGAATTTCATCTTAGTGTATTACACATTTCAAATATTTGAATATCAAGGTTATGGATTGAACCTTTGCTATTCATTGTGAATACATGAAGATAATATACACATAAATTAACATTCTCAAATGTTCTTTCTTGACACTATCTTTTACTAGCCTTGTGTCCTAATCCTTCATAAACATATGAAAGCCAAGTCCTAGCTTCTTGAAGCGGCTAAACTTCATGTTTACATAGGTAGCTCTTTTACTCTTGCACCTGCATATGCAATTTTTCAAAAGAACTATTAAGAAGTTAAACTTCAACCTCCTCTACTTGCAGGTCTGAACACATACCTTGGGATAATATAACCAATGTGTTCCAATCTCTAGATGTCAAGCTTTCCACATTGAATTCAACACCTAATTTCATATTAGGTGGGAATTGAGTATCTCAACATGAGAGATTTCAAATGGAGTTTAGTCCTATCCCCACAACCGATTTATGCACAAGATCTCTTCTTAACCCTTTGGTTAAATGATCAACTAAATTATGTTGAGTTTTTATAAAGTCCACTGATATAACACTATGGGAGCGCTAACTGGATAACAATCTTTAAAATTAAATTTATTCAGAATCTTCTCAATATAATGAGATTGAGAGATTGAAATACCATTGTTCTTTCACTTGATCTTTATACCAAGAATCACCTCAGCCTCCCCCAAATCCTTCATGTCAAAATTAGATGACAAGAATTTCTTGGTTTTATCAACTTGATTTTGGTCAGTACCAAAAATCAACATGTCATCTACATATAGACAAATAATAACTCCTTTACCAGAAGTATCAAATTTGCTATATACACACTTGTCTGCTTGGTTAAAAAGAAAAACATTGGACAATACTACATCATCAAATTTTTGATGCCATTGTTTTGGTGCTTGTTTAAGACCATACAATGATTTCTTCAACTTGCACACCTTGTTTTCATTTCCAGGCATAACAAAACTTTCCGGTTGTTTCATATATATCTCCTCATCCAAATCACCATTCAAGAATGCAGTTTTCACATCCATTTGATGAATTACAAGGTTATGAATAGCTGCAAGTGCTATTAATAACCGAATAGTGGAGGTCCTAGCAACAGGAGCATAAGTATCAAAGTAATCAATCCCTTCCTCCTGTCTGAAGCCTTGGATAACCAATCTTGCTTTATACTTATCTATGCTACCATCCACTTTTATTTTCCTTTTGAAAATCCATCTGTTTCCCAAAGCTTTACAGCTAGGAGGTAGATCAGTCAATTCCCATGTATTATTATTCATGGTTGAATCCATTTCATCCTGGATAGCTTCTTTCCAGAATGCAACATCTCTTGAAGCCATAGCTTCACTAAATGTTCTTGGATCCTCTTCAATCATAAAACATTATTGATACTGATACTCAAAATCATCTCTTGACCCTTCAACCAAATAAAGTTGAAAATCAAATCCAAAAGATTTAACTTTTCTAGTTATTGTACTTCTCCTTAGTTCAGTCGGTTCAGGAACAAAAACAGTACTACCAGAAGTATCTGAACTTAAAGAATTCTGAATCATATCTTTTGCTCTAGGTATTTATGTAAATATATCTTCATCAAAGGTAGCATCTCTTGATTCTATAACTGTGTTAACAGACACATAGTCATTAGATTCTAATACATAGAACCTATAAGCATAGGAATGCTCAGCATACCCAATGAAGATACAATCTATAACTATTTCATCCAAGTTTCCTTTGTTGTTGAACCTTCAAATGTGATACACAATCTTGTTGAACTTTTGAATGGGGTTGCTTGGATTATTCTGAAGTCGTGATAGCACTTTCAGATTGAAACAACATTTCATGGATTCAAAATTTGGCCAAGCCATGTATCATTTCAGCCACAACATGTCCATTGGATTCAAAATTTGGCTCCAAAAACAAAGGGACACCTTACGATGATGACTTGGAGCCGAAGTAATTGCAATGGTTTGGCCTAATACTTGGCTCTAAAGCAAGTGTGCAAAACCCGGGAATTTTGAGGTTAAAATGTTAAGTCATTAGTTCTAAAATTCAAATTTACAATGAATTTTTAGAATAGTGACTTTATCAAAAATAATTTTTTTCCCAACTGACCGGGCAGCTCGACCCCAGGCAGGGACTCTGCCCCTTGGACCCCTGCAAAGGGGGCGTTGCCCCCCATTGTCCCGTCTCTAAGAAACTGATGAATCTCCGATATAGTGAATCACAATATACTTAAACAAGCGTGCACTCCGCACCATCCTAACTTGTTTAATGAGATACTATGATCCTATTAGTCAATCCAATTACACTAAAATATCTAACAATATTTTATATGACAACAACTATTACTCATTACTAAACACAAACTTTTGCGGTATATGTTTATTTAATTGTCAGTTTACTGCCTATAAATTTTTACATTGCAAATCATAAAAAAAATAAAATTAATTGTTAAATTATTTATATACATCTTAATATAAACATATCCAACTAAATATTTACAAAATTAATAATTTTCATAGCTCTGCCTTTAGCTTAATATATATTTTAATCCAGTATGACTCTCCAAACCGCTTTCCTATTTAACATGCTTTATCATCTCTACCTTCTTGAGACTTAACATGTGATTTTCAAACCTGATTTAACTATCAACTTGTTTTAATTATGAATTCATATATTGTTGCTAATAAAACTACATATTTAGTGACAATATATTTGGTTGTTAATGCAAATATATAATCATAATGTTTTCTGTTGTTGAAATAGTGTTCACAATAGAGAAATTATCTGTCACTAAATATTGTTTGAGTTGTTGAGTTTAGTGGCGACATGCATATAGTGATGACATATTGCCAAGGATTAATCCCTTAGCCATCTTTAGACGCATGATAGATTCAGACAACAATTTTGTTGCCCTTAAAGGTTAGTGGCGGAAAATAGGTATGTAATAAATTAAATCCACAACTTTAGGGGTATTTTCTTGAAGGGAGAATCATTTCCTTAAGTAATGTTATGCACGTTCCTTCCTTGCGAAGCCCTACTCATAATGTAGGTCTCAAAATAGGTTTTGAACCACACAAATCTTGTAATCTCTTAAATTGGGGACTTTGGGAGAAAAAATAGTATTTACACTACAAGAAACTTGTGCAACAGCGACAGGAATTTCGTGTTGACGCTAAGAAATGTTGTTGAATGTGTGTATATTGTGTCAGCAGTTTTTGTTGTCGTTATTATTACTTATTAGGCACAATATGTTTTGCATCGTTATAAGATACATTTAGTGTTAATTTTTGCTATCACTTTAGTTTTTACATGGATGAATGTGTAATGTCGACCAACACTTGATGTTAAATGACTCCATTAGTAGCAGATGACGTTTCCATTGTAGATGTACATATTCAAATGCGAAACATTTTGTCGTCAATATGACAATAACAACAACGGTTGTTTGTTGTAACTAATCAATTTTATCGTCGTTAAAACATAAGTAGCAAAGAAACTGTAAGAAAAGGTTTGTGTGTCAATATATTGTCGACATTAGTAAGGTTATTCAATAACATATTCAATTATTTTGGTAAAATAATATTTTTAGTGGTGACTATTGTTGATGTCAATAATGCACAATCAACTATGACATATTGTCAACTAACATTAGTAGTTGTCGTCACCAAATGTTAAGATCCCCCACTAAATCGATCGAACCGTCACTAAACCGAATTGAACCACCATTTAATATAAAAAAATAAAAAATATTAACCTAACTCTCTATTATCACGGTATCACCCATTCATTCCACTCCACTCACGCATCCACTCCACTCCCTTCTCTTCCTCCCTAACCAATCCATTTTCCCATCTCGACTCGCACCTCACCGGCGCTACTAATTTTCATCGCCAAGCGTTCCGAAGATCACTAGAGCTGCCTCATGAAGACGCCGATTTCATGGCCAAGCATTCCAATCGATGTGCGCACCGACGTAGTTCACTTCCAACTCCAAGCCCTCTCTCCAACTCTCTATGGATGCCATGATAGACTAGATGCCTGACACTTCTCAGCGACGCCACCGCAGGGCCCTTTCTGACACTTCCTTTCGCCATCTCGATGACCTCGTGTTCGACCCTTACGACTTCGAGCTCGCCTCCATCGACATCCCCGCTACTCCCACCCCGCAGTCTGTCACCCAGATGACGGTCGATTCTGACGATTCGTTGTCGAACTCTAGAATCTGTTCTCCTAAAAGGTAGAAAATGTCCCTCAAATCTGTTCTACTACCCAGCTGTTACTAATATGGATGGCTTGAAACTCAGTAAATTTCGCCTCTCAATTGAATATGTAGTTGGTAGATGATTAAGCTATTAACTTATTTTATTGATAATATGTAGTGGATTTTATCAAAATTGCTAAAATTTACAAGGTTTCAGTTCTTCGTTGCCCTTTTCTTATGATCAAAGATTCAAAATATATTTGATATTGGTATACACTCTGGATTTTTCACTATGGTTTGACTCTGTTATCAGCCTCATGGTAATATTTTGCATCTGTACTTTGATGGTCTAAGTAAATAAAAATGAGAATGGTTCATGATGTAACATTGTGCTGTTCTAGATGCGCGGTTATGCCGTTATGGTTATTTTCACTGCAAATTTCAGTTTCAGTATTCCAGGCACGGTGAAATTAAGTACTATAACTGTTTCAAGTGTTATTGAAGTCACACATAGTAATCTATTAGGGGTTGTTGGATTTGTTTTTGTTTGTTGCAGGATTCTTGCTAATAGACAGTCAACAACAAGTTCAAAGGAAAGGAAATTACGATATCCAAGTGAACTTGAAAGGATGGTACATACACTTCAGACAGAAGCGACTACTCTCTTTGCTCAAGTGACGGTCTTACAGGTACTGAACTGATCTCAGACATTTATCTGCTGATCTTTCGAGGTACGCATTATCTCACAAAACTAGTATAATATTCGTTGATCTCTCAGGCATTTTCTGTTGATCCTTTGAGGTTTTGCACTGATTTTTATTGCTCATTTGTCATTAGCTGCTTAGCTTGATTGAGGCGATAGTTTTAATTCTAACATTGATTGAGTGATAAATATGAGTTTTTTTTCCTTAAATTCCTCATATATGAGTAGATTAACATTAGAAAAGAGTAATTCTCCATAAATTTGGACTGCAGAGTTTCTGGAGCTAGCTAAGTTAGAGTTTTGACTGATTAGATAGAAATGAGGGAGAGAGAACTCATTTTCTGGATTCCTCAATACTTCTGGCTATAGATTAGCTAAAATATTTGACCGCTTGCTCCTCAAAGGGCGACCACCTTTAGTATGATGGAATCATGCTTTTTTCATAACAACAACACCACATTGATCTCCAGGCATTTATCATCCCGTGATATAGCAAATTGAATCTTTTGTCGGGTACAAGCTTTGAATATGTCTATTATCTCCTTTCTATCTTTATTATCTAAAGTAGTTCACTGACATTGCTCCACCATAACTATCACAGAAAGGGTACAAGTAAATAATCATGACTAATTTGGAAAACTTATCAATATTTGAGAAAGTCTTTTTTGATTCAAAACTTCAAATAGATATTTCTTTCTGTCTTTCGATAGATTCATTTGCTTTGTTGAAAAGCTCCTAAGTTTTATTTTATTATTTTTGGCCAAAAATTACGAATCTGATTGATATCCTATAGTTGGTACTATGTAGAATAAATTGATGTTGATTCATACTGTAGGCAAACTTTATATCTTCATTGCTCTTTTATTTTGATCAAAATTGATGGTGAATAGGTTAATGCTCATGGTAATGCTGCATTTCTTGCAGTTAATAGGCACTTTTGGTGAAACAAATATGAATGCCCAGAGACGGAGATGAACTATATGTAGGGGATCGTGAACTAGAGACAGATATGAAATTCGTAGTTCCGACATTCCGGATTCATTACCATCTCAAGTATAAAAACATATTAGTTTCAGGTCTTCATCAGATGTAGAAACTATGTATTTACATTCAAATTTATTGTAAGTTTGTAGTTTGGATGTTTATTATGATGTATATATATACTTTCATCAATAATATATTATAATTCTTTATTAAAATGTACTGTGTAGTTCATATCATATAGCAATTAATCGAATTGACTACAAATGTCGTGGACGTTAATAACATAGGTATCGTCACAGTTGTAATCCTATCGTAGATTTACATTTTTTACGACATAGTTAATTGAAATTGTTTTTTTTATCAAAGGTAGTAACTAGAAATCGTGTCTAAAACACTACTTCTACGACATAAATTTTTCATCACTAAATGTGAGCTAACATTTCGACATGCCGTTGTCGCCAATCATATGTGTTTAACAACAACCTTATGCCGCTGTAAAGGCGAAGTAGGGAGTGTCATGTTAACAGCTGCAAGCCTTTGGCAACGGCAAATTGTCGACCTATAAACCTTTAACGACAAGGGCTACAGTCACGAAGATCTCGTCGTTGTTAAAAGTTAACAACGGTATTTCTGTCTTTAGCAACGATTTTTTACCAACGTCTATGCTTGAGTTTCTTGTAGTGTTATTTTTTACTGAACATCATTTTTGGGATAGTGAATAAAAACTCTTCCAGTTCTGCTTATATTGTCGAGTTTATTGATTCATGACATGGTATATTAGGGCAAAAGAATGTTGTTTCCACTAAAAGACTTGATAATATGAAGCTAATACGTATTCTAAATGTTGGATTTGTTTTTAATTGTGTCGTGTGGAAGCTAAACCCATAAAGAAACCTTTTAAATCAATAACGATTTGTAAAAAAGAACTTTCATAAATTGCACATTTTGATTTAACTGAATTCAAGAATACTGTTAGTAAAGGAGGCAAATGTAACTATATGACCCTAGTGGGTAGGTGTGACGAATGTAGCATTATCTGATTTTAAAAGAATTAATATTGAATAGAGTTAAATACCAAGTAGCTACCTGAACTTTAGACGTTTTACAACGAGTTATCTGAACTTTTAAAATTCAAAACGAGCTACCTCAACTTTGAAGAATGTGCAAATAACTACCTTCATCCAATTTTCCGTCAATTGTCGTTGGAAAGTCGTTAGAAATTGGACGGAGGTACCTATTTGCACCTTCTTCAAAGTTGAGGTAACCCGTTTTGAATTTTCAAAGTTCGGGTAGCTCGGGATTATGTACTTCTCGAGCCTGCTTTTCCTCTCGAAACAATTAGTTGAGCATGTCCATTTGCTTGTTGAAGTTTTAGTTTTACTTTTGTTACTGTTCCCTTTCCTGCTTCTGTCTTTTCTTCTAGCTTTGTAAATGATAAATTTGTTGAAACTGAACCTAGAATAATTAAAAGGCGTAGAACTGTAACTAGTTATAGTCCTGACTTTATCACTCACTACAAGAAACTACTTGTGCAACAACAACATGAATTTTGTGATGACGCTAAGAATTGTTTGTTGTCGTTATTATTACTTATTAAACACAATATCGTTTCCACCGTTATAAAATACATTTAGTGTTAATTTTTGCCGATACTTTATTTTTTACATGAATGAATGTGTAATGTTGACCAACACTTGATGTTAAATGACTCCATCAGTAGCAGATGACTTTTCCGTTGTAAATGTACATATTCAAATGCGAAAAGTTTTGTCGTAAATATAGCGATAACAACAACGGTTATTTGCTGTAACTACTCAATTTTGTTGTCGTTAAAACATAAGTAGCAGAGAAAATGTAAGAATATGTTTGCGTGTCAATGTATTGTCGACATTAGTATAGTCATTGAGTAACAGATTCAATTATTTTGGTAAAATAGTATATTTAGTGGCGACTATTGTTGATGTCAATAATGCGCAAACAACTATGACATATTGTCGACTAACATTAGTCGGTGCCGTCACTAAAATTTAAGAACCCCCACTAAATTGATAGAACCGCCACTAAACCAAATTGAACCACCATTTAATTAAAAAAAAAAAAAGACGCGTGGCGACTCTTTGGTTCTCTGACTCCGACGTCGGCCAACAGACGCGTCAGGTAACACAGACTCTAACTCCGACCAAGAATGCACGACTCTGGAAAGCTGCCTCGACTTTGGAAAGTCGACCAAGAATGCATCATCAACAATTCATAGAGCTTTGAACCGGATCAAAGTATCAAAACTGGACTACAAAACTGAACCGAACTAGAAAACCAGATTAAAATAGCAAATTTAAACCAAACCCTAGACTCATTTGACTTTCTCCGCCTCCCTTGAGCTCTTGCGGGAGGAAGTTGAAACAGTTGAAGAGACCAAAGAAGAAGAAGCCGAGACGAGGACGCGGATGGAGGTTCAGGTCGGTGTTGGTTCTCAGCGAGGGGGGTGCTTGTATTACGGAAAGGGAAGTGAGGCGATGGGGTACTTCGAATCGATCGGTTTCTCGCCGTCCTTCCCCATGAATCCGACCGATTTACTCATCGATCTCGCAAACGGTACGCACTATCGCACGAAACTAGTATAATATTAATTTATCTCTCAGGCATTTTCTGCTGATCCTTCGAGGTTTTGCACTCATTTTTTATTGCTCATTTGTCAATAACTGCTTAGCTTGCTTGAGACGATAGTTTTAATTTTTACATTGATTGAGTGATAAATATGCAGTTTTTATTCTTAAATTCCTCATATATGAGTAGATTAACATTAGAAAATAGTAAATCTCCGTAAATTTGGACTGGAGAGTTTCTGGAGCTAGCTAAGCTAGAGTTTTGACTGATTAGATAAAAATGAGCGAGGGATAACTCATTTTTTGGACACCTCAATACATCTGGCTATAGATTAGCTAAAATATTTGACCTCTTACTCCTCAAAGGGCGGCCACCTTTAGTATGATAGAATCATGCTTTTTTCATAACAACCACACCACATTGATCTCCAGGCATTTATCATCCTGTGATATAGCAAATTGAATTTTTTGACTGTCATTGCTCCACCATAACTATCACATAAAATGTACAAGTACTTAATCATGACTAATTTGGAAAACTTATCAATATTTGAGAAAGTCGTTTTTGATTTAAAACTTCAAATAGATATTTCTTTCCATTTTTCGATAGATTCATTTTCTTTGTTGAAAAGATCCTAAGTTTTATTTTATTTTTTTGGCCAAAAATTACGAATTTGATTGATATCCTATAGTTGGTACTATGTAGAATAAATTGATGTTGATTCATACTGTAGGCAAACTTTCTTTCTTCATTGCGCTTCAGGGTCCTGAAATGCTTGTTCTTACAAAATGTTGGGTATTGATAGTGACAGCCCAATAAGGAAAAGGCCTCGAAGGCCCAATAACCCTAGAGGGGGTAAACCCAAGATATTCGGACCGGATCAGCCTAAGTCAAAGTCAACCTGGCCCACCATAGAGTGGCCTAGGATCGAGCCCAAGACGATATGGACGCCAAAGGCTCCCCAGCTGGTCGCCATCCTTCATAAAGTCGCGACCTCCTACTGCTCGCCATGGGAGTGCTCGCCCCGAAGAGAGCTTTGCCTCTCTCCTCTTGTCCCACCAACCGTTAATAAAGAAGTGGCCACGATATCCCGCGTATCTCGGTCACATATTCACTAAAGATTATATATGGTAACTGCAATATCTCGCCGTAACTGCCATATCTATTATCCAAATCTTCAACAACACAATATTCACTAAGATATACGGTTACCTTATACGGTTTGATCTCTACTACCCTATAAATACCTTTGCTTTACATACGTTCATTACGTTTTGAGATATATACACACATATACTCATTCAAGCATCGGAGAGGGACCCAAAGACACCCCCTACTTGCAGGTTCACCGGAGTTGAAGCAGAAGCACTATTCAACCGTCGTCTGGCATTCAATTCACTGCCAGATCAGCAACCAGGATTTCACGATCCAACATTTGGCGCCGTCTGTGGGAATCGAGTGATACAGCCATGAGAACTCGATCACAAAACAACTGCCGGAACCAGACTCGCGAGCAATCCTCGGATAGCTCTGATTCCGCCGCCGCTTCGCCGCTTCAGCAAGAACCTGCCAGCCAAGCAGCCCCCAATGCCGTTCCTCTAAGGACGGCCCGAGAGCATGTCGGTAATTCCAGACCGACCCCAGCTACCAACCATATCGAGACTCCAGCACCGCAGACCGTACACATCGCCGGGGAAAACATCCAGTTAACCCCGGAGATGATATCACTGCTGGAGGCCATCCTAGGACAGGCTCGCCGTCAAGCCCCTGCTCCCCAAGGAAACACTCGCCTTGCTACCACAGGGCCCTTGCCGACTGAAACAGCGAATCCTGGCACCACAGCACCCAGGAGGATCAGGAGATGACATCAGGACACCAGTCCTTACCCCAGCATACACCGGGCAGCCGACGGCTACCTACTCCGCCAATCCTTCCGGTCCATCTCCAAACAGGACTTCGCCGAAAAATTGCACCATGGACCAAGTGGACGACCTTATTAATAGAAGGCTCCAAGAAAGACGACTGACAGTCGTAGCTCCCTTCAAGGAGCGATCTGCTCATCCTTTCTCCGACGACCTCGTCGCCATCAAGATCCCCAAAGACGTAGTCGCTCGGGCCATACCTGAGTACAGTGGTGGAGGAGATCCCACCATACACGTCAACAAACACGAGGCTTCTCTTCTGGGTAAGTCAAATGATCCCAATCACTTGGCTTTGTTATTTCCATCCACTCTTTCGGGTTCGGCTTCGTCCTGGTTCTTCGGCGTCTCTGCACGATCTATAGGAACTTGGGAAGAGTTAAGGAGCAAATTCCTGGAGAGGTACATGGGCGAGCGCCAACTAATGAAAAGCGTGGTCGCCCTGGATGCAGTCAAGCAACAGCTTGGAGAGTCGCTGACCAATTTTTACGGACGTTTTCATCAGAACGTCACGAAGATAGATCGTCGAATCTCGGATGGGGAGATCATTCGAGCCATCTATCAAGGTATGGATGTGGCCAACAAGGCATCGAGAAAGCTGCGCAACAGCTATCACGTGAAGGAGATTGAGACGTTCATGCTGTGGAGATGCTAGGCGGTCATGAAAGTATATATCTCAAGTATTATTTTTTCTTCATTTGGCTTGATTGTCACTGTCGAAAACATCTTCTTATGATGTTTTATACATTCTTGGTTGTATACAGCTTTTTGCATGGAAGATCCAAGATAACCTCAGTCCAATAAAACATATATATTGAGTAGAACCGTCATTAATGGAGTTTTTTCATGCTAAACATAGTTTTTTTTGTTATGTTATTTATCAATCAGATTACTCTGTAGACAAGTTTGACTTCCCATTTTTATAGGAGATTACTGACCAAAAAAGAACAGGAAAATCCGACATCGTGAAACTTTAAACTAGGGAAAGTACAGAACAACATCATTTCTCAGTGACATTCATATAAGAACGGAAACTTATAAATGTTTTACCGTGACCCCCCAAAAAAAATATTTTTTTGTCATGTATGAAGTGGTTCGGCCGAACCAGTTCTGAACCGGTTTTTGAACCAGTTCAGAACAGGTACGGTAAATCAGCCAAAATCTGGAGCGGCCAAAAACTGGAGCGGTAAACCGTACCAGTTTTAAAATGTGGTAAATGTTCGGTTCTGAACCGGTTCGGCCCTGAACCGGTTCATGCCCAGCCCTACTATATGATACTATATATATATATATATATATAACTTAGTTATTTTTTTGAAACAAAATTTTCCCTTTTAGTAAACCTAAGAGAATTTTTTAAATTTTCCTATTAATAATATTTTTTTTTTTTCGTATCTCAATTTTTCTGGTCTCGGTTCCTCGTGTACGGTATTTTGACCCCTATCGAAAACCAGCTGTTTACAATCACGTTTCTTGGTAAGCATAGAGTAATCATGAAGACTTTGAACATAATCATTCGTAGTCCAAATATTGGTCAATTTCATATTGCAATGTCTTGAAACCTCCTTGAGACCATACAGGGATTTCAGTAATCTGCATACCCTGTTCTTTTCCTCCTGATTATCGAATCCCCGTGGGATTTCAATATAGACTTCCTCATCTAGGTCCCCTTGTAAAAACATATTATAAACATCCATTTGAAATACATGCTTCTTCTTTACAGCAGCTAATGCTAATACACTTCTAGCAGTGACCATTTTGGCCACTCAAGAAAAGGTGTCAAAATAATCTATACCTTCATTTTGACTAGAGCATTTTGCTACTAGTCTGGCTTTATGCTGTTCAACTGATCCATCTGACTTATGTTTGATGCGAAAAATCCATTTGCAGGCAATGACTTTTTTATTATTGGGCAAATGGTCTAAAGTCGAAGTTTTATTTTCTCCCAAGACAACAACTTCATCTTTCATGGCTTGAATCCAGTTTTCATCTTTTGAAGCTTCAGAAAAAGATTGAAGTTCTACACCTTTATCTATTGATCCAAGGAAGCATTGAAATTTGAAGATAACTGATCATAACACATAAAGTTTTCTATAGGATATTTCATACTGCAGTTATTACGCAAAATGTAATCCTTATGCCAAACAGGGGGCCTAATCGTTCTAGTAAGTCTTCTAGATTTCACAGCAGGTTGAATCTGCACATTATCTGAATTTAGTCAACCACAATGTTTTGAATTTCGTCATTTTATCTACTTCCTTCATCAGATTCATCTATAGTGGATGATTTCATCATCTTAGGGAACTCTGCATCATCTATCATGCCAACACGTTTATCCAAGAAAATATTGCCAGGACCTGACTTATCAATCTTGAAAGGAAAGACATTCTCAACAAATTTCACATCTCTACTTACAAACAGGACATCATTTTCCATATTCAAAATTTTGTAGCCTTTCTTTGTTAGACACTATCCAAGAACTACAAAAGGCACGAATCTAGATGCAAATTTATCACTACTATGTAAGACCTTTGAATAATACAAACATCCAAACACTCTTAAATGATCAATTCTTGGTTTCCTTTTGAACACTTTTTCATATGAGGATAGTCCATTTAACACATCTGTGAGCATCAAAATTATCAAGTAGCAAACATTCAACACACATTCACCCCAGAACTTTGAAGGGACATTCTTTCTAATTTCAAACACCGAGCAATTTCAAGTAAATGACTATGTTTTCTTTTGACAACTCCATTTTATTGTGGAGTGTAGGCACATGAACTTTGATGGATCACACCTTTGGTCTTAAAAGACCATTGCAATATTCAACAAAGAATTCTCATCCATTGTTAGTTATAATAGTCTTAATTGTTCTTCTAAACTGATTTTCAATCAATGCAAAACCAAATGCTTAATCACAACAATAACATATGATTTTAGATTTAAAAGGTATATCCGACTAAAGCCATCAATAATGTAAAAATATATATTTTATTGTCATAAGTGGTCTTTCTATATGGTCTTCAAATATCCATATGTACAAGTTGAAAAGGTTATGATGATCTAGAATTACTACTTGGGAAAGGAAGTCTATGTTGTTTTCCTAAAGGACATATACAACAATCAGCAACACGATTATTCTGAAATGAAACATTCTTGAGAAACTCAATTTTCCCTAGTGTCTAAATGGATGGGTGACCAAGTCATTTGTGCCATAGAACGAGATGAGGATATAGCAGAATACTAGTGTTAAGGGCTATTAAACGCTGGAAATTTGTGTTGAAAACATATAGCCTTTGAGTTTCTCTACCAATCTCCAACACCGTTCCATTGTAAAGGTCATGTATGATCATCATTTTGGGATAGAAAGACACATAACATGCAACATCTTGAGTTAATTTCGCAATCGACAACAAATTATATTTGAACTCAGGTAAATACAGAACATTCTTCAAGATTCTATTCTTTGACAGTTTCAAGTTTCCAACACCATGAACAACATAGGCAGAATCATCAAGCAATTGTACTCTAGAACTAACATGCTTAAAATTAGACAACCAATAAAGTTTGCAAGTCATATGATTTGTGGCACCAGTATCTAAAATCAAATATGTATCTTTATTTTCGAAAACGGGCATAGATATATACTTGTTGTGTTGGCTTTTGAACTTTGGGCAATTTCTGGTTCTTTGCCTTACCTCGAGATTTGGTCAGTCTGTTCAGAAGAAAACATGTTAGGATGTGAGTGATTGTCATTAATAGGCCTAGAACACCCAGAGGGTATGAACTCAGGAGTGGAGCACACTGAATTGCTCATGTTTTTCAGTGGTGTTGTTGGCTTGATGTGGCTTTCCCTGATTCTGACCAGAACGAAACCTCTAGCCAGGTGTATAGCCCTTTCTCTTGAAGCAATGTTAAAAATCATGACCCTTAGTTTTACAAAACTCACAGAATAAGTTCCAACTTTTCTTAGGGGCTAGGGTAGGGGTTGTTTTCCGAAGAAAAAAAACTATTGTTTCCTTCAACAGAGTTAGCCAAAATTGCTCACTGAATTGGAGCACACTGAATTGCTCACTGAATTGGAGCACACTGAATTGCTCATGTTTTTCAGTGGTGTTGTTGGCTTGATGTGGCTTTCCCTGATTCTGACCAGAACGAAACCTCTAGCCAGGTGTATAGCCCTTTCTCTTGAAGCAATGGTAAAAATCATGACCCTTAGTTTTACAAAACTCACAGAATAAGTTCCAACTTTTCTTGGGGGCGGGGGTGGGGGTTGTTTTCCGAAGAAAAAAACTATTGTTTCCTTCAACCGAGTTAGCCAAAATTATTCTAGATAGCCCCCTTTGATTTTCTTCTAGGAGGAGGACTGCATGAGCCTGATTCAAGGAGGGTAATGGCTCACGCATGGCTAAGTTGGAATATATTTGGGAATACAACTGATCACAGTCGCAAGCAGGAAGTTCACAAATTGCATCAAATTCATTTCACATGGTGCAAATTCAAGCATAGTAACCAAAAATCGCGGCAATCCTTTGTTGAGCCAAGAAGATTTCACGATGAAGTTGAAATATTCTGGAACCGTTTACCTTGTTGAACCTTTCTCGGAGATCCTTCCAAACGAAGTGTGCACTGGTGGAATAAATGGTTCCAATCATCAATTCTCGAGATACTGAATTCATTATCCAGGCAAAGATCAAGGCGTTACATCTGTCTCATATGTGATGAAGGCTGGGATCATAATTAGGCAAGTGCCATTAATAAACCCAAGTTTGTTTTTCGCAAGAAGTGAAACATGCATCGACCTACTCCAAAATCCATATGTATCCGAACCAGTTCGTTTCTCAGAAATTAACGAGGTTGTAGGCGTGTATGAGGGATGGAGGGACATGGGATTGTTATGATCATTAACTTCTGGGGTGTATATCGCATCATCCACATGATATGTGGTGGCAGCATTGGCCTCGACTTCAGATTTTGCAGTGGATCCCATGGCAAAAATCAAGGTACGTAGTATGAGGATCTTGATCAGATCTTTGTGAAAAAACAATGTACAAAAGGAATCAAGGTAGTTTCAAGATCTTGATCAGATCTTTATGGTAAACCAACATGCAAGATGTGATTTAACCAAGGAAAGGGATTTTCGAAAAAACAAAACAAAAAAACTTTAGATCTTCTGAAATCATGGAAGAAAACTTCTCAGGAATCTGAGAACGCAGGCAACCGATAATGAGATATGATGAAGGATCAAAGATAGCGAGAAGATTAGAAAGCACCATGATGACGATTCGGTGGAAGCGATTCAGTGCTTCGGCTCTGATACCATATTGGAACGAAGGGAATAGGAGAGAAAGCCATAGAGATTTTTGTGAATCATGTGGATTATATTAGTGACATATGCCAACCATCATCAATAGATATATATATATAGTCCAAAGGGAAGGAAAACCCTAGCAGACTAGACCATAAGTTTGTAATAATTACTGAAACTTCCTAACCGACTAAAATCTTAATCTATGAGAAATATACAATCAGATAATAACAATATTGACTTCTAATAGGAGTAATGAAAGCAGTTGTGGCCCCTAATCAAAACAAAGTGACACTATTCTTACTGTTCCTCAGAATCACCACGCCTAATCTTTAAATTAAAGACAGTGACCTGCTGTCATTAACATGTAGGGTTATCAACATGCCATGAAATCGACGATCAAAATTAAAGTATTTTATCATCTTGAGGGGCACACCTTATATATATATATACAAAGATATGCCGGTGATATACATTTCTATATTTTAGCGAAAATAAATAACGGTTGTAATTAACGAGGAAAAGAAAAGAAAGAGACGAGGAAGAAATCTAGAACAATGTAATACCTGCTTTTTCATCTTCCTTTCACACGGAAAATAATAAGTTTGACACCGAGTTTTGACTAAGTTCTCTCTTTATTTCCATATTTTGTTTTTAAGGTTTTTCCAAAATATATAGTTTTCTTCCTCCAACATAATCTAATTGGATATACAATTCTGCGGTGCGGGCGTAAACACTTAAACACTATATTTTTTCGCACACTGTTTCTATCATTACTTTTTTTTTTTCAAGGTTTATATCATTAACTATATTATTATTGTGGAGTTATAGTAATAAATTTGCTATCCATTACTCTGTTATAGTTATAGTTACCGTTGCTGTACTTAATTTACAACCATAGTTATATTATAACTGTAGTTAAAAGAACTTAGCATGTAAATAGATTTTATAATTCATGTTGAAATTATATTAAATTGATTATGTTGAAAATTACTGTTTTAATAATGTTAAGAAATTCTAATTATAGAAGAGCTGTAATAAAATAAAGCATTTTGAATATGGGTATAGTTATGATAATAAACATTGTATTCGCAACCGTTATAATTATAATTTATAATTAAAAATATGCACACTTGCCAACCCTAACACATGGCATGTAAGTGACTTACAATCTGCAATTACGAAAATACCCCAAAACTCTTGTTCTACAACAACCGAAAATATTGCAACTTCATCCGAGCTAGAGCTGGTGATGGTTAGGGTATGGTACGGGTATGACAAATATCATAATCATACCATATCTTTAAATCACATACCATAACCATAATCATTACGAGTACAGTTTTCAATACCATAATCATTAAAATAACCGTGGTTATTAACCATAGTTTTACTCGTATAGCCATATTTATTCACATGTAATATAATAAAAAACCGAAAATTTTATTTTAAAAAATACATAAATCTATATTGGCAACAATAAAAATATATAAAACTAACATTATGGTTATTTATTACATGTATGTTTAGTAACTTCCATTATTTAGTATATATTAATTTATTAATAATAAATAATTATTATATTTATATAATAACTATGGTTATAACTATGAGTATAACTCAAATAGCATAACCAGAATCATAACCATTATGGATAGAAAATTCATCACTATAACCGTACCGTACCATAATGGTACGGTTAACCATATTAAACAGTAACAGTTATAACCATGGTTATGAGTTTTTCACCGCACCATTGCCGACACTAATAAGAGGCCGGCGTTGATCATACTCCTCCTGTTCCGCTGTTACGTTGCTGACCCTCCTGCTACCTTGACGACTCCTGGAATGGTTAATTCTTCTTCTTTGGCACCTACCTAGTTGTTTAGGGTAATAATTTTACCACTTGTGAGTACCAATAATATTATATATATATATATTCACGACCGTCACAACAACATACTCCTCCATTACGACTTAGGACTCATCATCATGTACATACTTGAAAGAAAAGTGGATCACCGCTTTTTCGTCCAAGAGTGGAATAAAACTCCTTCCCACACCCATTATTAAAACATAAGTCTAGTTAGAATAAAAGATGGAGAAGCTAAGCATATTATATGTAGTAGTTATATCTATATATACGGTGCATGAAGCTAGTTAAGAGGCAGCAGGGATTGGTTGGAGAGACGTAGATCCTTGAAACAAATGAGGGGGTGTTAACTTTCAGACCCAAAACATACATATATTTCTGGTATATTTCTGGATGAGCAACTTCTCTATGCCGTAGCTTACAACCGCTAGTTTCAGTACAAACTACTTCACTACTTATATTACAATACATGTATTATTCTAAATGCTATGTCCATAATATTCTCTGTTGCGGTTCAGTTAGCACTAACTGTCATGTACAGTTAGCACTAACGGTTGTCTAGCATGCTCCATATGGCCATGCTGCACATGGATGACGTGGCAGGTGTCTGACAGGTAAGCACATGTTTCAACACTCCCCCTCAAGCTGAATAGTGGGGTCGCCAATGTTGAGCTTGTACAATACTCTCCTGAAGCTTGTCCCGTTTACTGCCTTGGTGAGAATGTCTGCGAGTTGATCTTCCGAGCGGACGAACGGAATTATGATCGTCCCATCTTCTAGTTTCTCTTTTATAAAGTGCCGATCAATTTCAACATGTTTGGTCTGATCATGTTAAACTGGATTCTCAGAAATATTTATATCTGCCAGATTATCACATAATATCTTACATGGTTCCCGAATAGGAATACCAATCTCTTCTAATAATTTGTACAACCATAAGACTTCGGTTAGACCTCGAGCGATCCCCCTGAATTCCGCCTCAGCGCTCGAAAGTGCCACTACCTTTTGTTTTTTACTCTTCCAGGTCACCAAGTTCCCTCCAACTCTTGCAAAGTAACCTGAGGTTGATCTCTGGTCTATTGGATTCCCTGCCCAATCTGCATCTATGTATACTTCTACTTTGAGGTGGTCATTCTTCTGGAACAATACTCCGCTCCCTGGTGATCCCTTTAAGTAGCGAATGACTCTTACCGCAGCCTCCATGTGATCGGCCAGTGGTTTGTGCATAAACTGACTTAACACACCTACTGCATATGCAATATCTGGTCGGGTGTCTGATAGGTAGATCAACTTCCCTACTAAGTGTTGGAACCGGGTTTGATCTGCCTGTTCAGCTCCCTCCGTTATTCGAAGCCTATGGTTTGGAATGATTGGTGTGTCTGCTGGCATGCAGTCCATTAACCATGTTTCCACTAGCAGGTCTAAAATGTATTTTCTCTGTGATATGAAAATACCTGTTTTAGACCGTAGGACTTCAATCCCTAAGAAATACTTGAGTTCGCCCAAGTCTGTCATCTCAAACTCCTGAAAGAGATTTTTCCTGAGTAGGATTATCTCTTCTGTATCATCACCTGTAATAATCATATCATCAACATATATAATTAAACAAGTTACATGACTCTTTCTCTTCTTGAAGAACAACGTATGGTCTGCATTGCTCTGCTTATAGCCATACTTCCTCATAGCTATAGTAAATCTTCCAAACCATGCCCTGGGTGATTGTCTGAGACCATATAGAGCTTTCTTCAGTCTGCACACGGCTGATCTCTGGAACCCTGTCATGAACCCTGGTGGTGCTTCCATATAGATTTCTTCCTCTAGATCACCATGTAAGAATGCATTCTTTACATCAAACTGATGTAGCGGCTAATTTTGGGTAGCCGCTATAGAGAACAGGACTCTTATAGTATCAATTCTAGCCACAAGAGAGAAGGTCTCAGAATAATCAATACCATAAGTTTGAGTGTACCCTTTCGCCACGAGACGTGCTTTGTACCTCTCAATCGTTCCGTCCACCTTATGTTTGATGGTGAACACCCATCTGCATCCAACCACCTTTTTTCCATATGGGAGATCACATTTCTCCACGTCTGATTCTTCTCTAAGGCCTCCATTTCTACTTGCATCGCACGCCTCCATTCTGGATGTTTGACTGCTGACTCCACCGTACTTGGTATATCCTGAGAATATACCGCAGCAACAAAGGCACGTGCTACTGGTGACAAGCTCCCCCTGGTCAGGTTTGCTATCGAATATCGGCTTGCTTTTGGGCTATACTCTGGTTCATAGCGTATAGGAGGATTTCCCTTGTTTCTCCTGGCGGGTAGTACATATCTTTCATGTACTAGTGATCCTTCCACAACATTAGAAGCATCATTACACGGAGTTACAGAGATCGAGTTACTGACCTCAGGGATATCAGTCGAGGTTGGTGTGGATGTGGAATCATCCGAGACCTGCATTATGGGAGTCAACGTCTCGGTGGTTCCACCAACTTGTTCTTTTGGGACTATCTCAGTCAACACTAGTGTGGTCGGAGTAGTTAGGATCAACCAATCTAATGGACTATCCTCAATATTATTCTCCCCTGAACATGAGATTGGGATGAATAGTAGAATTTTGTTTCCAGAAAAGTACGATCCATCGAAATATACATGCGATTGGTTTTTGGATTAAAGCAGCGGTAGCCTTTTTGATGAATACCATACCCGACAAACACACATTTGACATAACACGGATCAAGCTTGGACCGATCCGTTTTAGGGATGTGTACAAAGGTAGAACATCCAAAAATGTGAGGGTGAAGTGTTAAGGTTGTAGGAACACTCATATTACTAGATAGTATCTGGAGAGGTGTCTGGAACTGAATTGCCTTAGTAGGGAGACGGTTACTAAGGTAGACTGATGTCACCACAACTTCTGGCCAAAAAGAGCTGGGGACATTGGACTCGAGCATTAATGCTCTCGTCATTTCTAAAAGATGACGAGTTTTTCTTTCTGCTACCCCGTTCTATTGAGGGGCATGCGGACAGGAGGTTTGATGTATGATACCGTTCTCTTTAAGAAATTGTTGAAGTGGAGAGTTAACAAACTCTCCACCATTGTCGGATCGGAGTACCTGAATTTGTTTGCTAAACTGGGCTCGAATAAGTTTGGTAAACTCTACAAACTTAGTAAAGACTTCAGATTTATGCTTAAGGAAATATACCCAGGTCATTCTTGAATAATCATCGATAAACAAGACAAAATATCTAAAGCCAGTATTCGACATACATTTTCCATTATTTCGAGCTGGTCCCCAAACATCAGAGTGAATTAATGAAAACACCGATTTGGCTCTAGATTCAGATATGGAATATGACTGTCTATGACTCTTAGCAAGAATACAGGTCTCACATAAAATTTCTGAATTCAACGGAAATAAACTTGGAAATAATTTATGAAGATACCCTCCAGATGGATGACCCAACCTCCGGTGCCACAGCCACTGCTGTCTGGTGACTGTCCCGTGAGCAAGTATTGCAGTTCCGTGTTGAACCACTTCTTCCACATAATGCAGGCCTTGACGTTCAACTCCACGTCCAATAACCTTCCCCGACTGAATATCCTGTAAGAGACAGAAATTGGGATACATTAGTACCATACAGTTTAGCTCTCTTGTTACATGGCTTATGGATAGTAACTTGCAGGCTAAGCTAGGAACATAAAGACAGTTTCTTGATTTGATATCTGAAGAAATATCAATGGTTCCCGCTCCTTGAACCGGGATTAATTCTCCATTGGTTGTCTGAATCATCTCTATGTCGGATTTTGTCTGACTGACAAAATCGCCCTTGTCAAAGGTCATACTGTATGTGGCTCCGCAATCGAATAACCATTGTTCACTTTTGCCTGTTGTCTTTCTCTGAGGAATAAATGTTCTCCCAATAGTGGAATTATATTCGGGTTTACAAGTATCGGGTTTAAAACTCGGTTTATCAATCGAACCAGCCATAAACTCAATCGAACCAGCAATAAATGTATTTGAACCGCTATTAAAATTAGTATTAAGCCGCTAGGGGTAGGGTGGTAATTTACCAATCCCTAACCCTATACCTGCGGACACTTGCTCATTTGGTGCCGCCTCCCTCTCCTGGTTTCTCCTTTGGGCGATTAGGGTTTCTGCAGGAGCTCCTTGCCGTCTAGGCTCCTCCGACGAATATGGCGGTGCCGGAGAGGAGCCAGACCTCTCCTCGGCACCGCGACCAGGTTCTGTCCACCCGTGGTTCCTATCGCGGTCATCTCCGTTTTGGTGGTCATCCACCGTGTCGAAGGGTTCTGTGCCCTTCCAAGTATGGTCAGGGTTATTCGCCGCCGTGACCTGGTTGCCGGCGCCGCTCCCGTCCCATCGGTTGCTCTTCCAGCCATCTGGAAATCCGATCAGCTGGAAACATTCGGCCCATCCATGGCGCATTTTCCCGCAGTGGCTGCAGCGGATCGTCTTCCGGTCGATGCCGCCGCCTTTCGCCGGTTTTCCGCCCTTCCCGTGGAATAGCTGTGGCCTGGAGGCACTTCCGAAGCCTGTCCTTGCAGCCCCTTCCTCCGGGAAGTATCGGGCCGAGAGCCCCACGCCTAGCTCCTGTCCGACTGGTTCAAGCCCCTTCCTGGTCGCTCCCATTACCAACCTCCGGTCACGTTCTGACCGGATGGTTGCGTATGCAGCCTCCTCCTCCGGTAAGGGATTACACCTGAGTAAGTCTCGTTTCTCATTATCGAATTCATCACTTACAGTATGTAGGAATTGGTACAGTTTGGCCTCTGCACGTTTAGAATTCCAGATTTGAATATCTTTTGGGCATTTCATTGGATTCGGGTCCCTTAATTCGATGTCCCTCCATAAGTTTTGCATCTTGTCGTATAGAGTTTCTAGAGACTCGTTGCCCTGCTTGGTATTGTTAGAACGTACAATTAAATCGAATAATTGTATGCCATCTTTTCCCTTACTGTAAGTTGCTTCTAATTCGTTCCATAAGTCCCTTGCTGTAGGAAACTCAGCATACTGATACACCAGCTCCGACACCATGTTATCGAGCATCCATGAGCAGACGATCAAGTCGTATTGCTCCCATTGTGCATAACCTGGATCCTCGGGCTGGGGTGGTGCCGGAACACCTGTTATATGATGCAGCTTACCTTGACCTCCAATCTTCAAACGAATCAGCCTTGCCCACAGGGAGTGATTGCTCTCATTCAACTTAACACTTAAGTTGATAGTTGCAACTGCTATTGACTGACCCCTTGTATTGTTGGATTGTGGCAGGGACGACATCATTGCCGCCCATTGAGCCGCCATCGACTCGTTCGCTGAGTCTGGTTCATTGGTGCGGGTACTGTCCCCTTCGGATTCCGCCATAATAGAGGTACGTTTTGGTAAATGATGATTGCCGAGAAAGGTATCGATCACTTGATCGACAATTCCGGCTCTGATACCATGTTAACTTTCAGACCCAAAACATACATATATTTCTGGATGAGCAACTGCTCTATGTCGTAGCTTACAACCACTAGTTTCAGTACAACCTACTTCACTACCTATATTACAATACATGTATTATTCTAAATGCTATGTCCATGATATTCTCTGTTGCGGTTCAGTTAGCACTAACTGTCATGTACAGTTAGCACTAACGGTTGTCTGGCATGCTCCATATGGCCAGGCTGCACATGGATGACGTGGCAGGTGTCTGACAGGTAAGCACATGCTTCAACAGGGTGAACTGTGGCTATCCAACTCTTCTAATGGCTCATGTGTTTCGACATCTTCCTCCTCATCTTCGTCCAAATCCCAGAGGAATCTAGCATACGAACTCAGCACGTAGCTGCAAACACAAAAAACCAGATTCAGATCACCACATATATAATACGTACGTATTCCATTGATCTTCATAAACGAAAGCAACCGAGCGAGGGAGAGCCGACATATATAGATTGAGATAATGTATTAAATTGTATCTATCAACTGAAAAGTATATATATAAATAACTCGATTTGCTTCATACCAATCCTGGGGAGCGGTTCGGACAGCTTGCTCGAAGTAAGCTTCGGCTCTAGTTGGGTCCTTTTCGTTCTGCCATATAAGATCAGCGTACAATGATAGAGCAGTTGCGTCATTTGGGTTAGCTAGAAGAGCTCGGCCACAGTATTCCTCTGCTCTACTCAGATCTCCTCGTACCTATTCATCGATTAACTCAAGACCAAATGGATTGTACATTTAAAAGGTCAACTGCTTGAATATCATGTCTACAAAATTCTTTGATTCAGTGCACTCTTATGATTAAGTAATTTGGTATACTTAACATCAAGAATCAATGGTTGGTCCATCTATCCGACACACCTACTGTATATATAAGTAGTTTTGATTAGATATTTTCATTTGCTTTCTTACCAACCAGTTCATGGTCAAACACATGGCAATTACAGAGCTTACGTCAAATTTCAGTATATCCAGAACATGAGATACAATATTTCCAGTGCTATAGAGGATTTGGCGTTTACCTCTTTTAAGAACTTAGCGTAGTTTTCGAGCATAAGTGCGTTCCCCGGATTAGCCTCGATCATGGTGCGATAGTAACTGTCAGTAGCATCGTTCCCTGAGTTATTGCTGTTGTTTGAAAACCCAAACCCTCCATCAGAACCACTTCCATCACCACCACCGAAACCACCACTGCCGCTTCCAATCCTGTCCCCACTGCCACTCCCCAGCCCACCACCTACCACCAGTGTCTGCACTTGAGACTCTTTCCTTCCCCCATGATTGTAGTCGTCCTCTTCGTCTCCAACAGCCTCGACGAGGACAGGATTCGAGAGCAGCCTCTTGATGGAGGACGTGGTGTTGTTATTCGGGGACTGAGGGATCTGACGTGGGTTCCTGTGTTTCATGGATAGTTGTTCTTCAGAGGTTAGGGAGATTGATTTGGTGGTTCTTGGAGAGTTGGGAAGGTGGAGTTCATGTTCTGGGGAGGAGGAACAGAGCGGTGTACTACAGCAACAGGGTGGAAGCCATGATTTTAGTATTGGTGTGGAGGAACTCCTCAGCAGCATACTCAGTTACTCACTGATCAAAGCACTGATAGTGTGTGTGGCCTAGAGAGTGAGAAGGAAATACAGGTCTTAAGTCTTAACTACAAGGAAGAGAGTTTTCTATATTATATATAGAAAGACGAGGAACGAGATATTCCATCTTCGGAGCATGCACTAGTTCTTTTTAAGATGGTAAAAAAAAAAAGTTCTTTTTAAAGAATTATATATATATATATATATACAGTGTTTTCTCTACAATATCGGATAGGGAGGGGATATTAAAACCGTTCGAGTTTTTTTTTTTTTTTTTTAATATTTATCACATTAACGTTTCACTTGAAAAAATAAAACGTCGTAACTCATGGTCACTGATGTTTGGAAATACTGGGTCTGACAATTTCACTCATGACACGATAACACAAACACGATAACACGATTGTTTTTTCGTGTCGTGTTAGTGTTTAGGTCTCAAAACACGATAACACGATTGTTTGCCTTTGAGGGGAAGTGTTTATGTTATTTAGACTGTGTTATCGTGCGAACGTGAACCGTGTTACCGTGTTATTTTCGTGAAAACGTGAAATCGTGTTATTGTGTTACCGTGTTATTTTCGTGAAAACGTGAAATCATGTTATCGTGTTACCGTGTTATTTTTGTGTTACCGTGTTATTTTCGTGAAAACGTGAAATCGTGTTACGACTTTCCACGAATATTTTCGTCTTATCGTGTTCGTGTCATGTTGAGACAATAAATTTCGTGTCGTGTTCGTGTCGTGTGTCCGTGACACGATTACATTTTCGTGTGTTTCATGTTGAACTTTCGTGCGTGTCGTGTCGTGTCCTGGTGCACGATAGCACGCATGCATGCACGAATTGACAGCCTGAGGAAATACAATCATGATCTACTAAAGATAAAAATGGTAGTGGAGGTCTTTCGACCCAAATCATCAAGACACTCCCAATCTCGCTTGCTTTATTATCCAATTTGCACGCTCGTTTGCCTTCCTTGGAATAACTCACCAATGCACTCGCTCGATTTGCCTTGCTAGTGCTCGAATATTTGGTATTATGGTTGATACCCTCCAATGCGTCGGACCTTCTTCTAATTGTTGTTGAACCGTTTGTGAGTCCGTTTCTATGACAATGCTTTTTCAGCCCGCTTGGATTGCTAGTCTTACTCTTTCATGTATTGCTATGGCTTCCATGGTTTCTATGTCTTCACTCTGGTACCTACAGTTCGCTCCACCCACGACCTTTCCTTCATTGTCTCGCGCCACCCCCTTATGTCGTCTCTTTGTGTTTGTTTGCACCATGATGCGTCACAGTTAATCTTGATTGTGCTCCCCGTCGGTGGTTACCATCTTTGGTGAGGTCCATCTACTCGCATGGGATGATTGGTTCAACTGCTTCCCTTGTGTCCCTCATAGGCTTGTTTGATCTCCATTATCATTTTCATCGAGTTGGGTTCGATTGCTTCAAAGGCGGTCTTGCACATTGTCTTCCATATGTGCCAACATGTGAGTAGTGTTAGTATCCACCGTGTCTCCTGTACCGCTCCTTGTCCACTCGGTTCCTTCCTCCTCTCCTCTAGCCATTGGGCCATGTCGATGTTGTTCGGTCGGTCGACCCTTATGCCTAGTATTCTAAACCATACGGGTTCGGTCCATCGACACTCGAGCATCATGTGTTCCCGTGTTTCCACTTCTCCACATATTGGGCAACTTGGGGTTTACGGGCATTCCCTGGCGAGCCATCTTCGCCTTGACGGCTATAGCATTCGTGGCAAGTCGCCATATGAAGTTATTGATCTTTGGCATCGTTTTGGTTGCCTATATGTCCGTCCATACAGCGACGTGGCTCGGTTGTGTCTCCCTCCCTCGTTGGTCGCTTTTCTCCCTTAATTTATGATACACCGATCGGACTTGAGGTAACTCGTACCTTGTGTGTGGTCATATATATCGATCTCTCCCTTGTCGTACGGGATTGGTATATTAAGTATGTAGTCGGCATCTTCTTGGTTTACAATGTTTCGCACAATCTCCTCATTCCATCTTCCATCGAGTTGTATCAAATCGCTTACTCTTAGTTCCCCTCCATGTGTTACTCGTATCTCGATACTTACCCGTAAGCTCTCCTTTGTGTATATCCACGGGGCCTCAAACACGCGGATTTCCTCACCGGATCCAATCATCCACATTCCTTCTTGTTTCATGATGCCCCATCCATGTATTAGGATACTCCATCCCCACGATGCTCGGCCTCCTCATCTCGCCTTTAGGAAGGAGTTTTGTGGGAAGTATATTCAATTTAGTACCCGTGCACATAATGAGTTCAGCTCGACCATGATTCACCCCACCATCTTAGTAAGGAGTGTCGTGTTGAAACTTTGCAGCTCTCGGAATCCTAGTCCCCAGACCTTCTTTGATTTTGTTAGGACATCCCATCTCCTCGAATGTGTTCTTTTACCCTATGTTGTTTGTCCCCACCAGAAATCCGCCATGAGTGAGTTTATTTTCGAGCACCAGGTTTTCAGGAGGTGGAAAACACCCATGACATACGTGGGGATTGTTGTGATGACTGCCTTTATTAGCACTTCTTTTCCGGCATGAGTCAGGGTCTTCGACTTCCATCTGACCAACTTGTCCTTGATTTTGTTTTTTGAGACCCCATGGCCTCCTTCTTCGATCGTCCCATATCGATGGCAGTCCTAGGTCACTGGTGCTCTGTATGTTAAGTGCATCCTCTACTTCCTTTTTTTTTTCATTCGGCCACGCCCCTTTGTTGAAATAGAGGGCCGAATTATCCATATTGATTCTTTTTCCCGATACCTGACAGTAGGATTCCAGAATACTCCTGAGATATATAGCATTGTCTGTTGACACTTTGATGAAGAATAGTGAGTCATCCGCGAAGAACATGTGGTGAAGTTTCAGGCAGTGTCTCTTCAAGGTGATTCCCTATATGCTCTTTTCAAGGGATGTCCCTGCCAAACGTCTCGATAGCACATCCGCAAGTAGAATGAATAGGTAAGGTGATAGGGGTTGACCTTGTCGAATTCCGCGGGTCGGTTTGATCAGGGTGGTTCGGTCCCCATTTACCACCACTTGGTAGGTGGTTGTTGAAATGCATTCTTTGATACATCCTAGCCATTTATCCGTGAACCCTATTTTCCTTAACGTGGCTAGTAGAAAGTCCCACTCCACCCGGTCATACGCCTTTTGCATGTGAATCTTCAACGCACATTCCACCTTGTTTTCATTTCAGCTCGTGTATAGGTGGTGGAAGACCTTGATCGCGTTGATAACGTCCGCTCCCACGACGTTCCAGTTCCTTTGATAAAACAGACTCGGGAACCGGTCTGGACTCGACGCGCATTACCCTCCAAGTTGGTATGTGGCCGATCTGATATTTATATATGTTACCTCCCAAGTTAAATTTACATTCATCTCGGGTGTAATGTGGTGCGACACCCATCTTAGGAACTGTTCCCCCAGTTTGGTTTCTTCCGATGTGGTCATATCTTCGAAGTACCTTTTTAGTTCTTCAGCTATCCTGTCTTCCTTTGTTAACCTTTCTCCGTTCATTCCCCTCAAGCGACATAATTGGTTTGTTCTCCTTCGTGATATCATTGTTTGGTGGAAAAAGGTTGTGTGTCGATCCCTCTCCCTAAGCCACTTGACCCTCGACCTCTGTTTCCAATACATTTCCTCCCTTGTCCATAACCCTTGGAGCTTCCATTTCAACCTCTTTTCCTCCCGGACTGCATCATGGTCCATCCCCCTTTGCATATGCTCATTCGTGTTTCCTTTGTTTTCGCAATCTCCCTTAGGTCGTTGCTGAATTTCTCCTTGCTCCATGTCGTGATTTTCCTTCGGCACTTGTGGAGTTTTACGTATACTCCTCGTATCTTTGTTCGCGTTTGGACTGGTTTTGCCTTACCTAAAAAATAAAAAATGTACGATTCACTACTTGATATATCTGAACCATTTCATAATTTATTCTTGAATACTATATGTGTTTTACATATGTATAATTATTTTCTCATCTTTCACCACATTAATATCGATGGGGTGAGATGGGGGTGGGGTAATACACCTTTATATGCAATTACCATCGTGTTAGTTTCATATTCATAAAACAATAAATCCGCAGTGACAGGGTCTGTCAACTAAGTTTCTTCTTACGAAAGCGGTTGTTTCTGTTTCCTCTTTTTGCTGAAGGTTCGACCTCGGGAGGAAAGACGCCTATCGGGGCCTGGGAAGCATGGATTGTATAAGAAGTCGAAATGTACAAAATCATGAAATGAAAATTAGGTTAAGTCAGCGGAATTATCCAATCAGTTGGAAGAAAAGGCTATGTCAATGACTTTATGCATGCAACTAAGAGCGCCGCCTTTGGTTTGCTTGGTGGAATAAGAAGGCAATTTTTTGTAGTGTTCCCCAGTAGAAAAGGTCCTATGCCTTTTTTATATGCCTTAAAGTAATCAACGACAAAGTAGGGGTTACTTATGTACGGGGAGTCTTTAAACCAGTGTTATCAAAACCGGACCGACCCTCGAACCGGCGAAGGGGACGATTCCCGGTTCGGCCGATCCAACCCGATCAGACTCGGTTCGACGTGTGGTTTACTGTTCACAAAACTAAAAATACAATTACAAACTACATAGTTTCAAGCACATACATATTAACCTCAAACTACATAATCTGAAACACACACAAACTACATAGTCTGAAACGTAGACATTACTCTCAAACACAATATAACATAACATAATTACCTCAAGCTTTGAACATGCATAACTCAATAGTCTCCAAATCAAACACAATAGGTATAAAATTTAACCATAACTTCTAAACCGAAGAACTTGTTCTGTAGAACCGAAGAAGTCGGTTTAAATCGACGAGAACCACCCCAAAAAAACTAGAACCGAATATCGATTGATTTTATAAAAAAACGGTCGGTCCAACCTGGTTCAAACACTGTTCATATGCATTTCGGTATTTATCTTAACCAAACCAGACAGACCGCCAGTCTGGTCCAGTTCTGATAACACTACTTTAAACCCCAATGGATTTCATCCTTGAAGAAACATATCTATTCTTCCTATTTGAATTGGTGGATTTAAAACCAATGACTGCGGACGCACTATGTTACAGAACCATTGGTTCCATGCAAGGCATTGTGCATCACATTCTTTGAACTCGGGAAGATGTAATTAAGAAAGAAAAATGGTAAAAGACATTTGTTTGAAGGCGATAAAATGTGTGAATAAGGTTCATCGAAAAAGTTTGGCCATAAGTGTATAATTAAATGGTCAAAATCACTCGCATGTGCAAGATGTTAGGGGTGAGTTAGTCTTTGACAAAAGCAAAATACTATCGACGAAAACCGACTTCATTTTGTGCTGAAAGAACATGCATCACCTTGACGATGACAACATATGGGGAGGGGGCGTGATGTTCTAAATATAGAGGAATTGGGTACCTCGAGTAATGAGTTTTGCTAATACCCGAGAGTTCTACGTTCAAAAAAGTTCTTTGAGGAAACACTTATACGCTTCGGAAACCTCGAAGGAGGAAGAAAAGACAAAAAATTAGCGTAGATTTTGTTTCCTTTATTGGCATCATTCAACATATTTCATTGTTAATAGAGAGTTATTCGACAACGAGAAATTGTGAATAGGTAGGGTAAATCTATTGAAAAATAGAAGAAAAAATTGAGACTTCAAGGGAGAAGTCTCGACACTTCTAGAAATATATTTTGCGGGGGAAGAGAATATGTGAAATGTATGAAGAAATGCCCAAATTTTAGTAGATGTTAAAAATGGTACTCGAGCATTTTGACCGTTGAACGAGTAGCTGATAATTTTGTTAGGTATGTCTCTCAAGGATTAGCCTTGGTTCCTTTTGTATCCTCTTTCACAGAGCCTTTGCACACATGTACTCTAACTACTCATACTGATAATCAGAATACTCAGGATAGTGTCAATTATGCACTTCAGGATTCTACTCTAGTTCCTGTGTCACCTACCATCACTACTCATATATCTTCTAGATGATGTATCTACTATTTCTAATTATGTATCTCATAATGTACATCCTATGAAGGCCAGGTCTAAGACGAAATCAATGACTGGCCTAATGGATAGTCTACAGCCTAAGGACGATCTGGTTCATTCTGCACCCAATTATATCTATAGTTCCATGCAGTCTTCTCATTGGGCAAATGCTATTAATGATGAACTACATGTCGTGTCTATTAACAACACTTGGTGTTTAACTACTCTACCAGGAGGAAAAATTCCAGTCGGTTGCAAGTGTCTGTTTAAAATAAAGAAGAACTCTGATGGATCAGTTCATCAATACAAAGCCATATTGGTTGCAAAAGGCTTTTCTCAAAAGCTTGGATTTGAATTGCAAGACACCTTTAGCCCTGTGGTTAAGGCTCCTACAGTTCGCATTATACTCACCCTTGCCCTAACTCATAAGTGATTACTTCGATAAGTAGATGTCAACAATGCTTTCCTCCATGGTGAGCTTACTGAAGATGTGTCTATGACCCAGCGTCCTAGATACAAGTATTGTATACTTATTTGTATATGTTGACGATATTGTTGTTACAAGTAGTGATTCTAGTGCAGTGAAATCAGTCATCTCACAAATAAATCAGGAATTCAAACTGAAGGATTTGGGTCTCAATTACTTTTTGGGAATGCATGTTCAGGTAGAAGATGACTGCTTGCTTTTGGGACAGAAGAAATACGTTAGTGTGCTGTCGTTGAAGGCTGGATTGGTGAATACTTATTCTTTGCCAACTCCAATGTATGGTAATTTTTTGAGTAAAAAATAGTGTTTCTCAGATATCTTCATCTCCTGCTGACACTAGTCTGTACAGGACTACTATAAGAGCTTTATAAAATGTTTGTATTACTAGGTCGCACATCCATTTTGCAGTGAACAAGCTCAGTTAGTTTATGCAACATTCTTCATTATGTCACTGGAAAACTGTTCTTCGGGTTCTTAGTTACCTTATGGGGATTATCAATCACGGTATGTTGTTTAGATCTACCCGTGTGTCTTCTCCCGAGGTAACTTTGGTTTCATTTGTCGATGCTGATTTGGGAAGCGATACACTTGATAGAAAATCAGTGTCTGGTCATTACTTGTTACTCAATAACAATCCTATAGTGTGGAGCTCTTAAAAACAATCATCCATTTCTAGATATAGTTCAAAAGCTAAGTATAGGGTTGTGGCCAATGCTATGTGTGAAGTTCTTTGGGTTGTTTCTCTCTTATATGAACTTGGTATTAAGTTGTCTTCTATACCAACTATCTGGTGTGATAACATAGGAACTATTGCTTTGACAGGTCCAATTCAACACTTGAAGATAAAACATGTAGAGCTTGATCTATGCTTTGTCAGAGAAAAGGTTAGAGTGGACAAATTATGGTTAACTTTATTCCTGCATCAGATCAGGTAGCATACATATTGACTAAACCCCTTACTAAGATGTTGTTTAATCAATTTAGAGATAAAGTTAGAGTTATGTCATTTGAGGATGTTGAACCTGATAGTTGTTCTTCTGGTTCTAGCAGTCTTTATGAGTCATATTCTGATAATGAGTAGGCTTGATATATGTGTGTATGGTTGTGGCTGTGTCTATTTGATTTGGTGCTTCTTCTTTGTTTATATCTTCTCAACTCATTCTCTAATATTGTTCTTTTCAAAAAAAGTTAGTATCTTTATTTCTATATCATCTGTGCAGGTCTTTTCTTAAAATTGTGATCTTGATTGTGTTAAGTTGTTGAGTTGAACAGGTCATACTTGATTTGAATTACAACGATTACCCATGCTTGTGACATTGTGAAGGTAATACTAAGACAAGGAATGTGTAAAGTAATTGGGTGTCTTCTTGCTTTTATGACTGATAGTCCTCAAATGTATATGCATCTAGTCTAGATTTTTTGTTAAAGTTTTTGTACATGTATATTCATATTGAAGGTACTGAAAAGTTCTGAGAATAAAAGAGCTTCACAGAGGAATGTTAGGATGAATGAATAGACCTATGAAGAAGTGTCATCTCAGCTGAACACGCCTCAACAATCACCTTGTCAAGCATGCGCAACTAGTCTTGAAGTTGGTAGAGTGTTCAAGAAGAAAGTAGAATGTTCATGAGCTTTGTAGTCTCCTAGAATGTTCAAGATTGTTTCGGTTGAGTCTTAGTTCAAGAGTTGTTGTTTTTGTTATTATGTTTTCTCAATACCTTACTGTCCAAGATTTCCACCTCTTTGTCTTCATCCTAGCTTCATTTCTCCTTTCATGAGTTGATCGTTAACCTGGTCCAGTCTCAGATTACTGATATCTCGCACGTGACGTTTAATTTGAACGTTAAAGATTTTTTTTGAAAACCCTAAATTGCCCTTACCTCTATTTCCCGCCATATGCGTCTGTCTCTCTATCTTCCCCAGAAGTCTCAAACGTACCTTCACCCGTCCTAATCGAAGTCTTCCTCATCTCAGAAAATATGGAATTATGTGCGTAATTCCATATTTTCTTAATGTAGTTTTGCTTTGAAAAGATGTTGTTGAAGGTTTCATTCTTGACATCTTGAGTTAGTGGTCAGTAATGTTCTTTGTACAACAGTTGGATAATCAATCTTAGTTCAGTCGTGTATATAAACACTAGATAGAGTTCAAGAGTTGTTAGTTCTGTTATTCTGTTTTCTCAATACCTTACTATCCAAGATATCCTCATCTTTGTCTTCATCCTAGTTTCATATCTCCTTTCATCGGTTGATCATTAATCTAGTCTAGTCTCAGATTACTAACACCTCGCACGTGACATTTAATTTGAACGTTAATTTTTTTTTTTTGAAAATCCTAACTTGCCTCTACCTCTATTTCCCTCCATATGCATCTGTCTCTCTATCTTCCTCAGAAGTCTAAAACGTCCCTTCACCCGTCCTGATCGAAGTCTCCCCCATCCCAGAAAAAATGGAATTATGCGCATAATTCTATATTTTCTTAATGTAGCTTTGCTTTAAAAAGATGTTGCTGAAAGTTTCATTCTTGACATCTTGAGTTATTTTTCAGTAATGTTCTTTCTACAATGGTTGGATTATAGTCATGATGAACATTTTTCTTTCCTTCATAAAATCGTTTCCATCTTTGACCATTTAGGGATGTCCCAAATAAATGTTAACATGGAAGAAGTAGACAGTAAAGTGTTAAATATATCAACACTATATTACACCTGAGACTTTACCTTATCATGTGAATTGTGATGATGCGATATGAATAGGAAGGATGATGATGATGATTATATATGCACGTATGTTGTTTCATGAGAGACTTGATTATTCTTGAACCTTTCTCTCTTCAGAGACATAATTCAAGCATGTCATCTCTTCCCGAAGTCGTTCTGCAAGTTGCGATGCTTTTCTCCCAATCAGCGGTCGCCTGCACAGAATCTGCAAAGAACAATAAAACTCAATGATTTTGCAAAAAAATAAAGTTGTACAAACTATGACAGAACGAACAGTAAGTAGGGAATGTAGATGTCCATAAGCAATCACTTTTTTTACGTGGAATAATGTGAAAATGAGCCTCGAATACCATACACCTTCACAAAATCGAATCAGTCGATGAATAGAAGAAACTGCAAAATTTGGCATGATGTGATGATCAGAAACAACTAGCTTACATGGAATATAACTTGTCCAGCAACATCGCCATAGTTAACCAACAAGTTGAATAAATATGCACAATGTAAATCTTGTTCTGTCTTAGTATGTTCCTGATTTTTCTTACAAAAATTTCATCAATGGAATAGAAGTATAGTCAATTGAGGATAGTAAACGAATATATACCACATGCAGTTGCTCACACAATCCCACTACCAAGGAATGACACTTTTGAACACGTTGCAGCAACCACCTGCATATTCGAATGTATTGGGCATGTGTCATATAGTCTAATCATCATCATCAATTTACAAATCCTTTCATATCTTGATTCATACAAAAAGAAGACATGATACTTCTGTAATGGAATTAAAGGAAAACTGGGAAAGTTATAGGTGAAAGTTAATCTGTTAAGAAAGCAAACTTACAGATGGCGGAGTTGCTTCCAAAGAGGAAAGTGGACAACAAAAGCATGACTAAGGTAACAACTCAACAATCCATAGAAACAAACACCAAACTTTATTTAGATTAAGCAGGTACTAGTTTTGTGATATCGGATTTGCAGACTATAGATGATGGTTTATGCATTCTCATTAAAAACAAAAGCTTGAGATAACAAAAGAAAAAACTCACGGGATATTGTTGAGGTGTGAACTAAGCATGCTCTGGCAAGGAAACTAAGATACGATAAGTATAGCAAGCTACATTATAGAAGCACATATGGATGAATAATACCTTACCCAGAAGCTGAAGAAGACATGGGCATTTCATGTATTTCACAGTCTCTTTTCACTTAATGAAGGTCACGCCCAATGCACATGAGCAGTTAACAACAATTTTTCACGAACCCTAACATAATGCATCCAAAATTTACAACAATATGCAAACATATTACATTTTTTTTCATACTTTTCCCTTCATAAAATGCTAAATTATGTGTATAGGCATCACCATTGGACTAAAACCTAATCACTAATTGACTGTTTCATATGAAAGGGCACATTTAACACCTTTCATATAACCTTACTTAAGATTCTAATCTTCTAAACGTGACGCCCTATAAGAAAGTGTCAAAACACCTTGAATTTCTCCAGAAAACATTGTGATATGTGTTTCTCCATCGCATTTGATGCACCATCATTAATAAAATCACCGTTTATCTGAAAATATTGGCTTGACTCCAAGTCACGTGATAGGTGATAAAAAGTAATATAATTTTAAAAATTATCGGCTAATCAAACTTAATCATTGAAAAAAATTAACTTCGATTGATGGTTAGATTTCTTTATAGGCAACACCATTTGACCTTAATCAAAGTTGGTTGATAAGTATTAGGTCATGGTATGCGAAATGGTCTTGTTTCCTAATGTCAGGAAGAGATAACCCGTTTGGTGCTCCAGTGACTTGCATAGAAGGAAATCCCAAGGTTTTCCCGTTGTTTCCCCTCCGACTATCAAGGGACTAGAGGTTCGTTTTGAGAGTAAATATTATTAAATGCTAAGAATTGAATGAATATAAATGGGGTATTAATAAAAAATTACCTAAGACCTAGGCTAGGTCAGATGTTTACCCTAATTAGGATGGTTAATAATATGTGGTGTTATAGTTGCTTTATCGCATAACTTGTTTTGGCAAAACTACCCGTTGTTAGACCTTAAATAGTTGTAATCGGTCGTATGTGCGCCTTATTTTCTGCAAGAATAATCAATAGCCTTTTTTTGTAACATGTACCCTTCCACTTTTCTGTCCCCTGGTACCGCTTGGGCGCTGCTCATCGTTTCACAAAGCGTCCTTATATGTCTTGTCCGTTAGCCAATTTCACAGTCCTTTCCATAGGGTGTCGCCCCAAAATGGATAGAGTTACTCTGAGTCAGTACTGTCACTCACGATTTGTGTATATTATGACATAGTTTCCATCATATGCACCCGAAGCCTAATGTGAGTGTCACTCGCTCTAGGTTTATTCATCCGTAAGGGCGGGGTCCGCCTTAACCGAATGTAAGCAAAGACTGTCGAATTGCGTCAATGCGGTCCATTTGTTCGTATGTGATTTGAATAGGCCTGACATCTAATGATGGCCACATCTTTTCAAATTCGATTTTCGAAAAGTGGACGGGATTTTCTAGGGTTTTGTGAGTTTGAAAAACTAGCAGGCTTCGCTAGGGTTTTGTGAGAGACATTCACCCTAGTCCTACTCTATGACTGTTTGGGTCCCCTATGAATCCCTGTATAAAGTCCCGTTCTCCCTTATTGTTTCTCCTTTTCGGTCTCTCTCTCTTTCTAGAAATTCCTCTCCCATCTCTCTAGAAATCTACGATGATCCTCTGTTCGTTAGCCTTTTTAATCGTTTTTTTCTCCTTTGGCATCATAGTTTGTTGTTCGCCCTTTTCTTTGAGTAGTCACCACCATTGCGCTTTAAGCCACTCACGAGCAATAGTTGACAATGATTTAAAACCAGGTAGGGCTAAGCAAAAAAACTGGGTGGACCGAAATCCCGACAAAATCTATCTGAGACCGGCCCGGCTAGGACTAAAATAGATTAAGACTAAGACCGAGCGAGTGGTTTTTTCCTTTAAAGTCGGGCTCAGGCTCGACTTTTTTCCCAAAAGTACGACTAGGACCGAAATATGAAAAACCTAGCCTTTCCTTTGATATCTCCAGAAGTCTCAAGAAGGTCGTCTCTCTAGAAGGCCTCTCTCCAGAAATCTTCCATAGTCCAACTTCATCGTCCTCATCTTCCATCGTCCTCATTTCTTCAACCCTAGCATCTTCCATTGTCCTCATCTCTTTAACCCTAGCATCTTCCATCGTCCATATCGAAGCTTCTCCAGAGTTTCTCCATTGTCCTCATCTTCCATCCTATCATCCTCATCTTCCATCGTCCTCGAACTCAAAGCTTCTCCAACTCGATTTCGTCGATTGGGCTTCTTCAACAATCGATTGGCTTCTCCTTCTTTCGTTGATTTCTTCAATAGGTAACTTGTCTGAACCATGCCAACAATCTTATATAGTGTCGCTTTCTTCAACTCAGTTGGGTTTTTCAGCTGATCCTTATACAACGTCGATTTCTTCAACAAGAAACCTAGGTTTCTTCAACAATCGATTATGTTTGTTTTTTCTTCAAAAATTTGATCCAAGACAGAGACCGACCCAAGTCAAGCAAGACCGACTCAGGTGGCTTTTTTGGCACAAAATCGGTATCGGTCCTTCAAAAGTGAGGATCGAAATTTCGGACTCGAGCTCAGCCTGGTAAAAACGACAAGCCTGTCTCGTCCGAGCTCACCCCTAAAACTAGGTGAGGTGAATCTCTTTTCCTCTCCTGATTTTTCTAACCCTAAAACAAATCTTATTTACCGTCATTATTTTACAAAGGTCGTGGCAAAATCGGGTATGAGCAACACTCATTGTCCCCGGTAGCCCATGCGATGCGGATGTGGAGAACCCTCATCCAGTCTATTTTTTCCAGCACGGTAAGGAAACCATATTCCCCCTTCAAATAGATGCGGGGTTGCATTTTTCTTACTATCCTGACTTGGTGGATATGTGTAGTATTTCAGTGTGTCGCCCACCCAGTTTTATCCCAGAGCCATTTGCACCCGGGTGCAGTGCTATCTTAAAGATTGACCCTACTCCCTCACCCTTTTTATAATTTTAATCGTCTTGATTTTAATCATTTCTGGGTCTTTCGTTTTTCCAATCGGTACCCAAATTTTAAAACCTGGTCTTGTGATCCTCTAGTACTTGTCAATGGGTTCCAGACCCGGAATTCAACTGGAAAAATAGTGACATATCCTGGTGGTTAGGGATGGCCATGTCAAGTCGAGCCCTCATTCCCTCTTCTTTTAACATGGACACCTTGAGCTTCATCCATCTCCAGTACACTTTTGGGGGCACCTCTTATATTTCCAAGGATTCTACTAAGTCACTTCTGTGAGCAATCAGTATCTTCATAATAGAGTGTCACCTTTCCTTTACATAGGTAATAATTCTCTTATTTTCCTTACAAAAAAAACTATTGCCTGTATTGCTTTTGCCTTTACTCATATACTAGACGCACAAAAAATATAGAAGGCTTCATACACCGCTATTGAGGGTTCTCGGAACAGAAAAATGTGTCACTCCTCTTTGAATAAAGAGAAGAAAGAAGTTTGAGTGTATAATACTCTAGATCCTCTCATTGTCTCTCGAGATGTTGAGTCCTAACACTAATTCGGGTGTCGCCACCTTTAGAGGTGTCTTAAATACGAATCTCACAACCTCCTTTGTAGAAGGCTCAGTATCTAATTTACCAAAAACTAAGGTGCAACTAAGGTGACTCCCACTTACATGGCCTGGGATTATACTTTGTATTGTAATGGTACAACAACTCCCAAGGCATCAAGCCTACTAGGCCGCCGGCTTATGTTGATGCTCCTCCTCCTCAAGAGGTTAGGGCACCGACTCCTGGTCTGTCTCAAGAGGATTATGTTTTTATAGAGAACCACTCGACGATGCTCTATTCACCCTACTTCTTGGTGAACAGACCAGAGCCAGAAGGACTCTATGCTCGGTACGCGGGGCCTTATTTTGACTTCCGATAATATCTATATGAATAAAGGAGACCCTCTAGGTGAGACCTGCCTTGGGAGGCCCGTGGGCATTTCAAAGGAGTTCTATTTGGGGGAGGGGAACACAATGATGGATCCCAAACTGGGGATCTGCACGTCAGCGCCTACCCTCCGACCGATAAGACACCCTTAGATATGGAAGACACCATCTTGAAGGGTCTAGTGAGACAAGGGTTGTCCTTGTTTTCACAGGTATACTACCTCTTGCATACTTTTAGTATTTATTTGTGAGGATAATAGAGCTTTTCTGTTTCAGTTGATTCCTTTCCAGTTAAATATAGATGCCTCTGTGATGATGCTAACCGAGGAAAGGTTTGTCACTAGGGCCCAATTGAAGAAGGTTCAAGCGCTTGAGCACGATCTTGAGCATTCCCAATGCCACCGATCCGTGAAGAGGGTTTGTCGGGCCGAGCTAAATATAGAGGTCGTCCAGAAAGAGAATCTCGCCTCTGAATTGATTGAGGCACAAACAACACTGGTTGCCCTAACCAGGGAGGTTGAGGACCTTTGCAAGCATCTAATTGCTAAGGAGATGAAGGTGGAGGCAACGCTCCTTAAGAGTAAGTTGTCTGCTACTGAAGAGAAAGCTGCGAGGGGTAAGTTGTCAAATGTATATGTGTGATACCTTTCTAATACAATATTTCTATCAAATGTTTTAATGTATTTATGTTTCAATTAACTTCCTCGTCGTTTGTTTATTATTGCGACTTAAGTTGCTTGAACCCTTAAGCCATAAATACGCGACGCATTTAATAATGGACGTCCTTAAGTTTTAATGAAATTCTTCACCTTTTTATTAAGTGTCGACTTAAGGTTCAACAATTAAGACATAATCCAAAACAAATGACTCATTACGAGAATATCTGGCTGCAATCTTTATTGGGTCAATCCCTCCAGAACTATAGACCAATCCAAACAACATTTCTCCTGTTGCTCTTTTATGTGTTGTTTGGATAGCCCAAAGGATATTGTATAATGCATATGTCTATTTTCCTTTCAGGACGTTAAGCCTTTTCTTTAAACCATTCATGACTATTTGGTTCGCTATTTCTACCTATCCATTGGTTGGGTGTACCTAACTAAAGCATGGCGATGCTCGATCTTTAATTCATCACATAACTACTTCAACTCCATCCCCGCAAACTGAGGATCGTTATCACTTGAAACTCTTTGGTCGACGCTAAAGCTTTTGCTTCTATCCATTTTGAGAAATAATTGATTTCCACTATGATGTAGGTGCGCTATATAGATATAGATAATGGTCCTAGTAGATGGATCCCTCTCTGTGCTAAGGGCCACACGACGCAAATGTTGACTAATTTTGTCGGTTGGTGCCTTATCCTTGATGTGTATTTTTGGCATCATTCGAATTTTAAAATCATATCTACTGCCTCTTGGTTCATTGTGGGGTTCATTGTGAGATAGTAATAACCTATGTTGAGAATTTTTTGAACTATTGAGCTCACTCCTTCATGACAAGCAGCCTGCCATTCATGTACCTCCATCAAGATGGTGGTAGTTTCTTGTTGAGCGATGCACCTGAGGTTGGGTTGATAATCCTTTTTTATAAAGGGATTCATTAATACTGGTGTAACTGGGACAGGCGCCTTATTTTCCTTGGTTCGATCCCATCTTGCGACTGTTCCCAAGATTCTATGCACGCACTGATAGGTGACGCCCAATTGATTGTACTGTTAACGTTCACACATTCATGGGTGACTCCGTGAGGTACATTATCCACGAAATGAACTTGTATGGGTGTCACTCACTAGGCATACTTTCTTAGTGCTTCTGCTTTCCGATTTGACTACCTAGGAATGACATCTATATGGAAATCTGCAAGGCTTTTCGCTAGCGCGTTTGTCTCTTTGAGATATATCTTTATCTTTTCGCCCTTTTGTGTGTACTCGCCTTTTACCTAGTTAACCACTACCTGGTAATCACAATGAGGTTATGCCTATTCCATTCACTAATCTAATATTTGTGGTCAATGCTTCTTATTCTAGTTCATTGTTTGTGGCTTTAAAAGTTAGCACGAAGGCGGATCTTAGAGGTTCCCCTCCATCCAAGGGACTTAGTATTAATCCTGCCACTGAACCGTCAATAGAGGAAGATCAATCCAAATATAGATTCCATGTAAGTGATGATTTTTGAGATACCCCAGTGTCTTTAAGCATCGCTTCGCTTGAATAGGTTCATTTCACGATGAAGTTGGTTAATGTCTGCCCTTTTATAGTTGTCCTAGGAGCGAACTTTTTCGAAACTCACTGAATGAAATCATCCATTTATCATCCTTCTGTAGGCTTCGAGCCTTTGCAGGAAATGTTTCATTGTTTGATTTTTTAAGACAGTGATCTCAAGTCCATGGAAATAAGCGTGAAGCTTTCTAGACAAAATCACCAACGCATAGAGATACTTCTCAACCTTGAGATACTTTATTTCAGTTGTGGTGAGAACCTTGGATACATATTACACTAGGACTTAATCCTTATCTATTTCTTTCAGAAGTACACAACTAACAACTACAAGGCTTATACTTATATAAAGAGAAAGTGTCACCATTAGCTGGCTTGGCCAATGGGGAGAGTGTTCTGTGGTTCTGCGTAAGGTCCTAAAATGCCTTTTTCACACTCAGGAGTCCACTCAAATTTACGATTGACCCTCAATACTTGGAAGAAAGGGATTGATTTGTCTTATGAGTTTGGGAGGAAACGACTGAACAACAATAATCTTCCATTCAAGCACTGAACCTCTGTCTGACAGGTTGGGCTTTTCATTCCCTGAATGGATTAAACATTCTCAGGATTGAGTGTGATCCCCCTTTGGCTAACCATGTACCGCAGGACTCTTCCAGAATGAACGCCAAAGGAACACTTGGCTAGATTCAGACGTACCTGATGGAAACGCATACACTCGAAGGTTTTCCTGAGGTCCTCAAAATGATTGACGCCTTTGACAGATGTGACCAACATGTCATCCATATAGGCCTCCATGGTGATGTCAATCATTCCTACGAACAGGTTGTTGAACATTCTCTGGTAGGTAGCGCTTGCATTGATTAGTCCCAAAGGCAAAATCGTGTAGTGATAAATAATATTATTCGCATAAAAAACAGTATGTTAGATGTCGCCTTCCACCATTTTAATATACCTATAGTATGAATAGGCGTCAATAAATATGAGTAGCTCATGGCAAGAAGTCGCATCAACTAGTTGTTCAATTTTGGGCAAAGTGTAAGAAATCCTTAAAGAATTCCTTACTTAGGTCTCTGAAATCAACACACATCCTTCACTCTCCAATATTCTTCCTTACGAGTACCGAGTTGGCGACACACGTCTAAACTGTAATTTCTTTGACAAAACTAGTGTCGATATGCTTTCTACATCCTGTTTGATGGTTAGCGTTGTCTCTTCCCCCATAGGGCGTCAATTTTAAGTGATCGACCAGATGTTCTTGTAAATTTTAAGTAAATGGGGGATGACAATCTTGCTTATTCTTAGCATGCCCGCTAACCTCCAAGCAAAACGTTCTTTGAATTCTACCCGGAGAAGCGTAAAAGTTTTGACATATCCCACTGGGAATGACACCCCTATCTGCACGACCTTATCTGGTCTATCTATATCAATTTTCCACAAACCTTCGACCCGAGTTAGGCGAATCATTTCTTCCCATGGGTCTTCATCTGTATAGATAGACATGGTTTCCTTTTCCTTTTTTGAGAAGTGACGACGTACTGAGTAGACATAGCAGCTCTGCGTCACATGGTACTTTCCTTTCACCTTTCCTATCCCATGGGGGGTCGAAAACTTCATCATCTTATGGTAAGTCAAGTGTACCATTCAATGGGGGTTCAAGGTGAAACGTCCTAGAATAACGTTACATGAAGATAGGGTATCGATCACGATGAACGTGATACTGATGGTCAGGGTCCTCCACTACACCGATAGGGTGATGGCGCCTACCGAATAAGTGGTTGTTGAGACGGAACCCAACATATGAAAGTTAACTTTATTCAAGTCTTTTTCGCTCTCCCCATATTTTTAAGGGCATAGAGGAAAACGACATTCGTAGAACTGCCAGATTCTATCTACACCTTATTCACATCGTACCTGTCAATCACACCTGTGATCACTAACCCATTGCCATTCGCGCAGGTAACATGCTCCATCTCTGATTCTGAGAAGGAGATGACCACTTCACTCTCCTCTCTTAGGTGCTTTGTCGTGATGGCGATTCTGGAGATTTCAGATATGAAACTTCTCGAGCATTGCTAGTTTCTCCTCTTAATGTGAAACCTACGGTGATTTCATTTAGGGTGCCCTTCTTTGCCCTAGGCATGTCCTTTCCCCTCCGTGGCGACATATTTTTATCCCCGGAACGAGGGTTGCAATTCCTATCTCTCTTGGCCACAAAATTCTTCAAAAATCCATTATGGATCAAAATTTTAATGCCACTCTTGAGAAATTTGCAGTCATATGTACTATGACCTTTACAACGGTGGTACTAACAGTATTTGTCCTGGTCTAGCCACATGGACACCAGAGGCGTCACCCAATTCTTCTTTTTCATTTCGATCAAAACAACCAAAATTTCTTAGTTTAAGGGAGTGAACATATCATTGACCTCCCTTCTATGGCACAACAGTAAAGGGTAGCGCTTGTGATCATCATGCCCGCTCTTTAGGGGGAAGTTGTTCATGCCTATTTCCTTCCTGGATTTCCTTATTCAGCTCCTTATGGGTTTTCATCTACAAGTCTATATATGATTTAATCTTCACCGTCATTTCTTTCACGGTATTGACCAAAATGATGTTAAGGCTATCATATAGGGCAAATTCTCTGGGGCCAGCGCTCTCACAAAGGCTCAGATAGTCTCCCTACATGTAAGGACAAGGTCGATATTGGCCAACTCCTTGTTGAATCTAGTGTAGAAGTCTCCCAAGCTTTCATCATTCCTTTGTTTGATATGGTCCAACTTGCTGAAACTCTTGCGAAGTTGTCGCCCTTCCATGTATTGCACGATGAAGTTTTTGTGAAGTACATCCAAGACTTGATTGAAGCCTATGGGATCCCAAAGAACCATTGGGAGGAGAATCCCCCGAGGGTTATGGGAAAAAACATAATGAAATGATTATCATCAAGACGGAGGCCTCGTGCCTTTTGATCATCCTCTACCTCGTAATAATTAATTCGGGAATTTGCGCATGAGGTAGCATTGCGACCGCCAATATCTCTTTGACAAAAAGGTGTGACACCTATCACTTAGGCGAGGAATAAAGCTACCTTTTGTCCCTTCACTCTTCGAGAGACAAGCTCCTCTATCTCATCCTTGGTCATTAAGCCACGGGCAGAGCCATTTTCATCTTGGTGCCTTCCGTGGCGGCGTTCGTCGGGAGTTGTACTTGAGGTGGTATAACACCTAACGCTTGCTAGTATTGGGATCTTGAAGTGGTCTCTTCGACCTAGAAGGGCTTAGCGAGATGGGCAGCCTGGGCGGAAACCCTGCGTTTCTTACTACCTAGGAGCTCATCTAAAGTTGTTATGAAAGCAGGTGTGAAGAGTACTTCAAGGGCCACTTACACTCGGGGCGGTGCTTGATCAGACGGCACAGTGTGGGATTGCATTGGGCAATGGGTCTCTGGCTCAGGCCTCGAAATTCTGCATTCATGCGGTGTGGGAGCGGTAGTCTAGGGCCTTTATGATCCGCCCCGAGAGGCAGGCATGTAGAGGAGTTGCCCATTCGGCTGCACTGGTTGTGGAAGCACGAAGGCTGAGAGCCCTATGTGATGTTGGAGGCTATGAAGTTAGTCACCTTCGTGGACCTAACGGTGATTAGTCTTTGCTCTTGTGTTGAGGGGAGCCATGATTTACTTTTTCTCAAGGTTCCCAAAGAGGCGCCATATGTTGGGTCATGGTATGAGAAATGATCTCGAGTCTAAATGTAGGGAAACGATGGTCTGTTTGGTGTTGCAATGACTTGCACAGAAGAAATGCCAGGGGTTTCCCGTTGTTTCCCCTCATATGATCAAGTGATTAGAGGTTCATTTTAAGAGTAAATGTTAGTAAATGCTCATAATTGAATGAATCCAAATGTTGTAGGAAAGAAATATTTATAAAACTCCTCAAACCTAGGTTAGGACAAATGTTTACTCCGATTAGGTTGATTATCTCAGTCGAGGCAACTAGGGTTAAATAGGCATTAACCAGTCGTAGTGTTAGAGTTGCTTTATGGCAAAACTTCGTTTGGTATACTTGTCCCTTGTCAGGCCTTAATTAGGCCTTAATTAGTCGTATGAGGTATTGTACTGTCTGCAAGAGTACTCACTAGCATTTTGTTGTACCACGTACCCTCGTACTTTTATGTCCCCTGGGAGAACTTGAGCATCGCTTGTAGTTTCACAGAGTGCCACTATATGTCTATTTTCGTAGCCAATTTCTTTGTCTTTTCCATAGGGTGTCACCCTAAACAGGATTGAGCTACCCACAAGCCGATGCGGTCACTCGAGATTTGTAAGTATAGATACCCAATATCCATTGATAACTTAACACTATATACATTTCAATATGAACTTGCATTAACTTTATATTTACAGTTCGCTAACTTGCATTGACTTTGTTATTAAAGAAAAAAATATAGGATCAACTAAAGTTACCTTTTTGTAGATTCCTTACAGAACATAAGAAGTCCGGTCGAGTTTTTTCAAAAAGTGAATATAATTAACAAAAATTAGAAAAAATATATTTTGAAAAATGGGTATATGCGCTACCCCTGGTGCGAGTTAAATCTCAACTCGTACCTAGGGTAACGTGTTGGGGGTCCCTAAATGTTTTTTTAACATACAATGTTTAATTAAAAATAAATTATGTATCTAAAATTAGAGTAAGTATATATTTTAATTACGATTCAAATGATGCAAACAAAATATTAAATTTGGACTTACATATTGACCATATGATTAGTGCTAAGTTAATATATGAAAATTTGACTTGAAAAAAAAAATTCAGACCGTGTAAGTCTAAACTCAACACGGTTATCGACATTTATGGTGAAAATTAACTATCTACCTACTATAATTATTTTGGATATTTTTTATTAGATATATATTTATTTTTTTAACCTAACATTGGTTGTCCTATAATTTGATTGGAATGATAAAATGAATTAGGTAAAAGAATTAATTATATATTTACTCAAAAAAAATTACAGTACATAGATAATTTAATTACAACTTAAATGACGCTAACGAGGCGTCGAGTTTTGACTTTTAGAATGATTGTATGATACAATAGATAAAACATTATATATACATATATACATGTATACAAATATTGATGTGTATATCAAATGTACATACATATATATATATGTATCATCATATATATATATATAATGGTTTATCTATTGTATCAGATGATCAATCTAAATGTCAGAACTCAAAGCCTAGTTAACATCATTTAAGTCGTGATTAAATTATCAACGTATTGAATTTTGTTTTGAGTAAGTATATAATTAATATTTTTACCTAATTCATTTTATGATTCCAATCAAATTATAGGACAAACGATGTTATGTTAACAAATTAAATATATATCGAATCAAAAAAATATAAAAAAACTTATAGTATGTATATAATTGAAGTTCGCCATAAATGTCGTTAACTGTGTTAAGTTTATACTTATAGAGTGGGTCTGAATTAAATTTTTTAAGACAAATTTTCATATCTCAACTTAGGGTAGATCGTATGGTCAATCCGTAAGTCCAAAACTAATATTTTTTTTGCATAATTTGAATCATACTTAAAATATATATTTGTCAACATTATTGGATTAGAGGTGGATTGAAGGAGATGAAACAGAGGAGATGAAGAACAGGAGACAAAGAAACAAAATACGGACAAAGATTTCAGATTAATTGCTTGAAGGTCACTGTACACTGTTGTCTTATTTATAGAAAACTAGCTGATACTAAGAAGACCATAATTGCAAGATGCCCCCTAAACTTAAGTGTATGACACACTTATATCCTAACATTCCCCATACTTGATCTTGATCTTGATGTAGTGGAGTGATTTTCTTCCTTCATTCAGACTTTTTGCTTAGATCCTTGATACTGATACCTACCTGAGTAGTCCGTAGGTATTGACTTGGCCAACATACTGAATAACCCCTTGACTTATCTGCACGCACATTATGGAGTCCTGGGTAGAATGTCAGTTTCATCTGCTTGACACAAATGAAGATAGCTGCAGCGCTAACTACTCACGAGACATAGAGCACTCCCGTCTCATAGAATATATCTACACATGACATATTGATAAAGCACATGAGAGTAACCATCAGTCTGCACAACTAGAAGATAACAGGAGCATATGCATAAATCTCCCTATACCTGATCTTCCATTTTCGCCCAATGAATCAAACTCAAGCCAGACTAAATAAATATCATGACTGTTATGCATTTTCTGTATTTGTTTTCTTGCTTTTCATTTTGACAAAAGACATAATATGATTGGCTGCCTCTTTATTTTTTTTCATTAGATTGCTGACAGAGGAGTTTGAGCTCCTGTCTTACCAGCATGATTGCAAGGTTTGAGCCTTGATCTTTTCTTCCTCAAGGGTGAATACCGAAAGTATCTTGTCGTTTTCTTGCGGTATCCCCCTGTTTTTGGAATCAAATCACGCCCTATGTCAGCAGAGAATTGAGCGAACAGATAAGTAACTATGATAAGGTTGAGTAGATGCACAGAGGCGATGACAAAGGATCAGATTTAAGCAGAAAGACATATGACACGAGAACCTAGCTGATTTGCAGAGCAATATTAGTTAAATAAACATGCATACCAGTATGAGCATGTGTAGACCATTAAAATGAGAAAGGAGTGCCTAGAGTGTAAGGTAGCACACCGCAACTAAAATCAAGAGGTAATGGAGAAACTAGCACATACCTTAGGAACTCTACCTAACGGTGGGATTGATGCAGGGTAATTCAGGCAGGGAGGACATGCAATACTTACAGACTACCCCGAGGCTCTAACTAGAGCCAGCAGTACTAGAGAGGAAGGACGAGGCCCTAAGGCCATCCACTTCTTCAAGAGAGAACACGTCCAGTTTCTTCCTGCAACGGAGAAAGTGTTTTTCAGTTAATGGTTTTGTTAGGATATCTGCAGTTTGTTCAGAAGCTGAATGAAATTAACAACAATGTCCCCAGAGTGGACTTTTTCCCGAACAAAGAACAAGTCGATCTCTACATGCTTCACCTTGGAGTGCTGGATTGGGTTCTCAGATAGAGCAACGACACTTGTGTTGTCAGTCCATATGACAGGAGCAGGGAGAATGTTCAGACCAATTTCTTTGAGTAAAGACTGTACCCACATTATCTCACATACTGCGTTAGCCATAGCTCGGAATTCAGCCTCTGCACTAGACATGGACACCACAAACTGTTTTTTGGAGCTCCATACAATGGGATTTCCATTGAGTAACAGATAGTGTCCTGAAATAGATCTACGATCAGTATAGTCACCTCCCAGTCAACATCCGAAAACGATGTTAGAGAAATATCAGTAACAGGAGAAGGGTTAGTTCTAAAAAGAATACCATGATTTAGAGTACCCTTGAGGTATCTTAGGATATGAAGGACTGCTTTCCAGTTGCTTGTGTTAGGAGCCTGCATGTCTTGACTTAGTTTGTTCACAACAAAATGAATGTCGGGTCTCGTGACACACACATGTTGGAGAGCACCTATTGTGCTTCGGTATACAGTTTCATCATGAAAAGGTTCATCACATATAACCATACCTAATCTGGACAGACACGTACCTGTCATAGGTGTGGGGAAACTGGTTTGGTCAGCAATGCCAACCTTATCAAACAGATCCACAATGTACTTCTTCTGATTGAGGAGAATGAAGTCTTCCCCTGAGATAACTTCAATGCCAATAAATTAGTTGAGACTCCCTAAATCCTTGGGTTAAAACTGCAAGTTAATTGATTCAACAATGTTAGAGACAAGATGGGAAGAGGTATCAGTTATGACTATATCATCGACATATACTAGTAAAAGCACAAAGGAGTCTAAGTCAGATTTAATAAATAAGCAGCTATCAGACATTGACACTTTGAACCAAGTGAGTTAAGCAAAAATGATTTCAATTTTTCAAACCATGCCCTTGGAGCCTGCTTAAGACCGTAGAGTGCTTTTTGTAGTTTGCAGACCAGAGTGGGGGATGCAACCGATGAAATCTCAAAGCCTGGGAGCTGCACCATGTAGACCTCCTCTTGAAGATCCCCATGAAGGAATGCATTGTTGATATCCACCTGTCTTATGCACCATTTATGAGTTAGAGCCAAAGATAACACAATACGAACAGTTGCCGATTTAATAATCGGACTAAAAGTTTCCTGGAAGTCAAAGCCTGGTTTTTGGGAGAAACCTTTGGCCACAATGCGAGCCTTATACCTGACAATGTCCCCTTCAACATTTCTCTTAATGCGAAAGAGCCATTTACAACCTATGGAAATCCTTCCTGCAGGAAGAGATACAATGCTCCACGTGTTGTTTAAAGATAGTGCAGTGAGTTCTTCTTGAACTGCCTTGGACCAGTGAGGTGATCAAAGAGCATCATAAATGTTGCATGGCTTGGTGGGAGGGAGGTCATCAGGTTGCACTACGGACATTGTCAGACCTTGAAGGGAAGTTTTCGATCGAGTTTGCATCAGGTGCACATTGACAGGTGATTTTCAAGAACCAGAAGTAGAGGACGAAGGTTGTTGATTGTGATGAGTAGCAGGGAAGGACTGATCAGATAAGGATGGGTAAGAAGAGGATGAAGGGCAGGATGAGTCAACAGGAACAAAGGTGGACCCAGAGGGAATATACCTGCAGACCCTAGTAGGAAAATATAAGTCTGGGACTGAGGTAGGTAATGGTGCAGGAGCATGGAGGGAAGGTACCTCTGGGGATGGGACAGTGGTGTTGGAAGGTAGGCTTGACTCACCAGAGGTATGAACAGGGGCAGGAGGACCAGAAGAGCGAGACACTGTCGTTGGGACAAAGGTGGGTTGTTGGAAGAAAAGGTCACAGGGAATAAACAATGGCTTCGAAAGAGCTGAGCATTTAGGAGTTTTAGAAGCATAGAATGGGCTAGTGGTGTCAGCAAAGGGAAAGGTAGTTTCATGGAAGACAACATTGCGAGGTACATATATGTTGGGTATCGATAGTGATAGCCCAGTAAGAAAAGGCCTCGAAGGCCCAATAAATATGGAGGGGGTAAACCCATGACACCCGAACCGGATCGGCCCAAGTACAAGCCAAACTTGGCCCACCATCGAGTAATCCAGAATCGAGCCCAAAGTCTATAGAGACGCCAAAGGCTCTCAGACTGCTCGCCATTCTCTACCAGGTCGCGACCTTCCACTGCTCGACATGGGAGTGCTCGCCCCGAAGGGAGCCTTGTCTCTCTCCTCTGGTCCCACTAAACCGTTAATAACAGAGTGGCCAAGATATCCCGCATATCTCGGTCACATATTCACTAAAGATTAGATTTGGTAACTGCAATATCTCGCAGTAACTGCCATATCCCACGATCCGAATCTTCAGCAACTCAATATACATTAAGATATTCAGTTGCCTTTATACGGTTCTATCTCTCTTACCCTATAAATACCCTTGCCTTACAGACGTACTTTACGTTTTGAGTTTTATACACACATATACTCATTTAAGCATCGGAGAGGGACCCAGAGGCACCCCCTCTGTTGCGTTCCCCTACCTGTAGGTTCACCAGGAGTTGGAGCTGAAGCGTCATCTCAACCTTGTCTGGCATTCAATTCACTGCCAGATCAGCATTCAGGATTTCACGATCCAACATTTGGCGCCGTCTGTGGGAACGAGCAATTCAGCCATGAGAACTCGATCCCAAAGCAACCGTCGGAATCAGACTAGGGAGCGATCCTCAGATAGCTCTGATTCCGCCGCCGCTTCACCGCTTCAACAGGAACCTGCCACCCGAGCAGGAGTTAATGCTGTTCCTCTGCGGACAGCCCGAGAACATGTCGGTGATTCAAGACCGACCCCAGCTGCTGATCAAAACGGAGCCCCTGCGCCACAGACAGTCCACATTGCGGGGCAGGATATTAATTTAACCCCCGAGATGGTCTCCTTGCTGGAAGCCATCCTAGGACAGGCGCGCCGCCAAGACCCTGCTCCTCAGGAAAACAATCCCTCTGCTCCTAAGGAAAATCACCGCCCTGCTGCCACAGGGCCTTCACCTTCAGAAGCGGCCAATCCTAGTCCTGCTGCGCCTCAGGAGGATCAGGAGATGACGTCAGGTCAGCAGTCCCTACCTCCAGCGCACACCAAGGAGCCAGCAGCCGCATATACTGCCAATCCTTCCGGTCCGCCTCCACCCGGAGCCTCTCCCATGTACTGCACTGTGGATCAGATGGATGACCTCCTCAACAAAAGGCTCCAGGAAAGACAGTTGACAGTCATAGCTCCCTTCAAGGAGCAGTCCTCTCATCCATTCACCGACGCGCTCGTCGCTATCAAAATCCCGAAGGATGTGGTTGCTCGGGCCATACCTGAGTATAGCGGTGGAGGAGATCCCACCGTACATGTCAATAAGCATGAGGCCTCCCTTCTGGGTAAGTCAAACGATCCCAATCATTTGGCTTTGCTATTTCCATCTACTCTTTCGGGCTCGGCTTCGTCCTGGTTCTTCGGCCTCCCTGCAGGATCAATCGGAACTTGGGCAGAGTTAAGAAGCAAGTTCCTGGAGAGATATATGGGCGAGCGCCATTTGCTGAAAAGCGTGGTCGCCCTTGACTCGGTCAAACAGCAGCCTGGAGAGTCGCTGTCCAACTTCTACGGGCGTTTTCATCAAAACGTCACAGAATTAGATCGCCGAATCTCGGATGGGGAAATCATTCGAGCATTCTACAGAGGTCTGGATGTGGACAACAAGGCCTCGAGAAAGCTGTGAAACAGCTATCACGTGAAGGAGATAGAGACATTGGAGGAGTTGGCGTCCAGAGCAAAAGGTTTCATAGACCTTGAACGCGCAAACATCGAGGCTAATCTCCTGACGACCTCGCTAAGGGTAACCCATGAACCCCGACGCGATGGTAAGAAGGAGATAAAGAAGGAGAAGAAGGGAAAAGAAAGTAAGCCCCGAGTCGAGTCTCTTCCAGCACCTCGCCATCCAGAGGTCCCTGAGTACTTCACGCCTTTAAATAGGCAGATCTCAGCGGTACTAGTCGAGATGGAGAGGAGATCATTGGCGAGGCCACCGATGCCTCGCCGAGGTGGGTTACCCATGGGCAAGGATGTCGAGAGCTATTGCAGATACCATAAGTGCAAGGGCCATAAGACAGACGATTGCAAGATTCTGAAGCGAGATATAGAGAGGCTGATTCAGGGGGGAATGTTGAAGGGATTTGTGGCAGGGCGAGACCGAAGTCGAACGCCCCCTAGGAGACATCGTTCACCAGCCCCTGCAGATCAAGCTGAGCCTTCTGGAAGCAAGAGGAGAGTGAATCTGATTGCGGGAGGATTCGGCGCAGGCGGCGAGAGGTCAAGCGCCAGAGAGGTCTACGCCACTCAGATCTCTACGGCAGTTCAGTTGGGGAAGCGGCCAAGACCTGAAGAAAACATTGTCATCTCATTCTCTGAAGATGATTTGGCACATGTCACCACGCCCCACAACGATGCTCTGATCATTACGGCAGATATTGACGGCTGTGATGTTGCAAGGATTCTGGTCGACGGAGGCAGCTCGACAGACATCCTGTTTCTGGACGCCTTCGAAAAGATGGGCAAATCAAAACGTGACCTGAAGAGGGTCAACTTTCCGCTGATCGGATTTGCGGGAAGGACAACTTATCCACTGGGGGCTATAACCATGCCAGTGATTTTTGGCGAGGGGTGGAAAAGCATCAAGGTGTCGGTCACTTTCCTGGTGGTCGATTCACCTACATCCTACAACGCCATCATAGGGAGGACCACGATCAACCCAAATAAGATTGTGACCTCCACTGTCCACCAGAAGATGAAGTTCCCCACTCCGAACGGGATTGGAGAAGTGCTAGGAGATCAGTCTTCCTCGCGGCAATGCTATGTGAACTGTTTACGCAGGAATAACCAAAGGGAGGCACTCGCCATCGAGACAGAGGCCGATCCCCGCGAGGACTTGGCTCGACCAGCACCCATGGAGGAATTGGAGGAGGTCGAGATCGATGGTCCGGACAAAAAGGTGCGCATTGGGACCACCTTGAAAGAGGATCAGAAGGAGGCCATGACCGCCCTCCTCAAGGAATTCAAAGAGCTCTTTGCCTGGCAGCCGAGCGATATGCCAGGAATCAGCACAGATATTATCTCTCATGAGCTCAGGATAGACCCCTCCATCAAGCCGATCGCCCAAAAGAGAAGATCGTTCGGGACTGATAAACGTTTGGCGATCAGGCAGGAAGTCGGCAGGTTGATTGAAGCTGACTTCGTCAGAGAGGTAAGATTCCAGAGCTGGGTCGCCAACCCAGTTTTGGTCAGGAAATCTAACGGCAAGTGGAGGATGTGCGTCGACTTCCGCGATTTAAACAAGGCTTGCCCCAAAGATTCATATCCCCTTCCGAGAATTGATCAGCTGGTCGATGCTACCTCGGGTCATGAGATGCTGAGCTTCATGGACGCCTATTCAGGCTACAACCAGATCAGAATGCATCCAGACGACGAGGCCCACACTGCTTTCTATGCTGACGGCGACATTCTATGCTACAAGGTGATGCCCTTTGATCTCATCAATGTCGGGGCAACTTATCAGCGGATGGTAAACCGACTGTTCCAGGACATGCTGGGAAGGAACATGGAGGCCTACGTGGATGATATGCTCGTTAAATCCATCAAAGGCAATCCTCATACCACCGACCTCCGTGAAGCTTTTGAATGCATGAGGAGACACAGCGTTCGCCTGAACCCAGCAAAGTGCGCCTTTGGAGTCAAGTCCGGGAAGTTCCTGGGTTTTATGGTCAGCGAAAGGGGCATTGAAGCAAACCCGGAAAAGCTAAAGGCCATAGAAGAAATGAAGTCGCCAACCTGCCAAAAGGAAGTCCAGTGCCTGAACGGCCGACTAGCTGCTCTTAACCGCTTCCTCTCCAAAGCAAGCGACAGGTCCCTCCCGTTCTTCAAAACCTTGAGGGCCAACCGCAAGTTCGAGTGGACGCCAGACTGCGAGGAAGCATTCCAGTCCTTGAAAAGGCATATTCAAACACTCCCAGCTCTGGCAAAACCCGTTCCAGGCGAGCAGCTTTTCCTCTATTTAGGCATTAGCGATGTGGCAGCCAGTGCTGTTTTAATAAGGGAGGAGAATAATGTTCAGAGTCCAGTGTATTTTATTAGCAAAATGTTCAACTCAGCAGAAATAAAATATGTTCAGATTGAGAAGTATCTCTATGCCTTAGTTATTGCTGCTCGGAAGCTGAGACCTTACTTTCATGCGCACGACATCACGGTCCTCACCAATCAACCTCTCAAAAACTTCCTGATGAAGCCAGATTCTTCAGGAAGAATGGTCAAGTGGGCGATCGAGCTCAGCGAGTTCATGATCAAATTTGCGCCAAAAACGGCCATCAAAGGTCAAGCACTAGCTGATTTCATAGTGGAAAGCACGAGTAACGGTCAAGCGGAGGCAGAAAACAGGCCAAGTCAGTCAGCAAACGACAATCAAATCTGGGAACTCTATACGGATGGGTCTTCATCAAAAGAAGGCTCGGGGGAAGGTTTAATTCTTATTCCTCCTGAGGGCGAGCCTCTGAAATACGCGATCGCCTTGACATTCCCGGCGACCAATAACGAAGCAGAATACGAGGCTCTTATCACTGGACTCAGACTAGCAAAAGGAATGGGTATAGCTGCGCTTAGAGTAAAAAGCGACTCAGAGCTCATTGTCAATCAGGTTAATGGCGCATACGAGGCAAAGGGAGAAAAGATGAAGAAATATCTCGGCATTGCCAAAAAGCTGGTCGCGGAAATCCCAAATTTCGCGATTGAATTCATTCCTCGCCAAGAAAACCAGATGGCAGATTCTTTGAGTAAGCTAGCCTTCGGAGGGGCGACAATCCAGGATGTGCAATTTCTGGAAAGGGCCCTATGTTCAGTCCTTGAAAACAGAGCGGAGATCTTCAACATTCAAGAACAGGTCACCTGGATGACCCCGTTCCAGAATTATTTGAAAGAAGGCATCCTCCCAGAGGACGAAGGTGAATCCACTAGGATTAGAAGACTCGCAGCCAGTTATCTAATCATCGATGGAGAACTCTACAGAAGAGGTTATTCGACGCCTTACTTGAGATGTGTTGCTCTGCCCGAAACAGAAAAAGTTCTTCGAGAAGCTCATGAAGGGGCAGCAGCATGTCATTAAGGCGCTCGATCGCTAAGCAGAAAATATTCAGACTGGGATATTACTGGCCGACCTTGGGAAAAGACGCAGCCGAATTAACACAGAAGTGTGAAATTTGCCAGCAGTTTGCACCCCGATCGGGTCGACCATCGACATTATTATCCCCAATGGCGGGTGCCTGGCCCTTCGCTCAATGGGGAATCGATATATTGGGTCCTTTTCCCATTAGCACTGGTCAGCGTACTCATATTATAGTGGCGATCGACTACTTCACTAAGTGGGTAGAGGCGAAAGCTCTAGCTTCGACAACGGAATTCCAAGTTATCAAGTTCATGCAGGTCAACATATTCTCCAGGTTTGGTATTCCCAAAATACTCATCAGCGATAATGGTCCGCAATTCGTTGGAAAGGAGTTGAAATGGCTCTGTGAAGAGTATCATATCGACCATCGCTTCAGTTCAGTACATCACCCTCAAACGAATGGGCAAGCTGAAGCAGCCAACAAGATTGTCTTAGCCGGACTTAAGAAAAGGGTTCGAGCATTCAAAGGGAATTGGGCAGAAGAGCTGGAAAACGTATTATGGGCCATCAGAACAACGCCTAAGGCGGCCACAGGAGAAACGCCTTTCAGTTTAGTGTACGGATCAGAAGCAGTAGCACCAGCTGAATTAGCAGTGCCTACCCACAGAGTCCTACACTTTAACGCGGAGGCAAATGAGATCGAGCGCAGAACTGACCTCGACTTGGCAGAGGAAAAGAGATGGCTCTCGGAAAAAACACAGGCAAAAATGCGCTTGGCGACCGCTCGGTATTTCAACAGAAAAGTTAGCGCTCGCCAATTTTTCGTGGGGGAGATGGTTATGAGAAGGAATGAATTTACAAGGTTGGACAGTAAAAACAAACTTTCAGCCAAATGGGAAGGACCATACAAAGTAGTAGAGATCGCCGCACCAGGATCCTACTATTTGGAAACCACCGAAGGCGAGAGGTTACCCCGTCCATTTAATTCAGAGCATTTAAGAAGATTTTATGCATAGCTTGTAATCAAACTGATTATGTCAATAAAAGAAAGCCATTCCTTCACAAAGCGTGTCCACTCGAAGCAAGCGGAAGCCAAAAAGCCCTGACGCCAAAGTCAGGCCTAAAAGCCCTAGCAACAAAGCTAGGCCAAAAAGCCCTAGTAACAAAACTAGGCCACAAAAGCCCTAGCAACAAAGCTAGGCCAAAAGCCCTAGCAACAAAGCTAGGCCAAAAGCCCTGACGCCAAAGTAGGCCACAAAAGCTCTAGCAACAAAGCTAGGCCAAAAGCCATAGCAACAAAGCTAGGCCAAAAGCCCTAACAACAAAGTTAGGCCAAAAGCCCTGACGCCAAAGTCAGGCCACAAAAGCCCTAGCAACAAAGCTAGGCCACAAAATCCCTAGCAACAAAGCTAGGCCAAAAGCCCTAGCAACAAAGATAGGCCAAAAGCCCTGACGCCAAAGTCAGGCCAAAAAGCCCTAGCAACAAAGCTAGGCCAAAAAAGCCCTAGTAACAAAACTAGGCCACAAAAGCCCTAACAACAAAGTTAGGCCTCAAAAAACCTGACGCCAAAAATCAGGCAAAGCCCTGACGCCAAAGTCAGGCCAAAAGACCTAGCAAAATGTTAGGCAAAATAAAAGCCCTGACGCCAAAGTCAGGCCAAAGAAAGTTTAGGCGATCACTATTGATGATAAAGCCTGACAAACTCCAAATCCCCTGTTATTAGGCCAACACCTCAAAGGTTTAAACTTCAAAGAAGGTAATATCTCTTTGAACTTAGAAGTTTACGCTTTTAAGTGTCAAAAGTATTATCCTTAGAAAGTTTAACTTATGATTGGTCTACGGCTTTAAGGGTCGACGACATTACCAAGCAAGGAAAAAGTGGAAAGTAATTATGAGTAAGATATTGGATAGCTGAATATGTTCAAAGTCGATTAAAGGCTAAAGAATATAAAGGCATTCAATAGAAAAACCCAAGTCTTCGATAAATAATTACAAACCAAAAACAGAAAGTACAAAAATGGCTATCTAAAAAAGATAAAGATGGTCGCCAAGGAGTTGGGGACTTCAAGCTTCGGGGTTCTCGGGGGCAAGGGCGCTCTGCTCGTCTTCAGGGGCAGAAGTACTGGGCTCGCCTTCAGGAGCAGCCTCTCCAGCAACAGAGGGCTGCGAAGGACGACTCCGCAGGAAGGTCTTCAAGGAGGCGACTTCCCCAAGAGGAAAGTTGGGATCGACCGCCTGGACCTCATCCACCAGGACTTGGAGAAAATCGGCGATCGCCGACCTCATCTCCTTCAGAGCGCAGTCCTCAAACTCCTCAGAGGCTTTGAATGCCTCAACTACGCTCTGGGGCGAAGGGACGGCTTTCAATTGTGCAGTTAACCGATCCCTCTCCTCCTCCAAGGAAATCCCCCGGGCTTCCGCAACTTCCATCTGAGCCACCGCAGCTTCTCTCTGGGCGTCAGCAGCGTCCCTTTGCGCCTCGGCAGCGACCCTGCGAGCCTCCGATTCTGCCCCTTGCGCCTGAGCTTCCTTAAGTTCAGCATCTAGGCGAACTCGGACGATCTCTCCCTGATCTAACCACAGGTGAAGAGCGTCAAAGTCCTGAAGAGCGGCAGCGGCTTCAGCCTCCCTCTTCTGGACATCAGCAAGGAGGCGCTGCTCCTTCCTGAGGTATTCCTCTCGGGTATTATCTGCCAAGGCGATCGCTGCATCTGCAGTCGTCTTGATAGTCCCCAATTGCTCAGGAGTGACCCCCGTGCTTCGGTACTGCTCCAGCTCGGCGAGCACACTGGAATACTTGTCGGTGAGCTCCCCGAAGACACGACCAAGAATCACCTCTTCCCGAACGAACTGGCAACAAATATAGAATAAAAGCTGTCAGGACAACAGACAATAAGGGAACGACAAAGAGAGGACTCTACGAAATAAAAGTATGAGATCTTACCAAAGCCACTCGTTCGAAGTGGGACCGAAGGAACCCCTCGATCTGATGAAGTTCCGTGGGAACAATCGAGCGGTCCGCGGGGGGAATTATCCCATCCAGAAGCCGCATACACATATCCGGGCTGCCCCGGAGGCTCTTCTGGGGAGGGTACCCCTTCTTCATAAGGTCCCCACAGGGGACCCAAGTTTCCCGAGAATTCGCTGATTCAAGCGGATGAAACAAGCCGGCAAGGGAGCAATGCTCATCCACAGGAGCCCTCGATGAGCTGGAAGCAGCATGCCCCTTCTTCTTGGTCCCAGACTCCTTAGGAGGAGCCATGGGCACAGTAAGAACAGGAGGAGCTAAGGTCAAAACCTTCCCCTTGGCGGTAGAAGGACCCTGGGGAGAGGGAGAAGGGGACACCGCGTCCAGACCCTCCCCTTTATTAGCGGAAGGACCCCCAGGAGGGGGAGGAGAAGGATGCTGGTCGACTTCCGGACATTCCTCACTCCTGACCTTCTTGGAGGGAGGAGAAGCATGATCCCGGACCATGTCGGTTGAGGACTCCTCTGCAAAACAACAAGACAAAATGTCAAAAACAAAAACCCGCAAAGTATGAAGACGTTAAATCTACGAATAACAAGGCAACATACCTGGTTGGCGAGCGTCAGCAGTGGCCGAGGGAAGCACCTCCTCGGGCTTCCTCTTGGACGAACGCCTAGAAGGGGGAGGAGGACAGTTCAACAATGCCTGGTCGGAGGACAATCCCGCCGATCCTTGGTCATCAAAGAGACCTATCAGTTTCTGGCTCTTGCTTACAACCTTCCCTACAAGTAATAAAGCAAGATAAGAGTTAGAAAATTACCCAATCATCAAAGATTGGCGTGGCTTGATGAATGCCCGCCATCTCAAGGGCATTCTCGGTAGTCTCCGACACGGAGCGGATGGACTTGAACTGAGATGACCGATGCAACCGGTATAGGTCATCGATAGCGTTTCGATCACTCTCTGATAGCTCCTCGAAGGAAGGAGGGAAATCCTTGTCTGGGATCAACAATTTCCAGGGCACCCCCCCTTATAAAAGAAGTAACACTTCCTATAATTGGAATTGGTGGTCCGAAAATCGTCGACCAGGCGGACATGGACGTTCCAAACCCATCCCTGAGGGCCTCTCCACTCTGAAAACTTCGGCCAGCGGGATTGGAAGTGGTGAACGTGGTTTGCCCCTGCTGCCAGGCGGAAGAAGCACCGGAACAGGGCCAGTGAATATACCCATTCCTGGCGTAAGCATAGGAACTTGAAGCCGACCCACATCCTGAGGGCATTCGGGACAAGCTGTGTGGGGTGAATCCCGTAAAACTGACACAAGGTCTGTAAATCCTCACAGAGAGGAAAACGCAACCCAGCATCGACCTGGGCCGCATAAATGTAAACCTCTCCATCGTGAGGAAAATGCAGACCTAGGCCAGGATACCTAGGAGCATCCTCCGCACTGAAGCCACCAAGCGCCACCATGGTCTTAAAGTAAGCCGGCTTCAGTTCGTTAGGCTTGATATCTACTCAGAATGATTCAAGTATGGCACAGCAAGTATAAAAACAAAGGAAAACAGAGGATATTGCCAAAATAGAGCAATAAAAGGGCGAAAGTTTACCTTTTGGGGAAAAAATAGGCGTGTTTAGCTCGGGCCCGTCCACCACCATAGGAGTGGTTGCAGTCCTGCCCAAATCGGTATGTTCCTCTACTGAGGGGGGCACGATTTCATCCCTGATGGTCAAAGGGACATCAGCATTTCTGGGAATGTTGGCTTTGTTGGCACCCTTGGGAGCCGTGTGCTTGACTCTCTGATTGCGAGGAGCCATGGAAATATTGGGAGAAGGCTGAAGAAGGTTGAGAAAAGAAATGGAAAGGATCGCAATGAAGCTCTGAAAATCCGAGAGAGCGGATAAGCGTAAAAGACAGAATACAGAAACTGACGTTTCCTATATAGACCAAAAGGGGAGTAACCGCCACGAGTAAATCGAAGCGACGCAGAGGAATAATTGCACCCTTTTGGAGAAAACCGAAGCAATGTCAGATTTCCAAGAGACGACGGTTGGCTGGTACAGACAGCTGTCAAACTACCCTGGGTTTACGGAAAAGTAAATGTCAGGCGTGCCTCAAGTGACCGTTCGATTTCTGGACAACTGTGCAGTTATTAAATGCTAAAATTCCACTAAGGAGACAAGATGGTCGCCAGCGCACTAATAAAGTTTTAGCAGAAGTACCTCGGGTAGGTAATGATCGCCTAACTAAGAAAGATAGACTTCCATAAGCCTGGGTCACCTCGAGTGATCGCCAAAAGGGAATAAAAGGAAGGATATTCTTTCGGCTTTGAACAGAGAAGAAATTGCTCGCCAAATGAGCTCGAAGTGTCTCAAAGGCACTGGACCATTACCAAAGACGTCACTATCTAAAACCCTACCAGGAAATCAAGCTCGACCGAAGGAACTTCAATCAAGCTTCGGGGGCAAATGTTGGGTATCGATAGTGACAGCCCAGTAAGAAAAGGCCTCGAAGGCCCAATAAATATGGAGGGGGTAAACCCATGACACCCAAACCGGATCGGCCCAAGTACAAGCCAAACTTGGCCCACCATCGAGTAATCCAGAATCGAGCCCAAAGTCTATAGAGACGCCAAAGGCTCTCAGACTGCTCGCCATTCTCTACCAGGTCGCGACCTTCCACTGCTCGACATGGGAGTGCTCGCCCCGAAGAGAGCCTTGTCTCTCTCCTCTGGTCCCACTAAACCGTTAATAACAGAGTGGCCAAGATATCCCGCATATCTCGGTCACATATTCACTACAGATTAGATTTGGTAACTGCAATATCTCGCAGTAACTGCCATATCCCACGATCCGAATCTTCAGTAACTCAATATACATTAAGATATTCAGTTGCCTTTATACGGTTATATCTCTCTTACCCTATAAATACCCTTGCCTTACATACGTACTTTACGTTTTGAGTTTTATACACACATATACTCATTTAAGCATCGGAGAGGGACCCAGAGGCACCCCCTCTGTTGCGTTCCCCTACCTGCAGGTTCACCAGGAGTTGGAGCTGAAGCGTCATCTCAATCTTGTCTGGCATTCAATTCACTGCCAGATCAGCATTCAGGATTTCACGATCCAACAATATACACGACCAGATGAGGAGAGACAACGATACCCATGGTGATCAGAACATAAGCCAATGAAGACACATGGTTCAGATCTAAATGACAGTTTTTGAGAACGATATGGACGCAGGTGAGGAAAACAGAGACATCCAAAGACTCTGAGAAAGGAGTAGTCAGGTTTAGACCGAAAGAGAAGCTCATGAGGGGAGCAATTGTTCAAGGTTTTAGAGGGAGTCTGTTTATTAGAAAAACTGAAAAAGGCATTTGTCCAATAATGTAGAGGGACAGATGATTGTGCTAGAAGTGTAAGGCCAAACTCAACAATATGGCGGTGCTTACGCTCCACCATACCATTTTACTGACTTAAGTATGGACAAGTGACTCTGTGAACTATCCCAAACTGTGCAAGATAATTAGTAAGAAAGTGAAACTCACCTCCCCCATCTGATTGAACTGCTTTCAGTTTTGTTCCAAGCTGTTTTTCTGCCAAAACATGAAAATCACAGAAAACCTTAGCAACATCAGATTTAAGAGGTAAAAAATAAATCCAAGTATAACGACTAAATGCATTAACAATACTTAAGTAGTAACTGTTATTACTAGAAGAAAATGGGGCAGGTCCCCATAGATCTACTTGAACCATCTCCAATGGGTGAGAGTAGACAGTGTTCGAAAATGGGGTATGGCTGAGTTTTACTCTTCCCAACTGCACATGCAGCACAATCAGCAGATATATGGTTAGTGGGGAGATTTTGAAGTCTGAGAAAGTTAACAAGAATGTTCTATGAGGGATGGCCTAACCTCATGTGCCACAACTTAGAGGAATCAGTGGACTTAAGAGTTTAGAGGAAACAATTGAAGTCAAAATCAGGTAAAATAGATATAGACTGAGTATCAGAACAGTTATCAGAAGGAGTGTCATCATAATCAGCAGAAATAAGGTATAAACAGCAAGTTCAATCATGAACTGCAGATATTTATTATCATTCAATTGAAAACTTGAAGGTTCAGCGGGTAAGACCGCATTATTACATAAAGACTCGAAGTTATTTTCAAGACTCATACACTGATCTGGACAGACATCAGCAGACACACCTAAACTATTACTAGGAAACTGAAAACTTGACAAATCAAGACGATATAAACCCCCAGATTCAAACCCCTTAAGCAGCACACAGTTGGAGATGGAGTCCTTGACCAAGCAGTGTGTCGCATGAAATTCAAAGTAAACCCAGTTATCCTTTGAAAACTGGGACACAAAAAGTAGGTTTTTAGTGACAGCAGGGGTATAAAGCATGTTATTTAGAACAAGTTGTTTATCAGATGAAGGTATAAATGATGAACCAACAACAGAGATTTGAAGTGAAGAACCGTTACCAACGAGGACTTTACCTGGGCCAAAGTCAGGAGCTGTCATGTGTGGGGCAGGCTTGGAATTGGTCATATGGTTTGTAGCTCTAGAGTCATAAAACCAGCCACCTTCAGTTGAAGCTGCAGAAGAAACGCTGGCCATATTAGCTTGGAAGGGTGATGAAGATGAGGGTTGAGGTGAAGCAGAAGCAGCTGGGAGCCGAGGACTGGGAAATGTAGTATATGGAGAAGCAGGGTTGGCAAAGCAAGGGGTGAGTACATGTATGGGTAAATGGGTGGTGTTGATTGGGGATAAGGAGAAACGAGGTAAGGAGTGAATTGCACCATTTAATGAGACTCGGCAGCAGGGAATGAGATAGTGTTGGTCTGGGCGGATTGAGGATGAACCTGGGACTTTTAACTTGAGAAAGAGGTGGGTAGTGAGCTTGTGGTGATGATGGTTGTTGCTGAGGGAAAAAGTCAGGCTCATATTCATAAGAGGCAAGGTTGGTTGAGGGTGCAGGAGAGTTTGAGCCTGGATCTGTGACCCATGTGAAGTGCACATTGAAATTGTGAAAGCATCTGTGTACCAGGTGGCCAAACTTGCCACATAACTGGCACTGAGGCCTGTTATTTCCAAAGCCACGGCCACGACCCCTGCCTCTACCAGGTTGCTGATTACCAAAGGAAATGGGATGCGGTTGTGGTGTGGGTAGCAGACCAGTAGTAGCAAGCAGCATAGGCAAACCATGTTTTACCCCTGAACTACCTTCCTCATAAACTAGAACAGGTTTAGCAGTAACAGGTAACTTAACAGCAGCAACATTAGCAGACACATTCGAATCAAACAGTAAATCTGACTATCTAGCCTCAGCATCAAGGAAAACAGAACTCTTAGAGGCAATGGTGTAAGGATTTTGACTGGCATGAATCACAACTATGATATTATCAAACTGACCCTTTACACCGTTTAAAACAATCGAGATTTGCTGCATTTCTTCTATTGGGTGACCACAACTAGCTAAACTATCACAGGTGGTTTGTATCTCAGTAAGGTAGTCACGCATAGACTGGTGGACATGTTTTCTAGCTTTAAGTCTGTCATACAGATTCATAATCCTAGTGGATGATGATGATGAAAAATCACGATGCAACTTTTGTCAGATAGCAACAACAATCATACAACCTATTAAGCCTCTACTGACCTGAGACGAGACTGGCGCAAGGAGCCAGGAAGCAAGCGAGTTGTCCTGCTGAAGAAACTTGGCATATGCTGGGTTTGGTATAGCCGCTCCTGTCTCATCCTCTAGGTATTGAGCTACGTTCATCCCATGAAGATTTCTTCCATCGATTCGAGCAAGAATAGAACTTGGGTGAGGATTCAGGCTCGATTTAGCTCTGATACCATGTCAACATTCTCGGATTAGAGGTGGATTGAAGGAGAAGAAACAAAGGAGATGAAGAACAGGAGACAAAGAAACAAAATACGGACAAAGATTTCAGATTAATTGCTTAAAGGTCACTGTACACTGTATCTAAGAAGACCATAATTGCAAGATGACCCTAAACTTAAGTGTATGACACACTTATATCATAACAATATTTACTCTAATTTTTTTAATAGATATATAATTTTTTTAAATTAAATATGGTTTCATTACAAAAAATCAGGAGCCCCCAACACGCCACCTCTACCCAGGGGTGTCCGTCGAGATTTAACTCGCACCCTAAAGTAACCCGTATATCTATTTTTGGAAATATTCTTGTCAAATATAATTTTTTCTAATTTTTATTTATTATTATATTCATTTTTTGAAAATACCTAGTTTGGCCCGCACAAGATGATGGGAACCCAATAACACCGTAACTCATAATTCTTGTTTTATTCATATCTATACGAACCGCAGAAGAAAAGGAGTTACGTAGTCATTAAATAGTTTATATTTAAAAACAATTTTTTCGTGACAAGATAGATCTATTCAGTAATTTCCTCAAAATATGTAATAACGGTTCAATTTATGAGCTAGAAAATACAACCTAATAGTGACAAGATAGGCAGGCTAACATGATAATTTGTTGAAAAAGAAACTTATGGAGTAGCACAGACTTACCTCAATGTCATTCAATCATTATATGACTCGTGTCAAAGCAGACTTTTTTTTTTGACCGTATTGTCAAAGCAGACTTGAGTCCGTTGAAATATTGCACTATTATGCATTATATAAAATATCAGGGCTCGCGACAGGCGATAAGAGTTTCTCTAAAAACAAAGGTTATAAGTTCAAAATTTCGAGACTGATACTTAGATAACTGAGAACAAGACCGAGTTCATCTCACCCAAACTTTTCTTAAAAAAAATAAAATAAAGTTTTTAAATACAAGATACAGTGCAAATATTATACCTAGTATCCGATACAAAATAAAATACAAACATCATACCAAATATTTAAAATAAAAAAGTTCAAATTCCAAACACAACCCTAAACACATAATAAACTAATTAAAAAACACAATACATATTGATTCCAACCTATACTCGGTCCAAACCGGTTTATTCGGTCTTTTGTGTATAAAAGAAACAACCCGACCCCGAGCTTTAGATTAAAAAATGCCCATTTTGACTCGGTGTTAATTTCGGGTCGTGCTATTCGGGACGGTTTTTCTATTCACCTGTCTTTTTTGTCCACCACTAACAAAATGTATGAAGCTGCATTTTAATTTAAGCGATCAAAATTAATTTGGAAGTAATTAAATTAAAAGGATAAATATTTTTTTTTTATAAATTTGCTCAAAGTAAAAAATTAGAGAAAATAATTATCTCTTTGTAGTTAGTTTGCTCCGTCAAATTGAGATCCGATTATAATTACTGTTTAATCAATCTTAAACCCGAATCGAGTTGCAACGAAATCGATCTGAAAATCTGAATTAAACAAGAAAAATTAAACCATAAATTGAATTATATATTTAGAATGATCTAATTTTTACCAAATTTTTAGACCACTCAAATTTTTCAATCATAATCAACCTTGCGTTTCCTTTTCATATCTCTTTCTACTCTTTATTATAACCCTCATTTTAACATATGTTTTGTACTGGTAAGTGGCGAATCTCGCGTGTAAGAAGACCCCACTTGTTTTCTTTTTACCTACACCACTTTTCTTATTTTTTATTGATGACTCATAAAATATGTAAGAAAACCCCTCTTAAGAACCCCACTTGAATACAGAAAACCACTAAATCCGTCGCTTTATAACAGGAACCCACTTGCTTGGGTTCCGCTGCTGGTACTGGTGCTTCCTTCAGTAACCCACACGATTGTACTGGGGTCTTGACTCTTGAGTCAAGGATAAGTAAATCCCGTTTGATGGGTCCCACTCCCTCTCAATTGACGGTCATAAAAATGTGATGGAAATGGAGAAATAGACTTCCATTATTGACTCCTCCAAACAACCAAACCACACTGGACACCTGGACGACTTCAACCTCTATTCTGTCTACTCTACTATACAATGTTGCATTACATTTATTTTGTATTGTAGGGACACACTTTACACTTTAGTTTCATTCATGGAGCAACAATAGCCGGTCGCAATACGGCATAATCAAACATTACACAGATATATTTACTCAATGACAAAGCTCCTATTTACATGACTGTTAATGCAATCAATGAATCGCAAACTTGAAAACGTATGAACCCTACACTTTCATGGAGTACTTGTGTGTGTGGAGGAATTCAGTGAAAAATCTATGCATCTTACTCTCTGGTATCAGCATCAACCACTTGATCAATGTTAAAATTAAGACAACATAGAGGGGGCTTCTTGGAGACAGCAACAAGTTGTTTCAACCAATGGGATTTTGACACCACACTTACCTGAGCCTGAAAGACGATAGCTCTACCCTTACCAATGGGATACGTACACAGTGTAGTGCAGGTCATTTGATCAAACCCTCCACCCACCATATAGTATAGTATATTATAGTTTCAAAAGAAATATCCACCACTACCATCCAATTATTTTCCTATCTAGCTAGGTCAGTAACTGTACATCATACATAAAATAAACAAAGTTAGTTGAGTTAATAACCATTATTGTAAATAAGTATTATTAGAAAATGAGAGATGCAGATGATGACAGCAAATCAGTGTTATCAATATCGGACCGGACTGACGGTCCGATCGGGTCCAACTGGGAATCGAACCCCTGTCCGGTTTGGTTTAGCTAAAAGATCGACTTGCATATTAACGGTGTTTGAATCAGTGTAAATCGATCAGTTTTCGGTTCGCTTTTATTTCTCTTTTTTCTGTCCATTTTTCGGTTTAAACCAATTTATTTTGTTCACTACATCTGGTTCGACCGGTTTTCTTCAACTGGTCCGACCAATTTAAGATTTGTCTTCAAAGTTCAGGAAGGGAGTGCGTCGACTGAAGTGGGGAGGAGGAGGGGTCAGAGGGAGGAAAAGGGGTGGGCGGGCGGGAGGGGACAGGGAAGAGGATAGGGGACGGGCGACTGAAAGGGGGATGAGGGGGGCTGGAGGGAGGGGCTGGAGTGGTCTGGGGAGAGGGGTGGGAGGGAGGTGAGAGGTGAGGAGGGATGGATGGCGTGAAGAGGGGAAGGGAGGAGATGGGACGGGCGGACTAAAAGGGGGAAAATGGGGGTTCGACGGGATCGCTAGAGGAGACAGGATATGAGAAGGGGCTGGAGGAGGCTGGGGAGAGGCGTGAGGGAGGGGAGAGGACAAGCTGTGGAGAGGGGGTGGAAGGGCTGCGGAGAGGGGTATTTTTTTCCCCTTATAAATAGTGAACCGCACATTGAACCTGGTACGATCAAGGTGGACTGGACGAACAGGAAACCACACCTTTTGCGATTCGATAATCGGTCCGATTTTGATAACACTGCAACAAATAGAGTCCTTTACTTTATGTATCCATGCGACAATGGAAGACTGCTCCATTTGTATTCTACCAAGAACACTAACACTCGCTGAGTTCAGATACATTATATTTGAAAATATTTTAAGCTTCTTTGGTTCAACAAAATGGAAAGCTCGTATGGTTAGATAAAACATGGGGAGGTGTTAGACCATACTAAATAGAATTAAGCAATCCAACACCAAGAATAGCTTATATTATTAAGGCATATTCATATAGGAGTAAATATTATTCAACAATATATTATCGCTATAACACTTCATTCATATGTAGAAACTTATGTACATAAATAAAAATGACTAGTGTATTTGAAAGGGAAAAGTCTGAAACTGCACTCGTGAAGTTTACCTCCATTGACAATTGCATCAATAATGTTTGTTGGTACACCCAAATGTTTTCATTTGTCCATAATTACACTTTTTCGTCAATTATTGTTGTAGTTCCCTCAAATACACCCCATGTGTCTCTCATGTGACCTGATACTAAACATATATATATACACCAAATACCCATAACCATATCGTTTCTCTCCCTTATTTGAACGTCTCTTGCTCCCTAAGGAAATAAATCCAGAACTTGAAACGAGAGTAGAAGGAATGTAGTCACCCAACTGGCATGCTAAGGAACTTTTGTTGCCTACATATAACGAAAACAATGTAGAATGTGTTCTTCCAGTTTTATAGATTCATACCTTAAGAGGAGATGGGAGAAACCTCCAGTAAGTGGAGGTCATGGATTGAATTGCAGAATGAGGCAACACAAAGACTGCGAAATCTTCTATCTATAGTAAACTATTTTGAAGAAGAAATTGACACATGTCCCTTTCTGAGAAATTAAGATCCCCGGCGCATATCCACACCATAACTCTGATTCATCTTTCTTCCATTGAGGATGTGTGACCACGAGAACGGGGATCCTCGGGAGGAACGAAGATGCTAGAGTAACCTTTCGATATTTAAGCAACGTACACTTTGTATGTAAGATGTTGCTGGACCCGCCATTACATTCAGAGAAGTGTGGGTCTCAACTACGTTCCACTAGACAGACAATGGACAAACACGAGAATGGAGGATAGAAAGCGAAGTAGAGTGGGAATGGGAAGAGGTAGAGAGAAGGAAAAAACTGGAATGGTGAACGGAGTTAAGGTTAGGGAATGTAGGGAGAAGCAAAGAAAGTGGAGGGAACACCGATCGGTTTTGCTAGTAACTTCATAAAATGTAGCGAGTAATTTATTTATTTTCTCAATCTTCTCTCATTCTTCTTCACTAGGGCAACTAGTGTACTTAGAATCACTCATCTTAAATTGCACTATAGCAGATAGAAAGTAACACCCATTGTCCATCATTAGAGATGTTGAATTCCAACGAGTAGGCACATCTAGTCTCAAACACCTGTTTACATTCAAAGACACATACTTCACACAGTCAATAAACTTCCGCTTACTAGCTTGAGAACCCTTAACGTATTTGCAGTTTCTCCACTGATTCATCTATTACCTTCAAGCCTTCTTGAACAATTATATTGATTGTATGAGCACAACATCTTTGATGTAAATAGATACATTTTCCATATTCAATTGATTCTTCAATAACACCACAAAAGTGTTATTGGCAAAAGCATTGTCTAAGGTAATAGAGAACAACTTGCTTTCAATGCCCAAATCATGTATCAAACTACTTATCTTATTATTCAATTCTATGGCATTGTGTGATGGTGGCATAATTGTGAAACTAAGAATCGTCTTTTGCAAAACCCAATTTTTATCAACAAAATGAGCAGTCAATGCTATATAACCATGAGTTGAAATAGAAGTCCAAAGATCTGAAGTTAAATTGATTCGACCAGGAGCATCTGCAAGCATTTCTTTTGTCTTAAACTTTTCTCTTATATACATTTTCATCAAATCTGCCTTAGTTGTGTTTATACTAATGGTTGGAGTATTTTCGCGCAAGTTCAAGAAGACAACTCTTATACCAACATGCTCAACAAATGACAAAGGTTAATCATGCATTATCATGGCAACAATCAACAATTCACGAAACTTCATAGGATCAAATGCATATGATCTCAAAGACACATCATGATTCATCAATAATTGCCATATATCACGTGTATCCTTTCTAGAACAATTCTGAACATGGTGTTTTAAATTTCCAGTTTCAGTTCTAGCAATATATCTCATATTGAGCCCACACCTTTTGCAAGTACAGTCGCACTTGACATCTATATTGGGTGTTTTCCCTTTCTCAATAAATGTCCAGACTCCAGAAGTAGATTTTATGTTTCTTTTAGTACCTTGTGTTGAGCTCGAAGGGGCACCCAAAGTTGAAACATCGTCCTCTTTAACCTCTGTTATAATTGGGCCGACTGGATCTGGAACTAGAATAGAGTTCGAAAGTCCTTCTAGATTTACCTCCAAATCAATATCCATTAGTTCTGCAAGTAACAAGAAACAAGTTTAGTATAACAACACTCAACACTAAACAAGGTGTTATCTAATCCACCACATGACCCGCAATTAAACAAGCTGCAATCTACCACAAGAACCGCAATTACTACAAGAACCGCGGTCGAAGAGATTGACGACGACGGAAGGAGGGAGGCGGGAAGTCTGAGTGGAGGTCGGCTGAAATCTGAGCTAGGATATTGACGACTATAGAGATATTGAAAACGACAGAAGGAGGGAGGTGGGATTGACGATGAAGATGATGACGCAGAAGGAGGTAGGAGGGATTGACGACAACGCGGTCAGGTGAAGTCGGAGTGGAGGTTAGAGACTCAGACGTCAGAGGGAGGCGGGAAGTGTGAGTGGGAGAGGCTGGGACAGACGACGGAGAACTGAGCGGCGAAAATGGGATGAGGAAGCAGGAAGCTTGCTACAGAAGAACTTATTAGAGTTAATGCCTACTAGGTGGGTTAGTGAAAAGTATACACAATTATACATGGTTAGACACAACACGATTATACATGTTTAGACATGATTAATTAATCGTGTTTAAACGTGTGTTTGTCGTGTTTTAGCATGTTAGATGTATGTAGACATGAATATTAATTGTGTTTAAACGTATAAGAGTTGTTTAGACACGCCTAGACAGGTCGTTTAATCGTGTCGTGTTAGAAATTGCCACCCTTACCTACACGTGATACTTAAAGGGTTAATTTAACGGAAGGTGCAACAACATACAAATTCAAACATACAGGTGTACTTATTTGCGACGAAACACATCCGGGTGCAGGGATAGGAAAACACAAACATCTGGGTGCAACTTCAAACTTTTCCCTATTTGAAACATGCCCTTCTTTCACGTGTATGATAAACTAGACTACAGAAAATCAATATGACTCTTTAACTTCAGAAATAGTTTGTAATTGTATTACACTTGAATGAAAATTGTCCAAGCTTCAGCTTCACATAATAGTATTACTATTTGCATTTTCTATCTTATCTTTAGAATAATTATCATTTTCAGATGTCGATAATAACCACACATTAGTGTGATGAACGCCCACTTGACTGGACATCCGTGTACGTACCTATTACACTGATAATGACCCTATGTGAAGTTCTCTTACTTCATAAAAACAAAATTACCAGGGGCCAAGAACTAAGAACTAACACGTTATGCGGGTCAATTCAGAGCATACCAACTAGGAAATACAGGACTAGATTAACTCTTTAGGGTTTAATGAGAACGATAACAGCAAAATACACGATCAAAATCAAGCCATGGAAAATAAGAAGAACATGTTGGAGTTTTGGAAGTAGCGGATATAGAACATAGTAATATTCTTCTTTGGAGTTTTGGTTACTGAATGAGGAAAAATGTATTGAGCTATATCATACGTTTATTGACTGAGAATCCAACTTTATTTAGTTGTACGGTTGCTCTCATTTGAGAAAAACAACCTCCTAACATTAAGCAACAGAATAACAAAAATGACAAACAACCCACCTCCCTATCCTAACATATCGACTAAGTAAGAAACATGTGCAAAATGCTGAAATTTGACTTATTATTCTGCAGTTTCTCAGGCAATTGTCAACACTCTTCATTTGCTTTAGAAATTGAAAACGTCAATTCCATTCAGTACTTCAGCCAAACAAAATTTCATCTATTAGTGTTTTGAATTTATCGAATGGTTGAGGTTTTCTTAACAAGTCTCCGAGTTGATCTTCAGTTTTGCAATACACTAAGGCCACTTCCTCCTTTTGCTGTATTTCTCTCACATAGAAGAGCTTGATGTTGAAGTGTTTGGTCTTTCCATGGAATACTGGATTTCGTGAGATGGCTATTTCTGATTGAATGTCAACATATACTGAGTAGCTTCAAATTGTTTTGTGTTGACATCAGATAGTATCTTTTTAAACTAGATGGCATGATTGAATGTTGAGGTAGATGCAACAAGTTCTGCTTCTGCCATTGATTGAGTTACAAAATCTTGCTTTCTCGAGTTCCATGAGAAATCTCCATTTCAAATTTTGAATCAGTATCCAGAGGTGCTCCCGAAGTCATCAATTGCTCCTCCTAACTCACTATCAGAGAATCCTTTGAGCTTGAGTTTTTAGTTTTTCTGAATTTAGCGCTGAACTCAATTGTTCCCTTGATGTATCTTAGGACTCTTTTTGTGGCTATCAGATGGGTTGAACTAGCACAATGCATGAATCTAGACAACATATTTATTGCATATTGAATATCGAGTCTAGTAGCTGACAAGTACATCAAACCGCCAACTAAGCTCTTGTAATGGACCTCATCAACTTTATCTGCTCCATCGTCCTTCCGTAGTTTTCCCTTTTGATTCAGAGGAGTCGGCATGGCTTTGCAATCTTCCATGTGGAATCTCTTCAAGATCTCATTGGCATAATTCCTCTACTTATGAAGCTCTCGTCTGTTCTTTGATGAATCTCCATTCCTAAGAAAAATTTCATGAGTCCCATGTGTGCCATTTCAAAGACACTCATCATCTCCTTTTTTAACTTTGTTATCAGTGCATCATCAATTTATGTTACAAGCAAATCGTCAACATAGAGAGACACAATAACGATGTTCTCTCTTTGTATTTTCACATAAAGTGTGGCTTCATATAAGCTTTTCTTGAATCCAATACTCAATAGATGTTCATATATTTGACTATACCATGCTCTTGGTGCTTGCTTTAAGCCATATAGTGCCTTTTTCAACAAATATACTTTGTCTTCTTCCCCTATTTTTTAAAAGCCATACAATTGCTCCACAAACATTTCTTCTTGAATCATGCCATTTAGGAAAGATGACTTGACATCCATTTGATAGATGGTCCATATCTTTTGTGCTGAAATGGCTAGCAGTAAGTGAATGGCGTCTCGTCTTGCCACTGGATAGCTAATGCCATAGATTTGAGCATAACATTTTGTGACTAACCCGACTTTGAGTTTATTAATAAAGGAGTCATCATTTAGCTTGGTTCTGAATACTCAGTTGACTTCAATGACATGTTTGTGTGGAGGTCGGTCAATCAAGCTTCATGTAATCTATCCTATTTATACAATTCATTCTAAGTGAACTAACAATTAAAACTGTTATGAATTCCTAGAAATAAAAGAAAAAAACTAAGTTTCCAACAATGAACAAATAAGTCCATAAACATTGTAATACACTCTATAGTCGTGTACAACATCTAATCTTCGGATTGGTCTTCAACACTTCCCATTAATCCAAGAGTAGGTGCATAGATGTCCATCATGTTAAGCTTATGAAGCAGATATCCATGTTGAGCATTTCCTAGAGATTTGGTAAAGATGTCTGCTATTTGATCTTTTGTACCTACATGCTTCAAAACAACTAAACCTTCCTATAGTTTCTCACGCGCGAAATGACAGTCGATTTCAATGTGTTTTGGTCATTCATGGTACATTGGGTTAGCATAAATTTGTAAGGTTGCTTTGGTATCACAGTACAAAGTGGTCGGTTTTAAATTTGTTATGTTTAACTCGTTTAGCAAACCTTTTATCCATATGATTTCCGAGACTAACATACCTATACTTTTGTATTCGAATTCTGCAGAAGATTTGCAGTTTGTAGATTGCTTTTTCACCTTCCATGATATCAATGAATTTCCATGGCTGATGCAGTACCCTGTGATCGATCTTCTGGTTTGAGGACAAGCAGCCCAATATGATTTGAAGTTCACATGTCCTTGATTTGAAGTTCACTTTTTCTTGAGAAGAATAATCCAAGACGTGGTTGTTGTTTCACGTATTTTACAATGCATAATGCATCAATCCAATGTGATTATTTTGGATCCTGTAAAAAGTGGTTGAGATGTTGAACACTATACTGTTAGGGCGAGTGACAGTCAAGTACAATAATTTCCCAATGAGTTTTCTATATGATGATGAATCCTCAAGAAGAGTGTCGTTTTTATTAATCTTGAACATTATATCATATTTAGTGGAAGTGAGTTTAATGTTGCATTCCATAGGAGTAGCGATTGGTTTTGTTCTGATTAGACCAACTTCTGATATTAAATCTAATGCATATTTAGATTGATTCAAGGCAAGCCCCTATTCATTTATTGCAATTTCAATGCCTAAAAAATAGATGAGATCCTTCAGCATGAAGCTCCCCTTCAATACCTGCTTCAGTTCTTGTATCATGTCTTGATCGTTTTCTGTGATTAACAAGTCGTCTACATATACTAACATGATAACTATGTTAGATTCATTTCTTTTAGTGAACATAGAATAATCAAACCTGCTTTGAATGTACCCTCCAGAGGTGAGATCTTTTATAAGTTTGATGTTCCACTGCCTTGATGCTTGTTTTAATCCATGTAATGATTTGAGCAATTGACATACTGATTTTCCCCCTTAATTGCGAAATTCTTTCGGTATATCCATGTGGACTTCTTACTGTATATCTCCTTGTAATAATGCAGTAACGACATCCATTTGGAACAATTCCCAGTCATGAATTGCAACAAGGGTCAAAACAGATCGGATTGTGACCATTTTAGCTACTGGACTGAAAGTGTCTAAATAATCAATCCCCTGCTATTGATTGTATCCCCTAACAACAAGTCTGGCCTTGTGTATGTCTATGGTCCCATCTGAGTGTTTTTTTTTTTTTTTATAAACCCACTTGCATCCTATAGATTTCTTTATGGGTGGCAATGTGACGATTTCCCACGTCTTGTTCTTTTCTAGTCTATCAATTTCTTCTTGCTTAGCCTGGATCCATTTTTAATCTTTTGCTACTTCAGTGAAGTCTGTAGGATCTTATAGATCTAATGCCTTTGCCACATAACACTTATACTGAGGATGTAGATGATCACAAGAGAATAAATTTGCTAATGGATTAGCACTAGATGTGTTATGTGAAATTAAGAAGGGAAGACCTGTTTTCTCATTTTATTGTAAGAAAGGGGAGTTCATTTTCGTAAAAATCCACGTCTCTGCAAACATAGATCATATATGAATCCAAGTTAAGAAGTTTGTACCCTTTTTGCGTGTTAGAATATCCTAAGATGACACTAGGAAATGATCTTGCAGAGAGCTAATTCTGGTAATGCAATTTTTTGTCAAAACAGAAGCACCCAAATGTGCTTAGGTGATTAAGTGCACGTGGTTTTCCATATAGCTTTCATAGGGTGAAATGAAATTCAAGGCAGATTAAGGAGTTAAATTAACAAATAGCAAGCGGTTAGGATACACTCACCCAGTATCTGTTAGGTACTGCACTCTGGAATTTGAGAGATCTTACAGCATTTAACAAGTGTTTGTGTTTCCTCTCGGCTACACCGTTTTGTTGAGGCATGTAAACACACGTGGTCTGATGTATTATACACTTTGATGAAAATAGATCGTGGCATAACTCACTCAAGAATTCCTTTTCGTTATCAGTACGAACAATTTTAATTTTTGTTGAAAGTTGTTTTTCTATTAACATGATGAAATCTCTTAAAACTAATACTGAATCATACTTGAATTGCATAAGATAAACCCAAGTAGATCTAGAGAAGTCATCTACTATTGTCAAAAAATATTTCTTGCAATCATGTGTTTTGACATGAAAAGGGCCTCAAATATCAACATGAAGAAGTTGAAGAACAGTTTTAGTCACCAAATCGCTAGTCTTAAATGACATTCTACTTTGTTTAGCTAATGGATAGATATGAAAATTCAGCTTTTGATTCAAATGTTTAAGAGATGAAATTTTAGAAAAAAAAATTTGAAACATGTCTGAGTTTTTATGCCATACATCACCAGAACAAACATAAACATTCAAAGCCTTATTGTTGTTTTTAGCTACAGAAAACAAGGGGTTAAATATCAAGGAGCTACCTAAACTTTGGACGTTTTGCAATGACCCGAACTTTGAAAATTCAAAACGAGCTACCTCAACTTTGAAGAAGGTGCAAATAGGTACCTCCGTCCAATTTGTAACGAATTTCCAACAACTTTCCGACAATTTTCTGACGGATTTCCGTCAACAGTTGACGGAAAATTGGACGGAGGTAGCTATTTGCACCTTCTTCAAAGTTCAGGTAGCCCGTTTTTAATTTTTAAGTTCGGGTAGCTCGTTGCAAAACGTCCAAAGTTCAGGTAGCTCATTGATATTTAACCCAAACACAAGTGTATAAGCCATTTGTTTGTTTAGCAATCTGCATAACCTTCCCATTAGAGTGGTCCTGAAATGTCACAAACTTGGGGTAAAGATAAACAGGACAACTTGAATCTCTAGACAGTTTCAAAATAGATAAAAATTGCTCTGAAAAGATGGTAAGTACAGAACATTCTTAAGCAATAAACTATCACTTAAAAGGCGATGTCCCATTTGTGTAGTGTTTATAGTGCTTCCATTCGGTAAATGCATTCTTGAAACACGAAATAGTTTTAAGTTTTGAAAGCAATCTTTTCTATGTGTAATATGGTGTGTAGCTCATGTGTCTACTACCCATATATTAGGGTCAAGAAACTTACCTGTCATGTTAAGTCGGATATCTGCAGAACTGGAGGAGTTTCCTCTTTCTGGAGTGCCAATTATTCAAATGATTCACTCATATTGTTCTTGAGTAAAACTCTGTGAGCTGTTGGTTGCGTTTTGTGTGGAGTTGTAGGTGGACTCAGTGTCAGAAGTATCTAAGATATGATTGTAGGATTGTGTTGCATTTGAAGAGTTGCTGAAATTTCCATTTGCTATTCTTGTGTTCTTCAATTCAGGTTGAAGAATCCTGCAGCTCTCCATGAGATGTCCTTGTCTGTTACAGTGTTGGCATATTGGAATACACCTTGGTCCCATATTATTCCTTCTGGCATTGGTGAAATTGGGTCGAGTGTTGAGACTGGTGTTTATGGTGCTATTTGTTAATGAGATACTTATGGTTATTCCTCGCTGGCTCTCTTCTTGGATGAACACGTAGTAAGCTTCATTCAGGGTGGGCAAAGGCAGTCTTATCAAGAGGGTAGATCTTACATTCCCGCATGTATCATTGAGTCTCATCAAGAATTGGAACAGCTTGGTGTGCAATATGAACCTTGAATTCTTTACATACACATATAGGGACATCACATATGGCAGTAAATTTGTCCCATAAGATTTTCAACTTAACAAAATAGATATGGATGGAATCCATTCCTTATTGCGTCACTGAAATTTCTTGATGTATGTAGCTGATATATTGTTGATCCATTCACTTTTTCAAAACTCTCTTTTAAATCCACCCAAACTAAGAATGCACTGGAAGAGTAGATGATACTACTCAAGAGATCCTTAGAAACAACGTTCATAATCCATGTGATGACAAAGACATTACATCGATCTCATAAGGGATGAAGAGAGGGATGAAGGTCTTCTTTTCTGCAAGATCCATTTATGAAGCCAAGAGTGTTCTTAGAAAGTAAGGCTACAAGCATTCCCCTGATATTGTTTAAACCTACAGTGCTTGAAGAATGTAGATATAATGGATGATTTGCATCGATTTGTTGTTCTTGAGGGGCTGCTTCCGTGATCAAGAACACGAAGAAGCTTCTCATTGCAAAGGAACCTTCTGGTTGCGAAGGAAAGGAAATGGTGAATTGAAATAGCAAGGAAGATAGATGATAAAGAATCGGGAATTACCAAATTCAGCATGCGAACTTCTCATAATCGATGATAGGTTGAAGTCTTCTCACCGCTGATACGATATTAAAGGTTGGAGAGGAAATGTAAAAGATAATGAAAACAGAACTGTATTGAAGAGTTCTGAATTGTATTTCGTACAACTAATTCATTTGTATTCTATCCTACTTACAAAATTCATTCTAAGCGAACTACCAGTGAAAACTGTTATGAATTCCTAAAAATAACATAAGAAAACTAATATTCCAATAATGAATAAATAAGTCCCTAAATATTGTAATACATTATGTACTCTTGTACATCAACTAATCTTCGTATTGTTCTTCAACATTTATAATATATAGATAGATAGATCTCCATTTTATATGTACTGAGGACTCATTGTTCATGTAACGTTTTTGTTGAAGTTGCCATACAATCTGGAATATATCGTGTTTGGTTGTATTTGTGCAGTTTATTTTTGTCAATGACTATTTTAATTTATTGTTGTTCTTAGGATGTTAGTTTTATTTTTGGATGTCTTCAGGGTGTATTTGAACATTATTTCTCTAGGTTTTTATATTTAAGGGTGAGAGAAGTCCAAATGATGGAATACTTCTTAGTGATCCCCAAGTGTTGCCTTTTTTTCTCCTTTTGTTGTGGCCATTCAGCTCTAGGATTTCTGTGAAAATCCTCAGTTTGAAATGGTATCAAAGCCTCGAAGCGATCCTTGCCTCTCATATTTGTCTCCTTGTTGTTGATTGCGTGCTTGCTTTCAATTGTAGATACTCCGTAGGTTTTGCGATAATCTCAGTCGCGGTGAGTTTTTATTCATTCTTTGGTTCATATCAATTCTTACGTGACTGTTTATCGTGTTGTTGGTCTTATGGCTTTGATTGGTGATAGTTCTTCTGGATATTGTCGATTCGTGTTTGATTTGCGCCTCTTTGTCACTAGTTAATGGTTACGGTGAGATCTAACCTTTTCTTCAGATTCTTTCACCCTTAAATACTGTCGATCAGTGCTGGATTTGCCATTCTTTGTCACTATTGGGCGGTTACGGTTAGACGTAACCTTTCCTTTGGGGATTCTCTATGATATTTGAACTTCCGTTCTGCGGTTGATTTCTGGAACTGGCTCTCTGATCTGTGGGTTGTGACGGTTCATCTGGTAGTTATTTTTGTGACTAGATTTGACCTTCTTGAGTTTTTCACTTGCCGTGTTTTTTCTTCCTTGGTCTTGTGACAACCTTGTGAGCATGGCTGAGGACAAACGCATCTTGGACGCAGGTAAAGTTTCCACTGATCAGTCTAACCATGATGCTTTGGTTATGGTAGATTCGCATCACCCTCTTTACTTACATGCAAGTTACAATCCTGGTGTTAATATAATTTTTGCCACATTGACTGGTCCTGAAAATTATGCCATGCAGAATAGGGCTATCAAATTTACCATGTTAGGCAGAAATAAGCTAGGATTTATCACTGGTACAAGCGTGAAACAAAACTATGAAACTGGACTTCGCCATTTATGGGATAGGCGCAACGCGGTAGTTATATGTTGGATGATTAATTCGATTTCAAAAGACCTTGGAAGTGGATATATGTATTGTGAAAATGCCTTTTCTGTTTGGAAAGACCTTAAGGAAAGATTTGACAAGAGTGGACCTAGAACCTATCAACTGCATGTGGAAATGTCTACTTTTTTTTACAAAACTGAGTTTGCTTTCGGTTGAGTATGAGGCTGCATGTGCTTTACCGCATATAGATGGTGATGATTTTAAAAGGCACATTGAACATAAGGAAATTCAAAAGCTTTTCCAGTTTCTTATGGGTTTAAATGAGAACTATTCAGAGGTGAAAAGTCACCTTTTTCTTGGGAATGCATTATCATCTGTAAGCCATGCTTATAACTTCCTAATTCAGGAGGAAAGTTAGAGCAGAATCAAATCAGCAATGAATGCTTCTTTTGGTTCCACCTCTGCCAATATATCCCTTAATACAGACATGCTAAAAGGGAATCATAACTTAGAATGCTCTTATTGTCATAAGAAGGGACATAGCATAGGAAGATGTTATTCGAGAGGCTGTGATTTTTGTAAGAAAAAAGGGCACGTAAAAGATAATTGTTTCAAGTATAGAGATTTTGGAAAGGCAAGGGATCGAATGCTAAGGCTAATGCTGCTTCTAGTGAAAATGGGGATTTCAGCTCTAATAATCCTAAAAGTTTTGCTAACGATGCTTGTATGAGTTCTGGTGTGCAAGGTTCTGTCACTCTTTCACATGATCAATTTGAAAAACTGTTGCAAAACATTGGACATGCAAGCAACACTACCACGACTGCATGTGCTACTGCCCCAGTGACAACCGTGTAAACACTACTGGTATATTCTTTAACTCAACCTTTGTACATGATACAAAGAGTTGGATTTTAAATAAGGGAGCAATGAACAACATGACCACCAGAAATGATTGGTTATGTAGGGAAAGAGTTGTTGCTGGAACTAAAGTTCAACTCCCCAATGGAGAATATACAAAAGTGAACATTGTTGGAAAACTGCATTTTTTACCTAGTAGACAGGTGCAGAATGTGTTATATCTTCAGAATTTCAAACATAATTTGTTATCAATTTCAATGCTTACTCAGGAATTGAATTGTTCTGCAACATTTTGTCCAAAATATGTTATATTGCAGGACCTCTCAAATGGGTAGGTATTGGGGACTGGCAGTGAAGATTATGGATTGTATCTGTTTAGTTCTCTTGAGTCACATATAGGACCTACAGTGTTATCTTCTGTTGCTGAGAATGTTATGTTGTGGCATAGGAGGTTTGGTCATGCTTCCTTGAAATGTTTAGAGCATGGAGGTTCCTTCCGTTTACCTAAGAATAATTTGTTGGACCTAGGAGACTGTCATGTTTGCCCAAAGGCCAAGATAATAAGAATTTCTTTTTCTATTTCTGATTCAAGAGTTGATTCTGCATTTGATCTTATGCATGGTGATGCTTGGGGACCCTACCAGAATTTTACTCATGATGATAAGCGTTATTTCTTAACTTTGGTGGACGATTTCTCACGTGTAACATGGATCCATCTGATGCAGTTCAAATTAGATGTATTCATAATCTTGAAAGGTTTTATCTGTATGATTGAAACTCGGTTTAAAACACGAATAAAATGTTTCAGGGCTGATAATGGGAAAGAATCGTTTAGTGACCACATGAAAGAATGTTTTCAATATAATAGAATAGTCCACCAAAGTAGTTGTCCATATACTCCCCAACAGAATGGGAGAGTTGAAAGAAAACATAGACATTTGTTGGAAGTTGCTAGAGCATTGAAAATACAAGCTTCTATACCAAACTCCTTTTAGGGAGAATGTGTGTTAACGCCTTGGTATTTGATAAACTTGATGTCATCTAAGATGTTGGGATGGAAATCCCTTCTCGAAGTGCTAAATGAACAGGAGCCTAAGGTTAGCCATTGACGTACTTTCATTTATTGATGTTATGCCAAGAATATGGTGGTAGCTAACAAGCTGGCCTCCAGAGCAATTCCTCCTGTTATGATGGGTTAATCTGACACTCAAAAGGGTTATCCATTATATGATTTAAATGAAACCAGATTTTTATATGCATAGATGTTCAGTTTAATGAGAAAGTTTTTCCCTTTGAGAATGGTAGGCTTGATCAGTTTCCCGTATTCCTTGAGCCCTGCATCGAATTGGATTCCAGTGATGGTTGCATCCCCGAATTGGGTAAGACTATGGAAAACAGAGACAGTGCAGTTACAACTCTAAATGATGAGTCCCAATAGAGGCATGATGGAGAAACTTTAAATGTTGAGTCTGTGATTGACTCTGATGGAGAAAATGCCCTTGTTGTGTGTGATACATCTGTCCCTACCACAAGTAGATCAGGGAGGAAAATTGAATCTCCAATCTGGATGAAAGATTATCAGGTTTCTAACTTATCCCATTGTCATTCTATTGATCGTTTTATCTCGTATGATGGGGTGTCTGATGAATATCAATGTTATTTGAGTTCAGTTTCTCAATTGATTGAACCTGATAGTTTTTCCGAGGTTGTTAAAGACATGGACCAAGTACATCTAATGGAGGAAGCGATTCAGGTCTTGGAGAAGAATCAGACCTGAGATTTGGTACCACTTCCGAATGGTAAGTCTGTTATTCGTTGTAAATGGGTGTACAAATTAAAGTACAAATTTGATGGAAGCTTGAGTAGATATAAAGCCAGGTTAGTCGTGACAGTGTATCATTAGAAATATGGAATAGACTATTTTGAAACATTTTCGCCCGTGACTATGAAATGGATGTTTACAATGCCTTTTTACAAGGGGGTCTAGATGAGAAGGTTTTCATGCAAATTCCTAATGGTTTTGGTAAAAGAGAAACTAATTTGGTTTGTAAATTAAGAAAGTCATTTTATGGACTGAAACAGACGAGTAGTCAATGGAACATAAACATTGTGTAGCTCTCTTATTAATGCTGGATATGTTTAGTCCAAACTTGACTATTTTTGTTTACAGAACATGATGGGGATCATATTGTAGTGTTACTTGTGTATGTTGATGATCGACTTATATCTGGTACTAGTGAAAAATTAATTAATGATCTGAAACATGTGCTGGAATCGAGTTTTAAAACGAAGGATTTTGGTGAGTTGAGGTATTTGTTAGGCATTGAGATTGCTAGGTCTGAAAAGGGTCTTGTTCTTTGTCAAAGAAAATACTCTCTTGAGCTGATTTTTAGTGATGGACTTTCGGGTGGAAAAACAGCAAGAACCCCTATGGAAATGAATGTGAAACTTACAAGTAGGAAATATGATGAGCACCTACATGTATATAAGAAAGATGCCCCCCTAAAATGATGTATCTATACAGGAGACTCATAAGGAAATTGTTGTATTCTCATTTGGCAGACACATTAAGGATACTCAGGTATGTCAAAAGGGAAACCAGGTAAAGGAATTTTATTGTCATCTGATTATGAAATAGGATTGATCGTATAGTGTGATTCAGACTGAGCTAGTTGCATTGAAACAAGAAAATCGGTAACTGGATTTTGTGTTTTGTAAGGAAAATCACTGATTTCATGGAAAGTAAAAAAGCAAACTACATTTTCCAAATCATCGGTCGAGTCTGAATATCGAAGCCTAGGGTCTTGTTTGACTGAAACTATTTGGCTTAGAAGTTTATTGGCTAGTTGGGTTGTGCTCAGCATAACCCGGTTTTGCATTACGATAACAAAAATGTTATACATATTGCTAACAATCTAGTTTTTCATGAAAGGACGAAACACTTTGAGATAGATTGTCACTATATTAGTGAAAAGTTAGTTGAGAACATTGTGCAGATTTCGCATGTTAGAACAGGTAATCAAGTGGTTGATTTATTTACCAAAACGCTTGGGAGTCAGCGACATTATTTGCTATGTGGTAAGCTGGGTTTGAAGAACATGTTTGCTTGTAAGGGGGAGACAAATGAAGAAATTCCAGATTGAGGGGGAGTGTTGAAGTTGCTGTGCAATTTGGAATATATCGTGTTTGGTTGTATTTGTACAGTTTATTTTTGTCAAGGACTATTTTCATTTATTGTTGTTATTAGGATGTTAGTTTTATTTTCATATGTCTTCAGGGTGTATTTGAACATTATTTCTCTAGTTTTTTATATTTAAGGGTGAGAGAAGTCCAAATGAACGAATACTTCTCAGTGATCCCTAAGTATTGCCTCTTCTTCTCCTTTCGTTGTGGCCGTTCGGTTCTAGGGTTTCTGTGCAAATCCTCAGTTTGATAGTTTCCCTATAACAGGAGACAGTGATTTTTTTCTGGAACATGTTGAAGCAAATGTTGTATGATGGTTTTTCAAGACTAGAGAATGGAGTTCAAAGCGCATATGTGAATGTTGATTCAGACACTAATGAGGTCACATTGTAGCAACTGTTGTTGATTTTCGATTTGATTAAAAATGTTGGCTTTAAGGTTAGCACTCTAAAGTCTAAGCATTAAATTTTTATAATATATACATAGTGTCACCTAGCAATATAAGTTTTCCTCGATTATAAATAGTAATCTTTCTTATCTACAATTAAATAGAGAATTATTTGTTCTCCTTTCGTTGTTTTATTAACACTTAGTTTTTTGAGTAACCTTTTGAATTTGTCGCTTTATTCTTCCTTGACATGGCTATCAAGCCTATCATCTTTCAGGCCTCTCATTTTAGGTTGATACCCATATGTTGCATATTGATGGAAATGCAACAGAGTATACAACTGCAATTATGTTTTCAATGAAGGATGATAAAGCGTGTGAGATTTGAATACTTATAAGGGATAAACACGAATTTGGTTTATGTTTTTATATTTTAGCATCTATATCTATATATTATTTTGGTTAGGTTATGTGGAATTGTGATAAGTAACTTTTTTAAGACATTTTCTCATTCCTAATGTCAATTTCATAATTTCTAATTTATCTATAACAAACATATAATTATCAATCATATGTGGCATGTCAAGTAACTTAATTTGAAATATTTCATAGTCGCACATTCATTCTCTCAATAAGTTATAAAATTTCATTAATCTCTTCTTATTTATCATGTGCATTTATGATTTTTCTTAAATTTATTTTATTTACTAAATTGCATATTTTATGAAAAGCAAGTAAATGCATATATTAAATCTTTTTATTACAAGATAAGTTAAGATAAAATTAAGCATAATTACGTATATTATATATCAATTTTATGAAAATAACAATCACATATTAATTTTAGGGTTAAATACCAAATATGTACCCAAACTTTGGATGTTTTACAAATATCTACCCGAACTTTGAATTTTTAAATATGACTACCTAACTTTTGACATATGGGGCAAATAGCTACCTCTGTTAAATTTTCCATTAAATATGGACGGAAAATGATGTGTCATCACATGATTGGTCCATAATTTTAAAAACTATATCATTTTTTAAAAATACTTAAAAAATCAGAAAATTTTTTAAAAAACTGAAAAATTAATAGAAAAAATAAGAGTTTTAAATATAATATTTTTATTAAAATTCTGAAATAAAAATAAAAATAAATGATTAGGTGTTTTTAATTTTGTTTCATATTTTTCAATACAAAAATTATATTACAAACTCTTATTTTTCCTATTAATTTTCCAGTTTTTTTAAGAATTTTTCTGATTTGTTAGTATTTTAAAAAAATAATATAGTTTTTAAAATTATGGACCAATCATGTGCTGACACATAATTTTACGTCCATATTTAACGGAACATTTAACAGAGGTAGCGATTTGCCCCATGTGTCAAAGTTGACCAAATTTAGCAGGAACAACTCTAGCACCAAATTTGTTTGCAACACCGACCATCGTTGTGTAACAAAGACATCCAAATACCCGCAAATGCTTATACGTGGGTTGCTGTCCATATAAAATTTTGAATGGGGACTGACTATGCAGAACATCAGAGGGCAAAAGATTGATTAAATAACATGCTGTCATAATAAGCCATCCGCAATACTCGTGCACTTTCCAAAACATGTCGATGTTTACGCTCAGCTCTACCGTTATGTTGTGTTGTACCAGCACAATTACTCTGGTGAATTATGCCATAATTACTGAACAAACTTCTGATAGACGAATTAAAAAATTCTGAGCCATTATCATATCAAACTACTTTGATAGAACTGCAGAATTGTGTTTTAACCATGACCAGAAAATCTTTAATGTACTGAAATGTTTCACTCTTTGAACGAAGCAAGAATATCCAAGTACATCGACTATGGTCATCCTCAATTATAAGGAAATAACGAAAACCATCAAATGTGGGAACTTTGTATGGTCCCCCAATATCCATATGTATCAAATCGAATATTGTAGAAGCATAACTAGAGCTCAACTGAAACGGAAGTCAAACTTATTTGGCTAAAGGATAAACTGCACAATTCTTAATAACGTGTTCATGAAAAGATAATCCATTATTAGCAGCAAGTATTTTCATCCTGCCAAGAGACGGATGACCGAGACGAGCATGCCACAAATCATCATCCTCCACAACTGTGACATATGCTCCTGGGGTTGTGGTGATATTTGTCCAAATATAGAGTCCATCTTACCCCTTACCAATCCCCTTGACTCTCCCATTTGAGAGATTCTGAAATTCAACACGATCGTGATAAAACACAACAAGACAACTAGTATCACGTGTACTTTTGGAGACGGAAATCCGATTAAATTGAAAACCGGGAACCAAAAGCACATCACGAAGTAAATGATTGGAATCCAAGAGATAATCTCCAATGCGGGTAACAATAGATGATTGACCATTAGGCAATTTGACAGAGGCAAAACCAGTAACATTTGGTCGCAAGTTACTAAGCCAAGTCTTATGAGAAGTCATATGATTTGTAGCTCCTGTATCAATGATCCATTCAGCATTTTTGCTATTAGTAATACTAGTGAAGCAGGTTATACCTGCCATATTGGCTCTTGATTCCACAGTATTTGCACAAAGTTTTGACACAAGCGCCTTGGTAGTGAAGATTTGTCTTAACTGATCAAGTTGTTGTGAAGTGAATATCGACTGCGAAGATGACACTTGAGTAGTAGAATTTGCTACAACTTCAAAATCATTACTGGCAGCAACAACAACAACACTATAAGGTTTCTCAAAGAGAGTACACGCAACCATATCACGTTTCTTCTTGAAACAATATTCTTCTTTATGTCCCTTCTTATTACAGTAAAAACAAATCAGCTCCTTCTTAGGGCGATTAACTCCATTGACAAAGGAATTGGAAGAATACATCGCAACCAAGGGTTCGTGTGGCAAATCGACTGAACCAGATCCAACAACACTTGAATTGGTAACGCTGGCTTTCATCATGTGATAACATAGAGAAGGCTTGATTAACATAAGGTAATGGTATCATCAATAAGAGTTGACTCCTAGTGTGAAAGAAGTTCTCGTTTAATCCAAACAGAAATTGCAACAATTTCCGTTGATCAAGATGTTGAAGAAATTATGCTGTAGGACTGAATTTGACAAGTGACTCGAATTCAGCCCAGAGAGAACAAAGCCTGGAAAAATATTCAGTAATCGAAGAAGCTCCTTGTTGTGTTGTACATATTTCTCTATATAATTGAAAAATACGAGTTCAGTCAATGTTGTCATACTATTGTTTAAGATCCTGCCAAATAGAAAACGTAGTAGGCATATACTGCATTCCAGCTACGAGTATATTTCTCAATTGAATTCAGGAGCCAGGTCTTAACACATGCATTACACCAATCCTAGTGAAATGCATCAGAAGTAGACACAGAATCACATGTACACGATCCATCGACAAAACATACTTTGTTCTTGACTAACAAGCAATCAAGAATAGCACGACTCCACAATTGATAGTTCGCAACACCGAGAAGACAATGTTATATTAAAGAAGAACCTGGAGAATCTGAAGGATGAAGATACAATCTATCATCAAAAGCATGAAGATGTGCTCATGTATGTTGTTGTTGCTGTGTAGGAATTCGTGATTGATTTTGTACTGAAGCTGCTGGACGAGCTCCGAACTGCATACCTGCAGGTGAAGTTGCGATCATCATACACTGTGGAATTGTTCTAAATGCCTCGCTCTGATACCATGATGACAATTGGATGATAGAAAGATCAAATAGCAATCTAGTGCAGAGGATCACCGGATTAATATTGATCGTTATTTTATTCAGTAGTATATATTCATTATTTATAGTAAGGTGACAACGTAAATAACTCTGCTAACAAACTCTTGTGAATACAAGAAACTTCCACATACTTTCACATATTTCTATATACTTCCATACTTCCCCAAGGAGGTGTTGCTGGTGTTTATCCCTAAGAGTTTCCACAAGTATATCGGTAGACATCACTGATTGTCCTCGCCCCTTGCCTAGTCATCACGAATGATGGTCGGCGTGGCGATGAGGCCTTTGTGGCCACTTTGGGTTGTGATCTACACAACTATCATTGTGAATGTGCCTTAGCTGCAATCGTGGCTAGGGTTGGTGAGATCTTCTGTTATTTTCGTGGACTTTGACAATTTTGTCACCATCCTTTAATTTTTTGATACAAATGTTGTTAAACGTACGCGCCAACACATCACATATATAAAGCACATAGTTTAGGTTTACTTGTTTCGATGATAATGTTAGCGAACAAGGATTTGTATGAGGTGGAATCATGGTCTGTCGAACCAAAGGAACGCCCCATGCTTTATGTCTTTACAACTATTAACCTAAGTCTAATATTGTAGATAGATATAGAGACAAGGAATAAAATAAAACCATAAACTTGAGCATTCATACATATGGTGGTATATGGAAGTAAAAGGGGGGACACATACAATTATTTGAGGGGAAAAGTATGAAAAAATGTAATATCTTTACCAAAACTAGTAAGTGATGCAGCTTGTTTGGGACTGGTTGTTTATGATACACTATATTTCAATTTGTCGGTTTTAGATGAAATGTCTTCTTTTTTTTTTCGTTATTTGTTTCGTTAAAATCCATCATGTGCAAGGAACGTGAAATCTAATTTTAACGTTCAAAATAAAAACTTTTGAAATCCCGAAATTGTACTTACCTCTATTTCCTTCCATTTGGGCCAGTCTCTCTATCTTGTGTTTTTAGTCAAATTCTGCATTGTATATTTTCAATTTTTCAAAGTTAGATGGAAAAAGGGAGAGGCCTTTGAGGGAGTGAGAAGTGTCCTCATATGTTCTTCCTTGTCTCTCCTATATCCCAATTCAGCAACAAAGCACGAAACGTTTCCCATAGAAAGAAGAAATGGGCACTAAATTCATGGTCGACTTAATCGCACCTACATTAACGTTCTTGATTCTTGGTCTGCAGCCAGCGACTCTAACTGACAATATGGGGCGCGTCGACTGTTCCATCCTTGACAGCTTTCCTGGGGAACGCAGCGACTCGATTCCTATATTCATCTTTTTTCGTGGCTTGTTTTATATATTATTTCAGTTAATTACAATGGTATTAAATGAGTTACAATAGTTTTGTTGAAGAATTCCTTTCTTTTAGCAAGATCAAATATTTTTTTTTAAATAGTAAACTCCCTATTATGAATAGACTTTCATGACAATTCAATATGTTGCGAAATTAGATGCTACTAATTTCTGCCTCGCAGGACCTTGGGATTCAATGGCTCAAGAGAAATGCACATGAGACAAGTATTTACGTGGTTCACAAATTTGGCTACGTGCACGGCTTACACCCACTTCACTGTAGATAAATAGTGTTACAAATAGTGTATCACTCAAACATACACTATGTATCGCTCGCACTCTAAAATACTCACTCCGTATTTTTGGCTCACATACACAACACTATTTTTCTCCAACAGACTTAACACTCCAACAACCATTTCTTACTTTTCTCTCTTTCTTGTGCTTCTTCTTTCCTTCGACATTGTTGTCTTCTTATAGACCAAAAAAATGACAATCAAAGGAATTGGAAGAATACATCACAACCAAGGGTTTGTGTGGCAAATCGACTGAACCAGATCCAACAATACTTGAATTGGTAACCAAACGTTGGCTTTCATCATGTGATAACATAGAGAAAGCTTGATTAACATAAGGTAATGGTATCATCAATAAGAGTTGACTCCTAGTGTGAAATATGTTCTCGTTTAATCCAAACAGAAATTGCAACAATTTCTGTTGATCAAGATGTTAAAGAAATTCTGGCATAGGATTGAATTTGACAAGTGCCTCGGATTCAGCCCAGAGAGAACAAAGCCTGGAAAAATATTCAGTAATCTAACAAGCTCCTTGTTGTGTTGTACATATTTCTCGATGTAATTGAAAAATACAAGTTCCGTCGATTTTGTCATACTATTGTTTAGGATCATGCCAAACAGCAAACGTAGTAGGCATATACTGCATTCCAGCTACCAGGTCTTTCTCAATTGAATTCAGGAACCAGGTCTTAATACATGCATTACACCGATCCCAGCGAAATGCATCAGAAGTAGACACAGAATCACAAATTTGGCTACATCCACGGCTCACACCCATTTTACTATAAACAAATAGTGTATCACTCAAGCATACACTATGTATCGTTTGCACTCTAAAATACTCACTTTGTATTTTTGGCTCACATACACAACACTATTTTTCTCCAACAAACTTAACACTCCAACAACTACTTCTTACCTTTCTCTCTTTCTTGTGCTTCTTCTTTCCTTCGACATCGTTGGCTTTTTATAGACCAAATAAATGACAACCTTCAGTGGCTTGGCCACGTTGCCTAATGTCTTGCCCACTTTGTTCATTGGCTTGCCCACTTTCGTGAGTGGCTTGCCCACCTTAGTGAGTGGCTTGTCCACTTCAGTGAGTGGCTTGCCCACTTCAATTGAGTTGCCGTGGTGGCTTGAAAGTCTCCCTTGTCTAACAATCTCCCACTTGGAGGCTTTAAAACTCCACCAATGTATCCATGAGTCAACGGGTGTGAGGCTTTCCTTTCTTATATCCTTTAAGACCCGCTGAAGGTGAGCACAACTTCAGTTTCTCTGCAGAGACTGTCTTGGTTAACATGTCAATTGGGTTATTGCTATCCTGGATCTTCTCAAGTGTTAAAACTCCATCCTCTCGTAAAGATCTGACGAAGTGATAACGAAGTCCGATATGCTTCATCCTTAATGAAATGCAGAATTCTTTGCCAGATGTATAGTACTCTGACAGTCACTGTGCAAAACATTCTCTGTCTGCCTTATACCTCATTCTGCTAACAATCCATGTAACCAGATCTTCTATTGGCTTGCCTCAGTAACTGCTACGTATTCCGCCTGTGTGGTGGATAACGCTACTATCTTCTGTATTTGTGAAATCCCACTAACTGTAGTAGTTCCCACTATGAATACATAACTGGTAGTACTCCTCCTATTGTCTACCTCACCAGCACAATCTGAGTCACAAAGCCTTGTAGTCTCAACTTGTTTCTTCTAAAACACAGGCATCTATCCGTGGTGCCTCTCATATATCTTAGTATCCACTTGACTGCTTCTCAGTGCTACTTTCTAGGATTAGTCATGAACCTGCTCACATCCCACTACATGAGCAATATCTGGTCTTGTGCAAACCATGACATACATGAGACTTCCAATGGTAGAGGCATATGGAACCTTAGCCATGAAGTTCCTTTCATCTTCCGTCTTGGGTGACTGTTCCTTGGATAATCGAAAGTGACTAGCCAATGGTGTGTTAACTACTTTAGCATCACTCATGCCGAACCTTTTGAGAACACACCCAATGTACTCTGCCTGAGATAACTCCAAAGTACCCTTTGACTTGTCTCTATTGATTCTCATCCCAAGAATTTGCTTTGCTGCGCGCAAGTCCTTCATGTTGAACTCACTCGACATTTGTTTCTTTAATTGCTTGATTTCACCCATATTTGAACTTGCCACTAACATGTCATCAACATAAAGTAGTAAAAAAATATAGTTGGACTCAAACTTCTGAAGTAGCAACAATGGTAAGCATTGCATCTGAAATAGTCGTTCGTCTGCATAAATTTGTCAAAAAATGTGTACCACTGCCTTGGAGCCTGTTTCTGTCCATACAAGATCTTCTCCAATTTACACACGAGTAACCCTCCGACTGCTCCATGTATATCTCCTCCTCAAGGTCACCATGGAGGAAAGAAGTTTGTACATCTAACTGCTCAAGTTGCAAGTCTTCTACTGTAAAAATACTTAAAATGACAGAATGGTAGTCAATTTCACAACTGGTGAATATATGTCAGTGTAGTGGATACATTCCTTCTGCTGGAATCTTTTAGCTACAAGTATTTCTTTGTAACTTTTGGAACCTTCATGTTACTATGTGACTCGATACACCCATTTTTTGTGTAAGGCCTTCTTTCCCACTGGTAACTTAGCTAACTCCCATGTCTTGTTAGAGATAAGGGACTCTATCTCTTCTTTCATTGCAATCTCCCACTTTCTAGAATCTTCCAATTCAGATGCTTCATCATAGCACTCAGGTTCTCCTGCATCAGTAAGCGCCAAATAATTCATGTACCTTCTATTTGCTATAAGAGGTCATGAAGATCTTCTTAACATAGGAGATGGAGACTGTGGTGGATCAGTCTGTTGTGTATTGCTTTGTGATGTTTGTTCCTCTGATCTAGGAGTCTCGTCTGTTTGTTGCACTATACTTCTATCTGGGACATCATCTCGATCAACGTACATAGGATTGCCCTGTGTTGCACTACTAGGTTGTAGTGTATTTCTGTCCTTGTACATCACCTTTTTATTGAATATTACATCTCGACTTCTGATCACCTTCTTGGTCTGTTAATCCTAGAACATGTATCCAAGCTCATCTCCACAATATCCTATGAAGGTGCATTTTAGTGACTTCCAGTCAAGCTTTCCCCTAGCTTGATCACTAATATGGACATATGAAACACAACCAAAAACTTTCAAATGAGAAAGTTTTACCTCTTTTCCGCTCCATACCGCTTATGGTATTCCGTACTCTAGCGATCCTGATGGTCCTCGGTTGATGAAGTAAGTTGATGTATTGATTGTCTCTGCCCAGTACTGCTTGGGAGTCCTTCATGTATACACATGCTTTTGGCTCTCTCAGTCAATATTTGGTTCATCCGTTCTGCTACGCCATTCTGTTGTGGTGTCCCTGGCACAGTCCTTGCTAGTTTAATGCCATTTTCATAACAAAACTTCTTGAACTCTATGTCATCATACTCGCCACCATTGTCGGATCTCAATTTCTTGATCTTTAGACCTATCTCATTTTCTACCTTGGCTTTCAACATCTTGAACATTTCAAATACTTCTGATTTGTGTCACAAGAAATAAACTCATACCTTTCTAGAATGGTTGTCAATGAAAGTCGCAAAATATGACTTCCCGCCAATGGATGAGACAGTAGTTGGGCCCCACACATTCGTGTGAACTAGCTCAAGCTTTTCTTACTTTGATGATCTGTCACTATTTATGAGGACAACTCTCTTCTGCGTCCCAAAGATGCAGCTTTCACACAAGTCACTATAGTTCTGGTATTTTTTCTCTTGGAATGCATGATCTTAAGACCCTTGTCACTCATGTGACCAAGTCTCTAGTGCCATAGATTTGGATCATCTTTGCTATTTGCAACTGTAATTGACCCACAAGTGTTTGTCGTCGTATAGAGTGTACAACTCTTTGTTGGAGGTCACATGAAAGGAAGCTCTGGAGTCTAGCACCCATGACTCTGACTTACTCTCCAAAAAGCATATCAATACATCGCATGCCTCTTCTGCTGCGATGTTAGCTTCTAGATTTCCTTCTTTTTCTTTCTCCGATTTACAATGATTTGGGTAGTGACCGATTTTGCTGCAGTTCCAACATTCGGTCACCTTCTGGTTCCGATTTTAATTGTTGGAATTTTTGGGATTTCGAGATTGTGACCTGCCATTTTTGGATTTGGACTTATTGTGCCCTCCACTTTTGTTAGAATCTCTGCCTCTGCTTTCTACATTCAAAGCTGACGCTGAGCTAGAAGTACCATTTGACCGATTTCGAATTTCTTCAGTCATAATGGTGTTGACCACATCATCAAAATTCAGTGATTCCAGTGAATCCATTTTCTCTTGGGTGCTGACCACATCATTCTCTTGGGTGCTGACCACATCATTCAAAGTTAACGCTGAGCTAGAAGTACCATTTTCTCTTTCCTGCAGATTCAGTGATTCAAGTGACTATGCCTTTCCAACTATTAGGCAACTGCCCAAGAATTAGACAGGCACATATCTCTTCAATCACTTCTAGCTTCTAGCTGGTCAGACACTTCTTTGAACTCGCTGAGATGCTCTCTAAATTGTGCTCCTTCTAGCATCGTCATGGTGAACAGCTTCTTTATCAGATGAATTTTATTTGCTGCAGAAGGGTGTTCGTACAAACTGGAGAGGGCCGCCATGAGAGATGCAATTGTCTTTTCATTTTTGATGTTGTAGGCTACTAAGTTTGACAGTGATAGCCTTATGGTTCTTAGAGCTTTCCGATCCCACAACTTCTACTCTAAATCTTTCATTTCCTCTAGTTTGTCACCCAAAGCTAAATAAAGAACCTTCTAGTACAAGTTGTCTTGTATTTTCATTTTCCAGAATCTAAAATTTGTGTCATTAAAATGAGAAATTTTGAACTCTTTCGCTGACGCCATTGGTCTCACTCAAACAAATAGGATGAATACAAAATTTATTTCGCAGAATAATTTTCGTAAACGTCTGTCGTTCCTTTGATTCGCCAACCAAAAGCTCTCATACCAACTGTTGAGAAATTAGATGCTGTTAATTTCCGCCTCGCAGGACCTTGGGATTCAGTGGCTCAAGTGAAATGCACACGAGACAAGGATTTTCGTGGTTCACCAATTTGGCTACCTCCATGGCTCATACCCATTTCACTATAGACAAATAATGTATCACTCAAACATACACTATGTATCGCTCGCACTCTAAAATACTCACTCCGTATTTTAGGCTCACATACACAACACTATTTTCCTCCAACATATTCAATTATCCAACAACCATTTCTTACTCGTCTCTCTTTCTTGTGCTTCTTCTTTCCTTCAACATTGTTGGCTTCTTGTAAACCAAAAAAGATGACAATCTTCAGTGGCTTGGCCACTTTACTGAGTGCCTTGCCCAATTTGATCACTGGCTTGCCTACTTTCGTGAGTGGCTTACCCACCTTGGTAAGTCACTTGTCCACTTCATTATGTGGCTTGCCCACTGAAGGTGAGTTGGTGGTGGTGTCCCGAAAGTCTCCATTGTCTAACACAATACACTGTAGGTTGCTATAGAAGAGGTTGAGCACATACTCTGTTAAGTGAAAACCCATACCCTATCCTGCCCTAAGGATGTCTGTCCAATGAATACCATGGTTAGTGGCAGTGTTACCAACACTGTTAAAGGGCTCACTGCAGGATTCAGAATCTCCACTAAAATTATCGGGGGTTATGGTGATGATGCTCAACGGCAGCAATTTGTCAATAATATGAGCTTCAATGGAGTCGACCGCTTGAGGCTGAGGCATAAGAAAGGTCGAACAGGGCAGTTGAGCATAAATCATTTTTGTAAAACAATTCTTGTTACTTAATGGTAGTAGAGTAGTAGTTTATATTGTATATTGTCGTACAGTGTGTTTGCTTGGTGAATGCCTTGGGAAACCGCACAATGCTACCCTGTCTTTAGAGTGCCTTGAGAGTTCAGGTGCATTCTTACACTATATATTTACTTTTGTAACGATTGATTTGAAAATAAGGAATGGCTTGGAATAAACATTATCTTCGAATTATTATTGTTCGTTCTTATTTTACTCACGCAGATGAATTGACAAGAGATGACTTCAAGGGCTCTAAGGTTCGTCTCTCATAGTAAAATTTACATGACAATAACAGAAAAGCAAACATTTACCTGTGAGAGCTATATAGTGCATCTGTTATGTATTGGATAAGCAGTACTTACTATAGCATGTATTTGATCGACTTTTATCTCATTAAACATTAATATCTAGAGATTTATTTTGATTTTGATGACTTGTAACTCTTCTCATATTTCATTCACTTACTAGTGGTTGTTGTTGAGCAATGCGATATACAATAGAGGAAGCATGTGCTAGAGATCTGTTGATGGAAGAGCTTCGCAACAACAAATTTTTGAAGCATATTGCAAATAGAAGAAGGATGTCAACAATAAGTATAACTGAACTTTCCTCACAACAACTGAGTGAGAAAACTAAAGGTGTTGAAGAATTGGTTTTTGCTTGACTTGAAACTTTGACAAAGGGTATTAGATGATGTTATTTTGAAGAGTTAGGGTTTGTTTTGTATTGTTTGGTGAATTTAGTATTGTACGATTCTATTTTGTGAATGTCAATTATAAACGCCTGATTTTGTCTCGGGGTCAAAATACCGTACGCGAGGAATCGAGACGAGAAAATCGACCCTAACCCCCAAATCCCATACCCTAAACCTTAAACTCTAAACCCTAAACCGTAAACCCAAACCCCAAATATTAATCCCTAAACCCAAAACTTTCACCTTAAACCCTAAACCTTAAACCCTAAACCCTAGACCCAAAACCCTAGACCCTAAAAAAATCCTAAACCCTAAACAAAACCTTAAACCCCAAACCCTAAACCCATAAACCCCTAATACCTAAACCAATAAACCCCTAAACCATGTCCAAGCCTACCAAATGCCCCAAATGTTTTCCCAATTGCCATCATCTTTGAACATTTGATCACTTTTGCTCACCCACCATAATCTTTTGATCAAATCCTCCCAATGACACCAAAAGTCCTCCCAATTGTCAATCACCTTTGCATAATTGCTAGCACCTTTTCCATCCACTATGTATTTTCCATGATTTATCACCTACTTGGAGGAGGAAAACTCTACAAAATGAAGGAATCCACGATAATTCAAAGTAGAGAAAACCCGAAGGGAGTTTGGAGGAAAGCTTGTCGTAAGCTTCGACCAATGAAGGAAGAAAAGGAAAGAAAGGAAACCAAAAGAAGAAATAAAGTAAGAAATAGAGAAAAAAAAAATCAAAGTGAGGATTTGAGTGATAGTGAGTCAAAAAGAATAGAGAGAAATTGAGTGAAGAAAAATCAGTGATTATCTATCTTGGTCCCTCGTACGATATCTAAACTCCGGATGACTTAGGTATATCCCTCTCATATTCAATGTTGTATGTATATTTATTAATGTTAATGAAATTTGTCTTATCAATATTATGTGTTATTAGTTATATTTCGTATAAGAATCGTGCTCGGTTTTAAGTTCGATAGAACTTTGGGGTCATATTAGGCATTTGTGAAAGTTATGCATTTGTGTTTCGATCAAAGAAATAATATTTTCAAAGATGACTTAGGTCATTCCCAAACTTTGATGAGAGTTATAACTCGGTCCTTGGAATCTCTATTCATTTTGGCACTTTACTGAGTGTTATAAACCAAACCAGAAACGTTTTTGGCCATTTTTGCAATTTTCAATAGATTTTTCCAAATCAACCCGAAATTTTAAACAATTGCATCTTGATCCCTAAACTTTTTTGGACATCCTATTACTTATCAAGGTGTCACAAATTAGTCCAATGTGCTTCGTATTTTCAAGATCATCCGTATACGTTTGACACGTCTTAAAATGTCTCCAAAGTTAAACCACTCGTTTTTTAGCACAGTTAATTTTATTCTCTCTTGTTTATTTATTTTAAATTAACTCAAAAATAAAAAAAATGCTTGTATATTGTTAATTAAAAAAAATGCATGTAATCTGTTTGGCCAAGTATGATCAAAACGGAAGAATCCGACAATTCAAGTAAATCAATAAAAAATTATTTTAAAAGCAAACTAAAGCACCGAAAGGGCGGATTATGACCTCACGAGATCTTAAGACGTAATCAAACCCACAAATTCAATTATCTGGACGTAGACCTTTCCAAGCCCTAGGATGTAAACACCATGCACCCTATGCAAAATTTAGGATTCCGATTAGACTTTAATTAATCGGTGGGGACTCTTTCATTTTTTCGGTTTTGTTGATGACCCCGCTCGACCGGACTTGATGCTCATCAATACCCGACATTTTCGAGCAGAAAAAATAAAAATATTTTTCAAGGGTCGAGTTAACTCGGATCCGACGTCCAACAATTTGACGACTCTGCTAGGGACTTATCTATTTAGAGGGTTTAGGCTTTGTCATGTTTGCTTTGCCATATTATATTTTACCCTATCCGTTTTGACTGTTTGCTCATGCTTGCAGTTTTAAATTTTGTTCGAAAGAAGATGTGAATGTAATAAAAATGATTTAAATTCTCATTTTGCACATACAACGCTGGTTACCATTACCCGCTTGGACTTAGAGCACATTAAGAGCTTAGGGAGTTTAGTAGGGGAATGCGTCCGGAGCGGTTTGGACCGCCGACCGTCGACCACCGGTTCAGAGGACCTAGGAATTTTATCATTTTAGAACAAAAACTCCACACCGCGTTTAACCTTCTACCAGTTTTATGTTTATTGCATTTTTGGACCCAACTGGTGCAAATGGGAATCAAACAAAGTACGTGCATGCGAGATTGACTCACACTTCATGAAAACGATTCAACTCAACTGTTGTGAATTAGAAGACATACCAACAACTGTAGATGGAAGTTCGACCCATTATGTAAATGTGTTTTGTTTTGGCTCTAGATCATGACATGTATAGGATTGGGCCTTTTGTACTATATATTTCAAACTCCTGTAAATGTAATACGAACCTTACTAATGAAATTTACATTCTCGAATTTGCATTGAATTTTTCTTTAAAAAAAATGTAAGTTCCGTTCATTATTGTTAGAGGATATATACATTTGTAATATAGTTTAGGATGTGATGTGTAGATTGATAGAAGTATGTGGGCTGTTTTGTAATTACCTAGAATTACAACTGTCAACACTTCCTATATAAGGAAGGATGTACCGAACTTTTCAGATTCAACAATAAAATTAGCGTCTTCTTCAATCTTCTCAATTCAGTAATTTCCTTTCATCTCAAGATCCTTTCATGGTATCAGAGCTCCAGGCTGTGAAGTCTGTGTGATTTTCGTTCAGTTTCAGCAAGGATTTAGAGTCTTTCATCAGTTCATAGCTGTCTTCCTGGTCTTCACCAAATTCAGGTTCAACCGTGACATAAACTGTGGTTCAGATATCAATCTGTAAGGTTTTCAATCAGAATTCAATTTTCGTTCAAGTCTAGCATCTATTGGTGTCGTTTTAGACGAGAATTGATAGGATCTTCATCACAGTTCTGTTTCTTCTCCCGTTCTAATCACAGTGCTGTTTTTCGCTTGCTCTGTTTTACATTCACGTTGATGTTTCTGTTCTGGTTTTGTGATTCGTTTTGTTGCTGAGATTGAGTTCTGATTTCATTCGAAATCAGATCTTGTTATTGAAGATCTGTTATTCAATTGAAAAGATATATGTGCTGATCTGATTTTATGTTCATCTGGTTTATGCACAGCTCTGGTTTTGTTCATCTGGTATCCTGATTTTGTTCTGTTAATGCAAGTGATGTCCAGTTCTGTTCATGATTGATCTGAATTCGTTATGTGTTTGACTCTGATCTTTTAAACATATTTCGTACCTTCTTTTGAAGATTAAGTCGTGATAAAGTGAATCATTCTAGTGTTGATTTCCTCATTGTGATCAATTCTTTTAGATATTGTGTGTTAGTGTGTTTGATTCTGGTTTTCAGAGAATACTTCGATGGATTTCACTCCAAAACAGTTCTCAAACAAGGTTATTCACATCAAGTTAGATGAAACAAACTATCTTCAATGGAAACAACAAATATGCTTCACAATTTCTAGCCATCGACTTGAAGAGTACCTTAATGGTTCGGCTAGAGTAGAAGAGTTCGTTCTGAATGCAGATGGAACAAAGGTGATTAATCCTGCATACAGAGCTTACAAAGAACAGGATAGTGCTCTAGCTTCTTGGTTGTTGACATCGATTTCATCACCACTGCTACCTAATCTCGTTCAATGTAAGTCTTCACATGAGATTTGGCAAGCTCTTCATCAGATTTTTTATGTTGCTTCTACGACTCGGGTTATGCGGTTGTTGTGTTCATTGCAATCTCAACGGAAAAGAGACATATCGATGCGTGAGTATCTTGGAAGGATACAACTGCTGTGTGATAGCCTAAGAAGTTCCGATCATCCAATCTCGGAGACGATGCAAATCAGCACCATACTTGCTGGATTGACTGCTGATTATGAACATATAGTGGCTGTTATCACTGCAAGTAGACAACCATACGATTTAGCTGGAGTATCAAGTGTATTGTTGGATGCGGAGGCTCGACAACAAGATAACCAACTGCAAATTGGTTCGCATTCAGTTGTATTCAATGCTCAAGCAGCTCCTAGTTCAATTTCAGCTCCTGGTTCGGTTTCAACTCCTGTTATACCGAATCAATTGTCATCCTACCAAGCTCCACCTTCAACAAATGTGTATGCTCAGCAAGGTTATCCACCTTCTAACTCATACGGTCGAGGAAGAGGTAGAGGAAGCAATAACAACACCAACAAGCCACAATGTCAACTATGTGGTAAATTTGGACATCTTGTGGCAAGGTGTTGGTACAGGTTTGATCAAAACTTTAGTGGTGTCACTTCTCAAGCACAGCCACAGTATCAAAACAACATGAGAGGTCAAGCAAACGCTGCTGAATTTTACTTGCCACCTGAATTCAATTCGGTTCAATCTCTACCTCAGTATTCAGTTCAGCCGATTCAAGTTCTGCAGCCCTCTCCTGTTCAACAGCTTTCGTTTCAATCTTCTCAAGCTCCACCACAGCTCTCATTTCAGCATACATCTCCTTCTACTCATCCTCATCTGTATGGTCCTCCTAACAGATCTCCTGACCAAGATAATCGAAGTGGATCAAACACAAATGCATTTCATGTTCACAATGCGTCTACTTCGGCTTCTGAAGTGGGAGCTGCCAATACTGCTTGGTTTCCAGACTCGGGAGCATCTCATAACCTCACAAATTCCCCTATGAACGTGTCTAATGCAGCCCCGTATAATGGTCAAGGTAAAATTTGTGTTGGAAATGGAAATACTATAGAAATTTCTCACACAGGTATATCTCGTCTTCATTACAATAATAGATCTGTTATACTAAGAAATATTCTTATTGCCCCTAATATTACTAAGAACTTGTTATCAGTTTCTCAATTTGTAAAGGATAATCATGCTTATTTTGTGTTCTTTCCTCTTGGTTGTGTTGCGAAGGACTTGACCACACATCAAGTGCTTCTGGAGGGAACTGAAGCGGATGGCCTCTACAAGTTGCTTGTGTCTTCTTCTGCGTATGCCAACTCTTCGTCTGTAGTATTTCCTGTGTGTGCTTCTATAGATAAGTCTGTGTGTGATCATATGGAGAATCACTCAAGTAATGGTAGCAAGAATAAAGTGAGTAGTGTCACCTATGATAAGTCTGATTTTTCTGGTTCAATGTGTTCCAATGCTGAAGTTTCAATGTCTTTAGGTCATAATACTGCATGTAGTCCTATTATCAAAGGTTTGAGTAATAATAAAATGAATGTTTCTGTGCAAAATGGCTTAGTATCTACTACTACTTTATGTTCCAAAGGTCAACTGAAATCTGATCTTTCTAAACATGATGCTGTTTTAGCTGAAAATTCTGATGTTAGGTGTGTGAATAATTCTGGTGTCTCATGTCCCACAAAGAGTCCATCTTCTGATTTTATTTGCAATGATGTTGAACACAATATAATTCACCATAATGATGTTCCTCTTTCTATGCACAATGAGTCACCAAGTGACCTTGATACAAGTTCAAAGGTTCATCAACAAGCTGAATGTTTCGGTGCTAATGTGCTTGTGACTGATGTTTCGGTTTCTTCATTTCTGTGGCACCAGAGGTTAGGACATCCATCGAACCAAGTCTTGAAGCAGGTTATCAATTATGGATTATCATGTAGTGATAAGATTGACAAGTCTCTCATGTGTATAGCTTGCAAAGTAGGGAAAAGTCACAAGCTTCCTTTCAATCCGACTGAGAGTGTGTACTCAGCTCCTCTTGAATTGCTTCAGGTAGATGTTTGGGGACCTGCTCCTCTAATGTCGAATGGATCCAGGTACTACATTAGTTTTGTTGATGCATATTCGAGATTTACATGGTTGTATTTCTTGGCTCACAAGAGCGATGCAGCCTCGGTTTTCAAAACGTTTCAAGGTTTTGCTGAAAAACAACTGAATTGCTCAATTAAAGCTGTCCAAACTGACAATGGAGGTGAGTTCTTAGGTTCATTTCATTCTAACTTGATCTCATCTGGTATATTGCACAGATTTACTTGCCCGTACACATCTCAGCAAAATGGTATGGTTGAAAGGAAACATAGACACATAGTGGAACTTGGTCTTACTCTTCTTGCTCATTCATGTGTACCTTTCAAATACTGGACTGATGCTTTTGCCACAGCTGTCTATTTGATCAATAGGTTGCCTACTACTGTGTTAGACAACAAATCTCTGTTTGAAAAGCTGTTTAACAAACTTCCTACTTATTCTCTTCTTCGTGTGTTTGGGTGTCTTTGTTTTCCGCATGTTCGTGACTTTAATAAACATAAGTTCGATTATAGATCTAGACCATGTATTTTTCTAGGATATTCGTCTGCTTATTTGGGTTATAAATGTATTGATAGAATGGGAAGAGTATATATATCTCGACATGTTCAGTTTGATGAATCTGTTTTTCCTCAAGCTAATAGTCAATCTATTTCAAGTCTTTCTTTTAATTCTTCAAGTCATACAGATAGTCTATCTTGGTTTACATCTGGTTCAACAGGGATACCTATACCTGTTCTAAATACTGATTCAGGTGGAATTACTTTACAGGACAATGCAAGTGTTCGGCCTACAAGTGTTCGGGCACATGATATGGATCCGTTGAGTGTTGAACCTGAATCAGTTAGTTCACCACGTTCGACGTCTTGTGTTCAAAGATCTTCACCAGATCAGTCTAGACCTGAGTCGGTTGAAAGATCAGATCGACTCAACTTAGATCATCTGATTTCTACTCCTACAAATGCTATTGAATCATCTGTTTCAGATCATATGCTTTCTCATAATTCTGTTTTTCCTGCTTTAGATTCAAACATTCCTCATTCTTCTCATGATAAAACTGTGGTTGTCTCAGGTCTACAAGCTCCATCTTCAATTGCAAATGGTTCGGCTAATCCACATTCAACTAGCACACGTTCTAGACATGGTCCTCAACCTTCAAATCATGCTATGGTCACCAGATCGAAGTCTAAGTCTTTTGCAAATGCATTGATGGCTTCCACTGCAGATGTGAGTGAACCAACAAATGTTTATGTGGCTCTACAATTTCCAGAATGGAGAGAAGCTATTCAGAAAGAGATCGAAGCCTTGCATGAAAAGGGCACCTGGACTCTCACATCTCTACCTCTTGGGAGACATCCTGTAGGTTGCAAATGGATCTTTAAGATAAAAAGGAAAGCAGATGGCACTGTGGAAAGGTATAAGGCTCGACTTGTGGCAAAAGGGTTCTCTCAAAAGGTGGGGTTTGATTACATGGACACGTTCAGTCCAGTTGCAAAACATGCCACAGTCAGAATTATCCTCTCCCTTGCCTTATCATTTCATTGGACATTAAGACAAATAGATGTGAATAATGCCTTTTTAAATGGAAATTTACATGAAGAAGTGTATATGTCACAGCCTCCAGGTTTTGAAGTTACAGATGCTTTAGGAAACATGATGGTTTGCAAACTCACCAAGGCTCTGTATGGCCTCAAACAAGCTCCAAGAGCTTGGTTTGAAAAACTTCGGGAGTGTTTGCTTACCAATCTTTCCTTCTCAAGTTCTCAATCTGACAATTGCTTGTTCATTAAGAGAATATCTGATAAATGTTTATCTTTTGGTGTATGTTGATGACATAGTTGTTACAGGTTCGTGTAATGATCTCATTGAGTCTACTATCACCAGTCTAAATGAGCATTTTTCATTGAAGGATTTGGGTAAACTCAACTACTTTCTTGGCATGGAGATTCAGTCCGGCCCTGATTTCAAAGTATTGAGTCAAAGGAAATACATCACTGATTTGTTGTCTCGTGTTAACATGGCCGAATGCAAACCATCTCCCACACCTTTGGTAGGTTTTCCGCTTCTTACATCCACTTCTGGCTCAGGTATGCCCCTTTCTGATCCATCTTTATATAGGAGCACTGTAGGAGCTTTACAACATGTTTGTTACACTCGACCTGACATAAGCTATAGTGTTAACAGATTAAGTCAGTTTCTTCATAGGCCTACAGAAGCTCATTGGGCAGCGGTTAAACGAGTCTTGAGATATTTGAAAGGGTCAATTGATCATGGCTTATTATTCAAATGTTCTTCTTCTCTTGATCTTGTAGGTTTTACAGATTCAGACTGGGGTGCTGACACAGATGACAGGAGGTCAACAAGTGGCCATTGCTTGTTCTTAGGTGGAAATCCTATAGTGTGGTGTTCTAAGAAGCAAACTGTGGTGTCAAGATCAACTGCTGAAGCAGAATTTCGCAGTATGGCCAATGCATTGTGTGATATCATTTGGGTAAAATCCTTACTCACTGAGCTCGGGTTATCATTATCATCAGTTCCAGTGCTTTGGTGTGATAATACAAGCACAATTTCTATTGCTGCTAACCCAGTTCAACATGCTAAGATGAAACATGTAGAACTGGATCTTTTCTTTGTTCGTGAAAAGGTATCACAGGGGTTGGTCCAAGTCAATTATGTTCCTGGCTCAGAGCAATTGGCGGATGCACTCACCAAACCTCTAACTGAGAAGTTATTCATCCCTCTTCGAAGAAAACTTGGAGTTTGTTCACTTTCTGAAGCCTTGGCCGAAGGATCAAGTGTTTCAGCTCATATGTCATATCTCACATCAACGCATCACATTTCTTCAAATGAAGTTGTATCTCAAGTATCCTCTAACCTTTCTCAGCTTCTCTCACTTTCAGATGGTTCCCATTATCTGTTTCTTAATGATGATGATGAATGTTTGACTGCTAATGATGATTACTCTGACTCTATTGAATGAATGTTCATGAATGGAGAACTCGGGATCTCACTATGATATGTTCACATGTGTTTAGGTTGAAGTTCAGTCAAAATTTTTTGATCTTCATATGTCTTGTTGGATTCAAAAAGGACTCTTACTAATTTGTGTTGGGCTATGCTAAGATGATGTGTTTGAACATGTTTGATATTCAGTATATGGTGATTGATCAGATACAAAGCTCAGGCATTTAGATTCACAAAAGCCAAAAAGAAGATGTTGGGCACAAACCCAGCCAGTCACAGGAGAAAATGTGTGATCATCCTGTGATTTAGGCAATAGGTAATTATAGTTCATTGTTTGTACAAAAGCCAAAAGAATATGTTGGGCACAAACCCAGCCAGTCATTGAAGAAAAAAAAAATAATGGAAAGTCTGATGACTCGGGCAGCATTTTGATGCATACAAACATATGAGACTACAAAAGCCAAAAGAAGATGTTGGGCACAAACCCAGCCAACTCTGTATCATTGATGATCAATCTACCATAATATGTGAATTGAAAGTGTTCAAGGGCATGTACAAGTATATCACTTCACGGATTTGAGAAGAATTCTTGTTGTGTTTGATAAGATGTGGTTGAAGTTTTAAAAGGTCTTGATATGAGTTTCATACTTAAACTTCTATGTGATATATATAGTGTTGTGTTCTTTGTTTCGACATTTTTTGAACAGGATTTCTTAAGTCAAGGATCATCAAGCAAAGATCAAAGTTTTAAGTCAAATATATACATTTGTACTATAGTTTAGGATGTGATGTGTAGATTGATAGAAGTATGTGGGCTGTTTTGTAATTACCTAGAATTACAACTGTCAACACTTCCTATATAAGGAAGGATGTACCGAACTTTTCAGATTCAACAATAAAATTAGCGTCTTCTTCAATCTTCTCAATTCAGTAAATTCCTTTCATCTCAAGATCCTTTCAATTATATCTTGTAAGGATGAAATGTAAGTCCACGCACCATCTTTGGTAAGGATGAAGCAAACAAATCATTGCCCTCACATTAAGTCCATACAACCCCCTACGGTCGATATTGCCCGATTATGGAAAACCATGACAAAAGGGAATCAGAAATACGTGAATTAGAAGATTGGTGAAGTTCACAAGCTCGCAAATTACAAAGTGAACTGGTATGTCCTTGATGCCATGTCTGAATTCTGGAATGGGGAAAACGCGTCTGCGTGATTAACAACAATGTAATACGTTCACAATTTCCATTTGTAACATGCGAATCAATCTTTCAACTCGGATGAGATCATCAGGGAGATACACAAACAACCACCATCATTCTAGCAATGTGGGGGCACCTTGGAAAAATGTGGGGGAAACGTAGCTGAGTTGCATGGCACCTTTGAATAATTCAGACGAACGACAAGGTAGATAAAATGATTTTCAAAATACATAACCTCGACCTTCCTCCGAACCAAGGAAGAAGTAACAAATGCACTCAACGAGTTGCGCCATTGTGTGAAGCGTCTTAAGAGCTAGACTTTGATTGGTCAAATCCTTTTAAAGTATTGTTGAAAAAAACTTGTGTCATACATGCAATCAAAGTCTAAATGGAATGAACGAAATATACAAAATTTCCAAAACCAATCATGCATGATCAATTGTGTATTCATTCTTATTACTACGGTACTTTGAACTTAGGTTTGTGTGAACCCGTGCAACAATCGACAACTCCAGCACCTCAAAAACATAAAGGGAACCATGATTGAGGAGAAGTTTGTTCCCTTGAGATAAATCAAGAAGCATCTAACTGAAATAATCTCATAAACGTATGTGTTAGAGTACCGGACCGACTGTATAGAGATACATGTTGGTGTTGTTAATCATGGTGAACGAGTAATCATTATCGATGATTTGGTTGCTACTGGATGAACTGTATCTACCGCAATTCAACGTGTGGTAAAATTCCGATTCAGCAGGATAAAGAGAGGTGACCTACTGTAACTGGCATTGTTCGAGAATCAAATTGCAGTTGTCCTCTCTCTAGTTTGTTCTCGATATTTCCCCACCTAGTTTACCCGGATAAAGGTTGGTGATGCGGAAAGACAGTTAAAGCTATGTTTTGAGGAGTCTACCATTACAGAGACGGTTGATTGGAGGTTTTTTGTTTCTTCTTCTGATTTCTCCTCGGGAAACCACCACCAGAATGTTGACGACGTGCCTCGAGAGATTTATTACATAAATAGGAAGACCCTAGATTAACAGCAGCTATTCTAATGAAGCTCCGGTTTAACAGGAAAGACAATTGCAATTAAGAAAAAATTTCAGGATAAACTGTACTTGTGGAATACTTCCCTAAATGTTACTGTCTTCTTTGATTGAGCCTGGATAATCTGTACTCGCTGTGAGGAAGCCAACGGGAAGCCACAGCCGGACTCAATAGAGAAGCTGCTACATCAAAGAGAAAAATGAAATTGACAAATTTTCAATTACACTTAAAATTACAACGCTCGGTCTGTTCAACATGGTATTAGTGACATAATTCTCGATCAAGTAACATATTGATTGCCTCTTCCCTTTCGTCATCATCATTTACCAAGGGGCCCATACAACATTGCAATTTGGAACACAAAATAAGCAGAGACAAAATTGTATCAATTCTTGAATACAGTGAGTGACAAGTATGATCAGGAAAAAAAATAAGAGAAGATTTGTTGCCTGAGGTGGAATCGACTTATGTAACTATCCGATATGAAAGGAACTAGAGACAAATAATGGGTATCACAGCAAGGAGGGACGCCGAGGTTCCCATCACCGGAATCAAGTCTGGCTTATGTGTTAGACTTCGCTCAGAGGAAGTGGCAATCAGAGTCAAACTGACCCATGCCACCAGGCCACAATCGGTCACCGGAAGAGGGAATACTTTTTTTTGCACACTAAAGGAGATGAAGAAAATATCTCCTGTCGTTCGATCGAGCTGAAGCAGAGACAACTTAAATAGAACTAAAGAGACGTCGTTGTTAACACAGGGGAGACGCCATCAGGTCGTCATTGTTTACACGACGAATACGTCGTTGTTGACTCTTACAGGGGAGGCGCATACGCCGTTGTTGACTATTGCCGGGAAATCACATGGATAGGCCGTTGTTGACTCTTGCAGGAGAGACGCCTGCATATGCGAGGAGATGCCATTGTTGACGCATGCAGGGGATATGTCGATGTCGATGCATGCAATAGGGAGACGTCATTGTCGATGCATGCAAACAACAGGGAGACGGCATTGTCGACGGCATTATTAACAAAGGTATTTCGCGGCAGTAATGGCCATCAGAAGAAAAGGAGATGTATCCACTAAGGAAAGTATCGTCACAACAAAGCAGAATGCTTCCTACTGATCGGATTCCTCGAAGAATGGAGAAGCTCATGGAGGACCAACAACATCAGTACCGGCAACGTCGACACAACGGGGACGAAAGCTACGAAGAAGATAAGTAGGTCAACAATTACCTTGTGTTCTTATTTGTTTCTTTGAACGCACAAAAAAAATTGGCAACACTCGTACCCATGAGTAAAATCTTTTCGGGAAACCAAAAATTGCTAGTGGACATCAAAATCAAAGAGCTTTCAGGCTATTGTTGTATAATCAAAGAATACGACAATCAGTTGTGATTCGCTGATAAAAAGAAAGATATGTGGAGTACGGAGACTTCCCAGAGAACGCCATAGGAGAATGATTGAAAGGTCATGCGAGCAGTGACTTGCAATTATTTGCTCAGTGGCCCAACTTTGTACAAATGATCATTCGATGATACTCATTTGAGATGCGTGAATATTGAAGTTGAGTGTCTAATATAAAAAATTCATGAAGGTTGTTGCGGCCCAGGCATGAGCGTGCGAGACTTGGATAATTTTGGTCCACCAAGACGTCTCACTACGTAAAACACGATCAACATTATCACCTCTGTCAAGAGTACGCAGACCAAACCACACGCCACTGCACGAGCTCTGTCCCATGACTTCTCCGTGACCTTCTCAATATGGGGCATCGATGTAATCAACACGATATCTCCAAAGGCGCCCGGCGGTCATGGATTCATATTAATGGCATGTGCATTTAACAAGAAAATGCACCCAAGGGAATTACAAGCGGGCGAGCTAGTCCTCAAAAAACTCCTACAAGTCAATCCTCACTCTCAAATAAGTCATATTGTGCCTAAATATGAAGGGTCTTATGTCATCAAAGAGGTTTTCAGCGGATGAGGCATAATCATCACCGACATGGACGACCACGAACTTCCCAGTCTGATAATTATGGACGCATTCAAAAAAAATCATTAAAGAGGCCATAACCAGAAATCGAGCCCCCAAAAGTGAGAGTAAAATCCCACAAAATCGAAAACCCGAAAGGACGGTTTATCCAAAGTTTACGGAAGAGGGGCATGATTAAAAATCCCTAAAAAGGTTAATCATGGCAAAAGGAAATGAATCAAATCCCTCCTGTATTGAAAACCTGAAAGGGCAACCTAGGCAAAGATTAAGATAACCGAGAGCTGCAGTAAAGAAATCGAAACAATTACCATAGCAAATGGTAAGGAAATCGAGAGATAATGTTTGTTTTTTTAAAAAAAAGGTCCTCAAAAGTGGACGACGGTGTTTTGAAATGCCTCGAAAATTTGCATGGATACACCTTGTGGACGTATAATGAATGGCATTAGGGAACTCTATCAAGAAGGACTCCAAAGTCGATTAATGAGAAAACGCGCAGAGAAGCCCGCACAATCAGTCGGACACCTCGATAAGGATTTTAAGCTCTAACGAAAATTTCAAGCCGACAAGCGGAATCTTTAGATGCTCAACATCCGCAAGTCATCCTCGACAACTAGTACATGTAGCTATCCAGCTTATGGGAGTCAGAAGCCAACAAGTAAAGCATTTAGGTGTTCAGCCTCCGCAAGTCATCCTCCACAACCTGCACTTATAGTTATCCAACTTCTGGGAGTCAAAAGCCAACAAGCGAAGTCTTTAGGTGATCAACCTCCGCAAGTCATCCTCGACAACTAGAACCTGTAGTTATCTAGCTTTTGGGAGTCACAAGCCAACGTGTGGAGCCTTTAGGTGATCAACCTCCGCAAGTCATCCTTGATAACCAAGACCTGTAGTTATCCAATTTCTGGGAGTGACAAGCCAGCGAGCGGAGCCTTTAGGTTTTCAGCCTCCGCAATTCATCCTCGACGACCAGGACATGCAGTGATCCAGCTTCTGGGAGTCACAAGTCAACGAACGGAGCCTTTAGGTGTTCAGCCTCTGCAAGTCATCATCGACGACCAGGACATGTAGTCATTTAGCTTTTAGGAGTCACAAGTCAACGAGCAGAGCCTTTAGGTGTTCAGCCTCTACAAGTCATTCTCGACGACCAAGACCTATAGTTATCGAAGTTCTTAAAGTCACATGTTGATGAGTGGAGCCTTTAGGTATTCAATCTCTGTAAGTCATTCTCGACGACGAGGACCTGTAATTATCCAGCTTCTAGAAGTCACAAGCCGACGAGCGGAGCCTTTAGGTGTTCATCCTCCGCAAGTCATGCTCGACGACCAGGACCTGTAGTTATCCAGCTTCTGGAAGTTCTAATGTGACGAGTGGAGCCTTTAGGTGTTCATCCTTTGCAAGTCATCCTCGACGACCAGGACATGTAGTTATCCAGCTTTTAGGAGTCACAAGTCAACGAGCGGAGCCTTTAGGTGTTCATCCTCCGCAAGTCATCGTCGACAACCAGGACTTGTAGTTATCCAACTTCTGAGAGTCACAATTCAACGAGCGGAGCCTTTAGGTGTTTAGGCTTCGCAAGTCATTCTCGATGACCAGGACCTATAGTTATCGAATTTCTAGAAGTCATAGGTTGACGAGCGGAGCCTTTACGTATTCAACCTCCACAAGTCATTCTCGACGACTAGGACATGTAGTTATGCTTTTCGAGAAATCACAAGGTGACGAGTGGAGCCTTTAGGTGTTCATCTTCCGCAAGTCATGCTCGACAAACAACTCCTATAGTTATCCAGCTTCTGGAACTCCCAATACGACGAGCGAAGCCTATAGGTGTTCAGCCTCCGCAATTCATTCTCGATTACCAGGACCTGTAGGTATCCATCTTCTGGGAATCACAATCCAACAAGCAAAGCTTTTAGGTGTTCAGACTCCGCAAGTAATCCTCGACAAGCAAGACTTATAGTTATCCAACTTCTGAGAGTCTCAAGCCAACAAAAGGAGTCTTTAGGTTCTCAACCTCCGCAAGTCATCCTTGACAACTAGGACATGTAATTATTCAGCTTCTGGGAGTAACAAGACAATGAGCGAAGCCTTTAGTTGATGAACCTCCGCAAGTCATCCTTGACAACCAGGACCTGTAGTTATCTAGTTTGTGGGAGTCACAAGCCAACGAGCGGAGCCTTTAGGTGTTCAGCCTCCGAAAGTCATCCTCGACGATAGGACCTGTAGTTATCTATTTTCTGGGAGTCACAAGTCAACAAGAGGATTATTTAGGTGTTCAGCCTCCGCAAGTCATCCTCGACAACCAAGACCTGTACTTATCTAGCTTTTGGGAGTCACAAGCTAACGAGCGGAGCCTTTAGGTGTTCAGCCTCCGCAAGTCATTCTCGACGACCCAGACCTGTAGTTATTGATCTTATGGAAGTCATAGGCCGACGAGCGGAGCCTTTAGGTATTCAACCTCCGCAAGTCATTCTCGACGACTAGTACCTGTAGTTATCTAGCTTCTAGAAGTCACAAGCCGACGAGTGGAGCCTTTAGATGTTCAGCCTCAGCAGGTCATCCTACACGGCCGGGACCTATAGTTATCCAGCTTCTGGAAGTCACAATACAACGAGCGAAGCCTTTAGGTGTTCAACATCCGCAAGTCATCCCCAACGAGTCACAATCCGACAAGCGGAGCCTTTAGGTGTTCAGCCTCCGCAAGTCATTCTCAACTACCAGGACATGCAGTTATCCAGGACATGCATTCTCCACTCTCGTATTCAATGTTGTATTTATATTTCTTAATGTTAATGTAATTTGTCTTAGCAATATTATCTGTTATTACTTATATTTCGTATAAGAATCGTTCTCGGTTTTAAGTTCGGTATAACTTTGGGGTCATTTTAGCCATTTATGAAAGTTATGGGAATTGTTTTGGTCAAAAAACTAATATTTTCAAAGATGACTTACGTCATTCCCAAACTTTTATGAATGTTATAACTCGGTCCTTGGACTCTCAGGTCATTTTGGGACTTTAGCGAGTGTTATAAACCAAACTAGAAAACTTTGGGGCAATTTTTGAAATTTTCCAAATATTATCGAAATTTTAAATAATTGCATATTGGTCCTTACACTTTTCTGGACATCTCATTACTTCTCAAGGTGTCACAGATTAGTCCAATGTGCTTCGTATTTTCAAAATCATTCGTATACGTTTGACACGTCTTAAAATGACCCCAAAGTTAAACCACTCTTTTTCGAGCAAAATTAATTTTATTCTCTCTTGTTTATATATATTAAATTAACTCAAAAATAAACAAAAATGCTTTTATATTGTTAAATAAAAAAATGCATGTAATCTCTTCGGTCAAGTATGATCATATCGGGTGAATCAAACAACTCGGGTAAATTGATAAAACAATTATTTCAAAAGCAAACTAAAGTACTGTAAGGGCGGCTTATGAGATCGTGAGCTCTTAAGATGTAATCAAACATACAAATTCAATTCTCTGGACGTAGACCTTTCCAAGCCCTAGGATGTAAACACCATGCACCCTAGACAAAATTTATAATTCTGATTAGCCTTTAATTAATCGGCGGCGACTCTTTCATTTTTTCGGCCTGGTTGATGACCCCGCTCGACCGGACCTGTCGCTCGCCAACACCCGACATTTTTTAACAAAAAAATAAAATAAAATTGTTTTTCAAAAGGCTCGAGTAATGTCGGATTCGACGTCTGACATCAATGATAGTTAAGGTAACAAATACGTGGTTCTGTAGAATTTGCATGGGTTATGTTTATTCTATGGAACAAGTTTTAATTTGCAGGTGGAATAGTAATGGGTTCTGTGAGAATACTTTTTCCCCAGTCATTTAAAACATAGTACAAATACTTTCAATTAGTTAATAAATGTTTTTCATAAAAAACCAACAATTACAAAATGTATGTCTTCCCAGACCAACACATACATAAATATCATTAACCTACACCCAACTGATTGTCAAACATAACTACTTATAATTCATTCATAAGCTAACACACTTCAACTAATAACCAATTTTAAGATTACAGGAAACAGAAGTACCACAAGCACTCCATCATCAGTAATCAACATCCTTTCCCTTCTACGAAGAACAACAACTTCGATCTTCGCATGCATCATTTCTCAGAATTTTATTACGGGTCTCCTTTTGTAAATGCACATTGGGGGTTCAAACCACTCAAAAAAATGACAACTGTTATACTGCAATCAAGTTATTTCACTATAAAATTAGGGTTTCGAATATTCAAATTGGAGGATTTTCAAATTGATACTACAATTAGGGTTCCAACCCAAAGAAATCGGCAAACATACCTTATAATTGGGACACCCATAGAACATTAAACTGAAAATCTTCAATGTTGAAGTTGTGCCATCGTTGTTGGTAGAGCAAAGATGGAGGGGACGAATACTTCAGTTAGTGTGGGAAGAAGATTTGAGACGCATGAATGAACAGACTAAGTGCTCTTATAACATCAATAAAGAAGACAGTGGCATTTCTGGTATTTCACTGTCTCTTTTCACTTAATGTAGGTCACGCTCCTTGCACCTGAGGAGTTATGGCAATTTTGGACGGAACCTAACAGATTTCATCTAAAACCTACAACAGTAAACAAGTTTCATCAAAAGCAAACAAGATCTACGCATTTACAACAATAAGCAAACATATTACATCTTTTTCATACTTTTCTCTTATTTGAGCTTAGTAATGGTTTCCCACTACTCAATACCATAATCCTACATCAATAAAATGATGTATTTAACACAAGAACCGTCATTTATTTGACATGATACGGACTTTTTAAGTGTCAAGTTTTCATACATGCGAAATACTCGTAGGCTTGTGTCTTGTCTGCAACTCATTTAATTAATTTGTTGCCCTACTTGCATAACATGGGTTTGTTTGAGATATTATATGGTCATTCTCCTGTGTGGGATCATCTCAGGGTCTTCATCAATCTTTGTTTTGCCACTGCACTGCACTTAAAGGATAAATTTGTTTCTCGTTCGATTCCTTTGATTTTTATTACTCGTAATGTGAATTCAAGAATACGTCTTCCCATTAGCTCGACCACGTGTTTAGGGTTGAAGTTGCTTTCGGAGCCACTAATGATGCTCGGAGAATATTATTTGCTACCCTATTTTGTTTAACCAATTCTAATGTTGTTGTCGGTGTGCTCGTGCTTGTCGGTGTGCCTTTATGGATGTACCATTGGTTCTGGTTGTACCCACTCCTATCAGTCGTTCTAGTAGACTTGTTCATGCACCTGCTTGGCATCGTTAGAGACTTTGTTTCTCATGGGCTTCGACAAAATGTTGCACTAGATATAAATAATTTTGTTGTTATGGTTTTCAGTATTTTCTCGGGTCTCTTAACAAAACAAATGAGCCTTCCACGTTTACGAAGGTCATGAAATATCATTGTTGGGGTTGCGGCCGTGAAGAGTGAGATTGTTGCGTTGACAGACAACAACACTGGTGACTTGGTTGATTTGCCAGAAGGAAAATACGGTATTTGTTGTAAATAGATATGTAAAGTAAAGAATCATTCTCATGAAAGTCTTGAATGGTATAGGCTGGCTTGGTTGCGACAAAATATCATTCGTACAAATGATATCTTTTGTAGTGTGTGTAAATATGCGATGTAATCAAGACTACAAATAGCATAACGCAATCTCATATACAGGATTATCCAAAATATTATAAGAAAATGTATAATGATGGAATTCAAGAAGAGGAATCACACTCTCTCTCAATAAGAATAAAACTGAAATTTTAAGTAAGAAATCAGAAGCTCTGAAGCGAAATTATACAAGGCATGGATAATTGGAAGAAAAAAAAAAATTAGTAAGGTCACTTAATAATGAGGTAGATGTCTACTACTTTTTTAACTGTAAACATACCTCAGTACTTAGATCTTATTAAGATCATTATATGATGCGCTATCATACCTTAAAATAACTCCAAATATGATTAAGAAACCTAAATCGCATTCGGGAAAATAAAATAAATATTGAATCTCTCTTCTCATCACATTTATCTGCACAAATTCTAAATTAAAAGATAAAATAATTTTAACAATTGATTAATAATAGTTGGTTTCTTAATCCATCTTGATCTCTTCCTCGTAGCTTTCCCGACTTCACTCCTTGTTATCAATCCATTTGAAAAAGTTCAAGGAAACATATCACCTCTAGGAGCTCTAACGCTTTTGATAGTCTCACTACTGAAAATTTGGTATTTACCGACGAAATTAGTTTGTCGATAAAAGGTGTACATTCCGTCGCCAAAAATAATATTCGACGGTAACATATTTTTCGTTGGTAAAGATATCGTCGGTGAAAGTTTACCGACAAAAACGCGTACAAAATTTTTCGGTGAAAACAATTTTTTTATCGACAGATTTTTTGTCGACAAATATGATATTTTGTCGTCAACAACTTACATTTTTGCAAACAAAATATATTTCGCCGGCAAAGTCAATTTCGTCGGTAAATACCTATTTACTGACGAAAAACATTTCGTCATTACACGTCTTATGCCGATGGAAGATTCTCTCGGTAAGAGATTAACTCATTTAAAAAAAAAAAGTAGAAGAACAATTTGGTAAATTCACAAAGAGGGGAATTTATGATATTCAGAAACAAGATTTATACATTCAAGCACTACATTTGACAAATTCAAGAACACATTTAGTAAATCATCCAACCTTTTTGTCAATCTTGAGCTCTCTAATGTAAGTAGTTTTTCACTTGCAAAATCATCAACTCCATAAATAAATATACAAACATGAATAACAAAACTGTCAAAGCATATGGCCCGAGACAATAATGATAATTTGCTTATCTTCACAAATGCTCCAGTACACCGATCAAGATTTAGGTGCAAATTCTTTATTTCCCCAAATTCTCCAAATGCATTATGCACATCATCTTCTTGTGCCTCCTCGTGAATTCCGTTAACAAGTATAATCCATCCTTCAATGGTTGCATTAATACATCAAAGAGGCATTAGATTATCAATAGAATCACTACCTTCGTATGTGTTGCAACATATCTGTACAATCACAGCTAAGCCTCATGCTATATTTTTAGTTCTAAAACCAACAATACAACATACCTCTAAAAAACACACATCCTCATTCGGTTTACACATCCTCTAAAAAAACAATACAGCATACCAAATTTCAAAGGCAAAAGTCATCAAGTAACAATGTGTGCACAAAAGTCATCAGGTAACAATGTTAGCACAAAGTTCATCGAAACGTCCCTCGATAAGAAATAGACACAATGAAGTTCATGAAATTCGAATCACATTTGGTGTAATGAGGTTCGAACTTGGAATTAATCAAGATTCAAAGCATCACATATTGAGTTGTTCAGAAAGCAGCATGATGTGAACCATACCTTTTGTAGAAATCAGATCGAACTCCGGAGAAGATGAAGAAGATGCAGATGAATCAGCTGGAATCGATGCCTGAGTCTGTTTAGAAATCAAGCAAGCAACGAACCTTCTCCTCTGAGTGTAAGAACAAGAAACCTGAATCCAATAACCAGTGAATTTTGATGAAATCCTTCGCTGAGGAAAAGAAACAGAAGTATGGAATCGCGAGAGGCTAAACAACATATGAATCTCCACGGAGGCGAAGGAGAAGCGATCAGTTGCCATGCGAAATCACTTGTCGGAATCAGAGGTCGGATTGGTGGTCGGAATTGTAGGTCGACGAGGTCAGAATCGGAGGGAATAGAGGTTGGAATCGGAGGGAATCATCCGCCAAGTGGTGTTAGGATTCTATAGAGAGATGTGGAGAAGATGATGAACTCAAAGATTTCACTAAACAGAGCATTGTATTACATTGAATTGATGAATACAAAACATTAGAAGTCTTTATATAGGAAATGCTAGGTAGGTAAATAACAAGTAATCACCTAGACTAATCTTGATTATTCTAAACTAATCTTAAACATACTTGACTAGTGTACATGCTACACTAACATTCACCCAAGTTCTTTGTTTTTCTTGATTTTGTATTACTCTAACATTCACCTAGGTTCTTTCCTATTCTTTATTTTGGTCCTCAAACTTTTGAAAATTGTTGAATTGGTCCCCAAACTTCCCATGCTTCCTTGCTCATGTCGGATCCCAAATCAAATCTCGATCAAATCTCCAATCCAATTGAGCTCGCACACCTTCATCATCGTTGAGATACTCCACATTCGAACACGAGTTTTCAAGCTGAAATCCAGACGAGGAGGAAGAAGTCTCAGTCATGCCATCGCGGTGCCATCTCGGACATCTTGTCGTGGTCATATCGTAAAAGAAATAAGGGTCGTCCCGGTCATGCCATCTTGGTTATCTCGTCGTGGTCATGCCATCGCGGCTAAAACTAATCTAAAATCTGAATTTCAACACTCCAATCTTGTATAGAATCCAATGTAAATCAGCAAAAACTTGATTGTTAAAACTCCATTTAATCACACATTTTCACGACACCAAATCGGCAATTCAACACAAGTAATTCAATATTGTTTGTTGAGGCATTGAACCAGCAAGTAATTCAGCATAGAATCAACAAAGAATCCGGCAAAGAACCAGGTAAGATCCTCAACAATCCATAAGGCGCAGCAAAACATAATTTCAGTCAAGAACAAAGCAGCAAACAAAGTTTCAAACAAGAACACAGCAGCAAATCAGTTATGATCCTCATCAAATCATTAGCTGAAGCAAGGATCAGCAAAATTGTAAACACGTCAGCAAAGAATAACCAGCATCATACGTGAGAAATCAGTAGGAATTATGAACATCAACACCATCAAAGCGGATTTGAGTTCCGACGAAAACAGAGGAGCTTTGACCTCAGACGAAAACAAAGCAGCTTTGAGCCTTTCTTTGTCACATAAATATAGCACCAATGAATACTTACAACAGGTGATTGCTTTTAGCATCTGATCACAGGTATGATAATGTTGATTGTAGCTTGGAGAATAAGCTAATTCTGGGCAAATCTCAGTGCAGGAAGTGCAGATCAGAAGAACATAGTAGTTGCACAACAAAGAAGATCATAGTAATCTGTACCGAAAGGTTGATCCAATGTTGATGGATTGTTATCTGGATCGAATCTTGATGGATCCTGATCTAAATTGAAGAAGATTGTCGCAAGATACTGGACAGGTTGATGAAGACGATCACTGCATATGTTGCAAGACCGAATAGCTGCAATCAAATTTGTACTTGCCCTGAAGACTGAATACGATGCTGATGAGAAAGATGATCAACAACCGATGTGCCGATTGCTAAGCTACTACAAGAGTCAGCAACAAATGCACAGATTGTTGATGATGAATCAGCAAGTGGAACAACCGATCTGGAATTGGTGAATTCTCGCAGCAGGAGGTGACAAGGAAGACTAACATCATACGTGAGAAATGATTGAAGCTGCTTTCCACCGAATGAAAGTGATCTACACTAAATAAAGAGAAATTGATTTCCACCGAATCTTGCTGGAGGGGACAATAAATCCCACCAAAGGAAGATATGCCAATTGAATGTTGATCTGAACTGAACAAAACTGATGTTGATTCTGATAAGGAATGCAAGTAGAAGGTGGATGATTGTTGGACAAATGCAGGAGCTGATTTGAGGAATGCAAGGAGGATGTGAATGATTGTTGGACGAATGTAAGAGTTACTCTCCAATTGACAGCAGAAAAGCTGCAAGTCGAAGATGAATCGTCCCCAAACTTCCAATGCTTTTTTGCTTGTGTCGGATCCCACGTCCAATCTCGATCAAAACTCTAATTGAATTGAGCTCGCGACCTTCATCATCAGTGAGATCTCCACATTCGAACACAAATTTTTTAAGCTGAAATACAGATGATGAGGAACAAGAATCGGTCATGTCATCATCTCGGTCATCTCGTCGTGGTCATGTCGTAAAAGAAAGAAGGGTCATCTCGGTCATGTCATCGCGGTGTCATCTTGGTCATCTCATCGTAGTCATGCTATCACGGCTAAGACTAATCTAAAATATGAATTCCAACACTCCAATCTTGTATCGAATCCAATGTAAATTAACAAACACTAGGTTGTGAAAACTCAATGTGAGCACACATTTTCACGACACCAAACCGGCAATTCAACACAAGTAATTCAGACTTTTTTGTGAAGGTATTGTATCAGGAAATCACAGCATACAACCAGCAGACTATCGAGCAAATAACAAGAAAAGAATCAGGAAATATCCTCAACAATCCATTAGACGCAGCAATCAGCAAAATCAGCACAGAAATAGCACGGCAGTAGTTATCAGCATCCAGTAGTGGCATAGCAGAATTGCAACATTATCACAGATGATGATCTAGCATCTATAGAAGTTCAACAACAACATATAGCAGGATGTCCAACAACAACACATAATAGATCATCCAGCAACAGTATAAAACAAGGATTGGCGAACCTGATGTGCAAAATAGAACAACTTCATTCAGCACGATTCCACCTTCTGTGCTTGATTTCAGCTTCTAATTCTGGACGAATTTGATTGCAGTAACTAACAGCAATTGCAAGTGCCATAACCTGAAATATGGATACTTTGTCGGTGAAAATGCTGAAAAAGACACCCTCTCAGTGAATATGCTGAAAAAGATATGTGTATCTTCCAATCACAGAGTTCTGTGAATCTGTGGAAGCATAGAATTGGTGATCGATGTTTGAATAGGATGAAGTTGATGAGCTCAACTAAAGAACAAATCATGATTATCTTGTTGCTGGATCACGTTGGAGCAAATCCAAATCTCATGATGGTCTCCATGGAAGCAAGCTTACGATTGAACAAAGATGGTCGCAATATGGCAATAGTGATTGCTTCGAGGAGTTCGATTGAGCAACAACAGAGAATTGGAGCGCAGCATAAGTAGAGAATTGGAGCGCTGATAGATGGATCGTGAGCTACTGGATTCGGTGGAGTAGATGAATCACAACAAAGTAAAGTTGACAACTGGAACTGAACTCTCGGTGGACTAATCAGATTCGGTGGAGATCTTATGGATAAATTGCTAATGATTAATCGTAACAAAGCAGGAGGTGGATAACATAAAGCTGCAGCTAGAGCTGGAGATTGACGCTGCAGGATTATCATTTGAAAGGAGGCAGACACCTAGACGTGATGCATATGATCAACGTTTCTGCTGGAGATTTCCAAGGGAAATTTTCAACCGAATATGAAATGAAGACTGAATTCGAAGACCGAATTCCTAGAGATGTGTAGCGAAATATGATCAAATTCCTAATCGAACTAGCTCTGATACCATGGTAGGATTCTATAGAGAGATGTGGAGAAAATGATGAACTCAAAGATTTCCCTAAAGAGAACATTGTATTACTTTGAATTGATTGAATACAAAACATTAGAAGTCTTTATATAGGAAATGCTAGGTAGGTAACTAACAAGTAATCACCTAGACTAACCTAGATAAATCTTTATTATTCTAGACTAATCTTGAACATACTTGACTAATCGTGAACATACTTGACTAGTTTACATGCTACACTAACAGGGGGGTCGGTATGGAGACACTTAAGCTCCTTGTGCATCTGATGCTCAATCGGTGGGAGAAATAAGAAAAAAGAGAAGGAGACATAATTTTTTATTTTTAAAAAAGAGGGAGGGAAATTTCGCCAACAGAGTGATTTACCGACGGAATGTTTTTTGTTGGTAACATATAATCTTAACCGACAACATTTTTTCGTTGGTACAAATATATTTTTGCCGACGAAAATTGAGTTTCGTTGGTAAATTTTTTATAGTTTATGTATTTATTTGTCGACGATATATTAATATGGTCGGCAAAGACATAATTACCAACGATAATTACATTTCGTCGGCGTAGAATTGAGATTTTACGAATGCAATTTCTGAATTTTGTCGATAAAAAATGTATTTTGCCAACGAAATTTGGTATTGTCGGTATATTAATTTTTTACCGACGAAAATTAAATTTTGTCGGTAAGTTAAGATTTACCGACGAAATTATATTTTCGTCGGTAAATGTGAGTTTTCAAGTGTCTTGACATACCATACATATATTAATAGGGTGCTCCCTATATACATAAAATTTTAAGATTTATCGTATTAATTAAGAAATTAAAAAATTTCAGACTTGAATTTTCTTTTTACATTTTTCGTTAGAATACCGATGTGAATTGTGAATTGATAGAGCTTGATTTGAGAATATCACTTTTTTATTGAAGCTCTTACCTAAAACGTCAATGTTCATAATCTGCCAACCATATTTCACTCTATTCTTGAAAATATGTCATCCTTGTAAACCCCAAAGAACAATCATGTTAGGATTGTGCATAATTATGTTTCAATCAATCTAACTTATTTGAATAGACAAGAGAACAACACAAGAAGGTCATCCGAAAAAGGTGATCGACCCGGACTGAAATCAATAGGGTTGATTTATATCCTAAGACTTTGATCTAGAATGAAACTGAAAATTCAGATTCATCTAAAGGATTACACATTATATCTGAAGAACCAAATTTGATCACCTAACGCCCTTGCACTTGATAATCCCCAAAGTATGTACATACAACATGGAATGACGGTAAAATTAATTAATAGAATAAGAAACCACGTCATTGCAATATCATAAAATTCTTTGGATGATTCATCATCATACTATACCCAACATTGCCATCTATTTATATTATCTTTCCCATCCTTCCTTATTATTGGGAGGAGAAGGCTTGGGATTATTGAGGGCAAGCAATAGGTGGATAATTGTTATCTGAATCAGGTGGGGACGAACTAAATGCAAATATTCTTGTTTTGTCTTGATGATTGCGTCTCTTGACGGGCTTCTTCTTAAATTGATCGACACCTTCTATTCTAATAATGTTGATCTTCACGTCATCTGCAAATCGGACTCGCTTCATTTTCTTCCTCTCCTTCTTCTTACCATCTACAAACAAGAAACGGCTAGTCATTCAACAAAATGGATATGATTATATAATTCATAATGAATGAATACCGTATGAGCTTAAACAAGAACGTGGACTCAATCTTGGCCTCGGGAAAGCGAGGAGAAGTAGAGTGGTGGAGATGAAAATGGCTGTCGTCGTCAAGAAGACAAGGCCTCCATGGGATCCTCCCGACAACGAGGAAGATGAAGAGGAGGAAAACATGGTGTTCTCTTCGGGAAAGAGGAACAAATTACACACACGATTGACAAAGGTTTAGCCTAATCATCTTAAACCAATGCATACATCCTTTTAACCGTTGTTTTGCTAATTTGGAAACAAAAATGAAGCACTTTGATTCCATTTTAGAGTTCAATTGTTGACCGGGAGAGGATAAGAATTTTAGGTGTATTTATCCATACGGTTTTTTTCAGTTTCAAGAGTTAATTACCATCTTCAATATTTTTAGAATAAATATTTAAAGTTTAAACTCTGACCGAGTCTTTCAAGAATTTCATTCACATTGCTTTTTAGAAAATACATGTTTTTATTTGGTTTGAATTTACAGATTTACTTTTCGTTGGACAAGAAGGCTATAGTAATATCTGCCTTGCCACTCCTGAAAACGAGTTTTTTTTAATGATTTAACCCTTATTTTATAATTAATTATTAAAATAAGTCGTCCATTTTCAAAATTCCATCAATAACTCTAAATGTTAGGTTATGGTATGGGTATGACAAATAGCATAACCTTCTCATATTTTTAAACAACATACCATGACCATGACCATTACGGGTACAATTTTCAATAACATAACCATGAAAATAACTGTGGTTATTAACCATGCTTTTACCTGTATACCCATATTTATTCCACGTATGTAATATAATAAAAGACCGAAAAATTTATTTTAAAAAATACATAAATCTATATTGTCAACAATAAAAATATATAAAATAAACATCATGGTTATTTATTACTTGTATGTACAGTAACTTCCATTATTTAGTATATATTAGTTTATTAATAATAAATCATTTTTATTTTGATATAATAACCATGGTTATAACCATGAGTATTACTCAAATACCATAACCATTATGGGTAGAAAATTCATCACCATAATCGTACCACTCCATAATGGTATGGTTAACCATATTAAACTGTAACGGTTATAACCATGGTTATGGGTTTATCACCGCACCATTGTCGGTCATACTTCCAGCTAGGTCTGGGCATAAAAAACGGGTCTGGTCGAACCAAACCGTACATTTTATGAATCGTATCGGTTCTGAACTGGTTCGATTGTATCGGTTCTGAACTGGTTCAGTCGAACCGGTTCACAAACCAAATGATTTTTTTGCAAACAAATGGAGCGGTTCAGAAGAGGTACAAAAAATTGGTTCGCAAACTGTAAACCGTACCGGTTTTGCTAAAATATATACTCCTAAACCACTAAGGCAATGAACCAGTGAACCAGACCGGACGACTTCGAGCGGTTCTTTACTTCACTTCACTCCTTAACCCTAAATCAATTTGGCATCTCCTCTTCACTCCATTTGTGCAACCAACCACCACCCATCCTAGCCAAGAGCTCCTTCTCGTGCAGTGCAACCACCACCCACCGTATCCAGTGCAACCACCACCCACCATCTCCAATCGTGAGCTACGTGAGTTCCCGTCAGTGAAGACGAGTTTTTTATTCATTCTGACGAGGGTGTAGGCCTTAGACACATGCCACCATCTCCAATCATGAGCTTTGTGGCCTTCCAATATCCCGCCTCCGTGGCCCGGTTCGTCCTCTCCTAAGCCCTGTTGGGTACTTCCTGTCGCGGAGGTTGAAGAAGTACCACTCTTTCTCCCCCCCCCCCCCCCCCCTCTCATTTTTGCTTTATCTACAAAAACAAAAGAGAAGCATGATCCCATTTACTTGACCTAGCTAGCTAGTACGTGTATGTTGTTTCATTGTTGTTATACTTGCTTTCTTTGGTCACCAATTGAAGATGGATTGATTGTTATTGCTTCATTGTTGATTTCTATTGCTTCATTGAAGATGGATTGCTTGCTTGCTATGTTCACTCGAATGGTCTTCATTTTTTTAAATTAAGTGGTTCAGCTAAACCGGTTCATATAAGGTTCACTAGATCGGTCAAAATCTGGAGCAGCCAAAAATTGGAGCGGTAAACCGTACATGTTTTAAAAAGTGGTAAAGGTTTGGTTCTGAACTGGTTTGGCCCTGAACCGGATCATGCCCAGCCCTACTTCCATCCAACCTCTCGCTATCGAAGAAGCCACGTCGGTCTAGTGCAGCCCCCCGATGAAAACTCCCTGCCCTGATTTGTGGAAGAGGTGTGTTTTCTTCCCCCAACTGAAGTCGCTGTCATAACCGTTGTCACGCCCGCCACCGCTAGAAACTTCGTTATGACCACCCACTGTCGTCGCGCACCAAACCGGTCCACTATAGTCCCAAACCTAGATGAGCCCCCAAACCCTAATTTTTATAATTTGGGATAAATTATTGAATTGGATAAAATTAGATATAATTAGTGGTTAGAATGAGCAACTAGTAGTTATAATTCTAAGTATAATGAAATTGTTTGAAAGGATTTAATAAAACATGAAAGCGTAAAGAAGGTGAACAAGAAAAAAATCTCACTCCACTATTGTGAAACTTGTTATTTTGTACATAGAGAACTACATATATATAGTATAGAGATAACTATCTATATATATTGATTCTATCTATAAAAATACTCATACTACCTATCTAACTATATATATAATAAACTAAATATAAAGGGATAAACTAATCAATATAGATAAACTAAAGTTAAAGACTAATCTTGATTAATCTAGACTAAACTACATAATACTTTAACATTCACCCATGTTCTTTGTTTTTCTTGATTTTGATCCTCAAAATTTAAAATTTGCTGAATTGATTCCCAAACTTCCAATGTTTCTTGGCTTGTGCGAAAAATGTCAAATCCAACCCCAATATAGTCCCCAATTGACTTGAGATCACACACCTTCCATTTCCAACTTGATCCTTCGAATAGAACACAAGCACGTGGGTAACTACGGACGAACACGAAATTAAACTAAACTATTGCAATGCCGCCATGGTTATGTATGTGGTGCCCTCTTGGTCATCCATCGTGATCACACCATTTTAGGCTAAACGGCACAAGTAAGAAAAGTTTGATCGACACTTGAACTTGCAGCCAAAACTCGAAGTAATCTCATTAAAGACTTGCTTGTGCAAGAAACTTAATCACACACTAATAAATCTTGAACGAGCAACTTCAGCATCAAGTATTTCAGCATTTTTTAGCAATGAATCAACTCAGCAATTTTGCATGAATCAGTGCATAAACCTACGTGGGAGTCCTGTGGCGGCATTCGTGCCTGATGATCGGTGGTCCAAAGAGAACAAGCAAGATGACACAGGCGGCGGATTGATGGGAAATTGATTAGAGGCGGCTGTAATGGAAGAAGCTAAGGAAGATTAGGGTGGCGGTGGCTTGAGCATAAAGAGGCCCGACAAATGGCGACGACAGTAGATGAACGTGTGGCAGACGACGGTGGTTGAGCGGCGGCGACAGCGGTAACCCTAATTTCTAATTTAAGTTCAAAACCCTAATATCTAATGTATGGCTCTGATACGATGAAACGATTTAATAAAACATGAAAGCGTAAAGGAAATGAACAAGCAAAACATCTGACTCCATTATTGTGAAACTTGTTATTTTGTACATAGAGAACTACATATATACAGTATAGAGATAACTATCTATATATATTGATTTTATCTATAAAGATACTCATACTATCTATCTAACTACATATATAATAAACAGAATATAAAGGGATAAACTGATTAATATAGATAAACTAAAGATAAAGACTGATCTTGATTAATCTAGACTATACTACATAATACTTTAACATTGATGACTAATAATTATTTTTATAGATTCTTCAATTCAAATGGTGGTTATAATTTGTTGATATGGTGGTACAATCACTAACAATGAAGGCATTATTAGCTATATTGGAGGTAGTTTTGCCATGTCGTAAACCTCTTAAAGTATATCCCTAACTCAGTTGAAGGAACTTGTTAATGTAGCTTGTGAGGTTGGTGTGGATCTAATGACTTTGAACTTCATTGGAAGTTGGATAACTCGGTTTTTCCAATAAACAATTAAGCTGGATAGAAAGACATTTTTGGAATGAGCGAGAATTGTATGTAGATCTATGTGACTAGTATAGTTCCCCTGGCGATCCCTGTACCCTTTATTCCATCCCAAATTGAAATCGATGAACATATGGATACTGAAGAAGATGAAGAAACAGATGCAGGAGATGAAAGTGAAATAGGGGATCATACTCTTATCCCTAAGTATGATGCATTTTCATCATCTTCGGAGGAATATGTTGAACTTGATGAAGGAGGTATTGGTTGTCTGAATGCAGCACAGCCCAGTAGATTTAGACAACATCCCCTTGAGTTTACCTCCAGAGATTGGATGTACGGGATAGAATGTAATGACTAGGAGGCAAACAACTCATGCATTAGAGAGTTGAAGAGAGGTGAAATGTTTGATAATAAATCTGCACTTCAACATGTGACATGTAATGTGACATGTAAACAACTCTCGTGAATGCCATACAGTGAAATCTACAAAATCACTAAATCATTTTAAGTTTAGTAACGTAAGTGGTGGTGTTTGTTCATGGTCGCTACGATCTTGTCAAAGGCAATTACGTAGTTGAGAGATAACCAAAGTAGGCCATCCTCACTCTTGTACGAACACTGGGGTAATCCAAAAATATAGACAACTTGATGCGACTGTGATATCAGATTTGGTGTATCCTTACGTATTCAACAACATCGTGAGTAAAGTTTGTGATTTACAACAAGTTGTTAAAGATAAATCCGCGCAATCAGTCTCTTATCGTAAGGTATGGTACTCAAAACAAAAAAAATTTGAACAAATGTTTGGTTCACACGAGAGTGCTTTCCAAAGGTTACCACGCTACTACCTGAAGGATATGCAGCATTTGGTAAGTTGTTTTGGTCGTTTGGACCCTCCATTGAAGATTTTCCCACTGTAGGCCGCTGATAAATATCGATGCTACACATTTGTACGAAAAATATACAGGAAAACTATTCATTGTTGTTGCACTCAAAGCGGATAATCAACTATTCTCGTTGTCTTATGCTTTCGTTGATTCTGAGAGTGTCGAAAGCTGGACATGCTTTCTCGAGCGACTACGTCACTATGTTACAAAATATCATCGAAAGATATGCATTATTTCATATCGACACGCTGGCATTAAAAAAGTGATTGGTAGGGTATATCTAGACTCAGTTGGAGTTCATAGGTATTGTGTCAGACATGTGGGAAACAACTTCAATTCACACTACTGCACTTTCATAATGTGGAGTGACACATGGTGGATCGGGTAATGCTGCAATTCGGTCTCTGTAAACCTATCCCAGAAGCATTCCAGGATTGACAATATTGGGATAGGTTACACAAAATACGATGGGATAAGAAGATACGTGAGCCATGGGTCATACGCCATAAGGCATACATACAATTGTGGAACAACCGTGGTCTGCATCTAGTTCATCAACCAGAGATACATGTAGCTTGTTGTTAGTACTTGGCATGGTACTCAATGATTACATTTACATTAATCAGAGATGCAAGACCATTGGTACCAGTTGGCCTAGATGCAGACGTAACGCCGAACATGCACTTCACACCACATGAGAACCACATGGCCTAGATGTTGGTAAGTTTTTGGTGTATATAAATTCAACTATAATTTTTATTATTTGGTGTACTTATGAATATTATGTTTTGGGGGTATACAGATGTTACACGTTATTGCAAAAAAATGATGAAGACAACAATCGGGAGATCAAAAACGTATGTGGACGAGATTATGAATGTTTGTCGGTTCTCCCACGACATGACTAGGGACCTATCGGGGTTCAATCAGATGATGGAAGAACCGGTGTCATCTAGTGAGGATAAACAGTAGAGTGTACAAATCAACGAGAAGATATGTCTCAACATCAGCAATATCCACCACCTTCAGTAAACTCAATTATCACAAATTGATGAGGTGCAACCGAAAGTCTCTAGACGAAAGAAAATATGTTAGTTAGGGTTCAGGCTAGAGGGGGACATCTGGTAGTAGTAGTCAGGGTGGTAGTCGTAGGTTTTGGATACCTTAGATGATAAGAAACTTGGACATATGTGTGTATTATTATATTTTGTCTAAAATATATGAAAAATATTTAGTTATTAAAAACCGTTTTAGTAACTTTCTGTACTTTTTTTAATTAAAAGGAGCTAAAGAGTAGGTATTTATATGTTTATTTAGCAAAAACAAAATTGGCTCTAAACGCGAACGTCGTTCACGTTTACAATGTCTGGGATATAAACGTGAACTGCGTTCGCGTTTTGAGTCAGATTGGTAAATTTGAATTTTAGAAAGTTGTTTTGGTAATTAATTATTAAATAAGGATTAAATATGAATAAAAAATACGATTGATCACAAGTGTTAGAACAAGTTACTAAAATTGCATGTGAAACTTGTCATGACTTGATCCTAATTGTCGGAGTTTGATTCAACTATTTGTAAAAAGGGATTTTGTGGAAGTATTTATCTGAATCTCTATTTAATACTTCAATAAATATGATGTACATTGTAATAAATATTGAAGGTATATCAAAATAGGAGATGCATACCATATTTATGTTGGTGGGGCACTAACAATGATGTTAATGATGGATTGCTTAACGTATCAGTGCTTTCCAAATGTCTCTCCCTGTATATAAGAGTAAGATGAGATTTTATACCTCAAGGGCACTTGACTTTATCTAGTTGCTCGCATCTACATACGGTCTTGTTGGAATGCCAAGTAATAAGTGGTTAAACGTCAGAGGAACGCCTAGTATTCAACACTTTCCCCCTAAAGTTCGAGTGAAAATAATTTTACGATCGATTTTTACCATTTTATAAGTTTAGGCAACCGTTATTGGTGTACGCCTTCGTTCAATGATTCTCTGAGTTTTCTTTAGGCAGCTTTCAGCCTTGGCGAGATCTCATTCAGTGAGCCTTTTAATAATCCTTGCCTTACTTATTTCAATGGGTTCTCCTTTTAGCGAGTTTTTCGGATGCTTTGGGGTTGCTTTTTGGCTAGCCCTCTGATCATCCATAGGTCATTTTTTGTCTTCAAGAATTTCTTGTACGAAGTTTCCCGTCACTTATAGGTTAACTTTGACGAGCCTTTCGACTGATCTGAGACTACCTTTCGTAAGCCTTCATATCGTTCTCATGCTGCCTTTTCGGTGAGCCTTTTGTGTGGCAAACTTTTGAGATTATTAGTGTTCGTTTGAAAGGTGTTCATTGAGTGTTAAATGTTTCGAGAAATAAAGTATGAACCAAAAGAACTCTTTATATTAGGTCGTTGAGGCGAGAATTAAGAATGATCTTGACCCACGCAACATTCCTTAACACTCAATGAGTCATAACAACCCTTTCATACTTTTTCCTTAATAATTCACACCATAAATTAAATTAAGAATTTGACTAATTAATTATAAAATATATAATTATCCAATAAATTTTTCTAATTATTATTAATTGAAAGAAATTATCTCAGTTGAATAATTTGCCCAAAAAAATAGAAATTAGGTTCCAATAATTAATCCCAAAACATATTATTATTTTTTAAAGTTCAACTAGTAGTAATTAATTTGACCAAAAAAAAAAAACTAGTAGTAATTAAAGATAATTTACTTCACAATCCGAGTTCCTAATTTTGAAACACTAAAAGTGGTAACCGAGGTGGCTAATTAGGTGGAGTGTGGCGGCTATAGTGGCAGTTAACTGACATAGAGGGTGGCAACCTTGTACAGAGAGGATAGAACAACGACGACACGATAATCCGCGGAGGGACTCCTACAACAATTTAACACATGAGAGAATGCGACAGAGAAGTTGCACGACGAATTGCAAGATTAAATTAAAGATAGTAGAGAAACAAAAGGGGTTGGAGAGATGAATACGAAATTATATACATTCTACTTTTGGATAGAACATTTGTCGCACTCATGAATGCCATTCGTGATATATAGCAAAAGGAAGTTCTATATGTGAATTTAATTCACAAATTTAACTCAAAATTTGGTCAAACGTAAATGAGATTAGTGGGTATGCCTATATTTATTATTTTGAAAACCTGATACTTATGTTTTGTATTAAGTTTTCATATTGTTGTTAGTTAAAAAAAAACAAATTGTGAATATTTTTATGCTTATATAATAAAATTGTAAAGCTAAATTGATGACTGTATTTGTGTGATAATGATTGATGTATCTGAGTGAGAGTTCTCCTTGTATTATATGTATGGGAAAAGTATGAAATTGCACCCGGATGTTTGCAATTTTTTGTCATTGGACCTATATGTTTTTTGCCGCAATTATTTACACCCGTATGTTACATTTTGTTGGTCATTGCACCCAACGTTAAAAAATCCAGTTAAGTGTCACGTGAAGGGCATGTGTCGTCGTTAAATTTGAACTCATGCCATGTTAAATGACCAATTTACCCCTAAGGCAAACCATATAGTGAAGGTCTCTGAAAATCTTAATCCGTATTGCCTGGACAGGTGAGATTGGTTTCTCCATCTTGATTCCATTCGGTATTGTTGGCTAGCTAGTTGAAATCGTGTTTATGGACCTCTCTGTGACCATTGAATGGCGTTCGTTGTCTCTGTCAATTTCCATGCGTGACTTGTGAAGCATAGAGCTGGAAAAATGATGTTCGTCATTGAAAAAATTCTGTTTTATTCTGTTCATTGAGGTTTCATAGAAGTCTGATTCTCTTTTCACTTTGGGTACTGCTGGGGAGATATTAAGCGTTTATGTTGGTTGATTGGAGATTCTGATGCTAAATTTCTCTATTGTTTATCCTAATCTGGATTATTTTTCAAAGATTTCGAATTTTGCCAGGAATTGGGTTGTTACACGTTTAATTGGACAATTTAACAATTATCTTTTACTGCTTCCAATAAATATGGATCATTAGTAGCCTGTAATTATGAATTTGAAGAGGCTTGGCTGAAAGCTTAATTCTTTAATTAAGGTGAAGAAATCACTGAAGTGAACAAGGAATTTCTGCAAATTGCTATTTCCTTTGACCACAGTTAATGAAAGAGAAGAAATTGTCTAAGCTTTGTTTTGGCATGAAATTTTAATGATACTGCTTTATCTAAGGATGCATAATGGCATAGTACATTATTTTTTGGAGAAGGTGCAGATTTGCTTCTTGTATAGTAACTGCCAATACCTTAGAATGTCTAAAATGACTTGACTAGAGCATGTGCATCCCCTTCTCGTTGTTAATATGAGTTGAATAATGAAACTCCCCATGGTCCTTTTTGGTCTGTGTACCTACTACTTATTTCTGAGAGTTGCAATTTTGTCTTTTCTAGTACCAGTATTCATTGACGTGATTTTTAAGATTCAGTGTAATTCTTACAAAGATCGTAGTTCAGTTAAAGCCCCTATATGGTTTTGTGCGAAGATCTACTCAGTGACAGTATGTTTGTTAAGTGCACTGATGTTTTGTGGTATGTTAGGTGCACTGATGTTGCGGTGATGTCGGTAGCTTTGTTTTGAATGGTATTTGGTCGGGTACAGTTTTGTGTTGTGTTCAAACAGTTTTGCTAAAACAGGTGTTCTGTTGGATTATGTGTGTTCTGTTGAATGATATTTGATCGGGTAAAGCTTTGTGTTGTGTTAAAACAGGTTTGCTAAAACAGGTGTTCTGTTGGATGATGTGTGTTCTGTTGAATGATATTTGGTCGGGTAAGCTTTATGTTGTGTTAAAACAGGTTTGCTAAAACAGGTGTTCTGTTGGATTTCATGCCCATACGAATGGGTGCTTTCACCAATTTTTAGCAAACATAAGAGTGGAAACAGCAACTACACATGAAACATCAAGTACAACTGAATAACGACGTTCATAACTTCTAGGTCCACAAAGTGTTCATTAAACAAACATCAAGTACAATTGAATGACAACGAACATAACTTACACACTATACAACAAACGTTTTAAACGTAGCTACATCTTCAACATAAGTCCAGCAATAACGAAAAGTAAGAACACTATAACACACAAATGTTGCTGATTTCTGCTACGTAACACAGAAATTTGATTGTTGAGTTCGGATTCCTTTGACATAAACTTGGTTATGGTTCTCCTTCCATACACACACATAGGTGGATCTGCCCAAGCAAAGAAATCGCAACTCCTCTTCAAAGAACTTGATGGCTTCATAGTAGTAACAAGAAATTAGGGTTTCAGAAAATCCCAAATTGGTTCACCGTATACCAATCGGTCATATAACCGCAATTAACACAAGAAATTGACTTCATTACCTGGTATCTTGGACATGCAAAGATTTGTGTATTTCTGTTTTGTTAGGATAAAAAATGGACAACCAAAGTTACGACTTGACGATTCACTACGACGGTGTTTTTGTTGAGGAAGAAGAACGAGAAGAGCATTCATCATACTTACCACCCATGATGTACAAACGGGCTGATTCAGACCTGGGAGCTTCAAAGACGCGGTGTCACAGGTGTGAAATGGGAAGAGTTGGAAGACGCGGTGTCACAGGTGTGAAATGGGAAGAGTTGGCTGATATGAAATGAGAACTGGCTTTGCCAATTCATTAATAAGGCTGGGGTATTTTCGGTATACCAGGTCAGATATATGGCACATGGACAGCACATGCCTGATATTTAACGGTTTCTGTCAGAAATGGATGGAAAGGCTCAATTACAAACAAGTGTAAACATATGGGTGTAAGAACAAACATCATGGGTGCAGTTACCAATTCTTGCAAACATCCGGGTGCAATTTCATACTTTTCCCTATATGTATTGATGTTGCCATCGTAACCAACTTTGAGCCAGTTTGAGGTGATGTAGAACTGCATCACAACATGAACCTTTCTGTACAAAATTTTGAAGGATGGTGTCCATCAACTCGTAGTAGTGCCAAGATCCGATGGTAGACGATGCTTTCAATCATGTATCAAATTACCCAGATCCACAAATAGAATAGGAGCATAAGAAAGCAGATTCTGTCATAGATACCAAATTACTTACTAATAAGAAAGCAGATTATGTTGAACAAAGGAAACCCATAGATATCAGTTCACAACTGATATCTAAGGGGGCAACCAAGTAATATTTATTCCTCCCAAACACAAACACTGGGAAAAACACAAAACCCTAAGTTGTGAGGATGGGTGGCATGTAGTCAGATTTGGTACCCAGGATCCGAGCCTTGGTGTCAGGGAAAAACTCAAAACCGGGCAACTCCGTGATTTGACCTTCACTGGAGATCCCAATCGGGTAGCGGAGGAGATGACCAGGCAAGTCGCGTTCGAGGGACTTACTCGAGTACAGATCCCAATACCTGTCGGCAATTCGGTTCACTTTAGAGATACATTCCTCGCTGTCAGGGTGAAGGAACGAGTCGTCGAGCATTCCTAGGTGCTCGTACCATAGGGACATACGGAACCCATGGATTTGGCCTCGAGCTGGCTCTCTTGCTGCCAGGTGGTGGGGTTGGTAGGCTCCCATGGCGATTTCTGAGTCTCTCGCGCCATCCATTGACCTCTGGTTGATGTTGGCAGATCCAACAATTATGTACTCGTCGTCCACTGAAGTCAAGGAAATTGGTGAAGTAACGGAATACAATAAAAACATTTATTGGTTGGAGATTGATATGCGATCCATCCTTTTACAGGCGCAATACTGATTGGGGAGATGTGATTGGTGGAATATATGCAGTTATAGTCTCAGACCATGCAGTTAATCTCTCTTACTAGGATAGGACAGGATTTAGAAAGTGAAGGATGAAATGCTAGCTATAAATGTCAAAACCATAATGGAAAGAAATGAGCATGATATAGAATTCGAACTAAACTTACCAATCATCATCTTGGAGTGAACATAGATCATGAACCGACGAGCTTCTTGAGCTCTGAGGTAATTTGAATCAGGCTCTGGTGCTTCAGCAGGTACATATTCTCCACTCCTCTTAACTTCCCGATTTCCGAGGCAGAAGAACGTCAAATAGTTCCTTGGATCCTCCTCAGTACCCTTTGCATTAAGAGCTTCAATGATATCCTTATACATCATCTCCAGTGTCCTCCTCTGCCAGTCCAATATTGCCTGCACTGATCCACTCTCTGGTATCCCCTCAGGCCACATCGGAACCACGACATATACAGTGAACCTCTCACCTGCCGCGATTTTACTGCATATTTTGAGAGAAAGCTCCTTAGGGATCAAATGCAGTGCATTGATATCCTCAGGCTTGATATCATCGGCTGCCCAGGCGAAGGAGCTCCCAAGGAAGTATTGATTCTCAATGTAGATGAAATTTTTGGCACGGCGAATGGCGTGGATATAAGCATCTTGAATACTTCGATCAATAATGTTATCTTTACCGCTAATAAGACCCGCCTGAGCAGCTTCTTCTGGAGATTCAGGGAATCCAAAAGCAGCTCCACCGTCGATTGATCGGAACAACTGGACGTTCCATCTTTCAGGGTCGTTTTGGAACATGACTGGAGACGGAGGGATAATGACACCATCGAGTTCTCTCAGCATCAGGAGTATATTCATTCCTCCTTGCTTCCTCCATCTCTGCTCGAAATTATATAAGACATCCCACGCAATGGGTCCCTCAAGTCGTGAGTGGATGTCGTGCCACGGCTCACGGGGTCCTCCTTTGGTGATGGCCCCAGTTGCAAAGTTGGGCTGGTGGAAATCGTCGTTGTGAGCAGAATCCAATGTCCTGAACAGAGAATGGAAAGGGGTATCGTATCTTCCATCACAGAGATCAAGGCCTCCAACAAAACTCACAATCCTCCTCATCTCAGAGCCTCCACTCGGCATCTCTCTGTCCACTACAATGATCTTCTGGTGATGGGTGAACATTGTAGAGATCTGTAGATCCTGAACGATGCTTCCTCCATCATCAGGGTTTCTGGGGCAGAGGAGACAGTGAACATCAGTGCCTTGGAAGAAATGCTCGGTTTCCTCATCATGGGTAGCCATCAGTCCATCCCTTTTAAGTAGTCCGACAGATGTTCTGTCGTCCCAAACAAGCATCAAAACCCTAACACCTTCACATGCCTTCCTTTTAAGCAGCTCTCCTAGGGTTACATCTCCCCCAGGTTTTGGCCTTCTTGAATCTCTGATGATAGAGATCTCAGTGTAGACGGACCAACCAGTGATGTAAATCAAGTGTTTTGCATTACTGATAGCATCGAAAACATCTTCCCAACACCTGTGAGGCTCATAGTTCTTACCTCCAGCAAGAGGGATCTTCGGGACAAAATTGTCGGGGACATGAGCATCTTGATAAAGAGAAACCTTACACCCTTGTCTCTGTGAGAAGAATGTGTATGGAACACCAGGAAATTTCGCACTTCTAATTCCCTTCCCAAAGTTCTTGTGTTTGTCGACATCAAAGAATTGTAGCTTCACATGGATCTTCGAACCTGCTTCTACGGGATTTTTTTCTTTATCAAGGATTTCGACCCATCTATCCACCTCTTCCCCACTTAAGAGATCACCCACTGGAACATAGGCTCTTCCGATGAGAGATGCACCGATGGGGTTGTCATCCTTCACAGTGAAAATGACATTAGAAGCCACATGGGCGCAGTAAACGTGGAAAGACTCGTACCACCGAGGATTGTTTGGGTCCTCTAGAATTCTTGTGCGGCCAACTCTAGCCTTTTCTAAATCAATAGTTGCGTAGAGTTTGGTAACTCCTTGGCCAATGCCAACAGTCTCTTCAATGTTAGCCATAAGCTGCAAGACAATTTTTTTCCAAGCCAGAAACTTTAGGGTAAAAAAGTTAAAGAGTGTCAACTAAGTATATTGATAACAAAATGAAGATCTTATGCTGCTTCTCCATAATGCATAGATAAATTTGTACTTAAAATAAATCCTGTAGTGGAAATGCGTATTGCTTTTATACACACTGAACAGAACAAAAGCAGATGATAGTGTGAAGTGAACTGAATTTGGTCAATGTCACAGGCTCTAGCCTCTAACTACAATGAAAGAAAATCACTCCGACTTATAAAAAAAATATGAAAAATAAAGTTGAAGGATGGTATGTTTAGAGGAAAGCTTTTGATAAGGACAAGTTATCACAAGGAGGCTGAAGATTTAGTTGGCAAGGAAAGGATGAAATATCGATGCTTATCTGTGGGGTAAAAGACACTTATAAACCAATCTACAAGGCTAAATGAATTTCATGGATGAAATGCTCGAGAAAGAAAATAATCATCAACCAAGATAACTAAGGATGAAAAAAACATTGCATAAGAACATGCTTGTTGTTTTTTATATTTTCGATAAGAGTCTGTGACAGAAATAGAAAAGAGCGTGACACCCAAGTGACAGCATTCTAATCTAATATATGTGACTAATGGATATACAAACAGAAGATTAAATTAACAAATACAGGAGAACCACAGATATTGTTCAATTGTTTGTGTTGAGCCAGGTACGTCGGTTCCATACACTAGTTTGCCTCGTGTAAAGCAAATGTTTGGCAGGAAGCATAAGAAATTTATAGCAGGGAAACAGACATAAAACGGACAAGCATCAAAGCAAAAAGTCCTAGTTAAGAAGATCCCAAACATAATTAAAAGATACCCAACATCACAATTACTTTACATCCATGAAAAGACTAGAAGGAGATAGCTCCTAGATAAAGGGGTTAGTTGATATATAACAGTAAAAGTATAGAACATTTTGCTGTACTGAAATTTTAATGCATCATTTACATGAAATATCCATTTTCATATTTGAACTAAGTTTATAGACGTTGGATATCAAATGTATCTCTGTTATCAATTTCATCCAAGTACTACAACAAGTATTCAACTTTCTACCTTGAATAGAAATTAACAATCTTAATGTTGTACATACCGGAATCAATTCAGGAATCTACATGCCACTTCTAATCTTGTATCTTATACTGAACAGTAAATTTTCGAATAAGATTTAACTTGAGAGATTTAAATAGCGTTTATAATCCGACACTGGTTGAGCTGACATTACCTTGCGGAAGAAGTGAGGACCTTCCCCCGTATGAAGCCTATCAACCTCATAGATCGTGACATGAAGAGTCCCGTGCATGAGTATCTGAGCCATTTCTCACCTGTAACAAACCAGCACCACCGCAGACGGTTCAGAATCAACCAATGGAATCTCAAATCAACCAAAACCATCGAAAATGTAATCAAATCAACTAGATCACCAAGTTCCAGGCACCTAAACAAAATTGCAACATGCGCTCGAGATCTTGCAGAGGAACAGACATCACCGAGACTAAAAAGAAGATGATATTGAGGAGGAGAAGGAGTCTGAGGAGAGGAAGCCGGGATCGGAGAAGAGAATGCGGAGAACGGAAGTTGTCAAAGAGGACAGTGTCTCTGATCCGATAAATACTGAGCAAGTAGAGTATATCACTCGAGGCAGACAGTATTTATATATATGGATTGAATTTTATAAGATCAAATGAACGAACTGGCATAACACGAGTAGGGAGTGGAGCGAAGTGGAGTAATTCATCAGATTTGAAAAGAATGCGAGAACGTACGTACGTACTTTCATGGAACGTGACGTGCATCGGACTAGAGGTTCAATTTGGGTTAACCGCCGGATTCGGGCCGACCCAACCCAGCTCGTTGTACTTTGTGGATCAACTCGGACCCGATCCACCGTACTGTGCGGGTCAGCTTTCGCGACCCGGATCTGACCTGGCGGGTCGACCCGTCTGACAAAACAACTAAACAGGGCTAAGGCTTGTTTAGTTGTACAAATGTCGATTGTCGAATGCATTGGTGTTGTTGGAGCAGTTGGACATCCACAGTGGACTGCAAAGCTGGAGACATGTGCAGTAGGGGAGAGCGGTTCCGGGTACCCTGTAAATTTAGGGGTTCCCGGAACCTACCCAATTTAAAACTGGGTATTAAATTTTGGAACTGGAACCTACCTGTTTAATTTTGGAACCGGAACCAACCCAGGACCTGTTTGTACAAACGGTTCCGGGTACCCTGTTAGGAACCGAATCGGAACCTCGGTTCGGTACTGGTTCGATACAGGGTCCGGTTCGGTTCCAGACGGTTCCGATTCCGGTTCAATTCCAATTCAGGTTTAATACCAAATACACAATCCATTTCAGTTCTAAAACACATACAATTCTAAGTTAAAGTACAAACCAAATAGTTCCCAAATATACAATTCCAAATTACAGTCCAAATCACATTTCAGAATCACTACATTGATTCATAATAATGTAACAAAACACACAATTCCAAACACAAAACGTATTTCTTCATGTACCAATATTTTCCACGTCCATTATTCCACTAAGATCTATGAAAAAAAAAAAAAAAACGTTAATAGACAATCGTTAATACTATATTACTATGTGATATATAACCAAAATGAAGTAAATAAGTCATGAATATAGAATATTGAATAATGAATACCTTGTTCATATTTTTCAGCATCTTCCATGTATTGCTCAATTGTAATAGGCAATGGGGATCTTCTAAGCCAATCTTGAGTACAAATTAAAGCTTCCACAAGATTCACACTCAGTGAACTACGAAATTGATCAAGCACACGCCCCGATGTGCTAAAGGTTGATTAAGATGCTACAGTAGTGATCGAAATTGCTAAAATGTCTCTTGTCATCATAGCAAGCACCTTATACACTGTTTTCTTTTCTTTCCACCAAGACAGTAAATCAAAATCTTTTTTTGTATCCTTTTCACATTTCTCTTCAAGATACCTCTCTAAATCATTTTGGGATGTCACGTCAACGTCCATATCATTCTCTTATCTTTGATGGATCCATACTATCAACAAGAGGGACACAACCATCACCGACTCTACCACCATCACATGGTTCATAAGTATCGACATCATCAAAAAGATCATCCTGCATCTCTAAAGAGTTCATTTTTTTCTCATAAAAAGCATAGAGACGGTCTAAAGCACTTTTAAATTGAGCAACCATGTTTGCAACTATCAAGGGATCACTGCAGATCAACCCGCAGCAATATTCAACATACTTCAACTTATGTCGAGGATCTAATATGGCAGCAATCAAAACCATGACATTTGTTTTCTCTATTTTTCCGTAATACTTGTCAAACTTCTCCCTCATTTTCTCAGCCATTGACTTGAGATTGTAATTAGCATCTTTCTCCTAACTATTCAAAGTTGTCAGTATGCTTACAATTTCATCAATATAATTATCAGAAGTTAAATACAAACTTCCTGAAATTCTCTTGGTAGCTGCATAAAAGTTCTTCAAGAACAATGTCAATATTCTCGCATTCTCCCAATCCTCAACACTAGGAACATTACCATCAAGTTCCTTCACAAAACCTACTTCATCATCATCTTCAAGCCTTAAGAATGCTTGTCTAAATTTAAGTGCAGCTTCAAGCATAAGATATGTAGAATTCCATCTAGTAGTGACATCTAGACAAATAGATCCTTTAAATGTGATTCCTTCCTTTTTATGCATTCTTCAAATGTCTTAGCTCTAAGTGGAGAACTTCTAACATACTTAACCGCATTACGAATGCGAGCAATTGATTCATTGATTTCTCTTAACCCATCTTTCACAATCAAGTTCAATATATGAGCTGCACATCTAACATGAAAAAATTCACTACCTAAGACAAGTACACTTTTCAGCTTATTTTTCAAATACCCAACAGCCACATCATTAGATGATGCATTGTCTACTGTAAGTGTGGATATATTATCTCTTATCCCCCAACCAAGAATGCATTGCTCAACCATCTTCCCAATATCTTTACCCTTATGACTAGGCATCACAACAAAGTTCAGGATGCGTTTATGCAACTTCCAGTCATCATCAATAAAATGCGCAGTGAGACACAAGTAACTTTGATTTTGAACGGAAGTCCATATGTCAGTTGTTAACGCAATTCTTGATTTCATCTTATTTAAGTGCCCCTTCAAAATAATCTTCTCACTAGCATACAGTTTCATGTAATCTCTAGCCACAGTGAACCGTGATACATGCTTGTATAAAGGTTGTAGTGTTGAAACAAAATCCTTAAAACCTTCTTTCTCAACAATTGAAAAAGGTTGCTCATCCACAATGACCATCCTAGCAAGCATATGTCTACACAATTCTTGATTAAATTTCCATGTTCCAAGTGTATTAGCAGCAAATTCTTGTTCCAAGTGTCTACACAATTCTTGTTATTAACATCAGTAGATTTCATTGGTTGGAAAGTTCATGACAGAAGCTTATGTGTCTTATCAACATTATCAGGATATTTGGTACAATTTTTCAAGTGCTTCCACATAGCTGATGTACCATTACTTACATGATATTTGATCCCATCATGACAGTAATTGCATATGCTTTCCTCAAACTTCTTCTCAGCATTATAAACCTTTTTATAATGAAACCATACCTGAGATCGACTTCTTTTGCTAGCCCCATGCTTATGTTTCATACTTGATGACGGTTCACTACTTGTTATCGATGCAATAACGGGGGCAGTATTTGTTCCCGGTCTAGTTGCAGAATCAGATTCGATAGCATTGCAACTAATTGAATCGTTGTTATTCATTATCTGTCACAATTCACAAACAAATAAGATTCACAAATATATTATACAACATCTATCTCAGATTCAATCTCAGATTCAATCTCAAATTCAATCTCAGATTCTATATATATATAAGGTGCATCTATATCAGGATATACAACATCTATATCAGGATATACATCATCTATCTCAGCATCTATATATAATTATATATATTTGTTTATCTGCTACATCGGGTGCTTTGTGTAATGTTTGTATGTCTTTTGTTTTTTATCACGGTCGTATGTCTGTATTGGTTGATACAGATTCAGGAGTACAAGTTTGAGATTAATGGACCATGGGATGAGGCTAGACTCTGTTTCGACATTACTGATTAACAAATAACAGCAACAATGTGTCTGAGCTTAGAATTATTGCTCTTGTTTTGGTCTATCATTGACTTTACTCACTTCTGTAAGTAGAATATACTGAACTTAATAAGCTTTACTTTCAACAACAGTACACAGCAGCAACTAGATGATTGAAACAGATTCTGGAGAAACAGATGATTGAAGATGAACAGATGCTGGAGATCGACTCGAGAGCTGGAGATCGAGGGTGGAGGCTGGAGAACAGATTCCGGATCGCCGTTGAGTGCGTTAGACAGTCTAACTCTAACAGAGAGGCAGAGACTATCTGTATCTGAGTATCTGATTGCTATTAGGGTTTTTATGAAATAAATTATTTTATTTTAATATATATAGAGAGAGAGAACCGGTTCCGGTTCCTTTAGGGTACCCATATAGGAGAACCGAAATCGGAACCGAACAAAGAGGTTCTTAATTTTTTTTCCCGGAACCTACCCGATTTTAAAAACGTCTACCCGGAACCTACCCGAAGTGTTGGTTCCGGTTCGGTTCCGGGTCCAAATGGGTAATTTGCTCACCCCTAATGTGTAGTGTGTGGTTGTGTGCTACCTCTAAAACGAAGCGGCACTAGAGATGGGAAGATTCCCTAACGACGCAGTAAGACATCTGGGCCAACGCACTAAACGCAGAAAACACCTGGACCTCCAAATCCTTGTCGGTTGCCACCTACGCTAAGAAATTTTCCATCAACTCTACAACTTTCATGTGCAAGTACATTCAACCAAAGGATAAACCATAAATCAATATCCAACCAAAACATCAAAATTATATAATTCCCTTTAGCCACGTGGCTTCTCAGTTTTTATTTTCATTTGGAACTGATTGTACATGGATATTTTGGACCTGATGTAAATGTGAACATGTCATCTCTATTTTGTGTTTGGCAATTGTCGTCATACATTTGTTTGAAATGCTTGGCTATAAATTCTAATGTGTTGGAAATGGTTCGATGTTTATGTATTCTCTGTTTGGGTATGCTTGGCTACGAGCATACGATGATTAACAATTCGAAAAGAGTAAAACGTTAGCATTTGTATCAAAACAACCATTTACGACGGATTGTACTTGTATCCGTAATTGATGCTTCATATACAATTTAACCATGATAACTCTGCAGCCACAAAACACTTTCTATACAAACAACTTTCACAGTAGTTGAAAAATCATATTAGCATCAACTATGATGAACAGGGTAATATTTATTAATGTTGTACGTGCATCGACAGATTACTTATGACGTGGTCTAACTTTTTGTCCATCAAAATTCATGCGTCGCTAAGTATGTGTAATTACTTTCAAGGAAATGTTGTAGTTGAATAACGTATATTGCCTCAACGGAATGTGATGCAATATACAACAAATAGGGAAAACAATACCCTAATACTAATACCCTCATTCTACATATGACATGTGTAGAAACCTTAAATCGGCATTACTCTCAAATAACCATCGACGGTAATTACGCATAAACAGAGTCGGCATATTAGCGATGCTAATTATCAAACCAACTATTCATTCCAGCCACGGCAAATCTTTAGTGTCGGCATATTGTCGTCGTGGATACCTTTAGCCATGGGGCCTATTGGCAAGACTGTTAGCATCGACACGGGGTTTTAGCAGCGCTAACAGTGCTTCCGGCAATGATGATTTCATCGTTGTAGAGAAAATTTCTTGTAGTGTTGGGCTTGGAAAAGTCTACTTCCAGATAATAAAATTCTGGGGTTTGATTTTGTCCTAAGAGCTCGCGAGCCCATAAAAAAGGTCTCGCTACGGTGTGCATCATATGTTAATGCACCATTCAACCATAACTCGTTGAGTTCATCTATCAATGGCTGCAGATACACGTCAATATCATTTGTTGGGGCTTTTGGACCAGGAATCAACATTGACAATATGTAATTGGTATCTTGCAGGCAGGTATCCGGTGACACGTTGTATGGAATCAACACAACCGGCAACATGCTATATGGGTGACTCTTGTCACTGTAAGGATCGAACCCATCTGTAGCTAATCCAAGACGAACGTTGCGTGGCTCTGCCCCAAAGGCAGGATTCACGTTGTCAAGTTTTCTCCATGCCTCTGTATCCGCAGGATGTCGTAGTACTCCATCTTTTATTCGGTATGTAGAGTGCCAGTTCATAGATCCTGCTGTTTTAGGAGACATGAATAGTCTTTGCAGCCTAGACGTTAGTGGAAAGTATCGGAGTACTTTAACGGGAAGTTTTCCACCCTTTTGCTTAGATTTCTCCGGACTGTTCATTCCTCCTGCACTTTCATGACCTTGAAACCATCGTGACTCACCACATATTGGACACGCATCAAGATTGACGTATTCATTTCTAAATAGAATACAGTCATTTACATAAGCATGTATCTTCTGATAGTCCAAACCTAATCCGGATATAAATTTCTTTGCCTCATAATACGACTTAGGTACTGTATTCTCAGGTGAAGTACTTTACTCAGCATACGAAGCAACTCATCTGCGAACTTGTTAGAAACCTTGTACAGAGCCTTTAGATGCAGCAGTTCCACTAAGAATGACATCTTGATGTAGGATACACACCCTGGGTATAAGCCTTTCTCACAATCTTCTAAAAGCTTATAAAAATGTCCTAGCCTCTGCATTGGGTTCCTCACCTTCATCATGACTCATACCACCCAATCCATCAGTTATCATATCTTCCATTTCTTCACGAGATGTGGCAGTCCTCCTGTTAGTAATGCTTTCTTCGAATTTTTCTCCATGGTCCACCCATGTAGTGTAACTTTGTAGTATTCCATATCTTTCCATATGCAACTTCACTGTACTTATCCCCAACAAATACATACCAACACAATTATGGCATGGATAATAGATTCTCTCATCCTATGACGCACGCGAATAGGCAAAGTCCAAGAAAGAGGTAACACCTGCCTTATATTCCTGACTTTGTCGATGTTTGGTCATCCAACTTTTATCCATCCTTAATGAGTCTCTGTTTAGAAATGAGAAAATATTAAAACCAATATCACAACGTATCATGTAAGTAGACACTACTGTTTTTCACCCACCAAGTGTTTTACAATTGCTTTGTCTAGAAAAGGGAATTATCAATTCTGTTACAAAACTGAGATCCTATGCATAGTCTTTGTTTAAAAGCAGTTGTTAACTGCTGTATAATTATGTTGATAGAAGCTTTACCCGAACCCATGATAATTAACCAACTTTCTTCAACGACAAATTCAGTTAATTCTTTTACTGTAACAGAGTAGCAATCGTACAGTGTGCATATACTTAACCAAAAATTCAAACAGACAATTTGTAGTGAAATGCAACAGAAATTGGGAGAAACAGACACATTTTGTTATGTCTACATTCGGCAATCGCTTTTGTACGAATCAGATAAGCTGATTAGATAAACTGTTATGTCTAAACGGACACACAGTCACTCAATTCGTTAACCGATTAGATAAGTTGCTCTTTACGTGATGTACACAGAATTAAATACATTGACAACACAGCAGCTGGGTGAATTTCATTGTCTTAGCTCAAAAAATTAGACGTCAATTCATAATTTGAGGAGTAAACCGTACATTTTCGTAATGCTGCAGGAAAAAGGATGACGATGCAGGGAAGTTAAGTGAAGGTTGTCTCGGGGTGAAAGTTGGGAAGGTTGGGTAGATCGGTTGTGATATGAATTGAAGGCTGTCGTAAATAAGGTATGCAAAGCAACTTCGATCAATTTCTTTCGGTGTAATTACGGTGAGATTGTTTATGGAATCGCTTCGAAGTGATGGTGTCGGGGTGATTCAAAAGTTTGGGTTGAGGAAACGGCTACGTAGGTCATCTGCTTCAGCTGCTGGTAAAATCCGAACTGTTCTGTTAATTTGACAGGTTGGTATCTGAATTAGTAACGGCTAACTAAGTTTTAAATACGCAATTACTGCGACGCTGTTAACATATATATTACATCAACAAATATTGACAGTAAAACAATGAATCAGACATAGCATTAATACATGATGTTGTTGATGTATATTACCCTTGGATACGTATTTGTCAAGAATTGTTTTGGAACTGACACAACTAGTCGCGGCAAAAGTACACACTAAAACATTGTTTAAGCTACGACAAAACGTCTGACTCTAAAACAACTCTATTCCCTCGAAAAATAGTGTTAACACAAAACATGCTTATTAACAACGACTACCTAGCGACAACACAATATTTTCGTGGTTGTTGAGGCAGATTCTTGTAGTGTATGTCATTTTGGTACTTTAGTTTGCTTTTTTGAATTATTTTTACCAATTTACCGAATTGCTCGTTTTGATCATACTTGGACAAAGCGATTACATGCATTTTCTTTAAATTAAATAAATTATGTACAAGCATTTTTTTTTCTAACATTTACGAGTTAATTTAAAATAAATAAACAAGATGAGGATAAATCTAATCTTGCTCAAGAAATGGGTTGTTTAACTTTGGGGTCGTTTTAAAATGTGTCAAACGTATGCGAATGATTTTCAAGATATAAAGCACGTTGGACTAAATTCTAACACTTTTGAAAGTTGTAGTGAGTCCAAAAACGTTCAAGGACCAAACTACAATTATAAAGAAATCAAACTCAATTGGAGACAACCCTTTTAAAAATTACAGAAGTAGTCCTAAACTATTTTGGATTTATGTGTGACACTTTGAGAAGTTGTGGGATGTTAGGTTCAGGGACCAAAATGCACACTCTTTAAAATCCCAAAATGACACGAAAGTCCACGAACCGAGTTGTAACCTTCATTAAACTTTAGGACTGACCTAAATCAATTTTTAGTTTTTAGTTTTTAGTTTTTTTTACAGAGTAAAACCCTCAATAACTTTCACAAATGCGTAAAATGACGCTAAAGTTATACCGAACTTAAAACTGAGTACGATTGTTATACAGAATATAACTATTACCACATAACATTGATAAGATAAACTTCGTTCACATTAGAAAACATAAATACAATATTAAATATGAGAGAGTTATATCTAAGTTATCCAAGGATTAGATACCGTACGAGGAAACGAGAACGATAATCACCATTTTTTCCCGATTTCCTCTAAAAGAAATCTACCTAACTCAGTATTGTCTTTTTATGCTTTCTTTCAAAATTCCATTCGTTTTATAGGAGTTTTTTAAAAAAGTAGGCACTGTGCCAAAACAATTTGAAAAAGTAAATATACTGAAAAAATATTTAGCAGAATGTATATAAGCGCTACTAGGGGAGAGTTTTTTACAACGTGCGCTACTTTGAGTAGCGTTTTTTTGTTTTTTTTTTTACGTTTTTGACTTTTTTTGACGATTTGATGTTTAATTTAAAACAATATTATAAAAATATTAAAACATATTTAAAATATTACAGTAAGTAGATATTTTAATTGCGATTCAAATTATGCAAAAAATATTAAATTTGGACTTACGGATTAACTGTCGGCTCTGCCGTAAGTTGAGATATGAAAATTTGAATTAAAACAATATAACTCATACCCTGTAAGTCCAAACTGACCACGGTGAACATCATTTATGTCGTAATTCAATTATCTACCTAGAGTAATTTTTTTATTAGAAATACAATGATTTTGTAACCTAACATCGCTTGTCTTAAAATTTGACTGATATTATCAAATGCATTAGGTGAGAAATTTAATTATGTACTTACTCAAAAAAATCAAAAAAATTAAAGTGAGTAGATAATATAATTACAAATTAAATGACGTTTATATTTTGTTTTTAGACTGACTGTATAATACGATATAATAAGGAAGTAAATTACGTATTTTATTATACAGTCAGTCTAAAAGCAAAACATTAACGTCTAGTTAGCGTCATTTGATTTGTAATTAAATTATCTACTCACTTTAATTTTTTTTTATTTTTTTTGAGTAAGTACATAATTAAATTTCTCACCTAATAGATTTGATTATTTCGGTCAAATTTTAAGACAAGCGATGTTAGGCTATAAAATCATTGTATTTCTAATCAAAACAATTACCCTAGGTAGATAATTGAATTACGACATAAATGACGTTCACCGTGGTCAGTTTGGACTTACAGTGTATGAGTTATATTGTTTTAAGTCAAATTTTCATATCTCAACTTACGGCAGAGCCTACAGTTAATCCGTAAGTCCAAATTTAATATTGTTTGCATCATTTGAATCGCAATTAAAATATCTACTTATTGTAATTTTTTAATAGTTTTTAAATTAAACATCAAATCGTCAAAAAAACGTAAAAAAAAACGTCACTAGGGGTAGCGAAATTCATAAAAGTTTTGTGGGAATGAATGAAAGATTTTAGATATTCTTAATGTCTACTTGTTAATGAAATTTAGAGATTTTAGAGATTCTTAATGTCTACTTGTTAATGAAATTTAATCATTTATAATTTATAATCTTGACAATTATACTTATTTATTTTACTAAATGAGTTGAAATACTATGTGTTTTAACTCAGATAGTATATATATATGGGAGTGGGTTGCTCAAATAACCACTTTCCTAAATAAACATAAAAAACCATGAATTAAAATCAATCAATTATATAAACACACTACTATCCTTACTTCCATCCAATAAAGGTATGAAAATGAATCCGATTACATTTACATAATTGCTCCCCTTTTTTCATATTTTAAATAATGAATTTTATTTCATTCAAAAACACCATCGCGCATAACATAAACATCCTATTTAACCCTACAAATCTTTATGGAGTCCACCATAGCGGTAATCCTTTGCAAATATATTCAATTATATATTATTTTACATAATATAATATAGTTTATGAAGTAACATCTTAAAACGTTTGGTCTTATGTACGCAGAAACAAATTGCTAGGGTTGTTTTGGTTTTATGGATGATGTTGGAATCCATTCAAGCTCAAAATTTCAACGTTATGAGTTATGGGGCGGTTGGGAATGCACAAGTTGATGACTCTCAAGTGTGTATACATATACATTTGGATTGAAGTTAATTAGAATTACTTTGGAAAATTAATAGAATTATGATGTTAAGTGTTTTTAAATGTTATAATCAGTATATATTATGATTATTTATTTTATAAAATTTTTAGGTAAATTGAAATATTAGAATCATCAAATCTCAATATATTTGCTTCCACGTGAAATTATAGGCATTTAGTAAAGCATGGGAAGCAGCGTGTGGAGCCACAAGCAATCCCATCCTTGAAATACCTCAAGGAAAAACTTTCTTGCTTGGGCCAATAGTTTTTGCAGGTCCATGCAAATCTCCAACCATTCAAGTTCAGGTAAAATGAAGTATCTATTTACAAAAAAAAAAAAAAGGTAAAATGAAGTATCTAATTAGAATTTGTTAATCTATATGGTCCTTCACTTATTCTTGATTATTGTATTTTAAAATTATACAAATACCTTTCATTTCTTTTAACTTTTTTTATGTGATAAATAAAGTTATGAATTCATTTTCAGAAATACGGTCGGATTTGAATCCCCTAGTCAATTCATTGTCGGCATAAATCATTTTTTTTTGTCATTAACTATTTTTTAAAATATATAATTCTACTTAATTATGTGAAAAATAATATAATATATATCACTCTCAATAATTCTGAGGGATTCACATAATTCTGAAATTAAATCCTTATTAGTTGGTTACGTGACTCAATTAGTAATTATTCTGACAAGAAAAAAATGATATTTTTAAAATATTCTAATTTAAAAAACATTTTTCTTTATTTGAAAATACATGTGAAAAATGTTTTTAATAACCTAAAATTAAGACGTATATGTTCATTTACACGACGCGCGAGTGTGATTTGAAGTTCTACTATTAAAACAATTAGTTCTACTATAGTTTTTTATTTGTTGGTTGTTTTCTGTTTTATTCTTGTGATTGATGTTGATTCGAAGCATACTCTTTTTTTCCCTGTTACGGGACCTTCCCTCTAAGATATGGGAATAGTTATACAACATAACGGATGACATTGGTATAGTGAAAGTTCAAAATTTGTATTTTTTATATCGTTTATTTTATACGGTGAACCACACCATCATAATAGTTACGGTTACGCTATTTGATCCATAAATGTAGTTATAACTATAATCACGGTTTTAATCATAATCGTATATAAATAATAATTTATCATGTAAATAAATTTTAATATGTATGTTGATCTTAAATTAAACTCGAGTATAACTAAATTAATATTTTTGAACCATAAAGTCCAACATTTAATTAACAAGTGTTAGAATACAATATAAGATCTTCGAATAAGAGTAAATGGATAAAATAGTAGTTAATAACTGCAATTATTAATACGGTTATCACATTGAATATCTTACCGACACCATATGCCAATTCCAAATGAGCGATCTGTTTTATCATTTCACCTAAAGCTGGAAGATGAATTTTTACTCTCTTTGGTATTACTAGATGGATGGAAATCTTGTAGCTCCCAGCAAGACATGGAGTGTCGACTCGCATGGGGATGAAGCTAGTTCGACCTGGATAGACTTCAGCAGCCTGAACGGCCTTGTGGTGACTGGAAGCGGTCAAGTTGATGGCCAAGGTTCAGCATGGTGGACTGCGTGCCCTACCCCTGGTCCCAGCTGCAAAAGACCTACCGTAAGGACTATATACAATCCCATCGATCATCCATATCATATAAGAACCCTAAATAAACAATATTGGATGGTTCCTTTGAATATAATGAATGTGTAGCTTAATTATGATATGCATATATATTACGTAGTCGCTCAGATTTTTGAAGTGTACGAATCTGCGACTGGAGGGTTTCAAATCCATTAACAGTCCCCAAAATCACATCTCATTAACGGGATCCAGTGGTGTTCATGCGTCGTCACTTACACTAACAGCTCCTCCAACAAGCCCTAACACAGATGGCTTCGATATCTCTGGGTCGACCAACGTCATAATCCAACACACCACCATTAGCACAGGTACATCTAAGCTTCTTCTTCTTCTTCAAGGAGGGAGGGTTCGGATTATCAAAAGATAATACACATTAGTTAACCCTAAGTATGTATGTATTTTGAACTTTCAGGCGATGACTGTGTTGCCATTAACACCGGCTCCTCCTACATTAACATAACTGATGTAGCATGTGGTCCCGGTCATGGCATAAGGTGCTTTCCAAGTAGTATATATATATATCCATAGATTATATATCATAGTGGAAACCCTCCTATTTTTCTCAAGTATTATGGTTGAATCGTTCTTGTTGCAGCGTTGGAAGCTTGGGGCTGGATGGAGCATATGCTACAGTCGAAGAGGTCCATGTCAGTAATTGCAGTTTCTTCGGAACCCAAAATGGAGCTCGGATCAAAACTGCGCAGGTAAGTAAATTTAATTTAGTCTTCTTCTCAAACCATCTTGACTTATTTACTCCACTTGCAGGGAGGTTCGGGCTACGCACAGAAGATCACATTCGACAATATCATACTCGATAAAACGGATAATCCCATCATCATCGATCAATTCTACTGCCCTCACAATTCCTGCAAGAACCAAGTAATGAACTACACAGACTCGAATAAATTAAGCATCAATAATGATATTAACTTGACTAATTACTCATGTTTTTTTTATCTGTTTTAAAATTAGGAAACGGCGGTGAAGATCAGTGATGTGTGGTTCACAAGGTTCCGAGGGACATCTATGAGCTTAAACGCCATCACACTGAACTGCAGTGCGACGGTGGCGTGCACAGACATTCACTTCAATCAGGTCAATATAACTGCAGCGGAGCCGGACAAGAAGTTATACGCAGACTGCGCCAATGCCCATGGAACCTCCAACGACACCAATCCACCAGTCAATTGTTTACTCTCTTCATAGTTAACTTATCTGAGAAAGGGGAGGGGACTTACCCCCTTTTACTTATAGCTACAATGTTATTGTCTAATGGAAGGGAACATATATATCCTTAAAAGAATATTTTTTGAACCATTTTAGATGTAATAATAAATATATGAGGAGTTACTCGAAATGCTTCATTTAATAAAGATATATAACCATTTTAGATGTAATAATAAATATATGAGGAGTTACTAGAAATGCTTCATTTAATAAAAATATATAAAGTGTCTCTCCTTCTACAATTTTAAGCAAGAATAATAAAAATATGGGAAAAGTATGAAAAAGATATAATATGTTTGTTTGTCTTGTAAAAGTGACACATTGCTTGTTTTTTTTATGAAACATGTTTGCTATTGTTGATTTTTTATGAAGTCCGTTAGTTTCTGTAAAAAACTGTCGTTAACTCCTCACATGTTTTGCACGTGACATCCGTTCAGCGTGAAATTCCTCAAATGCCCATGTCTTCTTTCATTGATTGATGTTATAATAGAAGTTATTCCACCCCTTTCGTTCCCTGCGTCTCCAAACTTCAGAAGTGACTGAACGAAGGCTTCTATCAACAACGATGGGAAAGCATAAGCAGCTTTTCACAAAGTTTCAAGCCTCATGACTTATTTACTTGGGATACTACTAGGAGTTACTCGCTTGACCATCTTTGACTGCTATTCCAGAGAGGGAAAGAGAGAGGACAGGGCATGGTAGGACATCATTTAAGAACTTGTAGTAGGAAACCAACATCCTAAAATAAGGAAGAACTAAACATGGAGCATAAAAATGGAGAAAACATATTTTCCATATATTATTTCTTAGACATCTTTTCCATATATTATTCCTTAGACATCTTTTTCATATATTCTTCCTTACACTAAGAATAATGTTTTAAGCATGTTTCTAGGTCCTATGTATTCTATATATCTATATATAATGCGTTGTAATCTTCAAATGAATAGAATGTGAATGTGAGTTATATATACAAACATGTGTATTAAATTCAATATGGTATCAAAGCCTTGTTTTTTCGATCAGTTCATCTACCGATCACCTGTTTAAGTAGTCGAGTCATGTCGGAATCAGACGGAAGAGTCAGTTCCGGTCAGAAACCAGCCTCAATAGTCCCGTTGGCGGCTTAGCTGGCAGCTCTGGCGGCTCAACTGGCAGCTCTGGCATCTTAACTGGCGGTGACTGCGAGCACTTCGACATAATATTTCGGAGCGAGATTCGTCCAGGAAAGCGAAGCTGGAGGTATTGGCAAAGCTGGAGGTATTACCCAGCAGATTGGAGAAACGTACTTCCCTACTGAGAACATTGTACAGGGAGGCGTGGCTTGCATGTGGTCTCCAAGAAGGATCCATGGAGGAATTGGGGTCAATGGTAATACTTCAGAAACTTTTCAAGAAACTTACGAGGCATCCCTGGGTAGTAGCTGCGGGAGAAACAAAGGTAATTTAGGGTTTTATGGGAAAAAAAAACTAATTACAGGTTTGGTCCCTCTAATTTAGTCAAATATTCAAATCAGCCTCATAAGTTTGATATGTGCACAAAGCAGCCTAAAGTGTATCTAACAAGTGGTCCAGAAGAAAAAAAACGGACAGTGGCTCTTGGATTCGGGTGCTACGGACACGATGACATTTGATAAAGGTGACTTGGTGGGACGCACCAATCCTACTCGGACATGTATTCAAAGCGTGAACGGTGAATTATCAGCAGTTTGTGGAGCGGGGTCGATAGAAATCTCGACGTCACTTAAACTGAATAATTGTCTTTATGTCTCTGGACTTTCGAGCAAATTGATTTATATAAGTCATGTGACTAAGGAGTTGAACTGCATGGTATTGATGTATCCGGGTTTCTGTTTATTACAGGATATTCAGTCCGGGAAGACGATTGGGCGTGGTACTGAGCGCGGAGGATTGTACTATGTTGATGAGGTGGCTCAACACGGAACTGCAGCGCTAGCTCACGGGACTGTTGGCAGACAACAATGGATGTGGCACCGACGGTTGGGACATCCATCTTCAGGGTATCTCCACAGCTATTCCCTACATTATTTCCCCAGCATAATAATTTCTCGTTTGACACATGCATTTTATCTAAAAGTCATAGACAGTCATATCAACTTTCTAAGACTAGAGCGGATTCAGTTTTTTCCTTAATTCATTCAGATGTGTGTGGTCCTGCCCCAATTTCCGGGTCTTGCATGAATAGTAATGGCTTTTAAGTATTTTGTGCTATTTATAGATGATTGCTCTAGAATGACTTTTCACCTGCCCCGGGAATGAATGAATCCCGTAAGAGCTTAATCGAAAAAATGCCAACGAAGAGAACATAAGAAAATCAAACAAGTCTGGAGAATCTTCAGGTAAATCACCATTATCGGATTGATGATCCTATGCCAAGAACGGTGGAATCAGGGGTGGAGACGAACCACATTTGTACTCAATCTAAGCAATAATCGAGAAAGGCATGTAAAATGACCATGGAATGAAAAATTGACCTCCAGTAACGTGAATGGAGAATAAGAAGGATCGAACCAATTTGGTTAATTAATATTGAAAGTGGTTTAAAGTGGTTTGATTATATAGGTTTAAAGTGGTTTAATTTGAATTTAAGTATAAATCAGTATAAAAAAATCGAGTTGATTCGAACTAAATTGAACTACTATTTTGAACTGACTTACTTGAGGCCTAAAACTGGTATGGTTTTGATACTAATTAGGTTGAACCGGTTAAACTAGTACCAGCCATACCAAAACTGGTTCATTCGGTTTAACCGATTTTTTTGAACAAGCCTATTAAAAAAGATGGCAATAGTGAATAGAGTATTGAAATGATTCAACTTTAATTGTATCAGTATTCCATTAAAATGTTTGAACTCTAATCTATGAGCGTAGACTGATTTAAGTCCTATATTTTTAATCTAATTATTTTTCTAAATATTAAGGTTTCTAACTAATTTTTTTTAGTTAGCGGTGTCTAAAATATCAACCTCTGTCGGATTTTGGTCGGACAATTAATCAAATTTTAGGTAACCTTAAAAAGGCTAATAATTGTATTATTAATAAGGGTAAATAATTAAACCTTATTAATAATAAGTGAGCTTCTAAGAATAATTTGTTACATTCCAATTTTTCTTTTAACTTTAAAAGTTTGCTGAAATACCTAATATTTTCATCTGATGATAAAATGACTTTAATTTTATATAAAGTGAAATAAATAATTTACAATTCAAAAATTATTCTAAATACAACATAAATTATAATAAAATAAATAAAGTAAACTATAAACCAAAATTACAAAATCTAAAAGGAAAATTCTATTTGCACACCATCGAGGCATCGACTACTTTATACATACCACTTTTGTTGAAATAATAAAATGCGCTAATAAATTTTTACATATTTATCTTTACTAATTTAAAAAAACATTATGAAGTCAACTTTAACACAACAAATATCTCTTATTATGTACCGGTGAGATTACACCCAGCAGAAAGTGATGTAAGAAGCTATTGAGAAACTGAATCGACGAAATTCTAAGGAACTGAACTCGAAACCTACAAACCTGACCTTGGAAACTTTTCACCTGCCCCGGGAATGAATGAATCCTGTAAGAGCTTAATCGAAAAAATGTCAACGAAGAGAACATAAGAAAATCAAACAAGTCTGGAGAATCTTCAGGTAAATCACCATTATTGGATTGATGATCCTATGCCAAGAACAGCGGAATCACGGGTGGAGACGAACCACATTTGTACTCAATCTAAGCGATAATCGAGAAAGACGTGTAAAATGACCATGGAATGAAAAATTGACCTCCAGTAACGTGAATGGAGAATAAGAAGGAACAAACCAATTTGGTTAATTAATATTGAAAGTTGTTTAAAGTGGTTTGATTATATAGGTTTAAAGTGGTTTAATTTGAATTTAAGTATAAACCAGTATAAAAAAATCGTGTCGATTAAAACTAAATTGAACTACTATTTTAAACTGACTTACTTGAAGCCTAAAACTGGTATGGTTTTGATACTAATTAGGTTGAACCGGTTAAACCAGTACCAACCATACCAGAACTGGTTCATTCGGTTGACCCCATTTTTTTTGGACAAGCCTATTAAAAAAGATGGCAATAGTGAATAGAGTATTGAAATGATTAAACTTTAATTGTATCAGTATTCCATTAAAATGTTTGAACTCTAATCTATGAGCGTAGACTGATTTAAGTCCTATATTGTTAATCTAATTAATTTTCTAAATATTAAGGTTTCTAACTAATTATTTTTAGTTAGCGGTGTCTAAAATATCAACCACTGTCGGATTTTGGTCGGACAATTAATCAAATTTTAGGTAACCTTAAAAAAGGATAATAATTGCATTATTAATAAGGGTAAATAATTAAACCTTATTAATAATAAAATTATTATTGTGCAAATTGCCAGTTAAAATTTATTTACTATGTGAACTTCTAAGAATAATTTGTTACATTACAATTTTTCTTTTAACTTTAAAAGTTTGCTGAAATACCTAATTTTTTCGTTATGATGATAAAATGACTTTAATTTTATATAAAGTGAAATAAATAATTTACAATTAAAAAATTATTCTAAATACAACATAAATTATAATAAAATAAATAAAGTAAACTATAAACCAAAATTACAAAATCTAAAAGGAAAATTCTATTTGCACACCATCGAGGCATCGACTACTTTCTACATACAACTTTTGTTGAAATACTAAAATGCGCTAATAGATTTTTACATATTTGTCTTTACTAATTTAAAACAAAAATAATTATCAAGTCAAATTTAACACAACAAATATCTCTTATTCCGTACCGGTGAGATTACATCCAGCAGAAAGTGATGTAAGAAACTACTAAGAAACTGAATCGGCGAAATTCTAAGGAGCTAAACTCGAAACCCTAAAAACCTGACCTTGGAAACTTTTCACCTGCCCCGGGAATCAATGAATCCCGTAAGAGCTTAATCGAAAAAAAGCCAACAAAGAGAACATAAGAAAATCAAACAAGTCCGGAGAATCTTCAAGTAAATCACTATTATCGGATTGACGATCCTATCCAAAGAACGGCGGAATCAGGGGTGGAGAGGAACCACATATGTACTCAATATAAGCGATAATCGAGAAAGGTGTGTAAAATGGCCATGGAATGAAAAATTGACCTTTAGTAACGTGAACGGAGAATAAGAAGGAACGAACCAGTTTGGTTTATTGATATTGAAAGTGGTTTAAAGTGGTTTGATTATATAGGTTTAAAATGGTTTAATTTGAATTTAAGTATAAATCAGTATAAAAAATCGAGTCGATTCGAACTGAATTGAAACTACTATTTTGAACTGATTTACTTGAAGCCTAAAACTGGTCTGATTTTGATACTAATTGGCTTGAACAGGTTCAATCGGTACCAACCATACTAGAACCGATTCAGTTCGGTTGAATAGAGTATTTTTAAATATCTCTTGTTCCGTAGCAGAAAGTGATGTAAGAAGCTACTGAGAAACTGAATCGACGAAATTCTAAGGAACTGAACTCGAAACCCTAAAAACCTGACCTTGGAAACTTTTCATCTGCCCCGAGAATCAATGAATCTCGTAAGAGCTTAATTGAAAAAATGCCAACGAAGAGAACAAACGAAAATCAAACAAGTCTGGAGAATCTTTATGTAAATCACCATTGCTGGACTAACGATCCTTTGCCAAGAACGGTGGAATGAGGGGGGAGATGGACCACATGTGTACTCAATCTAAGTGATAATCTAGAAAGGCGTGTAAAATGGTCATGGAATGAAGAATTGACCTTCAGTCATGTGAACAGAGAATAAGAAGGAACGAACCAGTTTGGTTTATTGCTAGTTAAAATTTTTTTACTAATTGAACTTCTAAGGTTAATTTATTACATTCCAATTTTTCTGTTAACTTTAAAAGTTTTCTCAAATACCTAATTTTTTCGTTATGATGATAAAATGACTTTAATTTTATATAAAGTGAAATAAATAATTATGGGATGTTTAATACAATAATATGAGAGTTACTTCACTAATTATATTTGAAGTATATAAAAAGTAACTAAAATTAGTAGTGTAGTAGTAAAACTTTTAACTAGTATCTAAGAGATCTAGGGTTCAAGACTTACTAGACACAAGATTTGTTTACCATTTTAGACTGTAATTTGGTAATTACGAAAATATAACGGTAAATTTAATAATTAATTTTCTTAAAATTAGTAAGAATAAATATATAAAAAGTTATTAGGGCATTTTAGTCTTTTAACAAAAGTTATTTTTATAAAGTAGTCGATCGTCTGCCGATCATCTGCACGTAGAATTTCTCAAACTAAAATATATTTACTTAGAAGAACTCAAACAGGGATAGACTAATTATGGTCTTTGTTCAAAGCATCTTGGCGCATTTTCCTTGTTAAATACATTTTTGTTTGATTTTTTTTAAATGTATATACAAAGATTTTTGAATGTTTTCTTTTAATATTTGTGAGTTATAGTCAATTTATCTTGATTCTTTGTACAATTATTTAATATTTAATTTGAGAATATTTAAAAAATTATATAAAATCTATGAAATCTATCAATAGTAATAGTAAATTTGAACGTAGTTAGATGTTTAACCCTAGTAATATTTTGGGTTATGGCCGAAAAACAAATGAGTAGGACCCCTTTACTGCAGAATAAACTGGCCATATGGTGAAATTAAGGTGAAACGGCCTTCGTTAATTTAGCAGTAGGGCTCAAAAATTGGTCTCGCGGCCTCGCCTCGCCTCGCCTCGCCTCGCCTCTTCTCTTCTTGTCCTGTTCAACTCAGATCGGAGTTTCAGCGATGGGTTTCGTCGGAGACACCGTCGATTCAATTAAGTCCATTCAGATCCGTCAGCTCCTCACCCAAGCTGTCAGTCTTGGTACGTTCTTTCGCCCAATCTCTCCTTTTCTGTGTTTTGCCAATTTTTTTTATTATTGGCTTGGGAAGCGTAAAGCTCAATTATTTCGATCCATTTTGGTAAAGATCGGTATCAAACGTTGAATTGCTGCTCGGAATCTGGGTTATGTCTTGCGGAATCAGTGTATTCGAGGAGCAGATCTATTGAATTTGAAATGCAGCACATTCAGCTTCTTTGTAGTGAACCAAGCTTAGCTTTAATGATTTTTTGAGGATCTTGGATGTGCAATTTGGTCCCATAAAGGTTTTGCTTTCCAGTGTTAAATTTTCAATATCAACTTTTCGTATGATTTAGTGATTTAAATGTGTGAGAAGAAAGTAATTGTAGCACCAGTTATCCCACATTGTTTCCTGGCGGAGATTGCTGGTATATAATGGTTAGAATAATGGGTTTAGAAAAATTAGATTGGTCTAGTGCAGCCAATCACTCGGGTCAGGTCAGAGCGTTTCAGATTTTGAATGCAATATGCTGAAAACCGGAAATCTATCTCCAACATTGGAATTGACTGTTAATTGAATCTTTTTAATACTTAAATATCTTATTTTGCTTAGACAGACAGGACATTTATGTTGGTCTGTTTACCGGATTTATACACAGGTATGATTGTTACTTCCGCTCTGATAATATGGAAGGCATTGATGTGTTTCACTGGTAGTGAATCTCCTGTTGTTGTTGTTCTATCTGGGAGCATGGAACCTGGGTTTAAGAGGGTACAGTTCTGGAATCTTTCTTTTGTTTTTCTGCACTAAAATCTTTGAAAGTCCCATTCATATAGATTTTGAGCTCATTTTGCATCTGGATTGTGTGACGATGGGAATCTACCGTGATGTATGCAGGGGGATATACTGTTCCTTCACATGAGTAAAGATCCTATTCGCGCTGGAGAGATTGTTGTTTTTAATATTGACGTGAGTGTTTTCTCCTGTCTGTGTGATTTTTTTACCGTGCAAGTTTGACAATTTCTTTGCGCTGCGATGGTCAGGGTCGTGAAATTCCAATAGTGCATCGTGTAATCAAGGTAGGTGAACTAACTACCCTTGCTGTCTTCATTATTATTATTTGTTTATTAAGGATCTTAGTTCCTTGGAGGAACTTTGTTTTATCAAATTCATTTTTACAGGTACATGAACGACAAGATGGAGAGGTGGATGTTCTTACCAAAGGTTAGCTTTTGATAATTGAGGATGAAATATTGAGATCATACTTTTTTTTATTCTACATGAATTGCATCTGTTACTTGTCTTGGCTAATCATCTTTTTGCTTCTTCTTTTTTACTGCAGGGGATAACAATTACGGTGATGACAGACTCCTCTACGCTCAAGGACAGCTATGGCTTCAGAGGCACCATATCATGGGCAGAGCAGTGGGGTAGAAAATACTCAACTTTGGAAATCACTCGTTAATGAAAGTTATGAAATAAGATTCATTGGATTTATTGTTTTTTTTACCTGCTTCATCCTCAGGTTCTTGCCTTATGTTGGATGGGTAACGATCATAATGACCGAGAAACCAATTATCAAGGTATTTACCACTGCTATCTGCATATTTCTCTTCTCCTTTAGAATGTGAATTATGCTTGAATTTGAAAGATGGATAAGAACCCGATTGAATCTCGGATTGTTTTGCAGTATATACTAATCGGTGCACTTGGGTTGCTCGTGATCACATCAAAGGACTGATGAGACAATCAAATCCATCCCAACTCCCTTTACTTGTTCTACATTTTAGTTGTGCGATGGAATACAACACTGTTTCTTACTTCTACTTTATTTTAGGGGGACTAGACTACATATATGCCAATGGAGACTAATGGAGCATAGTAGGACTATGAGCAGAAAGCACTTCTCCTTTCTTTCAAATAAAGAGTTGTTAGGGTTGAATTAACTATAAATTCGCAAACTAACAATCATTTTTCAAATATAAAAAATAAGCTATAAAAACTCGTGTTAATTCAAGTTTGAAAAATCAGTTTCATTTACTTTTATTAGAAAAGTAACAAATTAGATAATATTCCAAAATTACAACAATAAAGAGATTAATAAGTTCAATGCACAATGAATATTGACTATGTAATCGGATAATACCTTTATGTTTAGGATATGATTTAAACATCCACTCTATTTGGCCGTTAAATTTTATTTTTGGTGGAATGATTTGGCAAAAAGAGACCAAATTAGCAAAATTATATGAATCTAAACAAATAAAAATGGTTTGAAAAAAAAATATATTTTTATTCCTTTTAAATATTTAATGTTTTTTAAATGAATATTTTTAGTACATATACTTTATTTATTTATTATTATATTACGTACTCACATGCAACATGACATGAACTTGGCGAATCATGTTTCTATAACACAATTTAAAAATAGTTTTTTTTTTGGTAAATGCTGAAACAAACATTACAAACTAATCTACTCTAGAGTTACAAGTCTAGTCCTAGCCACACCCATAGTATCCAATCTAATAATCGATACAACACTCCTCGGAGGATGATCCAGCTCAACAAAGGTTGTTTCCAAGTTGACCGCTTCCTTAGCCAAAATGTATGCTGCTCTGTTTCCTTCTCTGAACACGTGTCTTAGCTTCACTCTCCTGAATTCCAAAATCAGTCTCCTGCAATCACAGATAATAGGGGTTAAAGGTCTGTTTTCCAAGTTCTCTTCCAGTATCATACCTATCGCCTCTTTAGCATCCGACTCCACATGGAGGTCCTGAACTCCCATCTTCTTAGCCAACATGAGGCCATCCCTTATCCCCCATAATTCTGCGACCAAGCTATTAGTGATGCCCAGTCTTCTTTGGGCCCCTTTCACCCAACCACCGAGATGGTTTCTTAAGATCGTCGCGCATCCTGCTGGTCCTGGGTTTCCTACCGCCGATCCATCTGTGTTCAGTTTGGTCCAACCAAATTCTGGTGGAGTCCATCGAACTTCAAGCTCCGTCCTGCTCCGTATGTGGTTTGACTTTTTCAGTACATTCGAGATCTCTTTTACCTGCAAGAAGGTTAGGCTCACAATATCTCTATCTAGAAATTTGTTATTGAAAATAAATGAATTTCTATTTTTCAAAATAAACCACACAGCAGAAGAGAAAATCAAACCCCTATTATTTTGACTGTTAGCTTTCAACCAAGATGCTAACTGACTATCATGGAAATCTATGTCAACAGGAATACCAATATCCAACCAAACCTGTCTAGCAAACTGACAATCCCGCAGTACGTGCAAGGTGTTCTCTTCAAATAGGCCACCGATTATACAAATGGAATCTATATCCATACCTCTTTTTCTAAGCATGCAAGTGGTAGGGATACGATCATGGTTACACAACCACAAAAAATGTTTGATTCTGGGCATGTTTTTACCTTCCCAGATCCAGTTCCACTTACTCAGATCCAGTTCCACTTACTCAGATCCTGTTCAATGTGGTTGTGCCTTTTCTGGCTCACACTCATATGAACCATAGCCACGGACGGGGTACCTGTCGGAGATCCCAACCACACCTTCCTATCTTGACCCCCTTGACCTATACTCCTTGAAGTCACTCTAATCATCTCAGCAATGGTATTAGGGATCTGGAAGGACAGGTTTGAAACGTCCCACTCCCCATTGTTTGAAATGATCTCTTGCAGCTTAAGATCCTGCTCCCCGAAGGCCAGAGGACCATGCACCATACCACACAAAGAATTAGGGTCAAACCATTTATCATACCAAAGGTTAATGTTAGATCCATCCCCCACAATCCACCCTTCTCCTTCCTTCAAAGAACTCCTCCCTTGTCTCAGGGCTTTCCAAGTGACTGATCCACCCTTCGTCTCCCTCCTGTTAGGCCTGAAATACCGATTCTTCAGGATACTCGCCCACGGAGCCTCCGACCTCTCCATTCTCCAGGCCAGATTAGCTATCATCGCATTGTTTCTTTCCCTGGTCTGAGGCATTCCCAGCCCCCCTTTATCTTTTGGGATAGTAACAACCTCCCAGCTCAGGTGATGAATTTTCTTTCTCTCGTCCGAGGATCCCCAAAGAAAATTCCTGACAGTTGGCGAATGTGGCTTCACCCATAAGAATCAGATCATCAGCAAACAGCAAATGTGATAACTGGAAGGACTGCCTACCTAATTTCAGGGGTTTTCACTGACCTTTCTTAACATCCTCCTCGATGAGGAAACTAAGAAAATCCATACACAAAATGAAGAGATACGGGGATAGGGGGTCCCCTTGCCTAAGCCCCCTGGAAGGAGAGAAGGGCTCCAGCTTACCCACATTCAACAAAATGGGGACAGAAGTGGAGCAGACACAATTCATAATAATGAATATCATCTTCCTAGGGAAATTAAAATGCGTCAAGGTTTGACGGATAAAATCTTACTCCAATCTGTCATAGGCCTTTTCCAGATCCAACTTAAGCACCATAAGACCCGATTTACCCTTCTTATTGGCCACAGACCTCAAGACCTCCCTAAGGATCACCACATTGTCACTAGCCCGTCTACCAGGAATAAAACTAGCCTGAAGGGGGAGATCAAGTTATGCATGTATGGACGGATTCTATTGACAATGACTTTAGATACCAACTTATATGATGTGTTACAGAGGCTAATCGGTCTGAAATGCTTAACCATCTCAGGATTTCCCATTTTCGGGATCAAACACAGGAGAGTATCATTCATATTCGTGGGTAGCTGGTTGCCCGCAAAAATGCTCTTGATAAGTCAACAGACCGAGCTACCCACAAGGTCCCAATTTTTTTGGTAAAAAATGGGGTGGAGCCCATCAGGGCCCGGGGCTTTCAAAGGCACCATCGTCTTAAGAGCACCCAACACTTCACTCTAAGAGACCACACGGTTCATGGAGTTAGCCATAGCCAGAGATAAGGTCACCGGGGGGTTAAACTCCAGACTCGGGTCAATCTGGACCTCACCCTTACCCGAAGTAAACAGATTAGTGAAAAACTTTGACAAATACCCTTAATCTGATTTGGATCATAGACCCATTGCTCCCAAGGGTCCTTGATCGCTCTAATTTTTGACCGATTTCTTTTCACTAAAGTGGTGACATGGTAGAATTTAGTGTTCCTATCCCCGTCCTCAATCCATTTTGATCTGGATTTAGCGGCCCAAAGCAGTTCCTCTTGGTTGAGGATGGATGCATACTCCGCCCTCAGTGATTTTTCTCTGGTTGAGGGCGAATGGTGATCCTCTTTTGGGTAATGTCAAGCTGGTCAAGGATTTGGGCTTTTCTTTTAAACACATTACCAAACACCCTCCTATTCCAAAATCTGACCCTAGCAGGGAACATCCTAGTCGCTTCCTGGTGACAATTGACCGCCCTATCCCAAGTTTTGGACACCAAAATTTTAAAATCCGAGTGTTCTAACCACATAGGCTTACATCTAAATGGTCTAACAGGTCTATTCAGGTCCTCCTTGTTTAACTGAAGCAACAAAGGGCAATGGTCCGACTTGACTCTAGTGAGGTGGGAAACCTTAGCGTTTGGGAATTTCACAATCCACTCTGAAATAGCCACAATTCTATCAAGATGCTGTTGGACAAAACTATTATTTTTGCACATTTTAGCCCATGTAAACTGGGGTCCCGAGAACCCCAGATCGACCAGGCTACAATAATCTAACATGTCCTTGAGTCTATTAGCACGGGTCCAATCAATCGGTTTACCACCTTTCTTTTCATCCTGGCTAACCACATCATTGAAATCACCTAGGACTACCCAAGCCATATTCATGGCATCCGACACCGCTTTCAAGTTATTCCAAAGATACTGCTTTTCTTCTACCTTAACACTAGCATATATAGCAGACAACATCCAGGTCAGATTGGTGGTGTGTACCTTAACCGAAACGTGGATCTCTTGCTCAGTAGACCCCAGGGCTTGAATATCCAAAGTCATCGAATTCCAAAGGATTAGAATTCCACCACTTAGACCCCTAGCATCCACACTTTCAAAGCTGTCGAATCTCAGCTTTTTTGTTTGGGCTAGGATTTTGTCCCCGCTGATCATCGTCTCAGTCAGGATGAGCATATCTGGATTATATCTGCCCACCAAATCTTTAACAGTGTTAATGGAAAGCTTACTTCCTAAACCCCTACAGTTCCAAGCAATAATTTTAAGGTTACAGCAAGTATTTTCCAAATTCGAATCCCTCACTATGGTAGTTCCTCCTAAATTCAGCATATTTATACTATTCATAAAATTAATAAAAGATATGAACAATAAACACTAGAAATGGAAGATACTCCCTCATTCAGTGATCCCCCCCGGGCTGCACCAAACCTGACACCGCATCCTAGCTTGGTCCACCTGAAATCCTCAGCGGCGATCTACTCCTTTTCCAGTCCGAGTTCCTCCTGCTCGATTCCTCTCTTGCCGTCCCCTCCACCTTGTTGAAGGCTCTGTCGACCTGGGTGCGATTGAATCTGTCGACATGTTGTTTGACTCGGTTTAGGGTTTCTTCTCCTTGGTTTCGATCTCTGACCAGCTCGACACGCTCCCACCGAGCTTGATTTGGATTTTGCCTTAGCATCAGCTCCGTCCCTCTCCCAATTGAGCCCTCCCCCACTTGTTCCTTCTGCTTACCTGATGTCTGCGTTTGAACGCCCTGTTCCCGCTTGCCTTCTCCTATGTTCTTTCTGTCCCCCACCGAAATCAGATAAGGAAATTTGTCCGGGCCCTATTCCGGCCCACTTCCCTTTAGCTGCTTCCTCAGATGGGATGATGCACCAGCCTCTTCAGAGAGCATTGGGTTACTTGGCCCAAATCTCTTCTCCTCCCCATCTACGCGGCCCACGACAGTCTCCGATATTTTAGTCAAATTCTTCTCTGACCCTGCGACAGCTTTCCCGTTCTGCCACACCTTCTTTCCGTTGAGGGCAACCGCACCCATCCCCTGCTTCACTAGCTGATGACCCATGCTCCCCTGCCCATTCCGCTCCATGATCAACTCGTTGGTCTCGATACCCTTGTCCCTGGTGATCGACGTTTTCGTGGCCCTTCCCGACGGCCTTCTCCGAGCTTGCACCAACATCCAAGGGCCATATCCCCGGCAGGCAGCCTCCCCTTGTTCCGCTGGACCCTCCTCTAATGTGGTCTGATCCATCCTCGCCTCAGGTTGAGAACTTGATCTAGAGTCCTCCACCGTGTTCTCTTCTCCATGCCCCTGCTAATTCTGGTACGTTTTTTCCTTTCTCCCACCACAACTCTGTTTCTTATGACCGATCATTCCACATTCAAAGCATAATGATGTTATTCCCTCATACTCCAATTCGAGGTGTAAATTGTCGATTTTCAGGAACAAGGGCAAGAGTTTCATGAGATTCATTTGAATACATAACCTAGCAAATTTCCCCTTTTTCCATTCACCGTAGCCATATCAATCTTTAACAACGTCCCCAAACTATTTCCAAATTTTTGAAGGGATTCCAGCTCATAGTATTTCGACGGTAACATAGGGATACAAATCCAGATTGCCCCGCAGAGAACGACGCCTTAGCCGGTTGGAATTTCGGTTCCTACATCCACATTGTTAGGAAGCTAGCATTTACGAACCACGACCCTTCCTTTAGCACCCTATCCAGGTCCACTCTGTTTTTGAATGTCACTTTGAAAAAACTGTTTCCTAGGTCCATCATGTTAAAAGTGTCTGATGTTTTCCACATAAGTGTAAGTTTCCTCAGTAGGAATCGATAATCTACCGACTTCCCGAATAGTTTGATGATAATATCAAATGCATGTTTCTTTCGCATTGCCATTTTTTCTTCCCTGGAGAAGAAAATCTTAACACAATTGACATCCGGGAATTCATCCGTTTCTTCTTCAATGTTGTTCAACAGGTAGTCTTCAAGATAGAATGTCCTCTCAAATGCACCGGGGATTACCCCAGTTAATTTAGCTTTGTATGAAATTTTTTGCTGACATTGTTCCCTTACAGGATCCAAATCCTCCTCCATTCGATCCACCAAACTCCCTAGGGAAGCCTGTAGATTGTTGTTGGTCAGAGCCTGGCACCGAGACTCCATCACGGCGAGCCACCGCTGGGAAGTCAATCAGGAACACGATGAACAAAAGCTAGAGAGAAAAGCCAGAGACTATAACCACAACAAGACAAAAAAAAATAGTTAATATATCATGTGACCGTAAGTCAAACTCAAATAGTTTGTTAAATCTATTAACCCAAAATAAAAGGAACAGTTGGCCAAAAATAAATAGTTAATATATCATGTGACCGTAATTCAAACTCAAATAGTTTGTAAAATCTATTAACCCAAAATAAAAGGAACAGTTGGCCAAAAAAAAATAAAAGGAACAAAAAGTTAAATTCTTTCAAATAAATAAAAGGAACAAAAATTTCATAAAAGTTAAATGCAAGTCTATTCAAAATGTCCAAACTTAATGGCAGATTGATTTGTGAAATAGAGTTGGAACAAGGAATACATATTCCGTATAAAGTTGTTTACTTCACAGAATTAAAATTTCATGGAATTCGGATTCCTAGAGAAGTGAAAAAAGCACATTCCGTTCAAAAAGTTTGGATTGCGTATTACTAGCTCTTCCGGAATACGGAATAGGACATCAAATGAAAAAAAAAACACCATCCTCACTCTTCATCGGCTTAATCTTCAGGTACGCTTAACCGTGATATCTGTTGTTTGATTGTTTCTAGCGTTGGTGGCTTCGATTGTTTGTTCATATATTCTTTGGGTTTGGGGTTCTTCACATGTTCTTCAGTTGTTTGTGTTGAAAGTCAAGTAACAAATCCTCGCTTTAGACTTTTACTCATCTGCTTTAGGAAAAAAAAGTAATCTACTGTAGACTAAATGTACTCTACTCTAACTTTGACGTAGACCTAGCATAGTCATAGTGTAATGTAGTGTAATGTATCTAGTAAGGATTCAGTTTATGAATAAAGAGAGAAATACAGAATTACATTAGTATCAGATATCTAGTTTACATTTGCTAACATGGTATCAGAGCCAGAAATCCGAAATTAGAGTTACCTTTATCAGTCGCTCCACTGGTCGTCTAGTCCAGCTCGCCCAGTCCGGTCTGATTCTCGTCCAGTCAGCCTCCTCAGACCCGTCAACCTCAGTCACGTGAGTCCTCGCCGAAGCCTCATCGTCGAAGCTCCCACACTGAAGCTCCAGTTCAGCTCGCTCTTGTCTCGCTCGTGCTCGCCAAAGCCGTGCTTTTCGTCACCCGTGCTCGCTGTAGCCTGTGCTTGTCGTCACCAAAGTCGTGCTTGTCGTCGCCCTCACCGTTCTTGTCGTCGCCCTCGCCATGAGGTCCTCCGTGCTCCTCCATTCAGACTTCATCAAGATGTTCTCTCTACGTGAGTACCTTGTTTCTTTCTACACTTTGAATTAGTATGGTGGCTGATGGATAGGTAAGTAAAACTAGGGTTTAGTAATCCGGTTCGATTCAGTCTTGTTTAGTAATCCGGTTCGGTTCAGCCCAGTTCAATAATCCAATTCATTTCGGTTCGATTCAGTCCAGTTCAGTAGGAAAAAAAGAAGAAGAAAAACATATATCTGATCGTGATTTGTTTGTGGCTATGGCAACCTCAGAAGATGGCAGTATCAATTCTGGAGTAGCCGCTGCAACAGAATCATCATTGGCGGCCCAATTGGCAGCTTTGCTATCAAACAACCACACACAGAAGCAATCAGTTTCATTACCAACAATCCATTTGAGTGTAAAACTCACTGAGCACAACTACTCTCCGTGGTCCCGATTAATTCGGATGAAGATTAACGGGCATGGGAAGCTGCACCACCTCACAAGAGTCCCGGAACCGCCTAGAACCGAGGATCCAGACTACTCCAAATGGGAACAATATGATTTAATCGCTTGTTCCGGGATGCTCGATAATATGGAACCGGATCTGGTGCATCCGTATGCGGAATTCCCAGTTGCAAAAGAACTGTGGAAACTGGAAAGCACTTTTCGCAACATACAGTAAAGGCAGAGATGGTGTTCAATTGTTCGATTTATTTTTTTGAGCAAATTGCATGAAACAGGGGTCAGATTCCTTCGAAACCTTATACAGTAAAATGCAGAAGGTTTGGAGGGATATCGAATTAAGAGACCCAAATCCGATGAAATTAACATCCAGAAGACATAACAATCTGGAATACCAAGCGGTCAGGAAAAAAATTGTACCTGCTTATACATGCAGTCAATGAGGAGTTCAATCAACAAAAACAGGAATTACTTAAAGAGAATTCGTTACCGGAAGTAGAGAAGGCATATGCCGATATTCGGTCGGATAAGGACCAACGACGGGTGATGGGAGGGGCTTCTAAAGCAGTCGAAGCAACAAAACCAGGAATCGACTCCGGCCTTGCGGCGAAGACCCGTCCCGGGTTTGTTGCGAAGGCTCCCGACCACGCCACGGCCACCACTAGACCAGCCTTCGGCCACACCAACACTAGTCCAACCTTCGGCCAAGGCACCAGCAGCTCTCCTTTCGGTCCAACAGTACCCCGACCTCTAGTCAGTCACGGAATCAATCCATCATCAGCAACCGGGGGTTGGACATCATCTCACGGAGGCAACGTCGATCAAAAAAACATCTCATATAGCCAATGTGGGAAGTCACGACACAGTCAATCGGAGTGCTACCAACTGGTCGGGTTTCTGGAAGGATGGAAGAGCCAGAGGAGAGATGCATCCGCAGGAGCCGACAACAGAGTTGTGGCATTCGGCAGCTCCGACGAAAAGCAGACAGAAGAATGACCATCCGCAGATTTCATTAGAGAAGAAGGGAAGATAGGTTTTGCGTCTGCTGTGTTTGATCTGACTAGAGATATAAGGTTTGGAAGTTTTTTACACTCCAACTCTCAATCTCTTGAAATTAGTCCATCAGTTAATTTATTTAAAAAATCATGACTGTGTTACAGATGATCGATGCATATTTGATTGCGGTGCAACATATACTATGACATTTGATAAACGGGACTTCATAACCCATTCCGTACCAACCAAGAAAATGATACGGAATGCAAATGAAGGTCTCTCACGGGTCAATGGAGCAGGAACCGTTGCAGTATCTCCGACTATGAAATTGCAAAATTGTCTTTATGTGCCCAGTCTATCATGCAAACTGCTCTCTATTAGTCATGTGACAAAAGAGTTAGACTGCACGGTATTAATATACCCATCTTTTTGTCTACTGCAGGATATTCAGTCGGGGAGAGTCATTGGACGTGGTGTTGAACATCAGGGACTGTACTATGTGGATGAAGTGGCTCAACACGGAACTGCATCGCTTGCTCACAGAACAGTTGATCGGCAACAGTGGTTGTTGCATCGAAGGCTAGGACACTCATCCGCAGGGTACCTTCATACTTTATTTCCCGGGTTGTTTTTATCAAATAACAGTGTCCCATGTGAAACATGTATACTCGCCAAAAGTCATAAACAATTGTATTCATAGTATTATTCTAGAGCTAAGACTGCGTTTTCATTGATCCATTCTGAGTCTGGGGTCCTGCCCCAAATAATGGTGTTTGCATGTTAAACAATGGGCTCAAATATTTCGTACTCTTTGTTGATGATTTTTCTCTTAAGCATAAATCAGATGTTTCGTCTAAGTTTGTAGAGTTTCACAACTTAGCTCAAACTCAGTTCCATACCCAGATCCAGGTCCTCCGCTCCGATAATGGAGGAGAGTTTGTTAACTCAACTCTTAAAAACTTCTTTCAAGAAAAAGGTATCATTCATCAGACATCATGCCCGCATACTCCACAACATAACGGAGTATCGGAAAGGAAAAATCGTCATATTCTTGAAATGACAATAGCTATTACTTGAGTCAGATGTTCCTACCTCTTTTTATCCTGAAGCAATTGCAACCTCCGTATAATCATCTTCAAACTAAGGCGTTAAACCTTCAAACACCTTTTCAAGTTGTGTCCAAAAATATGAGTGTCCCAACAACCTTGACACTACAACCTCGTATTTTTGGGTGTTCTGTTTTTGTTCATATTCCTAAAATAGAACACTCAAAATTTGATCTGTGTTCTATTAAGTGTGTATTTCTTGGTTATGGGATTCATCAAAAAGGCTACTGCTGCTATAATCCTTGCAATCTTCGTGTGTACACTACGATGGATTGCAATTTCCTTGAAACTGAGTTTTACTACTCAACTCAATTTGGTGTCCAGGGGGAGATTCTGAATAGCCCAGAACTAGATTGGTTAAGTAGTCCAGCATGGTTCACACCACTTAGCCCTGTAACAGTTCCAAAACGTAGTCCACCATGGTTCACACCACGTAGTCCAGCATGGTTCACTCCTCCACATACAATTCTGGTAGCCAAGACCAGAAAATGAAGAAATACAGGAGACAGTGGAACCAGTCCAAAAGAAGTATGTGTTGCCATCAAGGAAGAACAGAGGTGTTCCATCAATTCGGTATGAACCAGAGTACAATTCAAAAGAAAGTCAGTATCCTCTAGTCAATCTAGCCAGGGGGAGCCTAACACCGACTGCAAATGCTTTCACTGCAGCCATATGCAATCAAGATATTCCCAGATCAATAAAAACAGCTCTTGCGGATCCGGAAAGGTGCAAGGCTATGGAGGTAGAAATGGATGCATTGGAAAAAAATGCGACATGTGAAAAATGTACATTGCCTCCCGGAAAAAGAGTGGTGGGATGTCGTTGTGTGTTCACTATAAAGTATCGAGCTGACAGATCAATTGAAAGATACAAGGCGAGATTGGTAGCTAAAGGCTACACACAGACATACAGTATTGATTATTTAGAAACATTCTCTCCGGTTGCTAATATTAATACTATTAGAGTCTTGTTCTCAGTAGCAGTAAATAATAATTGGCCACTTCATCAGTTCGACGTCAAGAATGCATTCTTACACGGTGATTTGGAGGAAAAAATGTATATGGAACCACCTCTGGGTTTCAGGACGGGATTTCAAGGCTCAGAGGTATGCAAACTAAGAAAGACATCATACGGTTTGAAACAATCACCTAGGGCATGGTTTGGGAGATTTACAGTGGCTATGAAAAAAGCATGGTTACAAGCAAAGTAATTCAAACCATACCTTGTAGACGATATGATTATTACAGGAGATGATCATGAAGAAATAGCCACTCTGAGGAGAAGTTTATTTCAAGAATTTGAAATGAAGGATCTAGGTGAACTTAAATACTTTCTTGGGATAGAGTTACTGCGCTCCAAGACAGGTATCTTTATTTCTCAAAGAAAGTACGTCCTAAATTTGTTAGTAGAGACTGGGTTACTTGATTGTAAACCGTCAAATACACCCATCATGATGAATCATGGGTTGAAGATAGTAGAGGGAGCTGAGTCGGCAGACTGTACAATAGTCTTAAAATTAGTATTATTTATATGTGTATTAATATGTTTTCAACTGATTTAGTAACATATTTATGTATTAGGTTAACTAAAACATAACCATTAGATAAGAACTTTTATAATACCAATTATTTTTATTATTTAGGATCAAGCATGATAGAGGTTGGTATCATGTGCATGTATGATGAAGAAATATTGTCTCAGAATGGTAGTGAAGTTAATGTGGATGGTACCTCAAGTATTACTACAACTACCTTGGATATATCTCTTTCTAGACTAAAACAAATTATATGAATGGAATGCGGTTGGCATGATGTTGAAGCTCACTCCATCAACATTTCATATAAATTTACAGATACTGATGGATTTTGCAAGTTTGTAAGGATTTGATCCCAAAGTGCAGTATCATTCGCTTTACAATTAAGTGTTGCTAGTCAATTTATTGTGTTCAACGTGATTAGAGGACTCAATGTCATTCAAAATATTATTGATAGTCATCAGACACTGAATGTTTTGCATGGTCACATCAATGATCTCTCATATTATGAGGTCGGCGTCGATGCACTATCAGATGCCGAAGTAAATGAAGAAGATCCTTTTTATTGAGCATTTAATGGATGACATTGATGAAGACAACGAAGAGTTGATGGTGTTTGACGAGAATTCTGACAATATCAATAATTATGAACGTGTTGATCGTGAAAGTAACTCCCACGACCAGGTGATCATGCAACCCACTAATCAAAATTGGATGGCTAACTTTCAATCAACAAATGAATGGTGTGTAGATGTCATGAAACCGTCTAAGGAAGGTTTCTTAAATACGAACATGAAGTTTAGTAGTAAAGACGAGTTATATGTCGTTGTGAAGAGGCGACACATAGCCAATTCTATGTTTTGCATTGTTGAGTCATCAAATCCCAAATTAATTATTTTCAAGTGTAAAATTGATTCCATAAACTGTTTTTGGTCATTGAAAGTAAGCCTTTTTAAGAGTACCGGAATGTGAAGAATATCGAAATTATATTCTCCACAGACATGTGCGAATACAGTTCTCATCGAGCGACACAAAAACATTGATTGCAAATTGATAGCAACTGTGACTAAAAATCCAATTTTAGTTGCCACCGAGTTGAAAATTTTAGTCATTTGAAAACCTCCCGTGTCTATTGTTAGCCATGTCATTATACATCCCTAGGACAGTTTAGGATTTTTGCAGGAAAAAATAAATATGATAACCCACATAGCACCATTTGGTATGATTTTTTGGGCATTTTGCCCTATCATTGAGGGATTTTTCCATTGTCGACCACTTATTAATATAGATGTGACACGTTTGTACGGTAAATATAACGAAAAAGTGTTTGTAGAGGTATCGTATAATTCTAATAATGCGATCTATCTGTTAGCATTTGGAATTACAGATGCAGAGACCAACGAGAGTTGGACCTATTTTTTGCAGCATCTACGTGATAACGTGACGAAGGATCAACATGTTTGCCTAATGTCTGCCTGTCACATAGCAATAATAATTCGGGTGAAGAATGTATATGCTCAGTACGAGCTTTGGACACATCACTTTTGTGCACCTCATCTAGTAAGCACATATTCAAAAGCGTCATATTGAAAAGACAAATGTACATAATGACAAGTACGCCTGATAAACAAAAGTTTGACGTATGGTATGTTAATCTATTGACTATCCATGATAAGAAGTATTTTGATTGGATATCCAACATACCTGTTGAGAGATGGACACTTGCGTACGATGGAGGAGCTCGATACGGCAACATGGAAACGGATTTGGTAGAAGTGTTTAACAGTGTATTCAAAGGCCTAAGGGCAATCCAGTGATTGAACTAGTCAAATTCACTTGTTGGAAGTCAAACACGTATTTTTTAAGCACCATTAGGAGGCAATGGCTGCCATTGAGAATAACAAAGTATGGTGGATGGTGGTCAACCGAGGCACTAATCTTGTTATAGTAGTTACTACCAATATTTATTTAAAAAAAATTCTAAGAAAGTCGAAAAATTACTCAAGTTTAATTTAGAGTTGTTTTAGTAGGATAAATGATTCCAATATCAAAATAAGTGATTTTTTAACTATCTAAAAAAATGATTCAACCTTGGCTCGGCAGCGCTTCGTGGAGAGTCTGGAGCCGAGGAGGCGCGTCGCAGGAGGAGGTGAGAGAAATGCGGTTGTCGAAGGAGGAGATGTAGGTAAACAGTTGCTTGTCTTCTGCTTCTTGGATGCGACTGCTGAAAAGGAGAGGGTGGGTGGGGTAATGGTTGAATTTAAGAAATGAATGGGTGGGTGGAGTTTTAATGCGTCTCAAATCGTTACATGTAGTAGTGAGGTGAGCCAACATGCTATATGTACTAACAAGTTGAGCCAACACGCTACTACAAGTAGTATAGTAGCAAGTTGAACAAACTTGCTACCACACTTAGCGAGTTGACCTAACTCGCTACCACAAGTAATGAGTTTGATGAAACTCGCTACTCCTAGTTGAGCCTATACCTAAAAATCGAATTATTAATTTTTTATTTATTTTTTAAAATAATTTAGAATATGTTTACTTTTTTAAAAAAATCAGCTTAAAAGGGCTTAAAGGGCTTACATATATCCTTAAGTCTAAACTTAGTTAAAATAAATTAATTCATTTTAACTAAAAGCATAAGTTATTAGATATTTTATAATAATTAAAGAATAATTATATTAAAATTAAAAATATAGTTATTAGAAAATATAAAATAAATTAAAAACATAATTAATAAAGAATAGAACAAATTTAATATATTAGAAATTTATATAAATTAGAACATTTATATAAATTAAACTAAATTGTTAAAATAAAAATATAATATATTAGAAATTTTAGAATAAATATTAAATTATAATTTAATTAAAAATATAATTTTTTAGAATTTGAGATTAATTATAATGATATAAAAAATTTGTGAAATTATTTACGAATATATATTAAGGTCTAGATACTTTTGTAATTAATTAAAATAGTTGATGACAATTTCTGTCATTTTAGGTTTATTCCTTATGTCGTAAAGCCCCAAAATAGCTATTTCGTCCAAAAATCAAAGAATGACTATACAATTAATATAGGGTTTATTATATTTACATACATTTTTGCCCCAATTAATATAGGGTTAATAACCAAATAGCTACCGCAACTTTGGATACTTTACAAATCACTACCCAAACTTTACATTTTTTTTAAAAAATGTTACCTAAACTTTGACATTTAAGACATGGTGCTACATTCGGTTAAGTTTTTCGTTAAATATGAACGAAAAATAACGTGACAGCACATGATTAGTCCATAATTTAGAAAATTATATTAATTTTTAAGAATTCTAGATTTTTAAAAAAAAAAACACTAAAAAATCATAGAAAAAAATAAGTTTTTAATATAATATTTTTATTAAATATATGAAATAAAAATAATTATTTTTTAAAAATTCTGTTTTACATTTTTAATAAAAATATTGTATTAAAAACTCTTAGTTTCTCTATTAATTTTACATTTTTTTTAAAAAAAAATATATTTTTTGGTATTTTTAAAAAATTAATTAATTTTCTAAACTATGAATCAATCATGTGTTGCGACAACATTTTCCGTCTACGTTTAACAAAAAATTTAACGATAGTAATTTGCTCCAACTGCAAAAATATAAGTAACAAAATTTTAAATAATAATTTGTAAAGTGCTCAAAATTTGAGTAACAATTTGTAAAGTGCTCAAAAATTTAAACCGAACAAGATGAATAGGCAAACTTGTTCGGTTTTGTTTGGTTCTGGTTGGTCGTGCTCAATTCCAGACCAAACAAACACCAAAATCTGCTTGACTGCTTGTAGGTCAAGTAATGAAGTACTCCATACAATTTGCCAAACGCACAATCGAAATTTCTTACCTGAGGTTACATGTATGAGGAAACTAAAGAAAATATGAATCAACAAATATACTGCGAAAAAACATAACTACCAAAAAGAGTACGTACAACACACCATCAACCAAAGTAAATGGAAACGCAATTAAAAAATTAAGCCATAAGCAATCATCATAACAAACATAGAAAACCCAACCCCCAACCTAATAAAATGTTATCTTTAGCTCTGTTCCTCTGCAGCAGCAGCTTCTCGCTCCTCTGCAGCAGCAGCCATCAGTTCATCAAAGTTTGCTGTCTTCCCAAGAACTATCTCGATCTGAACACACAATCACAAAGAAACATAAGCTGAATGAAATATGTATATTTATGGTACTACTCATATCATCCATTCACCAAAAAGATTATTATGTAGATCTCTTTAGGCTTCGCTTACCTTAGCCTTTTGAACTGGCCTTCCTCTGGAATCATCCTTGATATCAACTGTGGATGTTGTGATTTCTGTGTATAAAAATTGAGAGGTGGTAAGAGATAATTGAGGAAAATGTTCTTTCAATACTACATCAATGGGAGAAAATGTCTTACTCTTCTCAACAGCCAGACCGTTGTTTTTCAGAATTTCAGCCACGGTCACCACGGTTGCAATAGCTGCAGAGCCATTACAAGATATCTAATTAAAGATATCATCAATACTATCTATTAATTATTGGGTAAGTTCATTTTCATCTTACAAAATCAACAGTCCAAACAAACAACTTGACATCACAACACATCCAAAACAATTCGCTATCTAATGATATTGACATTTAAATAACAAAGCCAACCAAAGATAAACAAGCAACTGAATAATCCAGAGATCCGCATCAACAGGCAAAGTCCATCCATTTCTCAAAATCATAATCCAAGATAGTAATAAGGTCAGCATGGTGCACTACAAAATCAACTAGAGGATCAAACTATTTTCCTTCTTGTTTCTAATGACGTCAATAAAGAGGCATTATAGTTATGGAGAATCGCAAGTTAAAACTCAACGAGTAAATTATGGGAGAGCAATTAGAAGCTGCCTTCGCATGGTGGCGCTTTGATCGCTATCAACAAAATATCACGACTGAACTACATTCCGATAGAAATAAACAGACAGATTTAGATATGCAATCATCCAAAGATAAACAAAAGAAAAAAAATCGATACAAAAAATGTCATCATCACTAGACCGAATAGACCAGGATTTATTGAGCGAAGAGCTACCCATTCCTAACGCGGAGAGCTCCACATCATCGTGTTGCTGCATATACCTCTGCAAAACATCAAGTCAAGTTAATCGAACCGATCGATGAAAAGTTTCCACTTTAAGAAACATGCACCGATACAGAGGCTCAGTTAATTAACTAGTCAATTTTGCTATTAATTTGAAATTACTAGCATATGGTTCTTAATTGAGTTCCTACGTTCTCAATACCTCGTTCTCTCACCTCCATTTAGATCGAGAGCTAGAAATTGCAAGTGAATCGATGTATTCGTCAAATTCCAGTAACTAGATAGGATTACGTACCTTGGCGAGATTGACATAAAAGAAGAGGGGTTTCTTGGTGTTGGAGACCTGTATCCTATTTTTTTTGTGCGAATCATTGATGTTAATGTTGGTAACACCTTCAACGACCTCCTCCATGTCGGTTAACTAGGCGGCAGATGACAGAGCTCTAAAACCTTCCAAAACCCTAATTCTGACTGAAACAAGGCAACTCTCCTTGATGCAGCATAATTGAGTATATTGTGCGCTTACAATATTCTGGTGATACGCGGCCCACATACTAAATGTGTTCCCCGAGTCGGTGAGCGCTGGGCCCATAAGTTCAATTAGGCTAACCCACAGAAAAATCAGCCTCATGCTTTTTTGTTAGGGCATAGCACCTCAAAAATAGTTTATGTTGAAATTGCATGATTAAATTGTTATTTTTTTTTTAGCAAACCCGTTACTTACATTTCATAATGCAACTTTTTGATTAAATTTTTCATATTCAGTCACTTATATTTAATGAATATAATTAAATGGTCACTAAAATAACAATTTTACATTTCCCTTTTATCTTATTCTTCATGTTCATTTCCGAAATATTATTTCAAACTCAAATTTGCAATAATCTGGGTTTGAATTGAACCCATAAACGTGAAACTAGGTTCGAACCGAACCCAGAAGCGCAAATTTGAGTTCAATTCAAACTCAAATTTGAGTTTGAACATATTTCGTGTTCAAATCGATGAAGAAAATCTTGAAAATGAAAAACATGAAGATGATGAAGATTAGGGAAAGAGTATTTTAGTCCTCTTTTCACATTTTGAAACATAAGTAAATGTTCAACATAAATTTCAATTATTCAGTTACATGTGTCAACATAAGTGACTTAACATAAGTGATTGTTGAGATAATTTATCTTTCTTTTTAATTTAACCAAAAAAGATAAGTTAATATTATATATCTACCTAGTATAACTTATAACCCAAATTTAGTGCGGAATAATTATTAAGATATTAAATATTAAAATTATTCGAAAAACTATTAATAAACAATGGATTTACATAAATGATATAAAAGAATAATGTTAAATTATATATATTAAAAAAATATAACACTCATCTTTTATTAGTTTTATAATAAATATATGTTAGGAATATACGTTCTCACATGTTTAACCATGCCAAAACTTCAAGTAGTGACATTTGACAACATAATTAAAAGTTAATAAGGTCACAAGTAGGGCTGGGCATAAAAAACCGGTTCGGCCGAACCGTATCGGTTTCGAACCGGTTCACAAAACAAATGTTTTTTTAAAAAAAAAAATATGGAGCGGTTCAGAAGAGATATAAATAACCGGTTCAAAATCGATTAACCGAACCACTTTTTGTACCGGTTTTAACCTTAAATATACTAATAAATCAGACCAGACCATATTTAACAGACCAGACCACAGACCATGAGACCAGACCGAATGACTCTTGACCTAATCTGCTAATGTGTTCTTCAGTCTTCACTTTCAGACTTTGCGTTCTTCACTCAGTTCTCACTACGGCGGCTGTCCATTTTCTTCGCTCGCCGTCCCGAAGATGAAGAGCAATCTTCACTGCGGCTGCTGTTCAGTTCTTCACTCTCTCTTCATCAGCTTGTTCATTAGTTTCCTTAAGATCGTCGTATGATTTGGTGCACGTTATGGTGCGAATTGACCAAATCAATCTACTGGAGTTTGATCAGTGCGTGGAATCATATATGTTTTGCAGGGGCTGTAGCAGTTACTGCGCTTATGGTGATTCTTCATATGATTTGTTCGTCCTTAATTGCTTTGATATATTGGTAAATGGTAGAAATGTAGTGTTTGATACGGGGACTTATGGTGTTCATTTTATTTTCAATTGATTGGTGCTTCTTTGTTAGAAAATGATTTACACTGAAATTGACAATAGTGAAGAACAATTGAGCAATTCGCCGTCTAGGAAAGATGGGATTGATGAAGCAACTGAAACGACACTCAGAATTTATGTCTGTGACCTTATTCATGAGAGCAGCATACTGCTCAAACTGTATCCTTGTGTTTATGTTGTATCAAACTTCTATTTTGCTTTAGTATTTGATATAGTGTTGTTTTCTTTGGTTTTCTTGATTCCTTGTTATACTAGATCTGGAGGAAAACCCTAGGAAAGCAAGGTAATTACTCATTGTCTTTCATTGGATGGAATGTAGGAAGGAAAACTTACGTATAGAACATTTGGATATTGGTTGAAAGGTTCAAAATTTCAAATCATGTCTTATTTGTGTTTCTGAACTAGATTCAAACAGATCTCCACATTCATGTCCTCACTTTTTGTACAGAAATATGTGGAGCTGAAAATCTGATGATGCTGCTCGCCAGTTCTTACAGGTTCGTGCTTTCTACCTCTTAGAGCTTTCTACCTGATTATCAATCTGCACTCTGCAGGATAGGATAGGATAGCCCGAAAGTCCACACGCTCCATGCTCGGTTTGTTCATGTTGTGGAGCTGCTAGGCGGTCATGAAAGTATATATCTCAAGTATTATTTTTTCTTCATTTGGCTTGATTGTCACTGTCGAAAACATCTTCTTATGATCTTTTATACATTCTTGGTTGTATACAGCTTTTTGCATGGAAGATCCAAGATAACCTCAGTCCAATAAAACATATATATTGAGTAGAACCGTCATTAATGGAGTTTTTTCATGCTAAACATAGTTTTTTTTGTCATGTTATTTATCAATCAGATTACTCTGTAGACAAGTTTGGCTTCCCATTTTTATAGGAGATTACTGACTTAAAAAGAACAGGAAAATCCGACATCTTGAAACTTTAAACTAGGGAAAGTACAGAACAACATCATTTCTCAGTGGCATTCATATAAGAACGGAAACTTATAAATGTTTTACCGTGACCAAAAAAAATTGTCATGTATGAAGTGGTTCGGCCGAACCGATTTTTGAACCGGTTCAGAACAGGTACGGTAAATCAGCCAAAATCTGGAGCGGCCAAAAACTGGAGCGGTAAACCGTACCAGTTTTAAAATGTGGTAAAGGTTCGGTTCTGAACCGGTTCGGCCCTGAACCGGTTCTGAACAAGTTCGGCCCTGAACCGGTTCTGAACCGGTTCGGCCCTGAACCGGTTCATGCCCAGCCCTAGTCACAAGCATATGTTTTTATAACTCCAAAATACGACTTAATTATATTTTACAACTTAGATTGTTGCATCTATTTCGTCTTTTAATTTTCAATAAATCTAATTACCTTTAATATAAAATATATTTATTTAATAAATATTTTTTGAATACTTTTCTAAGAATTTCTCCCTATTCATAAAATATTTTGTAAGTGTATTAATCAGGACGAGTACAAAAAAATATCTTTATTATTAAGAAACAAAATTATACATAAACAATATTTATTTAAGAAATAATATATTATTAATTTTTTGTGCATTTTTAAATTTAACATTTTTTTATTATAAAACGTTTAAACTTCAGTGAACTTATTTTTTGAAAAAATATTTTAATTTATATTTACAAAAAAAATTGAAAAACAAATATTCATTTGAACATAGTTAAAATTTTCTATGTATTAAAAAAAAAACAAATTGTATAAACTCAACTATTATAGCTATTTACGCTGTAAACCACGAGTCAGGTATTTATTAGGGTAAAATACGAGTTTTCCTCCTAAAGTTTGAGCCGAATTTAAGATCCCCCTTAATGTTTAAAATTTAAAATTTTAGTCCTAATATTTGGACCGAATGAAAAATACCCCCTACCGTCCAAAAAACGTTTATTTGTGACAGATATTTAATCATGTGTTTGACACGTGAGTTTTATACATTTTTAATGGATAAAATTGTCCCTCATCCTCAATTGCTCCTTCCTCCATACGGTGAAGCTCCGGAACGATGCAATGTTTACGGTTTGAAGAGCTACCCATTTTTTTGCAGAGCTACCAAGTTTTTTGCCTCAATCAATTCAAAAGTTCTACAAACTGCAGATTACATCTCATTACAAAATGCAACAAGACACAATGCATAAAATATGATTAGGACAAGCAAATCATATTAGTTCAGCTACGACTTTCATCAAACACATTGTGGCAACCATGAAATTCTGAGCTAACCAGTAAGAAACTTTCATCGAATAGCTAACCAACATGTTAATGAACATCGCGATAGCATGTGCTTGTATAGGTCCTGAAAACTGACCTACGACAAGGGAGGTTTTGAAGATGGTGAAAGATGCATTAGTAGACCAACTTGGGTTGCATCTAGATAGTTCATTATCCACCTCAGGATATCCATTTCCTCTCCAAAGTCCACGTTGAACCTGAACATCATCACACACCAACACAACAGTAAGAAACAATCACGTTCGGGATTGAATCAAAGAAGTATATATGGAAGTAGATTGATCTGTCTCACTACTTGATGATTTGAGTGAGACACAGTTCTCCTCTCAAGATCCACTTCCACTGCACCTGACTGAATATGAATACTCTCCGACGACGTACTAGAAATCTGAATAGAATGACCTTCGGTCGATGGTACCACTACCATTGGGGATTCACATTCGAAGAGATTTCTTTTCCACTCGAACACAATCAAATCGATCAAGGAATCGAGAACAGAGAGAGATTTTAAATCTTAGAGATTTGAATGAGAGGGAAAGTGGCGAAGTCGGAGCAGAGCCATCATGAGTCGTCTTGCCGGTCGTCGTCGTCGTTTCGATTTCCAATTAACAGAGCGTTTACAATATGGAGGTTAATTTCGTCAATTCAATACTTAAAAAAAGCATGTGCGCTGAACATGTCTAAGAATCTGTCCATAATAAACAGTCAAGTAACGGGAATGAGGAATTTTTCATCCGGTCCAAACATTATGACTAATTTAAAATTTTAAACTTTAATGAGAAATCTTAAAATGAACGTAAATTTTAGATGTCAATGTCGTATTTTAACCTTAATTATAATTATAAATAAGAAAGAATAATTATTTGATTGAGAGTTTCGTGGTGAACTCACGACGATGGATACAAACTGGATAGGTCCACGTGGAACCCGCACTTTCATTTGTGTAGGGTGAGTGCTACTCCAAGTCAGCTATCATGCGGTGATCCATGTCACGGCGTGAATTCACACGTATATATTTATATATTATATTAATTTAAATAGGTTAAGTAGAGTTGTGATAAAAAAATTAGATATTTTTTCATTTTTAATATTACAATTTATATGTATAATTGTTTCATATTAAATATACGATTTTCACATACACGCGGCTGCAATGTAAGTTAATTTAAAATTTTGTAAATTCTTCTATTCAGTATCCTAAGTTACAAAATTTAACTTATTTCTTCTTATTTCTCATGTATATATATAATTTTTCTTAAGTTGCTTTATTTACTAAATTTTATAGAATACTAAAATTCATAATTGTATATTTTATGAAAAATAAGTAGATACATATATTAAAACTTTTTATTACAAATTAAATTTAAGACCAAATTAATTATAATTATGTATATTACATATCCATTTTTTTAAAATAATAATTTCATGTTCAAATAATGATTATGTAATATGTATACAACATAAAATTTAGGGTATGCATACATAATTAATAATATGCTTGATATATTTCTTCATACTTTTGTTATTTTAAAAATATTTTTATGAAATATTATTGTTATATTCCACTAGAATTAATATATGTTGTAAAATTAAATACTAATTTATATAAATAAGTGACAATTGCTATAACAAAAAATATTTTTTATTTATTTAAAAGTATATAACAATAATAGATGTTATAAAAGTAAATATGAAATTATTAATTATGATCATATTCATCATAATTGTTGACATTCATTTTTACTATGTACTTATTTATTTTCAAATACTTTGATGAATAAATTTAAATCATCTTTATATTGTATACTATATTAAACAATAAATAAATATGAGTTATATATATATATATTATATATATATATATATATATATATATATATTCATATAAGATATTATTAAATTATAAACAAAAAAATAATTATTATTTTTCGAAAATACGTTCGATGATTTTTTTTATTTATTTTTCAAAATATTTCTTTAAATGATATATGTTTGTAAAAAATTACTGCGTCGGAATAAATGACTCATCATATCTATCCGTCCTCATGCAAGACACGTGTCATGCTCGCCACCTATGACAACCGCTTCAAACGCGAGTGCCTTTAATGAATCCTCCTACAAAATCTTGATCTGTTGCACCTCATTCTCTCCTTCATCCATCCACCTACAAAATCTACATTTTCTGTTCCATTTGAATGTTACAATCTTCTGTAGAAAGAAATTTGAATATGAAAGAAACACCCCAGAAGAATCCTCTACACCTCAAATCGTTGAACCACATCTCGCTGCTTTGTCGATCTGTGGAGGAATCCATCAACTTCTACCAGAACATTCTAGGGTTCATCCCCATCAGGAGACCCGGATCCTTCGATTTTGATGGCGCATGGTAATTCGCATAAACCAACAATCTGTCCTATTTGCCTGTCTTCTTCCTTGATCTTCATTAAGAATGTTTGTTTTATCTTAGGTTGTTTGGGTACGGTGTCGGAATCCATCTCCTTCAGTCCGAAGATCCTGAAAACATGCCGAAGAAGAAGAAGATCAATCCCATGGATAATCACATCTCTTTCCAAGTAATTATATTATTTCAAATTAATTATAGTCTTGCGCGTCTCTGTGTAATAATATATATAGACTGAATTCATCTCCTTTTTGTTTTCTATTTTATTTTTTTACAGTGTGAGAGCATGGGAGCGGTGGAGAAGAAGCTGAAGGAAATGGAAATAGAGCACGTGAGGGCGAGGGTCGAGGAAGGCGGCATCCACGTGGACCAACTGTTCTTCCACGACCCAGATGGGTTCATGATCGAGATCTGCAACTGTGATAATATCCCCGTTGTGCCACTGGCAGGAGAGGTGGCTCGGTCTTGTTCTCGGCTCAACTGCCAGGTGTTGCCACATCAGCAGCAGCAGATCAAACATTTTGTCCACCAATAGTCCATTAATTCTTTTGTGGAGTTGGACGACCAAGAATTGCAGTGTTTCTGTTTTGATCATCACAACAAATTTGATTTATTTGAGGAGGTTCTGATTTTGCTGATGTTTGGTTGGGAATAAATCAGTGTACATAGAGATTGAAGTCTCAACAACAAAAAATAACTATTTACGGAAATTATTTATGGCTATATTTTATTGATTCTACAATGAAACACATATAAAAATATATAAATTACACTTTAAAGTAATTTATTTATTATTGCAAAACAAAGTGTGACTGCTGAATGGAAAACTAATACGTAAGTCATTTATTTTGCATATAATTGTGTTTATTTAGATTGGGGCTAATTCATTTTTCCAAGTATAAGCACACCATATTAATGTTGATCGTACGAGTATTTATAAGCGTTACAAAAAAAATATTTATAAGAATATAACATTATTGAATATTAGATTCACAGAAAATAAAGTAATATTATAGATTTTATATAAGGAAAAAATATCACGATTAGTGTCTACTAATTATATTGAATCAGTTTGATTGCTCTGCTATTTTATAGGCGGATTTACTCCTTCTACAGTTTTGGTTAATATTAATTAGATTTTTTTTTAAAGTTCTTATAAATTGACATTTATTTTCGACAAGTATCATGTAAGGGGTGAGCTCGAGATGTGTAGGACGAGTTTTTTTCAAAAAAACAAAAAAAATGAGCCTGAAATTTCGGGACTTATGCTTGAAGAGCCGAATTCGAGCCCGAGTTCATCTTAAAATTTAGCTAAAGTTGGTCTTGATTAACTCGGGCCAATCTCAGTCCTAGACCGGGTTTTACTCTAAAAAAATAAAATATAATAAATATCCCAAACTTTAAAATATAAAAGTCAATACAAACATTATACCAAGTATACAATACAAAACAAAATATAAATATCATACCAAATATTCAATATAAAAAGTGTATAATTTAGACAACTCTAAACCTACAATAAACTAATTAAAAAACACAATAAATGTTGATTTTAACTATTACTCGGATCGAGATGATTTATTCGGCCTTTTGGGTAAAAAACCGATCCCGATCCCGAATTTAAGATTAAAAAATCTCACCCATTTTGAATCAGTCTTAAATTTGAACATACTATTGAGAACGGTTTTTCAGTCCATTAGCGTTTTTTCCCCAACTCTATCGTGAACAATTTCACTTTCATGTCTAACGTCTATCTTCTACATTATTTTCATACTTATTATAGATAGTTATTAATTATTTGCTTTATATTAAACTAGAAAATTGATCAACGTTTTGCGCAATATAATAATTATTTTAGTTTATAAATTAATAATTATTTTTAAATAAATAAAAAATATTTATAACATGATTATTTACACTTTATTAAAGTACATTTAGTTAATATTAATTCAATTACACAATATAAAAATTAATTATATTTATTAAAAAATGTTAAACTTATTTTTATTTTTATAATATTATAAAATATAAAAATTATTTATATTTTATAAAACTATTTGAAAATAAGTGAGTAGATAATAAAAACAAATGTAACCAATTATGAATATGATGCTAATTAATAATTTTAAATTTCATTTTATAGCATCTATTATTTTCATACATTATTAAATAAATACTAACTATTAGAATATATATATATATATATATATATATATATAATAGGTTTAAATTTGTAATATATGTTGATTCTAATAGAATATAACAATGATATTTTATAAAGGGTTAAATATCAAATAGCTACCCGAACTTTGGACGTTTTACAAATAGCTACCTGAACTTTGAATTTTCAAAAATGGCTACCTAAACTTTGACATATGGGGCAAATAGCTACATCCATTAAATTTTCCGTTAAATGTGAATGGAAAATGACGTGGCAGAACATGATTGGTCCATAATTTTAAAAACTATATTATTTTTTTAAAATACTAACAAAATCAGAAAAATTATTAAAAAAATTAGAAGATTAATAGAAAAAATAAGAGTTTTAAATATAATATTTTTATTAAAATTATGAAATAAAAATAAATGATTAGTTTTTTAAATTTTGTTTCATATTTTTCAATACAAAAATTATATTAAAAACTCTTATTTTTCCTATTAATTTTCCACTTTTTTAAAGATTTTTTCTGATTTTTTTAGTATTTTTAAAAAATAATATAGTTTTTAAAATTATGAATCAATCATGTGTTGCCACGTCATTTTCCGTCCATATTTAACGGAGATAGCGATTTGCCCCATGTGTCAAAGTTGAGGTAGCTATTTGCACCTTCGTCCAAAGTTTAGGTAGTCGTTATTGAAAATTCAAAGTTCAGGTAGTTATTTGTAAAACGTCCAAAGTTCGGGTAGCTATTTGGTATTTAACCCTTTTATAAAAATAGTACTGAGAAAAATATTAAGAAATTATATTAAAATTAATATTTTTCCATACCCTAAATTTTATGTCATAATTATAAATATCTACATAAAATTAACATGTGATTATTATTTTCATGAAATTGATATATAATATACATAATAATCCTTAATTTCATCTTAAATTATCTTGTAATAAAAATATTTAATTTATACATCTTCTTGCTTTTCATAAATTTATAAAATTTAGTAAATAAAATAAACTTAAGAAAAATCATAAATGCACATAGAAAATAAGAAGATATTAATGAAATTTTGTAACTTATTGGGAGAATGAATGAGAGTTTGAAAGATTTTAAACTATCTTACATGACATGCCACATATGAGTGAGAATTATATGTTTGATATGGACCAATTAGAAGTTATGAAATTAATATTAGGAATGAGAAAATGTCTTTAAAAACTTGTTACAATTTTACATAACTTAGCTAAATTAATATTTATATTGATTCACAAAATTTATATATAATATACATAATAATTCTTAATTAAGTTCCATCTTAATTTATCTTGTAATAAAAATATTTAATTTATACATCTTCTTGCTTTTCATAAAATATAAAATTTAGTAAATAAAATAAATTTAAGAAAAATCATAAATGTACATAGAAAATAAGAAGATATTAATGAAATTTTGTAACTTATTGGGAGAATGAATGAGAGAGTTTGAAATTTTTTAAACTATGTTACATGACATGCCACATATGAGTGAGAATTATATGTTTGACATGGATCAATTAGAAGTTATGAAATTAATATTATGAATGAGAAAATGCCTTAAAAAACTTACTTGTCACAAACTCACAATTCTACATAACTTAGCCAAATTAATATATATATTGATACAAGCACACATAAATATTATTGGTGATTCCACCTTACATCTATATTATTAAGGCATAAGTGATTTTTGTAATTTATACCAACAAATACTCCTTAATAATTTAATAAGTTTATATTTATTATGATTATTTTGGTCATTTAAATATCTTCTCGAAAATTTATAAAAAAAAAATTACTTGCACAAAGAGTCGAACATATGACCTTATAACTAAAAGACATATGTATTAATCAACTACACGCGTATGCAACATAATAAAATTTACTATATTATTAAGGCAAAACTGGTTTTTGAAACCAACTCCATCAAATTACACAAATACTCCTTAATAATCTAATCAGTTTATATTTATCATGACTATTTTGATCATTTAAATGTCTTCTTGAAAACTTATAAAAAAAAAACTATTTGCACGAATACTCGAACATATGACCTATCTACACAGGTATGCAACATTATAAATTTTACAAGCTGATAATTATATTTTTGTCTATTACTATCCCTGTCACTATGATATCTACAATTATATAGAAAATATTTTTCTTTCAAAATATTCTCATTTCTTCCTAATTAGTCATTAATTTTTTATCATTTCATGTTGCTTCTACTTAATTCTATACTCCTCTATAACATTTTTTCTCATCCATCCCCTTCCCAAAAAAACCCATGAAATTGAAAATTTAGATCGTCGTCATTATAAAAATCTAAAAATAATTTGAACAGAATTCACATCGATCAAAATTGACATACATCTATATGATGAATATACATAATATATTGTCTGAAGTAGGTCTGGGCATAAAAAACCGGTTTGGTCGAACCGTATCGGTTCACAAACCAAACGATTTTTTTTGTAAAAATATGGAGCGGTTCAGAAGAGGTACAAAAAACCGGTTCGCAAACGGTAAACCGTACCACTTTTTGTACCGATTTTAATATACTCATAAACTACTAAACCAGACCGGAGTTAACAGACCGGACGGTTTGAGCATTAATAAATTCAATCGTTCTTCACTTTTTATTTTTTATCCACACTTCACTTCAGTTGGTATTGGATGCTGTTTGATGAAACCTCAGTTGAGATTTTTTTTTTTTAGTGACCAATTTTTTTCTTTTTGTTATGTATGAAGTGGTTTGGCCGAACCGGTTCTGAACCGGTACGATAAATCGGTCAAAATCTGGAGCGGCCAAAAACTGGAGCGGTAAACCGTACCGGTTTTAAAATGTAGTAAATGTTCGGTTCTGAACCGGTTCAACCCTGAACCGGTTCATGCCCAGCCCTAGTCTGAAGCGACAAATATTTAATACATACAAAATAATAAAGTTTGCAAAATTAAAATTGGCGTGGGAAAAGAAATTTGATCTATTGTTCATGTTATTGAATTTTTTTAATTAATTACATTTTATTTCCAGTTGTTATGTTAATTTATGTAATACACTTTATTTTTATTTGATCTATAATTTTTTTCCAAATACATCTTAGATTAAAATCTAAAGAATAATTAACCAATCGTAACTTAGAAAATTTCATCCAAGATGGATGTCAAAATATTATAGATACATTTATAACTTTTAAGATATTCAAAAGTAATAATTTGTTTATGAGGTATATATTCTTACAAACGTGACTTATGGATACGGGATACTGACTTTTATTCTATTATTCTAAATATAGATTAGTCCGACTCGGCCCTGAGAGTATTACGCCGATTTGCCGTGGCCCAGAGGCAGCGGCGAGCAGCTAAACAAAAGGCTATTAACCACAAACCATAACAGAGATTGGCTGGCCGTCAGTAATGGAGACTCTACACAGAATCTCACTCCGTCTCCTTCCACTCTCCATCTCCTCGAAAACCCGTAAACACACATGCCGATTCCGCACCCACACGATTTCACAACTACCCAATCAAACCCGGCATTTGATCTTCCACCCGGTGAAACTAAACGGACCCAGCTACAGCTCGTCTTCTGTCGCCAGAGCAGGGTGGCTTCTGGGTCTCGGTGGCAAGAAGAAGCTCGGCCTGCCTGACATAGTAAAAGCAGGCGACCCAGTGCTGCACGAGCCCACCCAGGATGTCGACCCGGCAGAAATCGGGTCGGAGAGGATCCAGAAGATCATTGATGATATGGTGTCGGTTATGCGGAAAGCACCCGGCGTCGGGCTTGCGGCGCCTCAGATTGGAATTCCTTTGAGGGTCAGTTTCCATTTTTATTTGATTTTACTGGAAAATGTAGGTAATTACTGTTCATATAGCTGTAATAATGGCATCTTTGCCTAATTTGATGCTGAGGACTTTATTTGAACAATGTCGAACTTGACAAATCACACTCGAGCTCTTGACCTTTGCTACATTTTAGAAATTTTGCTTATTCAACGAGCTCCAGTTTCTGATTGGCAGCAGCTATAGACATTGTAGATGCCACGCTTCTTCAGAAAGCTATGCGTTAAAAACAGTTGGTCATTTCAATTCTTAATCGTAGTGGAACAAATATTAGTGATGAGGCATGCGTAGTATCTTATTACACCATTGTATGACAAGATTAACTTTTGACATACTGAGGATCAGTAGCTTCTTCTCTGAAAATTGTTTTGAATTGGGTTGAATACTTCGTAGCCATCTGAATTGATACAATCGCTCAGTGGCAAGTTTCCTTACCTTTCGGTGCTATCAATCGCATCGCCTTCTAAAAAATAAAAGTAAAAACTTTCTGGTTGTGACTTTTTATTAAAATGTCAAAATAATTTGATTTTTTTCTTGATTCTGACAGGGCAATCTTGAGTAAGATTTGGAGTTATGTTGAGCAAGAACGGATTGTTATTAAGTTCATGAATATAATACAATCTGATTTTATCAGATAGATAATGTATTATCTCCAGTATTGTTTTAACAATCTGATTTTCTCATTCTCTTCTATGCAGATTATCGTTCTGGAAGATACTAAGGAGTACATCAGCTATCAGCCTAAGCAAGAGACCAGAGCACAAGATAGACGGCCATTTGATCTCATGGTAAGTTTTCATTTTGTGAACGAAATAATTATATTCCCTTCTTTTGTATTTTTAGTTCTTCTTAGAAAAAAAGTCGTGTTATGACCAACCAAACATAGCTACGATGTATTCTTTTCAACGTGAAATTTGTTCTTCTGGTTTTCTCTTGTCACTCAATAGAAAGGATAGGAGGTTTTGAACCGAATACTCAGTACTGGAGAAGTTTGCTTTCCACTAAACTAGTAGGATATGCTTAAATCCATTGTCAAGACTGGATGAATTACCAAATTGCCTACCGAACTTTGAATGAATTTGGGAAAAAAATATTGAACTATTCTTTTTGACAAATAGAAAACCGAACTTAAGTCGATGTTGCAAACACCATACTTTGTTGCTTGCTCAGTCAAATTTGACTGTTTTAGATCAAAATGACAGAAATACCCTTATTTTATATATAGTACAAAAAATGAAAGAAAAATAATAAGTTGTCTTAGATTCGTCGCTTCATTTCATTCTTCAAGCCAAGTCATTTTTCGTCATATATGTCCATTCCTTTTAACAAAACTCATCAAAGTTAATGGAAAAAGTGGCGGATACAGGGTTTGCAGACTAGCTTAAGCCCAGTTTGCTATTTGTCCAAAAACAATGCTTGGTATGTTGGTTGCAATTCATGTAAAGTTTGGTTTGCAATTTGGTTATACCATCCAAATACTACTACCATGGGCCCATTCAACCTTAATTATTGGGAGACTTAGTGTATTTTTACCACCGGATGACCGGTGAATCTCAGTCAAATTATGGCCTTTCTGTTTGTATTACCAGAATAATCTCTCATTGTACTGTTGGTAATTTACCAGATATTCTGTAACAGGTAATATTGAACCCAAAGCTTACAAAGAAGAGCAACAAAACTGCTCTTTTCTTTGAGGGTTGCTTGAGGTAAGCTGCAAACACTTGATTAAAAAATTGCCGTCTTTAATAAACCATACCCCTTGATTGTGATTTCTATTCTTAAATCTGTCTTATTGGATAGATAATCTTTATTAAAAAAATGTGCTTTGGTGGACAGTGTTGATGGATATAGAGCTGTGGTGGAGCGGTATCTTGATGTTGAAGTATCAGGGTTGGATCGGAATGGTAAGTCGATTACAGTGGATGCCTCAGGATGGCAGGCCCGTATACTGCAACACGAATGTGACCATCTCGATGGAACTCTATATGTTGATAAGATGGTCCGCAAAACATTCAGAATCACTGAAAATTTGGATTTACCTCTGGCTGTTGGATGCCCTAAGCTTGGCGTCCACAGCTAGTGATTCCAACAACAACAACAACAAGACTAGGAAGATGCCTATTTTGCAGGTGGGGATCACTGGAGATTCTTATGTTGTTTACTTGGTGGATAAGGTATTATCTCTGAGTGTACTGATTTATTATAAATGGATAAAAATGAGTCAAAGTGATTGTGGGGTTTCATCGATCCACTTAATTGTAATCTTGATTCAATTTTAACTTAAAAAAAGTTGCAGTTTTGTGTACATGTCTGTAGAAGTTCCTTGGTCTTGTTTTTTTAGTTGAATTCATCTTCTCTTTCAGTGAATAGTCTTAGGCAACGAGTGCAGTGACCTAATTGACTAACTCGCCGTATAGTTTGTAATATGGGTGGTAGTGGTTAGGGTACGTGTGAGTACGATAAATATAATATTTTTAAATTATGTACCATAATTGTCATTATAATCATTGCATGTATAATTTTTAATATCATAATTGTATCTATAACTGTTTTTTTTTTGTCATCTCTATAACTTTAATCATGAATTTACCTTTATATTCATATTTAAAATCATTTTATTTAAGTTATATACATTAAATTTTGAGCATTACGATCTAAAAAATGATTTAATTATTAAGTTATTATAATTTTTACATAATTAACATACATTTTTGGATCGGCCAGTAAAAAATTCTAATTCTTACTTTTCAATAATATATATATATATATATATATATATATATTAGTAAACAATTGTTCTAAAGGTAAATCACCTCAACATTCCCTTATGTTATGTTAGCACTATGTGACTAAATGATCATTTATATTGTTTTTTTTTGTAACTAAACGACATGTATGTTTAAAAAATATAACTTTTTGGTTAAACATGTTATATTATGTCGCATATGTTTATCAAATATAATTAAATGGTCACAAAAATGATAATTTTACCCTTCCCTTTTATCTTGTGTTCTTCATGGTTCTTCGTGTCTGAAATCTGATTTCGAACTTAGATTTACGCAAACCTTAGTTTGAATCGAACTAAGAAACACATATTTAAGTTTGAATCAAACCCATAAATGCATATATGAGTTCAATTTGAACCCATAATTGAACCCATATATGCAGATCTAAATTCAAACTAAATGAAGATCTGTGTTCGATTTGAACCTAGATCTGCCTTTCTGGATTCGAATTGAACCCAGAAGTGCATATATGGGTTCAGTTCGAACCCAAATTTGCATTCCTAGGTTCGAATCAAACCCAGAACACACATCTGAGTTCAAATTGAACCTAAATATGCAATTTTGGGTTCAGTTCGAACCAAGTTCAACATTTTGGGGTTCGATTCGAACGTAAAAACACTAATTTGAGTTCGATTCAAACTCAGATTTGTGTAAATTTGAGTTCCAAATCAGATTTCGAGTTTGAATTGAGGAAGAAGAGATTGAAGATGAACATGAAGAACATTGTAAGGATATTTTAGTCATTTTTTCGCATCTGGTAATCGTTCAGCACAAGTTTTAACTATTCAGTCACATGTGCCAACATAAGTGAGTATTGAGATAATTTACCATTGTTATAATTATATATAATAAGTAATGTGATATTTATAACCATAGTTATGAATTAAATATCATAATTGTGACCGTAATCATTACGGGTAGAAAATGCATTACTATAATCGCACAGTATCGTATGATTAATCATATAAAGAAAAAAACTATTATAATCACAATTTTGATTTTTTACTGCAAGATTGTCGGTTGTTGTCCTATTCCGTTCGTGCGTCTTTATATAGCATTCATAATATACCAACAGAATTCATTGTATATAAATAAAATAAAATCATAATTTCAAATAAAAAATGTTAAAAAAAGAAGAAGATGATCCTTAAATAAATTCAAGTCTGATTCTATCTAGAAAATACAACTCTTTCAATCGAAGACACCGACATACACATAATTTAACATCACCAGTGTGCCATTACTTAGTGCACCTCATTAAGTGCTCATGATTAATGGTTTGCCTTGTGTTTATATGCGAATTATCGTGCGTATTGATTTGTTTATTGTGTTTGAACACGATATACAATTTTTCGTACGTGTTTATATCAAGTTATCGTATTGTATTAAGTAATTTAAGTTATTGAGTTATATGTTTACATGCAAGATTTATAATAAATTACCAAAATAATAAATTATTCATAACAACAATTATCAATTCAAATATCAAATTTTATGAATATAAAATTGATAAACCCTAAAAATTATAGGGTTAATGGTTTCAATAATACACTAAATTTGACTTGTTGGGTATCGATAGTGACGACCCAATACGGAACAAAGCCATTCAAGCTTCCGAGACCCAATATCATTTCAGAGGGGTAAATGATCAACATTCCAAAACTCTGAAAACCAAAACCGTCCGCAAAGGATACAGAGCATTGAAAGACACAAAGATTAAACAAGACATCAAATGTCCAATCGAGAAGTCACTATGTCAAACCCTTTCTCACAAGATCAAGTTTGACCGAAGAAACTTCACTAAAGCTTCGGGGGCAAATATTGGGTATCAATAGTGACAGGACAATACAGAACAAAGTCCATCAAACTTCTGAGGCTCATTATCATTTCAGATGGGTAAAATCCAAATCATTCAAGACTGGACCGACCCACACTAAGGGTAAGCTGAAATCCATAAAGCGGTCCAGTGTCAAACCTAGAATCAAAGTGGTCACCAAAGTTCTTATTGGTCGCCAACGACCAAGGCCAAAGCCTCCCACTACTCGACATGGAAGCGCTCGCCAAGAGAGTCAAACCTCTCAACTCTGGTCCCACAACAGACACCGAATATACAATCACTATGTCTCCCATATCTCAGACACATATTCTACAAAAATTACATAAGGCAACTGCAATATTACGTGATAATCGTAATATCTGCTATCCTTATCTACAATGACACAATATTCATAGATATATTCGGTTACCAAAAACAGTTTGGTCTTCCATCTCTATAAATACTCCTGTTTTACATAAGTTACATTACATTTTAAGTTCATACACACATTATACTCATTTAAGCATCGGAGTGGGACCTAAAGGAACCCTCTCTATTACGCTCCCCTTCTTGCAGGTTCATCGGAGCTCCGACGAAAGTTTGCGGTCATCAACTAAATAACATCTAAATTACTGCACAATCAGCATCCAGTCATCACCTAGGAGGCCCTGTCCCAACATGACTCATGTTATCGGTTAGCACCCCTATGTTGTTTCATGATACTTTATGTTTCAGAATATTATTTTATAGTCCAAATTACTTTTGACAATCGTGTTTGATTAACGGAACAGTGACATGACAAATGTAAAGTAAAACAAATAGGGAAAATAGAAAAATAAAAAATATATTTTAAAATTTTACTAATATATAATGTTTTAAAATAATTTTTTCTATTTTCCCTATTGTTTTTACTTTCCATCTGACATGTCACTATTCTGTTAGTCAAACATGATTGTCAAAAGTAATTTGGACTAAAAATTAATATTAGTAAAAATATATATATATAAATCTTGAAAAAAAATTAATAAAAATATTAGTAAACATTTATTCTTCTAATTTTTTAATTTTCAGTTATTTGTTTTTATAAATTATGTTCTAATTCTTAGATTATTTTTTAGAATTTTTAAAACTTTTATTAGAAATTTATATATTTTTATTATATTTTCATTAAATATTATATTATATATCTACGTGGCAATAACATGGAGCTAATATGATACTGGTTTGACGCAACATGTACAAGTCACGTGACCATTTAAGAGAAAAATGTAACGGAAGACTAGCAAAGAGACTAAATGATAAGATTCTTAAACATAGAGTACCATACGTCACAAAAATTCTTAAAGTACCATTAGATAACATGAGTCTAACATAGGGTGCTATTAGAACCATTAACCTCAAATTAAATATCTAAATATACTTTTAAAAGCTATTAAACGACACTTATTTAGAACACATTCAAAAAAATAGTTCAAGTACAACGTTATAATTGGCAAAAAAAAGTACAACTTTATCGTGTTATCATCTGTGTCGTGTTCTGATACCTAAACACGTCAGGAAAATATTTTCGTATTATCGTGCGATCTTTCTGTCATATGTTTTTACCAACACAATTTTTTCGTTCGTGTATTGCGTAAAAAATTATCAACCTATTGAATCACATATTTTTAAAACATTGAGTTAGAGAATATAGTTTTATTCAACAATAAAAGTAAATGTAGTTATATTAAATTAACTAAAGAATACACTAACAAGAGTCCCATATTCATTAGGGTTGAAAGAAAAATCCGGGTGAATCGAAAATTCGAAGAAAACCATACTGAATCAGTCCGAAAAGACTGGACCAAAAATATACGGTTTGGTTTACGATAAGTTTTTTCAACCGTACCGAATCAGAGAAAATCCGGTTTGAGACCATTCGGTCCTCGAGTCTAAAAGATTGTGGGCTCCGGTCCGACCGTTAATACATACATAATTTTATATATTATATTAAATAATATAATTATTAATAAATACAAACTAATATTAATTTAGCTATTCAATAAGTGTTTTTATTATTTAATCGATTCAGTAAAAAATTATGCAAATATTATTAAATCGAGTTATTTTGTAATTTAATTTAATTTTTATTTTGAATGAGGTGATGTTGCGAGGTGATGTTTTATAGCACAACATGCACGGGGTGCCTATCAATACTAAAAAAAAATACTTCATTTTCTAAATATTGTACCTATTTTTTCAAAAAAATATATTTGATTTCGAGCACTTGATCTCAAGCGATGCATGAATCATCGTCTTCAACTACATATATAATTTTGTAAGGCATGGAACCCATTTGTTGGATTCACTTAAACCCAACAAGTGTGATCCTTGCCTTACAAAATTAGGTTTCAACCTTACCGTAAGGCTTTTTAGTTCTAAAGATACCTCATTCAGAGATGAGATGAGATGAGTAGTCATCTTAAAATGATGTTTACATTGTTGTATCAAAAAACAGCCAGCTTTGAAGAAGAGGTTGAAAAGGGGTAATTTCTTGACATAGACGACACAAGCGAGGAGGAATCAAGAAACACAGAAACAAGACCAAACCTAGAGAAGAACAGGGGGGTTGCAGAGGGTCCACACTATCATCTCCTTTCTCTCTCTCTATCAACATCGTCGGCAATCCCAACAAAAATACCCACAAGAATCGAAGCAGATACCGTCATAATCATTAGCGTAAAAGCATAACCCAGCAGCTTTTCTTAACGATTTTGGGAGAGATACACTCCCCCAGTTGCACACAAACATATTACCAATAATGATACTGAATCTACACATAGACAACTATCAAATACTTCTTAAACCATTCAATTAAAAACTAGGACTCAGCACATGTAGACACGACATTATGAAGGTTAATCATTAGATAAGAGTTTATACATTAACCGGTAGTGAAAGATTCAAACTTATTGGTTCTGATTCAACACTCAACAAACGCTCTTGAAAATTTGGATTTTGTAAGTGAATTTCAACACTAAAGATCGGAAATTGCATAGCATGGCGCGAATTCAATGTATGAAACTGAGGATTGAAGTGGAATGAAGTAGAATTTGTACAAATCGGGAGAATCCAAAGGGTATACACAAAATCTATACTATGAATTAGAAGGAAAAAAAAATCCCACAAAAATTCAGCAGCGCAGACAAGTACAGAAGAACCCATTTGATCCATCCTAATTCTAATTGGAATCAAACAAACCGATTGGTTCATATTTTATCTGTACTGATTCAGAATCAATCACCAAAACTCACACAGAAGGAAAGAGAGATAGAGGCAGAGAATTCAATAACTTATCTATCTAGATCTGCGTTTCCCTTGCTTCTTCTTAGCTCTGTTGTTGTTCGAGTTATTTTTCGCCTGTTTCTTCTGCTGCCCAAAGGGCGAGCAGAACCCACATGCCGACAACTTCGGAGATGGCGGCTCAACAGCCGGAGAGACACGTCCGGTTCGGTACGCCCCGCGCCCTCCACCAGTAGATTGACTCCTCTCGAGATCGATTGGAGGTGGACGATCGGCGGTGGTTATCGCTGGCTTAGGCCCCTCCTGATCTCGAGACGGTCCTTCCTTCCCACCGTGTCGACTGAGATCCAATTGTCCGACTTCTTCTTGTCCTTCTTCTTTGGGTTTGCTGTCGGCGGCTTGGTTGAGCTCCTCGGAGATGAATCTGTCGTCCCAGACGATTCCTGAAGAGCCTTGTCTCCGAAACGAAACTACAGATCTCTGTAAACCAGCCATCTATGATGTGATCAATCTCCCTCAAACTTGTTCAAAGTTATGTTCTGGAAAAAGAGAAATAAAACTGCAATAGATGTAGAAGACAACGAATTAATTGAAAGAAGTGGTTACACGACTCTTAGATGAACAGCTTAGTCAAATTTATAACTATTTCAGTATTTCTTATTTTTCTCATTAATTTAACTTAAACCAATATATAAATTAAAACAGGGTAAGTATCCAATTGCCAGTTGAATTTGATTTTTTTCCCAAATATATCTCACTTGAAAATTAAATACCAAATGTCATATTTTCAAAACCAATTATCAAATTACAATTTAAATTATAGATATTAGTGGGTATGATTTAATATACAATTAAGTACATTTGGTCGAGTCGAGTGGAAGATGAACTATGCTAATAAGTAAAAGTTAGAGGTTATGAGTTTGAAATTTTATTAGAACATTTTTTTATAAGTGTCGTTTAACATATTAAAATTTTCCACTAAACCAATTATATTCAAATATTTTTTATGTACTTCAATTATATTTATCACACAAATTACGCAAGTGAATTCTTTTTGTAAAACTTTGTTTCAACCAAATTTTAAATTTGTGACTATGCCATCACAATAAAATATTTTATCAGTATACTAAACCATAAATTTTGTATGTACATATACTTTAAAAATATTATTCGGGTATCTTAAACCTTCTAATTTTGAAATATGTTTTTTTTTTCTAAAAATCTCCAAATAAAATAAAACATATATTCAATAAATAAATAAATTAGAGTTTAACCAAATAAATGACGTTGACGTTCTCAACTTACACAACGACTTATAATTAAGTTATGTTAGTAATAATTAGGAGAATTAAATAATAATTTTCGAAATTAAAAATTACTTGAAATTATTGAATGACATGCAAATTGACGAAATGACGAAATTGCCCAAAAAATTGGATTTTGCAGAAAATTACTGAGTCCCGTATCAAAACGGTCTCCTTAAGGCAATTTCGCCCCCTCACCGTAAATGGTTCGTGTAAGAGGAAAATTAGGACGATTACCTCCCAGGATAAAACAGTGTCGTCAAGGCGAAACAAACACGGTGTTTCCCTTAATCGAACTGAACAATACCTGAACTCGAACTTCGACGAAAATTCGAACACAACTTGAAACTCGGATCTGATTTAACTCTTGAGCAATATATCTGTTGGTAATTTTCGGGAGTGTATGAGATTGTTTTTTAATTGAGAAGAACCAACCCTATTTATAGGGTTTATGGTACTCCATGAAATCAAAAATACCAACAACTATATTACAATAGGAAACACTCCATTAGAAAATATATTATTAGGAAATATATTAATAGGAAATATTTCATTACGAAATATATCATTGGGAAATATATTAATAATATTCTCTTGATATAAAAAGATAGTAACAATATTCCACGTATATTTTTCAATATTGTGAAGAATATTAAGAAAATATTTTCTGATATATTATATCAACAGTAATATTTCCTAATATATTATACCAACAATCATATTTCCTAATATATTACTTCCTTCCTCATTTACCATTCATAAGAAAATTGGGTCGGTTTAATCCTAAACCGGCCCAGGTTGAATCAGACCGGTCCAAGGGCTGGGCCACAACCAACAAGTTATAGCTAAACAAAATTATATTGTAAATATTAACAACTCCAAATAATGAAATTTCTAAATTAGAGGGTTCAAGGTATCGAATAACACTTTGGTTGGAATAAGATTTAAATTTAAAAATATTTTTCACTTGAGTAGTTAGTGTAATTCATTGCGAAAGGATGTATTGTTCTAAAAACCCTTATAAAAAAAATTCTAACAAAATTTCGAACCCAAAACCTTTAACCATTTGAAGAGTTCATCTTACACTAGACGAAATATACTTAGTTATACATTGAATCCTACCCATGAATACGTCATTTATGAGTATGATTTAATTAAATGTTATCCGTGAATGATATTCGCGGGTAAAATTTAATTAAATGCTACTCGTGAATGTCATTCACGAGTAAGATGTCAGAATTTAAAAAGCGTCATACTCACGAATAACATTCACAAGTACGATTTAATTTAAAATTTACTCACGAATGAAATTCACGGGTAGGTATAGTTTAGTAATTGATTTTTAAAAGGTGATATGTTGGTATTTGATTTTCAAATAAGGTATATTTTGGGAGGAAACAAATAGTTGAACTTTGAGTGTTTAAATAATTTGCCAATTGAACTTTTTTTTTAACGAAATGCTACCTTAGTTTATAAAAAAATACAACTTGTTAGTTTTATCTAATTTGTTGTTAAAAGATTATAAAAACTTGTATTTTATTTATTAACTTACTATTTTTTTTGTGCAAATTATCAACTTAAGTTAACGAAAAGTGCAATTTCCTAACTGCACTTTGCGAAAATGTGCAATTTATTAGTCAAACTTTGAGAAAAAAAATTCAATTGGTATCTAATACGTGCATGTCTATGTCAATATTTAACCACAAACTGGAACTAATAAATTATATCTTTTTATATAGTAAGTTAACAAGTTGTTCCAAGGATATTCACATTCTCTCTTCTTGGTTGTAGTGAGAGAAACATTCATTCCGCATCTCTGTCGGACGTTACTTCGGTTTGCCTGTCGCCTTTGCCATGTCGTTTTCAATCTGAATCCAAGGAAGCATCCAAACGTCTCAATCGTTTGGATTCTCACTCAAATCAGTTGCAATAAATGAAAGGAGTGAATATCTACAGCGCCATGCAAGTGAGGACGCCAAAATGAAGTGAGAAACAACACAGAGAACCGAACACTAGCCTTAACAAATTTGTCGCAAATTTGTTCGCTCGTCTTTCGAAGTAGGCTGGGGCAGAAAACGTAGAAGGTTGGAGTTACCAATCAGAGGAGAAACAACGTCTTAACTGAGCGAGGTTGCTTTGCGGCTGGGATTTTAGCTGGAGCATATGGATCGGTAGTCATATCTGATGTATTTGATAGGGTAGTCATGTTTGAGTTCGAAAATGAAGATGACAGAAAGCAGATTTTTGATATGTCGTCTTGGTCAGTCCAAGGTCATTGCATGAGCATGAAAAAATGGAGCCCTACTGTAGGATTAACACTGGTTGATTTTAAGAAGGTTCAATTCTGGGTGCAAGTGCATGATCTGGGACTTGAGAAATACAGTGTAGAGAATGCGATGTGCATTGGTGGAAAAGTTGAAAAAGTCATAGAAGTGGAGGAGGAGATGGAAAGTCTCCAAAAAACGTTTATGAGAATGAAAGTTGAGGTGAAAGTGGATGAGTCATTGATGCCCGGATTTTGGTAGAGTAATTCCATGGGATAAAAACAGTGGGCGTCCATCAAATATGAACGGTTGTCAGACTACTGTTATGGATGTGGGAAGTTGGGTCATACCACTCAGGGGTGCGAGGAAGAGATCATTATGTCAGAAGCAACAATGAGCCAACCTATGTATGGTCCGTGAATGTCGGTCCAAAGACCAAAGATAAGGAGGGAAAGTCGAATTGGAGGGGGAGTAAGGAGTGGCGAGAAGGGGGGGACAAAGTAGTGCCTGAAAATCATGGTTTGATATCATGAATGAGTTTAAAGAACATGAGAAGGAAAGAACAAAACCGAGCAAGGGGGAGAAACAAGCACAAGAGGATGATCCAATGGATCGGGATGAAAATCCAATGAACGGAGAGGACACAAGCGAGGAGGGGAAATGTGCATGTAACAATACCACCATCATACCATATGTGAAGGACAAAGCCATACCGACCCATATCATACCCGACCGTGTTAGCCAACCCTACCACCGCACTATATCACCCCCTGGTGATCACCATATCAAACCATCCCCTATCCACAAACAGCCGATGCTTACAACTGAGCCATACCGTGACACACCAACCGTGCAAACAAAGCCCCGTCTGATCCAACTTACCAACCCACCAATCAACTTGAAACTGAACAAAACACATAACCCCCGACCAAACCGTGCCAATGGACATGATCACCAACCTTAACTCTCATGATACTGAACCATATGCACCTCCCCAAATAACCAAGGGGCCGAAGAGAAACATGGAGCCGCACCAGATAAACCGGACCTATCAAACCGTGCATGGTGAAACCACAAACTATGCATGGATAAACCGACCGAGACAACCACACCAAGGATATGAGTCCGACATGGATGATCAACATAACCGAAACATTTTCCCCATCAACCCATGCATCCCACCAATCATCATCCAAATGCCGGAAGGGTTTGAGCATAAAACAGATTCGATGGACACAACGGAGGTCCGAGCATATATAGTGGAGACTTCACCTGAGTCACCACAATCGGGGGTGGGGTGGGGGGGTGGGTGGGGGGTGAGCGAATGCAAAAGGAAAAGGAGACGGGTCTAAGTTCGTTTATGAACAAAATGCACCTCAAGAGGAGTTGGGAAGGGGAGGAAGAAGAAGTCGTGGAAAAGAGAGTTAAACGATGGGAAGAACCCCAAACCGAAAATAAAGGGAGTCGGGCCACAAGTGGTGGACGGGGAAGAAATAAAATTCCAGCAAAACACATACAAACACATAAAAGGATACACAAAACAAAGGGGGATGAGGTACTTTTTGAGGTACCAATTATGTTGACTAATGAGACAAATGACATTGAAACAGGTTCTGGTGGCTGTCCCAACATAGCCACACGGGATCAATGAGCACAATCGTTTGGAACTGTCAGGGTTTGGGGTCTTCCTTGACGGTTCGACATCTGAAAGATCTCAATGGAAAGTATCATCCGAAAATAATTTTTCTAATGGAGACAAAGAATGGTGATGTTTACTGTGAGAAGATACGTGAGCAAATTGGTTTGGAGGAGGCTTATTATGTACGACCAATTGGGAGAGCGTGAGGGATGGCATTATGGTGTAGTAAAGATATACAAATCCAAATCCTGGGATCCAATGCACACATGATAGATACAAAGGTGGTGGATCAATCAGGAAATCCATTTTTCTCTACATGGGTGCATGCAAATACGGACGAAGGTGCGAGGTATAGAAACTGTGAGGAGATCCAAGAGGTGGGGGTGGGCCGAAATGCACCATGGAGTTGCCAAGGTGATTTTAATGAGATTATGCATCATCATGAAAAGGATGGTGGCCACATGAAACCGCAAAGGAAACTAGATGCATTTAACCACTTGATAGAAGACATAAGAATGGAGGACATAGGCTCAAAAGGGCAACGATATACGTGGTGCAATAATAGGAGTGGGTTGGAACGGGTGTACGAGCGTTTGGATAGGGTTCTCATTAATGCGGGATGTGCATCATTATTCCCAAATGCCGAGTGTGTTAATGAACTTGTGGTAGGGTCGGACCACTCGCCCATGATAATCACAAAATGGAGGGAGTCGAATAGAGACCCAAGGAAATTAAGATTCGAAGAAATGTGGCTGGAAAACCTGGAGTGCAAAGAGGTGATCCGAACCGTGTGGGGTGGGGGGTGGGGGAGGAGGAACTGAACCGGCCGAACCAACCTAGCCTTTGGCCGAAATTGGGCAAGTGTAGAAGGAATCTCATTGGGTGGAGCAAGAGTTGTTTTGGGAACAACATGACACAAATGAGGGAGGCGAAACAAAGACTACAATGAATTGGGAGGACCCTAGAAATAGAGAGGTTCAAGAAGAAGAGATCGAACTCAAAGGCCGCATTCGAGACTTATGGAAGTGGGAGGAACTCTATTGGAAACAAAGGGCGAGGGTAAAGTGGCTCACCCAAGGAGACCGAAACACAACGTTCTTTCACCTCACAACCAATTCAAGAAGAAGAAGAAACCGCCTTACTCGTCTCAAAAGGGAAGGGGGAATGGATCACAAGGGATTCAGAGATTATGGAAGAGATCAAGAGCTATTACGAAAAGGCTTTTACCACGGAGTCCGTACACACGGACTATTCTATACTAGAATGTTTACCGCACCAGATCAATAAGGAAATTAACTCAGATTTGACAAGAAGGGTGACAATGGAGGAGGTAAAAGAGGCGGTGTTTCATTTAGGGGGATCAAAGGCGCCAGGACCAGACGGATTTCTGGGTTTTTTCTATCAGAGGAACTGGAACATAGTGGGCCCAGATGTCTTCACCGCGGTCAAAGCCTTCCTCGAAACAGGTATCTTCCCTACATCCCTAACTCAAACTGATATAACCTTGTTGCCAAAAGTTTCAAATCCGACCCATGCATCTGAATTTAGGCCCATAAGTTCGTGCAATTTTGTGTATAAGGTGATAACAAAAGTGTTGGTGAATAGATTGAAAGTATATCTGTCAGATCTTATCACCCCATTCCATAGCGCTTTTGTAGCAGGTCGTCTTATACAGGATAATGTCATGATGGTTCATGAGGTTTTTCACTATCTGGAAAACAAAGGGAAACCAAACAGGGTGGAATGTGCGCTAAAACTTGATATGCAGAAAGCTTATGACATGGTCGAGTGGGAGTTCCTATTAAAGAGCCTGGAGAAGAGGGGTTTTGGTGCTAAATGGGTTGGGTGGATGAGAGCATGCGTGCAAACGCCAACATACAGGGTGCTTGTGAACGGGAACCGTACCACCACCATTAAACCAAGTAGGGGAATCAGATAAGGTGACCCTTTGTCCCCCTATTTGTTTATTCTTTTGGCGGATGTCCTCTCCACGGATGGTGGAACGTGACACTCAAGAAGGGAGTTTGAGAGGTATAGTCTTGGAACGGGGTTGCCCAGAACTTCATCACCTATTTTTTGCCGATGACTCCTTATTTTTCTTTCAAGGAACAACAGAGAATGCAAGACACCTAAAGGCCACTATCATGTAGTATTGTAAGGTGTCGGGTCAAAGAATAAACGAGGCAAAGTCAACCCTCACTTTTAACAGGGGAGCCGATCGGTCTATATATGGGGAAGTCGAGAATGTCCAACAAATCCAAGGCACGCGCCAACCGGGAAAATACTTAGGTCTATCGGCGGTTTGGGGTAGATCAAAAAAAGCGGCCTTGGGATATCTAAAGGAAAGAATTCAAAACAAGATTAGTGGATGACGAGTAAAGACCCTTAATCAAGCGGGTAAGGAGGTCCTTATAAAGTCAGTGATCACGACGATACCGGCATATGTGATGAGCTTATTCAAACTTCCAAAAACATGGTGCGCAGATGTTAATGCAATAATGGCTCGGTTTTGGTGGGGACAAACGAATGAGGACCGAAAAATTCATTGGAGAAAATGAGATATACTCACAAAAAACAAGATCAAGGGTGACTTGGGTTTTAGAGAGTTGGAAACTTTTAATATGGCTTTGCTCGTTAAGATGGTTGGTAGGATGCAAACCGAACCAAATGCACTATGGGTTCGGGTAATGCGGGGTATCTATTATCCGGGAAGGGACATCATCTCGGCCAAAAAAGGAGGACGTGCATCATCGGGGTGGACAAGTGTTTTGAGTGGGCGAGACAAGCTAGTAAGCGAAGGCCTATGGAGAGTAGGAGATAGGAGAAATATAAGAGTTTTCGAGGACCCGTGGGTTGACACAATTGAGGGGTACAAAGTAGACATCCGACCGGAGTATGAGTCAAACCGGGTTCTCATGGTGGCCGACTTGATCAAGGAAAATAGGACATGGAATGCTGAGTTCAATCTTTGATCGAACCGGCGAATGCTTTACATGTTTTGCAGGTTCATATACCACAAAATGGAGGGGAGGACCGATTGATATGGCCACATACGAAAGAAGGAACCGTCACGGTTCGGTCGGCCTACAACCGCATAAAGGAGCGAGCCGATGTCATCCAACCAAGTTCGTCGAACATAGGAGCTGAAAATGAGGAAGGGTGGCGAGCAATATGGAAGTGTGACACAATGCTGAAAATCAAGCATTTCATGTGGAAACTTCAAACAAATTCACTACCCCTCATGATTAACCTTCGAAGGAGTATGAATTTGCCGGTAAGTTGTCCAATATGTGGTCTTGATGAGGATCAGGAACATATGATATACAATTGTAGGTGAACGGAGGAAGTATGGACCGACATGTTAGGGATCAATCCAAACCAACAAAGATCACAAAACTTCGAGGTTTGGGTAAGGTCACAGCATGAAGAAACGGGGATGACAAGGCATATCAAAGAAGCAAGGTGGAAACTTTGTATGATGACGTGTTGGATGATTTGGAAGGCAAGGTGTAGAGCGGCGTTCGAAGGGAAAATGCCGAATCCAAGGCACATCATGGAAGAAATAAGACGAATTCAAGGGGAGCACACTATCGAACCAAATCGGCCACATGCCGAACCGATTCGGGCACATACTGAACCAATGGTGAACCAGAACGAACCAAATCTGCCCCATGTCGAAGGGTGGTTAGCTCCAAATCAAGGTGAAATCAAGATCAATTGTGATGCAGCTTGGTGCCCCCGTTCGAAAAAAGGAGGGCTTAGAGTAATTGCAAGAGATGACCGAGGACAAATATTGGGAGGGGCAAACAGAAATATGATGGGGTCGGATGCCACAACAATGGAAGTGCAAGCCGTGCTACTCAGTTTGAAAATGGTAATAGAAAAGGGGTGAAACAATGTAGTGGTGGAATCAGACTCGGAGATTGTGATAAACCAATTGAATGGCAAGTCATACCAATGGCGAATTGGAACCGTGTGCGACAACATCAAAGCGTAAGCAAGGGGAGTGAACACCATCACGTGGAGGAAAGTCCGGCGAACCGCGAATGAAAGTGCAAATTGGATTGCACAACAAGCAAAACTAGAAGTGTGTCTAAGTAATTGGGTCGAAAGACCCCACTCATACTTCGTAGTATTTTGAGTAATTATTGTAATAGTTTCGAAAACACTGGTAACCGAGTTTGAAATAGAAGTTTTTATTGACCAAAAAAAAAAATTGTTCCAAAATAATCAAATAAGAAATTGTCTCACCACTTAAAGTTCACCTAACAAATAGGTAATCCATTAAAATATAATGATTTGTGTAACCTTTTATAAAGTAACAATTAATTTAAGAAATAGAAGAACCACTATAGTATTTTACAAACAACTCTTTTTAGCTAAACTTCTAAATAAATTTAAATATACGGTATTAATAATTGTTATTTTTTTTTGGTCAAGATTAATAATTGTTATAAAACTGTTAGTAATTTTTAAAAGTTGAAGAGCAATAATTATCATTATAATACTGAAATTCAATTTTAATATCAGATTTTACTCTCTCTCTCTCTCTCTCTCTCTCTCTCTCTATATATATATATATAACACAAATTAATCTTTAAAATAAGACAAATAATATCTATTATTAAGGCAGAATATATTTTTTAACCGCAACTTTTATAACCAAAATAACTCTTTAATATTTAACTATATTTCATTTAACAACTATTTATACCATTTACATTTTTTTTTTATTATAATTATGGATTAACAAAACCGCTATATGTGACAGCTAATCACCCAAGTTCAAATTACACAACCAAAACGAGCCAGCTTTAACAATTCGCGAAACAGAAAAGTCAACAACGTCTTTTCTGAGAGCGTTAATAGTTTCCTTCAGAGGTGAGCTATGAATTTCAAACACATGCCGCTGGTTGAGCGCCATACCCGCCATGATATCCGCTACCGCATTTGCATCTCGAAAAATATGTCTGAACTTCATTCTTTTGAACTGCATCAATAGCTTCCTGCAATCCGCAATGATTGACATTAGTTTTTGATTTGACATATTTTCGTCAGAGATTACCTTATAGGCTGAGAGGATGTCCGTTTCAAGGTGAATAGCTTTTAATCTGAGTGCCTTTGCCAAAAACAGCCCGTCTCGAATGACCCAACATTTCGCAGTGAGACTGTTTGAGCAACCCAAATTCCTTGAGAATCCTGCAACCCATTGACCCCTGTAGTCTCGGATGACCCCACCGGCTCGTGCAAATCCTTGATTTCCCTTAGCTGCTCCATCTGTGTTAATTTTAAACCAATCCTTTTTTGGAGGAACCCAACTAATATCAATGGAAATAAAGATTTTGGTGAAACTATGCATGAGATAAAGATAAATTATAAACAGAAGAAAAGACAGGTTTATCATTAAAAATAAGAGAGTTCCTATTTTTCCAAATGTTCCATAGAGCATATGGGAAAAAGAACTTCCACTCAACTCCTTGATTATTGGCTCCTGCTTCCTGACACCTACTTGATCCACTCATTCAATGGGTAGTGGAACGATTGCCCCAGATTTGGCTGCCCAGTGACTGAATTCCACATCTCTTTAGCATGCTTACACCCACACAATATGTGATCTATGTCCTCCACCCCAGAGTAACAAATTTGGCACAGAGGGCTCAAATTACATCCCCTATGGTTCAATAGTTTGCAGGTGTCTAGTCTATCTTTAAGGCACAACCAGATAAAATACTGAAATTTTGGGATAGTCTGAATCTTCCAAACCCAATCCCATTGATTAATTACCTGACTGTTTGTGTCATGACCTGCTAAAAGAGAGTATGCTGATGCTGTAGTGTAATTCTCTGAGTGTGACATTCCATATTTGAGTATCCAAGGAGATATTGGTCTTGTCCCCTGGAGTACCTCGAAACATGTCCAATTTTTTTTTTGGGGAAGTCAAAAGAAGTTATATCTAGATTTCACTCTTCATTTTGGAAGACATCTCCTACCATCAATCTGTCTTCTTCATAGTTCAGTGGACCATAGATTGCAGCTCGCAGGGGTTGATTACCCACCCAATTATCGTGCCATAATTTAATATCTCTGCCATTTGCCACCACCCACCCTAATCCTAATTTAAGGTGTTCATACCTTCATTAATTGCTTTCTATAACTCTTTTTCAATATCTTTCTCTTCGGGCAGCATTCACCAATCTCTCTCCCTCTCAAAACCTTACTTCTCAGCTCTCCCCATTCCCAAATATTTATCAATACTTTTTAATTTTCTCACATTTTTTATATTCTACTATATTTATCCTCTTTTGTTACCCTTTTCTTTCCCTTTTTTATGCACCATTTTGTTATATATAGATAATAACGTTTTTTTAATTTCCCCACTTAACATCTCTATAATAGTGAAATTAAAAATTTAGATAGTCATTATCTTTCCTCTTCATATGTACCATCTATCTATCTACCTATATCTATCTATTTATCTATATTAATTTGACTAAGTATCTTATAATTTTGACAAGTAAGATTTTAACACAATTTTCTCTATCATACTTTCATAATAATTTAATTTGATTAGTTCATGTAAAAAAATAATTTAAGTTACATTCATGTTATTATTCTCTCATATCCACATGGACACTCTAAAATTAATCAAAATTTCCGCATCTTATTTCAAAAGATGTTACACTCATAAGTATGTCAAATTAAATTTTGCCTTCAAACAATAGTAAATTGCAAGTTTTGCACCTAACAATTTACTTTGAAAATTTATACAAAAATTAAGAGTACTAAATAAATAAGAATGAAAACACAACACTTTTTTTTAAAAAATAAATTGTAAAATAATTTGAAATAAATAAATGATAAACAAGACTTATGATATATGAATTATATTTAATATATATTTAAGCCTAATTTATAATTATAGTTTAGTTTAATTAACTTAAAAAATGAATTAAGTGTTGAAAGTACATCAAATTTATAATGGAAAAATGATAAACGATAGTAACTAAGTTAATTAAAAACTGAATTAAATAGATAGTAAATGTATTTTTTCCCCGCCAAGAATTAAAATATATAACTATTTATTTGATTTCTAAATTTAAAACAAAAAAAAAAGTTAAAATAAATCAATTTTTAAACAAAAGTTCTAAATGTGTACGCAATCATGTTTGTTGAGAAAATATTTTTGAAAAGAAAATTATAATACAATAATATTAAATTTTTTAAAATTAAGTATATAAATACACATGTTAGATTTTCATTTATGTATTTATAATTATAAAAGTAAATAAAAATGATACTTTTCATAAAAGTTTTTAAAATAATTATTTAATATTACTATTTAGCAATTATTATTATATTTGAAGTAAATTTATGTATATATTAAAAAAAAACTAATAGTATTCTAAATAGTGTATATGCATATATAATTTATTAAGTTATGTTTGTGTATATAGTTTTCACATATTTTTAACTAAGAAAATAAATAAATAAAAAACAAAAAAGAATTAACTATTAATAAATAAAATATACATAAATAACCTTTTTTATAGTGCTATTACTAAATGAATTTAACATGTATGTAATGAATATACTATAAATAATAAACGTTATCCCAAAAAATATATTGATTAATGAGACTTAAATCATCATAGTTATTAAAATCACCACTCCATCTAAAAATGAGAGAATTTAGACAGAATTAAGATCGATCGTAGTTGTCTATATTTATATACTGAATATGCATAATCTATTTTTTTTAAGCCACAAATGATTTGAAAATTGAAATTAGACTAGAGAAAGAATTCCATCTATTTTTAATGTGATGGAATTCTTCTTAATCAAATTAAGTTTATATTTTATTTTTTATGTTAAATATTTAAATTTGAAATTTTATATAATGAATCAATGATAATTATATATTATGTTCTTAATGTAAGTATTCATTTTTTAAAACTGACAATTTTTTTAATTCTCTACAATTATATATATTTTTTAAAAAAACTTCTCTCATATTCCTAATCAATCATAGATTTGTTTTTAGGCTTGTTCATGAACTGGTTCGGAGTCGAACCGATTTAGAACTGAACTTGTCTGGTTTATAAAAAACTAGTACTTTTTTATGTTTCTAAAAAAGCTGGTCTGGTTTATGGAAAAAAGAACTGGTCTGGTTCGAACCGATTCAAAACCGGTTCAAAATGTTCTGGTCTGACTTTTTTAATAACAATTTTGGTCCGGAATAATCCGGTTAAACCGAAACTAAACCGGCTAAAAATCATGTCCAACACACTGAACAGACAGAAAAATATTGAACCAACTATAAAACACAAGAAGCCGACTGAAAAAACACTGAACCGACTGAAAAATACACTGAACCGACTGAAAAACACACTAAATCGATTGAAAAACTGTTCAACAATCGACTGAAATCCTGTCCAACATCAACATACGAGAGTCCAATACATCTCTAGGTTTGGTTTATTGAAGACATCTCTAGGTTTGGTTTAATTTCAGACCAATTTAGTTGATTTTGTTTCAAACCGGTTCTAAAATTATATAGGTTTAAAGTGGTTTGATTTAAATTTAAGTATAAACCATTATAAAAAAACGAGTCATTTCGAACCGATTCGAAGTGCATTTTTGGTACTATTTTGAACTGATCTATTTGAAGCCTAAAAAACTTGTTTGGTTTTGAAACTAGTTCGGCCGAACCGGTTTGAACCAAACCAAAACCAGATCAGTTCATCCAAACCGATTAAATTGAACAAGCCTATTTGTTTTGGATCTCTCTCGCGTACCTCCTTTCCGACATACTTCTTTTCTCATCTCCTACATTTTCCATTCTTTCTCTTTCCCTTCCCAAACAAAGTTTAGATAATATTGAAAACATATATCTCAATCGTTATAAAAATATCATTCCATCTACAAATTTACAGAATTAAAATTAAATTAAGATTGATCAAAATTGACGTATATTTATATGTTGAATATACATAATTTATTATTTGAAGAGATAAATAATTTAAAAATAAAAAAGAATTAAATTAAAATATTGAGTGGAACAAAAAAATTAATCTATTATTGATGTTATAAGATTCTCTTAATTAATTAAAATTTCCTTTCAATTGTTATGTTTATGTAACCTTAGAATTTTATATCATGGTAATTATATATTATGTTATCAATGTAAATCATCTATAAGTTAACTGGTAGTTTACTAAACTACGAAATTAAAGTAACCTCAATAATATGTTGATTGATCATCTACAAATTAATGGTATATAAAAGTCAATACTATAATTGTTTTAAGAAAGTTAATTCTCTAAGTATTTGAAAAAAACATACACGTTTGGTTGTGTAAGAGAAATAAAACACTTGATTAAAAATGTTGATTGAGATATAAAATTAAACTTAAACTACGTTAGAATAATAAAACTAACAATTTTTTCTTCTCAAACAAATATACAATACATGAAAATGAATTCACCGAAATGTTATGATTAATTAATTTGCAAGATTATTAAAAAAGTTATGTTAATAAATTTTAGGATTTAGAATTAACTAGTTTGTATGTACATTCTTTCATGTATTTTGAATAGTGAAGTAAACTATTTTTTTAGTGTTTGTTATTTAATGCTTTTTTAGAATTTAATCATTTTTTAAGATGGTCAAATTTTAAGTATATGAGTATTTCGTTACTTAACCCTAAAACTTAAAGGGTTAATAAGCCCCTATAATACACATGACTAAAATATGAACATCAATAATTAAATAAGTAATAAATCGTATACATTACAAATATACCTGAAATTAAAATTTAAATAAGACTTAACCCATCGTAATTCATTAAATCTTAAAATATCAAAGTAAAAATAAATAAATGAGGGAGAATATCAAATATCTATTTTCCTTTGGTTAAAATTTCGCAGGGAATTGTTTGACGCGTGCAACATTAGATTTGTAATAGTTATCATTTCGTAGACATGGTAGTGAGTGTGTTAAGATATCGTAAGAGTACATAATGTCATTACTCATAAGTTTAGACTTAGTATATGTTGGTTCCTGTGAAATTTCTGTGACACGTGTCGAGATCTTGTACTTCCAAGAATCGACTTTTATGCCGACTCTTTGGAAAGTCGACGACTTCTTGATCGCCTGAGGCCTGCAAGATGGAAAACCCGGGTGTATACCTTTGTTTCCCCTTTGATTACTAAGTCAATAAGAGGTAGTTTGAGAATAATGTGGGTAAATATCGTAGAATTGATTACCTTGTACACATGTAGGTAAGCCTTTATTTATAGCATATCATTAGTTATTATTCGGGTGAAAATATATTGTCAAGCGTATCGAATACACTTCCAAAATAGCGTAAGAAGCGTATTGGATACACTTCACCGACAGTATTGTACACACTTGATGTCTTTCAAACCTCATAAACATCTCATATCACTTTGGTCAGAGCTGTCACTTCTGCCAGTCATGTCGGTCTTATCTTGTAATGACTAATATGCGATGCCTTACTAGGAGACAATGCGTTGCTGGTGTTATCAACATGTCGACGCATGGTGATACATCTAAGAGATGCCCTAGGATCCATCATCTTCCCAGAGCATAAGTAAGGTTATGCGATGCTTATGCTCTTTTGAAGGAAGGCGGCACATAGAAGGCGATGAAACGCCTTGGGGATGCTTTCGTAAATTTCTAACCGTTTAGATCCAACGGTTAAATATTTGTGACTCTTGACATTCATGGTCTAGTTTTTCCTTCCTTTTTTACCGTTCAGATCCGACAGATGAAAGTTGACGACGTTTGACCTTCACGGTCTAGATCTTCGCGGACCGTTTTAACCCTACTATATAAGCCTTGAATCTTTCCAAATGTAATTTACTTGTTCTGACATCCTCTCTTTCTTAAGCTTTTGCTTGCCCCTACTTGCTCTTTGAAGCTTTGTCGTGAACCCTTTTCTTTTCCAATCTTTGATCACACTTCGATCAGTACTAATGGCATCCAACAGTCTTATAAGTGAGGAAAACATATATTCCCCCCCTTTCGTAATCCCAAGCCCAATATTATCTTCCCCATGGTCTTTCAAGAGGCCGTCTTAATGCCGGGCATGACCAACAATCACTGGCCCCATTTTCCCATAATGAAACCCCCCGACGGAAGTGACGCTCCCTACATTCAAAAGGCCTGCGAGAAGGAGGGGTCATTTTTCCCTGTTAGATCGACGCATGGTTGCGCTTTCTCTATAGCGTTGCCCTAGTCAATATGTGTTGACATTTCCGAATCTCCTCGACTCAACTTTCCCCAAATACCATTCACTCTTGGGCTGGTTTTAAAATCACATGCTTTCAACGGAGATGGGTGTATTCTTTTAACCTTTTTATATGTTTTTTCCGCCTCCAGTGCAACCCTCAAGGGGTTTTCTATTTTCAAATCCGTTTTTCCCTCTTTTAAATGGTGTAATTGGAATGGGGGAAAACGGTTGCTGGTGGATGAGTTTAAGACGTTCAACTCCAACTGGAAGTCCTAATATTTTTTCTTTAAGGGTGGCGTCACATGGTGCTTGGGAGCGGCGTACGATGTACTTGATGTAACGCTGACCATGGATGAGATATCCCTGATTGATCTGGATATGATAAAGCTCATCAACAAGGCCTACAATCGGAGGGCGCCATCCTATGTATCGAAAGAGACAACTAACGCCCTGCTCTTAGAGGCGGGGGTCATCATGATGTCTATTCCTTCCCCGACTAGCTGGGTATATCACTATCCCTAACCCTAACCCTATACCTTTCCTTTATGTTTTGTAGGGTATGGGTTATTCAAGCGTATACATATGTAGGAACATACATGCATCACGTTTTTCGAAGCGAAGTCCTCTAGAAAGAGGAAGAGGACACCCAGAACACCCATGTTCCCAGGTCCCGCAAGGGTAAAGGTGTGGTGTCCTCCCGACAATAGGATGAACCAGTTGAGGAGCCTGCTGAGGAGAAGGCTAGGGAAGTGATGGAGGGGGAGGTGCCCCTAATCGATCTTGAGGTGGATCCCTCAACGGGTCAGAATATAGATGTTGAGGCGACACCCAAGAACAGGGAGCCCTTGAGGACCCCTTCGCCACACGAAGGAGTGTCACCCCTTTCATATGAGGAAAGCCAACCAACACTCGCCTCGCCAAAGGATGGACTACAAACGCCTCCTTCAGTTGGGGGAAGGCTAACAACCACTCCATCAACTTCAATGCCTACCTCACGACTGGTACATATCGGAAGCATACGTGCCAGGGTGGCCTATCCGGGTCTACCATGCAATCTGATGGCCAATCTAAATGTCATTGGGTCCCCGGAGAGCCTCAAGCCCTGGCCACCATTGGGAGTCCCTCCAAAACGTGCTGTTGGTGGAGGGAGACACCTTTTTTATGATAACCTGAGTCTTCACTTGCTTACCGGCCTAGTCTTTCCACGAGATCGGAGCCTAATTTCCATGGCTCCTAACTGTGTGGAGGAGTCAGTGTGTCGACATTTGTCGTATATTGCCAACGTAAGAAAACATCTTGTTCTTTATATATATATTTAAAAAATCAACGACTTTTTACTGTTGACATGTGTTTTTTTTCCCCTTTTGCCAGTCCGTCCCTTACCACCTAGAGCAAACCCATCTCACCTTCCCACTGTCACAACAGACAGTTTGGTTCGCGCATGAACTCAAACAGGAGGTGGCAAAGAAGGAGGATTTAGCAAAATATCTTCAGTGCTATGAGGCAGAGAAGGAGGAGGTCACTGAGCGGGCCAACCTCCTAGAGGAAAAATATCGCCAAGAGCTAGATGATGCTGAGCACCGAGCCGCTCTTGCTGAGGAGCAGGCCCGGGAGGTCGAAGAGAAGATCCGCCTATTGGAGGAGAAAGTTTGCTTGGCAGAGAAGGAGGCCCGCGAGGCTAATGAAAAGGCGGCGCACCTTGAATGAAAACTCCCCCATAAGGCGGTGGAGGACTTCAAGGACAACGCCGCATTTGGTGTTGTTGTTGAAAATTTCTTGGCCAGCAAGCTCATCGAACTCTATGAGGCCCTAACCACTCAAATCAAAGGCGCTGACCCTAACTTTCCTTTAGATAAGGTTGAAGCCTTGTCTGAATTCCTTCAATGGAAGAATGGTCAGGAAGTTCCTCCTCCTGCTAACGAAGGCGAGTCTTCTTCAAGCGGTTCTGACGACGTTTTTGACGACCCGTCCGACGCCCAACCATTAGAATGACTTTCTCGTGTTTTCAACCTTTTGTTTATAATTTTCCTGTGTTTTGTACTTTTTTTGCTTGTCCTGATCGAATATACTTTTTGAACTTGTTTGAACTTTAATATTGTTGATCATGGAATTTATACTTTGATATTAGAAAGTATTCAAGGGTGGTTCTTAAAGTAGGCCATAAGGCCATACTTGATACCCTCGAAGGTGTAGATTGCTTTAACTAGAATTTTTCGTAAATTCGTCATTGTTTTATAAGTCAATGCCTATTTTTATTGTAATCTTGTCGTCACATTTCCAATCTCATAGAAAGTCGGCAACTATGGCTAATACCCTTCTTGACGTTCTTAATCGTCGTCAAATAAAATAGAAGTTGACGCATCTGAACATGTGTGTAGTAAGGAAATTGATGCATTTGAACATGACAATTTGATAATGTCAATCGATGTTCATTATACATAAAATTTCTTCAGATGCTGTGTGTTAAACATATTTTTTTAGTCTTTTCCCATGCATATCTTCCGGTACAAAAGTGTTGGGGTGTGCAATATCAACGACCTTATACGACCCTTCCCATTTAGGTGATAATTTGTCTATCATGTTTTGATGTGCGAAATTCATTTCGTCTTAACACCATTTCCCCCACCAAAAAATGGTGAGTGACGACTCGACGATTGCAATATCTAGCCGTTGCTAATCTCATTCTGGCCTATATTTTAATTGATTCCCAACGCCTTTCATCTACCATATCCAATTTGAGGTGTCACTCTCCATCATTAATTTCTAATCTTGTGTGTTGATACAGCTATTTCTACTGGTACTACCTCTTCCGAACCGTAAACAAGACCGAAGAGTGTCTTACTTGTTGACTTTTTCGGTGTGGTACGAATGGCCCATTAGACATTTTTTCAATTCGTGATTCCAATTACCCTTTAAAGTGGTTGTGCGCTTTTTCAAACCATCCAAAACCACTTTATTGGCGGACTCAACTTGTCCATTTGTCTGCGCATATCGCACCGAGGCGAATCAGTTTTCTATGCGAAGCTCTTCCACGAATCATTTAAGATCCTTACCCACAAACTGTGGACCATTGTCACTTATCAACACATGCGGTATCCTATATCGTGATATAACTTGGGATTTCAAGAATTTTATCACTTGAAATTCCGTTGTTTTGTCTAACACCTTTGCCTCGACCCTTTTCGAGAAGTAGTCAATGGCGACAATAATCCATTTTAGTTGTCATGTTGATCGGGTTAGAGGTCCCACTAAATCAATTCCCCATTGTGTAAAATTCCATACACCCGGGATCGACACAAACTCTACAGGGTGTCGATTGATCCGGGGGCGTAATTTTTACAAGGCTCACATTCCTGCACAAATATCAAGGCATCCTTTAGCATCGTGAACCATTAATATCCTTGCTATAAGGCCCTTCTGACCATTCATCTAGCCCCTTCGTGACAAGTTACGTATCATTCATGCAACTTCCTGAGGATGCAATCACTATTAGGAGTAGCGACGCATCAAAGATAAGGTGTGAAGTAAACTTTTTTATATATCATTCCATCGATTATCAAATAATTAGGGGCGACGCGTTGAATTCCATATCAAGTACCTTGGCTTCTTCCAAGATTGCCCTAATGAGTGTCATCTAGGTAAAGGCTTACCCTGAAGGTTGATACATAGTAATAATTGAAGGAGTGCATGTTTCAACACACTGGACTTCCTGCCATAGTGACGCCCCAAAAGCATACTTGTTGAAGGCGTCAACCTCTTGATTTTCTTCCCGTGGAAAGGCTCTGATGTCGAAACATTTTATTCCTTCGATCAAAGCCCTAGCCTCATCCATATACTTTTTCATTTGTTCTCCCTTAGCCTGGTATTCCCTTTGACTTGTTTAAACCAGTTGGGAATCACAAATTACCCTTAAAGTGTTGACGCCTCTTCCCCTTGCTAGGCGTAGACCTGTAATAAATGCTTCATATTCCACTTCATTATTTGTTGCCTTAAATGTTAATGCCAAGGCATATCGCAGGGGTTTGCCCCCATTGGGTGGTGTTAATACCAAACCTTCCTCGAACACTCTTTTAAGGAGGACCCATCCGTTCGCATTTCCCAATGTTCCTATTTGTTTATAGCCTTTGCAATAGGCGTCGCCTCCTCAACTGGAGAACCTGCCGACTCTACAATGAAGTCAGAGAGGGTTTGTTCCTTAATGGTCGTTCTTGGGGCAAAACTTATAGGAAATTCACTTAATTCCACTACCCATTTAACTATTTGGACCGAGGCATCCGTTTTTTTTGCAAGAAGTGTTTTAATGGTTGATTTGTTAAAACAATAATGCTATGAGCATGAAATTATGGTCGTAGCTTTCTGGACGAGACGACCAACGCATACATATACTTATCCATTTCCAAATATTTCATTTCAACCGGACTAAGGACTTTGCTTATAAAATAAACTGACACATGTTTCCTATCTTCGTCCTTAGTAAGGACAGAGCTTACAACGACAGTGTTGATGCTCAAATATAAGTACAGTATGTCGCCTATTAGAGGCTTATCCAGGGACGGTAATGTTCTAAGGTGGCTTTTCAAAGAGTGAAAAGATTCTTCACATTCTTGCGTCTAGTCGAAACTTTTGTTTGCTCGCAACACTTGGAAGAAAGGTAAATATTTTCTAGGTTGACCTCAATCCGCCTCTGGCTCACCATGAATCCGAAGAATTTTCCCGAACTGACACCAAAAGCGCACTTAGCAAGATTGAGGCAAATATTGTGCAACTTCATTCGCTCGAAAGCTTGCTCTAGATCTAAACCATGGTCGACGCCCAAACGGGACTTTACCAACATATTGTCGACATACGCCTCCACAGTGTCTCCCAGCATGTCTGAAGATAACTGATTCACCATCCTCTAATAGGTAGCCCCCGCATTAATTAAATCGATGGGCATCACCGCGTAATGATAGATATCATTGTCTACGTAAAAAGAGGCGTGCGTAGCATCCTTGACTGCCACTTTAATCTGGTTATACCCATAATATGCGTCCATGAAACTCAATAACTCCTGTCCTGATGTGGCATAAACCAATTGGTCAATGCGAGGGAAAGGGTAACAATTCTTGGGGCAAACCTTATTAAGGTCCCTAAAATCGATGCATATTCTCCACTTTCCTATAATTCTTTTGACCAAAACAGGGTTGGCCACCCATGTTTGAAACCTGACTTCCGTGACGAACCCAACATCAACTAACTTTCCCACCTCTGAACAAATGGCTAATCTTTTTTTCTCACCCATTGCTTTTCTCCTCTGTGCCATTGGCTTTATCAGAAGGTCTAGATGAAGCTCATGGACGATGACATCCGCGACGATTCCCGGCATGTCACTCGGGCTCCAGGCGAAGAGCTCTTTGAATTTAATCAATAGCTCTGTCAGTTGTTCTGCCTATCTTGCAAGGAACACCACTCCAATTCTGACCATTCTGGTCGGGCCATCGACCACTACTTCCACTAGCTCCTCCACGGGAGTAGGGTGACACGTTTCTTCCTTAGTGGTCTGTCAGAATATACAGAGTTTCCTTTTGATTGTGACATCTCAAGGTATTAACATAACACCTCCTTGAGGTCTGTTGATCACCCTTTATTTTCCCAATCCCATGAGGGTCCAGGAACTTCATATTTTGATGGTATGTAGAGACAATGACCTTATGAGGGTTTAAGGTAGTGCGCCGTAGGATGACGTTGTAGGAGTTTGGAGCATCGACCACTATAAAAGTGATCTCTGTTCTTAAAGCCTTCCAACCCTCTCCCGAGACCACTGGCAACCTAATTGCACCTAACGGGTAGGTAGTCCGTTCTGCTATGATAACCAATGTGTCATCATGCAGACTCGCTAAATGGATCAGGTCCTCATCTAAAAAGGATATTGCATCGCCCTCCACGGGTATGTGTCTCTTCCCCAAGGCAAACCCTGTAGGTATATCAACCGCGTATACCTTTTGAGCGCCATGTGTCTATCCTCTTGAAGCAAAACCGCCACTAATGACATCAATAATTCCTCGCTTTGAACGTGAATGTTCTCTAGAAGGCGGTGGAGGAGGCATCGCCTCCCTTCTTGGAGGACTCCATGACACCTTCCTTTTGAGCAGAAACTTCTTAAAAGATCCTCTCTGTATTAATACCTCAATATCTCGACGTAGCATGTAGCATTCGTCGATGTGGTCACCTGCGACTCTGTGATAGTTGCAGCGGACATCCAAATTTTGGCCCATCGGTCTACCATCCTGCTTAGGGGTCAGGGCGTCGCCAAATCACAACGATCCATCTCCCTTAACACCTTCGTCATTTCCTTTGTTAATGGGGTGATGACCATAGTCTCGCGACACCTCGAATCCTCTCTTGGAGGCGGTCAGGGGTCATTTATTCATGGAGCTTTCTTGGGTTGGGGCGGCGCTTGCGGATACTTTGTTGAGTATTTGCCTCCTTCGGATTTCCAGTCCTCAACCCGCTCGAGGTCAATGTAAGCCTTAACCCTCTCGGCTAACTCCTTCAGAGTGAAAACTGGGGCCACCCTGAAAGAGTTCCCCACAACCTTTCCACGACGACCCAGTCCTCTGGCAAAAGCTCGTACCACATCGCCGTCAGTGATGATCTGTTCGATATTGGCCAGATTTGTATTGAAGAATTTGTAATAGCTCGCCAAAGATTCATCCTCCTGCTGTCGTACATCATCCTGAAATCCGACGTCCTTTAAAAGTTGTCGTTCACTGACATGCTGGATGATGAATTTTATTTTCAAATCACCCCAGGAGTAGATTGGTGCCTTTGGTAGGACGAACAACCAGTACGCCGCCGCTCTAGAGAGCGTCGCCTGAAAAAGCAGAGCAAAGTGATTATCCCCACTTGTCCAACCTAGCAACGATGACTCGTGCTTTTGGATATGTTGAACCGAATCACCTTCACCAGTGTAATTCGGAAATTGTCACGTCGTTACGTCACGGGGGATGATGATCGACATAAGTTCTCGGGTGAAGGGGTGCGAAGCTCTATCACAGAGCCCTTTTGCTCTTTGAACTTCGTGTTTATTACCTCCTCCACTTGACTCATAGTGAGAATCGTCGGTAGAGGAGGGGCATGTATATTTGTATAGCTCGGTCCACTAGGGACATGGGTAGCCGATGATGTGCGTGCATTAGGATGCGACGACATATATTGAGGGGATGTTTGGGCCGACTGAAAATATCGTGGTCGGTAAGTGACACCGGGTTGAAGAGTAGAAGTGGTCTCCTCCTTTCTAGGAAGGGCTGTTTGAAAATGGGATGTCGTGGTAGGGCTTTGATGACAACCCTCCCATTTGAGGAATTCCTCCAACGCCGCAATAAGAGAAGGGGTAATATGCGTTTCCTTAGTGGGAACATCCCTCAATGGTTGGAAGGAACCCTGTGTTCCCCTCTCATACTCCTGACCCGGAGTAGGTACCCTTGAAGATGGTGTCTGCTGGTTGTCATCCTCCCATTGATGCAACCTAGAGGATCCAGTTGTTGACACCTGTTCATTCCCACCCCTAGGCGGGGTAGGATTAAAGGACTGACCTTGATTAAATTTTCCCAAATCCGTTTTGTCACTTGGTGTGGCCATAGCTTGTTGTACTGATTCCCACAGACGACGTCAATGTTGGTTCATGTGAAATTCCTGTGACACGTTTCGAGATCTTCTACTTTGAGGGGTCGACGACTTATTGATCTCCTGAGGCCTGTAAGAAGGAAAACCCGAGTGTATCCATTTGTTTCCCCTCAGATGACTAAATAAATAAGAGGTGGTTTTGAGAATAATGTGGGTAAATATCGGAGAATGGATTACCTTGTACAAAGGTAGGTAAACCTGTATTTATAGTCAATCATTGGTTACTATTCGGATGAAAATATATTTTCAAGCGTATCGAATACACTTCACCAAGAGTATCACTTCGGTTGGAGCTGTCACTTCTGTCAGTTATGTCGGTCTTATCTTGTAAGGGCTAATAAGTAACGCCTTACTAGGAGACAATGCATCGCTGGTGTTATCAACATGTTGACGCATGGTGATATATCAAAGCGACACCCTAGGATTCATCAGGAGACTTGATTGATGTGTAAGTCTTATAATATCTCAAAGTTTGTAGGTTCAATTTTTGGGAGCATCTCGGGAAAAATACTTATAATTTATGAAATTAGTTTTATAAGCTTTTTAGCATTATAATACCCCAAAAGAAATGTATCCACATTATCTAGAACTAAAATATACGCACCAATAACGTTTTTAGAATTTCCAGCCTAATGATAGGCTCTGTAACGACACAATACTGATATATTTAAATTTTATGTAAAATCTCATTTATGCAAAAGTTCTCACTGTATAATTTAAATGAAATAGAACATTTATTTCAAGGATATCAAAGACGTTCACGGAGAAGCTCACTTACCTTTTTCAGATACCTCGTAAACGTTTTCAATTTATATGAGTTTTGCAGTGACTATAAACAAGACGCAATGTCAAACTTTGTCAAATGTTGACATATATTTGTCTGATCATATTCTTAGTAACAAATAATCATATGTTATTATATTAAGCAATATTGCACCCTCACTAAAATGTTCTGATTAAGAAAAGAGATTTTGACAGAATTATTGATATATATACTTAAAAAATAGTCTACAAAAAACTTTTGTTAGCTTCATTAATTAATTGTTCAATTTTGTAATAGTAAGGACGTAGATGAACATCTTAATTTCCTTTAATTTTATTTGATAATTTGAGTACTCTTTTCATTTACTACTAATGATATTACTTATAGATCTACCTATAAGAGTCCATTTCCACCGAATGAATAGTAAAAATAACTGAAAGGTTCTACAATCAAAGCATACATATGTTATATATAATAATAATAAAAAAACTAAATAAACTTAATGTTGACGTATATTTGCTACCATATTTTAGTCACAGTCAATTGCATGTTGCTTTCACGCAGTACTGCTCAATCAACAACAAAGATTTTGATTAAGAAATGGGACTTTGAAGGAATTACTAGTATACATACGCAAAATATAGTCACAAAAATATTTTGTTACCTTGATCATGTATTCGTATATTCAGTAATATTAAAGAGTAGTTGTGCATCTTAATTTCCTAAGTCAATTCTTTCCATTGACTATTAATGTCATTTTATATAACTATATATAGTTATATTGTCAATTAAAAGATTTTTTTTACACTCAATGAATAGATATAGAAAAATTGAACCAACACATAATTCTATCGTCTACAACATTAAATAAAATGATCTACCTTCATAACATGTAGATATATGTCATAGATATATATACAACTGAAAAAGAATTATAAATAAGTTTTTAATCTACTAAAGTGTATTTCCCTAATAATTGTACCAAATTCTGGCACGCGTTACACACATACACGTTATCGTCGTTGGTCGCGCGTGAGGTGTTACGAATGCATGATTGGTCTACCTCTTAGGATAATACAATAATAGTAACAAAACTAAAACGTTGATTAAAAGTATTTATTTAGATGTAAAAATAAACATAAAATACGTTATTTACTAAAATATATATTTTTTTAAACATATATATATTTTTAAAAATTTGATCTCGGGAGACTCTTTAGTAGTGTATCTTGCTCCGAGTCACCAAAGTTAGTTTTTTTTAATGTTTGCAAGTTTTAAAAAATATATTTTATCACTTAACGTAGTTTAAGTTTACTTTTACATCTCAAATTTGTTTTTAAATCATATGTTTAGTTATACTATTATTTTAAGAGTCAGACCAATCATGCTTTCGTAACACCTCACCCACGACCAACAACAATAACATGCACGTGCATAGCGCATATCAGAGTCTAATAAAATTTTAACTAATTAATTTTACATTAATAATTATTAAAAGTTAATATTTGAACAATCATATATACTATTTTTACATTTTACATTAATAATTATTAAAATTTAATATTTCTACAATCATCTATACTATTCATAAAGCACGAAGTGGTTTTTGTAATCGACCCGTGTAAAATTATACAAATATCTCTTAATAATCTAATTAATTTAAACTTATCATAACTATTTTGGTTATTTATATTTTCTCTCTCCACAATTTTTAATACAATTTACGGATAAAATCGATAAAACCGTGAAATTAAAAACTTAAGATCACCGTTGTTATAAAATTTCATTTTATCAATAAATTTAGAGAATTTAAACTGAATTAAGATCCATTATAATTGACGAATATTTATATTTTGATAAGTAATTAATACATACAAAATAATAAAGTTTGCAAAATTAAAATTGATGTGGAAAAAGAAATTTGATATATTATTTAGGTTATGCAATTTTCTTAATTAATTAAATTTTATTTTCAATTTTTATGTTAATTTATGTAAACTTACAATTTTATATAACAATAATTATATATTATTTTGTCAATATAAACCATCTACAAGTTAAGTGGTAGATCATATAACATAGATTTTTCAAATAATGAGAGAAATAAAATGACAAAAAATCTTATAGAATTATTTTATTATTAATCTTAATACATAGATGATTAATTCAACACTTTGATAAAGTTATTTTAAATTAATAGTAAAATATCTTTGTTCATTGTTTTAGTGATTTTTCGTCCAAAGTTATTAATGTTAATTCTTAAAACTAATATCATCCAAAAATTTATGTATTAGATGACGAAAAAAGTAATAAAAATAATTGACTATTAAATTAAAATAACTTCGATGATGTTTTTGATTGATTATCTACCTATTACTGATATCTAACAATCAATAATATAAGTTTTTTAACAATTTATTTTATAAGTATTTGAAAAAACATACATGTTGATTGTGTAAGATAACTAAATACTTGATTAAAAATATTATTTGAGATATAAAGCTAAATTAAACTATGTTAGATAATAAAACCAATAATTGTTTCTTCTCAAATACATATACAATACATAAAAACAATTTCACCAAATGTTTTTCTTAATTCATTTGTAGTCTTATTAAAAACATATTGATTTTTTTTGAGGATTTAGTATTAATTAGTTTGTAAGTACATTCTTTCATAGGCATAAAAAATAAAGTACACATATTTTTCAGACTTATTTTTCAGACTTATTTTTCAGAGTTTGTTATTTATCATCTTTTCAAAATTTAATAATTTGTTAGTCTTGGCCAAATTTAGAGTTTATGATTATTTCATTATTTAACCCCAAAACTTGAAGGTTAATTAATAAATCTCTATGATACACATTACTAGAATATGCACACCAATACTCAAACAAATAATAAATCGTATAGTTGTTTTTCAAATATATCTGAAGTTTAAATCTAAATACTACTTAACTCATCGTAACTTCAAAAATATCAAAGTAAAAAAATGAATAATAAATTAATCAAAAGTCTAATTTCATTTTATTTTTAAAAAATATCACTAAAATGTTTTTGACGTTGCCACGGTAGATTTGTAATAGTTGCTGATTCATAGACATGGTAGTGATCATGTGAAAATATCTTGAGTGTATGCCGAATGCATTCCCTCACAAGTTCTCATGGAACAGTTGGTTAAGGCGTACGTCTGAAATCTTATATGATATTAAAGTACCCAATTTTTTAAAAAAATTACTAGTTCCATCTAATTTGCAGTTAAATAGTGATGAAGGCATGTATATGTTTGTCATGTGTCACCTACACCAAATTGTAAAATTTCATAAATTCAGCTAGCAAAGTGCATATTTTTGCAAAATTAAGTTACTAAAGTGCACATTTTGACAAAATTCAGTTAGCAATTTATACAAAAAATAGAATATTAGAATAAATAAAATGCAAATTTCCGTTAAAAGTTAGAGTAAATTAAATAGAGCTAAAAAATCAATACTTTATTCAAATAAAAAAAATTAGCTAAAAAATTATTCAAACACTCACCATACAATTAGCAATTTTGTTAAATTAATGTGTTGGTTTGTTTTTATACTTTTTTATATATATTGTTGTTGTTAAGTAAAACGATGAGTTTTTGTGTTTTTAGAGAAAAATAGAGATAATAGTTAGAAGAGATAGGACGAGAAAGAGAAGTGAAAAAAATGAACAACATTTTGAAAAGAAAAAAAAAAAAAGCAGAGAGCAAACGTGAAAGTGGTGCTGCAACCCAAAACAAGAAAAAATACAAGTCTTCATCATTTTGTGGAAGGAAAATGTGCGGTACTTGTTCTTTCTTTGCTATTATGGTTATTCTTATGCTAGGTTAGCCTATCCCAATCCATCAAATAGGTATCAGAGTAGGTGGATTGAATAGTTTAGGCGAGCTAGGGTTCCGACGAAAAGCAGACCGAGCAAAATCGAAGAAATCAACGACGAAAATGAATCGTCTATGGCTGGGTCAGGTGAACAACGAGTATCTCATCTCTCAAATCCTATATTTAATGGTGAAAACTATGACTATTGGAGTTTAAAGCCTAAGACTATATTTAGATCTCAAGATTTGTTGGATATAGTTGAATTTGGATTTGAAGAGCATGTTTCTATAGCTACATTGAGTGATATTGAAAAAAGATAGTTGAAAGATACTCGAAAAAGAGATGCTAAAGCTCTAATATTTATTCAACAAGCTATGACAGAGAAATTGTTTCCGAGAATCATGAGGTGTAATACGACAAATGAAGCTTGGATTGTTTTGCAAGAAGAGTTTCAAGGGAGTCTAAAAGTACAAGCCATCAAACTCCAAACCTGGCAAATCGAGTTAGAATATATGAAAATGAAGGAATATGAAATCTTGAAGGATTATTTTACGCGGGGTACCGAATTTGCTAGTCAAATGAGTTTGTATGGAGAAGAAGTAAGAGATAAAAGGTTTATTGGGAAAATTTTGATTAGCTTGATCGAGAAGTATGATACGATTGTGTCAGTTGAGGAAACGAAAGACTTGGCAACATTAATCGTTCACGAGTTAATAGCATCCTTGCAATCACATGAGTAAAGGGTGTTAAGACACTCCGACAAATCAATAGAGAATGCCTTACAATCCAAACTCAACTTGGGAAATAAGTTGAGAGAGCAATCATTTCAAGAGCACCGCAGAGGTGATTCTTCGAGAGGTAGAATATTTAATTATAATGTAGAAAATTTGGGGAAAACTTGTCATATTTGCAAACGGAGTAGACATCTTTAGAAAGATTGTTGGTTCAAGGGGAAGCCACAATGTTCTAATTGCAAGAAGTTTGGGCATGTTCAAAAAGATTGTAGGTCTAATAATGAACAAGTGAATGTCTCCGAAGAGAAGGGACATAATCATGACTATGGAGTGTTTTATGTCGGTTGTTAAGTTGCGCCTGAAAAGAAAGATGAACTGTGGTTACTTGATAGTGGTTGTAGCAATCACATGACTAGTGATAAAAGCATTTTCACGAAGATAGAAGAGAAGGTGAATGCAAAAGTGAATATGGGAAATGAGGCGTTTGTACAAGCGGTCAGAAAATGTACGGTTCCTATCCAACCAATTAGGGCTGGCAATTTCACTCACGACACGATAACAAGATACGAACACGCACGAAAAAAGTCGTGTTCGTGTTTGCCTTTGATGGTACGATAACACAATTGTTTTTTCGTGTCGTGTTAGTGTTTAGGTCTCAAAACAGGATAACACGATAACACGAAAACAATCTAATAATTTATATATTATATTCATATCATTTTAAGAAATAAGGATCAAACGTGAAATATAAAAAACTGAGGGGACGTGTTTATGTTATTTAAGTTGTGTTATCGTGCGAACGTAAACCGTGTTACCGTGTTATTTTCGTGAAAATGTGAAATCATGTTATCGTGTTATTTTCGTATTTTCGTGTTACCGTGTTATTTTCGTGAAAACGTGTTACCGTGTTATTTTCGTGTTACCGTGTTATTTTCGTGTTACCGTGTTATTTTCGTGAAAACGTGAAATCGTGTTACAACTTTCCACGAATATTTTTGTGTATCGTGTTCGTGTTGATACAATAAATTTTGTGTTGTGTTCGTGTCGTGTGTCTGTGACACGATTACATTTTCGTGTGTATCGTGTTGGACTATCGTGCGTGTTGTGTCCTGTACTGGTACACGCACGCACGTACGCACGCACGAATTGGCAGCCCTACAACTAATGGAGGGAATGAAGTTCATAAATGATGTGTTGCTTGTTTTCGACCTAGATCAAAATTAATTGAGTGTTGGTCAACTTGTGGAGAAAGGATATTGTGTATATTTTGAAAATGATGGGTGCGCCATTTATGATAAGAAGAATGGAAATAACAAGTTAATGACCAAGATAAAGATGACGAGAAGTAGAAGTTTTCTGTTGAGTTTTAATTATGGGGGAGATGTTGCTTTGAAGGCACGTGTTAGGGATGAGTCATGGCTTTGGTACAAAAGGCTTGGAAACTTGTATTTTAATGGGATGAAGTTATTGAGAGAGAATAATATGGTGTATGGACTACCGAGAATTGAAGAGAAAAGTTGTGTATGTGAAAGGTGTGCCATGAGGAAACACCACAGAGAAGCTTTTCTGAAAGGAGGAGCATGAAGGGCGAAACAACCACTAGAATTCGTTCATACCGATGTGTGCGGGCCAATGATAACTCCATCCCAATGAGGTAATCGATACTTTACATTGTTCATTAATGATTATATAAGAATAACATGGGTTTACTTCTTCAGATAAAAATCAGAAGTATTTGGCGTGTTTAGAAAGTTCAAAACATTTGTTGAGAACCAAAGTGGTAGTTACAAAAAAGTGTTAAGAAGTGATCGAGGAAAAGAATACAACTCCCGAAAATTTGATAAGTTTTGCGCTGACGAAGGTATAGAAAGGCAACTCACAGTTGGTTACTCTCCGCAACAAAATGAAGTGTCTGAAAGAAAGAATCAAACAGTCGTGGAGATGGGCAAGACAATCCTCAAGGACAAAGAATTGCTTACTTCATTTTTGGCTGAAGAAATCTACACGACAATCTATTTGTTGAATAGATGTCCTACAAAGGCAGTTCATAACAAGACCATAATTGAGGCTTGGTGTAGAAAGAAGCCGTCAGTGAAACACTTGAGAATTTTTGGGTGTATTTGCTATGCTCAAGTTCCGAAATAAAAAAGGAAAAAACTCGATGATACAAGTGAGAAATGTATCTTCATGGACATTAAAGGGCTATCAGTTGTATAACTTGCAGAGAGAGAAAATCATCATTAGTAGAGATGTGTTGTTTGATGAAGAAACTAGTTGGAATTGGAAAGAAAAACAAGTACAATAACATGTTGTTGTCCCCAAAGAATAGCTTGGAGGTGACAAAGAGAATGTTGAAAACTCCCCACCAAAGTCACCTAGAGTTGATCCATCATCGCCATCAAGCAGTGGTTCAGGTTCTAGTTCATCCAATTCGAGTAGCACACCGAAACGAATGAGAAGACTTTCAGATGCATATGTGACAAGTAATTTGGTCATTGTTGAGTCGAAAATCTTTGAAGAATCTATACAAAAACAAGGGTAAAAGAAGCCATGGAAGAAGAGTTGAACATGATTGAGAAAAACAAGACTTGGGAGCTTGTAGACAAGTCGATTGATAGAGAAGTTGTTGGGATGAAGTGATTCTACAAAGTGAAGCATAATCTTTATGGTTCGGTCTTGAAAAATAAAGCAAGACTTGTTGCTAAAGGGTACTCACAGCAGACTGGGGTCAACTACCATGAAATGTTTGCTCCTGTTTCACGCAAGGACACGATTCGAGTCCTCATTGCACTTGCAGCTCAGAAAGGTTGGTTGTTATACCAACTTGATGTGAAGTCAGATTTCTTGAATGGTGAATTAGAAGAATAAATATATGTTCATCACCCTGAAGGATTTGTGAAAGAAAGAGAAAAGGAGAAAGTGTACAAGCTAAACAAGGTATTATACGGGTTGAAACAAGCACCACGACAGTGATATAGTCTGATCGACAACTACCTCATTTATCATGAATTCAACAAAAGAAAAAGTGAGCCCACTCTTTATGTGAAGAAACAAGGTACTTCAATTCTAGTTGTTGCTTTATATGTTGATGATTATATCTTCACTGGCAATGATGAGGAGTTGATTAGCGAGTTTAAGAATGATATGATGAGAAGATATGAGATGAGTGATATGGGGTTACTACATCATTTTCTTGGCTTGAAGATTGATCAACAAGAAGATGGAGTGTTTGTTTGTCAAAAGAAGTATGCTGAGAATATGTCGAGGTTTCATATGTTTGGTTGCAAAACAATGGTAAGACCATTTGCTTAAAATGAGAAGTTGTGGAAAAAAGATGGAGGTAGAAAAGTGGATACCACATATTTTAGGAGTATTGTGGGTAGTCTGATGTATCTCACTGTCACGAGACCGGATATTATGTTTGCTTCGAGTATGTTGTTGAGATTCATGCAAAGTCCGAGTACTTTCATCTTGGATCCACAAAACGAGTTATCCGTTATGTTCGAGGGACCTTGGTGTATGGTATCAAGTATTGCAAAGGTGATGAGTTGAAGCTAATTGACTTTTGTGACAGTGTTATAGAGATGATATGAAGAGTACAACCAGATATGTGTTTTCTTTTGACTCAGGTGTGTTTTCATGTCAAACAAATAAACAATAATGAATTGCTCAATCCTCTGCGGAAGCGGAATATATTTCAGCGGCTATGGCATGCTCTCAAGCAGTGTGGTTTAGGAGAACTTTGGAAGTTATTGGCGAGAAGCAAGACAATGCGATATTAATGTTTTGTGATAGCAAATCAGCTATTGCCATGGAAAATAATTCGGTGTATAGCAGCACGAGAAGACACATAGCAGTGAAACACAACTTCATTCGTGAGAAGATTGAAGAATGAGAGATCGAGATGGTGTATGTGAAGACCGAAGATCAAGTTGCAGATATCCTCACTAAGGCGTTGTCAAAGGACATGTTCGAGAAGCTTCGTGAGCTACTAGGAGTTCAAGAACAACACATTAAGGGGGAGTGTTAAATTAATGTGTTGGTTTGTTTTTATATTTTTATATACATTGTTGTTGTTAAGTAAAACAGTGAGTTTTTGTGTTTTTAGAGAATTAGAGAGAGAATAGTTAGAAGAGACAGAAAGATAAAGATAAGTGAAAAAAGTGAGCAGCATTTTGGAAAAGGAAAAGTTTGAAAATAGGACATGATGTTTGACAAAAATGATTTTTGGTACCACATGTTTTTTTACGATGGTTTTTGGTATAACATGTTGCAAATTGATGGTAATTGGACATTCCGTTCACCTGTCGTTTGATTGTACAGTAAAGTAGTCACATGTGTGTCACGTGATCTTCAATTTTCCTTATTTTTTAAATAACAATTAATAAAAAGACGATAATACCCCCTCGTTTCCTTACCCTTTTGAAGGAATGATTTTCGGTTTCAAGGAGACACAGAACATACCCCAACCCTCCCAACTAGGGCCTCCTTGTTACTTCACAAGAGCCGATAACAAGATTATAAGATGAACTAGGAATGGACAAACACAAAGCTTCCATTTGCCACATAATTTTCAAATCTCTGCCCCATGAACGGAGTTTTGTACAACACATCAATGTTGTATTGTACACATGCAAGTTACTCTGAAAAGCCCTCTTGTTTCGATAAGCTGTTAAAGAGTTGCAGAGCCTCAACATCCATATACTTTGAATGCTAGCTCGACTTCTCCAGTTTTTCCAAGTGATTTTATCAATGCATTGCATGAAATCAAATTTGCGTTTGATATTTACCTTCATGTCGGAAAAATATTTCAAGAGATGATTCAGAACTTCGAGTATCTCCAACTGCCTTGAGTATTAAACTGTAACTATGGCTCGAAGTTGCCTCTTTCGCCTCCATTGACTTAAAAACCTGAATAGCACCATCAAGAAGATCATTTCTAAGGCAAGCTAAGTACGACTTGCAAGCATGTGGGTTTGGATAAAGAACCGATAATTCCATGGAATGATATAACTCTGACGCGCTTCGAACCTTGTTTGTTCTACTTAGTTCTAGAAGTCGCCTCGATAAAACCTTTTCATCCATTTCCTTTAGAAAAATCGCACCTTTGCGGCCATATCATGCCTATGAGCTATCAAAATCTCTCATTTATGAGTCTACACAAATGTAATGCTAATATTTTTTGGAACAATAGTGTTGTCTTCATGTTCCTCATGAGCTAAGCTCGATTCTTCAGTAGACACCATGCATTTTGCTGCTACAGACTTATTTATTCTAATTAAATCAGCAAAAACAGAGATTTTGAACATGGGCACTGCGTAATACCTCTATGAAGGATTACTCTTCTTCTAGTTCTCCAGTCCGATAATAATTCAGAGCCACGTCCACATATTTTGAATATGAATCCATCTGGGCAGTTGAAGAAACTGTGCCCGATGAAGGAATCGATCCAAGAAACAGAATTCATCACAAGCACAACCATACAAATTTTGAAGCGAAAAATTGAAAGGGAACAAGAAACAAACAGAATTTCCTTGTGGAACCCCCGTAAATGGGAACACAGAAGACGATAAGGAGGAGGAGTGGAGTCAAGTCATCTGAGATGAGACAAGTACCAAACCCTATAAAATGACAAATTAAATACAAATTATCAAGTATTCGATGCGACATCAACCCACGGTGGCACATTCAACTCGCATACTCTGGGTATGGGTTCGACTTGGACTTGTGCTTAGAAGAGGAAGACGTACATGGAGAGTACTTACCAGGACCCATGCATAACTTCGAACGCAACCTTCGGGTCTTCAAGCAGGAGTTTCATGCAACAAACTTTCCCACGCTGAGGAGATTTATAGCGGGATAAGTAGGACCAAGAAGGGCAGAAAATGAATTGAAAATAACCTGTCAGTAAATTTGAGCACGTGACATTGCACGTGAGGACATAACGAATCATTGGAACGGAAGTTAAACAAAGGGACCAAAAAAAATCGTTTCCAAACATGTTAATTGTACCATTTACAACCTGTTGGGTTGGAAATCCAATTCTATCAAACATCATGTCCCATTTTCAGACTTTTCCCTTTTGGAAAAAAAAAAAGAACTGAGAGCAAACATGATCGTGGTGCTGCAGCCAAAAACAAGAAGAAATACAAGTCTTCATCATTTTGTGGAAGGAAAATGTGAGCTGCATGTTCTTGTTTGCTATTATGTTCTCCCAACCCAACAAATTTATTCATAGTTAACCCTTTATTTATATATAGTATAGTTGTAGTTTTGTGGTCCATCAGTACCTTTGTTTTATGAGTACTATGCATTACTTCTGACTAAAAAATGACAGTTTGTAGATTGGTGAACTTTGATGGCTGAATCGCAGTTGATTCAGATAACCGAATTTTCCATCTATGTGCAAGTCCTTTTCGCGGGTTCAAACATGTATATAATTAATATATAACTCTTACAAGATTAGACTTTTTAAATAATCGACTCTAACTTTTATAAAATTACTTCAACTTTGAGTTTTATATTATGAATGATGATTCAAAAGAAATATATGGTATGCATGCATACAAAATGATCTAACAAATCACTGCATCGTTACTTATTATAATTACTTCATGAAATTATTGTAAGGATTCATATAGTTAAATTATTCACTGTGTCCGGTGTCGGATGAATGAATCTGCATCGTCACGACAATAGACAACTTATTTGCTGCTTCCCGAAGATGCCTGGTTAGGGTTGTGTGGGTTGATCAGAGGTCTGTTGGTGTCTGTGCTGGCGGCATCTGCATTACCACTGTTGCTGCTGTTGTCTGTTGGATTGTTCATCCCCAACGTAGTCTTCACTGCTTCAGCTGCTCCTGCTGCCATGTTCTTCATTTGCTCTCCCGTCTATATATATATACACAATCCAAATTGTATTCGCAAACGATCCTCAGTTTGATTATTTTTGTAACCAAGAAACTGGATAAAAAGATAGAGATATAGGTACGTAGGTAGGTCTATTGATTCATCCATCTACTAGCTAGCTACCTGCTGGATCAATGTGGATGCTTGGTCCTTGAGCTCAATGGCATAGGTCTGTGCAGCTTGGACCGTACTGCTGTCCTTTGCTGACTCGGATGCATCGCTGACACTGTTCATCAACTCATCCTTCTTTATCTCAGCTTTGTTGCCAGCCTCGTTGGCTGCTTCACGACCCTTGTCTGTGTACTCTTCTCTCTTCATCTGCCATGAAGAATACATTCATTAGCATAATAGATGTTTCATATTTATAGATGAATATTGAATGAATGAATGAGAAATATATATGTATACCTGAGCTTGTCCGGAGACGTGGCTTGCAGCATCATTGACTTTGTTCATGTACTCCTCTTTCTTCATCTGTCATTTGCGATTCAGATATTCAAATTAAGTCGGACTATCTAAATTAATTAAATATGATGTAAAGTACCTGAACTTGGTTGCTGGAATCCGAACCCTGACCAGCTTGTTGTTGTTGGTGGCTTGCCATTGTGGGAGTTTTGAGTTAAAACAATGAACTGATTTCTTCTTCTTCTTGTTGTTCAAAGGGTTGTTATTGGGAAATGCCGTGAAGAAACAGAGTTACTACATTGTAATTTATAGAGAAATTCGTTAGCTACAAAGTTTATGGTCATGTAACAGAGTGCTCTCTTTTCATGACACGTGTGTGGTGAGAGGTAAGTTGGAGAAAGTTTCAAAGTGGTAACTAACAACTAAATCTTGTCATCCTCAAATTTGGAGGCTAGTGCAGTTGATGAATCTTTCTTCTCTAAATGGAAAAAAAAATGTTTTTTTTTTGTTCCATCTATATCAATATTCTTTCCCAGTTATATGTATCCAAATTTTGTGAGGCCACATATTCTTCCAAACGATGATAATTTTGGACACGACCATAAGTTATTCATGATAAAATATAAAAATAATAGGGCTATATTTAAACAAAAACAATCTTTTTGACAAAATTAGAAATAAGGACTGAATACGAGGGGGAAAATGCAAAAACTGCACAGACTAATCGAAGTCGAAGAAGAAAGGACGCCAAGACAGGGTTTTGCCGTTCTGTGTGGTTCTTCTTCTTCTTCTTCTTTGACAAAAAACCCTAATTTTCAAGGTATAAAGTATTTCGCGTCACCAGATCCTTCTCGAACTACAGTAAGTTACTCTGGAGATACCTGCTTCCTCTTTATTTTATTCCTCTCTCAGCAACTACCTCCTTTGCCTGAAGCTTGATTTTCGGTTCCTACAATGCTTCCTTTATTCCATTTTACAATCAATTGAAACCACTTGAAAGTTTGTAAAATTCTAACTTGATGCATTTAGATTTGCTTTGCATGGATGATCGATCCTCCATTCCTTATTGCGGCATTCCCTGATTGATGATATACGAAATCGTTTCGTGTGAATTTGAATTAGTGTGAATGGTGATGTCAGTGTTACATTACGCTGTTACTATGTCCTTGCAGATAATCTGCCTAAAGACTTCATGGCGAAGTCACTGTCGAACCTACTTCTGAGAGGAATTGCTGGTTACCCTGCTGTTCATTCGAGCAGAACCGTAAGCTCTCAAACTTCTATCCATGCATAGTTGTAATGTTCGTTTTTGTAGCTTGACATGACTCTGTAATATCGGATCAGGTAGGGTTATTAGCCTTATGACAATATGCTTTATAAGATTCCAAAATCCAAAGTACTATTCAGGAAAAAGAAATCAAATTAATGTTATGGGAGAAAGAAATGTATGGTTCTGTCATGTTCTATCATAGGATGATTTGTCCACATTATTTTCTTTCCAGTTGCTTCCTTGGAGTTTTGTGTATGTGTTGGAGGAATATGGATGTGTTCCTAGAGAGAGAGAGGAGTGCCAAGTTCTTAGTATGAATCTAATACATGATTATTAAAAAAATGATTATAGTTGGGTTACTGTGATTGTGAATACTTGCAGGTGTCTGGATTATTGTATCATTGTGCAACAAGAAACTTCAGTAGCGTTCCCAATGACCCTGACACACATGATGATTTCAAACCCACCAACAAGATAGGAAGTTCTGCGGTTTCTCTGAAGGATGTTGTGGAGAAGGTAGGTGTTCCATCAATTTTGTTTTGTCATTCCTTTGTAAAGTACTTGAGTTGATTAATATGGGTTAGTTCCTGTCCTTCAATCTAGGATGTGAAGGAGAATCCTGTGATGATTTACATGAAAGGAGTTCCTGAATATCCTCAGTGTGGGTTCAGCTCCTTGGCCGTAAGAGTATTGAAGCACTACAGTAAGTTTCCATCTATTTCCTTAATGTGCAGCTTGAAGTTCGGTGAAGAATCTGTTCCATGCTATAATCTTTTCTGTGTTTTGCAGATGTTCCGATTGGTTCAAGGAATATTTTGGAAGATGTTGAACTGAAGGCAGCGGTAAAAGAGTTTAGGTAAGTCAGTCATTCCATTTTGTTCATTCGCAAGAAATGAAACTTGCAAATTGTGTAGTAATGATCTACAGATTTTGAATCTTGGTCTCACCTTTCTCTGCAGTCATTGGCCCACATTTCCTCAGATATTCATCAAGGGAGAATTTGTTGGAGGTTCTGATATCATCATGAATATGCACCAGGTTAGCATTTTTGCTCCTTTTTTTACTTGTTCTTATGAATTGGCTTACTTAAAATCTTAAGATCAAGAAGGATCAACAGGGATCCCTCTAAGACAAAAATTGCTGTTCTTTTTAAATATTGAAATGAGAAAAAGGTATCTCGTTCTTCATATAACATGTTAACTTGGATGCTACTGCTTGAATTATATCTCATTTCATAGCATGTATCGCCTCCCTTCATTCTAATGTAATATTGTTGTTTTTCCTATTTATAGTCTGGAGAACTGAAGGAAAAGCTCGAGGATGTGAAGGCTAAAACTCCCTAAGGCCCGGCTTAAAAATGGTGGGTAGAGGCAACAGTTATATTTCCAGTTTGATCTGCACTTGTCTAATGCAATGAGTGTGAGGAAATAAGTTATGCTATGGAAATTTCTTCCTTCTATTTCACTACTTGTATGGTTGATTGACTTTATCAATAAAATTCTTGAATTGGTAGACAGAGTTCTGCAATTGGTAAGCAGTTTGAGCTACGGTGCTGTGGCTATGACAGATGAATTAGAATGCAAGAAACCGTTGACATTTATAAACGGAATTATATGTATAAATCTGTTGTTACTGAGCTGAAGGGCATTTACCATGGTGGTTGTTATTCGGCTTGCTACTCTAATTTTCTAGTTTCTCCGAGTCCTGATGGATCATACATACATTGACAAAGCCTTATTTATAGGATTTGATATATTCATATTTTTGGTGAGCAGTGTGTGTATAGAACTCATCGCTACATTCTGCAACCCCAACAACATTCTCCTTCTTCAAGTAGTTTTGCAGGTGTTTTAGTTCAAATCGGAATACAAAATTTGTATTATGTTGTTTAGTTATTTGAAATTTCCGAAATCAGAATTTTGAAAAGTACCGGAATAACTATTTTTAAGTTTTGAGAGTGAATGGTTATTTTAGAATAAAAAATATCATCAAAATGACGAAACTGTCTCCAGCCATTTTAATTAATTATAAAAATTCTTACAACTATATAAATATAATCGTGTAATTAATTTAATTTATTCTAAAATTTCTAATAAATTATATTTCTGATTTAATTATTTTTTAATAATTTAATTTATTCTAAAATTTCTATTTTATTCTAAAACCAAAGGTTGTTGGATTCCGTATTTCTATTCCATTTTATACTATTAACCAAGCAACTTTGTATTTTTATTCCATATTTGTATTTCCCTAACTAGCCAACCATGCGGTAAGGAGTCATCCATCTAGACCGAGCTTGACAGTAATCCAACTGCAGAAATCACCCATCTCTCTAGGAACTGTGTAATGGCCAATTCTGCATATGAATGGCAGGTAGATTGTATAAGGTATGTCTCATTCATTATAATGAAGTAGTAGTAGTGAATCATGGAAAGCCATAGAGTATAGTTAGTAGCTAGAAGTCATATATATGTGTATATATACCCTTGATAGGACTTGAAGGTAAGTAAGCGGAAACCCATAGCCATTAAGCACCGAGCTGAGTTTTCTCCAAAGATATAAGGGATTATCTCATCACCTGCAATTCCATATGTTATTACAACCTATGTTAGCCTCTTAGATAGATGACCATCCAATTCATAAGAATGTAAGAAACCCTCACAGGTTCCATGGTAAACCAAAACAGGCAAAGATGCAGCTCGTCTACATGCCTCGTTCGAATCTTGTATTCTGTTCCTTGAGCTCCTGCATGCAGTTCCATCCGAAAGGATTGAGATAGCATGATCTCAGGAATTAAGGAAAAAGAGATATATGTATGTAGCAGTAGCACACCTTGAAGCAGGGAGCCACCCGTTTAAACCAGCCACAACTCGTAAGTTGGCCGTGTAGGGTGCACCATTGCTGTATCGCTTCAGAGCCCAACATGAGGCAGAGTACAGGGCTGCTGCTGCACCCATGCTGAATCCTACCACACCCACTTTCACTGTAAATATATAAAAAAAGTTAATAATAGATTCAATTAAATTAGAGGTCCCAAAATGCACTACCTAGCCTAGGGTTTCTGTTATAGCTAGCTAGCTAAGTTAGTTAATTACCATCTGGTGGTTCAGCTGACAGTAGGTATGCTATATGTGCTGCTGAAGCATCTAACCCTTCCCAGTCATCCGCACCATCCTCCGAAAGATCTGCCACGTTAAACCCTAAATGAATACAACAACAAGAAAAGAAACACACTTTCGTTATCAGTCTCGGACTTTCAGAACAACCATCAACATGTGCGCTTCTTCTTCTTAGAAACAAACTTAATTACACGCTGTGCATGAGAATCCTCCTAGTAATGCTACTGGTCGAGTCGGAGCAGTCGGACAGATCCACTTGATCTGTTCATATCATGAAGAAATCAAAGTTTCAGCAACCTGAAAAACATTAACTAATAATAGCATAGAAGCTTGAATTGAAGGGTGAAGATGATGACGATCTTTTGTAGGTTTACATTTAATTAAAACTCTTTTAAAATTTCAGAAATCTGGGAAGATATGGAATCGTCGTACATTTGGAAGAGGGAGCAAATCCAGGGCTTGAGAGCAGCTGCCATATTGCATGTAATCAAATAGTAGAGTGATTATTTAAGGAAGGAAAATAAAGCAAGATCATCACTAGCTACCATCAGATTTCTTATTATTTAGATAGATTTGAATTGATTTGATAGATGAGCAAACCTTCTTTTGGAAGGTTCAAGTTTGAGATTCTTACTGAAATGAATACAAAATCATCATAGACTAAATAAACATAAAATTCAGATTTGCGGTGCACCTCTTCATGTCCCCTAAAGTGATAGAATATGACATTAATTTTATACTCTGTGTCTGAGATAGATTACTTGTTTAAACTATGAAAGTGTATTCCTCTAGCAAAGCTGTTATGAACTGATAGAGACTCATCTTAACCTAACCTGAATGCATTTCAAAACCCTTATATTTTATGTATTTTCCCATCTGACGTGACATGCTTTAACGTGGCTAACCATGTCTAGAGCGAACAGTTGAAATGAATAAATTAAGTAAAAACGATACCTCAAACCATTGTCACCAAGTCCATGAAGCCATACAATGGTGGCTTGATGTTTCCCCTTCGGCCTGACCACATAGGTTCCCCCGAACTCAACAGACGTTGTTCTGCTGCCTGAAAGAATAATACTTGAGAAAATTGTAACAGGGAGGATAATGGGTAGCTAGTTAGATACACAAAATAAACCAGTACTCATTGTTGTTTTTCTGGACTGTAACAAGAGTTGGAAGCTACTGTGTCTATGAGCAGTACTTCTGAACCACAAGGTTGCCTTATTTATACACACAAATATATAACTAGCTAGGGCAAAGTGGAAGTGGGAATGGAAATGGAAAGAGAGTTGAGAAGAGAATATGCATTAAGTCGGCACTTATGAACTCGTAGAATTATGTAAATAATTAGTTTTGAGAGCTCATAATCTATGTTTATTGTAATACTGCTTATATGTCTATACATATATAGGAGTGTTTAGAGTTTTCATAACACAATTCATATAACCTAAAGTTAACCTAAAATGATATATTTAGGACAATATCTGGCAGACATACCGTGCATTGACACTCAACTCGTGATGTTCCCTCCGAGCCTGAGGCTCCGACTGATCACATATTATGATTTTACCTCAATGAGATTTTTTTTTGGCCAGTACCTCAATCAGATTCGCCGTATAAAAATTGTAAAATCCAAGTAAATCTAAACTTTGTGTTTAATTAACCATTTTCAATATTGGTATCATAGTTTCGTAAGATGGTTTACAAATGGTTGAAACTCCACAACAAACACATACCCCACCGGAAAAATAATCGTGTTCGTACGTGGTCACGATACAACCAGAAATAGTCATTAACCCTGGTAGCTATCTGAGCACGAGACGCAACCACTACGGGAGAGGATTATGTTAACGACTGAAAGTAGGTTAATTAACGGCTCGGCTTTTAAGCCTTTAATTAAAGATGGCTCAATAAAAACGAGTCGTCATATTAAGTGTCGTCATATTTATTATTTATGATGACTCAAAGAGTTAGGAGACGTAAGAGGAACGACTCAAAATAATGAGTCGTCAAAAGAACGTCTCAATAAGAACGTGTTTACGAAAATATAAATATATTAATATTCTGTATTTTTCGCGACTCAATGAAATGAACTATCAAAATTAAATTATATATCAATAATTTATTTTTGACTACTCATTTCGTTTGAGCCGTAAAAATTAGATTATATTTAACTATAAATAATTTATTTTTCACGGCTCATTTCTACTCAACCATCAAAATTAGATTATATTTAATTATAATTTATTTATTTTTGAAGGCTCAAGTCTTTTCAACTGTAATTATTCGAATTTTTTAAAAATAAAAAATTGAATAAATTAATCTACCCATAATCATAATTTTGCATCCTAAATAGTTTTACAAAACATAATTTGTAAATATAAACAAAATATATTAAACCAACCAGAATCAGTTGTGCAATTTCTAAAGCAGTAAAGAAACAATTTCGAACAACATAAACTATCTTCAATCATTTGTCGGGATCATCATCTTCACTTCTACGCTCGGCAGACTGATCACTACCAAAACATGCAATTTGTTGAGTTGTCAGACATCAACATTTAGACATCCCAAAAAAGTACTGTATATAAGATGCATTACATATAGACATCAAACTAGTGTGTGTGATTAACATAATCCTATCCTATTAACAAATGAACTAAACTAGAATTTGAACACAAAATTTTATCAACCAGTATGAATTAAAAATGACTACTTTTCAACAATCAGTGATATAATTGATAAATATAACAAATATACTTACTTTATTTGCAGTTGGTAAGAGTGTGGGACCACAACCAAGATGTTAGGATATAAGTGTGTCTAACACTTATGTTTAGGATCAATATGTAAATATTGTTGCTTGAGGCCCAAGCATCAATTAGTTTAGTATTAGGGACTTAGTTGCAATTCTCGGACAGTACTATTTTGTCTGTTCTCGCCTTCGTTACCTTATATCTGCTGCACTGTTGAACAATTCCAATAATCAAGTTATCATCTTTGATTCAGAGAGCTTTCTTCATCTTCTTCCTCGCCTTACCTTTCTTCTTCTCAAACCCTAAATCCAAACATGGTATCAGAGCTCGATCGAGCCTAAAATCTTCTCTTTTCAACCTTCCTTCTTGATTCATGGAAGAATCTAGCCCTGCCTTCGCCAACAAGAAAGTAGCTCAGCTACTTGGTGAGGAGAATTTCCAGCAATGGAAACAGCAGGTTCTACTATCTGTAAGAGGGTATAACCTGGAAAGTCATCTCCATGGAGCTAACGTACCTCAGTTTCTGGAAGATGAAACTCGGGCTGCTGTCCCAAATCCTGCATACACGAAGTTCCTCCAGCAGGACAGCTCCCTCGCGTCTTGGCTTCTTGCCTCTGTCTCCTCTCAGGTCAGTAGGGGTCTTATAGGGTGTATGTCAGCTGCTGCCATTTGGCAAAAGCTTCATAGAGATTTTTCATCATCGTCCACCACCAGAATCATGCATTTATATGATAGACTTAAGGTTAGGAAGCTTGTTCATCAACCTATGAGAGACTACCTCACTGAAATACAAACCACATGTGATAGTTTAGCTAGTTGTGGTCACCCTATAGAAGAGATGCAACAAATCTCGATTATTTTGAATGGGGTAAAGGGTCAATATGATAATGTCATTGCTGTCATTCATGCTAGCCAAAATCCTTACACTATCGCTTCTGTGAGTTCTGTGTTATTAGATGCTGAGTCTAGGCAGTCTGACCTCTTATTTGATGCTAGTGCTAGTGTCAACATAGCTTCTGCTAAGGTTCCCAACCCCAGTAAGCCCCCTGTGTCATATGCTGAAAACAACTCTGGTAGTATGTCTGGTCTCCTCCCCTCACCCCAACCCACAAACCAAAATGCTCAGTCATTTTCCTATGGTCCCCCACCATTTGGTAATCAACAATCTGGGAGGGGTAGGGGGCGTGGTAGGGGCTTTGGAAATAGCAGACTCCAATGCCAGCTGTGTGGAAAATTTGGGCATTTGGTGCACAGATGTTTCCACAGGTTTAATGTACAATTTACTGGTGTGACTGATCCTCAGTCCAACTCTCCTGCACCTTCAGCAAACCTGGCTGCTTATGACACTGAGCCTGACCCTTACCAACATCAACAACTGAACCAACCCTACCCTCCACCTCAGCTGCACAAAGTTCAGAATCAATCTCAACCACCTCAGACCACAACCATCCATCCTCCCAACACCCAAACACACTCTGTCTTGCAGTACTCACCCTATCCATCACCCTTACCACCTATCTACCCCTACATGATGGCCCCCCCATGTTACCCACCTCAGCCATATCAAGGCTTTCCAAATCCTCAGCCTCAACTGAACCCCATCCCTACTCAATCAGCATCACCTCAACCCCCTCAAGCCAATCACCTGTTATCCAGCAGCCATAACCCAGCCACCTCTGATGGCAGCTGGTTCCCAGATTCAGGAGCCACGAACCACCTGACGAATGCTCAGCCTTTCCAGAACATGACTTCTCCTTATTCTGGCCCAGGTAAGGTCTTAGTGGGAAATGGCTCTACTCTTGATATTTCTGCTATTGGTTCTTCTACTTTACCTTCCACTGGAAAACCATTACTCTTAAATAACTTACTTTACACTCCTGCTGTCACTAAAAACCTGCTTTCTGTATCTCAGTTTTCAAAGGATAATCAGGTTTATTTTGAATTTCACCCATCGCATTGCCTGATCAAGGATTCACTCTCCAACAAGGTGCTGCTCAAGGGTTATGAGTCTGGGGGTCTTTATCGTTTAGACTTCTCTAGTTTTAGGTCTAAGTCTAATAATTTAGTCGAGTCTGCTACTGTTAGTCCAGATCAGTGTTTGAACCTTTCTACTGAATTTCAGTCCTTTTGTAATAATGCAGTTTTATCTGCTCAAAACTCTGCCTTTCCGGTTATTAGTAATGACAATTCTGCTGCATGTGATGTTTATCATGGTACCTCTGTTTCTTTTCCTGCTTATAATGATGATGTCTCTGATGATTCATCTGCTGTCACCTGTTTTAATAGTGCATCCTCTAATGCATTACCTGATTTTGAAATAAGCTGCTTTCTCAGCTCTTTGAAAACAACTGATCCTTCTCACCTATGGCACATGAGGTTAGGCCACCCATCTAGGAATATTCTTGTTAACTTCTTGAGATTACAAAATCTGCCCACTAAACACATATCCTCTGAGTGTACTGCTTGTGCAGTGGGTAAGAGTAAGACCCTCCCTTATCAACCTTCAGAAACTGTCTACTCTCGTCCACTCGAAATGGTTCAGGTAGATCTCTGGGGTCCTGCCCCTTTCTCCTCTAGTAACTGCAATTACTATCTTAGTATTGTTGATGTCTTTTCTAGATTTACTTGGATTTACTTTCTGAACCGTAAGTCTGATGCTACTAAAGCCTTCTGTGAGTTTCATCTCTTAGCAGAAAAGCAGCTTGGCATGAAGCTCAAGGCTGTGCAATCTGATGGAGGAGGTGAGTTCTACTTTCTTACTACATACTTAGCTCAGTATGGCATAGTTCATAGGATCACCTGCCCATATTCAAGCCAACAAAATGGCATGGTGGAGCGTAAGCACCGCCATATTGTTGAATTGGGTCTGACACTGCTTGCACAGTCATCCGTCCCTCTTCACTACTGGACGGATGCCTTCTCCACTGCTGTTTTTCTAATTAATCGCTTGCCTTCCAAGACTCTGGAGAACTGTTCTCCTCATGAGCTTATTTTCAATACCAAGCCTGACTACTCCTTTCTGAGAGTATTTGGATGCTTATGCTTTCCCCACCTGAGACCTTACAGGTCTCACAAGCTGTCCTTTAGATCAGAACCTTGTGTATTCATTGGGTTCTGTTCTGACCACCATGGCTATAAGTGTCTCTCTTCATCTGGAAGAGTTTATGTGTCACGAAATGTTGTCTTTCATGAAACAACATTTCCTTTCAGTGACACCACAGGACCTTTCTATGCTTCAAACACACCAAAAGCCTCCACTCCTTCCAAACCATTTTTCATACCCTGTGACCCATTCTTCCAACAACCCACCTCTGTTCCCTCTACTATCACTCATTCCTCAGGACCTCCTGTGCATGCCCACACGTCTGGGGAGTCCAGCTTACCCTCCACCACACCCTCCCAAAACTTTACCTCTACTCAGCCTCCCTCTGCACCTGTTCCTGCTCCTGACCTTAGCTCCCCTACGGAGGTCTGTAGATATGTCCCTTCTGGTTCTACCCTTGTTCCCATTTCTGACCCGTTTTCCTCTACACCACCACCACCAGCTCACTCTGATCAGTCCTTCCCCACCTCCCCACAAGCCCATCCACCCTCATCCTCTCGGCCCTCTCGCCCCAAATCTTCCACCAATATACATCCTATGCAGACCAGGTCTAAATTTTCCCTTCATGAGATGTCCACTTCACTTGCCCTATCCACAGACCTAACTAACTCTGAGCCTCGTAGCATTCACGAAGCTCTTCAGTCACCTCATTGGTTTAAGGCTGTGCAGGAAGAGCTTACAGCTCTTACTGCCAACAACACCTGGACTCTTGTTTCCCTACCTACAGGTCGTATACCTATAGGTTGTAAATGGATCTTTAAAATCAAAAGAAATGTAGATGGGGTTGTTGTCAGATACAAGGCCCGTCTTGTTGCCAAAGGTTTTTCCCAAAAACCAGGCTTTGATTTTCAGGAAACCTTCAGTCCTGTCATTAAATCTGCCACTGTTCGCATTGTTCTGTCCTTAGCTCTCACTCATAAATGGTGTATCAGACAGGTGGATATTAACAATGCTTTTCTTCATGGTGACCTCCAAGAGGAGGTCTACATGACACAGCCTCCTAGCTTTGAGGTTCACTCTAATACTCCTAACCTGGTTTGCAAACTTCAAAAAGCTTTATATGGTCTTAAACAGGCTCCCAGAGCCTGGTTTGAAAAACTGAAGTTTTTTCTCCTGAACTCCCTTGGTTTTCATGTTTCAACCTCAGATAGTTGCCTCTTTATCAAATCTGCCTCTGATTCTTTCGTGTTACTTCTTGTTTATGTGGATGACATTGTTATAACTGGCACTTCTGTTAATCTTGTTTCTAAAATTGTTGACTCTATAAATGCTCAGTTTCAGCTGAAAGATCTGGGAAACCTGAACTACTTCCTTGGCATGGAAGTAGTTTCAGGTGATGACTTTATTCTGTTAAATCAGAAAAAGTACATTCAGGAACTCCTGGATAAGGTAAGTCTGAAAGATGAATCTGAATTTCCCACTCCAATGACAGGTACTTGTTTGTCTAAGTCAGGTATGTCTTCCTGTTCTGATCTCTTTCATGATGAAACTCTATATAGGAGCACAATAGGTGCTCTACAACATGTCTGTGTCACTCGACCAGACATTCACTTTTCAGTGAACAAACTGAGTCAGTTTATGCAGGCACCAAATAACAGCAACTGGAAGGCTGTTATTCATGTGCTGAGATACCTCAAAGGCACTCTCAATCATGGTCTGTTGTTCAGACCAACACCCTCGCCTGTCACAGACATCACTCTTACCTCCTTCTCTGATGCTGACTGGGGTGGTGATCAAACTGATCGCCGCTCCATCTCAGGGCATTACCTTCTCCTGAATGGTAATCCCATAATATGGAGCTCTAAGAAACAGACAGTAGTCTCTAGGTCGAGTGCAGAGGCTGAATTTAGGGCCATTGCCAATGCCATGTGTGAGATCATGTGGGTCCAATCCCTTCTCAAGGAAATTGGACTTCACACACCCACTGCACCTGTCATCTGGACAGACAACACAAGTGTTGTAGCTTTGTCTGAGAACCCCATCCATCACTCCAAGATGAAACATGTAGAGATTGATCTCTTCTTCATCAGAGAGAAAGTTCAAAATGGGGATGTCTTAGTCAACTTTATTCCAGCTTCAGAACAGACAGCTGATATCTTGACCAAGCCTCTGACAGAAAAAAATTTCATTCCCTGCAGAAAAAAACTTGGAGTCTTCTCACTGGAGGAACTGGAGGATCGTGGTGTCTCCCCATTCCTTCAGCTTGGTTCCACTGCTCAATGAACTTCCCAAACAGTCTGTACGTTTATTCTTTCTCTGTTTACTTAGTACCTTGCCTTGTTCTATGAGCTTTTGGACAGCCATATGTTTGTTATCTGAGTTTTCCTGTTGACTGCACCTTTGTAATTTTTTGAACCTCTGTCTGTCCTTATGCATGATTGATCAACTCTATCTTGTTTCAATTAGTGCTTGTAATCTTGGTATGTTCTCGTCTGATTTCCATGTCTAGCATATACCTGAGTATCGCCTGTCATGTGTGCATTTCTCTCTTCTCTGATCATAAGCCTTGCCTTTGTGCATCACTGAATATATCTCTGAAATAAAGAAAAGAAACAAAACTGCTGCATTAACCATGGCATAGGGTATGGCCTGAGTCCAAAAACAGAGTGAAATCCAAAATTAAATGACAAAGTCATACTGAGGTTTTCACTCTTGAGGATGAAAAGATCAAGGCTCAAACCTTGCAGTCATACTGGTAAGATAGGAGCTCAAACTCCTCTGTCATGTTATGAATCTCTCAATTTTTCAAGACATTCCAAATGAATGAATAAAGCAGCAGTTAAAATGATTATTTTAGTATGTCTGATGCACTTTGGCAACAGTTTACTGATCTGGAATAGAGAGAATCATGCATATGATTGTGAATGCTTGGTACTGCTTTTCGTGTTTTTTCAGACTTGTTCATGATCTTAGATTACAGACATTAATCGCCCTATGATCAGAGTTCTGATTACCCATACTAAAGACAGTACAGATGCTAAATCAATTGCATAGTGCATCTCAGCTAGGAGAACTCAGCTATACTACGTATTCTGCTCAGATGTGTCAATAAGGAACAGGAAAGTACTTCGTTCCAGAGAATGGATTTACTGCAGACTGTCAAATTTTAGGATATATTTTGAAGATTTGGCGACCACGAGTACAGTTGGCGACCACAATGACAAGATTAAGTTCATTTGGCGACCAAATGTTCATTTGGCGACTACAATAACAATATCAAGTTCAGTTGGCGACCACGAGTGCTTTTGGCGACCAAAGATCATGTTTCAAAGACAAGATCAAGCATAGGGAATGTTAGGATATAAGTGTGTCTAACACTTATGTTTAGGATCAATATGTAAATATTGTTGCTTGAGGCCCAAGCATCAATTAGTTTAGTATTAGGGACTTAGTTGCAATTCTCGGACAGTACTGTTTTGTCTGTTCTCGCCTTCGTTACCTTATATCTGCTGCACTGTTGAACAATTCCAATAATCAAGTTATCATCTTTGATTCAGAGAGCTTTCTTCATCTTCTTCCTCGCCTTACCTTTCTTCTTCTCAAACCCTAAATCCAAACACAAGATTGGTAGTTGGTGTGAAATCACTGAAACCTCCTGTCATGAAGTGTTGAAATGAATTAAATTCATTCATATTGTTCCGAAGGTTCGCGATCTGACCTTGATGGTTACATCGACTATAACGACCTTGCACCATCTGTGGATATGTAGCTATAACCATGGTGCAACCATGTGTGTCTGCGAAAACCTTCGACAAAACTAGTCATGGTTGCATGAGGGACTATCGAGGCCATGATTGTGGCACAAGCATATGATTGGGACGTTGATCATGTCTCGACACAGTCGCAAGTTGGCTGGTAGGCTATGGCCTCTGCTCAACTGCTGCTAGTCACGATTGTAGTTACAAATAGCTAACAAGATGAGTTTTTGTGTAGAGAAGATATGCATTTGTTATCTCACTCAAAACATTTTATATCCAATAAAAATTACAATGTAACTATCTACTAAAAGATATCCTATATATACTAAGTTAGTATATATATATTCCTATCTTTAAGTTACTGAATATAACAAATCTTATTTTTAAGTTACCTCTACTTCTAATTAATAAAGATAAATTACCTCCAATAATTCACCCCTTTAACCTTGTACATTGGATATCGATCTTCTAGACTTCGATCTTCTCACGCACTTCGATGAACTTGTTTGAGCTAATGCCTTGGTCAGGTTGTCCGCCAACTGATCTTTTGTTTCAACATGATCAATTTCCATTTTGTCGGTCTCGGTTCGTTCCCGAATGTAATGGAATTTTGTCGATATGTTTACTCCTGTCGTTATGAACCAGATTGTTGCTGAGATCAATCTTCGAATTGTTGTCCACTCGAAGCTTGAACTTATGTTCTTTGCAGCCAACTAAGTCGACTCAACCAAACACCTTGACACGATGTAGTCACCGCCACGATGTATTATGCCTCGCACGAAGAGATTGCGATGACTTTCTGCTTTTGTGAGCTCCAAGTAACTAGACTTATTCCGATGAAATACGTTATCTCAGAGGTGCTCTTTTGGTTGTTGATGTTGCTTCCTAGATCATTGTCCCTGTATCCCAACAGCTCGTCTTCTCCTCGCATATGTCAAAACCTGACCAACCCGAAAATGACACTGACTCGAATACGAGTCGTGTCCGGGTCATTAAACTCAGGGTTGAGGGTAAGTTTCGAGTTGACCCTTCTGACCCGCACAAATGGAGGGTCGGATCCAGGTCAAGAATATGGACCCGACCCGTCCAAAAAGTATTTTTATATAAATATAAAATATATTATTATTTTCTAGGATACTGAATATTTAATACTAAGAATACTCTAATTACCTTAAGTTAAATCGATTATATCATGAAAAAATAGATAAAATAATAATCTTTTGTTTGATGGTCCACCGAGATAAATAATTTTAAATTTTTAGATAATAGTGTTAGAGATATTTTCTTAATTCTAAAATAGGGATAAAAGTCATTTAGGTACCTTAGAAGTCACGTTTTTACAAATAGGTACCTTGTAAGAAATTTATTACTTTTGGGTAACTCAAAAATCATAAATGTTTCTACTTTAATATTTTGGTCATGTGTCTGTCACGTATGTAGTATTTTGTTCCATTCCGGTAACTCTACTTTATTTTACTGTTGTTTTCAAGTATATCTAAGTTGGTTTATTGTAGCAATCAAATATATTTACTTCGGCTTTATTAATTTGTTATTTGTTTTTGTTACTTTCAGGTATCCAATTAATGTAAATATATTTATGACTTTTGAGGTACCCGAAAATAACAAATTTTTTATCAGGTACCTATTTTTTATGAGGTACCAAAATAACTTTTATCCTTATAAAATATTTAAAATTCATTTTGAATGTCATTATTAAAACTAAGGGTTAATAGGTCTAATGATACCATATATTTGAGTCATGTGATTAGATGATACACCTATGTTGTTTCTTGGTACCTTATGTTTTCAGAATGTTCTTATTTAGTTTAAATAACTGTTGCCATCAAGTTTAACTAACGGAATGCTGATGTGGCGCTGATGTGACAGATGGAAAATAAAAATAAATAGGAAAATTAAGAAAAAAGTTTATTTTTTTAAAAAAACTTTATATATTAATAAAACAAATTTATAAATTTATTTTAAAAAAAACGAAAACAAGACCCAATCACGGTTGAACCCTTTTTTGTTTTTTAGTTTTCGTTTTTTTAAATAAATTTATAATTGTTTTTTTTATTAATATATAAAGTTTTAAAATATTATTTAAAACTTTTTCTTTTTTCCGTTTTTTCTGTATTTTTCCTATTTATTTTTTAAATTAAATATTATAGTATATATCTACGTGGCACTGACGTGGTGCTGACATGGACCTTTTAACAGAAAAATCTAACGGTTGACTAACAGAATACTGTAGGACAACATCCTCCAAACATAACAGATCATTTGACCACATCAAAAAACATATGGTACCATCCGATCACATGACCCAAGCATGTCGTACTATTGGACCTCTTAACCCTTCAAACTAAGGGTGATTATTGAGTAGTTAATTATAACATATAATGAATTTTAATATTTATTTATAATTTATAGTATTTTTTTAGAAAAATGAAAAGTATTGCAAGGCATACAGGTTGACCCGCGAATACGCCAGGTCGGGGTCGGGTCTTAGTTGTCCCATATTGACTTGCGGGCCGGGTTTACCCTACATGAACCCGATGGGGTGACCCGTATTGACACCTATACTTCTCCTCCCTATTTGTAGCAGCAACCATAACTCAGTGTTCCACATATGTACCTAATAATGTACCTGACTGTGCTCCTGTGATGTGTGTTTGCCGCTTCCATGTATCTATTTAATAAGCACAAGACGTGAGCTATGTCCAATAAAGTGTTCACCAAGTAGCGTAGACACCAGATAATGTTGCGGCACTTTGTTTTGTCAACAGTCGAGCTCCCGTCTTGCTTCTCAGTTGGTGTATGACATGAGTTGTAGTCTTCCATCCCAGTGAGTTCCAGAATCTTTTCAGCATTGGCAGCCTGACTCATCGTGATCACATCTTTGCTTTGGTACACTTTGATCCGTAGATAGTATTTAAGCAGAGTGAGGCCACTCATTTTAAACTTCTGCACCATCTACGACTTGAAACTGCTGATCTCTTGGACACTGATTCCTGTAATTAGAAAGTTGGCAACGTAGAAATCCACGAGCAAAATGATTGAGTGTCACCTTTCCTCTAGACAACATGTTCTAGCTTACTCATCCTTGTGAACCCGAGAGAGAATAGTGAGGCATCTAGTTTAGTGTTCCATGCGCGCAATGCCTGTCGAAGACCATATAGTGCCTTTCACAACCGGAGTGAACTTGGCTTGTTGTTGTCATTGACCAAAGCTGATGGCTTCTGGACATAGACTCCCTCTATAATATATCCGTTTAGAAACGTCGTCTTCACGTCCATGTGGTGCACTTGCCACTTGTTGTGTGCAATAAGTGCGAGAAGCAGTCTCATGGTCTCCATATGTGCCATACGAGTGAACACCTCCTTAAAGTCTACCCCATGTTGTTGCGCATAGCCTTTGGCGACCAGTCTCGCTTTGCGCTTCATGATCTTTCCTGTAGAATCCTTCTTTATTTGAACACCCATTTCAGTTTGATGGTGCGATGACCAACCGATAGCGTCATCATATCCCAGGTGCGTCGCCTAGGGCATCTTTAACGCTTATCGATTGCACAACAACTAAGAAATAAAGAGTGTTTTATTCTGCAATTTCTTCATCATCGGCATACATGTCGTTGACTCATCTATAATGTTGTGGTCCTTAGTAGGTTTTGTGTCATCAAGTGTAGGCAAGGTGACTTATTGTGTTTGTCTAGGTGTAGTGAGATGTAGTTCGACTCGTGGTGTAACTGGTTCGGGTGTCGCTTCCCACTGATCCTGATGTGTAGAAGGTCTCGCCTCTTGATGATCCCAATGAGGAAAGTGTAATGAATCTCATTGTGGATGGAGTATCGCCTCTGTGAATTTGGCTTCAAGCATTTCAGTGTCGCTTGAAATTTTTCGACTCATTTTTTCAGTCGTTAAAATAAATAATAAATATTTATTTATCACGACTTTTTTCTTTGAGTCATTTAATTTGCATAATAAAGTAATAAAAATAGATTTTATTTTCCCTTCTGTTCTCAATTGCCGAGTCTTCTCCTCTTCCACAGTTCTTGTCTTCGCGATCTCCACATTTACTATGCTATGTTTTCCTTCCGCCTCTGCAGTTTGATCAATAAGTCTTCTTTCACGGTTCCTTCAATGAATCTCAAAATTTCAAGATTCTGATTGTTCTTCACTTCGAGTGTTCTTAATTTCCACTGTTCTTCATTTGGACTATTCTTCATCCAAAAACTGACAATTCAAACAAACAATAATTCTTAAATTTGGGAATTTTTTGTTTTATGCTGTGGATTCGACTACTCCATCTATGTCTAGAAGTACGGTAAGTCACAAAATCCTGGTAATTTTTTCTTATTGAATTCAATCTTCTGATTATCATTTAATGGTTGAGGATTCCATATTGGAAGGGATTTTAGAATTCCGACTTCCAGGGATATGAATTTGTCTCATCTGCTTCGCAGGATCATATCCTTGCTCTTTATCATACTCCGAATTCACAAGAGGTATCAATTTCTCCATCTCCAGAATTGAAGAATCTACCATTTTTTCGACTGTTCATGGACTTCTTTCTAGTGTTGTTTTCTCTATGCTTTAGTAGTCATTGATTGATTGTTAATCCAAACAACTATTTGTTATTCCACTTCAATATGTAACTTTGAACAAGGTTTCAATAAAATCAGATGAGCAATAATGATTCCCTTTTACTACTTAGTTTGAGCTAATTGTTGAACTGAAATGGAGCATTTGTGACTGTTGAAGTTGTTTCAGAATTGAAATTCTCAATTATTTTCATGGATCAAAGCAAGGATAAGAAGGAGTTGAAAACTAATTATTAATTTAATTTTCGTTGTTCGAAAAAAACAGCGAAAAATGTTAGGATTAAAATTTTTACATTTTGGTGGTTCATTTATTTCCAGACGCATATAATTACGGCGACTCAATTGTATTTGAGTCTTCCTTCTTTACGACTCTCTAGTATATGAGACGTCTTATTAATGACGACACTTCACATGACGACTCAATCATATTTGAGCCGTCAAAATTTAATGGATCAATTATTGAGCCATTAACAAATAATTTTCAACCCCTAACATAACCCTCTCTGGTAGTTTTGAAACTAGAAATTGAGCTTTGATATCAAATAATGTGATTATCATCGATGTAAAAAGAAAACCCTAGAAGTTGATGTCGTAAGACCATTTCTAATTTAGGTTTTGGGATATGTTGAATTCGCCACAAACGAAAATGGAGATTTGTCTGATAAATCGGTGATTGTACGCCACAAGAAAAGTCATCATAAGTTCAATAAAGGACACCACAAACGAGGATGGATACCCATTTGATAACTCAATGATTTTTTTTTTGGCCAATTAACTCAATGATTGAATGTCATACAGAAAGTCTTGATAAGTTTGATAGAAGACACCACAAACGGTGAAGGAGATCTGTTTGATAAGTTGGGGATGGAACTCCACAAGGGAAATTTTTTGATAAGTTCAAGAGGAGACAATCTCCCCATAGAATTTCACATGAGACCAAAGTCTATCGTATTTAACTAAAAATTCTGAATATATACAAAAACTATAGCTATCGAAAATAATAAGAACTATAGCTTTCCTATCTTTATTAAAACTAAATGGAGAACTAAATTTGTAATTTATCTAATAATATTAATCAGATCACATTTATGCTCATATTAGAAATGCTCATTTTGAGAATATATTTTTTTAACCATCTCTAAAAAAATTCATAGTATAGATAATTAAATTAAAGCTCTACGAAATATACGATGTTGAGTGTTGATTATCATGTCAACTATAAAATGGTCATAATTGAAAGAAAGAAAAAAGGTACAAAATTAGCAACACAGTTTTGACAAAATTTTATGGTCGATGTGAAAATCGAAGCTCAACATCGTATATATCGTTAGAGTTTTAATTTAATGAGGTACATACTAAAAAAGTTATTATTTTGTTAGAGATAAATTGAATAAAAAAATTAGTATTTCGGTGACCTATAAATACTAAATTTAGAACATTAATTATTTTCAACCATTTTTTATAGTATATAGATGATTATATTAAAACTATGATTAAACAAATTATGTTCAACTAAATTTTAACTATTAGAGAGTGACAATAAACATGATATGTTTAATATAATAAAGTTGTAGCAATAAGTATATATTGGGCGTATAAAAAATATTTGAAATTAGTAATGTAGTAGTAAAACAATTAGTTACTATGATGGAGGTTCAATATTTAATTATTGTCTTAAGTATGATTTTTTTATCACCGTCTCATTTAAGGATAAATATGTAAAACAAACTATTGATTTTAATCTTTTAACAAAACTAATATGTGTTAAGTAATTCATGTTTTACTAATAGAATTCCCAATTCTTAATGATATAACATCAGTTAATTACAAAGACTCGGTAATAGTTTATTAAATGTGCCCATGACGTATATAGAATGTTTCACCAAAATATACCATATATATAAAGCAAATACCAAAATGACCGAAGTTGGGGTTTGTACACAAATGTATACCCACCCGCGACTGTGAGTCGCGGGTGGAACTCCGTTAGCATCTGTCTTTCCACCCACGACTCCTAGTCGCTGGTGGAAAAGTAGAGGCAGCCACTCGCGACTCAGTACCGGTTTCACCCGCGACTCCCAGTCTATTTTAAAAATATTTTTAAAAAAAAAATATTTTTAAAAAATATTTTTATTTTATAAACATACATTTATAAATCAAACACGTCTATTTTACAAACATACATCTATTTTACATACACGACTACTTTTCGACAAACATGCAGAAAGAGAAGGATTCACAATGAGATTGACACTAGTTCTGCTTCTCAACCGCAGAAATGTCGAAGGTGTTGACAATTCAGACACAATAGAAGGTCCTGCAATCAATCAGGTCAAAACTTCAAAATCATGTTTACATTCATTTTTTTAAGTTAAAAGGAAAAGTTATCAATCTTGAGTAACTCTTTTTTATTATCTTATGTTAGGATAATTACACAACTGCTACTACTGCACTTTTGTTTTTTTGTAAAATATACGTGTTTGTCGAAAAGTAGACGTATATGTAAAATAGATGCATGCTTGTAAAATAGACGTGTTTAATTTATAGATGTATGTTTGTAAAATAGAAATATATATATATATTTTTTTTTAAATATTTTCATCCACCCGCGACTCCCCGTCATGGGTGGGTATACATTTGTCTACAAACCCCAACTTCGGTCATTTTGGTATTTGCTTTATATATATATGTGGTATATTTTGGTGAAAAATTCACGTATATATACCAAACATTAGGACACCTCAACCATTAACACTGTTAATGATTAACAGGTTGCTGCAACCATTAGGTTGCACTGAGGCCGTTAACTAAACGACATACGGAGAAAAGGAGAGGAGGTAATATATTTGATATATTCTATGATTTTTTATATTCTTATAATTTAATATTAATAATGTTGAGTGCATTTTGGCTGATACAATTGGATGCATCTGTAATAATTATCCCATACACATCTTCCATTAAATACTTATGTCGAATATTGTGTCAAATCACGTAATTGTCAGAGACATAAAATATGGAAAGTAGATTACTAAATTTACAAAAACAAATATTTGAATTTTACAAAGATCTAAAACAATCTAATAAATAACTGAAAAGTAAGAGAAAAAATTGTAATTTCTAAGTAAATTATAAAAAATTAGAGGGTGGGAATAATTGAAATCTTAAAATATAAATAACGATACAAATGATATAATCCTAGCAATCTAGTTTTGGTAAGACCTAGTTCATAGCTCGTCTGTAATTGGCTCCCACCAAGCTAAGGTTCGGGTTTAACCCTTGTTTTTTTATTTTTTATTTGGTTATGTTTAAAGATTTCTGTAACTTTGAGGGCGTTTGATTGGAAGCATTAGGTAATACACGTATTATGTAATACTTTGTTGGGATGTGACATGTATTAAGATATACTTATACATGTATAACGTAAGACAGTGTTTGATTCAATATAAAATAAGACGTAAAGTGGTAAAAATACTTAATCACCCTTAAATTTAGTTTGCAATGTAAGAAAATTGTACACATGAATTTATTTTTTTAAAAATAAAATATATTCATGTTCAAAAAAATTGGAAAAAAATCATGAACACAAAAAAAAAGAGATAATATCCTCTTTGAATCATGACCTGATCAATCCACTTTGATTCTTTTCTTATAGATTTTGCAATTTCATCCTTAAAATGTTACTATCATGCATAAAGCTTCAAAACATTCATGTTCTCAAACGACTCTGTGTGATTGAAACATATGAGACTACATGATTTTACAAACAACATGATTTTATAAAAATAACATGATTTTATAAACCGATTTTAGGAACAAAATGACATGTGAAACCTATCTTAGCAAAATATAAAGACGAAATAGTTAAATAACCACTTATAAGTTTCTTTCTTCATGACACATGCACATAAACAATCAAAAAATAGAGTAAATGATATATTTTAATTTAATGGTATTTTTAATATATTTTAAAAAAATATCAAATAGACGAGCAAACATTAAAGTATTATTGAGTAAATATTTCATTAAATTTTTAACTATTCTTTTAAAATATTAATTATATGTTATATATCATTATCGAAATAAACTCATAAATTGTCTCTGAATTCGAATGATACCTAACAACTGTTGTTGTGTTTGACTTAGTGATTCATTTTTTAAAAATAAAATATATGTGAAAGAATTAATAATGAAAATTTACCTAAATAGTATTACATCATTTTATTTATCATTTAATATATTACCTTTTTTTTTATTAATTATTATTATATAATCTCAATAAATAATAATTTAAAATATTTTATATTAAAATTCACAAATTTCGATAAAAAAAACTAACATGATAAACTATTCTTAGGTAGGATTAATAGACTTAGAGTAGTTAAGTAAATTTTTACTATGTATTAAATAATATCATGGTTAGATTATGTATTAGTTAATAGTCAATTAACATACCTTAAACCAACCAAGCCCAGATGATATTCTCTCTCAAGGGGTTGGCCATGTGGGAGATTCCTCTGCTCCGTTGTTATCGAAGCCGCCACCAAGAGCCTTGACAAGTGTGGCAGTACTGTTTGATTGCCTGACATAGTGAAGATTCAAAGGCTAAGTCATTGTGCAATCATCCTCCAAATAATAGTTTTATTATCTTCTGCATGGTCTTTACGGCACAGAGAAGTCTCCCTCAATAAACCTTAAACTCCCATTTCCAAGCACACCATGTTCCCTTTCGTTTTTTCGTGTCCTTTCTTCCTTCTTGCCTTGTTTTTGATTATGTTCTGCAGGTGGGTGGAAGCTGAAGTGAAGGTGTCTGGACATTGGATGAGATGAATACCCATCCAGGAACCGGGGATAGTGAGGTCCCCCAAAAGGCCAAACTGACCCTGGTATCTAGACCCCGCCCCAACATCAAAGACTTCGGGTTCTAGGAAATATGACATCCTAGAAGCAGATTAAGTCGAATGATGTACACAATGTATTAAAGGTAGTCTGGTCAAACTTCGGACTTGTGAAACAAACAGAACTAGGAGAGGGGATTTTGGTTTTCAAATTTGAGAATGCTAAGGACAGGGTCCGTATCATGGACATGTCATCCTGAGCGGTTCAAGGACATAGCCTTAATCTTAGAATATGTGAGGCAAGTCAGAGTGTGGAAGACATTGATTTCTCCTGGATTCAAACGTGGGTGCAGGTGCACGGTCTCAACCCGCACATCTTAAACAGGGACAATGTGTCTCAAATCGCAAGTAATATTGGGAGATGCGTTGATTTAGAGAAAGATACGGACATGCAGAGTCAAGGTTTCATTCGTATAAAGAGCGATATCAACGTAAACAACCCGCTCTTAGCGGGTTTCTGGTGAACAAACGCGGGAGGGGAAGAAAAGTGGGTGTCCATAATGTACGAATGTCTCTCAGATTTCTACTATGGGTGCAGAATATTGGGACACACATCTCAGGCCTGCAATTCGGAGATTGTCCTATCGAAAGGTAATCAAAAGCTTCCTATGTATGGACCATGGTTGAGTGGAATCCAACATAGAAGGAAAAATGTGTGGCATTCGATAGGAGGTGGAAACAACATCCAAAACCAACCTTGAGACCCTAAGAAAAGAACTTGGAAGGAAATCATGAAGGAAGGTAATGCAACCCTCGTGGAGACAGGTGTGATAGCAAAAGCAACAAAGGAGGACGTTGGATCATCAATGAGTGGAAAGCATGAAAAGGATATCCTCCATCAAGAAGAGAAAACACAAAAGTTGAGTGTGGTTTCAAAGGACCATGGCCCAAAGGCTAGAGAAATCCACTCAGTGACTATACCAGACTGAAACCTGACTATGGAACCTCCCCGCCCTTAGCATGCCTATCTAGCCCTAAACCTCGATCGACAAGCAACACCATCATATCCCGCTTACCCTATGGTCAATGCCAATATCCCAACCCAGATCATTCCACTACACCAAAACCTGCTAAAAAGGAACCCAAACGACCAGAACTGAAAGAACAACTAAGTTACCCCTTACCCTGGCCTGAGCCTTTCCTTGAAAAGCCCCCAACACCCCCAATCCATACCGAAATTCACATGCAGTGGGACACCACCACAGGAAACATATATGACCAGGGCCTGAATGTGGTTTCTGAATACCTCTTTAAACCTCCACCAGATCGGAGGCAGTTGAAGATACAAAAGAAATCATGCAACACATAAGGAAAATAACAGTCATGAGCAGTACGGAAGATAAGGGGAAGGAAACCTATCAGAGGAGTGCCATAAAAAGGCAAAGACACAAAGCTTCAAAGAAAATTGATGGCATGATACTAAGGCCGAGAGTAGGAAGAGTTGTCAAAAGTAGAAAATAAAAGGGAACCGAATGTTAGGAAGTTGGCAGTTCAAGTGTATCAAAAAAAGGGTTCTGGCGTCTGTCCCCAAACAACCACAATGACTAAATGAGTATCCTCAGTTGGAACGGTTAGGGGTTGGGGTCTCCCCTAACAGTTCGCCAGCTAAAAGACCAAACGACCATTGCTAGTTTTCTTAATGGGAACGAAACAATCATAATCTTTTTGTGAAAGAATAAGAAGTGACGTGAAAATCGAGAACTCATTGTATGTCAATCCAAGTGGGATTAGTGGTGGCTTAGCCCTGTGGTGGACAGATGAAGTATCACTTGTTTGTGGACATATTAGCAAGAACATTATAGATAGTAGTTAGAGTGGGCTCCGAGGGGCAGAAGATGTTTATCTCTTGAATTTACGGGGAATTGGATTTTGGAAGACATATCCACAACTAGAATAGGCTCAAAGGTATAGGTGTTAACCGAAGGGACCCGTGGATCTGTATGGGAAATTTTAACGACATCACAAATCATCATGAGAAAATTAGATATCATCGAAAGTGTCAAAGAAAGATAGATGCATTCATAAACTTACAAGAGGAACTCGGTCTACGAGACATCGACTTCTAAGGTCAGATGCACACATGGTCTAATAATCGATGAGGGATTGAAAGAGTTGAGGAGAGACTAGACCAGGTCTTAGCAAATGAATCGTGGTGTGCTAGATTCCCTCGAGCACAAGGTATAAAAGGTCTAGCCATAGGATCAGATCATTCCCCTATAACACTACTGCTTGACCACTTTGATTCAAAAGGGAGCAGACGTTTCAGATTCGAGGAGATGTGGCTGGAAAAAACGGAGTGTTTCGACGTGATCAAGGAAGTATGGAGTCGGGGAGGACAAATTCATAGGATGAGGAAGTAAAACCCAAGTTGAACAAGTGCCGAAAGGACGTTATAGGGTGGAGTCAACTTCGATTTGGGAATAACAGATTTGAAATAGAGAAGGTAAAGAAAAGACTTAAATAACTATAAAGGGATGCACCAAACCAAGAACGATTTGAGGAGGAGAAGGTTCTAAATTTTAAATTGAACACATTATGGAATAACGAGGAGATTGAGGCAAAGATCAAGAGTAAAGTGGCTCACTCAAAGGGAGGAGAGAGTTGAGGAGAGACTAGACCGGGTCTTAGCAAATGAATCCTGGTGTGCTTGATTCCCTCGAGCACAATGTGTAAACGGGCTAGCCATAGGATCAGATCACTCCTCTATAACACTACTGCTTTACCACTCTGATTCAAAAGGGAGTAGACGTTTCAGATTCGAAAAATTGGAGTGTTTCGAGGTAATCAAGGAAGCATGGAATCGGGGAAGACAAATTCAAAGGATGGAGGAACTAAAACCCAAGCTGGACAAGGGTCGAAAGGACCTTATAGGGTAGAGTAAACTTCGATTTGGGAATAAAAAATTTGAAATAGAGAAGCTAAAGAAAAGACTTCAACAACTAGGAAGGGCTGCACCAAACCAAGAACGATTTGAGGAAGATAAGGTTCTAAAGTCTAAATGGAATGCATTATGGAAGAACGAGGAAATTTATTGGAGACAAATATCAAGAGTGAAGTAACTCATTCAAGGGGACAAAAACTCTAAGTTCTTCCACCAATCAACACTAGACCGAAGAAAGAGAAACAAAATTGTAAAAATATGGGACGAACAGGGCAGATAGATAGACAAAGAAGAAGCCATTATGAAGGAGATCCACTCCTTTTACTTGAAAATTTTCAAAACGGAAAGGGAATGAGGGTTTGAATATATGTGGGTTTGGCGAGTTGCTCCACTACCTTCCTATGCAGATCGACGACAACATAAATGAATATCTCATCAAAGAGGTGTCGGATATGGAGATTAGGCAGGTGGCATTTCAGTTGGGGGGTTCTAAAGCACCGGGTCAAGATGGTTTCTCGGGAACCTTGTATCAAAGGAACTGGAACGTCGTTGGCCCAGAGATCGTCACCTCAGTTAAAGCCTTACTCTCAACAGGTAGCCTTCCATCATTTCTGAACCAAACTGACATCACACTTATTCCCAAAATTCCTAATCATGAGTTTGCTTCTGATTATCGCCCAATTAGCTTGTGTAATTTTAATTACAAAATTGTTTCAAAGGTTTTAGCAAATAAGTTGAAAGCCTGTTTACCAGAATTGATCACCCAGTTTGAAAGTGCTTTCGTAGTAGGGAGGCAGATTCAAGACAACATCTTGATAGCGCGTGAAATGTTTCACTTCCTTAACAGTAAGAGAATAAGAGGAGAGAACAGGAGAAACACGGGTTGTGCCTTGAAAGTTAACATGCAAAAAGCATATGACAGGGTAGAATGGGACTTCCTCTTACCTGTATTGGAGAGAAGAGGTTTCAATCAGAGATGGGTGACTTGGGTTAAGGCTTGCATCTCCTCAGTCACATATCGGGTGATAGTAAATGATAAAACAACAAACGTGATTGAGCCATCCAGGGTCTTAGACAGGGAGACCCCCACTCCCTATAACTTTTCATCATAGTGGCAAATGTATTATCCAAGATGGTGGATCAGAAGGTGCGAAACAAAGAGTTAGAAGACATTAAACTGAGGGGGACCTTTCCAAAGATTCATGACTTGCTCTTCGCAGACGATTCACTGTTTTTTTATAAAGGGATCGGTGGAAAATGCTCAAGCTCTCAAACATACTCTAGATCTGTATTGCAAGGCATCATGACAGAAGGTAAATTTCACAAAATCCTCCATTTGTTGTGCGGTTGGATCCGATCAACAAGTGTCTTGGGAGGTGGCCGAAATATTTGGTATGAGCTTATCGAATAACCCGGGAAAGTACTTTAGGTTACCCTTCATCTGGGGAAGATCAAAGACAGAGGTGCTGAATTTCTTGAAGGATAAGATTGTGCATAAAATATTCGGGATGGAGGTCAAAACTCCTCAATAACGCACGTAAAGAAGTCTTAGTCAATGCAGTCATTACAGCAATCCCAACATATGCTATAAGTCTGTTCCACCTCCCCAGAACATGGTGTAAAACCATTAATGCTCTAATAGTGAGATTTTGGTGGGGATCAGCGAACGGGGAGAGGAAGATCTATTGAAGGAACTGGGAGACAATGCCACAATCCAAAAAAGACAGTGATTTTGGATTCCGCGAGCTTGAATCTTTTAAGAAAGCCCTCTTGGGGGAAAATGGCGGCTAGGATCATATCGAAACCAAACACCTTATGGGTCAGATTTTTAAAAGGTATGTACTTCCCATCCTCAAACTTCATGCAAGCGGTGAAAGGAAACATAGCATCTTGGGGGTGGGGAAGTCTTGTAGCAATATGGGACATCATTCAGTCAATTGGGGTGTGGTCGCTAGGGAATGGAAAGTCCATTAGAGCTTTCATGGATCCATGAATCCTTGGCCAGTATGAGCTCCGTCTAGGAGAACAACCGATGATAGCGGCCCAAGCTCAGACTAGAGTGGAGGAATGGATCGACCCATCGAACATAACATGGAAAGAATAAGTTGTGAGGAATGAGGCGTCAAGAGAGGAAGATCAGTTCATCCTTAACGTTCCGATACCAGCTGAACCTAGGGAGGACGAGTTGAAGTGGCCTTTCAAACATGGAGGGAGGATCTTAGTAAGTTCGGCTTATCACTTCATTTGATCCAAAGAGATGATATTGGGCATCAGGTTGGAGGTAGTCGATCAAAAGTCTGTGCAGAAGAAATGGTCCACCATTTGGAAGGTACGTCTCCTGCCTAAGATAAAAGTGTTTGGCTGGAAGCTAATAGCGAAGGTTGTGGTAGTTAGGGAAATTCTAGCTCACAGAGGCGTCCATGTTCCTCAATCACCTGATGTGCGACAACGCTGAGACTCAGGAACACCTGATTCTAGGGTGTGCTTGGGTCAAACCAGTGTGGAGATCTCTGTTGGGACTACATGATGCCTTTGATAGGTGTACCATGATGGAAGAATGGATGGAGAAGAGGAACTCAGAAGGATGCAGCTCTCGACTACAAGCTGAAACGAGATAAAGGATCACCATGACAACGTGCTGGACAATCTGGAAGGCTGTGTGACCTGGTTTTCAACCAAAAACCTCCCAATGCAATGGACGTCATCTCAAGTGTGAGAAGGATCATAGGAAATCTGCAGTTGCTGCAGCGATTGAATGACAACCGGCAGTCGACCTCAGGTACGTATGACAAGAGAGCCAACATGACATGGGAAAGACCAAATAGGGATACAATTAAGATAAATTGTGACGCGACTTGGTGCAGCTCCACGAGAAGGGGAGACATCAGTGTCATCGCGAGAAACCATAGAAGTGAAATAGTCGGAGGTTGTCATGGCTCGGAGGTAGCAGACAACGTCGAGTACTTGAAAGCTGAGGCAATTTTTGAAGTAATAAAGCTAACTTTTGAGGAAAAGTGGGAAAATGTGGTGATCGAATCGGATGCGATTTCTGTCATAAACCATATGAGAGGAATAGAATTGTCATGGCGCATAGAGACTATCTTACAAAATGGTCTTGTCTTGACAACATCTATAGCAAACATTTTCTGGAGGTGGATTCCTAGAGTTGCAAACCAAAGTGCGGATTAGAATGCAAAGTATGCTCTTTCGGGGATGAGTCATATCGACTAGGTTCATTACCCCCCGCCCCTAGCTGCTTGTCTTAATTTAGATTTTGAACTGTATTCGGAACATCGTATTAATAGTTGAATAATATGAATTTCTGATTGGCCAAAAACAAATACTCAATTAACACTATAATGTTGACAAAAAACAATTAACACTATAATTGTATATTAGCTAATACATAGATATTAATAAATACATATCATTATTTCTAATCAAACATTGTAATAATTAATACTAATACATGGTTAATACATCAATCAAACACCCAAAGAGTTATGTTTATTTTCTTAGAATTTATTATTCTTACTTTCAAGATTTTTAATTTCATCTATTTTTCGTAAGGTTTTGACATTTATTTCCTGAAAGCTTTTTATTCATTTTAATATGTCTTCACTTTTTGATACACTTTAACACCACATCAAAATCCTCATTTGATAACATGAGTCAAAACATTCAATTACATTAGTAAAATTATAACTTTGTTAACCCTTATAATTATAATTTTACATATTTTTTTAAGATTTGAATAATATAATATTTTTAGTTTTGAATATGATTTAGTAAATCTGTTTTTAATTTTGTGTTGAAATTTTGTGTCTGATTAAATATATTATATTTTTGTCTTGTCTATGGTGTAATTTATCTATTAAATATATCAGTAAATTATATTCATTATTTATTATAATGGTTAAGGAGAATATGAGTTTGAGTATTGACCAACCAAAAAGAAAATTTTACAGCTGGAGACTATACAAATGTCAAATGGGAAAAATAATGAAAATATACGATTAGAGTGATCAACAACAGAAAAACTTTAGCTAAAAAAAGATAAAATAGAAAAAGAGATAAAAGAAAATATTCAATTTGTATATCACCTTTGCTTTTTTTTAGTATATATATATATATATATATATATATATAAACAAGAACCTACACTTCCAATTTGTAGAATATTTTTTAAAATATTTTTAATAAAAGTAGTCAATTTTCACACATTACTTAAACTCTCATCTTCTTATGGCATTTAATAACACAAACATCTTCAATAAGGGTTGTTGTATTTTTATGGCATGTGTATTTTTATTCTTTTAAAGTATTCTTTTATTTAATAGCTTAAATAGCGTCTTGTATGCATGCTAGCTATACTAATTAAGATATTATAATGATATTTTCTATTACAACATTTTTAAAAAGTAAATAGAAAAAACACATATTTTTATTCTATTATTATTATTATTATGTAGAATATATACAAATTAATCTCATATAGATGTACTCCAAGTAGTACGGACGAATTGTAGAACATACTCAATTCATCAATTGGACATGCTTGTTGGGATATATCCAGTGCTATCAGAATCTCACCGGCCCGGCGTTTCGATCGGATCCGACCAGAAATCAGACCCCTGTCTGATTTAGTTTAGCTAAAAGATTAAAATGCATATAAATAGTATTTGAACCGGGTTGGACAAATCATTTTTTTTAGAACCGGTTGGTTTCTGGTTCTCTAAAGCTTAGCACACAGCAGCAGTGACGAGTGAGTCAGTGACTAAATCTCTGTTAAACCAAGCACCCAAAAACAATTTACCCCCTCCGATTGACGACTCACCAAACACCCTCTACTCAGTGATTCTCTCCGTCTGTTACCCGTCGGTAGTTGTCATGTCTCTGACCGAGCCCTAGGTAGCCACTTCAATTAGGATGCTGATCGATGAAGTTCCTGCGGAGGTCTTGAAGTTGTATCTCAAAGAGGAAAAGACACAACCCTCCGTTCAAAGTTCAATGAGAAATGTACACTGTACCTAATAAATGAGAAATGAACTCGTCCATACCCATTTTTAGCATATTTTAGCTTAACAAGTGAAAAGTGTTGTTTTTGTACCTAATAAATGGAGTTTAGGGGATTCTCAGTAGCTTTGCTTTTGGAAATCGAAGCTTGTTCCATTTGAAAATTGGAGAACTTCGTGATTTCACCTAATATTTTTATTATTATTTTCTTTCCTTTTCTTACTTCATATTTATATGTCTATCAATTAGCCCAGATTCGAGCCTTGAAATGTGGCGTTAATCTTGAATCATGTCCTTAGGTTTATACTTTATTTTTTTGCTTGTGAACAATGAACCACACTTGGCCAAAAAAATAAATAATGAACCACACGTCGAACTAGAACTGACCGGATTGGACCGTTCGAACCAAGAACCGACTTCCTTGCCGGTTCGATGATCGGACCGGTTCTGATAATGCTGGATATATCCCACAATCAGGTGGGAGTGGGACCCATCAGCCAAGTGACCGAGGGTGAAATACAGCTATACCTCTTGTGTTTCACCAAAATAGAACTTCTCCTTCAAAGAATGTTTAGAAAAATTCGGTTTTTACGTTTACTCATCGTATCAGTTGAAGTAGAGTTTATTCTTCTCATTAGATTTTTTAATTAAAACTTAATAAAACATATTTTGAAAAAAATAATAGAATAATTGTAATAATGTTATAACTTAACCCTTCAAAACTTTACAATATTTTATAATAGAGTCTCAATTCGATTCAGACTTGATTAAACACCAATTGAAGAGGTTAGCTTCTCGATCCATATCAAAATTGAATTTCTACCTCTGATTGAATCTTGATTCAGACCAACCCTCACCCAATGTCGAGCTAGTCTACGTCAAAATGCAGATCCTAACCCCCTCTAGTAGGGACCAATTGAATTTGTGTCGATTTAGCACCAATCAAGGGGCTAACCTCCACACATGGACGAGATATTCAAAGTCAAGACCCAAACTTTAGTAATTTAGATCGGGGCTAAAATCGAGTCCCGATCGAATTGGAACTTAATTGTAACATACAGTAAAGTTGGGAAGAGTTAAATTATAATATTCTTACAAATATTTTATTATTTTGTAATTTTCAAAATAAGTTTGGATAAAAGAAAAATGATAGAATGAGTAATCTTAACTAATAACTCAGTAAGAAACGAAATTTTCAGACACAAACTTTAAAAATTAAATACACAATTTTGACCTAAACATCCTACCAAAATTGTATTTTATTCTACTTTGTGATGTAATCCCTCATGCAGGTCTCATATGCTCATGTACGCCGCACTTACATGTGAGATTAAATCAACCGAAAGTAGGACTTGTGTTTAGTGTTAAATTGATTTTTTTTTTATAACTTAATTACATTTCTAAAATTAATCATTTTCAATCATCAGTGCATGGTGGATTTCTTTGGGATGGGTAACACCCATACTCATACTCTCTATTGGGACTATTTCACCAAAATACATATGGAAAATAAATACGAAAATATACATACCCGCAACTCCAATTCGCAAAGCCACCCGCAAATAAGTATCGTGGGTAGGTATATTTTCGTATTTATTTTCCAATCGAACACATTTTGGTATATATTTATTAAATAAAGTATATTTTGGTGAAAAATTCCTCTATTGGGATACAATAGTATTGGTGGTGCAAATAATAATATTTCAAAATTTTCAAATACACGGAACAACATATGTGATACGTTTAACAATAATCAAACATCTGGAATGCATTGGGCTATTTAGCTTAGATAAAATGTCTTTTATTGAATCAAAACATTTATGAACTTTATTTAAAGTTGTTGTGTTTTTTACGTTTTTAGGTATATATTGTCGCAGTCTGCAGTTCCATTATTTACGATCTCCCTCGTTCATGAGAGGGAAAGAGGTTTGTGGGTGGTAACTTTTTTTCTTCTTTTCAGATTGTCAACTCCTCTTTTCTGTAGCTTGGTAGGAAAGAATAAAAGAATGATTTGGATATATTCTAGTTTTTTTGAAAACGTAGGTATTGTGCAACAAAAATTTAGAAAAGTATATATACAAAATTAATATTTAGAAATCTAGGCATGTGCACTACTGCAAACAACGCATAAATTTTGTTTACCAAAATCGCTAATTGGGGTAGCGTTTTTACATAAATACCCTCGATAACATTTTTACACAAATGCTACCAAGGGGTAGCGTTAGTTCATGTAGTCTTTTTTTGTTTCCTTTTTATTTTGACGACTCCCTATATAATTATAAATAATATTAAGTATCTATTAAAAAAAATAAAAATATATAGTAAGTAGATATTTTAACTATGATTCAAATAATAAAAAATATATTAAATTTGGACTTACAGATTGACGGGACGCTCTGCCGTAAGTTGAGATATGAAAATTTGACTTAAAAAAATATAACTCAAACTCTGTAAGTCCAAACTCAACATAGTTAACGAAATTTATGGTGACATTTAATTATCTATGTACTCTAATGTTTTTGGATTTTTTTATTAGATGTATATTTAATTTTTTAACCTAACATCCGTTTGTCCTATAGTTTGACTGGAATGATTAAATACATTAGATGAGAAATTTAATTATATACTTACTCAAAAAAAATAAAAAAAATTGCAGTGCGTAGATAATTTAATTACGACGTAAATGACTCTAACTAAACGTTAATTTTTGACTTTTTGACTGACTATATAATACGATAAGTAAAAAACTATATATATATATATATGTACAATAAAACCAGTAAAAACAATTCTCGATTCTTCTGGTCCAACCCGATCGAACCCGATTCGACGTGCGGTTCACTGTTCACCAGGGCTGATGAATCTCCACTTCGAGCTTCTCGATCTTCTTTAAGCTGTCGAGGTGTTTTTTGTGTGATGAGTCTGCAAATTGGCGTTGATATATATTCCAATTCATCGGTTCGAAACGCGATCTCCTTCTCAAGAACTATCAGATAGGCAACTGTTTCATGAAATAAAAAAGAATTTATTTCTGACCAAGCTTCACTTAAAATTCACGGTTTGTAGAGTTCTTATTCAAATTGACAAGATAAGGTCATTTACTAGTGTTCTGTCTTAAACAAACACTTTAACACTCAATGGTTAACTGTTTTATTTCAATCCCTTATCGGTAGTTTCATTAGTCAATCAAGAAAGAATCAACTACTGTCATTGTGACTATAACCATATATATATGGAAAATTCTAGAAAATGTGAAACTTGGGGTGAAACTTAGTGAGAAGGTGAAATACGTTGTCTTTCTAAGAGTTAATAGACTAATAGTTTTCAAATCCTGGGCTTAAAGGTCTCGAGAAAGCGCATTTACATCCTGACGGAGCAAGGAGCGACATCAACTGCTCGGAGCGACACTACCGCGGCGTGAGGCAGCGGCCGTGGGGAAAATTCACTGCGGAGATCCGTGACCCAGCCAAGAACGGAGCCAGGGTCTGGCTCGGAACGTACGAGATAGCGGAAGACACAGCGGGTGTCTACGACAGGGCGGCGTACCAGATGCGCGGCTCTGGGGCGCTGCTGAACTTCCCTCTAAGGATTAATTCTGGCGAGCCATAGCCGGTGAGGGTGACATCAAAATGGTCGTTGCCAGAGCGTACTTCGTCTTCTTCGAAGAACGACTCTCCGAAGCGGCGGAAGAAGACATCTCCCTCTTCTATTTCTCCGTCTCCATTAGGTCTCCAACACTCAAATTCAATCTCAATCGGCCAAGCAACAACGATTTCCATGACATCCTCCCTAATTACGGGGTCCCCAAGGGACTCTTCCCTGACAACGTCAAGTCCTACACCATATCCGACTTGGGGGATTTCGAGATCCACCTTGAATTCGCCTGCTACGTGCAATTCAACTATCTTCGTCTGGCTATCGGTGACGGCGATGTAAGTGGACTCCAACTCTAACATGATCGAGTTCTTCGTTGGGGTCGTGTCGGAGAAGCTTCGCCGGTGCTCACCATCGCTGGAAGGGATGGTGAAGCGGGAGGTGAAATGAGGGTGATTTGGTCATTTCCAAATTTGAAACCGCACGTGACCCGCACATCTGCCCGAAACCGTTTGATAATAACGGAGATATGACGAAATGGGGGAAATTTTCATCTTGTCAAAACATTAGGACTAAAATTTAAAATTCTAAACATTAAGGGGGAATCTTAAATTTGACCCAAACTTTGGGGGGGGGAACTCTTAAATATCCACTCGCGACTCCGAGTCGTGGGTGACAATCCTACCCGCGACTGGAATTCAGGCGTAGGTATACTTTCGTATTTGTTACAAAATTGATGATATTTCTGTAATTACTTTTTATTTGAAGTATATAATGGTGAAAAAATTGATAATAGCTTGTTTGGTATACTATGGACCCATATATGTATGTGTGTGTATTGTATAGTGAATTTGTTAGTTTAGGTTTTATATCGGTACTACCTACATGTGCGAGGTTTTCCTTCAAAGCTTAACTTGCTTGTTGATCTTGTGATTCTACTCAACCTCATGCAGAAGCTGACATGTGCGATCACCACAGTATCGATAGATACTCGTATGATGTATATGAGTATTTCAAACATATATATACTACGGGAGAACTCTTAGTTAATAGCTGGAAAAATCAATTTTAACGACACATTAATTAAGTCGTTAAATTTTCACGAATCAACACAAATGGAGATACGATAGGAAGTGTCGCAGGAATTATCACGACTCAAAATATAAACAGCGGTGAAAATTAACGTCTCAAATAAAAAGTGCCACCGAAATAATTATGGCGAAACTTTTAATGAGTCGCCAGAAAGATTTCTTAATTTTTAATTCTTACTTTTGGCGACTCTTAAAGAGCTGTCAAATATCAAAATCATTTAAAAAACAACATTTTTAGCCCCAACTCTTCCTCGAGTCCCAGCCACCCCAACTCTTCTTCAAGCCCAGTTCTTCGTCAAGTCCTTTTCAGCCCCTGTCGCTCCATCCACTGTCCACTTGAGCTCCTAATCAGAGGTTCGTCCCCTGCATGTGGCTCCTCTCTGAGCGTGAACTTCCTGGTCTGATGGTTGTTCTCAGGAGGCATTAAGAGTAGTTAGACCATCATCGAACTAGTAGGACCTCTTTCTCGGCCACCTTCGCCGGGCCTCCTTCTTGAACACTCCTCCAAAGACCCAAACTGTGGGGTAGCTATAATGGAGAGGCTGATGAGGGTGCCGACACAGGATATGAGGACGGAGTCGCCGTGCTGTGGACCCTCTGCTTTGCGTACAAAGATGAGAGGATTGCATCTCCGATTGTGGAGCTTTTGCTTTGCGTACGGAGACGAGACAAAGTCGCTTTGCTGTGGAGCTTCTGTTGGTGATGCAGACGAGACAGAGTCGCTTTGCTGTGAAGCTTTGTTAATGACGACGGAAGGAAGGTTGAAAAGGTGAGGAAAGGAGTGTGAGCAGTTGAAAAGTTGAAGGGAAGTGAAAGAATGTGAGGGTGAAGGAAGAATAGTGAAGGAGTAGGAAAATTTTGAAAAGTTGGATATTTTTTACGACTAGAAAAAATAATCGTGAAAAATAATTTTTTATGTTAAATCAAGACTGAAATAGATGAGCCGTGAAAAATAATTTTTTTTTTATTTATTAAATAACAGCTTAAATATTTGAGCCGCAAAAATAAATATTTAATATTTTTATTCACGACTGTCAAATTTGAACCGTAATAAATACTAAATATTTACTATTTAAAATAAAATTGCGACTCATTCAAAATGGAGTTGTAATAAACGTAGAAACCACCCTGTAAAATAATATAATGATGGTAATTGAGTTGTTAATAATTGAATAAATTAATTAATTACGGCTCAAATAGATCCGGAGAAACGGGTAGGTACTAACTCTCCCTTAGTGATATAATGCAAAAGAGACTGATGATAAAGAATCAAATAATTAAATAACGCCACAAACAAATACTTTCTTTGAATCTAAATCTTAACCCACCGATCGGGCATATAAGGAGAAGTGATTGCATTGCATTGATGAATAGGTACATCTTTATGAAGTAGGTAGGCTTCTTTTTGTTCCCATAGGAATTAATACTTTAATTAGTGAATGTAAGTTAAAGAAATTAAATGTAAAAGTTTGGAATATTATCTTTATCAATATTAAATACAGGAGTGAAGATTTGAAATGACCTGCTCCTTGTGGGAGACAGTTTTGACATTTGAGAAATAGTACTGAATTTTACGTAATAAAAATATGACGGTGCGTTTGTTTGACGGAATTCGGAATACGGAATACGGAATAGGAATTGGGAATAAGGAATAGGAGTTAAGAATATGGAGTTGTTTTTTTGGTGGAATTGAATAGAACGGAATAAGGAATTCTGTTGTTTCTTTGGTGGAATTGTGTATGGAAAAGGAATGGAATGTGGTAAAATGACATATTTGCCCCTCTTTGTATACGTATAGTATATAATAAAAATAATTTGTATTAATTAATTAGAAAACTTAAAAATATTAAAAACGTTTATTTAAATAAAAAAAATTTGAAAAACGAAATTTTTTATTTCTTTAATTTTTTTAAAAATACCAATTTATTAATTATATTTAAAAAAATAAAGAATTTAAATTGTCATGCCAAATAAAATTTCTGAATCAATGAATTGATTACATCACATTAACATGATTAGAAATATCGATACATATAATATTCGCAATATAACATTTCATGAACGTACAACAAATCGTGCTGGATTTTTTTATTTTTTATTTTTCCTAGATAGATGTTCTAAGTTCTTATAGTGAACTTCTAACTTATGTTACCTCCATCTGATACAAGGTAAATTTGTGGTAGTAATAAAGAAAAGACGCACAATTTAACATCTCCATAGTCAAATGCAGGCATACCACTTCTTAACACAACACGAAGGAATTCTCAACATTTTTATGAAATCCACTTCATAAGTTTGACAATACATATAAATGGACTGATAAAAGTCATAATCTAATCAACTGTTGGGGAGAAAACTAATCATTTGAAGAAAGTACAACCAGCAAATAAGAACATGTAAGCGACAAGCGACGTCAATAGTTCCAGTGTCCATGTTGGCTGCCAGAACACGGTTGGGATCAAGGGAACGACAATGGAGCCACATATCCAACCAGTGGCTAGTGCTGCAAGTCTGTAACATCATCACAGAAGTCAGTAAAGCCCTGACATATATACATATATATCAGACTAAAATAGTTTTGTTGTTGTGTGTTAGGAAGAAAAAAAAACACCTTTGGCTTTCCAGTGCTTCCACTTGTGACAACTTTCGGCTTGCAATCTATGATCCTCTGTGCAAGTGATTCTGCAGAAAATCCTGCAAATACAACCTAAAAAGCACACACCAAGTAAAAATTATGAAGAAGTAACAAACATTATAAAGATAAGGAAAGAAGGCAATGGAAAATTTGTATATTACTGAGTGAATGGCACCGATCCGAGCACATGCAAGCATAGTTATGGGAAGTTCCATAAGCATTGGCAAATAAACCACCACGGCATCACCCTTCTTAACACCAAAATCTTTCAAGTAATTTGCAAGCTGGAATTGATAGTAAATGAGGATACATTAGGAACAAAAAATATTGTTTAAATTTTATGACTGTTTTTACTGAGAAATTGCACCTGACACACTCTTTGTAGAAGCTCTGAGTAGGTCAAGGTGGCATCACAGCCAAGATCATTCCCTTCCCAGTAAATGGCGATTTTGTCTCCATTTCCAGCTTCCACATTCCTATCCAAGCAATTATAGCAAATGTTGGTAATTCCACCCTTGAACCACTGTCCACAGATAAAATAGAAGGACCATGATGTTCTTGAGCACACAATCGAAATTTACACCAGAGAACTCAACACAAGTTGGCCAGAACGTAGTCCTAAGTATGCTATGTTCCAACAAGAAAGTGAATTGAGTCAAATGCTAGTCTCTATGTATCCAAATTCTGATTTGTATAATATCAAACACATCATTTATCAGGTCAATTTCACAAAGTGCAAAAGTTTCATTTGCAGATTATACAAACAGACCAAATATAGGAAAGTGGATTCGTCTGCAATCACAAACATCCATCAGAATTAGTTCTTATCAATCCACAGCAAACCCGGATAATACAAAGAACAGCAAGGAGTCTCAATCATCATCAGTCAAATCCGATACCGCAGAGTGGAGCAATTGATTTAGGAAAGCAGACCAGTTTGAATTTTATCCATAAGAAGTATAATTATGAAGAAACAAGCACTCACTTGTATAATTTTATCACTGAAGGAATGGAAATGGGTTTTGCTCCATCTCCGCCATCTCGTTGTCGATACTCCAGATGTTTTGCTTCTTGTCCTGGGCCTTGATTCTTCCCACCTTGGCGCCATTTTGCCTTTGGACGCTTCAGACGATAAACTTCCGATTAGGGTTTGCGATCTCTAGAGCAACGGAAAACGCAGACAGGGGAGATTCTGGACAGCTTCTGGGTTGATTAGGGCAGAGGGGCACGCTCGGAATTTCGCTAAACAGTCGAGGGCATAATGGTCATTCGGTCCTGGAATCCGGATTCCGACCCGTGTGGGCTTAGGGAATCCGAGGTTTTTACCCGGATTCCCTAAGCCCGGACCGCCCGGATTCCATTTCCAAGGAATTGCCAATTCCTTGAAACGAACATGGGCTTACGGATTCCGTAAGCCCAAATCCAGGCCAAATCCATCAAACGAACGGGCCATGAGAGTTGTTAAATGAGTTACTCATTGTTTTAAATATATATATTAGTTAATTTTTTATATTGAAATACTAAAAAGACGTTATTTTGTAATTTATTAAAAACATGTAAATAAATATAAACATACTAAGAAGACACTAAAATTAAATGTAAAAAAATAAGTTAAATTCGTAATAGACATTTTATACATTTCAAGCTAAGGAGATGAAACAGGTTTTTGTAAGCATATATTCCACACCATCTGTCGTATGTTGGATTCGACTCTCCCCGATCCTTTTGAATAATATTTTTTTATTTCATTTCGCTCGAAAATGTCAGGTCTAAGCAAGCGACGGGTTCAGTCGAGCGGGGTTGGCAACCAGACTGAAAAATGAAAAAGTTGTCACCGATTAATTAAAGGTTAATATCATAATCCAAAAAATTACCTAGGGTATACGGAGTTAACATCCTAGTGTTTGGAAAGGTCTACGTCCAGAGAATCGAGTTCGGGGGTTTGATTACGTCTTATGAGCTCGCGAACTCATAATCCGCCCTTTCGGTACTTTATTTTGCTTTTGAATTTGTTTTCACCGATTTACCTGAATTACCTATTTCGATCATGCTTTGCCAAAAAGAATACATGCACATTTTGTAAACAATATACAAGCATTTTTTAGAGTTAATTTAAAATAAATAAACAAAAGAGAATAGAGTTAATCATGCTCAAAAAATGTGGTTTAACTTTGGGGTCATTTTAAACGTGTCAAACATACACGAGTGATTTTGAAAATACGAAGCAAATTGGACTAATTTGTGACACCTTGACAAGTAATGGGACGTCCATAAACGTTTAGGGAACAAAGTGCAATTATTTAAAAATTCAAGCTGATTTAGAAAAATCTTTTAAAAATTGCAAAAATGGCCCAATACGTTTTTGGTTTGGTTTATAACACTCGATAAAGTTCCAAAATGACCCGAGAGTCCAAGGACCGAGTTGTAACCTTCATCAAATTTTGGGAATGACCTAAATCATTTCGAAATTATTATTTTTTTACCGCAACAACCCCATAACTTTTATAAATGTCCAAAATGACCCCAAGTTATACCAAACTTAAAACCGAATACGATTCTTAAACAAAATATATCTATCAACACATAAGATTGATAAGGCAAATTGCATTAACATCATTAAATATAAATATAATATTGAATATGTGAGAGATATACCTAAGTTATTCAAAGTTTAGACACTGTACTAGAGACCGAGACCGATAATCGCTGATTTTTCTTCACTCAATTTCTCTCTAATTCCGACTAAAAAACAAATGCTCTCTATTTTTTTTCACTCACTATCACTCAAATCTTAATTTTGTCGTGACCTTCTCTTCCATTTTCTTCTCTTCTTTCTTTTATTTTTCTCTTTTCCATTTTCTTCCTTCTTTTTCTTTCAAGTTGTAGCTTACGACCTTCTTTGTTTTTTTCAGCTCCTTTCCTTCATTGTCGTGGCTTTACTTATAGATCCTATCTCCTTTGTCTTTTTTGGTTTGTTTGGGTGGGAGACATGCTTTAGTGAAAGGTGGAGACTTTGGTGAAAGGTGGGAAACCTTTTGGTGAAAGGTGGCAAATGGATGGCATGGTGGGTTTGTGGTTGTGCTTTTGGGGTTTAGGGGTATATGATTTAGGGGTTTAGAGTTTTTAGGTTCTATGGTTTTGGGTTTTGGTTTAAGGTTAATGTTTAGGGTTTGGGATTTAAGAATTAGGGTTTGGGTTTTAAGGTTAATGTTTAGGAGTTGGGGTTGGGGTTGGGGTTTAAGTTTTAGGGTTGGGGTTTAAGGTTTGAGTTTTAGGGTTTAGGGTTTGGGGTTTAAGGTTTAGTGTTTGGAGTTTTGGGTTTACGGTCGATTTTTCTCGGCTCGGTTCCTCATGTACAGTATTTTGACCCTGAGCCAAAATCAAATGTTTACATTTGCCCCCTCTTCGAAGACACGCTCATGGAAGTGATCTCAGTACTGTGTGTTTAAAGACAAACAACTGATTTTGGCTCCATTTTATTTTTATAGTAAACAAACATTATCGTACAACTTTCGGAAGTTAGACATCTACAAGTCTCGATTGTTGACGATGATTTGCAGAGATTGAACGCCTTTACGCTCATCAACTAATGACTCCCAGAAACTGGACATCTACATGTCCTGGTTGCCGAGGATGTTTTTGTTGACCATCAACGAGCTGGAGGTTGAGAATTGTTTTGGCCAAAAGTATCGTTGGGGATGACTTGCGGGGGTTGAGCACCTCAGGACCCCGTTCGTCGGCTTGTCATTCCCAAACGCTAGAGAACTACAGGTCCTGATCATCGAGGATGACTTGTTGGGGATGACTTGGGGCAGTTGAGCACCCCAGGACCCCGTTCGTTGGCTTGTGATTTCCAGAACATGGATAACTACAGGTCATGGTCGGCGAGGATGACTTGTGCAGACTGAACATCTAAAGGTTCTGCTCGTCAGCTTGTGACTCGTTGGGGATGACTTGCGGAGGCTGAACATCTAAAGGCTCAACTCGTCGGGTTGTGACTTCCAGAAGCTGAATAACTACAGGTCCTGGTTGTCGAGAATGACTTGTGGATGCTGAACACCTAAAGGCTCCGCTAGTTGTCTTCTAACTCCCAGAAGCTGGATAACTACAGGTCCTGATCGTGGAGGATGGCTTGCAGAGGTTGATCACCTAAAGGCTCCGCTCGTCGGCTTGTGACTTCCAGAAGCTCGATAATTATAGGTCCTGGTCGTCGAGAATGACTTGCGGAGGCTGAACACCTAAAGGCTTCGCTTGTTGGCTTATGACTCTCAGAAGCTGGATAAGTACAGGTTATGGTCGACGAGGATGACTTGCAGAGACTGGACACCTAAAGGTTACATTCGTTGGCTTGTGACTTCCAGAAGCTGGATAACTACAGGTCTTAGTCTTCGAGAATGACTTGTGGAGGCTGAACACCTAAAGGCTACGCTCGTTGGCTTCTGAATCCCAGAAGCTGGATAACTACAAGTCCTAGTTGTCGAGGATGACTTGTCGAGGTTGAGCACCTAAAGACTCCGCTTGTCGGCTTATGACTCCCATAAGCTGGATAACTACACGTTTTGGTTGTCGAGAATGACTTGCGGAGGCTAAACACCTAAATGCTCCGTTCATTGGCTTGTGACTCCCACAAGCTGGATAACTACATGGCCTAGTTGTCGAGGATGACTTGCAGAGGTTGAGCACCTAAAGACTCCGCTTGTCGGCTTGTGATTCCCAAAAGCTGGATAACTAAAGGTCTGGTTGTCAAGGATGACTTGTGGAGGCTGAACACCTAAAGGCTCCGCTCGTTGGATGACTTATGGAGGTTGGGCACCTAAAGATTTCGCTTGTCAGCTTAGAATTTTCTTTAGAGCTTAAAATCCCTATCGAGGTATCCGACTTCTTGTGGGGACTTCTCGACCCATTGTCTCATTAATCAAATTTGCAGTCCTTCTTGATGGAGTTCCCCAAAGACATTCATGGTATATCCACAAGGTGTATCCATGTAAGTTGCATTGGGAGCTCAAAACACTGTCGTCCACTTTTGAGGACCTTTTTTTAAAAAAAACGATTATCTCTTGATTTCTTTACCTTTTCATACAGTAATTTTTTCGATTTGTTTTACTGCACCTTGCGGTTCTCTTAATTTTTGCCTAGGTCGCCCTTTCGAGTTTTCAATCTAGCAAAGATTTGATTCGTTTCCTTTTGTCATGATTACCCTTTTTAGGGATTTTTAATCATGCTCCTCTTCCCTAAATTTTTCATAAACCGTCATTTCAGGTTTTTGATTTAGTGGAAATTTTCTCACTTTTTGAGGCTCAGTTTCTGGTTAAGAGCTCTTTAAGGTTTTGATTGGATTGGGGAGTTCTTTGTTGTTCATGTCAGTGATGATCATGACTCCTCCGTTGAAAATCACTTTGACGACATAAGATCCTTCATATTTATGCTCAAACTTGCCCTAATAGTTTGAATTGACTTGAATATTTTTTTCTCTCAATTTTCTATCATTTTGCTACGGTATTTTTTTTATCGCACCTCTAGGTTCTCTGAATTTTTGTCTAGGTCGCCCTTTCGGGTTTTCAACCTAGCATAGATTTGATTCATTTCCTTTTGCCATGATTACCCTTTTTAGGGATTTTCAATCATGCCCCTCTTCCCTAAATTTTGCATAAACCGCCCTTTCGGGTTTTCGATTTAGCGAGAACTTTGTCTCACTTTTGGAGGCTCGTTTCTGGTTTCGAGCTCTTTAAGGATTTTTTGAATGTGTACATATTGATCGGACTGGGAAGTTTTTGGTCGTCCATATCGGTGATGATCATGACTTCTCTGCTGAAAACCTATTTGATGAAATAAGACCCTTCATATTTAGGCACGAACTTGCTTCCAGAGTCAGGATTGACTCCAAGGATTTTTTAGAGGACTAGATCGCTCACTTGTAATTTCGTTGGGTGCATTTTCTTGTTCAATGCACGAGTCATGCGTTGCTGGTACAATTGCATGTGGCACTTCTGCTTCAATGAGGATCTTAGCCGACGAGATTTTTTACTTCAATTGGCAATACGATTTGGGTCTCCTAAACAAGGGAGAATGGGGTTTCCCCTGTTGACATTCGTATTGAGGTTATGTATCCCATGAGTGTCAAAGGAAGCTTGTCGTGTCAATCCCTTACTTGATGCTTCCACTGAGTCATTCTTTTGTGGGCGATATGGAGATGAATATTTATGCTTGATCTTAAATTGGTCACACAATCCATCGACCAACTTGTTATTCAGATTTCTGGCTTTGCCGGTGATGATTGACTTTGGCACCCAATGACGCATGATGATGTCCTATCTAATGAAATATTCGATGGTCTTTGTCGTTATTACATTTGGGGAATTCATGTTGATTACATTGATGCCCCACTTTGAGAAAGGTCATGGGGAAGTCATGAGATAGAGATCATTCAGTGGCGCGTGGATTTGATCCGCGTACACTTGACAGAAGTGATCATGTTGGACGTGTTTTACACAGTCAGCCGTCCTGGTGGACCAATAGTATCCAACTCTCGCACGCTCATGCGTGGGTCGCAACAACCTTTATCAGATTATTTCATTAGACGTTCAGCTTTTTCAGCATTCAAGCATCGCAAATGGGTATCATCGAATGCTCATTTGTATAAAGTCGTCCCATTGGGCAAAAATTGCAAGTCCTTCTTCGCACGACCTTTCAGTCATTTTCTTGTGGCGTTCTCTGGGAACTCTACGTTCTCCAGCTATTTTTTTTATATCAGTGAACCACGGTTGACCGTCTGATTCTTTGATTGTAAAAGCTTTTTGATTTTGATCTCCACTGGAGTATTTGTTTCCCGGAGAGATTTTACTCATGGGTGCGAGTGTTTCCAATTTTTTTGTATGCAAGGAAGCAAATAAGAACACAATGTGATCGCTGACCTATTTCTCTTCATAGCAGCTTTCGTCCATATAGCGGCGACGTTGCTGACGCCTATATTGTTGTCCCTTCATGAGTTTCTTCACCCTTCGGGTAATCCAATCAGTTAGAAGCACTTCGCTTTTTTGTGACAAAACTTCCCATAGTGGCTACATCTCATCCCTTTTTGATTGACGTTGGTTCCGCAAGACGCTTTTGTCAACAATGGCGTCTCCCCTGTAGGAGTCAACAATGGCGTCTCTCGTGCAGGAGTCAACAACGTTGTCTTCCCTGCGTCAACAATGACGACTCTTCTGCAGGAGTCAACAACGGCATCTGCCCCGTGTCAACAATGGTGTCTCGATGACATCTCTCATTTGTCAACAACGACGTCACTTCAACTCTATCTAAGCCGCATCTCTTCAGCTCGATCGAAAGACATGGAGGTATTTTCCTCATCTCCTATATGTTGAATAAAAAACAGCATTCTCTCTTCCGGTGACTGATTGTGGCCTAGTGGCGTGGGTTGGTTTGACTCTGATTGCCTTTTCCTCTGAGCAAGGCGTAACATAGAAGTTGAACTTGATTACAGTGTTGGGAACCTCAGTGTCCTTCCTTGCTACAGTACCCATTATTTGTTTTCGGTCCTTTTCTGCTAAGATATTCACATAAGTCGAGTCCACCTCGGGTAACAGGTTTTCTCAAAGTAAATCTTGTTTTTTATGATCATACTCCTTACTCACTGCATTCAGGAATTGATACAATTTGGTCTCTGCTTCCTGTTGGCTTCCTCACAGCGGGTACAGATGAGTCAACTCCATTAAATAAGACATTAACGTTTACGGAAGTATTCCACAAGTAACATTTATCCCGAAGACCTTTCTTAATTGTAACTGTATCTACTGTTTGATCAGAGCTTGATCGTAGTACGTGCTATTAATCTGGGATCCTCCGATTTATTTAATAAATCTCTCGAGGCACGTCATCTGCGTTCTCGCACCGAGGTCCGAGCGAATCGGGTTAAGAAATCTTGAGAACGAGCTGGAGATAGGACAATTGCAATTTAATTCTCGAACAATACCAGTTGCAGCAAGTCACCTCTCCTGATTCAGCTGCATCACAATTTTACGACACATTGAATAGCAACAGATAAACTTCCTCCAGTAGCAACCAAGTCATCGACAACGAATGCTCGTTCACCATGTTGAACATCACCAACATGTATCTCTATACAGCTGACCCCTGCTCTAACACATATTGTTATGAAATTTCTTCACTTGGATGCTTCTTTGGTTTTCGCAAGGGAACAATTTTCTCCTGAATCATGGTTCCCTTTGTATTCTTGAGGTACTGGATTTGTTGAATATTGCATGGGTTCACGGAAATCTAAGTTCAAAATACCATAGTAAGAAGAATGAATACACAATTAATCATGCATGATTGGTTTTGCAAATTTTGTATGTTCCGTTCATTCCATTCGTAGACTTTGATTGCATGTATGAAAAAAATTCGTAGGATTTGGCCAATCGAAGTCTAGTTCTTAAGACGTTTCACACGACGGCGCAGCTCGTTGAGTGCATTTGTTGCTTGTTCGTTGGTTCGAAGAAAGTTGAGGACATGCATTTTAAAAATCTTTTTATTTGCCTCATTCTTTGTCTGAATTATTCAAGGGTGCAATTCAACTTAGCTACGTTGCCCCTACATTTCTCCAAGGTGCCCCCCCACATTGCTCGAATAATGGTGGTTGTTCGGGTCTCTTCCTATTCATCTCCTCCGAGTGGAAAGACAGACTTGCAGGTGTCGAATGTAATTTGTAAACGTATTCCGTTGTTGTTAATCACACATATGCATTTTCCACATTCCAGAATTCAGACAAGGCATCAAGGAGAACCCAGTTTGCGAGCTTGTGAACTTCACCAATCTTCTCATTCACATAATTATGATTTCCTTTTGTCATGGCTTCATCCTTACCAAAGATGGGGCATGAAACCTCCTAAGGATATAAGACAGAATGGATGGTACTTACATTTTTTTATAGAAAAATTCAATGCAAGAACGAGAATTTAAATTTCATTAGTAAGATTTCGTATTACATTTACAGCAGTGTGGAATATATAATACAAAAGGCTCAATCCTATACATGTTATGATATAGGGAAAAAAAAACACATTTACATAATGGACCAAACTTCCATCTACAGTTGTTGGGTTGATTTCTAAAGGGAAGGACCACGAGCCCATTCCGATCATCGAGTTGAGTTGTTTGGTTGCGCGCCAGTGGTCCAAACCGCTCCAGGTGCATTCCCTAGTAAACTTCCTAAGCTCTTAATGTGCTCCAGCGGGTAATGGTAAACATCGTTGTGTGCAAAACTGGAATTTAAATCATTTTGGAATCATTACATTTACACAGCTTTTTGGACAGAATTTAAAACTGCAAGCATGAGCAAACAATTAAAACGGATAGGGTAAAATATAATATGACAAAGCAAACATGACAAAGCATAACCCTTTAAACATATAAGTAATCCCCAGCAGAGTCGCCAAATTGTTGGACTTCAGATCCGACTCTCCCCAACCCTTTTGAAATATATTTTTGATTTTGTTTAGCTCGAAATTGTCAGGTCTTAGCGAGCGACGGGTCTGGACGAGCGGGGTTTTCAACCTGACCAAAAAAGGAAAGAGTATCCACCAATTAATTAAAGGGTAATCGGAATCGTAAAATTTGTCTATAGTACATAGAGTTAACATACTAGGGTTTGGAAAGGTCTACGTCCAGATAATCGAGTTTGGGGGTTTGATTACGTCTTATGACCTCGCGAGTTCATAATCTGCCATTTCGGTACTTTAGTTTGCTTTTGAATTTGTTTTCACTGATTTACCTAAATTACCCATTTCGATCATGCTTCGCCAAAAAGATTACATGCACATTTTTTAACAATATAAACACATTTATTTTTATTTTTTAGAGTTAATTTAAAATAAATAACCAAAAGATAATAAAGTTAATCGTGCTCAAAAAGGGTGGTTTAATTTTGGGGTCATTTTAAACATGTGAAACATACATGAATGATTTTGAAAATATGAAGCAAAATGGATTAATTTGTGACACCTTGAGAAATAATGGAATATGTCAAGAAATGTTTAGGGAACAAAGTGCAATTATTTTAAAATTCGAGCTGATTTAGAAAAATCTTTTAAAAATTGCAAAAAGGGCCCAAAACCTTTTTTGTTTGGCTTATAACACTCAATAAAGTCCCAAAATGACCCGAGAGTCCAAGGACCGAGTTGTTACCTTCATCAAAGTTTAGGAATGTCCTAAGTCACTTCGAAATTATATTTTTTAACCGAAAACCCCCCCATAACTTTCATAAATGTCCAAAATGACCCCAAAGTTATACCGAACTTAAAACCGAATACGATTCTTAAACAAAATATACCTATCAACACATAATATCGATAAGACAAATTGCATTCACATCATGAAATATAAATACAATATTGAATACGAGAGAGATATACCTAAATTATTCAAAATTTAGACACCGTATAAGGGACCAAGACCGATAATCACTGATTTTTCTTCACTCAATTTCTCTATATTTTTTCACTCACTATCACTCAAACCCTTATTTTACTGTGGTCTTTTCTTCCATTTCCTTTTCTCCTTTATTTTCTTTCTCTCTTTTCTTTTTTCTTCCTTCCTTTTCTTTTAAGTCGTAGCTTACGACCTTCTTTGTTTTTTTGAGCTCATTTCCTTCATTGTCGTGGCTTTTCTTATAGATCCCATCTCCTTTGTCCTTTTTGGTTTGTTTGGGTCGGAGACATACTTTAGTGAAAGGTGAAGAATTTGGTGAAAGGTGAGAGACTTTGGTAAACGGTGGGTGACTTTGGTGAAATGTAGGAGACTATGGTGAAGGGGGGGGGGGGGGTGAAAGGTGGCAAATTGAGAGAGATTTGTGTCTTAAAAAGGGTTTTGGTCGAAAATGGATGGCATGGTGGGTTTGCAACCGTGGTTTTGGGGTTTTCAGGTATAGGGTTTAGGGTTTGGTGTTTATGGTTTAAGGTTTAGGGTTTTTAGGGTCTAGGTTTTGGGTTTAAGGTTAAGGTTTAGCGTTTAAGGTTTAAGGTTTAGGGTTTGGGGCTTAAGGTTAAGGTTTAGGGTTTGGGATTGGGGTTTAAGGTTTAAGGTTTGGGGTTTGAGTTTTAAGGTTTGGGGTTTGGTGTTTAAGGTTTGGGTTTGGGATTTAAGGGTTAGTGTTTGGGGTTTTGGGTTTAGGGTCTATTTTTTCGGCTCGATTCCTCGTGTACGGTATTTTTACCCCGAGCCAAAATCAGGTGTTTACAATTTACAAATAAAATTATTCATTCAATTCGAAGGTCAATCATCATTTATCATCTTAATAATTAATTCCTTAAATCTCGGGAATGCATGTTAACTCACACTTTGTTGGATCTCTGTTGATCTCTTTGTTCTGAATTCGTCTTCTTCAAACTTTCGCGGGGCGCTCAGGGCGTTCCCATTGTTTCCCCTCTGATGGTAAAGTTAGCCTGAATTAGGTGATATATGGTAGTTGTGTGTTGAATGTAAGTTGGAGAGAATTGAATTTAAGTTGAAAGGTATGTGGTATTTCTAAAGGTACATTGGGAATTTGAGCATGGTCAAGTTCTTACCATAGCTGCTACTGAATTTCCGGTGAGCCAACCGTGGTTACCTGTCAATTGAGTGACAGGAGTTAGACCTGTCACTTCGCCCAGGATACCTGAGATAAGGAGCTCCAAAAATTCATCCACCTAACTAGATCTTAGGAGTTGAGTATTGAAGGGAAGTCGTCCTTATGAGCACAACTTTCATGGTGTTTCATGACTGGCGCGCCAATAAGTGTGCTTCGTCTTAAGGCGAGCTATTGACAACGGGAGGTCCCTTCGAGGGAAACCTCCTTGGCCTTCTATGGTGTTGCTCTGTGGTTCTACCCCATGGCGTCGCCTTGGGATTGAAACTTGGGATGGTCAGGCTGTTTGCTGGGCTTGATTCGTTCATTGGCCTGATCCAAGAGTATCGAAGCCCATGTACCAGGATCCATCACACAAGAGCGGGAAAACTCGGAGAGCCACATGTGGTTTCAGGTCATCATTGCCCCGTAGGAGTAGTCTAAACGAGGTGACTTTTCATCTCCACCTAGGGAGCTCTATAAATGGGCCAAGTCCTCCCTATGTTTTCACTTTTACCTCTCCGTCACTTTCTCTCCCTGGAATTCTCGGTGTATTCTCTCTAGAATTTCGGCCTCTTGAGCTTGTTTTCCTCCGATCGCCCTAGGTTTTCCAGTCTCCCAAAATAGCTAGTTGTACCCCTTTAGAGCCAAGCCTCTACCCAAGATGTAAGCGCCTCCTTTCTTCAATGGCGAGCGACTCGGAAAGAGATGAGGAAAATGTATTCTTTCTACCTAGTTTTAGCGACATGAAGCCCAACATAATCTCTACGTCGATCTTCAATAAAGTGGTAGAGGAAGGGTGTATGGGCGACGTTTTCTCTCCACGCTTTCCTATTCTGGATGAGAGCGATCCAGAAAATGCTCATCCTGTTTGTAAGCCAAGTTAGAGCGAGGAAATCATCTATCACCTACAGTTTAATGAGGGATTGAGATTTTCTATATGCACAGACTTGGTAGAACCATGTCGTTATTATGGCAATTCCCCTACCCAATATCCCCCCAATTTCATTCCCACCTGGGTAGGTTTTAGGGTGTTGTGTGAGAAGAGGGGTTGGACATATTTCTTAGTTTTGTTCCACCATTTTTATAGGATAGATAGATTCAAATCGCTTCGGCATTTTTAGTTTTGTTAGTCGCTTCCATGATAACAAGTATCAGGTATGGAGCTCCACCTTGCCTTTAGTTACGGGTTTTAGGACAAGGAATTCCAATTGGAAGAGTTCATACTTCTTCTTACAAGGAGGCATTCCTTGGTGCATACCCTCGAAGGCGCTTGTGACCCTCTAGCTTCCCTTGATGAACTATCACCTTGCTGCTTGAAGTCTCTCCATCTGGTGTACTCAGACCACCAAGCTGGGCGCGCCACGTGGATATCCAAGGATACCACGAAAGAGGAACTGTTTATTGCGGGCATCTCCCAGTAGCGCGTCACCCTTCTTCTTCACGGGTATTAACTCTTTTCATTTTCCTTTTGCAGATAACATTATTTCGCGCGCTGCTTATGCGTTCTCCCTTCCAGTGGAATAGTAAAAAGGGAAAGGAAAAGCCCCAAGCGATGCCACCTAGGGTTCAAGCAAGAGGAAGAGGCATAGATCTACCAAGAAGAAGGCGCACCCCGAGGACGAAGTCGATCCGTTGGCAGGGAATCCTTTAACGCTAAGCATGGAGACCTAGAAGGCAGTTACTCTTTACAAAGGTGTGGCCCCTTACTATCGTTATTCTGACGATTCCCTTCTTACTAGAAGATTAAACATTCTTCATACTAAGAAGTGGAGCGCGCGTGTTGTGACGGAAAACTTCATGGCATGGACTTACTATGTCTTTTCTGATGGTACTTCCACAGATAAGAGTGTTAAGGACGATGGGTTGGTATACTTGGGGAAAAGTTATAGCACTCCCTCCAAAAAGAAGAAGACTACGATAAGGGAGTCCACCTCTAGTACTGATAAGGCGACGTCTCCGCCTGCCATCACGGACCAGGAAACGCCTTTGCTCTTGGCGGATGAAAACACGGGACGATACACTCCTTATGTGGGTCCGGCGTTTGACCACCATCGGTACCTCAAGTTGGACATTGCTCCAAAGTGGATCTCCTCTGACAACCCCGCCCAAACGCCTTGGGATCCTTGTGAACGACTCCAAGACGTTCCCCTGGTGAAGGGGAACACCTTGCTGGACCCAAACCTGGGTCTTGATCATCTGACTGTCTCCTGTCCTCCTGTGGACAAGGAGACAATCGATAAAAGAAGCGGCGCTCTAAAGATCCTTGTGCGTCAGGGCCTTACCCTATTCTCACAGGTATCATTCCTTTCTCTAAATCTTCTAAAATATTTCTAAGTATTTTGTTCTAAGAGTTTGTTTTTATCTCCTCCTGCTGCAACTCCAAATGGGCACCTCCATAGTGGAGCTTTCTGAGGAGTGAGAGGCCACCGCTGAAGAGCTTAAGTGAGTTTGCGAGCTTCAACGTCAACTAGAGTGTGTCGAGCGTCGCCTGTAATTGAGAGGAATGCCCAGGATGAGCTAGAGTTGGAGGCGTCACACCACGCCAAGGAGATGTAGGAGGTGCAAGCAAAGATGACGGAGGCAGACGCTCAAGTTGTGGATCTTCATCAACAACTTGAGTTGTTAAAGTGTGAATCCACCCAGCTTGAGGAGCGCGCCGCGAGGCTGAACATGAGGTCTTGCTCATCACGGGGGAATTTTCCCAACACCTTTCCAACGCGGTGGAAGAGTTCAAAGATAGCGAGTGCTTTGATAAACAGGCGACGCTATGGAGCCGAGAGGCGTTGGTTAATGCATTCAAAGATATTTGCAAGGACATCCTAAATGTTGACGCCAACTTTCCCCTAGCGACTCTTCCCTCCATGTAACAATTTTTAGATTACGAGGCAAGAGTGGAGGCGGAGAAGATGAAGGCGGACAAAGAGGAGTATGACTCGTGGATGAATAAGAGAAATCTCCCAAACCGTCTCCCCTTCGTCGTTCAAAGTGCGCCACTGAAGCTGAAGTCACCCCACCTGAGGGATCATTAGAAGTACCGCCTTTGCCTGAAGCTGAGGCGCATCGCCAACCTTCTCTTCCTAAGGAAGATCCCCCTCTAGGTGATGTTGTAAATTCTTAGGATTTTCAGACCCCTTTTGTATTTTCCTTTTATCTTTGTTAAGTCCTCCAAGTGAGGCATATTTGTCATGAGAATTTCAGCATTTTTGTTAACTCCTTGATGTGATACAATTTCGACGCTTCAATCTCTTTGCGAGTTTTCTAATTTTGGCTAAGTGTTTAGAATGCCTTAATATGTTTAATATCTTAACTGTTTTCGTGTTCGAAACGCCCTAGCGCTCAAAATGTCATGTAAATCCAAACACCTAGGTGTCTAGAACACCTCAACTTAATTTAAGACGCCATTTGCTTTGATGAGGAAACGCCATTTGTACATAGCAAATCAAACTTCAATAATTTGACTAAGTATAAACTGTCTGGAACGCCTCAATTTAATTCCAGGAAAACACCATTTGTGCATAGTAAATCAAGCCTCAATAATTTGACTAAGTACAAACTCTTCGATCATCTAGCGGCGCCTAAACATATGATTTCTTCAAATGCTCCCCATTTAAGGTGTTCTTCAAAGTCTTTCCTTCCTCATCTTCTAGTATGTAGGCATTCATATGGGGAATGGTGACAACCTTGTATGGTCCTTCCCATTTTGGTGATAGCTTGTTAATCTTGTCTTGATGGGCAAATTTGTTCCTTATCCATACCCTCTCCCCCACAAAAAATTGGCGAGCAGAGATTCGCATATTATAGTATCATGTGGCGGTGAGGCGCATCATTCCTTGGACTTGTTCAGATGCCCATCTCTTTTCCTCCACCAAATCTAATTCAAAACGACTTTGGTTATCATTGGTCACCACATCAAAGTGTTTGATTCTGTGTGAGGCGACCACTATTTCTATAGAATTGACGGTCATTATCGTTCACAAGTATACTTGGAATCCTATATCTAGAGACAATTCTAGATTTTAGGAACTTGATCACTTGGAAATATGTAGTTGATGCTAATGCGTTCGCTTCGATCCACTTCGAGAAGTAGTCAATCTCTACTATAACATAATTGTGCTATTTAGCCCTAGGAAAAGGTCCCACCAGGTCAATCCCCCATTGTGCAAAAGGCCAAGCGACGCCAATTGTTGTTAAGTCTGCAGAATGGTGCGCTATTTTTGGGTTGTATTTTTGGCAAGATTCACACTTCTAAACCAATTCATTAGTCTCTCTGTTCATGGTAGGCCAGTAGTATCCTTGATTGAGGATTTTGCGAACAAGGGATTTTGCCCCCTCGTGGCAAGAAACGTATCCCTCATGAACTTCTCTTAGTATTGTTGTTGTCTCTGGTTGGGCGACGCATTTGAGAAACGATGTAGAGAATCCCTTCTTGTATAGTGTTCCTTCAATGATTCTATAATTTGGAGTCAATCTCAATATTCGACTGGACTCAACCTCGTCTTCTGGTAGTTCACTAGTTTCCAAGTATTCTTGAATGGGCATCGCCCAATCAACAGTTTTATCAACACTAGCGCAGACTTGGCTTGCCCCTCCGGATACGCTTTCCACAAAATGCACTTGAAAAGGCGTCGCTTGCCACGCGTACTTGCTTAGCGCATACGCTTCTTGGTTCGACTCTCTGGGGATAGCTTCTATTTGGAAGATCTTGAACCCCTCATCTAATTCTTTTGCCTCCCTCAAGTATATCTTCATTTGCTCGCCCTTCGCAGCATACTCACCTTTTACTTGATTTACCACGAGTTGTGAATCACCATGAACGTTGTGATGACTGACTCCTAGACATTTGGCGAGTCTGAGACCAGTAATCAACGTTTCATACTGCGTTTCATTGTTTGTGGTGTTGAAGGTGAGCACCAAGGCATACCACAAAAGAGCGCCGCCATCTGAGCTGTTTGTACCAATTCTGCCCCCGAGCCATCAACTGAGGATGATCCAATCGTGTGAAGCGTCAAGTTTCCTTTACTTCCTCTTGTTCTTTAGGCGGCGCTTCTGGTGGGCAAGTAGTTTCGACTATGAAGTCAGCCAATGCATGCCCTTTTATAGTTGTTTAGGGTGCGAACTTAATTCTAAATTCGCTCAGTTTAATCGCTCATTGTATTATCCTCCCTGAAGCGTCTGGTTTTTGCAAGAAGTTTTTTAATGGTTGATTTGTTAAAACATTGATTTTGTGTTCGTGAAAGTAGGGGTGAAGCTTTGTAGCTAAGATCACCAACGCATAGAGATACTATTCAACTTCTAGATAATTCATTTCAGCTTTTGTAAGGACCTTTGATACATAGTACATGGACACTTGTCTCTTGGTGATCGCCTTGACTAATACAGAGCTTACAACTACTGGACTGATGCCTAAATACAGGGAAAGTGCGTCACCTTTTGTAGGTTTTGCTAGTGGTGGGAACGCCTTAAAATGTGTCTTCAAGTACGGGAACGCCTGCTCACACTCTTGGGTCCATTCAAATCTCTTGTTTGCCCTTAAAACCTTGAAGAATGGGAGGGACTTGTCACCCGCTTTTGTCAAAGAGTGACTGAGCGTCGCCAATCCCCCAATCAAACATTGAACTTCCTTGTGACAGGTTGGGCTCCTAATCTTCTCGATCGCCTCCAACTTCTCTGGGTTCACTTCAATCCCCCTCTGGCTAACCATGTAGCCCAAGAATTTGCCTGATTACACGCCAAAGGTGCATTTGGTTGGGTTAAGGCGCACTTGGTGGAGACGCATACGCTCGAACGTTTTTCTCAAGTCCTCCACATGGTCAACACCCTTGATGGATTTGACCAACATAGGCCTCCATGGTGTCGCCTATCATCTCGAAGAACATTTTGTTCACCATCCTCTCGTAGGTCGCCCCGGCATTGATCAGGTGGAAGGGCATCACGGTGTAATGGTAGACGTCATTGTCCGCGTAGAAGGTTGTATGCTCGGCGTCACCTTCGGCCGTCTGAATTTGATTGTACCCCGAATAGGCATCCATGAAACTGAGCAGCTCGTGGCGTGAAGTAGCGTCGACTAGATGATCAATCCTTGGCAAGGGATAAGAGTCCTTGGGACACACCTTGTTCAGGTCCCTGAAGTATATGCACATCCGTCATTTTCCATTGTTCTTCTTCACCAAGACTGGGTTCACTACCCACGTCTGAAACCTGATCTCTTTAACAATGTTTGCATCCACCAACTTCCCTACTTCCTGCCTTATGGCGATTGCCTTCTCTTCATCCATAGGGTATCGCTTCTGGGCGATTGGCCTAATGTTTGGATCAATATTTAGCTTGTGGGAAATTGTCTCTTTAATGATTCCAAGCATATCACTAAGTTTTCAGGCGAACAACTCCTTGAATTCTATAAGGAGTGTTGTTAGAGCCTCAACCTCTTCACCTGGGAGCGTCGCTCCTATCTGAACAGTCTTCCCGGGACCATCTATTTCTACTTTCTTTAACCCTTCCACTGGTTCGGGGCAACTCATCTCCTCATGAGTGTCCTCTTCCGTTTGGATCGCTAGAGCCTCATTTCCCTTGCCTTTTAGTACGTGGTGACGCACTGAGTGAACGTAGCAGGTTCGCGCCACAGGCCGATCTCCTTTCACTACCCCTATCCCATGGGGAGTTGGGAATTTCAACAGGTGGTAGTACGTAGACTACACCATCTGGTTTGGATTCTATGTAGAGCGCCCTAATATAGTGTTGTATGAGGTTGGGGCATCCACCACAATGAACGTGTTGTTTACTGTGATCGTCTTCCACCCCTCACCAAGGTACACAGGCAAAGTGATCGCCCCTACCGGATCCCATGAAAGGGAAGTTGACCTTCTTCAATTCCTTCTCTGAGCACCCCATTTTCTTCAGGGCGTCGAGAAAGAGTATATCCATTGAGATTCCCGAGTCAACCGGTACCCGTTTGACATCATAGTCATCAATGTCAGCGGTGATGACAAGGGCGTCTTCGTGGGGACAAGTCACATGTCTCATTTCCGCCTCAGAAAAGGAGATTACCATATCCTCTTACTCCCTAGGGTGCTTCCCAGACAGTGTTGTCCTTGAAATTTGTGAAGCATACACCTCTCGAGCGTCGCTCGTCTCTCCTCCAGCGACGAACCCTCCACTGATAACGTTCACATTTCCTTTTTTAGCGCGACTGGACTCTTGCGCCCTTTGAGGCGACGCGTTCCTTTCACGGTGAGGGCTCCTACTCCTTTCACGGTGTGACACAAAGTTCTTGAGAAAGCCCTTTTGTATAAGGTTCTCAATGTCCCTCTTCAAAATCCTACATTTTTCGGTAGTGTGCCCCATGCAACGATGATAGTGACAGTAAGCTTTTTGGTCAGTTACAGTTTCGCGTCGCTATTTCGTAGTGTAGGTGGCATCGCCAAATTGTTCTTCTCCATGTCCGCCAAGATGATTGAGATATCCTGGGTAAGGGGTGTGTACGTCTCATAAATTTCCCTATTAGCACGCGGGATCATTGAGCGACGCTTCTGGTCATCTTATCATGCCTTATGATATCAATGATCCACTTTTTTCCCTTTTTGTGCTTCCTTCTTAGACACCTTTCAAATCGTCTGTCTCCCTTCCTTGGCGATCTCTACGTCGATGTAGGATTTGACCATGGCTGCCATATCCTCCACTGTGTTGACTGGAATCACGCTCAGGCTGTCATGAAGAGTGGATCATTTGGGTCCAAGCGCCTTTTCAAAGGTGTGAATGGTTTCGCCCCCGTAATGACTTGGTCAATCCCCGCTAATTCCTTGTTAAATCTTGTCTAGAAGTCGCTAAGGCACTCGTCATTGCCTTGCTTAATGTTGTTTAGTGTCCCAACGCTTTTAAGAAGTTGTCATCCGCTCAAGTACTGAACAATAAATTTTTCCTTTAGATCGCCCCAAGACTTGATGGAGGCATTAGGGAGTGCAAAGAACCAATGTGAAGCGACGCCTCCTAAGGTCGCTGGGAAAAGGAAAGCGAAGTGATTGTCATCGTTTGCTCTCCCTAGAAAGGAGGCTTCATATCTCTGAATGTGTTCAACCGGATCTCCTTCGCCTTTGTATTATTCGATCTTAAGCACCTGCATATGTGGTGGTACAGTCACTGACAGTATCTCTGGGGCGAAGGGATGCGACACTCTGTCACGGAGGCGTGGCATAGCCCTGCCCTTCTGTTCTTCAATCTCCTCCATGGTCAGGGCGCCAGGAGGTGGTGACATTGTGGTGGCGACGCTCAAGGGAGGAGCGGTCTAGAGGTGGCTTCTTCTGCCCTGACTGCTTTTGACTGGCGATTTAGTATAAAATTATACGTAAAGTAACAAAAATGCATAAATACCTTTAGATTTATTATGCATTATAAATATATATTCTACACAGGAGTCAATTTATTTTTCAAAGTAAAATATATTAATATCCAAAAAATTGAAACAATAATAAATATACAATATTTTGTTTTGTTTCTAAAGAAATTAATGAAACAATACTTATTTTTTACTAATATTAAACTTTTAAAAAATAAAGAATAAATAAACAAATTATGCAAAAACAAATAACTAAAATTGTAATAAATATGAAGCACATAAAATTTGTGATATAAAAAAAATACATAATTAGAATTTAATGTTGTTATATAATCTGTTAAGTTATATTATTGTATTTATAGGTTTCACATATTTGCAGTTAAAAAATAAAGAAAAAAATAACATATAATTAACTACTACTAAATAAAGTATTTATAAATGACATTTTATACTCATCTATAATATATATACTATAAATGATCAATGTTATAAAGTTAATACGTAAATTGAATAATATTAATTAAAATTGTATTAATAAGAAAAAAAAATCATTTTATAAGTTGAATAATATTAATTAAAATTGTATTAATAAGAAAAAAAAAATCATTTTATAAGTTGAATAAATCGTATCTAACTAAAACGTTATTTGATATTTGCTTTTTTAATTGATATAAGAAATTAAATTTTACGCAACACGAACAAAGTTAATATTCAATAAACTATAATATTAAACTTTTAATAATTTTCTTAGTTATTCCATACTATTAATTAAATTTAGTATCTTGAAATTATTTCATATAGTATATCCTTATTTTGTTATATTTTGTTATATTATGTTATATATATGGCATTAATTATAATTAAATAATGCTACATTTTTTACCCATATATAAACAAAAGTTCTAAAATCATTAATACTTCTTATTAATTATTCTAGAATACACTTCTTTTCCATAGTTGTTTTCATTCAATTTATGATTATTGTTTTAACATCAAATATTATACTAAACAACATTGATGATTGTACTAATTATTCCATATTAGGTTTATTATTTATATTACCAATCTAACTTGATTCTTAAAATATATCAATTATATATATAACAGAAAAGTTAGAAGTTAATTTTATAAATATAAATATATTATATGTTGGTTTTTTACAAATTTTATATAATTCATATATATTATTTGTATTTCATGTTATATGAACTCTTTGTAGTATTTATTTGTTGAAAATAAGCGCAAGATCAGAAGTAGTTTATCTAATATATTTTCTTTTTCAATTAGAGATAAAATTATGTTAGTAAGCTTTCACTAATAAATAAAAGTATGATTTTACATCCTTTGTTATTTTCAACTAGGCTTAAAAAGAGGAAAGATATAAAAAAAATATATATATTTTATCTCTATTTACTAGGGCTGGGCATGAACCGGTTCAGGGCCGAACCGGTTCAGAACCGAACCTTTACCACATTTTAAAACTGGTACGGTTTACCGCTCCAGTTTTTGGCCGCTCCAGATTTTGATCGATTTACCGTACCTATTCTGAACCGGTTCGGCCGAACCACTTCATACATAACAAAAAAATCTTCTTTTTTTTTTGGTCACTAAAAAAAAAAATCTCAACTGAGATTTAAGCAAGCAGCATCCAACACCAATATCCATGAGGACCATGACCATAACCAATGATCCAATAATACCATAATACTAATAGACTAATAGTACAAACATAATACTACATCTAGTACATTACGGCAAATGACTGATGTTCCATTTTGCTTTCAATGGAATATAGAAAATATAGTAAGCATCAAATGATCACTGTGTTTATTCTCGATAGATAGTACATTAGTGTTTAGATCTCTCTTTGTACTTCACTGATGCAGGTTATTAAAAAATCCAAGGACAAAGGTTACTTCACTGATGCACCGTTCTGGAGATGTTAACCCAGAAAATTCCCTACAGTGAATTGAACCTCATTATGCAGACGAATGTAAACTTCATTATGCAGAAAGCTGGTTCTGTTGAGCTCTGGCACTAGCTTCAGAAAGTAACGGCTTTAGTTTTATAAAACTAGCTAGTTCTGTGAAAAAAACAGAGAAGCAGAGTTTCAAATAGCTGGCTCTGGCACTAGCTGGTTCTGTGAAAAAGCAGAGTTTCAAATAAGAATACAAGAAATTAACTGAGAAGCACTACAATCAACTAGAGAGACATCTCAAGTACATGCTTTAAGACATGGATGATCAATTTCTAGTGCATAATTTCTTCACCTAAGTTTGATCCTTCTTTAAATTCGAAGCATCAACTTCAATTGAATCTCCATAATGAATTCATAGAATATATTTGTCAGTTTCAAATGCCTATCATGGAAAATATGTTTCTACATTGTATACATATGAAACATATTCCAGATTCATCATAGTAGTAAAACACAGTTTCTTTTTCTTTTTATCATTGATATAGTGTGAAGAAGATTGCAACTTATAATCCACCTAACCTAAGCAGACAACTATAACACAGTTTCTTACTGCTAATGGGAGATGAGGATGAGGTCGATGATAAACGCCAGCAACAGCAACTGGTCAGGGCGACAAGAGGAGACGGCGAGCAAGATGGAGACGACGAGCATGAATCGAGACGGCGACGAGCAAGATAGAGACGGCGACGAGCAAGATGGAGACGGCGATGAGCAAGATGGAGACGGCGACGAGCATGAATGGAAGCCTCCACTGTTGCGCCTCCACTTCTAGTCCACTGCGCCTCCGATCAACATGCTGCGCCTCCAACTCAGTGATTGAAGAATGAATATTGAATTAGGTTTGTAGTGAAGGCTTAGGTTTAGTGAAGCCTCTGAAGTCTGAAGTGAAGGCTTCGGTTTAGGGTTCTGGTTCATACTAAATTAATGTTCAAACCGTCCGGTCTGGTAAATATGGTCTGGTTTACTAGTTTAGGAGTATATTAAAACCGGTACAAAAAGTGGTGCGGTTTATCGTTTTAGAACCGGTTTTTTGTACCTCTTTTGAACCGCTCCATGTTTTTTAAAAAATACCGTTTGGTTTGTGAACCGGTTCAGCCGAACCGGTTCAAAACCGGTACGGTTCGGTACGGTTCAGGTACGGTTCGACCAAACCGGTTTTTTATGCCCAGCCCTACTATTTACACACCTTAAAAAATATTATCAGCCATTTCCTTTTATAATGTTTACATTTAATTATAATCAATTGTGACTTTATAAAACAGTTAAATAATTTACTTATAAGTAATCACCTTATTCATCAATTTTTTTAAAACTTTATTCAGCTACTATAATTAACTACTAAATTATTTCTCAATATTAATTCATTATACTTAATGATAGTTATATTCTAATTAATTATTTATTATTTAATATTGAAATAAATAAATTCTATTCTCTGGGAAAGTGATTATTACCATAATTGTTGGACTAATTAAATCTTTTGAAATTAATTTATTAGTATTTACCTTAACTATAATTAGGTTTTTAGAAGATTATATATAAATAAAAAATACATAATTGTTATATAATTTGTTAAGTTATATTATTGTATATGTAGGTTTCACATATTTACAGTTAAAAAATAATATATAATTAAATACTACTAAATAAAGTATTTATAAATGACGTTTTATACTCATCTATAATGAATATACTATAAATGATCAATGTTATATTTGACCAAAAAAAAAAGATCAATGTTATAAACTTAATAGGTAAATTGAATAATATTAGTTAAAATTGTATTAATAAGAAAAATACTTTCATTTTATAAGTTGAATAAATCGAACTAAAAAGTTATTTGATATTTGTTTTTTTAAATTGATATAAGAAATTAAATTTTATAATTAAATTAAATTTATATAATAATTTCTCGATTAAATTTTATACCATGCGGAAAGCACCAACGACATTTCTAATAAGTAATAATTAATACTTAAAACAATCAGTATATTTTACTTATCCCGAGAGGAAAAAGGCCGACATAGATTGAAAAGTTGGTCCAATATCTCCCACACATTAATAGAGCAGATATACAAGCTCTGAGGTGATCTGTATCAACAGAATTCTATTTATTTCTCCTAACGTGTTCAGTCGACCTTCTTCAGTGTTTGTCGTTCGACCCTGGACCCAAAATTAAACCGTACTCTACGCTCTACTAGAACTAACAAATTCCATAGATTTAAATAATAATAAAAAAAAAAGGCTACACAACCAGCCATGAGCCCATGAAAACGTTTGTTTAGCCATAATCCCGAATTTCTTTAGCAGCGGAACCATTAAATCAAATCAACTCCAGATAGAAAAAAAAAATCATTTATTTGGCATGAAGTTCTGAAGCAGTAGAGATAATGAAATCTGTGGCTTCTTTCATCAGCGTCTACTCCTGTGTCAACAAAACATTATCAGCGGAAGAAATAAGTAACAGAACAGAACAAGCTTCTTGTCCCAACATGAAATGCTAACAACCGTCTCCATCTCTCCTTTCCTGAGGTTTTATCCAAACCGGGAAACCTCAAATCCGAAGAGATCAGTGATGGTGGTCGTGTTCGTCATCACCATGACCATCGGGAGGCCCTCCTGGTCCCACCACTTCTAGCTGAAAAATTATGTACAGCTTCAGGTTAGTTTTTCATTATGCATAATATAAACTATTCAACAAGCCCTTTCCAATTAGCAAATGATCATTTGTGGAGATAAACATTGAAACATGGGGTATTTGGTAGCCATGCAACATCCACGGACCAACCAGAAATTCATGCTTATTACTTGCTTACGTCAGCAACTTACCACAAAGTACTGTGAGCACACAGGGCATTCGTGGGGTGTGCCTTTCTCCAGCCAAAACCAAACGACATCATGCTCATCCTCTGCATGAACACTCAGGCAGAATATATTCAATTTTTAAGGTGCTATATCGAAGTTTATGGCGCTACTTTTCACCAATGAACTATCTTTAAAGGCTGTTTAAAGATATGTGTCAAAAAAGATGATAACTTACCGTCTTCACCACCGGGGCATCCAACTACTCTCTTGTCATAGTAGGACTTGATAACTGCAGGAGATTCCTGCATGCAATGGAGGAAGAAGGAAGGTACAATATCAAGAAAGGGAAGTAATGGTTGACTCAACTAACCAGATATGTTCGACCCTTGCTCCTAAGTCAAAGATGATATAACACAAAATAGATGTTTTTCCTTGAATGATATGATTACTAATTTGAATACTTTTTCACCATGCAGACAACACCATCCAAGCAAATACATCTCAAAAAGCAATAATGCATGTCATTACTTAATTTTGGGTCCAGAGAATTGTATTAAGATTTCATGAGATGATGCGAACTATTTACCTTCCAAGATGGTGCACTTTATTTCAGGGGTATATTCTAGCCTACGGTCTACAAACTCTAAAGCTTAAAGAAGAAAACCACCATAGGCAGCAAACACAAGAGTGCTGAGAGAGAGACCACGCCTCAAGCAACAAATAAAATTAACATGTCAGACTATAAGCTTCTACAACATAAAAAGTCTAAGTACATTGTATTTTTGCTATTCCACAACCTTCATTACAAAATAGAGGGAGATAAGAATATTTGAAGAGCATGGATAATACTGCTAGAAGCTACTGCAAAAGACGTTGACTACCTTAGATGAAATGGAATTTTAATTCCCAGCAGTCCCACAGAGAATCATAATCAATTCAACTACTGGTTGGGACAGACAAATTATAAAAATTACTAACCTTAGTACCAAACGGACCAACAGGATGGTTTATGTCAAGAATATCTCTCCCCTGCACAGAAGAGTAGTCCACATATTCAGTGATAAGACCAACTTCTCACCAAATTACAACGGCAATCAAGATTCAGAACCATGTTTGGGCCACCAGAAATATAAATAAGAAAATGGCAGCTAACCTCAAGCTCAGCTTCAAGCTCTTCTCGCTCATGTCCAGTAGCAATGGGCATCACATCTTCAACCTTCTTCACAGAAGCTAGAATAAAACAAGAAACAATGCTATGAAAATTCTATATACAGAGTGAACAGCTGCCTTTTTACATCCACAGAAAACAGAGTTTTACATTTTACAAGCTTAAATCATATATCCTTTTACTAATCTTCTGCAACGAAGAAGACCATCCCAAACTCAAACCATAGCGAATCAAATAGATACTGTACATCCAGCAATCTATATCATTAGGAATCAAACCTTATGAGCAAGCAATCTCGCGATGTAGAAGTTGCAAAATCATTAACAAAAAACCTCCAGACAAGATGCATAGAAGCAAGCAGAACAACCAGCGCATACAATCACAAGCCTCATCAATGCGACGATCAAATAAATACTGAGCTCAATTAGCCTCCCATTTAAGGAGTAGGAATTTTAGAAAAGTAGAAAAATTACCGGATTCAGTGCCATAGAGGCGAGAGAGGGCGGAAGGAGAACCGTTCCATCGTTCGGCGAGCGGCCGAGTGGTGACGACAGCAGATCGAGGAGCGGCGGAGGCAGCAGCAGCTAGGGTTTTAAGATGTGAAGAGACGAGCCTTCTCCACATGGTGGCGAGCCGGCAGCCAATCGGCCTGTGATCCTATGTAAAGAAATGTATATAGAACGGAAATAGTAGAAAACCAGCATGTCTCGACAGGAATTTTTATTCTTATATAGATTTTTTTTTTTTTGTCATCCAAGAATTAATTTTGGTTACATCGAGAATCGATCTCGTCTAAGAAACAGGTGATACCGTTGGACCAAGTGTCCATTGGTTATTCTTATATAGATGAATACAGTAATAAATACATAACCATTATTCTCGGATCGGACAATGAACCGGTAAGGTGCTGGGGTTCACGGTTAAAGACAATTGTAATTACTATTTAGAGTCGATAATTGTTTATACTGACACGATTAAATAATTCATAATAATTTGTATTTATGCGTATATGAATGAACTTTTAGACATATTTATTGAGATTATTAGCAAGCTGGTCTGTTCTATTAATTGATGACTATATTTGCTGTTCTTTAATTGTTAGGTGTTATTTTATATTTTCGGACCTTTATATTTTCGTTTGTATTGTTTAGGGTGTGTTTTGTTATTTCGGAACTTTTAGGTTGTAATCTATTTTAGTTGTTTATGATTTTATTTAAAGGAGGAGAGATCACTAGATGAAGGAACTGGTCTCGATGAATTCCAAGTCTTCTTCTCCCTTTGTGTGCTAGGGTTTTCTTCATTTGCAATTCTATTATCATCACATCATGTTTTCATCATGGTATAAAAGCGGTGAGGTATCCTGCCTCTTGTATTACGATTCTGGTGAATTGATTGATATTGCTCTATCTGTTTGGAGTCTTCGTCTTCTTGGAAACGAGGCATTGGTTTGCGGTTGCTAAATCACGAATCGATTCGTTTCCGACTCTTCGTTTGCGACTCCTGAGTTTTGGTGGCCCTCCAAATCGATTTGTTTCCGACTCTTCGTTTGCGACTCTTGAGTTTTTGGTGGCCCTATGCTTCCGTTGAAATCTTTTTCTTGGGGACGTGCCTTGGCTTGCGATTATCTGAAATGTGAACTGGTTCGTCTCCTTCTTGAGAGGTATATCTTCTTCCTCATTTTGTTCTTCAATCCTTCAATCTGGTAGTTTCCTCATGGCCGAAGCAAAACCTATTGAGGAGGCAGACAAATTTAACATCGATGAGGTAAATCACGAGGCTATGGCCAAGGTAGATTTTCATCATCCTTTGCACCTTCATCCGAGTGATAATCCTAGCGTGAATATGGTTTCTATTACCTTGAATGGTCCTCAGAATTATGTGATGTGGAGCCAGTCTATTAGATTCATGTTGCTAGGAAGAAACAAACTAGGGTTTGTAACTGGTTCTTGTATGCGTGAAAGATTTGACCCAGCATTTCATCACATTTGGGACAGATGCAATGTCGTGGTCCTTGGCTGGATAACCAACTCTATTGCGAAAGATCTTGCAAGCGGGATGATGTACACTGAAAGTGCATTTATCGTTTGGAAAGAATTAAAGAACATTTTGACAAGTTCAGTGGACCAAGACACATACCAGTTGCACATGGAGATTGTCATGACTAGACTAGGATTAGACTCTATTTCAACTTTTTTTCAAAATTAAAAGTTTTTTAGGTTGAATATGATGCAGCATGTGCACTTCCTCATATCGAGGGAGAAGATTTCAAAAAGCATATTGAGCACAAAGAAATCAGAGGTTGTTCAGTTTCTTATGGGTTTGAATGAAAATTTGAAAATGTTAGAAGTCACTTGCATCTTTGGAGTCTCTTGCCTTCGGTAAATCAAGCCTATAACCTTTTGATGCAAGAAGAGAGTTAAAGGGATATAGCTTCTATTTTAAATGTGACTGTGAACGCAAATTTTGGAAATACTTCTGTGATTTTGAATAAACCAAAGGGAAACCAAAATTTGGAATGTTCACATTGTCACAAAAAGGGGTATACCATAGACCGATGTTGTTCACGGGGATGCGACTTCTGTAAAATGAAGGGGCATGCCAAAGATAACTGTTTTAAATACAAGGAGCATTTGAAGGGAAATGGAAATGGTTCTAGGGCCAATATTGCCTCCTCAGGGACTGGTGATGTTGTGCTACCGCTTCCGTGGACCATCATGCAAACACGGCTATTATTCTCCTTAATTCAACTTTTTTAATTTATAGTGAATATTGGATTTTGGATATTGGGGTAACCAACCATATGACCAACAAAGATGATTGGTTAGATGGAAAACGGGTTGTCCGTGGAACCAAAGTTCAATTGCCCAATGGTGGTCATTCAGATTTATGTGGAACTGGAAATGTTTTGATGGATTCATATAAGAAACTGAGCAATGTTTTATACCTTCCTGACTTCAAATACAATCTATTATATGTTTCCAAGCTTACCAGATATTTGAACTGTTGTGTTCGGTTTATCCTAACCTTGCAATCCTGCAGGACCTCTCAAATGGGAAGGTCTTGGGGACTGGTAAGGAAGAGTCAGGATTGTATTTCATTAGATTGTCATGCAAATCTGTTGGATCCACGGTTTCTTGTCCCTAAGTTAATATTATCATGTTATGGCATATGCGATGTGGGCATGCATCAATAAAGGCACTATAAAACATTGATTCTTTGAGTCTGTCTAGAAATAAAGGTTTGGAAATAGGTCAATGTTCGGTTTGTCCCAAAGAAAATATTCTAAGAAATCCTTTTCCTGTTTCCTATTCTAGAGCAGATGTTGCATTTGATCTTGTCCATGTAGATGTGTGGGGACCATTTCATACTTCGACTTATTACAATAAACGTTTTTTCTTGACTCTTATTGATGATTTCTCTAGAGTGACTTGGGTTCATTTGATGCAATTTAAGTCAGATGTTATTGTGATATTGAAGAGGTATGTTGTGATGATTGATAATATCATGTTATGGCATATGCGATTTGGGCATGCATCAATAAAGGCACTAGAAAACATTGATTCTTTGAGCCTGTCTAGAAATAAAGGTTTGGAAATAGGTCAATGTTCGGTTTGTCCCAAAGCAAAGATTCTAAGAAATCCTTTTCCTATTTCCTATTCTAGAGCAGATGCTGCATTTGATCTTGTCCATGCAGATGTATGGGGACCATTTCATACTTCGACTTATTACAATAAACGTTTTTTCTTGACTCTTATTGATGATTTCTCTAGAGTGACTTGGGTTCATTTGATGCAATTTAAGTCGGATGTTATTGTGATATTGAAGAGGTATGTTGTGATGATTGAGTCCCAATTTGGAAGGGAAATAAAATGTTTTAGAACAGATAATGGTGGGGAATTTTTTAATGAACATGTTAGTGCTTTGTTCCATGATAGATGAATTATTCATGAGAGTAGTTGTTCAGATACCCCGCAGCAAAATGGTAGGGTAGAAAGAAAGCATATTTTCTGGAAATGGCACTAGCTAGAAATGGCAAGGGCTTTGAAATTGCAAGGTTCTGTTCCGAATATTTTCTGGGGGAATTGTGTTCTTACTACATGTTATTTGATCAACTTGATGCCCTCCAGGTTTTTGAATGGAAAGAGTCCCTTAGAGATTTTGAGTAAAAAAAACAAAGTTAATCACTTAAGGGTTTTGGGGTGTTTATGCTATGCAAAAAATTTGGTTGTGACTGACAAGTTCGCTTCCAAAACTATTCCATCAGTAATGATGGGATACTCTGAGACTCAAAAGGGTTATAGACTATGATATTGCTGAAAAGAAATTTTTTGTAAGCAGAGATGTTCAGTTTAATGAGAGTATTTTTCCTTTTGAGAATGGCGAACTTGAACAGATGCCCATATTTTTTGAGCATTACACCGAGGTGGACTCCTATGATGTCAACAGACAGACAGGTTTGACTAAGGAGGATGACACTTTTGTTGTTGCGGATGTTCCAGGTGATGAGTTTCACGCAAACTCTGTTGAGACTGTGCCACATGATGAGTCAAATGTTGACTCTAATGGAACCTCTTTGCATAATGCACCTTTGATAGTTGATTCTACCAGACCAAACATGAGCAGGTCTGGAAGAACGATTAGACCTCCAATTTGGATGAATGACTACGATATGTCTAATTGTTCACATGCTTATTTGATTGAAAAGTTTGTTTCATATGATAAGTTTTCTGATTGTTATCGGAGCTGCATTGCATCAATCTCTAGGTTGGTTGAACAAGAAAACTTTTTAGACGCAGTTCCGAATAAAGCTTGGGTTCAGGCCATGCAGGAGGAAATAGATGCTTTGGAAGAGAACAAAGCATGGGATATAGTGTCTCTTCCACAAGGTAAATCAATTATTGTATGCAAATGGGTTTATAAACTTAAATTTAAATCTGATGGGAGTTTAAGCCGGTATAAAGCGAGACTGGTTGCAAAAGAGTATAATCAGAAACATGGCGTAGACTATTTTGAGACTTTTTCTCCAGTTGCAAAAATGAATACTGTCCGAACTGTGCTTGCCTTAACCTCTGTCTATATTGGCCTTTATATCAAATGGATGTGCATAACGCTTTTCTGCAGGGAGATTTAGATAAAGAGATTTACTTGTGTATACCAGAAGGTTTTTATAAAGGTAATGATAAAACCTTGGTTTGCAAATTAAAAAAATATATCTCTTTATGGTTTAAAACAGGCTAGTAGACAATGGAATGTAAAGTTATCTGATGCTTTGATTAAGGCTGGGTACAGTCAGTTGAAACTGGATTATTCCCTTTTTACAAAACGATATGGAAATCAATTGATTGTTTTGCTCGTTTATGTGGATGATTTGCTTATTTCTGGTAATAGTAGTAGGCTTGTTGCTGAATTGAAATATGTGCTACAATTGAGTTTCAAAATGAAGATTTGGGTGAATTGAGATATTTTTCAGGAATTGAGATTGCTAGATCTAAGATGGGTCTTGTTCTTAGCCAAATGAAATATGATATTGAATTGATCTCCTCTGTTGGTTTGTCTGGTGGCAAAGTTGCTAAGACCCCCATGGAAATTATTCTGAAATTGACGAGTAGAAAATATGATGAGCATTTGAATATTAATGAAGGTGACAAGCCCCTACATGATGTCAACATTTATAGGAGACTGATAGGGAAACTGCTTTACTCGACTATAACCAGACTGGATATTTATTTTGTTGTACAACACTTGAGCCAGTTTATGCAGGACCCGAAAGAATCTCATTATGAAGTTGCAATGCGAATTGTGAGGTATGTTAAAAAGGAACCTGGTAAAGGTATATTGCTCTCTAGTGAATCTGATCCTAGATTAATTGGTTACTGCGATTCAGACTGGGCAAGATGTGTAGAAACTAGGAAATATGTTACTGGGTTTTGTATTATGTTGGGCAAATCATTAATTTCTTGGAAAGTCAAGAAACAGACCACGATTTCTAGGTCATCTACAGAGTCCGAATATAGAAGCATGGGATCGGTTGTGTCTGAAATAGTGTGGCTTAGGAATTTGCTAAGAGAACTTGATTGTGAACAATCTGAACAGATTACCTTATTCTGTGATAATAAGGCAGCAATTCAGATGGCAAATAATCCAGTTTTCATGAGCGAACCAAGCACATTGAAATTGATTGTCACTATATTAAAGAGAAATTACTTGACAATGTTTTGCAGCTTCAACATATTAGAACAAGTGAACAATTGGCAGATCTGTTTACAAAGGCTTTAGGAACCCAACAACATCATTTGTTGTGCAGCAAGCTTGGAATGAAAAACATATATGGAGGACAGGGGGAGAATACGTGACTTTGGATCAGGAGACATTCCATCTTGAGGGGGAGTATTGAGATTATTACCAAGCTGGTCTATTCTATTAATTGACTATATTTGCTGTTCTTTAATTGTTAGGTGTTTTTTTATATTTCGGTTGTATTGTTTAGGGTGTGTTTTGTTATTTCGGAACTTTTAGGCTGTAATATGTTTTAGTTGTTTAGGGTTTTATTTAAAGGAGAAGAGATCACCAGATGAAAGAACTGGTCTCGATGAATCATTAGTCTTCTTCTCCCTTTGTCTGCTAGGGTTTTCTTCATTTGTGATTCTATTATCATAGCATCCTGTGTTTCATCAATATTGTGTATAAACAACTCATACATTTAGACATGAGTAAGTGTATGTTTTTAATATTTAGATTGGTTCTTGAATTTGTTTTTCAATCACTTATAGATTTTAAAACTAAATTTTGAATTTTGTGGATTTCATATTGTGTTGTTTCGTGCTGTGTGACACGACTTGTGCATGTATAAATTTCTCGGGTTGTTAGTCAGACACTCCGAAGACTTGCACAAAAGGGAACCCTAGGGGTTTTCCCGTGGTTTCCCCTCCGACAGTCAAGTCAGTCGGATGTTCGTTTTTGGAGAGCATAACAGCATGTACGAAAATCAGTCCCCTCGAATGAAGGGGGGAAGGAAGTATACATAGAGATACTTAACCAGGGCCCATGGTCAAGTGTTTACCATAGTTAGTCCTTTGTGAGACTGACACCACTAACCGTGGTAACGTTTTATCATGCATTGTGCTTTATGTCATCTTGTGTTTTGTGTCATCTTGTATGACATTGATTCTTCTGTTGCATCGAGTCCTGTGCGACTTAGTGCTCCACTTGGTGGCGTGCTCCTTATCGGTGATGACCGAGTGACGACAGCATAGTCATCTAAGGGAAATCGGGTGACCTTGACGGTCTAGGAATGGCGCACCAGGTGTATCTCCGTGGGAAGGTGGCTCGCTAGGTCATGGCTCAGGTGTGCCCGCCAGAGTAGCCTTCAAGCTCGAAGGTGGTGCCCAAGGTTGGCGCGCCTAGTTCGAGCTATACGGTGGCGCCCCCAGCGCATGGACTACATTGGGAGGTGGTGCAATGGGGTTGCCTCGCCCTTGTGGGGCTAAGGCCAGGTTGGCCACCAAGTGTGCACCTGAAGGTGCACGCCAAGTTGGAGCTCCCTTTGAAGGTGAAGATGTGATTCAAGGTTGGCGCGACCAGTTCGAGTCACAAGGTGGCGCGTCAAGCGCATGGGCTTTTCGGTGGCGCATCTTGCCCAAGGTGGCTCGAGGTGATGCGCAACAGGTGAGCTTCGAGGGAGGGCGTGCCTGGTCAAGGAAGGTGGCTCGCCTAATATCCAAAATAAATTAAGTTTTTTTTTGTCCAAAAAGTTAATCATGTTAATTATGTTTGTCGCGTGTGATTTGTTTAATAATCTTATCGTGTTTATGTTATAAGTTTGGAGACATGTTTAAGGTATATTTATTTGCAAACGACGCGATCAATGATACAACACGATTCAGTACGATAGGTACGAATTGGCATCCCTAAACGTAATTTAGAGTTTATAGATATAAGAGTAAATCTTCAATTTACACTAGAATTAGAACTCTAAAACATAACATAAAATAATATTTTAAAATCTCATAATTAGAACTCTAAAACATTTATAATATGTTATAATTGAGTTTGGATTCTAGAACTTTTGAAAATAAACGGGTTCGGGGTAGAGTTCACAATAAGATTGAATCGCAACCCTTAAGAGAGTTGGTAGGAGTCCTAGCTTGGACACTGACACGTTAGTTGTGTCTCAATTAAGCCCCAATAGGATCAAGATTTAATTATAACATATTAAAAAAATTGTTTCGAGTTTAATTATGATGATTGAAAAAGTAGAAGTTACGTTTTTACTTTTAAAACATATTCTATCCTTATTAATTTAACGATAAATGGACAAAATGGGGAAAAGTTTAAAAATTGATTTTATAGTGAGGAAAATTACTTTTCAAATATTATTACATGCCAAAAAGGAGAGAGAAAGCATGATAACGTAGGAAGTGGTGGGACAGGATCTCCTAGGTGTTGACTGGATGCTTAACTGACACTAATCTGGATGCCAACTGGACGAGTGACTGTGAACTTTCGCTGAAGCTCCGATGGACCTGTAAGAAGTGGAGCGCAACAGAGGGGGTTCCTCTGAGTCCCACTCCGATACTTAAATGAGTATATTGTGTGTATTAACTCAGAATGTGAATAATGTATGTAAAACAAGAGTATTTATAGGGATGGAAGACCAAACTGATTTTGGTAACCAAATATCAATAAATATTGTGCCATAGTAGATATATGGATAACATATATTACGGTTATCACGTAAAATTGTAGTTGCCTAATAAAATCCTAGTAGAATATGTGCTCGAGATATGCGGGACAGTGTGGTTGTATATTCAGAGTCAGTTGTGGGACCATATATGAGAGGTTGGACTCTATTGGCGAGCACTCTCATGGCGAGCACATTGAGATGCTATGACTGTGGTCCTGGCGATCACTTTGAACTGTGGCGATCCATTTTGATTCTGGATTCGATACTGGAGCGCTCTATGGCCTCCAGTTTACCCTAAGTGCGGACTGACCCAGTCTTGAATTGTTTGGGTTTAACCCCTCTAAAATGATATTGGGCCGAGAGGGCCTGATGGACTTTATTCCATATTGGGCTATCACTATTGATACCCAACATGAAGTATTTATATTCTCATGCAATATTTGTACAAGAAGGTAGGTATATATACCAAGCTAGAGTAAAAACTCTAACATAATCCTAACATATTTAGTTTATTATTCTATCTTTAATCAAATCAGTATCTATAATATCCCCTTCAAATTGGAGTCGAGTAAATGTTTAGGAGACCTAAATTGGAAACTAGAATATTGAAGCGATGTTGATGTAGAGCTTTCGTGAATATGTCGGTTGGTTGGTTGTCTGTTCGAACGTAAAATAGTCGAAGAAACTCTTCCTGGGCCTTGGGACTCGATGAATTAAGATAAATGCACACGACACGAGAATTTACGTGGTTCACCAATTTGGCTACGTCCACGACTCACACCCACACTTTCACTATAGACATATAGTGTTACAAATTGTGTATCACACAATATGTATCTCTCACACTCTAAAATACTTACTCCGTATTTTTGGCTCACAATACAACACTATTTTCTCCCACACACTCAAAACGCCAACAACTGATTCTTACTCTTCTCAATTAGTCTCTTGTGGTTCTTTTTGCTTCAGACATTGTTGGCTTCATATAGTTGTCAAGGATGACAACCATGAGTGGCTTGGCTGGCCACTTTGCTGAGTGTCTTGCCCACTCTGCTTAGTGCCTTGTCCACTGATGAGTGACTTCTCCACTTGTTGAGTGGCTTGCCCACTCTAATGAGTGGTGGTGGTGGCCCGAAAGTCTTCATTCTCAACAATCTCCCACTTGAAGACTTTAACTCCACCTAAATCCATGAGTGAACTGGGTGTAAGGCTTACTTGTCTTCTATTGTTGAAGACCCACTGAAGCTGAGCACAACTTCGGTTTCTCTGTGGTGACTGACTTGGTTAACATGTCAGCTGGGTTCTTGTTGCATTGGATCTTCTCAAGTCTTAAGACTCTATCCTCTAGTAGAGATCTTACGAAGTGATAACGAAGTCCAATATGCTTGGTCCTTGAATGAAATGCAGAATTCTTTGTCAGATGTATTGCACTCTAACCGTCACTATGCAAAACATTCTTCGTCTGCCTTAGACCCAATTTTGCTAACAATCCTTGTAACTAGATCATCTCTTTACTTGCCTCAGTGACTGCTATGTATTCCGCCTCTATGGTAGATAACACTACTATCTTCTGTATCTGCGAAATCCAACTGACTGCAGTAGTCTCCACCATGAATACATAACCGGTAGTACTCCTCCTGTTGTCTACCTCACCAGCAAAATCTGAGTCTACAAACCCTTGTAGTTTCAACTCGTTTCTTCTGAAACACAGACATCTATTGGTAGTGCCTCTTAGATACCTTAGTATCCACTTGACTGCTTCCCAGTGTTGCTTTCCAGGATTAGTCATGAATATGCTCACCACTCCCACTGCATGAGCAATATATGGTTTTGTGCAAACCATGGCATACATGAGACTTCCAATGGTTGAGGCATATAGAACCTTAGCCATGAAGTTTCTTTCATCTTACGTATTGGGTGACTGCTCCTTGGATAGTCGAAAATGACAAGCCAATGGTGTGTTGCCTGCTTTCACATCACACATGCCGAACCTTTTGAGAACACGCCCAATGTACTCTACCTGAGATAACTCCAAAGTACCCTTTGGCTCGTCTATATTGATTCTCATCCCAAGTTTCTCCTTGCTATTTTCTCAAAAACCCTCCGGTTGCTCCATGTATATGTTCTCCTCAAGATCACCAGGGAGGAAAGCAGTTTTGACATCTAACTGCTCAAGTTGCAAGTCATTTGCTGCAACAATACTTAAAACTGCACGAATAATCGTCAGTTTTACAACCGGTGAAAATATGTCGGTGTAATCAATACCTTCTTTCTGCTGAAAGCCCTTGGCTAAAAGTCTTGCCTTGTACCTTTTGGAACCCTCATGTTCCTCCTTGACTCAATACACCCATTTGTTGTGTAACGCCTTATTTCCCACGGGTAACTCAGCTAGCTCCCATGTCTAGTTAGAGATAAGGGACTCCATCTATTCTTTCATTGCATGCTCCCACTTGCTAGAAAATTCTCCTTGACATGCTTCATCATAGCATTCAGGTTCTCCTGCATCAGTAATTAGCAAATAATTCATTTACCTTCTATTTGGTATAGGAGGCCGTGACGATCTCCTTAATACCAGAGATGAAGATGGAGACTGTGGTTGATCAGTCTGTTGTGTGCTGCTCTGCGATGTCTATTCCACTAACTAAGGACTCTCAACTGCTTGCTGCACTATATTTCTGTCTGGGATATCATCTGGATCAACGTACATAGTATCACTATGTGCTACACTACTAGGCTGTAGTGTATTTCTATCCTTGTACATCACATTTTCATTGAATATCACGTCTCGACTTCTGATCACCTTCTTGGTATGGTCATCCCAGAACATGTACCCAAGCTTATCTTCACCATATTCGATGAAGGTGCATTTTAGTGACTTGGAGTCAAGCTTTCCCCTAGCCTGATCACTAATATGCACATATGATACACAACCAAAAACTTTCAAATGAGAAAGTTTTATCTCTTTTTCCGTTCCATACCTCTTCTGGTATTCCGAACTCTAGCGGGACAGATGGTCCACGGTTGATCAAGTAAGTTGCTGTATTGACTGCCTCTGCCCAGAACTGCTTGGGCAGTCCTGCATGTTTTCGCATGCTTCTGGCTATCTCAGTTAATGTCTGGATCTTCCGTTCTGCTACACCATTCTGATGTGGTGTCCCTGGCACAATCCTGGCTAGTCTGATGCCATTCTCATAACAGAACTTCATGAACTCCATGTCATCATACTCCCCACCGGTGTCGGATCTCAATGTTTTGATCTTTAGACCTGTCTCATTTTCTACCATGGCTTTCCATATCTTGAACCTTTCAAATACTTCAGATTTATGTCTCAAGAAATAAACTCATACCTTTATGGAATGGTCGTCAATGAAAGTCACGAAATATGACTTTCCGCCAATGGATGAGACAGTGGTTGGACCCGAGACAAACTTTCCGTCAATGGATGACTTTCCGTGTGAACTAGCTCAAGCTTTTATTGCTTGCTAATCTGCCACTCTTTATGAAACTACCTCTCTTCTGCTTCCCAAATATGTAGCTTTCACATAAGTCAGTGTCAACTGACTTTAGGTCTGGTATTCTTCCCTTGGAATGCAAGATCTTGAGACCCTTGTCACTTATGTGACCAAGTCTCTGATGCCATAAATTTGAATCATCTTTGTTATCTGCAACTGCAATTGATCCACCAGTGTCCGTCGTTGTATAGAGTGTACCACTCTTCTGGCCACGAGCGACTGTCATCACAACTTTAGAAACCTTCCAAGTATCGCCATTGCAGGTTGTGACATAACCTTTCGTTGCGAGCCGTCCTACCGAGATCAAATTCTTTCTCAAGTCAGGAATGTGTCTCACATCCCTTAACTTCCACACAGATCCATTTAACTTGATCTGAACATCACCCTTGCCAACCACATCTCAAGGATGATCATCACCAAGATATACCTTACCAACCTGGTGAATAACTCAATAAAAGTTCTCTATTGGAGGTCGTATGAAAGGAAGCTCCGGAGTCTAGCACCCATGACTCTGACTTGCTCTCCAAAGAGCATATCAAAGAATCGCCTACCTCTTCTGCTGCGATGTTTGCTTCTGCCTTGCCTTCCTTCTCTTTCTTCGGGGATCTACACTGATTCTTATAGTGCCCGATCTTCCCGCAGTTCCAACACTCGATCACCTTCTGGTTCTGATTGTTGGATTTTTTTGGATTTTGAGATTGTGACCTCCCATTCTTCGACTTAGACTTATTGCGCCCTCCATTCTAGTTTGAATCTCTGCCTCTGCTCTCTACGTTCAAAGCTGACCCTGAGCTAGAAGCACCATTCAACCAATTTCGAATTTCTTCAGTCATAATGATGTTGCCACATCATCAAACTTCAGTTTTCTTTTCCGTGCAGATCCGGTGATTGCGGTGACTGTGCCTTTCCAACTATTAGGCAACTGCCCAAGAATTAGACAGGCACGTATCTCTTCAGTGAACGACATGTCCACTGCTTCTAGCTGGTATGTCACTTCTTTGAACTCGCTAAGATGCTCTCTGAATTGTGTTCCTTATGACATCGTCATGTTGAACAACTTATTTATCAGATGAATTTTATTTGCTGCAGAAGGCTGTTCGTACAGACTGGAGAGGGCCGTCATGAGAGATGCAGTTGTCTTTTCATTCTTGATGTTGTAGGCCACTAATTTTGACAGTGATAGCCGTGTGGTTCCGAGAGCTTTCCGATCCAGGAGCTCCCACTCTGAATTTTTCATTTCCTCTAGTTTTTCACCCAAAGGTAAATAAGATCATTCTTGTACAAGCTGTCTTCTATTTGCATCTTCCAGAATCCAAAATTTGTGCCATCAAAATGAGAAATTTTGGACTCTTTCTCTAACGACATTGCTCCCACTCGAACAGATAGGATGAACACGAAAATTATTTCGCATAATAATTTCCGTAAACGTCTTCTGTGCCTTTGATTCGCCAACCGAAGACTCTGATACCAATTGTTGGTATATTAGTCGTTGCTAATTTCTACCTTGGAGGACCTTGGGACTCAATGGATTAATAGAAATGCAGACGACACAAAAATGTACGTGGTTCACCAATTTGGCTACGTCCACTGCTCACACCCACACTTTCACTATAGACAAATAGTGTTACAAATTGTGTATCACACAATATGTATTGCTCACACTCTAAAATACTCACTCCGTATTTTTGGCTGACAAGTTGGCCTCCATAGCTATTTTAACAGTTCTAATGGGATACTCTGAGACTCAAAAGGGTTATAGACTCTATGATTTAACTCAAAAGAAGTTCTTTGTTAGTAGGGATGTTCAATTTAATGAGAATATTGTCTTTCCTTTTGAGAATGGTAAACTTGAATAGTTGCTCATATTTTTTGAGCATTATGTAGAGATGGACTCCTATGATGTCAACAAACAAATAATAATAACTGAGGAGGATGACACTCTTATTGATGCATGAATTCCATGTGATAAGTTACGAGTGAACTCATATGGAAATATACCACATGATGGGTCTTATATTGACTATGATGGATCTACGCTAAATAATGAGCATCATGTGCCTGACTCTTCCAGACCCACTATTAGTAGGTCTGGAAGAGCCATTAGACCCCACCCACCCATATAGATGAATGATTATGAAGGATCGAATGCATCACATGCTCATTCCATTGAAAATTTTATGTCGTATGTTAAACTGTCTCACAATTATTAGAGTTATCTAACTTCGACCTCTAATTTGGTCGAACCTGAAAGCTTTTTTTGAAGCAGTGAAAGACAAAGAATGGGTTCAGGCAATGCAGGAAGAAATAAAGGCTCTTGAAGAGAATCAAACGTGGGATTTAGTACCTCTCGCACAAGGTAAGTAGACATTGGAATGTAAAACTGAGTAATGCTTTAATTAGAGTTGGTTATAGTCAGTCGAAGATTGATTATTCTCTGTTTACTAAGCATGATGGAAATCATTTGGTTGTTTTGCTTGTATATGTTGATGATTTTCTCATTTTTGGAAATAGTGGTAAATTGATTGTTGAACTGAAGCATGTTTTAGAATCGAGCTTTAAAATGAAACACTTAGGAGAATTGAGATATTTTCTAGGAATTGAAATTGCAAGATCTAAAAAGGGTCTCATTCTGAGTCAAAGGAAATATGTTCTTGAATTGATTTCCTTTGTTGGTTTGTCTGGTGGAAAAGTTGCTAAAACTCCTATAGAGTAAAATCTTAAACTGACTAGTAGGAAATGCGATGAGCATCTAGATGTGAATAAGGATGATGGACCCCTAAATGATGTTAGCCTTTATAGGATATTGACAAGGAAATTGTTGTATCTAACTATTACAAGGCCAAATATATCATTCGCTTTGTAGAACTTAAGTCAATTTATGCAGGATCCAAAAGCATCTCATTTGGAAGTTGCCATGCGAATTGTGAGATATGTTAAAAGGGAACCAGGTAAGGGTATTTTTTTTTATCTTGTGAGTCAAATTCTAGCCTAGTAGGTTGACTCTGACTGGCTAGTTGCATAGAAACTAGAAAATTTGTCACACATTTATGTATTATGCTAGTTTGTTTTGTCAACTATTATGCTAAGTAAGTCATTGATTTCTTGGAAGGTTAAAAAACAAAGTACAATTTCTAGGTCATCTGCTGAATCATAATATAGAAGTATGAAGTCTGCATTATTTGAATAAATATGGCTTAGAAATTTGTTAGAAGAGTTTGGTTTTCGATAGTCTAAACCTCCTATTTTGTATTGTGATAATAAGGCAACCATTCAGGTTGCAAATAATCATGTTTTCCATGAAAGAACTAAACATATAGAAATATATCGTCATTACATTAAGGAGAAATTTCTTGAGAATATTATTCAGCTTAGACATGTTAGAACAGTGGATTAATTGGCAGACATGTTCACTCAAGATTTGGGAAGTCAACAACATTACGTGTTATGTGGGAAGCTTGGAATGGTGAAAACATTTGGAGGATAGGGGAGATTACATGAAGATTGGTTCAGGAAAGGCTCCGCCTTGAGGGTAGTATTAAAACTAGATGTGCAAGCTGGATTATTCAGGGTTGTTTGTTTTGATTTGTATTCTTTATGGACCATTTTGAGGTTTGTTGTATTGTCTTTCTGTCTGGGTCGATTTGACTTCATTTACATGTTTTGGGTGTAAATAACAATTAGCTCCTTAGGGTTTTGTATTTAAGGGGGAGGAATTTTCATATGTAGGAATTAATTTCGATGAATCCCAATTCTGTTTGCTGCTTCTGCTAGGTTTTCTCTCTTGTTCGTGGTTCAGTTTTCATTACTCTAATCCTTTGTAAGCTCCATAATCAAAAAGTAATTTCCTTATTAGTCTTGCATGTTGTCATCTTGAATCCATGTTTGTGATGACATAGTAAGATTCAACTCTCGCTCTATTATTATTCAAAATGACTATCATAATCGTGTTTGATAACATGATCTCCCAAGACATTCCTATATGTTATTCCAATCCTTTATATCATCCCAAATTCTAACTTGAAAGTGGTCACATCCATCTCTTTATTATAATACTTGAATGTTCAGCCATTTATTACACCATCCTCAACATCAAAATGTAAAAGAGGTCTCTAAAGTTTTGCTTCCACAATGCTTATATTCTTCACCAAATTCAAGTTCTTCCCACGGATAATCAGTCTCATCATACTTTTTGTACTTGTGATGTATTCTTTCTTACAATAGACTCCTTAGTCCTTAACATGTTCATCAACATCCTTAACATTTGCAGCATTATCAACCTCTGCAGACTCTTCATCAACTTCCATTCTTTCCACATCACTCTCTTCAGTCTCATTTAATGGCTTCTTAGCTTAGCTTGTCTTTTATTTGACCCTTTACAATAATTGCAGCCTTCACTTTTACCAACTAAAATGTAATTATCATTTCTAATACTATCATCTAATTCACGAAGTTTAGATCTGTATGGTTCATCTGACACTGAATCAACAACTTAAGAGCTTAAAGTATCTTAAATTGTTCAGAACATCAGTTAATGAACCATTATTGTCATCGTCGTCCTCTAATGTGCATCTATCCATTTCACTCCTCCTATAAGTTAATGGAGTCGCCTTACTATGTTGTTTTATTTTCCTATTACTACTATCTATCACACTCTATTACTTCTATCTTGTGTAATAATTTTATTGTGAAGATATGTTAGAAATGGATCATTCGAGCACCCTTTTTTAAATTAATGGGGGCATAACAAACATGCATGTTACTCATTACTTAGCTTTATTACTTTTCTAAATCTTTTGTAGATCTTCCTCAACACTAATTACTTCAAGATTTATTTTGTGATCTCCAGTTAGTGATAAATATAAAAGGGGTCCATATGTTGAACCACTCAAATTGTTCTTTTTAGACTCATCAAAATCAACCATCTTATCGTATTTTAATGGTTAATAATAAAGTTGTAAATGAAGTACTTACTCCTTATTCCTAAAAATTACATTTGAAGAACAACTAATAAAATTTTGATAAAACGAAAAGGATAAAATCAAATAAGGGAGGTTCAGTTTACTTTCTCAAAACATAAAGCAAAAAAGCGAAAGTGGGATATAACCATCATTGTGTAAATCAGTTTTAAAATAATACTTCTTTCTCACATAATAGCTAGACGAATTAATTGATAGTTAATTAATAATATTTGATACTTATTGTATCTCTTAACCTAAAAATGTTGTATTAAAATCTAACATCAAAATGATAAAATGTATGAATCATACAACTAATCATAATATGACATAAGTTTTTTTAGAAAATACAGATATATGATGATCGCCCATTACTTTAATTTAAGACTATTATTATTTTACTTTTATACCATATTGTTTTATAAAATTAAAAACAAAACAAAATGGAACAATAGATTACCTTGGAATTTTTATTTTTAGTTGTTAACAATAATATTTTATATTTTAAAAAATAGTTTGAATAAATGTATTTAAAATTCAAATTTTTAAGTAAGTATCTATTTTTTAGAAGAAAATAAATATAACTTCAAAGGTTAATTAATAAAATTTATAATTTATGATCCTTAAAAAGTACTAAAGTAGTAGGGGTCAATCTGATCAGATCGAGATAGTGTTTTGCTATATATTTAGTCTGAATTTTCTCGACACAAAGAATCGATTAAAATCGTACAAGGAAAAATAAACCATAAACCGACTGTTCATATCACGAATTTTCAGCCCGTATTTTCAGTTTAAATAAATAAGTACACATTCAAATAAAAAAAATAAGCATTTAAAACCACCTTAAATAACAAAACAGTTCAGCTGAACAATATTTCTATAACTTTCTACTAAAACAGATTGAATAACGGGATGTTTGGAGAGTCTCGGACCGAGGGGGCCAAAGGAGGAAGCTTTGGCTGAAATTGGGTGATTGTAGGCGAGGTTTGAAGGAATGGAGCAAAGCTCGTTTTGGAAACAATATGAAGGAGATGGCGAGGGCAAAAGATAGATTGAAAGTCATTGGTATTGCTCGACCGACCAGTGAGAATGCCCGTGAAGAAGTCGAACTAAAGGATCACATTAAGGAACTTTGGAAACGTGAGGAGATATATTGGAAGCAGAGGTCGAGGATCAAGTGGCTACACAATGGGGACCGAAACACTACGTTTTTCCACTTGACTACCACGACTAGAAGAAGGCGAAACCAAATTTCTCTTTTGCAAGCTGGAAATGGGACACAATTACGTTCGGAGGGCGAGATTGGAAGAGAAATTTGGGAACATTTCAATAGAGCTCTCCAAACTGAACACGATGGTTATGATGAAGATATCCTAGACTGCATGCCGAATTGTGTCAATGGGGAGATGAATGTTGAATTGACCAAGGAGATTACTATGATGGAGGTGAAATCGGCGGTTTATCAGTTGGGGGGCAATAGGGCACCGGGTCCTGACGGTTTTCCGGGGTTGTTCTATCAAAGGAACTGGGAGGTAGTGGCTCTGGATGTGTTCAATGCGGTCAAAGCCTTCCTCGAAACAGGTATATTTCCTCTGTCCCTTAACCAAACCGATATCACTCTTATTACAAAAAAAACTAACCCCATATGTGCTGCAGATTTTAGACCGATTAGTCTCTGTAATTTCATTTATAAAGTCATATCGAAGGTGTTAGTCAATCGACTAAAGGTGTTCCTTGCAGATATGATAACCCCATTTCAGAGTGCTTTTGTGGCAGGTCGCCTTATTCAGGATAACATTGTGGTTGCGCATGAAGTATTCCATCACTTGAGATTGGGAAGAAACAGAGATGGAGCTGAGTGCGCAATCAAACTGGACATGCAAAAAGCGTACGATCGGGTTGAATGGGAGTTCCTCCTAAAGAGCTTAGAGAAGAGGGGCTTTGGAGAGAAGTGGATTGGATGGATGAGAGCGTGTATAACAACTCCGATCTACCGGGTCATGATTAATGGGGAGAGAACGGATTACATCCGGCCAACAAGGGGACTTAGGCAAGGTGATCCACTATCGCCCTACCTGTTTATCCTTATGGCGTATGTGTTGTCACGGCAGGTTGAAATGGAAGTCACGGAGGGGAGATTACGTGGGATCATAATGAGAAGAGGTTGCCCGGAAATACATCATTTGCTATTTGCAGATGATTCCCTCTTTTTCATCGAGGGCACGATTGACAATGCGACACACATTAAGGAGGTCATTGGGAAGTACTGTAAGAATTCGGGCCAAAGAATAAACGAATCAAAGTCGAGCTTAACTTTCAATAAAGGTGTGGATGGTGCTACTAGAGGCGCTATAGAGGATGTATTGGGCATTGCTAGTACGAACGACCCGGGTAAGTACTTGGGTCTTCCGACGGTCTGGGGGAGATCAAAGAAGGAGGCATTGGGATATCTCAAAACCAGAATAAGGGACAAACTTCATGGATGGAGAACCAAGACACTTACTCAAGCGGGGAAGGAGGTACTCATAAAGGCGGTTATCACGGCGATACCTACGTATGTTATGAGTATTTTCAAACTCCCCAAAACATGGTGTTCGGAGATCAATGCAATGATTGCGCGGTTTTGGTGGGGAGGGGGAGAGGATAAGCGGAAAATGCATTGGAAACGGTAGGAGGTTTTGGCTAAGACTAAAGGAGACGGAGGTATGGGGTTTCGAGAATTGGAAACTTTCAATGTAGCCTTACTTACGAAAATGGCGGATAGAGCAAACAAAGACCCGGGTGCGCTTTGGGTGTCGGTTTTGAAGGGGCTCTATTACCAATCGGGTGACATACTCTCGGCGCGTAAAGGGGGCCGACCCCCGTGGGCGTGGGCAAGTCTAGTGAAGGGTCGTGATGTCTTAGCCAAGGAGGGGATATGGACAATTGGCGATGGGAATACAATCAGGGCAGCACAGGATCATTGGTTATATAACAAGGTTGGGTTTCGGGTGGATCAAACCGAGGCATGGAGTCTTAATCAGGAGCTCAGAGTGGGCCATCTGTTCGATGCTTCCAGCAGACGATGGAACGAAGAGCTGCTGAGATGTCTGGCCACACCAGAAGACGTCCTGCAGATACAGAGCATCCCGATCCCGACCCATGCGAAGAAGGATGCCATTGTGTGGCCCTATACAGATAACGGTCGGGTCTCTGTGAAGACTGCCTATCATAGGCTGATGGAGGTTACAGAACGGATACAACCAGATATCCATCGACATGGAGCGCGAGCAACAACGGTTTGGAGCTCTGTTTGGAAGGCAAAAGTGGCGCCAAAAATCAAAACCTTTGTCTGGAAGCTCTTAACAAACTCGGTTCCTGTTATGGCAAACCTGCGAAGGAGGGGAATGAATGTTGCGGACAGCTGCCCATTGTGTGGACAATGTGAAGACGTTGAGCATATGGTCTATAGGTGTGGGTGGACGAGGCCAATCTGGTTCGGGATCCTGGGGTTGAGAGATCAACATCAGGGCAGGGAGAACATAATGTATTGGATTCGGGACAGGCGCGATGAACCAGGCCTGTCGCAGCTTCTGCAGGATCAACGTTGGAAGCTCTGTCTGATCACGGCTTGGAAAATCTGGAATGCTCGGTGCAAGAAGGTGTTCGAACAACGGCAGCCAAATCCTGTGGAGGTGATGGAAGCGTGCAGGCGCGAATGTGACGAACTGGCGCAGACAAACCGACAATCAGATCATCAGACACGGATGGAGCATCGGAGCAGCTGGGCGAAACCTGCAACTGGCTGGATAAAAGTTAACTGCGACGCCTCGTGGAATCGAGCATCAAACACGGGCGGATTAGGGGTCATTGCAAGGGACGAGTCCGGGCAGCTTGTTGGAGGTGCAAACTGCAGACAGCGAGGGTGGAACATCGACATGCTAGAGGCAGAGGCTGTGCTGCTAGGTGTGCTTTTAGCTCGGGATATGCAGTGGGAGAAGGTCATTTTCGAGTCTGACTCGGAATCGATCATGGAACAAATTATGGACAGAAAATCAAACTGGAAGTTCGAGGTGATTTGTTCGGAAATTCGCACACAAGGGCAAGCTGCATCGAGTCGATAATTTGGTCAACCATTAGGCGTACGGCTAACGAAGGCGCTAATTGGATTGCCAAACAATCTAGATTGGGAGTGCGACTACATCATTGGGTGTCACAACCCCCACTCCCGTTAATTATCATTTTAAGTAGAGACTGTAATGGTTTGTGTGATACTGTGATTACCGTTGAATGAATGAAGTACTCATGTTTTATGTTAAAAAAAAAAAAAACTAAATTAATATTGTTTTGTATTAATTATTATATCAAATGTATAAATACTAACATTCTGTCTGATTCTTTGAACCAAACAAAAAATCCAACCCAAAATAATTTTAAAAAACGATAAAAAAAACTGAACTGTCTACTTTCGGTTCCATTTTTCTCACAGTTGACTTTCACCGTTTTTTAGCCATTTACCATTTGACCCGTTTAAAGTAGTCTATATATAAAGGTTCTCTTTTTATAGTATATATATAAATATTGGAAACATTAAAAATATAAATTGTCATGTAATAAAATAATATGGCATGTGACCGACCCTCATGAAGTAAAATTTAATTAAATCACACCAATATTGCATTCCCACAGCCAGAATTAAACAATCAGAATCAGTAAATTCAGGATTCTTCCTAAACCAATCTTCTTTGTTGGATAATCGATCCCGGACCCAAAGTTAAACTGATACTAGTCCGGACTTATTTAGAACTGAGAGGAGAATAACAAAAATTAAGAAAATGGCACACAACCAACCATGAACTTGTTTACATTTAATCCTATCCAGATAGAAAAGCTTCTGAAATGAATCATTTATTCGGCATAAAGTTCAGAAGAAGCAGTAAGTCCAACGCTTCTTCATCACTGCCTAGTTTATAAAACATTATCAAAGGATTGAACCCTGTCGCCGAGCATTGGCCTCAACAACTTAAGAAGAAAAAAAAATAACGAAACAGAACAAGCTTCATGCTATCAATCTTTTTCATAAATTTCATTCCAACCGGGAAATGACAAGTCTGATGGATCAGTGATGGTGGTCGTGTTCGTCATCACCATGACCATCGGGAGGCCCTCCAGGTCCCACCACTTCCAGCTGAAATATAATGTACAGCTTCAGGTTACTTTTTCAATACTCATAATATAAACTATTCAATAAGCCCTACCCAATTGGCTTATCAATTAGTATGTGTCATTTGTGGAGATGAACATTGAAACATGTAGTATTTAGTAGCCATGCTCATCACTTATGTCAGCAACTTACCACAAAGTACTGTGAACACACAGGGCATTCATGCGGTGTGCCTTTCTCCAGCCAAAACCAAACGACATCATGCTCGTCCTCTGAATGAAATCAGTCCAAATATATTTGCTTTAATGTGCCACATAGAAATTTACTACGCTACTTTTAACAAATAGACTATCATTAACGTTGTTGAAGAGATGGGTACAAAAGATGATAACTTACCGTCTTCACCACCAGGGCATCCAACTACTCTCTTGTCATAGTAGGACTTGATAACTGCAGGAGATTCCTGTATGCAATGGAGGAAGGTATAATATCAAGATAGGGAAGTCATGTTTAAATAAACTCGCCAGCTATTTTTTACCCTTGCCCCTAAGTCAAAGATGATACAACACAAAATAGATGTTCTTGCTCTAATATGAGTACTAATCTGGATACTTTTTCAGCACAGACAACACTGTCCAAGCAAATACATCTCAAGAAGCAACAATGCATGCATGCCATTACTTTACTTTGTTTCTAGAGATCTGTATTCAGATTTCACGAGATGATACAAACTATTTACATTGCAAAATGGTATACTTTATTCCAGTGTTTTTTACAGTAGCCTACGTTCAAAGTAAAATATCACCTAAATGAAACTCCAGACTCCATCCTAAGGTCCAACTCTAAAGGAAACAACCAAAGGCAGCAAATACGAGTCCTCAAAGAGAGAGGAACCCTGCATCTTCAGAATACAACGTCAAATTGAAATTAGAATGTCAAATTGAAATTAGAATCTCAAATTCCACAATGACATACAAAAAGTTAAGTACATTATAATTTTGATATTCCAGAATCATCATTGCAATACATAGTGAGGCGGGATTAGAATGTTTAAAGAGCATCAATAATAATGTTAGGAGCGGAATGTAAAAGATGCTGCCTAGCATGTACCACTATATGTAGAATAAATTTTAATGCACACAAGGCTCACAACTTACTGATTGGGACATGAAAAGTACTAACCTTGGTACCAAACGGACCAACAGGATGGTTTATGTCAAGAATATCTCTCCCCTGCACAGAAGAGTAGTCCATATATTCAGTCAAGACATATCTACAAGATCACTTTCTAGACAAATTAAATACGGAAATCAAGATTCAGAACCATGTTGGACCACCAGTAGGGGAAAAGTATAAATAAGAAAAACAGATGCTAACCTCAAGCTCAGCTTCAAGCTCTTCTAGCTCATGTCCAGTAGCAATGGGCATCACATCTTCAACCTTCTTCACCGAAGCTAGCACAAAACCAAAAAAAATGCAGTGAGAATTCTATATACAAAGAGAACAGCTGTTTTACATCCACACAAAAAGAGTTCTACATTTCCAAGCGTAAATGATAAATCTCTTTACTAATCCTCTAAATCGGCAAAGAACATTCCGAACTCAAACCACATTGAATCAAATCGATCTTGTGAACTGCATATTCAGCAATTTATATCCATAAAAAATCAAAACCGTATGACCTAAGCTCGATCAATCGTGTGATATAGGGGCTTAAAATCATTAACAATTAACCTCCAGACAAGAGGCACGCGAAGCTAGCAGCACAATGAAAGACTTTTACGCACACAAGTACAACTTCATCAATGCGATCAAACAAATATTGAGCTCAATTCGCCTCACATTTAATGAGAAGGAATTTCAGAAAAATAGGAAAAATACCGGATTCAGCGCTGTAGAGGCGAGAGAAAACGGAAGAAGGGGAAGCGTTCCATCGTCCGATAAGTGACCGAGTGGTGATGATAGAAGATCGGGGAGCGGCGGAGGCAGCAACTGCTAGGGTTTTCAGATGTGAAAAGACGAGCCTTCTCCACATGGTGGTGAGCGGCAGCCAATCGTGCAGTGAGGCTCTGTGTGTTCTGATCTGAGGTCGCACCTGACCCTGCGGTGGAAGATCGATTAGAAGCTCTGAACTTTTTCTAGGGAGATCCTGCGTTTCTATCTATATAAACAAGCCCAATGGAAAAGGAAGGAGGACGAAAGAGTCTTTACTCACGCGATCAAGAGCTAGGCACGTGCCTGAACTCATGGTAAATATAGGCCAATATGGTTGGTTGCAGTCTTATCAGAACCGGACCTGCGGTCCGACCGGGAACCGGACCCCTGTCCGGTTTGATTCAGCTAAAAGACTGAATTGATTAGTAACAGTATTTGAACCGGATTGGACCGGACCGTTTTTCAAAAACCGGTCAGTTTCCGGTTCTAGTTTTTTGGGGGTTTAAAATTTTTTGGGGGTTTTCTTCGATTTAAACCGACTTCTTCGATTCGCCCGAGCAACTTCAACCGGTTGTCTTCAAGTCTAGGTTTTAATTCCAATTCCAATTCATTTCGGCCATTTCAAACCTATTGTGTTTGATTTTGAGACTATTGTGTTATGCATGTTCAAAGTTTGAGGTAATTATGTTTAGGGTCGGCAATGGTGTGGTGAAAAACCCAAACCATGGTTATAACTAGCACTGTTTAATATGGTTAACCGTACCATTATGGTGCGGTGCAGTTATGATGATGAATTTTCTACCCATAGTGGTTATGGTATTTGAGTTATACCCATTGTTATAACCATGGTTATTATATAAATATAATGGCATGTTCTTTTCACAAGAATGAAAAAGGAATTCGGCTTATGGATTCCGTAAGAAGTTGTTCTTTTCGCGGAATTTCCAAAATTTGGCTTACGGATTCCGGGCGGGGTAGGCTTATGGATTCCGGGCGGGGTAGGCTTATGGATTCCATCCAAAAACCTCGGAATTCCTAAGTCGAGCGCGCTAGGAATGAGGAATAGGAGGCGAAATGACTTAAATGCCCTCATAAGCTTGGCTTAAGGTTGAAACTACCCTTCTCTGCTTCTCATTCAGACCGAAGCTCTTCTCATCGTCTTCACTGGAGCTCTTCCTCTTCTAATCATGTTCTTCTCCTCGTCTCCTCGTCTTCAACCATCCCTGCTCAGGTATGCTTCGATTCCTCGTGACGATTCTTCCTCAGCTATGCTTCGATTATTCGATTCCTCTTCACGAACACAGAATACGAATTGATGGGTTCTTCATGAACCCAGAATCAATGATGGGTTCGTGATGCAGAGATGCCTTCCTGGTTTTGATTGATTCATTCTTGAGAAATACGAATCATGGTATATTCTGGTTTTGATAACTTGATCATTATGCTGGAATTTGTTGTTTTGTGCTGAATTCTGGTGTTCAATCAGTGATGAATTCTGTTTTGCTGTTGAGACAAAGAGTGGAGTTGAAAGGTACAGGTGTGATTGGTGTTGAATGGTGCAGGTCTGATCGACTGAATGGAGTTGAATGATCGACTGAATGAATTTATCTTGTTGAATGTTCGACTGAATGGAGTTGAATGTCGATGTTGTTTTTCTATTGAATTCGTTGTTTGTTTGTTTGTTGAATGATGTTGATTCAGTTGAAGTTCATGATATTGGATTTGGTTGAAGTTAATTCTGTTGGATTCGTAAAATCAATTCGATTCTCGAAGCTTAACCACTTTGTATAATTGGATTCATAATATACAGTGAAGATCAAATTAATGATATTACGGTTCAGATAAATATAAATTCAATGGTTTGTGAAAAAAATAATGAATTTAGATTATAATGGACATTAATTAAACTATTTACTAAAATTAATTAAATTGTTAACAAAAATATTTAAAGTTTTTTTTATTAAATATTAGTTAATTATATTTAAGTTTTTATTATTTTTAATTTTTAAAATTAATTAATACAAATTATATGTATTATATACTATACATATACAATGAGGGGCAAATATGTCATTTTATCACATTCCATTCCCTTTCCATGTACAATTCCACCAAAGAAACAACATAATTCCTTATTCCATTCCATTCCACCAAAGAAACAACTTCATATTCTTATCTCCTATTTCTTATTTCATATTCCTATTCCTTATTCTGAATTCCGTGAAAGAAACGACCCGTAATATTTATTTATTATTAATAAACTAATTTATATAATAAATATAAATTATATAATTTAAAATTGTTGAAGATTAATGCGCCAAAGTCCAACGATGGTAATATAGATTGATGTATTTTTAAAATAAAACTTTCGATCTTTTATTATATTACATGTGTGGAATGAATATGGGTATACGGGTAAAAGCATGGTTAATAACCATAGTTATTTTAATGGTTATGGTATTGAAAATTATACCCATAATGATTATGGTTATTGTTATGGTATGTGATTTAAAAATATAGTATGGTTATGGTATTTGTCATACCCTGACCTACCCTAACCATCGACAACCCTAATTATGTTATGTTATATTGTGTTTGAGAGTAATGTGTATATTTGAGATTATGTAGTTTGTGTGTGTTTGAGACTACGTAGTTTGAGGTAATTATGTGTGTGTTTGAGACTATATAGTTTGTATTTTCAGTTCTTTTTTAATAATGAATAGTGAACCGCACATTAAACCGGGTTCGCACGGGTTGAACCAGGAACCGGCCCCCTCATCGGTTCGTGGTCCGGTCCGGTTTTGATAACACTGGTTGGTTGGTTTTACATGGGTGTCAACTTTTGACCCAACTAATGGATGATCTGGTTAATTCGCCCACAGATTGTGTTTGGATTATACATTTTGATCCACGAGTCATTTTGAAATGACCCATAGATAATCCTTAAAAAACCGGATCGTGTTTGGGTCAGAGGCTTTAACTCATGGATCAACTTGTGATCTATTGAAATTATATATTATTAAATAATCAATCTGTTAGAATGGGTCAGTCCATATGCAAACTTTAGTGGCTCCCCTAATGGGCTTCAGCTCACGACCCTACCTTCAAAAACAAAACACCGAAGGCGAACATGTGAAGTGAAATAACCTACCTACAACACTTGAGGTGCATTCAGAGACTCAAAATACTCAAAACATTGAAGTGAAAAAACAAAACTCTCCAAACGACAAACATAGCGAACAGAGTAAGTTATTCAATCGGTTGATCTTGAACACCGAAGTGAACATGAATGATAAGGTAAGGTTTTTTGTTCATCTGTGTTTCATCCCTCGCAAGGGAAGTTCATCTTTCTTCGGTTGTTCATCTCTGTTTCTCTATTTTATGTTCATCTCTGTTAGGTTGTTCATTTGATTGCTTGTTGTTCGTTCGATTTGTTGTTCATTCGATTACTTGTTGTTCATTCGGTTGTTTATTCTTGATCTTGAATGACTTGGTTACTTGCTTCGACGGTTTATTTTGTATCTTCGGTTCTTCGTTCGATTTAGGGTTTAGGCTTGCTTACTTGCTTACTGGTTGTATCAAACGAGTCAGTTTGACCCATGCATTTATGAGTATTATTGCTGAAGGGTCAGTTTGACCCGCGGGTTGACCCACCAACCCGTGGGTCAAGTCTGAGTTACGAAACTTGGCTCATACAAATAGACGGGTCGTGTTTGGGTCACACAATTTCTGACTCATGGGTGACACGACCAACGGTCGACCCACATACACAAATTGACATCCCTATTTACAGGTAGCCAGGTCAGACAAGGCACTTTGTTCGGTAAAATTTATTACTTGAAAAAATTACGGTGATTGTTGCAAGTAAAAATAATTTAATAATACCATATTATCTTTAATAATAATTCAATTAGAATCACCCACTAAACATATTAAGCCTTCGTCCCTTATTCAAATGATATCAGGTTTGATACTTGAAAATAAAAAATAGGGTTAATAGCTCCAATGGTACCATATGTTTGGCTTATGTGATCGGATGATAATGTATGTTTTCTGATGTAGTCAAATGGTCAGTTATGTTTGGAAGATGTTGTCTTATGGTATTCTTTTAGTCAATCGTTAGATTTTTCTATTAAATGGTTCATGTCAGCACCACGTCAGTGCCACATCAGCGCCACGTAGATATATAATATAATATTTAATTTAAAAAATTAAAACAAATAGGAAAATTAAAACAAATAGAGAAAAAATATGAAAAAAATTATAATTTTTTTTAAAACTTTCTATATTAATAAAAATTATTTTTTATTAATTTATTTTTTAAAAATTAATTGAAAAAAAGGAGGTTCGACCCTTGGGGTCCAATTGACTCAGCCAAGAGTCGAACCTTGGTTTGGGTTAGACCCCCACCAGGTCGCCTGACCTGGGCGGAACTCAGCCCAGGGTTCGACCCTTGGCTGGGTCAATTGGACCCCAAGGGTCGAACCCTAGCTTTTCGATTTTCGATTAAAAAAAAACTAAATGAATAAAAAATAATTTTTATTAATATATAAAGTTTATTTATTTTTCTGATTTTTTTATTTATTTTTATTTTCCATTTGCCACATCAGCATTCCGTTAGTTAAACTTGACGGCAACAGTAATTTGGACTAAATAACAACATTATGAAAACATAAGGTACCAAGAAACAACATAGGGGTATCATCCGATCATATGACCCAAACATATGATAGCATTGAACCTATTAACCAAACAAAATAAAATAAAAACTAATATTTTATCACTTACAAATTGATGCAGTGAAAATGAAAATTATTCATATATACAAATCTTATTAATTATATGTTTTCATTATTTAATTAATTGTTTTTTACCAATATTTAGTTAAAAAATTAACTTACTTGTAAAATATAAATAGAATAAAGATATTTACTTATAAATAAAAAAATATTGTACAAACGTTTATACAAAAAATGAATATCGATTTTTCTAGAATATAATTAGTTGTTCAACTTTATTTTAAGAAAAATAAATATGTGTAATTCATTGAGAAATTTATTTAAAGACTAACAAATATATTAATTAGTGGTTGTGTTCTCTTCATCTTCTTAAAGTTTATATAAAATAAATAAAGAACTGCATATTAATTGTATTCAGAAAATATATTTATTTTACAGCCTATTCATTTTGGCTATTTTTTCCAGTATTTTATAAATTACTTAATATTATGTTATCACGTATTTTTTTTTTTTTTTTTTAAAGATGAATTTTATGTATTCTAATACTTGGATTTAAGAACTCCATAAACATTTTCTTATAGAATTTTATGTACACAAAGGTATTATACAGTGTTATCAGAACAGGACCGGACTGGCGGTTCGATCGGGAATCGGACCCCTGTCTGGTTTGGTTCAGATAAAAGACTGTTTTGCAAATGAACAGTATTTGAACCGGGTTGAACCAGACGATTTTTGCAAAACCGACCGGTTTCTGGTTCATTTTTTAGGACCGCAGCTTCAGCACCACAACACCACCGTTCTAGCCGTAGCATCACATCACGACAACACAAAACCGTGAGCGATATGCAATACCTTTTGTCGAGTCGAGACCAATCTCTCTATCTTTTTGACATGCCTCTAAGGAGAAAGAGGAGCTTCGTTTTCCTTCTGGAAGCTACTTTCCGAAGGTTAATGAGATAATATGGAAACTTGAACCAGGATAATACCCACACATATCAGTTCTCCTTCTCTTGGCAGAATCAGTTAGCCTCTTCACTTCCTCAAGCAAATTATAATCTATGATCCAATTCAATCAATCCAATCAGTGACACGTTTAAACAGTCAAATGAAGCATCCATATAATAATTTTCATGACAGGACATTGTCAATGCAAAACTCGTACTAGAGATGATGAGATTATCGTCGAACTGAGAGAGAGCAACAATCTGAGCCAAATTTCGCTTCCCTGTGCAGCTGGTGCGTTGCTTATGAGCATTGAGGCATGAGAGACTACATGAGCAGACGGAGCATGCAGGGCACTTATACTTCAGAGGTTTTTTCCTTCTAAACAGTGAACCGCATGTCGAACCGAGTCCGATTGAGTTGGACCGGTCAAATCGGGAACCTGCTCCTTCGTCGGTTCGAGAGCCGGTCCGGTTCTGATAACACTAGTATTATAAATAGCTATCTATAGAATTTTATTTATTTATAAATAGGTATCTATTTATAGGAGCTTATAGAATTTTATAAATAGTTTCTATAAATAGGTATCATACTTGGAGCTTATAGAATTTTATGTACAAATAAGTATCTATAAATAGGACCCTAAATAAACTTAAAAACTATTATAAACTAAGAACTCCATAGAAATTTTCTATAACTTACGACAATTATTTAAGTACTCGAATTATCTAGGCAATTTAAATCCTATTATTCTAGATATATCTAAACTTAAGTCTTCTTTTTCTAAGTTAGTACAAGTTTCAGCTCTTGGTCCATAAACATTAGTCCAATGATAGTCAATGTTGCCCAGTGTTATCAGAACCGGACCGGTGGTCCGACTGGGAATCGGACCCTTGTTCGGTTTGGTTCAGATAAAAGACCAATATGCAAATGTACAGTGTTTGAATCGGGTTGAACCGATCGGTTTTGCAAAAAGCGACTGATTTTTTGAAAACCAATCGGTTTCCAGTTCATTTTTGGGGATTTTCCCCCCTTAAACCCATTGTTTTTTTCGGTTTAAACCGATTGGTTTTATTCTGCACAACCAACCGGTTTTGAAACTAGGTTAAGCTGGTTGAAATGACCGACCAGTCATTTGAGACCATTGTTGAAATGATCTACAAGTACTCCATTCCCACACCAAAGGATTAGTGCAGTAAATGATTGCAGCTGGGTGTCAGTTTCGCTGGTGGATACGTTGCTGGTGTCTTGGGTGTTATTGTTTCTCACCCAGCTGACAACCTCATTTCCTTCCTCAACAACGCCAAATGAGCAAAATTCGGTGATGTGGGTTCTCATCTCCTACTAACAGACTCCTCTCAGTTCTTCTTTTCGCTTTTTTTTTTTTATGTTGATTTGAGTTTTATGATGACTAACCCTTCAATGAGAGCAGACTGTGAAGAGAGAAAGAAGAGGTAGAATGGAAGTTTTTTTTTTGTGATGATTAGTTTAGGTCTTTAGGAGAGACGTTATTGACTTCGAAGGAGAAAAGTGCAGTTTGATGGGGTCTGTGGGGGATAGATATATAGTAGGAGAAGCCTAAGTGTATACATAGAGAGAGAGAGTTGGAGAGGAGGAAACAAAGTCAACAGGATTTGGTGTCGTCCTTTCATTCAACGTATCACCCCTGCGACCTTACTACCTACGTGTCTGTTTGTGCTTAAAGTAGTTTGTAATATTTGTTTTATAAACATTGAACCACACATTAAATCGGGCTCGGTCGGGTAGGACCGGATGAACTAGGAACCAACCCCCTCGCCGGTTCGAGGACCGGTCGAGTTCTGATAACACGGATGTTGTCTTCCAACACTTCCCCCTCACCATTGTCTTCCCCCCGATATTATCTTTTCTTCGTATTTCTTTTCGTCAATGTTGGAATTTGATCAATAACGCTCGGGATTCTTCGGTCTTACTTATTTGTTTCGATTACATATTTTCTTCTCACTAGATCTAGCTGTGCTTCTATTTCTTGATTCAAGTAGTGCGTCTCTATGAATTTTCGGATTTTTTCTCACGAGTTCCTCATTTTTTGACGTTGTTAACTCCACATTTATATGGCCAACATGATCTTCCATTAGCTTTTTCTTTCTTCGAAACTCTTCCTTTTAACTTTCCATGTCAAACTCTTCCATGTTAAACTCTTCCTTCAAAACTATAACTAAGTGCAAAACTCCAACTTGAACATGTTGGTTGTGTGAAACTCAAAGATCAACACATTTTTTATATGGAAAACATACACCGTCCAAGCCGCCCGTGTTTGACCACTGTCCAACCGAGCCGTCGTTTGACCACCATCCAATCGAGTCGTCCATGTGCAACATGTGGCACCGTCCAACCACCCATGTGCACCGTCCAATGCGTTGTCTTGTTATGCACCGTCCACATGAACCGTTCACATATTAATTAGGCTCCACTGTAAACACCTGATTTTGGCTCGGGATAAAAATACCGTAGGAGAGGAATCGAGATTTGAAATATATATATAGTATATATATATATATTTGAAAACTAAAAAAAAAAAAAAATTAAATAATAAAAAAATAATAAAAAAAACAACAGTGGAAAATTGCCTCTTTTCCACCGATTTTATTTTTTTATTATTAAAAAAAACGTTTTTTTATATTATTAAAAAAAAAGTTTTTATTAATTAATTAAATATGTATACAATTCTTCTATAAAATGGAGATGAATGATAGACTTCAAAGGGAAGGCTTCAAGGCTACGGTGGTGAGTTTGAGAGAATGAGAGAAAAAAAAAAGAGAGAAAAAAAAGAGAGAAAAAAGGTGAAAAATACCGATAATTATCGGACTCGGTTCCTCGTACGGTATTTTATCCTCCCATGAGTTAGGTATATTTCTCTCATCTTCAATATCATATTTTGTATTTTCTAAATGTGAAATAAAATTGAGAGTTTATATACATATATTATCTATTTATGTATAATATACTTGTTAATATATATATATATATGTATAATATATGTTTATATTATGTTTATGTATTACTATATATATTTATATTATGTTTATACTATTATATATATATGTATAATATATATTTATATTATGTTTATGTATTACTATATATATATCTATACGTATAATATATATTTATATTATGTTTATGTATTACTATATATATCTATACGTATAATATATATTTATATTATGTTTATGTAATACTATATATATCTATATGTATAATATATATTTATATTATGTTTATGTTATCTATTTATCTATATGTATAATATCTATTTATATTATGTCTATGTAATACTATATATATATATATTATGTATTATGTATAATATATGTATATTATGTATATGTGAAAAAAATTTCAAAATTGACTTAGGTCATTCCCAAACTTTGATGAAGGTTACAACTCGGTCCTTGGACTCTCGGGTCATTTCTGGGACGTTATCGAGTGTTATAAACCAAACCGGAAAAGTTTTGGGTCATTTGTGCAATTTTTGTTTTTTGTTTTAATTCAGCTCGTTTTTAAAAAAAATTACATTTTAATTTCTAAACTTTTCTAGACATTCCATGATTTCTCAAAATGTTACAAATAAGTCTAGAATAATTTTTGGGTTATTTTTGGAATTTTATCAAGTGTTACAAATAAATCTAGAATAATTTAGGGTCAATTCTGTAATTTTTTAAAAAAATATTTTCAGTTAAGTTATATTTTCTTTCGAAAATTACAATTTTTATTCCTAAATTTTTCTGGACATTCCATGACTTTTCAAAATGTTACAAATAAGTATAGAATAATTTTCGAGTTATTTTACAACTTTATCAAGTGTTACAAATAAGTCCAGAATAGTTTAGGGTCATTTCTACAATTTTCGAAAATATTTGTTAAATTCAGCTCAAATTTTTATAAATTGCATTTTGGTCCCTATATTTTTTTGGACATCCTATAACTTCTTAAAATGGGACAAATTAGTCCAACGAGCTTAATATTTTCAAAAATTATTCGTGCATGTTTTGACACGTTTAAAATGGCTCGAGAGTTAAACCATTTTCTTTCGAGCACGATTAACTTTAGTTCTCACTTGTTTATTTGAAATTAAAAAAAAAAAATTGTTTGTACATGGTTTGTTTAATTTAAAGAAAATGCATGTAGTTTTTTTGGGCCAGGCATGATTAAAACGGGCAATTCGGGCAAAATTGAAAAACATTTCAAAAGCAAATTAAAGTACCGAAAGGGCGGATTATAAGCTCGTGAGCTATTAAGACGTAATCAAACCCCCGAACTCTATTCTCTGGACGTAGACCTTTTTAAGCCCTAGGATGTAAACTCCATGTACCCTAGGCAATTTTAGGATTCCGATTAGCCTTCAATTAATCGGTGACGACTCTTTCAAATTTTTTCGGTCCGGTTGATGACCCCGCTCGACCGGACCCTTCGCTCGCCAAGACACGGCATTTTCAAAAACGAAAATTTAAAAATATTTTCCAAAACAGGTCGGGAAAAGTCGGATTCGACGTCCGACATCCACAACCTAACAATTCTCTCACTTGGAGACTGATTCAGTCACTAAAATAGTATTCTTCAACAAAGTCTTACGATCATCAATATCTTCACCGCATCATTTGTAGAATACATCTACTGAAGACCAACCGAGGTTTTGCACAACCTCAGTTTCCCAACATCAACACATTTCGTCGACATGTCTGCTAGATTCATCGCACCCTCTATCTTCTCTAAGCACAAGTCGCCTTCTGATATGTTTAGTCTTCGAATGATAGATTGGATTCTTCACCAACTGTATGGCACTCTGGCTATCCGAATACAAAATCTTTTGGCTCTGCTTCTTGCACAAATCTTCCAGATAATCTGCCAACCATATCATCTCCTTCCCAGCTTCAGCTATTGCCACGTACTCAGCCTCAGTTGATGAAAGAGCAACACATTTCTGAAGCCTGGACATCCAACTTACTGTTGTAGCACCTAGCGTGTAAATATATTCAGATGTGCTCTTGATCGAGTCCACATCATCACCAAGATCAGCATCCACAAAACCTTGCAGAATCACTTTGTCTTTGCCAAAACAAAGTGAGGTATTGGATGTACCTTGCAAATATCTCAGAAGCCACTTCAAAGCTCCCCAATGATCTTTCCCCGTATTCGCCATGTACCTGCTAACCACTCCTACTGCATGTGCTATGTCAGATCTTGTACAGACCATAACATACATCAAACTCTCAACTGCTGAAGCATATGGAACGAGTGCCATTTGCTTACGGTCTTCAGCTGTTTTGGGTGACTGCTCATTTGACAATTTTATGTGATTTGCTAAAGGAGTAATCCTGGGCTTAACATCACTCATCCTGAATCGGGCCAAGACCTTCTCAATGTACTGCTCGTGGGATAGACTTAAAGTGCAAGTAGATCTATCCCGAGATATCCTCATCCCAAGAATCTTCTTCTCTGCATCCAAATATTTCATCTCAAACACTGAAGACAGACTTGCCTTCAGATTGTTTATCTCTCTCATACTAGATCCTGTTATCAACATATCATCCACCTACAAGAGTAGAAATACATAAGAATCAATGTATTTCTTGAAGTGACAACACCAATCCTTTTCACTCCTGCAAAAGCCTCTCTTGCTCATGAAGGACTCAAACTTCTTGTACCATTGCATCAGTGTTTGCTTCAAACCATACAAACTCCTGTTGAGCTTGCACACCATGTGTTCCTTGCCCAGAACAACAAATCATTCTGGTTGATGCATATAGATCTCCTTGTCCATATCTCCATGTAATAATGTTATTTTTACATCCATTTTCTCAAGATGTAAATTCTATTATACAACAACACTAAATAGAATACGGTTAGTAGTTAATTTCACAACAGGAGAAAATATTTCAGCGTAATCAATACCTTTCCTTTGTGAATACCCTTTAACTACTAACCGAGTCTTGAACTGTCTTTTTCCATCTGATTCAACCTTGGTCATGAACACCTACTTGTTCAATAAAGCTCTTTTCCCTACAGGCAACTCAGTCAACACCCACGTGTCATTTTTCTCAAGTGAGTTCATCTCATCATCCATGACTTGCCCCCACTTGATTGAATCCTCTACCTGTAGGGCCTCATCAAATGACTATGGTTCCCCTTCATCAGTCAACAACAAATAATGTAATAAAGGTGAATACCTATCTGGTGCTCTGATGATTCTGGATGATCTCCTCAACACCTGCTCATGTGTCATTTCTCCACTACATATTCTTCAACAACAGTCTCTGGAGTTGTTTGAGTATCTTCTCTGGGTGTAGTCTTCTGAAACTCAAACTCAACTCTCACTTGCTTCGTAGTCTCTGAAACCTTCCGCTCTCTGTCTTATGCTGAATTTACAGAATTAGAATCATCTCCAGATTTCTGATTCTACTTCTTCTTTGGTTTTTTGCAAGTCGTCCGATAGTGCCCTTTATCTCCACAATTCCAACAAATCATGATGGCATTGTTCAAAGATTTTCCTCGATTCTTTCATTTTGATTGGCCATGTGAATTTTGGCCCTTCTACTTGCTTCTCCCCCTCCGGTCAACGCTGAGAGCACTACCTGATGAATCTCCCACTTCTCGCTTGCGAATACTTTTGCTAAGAACAACATATCGGATTTCATCGAACTTCAATTTCTCAGAACCACGTGAACTGCTAATTGCAGTAACGACAGTATTCCATGACTCAGGCAGAGATGACATCAAAATCAAGGCTTTGATTTCATCTTCAAAGCTAATCTTCACATATTAAACTTAGTTGACTCACAATCATATTAAACTCATTTATATGATCAGCAATAGATTCATTCTCACACATCAGTAAATTGAACAATCTACGCATCAAATATACCTTATTCATCGTAGATGGATTTTTGTACATATTTGATAGCGCCTTCAAAAGATCGACCGTCGTCTTCTCCTTGACGATGTTGAACACCATGTTCTTTGACAAAGTCAACCGGATCAACCCTAGGGCATGTCGATCTTTCGGCTTCCACTGCTCCTCCTTCATGGACTCTGGCTTCACCCCAAGCAAGGTTACGTGAAGATCTTTCTGGTACAGATAGTCTTTGATCTGCATCTTCCAGAAACCGAAATCGGATCCATCGAACTTCTCGATTCCAAGCTCCGAACTCTTCATTTTCAGTGCTCGTGTTGAATCTTCTTAGCTCTGATACTAGTTGTTAGGGTTGATTTCGCAACATACAAAAAAATGATGAAGAAGAACGAGAATTGAGAGAGATTTTACATGGTAACACCTCTTCGAGGTAACCTCCACGGCGGTTTCAATGTATTGATGATTGTTCAACTCTCTTTCAAATTGTTGCCTAGAATACATGGATGGAGAAGTATATATAGGCAAAACTATGACTAAGTGCAAAACTCCAACTTGAACATGTTGGTTGTGTGAAACTCCAAGATCAACACATTTTCCATGTGGAAAACATGCACCATCCAAGTCGCCCGTGTTTGACCACCGTCCAACTGATTCGTCGTTTGACCACCGTCCAACCGAGTCGTCCATGTGCAACATGTGACACCGTCCAGCCGCCCATGTGCACCGTTCAATGTGTTATCTTGTAAGGCACCTTTCACATGTTAATCAGGCTCTACAACCTAAAATCCATGTGGTGAATGATGTCATTCATCATCACTATAACTTCTTTCTCCTCCATGATGGTGAATAGTGGAGAATTGTCATCTGTCTCCGGTGAGATAGTGGTCACAATCTGAATCTACAATCCACTCATTTCCTCAATGTCTAATCGCAATAGCAAGAGTGATCTTGACTAGAAAACACTTAGACCATTCTTCACTTTCACTTGAGGTTTTAAACTTCACCATATTACTCTCTTTCGGTTTGGTACGATTATTTCTTTTCAAATTTCCAAACATTCCACCTCGGTAACACTTGAAACTTTGTTTGTTTGTTGACTCCGCATAGTCACCAATTTTTTTCCTAGTGTTATTCTCTTTCGCTTGAGTCACGAGCGCGCATTGACCATCCTCTAGCTTGATCCCAATTATTTACTTAGTCAATGACTCCTCTGAAACTAGAAGATTCTCGAACTATTCTAAGGAAAGTTGTTGAACTCAACCTTGAATTAACGTGAAAAATGGCATATAATCGGGACATAATTCCTGAATAATGCATCACTTTATTCACGAATTGATTGGCGTCCCCTGGGTTGAGAATAATAATATCTAAACACAAATTCTTAACGTTTAGAAAGAATTGTAAAATCAAAGATTCACCCTATTTTGCATTCGTCAAATCGATTTGCAACATTTGTAGTCGAGTCTTATTCTTCTTAATGTATAAGTGGTCTAGCGTCTTCCAGATTGAATTATTAGAGTTGTCGTGAGATATCCACAAATACCCCTGACGATATTGACCTCTTCAAGGCAAATTTCGCATTGGCATTCCTCCGCTTCTAACACTTGATCTCTGCACGATTTGTGTCAGTATCCTCAAGGGTGGTTGTGTCACTACCTCCAACAACATCTCATAAGTATTCACTTAAAAGATACTACTTCATGCAATACTTTCAAATCGGGTAATTAGACGAGTTCAGTGGCTCCATACCTAGTCCAATCACACAACTGATATGATCCATATTTACAATACTAAAGTTATTTTTTCCACAATAGTTTTTCGTATTGCTTTGCTGCAAGAGTGACTTAGATACCATGTAAAATAATGAAGTGTCTATTGCACTTGTTTAAGACCATACTTTACCAATAAGAGAAGAACTCGTATATATATACATATCTAACTCTAAATATGATATTTAGGAGACTCGCTTGATTGGTGATGCTTTTTGGTGGTTAGTTGTACAAATGACTCGACACATCTTTATATGACCCTAAATAAATCTCTAGCACTTACATAAATTTCTAGATGAAAAACTCCTAGAAAGTTTGTACAACTTACTACAATTATTTATTTAGTTTCTAGAATTATCTAAATTTAACTTTAAATCCTACTATTTTAGATATATATAAATTTAAACCTACTTTTTCTAATTTAATCCAAATTTAATGTCTTAATCCATAAATGTTAGTTCATGAAAGTTAATGTTATATTTGGACACACGATTTGAAGTGGTGGTCAACCCATATGCATGCAAATGCAAGTAGAACTTTCATTACAACTTTGAAAGTCAAATGAGGTAATTGGTTGATTGAATACAATGGCTACTACTGAATTAGCCAACTTTTTATTTATTACTTGAACGTATTTTCTCTGTTCAGCAGACCATTTCTACTAACTATAGTTTCGTTCTCTCCTTTGTGGCAATATATAACTAGGTAAAACTCTCTGCATGATGTGGTGATCTCTAACCACAGGATCCCTCAATGGTGACTGACCAATTTTCTGTTTCGGACACTAAGCAACTTGATATCATCAATCACGGGGCCACAGAGAGAACCTGAGTGATCACTCGCCATGGAGTAGTAGGAGCTCAAGAACATAATCCTGGTGTGGTTGGACACAGCCTTGAACTGTAGCTTCCCTCGTATGAATCCTCCCTTTCCCTTGGATGTATATGGAATGGCCACTGACTTTATCCCTGCATATGCCTCCACTGCCAAAGACCCTTGGCACAGGTTCTTACCATCACCTACTGAGAACGTGAGGACGTAGAGTTTTCCAGGTAGGGTGAGAACCACCTGAGCAAGGGCGCTCTCTTTTCCTGCAACGAGTTCAATGGCACGTTTTCCTTCAGGGACAGCATAGTGGGCAGAGTCAATGTATTTAACTGCTTTCAGGGACTCGACGATCCATCCGGGAAGAGGGCCATGTTGGTCCTCGATATGGGGAGGGATCAGGACTCCCCAGGATGTCTTAGGGAGGACAAAGGGACCTTCTTCGAAATTTCCATTCTTCAACAAATTGGCTGAGATGTAAGAGAAACCTATTATTATTATTACTTAATTTTGATGAATGATAAGCTTGTAAGGCATGGTTGTTGAATGAATTATATCAAAATGGTTGTAGCTTTATTTGTGACACATGTTGGTGATCTGATACCGTTTAATTTAAGAATATATGTAAGTATATATGGTTGTGAATATATAGCCGGTTACCTCCTGTGCGTTGTGGATTGTGCAGGATTTTCAATGCGACCGAATCAATGAGGGGTCCGCAAGCGGAATCCTCCTCCACGCCGGGGTTATGTATGGATAGATCCATGAGGTTTGCCTTGGCCTGGAACCCCCAAGAGTACGAATCCCATCCACTACTACTATACATAGTCTGCATGGGCAGGATCCCGGATTGTATAGTTCTGCTTGTGGTGTCGTACACAGAGACGTTGAGCTTCTCTTCCTGTGCGCAGCTGCGGGCAGCGCTGAAGGTAAGGGAGTAGAAGGTTCCCTTGGTGAGGTTCACCTTCTGTTTGATGAGAGCTTCATTCCCGAGCCTAACTGCGTAGGCACCTTCTGGCACAACCAACAGCATGTCTCCTTGCTTGTGTCCTGACTTGATATACTCAACGTAACCGGATAGATCCCATTTGGGGATGGCATTCTGGACTGTCACCACCGTGCCTTTCATCTGGGATGGATGAGGACCGTACTCGAAGTTGCCATTGGGTAATAAACCTGCACTAGTAAGTAAGTAAGTAAGGTAACACTTTACACTTGAAATAAATAACCCAAAGTAATTGACGATATATATATATGATGTCAATGAGAAACTTACCGTCGGTGAAGGAAGATGCCGCCGTGAAGAATGTCGTTGCAATGGTTATGGCCAATATCAATAAACTGCCCAACTTATAATGCATCCTTACGCAGAGTAGGGACAGACAGACGGACAGGAGAGGGAAGGTGGTGCGGTCGACAGAGGAGGAACGCAAGTGCAATGGATTTTATGGGATGAATTGAATGAGAGAGACACTGATTTTGGAGATATCAACATTTATGCCATTGCACAGAAACAAACCATAGGATAGGATGATGTGGATTCATTAATTTCTTATCCATAATATAACATAATACAAACGAGAATGAAAAATGTCATGTCATATCAATAGGTGAATCCAACCCCTTAAGTGTTCAATATATTTTTGGGTCCTTTGAGAAATAATTAAGTATATCCATCATCAATGTAATGAAACATGAGCTTCGTTCGATCGTGTTGATTCGGTCATAACAGGGTATTCTATTTTATTTAATAAGATGATAATTATGAGTGTACAAAGTCAGTTCGATGTGGATTCTAGCTTAGGTCGAGGTTTTTTTAGGGGAGGTCCCATGTACATTAATGTCCTTCTCTCATGCAGAAGAAGCACATGGACCTTCTCTCTTTAGTCGTCGCTTCTAGTAATTATATAATCTTTTAGTATATTAAGCCAGGTGTTTGTAGCTACGTTACTAATGTTGAGATTCTGAGCGGAGAACCACAAGTGCATATGTACATGAAGGTGTATTATGATCGGTCGATGGACTTTGTTTTAGACAAGTACATAGATATATAGATCCCTCAACCCACAAACGTGTATATATATATATATAATGATTCATCTTTATAGATGTTGGATATTAGGTTACACATCGATGCTCCGACACTTATCACAATAGGTTTTGGTCGATTATCTACGGAACCCCTCAATCAGAATCACAACCTTATTAGCGAACTACTGACAATTCAGGCGAAGGTCAGCCCTCAAGATTGTAACCTAAGTGTGTCGCTTCAACTCGAGATTAAAATCAAGTCTATTTGGGTACATCACTTTAATGATTCACCACGCGATCATATCCTCGTATTTAAATATAGAATTATAATTAATCAAGATATGCTCTACCATAAATGGATAAAATCTTGTTTTATACTCTTATAAACATTGTTACAATAAGCACACAACTAATGTTAACATTGACGTTAGGATTATGTTACTATACATTCTCTCATTAGACAAATTTACTCTGCATTACCATTACAGATACCCAATACTAATTTAAACATCGAAAAGAAACCTAGAGAAACCTATGACTTTTCCATTTTGCACGTGCTTATATAAACCTCTGACGAGTTTCACAACCACTTTCAGTACCTTGTCCAAACATTTGACACCATCTGTGGGAATCTCGAATAAAAAAATATGTAAAATCGCACAATAGTTAACAAGAGAAGCCTCCCCAAGCAACTAGAGAACATGTCCCTTATTACATCTTGTTACAACAAGGTCCACCTGAGCCCCCTTCCAATAGATAGCTTCATCATCAACTACATATCCAATCCATCTGCATTTGAAGGAGTCTTCGATAGACATTGGAATATGTCCATCTCGACCCATGACCTATTCTACGCAACCACTTCCAATACACTCGTCATGCTCATTCCCTTGAATTGGGGGCCAGGGTCTCATCACGCATGAGATGCTCACCGCTTTGGAGACGTTCATAGATTGTCCAAACGGTAGGCATCAACTTATCAAGGGACCTCAATGCAATCTCCCAACACCTTCTAGAGAGAGACCAGCCTTGTGCCTCGAACAAAGCAGAAGGCAACCTCTAGTATCTAGACAAACACTCCTACACAGTATGATCTTCTAGGAGCATAGACGCAACAAGGACTGAGCATTGCACTACCCTAGAGAAGTGTCCACCTTTGTTTTCCAAAACCATCGGATCAACTACTCTTCATCATTGGACAAGTCGAGGAATTAATTAACAGAAAGCTTAAAAGAGTTTATAGGAACGGTAATGACTGTCTTGAGGGATAAGGTCTCTCATCCATTCATCACTTCTTTGGTCTCGATCAAGATTCCCAAGGATGTAGTGGCGATATCAATCCCCAAATATAACGAGTATTCTCTCAACACTGCCAGACACAACCTCCTCATGGTTCTTCAGATTGTCGTCGCCTCTGTCAATTCCTGAGAAAACCTCAAGGTGAAATTCATACAGATGCACATGGGCAAGCACTAATTGTTAAGGAGAGTTCTCGCCCAAAATGATATAATACAAGAGGATATGGATCATGTGACGACTCAACTTCCCATGATGACACCCTAGTCAACATACATCTTATTCTTGAATGCCTCTGAAAGCATGGATTAGAGCAAAAAGGACCTCAAGAAGGTTGACTTTCATTTAGTCTAATTCACAGAAAGCGTGATTTACTCATAACGCCCATCAACCTCCCGTGGATCTTAACTCTTAAGCGAGGGATGGAAGAGAGTCAAATTGACACTCTTTTAATATTTGTTGATGCTTAGGCCTCCTAAAATGCAATTTTGGTTCGCACTACCATTAACATCAATAAGATAATCACCTCAGACTTTGAGTAACGATGTTTGTGAGGTTTAGAAGAGGATCATACCCAACAGTTGGAATGATACCTTTAACAGTTGGAATGATACCTTTCTTTGTATGATTCCCAAGTGTAACAACCTTAAATCTATTTCTCAATTCAGGCATATTAATCTTTGCCATTTCATTTACGAAGTAATTTAATAAATCCTTGTCAATAGCATTATAAAGTTTTTGGAAAATATCATCTTTCTCTTTCAAACTAGTTTTATTCCAGGTAGAATGGGCTATTATAATGTGGTTTTACTTAGAAAGGTAATCCAAAGGTTGCATGATCATTAAAATCGACATTGAAAAGGCTTATAACACATTTGAGTGGGAGTTTATCTGAAGTACCCTTCAATTGTTTTAAGTTTCTTAACAAACTCATTAAGTTGATCATGAGTTGTATCTCCACTACTATTGAGATTTTGTATAATGGGGAAAAACTTGATAAATTTTACCCTTCATGAGGTATTAGACAAGGTGATCCTATTTTTCCATATATATTTATCATTTGCATGGAATATTTATCATGAGTTGTATCTCCACTACTATCTATTTTACATAACTTTTGTGGAGCTCATTCCATAGTCCGACGAGAGTGGGACAATCTTGCTAGTTTCCTTTGAATGATTAGACCAGTTCCATTTGCTAGGTAACGGGGATAACTATCCAAGGAAATTATTTGACATTTTTCTTCCTCTACGCTCTATGAAATATTTGAAAAAAAAATATATAAACTCTCCCTTTTTAAAAATAATTTTTAACTAATTATGTTTCTGATTAATCTCTATCACATGCCAAGTTTTATCAAAATTCTCTACAATTGATTGAGAACACTAATTCCTTTAGTTCTATTGATGTTAGATGGCTCCCTCCAGAGCTGGGTTGGGTCAAAATCAATATTGATGGAGAAAGGGAAAATCAGAAAAGATGGGAACGAGTGGGGTAATCAAAGATAATATGGGTAAGTGGGTAGCCAATTTTTTAAGGAAACTCGAAACATTCAATAGTCTTGTCGCAGAATGTTAAGTCATCCGCTATGACCTAATATTGGCAAAGCATATGAGATCCAACTCAATAAATTTATCTGGAAACAGATGCCTTATTGACCCATAAACTTATCTATGATACCAACATTACAAATTTAAAATTAAAACTCATTATTGTGGATTGTAGGAAACTCAAGCTACAGATCGAGAGGATGAATTATAGATATACCTATCGAGAAGCAAATGCAGTAGCATATACTATGGAAAGCATGCCGATTGATCAATGTCAAACGTTCGACTTTCACAAAACACCATCTAGAGAAGCTACAAATGCGATTCTAAATGATATTGTTCCATTTATTCATTCGAGAGCTGTAAAATTTATCTAACTTCGTTTGTAGGTTCGATGTAGGTGCGCTTTATTGACTTTTTTTCAAAGATACACCCCAAATGAAAAGTAAACACCAAAATATCAACTTTTCAAAAAAAATACAAATTTATACCATTTGCGGGTAGAAATTCAGAAAAACCCTACTCGTGAATGTCATTTGCAGGTATGTATTTCAGTCGTACCCGCGAATGGCATTCGCATGTGGATTTTGTATAAATACTAGTCATTTCTCATGTAGTCAGACACGTTCAGTCTCCCGATGTAAATATTAATGTAAATTGCATGTTACTTAATTGAGAAACTAATTTTGAATCAATTGTTGTATGAAACTAATGCATATATATTGTTGTCATGTGCTAGAGTAAAGGAACGTCTGACGTCACTCCAAGAAGAACCCCCACCATATGTTACTCCAAGAAGAACAACTAGCTGCATGTAGATACTATAATTATTAGAAGAGTCCCAACTTACCTCATTGCACCACCCCATGAATACCTAGTGTTGCACGCACCCTAGAATGAACCTCTCCAGCACATCTACAACCACCAGTTATATGAAGATACTATAATTATTGGAATCTTTGATGATATATATACATTTTTGCCAATCAGAATATTCGATATCAATAAACAAAATCAGACAAGTCCCAAATACAAGTCATAGTCTTTTCTCAAAAAACAGAAAGCAGGGGTGAGGGTTGGATAACCCAATCGCTATGACACATCCCCGCTAGTGCTTGTTTTGCAACCCAATCTGCGCATTGGTTTGCAGTTCTTGGAATACATCTCCAAGTTAGACTTCTTATAAGACCTGCCAAATGGAGACTATTATGGATGATTGTATCTATACACCAAGACTTATCGATGCCCCGGATATGGTTGATCACCATTTCCACATCTCATTCGATTTCCACCGTCTCCCATATGTTCTCCATAGCTAGTTTAAATCATTCAAAAACCGCATTGGCCTATACGTACTCGAAACTATCCCCCGTATTGGCTCCGTGAAATCCTCCCACTAGCTCTCCATCAGAATTCCTAGCAACTACTCCTATACCTCCCCTCCCTGAAGCACTTGACTAAGTTGCATCGCAGTTGATTATAATAGTATTTCTATTCAACCTTACCCAAGTCTGTGTGGTACTGTTGTTCTGGACAGAAGAGGACGTTTGCTGTAAGATGTTTGATTGTTGTATAAGTGTCGGTTGCTGGGCATGGTGCTATTCCTCGAGCAAGTTCCTGATGTTGCAAATCACTCCCCTCGGGTCCGGTTGTTTCCCGTGGAACGTCATCTCACACCTAGCCTTCCAAATTGCCCAGCATGCATTAAGAGTGGTTCATCTGTTTTCAGACATAGCTTGAAATCTGCCACCTTCCGTGCTCCTCTTCTTGAGACATTCTTCTATAGTGTTACACTAATCCTTTGCGTCTTGAAGGCCCAGCAAATCCCTCCACACTGACTTCACCCAGTCGCACCCTGTAATAAGGTGTTCCCAAGTCTCGATTTGATCACACATTGGTCAAGTTGGCACTACATGAACTCCCCTCCGTGCCAGACTGTCCCTAACAGCAAGCGCCTTCCCCGCCAGCTTCCACCCAAAGCCCTTTATCTTTGTAAGCGTTTTGGCCTTGCAGATAGCTGACCAGAGGTGTTATGTTGGACTGCCTCCCGGTGCCACCTCCCCGTTCTCCTCCCTTCTCTGCTGCAGTCGAAGTAAGTGGTATGTTGATCTAGTCATTACCTTGCCACATCTTTCAAACAGACATCTCAGCACATCATCATTGTGTTTAAATAGACTAGAGACCTTGAGGATGATATCTGTCTCCTCATCCGAGATCGTTGCCCTCACTGTTGCTTCCTTCCATCTTCTTATTTGAGGATCGATCCATTCCTCCACTCTTGTTTTAGCATGAGCTTCAGTTACAGGTTGTTGGCCTAGTCTCATCCCATATCTTCCGAGAATCCAGGGGTCTAAGAGGTTTGAATCTTCTTACCATCCCCCAAGGACCAGTCTCCAGCATTTCGAACCAAATCCTGTCCCGACAATAAGCTCGTCCAAGCCCAGGACGCCTTACTTCCCTTCTCCACTTGTAAGAATGTTGAGTAGGGAAAATACAAACCTTTAAGTACCCTTACCCACAGAGAATCCAGTTCCGATAATACTCTCGCTACCATCTTTCCTAGTAGTGATATGTTAAACGACTCAAGCACGCAGAAACTAAATCCTCCATCTTTTTTCGGTCTCATCATTGTCTCCCAATTCTTCCAGTGCATTCTCTTATCCCCATTAGTCGATCCCCACCAAACCGGGCTATTAGAGCATTTATTTTCTTGCACCAAGTCTTTGGGAGTTGGAAGATCCATGAAGTTCTATTTCTCTACCATATGGAGATACTATAATTGTAATTTAAATTTTTTCGATCATATCTCGTGTTCAAATATTGCAAATATATTGCTGCAATTAGATATAAAATATGATTCAACTAAATTTCGATAGACAAAATCCTAAGTTATTATCTAAGTATGGGATAAAAGTCATTTAGGTACCTCTTTTTTTCATTCATTTAGGTACCTCATAAGTCACATTTTTACAAATAGGTACCTTAGAAAAAATTTGTTACTTTCGGATACCTCAGAAATCATAAATGTATCTACTTTAATATTTCGGTCATGTACTTGTCACGTATGTAGTATTTTGTTTCATTAAGCTAACTCTACTTTATATTACTGTTGCTTTCAGGTATCTCTAAATTGTTTTATTGTAACAATTGAATATATTTACTTTGTTGTTATTGAATTGTTATTTGTTTCTTCTGTTACTATCAGGTACCCAATTAAAATAGATGCATTTATGACTTTTAAGGTACACGAAAGTAACAAATTTTTTTTGAGGTACCTAAATGACTTTTATCCCTTTAAGTAACATATATAACTATCTACGACATCCAACCCCTTCTCCCGCCCCCTCTAGACTTCTACCTCCATCTCGACCCCTTATATTCTTAATCTTAGTGGGTCTTACATATTCATCGACATCCTCAGTATGTTATGTCATTAGTGGTTGAAGACTGGAATTGTCAAGCCTAATATCTTAAGATTCTTCTTCATCACTAAACGTCACTAGTTGTGCCATCAGTTTATTATATTGCTCCATTTCACCAGTGATCTCGTGGGAGTAGTGAGAAGTTTCAATCAACTCCTCGGCATGCTTCGTTTGACTACCCATTGCCTTCTTCAACCATTTATTTTCCAAGTTTGGTCATGTATTGGATAGTTCCCATTTGTAAAAGGGTTAATTACTTCAATGGTTACACATGTTTGCCAAATGTTCAGAATGACTACATATGCTTCAAAATGTGACTAATTGGTTTTGTTATTGTTCATCATTAAAAATCATTGTTAAGTCACTATTTGGATAGATAAAATGACCCAATTACCCTCACTTCATCCTTCTCTAACCTGTTGAAGCCTAAGTTTGTGTCCCTCTTGCTGTCCAAGCTTGGATTCCCAATCCAATCGTCGATGACAGGAATTCCGACACTCACCCATTTCCCGTCGACAACCCACTTCCATTTCAGTCAAAATTCCATTGTAGGTGGAAAGTGGAATTTCTGTCGAAAGTGAAATTCCATTTCAGTCGGCGACATAAACTTCGACTGGAAAGTGGAATTTCTTCCGCACCTACAATTTCTTCTTCCATTTCAGAGGGTTTAGACTCTATGAGGTTCATTGTTGATGCAGGTCTAAGTGGGAGGAGATGCTCCTTAAGATCAACCATTACCCACTTTTATCAATATTTGACTACATAAAAGAGAAATAAAAATGGAAGCATATCTATGCTCATGATGAAGATAATTATGGGCATCTAAGGTGGAATAATGTGATGGAAATTAACATATATACATAAGCAAAATCATAATTCCTGGAAATTTCTATATATAAATCAGTATGAAATTGAAACAAAACGAATAGAGCTTGCAATTGTTCGTTATTTGATCCATCCAGCAACAGGAATTCCTGTCGAAAGTGGAATTCCATTTCTGTCAACGACGGGAATTTCGACTGGAAAGTGGAATTTCTTCCGCACCTACAATTTCTTCTTTCATTTCAGATCCTTTCAACACTCAAGAAATTTTGATTGGGTAAGCAGGGCGTCCTTTTGCAGAGCTGCAATTGCAATTACAAAGCTGGTTCGATTTAGAATGAGAGAAGTGGATTCGATAGATTGCAGAACTTTGTAAAAGTTGTTGAAGACATCGGTCGACTTTGAAGAATTGGGTTCTGGAATTGAAGGAATGGAAGTAGATAGTCGGTTGAAGAAGACGAGTGGCTGAATGCGTGCAGCTCTACATTCCATTAACTCAAGACCTTCAAAGAACGGCTCGAAGAACAACATGAGTGAGTGAATTCTTGAGGAAGAAGATGAACAGTAGAAGGGTAGAATAGTAATTTATTAATTCAAAAATATATTGTTAATATTAACTGAGTAACGGAGACTAACAGAATAACCAATTAATCACACTCAAAAAAAAGATGTGTAACCATTCAGTCACACACAAAAACCAATTAGTCACATTTTGAAACATATGTAACCATTCTGAACATTTAACAAACATGTGTAACCATTGAAGTAATTAACCCTTTGTAAATTGCACACATAATAAGTTATTGTAATGTACACATAATTTATGAACCCTCACCTGCGAATGCAATTCACAAGTAGATATTTAAGTCCTACCCGTAATTGGCCTTTCTAGATAAGGTTGTTCTAAATTCCTACCCGCAAATGGCATTCACGTGTAGGCATAGATTAATAATTTTGTTTAAAAGGGTATTTACTCTTCATGTGAAGTATATTTAAAAAAATAATAATTCTGCCTTAACTGATAACTTGGTTATTTATTAAAAAGAATAAGAAAAAAAGTCACACATGTGTTTGTCTCTCTTCTCCGTGGAAGATAAGGTATCTTCCGAGAAGTCTCTAGTCGATTCACCCAGCTCCTTAAACCCAAGAGTTATTTTCAAAAAATGTTAATGTTAGAAAAAAAAATTAAGAATGCATATATTTTAAAAAAAAAATGAAATCTACCCATACGTGTTACCGTGAGTAGGGCGTAATTTGTTTTTGTCAAAAACGCTACATCAAGCAGCGCAAGGAAAAAAGCTACCCTAGGGTAGTGTTTTATTATTTGTGCTATCTAGGGTGGCGCCCATATATAAATTTAATATTTTTTGTATAATTTGAATCACAATTAAATTATTTACGCACTATAAATTGTTTTGATATTTTTAATAGATACATAATTTATTTTTTAATTAAATATCGAATCATTGAAATAAAATTAAAAAAAATAATAACAAGTACTACTATTGAATTGACGCTACCCTGGGTAGGTAGCGCAAATACAAAATCGCTACCCTAATGTAGTTTATTTTCCTTGGCTACTCGGGGTAACATTTTTGGCCAAAATAAAATACGCGCTACTTGGGTAGCGCGTATGCCTAGATTTTTTTTTTTTTTTGAATATATACTTTCTTTTAAAAAAGAATAGACATCAATCACTTTTTGAAGAAAAAAACAATCCTTAAAACCATTTCTCCTTGTCAGTTAAATTCTATTCAAAGTAATGAAATCATCGACGAAACATGGACATAAAACGACTGCAAATATCTAGATCGCCTTATTCCATTACAAACAGTTACATATATATAAGTGTATTTTATACTTATAAGTTATAATCTCTCTTCTTTCCTAGGGAAGATCCCCATTTTCCAATTGGTAAGTTCAGTCCATCCTTAATTAATATGCATCTTAATTAATATGCATGTGTTTGTTTTTGCTGTGTCATTGTTTGTCGGCTCTAACCCTGTATTTTGAGAAGCATGCAGTCAGTCCGGTAACGGAAAGCAAACACAAGGGACAGACTTGAAGGAAAGGAATCATTGATTACCTTACCGCCAGCAGTTAACGTGGATGCATGTGGACAATAATTATGAGTCTCACAATGTACAAGAGAAAGCAGTTTATTATTATTATTATTAAACACTAATAAAAATTATTATTGTTTTCTAAACTATAGTTTAATAACTACCTAACACAAAAAAAACTATATATATAAATTATATGTGCGTTTCTACGAAAATGGTAGACGAAGTTATATTGAAAATAAAATTATAAATATATATATATATAATAAATGAATTATTACCTAAACGCGAAAATGGTATCAAATTTTGACTCTCGAATTAATTATACCTTCCGTTTTAAGTTGAAATTTGAATGTCCGACTAAAAACAACAACTTGAACCCTAGAAGTCAAAATTGGACTACTTCAAAATTATTTATGTCATAATTCAATTATTTATTTAATTTATTTTCTTTGATAGATATATAATTAATGTTTTAACTAACTTCTTTGATCCTATAGTTTAACCGGTATAACAAATAACATCTTGTTAAAAATTTAATGATATGTTTATTTAAAAAATTTACAGTAGGTAAATAATTGTTTACCAACTGAGTTTCAATTTCTAAACTGATTGTATGCTTTAATGAAACGTTAAAAAAAATAGCATAATAATAAATATGATAAACTCAAACAAGATAGAAACATAAAAAAGGTGAGACTTGGAGTAAATTATTTTAATAAACTAAAAAATATTCCAAAAAACATTTTGTAAAAATAAATTAGCGAGCTACTACCAATAATGTTAGATTAGAATGTAATTGTATACCTATTAAAAAATGGTTTCTCTAACACTATTCCATCAATATATCCTAAAAATCGGTAATTAGTGTACACATACATGTATAGAATCTTTTAGTAATATCTTGTTATCTCATATAAGATTTATCTTCATCAAAAAAATATTTTATGTCATTTTGAAAATGTAAAACTGTATCGTCTCATAATCTTAGTCTCATAATCTTATGAATCTTAGCATTTCTCTTAATTTTATTTAAATATAATCTGTTGTTTTTTTTTATCAATATAATACAATTTTAATTTCTATATTTGCCAAAATGATTTATTTGGTTGTCCTAATTAATGTATGAATTGTGATTTTGATGATGTTGTAGATGAAGGAGCGATATTAAATCAAATGGTGTGGTGATTTCACGCGTTGATTGTTTGAGACATGTCCTCAACTCTGTTAATTAATCTATTTTAATCAATTAATTAAGCAATAGAAAATCACACGCCTAAACCTGCATAATGTGTTAGCATAAATTGGTAATAAAATTTGGATACCTTTTGAAAATCTCATTCCAAATATTCATTATAAAAGTTTAGCCCGATTTTGAGTTTTTACCTTTTGTACAATTTTTTATCCAAATTTAAATGTAATACATTTTAAAAATTATAAAAATAAGAAAATGCTTTTAAGAATATCATAGTTAAACTCGTTTAAATTTTTTTATATATTATAATTAAGTATTAATTCAATTAGAACTCGATTGAACCTTCAATTGAGGGGTTATAGTCTAGATCTTTACACATATCAGCTCTCATGGGTGGAGGGTTGATTTGGGTAAAGAACCAAACTCTAACTCCATTGATTGATCATCAATCGAATTGAAAATCAAATGAATAATATAAAAAAAAAAAAATTAAAATGGTTTAATTGTGACATTATTTTATTTTATTTGTAATTTTCAAAATATACTTTGTTAAGTTTAAAAGAAAAATCAGACAGAACGTGGAAACTTAAAATACATCCAAATGTTAAAAGATGAATATTTGAAGAAATAAATATTTTAGCGGAGAATTTCAACATATGTCCAAATAATAAATAATAGAGGACAAGAGGAAAATTATGCAAATGCTTCGTTTATGTACACATTTAGCGTGTTTTGTGTTTATCGTGTCGTATTAATTATTGTATCGTGTGTAAATAGATATATTTTAAACGTATCTTTATAATAATAGATTAAACACGACACGATTAATAAACAGATTACACGTGACATGCACGTTAACACACAATTAACTTTTAAAATAAATAAAAACTTTATACATACATTACATTTTTATTATATCAACACAATAAATACCCAAAGCACCATGGCGATGTAAACACATGAGGATGTAAAGTATCATATATCTCAAGTCTCAAGAAGGGAAACGTGTAGCGGTACTAGGATTAAAAAAAATTACACGACAAAGTTAAACGATATGGATTTATGTATATATGAATGAAACCTTGATATATATTGTGTTTAATTAACTTTGATTTCTTTAGATATTGATTTTGTTAGATACAATTAATAACTGTATCTAGATACTTATAATTTATATATATATAAACATGATAAAGTATGGATGTCTAATGATTAAATTTGTTTTTATATTTATTTTAAATTACAATGTGTAAATTTTGGAAGTCTGAATTTACGGTGTCAGTGGGTACGATCCGATCCGAAAGCAGTCCAACCGGTTAGTCAATTTCTCTAATTGTAAGCCCAATCGGCTGAAATACCTGTTTGATGGCCCAAATAGTAAAGAATTTTAAATTTGAGGGGCAACAGATATTATTTATATACAGTTAAAAAATAGGGTTAATATACTTAATGGTTATTATCTTTTTTTTTTTCATGTGACTTATTGGTTACAACTTATGCACAATAGTTATATATATTTAGTCATGTGACTATTTGGTCATTTTTACTGTTCGCCGTTTATTTTATTCGTTAAGTGACTAATCTAACAATAAAATGATCATATTACCCATTCCTAAACAAAATTTCCCCTTTACTATTTTTTGCTCTGTTCTTTAACCTTGATTTTCATTCAGAACACATTATCTCAAAGCGAAGAGCCATCCTTCTCAAAACAGCTCATGAGATCTATTGTGTGATGCTTGAGGTAACCTTGATTATTTTCTCTACCAGAGAGAATCTCTTCGAGTACTCCACAGGACTCCTGTAAAGTAAACTCAAGAGTTGTAGAACTGAAAAAGAGGAGTTACAGGTTGAGCAACTGTAGAAGTGGGAAGGAGGAACTGGCCGAGAAAGAGATATTGTTGCTACATATTAAAGAGACTGTCGATGTTGATCGAGACTCAATTGTTGTAGAGGACCGAGACTAAGAAGTTGTTGCGGAGAATCGAGACTGCGGAGCTGCTTCAGAGAACCGAGACTGGATTTGCAGAGGACCGATGTCGAGGAAAAGTAAAGAATCGATGTTGCGGAAGCAGAAGACAAATAAACAACAAAGATAAGAATCCAAAATTTAGGGTTTGATAAAAAAGGATGAACATAGAACCGCTCAGTATTTCTAATCAATATGCAGACTCTTATCAATTTTCATGTTGAATAATAAGTTCAATTTATTGAAAAAGGATGAATAAGAGAATGAACAACAAGAACAAGTGAAGATGGGGAAGAAAATAAGTAAAAGCTACATTGTTCACTTTGATTTCCGATTTGGCTCTAATTTCTACCTAGGTTGATGTTGCAGTTATCGGGATTGCTCCTGAAGACGAAGACGCGATCATATGCAAAGTTGCCTCCCTAATAAAGAGCGATGATATTGACAATTGCTCCTGCTCTTTGACGCGATCAGGTGTCGTCACTCTTTTCTCATCAATTTCTAATTCTAGTATGCCATTTCATGCAACAAATTGAGATTCTTTATGATTATGCTTGTCATAGTTAATATTTTTACTCAGCAGCGGCAGCAGTAGCAGCCTTGCAGTAAGTTGGGATGCATCACTAAATTGGATATTGTCACCAAAAGAGGAGGCGGTGGACAGATTGTGGGGTTTAATGGGTAGCAGAGGAGAATTCAGTTCGATAATGAAGATGAATGGGTAGAGGGATATTTCGATTCGTTAATGGAAGGGGAAATATGATGAGGGTAGTTTCAGTATTTTCAAATTTGTTTATTTTAACGTTCAAAAAACCAGTCACGTGAAATGCACATGTACAATTTAAACGGAAAAAATAACGGAAAACCAAACGTTTCTTCAAAAACCAACAAAATGAAACGTAATACATCAAAAAACCGCGCCTCAAAACAAGTTATATCAGTTACCAATTTTGGCAAACATATTACATTTTTTTTTCATACTTTCTTTTTTTTTCGGATGGATTCAATTTAATAAGAGTTTAGCTTATTTGTTGGTATTTCAACTAATAAATATTAGGGTTAATTACTTAATTGGTTACACATGTTTCACCATTGTGCAGAATGGTTACACATGTATCAAATGTGATTAATTGGCTTTGCTATGTGACTAATTGGTTACACATGATTCTTAGAATGTGACTTAATGGTTAAACCGTTAAAAAACGTCAATTTTTCCGTCAAATTCGCATGTGCGTAACACGTGACCCTTGTTTAAACAATTTACGAAAGAATGAAAAGACCATTATGCCCTTCTACATGAGTCTCTCCCCTATTCCCCCCCCCCCCCCATTTGACAGTTCCCAACTTCATTTTTGTTTGGTTTTCTGAAGACTTACCATTTGTGAAGGCTCCACCTCTTCCGATTGCGCTCTAGCTCTGTTCGAAGACTCAGGTATCCGCTGTTCCTTACTTGCTTTCTTCATGCATTTGCGGCATGCTGGTTTTGGTGTTTGCGACATGCGAAGTGTGGATTTGCTGAAATCGGGTCTATGCGTGCTGTTCTGAAGGCTCCATTGTGAGTTGTTGTGCTTGGGAACAACTTCTATCCTTGTTTTGTTCTTTGATCGTCTCTTGTGTTTGATCGATCAAAGATTTGAAGCACATTTAGGGTTTTTTCTGTAATTGTGACAGACCCACGGTGAAAAATTGTGTTTTTTGCGAAAATTGTTCTTCAAAATGGTGAAGAATGGCATTTTGAAACTTAGCTCAGTCGGCTTGATCTTGTAGTCTCTCTGCAAGAATGACATTTTTTGATAAATTGGTCTTGATTTCCTAGTGACAATATATGTTGATCAATATACTGTATTTCCATTGGATTTGATGTTTAGCGTCTCTTAAGATGACTTTGATTTCCAGCTAAGGTAACCATGAAGATTTTTTTTTTTATCGAAACAACATGAAGATTTAAGTATTATGTGCTTGGCAAAGGAAACATGAACCTTTGAAATGTAAGTGACTTAGACCCGACTTGTGAACTAATATGTTTATCCATTCTTCAGTCAGAATGAGAATTTTAAGAAATTTGTGTGTCATGTACTGTACTATGATGTGGTGTCAGTATAACTAGCTAGACTTGAAGATAATGCCATTACTGTACTAAGTCTTTTTTAGCATTTAAAAAGGTAACATAAATAGGTTTATCATACTTTTGATCTTCATATAGCATTTAAGGGACCTCTATTTATTATCCGGTGATATTCTTGGTTAGTTGGTATAGTTTGATTTCTCAGCTCATGGAAGTGAAATATCCATTTTTTGAATCTTGCTTATTGACTATCTTATTTGTTCACTTTATTCCTGAAACTGGTAACTTCTCATTTCCACTATAAATTTCACAGTTTTTCCATTGTTGAATCTATGATTCTAGCGTAGAGTTTACGTAGAACTCTGGATAAATAAGAAATCAGTTTTTTTCTTTGCTTTCTGCAAATGGAATTGTATTCATCTTGTTAGTCAAGTATCTTTGAGTTTTATCTGTAGGACCGTAGTAAAATAATCTAGAAATGTCACATTCTTATCTCCAAATACTAACATGAACTTAATCACTATCCGAAATTTTTCGATTGACAGGAGACCCTCCACAGGGGAGGAGATCATAACAATTGAGATAAGGCCAGGATGGAAGAAAGGAATGAAAATAACCTTCCCAGAGAAGGGTAACGAACAACGTTGCATCATACCATCAGATCTTGTGTTCATCATCGATGAAAAGCCACACAATGTGTTCAAGAGAGGTGGGAACGATCTAGTCGTGACTCTAAAGGAAGTTGTCAAAGGTGAAGGAATGCCTCTCCCAAAGGCAACTTGAAGATCAAGTTCAACATCAAGTTCCCTGCAAGGCTTACTGTTGAACAGAAATCTGGGTGATCTTTTGTTTGGTCTTTTGAGATCAAGCTCTAGAATTTTGTTCTCTTAGAAGTTTCAACTGACATTTCTTGATATCAAGAAAACTATGGGATAGTTAAAGCTAAATTGTAATGAAGATGTTTTTGATATTGAGACCATATCTCTGTTCAGTATGTCCCCCACCCAAAAAAGAACCAAACATTTCTTGATTACAAAAATTGTTCTATGAATTTTACCAGGTTTATTGAAACTGTGTATCGTGGGTCAGTTTATGATCCTGAACATTGAAGGGTGAAGGGTGTAGATTGAAGAACAAGATAAGAATGATGTTAAAAGGATTAAACTTACCACAACAGATGACAGTGGATTGCGTTGTAAATAGAAACAGGGTTCCTTGAAGTCTGTTGTAAGGTTGGTGTGGCATGGAACACAGTCAAGCTTTGAAGAAAGTGCAGTATTCAACCATTATCCATATACTGTAGTGGTTAAATTTCTGTTGTATTTAGTACTGACTTATAGGCCTTACCAGGTTGAAATTGTTTTGTGATTTGATGTTGAACTTGTTCCATTAGTTCATTGTGCATTGATCCATTTTTATTCTGAATCATTTAAGAAAATATACGTAACCATTTAATCACATTACAAGGAAACATACGTAACCATTTAATCACATTACAAGGAAACATATGTAACCATTTAATCACATTCTAGTAAACATATGTAACCATTTAATCAAATTTAAAGTTAGAAGGAACCCATGATTTGAAGAACTGAATCCCAGGTGCTGAAGAATATCAGTACAGAACTGAAACTCAGGTTCTTCATCTTCATATTGTTCTTCATATTTCTCCTTCACAAAATCGAGAAAGAAGATTTCTGGAAGGTGTTCTCGTTGAAGCTCCTTCTCATGGAGTACCACGACTATTCGAACAATAGAAAATCAGACGACGAGATTCCAGACGACTGAAATTCAGAATCAAAACGACGACGATGAGATTCCAGACGACGTCGAGGTTCCAGATGCAGACCCATAGTTTCCTGGTGTTCCTGAGGTTCCAGACGCAGACACATCTCCTCCATGGCTTCCTAGTGTTCTTCATTCTTCATGTAGTGGCTTCCTGGCGTTCTTCATAGTTTCCTGTTAATAGGGTTTATGGTTAATAAATCAATTAAAGAGGGGTAATATTGTCATTTCATCTGTTAGAATAGTGATTGACGGTAATTTTTAACGATGAACAGTAGAAAAACCAATTAGTCACATAGCAAAACCAATTAATCACATTTTGAAACATGTGTAATCATTCTGAAGAATGGTGAAACATGTGTAACCAATTAAGTAATTAACCCTAAATATTAACTTAATAATTTTATGCAATTCAATCTGAAAATAATTAAAATTATAATCACAGAGAAGCAAACCAATCATCCCTAAAATATGACAAATTTTAAAATGTAACCATGTCAGAAAAAAAATTTGAAAATTATATACGTAGAAAAAATATTTAGCAAAATGTTTATTTGCGCATGTGGTAGTAGCGTTTTTCAAAAACGCTACTACCACCTGCGTTTTTCGCAAAAACGCAGGTGGTAGTTGTTGGATCGTGAAATCCTGGATGCTGATCTGGCAGTGAATTAAATGCCAGACAAGGACGGAAAGACGCTTCTGCTCCAACTCTGGTGAACCTGCAGGTAGGGGAGCGCAACAGAGGGGGTGTCTCTGGGTCCCTCTCCGATGCTTAAATACGTATGTGTGTGTGTAAAACTCAAAACGTAAAGAACGTATGTAAAGGAAGGGTATTTATAGGGTAAGAGAGATAGAACCGTATAAGGCAGCTGAATATCTTAGTGTATATTGTGTTGCTGAAGATTCGGATCGTGGGATATGGCAGTTACTGCGAGATATTGCAGTTACCAAATCTAATCTTTAGTGAATATGTGACCAAGATACGCGGGATATCATGATCACTTCCTTATTAACGGTTTTGTGGGACCAGAATAGAGATGCAAGGCTCTCTTCGGGGCGAGCACTCTCATGGCGAGCAGTGAGATGTCGCGGCCTTAGTGAAGAATGGCGAGCACTCAGGGCGTTCTCAGAGTCCTTGGGCTCGGTTCTGGGCCATTCTATGGAGGGCCGAGTTTAACTTGTACTTGGGCCGATCTGGTTCAAATGTCATGGGTTTACCCCCTCTATAGTTATTGGGCCTTCGAGGCCTTTTCCTTACTGGGCTGTCACTATCGATACCCAACATTTGCCCCCGAAGCTTGATTGAAGTTTCTTCAGTCGAGCTTTATTCCCTGGTAGGGTTTTAGATAGTGACGTCTCAGATTCGGTTTTCTTCGTTTCTTGTAATGGTTCATGACCTTTGAGGCATTTTGAGCTCGTTTGGCGAGCATTTTTTTCTTCGTTCAAAGCTGAAAAGATATCCTTCCTTTTATTCCCATTTGGCGATCACTCGAGGTAATCTAGGTTTATGAAAGTCTATCTTTCTTGGTTAGGTGATCACTACTTGCCTGAGGTATTTCGGGTAAAGCCTCTTAGTGCGCTGGCGACCACCTTGTCTCCTTAGTGGACTTTTAGCATTTAATAACTGCACAGTTGTCCAGAAATCGAACGGTCACTTGAGGCACGCCTGACATTTACTTTTCCGTAAACCCAGGGTAGTCTGACAGCTGTCTGTACCAGCCAACCGTTTGTCTCTCCAAGGTGTCTCTTGGAATTCTGACATTGCTTCGGTTTTTTCCAAAAAGGTGCAATTATTCCTCTGTGTCGCTTCGATTTGCTCGTGGCGGTTACTCCCTTTTTGGTCTATATAAGAAACGTCAGTTTCTATATTTTGTTTTTTACGCTTATCCACTCCCTCAGATTTCCAGAGCTTCGTTGCGAACCTTTCCTCTTTCTTTTTCAACCTTCTTCAGCCTTCTTCATCCATTTCCATGGCCCCCCGAAGTCAGAGAGTCAAGCATATGGCCCCCAAGGGTGCTAACAAATCCAACGCTCCTAGGAACGCCAATGCCCCCTTGACCATCAGGGATGATGCCGTGCCCCCCTCAGTGGAGGAACAGACTGATCTGGGAAGGTCTGCAACCACTCCTGTAGTGGTGGACGGGCCTGAGCTGCACACGCCTGTTTTTTCCCCAAAAGGTAAACTTTCGCCCTTTTACTGCTCTGTTTTGGCAATATCCTCTGTTTTCCTTTGTTTTTTATACTTGCTGTGCTATATTTGAACCGTTCTGAGTAGATGTCAAGCCTAACGAATTGAAGCCGACTTACTTTAAGACCATGGTGGCGCTTGGTGGCTTCAGCGTGGAGGATGCTCCTAGGTATCCTGGCTTAGGTCTGCATTTTCCTCACGACGGAGAGGTTTACATTTATGCGGGCCAGATCGATGCTGGGTTGCGTTTTCCTCTCTGTGAGGATTTACAGACCTTGTGCCAGTTTTACGGGATTCACCCCACGCAACTCGTTCCTAACGCCCTCAGGATGTGGGTCGGTTTCAAGTTTCTGTGCATACGCCAGGAATTGGCGGATTCACTGGCTTTGTTCCGATGTTTTTTCCGACTGGCAGCTGGGGCGAACCACCTCCATCACTTCCAACCACGCTGGCCGAAGTTTTCAGAGTGGGGAGGCCCTCAAGCATGGAGTTGGAATGCTCATGTCCGTCTGGTTGATGATTTTCGGGCCACCAACTCCAACTATAAGAAGTTTTACTTCTTTTACAAGGGGGGGTGCCCTGGAAATTGTTTACCCCGGACAAGGATTTTCCTCCTTCCTTTGAAGAGCTGTCAGGGAGTGATCGGAACGCCATCGACGACCTCTATCGGTTGCATCGATCGTCCCAATTCAAGTCCATTCGCTCAGTGGCGGAGACTACTGAGAACATGCTTGAGATGGCAGACATTCATCAAGTCACGCCAATCTTTGATGATTGGGTAACTTTCTAACCTTTTTCTTGTTTTATCGTTTGTAGGCAAGGTCGTAGGCAAGAGCCAAAAACTGATAGGTCTCTTTGATGACCAGGGATCAACGGGGTTGTCCTTCGACCAGGCATTGTTGAACTCTCCTCCTCCCCCCTCTAGGCGTTCGTCCAAGAGGAAGTCTGAGGAGGTGCTTCCCTCAGCCACTGCTGGCCCTCGCTAACCAGGTATGTTGCCTCGCCATTTGTAGATTTAACGTTTTCATACTTTGCAGTTTTTTGGTTTTTGACATTTTGTCTTGTTGTTTTGCAGAGCAGTCCTCGGCTGACGTGGCCCGGGATCCTCCTCCTCCTCCCTCCAAGAAGGTCAGGAGTGAGGAATGCCCAGAAGTCGACCAGCATCCTCCTCCTCTCCCTCCTAAGGGCCCTTCTGCCAATAAGGGGAAGGGTCTGGACGTGGTGCCTCCTTCTCCCTCTCCCCAGGGCCCTTCTGCCACCAAGGAGAAGGTTTTGACCTTAGCGCCTCCCGCTCCTACTGTGCCCACGGTTCCTCCTAAGGAATCTGGGACCCAGAAGAAGGGGCCCGACGCTTCCAGCTCTTCAAGGGCTCCTGCGGAGGAGTATTGCTCCCTGGCGAGCTTGTTCCAGCCACTTAAGGCTGCGAACTCTCGGGAACCTTGGGTCCCTTGCGGGGACCTTACGAAGAAGGGGTACCCTACCCAGAAGAGCCTCAGGGTAGCCCAGATATGTGTATGCGGCTTCTGGACGGGATAATTCCCCCTAAGGACCGCTCGATTGTTCCCACGGAGCTTCATCAGATCGAGGGGTTCCTTCGGACCCACTTTGAACGAGTCGCTCTGGTAGGATCTCGTTTCTTATTTCGTTTTGTCTTTTTCTTTGTCGTTCCCTTTTCGTTTGTTGTCCTGACAACTTTCATTCTATCTTTGTTGCCAGATCGTTCGAGAAGAAGTGATTCTTGGCCGTGTCTTCGGGGAGCTTGCCGACAAGCATTCCAACATGCTTGTTGAGCTGGAGCAGTACCGAAGTACGGGGGTCACCCCTGGTCAATTGGGGGCCATTAAGACGACTGCTGACGCGGCGATCGCCTTGGTGGACGACGCGCGGGAGGAGTACTTTAGGAAGGAGCAGCGCCTCCTTGCTGATGTCAAGAAGAGGGAGGTTGATGCTGCCGCTGCTCTTCAGGACTTTGACGCCCTTCACCTGTGCTTAGATCAGGGGGAGATCGTCCGAGTTCGCCTAGAGGCTGAGCTAAAGGAAGCTCAAGCGCAAAGGGCAGAATCGGAAGCTCGCATGGTCACTGCTGAGGCGCAAATGGCCGCTGTTGACGCCCAGAGGGAAGCTGTGGAGGCCCAGAGGGCAGCTGCGGAGGCCAGGGGGATCGCCCTAGAGGAGGAGAGGGATCAGCTAGCTGCACAGTTGAAAGTTTTCCCTTCGCCCCAGAGCGTAGTCGAGGCATTCAATGCTTCCGAGGATTTTGAAGACTGCGCTCTGAAGGTGATGAAGTCGGTGATTGTCGATTTCCTCCAAGTCCTGGTGGATGATGTCCAGGCGGTCGACCTCAACTTTCCCATTGGGGAAGTTGAGTCTTTGAAGGTCTTCCTCCGAAGTCGCACCCTTCAGCCTACCACTGTTGCTGAAGAGGTTGTCCCAGCTGCGGCTGGAGAGGTTTCCCCTGAAGGCGAGCCAAGCCTTCCTGCCCCCGAAGGCGAGCAAAGCGTCCCTGCCCCTGAAGGCGAGCAAAGCGCCTCTGTCCCCGAGGATCCCAAAGCCTGAAGTCTCCACCTCCTTTATCGACAATATTTGTCCTTTAGATAGCTGTTTTTCTTTGTAATTTTTGTTTTCTTTGTAATTATTTATTTGATTTAAGACTTGGTTTCTTTATATTGAATGCCTTTATATTCATGGGCCTTTATTCGACTTTGAACATGTTTGGCTATTCATCCAATGTCTTAATCATAATTACTCTTGACTTTTCTTGCTGTATAATGGCTTCGACTCTTAAAGTCTCAAACCGAGCATAAGTCCATATGAAATTTTCTCAAGATAATATTCTGATACTTAAAAGCATAAACTTCTAAGTTCAAAGAGATGTCACCTACCTTGAAGTTTACACCTTCGAGGTATTTGCATAATAGCAGGGAATTTGTGGATTTTAAGGCTTCGTCATCCATAGCGATCGCCTAAAATTTCTTTGGCCTGACTTTGGCGTCAGGGCTTTTATTTTGCCTAACTTTTTGTTAGGTCTTTTGGCCTGACTTTGGCGTCAGGGCTTTTGTTTTGCCTAACTTTTTGCTAGGTCTTTTGGCCTGACTTTGGCGTCAGGGCTTTTGTTTTGCCATAACCTTTTGCTAGGTCTTTTGGCCTGACTTTGGCGTCAGGGCTTTTGTTTTGCCTAACTTTTTGCTAGGTCTTTTGACCTGACTTTGGCGTCAGGGCTTTTGGCCTAGCCTTGTTACTAGGGCTTTTGGCCTGACTTTGGCGTCAGGGCTTTTGCTTGTGTCTTTTCCGAGAGCCATCTCTTTTCCTCTGCTAAGTCGAGGTCAGTTCTGCGCTCGATCTCATTTGCCTCCGCGTTAAAGTGTAAGACTCTGTGGGTAGGCACTGCTATTTCGGATGGTGCTACTGCTTCTGATCCGTACACTAAACTGAAAGGCGTTTCTCCTGTGGTCGCCTTAGGCGTTGTTCTGATTGCCCATAATACGTTTTCCAGTTCATCTGCCCAGTTCCCTTTGAATGCTCGAACCCTTTTCTTGAGTACTGCTAAGACAACCTTGTTGGCTGCTTCAGCTTGCCCATTCGTTTGAGGATGATGTACTGAGCTGAAACGATGGTCGACATGATATTCTTCACAAAGCCATTTCAGCTCCTTTCCAACAAATTGGGGACCATTATCACTGATGAGTATCTTAGGAATGCCAAACCTGGAGAATATGTTGACCTGCAGGAACTTGATGACTTGGAATTCTGTTGTCGAAGCTAGAGCTTTCGCCTATACCCACTTAGTGAAGTAGTCGATTGCCACTATAATGTGAGTACGTTGACCAGTGCTAATAGGAAAAGGACCCAATATATCGATTCCCCATTGAGCGAAAGGCCAGGCACCCGCCATTGGGGATAATAATGTTGATGGTCGACCCGACCGTGGTGCAAACTGCTGGCAAATCTCACACTTCTGTGTTAACTCGGCTGCATCTTTTCCCAAGGTTGGCCAGTAATATCCCAATCTGAAGATTTTCCTGGTCAGTGATCGAGCACCTTCATGACATGCTGTCGCCCCTTCGTGAGCTTCTCGAAGAACCTTTTCTGTTTCAGGATGAGCAACACACCTCTAGTAAGGAGTCGAGTAGCCTCTTCTATAGAGTTCCCCATCGATGATTAGATAACTGGCTGCGAGTCTTCTAATCCTCGTGGATTCGCCTTCGTCCTCTGGGAGGATCCCTTCTTTTAAATAATTCTGGAACGGGGTCATCCATGTGACCTGTCCTTGAATGTTGAAGACCTCTGCTCTGCTTTCCAGGACTGAACATAGGGCTTTTTCCAGAAATTGTACAACCTGGACTGTCGCCCCCCCCCCCCCCCCCCGAAGGCCAGTTTACTCAAAGAATCTGCCATCTGGTTTTCTTGGCGAGGAAAAGACTCAATCGCGAAATTTGGGATTTCCGCGACCAGCTTCTTGGCAATGCTGAGATATTTCTTCATCTTTTCTCCCCTAGCCTCGTAGGCACCATTAACCTGATTGACAATAAGCCCTGAGTCACTTTTTACCTTAAGCGCAGTTATACCCATTCCTTTTGCTAGTCTGAGTCCAGTGATAAGAGCCTCATATTCTGCTTCGTTATTGGTCGCTGGGAATGTCAAGGTGATCGCGTACTTCAGAGGCTCGCCCTCAGGAGGAATAAGAATTAAACCCGCCCCGAGCCTTCTTTTGATGAAGACCCGTCCGTATAGAGTTCCCAGATTTGATTGTCGTCTGCTGACTGACTTGGCCTGTTTTCTGCTTCTGTTTGACCGTTACTCGTGCTTTCCACTATAAAATCAGCTAGTGCTTGACCTTTGATGGCCGTTTTTGGCGCAAATTTGATCTTGAACTCGCTGAGCTCGATCGCCCACTTGACCATTCTTCCTGAAGAGTCTGGTTTCATCAGGAAGTTTTTGAGAGGTTGATTGGTGAGGACCGTGATGTCGTGCGCATGAAAGATGGAGATACTTCTCAATCTGGACATATTTTATTTCAGCTGAGTTGAACATTTTGCTAATGAAATACACTGGGCTCTGGACATTATTTTCCTCCCTTATTAAGACAGCACTGGCTGCCACATCGCTAATGCCTAGATAAAGGAAAAGCTGCTCGCCTGGAACGGGTTTTGCCAGAGCTGGGAGTGTTTGGATATGTCTCTTCAAGGACTGGAATGCTTCCTCGCAGTCTGGCGTCCACTCGAACTTGCGGTTGGCCCTCAGAGTTTTGAAGAATGGTAGGGACCTGTCGCTCGCTTTGGAGAGGAAGCGGTTGAGAGCAGTTAGGCGTCCATTTAGGCATTGGACTTCCTTGTGGCAGGTTGGCGACTTCATTTCCTCTATGGCCTTTAGCTTTTCTGGGTTTGCTTCGATTCCTCTTTCACTGACCATGAAACCCAGAAATTTACCGGACTTGACCCCAAAGGCGCACTTGGCAGGATTCAGGCGAACACTGTGTCTTCTCATGCATTCAAAAGCTTCGCGGAGGTCCGCCGTGTGAGGATTTCCCTTGATGGTTTTGACAGCATATCATCCACGTAGGCCTCCATGTTCCTTCCCAGCATGTCCTGGAACAGTCGGTTCACCATCCGTTGATAAGTTGCCCCGGCATTGATAAGGCCAAAGGGCATCACCTTGTAGCACAGAATGTCCCCATCAGCATAAAAAGCGGTGTGAGCCTCATCGTCTGGATGCATTCTGATCTGGTTGTAGCCTGAGTAGGCGTCCATGAAGTTCAGCATCTCATGACCCGAGGTAGAATCCACCAGCTGATCAATCCTCGGAAGGGGATATGAATCCTTGGGGCAAGCCTTGTTCAAGTCGCGGAAGTCGACGCACATCCTCCACTTGCCGTTTGATTTCTTAACCAAAACTGGGTTGGCGACCCAGCTCTGGAATCTCACCTCTCTGGCGAAGTCAGCTTCAATCAACCTGCCGACTTCCTGCCTGATCGCCAAACGCTTGTCTGTCCCGAATGATCTTCTCTTTTGGTCGATTGGCTTGATGGAAGGGTCTATTCTGAGCTCGTGGGAGAGGATATCTGTGCTGATTCCTAGCATGTCGCTCGGCTGCCAAGCGAAGAGCTCTTTAAATTCTTTGAGGAGGGCGGACATGGCCTCCTTCTGATCCTCCTTGAAGGTGGTTCCAATGCGCACCTTCTTGTCCGGACCATCTATTTCAACCTCTTCCAACTCTTCCATAGGTGCTGGCCGAGCCAAGTCCTTGCGGGGGTCGCCCTCTGTTTCGATGGCGAGCGCCTCCCTTTGGTTCTTCCTGCGCAAACAGTTCACATAGCATTGCCGCGAGGAAGGCTGATCTCCGAGCACTTCTCCAATCCTGTTAGGAGTGGAGAACTTCATCTTCTGGTGGACAGTGGAGGCCACAATCTTGTTTGGGTTGATCGTGGTCCTCCCTATGATGGCGTTGTAGGATGTAGGTGAATCGACCACCAGGAAAGTGACCGACACCTTGATGCTCTTCCATCCCTCGCCAAAAATCACTGGCATGGTTATAGCCCCCAGTGGATAAGTTGTTCTTCCCGCAAACCCGATCAGCGGAAAGTCGACCCTCTTCAGGTAACGTTTGGACTTGCCCATCTTCTCAAAAGCGTCCAGAAATAGGATGTCTATCGAGCTGCCTCCGTCGACCAGAATCCTTGCAACGTCACAGACGTCAATATCTGCTGTGATGACTAGAGCATCGTTGTGGGGGGTGGTGACGTGTGCCAAATCATCTTCGGAGAATGAAATGACAATGTTCTCTTCAGGTCGGGGCCGCTTCCCCAACTGAACTGCTGTGGAGATCTGAGTGGCGTAGACCTCCCTTGCGCTTGATCTCTCGCCTCCTGCACCGAATCCTCCCGCAATCAGATTTACTCTCCTCTTGCTTCCAGAAGGCTCAGTTTGTTCTGCAGGGGCTGGCGAACGATGTCTCATGGGGGGCGTTCGACTTCTGTCTCGCCCTGCCACAAATTCCTTCAACATTCCCCCCTGAATCAGCCTCTCTATGTCCCGCTTCAGAATGCGGCAGTCATCTGTCTTGTGGCTCTTGCACTTGTGGTATCTGCAGTAGCTCTCGACATCCTTTCCCATGGGCTGCCCACCTCGACGAGGCATCGGTGGCCTCACCAAGGATCTCCTCTCCATCTCGACTAGTACCGCTGAGATCTGCCTATTTAAAGGCGTGAAGTACTCAGGGACCTCTGGATGGCGAGGCGCTGGAAGAGACTCGACCCGAGCCCTGCTTTCCTTTCCCTTCTTCTCCTTCTTCACCTCCTTCTTACCATCGCGTCGGGGTCCATGGACCACCCTTAGCGAGGTCATCAGGAAGTTAGCCTCGGTGTTCGCCCTTTCAAGGTCTATGAAACCTTTTGCCCTGGACGCCAGTTCCTCCAACGTCTCAATCTCCTTTACGTGATAGCTGTTTCGCAACTTTCTCGAGGCCTTGTTGGTCACATCCAGACCTCTGTAGAAGGCTCGAATGATCTCCCCATCAGAGATTCGGCGATCTATCTCCGTGACGTTCTGATGAAAACGCCCGTAGAAGTTGGACAGCGACTCTCCAGGCTGCTGTTTGACCGAGTCAAGGGCGACCACGCTCTTCAGCAACTAGCGTTCGCCCATATATCTCTCCAGGAACTTGCTTCTTAACTCTGCCCAAGTTCCGATTGATCCTGCAGGGAGGCCGAAAAACCAGGACGAAGACGAACCCGAAAGAGTAGATGGAAATAACAAAGCCAAGTGATTGGGATCATTTGACTTACCCAGAAGGGAGGCCTCATGTTTGTTGACATGCACAGTGGGATCTCCTCCACCGCTATACTCAGGTATGGCCCGAGCAACTATATCCTTTGGGATTTTGATGGTGACGAGCCCGTCGGTAAAAGGATGAGCAGACTGCTCCTTGAAGGGAGCTACGACTGTCAGCTGTCTTTCCTGGAGCCTTTTGTTGAGGAGGTCATCCATCTGATCCACAGTGCAGTACATAGGCGAGGTTCCGGGTGGAGGAGGACTGGAAGGATTGGCAGTATACGCGGCTGCTGGCTCCTGGGTGTATGTCGGAGGTAGGGACTGCTGACCTGACGTCATCTCCTGATCCTCCAGAGGCGCAGTGAGACCAGGATTTGCCGCTTCCGAAGGTGAGGGCCAGGTGGCAGCAGGGCGGTGTTTTTCCTTAGGAGCAGAGGGATTGTTTTCTTGAGGAGCAGGGGCTTGGCGGCGCGCCTGTCCTAGGATGGCTTCCAGCAGGGAGACCATCTCTGGGGTTAAATTGATGTATTGCCCAGCAATGTGGATTGTCTGCGGTGTCGGGGCTCCGTTTTGATCAGCAGCGGGGTTCGGTCTTGAATCACCGACATGCTCTCGAGTTGTTCGCAGAGGAACGACATTAACTCCTGCTCGGCTGGCAGGTTCCTGTTGAAGCGGTGAAGCGGCGGCGGAATCAGAGCTATCTGAGGATCGCTCCCTGGTCTGGTTCCGACGGTTTCTTTGGGATCGAGTTCTCATGGCTGAATTGCTCGTTCCCACAGACGGCGCCAAATGTTGGATCGTGAAATCCTGGATGCTGATCTGGCAGTGAATTAAATGCCAGACAAGAACGGAAAGACGCTTCTGCTCCAACTCTGGTGAACCTGCAGGTAGGGGAGCGCAACAGAGGGGGTGTCTCTGGGTCCCTCTCCGATGCTTAAATGAGTATGTGTGTGTGTAAAACTCAAAACGTAAAGAACGTATGTAAAGCAAGGGTATTTATAGGGTAAGAGAGATAGAACCGTATAAGGCAGCTGAATATCTTAGTGTATATTGTGTTGCTGAAGATTCGGATCGTGGGATATGGCAGTTACTGCGAGATATTGCAGTTATCAAATCTAATCTTTAGTGAATATGTGACCGAGATACGCGGGATATCATGGTCACTTCCTTATTAACGGTTTTGTGGGACCAGAGGAGAGAGGCAAGGCTCTCTTCGGGGCGAGCACTCTCATGGCGAGCAGTGAGATGTCGCGGCCTTAGTGAAGAATGGCGAGCACTCAGGGCGTTCTCAGAGTCCTTGGGCTCGGTTCTGGGCCATTCTATGGAGGACCGAGTTTAACTTGTACTTGGGCCGATCTGGTTCAAATGTCATGGGTTTACCCCCTCTATAGTTATTGGGCCTTCGAGGCCTTTTCCTTACTGGGCTGTCACTATCGATACCCAACAGTAGTGACGTTTTTCATTTTTTTTTTTCGTTTTTTTTTAAATGAGAGTGTTCCTGAATGAGACTTTTCTTCAAATACCATAGCTAGTTTGACATTTTAAGGAATTACTGCCGCAAAAGAGCTCTTTGGGGTTTCCACTCTTGACTCTCGGCTGATTCTCTAAAAAGGTGAAGTTTAGATACTAACATGATACGGCAACCAAGGTCTTTCAAGCGAACTGATGCTTGTTCATTCTCTAGGCTTCAAAATATTAATATATAATATTTTGAACAAGCATATATAATTAACCTTTATAGAAGTTGAGAGACTCTCCTTGTTTAGAAATACTCTGTGTTGGACTTGAAAAATCTTGAGTAAAACTCATCTTCTTATTTCTTTAATGTATAAGGCCTAATAAATAAGCTCAAATCCTACTCAAAATTTTATGTGGGGGCCTTATACATTAAATAAGTTCAGGCCTTATTTTTTAGGCATTATACCATAGTTATCAGAACCGGACCGGCGGTTCAACCGGGAACCGGACCCCTGTCCAGTTTGGTTCAGTTAAAAGACTGTTTTACAAATGAACAGTGTTTGAACCAGATTGAACCGGTCGGTTTTTAGAAAACTGGCCGGTTTCCAGTTCACTTTCTAGCTGAATTATTTTTTCGTGTTTTTTTTTCGGCCATTTTTTTTTTGGTTTCCAGTTTTGGGTTCTGCACAAACCAATCGGCTTAACCCAATTGGTTAAACCAATTCACTACTATTGTGTATTGTGTTTGAGAATTGAGAGTAATGTGTGTTTGATATTGAAATTATGTTTGTGTGCGTGTGAGACTATGTAGTTTGAGTTAATTATGTTTGTGTGTTGAGACTATGTATGTATTTTAAGTTTTCAATTTTTTACCCTTTGTGAACAGTGAACCACACACTTAACCGAGTTGGACCGACCGAACCGTGAACCGCCCCCTCGCCAGTTCGATGACCGGTTCGATTTTGATAACTATGCATTATACATTAAATAAATAAAGAGATAAATTTTACTCAAGCTTTTTCAAATCCCTTAGCATTTCTAAACAAGAAAATTCTCTCAACTTCTATAAAAGTCAAACTTCTACTCTTCACAATTCATAATTTACTTGGTGTTTTCACTAAATTCAAATGTAGTATTATTTTTTATTAGTTTAATATTTGATACGTAGATCATCAATTTACATAATATTAAATTAATATTTTGAAGGTGGGGATATTAAAATATATTCTAAAAAATATATTAAATTAATAAAATAATTCATTTAATTTCCAGCTATACCTGCGACTACCCGTTGCGGGTGGAACTAAACGTTCTGTTCCACCCGTGACTCCCAGTCACAGATAGAGTTTACGAAAGAACACCACCCGCAAATGGGAGTTCGCGGGTGGAGCTGAAAATAATAATAAAAAAACTCGCTACTCTCATTCGAGGGTGGAAACTCCACCCGCGAATGAGAGTCGTGGGTAGGTATAGATTTAAATTATTTTTTCGACCGAAAACATTTTGATATATATTTATCAAATAAGGTATATTTTGGTAAAATATTATGAAAAAGAACATGCGTACATTTCCAATAGATATATAGATATATTATATTATTATTAAAAGACTCGAGATTTCCATACATGTGGATTTCTTTAATAAAAAACTATATTGTAGCCTTTGAACTTTGCTATGCACGAACATATCCACGCAAAGAGGACTGGAAAAAACCTTAACTCTACCGTCTGACCTTCAGAAAATCCAAGATATGTTAATGCAGAAAATTGATAATAAGCTGCTGCAATCAATCAATCAATATTATCATCATCGTCATCAGAATAATCTATATTAATTGCATCGCATAAGATTAAGAGCACAAACATAAACAGTTCAATTCAAAACCCAACACCTTTCAACAAAATAAAAGTCCAGTCCAGTCCAGTCTTCTTCGATCTCGATCCCAACAAAAAACACAAGAGAGATGAAAAAACAAACCAGAACATTTCGACAGATTCAAGTGGCAAAGGCAACAAAAAAACACCTTAACCAATTACGATAATACTAATCTTAAGCTTAACTTTCTTCTTCATCACTTACTTGCTCTCGACATCCTTGTACCTGTCGGAGACATCGGAGGCAAGCCTTGACGCGATCGATGAATGGTACATTATGTCGTGGAATGTCTCGCTCGCGGCGGTCTTCCTCCGCAGCTGCTTCGCTTTCTCCTCTGTGAAGCATCCCAGCGCGAATCTGGATCTGGCTCCGGGATCCGCCTCGACTAGATCCTCAGGGAGACCGCCGACGGTGGAGTCAGCGAGGTAGGTAGGGTCGTTGGACCAACCAAAGAGCGGGGCCCACCAGGTGGAAACCGACGATGGCTTCCTAAGATCCGGGTTGGGTTTGCCGGCAGAGGAGGCGCGGATTGAAGGGGTTGTCTTGAAAGACATGAGAGAGGTCGTCATTCTAGAGAGAGAAACAAGATACTTTAAAGAGAGAGAGAGGGTGAGTCAGTTGCTTTGCTTACTCCAAAGTCCAAACTGCGATGGCATTAGAAGAAGGAGATAGCGATGATAATACAGTGTATTGGTTCCTCGGTGGGATCGCTTTAAGGGTGCTGCCCTGTCAGAAACGTATTGGTTTGTATGGATTGGGTAGGGTAGTTTAAGAAATAGTTGTAGAGCGGAGGAACTTCGGTCGAAGCTTCCGGGTGCACGAGCGCCCATTGGAACAAGATTCAGTGGATAAGATTGGGTAGATATTATTTATAATTGAGTAAATTGTTTTTTTTTTATTGTTTGAAAATATTTCTTACTTTTCTTTTTTATGTTTGAATCCTTAGAGTTTTGAGTTTGACCTATTTTAAGTTTTATTTTTATCTAATTTTTCTTTCAAACTTAATAAAATATATTTATAAAAATATAAACATAATATAATATTTTTTCAATTAATTTTTTAAAAAAATGTAAAAATAATATAATACTTTTTAATTGTACAATTAAACATTTCTAATTTGTTCTATCTCAAATCGAACTGGGTTTAATCTAACTATAGTCGAGCTTAAAGCGAATCAAAATTTATTATAATATATAAAAAAGTTTTAAAAAACTTAATAGTGTCACTTCAAAAAATATTTTATTATTTTTAAATATATTCCGTTAAATAAAAAAAAGTTAGACAAATGAGCAATTTACCTTTATAAATTTTAGGGTTAATTACCTGAACCGTTACTTATGTTGGCAAAAATAACTGAACGGTTGAAACTTTGAGTCAAATCGTTACTCATGTTTCAAAATGTGACTGAACGGTCCAGGTTCGTAACTTCCGTTAATTACCTTTGTTAAACTTGCGCATGTGTTGTTCACATAAGTTTCCAAACTACCCATCTCCTTCTCTATTTACATTCAGCGTCAACCTTCGCAGCAAATATGAAGGTACGAAAGAAGAGCTTGGAATATGATCGAAGAACCCACACAACTACGGAAGAAAGAACGGCTTGGAGCAGCCCCACGCGACTTGGAGCATGAATGCTGAGGACGAATCTGCTCATTTTGATGAAATTTCATAGTGGATAATCCTAATTGGTAACCCTAATTTGTTTTGCTTCAATTATTTATCCTTTTCGAACCCTAATTTGTCATACATTCTACATGTTTGTTGTTGCAGAATCTCGTATGCGAAAACTCGAGCTCTTGAAAGTCGAACCAATCGGAAGTTAGTTGTTGTGTTGACAATTGTTATTGTTGTTTTTGTTCTAAGTTCAATTGTGAATAATTAGGTCGAGTATGTAGCTACTTAGTATGTCATTTGTGTGTAACTGAAGTATGAAGAATATTGTGTCGTTTGCGAAAATGATGACCTATGTTTGTGAAAAAGTTATTAAATGAAGTTGTATGTTAACTTAAATATTATTAAAATGTTACTTTAGTTTGAATATTTTGTTATCTGATCGTTACTTAATTCGAAAATGTCGAATAGTGACATTCTTGTTGATAACAGTTTGCATCAAAAAGAATAGTCCAGAATCATCCATTTTCTTGAGTACATTATTGTTTCTTAGAAGAATTTGTTGCTTTATATCTGGATTTGCAGTTCTTATATAAGTACACCAGACTCATAAAAAAAACAATTTAACTCTATGAATTGGTTAAACATGGGTTTCTCCTGGAAGGTGTATTTGTAGTATTTCTTTGCATCCATTAGTTAAAAAAACAATGAGGAGCACACATTCGTGACTTTTTTTTGAATAAGTTGTTTTACATCAAAAGTAAGACAATATAATTTTTTTATGGGGTTAATAGTCAAAGTGTCCCCTAATGTTTGGGCGAAATTTAGGATTGCCCCTTAAAGTCTAAAATTTTAAATATTAGTCTTAAAGTTTGGACGATTTCAAAAATCGCCCATTTCCGTCCTCTGTCTGTTAATTTGGGACGGAAAACGACCATGTGCTCGGCACGTGATTTCACAGAAATTTTAAAGACAAAAATGCCCTCTACAGAAATCACCTCGTCACCTCCTTCAACCTCACGCTTACCTCCAAGAATCCTAACACCCACTTCACCTTCTTCTACGACCAAGTCACCGTGACCTTCCTCTCCGACGATGTTTTCGTCGGAAACTCCTCCATCGCGCCGTTCACCAGCAAACCCCGCAACCAGACCGTCTTCCGCGGCGTCGCCGTGTTGTCTGACATCGTAAATCTCGACACGTCGGACCTCAATACACTAAAATTTCTGTTTTTGCAGCGGTTAGTTGTTCGATTGGAGATAAGTTGACTAGAATTATAAACAGAAAGTTACAACTTCGTTACTGGGGTTGTCGAATTCAGATATATTAGATGAACATAATTTGTTGCTTGTTTAATTACTTCCTGGTCCTCGATCGTTGACTCAACTCGTTCTTTCGCAGTTATGTTCTTCCATTTGTCATTCCTTACAAGACAATAAAAATGAAATCTCTATTCATCCATCAAACATCAAGGCCACGAATTTCAACGAAATAGTTTTACATTTTTTAACTCCATGAAAAGCATCAGATCTTGAAAAATATGCAGATACAAAGTTCATCGTCTTCCCAATTTAGTATACGAGTAGCAACAAATTTTCAATTTTCCTTCCCAGATAGAAGCTGAATCGAAATGGCAGCTTCCTGTTATCAAAGCAAACAAAGAAAGAAAGCAGAAAAACAGACATTTAATTGTCGATTGCAAGAAGGAGCCACTGACAAGATTTGCAATGCAACTCGAACAGCTCTGATTGTGCTCTTTTGTCAATTGGAAGAGGGGAAATGAGCGTTGTAAATGGAGGGAACTGGAAAGAAGGTGACATGATGGTATAATTGTTCTTCCATTTAAGTTTAATTCGTTCAAATTAAGTCACGTGATTTTCTCGTGACAGTCAGACGATAATATTGTACGTAAACTTCACAGGATAACCATTCAGTCACGTCCTAAAACTTAAGTAACGGTTGAGTTACACAAAAAAAGATGAGTAACTGTTTAATCACATAGAGCAAACATAAGTAACCGTTGAGGTGGTTTACCCTAAATTTTATTAGTTGGGTTTAGGGGTTAACAAAAACGACTAGTTGGACCGAAATCCCGATAAAACCGGACCGACTAAGACTGAGACCGACTAGGACCGAGATCGAGTGGGCGAGTTTTTTCCTCTAAGGTCGGTCTCGGTCTCGAGCTTTTTCCCGAAAAGCCCGATTAGAACCACCTTGTATCAAGTTGTATTAAAACCTAACAGTACTTATGTTAGCTCTTCTAAGTTTTACTCTCAGTCTCTTATTCTCCTGTCTTCAGTCTGTTGTCTTCACTTCAGTCTCTTCTCCTTGGCAGCTCTCTCGATTGATACATTTCGTTTGTTGCCCTCGCCTCCAACAGCCGTCTCGCCTCCGCCGTCACCGTCTTGCCTCTCATCGTAAGTGTTCTTCATTTCCTTAGCGATTTGCTTCCGAAGTTGCTCAAATGTTTCGAAATTGCTTCGTTTTGCTTCATGATTGTAACGATTTAGGTCACAATTTAGATGATGGTCTGATTCTGATTTGCTTCCAATTCATGATTGCTCCGACATTTTTTTTACGGCAAATTTCAGACATTTTTTTTTAATGAAAATTATGATCCATGACCGAGATCGGCCCGAGTCAAGCAAGACCAATTCGGGCGGGCTTTTTAGACTGAAGTCGGTATCGGTCTTCCACACGTGAGGACCGAAATTTCAGGTTCGGTCTCGGTCTTGCCAAACGTGTACAGAGTCATCCAAACGTGTGCTTTCGGGCCAAGTTGAGCCCAGAAAGTATCTCGGCTAAATCTGGAATGTGTATCAATAATCGAAGTCAGGCATATGCATGCGCACTGGTTGAGAGTAGACATTAGCTTCGACAACTAGCTAGCTCTATGATTCATCACAGGTTCATTGGGGTGTGGCTTTAAAATACGATTGACAGTAGGATTACAACTGCACAAAAATTCATTCTGAATCCAACATGTAAAAAGTTAAACACCGTACTACCGTAGCTTTTAAAATCGAGATAAAACACTAATGTTAATTCGACGGAGTAGAAACACTAGTATCATTCCTCATGAGATTTCATTTTAAGGACAAAAAAGAGAGGGTAAAACGTCAAAACACCACGGTTCAATACAAAGCTCGTGAGGAAAGAGAGGAAAAGATGCAGAACAAAGGGTTCCCGCGACAACACTTGAGAGAGCAATAATAAACGCTAAGCAAAGATGACCCATATAATACAGAACCAAAAGCGAGGAGATGACCGACGAATCTCATTTCTCTAATTCTCCTCACATGTTGACACATTTGGAAAGCGAGATGCAAGGCGGCCTTTGGAGCGCAACAACCAAAACCAAGGAGCGTGATCATAGAAACCAAGCAAGCATACGAGGAGCAATGGGGAGTCAACCGATCGGCCCAACCAGCACCTCCTCTAGTGGAAGAGCCGAACCAACAATGGAATCCCCGACGGGTGACACGATTAAGATAAATTGCGATGCCTCATGGTGCAAGGAAACCCGAAGAGCCGGCATAGGAGTGGTAGCACGGGACAAGAACGAGAAAGTCGTGGGCGGAATGAACCGGAGGCAAAGGAGCGACGACATTGACACGATGGAAGCTCTAGCAATACATGAAGGAGTACGACTAGCAATAGAAGCGGGATGACAAAGCATTATCATTGAAACGGATTCTCAAAGGGTTCACCAACAAATCATGGAGAACCCAAAGCATTGGAGATTGTCAACCATCATACCGAATATCCGAGCACTAGCAACACAAGTCGAGCAAGTGGAATGGCGAGCTATGCCAAGAACGAGCAACGAATGTGCGAATTGGATAGCAAAGCAAGCAAGAATGGGAGTGTGTCTAAATGATTGGGTCGAGAGACCACCACTACCCTTTGTATGTTTAATAGCAAATGATTTGATGTACAAACATACGTGACCAAAAGTCACGGCGTTTTATTTCTTAAAGTAAAGCAACTAATTTGATCAAAAAAAATCTCATTTCTCTACCAAGGAAGAACTACACAATTCGAGATGGACGGAAAAATACACAATAAATCTAAATACCAAAGCAAGAACAGCCCTATTTTATGATTATAAACGACTTAGGCAGAAAAGAAGAAACATATCCTACTTGTCTGAGTCTGTTCTCAGTAAGAATCTGCTTATGAAGGGCGACATCGCTGCAAGTAACGCCTTGGGGCACTCCTCCTGCGGAAGGTGCCCACATCCCGATATTGCCACAAGTCTCTGCATTTTCATAAATTCACACACATTAGGATCAACCATTTTAGTATCTTCTTGGTATGTAATCGTTAGAAGTGCATGATAAATACATGGGCAAACAAACCATGACTGCACTGTTGAGGAAATGAAAACAAGATGCTTACAGCGTTTACGAATCTGGATGCCATTGACTGAGAAGATTTGAGGGGAATGAGGGCATCCTCTGCCCCGGCAATGACCAACACCGGAAGGTCATCAACTGCTTTCACCAATGATGCGGCGCATTGTGTTGAGAGGACTGTCTCATACGATAGTCTCCCAATTTCATGAAGTGCTTCGTCCCAACCCTCCACACGTAATGGAGCCTAAATTTAAATTTAAAAAAACATACAGATGAAACCACATAGATTTTCGTTCTTTATTGTATGAGATTTTCGCCAAATGGTAGGGCACGTAACAAAAAATATCTAGATATTTTTTACAGGACACAATACCTTGTAGAGGCTTAAGACTTCGGTAGTTAGCTTCGTGACATCATACCATGCCCGATGATTCACTACCTGAGTAATCTCTGTTCGCAATAGAGGTCGGACTAAGTGTTTCTTTCCAAGTGAAGTGTGCAACAATATTCTTGCAAAAGCAGGAATAACTTCTCGTGATAAGCTTACATTTAGCAATGCCACACCCTTAATCGTCACCTGAATGAGGACAGACACGGACTAGCTTGATGAAATTCAAAACATAAACCGAGAATAGCAATTTTTCATATATTAGACCCTCATATTTTAACACATATATAATATGAACTGGCCACAGAAGGAAAGAAAAACACTCACATTAAAGGGAGTTGATGAAGTTCGAACCCTTTCTGCAGCCTTTAAAGCGAGCAAGCCACCATCATCATGGCCAACGAGCACCACAGAAGAAAACCCCATTTCAGAACAGAAAGAAAGTAGGAGGTTTACCTGATAATTAGAACAAAATATATAATTAAAAAACTGATACCGCTAAATCATACTTAAGAGTATGGTGGAGATGGCCACAATCTTTGACACAGAATAAATTACAGTTCCTTAATCAGGTATTAAAAAACATTAAGGAAATAATAGTAATAAGAAATATATACAACCATGAATTTTTTCTTAAGAAAAATAAGCTGCAAAACCTGTAATTCAAAGAGGAGAATACTGCAAATTAATTTTGCAATTTGAGACTCATTGTGCAAAATCCAATCAGATACCTGATTTTCAATCTTGTAAGGATTAGGCAGTTCTTTCTCCTCCCAATGTTTCCGATGAGGCCTCGATGTTAGTCCCCAACCAGGACGGTCAAAAGCTGCAACAGTGCAGCCAACTTGTCTAGCAAGCACCCCCATTACATGCCTCCACGAAAAGACCCCGCCTCCGAATCCATGCACTAAAACAATTCCAAACTGGTGTTTTCCATTTGGGTCTTGCTCAAAGTTGAGTGAATTGAAACCAAAACCACCAGATTCTTCACTAAAACTATCTAAGTTGAGCACAGGGATTTCTTCACAAAGACCTGCAGGAGTTACTAAATCATCCAAAAGTGGAGCATACAGTGAGGACCTATTAAGCTGAATGCTGTAGCTCCGCTGGAGATTATGTGTCAATGGACTAAACGGCTGCTTATCTACTTGAAGCCTTGCTGGAGGCGTCGCACATTTAACAGTAGGCTGAAGAAAGGCAGTAGAAGAAAATGAATGAGGCGTTGAATAAGGAAATGACAATTTGTAATGGACCGTGATTCCTTCGCATAAGATAAAAGAGCTGTCTGGATCTGCCAATACTCTGACCGAGAATTCACGTTCATCGAAAGCTGATGTCAGAGGCTTTCGCCTCGACTCGTTGCTGCCTTTGAATGTTCTACCATTGGTGGGAGTTGGAGATCTTGGAACCTTCTGGTAACCGGTAAAAACACCCTTGTATGAAACCTGGAATTTCATGAGCATACATATATGCAGTAAGTAAGGTTGATTTATAGATATTAATTCAGATTCATTACATTTAACAAGTCTACGGAAATCTAACTAATCAGCTAGGCAATCGTTCATCTCACCTGCTATTTAAAAATAGTAGTGCGTTAGTTACCAAAAAAAAAATGCAGAAACCTTCAGAATCTTTCTAGTTAACTAGATGTTGTTTGGATTGCAGCTGAAGGACGAACAAATAACTCAAGAGCACAAAGCAAGACACAACTAGCTCGACTTACTGCTTCAGTATCAATGCGATGAAACATAAGCTTCCTCCGTGCTCTACAGCTGGTTCTATAAGCCACCACAGTGTGGCCTAAAGCGAACACAACCGAGGAGAGGAACAAGACAGGCATACCCCACGACTTATTCAAATGGAGCCTCTGCCTTGAAATGGAAGACAATGAAGCTTCGGCCTCTATCTGCGAGTTCATCGAGAAGAGACAGGCCTTGATGGAGAGGAGAATGATGGAAGAGAATGAAGAAAGGGTAACAGTTCCAAGGTAAGGACCGTGTGAAAGAGCAGGACCGTCGCACATTGAGTAAACACCTGTCATAGCAACGCACTGATGAGAGACTAAGCATGCATAGAACCTGAAAAAAAAATGGTGGAATTGCTGAGCAACGTGAATAATCGATGATAGTACACATATCCTGCAAATAGCCAACTCCAAATACTATAATAAACCTTACAAAATTCACACTATCAGTTGAAGCATTTACTGATACTAAACAAAATCTTGCCAAAAGAAGAAGATACCCACATACATAGCAGAGAATTTGAACTTCGACTGGAGAACAAATAGTCAGAGTTGGAAACAATTGATTGTTGAGAATATAAACGGAAAGTAGAATTCATCTAGAATCCGAACTGGAGAAAGGAAGGGAATATGAAAGAACTTTACAGGTAATGATGAGAGATCTGACGATGGAAACAAGCGGAATATCCGTCAAAGAGCTCTTGAAGGCGTATCTTCGCATATGCTCTCTAAAATCGTAGCAACTGATACAGGTGAAGCTGGAAATCAAGATGCAAGGGACCAAGACGTCGCCCATCGCCACCAGAAGCGGCAATGACGAGGCGAGTAGTGACACCACCATCGCCACCACGAAGTAGACCGTGCGGACGATCCTCCTGGACTTCTCCAGCAAGTAATTCGCCCTGATGGCCATGTCAAGGTCGTTATTCCTGATCAGCGAGCCAGACTATGTGATCGGGACCGCGACGGAATCCTTGATGAATTTGGAGAAAGGCAGCGGCTCTTCAGCCATCCCCGGTCAAATTCACCAGAGCGAGCAGGTCCAGCGGTAACACTGGAGGTCAAGGAGGATTCCACCGGCGAGAATCCGATGAGGAAGAGACGGAGAGATGCTGAAGAATCTGAAGCTTTTCAGATTTTGAAAGTTTTGAATCCTCTCTCTTTTTTCTCTGTCTCTCTCTACTTTCTTTTCTTTTCTTTTCATATTTTCCGTGCTGATTTTATTTGAAAATTCGGTTTAAGGAAAAATAATATCCTTAATAGTTTTATTCCTTATTATATTTGTGAACCAACAAAACAAAAAGAAACAAACATATTGATTGTTTCCCGCGTTATAAAAAATGAGAGTTAAAGAAAGGGAAAAAAAACGTTACTATTCAATACACAATGCAAATCATGTTTCCTAAGCTTCTCGTTCTAAATACACATGAGATGTGCGCAACGATGAATCTTAAAAGATTGTTTAATGGGGTAAAGTTAGAAAAATGATAAATAGTTAAATTAAATGTAAAATTTAATGATTTAAATTAATTATATTTTTTAATTCAACTTTATATAAAACCAAAATTTGAGAAAAGACTATTACCCTTAAATCATTTATGGCTTCATCCCTAGTATATGTCTCAATCGTGTGGACGGGTCAAGCGTAGATTGTGTTGAGGACAGACCATGTTACAATATGGTAAATTCAAACACGACTCATGATTATTATCAGGTAAATTTTTCAAGTCCAAATACAACTCGCGGGTTCATGTGTCAACTTGCATGACCCGTAAAAACGTGCCAAAATTGTTTTTTGTGATTTGAATTTTACAGGTCAACTCGTTGACCCACATAAACTCTAGACAGGTGTGATCCATGAACTCATACGACTATTGACTCGTACGACTCATGGATCCATATGACTCAATACAACCTATAGAATTCGTGTGACCCATGGACCCATGTGACTCATATAATCCATACAACTCGTGCGGCTATGAATTATTATTAAATATATTTATTATCTATTTATTGTACTGATTCATGAATTAATAGTTATGACTCAAACAAAATTTATTTTTCATGCGGATTGAATGAGTAGTGTTAAAATGACCCACATGCAAAAATATGCACCTCAAACATGACATATGAGCGGATCATCCACGAATCCATCCATAGATTGGAAAAAAATTGACATCTCTAATCTCTAAGTATGCATGCTCTATCTAAGTCATGAAGATGAAAAAAAAATAGATAATGAAAGTTTGCAAACTATATATAGATTAATGTTATTAATTAAAATCAAGATAAATAAATTTTATGAGTTTTTACTTTTATACCACTTTTTCCTTTCTATCACTAAAATAAACCATTAACAATATAATTATATTTTTTGAAAAGCTTATTACGTGCAAATGCAATAATTTTTTTTGGTCTCGAACTTCAACAACTCGTATCCGTACCATTTTTTGTGATTACTTTTCAACCATTTATATATATTAATTTGACTAAGTATTTTATAATAATAATTCATCTAGATGATCCTCGACTCGATTATACCATGACAACTTTTTATTTTCCAATATAAAAGTTAAATGACTATATCCATTATCCAGAACTAATTATTTTTTTTTTCATTTAATTGTATAGGTAAGAACAGAATATATATCTGGAAAATAAAATTGGCCAAGAAAAAAACACTTTTTCTTTTTAAATTTTGAAGAAGTATTGATGGCTTTGGTTTATCACGTGCCTGCCTGCCTGCCTGTCTAAACCAATCGTTCCTCCTTTTTACTGTTGTGTTGTGTGTAATGTGTATGTACAAGGTGTACGTGTACTAGTCTGGTTACTTTACCTCAGACATTACAGAGGAAATACAACGTGGTCGGGTAGATGGACCAATCCTAATCCAACAAAACGATAGTACTTCCATTTGGAAATTTCCAGGATATGGCGCAGACCATGCCTTTCTTACTTGGATGGATATTATATATATATATGTATGACGGATTAGTTTGTTGAAATATATTAAAAAAATCCTTACGAATTTGAACTTATTTGGATAAAACAAAAGTTTGATATGTATCATCATATTAAATCGTAATTCAAATTTTGGAAATATGATTAAAAGCAGAGAAAAATAATTCAAAAATATGAATATTTTTACTATAAGAATGTTTACTGCACTATAATCGTTATATGAGGTTTATCAGGAGAGTACCATATTTAACATGATGAAGATTTTTTATTTATATAATTCAAAATTCAAATAATTGGTTAAAAAATAAAGCAATGAACCGAAAGATATTTTAAATATGATTTTAATCGTTCACATTAGTCATGCATAAAGAGAGTTTTGTAAATGAATGATGTAAATTTGGTAAGAAATCTAAAGACTACATTGTATTGAATTGTTTTCAATCTACACAAATACACCTCAATTTATATATTGAGTTTACAACGGTAATGTAACGGTAATATCCTAACGTAATTATCTTTAACACTCCTCCTCAAGTTGGAGCATATATGTCTATTATGCCCAACTTGTTACATATAGTATTTATTGGAGGTAACAGGATCGGGACAAACAACGGGATCAGGAACAACTGACGGATCAGGACGGACAATACAGAGGCGAGAACCACATACGCTAAGGAGCTCGGTTGCTGCATCCCGTATCACAGGACTGCATCACGGAGGCAACCATCACGGAGGAGCAACCTTCACAGTGGTGGTAGAGACAGATGCGACGGAAGCTCGGTTGCTGCATCCCGTATCACGGGACTGCATACACGGAGGCAACCTTCACGGAGGAGCAACCGTCACGGACAAAGGTGGTTGGCTGAACGGTTACCCTAATGGGTGAACAGAACTGAATCAGCACACATACTGATTTATTGAACCGAACTGGAGCAGTGAACCTGACTGTAGCTTTGAACCGAACCATACTAAAAGTTGAACTAAACCAAACTGGACCAGAAAACTAAATCAGACCAGATAATCCAACTAAACCAAACCAGACCAGAAAATTGAACCAGTCAAAGAACCAGATTAAAACTTAACTGAACCGGAACACTAAACCGGACCAGGAACTCAAAACAGAAAATCAAACTAGACCGGAAAATCAAAAATCAGGCCAGAAAATTAAACCAGTCAGAGAACCAACTAAACCGGACTAGAAAATATTTCGAACCGGTTCAGTGAAACAAACTGAACATGTGAACCGAATACCTGAACTGAACCAGAGAGTCAAACTGGAGCTTAAAACAATCGAACCGCAAACTGATCCGAAACGATGAACCGGACCGAACCAGATTCAGACAAATGAACCGATCCTGATGACAGATGGAGAAGACAGGAAATGAGGGTTGTCTTCAATAAACGGAACCATCTGTCTTCAACAAAGGAAGACACGCCTGGACAGAAAAGGAGCACGCGCAGCAGTAGACGACGTCGAGGCGAACGAGCTGCAGGAGGTGACGGAGCAGCAGGAAGCGAACGGCAGAGCAACAACGAAAAGACGATGATCGAACCGAGCAGTAGAGCAACTGGGCGGCAGCAGGTGGGTGGTCAGCAGGGGCAGCGAACAGCGGACCAGCAGAAGGCGAGGGAGCAGCAGAGAACAGAGCAGAGTCAGGCGGGAACGGAGGACGCGCTGATGCCAGATCGAGGGCACAGAGAGCAGGGAAATGTCCAGGCGTGGCCAGGCCGATGAGCAAAGGAGCTGGCGAACAGACAGAAGCAGCGACGGAAACAGTGAAGCAGAGGCAGACGACGCCAGCAACAGACGCGGTCGCAGGTGGCAACAGACAAGGCGGACGGACCGAACAGAGCACCGAACGTAGCGAACGAATGAGACCGAACTGGAACAGAGCCAAACGCTGCGAAACAGAGCACAGCAGAGGTGGGACAACGAAAGCAGAAACGGGACGACGAACAGAGGTAAGACTTTGATACCATGTAAGAAATCTAAAGAATACACTGTATTGAATTGTTTTCAATCTACACAAATACACCTCAATTTATATATTGAGTTTACAACGGTAATATCCTAACGTAATTATCTTTAACAAATTTTAGCCTAACTATTTTCATATTTGATTATTTTGACACTCTCTATTATCTCATATAATTTTAATATTGATAGTGATGTTATCTTAAGTTATAACTAAAACTGCAAATATTCTACAATACTATACGTGCAAAATATCAAAATTAACGTTAGTTATAGTTCCCATGTTGATATTACACTAAAATATTAACTCAGTTTAAGAGAGAAATGCTCAATTCAACTAAATATTTTCTGAAATTTTGCAGTAGGACATGTTAAAGCACACCCTAACTATAAGTAGATTGATAGATAGACAATTAGACTAATTATAGGAGTGTTGTGAATGTCAACGTCTTTTGTTGGTTTTGAACATCCTAACATCTTTAATTTGAGTGTTACTTTATAATTTTCAATAATAATAATAATGTTTGTGCTCATTGGTTTTATTTTTTAATTCAATTATTTGTTTTTACTTTAATATTTACCACAATCACAATGAATAAAATTTATGGATTCGTCCGTAACTCTTAACTAGAATCCAATATTAGTTCCTTACTATGTGACACAATCACTCAAGGTAGCTTTTTATCCTAACACAACAACGTGATACAACCATATTAGTATTTAGTACAATTGTTTAATGTATGCTATTTTTTTCCCTCTTGATAGATGAAATTTGTAAAGAGTCAATTCCTTTTATATATATATACATCGCCACTTAAAAAACCTCTCGTCAACTTTTATGCTAAAACACCCTTCATATAAGCAAGGTTTATGACATGTTCTTTTCACGGAATGAAAAATGAATTGGGCTTACGGATTCCATAAGAAGTTATTCTTTTCACGGAATTGCAATAAATTGGCTTAGGAATTCCGGGCGGGGTAGGCGTAGACATTCCAGGTGAAAACCTCGGAATTCCTAAGCCTAGAAGGCAAGGAATTCAGAATAGAGGTGTTAATTATGCCCTCAATGATTTTGCATAATTCTGAGCGTTCCCCTCCTTCATTTCTCTCCTTCGGACCGACGCATCGTTCAATTCACAAACCCGACATTTGAACAACCATAATCAATTCCTCTCTGGCAATTTCAACCGATTCCATTCTGTCTTCAATTTCTGTATGCAATTTGAACAACCGTGTTCAATTCTTCAGCTGCCTGCCTTCAATTCTTCAGTTTCCCTATGTTGTCCCTTCAATTTGAACTTCAGTCGTTCCTTCAATTGTCGCGCCCCTCTCCCTTCAGTTGTCCATTTAACCACACCTTCCTCCTTCGGAATCGACCTTCAATTGTTGCACCTTCGTTTCTTCAATTGCTGCGTTCCTTCAATTGATGTGCTTCTCCGTTCGTTCGTTCCTTCAGCATTACATCGTTCGGTCTGCTCAACAGGTTAGTCCTCCTTCTATGGTTCGAATTTTTGATTACTGATTCAGAGTTTAACTTGTTATGGTTTCATCGGGTTATGATTTGAATGTTTAGGGTTTATGCAGATTAGGGTGTTTACGGCTTATGCAGATTAGGGTGTTTATGTGTGATGCAGATTTTTGGAATGTGTAAAGGAACCCATATTTAGCTGCCCTGAACCCAGAATCGACTGATTCTGGGTACCTGAACCCAGGATCAGCTGATCCTGGGTTACCTGAACCCAGGATCGACGGATTCTGGGTACCTGAACCCATAATCAGTGATTATGGGTTCAGTTAAACCCAAAATCAGTCGATTCTGGGTTTTGGAAACCCAAAATCAGCTGATTCTGGGTTTAACTAAACCCAAAATCAGTCGATTCTGGGTTTCGGAAACCCAAAATCAGCTGATTCTGGGTTTAACTAAACCCAAAATCATCTGATTCTGGGTTCAGGTACCCATAACCATCTGATTCTGAGATCCTGAATCGACTGATTCTGGGGTAAGACTGAATCAGTCGAAAGGTGAAAAACTGAACTAGTTATGTCTATTTTCAGTTATGCCCGTCGAGAGTATAAAACAACATATAACACTTAGGAGAAGGTGTCCTGTTACGTTCCTCCATCTTCTGATGAGAGTTGTTTTGCGTGTGTTCCTGTAAATGAAACGACCAAGACTACCCAATCGAGCCTTTTCGATGTATGAGGTGGCGAAAAGAAACTATATTAAGGGCCTACTACATTCGAATGACACCGATTATAGAGACCAACTCAGAATGAATAGGCACTGCTTTAGGAAGCTCTGTGAAATGTTAGGCGAAGTTGGTGGTCTTAGGTCAACGAGACATGTCAACATAGATGAGCAAGTAGCGATGACATTATACATACTTGCTCATCACAAGAAGAATAGGGTGATCAAGTTTGACTTTGGTAGATCAGGATCAACTGTTAGTCGTTATTTTAACAAAGTTATCTTGAGTATCCTACGGTGTCACCACATGCTCACCAAAAAACCTGATCTGATCATAGCGGATGGAAACGATGAAAGATGTAGTTGTTTTGAGAATTGTCTGTCTGCCATCGATAGGGTTCACATTGAATTGAGAGTCCCTCTGACTGACAGACCTAGTCATAGAAACAGGAAAGGCCAGATTACCACCAATGTCCTAGCTGTTTGTTCCCCATATATGCAAATCATATATGTACAACCGGGTTGGGAAGGTTCAGCTGCTGATAGTAGAGTTTTGCGAGATGCTCTATCTAGAGAGGACGGTCTTAGGGTCCCTCGTGGTTGTTATTATTTAGTTGATGTTGGATATGCCAATGCTGAGGGCTTTTTTGGCCCCATATAGAGGAGTGCGTTATCATTTGAATGAATGGCGCATTGGGCATCAACCTGCAAATGCTAGAGAATACTTCAATATGAAACATGCGAGGACTCGGAATGTGATAGAACGTTGTTTTGGTCTGCTTAAGATGAGATGGTCCATACTAAGGAGCACGTCTTATTATCCAATGGAAGTTCACAAAAGAATTGTCCACGCTTGTTGCCTGCTCCAAAATTTCATCAGAAATGAGATGGATGATACCTTAGAGGATGATATACATCTTGATTATGAATCAGGTCAACCTGATTCTGTGGATTTTATTAGCGAGGTTCGTGTTTCAGCGGAGAGGAACCTTTGGAGAGATCAGTTGGCGGAAACTATGTATAATGACTGGATAGGAAATCTTGTTAACAATCGTGTTTATTTATGTCTTTGTGTTTCATGAGGATGATTTTACAAAACAATGTGAGTTTATCTTATTCCTTTCATGTAATGGTTCGTGGATGCTTCGAATTAGTTATGTTTGCTTATTGGACTTATTTTTATGGTTTACTCTAAGCCTTCTTCTTTGTTGTTTTATATGCTTCAAATGTGATTGTACGTACATATGATGCTATAATTCTTCATTGTTTTAGTATGTCTACTTCAAGACATAAATGGACTGCAGTTGAAGATGCAACATTGGTTGCATCAATGACTGAGTTGCACGCGCAAGGGCATCGTAATGCCGAAACAGGTTTCAAGGTTTTTGTTTTACCGGAACTAGAGAAGTTGTTGAACCTTAGGCTCCCGGGTTGTGGTTTGAAGGCTAAACCACACATTGAATCTCGATTGAAGACTTTAAAGAGTCAATGGAGCATTGTGTATGATATGGTTCATGGAAAAAATACATCTGACTTTGGATGGGATGAGATCAAACAATGCGTGGTTGCAGAAGAGGAAGTCTGGTCTGTATATGTGTAAGTAAGTTGTGTACACATTTTTTGTTTTAGATTACTTGTCTAATTTGACCCTAAAGTGTTTATGTTATATGATGTTTTAGGCACATAAGGAAGATGCACCATTTAAAAACAAGAGCTTCCCGTACTTCGATGAAATGACACGCATCTATGCTAGAGATAGAGCAACGGGGTTGCACTCTCAAACTGTGCAAGAGGTGCTTGTCTCAGCCGGGAATGAACAATCAAACTTCCCAGACGATGACTCAGTTGAACCAGATTATGTTAACCAACCGGAGGGAGACACCCGAGACTCCGCTAATCGTTTGTCACAAGGTAACACGACATCAAGTCGGAAAAGAAAGAGAATTAGCGATGACGTTCAACATATTTGCTCCGAGATGAACAATGTTGGAACTATGATATCTGATTCGTTAGCGAAGACAGTGTTGCTAACGGATCCAATTCAGCAACAACTACCTATGGTGGATTCAACGTGTCGTAGTCTAGAAGGTGTCACGATGGCTGATGTGTGGAAGACTCACCATCTGTTCTTAAACCACCAACATCTTGTGCTGTTTTTTTTTTGGGGATGGAGCCTGTCAACCGGCTCGAGTGGCTGCGTGCAATGCAACCGTAGATGTATGATAGTTTTATCGGATCGGCATATATGTATAATTTTGATTAAGGACAAACCCACGTTTTGTATAATGTATGTGGTGACTAACAACATTTTGTATTATGTATGTGGTCATTTTTGCTAGGTTTCAAGCAAATGACTTAACACTTATTCGGAACGACTATTGTGTAGGTTCATGAAATGTTATATTGGGAATATTGTATTTATCGATATTTCTAATCATGTTAATGTTATGTAATCAATTGATTGTTTAAGAAATATTATTTTGCATGAAAATTTACATTCTTTGTTTTAAAATAAATAAAAAATTGGCCTTTTAAAAAAAATTAAATAAATACAAATTTCGTTTTTTAATTTTTATTATTATTTAAATAAACGTTTTTAATATTTTTAAGTTTTATAATTAAGTAATACAAATTATTTTTATTATATACTATACATATACAAAGATGGGCAAATATGTCATTTTACTACATTCCATTCCTTTTCCGTATACAATTCCACTAAAGAAACAACATAATTCCTTATTCCATTCCATTCTATTCAACCAAAGAAACAACTTCATATTCTTAACTCCTATTCCTTATTCTCAATTCCTATTCCCTATTCCGTATTCGTTATTCTGAATTCCGTGAAAGAAACGCACCGTTAGTGTTTAGATTAGGGGTGACAATTGTGTCATGTCATGTCTAATTGTGTTGTGTTACTAATTGTGTTGTGTCTAAACATGTGTCATGTCTAAACGGATACGTATTAAACGTGTCTCAAAACTTCAAACACGATTAACTAGCAGATTACACGTAACACAACACGCGACACGATTAACTTTAATGAACAAAAAAAACATGTCAGGTCATACAACACAACACAATTAAACACGACACAATAATATATAACACGATTAAACACGACATGATTAGACATGGCGCGATTAGACATAGAATTCACTAATTTCACAAGTTATTTCACATATTTTTCGAAACACAAATCCATATATACAAAAAAGATCGTCAATGTTCAATATTAAAAAGTAAGTAGATATTCCATTATTTTTTTTATTATACTTAAATGTGTTTAAACGTGTCACATGTATACACGACACGATTAATTTTATTAATCGTGTATAATCATATTTATACAATTTCTGCAAATCAAAAGTGTTTAAACAACATGCTCAAATTCATATAGTCGTTTAATTGTACTGTCATAAATTACCAATCCTGCTTTGGATAGGATACCAAATGCTAATATCTATCCGGCAGAAACACTCGGATTAAAATCTATTCACCTTGAGACGGATGCCCTCTTAGCCCATAAGGTAATCTCTGATGAAAATATGTTAAATCAAAAACTAATGCCGATCATTGCGTATTGCAGGAAGCTATTGATGCAGTTCGAAAGAATGAAGTTCAGACATATTTTTCGACAAGCGAATGCAGTAGCAGATATCATGGCGGGTATGACGCTCAATCAGAGACATGTGTTTGAAATTCATAGCTCTCCTCCGAAAGAAACTATTATCGCGCTCCGTAAAGACGTTGTGAGCTTTTCTATTTCGCGAATTGTTAAAGTTAGTTAATTTTGGTTGTGTATTTTGAACTTGGGTGATTAATTATCATCTATAACGCTTATTTTAATTCATAATTAAAAAAAAAAAAAAAAAAAAAAAGAACTTGGTCAACGGTGTTATCGAGGACCACAAATCTAATTCCGTTCACGCTCAGACCACTTGTCTTGTCATATGACTCATATCCATCAGCATCCGCCCCCACCACCGGGCAGTTGCGTTGCCCAGCTCAGTCTTCTGTGTCACGCACCCACGGAAGGCCCTCACCATGGGGCCCACTTTCGCCTAATGTGTAATCATGAAGTGAGGTGGACACGTGATAAGCCCCTACACCTCCTCGAATTGTAATGAAAAAAAATAAAAATACTAGCCACTAGGGAACATATTTTCTAATTATGGAACGTGGCGCAGCAGATTACGCTCACTTACTTCCAACGGTCCAACATGCGATCTTCCTTAATTACGTTGGTCCCCTCGACTCGTACACGGTTGTTTGAATTTCACTTTAATTACATTTTTGGCCAAAAAACATATAACTTTATTTATGACATATAAATTGAACCAGCTTTATTTGTTTTTACTTCAGTAACTCTTTTTTACTTCATCAATAATAGAGCGATATCTTATATTTATGTTAAATTATTTAAAATTATTTTAGAAAGAAGGCGACAAAGTCATTAAGTAGCTAACAGAGCTCAAGAATTTTAAAGTTTAAAACAATTGAGAATTTTGGGTTTTATCTTTTTTTTTTTAGTGATTTGTTAAACTCAAAAGTTAGCTAATTTAACTTTGTTCTGGATAAAGTTAGAAATAAAATTTCAGTTTGGAGGACAATTTTTTTATTAATAACTGGTAGCATAGTTATCAGAACCGGACCGGATCGGCGGACCGACCGGGAACCGGACCCTGTCTGGTTTGGTTAAGTTAAAAGACCGTTTTATAAATGAACAGTGTTTGAATCGGATTGAACCGGACGGTTTCCGATTCACTTTGTAGGCTTATTATTTTATTTTATTTTTTACAAACCAATCGTTTTTTTGGTTTAAATCGATTGGTTTTGTTCTGCATAAACCAATTGGTTTTATGCAGTGTTAAACCGGTTCACTACTAGGTTAATTTGTTCAACTGCTGTACTCAAGCCTCATTCTCCATTCCATTCTGTCACAACACTCAGCAGCAGCAGCTCCAGCACCGCAGCTCCAGCCTCCGCACCGCAGCTCCAGCCTCCGCACCGCAGCTCCAGCCTCTGCACCGCAGCTCCAGCCTCCGCATCGCATTCTGTCACAGCAGCAGCAACTTCACCATCGCAGCTCCGGGTTCAACCAGTTCAGCACAGTCCAGTTCAACACATATAACGTATACATTGATAAGGGTATTACACAAGAAAAGATCATCGGAAAATCCATTCTTGCACATCCGTAAGTGAAACTCCCTCGCCTCAGTTGAGCAACTAGAACTTTGGTAACGAGCAACCAGCTGCTCGAACACATCGGGAATGTCGAAAGTAGAGGCGACGACATGAGATTGAGATGTTTTACAGTGTTCAACGAAGTTGCTCAGTGGAAACAAACAAGGAGGAGACAGGATCGTGAACCGAACTGGGTTAGGGGAGTTGAAGACGAAAGGTGTTTCCTTTGATGAAGAAAACCTTAAAAGATAAAATTTGGTTTTATGAAACGTGATGAATCATAAATTTTGGAAGTGTTAAGTTGTTTTCGCATTTCCAGTATTTGAGTGTGTTTTGGAATCATGACTTGTACAAATTTCATTTATCTTGTTGTCCATATTTATGATCCCTTGATTTGGGTACATGCTTAAAATATAAAAGTCGAATTACGATGCTTAAAGTTAGAGATGGTAAGTCTTTAGCATTTTGTGACTGCAAGTGTTGTTCCTTTCCCCTTACAAGGCAAGTACTGAGTAACTCTTCAGTTAATCCGCTTTGCAGGGTTACCTACCTACTATTTTCATAATTGAAAAACTGAGGGATTTGGGTTATACCATTATATCATCAACTGATTTATATATGATCTTTCATTTCAGGTGATGGAGAGATTAAGGTCCCATGAGACTGGCATATTTAAGAAACCTCTGTGTACGCTAGGATGTACAATCCCAAGTGAGTGATGTTGTACTGGGAAAGGAAAAGCCTGTTATTGAAGAATAAATGTGGTGATGACAATGAAGATGCAAACTTGACAATAAATGTTGTTGGTGTTGAAGATAATTTAGTCTATCACAATGAAGGAACTAGTAGTGGTTATGTTATGCATATTGGAGTGGAGGTGATCAAAGAGAATTTTAGAAGTTATGTTTAAATTTTAAAGTTTAAAGTTTAAACAAACCTATTGTCATTGTGTTTGATTTTGATACTATTGTGTTTGAGAATGAAGAGTAATGTGTATGTTTGAAATTAAAACTATGTAATTTGTGTGTGTATGAGACTATGTAGTTTGAGGTAATTATGTGTATGTTTGAGAATGTATTTTAAGTTTTCAGTTTTTTCTCCTTGTGAACAGTGAACCGCACTCCGAACCGGGTTGGACCGGCCGAATCGTGAACCGGTCCCCTCGTCGGTTCGATGATCGATCCGGTTCTGATAACTATGACTGGTAGGGTTACTTTGGTCAAATCGATCTTATTCATGATCCTCTCCTATTATATGCAATATACTATGTTTCATATTTCAGTGTGCAAACATGATTAACAGAAAACTTTGTTTGGGGATCCATAGACCAGAAAAGGAAAATTAACTTGATTACTTGAGATGAAATTACAAAGTCTAAAAACCTAGGGGGACTTGGTATTCAATCGACGATGTATCGTAACAAAGCGCTCCTGGAGAGTTTGACATGGAGATTGAAAAAAGAAACGACTCATTGGGCCGCGATGATTAGAAACATAACATTTAAGCAGAATAGAATGTTTCTCACTACTTCGAGCAACACGCCTTGTAATTGGAAAACAATCAATGAATGTATGAAAACTCTTAAAATGGGTTCGGGGTGGGTGGTGGCAAATGACATGGATATTAAATTATGGCATGATTATTGGGTGGGTGGTCAATCCCTTCGATCTTCTATCTATGGTCCACTGAAGTATGATGAAGACAACTTGATCGTAGACGTTAGGAGATGTCTTCCACAATGCCGAGTGGAACTTAGATAGAACTTCTTTTGATTTCCCGAAAAAGACCTGTTTAGGAGTACATTAGGGGACATGACCAATGTCTCTCTTTAGACACTCAAATATCGAATGCCTCAAACTCGGGGAGTTACACTACTGCATCTGCTTATTCTCTTTTAGCGGGTCATTTCTCAAATAACCAGGTACTTGACCAGTGAGATTGGGTTAGGAAAATTCAGACTACTCCAAAAATTCAGTATTTTATTTGGTTGTGCCTTCAAGACAGACTAGCCACATGTAAATTATTGAACCATAGGGGATGCAGTTTGATCCCGATGTGCAGAATTTGTCATTCTCAAGTGGAGGACATCGATCACATCTTGTGTGGTTGTGAACATGCAAAAACGATGTGTCATTCACTTGGTCGTCCAGTCTTGGACAATCCTTCCACTATCCTTTGAATGAGTGGATCAAGTTTGACTGACAGGTAACGGGGGTCACTGTTTAAGGAGTTGACTGGAATTTCTTATTTCCTTATGCTTTATGGAACATTTGGAAAAATAGGAACTCACTTATTCTTAAAGGTAAACCTGTTTTACTGTTCATAATCTATCTTTATCTCAAGTCAAGTTTCACCCAAATGTTTATCTTGTGACTGAGACCACTAATCAGTTTATCTCCATTGATATTAGTTGGGTTCCTCCAAAAAATGATTGGTTTAATATCAATACAGATGGAGCAGTTAATGGAACCCCATGTTTTGTAGGATCAGATGGGGTAATCAAAGATTATTAATGCCAATGGGTAGCAAACTTCTCAAGAAATTTGGGTTGCTCTAACAACCTCGCTGCAGAATGTTGGACCATCAAAGATGACCTTGTAGTGGCTAAGACACTCAGATTAAATTCATTTCACATTGAAACAGATGCCCTCTCGGTACATAGGGTAATCTCAGACAGAAATATGTCAAATTTAAAATTAATGTCCATTATTGCATACTGCAGGAAACTTTTGATGCAGTTCGAAAGAATGAAGTTCATACATATTTTTCGAAAAGCAAATGCGATTGTTGATATCACGGCGGGGATAACAATAAACCAGGGTCATGTTTTTGAACATCATACTTCCCCTCCGAAGAATTATGAACTTTATACTTCCCAGCGACATATTTACCAAAAAAAAAAATAAGTAATAACACTCTTTTAGAATCAAAAGATCATGATAACAAATATATTTATATATAATACCAATGGTTACACGTAAATGCATTTCCAAAGTTTAATAGATTCATCCTGATCAGTTGTGATATATATAAAATATAAAGAACAGTACATTTCCCCATTTAAATTTAAAATACAGTTAATTTAACTGTTTCATTTTTGTTTTAATCTTCTGTGTACACTAATATATAAAAAATTAACTTAAAATTGGTTAAAAAGAGACACATGAATGAAATAAGGATTTCTATGAGGATAAGAAATTAAGAATTCAAATAGAGAAAAATAAAGGGTTAATAGGTCCAATGGTACCATATGTTTGGGTCATGTGATCGAATGGTACCCCTATGTTGTTTTATGGTACCATATGTTTGGGCAATGTTGTTATTTGGTCCAAATTACTGTTGCCGTCAAGGTTAACTAACAGAATGCTGACGTGGCGCTGATGTGGCAGATGAAAAATAAAAATAAATAGAAAAGTTAATAACAAATAGAAAAAATAGGGAAAAAAGTCGGAAAAAAATATAAAAAAATATTTAAAATTTTATCTATTAATAAAATTTATTTTTTTTTAAAAAAAATTGAAAATTGAAAAAAAAAACAAAAAAAAACTTGGGGTCCAATTGACCCAGCCAGGGTCGAACCCAGGGCTGGGTCAGACCCAGACCTGGTCGCCCAGGTCAGGCGACCTGGTGGGGGTCCAACCCAGCCCAGGGTTCGACCCTTGGCTGGGTCAATTGGCTGACGTGGTGCTGACATGGACCATTTAACAGAAAAAACTAACAGTTGACTAACAGAGTACCATAAGACAACATGCTCCAAACATAACGGACCATTTGACCACATCAAAAAACATACGGTACCATCCGATCACATGACCCAAACTTATGGTACTAGTGGACCTATTAACCCAAAAATAAATCTAAGCGATTTGTTTGTGGGTTGATTAACTGAAATAATAATACGTTAGTGTATTAAAACTAACGATTTTGAGATTTAAAGTCAATTTTAATGTTTTTAGCTTAAATTCCTTATATGGTGTGAAACAAGTTGATAAACAATTGTTAAAAATAGATTACCAAGGGAAATAGGCAGAATTGTTTTTATCCAAAATTTAATAATTAGTTCATTCTTAATCCATATAAACTCCATCTCGCCGAGATAAAATTGAACAAAAATAAATAATTTTTAGCTAAAGTAATTTTAAAAAAAACGGTTCTAGTCTAAAATGCACCAAAAAGTATATTTTGTTAAATAATATTATATTATTTAATAACCTAAGAAGTTTTATCTAGGCATTCCAAGAAAAATGTATAAAAAAAATATATTTGATCAAATTATTATTGGATGTAATTTGTTTTGGGTTATTTGTTTCTAATAAATAATGTCTCATTATGTTGATTTTAGATAAAATCGCTAACTTTCTGTCAAGTGTTTATTAACTAATGAACTCAACAAGTCGGATGACTCGTTAGAAGTTGTCATCACAACCAAACAAGAGGACATGATGGAATTCGTGTGTACGCGATAGAAATTGCGGAGCTTCCATGCTTGCGAGCTGAGATGGAGGGGCTCAAGAGAGAGATCAACCAAGTGGGAAGAATAAACATCAAAGTGGTCACACGTGGCAATGGACGAGGACAACTTTCTATTATGCATTGATGACTACTTCCAAGCAACAAGAGTAGATAACGACATGTCTCGGTTGGGTATGATACCCTATTATCTGCTAGACACAGTGTTGCCTGGGCGACGCCAAAAATGGGACAACTCAATGGGGAAACCAGTTTGAACTTGGGAAGAGTTCGTGGTGGAATTTCATAAACAATTTTACCCGGAGTATGTCGAGAACGACACGTGGGAAACTTCATCGCTTAGAGCACAAGGAAGATCATCCAAAATACGTGAAGGAATTCTTAGAATTGTTTATGCAAATATGATCCATGATTGACAGAGAAAAATTCTTCCAATTTATGGATGGAATCAAGCCATATATGAACGATGTAGAAACAGAAATTATGTATTTTTTATTTTATTTATGTCTGTATTTCTTATACAACTATTCTCAAATTATAGATACATAATTCTAGTATTAGGAAAGTTGTATACTAGGAAACTAGGTAAATATACAACAACATTTATACAATATTTTCTTCTCCTGATTTATGGGATTATTTCCCTTGTTTCGATCCTACACTCCCCCTCAAGTTGAACTATGGGGTCACACACGTTTAGCTTGCACCACACTTCTGTAAACACCATTCCATTGACTTCTTTCTTTAATATATTCACATGTTAATCTTCTAAGCGTATGTATGGAAGTGTTACCACACCTTTTTCCAACTTTGCCTTGGTGAAGTGCCTATCTATTTCAACATGTTTGGTTCGATCATGTTGAACAAAGTTTTACGATATACTGATTGTGGCATTGTTATCGCATAACAGGTTACATAACCCTTCTACTGGAAACCAAATTTCCATTAACAGTTTTCGTACCCATAGTATTTCTGCCAGACCCCAAGCAATTCCTTTAAATTGAGTCTCTGCACTGGAAAGGGCGACCACCTTCTGCTTCTTACTTTTTCAGATCACTACATTTCCTCCGACAATGGTGAAATATCTAGAGGTTGATCTCCTATCCACCTTAATTCCTACCCAATAAGCGTCTGTATATGCTTCGACCTCAAGGTGTCCATTGTTCTGAAATAGAATCCCTCTCCCTCGTATACCCTTTAGGTATCTTACAACTCGAATAGCTGCTTCCATGTGCTCCTCTTGAGGTTGATGCATGAACTGACTTAGAACGCCTACTGAGTAAGCCACATTGGGACGAGTGTGTGACAAATAAATCAACTTTCCTACTAGGTGTTGATATCTATCTTGGTCCCCTCGTCTTGCTCCCTCAGTGATCGTCAACTCATGATTCACAATAATAGGAGTTTCAACTGGTTTACAATTCATCATCCATGTTTCTGCCAGTAGATCTAGGATATACTTTCGTTGAGAAATAAAAATACCCCTTTTTGATCATAGTACTTCAATTCCCATAAAGTACTTGAGATTACCCAAAATTTTCCTCTCAAATTCCCGAATCAGGTTCTCCCTAAGGTGATTCATCTCGTCTGCATCACCACCTGTGATAATTATACCTTCCACGTAAATGATTAGACATGTCACTTTCCCATTTTTCTTTTTTTAGGAACAACGTGTGATCTGCATTGCTTTGCTTGTAGCCATATTTCTTCATTGCGGTGGTAAACCTCCTTAACCATGCTCTAGGGATTGTTTTAACCCATACAACGCCTTTTTTAAGCGACATACTTCTCCCTTTTCAAAATTCTCTGGAATCTTTGGTGGAACTTCCATGTATACATTTTCTTTAAGGTATCCATGGAGAAAGACATTCTTCACGTAAAACTGATGCAATGGCCAATTTCTATTCGCAGCTATGGAGAACAACACTCTGATAGTATTGATCTTCGCAATTAGCGAAAAAGTCTCAAAGTAGTCAATTCCGTAGGTCTACGTATACCATTTGGCTACAAGTCTCGCCTTATATCTCTCGATCGAGCCATAAACCTTGTCTTTTATCATTAATACCCATCTGCGCCCAACTGGGTTCTTTCCTTGTGAGAGTCTATATTTCTCCCAAGTTTCATTCTCCTCCAAAGCTTCCATTTATACGTTCATACTCCTTCTTATCTTGAGCTTCCTAGACACTCCTGGGTAGGTCAACTGAATATATTACTGCAGATAAAGCACGAACATTTTGGGACATACTCCCCCTAGCCAGATTACTTATTGGGTATCTGGATCTTCTCGGCACATGTTCAGGTTCTAACCGTGTTGATGGTACTCCCCGGGTGGATCTCGGTGGTAACACGTATGTTGTCGGTTCCCTTGCTGGTTCATTTGTCTCTTCCCGCTCCCTTTCTCATGTACTGATTTCATTAGGATAATCTACGGAGTCACTATCTGAGACTTGTGTATTTACCTCAGGAGTATCCGTCGGGATGGGTGTAACACCAGCGTCTGCATGGGAAGATCGTACTATGCTTCGAAGCGGTTTGGGTGGTTCCACCTACTAACTGTGTTGGAACAGTTTCGGGGCACACTGGACTTGACACCCAACTTAGTGGGTCTATCTGACGCTCCCCCTGATCGCTAGGTTGGGTGGAATAGAATAATTCTATTTCACGGAAATTACATTCCATAGTTGTATAAAGACAACGTGTTGACGGATGATAACAACGATAACCTCTTTGATGGATAACGTATCCTACAAAGACACATTTTACTGCACATGGGTCTAATTTAGAACGATCGGTTTTGGGTATATAAACATAGATAGAACACCCGAAAACAGGAGGTGGAAGTGGTAGTGTTGATGGAACACTTACATGATGTGAGAGTTCATGGAGAGGCGTTTTGAGACCAATGGCTTTTGTCGGAAGTCGATTTAGTAGTTATATGGAAGTAACTACAACTGCAGGACAAAAAAAGAGTAAGAACTTGAGACTCAATTATAACAGAGCGAGTCATTTCGAGAATGATTCTATTTTGTTGTTCTGCAACTCCATTCTGTTGGGGGAGTATGTGAACACAATGATTGATGAATTATACCTCATTCCCTAAAGTAATTTTGCAAAGTGGACTTGGAAAATTCTCCTATATTATCAGATCGAAGAATTTTAATTTGAGACTGAAACTGTGTTTGAATAATGTCATAGAAGGCAACAAATTTAGTAGCAACATCAGATTTATCTCTAAGAAAATATACCAAAGTCATTCTAGAGCAATCATCTATAAATATCACAAAATAGTTAAAACCAATATTATTCATGAAAGACCCAGAAGTTGGGGCATGACCTCACACATCAAAATGAAATAAGGAAGATAATGACTATGCTCTAGTGATTGATGGTTGATATGTCTGTCTATGACTCTTAGACAAAATAAACGTTTCACACGAGGAATTATTGTTCTGTGGAAATAATGAAGGGAATAACATACGGAGGTACCCTGGCGATGGATGTCCCAACCGTCGGTGCGACAACAATTGTTGCTTGTCAATAGTCCCGTGAGGTAGCGTTGCAGTACCGTGTTGAGCCACTGGTAGACATAGTACAATCTGTCACGCTCAATGGCACACCCAATCGTTTTCCCTGACTGATTAACCTATAATAAACAAAAAAAAACAAATATACCAGCACCATGCAATTTTATTCCTTAGTTACGTGACTTATAAACATCAACTTGCATGATAAAGATAATTTTTAATTTGAGTGTTGGCGAGATTTCTATGGATCCCGCTCTACAAACCGCTCACAGTTCACCATTATCACTTTGAATAGACAACCAAGTAGGACTGAACCGTCCCACTAAATCACTTTCCTCAAATGTCATTGTATCCAAAAACCACTGCATATTCTTTTCTTCTTGTCCACTTCCATCACATTCAGAATTATCGGCCTGATTATAACACTTACCAAAATAATAAGGACCAAATTTACAAATACTCAATTTTCCACAAAACCCTATACTTACGTTTATTGACTCAGGCGTTGCTTCATTCCTTCTCCCAAACTCCGCTTCATTTTCTTTGGCTCCTCCTTCGGCATGCTGAGTTGCTGCGCCAAAACCAACACTTCGGTTGATTTCTCATCCGACCATCTCTGATAGTTTGAGCTCCTCCCTCGGATCCAGTCATCGATTGACCCTCTACCCCTTCGAAAAGCCGACGAGCTGGTAACACTCCTCCCGACTGTGGCAAAATTTGTCATAGTGGGAGCATTTCAGACGGTTTCTATCCATGACGTCGTCGCCACACGATGAGGATGGAGTCGCCGACGTTCTCCCGGAGTCTGAACGCATCCTGTTGGTGGCAAATCCCGTTTTTTTCTCCTATGCAGCCACCAACGACGATTTGCCAGGCAGTTTAGCAGTTAGTCCTACCCCGATTCCTGAGGAAGATGTCGATGATGGCTCGCCGAACTGGTTCTCCGATCCCATAACGAATTGTCTGTCCCATTCCGTACGAATCATGACGTAAGCCTCTTCTGACGTGGGATTACGGTCTCCTTTTAGTAAGAACCTATTCTCGGTATCGAACTCGTCCCCTACTCCGGCGAGAAACTGATACATCTTGGAGTCAGACCTAATTGGGTTGAAGGTCTCAATATCCTTGTTGCACTCCATTGAATTTTGGTTGTCATATCTCGATCTCCCTCCAAATCCGTTGGATATTGCTGAAATACTGTTCCACACTATCTGTTTGGACATGATGAAAATTCCCTCTGAAAGAGTATCTGTCGGTCATTCGGTAATGGGTGATTTTTCATCATGTTCAAACATTAGGGGAGAACTTTAAATTTTAAGGGGGAATTTTAAAATCGGCGTAAACTTTAGGGGCAATGTCGTATTTTACCCTATATTTTTATCTAAACCTAACATACTAAAATATACTATGTTTCAACAAATGTGAATATATATATATATATTTCATCCAAAAATGGTTTAGACATACATATTATTCCGCATACTTTCAATTTCAAAAGAGTAGAGTTTTTCCCAAAAGTATTATATATTTTTTAGAAAAATAGATATTTTTTTAAAAAAAAATAGACATTAAAAAAAAAATAAGCATATGCGTTACCTAGTGATAGCATGTTGGTTAACAAACAATTCAGGGTACGGTGATGGTGGTGAGTGGGGTAGCTTGCCTTTACCCCTATACATATATATATATATATATATATATATATATATATTAAAGTATTTTCAAAAATTTATACTAGATAAAAAAAATATACAATTACTAGTTTAGTGTAGCAAATTAAATTGAGTTTCGACTTTTAGATTAACCATACACGCAAGTCAAAGTTGAAGTCCGAACGTTTTGAATTAAATTTTTGAATTTCAACTTTGATTGACTTGTGCAGTTATTAAGAAAATTTAAACTAAATATATTATGTAAATTTAAACTCATAATTAATATTTCTATCTAATTATTTTTTAATCAAGTAGATAATTAAAATTTTAACCTAACGTAGGAGATGACTTTGAGTTACATAATACTGTATCTGACATTATGTTAAAAATTTTATTATTTGCTTACATTTTAATATTGTCTTTGTTTAATTGAATTTAAGTATTTAACTAATTTATGGATGATGTGATAGTTATATAAAGGTAATATTACATACTTATGTCACAGTCCATGAATTTTCGTCCCTCAAAACGCGACGCTCATCCTTGGAGGGTGGTTTTCCTATGCACGTAAGTGAGTAGGTCATGTTGTCATAAGCTAAAGTGTGGCACATCCTTTGGAACCATGTTAGTTTGGGAGTTGATGTCGTTTCCCTGATGATGGCCATGACAAGCTGAAAACCAGTTGATGTGTTATACCGAGTTGTACACCCTAACAACGATATGTTCCAAATGGAGGGGAATATTTGTTGTCCGTATGCGCAGTGCAAGTGTGGGCTATCGTGAACGACCTTGGCCATATATATGTCTGTTGGACGCTTCATACACTCGAGGTCTGTGACAAGTGGCATCAAAGCAATGTTATCGATCCACGAAGGGATTAAGATAAATACTATTTAGACTCTGAACGTTTGAACATCGTGATTTAACTTTACCATGAATTCCAGCGGGTGGTGTGGTTTACTCTTTTAATGAAGATTAGGGATCTTTTAGTCTTAGTGTTCAAGGATATGCGGTGACGTTGTCGCGCAGAGTGGTTCCACCAGAGAGAGTAGAGTCAGCGCATATATTGATTGTTACAATAAGAAGGATAAGTGTTCGAAGGGATGACTGAGTTGCACTACTATTGAGAAAGTTGTCAGATTTACTAATTAGCTATTAATAGGGGTAGTCAGTTGGACGAGAGAACGATTCTGAGTGAAAGGAGTTAGACGTAAATCCAAAATGGGATACTGACAAAGAACTCAGATGAACTCAAAGGTAGAATGATTGATGGAGTGATAACATATTATGTTGCCTGAAGGAATGTAGATTTCCAGGAGGATGAGCAACATAAGTGATCTGGCGAGGGTGTCACATCGAATGGATGGATGAGTATGTCACAGTCCAGAGATTTCCATCTCTCGGATGCAACACCCATTGTTGGAAGGTGCCGATTATTGGATTCAGTTGATTTTCATGTGCGTGTAAGCGAGCAGGTTGGGGCGTCATCTGTTAACGTGTGACACGTCCTTTGGGACCTTCCTAGTTTGAGAGCTAATGCCTCTTCTCTAATGATGGCTAAGGCATGTCAAATTCCAGTCGAAGTCCTATATACCCAGTTGTACACCCTAACGACGATGCATTCTTGATGAAGGGAAACATCTATTGTCTATAAGCGCAATGTGAGTGTGGGTTATCGAGAACGACCTTGAGTATAGAGACACTTGATCCAACTTCGAAAAAATGGTATGGATGTCGCGTGGACTAATTCCACTGAAACTTCAAACCTATAACACCCCTCATCTAATGATATAAAAAACTAATTGTGGTTAAGTTTAAGATATAAGAGGGTAAATTACCTCAACAATTACTTATGTTGGCACATGTGATTGAACAGTTGAAACTTGTGCTGAACAGTTACTTATGTTTCAAAATGTGACTGAACGATTAAAAAAAAGGCGAAAAATGACTAAAATACCCTTTCAATGTTATTCAATTTTTATCTTCATCTTCAATATCTTCTTCCTAGCTTCAAACCTGAAATCTGATTTCGGACATGAAGAATATGAAGAACATGAAAAGCACAAAATAAAAGGGTCAGGTAAAATCATTATTTTTGTGACAATTGAATCACATTTGTTAAACATGTGACTACATATAACACGTTTAACAAAAAAGGCAAATTTTTTAAACATACATGATCTTTTACCTACAAAAAAACATAAGTGATGATTTAGTCATATAGTGTCAACATAAGTGACTATTGATATATTTTTTTTTCAACAAACTTCAAGACTTCTTATTCAAGATAAAACTGGCAATCAAAGTGATCACGGAGATTCACTATTACAATCAACTTCTAAAACTTTACTAAATTGGGGGGGAGGGGAGAGTTTTAGGACCCAATTATCTAAGCGCACACCCAATTTGACTTGCTTGACTATCCAATTTGCGTTCTCATTGGCTGACCGCGGGACCGCCTTCCACTTAACCTTTCAAATATGCTTTGCGATGTTCTTGATGTTTTCGCATGTGATTTCTAGTCTCCATTCACTCATCTTCCTTTTAATTTGCTTTGCGACCCTCAATGAATCTGTTTCTATTTGAATATTTCATCATTCTCTTTCAATAACCGGCTTGTCACCTTCCAAGACCGCTTGAGCCTATAAGCATTCCACAATATTGAGGTGGTTTACCCTACATAAAATCCTCAAAATATTTTTATAAAAAAAATGAAAACGATTAAATTCGGGATATGTGTTAAAGTCCACGAGGCTATATAAAAGATAATGAAGAATCTGACACCTACATGAGAAGTGGTGGACTTTTGTTTCCCCATCAAATTGCATCATTACATGCAGCTTCCTCCAGTCCATTAACGACGTTGCTTTAAGTTTAAGCTGTCAGTATTTGAATTTATGCTAAAATCTGGATCCTTTTAAAGAAGTAACTGTTTTCGAAAAAATATTTAAAAAAGTATATATTCAAAAAAAATATTTATGAAAATGTGCATATGCGCAGGTAAGATAGTAGCGTTTTTGGGGAGAAACGCTACGGTTTCTCCTTAAAAACACCCCGCCCCCGCCCCTATGGTACTGGTCCCCTCCTTCGCCTCTCCCAGCCCGCTCGTCTCCAGCTGCCGCCCGCGTCGCCTCCAGCTCCCCAGCCAGCTGCTCCGGTCGCCTCCAGCTCCCTAGCACGCCTCCTGCTGCCCCGCTCGGCCACGCCCAGCTGCCGCCCACGCCTCGTTCGTCCCAGTTGCCGCCCACGCCTCCCGCGCCTCCCAGCTGCCCCCGCCGCCCAGCTGCCCGCGCCTCCGTCGTCCTGACCCCGTCTCCTTCGTCTCGCCGGAGTCTCGCCGGAGCCGAACTCGTACGCATGTATACTTTTTTTTTTCAAATATAATTTTATGCTTAATGATTTTGTTAATTGTTAATTAAAAGTATTATGAATAATTATTGTGTTGATTAAAGCTTGCGTAGTTAGTTATGAAAGTTAAAATTTAGAATTTGTATTTTGAAATTGTAGAATCAAAATACCGCCGTGCGTAATTATGTCAAGTGGTGAAAATGTTGTTCCCCTTGGTCCGTTGGATCAATCAGTACTCTGGGGACAAGATCAACATCGGTCGTCAGACCTGAGTGAGGGCCAACAAATAACATTTAGATGTTTAAAATTAGAGGATAATGTATTATCAGAAGAGGCTAAAGCTATTGTCCAAGCGGTTGGATTGTTGGATGTAGTTATTCTGTCACATCCAAAGCTGGATCATAAACTGTTGACCGCGTTGTGCGAGCGTTGGAGACCCGAGAGACATACGTTCCATCTCAAACATGGGGAGATTACGATCACACTTCAGGATGTTTCCGTGCTATTGGGACTACGAGTACACGGAGATGCAGTAACTGATGACCATGTACCTGAGGAAGACATGGTCGGTGCGTGTCTGGAGTTGTTGGGACTGAATGTACAAGGTCGTGGAGATGTTGTGAAAATGACTATTTTACGACAACATTTATTTCAACCTAATCTCACAGCCGAACAACAGACGAGAACATTTATGTTGATTATACTCGGTGGTATTCTGTTTACAACGACAAAGAAAGATACTGTGTCGTTGTTGTACTTACCCCTACTTCGAGATTTGGAAAGAACAGCACACTACAGTTGGGGGTCAGCTGTGTTAGCTGCAACGTACCGTGGTTTGTGTGAGGCATCTGAGCTGAACTGTGCAACATTCCAGGGTTGTGCCATCCTTGTGCAGGTAAACTATATGAAAGTCATATCATATCATTAATATTGGTTAATAAAAATTGAATAATGAGGTTTTCTACTACAGTTATGGTCGTGGGAGCACCTCCATATTGGTCGCCCTGTGCTTCTAGGTGAAGTGCCTGCTAGAGAGATACATCCATTAGGATACAGGTGATGCTTGTTAATTTATTGGTTTGTTGGAGTACGTTAATTTATTGGTTTGTAATGGAGATTTATTGATTTTTTGTGATTTTGCTCAATAGGTAGGCATTCCTAAAGAGGTCGTTCAGTCACCAAGTGAGAACTGCCAATTTAGTTGACACATATTGATTACTTTTCACCATTTTTTAACCTTACTTAATATGATGACAAAATCTTAAATATTAGGTGACGTGGATGCCATATCCCGCCTTTAGGTTAGCTAGTGCACCACCTGTATGTCGTCAGCACGCCGACCTATTCCGAGCGAGGGTGCCACTAATCCATTTTAATGTGGTTGAGTGGCATCGTCCAGACAGAGTAATGCGACAATTTGGATTGCACCAACACATCCCGGAGATGAGCCCCAATGAGATAGAAGAGCACATGAGACTGCATAAGTTCTCCCGTAGAGTCATGCCGCTGGGACAACATCGTTGGTCAGTGCTGCACCAAGATTGGATTGCTCTGTGGAATAATCGGGCTGATTCTGTTATACAGGAACGTCGACCTTACACACCTTCGGCGCAGTACATGAGGTGGTATCGTACAATAACGCGACGTTTCATTACTGGTCCAACAGCCGAGACAGGTAGTTCTTCACTGGGTCAGCCCCTTTCAGCACTCCGTTGAACACTTCGACCAAATTAGTAGTCATGTTTCCATATCGAGCGCCTCCATCGTACGTCAGGGCCCATCTCTCAAGGGGGATGTTCGAAATCCAATCACGGTACTTTCCATCTTGCAGAGTTAATAGATTAGAATACCACACATCAAACTTACGTTTATCAGGGGTACTTGCCATAACATACAACTGCTTTTTCAGAGTCACGCTTTTGAATGTGTGATTGAAGTTACTCGCTAGATGACGCGCGCAAAAGCGATGTGTTCCACGACCATGTTGAGCGTATACATTCTCGACCGCGTTAATTATTGATCTGTGCCGATCAGACATTAGACAGATAACTCTCTCCTTCGTGACGTTATCCCGGAGATGCTGCAAAAACCAGTTCAAACTCTCATTTGTCTCTGCGTCTGCAATACCAAATGCCAACGGATAGATGCCGTTGTTAGAATCATATGATACGGCTACGAGAACTTTTCCATTATATTTGCCATACAAATGCGTCGCATCAATACTTATTAGTGGTCGGCAATGGACAAATCCTTCAATAGCTGGACCGAATGACCAAAACATCATACCAAATGTGGCTACTTGAGTTTGAACATTTACTCTTTTGGGCAGAAAATCATAGACTGTCCCAGGGATGTATACGGACATGGCTGCCAGTAGTCGCGGGAGGTTTACAAAGGCTTCTTCGTGTGTTCCGTATAAAGACTCCAACACTACTTGTTTGGAGTACCAAGCCTTCAGATATCCATTTTTCGAACCGAACTCATTCTCCACCATCGACTGGATTACTGAAATTTTTAATCCAGTGTCACCTAGCACAGAATTTCTTATTAACGACGCTATCATCTTGCAATCGATGTTTGTGTGTTGTTCAATGAGGACTTCATTCGTACATGTATGTGGAGTTCGCAATTTGGATATTCTCCACAATCCAGTATGCTGAAAAAGACTTCCTCTTAATGCCCATGAACAATTTATGGGATCAACTTTACACTTGAAGACAATTGACTTTGGGGTCGATGTCTCAACAGTGCAAATCTTAGAATGAGAAATATGCCATCTTCTCACAGTCGCAAATAACTCGTCCTTACTGCTAAAGGTCATGTTTCTGTTTAGAATACCTTCAGTTGACGGTTCATCAACGTCCATATACAACTCATCTGTTGATTGAAAGTCATCAATCCAGTTACTATCAATCCAATTTCCAGCAGTGGGTTGCGTCATTTGAAGGGTGTGGGAGCTACCTCCACCATGGGAGCTACTTCCACCCTCGCCACCCTCGTCAAACACCTCTTCATTTTCTTCATTCATGTGACCCGTAAAATGCTCCATATACGGATCTTCTTCATTTAGTGAGGCATCCGATAGTGCATCAACGTCAACCTCGTCATCGGAGAGATCATGGGTGTGACCATGCAAAACATTCTCTGTCTGACCACCATAAGATGTGTTTGACATCAAGTTACCTTCTCTAGTTAAGCTAAACACAATAAATTGGCTAGACACGCTTAACTGTAAAGCAATAGACAATGCACTTTGCGATCGAATTCGTACAAACTTGCAAAGTCCATCAGTATCTGTAAATTTATAGGATATGCTTATGGACCTAGCGTCAACGTCATGCCAACCGCACTCGATACATATAATTTCCTTTAGTCTATACATAGAAATATCCAAGGTAGTTGTAGTAATGCTGGAAGTACCACCCACATACACCTCATTACCATTCTGACACTGTATTTCACCGTCATACAAGCAAATAATACCGATCTCTGTCATGTTTGATCCTAAATAATTAATATTATAACATTCCATATCAGATGTGCTTATTTTTTAGATAATGTAATATTTATGTAAATATAACTACAAACAATTTTAATTAAAATAATACATACAAATATATTACATACATTATGCCAATATTGAAGATGAAGAACGAAGATGAAGAAGAAGATGCAGATGATGAAGAAGACAGGAGAAAGGCAGGCGGATCAGGCGGATGAAGAAGACGAAGACTGAGTTAAATAGAAATATACGGTAATAATTTAAAATTTCGAACAGAAACGGCAAATAATTGGCGATGGCATAAATAATTTTCCAAATTCGCTACTACCAGTAGCGAATTTGGAAAACACTACTAGTAGTAGCGCAAATGAACACTTTTTCAAAAAAATTCGGACGGTATATACTTTTTCAAAAAAAAAATCTGACATATTCACTTTTTGAAAAAGTTCTAAAATCTGACCAACTCTAAAGAGTTGATTTAAAATCAAGAAAATAAGATTTTCAAGTTGAAAATATGTGACACCTTGTTGCGACCCATCTATTACAACTGATTTTATTTTTCCAAATTCGCTACTACCAGTAGCGAATTTGGAAAACGCTACTGGTAGTAGCGCAAATGAACACTTTTTCAAAAAAATTCGGACGGTATATACTTTTTCAAAAAAAAAATCTGACATATTCACTTTTTGAAAAAGTTCTAAAATCTGACCAACTCTAAACAGTTGATTTAAAATCAAGAAAATAAGATTTTCAAGTTGAAAATATGTGACACCTTGTTGCGACCCATCTATTACAACTGATTTAAAATCTATATATAGCTTGATATATGTGACACAAAATTTGTAAGATTTAAAACATACATCATATACAATTCAAGATTAGAATGTCTGACTTTTCCTTCCAATCTAAATCACGATAACTATAATCTTATGTAATCTAATTAAATCATTCTAAGTTCATTATCTTTACTTAAATGTAAAAGAATGAAGTATTCCCATTCCTCCATACATTTTCAAACTATGTGTTACTTTTTAGTGTTGTTATATCTGACATAATGCGAGTCCATTTACAATAATTTATCGTAATATAGTGTAACAATTTATCATTCCGTCCCTTAACCAAAATTCTCGGATTTGAGCCTTAAAAGTTGAAGAATATTCATGGTCAACACTTGCATTGTACCCCTTAAACATAAAAAAAATGATATAATTGAAAAATAGTCAAGATTCAATTTGTAAATACAAGAATAATGTATTAATTAATCAAAATGAACCATCATTTTGCTTTCAAAATGAACAAGAACCAAGTTATGTTCTTAATAATCAGAAGGTAAGGTTAGTTTGATCATTTTGCTATGATGTATTAACTAGGAATCTGACATGCACTTTGTGCGATAAATAATTTATTTATATAGTAATTAATAAGTAAAAAATCTATATAAAATCATATATATATATCATTAAAGTAGAAGTTGTCTGCAAAATTACACAAATACCCTTTAATAATCCAATTCATTTAAATTTATCATGACTATTTTGGTCATTTAAACGTCTTCTCAAAAACTTATAAAAAACTATATGCACGAAGACTAGAACATGTGATCTTATAACGACAAGACATATGTATTAAACACCTGCACAAGTATGTAACATTATAAATTTTAGAAGATAATAAGTATATTTTTTCTCTATCACTATCCATCTCTCCTTTATCATGCACCAATTTTTCATATTTATATCTTTATCTATAATATATCTTTATATTATTAAGGCATAAATAGTTTTTGTAACCGTCACCTGCAAAATTACACAAATACCCCATAATAATTTAATTAGTTTATATTTATCGTTACTATTTTGGTCATTTAAATGTTTTCTCGAAAGTTTATAAAAACAATTATCTGCATGAAGACTCAAACATGTGACCTTGTAACTAAAAGACATACATATTAACCAACTACACACGTATTTAACATTACAAATTTAACAAGATGATAATTATATTTTTCTCTATCACTATCATTCTCTCATTTCTCATGCACCAATTTTTTACATCTATATTTTTATGTATATATTATTAAGGCAGAACTGTTTTTTTTTGTAAGCGACACCTGTAAAATTATACAAATAACCCTTAATAATCTAAATATTTTATATTTATCATGACTGTTTTGGTAATTTAATTTTCTTCTGTAAAAACGTTTACACTTATGTAGAAAGTTTTTTTTTTTTTAATTTCAAAATCTTCTATTTTCTTCCTAATTAGTAATTATTATTTTTTATCATTTCATGTTGCTTCTACTTACTTCTTTACTCCTCTACAACATTTTTTCTCATGTATCCCTCTTCCCAAAGAAAACTGAAAAACCCGTGATATTGAAAACTTAAATTGTCGTCATGATAAAAATATATTTTTATCAATAAAGAGAATTTAAACTGAAAAGACATCGATCAAAATTTACATAATATATTGTGTGAAGCGAGAAATAATTAATAAATAGGGCTTGGGCATGAACCGGTTCGGCTCCGAACCGGTTCAGAACCGAACCTTTACCACATTTTAAAACCGATACGGTTAACCGCTCTAGTTTTTGGCCGTTCCAGATTTTGGTCAATTTACTATACCTGTTCTGAACCGGTTCAAAAACCGGTTCAGGACCGGTTCGACCGAACCTGTTCATACCCCCAAAAAATAAAAAAATTGAGGTTTCAATTCCAATTCAGCCAACACAGCAGTCCAGCACTATGAACCTTTAGCATTCTCAGTCATAACTAAAAGCAATTCCCTAAATTCGTATAAACCTGAAGAATCTTACATAAAATGCTGCACATATTAATCGAACCATGCTTTCAATAGCCTGGGTCATCTCATCAACTAATTAAAAACACTAAGGATGTATATAAACAACAAAAAGTAATGCTGAATTCTGGAGCTGCATTGTAGACGTATCCATCAACCTCATATCGACCAGTTATGTAAAAAGAAACATGGTTAAGTTACGAGCAGCAAAGATTGCAAGCTAACCAATAAGACAGAAAAATGCTAATTTACCTGAACCAACAACATGGCTGAAAGTACAGAATAGTTTTGTCTCCTGATCAACACTTGACCCTTCTTATTATGGTTCTGGCTCACCTCTTTTTTGTTTGATCTGTGGGGATATTTGAGCTAGAGCTTGACTTATTTGCTAAAGCTGTAAGCTTTCATACCACTCATACCCCATTCTCCTCCATTAACAGCAACAACCTTGGGACCTTCCTGTCCCTAGTCATCCTTGAAATGCTTATGACACGTCTTGGACTCCTGGTGCTACATTTAATCCAATTGTCTTCCCAAAAATGTTGGGTCCATCAAACTCTATTGTGAGAGACTCAGAGATAAGAGGATTCATGATGGTTGTCAACTTGAGTAGGTTCATCCCAGTATAGGAAAAAGAGGCACGTGTTGTCTTTAATCATATAAGCCTGCACCGAAACTACCCAAAGTGTAATCCATTTTTAATTGAAACCATGATGAGTCCTAGTTTTGTGCTCAAGAATAGTGCAATCACTCATTCTTGTTAGCTTGTTAACTTAATGTCTAGTACTTTTCTCTATGATGGTCATAACACATAAGTTAGACCATGACCGATTCTCTTGAAAAATCTTAATATCACTTAGATACATGAATATTTAGAAGTCACGACTTACATTTAGTCCTGCCTTAGTTTGTTGTTGTTTGTTTGTTCTAACTTTATCCAGAGAAGATTTTAATATTTGTATTCTCCTCAGATTTCAAAATGTCAACAGCCCAAGAAGAGCATGCCTTTGCTATTGAAAATCTTGCACCGAGATTACGTGCCCTAAGAATTGAGTTTTGTCCATGCCACATGAGTGAAAGTTACTTTTGGAAAGTCTATTTGGTGATTTTGCATTCTAGACTCGACAAACATGATGCAGACAGAGTTCCCCAAAAATATCAACAGAGTTCCCCAAAAATATCAATCAAAAATCACGGTTAAGGACAACAATCACGGTTGAGGACAGCAAATTAGCAATCACGGTTGTCATGGATGTTAAATGTATAGGGTATCACGGTTGAGGACAGCAAGTTAGCAATAGCAATACCAATCAACAACAATAGCAAATTAGCAATCACCAATCAATTAGCAATAGCAAGACAGCAACTAATCAACAGCAAACGAAGAAGACAAACCTGCTCTAGGACTAGTCGATTAGTCGGACGAAGAAGACTGGAGGCGTCGAGGTGGAGAGACTGGAGGCGAGGTTGGAGGCGAGGCGTGGCCAGGCGGGAACGTCCGAGCGGCGAGCGTGGATGCCAAATTGCCAATTAGGTCTGAGAATGACCGAGAGGAGTGTGACACTGAATTATTCGACACTAGTTATTGAGAAAAACCAGTTTTGTCTGGTCTGGTTCGAAAGTGGTCTGGTCTGGTTTAATATTTAGTAGTATTTTAAGTTTAAAATCGGTACAAAAAAAGGTTCAGTTAATCGGTTTTGAACCGGTTTTGTACCTATTCTGAACCGCTCCATAATTTTCAGAAAATTAGTTTATTTTATGAATCGGTTCGGCCGAACCGGTTCGAAACTGGTACGGTTCAGCCGAACCGATTATTTTTGCATAGCCCTATTAATAGATACAAAATAATAAACTTTGCATAATTAAAATTGACGTGGAAAAATAAATTTGATCTATTGTTCATGCTATGAAATTTTCTTAATTGGTTAAATTTTATTTTCACTTATTATGTTAATTTGTGTAATATACTTGATTTTTATTTGATCCATATTTTTTTTCAAATATATCTTAAATTAAATTCTAAATAATAATTAACCAACTATAACTTTGAAAATATCAAAGTAAAAAATGAAGAATAAGTTAATCAAATATCTAATTTTTTCTATTTAAAAAAATATAAAATTATAAAGTTACATAAATTATTATAATTATTGGGCTTTGAGCCTCAGAACTCGGGTACCCTGATACCGACCTAGGGGTAGATCGACCCGAAGAAAAAGCATGAGCGACACCCCAAACAATCTCAGAGAAGTGACGCTCGGGCGATCGTGTGAGACGTCTCTCGCCTTTAATCCCCTCGTCGTTTGTTCCTATGCCTTAGGTCTGCTTGCCCAACGCCCCTAACCTCAGTAACGTACAAGGGACAAGAAAGTACAAGGTACAAGGGATGTCACAAGACAAATAAGTACCCTAGTTGGCAATACGACGCTCCGTACGACCAATTACAACCATTTGTGGATTGGTCATAAAATCAATAAATGGATTATTATTCAAAAAATCCCTCAACCAAGGGTACTACTGGCCCACCAGGAGCCAAGAGGCGGCAGAGTGGTTCCACCAGAGAGAGTGGAGTCAGTGCATGTATTGATTGTTGCAGTAAGAAGGATAAGTGTTTGAGGGGATGACTGAGTTGCTCTACTACTAAGAAAGTTGTCAGATTTACTAATTAGCTTTTAAGAGGGTTAGTCAGTTGGATGAGAGAACGATTCTCACTGAAAGGAGTTAGACGTAAATCCAAAATGGGATACTGGCAAAGAACTCAGATGAACTCAAAGGCAGAATGATTGATGGAGTGGTAACATTTTCTATTGCCAGAAGGAATGTAGATTTCCATGAGGAGGAGTAACATAAGTGATCCGACGAGGGCGTCACATCGAATGGGTGGATGAATATGTCACAGTCTGGAGATTTGCATCCCTCGGATGTGACACCCATTCTTGGAGGGTGTCGATTATTGGATTCAGTTGATTTTCATCCACGTGTAAGCGAGGAGGTTGGGTCGTCATTAGTTAACGTGTGACACGTCCTTTGGGACCTTGCTAGTTTGAGAGCTAATGCCTCTTCTCAAATGATGGCTAAGGCATGTCAAATTTCAATCGAAGTGCTATATACCGAGTTGTACACCCTAACGACGATACATTCTAGATGGAGGGAAACATCTATTGTCTGTAAGCGCAGTGTGAGTGTGGGTTATCGAGAACGGCCTTGAGTATAGAGACGGTTGATCCAACTTAAAAAAAAATGGTATGGATGTCGCGTGGACTAATTCCACCGAACGTTTCATAAACTTCAAACCTATAACACCCATCATCTTATGAAAAACTAACTGTGGTTAAGTTTAATATGTAAAAGGGTAAATTACCTCAATGGTCACTTATGTTGGCACATGTGACTAAACAGTTGAAACTTGTGATGAACGTGTACTTATGATTCAAAATGTGACTGAACAATTACAAAAACAAACGAAAAAATGACTAAAATACCCTTTCAATGTCATTCAATCTTTATTTTCATGTTATATATCTTCATATTCATGTTCTATATCTTCAAGTTCTTCATTGTCAATCTCTTCTTTCTAGATTCAAACCTAAAATATGATTTCGAACTCAGATTTGCGCAAATCTTAGTTCGAGTTGAACCCAAATATGCGTTTCTAGGTTCGAATCTAACCGAGAAATGTAGAAACTGAACCTAGATCTACATTTCTGTGTTCGATTCGATTCCAGATCTGCATTTCTAGGAATCGAACCCAGATTTGTGCAAATCTGAGTTCGAAATCAGATTTCGGACATGAAGAATATGAAGAACCATGAAGAACATGAAAAACACAAAATAAAATGGTCAGGTAAAATCGTCATTTTTGTAACTATTTAATAACTTTTTTTAAACACATGTGACTACATATAACACGTTTAACAAGAAAGTCACATTTTTTAAACATACATGAACTTTTACCTACAAAAAAACATAAGTGATGATTTAGTCATATAATGTCAACATAAGTGGCTGTTAATGTGTTTTTTTTGTCAACAAACTTCAATACTTCTTATTCAAGAGAAAACTCGCAATCAAAGTGATCACGGAGGTTCATTATTATAATTAACTTCTAAATCTTTACTAAATTGAGGTGGGGGTTCTAGAACCCAATTATCTAACCGCACACTCAATCTGACTTGCTTGACTATCCAATTTGCGCTCTCATTGGCTGAACACAGGTCCGCCTTCCACTTGACCTTTCGAATCTGCTTTGCGATGTTCTTGCATGTGATTTCCAATCTCCATTAACTCGTCTTCCCTTGAATTTGCTCTGCGACCCTCAAGGAATCTGTTTCTATTTCAATCTTTTGTCATTCTCTTTCAATAACCAGCTTGACACTTTCCAAGACCGCTTGAGCCTCTAAGCATTCCACACTGTTGAGGTGGTTTACCCTAGGGCTGGCAATTTCTGTCACGACACGATTAAACGGCTTATACGTTTAGACACGAGACATGTTTAGACACGTTTAAAATTTATCCGTTTAGACACGAGACATGCTTAGACACGACACGATTATGACACGACACGATTGTCAGCCCTAGTAAACCCTGCATAAAATCCTCAAAATATTTTTATAAAAAAAATAAATGAAAACGATTAAATTCGGGATATCTGTTAAAGCCACGCGGCTATATAAAAGTCAATGAAGAATCTGACACTGCATGAAAAATGGTGGACTTTTGCTTCCCCATCAAATTGCATCATTGCATGCAGCTTCCTCCGGCCATTTACGACGTTGGTTTGAGCTGTCAATATTTGAATTTATGCTAAAATCTAACCAACTCTAAACAGTTGATTTTAAATCAAGAAAATAAGATTTTCAAGTTGAAAATATGCGACGCCTTGTTGCGACCCATCTATTACAATTGATTTAAAATCTATATATAGCTTGATATATGTGACACAAAATTTGTAAGATTTAAAACATACATCATATACAATTCAAGATTAGAATGTCTGACTTTTCCTTCCAATCTAAATCACGATAACTATAATCTTATTTAATTTAATTAAATCATTCTAAGTTCATTATCTTTACTTAAATGTAAAAGAATGAAGAATTCTCATTCCTCCATACATTTTCAAACTATGTGTTACTTTTTAGTGTTGTTATATCTGACATAATGTGAGTCCATTTACAACAATTTATCGTAATATAGCGTAACAATTTATCGTTTCGTCCCTTAACCAAAATTCTCGGATTTGAGCCTTAAAAGTTGAAGAATATTCATGGTCAACACTTGCATGGTACCCCTTATAAAAAAACTGATATAATTGAAAAAAGTCAAGATTCAATTTGTAAATACAAGAATAATGTATTAAGTAATCAAAATGAACCATATTTTGCTGTCAAAATGAACAAGAACCAAGTTATGTTCTTAATAATCAGCAGGTAAGGTTAGTTTGATCATTTTCCTATTATGTATTAATTAGGAATCTGACACGCGCTTTGTGCGATAATTAATTTATGTATATAGTAATTAATAAGCAAAAAATCTATATAAAATCATATATATATATATTATTAAGGCAAAATTTATTTTTGTAACTGTTGCCTGCAAAATTACACACATACCCTTTAATAATCTAATTCATTTATATTTATCATGACTATTTTGGTCATTTAAACGTCTTCTCAAAAACTTATAAAAAACTATATGCAGGAAGACTAGAACATGTGGTCTTATAACTACAAGACATATATATTAAACAGCTACACACGTATGTAACATTATAAATTTTACAAGATAATAAGTATATTTTTTTCTCTATCACCATTTCTCTCTCATTTATCATGCACCAATTTTTCATATTTATATCTTTATCTATAATATATCTTTATATTATTAAGGCAGAAGTGGTTTTTGTAACCGTCACCTGCAAAATTACAAAAATACCCCTTAATAATCTAATTAGTTTATATTTATCATGACTATTTTGGTCATTTTAATGTTTTCTCGAAAGTTTATAAAAACAATTATCTGCATGAAGACTCAAACATGTGACCTTATAACTAAAAGACATGTTTTAATCAACTACACATGTATTTAATATTATAAATTTTACAAGATGATAATTATATTTTTCTCTATCACTATCATTCTCTCAATTCTCATGCACCAATTTTTTACATCTATATTTATATCTATATTATTAAGGCAGAACTGATTTTTGTAAGTGACACCTGTAAAATTATACAAATAATCCTTAATAATCTAATTAGTTTATATTTATCAGGACTATTTTGGTAATTTAAATTTATTCTCAAAATATTATAAAAAACATATCTACACGAAGACTCAAACATATATGACCTTATAACTAAAAGACATACGTACTAACTAGCTACACATGTATGCAACATTATAAATTTTACAAGATGCTCCGTACGACCTATTACGACCATTTATGGATTGGTCGTAAAATCCATAAATGGATTATTGTTCAAAAAATCCATCAACGAAAGGTACTACTGGCCCACCAGGAGCCAAGAGGTGACATACTTGGTCCTAAAGTATGAGTCCTATAAAAAAATATAGTCCAAAACTGGGTCGCCTACCAACCGAATTGGCCAACATAGGTGTTGTTTGGCCCTTTGCACAATGGGGAATTGATCTTTTAGACCTATTACCATGATCCAAACAACGCACCTATATCATAGTGACGATTGATTATTTCTCGAAATGGATTGAAGCAAAGGCGTTGGTGTCCACTACAGAATTTTAAGTGATAAAATTCCTCAAGTCTAGAATCATTTCTAGATATGGAATTCCAAGTGTTCTGATAAGTGACAATGATCATCAGTTCACAGGAAATGAGCTAAAATGGTTTTGTGAGGAATTAAAAATTGAACACGGGCATGCATCAGTTAAACACGTGCATGTTAATGGACAAGTGGTTACGACGAATAAAACAGTCCTAAATGGTATGAAGAAGAGACTCGACGCATTGCAAGGAAAATGGACAGAAGAATTGGAAAACGTTATTTGGGCGCTCAGTACCATACCCAAAACGACGACTGGAGAGATGCCATTCAGTCTGGTTTATGGCTCTGAGGCGGTTGCCCCAACGTTAATAACGATTGCATCTCACAAGGTCAAACATTTCGAGGTGACGACAAACGACGATCAAAGGCGCCTTGAACTAGATTTTGTAGATGAAAAAAGATGTGTGTCTGAATAAACGCAAGGGAAAATACATCTCACCATTGCCCAATATTATAACAGGCGAGTATCCTCTCACCAAGTTTTCATGGGGAAGAGAGTATGGAGGAGAAATGAATTTGCACATCAAGATAGGATAAATAAGTTATCTCCAAAATGGGAAAGGTCTTACACGGTGGTCGCAATTCTCCATTCCAATGCATACATTTTAGAAGTTAAAGAAGGAAAGAAGTTGAAGAACACATTTAATCTATAACACTTGAAAAAAATTCACGCTTAAGAGTGTCGCGTAATTGGTTCGTTTGTTCTATACTTAGAAATTTTCTCAATGAATGTTTAGTGCATACCAAAGGCGTTCTGACTCCTTGTGACTTAATGGTGAAACGATTAAGTTTAAATCTAACAAAAGGTGATCATAACTTAAGGCGTTCAGTACCTAGGGCAAAAAGTTAACTTATGCAAATTTAACTAAGGACAAGTATCATGAAAGGATCACTGTGGCTTTAAGTGTTGCCTTTGGCAATCACCAAATACTTAGTTAAAAATAAAAGCTAAGTGAAACAAATAAAATATATAAAAAGTACTTTCATATTATCGAAGTGCCGCATTTACATACAAAAATTCCCAAAGGCCAAATGGTATAAAAAGGAAGAAAAATCAAACGCTAAAGCTATCCTAAGACGGAGGCGCGTCCTTCGGGGGAGAAGGTTGAGTCGCCGCCTAAGAAGATTCACTCTCACTTTCAGAATCCTCTTCTTCGGTCGCCCTCTTCGCCTCCGCCTCCCTGGCCTGGAACGCTAAAAAATCCCTCATCGATGGGAGCCGATCTAAGGGAAACTAGGTGTCGACCTTGAGAATTTCCTTAGACATCCCCTTGAAGAAGCTGATAAGGGCAAAGCACTCCAGAGCACCGCGGACAACTCAAACTCCTCGCTCCACCTGAGCTTCTCCACAACCTCGGGGGCACTCTCATCCAGCTGCTTTAGGAACGACTCCATGAGAAATTAAGGCTCTTCTTCTGCCTAGACGACCCGCTCCTCGAAAGTCAATCGATTTACCGCTCAGAAGTATTACTTGTTTGCGAAGATCCTCGATCTTGTCATACAAGGCAGTCACCTTTGCCTAGGATGCTTGTAGATCGAGGGCAAACTGTTGCTCTTTCTGAGCCGACTCAGCCTCAAACTCTGCCTGGACCGTCCGTTAATACGTATATAACTTTATATATTAATTAGTATTAATTATTATAGTTAATCAATGAATACAAACACATAATAATTTTGTTGTTTAATTGATTTATTATAAAATTATCTAAACATTGTTAAATCAAGTTATTTTGTTGTTTAATTTGATTTTGAATACTTATTTTGGTATTGAATGTGTACTTTTTTGTTTTTTCGGTTTAAACCCAAAATCCAGTCTGAAAACTCGAAATTCGAATGGGGTTTTAATTTCCCTTATACGGTCTTTTGGTTAGACTTTTGTTTTTGAAAAAAAATTGGCCTGGAAATATAGGTACCCGACCGAAATAGTAAAAAGTTGGTCTGACCAGTCTGATTTCACCCCTACCGTCTAGCTTGACATCATGGGACACCAGATGAGAAGATGAGGGCGTATTCGAGTGCTCCTCAAGAAGGAGAACAACAGGGGAAGAGGGCGTCTCTGCGTGAAGAGGTGTGGGCGCCCGGATCGGGGGTTGCGCCCTTCGCCGTGAAGGAGCCGAATGCGACGCTCCCATTAATGCAGGCGTGTAGTCTGTCACCTTCTTAGTTGTTGTAGCAATGGAAAACTTGGTGTAAGTCTGTGTAATAGCAGTGGGAATGACCACAGGTGGTATACTTCTCGGTACAATAAACGTTTAACCTCCTCGAAAGAATGACATCATAAGTGTATCTAGAGAAGAGCACAATACCTTTAAAGGTGACGACAGACTCTTGGATGTCGGGACTAAGCAGCTCGGGCGAGGCGGTGAGAGGATCAATAGTGTCCTCCACCCGAGCCGCCTTTATTTCTCCCTCCTTGAAGAAGAGTGCCCATTTTTGCTTTTCTTGGAGCTTTCAAGGGTGGTGCTAGAGCTCTTCTCATTTTTCTGCGTATCCGGAATGTGAGCAAGCGCATAACCAATGCGTGCGAACATTCTTTCTGCACAAAAGAGAGAGTACAAGAATCATTACTCATAAGTTTGAACGACGACGCTACATTGAAGAGATATCGGTCGACTGCAAATGCAGCTCGGTGGTGTTCTTTCAAATGTACATGGTGACACCAGTTTGGTGTTCAAGATAAATTAAGGTGAGGAATCGACACGGGAATCGAGACACTGAACAAAAGGAGTCCCATGACCAGATTTTAAAATTGGGACAGTGACTCGTAAAATATAAAAACACTGAAACGATGGGAATCGAGACGGTGAAAGTTGGGAAAAAAGAATGAATGAATAAATCTGACTCCGGTGTGACATAAAATGCGAAAACACGCCCAGGTGTGAAATGACATAATGACGACACATTTCCGCCAAGTCTGGGCAACAAGGAAACTTTAGTCGCACATCTATTTGAAGCGGGAATATGATTTGGGCGAGGGCTTTCCGGACCCACATCGCTCAGGATGGGATACCGGGGGCAATGAGCGGCGCTCAGGCCCGCCTCTTCCACAACCTTTTCAAATTATGAGCGAGATAAAATATTCGGTTTAGAGATAAAACTTTGTTCCGAGTCACTTCCGGCCATGGCTTGAGATCGACTTGGAAGGCGTCATGGGTGAAGGCTTGAAGAAAAGGGGAAACACATAGCTATCTTGCCGAAACAAACGAAGGGCGGTCAAGAAAAAAAAGGATCACCAAGATTTCTAGAGAGAAGGTAGACAATTTATAGAGGGAAAAAGCACTAGATTCTGGGAGAGGGCGGAAATGAAGAAGTGAGAAAAGAAGGGGTATTTATTGAGGGGCCCCTAGGGGACCTAAAAAGTCACCTAGGCTATTCCTAGGGGGAAATTCCGACAAATACCCCTAGGGAAGCCCAAAGTTTTCCTCGAAACCACAAAAGGCAACTAGAATATCCTGCCATTTCTTTCAGGATTCAAAACTTAATTTTCAAATTTGAAAATCTAATCATTGGATGTCAGATTCACCATCAGGAGCAGAAGGCAAAGGAGACATAATAATTCGACTAACACTTGGCTAGGGCGTAACTAAATGAGGTGTCACATTGTATGGCACATCCCATTGTTTTAGGTGGAACTTGCCTTGGGCATCGTTTCATTGAGAGATGCCCCACGTGAAGGTTATGCTAAAGCGCTTCTTAGAAGCTCGATGGTAAAACCTAGACTGAGTGTCGCTCACCCTAGGCTTCGCGGGCAGATGTTGGGCCTTGGGCCTCAGGGCCTAGGTACCCTGATACCGACCCGAAGAAAAAGCATGAGTGATGCTCTAGAGAATCTCTGAGGAGTGGCGCTCGGGCGATCGTGTCAGACGCCTCTCGGCTCTAATCCCCTCGTCGTTTGTTCCCACGTCGTTGGTCTGCTCGCCCAACGCCCCTCACCTCAGCATTGTACAAGGGACGAGAAAGTACAAGGTACAAAGGTTGTCAGAAGACAAATGAGTACCCTAGCCGGCAATACGGTGCTCCCTATGACCTATTACGACCATTTATGGATTGACATAGAACAAGTCTGACAAAAGGGAAGCTCCGCCCAAATCACTCTGTCATTCGGCTCATTAATGCCCCTAACCTTGGTTGACTCGCCTGAGAGCACTTCACTTGACCAAGGTAAGGACCTAACCTGAATCATGTCTGAGGTAAGGAGTCTATAAATACACCCCCATTAACCTTATACAGTTATACTTGCATCCAATTATGGAGCATTCAATACATTTACTCTCCCTGCCAATGAACCTCCAACTGACTTGATCGTCGGAGATGAAACAACGAAATCCACGAGGTTTTCCTTCTATACATGTCACCAGAGCACCAAGCGGTTTACCTTAATCATCCCGAACCGAGGAGCACCTGCAATTTGTGATCCAGCAATAATAAATGAAAGAAACTTCAATTAAAAATCAATTGTATTTTATGTCATCAAATGCTAAATTACTATGTATAGAAGTGTAACTGATCATTGTATGTGTCTTTTATTTATAAGGTTACTAATGATTTCTCCATTAATAATATATATATATGATGATGTAACATTTTATTTGTAAAATGACCTAATTGTATTGTATGATGATGTGATCCGCTGGACGCAAGCGAATAAGAAGACAGTTGTTTTAGTTAACTCACTTCCATTGGTGTTGTCACTTTAAGTCAGCTGCATTGTTTGAACAAAAGGCTGTCGATATCTACTTTCTTTCAGTGATGTTGTTTTGTTCGTTAGATTGATCAATTTGCTGTTTTCCTCAGTATTATTGGACTCTCCTTTCCAGTGTTTACAGAGAGACAGATGCATGTGAATGTCTCTTCTTCATATTGGCATGCATCGTCACTATATAATCAGTCATAAGCCATCCTGTTCGTCAGTCACTTCATGGGTTAGTGGATTCGTAATTTACTTACCAAAATCAATCTCTGTACTTACAAGTAAAAATTACGCACATACATATATACCATACCATACAATCTTTGTAGCTAGCATTATTCATGTACAAAGATGTTTGAAAACCGAACATCCAGAGGACCGTTGATCAAATCATATTACGACTTCATCCTGCAAATAACCTGACCCAATAAGCCTGTGCCGCTCCTTGCTCACAGACGTCACCGGTTATAAACACATACCATACCAGTTATTAAACATTACCTGACCCTGTAAGTGTGTCCCGCTCCTTGCTCACATACGTCACCGGTTATAAACACATACCAGTTATTAAACATTCTAATATGATATAGCAGTTCAATGTTAATATATATATATACTTTTTACTTTAATATATCTAGTATTTAAACAAATTAAATTATAAAAAATATAATTTATTAGCAAATTTAGAATAAATTAAATTAAACTATTAAAATATAATATATTAGAAACTTTAGAATAAATTAAATTATTAAAATAATTTAACTAAAAATATAGCTTATTAGAAACTTAAAAATAAATTTAATTAATTAATTATGAGAATGTATTTAGATTTAAGTATTTTCATAATTAATTAAAATAATTGAGAACAATTTCATCATTTTGGTTATATTTTTTATTCCAAAAAGTTCCATAATAACCATTCTATCAAAAGCCAAAAAATAATTATTTCGGAACTTCCGTGAATTCCGATTCAGTATTTCATAAATTTTGGATAATCAAACAATTGAATACAAATTTCATATTCTAATTCCTTTGCCAACTAAACACCTTATAGTTTCTAAATTAATTATTTATTTATATATAAGAAAATTGAGTAATTTAAAAATGTGTGTATAAAAGAAAAAAAAAATAGAAAAGTTAATATATGTTTTGTAGAAAAAAGGTTTACGCAGTGATGCAATCCTTGGGAGCGAGTTGAAGCAGTTGAATACCCAGTCATGTAATTTTATTTTATTTTGCCTTTTTCTATATTAAAAAGTAAAATACATATATATTAAATAATCTTGAGTTTGAATATACGCGCTACTGTAAATAGCGCGTTTTTAGATAGACGCTATTATTGAGTAGCGCCTATTTCCCATTCTTCTCAATCTTTTTTTTTTTAATGTTTGATATTAAAAAAATTAAAAAAATTATAGTAAGTAAATATTTTAATTGTGATTCAAATGATGCAAAAAATATTAAATTTGGATTTACGGATTGACTAAACGCTCTGCCGTAAGTTGAGATATAAAAATTTGACATAAAAGAATATAACTCATACCCTGTAAGTTCAAACTCACAACGGTTAACGTCACTTATGTCGTAATTCAATTACCTACCTATGGTAAATTTTTTGATTAGAAATACAGTGATTTTTTAACCTAACATTGTTTTTTTTTATAATTCGATCGAAATAATTAAATGCATTAGGTGAGAAATTTAATTATGTACATGCTCAAAATCAATCAAAAAAATTACAGTGCATAGATAATTTAATTATGAATTAAATTACGCTAACTATGCGTTAATGTTTTACTTTTAGACTGACCGTATAATATGATACAAATAATTCTAAATAGTGATTTAAATAGTGACTCTACTGTTTAATCAGTTAAATCACCGTTTAAATCACTATTTAGAATTGTTTGTATCGTATATAGAGTTTTTTACATATCGTATTATACAGTCAGTCTAAAAGTCAAACATTTACGCATAGTTAGCGTCATTTAATTCGTAATTAAATTATCTATGCACTGTAATTTTTTTGATTGATTTTGAGCAAGTACATAATTAAATTTCTCACCTAATGCATTTAATTATTTCGATCGAATTATAAAACAAACGATGTTAGGTTAAAAAATCACTGTATTTCTAATCAAAAATATTAACATAGGTAGATAATTGAATTACGACATAAATGTCGTTAACCGTGGTGAGTTTGTATTTACACGGTATGAGTTATATTTTTTTTAAGTCAAATTTTCATATCTCAACTTACGGCAGAGCGTACAGTCAATCCGTAAATCCAAATTTAATATTGTTTGCATCATTTGAATCGCAATTAAAATATCTACTTACTATAAAAAATTTAATGGGTACATAATTTTATTTTTAATTAAATATCAAAACATTAAAATAAACAAAAAAAAGATTTGGGAAGAATGGGAAATAGGCGCTACTCAAAAGTAGCGCATATTCCAAAGGCTTTATCCTCAGTAGCGCATATTTAAAAAACGTGCTACCCACGGTAGCGCGTATACCCAGATTTCGAAATATTTTTCCTCTATACTTACTTTTCTATTTTTTTTTTTACAATACCTACATTTTAAAAAAACACGTCAAAGTTTATGTTAAATTTTTAAATCTCAATTTTTGACTGTATTGTATGGTCTGTCCCGAAATCCAAACCCAACTGCCATTTGCAACATTATGATAATAATTAAATTACATACAATTTTTTTTAATCAGATAAATAATTAAATTTCTAACTTAATTTTGTGAGTAAACCCTAACTGTTAGATCTTAATTTTGATTGATGTGTTAGTCAGTTTGAAAGTCCAAACTCAAATATCATTTGCAATGATAAATTCAAAATTCAATTGTTTATTTTGTGCGATTTAAAATAATTAAAAAGGCTAAAGATAAATATGAGGGTAGCTAATTGTGATTTTTTTCAAAAGTATTCTTCATTTGAAAATCAGATACCAAAATAATTAGTTTCCAAAATTATTTATCAACCTATATCAACATATGTCTGCCAATCATGTGTATGCTGTCTTTTTAATCCTACCCGCGACTACCAGTCGCGAGTAAAAACACATCCCTTAAGTTTCACCCACGACTGCCAGTCATGGGTAGGGTTTTTCAACTTACCGATGACTTGCAGTCGCGTGTGCGTGCATAAATATTTTGTTTGTGCAACCGTTTATATTTTAAACTGCACTTAAGTTAACATTTATTTTTATAAGATGTGTAGTTATTAAACTAATTTATTTTTACAATTTTACGAGTTTATCCTAAAAAAATATTTTTAAAAAGGCTATTCGAGGAACCTAAAACACTAGTATTAAGATATTTTTTTTTTCAATACATCCAAAAGTATAGGTTCAGTAACTAAACAAACTATAACTATAACCAAATAAACGACATTACATTATAAGGTACAAAATGATACAAAATAATTATGGTATCTATAGTATTTATAATACTCTCTACATATTGTTTACAAGATCTCTTGTTGTGCCATGTTTGACCACATTTACTACATTGTTTTTGTCGTGGTGTACTACTAGAATCCATTTCATTGTGAATTCTCGTTTTTCTATGCCAACTTGAAAAACATCAACCTTTGCGGATCACACCTTACTATTGAACCGTTCCAATGTGACCACCAATATAATTCTAGTAGAGGGTGGAAGTTAGGAAGGTATGTCTGCATGTAGTAATCAATAACAAAATGTGGATCAACGTACACTTTGACATTCGTATTTGTGCATCAGATCACTACCATACCTTGTTTACATGGTCGTCCAAATAACATACATTCATCTTAGTGATATGAAATTTATGACGGGTTTACATATATATTAATATATATATATATATTTATGTGTGTGGATAGATTGTTTGACGGTTCTCAAATTATATGGATAAATATGGGGTCTAAGTATATATGAGTTAATGTATTCAATGGTCATAAATGTTTGACGAATGCGACTAATTGGTTAATCATTTTTTTTTTACTAATTTGTCACTTATGTTTTAGCATGTGACTATTTGATCACTATGTCCCTCCAGCGTTACTTTTTCCGTTATTTTGGCATGTGTCAACCACGTTATCTTCTCCATCTTTCCACTACATTCATGTACTTTCTTCCTCTTCATCACGTGCAAGGCACATCATGTACTTTACTTTTCTACATAAATTCTCTTATCACGTGCAAGACACATGACAAAATTAACGAATAAATGTAACGGTGAATATTAAAAATAACCAAATAAGCACATGGTCAAACTTATATAATCATTCTGCACAAGTTATAACTAATTAATCACATGACCAAAGATAAGTAACTATGGAGTATATTAACCCTATATATATTGACGGATCTCAAATTATATAAGCAAATATGATAAAGTAATTTTGATACTGGATTCACAACGAGTTGGTATAAACGTATATATATTTTGGATACCTAATTTTGTGGTTAATAGAAAACTCAAACAAATATATTACTTTAATTTTGATATTATATTCAATTTCGTTTGTCTAACGACATTTAAAGTTTGAACATGATAGAGTTGTTGGTTTATATACTTCAATATTTATTTTTCGATGAATTATGTAAACATTTGAAACACACAACTTTAATCCAACTTTGTGGTTAATGAAAAAGTCAAAATTCATCGTCGTTTGTTTGTTTATAGTTTTAACTTTTTTTTGACATTGTAAAAATACAAGTAAAATTCTAAATTTGAGACTTTACGGAATGGTTGAGCGACTCCAGGTACACAATAAATTTAAAGATTTTTGAACCATAACTTATATAGATAAATTCCTAATTTTCGTAACTGCACCCTACTATATTAATATTGCCAAACAATAAAATTAAAATAGAGAACTAACATAAAGTTACGTAATTAACGAGATATTATTTATGATATATTAATATTAATTTATTTAGTGATATCTTCAATTTTAATACGTATATCCTATATCTGAAATCGGAAACGATTATCCCAGTTCTAATATATTATTTCTCATAAAACCTACCAAATACTAAACATTCTACCCAAACTAGGCTCGACAATTTGTGAGACGACGTGAATAAAGAATTTGGATTTATGTGTATACAAGTTTGACCATAACACATCTCATATCTAAATAACTCTTATATATTTAAACACGATTGATAAACGTGTTTAAACACTCTTGATATAAATATACGCATAAACACGATTAAATACGATTATATATATATATATATATAATATTTGATTTTGTTCTTGTACATGTTTTTAAATCACTTGTGGATTTTAAAACTTAATTGTGAAATTAAATTATGATTTTTATGGATTTTGTGTCGTGTGACATGACTTATGCCACGTATTATATGAAGTTTTTTTTATTTGTTTACAAAGTTAATCGTGCATGTCGCGTGTGATCTATTTAATAATCGTGTCGTGTTCGGATTTTAAGATGGAAGATACGTTTAATACATATCTATTTACAAACGATACAACACGATTAATAATATAATATGCTTAGTGACACGACATGATTAAACATGACAAGAATTGCGACCCTTAATCCAAACCCTTTATAAGCCAGTTCCGGGTAGGTTCAAAATCCAGGTTAATAGTTTGCTCACCCCTAGTTTATAGGCAACAAAATATTCATTTTTGAATATATTTTTTCAATTATCTAAAAAATATTTTAAATAATTATAGTATGTAGGCACTTAATTAAATGTTTCTAAACATTTCTCATTGACCACAAAATTTAATCAAAAAGAAAAAAACATTTGGAATTCAAATTTGACCAAATTCTTGGTTAATGAAAAACTCAACACTCTTTGATTAGTTAAAGCTATTATTTAACTATGTAGCTAGTAGCTACTATAATGTTTTGAATACACTTGGAAATGATTGAAGAAATAATTAATTTTAAAATTAGTATTTCAGTGATCTAAAAACTTGTTAAAAAGCTCTTAATTTTTCAACAATTTTAAAAATAAGAATAATGAAATAAATAACTTGAAACTATAACAAACAGACGACAACTTTGAGTTTCGACTATCGTCTTATCCACAAAATTAAGTTAGAATGGTCATAGAAAAATCCCATCGTACTCGCCTTAACATGAAATCTCGTTGGTGGATTGACCAAAAAAAATAGTAGGTTTGTTCATGAACCGGTTTAACTCCGAACTAAATTGAAATTGTTTAAGCAATTCAATTCATTTTTAGCTTTGTAAAAGAATTGTTCTGTTGGACAAATAACTAGCCAAGTTTCGAATAGAAACTTGACTATTTTTTCCAATTAAAAAAATAACTAGAAAGTTATGATTTCAATTTTACTTAGGTTGCTCATGCTTGAGGTCATAGTCAAAGTAAAAACTTGTGGTAACTACTTACGCACATGTTAGACGACCTAGTCGGGGTCTAACCCAGCACAGGGTTCGACCCTAGGTTGGGTCAAGGGTCCAATGCTAGTTTTTTTTCTTCATTTTTTTATTATTTAAATTAAATATTATATTATACATCTATGTGGGGATGACGTGAACCATTTAATAGAACAATCTTTGGCCAAAAAAATAAATTTAATAGAACAATCTAACAGCAGACTAACAGAAGGAGCATACGACAACATCTTGAAACATAAATGACCATCGACCACACGAAAAAATATATGATACTATCCAATCACATGACCCAAACATATGAGACCATTGAAACTATTAACCCTTACTTATATGAATGATTAAAACAAAGGGTTAAATACCAAGGAGATGCATGAACTTTGGACGTTTTGCAACCAGCAACCCGAACTTTGAAAATTCAAAACGGGCTACCTCAACTTTGAAAAATGTGCAAATAACTACCTCTGTCCTATTTCCGTTAACAGTTGACAAAAAATTGAACAGATGTAGCTATTTGCACATTTTTCAAAGTTGAGGTATCCCGTTTTTAATTTTCAAAGTTCGGGTAGCTCGTTGCAAAACGTCCAAAGTTTAGGTAGCTCCTTGGTATTTAACACTAAAATTAAATATATAATTGAAAATAATTAATGATAAAATAGTTTTAAAATTCAGATTTGTGGTACCTAATTTACAAATTATGAAATTAATTATATTAATGATTATAATTAAGTGTAAATCAATTCCAAAAATTAAGTCAGGTCGAATCGGTTCCAGACTAAAATGAACCTAATTTCCGAACTTGTTTAATTTAGCCTCTAAAAAAGTGGTTTGCATTTAAAAGTAATTCAACCGAACCTGTTCAAATAAGTTCAGTTTGAGCCTACTTCCAAATCAATTCGCCTAAACCAGATTTTGTTGGCCAAGCCTAAAAGATAGTTAACCCATAAACGAGATTAACGCCACCTACTTTTAGGGCTGATAAAAAAAGGCTGGTTGAACCGAATTTCTGACAAGACCGGCTTGACTAGGATCGAGACCGAATAAATTTTTTTTCTCAAGATCGGTCTCTGTTTTTTTTCTTCCAAAATTCCAACTAGGACCGATCCGACTCGATTTTAGTATAAAATATACTAAATTATTGGGCCTTTCCAATATCGTTTCCATTTAACAGAAGACACCCCAATTCCCCATAACACTTCATCACTGGTCAGACGCCACTTTCTTCATCACTAGTCTTGTTCTTCTTTCGTTCCGACTGCACAACTGCTCGCCTGGAGAGTGGTCACGCATGACGGTGATCGTGGAGATCAAGCGGTGATCATCAGAGGAAGGAGAAGCCAGGGCAGGGAGGTCACTAATTTATCATTTCCCAGGTAAGCTCATATACTTTGAACTCGATGATGATATCAAGGTAGGGGAAGCAACCACCGAACTTGGTCTTCCTCTTGTTGTTCTTCAAGTGAGCTGAGGTGGCTTGTTCTGCCTCAGATGATTAAACTTTTCCCAAGTTCGTTCTCTATGTAGTTAGCTTAACAATTTCTTTGTTTGCTATTTTGCTCGATTTTGGGTCTACTGAATTCAGCTCGACACCACCAAATCTTGTTCGTGATTAATTATTATAATTCGAATTCAACTCCAATTGTTGCTTCTTTGTGAAAGATCTTACTCCTGACAGTCGTATTTGATTTCGGATAACTTATCTAGAATTTTCTGGCATGAAGAAGAAGCTCGATACCCGATTCTTGAACTAAGGTTGAATTTCCAATTTTTTTTACCAAAAATTTCGATCCAAGACCTAGACCGGACCGAGTCAAGCAAGGCCGACTCATACGTTTTTTTATACCAAAGTCGGTCTCAGTCTCAGTCCTCCAAAGTCAGGATCAAAATTTCGGTCTCGGTCCTGCCTCCAAGACCGGCCCGGCCTCCTCATGATCACTCCTACCTACTTTATAATTTTGGAAATCAGGTGTTTATTTTAAATTTAAGGGTTAATTACCTGAACCGTTACTTATGTTTGACAATGTGACTGAACCGTTCAAACTTGAGCTCAACCGTTACTTAAGTTGACACATGTGACTGAACCGTTACTATCACCTAACTATCGTTATTTCTTCCCGTTAAGTAGTAACATGTGCTTGTCACGTGATGTAGTTGTAATTTGAAGTTCCCAAATTACCCTAAACAGCTTGTCTACTTAACAGCAGTTGATTCTTAGGTCTGGAGAAGTTTGAGCGCGAAGAACAAGGAAGAACCGAAGAACCCAATTGAGAAGAACTGCTGATACGTGGCAAAATTTCTCGCGCCGATTCCATGGTTGCCCCAATTTTGAGGTAATTTGATAGTGGGTAACCCTAATTGGCAACCCTAATTCGTTTTGCTGCAGTAATTTGAACCGTAAAGCCTTATTTTCGAACCTTAAATCGTCAAATCTGAGGTAATTGTTTGTTGTTTCTTATTTTGTAGTCTGTACAGAACCCCAGATGTGGTTTTTTTTGACTGGGAAGATCCATCTATGTGCCCTTAACGTCGGATTGCAGTGATGCAATTTCAACAAAGAGAGAAACATTTGAAAGAACAATTGGATGTTGCGAAAACCCGAACTCTTGAAAGTCGACCCAATCGGAAGTTAGTTGCAGTCTTGGTAATTGTTGTTGTTGTTGTTGTTGTTTTTGTTCTAAGTTCAATTGTGAAGAATTAGTAGAAGTTAGTTGTACCTTTGCCTGTAACTGAAGGATGAAGAACAATGTGTATTTTGCGAAGGTGGTGACTTATGTTTATGGACATGTTGTTAAATGAAGTGTTATCTTTTCTGAACTGTGATTAAAAGGTGACTTAAGTTTGTGAATTGTGATTAAAAGGTGACTTACGTTTGTGAACTGTGATTAAAAGGTAACTTAAGTTTGGACATTTTGTTACCCAACCGTTACTAAAATACAAAATACATCCGAAAATACAGAATCCATAATAATCCATCAAAATCCAGAATTCATAATACATCCCAAAACATATCCATCTTATAATCCCAAAATATGTTCCGTTAAAACAGACCTTCATAACTAACAAAATATGGAAGTACAAAATGAACTTGATTCTCTTTAGAAGGACCGTCTTGAGGGGCTGATCCAGAACCATTAACGCTCTTGAGTCTTGATCCATACCATATGGGAGCACAGATTTACATAAACAAGCTTGATGTTTGATCGATCTCCTGACTACTGCTGAGCTCCTGATAGGTTAAGTGAGATTCTTGTGTTGAGGAGGCATTTAAGTTCTTCTGAATCTGTTGATCGATACATCTATAACAAAATCACAGGAAAATTAAAATTTTGAACATAATAGGTCTTATAATTTCTAGATTACAATAGAGGCCAAAAAGACTAAAAGTAGCAGTTATTTAAGTACAAACAATACCCTCTTGTCACCAGCATCAGTTTAGCTGGTATAACGGATTAGAGTATTTAACACCCTTGACAATTTCTAGAAAGGAAACTAATAGCATCTAACTATTGCTTTCCAACTTTCCTCCACCTCTATATAATGTGCATAAGGCTAATTTTTGCTGGCTTCCCTAGAAAATACACATCACATACACTACTTGCTATTTGAGGTAAATACCACTAATCCCAGAAAATATCTACATGTTCATACTGAGGTAAATGCCTAAACAATTGGACCATAATTTCACCACTAAGCTTCAATGCAGCATACCAACTATTATAATTAACCCACCAACATAAAGCAAATTAAACATTTAAAAAATTAATTTGTTCAATCTCATTCTCGTCACTCTCACCCACTTCATCAATTTAACAGCACACTTCATCAAGTTTGTTCAATCGATTACTGCACACTTCATCAATTTAACAACAAAACCATCACCACCACCCACTATCTTCACGGCAAACAACCAAATCTTAGAGCTCGAAATTGAATACACGCCCAAATACTAACATATTATGCAGCAATTTCATCATTTCGTACCGCAAACCAACATCAAAGCCCTAATCTTCAACCGAATCGAAGATTAACGAAGTGAAACAGGGTAGAAGAACACAAACCCAAGTCCGAAAACAGAAAGAATGTGAAAAGTCACACAAACCGAAGTTCAATCGAAGCAAAAACACAAACTTACTTCCAGTTGCAGTTCCGAAACGCAATGTCACTAAGGAGGATTCCTTCCGTGCTGAAAATCGACACTATCGGGGGGGAAGGAGGTCTGCAAGTTTCGGTTGGAGGGAAATGAGAGTTGATAAGAAGTTGGAGTATGGGGATGATTATCAAACGAGGGGGAAACGTTGCAAAGTGACAAGAGGGCATAATTGTCCTTTCAATTGACTTCAAATCGTTTTAATTGGGTCATGTGCTGTGCACGTGACATTTAGACGGTAAGATTTGACGGAAACTTCACGGAGTAACCTTTCAGTCACATGTTCAAACTTAAGTAACGTTTCAGTTACACCAAAAAAGATGAGTAACATTTTAATCATATGGGCCAAACATAAGTAACGATTGAAGTAATTAACCCTAAATTTAATTTTGTAAAATTTATGTAATTTAAAATAAAAAATAAAATAAAATTCCGACAGCGCAAAAAGAGAATCCGACTGCGAGAGGAGCACTGCATTGGTGAAGCCAAATTTCTCGAACCAGTAACTTCATCTTCTTTTCCCCTTCCTTTCCCTTGTTGTCTAGATTCATCAAAATAGAGATCGAATCGTCGATTCTTCTTTTCTTGCTGAGCTCCAAGCTAACACTACACAGTGGGGGTCTTGAAGTTGAACTGATCCCAACCCGCCAAAATGAGTGAATAATATTATATATATAATAATCATCTAAAACCCTAAATCCTAGGCGTCTTAGACTTTCCTCAGTTTTTCGTCTTGACTGCGCTCTCCTTCACAGTCTCACTCCTGAGTCTGAAGGCCGAAATCGAGAATCTCATCGACATTTAAACAGGTTGGAAGCAAACCCCTTTCAGGTTTTAGTTAAATTGTAGAACGCTTTGATTGAGCAAAAAACGCTTCTGTTGCGATTGTACTGAAAATTAGCAGCTTCGTGTTTTTTTTTTGCCTTTCTTCATCTGCTTTTTGCCAAGGCTGGGAAAAATTCGTATTTTTTGTTCTATTTTCTCTAAAAAATTGAGTCCTTTTGTTATTGAATTGGATTTTCTTCGAGTTCCAAAAATACCGTTGCGTGTATATATCGATAACTTGCTTACATTTACACTTTCTGATACTAGATCACTAGAGTTCAGACTCGCCGCAGTCTGGTCTCTAGTCTCTACTCACCATCTGCTCTGGCACTCTGCACTGTTCATATCACACTCCAGTATTCACGCCGCATAGTGGTGCCGTAAGTAACGCCGCTTAATACTGGATATGAAAAGTTGTATCGCTCTTGATTCTCCTCCCTTTTGACTCCATCATTTTGATGGATTTGATTATCCAAACCCCAGGCTGTGGACTAACCTGATAATTATTGGACTTGATTATGCTATAATACGATTGGAAGTCCAACCTAATTTGGTTGATCAAGTGTTTGAGATTAGAATTTGTGTTTTTATGCAATATGGGAAACTTTAGTTCCTCCCGCTGATGCCTGAAGAAGTTTAGCTGTTTTGATCTAGTTGGTTTACAAGTTTAATAGGTGATAATAGTTGATTTCCAAGTATATTGATTCCCTCCTCATTTTAGGTCTACCTCTGTCCTTTACACGGGAAGATGTCTGCCAAATGGCGAGCTCTGCAGCACCGCCATCGCTACACTTACAGCTCCGTCTCTTTCCCCCAGCCTTACATCGAGCAATTAGAGAAGTTCCCAGACACAAAATTCTACTCTGGACTGAAGGAGTTAGCTAGACTCAACTCAACTTATGCCCAAGTCGAACATGCCAAGAGGGTGGCCACTGCTTTCACTGGAGTTTTGTCCAGCAGCGACGTTTCGGTCCTCCCGGATGCCGCACGGCTTTACCTTGAAATCATGTTCTTTGAGAACTCACTTCCGCTGCACCGGACCCTTGTGTCGGCTTTGGTGAAGGCCTGTGATCATCAGTCTTTAATTGGCGTGTCTTTTAAAGCTCTGTGCGAAGAGTATGGCGGAGGTCCTGATAGGAAGGGCAAGCGGTTTTTGGTATCCAGGGCAGCATTGTCGATCATGGGCATGCCCAAGTTAGGATATCTGATAGATGTAGTGGAAGAATGCGCTGTATTGGTTGCTTGGGATGTGGTTAATGGACTGAATGGGGTTTTTTCGGAGTCGGATTCATCGTCAAGGCCTTCGCCTATTGTGATGGAGCAATACCAGGAGGCACTGTCTTGTTTGTATTATCTGCTTCAGAAGTTCCCATCAAAATTTAAGGATTTGAGTGAAGGAAGTATATTGGGGCCAATTTTGGATGTAGTTTTGAGGATACTGAGAACGATGTATTTTTCTCGGGATTGTTTTGTGGCGTCAGGTGTGTGTGTTTGCGCGGCTCTGCAAGTCTGTCTTAGTCCTAAAGAGCTTGGTTTATTCATTCTCAAAGGTATGTTTAGTCAGAGCAACTATATATGTAGTGGTAGTAATGAAAGTGAATATATGGGTGCTATTGCTAAACTCCAATATGAAGGAGATTTGTTGCGCGATATACTTAACTTATCGGTATTGAGTAGGCTTTGCTTGATTAGAGGGATTCTAACTGCAGTCTCTAGAAATGTACTTAACATGCCTTTCACATTTGCAATTGGTGAATTGGACAAAAGAGATGGTTTCGCTGTTTCGAAGAAATCTGTAAAGACGGTACTTTATGATGGGATCTTGCCCGAGCTCTGTAATTACTGCGAGAATCCCACTGATAGCCATTTCAACTTTCATTCACTGACTGTCATGCAAATCTGTTTGCAACAGATTAAGACATCAATGCTCAGTGATCTGACCATTTTATCAGATGAGTATTGCCCAATCGGAGAGGAAATGGGGACCCGGATATTGAGAATTATTTGGAATAACTTGGAAGATCCTCTAAGTCAAACTGTGAAACAAGTCCATCTTATTTTTGATCTATTCTTGGACATTCAATCCACACTTAACTTGGAAGAAGGTGGTGGTAAGATAAAACCGTTCTTGGAGAAGATTGCTTCGGACGTCCTCCATCTCGGGTCACAATGCAAGGGAAGATACGTTCCTTTGGCATTACTTACAAAGAGGCTGGGTGCAAAAGCTTTGCTTAGTATGAGTCAAGGCCTGCTATTCGAAACCATGCATGCATACATTGATGACGATGTGTGTTGTGCTCTCACTTCTTTTCTGAAGTGTTTCCTTGAGTCTCTACGTGATGAGTTCTGGAACAGTGATGGCGTTGAGAATGGGTATCTACTTTATAGGCAGTGTTGCTTGCCTCCATTACTGAATGGACTTGCCTCTGGAGTGTCAAAACTCCGCTCAAATCTAAACACCTATGCTTTGAAGGTTGTACTTGAAATCGATGTGGATAGTATATTTCCTTTGCTTGGGTTTGTATTAGAGCAGAGTGGACTCGAAAATATTACATTAAAGAAGATCAGTAGCACAACTGTAGTAGCCTTACAAACAGAGCAGAAAGTTGCTGTCTTGGTATCATTGCTCAAGGTATCACGGATGCTCGCTTTAATTGAAGGTGATATTGATTGGTGCAAGGATCATGTTGTTCTTCCGAATGGTGAGCTCCACTCTGAGTGTAATAAGATTAAGTATGCTGTTCTCCTCATCAAAGGGATACAGGTCAAGATCCCTATTGAGTGGCTTGAAGTGGCATTGACACATGTTGATGAGTCACTGCGAGTAGACGCTGCAGAGTTTCTTTTCTTGAATCCCAAGACATCGAGTCTTCCATCCCATTTAGAGCTAACTTTAATGAAAGAAGCAATTCCATTGAACATGAGGTCTCCCTCCACAGGTTTCCAGATGAAGTGGGGAAGCCTTTTCAGAAAGTTCTTTTCTCGGGTCCGTACATCCTTGGAGAGGCAATTTAAGCAACATTCATGGACCCCTCTCCTCTCCATGAATCGTACTGCAGATGTGGATGGTGCAGCTTGCAGAGCTGATAATTTATTTCGGTTCATGAGGTGGTTGGGATGTTTTCTATTCTTTTCATGCTACCCTTCTGCTCCATACAGAAGGAAGATAATGGCCACGGAACTCATACAGATCATGATTGATGCTTGGCCCATCTCACCTTCTGACACTGTTATCTGTCCTTACAGTGAAGGAATTACATCACCAGATTCTACATGTGTGTTGGTTGGATCGATAGTTGATAGTTGGGACAAACTAAGGGACAGTTCCTTCTCCATATTACTTCACTTCCCAACGCCACTTCCTGGTTTCTCTAGTGAAGAAACGGTAGTAGATGTAATTAAGTGGGCCAAAGTATTAGTTTGCAGTCCACGTGTGAGAGAAAGCGATGCAGGCGCTTTGACACTCCGGCTTATCTTTCGGAAATATGTATTAGATCTCGGGTGGATAGTTGGAGCATCAGTAAAAGTTATCTGTCAATCACATTCTGATCCCAGAAACGGAATTTGCCAGAATGGTCAGCAAAAGTATCCTCCTGTGATTAGTTACTTAAGATCACTGATCGATTGGCTTGAAGTTTCGGTTGTTGATGGTGAAAGAGATCTTGCTGAAGCTTGTAGAAACAGTTTTGTTCATGGTGTTTTACTTGCTCTGAGATATACTTTTGAGGAATTGGACTGGAATTCTGATGTACCGACGTCTTGTATTTTAGAGATGAGGAGTGCATTGGAGATGCTCTTGAATTTGGTTCTGCGAGTGACTTCTTTGGCTCTCTGGGTGGTCTCCGCAGATGCATGGTTTCTACCAGAGGACATGGATGAAATGATTGATGATGATAGTTTTGTGTTGGAGGATGTCCAAGAAGAGACAAATAATAGTGTAGCTGTACTACCCGATAATAATTCTAGAGGAGAAGGAAGAGATTCTAAGTCATCGGATCAGATCGTGATGGTGGGTTGCTGGCTGGCCATGAAAGAGGTAAGTTTTTTCTTGCTTCTTGTTGTTTTTCTTCAATTCTCAATATAAATGATTTTAAAAATTAAAAAAAAAAATCTTTTTGCCTTTCCAGGTGAGCCTTCTTCTTGGGACCATTGTCCGCAAGATTCCTCTGCCAAGTAGCACCTTTGTAGATTTGGGTTCTCCAACATCAGGAGATGCAGTTCTTGATTTGCAACAGCTTAAAACCATGGGTGACAACTTCTTGGAAGTCCTGTTGAAAATGAAGCATAATGGTGCTATCGACAAGACGAGAGCTGGATTCTCAGCTCTTTGCAACCGTTTACTATGTTCAGATGATTCAAGGTACTCCATGTCCTTCTTATGATTTCATGCCAGCTGCCTCAGACCCAATTAATTAATTTAGTAATTTATAATAATATGATTGAGATTTCAGAACATGTTGCATGCGTGTTTGAAATCAGCTTCATTCTCATGGAGTCATTATGATTTCTATTTCTCAGGCTTTGTAAATTGCCAGAATCTTGGATGGAACAACTTATGCAAAGGACATCGGCAAAGGGACAACTAGTTGATGATTTGTTGAGGAGAAGCGCAGGCATTCCAGCTGCTTTTATTGCGCTTTTCTTGTCCGAGCCAGTTGGAGCCCCCAAGAAACTTCTCCCACAAGCTTTAAGGTGGCTAATCGATGTAGCTAATACAACGCTGCAGGATCCGAATACCACAACCATGCCTAATAATAGTGATTTATCCTCAACACTGAAGCAAGAAGAGGAGTTTTCAAAAATTTCAAAGGTTCGGGATGAGGGTGTTGTCCCAACAGTTCATGCTTTTAATGTTCTGAAGACGGCTTTCAATGACACAAATCTTTCTGCTGATACATCGGGTTTCTCTGCTGAAGCATTGATTGCTTCAATCCGTGCTTTCTCTTCTCCTTATTGGGAGGTCAGAAACAGTGCTTGTTTGGCTTACACTGCTCTTGTACGTAGGATGGTTGGATTCCTCAATGTCCAAAAGCGAGATTCTGCTCGACGTGCTTTAACGGGTCTCGAGTTTTTTCACAGGTACTTAGGTGTTATTTGCTTATACAAGTTTTTCTTTCCAAGAAAAAAAAGAGAGGAGAGTATAGTGGAGTTTCTAAATGCTGTTAAATCTTGTTTTTTCAAAGGTATCCATTGTTGCATTCTTTCTTATTCAACGAACTGAAAGTTGCTACGGAGTTGCTTGTTGATGGACACAGCACGGAAACCAACTACCGAGAGAAAGCTGTGCACCCGAGTCTCTGCCCGGTGCTGATCTTTCTATCTCGTCTCAAGCCGTCTTCTCTTGCGAGTGAGATCGGAGACGACCTGGACCCGTTCTTATTCATGCCCTTCATTAGGAAATGCTCCACTCAGTGCAACATGAGGGTTCGCATTCTTGCATCTCGGGCTCTGACTGGACTGGTATCCAATGAAAAACTCCCAGCTGTCCTCATCAATATCGCCACCGAGTTGCATTACTCCAATGCAACCGAGCACCCGTCCTTCAATCTCATTCATGGGATCTTATTACAGCTGGGAAATCTTATCGATATAAACTGCAGAAACTTGAGTGATTCCGCTAAGAAGGATCAAATTCTTATTGATCTAATCAAAGTTCTTGCAAAATGTTCGTGGATCGGAAACCCTAGACTTTGTCCCTGTCCCGTTCTCAACACTTCGTTCTTGAAGGTACTGCATCACATGCTGAGCATTGCCCGGACATGCGATGCAGCCGAAAGCTTCGTTGCCATTCGAAACCTTCTCTTGGAGCTCACAACACAATGCCTAGAGCTAGATGCTTCTTGCGGACTACCGTTCTACGACCCAACCACTGCAGAACTCCGAGAACAAGCTTCAACCTCATATTTAAGTTGTTTTGTTCGAGTGGGTGATGGAGGCAGCTCTTCCTCAGACCTGCTGGAAACGCTGATCCGTATACTGTCAGATTCTGCATACGAAGCTAGACTTGCAGCGTTGAAGTGGTTGCTGAAATATCTGACATCCATGGAGCCCAAGAACGATGGTCTTATCGCAAAATGGGCGAAAATGAGTCTCCATGGCAAGTTGATGGGTCTTTTAGCTTCAGAAGACCACCATAAGTGTAGATGCTATATTCTTCGGATTTTCTTTGCATGGAATTCCATGCAGTTTAAGCGGTCGGGGTGTGATAGTGCTGTTTTTGTGGGTTCGATGGACTGCAAGTCATTGCTGCAGGTATGGGACACCCTGGTTTCTGTGTATAACTCTTCTAGACACATAAAGACGCGAGAAACAATAATCTGTTGCTTGGGGGTTTCGGTGAAGCCCTTTGTGGAAAGACTGACAAGCTTTGTTGTTGACGACACGAAGCCGAGGGAGATGTGGGTCTGTCTGTATCGATGTGTTTGTTTCGTTTGTGACGTAATCAAACAACATAGTTCCCCGTCAGAACCAGGCAATATGAGGAAGGCGGCAGCAGATTCCATGATCGCTTCTGGCTTGTTGGAACAAGCCGAACTGATTGGTCCGTTTGTCTCTGGTCATAACAGAACACCGTCTGAGGAATCATCTTCTTCCTTTGAACCCAAGGAGTGTGTAAATTCGTATGGACGTTGCATTCTAAGCATGTGGTTTACTTGTATTCGACTGCTGGAGGATGAAGATGACGAGATAAGGAATCAGTTGGCACTTGATTTGCAAAAATGCTTTTGTTCCAGAAAGTGGAATGATGGAGTGGACAAAGTGATTGAGATGAGCTTTGACCATCTGTCCTCTGTGTTTGGTCATTGGGTGGACTATTTTGATTGGCTTGCGCGTTGGGTATCGGACATGTCTACCAGTGATGGGTTTCCAGAGGATAATCTTGTGAAGCGTGTTTTTGACAAAGAAATCGATAACCACCATGAAGAAAAGCTTCTGATATGTCAGCTTTGCTGCTTCCACATGGAGAAACTGTCCAAATCCTCCATCTGTTGGATCTCCGATGGGTGGGATTATCTTTATGCTTGGAGGTTTCGATTTCGAAATCAGTTGGTGTCGTTTTCAAAGAAATATGTGGGTAAGGAAAGAAACAGTGATTGGCTGGGAGGTGTGGGTAACCACAAAGACATGTTTTTACCTCTTTATGCGAATTTGCTGGGTCTGTATGTATTTTCATGCTGCCTTCTTCTTCGTGAGGATTTGGATTCTGATTTGGCTGAGCAACTTTTGTTGGAGGCTGTGGAAGTGGGTGAATCTGTGTCTCCCTTACTGAAGAATCCTTTGATTCAAAACTTATATTACTTGGTGGTGACGATACATCAGGAGAAAGTGGGTGCCAACGTTGGCTCACAGTCCCGAGCTCCGAGCGATGGTTTCCATCCTTACTTTCTTCTCCAGTGAATGAATTATTAATGACATACACACATCATGGATTGAAGGATGTTGTTCTACTCTATCTATCTATCTATTATCATGAATCTGTCATCTGTAGCCAACACATAACACAAGTCAGTGAAGTCACTGAGTCAGAAGTTGTAGTGTAGTTTGTTTCTTCTCTTTAATCAGTATTTATTCTTTGGCTACAGAAACAAATACTGGGATTAATTCATACCATGCATAAATAACTGACCTTGAGATACAAATGGACACCACTAGGCTGCCAACAACTCACCTTATGGAAGAACTCAAACGCGTTATGTGAAATTGTATTTAATTAAATATTATATTATTACTAATTCATGCTTTGCGCGTGATTTTATTTCTAAATTAATATATATATATACTTATTAATTTGTTATAATAATCATTTCCTTAATCTGAGTATCACAAAAAAATATGATCTTAAATATATTATTTAATAAAATTAATTTTGATGATATATATATAAATTTCGCGAAAAAACATAATATGTTAACAAGTAAGCAAAGTGAGATTTTTTTTTTCAATTTGATTCGTCCAACACTACCATATGTTACAAATACTTGTGTGACATCACATTTTTGCTTAGGTAGACACATTTAGATTGCTCCAAATTTCCTCGTTCAATCTTAAAATTCATTTTGTTTTATCTTAATTTATCACTTATTTCTATTTCAAGAAAATAATTGTTAATATGTTTTCTTATGTAAATCATCTGATATATTATTAAAAATATTATAAATTGAATGTATATTTTTAATATACATATATATTTCATAAAACATAATAATTTATTTTTAAAATTATCACAATATAATAAAATTTTAAGTATATTGTTTATTCATTTTTATTTTTATTTTTATTTTTATTTTTGTCCATTATTAAATTATTTCTCAAAATATATATTTTATAATGAAGCTAAATTTTTTAACATTTAGCAGACAAAAATATATATTAAAAATACTAATAATTGATCAATATTATATATATATATTTATATATATATATAATCGCAATATTATTAATGAATTACTATATAATAATAATAATTAATATTTAGTGTTATTTGTTTTTATACATGTGTAGTTTTAACATTAATATATAAGTAACTTCATTATACATAATTTTATTATGATACTTGCCTATTAAATTAACTGTCAAGTGTCAACCAATACTTTGATGATTATATTTTTAATCTAAATACCTAATTTTTATTGAACAATTAACTTGTATAAAAAATTCCTACATTGATTGTCTACTTTTAATTATTTTTCTCATTAAATATATTTCATGTCATGCTTGTTTTATGAAACGACAAATAAATTTTGTTTAAAGATTAAAGTAAATAAATTTTATAATATGTTACAAACAAAAAAATTAAATTTACTACTTACTGCGTAAAGCGCGAATTAGATACCTAATATATAAATAGTTTAATTATATATATTTTTATTATGATAGTTACCTATTAAATTAATTGTCAACCAATACTTCAGTGATTATTTTTTTAATATGAATATAAATATGTTCAACACATTAATTGAGTTAGTTTTTAAAATAAATATATTCATATTAAAAAAAATTGTAAAAACAAATCACGAACACACAAAAAAAAATGAGATAGTATCACCTTTGAGTTATAACCGCTTCAATTCACTTCGACTCTTCTCTTCTGATCTTTGCAATTTCATCCTTAAAATGTTACTCTCATGCATAAAGTTTCAAAACATTCATGTTCTCAAGCGACTCTGTGTGATTGATTTCTAATTGGAGAGAAAAAATAAAGCATTGCATTGGTCTTACAAACATGTGGAACGACACGATTTTACAAATCGATTTTGGGAACAACATGATTTTAAAAACACATGTGGAGCCAAACTTAGCAAAATATGGAGACGAGACAGTTAAATAACCATCCCTAAGTTTTTTTTTCTCATGACACATGCACATAAAGAGTCAAGAAAAAATAGAGCAAACGATATATGTTTGTTTAATATGTATTTTATTAAAAAATAATCAAATAGGCGAGTAAGTATTAAACTATTATTGAGCAAATTATTCATTATTTTGTTAACTATTTTTTAAAATATTGACTATATGTTATATATCATCGTCGAAATGAACTCATAAATTGTTTCTGAACTGGAATGGTACCCAACAATTGTTGTTGTGTTTGACTTAGTGATTCATTTTTTGTAAAATAAACATATATAGAAGAATTAAGGATAAAAATTTATAAATAGTATTACATCATTTTATTTTTCATTTAATATATTACTATTTTTTGTTAATTGTTATTAGATAATTCTAGTAAACAATAATTTTAAAATATTTCACATTAAAATTCACAAAGTTTGATAAAACTGAAAACTAAATGATAAACTATTCTTACGTATGGTTAATAAACTAAGGGTACTTAGATAATGTATTAAGTAAATTTTTACTATGTATTAATTCCATGGTTAGATAATGTATTAGTTAATACATATTTAACACTATAATTGTGTATTAGCTAATACATAAGTATTAGTTAATACATACTATTATGTCTAATCAAATATTAGATTAATTAATACATGTATTTGTTAATACTAATACACGGTACCCCTAAAGTATGAAATTACATTATTAAGCAATAATATAATATATTAGTGCGTCTATATTTTGTTTTTACATATAATTTGGAATACTCTGATACACAAATTATTTTTCCATGTAAAAAGATGTTTTCTAGTAGTATACGATTTCATATATTATTATTTATGAATAGTACAGTGATAAATAAATTTATGATACAGAATCACAAGTTAAATAGTTCTTATTTAAATAAAATTTTATACATAATTCAATAACTAATAAAATCTAGGGTTAATTACTTAAATGGTTACACATGTTTGCCCAATGTGCAGAATGGTTACATATGTTTCAGAATGTAACTAATTGGTTTTCTTGCGTGACTGAATGGTTACACATTTTTTTCCTAATGTGATTAATTGGTTACTCCGTTAGTAAACCGTTAATTTTTTCGTTAATTAATATTTTTAACATATTTTGAATTATGAAAGGGTTATTATGCCCTTAACGGTTCATCTTTTTTAAATCAGACTGAATCATGGTTAATAATACATTCCTCCATCTCCATCTCCATCTCCTCTTTTTTTTTTTTTTGCAGCAGTGCGCAAAAAGAGTTCAAATTTCACATTGAAGTAATAATTTCTTCTTGAAATTAAACAATTATGGGCACTTCACCAATTTCTCCAACATATGATTCCAATCATGGATGAAAAACACTGGGAAGAAACGAAACATAATTTACGACAATAATCTGTGGATATCATCTCAAGGAGACCATTGGGTCAGATTTCTCAAGACGGTTGAGATGAAATCTGTGAGGCTGCGAATGAGTCTTCTTCTTCAATTGATATGCGAAGGAGTCATCTTCATCAATTGAAGAACAACTTGGTACCCATGGCGTAGATAAGAAGGGCCACCCAAAATGAATCCTCAAGCCAATAAATTCTTCCCTTGAAGATCAACGGTGATCTCGTTCGTCTTGCGATTTTGCATCAGTCTTCTTCGGTGATTTTGGCTACGACACCTTCTCAGTTTCAGTGGTCGATCTCTTGGGCAATGGTCACGCCATGGAGAAGCTTCCTGAGTTCCACATCGTTTCTTACTACCAGTAGCACGTGGCGGGGGTTGATTATAGTCTTCTTATTGTCACGCGTTGCGTTCCCCGCTAATTCCAGAAGATTCACAATTATCAGAGACAGTTGAGTAGAAATGTTACTCAACTATGAAGAATCGGAAAATCAATAATTGGACTGATTACGTTTCTTATATTTCAAATTGATGAGGATAGTATTGTGAATGATGGTAGCATGCATTTGAGATCGAAGAGGAAGAGTATGGAGATAGGAAGATGTAATTAAGTCATTTTACTTGTTAGAATAGTATTTTAACAGAGAAAATAAACGATTTTAACAGAGAAAATAAACGAGGAACAATAGAAAATTAACTAGTCACACAGTAAAACTAATTAATCACATTTTAAAATATGTGTAACCATTCTGAACTATGGTCAAACATGTGTAACCAATTAAGTATTTAATCCTAAAATCTATGAGTCTACCCAGAAAATGAGCTCAATCTAAAATCATATTCATGTAATTATTTATTTTAAAAAAGAGACGTGTAAGTTTGTAGCCAACCCACACGAAGCATAGAAAGTTCTTCGGGATTGAGAAAGAAGAGACGTGAGAGAGCACGGAGAGACATGCAGCAGTCGAAGACAAGGAACATTTTTTTTTTTGGCCCTGAAGACAAGGAACTAACGTGTTCAACATTTCCAATACTTTCATAGTTTCATGACTTTTTATTAAAAATAAAAAATATTACCGGATATTTATGTTCTAAATTTCTAATTATCATATTTTTTTTATATCTACAACTACAAAGCGTCCCAGCACATGATAGTGACTCTTTATTATTGAATTTTTTTTTTACCTAATGCCTTAATTTTAAAGAATTTTAAAGAGTGTTTTTTTAATGACTTATTTTTTAAGGTTAAATACCAAGTAGCTACCTGAATTTTGAGCGGTATGCAACGAGCTATCCGAATGTTGAAAATTTAAAACGGGTCACCTCAACTTTGAAGAAGGTGCAAATAGCTATCTGTGTCCAATTTCTAACGAATTTCCAACAAATTTCCGTCAACAGTTGACGAAAAATTGGACGGAGGTAGCTATTTGCACCTTCTTCAAAGTTCATGTAGCCCGTTATGAATTTTCAAAGTTCGTGTAGCTCGTTGCAAAACATCCAAAATTCAGGTAGCTCTTGGTATTTAACCCTATTTTTTAACTAATAATAATTTAGCATTGTAAATATTATTTTACATCGCTTCTGAGTTCCGACAGATAATTCACACATGACCCCACTTACTATCACTTACTTTCTTATTAATCAAGTCGCATCCTATAGTTCCTTTTATTAAGTTCATAAACTTCAAATATAAAATACCAAGACTGGACGGATTCATCCAGGAAGCTTGTTCTGTTCTCTTCACAACAGCGACCCATACTCAGCAAGATCGTTGCTTGCTTGCTCCACAGCGAGGCGAGTCGTTGCTTGCTTGCTTTGCCTCGTCTTCACACTGAGGCGGGTCGTTGCTTGCTTGTGTTAGAAAGAGTAACAAATTCCCCTAATTGCTCCACCAATCACTCCACCACTTATCTCACTACACCAACTATCCATAAACCACTCCATCAATTACTCTACAAATTACTTAACTCAATATCCAACCAATCTCAATGTTTCTTCTATAAATGGTGTAGTTTGTTATTGTAAGAAAAAAATTTCAATATATACAATGTTCTCCTTAATCAAGTCTATATCGTCTCAATTTAGTCCACACTTACAATTCTAACATGGTATCAAAGCAGTGTTCTTGATTCTGAAACTCAATCCACATATATGAACCAACCCCTTACTTGACAACCTTCGAGTCGTAGGCAACATCGTCGCCACCAGCAGCAGACACAATCCGACTGTGGAGGCTGTGGATAATGACATTGATGACGAACTGGATGGTGATGCAAGCGCCATTTGCAATATGGACGTTCACACCACACCCATCAATTGTCTTGAAGTTATTCATGATGAGCTGAGCTCTTGCTTCAACTGAATAACCATGTCACGCTTGAACACGATCCACTGTGGCTCTTCCTGAATCACATCATGCCTTAGGGTCCCTGGCCTTAGGTTCACCAGATCATCATGACCTGGGTGTGTCACCATATAGAACCGTCCCTATCGTTCTCATCGCCTTGCGCAACAAAGGAACTAGAGCCGCAACCTTGCGCAGTGGTCAGAACCATAGGAACCGAGAGCAGCAGAGGCTTCAGAGCGATGGTTTCATTTGGAATGGATGAGTAGCGCAACAAATTAGGAGACAAAGCACCTGAATGACGTAAAGAAGGAGCTACACACAAGGGCGTTGCTTGGGAGCTGCTCTCACGAATGGAGCTCCGACGGGAGATGCTGTCACGTTGCTCGGGACGTTGCTCGGAGCAGAGCAACAGGAGGCGTTGGGAGAAGGAGCTGAGGCCTGACGGCAAAGGCGAGACAGCAAACGTGGAGAAATATTGGTGAAGGGCTGAACGCGAGGGAGAGGCGAGGATGCAGACGGAGGCGATGTGCAAGGTTAAGGCAAGGCAAGGTGGATGATGGCTTGAGGAAGTTAAGGAGAGGAGCTGAGCAACCGAGGTAGAGATATTAGTTTTTTTGTAAAAAATCTTCTAATTGCCAAGTTAGTCCTTGCAGTTTCAGCTGGTACTCAAAACGGTATGAAACGTTTGACATCAATACACATGAGTCTAGAACAAATTATTTGATCGAAGGAAGACCTATGAAGAAGGAAGCATGGCGAAGACAACCTTGTTTGATCGAAGGAAGAACAACAGGAAGAATAATGGTGTTTTGTGTTTCTGATAATATTTTTTTGTATTTGAAGGAAAGAGATGAAAAAAAAAACGAAAGGAGGAAAGGGAAATTAGGGTTAATTCGAATAGGATGATTAATGTGGTAGCAGTAGATAGATAGTGGTGGTAAGTGCTGAAATGACAAAACGGGCAAGACAATTCGACCGAAATGGGGTCGATGAGAAGAAAAATTCTCAAGTACGCCGAGAAGCCCAAAGTATACCAAGCCCGATGAGCTCGGGGGAGTGATAATACTGTGCAAGTTGAGCATTGAAGACCCCATCACTCAACTTGAGTGGGAGTGTCGAAATGAAGAAGGAGAGTGACGATGACATAGGTTTCTCGTTGTTTAAGTTGAGCATTGAAGACTCCACAACTCAACTTGAGGGGGAGTGTCGAAGAGAAGCCGGATGATAGATCGGTTGAAGAGGAAAGAGCTCGGTCGAAGAGAAACAACAAGAGATCATTCGACACAACCGAGGAGAGTTCGGTCGAAGAGAAACCACAAGAGTTCATTCGACACAGCTGGAGGAGAGCTCGGTCGAAGAAGAACGAGTTCCGTCGAAGAGGAACCATAAGAGTTCATTCGACACAGACGGAGGAGAGCTCGGTCGAAGAGAAACCACAAGAGTTCATTCGACACAGCTGGAGGAGAGCTCGGTCGAAGGGGAACGAGTTCAGTCGAAGAGGAACCACAAGAGTTCAGTCGACACAGTCGTAGGAGAGCTTAGTTGAAGAGAAACCACAAGAGTTCATTCGACACATCACAACTACAACAACAAATTAGAGCAACCCAATGGTTGACCGACAAACCAAAGGCAGTCAACGGAAGATTTTTCAATAATATTTTTGGCAAGTTAAACATTGTAAATCTCACTGTTTAACTTGAAGGGGAGTGTTAGAAATAGTAACAAGTTCCCCTAATTGCTCCACCACTTATCCCACTACACCAACCATCCACAAATCACTCCATCAATTACTCCACAAATTACTTCACTCAATATCCAACCATTCTCAATGTTTCTCCTATAAATAGTGTAGTTTGTTATTGTAACAAAAAAAGTTCAATATATACAATGTTCTCCGTAATCAAGTCTATATCATCTCAATTTAGTGTAGTTTGTTATTGTAACAAAAAAATTCAATATATACAATGTTCTCCATAATCAAGTATATATCATATCAATTTAGTCCACACTTACAATTCTAACAGCTTGCTCTACGCAACAACGACCCAGACTCAGCAACACACATCTCACACCTCATGACTCAGCCACTCAGAAGCAGGTGCATCCCGAGACACAATTTGCAGAAACCTCTCGGCAAATGGTGCGAGAGTTAGTGGGAAGTGAAAAACAATGAAGAGGAACAGTGCCTTAAGATGCACCATTGTTTCTGCATTATATATATATATAAAGGTTCGGCTGAACCAATTCTATACATGTACGGTAAATCAACGAAAATATCGAGCGGTTCGAACGAAGGGATCGAACCGTACATTTACCACATTTCGGAGGAAGGGTCTAGCCATTCATGCCCAACCCTAGTTTCAATCACTTAAAATATACTTTATAAGTTGTAACAGTCATCATTATCTAATATTACTATTGGAAAATGATTTAATATTTGGTTACAATAGAGATCACATACGAATAAGCGTATATACTATCTCATTATTTTTCACTCTACTAATTATTTTAAATAATGTATTCTAATATTAATTTTCATATTAAATCGTCCTTTACAATATGAAGACCAACATATCATTTCATCACGGTTTAATGGAATTATGGAAAAACGAAATTTGTTTGAGTTATGATGATAATCTGTCTTTGCATGTAACACCTGAAAATTAGGAGTCGTGACTTGCCCAATTCACATCACTTTACGCGCTTTTCCTTCCCTACCTTCTTGTTGGAGCGTATCCATCTACTGTCCTTTATGCGCTTTTCCCTCCCTCCTTGCTCTGTCCGTTGATTCAGTATTAACCCCGAAATTCTTGTCTCCTTCTTCGGCAGATCCACTTACCTTTAGCTCAGTATATATTACACGCTACAGACACTGTTGGAAGTTGGTAGCCGTAATTACAACCATCGCTTCATTCTTCCTGGGTCGGAGCTCTGTTTCGCTCTGTTGTCGTATATCTGATAAAGACCCTTGTAGAGTTTAATTTGTGTGATTTCTTCTCCAAACTTCCTTCTTCTCCTATACTTATTGAGGTTTATACAGTCGGAAGCTTTGAGATTCTTGAAGGCAGAGAAGAGAGATGGAGGCGATTTTGCAGACAAAAGGCCTTCTCTCTCTACCTTCAAACCCCAGAATCAGGCTTCTTCAACCATCGCAGGGCTTAAAGCTCAGATCTTTGTCGATCAAACCCAAATACCTTCCTGGGGTGTCGTTGTCATCAAATGGATTTCCGAAATTCAGGAGCTTTGCCGCCAATTCAACACCCAGTGAGAAGTTCTTCCTCAAGAACAGAGCTTTGCATATCTGCAAAGCCGACGCGGCCGCGTCGGAGCCATTCCTTAACGAGACAGAGAAGCCGAAGTTTCTCGGGATCGAAACGGTGACTCTGAAGAAGATTGTCCCTCTTGGGTTAATGTTCTTCTGCATTTTGTTTAATTACACCATCCTTAGGGACACGAAGGATGTTCTTGTGGTGACTGCGAAAGGCAGCAGCGCGGAGATCATCCCTTTCCTCAAGACATGGGTGAATTTGCCCATGGCGATCGGATTCATGTTGCTGTACACGAAATTGGCTGGGGTTTTGTCAAAGCAAGCCCTTTTCTATTCCGTGATCGTCCCTTTCATTGCCTTCTTTGGAGCTTTTGGGTTTGTCCTGTACCCTCTCAGCAACTACGTCCACCCTGAGGCGCTTGCGGACAGGCTCCTCGCCGTTCTCGGACCAAGGTTTCTCGGTCCACTAGCCATTATGAGGATCTGGAGCTTCTGCTTATTCTATGTCATGGCTGAGCTGTGGGGCAGTGTTGTTGTATCCGTGCTCTTTTGGGGTTTTGCCAATCAGGTGAACATTTCATTTTCTTGCTTCTCTTTGCAACTTTCTTGGCTGGTTTGAATTTCATTGCGCATTAGCGGGAGCATTAAGATTGAAACCCTGCCCGACCGCCTATAGATGTGTTGTCAGTTTGAAATGAACTTACTTCATTTCATAGGCCAGTTTGATCTGATCAATATTGTTTTTTTGGAGGATATTGTATATATATATATATTGAATCAGGTGAGCTTGATCATGATCGAAATCAAGTCATGATTGCGAAATTGACCAAGTTCACTTGATCTCTAAATGAGGAGGATCTGAATCTTTTTGAGGAGATAGAATTTTAGTCTAATAGTTTGAGTGTACGGAAATTTGAGGTCATAATGGTTGATGGTGGAATAATAGCCATTCTTGTTCCATTTAGAGCAGAAATTATTATGGGATGTTCTATTGCTAGCAATAGTCTCTTATTAAAGCTTTATTGGGAAATTTTATGGTTTTGCAGATTACAACTGTGGAAGAAGCAAAGAAGTTCTACCCTCTGTTTGGTCTCGGAGCCAATGTGGCTCTGATTTTTTCAGGCCGAACAGTGAAGTACTTCTCCAATATGAGGAAGAGTTTGGGTCCTGGAGTGGACGGGTGGGCTATCTCTTTGAAAGCCATGATGAGTATAGTGGTGGTGATGGGTCTAGCAATCTGTGGTCTTTACTGGTGGGTGAACACCTTTGTGCCCCTGCCCACTCGTAGCAAGAAGAAGAAGGTAAAACTCATAAAACTTGGTAACTTAGCAAGAAAGTATGATTTTATAGCATTAGGGGAAACTGTTTTTCATGAGAAAACAATTGTTTTTTCTTCTCTCTCACTCATGTTGTAGAATTCTCCTTCTATTTGACTAACTTTTATTATCTGTGGGAACACGATTTTGCAGGAGAAGCCAAAGATGGGAACAATGGAGAGCTTGAAGTTCTTGGTGTCCTCGCGATACATCAGGGATCTAGCCACATTGGTGGTTGCTTACGGAATTAGCATAAACCTCGTGGAGGTCACATGGAAGTCAAAGCTCAAAGCTCAGGTAAACTGACTATATTTGATGAAATCCGTTAAGTAATACTACATCCCATATTTTAATATGAATGCGCTACATCTCTCATGTTTTTTCTTTTTCCAAATAAACCTTAAAAAATGGTAAATCCACTAGTGGCCGTGCAGTGCAAATACTGTGGATAGCCACACTTACAAGGAACTGATCCAAGCTTTAGGATTTTAGTTTGACTTGTTGTATTCTGTATTTGTTCAGTTTCCAAGTCCGAACGAATATTCATCTTTCATGGGTGACTTCTCGACTGCAACTGGAATCATGACTTTCACGATGATGCTTCTGAGCCAATTTATATTCAACAAGTACGGGTGGGGAGTTGCAGCCAAGATCACGCCCACTGTTCTACTCCTTACGGGAGTCGGGTTTTTCTCACTCATTCTGTTCGGGGCCCCGCTCACTCCAGCTCTTGCCAAGTTTGGAATGACTCCTCTTCTCGCCGCTGTTTATGTAGGGGCCTTGCAGAACATCTTCAGTAAGAGCGCCAAGTACAGCTTGTTCGATCCTTGCAAGGAAATGGCGTATATTCCTTTGGATGAAGACACCAAGGTTTGTAATTCTTAAGAAATCAGGTTCATAAACTGCGTTTAAGTTTTATTGAAGATCATATTAATCATGCTTTCTTTTACCTATAAATTATAATAAGCTCAAACTTGTCAGACAGTTGATCAAGTTTATTATATTCTACATGGTATTAGGACATGCATGTTAGAAACCGTAATATTAGACATCTTTAGTAAATTATGCTACAAATATAATAAAAACTTCAAAAAATTGGAAAATGAAATAAAAAACTGAACCTGCAAATACAGTCTCTACAATGATATAAATGATTATGTTTTTGACATTAGATATTTAAGTTAAAGAAAAGAAGTAAATCGAAATGTTGCATTTTTGAAATGTTTGATTTGGACTCTGCATGTTGTAAATGTTAAATTATCCAACATAAAAGTAGGATTGAAATTCAAATCAAGATTGACTCACTTTTACATTATTATTATTATTAGATAAAATCTGCTTATGATTGTAGAACCGTAAATTTTTTATGTTCCTAACCAAATAAGAAACACGTCTTTGTTTCAGGTTAAAGGCAAAGCAGCCATTGATGTTGTGTGCAACCCACTGGGTAAATCGGGTGGTGCTCTGATCCAACAATTCATGATCTTGACATTTGGCTCTCTTGCTAATTCAACCCCATACTTGGGAGGCATTCTCTTGGTGATTGTACTTGCGTGGTTAGGAGCTGCCAAATCACTCGAGACCCAATTCAATGCTCTACGTAGTGAGGAAGAGCTCGAGAAGGAGATGGAGAAGACAACTAAAGAAGAAGAAGAAGAAGCTATGCTTCTGTTAGAACCCAAGAAAGAGAGTGGTAACAGTTATCTTTCTTCTTCAAACACAACTTTAATCAGTCCGATTACAGATAATTCCTCAAGCAGTGTTGATGCTGAAGATTTGAGGTGAAGTTCATCCTGTCTTTCGGAGAAGAATAAGTGGACATGCGCAGTCTATTGGCATGGGGTAGTAATAAATAATGGAAGATGTAAGTTTCTTTAAACGCTCTTATAATCCCCATGGATGAAGCTTTTGTTGTGTCAAAAAAAGAAGAAAAACACACATGGAAGGTCAGTAGCAGCCATTGAATGACGGTACAACTGCAGGTCCTGGAAAAATGTTGAAAGCTGTATTTCTTTTGTTAGTTTGTAGCTGTTTGGAGACACTTTGAATTGGATTGGTGTTCATTTAATGGTGATGATTTATTCTGCAATGGATCTATATTTGATATATCATGTTGAGGAAATATGACTTATAATGACTGATTTGAATGAGTTTTGTACCTCACAGAATGCATGCTTAGATCAGGCAATACGATCTCCACAACCTAGCATTTTCTGTTCGATACCGAGATTTCGGGTTGTTTTCATCAGTATTTCCACATAAGAACATTCGGAAGTTGTCCCGGTCTTATGTTGGATTTGGATGGTTCCATCAGATATGTTTGCGTAGTTGTCCCATCTCAACGACAGAAACGTGCATCCCCCTCCACAATTTGGATGTGTATTCTGCATATGCATGAAGGTAAGTAACCATCATATATGTTATTATAGGGGATAAAAGTCATTTAAGTACATCAAAAGTAATTGTTTTTATAAATAGGTAGCTCAGAAAATTTTATTATTTTTAGGTATTTCAAAAGTTATACATCTATTATTTTAATTGGCTACCTAAAAGTAACAAAAAAAAGCAAATAATAATTTAATAAAGACAAAGCAAATATATTCAATTGGTACAATAATACAACTTAGAGATACCTGAAAGTAACAGTAAAATAAAGTAGAATTACATTAATACAACAAAATACTACATACATGACGGACACATGACCGAAATATTAAATTAGATACATTTATGATTTCTAAGATACCTAAAAGTAACAATTTTTTTTTCTAAGGTACCTATTTGTAAAAAGTGACTTATGAGATAGTTCTAAATGACTTTTATCTCTTTATTATAGATATGGTTAATTTATTTGGTGACATTTGTATTAAAAAAAAGTCTTCATTTCGATTGCGTTAGGCAGTAGCAGCAACACAGATTCCATCCTCGAGGGAATCTGGTCTTTTCAAACTGAATACCATCTCAAATAGATTAAGAAGTGAGGTTAATATGTATTAAAATGTTCACTAAAAATCATTCAGTTTTCACTCGCTAAATTAAATTGAGTTCGCTGTAAAATTCTCTTACTTTTCTCTTCCACAATTTTGCAATATTCAAAAAACATTTTTTAGTTGAAAAAGTATTTCATGTAACTAATTCAAAATTTTAAAAACCAGCCCAAAACGCTTTTAAATATTACAATGAATAACTCGAAAGCTATTTTAGAGGGTTTCAAAGGGTTAATGGTTCCAATGGTCCCATATGTTTAGACCATATGATCGGATGGTACCCATATGTTGTTTAATGATACCGTATGTTTCAAAATATTGTTATTTGGTCCATTCTCCTAACTGCCGTCAATTTTCGCCATGAACTTGTCATGTGATTATCACGTGTGTAAATATAGAACTTGAAATGTTTATTTTGCCCTATCAATGTCTCCTCCTCACTCTTTGAGAGGAACAATGGTGGCTACAGTGTAGCAACAATTTCTCGAGCCTGCGTATATAACCACAGATCACCTCTTCGCCGAATTGTGTATCTCCTGCTTTGATATCAATGGTAGAGTCTAAGACAACAATGAAATTTGCTCACGAATGGATCGTGGAACACAAGATCCGAACCGTTGATAATTGTTCTCAATTTCTGCTTTCTTTAGTTCCAGATGTTACTTGATGCAAAATAGTTTAGTCAGTATGTTCATACCTATCTCCACTTTACCTTAAAGTGCAAGTTAATAACAAACTCTCATTTACCGCAGGTTCAGGGGAACTCATTCAAGAAGAATGTTGCTTTCTCGTTGGATTTTCCCATGCGTCTGAGGTAAATGTTTGACTCATTTAGTTATATATGAATATTGTATATCTATTAACTCATCCCTATACTACTTCATCAACGTCTGGATTTCTCGAGTTGTTTTTTATTTGCGATGTTGTTTGCTTGAATTTCGATTAAATTCCATAGGTTGTCTGAAAATTTTCTTTAGCTCTTAACTGAAAATTGCTTTCCAAGGCAGGAATTGATTTCAACATAAAAATTAAGCAATGCAATGAATCGTTTAGTGGATATAGTTCAGAGCATTCAAAGCATTGGAGGTTAATTTATGAAAATCCTTAGAAACATTGGAGGTGGCTGTAGTTCAAAACTCCATTGGAGGGTATTTTTGTCCAATTTTTGTCCTTTCATCGAGCCAGACCAGTCACATGCTTAGCACATGTAAATTTAACAATAATATGAAATGATAGCTTAACAGATGGACCATACGACAACATCTTAAAACATGACAAATCATTCGACCACACGAAAAATTTATGGTACCATCCAATCACATGACCATTGGAATCTAGGGTTGGGCATGAACCGGTTCGGTGCCGAACCGATTCAGAATCGTACCTTTACCACATTTTAGGTATGGTACGGTTTGACCCCTTCAAGAAAACCACTCTAGATTTTGGCTAGGGGTGAGGTACGGCGGGCCGGGTCGGGCTTTTCGGCAAGATCAAGCCTGACCTCAAATTTCGGTCCTCACCTATGGCGGTCTGAGACCGAAACCGTGACCGATTTCGGTCTTAAAAGCCCACCCGAGTCGGTCTTTCTTGACTCGAGCCGGTCTCGGTCTTGGACCGAAATTTTCAGTAAAAAAAAATGTCTAAATCAGTAGACACCAGAATCAGTACACGCCAGAAACATGTGAATCAGTAGATACCAGAATCAGTACAAGCCAAAGCTACCGAATACAAATTATACAATCTAAAGCCAAATCTTCTAGCCATGTCTTCTCTTAGTAACTTGACGAGACAAACACTCGATGATGCAGAAATATAAACCCAAGCTCATTGATCACTTTAATTTGCAGAACATAACATATTTAATGAATTCTCTATTTAGTACACACACGGCGGACATACATGCTCAGTTACCAGTAATCATAACTCAAACCACATGAAGAATCAAGAAGGATTGTGAGAACAATCAGAATCAAACCACAACCACAATGGGAATCAAACCACAATCGTGACAAACCACAACAATCAGAATCCACAATCGTGACAAACAATCAGACAAACCACAACAATCGGACCGTGACAACAAACGGAATCAAACCACAACAATCGTGTTACCTGAGACGGACGGAGGCGGGATGGCCAAGAGGCTTAGACCACAATCAGTTGAGGCGAAATGACCGAGAGAGGAAGAGACGAAAGACAGGAATCGCTGAATCACCGGAGGCGGAATCATCATAGACGGAAGAGAGTTGACAAGTATCGTGACTTCGTGGGCGAGGAAGAGAATCGTGAGAGAGGGCTAGGAAGAGAGGAAGCGAATCGTGACAGAGGAAGATAAATAGAATCGTGAGGAAGAGAACTAAATTACCAAAACACCACTAGGGTTTTAATTAAATTCGGTCTGGGTAGGTCCTAATCGCGTTTTTGGGAAAAAAACGCTTGAGACCGAGACCGACCTTGGAGAAAAAACAATCGTTCGCTCGGTCTCGGTCCTAGTCGGGTCAGTCTCTAGACAGTTTTGTCACGATTTCAGTTCAATCATACTTTTTTGGTCAACCCTAATTTTGGCTGATTTAACGAACTTGTTCTAAATCTCAGTGTCGATCCATAATACATAATTCATAATTCACAACCACATGTAGATTTGCAATACATAATACATAATCAATTGTAATACATAATACACAACCAATACAAATTGTGGCCCACAATCCTCCCTATTATAATTATTATCAAACAAAAACACGCATAGGTGGCATAACAATAGGTACATTCACAAATTTACAACGAAGAACATAGATTTAGGGTTTAGGGAACTCACTTTTGCAAACGAAGTCGGACGAAGAAGAAAAATCGTGCCAAAGTCAGCCAAAGTCACTGCCTCTTGCCTGTACCGAAGTCGGACGAATGACGAAGGGAAGAACCATAGGCGTCATCACGTCGATTGCCAAAGTCGGACGAACGACGAAGTCGAAGTCGTCCACTACGGGAGACGGGTCATTTACCGGCTGAACAATAGTTTTTTAACGGCTGGAAAATTCAGCCGTTAAATTATCACAGCTCAACTGAAGTTGAGTCGTGACATGAAGCGTCGGGGGAATTATCACGACTCAATATATGATGAGCCGTGATAATTCCCGGCCCAAATCTAAAGTGCCGCCAAAATAATTATGACAACACTTTTGGTTGAACGGTGGACATTTTTTTTAATTCTTATTTTTCACAGCTCATTACATTGAGCCGTGAAAAATATGTACATTTAAAAAAATGTTCGTCTACATGAAAGCTCTCCACGTATGGGAGTCCATGAAAGCTCTCCAAAGCATGTGAACGCTCTCCTGAAATCGGACCCAGCCCTCAGAGAGTAAAACTCCTCCATCTCGAACCGGACTCGAACCGCCCGCCGTCCTCGCCAAAACCAGACACCAAATTAACCAACCAACGTTATACTGCTATCCATGGCAGCTCGATGTTCCAGCTCGGTCTCCCATGGCAGCTCGGTGTTCCAGCTCGGGCTCGTTTCTCCAGCTCAGTGTCTTCTTCGTAGGGAGTTGTCCATCTCTAGAGAGTCCACCAACGAGCTCACGACGAGTCCACCAACGAGCTCCAACTCCATCCTGACCGGTGGTTCTTCAGTTGGTGCTCATCTAACACACGTTGGATATAACTCAGTGGTGGAGAGTGTTGTGGGAGAGGTTCCTATGATTTGCAGACCGCTTTGGGCTGACAATATGATGAATGCAAGGATGATAGAGGAGGTTTGGCAAATCGGGGTAGGGGTTGATGGCAGGGTGATTACGAAAAGTGGGTTAGTGAAGTGCTTGGAGATGTTGGCCAAAAAAAAGTGCTTGGAGATGGTGTTGGGAGGTGGGGAAGAAGGCGAGGGAGAAGATTAACGGGGCGTTTCTTTCACGGAATTCAGAATAAGGAATACATAATAGAGAATAGAAATTGGGAATAAGGAATAGGAGTTAAGAATATGAAGTTGTTTATTTGGTGGAACAGAATAGAATGGAATAAGGAATTCTGTTGTTTCTTTGGTGGAATTGTATACGGAAAATGAATGGAATGTGGTAAAATGACATATTTGCCCCTCTTTGTATATGTATAGTATATAATAAAAATAATTTGTATTAATTAATTATAAAACTTAAAAATATTAAAAACGTTTATTTAAATTTTTAAAAAATTTAAAAAACGAAATTTTTATTTTTATTTTTTTAAAAAAAAGACCAATTTATTAATTTTATTTAAAAATAAATAAAGAATGTAAAATTTCTTAAACAATCAATTGATTACATAACATTAACATGATTAGAAATATCGATAAATACAATATTCGCAATATAACATTTCATGAACCTACGACAATGCTTATTGGTATTTAACCTAAAAATTACTTATTTAAAAATTATTCAAAATTCAGACTTACTGGTTAGTACCACCATTTTATTGTATTATCATGATACTTAAACACAAACATATGAAAATTACTTTGTATTATCATGTATACTTAATTAATATAACTTTTCAAAATGGATTATATTATTACCAAAAGTCCAAAACCCACATGAACCAAATATTGGAAACTAATGATCATTCCTATTCCGCCCTTTGTTTTTTACATTATCAAGATAACAATGAGGAACACAATGAAGTAGATTACATTCAATCAATTGATTCACATCACTGTCCAAAGAAATCAACTATAATTAATACCAGAAATGGATCTGTCAAATTGAATGCTGGTTTCGTTAAGTTAGAACCGAACTCCCGATTCCATTGCTCAAGATCCTCCCACTTGCTTTTCTGCAAGCTCGGTCTTATCACCGCCATCGCCTTCTGGAAATCTTCATACCGTAGGGATCGCACCTGGAAAAGCATACACAGAAACATAGAAGCAGATCCTAGAACATTAACATCACCATATTATCAAGCATCTTGACATAAACACCAAAATAAAGCACAATTTATTCCAAGCACACCACCATTTCTTCATCTAATATATATATATGTTGGTAGTCTAATAAAAAAGTACAGATAAGATGCAGTTGTATATACACTAGCTTAGCTCAGTCTAGATTGAACAAATTACTTGATTTGTGTTAACTTTGAGAATATTTGGACCGAGCTCTCGTATTGGCATCATTGCAGCTTCTTCGCACAAAGCTTGCAAATCACTGCCAGAATACCCTGTACATCATACATGGTAAATTAATCAGACACAGGAATGATTCTTAATCATAATCATTCAACATGGTAAATAAAATTTGTTCAACATATAACTCACCTTCTGTCTCTCTTGCAAGTCTTTCAATATCCCCCCTGTCACATAGAATAGAGCTAGAGCAGACTTGGATGACTTATAAATAATGTCAACTCAGATAAAAGTGAGAATTTGTTTTTTCAGGAAGCAATCGGAAAATTAATGCTGCCTTTTGAAAAGTTCAAATTGAAACAGATAAAAATTTAGTCAATAACTATGAAGCGCTTCTTACTTGGCAAAGAGAAGGCTTGGCCCTTTAGTTTGGTCCTAGGAAGCAACCTCCTAACATTTTCATCAGGTAAAGGAACATATATTCGCTTCACCTGCAAACAACATTTACCTTTCACAGTGAGCAGATAAATCACATAAAAGTTCCCAAGAAAGAAAAAGAAAAGAGAGAATGTTGACGAGATAAAATCCTAACCAGTCTCCTCAGAACTGCATCATCCAATTCCTGAGGTTTATTAGTTGCACCTGCAGTGACATGAAAGGAGTAAATGATCATTTGTATAAGAATCACAGGATATTTGCTAAACAACGACTAGCTCCTGATAAGAAAGCAAAACATATCTAAAAGTTGGCATTACAGACAACCCAGCTACGATAGATGCAAAAGGCTTACCTATGACAATTACTTTTTTCGTTAGAGTTAGAAGTGACACCATCAAACTGAATAAGGAATTCATATTTTAAGCGCCTACTTGCATCATTCTCGTTAGCCAACCTTGTCGACATGATGCTGTCAATCTGTTATGAATTAAAAAGCTGTTAATTTCGCCTAACAAATAGAGTAGAAATGGTGAAAATCACTTTACAGATATGAAGTATAAAACCACTATAGAGAGAGACAACTAAATTGAAGAAGGAGAGGACAAGGCAGTTGTGGAATTGATGTAGGCAGATGGAGAATTCAACGGGCAGACACAAATCGCAGAGAATTGAAGACGCACCAGAGAAGAATCGATGTAGTAGGCGCTGAGAATTGAAGACGCACCAACCCTAGTTGAAAACGCAGAGAAACGTAACAGCTGCAGCTTCCTAGCTCAGTCACAAAATAGGCCAGGGGCACGCTCGGGATTTTCACAAACATTGGAGGGCATAATCGTCAATCATCAGGCAATTCCGAATTCCAAGCCTTCCCGGCTTAGGAATTCCGAGGTTTTGAATCGGAAAACCTAAGCCCAGACCGCCCGGAAAACCTAAGCCCAGACCGCCCGGAAAGTCTAAGCAAGTAATCAGCAATTCCGTGAAAAGAACATGGGCTTACGGAATCCGTAAGCCCAAATCCTTAGGAATTCCATGAGAAGAACGGGCCATAAGGCTTTGAAGCATGAGATCATCGTTGAGGCTTCTGGCATTAATGGGAGTGCTACCAAAGATTTCAACTATTTGGTGAAGTTAATGCGAGTCTTCTTCATGGTCGACGAGGGAAGAAGAAGGACTAGGCGGGAAAACAAACCTAAGGAAGAAGAAGCTCAAAAATTCAAAATGATGAAGAAGACTTTGCTTGGCATGAAGAAGGAGCTCAAATTAGCGTGAACGAGACATGTAAGGACGAATGAGTAGGCGGGAAAAAGTTCAATTATTTTTGAAAAGGATGGCTTAAAAGACACTAAGCAGTGGAAAATCATTTTTTTTACTTTTCACGTCTGAAAGTAAAATGAGCCGCGAAAAATATTTTCTTTTTACTTAAATTAAATTAGTTTTGAAAAACAAAACGGCTCAAAACGAAAAACGAGCCGTTAAAAATATTATATATATATATATATAAATTATAGAACTTTCGTGACTCAAAAATAAAACGAGCCGTGAAAAAAATAATTAAGAAAAAACCCACGACTCAAACAACTGAGCCGTAAAAAAAAATAACGGCTCAATTACTATTGAGCCGTGATATTCTATCTATATTATTTTTTCACGTCTCAATAGGAATTGAGACGGTATTTGAGCTCTCTCCCGTAGTGGTTTGACGAAGAAAGAACCAGCTGAGAGTCCAGAAATCCCTAAAACGAAATGTCAAAGAGGGAAAGTCTGAAATGAAGAAGGAAGAAGTGAAGATGCCAAGTCTAATTTAAGTTTATGTCCAAGCCGTTCGATCTGGTTTAGGAGTAGATATTTTATTAATTAAATACAATATAATATTAAAATTGGTACAAAAAGTGGTCCAGTTTACCATTTTGAACCGATTTTTATGGTTCATCAGAATCACTCAATATTTTTGATGAAAAGTTGTTTGGTTGTTGAACCGGACGGTTCATAAATGGTACGGTTCGGTTCGGCGAACCGTTTTCCCCCATCCCTATATGAAATCATTAACCCAGTTTCAAATTCTTACAAAGAAAGCCCAACGGAATCTGCTTAATTAGCGCAGAGACTGTACCCAAAAAGTCATCCCAACATGGGGTGATCGAGGATATACGAAATTCATCATTGAATGTAGCCGCGTCAAAGAACCTTTGTAAACTGCAAGTGGTGAAAGAGATGAGTAATGGATACATATATATGGACATACATATTGGTCAAACAATGATGATACGCCGTTATTGTTGACATTAAAATATTTTATGGATTAGAGAAGGAGACCCACTTAAAAAAACGTATTTTTTTAAAAAAATTCTTTTTAATTTTTCATATCAGATCATCTAGATCAGTTATGTATGAACTATGAACCCTACGATTGTTGATCGTTCAAATGTTGCTTGACTTTGAAGAAACATATTGTATACCAATTGTCCAATTGTATGGCACTAATCATATAATAATAATAATAATAATAATAATAATAATAATAATAATAATAATAATAATAATAATAATAATAATTATAATTATAATAATAATATTGTATGGTAGTGGGTAACAATGTCAAAGTCAACCAAAGGCACTAGAGATTAGATTAACACTTCATCATTATTATAAACATATATATATATATCAACTCCGTCATTGAGAATTCCTCCTCAAGCAATAAGCATACATCTCTCTTCTTTTCTGCATTAACATTTCATTCGAACTGTGTAACAATCGAATCAAATGGCCACTAAGATCCCCGTCGTGGAATTTTCTGATGAAAATTTGAAACCCGGAACGGATTCTTGGATACAGACATGCAGAAAAATCAAGCAGGCCCTCGAAGATCATGGTTGTTTCATAGTGGAGACTCGCAATGTTTCTCTTCCACTCCACAACTCTATCTTCAGTGTCGCGGAGGAGCTGTTCAATCTCCCCTACGAGACAAAGATCAAGAACATCAACCTTAAAACTTCCAATGCTAATGTCCCCAAGCTTCCAGGAATATCGTCTGCGCTGGAGGGACTCAACATCGACCATGCCAATGTTCTTGAGGACTGCAAAAATTTCACGGACCTCATGTGGCCTGAGGGCAATGACCGGTTTTGGTAAGGACAGAATATCATCTCTAGTACTTTAATTCACTAACTATAAAAATGATTCACATTTTTTGGTGACTGATGGGCCTTTTATCTGTCCAGCCAAACGGCACATGCATATGTCCAGGTGATCGCTGAGCTAGAGCAGAGGATAACGATGATGGTGTTCGAGAGCTACGGTCTCGAGAAATACTACGAGTCTCATTCTTCATCCTCCGCATATCTCCTTCGCTTCCTAAAGTATAAGAAAGTCGATAATTACAGTGACGAGACTAATAATGTCAAACCCATTGCTCACACCGACAAGAGCTTCATGTCCATCCTCCACCAGAACAGCGTTCGAGGGCTTGAGGTGCAGACAAAAGATGGAGAGTGGCTCTCCTTCGAGCCCTCTCCATCGTCTTTCATGGTCATGGCTGGCAATGCTTGTGTGGTGAGTTTAATCCTCAAAACCCTAGCTACGAAATATTTATGTCATGTTGCAGTCGATCTGTATACTACGTTTTAAGCTGTTTCAGGATGAATATGTTGATCCATTGAAGTATTCTGAGTGTTCTTTTATTACGACCATTGTTTAGGCATGGAGCAATGGGAGGATCAAAGCATGCTACCACAGGGTGGTCGTCGGAGACAATAGCAAAGTCAGATACTCCATCGGAGCCTTCTCGTATCAAACTGGGATGATAAAGACGCCCGATGAGCTTATCGACGAACAGAACCCACAGCAATTCCTGGAGTTCGATCATATCAGTTCTATGTGCTACTACGAAAAGATTGACAACCGTATCAAGGCCATCAGTCTCAATGCTGCTTTGCTTTTTTAAAAGAAATTTGATATTTTTACGTACTTCATGTCACATTTTCTATGTAAGATCGTGCACTCTCCCTGTCAACATGTAAAAGGCAATATATTATAGCCTGTATGTATTTGTATTCTCTACGTACGTACTATGAAAAGATACTAAGGAAAATTTTCAAATATGTGGGTTGTTTATTTACATTAAGCGTAGAAATCACGATCTCTTTGAGTTATTGAATGCATATGATTTTGGGTCAGGGCTGATTTCGACTTCTTAAGAGTTTGGATGAGAATCATCATTTATTTGGGTTAATCGTAGAACAATGTATACATATACAAAGTCAAACACAAGCTCAAAGCAAAAATCGATAACTTTCGAGAACCAATTTGAGATAATTATGGAGATAATGTTTTATTTTAATTAAAAATGAAGTTAGATTTGATATTAGATTATATTTATTTATCTCCTTGTTTTTATGTATAAAATATTTTTATTTTGTATTTTACAAGTTGAGTCCGTAATAATTTTTTAATTATGTCTTCTTTAATTATTTGTCTCGGCATTACGACTAACTACGTACTATCATTCTTCTTCTTACATATTTCAAGGTTTATTTATTTTTATATAATAACAGAGTAAAAGTATATAATTCTCGATTTCATTAGAGGTTCACTGCATCTATCAACAAATGAAGCAACATGAAAAAACACTTTCGATTTTTGAAGAGAGGATCATAATCAGTTTTTCAAAGGGTTAATACGTCTGATGGTACCATATGTTTGAGTCATGTGATCGGATGATACCATATGATTTTTGATGTGGTCAAATGATCTGTTATGTTTGGAAGATATTGTTCTACGGTATTCTGTTAGTCAAACGTTAAATTTTTATGTTGAATGATTCTTGTCAGAACCACGCAACGTAGATATATAATATAATATTTAATTTAAAAAATAATAAGGAAAACTAGGAAAATAAATATGGAAATATCGGAAAAAAGTTTAAAAAATTATTTTAAAACTTTATATATTAATAAACATTATTGTTTATATATTTATTTAAAAAAAAATCAAAAACTGCAAAAAAAAAAACTAGGGACCCTAGGTAGGGTCAATTGGACCCAAGTCGAACCCTGTTTTTTTTTTTCCAGTTTTCGATTTTTGTTTTAAAATAAATTTATAAACCATATTTTTTTATTGATATATAAAGTTTTAAAATATTTTCTAATTTTTTACGATTTTCCATATTTTTATCCTTTTTGTTCTTCCTATTTTTTCTATTTATTTTTATTTTCCATCCGCCTCATCAGTAGGGCCGACAATGGTGCGGTGAAAAACTCATAACCATGGTTATAACTGTTACTGTTTAATATGGTTAACCGTACCATTATGGTGCGGTGCGGTTATGGTGATGAATTTTCTATACATAATGGTTATGGTTATTGTATTTGAGTTATAACCATGGTTATTATATAAATATAATATTTATTTATTATTATTAATAAACTAATTTATATAATATACTAAATATAAATTATATAATTGAAATTTTGAAATTGTTGAAGATTGAAGGCGTCAAAGTCCAACGATGGTAATATAGATTGAAGTATTTTTTAAAATAAAATTTTCGATCTTTTATTATATTACATGTGTGGAATGAATAGGGGTATACGGGTAAAACTATGGTTAATAACCACAGTTATTTTAATGGTTATGGTATTGAAAATTATACCCATAAGGATTATGGTTATGGTTATGGTATGTGATTTAAAAATATGGTATGGTTATGGTATTTGTCATACTTTGACCATACCCTAACCATCGACAACCCTACTCATCAGCATTCCGTTAGTTAAACTTGACGACAACAGTAATTTGAACTAAATAACAACATTCCGAAAACATAAGGTACCAAGAAACAACATAGAAGTATCATCTGATCATATGATCCAAACATATGGTACCATGGAACATATTAACCATTTTTCAATGAAACTTTAAATTCCTCGTAATATAGGGATTAAGTTACTGAATTATGCCATGTCCAAAAATAGAACACACACAGTAAAAGTCTGAAGACACATCAAAATCAAGTTAACTATTCTACGTAATACGTAATACGTATTCTACTATATGCATATCTTGATAGATAGTGTAAATATTTTATTTTATATATTAAATTATATTTTAATATTTCTTTCATAATCTAAGCATAAAATTTATGGGGGTATATAATAAGCTAAGTTAATAATAATTCTCGTACAATATTATGTAGTGAGGTGTTACGCATCTATTTTCTCAGTTTATTTCCAAATTTGTATATTTGTTAATCCTAAGACGTAAGACGTACATTTTGCTAATAATAAGGTCGATTAAATGAAAATGTAATATTTTTTGAACAAATAATAAACTAGAGATTCTATTTGCACACTATCAATTACTTTATACAAATCACTTTTGTTGAAATACGATAATGCCTTAATAGCTTTTTACATATTTATCTTTACTAATTTTAAGAAAACTAATTATCAAATCGACCATATATTTTCGTAGTTACCAAATTAAAAAATTAATGTTTCTAGCAAATTTTGAACTATAGTCACTAAAATACAACTCTAATAAGTTTTGGACCAAAGAATTGATTTTTTTTTCCACCTCCAATCTTGATGCATTATTGAAATTTGTGTACTAATGGGACAAAACAAGTTACTTGTTCAGCAGAATGACTCTTTCGTCGATCATCATCGACGATGAAACAATAACAGGGCGAGATGGTGGGAGGGGACTCATTGGTGATGACACCGACCAGAGGGTAGACTTGTTCGTGAAATGGTTCGATTCTGAACCGACTTCGAACAAAACTATAACTGTTTAAAGCAAAACAATATTTTTGTTGTTAACTAAAAGAACTGGTCTATTTAACACATAAAAACTGACCTGGTTAGAATCAGTTCATGAACTGATTCAGACTAGTTTGATATGTATTTTCAAAAAATCAAGACTCAGTTCTGGTTCAGTCAAAAATAGATTCGGTTTGGTCTAAAAACATAACCAGAGCAGTAAATAGATGCCTTGAACATTTGAACTACACATAATACACAAAACAAAAACTCATCTTTACTATTTAATCAATTAAGTTAGACCGGTTTGGTTTGTTTTATTTTGGTCGGTTGAAAACCTGTATAGGTTTAATCCGGTTTGATTTGATTTTTTAGTATAAACTAGTACAAAAAATCTCTCGATTCAAACTGATTGCAATCGAATGAAATCTAATGTTTTTAACTAGCTTACTTTAGCCTTAAAAAATTGGTTTTATTTTGGAACTAGTTCGGCTGAACCGATTCAAACCAGACCAAATCCAGTTTAGTTCGTCCGAACCGTTTTTTTTAACAGCCCTACCGTAGGGAAATGATGTAGGGATGACGAAGACAACAACAATAAGTTTTTTTTTTTTTAAATTTAAAAAGTAATTAAAAAATATATATTTCAAAAAGTAAATATAACATTTTATGCATTACTATATGGGTAGACGTTATGTAAAAATGCTATATGTGGTAGCATGGCGTTCGATACACAACCATAAAGTGTCGTATTGGATATGGGAGCAAGCAAATCCCATTCCATTTTTTAGCTCCCATTCTATTTATTTTCTTTTAAAACAAAAATCAAATTAGATGAATAAATATATATGAGTTTAGTATTGTAAATTATATTACGTTTCGATTTTCTCGATTTTCAGATTGACTATACATGTTGGTCAATTTTAAATTCGGGGTTAAACTTTAGAATTTAAATTTTGAACGTCTGGTCAGGTTACTACGAAAGTCCAAACTCAATATAGTTTGCGACACTAAACACATAATTAAAATTTTTATCCATTATAATTTTTTTAGTAAGTGAATAATTAATTTTTTACTTATATCATAACACTGTCTACTAATTTTTTTATAGGGTTAATTACTTGAAACGTTACACATGTTTGCGCAAGTGACTAATATGTTATAACTTGTGCAGGATGGTTACACATGTTTCAGCATGTGGCTAATTGGTCATTTTTACTGTTCACCATTAAAAATCACCGTTAAGTTACTATTTAGATACATAAAATGACGCAATTACCCTTACTCATCAATCGAAGAAACCCATCTGGGTTCTTCACAACAATGAAATTATCCACACCCATTTCATGTCCTCATCCTGAATCCCGCAATGAAATTCTCAACTCCCATAGCAGAGAAACCGAGTTGTTCTTCATCCCCTCCACATCGATTGAAGAAACTGTTCTCCATAGTAGTCCTCTGAATCACAACTACTGATCCTTCTTCTTGGAATCTTTGAGTTGTTCTCTCTTCCGAATATTGAGGCAGAACCTGAGTCACCACTTGTCAACAATCGACTCAGACAATGAATTCACGAGGGCCCACAGGATGGTGTGAGGCCAGTAGCCGATCCAACGCATAACTGCTCGGGCATAGCCATCTGTTGATGCCACGAATAGTGAAGACCTCCAAATCGAGGCCATTTTGTTCCAGCTAATGTTGTTAAGATTTAATCACAATATTCTTCAAATAATGATCAAATCAAGGTCATTTGTATGAATCTTGATCTTTAATATAGAAATGCAGTAAGCACTCAAGAATTGCCCATGCCTGAATTAAACCCAAAAACTATTTTTTATTTGTCTATGTACCCAGAAACGATTCATATTGTTTTTCATAGCAGTGAAGAGGGAGATCTCAAAATTGGAAAACAGACTGAGGTGGGAGTGGAAGAGATGCACCGAATCGAGTTTCGATGAGAAGGAGATGTTTTGATGTATTTGTTATTGAATTTGAATTTATTGTTGAAATGGGTTTAAGTTCTTCAGATTCTAAGTTTTAGTACCGCAGATTCTGGGTTTCATTGCATAGTATCTAAATTACAGAATTCATTCTAACGTGAATTTTGATTAAATGGTTACATATGTTATCCTAGAATATGATTAAATGGTTACATATGTTATCCTAGAATATGATTAAATGGTTACGTATGTTCCTTATAATGAGATTAAATGATTATGTATGTTTTCTTAAAATGTGATTAATACGTTAAAATTGAGCATTATTAATGAGGTTAAAAAAGAGTAGTGTTGATCCCTGAAAAACTAAACCCAGATTTTCAATTATCCCAAATACTGCAAAATCTCATACATTGTTATATATTTCAATTCACCAAGAATTGTCAATCTCATAAGATCTGCATTTTCATTGCTGCATTTTTCTATCATAAACTTAAGTGGAACCCCATTGGAATTCTTCATCATATATGTAATCTCATTTTAGAATTAAAGAGGAAATCAGTCTAAACAGCAGCCATTGCCATACCTTACCCACACATCAACAACACAAAATGGGGGGGGGGGGGGGCAGAGAACAATCAATCAACAAGCAATGAAGGCTCATAATGGAGTTACTAGCACTGCAATGTTCCCAACATTTGGTTGCTGCCACCTCAACCCGATCCCAACTCTCCTTCCTCTTTTTCACCACCTTTTGATGTTCAGTCTCTTGCCGGGACTGATCTAGACACGTGAGAAACAGAACTTCGTCCATTTCCAGAAGCATCTTACTTACTCCAAGTGTTAGATTCAGCACAGATTGCATCTTCCTTACTCTAAGTGTTAAGTTGTGAAAGACCAAACAATGTACTTCCTCTTTTTATCAAGTATCACAAGGTTGCATCTGAGCCCACTTACATATAAAAAAAATTGAGTTAAACATATATCTTGTGTGAATGATGTTGTTGAAGAATCGTGTAAGTGATAGTGTAATCCACAGAGGAAGAAGCCAACTTGTGCAAGAAATTCTCATAGTCAACAAAATCTGTAAATAATAATAATAGAAATGTTTGAAGATTTAGCTTATTGGGTGCATCACAATAATGCTACAGAACGTAAAATGAAAAGGAATCTATTTCTGAAAACTGTTATCCTATTTAATCACTTATTTTTCTTTAAAAAAGTTTTTTCCCTTCAATTTATAATTTTTTCATTTTTGAAAACTATCAACTATTCACAGAGAATTACTCTAAGTTTCAATATTTGTCGAATTTCCGTACTTTTTTTGAAGAGCTAATATATATGTAAGATACATCAAGAACTGAAGCAGTTGTGCCACATTGTTTCTTCTGTTTTAAGATCAAAATTATTATTTAAAAAAAAATGATTTTGAAATTAGAAAGAAATCTGCAGCTTAAGGATCATATAATATGATTTATATGGATTTGTATGATAAAACTTAAAAGCATATACCAAATTACGAATACGTTCATTCCTATTCTGCAATTGTTTGATAATTGATAAAATTATATGGATTTATATCAGCAAAACCCTTCTGAAACCAGATTATGAATCCATTTCTAATCTGAAATACAACAAAAAGGCTGCATCATTCTAGCTCTAGAACACCCAAAAATCAATTGAAGCAGAGTATAACATCAATACAATCAAACAATGATAAATCCCAGACCGCAGCAATATAGCAGAAGCAGATATGCATACCCAATTGGTTACAGAGAGTATTACCAATTGATTACTTGGTGTTGATAGAGTCAGAGCTTGCTTGGGGAAGAAGAAAAGAATGTGTGAAAGGTATGTTCAATGTTCAACAGAAGGGTACTTAGGTCATTTCAGAAGGGTCACGTGAATGACACATGCGAAATTGACGGAAAAATTTAACAGTTCAGTGACAGAGTAACCAATTAGTCACATGCTGAAACATGTGTAACTATTCAGTCACGCAAAAAAAAATTATATCTTAACATCGGAGACAGTGTAACATTATGAGTAACATTATATCTTAATATAATGTTATATTTAATTATTAAAATATCTACTCTAAACCATTAGACCAAAGTTGGTTCGGTGATGATTTACAATCTACATTAGTATAATGGATTATGGATTATGGTTTATGAATTATGGTTTATAGATTATGGATTATGGTTTATGGATTATGAATTATGGTTTATAGATTATGAATTATGGTTTATGGATTATAGTTTATGGATTTTGGATTATGGTTTATGGATTATAATTAGTATTATGTATTATTATAGTATTTTTTAAAAAACTTTATAAAGTGGTTCGGCCGAAAACTGGAGCGGTAAATCAACCAAAATCTGGAGCGGTAAACCGCACCTCTTTAAAGTGTGATAAAGGTACGGTTCATGAACCAATTCAGCGTTGAATCGGTTCATGCCCATCCGTACTTTTGGTAGCATGTTCACATAATTGAATTTTTTCAAAAAGTAACTGTCCGAAAAAATATTTGGAAAAGTACGTACCGTTAGAAAATATTTAGAAAAATGTTAATTTGCGTAACTAGGAGTAGAGAATTGTTTTTTGCGCTACCCATAGTAGCGAAAACTGAAAAATGCTACATATGGTAGCGAAAAAACTAAAAACGCTACCACTAGCAGCGTTTTTAATAAATTCCCTACTAGGGATAGCATTTGAGACAATTATTTGCCTCTGCCCCAATTATTTGCATAGTTCTGTGAAAAAATTGACTTATTACATGTGTTGTGTCTATTGAACATCAGACAATGGTGTCTTCTGCTTCGCTTGTAATCTGCTATGCTTTTTCAATCTCGTATGACTTCTTTGCGTAAATCTTTCTCATTTAAGGTATGTAATAATTTTTTATGTATTCTTTAATTACAATATTTTTAAAATTGATAGCAGTTATATTTACATAAATATTAGGTTAACTAAAAGATAAGCACATGTGATACTAACTGTTATAATATTAATGATTTAGATTCCAACATGACAGAGATTCGTATCATTTGCTTGTATGACGGTGAAATATTGTCTCAGAATGGTAGTGAGGTCTATGTGGGTGGTACCTCCAGTATTACTACAACTACCTTGAATATTTCTCTTTACATACTAACAGAAATTATATGTATGGAGTGTGGTTGGGATGATGTTGAAGTTAGGTCCATAAGCATATCCTATAAATTTACATATACTCATTACAAGAAGCTGTTGCAACAACAAAGGTTCTTTCATGTTGACGCTAACAGTTGCAGTTAAAAATATGACTATTGTGTCAACAGTTTTTGTTGTCGTTATCCTTACTTATTAGGCACAATGTGTTTTCCACCATTATAAGCTACTTTTAGTGTTAATTTTTGTCGTCACTTTATTTTTTACATGGATGAATGTGTAATGTCGACCTACTATTGAGATTAAATAACTCCATAAGTAGCAGGTGACTTTTCTGTTGTAAATGTATATCTTCAAATGCGAAACATTTTGTCGTCAATATGACGATAACAACGACTGTTTGCCGTAAGTACTCAATTTTGTTGTCGTTAAAACATAAGTAGCAGAGGAAATGTAAGAATCGGTTTGTGTATCAATATATTGTCGACATTAGTATGTTCATTCAGTAACATATTCAATTATTTTGGTAAAATAGTTTATTTAGTGGCGACTATTGTTGATGTCAATAATGCACAAACAACGAGGACATATTGTCGACTAACATTAGTCATTGTCGACTAACATTAGTCGTTGCCGACTAACATTAGTCGTTGCCGTCACTGCAATTTAAGACCCCACTAAACCGATAAAACCCCCAGTAAACCTAATTCTAAAACATTTAACCTAACTCTCCATCACCACTTCCTTTCTTTAACCTAAGCCCACGCCTCTCCCGCTCTTTCCTTTTCATTTCCTTAAGTCCTTGGCGAGTGGAGACTCCATGGTCTTCCGACTCCTACGCCGACTAACAGATGCGTCAGGTAAACAGATTTGGACTCTGACTTCGTCTGTGCCATCTCTACAACACTTCGAAATTGAATTTCAAAACCTTTGCTGCTTGGGTTGCCATTGCTCCGCGTTTGTGTCGTTTAATCCCACCCACGTTCCGTTAATTTGATAGATGAGGATGAAGAGGAAATCGAAGAGGGAAACAGAAGGTTTCCAATGTGTCGTTTAGTCTCCAATGTTCATTTCTTTGCGTGTAGAAATCCATTGGTTTGGAATTTGATGTTTCCCATATGCTTTTACTTAATTTCCATGTTCGATCCCTTCATTTATGATCGTTTTCATGGCTTAGATTCTTAGTTATGAGTTAATATTTGTTGGACTAATGATCTAATTGGGTACTTTATCTTGGTAAGTCTTGTATTTTGCTGTTATGGGGAGTTAAAAACTTGAAATTGAGCTGCCATAAACTACTATCTGACCTGTTCTTCATCTTATAGTCATCTATTTAACATACTCTTGAGCAAGTGGCACAAACAGACAAAGGTACTTCTAAATGTTGATGTTTTCATCGTCTGTGTTCCAAAACCTCCATGGTATATGCCATCTGCAAATGTGATGCTGGTAAACTACCACAAACTGCATAAACACTGTTTTCTGGATATTCATATATCGATGTGCTTTTCTATCTTGGCTCTTTATTTCAAGATTACTATGTCTGCTTAGTTTATCGCATATTGATACTTTTTCCAGCATCTGAGCTGCAGTTTTTTTTAATCATGTTTGTATTTATCTCGTTAGTTTCTTTGGTGCATCAGCCCATCATAAGAGGTGTCAATAGGGCCTTCACTTATGGTGGAGGAGTTGGGGTGTCGGAGTGTCAACAAAAGGGTAAGTCTCTCTCTGAAATGTTTAGTTAATCGGACTAAAGCTTCAAGAAGCTTATTCTGAAGCAACTGTCTCTTCTTGACAGGATGTTTATGTTCTCTGAATTTTCAATCGGCTGGGTGAGATAAAGAAAGGAGAAATGAGTTATCTTTTCTGCTTTTCAGTTGTTTTATATCTCTCCCATTGGTCTTTTATACATCAATTTTGCTGGATATGTTGAACATCTATAGGTAAGCATCTTGATTTTGGTTATGCTCAATCTTAACCTAGTAATCCTCAACATTATATGATTCCTCTGCGAATCAGATCTATTAAAAGGGAAGCTTTGAAGCTCATTGAGACACTTTTAGACAAAGTTGAAGATCATTCACCAATGATAGATCATGTTCTTGGAGATTATGCAAGGAATGTGCATGATCCTAGGGAATCAGAAGTTCTCTCCCTCTTTGCCACAATAATTAACAAGTATGATTCTTCTTTTGACCATTTATGTGATTAGCTTCTATAAACTTTTGTGGATACTGGATGATAAGTTATCTATAGTTTGTTCCTAAAACATTATTCTTGTCTTAAATTTATCTATCTTCGTGTTGATATGGTATGCATGATTTTGGATATTTTGATGGGAAACCCCTCCTGCATTCATTCGTTATTGAATTATGGTATCTATTAGGCAGTGTAGACTTTGAAGCTCTAGATTAAAACTTGCACTAGAGATGTCTATCGTGTTAAGATGTTTAGTGTTATGCAGTGTGTTTTAGATTATTGTGTTAAATGATTTTGTTATTGTATTTATTGTGTTTCATTTTTATATGATCATGTGATATTGTTGGAGCTTGTAGGGGATCGTGAATTAGAGACAGAGATGAAGTTCGTAGTTCCAACATTCCTAATTCACAACCATCTCAAGTATAAAAGCATATTCGTTTGAGGTCTTAATCTGATTTAGAAAACTATGTATTTACATTCAAAATTATTGTAAGTTTGTAGTTTGGATGCTTATTAAGATGTATATATATATATATACTTGGATAAATAATATATTATATTTTTAAAAATGTATTGTGTAGTTCATATCATATAGCAATAACTAGATAATTAATAAAAACACATCACAAAAGTTTGTATTTAACAATGAGTAGTGGTTGTTGACACAAAACGCTTGTGTTTAGCAGCGACATATACTGATATTAGTGGTTGTTATCACTAAAGGTAGGTGTTTAGAAACAACATTACCTGACATTATCAAGTGCTTTTAATGGTGGATTTGTAGTCACTAGTCACTAAATACACGTATTTACAAGAAGTTAATAACTGTTGTTTCGAATAAAAGGTAGCCCCTCATAGTCACTACTAAAAATGCAATTTAACGACGACTAATTTTTATTAGTAAAGGCCATCTATAACATCGAAAATGTGTTCATCGCCTTTTCATTGTGTTTAACAACAACCTACTTTGGTTGTAAAAGAGTTGTGAGAAATGTCATCTTAGCAGCGATAGACATTTGGCAACGGTTAATTGCTGTAGGTAAACCATTTAGCGACGGGGGCTATCAGGACAAAGATTTCGTTCTCGATAATGCTTAGCAGCGCCATTTATGGCTTTGATGGTGATTTTATGCCGACGCTAATGCCCGAGTTTCTTGTAGTGACTGATGGACTTTGCAAGTTTGTACGAATTCGATCGCAAAGTGCATTGTCTTTCGCTCTACAGTTAAGCGTTGCTAGTCGATTTATTGTGTTTAGCGTAACTACAGAAGTTAACTTGAGTTCAAACACATATAATAGTCATGAGACAGTGAATGTTTTGCATGGTCACACCCATGATGTCTCCGATGACGAGGTCGACATTAATGCACTCAAATGCCTCGATAAATGAAGAAGATCTGTATACCTAGCATTTTACGGGTCACGTTGATGAAGAGATGTTTGAGTTTGGCGAGGATGACGAGGGTGGAAGTACCTCTCACACCATTCAAATGATGCAACTCACTGCTTCTAATTGGATTGATAGTAACTTGATTGATGATTTTCAATCAACAGATGAATTGTATATGGACGTTGATGAACCGTCAACTGATGGTTTCCTAAGTACAAACATGAAGTTTAGTAGTAAGGACGAGTTATCTGTCGCTGTGAGGAGATGACACATAGCTAATTCGAAGATTTGCACTGTTGAGACATCGACCCAAAATCAATTGTCTTCAAGTGTAAATTTGGTCCCATAAATTGTTCATGGTCATTAAGAGGAAGTCTTTTAAGCAAACTAGATTGTGGAGAATATCCAAATTGCATGCTCCACAGACATGCACAAATGAAGTTCTCATTGAACGACACCAAAACATCGATTGCAAAATGATACCGTCTTTGATAAGAAATTTAGTTTTAGTTGACACTGGATTGAAAATTTCAGTAATCTAGTCGATGGTGGAGAATGAGTTTGGTTTGAAGATTGGATATTCGAAGGCGTGGTACTCCAAATAAGTTGTGTTGGAGTCTTTATGCAGAACACACGAAAAAGCCTTTGTGAACCTCCCGCGACTACTGTCAGCCTTGTCCGTATACATCCCTGGGACAGTCTATGATTTTTTGGACGAAAGAATAAATGTTAAAACTCAAGTAGCCACATTTGGTATGATGTTTTGGTCATTTGGTTCAGCCATTGAAATATTTGTCCATTGCCGACCACTAATAAGGATTGTTGCGACACATTTGTATGGCAAATATAATGGAAAAGTGCTTGTAGTTGTATCATATGATTCTAACAACGGGATCTATCCTTTGACATTTGGTATTGCACACGCAGAGACAAATGAGAGTTGGAACTGGTTCTTGCAGCATCTACGGGATAACGTGACAAATGATAGATTTGCATGTCTAATGTATGATCGATATAGATAAATAATTAACGCAAAAGAGAATGTATATGATCAATATGATCTTGGAATACATCGCTTTTGCACACGTCATCTAGCCAATAATTTTAATCACATTCAAAAGTGTGATCCTGAAAAAGCAGCTGTACATAATAACTAATACCCATGATAAACATAAGTTTGATGTGTGCTATTCTAATCTATTAACTCTGCAGATGGAAAGTACCGCGATTGGGTTTCCAACATCCCCCTTGAGAGATGGGCCCTGCCGTATGATGGAAGTGCTCGATATGGAAACATGACAACGAATTTGGTTGAAGTGTTTAACGGAGTGGTGAAAGGGGCAAGGACATTACCATTGACTGATATAGTGAAACTCACGTAATGGAGGTCAAACTCGTATTTTTCTGTCGTCGCCAAGAATCAATGGTAGACATTGAGGAGTCCCAGGTATGGTCTGGCATTGTACAAAAAACCATTACTAGGGCACAAAAACAACTTGGCAGGATGCAAGTTGCCCAATTTAATCAAGAACATAGTGTATTCCAAGTGCGTGATATTGGTAGATTTGTCCCATGTGTCGGTTGGACTACTCCTGGTAATTATACAATCAACCTACTCGAGGGGGGGGGGGGGGGGTAAATGAGGGTCCTCTAAGATATGTCATTTTTTGAAGTTTCTAATAAAAAATACAGAAATATAAAAAAAAGTTTCTACATAGCAGCAAAGATGAATGCGATAGTTAGTTAATGTAATTAACTACAATACGAGTTCGAGATATAGATAATTTAGGAACATAAAAAAATGTTTGATAATCAATAAATGATTATAAAAACTACAAACTACTCTAAAGACTCATCAATAAGAATGAGCATAAATATTAGGCATGATAATAAACAACAAAATGAGCATTCTCCAATAAAAGTATGTATGTTTCGAACATGAGGCAAGGTTCTTAAGGTTAGGTACACGAAGATGAGGGGCGACAGCGACAGAGAGGGAACGCTATATCGAGGGAGGAAATGCAGGGCTAGCGGCGATGGAGAATGGGGTGGACTGACAAGCTTCCGACTACGGAAGAAGAAGACGTCGAAGAAGGGACTGTCGAACAAGATAAGATTGGACGGTGGGGGGTGAGAGGGGGAAATGGTGGAGAGGGAGGGAGATGGGGTTGGTTGCTACTGAGGGAGGGGGAGCAAGGGCGGAGAGAGAGGGTGGCTGAGGAAGGTCTCCTTGAAGAAAGGGGGACTGATGAGCGTTGCGGACACTACGGGAGAATAATTTTTTAACGGCTCAAATTTGTTTCATTAACGGCTCAATATGAAAGACGGCTCAATGGAAAAGGAGCCGTCATAATAAGAGTCGTCTTATATATGACGACTCGTTTTTCATTGAGTCGTCCTTCTGACGGCTCAATATGAATGAGCCGTCCTTCTGACGGCTCAATATGAATGAGCCGTCCTTATGACGGCTCAATACGAATGAGCCGTCCTTATGACAGCTCATTTTCTAAATTAATTCGTATTATTTTGGATGGCTCATCTAGTTTGATCCGTCAAAATTAGATTATATTTCAATTTTAATTTATTTTTTACGGCTCCACCACATCCAACCGTAATAAATCAAAATTTTAAAAAATAAAATATTTGAATAAATACACCCATAATCATAAATTTGCAACCTGAATAATTTTACAAACCAAAATCTATAAATATAAACCAAACAGAATCAGTATTACAATCCGTTATTCAATTCCTAAAGCATTAAAGAAACAATTTCGAACATCAATCTTCAATCATATGTTGGATCATCATCTTTACTTCTACGCTCGGCAGACTGATTACTTGGTTGAGTTGTCTGACCATCCTATAAAAGCATCCCAACAAAGTACTATATATAAGATGCATCACGTTTAGACATCAAACAAGTGTGCGTGGTTAACATAATCATATCCTATTACGAATGCATGGCTTAGTTTAAGTGACTACGGAATTACGAATGCATGGCTTAGTTTAGGATCAACTGTTATGGGAGATTAACAAAGACTTATGTCAATTCATCATTTTTCGAGTCAGGGAAAGAGAGAGAACCTTGGTCGATCGAACTTGAGCCAATGCAGCACTAAGTTGCTCCTGTAATCCCGAAAGATCATCGATGCTTAACTGTTCAATTTATTGGTCCTGTAGTGGCCTGCACCCAGATCATCAAGCATATACTAGTTACTGCCTAGATTAAATACAAAACACACCCTGATTTGATGCCATTCTGTTTTTCCAATCTCCATTAAGGAGAAATTGTAACCTGAACAACTAACTTGCCTTTGAAGCAAATCTGCGCCTGATAACCATGCATCTTCAGATTGGTCCATCTGCATATCATCTCAAGAATATCAACCACCAATACAATTATCCACATATATCCATCGACATTCATTTTCTAAATTCTTAAGCATATATTACTATTCAAAACTCGTATCAATACAATTATCCACATATATGTTGCATTAGTAGTACTCGATCTGTTGAAAATTCTAACTCGATCTGTTGAAAATTCTGTTTCTTTTCCAAGGTAAACATGTCATGTTGATTTAGACTTTCCAGTCCTTTTATCAGTTCAACCAGTTTCCATATTATCCATTCATCACAATATAAGGATAAAACAAAAGCAATAATTTCCTATGCAGTGGTAATCCATATGTAAGATGTCATAAAAATAGTGTCGAGCAATAATTTCCTATGCATCCGTTCAACCAGTAATTTTGATCCAAGTCATAAAAATAAAGTGGTAATCCATATGTAAGATGTCAGCAGTTTAACTAATACAGTAAATCTCATCAGAACACTTCTTTTGGCAAATTCCAGATCAAGCCGTATGTGGATTAAGCTTGCTTCTTAATAAGATGTGTTTCACTAATAACAAATAGAAAGACAATGAGCAAATAAAATCCCGACAGTATCTTCATCCAGTTTTCCTAATCATTCAATCTTACACCAACCACAAAACTTAAACCAACCACAAAACTTACATAATCGAAGCTTACACCAACAACGAAACTTACATAAAGAGATAGAGAGGGGTTTGTTACCTTGAATCGAAGCTTGATGTAGAAATTAGGGTTTCCGAAATTGGTGATTGTTGATGAATCGAAGCTTGAATCGAAATTAGGGTTTACCTTGAATCGAATCCTTGAATGGATTGAAAAAAAATGAAAACAACTTACCGATTCTGAAGGGAGGAGCTGCTGCACACGATGTGTTCTTCGGAAGGAAGGAGACTCTGTTCTTCCGTTATTCCAGAAATGAAAGCTGCGTCAAAATTAAAGCCTAATTGGGACAGCTCAATAGTGTCGATCCGCCCCACTGAGCGGTCCAACCTAATTTGTTTTTTTTTAATTGGGACGGCTCAATAGTGTCGAGCCGTCCCACTGTTTTTCTGATTAAAAAAATCGTTTGCTTTGGACAGCTCAACACAATTGAGCCGTCCAGCCTATTTTTTTTTCTAAATTGAGACGGCTCAATGGTGTCGAGCCGTCCCACTGTTTTTCTGATTAAACAAATCGTTTTCTTTGGACGGCTCAACACAACTGAGCCGTCCAACCGAATTTTTTTTTATGGGACGACTCAATAGTGTCGAGCCGTCCCAATGTTTTTCTGATTAAACAATCCGTTTGCTTTGGACGGCTCAACACAACTGAGCCGGCTAGCCTAATTTTTTTTTTGTTTAATGATTTTAATAGACGGCTCAACAAAACTGAGCCGTCTAGAATAAATTTCGAAAAAAAACAATCAGTTTACGTGACGGCTCAATTGTTTGAGCCGGTAACTCAATTTCTGGACGGCTCATTAATCATTGAGCCGTTAATTACCATTATATTAAATTTTTCACGGCTCAATCATACTTGAGCCGTGGAAGTGAGCCCTTAACTCGGCCTTCTCCCGTAGTGGGAGGGATGGAGTGGGTGGAGAGATATAAGGGGGCAGGGGGATTTAAGGGGGGGGGGGGGGTCCGGGCTATGGTTGCTGGAGCGCTACCGGTAGTAGCGTTTTTAATAAAACGCTACTCACACTTGCGTTTGTTCAAAAATGCTACTACCGGTGGTGTTTTGGAAAAAAATATTATACGAGTCAACCTGCGCAGATGCACATTTTGTTAATTTTTTTTTTTAATATATATATTTTTTTAAATAGTAGCCTTTTGAAAAAATTTCATAAAATGTGATATCCATCGGGTGCCGTGTATATACATTGTTTTTATTAAAAAAATTGTATGTTTTATTTTTTTCATTTATAGTTATTTTTGAAATAATTCCAACAGAAGAACAACTTGCAGAAGAGACGGGCAACATTACATATTAGGGTAGGACAATTAGAACTTGCAGAAGGTGGATAAACGAAGAAGAATAGAAGAACTGAAGATGACGAGATTTTGGAATTTCAATTTGTTAAATAAAAAAAATAGGTCATGTACAACTCACATGCCTAATTAACGAAAAAGTATTGTGTGAAGGATTCACAAATAGAAAAGTAAATTCATCCATATAAAGATTCTTATGTTATCAATCATAACTTAAACGTAAGACAACTTAAAAATAAAGGTGCATTAAATGTTTAGGCAAGAATATAGTAAAAATGCTTAAATTTAGATGAGACGTAAGATACAAAGTTGAGAGTACAACACTTTGTATTGTGTTTTTGCTTCTCTTGCAAACAAGGAAGTCTCAATATAATATTATTTTGTTGATAACATAACCTTATGTTATACAAATCTTATAATATGTTATATGCCTTATTTAAATATTAACTAAGTTTTTATCCATTTAGAAGTACAATTCATATATTATTCAGAGATGTTATATTTATTATCTACAGACCAAGGTTTAGGGTCAATAAATAAATATGGTTAATGGTAAAATTTCCCCCTAAATTTTGGCCGAAATTTAAGAATCCTCCTTAAAGTTTAAAATTCCCCATTGTGTTAAGAAAATGATGAAAAATTCCCCCTAAAATAGCGTCTGATAAGGGGGGATTTTTCATCATTTTCAAACATTAAGGGACACTTTAAACTTTAAGGGGGATTCTTAAATTTCGGTCAAACTTTAGGGGGCACTTTGACCATTTACCCTAAATAAATATACAACTTGTGACCATTATAAATAAGGCAATTTGGGTCCAAAAGGCAAAAGCTAGTTAATTATTAAGCAAATGAAACTTGTACATCCAAATCATATTAAACACTAAAATGTTTTGTTAAGATATTCATAAACCATGCGTGTCAATAAATATACATATGACCATCTATCTATCTATATATTAATTTGGCTAAATCATATAGAATGTTGACAAATAAACTTTTGATTATATTTTCTCACTCCTAATGTTAAATTAACATCTTCTAATTGGTCTATGTCAATCATAAATTTCTCATTCCTACGTGGCATTCCATGTAAATCACTTTAAAATTCTTCAAAATCTCTAATGCATTCTCAAGATAATTTACAAAACTCATATCATTTCTCTTTATTTCACATTAAAATTATAATTTTTCGTGAAATATATTTTATGTAGTCAAATTTATATAATAATAAAATAAATAATATTATATTTTATGAATATCAAGTATGTACATATTAAAATTTACTCTTATAAATTAAAATATAGATTAATTAAGAATGCATTTCATCAATCACATAATACTCTTATTAAAATGAGACATAAATGACATATCAACATCAACTACTTAATTACAATACTATCAAAATAAGTTTTAACAATCTGACGAAATTAATGTTATATATTTATAAACTCAGTAATTTAAAATTAACAAAATAAATAAAATATAATATGTATACTAAAACATTAGATTGTTATTATTGTTAGAAGTATATGAACATTGATAGAAGTAATAAACCATAAAAGTTAAGAGTATTATATAAACATTCACATTTGTTTTTATAGTTTTATGAAAAAATAGTATTATTTCATATTTATGAGTCTATGACTCAACATATTTTTTAACTATTAAAATATTATTTATATAAACTAATTTATTATTACTTTTCTAAAATAAATAAAAAATTATTAATGATTTTAATAGTCTTTTTTAATCACATGCATTAATATAAAAAAAACTGTATAAAATATTTAACTTAAAAATATTAATTATTAATTGTTTCTATTAATTTTTATGTATATATATATATATTAATTTGGCTAAATCATATAAAATGTTGACAAACAAATTTTTTGTTGTATTATCTAAGTAGGATTAGGTTTAGGGTCAATAAATAAATATACAACTTGTGACTATTATATAAATAAGGCAATTTGGGTCCAAAAGCTAGTTAATTATTAAGGAGCTGAAACTTGTACATCCAAATCATATTAAACACTAAAATGATTGGTTAATATATTAATAAACAATGTATGTTTCCTCATATTTTCTCGTATAGCAGCCATATATGTAATATTACAATTTGTTTTTAATATTTGTGTACAATTTATAATAAATATTATAGTAAAAAAGTTATAATATTATCTTTAATGAATGAATTTACAATGTATACATGTTAGGTTTCTCGTATTATCATGTACAATTAAACATTAATTTTAAAAATAAATTTATTATACTTTTTCAAATATTATATACAAATTTATGTAAATAGTTCTATGATGTTATTATCATCACGCACATCATTATTATTAGGTTTCATTATTATTAGGTTTGAAATAGTAATAAGAATGAAGAATAATATAATCATGTATTTATTAATACGATATTACTATCACCATATACTTAATTATATTTTAATATACAATTAATTATATGAACCAAAATTAAAAATATCATAAATAACTTCTTAATGGTTTCAACACAAATGATGTTACCATCAAAGTATTTACACTTATTATAAGATATGAATATTCAAGAGTACATTCATGGTAAATATATGATAATAATTAATGTCACAAAAATTAAGTAAAAAAGCATGCATTAACATTATATCAGTAAAGATTTGATATCCATTCATATATATATTTTAACATTGTATTTTTTCTAGTATTTAAAAAAGTTTTATTAATAAGTTTTTAGATAAATATTATTCTCCTTTTTTTTTTTGTAAATATTACGTTACAAATATTATTAAAAAACTTTGTGCGTAATCTTTTTACGTAAATATTTCAGTTATTTTTTTCTCTCCTATATGTTAAAATAATTTCATTTTATCACTACGGGAGGAGGGGCCAATACCAACCAAAAAATGTATTTTTAACGGCTGGAAAATCCAGCCGTTAATTTATCACGCCTCAAATGAAGTTGAGCCGTAACATTAAGCGCCAGAACAATTATAACGACTCAATTTCAATTCAGTCGTGATAATTGCCGGCCCAAACCGCGAAAATAATTATCGCGACGCTTTTGAGTTGAGCCGCGATATTTTTTTTTAAAAAAACATTATTTTTCACGGCTCATTTGAGTTTAAGCCGTGAAAAATAAGGGTTTAAAAAAAACTTAATTCATTTTTCACGGCTCAAACACAATTGAGCCGTGAAAAATGAATTAATATTTTTTTTATCCATATTTTTCACGGCTCGTTTCATATGAGCCGTGAAAAAGAAAATTATTTTTTTCATAGAAACAATAATAATTTATATTATAATCCTAATCATACAACAATAACCTGAATAGTTTACATACCAAAATCATAATTTTTGCATACAATACATTACATATTCGTCAGTTCACTTCATTAATTCAAAAACATATATAATATATTATAATAATTCTTCATTCCTAACCCTCTTGTCTTGACTAAAACGATTCATTTTCTTCATCGTTTTCTTGACTTCCACTAGCAGATTGTTCACTACTAGATACTGATGATTGATAAGTTGCGTGATCATTCTATAAAAACATTCAAAAATCAAATTATAATATACTCAACAATTAAGCAAATTAACTTATTAAAGTAAACCTCAATTCACATGCAAAACTAAAATATCCAAAACACTAAAAACACCGTTAAAAGTAATACTTACTTGATTTTCGACTGGTAAATGTGAGGAACCCAAACCAAGGTTGGTAAAAGGTAGGGCTGGGCATGAACCGGTTCGGCCCCGAACCGGTTCAGAACCGAACCTTTACCACATTTTAAAACTGGTACGGTTAACCGCTCTAGTTTTTGTCCGCTTCAGATTTTGGCCGATTTACCGTACCTGTTCTGAACCGATTTGGCCGAACCTGTTCATTTTATTTTTATTCTTTTTAGGTTCCAATTCCAAACATTAAGTAAAGTTCCACAATTTTCTTTTGATAAAAAAGTAGATGAGGGAACAACATACTGAGTTCTCCTAACAAGCTACTAGCCTAGCAAGTAATCAACAACAATCGCCAATAAGTAATCAACAACCCTTGATCAACAAGTAGTCTTCATTTACAACGCCATAATGAGGGAATCCTTCCATTGGCGTTATATCTTTCTCAGTCCTAAAATTCAAGATTTGTTTTTCTCCTTTAGTTGATGAACCAAATACACAAGAAAAATAAAAGGAAAGGAGAAAAGGATTCCATCGAAGGAATGACAACTAAGAGGAGGGCCGTTGTTGGCAATGATGATCAACTTACATGTAAATCGCATAGTAATCCAACTCTTAACCACTGATTGACAAAAATAATTAACTCCTACCTCGATAACAAATGAACATTATAAACTGTTTGATATGGAGAGGCATAAACAACAATTGAAATTGAAATACAGCGCTTGAACTGCATTTTGTACAAATTTCAAGAATCATCAAACGTTGCTATGTTATGAAGTGATTGCGAGTTGTTTTAAAGAATAGATAAATGTAGCCGTCGAAATTAGGTGCAATAATTTCAACAATCCACCAATGATCAAAACTATGACTTCAAAATCAGAATACATCTTATACGGTTATTAGCTAAATAGATACATTCACCTAACTATGCAAGTCCCTGATCAATGGATCGTCAACCAAAAGGATACCCTAATGCTCGAGCAACTGATCTGATCTTATAGTAAATCAGACAAGCAAAAAGAGAGGATAATACAAACCTTTGGAGCTCCTTAGGGACTTGAGCACAGTCTTGTACCCCAAGGTGTACTTTCCGCTCTTCATAACAAGAGCGAGCCTGTTGTTTATGCTCTCATGCGTCTTCTTCTGCGTGAGTGAAGTCGAAAGGGTAAGGAAATGCAGTAGATAGGACACTGGTTGCAGAATCGAACGCTTAGTAACAAGATATAAAGGGGAAGAAAGATTACAGTCTTCTTGGCGGCCACCATTGTTGTTTGCTCGGTTGATAGCTGCACGCGAAGCTGCTAAAGAATCGGTGGCGGGAGAGGATGTCCACAAGACTCGAGAGAGAAACCCTTATATCTAAGCAGAAGGATTTTTATACTTTAGGCTGAACTATGTTATTGGGTTCGCCATGTGATCAGTACTGAAGAGGAAGACGTAGATTCAGTACTGAAGAGGAGTGAATAAAAACCGGTTCTGTATGGTCTGAAAGTGGTCTGGTCTGGTTTAGTAGTATTTTAGGGTTTAAACCGGTACAGAAAGTGGTTCGGTTAACCGGTTGTGAACCGGTTTTCTGTACCTCTTCTGAACCACTCCATATTTTTAAAAAAAAAAAACGTTTGTTTTGTGAATCGGTACGGCCGAACCGGTTCGAAATCGGTACGGTTCAGGTACGGTTCGACCGAACCGGTTATTTTTGCCCAGCCCTAGTAAAAGGGGTGTACGGACTAGAATGATGATTTTGTATGACCATCCTATATAAACATTCAAAAATTAAAGTATAAGATGCAACATTTAAACATTAAACTAACTAAAATTTCTAAGATGCACAACAATTATTTTGCATGACTAAAGCATCCAAAACACTAAAACACAATAATAATAGATTTGAACTACTATCCATCAAACAGTAATGCATAAAATGATATCATTGCAAAATATATATTATATACTTACTTGATTTCCAGTTGGTAAATAAGAGGTTCCCAAACCAAAGTTGTTAAAAGGGGGGACATCAGTAGAACCTCCTGTCATGAATCTTTGAAGATAATTATACCCGTGCATATTATTTTGCATGACCTGAAATTGCATCTGGAATTGTTTATACATCTCCCCTATCTATGCCTGCATTTTAGCTTCTTGTTGTTTCCATTTCGCAGCATAATCTGCCTCGAGTTCTCGTACACATCTCTCCACGTCATTCAAGCCAGATTTTTTTGATCCAAGTACCATGGTCGGTGTAACACCAAGCCCATAACCTCTGACTCGCCTCGGTTTTTGTCCACCTACAACCTCACGATATACATCCTTCTCTCTTATAAGTGGATCCTCGTCCGGGTTATGAGAAACACGCTCTTGCAATTTAGATTTTCCTTTTTCCTAAAACATACAATTAAGAATGAAGATGATGTTAATACGACATATTCTATAAATATAACTTTTACTCATAATTTAACTGAAAATTTCTTATATTACCACTAATGACGCTGTCTGTTCATCAACAAACGCACCACTTTTTTTATGGACATAGGCGTACTCATAAAATTCAAGACTCCCCATGGGTCTCTTACATTCAAGTTCATATTAAATAAATACGAAGTCTTTGAAATTATGTAAAGCAACATTAAAATTATGTCAATTAATTTAAACATGTGTTTATGAACATTCGTACCAATGAAGTCTTTGACACCGGATTGATACTCTTTGCTAATTCTTGGTTTTGTTATCCAACTTCTATCCATGTCAAATTCTAAACTTCCTAACCATAAAAAAACATTTAGACAACTTAAATTCATCATTAAGGCAACTTAAATTCATCATTGAGGCAACTTAAATTTAAAGTTCCTAACAATCAAAAACAAATTGTCATCCATTCAATTTATACTAGGCAACTTAAATTCGTCATGAGGATGTATAATATATGACTAATTGCTGCTATACATGTCGTATAAACAATAAATTCGAATATTGATCAAGGGTTACCTAGCTTGGAGAAATTAGGGTTTGCAACTTTTCTTTAAATCTTCGGATTGAGCCAATTATACAGATATCTCTAACAATTAGAACACTATAAGACTTGGGAAGATCAATTCATTGAACAAATTGAATAAAAAATCGTAAAACATCATACCGAAATCGGAGTGGAGCGGGACGACACGGGAACGAAGGTTCTACAAATCATACCGAAATCGGACTTGGGAAGATGAATTCATTCGATTAATTGAAGAAAAAACAAGAACTTACTTGGAGCTGGAGCGGGCCGACGGGAACGAAGGAGAAGTTCAAACGTGTTGTTGGAGAGAAGTGTTGCAGAGAATGAAGTGTAGAGAGGAGTGTTGCAGAGAATGAATGTGTTTTGTCGAATGAGTATTTTAGTAAGACACTCACGGCTCCAATCAACTTGAGCCGTATTAAATATTTTTTTTTTGCTTATTTATCACGACTCAACCCCAAAGAGCCGTGATAAATGTTATTTTCTAAAAAAATACCCATTTATCACAGCTCAAACGAAATGAGCCGTGATATTTTTTTTTAATAAAATAACGTGACAATACGTTTTTTTTAAACCAAATACTCATTTATCACATCTCAAAATAAATGAGCCGTTACAATACTTTTTTTTTTGCCCATTTATCACGACTCAACCCCAATTTCAGCCGTGATAAATGGGCAGAATAAAAAAAAATAAGTATTATCACGGCTCAACCCCAATTTGAGCTGTGATAAAGGTAACAACTCAGTGTATTGAGTCGTAAAAACAACTTTATAACGGCTCAATGTCACTTGAGCCGTGATATTGAATTTAATTTCATTTATCACAGCTCAATAAACATTGAGCCATGATGTTTAGCCGTTATATCCATCCTCTCCCGTAGTGTATAGATAAAAATTGATGTACTTATCATAATTCTTTCTCTTTTGTTTCAATATATGTTAAATCACTTTTACTTTTTTATACTTTATTATAATTATTTTAAATTTAAATATGGTATACAATAAATAGTAAATTTTATTTTTTATAAAAAAAATAAATAACATAAAAGCTAACTTGTATTAACATCATATTATAAAGTTTTTTTTATTACCAATCGTTGTTAAGTTTGTTGAAAATTGGGCTTGAAAAGGGGCTTGGAAGCAATTTGAACAAGTTTTGGGCTTTGGGCTCAAATTTAGCAAAATCAATGTGGAATGGAAGAGAAGTGTATTTCTCTTGTGCAAAAATATACCACACCGACCGGATACAGAATTGGAGAACCATATATATGATTATTCACTTATCAAGTGTGTAACTAATCAAGTCAAGAGGCTCTCTCTTGCGCGCATATGGGGTGCAAACCACGACTTTGGTTAGCTCTTCGAACCGGAAAGCTTGCCTAGTGCGAACCGATTTTTGCTAAACCGGATTATAAATGTTGTCCAAATTCAATGTAATTTTTCTTTTTGTCTAAATACATTGAACCGGTGTAATTAATGAATTAATTACCGTTTGTATTAATTATCGTAATTAATCACGATTGCATTTATGCCAAACCTCATAATTAAGCCTATAAAATCCCTCACAATTCTGTCATTTAGACACACCAAATCCTCTCAACTCTTTCAACATTTCTGAAATTGTTCATCGTGTTCTTCCTTCTCTCCTTTGCTCTTCGTGTTGACGATTTGCAAAGTTCTCTAAGGTCGTCGTGTTCGATCTTTCTAGTATTTTATTTGTTCAAGCCGTCGTGTTCGGTATTGAAAGTCGTTGTGTTCGACTGATTTCCAAAGGAAATCGAACTTGGTTCAATTCGGCCGGTCACTACTTCGTGCTAAGTAAAAACCGGTGTCGTCGTTGAATCCTGGGAGGTAATAGGCCTAAGATATACCCTTGCACAAACCTTTCACGGTTGGGGAGGACTAAATTACCTTAAGGAAACGGTGCTTAACACGGGCCTCGACTTGTTATTGCCACCTTTGCATGGTTATAAATTTATTTACAGTTTAGTCCTTGAACTTTTGATTAATACAGATTGGTCATTAATATAATTACTATTTAATAACAATCTTAAGGTAATTTATTTATTTTTCAAAGGACAAATTTGTGTATTAATATAAGTTAAGGATTAATTGTAAGTTTTGATGAAATATATTTCAATAAAACTAACTAAATTTATATCCATCTTTCAGAAATGGCATTGAACGAAAATGTGGACTACTTGAACCAATTGGGACAAGATGTGGCAAATCAGAATGTAGCCCAAGAGCCTGTCCAGAATAACCCAATTCTTGGATGCTCAAATGGAATGGCTAGACAGGTGGTCCGACCATAAGGTCCACTGGTTTATGCAGAGAAGCCAGAGAAATTCGACGGTTCTAATTTTAAGAGATGGCAGATGAAGATGCAATTCTTCCTAACAACCTTAGGGTTGACGCAATTTCTGACTGATGATCCCCCGGTCCAGGGAGAAAATGAACCATAATATATAATGGCTAAAGATCAGTGGAATAATTCTGATTACTTGTGCAGGAATTATGTGATGAACTGTTTGACTGAGTCCTTGTACGACGTGTACCTAGAAAAGAAGACTGCCAAAGAACTGTGGGAAGCCCTTGACAAAAAGTACAAGGATGATGAAGCCAGCAAACAAATGTTTGTGGTAGGACGATTCCTAAGCTTCAAATGATCGACTCGAAACCGATCTTACCCCAGGTGCATGAAATTCAACTTTTAATACAAAAAATAGAGAAGTTGAACATGCAGTTTGACAAACCCTTCCAGGTTGCGTGTATGACTGAGAAACTACCTCCAAGTTGGTGGAAGTTCAGGGCAAGTCTAAAACAGGAGACTCGGGAGATAACAGTTGAAGACTTTGTCCGTCGTGTTTCAATCCATGAGGAAACAATGAAGGTTGAAAAGGCGGTTAACCCCGTAAAAGCCAATGTTGTTGAGCATGGTCAAAAGGGCAAACAAAAGGGTCAGAAATTTGGACTCAAAGGTGGAATCTCCAAAAAGAAGAAGATCCAACCTCCAAAAGGCTTTCAAGGATCTTGTTTTAATAGCTGTAAGACAGGTCATAAGTCTAATGTTTGCAGGTTGCCTAAGAAGAAGAAGCAAGAAACAAACACGATTGGAGCGGTCTCTAAAGAGACAGAAGAGTTGGACCTTTCCGCAGTTGTGTCTGAGGTGAACCTGGTTGACTCCAACCCACGTGAATGGTGGGTAGATTTTGGGGCCACAAAACACATCTGTTCTAATAGGGGGATGTTCACTAACTTTGAAGAAGTTGAAATTGGAGACATGATTTTTATGGGAAATTCAGCTTTCTCAGAAGTCAAAGGCAAAGGGAATGTTATCCTGAAGATGACATCTGGCAAGGAACTAACTCTGAAGAACGTATTGTTCGTGCCATACATACGAAGGAATCTTGTCTCTGGGTCCTTGCTCAACAAACATGGCTTTCACTTAGTCTTTGAGGCAAACAAATTTGTATTGACTAAGAATTGGGTGTTTGTGGGAAGGGGATATGATTGTGGGGGCATGTTTAAGTTGAATGTAATGGTGATAAAACCTAAGATGAATAAATAAAGTTCTTCTGCTTATATGCTTGAGTCTTCCGATGTATGGCATGGTAGACTTGGTCACGTCAATTATGATACAATGCGTAGATTAATTACGTTAAATCACATTCCCAAAATTTTAATAGATCCCAAACACAAGTATGTCACTTGTGTTGAAGCTAAATTAACAAGGACATCGTTTTATTCACTTGAAAGGAAAACTGAACCCCTTGATTTAATACATAGTGATGTATGTGATTTAAAAATTGTGCTAACAATGGGTGGCAATAAGTATTTTATTACTTTTGTCGATGACAACACAAGATACTGCTATGTATACTTGATGAAAAACAAAGATGAAACTATAGAGAAATTTATTCTTTATAAGCAAGAAGTTGAAAATCAACTCACCAAAAAGATTAAGGTGCTAAGAAGTGATAGGGGCGGATAGTATGATGCTCCCTTTCAAGAATTATGTGTCAATCATGGAATCATTAATGAATTCACAGCACCTTATTCGCCACAATCAAATGGAGTTGCAGAAAGGAAAAACCGAACATTGAATGTTATTAAGTTCTGGGTTACCCCAGAATATGTGGGGAGAAGCTATATTAAGTAGCAACTACCTTTTAAATAATGTACCCCGAAAAAGGAAAATAAAACTCATTATGAATTATGGCAATGTAGAACACCTTCATATCATCATCTTCGAGTATGGGGATGCCTTGCTAAGGTGGCAGTACCTCCACCTAAAAGAGTAACGATTGGGCCAAAATCCGTTGATTGTATATTCATAGGATATGCCAAGAATAGTAATGCATATCGCTTTCTGGTATATGATTCCAAGATTCCAGATATTCATAAGAATACTATAATGGAATCTAGGAATGCTTCTTTGAATATGTATTTCCTGTAAAGATCAGGGAGGAATCAAGTTCTTCAAAACGAGCTTATGGGGAAATAAAAGATGATAGCCAGGAAGAAGAAAATGTTGAGGTTGAGCTTCAGAAGAGCAAACGGATGAGAATTGAAAAATCTTATGGGCCATATTTTCTATCATATATGTTAGAAGTAGAGCCTCAAACTTTTCTAGAAGCCATAAGTTCTTCGGAAGGTCCTCTTTGGAAAGAGGCGATTCAAAATGAAATCGAATCCATTATGCAAAATCACACTTGGGAGCTAGTGGATCTGCCACCTGGATGCAAACCACTAGGCTACAAGTGGATTTTCAAAAGGAAAATGAAAGCAGATGGAACGATATATAAATATAAGGCTAGACTTGTAATAAAAGGATTTAAACAAAAAAAGGCCTAGATTATTTTGATACGTATTCTCCGGTAATGAGAATAACATTCGTTAGATTGATTCTTGCTATTGCAGCATTTAGAAAACTAGAAATCCATCAAATGGATGTAAAGACTGCTTTCCTCAATGGAGATTTAAAAGAAGAAATCTACATGGAACAACCTGAGGGTTTTACTGCTCTAGGACAAGAGAGGAAAGTATGTAAGTTGGTTAAGTCATTGTATGGCTTAAAACAAGCCCCTAAACAATGGCATAAAAAATTTGATAATTTCATGCTTGAAAAGGGGTTCAAAATAAATGAATGTGATAAATGTATCTGTGTAAAAGATACAACAGATGGGTATGTCATGCTATGTCTTTATGTTGATGATATGCTTATAATTGGGAGCAATGAAAAAATGATCAAATCAACGAAAGATATGTTGAACTCAAAGTTTGATATGAAAGATATGGGTCTCGCTGATGTGATTCTTGGAATCAAAATAACAAAAACATCAGACGGAATTATCTTAAGTCAAACTCATTATATCGATAAGATAATAGAAAAGTTCAATAAAGATGATGTGAAAATGGTTAGTACTCCTATAGAGGGCAAACCATTTTCTAAAAACACTGGGGATAGTGTTTCTCAATTGGCATATTCCAGGATTATTGGAAGTGTAATGTACTTGATGAGTTGTACATGGCCAGATATAGCCTACACGTAGATTCACGAGTAATCCAAGTGTAGACCATTGGAGAGGAATTACCAGGTTGCTAAGGTATTTGAGATAAACCCGTAACTATGGATTGCACTACATGAGATTTCCTTCTGTAATAGAAGGATACTCATATGCGAATTGGATAACCGATTCCGGTGACTCAAAATCCACGAGTGGATTTGTCTTCACTTTGGGTAGTGCCACTATCTCTTGGAAATCCTCTAAACAAACCATTATAGCCCGATCAACCATGAAGTCTGAATTCATAGCTCTAGACAAATGTGGAGAAGAGGCTGAATGGCTACGAGAGTATATTCCTAGATGGCCAAAGTCTGTACCTGCTATAAGTATCCATTGTGACAGCCAATCTGCCATTGGTAGGGCACAAAGTGAAATGATAATGGTAAGTCTAGACATATACGTCGAAGACTTGATACCATAAGACAATTGCTCGGAACTGGCATTATTAATGTCGACTATGTAAGGTCGAATGATAATATAGCAGATCCACTGACCAAGGGGTTAACAAAAGAGAAAGTTGTAAAATCATCAAGAGGAATGAGATTAAAGCCCATGGAATGAAAAACTATTGTGAAGGATCAACCCAACCTAGTAGAATGGAGATCCAAAGATATAGGTTCAAAGAGACAACCTAATCATAATAGTGATAGAAATCATTGTAGGGAAAACAATAATACCCTAAAAATCATTCCTATGATGAGAAACAGTGATGGAAACATTAAGGATAAGCTTAAGCTTTTATTGATTTCTAGATTTCGGAAGTCCGAATAAGTAATGATGTTACTAATGAAATCACCTATGCAAGTGAGAAGAGAGACCGCTTCAAGGGGAACTGTGGGGGCACGGTTCTTAGCAACACTTCCAGAACCAGGCATTGTGATTCAGGGCCAGAACGGACACAGAATGTTTGAACTGAACCATGATAAAAGATACTTGTGTGAATTGTGTAAAACTATTACACCTACGACAAACAGTTCAAGGACATCGCGTCCATTGACTAGCTAGTAAAAGCTACATAAATCACAAGGGAAGGTTCAAAGAGATTACACCTACCTATCCTATGCAAGTATCAATTGTTTAAAATCTTTAGAATTGAGTCAATACAAATCTCTTCCATTTGGGGGATTGTTGGAAAATTGGGCTTGAAAAGGGTCTTGGAAGCAATTTGGACAAGTTTTGGGCTTTGAGCTCAAATTTAGCAAAATCAATGTGGAATGGAAGAGAAGTGTATTTCTCTTGTGCAAAAATATACCACACCGACCGGATACACAATTGGAGAAGCATATATATGATTATTCACTTCTTAAGTGTGTAAGTAATCAAGTCAAGATGTTTTCTCTTGCGCGCAGGGGGTGCGAACCACGGATTTGGTTAGCACTTAGGACCATTTGGCCTGTGTGCATTCCCGCGACATGCGTACACGATTGTCGGACCGAAAAGCTTACCTAGCGCGAGCCGGTTTTTGCTAAACCGGATTATAAATGTTGTCCAGATTCAATGTAATTTTTCTTTTTGTCTAAATACATTGAACCAGTGTAATTAATGAATTAATTAACGTTTGTATTAATTATCGTAATTAATCACGATTGCATTTATGCCAAACATTAGAATTAAGCCTATAAAATCCCTCACAATTCTGTCATTTAGACACACCGAATCCTCTCAACTCTTTCAACATTTCTGAAATTGTTCATCGTGTTTATCCTCCTCTCCTTTGCTCTTCGTGTTGACGATTTGCAAAGTTCTCTAAGGTCGTCGTGTTCGATCTTTCTAGTATTTTATTTGTTCAAGCCGTCGTGTTCGGTATTTGAAAGTCGTTGTGTTCGACTGATTTCCAAAGGAAATCGAACTTAGTTCAGTTCGGTCGGTTACTACTTCGTGCAAAGTAAAATCCGGTGTCGTCGTTGAATCATGGGAGGCAATAAGCCTAAGATATACCCTTGCACAAACCTTTCATGGTCGGGGAGGACTAAATTACCTTAAGGAAACCGTGCTTAACACGGGCCTCGACTTGTTATCGCCACCTTTGCATGGTTATAAATTTATTTACAGTTTAGTCCTTCAACTTTTGTTTAATGCAGATTGGTCCTTAATATAATTACTATTTAATAACAAAGTTTTCATTAACTAGAATAACAGATTGTTTAAAAAAAATATTTTTTATAGTTAAATTAAAATTTAATTAAATAAATTATCATCAACTAAAAATCATATTTTATTCAAAAGTGTTATATATATATATATATAAATATCTACGTTTGTACTAATAATTATGGAATAATATAAATACTAATTGTTTATTTTCTTAATGACTCAAAATGATTTATTATAAACTATTTAAGATTGATAAATGTAATTTGTTTTTATGAAAATCTATATTCATTTAACAAATAATTGAATGAATTTATCAATATTTATTATTAAAAATAAATTACAACATAAAAATAATAATTCATAAATTAAGTTTATTTCTAATAGCGCAAAACGCTATTTTGGCCATCCATGGCGTACAACTAACTTGGTAATTGTTTCATCCGAGCAAGGGTGCGTTTTAGTTTGTGTAACACCTAGGAAATTTCATTTCATTTTTTATTATTTAGTCAAAGTTAATATGCAAATTGCAACAATAAAAAAGTTCAAGTATCATAAAAAAGTTAAAACATTTTAGTTAGAATAGATTTGCAAAAAAAATAAAATGATACTTGAAATGAAAAATATTAGAAATAATAAAATAAAAAATACTGATGATTCGGTCACATTATTAAGGTAGGATGACAGTGGTTAGAGTATGGCGCAAGTAGAACAAATACTAGAATTGTGTCATATTATTAAAGTACATACCATAACCGTAAACATAATCATAATCATTGTGGGTAAAATTTTCAATAGCATAACCACAACCATAACCGCGATTCTTAACTATGACTTTACTCGTATATTCATATTTAAAATCACTATATTTTATTTAAGCTCCAATAAATCAAAATTTGGACATTTCAACCCAAAAAGATTGATTCAATTATTTTTTTGGCCATCAAACAAATCTTCATTCAACTAGAAGAAAATTAGTTCAAGTACATCGAAGAATGAGAAGCAAGAAGACGAGTAAGAGTGGGTTGGGGTCTCGAGATCCAATCCAATGAACACACACCCTTTGAAACATGTTTAACTATCCAATCCACACAAAGATTCAAGGTTATAAGAATTATTAAAATACTATAATTTCAACATTATTGAGATGTGAAATTATAGCAATGTAATTATAACATAATTAACACAAGAGTTTTTCGATCAGTTTGTAAAAAAATCTAAATTCAGCTCGAACACATTGCCGCCAACAAGGAATGAAGTAACAAACTTCTTGAGATCCGTGAAGCTAACGATCTGGGATAATAGTTGGGCTTCCTGGCAATCTGAGGACACTCGAAAAAAGAGGCTTTGTGATCACTCAAGAAGAGAATCCATGGCAAGCTCCAAAGGTTATGCCAACTGACTCTGAATTCGGCCTATAGAAAAGTCCATATAAAAGTTGTGGTAACTTCGATCCCGACTTATATTATGAGTATATTACACCTTCCAAAAACTCAGTGTGCAAATATAGACTCGGTTATAGTTTGATTTTGGTGGGGCGAGATAGAAGAGCTCGTTATCCGCCAAACTTTACACCAAAGAGGCATGCGTATTACATTTGATTGTCAATTTTGTGAGATGGAGGAAACAGTGAAATTTTGAGTGCCAATGGACTGGACCACTTTGGTTCGCATCTATGGGAGTCACCGTCGACAACCTGATTGAGTTAACTATGACGCATCGAATTGATAGGATCACGAATCCAACTCGAAGGATAAAGAACTGTGTAATACCCTTTGCGGTAACACGTGTTAGACCATTTGAAAAGAACGATGTTGTGTCGTGTTTGAGGTAGATGACCTGAACCTCATCAACATAGTAGACAAATGTCATCACACCCTCCAAGAAATCTAATCGATTCAGGAGCGTTTAGAGTTATACACCCTAAATTGTTACTGGCCCATACTAGATGATCATTAGGAACTCCCCCGATGGGTTCGATCAAGATAAATTGGGACACATCTTGGCACGAGGAGAACAACCGAGGAGGTATTTGTATGATATTGAGAGTTTGTAATGGGCGACCATAACCGGAGGGAAATGCGATAATAAGGTGCAAAAAAGTTTGAAGCTACCGCAATCGAAGGAATCACACTAGCATTGGAATGTGGGTGATCAAACATCATAATCGAATCAGACTCACAAGTTGTTATTAATTCCCTCTTGAACCCGATGACCATACACAACTGGAGACTAGAGATTATCATTCTGGAGATCCTAAATGACTGAGGCTCCTATACTACCATCACATGGAGAGTGATCAAGCAAGATGCGAACGAGTTTGCTAACTGGATTGAAATCCAAGCCAGAAAAGGAAGACAACTTGACTCATGGACTTCTTGTCCCCCTTCCCATTTACTTCAACTTATTTTGAGAGACAATAATTATGTTAGTCATTCAGAAATTATTTACTTCTAATTAAATAAATCGTAGTTCTTTGACAAAAATTGAAAATATTTTAAATGATTTAACATGTTTGAAAACGTTGGTAAATACTACTAATTTAAATACTTCCTAAACAAATTTCGTTACATACTGTTCAAATTTATAAAATTAATTGAATACTTTTCCAAATGTTCTAATTAAACTCTACTAACTTATACTAATATTACAAATGTGTATCGATCGAGTGGAGTCTCGGTTGTAACAATATAATAAGCTAATACAATTTAGCTGGGACGTTTGGAAAAATATTAAAATAATTGTTTATTTTTAAAATTTTTAAATGGAGATATTTAACCGATGACGAAAGATGCATTTACGATTGTTTTGAAACATAATAGTGTATTGACTATTACGAAAAACATATTCATACAACAGAAATTTTGTGCAAACATGTTGGACTCTTTTGAGATTTTTCTTAAAAATAGTTTATAAATTGAAGTCTAGTAAAAAAATTTATTATTGTTTTATGATGATACTTTTTTTAAAGGAAAATAATAATAATTAATTATGCTGTTTTTTATTATATATTTTAGAGAATTATAATTGTTAGTTTTATCACGTAGCGAAATAATAGGCGAAACAATATGGAATTGCGTCCATAAACTCTTTCAAGGATGATTGTCACATGAGGACAATTCACTTCAAGAGATTAGAATTTTTGACCGAAATATACCTCAAAATAAAAGTAAATACGTAAATATTCTCAATGTTTTAAAATTACAAAAGTATACATATCAGCTAATGGTATTCTTGGGTAAGAGTTTTTTTGTGCGAATGTTATAAAATCACGTTTATATACTCATTTAAATAAAATACCTTATAACTAAGTATTGAAGAAATGTTATGGTCATTTTATGATGATATAAAAAAATTAAAAAATGTACGTGCATTAAAGTAAAATAATATTAATTAATGCTGTTGATTTTTCTTATACATTGTAGAGACGATAGAAGTATTTGTTGTATTTGTAATACTTGGTGAAATAATAGAGAATTGTGTCCATAAGCTTTTTGAGTGATGCTAGTCTTTCTGAGAGGTATTTTAAATTAATATACTATGTGTCATAATTTTTATATTAATTTGTATCACTTGTGTACACAAATGAGTATATGTGGTTAAAAATTCACATTTATTTTCACATAGTAAATAAAATAGTTTATAACTTGAAGTATTGGAAAAAAGTTATAGCTATTTTATGATGATACTAAAAAAACTAAGTAAAAAAATGAATTTTTTCAAAAACTGTTTAGTTTAGAAAAAGTATTTGAAATAGTGTATATCGAATTTTTTTTTTTAGAAAAGTATGTATACGCGCGACGCGCCTATTGAATAGGCGCATCCCTAGGACGCGCCTCTTCAGTAGGCGCGTCCTAGGGATGCGCCTATTCAGTAGGCGCGTCCTAGGGATGCGCCTATTGCCTAAATTTTTTTTTCTTTCCCAAAAACACCGGTCTATCAGAAACCACGTTGATTTTAAGTATGCTTATGGTTTTCCTCCTAAATAGAAATTGAGAGATAGTCTCACGCGTTGCTTTATCTCAGTATTCATAGGTTTTCCTCCAAATTTTCCAACTTGTTCTGAACAACAATGAAACAAAGTTGTTTATTCACAAGTTTCTGAATGAGACTTTTCTTCAGATACACTAGCTAGTTTGACATTTTCAGGAATTACTCCTGCAAAAGAGCTCTTTGGGGTTACTTTAGGTTCCTGTCCTAAATTTTCCAACTTGTTCTGAACAACAATGAAACAAAGTTGTTCATTCACAAGATTCTGAATCTTCCGAATATCTTGTAAAGCTTCTCCAATGACTATAGCTTTTTATATGAGTTCAAGCCTGCTTATGGTTTTCCTCCTAAATAGAAATTGAGAGATACTCTCTCCAGTAAAGAAGAAAGGAAGTTCTAAGAAGAAATGGTTTTCCTCCTGAAAATGTCAAACTGGCTAGTGTATTTGAAGAAAAGTCTCATTCAGAAACTTGTGCATAAACAACTTTGTTTCAGTGTTTTACCTCGCGGATGTTGTTCAAAACAAGTTGGCGGGCAGGAACCTAAAGTAACGATAAATTTCAAAAAATAACTACGTCAGAATTTTTTTTTGAAAAAGTATGTATGCAAAATTTTTTTTTAGCAAACTATGTATACGCGCACCCCGGGGTCGCGCCTAACGGACATAGTTACTTTTTGAAATTTATCTAACGTAACCCCAAAAGAGTTATTTTGCAGCAGTAATTCCTGAAAATGTCAAACTAGCTAGTGTATTTGAAGAAAAGTCTCATTCAGAAACTTGTGAATGAACAACTTTGTTTCAATGTTTGACCTCGCGGATGTTGTTCAGAACAAGTTGGAAAATCTAGGGCAGGAACCTAAAGTATTTAACTTCTGAGAACTTCCTTTCTTCTTTATTGGAGAGACTATCTCTCAATTTCTATGTAGGAGGAAAACCGTATAAACAGGCTCAAAATCAGATGTTTTTCAAAAAGTAAGCATATAGTAGGAAAAAAAGCATACATGGAGGAATTTGGTGCGCGTAGAGGAATTTGGACTTGTGAATACTGGGATAAAGCAACGCGTGAGACAATCATCTCGGTGGTTTGTTAACAAATTGATTTTCTGTCCTCTTGATCCAAGACCCTTTTGTTAACAAATTGATTTTCTGTCCTCTTGATCCAAGACCCTTTTGTTAACAAATTGATTTTCTGTCCTCTTGATCCAAGACCCTTTTGTTAACAAATTGATCTTCTGTCCTCTTGATCCAAGACCCTTCCTAACCATTGGAAGGGGATCAGTTTTCTTCTGTCCTCACCGTACGACAGAAGATATTCGGAAGATTCAGAATCTTGTGAATGAACAACTTTGTTTCATTGTTGTTCAGAACAAGTTGGAAAATTTAGGACATGAACCTAAAGTAACCCCAAAGAGCTCTTTTGCAGGAGTAATTCCTGAAAATGTCAAACTAGCTAGTGTATCTGAAGAAAAGTCTCATTCAGAAACTTGTGAATAAACAACTTTGTTTCATTGTTGTTCAGAACAAGTTGGAAAATTTGGAGGAAAACCTGTGAACACTGAGATAAAGCAACGCGTGAGACTATCTCTCAATTTCTATTTAGGAGGAAAACCATAAGCAGACTTAAACAACGTGGTTTCTGATAGACTGGTGTTTTTGCGGGAAAAAAAAAATTTAGGCAATAGGCGCACCCCTGGGATGCGCCTATTGCAATAGGCGCATCCCTAGGACGCGCCTATTCAATAGGTGCGTCGCGCGTATACATACTTTTCTAAAAAAAAAATTTCGATATACACTTTTTCAAATACTTTTTCTAAACTAAACAGTTTTTGAAAAAACTCTAAAAAAATTAATATTAATGATGCTATTTTTGATATAGATTCTAAAGTGTTTAATAAATTATATTTTGATTTAAAATTAATTAATCTATTTTTTATAATTTAATTTGCTCTAAGTATTATATATTTTATAATAAATGATATATATATATACTATTTGACCTTATCATTTATTTTTTCATTTATCATTACATCAACCAATTATTAGATCCCGAATTCACATTTCATTTTAAATAGTCAATCAAACAATTTTACATTCACATATCTATTTTTTTTTAATTGTTAGTTGTGCCACATAATGAAATAACAGGAAATTGTGCCCAGAAACTCATTGAGTAGTTTTTTTAATATACTATTTTTTTTTTTTGGGTAAATGATAATATACTATTGTTAATTAATTTATTCCAAATTCCCAATAGTATAAATCAATTAGAAATATATGAATTATGATGCCTTAACTTTTATTTAAATAATTGGAAACAATCCTGCCAAAATTGAAATTATTGAGGTCAATCTGGTCCCCTATGATGAAGAGGCATCAATCAATACATTATAATATTAGATCAATCTGGTCCCCTAAGACGAGTTTTATATGTTTTTCTTTTGTTGTAAGTTGCATTAATTAGTAAAGAAATAAATGATTACATTAATTAATTAATGTGGGGGACCATGCATTGATAAATCGATCTGAGCCAATCAAAACCTTCATGAATTGGACGAAAAAGGATCAATCAAATCACGTACTCATATCTTTAACTTAATTAAGCAAAATTTAAAGAATCTGTAATTTAATATCATGTTACATTAAAAAACTTGGTAAAAAAAAAAAATGAGTTTCAAACATAGTTGTTAGTAAGGGTGAGCTTGGGCGGGCCGGTCCGATTTTTTGGCAAGATCGAACCTGAGCCCGAATTTTTGGTCCTCACATGTGGAGGACCGAGACCGAAATCGATCTAAAAAGCCCGTCCGAGTCGGCCTTGCTTGACTCGGACCTGTCTCAGTCTTAGGCCGAAATTTTCAATAAAAAAAAAAATTGTTCGATGATACATTCCCGGAATAAAATCAGTACACAGGTCTCCGATTTGTGGGTAACGTCTTTGAAGAGTCATACCAAATTGGAATCAAATTTCAATGGTAAAGTCATCGAGTAACATTTTTTGAACAAATTGGAAGAGAATACGAAATGCTAGGTTTAAGAGAAAAGGAGAAAGGCAATATAAAATGTAAATGATAGGTTTTAACTAAACTCGGTCTGGGCCGGTCCTAAACGGTTTTTCGGGAAAAACGCCCGAGACCGAGACCGACCTTAGATAAAAAATCTCGCCCGCTCGGTCTCGGTCCTAGTCGGTCTCAGTCTTAGTCGATCCGGTCTCAGGCCAGTCTTGTCGGGATTTCGGTCCAATCAGTTTTTTTTGCTCACCCCTAGTTGTTAGAGGGTAACTGCGACAGTATGATGTAACAACATAAAAAAAATGTAAGATAATTGTTGGGTACTGAGCCTCGGTACCCGAAAATTCCAATATCGACTTGGAAGCAATCTGACCCGGACCAGGGAGCAACGCCATTGCGAGGGGATCTGCCGAAGAGCACCACTTTTGTCGTCAGGAGAAGCACCTATCACCTTCGATCGACTCGCCTGCCTTCGGTTGACTCGCCTTGGTTCGGCTTGCCCTTAATTGACTCACCCTTGACAGATCACCCAACACTCTCCACCTATGTATCCTATGGGGAACAAGACACTACTAGGTACATAGGATGTAGATGACAAATGAGTACCCTAGCCTACAATATGACGTTCCCTACGGCCTATTCAGACCACTTATGGCTTGACAGGGGACATATCTGACAAACAAGAGGAGCTATGGACAAAATTATCCTGCCATTCGACCAATTAATGCCAACTCAATCCCGGTTGACTCGCCTGAGACAACCTCACCTGACCATGGTAAGGATCTGACCTAACCCCAGTATAAGGTAAGGAGTCTATAAATACCCCTTACTATTGGAAAACTCGAATGGTTATGGTGGTTGAACTATCGAATTGTATGCTTGGATTATTCTGAAGTCGTGACGACACTCTCAGATTGAAACTATTTGGAGGCACCCAAACTTTCAATCGGATAAAATCAGAATACTGAACTAGAACTTGAGAAGGATTGTGAATGTTTGAGATGAATTTTTGGATCTCACCTATGCCCAATTTATAGTGTTTGGCACACCCTTTGGAGGAGACACTTTGCTCCTTGGAAGAGACACAACATCCCTTGATTCAAGGTATGCAACATTTCGGCCACTATGTGACCTTTGGTTTCAAATTTTGGCTCCAAAATCAAAGGAACACCTTAGGAAGATTCTAGAAATGGTTCGGCCCTAGCCATGGTTCGGCCCTTAGCCATGGTTCGACCCCTAGCACTTGGCTCTAAAACAAGTGTCCCAAAACCGGGAATTTTGAGGTTAAAACGTAAAGTCATTAATTCCAAAAATTCAAATCTACAATGAATTTTTAGAATAGTGACTTTATGAATAATAATAAAAAAATCTCAGCTGACCCCAGCCAGGGGCGCTGCCTCTGGACCCCGGCAAAGGGGGCGTTGCCCCTTTTGTGTTAAGGCCAACTTACAATTGGCGCAGTAACAAATCGTGGAAAACAGAAATGGGAGGAGAAAACAGAAGAATATAGGGAGAATGACAGAACTTGTTATTTTCATTCGATACCTCTAACAGAATTCCTTTGGCTTATTATAACAGAGACTCAAAACCGGTTACAGTATTTAATCTACCCGACCCAGACTAATCTGCTAACCCGAGACCCGCAAGTCTGACCCGATTCGGACATCAGCATATGCAACTTATTTAATAGAACGTAACAATACTCTCCCCTTAAGCCACGACCTTGTCCTCAAGGTCGAAATCCGGATAATTACGCTTGAATTCTTCGAGAAACTCCCAAGTCGCCTCCTGTGCCTCAGTACCCTCCCATTGTACTAGAACCTTTGTTGCGGCTCGGTTACCTCTACGGGCCATCTTACGATCAAGGACCACCTTAGGAGTGCGAGTAGTGTTGTTGTAGAATCCGTTCGGAAGCGGTGTGAAGTGACTCGTCTCTCCGTGAGCCAGCTTCAACTGAGAGACGTGGACTGTTGGATGAATGAGAGCCGTGTTCGGCAGGTTTAACTTATAGGCTACCTCACTTATCTTATCCAACACCTCAAACGGACCATAATACATTGGTTGAAACTTCTGTTTACCTTGCTTTCTCATAGAATGTTGACTATAGGCATGAAGCTTTAGGAACACCTTATCCCCAATGTTAAAGCTCCTATCTGATCTCTTCTTGTTTGTCGACTGGCTCATGCGGTTCCTTGCACGTTCCAAGTGAAATTTGAGCAATTTGATATGCTCTTCCCGCTCCCTCAGCATTCCATCTACCGCCTCGATCTTAGAATCCTTTGGAAGATAGGGTACATGTAGTGGAGGAGTTAACCTGTATAGTGCCTCAAAGGGTGTCATCCTTATCGTCGAATGAAAGGAGGTATTGTACCACCACTCCGCCAAGGGTAACCATTTAACCCACGTTGTCGGTCTTTCTCCCGCCATACACCTTAGGTAAGTCTCTAGACAACGGTTGACCACCTCTGTCTGCCCGTCTGTCTGTGGATGATACGAAGATGACATACATAGGGAGATTCCGAGCTGCTTGAACAATTCTTGCTAGAAACTGCTGATAAATACTGAATCCCGATCACTAATTATGTTACTCGGAAGGCCGTGTAGATGGTAAATCTGGTCAACGAATGTTTGGGCCACTACAGAAGCAGTATATGGGTGTTTCAAGGGCATGAAATGTGCATATTTCGACAATCTGTCCACCACCACAAAAATTACCTCATAACCCCCCGACTTTGGGAGTCCGGTGATAAAGTCCATGGAAATATCGAAGAATATGGTCTGGGGTACCGGTAAGGGTTGCAACAATCCAGGTGATGCTGCGCGGTCATACTTGTGCCTCTGGCAGGTGTCACACTTTCTGATAAACTCACGTACCTGCTTCTTTAGACCTTTCCAGTACAACAGTGGCTTAATACGTTGTAGGGTCGCAGTGACTCCCGAGTGACCCCCTAATGGAGAATCGTGAAATAGTCTCAATATATCGTTCTTGAGTTCTTCATCATGACCCACCACTAACCTTCTCTTTCTCTTCAGTCCGTCCTCAGTCCAAGAGAACCTTGAAGACCCCGTATTATTACTTAGCTCCTGAATTAGGCTGCAACACGTAGGGTCAGTAGCCCATGAGTTCTTGATCCGGTCCATGAGATCTGTCGATACCGATGCCACCGCAAGAGCTAATAATTCTGGACCCTGAATTCGGGATAGAGCGTCTGCAACAATGTTCTCCGTTCCCTTCTTATATGATATTTCGTAGTCGTATCCCAACAGTTTCGCGAGCCAAGTGTGCTGTAAGGGTGTAGTCAATTTCTGCTCTAACAAATACTTTAAGCTGCGGTGGTCCGTTTTTATCACGAAGTGGCGATCGATCAGGTAGAAATGCCACTTTTTTAATTGCTAACAGGATGGCTAGAAGTTCCTTCTCGTAAACAGAAAGGACTTGCTGCCTTTGGGAGAGTCCCTTGCTTATAAACGCGATGGGATGACCCTTCTGCATTAACACCACTCCGATTCCCTTATTAGATGCATCCGTTTCTATAATGAAGGTTTCATTCATATCCGGTAATGCTAAGACCGGTGCAGTGATCATGGCTCTTTTCAGCTCTTGGAATGCTTCCTTTGCTTCATCTGTCCAAGTGAAAGAATATTTCTTCAACAACTCCGTGAGAGGCTTACTGATCGCCCCATAGCTCTTAACGAACTTGCGGTAGTAACCCGTAAGACCCAGAAATCCTCTTAACTGTTTGATCGATTGAGGGAAAGGCCATTCTTTAACTGCCCTGACCTTTTCCAGATCCATGGAGACACCCTGACATGTGACAATATGCCCCAAATATTCTACTCGATCACCCCCGAATGTGCATTTTGATCGCTTAGCAAACAAGGTATTCTCCTCTAGCAATTTCAGAACCTTCTCGAGGTGTTCCAAATGCTGTGGCAAATCCTTGCTATAGACAAGGATGTCATCAAAGAAGACTAATACGAACTTCCTCAGGTACTCCTTAAAAACCCGATTCATAAGGCCTTGAAATGTAGCTGGAGCATTCGTCAGGCCAAAAGGCACCACGAGGAATTCGTAATGCCCTTTGTGGGTCCTAAAGGCGGTCTTATGAGTGTCTTCCTTAGCCATTCGGATTTGATGGTAACCCGATCTTAGATCAATCTTTGAGAAGATAGTTTCTCCATGTAGCTCGTCTAATAGCTCCTCTACCAATGGTATCAGAAACTTATCCTTAATCGTTATGTCATTCAGCCTCCTGTAGTCAATGCAAAGTCTCCAATATTGGTCTTTCTTCCTCACGAGAATCACCGGTGACGAGAATGGACTGGAACTCGGTTTGATCACCCCTGAATTCAACATGTCTCGTACCATCTTCTCTATTATGTCATTCTGCGGAGCTGGATGGCGATAGGGTCGGGAACTCATGGTGGAAGAGCTATCCTTTAGTGGTATTCTGTGATCAACCTCTCGGGTCGGAGGTAGTCCCCTTGGTTCTTCAAACACCTTCTGGAATCGGGACAGCAGCTCCTTGACTGCCACTGCTGGTTTGCCTCCATCATCAACTCTTGCCGAGAACAGAAACTGGTGTTGCTCTGTCTGTGCCTGAATTGATAAGCTGCACAATTGGACTGAGGCAACGTCATTCTTCTTCTCGAGCAGCTTATTGAGCTTATCCGGGCTGTTCAAGTGTACCGAGCTACCTTTGGTTCCCTTCAATTCACACAACTCATTATCCCTTACAAACTTCATCGTTAAAGTGCCGAAGATCCAGAGTATGTCATTCAAGGTTGCCAACCACTGAACACCCAACACCATGTGATAACTCTCTAAGGGTACTAATAAGACGTTTGCCGTGAACTGCTTGCCTTGGATGCTCTAACTGAAGTTCTTGCATACTCTGTCACACGACATCTCACTTCTATTAGCCACCAGCACCTTCAGTGGCAGCACCTGCTCAGTTGTACAACCCAGTTTCGCAGCTATTGACAGGTCGAGGAAGTTGTGCGTGCTCCCGGAATCAATCAGTAGCTGGATCCTTCTATTGTTCACCTCTCCTTCGACACGCATGGTCGAGCATCCAAACGTACTAGCCAGTGCATGTAATGAAATCTCGTGTGTCTCCTTAACATCTTCCCCTGTTTCCATATTACTCATCATGTCCTCTGATTCGGGTACTACTGTCTCAGCCTCTCCATCTTCTACTTCTATCAGAAAGATCTGTTTTCCCCTACAGTTATGCCCGATCGTATACTTCTCGGGGCACCAATAACAAAGCTCTTTTGCTCTTCTAGCCTCCAACTCCTTGCTATGTGTCAACCTAGTGGTTCGGTTCTCAGCTTGGTTACGGTTTCCATTCAACATCTTAGGCAGAGCAGTATTAACAGCAGCAGAATTGTATGAATATCCTTTGGAACTAACAGCAGCAGTATGATTCTTAGGACTAGAGGCAGATGAATAAAACTTAGTTGTTGATTGAAGTTTCGGCCGAGCTGATAAGATAGTGTCATGAAGCTTGGATACAGCATAGGCTTCACGCAGAGTCTGTGGTTGTTGCAACCTCACGGGTCCTTGCAGCTGAAATTCAAGACCACCTATAAACTGACTCACCGCTGATTTTTCTGATATGGCCTCGATCAACCTGATTCTATGCAATAGAGCATCAAACTTACTTTGGTATTCAGAGAGGGAGCCATCCTGCTGCAGGTGTTTCATCTCCAAAACAGGGTCGCCGAATAGCTCATCCCCAAATCTAGCCTGTAACACTTCCGTGTACTCATCCCATGATACTTTCTTACCCATCTTTGCTTGAATCCTCATGAACCCTTGATGCCATATTAATGCTTCCCCTTCAAGGTGTATCACCGCAACCTTCAGTTTAGCCTCTTCCGGTGTCCCGTCCACCTCAAAATAGTGCTCGGTTTGGAAAAGCCAGCTTGAAACATCCAATCCTGAAAACCTCGGAAAATCTAGGCGTTCGATTCGATACACCTATTGGTATGGAGGATCCTTACCTTCAGGTGGTCGTGGTAGGGAGTTGTGAGTCGTGACTCCCGTTGCAACGGATGCTGATTTCGGAGTGCCCATCGCCGACCCCAGCACACCTGTGTCTTTCATAGCCTCCGAGACCTTGGTTGTAAGAGCTGATATCATCGTCTCCATTCTGTCGAACGAGGCTTGAGTGCGCTCCTCTGTAACGTCCATCCTTGCTGATATGCTGTCTAGAATCTTGGAGTGTTCTTGCAACGAAGCTTCATACCTTGCATCCTTAGCAGCTCTGGTTTCATTCGCAACAGCCATGTCCGTGAGTTGTAAGTTCAGAGCTTCCCTACTAGGTAGATCCTCTCCTTACCTTCAACAATTCCGGCGGTGGAAGGTGGCGGCTAACCTGGCTCTGATACCAAGTGTTAAGGCCAACTTACAATTGGCGCAGTAACAGATCGTGGAAAATAGAAATGGGAGGAGAAAACAGAAGAATATAGGGAGAATGACAGAACTTGTTATTTTCATTCGATACCTCTAACAAAATTCCTTTGGCTTATTATAACAGAGACTCAAAACCGGTTACGGTATTTAATCTACCCGACCCGGACTAATCTGCTAACCCGAGACCCGCAAGTCTGACCTGATTCGGACATCAGCATATGCAACTTATTTAATAGAACGTAACACTTTGACCCCCATTGCCTCATCTCTAATCAACCGATGAATCTTCAATACAATGAATCATAATATACTTAAACAAGCATGCACTCCGCACCCTCCTAACTTGTTTAATGAGATACTATGATCCCATTGGTCAACTAGTCAATCCAATTAGATTCCACCATGTTACTCTCTTTCAGTTTGTCCGACATTTTCTTTTCAAATGTTCGAGTTTACCACACCGATAACATTTGATATTTCATTTCTTAGATGACTCCACATTATACCACCATTTGTTTTGGCGTCCTTTTCCTTTACTTAACCACTAGTGTGCGTTGATATTTTCTAGCTTAATCGTGATCATTCGCCTAACCTCCAACTCTTGTAAAACTAGAAAATGCTCAAACTCCTCCATGAAACTTCTAGCATGTATATTATGAAAATAGAAAAAAAATTGTTTAAGTGTTTCTCTATCTACCAGGTTTTTTCAAAGAAACTTTTTTGTAAAGAAAAATAGAAAAACTACATTTGAAATGATTGAACTCTTATATATTTTGTTGAATAAAACAATCTAAATGCAACTTAAAATTAATAGTTGAACAAAACTGAAAATAAAAAAAATTAATTTAAAATGACAAGAAAAATAATTCTGTAAAAAAATAAAATAAAAATTAACAGAGTACCGACGAAAAATAATAGTAAGAAATGGATTTTCGTCGGTAAGTTTATTATATTGACCGAAGAAATATTTATCTTCGTCGGCAAAAATAAGTTTTACTATCTTTTTCTTTGTATTGTACTGACGGAAATGATATTTTATAGGTAATTTTATTTTATTTACCAACGAAATATTTGTCGGTAATTTTTAGCGTCTAAATACTTTTTTGTCAGTAAAAATAAGTTTTTTTTTCTTTGTATTGTAACGACGAAAATGGATTTTATCACCAATTTTATTATATTTAGCGACGAAATATTTCATTCATCACTAAAATTTATTTTTAGTGTCCAAATTCTTTTTCGTCGGCAAAGAATAGTTTTACAGACAAAACTGAATTTTCATATGTAATTATCACTTTTACTGACGAATTGTGTTGACAAAATTAAATTTCCTAAAACGTGTATTTTCAGTAGTGACCTTCTTGCACTAGCAGGAATATCAAAGTACTAATTGTTTTTGATTTTTTTCAAAAAGTAGCTACTTTCGAAAAAATATTTGAAAAGGTGTATATCAATTTTTTTTTTTAGAAAAGTATGCATACGCGCGTCGCGCCTATTCAATAGGCGCGACCCTAGGGTGCGCCTATTGCACAAAATTTTTTTTCCTCCGTGAAAACACCGGTCTATCAGAAACCACGTTGATTTTGAGCCTGCTTATGGTTTTCCTCCTAAATAGAAATTGAGAGATAGTCTCACGCGTTGCTTTATCCCAGTATTCACAGGTCCAAATTCCTCTACGCTAGTCTCACCAAATTCCTCGGCTGGTTCTCTATCAAGAGAAATCTAAAGCCCCTGGCTGGTGTTGTTGGATATGCAAGTGGAAACAATGGTCTATCAGAAACCACGTTGATTTTAAGCCTGCTTATTGTTTTCCTCTTAAATAGAAATTGAGAGATAGTCTCTCCAGTAAAGAAGAAAGGAAGTTATAAGAAGTTAAATACTTTTTCCCTGTCCTAAATTTTCCAACTTGTTCTGAACAACATCCGCGAGGTAAAACACTGAGACAAAGTTATTTATTCACAAGTTTCTGAATGAGACTTTTCTTCAAATAGACTAGCTAGTTTGACATTTTCAGGAATTACTGCTGCAAAAGAGCTCTTTGGTCATCATCAATTGAAATGTAGGATGACTCATTATAACTATGGTGAGGCAGCCCGTAGAGTACTGGACCCCACTCAGGAATTAACGGAGATACTGGCTGGCCTAAGCTTCATTATGGTGTATGTGTCGCTCTCAGTCTCAACCTTCCATATAAGTCTGCCGTTGAGAATTGAGACCAACTATAGGGTTTTCGTACTAAATAGAAATTGAGAGATAGTCTCACGCGTTGCTTCATCTCAGTATTCATATGTCCAAATTCCTCTACGCTAGTCTCACCAAATTCCTCGGCTGGTTCTCTATCAAGAGAAATCTAAAGACCCTTGCTGGTGTTGTTGGATATGCAAGTGGAAACAACGTTGATTTTAAGTCTGCTTATGGTTTTCCTCCTAGTTGATTTTAAGAGCTCTTTGGAATTACTGCTGCAAAAGAACTCAAATAAAAATCTATAGTCATTGGAGAAGCTTTACAAGATATTCGGAAGATGTTTTGTCAGAGATGTACGTCTCTCTAGCCTGGTTAGTGTTAATGTGTTATGCTTATGCTTTAACAATGTTAGTATCTAAACTTCACATTTTTAGAGAACCAGCCGAGAGGCAAGAGTGGAAACCCCAAAGAGCTATTTTGCAGCAGTAATTCCTGAAAATGTCAAACTAGCTAGTGTATTTGACGAAAAGTCTCATTCAGAAACTTGTGAATAAACAATTTTGTTTCAGTGTTTTACCTCGCGGATGTTGTTCAGAACAAGTTGGAAAATTTAGGACAGGAACCTAAAGTAAACCCAAAGAGCTCTTTTGCAGCAGTAATTCCTGAAAATGTCAAACTAGCTAGTGTATTTGAAGAAAAGTCTCATTCAGAAACTTGTGAATAAACAACTTTGTTTCAGTGTTTTACCTCGCGGATGTTGTTCAGAACAAGTTGGAAAATTTAGCTCTTGCACCTAAAAACCCCAAAGAGCTCTTTTGCAGCAGTAATTCCTGAAAATGTCAAACTAGCTAGTCTATTTGAAGAAAAGTCTCATTCAGAAACTTGTGAATAAATAACTTTGTCTCAGTGTTTTACCTCGCGGATGTTGTTCAGAACAAGTTGGAAAATTTAGGACAGGAAAAAAGTATTTAACTTCTTATAACTTCCTTTCTTCTTTACTGGAGAGACTATCTCTTAATTTCTATTTAGGAGGAAAACCATAAGCAGACTCAAAATCAACGTGGTTCCGGTGTTGCACGGGAAAAAAAAAAAATTCTGCAATAGGCGCGACCCATGGTCGCGCCTATGCATACTTTCCTAAATATTTTTTTTCGATATAAACTTTTTCAAATATTTTTTCGAAAGTAGCTACTTTTTGAAAAAAAATCATTGTTTTTTAAAAAATAGGTTAGCTTTTTAAAAAAAAAAACAGTTCAATAATTTTAAGTAATCGGGCCAATAGGATCCAATTAAAAATTGTAGTTTTAAGGCATAATATAATGGCGGCTCTGATTCATATAAGATAGGGATCAAAACTAGTGTGATGATTCATATGAAAATTTTATTTGTAAATAAATGATTTAAATATTTTTTTTTACCATTTCTTGCCTCTCATCTCATTCTCTTCTCCTCTCTCAGATCTCCTATTCGTCCATCTCTTTCTTCCTCCCAGCATGATCCTGTCTTCTCACTTTGCCTATCACTTTATGGTAACATTTATTAACATCGATAAATCAGATTTAATAAAAATAAAATAAGACGCATATTTTCATGATTTATCTCAAAATTGCAGCAAAATCTGAAAATGATGAGTACGCGAGGAGGAGAGAAGCATGGAAGAAGGATAGATAGCGAGTAGGATAGAGAAGCATGGAGAAAATGATTTTTTTTTTAATGACTCTAATCCCCACCGAGGGATTACATTTACATATGATGATACTTGCCTCTCTTCCTTCTCTCTATAAATGAGAGAACATTATCTCTATTACAGTCACAAACACCTCTCTCTCTCTCTCTCTCTCTCTCTCTCTCTCTCTCTCTCTCTCTCTCTCTCTCTCTCTCTCTCTCTCTCTCTCTCTCTCTCTCTCTCTCTCTCTCTCTCTCTCTGAATCAATATGGATTCCCCCAAGGTTCCAGTTATAGACTTCACCATGGATGACATGAAGGTGGGAACAAGCGCATGGCTCTTAGCCACCAAACAAGTATGTAAAGCTCTGGAGGAGTTTGGATGCTTCGTTGCGCTGTATGACAAAGTCCCTAAAGAGCTGGATTCGGACATCTTCAACGCAGCAAATGACCTGTTTGACCTCCCTACAGAAGTCAAGAGTCAGAACATCAGTGACAAACCCTACCATGGGTATATAGGACAGGTCCCCATCATCCCTCTCCACGAAGGGCTCGGGATAGACAATGCGATGAACCGCGATGCACTTCAGGAGTTCACCGACCTCATGTGGCCCCATGGAAACGATCACTTCCGGTTAGATAGAACTAAATTAGATTAAAACATCATCTTATCATGAGGCCTTTATCATGACATGATATCGTTCCATTATGAATCTTATTTGTATGATTTTCAGTGAAACTGCTCTTTCCTTCTCCAAAATAGTGGAGGGTCTGGACAGGATGGTGGTACGGATGATATTCGACAACTTTGGTGTGGAGAAGCACTACGATTCTCACGTCGCAGCAACAAAATATCTTCTCCGATTCCTCAAGTATAGAGCGCCGGCGATCAAGACTCAAGGCGACAATGCCATCCCCCGACACACAGACAAGACCTTCTTGTCGATCCTCCACCAAAATAGCGTTAACGGCCTCGAGATCAAGACGAGGGAGGGCGAGTGGATCGGGTTCAGCCTTACACCCTCTTCCTTTGTGGTCATTGCCGGAGATGCAAGCATGGTAATTAATTGGTCCTCAAGAACCTCGTTTCTTCTACTTGGGTTTAATTAGGCTTTAGGTTTATAAAACAAACAAAAAAAAAAAGGAGTTTCAATTCAGTATTTATAAGTATATATGCATAACTCCAACTTTATTTATAAAATACTAATACTAATTCTTCTCATTCATCGACGTCACATTCTTCTCATTTTTTTTTTATTTTTTTTAAATATCTAGGGTTGGAGTAATGATAGAATTCGTTCATGCGACCATAGAGTAACCCTAAAAGGCGACACAACTCAAACTCGATACACCGTCGCCCTCTTCTCATTCATCGACGGCATCATCAAAGTCCCGGATGAGCTCGTGGACGAGGACCATCCTTTAAAATACAAACCCTTCAACAATACTGCGTTAGTCCACTACTACGCATCCGACGAAGGAAGTAAACATGAGTATACAATCAAGGCCTATTGCGGGATCGGAGCAAATTAATTACATAAGTATTTAGGTCCTGCTGTGGTAGTCGAAGGGTTCTTCTACTTTGTATGTGTGAGGTCGGTAGTCGAAGGGTTCTTCTACTTTGTATGTGTGAGGTCGGATTATATGATGTCTTTCTTTATTATAAACCAAATAAATTTGGCCGAACCCGAGTTTGTATCATTGTACGTTGTACTAATAGACCACTTCAATTGTGTGTGTTTGATTAATGTGTTATTTAATACACGTATTATGTAATACACATACTAGTTACTACTATGTTTGGATGAGACATGTATTAATATATACTTATATATCCCTAACCTAAAATAGTGTTTGATTCAATATAAAATTATACGTAAAGTAAAGTGATAAAAATCATAAATATCATTAAATTTATGTTGCAATATAAATATGTTCAACACATGAGTGATTTGTTTATTAAAATAAAATATATTTATATTCAAAACATTTGGAAAAAAACACAAACACACACATAAATGAGATAGTATCATCTTTAAGTTATAACCGTTTCAATCCACTTCGACTCTTATATTTACAATTTCATCCTTAAAAATAATATTGTTATGCATAAAACTTCAAAACTTTCATGTTAACAAGTGACTCTGTGTGATTGATTTTTAATTAAAGAGAAAAAATAGAGCATTGCGTTTGGTTTTACAAACATGTGGAACAACCTAATTTTTTAAAAATAACATGATTTTACAAATAAATTTTGGGAATAGCATAATTTTAAAAAACACATATGAACCACACTTATCAAAATATGGAGACGAAACAGTTAAATAACCACTTCTAACTTTTTTTCTCATGACAAATGCACATAAAAAGTCATAAAAAAAATAGAACAAATGATACATGTTTGTTTTATATCATATTTAATATATATTTTTGAAAAATATCAAATAGACGAGTAAGTAATAAAATATCATTGAATAAATTATTCATTTTGTTTTTTAAATATTGATTATATGTCATACGTCATTGTCGAAATGAACTTAGAAATTATTTTGAATTTGAATGGACACAAATTGTTGTTATGTTTAACTTAGTGATTCATTTTTTGTAAAATAAAACTAAAGGTGTCAATTTGGGTCAACCCGCCGGGTTCAGCCCGACACGTCGCACTATGCGGTTCAACTCGGACCCGAACCGCGGTACTGTCCGGGTCAGGTTTCGTGACCCGAACCCAACATGGCAAGTCGGCGGGTCGACCCGTATGACACACCCGTGGAGAAAGAGAGTGCAATTGGCCAATTGTCAGTAGGGGTGAGCTTGGGCGGTCCGGGCCGGTTTTTTAGGCAAGACCGAGCCCGAGCCCGAAATTTCGGTCTTCACCTTTGGAGAACCGAGACCGAGACCGAGACCGACTTCGATATAAAAAGTCCGCCCGAGTCGGTCTTGCTTGACTCGGGCCGGTCTCGGTCCATTACCGAAATTTTCAATCCAAATTTAAAAAAAAAAAAAAAATGTCCGAATTTTCACCAAATTTAGAACATACAAACACAATAAATCAAGTATCAAACATACAATCCAAACACACATTATAAATATAGAACATACAATCCAAACACACATGGAGACTTTGTGAGTTGTTGTATACTACTATACTTGTATAGTATATATAGTATTATGTATTAGGTTTTTAGGCAACTCGGGCCGGGCCGGTCCTAATCGGGAAATTCGGGAAAAAAACCGAACCCGAGCCCAATCCCGACTTTAGAGGAAAAAACCCGCCCGCTCGATCTCGGTCTTAGTCGGGCCGGTCTCGGGTCGGTCTCAGTCCAACCAGTATTTTTTGCTCACCCCTAATTGTCAGTCGAACCATTCCAGTGCTCCACAGATGACACATGAGCAATGACTTTGTCAATACAATATTACAATATCAACCAATTGAGAAGAGCTTGACAATAATTATACTTTTATCAGTTTATGAAATTTACATATACTTGTACAGATTTAATGTTCAAGGTAAAATGCATTCAACAACCGACCTAGTAGAAACACAATAGAAACATTGCACACTTGCCAGCCGAACCACTCCATTCCACTAATTACCAGCCGAACCAATTCCAGCTGAGCTGAAACATTGCACACTTGCACAAGTAGCATGCAGAACAACTGAACCGAACCAAGAAGAAGAGAAGCAGACCTGGGCGAAGATAGAAGACGAAGATTCTTCACGGTTGGACGGCGATGGCGACGACACGACGCAGTAGGTACCAAGAGTAGCTGAGGCCCAAATAGGACGCAGCCACGCAGGAGCACGAGCAAGCGAGCAACATGACTGCATGATGCAGGACAGCAGGATGTAGGACTCAGGAGTGCAGGCCGAGTCGACGAGAATGGAACCTAGAAGAGATTGAAGAAATTGGATTGAAGAGATTACAGAGCAACCGAGATGAAGAGATTACAGAGCAACCGAGAAGAGGACTGAAGAGAAATAAGAACGACACTTCTCTATAGTCTGTATTTAGGTTTAGTTTTTTTTACCACGGGTCGGGTTCGGGTTAGACGAGTCAACCCGAAAATGACTCGTTGCACATTTTTTGTGCCCCGAACCCGAGTCAGGCTCAAAATTGTCACCTCTAAATAAAACATGTATGAAAAAATTAATGATGAAAATTATAAATAGTATTACATCATTTTATTTTTCATTTAATATATTACTTTTTTGTTAATTATTATTAGATAATTTGAGTAAATAATATTTTAAAATGTTTTGAATTAATTGAAAACTAACAGGATAATTATTCTTATGTAGGATTAAAGACTAAAGAGTAAAGATACTTAAGTAAATCTTTATTATGTATTAAATAATACAATGGTTAGATAATATATTAATTAATACATAATTAACACCGTAATTTTGTATTACCTAACCGAGGTATTAGGTTAAAACATATCATTATTTCTAATTAAAAATTGTATTAATTAATACATGTATTAGTTAATACCCAAATTAAACATACGTTTCAATTATTGAATATTGACACCTAAAATATGTCATTAATTATTAGGCAGTGGGAGACTTGTACGTCCAAATTATTAAACAACACTTACAGATTGGTTAGATATATAGATATCAAATAGATTACGGATTCTTTCCTTGACTTTTCTCCTAACTCACGATGCATCATTTAATATTATTTCATCCCTTTCCTTTAAAAGGCTTCATATATCGGTTTATATATAGGATTAATTGTTACTCTGCCTTGAATAATAATCGAGTTCCCTGTTAATATTTAACAATAGAAGGTTCAATCCTTAATATTTGAAGATTTATAGACTTCGAGTTTCCTGTTAATATTTAACAATAGAAGGTTCAATCCTTAATATTTGAAGATTTATACACTTTCTCCCTTCTAATAATTTTTTTTATCTAAACCTACCCGAATATATTTTAACCCTTTAAAAATATTACAGTTTAACTCTTTGAAACTTTTTTTATATGTTATAATTAAGTACCATTTTGATTGAGACTGGATTGTAACATATAAAAAAGTTTTGATGAGTTAAATTGTGTCATTAAACATTAAGAATGGAACCTTCCATTTTCAAATTTTTGTGGTCAATTCGAGCATTTTATTACTTAAGGAAAGAAACTCGTAAATAGTAATCACGACAGTTCAATATTACAATCTCTAGCTAATAATAATAAAAGAGGGGGTGGGGTTGTGAGAACCAATCATCTAGACACACACTCATTCTAGCTTGTTTGACTATCAAATTCGCACACACATTGGTGGCTCGTGAGATTGCCTTCCATGTTATTCTTCCGACTTGATTCACACATGTGAAGCTATTCACGAGGTGAGCTCTTAGCCTCCTGTGTGGAGTTTTACCCTTCACTTGATCTATCACCACCTTAGAGTATGATTCTATCTCCACTGCTATCCATCCCTTCTCAACCGCAAGCCGCACACCTGCAAGGATTCTTGTGGCTTCTATGACCTCAACCCCATCTCCTCGACTTCGTCGATTGAGTCCACCTACGATTTCACCATTGGAATTTCGAGCAATTACACCAAAACCTTCCATACTTATTTGTTTGCACCACGAAGCATCGCAGTTTATCTGAATGATTCCCGATTTCGGGGCACACATTTAACTCCATCATTTAACGCCACTCCCTCATTGTAGCGTGTGTCGTAGTTTATCTACGACACACGCTCGTCGTTGGTCATACGTGAGATGTAACGAATAAATGATTGTTCCGACGCCAAGGATAATACAAGAATAGTACGAAAATTCAATATTTGATTAAAATGTTATTAATTTAAAACTAAACTTAATTTGAATAAGCTAATGAATAAAATTTAAAAAAATTTAAATATTTTTAAGAAAATGCTCGAGCGACCGGAAGCAAGAAACACTACTAAAAGGAATCTTGGTCACTCTAGTATTTTCTTAAAAATATTTAAATTTTTTTAAATTTTATTCATTAGCTTATTCAAATTAAGTTTAGTTTTAAATTAATAACATTTTAATCAAATATTGAATTTTCGTATTATCCTTGGCGGAACAATCATTTCTTCGTTACACCTCACGCATGACCAACGGCAATGATGTGCACGCTCGTAGCGCGTGACCTAGTCTAGTATAATTATTAGAGAAATACACTTTAGTGGATTAAAAAACTCACTTAAAATATATTTTTGCACTTGTGTATGTATAAGTCATATATCTACATGTTTTGAACGTACAACCCTTTGTCTACTATTGTAAATGATATATATATGTGTGTGTGTGTTGATTCAAGTTTTTCTATAACTATTCATTGAGTGTAAATAGTCTCTTAAAGAATAATATAATTATATAAAGTGATACAAAATAACATTAATAGTCAACAAAAAAATCAATTTAAATTAAGAAATATAATTACAGGAAATTAAGATATAGAGTTACATCCTTAGTAATTTAGAGGTACGTCTTAACCAACTGTACCATGAATCTGAATTTGTGAGGGAATGTATTTGGTATTCACTTAAGATATCTTTACATGCTCACTGCAACGTCTATGAAACAACTATTATAAATCTACTGTGGCAACATCATGTAAATTTCAATGATATTTGTTTTAAAATAGAATGAAATTAGATATTTGATTAACTTATTCTTCATTTTTTGTACTTTGATATTTCCAAAGTTACGGTTGGTTAGTTATTATTTAGATTTTAATTTCAAATATATTTGAAAAAACTATAGATCAACTAACAATCAAGTATATTACACAAATTAATAGAACAATTGAAAATAAAACTTAATTAAGAAAAATCCATAAGATGAACACTAGATCAAAATTCTTTTTCCACATCAATTTTAATTTTGCAAATTTTATTATTTTGCGTGTATTAATTATTTGTCACTTCATATAATATATTATGTATATTCAACATATAAATGCATGCCATTTTTTTATCGATGTTAATTAAGGCTAAATTCTATAAATTTATTGATCAAATGAGTTTTTTTATAATGACGGCGATCTAAGTTTTCAATTTCACGGGTTTCTCAGTTTCCTTTGGGGAGGGGGATAGATGAGAAACAATTGTTGTAGAGAAGCAAAAAAATAGAAGCAACATGAAATGATAAAAAAAATGTATGATTAGGAAGAAATGAGAAGATTAAAAAAAAAACAATTCTTTATAATTGTAGATAGCATTGTCACAAATTTAAATTTTGATTGAGTGAATTTAAAAACAAATTCACTTGAGCAGTTAGAGCAATAAATACAAATTAAGTGTATCCAAAAATATTTGGCTACTATTGATCTAGTGAAATAATTTGTTATTGTAATAGTGAAAGTTGTTGAGTTCGAAACTTCGTTGGAGTCCTTTTTATAAGCGATTTCCTATCCGTAAATTGCATTCAAAAAAATGGTGGAGAGATAAAATATAAATTACAAAAATAATTATGATAACTTTAAATTAATTAGATTATTGATGAGTATTTGTTTAATTTTGCAGGTTGGGTTACAAAACTTATTTCTGCCTTAATAATATATATATATATATATAAGTAGTGCGTTAGAAAGGAGAGATATAGTGATAGAGAAAAATATAATTATCTTCTTGTAAAATTTATAATGGTACATACGCGTGTAGCTGGTTAATATGTATATATTTTGGTTATAAGGTCATATATTCGAGTCTTCGTGGATATAACGTTTAAATAACCAAAATAGTCATGATAAATATAAACAAAATGGATTATTAAGGGGTATTTGTATCATTTTTTAGACGGTTGTTACAAAAACCATTTATGCCTTAATAATATAAATATTAATAATATTTAATATTTAATATAGATATAATGAATAATAAAGTTCGGCATGCTCTACATGCGTTCACATTATTGTTATTTATCATGCGTGAGGTATTGCAAAGATATGATCAGTCTAACTCCTACAATATTATACAAGAATGGTAGGAAAAATAAATAAAAATATTATTTGAGCTGTAAAGCTAAATTTAAATTAACTAAAATAAAAAAATAAAATTTAAAATATTCTAAACATTGGAAAAATATATTGAACAGTAAAAAACCTATTGAGTAGTGGAATTGCTTGCAGGTCGAGCAATTTCTTAACAATATTTAAAAAATAATTTATTTTATTATTTTCCATAGTTTAAATTTATATTTAAAATTCATTTAATATTTTAATAAACTATTTAGCTTTTCTTTTATGACTTCGTAACAACTCAAACACGACAAACGACGAGCACGTGCCACAATTTAGTATAATCCTCAGGGAATTACACTTAATGGATACAAAACCTCCATTTTTATTTTGTTTCCGTTGAACATGGCATATATACATAATGTTGGCAATGCTTCACATTATGCCTTGTTTATAGTCATTCCAAAACTCGAACGTATTGAGAAATGCTTACGAATCATCTGAAAAGGTACGCAAAGATATTTCCTTCATAAATATTATTGGAATGAATGTTTTAGGTCCTTTAAATTATCCGTCAAGAACTTTCGAGTAAATGAAAGTACAAATAAAATCTAAACACACCAGTTATTATATTGTAAAATTTGTAACATTACATACGTGTGTAACTGGTCAATACGCACTTACTTTACTTATAAGGTCATATCTTCGACTCTTCGTGCATATAATTTTTTATAAGCTTTTGAGAAAATATTTAAATGACTAAAATAGTTATGAAAAATATAAACTAATTACATTATTAAGGGGTATTTGTGTTATTTTGCATGCGAGATTACAAAAATACTTTTGCCTTAATAATATATAATATAGATATAACGAAGACTAAATTTTGGCATGCACTACACGCATTCACTTTATTGTTATTTGTCATGTTTGAGGTATTTCAAAAATATGATCAGTCTAACTCCTACAAGAATGGTAGGAAAAATAAAGAAATAATTAAAAATAAAAAAAATATAATTTACAACATTCTAAACATTGAAAAAAAAATCTCGAGTTATCGAAAAACCTATTCAGTAGTGGAATTGCTCGAGGGTCGAGCAATTTCTTAACAACGTTTAAAAAATATTTTATCTTATTATCTTCAATAGTTTAAGTTTAGCATTACAATTCAATTAATATTTTAATAAATTATTTAGGTTTTCTATTAAGACTTCGTAACATCGTAACAGCTCACGCACAAGAAACGACAAGCATGTGCCAAAATTTAGCATAATCATCCGGGAATTACACTTAATAAATACAAAAAAAAACACTCCTTTTTAATTTTATTTTCATTGAATATGACATATATAGTATATACATAATTTTGGCAAGGCTTGACATTGGGCCTTCTTTATAGTCATCCCAAAACACGGATGTATTGAGAAATGCTTGCGAATCATCTGAAAATGTAAGAAGACATATTTCCTTCATAGATAATTGAAATAATTTTTTTAGTTCATTTAAATTATCAATCAAGAACTTTTGAATAAATGAGAGGGCAAATAAAATCTATACATACTAATTGTTTGTTGTTATAAAATCTAATGTGAGTCAAGATTTTAAGAAGAAACATTTTCGGTGCACTTTTTTAAAGTTTTTGACAATTTGGATGCATCCGAAATAAAATTGGTATAGACAACTAAACATGAAATGCTTAATATAATTATATGAAAGTTAGTGTAATGAATTAGTAGTAACTACGTAAAGAAACATTTGGAGCAAGTGGTCTAGTGGCAGAATAACATGCTGCCACAACAGATGTCTGGGTTCTATTTCTAATTTCTTACTAGGATTTGTTTATTTAAAAATAACTTTTACAAAAACATGTATCATTAGCAATATAGATGTAAAGTTATATAAATTAACATATCATCTTAACGAAGCATAAGTTAAATAAGAAATCCAATAATACTTTTTAATAAATAAAATTGCTTCTTCTACTCCTCTTTCAGTTTTGGAACTTGATTTTTTTATACGTGTTGATTCTTCATTAGATAATAGATTATATATGAAACATACAAATATAAAGTAATTATGATCGATCTTTATATAATTTAAATTCTCTTAATTTTTAGATACAATGATGATCACGACGATAATTTAAGCATTCAATTTCATTACTGTCGGACGTCGAATTCGACTTTACCCGACCCTTTTGAAAAATATATTTATTTTTGTTTCACTCGAAAATGTCGGGTCTTGGCGAGCGACGGGTCCGGTCGAGCAGGATCATCAACCGGATCGAAAAAATTAAAGAGTCTTCACGATTAATTAGAGGTTACTCGGAATCCTAAAATTCGCATAGGGTACATGGTGTTAACATCTTAGGGTTTGGAAAAGTCTTCTTCCAGATAATTGAGTTCGGAGGTTTGATTACGTCTTAAGGGCTCGCAAGCCCATATTCTGCTCTTTCGGCAGTTTTGTTGCTTTTGAATTTGTTTTCACTGATTTACCTGAATTACCCGTTTTGATCATGCTTGGCCAAAAAGATTACATACATTTTCTTTAAATTAAGCAAATCATGTGCAAACATTTTTTTATTTATGAGTTAATTTCAAATAAATAAACAAGAGAGAATAAAGTTAATCGTGGTCGAAAAAATATTGGTCTAACTTTGGAGTCATTCCTAAACGTGTCAAACATGCACAAATGATTTTGAAGATATTAATCACGTTGACCAATTTGTAATACTTTGAGAAGGCATGAGATGTCTAGAAAAGTTTAGGGATCAAAATGCAATTATCTAACCAAACTGAAGATATATTTTTTTAAAATTTACAGAATTGACCCCAAATTATTATGAACTTATTTGTAACACTTTGTAAAGTTCCAAAATAACCCGAAAATTATTGTGAACTTATTTGTAATGTTTTTAGAAATGATGGGATGTCCAGAAAGGTTCAGGGAACAAAATATAATTATTAAAAATATTCGAGCTGAATTTAAAAAGATTTATTTTTAGAAAATCCCTTTTTTAATAATTATTAAATTTCTTATTTTAAAAAAATCCATTTTTTAGTAAATAAAAGATTTTTTTTTATTTTCCCATTAATAATATTATAAATTTTTGGGTTTTTCTATCTCAATTTTCTCGGCCCAGATTCTCGCATACAAAATCAGGTGTTTACAGTTGACTCTCTTTGAACACGCACTCATGGAAATGATCTCATGAGTGTGTGTTCAAAGACAAACTTATTATGGCTCCTCTCGATTCATTATTTATATAGTAGACAAACATTGTCATGCAACTTTCGATAGTTGGACATCTACAAGTTCCAATTAATGACGATTATTTGCGGAGACTGAGCACCTAAACACTCATCAACTTGTGACTCCCAAAAGTTGCACACTTACAAGTCCTAGTCGTCGAGGATGAATTAAGGAGGTTGAACACCTAAAGACTTCGCTCATCGGCTTGTGAGTCGTTGGGGATGACTTGCGGAGGCTAAACACTTACAGGCTTCGCTCGTCGGCTTGTGACTTGTTGGGTATGACTTGTGGAGGTTGAACACCTAAAGGCTCCGCTCGTCGGCTTGTGTTTCCCAAAAGCTGGACACCTGCAAGTCCTGGTCGTCGGGGATGACTCGCAGAGGCTGAACACCTAAAGGCTCCGCTAGTCGTTTGTTACTCCGAGAAGCTGGACACCTACAGGTTCTGGTCGTCAGGGATGAGTTGCGGAATCTGAACACCTAACGGATCCGCTCGTCAGCTTGTGACTTGTTGGGGAAGACTTGCGGAGGTTGAACACCTAAAGGCTCCGCTCGTCGACTTGTGTCTCCTAGAATTTGGACACCTGCAGGTCCTGATCGTCGGGGATGACTTGTGGAGGCTGAACACCTAAAGGCTCCGCTCGTCCGCTTGTGACTCCCAGAAGCTGAACACCTACAAGTTCTGTTCGTCGAGGATGACTTGCGGAGGTTGAACACCTAAAGGCAGCCTCCACCGTTTTGTTACGGCCTTCCCCTTCTCTAATTGGTCACAAATGAATAAGTTTGATCTTTTTGGGGCCTAAAGTTTCATAAGGTCGATATTTTGGGCCGTTGAATGTGAGCACAATTTGTTTTGGGGAGATTCTATTTGCAGACACGGAGTGACTAAAAAAAGGAGGACTAAATTGACAAAGCATGGGTTAAAACAGTTTTGCTCACTTTGCCATGACACAAGTCCTAACAAGAGAGGATGTCCCAGGTCAAAGAGTGGTGTATCTTCATAACAAGAGAGGGGTTGAAGTGTTGTAAGATACATATGCACCAGAGGAACAAGTTAGGCAATAGAAGTAGTTGCAACTCAACAATCTCACGCTAGAGCATCCCAACGAAGGAAATCATCGACTGTAACACAAGTATCTTCATGTAACCTTCAGAAATTAGTAACTTTATTGTCTTGATATTAACATTGATTCTTTTTTGATAATGACCATATCAACCATCAAAAAAGTGAAAGGTGGCCGAAGTTGCCAAATCTGTTAGGGATACCACAGGAAACGTTAAGAGAAAATTGAATCCTGAAACAGAGCATCACCAGCATCCACCTCCGGAAGAATCACCAATGGCAGACAAGCGTGTTGCTGAAGATGAACCAGTTGCAACCAGTCATGCTCCTGAAAAGGCACCAACAACATAAGAACCGCAACATAACCAGTAAGAACATGAACTGCATGTGGAGGCACCAAAAAGAAAGTAAAAAGCCAAGTTGACTGTGAGAAGAAGCAAAGCAAAGGTATGATAATAGGCTATTTAGGTTATGTCAAATAGAGATATGGACTTCATCTTAACGATTTTGGGTTACGTAGGTTGGTCGATCGTGTTCATCGATATCAGTCCCCATTACTCTGGACTCTGAATAAGGGTAAGATCAAGTGCTGCACAGTTATCATCTTATAGAGTTATATTATTATATCCTCAACCACGTAAGACCGACAGAACAAAGAAGAAGGCAACAAAAGTATTCAGATGCAGTTCACCACGTTTTGTGAGAAAATTTATTCAATGAAACAATTGTTGCTTGGTTTTGTTCGATGTTGTCACGACGACAACTCATTTTGTTAGTTAGGTAGAACTTTAATATATGAATTTCGTACACTTTTGTGGAGGCGGTAAACCTATCTGTGGAACTAGTACACTGATATGTTTGTGGTTATTATGTATTAATTGGTGGAATGATTATCTTTAACGAATGGTATGATTGATTATTAGTCAAACCAAACATAATGCTGGAAATACTCATATGTATGTATACTAAAATACAACTCTATTGAACATTACATAAATTGGTAGGTTCAGACAGTAGCCATTAGTGAACCATATCAGTGAGAACCATTACAGAGTACATAACTTAGATACTAAAACAAACATTTGTTAATGACTAACACGAGATGTAAACAATTGTCCACTGACTACATCTTCTACAACAACAAGAAGTAATAATTATGACACACATCTGCTGATGATTTCTCTTATGCAAGACATCAATTTCAATGTTCAGTTCGAATTCGCTTGATATAAACTTTGTCATGGATCTTCTTCCATACATACGCATCGGTGGATCTACCCAAGCAAAGAAATCCCATCCCCTTTTTCACAGAATTTGTTGGTTGCATAATTAACAAGATATACCCCAAACTGTTATATGTAATTCCATAAATTAGGGCTTCGAGAAACACAAATTTTATCTTCGTATCATAATCGGCACATTTTGTAAATTAATGCAAATAATTGGGTTAATTACCTTGTATTTCAGATATGCATAGAATATACGACCGAAATTGCTCGTCGTGACAAGTGTTCTCGCACGTGATTGAAGGCTACTGTAGCATAAGTGGGTCTCATAATCAATGTTCGGGTTAGATGACAAACACCCACACAAACGTGAAGAACATTTAGAGTAGTTACTACCCATAGTGTGAGATGATTTGGATTTCGTTGTTCTTCGTCAAGGGAAGAAGGAAGAGAAAGTTGTGGAAAATAGGAAGCAAGAGGCGTTCAAATAATGGGTGAACATGCGTTCAAATAAGGGATGGTGAACATCCAATTCACCTCTCCTTAGTAGACTTGTAGCGCAGATCAAGCACGGCTTTATCCGAGTCAGATATGTAATTAATCTTCTTTTCTTAAATCCTCTCATTCAACAAGACAAATCAAATGGTCATAGTTTAGCAGATTTGATTCACTGATTCACACGGGATTCCACATGCCCCATGTTACTCGGGTCAGAGTGTAAGCTAGTGATGCTTTCAGCTACTGGACTCTCACCATCTAGGGTCCAACACTCCTTATTTTGAAAAATGTAGACTATTCTATTCTTCATAAGTGAATGGCATATTACAAGGTTCATTCCCTGTTAACACTAATCATCTATAATTCATAAAAATAGGTGACCTTTCACTATCAATCAAATAGAATAACTCTGAATTATGTTCATTTGATATGATGCAGCAACGATCAACTCCTGCGTGCACACGATCGGAAATGACATGGAGTGGACCCTGTTACCGGTGTTGGATTGTTTGTGTAACAAATAGATGTTTGTCTTTTGACATTTTCACCAACAACTGAGGTGAGGTTAAGACATACACAAAAGTTCAATACCATGAGCTTATGCCACTGTGTGTAATAATTGTAACAGTTGGAAAAAAAAATCCCCCTCCTTTTGGAGATGGCAAAATGACTTTTCGATAAATTGTTTTTTTTTAATATACTTTACTTAAAAATAAATATAAAAGATCACATTTTAAATATTAATTATCAAAATATACTCACCCAAAAATATTATTCGCGGGTAGGATGTTTGTTAAATTCTACCGATGAATGACATCCTACGAGCGAATGATATTCACGGGTATGATTAATTATACAATTAAGTATATTTGGTCTAGGGGAAGATGGATTGTTCTGATAGTTAGAGATAAAAGGTTTAACATTTTTTTATAGCTTTTTTTTATAACAATATACTCTTCTATTATTTAACCGATGGTACTCAAATATTCTTTTATGTACTTAAATTATATTTATCAAACTAACTACTCAAGTGATTTTTATTTTTTTTGTAAAATTTTATTTCAGCCAAAATGCAAATTGGTGACTATGATATAACAATACAATGTTTAATACAATGTTATTAATACCGTATATATTATTTTCGTGCCAAAATTATACTTAAAAATGTTACACAAGTAACTTAAACCATCTAATTTACAAATACCATTTTTCTAGAATATCTCCAAACTTTTTTAAAATATATTCAATAAATAAACAAACTAGAATTTAACCATATAAATAATGTTGAACTTCGACTTACGCAATGATTTACAGTATAAGTTATACCTAGACAAAATTATATAGTAAATATAAACAACGATTCCTGATATTTTTAAATTAGAGGGTTCAAGGCACCCGAATAACATTTTTGAAGTGTAAATTAGGTACGTATAAAAACATATGTTATTAATACTATAGTTATAAAAAAACGTTGTATTGTTATACCATACCTACGAATTTAAATTTTGGTTAGAATAAACTTTTACAAAAAAAAAAAATTTCACTTGAGAAATTAGTGTAATAATTATAATATAAGTACATAAAATAATATATTTAAGTACCATTGGTCTAACGGAAGGATGTACTTATCTAAAAACCACTTATAAGAAAAAGGTTTAACAAAGTTATGATACAAGAACTCTAACTATTAGAAATAGTTCATCTTCCACTATACCAAAGGTACTTAGCAGTGTTATCAGAACCGGACCGGATCGGCGGTCCGTCCGGATCCGACAGGGAACCGGACCCCTATTCGGTTTAGTTCAGATAAAAGACCGTTCTACAAATGAACAATGTTTGAATTGAGTTAAAACGAACAGTTTTTACAAAACCAACCGGCTTCGGGTTCAATTTTTAGGCGTATTATTTTTAACGGACCAATCGGTTTTTCGGTTTAAACCGATTAGTTTTGTTCTGCACAAACCGCTTGATTGTATGCAGCGTTAAACCGAACTGACTTCATTCAATCCCCATTTCACATACTCTCTGCTCACTTAATCTCCATTTCACGGACAACACAATCACTGTTTTCTTTTCAATCTCCATTTTCACGGACAACCGCGGTTTTCAATCTCCATTTAAGTTTACATTTCATCTCTATTTTGGAACAGACGCAGTTCTGCAGATCCTTGGAGATTATGCGAGATTATGCAGTGATTTTGTTTATTCCTCATTTGGCATTAACTGCTTAGCTTGATTGAGGAGATAGATTCTTTAATTCTTTCACTAGTTGAGTAATAAATCCGTGGTTTGGTTCTTACATATCAGTAGATTAAAATTAGATAAGAGCAATTATTACTGATTTTGAACTACATAATTTTTGTGTACATTTAATCCTACTCATGAATCTCACTCGCGGATAAGATTTAACGATATCATACCTGTGAATGACATTCACAGATAAGATTTAATTAAAGGTAAAATACAACATTACCCTATAAAATTTCCCCCCTAATGTTTAAAAATTATGAAATATACCCCCTTACCGATGACCGACTAATGCTATTTCAGGGACGTTTTTTCATTATTTCCAAACATTAGAGGGACTTTAAACTTTAAGGCGACATTTTAAAATCAGCGTAAACTTTAGAGGGCAATGTCGTATTTAACAGTTTAATTAAATCTTACTTGAAAATATCATTCAAGGGTAGGATGTCAAAATTTAATAAACGTCATACGCACAAATGTTATTCATGGGTAAAATTTAATTTAAATTCTAACCGTGAATCACATTCACGATTATGTATAGTTTGGTAATTAGTTTTTAAAAGGTAATAGTTTTATATTTAATTTTCAAATGAGCTATATATATATATATATATATGTATTTTCTATGTATATATTAACTTAGATAAAAAAATATATATATATATGTAGGTTTCTGCTACAATTTAATAATAAATTAGACAGAGATATCAAATTCCAACATTATGTCATTTAACTAGCAATTTATAATATATATATAGTAAATTGTCCAAACTCTTCAAGTTCACATAACTCATAATATTATACCCTATTAAGTTTTGCAATTTGGAGAAGTAATGTGCATTTGGGTTGAAAAACTATAATATTGATTTTATATGTACAACGTTTCCAATTGTAACGTGTTTCAATATCTCACTTACTCAAGTAGAATTATATTTCTCAAGATATGGATTTTTCTAGTGCCTTTAGATATCCAGAATTATCAGTTGTGTCATGTACCTTTTTTTTAGTAATATATACGAGAATTAAATAATGATTTTCGAAATAAAAAATGCATAAAAATATTGAATGACATGTAAATTGACGGAATGATAAAATTGTCCCTAGAGAATAAATTTTGCAGAAACATTACTGAGTCACGTATCAAAACTGTCTCCTTAAGGCAATTTTGCTCCCTCACCCTAAATGATTTGTGTAAGAGAAAAAATTAGGACGATTACCTCCCAGGATAAAATAGTGTCGTCAACGTGAAACAAACAGGGTGTTTCCCTTAACCGAACTGAACAATACCTGGACTCGGACTTCGACGGAAATTCAAACAAAACTGGGAACTCCGATCTGACTTAACTCTGGAGTAATATGTCTGTTGGTAATTTTCAGATTTTTAGGAGTGTATGAGATTGTTTTTAAATGAGAAGAAGTAATCCTATTTATAGGGTTTATGGTACTCATTGTAATTAAGGCCATAAATTTATTTAGAAAGCTAAATAATTGTTTAAAAAAAATCAAAAATACCAACAACTATTTTAAATTAGCAAATACTCCATTAGGAAATATTTCATTAGGAATATTCTCTTAATATGGCAAACACATAAAGTTATATAAAAACATAGTAACAATATCCTACGTATCTTGTGCATTATTGAGGAGAATATTTCATAATATATTATACCAACTGTAATATTTCCTGATATACTATACCAATAATCATATTTCCTAATATGTTATACCACAACCATATTTCCTAATCTACTACTTCCTTCCTCATTTACCATTCACAAGTAAAACTAAGTCGGTTTAACCTTAAACTGACCCAAATCGAATCAGACCGGTCCAAGGGTTGGGTCACGACCAACAATCCCCCACATGAATGGAGAAATGAGAGAATTCCTAAACATTCTAGGCTTGGAATAGGAGTTCAACAGTCGACACCTGCATTGGATAGGTAGGTGTTACCCTTTGAACCTTCCCTCGTGAAATTACATTGACTTTACTTGCTAGTCAGTAGACGCGATGTCCTTGAACTGTCTGTCGTTTGTGTAAATGATAATATAACTCACACAGATATCTTCCTAGTATTATTCACTTCACGCATTAATGCCTGTTCTAGCCATGGGCATTGCCTGGTTCTACAAGCGTTTCTAAGAATTGTGCCCTCAACAATTACTTTCGAAGTGGCACATCTTCTCACTTGCATAGGTGATTCCTTATCTCAAGTGTTACTCCAACACTCTACATTTCTGAATCATTAAAAACACTTGCTTAACCTCATGAACAATCGTCACTGTTTTTCATCATATGAATGAACTCGGGGTTTTAAATCCCCCATAGTGATCTAACCTCACGCTTGTGATTAGGTGTCCCTTAGAACCTATATCTTGGGATCTCCAGTCAACTGGGTTGGGTTTTCCTTCTCAAAAATGTTTACTGCACGGGCTTCAGTCTCATTCCTCTCGATGATTGGCCAACTTGCTCTTTATTTAACCCTTTGTTTAACAGATTTGCTATATTATCCTTCGATTTGACATAATCGATTGTGATAATTCCTGTTGACAACAATTGTCTAATGGAATTATGTCTATGACGAATGTGCATAGACTTACCATTATGAATTTGTGCCCTGCCAATTGCAGATTGACAATCGCAATATATGCTTATTGCAGACACTCATCATGGCCACCTAGGAATATCCTCAAGAAAACGGCGTAGCCATTCAACTTCTTCAGCACATTTATCAAATGCTATAAACTCATTTAAGTACATAAAATAATGTATTTGAGTATCATTGGTGTAACGGAAGGATGTACTAACAAAATTATGATACAAGAACTCTAACTATTAGAAATAGTTCATCTTCCACTATACCAAAGGTACTTAGTTCTACATTTAATACTACTCGTGAATCTCACTCACTGATAAGATTTAACGATATCATACCTGTGAATGACATTCACAAATAAGATTTAATTATGAATAAAATACGACATTACCCCCTAAAGTTTACGTTGATTTTAAAATTTCCCCTTAAAGTTTAAAGTCTCCCCTAATGTTTAGAAATTTTGAAATATCCCCCATTACCGATGACTAACAGATGCTCTTTCAAGTGGGAATTTTTCATCATTTCCAAACGTTAGGGGAGACTTTAAACTTTAAGGAAAAATTTTAAAATCACCGTAAACTTTAGGGGCAATGTCGTATTTAACACTTTAATTAAATCCTACTTGCAAATATCATTCACGGGTACAATTTAATTTAAATCCTACATATGAATCACATTCACAGGTAATTATAGTTTGGTAATTAGTTTATATATATATATATATATATATATTTGCTATGTATATATTAACTTAGATTAAAAAAAAGGTAGGTTTCTCTACAATTTAATAATAAATTAGTCGGAGATATCAAATTCCAACATTATGTAATTTAACTAGTAATTTATATATATATATAACTAGTACATTTTCCAAACTCTTAAAGTTCACCTATTTATATATTTAACTAGTAAATTGTTCAAACTCTTAAAGTTAGCCTAACTCATAATATTATACCCTATTAAGTTTTGCAATATGGAGAAATAATGTGCATTTGGGTTGAAAAGCTATAATATTGACTTTATATGTACAACGTTTCCAATTATAAAGTATTTCATTATCTAACTTACTAAAGTAGAATTATATTTCTCAGGATATGGATTTTTCTGGTGCCTTTAGATATCCAGAATCATCAGTTGTGTCATGAGTTCTATCAATCGCTACATAAAAATATTAGTATGTTTTTAACAATATTAATAATCTCTAATGTATTAGTATACATATTATATTTTATCTATTTTTTTATTTATAAATTATATTGAGTTTGTAAATATATAACATTTAATTTTGTAACATTGTTAAAATGTACTTTAATATTATTGTAATAAAGTAGGTAATGTTTATAGGTGACATATGTCTTATTTAATAAAGCGTAGGGTCATTTATGGGTTGACCCGTCTAACCCGCCTCAAATCACAAGTTGGGTCTAGCTGGGGTCGTCTGTCCCGACCCAACCGTTTGATCCTTAAAATAAAAAATAATAAAAAGAGAAAACCCCTAATTGTACTAATGGACGGAACATAGAATTGAAAAACATACTATGTTCTACGCTAAAGCTGAACGACAAGCATTGAAGCATATCAACACGTCCTCCCTCCTTCGTTCGTCCTCGCGCAGCACTGCAGCACTGCAGCACGTCCTTTGTCTATCCTCGCGTAGCATAGAAGCACATCATCACGTAGCAGTGCAGCAACTGAGCAACATAGGTCACAGTACGCATCACGCACGCACCACAGGTCTTCCGTTCGTCCACAACACGCAGAACATGTACATTTAATAATTACAACCATTGGAATATCTTGTGAAAACGTTGTCCTTATCAGTGATTGAATTAGACTGTCATTTCACATGGTTCTTAGTGGTAATGAAATATTTGGTGAAGTGTTACCCTCCTGCAAAGGAATTATTTTAACTAAAACTGAAATAGAACAACAGTTGAAGTATCAGGAACGTAATGTTGGAATATCGTTTGCTGAAAGTGGATAACTGAACCTTGTATTAAAGTCCCATCGTGTTTGGAAAAGGGGCAGATTATATCTTAATTTAAGAAATTTGCTCTCTGATTTGGAAAGGCACGTTAACATGGTTTAATGAAATGACGTTAACATCGTGTTCAATAGATGACGAACTTTGGAGGCTTGATTTTAACGACGATAGATTTAATGAAATTGATGTTGACAAAGTTGAAGTACCTGAGACTGAATCAACAACTAACAAAGACAAAGTCAAGCGCAAAAAAGAAAAAATGTTGAGAAAGTTAGTGCAATATGAAAATGAAAAAGCTATTGAAGTCTGAAATGGGCCTTTGCATAATGTCCTCCTGGGTTTTAGCTTTATGCCACCTCCACATTTTATCTATGTTGTTTTTTATATGTGTTTCAGGAATTTGATGATTTAAGATCAAACACTCAATCAACTCAAAAGTCTCAACTTGTTCGATATTTAGAAGAAGAACTACTTGATAGGAATAAGACTTTGGATGTTCCTGATTATTGGCATGGGGAATCGACTCAATTTCCTACTCTTTCCGCTATGCCATGTGATATTTTCAGCATCCTTATTACAGCAGTTGATTTTGAATCAACATTTAGTATTAGTGGTCGTTCTCGATCAATACATGAGTTCATGACTCAAGCCTGAAATTGTTGAATCTATTATGTGCACGAGAGATCTTTTTTAATTTTACATTCTTATTCTTTTATGATTATATATATGACAAATATATGTTTGCATATAAGTATATGAAGAAACAAATTTGGAGCAAGAGATTGACGATTTTGTTGTGATCCTGAATGAGGAATAAGAGTCACAAGGATCTATCTTGAAGAAATAGTTTGTTGGAAGCATGCAACTAATTGATTTTCATATGTTTTTGGATAGAATGCACTAGTGAAATATGGATGTTGGAACATTTTTTTTCTTACATTAGTGATTTTGATGGAATATGGATGTTTTTGTTGGAATTTGGATGTTAGTGAAGGATGGTGAAATGTTGGATGTTGGTGAAATATAGATGCTGAAAAGTTTTATGTTGCATTGTTGCTGTAATTTTGATTTTTGGATAGGTAAATTTAATAATTCAACAATTTTGTAATATGACGGGTCTGACGGGTCAACCCGCCGACCCACCAGGTCGAGTCTGGGTAAAACAAACTTACACGTGCGACTCGACGAGTCGGGTTCGGGTTGACCTGTGTGGAATGGTAAGTCAGGTCGAGTCAACCCAAACCCGACGAAAAGACCTGAATTTAAGGCTCCAATGTTTAACCCCCATTGGAAGGAAGCAAAGCCTAGATATATCTGAATGGGTGGCTAGAATGAACATGATCTTTTAGTATGGATATGTCATTTGACCCTCGTAAGAGTTTTAGACCATAGTAGACTTAGAAGCACAGAATCAGAAACGGATGTCGAACTTCCAAAAATGAATTTCACTAAACTCTTATACCAAATAAGCTCACAAAAGATACTTGCAAATATCAAACAACATATCCAAAGAACACTTCATAAAACAATATTAAGCACTTGATCCAAATTTTATAAACGAAACTCATATTCATGCTCTAAAATAATCTTAGTTTATCTTTAAAATTTAATGTAATGCGAGAAAATATTTATGTCAGCCAAAAAGGATAGGTTGAAATGGGATCATTATGAAAAAGTAGAAATAATCTTAAATTACTTATATTAACCAAACTCCAAATCTAATATTGATAGTTTCGTCCGTATAAATTTCCTAAAATTAACGCGAACGAGAGTATAAGTTTTCCATTCAAACTATGATGTTTAATAACATATCACACATATATTCCAAATTTACATTATGTTTTTGACATGAAAAACTTGATAACCCATTCTTCACTTGTTATTAGAACATTTCGAAAACGTTCCTAGAAATTACATGTCTAACGCCTCAAACGGAGTTCATTTTTACATCAGGGTGGCATACACGCACCGATTACAGTTTCATGAGTACGGTCAACTCTGTCTTTAACCTAAGGACAAATTTCACATATAAAAAAGGCCTTACAATAAACTATAAGGCCATCGATTTCGTTTTGTGAAAATAAAAATATAACTTTTAGGGCCTCAAAGTCTCGGTTTGAAAATTGATTTTGAATATTCCAATCATGATATCTCTCAAACAGCTCAATCAAATTCAGTTTCGTCACTAGAATAAGGTTACTTAGAACTCCTAGAACCTAACCATCGCCAGAAATGAAATAAAATCTATCATACCGAAATCCACCATTAATGACATTGAAGTTTTCTCTCTCTAAAACTATTTGTTGATAGAGACGAAAATTACGCATAACTATGAAGTTTTACTTGGTTGTGATATGCTCCGTAGTTGGTGGCTTGTGGATGCTTAATTTTGTCCGTTTCTATGGTTGTTCAATCAGACTCTGAATTCTCGTTGATTTCTCTCTATATATTTGTCTTGTTTGTTCTAAGCTCTCTAAGGCTTGCTAGGGCTGAGGAAATAACATGTCATCAACGTAGGTTGCAACAACTGAAAATCGTCTTTCGTGTCTTTAATGATTTTTTATTAGTGAAAATATTGTATCTGGAAAATGTGGTCTTCAATGAAGAAAATGATTTTGTCCGTAAAAATTGTCATTAAGTGTTATTGACTCCTAAATATTTTGACATGTAAATTGTGCTCCTTAAAATTATTGTGATTTTTACCGTACGTCATGACATAAATATTAGATAATTTGTGTATATATGTATGACAAATATCTTGATGTTACTTCTTCATAGATAACGTGTTTGATTATACTGTCAATGAGATTCGTGAATACATGTTAAAATATAACAAAAACTGTATTTTTTTTGTTCATATTCTTTTCGTTTTCCAGTCCCTTATTGTGTTACTTACCTTTCCCTTCTTCATTGTTGTTGCTTTCCACCGGAGTTTGATTCCTGGCCTTCGCTCTCCATTTCAAAAATTCTAGTTGTCATTGCTTTCCTATCGTGTGTTAGTGCTTCCCGCACCTCCCATGTTGTTGTTGCTCCATAAAGAGGTTCCCTTGGCCACACCACAACTAGAAACACCCATAAACCCTACATAGACACGTTCGTCATTGCCACGACAAACCCTAATTTCGATTTATGAGAAATGCTCTTGAGTTGAGTTATTTTATTTTCCATAACTATTTTTTAAACAACTTGTTGGTTTAGGATAATGGGTCTCCCATAAGTGGGAGCTCAGTCACATAAGCTCAGTTATGTGTCTAGCTTTAAAACCTTTCCGTCTATATATCATTATATATAGGGGTGCGTAGTCTTAGGATGTATGATTGAGATGATGAGTGAAGTCATAAAATCAGAAGCACATATCAGTTCCTTAGCGTCGAATACTCAAGAAGATTCATGAGTGTTCAAGAAGGTTGATCATGAATGTTCAAGAAGGTTGTTATCGTTTTTAGAATGTTCAAGATGGTTCAGGTTTAATTTAGATTTCAAGCTATATAAGGAGTGTCTAGTTCATTGTAAAGATAGCTTTGAAAGCAAAAAATATCAATATAGAATTATGTTTTCCGTTCTGTTACTTGTGTCTCAAGCTTTCTCAACTTCTCCTATCTACTATTCTTCATTTCAATCAAGATTGATCTCAAATCATTGACATGGTATCATAGCCATTTTCATGATTATCTGCTGCAATACATTTAAGTAATTACGATAATCTATTGCTAATTTTCTCATCTCATACTCTATTATCTTTTAGTTCGCCAAGATAAGCTTCAATCAACAATGGAGGAACTCGATCCAACTTTTACAACAAACGAATCTATCCGCTAACTAGTGAAGACAACTTTCAATCATGGAAGCAGCAAGTCCTACTTACTGTCATATGTTTCAATTTTGAAGGATATTTGTTCAGTACAATTCATGTACCTCACATGGTTGATGACGGAGAAGGAAACAAAGTTGTCAATCCTGAATATGCTAAATTTTTACAACAAAATAGTTCTCTTGCTTCATGGTTGTTGGCTTCGATTTCTTCTCCTATAAGCAAAGGATTGGTTGGATGCATGACTGTTGCATCCATTTGGTCAAAACTTCATCAACACTTCTCTTCTTCATCAACCAGGTGCATAATGGATATGTATGATTGATTGAAAGTTAGGAAATTGTTTAATCAGTCTATGAGGGAATATCACACAGATATTCAATTGATCAGTGACATTCTAGCAGGTTGTGGACACACAAACGAAGAAATGCAGCAAATCTCCATTATCTTAAATGGGGTGAAAGGACAGTATGACAATGTGGTATTTGTCCTACATGCTAGTCGAAATCCTTATGATTTCACTTCCATAAGCTCAGTTCTTCTTGATGCAGAAACTCGTCAAAAGGAACTTATGTTTGACAGTTCAATAGTTGTTACAAATGTTGTGGTAAAAGCATCCTCTGAAGTTCAATCTCAAGGAAGTGTTTCTCAAGGACAAGCTTTTGATTCTGGACAATTTCAAGTGAAAGACACAGGTCAAGCATAATCGCAGGTCACGCCTGAATTTCAAGCTCACAATTAATGCTGGTTATAGAAGAGGTCGTGGCATAGGAGAGGATATAACAACAATAACAAGCCACAGTGTCAACTATGTGGCAAGTTCGGACACCTAGTTCATATATGCTTCCAAAGGTTCAATGTGTATTTTCAAGGAGTTACTTCCCAGCCAATGGATATGAGTGCAAATCTAGAAGCTGGAATGATGAAGAAGTTCAGTCTGCCTCTTCCAATTCAGCGACATTGTTTCTCACTCTTACATAATCCTTACATGGCCAGTTCAGTTCCTTACTACATCCCTGCCAATTACCTACAAAAACTTCTATTCTTTACCAACTTCTCCTATACCAGTTTAGACTATACCAGCATATACAACACCAATAAATGACGCACCAAATCAAGCAAACTTGATCAATTCTATCAAGACATAAGTCAAAGCATGGTATCCCGACTCTGGTACAATCAATCACTTTGCGGAAGGCTCACCTAGAGGCAGTGGAGTTCAACCTACCTAGGATCAGGTAAAGGCCAAATTGCAAATGGTTCATTTCTTGATATCAGCAGTATAGGTACCTTTTGTGATAAATACCTCTACGAAACCACTTATCCTATAATTTGTTATATACTCCTCAGATCACTAAGAATTTGGTCCATGTTTCTTAGTTCGCCAAGGATAAACAGATGTTCTTTGAATTCCATTCAATTTGTTGCCTGGTTCGTGATGTTGTCACCAAGCAAGTACTCCTGAGTGGATCGGAAAGTGGTGGTCTTTACAAATTAGACTTTAGTCAAATGTGTGCTCAAACTAGATATAGGAATATGGAATGTAATGTTTCTGCTGATTGTCATAGGAGTTGTAATGAATCGTCTAAGAACATGTCATATTTTTTCGAACAAATAAAGATTCACTCATCGAATCTTCATCAAAGGCTAGGACATCCTTCATCTAATACTCTTGCCTTAATAAAAAAAAAATCACATGAATGTTTTGTCTGATATGCAACGGTGTGATGCTTGTGCTGTAGGAAAAAGTTGTAAGTTGTCATTCACTGGATCTCAGTCAGTATATGCTTCTGCTCTTCAATTGGTTGAAATGGATCTTTAGGGTCCTGCTCACGTGTCTTGGTTGTTTATACTACCTTAGTATTGTTGATGTGTGAACAATATATACTTGGATATATTTTTATCAAAAGAAAAGTGATGTTGTGAAAGTATTTTCTCAGTTCCACAAAACTGCTGAAACACAACTTGGTTGTACTCTCAAATTTGTCCAAACTGACAGTGGGGAGTGAATTTAAAGCTTTAGCTTCGTATCTTTCACATTATGGCACTTCTCATCGTTTCACTTGCCCTTATACCTCTGAACAGAATGGTATAGTGGAGCGAAAACACAAGCACATTGTTAAAATGGGCCTTACTCTTATGAAACACACTTCACTTCCAATGCAGTACTCGCCCGATGCATTCTTTACTGTTGTATTTCTCATTAATAGATTGCATTCTAAGGTTGCCCAATATATCACCTCATGAATATTGTTTTTCAAATCTCCTTATTACAATTTTCTTAGAATGTTCGGGTGTTTGTACGTGTGCTACCCTTTACTTCAACCTTACAATAAACACAAACTTGACTTTAGATATGCACCATGTGTCTTTTTTGGTTATTGTTCTAATCAACATGGATATAAATGCCTTGATTCATCTGGACGTATGTATATATCCAGGCATGTGAGATTTTAGGAATCTATTTTTCCTTTTGCGGAGGAAAAATGATCATTTATGTAGTCAAATGCTGTAAAAAAATACGGCAACATGTACTCCTTTCTTCTTGCCATTTAACTCTATTATGTGTGAACCAGTGGATGATCTTTCTTCATTTCCTTTACCTCATAGTGGTAATCATGGCGACTCTAAAAATATCCATGTATCATCTATTATATCATCTGATATTTATGCTGCTGTGTTGAATAATAATACTCCTTCTTCTGTTTATGCACCTGATATTAACTCTGTTCCTGGTACTTTACCTTATGATATTTCTATACCTACTAACAACATTAGATATGTTCCTCAGGGTTCGTCTCTGGTAGCTATTAATCCATCAGATTCATTAGGCATAACACTGTTAACAAATCCCATATTTACACTATCTCCTTATGTTGATCAAACAATTTTGCATGTTGTCAAATACACTCTTGAAGACTCCTCTCTAGTTCCTATCTCATCCATAGATACACCTATCCCTCAAGAATCTATTCGTTCCTCTGAGGGTGTGATCAACTTGCACAATTTCATCCAATGCAGACAAGATCCAAGAGTAGATCTGCAGTTGCACTTACTACTTTGGTTATATCTAACAATGAGCATGTTGATTCGAAACCAGGTGATGCATATACTACTATGCAATCTCCTCACTTGGAAGCTGCAGTTAAAGATGAGTTGAAAGCCTTGGCCTTAACAATACATGGTGCTTGACCACTCTACCAGGTGGAAGGTTCCCAGTTGGGTGTAAATGGTTGTTCAAGATAAAAAGGAATTCTAATGGATCAATAGCGCGGTATAAGGCAAGACTTGTAGCAAAGGGGTTCTCCTTAAAGCCTTGATTTAGCTTCCAGGATACCTTCAGTCCTGTTGTGAAAGCTCCCACGATTCGTATTATACTTACACTTGCTCTAACACATAAATGGAGTATCAAGTAGGTTGACGTCAACAATGTGTTCCTCCATGGTGAACTAAATGAAGAGGTGTATATGACACAACCTTCTAGCTTCGAACAATGTGATGAAAGTGGACGAGTGTTTGTGTGCAGCGGGAATAAAGCAATATATGGACTTAAACAAGCTCCAAGGGAATGGTTTGAACAATTTAAACATTTCTTACTCACCAATCTTCAATTTACAGTGCCTTTAGCCGATTGCTGCCTGTTTATAAAGAAAACTAACAAAGAAAATGTGTTATTACTTGTGTATGTAGATGATATAATCATTATGGGAAGTGATTCAGTTGCTATTGAAACCACTATTTCACATATTAATACAGAGTTTAAACTCAAAGATTTAGGGGAGGGGGTCCTAAACTACTTCTTGGGTATGGATGATCAGGTAGGAGAAGATTGTCTTTTCTTGGGCCAGAAGAATCACATCAATGAGCTATTGTTGAAGGTTGGACTATCAAAACCCTCTTCCTTACCAACTCTGATGTCAGGTAATTTTCTAGGTAAGATTGTACTTGCTCAACATTCTTCTCCACCTGCAGATGTTAGTCTTTACGGGAGTACAATCGAATCATTACAGCATGTATGTATCACAGTATCACTAGACCTGATATCCACTTTGCTGTAAATAAACTTAATCAGTTTATGCAGCAACCGTCCACATGTCATTGGAAGGCAGCTCTTCATGTGCTTTGATGCGTTAAGGGAACCATTGATCATGGTTTATTGTTTCGAGTTGCTTCTACACCTTCGTCTGAAGTAACATTGATATTCTTTGATGATATTGACTGAGTGATTTAACAAATAGGAAATTTGTTTCTAGTCAATACTCATTGTTAAACAACAATCCTACTGTATGGAGCTCAAAAACGTAAACGGTTATATCAAGGTCCACACCTGAAGCTGAGTATAGGGTTGTGGCCAATGTTGTGTGTGAGATCCTTTGGGTTGTTTCTTTGTTAACTGAACTTGGTGTGAAAATGTCTAGCTTTCCTATTATTTGGTGTGATAATACAGGGGATGTTCCTTTAACTGATAATCCCATTCAACACTAAAAAACGAAACATGTGGAACTAAATTTGTGTTTTGTTAGGGAGAAAGTCCAAAATGTACAAGTGATTTTTAATTTTGTACTTGATCCTAATCAAATAGCTAACATACTTACTAAGCCTATAACTGAGAAAATCTTTATGCATTTCAGGAAGAAAAAAAACTCGGATTTATGTCATTCATGGATATTCAAAACTGTTATGATTTCAATACTAATTGATTGCATTCTCCTTCATCTAGTGGTATATGATCTAATTCAGATAGTGATAATTTTTTATGTTCTTTTGCTATCTGTGCCTTTGTATTTTTTTTTTGTCTAAATAGGTTCTAAGGTATGCATATGTAGGTTCTGGTCTGATATGTTCTTTACTTATCTATCAGTCATCAGATCTGTGTTTCTCTGCTCCGTTTATTTGTTCATAATGGTCTGATATGTGCCGCAATGGTCTACTCTTATGATCAAGTGGGTTATTCTAATGAGTTTGCATGTGTTCAGTTTTTTTCCCTGATCACTATTTTTGTCACTTGCTCTAGGTATCGTCAATTCCATATTCTATTATAGATTTCTATGTTGTCCTACTGTGTTACACTTGGATGTTCATCTTGGCTAGCTTAGATACTGATATTCATCATGAGGAGTTGTTTATGCAATGGATGGCTCTGGTTATCACATACCACTGTAATCTTTACACATAACAATACTCTGTCTGTTTCATTGGCATAAAGTGAAATTTAGGTTCCAAAAGCAGTGTTCAACAGAAACAACGTCAAGATACTCTATTGAAGCTTGAGGATGGTAAGATGCAGACTGAAATTTCCCAACTTCACTGGTAAGATAGAAGCTCAAACCTCTCTGTCAGGAAAAAAAGAATGAACAAAAAAAAGGAAGTCATGCAAACAAATGTGTGGAAAAAAAAATCAAATAAGATAAGTTGATAATATGACTAAGGAATTTTTTGTTTATATTCTTTTCGTTTTCCACTCCCTTATTGTGTTACTTATCTTTCCCTTCTTCATTGTTGTTGCTTTCCACCAGAGTTTGATTCCTGGCCTTCCCTCTCCATTTCAAACATTCATATTGTCATCACTTTCGTAACGTGTGTTAGTTCTTCCCGCACCTCCCATTTTGTTGTTGCTCCAACAAGCAGTTCCCTTAGCCACGCTACAACTAGCAACACCCATAAACCTTACATAGGCACACTCATCGTTACTACAACAAACCCTAATTTCAATTTCTGAGAAATGCTCTTGAGTTGAGTTATTTTATTTTCCATATTTATTTTGTAAACAACTTGTTGGTTTTGGGATAATGGGTCGCCCATGACTGGGAGCTCATTCACTTAAGCCCAGTTGTGTTGTATTTTGTATGTTACTTGAGTTGCAAGGTTTCTCAACTTCTCTTCTTCATTTCAATCTAGATTGATCTCAAATCATTGACACGCAGGGTTGGAAAAACCTGACGATACTAGATTTTTGGTCTTGCCCAAAGCGGAGAAACATGTCACCCTACAGTATAGATATAGCTCAATAGTTCTGGTATTATAGGTCATTGTCGGTCAAACCATGACGTGTCCTCCCATCTGGCATGCCGTGATCCAAAACTCACGCAGATCCGCTTCCGCTAAGGACAATTGTTCCAAGAGGTAATCTAAATATGTGTATTTAGGCGATTGCATGTTGTTGTTAATTCAAACAAACATTAGTATCAGACCCATAGTAGGTTGATTTCTGAATTGTCGGGTTTCGGGAATATTCCCATAGCGTCATCGTGACCGCGACTGGATCTCAAGCGCATAAAACAGCCACCCAGAAGTCGAATCAAAGGTGGCTGCGGCCAATCCCAGGCTGACCGCATCCACTGGCATGCGTCTCGACCACTGTTGGCCGCAACTTTAGTGGTTGCGGCCAAGACGGGAGGCCACAACCACCATGGTTCTCGCCTACGAATGGTCGTCGCAACCTTTATGGATGCGATTCTAGATGTCTGGAGGGCTAGGGTGAGGTCAACCAGTGGTGGTCGACCCAACCCCGTGGTCAGCCTTCGCGGTTGGCCACCTTCCTGGCGGCTGCAACTGCTAAGATTTGACAAACCCTATCAACTACAAAATTCATCCTGAATAAGAAGATGAACAGTGTCGTTCCAGTTCACACAGGTTTGAACCAAACTGGTTCTGTACCTAGTCTTGTTCGATCAAGTTCGATCACTTTGAGTTGATCGGGTAGTCCGATTCATTCTGGACGATTTGAGACGACAAGACCAGTTCGATTCAGACTGGTTGGATGGACCAGTTCAGATGGTTTAGTGTTGTCTGGGCTGGTCTGAACCAATTTAGAGGCCCCGTATCGCCTGAATTGACCCAAAACGAACTTGGAAACGATCCTGGATCCTTCGTGGGTTCTAATGGTTTATTATTTCTGATAATTGTGCATGGACCCTTTCATAATATAATTTTTTGGTTAATTAAATTAACTATTAGACCAATTTAAATTGATGGGAGAGCCTTGTATTATTTCATATTTCATGACTGGATAAATAGAACACTTTGTGGGTTCCTTGGAATACTTTGTGTTTTCTCCATGGTAGATACTTGGGTTCCCTGGAATACTTGGGTTCCTTGGCTCTTGGTGCAATGATTGGTAGAATTGACTAGGTTATGACTTGTTGAGATCCCACCATGTTGTGCGAAAATTGGTTTAACATATTAATTACTTTTAGTTGTTGAGACTTTAGTCCCTGAATTTAGTTTATTGAGACTTTAGTCCATGAATTTTGTTTGTAGAGGTTTTAGACCCCAATTTTTCATTGATTAAGACTTTAACCCCCAAATTGTTCATGGTGATTTTAGTCCCTAGACTTTTAATCATGATGATTTTGATCCTCGAATTAATTTATTTTGAAAGATCTCAGTATATGTGTGTGTATTTAATTGTGTGTTTTGTTACCTTACTTGCATATGATAGATTACCTTTGTAGGGAGATCTAGCTCTAGCATAGTCTAGGTAGCAAACCTTTATGATTGTCTTTAGTATCCCTTTAGAAGTTTGGATAAGTACAAACTACACCTAGGGTTATGTTACTAAGTGAGAGTCGAACGGTTAGTCTGCGAGGTTCTCCGAATTTCCGTGAATAATGCTAGGATAATTGTCTTATGTTAGAGTTGAACACTTTGTTTTAGTGTGATATGTTCTACTCCGGTCCCTTAAAGACTGTTTGCATAGACTCTGTTTTGATTGATAGACGTGACTTTAGGGTGTGCTTAGAAACGGGGAGTGTTTCTCAGCATAGCTAGGGTTGTCCCCCGAATTTAAGTATGTTCACAAGTTTGTCCTGTTAATTTGAGTCTTGTCTTTTCACATGCATTAGAAGATTGTTCCTTGTGTCTCCATGATCCTAATCAAATTTATTTTAGTTAGTGAAATATGGTCGCCACAAAGAACATCATCGTTAAGCTGAACAATGGTCTTAGACTTAACGGTGATAACTACACGATCTGAAGTAAGTGTATAGAGATGGTCCTGATTGAGCAAAGGTTGTTTTACCACATCAAGAAGATCAAGAAAATATCTGAAACTGGATTAACGAATTAGCATACTGCCTTATGAGGTGCGCGCTACATTGCTTTGTACAACGGATGATGATATTCTGTGTGAATTTGAGGAGTACGATACAACTAAAATGTTGTGGTATGCCTTGTAGGATAGATTTAGTGTCTATAAAACTGCGATGTGAATGATTCGCACGCTATATTAGTTCATATCGGCCAGCATAGAATGCAGTGGATGACCCAACAGGGCTTGTTGCCCAACATTCATGTGGAATTGTCTACTTGGGTTAATTATCTAGCGGGAAATACCACCTGAAAGCCTTTTGGTAAGGCCCCCGGAGTTGAATATCCATTGCAATTAATTCATTATGGTGTATGTGGCCCTCTTAGTATTAGGGCTCGACATAGAGCAAGATATTTTATAACATTTACAGATGATTATACCTGTTATGGATTCATCTACTTGATCTCCCATAAATCCGAGGTAATAGGTTGCTTCAGATATTTTAAAATTTGGTACACAATTAGTTAGATTGGAAGGTTAAGACCCTTCGCATTGATATATTCACTGAAAATGGGATCATTCATCATTTGACGGTTTCCTACACCCTTCAACAAAATGGTGTTGCAGATAGGCACAATAAAACACTCATTGAAATGGTTTGGTCGATAATTCCGCAGGCTGAATTGATAATTTCCTTTTGGGGAAACACCTTGAAAACAGTTTCCTATACCCTGAATCATGTGCCGACGAAGACGGTTGACTCCACTCCATACGAGCTTTGGACTGGAAGAACTCTAGACCTTAGCCGTATGCACCCATAGGGGTGCGCCGTTTACACTCATGATTTCGCGAACAAGTTTGGGAAGATAATACTTAGAGGAAAGAAGAATATCTTAGTTGGTTACTCTGAAACCTCCAAGGGATATGTGTTTATAGCTGAGCAGAAAAATGGGAGTGTTTCCGAGTTTGAATCAAGAGACGCGACTTTTTTAGAGAACAGATTTATGAAGATGGGAGAGATTGGTTTGGATCGATCTCTATATGAGATGCAAGATCAAATTGAGCAGATACCTATTAATTCGAGTGGGAGAGTCGAAGCTGTAGAAGATGAATCAGTTCATCATATGTTGACTTAACCTCCTACTTAAACGAAAGAAACAGATTTTGCTCCTGATAATCTTGTTGACAGTGAGAGCATTGGGGATCTTATTTCCATTAGTAGTGATCATGATCACACTCTTGGTAGTAGTGAAATGTTACGTCATCGGCTAAGATAGAATTTTCTCTCCCGGCGGTATGCATTCCAAGGTGATGGACAACTATACACCTGGATATCTTCTGATGAGACAACTTTTGAGTTGAGAAACATCGTAGAAGCTCTGAATGGACCATTTCAGGAAGAATGGATGAAAGTGATGGAGGACGAGATGAAATCTATGGGGAAGAACGTTGTTAGGACACTGGTCGACCTTCCGAGAGAACGCATAACAGTAGCAGCTAAATGGGTTCTAAAAACAAAGTTCAAGGTCGATGGGACAATTGGGCATCACAAAGCTCGACTAGTCACGAAAGGTTATACAGAGAAGAAGATAGTGGACTTTAAGGAGATATTCTCAATGACCGTTTGAATGACCACAATTCGCTTGATTTTTGCTATTACAACTAGTGTTGATCTGGAATTGCGTCAAATGAACGTTAAGACTGCATTCCTCAATGGTGAGTTAGAAGAAGAGATCTACATGGAGCAACCTGAATGCTTTATGCAGAACGGTGATGAGCACTTAGTGTGCAAGCTACATAAATTGATATATGGTCTGAAAAAGTCCTCTAGGCAGTGGTACCGCAGATTTCATGATGTGGTTGTCGAAAATGGATTTCTCATGCTAGATGAGAATCATTGCGTATACACTAAAAATCTGGACCAAACATTATGTTTATGACTCTCTACATGGATGACATACTCATAGCCGGAAACAACCTGGAGTTTCTCACATAGGTAAAGGCCTGGTTATACTCTATGTTCAAGATGAAGGATATGGGTGCGGCGGCATACATCCTTGAGATTCAAATATTGATGATCGTCGTAGGAGGCAGTTGTGTCTTTCGCAGGAGAGCTACATAAACAAAGTATTGGAAAGGTTCAACATGAATAACTGCAAACCAACTGATACTCCAACTTACATTGGTCAACCTCTCAACATGGAAATGTGTCCAAAGACTAAAAAAGAAAAGTACCTGATGGAACATATTCCATATGTGAGCGCATTCGGAAGCATGATGTTTGTACTGGTGTGTACTCGGTTTGATATCTGTCACACAGTCGGTATGGTATGTCGGTACCAAGCTGACCCCAGATTAAAACATTGGCTGGCAATGAAGAGGATCATGTGATATCTTAAAAGCACCATGAACTACGACATGCGCTATGGAGGAAGCTTGCGGAAACAATAGAATCTCTGAATAATATGTTACAGCGATGCATACTACGGTGATAACTTGGATGAAAGGAAATCCACCTCGGGATTTGTCTTCGTACTCTCCAATGGAGCATCTTCATGGATGAGCAAGAAATAGTCATGGACCGTCTGTCCACCATAGAAGCCAAATTTGTGGTTGTTGCGTCAGTCGCTCAAGAGGCAGAGTGGCTGAAGAGGCTCCTGGATGGATTTTTGAGCCATAGGAGTCCAGTTGAATCGATCCTGGTTTACTCCGAAAATCAGGTCGCATTCTCTGTTACAAAGGATCCCAAGTACCATAACAAATTGAAGCACATTGATATCAAATATAACTATGCTAGAGACATGGTTAGCCATAAGATGGCAAGTTTAGAGTATTTGTCTGCAGAAGAGATGGTTGCGGACCCCTTCACCAAAACCCTAAAGAGGAACCCTCTTCGTGAGACATGTGAAGTCTATAGGATTGTGTAGATATAGTTAATATGCTTCACAAATTATATTTCCCAAACAACAGTCTTTGATTAGAATTATATTTGAGTATGCATGTTTGAGTATTTTGTGTGTTCATTTATGTGATTCTCTATTAAAAATATGTCAAAGTGGATTGGATCACCCTCTCACATGGGTGATAGATTCATGCCTTTGTGGCTAGGTGAGTCTATTGATAGTTTCTAGTTCTGAAGTTCTATCAGGATGACCGGAAAGGGCCTTGCGTCCAGAATTATCTAATTTCGCACTACGACATATTTTGGTCTGTCAATCCACTACAGGGTCATATGGGAATCTTTGTGACTCTTGGTTTGGGTACTTTGTGTTCCTGATGGACATTTATATAACATTTAGACATATGCTTCATGAAAGAGGATATATGATGTAGCGCGCGTTCCATATTGCAGTGCATCCAAAACTGATCATGGGTTTGACTCGAGATGTGATCTTAACTCTGAGTTGTGTTAAACCCATACCTCTTTGTGTATGAGTCATGTATGGACCCTCATTATTCTCAAGAGAGGCTTGAGGTTCACTTCAGTGTTTGCTATCTTAGTCTGTGCTCGATCAACCTTCGACGTATTCCGCCCAGGTCCCGGTTTTAGAAAAGCGATTTGGATCGTGTTGATGGTTTTATGGGTGCCGATCGCACACCTGCCTTTATGCATAGCACTTTGCTCTTTGCGGCTGTCGATCGCACGACTGCCTCCTCGTATGTGACTTTATTGTATAAGGGGTTTTGTTCTCCTAATGCTGGCATGATGAATGAGCGCCCCCATTTTATGCGAGTGGGAGACATTGGTTTTAGGATAATGGATCACTCATTAGCGGGAGCCCATTCACATAATCCCAGTTGTATATCCGGCCTTAAAAATTTTCCCTTTATATATCATTATATAGAGAGGTGCTCAGGCTTGGAAAAAACTTACGATACTAGATTATGGCTCTTACCGAGAGCCGTTAAAAAAACATTTGAAAATTGTATATAATATTTAACAATTTTCCAATATGTATTTTTATAATTGCACGTGGTAATGTGAGAAATCTAATATACATTCATTCTTTCATAAAATAAAACATTAGGTTTTTAGTGTTATAATATTAATTATAAATTGTAATGAATTCAAAAATATAAATTAATATAAACTTTCATTTAAACAATTCTCTAATTATTATAGAAAGTTTAAAAAAATAGAACATTGATAAAAAAAAGAACATGACCATAAATGTGTAGGTGAGATAAAATGTGAAACGTACCATGAGAAGTGATTGAGAAATTTCGGAAGAATTCTAGAGCTTTTGGATGTACACGTGGCGAGTCCATGTCATCGTCGGTTAAAAACAATCTTAATCAACCAATGAAAATGTTTATTTTTTACAACTAAGTAGCTCAAAAACTTATGTGTCCTGATTATAAAAGAGCTATCCAAATTAATATGTTTACGTTCTTTGATCCGTGTGGCTTTTGGAGGACAGACATATGAACCTTTATCAGCTTGTGTTCGGTCGAATTTTCTTCCTCGGTGAAACAATTAAAGATTTTTTAGGTATTTCCCTTGGGTGTTTGCTATCACCCCTATTTGTTTTGTAATTAACTATGCGGTCAAGAGGGGTTACGGGAGGGGATTGGTTTTCATTCTTTTGACATTCTTAGATATATTATTTTGTTTTAAAAACATTTTTTTGAGGTATGGGCCGATGGGGTTAAGGTAATTAGGTTGATGAGCGGTGTAGATCACCAATAGAAGGGACTCATTGTAGTAATGTTTGTTGATGAATGTAAGGCTCTTGCCCGGTTGGGTGGGGGAGTCAGGAGAAAAATGATGATGGTGGGTCGTGGGTTTCTTTTCTTGGTATGTTGTGGGGGCTTTTGGGATAAGTGAGACTCGGGATTGTGGAGGGGTTGGATCAAGTAGTGGTGGATGTGATTTGTACGTATCGTATTATACGGTTAGTCAAAAAGTTAAAAATTAACGTCTAATTATCGTCATTTAATTCGTAATTAAATTATCTATGCACTGTAATATTTTTTATTTTTTTTGAGTAAGTACATAATTAAATTTCTCACCTAATGCATTTAATTATTTCGGTCAAATTATAAAACAAACGATGTTAGGTTAAAAAAATCATTGTATTTCTAATCCAAAAAATTACCCTAGGTAGATAATTGAATTGCGACATAAATGACGTTAAATGTGATGAGTTTGGACTTACAAGGTCTGAGTTATACTTTTTTAAGACAAGTTTTCATATCTCAACTTACGACAGAGCGTACAGTCAATCAGTAAGACCAAATTTAATATTGTTTTGCATAATTTGAATCGCAATTAAAATATTTACGTATTATAATTTTTTTTTCAATAGATATATAATTATATTTTTAATTAATTATCGAGTTGTTAAAAATTAAAGAAAAACCAGGAAAAAAATGAACACTAGTAAGGGGTAGCGGTTTTGGTAAAATGATACCCCGATAGCGCTTTTGAAGTAGCGTTTTTGTAAAAATAAAATTAAGCGCTACTTGTAATAGCGTTTATGCATATATTGCTAAATATTTTTTTCAGAAATACATTTTTCTAAATAGTTTTTTTTAACATGTCTACTTTTTGAAGAAAAAAAATCAATTTGTATGCAAACAAATAATAAATTAACAATAAATTAGGTGTGTGAGTGACTGAGTGTGACTCTTTGCTGCACCGAGGAGTCCTCCTCCGCTCAAGAAATCTGGTGGCATTCTCGGTCGCAGCACAGACAGACATTATCTTCTTTCAGTTCACAGAGCGTCAGGAAGAAAGACGATAATTGAGTCCTTACAACGTAAAAGGCCGAAATCTCTCTAACTATGCACCACACGCTACCAGGCTCCCACAACAACTCACCCTCCAGTAGACAGACGACAATGGAGAAAAGACAGATACAAAGAAGAAGATTATTGTCAGTTCAATCATGGGCCTCATGTTCGGCTAGTTTTTTTCTCTTTTCTTTTCCAACAAGTGCGGCTAGCTTCAACTTACGAGAAACGACTGGAACAAAGAAAAAAAAGTCTCTTCTCTCCATTGAATGGATTGATTCATCAATTGTATACTTCCAAAACATCTTCTAATGATTGAAAATTTGAAAGACATCTTTATCTATCCACAGTGAACGAGAAAATATTATAAATATATATAAGATGAGCAATTGAGAAATCTGAATTTGTAAGAAAATATATATTTTTTTTTAAATACATATATATAACGACGTGGCAATATTAAACTAGAATGGATACTTGCCCTAGAAAATGCATTGAAATTATTTTTAAATAAATTTTGAGTTATTATAAAATGTACATCACCTTAAATATAAGTTGAATTACATTTTTTTTTGTTATTTGTGTTATTAAATAGTTACTCATGTTATAACTAGTTAGTCTTTTACTCATTCAAAATTATACAAGGTGAACTGGCAGGTCCGACCGACTTGGATCGGCCGACCTAGGAACTGACTCTCTCGTCGGTTCGAGAGTCGGTCTAGTTCTAATAACACTTATTATAACCTTCCCTAGATAAAGCTATATATGTATTCTTTATTTTTGTTGACAATCGTGTCGTGTCTAATGGTGTCTTATCATTAATCGTGTCGTGTCTAAACATATTTCGTGTCTAAACGGATAAATCTTAAACATGTCTTGTGTCTAAACGTATACGTCGGTAATCGTGTTTAAACGTATAGAGTTGTTTAGACACAGGATCCTCTAAAGTCAAACTCATATACGCTTTAAAGCAGATATATACACAAATTCATGATATATACAAAGTAAGGTCTTAAAAGTTCAATATTAAAAAGTAAATAGGTATTTCAAATATAGTTAATTAATATATTTAATTTTAATTACAAATATTTAAATGTTTATACTTATTATCCATCAAATATAATATTATCTATTTTTGTCTATATAGTATATAATACTTGTTCATACTTGATATAGATATACATTATATATCATGATCTATGTATATATTAATTTGACTATAATGTATATAATTATGACAAACATATAATGTATATTCATAATTTCTTATTGGTTCATGTCAAACATATAATTTTCATGCATTTGTGGCAAATCAAGTAAAACCACATAAGTTACTCTAAACCTTCTCATTTATAAAACCACATAAGTTACAAATCAAGTAAGTGTAGTTATGAAATTTTGTTATTAAGTTTTAATTCTAAGACTAAATTATAATTAATTTTATGTATTACATATATGTTTTCTCTAAATTAATAGTTGCATGTCTTAGTCTAACATTATATACCAAATTATAATTATGCATGCAATATATATTTTAACACATATATCAAAAATATTAATAATATGTTTAGACACGATTAATCACGCTTAGACACAAATAATTAGTCGTATCTAAACGTATGTTTGTCGTGTGTTTGCATGTTAGATGTGTTTAGACACGATTACTAATCGTGTCTAAAAGTATAAGAGTTGTTTAGACACGCTTAATAATCGTGTCGTGTCTAAACGTGTAAATTGCAGATCGTTTAATCGTGTCGTGTAAGAAATTGTCACCCTAGCTGACGTAGCTGCTGAACGAAAGCTTAGATAGTGTTTAACTCGAGTGGAGGCAAGATTATTATTGCGCAAGTGAAGGAGTTTTGAGAGGCCTGTGTTCAAATATTAGAGCAAACCCAAACCCCACTTAATTGAAACGAAGAGGAGGATCTTCCTTCATATCATGGCAGTGCACGACGAATGGGCGGTCGTCGGTTTCTTTGTCCTGTATCTTCATTTTCAATTGTATTCTGCACATGAACATGTTGGCTTGTTGGCTAAGTGAATGTTGATATTGTTGGCTAAGTGAATGTTGGGTATGTAAGTGAAGAGTATTTAGAACTTGATAATTTCATTGATTGTCAAATGAGTACAGACTGCATTTCTTATACAACATAAACTACTGTTCTACTTTTGACAATTCAGCCCATGTACTCAAGTGCTGTTACAAGTAAGTCAATAATCAGATCTGCTTTTTCTCTTTTTGATATTCTTGTTGTCCCTATCTGCTAGGCTTTTTGACTCTGGTTTGTTTAGTGCAGATTAGTGCAGATTCTGACACTCCCCCTCAAGTTAAGTTGTCGGATCTCCGATACTCAACTTGCTCAGTACTTCTCTAAATGATTTAGAATTTACTGCCTTTGTGAGTATATCTGCTAACTGATCCTCAGAGCGTACAAATGGTAATTTGATATTCCCAGCTTCGAGGTTTTCTTTGATGAAATGTCGGTCCACTTCAATATGCTTAGTTCGATCATGTTGAACCGGATTTTCTGAAATACTGATTGCTGCTTTGTTGTCACATAGCAGTTCACAGGATTTAGTTGGAGGAAAACCTATCTCTGTCATTAGATTTCTTATCCATAGTATTTCTGTTAGTCCCCTTGCTATTCCCCGGAACTCTGCCTCTGCGCTTGATAGGGCCACCACTTTTTGCTTCTTGCTTCTCCATGTTACCAAGTTATCTCCAACCTTGGTAAAATACCCGGATGTGGATCTTCGATCAACCGGATTTCCTGCCCAGTCTGCATCTGTGTACCCTTGGATCTCTAGATGGCCATTCCTTCTGAATAGAACTCCATGTCCTGGAGTATTCTTCAAATATCTTATTATCCTCATGACTGCTTCCATATGGTCCTCTTGGGGTTGATGCATGAACTGACTTACCACTCCAACTGCGTAGGCAATGTCTGGTCTAGTGTGTGACAGATATATAAGTTTACCCACTAGCCTCTGATATCGTTCTTTATCCGCTAGTTTCGCCCCTTCTGTTATGCGTAGACCATGATTTACCACCATTGGAGTATTAGCCGGTTTGCATTCCAACATTCCGGTTTGTGTCATGAAATCCAAAATATACTTCCTCTGAGATATAAGGATCCCTTCTCTTGATCTTAGTACCTCAATCCCAAGAAAGTATTTTAAATTTCCGAGATCCTTCATCTCGAACTCCTCGAACAGATTTTTCTTCAACTTGTCCATCTCTTCTGTATCATTCCCTGTGACAATCATGTCATCAACATAAATAATCAAACAGGTTGTACGGTCTCCTAACTTCTTCAAGAATAATGTGTGGTCTGAGTTGCTTTGCTTGTACCCATACTTCTTCATGGCTATAGTGAACCTTCCAAACCACGCCCTAGGAGATTGTTTCAGGCCATAAAGTGATTTTTTCAGTCGACATATATTTCCTTCTTGACCTTTATCCGTATATCCTGGTGGGACCTCCATATATACTTCTTCTTCAAGATCTCCGTGGAGAAATGCATTCTTCACATCAAACTGGTGGAGAGGCCAGTCTTTGTTTGCGGCTACAGACAACAATACTCGTATTGTGTTTATTTTTGCTACAGGAGAAAATGTCTCAGAATAGTCAATACCGTATGTCTGAGTGTATCCCTTTGCGACCAATCTTGCCTTATACCTATCAATTGAGCCATCCTGCTTGTATTTGATGGTATAAACCCACCTGCAGCCTACCGGTCTTTTCCCGACTGGTAACTTGCACATCTCCCATGTTTTGTTTTTCTCTAGTGCCTCCATCTCGATATCCATAGCCTTTCTCCAGCTACTGGATTGTTGAGCCTCTTTGATTGTGCTTGGAATTTCTTCTGAGAGTATAGACATGGTGAATGCCTTTGCTTCCTCACTGAGCCTCCCCCTTACTTCATTTGCCACTGGATATCTTGATTTGTTTGGCTCCCTATCCGGTGTGTATCTCTTTGGTGGTCGCCCTCGATTTTCTCTTGGGGGTAACTTGTATCCTTCCGTCCTTAGTTCCTCCTGTTCTTCATTATCAATATCTTCAACTATATTGATATTTTGAGGTTCAGACGGACTTACCGGGCTATTTTCGGATACCTCAACTGAGGGATTATGAGTTGTGGCCCTTAGTTCGCTGGTTGCTACTGGCGTGTCAGATGATGGCTCAGAGGTTCGGTCAGCCAACTTATTTGAATCATCATACGAGGGACTATGACTATCATAGGATAGATTTGGACTTCTTACCCAATCTAGTGGATCAACTATCTGATTCCCCCTCTGAACACTAGATTGGTGGTAGAAATATTCTGTTTCAAGGAAATCACAGTTCATAGTGGTGAACGTGTGACGATTATTAGGATCATAACACCGATACCCTTTTTGATTGACCCCATATCCGATAAACACACACTTGACAGCACAAGGATCAAATTTGGTGCGATCAATTTTTGGTATATGTACAAACACGGAGCACCCAAAGACTCGAGGAGTTAGGCTGAGGTATGGGGGTATTTTGGTAATTTTGGACAGAACATGTATCGGTGTTTGAAGATTTAGGATCTTTGTGGGAAGACGATTTAGAAGATACGTGGCTGTTGCAACAGCATCAGGCCAGAAAAATTTGGGTGCTTTGGACTCCATAAGGAGGGATCTTGTCATTTCAAGTATTATGCGATTTTTTCTTTCCGCCACACCATTCTGTTCTGGAGTGTGTGGACAGGAAGTTTGATGAATAATTCCTTTCTCTGAAAATAAATTTTTCATATTATGGTTGACAAATTCTCCTCCATTATCAGACCGAAGTACTTGAATATTTTTCTGAAACTGAGTTTGGATCATTTTGAAGAAGTGAATGAATTTGTCACACACTTCGGATTTTTGCTTTAAAAAATATACCCATGTCATACGAGTGCAATCGTCTACAAATAACACAAAATATCTGAGACCATGACCCCCAGATATGGGTGCTGGACCCCACACGTCAGAATGTACCAAGGAAAATATAGACTCCATCCGAGTATTATGTGGCTTAAACGTTTGTCTATGACTTTTTGCAAGAATACAAGTCTCACAAAAAAGATTAATACTTTTATTCAAAAACAACTGGGGAAACAAGAGTTTTAGATAACCCGAGGATGGATGACCCAGTCTCCTATGCCATAGCCAAGCCTCTCGTTCTGATGATCCATGAGCAAGCAACACCGAACCTGGTTGAGCCATTTCGTCCACGTAGTATAGACCCGCGCGTTCAGTGCCACGCCCAATAATCACCCCTGTTTGGATATCCTGCAATACACAAAAATCCGGATTCATCACCAACGTACAATTCATCTCCTTAGTAACATGCGACACTGATAACAATTTATTCGAAAGTGTCGGAACTAGGAGACAGTTTGATATCTTCAAGGTCGGTGAAATTTTTATGGTGCCCATTCCCGTAACTGGAGCTTTCCCTCCATCTGCTGTTTTAATATATGCAATCCTGGATCTCATAATATTAACGAGATCATTTGAATCATATGTCATCGTATCTGTTGCTCCGCAGTCAAAAATCCACCGACAATTTTTAAATCCGGTATTATGTTGGACTGAATAAGCCCGTGTCACATGTTGAGGGACTGTTTTGCAATAATCAGGGGCTATTCTGTCAAGTTTTATAACATTCGGGCAAAAAACACTAGGGTTAGAAGTAGAGGGACTTGGATGCAATTCCCAAGTCCCTATACCTTCATCAGCCGCTTCTCGTCCAAACATTCCATTCCTGTTTGGTTCCAAGGAAAGCCTCCCGTTCGTCCCGTGCGGCTGCTCCTCCTGATGGCTAGGGTTTGGCCGCGCCTCGCCGGAGCCGAACCTCGCGCCGTCTCCTCCTTCGACAGCCGCTGGTGTCCAATCATCCCAAGCCCCGTTCTGATTCCAGGAGCTCCTCTCTCGCGGATGCTCGGTTCGCCGATTCTGGCTAGGGTTCGGCCCTTCCCGGCGCCGCGCCTCGCCAGGGTTCCAGTCGAACCCTTCGCCGTCTCCTCCAGGTAAGTGGTCTCGGTCTCGATTGGCTTTTGTTGTATGATGGATGCTCCTTGTGATGCTAGGGTTTTCGCCTACCCCTGCGACTCCGGCGAAGGGAGGGCCGCCCTCGGAGGCTGGTGGCCACTGTTGAGGCCAGCGGAAGGAGGCTCCTTTTCCGGTGTCGGCTACGCCTCCGACTCTGTCTCCGAGCTGCACGCTGCCGGTGCCGCCTCCGACGTTGGTGGCCGTGGAGTCGCTCGTTGCGACGGCGGCACGGTTCCGAGCCTTCTCCGCGCGGCTCTCGTCCCACCAATCCGGGTACCCGACCAGCTGGAAGCACCCCTCTTTGGTATGCCTATTCCTTCCGCAATGTGTACATTTAAGCTTTGATTTGTCGATTCGGGATGACGAACCACCGGGTTTCCCGGGTGTTTCCGACCGATTCTGTGGTGGTCGGAAACTCTTTGTTGCGTGTGCTGTTGACTGAATTTCGCCCCTAGTATGTAGCCCATAATCTGAACCCGATGATGGTCCGTCACCGGAGGTTGCCGCTCCTAGTATATGGAGCCTGGCGGCTTCCTTTCGGATGGAAGCATACGCTTCCTCAACTGAGGGTATTCGGTCCTGTCGAAGGACCTCTCGTTTGATCCCATCAAATTTGGGATCAATTCCTCCCAAGAATTGATAGACTTTAGTCTCAGTCCAGAGCTGGTTGTGTGCGGTGATGTCACGGTTACACACCATCGGATTTGGTCTTCTGGCCTCGATCTCTCCCCATAGGGATTGCATCGTGATCCAGAATTCTTCAAGCGTCATTGTCCCCTGAATCATCTTTGCAGCTTTGTTATGTAAATCGAATATTTGTAATCCATCCTTACCACTTCCGTAAGTAGTTTGTAATGCTTTCCATAAATCCCGGGATGTAAGGTAGTGTGCGACATTATTGGCTAGTCGTGGATCGGTATTCTGAATTATCCACGAAAACACGACTAGGTCGTCTTGTTGCCACCTTTCATAACTCGGTTCAGTTTGGTTTGGGGGTTCCGGGTCTCCCGTGAGATGCTGCATACGCTCCCGACCTCCAATAGCTATCTGCATCAATCTGGCCCAAATATGATAATTTTGACCGTTGAGCTTTGTACTTACCGTAATGTTTTCCGGTAAGTCCTTAGCCTGTTTTTGATTGAGGCTGTGGCCGTTTTTAAGGAGGTTGGCTATTTTGTTTAGGTCTTCATCACTAAGACCTGAACCTGTTTGGGTTTGGGAATGACTCTCGGCGTCGGACATGTTGGTTGGGTCGGTTCGGTTCGGTTCGGTTCTGGTAAATGATGAGCAACCAGAAACCCAAGAACACAATCCTAGAAGGGATTGTGATCCTGCTCTGATACCATGTTGGCTTGTTGGCTAAGTGAATGTTGATATTGTTGGCTAAGTGAATGTTGGGTATGTAAGTGAAGAGTATTTAGAACTTGATAATTTCATTGATTGTCAAATGAGTACAGACTGCATTTCTTATACAACATAAACTACTGTTCTACTTTTGACAATTCAGCCCATGTACTCAAGTGCTGTTACAAGTAAGTCAATAATCAGATCTGCTTTTTCTCTTTTTGATATTCTTGTTGTCCCTATCTGCTAGGCTTTTTGACTCTGGTTTGTTTAGTGCAGATTAGTGCAGATTCTGACAGAACAAACAAAGAACACACACAACAACAGGTCATAAATACTGAATTCTTTCAACTTATCCGATTTCAATAATGCATGGTTACTCCTTTCTAGGAAGAGACGCATCTGATGAAAACACTGCCATACTCACTGTTAAGATAGGAATGCTAACTTGAATGGAGGAGTTGGATAGCAAACTCAAATAAATATGGGTGTGGTGTGGGATCATGGATATCGTTTCTAGGGTTTCTGTTTGTTCAATTGTGGAAATATACATCCTTTGAAACATGTCTTCTTTTTCAATCGTGGATACTTAACTGTAGTCTGGTTATCTCGATATAAATGTACATCACTGTAATTGTACCAAGTGTTCAAATGATATAGACTACTGTCGGATTTGATCCTACTTATACAACCAACTTGAAGATTTCACACTTAACCTGTTTGTACACAATGCACTCACTAGTAGAGATTCAGTTGTATAAATGGTTGTTATTATCCTCATTATCAAATATTTGTATTCATGCTGCATGAATCCAAGATGAAAGACAGACCAAAACGAATGTTGTTTGGATCTGTTTTTTTAATATTGTTTTGATGTGACGTGATATATAAGTTTATCTTGGTGTCATTGTCAATGCCATGTTGGACACATTCATATCCGACATATTGTCAAAATTCATTTGGACATAACTAGCTAGCTAGCATCTTCATCGCCAGACTAATTGTGTTATGCATCCTACTCCCAAAGACAAAACTCAAGGTGACTAAATTAATGGGTGTGATTATTTAACTAATTCTTCAACATTCTTATTTTCATTTACATCTTTGCAAACCGTTCATCGGGGCACATAGTTGAACGGATGATAAAGCCATGGTAAAGTGCTTGGCCTTTGTGTTAAGGTACTCAGACCATGTGATGGATCGATAGAGCGGTGGGCAAGCCGGGCCAGTCAACATGGGCAAGGGTGAGATGCAGACACTACTAGGTGGTCCGTAGAGGTAAGCAAGGGAGAGCCTCTGTTGTGTCTTGTTTACAACTGCACGATGAAGAACACTTTGATACAATCCGTTTGATAAAATCTGGAACAAGTCACCCACGTTGATGACTAGAGCACCAGGGATTGGAGTCACAGTAACCCACCCTCCACCCTGCTTGAGCACTTGCAGTCCACTTGTATTGTTTTGGTATAGAATGGTGAAGAGGGTTGAGTCCGTGTGCGCAGCTAGACCCATGGCTCGATCTGGGTCGGGACAAGCCGGGTAGGAGTTCATTTGAAGGGCATCACATGCTTCTGAGAAATCCCCACTGGGCCCGGCCCATTTGATTTCTTCTTTCTTGGATATGCCCAATGACCCCAGCATCAACCACATTAACTTTCCACCCAATTGCTTCATCTCCTTGTTGTAATTCTCAATCACATCACTGCAAACAAGACAAAAACACTCACTCCTTGATTTGAATAAAATCAAGAAAGTTATGGCTGAATATAGGAAATACAATTATTTGTAGTTGGACTCTCAGGTAACAAACACATCAATAATCACATGGTCATGAAATACGGTATGTACCAGAACTGTGCGTATTGTTGAGGCCATAGAGAGCGTGCATGCTCCACCGGCGAGCCAACGATGGTGAATCCCTCCGACCACATTTGCTTTGAGAAAAAGGAGGAAATACGGGCCACCCCATAGCCTGAGATGCCATCAGGGGATCGAGCTGCCTTAAGCTTTTGTTGTACGGGGAGCGAAAAGAGTCGCTTTCCCTGATACTCGACCTCACGGAGGAGGTTTAGGGGTATGCCATGGTTTTTCACTTGGAAAATTCCCCAAGTCTTGCATGCATGGGCTATGAGGTTAAGTGCATTAGGGTTGTGGAGATCAATCACAGGCACTGACTCCGACTCCTTGGTGTCGGTCGGTGAAGGGATGTCATGGTCAGGTTCCATCCATGCGTAACATTCCGGGAGCTCTTTGAGGGAGCTAAACTCGAAGGGCTGCTTCTGCGATGGTAGGTGGACAGGGGGGTCTCTAAAGGCATCTGCGATTCTTGAAGGCATGCTCAAGGAAGAGAAACCAGAGTTTTGGTTATAACAATACAAAGAAGCACACACTCAAAGAAAGAGAGAGAAGCAATAAGTGGAAAGATATATGCGTACTTTCCAGGTTGTTGAAGAAAGAAAGAAACTAGAATAGGAGGTGTGAAAGATGGATTCATGGACTGGGTTTATATAGAGATGAGTTTGGAGAATGTGACAAAGAGTATGGTTGATGAAGAGAGAGAGAGAGAGAGAGAGAGAGAGAGAGAGAGAGAGAGAGAGATTTGTATATTCTATGATTTGGTTTCGTGGTGTTCACAAGTTTTCAAGGAAAGACACAACAAATGAGGTATTGGAGCACAAAAGTACCATATTGTCCTCATAAGAGAGGTAGCTTATAAAAATAATTCCTTCTATTGCAAATACTACTACTAATTGTTTTGTTTTCAACTATATATCCTTTCATTCTATTTGAAATTTGGGTTATTCAAATTCAAGTATGAAATGAAAAAATTTCTTATATATCTATCTCTGCGTAGATACCGGGCCCCACCATCGCACTTGAAGGGCCAATAGATACCCAATACAACAGCGCCTTTACACATCCACTGCCCTTTTTGGAAATTGGTGGAACTTACCCTTTACCGACGGTTGGTCTCTCTTAGCTTTACTCCCAAGTCCCATCGTGGAAATGGGTATGGGTGATCAGAAAAAAAAAAAAAACTAGATGAGAGATAGTAGGGGCATTTTGGTACTTTAATCGTATAAGTTACCATTGGGTATAGGGCCAACAATAGTGCGATGAAAATACATAACCATGGTTATAACCGTTGATGTTTAATATGGTTAACCGAACCATTATGGTGCGGTTATGGTGATGAATTTTTTACTCATAATGGTTATGGTATTTGATTTATAATCATGGTTATAACCATGTTTATTATATAAATATAAATATTTATTTATTACTAATAAACTAATTTATATAATATACTAAATATAAATTATATAATTGAAAATTTGAAATTGGTGTAGATTGAAGGCGCCAAAGTCCAACGATGGTAATATAGATTGATGTATTTTTTTTAAATAAAATTTTCGATCTTTTATTATATTACATGTGTGGAATGAATAGTGGTATACGGATAAAACCATGATTAATAACCACTGTTATTTTAATGGTTATGGTATTGAAAATTATATTCATAATGGTTATTGTTATGATATATGGTTTAAAAATATTGTATGATTATAATATTTGTCATATTCTGACCATACTATAACCAAACCCTAACAGGGTATGTGTGCAGCTTGTATTGTTTACTAAAGCATATATAATTTTTTTTTTGGCCAAATGCATATATAATTGGCCCTGCGCAAATCCATGTATTGCTTAAACAAAGTTCCCTTTGTGGGAATTTATTTTGCAACATCACCGATTAGGTGGGGGCCAACATTGGTGTTAAAAGTAAAATCTAGTCCTCAAATTCATTACAATTCGTCAATCTTGTACTCCAACTTTAATTACAGACCGTATCTTCACCCTTTCATCAGTCTTAGGGATTAAATCCGATTCAATCAAATATATCACTACAGAAACATATTTCACATGCTAGTCCCCCAAGGCTTAATTTGAGCAGGGCATCAATAAGCATGTTAATGTGCGGGGTGTGGCAAGATGTATTCAATTAATACTATCGTTATACTGAACAACAGGTATTGTCTTCCAGATCTGTACTGCGATAGTGACATGCCGAGTTTCTATTAAAAAAATTGCATCACCGGACACTCGTGTGCACTATGACATTTATTTTCCTAATTCAAACAATAATTTCAATCAATATAAATAATATAGTTAAAATTTAAAATGAGGAAAAGATAGAAACCCTAGTGTGTGTGAATTAATTTTGTACATACTGTATATTCTTCATCTAAACTATTATTAAAGTAAAATAGATCTTATCTTTTTATAAAATTACATATAAATTCCTAATTCTGTGAATTAACCTTTATAGCATAACTTGTCCTGCTCTGGAGTCATGCTCTGGAATGAAAATCACTTCTTCCTACCAAAATCGATTTACAAAATTGTAAATCTCATTACCGCATATCGAATTTCAATAGTGCAGTGCGGATTTTCAATCCTCGACAACCATCACACTCTTAGGCCTCGCAGTACATATACATAAATTTGTCACACGCACATGACATATATACATGTATATGCAATATATACTATTGTTTATATATGCTATATATCAGGATCTACATAGAGTGCATATGCTTTATTTCATGTGGCGGTGATGCACACAAGCGAAGAAATTAGAAATTTGATTCCAAGAGGAAAATATAAGTTTAGGGAAGAAATGTGATTACGAATTAAGTTTCCCGACCGAGTTGAATGATCTTTAATGGATGTACCAAACATGACAGTTAGATGTTCGAACACGACGATTAAAGTTAGCATGCATATCTGAAAACACTTGAACATAGAGTAGAACCTAGCCTTAACAATGGGAAGGACAATCCTTTATTTATAGGGATTATTCTTTTTACCCTTTTAAAACATTGTCCCAAAGACACATGAAATATTTATACCCCATTTTCATACAATTCTCATATGAATAGAGAAAATATTTAAATTCATTGTAGATCTAGGCTCAAAATATGAATTCAACGATTAGCATATACAAACGACAAGTGCTAATCGTTAAAACTTACTTTGACTTAGAACAACTTTACTGATAAGTCAGGAGATTTGATGTTCTTGAGCTATCTATCGTTGTTGTAAATGATGTCATTATCTCACAATCTTCGAAGTCTTGTTCAATTTTCATAATCATGTTTGTTCTGGGCATGGTCATTGTTTGGTTCTACAAGCATTTTTAAGAATTATGTATTCTACAATTCCTTTTGAAACAATCTCTCATCTTAGTTGCATAGGTGATTCAAACCTCAAATTCATTATTTTTAGTGAATTTAATCATCTCATCGTTATTTCCAATGATAACCATATCATTAACATAATATAACCTTAATTTGTCTCTTTCACGTAGATTTGTTTGTCACATTTATTTGTTTGAAATTAATTATATAAAATCTCATTTGTCGAACGTTTGATGACAGTGTTTCAGTATCTATTTCAGACCACAAGAATTTAAGCAACATACAATATTTATCCTCTTGTCGTGGTACAGAGAAACACTTAGTTTCATGTAATTTTCTTCTTCTAAATGTACACTCAAGAAACTTGTCTTTAAACCCATTTTTTGTACATTCCAATTTTACAATGCCGGTATTGCAAGTATCATCTTAATGGAAGTGATTCTCATTATAAGAGAATGTAGGTCAAAGTAATGAAAACATTTCATTTGTTTGTAACCTTTAATTACAAGTTTTGTCTTAATTATATTTGTCAATTATTCCTTATGCATTCGTTTTTTGTTTGAAAATCTTGTAGTCTATTGGTTTGCATCCTAGAGGAAGATCCACTAGCTCCCAAGTATGAATTTGAAAGATGAATTTAATTTCACTCTTGATTGCCTACACATTTGATTGGAGTGAGTAGGTTGTCGTGCCCTCATGAATGATTTCATGTTGTGCACAAAACTCACAAAAAGGAGAATCATACTTGCAACCTCTGTCATTATGCAACACTTAATGAATTCTTTCATATTTACTTTTCAACAAGTATACATAATAATATTTTGTACTATCATCTATCAAAAGTGAGAAAGTACTCAGAATGGTCTCCCGTGTGCAAAGTTTTTAAATCACAAACGTCATTATGTATTAAGTCAAGGGGTTCCATGTTTCTTTCTATTGAATGGAAGTATAATCTTCTTAACTTAACCTCAACGCATATATCTCATTCCACTACGGGAGAGTTAGCCATTAACGACTGAAAATAGTATTTTTAACGTCTCAACAGATATTGAGTCGTTATACGAAGTGTCGGGGGAATTATCACAACTCGAATTTTGTAGAGACGTGAAAAATTACGACTCGAATTTGGTCTACCACCTCTGTCGGACCACTCCGTCGGCCACCTTCGTGGAGCTTGAAGATCCGTCGGCCACCTCCGAACCACCGGAATCCGGCGAGTCTTCTTCTCGACCTCCAGAAGGGGCTTGAAGAACCGAAGGTCCCAGAAGAGGCAACGGTTGATTGTCTTTGTCCTCGAAGTCCATCCCCCGACAGTTCATACTCCCGCCGCCGCCCCATCTCCATTATCTCCTCTACTCCCTTCTACTCCTCCGACCATCCAAAAGACACCATCTCCGCTGCACCTTTTGTGCTGCACAACAATTTCTCATCATGTCCCGCGGTATTTGGCTCCACCATGCAGAATAGCTCGACCGAAGTAGTGCCCTCGGGTTCCCATGGAGAATGTGTAGAAAATAGATGAAAGTTGCATATGCATTGTGAAGAAATCTTTAAGAGCCCAGAGGAGGCCATGCTCAAGGGTGTATTCAACAATCACAGGCAGGCCTCCCTTCTACTCCTCCGTCGTACCTTCAATCCACTACCCTCCTGAAAGCTCTCCATCTCTGGCGCCCAAAATAATTCTTTTAAAATAACGGGGAAGCACAAAATGAATTTTTTTTACGGCTCAATCAAGAAAAAAAATAATTCTTTTAAAAAAAGGATGGCTATAAAAAAGGAGCCGTAAAAAATAATTTAATTTTCTTTTCTTTCGCGACCCTGATATTTGAGTCGTGAAAAATATTTTTTTTATAGCTGAATAGTGATTGATCCATGAAAAATAGCGATTGAAAAAAAATAAATTCTTTTAAAAAGAGGACAACTCAAAAAAGGAATCGTCAAAACTTTTTTTTTATTTCGCGACTCTCACATTTGAGCTGTGAAATATATATATATATATATATTAATAAAATGGTGGTCATTCAAGATTGAGTCGTGAATAATCAGATAAATAAATTATTCACGGCTCAATAGTATTTGAGTCATCCCCGTTGAGTCGTTATCTCACCCTTCTTCCGTAGTGATCTCAAAAGTAGAGGTATGATTCTTATTAATTAATCTTTGCAAGTTGTCATACATATCATTTCAAAATGTATCAAGTCATAGATTAGGAGATTGAATCAAGTAAGCAGAATAAATACTTTTTTTATTCTTGTTCATTTTTTGCCTAATAATCATTACATTCATCTTGAAAATTCCCCCACATTCATAAACCTTACCCACATAAAGATCATTCTTAGTCACTTAAAATTTATCAGACTCAAAACACAAGACGAAAATCATACTTGTTGAGTAGAGACCTTGACACCATGTTCCTATGGAGGTCACCTCCTTTTCCAAAGTCATTTTCAGAATAATACTTTCCTTACCCTTTACCTTCGACGAGGCGGAGTTGCCCATTTAAGAACTCCCTAAATTAACCACCTCAAAGCTGAAGAACGTATCTTTGTCTGAGCTGGCATGCTTAATGGCGCTTGTGTCCACCTACAACTTTCATAGATGGAAATCAACCATGTTCACCTCAAACACCACTACAAACAGGTTAATATCATTAAGGTCTTCGCTGATTTTCTCCACCATGCTGCTTGCCTTCTTATTAGAAAACTATAAGCAATAGATTTTGGTATATATTTCCAAAATTATACCATGATCCTTTAAAGAGTTGAGGATCTTTCGACCCTGATTTGTTCAACATTCCACTATGAGACCCTAGATTAAACCTTTTCTCCTTCATTTTCTTCTGATTGCTTTAAATCCATGTCTAATCAAACTATGATTGTGCTCCAACACATTAGCTTTGGTGGAAGTTGTCGTGTTTAGTGGGTCGATTGAAGTCCTCGTGCAACATTTAGGCGCTCTAGCACATATTGATAATCTAAAGCAACTCAAGCATTGTCATCTTATTTCGCTTATGATTCAGGTAACCCTTGAAAACATGCCCCGGTGGCGGTAACTTCTCAATAGCACATGTCTCCTACAATGCCTCAACGAGTTCAATCTTTTCAATATGGATACTCTAGAGAATCAGTTGAAGATTTGTTACTTGTTTCACACTTGGTTTAGTATCCACCATTTTAAATTTAAACAGGCAGCTTACTGGAATTTCTTCATTCAAGCATCCTTGGACTCATGTTTATGTTCCAAGACATCTCATGCACAACTTCATTGTGGTCTTTATTTTAGTGTTACAACGAATTTGATAAACAATTCATCACATAATGTGTGCATAGATAGTCAAAATAACTCCATGCTTCCAAAGCTAAGAATAACCTTGGTTTGTGTCCTCTTTAAATAAGTTGTTTATTTGTTAAGAATTTATCCAAGTCTAGAGGGGTCAAATAAAATTTCATCTCATAGTGTCACCTCTTGAAGTTGGACTCATCGAGGTTCTCTAGTTCTTAAAGCATGAACAACTCTTGTTGGACGAGATATGGTTAATCCCTCGGTTAAGCTCCCAATCTTGATCGTTGCAATGATGAGGGCAGTCAAAGCCAAACCTCCCCTAGCAGATGGGACATCCGTCACTTGAGTCAGAGTGCTAGTACTAATTTCAATATCATTGTTCGCAACTATAAATATTTCGAACAACAAGTTCTTATAAAAATAAATATCTTAAAATTGTTAATAATAACAATATGAGAGACTAAATTGTAATTTGATACACTCAAATTGCAATAAAGTTCACCTATAAATCTAATGTAACCCTTAAATCAATTTGATTTAATTTTCCAAACTGAAATGTATAATTTCAATGTAAAATCATAAAAACCAAAAAAAAAAAAAAAATAATCAATAAAAATGAGAAATTCATGTATTTGTTTACTGGCAAAAAAGTAGTAAGTTTCGATAAATCAGGATAAGCCCTAGGGCCGACAATAGTGCGGTGAAAACTCAAAAAACATGATTATAACCGTCATATGTTTTATATAGTTAACTGTACCATTATGGTGTGGTGCGGTTATGGTGATGAATTTTCTACCTGTAATGGTTATGGATAATGTTATGGTATTTTAGTCATGTTCATGGTTATAACCATGGTTATTATATAACATAATAATGATTTAATATTATTATATTAGTAAATACTAATAACATAAGTATGATTTTCACTTTTACATTTCACGAATTCATAATTTTAGATAAAATGGAGTTGAATTATGTTAATGTTAAATAGTAGTAGTGTTAAATTTTAATGATACTAATGTTGAATGATATTAATTAGTCTTAAATATTTTTGTTGTTTGTGACATAACCTTATGTATTTATTAAAATAACATTCATGATATTATATTTCACATGTGGTAATAAATATGGGTAACGATTAAAATTGTAGTTAATAACCATGGTTATGAATATGGTTATGTTATTGAAAATTGTTCATGTAATAGTTATGATATGCAATTTAAAAATATGGTATAATTATGGTATTTAATTTGTCATACTCATACCATACTCTCTAGCCTTCACTAGTCCTAATAAACCCAAAGGTTCCAAATGTGCAAATTAATTCGTAATTTGCGTAACCCTATACATGGGGAGCCTCTTATTTAGGAAGTCCTTATATTACATATATATGTTCTACTTATATATATTGCCCAAAATCCTTAGAAGTACTCTATACCATACATAATTCTACTGTTATTTTTTCCTTTTCGCTTTTTCCATTCACTTTCTTAAGTTTGATTTAAATTATTTACCTTGTTTACAATATTAACCCAAAAATGCACTAAGTCCATTTTCTAACATTAATGTTATTTTCTTACAAACTATTTTTCAAGATAATTGACACCATTTTATTCTTAAAAATGTCCAATTTCCGATCACATTTATTTTAAAATCATACATACTTCACTATATATTCTAGGAAATTGTATTTTCACGTTGATGTTTTTAGGGTAAAGTAATTTTTTAATTATTTATCTTTGATTAATATTACATTTTAATAATTAATATTTGATTAATATTAAATTTTAATAATTTAAATTTTATTATTATTAAATAATTACATACGAATGTGACTACTTAATTATTTCATTAATAGTTAAAAATAATTAGTATTTAATTTTGTTTTCTTGTAATTTATGTTTTACAAACAAGAAAAACATATTTAATATTGCATGTGTCATTTTTTTATTTAATATTAAACTAATAAATGACTATTTTATCCATCTCCACCGACCCGTTCTCTTCTTTCCTAATGATGTGTACTAATGATGTGTTTGACTTCGCATTTAGAAGTGTCCATGAATATTGATGACTTCAAAAATTCCTAGCAAGTTCTATATAGGGTGAAACCGGACCGGTCGAATCAGTTTTTTTTACTATTTTGATCATGTATTTATATTTTTTTACCTGATTTTCTTTTAAAACAAGTCTGACCAAAAAACCGTGTACGAAAAAATAAATCGTCCATTTGAATTTTGGATCGGTTTTTTGTTTAAACCGAAAAATTAAAAAAACAATATACATCTAAAACCAAAATAAGTATTCCAAATCAAATTAAACAACAAAATAACTCGATTTAACAATGTTTACATAATTTTTTACTAAACCGATTAAACAACTAAAATAACTAAATTATTATTAGTTTGTATTCATTGATTACCTATATAAATACTAATTAATATAACACATAAAATTATATACATATTAACGGTCGGATCAGACCCCACAGTCTTTTAGACTCGTAGACCGAACGGTATAAAAATCTGAATCAACCTAAAACAAATCAACCCTAAACTGAACGATACATTTTTGGGCCAGTTTTTTCGATTTAGCTCGTTCGGACCACCCAAATTTTCCTTTCAACCCTAGTTTTGTGTTCTTCATCATCATTATTATCATTTTCTTCAACTAAATCATCACATTTATAAGGCTTAGTGGTTTCATCTTTCATCCATAATTCTTTTCAAGTTGAAAGTCTCCTTCAAATCTCAAACTACTGTAATAGCCGTTGATCAAAGTGTTGAAACTAATAGCAGTAGGAGCCAAATCTCATTTTGGCATTTCATCAAACAATTTGTATGTCTTATTCAGGTTACCCTCCTTAATTTTTTTTTTTTATCAAAATATTGAAAATCATAAACCTTGGCTTCAAAGTCGACTTCAAAGCCAGCTTCAAAGATCTCAAGATAGAAACCCCAAGCCGGATCAACAGGACAACTCAAATACTATTTAGTCATGAATAATTCATTTATATGATTGTTCACGGCTCAAACACTATTAAACCGTCATTTTATGAAAAACAAAAAGAGAAATTATTTTTCGCGGCTCATATGTGAGAGCCACGAAATTTATAAAAAAAAACACAAATTGTGTGCTCCTTTTTTTAGCCGTCATTTTTTTAGCCGTCCTTTTTTTATTTTCTCTATTTTTCATGGCTCAATCATTATTGAGCCGTGAAAAAAATTAAAATTAAAATATTTTTTAAAACTCATTTTTTGTTTAGCTGTTCTTTTTTTCAAGGAATTAATATTTGTTTAAACTATTTTTCACGGCTCAATCACTATTGAGCCGTAAAAACAATAATAAAAATATTCAAAACTTTTCGTTTTCCCGCTCCTTTTGTCTTCTTCCATCTTCTTCAACGTTCCAAAGTTTTCTTCTTCACTATTGGAGGAAGCTTTCCCGCCGCTCCAAACCTTCCAAAGTTTTCTTCGACTAGAGGAAGCTGAGGAGCTCAAGTGTTCCTCAGCTTAAACCCAAAAGTCACTCTTCGCCACCCCACCGCTACTCTTTGTCAACGTCTCTGATGTCTGCTCTCCGTTTCTGGAGCTATCAATCTCCGTGTGCGAAGTTAAAGCTGCCTCGCTGAAAGTATAATCCTCAAAGGGGAAATTGAGCTTAGCACGGGGACAACAGAACTCCATGGCGGCTCTATCGTAAGCTCGAGAAGCTTCCTTTACCGTAGTGAAGATCCCTAACCAGACCCGTGCGGCCTGCCGTGGGACTCTAATCTCCCCTGCCCATTTCCCCCACAGTCTCTGCCTCACGCCTCTGTAATGCTTGTTCTTCGATTTGGACGACCTTCTCGAGGTTGTGAAAGGCATCATCTGTTCTTCCGTCTCAAAATAGTTGCAACCCAGACAACCAAGTATGTCTCACTGATCGTAGGTTACGGGATCCAATGACAGCTTCGGGTAGCCGAAGTAGCTGGGGTAAAAGCCGTCGCTAGAGGATGAGTTATAGGAAGCGCCAGAGACACTGTTAGTGAGTAGTTGGGGCTGAAGAAGACTCGTCGACGACATGGATGATTGGTTGGGCTGAAGAAGACTCAAGGGGACGGTGGATGATGGACGGTGTTTGGAGAACATCCGGCGGTTCAGAGAACCTACAAGAAACTAAAAAGTATGCATATAGTTTTTTTTAAATATATATATTTTTGAAGGCTCAAATTTAATGAGCCGTACAAAAAAAGGAATTAAAAAAATAAAAATATTTTCCACGACTCTTTTTTATTCAGCCGTTCCTTTTGCGTCTCTGTCCTCTTTGAGCTATCATAAATGTGACGACACTTAATATGACGTCTCATTTTTATTGAGTCATTGTCGGACTCCAGATTCGATTTTCCTCGAATATTTTTTGAAAAATACTTTTATTTCTGTTTCACTCGAAAATGTCGGGTCTTGGCGAGCGACAGGTACAGTCGAACGAGGTCATCAACTGAACCAAAAAGTGAAAGAGTCACCACTGATTAATTAAAAGATTATCGGAATCCTAAAATTTATCTAGGGTACATGGTGTTAACATCCTAGGGATTGGAAATGTCTACGTCCAGAGAATTGACTTCGAGGTTTGATTACGTCTTAAGGGCTCACGAGCCATAATCTGTCCTTTCAGTACTTTAGTTTGCTTATGAATTTATTTATTTTACCCATTTAGCTGAATTGTCCATTTTGATCATGCTTGGCTAAAAACAATTACATGCGTTTTTATAAAAAACAAATAACTAAACCATATACAAACATTGTTTTTAGTTAATTTCAAATAAATAAACAAGAGAGAAGAAAATTAATTGAGCTCGAAAAAAAGTGGTTTAACTTTGGAGTCATTCTAAACATGTCAAAACATGCACGAATGATTTTGAAGATATTAAGTACGTTGGACCAATTTGTAACACTTTGAGAAGTCATGAGATTTTCATAAACGTTTAGGGACCAAAAAGAAATTATTTGAAAATTCGATCTGTATTGGAAAGATTTTTAAAAAATTGCATAAATGCCCCAAACGTTTCTAGTTTTGTTTATAACACTTGATAAAGTCCCAGAATGACCCGAGAGTCCAAGGACTGAGTTGTAACCTTCATCAAAGTTCAGGGATACCTTCACCCGAGGTCCAGTTTTGAAAATATTTATTTATCACGTATAGATAATATATATATATATTATACATATACATGTATATAGTATAGAGATAATATATATATTATCACACACACACATATATATATAGTATTACATAGATATATAATATACGTATATAAAGCCTCAATTTCATTCACATTAGAAAATACTAATACAATATTGAATAGGAGGGAGATATACCTAAAGCATTACCGTACGAGAAACCGAGACCAATAATTATCGATATTTTTCACTCACTCTTACTCTCTATTTTTTTTCTTGTTCTTCTTCAGCCTTCGACCATTCTTCTCAAACCGAAGCTCTCGACCTTCCCCTCCTTCCTTTTTTTTCACGAAGCCTTCCCTCTTTCTTTTATAGAAATCTAGGTTCTTATTTTATTAATTTATATATATATAATATGGAAGCTTTCGGTGCAAAATGAGAAACATTGCCATGTGGCCATGTTCCTATGACCGAAGGCTACGGTCATATATATATATTTCTATCTCGAATTCTCTCGGCTTGGTTACTCGCGTACGGTATTTTACCCCGAGCCAAAATCAGGTGTTTATAGTTGCTTATCTTTGAACATGTGCTCATGGAAGTGATCCCATGAGTGTGTGCTCAAAGACAAACAAGTGATTTTAGATCCTCTTTATTCATTATTTACATAGTAGACAAACATCATCACACAATTTTCGGAAGCTAGACACCTATAGGTCCTGCTCGTTCACGATGGTTTACGCACATTGAGCGCATAAACGCTCATCAGCTTGTGACTCCCAAAAGATGGATACCTACATGTCCTGGTCGTCTAGTATGACTTGTGGAGGTTGAACACCTAAAGGCTCCGCTTGTCATCTTGTGATTCGTTGGGTATGACTTGCGGAAGCTGAACACCTAAAGGCTATGCTCATCGGCTTGTGACTCGTTGGGGATGACTTGCGGAGGCTGAACAACTAAAGACTCTGCTTCGGCTTGTGACTCTCAGAAGTTGAACACCTACAGGTCCTGGTCGTTGGGGATGACCTGCGGAGGTTGAACATCTAAAGGCTCCTCTCGTCGGCTTGTGACTCCCAGAAGTTGGACATGTATAGGTCATGGTCGTCGAGTTTTGTTTTGGTCATCAACGAGTTGGAGGTTGAGATTTTTTTTCCAGAAGCTTTCATGAGGATGACTTGCGGAGGTTGAGGGCCTCATGACCCCATTTGTCGGCATGTGACTCCCAAAAGGTGGACACCTACAAGTCCTAGTCATCGAGGATTTTTTTTTTGCCATCAACAAGCTAGAGGTTGATGATGTTTTCTGGCCAGAAGCATTGTTGAGGATGACTTGCAAATGTTGAGCACCTCAAGGACCCGTTCATCAGCTTGTGACTCCTAGAAGTTGGATATCTACAGGTCCTGGTTGTCGAGGATGACTTGTGGAGGCTAAACACCTAAAGACTCCGCTCGTCGGCTTGTCATTCACTTTAGTGCTTAAAAAACTTGGTTGATATGTCTGACTGCTTGTGCAGACTTCTCGACATGTTTTCTCATTAATCGACTTTGGAGTCCTTGATGGAGTTCGCTAAAGTCATTCATGGTACGCCCACAAGGTGTATCCATGCAAGTTGTTGAGAAAACTCAAATTAATGTCGATCACAACCTCTCTTTATTGCTACTGTGGGAAACACTTTCGTCCACATTTGAGCACTTTTTGATTTTTTTAACCTATCGGTTCCCTTAATTTTTGCCTAGGTTACCACTTTGGATTTTCAACCTAGCAAGGATTTGATTCCTCTTATTTTGCCATGATCCCCATTTTTAGGGATTTTTAATCATGCCCTTCTTCCCTAAATTTTTCCTAAACTGCCCTTTTGGGTTTCGATTTAGCGAGAATTTTCTCTTATTTTTTAAGGTTTGCTTTCTGGTTACGAGCTCTTAATTTTTTTGACTGCGTCAATATTGATTGGACTGGGAAGTTCTTTGTTTTCCATGCCAGTGAGGATCATGGATCCTCCGCTGAATATCTCTTTGACGACATATGACTCTTCATATTTAGGCACAAACTTGCCGTGAAAATCTGAACTGACTTGAAGGAGTTTTTTGTCTCTTAATTTTCTATCATTTTGCTACTTTTTTTTTTACTGAACCTCTCGGTTTCCTTAATTTTTGCCTAGGTTGCCCTTTCGGGTTTTCAACCTAGCAGGGATTTTCTACCTCTTTTGCCATGATTGCCCTTTCCAGGGATTTTTAATCATACCCCTCTTCCCTAAACTTTGCCTAAACCGTCATTTTGGGTTTTCGATTTAGTAGGAATTTTTTTCTCACTTTTGTAGACTCGAATTATGGTTACGAGCTCTTTAAGGATTTTTTGACTGCATCTATATTGATTGGAATGTGGAGTTCTTGGACGTCCATGTCGGTGACGATCATGACTCCTCTGCCGAAAGTCTGTTTGGCAACATAAAATCCTTCATATTTTAGGCACAAAATTACCCTGAGAGTATGGATTGACTCGAACAACGTTTTATGAGAATTATATGGGTCGCTTGCAATTATCTTAGGTACATCTTCATGTTAAATGCACGAGTCAAGCGTTAATGGTACAATTGCCCGTGGCACAGCGCGATGAGTTGTCTTTCATCATGAGGTTCAATTGCTCGTATCTGCATCTCGCCCACTCTGACTCGTCCATCTCTGCCTCAGAAAGGATCCTAGCTGACAGGAATTCTACTTCAATTGACAATACGACTTCAGTTCCGTAAACAATGGAGAATGGGGTTGCCCTTGTTGATGTCCGTATTGAGGTCATGTATGTCATGACTGCCCAAGGCAGCTTATTGTGCCAGTCTTTTAATTGTTGCTTCCATTGCGCGATTCATTTGTGGGCAACATGGAGTTAAGTTTTTATACTTGATCTTAAGTTGGTCACACAACCCATCAACCAACTTGTTATTCAGATTTCTGGCATTGCCGGTGATGATTGACTTCAACACCCCATGGCGCACGATGATGTCCTGGTTGATGAAAAGTTTAATGACATTTGTCGTTATTGACGCCAGGGTAATAATCTCTACCCCCTTGTGAAGTAATCGATTGCAATCAATATGAAATGATGACCACTGGACACCTTCGGGAAAATCATGTCAATTACATTGATGTCCCACAATGAGAAAGACCATGAGGAAGTCATGGGATAGAGCTCGAGCAGTCACGCGTGGATTTGGTATGTGTACACTTGACAGAGGTGATATTGTTAGACATGTTCTATACAGTCCACTGTCATTGTGAACTAAAAGTACCCAAGTCTCGCACGTTTATGTGTGGGTTGCAATAACCTTCATGAATTTCTTCCATTAGACACTCAAATTCTTTAGCATTCACGCATCTCAAATGGGTATAGTCGGACCACTAGGAAGTAAATTGCAAGTCATTCCTCGCATGACCATTCAGTCATTTTCTTGTGGCGTTCTCTAGGAACTCCGTACGCCAGTTTTTTTTATATCAGTGAATCATGGTTGACCGTATGATTCTTCGATTGTACAGCAATAGGCTGAAACATCTTTGAATTTGATCTCTATTGGCAGTTTTTGGTTTCCCAGAGAAATTTTACTCATGGGTGCGAGCGTTGCCAATTTTTTTGTACGAAAGGATGCTAATAAGAACAAAAGGTGATCGCTGGTCTGCTTCTTTTCATCGCAACTTTCATGCCCGTGGTGACAAAGTTGCTAGCGTCAACGTTGTTGTTCCTCCATGGGTTTCTCCACTCTTTGGTGAATCCGATCAGTAGGAAGTACTCCTCCTTGCTGTGACCAAACTTTCTATAGTGTCTACATTTCATGCCTTTCCAATCGACGCCGCCACCATGAAATGCTTTTGTCAACAATGGTGTCTCTCTGCATCGGCAACGACGTCTCCCCTGCTGTCAACAACGACGTCTTTCTCGGATCAACAATTGTGTAACCCCTGCAGGAGTCAATAACAACATCTTCCCCGCGTCAACAATGGTGACTCTCCAGCAATAGTCAACAACGTCGTTTGTCGCGTGTCAACAAATGTGTCTCCCCTGCGTCAACAATAGTACCTCCATGATACAAGCATTGACAACGACATCTTCCTTGCATGCGTCAACAACGGCATCTCCCCGCGTCTGCTTGTGTCTCCTCGGCAAGAGTCAACAACGGTGTCTGCGTTGTGTCAACAATGACGTCTCCCCTGTGTTGACAACAACGTCTCTTCAACTCTATTTAAGTCGCCTCTGCTTTAGCTCGATCGAACGACAGGATGGTATTTTTTTTTTATCTCGTTTAGTCTGCAAAAACCAGCCTTCCCTATTCCGGTGACCGATTGTGGCATGGTGGTGTGGGTCGGTTTGACTCTGATTGTCACTTCCTCTAAGTGAAGGTATCATAGAAGTCGGACCCGATTCTGGTGTTAGGATCCTCGATGTCCCTCCTTGCTACGGGTGTCATTACTTGTGTCCATTCCCTTTCTAACTGGATATTCGAATAAGTCGATTCCACCACAAGTAACGAGTTTTATCAGTGTAAATCTTGTTTTTTGTGATCATATTCCTCACTCAATGCATTCAGGAATTGATAAAATTTGCTATCCACTTATTTTGTGTTCCAATTTGCAATGTCGTCTGGGTCAGCTGGTAGATTATGATGACAAAAAGGAAGAGCTGATCGATTTGCTATTTGATCGAGAATTAATGTATCTAATACCATGTTGAACATACTAGGCGTTGTAATTTTAAGTGTAATTGAAAATTTTCCAATCTTCTTTTTTTCTCCTTGCCGCAGCAGCTCATCCATTCGGTTCGGTTGTGGCTTCCTGTTGGCTTCCTCACAGTAAGTACAGATCAGTCGGGCTCCATCGAAGAAGACAGTAACTTTTAGGGAATAATTCCACAAGTACAGTTTATCCTGAAGTACCTTCTTAAATTGCAACTGTCTCTTCTTTTTGATCAGAACTTTATCGGGATACCTACTGTTAATCTAGGGTCCTGCGATTTCTTTAATAAATATCTCGAGGTACGTAGTTTGTGTTCTCGCACCGAGATCGGGGCGAACCGGTTGAAGAAATCTTGAGATCGAGCTGGAGAGAGGACAATTTCAATTTGATTCTCGAACAATTTACCTATCTTTATTTAGTTGAATCGCAATTTTCCAACACGTTGAATTGAAGAAGATAAAGCTCCTCTAGTAGTAACCAAATCATCGATAACCATTGCTCGTTCACCATGCTGAACAACACCAACATGTATCTCTAAACAGTCGGTCCCGTACTTTAACACGTGCTGTTCTGAGATTACTTCACTTGGATGCTTCTAGGGTTTCCACAAGGGAACGAACTTCACCTGAATCATGGTCCCCTTTGTGCTCTTGAGGTGCTGGAGTTGTCGAATGTCACATGGGTTCATTGAAACCTAATTTTAAAATACCATAGTAAGAAGAATAAATACACAATTGATCATGCATGATTGGTTTTAAAAATGTTGCATGTTTCATTCATTCCATTCGTAGACCTTGATTGCATCTATGGCAAAAAGAAATTTAAAAAATACTTTAAAAGGATATGGCCAATCGAAGTCTAGTTCTTAAGACGTTTCACACGACAACGCATATCGTTAAGTGCATTTGTTGCTTGTTCATTGGTTCGAATGAAGGTCGAGGACGTGCATTTTGAAAAACAAAATATTCGCCTCGTCATTCGTCTGAATTATTCAAGGGTGTCATTCAACTCAGCTACGTTGCCCCCACATTTTTCCAAGGTGCCCCTACATTGCTAAAATGACGGTGGTTGTTTGGGTATATCTCTGATTATCTCCTCCGGGTTGAAAGACGGTCTTGCAACTGCCAAATAGAACTTGTGAACATATTCCATTGTTGTTAATCAACGTTTTCCATATTACAAAAATCATACAAGGCATCAAGGATAGTCCACATGACTTTTTAGTTTGCGAGCTCGTGGACCTCTGCAATCTTATCGTTCACGTATTTATGATTCTCTTTTGCCATGGGTTCCCATATTCAGGCAATTTTAACCGTAGGGGGTTGTATGGCCTTAATGTGAATGCAATGATTTTTTCTTTCATCCTTACCAAAGATGGCGCGTGAAACGTTCTAAGGATACAAGATAGAATGAACAGAACTTACATTTTTTTCCTTTTTTAGAAAAATGCAATGCAAGTGCGAGAATGTGAATTTTATTAGTTAGATTTGTATTACATTTACAGCAGTCTGGAATATTTAATACAAAATGTCAAATCCTATACATGTCATAATATATGGCCAAAACAAAACATATTTACACAATGGGCCGAAGTTCCATCTACAGTTGTTGGGCTGACTTCTAATTCACAACAGTTGGGTCGAATCTTCTTCATGAATTGTAGGTCAATCTTGCATCCTAATACTTAGGCTGAATTCCCATTTACATCAGTTGGGCCCAAAAATTGAAATACACACAAAACAAGTAAAGGTTAAACACGGTGTGTAACTTTGTTCTAAATGGATGTAATTTCTAGGTCCTCTGAACGAGCGGAACTTCACCCCCTATAAAGGATCACAGACCCATTCCAATTATCGAGTTGAGGTTTTTGGATGCGTGTCGGCGGGCCAAACCACTCCGGGCGCATTCCCATACTAAAATGCCTAAGCTCTTCATGTGCTCCAGGTCCAAGCGGGTAATGGTAACCAGCGTGGTGTGTGCAAAACGAGAATTTAAAAAAGTTTTATTACATTTACATTGCCTTCCCGACAAAATTTAAAACTGCAAGTATGAGCAAACAGTCAAAACGGATAGAAAAATATAATATGGCAAAGCAAACATGACAAATTCTAAACCCTCTAAATAGATAAGTCCCCAGTAGAGTCGCCAAATTGTCTGGCGTCGGATCTGACTTTCCCCGGCCCTTTTTTGAAAAAATAAATATTTTTGTTTCGGTTGAAAATGTCAGGTCTGGCGAGCGACGGGTAAGGTCGAGCGGGGTCATCAACTGAACTGAAAAGTGAAAGAGCCGCCACTGATTAATTAAAGGCAAATTGGAATCCTATAATTTGCCTAGGATACATGGTGTTAACATCATAGGGCTTGGAAAGGTCTACGTCCAAAGAACTGAGTTTCGAGGGTTTGATTACGTCTTAAAGGCTTGCGAGCCCATAATCAGCCCTTTCAGTACTTTAGTTTGCTTATGAATTTAGTTTTTACCGATTTTCCCTAATTGCCCGTTTTGATCATGCTTGGCCAAAAAGATTACATGCGTTTTAAAAAAATAAACTAACTAAACCATATACAAACATTTTTTTTAGTTAATTTCAAATAAATAAACAAGAGAATAAAATTAAGTATGCTAAAAAAAAGAGTGGTTTAACTTTAAAGTCATTCTAAACGTGTCAAAATATGCACGAATGATTTTGAAGATATTAAGCACGTTGAACCAATCTGTAATACTTTGAGAAGTCATGAGATCTCCATAAAAGATTAGGGACCAAAACGTAATTATTTGAAAATTAAAGTTGTATTGAAAATAGTTTTTAAAAATTGCATAAATGCCCCCAAACTTTTATGGTTTGGTTTATAACACTCAATAAAGTCCCAGAATGACCCGAGAGTCCAAGGACCAAGTTGTATACTTCATCAAAGTTCAGGAATGACCTAAGTCAGTTTTGAAAATATTTTATATCACATATACATAATATATATATTATACATATATATATAATATATGTATATATAATATATGTATATATAATATATGTATATAAAATCTCAATTTCATTAACATTAGAAAATACTAATACAACATTAAATATGATGGAGATATACCTAAATCATTACTGAACGAGAGACCGAGACCGATAATTATCGATATTTTTCACTCACTCTCATTTTTATTTTTTTTCGCTCTCACTTTCTATTTTTTTCTTGTTCTTATCCCGAAGCCTTCAGCCATTCTTCTCAAACTGAAGCTCTCGGCCTTCCCCTCCTTCCCATTTTTAACGAAGCGTCCGCCCTTTTATAGAAATCTAGCTTCTTATTTTATTAATTTTCATATATATAATAAGGAAGCTTTCGGTGCAAAAGGAGAAACATGGTCATGTGGCAATGTTCCTATGACTGAAGGCTATGGTCACATATATATATATTTCAATCTCGATTTCTCGCGTACGGTATTTTGACCCCGAGCAAAAATCAGGTGTTTACAGTCGTCTAAAATTAACGACTCAGAATATGAGTCGTTAACTATTCTACTTTCAGTCGTTAACCGCATGCTCTCCCGTAGTAGTTGTTCTGGATAGTTCACACTATCACCGCGTATTTAGACAAGAGATGTTCCCTTCTATTCGGTATATCATCGTTATGGTGTCCAACTCGTTAAAATATGTTAATTGATTTTTAGTTTGCCTTGGACGTCATCAATAAAGTAGAATTAGCTACCAAACTAGTAATGCTCTGAAAATCCAAATTAAATTTTTAAAAACAATTGTGTATTTTCACCTTTTCGATCCAGTTTGATCCAATTTTCGCGGAATTTTTATATCAGCAAAATTTTTCTTTCACCTTATCGTTAACACACATAGAAAAGTCTGTCAAACTTAATTGTCAACACACCTCGATAAACGTTCTGAGGGATAAAAATTCTGAAAGCATAAGACTAGTTTATCTACCATCAAATCATTTAATTCCCAGCGAAAATAGCTAAATAATATAAAATTTTATAAAAGTATCAATCAATGTGTATAAGGTATAGTTAGCAACTAGGTGGTGACATTGACGCGCCTCTCCCCCCAAATCCAAAGAACAACCGGTTTTTTAGGGTTCTGCTCGTGATTTCTGCCTTGGCAAATCCAATCAGGAATTGTCCTTGAGCCTTTGACATTTATTGCTTACTACACTCCAAGCCAATCACGTTCATTCACTACTGCAGAAGAGACGTTCCCATGCAAAGATGAAACATGTGCAAAGAAGTGAAGCCAGCAACGTTTAAACCCGTTTCTTCGTCACTATAGTGATTGCCACGCCGGCGACACCCACAACACCGACCAGCAAACTCGATGGAAAGAGGGAACTGACTGTGCTGTACTTGGCGAGGAAGGGACCGACGCGTAGAACCGAGAGTGTGGAGCCATCTCCGACAGCAAAGGAGACCACGAATTTCAGACAGAACGACAAGTCGGGAACAGAGAGCCCCGAATTTCTAGAGCTCACGCAAGCTAGTACGACGAATTTGCAGAACGTAGGCGAGCAGGAGCTAGGCAGTATTTAGCATGAAGTGAAACATAGGGGCACAAGCATCCCGATCAGATCCTGTGTTCCACAAGGGGAAGAAAACTAGCCGAAATCGATATTACCAGCTGAACCAGTGGACCATCGGTTGCATTGCACTTTAACCCTTATTGATCACCCTCTTTTCCACTTGTTCTTGCAGGAAGTTGCCACCTGAGGTGAAGGCGTTGAACCCACGGAGAAGATGCAAATTAGTTCCAGTTCTGGAGGCCCGAAAAAACCCGGGATACAAGCCGTCGATTTGGACTCAATCCAACATGTCCAAAATGAGGAATGGTATGTGGGGAAAGTACTCTCACCAAGGGCATTCAAACCGAACACAATCAGTAGAGTGCTCAGAGCGGCGTGGGCACGATACAGAAAGGTCACAATAACTGAGTTGGAGGAGGGAATAATGTTGTTTGATTTCGAACGATAAGAGGATGCAGTACAAATTCTAGATAGATCCCCGTGGTCGGTGAATGACCATATCCTGAACATTAAGAGATGGGATGGAAGCGTGGGAGTAAAGGAAGTGAATTTCCAGAAGGTAATCTTTTGGATACAAATACATGATCTTGGTTGTGAGAAATTTAGTGATGCAAATGCCTGGAAGATAGGGAATATGATAGGAAAATGCCTAGAAATTGAAAAGCATGTAGGGAGACTAAGCCGTAGTTATATGTGTATGTGTGTTGAAGTGGATGGGAATAGACCTTTGACTGCAGGCTTTAGGTGGAAGAATTTCCAAGGAGGGGATAAATGGGCATCAGGAAAATACGAGAGGTTGTCTGATTACTGCTATGGGTGTGGCATGTTGGGGCACACAACACAATTTTGGAAATCAGAGGTTCAGTTTGGGGAGCACGATCAGAGTATGCCTATGTATAAACCGTGGCTTGTGGGGTGATACCCAAACAAGCTACGGTAAGACAGATAGTAGGAGGGGATGAAGGACATGGGTCACAAGACCGGCAGGGGGGAAGGAGATCATGATTTGATATAATGGCGGAGGTACGGGAAAGGAACCGGGGCAATACAAACATGGGAGGGCATCAAGGAGATGATAAAGCTGAATCAACGAAGGATATGAAACCAAACAAGGCACAATCGAGTGACACCGTGGGGACTTTCCCAATGGTGAGCGAGGAAGAACATATCCAAGGGGCAAATGATCCTTCACAAGCCAACACAAGAGCCATAATCCTCCATGGTAGCCAAGACCGAACTACCCACCACCCGACACTTGGACCAATATCCAAACCGTCACCCATGAAGAGTAACCTCAAACCAAACCAAACACAACTGAGCCTAACACATGCCCACACCACTACCGAACCAACCCACCACCTCCTCACATACCCACCCAAAACCACATACCAACCGGTGTCGAACCCTCCCATATACACATACCAAACCCCCATAGGCATGAACCCAAGAAACCAGTCAATCGAATGTCCCATGCACATAACCCAACCGGTCATCATATACCTACCCGACACTCTAAACCACCACCACCCAACCAACTCAACACAACCGCACCCACCCGAGCTCACCCTACCAATCCAAACATACATTGTGGAGAATCCACCCGACCCCCCCCCCCCCCCCCCACACACACACACACATCACCCACCACCATGATATCAAAACCAACATCCGGACTCAGCCCCTAGTTGGACAAGATGATACTCAAACGAACGGGGGAGGACATGGAGGATCAGCCCGAGCCGAAGCGAACACAGACAACTTCGGGGGAGACCGAGTTGAGAGTACCGACGGTTCGGAAGAGCCCAAGGCGAAACACAAACATGACAAACCCAAACATAAAGAAAATACAACTAAAGAAGCTGAATGGTGCAAGGGCACAAGAATAAGGAAAAGACCAATCAATGGGATCTGGTGTCTGTCCCAAAACAACCACGGGTGATCAATGAGTGCCATTTCATGGAATTGTCAGGATTTGGGGTCTACCTTGACAATTCAACACCTAAAAGACCTCAACAAAAGGTATTGCCCAAACATTATATTCTTAATGGAAACAAAGAATGGGGATACCTACTGCGAAAGGATACGAACGAAGATGGGGATGGATAATACACACTATGTAAGTCTGAATGGTACGTCCGGGGGATTAGCACTATGGTGGAAGTCGGACACGAGGGTTTCGGTGCTGCAAGCCAACCCACATTACCTTGATTGTGAGGTATACATGGAAAACCAAATAACCCCAACATACGTAACATGGATATATGCGTGCACGGATGCCCGAGAGCGGACACAACAATGGGATGCTCTTCGGCACTTGGGAAGAGGAAGGCGAGATGGGTGGATGATTTTAGATGATTTCAATACTATATGTAACCCTCATGTAAAATAAGGAGGTAGGAGGAAATCTCAAAGACAGATGGATGAGTTCAAGTCATTGATAGAGTATCTTGGTATGGAGGATTTGGGAGCTCACGGAAATGCTTTCATATGGTGTAACAATCGGGGGGAGCGGATAAGATAAGTGAACGCCTAGACCGTGTGTTAATAAACACGGAATGGGCAGCCCGATATAACCAAGGAAGATGCATAAACGAACTAGCCATTGGGTCGGACCACCTACCAATGGTGGTCCAACTCAAACAACCACAGAATAGGGCAAGAAGATCCTTCAAATTTGAGGCAATGTGGCTTGAAAACCCGGAATGTAAGAAGGTAATCCAAGAAGCGTGGGAGAAACAAACAACGGTAAGAGAAATCCAAGGTGTGTACAAGAAGTTACATAATTGCCTAATCAATCTCACCAAGTGGAGCAAGGTCTGTTTCAGCAATAACATGCTCGAGATCACAAAAATGAAGGATGCCCTAAGACGAAAAATGCAAGGGTGAATGGATGACAATGCGATCCAAGAAGAGAAACGCCTAAAAGGTAAATTAAGCAACCTTTGGAAGAGGGAGGTGACCTATTGTAAGCAAAGGTCAATAGTGAAATGGCTTAGGGATGACCGATTGCGGGGTACCACGGGGGAGTGGATAGAGGACGAAGGGAGAATAGTCTATGAGCTATATCGATACTTTGGGAAAATGTTCACAGTGGAGCACACTGAGCCAGGGGATGAATTCCTTCGGCATATCCCAAACCAGATTACCCACAAGATGAATGAGAATCTGACTCAGGAGGTGACGGATATGGAGATAAAGGCATCCACATGTCAATTAGGGGGATCTCGCGCGCCGGGTCCAGACGGTTTCCCGGGTTTGTTCTACCAAAGGAACTGGAACACTGTGGGGGCAGACGTCATCACCGCGGTTAAGTCTTTCTTCAGAAAAGGTACCCTTCTTAACCATCTAAACAATACTGATATAGTGTTGATTCCAAAAGTGTCAAACCCGATGAGTCCCACAGATTTTAGGCCAATACGCTGTTGTAATTTCTGGTATAATATCATATCAAAAGTGTTGGTGAACTGGTTAAAGATTTATCTGTTAGAGCTTATTACTCCTTTCTAGAGTGCATTTGTCTCAGGTAGACACATACAGGATAACATCATGGTCGCCCATGAAGTTTTCCACCACCTGAACATGAACCGTAGTGACAACAAGACTGAGTGTGCACTGAAGATTGATATGCAAAAGGCCTATGATAGAGTGGAATGGGAGTTCCTAATGACAACACTAAGAAAACGAGGTTTTGCAGAAAAGTGGTTGGGATGGATCAATGAATGCATATCGACAACCACTTACCAAGTGGTGGTCAATGGGGAGCGGACACATGCCATATCACCGACACGAGGAATCAGACAAGGAGACCCCCTCTCACCATACCTTATCATTCTACTAGCGGATGTCTTATCTCGTAGAATGGAAGGGGTAGCGAGGGAGGGAACCATTCAGGGGATCACCCTAAGGAGACAGTGCCCAGAGCTACACCACCTGTTCTTTGCAGACGACTCCTTGTTCTTCATCAAGGGCACACCAGAGAATGCTAGTAATCTTTGGAGGATCCTGGACTCGTACTGTCAGGTATTAGGTCAACGGATAAACCAAGACAAATCGACACTTTATTTCAACAAGGGGGCCGAACCACAGGTAAAGAAAGAGGTGGAGGATGCCCTACACATAAAGAGCACGGGTGACCCAGGCAAGTACCTAGGCCTACCATCAGTCTAGGGAAGTTCAAAACGGGAAGCCCTCTGATCACTCAAATCGATAATCAGGAACAAGTTGGGAGGATGAAGACAAAAAACTCTTAACCAAGCCGGGATGGAGGTACTCACTAAGGCCATTATTACAGCGATACCTACGTATGTGATGAGTGTCTTCCGCCTACCCAAGACATGGTGCTCGGAAATTGATGCATTGATAGTGGATTTATGGTGGGGGCAAACACATGGAGGGAAAGAGAACTCATTGGAGAAGATGGGAGATCCTAATAAAGTCTAAAGAAAGTGGGGGTTTGGGTTTTAGGGAGCTCCAAAGTTTCAACACGGCTCTCCTCACAAAAATGGAGAGTCGAGTCATGACAGAGTCGAATACGATATGTGCATAGGTTCTAAAGGGGTTGTATTTCCCAAGGTGTTCCTTCCTCGATGCAAAAAAGGGAGGCCGAGCGTCATGGGGATGGAGTAGTATAGTACATGGCCGAGACATTATGAAGGAGGAGGGCATATGGATGATAGGCACGGGAGAAAACATCTGAGTCTTTGAGGACCCATGGATACACACAAAGGAGAGTAAAAGGGTGAATGAGGAGACAATGGTGGAGCACAGGGTAAATCTAAGAGTGAAGGACCTACTCCTCCCAAACGTAACATGGAATGAGACCCTCGTGAGGAACATAGTTGACCAGGACGATGCAACCCACATACTTAATCTACCACTATCGAAAGAAGGGGGCATGGATAGATATATATGGCCACATACGAAGGATGGGAACCCACAAGTCTGTTCGGTCTACCATAAGGTACGAGAGATAAACGAGCAAATACCTAGACTGAACCCTACATACCGAGGTACATTTTGGAAGGAGATTTGGAGAGCAAAGGTAATACCGAAGGTCAAGAACTTTGTTTGGCGACTAGCAACAAATGCCATAGCCTTCAAAATGAATATGATACGGAGGAAGATGAACGTTACACCGAACTGCCCCATATGCGGCGAGGTAGAAACACGGGAGCAAATGATCCTAGAATGTGGATGGACGGAACAAGTTTAGCTCGACACTATAGGGATACAAATGGACCGACCGAACCAGATGGATGTGGTTGAATGGCTTGTGCACCGAAAGGAGGAGCTGCGCGGACGAGGAGCAACATTCGAGAGGAGGTGGGCCCAAACACTACTCACGTGGCGGCGTTCGAAGCAAAACAACCAAATCTGAGGGTCGTTGTATGGGAGATCAAGCAAGCTTTCGAGGAACACCAAAGGGCAAGCCGAACACAACAACTACCCCAAGAGCAAGCTGTAGGACCGAACCAACAATGGGTACCACCAACGGTCGAAACGATCAAGATCAAATGTGTTGCCTCATGGTGTAAGGAGACACATAGAGCTGGAATAGGAGTGGTGGCACGGGACAAGAACGGGAAGATCATGGGCGGAATGAACCGGAGACTAAGGAGCGATGACATTGATTCGATGGAGTTAATGGCACTACATGGCAGACTACGACTTGCGATTCAAGCGGGATGGAAAAGCATAATCATGGAGACAGATTCACAAGTGGTTCATCACCAAATCATGGAGTGCCCGACACATTGGAGATTGACAAACATAATTCCGAACATCCGACTAATAGCGCGACAAGTCGAACAGGTACAATGACGAGCGATTCCAAGGACGAGCAATGAATGCGCGAATTGGATAGCGAAGCAGACGAGAATGGGAGTGTGTCTTAATGATTGGGTCGAATGACCACCACTACTCTTTGTATGTTTAGTAGCTAATGATATGTTGTACGAACACCCGTGGCGAGTAGTCACGACGTTTTATTTTTTAAAGTAAAGCAATGATTTGATAAAAAAAAAACAAGGTGTATAAGGTGTTGGAGTGGCCGGTGTGTAATTTATACCAATATATCCCAATAAGAAAATGAAGATTATCCAAATAAAAATAGATTTTACTAAATAAATGTTTTTTTTGCCAAAAAGTAAGCTATGTTACAGTAAATCGTTTGTCCAGAACTAAAAGGACACGAGAAATTGCGCATAAATATTATATTATTGACGTTATCATATGCGTTAGGATAAAGTATTATGTTATAATAAAAATAATTATACCTTCCAACGGTACGAAAAATAAAATAATTATAGTCTGTAATGAAAACAAAATTTGACTTTCCGAAATGATAAATTTGACTAATAGGAGCAAATTTTACGGCGATGTCTGTTTTCCTAGGTTTTCGTTTCAAATTGGCCCGCGCAAATCTTTCAAGTTTCATATCATGATTTTTAAGACTGATAATTTCTAACACTAACACGACACGACTAAATGGCATGACAAGATATGTTTTAAAGCGTTTGTCGGTTTGACCTTCACGGATTTCGTGTCTAAACAACTCTTATACGTTTAAACACGATTAATAATTGTGTTTAAACACATCAGATCTGCAGGTATCTGTATAAACACGATTAACTAATCGTGACGTGTATATATGTGTCACGTTTAGACACATTTAGTATAATAATAAATAAAAAAATTATTGAAATACGCACTTACTTTTTAATATTGAACTTTGAAGACTTTATTTTGTACATATGGATTTGTGTAAATATGAATTTGTATATATGTATGTTTTAAAGCGTAAATGACTTTGACCTTAATGGATTCTGTGTTTAAACAATTCTTATACTCTCAGACACGATTAATAATCGTGTCGTGTTTGCGTTTGAAGTTTTTAGACACGTTTAACACTTATCCGTTTAGACACGAGACATTTTTACACACGACACGATTGTCACCCCTAATGGTCTTTCAACCAAACAAACTTGCTTTTCTCATTCTTAAAATATTAAAAAATAATCTTGATAAAATTTGTCTAATTATATTGTTATTCTAACATGTCATAAATGTAGAAAAAGACTCTACTAAAGGCCACATTCATTATGTCAAGCGATCTAGGACTATCAATTTTTTACGCAACACGACACAAACACGAATGGAAAAAATTGTGTTCGTGAAATCATATGACAAAACGATAACACAAAAGTATTTTCGTGTCATGTTCGTATAGAGGTATCAGAACACGACACACACAATAATACAATATTTTATTTTTGTCAACTATAAAGTTAAACTTGAAAGTCTATTTTTTAAAATTAGTTTTCTAAACAAGTATTATTTAATAGTTTTTAAAAGTTTATTTAAATATTTAGGGTTTGTCGATTTTAAGATACACGGAATATGACGACGACCGAAAGATTCCAAGTAAAAAATAAAAATAACTATAAAAAATATTCATATTTCTTTGTATTATCATATTGGAATTTAAAAAAGGAAATAACTATCTTATTTATAGATTTAAAACCTTAGATGAATATTTAAATGAATTGGGTGTGGAAATTACAAAGCAATTTCAACCAAACATGGCAGTACAGACATTTGTTGCTAGTCGTAAGAAGAAAGAGCAGATGGCCAACTTATTCTACATACTATACTAGTATGAGCTATTTTTTAATATTATCCTTTATAACTCGAAGTACCTGCAATATTATGTTTTTTTCTCCAATTATTATCTTACAAAAATAAAACATTCACAAGCACAAACGTTAATTTGAGAACTTCATTTATGGTCGTACATTCGATGATCTGCTTACAATTGACCCCCAAAGTTTATATATACTCCTTTCCTTCGCCACTATACGTTACTAGGAATACCCAAACATTTAACCCTAGAATCATAAAAGTTCCTCTATGTTAAAGTTTAGGTTAAAACACTGATGTGTGGATGTGGTGGTGGGTGGGGGATGAATTCTACCTACAGCCTGCCACTATACATACACTTTTGAAACACAATTAATCCTACAATCTACAAAGATTATCAAATAAATTACTAATTTGAATACTTTTTTTATTTTTTTTTCATAAATGTATGAAAGAAAAGAATCATGGAAGCGAACTATATATATATGATTAAAATAAAATAAAAGTTTTGGAAAATCGGGATACATGCACGAGAAATAGTACGTTAAAACGACAAACAACGTTATACGAATTTATACTTACATCGGTCGGTAAATCGACGTGCGGTAGCGGAAGCATGCGAGATCGTCGGCGGTTCGGAGTCACGGCGGGGGCGTGCCGTTCGGAAGGATACGTCACGTGATCGGAACGCACCTTAGGTTTCCACAGAGGATTACCCAAAGATCGGACTAGAGCAACTTCGTAGGATTTTCGGAAGTGTAACAATCCCTATTCTATATCTATTATATATATATATATATATTGTATTAATATGTGCAGCCAAAGGGGTCCTTTTATAGGCCCCAGGGAAGTTACAACATTTGTAACTTTACACTTTAGTCCCCGATCTTTTTACCGCTTGCACTTAGCACCCCATATGGGTGCTAATTTCCTACATCTATGTAAGATTACATACTCTATACACCTCGTACGTCTTTCATACAGGGTCTCCTCTGTGCGACCGGCATACTTCGTGAGAGTTAGTTGTTGTATATCTGTTAGGAGTATGCAACCTCTCATTAGGGTCAGCCTGCAATAATAAAGTATGCTTTGTACCCTAGATAGTCGAACCTCATTTAGGTATCTATAAAGATCTCATTAGTCATATATTGTATTCACAATCATAATGCTAAATCATGATTGGTTAACCGATGAACATAATTCTTAAAAGAGATTTCGTTGACAATCTTCCTCTTCTCACGATCCTTCAAACACTAACTCGACTCGTTTTTCTAGACATGTTCATCCTGGTCCAATCTGTGAACATGACCATCGGGCAACATACTAAGCTAGAGAACATCGTGTCAGGTCTCAAGTCTCTAATCGGATTCATGAGGGCACATAATTTGGAACATTTCAAGGATCCTTGGGTCTCACACTACAACAAGTTGAGATCGTGTTTGTGCAAACCCGTGGTCGTTTAATAGCACACGTAGTATGAAAGACGTGTTACAACACCCTTCTCCTTTGCTCATGGAGTGTATGTCATTTGTCATAAAGACGGCGTTGTGCATATTTTTGTCTAAATACTGTGTGCATCTAAACCAGAGTTCATCAACTCCCATCCTGCTCATAAGGAAACTACTTGGAAGTAATATTCCATTAAAGTTATCAATGACCTCATATTAATGGCCAGAAATTTTATCGATGATCTCATTTCAACAGTCGACTTGTGAATTTGAGTAGTTAGCTCTCAAATCATCCACTTTACGATTTTCGACTCGAAATCCTGTCTCATCTCCATTTATCACATAGACGCGACATTACTAAGACGCGGAGGTGGTTACTCGTGTGAGTGAGTTTACCTAAAGTTTACTCGACATACATTTCTAATACAAATCATGAATGCACTAATCAATCATTATAAACATGTGTGTATTCAAATCAAACTTATTGATCAAAATGAACAATGTGATGTGATTAATCTCATTGGTGTATGCAACGGTCGTTACCATTTGCTTTATTAAGAAATTTTTTTGAATGAATTCATCCCTATATAAGGGTTTTCACAGGCTTATCTGTTTTATCCATCTTTTGTTGATTACTAATTCACGTCATTTTTCTTGCATGTCACCATGCCTTATGTATAGTATGGTCTTTTGAATGTTCTATCATCAATAGGATCCTTTTGGAAATATATGAAAACACAAATATCAGTAGACAAACACTGGATAATTAATGTGCATCATCTACAATACTTGTAGGAACCTATTATAGACCAAACTAAATTCAGTTGTTGGTGCGAGAGCCACTCACTTAGCTTCAATCGCCTATAGTAAAATTCTTACTCATTATCGCTTATTGAATTAGATGGCCATCTCTAGTAAGAAATATTATCCGAAATGTCTTAACTCCCACTAGAAAAAAAAAATTTCACAACATTCTATCATACACATATACACAATGCTTCAACAACAATTAATTATGTGATCCTTGAACATCAAATCAAGTCGAGTCATATACCTGATTTGGTAGTTGGTCTAGTACATGTCACAACATGCATACAACTTCTAGCTGAGCTCATCTTTAAGACACTTGACGCATTATGTCATGAATTTTAGATACAAGAGTTTTAAACGAGTAATACTTTAATTGATCACTTAGGGACTCAATTTTCAAGATACCTCTCTCGGAATCTTAATTCCAAGAATACATTACTATTTACTCTTTAATCATCAATTAGGTCTTATCCTTTATCGATCAACTCAGTAATTTCCCAGCATATACTATGTGTCATGACACTTGTACATTGCAAGATCTTGTGGATATTTCAGTAACGAACTTATTCCATAGTTTCTATCCCATTCCATATGAACTAATCACGTTTGACATGTATAATATTGCCTCAAGAGAAAACATAGAGTTCTAAGGATCACTAAAGTCCTAAAGTTGCATTCTCATACTCAATATAGAGAATTACTTCGCTTTATACTCCTAATACTTCTTGGGCAACATTTATATCCAAGATCTACATCTGGGTGTATACAAAACTGATATTCGTAATCAATCAAGACACAATTCTCAAGATGAGTCATGACATCTAAGATCCATTTGATCCATTTATGCTTGACATTTTTCAACTTATCCTCCATTTTGTTTTAACAGAGTGAAGTATAAGAAACCACAAAGGCTTCCACTGGGATCAAGAACATTGTACACGCTCCCACTAGAACGATATCTTTTGATTACTAACTTAGAGTAACATCATCTTGCTCCCACTTGAACTAAACTGGTAAACCAATATCATTTGTATTTGCACTTGATGATGAAATAGGGAAGTTGTGATGAGAAACTAATTTAACATCTTCATAAATCTCCTCCTACTCGAATCAAGTTGTGTTGGTGGATCCAGACGAGAAACTAATTCATCATTTGCTAAATTCTCCCACTTGAATCAAGTTATCTTGGTGCACCTTAGCGCAAGAACTTGAAAATAGGCGTAATCCACTTTTTACCCTTATAGAAATATATTTCACTTTGACACATTTTATTTGAGGAACATTCGTAAACCCCAATTCAGAAAAATTCGGTTCATAACTTATATTAAGGGGTATGTGATTGATATTTTAGGCACTCGATGAAGTTGATAAACATTTGTCCCGAACATAGTGGGTGTTGTTAATAGAATGACCCTTGCATTACCGTGGGCAAGGTACAATTGGACAATGTTATCACTTAACTCTCTGTAGAAGTTTTGCTCACAACTTCTAACGACAACACTAAGTTGTATGGTGCAAAAATATAGTCAATGAATGAGTTATCCTCTTTATCTCGTATCTTATTAAGTCAAGTCGAATGATCTTAATCAATGTCTCAACGTATCTACGAACTGTAAGTGAATTATTTATTGAATTTATCCACAAGACTCGCATAGCCATTGTAGAAAAATCAAATAAATATAACTGATACAAACCTTAAATATACTTTTTCATAATAAAGATGGAGAAGTACATGTCTAAGTGAACTTTTTCTGGTTGCCTACGTGAAGGCTTCCGGTTAAACGCCCAAGATAGCGTAAATGAAATATACAAATATATTGATATCATGGCAAGAACAAATCATGTAATGTTGATATTCAATAAATTCACCAGAACTGACCATATATGACAAACTCAATAACATGAATACAATAAATGAAAAATTTGGGTTTAATAGAAACAAAATAAAATTGAAAAACAACTCATGAATTAATTAATAAAGCATTGATGGCTCAGTTGTCACATAGACATAGCTTGCGGACACCGAGTCCTTCGGTGTCAGTTCTTGAGTTTTCGACTTCATCATGCTTAGACTGATTTTCTGAGATTAATGATAATGCTTCATGTCTGTGACTCAATTCTGACATTGTGCTGCAGTGCAATCTTTACAGTTGTGACCGTTCTGGTTACAACTATAATACTTTCTTTTAGCCATCTGGACACGAGGCGGGCGTTTCCGCTTGCCAATTTCATTGGTGTGTTGTTTCTGACTGGACTTAGCAAGATCGCATTTCTTACCATGATCCCGCCTTTTAGGTCTCTGTTGGGTCTTGGAGGAAGTTTCCATATGCAACTCAGATGGAGTTCGTTTACCCATATGATTTTCCTCATTGAAATTTAGGAGCCTTTGGACTTCTTCCGGTGTGGCAGCCCAATCAGAGCAGGACATCTGCATTCTAACATGCCTCCAAGAATTGTTTAATGAACGTATTACTCCTTGGAGTTGTTGTTGGTTCGTGAGAACATGGTCAGCGTGCTTCTGTTCATCTATCATATTGACCATGTGTCGAACATGTAACTTCAAGGAGTGTTTAGGGTGTCTTTTGTAGGAGACTAACTTCATAGTCAGGAACTGTATCCTTTTTGTGGAATAGAAAACGAATTTCTTTCTCAAAGAATCCCAAAGCGCCTTTGCACTTTTATAATCTTTAAATTCCCTTAACACATCATCATCCATTGCACTTAGCAAAATGATGCACGCTGTGCGATTCTGCTCTTTCCATATTGCATAGTTTTTCATGTCTTGCCTTTGGTGTGCTAGATTCCCGTCTGTAGGCTCTTCCATGTCATTGTATATGGTCTTCAGAATTCCTAGCTTTTGGAGTAAGTACTTAACTTTATCTTGCCATACTTCATAGTTGTCACCATTCAACTTCAACACACAGCTGAGCTCGACGACAATTTTCTGGAGGGTTGATGTCATCCTTCACACAAAATGGATCATCATGTCAAGATCAACATATACAAACAAGGCATGCAAGATTTATTGTTCAACGTACTTACACATGTCATTCCTAACTCTCTTATTAACAAATCAATTAATGCAAGCATATCCCGAAATCAAAAGTTCACTATGTTCCCAATCATCGTCCAAGGTATATGCTTAACAAAAATTAATTTTGCTAATAATTAAGTTAAGTACTCCATTCACATCAATCAAAACAGCATACAATCATGATTTATTGTACAGATGAATGCATAGCAAAATAGGTATCATACTTGATTTACATAAATATTAAAACAAGTATACATGTTTTATAATTGATTTATACATGGAGTCTACATTAATAATCACAATGATTATAATTATTTATTAAGTAATTATGCTCTTTATTTACCAACACATGGAGATGAAACAAATAATCAATAATTATGCATGTTTGGGACATACATCAAACATGAAATAATTCAACATGTATGCATGAATAAATTGTACATAGATGACGTATCATCAGACTTGCTTATTTTATCATACGTCCCTATACATGGATACTAGATACTAAATCAAATCAACATGTATAACGTGTAATAAAAATTGACCAAGCACACATGATGTTTGTATACATGAAAATAACATACATTAACATGTATTATCTTTGATAAATAACAAAACATCATGTAACATAATATGTACTCAACAAACATTAAAGTGCCCTTTTTAAATTCGATAAGACTAATTTGCATAAAATTCTACTTGCGAGCACTATAGGGACCAAAATGTAATATTCTCAAAAGTTACGTTTAGAGGAAAAATTCCCAGGTGGACCGAAGGGTTTGCTTGATGGTCCCAAACTCTCCCATTTCTTAGACAAAACCCGTAGGTTCCCAAGCCAGGGAGGATGGGGCGCTGTGTCAAGTTTCCACTTCTAGCCCGGTCTTCTAGACATAATTTTTACTCAATTTAAACTCAAGAATATTACAATTGAATCCCTTAAGACTTTAGCAAAACATATTCGCGTATAGTTCAAACAAATTAAACTATAAGGATCATTATGCAATTTATCAAAAATAAATTATTATAGATTATAGTCTCCTAAGCATGATACTAATAAATATAAATAGCAATTCATTACTTTGAAAATATTAGGGACCATTTTAAAATAAAATAAAATTATTTTATCCCTAAATAAAGTTTAACGACCTAATTGAACATTTTCAAAAATTACGGGTCCAAATTGTTTTTATTCACGGACTGGGTCACGACCGTATCCATATGGGCCACAACCCATTACTGGGTGGCAGCCCAAAGGATGCCTGGGCCAGAGCCCAGTCGACTTGGATAGCCCGACCGCAAATTGGGTAGAGGCCAGATGCAGCTGCGCTGAAACCCAGTTGTTGACTAGGTCAGGGCCCAGCCCGGTTTGGGTTGGTGCCCGGACCGGTCTGGCCAGTGCCCAGACCGATTTGAAAAAAAAAAATATTTATTAAACCGAAGAAGACCTATTCTTCTAACGAAAACAAATTTCTAAATGCCAAGGCAACACATGCACATGTAAGATTAACTTAAGGCCACGACAACTCATATCACAAAGACAAATCAAGAAGCATGAAAGCCACGACATGGAGGAATGGAGGAGCATTGGTTGGTCCATGCATGAAGGCCACGATGGAGGACGAAGACCGACGTAAATGGAGCACACTCATGGCCACGACATTCTGTGCGGTTCATGCAAGGCACGCACACCGACTGAGAACGAAGAAGGTGACAAAACGGAGGGGAGACCTGCCGACATAAACGGATCACACTCATGCAGCATTCTCGTTTGGTTCATGCAAGAAACGCACAACGTTCATCGTCAAGTCGGCCATACATATTGGTCACGACATACATATTGGCCACGACAAGTGAGCAACACATACCGAAGCATAGGTGTCATGTGAACACCCAAAGAGATCGATGGGCGACGAAACGTTCATCGGGCGACAAAACGTTCATCGGTGGGGAAAACCGAACCTTCGGCTCTGATGCCAATGTTGGAAATCGAGACACATGCACGAGAAATAGCACGTTAGAACAACAAACAACGTTATACAAATTTATACTTACATCGGTCGGTATATCGACGTGCGGTAGCGGAAGCGTGCGAGATCGTCGGCGGTTCGGAGTCACGGCGGTCGGAAGGATACGTCACGTGATCGGAACGCACCTTAGGTTTTCATGGAGGATTGCCCAAAGATCGGACTAGAGCAACTTCGTAGGACTTTCGGGAGTGTAATAATCTCTATTGTATATATTGTTTTTTTTGTATTAATATGTGCAGCCAAAGGGGTCCTTTTATAGGTCCCGGGGAAGTTACAATATTTGTAACTTTACACTTTAGTCCCCGATCTTTTTACGGCTTGCACTTAGCACTCCATAAGGAAAAAATAAGTAACAAATCATACTCAGGTTTATTTGGTTTAGGATCAATATTTGAAGTATATTCAAACGAAAAATCGACATATACAGTGGATGTCGCATTATATATGAAACGGAGGAAAAACATATTAAAGTAAACAAAAAAATTAACTTCACCATGGAAGTGTAGTAAATGTTGTTACAATGGCGTTTGAAAAATTATGGTAAATAAAAATTACCACTGTAAACAACGTTGACTTGAAAAGTCTTTGTTCAACCAACGGTGTTAGATTAGGGTCGTGATTCAGTAATCACTTACTCACACAAAAGCAACTAAGTAGATACAACTTTAATGCCTCAACCAACATTAAATTTCAACTTCCGAGCTGAGTATATATGCACTCCAGAAAAACGTTTAGATCACAAGGTTTGGGTCAATTAATTTTGACTGAGCATCAAAATTCAACGTCATTTTGCGGCATTAAGATTGCATTTCAAGAGCTAGACCCTAGACCCAATCGAATTGGGGTCAGCCCTTATGTGCGTGGCTGACAAAGTCTGGGTCAAGACACCCCCTCCCCCCAATCAGGTGGATAAGGGACCAGGTCTAGTCAAAACTAATACCGGAACCCCCTCGATGAGACTCAATCGAATCAGTAGTTAATTGTAACATTTGAAAAGGTTTAAAATGGCTAAATTGAGACATTTTTTAAAATTTATGTAATTTTTTCAATTTTCAAAACTCATTATGTTAAATTTGAATGAAAAAGTTGACGGTTGTGGCAAAGTTTCACTTTGATCAAACATGAAGAAAACAAAATTTACGATTTTAACTTTAAGGGAAAAAGTGAAAATCTGGACAAAATTAGGGGGCAATATCGTATTTTGACCTACTAAATATGAATGAACGGATTCATGTTTGATAATTATACAAGACCCCATCAATCACCATGGGTGGAGAACAAGATAAAACCCTAATGAATCCACATTGAGATACGTATAGCTCAAGTACTTTTCAAGCAATTCATTTCTCACTAGGATTTACTAACTGTAGTCATTAATTAATATCGTATATTTATTCGGAACGTTCTATATTTAGCTGCTACATACACACTTAAGGAGAGACCTGCAGACAACACAAAGAACAAGAAGAGCATTGTTTTTAGGGTATTCGCCGTCCTTGTAATAGTATAAGTAATCCTAGGAATAAATTTATTATAAAAACATGTCTAAATAATATTCCTAATCACAACGACAACAGTTTTGTGATGCGTTAACGTTGCATGGGTACCTGTCTCTTAAATGTAAATCACAAATCCCTATAAAAATCAAACATGTATTTGATTTGTATATGAATTTGATTGGATCAATTGGTAAAACAAGTTGCGTTTCTTACTTTCTTATTGATGAACGAAGTTTGAATCTCACTTAAAACCTCACTTTCAGAAGGGTTAAATATTATCACTTCATATCTAAACTTCTTCAAACAATCTTGCTATACACCCAAAAACAATGTATGTATTGTTGTGTATCGATAATGACAGCCCAATACGGGTAAGACATTAAAGACCCAATAAATTTTCAGATGGGTAAAACTCAAATCAATTAAAGAACAAATTCCTGGAGTGATATATGGGCGAGCACCAGCTTCTGAAGAGTGTGGTCGCCTAAGACTCTGTTAAGCAACAACCAGGAGAAACCTTGACCGAATTTTACGGGCGTTTCATAAGAACGTCACGAAGATTGATCATCGAGTCACAGATGGAGAGATCGTTCGGGCCTTTTACAGAGGGGTGGTTGTGGCTAACAAATCCTCAAGAAAACTGCGCAACAACTACCATGTTCAGGAAATAGAGATATTGGAGGAGCTGGTAGCAATGGCAAAATGTTTCATAGACCTGGAAAGAAAAAATCCTGAAGCTAATTTCTTGATATCAACCTCGCCAAGGGCTATTCCAGAGCCCCGACGTGATGGAAAAAAATAAGTAAAAGAAGGACAAGCGAGGTCGTGAGAAGCCCAGATCTGAAGCCCCCGGACCAAGCCATCGAGAGCTTCCTAAGTATTTCACGCCTTTAAACAAGCAGATCTCGACGATACTAGTCGAGATAGAAATAAGGTCGTTAGCAAGACCACCAATGCCTCGAAAATAATGTTCAGCCTATGGGTAAAGATTCGGAGAGCTACTGCCGCTATCACAAAGTGAAAGGTCACAAGACCAATGATTGTTGTATTCTCAAGCGCAACATCAAGATATGCATCCAGAGAGGCATGCTGAAATAGTATGTGGCAGGAAGGGAGCGCAGTCGAACGCCTCCACGTAGAACCCGCTCGCCTGTTCCCCAAGAACAATCTGACCCATCCCAGGGCAAAAGAGTGATAAATCTAATTATCGGAGGGTTTGGAGCTGGAGAAGAGGGGTCCAATGTAAGAGAAATATACGTCACTCAACTCTCCACAGCTGTGCAATTAGGAAAGCGACTCCGACATGCAGAAGAATCATTATCTCATTCTCTAAAGAAGACCTGACACATGTCACCACTCCGCACAATGATGATTTAGTCATCACAGCAGACGTCGCAGAATGCAATATGAAAAAATTCTAATCGATAAAGGGAGTTCGACAGAAATTCTGTTCCTAGAAGCTTTCGAAAAGATGGGCAAATCCAAAAGAGATCTCAAGTGAGTCGACTTTCCACTCATCGACTTTGGTGGGATAACAACATATCCGCTAGGAGCTATAACCATGTCGCTAACCGTGGGAAAATGATGGAAGAGCATAGAGGTGTCAGTCGCCTTCATAGTGGTCGATGCACCCGCCTCATACAACGTCATCCTAGGGAGGACCATCATCAATCCACATAAGATCGTGGCCTTCACAGTCCATCAACAAATGAAGTTCCCCACACCGAATGGGATTGGATAAGTTCCAGCCGACTATCCGTCCTCACGACAATGCTATGTGAACTGCCTTCGCAGGAAGAACCAAAGGGAGTCTCTCGCCATTGAGACAAAGGCTGGCCCTCGTGAGGACAAAGCTCGTCCAGACCCAATGGAAGAACTGACAAAAGTCGAGATAGATGGTCCAGAAAAGAAAGTGAGCATCAAAACCACCTTGATCGACAACCAAAGGAACTCCTTGACTTCCACATTAAAGGAGTACAAACAATTGTTTGTTTGGAAGCCCAGTGACATGGCAGATATCAGCACCAACATAATATCCCACGAGCTGAGGATAGATCATTCGATCAAACCTATTGCTCAGAAAAAAAAGGTCATTTAGATCAGAAAAACGCTTGGCGATCAGGACACAAGTTGGCAGACTACTTGAAACCAAATTTGTCATAGAGGTAAGTTTTCAAAGCTGGTTCGCCAATCCAGTACTGGCGAAAAAGTCGAACGCAAAGTGGAGAATGTGTGTTGACTTCCACGACTTGAACAAAGCCTGCCCCAAGGATTCGTACCCCCTACCGCGAATTGACCAGTTGGTGGACACAACCTCTGCATGCCTATTCAAGCTATAATCAGATCTGAATGCACCCGACCGATGTAACCTTCCCAGCATTCTACGCTCATGGCGATATACTTTGTTATATGGTGATGCCCTTCGGCTTGATAAACTCAGGGACAATCTATCAGCGAATGGTAAATCAGTTATTGCAAGAAATGCTGAGGCGAAACATAAAGACATATGTGGACGACATGCTCATCAAGTCAATCAAGGGGAGCCCTCACACAGAACACCTTCGAGGAGAATTCAAATGCATGAGGAGGCACAATGTTCACCTGAATCTAACGAAATGCGCCTTTGGAGTAAAATCAGGGAAATTATTGGGTTTCATGGTCAGCGAAATAGGTATTAAGGCAAACCCCGAAAAGCTCAAGGCTATAGAAGAGAGAAAGCCCCCGATTTGCCACAAGGAAGTTCAGAGTCTGAATGGTCATCTGGTCGCACTTAATCGTTTCTTCTCAAGGGCGAGCGATAGGTCCCTACCATTCTTCTAAACTTTCAGGGCAAACTACAAGTTCGAATAAACGTCGGAGGGCGAAGATGCCTTTCAATTGCTCAACTAGCACCTGCAGACACTCCCGGCCTTGGCGAATCCCATTCTTAATGAACCACTCTTTCTATATATAAGTATTAGTGAAGTCGCAGTTAGTGCAATTTTAGTAAAGAAAGAGGGAAGTAAGCAGAGTCCAGTCTACTTTGTAAGCAAGTTGTTTAATTCGACTGAAATAAAATAAATCGAGATTGAGAAGTATCTCCATGCCTTAGTTATTGCTGCTCAAAAGTTGAGACCATACTTCCACGCCCACGCCATAACAATCCTCACCAACAAACCCCTCAAACACTTCGTGATGAAGTCAAACTTTTCAAGAAGGATGGTCAAATGGGTGATTGAGTTGAACAAATTCAAGGTCAAATTTGCACCGAAAACAACTATCAAAGGTCAAGTTTTGGAAAATTGTCTAGTGGAAAGTGCTAGCAATGGTCTCATAGAGGTGGAAAAACGACAAGAACAGTCAAAAGACGAAGGAAAAAGTTGTGAACTCTATACAGATGGATCATTTTCCAAAGAAGGCTCAAGGTAGGATTAGCCCTCATCCCTCGTGAGGGCGAGCCTAGGATTAGCCCTCATCCCTCGTGAGGGCGAGCCTCTAAAATATGTGATAGTCCTTACATTCAAGGCGACCAATAATTAAGTTAAATATGAAACACTTATCACTGGGTTGCGACTCGATGAGGGAATGGGTATAACATCACAAAAGACGAAAAGCAATTCAGATCTAATTTTCAACCAAATCAACGACACCTATGAAGCAAAGGGGGAAAAATTAAAAAGTACATCGACATTTCCAAAAAAAATCATTGTCGAAATTCCAACTTTCGCGATCGAGTCGATTCCTCACCAAGACAAACAGCTAGCAGACTCATTGAGCAAGCTGGCGTTCGAAGGAACAAAAGTACCGAAAAATACACTTCCTAGAACAAGCACTATACTCGATTCTCGAAAATCGAGCAGAATACAATATTCAAGAGCAGTATAATTGGATCTCCATTCCATAATCTTCTCAAAGAAGGAAACCTGCCAGAAGATGAAGGCGAGACCTCAAAAACAAGTCGCCTAGACGCAAACTATCTTCACATAAATGGAGAACTCTATAGGCGAGGATACTCAACTCCCTATCTGAGATGTATTTCCCATCCCGAGATTGAAAGAATTCTGCGCGAACCTCACGAAGGAGTCACCGCATGCCATGAAAGTGCACACTCATTAACACGTAAAATTTTCAGACTATGCTATTATTGGCCAACCTTTAGCAAACACGCAACAGAATTAACGAAAACGTGCGCGACTTGTTAACTGTTCGCACCAAAATCTGGTCGAACACCAACATTGTTATCCCTAATGGCTGGCGCCTGGCCATTCGCCCAATGGGGAATAGACATATTGGGATCCTTACCCATACGCACTGGGCAAAGAACCCTCATCATCGTGGCGATAAACTATTCCTCCAAATGGATAGAGGCGAAAGCATTGGCCTTCACAACGGAATTTCAAGTGATCATATTTTTACAAGTCAACATAATTTTGCGATTTGGCATACCCAAAATACTTAAAAGCGATAATGACCCGCAATTCGTGGGAAAAGAACTCAAGTGGCTCTATGAAGAGTACAATATTGATCACAGATTCAACTCGGTACATCATCCCTAAACCAACGGATAGGCTGAAGCAATCAATATAGTTATCCTGGCAAAACTCAAAAAGAGAGTTCAAAACTTATAAGAAAACCGGGCAGATGAGTTGGACAATGTGTTGTGGGCTGTCAGAACGACATCCAAAACAACAACGGGGGAAACACCATTCAGTCTGGTGTACGAATCTGAAGCAGTGACCCCCCCCCCCCCCGAAATAGAGGTGGCTACCCATATGATCCTACACTTCGGTGCTGAAGCTAACGACATCGAGCGACTTACAGACCTCAATCTTGCTGAATAAAAGTGAAGGCAATCAGACAACACACAATCTAAAATGTGATTGGCGACTGCTCGGTACTTCAATAGAAAATTCAGCGCTCACCAATTTTTCGTGTAGGAGATGGTTATGCGAAGGAATGAGTTCACAAATTTGGATAGCCACAACAAACTCTCAGCTAAATTGGAAGTCCCATAGAAAGTACTAGAGATTGTCGCACCAGGGGCATATTACTTGGAAAATATAAATGGTATAAGGCTACCCCGTCTTTTTAACTCCGAACAATTGCGAAGGTTCTATGCATAGCTTGTAATCAGAATGTTATGTCAATAAAAGGAAAAATTCCTTCATAAAAATCATAGTCACTCGAACCAAAACGAATAGTTCCAAAGAATGGACGAACTATTGAAAGATGAGACATGACGCATACAGGCAGACGAACCAACAAAGGTGAGTGTCTCATCAGTCAAGCAAAGTGAGGATTACGAATGAACCTGAAAAGGTAAAAAATCCTCTCCCATCACGATCTAAAATGAGGGGCAAACGAACCATTAAAGGCAACAGTTCCCTTACAAGTTAGGCAAAATCAAGACCTGATATAAAAGGCAAACGACCCCATCAAGGATAACAGTTCCCTTACAAGTTGGACAAAGTCAAGACCTGGTATAAATGGCGAACGACTCCATCAAGGATAAAAGTTCCCTTACAAGTTGGGCAAAATCAAGACCTGATATAAAAGGAGAACGAATCCATCAAGAATAACAGTTTCCTTACAAGTTGGGAAAAATCAAGACCTGATATAAAAGGTGAACGAATCCATCAAGGATACAATTCCCTTACAAGTTGGGCAAAATCAAGACCTGATATAAAAGGCGAACGAACCGCCAAGCTCACAATTCCCTTACAAGTTGGGCAAAGACCTGGTATAAAGGGTGAACAAACCGTCAAGGTAACAGTTCCATTTATAAGTTGGGAAAAATCAAGACCTGATATATAAGGCGAACGTACCGTCAAGGTAACAGTTCCCTTACAAGTTGGGCACAATGGAGCGGACGAACTGACAAAAGTAACAGTCTCTCCAAAGAAAAAGCTTAAGAGAGCGAACGAGGTAACAACTTCTTACAAGGCTAGCAAATCTAAGGTAAAAGTTCCTCTAAAAAATCTTGTGGGCGAACGAATCTAAGGTAAAAGCTTCCTAAAAGGAAAGCGAATGTTGGGTAACAGTTCCCTACTCTTAGGTGAACGAATCCAAGGACTAACATCCTAAAAGGCGAACGATTCTATCCAGGATAACAGTTTCCTTAAAGGCATAATCCTTGGGTAACAGTTCCCTAAAAGAAGTTTGGCGAAAGGAATAGACGAGCCTATAAAAGGCAACAGTCCTTCCTCAGGAGCCTAAAGAAGCGAAAAGAATCTCTAAAAGGTAACATTTCCTCATAAAAGGTCCAAGACCCTTTGAACAGAAAGGCGAGACTATTATACTGAAGTTAAAAAGCGAAGTTGAAAAAACGTATGGTAAGACTTCCTATAGCTTTCAGGTAAAGATCGACATTGGAAGAACAACCAAATATATTTGAAGTCAGAAACGAAGGCTTATGAAATAAAAAAAGGCATCCATTATGTTCAACGAAAATATATGAGTCAATGATCAAGAAATAATTACAAAGTTTCTGAAACAAAAGGAAACTAAAGTGATCTCTCATTCATAAAAGGGGGGACAACATGTCAACATACAAAGTTTCTTAGCACGAACATGCTCCTTCGACTTGAAGCTCTGTATCAACTTGGTCACCTGGAGCCCAGAACATCAATGTCTGGGTTCACTAGGGGCTGCTATCACCTTCTCGGCCCCGGGGGAAGCCTCCTCGCCAACAGCAGCGAATGGAGATCCCTTGGTGTAGTCACTCTCAATGAAGTCCTGAAAAGATCTCACCTCCTGAAGAGGAAACCTGGATCTATACCCTGGATCTCGTCGACCAAGACCTGGAGATAGGCAGTTACCTCAGTCTTCACCACCTCCAAAGCGCAGTCAGAGAACTCCTCGAACTTCTTTAATTAATTGACCACGCTTTGGTGGAATAAGACAACCTTCAGCTTTAGCTCGAGTTGCTCCTTCTCAGCCTTCAAGGCATCCCTCTCACCCTAAGCCTCCCTCAGCTCGCCCTGATGGCAAGTGACCTGATCCTCCAGCTGAGCGGAGTATTTTTCAGTCTCCTTGGTTCGCAGCTCATCCCGGAGCCTTCCGTCCTCGGCGAGCGTCACCTGATCCTCTGTCATCTTAATTGAGGCAACCAGCTCCTTCTCTCTCTCCGCAGACTCCCGTCGAGCCTACTCCACCAACTCAGTGGATGCCTCCACCCTCCTCTTCAAGTCCTCCACCTCTTCCGGAGTATATCCCAAACTCCGAAACTGCTCCAGCTTGATATGCTAATCAACCTGCTTATCGGCAAGCTCCCCTACCATCCGCCTGATCGTCGTCTCCTCGTGGACGAGCTAACAACATAAAAAAAAGTGATAAAGTCAAAAGAGATCAAGCAGTTAAAAGAGACCGAGCAATAAAAAGAACAAACGGAAGTCTATAAAGGAAGAATGAGGAGAAAGGAACTTACAAAGGCAAGACGCTCAAAATGTGTCCTTATAACGACCTAATGTCATTCAAATTAGAAGATACCTCCCCCCGTTCCTAAGGAAGAAGGATCCCATTTAGTAGATGCATGCAAAGGTCTGGGTTACCCCCAGCATCGTTTTGTCCGAAATCGTCACCTTCTGGATATTGTGGTAAGGGGCCTAATAACAACTCGGATCCTCCACCTTAGGCGGCTGGTAAAGAGTAACAAAAAATAGTACTCCCTAGATAAGGGAGTTTTCGAAGTGCCCTTCGTGGCACCGCGGGTTAAGACCCTCTTCCGAGCCCCAGCTCTCCTGGAGGAGTTGGGAGCATCATGATCAGAAGCAAGAGAATCAACCTTCCCGGGGCACGAGCCTCGCTCTGGGGAGCAGAAGATCCCCCAGCAGCAACAGGATGGTCCTCGCCCTCGTGGCTGGAACAGAAGCAGAAGCCACCTCAGTTGTGATATTATATTAAAACAAACAGAGAAGATATTAACCTAAAGGCAAATCAAACGAACAAAAAAAAAAAGGTCATATCCTAATAATACCTCTTGGGCGATCGCAAGAGGTAACTCCAGAATGTTCCTCCTCAAGCATACGCATTGTCGCGTGCCTAGAAGGAGGAGGTGGACTCGAAGTCGCTTGGGAAGCAAAAAGCCCTGCCTTAGCCTGCTTGGCAAAGAGACTGAGAAGTTTAAGGCCCCCAGTGCCTACAACACAAAAGCCAAAAAAGGAAAAGGGTCAGAAAATTACTCAATCAATAGAGACTAGCGCAGATTGTTGAATGAACGTCAGCCTAAGCAGGGACTCTGAAGACTTCGCTACTGAGCGGACCAATTACAAGTCTGGTTGATTATGACGTCATAAAAAGCCATCAATGATATTCCGGTCACCTCCTGATATCTCGCCAAAGCTTGGAGGAAAATCCCTCTCCGTATGAGTGAGCTCCCAAGGCACATATCCCTTATAGAAGAAATAATGATTCTTATAGTTGGAGTTGGTAGCCCATAAGCTCTCCACCAGTCGAAAGTGAACAGTCCAGTTCCATTCCTCAAACTTTAGCGATCGAGTTTGAAAATGATGAAGGTGGTTAGCCCCAGTAACCAACCGATAGAAACATCGGACGTCCATCCTTGACGTAGGCACATAAATTTGAACTCAACCCACATCTGAATGGCGTTGGGTGGGACCTATCCTGTAATAGCAACATAGAGTCTTTAGGTCATCGCAAAGAGGAAAACACAACCCAGCAGCAATCTGAGTCGCATAGACGTAAACATCTCCTTCGCGCAGGTAATGCAACCCTAAACACGGATACCTAGGTGCGTCTGCTTCTCCTAAACCCGCCAAGGCGACCACAACCTTAAACTGAGATGGCATCAACTCATTAGGCTTAATATCTAAAAAAACATAATGGCATGGCAAGAACAAGACTAAAATAACAAAAATGAGGAAGCTTTACCGCATAAAAAGAAGCAGAGAAGGAAAAAATACTACCTGTCGGAGAAAAACCCAGAACGTTGGTCTTAGGCACGTCAACCACGATCGGTGCGACGACCTGACTTCCATAGATTGGTTTCGACACAATGGATCTTCGGTCCTGCACCGGGATGGAAATATCTCTGATGGAAAGAAGGGCATTGGAAGCCCTAGCCGTAGCTTTTTGCCTAGAAGTAGAATGAGCAGGGGAAGATTTGGAAGACGAACCCTTGCCAGAAGATTAATTTTTGTTGCCAGCCATGGTAGTAAAAAGAAGATTTTTACCGTGAGTAAAAAGTCTAAGAGAAAAAGCTTGACCATAGGATTAAGACACATAAAGGAGCACTTGAACTCTGGAAATAAGAAAGCTTGAACACATAAATGAATAAGTGCCAAAAACTAGCGTTTTATAGCCAAAACTAGGGAAACCGAACGGTTATGGTCAGAAAAATAAGACAATGATTACACCTCATTTGGGGTAAAATCGAAGCAATGTCAGAATCCAAAGGGTTGCATCAGGGAGACAAAGGGTCGAAACAGTACACAAAACTGTCAGTCTGCCACCTATTACGGAAGTCAAAAACACGGGGATGCAACATACATCCTCTCGACTTCTCGCCAAACAATGCATTCATTAAATGCTCAAAACCTTACAGATAAAAGTGATCGCCAAAAAACTATAACAAGCATCTCCTAAGACCCTAGCAACGATAGCGTTCACCCAAAGAGTAGTGAATGAGCATCCATAAACTCTAGCAACCCAAAGTGTTTGCCTAACATGGTAAGAGATCAACATTCTGTAAACTCTAGCATCTGAAACTGTTTGCCAAAGGATACAGAGCATCAAAAGGCACAAATAACAGTTAAAGACATCAAATATCCAATCAAGAAGTCACTATCTCAAACCCTCTATCACAAGATCAAGGTTGACCAAAAAAACTTCACTCAAGCTTCACAGGCAAATGTTGGGTATTGATAGAGACAAACCAATACAAGTAAGGCATCAAATGCCCAATAATTTTTCAAAAGGGTGGAACCCAAATCATTCAGAACTGGGTCGACCCACATTAAGGGTAACCTAGAACCCACAAAGCGCTCCAGCACTGAACCCAAACCTAGGACGCCAAAGTACCTACACGTCGCCATCGGCCAATGCCAAAGTCTCCTACTGCTCGCCATGGGAGCGTCCGCCAAGAGAGTCAAACCTCTCAACTCTGGTCTCACAACCGACACTGAATATACAATCACGATTTCCCGCGTATATCGATCACATATTATACAACGATTACATAATGCAACTACAATACTACGTGATAACTGTAATATCTGCTATTCTTATCTACAACGGTACAATGTTTACAGATATATTCGTCTGTCTAAAACAGTTTGGTATTCCATCCCTATAAATACTCTTGCTTTGCATATGTTACATTACGTTTTGAGTTCATACACACAGTATACTCATTTAACCATCGGAATGGGACTCAGATGAACCCCCTCTGTTGCGCTCTCCTTCTTGCAGGTCAATCGGAGCTCCGACGATAGTGTGTGGTCATCAACCAATTGAAATCTAGATCACTGTCAAATCATCATCCAGTCAGCACTCAACACGTATTTGATATTTTCTTTCAGTCCATGGACTAATGTGAAATTTCTTGGTCTTTCTTTGGAAAGTTGATAAACTGTTATCCTTGTAAAGATCAAGTTACAAGAACCAAGTAGTTGAAAAGACACCCAAGAAAGCGTTGACAAACAATGAAACCATGACCGTACAATCAATATTGTCTCCCTCAAAGTAAAGGTCCTGTAACAAAATTAATAACACTGTTCATGCTTCTTTATTTATGATCTCTATATAGTTTCTAAAGTGCGAATTTGTATAATGGAAATCATGTCTCATCACCTGCTTCCGATCGAGGATTGTTTTTTGGGGGGAGATTATGTTTTGGCCAAAAGATGGAGGACCTTGGTAAAAAATGCAAGGATTTAAGAGAAGCTATATGGGTCTTTCTTTAGTAAGCTGAAAAATGAATAGTCGTCGGTCATTCCTAGATGTCATCGTAAATGTGGTACACCTACACCGTCGGCAATTCACCTACCAAACACTATTGGGGTAAAAAGTACGAAATTTTAGTCTCAAGGACAAGGACTTCTCTTCACAATTAATATTTTATATATATATAAACAAAGATTTTATGGACGAGTGTCCAGTGAAAAGTTGGTAAACGTCATCCATTAGAAAAAGGTTGATCTTTCATTTTGGGGAAAACCTCTATGGATAATATTGCGAAACAAACCCCGAATTAATCAACATCATGCATCTTAGATGAAATGAAAAGCTCATTCCACTTAAATTATGTTTTAAAATAATTAATACCATAACACCCTGAAGTTCGAGCAGCTATTTTTACTAATTGAATCCAGTTTTCTGATTGAATTCATTGTTCTTACTTAAGTTTAAAAAAAATGAGGAATTCATGTTGAATTTAAGTAATTGTACATTTTTAATTTCAAATTATATGAATTTCAAATTACTTTTAGATATCTATCTAATGTAAAACAAGATATCACATATATCTTTTTAGTTAACACCTAAAAACTAACTAAATTTGATCAATTCAACTTAAATAGACTTAATTTATGGATATAATGTAGTAAAAACAAAGGCAGAGCTAGAAGATGTCGCAGCATTTTTAGATGATTTAAAAAAAAAAAATTGGCAAATAAATTTGAAGTACTATTATAAATACTAATCTGAGTAATATACTTGATCAAATTGTAGCCAGACTAATTAAGGCCAATTGAAAATTGAGTTCTAAAACTCAAGATCACGTCTGAGACCGAATTTAGTAGATATATAATACTACTACTAGACTCGAGAATTGATAGAACATTTTTATTTGGATAAAATACGACATTGCTCCCTAAAGTTTGGTCCGTTTTTAAGTTTTCCCCCTTAAAGTTTTAAATTGTAGTCCTAAAGTTTGGTCCGAATGAAAAAAAAAACTTGTCGTTACATATCCATTTATTTCGGACGGAGACTCCATCATGTGCTTGGCACGTGATGTTTTTACATTTCCAAGTGACAAAATTACCCTACATTGCCATGTACATAGAAGAACAGTTTGGCATATCAGCTTATCACGAAAGAGTTGTCGAGCAATTTCTTGAAAACAAATAATAACCAAGTAAATATAAGTCATCCTACGCTAGGAGGTTTCTCTGTATCAAATGGTAATGGATTTGCTGAAAACGACGCTTATAGACCAACCGTCAACTTCCTCTGTAAGCCTAGGAGAGTAGCAACAATGGGGTCACCTCAATTGCTTGATTTATGCTACATAATTAATTATCTCTCTCTAAACACATAAACCCATTAAATTATTGCCCAATAGCTCACTAGATCCATTTCTCCTTCACCTTTATCTTCTTCGCTAGTTTGTACCCGAAAAGTAATTCTGCATCTTTATCCACATCTCAAGCTGTAAAGCTCTACCAACTCTGACCAGCTGGTTTGATACACCAAATTGAATCCATGAACTTGAGAACAGTCTGGTATGATTATTGCATAAGCTGATTTTTGGGTTCAATCATTCTTGGGTTGTTGCAGTGGTGGAATCTGCAGTTGCAGATTGAGGAAGTTACGGTTTGAAGAACATGAAGGAACAAAGAAGGCATGAAAGAACGTTAAGGAGGGCAGTTTTGTCCATTTAGAATATTAATCAACCACGTGTCACTCACATGACATGGATTCCGTCTAAAATAAACGGATATGTAACGGTAAGGGGAGATTTTTTATCCGAACCAAACATTATGACTAAAATTTAAAATTTGAAACTTTAAGAGGAAAACTTAAAATTGGCGTAAAATTTAGGGGGTCGTATTTTACCATTTTTATTTATAATAGCAAACGTTTTTTCACCGGACTAAGTGAGTGCGATTGATCCATGTATACTAAATGGACAAGTGAGTGAGTCATAGATCTCTGGTCCAGTATACCATGTCTACATTAATATATGTAATCTTATATGGCATCATGTAGTGTATTATTGCATACTTTATACGTATTTTGTGCTCTATAACTAAATAAATATTAGGTATAAAACTATATGTGTATATATATATATATATATATATATATATTATTTATTATATATTAATCTTATAAAAAACAATTAAAGATAAATTTAACTTAATATTATACAATAAAAACTAAGTATATTATAAATAAATATTGAAAATGTTAATATGTTTTTCATAATATTAACTATTTCATGTGTTTCAATATTACAAGTATATTATAGAATATAAATATTAAGTGAATTTTTGTTTTTGAATTTTTATTCCTTCAGATTTGGTCATGTTTATGAAGCACCATCCCTTTTAGACAATTGTTTCTCTAAACTTAATCGAATATGTTTTAAAAATTAAAAATACTTTAATACTTGTAGAAATGTCACAATTACATCCTTTAAATCTTTTCTATATATTAATTATAAGAGTTAATAACAAAAATGTTACCCTAACTTTGAGCATTTTACAGATTGTTATCTGAACTTTAATTTTTTAAATCTTACTACATGTACTTTCAGAGTTTGGGCAAATTGTCACGTGAGTTAAGTTTTCCGTTAAATATGTACAAAAAATAACGTGGCAGCACATGATTGATCAATAATTTAGAATACTAAATAATTTTATAAAAATACCCAAAAAAAAATTAAACAATTAACAGGGTAAATAAGAGTTTTTAAGAATTGTTTTTAAGAATGTTTTGAATGCTATAAGAGTTTGATCAAATTGAAATTCCATTATAATATTTTTTAAATGCTATAATTAAACTATATAAACTTTTTTAACAATTGAGGTACAATTTAATCAGTACTTTTAGACATACTTTTGGATTCCAAATTACATGTTACGATTGAATTTGAAACTCAGGAGATTTAGGGTTTAAGTCTTGGTTGTATAGAGCTATGGAGAAGAAGACTTAATTAACCGATCAAACATTTTAGAGACACATGGAAATTAAAGGAGGCGACATACAACAACAAAATTCAAACAAAAACACAACACATGCTTACCTAGAAAAACAAATATGAAATAAAACAATGACTTCAATTGTCAGGAATGAATTTCGTTAAAAAATTAAAATAATATATACACGAAAGAAAGGGCAATAGAAAGGACAAAATGTGGGAGGCCGTAGACAAGGAGGAGTCTCTTTTTAAATCTTTCTTTTGGCACATACGACTCTGTGGACAAAACATATCGATCTGTAAATATATGAGTTTACCCAATTAAATCATGCAATTATTACCATAATCACCTCACATATAATTTTTTTAATAAATAATACACAGATAGTAAAGCCGCCCACATGTCTATCGTGCTCCAATATATTGAACACACACCATCGTCAAACGAATTCAGACCATGATTAAATCTACATAGAGGAGGGAGTAGGCAATCTTTAATGGATTAATTAAAAAAATATATTAATTGCATGTGGTTTTATTTTATTATTTTTATTATGATGATGATGCATTTATTATATGAATAACAATGCAATCGATGCGAGCAGTAGGGTGGACAGGGACTTAAAATTTCTCGACCCGTTGGGTGACAAAGCTGGTGATAGTGTTCCTACAGTTGAACATGAAAAACTGCCATTAATACAAAATCCATCAAAGAAAAGGTAATTATCAGCTGAATATTAGATAAGGATGAACATATGCATGATTAGAAAAGAATAATAATAATAAATATAGCTTCGATTCACATTATAGGGTCCTTATATAGGAAAATTTTAATATTCATTTTAGAGGATAAAAACATATTCAATATGGTTCAATAAGATACTCATATTAATAAGTTTCAGGTAGATTTTCATGAATTAACAATATGATAGGATTTGGATACAAAAATTCAATAACTTGTATATATAAAGTAGAATTTGATTTATTTATTTTTGAATTTATATTATAATCGAAATCACTCACCCCTATTAATTACTTTAATAGGGGTGAGTGATTACTTTACTGGAGAACTCCCAAATTTAATCCCCATTAGATCATAGTTAAGCCTATATATTTTTATTTTGATACTCCATATTGCGTCTGTGCAGCCACTAACCCTTAAATTTTGAGAGTGTCTATCTAAGACTATGTTAGGGTATTGAAGTCAAGAACTTGTGCTAGTCGATCGAGCTTGTCTTCTACTTATTTGAAGCTAGAACAGCTGGTCTACTCAAACTCTATCCAAATGATTTTGTTTTTAAGGAGACCTTGACGAAGCAGGTTGACCTTGACCAGGTAGCTAGATCCGAGTTCTGTTGAAACCCTAATAGTTCTTCTAATGAATTTTAAAGTAGGAGAGAAAACGAAAACATGCTTTAATGAATTACTTTAGTCGTTTTGGACCGAAAGCCTGGCCTGAACATCAACTCGAATGTTTGGGCCATAACAGATGTTCAATGAATCAACCATTTCAAGATTCTTCTTTAATTTCTCATGATACTATTAGAAGGAAAAGTTTGGTACCGATGGAAGGCGGTGCTGAGGAAGTTGACGGTGGTGGCGGGGTAAGTGGCGGACCAAGAGTTACGTTATTGCAATTGAGTCCTAAACTACCTGCAATAGAAAACAAACGTAAGTTATACACAATAGACAAAGCATGAGTTTGAAAGGAGATCCAGACATGGATTGGTTCTTAATTACGTACATGTTTTGAAACAAGGAAAGGAAGGTGTGTCTAGCAAATTGGCGGAGCCACTATTACACTGGCATACGTGATTCGTTCCATCGGACACGCACTCACCATCCCCGCATAGAACCAGAAAACAGCCTGACCATCACAAATGTACGTAATGTAATAAATTTAGGGTTCATTTTAAAATATTCTGCATGCATGCATGTGTATGAGAATCTTGTACCTAATGGCGGTAATGATAGAAAAGGAGGCGGGGGAGGCGGAGGAGGTGGTGGTGCTGGAGGTGTCTCTGTGGGTGCACCACAATCCATGTTGATGGTACCTGAAAATCAAAAGTAGATACCTAGCTATATAACTAATTGCTACTGCACTCCATCCAAAAATAGGATGAGAAGGAAGCTGTGGAAGTCAATCTAACAATTTGGGAGGATGCAGTATGGAGAGTCTAGAAACTTTGACCACCCTGGATAACAATCGCACTCAAACCCTGTCCACGATGTGCTTGATACCTTGCAAGTCCCTTGACCACAGTCGCGTGATGTACAAGCATCACCTAATTAATGGACAAGGACAGTTTCTTACTCTTACTATTATCATCCAAGCCAACTGATTAATCTCCTACTAAAGATTAGGACGAAGATGATGATGATGTTATTACCTGATGGAGGAGGAGGAGGTGAAGGGTCAGCTGATGAAACGATGGTAGTTGAGAAAGCGATGAAGAGAAGAAGAATATGGCAATTCAAATTCCACCTGCATTTTGCCATTTTCTCCTCTCACACACAAATGGGGTGAATAGAAATCTTTTGCGTCTCTTATAACTTCGGTAAGTACGTAAATGTTGGTAAAGACAGCATTAATTAATTATAATTGGATTATGTATTAATGTTGTTAGAAGAAAAAATGAAAAGTAGTTTTATAATAACAAATTTTTCAGAAGCTTTAATTAAAAAGTAATAATTTATTTGGATTATTGTGTTGCATGCATATTTGTTCATTTAATTTGGTGGTTTATTTTTACAATATAATGCTACTTCATATATAATTTTATTGTCCTACATAATGAATGAAGAACGGAACGTTATGCTATGCTAAGCTGTCGATCTATTTTTACTCAATGTTTTACAAATTAAATTGAATATATAAATAATTGATTAGAGGACAATAACAGGTGGCCATTGGGCGGTACATGCAATGAAAATTGGCAAAACAAGACGTTCGTGTCATTGATATCTGTCGATTTTAACCACAAACAATCGACAAAACATAGGACTGCAACCTTGTTAGACTGTAAATCGTAGCGACCTAAAAAATTCCAAATTCCTCAACCCACGCAGATTTATACCATTTCGGTAATTAAGTCGAAAAATTAACAACACAAACGAAACATTACAATGGAAAAATTATATTACATTGTATGTCATGTCTTGACTGTTAACAAATATAGCGGAAATGTAGTATATTGAAGCTTATTGATGCATTCAACTTGTATTTCATTGATGGCAATGTCACTACTTATAGTACATTGAAGACTAATACAACAAGAATTCTAGCTAGATAAAACACTACAAGGAATAATATTAGGTAACCTAAAGTATACATTTAACTAATGTAAATGTTAAGCATGTGTAGGAATTTAAGGAAGAAGGTGGATGACAACAAATGGTGGTGACAAGCTATGGTGGTGACAAGGTGTCATTTTAACACTCCCCCTCAAGTTAAATAGTCGGATCTCCAATATTTAACTTGCATAACACGTTTCTGAAACTTGCTCCATTGACAGCTTTGGTGAGTATATCTGTCAGTTGATCTTCAGAACGAACAAACGGAATCACAATAGTCTTGTTTTCTAACTTCTCCTTTATAAAGTGTCGATCAATTTCAACATGTTTGGTACGATCATGTTGAACTGGATTCTCAGAAATACTTATAGCTGCACGATTGTCACACATTATCTTACATGGTTCCTGAATAGGAAAACCAATCTCAGTTAATAACTTGTTTAGCCATAGTACTTCTGTGAGACCTCGAGCAATTCCTCTAAACTCTGCCTCAGCACTTGATAGTGCCATCACTTTCTGTTTTTTACTCTTCCAAGTTACCAAGTTTCCTCCCACCATGGCAAAGTAACCTGAAGTTGATCTTCTATCAATCGGATTTCCTGCCCAATCCGCATCTGTGTATGTCTCTATTCTGAGATGTCCATTTTTCTGGAACAACACTTCACTCCCTGGTGAATCCTTTAAATATCGAAGGATTCTAAGAGCAGCTTCCATGTGATCTGCTTGCGGCTTATGCATGAACTAACTTACCACACCCACCGCATATGCAATAGCTGGTCTGGTATGTGAGAGATAGATCAATTTCCCAACTAGATGTTGATATCTAGCTTGATATGTTAATTCAGCTCCTTCTACTATCCTCAACCCATGATTCAGCATTATTGGTGTCTCAGCTGGTTTACAGTCCATCAATCCAGTTTCTACTAGCAGATCTAAAATGTATTTTCTTTGTGAAATGAAAGTACATGTTTCAGACCGTAGTACCTCAATCCCCAAGAAGTATTTGAGTTCTCCCAAATCCTTCATCTCAACTCCTGGAATAGATTTTTCCTGAGCTGAACAATCTCTTCTTCATCGTCTCCTGTAATGATCATATCATCTACATATACAATCAAACAAGTTACCTGACCTTCCCTTCCTTTTATGAACAAGGTATGATCAGAGTTACTTTGTCGATAGCCGTATTTCTTCATGGATACTGTGAATCTCCCAAACCATGCCCTTGGTGCCTGTTTGAGCCCATAGAGCACCTTTTTTAATCTGCATACATCTGTCTGTCGAAACCCTGTATTGAAACCTGGTGGTGGCTCCATATACACTTCTTCTTCTAAGTCCCCATGTAGGAAGGCATTCTTGACATCAAACTAGTGTAGCGACCAATTTTTGTTTGCAGCTATAGAAAACAAGACTCGAATAGTATCAATTCGAGCAACAGGAGAAAAAGTTTCAGAATAATCAATACCATAGGTTTGAGTATATCCTTTGGCCACCAATCTCGCTTTGTATCTCTCTATGGATCCATCAGCCCTGTGTTTTACAGTAAAAACCCATCGGCAACCAACTGCTCGTTTTCCATGAGGCAGTTCACACTTCTCCCAAGTTTGGCTTTTCTCCAAAGCCTCCATCTCGACTTGCATGGGCTGCCTCTACTCCTTACTTTGTAAGGCTGACTCAACATTGTTGGGTATGGATTGAGTGTATACTGCAGTAGCAAATGCTTGATCAGTGTGTGTCAGACTCCCCCTTGCCAAGTTTGCTACTGGGTAACGATTTTTTCTTGGACTGTATTCTGGTTCATATCTGACAGGAGGAACTCCCCTGTTTCTTCGAGCTGGTAGCACATATCTTTCCTGTACTGGTGAGTCTTCCAAGCCAACATTTGGAGATATAATATAACCAGGAGTAATCCAATCAGTATTACTAACCTCCGGAATATTCGTCGGGGTTGACGGGATTGAAGCATCAGAGACCTGTAAGATGGGAGATAATGTCTCGGTGGTTCCACCAACTTGCCCTGTTGGAACTATCTTAGGAAACACTGGAGTGGTCACAATAGTCTGGATCAACCAATCTAATGGAGTACGATCAAAACCCTCCCCCTAGACAGAAGATTGGGTGGCATAATAGAATTCTGTTTCGAGAAATGTACAATCCATAGTAGTGTACATACGATTATTTTTTGGATTAAAACACCGGTAGCCTTTTTGATGAATCCCATATCCCACAAAGACACATTTGACAGAACATGAGTCGAATTTAGAACGGTCTGTTTTAGGAATATGAACAAAAACAGAGCATCCAAAGACATATGGTTGTAGTGTCAAGGCTGTGGAGACACTCATATGACTTGACAAAACCTGAATAGGTGTTTGAAATTGAATCACAGTCGTGGGAAGATGATTCATGATATAAACAGATGTAGCAATAGCCTCAGGCCAAAATGAAGTTGGAACAGATGATTCAAGCATTAATGCTCTAGTCATTTCTAAAATATGTCTATTTTTTCGTTCTGCAACTCCATTTTGTTGAGGTGTATGCGGACACGATGTTTGGTGAATAATGCCTTTATTTTTTAGGAATTGTTGGAGAGCGGAATTGACATACTCTTCACCATTATCTGACCTGAGAACTTGGATATTAGTGTTATATTGAGTTTTTACTAAGTTGTGAAATTCTACAAACTTAGTGATAACTTCTGATTTGTTTTTAAGAAAATATACCCAAATCATACGTGAATAATCATCAATAAAAAGCACAAAATATCTAAGGTCATTACTTGACATACATGTGCTACTATTTGGAGCTGACCCCCAAACATCAGAATGTATAAGAGAAAAAATTGACTTGGCCCTAGATTCCGATGTATGATACGAGTTTTTATGGCTTTTAGAACGAATACAGGTTTCACACACAATTTCTTGACTTGACGGAAATAAACTAGGAAATAATTTGTGAAGATACCCCCCCAGATGGATGACCCAACCTCTGGTGCCACAACCATTGTTGCCTCGTGACTGTTCCGTGAGCAAGCATTGCAGTTCCGTGTTGAGTCACTTCCTCCACATAATACAAGCCTTGACGTTCAATTCCACGTCCGATAATTTCCCCCGACTGAATATCCTGTAGTAAACACAAATCGGGGTATATTAGCACCGTACAATTTAACTCTCTCGTGACATGACTAATAGAGAGTAACTTGCATGCCAAGCTAGGTACATAAAGACAATTCTCCAGTTTAATATTTGAGGAAATATTAACAGTTCCTCCTCCCTGAACCGGTACCAATTCTCCATTGGCGGTTTGTATCAACTCCCGTCGTGGATTTGACCAACTTATAAAATCATTCATGTCATAGCTCATACTATCCGTGGCTCCACAATCTAGTAACCATTTTCCACATATTCCGGATATATCTTTTTGAGCAAAAAAAGTACGAGCAATTTTATCATTTTTATTTATCCCGATAAAATTACTTTGGCCCGAATCTGGACTTTCAGGCTGGCCCAAATTCGGACCAACTCCATTTGCTGGCCCAGCTCCTTCACTCGGCCCAGCTCCTCCAGCACTCCTTTGGCCCGCATGGTTCGACCCGGTTCGACGCGGCCCATCTGACCCGGCCCAGCTCCAATCTGTTTTACAGTTTAGTTGGGGGGTCATTTGAAACTTACCCCCCTTCAAACCATTACCTGATGGCTGCTGCTCTCTCCTGTGCGATTCTAGGGTTTGTGTGTGGGAAACCCTAGTGGCGCCGCCGCCGCTCTCTTCTCCTTCGTGGCCAAGGGTTCCGGACACGAACCTTTGCCGAGCCACCTCCTGCTGGTTCCAGTACTCATGAGGACCGTCGGGTCTCTCCCATCCTTGCCATCCAAGTGGTTCGGCCGGAGCCCTAGCCATGGCGACTATCCTCCTTGGTTCGGTTGTCCCTGGTACGGCGGTGGGTGGCCGAGAGAAGGAGGCTGGTGGCCGTACCCTTCGGTCCCGTGGTTCCACTCATTGTGGTTGTTTGCAACGGTGACGAATGTTCCTCCGGCGCCGGTTCCATCTTTCCGTTGGCTCCTCCAACCTTCGGGGTACCCTACTAAGAGGTAGCATTCAGTTTTATCATGTCTTTGCTTACCACAATGTGTACACCGTAGGTTTTTCCGGTCAACGCCACCGACCCGGCTTGGTTTGCCCTTGCCGGCGAGTTGCTGCGGCCTGGCGGCGTGACCCGGTCCGGATCCTCCTGTGTTGGCCTCGGGGAAGTGCCGAACCACAAGCCCAGCTCCGACTCCTGATTCGGTTCTAGTGACAGCCCCCATAACGGTTCGTCGGTCCCGTTCCGATCGAATAATTGAATACGCCTTTTCAACTCCCGGTAACGGTTCAATCCTGAGTAAATCACGTTTTTCGTTATCGTATTCATTACTTACAACATTGAGAAATTGGTGTTACTTTGATTCGGCCCGTCTAGTGTTGAATGTTTGGATGTCCTTCGGTGACTCCAATGGATTCGGATCTCGTTGTTCGATTTCTCGCCATAATCCTTGCAATTTATTATACAAGGATTCTAACAAATCTGTTCCTTGACGTTTGTTGCTTGCTCGGCATATGAGGTCGAAAAATTGTACCCCGTCGTTGGCTTTACCGTATGTTGCAGCTAGGCCATTCCAGAGATCCTTCGCCGTGGGGAACTCGGCATATTGGTTAACCAATACCAGTTCCATGTTGTCGAGCATCCATGAGCATACTACAAGGTCATCTTGCTCCCATTGTAGGTATGCTGGTTCGGTTATATTGGGTGGTGCCGGAACACCCAAAAGGTGATGAAGTTTTCCTTGGCCGCCTATCTTCATTCGGATTAGGCGTGCCCACAGGGAGTAGTTTCCTTCATTTAGCTTAGTGTTTAAGTTAATATTGGATAAACTGACGGTTTTATGAACGGTGTTGGTTTGTGGCATGTTTGAGAACATCGCCGCCCATTGAGCTGCAAACGGGTCACCGCCCGTTGGGGTAGTCTCGGTGGTGCGGGTGCTGTCCCCTTCAGAATCTGCCATAATTCAGGTATGTCGGTCGGCTCTGGTATATGATGATGCCGAGAAAGGTTCAATCGATCATTCTGATCGAACAATCCGGCTTTGATACCATGTTAACAAATATAGCGGAAATGTAGTATATTGAAGCTTATTGATGCATTCAACTTGTATTTCAGTGATGACAATGGACACTACTTATAGTACATTGAAGACTAATACAACAAGAATTCTAGCTAGATAAAACACTACTAGGAATAATATTAGGTAGCCTAAAATATACATTTAACTCTTATAAATGTTAAGCATGTGTAGGAATTTAAGGAAGAAGGTGGATGACAACAAATGGTGGTGACAAGCTATGGTGGTGACAAATTGTCATTTCAACATTGACATGTTGTGTATGTGACAGACTTAAGTTCTAGGTTTGTACACTAATACATTTGACAATTGGTAAGTACAAGAGGCCACTAAATATCATTTCGGTGCAAAATCAGCGTGTACAATATATTACATACCAATTTCATACCGAAAATATTGATGTGAAATGGTCCCATTGAACTTCTGTATGGAGTGTCCCAATGGTCAATCAATCGATGTGTTTCACACGAAAATTCAGTGTTTATATATGAATGCAATTCCGTATTATTTATATTCATTTTTTGGTTTTGCTTAAAAAAATGGTGTGAATTTGGTATGTATTTTTTCACCAAATCAATAAGATTTTTAGGACAATGTACGTCATATTTAATGCTCTTGGTTAGAATGATAATATTTTATAGGGAGGATAGTTTTTATCTCTTGATTTAAATTTTTGTTATTTAATTATTTATATTATAAAACAAATATTACTTTTTTGGGGTCAAAATCATTGTTTTTTTTGTTAAGTTTACTCCATTAACAAAGTATGTGTCTTACAAGTTACAAGTGCCTATTTTATGAAATGAAATATTAATAATATAATATTCTTGTTCTTGACTTCTTCCCTATGTGTTGGTGTTCTCTCTCCTTGCCCTCGTTTGTGTCAAATCCTTTGATGTCGTCCTTCTCTCTTCCTGTCTCTCAAAGCAGTGGTGAGATATGAAATAGTTAAGTAGTCTCTACAATCCTAAGGAAAGCTTGTCCTACCAAATATATAAACAAACAAACACCATAGAAGATGATCTCATTTTTCAACAAGATAGTACAAATGTTTTGTTTCTCAAGCAACACAAGTCGAAAAACAGCAGAAAACATAACATAAATATACATAACTTAAATTGATTTTATGTGATGTTCAATTGATAATTTATACAAGAGATGCTACATATTTTTAGTTAATCTTTGCATCACTTTGTCCACTACTTCACAACACTTGGCCACTATTTCAACTAACAAAAGACTAATTAATCAACCACTTCCACTAGTTTAACTAATATGGAACCGTGATTTCAACTAACACACATCCTAAATCAAGTTGATGCAAACTACCAATCTTTCCCTAGCAACAGGAAAAAGACTTGGTAAATATATCTGTAATTTGTTTTTCAGTGCTGAAATGTATCAACTTCACTTCTCCATGCTTTTGGATCTCCCTTATAAAGTAATGCTTAACATTGAAATGTTTTGTCCTTCCATGAAATACTGGATTTTGGGATATAACAATTGCAACTTGATTATCCACGAAAATCTTAGTACTTTCAGCTTGAGTTTCTTCAAGATCTTCCAACAACTTCCTCAACCAAATGCATGGCTTGTTTGGTTGCACCTGAAGTTGCTATAAACTTAGCTTCTACAGTGGAGAGAGTTACCACTTCTTGTTTCTTTGAACACCAAGAAAAGCATCCAGGACCAAGAGAAAATCAGTAACTAGAAGTGTTTCTAGCATCATCTTCTAAACCAACCCAGTCACTATCTGAGTAACCGATCAACTTAACACACTCACTTCGCCCAAATTTGACTCCAAAATCAAGAGTTCCTTTCAGATATCTCACTACATGTTTGACAACCATCATGTGTAATTCACTAGTGCAATTTAAGAACCTAGAAATAACACTTACAAGATAGAGAATATATGGCCTTGTGGTTGTGAGGTTTGCCTTGGCCCTCCATGTTGAGTCTTTGAAGGGTAGTTGACTCTTCTTGGGTGACACGCAAACTCTACAATTTGATGACAGTTCCTCCATGTTTGGTAACCCAAGGCCCATCTCCTCCTTCTACATTATTACTGCATTGTGTTATGATGAAAATGCCCCAATCTCTTGTGTCAAATGTCAGAAGTTTGCACTTGACTAGGGAAGACCGTAATGCATGAATCAAGTGGGTTTAAGGAGAAGATTTTCCCCTTCATTTTTATCCCAATGAGCTCCTTACCACTAGAATCTATAATAATGCACTTTTTATGTTCAAACAGCACCTTGAAATTCTTTTCTAGCAATTGACCAACGCTAAACAAGTTTTGATCAGTTTCAGGCACATATAACACTTCATCTATCAGCTTCGTACCTAAATTGGTATCTATAACTACTGTTCCTTTTCCCTTAACAAATATAAACTCTCTATTTACAATTTTCACTTTAGAAAGAACTGACCTGTTAAGTTGTTTGAAGAGTCTCACATCACCAGTCATGTGACTAGTGCAACCACTGTCGACCAGTCACCCATCACTCGATGCTCCAGTTGTAAAACAAGAAGACACGAAGAGCTGCTCTTCCTCTTCTTCATGGAAAACAACTTGGGCTTCTCTCATTGGCTGGTTGTACTTGTTAGGGCAGTTCATTTCGGCATGCCCAAACTTTTAACATATCCTGCACTTCATGTCTGGTTTCTTCCAGCATTAGTAGTGATGATGATTTTCCTTTGGGACTCCTTTCATCTGCACTTGATTCACCATTACCGTTATTTTTCTTTCCCTTTCACTTGCTTGTGTTTAAATGCCGCTCGGCCTTCAAGGCTTCTTCAATGGATCATTGTTCACACATTGACCTCATTTGTTCTTAAGCTTGTAGAACACTAAGTAGTTTTGCCAATCTGAGAGTTCACAGATCCTTAGTGTTCTCTAATGAAGTTATGGTAACTTCAAATCTCTCAGGAAGAGAGATCAAAATCTTCTCCACACTTCCGCTATCCTTAATCTCAGTACCAAGAATTCTCACTTGCTTTGCGATGCTTATCAGGCGATCAGAGTACTCTTTGATGGTCTCTGAGTTCTTGATCTGTTCCTTCTCGAATTCTCTTATCCAATTCAGAGATTTCATTTCCCTTATCCACTCATATCCATTGTATTCTTCTTCGAGGAAGTCCCAAATTTCATTAGTTGACTTTATGGACATGATTCTGCTAAAAATTGCAGGTGAGACAGCCAAATAAAGGCATGACTTGGCTCATGCCTTTCTCACCTTCTTTTCCCTTTGAACCTTGATTTGAGCAAGTGTAGGGTTGCGTGGAAGAGATAGAATTTCATAGTCTTCTTCAACAGCCTTCCATAAATCACTGCCCTCCATGTAAACTTCCATTTCGACAGCCCAAGCTTGATAGTTTGAGCCATCAAATTTTCGTGGAGCTACGCCTGAGAATGCTACTTCCATTTGATAAGCTTTTCTTGGCTTGTTTGGTGGATGATTTCGAATTGTAAACTGAAGAAGAATGAAACATACTAAAAGACTAATTACTATTGTTTTTTTAGGAGATAATCACCATTCAAGAATTTAAAATACTCACGTCATTATTTGGAAAATATATAGTCTTCATATTTGCGTTAACATGAATAGTTTTGTACAGAACAAGTTTCCAGTTCTTGAAACCTTTGTGTAAGGAAAAAACTGCGTCGGCGTCGAACTTCTCATTCAATAACCTCGTTAGCGACATCCATATCATATCAATACGTAATATAATAATAATTTTGGATTAAATAACAATATGAAGAAACTTCTATATTTTACAATAATATGCAAGTTTTGAATAAATACGAAATTGCCATGAGAAAATAAAAGTCATTTAAATTGAGATTCGTGAGGAGTACAGTCTCCTTAAGATAATTCTGTCTTTCTCATCGTAGCAGGTTTTGTATAAAAGAAAAACGGGACGATCACCTTCCAGGATACAACAATGTCTCCAAGGCGAAAACTAACACGATATTTCCCTTGACCGAACTGAACAATACCAGAACTCTTACGACAAAGTGAAAATAAAGATCGAAAATTGGACGGAAATCACAAATGACCAAACAAGTGTGCAACCTAGTCATAAACATTTTTCATAATTTTGTATGTGTCAAAATGTGGAAAAAAAAATCATTCTTATTTATAGGGTTATTCCACTCAAAATGAAATAATTAGGGCACTTAAAAATGCTAATTAAATTTGACAAAACTGAATCAAAATGAATTAATAAAATCAAAATTGCAGCAACAAAAGACCACCTGTCACAATATTAATAAATTACAACAATAATAATAATTAACATTCCCGCATTCACAAAAAAATCAATAGGGGTTTGTTGGAAAATTATGGATTTTGACAAAAATCTGTTCGCGTAAGACAGACTTTTCCGCCTGACAATCATGTATGCATGTCGCAGATGCACACATGAGCGCAAAGGACCGACGTGTGTTAATCGATTCGTGATTTGCAACCCCTAAACGAGAGAGTGTATGTTATCTTGGAAGTCCTTATACTCTTAATTAATATTTCCCCTTAATTATTGCCCAAATACACTACAAAATTTGGTACTAGAAATGATAAATGATTTTTTCCTTTTCCAATTTCCCCATTCACTCTCTTGTGTTAGGACCAAATTATTAGGATTTTGTCATTTTAACCCAAAATTTTACTATTCCAACTTAATTCACTTTTCCAACAGTTACCGCAGTGTTCAATTTTACACTCACCACGTAGATAAGGAACAACCGAACAATATGAAAAATGAAGTATTGAGGCAAAATGTTCATTCACTTATTTAAGATTAAAATAAAAACACGAAACGTGTTTTTGACGTAAAAGTTTAAGAGAAAAATATAGGATTAATTTACAGCATGATTATATGATTAATTAATCACATTCTGATTTATAAGAAATTATTAATAAACAAAATATAAGTGACAAAAGGCAAAATAAGACAAATATAAAAGATCAACTATGTAATTAACCCTATTTTATATTATAGGTTACATTAGGTTCACCCATCTCGATTTAAAATGTCACTTTAGTACTTTAGTGTTGCATTTGTCTTTGTGAAAAGTAACATTAAGATAAAATACTGAGTTAATACCGTAAATATTATGTTTTCATTTAGAAACTATCTTTTAGAATGTATTCACAATCTTTAGTAATTTAATTCTAATTTGCACTTTTTAGTATTGTATTTGCTAATTGAAAAAATATCATTTAAACTCAAACATTTTGTATCTATTTTGCACTACAGAGAGTGTTGCATTTATCGATTTTGAATATCTAATTTAGAGTGAAACTGTATTTTATCTACACTCCGCACTGAAACACGTTTGACAAAAATATCCTCATAAAACATAATTAAGTATAAAGATTTTGTTATCAATGAACATGAATGGTACAAGAGTCACTTTCATCGAGTCTCCTTAAAAAAATGTAAGGTTATAATTATCTTACTATCTTCTTTTAATTTCCCTCTATATGTGTTGGAGTTCCAAGTACTTTATGAGTCTTGTAAGGTTACCCAACTGAACTTGGTACTTGAAAGTTTGTCTAAGTGCACTAACAATGGTCTTCGATGCCAAGATATGATTTAACAAATTTTGTGCTAATTAAGAAGCAACTCTAATTTTATCGATACGATATTAGAAAAATTCAACAAGGATAACAAAATGGAGGTCTGCTTTCCAATGAATCCAAACAATTATTTCTCAAGAAATACATGTGAAAGTGTCTCACAAGTAGGGTACTCAAGGATCAATGGAGTATTGTTGAAATTGATAACACTACGGGAGAATAATATTTTAACGGCTCAAATTTGTTTCATTAACGGCTCAATAAATGAGCCGTTAATGAAAAACGGCTCAATGAAAAACGAGCCTTCATAATAAGAGTCGTCTTATATATGACGGCTCGTTTTTCATTGAGCTGTCCTTCTGACGGCTCAATATGAATGAGTCGTCCTTCTGACGGCTCAATACGAATGAGCCGTCCTTATGACGGCTCATTTTCTAAATTAATTCGTATTATTTTGGATGACTCATATAGTTTGATCGGTCAAAATTAGATTATATTTCAATTTTAATTTATTTTTTACGGCTCCACCACATCCAACCGTAAGATGCATCACGTTTAGACATCAAACAAGCGTGCGTGGTTAACATAATCATATCCTATTACGAATGCATGGCTTAGTTTAAGTGACTACGGAATTACGAATGCATGGCTTATGTCAATTCATCATTTTTCGAGTCAGGGAAAGAGAGAGAACCTTGGTCGATCGAACTTGAGCCAATGCAGCACTAAGTTGCTCCTGTAATCCCGAAAGATCATCGATGCTTAACTGTTCAATTTATTGGTCCTGTAGTGGCCTGCACCCAGATCATCAAGCATATACTAGTTACTGCCTAGATTAAATACAAAACACACCCTGATTTGATGCCATTCTGTTTTTCCAATCTCCATTAAGGAGAAATTGTAACCTGAACAACTAACTTGCCTTTGAAGCAAATCTGCGCCTGATAACCATGCATCTTCAGATTGGTCCATCTGCTTATCATCTCAAGAATATCAACCACCAATACAATTATCCACATATATCCATCGGCATTCATTTTCTAAATTCTTAAGCATATATTACTATTCAAAACTCGTATCAATACAATTATCCACATATATGCTGCATTAGTAGTACTCGATCTGTTGAAAATTCTAACTCGATCTGTTGAAAATTCTGTTTCTTTTCCAAGGTAAACATGTCATGTTGATTTAGACTTTCCAGTCCTTTTATCAGTTCAACCAGTTTCCATATTATCCATTCATCACAATATAAGGATAAAACAAAAGCAATAATTTCCTATGCAGTGGTAATCCATATGTAAGATGTCATAAAAATAGTGTCGAGCAATAATTTCCTATGCATCCGTTCAACCAGTAATTTTGATCCAAGTCATAAAAATAAAGTGGTAATCCATATGTAAGATGTCAGCAGTTTAACTAATACAGTAAATCTCATCAGAACACTTCTTTTGGCAAATTCCAGATCAAGCCGTATGTGGATTAAGCTTGCTTCTTAATAAGATGCGTTTCACTAATAACAAATAGAAAGACAATGAGCAAATAAAATCCCGACAGTATCTTCATCCAGTTTTCCTAATCATTCAATCTTACACCAAACACAAAACTTAAACCAACCACAAAACTTACATAATCGAAGCTTACACCAACAACGAAACTTACATAAAGAGATAGAGAGGGGTTTGTTACCTTGAATCGAAGCTTGATGTAGAAATTAGGGTTTCCGAAATTGGTGATTGTTGATGAATCGAAGCTTGAATCGAAGCTTGAATCGAAAATAGGGTTTACCTTGAATCGAATCCTTGAATGAATTGAAAAAAATATGAAAACAACTTACCGATTCTGAAGGGAGGAGCTGCTGCGCACGGTGTGTTCTTCGGAAGGAAGGAGACTCTGTTCTTCCGTTATTCCAGAAATGAAAGCTGCGTCAAAATTAAAGTCTAATTGGGACGGCTCAATAGTGTCGAGCCGTCCCACTGAGCGGTCCAACCTAATTTGTTTTTTTTTTTAATTGGGACGGCTCAATAGTGTCGAGCCGTCCCACTGTTTTTCTGATTAAAAAAATCGTTTGCTTTGGACGGCTCAACACAATTGAGCCGTCCAGCCTATTTTTTTTTCTAAATTGAGACGGCTCAATGGTGTCGAGCCGTCCCACTGTTTTTCTGATTAAACAAATCGTTTTCTTTGGACGGCTCAGAGCCGTCCAACCTAATTTTTTTTTATGGGACGGCTCAATAGTGTCGAGCCGTCCCAATGTTTTTCTAATTAAACAAACTATTTGCTTTGGACGGCTCAACACAACTGAGCCGTCTAGCCTAATATTTTTTTGTTTAATGATTTTAATAGACGACTCAACAAAACTGAGCCGTCTACAATAAATTTCGGAAAAAAAAAATCAGTTTACGTGACGCCTCAATTGTTTGAGCCGGTAACTCAATTTCTGGACGGCTCATTAATCATTGAGCCGTTAATTACCATTATATTAAATTTTTCACGGCTCAATCATACTTGAGCCGTGGAAGTGAGCCATTAACTCGGCCTTCTCCCGTAGTGTAACACGTACCATACCTGATATTGGACACGTTATTGGCATATTGATTAGATATACCGGTAACCCAAGTATCATCGATCATTGAAATGGGCTCATAAGATTACTCAGATATCACTACAAGAAATTTGTTCTGCAGTGACGGTAAATAATCGTTGTCTGGAGCACTGTTGGTGCTGTTAATACCCCGTGTCTATGCTAAGAGTTGTGACAATAGGCCCTATGGTTAAAGGTATCCACGACGACAATATGCCGACGCTAAAGGTTTGTCGTTGCTGAAATGAACAGTTTGTTTGACCATTAGCATCATCAATATGTCGATATGGTTTACGCGTAATTATCGTCGACGTTATTGGATGCTAAAAATGGTGTTTTGTTTCAACATTCCTCTTATGTAAAATTAAATGCATTAGTGTCAGCATATCATGGTCACTATTTCTTTGTATATTGCATCGATTTGTGTTTAATGAAAATATCGGTAGAGTCCGTCAAAGGTAATCCGTCGATATAGTTAATTCGCATCGATCTGTTCTTATTTTCCATTCTCTCATGCAGACAACATATACCATAACATAGCATACATAAACCCTGCTACTACAGAGAACCATATCCAAAACACCTAATTTTATTCTCAAAACACAGAACACTGACATTCCAAGAACATAGTCTATGATCATCCACAAAATGAAGCTAACATTGCTCAGAGACTGACTATCTACAACCTATGACAATTAAACATTACAACTTTTTAGGAGTACTTACAACTTTTCAGGAGTACTTATAACGAAGCATCTCTAATCAATTTTGGAAAAAAGTTCAAAAATGTACTTGTCAAACTACATTCTCTTTGTAGTCTTTATTCATTGGTAATATACTTTCTCTTGAGATTTGTAGCCTCTCTACCATCAATTTTGTAACCTTTCTTCATTGTTAATGCATTTTTCAAAGTAAATTCTCTTGAGATTTGCCCAGCAAACAAACATGTATGAGGTATATTCCACTATAAAAGCTCCTTTGTGTATATACATGGTTAAGATAGACTAGGCTGTTTAATATGCTGAGATGGCTTTCTAATAACATTTTGGAACTGTCATACCTCTAACAACTTCTTCTATATGGTTACAGTCCTTGCACCCGGTTCTAATGAAAAATTGCAACAATGTAGTAAACATTACCAGAGAGTTCCGATATAAAGACACATACACAAATATAAGATATGGGAAGTGTTATGGCTACAATAAAGTACGAACAACAATGCATCTCACGAAACCCGTGAAAGTATGAACAACATGATTTCCTATTACAGAGTTCTAACAACAGAGTAAGACAGTTCAAATGTTGCAGAAGGGCATTTACACATTGGTTAGAAAGGAATAGATAAGATAAGATACAGGGCATTTACACAGTGTTTCACTTACAATAGTGAAACATTCCAAATTTGAAAGTTAATGAAGCATCATATGCTGTCCTCGGTTCAAGACACAAAACCGAAACATAGATCCTCAAACAAAATTCCACAAAAAAAAAAAACATAAGATAAGTGTAATCCAACAGTTTACGCAAATGAAGCTATCTATGTGCTTCCACCTAGAAGAAAAATAGCATTCTCACATAACTTATAATCCAAGAGAATCTGTTAGTGATTCTTTTGGAATCAATACTAAATTGTACTCATGATTAGCAGTGTCATTAGCTTTACTCCTTTCCTTTTCTGCAAAAACCTTAAATGTTCTTGCAGCTATTGTTTTAAATCAAAAGAACAATTAGAAAATTAAAGAAATCTCGTACACCTTTGAAATGAGAAAGTAGGATTTCAAATTACCAAAATAAGAAAGGAAGTTGAAGAGGTTGAAACATTCAAAAATCTGTACCAGTCTCGCGTTTGATAGGATTTGCAACAACAAGATCCATAAATTTCGCTTGTAAGGTTACATAAAGAGGAAAGCAAGAGTGGTGATTCTATCACTATCTCTTTTGCATCGACAAAGAAAATGGAAAATTAAGGCTCATCTAAAGGTTTACCTTGGCACCCATTTCATTGATGTTCAAAGTGAGGCTGAGGCAAACTGAAACGGTGCGGCTGAGGCAAGCTGAGGATTCTCAGACAGCAGATAAATTGAGTTCAACCGATAGTGCTGAAGGGCAGAGAAGACTCAAGTTCTGGTCGTCGGTGGAGGAGGGAAGATGAGTCTCGATTTCTGCTCATCGGAGGATGAGGGCGGAGGAGCCTCGAGTTCTGGTCGTCAGAGGAGGAGTCCAACCAATTTATAGATATCAGTAAATTGAAAAACCAAGAAGAAGACAGAGAGAAGCCATGGAGACGAGAGCAGCCGCACCGTACAAGAAGAACTGAAAAAAGTGAAGATTGAAGAAGACCTAAATCAAGTGAAATCACAAGTTTTAAAAAAATAAAAACGGAACGGTTCTTCAAAAACCGACTGGTTTACACATGCTATAATATTATAAATATATTCAATATATTGATTATTATTATAATAAATTAAATAATTTATTATATTATATACTTGTATCTTATATTATATTACAAACCACATAAATATATAATATATATTGGCCATTACTTATACTAAATTGTATATTATATTATATTATTATTATTATATGTTGTACTTGTATATTATATACATATATAAAATTATATTTATCTATTTAGTAATTTTTGCTTATCTATATAATTAAGTATCATCCATTGTTAAAGTTAATTGTGTAGTAGCCCACTTGGTAAACATGTTGGATTTGATACTAAATTACTTTCTCAATTTTAGGGTTTTCTCAATTTTATCATAAAATTACTTTCATTGATAAAATGTACATGTGTATTAGTTCCCTTGGTAATTACCATGGACTTTAATGTTGGCGATCACGAGTTCAAAACACTTTGTTAGGTATCCTAATTTTTTTTCAAATTAACAATATTGTCTACCACAAAATGTTTTGGTTGAATTATGTGTCTGTCCAGTTCCAATATTTTCGCTAAGTTTATATGTTGGTGTACCATTTAGCGACGAAAAATGTAATATTACATTCGACTTAATGTCACCACTTTTTATAGTTCTACGGCATCAAGAAATCTTGATACTAAAAAATTGTTTATGCAATATACTACGTTGGTATAACTGATTGTCTATATTAGTATCAGACATATTTTCAACAGTATATTTTTTGCAGGGTAAACAAATTGGAGCGACAAAAGTACATACTAAAACTCAGTTTCAGCAATGGAAAATTCTGTGACACAGAATAGCGTTATCAACTAGGAGATATTTTGTTGAATCTAAAGAAACATTTTACAGTCAAAACCGTTGTAACATTGAATTTTTGTGGTTGTTGATGAACATTCTTGTAGTGTATAGATATACTCGTAATAATGGGTTATAGACCGGCAGTATGATATTAATTCATATCTCTATCAAGAGACTTGAACTCCACGAGTGAGTTCGTTTTCACTCTAGAAGGTACAATCATGCTATGGAAATCCTACAAACAGTTATAAATAGATCCATCATTGAATATGAGTTTATAGCACTATATAAATGTGTCTAAGAGGTTGAATTACTACACCATGCTCTAGATGATATTCTGAGGTGGTCATAATCAGTGTCACTAATCTGCGTACATTGTGATAGTCAATCTATAATTGGTAGGGAACAATGTCATATGTTTAATGATAAATCTAGACACATTCGTTGAAGACGTAATTCCATTAGACAAATTGCTCTTGACTAGAATTATCATGCTCGACTATGTGAGGTCGAATGATAATATTGGGGATTCGTTAACCAAAGGGTTAAGATCAAGTTGGTCAATCATAGAGAGAGGAATAAGACTTTAGCCCGTGTAGAAAGCACTTTTGAGACGGAAAACTCAATCTAGTTAAATGGAGATCCCAATATCTAGGTTACAAAGGAACAACCTAATCACAAGAGTATTTAATTCACTGTATTTTATTTTAGCTTGGAGTCTATTCATATGATGAGAAACAATGATCATAATGGATAAGGTGAAGTAAATGCTTTTAATGATTTAGAAATTAAGAAATCTCATTAGAGTGATGGAGTAACTTTAGAGATAATGAATCACCGCCAGAGAGAAAAGGGATGCTTGGAAGGGAATTACTGAAGGTACAATTATTAGAAACTCTTGCGAAACCAGACAACGTCCATGAGCAGACCGAACATGAATGCGAGAATTTAACACTACAAGGAAGATGCTTGTGCGTGTTATGTCATCAATTACTTCAACGACAAACAAATCAAGGACACAATATCTACTGACTAGCTAGTAAAGTTGATGTAACTTCACAAGGGAAGGTTCAAAATGTAAAACATACCTATCTTATGTGTGTGTCAACCGTTAAACTAAAACTTCAAGTCTATAGATACTTTAGGTAATCAATTAATCAATTTTCATTCATGTCGTGGACTGTTGGAAAATGGTTTAAATTGTGAAAATTTTGTAAGTTTGAGTTGTTTTTGTAATTAAGCAAAAACTTGCACTAAATCTAAACGGTGAAATGAAAATTGCACCACATTAAGTATTTCCACTTACTACTCAAGACTCTCACCCTTTAATAACAGAGTTTTCTCCCTTAATCCATAAAGAAAAGAATCCAAAAATTGGAAATATCTTATAGAGTTATTTTTATCTTTTAACGATTTTGCGTTGACGTCCATCACAACCTTTGTAGTCCTTGTGTTCTACCTTAATTTTGTATTGATCGTAGGGTTGGGAATGATTAGGGTATAGTGAGAATTTGACAAATACCATAATCATACCACATTTGAAAGTACATACCATAAACATCATGGGTACAATTTCTAATACCATAAACATACCCATAATCATGGTTGTTAACCACGATTTTAACCGTATACCCATATTTATTAACACATGTGAAATGTATTTGCCCTGAACTAGGTATTTTGAAACATCCTCCCACGTGCAAGAGCTACCCTTCCGAGAGAAACCCTAGCCGCTGTATGTGACCCCTTCTGCATCGTTGGAATCCCGCCTGTGAGAGCCTCTAGCATCGTCGTGGTCTCCTTCAACTTCGGTTGGTGTATACGGTACTTTATGCAGGTTTCATCCCTCCTTGGTGCGCTTATAACTTCACAACAAAGTATCGCCCACCGCCTAAGGCAACATATTCCGGTGTCAGACTCCCATTACCACCGCGTCGACAACCCCCGTGGAAGTAGAGGAGGTAACCGCATACCCACCTGAGAGCTTCCTCCTCGTGCAGAACTTCTGTGCGTTTACACCAAATCAAATTAACACTAAAACTATTTAACATTAACATCATTCCATTAAAGTTTGTCGTGAACTAGGTATTTTGAAACCTGCTCCCGTGAGCGAGAGCTTCCTTTCCTAGAGAAACCATAGCCGTTGTGAGTGACCCCCTTCTGCATCGTCGGAATCCCGCATGTGAGAGTCTACAACATCGGCGTGGTCTCTTTCAGCTTCGGTTGGTGTCTATGGTACTTTCTGCAGGCTCTGTCCCTCATTGCTACGCTTATCGCTTCACAACAAGGTGCCGCCCACCACCTAAGGCAACGTATTCTGGTGTCGACCATCCATTACCACAGCATAGGCAACCCCCGTGTAAATAGATGAGGTAACTGCATATCCGCCTGAGAGCTTTCACATCCTGCAGAAATTTTGTGCGTGTACACCAGACTACAACTCTGGTTTACTGGAGACGAGAGGGCATCGTCCATCCTTCACCGACGTCAGAAGTTTGTCGGCAGGCCAAGGGAGCCACCCCCATCGGACCTACAAGCTTCCGAAACTATCTTGACGTCGATCCCCACATGAGTTTCCATGCAGAAACCCTAGAGACCAAAACCTTAAAAACCCTAACCCTAGCCTATATTTGGTCTCTTTTTTGTTAATATTTTTAATAATTACGTACTGTTACAGGCTGGACGCGGATGCAGTGACCTATCTTGTATCAATCGTATCTAAGCGTGGATAATATTCTCATAACTGGTGCGTAGAAGACAGACAGAAAGCTCGTCTTCAGCCTGACCGCGGAAACGGAGTATCTGGTGCATGAAAAGTATGTTGGGTCGGTTATAGCTCAGAAACCGATCAAGAATGTGGTAATTCATAACGTTCTGAAGGTGGCGTGGGCGAGATATAAGACTGTGAGCATAAAATATTTGGAGGAAAATATCATCATGATTGAAATCGGGAAAGAATAAGAGGAAAGGCTATTCTTGATCAGCTACCATGTTCTATTCAAGGACACTGTCTCAACATTAAAAAATGGGAAAAGACTCTGAGCGTGAATGATATAAATTTTGAGAGGATTCAGTTCTGGTTACAATTTCATGCATTAGAGCTTGGAGTCGTAAACTCTCCAAATGTACGTCAAATTGGGGCAGGAATTAGAAAGTTGATTGAAATTGAAGAATCTACTGATCCAATTAAGCATGGTTTCTTGTGTATAAATGTGGAGATTGATGCGAACTAGCCCTTGATTGCTGAATTCTGGTGGAAAAACTCAAGAGGAGAAGAACATTGCGTGAACGTGAAATATGAAAGCCTTTATGACACGTGCTATGATTGTTGAAGACTAGGTCAGGCGTCCCACGAATGCAAATTGGATACGGTAATGTCGAAGGTGAAACTAGACTCCACAATATATGGACCATGGATAACTAGAACCCGACCAAGAACAACAGTAACATCAGTAAAACGGTGGGGGGTGGATTCACAAAACCCCTCAAACTCAACTGGTCAAAGAACATGGAGGAATATAATGAAAGAGGCAAGGAACCCGAAGGAGATGACCAAAAATTAAATCGACAAAAACCACCAACCAAACCCACCCAATCCCTCCCATCCCACACTCACCGAACCACAAACCCTATCCAATCCACCTCCCAACTGAGCCTATACTTTTGTCCACCCCTTTCCCGTACCGGCCACCGAACCCAACCCTCCACCTGCCGACGAGACCTACACAATTTGTGACCAAAACCCAACTTAGAAGGCCAACATGTGCGCTCAACCCGAACTCACACACATCACTTTCCCCACCACAAAAACCTCTCATATATCCAACCCCACCATATTAGAAAATCCCACAATATACCAGACTCAAGTCAAAATCCTAATCCTGAAAGACCCGTCATTCATACATCCTACAACTTAGAAAGAAAAACATATCACCCAAACCGACCAAACTGTCCGGAGGCTCAATATGGATAAGTCATGTATCCTCCTGTATAGGACAGATAGCCCACCCTGGACCAGCTCATCACCATCCCATGAGCTAACCATATCAACCTATACTGGCATCAGTCCTATCATCAGTAAGATGACCCTTAAAGGTCACATGGAAGATGAGCAAGAAGAGCTCCCAAGAAAAAAAAGGACAATTCAGAAATGAAGGTACTAGCATTGATGAGGGAAAAATGGGAACCAAACAAACAAGGAATGGTGTGGGTATGAGAAAGGGAACAAGTACAAGACACTACAAGAATGTTCAACTACACCTACCGACGAAATTTGTTGTCATTAAAATAGGTGACTAAATAGGATCATTTGTAATGGCAGTTATCGTAGTTGTTATAAGTCTTATTAAGAGTTTAATAATATGTAACCAAAACTTATTTTCTATGGTGATATTTCCCGTCGTAAAAAACGTATGTACCAATTTTTTTAGGGTCGAACAATTTTTGTTGTTAATAAATTTAATCAACGACAGTATAAATCCTTAATGTTCAACAATCCTTTAATGGTAATGCATTTTGTAGCTAAATTCTTATATACTGCAACGGTATCTAACTGCCTATGTTCTTAATTTGCCGCCAGAAATATTTTCAGAACATTACAGAACGGACAGACTGATTGCATAACAATACTACCGAAGACGCAAACCGAAGATTATTACTGAAGACCCAAACCGAAAAGTTTGTTTCCACCGTTTTATGTGACAATGACAAATACTCTAAGTAGGGAAGATCTTCTTATGTGGTAATGTACTCTCCGATTACCTCTTTCCTTTGTGACAATTTGGTGTAGTACATGCTGTAATTACAACAAATTTTCTCCTCAAGGAACGACAAAACCATATTAACGATTTCATCAACCTGATCAACTTCCCGACATTTATTCATTCTGAATGATTCTAGTTATTACAAGTACTCAAATTTGGGTTGATGTGTGTCCAATCTAATCATTACTTACTGTAAATGTTTGGTTGATTCTGTACAAAGACGTTCTGCAGCAATTCCACGTTAGTTCACTTCGTTTTTAATAGAAATTGCTAACCAAATGGATAACAGTTGGATGAACAAACATCGTCAGACGGCAGAGCATACAGATGGTGTTAATTCGTTTCTCGATTTTGCATATGAACGATCATCTTGGGAAGGGAAGATTTACTATCCTTGTTTAAATTTTAATGGTTGTCTATTAATGTCAAGAAAAACTGTGAAGTTGCATTTGGAGAGATATGGAATAATTCCCACGTATACTACTTGAGTTGTTCACGACGAAGAGTACGAAAATGTGAGGTCTTCTATGGGTAGTATTGATCATGATATGGAGAACCTGGTAAATGACGGATTGGGTGGAAGCAGTTATGAAAATATTGAGGAACCAAATGCTGATGCCAAGAAATTTTATCTATTGCTAAAAGTTTGTGAGACTACCTAATACCGAAGTTGTTTTTCATATACGAAGATGTCTTTTCTCATCGAATTGTTCCATTTGAAGGTGCATTATAAGGTTTCTAACAGGTTTGTTGATGAGTTACTTCACATGCTACATAAGGTACTTCCTGAAGACAATAACGTATCAAGGTCTTACTATGATGCTAAGAAATTCATATGATGCTGAGGGAACCTCCAAGAAAGGCCATAAAGATTCCCATCAAAGTTTTTCGTTATTTCCCTCTAACTTCAAGGCTTCAACAATACTTCATGTCACCTAAGACTGCATTCACTATGCATTGACATTACGAATATAGAATCAAAGACGGGGTATTAATGCATCTAGCTGACTCTAAAGCATGGAAAGAATTGGATGTCGTTAGACCTTCGTTTGGCGAATAACCAAGAAATGTTTGACTTGGTTTAGCTACCGATGGTTTTGATCCTTTTAGCGAAAAAATTCACTCATACAGTATGTGGCCGGTAGTCCTTATTCCATATAACGTTTCACCCGAGACATGTTTGAAAATACCAATTATTTGCTTTCCATGTTAATTCTTGGACCCAAATATCAAACCATTGATATTGATGTGTACTCGCAACCCTTAATTGACGAGCTCAAGGAATTGTGGTAGAACGGTGCTTGCACAAATGATGCATTGATAAAGGAGAACTTCCAAGTGTATGCAGTTGTCCTCTAGACAATTAACGATTTGCCTGCTTATGAAAACTTATATGGTTGGGCGACGTACGGGAAGTTGGCTTGTCCCGTTTGTCAAATAAACACCTACTATTTGAGACTTAAAAACGAGAGAAAGTGTTCTTTTATGGGGAACAAGGATTTCTGATGTGTGATCATCCTTGGAGGAGAAACAAAAGTTCTTTCGACGGTCAACAATAACTGCGACCTCATCTAACAAGGATGACAGGTGAAAAAGTGTTGCACCAACTGGAGTCTTTAGAAGACATCCCATTCAGAAAGACCCAACCAAACCGTAAGGTAAGGACTGAATGTGTTACGAGGAATTAGAAAAAAAGAAGTGTGTTTTTCCAACTACCATATTGGAAATATTTGTTACTCCCCCAGAATATGATGTTATGCACATCAGAAAAAATGAAGGTGATAACTTGATTGAAATATTACTGGGGGTTGTGGGAAAAAACAACGACAATCTCAAAGCTCGACTTGATATGAAAGCGATGGGAATCAGATCGTCACTCCATCCGGTAGAGAAAGGAAGTAAGATGTTGTTGCCACTGACATGTTACTCACTCTAAAAGGAACAAAAAACTATGTTGTGCAATTTTCTTAAAGATTTACGAGCTCCCAAGTGGTTATTCATCTAATATTTTATGGTGTATTAAGGACCAAGATAGAAAACTTGTTGGTTTGAAAAACCATGACTACCATGTGTTAATGCAACATCTACTATCTGTGGCGATTAAAGGCTTATTGCCGATGTATGTGAGCTTTGTGCTTATTGAATTGTAAAATACTTTCGACATGTTATGCTCTAAGGAATTGAACTTGATTGATTTGGGGAATATTGAAACTCATTTGCCTGTCACTATGTGTAATCTAGAAAGAATTTTTCCACCATCCTTCAATATTACAGTTCATCTTATTTTTCATCTGGCTGAAGAAATGAAAATGGCAGGTCCGGTTCATTATCGTTGAATGTATTCCATTAAACGGTAGGTAGTTGTTCAAAAAAATGAAAACAACTATTCTATTTCGTTATATTAGTTGAGACACCCTATTGAGTTAACGTTCTTTTATCTTTTCTGCTTTATTTGGTATTAGCATTATGGGGATAATGAAATCATTTGTTCAGAACAGAAGTCGTCTGAAAGGTTCTATAGCTAAAGGCTATATTAATTTAGAATGCCTCACAATTTATTAGAGATGTCTCCACGACGTGGAAACAAAGTTCTCTAGACAAATTAGCTCTGTTATGCAGGAAACTCCCATTAATTCGACTAAAGGCTTGGTTATATTTGGCTATCAAGGGAAACCATTAGGTGATGCCTACATTCATGAATTGACGAATACTGAATGGCGACAATGTCATCGATATATGTTGAACCAATGTGAAGAAGTTAAACCATTCATAGAGTTCGTCTAGTATCATAAAAATTGAATATGTATACATTTATATGTATAGAGTTTTTTAGGGGTGATAATTCTAATGGATGTTATTTGCAGAGAATATAAACGACAGATACTTTGTTAAAGGGTCTCCAAGAGAAACGTGGATTTGATGCACAACCGACGGTTTATAGATTGGTTTGAAGGTCGGGTAAGCTTCAAACTTTATGAATTGCATGTGCAATATATATGCAAAATACTCAATAAAGGAGGTACATGTTTTGTTTATATGTAATTGTTATGTTTGTTGAATTAGGTAGGTAAAATTACAACCACAATACCTTCCAAAAAATGCGTCAATTGAAGTCATTGTCTCAAGGTCCATTGTATGGTGTGAAGAGTTATTATGGATTTACTTGTTCAGGTGGCACTTACCACAGTAAGGATAGGTCTATGAAAACAGTGGTATATTATGCAAAGCAGGCACAACTTGCTATAGCAGTCGCCTTGATAACAATCTTATCTCGAGTGAAATTGATTATTACGAGGTACAGAGAGAAGTTATTCAGTTGAGTTATATGGATGATCTTCGAGCGTTCTTATTTAATTGTTCTTAGTATAATGTTTTTGCATAAGGGACTGGTATAAAAATTGATAAATACGGGATTACTCGTGTTAAAACATCAAACATTTTGGACACGGATGAGCCCTACATTCTTGTGAATTAAGCAAGACAGGTGTTTTACGTTAGAGACAATACTAACCCTGCATGGAGTATTGTACTTGCTGCAGAGCTCAGTAAACCTTTCAGCATGGGTGGTCAAATGGTTGGTGCAACAGTTGAGTCATACCAAGAAACAGGATTGAACTTCCCCTACAATTCCAGTCCAACTAATGTGGACCCTGTGTTTGACTGATGTAGAGCAGATATTGAGGCAGAATTAGTGGATGCTGAGGCAACCGTTGTGAATTCTGTAGTAGCTGAAACGGTGGGAGCTGCAAATGAAATCGATAAAGCAGCAGCTGAGAACAGAATTGATGTTGTTGTAGAGGAGGAAGATAACACAGATATGGCAGATAATGATCTCAGCTCAGAAAAGTCTAGATCCGAGCAGGAATCTATTGATGATAGTGAAAATGGCTTTGAATAAATGTTCTGCAATTCAATTGTATTTTGTTGATGCTTAAGGTTGATCCTGTGTTTATTTTGTACACATTGTGAAACCGATAAAATGCAATTCAATTGTATTTTGTGTTTACCACTTCATGATACACATTGAAAATGCGGCTCTGTTCTGTAATTAGTTTTGTGGAAATTAATTTCCTCTTTATTGTTTATTTATAAAGTATGTACTTGAGAAAGTTTCCCCTAGAAATTAGTTCTATGCTCAAACATAAACTCTGCTTTTTACAGATTTTGTTCAACTGGTATCTCGACAAAGGAACGAAACCAGGAGATGGTCTGTCTGTTGAATATTTGTGTAGGTGTTTCTGCTAAAAAAGAACCATTTTTGATGAGATCGAATCGGTCCAACCGGTGTTTGTTAAATATGTTTTTAAATAAATTTGAGTTTCAAGCTTTTTGCATCAGGAAAAGTGATGTTGTCGTTTAATGTTGTTGTAATCGACAGGTGGATGGTGTAAAAAGGTAACCTCTTTTTTGGGTTAAGTTATTTGTCTTTCTTCTGTGAGTGTATATTTGCTGAGACCAAGGAAGATTGCTCTCCTTTTATAAACCTTCTACCCTTTGTTGCTGAATTCTATTCATCTCCCACATCTTTGTTGATCGAATCTATCTTCTCGGTATCTTCCTCTCCTTCTGGTACCGGGTGAAAAAAGCTTGGACAAGATCTTCTGTGTTCGTCCTTCGTCACGCATCTGCATTGCCTAGGTCAGGTATGTTCTCATGGGTGTTTCCTCTTTCTTCCTCTGCGTCTACGGTAAAATCGTGTATGGTTAGACTCTGTTTGTTGAACAAGAACAATTAGGGTTTAGGGTTAACTTGTGATAAAATCCAACTAGAAGTGTGTGACTGCTTGTTGTTCTCATATGTGTTGTTCCCTAAATATGATTATTTGCTTTGATTCAATGGTTGACAATCTTTGTTCTTCGGTTTAGCCAAAGTAACTGCCTTTTATTCATATCCCCTTTTGTAGACATAACTTTTTTTGTTATAGTATGGATCCAAATAGGAAAATCAGTCAGAGGTAAGCGACCGGTTGAGAGACCAACGATAATCCGAAAATCACCATGAAAAAATTCCCCTCAATAATCATGTATTTCACAACCGGGAGGTTTGTATTACTGTATATATTTAGAATAACTTACTGTACTTTGTCGTTCATCTAACAACATATCACTGCATTACAGAGAACATAGACTCATCAGACGGTGAGACTATATGTAAGAACACTTCGGGCTAGGTTGCTTATGTGGAACAAACATTCAATATTACAGAACAAGAACAGACACCAGATAAGACGACAAACTTGCATGTCTTCTACAACATGGTCATTAATAGAATTCATTTTCCTGTAATAGAGGTGAATGAAACTCCACAAGTTGAGAAGCTGCGGCGTGGCAAAACTAACGGTGCGTTTGTTTGACGGAATTCGGAATTCGGAATACGGAATACGGAATAGGAATTGGGAATAAGGAATAGGAGTTAAGAATATGAAGCTGTTTTTTTGGTGGAATTGAATAGGACGGAATAAGGAATTCTGTTGTTCTTTTGGTGGAATCGTGTACGGAATAGGAATGGAATGGGGTATAATGACATATTTGCCCCTCTATGTATATGTATAGTATATAATTAAGATAATTTGTATTAATTAATTCTAACACTTTAAAAAATATAAAAAACGTTACAAAAAAATAATAATTGAAAAACGAAATTTTTATAATTTTTTTAAAAAGACCAACTTATTAATTCTATAAAAAAGAAAAAAGGTAAACATGACCAAATACATAATACATCTTACATACATAATACAAAATGTTGTTAGTCACCACATACATTACACAAAACGTGGGTTTGTCCTTAATCAAAATTATACATACATGTCTACCCGTTGAAACTATGATAAGTCTACATCTTAATTGCCCGCAACCACTCGAGCCGGTTGGCAGGCGCCACCCCAAAAAAGACCAGAACCATTTTCTCCTTAGTGAAGACCAGATTGTGCGCCTTGTGCACATCCTCCGTCGTGACACCGGGAAGACTCTGAACCGCTTCATCAAGCAGCGATAGCTGTTTGTCAATTGCATCTGCGTGCGTAACTGTCTCCCTTAACGACTCTGATATCATGGATCCAACATTGTTCATCTCTGCACAGAGTTGTTGCACATCCTCACTACCTCTCTTCCTTTTACGACTTGTAGACGTGTGACCTTGTGACTGACTTTGTGACTGACGTGCTGCAGAGTCTCGTGTTTCGGGCTCCGGTGGGTGAACAAATTCGGGAAGTTCTGCGTCCACGTCTGGGTTGTTGGACAGTTGTATCTCTGCTGAAGCAACAACTTCATGAACCGTTTGAGATTGCAACCCCGTCGCTCGATCTCTTGCGTAGATTCGTGTCAGCTCCTCAAAGTGCGGGAAACTCTTGTTCTTAAAAGGCGCAGCTTCCTTGTGTGCCTACAACATCATATAACAGAAAAACGTCTTGGTCAAACTAGACAAGTATTGTCAACCCGTAAATGTAGTTCCAACTTACTTGGACGTAGACTGCCCAGACGTCATCTTCTGCAACAACACATTTCTTGACCTCATCCCAACCAAACCCAGAGGTATTTTTCCCGTGAACCATGTCGTACACAGTACTCCATTGTGCCTTCAAGGTCTTCAAACGAGACTCGATGTGCGGTTTCGCCTTCAAACCACACATCGGGAGCCGTAGGCTCAACAACTTCTCCAGTTCAGGTAAGAAACCAACCTTGAATCCTGTCTCGGCATTCTGGTGGCCTTGTGCGTGCAACTCACTCATTGATGCAATCAATGCTGCATCTTCAACTGGAGTCCATTTATGTCGGGATGTAGACATACTAAAACAATGACGACTTTAGCATAACATGTACGTATTTGGTTTAGGAAGCATATAAACAGACAACGTATGAATGCATTAATAAACCGAACAAATGTCTCCAATAAACAAACATACATACTTCGAATAATTCAACTACCATTACATAACATCAACTACATTTCCAATCCAGTCATTATACATAGTTTCCGCCAGCTGATCTCTCCAAGTGTTCCTCTCCGCTGAAGTGCGTACTTCGCTACTAAAATCCACAGAATCAGGTTCCTCTGATTGAAAATCAAGAGGTATATCATCCTCTAAGGGATCATCCATCTCCCTTCTGATGAAATTTTGGAGCAGGCAACAAGCGTGTACAATTCTGTTGTGAACTTCCATTGGGTAATAAGACGTGCTCCTCAGTATGGGTCAACCAGAGGGACTCTCAGCTCAATGTGAACCCCATCGATGGCACCCAGACAGTTCTCGAAACAACTCCATCTATCATCGCTCCCCGCCGGTGTAATGGGTTCAGGTTTATGGGTTAGCACAGTGTGGCACCGTAGGATACTCAAGATAACTTGGTTAAAATATTTACTGACAGTTGAACCTGATCTCCCAAAGTCAAACTTGATCACCCTATTTTTCTTGTGATGCGCAAGAATGTATAATGTCATCGCTACTTGCTCATCTACATTGACATATCTCGTAGACCTAAGACCACCAACCTCACCTAACATTTGACAGAGCCTGCTAAAGAAGTGCCTATTCATTCGGAGTTGGTCTCTATAATCGGTGTCATCCGAATGTAGAAGGCCCCTAATATAGTTTCTTTTGGCGACCTCATACATCGACAAGGCTCGGATGGGTAGTCTATGCAGTTTGATGTGCGCCCACATACGCAAAACAACTGTCATAATCAGTTGGAGGAACCTAACAGCACACCTCCTCCGTAGTGTTATATGTTGTTTTCTTCGCTCGGAAGGCATAACTGAAAACGTACATGACCATTTAGATGGGGTTTCATCTGTGGGTCTCGTAATATAACTATGTCGAACATCATCGTTTCTGGGTTGAGCGAATCAGCTGATTCTGGGTTCGTTTTGAACCCAGATTCAGCTGATTCTGGGTTCAAAACCAACCCTCTATCAGCTGAATCTGGGTTCAAAACGAACCCAGAATCAGCTGATTCTGGGTTCGTTTTGAACCCAGAATCAGCTGATAGAGGGTTCAAATTGAACCCAGAATCACCTGATTCTGTGTTCGTTTTGAACCCTGTATCAGCTGAAGATGGGTTCAAAACGAACCCAGATTCAGCTGATTCTGGGTTCAAAACGAACCCAGATTCAGCTGATTCTGGGTTCAAAACGAACCCAGAATCAGGTGCTTCTGGGTTGATCTGAACCCACAGTCACTGATTCTGGGTTCATATCAACCCAGAATCATCGATTCTGGGTTGAACTAACTCAACCCAGAATCATCGATTATGGGTTGAATATGCTCCTAAACCTACTTATTTACACAATTAACAGCATATGTCGACTCTATCACGAACAAGAACACCATAACGAAACCAATGGACATACAGAAATCGGACAATACATACATACAGTCTTTGAAATCAGCTCAACATACAGAAACCAATTGACGAAAACGAAAACGAACAACAATTGAAGCAGCACTTACCTGTTGTTGAAGAAAATCGCAGCCGAATTGAATCCTCCGGTGGAACCCTAATCGCAGATGAAAATGACAGAACTCCAACCCTAATCGCAGACAGAATCAGAAAGAATCGAAAGCAAGAATCGATGTTTAAAGCAAGAATGGAAAGGCGACAAACCGTTCGGTGGAATTGAAGACGACTCCGACAAATCGTTCGGTGAAATCTCGAAGACGATGCTGCGCAGGGGAGTAATGAAGACGATGCTGCAGAGTAATGAAGGCGATGGCAGTTTCGTAAATACGTCAAAAGCAAGAGGGCAATTCAGTCATTTGGGGTCGGAATCCGGATTCCGACCCGTGTGGGCTTAGGGAATCCGAGGTTTTTACCCGGATTCCCTAAGCCCGGACCGCTCGGATTCCCTAAGCCACAGAATAGAGAATTCTGTGAAACGAACAAGGTCTTATGTATTCCATAAGCCCAATTCCGGGCCTAATCCACCAAACGAACGGGCCATAAGTGTATAAGGTTGTCACGCAATGGAGTCAACGAAAAAGAGAAGCTAAAATTCAATGCACAAGGTCAGGTATGTAGCAAGAATGCGTCAACCTTTGCAAGATGAAGTGGGTGTATTGTAAGGACAAATGCTATGATGATGGTGAAGGATTGGAAGGACATCCCAAAAGAACCGATAGATTACGAATTGAAGATGCTGCAACTTGTTTCTGTAAGTTATGTTTTAACTAATACAACTTTGACGGATGTGTGTTGCATTGTTATTGTTTATATTTTGCTTAGTCATCATGTTTATTGCATACGTGTTCATGCTTTATTTTAGGAAAAGTTCATTGTTCCAGAGGATGACAACTTGAAGCAACTTATTATATGCTATCTGAGAGAGAAGTACGGAAATTACAGTGTCAACCTTAAGCATATGTATTTTGATAAGTACTCAACCAATGAGGAAAGGTTTATGCATATAACGCCAGATGTTGTGAAAGAGGATTGGGAATGGCTCGTCAACTGGTTTAGTTCGGCTGAGTTTAAGGTATATATATACTTTAGATTCTGCACATTACGTATCATATTTGTTATGTTAGTTCTTAACATTGCTTGATTTTGTGTGCATGTTAAAGATTATTAGCGATTCAAATTTAAAAAAAAAAACATACATCTCAACAAATTATGCGACACACAACTGGGAATATTTGCTCATTATGAATATTTGCTGAATCATTTATTGAAATAGTCCACAAACCTTTTCATATAAATAATTAATTAAACTACTTTTCAATAGATTGAGAAGAACAATGGAAATCATCAAGGGGAATACCACATGTTCCTTGAAAACCACTTGGACAAATATGGTAAACCCATTGATCAAAAGTCCAAATCCATAATGGTAAACTGTTTTTCCGTAAACAATTGGTGTAGAAATTCATTTATGATTTTGTTGTTTGTAGGACCAAGTGGAGGAGATGGCTACTCAAATTGAAGCTGAAAAACAGGGGCCAATTGACAAGGATGCCTTCTATGAGAAAGTACGGCAACCTAAGAAGCGTAGGGTTCGGGTCTCCAAAATTTCACGAAAGTTGGAGAGTGAGCAATTGAAAAATGAAAGAGAATAAGTGGCTAAAGTAAGAGAGGAAACAGTTTTACTGCGTCATTTGGCTGAGAAAGGCGTGCGCAACGCGGAAGATGTCGTTAATCGACTAGCTGAGTTTCAAGAAAATATTATTGCATTTCGAAGGGACATGGCCTTTATGAGAAGGATGATGCATGCAATATTACATATCCCCATTGATTTAGAGACCCAAGGTAATGTCAGTTAATTGAAAAAATTATTGACCCACTTGGATGTCTAACTATGTGTTTCTTGTCACTGCAGATCCAAATGGTAGCTGACTTTCTCAACATGTTGTTCTTGGTGGCAGAAGACAACTTTTGTTTTGTTTAGTTAGGTTTTAGGTTGGTCGTTGATCCATGCTTGTTCGACCATGAATGACTGTGAGACATGATTTTGGATAGGAAACATTTGTCTATGAATATGGCCTTTTTTGTGAACATCTGCAGACGATTTAGGCCTGGTACATGTTGTGAATGGTTAGTTGGAAATTGATGTATCTAATTAATAGTATTTGTGGTATGGTTGTTGTTTATTAAAGTTGTCACAAAAGGGTAGTATTTGCTGCAACGAGTGAACTATGTTGAATACACAACATTAGCAGCGACATGAATATCAACCTGTTAAATGTCTGTTATGATAGCAATAAACAATGTAGTAATGATAGTTTCAAATCTACAAAAGGTAACTAAACAACAACATAGTGCATAACCAATAACACGTTAGACTGAGGCAGTAAACTATGTTTACCAGCTACAAATAACTGACGAGAATTAAATCTCGACTACATACGGTGACGTATAACGACTTAATGATAGAAAGTACAAGGTACTTTCAATAACGTCACATTTTGTGAGAGTTGATATATAAATAATGTCACACTATTGTTGTCATTCATACAATTAAATGGCATTTACGTATCTCTACTGCAGAAAACGATATTCGGCATTGGAATAAAACCATCACGGTTGTTAAGATCTAATCACAACTAAAACGCGAGACGGAATAACATATACCGTGACGATATCATGTTGACGCAAATTACACATAAATGGTGGATTGTCGTATTGAAAGGATGGAATTCAAGACATCAACGATAATTACTATGGTATACGCGGATCCGGAAAAGCGAAATTGAATCACTAATTGCAACGTACTAAGGGGCATTATTCACGGCAGAAGGGGGTCTTGGACAAGTATCAGGGATTTCAATGATATTCGGGATCAATTAGAAAAAGGTGGTAGGCCTTCATAAGGACCAGAGGAAAATTGGTAGATTCAATGTACTCATTAACGATTTGTCTCCCATCGACTTGGGCTTTACGGGTACCAAATTTACTTGGTGCAACAATCGACAAGGTCAGTCCACGATTAGAGAGAGGCTCGATCGTACACTAGCTAATGCCAAATGGATCACAACATACCCCCCCGTCCCAACTCATGATAGATGCGACTATAGGATCGGATCATAATCCGATTATTCTCGAGCTATGCCACAGTGATATGAGAGGAAGTAGGAGATTCATATTTGAAGAGATGTGGTTGGAAAACACAAGGCGTAAGGAAGTGGTCCAGACCGTTTGAGAACGAATTACAGTTTACTAGGGAGGCTCGGTTGCTGTAGCCGTGAGCTTACAAGATGGAGCAATAAGGAATTTGGAAACAATCATGCTATGATTCGGGAAATCAAGGAAAGAATTCAGAGGGTGCAAACATCTCCTAGCACAGATGTCAATGGTGATCAAGAGACTTCTTTGAAAAAAGAACTGGAAGAACTGTGAAAACGAGAGAAAATATTTTGGCACCAGCGGTCTCCGATCAAAAGGCTAAACCACATGGATAGAAACTCAAAATTCTATCACCTAACCACACTGAGTAGACGAAGACAAAACAAAATCCTTTGGCTAAGAAGGTCGAATAGAAGTTCAGCTACAAATGAAGGGGAGATTTGATGTGTTGTCTGATTACTACTCGAACCTTTTCACATCGGAAAGGAGGCGAGTTTGGGGAGATTTATTGGGATGTGTGCCAAACCAGATTAAAGAGGACATGAATCGTAGTTTCACAAGTATGCTTACAGATGAGGAAGTGAAGAGAGTTGTGTTTCAGATGGGGGTTCCCGTGCGCCAGGTCCGAACGGCTTTTCTGGTCTATTCTACCATCTATTATGGGATGTGATTGGTATAAGCATGATCACTGCGGTCAAATCCTTCTTTATCACAAGTAAGCTCCCCTAGACCATCAACTATACAGACATTACTTTAATCCCTAAGGTCGTTTACCCTACTTGTCCTAGTGAATTTCAGCCCATTAGCCATAGTAACTTCAGCTATAAAAGTATCTCTAAGGTGTTTGCTAATAGACTTAAGCCTTATCTATCAGACATCATTTCGCCCTACCAAAGTGCTTTTATGACAGAACGAATGATTTAGGATAACATTGTGATCGCTCATGAAGTCCTCCATTATCTGCATAACCGAAAGGAAAGGAAGAATAATAGATTGTGCAGTAAAGCTAGATATTAAAAAGGCTTATGATCGAGTGGAATGAAACTTTCTCCTTAAGGTTCTAGCGTGTAAAAGATTGAGCCCGATATGGATTAATTGGATTAAGGAGTGCATATCGACGGTGTCCTATTCGGTCATCGTTAACGGGAAGCGGGCAAGACCGATCAGACCCACACTTGGCTTGCGCCAAGGTGACCCCATCTCTTGTTCAAGAATAGAACTGTGTGCATACATGTGATTGAATAATCTATCTCTTTCACTTCCATTATACATACAAAATCCTGGAAGCCTTACAAATCATGATAATCGGAACTCACATTTGAGGATAACCAAAAATAACATAATAATTAGTAAGGACTATAAGCAAAACTTAGGTAGGTAGAGTATATTGATTATTGTTAGTAATATAGGAGAATTACATTTGTTCTTTAATAGTTTTTTTTCATATTAAAATTGCATATAAATGTAGAATAGCATGCAAATTGACCAAATGATGAAATTGCCCCTAGAAAATAGATTTTGTTAAAAATAATGAGTCCCGCACAAAAACGGTCTCCTTAAGGCAATTTCGTCCCCCTCACCGTACTAGGTTCATGTAAGAAGATAAAACGGGACGATTACCTCCCAGGATAAAACAGTGTCGTTAAACAAACACGGTGTTTCCCTAAACTGAACTGAACAATACTTGAGCTTGGACTTCGACGGAAATTCAACCACAAATAAGAACTCAAATACGACCTAACTTTGGAGCAATAATTCTAATGGTAGTATTTTCGGATTTTTGAAAGTGTATTGAGAATGAAGGATGAAGACCCTATTTATAGGTTTTTTCACCCTTCAAGCCTTAATTAGGGTACTTAATACGCTAATTAATTTTTTTAAAACTAAAAAAAATTAATAATAAAAAACTGAAAAATACCAACAACCATATTACACCAAAAGTCACATTTCAACATGAAAAATATATTTTCTAACGGTAAGAGAAAAAAAAAACGAGCCAAGTCGGAATAAAATTTGCGGGTTTTCACAAAAACTTACTCTCGCAAAGCAGATTTTTTAGAGCGGCAATCGTGTCCCAAACGCATGACGCGGATCGACCCGAACTGGGGAGTTCTAATAGGATGGATCTGCATCCCCCTAGACGCGCGCGAAAGTCTTTCATCTAGCAAATTGTTACACTTGTATGAAGTGAAAAACAATATATATTGGCCTAAAATTCCCAAACTGGTCGGTGTGGGACTAGGAAATGCAAGCAAAATTGTTTCCTTCCTCATTTGTCAATCACAACAAAATTGGATTGATTTAAGGTTATACCGGCTCAGGCCGGAAAAGGCCAATCCAAAAGAGCCAAGACCAACAATTATGGCTTAAGCAAGTACAATATAGAATATTTTACCAAAAAAAAAAGAGTACAATATAGAATACCATTTATAATTAAACAACTAGTAGATATTATAGACTTTTCATCATAACGTCTTTTGAAGTCATTTAATTATAGCGCAACTATTAGGGGGGAAATCACTTGAGAGATTACAGAGATAATTTATTTTTTAGATATTATTTTTCCTGCAACCAATCTTAGAAATTTATTAGCTTGAGATGACTCCTTAAAGAGTGGTATCTTTTCATTTTGCACAATCTACATATAAATCAACACTTTTACACTTTTTCTAGATTCTTTTAGCAAATTCCAAACTTCTTTTTAATCGAATAATTTTTCAATTACATATACACAATTAAAAAGTAGGCACTGTGCCAAAAAAAATTAAAAACAAAAGTAAGTATACTGAAAAATTATTTTGCAAAATGTATATAAGCGCTACTAGGGTTAACGTTTTTTACAATGTGCGCTATTTTGAGTAACGTTTTTCCAAAAACGCCACTAGGGGTAGCGTTTTTCATAAAACACTACTTGGGGTAGCGTTTTTAAGAATTTCGCTACCCCCTAGTGGCGTTTATTTTTTAACTTTTTTTTGACGATTCGATGTGTAATTAAAAAATAAATTAGATATTTATTAAAAAACATTTAAAAAATTATAGTAAGTAGATATTTTAATTGCGATTCAAATTATGCAAAAAAAATTAAATTTGGACTTACGGATTGACTGTAGGCTGTGCCGTAAGTTGAGATATGAAAATTTGACTTAAAAAAATATAACTCATACCATGTAAGTCCAAACTGACCACGGTGAACGTCATTTATGTCGTAATTCAATTATCTACCTAAGGTAATTTTTTTGATTAGAAATACAGTGGGATGATAACCTAACATCGCTTGTCTTAAAATTTGACCGAAATAAATAAATGCATTAGGTGAGAAATTTAATTATGTACTTACTGTATCGCGAGTCTGTTGCGATCCCCTTCCTGCAGGTTCACCGGAGCTAAGGCAAGAGCATCATTCAACCGTCTTTTGACATTTAATTCACTGCCAGATAAGTATTCAGGAGATCAAGATCCAACACTTATCTTTCAAAGTGACGATGAGATTATTAAATCCACTAAAAGTATGTTGAATTCGAGATTTGACGTGAAAGATATGGGTGTTGCTGATGAAATCTTTGGAATAGAGATTTAATAAATCATCAAATGGAATCAATAAGTCATTCTTATGGCTGATGTTCTATTTAGACAGATTGAGGAAGCGGTTATGGAGGAGAAGCTAATCGGCATACGTATCAAGAGGGAGTGCTCTGTCCTCCATCATTTATTCTTTGTGGACGACTATTTGTTCTTTGTGAAGGGAACACAGTCGAATATGCAGGTTATTTTCTCAATCATTGATTAATATTGTTGTGCATCTAGCCAAAGCGTGAACCTGAGCAAATCCAGTCTCTTCCCGAGTGTGAATGTTCAGGAGGAAAAGGAGAAGACTGGAACAGACAATGGGGATTTAGAGTGTCCAAAATCTCGGCAAGTACCTTGGTCTTCCTTCAATGTGGGTGAGGTCAAAAAGATAAGCACTCGATTTCTCGAAGAAGCGAATCCAGACAAGCTGCAAAGATGGAAAGCAAAAGTTCTCAACAAGGTAGGGAAGAAGGTTCTAATAAAGGCAATAGTACAAGCTATCCCGACATATGCTATGAGCATTCTCAAGTTACCTACTACATGGTGCTCTGAAATAAATGCTATTGTGGCATATTTCTGGTGGGGTCTTTCTCAAACGGGTAAGAAGATTCATTGGAGAAGATGGGATGTGCCAACAAGATCGAAAGTGGATGGAGGACTAAGTTTTAAATAACTACAAAGCTTTAACCTGGCTCTTCTATCCAAGTTGTCTGCGTGGATTATAGTTGAACCGAATGCTCTCTAGGTGTGTGTTATGAGAGGAATATATTTCAGTAATGGTGATTTCTCTGGAGCGACAAAGGGAGGACGTGCCTCTTGGATATGTTCAAGTTTGATTGATGGTCGGGATATAGTGGAGCATGAGGGTCTCTGGATAATTGAAGATGATCAATCAACTCATTTTTATATTGATGCCTGGATTTCAAATAGGTAGATTCACTAAATAATCTCTGAACGGAACAATGATATGGTGACAAACATCAAGGTTCCTGAATTTATTGATCCGGAGAGGCGAACATGGAGAGAAAACGAAGTCCGACATGTTACTTCGGAGGATGAGGTGCATGAAATTATGAGAGTGCAGGTCCCTATGTCCACATGCCCAGACAAGTTTGTTTGGCCACACACTAAAGATGGAAGAGTATCAGCAAGTTCCTCTTATCGGCTCATCCGACAGAGTCAAAACCAGTTACCACCTGGTAACGACCCGAATAGGTGAACACTGCGGAAAGAAGTCTGGAAAAATCGTACCCCGTCGAAGGTAAATAATTTCATATGGAAATTACTAACGAAATCCATTGCAGTGACTATAAACATTTGCTCAATTACAGTGTGAATGGACCAAACGGGTGTGGTTCGGGACTTTAGGGGTGAGAGTCTATCTCTCTACGGCTAGCACCACCACGACTTGGCTCTTGGAGATCAGGAAGGAGGCTGGACTAAATAGAACAACGCTCGAAACAGGTGGGCTATTTGTGTGATCACGGCTTGGTACATATGAAAAGAACGTTGTAAGAAGGCCTTTGAGAACAGACACTCAAATTCGATCGAGGTCACAAAACGTGTGATTGATCTATGGGTCGAATGCAACACAACCAACAGCACACCACAAGAGTGTCGAACCAATCAGGTGAAACTAGTTGGACGAGACCGTCGGTATGTGCAATAAATATCAATAGTGACATCATGGAGCAAAGAAACGAGTAAGGGAGGAATCAGAGTCATTGCTAGAGATCATCGTGGCCAAGTTGTAGAAGGTATGAATAGAAGAATAAGAGTCTCGAAAGTGGAATCCCTGGAAGCAATTGGGAAGAAATTATTATCGAATTTGATGCCCTGAATGTAATCCAACAACTCAAGAAAGAAGACTACTACTGGAGAACAACGACCATTCTTCAACTGGTTGAATCTCGAAGGAAGGTTGCATGGATTGCAATTCCAAGATTTGCAAATAAGTGTGCAAAATGGATTGCAAAAAGTTATAGATTAGGGGTGCGACCTGACGATTGGGTTTCTCAACCCCCACCCTCTCTTTTATCTCTTATTAATGTTGATTGTTTAGTTAATGTAGAATTTTTCTCTAGAAGTAGTCTTTTTTCTGCTAAAAATAATTTACAGTTTGCCCTGGAATTATGGATTTGTAAAAGTGAAAATTTTACTTATGTTATTAGTATTTACTAATGTATTGATATTAAATAATTATTAAATTTATATTATAATTGTGGTTATAACCATGGGTATGACTAAATTTCCATAACTATTACAAGTAGAAAATTCACCACCATAAATGCATCACACCATAAATGCATCACACCATAATGGTACAGTTAACCATATAAAATATGACAATTATAACCACGACTTTTAGATTTTAATCGCACCATTGCCGACCATAATTGACCGTCGTGTTTAGTTCGTCTTTTTGAGTTCAAGTGTCGTTCACTTATGTGAGGAGAAAGTTCATGTTAGTTTTTGCTTTACGATATTCTTGTATCTTAGGAGGTGATTTCCTCATAATAAACTCTTAAGTTTGAACTTACGGGTGAAGGGAAGACTTGACTTGAGAAGACCGAACACTTCACATGTCTCAGTTTATGTTTTTGTTTTTCCCAATTTTGGGTCAACTTCAATGATGTGCATGATTTACATATTACTTTGTATACTTTCACAATATTACATAATATATATATATATATATATATATATATATATATATATATATATATATTAGTGACATATAATGAAGTAAAAAAAACGTCATCCCCTCGTGGTTTACATATTTTTATATCGAGCAATGTCATCAAAATTCATCAAAATCTGTCGACATCTAATATCGAGCCACTACTCAGTATCAACAAGAAATCCCGGTGAGCTCATCCTTGAGACAACCACCGTCAAAATTTATGGCATTAGTATGAATGATGAGAGACTTGTTAAAGCCTTAAAGGAGAGACGCTTGAAGATTTCGACACTGCTAGAGAGTCCAACTCAGAAAATTACCGTCTTCCTGGAGATAACCATCGCCACCACTAGAGAATTTTGGGCGGAGAAATTCCATCATCCAAGGCCTTGGCACACAGAAGAGAGAAGAAACCGAAAAGGAAAAAAATAACAAAAAGTATTTTCATACTTAACAAACGTAAAAAAACTAACAATAGATTATGATTTGAATAAAAATATAACATTTTTAAATATAACTGACTAAATAATATAAATTTGAATCATGAAGTAAAATTTACCAACACAATAATTAATTTATTCAAAAAATAGTCAAACGTATATAGCATTTTTATTTTGGTTTATACGTACGATTTCAAAATAGTATAACCTTTTCCTTATTCAAATAATTAGCAACTGCCTTTAATATAATACCATAATTTATCATACGCAGAAAGTGTATGTACTTGCATTATTAATAGATTAATTCAATTTAGAATTTATAATATTTATTTTCTAGAATGCGTGAGTTTTGTACTAATATTTTGTGGTATTTAGTATTATAAGATACCTTTTGTGAGAGCATATATGTATAGAAAACACATGCTCTTTTGATTGGAGAAAGAAATAATCCGTTACGTTTTAGAAATAAGATGCGTTCTTTTCTCTCCTGCAGAAAATAGAAAAAATTAATGAGTCTGTAATTTGTAAATGTATATTCATCGAATGAAAACGTAATATTTACATATTTTTTTATCTTGGTAATAAATTAGATTATGAAAGTAACGCCTATTATGATTCTACTATAAATGGTTCTATTGATCCGTCCTGTCGTCCATCCCATCCCCTTTGTCTTCCATCGCCTCATTCCTCTCGCTGGCAAACATGCCCTCAAAAACCTTCGATGCTTACCCCATTAACCTTTCTCAGAATCATTCCTTCGACTTTCTCTCCCAGAAAGAGCTTCCTGAGTTATATTCATGGTCAGATGATGATGAGCTGGTGGGAGCCTCCCAAGTGTCTGAGTCTGTACCTGTGATTGACCTCCAAAACCCCAATGCATGTGAGATGATAGGGCATGCGTGCAGGACTTGGGGAGTTTTCCAAGTCATAAACCATGGGGTACCCTTAAATCTCCTTGCTGAGATTGAGTGTGAGAGCAAGAACCTATTTTCTCTTCCTTTGGAACAAAAGCTCAAGGCGGCTCGATCAGTAGATGATATGTCAGGCTATGGAGTTTCTCATATTTCCCCCTTCTTCTCGAAGCAAATGTGGTACGAGGGTTTCACTGTCACACGGACACCACTCGAGCATGCTCGTCGATTGTGGCCTCAAAACTACACCAAGTTCTGGTAACATATTCATAATATCATACTGAATAATTCAAGTAGATACTCTTTAATATTTGTCTTGAACCGTTCAATGATTTGATATAAAACACATATTTATGCATAAAAGATCTTACATTTGCATAAAAAGAAAAGGGATTGGGAAAGGGAACGGGAAAGGGAAAAGGGTGATGGCCACAGGTCTGTGTCAACCACCTTCCAGTTCCAGGCCTAAAACCAGAGATTACTCGAGGGGTTTGTTTTTTAACAGAAGAAAGAACAAGCCTTTATTTATTTTTTGTAAAATTTTATTTGAATAGTTGTTTTTAAAACTATTTTTAGATCATAATATCAATAATCATAAAATAAAAATGGTATATAAATATAGAAATGCTAGAAATACATTACCTATGTATAGAATCTCTTTGTAATTGCAAAAGATTATGTAATAGTTAGGACAATGTTTTAATATGGCATGTTCATATGAATGAATAATTAGGAAAATTTGAGTGAATATAATAGTGTGCCTTGAATCATTAGAAAGTAATTCCTTTTATAAGTACGAAAAAAGAAGGAATAAGTTGATTATTGAGATTTTTGAAATTAGTAAATTAAGAGTTAATGGCAATTAATTAAATTACTAGGAGTGGTAAAAATAAAAGAAGATAATGTGAGCATAATTTAATGACAAAAAAAAAATGTTAACATGAAATGTTTTGTATTTTGGTTGTGTTTATTAATATGACACAATAAATTTTTGTGTGTAACAATAAATTTTTGGTAAGTTTAACACGATAAACTTGTCAATACACACAATAACACACAATTTGCCATTATATGGGAGTTTAGTTGACCATGTTGAACAAGCTAAGAAAAATAAAATGAGATGATGATCAGCTTACCTATTTTATTTAGGTAGGGGAAGGTGTTTACATCAAAATAAAAAAAAATTTAAATCACAAATTAGTTAGACACTTAGCACATTTCAATTGATTTGGTGTAAACAACAAATTGACCCAAGAATTACAAATTAGGTAGGGGATGGTGTTTACATCAAAATAAAATACCCAAGTATCTTAAGTTCTTATTCTCTAAGAAATTCATCTCTAAGGTATTGGAGAAAAAATTACAAATTAGTTAAACACGTAACACATTTCAAATGATTTGGTGTAAACAACAAATCAACCCAAGAATTACTGATGAGTGCATGTGTGAATGTTTATTAGAATGAAATTATATTACTGAGTTTTTTTTTTCATTCCTAAGCTATATTTTCTTTTTCTTGGCAAATATATTTTCTATTACAATCATTTTCAACTAATCTGCATCCTATTTTTCAACAATAATATTAGATATAACATTAGATATTGATTTGCTGTTCTAATGGTTATGGTAGTGATGTGATTAAGGAGTATAGAGAGGCAATGAAACAACTAGCTGGGAGGTTATTTTTTCTCCTGCTAAACTCTTTGGGGGTATACGAAAAGGATGATATTGATTGGTCCGATGATCCACAAGTAGATGTCCTCCAATTGAACTCCTACCCAACTTGCCCCAACCCAGATCGTGCCATGGGTTTAGCAGCTCATACTGACTCCAGCATACTTACCATTCTATACCAAGACAAAGCAGGTGGATTGCAAGTGCTGAAGGAGGGTATTGGATGGTTCACTGTACCTCCAATCCAGACTGCCCTAATCGTCAATCTTGGGGACCTGTCCAAGATATTATCAAACGGGTTATATCACAACGTCATGCATCGGGCATTTCCAAACAAAAACACAGACAGACTCTCCCTTGCCTATTTCTATGTACCTCCGGAAAATGCTCCAATCTCACCCTTGAACAAGTTGATCAACCCGAACAACCCGCCGCTCTATCGAACTGTTACATGGAAAGAGTACCTTGGGATCAAAGGAAAGCTCTTCAACAAGGGTCTGTCCTCAGTACAATTATCCGACACAACTCAGTAGGTTGTATGATTCAAATGAAAATGGTGTACGTAGGTAAAAGTGGGGTCAGTTTTTTGATAAACTCTTCTTTTATGATTGATAAACTCATGTTATAATTAACGATCCTATGATGATGTTGGATTATGTGTTGGTGATGTGCATGACTCATGAAACCGAATTGCACTTGTTCTTCATCATATAGACTAGATTGTAGCTAGGACACATTCAGATGATTTTTACCAAAACAAAATGGCTTGAAGTTGATCTTGAGTTTGATAAAGAATTCAAGTGAAATGATTTTGTAAGATAGTAACGTATACTTTTTTATTTTTGGTAAATAAAACCATTGACATTGAGCGGTTAGAAACAATTTCTAATAAAAGATCGTGTATATAAAATAGTAAATTACCTATTTTCTCAGTTACGTTTCCAATATTATTATATTTTATTTAAAGTGATAAATTATTTAGTCATTTATCTTTAAAAATGTTATTTTTTAATTCAAATTATAGAATTGTTGTTAATTTTGCATCGATAGTGAATTATGTCTTTTTGCATATTATAATTATTTTAAGTAGAAGATAGAATACAAAAGATGTACTCTTACAAAAGTGTCTGAAAGCTTTCTTCATCTCTTACAACTTCTGTAGCCTCTTCTCTGGATAGCAAAGAGGTACCCTGCCGTGCGACGGCTGTCAATCTCGTCGTGCAACGCAGCAAGGGTGTTCAATAGAGGATGTAGGGCAAATGCACAACGAAGATCAGGAATCCGTTCGACGAAATCATCTGTGTCTAGACACCTACAACACGCATGATGGGTTTGGTGGGCTAATGAAAGATTTCTGCAGCACTGATGATCTGCTACTTTGCAGTTGTGATTAACCAGGTGATTACTTGACTTAGATTTCGACCTCAGAAATGATGATTTCGGTTGGTGGATCGATGAATTCGTGTCATTTTTACCTGCATTATTGAGAGTGTTCAATCAATCGTTGAGAAAACTTCCATCGTAGAGCTCAGTTCCTAATCAAGTTGATTCTTGGTCAAAACTGATATAGATATATAAAGAGAGACATATTTAGATGGGGGACTGCAAGGTGGCGGAGAAAAGGCGTGAGAGAGGAAGTTTTGGCGAGAAGTGATGTAGAGTTGTCATACCTCAAAACTTCGAAAGAAAGACCAGAGATGGAGAAGATGAAGAAAAGCAAATTCGTCATTCTCTAAATTTAGTATTGAAAATTTAATTAATCGTGTGTTACTAACATGATCAATTAACAAAAAGAAATGGATGGATAATCACCACAAGAAACTCGTGCATTAGCGTCAGCATAAAATCGATATCAAATGCATAAATGGCACTGCAAACCGTTAGCGACAACGAAATCTTTGTTAGGGTAGCCCCGTCGTTAAATCGTTTACCTGCGACAATTAACCGTTGTCAAATGTCTACCGCTACTAAAATGACATCTCCGACAACTCTTTTACAGCCAATGTAGATTGTTGTTAAACACAATGAAAAGGCGACGAACACATTTTCGATGTTATAGATGTTATAGATGTTCTTTACTGATGAAAATTAGTCATCGTTAAATTGCATTTTTAGCAGTGACTTTGAAGGTCTGCCTTTTATTCGAAACAACGTTCATTAACTTGTTGTAAATACATATTTTTAGTGATAACAACCACTAATATCAGTTTATGTCGCTGCTAAACACAAGTTTTTTGTGTCAACAACCACTAATCATTGTTAAATACAAACTTTTGTGATGTATTTTTATTAATTATCTAGTTATTGTTATATGATATGAACTACAAAATACATTTAAAAAAAATATAATATATTATTTATCCAAGTATATATATACATCTTAATAAACATCCAAACTATGAGAACTTAAAATAATTTTAATTGTTAATACATAGTTTTCTCAACAACTAATATGCTTTTATACTTGACACTACAAGAATATGTGGCTTCAGCGACATCTATTTTTTGTTGACGCTAACAGTTGTAGTTAAATATATATATATATATTGTGTCGGCAGTTTTTGTTGTCGTTATTATTACTTATTAGGCATAATATGTTTTCCACCATTATAATCTAATTGTAGTGTTAATTTTTGTCATCACTTTATTTTTTTCATGGATGAATGTGTAATGTCGACCTCCTGTTGAGATTAATGGACTTCATTAGTAGCAGATGGCCTTTCCGTTGTAAATGCACACATTCAAATGCGAAACATTTTGTCGTCAATATGATGATAATAGCAACGACTTTTTGCCGTAACTACTCAATTTTGCCGTCGTTAAAACATAAGTAGCAGATAAAATGTAAGAATATGTTTGCGTGTCAATATATTTTCGACATTAATATAGTCATTCAGTAACAAATTCAATTATTTTGATAAAATAATTTATTTAGTGGCGGCTATTGTTGATGTCAATAATGCACAAACAACTTTTGCATATTGTCGACTAACATTAGTCATTGTCGTCACTAAATGTTAAGAACCCCCACTAAATCGATAAAACCGCCACTAAACTGAATTGAACCACCATTTAATTTTTAAAAAAAAATTCTTAACATAACTCTTCTCTATCACTCCTTGCTTTTGTGGTTTAACTCACGCCTCCCCTCCCCTTCACGGCTCCATCATGCTTTTGATCACCATGATGGCATTTGGTGTAACTAGACTGTTAGATAGGCCATGTTTTAGTTTATGTATATGTTTTTGGGATCAACTTATGATTGTGTGGATGCATAATTGGTTAATGATTTTTTGGCTATGCATGATATTGATGGTTTGGCTTATAACACTAGGTTAAGTCCCAAAATGACCCGAAAGTCCAAGGACCGAGTTGTGACCTTCATAAAAGTTTGGGAATGACCTAAGTCATTTTTTTTGAAAATATGTTTTTCACATATACATATATTATACATATACATATAGTATCACATATACATAATATATATATATATATTATACATATATAGTATCACATATACATAATATATATATATATATATATTATACATATAGATATAGTATGACATATATTTTATACATACATACATATATATATATATATATATATATTAACAAGTATATTATACATAAATATATAATATATGTATATAAACTCCTTTTTTTTATAACATAAATTTCAATAAGATTAGGAAATACAAACACAATATTAAATACGGGAGAAATATACCTAAATCGTTCAGAACTTAATACCGTACGAGAAACCAAGACCAATAATTATCGATATATTTTTTTTACTCACTTTTTTTCTCACCCTCTCTCCAATCACTCTTCTCGTCACTCTTTCTCTCCTTCAATTTTTTCTTCTCTTCACCGTAGCATCTTCCTTTATTTATAGAACAATTTCCTACTTATATAATTAAAAAAATATTTTTTTTAACTACTTAAAAATTAAAAAACGGTGGAAAAGAGGAAACATGGTCATGTGTGGCCATGTTCCACGTTGGAAAATATTTTAATTTATTTTTTAGTTTATACATATGTATATACTATATATATTTTTTCAATCTTGATTCCTCGCGTACGGTATTTTGATCCCGAGCCCAAATCAGGTGTACCTAAAGAAATAGATTTTCAATGTTTCTAGAATTACATTAATTCCCATTTACATTAAGCCAAGGATGTAGAGTTTATTTGAAAATGTTCCTTCAAACATTTGAGTGAAATATAGCAAGGCAAGGAGACAAAATTAAGTAGGGGTGGCAATTTCTGACACGACACGATTAAACGACACGACACTATCTGCTTTAAAGCGTATATGGGTTTGACCTTAACGGATCCCGTGTCTAAACAACTCTTATACGTTTAGACACGATTAATAATTGTGTCTAAACAACTCAGATCTGCGGATATCTGTATAAGCACGATAAAACACGATTAACTAATCGTGTATAATCGTGACACGTTCAGAAAAATATATAAAATTAATGTTTTTCGTGTTAATTGGGTCGTGTAACGTGTCGTGTAACGTGTCGTTTCGTGTTTAATCGTGTAAATTCTTATCAATTCAGGTCGTTCTTAATCGTGTCGTGTTAATCGTGTCATATCGTTGTTAGGATCAAACAACTCAATCTAATGAAGAAAACACTTAGGATTGAGAATGAAAAACTCAGTTTTTCTAGAGAAGAAAAGAATGGAAGCAAAATCAGATTTCTTGTGGTAACACCCAAGTGGGTAACCTCCACACGGTTTAGAAAATATTATTCATGACAGTTACTGTTACAAAATACGTATACATGGAGAAATACAGTACAGTACAGTATAGCCTATGGTTGAACCGCGAGATGCTAACATTAATACATAATCTACCATTACATATTAATCAGACTACAATACCTAACATAAAAATCAAGCAGGACCTCGAAGATCATGGTTGTTTCATAGTGGAGACTCACAATGTTTCTCTTCCACAATGTTTCATAGCCTATGGTTGAACCGCGAGACACCTACATTAATACATTTACCGCACCATCTGTAGTAACACAACTACAGAAGACCAACCGAGGTTTTGCACAACCCCATTTTCCCAACATCGGCGCATTTTGTCAACATGTCTGCTAGATTCTTTGCACCCTCTATCTTCTCTAAGCACAAGTAGCCTTCTTCCACTGCACTGCGAGTGAAATGATACCGTCTTCTAATGTGCTTAGTCTTCGAATGATAGACTGGATTCTTCACCAACTGTATGGCACTCTGGCTATCTGAATACAGAATCTTGTCACTCTGCTTCTTGCCCAACTCTTCCAGATAATCTGCCAGCCATATCATCTCCTTCACAGCTTCAGCTATTCCCACATACTCAACATCAGTTGATGAAAGAGCAACACATTTCTGAAGCCTGGACATCCAACTCACTGCAGTACCACCTATGGTGTAGATGTATCCGGATGTGTTCTTGCTAGAGTCTACATCTCCACCAAGATCAGCATCCACAAAACCCTGCAGAATCACTTTGTCTTTGCCAAAACAAAGTGAAGTACTGGATGTACCTTTCAGATATCTTAGAAGCCACTTCACAGCTTCCCAATGCTCTTTACCCGGATTTTCCATGTACCTGTTAACCACACCCACTGTGTGTGCTATGTCAGGTCTTGTACAGACCATAGCATATATTAGACTCCCAACTGCTGAAGCATATGGAACCAGTGCCATTTGATCACGTTCTTCAGTTGTCTTGGGTGACTGCCCCTTTGACAATTTTATGTGATTTGCCAAAGGAGTAGTCCTGGGCTTAGCATCATTCATCCTGAATCGGGTCACTACCTTCTCAATGTACTGCTCCTGGGATAGACTTAAGGTGCCAGCAGATCTATCCCGAGATATTCTCATCCCAAGAATCTGCTTCGATGCACCCAAGTCTTTCATCTCAAACACAGAAGACAGACTTGCCTTCACATTGTTTATCTCTTTCATACTGGATCCTGCAATCAACATATCAACCACATACAAGAGTAGAAATACATAAGAATCAATGTATTTCTTGAAATAACAACACTGATCTTTTTCACTCCTACAAAAGCCACTCTTGGGCATGAAGGAGTCGAACTTCTTGTACCATTGCCTCGGTGCCTGCTTCAACCCATACAAGCTCCTGTTGAGCTTGCACACTATGTGTTCCTTGCCTGGAACAACAAATCCTTCTGGTTGCTGCATATAGATCTCCTTATCAAGATCTCCATGTAAAAATGCTGTTTTTACATCCATTTGCTCAAGATGCAAATTCTCAGAAGCAACAATATTCAATAGAATCCTGATAGTAGTTAATTTCACCACAGGAGAAAATATTTCAGCATAATCAATACCTTTCCTTTGTGAATACCCTTTAACTACTAACCGAGCCTTGAGCCATCTTTTTCCATCTGGTTCAGTCTTGATCCTGAACACCCACCTATTCATCAAGGCTCTCTTCCCTACAGGCAATTCAGTCAACAACCACGTGTCATTCTTCTCAAGTGAGCTCATCTCATCATCCATGACTTGCTCCCAATTGATTGAATCCTCCACATGTAGAGCCTCATCAAAAGACTCTGGTTCCCCTTCATCAGTCAACAACAGATAATGTAATGAAGGTGAATACCTATCTGGTGCTCTGATGGTTCTGGATGATCTCCTCAACACCTGGTCAGGTGTCATTTGTTCCACTACGGGTTCTTCATCCACAGTCTCTGGAGTTGTTTGAGTATCTTCTATGAGTGTAATTTTCTGCATCTCAAACTCAACTCCCACTTTCTTCGTAGTCTCTGGAACCTTCTGCTCTCTGTCCTTGTATAGGACAGATTCATCAAACGTCACATCACAGTGTCTCAGGATCTTTCTGTTCTTGTCATCCCCAAACCTGTAACCAAACAAGTCAGAACCATAACCTATGAAGTAACACTTCACAGCCTTAGCATCAAGCCTATCTCTTTTCTCTGGATCAACATGAACATAAGCAGTGCAACCGAAAGTTCTCAAGTGTGAGTACTTGAGATCCTTTCCTGTCCATACCTCCTCTGGAATCTTGAACCCCAAGGGAGTTGATAGTCCCCTGTTGATCAAGTATGCAGCTGTTCTCACTGCGTCTTCCCAGAACATCTTGGGCAGCCCACAATGCAGCCTCATACTTCGCGCACGCTCATTCAATGTTCTGTTCATCCTCTCAGCAATTCCATTCTGCCTAGCCTTATCGGGAACGGTCCTCATCAATCTTATTCCCTCAGCAGCACATAAAGCTTTGAACTCTGACTTGTCATACTCTCCTCCATTGTCAGACCTCAAACATTTGATCTTCAATCCGGTCTGATTCTCAACTTCAGCTTTCCACCTCTTGAAGGTTGCAAACACATCTAACTTATGCTTCAAGAAGTAAACCCATACCTTCCTGCTGAAATCATCAATGAATGTGACATAAAACCTGGATCCTCCAAGTGATGAAACTAGAGATGGTCCCCATACATCTGTATGAACCATTTCCAACTGCACTTTCTTCGACTCTCTCGGGGTCTTTGTGAAGCTAACACGTTTCTGTTTTCCCAGAACACAGCTCTCACAAAGACCCATATCAACAGACTTCAGACCCTCTAGAGCTCCTTTTGCAACCAACATCTTCATTCCCTTAACACTCATGTGTCCAAGTCTGTTGTGCCACAAACATGAACCAGAAGCACCCTCAGCAACAACAACCATGTTTATACACCCTGCAGTGGTGTATAAGGTTCCAGATTTCGTGCCACGAGCTACAATCATAGAACCCTTTATAATCTTCCACGAACCTTTACCAAACTCTGCTACGTAGCCAGTGCTATCCAACTGACCAACAGAGATCAGATTCTTCTTGAGTCTAGGAATATATCTGACATCCTCCAATGTCCACTGGTTTCCCAATGGGGTCTTTATGCATACATCCCCTTTTCCTTCAATCTCCAATGTCTTGTTGTCAGCAAGATATACCTTTCCAAAATTTCCAGACTTGAAATTTTGAAACACTTCCTTGCTTGGAGACGAATGAAAATATGCACCAGAATAAAAAAATCCAGGATTCAACCGGGCCGTCCACACTAAGGATTAGAGCATACCCAATGTCTTCTGCTGAATTTACAGAATCAGTATCATCTCCTGACTTCTGATTCTGCTTCTTTTTGGGTTTCTTACCGGGTGTCCGATAGTGACCTTTCTCTCCACAATTCCAACAAATCACGTTGGCTTTGTTCGGAGATTTTCCTCGATTCTTTGATTTTGATCGACCATGTTGATTTTGACCCTTCGAATTGCTTCTCCCCCTTCTGTCCACACTGAGAGCACTACCCGATGAATCTCCCACTTCGCGTTTGCGAATACTTTCACTGAGAACAACATCTCGGATTTCATCGAATTTCAGTTTCTCAGAACCACGGGAACTACTAATTGCAGCAACAATAGTATCCCAAGACTCAGGCAGAGATGACATCAAAATCAAGGCTTTAATTTCATCTTCGAAGTTAATCTCCACAAAACTCAATTGACTCACAATCATATTAAACTCGTTGATATGATCAGCAACAGATCCACTTTCAGACATCTGTAAATTGAACAATCTACGCATCAAATATACTTTGTTAATAGTCTATGGCTTTTCGTACATATTTGACAGCGCCTTCAACAGATCGGACGTAGACTTCGCCTTGACGATGTTGAACGCCACGTTCTTCGACAAAGTCAATCGGATCATCCCTAGGGCCTAACGATCTTTCAGCTTCCACTGATCCTCTGTCATGGAATCCAGCTTCACCCCGATCAAGGGTTCGTGAAGATCTTTCTGGTAGAGACAATCTTCGATCTGCATCTTCCAGAAACCGAAATCGGATCCATCAAACTTCTCGATTCCAAACTTCGAACTCTCCATCTTCAATGATCGTGTTGAATCTCCTTAGCTCTGATATCAGTTGTTAGGATCAAACAACTCAATCTAATGAAGAAAACAGTTAGGATTGAGAAGGAAAAACTCAGTTTTTCTAGAGAGGAAAAGAAGGGAAGCAAAATCAGATTTCTTGTGGTAACACCCAAGTGGTAACTTCCACACGGTTTAGAAGATATTATTCATGACGATTACTGTTACAAAATACGTATACATAGAGAAATACAGTACAGTACAGTATACACTCAAGGGAACCGCGAGACACCTACATTAATACATAATCTACCATTACATATTAATCAGACTACAATACCTAACAATCGTGTCGTGTCTATCCGTTATGTTTTTCGATTTTTAATTTTCAAGAAAGTTAATTGTGCCTCGTGTCGTGTCACGTGTGATCTGCTACTTAATCGTGTCGTGTTCGTCTCTGGTATGTTTTGAGACACGTTTATAAATTATCCGTTTAGACACGAAACATATTAAGACACGACACGATATAAATAGACACGACACGATTGTCACTCCGAATTAAGTATCAATTCATTGTCAGTGCAAATGATGACTAAGCAACTGCAAGCAAATTAATCATTAAATTCGTAATCCAGCAATTCGCATTCGGAGGAGATGGAGAATGGCGAATTTGGAGAGAGAAAAAAAAATGATAAAACTGTTATTCACTAATTTGAAGTGATGGTCAAGTGATGAGTGATTAATTGGTCATGTTTTAAATATAAATAACTATTCGTAAGCAAAAAGTAACATGAAACAAACATAAGTGATTATGTAAGTAATTTCAATGACTTTAAACTTTAAAAATTCAATTAAATATTTAAAAAAATCACAAGAAGCATAATTAGTTCTTAAGTAGTTATATTATAGTAATTGTTATCAGAACTGGACCGGATCGGCAGTCCGACTAGGTCCGATCGGGAACCGGACCTCTGTCCGGTTTGGTTCAGCTAAAAGATTGAATTGTATAGCAACAGTGTTTGAACCGAGTTGGACTGGACAGTTTTTTAAAATCGGTCAGTTTCCGATTTGTGTGTTTTGGGGATGATTTTTTTTAACAGACCAATAGTTTTTTTACAGTTTAAACCGATTGGTTTTCAGTTATTAGGTTTCCGATTGATTAGACCAATCACTGTTTTTTTAACAGTCGAACCGTTTGAAACTTAGGTTAAGTTTTGTAACTTTTATTCGGTTCTTCATTTCTCACTCAACTCAGTTGTTTCCTCTTTGTGGGAAATTCACAGGCAATAGTTACAGAAGAAGATGACATGGAATCTATAACTAATAGATTTCTCTCTGCACCCATGAAGGTGAATTAACTACTCTATCTTGTATTTTCAGTTTTTTTTTAAACTTATGAACAGTGAACCGCACATTGAATCGGGTCCGGTCCGGTTGGACTGGCCGAACCGGGAATCGGCCCCTTGCCGGTTCGAGGACCGATCCAGTTCTGATAACACTGATTATAGTGATGGATAAACGAATAAATTTTAACTTGAAATAGTAAAAGCTCTATTAAATTAAAGTCTATTACATAAAATAAATGACAATTAATATGAATAACAATGATGGTTAAATATCAAGGAGCTACTTGAACTTTGGACGTTTTGCAATGAGCTACCCGAACTTTGAAAATTCAAAACGAGTTACCTCAACTTTGAAGAAAGTGCAAATAACTACCTCCGTCCAATTTCCAACGACTTTCCGACAATTTGCCGACGACTTTCGGTCAACAATTGACGGAAAGTTGGACGGAGGTAGCTATTTGCACATTCTTCAAAATTTAGGTAACCTGTTTTGAATTTTCAAAGTTCGGATAGCTCGTTACAAAACGACCAAAGTTCAGGTAGTTCCTTAAAAAGAATGATGTATATGCATGGAGTTTAAGAGGGAAAACCTTCTGCTTGTGGCGACTCATCCTCATCCATATGAAACTCTTTTGTTTGTGACATATATATATGCATGGTTCCAAGAAATCTAATGAATATTATGCATGGTTACCAGAATTAGATGATAAACTAAATTAGTAAGAGTATCGTTTCCGATCCAAGTTGGACTCAGTATATCTATTGAACTACGAGATCACTAAAAATATATTATATGAGAGGTTCCAACAATTTGATCTATCAAGTTATAAATTGTTTTGAAAAAAACACACTCAAATCACATACATTAACAATGAAAAAAAACGTTGTCTTCTAATCAGAATTCTCAGATTCAAATATTGGGAATTGAAAAATATTCATGGTAATACCTATACCCTTAAGGATTGACTCCAATGCGGTTGAGAATTATTCTAAGTAAAGAGAAAACATGGCAAGAGTTGACTTATAAATCTCCTAAAACACACTCGATAATTCTACTAGTTGACAATCGAACACTTATTAGCTTCAATTAACGGTTCGACCTAGTCGAACCGTTGACTCAGTTCTAACCATATTGTCACGACTTCAATTAAATGCAAGGTATATTTTCTTAGTGTCATTTTAAAAGAGAGATGGTATAAGATCTGAATTTAAAAGCTCCCAAAAAAGTATAAAGGTTTCGTAATAATAAATATATAAATTTAGGCAATCTTGTGGACATTTTTGGGTTGTATTATTTCATACTTTTTGAGATATTTGTGTTACGATTATGCATAAATTTGAACTCAAATTTGCAAAACAAACCTTGTGGGCTCACTATATATATATTAATTATTATTCATCAACAAAGAAATTCATAAAGAATACTCATTAGATTCTATATAACTTAGTTTTTTTAAAAGTATGTGTTATAATAGTATAATGTTTTAAAAGGCGTGTTTCCTTATAAATTTAGTAATGCACTAGTGGAGACAATTTTATGTGCCTCACGACCTCGACTTGAGTTGCATGCTATTTTTTTCAAACGAGGTTAGATTAGAATTTTAATTGTGTATATATTAAAAAATAAAAAATAAATTTAATTTAAATAAATTACAACTTAAACATCGCAAACTAAATTAAATTTGAACTTTTCAATTAACCATATTCTCCACACTAAGTTAAGATATAAATGTTTTTCTAAAAAAATCCAACTAAAATATTAAGATTCGAAACTCTGTCATTTCAATTTTAGGGTTCTAGAATAGACATATTGTATTTATTTTTATTTTTTACTAGGTATATAATTGAATTTTTAAACTGATACCGTTTATTTTTAAGTTAGATCACGACATACAAATTTATTTTAAAACATTACTTGTATATATATTCAAAATAAATTATTTAACTAATTAAATTACAACATATATAAATATCTATATAAATATTAATTCAAACTATTTTGTACTATAGTTATTTTTTTAAAAAAATACTCCCTAAACTTGTTGTTCACTCCATGTGCAGTGTATTTACACCGTGACAATCTAATTGAGTTTCAAAAACAAAGGTGGATGAGTTTATGAAATGAGGTGATATAAAAAAGTGGCTTCTCTTTTACTCTATCACCCTATCCTTTATGAGGGGTGATTGCTTCCAATTTACTCAATCAAGGATTGGAGCCAAATGTTGGGGAAATCAATTCGAATGCAACTTTCGTCGTCTTCATCTTCTTCTTCTTATATATATATATATATATAGGGATTGCTTCTCATTGACTCCTTGATCAGATGGGCAGTTAGTGAGGAGAATCAACTTCTTCCTAGCTTATATATGAAGCCTTAGGGACATTTTTTTTAAAAAAATAATATTTGAAAATGCAAGTGTAAGTACATCATCATCATTGAATAATAAAAAAATGATAACCAAAAACTCTTTGAAAAAAATACAAGATGAGATATATTTTTTAAAAAAGTTTAATTTGATATAAAAAGGTCGAAAATGCCATTAGTTTGAACGATTTAACCCCTCAATTCTACTTGGGTTTAAAATTTTAAATTATGCATTAACGTTAGGCATTTGAAAAGCAAATAGTTTCTTTGATTCTTGAATTTTAAAGAACAATGAAAGGAAATTAAGGTCATTTTAACTGTTGCATGAAGATTGTCTTTTCAAATCGAGATCTCAACCATAAGTAAAACTAGACAATATTGCTTTTTTTGGTTAATATTTCCATTATGCGTTTAATAACGGGCCACTTTTACTATTTATATAGTTAGGAAATGATGATAGTGTATAAACTTACAAATTATCTCTAACTATTTGTAAATGAAATAAGATGAGTTTTTTAACACATTTTTTGTTCTTTTATAAACATCTTGTAGGAACTAACTAGGGGTCGTAAGTGGCCAAATTTGAAATATTAGGGTGTTTAGTTGTAATAGACACAAAATATTGGAGCCAACATCGATTTAAATTATATCAACTATTTATAATTATTATTATTATTTGGATAATATTTTATCACTGGGATTAACGTTTAACATGATATAAATATATACGAAGGTTTCGGTCTTTGTTGTTGCACCATCTACCGCTTTACTCTCAAGAGAGTTCAAATCAAACTCTGCAGTATCCCGCTCAAGCCTCTCCACTCTATTCTCTCTCTCTAAGCTTCAAATGTTCTCCATTGTAGGAGGCCTTGAAGCTTAGAGAGTCGTCGATTAAGGTCCATACTCATCTCTTCTCATTCTTGAAATTCCATCTTATTTTTACAAACTGCTCTTCGATCTTGCCGAACCTTGAGTAAATTTTGACGCGGAGTCGAGAAAGTGGACCAATTTCGAAATTTCTTTCGATCTGCGGATGAATAAATGATGTGTTGATCTTGATTTGAATCGGGAAGGGGAATGCGGATTGAAAGAACAATCTTTATTCGGCAAAACCTCTGTTCTGCGTCGAGAAGTTCCTAGTTCCTTCAAGATTTCTATTGCAAAGTACAGGCTGGGAAATATGAAAGAAAATCTTGCGGCTGCTAATGTTGGAGCTATTTGTGGTCGAATGACTCGATCCAGGGCTGCGGCTTTGGGATGTGCTTCTTCAAATGTTTCTAGAAGAGACCGTACGATTTCCAACTTAGATTCGACCACTTTCAGAGTGAATAGCAGCAATGGTGCTAATTCTGGGTGTTTCCACGGCAAGAGGAAGGCAGCTCTTCAAGACGTGACAAATATCCGATGCAAGAGCACATCTGTGGACTGCTTCACAGCGACTAAGGTATTGTCATTGTTGTGTTCCTCCGTGTCTAATGCTTTTCAGCAGTATTCATTAGTATAATATCCTGATATAATGTGGGATCGTATGGAGTGGCGAAATTCATCAAACTACAGATGGGTTGGTATGGTTTTAAATCGGACATCTTTTAGATTGAGATACTGTTTGATTTTGTATTGGATATATTGTCTGCAAATGGCAGGGCAAGAGTAGCAAACAAGCAAGGAAAGCTCCAATTAAAGCATGCAAGCCAATTAGCTCCGTGAGTGAAGAAGTTCCAAAGCCGGAAAGACTTTCTGGAGTGAAGAGAGATGGTAAAGTAATGAAAAAGGGACCGAGCTCAGAGAAGACTTCAGAAACGGTAGAGTTGGATGAAACTACTGTTTCAGAATTACTCTCCACAGATCCTCAAGAAGGTATAATTTTAAAAGAAAAATGAGTTCTTGCTTATTAATTTTGTACCGACTAAACATTGGAATCAAAGTCAAAGATAAAATGTTTCTGTTCTAGTAATTTCTGGAGAATTCGGATTTGGGGCATGAAAAAAAGTTCTTTTGTTTGGTAATAGCAGCACGGAGCCTTAACTGTTTTTTTAGTGTAATAATCCACTTTCTTGATTTTGTCATTCTTCTATAGTGATTTTTCCTTAAAGCTCTCAACGTAGTGTTAAGTGCAGATCCAGAGAAAGGCAGTTTGAATGGGGACAAGATGACTGTCAGGAGTCAAGATGTCCTTGACATTGATTCTGATAAAAAGAACCCTCTATTGTGCACCATGTATGCTTCTGATATTTACAAGAATCTAAGAGTTGCAGAGGTTTGCTTCACGATTTCAATTTCATTACTGCACCATTGGCGTCACTAAAGAACAAATCTTTCCTGAGTTATTAAAGGACCCCCCTAAGAACTAATTTTGCTGAATTATCTTACCTTTTAAGCTTGTTAGGAGACGTAATTTCGATTTTATGGAGAGGGTGCAACGAGACATCACTAAGAACATGAGGGGAATTTTAATTGATTGGCTTGTGGAGGTCAGCCACTGATCTCATGAAGATTCAATGCTTTATTTGCCTCCAATTAATTTAGTAGTTACATTTGCAATTTCTTTTGGATGAATAAATTCTCAAGTTGGAAATGTAATTCAATCGATCATTATGTTGGCTTCAGGTATCTGAGGAGTATAATTTGGCATCAGATACACTTTATATCATGGTATATCTCATCGATTTATATCTCTCGCAAAACTACATTGAGAGGAAGAGACTTCAACTGCTCGGGATCACTTCCATGCTTATTGCGTCGTAAGCTGCTTTCATCAGTTAGCAGATACTGAATTTTTATTGTCATATTTTCTTCCTGTTTACTGAGAGATGCAATAATTTATTCTTCTTCTTCTTCTTCTTCTTCTTGCTTATTTTGGTTGAAAATTTTGTTCTTCTGCAGTAAGTATGAAGAATTTTGTCCTCCGCGAGTTGACGAACTTTGCTTTATGACAGACAACACTTACACAAGAGAAGAGGTACATTTGCTGTCTTCCTAAAGCTCAGTTTGATTAAGGAAAATTCTACCCCGTTACCTTTTACACATCATAAATTGTAAATTTTACCAATTTATCCTTCAAGTTATATTATTTTTTACTCTTAAAAATAACAATAAATAGATTAATTAGTGAGAATTTCGAAATACGTTTTATACAAATAAATATATATTTTTAAAACAAAATATTTTTTAAATAAGGGTTCGGTTTTTCCTTTATTGTTTTTCATTTTTCTGTATTTAAAATTATTTTTATGGATTTGTTTTGTCATTCCTTAGAATTAAATAAAACAAGACGATTTAAAGGTAAAAATAGAATAGTTTTAAATTGTGGTCTTTGGAAAGTAATGAGTGATCATCATGTATAATTTCTATTTGATTAATTTGCGCTCGTTAAGTAAAACATGAAAATTGCCGCAACATTAGGCAGGAAAATGACATTTTTTCCATAGTATGAACTGCTAAAACTTATCATAACTCGTAAAGAAGTCTTGTTCATGGTTAGGTCTTAAAAATGGAGGTTCATCTTTTGAACTGTGTCGGCTTCAGAATTTCTGCACCCACAGCACAATCATTCCTTAGGTATCGCAGCTTCTCTACTTCTAGCTAGTATTTATTCTGACTTTATTATGTATCGTGTGTTCCACTTGAATCTTAATAATTCTCTGTGACATTTCTTAGGAGATTCCTTCGAGCAGCCCAGGCATCTTATTCGGTGAATATTGTTCGATTTGTTTCAGTTCTATAGGATCATTTGCCTAGAAAATGTATTGATCTTTTCTTTTTATTCGTTGTTGTTGTTGCAGAGTCCTTGTGTTGAATTGGAGTACCTGGCCAATTATCTGGCCGAGCTAACTCTCATCAACTATGGCTTCTTGACTTTCCTACCTTCTGTTGTAGCTGCATCAGCAGTGTTTCTTGCTAAGTGGACGCTCGATGATTCTCATAACCCTTGGGTTTGTTTTGATTCCTCTGGTCTGATCTTTCCTTCAGTTTCGTGCCATATTATCTGACTAAGGCTCTTACTATATGCACCAGAATCCAACCCTTGAGTATTACACACAGTATAAGGCGTCGGACCTGAAGAGTGCAGTCTTTGCTCTTCAAGATCTGCAGATGAATGCGAAAGGGTGCAGCCTTGCTGCAATTCGTACAAAGTACCAACATCAAAAGGTTAAAAACGAAATTGGGGGAAATTCTACAAAGTGTGAACCTTAGTGTAACAATTTTTTATTTTTTTAAAAGCATTTCAAGGATCAAGAAAAGGTGGAATGCTGAATGCAATAGAGATTGAGGATCAGTTAGTAGTTAATGTAAAGATTTCTAAATCACGGGTTGGTCTTAGAGTAAAATGAGTTAATGTAGCACTCTCAACTGATGACAGCTTTAGATTTATATCAAATCGGTGTCTTTACCATGCAATAATAATCTCCAAGGAAGAATGATTAACTAGTTGATCCTCATATTTTAGTACAGAAAGTGTATCATTTACTTTCTTTATTTCATTCACTTTTATCTTCTTTCTCTTATGGCAGTTTCGATCTGTGTCGGGTCTTTCTTCCACAAGGGTTCCGGAAATGCTGTTCTGAGGTTCAAGTAACACAGGCTTGTTAAGTGCATAGAAACTGAGCCTGCCTGCTAACAAAAGGTGGTTCCACTGCTTTGTTTTGTTATTTCCACATGACTGAATGTAGCAAATGAGCCATTTTTAGCTGTTGTCCTGTTCATAATGTTGTCTTTGCTTTGCTCTTCTTATTGGGATCTCTTTTTCTGAGTTATCTCGTTGGCGGGGAGATTTTGATTTCCAATTGTCAACAGTCAGTCTAATCTAGTCTGTTTCTTCATAGTTTGTGTAATAAGTCACTGATGACTGTTGAGCCCGTTTGTACAGCTAAGTATCTTACTTAGCTTAATATCTGATCTCATATTTATTTATTCAAATCATTCATCTGTGTTGGCTTAGTTTTTTGAGTGTGATTTCTAAGGCTGTAATTATTTTTGTATATTTCAAATATATTTCAAGATTGGATAAAGATCCGGGTTGAAAATCATGTACTTGAGTCTCAATCGAGTTATTACTCAATTTTAATATTAGTAGATTTTTAAAAATACATTTCTATTAGGAAAAAAAATACATTTCTATTATTTTAAATCATAATAATACGTTCACCATTAGAAAGAACAAAAATAACCAATACACCGGTGCAAACATGCCTTCTTCTTTTTTTTTTTCCAGACCCTAAAGATCTGTTTGACCATTGATATGAGACAATGGTACCCATGTAAAAGGTTGTGGGCACCACCCAACACATACCTGGTGACGAAGTCAGCCCATCCAATCCAGAAGAGAAATCGGACGGTAGGGTCTCCACTAGAAAGAAGTAAAAAACGAAGATTCTGCTCATCATTTCCTACTAAACTCGCAACTTTATTTCATTGTCATTACCTAAAAGTTATATTCTTTTTATTCAAGTTAGATTTAGATAATCTGTTTCATTTTGATTTAACACATTAATGAATAAAAAAGGTAACATATTTGAGTTTAATATAACTAATAATGTCAACCACACCAAAACAAACTGGATAAATATTTTTTTTTTGTCTACATTCTACTTAACTTTAAATCCTAATTATGTTCGTCATGTTACAAAGTATAAAACTTCACCATAAGGATGCAATATTTCTCATTTTCTACGACTCGTTGATGAATTTAGTGAAAGATTTTCTAGAGTAAAACTGTGTAGATGAAAGGCTCACCAATCCACAAACCAGAAGTATGGGTCCGTTTTGTGTGTTGTGTGGCTCTGTCTGTCTGTCTGTCCACAAAAGAGATTAGATTTTCTCACTCCAGTTGTTTTTTGTTCGTCCTCGTAGCCATCTTTTCCAATTCAAACCAAACCACTCAAGGTATCCTGATCAGAGTTACGGTAAAAAAAAAAAGGTATCCTGATCAGAGAACGTTTCCCTTTATTTTATGCATCTCCCTGTGAGTCAGTCAATGCTTATCTTTTTCAGCCTCCTCCAAACTCGTTCCTCCGCAGTAGTAGGTAGATTTCGATAGAGAGAAAGATGGGGGCTTTGAACGTCCTATCCACTCTTAACCCTCTCTCCAACCAAAACTGCTGCTTGAGTCGTTGTTCCAACGATGTCTGCAAATCACACGTCTCTGCGCCTCGCAAGCACTTTGCAGCAGCAGATACCCATATCTCCATGTCAAGTAATACTTCGTATTCTCTTTGTTCTATATGCTTTGATTGATTCTTCTTTCCTCTTAGACATGATTTGATTGTAGAAAAGTGAGCTTCCTGGAAGCCATAAATTGGTAAAAATAAGATGTTCTTGAGTTTATTGCATTGGGAACGACTCATCGACCACATTTCCCACTGTCGTCTGAAAAGCTGAAGCAGGAACATAGGAATTGAGAGTTTAGTACTTGCTTCAACTATTGGTATGGCAGAATTACCCAACATAATGATTCAATTCATGTCTTTTAGAATGTAGCGTAAAATTTTACAAACTACGAAACATGGCATGAAAGCCTGGAAGGATATCCTTGGAGTCAAATAAACTATATCTAGTGTAGGTTGCATGATGTAGATAAATGATTATCTCTTGTAATTAGGTATTCCTTGTGTATATGCATGTTTGCATATGATTGTATCTTGGGCATTAACTTTCTAGACAGGAGCATGCCCCTTGGATTCTTGAAGAGTTTTCACCTCTTTGTGAGTTTGTGGTTCCATGTATTTCAAATAGAAATTGCAGGTTAAATTGGTCGAAAGTTCATACTTTAAGGAGAAGTTTTGGTTGATTTATTGAAGTTTCATTCTCTGTTGTCATTACTATGTGGCAATGTCCACGATTTTTCAGAGAGAAAGGGAAGCAAGTCACGTCTTCAGGAAAATTTAAATGTGATTGAGTTAGATAATCAATAGTGCCCCAAATAAAAAGATTACATTTTCACACCAAGTCTCACTCTTTAGTTTCACACTTTTGTAGCATTGCTCATGTGCAGTTGAAACCGTTTAGGTTTAATACACTTTTCGGGTTGAGAACAAACATAGGGTGACCTACAACTCTAGTATTTTTCAAATTATTCCTCAAGTTTATTGTTTTGGTAATCATATAATTCTATCTTTAACCTGTTTCGAAAAATTGAAACATAAAGGACCGTTGCTTAGTTTACCTCTCTGTGGTTTCTGAATTCCATGGAAACAAAGAAAGTGAGAAAAGGGATACCTTTGATTCTTGCATTCAGGAGTTCTTCCTACTGGCAGCAGACACTCGTGGATTCAAGACAATAGTTTATCTTTGTCTTGTCAAAATCCTTGCAGTAGCAGCAGAAGAAGAAAAACACTGGAGCCCTTATATTCTGTGTCCCCCACAAAACCTGCTGAGGTTTCCTCAGTACAGGACCTCTTTGAGTTCATATGTTCGGGTCCTCTAATTGGTAAGCTAGGCGTGACCAGAGATAAAGTTGCTGAATCTCTTGATAAGTGGTTGCTGTATGGACTATATCTCTCTCGCCTTTTCAAAGTTAATGAACTTAGTCTTACGGTTCCTGAGAAAGTCCGGTTCTATCACTACTATATACCCGTCTTTCTTTGGTGCGAAGATCAGATTTCTCAACACCAGTCCAAGTTCAAGGATTCCGATGATTTCCCTCCTTTGGTGGTACAAAAAAGAAAGATCCCTCTATTTTTGTTACTTAAAGAAGGATTAGGGTTAATGATTGATGCTAATCCTTCTGCAGATTGGTTTCAGTGCACCACAGGGCTGTGGAAAAACCACGCTGGTCTTTGCTCTCGAATACCTTTTCCGAGTCACAAGAAGGTTGGTTCTTTTCCTTGGAACAGTCAATTATATATGTGGAGTAAAAGGAGATGAAAATGTTCATTAATGCTTGATTCTCAGGAAGGCTGCTACTATATCAATAGATGATTTCTACTTCACAGCCGAGGATCAGGTAAATATCCATGGAACCGTAAAAATATTTTCTTTAATCTTGTTTTTGAGATTTTTGTGAGGTTCAGACTTTGACTCACCAAAGATGCCATTTTTACCTTTCTGATGCAAGTTTTTCATTGACTGAAGGCAAAACTGAGGGAAGAAAATCCGGGAAATCGTCTTCTAGAGGTAATCACATCAAATGCTTGTTATGCCGTGTTTGGTATATGGGGTTGGTACAGGGAAGTGACGAGCTTTTTGCTTTCTTGCTTCCAAGCACCTCATGCTTCTTTTATTTTTCAGCTGCGGGGAAATGCAGGAAGCCATGATCTTCCATTCTCCATTGAAACAATGACTGCAATCACTAAACTTACTAAGGAGGGTGAGATACAATTATTTTCTGCATTGACTACTTTCTATTTTGTTCTGCTATGCACCTCATTTACTTTTGGTGGGATTTGTTATGGTCAGGTACGAAGATGAAGCTGCCCCGATATGACAAAGTAAGTGTTTGTAACCCAATTGTGTTGACTTTTTCATAAGAGATATTAAATTCACTTGTTTATTTAGAATTTGCTTCTTTTATAGTCTGCTTACAATGGCAGAGGCGATCGTGGTGATCCATCCCAATGGCCAGAAGTAGAAGGACCACTCTCGGTAATAACATATCCTCTGTAGTAATGAAATGGTTACATAAATATCATCTTCATTTGTATCAAAATGAATTACAGTTTGAAGTTTTGAGGATCAATAAACTCACTCAACCATGAAATTCTACTTCTGCTATTTTCGTTATGTTTCATTGTCTTCCTACCTTTTCAATGGCGGAAACAAAAATTTCGAGGGCTCTACTGACTGGAATTTTTAGATGGTGATGATCATTTAGGTCGTTCTGTTTGAAGGTTGGATGCTCGGGTTTAAGCCCCTACCATCAGATCATGTTAAAGCTGTTGATCCTCAGGTTAGATGAGTGTATCCTACTTATCAGTAGCCGATCACTTATCGATTTGATGATCAACCTGAATCTTGTTCCTAACAGCTAGAGATAGTGAACAAGAATCTTGAAGCTTACTACGATGCTTGGGACAAGTTCATAGGTGCTTGGATTGTGATCAAGATTCAGGATCCCAGCTGCGTTTATCAATGGCGTCTGCAGGTCATTTTCATCTTGACCATTGTTTCACAAAAGAAACAAACTAATATTGCTTGCTTCATTTGCAGGCTGAGATTGCCATGCGACAGTCGGGATTGCCCGGGATGTCTGACGAGGAGGTTTGTTGGTCTAAGACTGCAATAATATTTGAATGATGAAGTTTTTTATTTTTGGAGATTTGAGTCTTTTGTTTTGCAGGTGGAAGATTTTGTTTCGAGGTACCTTCCTGCATACAAGGCGTATCTCCCAACCCTTTACTCCGAAGGGCCGAATGGATCGGATCCCAATCGACTGCTCCTTATCGAGATCGATGATGGGCGAAATCCGATGTAGACAGTGAAGTTGTGGCAACGGATCACTTCTTCATCCTCTCTTATGTGTTCTTTGTTTGTGCAGACACAATAATATACTTTTTACTTAACATCAGGAGAAAGAAAAAAGTAATTTTTTTTTTTGAGAATTGATTGTATTTAAATGTATTGAATCTCCAATCCAATCCATCCTATGGTAGATGATGGAATCTGCACCAAAACACTTTACATAGCAAATATGGTGGAAATCTGAAATGTGTACGACTGTATTGAAATCTATAAAGAGCATCCACAACCAGACAGACAGTCAAGGGCAGCAGCAGCAGATAGCTTCCAGACAGCATTCGCAAGTCTCAAAGCAGCAAAAGCAGCAGCACAGTGAGAAGAGGCTGCAGAAGTCACAGAATGATTTCAGTTGTATGATGAACTGAAGAGTAAATAGCGAGTTTTCTCCATTTTTATTGTATTTTCTGACTGTTTATTGGTATAACAACAGAGTATGGATGGTGGTATGAAGAGAGAAAGATAAGAGACAACGAACCATGCATAGAGACATCCTTTCTCCTGATGACGTTTCTGGACGTGTTCCATGTAGGACATCTCCTGAGGGGGCGGAGGATCGGCCATTCTCTCTTCTATTCAAAATCAAGGAAGGAAGGTTAATGAAATGAGTGTTAGAACTGTGAAGAAGAAGAGTATTGCATTTCCATTTCCATTTGCAGTATGCCAGTATATATGATATGGTATGATGGGAGGAAGAAGAGTCTCTTAAAAACTACAACTGTCCAATGTTATATCTTATCCTCTTCTTTATTCGGGTAGTTGGGGGAGGACCGGACAAGGTCGGAACAAATCATTAAGCAGGTCGGTCCATCAACAATCATGCCAACCATATAATAGGGTTTCGTTCAAACTTTACGGTGAAAAGTGGTCGAATTAGAAGATATCATTTTTTTATCGAATTTTTAAAACTTATATGTGCTATAAATTATATACGTAAAGTATTGTTTCTACTTTCTACAGATATAACTAATATTTTATGTTTCTATAAATATGTAGATTTGTGTATATGTTAAGTGACGAGCGATTATGAAAAATTAAAATGTTATTTTTTAAAAAAGCGGAGCCATACGAAGAAAGTTGGATTGTGTGTGCTCAGATGGCATCCTTATAATTGTGAGATGGAGTACAAATTCCCATAACGCAACATGTATAAACGAGCTGGCAATAAGCTCTGATCACACACCTCTCATACTTCTCATGAATGGTGAACTAAAAATGAATTTTCGTTTTGAGGAGATGTGGATGTAGAGTCCCGAGAGTGAAGGGGTTATTAGGAGTGCATGGACCAAACATAACTTCAGGGACCCGAACCAAACTGTTGAACCGAAACTGCAAAATTATTGTAGGAACTTAATCAGACGGAGCTCGAGACATTTTGGGAATAATAGGATTGAATTAAGGAAAGCAATGAATAGATTGAGGGCTCTAACACAAAGTACCTCTTGTGTGAGAACCCGCCGTGAGGAAGAAGACCTGAGGGGTCGAATCCGTGAGTTATAGAAACGAGAATAAGTCTACTGGAAGCAGAGGTCAAGACTGAATTGACTCAAAAATGGGGATAAAAACTCGACTTATTTCCATCTCACAACGGTCACTAGACGAAGAAAGAACAATATTCTGAGATTAATGGGGAGGCGTCGGGAATGGATAAATACAGAGAAGGCCTTATAAGGCAAGGCCTACTCAATATTTCTCCAGACTGCCCTATCTGCAGTGAAGATGAAACAGTCGAACACATGATACTTGGCTGTTGTTGGACGCGTACTATTTGGTTCGGGGTTCTAGGACTTCGGATTATGGACCAGACTTTATCGACTATGATCGAATGGTTAGACGATAGAGCGAAGGGACCCGGAATCTCAGATGCAATGAATCAACAGAGGTGGACAACTTGCATGACAACGTGTTGGTACATTTGGAAAGCCCGTTGCAAGATCATGTTCGAGTCAAAAATGCCACATCCGGGTACTATAATAGCTGAGATAAAAAAAAAATGGTGGAGGAAATATAGAAGATGCCGCAACACCAGCAGGTGGTTAGATCAGTACGTGAAATCACAAGATGGGAGGCTTCAAGACCGGGAACGATTCGCATAAACAGCAATGCCTCATGGTGTATGCAAAGAAGGATGGGTGAAATATGAGTAATTGCCCGAAACTCAAGAGGAGAAATTGTAGATGGAATGAACCGCTGATGACGTGGTGACGCAACAGAAGTTCTAGACACTTCGACAATATTTGAGGGAATGAAACTGGTTGTTGAACATGGATGGCACGATGTGGAAATCGAGTCGAATTCGAGTGTGGTTATAAAACAAATCAGAGGAGGTGCATCATTTTGAAGACTTACTGTGCTTCTTACGAGCATATCTATACTTGTAAACCGGATCAACCGAATAGAATGGAAAACAATTTCAAGAGTTGTTAATGAGTGTGCAGATTGGATAGTCAAACAAGCAAGAAAGTGTGAATACAAATGATTGGGTTACCCGACTCTCACTCCCACATTTATTATTATTAGCAAAACATTGTAATGTTTGAACTCCCGTGAGCTTTATCAGGTTTTGCTCTGATTTCTGTTAAAATAAAATACTGAGTTGACAACAAAATAATAATTATCCATTAAATTTTTTTTTTATTCTTTGTTTAACAACTATTGTTTGACTGTAGATCAGACTACGTAGATCTATTTCTTTTCCATTCCTCGATATTTAATATTGATAAAGTTATAATTTCCAACGGTAATCTTCAATCAGTTACGGGGAGTTTCTTTCACGGAATTCGTAATAAGGAATACAGAATAGGGAATAGGAATTGGGAATAAGGAATAGGAGTTAAGAATATGAAGTTGTTTCTTTGGTGGAATGGAATAAAGAATTCCGTTGTTTCTTTGGTGGAATTGGATATGGAAAGGGAATGGAATGTGGTAAAATGACATATTTGCCCCTTATTGTATATGTATAGTATATAATACATATAATTTGTATTAATTAATTTTAAAAATTAATAATAATAAAAATGTAAATATAATTAACTAATATTTAAAAAACGTTTTAAACAATTTATTTAATTAATTTTAAAGGACAATCCCTATACTTTTTTTTTAATAAATATGACTTCGAATCAAATACAAAACAACATTGTATTTTAATCAATATGACTTCGAATAGATTATCGTACGTATAATCAATCCAATATGACTTCGCATGGATCATCGTATCTACAACATTTCCAACTAGACGAACAAATGACTCAATTGCTTCAATAACCAAGAACCAATAACCACAATAAAGCAAGAAGCATAGAGTAATTCAAAACAAGTTGATAATCTACTCTTCATCCTCTTCATCTTCTCCCAACCCTGATCATCCAACACAGAGAACCACCAATAAGTAATCTTGGTTGCCTAATCAATAAGCACATACTGAGTACCACATTCATGTTAGGAAGAATGTTTCAATGCTTCTTCTCATAAATGATGATAATATAGGACCTCCGAAATGGATCTAAACCACATGGGAAGATTTCCTTTTTATCTGGGGAAAAAGAACCACCTAGCCTTGAGAAAAGTTATACAATGATATATTAGCAGTAAACAACGGCTACATAATAATGGAACCTCCCCTCCTTTCTCTTGTGCACGCGAGTGGGTACGAGTAACTACAACTGTCTGAAGAGCTGAACTCGGGTTTTGCTGCATCACTTCACTTGTACCAGCCAGCAAGAACCCACCTCAACAGGAAGCAGAAGCAGCACCCTATTGCCTATTATTATTCATTCACCAATAACAACAACAATAAAACATGTCTCAGTACTGCACATTTTTATGAATGTGCATATATGTAAATGTAGAATCGACAAATAAAACAATGATTACTTTCTCCATCAAATTTCCTACTTTTGTATGCAATGTTTTGTTTCAAGAGCGTTTGCTTAGTTTTTTTCTGCTAATTAATAATTAATTCATGAACTGAACAAGTCACCTGGAAATTTTCCTCAATCCATTGGATTGATTCTTGTCTGATAATTGCAACGATCATCAATATATCCGCTTTCTGCAATTCAGTTTGAATATCCATTGTTGTTTCTTCATTGAGGCATGAATCGTCCGTAAATACGTACATATCAAACGCATCATCCACCCATTTCAGTCTATTTGCCTGCTCATAACAAAAATAAATAAATGAAAATCGATTCATTTAATAAAGCTAAGACCTTCTGGAGGAAGAACTGCATATTAGTTGATTTACGAAATTCAATCGAATTTCAGTATACTTATCCATCTATTCGACTGCTTCAATCAAAGAATTGTTTTTCTCTTCAATGGCGGCAGAATCAGCTTACAGTGTAGTGCAAGACATCTATCCACGGGGCGGAATTTAAGGGGTTGACGATGCCTTCTCAGACAACCGAAACTATCCTCACTGGCATCAGCTCCGTCGCTTCCTTCTCCGTTTTCTCTGACATCGCTGCTGCAGTAAATGCGGGACGGTAAGAGAGTTCCCGGCGGAAGAGCGGGGGAAATGTGAAGCGTTTAGATTCCGGGTGTCTCTGACGGCGGAAGGATGGTGAAGTGGTCTCCGTGGAGGTGGCAATGAATCTGAGCTGCGGATGGAAGGAAAGGGTTGTTCTCCAGACTTAAGAAATGTTTACGAGGAGGGGTAGTTTTAGACTTAAGAAAAGCTCATGAGGGCATTTCAGTCATTTTGTCTCCTATTCCTGATTCCTAGCGCGCCAGGCTTAGGAATTTCGAGGTTTTTGGACGGAATCCATAAGACTACCCCGCCCGGAATCCGTAAGCCAACTTTTTACAATTCCGCGAAAAGAACAACTTCTTACGGAATCCGTAAGCCGAATTCCTTTTCCATTCCGTGAAAAGAATATGCCATTAGAGTTTGACTATAGAAACAACTTTCTTGTTTGTAGACACCACTGGTAGAGAAAAGGACGCATAATGACCTCAAATTATTAAGACAGTTGAGCATCTTATGATGCTCTACTTTATTTGCCTGAGTTTAACTCTTTTGAGCGACCTGACAACTCCGTCAAATTCATGACAAAAGTTATAATAAATTCCATATCAAGAACTGACGCGTAGACCTTGTTATGATTGGATGTACAGAACCTTCAAATTCCTGAATCGTATGATAATTAACAAATTTACCTTCTATAGACATAATCCTCTTAACCTTAAAAAAAACTAGTTATTTGACCCGCACTTTGCGCAGTAAATAATAAATTTAATTTATTATTCGTAATGTGTATTACAAAATTCATTTACTTAGGTCTTTAAATAAATATACATAAAAAAACATTTTTGTTTTACTATTATAGAGTTTAAATTATTTATAGTAAGCGAAAATTATAAATATACACGTGAATTAAATAGTAAACTTTTGTAACTTATTCTTAGAATGAATGAGAATATTAACAAGATTCTAAAGTGACTTATATGGTATGTCACTTACAATTGATTTTGACCAAAAAAAACAAAAAAATCTTACGAATGAAAATTGCTTGATTGACATAGAGCTATTAAAATAGATTAATTTAACATTAGGATTAAGAAAATGCATAAAAATAATTATTTGTCACAATTGTAATTCTAGTTAGTTAGTTTAAAAAAAATAATATCAAACTAATAGTAATATAAAGCAATGTCACGTGATGATTATTATACTCTCAATTTAATATGCATTGATATTATATCACATTACTATTTACCATTACATAAAATAAGAATGAAATTATATATATTTAATCGAAAAAATAATTATAAAGTTAATCGTTCAATAAAAATTAGGTATTTAGATTAAAAAAATAATAACCAAAGTATTGATTGACAAGTAATTTAATAGATAAATATCATAATAAAATTCTATATAATGGATATTAATGTTAAAACTACACAGGTATAAAAATAATAATAAAGCTAAATATTAATTATTAATATTATAATATAGTGATGCATTAATAATGTTGTGATTATATATATTATTGATCAATTATTAGTATTTTTAATATAAATTTTTGTTATGCTAAATGCATAGTTATCAGAACCTGACCGACTCTCGAACCGGTGAGAGGGTCGATTCCCGATTTAGCCGGTTGGACCATTGGTTCACTGGTCGGATCGACCAGTTCGATTTGCAGAAATTAAAATTTCTTATAAAAAATACAAACTACATAGGTTCAATACAATGATAAAATTATCTTAACATAATACTCTCAAATCTCAATTCTCAAACACAACATAACGTCTTAAACATACATAACACAATAATATCATTCAAACATAGAAGTCTTAAACATACATAACTTCTAAGATTCTCTTTGATCACCTCTACTCCAATATGCATAACCACCACTAGTTTCTTCATTGTGGTAGAGTAAATTCTTAGTATGCGAATTGTCAGTTTTTGAAGATTTGGTGTTGGATTTTCATGCAACATCCACCATTGATCTAATAAAAAATAAGTTAAGTAATACTAACCATATAGTTTAAAAAATCTTTTGATGGAGATATTTACCTAGATCCATTCTTGCACGATCAACTATGACAAAAAAACTTTCCAAAATCACCCTTAACATCCTTAAACATTATCATGATATCATCTCATTTCGAATGTTGTCTCCCAATCGGCTATTCTCATAAGAATATATTTATATGACATCAATCAATCCTGATACGGTGCTACGTTGCTTCCCTATTTCTTCGAGATTATACTGAAACTGGGGATTTAGCCAATAACCAGTCGCATTCCAATTCTTGCGAAGTTGTCTATCCTGTCTTGAATCCAGAATCTTAATATAAGGCTCAATCCTATTATTTCTTCGTTGAAACCGTTTCAACAATTCACTTCTTGCTTTATGCATAACCTCATACAAATAACCCATATTCGGTCTTTCATCACTATCGACAATGCGTAAAACACGCACAAGAGGCTCAACTACTTTCACTATCACAACACAGTTCTTCCAAAAATTTGAATCAAGTATAAGATCAACAAACTTTCTTGCATTACTTTCCTTTGCATATGCGCAACTAGTCCACTCCCTAGATGTCACCATAGCTTTTAAAGCATCCTTTTGAGATAAGATGCTTTGTAATGCAATAAAATTTGTCGCAAAACGGGTTGGTGCATGTCAAAGAATCTCTCTTCCACAAGTGAACTTCCTCATCAAATATAAGGCATAACAATGATTATATACATACTTAGTGATCTTCGAAGCATGCACTACAATATCATTAACCTCACCTAAGTTGCCAAAATCGCCTAAAATTAGGTTAATGCAATGTGCAACATATGGAGACTAGAATAATGACTTAAACTCTTGCTCCAATAGCCTGCCCGTAGCAACATAATTAGCAACATTATCAGTAACCACATGAACTACATTTTCTGCACCAACAAGCCATACTACTTCTCTGAGCAACTTGTATATAACATTTGTTGTTTTAGAAGTATCTGAAGCATCATCTGATCTTCGAAAAACAACTCCTTTTTAGGACAATAAATAAGAAAATTGATTAAAGTTCTTCTTCGTTGATCTGTCCATCCATCAACCATAATGATACATCCAATGTCTTTCCAAATAGCACGATAAGTCTCAATATACTTCTTTACCTTATCAACGCTTTTCAGTTTTCACCAACAAGTGTCCTCAAAGGTCATGAAAATTTGGACTTTTATAACCTGCACCCATTCTAGCAATTGCGTCTATCATTGTTGATAGTACGTCGAATTAACTGAGTTAAACGGTATAGATGCAACAATCATCCACCTAGACACAAGAATATGACACTTTTCCACAATATTCTTACTTTGAAGAACATTTGTCATTATTGGTTGCGCACCGAACGTTGTTCTAGGTTAAAACATGGGTGCTATTTTTGGTTGTATCCCTACAACTTTACCTTGCTTATCTTTGGAAGTAGGTGTTTGAGTTCAAGCATACTGTTGCAAATCTTCTTCACCATAAAATGAACTCATCTTTCTCATTGGACCCTGGTTAAGATATTTTACAGTTTCATGTCGTCTTTTCTTACTATTCATATGCTGTTACATGTCGAAGCGAACTTCTTCAGGTACCTTCTTGCAAGACATAACATTACCCCTAACTCCAGGTAAATGTTGCTTAATCCTATGAATTCCAACTCAGAAAATGGTTTATTGCAATGTTCTTCCTTTTCAGTAGACGTATCCACAATTTTACCATGCCTCCAAGATGGATCAAATTTTCCTCTAGAACCCGCACTTGAATTATGCTTAGATGGAGTTGTCGGTGTACTACTAATACTCATTTTTGTTGAATCCATTTCAAATTCAACCTAACAACCACAATAACAAACTTTCAAAGCAATTACAGCAACCTAACAACAACAATTTTCCGAAGAAACCAGCAATTTTACGTAAGAATAACAGCAATTTCAGCAACAATAACAACAATTTCAGCAACCTAGCAGCAATTTCAGCTACATAACAACCACAATTTCAGCGACGCAACAACCTAACAACACACTTTCAGCACCAAAGGACGAGTTGTACCTTGAAGGATGAAGGATGAGCTACACAAAAGACGTGACAGATGGACGAAGGACGGAGGATGAAGAAGCCGAATGCAGAATGAAATGCAGAACGAAGAAGCTGAACGAGTTGTACTTGGAAGCGAAGAAGTCGAACGCAACACTGACGAACGATTGGAACTGGACGAAGCGAAGTAGCAAAGAAATTGACCAAGTGAAGAAGCCGAACAGTTGGAACTGGTGAAGGAAGGCTAGAGCGACTGAAATGAAATGACTGAATTTGAAAGTATTATGAAAGTGAAACCTAATTGAATGAAATGGTTGTGAACTTCACAAAACTGAACGAGTTTTAACTGGAGACTAAACCGAAAAGAACCGGTCATACGGTCACCCAAGAAAAAGGAACCGCAACAAGCCAGTTTTTTGAAAACCGATCGATTTTTCAAAAATCGACCAGGTCAGACTGTTTAACCGAGTTGACTATGCATTTCAGTCTTTTGAGTGAACTAATCCGTCCCAAAAGCCGATTCGCGGTCGGATTCGATCGGACCGGTGGTTCAGTCTGGTTCTGATAACTCTGACTAAATGTTGAGTTTTTTAGATTCCTCATAAAGTATATATATTTTGAGAAATGTTTTAATAATGAACAAAAATAAAAAATGAATTAATAGTATACTTGAAACTTTATTGTATTATGATAATTTTAAAAAGAAATTTGAAACTTATTATTAAATATATGTTTATATTAAAAATATATGTTTAATTTATAATATTTTTTATATATATATTAGATGATTTATATATAAAAAAATAATTTTATTAATAAACTTTGTTCAAAATATTATATTTACTAATAGAGTTTTTTTAAAAAATAAAAATTAGAGAACTAAGTTTGTGAAAAAAAAAAACATGTTAATAATTATTTTATTGGAATAAAAATAAGTGATAAATTAAGATAAAATAAAATAGTTCTTAAGATTGAATGAGGAGTTTTTGGACAATTTAAACTTGTCCACCTAAGCACAAATGTAATGTCACACATGTAATTGTAACATAGGATGACGTTGAACCAATCAAATTGAAGAAAAAATCTCACTTACTCGTCAAATATGTTTTTTTTTTTTTATAAAAATGTGTTTTAGTTAAATTAATATACAGAGAGAGAATAGTACTCTTCCCGAGGCCTACGCGTTAGAAAAATAATGCATTGAGAGACAAACTGAATATTATTATTATAGCCTCAATGATAACAGGACCCACTTCCAACTAATAGTTCCAATAATAAAGGACAGATCCTATGTTCGATCTTTTACACCCATTTCACGTGGGAAATTCGATACGTCGCATTCTATTATCTGTAACAAAATTCACTTGAGGTCGAAATGAATCCACAACAGACTAACAGAGAAGGTATAGGAAAATACCAAAACAACCCAGAGAAGAATACTTCCTTTCTCAATCAAACTCAATAATTGAATACATAAAATATAATAAACAAGATAACGCATCTGAGGATTAAAAGGAAGCTGCAACGAAATCAGCAATGCAAAGGTTCGTACAAAGCTCATAGAATTTAGTATACATATAGCACAAATTATATTGAAATCAATCAAGACTAATGCCAACCTTCTCTAACACGCTACCGAGAAGGAAGCTGCCATAATTGGCTACCATTCTTCTAAAATAGTACTAATAGGTATCTAGCTAGGTAAGAGGCAGCATACCAAGAAGGCAAGAACACAATAGAAAGGATTAGAGAGTGGGTAGTGAAGGAATACCGATGTTGGATCAGAACCAACTCCTCCTCCTAAGCTCCGTTGTTTTTCTCTGCCTTGGTGTAATCTTCGAACTCCTTCAACCATAAATCCCCAAACTCACAATCTTTCCATGCTTCAAACCAAGGACCACCAAGAGTGTAATGTATGGCTTTCGGGTATGTGTTGTGTTCATTCTCAACAACTTTGTTGTGACCCACGAGGAAGTTCCATACAAATGGCACCTCACCGATGTCACTGTCATTGAGCCACTGGAATCTGTGGAGAAAGGCACCACTCTTTTTGTTAACCATTTCAGGGGTCAGTGCCTTGTTCTTAGGGTGTGCACAGTTGTACAGAACCATGGAGGACCAGTTCTTTCTTGGGTAAACTGTCTGAACCGCACCGTCCATCTTGGTGGTCTCCTTAGGAGTGTAATCGTGTTGAACACACATTACTGCATACTTGTCATCTACAAGATCTCTCAGTTCTTTGATATCTGCTAAGTAGAGGAAGTCGCAGTCCACAAACACTGCCCAACCTTCATATTTGGCGAGATGTGGAGTCAGGAACCGAGAGAAGGAGAACTCTGTGCTTTCAAGTTTCCCTCTCTCGCGCCAATATAGACCGCTCTTCCTTAGTTCTGACTGTTTGATCGGTATGACCTCAATGGGGATCGTTGCCCGCTTAAAAAGGGAGTGGCGGCATACCTCATAAGCAACATCCTCGCGAGGATCATAACCTACAAAGATCTTGAAGGGCTTTTCATGTCCATTGCAGACCATACCATTCTTCTCAGTACTCATTTCTGGAAATGAAACAGAAATAAGCCAATTATCAGTGCTCTCGAGACCCAACTTGGTTCATCAGTGATAGTCTAAACAAAACAAAAGTCTCAATCCTGACGCAAATGCCATTTGCCAAATGGTACCAAAAAAAGAAAACGGAATGGTCAAACTGTTTCGCCAATTTGCTACAAGATCAAAAGAGAAGGAAAACGAAATCATAAGTATACTGTACGTCTTACTAAATAAAGTTAGACATTGCACGGCACACACAAAATGGAACAGGATCTATTCCACCCATTTCTACCAATTTCTGAATTCTGCATCTTAAATTTCGAAAAGAATTCATAACACTATAGCTACAGATTAAGTTAAGCGGATTGTAACTGAGATTATACTCAGCAATAACGTAACATCCAAATCTCGCAGTAACAAAATTCTCATTGCACCTGAAGGAGAATATAATGGGCAGCCAGCTGCCGACATGAGAAGTGCAACACCATACTACATCACAATTTGGAAGACAGTAGTAAGGCATCAAATCAACAAATCTGACACAACCTTCTGCCAACATTAAGCTCAAAAGTAAGCAGAATTACGCGCCTCCCTAACAGATTGAAAGATTTCGACTGACGCAAGGTCCTCTGCGTATACGCACGGATCGATCAAAAAATGTAATGGCAAAGAATCGCAGACGTAAGAGATAAGAAAACAAAACAAAATGCAAACAATAAAGAATGCTGATCGCGATCTCTTGTCAAGCGAAACTTAACCGATCAGGAAGTTGGAAATGATGGATTTATCTGGAAAGGAGGAGGGAGAGAGAATGTAAATCTTCGTGAACAGCGGTTGCAGAGAGCAAGGGCGACAAATCTTCTAATTGTGCGGGATGGGGAATACATAGAGCAGCTATAAATAGATAGACAGGGGTAATTAGAAGCGGAACATAAAAATATGAGAAGACCGTAGCATTAGTTTTAATTGCACCATCAATGCTTTTCTCTTATATGATCTCAAGACTGAACAGTAATAATGAGCATAGTTAACTGAACCGGACCGGACCGCCGGTCGAACCGGTGAGATGGACAGTTTATGTTTTACAAAAGATCGAAATGCTTAGTAAATCCGGTTCATTAGATATAAACCGACCAACTTTTAACGAACCAGACGGTTTTTACAGAATCATACGATTTCAATTATGTCTAGTTCTTTTTTTACGTCTTTCTCCTGCTCCACTGTAACCCTAATTTTCTCAATTTGTTTATTCGGTTCTTCCTACATGTGAACCGCCTGTTCCATTAGCCTTGAAGATTCAAAAAACTATGTTTTTGGATCTCGACGAGACTGGTCCATTCCCAACCTGACCCACCACTTGTGAAGTTCGATTTCATGGGCAACCCCTTCATTCATGGCGAAAGGATGAACTTTTACGTCCCGAAACGCCCTGGAGTTGAGGTTTTCCTTGAAGAAATCAGTAAAAAGTTTAAGGTAGTGATTTTTACTGCTCGATTAAAGGAGTACGCGTCTCTGGTGCTCGACCCTGAGAAGGCAACTATCTCTCACTAACTGTACAACGATTCATGTAAGGAAACATAGGGTAAATTTGTGAAGGAATTAACATGGATGGGGCGGGACTTGAATAGGATATTGATTCTTGACGATAATCTAAACTCGTATTCGTTTCAACCTGAGAACGGAATCCCAATTGTGTCGTTCACTGATGATGTCAAAGACAGATAGCTAGAAAGCTGGATATCATCTCTAGTATATCTTTAGTCTAATTGAAAGTATTGTGTTGTGATTTTATTATTGCATTAGCAAATATTAACAAATTATTTATTATCACATTAAAGAACTGATCGGTCCGACCGGTGAACCGACGGTTGAATCCTTGAACCGAAAACTGTCCCCTCACCTGTTCGGTGGTTGGTCCGGTTCTGATAACACTAATAATGAGTGACATTAAAATTCGCTGGAGATAGTGCATTTCCGACCGTTGGTCCGTCGATTCACATGATGGTTCACATGTTGGGTATTTCATTGAGCAGCAGAACCAACATCCCTTCTCTAAAAAATGCAGAGAATCCTAAATCAGCAGCATCCCTAAACCCACTAAGCAGCCAGCTACCTTCGTCCTCCCCAGACTCGCCCTTTCTCTTTCTCTTCTAGTCGCTCTCCTCATCTTCTTGACGCCCTCCTCCTCTAAGACGTCGTGACTTGGAGTCCGACCAAGTATTTGAGGTTGCTAACGAGAGAGTCGTTGATTAAGACATCGGAAACGAATCGACTGTTGTTAGGGAAGGTGCAATCTTGGTATCATCAAGATCGATGGCGGTGGAGTGGAAGCCTATGGTGGAGAAAAGCTTCTTCATGACATGGAACATGCAACAGGAGGGACGTCTGAAGATGAGCAACATATTGGGTTGATTCGAGCTTGCATTTCATCGATTTCCTATAAGGTGAGCGTAAATGGAAAGAAAACGAATACGATTACATCGTTGAGAGGGTTGCGCCAAGGAGACCCATATCCCCTGTACATATTCATACTCAATGTGAATGTCCTCTCACATCAAGTAAAGGACACATGCCTCAATCGTTGACTAAAGGGTCTACGGATGCGACATGAGTGCCCAAAATTATACCACATGTTTTTTGTGAATGACTCAGTCTTTTTCATGTGTGGGATAGTTTTGAATGCTAGCTGACTTCAGAGTATTCTGTCAGCCTATTGCCATGCACCGGGGAAGCACATTAACATGAGTAAGTCATGCATTGGTTTCATCATTAATGAGGATGAGGAAAGAAACTTAGAACACTTTTGAAATAGGTCGTACTAACAATCTAGGCAAGTACTTGTGGCTACTCTCGCTCAGGTGGAGATAGAAAAAAGAGGCAGTAGAGTACTTGAAAGAGCGTATTCGTCATAAATTATTTGGGTGGAAATCCAAAACACTAAACCATGCGGGTACATAGGTGTTCATCAAATCTGTCATTATGGGAATACCTACTTATGCAATGATGTTTCCGCTTCCTAAGACATGATGCTCTGAGATCAATGCTACCATTGCCCATTTTTTGTGGGGAGTCTCGAATGAAGGAGAACAGATTCATTGGAGGAAGTGGGAAACTCTAACAAAGGTCAAAGAAGTAGGTGGCCTAAGGTTTCAAAAACTTTGAACTTTCAATGCGTAACTCCTAGTAAAGATGGCTTACCTCATCCTGTCATAAACCAACGCTCTATGGGTTCACGTCATAAAGGGTATGTACTTCCTGAATGGAGACTTCCTAACAATGACAAAGGGAAGCCACAGTTCTTAGGTGTGGTCACGTATCCTTATGAGTCGAGATATTATAAAATAGGAAAGCCTCTTGTAGCTCGAGAATGGGTCTTCAATTCGTGCCTTTGAGGACCCTTGGATTCACACAATCAACGACTTTAGAGCACAACCGAACCCGGTTAGTGAGTTACTGGCAGACTTAAAAGTTGCAGATCTGATCGATAATAACACTCGAAGTTGGAAGGAAACTAAAGTAAGGAACGCTGAATCCCCCTCTCCCCCCGACAGCAGATGCGATAATGTAAATGTCTCTCCCGAGACGAAATACCACCACCAACAACCTCATCTAGCCCCTTACGAAAGAAGGTTGCATCTTGGTACATTCAACTTATCACCAACTTAAGGAAAACTAGCATAATCCCCACCCCTCCCTCCAAATGGAGCCAGCTAAATACGTCTCTTTGGAAATCGATATGGCATGCAACTACCCTCCCTAAAGTGAAGAGTTTTATTTGGAATCTTCTCTCCAACACCAGTGCTATAAGAGGAAACATGAGTTATTCAGGAATGGACATCTCACCCGGATGTCCAATCCGCGACAACCAAAAGACATGAGAACACTTTATATTTGGATGCACTTAGACTAAATTGGTATGGTTTGGGGTCCTAGTCATACATGTGGACTAAGTTGGTGAACCTTTGATTGGGGAATGGCTGGAATCGTGACGAATGGAACCGACCTTAACCAAGATCCAACATGAGGAAGGGTGGGTCCTAAGCATGCTCAAGTGTTGGTTCATTTGGAAGGCATGATGCAAACGTGATTTTGAGAACAAACCACTGAATCCGGAAGTGGTAAATAGAGTCCGCTATGCATATGCTGAATACCAGAACTTGCCGAGTTGATCTATGTAAGTATGCAGGAACCCGTTTATGCACGATGGTCGAGATCTCCTATGGGCTCAATCATGATAAACTGTGACGCTTCATGGTGTGTAACGTCAAAACAAGTGGGCATTGGTGTAGTGGTTCGTGACCATAACAACAAAGTTCTCGGCAGACTAAACTGTAGAGTCGAAGTGACAAAGTTGATACACTCATGGCGTTGGCAATACACGAGGGAACCCGAATTGTGATTGAGAACAACTGGGACGATATCGAGATTGAATCAAACTCCCTCATTGCCATCAACAACATTCGTGAGGAGATTTACAACTGGAGGATCACTATCAACCAATACTCTATCTATGATCGAACAATTAAGGCGCGTAGCATGGAAGGTCATCCCGAGGACGACGAACAAATGTGGGAATTGGATCGCTCAACATGCTAAATTAGGAGTGGGTTGGATGATTGAGCCTCATGACCCCCACTCCCTTTGTTACATTTAATTTCTGAAAATTGTTCTTTTGAACCCCCATAATCATGCACCATGATGCGTTATAATAAAACTTCACATTTGGCCAAAAACAATGTTGCTCTCTTCCCTATTGATGAAACCGTCCCCCTTGTTTTCAGTTTAATAATTTGTCCATTTCATAAAAAGATGGATAGTTTGAGATTCTAGAGAAGCAATTTCTAGAACTTGTTAAATACTGTGTTGTATCGAGTCTACACCTTTGTCACACGGGTATTGTGTTGGAAACAATGGCAGGATTGAATGTAGAAAATGGTTTGCTTCAACACGGTTTGGGCCATAGTAGTTCTATCATTTTTGATTTGAGGGAGCAAAATTCTAGGTCAAGTAAAGAAACTGAAGCATGTGGCTGTCTCAAGGGGGAATTACTATCCAATATAAAGAATGAGTTCGATTGAATCTCAAATTCGATAAGAAGGTCACCATTTTGGAGAAAAAGGTATCGAAAATACAGCTTCAGGAGGATATGGTGCTAGAGAGGCCCAATTTGATTGTTCAGAACTTGTTGTTTTGATCAAGGAGTTAAATTTGAATAACCATAATGAGGTAGCCTCTTTTGGATCAAGAGAAGTTTATACATTTCGAGATTGATAATTTGATGTTTCTCTCGTGTTCAAGGGATTTGGAAGCTTTTGTCTTGACAAAGTGGATGGGTGATCAAAATATTGTGATAATAGAGAAATTGGTGGAAGAATTTATTATTTGAAAGCCGAATGCAGAGTTGAAAGAACAAATATTATTGGACTTTGAGAATTAAAGAACAATTTTTGTTTAAGAGGCAGATCGAACGAGGCAGGACCTCTTGGTGAAATTTAATGAGAGCAAGTTAAGGATAGAGATGGATGGAGTTGTTAAGTCTCTCAAGAAAGGGTTAATTATCAAGAAACAAACCGAACTTTGAGGAAAAACCAAATAGCAAACCAAACTTTTTTGTTGACAAACAACAAATCAAACTTTTGGAATTAAGCAATCAACAAACCTACTTCAAATTTTCATTATGTTTGAACGGATTTTTCAATGTTTGAGGGGGTTATGAAGTCGTAATACTATTTCCTTAGAATACTTCAACTAATGCTGACTTAATAGCTCCATCAAACATTGAAAATTCGTTCAAAGATAATGAAAAATTTGAGGTAGGTTTGTTGATTGCTTAATTCAAAAAGTTTGGTTTGTTGTTTGTTAAAAAATAAGTTTGGTTTGCTGTTTTGTTTTTATCAAATTTTGTTTTATTTTTTGGTTATGAAATCCCTCAAGAAAATGTTAGATCCAAGAATGATATTGAGTGTGGCTCACTCCCCCTACCCCAAACACCTGGCGAGGAGTCAAACGGATCATATAAAGGTTCTCACCTCAATATGTTGAAGCATTTGTATAAGGTCCCTAATAGGAGAGGAGACGCTAGCCTTGGTCTCCTTACCATCACCTTCAGGGTGCGTTTCTTCAATACAACGCCACATTGATTCATAAAAACTTGTCCCTTCATCTCTTGAGCATTACAGTTCCTCCTGAGCAGCGTCACCGTTAACATTATGATGCAAAATGAGTCGAAAGGGCAGTGAAACACCATCTTACCTCCATTAGTGAGCTTACATTTGGGATGTTTTTAACATTCTAGGTTGACAATTAACAATCCTTGCATGTTTTTCTTATATGTTGTGGCCATCAAGAAGGAACTTAGGGCGTTGACCGTTAATCTGGCGCATAGGTGCGCCATTGTAGAAGCTGAGGTGTCCAAGGCCTCCAAGGAATCAAAGCTAGAGATGGAAAATTCCTTGCTTATCCAAGATTCGGAGGAGGATCGTCACCTAAAAGATGGGACCATTTGAAAGGTCGGGATGTTGTGGCCAAGGCTACCCAATTTTCTTCCCAACTAACAAGGTTGCGGAGGTAACCAAGTATTCATTGCATGATGCCCAGAAATCATAAAAGAGTGTGTCGACGACAATAGTTAAGGAAGTTGTTTCTCATTTGGTAGGGATGTAGGCAACACTCTGAGAGAGGGACCACATTTAGGATGAATCTGTTAGTCTCGTCAAGGCCTATACTAAAAGTGTGGACATTGTCTTGGTCGTAGAGAACAAATGTCTTCTCAAGCTCATTAAAGTGAATTGTGCATCAGTGAAATAGATCTAGGAAGTTCAACCGAAGTTTTCGGTTGACCAAGTTAAGGGAGCTTCGTGTTCCTTTCTTTTTCAACAGAAGGAAACAGGGAATGCTCATAAGGTAGCATAGGAAGTCGAGGCATCGTGCCAATCTTCAGAAGACCTGAGTGATACTAGTGAGTCACTTGAGGACATAAATTATGCTCAAGATTCTGTTGATCCCGAGGCAAAGCCATAGTCTCCTTATATCATTATTTCTCCTATTGTAATCCTCTTTTGTAATGAAATTGGATATTTATAATTTTGTGCCTTGTTTACAATCGATATAACATTAAGTACTAATGTATCCACTTTATTTCTTAAGTTCGTAATTGTGTCTCAATATATAAAATTGTTGATTACTAACCTTTACTAAAGTTTTTTTTTACCCATTAAGCAACTAATATGGTTTCACCTTTATACCAACCATTTAAGTAAGGGGTAACAGTCATTTAGGTACCTCAAAAATTATGTTCTTACTAATAGGTACCTCAGAAAAAATTTGTTCCTTTCGGGTATCCAGAAGTCATAAATGTATCTACTTAATTAGGTATCTCAAAGCAACAATCAAAACAAATAACAATTCAATAAATACAAAGTAAATATATATGATTGCAATACTAAAACAACTTAAATATACCTGGAAAAAACAGTAACATAAAGTAGAGTTGCCTTAATGGAACAAAATACTACACATGTGACGGACACATGACCGAAATATTAAAGTAGATACATTTATGATTACTTAGGTACCCAAAAGTAACAATTTTTTTTCTAAGGTACTTATTTGTAATAATTTTATTTTTTAGGTACCTAAACTACTTTTATCCCTTTAAAAGTAATTGACACCTAATAGAATTGGATAAACCCAATTTGCTTATAAAAGTGAGTGTTGCCCTTTAAACAATCATTTTGCCATTTTATAAGAGGGTGACATGTTAAATATTTATTTTTTTAAACAATATACCCCATTTGAAAAAACAAATCAAAATAACCAATTTTGAAAACTATTTACCAAACTATATCAACTTGTAATGTTAGTCGCGGGTAGAACATCCGTTAAGTTCCATCAGCGCATGTAAGTGCCAGTTTGGTGTATGATTTTTTTCAACATTTTATATGTTAAATTGGAGTCAAGTTAAAATTAATGTTATAAGGTATGTAGTTATTGATTCTATTTTTACCACATTGTTTTTGAGTTTGTCTACAAAATACTTAAAAGAAAAAAACTCTTCGAGGTACCTTAAACACCCTTGTTTTTATATATAATTTTTTCAGACCATCTCCCAAAACATTGGTTCAATAACTAACGAAATTAAAATTATAACCAAGAAAACGACATTACATTCTAAGTTACACAACGGTACTAAATAATTATAATATCTCCATTTAAGCATGTAGTTCTTCTTTTGGGATAAACATGGTAATTCTTCAGGGTGGCGTGATGAGGTGAAGTGAGACACTCCTAATAATTATAGTATCTCCATGTGCATTACTAGATTATGAAATTCGACGTTTGATGGTTAGAGGTAACAAAAAGATGATGGTGATGAGGTAAAGTAGCATGCATTAAAATCATGTCCACTTGGTGTGGTGCTTTTTCTTGGGATTTGATGAGGAATAATGAGACGCTTCCAATTATTTTTGTATCTTCATATAACCTAGAAATTTTTCTTCAATGGTTATTGCCCCTCAACATTGATGAGTACATAACTGGTAACAAAGAGATACTACTAATTATAGTATCTCCATATAACTAGTATTTTTGCTTGTGATGGTGTGGTGGTGAGTCATCTATCGTGGAGGGTGATGGGGTTGGTTGGAGACTCTCCTTAATTGTATTATCACCATGTAATTAGTATTTCTTCTTCGGGATAAACATGGACGTGTGATGAAATAAACTGGACGCTTCGAATAATTATCCATATAGTCGGTAATTTTCTTGTGGTGTTTGGGTGGTGGTTCTTTTTTAGCTTAAGTCGGTCCATGACCATTTGGGTGGAGACTCGATGGAAGGGAAAAGAAGATGGTTGAAATAAATGTACGTTGGATATTTATACACCTTCTACTCATGACTATGTTGAGGTTAGATTCTACCAACCCATGACTACCAGTCACGGGTAGAAGGTATATAAATGTGCTTGGCCAACCTCGCACATTTCCCTTCCATTCCGAGCCTTCAATTTGTTCGATTTTCGTTAGATCTACCTCTAAACCATCAAGTGACCACCGTAGAACAAGCCTACATCATCGACATAAGTGTTCCAAAAATTTCATATTTTTGTCTTGATAATTTTAGAAATGCCTACTATGTTAGTTAGCCTAACTCATATTTTATAATCAATTAGGTGTCATTACTCTTAAAATGGTGACTATCAATTTCCATTATGGTGATAACATTAACCTACACTCATGGGTTGTTTAGTATATCGACGGTAAATCAACGATAACTGCCATTGAAAGAAACATCACCCTAACAGAGTTAAAAGAATGTGGTACATTTATTTTCGAATTTGGTAGTCCGGTAGTTGACTATCTCCTCATTTGGAACTTGGGTCACGAACATTATTCAATCAGTGATGAAGACAGATTGGAGTAAGTTTTTTAAATATGCGACGAATACATGGGTGTATTCGTCATTCCAAACTTAGATGTCGATGGAGAAGATCAAGAGAAAGTCGATGGAGAAAAGAAAGATGAAGTCGGTGGAAAAGAGGAAGGAGGAGCTTCATCCTTGACAGATGACTCTGGGACTTGCAACAAGTTGTGAAATATAAGTATGTGCAGACTCCCTCATACCGTAACGTGTGGTACATTAAACAAATGGGGATCAACTAGATGTTTGGAACAAACAAGAGTGCATTTTAGTAGTTGTCACGATTCATGTTTGCAATATGTCATTTTAATCCTTACATCATTTATGACTATGAGTGGAAATGTATGCCGATGGAAGGAGGTGCCATTTTTGAAAAGTGGTTATGGACTTATGGGCCCTCAACTGAAAGTTTCACACATTATCGATTATTAATTAGCATTAATGACACACATTTGTACGGAAAGTACATAGAAAAGTTATTAGAGGTAGTGGCATACGATGCTGACAATCAAATTATTTCACTATGCTCCGCCTTTACAAACTTTACGAGTATAAAGAGTTGGACATGATTTTTAAATCATCTGCACCAACACGTGGTTAAGGATCTATGCCAGGTATGGATATTATACGATCATCATGCATGTATAAAAAAGGATTGTTGCAACAGTTTTTGCAAAAAACTAGGGCTCCATAGATACTGTGCGCGTCACCTAGCTAGTATCGTCAATAATCATTTTAAGGATAAATACCCGAAGAATAAATTCTCTGAAATGATGTAGAAAACATCGAAGAAAAAATTCCATTTTGTTTTGGAAATTATTGAACAGTGTTTATGAGGGAAAATTTTGTCAATGGTTAGCCGATTGTGGGGATTTTGGCCTATGGTGTAAAACGTATAATGGTGGACATAAATACAATGTAATGGCAACAAATCAGTGAGAGGTCTTCAATAAGGTTTTGAAAGTAGCTCGATCATTACCAATAACAACATTGCTAGCTCTTACATTTAAAAGACTGAACACGTATTTTGTCAACCGTAGGTCTTAGTTAAAAAAAAAAAAAGATAGCGATTGAAAACTTTTTTTTTTACGAAAATGAGATTGTTATTCGCGACTATTGAGGAAACTGATCAACCTTTTGAAAATTCTGAGGAAGTAATATCATATGTTGGTAACAACTGTCGTGTAACCTTGCAACAAATGTCATGTGACTGCGGAAAATTGACGTTATTGAGATGATCCTATAAACACGTCATGCCAACGATTCAATTCACAAATACGAATCTAAAACTGTACGTTGATCCACATTTTGGTGTTGATTAGTAGATGCAGACATACTTTCATAAATTCCATTCTCTACTACAACCATACTGGTGGCCAGAGTAGAATGATCCAAGAGTAAGTTGTATTTGTCAATGTTAATTTCTCCATATAGGCGTAGGAAATGAGAATTCAAATAGATTCTAGTAGTATACCACGACAAAAAAAAAATGTAGCAAATGTGGTCAAATAGGTTATAATAAGAAATCTAGCTTATAAACAATAATGTAGAGAGTACTGCAAATACTGGGGTAACTATAATTTATTGTTGTTATGTAACTAGGAATGCAATGTCGTCTGTTTAGTTATAGTTGTGATTTGTTTAGTTATAGACCTACTTTTTTGAGATGTGTTGAAAAACTATATATCTCAATAAGTGTGTTTAAAGTACCCCGAATAACTTGTTTGAAAACAATTTTATTTTGGGAAAGCTAAACAAAAATGTGAAAAATAAGATTTAATAATTATATAGCTTATAAAAATAAATTTTAGGGTAAACCACCTCAAAAGTCACTTATGTTGTCACCATGTGATTAAATGATCACTTTTTTTTTGCGTAGTTAAACGATCATGCATATTTGAATGTGACTTTTGGGTTAAACGTATTATATTCAGTCACATATGTTTGACAAATGTGATTAAATGTTGAAAAATGACGATTTTACCCTTTTCCTTGTTCTTTATGGTTCTTCATGTTCGAAACTTAATTTCTAACTAAGATTTGTGCAAATTTTAGTTCGAATTGAACTCAGAAATGCAGATTTGGGTTAAGTTCAAACCTAGAAATGCAAATCTAAGTTCAGTTTGAACCTAGAAATGTAAATCTAGGTTTTGAACTAAACACATATTTGCGTTTCTAGGTTCAAACCGAACCCAGATCTGCAATTCTGGATTCAAATTGAACTCAGGAACGTAGACCTGAGTTTGATTTGAACTCAGATTTGCGTAAATATGAGTTCGAAGTTAGATTTCGGGTTTGAATCGAGGAAGAAGAAATTTAAGATGAAGCACATGAAGATGAACATGAAGAGCGGTGGAAGGGTATATTAGTTGTTTTTTCGCATATTTGTTTTTGTAATCGTTCAGTCACATTTTTAAACATAAGTAACTATTGAGGTAATTTATCCTAAATTTTAAATTAAGTGCAGTTTAAAATATAAAAATTATGGAATATATATATATATTCATGATTGGAAGTCACTGGTAGGATTTTTTTAATCCTACTTTTGACTAGCAAATGCGTGTGGAACTTGACGGACGTTCTACCCGCGTTTGGCAGGCACAATTAGTTATGCTTTGGTAAATAGTTTAGAAGCTAGTTATTTTGGTATTTGGTTTTAAAATATGGTATATTTTGGAGAAAACAGTGCCTTTTAACTCAAGCATATAACTTTTTATGGTGTTCTTCATTAAAAGTATTTTTCAGCTTCTGTCCTTGTGTGTCTTACAAAACATCGACGTTCGGGTGTGTGACAACGACGACCTTGGAAGGTCTTTCTCATTTGGGGGTGTATTTTGGTTATTTTTCCCTTGTGTGAGATTTTGTTTCATCTCCAAACCTTCTCTCCCACAAAAACAAATGCCAGTTGCATGCTTGTCTGTCGTAATATCTCGTGGTTACTTGCGTTTGTTCCAATGCCCATCACTTTTCATTAGCTAAGTCTAATTTGTTGTGTCTCTATTCTTCATTCGGTCAACCGTTGTCACTGGCTAGTATTCTAGGAATTTCGTATTTGGACATTATTCTTGACTTGAGAAATTTTATTACTTGAAAATTTGTGGTTGTGGCCAAGGCTTTAGCCTCAACCCAATTTGAAAAATAGTTGATCGCCACGATGATGAAAGTTCTCTGACCTTTTGACTTGGGTAATGGACTCATCATGTTGATGCCTCAGTACGCGAAGAGACACGTGACTTAATTGCAGGGAGGGGCGAAAATGGGGTGTTTCCCAATTATGGGAGAGTAATTTTGGCAAGACTCTCAAATCTGAACCAAAGTCATCGCCTCTTGGTTTACCGTGGGACAATAATAGTTTGGCCTCAATACCTTTCAGGTGATCGATTTGACTCCTTTGTGACAAGTAGTGTAGCCTTCGTGTAATTCAAATAAGATTTTTTCTGCTTCATGTGGAGTGATGCATCTTCGTAAGGTGTCAAATACCTTTTATTATACAAGTGTCCATCGATAATTTGATAATTATTAGTAAAGTGTGTAATTCTTGTGGCTTATGTTTCATTGTCAGGGGTGTCACCCATTTTGAGGTATGTCTGGATGGGAGACCTACTATCTAGAAGATGTTGGAGATTCATCGACTTCTTGGGTGTCATCGTGGAACATAGGAATCTTTCAATTAAGTGGAATTCATTTACAAGTGTGTCTGTTTTTTGATTGGACTGTCTTGGGATGACTTCAATTCAGAAGTCTTAGCCTTGTGCCAAGGTTGTTTCTTCTTTCAGGTACCTTTTCTATTTGCTCCCATTTAGTTGCGTACTCCCCCTATAATTGGTTGACCACCAATTGGGAGTCACATCGAACTCCCAAAGGGGCGGCACTCACACCTTTGATTATTTTGAGGCATGTGATCAACGCCTCATGCTCTGTTTCATTGATCATAACCCTAAAAGTTTGATCTACTGAATACCTTAAGGACCCACCACTATTAGAGGGTCAGTATCAGTCCAACGCACGAGGCATCTATGGATGCAAATCCATCAATATATAACTTTCAGGTGTCCTTTAGCATTTATGATTATCCCTCAATTACTTCGGGTGTTGTTTCTCCTGCCAGGCCTGACGATTCTACTATAAAATTAGTCAATGCATGTCCCTTAATCATGTCTCTTTGTACGAAATATATTCTAAACTCGCATAACTCTACCATACATTTGATCATCCAACTTGTGATGTCGGATTTTATAGGAAATGTTTCAAAGTATGGTTGTTAAGACAATGATTTCATGAACATGAAAATAATGGTGAAACTTCCTTGCAGATTCTACTACCGCATAAAGGTACCTTTCAACTTCTAGATAACTCATTTCAACTTTCACATAGTAGACTAGGACTTATCCCTTAGACATTTCCTTAGCTAGTGCACTTATAACCACTTATTTGATGCCAATGTAAAGAAAAAGGGTGTCGCATTTACATGGCTTGGCTAGAGGTGGTAGCATCTTGAGGTGTTGTTTGAGGTTCTGAAACGCCTCTTCACACTCAAGAATTCATTCGAACTTCTTGTTGGCCCTTAAAATCTGGTAAAAAAAGAGTTACTTTTCTCCGAATGTAGCCAAAAAAACGGTTGAGCGTCGTCGATATTTCATTAAGGCTTTGAACCTCTTTGTGAAAGCTTGGTAACTGCATGCCTTCTATGACATCGAGCTTGTCCGGGTTAAACCATAAAGCCAAAGAAATTCCCAGAGTGAACGTTAAATGCACACTTAGACAGGTTTAAACAAACTTAATGGAGACACATGCATTACAATGTATTCTTTCTGTTCTCTGTGTGGTCGACGCTTTTTTGTAAAATTTACTAGCATGTCGATGGTTGTTTCGATTATTCCCACGAAGAGATTGTTTACAATCCTTTGATAGGTGATCCCAACATTGATTAGGCCCAAAAGGCATGACCGTGTAGTGATATATATCATTGTCATCATAAAATATCATATGGCCATCCATCCATCTTGATCTTGTTATGATCGGAGTAGGCATCTATGAAATTAAGAGTGCATGGCTTAAGGTGTCGTCGACTAATTCATCGATCCTTGGTAATGAGAAATCCCTTGGGCATGCCTTGTTCAGGTTTTGAAATCGACGCACATTCTCCATTTGTCATTGAATGTCTTTACCAAAAAAGGGTTCGTTCCCCATGTCTGGAAGGTGATCTCCTTCACAAAGTTGGCTTTGACCATTTTTCCTACTTTCTGACTTATGGCAAGGGGCCTCTGGCCTACGTTTTGAGGTGATGGGCCTGATAAAACTGATTGATTCTCAATTCATGGCTAATGATATCCTTGTTGATTTCTGGAATGTCATTGAGATTCCAAGCGAACAACTCTTTGAATTCTTGTAAGAGTTTGATGAATGTAGTGGATTGTTCCTCGGGAAGCGTATCTCATATTCAGACTGTTTTCCCTTTGTTCATTGATTCAGACTCTTTAAGTTCTCCATTGGTGTAAGGCAACTTCTATCCTTCCTTGGATACCCATCTATCTGAATGGACAATATTTCTTTCTAATTGTGTCGATTCATGACATTCACATTGTAGCATCGCGCGCTGCTTGGGCGCCTCTGACTTCGTCAATACCATGGAAAGTCGAGAATTTCATTTTCAGATAGAAGGTGGAGGCGGGTCCTATTAGGATTGAGAGTCTTATGCCCCTAGATAACGTTGTATGATATGGAGGCATCGACTACTATAAATTCGACATTAGTCGTCAGTTTCTTCCAACCCTTGCCCATCGACGGTGATAGTCTTATAGCCCCAAGTGGGTAGGTGGTTCTTCTCACAAATTCGATTGAGAGGAAGTTCGCATGTTTTAGATTATCCTTTCGTTCCCCAAGGCTGTAAAGGCGTCGAGGAAGAGAATGTCCTTTGAGTTTTCAGAGTTTAGAAGCACTCCTCTTACATCGTAGCCATTTATCTCTACGGTGATGACTAGTGCATCGTCGTGAGGTTTGGTTACATGCTCCATGTAAACCTCTAAGAAGGATATGACCAAATCTTTTTGCTCAGACGCTTTTCTAAGGTGACGTCGCCATATATTTGGGTGGCGTAGATCTCTCTTGCATTACTTGTTTCTCCTCCAGAGGTGAATCCTGTGCTGATGACATTGATGTCACCCTTCCTTCTCCCTAGGGTTTTCTGTTGGACATCTCGTTTCAATTGGCAATGACTTTTCCATTGGTTTTGGACTTTGACTTCATCCCCTTTTGTTGGCGATGAAGTTTTTCAGTAGGCCTCGTTGTATTAATGTTCAGTAGGCCTCATTGTATTAATGTCTCGATATCCTTCTTCAGGACTTTGCAATCGTTAGTGTGGTGGTCTTTTGTTCGGTGGTACCTACAATATTTGTCGATGTCATTTCCCATGGGGGCTTCGTTCTTTCACGGTATTGGTGGTTTCACCAAGTTCTTCATTTCTGTTTCTTTCAAGGGAGTGTCAGTCTCGAACATCTCCTTGCCCGGGCATTACCAATTATCTTCCTTATGGCTTTTGTGTAAGCGTTGCTACTGCTTTTTGTCCTTCCATTTTTCCTTTTTCATTTGAGGGTTTCGACTTTCCTTTAACTTTTCTAAGTCTATGTATATCTTTACTATCTCCGTTATTTATTCTATGTTGTAGATGAGGATAACACTTATGTTGTAACTGAGGGTGACACCTTTATGGCTTAGACCCTTGACAAACGCTTAGACGACCTCTCCCTCAAAAATAACTTGGTCGATATCAACTAAGTTTTTGTTGAAGCATCTGCAGTATCATGCTAAGCTCTCGTTACCTTTTTCTCGTACATCATCCAGACACCCAGTATTTTTAAGGAACTGACTCTCCCATGCAATGTTGTATAAATTTAACCTTTAGGTCTTTCCAAGAGGAGTTCGACGCCTTCGGTAGGCCAAACAACCAGTACAAGGCATCACTAGTAAGCACCATGAGCGATGACTTATACTTTTTGAATATGTTTAAGGAGATAGTGTGCGTCATAACGTCTCGTGGGACTAAAACATTCATCATTTTTTGGGTAAAAGGTCGTGACACCCTTATCCCGTAGGGCGGGCATTACCCTTCTCTTTTGTTCTTTCAACTGCTAGGTGGTGAGTTCTTCTACTTGTTCCAAAGTGAAAGTCAAAGGCAACAGTGGCAAGGGTGATTCATGATGAGGGCTTGAGCCATGAGTGGCGATGCTCAAACGTATTGGTGGCGGGGGAAGTGGTGCCTCATAAGGACTAGACGTGGTTTCCTCCACATAAAAGATCTCTCCTGGGGCAAAACCCTTAAGAGTGTATGAGTGTCCTGCTAATCGACGTTTCCTTTTATTCATGAGTTCCTTCAAGGTTGTCAACATGACTGATGTAATAATTTTTCAAAAAGTAGCCATGTCAGAATTTTTTTTTGAAAAAGTATATATATAAAAAAAAATATTTAGCAAAATGTGCATCTGCGCAGGTAGGGTAGTAGCGATTTTTGAAAACGCTACTACCACTAGCGATTTTTTTTTTTTTTTCTTTTTGTTTTTTTTTTTGAAACAAAATCAAAAAAATCTTTAAATCTTTTTAAAAAATTACAGTAGATATTTGAATTTCGATTCAAATGATGCAAAAAATATTAAATTTGGACTTACGGATTGACTGTAGGCTCTGCCGTAAGTTGAGATATGAAAATTTGACTTAAAAAAATATAACTCATACCCTGTAAGTCCAAACTGACCACGGTGAACGTCATTTATGTCGTAATTCAATTATCTACCTAGAGTAATTTTTTTGATTAGAAATACAATGATTTTGTAACCTAACATCGCTTGTCTTAAAATTTGACCGAAATAATCAAATGCATTAGGTGAGAAATTTAATTATGTACTTACTCAAAAAAAATCAAAAAAATTATAGTGAGTAGATATTTGAATTACGACATAAATGACGTTCACCGTGATCAGTTTGGACTTACAGGGTATGAGTTATAATTTTTTAAGTCAAATTTTCATATCTCAACTTACGGTAGAGCCTACAGTCAATCCGTAAGTCGAAATTTAATATTTTTTGCATCATTTGAATCGAAATTCAAATATCCACTTAATGTAATTTTTTAAAAAAATTTAAAGATTTTTTTGATTTTTTTTCAAAAAAAGAGAAGAAAATCGCTACTGGTAGCAACCATTTTCCAAAAATCGCTATATCCACCTGCGCAGATGCACATTTTACTAAATATTTTTTATATATATATACTTTTTCAAAAGTTTTCTGACATGACTACTCTTTTAAAAAGTTTCTGATGTAAAAGATACTTCAGGGGCGGTCCTCAAAGGAGATGACACATGTTTTGAAGAGGTATAGTATGATTGTTCCTGACGATGAACTTTAGATGTCGAATCTTGGTTAGGCACATCTAAATGCGACAAATTATCTTCACTTACGAAATCAATCAACAAGTAGTCAATGAGTTGTCGTCCATAATCCATCCTGCATGATTTTGTCTTTTGAGATTTATTGTTTCATTGGTCATATGAATATTTTCCCTGGGCCGGGCCGATCATTAATATAGCAGATAACGATTCATCGAAAATAAATAAATATATATCTCAATTTATAATAATATGCAGCTACCTCTCTAACACTAACTCTGCCTAGCTAGGGTTTGCTGGAATCCAATTTGCTGGACTTATTACACATATTATTTCATAAACAAATATATAAAGTACCAATTACGGACGTTACAAAAATAGAGTACCAATTAATTAATTACTAGAAAAAGAAACAAAATACTGCGACAATATATGGTCTGGACTAAGTAAACCACCAATATGAATCTTACACGTACTTTATAAAGAGAGAGATATGGCGGGAGGGTCAACTTCTTTATGAAAACCCGACTAATTAATAGTCGATTCCGAGTTTCATCGATTATTTCTGATTTAATCATCCCCGAAGGAACCGCCCGATGTGAGAAAATCCCTCTCCTTAAGCACTCCAATCTCCTTAGCCTCTGATTTCTTCATTATCCTCAGCCTCTTGCACGACTCAGTGAACATTCTGCACGCATCCATAATACTTGTCGTCATTCCATTAGCTATATAGAAATCATAATAACACGTGCGCTAAATGAAATAACCCTAACACAGTGTAAATAAATAAATGGTGGATTGTTATGTCTCAGGCGTTAGGCTTGTTCAAATTAAACGGTTTGAATGAACTGTTTTGGTCTGAAATTAGTTTGGTTCGAACCGGTTCGGTCAAACTAGTTCCATAACCAAATCAGTGTTTTTAAATTTTAAATAGACCAGTTCAAAATAGTACCAAAAATTCAGTTTGAATCGGTTCGACTCAACTCGTTTTTTGATACTGGTTTATACTTCAATTTAAATCAAATCACTTTAAACATATATAATTTTAGAACCGGTTTGAAGCAAAATCAAGTAGACCGGTCTGAAATTAAACCAAACCTAGAGATGTCTTCAATAAACAAAACCTAGAGATGTCTTCAATAAACCAAACCTAGTGATATATTGGACTCTCGTATGTTGATGTTGGACATGAATTCAATCGGTTGTGGAACAGATTTTCAATTGGTTCAGTGTTTTTCAGTCGGTTCAGTGTGTTTTCAGCCGGTTCAGTGTTTTTTCAGCCAATTCAGTGTTTTTTCAGCCAATTCAGTGTTTTTTCAGCCAATTCAGTGTTTTTCAGTTGGTTCAGTATTTTTCAGTTGGTTCAGTATTTTTGCAGACGGCTCAGTGTGTTGGACAAGATTTTCATCCGGTTTAGGTTCAGTTTGAATTGGATTATTTCTGAACCAAAATTGTTATTAAAAAAATCAGACCAGAACAGTTTGAACCGGTTATGAATCGGTTCGAATCAGACCAGTTCTTTTTTCTATAAACTAGACCAGTTTTTTTAGAAACAGAAAAAAGTACTGGTTTTCTACAAACCAGACCAGTTCAGTTTTGAACCGGTTTGACTCCGAACCGGTTCATGAACTAATATGTCTTGACAAACCGAAGTGTACGGCACATTATGTGGGGATATGATGTTGGTTAGCATGATGATAAAATGTGTGGGTGATGATGATGATGCCTCCTAAGCAATGGGACATTTCAAAGGTGTCTTCTCGCGTTAACTTGCCGACACCATGATGCATTCCAAATCTAAGGTCGGTCCTCATAATGATCATTATTTAGGGTCGGTGGGGAATGAGGACAAGACTTGCAATGACAACTATACCCCTTGCCCTTGGAGTGTTCATTTACTTAATTAGGCCATCCATCACACAAAATTTATAACTAAACCATTTAGGGTTGAATAGTGGGGGGACTTCTATTATTTTACTTAGTAAAGTTAAGTCTCTAGTTAAAGGGGAAAAAATAGGGTTTAATACGTACTTACTTGCTAATTGAACTTTATGAGTGAATAAATTGAACTTTTTCTTAAATAAATTATTAACTGACTTTACATAAAATTGCAATTTATAACTCTTATAGTATACTATTAAATTGTGACAGACATTTGTAATTTTTTTATTATTATTTGCTCTATTTTTTGTACAAATTGTTAATTAAAATTTTGATAAACTTGCAATTTGCTATTGAATTTTGCAAAATAAAAATGCATTTTGCTAAACGAATTTTGGTATTTTTTGTTGACATGTGACCATGCACATGCAAATTAAACGGAACTAAAAATTTACAACTTTATGAAAACAAATAGCTAGTAATTTAAATAAAAAAAATGAGTTAAGCTAACAAATTGTCTAGATATTCAAAGTTCAATTAGTAAGTATGCAAGTAACCCAATAGAATATGAAATTCTATCCATATATACTCTCTTCTCTTTGTATACGCAATTTGTCCCTAAACCTTAACTTGATCAACTTCATTAATGGCCAATGTAGTTAAATCTAACTTTGAGAAAATGATAGACTACTTCAAATCTAGGATGATTCAGGCCATGTATGAAGATCCAAGACACAGTTAGTTATACAATGCGTCAAGTAATTAATTTTGATTAATTATGAAAGGGAATGAAGGAGATTCGGTGAAACTGTAACTTACTCCCACGGAACATCTCCCACCAACATCCAGTCTCCATCTTTGTCTTCATAGATGAGCCTGTACTCCACACTCTCTGCATTCTTCAGTCCTTGATCACCTATAAACATGTTTTAAAAACAAACAAATTAGAGAAACTCCAAAACAATAGAAGGTTTTGATTCTGCAAACTTCACCCTGCAATATTAGTACTTATATATATGTAGAATGTATATTAGGCAACCACTAGTATACTTACCAATGCCATAGCATCCAAAAAGCTTCTCCAAAGCTACAACAAGGCCATTGTATCCCTTCTGCATGCTCAAATCGATTTTACGCAGACAAATCGCCCCATCCATACTCACCTTGACGCAGATGTTCTTCGTCGTGCTCTCCATTCGATCTTTGTCAAAGCTCTTCATTCGGTATGAACGCACCGGAGGCCAACCAACCACCTGGGTCTTTGCCACCAGGGGACCCACCACCTTGCTACCATCCTCACCATCTTGTCGGTTTTCCCCTTCAATCTCCGAAAAAACCCTCTTCTTGTCATTCCCAGAACTTCCAGGAAGCCCTAGCCTCAGCTCAGTGATCTCCAGACCAAACCCTAATCCTTCTGTCTCCATGGATACCGAAAACTTCTCCTTTGATCTTTGATGGGTGCTTTCTTCTCCTTCAAATAACCCCAGTAAGTAAATGGTAGTTCTCTCTAATCTTTTAGTGAAATGACAAACTTGTGAGTTTTTTCATGGAGTTGAAGAGAGGAGGGGAGTATTATAGTAACGGAGTGGAACATGACAGGTCGAGGAAGGGTTAGTGGTCGGTCACATGAGAGACAGGAACGGGTCCCGCGCGCTATTGCTTCTCCATGAGGCTTGCTAACAAATCCGGCAATTGAAGCTGGAACAAGGGAGCAGATCCGACGGACCATGATCTCCGGTGGTCGGCTGGACTCTCATCGTGGCCGTCCGATAAGAGATTACTGGGAACACCCCCATGTGGTTCCTCATATTGTGTGGGTTCGTCCTTTCTTCATTTATTTATCATGCACATATATATATATATATATTAAGAATAGCTAAGAAAATGGTGATCACCTTATAACAGATAAATTTGTCATTAGACATTTCTCACATTTTAAATTAATTTCTAGGGTTAGATAGACAACAAATAATAACTTTTGTTAATATAGTATTAACGCCCTCCAAACTTCAACCGTATAAGGCACAAGTTGAAGTCCCACAATATTAATAAATTCAAAAATATATAGTGCATCTTATTATGGCTTGCCCTTGGGGAATTATTATTTCCAGTTAATAATTAACCTAAAGGAACAAGGAGAGCTCTAGTCAATTAAATTGTCAAGGTTGGCCAAAAAAAAAATTAACTTGTCAAGGATATTACACAGTTACTTGCAGATTTATAATGTTTGTAATGGAGGTATATAATTGGAAAGTAGTCTTGGCAAAAAAAAAAAAATTAGAAAGTAGTAAAAAATAATGGATCAATATATATTCTTCATAAAAGTATAGGATTATATTATTATTTTTTAAAATGGGAAGCAAATGTCTCCTATTTCCATTCATATGTCCTCCATTCATATGTCCGCCACTACACCTAGTATACCTAATGCATATAAAACTTGGGGATATAATCATTTTACAATACCAATGTCTAGGGGTGGGTGTTAAATGCATATTTATTGTTGTAAATCATATAATATCCTAATTTAAGATCTAAGTGCCTCTAAAATAACCACTTAAGAATAAAAAAAATAATATCACTTTAACATATGACTAATTAATTTTTTTAGAACATATTATTTCTTACCTCACAAATTGTGGTCTTTCATTTAATAAAGATTCTTCTCAATTTAAGTTTAGAATTTGCGCATTCTTGTAGAGTATTTCTTCATATAAAAAAATGCGAATATATATTGTGTTTGTTTTTTCTCGATAGTGTTATTGACAATAATATAGAAAAAAAAAATATTTGGCATGTTTACATGCCGTAACTTTAATGACATAAGTATACTTATATATATTAGGTAAAATAAGACATTACCCCTAATATTTCACTAAATTTTGAGTTTCCTTTTAACGTTTAAATCGTAAAATTTTATATCCTTATGTTTGGTCAAAGTTCAAGTTTGCCCGTTCATCATATTTAACATAATACGTTTTAAAATTGAGTCTCAATTAAATATGGACTCAATTGTAATATTTATAAAGTTTGGAAGCGTCAAGTTGTGACCTTTTATTTTAAAAAAACTGTTATTTTTACAATTTTTAAAACTTGTTATGTTAAATTTGAATAGAAAAATTGACGAAGTGGGCAAATTCGAACTTTGGTTAAACATGAGGGATTAAAATTTTACGATTTAAACTTTAATGCAAACGCTCAAAATTTGATAAAAAAAAGCTGGGGGGACAATTTGATATTTAATTAATCCTATATATATCCTTTATACTTTGAAAAAATAAAGAGAACTCTTTTGTTACAGCATTTCATGGAAGATACGATAACTCATCACTTATTTGGAATTAATTGTTATTGTTAATTATTTTAAATATTTAATTATAAATAAAATCATATAATGATGCTTCTATATGCCAGATTGATTATATATTCATTTTAATTTAGTTTATATGTTGGTAGGTATAAGTTTGAAATTATACTATTGTTTAAAAATTTAATTTAAATAGAAACTCAACAACTTGATTTGTATAAAATTTAATTTAGTTATATATTAAATCTAATTTTTAGAGATAGTCCCAAAAAGCTGATATTTCTAAATTAGAGGGTTTTAAGGTATCCCAAATAGCATTTTGATAGAGTGATTTTTTTGAACTATCTATATAAAAACAATATATGAATAAATAAACAAACTAAAATATAACTGAAATAATTGTATTTATTTTAAAAATATTAACTTAAATAATACAACACGCGACTGGTAGTCGCAGGTAGAAATTATCTTAAATCATACCCTCACTGTCATTCACAAGTATATATTTTTGTTTCTATTCGCAATTGACAGTCACAAATAGGTTTCACTTAACTGCAGTTATTACTGTCGTCTTACATGTGACAGTCAATGATAAAAATTAACTCAACTCTTACCCGTGACTGAGAGTCGTTGGTAGGTATAGTTTGGAAAATTATTTTAAAAAAGGTGGTATTTGAGTATTTAATTTTGAAATGAGATACAGTTTTGAAGAAAAAAAATGTAGTTACATACTAAAAAAAATATACAGTGTTGTAAATTGTATTATTCCTTAATTTGTTTTCCTTGAATAATTCTTACCAAGTAAATCTATGGTCTGCCATAAGTATATGAATGTCAGTACAAAAATGAGGTTTGAGACATGAATGTAATTCCTTGATACCAACAGTACAGACAGTTGTTGATCTAGATTGAATTAATTAACTGTTGTGCCTTTTGGGGATGGAAATTAAAAATCAAACCCTATGAATGTAGGTGGTCTGACTTTTGAGGGACAGACAAAGGAATAACTTGCATCACACACGTCCATGCCGGTGAACTCATCTCGGACACCACCACCACACATTGATACCATTCATATGATACTCAATAATTTTTTTTTTTTTGCCAAGTTACTCAATATAATATCATCCTTGACTAATGACTACCAAACTACCATATTTATGAAGTAATTAATATAATCATTTTCGTTGGTATAGATTATTTTTTGGCGACCCATTTTGAAAATGCTGACCTATTTGACAATACATTCATTTCCTATTACATAAAAAAAATCGTAGAGATAATAAATTTAGATGTTATATGATCTATAAAGTAAAAGTATAAAACTAACTTAATTATGCTATAAATTATCTCCAAAATTAGTTATACACAATTTACTACAAAATAAATTAAACTATAATTATTTTTAAAGTTGTGAAGTTATTGATTGATTCTATTACTATTTCTGTACATAAAAATAATATTTGTTTCTTTAGTTTTTTCGGTAATGATTTCATAAGAGGTCTTCTCCTAACTTTCAAATATAATTAACGAACTCTACCATTAACTTAACATGTCATATAAAATTGATTTTGTATTTGTCATTTTTCGATCCAGTTAGATAATATTTTGCTAATGCGTATATTAGAACCCGACATGGATTATGTGTGTACGCGAGATCTTCATTTTTTTTTCATGCATCAAGTGTTACGAGGGCATGACCATATCGACTCGGGGAATGATACAAAATTAGTAACTAACTGCAAAATAAATTTAAATTATGTAAGATAATGTTGTAAAGTTCAAAATTTTGTATAAAAATAAAATAGCCTAACAACCCAGATGTTCTTGTTAAATTTGCCAGGTACGTGAAAGAAAGTAGGTCTACAGTAACAGAGTAAAATCGTTGCTAAGTGGTCTTTTGCCGCTGCTAATGCCTCAAGTCGATGCTAAGACTCGTGTTAATAGCCCCCGTAACTAAAGGTATCTACGACGACAATATACCGGCATTAAAGATATGTCACTGCTATAATTAACAGTTGGTTTGACCATTAACAGACTTTCGTCTGTTACCGATTGCAGGTATTAGTTTCGACGTTGTCTTGACACTAGAATTTTTTCGAGCTAAAATATTCTATAACGGAAAAATTCCCACAGAAATCATGACTTTTAGCTACGACAAATTATGTGACACTAAATGAGTTATATAAAGTCAGTAGTTTCGACATACATCCGTTGCTATTATAGCTATCTTTATGACAAAACTTTTCGCATTTAAATATGTACATTTACAACGGAAAAGTCATCTACTACTGATGAAGTCATTTACCATCACTTGTTGGTTGACATTACACATTCATCAATGTAAAAAAATAAAGTGACGGCAAAAATTAACACTAAATGTATCTTATAACAGTGGAAAACATATTGTGTCTAATAAGTAATAATAACGACAACTAAAACTGCCGACACAATATGCATATATTCAACTACAACTGCTAGCGTCAACACGAAAGTCTCTTCGTTGTTGCAATAGATTCTTTTAGAGTAGGGTTTTATCCATTTTATATTTTTATAAGTTTCCTATTTATAATTGCTATGTATAAAGTATATGATATAATAAAATGTACATGTGTGTTAGTTCCCTTGGTAATTACCATGGACTTTAATCTTGGAGGTCACGAGTTCAAAATAGTTTGTTACCTATCCTATTTTTTTTATAACATTAACAATATTGTCTATCACATAATGTTTTAGTTGGATTATGTTTCTGTCCAATACCCATATTTTTTCTAAGTTTATATGTTGGTGTACTATTTAGCGACGAAAAATGTAATATTACATTCGACTTAATGTTGTCACTGTTTATAGTTCTACTGCATCAGGAAATCTTGATACTAAAAAATTGTTTATGCAATATACTACGTTGGTATAACTGATTGTGTATATTAGTACCAGACGTCTTTTCAACAATACGTTTTTGGGGGTAAACAAATTGCAGCGACAAAAATACACACTAAAACTTAGTTTTAGCAATGGAAAATTTTGTGACACTGAATAGTGTCATCAACTACGAGATATTTTGCTTTAATTAAAGAAATTTTTTACTTTCAAAGTTGTTATGACAACACTCAATTTTTGTGGTTGTTAATAAACATTTTTGTAGTGGCTCATATTTTTATTTAACTTATACTTTAAAATTTACTTACACTATAGGGAGAGCAAGAAATAGTACCAGAATATTTTCATATTGCTGAGGGGAGCAATCTTTAGCTGCCCTTCCTTTTTAATTATGTTATTATTATTAAGTGCATTAATTTGTGTAACTTAGGTAGAATTGATTTATTAGTGGAAAAAAAGGTAGAATTGATTTATTTAATCGCTTAATTATTAACCATCTTAATGTATACACATTAGTTTATGCATAAGACTATGACTTTGTGCATCACACACAAAAACAAACATCACACTTGAAATGCACACATAACTAGATTTTTTCTGGTAGATTAAATAATAATTGGTACAATCAGTTTTTGGTACAGTTATATAAATTAACAAAATAATTGAACAGTAGTTTGGTAGTACCTAAATACTTATCACATACAAAAAATAGTCCTTTGTGTATCACCCAAAACGGTCATATAATTAAGTTGTGTCCTTTTAATCTATTTATGTAAAAAAAAAAAAAAATTTATACTAGACTCTAGTACCAAAAATGGATTTTTTTCAAAAAGTAGCTACTTTCGAAAAAATATTTGAAAAAGTGTATATCAAATTTTTTTTTAAGGAAAGTATGCATAGGCGCGACCCAGGGGTGCGCCTATTTCACAAATTTTTTTTTTCCTCCGTGAAAACACCGGTCTATCAGAAACCACGTTGATTTTGAGTCTGCTTATGGTTTTCCTCCTAAATAGAAATTGAGAGATAGTCTCACGCGTTGCTTTATCCCAGTATTCACAGGTCCAAATTCCTCTACGCTAGTCTCACCAAATTTCTCGGCTGGTTCTCTATCAAGAGAAATCTAAAGCCCCTGGCTGGTGTTGTTGGATATGCAAGTGGAAACAATGGTCTATCAGAAACCACGTTGATTTTAAGCCTGCTTATTGTTTTCCTCCTAATTAGAAATTGAGAGATAGTCTATCCAGTAAAGAAGAAAGGAAGTTATAAGAAGTTGAATACTTTTTCCCTGTCCTAAATTTTCCAACTTGTTTTGAACAACATCCGCGAGGTAAAACACTGAGACAAAGTTATTTATTCACAAGTTTCTGAATGAGACTTTTCTTCAAATAGACTAGCTAGTTTGACATTTTCAGGAATTACTGCTGCAAAAGAGCTCTTTGGTCATCATCAATTGAAATGTAGGATGACTCATTATAACTATGGTGAGGCAGCCCATAGAGTACTGGACCCCACTCAGGAATTAACGGAGATACTGGTTGGCCTAAGCTTAATTATGGTGTATGTGTCGCTCTCAGTCTCAACCTTCCATATAAGTCTGCCGTTGAGAATTGAGACCAACTATAGGGTTTTCATCCTAAATAGAAATTGAGAGATAGTCTCACGCGTTGCTTCATCTCAGTATTCATATGTCCAAATTCCTCTACGCTAGTCTCACCAAATTCCTCGGCTGGTTCTCTATCAAGAGAAATCTAAAGACCCTTGCTGGTGTTGTTGGATATGCAAGTGGAAACAACGTTGATTTTAAGTCTGCTTATGCTTTAACAATGTTAGTATCTAAACTTCACATTTTTAGAGAACCAGCCGAGAGGCAAGAGTGGAAACCCCAAAGAGCTATTTTGCAGCAATAATTCCTGAAAATGTCAAACTAGCTAGTGTATTTGACGAAAAGTCTCATTCAGAAACTTGTGAATAAACAACTTTGTTTCAGTGTTTTACCTCGGGGATGTTGTTCAGAACAAGTTGGAAAATTTAGGACAGGAACCTAAAGTAAACCCAAAGAGCTCTTTTGCAGCAGTAATTCCTGAAAATGTCAAACTAGCTAGTGTATTTGAAGAAAAGTCTCATTCAGAAACTTGTGAATAAACAACTTTGTTTCAGTGTTTTACCTCGCGGATGTTGTTCAGAACAAGTTGGAAAATTTAGCTCTTGCACCTAAAAACCCCAAAGAGCTCTTTTGCAGTAGTAATTCCTGAAAATGTCAAACTAGCTAGTCTATTTGAAGAAAAGTCTCATTCAGAAACTTGTGAATAAATAACTTTGTCTCAATGTTTTACCTCGCGGATGTTGTTCAGAACAAGTTGGAAAATTTAGGACAGGAAAAAAGTATTTAACTTCTTATAACTTCCTTTCTTCTTTACTGGAGAGACTATATCTCAATTTCTATTTAGGAGAAAAACCATAAGCAGACTCAAAATCAACGTGGTTTCGGTGTTGCACGGAAAAAAAAAATTCTGCAATAGGCGCACTCCTGGGTCGCGCCTATTGCAATAGGCGCACCCCTGGGTCGCGCCTATGCATACTTTCCTAAATATTTTTTTTCGATATACACTTTTTCAAATATTTTTTCGAAAGTAGTTACTTTTTGAAAAAAATCCCAAAAATGCACTTGCGTTTTTTGTGGCGCTCTAGTTTTTTTAAATTATTATTATTATTACAAAATGGAGAAAAATCTCAAAAGCTCCCACAAATGGTCTGTATAAAGACTTAAATCTACGACATTATACATAGTCTACTCCATTAGACGTGTTTGATTAATATTGAAGGCAGCAAAACTCAAATCGTTCTTAATATTGAAGGCAGCATATATCTAAATCTATATTATGTTTCTTTCTTTCTTTCTTTCTTAATTTAATTTTTATTCTGCTATTTTTCTATTTATATAACATAATTGTATATTTTTAGTTTATTAAATGTTATGTTCGAATCATAAAAAGCTAATTGTGTAAGATAAATTGATAATAAAAATTATTTATGAAAAATAGATTAATAAAAGAGTCATATAACATCAGGAAATTCACCATACACACCTATATATAACATAAAGATCGTGATTATAAGATTTTAGAAAAATTAATGTTAAGATGCTTCAAGTTAGTAAAATTATGGGTTAATTATCTCAACAATTACTTAGGTTGACACATGTGACTAAACAATTGAAATTTGAGTCCAACATGTGACTGAACAATTGAAATTTGAGTCCAACAGTTACTTATGTTTCAAAATGTGACTGAAAGGTTCAACTTCGTAACTGTAGTTAAATTTGCCCGTTAGAATGCGACATGTGTTCTGCACGTGATATTCTTCATGTTTGATAAATCTAATATGTCTCTCGGACGTCGCATCCAATTTTTCTCGCCCCTTTTGAAAAATATTTTTATTTTAATTTCGCTAAAAAATGTTGGGTCTTGGCGAGCGACGGGTCCGGTCGAGCGGGGTCAACCAGACCGAAAAATGAAAGAGTCGCCACCGATTAATTAAAGACTAATCGAATTCCTAAATTTTGTCAAGGGTACATGGTGTTAACATCTTAGGGTTTGGAAAGGTCTATATCTAGATAATCAAATTCGGGGGTTTGATTACGTCTTAAGGGTCTGTCAGCCCATAGTCCGCCCTTTCGGTACTTTAGTTTGCTTTTGAATTTATATTTTTTTTTCAACTTGTCTGATTTACCCGAATTACCTCTTTGATCATGCTTGAACAAAAATATTACATGCATTTTTTTATTAACAATATACAAGTTTTTTTTTTTTGAGTTAATTTAAAATAAATAAACAAGAGAATAAAGTTAATTGTGCTCGAAAAAGAGTGGTTTAACTTTGGAGTCATTTTAAGACGTGTCAAACGTATACAAATGATTTTGAAAATACGAAGCACATTGGACTAATTTATGACACCTTGAGAAGTAATGAGATGTCCAGAAACGTTAAGGGACCAAGATGCAATTATTTAAAATTTTGAGCAGATTTGGAAAGATCTTTTAAAAATTGCAAAAATGGCCCAAAACTTTTTTGGTTTGTGTATGACACGCGGTAAAGTCCCAAAATGACTCGAGAGTCCAAGTACCGAGTTGTAACCTTTATCAAAGTTTAAGAATGACCTAAGTCCCGAGGATTAAGTGGTTGGGCCAAGGTGATAGGAATACAAAATTCTTTCACCAAACTACACTCTCGAGAAGAAGGCGAAATAAAATTCTCCGACTTAAGGATGTGAATGGGGCGTGAATCGAAGGGGATAAGAAGGTCCGAACTGAAATGCATGGTTTTTTTGCGAACTTATTTACCTCGGACGGGGGGGGGGGGGGGGGGGGGGCGACCGACCACATCCTTTGATCAAATACTAGATTGTGTGCCGAACATGGTCTCACCGAATATGAACAGTGACCTAACGGCTTTGGCGACCATTGAGGAGGTGAGGAGGGCATGTTTTCAGATGGGGGGCTCTAAGGCACCGGGCCCGGATGGCTTCTCGGGGACGTTTTACCAAAAGAGTTGGGCCACGATCGGGACGGACTTGCACACTTCGGTTAACGCTTTCCTTGCAACAGGTATAATGCCTTACTTTCTTAACCATACCCATATTACTTTGATTCCTAAAATGGTTAGCTTTGTGCCTCTGATTTTAGACCAATAAGTCTGTGCAACTTTGGTTATAAAGTCATTTCTAAGGTTCTGGCGAATAGATTAAAAACCTATTTGCCAGAACTGGTCACCCCGTTCCAAAGTGCGTTTGTTTCAGGGAGACGCATTCAGGACAGTATTATAATAGCGCACGAGATGTTCCATTACCTCAAGTCAAGAGGCAAGCCAAGAACGACCTCGGGGAGGTCGGAATGTGCGCTAAAGATCGATATGCAGAAGGCCTACGATCGTGTTGAATGAGACTTCCTTCTTGCAAGCTTGAGACAGAGGGGATTCAATGACAAATGGATAGCTTGGATTAAGGCATGCGTGTCGACGGTTACCTATAAGGTCTTGGTCAATGGCAACCAATCTGACATCATCCGCCCGTCAAGGGGATTGAGACAGGGTGACCCTCTATCACCTTATTTTTTCATCTTGGTTGCTGATGTTCTATCTAGATTACTTGACGACCAGGTTGCGAAGGGGGCCTTTAGAGGTATCCGCCCAAAGAGGTCGTGTCCAGAGATTCAACACCTCTTTTTTGCGGATGACTCGATCCTTTTCCTGAAAGGCTCGTTGACCCAAGCAACGAACCTAAAGAACACCCTAGGGGCCTACTGCTCAGCCTCAGGACAGAAGATCAATTTCTCCAAATCAACACTGTATTTCAATTCTGGAGCTCATGATGATTACAAAAGGAGCATTGCGGATCTGTTTGGGGTGGCTCAGTCGACAAACCCGGGCTTCTACTTGGGTCTCCCGACCATCTGGGGGAGATCGAAGAGGGAGGCTCTTGGATACCTAAAGGAAAGAGTTCGGGATAAGATCCAGTGTTGGCGCAACAAATTGCTTAATCATGCGGGAAAGGAGGTACTCATCAATTCTGTTCTTAGTGCCATCCCGACGTATGTTATGCATGTATTCAGGATCCCGACAACATGGTGCAACGACGTTGATAGACTCATTGCCCGTTTCTGGTGGGGATCACGGGAGGGGAACATGAAGATTCATTGGAAGAACTGGGGCTCAATGGCAAACTCGAAGTCTGTGGGAGGGTACGGATTCAGAGACATGAACAATTTTAACAGGGCGATTCTGGCGAACATGGCCTCCCGAATCATTCATGAGCCGGATGCACTATGGGTAAGATTTCTCAAGGGGATCTACTTCCCGAACACATCATTTATGCAGGCTTTGGCGGGGGCAAGGGCATCGTGGTCTTGGGCGAGTCTCCTTGAGGGACGGGATGTCATTCGAGAGGAGGGGGTGTGGACGCTTGGAGACGGGAGATCTATCCGTCCGTTCGACGACCCATGGGTCCCAAACAGGCCCGACTTCAGGATCCGACCTGCTGTGGCTGCTGACGCCCTACTACCCTCGCAAAGGGTGGTCGCATGGTTCCACCAACAACACCGAGGGTGGGACGAGAATATCATTCGCGACGCCGTCCACCCGGATGACGTCCCCGCGGTTCTGCAGGTACCCATACCGACTGTGGACACTGCGGATTTCCATAGATGGCCCCACACAAGATCGGGGATCATTTTCGTCAAGTCCGCATACCATGCCTTGCACGAAGATCAGGCTCGAAGAATGCGGATCACAGCTCCAAATACCAGACAGCCGATGGTGAGATCGAGGGTGTGGAAGGCCGTGTGGTCCGAAAACGTTTGGCCAAAGATCAAGGCTTTCGCGTGGAATCTCGCTAACGACGTCCTACCTACGAAGGCGACCATTGCAAGGCGCGGCGTGAATATTGACAGCCTTTGTTCGTTTTGTCGTGTAAGTGATACTCGTGAGCATATGCTGTTTGGTTGTCCTTGGGTAAAACAGGTGTGGTCTTCTTACTCGCCCCAATCGGTTGTCGACGTGGGTACCCTCTCGGTCGACGATTTGCTTGGGGTAGTCACGGACTTCACCGGGAGGTGCGGGAAACAGAGATCAAAGGACTGGAGAAGGCTAATGGTGGTCGCCTGGGTTATTTGGAAGACAAGGTGCAAGTACGTGTTCGAAAATGCACAACCGTTCATCCCAGCGATCTATAACGAGATAAGCCGAACCATGGAAGAGCTGGGGTCGAACGGCCATCGGGACAGAGTCGAAACGCAGGTCCAAGCGTGGCTAGGGCCGCCACCGGGTGTCATCAAGATCAATTGTGATGGAGCTTGGTCGAGCAATACTTTGACAGGAGGGTTCAGGATCATTGCGCGGGACAATATGGGCGTGGTTCGTGGGGGAGCAACCGGGGTCCGACTCGTTGGCTCGGTGGACGAGATCGAAGCGGTAGCGGTTCTTCAAGGGGTCATAGAGACGGACGCCATGAATATCATCAACCATATTCGAGGGCGAGATGTTGCTTAGAGGATTGCCCTTTTCTTAACAAACGCGGTTAACCTAGCTACTTCGATTAGGGAGATCGCTTGGGAGCATGTTCCCCGATTCGCAAACTCTTGTGCGGATTGGTTAGCGAAGAATGTATTAGCGGGGTTGTGTCCTTCGGATTGGGTGATCTCACCACCAACCCCTTTGCTTCGGTGTATTTTTACGTATGTAATCTTGTACTCTATTCCGGTTTCAGAAGTTGATTGATTATGAAGTTACTCTTTGGCCAAAAAAAAAAAAGAATGACCTAAGTCATTTTCGAAAATATTTTTTTTTATTTAAACAACTAGGGTCGGCAATGGTGCGGTGAAATACTCATAACCATGGCTATAACCATTACTGTTTAATATGGTTAACCGTACTATTATAGTGCAGTGCGATTATGGTGATGAATTTTCTACCCATAATGGATATGGTTATGGTATTTGAGTTAGATCCATGGTTATAACCATGATTATTATAGAAATATAATTATTATTTATTATTAATAAACTAATATATACTAAATATAATTGAATTTGAAATTATTATTAATATACTAATGGTGTTAATGTTTCATCGATGTTAATGTTAAATGATGTTAGAGTTATATATTTTTATTATTGGTAATATAAATTTGTGTATTGTTTAAAATAAGATTTTCAGCCTTTTATTATATTACATGTGTGAAATGGATATGGGTATACAGATAAAACCGTGGTTAATAACCACATTTATTTTAATGGTTATGGTATTAAAAATTGTACCTGTAATGGTTATGGTTATGGTATGCAGTTTAAAAATATGGTATGGTTATGGTATTTGTCATACTCGTACCATACCCTAACCATTGACCGCCCTAGAAACAGCCCCATAACTTTCACAAATGTCTAAAATGACCCCAAAGTTATACCAAACTTAAAATCGAATACGATTTTTATATGAAATATAACTATCATCACCTAATATTGATAACACAAACTTTATTAACATACAAATATCGAGTACGAGAGGATATATACCTAAGTTATTCGAAGTTTATATACCTCACGAGGAACCGAGATCGATAATCAACAATTTTTCTTCACTCCATTTCTCTCTATTTTTTTACTCACTATCACTCAAATTCTCACTTTTCAGTGGCATTCTTTTACATTTTATTCTATTCTTTTTGTTCTTTCTTTCTCTCTTTTCCTTTTTTTTTTCTTTCCTTTTCTACAATGACGTAGCTTACGACCTTTACTCCTCCAAGCGCTCCTTCAGTTTCTCCCTCCCCATTCATTACCGTGGCGTGACGTCCTTCCTTATAGATCCCATTCTCCTTTGTATTTTCTTTGATTTGTTTGGGAGACATGCTTTAGTGAAAGGTGAAGACTTTGGTGAAAGGTGGGAGACTTTGGTGAAAGGTGACAAATTAGGAGTGACTGGTGTCATGAAATGTGTTTTGGCCGAAATAGGGGTTTAGGGTTTAAGGTTTAGGATTTGGAGTTTAGGGTTAGAGTTTAGGGTTTAGAGTTTAGGGTTAAGGGTTTAGGTTTAGGGTTTTGGGTTCAGGGTTAAGATTTAGGGTTTAGGGTTTGGGGTTTAGGGTTTAGGATTTGGGGTTTAGGATTTAGGATTTGAGGTTTAGGATTTGGGGTTTAGGGATTAGGATTTAGGGTTTAAGGTTTTTGGTGTAGGGTCAATTTTTCTCGGCTCGGTTCCTCACGTACGGTAATTTGACATCGAGCCAAAATAAAGTGTTTACAGTTTCCCCTATTTGAACACGCGCTCATGGAAGTGATCTCATGAGTGTGTGTTCAAAGAAAAACAAGTGATTTTGTATCTTTTTTATTTTTATAGTAGATAAACATCATCGTCCAATTTTTGGAAATTGGACATCTACAAGTCCCGATTGTTGACGATGATTTGCGGAAACTGAGCGTCAAAACATTCATCATCTTGTGACCCCCAGAAGCTGGATATCTACAGGTCCTGGTCTTCGAGGATTTTGTTTTTTAGAATAGCATCGTTGAAGATTTCTTGCGAGGGTTGAACACCTCAAGGCCCCGTTGATCGACTTGTAACTCCCAGAATCTGAATAACTACAGGTCCTGGTCGTAGGATGATTTGCGGAGGCTGAACACCTAAAGGCTCCGCTCGTCGACTTGCGGTTCGTTGGGGATGAGTTGTAGAGGCTGAACACCTAAAGTCCCCGCTCGTTGGCTTGTGACTTCTAGTTGCTGGATAACTACAGGTTATGGTCGTCGAGGATGACTTGCGGAGGCTGAACACCTAAAGGCACCGCTCGTCGACTTGTGGTTCATTGGAGATGACTCCCAAAGTCTGAACACCTAAAGGCCCCGCTGGTTGTCGAGGATGACTTGCAAAGGTTGAGCACCTAAAGACTCCACTTTGTCGGCTTGTGACTGCCAGAAGTTTGATAACTATAGGTCATAGTTGTGAAGGATGACTTGCTGAGGCTGAACACCTAAAGACTCTGCTCATTGGCTTGTGATTTCCAGAAGCTAGATAATTACATGTCCTGGTTGTCGAGAATGATTTGTGGAGGCTGAACACCTAATGGCTCCGCTCTTTGGCTTGTGACTCCCAGAAACTAGATAACTACATGTCCTGGTCGTCAAGGATGACTTGCGAAGGATAAACATCTAAAGGCTCTGATCGTTGGCTTGTGACTTTCAGAAGCTGCATAACTAAAGGTCCTAGTCGCCGAGAATGACTTGCGGAATCCGAACACCTAAAGGCTCCGCTCGTTGGATTGTAATTCACTTTAGAGCTCAAAAAACTCTGTTGAGATGTCTGACTGCTTGTGTGGAATTCTCGACCTATTTTTTCATTAATCGACTTTGGAATCCTTCTTGATGGAGTTTCCTAAATCCATTCATGGTACGTCCACAAGGTGTATCCATGCAAGTTGTCGAGGCAACTCAAATTAATGTCGATCACAGCTTTTCTTTATTATTATTGTGGTAAACACTATCATCCACTTTTGAGCACTTTTTTATTTTTTTTTATCTCTCAATTTTCTTTGCTTTTTCTACGGTATTTGTTTCACCGCACCTCTCAGTTCCCTTAATTGTTTTTGTCTAGGTCGCTTTTTTGGGTTTTCAACCTAGCAGAGATTTGATTCATTTCCTTTTGTCATGATCACCCTTTTTAGAGATTTTTAATCATGCCCTTCTTCCCTAAATTTTGCCTAAACCGCTCTTTGAGGTTTTTGATTTAACGAGAATTTTCTCTTATTTTTGGAGGCTCGCTTTCTTGTTGCGATCTGTTTAAGTTTTTTTTTTTTTTTCACTTCGTCCACATTGATTGGACTGGGGAGTTCTTTGTTGTCCATGTCAGTGATGATCATGTCTCCTTCGCTGAAAATCTCTTAGATGACATAAGACCTTTCATATTTAAGCACAAACTTGCCCCGAGAGTCTGGATTGATTTGAAGATTTTTTTATCTCTCAATTTTCTATTCTTTTGCTACGGTATATGTATGTATTTTACCGCACCTCTCGGTTCCCTTAATGTTTTTGTCTAGGTCGCCCTTTTGGGTTTTTAACCTAGCAGGGATTTGTTTCCTCTTCTTTTTCCATGATCGCCCTTTCTAGGGATTTTTAATCATGTCTCTCTTCCCTAAATTTTGCATAAAACGCCCTTTCAACTTTTCGATTTAGCGGAAATTTTCTCTCACTTTCGAAGACTCGCTTTTTGGTTATGAGATCTTTAAGGATTTTTTTGACTGCGTCCATATTGATTGGACTATAGAGTTCTTGGTCGTTCATGTCGGCAGCGATCATGGCACCTCTGCTGAAAGTCTCTTTGGCGACATAAGGCCCTGCATATTTTAGGCACAAACTTGCCCCGAGAGTCTGGATTGACTCGAATGATTTTTTCTGAGAGTTAGATTGCCCACTTGCAATTCTCTCGGGGTCATCTTCCTGTTAAATGTACGAGTCATGCATTGCTGGTACAATTGTTCGTGAAGCAGCTTGTCGTGCTAGTCCTTTATTTACTGCTTCCACTGCGCCATTCATTTGTGGGCAATTTGGAGACGAAATTTTATGCTATATCTTAAATTGGTCACACAACCAATCAACCAACTTGTTGTTCAGATTTCTGGCATTACCGATGATGATTGGCTTTATGCACCCCATGACGCATGGTGATGTCCTGTCTAATGAAATATTTAATGGTCTTTGTCGTTATTGACGTCAGGGTAATAACATCTACCCGTTTGGTGAAGTAATCGACCACCACCAATATTAATCGATGATCCTTAGGCGCCTTTGGGGAAATCATGTTGATTACATTGATGCCCCACCATGAGGAAATCATGAAATAGCGATCATGCAGTGGCGCGTGCATTTGGTCTGTGTACACTTGACATATGTGATAATGTTGGACGTGTTTTACACAGCCACTGGTCTTGGTGGACCAAAAATATCCAAGTATCGCACGCTCATGTTTGGTCCGCAACAACTTTCGTGAATTTCTTCCATTAGACGTTCAGTTTCTTCGGCATTCACGTCTCTCCAAAGGGTATATTCGAGCCACTGGGAAATTAATTGAAAGTCATTCCTCGCATGACCTTTTAGTCATTTTCTTGTGGAGTTGTCTGGAAAATCTGTACGCTAGGTATCTTTTTATATTAGTGAATCATGGTTGACCGTCTTATTCTTCGATTGTACAAATATAGATTGAAACCTCTTTGATTTTGATCTCCCCTAGCAGTTTTTGGGTGTAGAAATTTTACTCATGGGTGCGAGCGTTGCCAATTTTGTTTTATGCAAGGAAGAAAATAAGAACACAAGGTGATTGATGGGCTGCTTATCTTCTTCGCAGCCTTCGTCCCCGTAGTGACGACGTTGCTAGCGTTGATACTGTTGTCCCTCCATGGGTTTCTCCATCCTTTGAGGAATCTGATCAGTTGGAAGTATTCTGCCTTGTTGTGACGAAACTTTCCATAGTGGCTACATCTCATGCCCTTCCGATCGATGCCGCCACAGTGATACACTTTTGTCAATAATGACTTTTTTCTGTATCGACAACGACGTCTCCCCTGCTATCAAGAACGACTTCTTCCCTATGTCAACAATAGTGTCTCCCTGCAAGAGTCAACAATGACGTATTCCCCGCTACAACAATGGCGACTCTTGTGCAGGAGTTAACATTGACATATATCCCGTGGCAAAAGTTGCGTCTCCCCTGTGTCAACAACGTCGTCTCTTCAACTCCATTTAAGTCACTTTCGCTTCAACTCAATCGAACAACAGGGAGGTATTTTCCTCATCTCTTTTAGTCTGGAAAAAAACACTCTTCCCTCTTCCGGTGACCGATTGTGGCCTAGTGGCATGGGTTGGTTTGACTATGATTACCACTTCCTCTGAGCAAACTGTAACAGAAAAACCGGATCTGATTCTGGTGTAGGGAACCTGAGCGTCCCTCCTTACTACGGTACCCATTACTTGTCTCCGGTCCTTTCTGATCGGATACTCGCATAAGCCAACTCTAGCTCGGGAACAGGTTTTCTCAGAGAAAATTTGTTTTTCCTGATGATACTCCTCACTCGCTGCATTCAGGAATTGATACAATTTGTTATTTGCTTGTTTTGTGTTCCAAATTGTAATGTCGTTTGGGCCAACTGGTAGATGATGATGCTAAGGAAGAGCCGATCGATCTGTTACTTGATCGGGAATTATGTCTCTAATACCATATTGAACAAACTAGGTGTTGTAATTTTAAGTGTAATTGAAAAAAATTTCAATCTTCATTTTTCTCCTTACTGCAGTAGCTCTTCCATTCGGTCCGATTTTGGCTTCCCGTTGGCTTTCTCACAACGGGTACAGACCAGTCAGGCTCCATCGAAGAAGACAATAACTTTTAGGGAAGTATTCCAAAGTACCTCTTATCTTGAAAAACCTTCTTAATTGCAACCGTCTCTCCTGTTTGATTGGATCTTGATCGGAATACTTGTTGTTAATCTAGGGTCCTCCAATTTATATAATAAATCTCTGTAGGCACGTCGTCTGCGTTTTTGCACCGAGGTTCAGGCGACCCTGGTTAAGAAATCTCGAGATCGAACTGGAGAGTGGACAATTGCAATTTGATTCTCGAACAATACCAGTTGCAGCAGGTCACCTATCTTGATTCAGCTGTATCACAATTTTCTGACAAGTTGAATTGCAGCGAATAAAGTTCCTTCAGTAGAAACCAAATCATCGATAACGAATGCTTGTTCACCATGCAGAACAACACCAACATGTATCTCTATACAATCGGTATCGTACTCTAACACGTACTATTATGAGATTACTTCACTTGGATGCTTCTTGGATTTTCGCAAGGGAACGAACTTCACCTGAATCATGGTTCCCTTTGTATTCTTGAGGTGCCAGAGTTATCTAATGTCGCATGGATTCTCGGAAACCTAGTTTTAAAAAAAATCATAGTAAGAAGAATGAATACACAATTGATCATGTATTCTTGGGTTTGAAAATTTTGCATGTTCCATTCATTCCATTCGTAGACTTTGATTGCATGTATGCCAAAAGTTTTTTCAAAAATACTTTAAAGGGATTTGGCCAATCGAAGTCTTGTTCTTGTCCTGACCTCTAATTCACAACAGTTGTTGTCCTGACCTCTAATTCACAACATTTGGGCAGAATCTTCTTCATGAATTGTGGGTCAATCTCATATCCAAATACTTGGGCCGAATTCCCATTTACATCAGTTGGGCCCAAAATGAAACAAAAACAAAACTAGTAGAGGTTAAACGCGATGTGGACCTTTTGTTCTAAAGGGATTGAATTTCTAAGTCCTCTGAACTGGCAGAACCTCACCCCTATAGAGGATCACATGCCCATTCCGATCATCGAGTTGAGTTTTATTGGTGCGTAATGACAATCCAAACTGCATCGAGCGAATTCCCCCTACTAAACTCTCTAAGCCCCTAATGTGCTCCAGGTACGAGTAGGTAGTGGTAACTAATGTGGTGTGTTCCAAACGGGAATTTAAATCACTTCGAATTATTACATTTAGATCGCTTTCCAGACAAAATTTAGATCTGCAAGCATGAGCAAACAGTCAAAACGGATAAGGCAAAATATAATATGGCAAAGCAAACATGACAAAGCCTAAACCCTCTAAAAGAGATCCCCAGCAGAGTCGCTAAATTGTCGGACGTTGCATCCGACTTTCCCCGCCCCTTTTGAAATATATTTTTATTTTCCTTTCGCTAAAAAATGTCGGGTCTTGGCGAGCGACGAATCCGGTCGAGCGACGTCATCAACCATACCGAAAAATGAAAGAGTCGTCACCGATTAATTAAAGCCTAATCGGAATCCTAAAATTTGCCTAGGGTACATGGTGTTAACATCCTAGGGCTTGGAAATGTGTACGTCCAGATAATCAAGTTCGGGGGTTTGATGACGTCTAAGTTTGGTGAAAGGTGACAAATTAGGAGTGATTGATGTCATGAATAATGTTTTGGCTGAAATGGTGGTTTAGGAGGTCTATGGTTTAAGGTTTGGGGTTTAGGGTTATGCTAAAACATGCACCAAGTGAAACAAAATAGGTTATGCTAAAACAGACTTATATCCCATACTGGGTAGTAATACGAATCATGTTCCAATTAAACTATTGGGGAGACATCATGTTGACCAGGTATCCATACTCTGAAGTTGTCCTCCTACGTTGCCTCATTCGCTTTGGTAGGATAGTTTTGAGGGGTTGATACAACCAAAACTCTGGACTTTGAATGAATTGGGGTTGATGATACACTATCCTCAATATCAATGTACACTCGTTTCCCAGTTTTACGCTCAACTTTTGCAGGACTGCTTGAGTATGCCTAAATCATACCAATGTTATATTGTATTAGTTAAGAGACACTATAATGCAATGATTCATAGTTGAAAATATGACAAACCTTTTTTGCTATAGTTTTCACATGCACCTTTGGTGCACTAACCACCCCTGATCCCTTTTGTACTACATAAACATTGTCTTGCCTAGTTCCCTCACCATCACCAATGGTTTGAGTTCACCTTCGTATGATCGAATCCCGCCAGACTGAACCCACTTTCCCTCGTTACTAATCTTAATGGTATAAGTGAAATCCTTGCTCCTCATGCCTGAAATATATATAACAAGTCAATCATATCACATAAACATAGTTAAAGACTTGATAACAATTTTGTAAACAAAGGTGACCATGTAAACACATAAGCCCCTAAACAACAAACTTTACCTGAGAACACACAAACCTCAAATAATAAAATTTACCCCCAAACGGCAATCCTAAACACAAAAAAACAGACTTTAACAACAAAAAAACAAACTTTAACTACAAAAAAAAAAGTTATACCTAGTACCAGTGCTAATTTTGCAAAAAAATTGAAAACCTGAAGCAGTTCAAGTTCTAAAATAAATCAAGTCTTCTACTAAGCCCTAAATATATTAACATATTTAAAAGTGAAACTACAAACATTATACTTTCACAACTATATTCCTCGTTCAAGGAAGAGGGTGACCTACAGATGTTGGAGCAATAGATGATCCAACCAGTTTTACGTAGACGAAAAAGGAAAGACGACTTCGAGCCTCTAGTTCTGAAGGAGAGCAAACGAAGTTGTAAGGGTTTAAGAGACACGATGTGGAAGGGGTTGAGTAAGAGGGATGAAAGTTACAAAGACAAAATTTGAGGCTTGAGAGTATGAGGGTGATGGATTTTCACTGAAATGATACGAAAAAGGAGGAAAGATGATAGAAAGGTAAAATCGTCAATTTTTATAATCGTTGAAATGACATCACATGCTTTCTTTGTGACACAAGGACATAAAAAATAAACGACAACTTTACGGAATGACTGTCACATCCTAAAACTTAAGTGACTATTTAGCTACAAAAAAAAATCACAAATCTCATAGGGAAAATATAAGTAATTGTTGAGATAGTTATCCTAAATTACAGAGTAGTTTCCCATAAGAAATAGATGAATCAAATACTTATTTTATAATACATTTTTTCTTCGTAGATGAAAACAAATATTAAAGTGAAGCAATTTGGATGATAGACCAAAAACAAACAGTAAATAGAAATAAAATAATTGCACTAAAAAATGCCTCTAAAATAGCTATACACAAATTTCCTATTTGTCTTTTTATTTTACTAATGCGTGTGATTAATTCTCTTGCTATTTATATATATAAATGTGCACTAGTTTTTAATATAAAATTGCATAAAAGATCGTCGTCCCTAACATCTCAAACATGGCTCAAAACAGGGACGAAATCATGAAATTTCTTCAGTGGGGAAAAGTATTAAATTAAGGGTAAATAACTGAACTAAAAAAAATTAGTGGGGCAAAAGTATAATTTAAAAGGTTCAATTAAAAATTATTTTATTTTATAAGATCAAATTTATACAAAATCAAAACTTGAGGAGCAACAATTGCTCCCTCTAACCCCTCCGCTCAAAAGACCTAAAATCAATCTTATATATGTTACCAAAAACAAAATTAATACTGTAGATATTGAGTTCACTTAACTGAATATATGTAATGCTTATATTAGACATTCACACGCACTACGAGTTTGCGCGTTGTCATCATTTATTGCTTATCAAGTGTAAGGACACGATCAAATCACCTATGAAGTATATTAGAGCTTGATTACAAAAAAAAATTAAAAAATGTAAATTATTTAAGATACAGTTATAAAATAAAAAAAGTCAATAAAATTATAAATAAATTATGTACTGATCAGGATGATTTTCAATTGGCCAAAAAACAAAATTGGATGGTTTTCTTAAATTTAGCATATGATATTATTTGTCTCTTATGTCCACATCAATTAGGGGAGGTTACTTCTGTACATGTGATCAAAACCAATTGTGAAACCCCTATTTATTTTTAAAAATTACCCGAGCGATAATGATATTCTTTAGTAGTATTTCTTGTCACGATGACTAAAAAAAAAAGTAAATTATAAAATCTTACGATGATCTACTAATTTAAGGGAACACATTGTCTCTAGATTATTTTGTTTTTAGTGTGTAACATTATGTTACATAATTGAAGTTGAATTTTATTCCAAATTTTATAACATTATTTTACATAATGTAAGTTTAATTTTTTGTCATCGAATACTTATTTTATATTATTTATAGAGTTAGCATGATCATATTCTCGTAATACTTTACGTGCGTGCACATGCATATAATGTACGCCAATCTCTAGTAATTAATTAAGGGTTAATTATCAAAAACCAAACCGAACTTTGATGAAAAACGAAACAATCTTTTTTGTTGACAAACAACAAAGTAAACTTTTGGAATTGAGCAATCAACAAATGTACCTCAAAAAATTATGTTTGAACGGATTTTTCAATGTTTGAGGGAGTTATTAAGTCGTATACTATTTTCTTAGAATACTTCAACTAATCTTGACTTAATAACTCTCTCAAATATTGAAAAATTTGTTCAAACATAATAAAAATTTAAGATAGTCTTGTTGATTGCTAAATTCCAAAAGTTTGGTTTGTTGTTTGTAAACAAAACAAATTTGGTTTGCTGTTTTTTTTTATTCTCAAAGTTCGGTTTGTTTTTTTGATTTATAACCCGTTAATTAATAAAGGTAGAGATTGAAAATATATTAACTTATTAAATAACTTAGATCATGTTCTAAACCTAACTCCAATAATAGGGTTTAAGGAGGACTATAATAGTTTTATACAATAGACATACACTTCAACATATTATTCCAACATAACCATATATTTGTAAGATCAATGTTTCTTTTATAAAATTAAATGTTTATAACGAAGATTCCCTTGCAATAATAGCTGGACCGTTAGGAGAGATTCTCTTCGTGATAAAGATTTTTCGTATTCAAATATTGGATGTTGACCCCTCAACCTAAATTTAATAGTAGGGTATATATCGTCAATTTCCTTCCTAAAACATTTTAATATTTTTAGAGACCATCTTAGGGCAGGCTCGCAGACAAACCCCTGCTCCCCGGGTAAATTCTCGCCCCACAGGACCAAAACAAGTAGAAACTGGAAATTCGGGCACCACAGACCCTCAAGAAGATCAAGAGATGACTTCGAGACACCAGTCGTTGCCTCCGGCTTCCACTGAGGCGTCGACAGCTACCTACTTTGTCAATCCATCAAGTTCCATACCGAATGGAGGACAGCAGAACCAGTGCACTCTTCACCAAGTTGAGGAGCTTATCAGCAAAAGACTCAAGGAACGGCGTGGAACCGCCATGCCTCCCTTCCGGGAGCGATCAACTCATCCCTTCACCACTAACCTGGTCACAATCAAAATCCCGAAGGATGTCGTCGCCACAGCCATCTCCGAGTACAGTTGTGGAGACGATCCCATCATACATGTCAATAAGCATGAAGCCTCTCTGTTGGGTAAGTCGATAAATCCAAATTACTTAGACCTGTTGTTTCCGTCGACCCTTTCGGGTTCGACGTTGTCCTGATTCTTCGGTCTCCCTGCAGAATTGATAGGGACCTGGTCTGAGCTCAAAAGCAAATTCCTGGAGCGATATATGGGCGAGCACCAACTTCTGAAAAGTTTGGTTGCCTTGGACGTAGTCAAGCAACAACCAGGAGAATCACTGGCCGACTTCTACGGGCGTTTTCATAAGAACGTCACAGAAATAGATCGTCGGGTCACAAATGGGGAGATAATTCGAGCTTTTTACCGAGGACTCGATGTGGCCAACAAAGCCTCGAGAAAACTACGCAACAACTACCACGTGCAGGAGATAGAAACGATGGAAGAGCTGACAGTAAGAGCGAAAGGTTTTATAGCCCTTGAGATGGTGAATACCGAAGCCAATTTCCTGACAAGCTCGCTAAGGGTGGTTCCTGAGCCCCGACGCGATTGTAGGAAGGACAAGAAGGATAAGAAGGGTCGAGACATCAAGCCCATAGCAGAAAACCCAGGACCTAGACATCAAGAGGTCCCCAAGTATTTCACGCCTTTAAACAGGCAGATCTCGGCGGTACTAGTCGAGATGGAAAGAAGGTCTCTGGCAAGGCCACCAATGCCCTGCAAGAGTGCTCAACCTATGGGAAAAGACACTGAAAGCTACTGCAGATATCACAAGTACAAGGCCCATAAAACCGATGATTGCCACATCCTCAAGCGTGACATCGAGAAACTGATATAGAGAGGTATGTTGAAGGAGTTTGTGGCCGGAAGAGACAGAAGTCAAACACCACCACGTAGAAACCACTCGCCAGCTCCGCCCGAGAAATCTGGACCATCCCAGAGCAGGAGGGTGATCAACCTGATTGATGGAGGGTATGGTGCCGGAGGCGAGGGGCCGCATGCAAGAGAGGTCTATGCAACTCCAATTTCTACAGCTGTCCAGCTGGGAAAGCAACCTCGACTTGAAGAAGACATTGTCATCTCATTCTCCGAGGATAACTTGGCACATGTCACAACCCCGTAATGATGCGCTGGTTATCACAACCGAAGTCGACGGTTGCGATATCAAGAGAATTCTGATCGACAGAGGCAGCTCGACAGATATCCTATTTTTGGACGCCTTTGAAAAGATGGGCAAATCCAAGCGTGACCTTAAGCGAGTCGACTTTCCCCTCATCGGTTTTGCTGGGAGAACAACTTATCCGATGGGAGCCATAACCCTGCCGGTAATTCTGGGCGAAGGATGGAAGAGCATAAAGGCGTCGATCACCTTCTTAGTGGTCGACTCTCCTACATCGTACAACGCCATTCTGGGGAGGACCACAATCAATCCTCATAAGATTGTGGCCTCTATAGTCCACCAAAAGATGAAGTTCTCCACACCAAATGGGATCGAAAAAGTTCTTGGCGACCAGCCCTCCTCACGATAATGCTATGTGAACTGCCTTCGCAGAAAGAACGAAAGAGAAACCCTCGTCATCGAGACAGGGGCTGACCCACGTGAGTACCAGGTTCGACCAGCACCAATGGAGGAGTTAGAAGAGGTAGAAATTGATGGTCTAGAAAATAAGGTGCACATTGGGACCACCTTGAATAACGACCAGAGAAACGCCCTGACTGCCCTCTTGGAAGAATTCAAGGAACGTTTTGCCTGGAAGCTCAACGACATGTCTGGCATCAGCACCGACATCATTTCTCATGAGCTAAGGATAGATCCATCGATTAGATGATTGCTCAGAAAAGAAGGTCATTCGGATCAGAGAAGCGTTTGGCGATCAGGCAGGACGTAGGTAGGCTGATCGAAGCCGACTTTGTAAGGCAGGTGAGATTTCAGAGCTGGGTCGTCAACCCAGTTCTTGTTAAAAAATCAAACGGCAAGTGAAGAATGTGCGTCGACTTTTGCAACCTGAACAGATCTTTTCCGAAGGATTCCTATCCCCTTCCTCGAATTGATCAGCTGGTCGACGCAACCTTTGGTCATGAAATGCTGAGCTTCATGGATGCCTATTTAGGCTACAATCAGATCCGGATGCACCCAGGCGATGAAACCCACACAGCCTTCTATGCAGACGGAGATATACTTTGCTACAAAGTGATGCCCTTCAGTCTAATCAATGTCGGGGCGACATATCATTGAATTGTAAACCGCCTGTTTCAAGACATGTTGGGGCGTAACATGGAAGCTTATGTGGATGACATGCTCGTCAAAAAAATAAAGGGAAGTCCTCACACAGAAGACCATCGAGAAGCATACGAGTGCATGAGGAGGCACAATGTTCGCCTGAACCCAGCAAAGTGTGCCTTCGGAGTCAAGTCCGGCAAATTTCTGGTATTTATGGTAAGCGAGCGCGGAATTGAGGCGAACCCGAAAAAGCTCAAAGCCATTGAGGAGATGAAGTCACCAACTTGCCACAAGGAGGTCCAATGTCTGAATGGCCGTCTGGACGCACTCAATCGCTTCCTTTCCAGGGCGAGCGACAGGTCACTTTCGTTCTTCAAGACTCTCAGGGTCAACCGCAAGTTCGAGTGGACGCCGGAGTACGAAGATGCGTTCCAATCCTTAAAGAAGCACCTTCAAACACTCCCTGCTCTGGCGAAACCTATTCCTGGTGAGCATCTCTTCCTTTATCTAAGAATTAGCGAGGTTGTAGCCAGTGTCGTATTAATAAGCGAAGAAGAAAATGTGCATAGTCCAGTGTCTTTTGTAGCAAGATGTTTAATTCAGCTGAAATATAATATGTCCAGATTGAGAAGTATCTCTATACCTTAGTTATTGCTGCTCGAAAGTTAAGACCATACTTCCACGCGCACGCCATTACATTCCTCACTAATCAGCCTCTCAAACACTTCCTGCTGACGTCAGACTCTTCAGAAAGAATGGTTAAATGGGCGATCGAGCTCAGCGAATTCAAGATCAAATTTACGCCGAAAACGGCCATCAAAGGTCAAGTATTGACAGATTTTATAGTGGAAAGCACAGGTAATGGTCTAACAGAAGCAGAAAACCGGCTAAGTTCATTAGCAGACACAAGCCAAGGCTGGGAACTCTATACAGATGGATCTTCTTCAAGAGAAGGCTCGGGGGAAGGACTGATTCTAATCCCCCCTGAAGGCTCGGGGGCAGGACTTATTCTCATCCCCCCTGAGGGCAAGCCTTTAAAGAATGCGATCGCCCTTACTTTTCAGGCGACCAACAACGAGGGCGAATATGAAGCTCTTATCACTGGACTCCGACTTGCTAAAGGAATGGGCATAACGTCGCTCATGGCAAAAAGCGACTCCGATCTAATTGTCAATCAGGTTAATGGCACTTATGAATTAAAGGGGGAAAAGATGAAGAAGTACCTTGAGATAGGATATCTTCTCATAGATGGAGAGCTCTATAGGTGAGGAGATTCAACTCCCTATCTAAGGTGCATTTCTCATCCAGAGACAGAAAGAGTTCTCCGTGAAGCTCATGAAGGAGTTGTCGCATGCCATGAAGGTGCCCGCTCATTGACGCGCAAAATCTTCAGATTGGGCTACTACTGGCCAACTTTGAGTAAAGATGCGACATAATTGACACAAAAATGCGTGACTTGTCAACAGCTCGCACCGCGATCCAATCGACTACCAACACTGCTAACCCCAATGGCGGGCGCCTAGCCTTTTGCCCAATGGGGTATAGACATCTTGGGTCCCTTTCCCATCAGTACTAGGCAACGAACCCACATCATAGTGGCGATCGACTATTTCACCAAATGGATAGAGGCGAAAGCCTTGGCCTCTACAACTGAATTCCAAGTAATCATGTTCCTAAAGGTCAACATGTTTTCGCGATTCGGCGTTCCCAAGATACTCATAAGGGATAATGGTCCACAATTCGTGGGAAAAGAACTTAAGTGGCTCTGCAAAGAATACCATATAGATCACAGATTCAACTAAATGCATCATTCTCAAACAAATGGGCAAGCCGAAGCACCAACAAAGTTGTCCTAGCAGGGCTCAAAAAGCGAGTTCAAGCCTTCAAAGGAAACTGGGCAGAAGAGCTGGAAAATGTATTATGGGCTATTCGAACAACACCCAAAACAGCCACGAGAGAAACGTTATTCAGTTTAGTATACGGATCAGAAGCAGTAGCACCCGCCGAAATAGCGGTGCCTACCCATAGAATCCTACACTTTAATACTGAAGTGAACGAAATTGAGCGTAGAAGAGACATCGATCTTGCAGAAGAAAAGCGATGACAATCAGACAAACCGGAAGCGTTTCATGCACAAGACTTGGACACATGAAGAAGACAAAATGAAGAAGAGGGAAGAAGACAAACTGGCGGCGGGAAAGTGAGGTTGTAGAGGTTGTAGCCAGTGTCGTATTAATAAGCGAAGAAGAAAATGTGCATAGTCCAGTGTCTTTTGTAGCAAGATGTTTAATTCAGCTGAAATATAATATGTCCAGATTGAGAAGTATCTCTATACCTTAGTTATTGCTGCTCGAAAGTTAAGACCATACTTCCACGCGCACGCCATTACATTCCTCACTAATCAGCCTCTCAAACACTTCCTGCTGACGTCAGACTCTTCAGAAAGAATGGTTAAATGGGCGATCGAGCTCAGCGAATTCAAGATCAAATTTGCGCCGAAAACGGCCATCAAAGGTCAAGTATTGACAGATTTTATAGTGGAAAGCACAGGTAATGGTCTAACAGAAGCAGAAAACCGGCTAAGTTCATTAGCAGACACAAGCCAAGGCTGGGAACTCTATACAGATGGATCTTCTTCAAGAGAAGGCTCGGGGGAAGGACTGATTCTAATCCCCCCTGAAGGCTCGGGGGCAGGACTTATTCTCATCCCCCCTGAGGGCAAGCCTTTAAAGAATGCGATCGCCCTTACTTTTCAGGCGACCAACAACGAGGGCGAATATGAAGCTCTTATCACTGGACTCCGACTTGCTTAAGGAATGGGCATAACGTCGCTCATGGCAAAAAGCGACTCCGATCTAATTGTCAATCAGGTTAATGGCACTTATGAATTAAAGGGGGAAAAGATGAAGAAGTACCTTGAGATAGCTAAAAAACTCATCGTCGAAATTCCAACTTTCGCGATTGCGTCTATTCCTCGCCAAGAAAACCAGATGGAAGACTCCTTAAGCAAGCTGGCAGACTCCTTAAGCAAGCTGGCAGACTCCTTAAGCAAGCTGGCAGACTCCTTAAGTAAGCGGGCGTTCAGAGGAACAAGAATTCAAGATGTGCAATTTCTGGAACAAGCTCTATATTCAGTTCTCGACAACCGAGCAGAAGTCTTCAACATTAAAGGGCAGGTAACATGGATGACTCTTCCAGAACTTCTTGAAAGAAGGAATCCTCCCAAAAGATTAAGGCGAGTCCACGAAAATAAGCCGTCTTTCAGTAGGATATCTTCTCATAGATGGAGAGCTCTATAGGTGAGGAGATTCAACTCCCTATCTAAGGTGCATTTCTCATCCAGAGACAGAAAGAGTTCTCCGTGAAGCTCATGAAGGAGTTGTCGCATGCCATGAAGGTGCCCGCTCATTGACGCGCAAAATCTTCAGATTGGGCTACTACTGGCCAACTTTGAGTAAAGATGCGACATAATTGACACAAAAATGCGTGACTTGTCAACAGCTCGCACCGCGATCCAATCGACTACCAACACTGCTATCCCCAATGGCGGGCGCCTAGCCTTTTGCCCAATGGGGTATAGACATCTTGGGTCCCTTTCCCATCAGTACTAGGCAACGAACCCACATCATAGTGGCGATCGACTATTTCACCTAATGGATAGAGGCGAAAGCCTTGGCCTCTACAACTGAATTCCAAGTAATCATGTTCCTAAAGGTCAACATGTTTTCGCGATTCGGCGTTCCCAAGATACTCATAAAGGATAATGGTCCACAATTCGTGGGAAAAGAACTTAAGTGGCTCTGCAAAGAATACCATATAGATCACAGATTCAACTAAATGCATCATTCTCAAACAAATGGGCAAGCCGAAGCACCAACAAAGTTGTCCTAGCAGGGCTCAAAAAGCGAGTTCAAGCCTTCAAAGGAAACTGGGCAGAAGAGCTGGAAAATGTATTATGGGCTATTCGAACAACACCCAAAACAGCCACGAGAGAAACGTTATTCAGTTTAGTATACGGATCAGAAGCAGTAGCACCCGCCGAAATAGCGGTGCCTACCCATAGAATCCTACACTTTAATACTGAAGTGAACGAAATTGAGCGTAGAAGAGACATCGATCTTGCAGAAGAAAAGCGATGACAATCAGACAAACCGGAAGCGTTTCATGCACAAGACTTGGACACATGAAGAAGACAAAATGAAGAAGAGGGAAGAAGACAAACTGGCGGCGGGAAAGTGAGGTTGTAGAGGTTGTAGCCAGTGTCGTATTAATAAGCGAAGAAGAAAATGTGCATAGTCCAGTGTCTTTTGTAGCAAGATGTTTAATTCAGCTGAAATATAATATGTCCAGATTGAGAAGTATCTCTATACCTTAGTTATTGCTGCTCGAAAGTTAAGACCATACTTCCACGCGCACGCCATTACATTCCTCACTAATCAGCCTCTCAAACACTTCCTGCTGACGTCAGACTCTTCAGAAAGAATGGTTAAATGGGCGATCGAGCTCAGCGAATTCAAGATCAAATTTGCGCCGAAAACGGCCATCAAAGGTCAAGTATTGACAGATTTTATAGTGGAAAGCACAGGTAATGGTCTAACAGAAGCAGAAAACCGGCTAAGTTCATTAGCAGACACAAGCCAAGGCTGGGAACTCTATACAGATGGATCTTCTTCAAGAGAAGGCTCGGGGGAAGGGCTGATTCTAATCCCCCCTGAAGGCTCGGGGGCAGGACTTATTCTCATCCCCCCTGAGGGCAAGCCTTTAAAGAATGCGATCGCCCTTACTTTTCAGGCGACCAACAACGAGGGCGAATATGAAGCTCTTATCACTGGACTCCGACTTGCTAAAGGAATGGGCATAACGTCGCTCATGGCAAAAAGCGACTCCGATCTAATTGTCAATCAGGTTAATGGCACTTATGAATTAAAGGGGGAAAAGATGAAGAAGTACCTTGAGATAGCTAAAAAACTCATCGTCGAAATTCCAACTTTCGCGATTGCGTCTATTCCTCGCCAAGAAAACCAGATGGAAGACTCCTTAAGCAAGTTGGCAGACTCCTTAAGCAAGCTGGAAGACTCCTTAAGCAAGCTGGCAGACTCCTTAAGTAAGCGGGCGTTCAGAGGAACAAGAATTCAAGATGTGCAATTTCTGGAACAAGCTCTATATTCAGTTCTCGACAACCGAGCAGAAGTCTTCAACATTAAAGGGCAGGTAACATGGATGACTCTTCCAGAACTTCTTGAAAGAAGGAATCCTCCCAAAAGATTAAGGCGAGTCCACGAAAATAAGCCGTCTTTCAGTAGGATATCTTCTCATAGATGGAGAGCTCTATAGGTGAGGAGATTCAACTCCCTATCTAAGGTGCATTTCTCATCCAGAGACAGAAAGAGTTCTCCGTGAAGCTCATGAAGGAGTTGTCGCATGCCATGAAGGTGCCCGCTCATTGACGCGCAAAATCTTCAGATTGGGCTACTACTGGCCAACTTTGAGTAAAGATGCGACATAATTGACACAAAAATGCGTGACTTGTCAACAGCTCGCACCGCGATCCAATCGACTACCAACACTGCTATCCCCAATGGCGGGCGCCTAGCCTTTTGCCCAATGGGGTATAGACATCTTGGGTCCCTTTCCCATCAGTACTAGGCAACGAACCCACATCATAGTGGCGATCGACTATTTCACCAAATGGATAGAGGCGAAAGCCTTGGCCTCTACAACTGAATTCCAAGTAATCATGTTCCTAAAGGTCAACATGTTTTCGCGATTCGGCGTTCCCAAGATACTCATAAGGGATAATGGTCCACAATTCGTGGGAAAAGAACTTAAGTGGCTCTGCAAAGAATACCATATAGATCACAGATTCAACTAAATGCATCATTCTCAAACAAATGGGCAAGCCGAAGCACCAACAAAGTTGTCCTAGCAGGGCTCAAAAAGCGAGTTCAAGCCTTCAAAGGAAACTGGGCAGAAGAGCTGGAAAATGTATTATGGGCTATTCGAACAACACCCAAAACAGCCACGAGAGAAACGTTATTCAGTTTAGTATACGGATCAGAAGCAGTAGCACCCGCCGAAATAGCGGTGCCTACCCATAGAATCCTACACTTTAATACTGAAGCGAACGAAATTGAGCGTAGAAGAGACATCAATCTTGCAGAAGAAAAGCGATGACAATCAGACAAACCGGAAGCGTTTCATGCACAAGACTTGGACACATGAAGAAGACAAAATGAAGAAGAGGGAAGAAGACAAACTGGCGGCGGGAAAGTGAGGTTGTAGAGGTTGTAGCCAGTGTCGTATTAATAAGCGAAGAAGAAAATGTTCATAGTCCAGTGTCTTTTGTAGCAAGATGTTTAATTCAGCTGAAATATAATATGTCCAGATTGAGAAGTATCTCTATACCTTAGTTATTGCTGCTCGAAAGTTAAGACCATACTTCCACGCGCACGCCATTACATTCCTCACTAATCAGCCTCTCAAACACTTCCTGCTGACGTCAGACTCTTCAGAAAGAATGGTTAAATGGGCGATCGAGCTCAGCGAATTCAAGATCAAATTTGCGCCGAAAACGGCCATCAAAGGTCAAGTATTGACAGATTTTATAGTGGAAAGCACAGGTAATGGTCTAACAGAAGCAGAAAACCGGCTAAGTTCATTAGCAGACACAAGCCAAGGCTGGGAACTCTATACAGATGGATCTTCTTCAAGAGAAGGCTCGGGGGAAGGACTGATTCTAATCCCCCCTGAAGGCTCGGGGGCAGGACTTATTCTCATCCCCCCTGAGGGCAAGCCTTTAAAGAATGCGATCGCCCTTACTTTTCAGGCGACCAACAACGAGGGCGAATATGAAGCTCTTATCACTGGACTCCGACTTGCTAAAGGAATGGGCATAACGTCGCTCATGGCAAAAAGCGACTCCGATCTAATTGTCAATCAGGTTAATGGCACTTATGAATTAAAGGGGGAAAAGATGAAGAAGTACCTTGAGATAGCTAAAAAACTCATCGTCGAAATTCCAACTTTCGCGATTGCGTCTATTCCTCGCCAAGAAAACCAGATGGAAGACTCCTTAAGCAAGCTGGCAGACTCCTTAAGCAAGCTGGCAGACTCCTTAAGCAAGCTGGCAGACTCCTTAAGTAAGCGGGCGTTCAGAGGAACAAGAATTCAAGATGTGCAATTTCTGGAACAAGCTCTATATTCAGTTCTCGACAACCGAGCAGAAGTCTTCAACATTAAAGGGCAGGTAACATGGATGACTCTTCCAGAACTTCTTGAAAGAAGGAATCCTCCCAAAAGATTAAGGCGAGTCCACGAAAATAAGCCGTCTTTCAGTAGGATATCTTCTCATAGATGGAGAGCTCTATAGGTGAGGAGATTCAACTCCCTATCTAAGGTGCATTTCTCATCCAGAGACAGAAAGAGTTCTCCGTGAAGCTCATGAAGGAGTTGTCGCATGCCATGAAGGTGCCCGCTCATTGACGCGCAAAATCTTCAGATTGGGCTACTACTGGCCAACTTTGAGTAAAGATGCGACATAATTGACACAAAAATGCGTGACTTGTCAACAGCTCGCACCGCGATCCAATCGACTACCAACACTGCTATCCCCAATGGCGGGCGCCTAGCCTTTTGCCCAATGGGGTATAGACATCTTGGGTCCCTTTCCCATCAGTACTAGGCAACGAACCCACATCATAGTGGCGATCGACTATTTCACCAAATGGATAGAGGCGAAAGCCTTGGCCTCTACAACTGAATTCCAAGTAATCATGTTCCTAAAGGTCAACATGTTTTCGCGATTCGGCGTTCCCAAGATACTCATAAGGGATAATGGTCCACAATTCGTGGGAAAAGAACTTAAGTGGCTCTGCAAAGAATACCATATAGATCACAGATTCAACTAAATGCATCATTCTCAAACAAATGGGCAAGCCGAAGCACCAACAAAGTTGTCCTAGCAGGGCTCAAAAAGCGAGTTCAAGCCTTCAAAGGAAACTGGGCAGAAGAGCTGGAAAATGTATTATGGGCTATTCGAACAACACCCAAAACAGCCACGAGAGAAACGTTATTCAGTTTAGTATACGGATCAGAAGCAGTAGCACCCGCCGAAATAGCGGTGCCTACCCATAGAATCCTACACTTTAATACTGAAGTGAACGAAATTGAGCGTAGAAGAGACATCGATCTTGCAGAAGAAAAGCGATGACAATCAGACAAACCGGAAGCGTTTCATGCACAAGACTTGGACACATGAAGAAGACAAAATGAAGAAGAGGGAAGAAGACAAACTGGCGGCGGGAAAGTGAGGTTGTAGAGGTTGTAGCCAGTGTCGTATTAATAAGCGAAGAAGAAAATGTGCATAGTCCAGTGTCTTTTGTAGCAAGATGTTTAATTCAGCTGAAATATAATATGTCCAGATTGAGAAGTATCTCTATACCTTAGTTATTGCTGCTCGAAAGTTAAGACCATACTTCCACGCGCACGCCATTACATTCCTCACTAATCAGCCTCTCAAACACTTCCTGCTGACGTCAGACTCTTCAGAAAGAATGGTTAAATGGGCGATCGAGCTCAGCGAATTCAAGATCAAATTTGCGCCGAAAACGGCCATCAAAGGTCAAGTATTGGCAGATTTTATAGTGGAAAGCACAGGTAATGGTCTAACAGAAGCAGAAAACCGGCTAAGTTCATTAGCAGACACAAGCCAAGGCTGGGAACTCTATACAGATAGATCTTCTTCAAGAGAAGGCTCGGGGGAAGGACTGATTCTAATCCCCCCTGAAGGCTCGGGGGCAGGACTTATTCTCATCCCCCCTGAGGGCAAGCCTTTAAAGAATGCGATCGCCCTTACTTTTCAGGCGACCAACAACGAGGGCGAATATGAAGCTCTTATCACTGGACTCCGACTTGCTAAAGGAATGGGCATAACGACGCTCATGGCAAAAAGCGACTCCGATCTAATTGTCAATCAGGTTAATGGCACTTATGAATTAAAGGGGGGAAAAGATGAAGAAGTACCTAGAGATAGCTAAAAAACTCATCGTCGAAATTCCAACTTTCGCGATTGCATCTATTCCTCGCCAAGAAAACCAGATGGAAGACTCCTTAAGCAAGCTGGCAGACTCCTTAAGCAAGCTGGCAGACTCCTTAAGCAAGCTGGCAGACTCCTTAAGTAAGCGGGCGTTCAGAGGAACAAGAATTCAAGATGTGCAATTTCTGGAACAAGCTCTATATTCAGTTCTCGACAACCGAGCAGAAGTCTTCAACATTAAAGGGCAGGTAACATGGATGACTCTTCCAGAACTTCTTGAAAGAAGGAATCCTCCCAAAAGATTAAGGCGAGTCCACGAAAATAAGCCGTCTTTCAGTAGGCTATCTTCTCATAGATGGAGAGCTCTATAGGTGAGGAGATTCAACTCCCTATCTAAGGTGCATTTCTCATCCAGAGACAGAAAGAGTTCTCCGTGAAGCTCATGAAGGAGTTGTCGCATGCCATGAAGGTGCCCGCTCATTGACGCGCAAAATCTTCAGATTGGGCTACTACTGGCCAACTTTGAGTAAAGATGCGACATAATTGACACAAAAATGCGTGACTTGTCAACAGCTCGCACCGCGATCCAATCGACTACCAACACTGCTATCCCCAATGGCGGGCGCCTAGCCTTTTGCCCAATGGGGTATAGACATCTTGGGTCCCTTTCCCATCAGTACTAGGCAACGAACCCACATCATAGTGGCGATCGACTATTTCACCAAATGGATAGAGGCGAAAGCCTTGGCCTCTACAACTGAATTCCAAGTAATTAAGTTCCTAAAGGTCAACATGTTTTCGCGATTCGGCATTCCCAAGATACTCATAAGGGATAATGGCCACAATTCGTGGGAAAAGAACTTAAGTGGCTCTGCAAAGAATACCATATCGATCACAGATTCAACTAAATGCATCATTCTCAAACAAATGGGCAAGCCGAAGCACCAACAAAGTTGTACTAGCAGGGCTCAAAAAGCGAGTTCAAGCCTTCAAAGGAAACTGGGCAGAAGAGCTGGAAAATGTATTATGGGCTATTCGAACAACACCCAAAACAGCCACGAGAGAAACGTTATTCAGTTTAGTATACGGATCAGAAGCAGTAGCACCCGCCGAAATAGCGGTGCCTACCCATAGAATCCTACACTTTAATATTGAAGCGAACGAAATTGAGCGTAGAAGAGACATCAATCTTGCAGAAGAAAAGCGATGACAATCAGACAAACCGGAAGCGTTCCATGCACAAGACTTGGACACATGAAGAAGACAAAATGAAGAAGAGGGAAGAAGACAAACTGGCGGCGGGAAAGTGAGGTTGTAGAGGTTGTAGCCAGTGTCGTATTAATAAGCGAAGAAGAAAATGTGCATAGTCCAGTGTCTTTTGTAGCAAGATGTTTAATTCAGCTGAAATATAATATGTCCAGATTGAGAAGTATCTCTATACCTTAGTTATTGCTGCTCGAAAGTTAAGACCATACTTCCACGCGCACGCCATTACATTCCTCACTAATCAGCCTCTCAAACACTTCCTGCTGACGTCAGACTCTTCAGAAAGAATGGTTAAATGGGCGATCGAGCTCAGCGAATTCAAGATCAAATTTGCGCCGAAAACGGCCATCAAAGGTCAAGTATTGACAGATTTTATAGTGGAAAGCACAGGTAATGGTCTAACAGAAGCAGAAAACCGGCTAAGTTCATTAGCAGACACAAGCCAAGGCTGGGAACTCTATACAGATGGATCTTCTTCAAGAGAAGGCTCGGGGGAAGGACTGATTCTAATCCCCCCTGAAGGCTCGGGGGCAGGACTTATTCTCATCCCCCCTGAGGGCAAGCCTTTAAAGAATGCGATCGCCCTTACTTTTCAGGCGACCAACAACGAGGGCGAATATGAAGCTCTTATCACTGGACTCCGACTTGCTAAAGGAATGGGCATAACGTCGCTCATGGCAAAAAGCGACTCCGATCTAATTGTCAATCAGGTTAATGACACTTATGAATTAAAGGGGGAAAAGATGAAGAAGTACCTTGAGATAGCTAAAAAACTCATCGTCGAAATTCCAACTTTCGCGATTGCGTCTATTCCTCGCCAAGAAAACCAGATGGAAGACTCCTTAAGCAAGCTGGCAAACTCCTTAAGCAAGCCGGCAGACTCCTTAAGCAAGCTGGCAGACTACTTAAGTAAGCGGGCGTTCAGAGGAACAAGAATTCAAGATGTGCAATTTCTGGAACAAGCTCTATATTCAGTTCTCGACAACCGAGCAGAAGTCTTCAACATTAAAGGGCAGGTAACATGGATGACTCTTCCAGAACTTCTTGAAAGAAGGAATCCTCCCAAAAGATTAAGGCGAGTCCACGAAAATAAGCCGTCTTTCAGTAGGCTATCTTCTCATAGATGGAGAGCTCTATAGGTGAGGAGATTCAACTCCCTATCTAAGGTGCATTTCTCATCCAGAGACAGAAAGAGTTCTCCGTGAAGCTCATGAAGGAGTTGTCGCATGCCATGAAGGTGCCCGCTCATTGACGCGCAAAATCTTCAGATTGGGCTACTACTGGCCAACTTTGAGTAAAGATGCGACATAATTGACACAAAAATGCGTGACTTGTCAACAGCTCGCACCGCGATCCAATCGACTACCAACACTGCTATCCCCAATGGCGGGCGCCTAGCCTTTTGCACAATGGGGTATAGACATCTTGGGTCCCTTTCCCATCAGTACTAGGCAACGAACCCACATCATAGTGGCGATCGACTATTTCACCAAATGGATAGAGGCGAATGCCTTGGCCTCTACAACTAAATTCCAAGTAATTAAGTTCCTAAAGGTCAACATGTTTTCGCGATTCGGCGTTCCCAAGATACTCATAAGGGATAATGGTCCACAATTCGTGGGAAAAGAACTTAAGTGGCTCTGCAAAGAATACCATATAGATCACAGATTCAACTAAATGCATCATTCTCAAACAAATGGGCAAGCCGAAGCACCAACAAAGTTGTCCTACCAGGGCTCAAAAAGCGAGTTCAAGCCTTCAAAGGAAACTGGGCAGAAGAGCTGGAAAATGTATTATGGGCTATTCGAACAACACCCAAAACAGCCACGAGAGAAACGTTATTCAGTTTAGTATACGGATCAGAAGCAGTAGCACCCGCCGAAATAGCGGTGCCTACCCATAGAATCCTACACTTTAATATTGAAGCGAACGAAATTGAGCGTAGAAGAGACATCAATCTTGCAGAAGAAAAGCGATGACAATCAGACAAACCGGAAGCGTTTCATGCACAAGACTTGGACACATGAAGAAGACAAAATGAAGAAGAGGGAAGAAGACAAACTGGCGGCGGGAAAGTGAGGTTGTAGAGGTTGTAGCCAGTGTCGTATTAATAAGCGAAGAAGAAAATGTGCATAGTCCAGTGTCTTTTGTAGCAAGATGTTTAATTCAGCTGAAATATAATATGTCCAGATTGAGAAGTATCTCTATACCTTAGTTATTGCTGCTCGAAAGTTAAGACCATACTTCCACGCGCACGCCATTACATTCCTCACTAATCAGCCTCTCAAACACTTCCTGCTGACGTCAGACTCTTCAGAAAGAATGGTTAAATGGGCGATCGAGCTCAGCGAATTCAAGATCAAATTTGCGCCGAAAACGGCCATCAAAGGTCAAGTATTGACAGATTTTATAGTGGAAAGCACAGGTAATGGTCTAACAGAAGCAGAAAACCGGCTAAGTTCATTAGCAGACACAAGCCAAGGCTGGGAACTCTATACAGATGGATCTTCTTCAAGAGAAGGCTCGGGGGAAGGACTGATTCTAATCCCCCCTGAAGGCTCGGGGGCAGGACTTATTCTCATCCCCCCTGAGGGCAAGCCTTTAAAGAATGCGATCGCCCTTACTTTTCAGGCGACCAACAACGAGGGCGAATATGAAGCTCTTATCACTGGACTCCGACTTGCTAAAGGAATGGGCATAACGTCGCTCATGGCAAAAAGCGACTCCGATCTAATTGTCAATCAGGTTAATGACACTTATGAATTAAAGGGGGAAAAGATGAAGAAGTACCTTGAGATAGCTAAAAAACTCATCGTCGAAATTCCAACTTTCGCGATTGCGTCTATTCCTCGCCAAGAAAACCAGATGGAAGACTCCTTAAGCAAGCTGGCAAACTCCTTAAGCAAGCCGGCAGACTCCTTAAGCAAGCTGGCAGACTCCTTAAGTAAGCGGGCGTTCAGAGGAACAAGAATTCAAGATGTGCAATTTCTGGAACAAGCTCTATATTCAGTTCTCGACAACCGAGCAGAAGTCTTCAACATTAAAGGGCAGGTAACATGGATGACTCTTCCAGAACTTCTTGAAAGAAGGACTCCTCCCAAAAGATTAAGGCGAGTCCACGAAAATAAGCCGTCTTTCAGTAGGATATCTTCTCATAGATGGAGAGCTCTATAGGTGAGGAGATTCAACTCCCTATCTAAGGTGCATTTCTCATCCAGAGACAGAAAGAGTTCTCCGTGAAGCTCATGAAGGAGTTGTCGCATGCCATGAAGGTGCCCGCTCATTGACGCGCAAAATCTTCAGATTGGGCTACTACTGGCCAACTTTGAGTAAAGATGCGACATAATTGACACAAAAATGCGTGACTTGTCAACAGCTCGCACCGCGATCCAATCGACTACCAACACTGCTATCCCCAATGGCGGGCGCCTAGCCTTTTGCCCAATGGGGTATAGACATCTTGGGTCCCTTTCCCATCAGTACTAGGCAACGAACCCACATCATAGTGGCGATCGACTATTTCACCAAATGGATAGAGGCGAAAGCCTTGGCCTCTACAACTGAATTCCAAGTAATCATGTTCCTAAAGGTCAACATGTTTTCGCGATTCGGCGTTCCCAAGATACTCATAAGGGATAATGGTCCACAATTCGTGGGAAAAGAACTTAAGTGGCTCTGCAAAGAATACCATATAGATCACAGATTCAACTAAATGCATCATTCTCAAACAAATGGGCAAGCCGAAGCACCAACAAAGTTGTCCTAGCAGGGCTCAAAAAGCGAGTTCAAGCCTTCAAAGGAAACTGGGCAGAAGAGCTGGAAAATGTATTATGGGCTATTCGAACAACACCCAAAACAGCCACGAGAGAAACGTTATTCAGTTTAGTATACGGATCAGAAGCAGTAGCACCCGCCGAAATAGCGGTGCCTACCCATAGAATCCTACACTTTAATACTGAAGTGAACGAAATTGAGCGTAGAAGAGACATCGATCTTGCAGAAGAAAAGCGATGACAATCAGACAAACCGGAAGCGTTTCATGCACAAGACTTGGACACATGAAGAAGACAAAATGAAGAAGAGGGAAGAAGACAAACTGGCGGCGGGAAAGTGAGGTTGTAGAGGTTGTAGCCAGTGTCGTATTAATAAGCGAAGAAGAAAATGTGCATAGTCCAGTGTCTTTTGTAGCAAGATGTTTAATTCAGCTGAAATATAATATGTCCAGATTGAGAAGTATCTCTATACCTTAGTTATTGCTGCTCGAAAGTTAAGACCATACTTCCACGCGCACGCCATTACATTCCTCACTAATCAGCCTCTCAAACACTTCCTGCTGACGTCAGACTCTTCAGAAAGAATGGTTAAATGGGCGATCGAGCTCAGCGAATTCAAGATCAAATTTGCGCCGAAAACGGCCATCAAAGGTCAAGTATTGACAGATTTTATAGTGGAAAGCACAGGTAATGGTCTAACAGAAGCAGAAAACCGGCTAAGTTCATTAGCAGACACAAGCCAAGGCTGGGAACTCTATACAGATGGATCTTCTTCAAGAGAAGGCTCGGGGGAAGGACTGATTCTAATCCCCCCTGAAGGCTCGGGGGCAGGACTTATTCTCATCCCCCCTGAGGGCAAGCCTTTAAAGAATGCGATGGCCCTTACTTTTCAGGCGACCAACAACGAGGGCGAATATGAAGCTCTTATCACTGGACTCCGACTTGCTAAAGGAATGGGCATAACGTCGCTCATGGCAAAAAGCGACTCCGATCTAATTGTCAATCAGGTTAATGGCACTTATGAATTAAAGGGGGAAAAGATGAAGAAGTACCTTGAGATAGCTAAAAAACTCATCGTCGAAATTCCAACTTTCGCGATTGCGTCTATTCCTCGCCAAGAAAACCAGATGGAAGACTCCTTAAGCAAGCTGGCAGACTCCTTAAGCAAGCTGGCAGACTCCTTAAGCAAGCTGGCAGACTCCTTAAGTAAGCGGGCGTTCAGAGGAACAAGAATTCAAGATGTGCAATTTCTGGAACAAGCTCTATATTCAGTTCTCGACAACCGAGCAGAAGTCTTCAACATTAAAGGGCAGGTAACATGGATGACTCTTCCAGAACTTCTTGAAAGAAGGAATCCTCCCAAAAGATTAAGGCGAGTCCACGAAAATAAGCCGTCTTTCAGTAGGATATCTTCTCATAGATGGAGAGCTCTATAGGTGAGGAGATTCAACTCCCTATCTAAGGTGCATTTCTCATCCAGAGACAGAAAGAGTTCTCCGTGAAGCTCATGAAGGAGTTGTCGCATGCCATGAAGGTGCCCGCTCATTGACGCGCAAAATCTTCAGATTGGGCTACTACTGGCCAACTTTGAGTAAAGATGCGACATAATTGACACAAAAATGCGTGACTTGTCAACAGCTCGCACCGCGATCCAATCGACTACCAACACTGCTATCCCCAATGGCGGGCGCCTAGCCTTTTGCCCAATGGGGTATAGACATCTTGGGTCCCTTTCCCATCAGTACTAGGCAACGAACCCACATCATAGTGGCGATCGACTATTTCACCAAATGGATAGAGGCGAAAGCCTTGGCCTCTACAACTGAATTCCAAGTAATCATGTTCCTAAAGGTCAACATGTTTTCGCGATTCGGCGTTCCCAAGATACTCATAAGGGATAATGGTCCACAATTCGTGGGAAAAGAACTTAAGTGGCTCTGCAAAGAATACCATATAGATCACAGATTCAACTAAATGCATCATTCTCAAACAAATGGGCAAGCCGAAGCACCAACAAAGTTGTCCTAGCAGGGCTCAAAAAGCGAGTTCAAGCCTTCAAAGGAAACTGGGCAGAAGAGCTGGAAAATGTATTATGGGCTATTCGAACAACACCCAAAACAGCCACGAGAGAAACGTTATTCAGTTTAGTATACGGATCAGAAGCAGTAGCACCCGCCGAAATAGCGGTGCCTACCCATAGAATCCTACACTTTAATACTGAAGTGAACGAAATTGAGCGTAGAAGAGACATCGATCTTGCAGAAGAAAAGCGATGACAATCAGACAAACCGGAAGCGTTTCATGCACAAGACTTGGACACATGAAGAAGACAAAATGAAGAAGAGGGAAGAAGACAAACTGGCGGCGGGAAAGTGAGGTTGTAGAGGTTGTAGCCAGTGTCGTATTAATAAGCGAAGAAGAAAATGTTCATAGTCCAGTGTCTTTTGTAGCAAGATGTTTAATTCAGCTGAAATATAATATGTCCAGATTGAGAAGTATCTCTATACCTTAGTTATTGCTGCTCGAAAGTTAAGACCATACTTCCACGCGCACGCCATTACATTCCTCACTAATCAGCCTCTCAAACACTTCCTGCTGACGTCAGACTCTTCAGAAAGAATGGTTAAATGGGCGATCGAGCTCAGCGAATTCAAGATCAAATTTGCGCCGAAAACGGCCATCAAAGGTCAAGTATTGACAGATTTTATAGTGGAAAGCACAGGTAATGGTCTAACAGAAGCAGAAAACCGGCTAAGTTCATTAGCAGACACAAGCCAAGGCTGGGAACTCTATACAGATGGATCTTCTTCAAGAGAAGGCTCGGGGGAAGGACTGATTCTAATCCCCCCTGAAGGCTCGGGGGCAGGACTTATTCTCATCCCCCCTGAGGGCAAGCCTTTAAAGAATGCGATCGCCCTTACTTTTCAGGCGACCAACAACGAGGGCGAATATGAAGCTCTTATCACTGGACTCCGACTTGCTAAAGGAATGGGCATAACGTCGCTCATGGCAAAAAGCGACTCCGATCTAATTGTCAATCAGGTTAATGGCACTTATGAATTAAAGGGGGAAAAGATGAAGAAGTACCTTGAGATAGCTAAAAAACTCATCGTCGAAATTCCAACTTTCGCGATTGCGTCTATTCCTCGCCAAGAAAACCAGATGGAAGACTCCTTAAGCAAGCTGGCAGACTCCTTAAGCAAGCTGGCAGACTCCTTAAGCAAGCTGGCAGACTCCTTAAGTAAGCGGGCGTTCAGAGGAACAAGAATTCAAGATGTGCAATTTCTGGAACAAGCTCTATATTCAGTTCTCGACAACCGAGCAGAAGTCTTCAACATTAAAGGGCAGGTAACATGGATGACTCTTCCAGAACTTCTTGAAAGAAGGAATCCTCCCAAAAGATTAAGGCGAGTCCACGAAAATAAGCCGTCTTTCAGTAGGATATCTTCTCATAGATGGAGAGCTCTATAGGTGAGGAGATTCAACTCCCTATCTAAGGTGCATTTCTCATCCAGAGACAGAAAGAGTTCTCCGTGAAGCTCATGAAGGAGTTGTCGCATGCCATGAAGGTGCCCGCTCATTGACGCGCAAAATCTTCAGATTGGGCTACTACTGGCCAACTTTGAGTAAAGATGCGACATAATTGACACAAAAATGCGTGACTTGTCAACAGCTCGCACCGCGATCCAATCGACTACCAACACTGCTATCCCCAATGGCGGGCGCCTAGCCTTTTGCCCAATGGGGTATAGACATCTTGGGTCCCTTTCCCATCAGTACTAGGCAACGAACCCACATCATAGTGGCGATCGACTATTTCACCAAATGGATAGAGGCGAAAGCCTTGGCCTCTACAACTGAATTCCAAGTAATCATGTTCCTAAAGGTCAACATGTTTTCGCGATTCGGCGTTCCCAAGATACTCATAAGGGATAATGGTCCACAATTCGTGGGAAAAGAACTTAAGTGGCTCTGCAAAGAATACCATATAGATCACAGATTCAACTAAATGCATCATTCTCAAACAAATGGGCAAGCCGAAGCACCAACAAAGTTGTCCTAGCAGGGCTCAAAAAGCGAGTTCAAGCCTTCAAAGGAAACTGGGCAGAAGAGCTGGAAAATGTATTATGGGCTATTCGAACAACACCCAAAACAGCCACGAGAGAAACGTTATTCAGTTTAGTATACGGATCAGAAGCAGTAGCACCCGCCGAAATAGCGGTGCCTACCCATAGAATCCTACACTTTAATATTGAAGCGAACGAAATTGAGCGTAGAAGAGACATCAATCTTGCAGAAGAAAAGCGATGACAATCAGACAAACCGGAAGCGTTTCATGCACAAGACTTGGACACATGAAGAAGACAAAATGAAGAAGAGGGAAGAAGACAAACTGGCGGCGGGAAAGTGAGGTTGTAGAGGTTGTAGCCAGTGTCGTATTAATAAGCGAAGAAGAAAATGTTCATAGTCCAGTGTCTTTTGTAGCAAGATGTTTAATTCAGCTGAAATATAATATGTCCAGATTGAGAAGTATCTCTATACCTTAGTTATTGCTGCTCGAAAGTTAAGACCATACTTCCACGCGCACGCCATTACATTCCTCACTAATCAGCCTCTCAAACACTTCCTGCTGACGTCAGACTCTTCAGAAAGAATGGTTAAATGGGCGATCGAGCTCAGCGAATTCAAGATCAAATTTGCGCCGAAAACGGCCATCAAAGGTCAAGTATTGACAGATTTTATAGTGGAAAGCACAGGTAATGGTCTAACAGAAGCAGAAAACCGGCTAAGTTCATTAGCAGACACAAGCCAAGGCTGGGAACTCTATACAGATGGATCTTCTTCAAGAGAAGGCTCGGGGGAAGGACTGATTCTAATCCCCCCTGAAGGCTCGGGGGCAGGACTTATTCTCATCCCCCCTGAGGGAAAGCCTTTAAAGAATGCGATCGCCCTTACTTTTCAGGCGACCAACAACGAGGGCGAATATGAAGCTCTTATCACTGGACTCCGACTTGCTAAAGGAATGGGCATAACGTCGCTCATGGCAAAAAGCGACTCCGATCTAATTGTCAATCAGGTTAATGACACTTATGAATTAAAGGGGGAAAAGATGAAGAAGTACCTTGAGATAGCTAAAAAACTCATCGTCGAAATTCCAACTTTCGCGATTGCGTCTATTCCTCGCCAAGAAAACCAGATGGAAGACTCCTTAAGCAAGCTGGCAAACTCCTTAAGCAAGCCGGCAGACTCCTTAAGCAAGCTGGCAGACTACTTAAGTAAGCGGGCGTTCAGAGGAACAAGAATTCAAGATGTGCTATTTCTGGAACAAGCTCTATATTCAGTTCTCGACAACCGAGCAGAAGTCTTCAACATTAAAGGGCAGGTAACATGGATGACTCTTCCAGAACTTCTTGAAAGAAGGAATCCTCCCAAAAGATTAAGGCGAGTCCACGAAAATAAGCCGTCTTTCAGTAGGATATCTTCTCATAGATGGAGAGCTCTATAGGTGAGGAGATTCAACTCCCTATCTAAGGTGCATTTCTCATCCAGAGACAGAAAGAGTTCTCCGTGAAGCTCATGAAGGAGTTGTCGCATGCCATGAAGGTGCCCGCTCATTGACGCGCAAAATCTTCAGATTGGGCTACTACTGGCCAACTTTGAGTAAAGATGCGACATAATTGACACAAAAATGCGTGACTTGTCAACAGCTCGCACCGCGAGGGGAAAAGATGAAGAAGTACCTTGAGATAGCTAAAAAACTCATCGTCGAAATTCCAACTTTCGCGATTGCGTCTATTCCTCGCCAAGAAAACCATATGGAAGACTCCTTAAGCAAGCTGGCAGACTCCTTAAGCAAGCCGGCAGACTCCTTAAGCAAGCTGGCAGACTCCTTAAGTAAGCGGGCGTTCAGAGGAACAAGAATTCAAGATGTGCAATTTCTGGAACAAGCTCTATATTCAGTTCTCGACAACCGAGCAGAAGTCTTCAACATTAAAGGGCAGGTAACATGGATGACTCTTCCAGAACTTCTTGAAAGAAGGAATCCTCCCAAAAGATTAAGGCGAGTCCACGAAAATAAGCCGTCTTTCAGTAGGCTATCTTCTCATAGATGGAGAGCTCTATAGGTGAGGAGATTCAACTCCCTATCTAAGGTGCATTTCTCATCCAGAGACAGAAAGAGTTCTCCGTGAAGCTCATGAAGGAGTTGTCGCATGCCATGAAGGTGCCCGCTCATTGACGCGCAAAATCTTCAGATTGGGCTACTACTGGCCAACTTTGAGTAAAGATGCGACATAATTGACACAAAAATGCGTGACTTGTCAACAGCTCGCACCGCGATCCAATCGACTACCAACACTGCTATCCCCAATGGCGGGCGCCTAGCCTTTTGCCCAATGGGGTATAGACATCTTGGGTCCCTTTCCCATCAGTACTAGGCAACGAACCCACATCATAGTGGCGATCGACTATTTCACCAAATGGATAGAGGCGAAAGCCTTGGCCTCTACAACTGAATTCCAAGTAATTAAGTTCCTAAAGGTCAACATGTTTTCGCGATTCGGCGTTCCCAAGATACTCATAAGGGATAATGGTCCACAATTCGTGGGAAAAGAACTTAAGTGGCTCTGCAAAGAATACCATATAGATCACAGATTCAACTAAATGCATCATTCTCAAACAAATGGGCAAGCCGAAGCACCAACAAAGTTGTCCTAGCAGGGCTCAAAAAGCGAGTTCAAGCCTTCAAAGGAAACTGGGCAGAAGAGCTGGAAAATGTATTATGGGCTATTCGAACAACACCCAAAACAGCCACGAGAGAAACGTTATTCAGTTTAGTATACGGATCAGAAGTAGTAGCACCCGCCGAAATAGCGGTGCCTACCCATAGAATCCTACACTTTAATACTGAAGCGAACGAAATTGAGCGTAGAACAGACATCGATCTTGCAGAAGAAAAGCGATGACAATCAAACAAACCGGAAGCGTTTCATGCACAAGACTTGGACACATGAAGAAGACAAAATGAAGAAGAGGGAAGAAGACAAACTGGCGGCGGGAAAGTGAGGTTGTAGAGGTTGTAGCCAGTGTCGTATTAATAAGCGAAGAAGAAAATGTTCATAGTCCAGTGTCTTTTGTAGCAAGATGTTTAATTCAGCTGAAATATAATATGTCCAGATTGAGAAGTATCTCTATACCTTAGTTATTGCTGCTCGAAAGTTAAGACCATACTTCCACGCGCACGCCATTACATTCCTCACTAATCAGCCTCTCAAACACTTCCTGCTGACGTCAGACTCTTCAGAAAGAATGGTTAAATGGGCGATCGAGCTCAGCGAATTCAAGATCAAATTTGCGCCGAAAACGGCCATCAAAGGTCAAGTATTGACAGATTTTATAGTGGAAAGCACAGGTAATGGTCTAACAGAAGCAGAAAACCGGCTAAGTTCATTAGCAGACACAAGCCAAGGCTGGGAACTCTATACAGATGGATCTTCTTCAAGAGAAGGCTCGGGGGAAGGACTGATTCTAATCCCCCCTGAAGGCTCGGGGGCAGGACTTATTCTCATCCCCCCTGAGGGAAAGCCTTTAAAGAATGCGATCGCCCTTACTTTTCAGGCGACCAACAACGAGGGCGAATATGAAGCTCTTATCACTGGACTCCGACTTGCTAAAGGAATGGGCATAACGTCGCTCATGGCAAAAAGCGACTCCGATCTAATTGTCAATCAGGTTAATGACACTTATGAATTAAAGGGGGAAAAGATGAAGAAGTACCTTGAGATAGCTAAAAAACTCATCGTCGAAATTCCAACTTTCGCGATTGCGTCTATTCCTCGCCAAGAAAACCAGATGGAAGACTCCTTAAGCAAGCTGGCAAACTCCTTAAGCAAGCCGGCAGACTCCTTAAGCAAGCTGGCAGACTACTTAAGTAAGCGGGCGTTCAGAGGAACAAGAATTCAAGATGTGCTATTTCTGGAACAAGCTCTATATTCAGTTCTCGACAACCGAGCAGAAGTCTTCAACATTAAAGGGCAGGTAACATGGATGACTCTTCCAGAACTTCTTGAAAGAAGGAATCCTCCCAAAAGATTAAGGCGAGTCCACGAAAATAAGCCGTCTTTCAGTAGGCTATCTTCTCATAGATGGAGAGCTCTATAGGTGAGGAGATTCAACTCCCTATCTAAGGTGCATTTCTCATCCAGAGACAGAAAGAGTTCTCCGTGAAGCTCATGAAGGAGTTGTCGCATGCCATGAAGGTGCCCGCTCATTGACGCGCAAAATCTTCAGATTGGGCTACTACTGGCCAACTTTGAGTAAAGATGCGACATAATTGACACAAAAATGCGTGACTTGTCAACAGCTCGCACCGCGAGGGGAAAAGATGAAGAAGTACCTTGAGATAGCTAAAAAACTCATCGTCGAAATTCCAACTTTCGCGATTGCGTCTATTCCTCGCCAAGAAAACCATATGGAAGACTCCTTAAGCAAGCTGGCAGACTCCTTAAGCAAGCCGGCAGACTCCTTAAGCAAGCTGGCAGACTCCTTAAGTAAGCGGGCGTTCAGAGGAACAAGAATTCAAGATGTGCAATTTCTGGAACAAGCTCTATATTCAGTTCTCGACAACCGAGCAGAAGTCTTCAACATTAAAGGGCAGGTAACATGGATGACTCTTCCAGAACTTCTTGAAAGAAGGAATCCTCCCAAAAGATTAAGGCGAGTCCACGAAAATAAGCCGTCTTTCAGTAGGCTATCTTCTCATAGATGGAGAGCTCTATAGGTGAGGAGATTCAACTCCCTATCTAAGGTGCATTTCTCATCCAGAGACAGAAAGAGTTCTCCGTGAAGCTCATGAAGGAGTTGTCGCATGCCATGAAGGTGCCCGCTCATTGACGCGCAAAATCTTCAGATTGGGCTACTACTGGCCAACTTTGAGTAAAGATGCGACATAATTGACACAAAAATGCGTGACTTGTCAACAGCTCGCACCGCGATCCAATCGACTACCAACACTGCTATCCCCAATGGCGGGCGCCTAGCCTTTTGCCCAATGGGGTATAGACATCTTGGGTCCCTTTCCCATCAGTACTAGGCAACGAACCCACATCATAGTGGCGATCGACTATTTCACCAAATGGATAGAGGCGAAAGCCTTGGCCTCTACAACTGAATTCCAAGTAATTAAGTTCCTAAAGGTCAACATGTTTTCGCGATTCGGCGTTCCCAAGATACTCATAAGGGATAATGGTCCACAATTCGTGGGAAAAGAACTTAAGTGGCTCTGCAAAGAATACCATATAGATCACAGATTCAACTAAATGCATCATTCTCAAACAAATGGGCAAGCCGAAGCACCAACAAAGTTGTCCTAGCAGGGCTCAAAAAGCGAGTTCAAGCCTTCAAAGGAAACTGGGCAGAAGAGCTGGAAAATGTATTATGGGCTATTCGAACAACACCCAAAACAGCCACGAGAGAAACGTTATTCAGTTTAGTATACGGATCAGAAGTAGTAGCACCCGCCGAAATAGCGGTGCCTACCCATAGAATCCTACACTTTAATACTGAAGCGAACGAAATTGAGCGTAGAACAGACATCGATCTTGCAGAAGAAAAGCGATGACAATCAGACAAACCGGAAGCGTTTCATGCACAAGACTTGGACACATGAAGAAGACAAAATGAAGAAGAGGGAAGAAGACAAACTGGCGGCGGGAAAGTGAGGTTGTAGAGGTTGTAGCCAGTGTCGTATTAATAAGCGAAGAAGAAAATGTGCATAGTCCAGTGTCTTTTGTAGCAAGATGTTTAATTCAGCTGAAATATAATATGTCCAGATTGAAAAGTATCTCTATACCTTAGTTATTGCTGCTCGAAAGTTAAGACCATACTTCCACGCGCACGCCATTACATTCCTCACTAATCAGCCTCTCAAACACTTCCTGCTGACGTCAGACTCTTCAGAAAGAATGGTTAAATGGGTGATCGAGCTCAGCGAATTCAAGATCAAATTTGCGCCGAAAACGGCCATCAAAGGCCAAGTATTGACAGATTTTATAGTGGAAAGCACAGGTAATGGTCTAACAGAAGCAGAAAACCGGCTAAGTTCATTAGCAGACACAAGCCAAGGCTGGGAACTCTATACAGATGGATCTTCTTCAAGAGAAGGCTCGGGGGAAGGACTGATTCTAATCCCCCCTGAAGGCTCGGGGGCAGGACTTATTCTCATCCCCCCTGAGGGAAAGCCTTTAAAGAATGCGATCGCCCTTACTTTTCAGGCGACCAACAACGAGGGCGAATATGAAGCTCTTATCACTGGACTCCGACTTGCTAAAGGAATGGGCATAACGTCTCTCATGGCAAAAAGCGACTCCGATCTAATTGTCAATCAGGTTAATGGCACTTATGAATTAAAGGGGGGAAAAGATGAAGAAGTACCTTGAGATAGCTAAAAAACTCATCGTCGAAATTCCAACTTTCGCGATTGCATCTATTCCTCGCCAAGAAAACCAGATGGAAGACTCCTTAAGCAAGCTGGCAGACTCCTTAAGCAAGCTGGCAGACTCCTTAAGCAAGCTGGCAGACTCCTTAAGTAAGCGGGCGTTCAGAGGAACAAGAATTCAAGATGTGCAATTTTTGGAACAAGCTCTATATTCAGTTCTCGACAACCGAGCAGAAGTCTTCAACATTAAAGGGCAGGTAACATGGATGACTCTTCCAGAACTTCTTGAAAGAAGGAATCCTCCCAAAAGATTAAGGCGAGTCCACGAAAATAAGCCGTCTTTCAGTAGGCTATCTTCTCATAGATGGAGAGCTTTATAGGTGAGGAGATTCAACTCCCTATCTAAGGTGCATTTCTCATCCAGAGACAGAAAGAGTTCTCCGTGAAGCTCATGAAAGAGTTGTCGCATGCCATGAAGGTGCCCGCTCATTGACGCGCAAAATCTTCAGATTGGGCTACTACTGGCCAACATTGAGTAAAGATGCGACATAATTGACACAAAAATGCGTGACTTGTCAACAGCTCGCACCGCGATCCAATCGACTACCAACACTGCTATCCCCAATGGCGGGCGCCTAGCCTTTTGCCCAATGGGGTATAGACATCTTGGGTCCCTTTCCCATCAGTACTAGGCAACGAACCTACATCATAGTGGCGATCGACTATTTCACCAAATGGATAGAGGCGAAAGCCTTGGCCTCTACAACTGAATTCCAAGTAATCAAGTTCCTAAAGGTCAACATGTTTTCGCGATTCGGCGTTCCCAAGATACTCATAAGGGATAATGGTCCACAATTCGTGGGAAAAGAACTTAAGTGGCTCTGCAAAGAATACCATATCGATCACAGATTCAACTAAATGCATCATTCTCAAACAAATGGGCAAGCCGAAGCACCAACAAAGTTGTCCTAGCAGGGCTCAAAAAGCGAGTTCAAGCCTTCAAAGGAAACTGGGCAGAAGAGCTGGAAAATGTATTATGGGCTATTCGAACAACACCCAAAACAGCCACGAGAGAAACGTTATTCAGTTTAGTATACGGATCAGAAGTAGTAGCACCCGCCGAAATAGCGGTGCCTACCCATAGAATCCTACACTTTAATACTGAAGCGAACGAAATTGAGCGTAGAACAGACATCGATCTTGCAGAAGAAAAGCGATGACAATCAGACAAACCGGAAGCGTTTCATGCACAAGACTTGGACACATGAAGAAGACAAAATGAAGAAGAGGGAAGAAGACAAACTGGCGGCGGGAAAGTGAGGTTGTAGAGGTTGTAGCCAGTGTCGTATTAATAAGCGAAGAAGAAAATGTGCATAGTCCAGTGTCTTTTGTAGCAAGATGTTTAATTCAGCTGAAATATAATATGTCCAGATTGAAAAGTATCTCTATACCTTAGTTATTGCTGCTCGAAAGTTAAGACCATACTTCCACGCGCACGCCATTACATTCCTCACTAATCAGCCTCTCAAACACTTCCTGCTGACGTCAGACTCTTCAGAAAGAATGGTTAAATGGGTGATCGAGCTCAGCGAATTCAAGATCAAATTTGCGCCGAAAACGGCCATCAAAGGCCAAGTATTGACAGATTTTATAGTGGAAAGCACAAGTAATGGTCTAACAGAAGCAGAAAACCGGCTAAGTTCATTAGCAGACACAAGCCAAGGCTGGGAACTCTATACAGATGGATCTTCTTCAAGAGAAGGCTCGGGGGAAGGACTGATTCTAATCCCCCCTGAAGGCTCGGGGGCAGGACTTATTCTCATCCCCCCTGAGGGAAAGCCTTTAAAGAATGCGATCGCCCTTACTTTTCAGGCGACCAACAACGAGGGCGAATATGAAGCTCTTATCACTGGACTCCGACTTGCTAAAGGAATGGGCATAACGTCTCTCATGGCAAAAAGCGACTCCGATCTAATTGTCAATCAGGTTAATGGCACTTATGAATTAAAGGGGGGAAAAGATGAAGAAGTACCTTGAGATAGCTAAAAAACTCATCGTCGAAATTCCAACTTTCGCGATTGCATCTATTCCTCGCCAAGAAAACCAGATGGAAGACTCCTTAAGCAAGCTGGCAGACTCCTTAAGCAAGCTGGCAGACTCCTTAAGCAAGCTGGCAGACTCCTTAAGTAAGCGGGCGTTCAGAGGAACAAGAATTCAAGATGTGCAATTTTTGGAACAAGCTCTATATTCAGTTCTCGACAACCGAGCAGAAGTCTTCAACATTAAAGGGCAGGTAACATGGATGACTCTTCCAGAACTTCTTGAAAGAAGGAATCCTCCCAAAAGATTAAGGCGAGTCCACGAAAATAAGCCGTCTTTCAGTAGGCTATCTTCTCATAGATGGAGAGCTTTATAGGTGAGGAGATTCAACTCCCTATCTAAGGTGCATTTCTCATCCAGAGACAGAAAGAGTTCTCCGTGAAGCTCATGAAAGAGTTGTCGCATGCCATGAAGGTGCCCGCTCATTGACGCGCAAAATCTTCAGATTGGGCTACTACTGGCCAACATTGAGTAAAGATGCGACATAATTGACACAAAAATGCGTGACTTGTCAACAGCTCGCACCGCGATCCAATCGACTACCAACACTGCTATCCCCAATGGCGGGCGCCTAGCCTTTTGCCCAATGGGGTATAGACATCTTGGGTCCCTTTCCCATCAGTACTAGGCAACGAACCTACATCATAGTGGCGATCGACTATTTCACCAAATGGATAGAGGCGAAAGCCTTGGCCTCTACAACTGAATTCCAAGTAATCAAGTTCCTAAAGGTCAACATGTTTTCGCGATTCGGCGTTCCCAAGATACTCATAAGGGATAATGGTCCACAATTCGTGGGAAAAGAACTTAAGTGGCTCTGCAAAGAATACCATATCGATCACAGATTCAACTAAATGCATCATTCTCAAACAAATGGGCAAGCCGAAGCACCAACAAAGTTGTCCTAGCAGGGCTCAAAAAGCGAGTTCAAGCCTTCAAAGGAAACTGGGCAGAAGAGCTGGAAAATGTATTATGGGCTATTCGAACAACACCCAAAACAGCCACGAGAGAAACGTTATTCAGTTTAGTATACGGATCAGAAGTAGTAGCACCCGCCGAAATAGCGGTGCCTACCCATAGAATCCTACACTTTAATACTGAAGCGAACGAAATTGAGCGTAGAACAGACATCGATCTTGTAGAAGAAAAGCGATGACAATCAGACAAACCGGAAGCGTTTCATGCACAAGACTTGGACACATGAAGAAGACAAAATGAAGAAGAGGGAAGAAGACAAACTGGCGGCGGGAAAGTGAATTTTTTGGAAATTTGCTATTTGAGTCGTCCCGTTGAGCCGTTATCTCACCATTTTCCCGTAGTGTTATATCTCTTAATTATTATATTCTACCCCATGTACCATGACTAGTGTAAACTTAAGTCGTGTAGACAAGTATCATTTTCACTTATCCATATATAAGTTTTGATTTCTCATAAGATATGTTGAATTTGTAAATGCTAAATAAATTATATTTGGCTACCAGTTTGCATTGCACTATTGTTATAGTATACCTATTTCTTCTCCGCCTATACGTGTTGCTTAGTGCTTACTACTACTACTATGTCTAGTTATCGCAAAAGATTTTCATATAGTGACGGTGAATACTTGGGTCAACTTGCTCTTAATTATTATTATATTTTATAATGTATTAATCATCATTATTATTATCAAATAAAGAAGAGGTGTTTCTTTCCCACCGAGCATATGTTCCCCTGAGTCTGAACAATGGTGAATTAGGTACGAGGACAGAGAGCAAAGCTGGGGCCGCGCGCATTTGTCTCCGACAACTAACCGTGTCATCTACAGTTCCTTTTCTGTTGCTACTCCGACACTCTCCTACTCAGCTGCATGCATTGAAGATCCGAAGAGACACAGCCAAGTTGTCTCATCTAGGGTTTCATCTTGTGGTTGGATGTGTTTGCTGCAGTTAGCTAGGGTTTAGGAAAACAACAAATAAGACCGAAAACGGGATGACGAAAGTAAAAATTCTTAAAACATTGAAATATATATTTACAAACTATATATGCATATTATTGTAACTGCTTTTGTATTCTTCAGATCTTCACTATGGAAATAAACACTACAAGAAACTTGTGCAACAACCACGGAAATAAACACTACAAGAATTGATGTTGAATGTGTGTATATTGTGTCGGCAGTCTTTGTTGTCGTTATTATTATTTATTAGACACAGTGTATTTTCCACCGTTATAAGATGCATTTAGTGTTAATTTTTGTCGTCGCTTTATTTTTTACATGGATGAATGTGTAATGTCGACCAACACTTGATGTTAAATGACTCCATCAGTAGCATATGACTTTTTCGTTGTAAATGTACATATTCAAATGTGAAACGTTTTGTCGTAAATATAGTGATAACAACAACGGTTGTTTGCCGTAACTACTCAATTTTGTTGTCGTTAAAACTTAAGTAGCAGAGAAAATGTAAGAATAAGTTTGCGTGTTAATATATTGTTGACATTAGTATAGTCATTTAGTAACAGATTCAATTATTTTGGTAAAATAGTTTATTTAGTGGTGACTATTGTTGATGTCAATAATGCACAAACAACTATGGCATATTATCGACTAACATTAGAGTTGTCGTCACTAAAATTTAAGAACCCCCACTAAATCGATAGAACCGACACAAAACCGAATTGAACCACCATTTTTTTTTTAAAAAAAACTAGACCTAATTTAAATCCCTACTCTACGCCTCTCCCGCTTTCTCCTTTTCATTTTGAAGAGTCCTCCCGCTCGGCGGCTCCCGTCGAAGCCTATCCCTCCCCTGGCGAGTGGAAACTCTGTGGTTCTCCGACTCCGATGTCGACCAACAGACGGAGGGAATCGAAGAGGGAAACGAAGGGAACACCAGATAGACGACTAGGACAGGGATTTGTGTGCAGTCAAGATGGTTCCGTTGCAAGTGAAGTGGACTCTGAATTAGCTCTGTTTTGCTCTGTGCTGGGTGATGGTGAGGGCCAAGAGCAGAGGTTCGTCATGAATTAGATCTGATCGTCTCCCCCATTGATTTGAGATGGAATCTCAGGAGAGCACCAATTGACTCTACGATTGCGGCCTGATCGACCACATCCCCGACTCCAATAGCAATTTCTAGGTTCTCCAATTTGGGATTCTCGTGGCCTGCTCAGGCCATGAATGGATCCTCCAATTTGTGGTCAGTAATTTGCGGATTCCCTCTTGTAAACTCCTGAAATTTCGGATTCTTTCACTGGGTTTGTTCCTTTTGGGATTGCTGAGCTCGCTGAATTGTTTCTCTCTGTTAATGTATGGGGAATTTGGGAATCTTTGATAATTTCCGTGAGCTAGTTGTTCAGAGCCTGAGATTGTGTGTGTAAATGGCTAGAACTGTTTTGGACTAGCATCGAGTGAGGTTTAGTGCTAAATGTCAGTGGATGAGACTCTAAATATCGGCACTGTACACAAGTGTGTTTTCTTATGAGATCATAGATTGATAGTGCACGTGAATTTGAAGGGATAGAAGAACAATTAACTCAGATTGTTATGCAAAATTTGAATGAGGATAATACATCGAACATGACAAAACCTGTCCATTTTTTGTGCTTAAAATGTATAACAGTACCTTTTCTATTTATTTGGTTCTTACGTTTGCTTTCTTATACTTGTTTCCTCATTCTCTGAACTATATACAGTTCAAAAATTGATGGATTCTTTACAAATTCTGATGGAGTTAAGGTAAATGGCTCGAAAAAGAGGTATATTGCCTAGCTGATATTGAATTTGAAAAGTTGAGCATCTTCGCTGCTAAACTGAAGCAGATATGTCCTTGTTTTGGTGGACCTTATGCTTGTATGTAGTACTGTTGAACTGAAGTAGGTATGTGCTTCTTGGAGTGGTTTTCTGAGTTGATATATGTTTCCCATGCAATGTTAATTTTGTTGTGAGTACATTCTATTTGGATTCCTGATTTGAGGCATGATGAAGCAATTTGTTACAAAATAATGCTCAAGTTTGTGTAGTTAATTTGTTAGAATATGTAGTGTGTTTGTTATGTGTTTGAACTATTGTGTTGAAGTGTCTTGTGTTGAACTATTGTGTTAATGTGTTTATGTAGTATGTTTGTTATGTAGTGTGTGTTGAGATTAATGTGTTAAATAATTTTGTTATTGCATTTATCGTGTTTCCTTTCTATATATATATATATATATATATATGATAACATGATATTATTGAATCTTGTAGGGAATCGTGAACTAGAGACGTTCATGAAGTACGTTTACGGCATTCCGAATTCACACTCATCTCAAGTATAAAAGCACATTAGTTTTAGGTCTTCATCTGATTTAGAAAACTATGTATTTACGTTCAAAATTATTCTAAGTTTGTAGTTTGGATGTTTATTAGGATGTATATATATTGTTGGATAAATAATATATTATATTTTTGAAAATGTATGGTGTAGTTCATATCATATAGCAATAACTAGATAATTAATAAAAACACATCACAAAAGTTTGTATTTAACAATGGTTAGTGGTTGTTGACACAAAAAGATTGTGTTTAGCGACAAACTGATAGTAATGGTTGTTATCACTAAAAACATGTATTTAGCAGTAACATTACATGACAGTATCAAGTGTTTTTAATGGTGGATTTGTAGTCACTAGTCATTAAATACACGTATTAACAATAAGTTAATGGACGTTGTTTCGAATAAAAAACAACTCCTCAAAGTCACTCCTAAAAATGCAATTCAACGATGAAGTATTTTTATAAGTAAAGCTCATCTATAACATCAACAATATGTTGTCGCTTTTGAAGTGTGTTTAACAACAACGAATGTCGTTGTAAAAAATAAATGAGGAGTGTCATTCTAACAACGGCAAACCTTTTACAATGGCAAATTGCCGTAGGTATAACCTTTAACGACGGGGGCTACCGGCACGAAAATTTTGTTGGCACTAAAAGTTAACAGTATTTATGGCTTTAACAACGATTTTTACCGACGATGATTCTATAGTTTATTGTAATGAAATTATCATCTCGACACTGGTCAGTCTGTTCTGTTGGGTGTGCAGTCTAAATCAACATCGTCAAGGCCAGAATGAATGCAGGGGACATCGTCAACATCCTGAATTCACCACTACTATAAGCCAAGACTGCCTGGTTGTATTTGCTTTTGTGGTGTAGGCAAATACTTGTAGGGATCCTTTTGATTTACATGGATGATCTACTATATTATTTTACTATCAGTTATCAACGTGTGCATTTGATAGAAAACTTATACTATAACATGTTTGGATATGGATGACGATACAGAAAATAGAGAATAAATAATGAGAATATAAAGTTGTTTTGTTGATATTATGAAATGGAATAACAATACATGATCCATGTTTGATTGATGAAATGACATATGGAAATAAAATGGAATTAGGTCAACTCATATATATATATATATATATATATATATATATATATAATTTAATATGTCTAATAGCTAACCAAATTAAATTATAAAATATAGATTAATTAAAACTAAAATTTATTAGAAACTTAGACTAAACTATAATTAAATTTAAGTTATAATATGTTAGAAAATTCAGAATAAATTAATTTAAATTATTAAGAGAATAATACAAATATAATATATTAAAATTTTAGAATAAATTAAATTAGTGTATTAAAATATAATTAATTAATTTAAAAATATAATTGATTAGAAACTTTAGAATAATTAAATTAATTACGGAAATATATTTAGGTTTGGGTATATTAATAGTTAATTAAAATTGTTTAGGATAATTTTATCGTTTTGATCCTATTCCTTATTTCGGAAAGTCCCAGATTAATCATTTCGTCTAAAAAACAAAGAATGACTATTCTCGGACTTCCTGAAATTCTAATTCCGTATTTCACAAATTTTGGGTAACAAAACAACGAAATATATATTATGTATTATGATTCCTCCTTTATTTCGCAATCCAAACACACCGAAAGCACACCACTATGAAAAGAGTTAAGATGTAACATAGATACAATTAAGGATTAATAGTTTCAATGGTTCCACATGTTTGAATAGGGCTGGTCATAAAAAACCGGTTCAGCTGAACCATACCTAAACCGTATCGGTTTTGAACCGGTTCGGCTGAACTGGTTCACAAACCAAACATTTTTTTTACAAAAATGTGAAACGGTTCAGAAGAGGTACAAAAAACTGATTCGCAAACGGTAAACTGTACCACTTTTTGTACCGGTTTTAATATATTTCTAAACTACAAAACCAGACCAGAGTTAACAGACCGGACGGTTTGAGCATTAATACATTCCATCTTCTTCAGTCGAACCAGTCTTCTACCAGACTTCACTAGTAGTGAAGTTGAACCAGTCTTCTTCAGCCGAATCACTCTTCACTTCTTTCAGCGTTATGGTCAAGTATGTACAATTATTCGACGTTATTTGGATGTTATTTTGATATTTTCGAATTTGCAAGTGGAAATCGATATCTACCCACAAAAAGTAGTAATATGTAGGTCAGTTATGTGGAAGGAGCTGCCATTTATAGGGAAGTGAGTGGAAATCGATATCTGCACACTAAAATTAGTAATATGTTGGTCATTTTTGTGAAGAACAAAATCTAAATAATAGAGAAAGTAAAAGTGAAGAGGAAATGATAGCGTTTCGATTAATTTCAGGTGGTGGAAGTGGGCATGAACCTGCCCACGCTGGATTTGTTTGGGAAGGGATGCTTACAACTGTAGTATGTGGAGATGTGTTTGCGCGAGGAGCAGCAGTGGTGATCCAGGGCAGCAGTGGTGATCCAGGGCAGCAGTATGCAGCAACACTGAGCCAAGGCAACTGAGGCAGCAACAGGGCATCGACAATCGTATGTCAATTTGTGTTGTTTATGTCCAAATTTGTGTTGATTCGACTGAAATTGTGTTGTTTCTGTTAATTTGCGTTGAATTCGTCTGGATGGAGAGTGCTGGAGTTACTGGGTATTGGGTAACTTGAAATTGTTCGTCATTTTTTTTTGTTGTTAATAAAGTGGTTTAGCCGAACCGGTTCTGAACATGTGCGGTAATTCGGCCAAAATCTGGAGCGGCCAAAAACTGGAGCGGTAAACCGTACCTCTTTAAAATGTTGTGAAGGTACAGTTCATGAACCGGTTCGGCCTCGAACCGGTTCATGCTCACCCCTATGTTTGACCCATATAATCGGTTGATGCTCTTATGTTGTTTAACAGTCGCTCATGTTTCAGAATGTATTCTTTAATTTAAGTTATTTTAACCGTCAATTTTGACTAACAGAATAGTGACGTGGTGTTGATGTGACCGATAAAAAGTAAAAATAAATAGAAGATAGAAAAAATAATATGAAAATATAAGGAAAATGAAAGTTAATTTATCAAATAAATAAATTTATATATATGTATACATGTGTGTGTGTGTGAAATATTACAAAAACAAATTTAACAAAAAATAAAAATATTAAACCTAACTTCACAAAAAAAACAAAATTTGTATGTTCATATTTTGTTTCTTCTAATTTTTAATATTTCACTTAATTATTTATTTTATTTTATTATAAATTATTTTCCAATTTGAAAAAAATTTATACATTTTGTATTTTTTTTACTGTATAAATTAAATATTATATTATATATTTATATGGTATTGACATAAAGTTAACATAATACTACTTTAATACAACATGTGCAAATCACATGATAATTTATAAAAAAAAAAGTATAAGAAATCGAACAGAGAAATTAAAAGATAACATTGACAAATATAAGAGTGTGTCCGATAGCACAAATATTTTGAAGTTATCATAGATCACTATGATCAAATGTTTGAAACTATTAACCCTACAATTAATTATAATGATTTGAAAGGACATAGTAATGATAATCAATAAACTAGTTATCGACATGTTCTGAAACAAGTTGCGCCACTTAGAATGTGCCATAAACTAACTTGATTTTTTTTTTTCAAATTTAACCCTATTTTAATAATTAATTACCAAACTAACCCTCACATTTTGGAATTTACAGAAATGGAATAAAATGCTGAAGGGATCAGCGTTTTTGATTTTGAAAAGTAAAAAATGCTGAAGGGATCAGCGTTTTTGATTTTGAAAAGTAAAAAATGCTGACAACGTTCAAGTTTAAATGAACGCTGACGCGATCAACATTTAACCTTAAATGCGATCAGCCATAAATATTTGGCCAAGGTTCCCCTACTGCACTTTCACAATGTTGAGTGACATATGGTTGATCGGGTGTTGCTGGAATTTGGAATGTGTCAATCTATCTCCAATGCCCTCCAAGATCAACAAGAGTGGGATAGGTTATACAAAGTAGGATGGGATAAAAGGAGTCGTGACCCGCGGGCCGTACGGCATGAACTGCACATACAAATGTGAAACAACCGTGGTCAAACATCTAGTTAAGGGACCAATGATACATGTAGCTTCTTCTGAGTACTTGGTATGGTACTAAAGAATGACAGTTACATTAGTGACAGATGTAGGACCATCGGTGACGCTTGTCCCAACTGCATCGACCCTGCACGTGTTGGTACGTATTGAGTGTGTTTAAGTTCAAATAAAAATGTTCACTACTCTAATTATGAATTTTTTTGTGTGTATATAGATCAGAGGTTGGAAACATGTTGCGCGCAAGTGCAAAAAATTATTGAAGACAACATCCGGGAGATCAAAAAAATACGTGGACGGCATTATGAATGTCTGCAGATTCTCCCACGACATAACTGGTAACCTATCAAGATTTAATCAGTTGATGGAAGAACATTTGTCATCCACCGACAATGCAGATCCACCGAAAGATATGTCGTGTCATCAATCTCAATGTCCACCACCTCCTGCCACACAACAATTGCAAAGTGGTGAGGTTCCACCAGAAATAACAAGACCCACCACCAAAATAAGAAATATCTCGGGTCGTTTTAAGGGTGGAACGTCAAGTAATTCTGGTGATGATGGTAGTCGAAGGGGATGGATACCTTAGTTGACTTTGAAATTACATACATTCCTTGATTAATAGAATTTCTTGTGTTTTTTTTTCGAAACCATTGCGATATATTTAAAAAAAAGTACATGATTTTTACAAACATGACAGTACTATTATAATAGAAGCTCTTACAATCTGTAAAAGAAGAACGTTGGAGGGGTATTTTAAAACTCTTAAACGCTGACGATATCAGTGTTTAACACTTAAACGATGATCTCGTCAGCATTCGTTTAAACTTGAATGCTGATGGGATCAGTATTTTTGACTTTTCAAAATAAAAAACGCTTATCCCGTCAGTGTTTTATCCCATTTTTGCAAATTCCAAAATGTGAGGGTTAGTTTGGTTGTTAATTATTAAAATACGGTTAAATTTGAAAATAAATCAACTAACGTCGGAGTGAATTGTGCTGCTCAAATTGGAGATTGGAGAACCTCCATAGTTATCTGAATCTGATCACACCGTCGATTCAACCAGGAACCGGATCGTCGGTTCGACGGGGAACCGAATGTCTGGTCCAACCGGAAACTGAACCTCTGTCCGGTTTGGTTCAATCCAAAAATCGAAATGCATGGTGGATGTTAGAGGATATATACATTTGTATTTTAGTTTAGGATGTGATATGTAGATTGATAGAAGTATGTGGGTTGTTTTGTAATTACATAAAATTACAACCGTAAACACTTCCTATATAAGGAAGGATGTACCGAACTCTTCAGTTTTAAGAATGAAATTAGCGTGTTCTTCAATCTTCCTCAACTCAGTAAATTCCTTTAATGGTATCAGAGCTCCAGGTTGTGAAGTCTGTGTGATTTTCGGTCAATTCAGCAAGGATTTAGAGTCAATCATCAGTTCATAGCTGTCTTCCTGTTCTTCACCGAATTCAGGTTCAGCCGTGACATAATCTGTGGTTCAGATATCAAATTTTTCCAACATGTTTTCAATACACAGCCTTGATTTCAACTTTCTCTCCTCATTACAATTCTCAAATCCTTTCATTACAATTTTCTTAGGATTCTATGCTTGAATGTGGAGAAAATGTAGAGCTTAATGCTACAATTAGACATAATTTCATCTTGTATTCATTAAGCTTGATTATACAATAGGGGTAGTAGTCTATTTATAGGTAATGCTCGGGATTTGAATGCACAAGTCCTAAACATGTGGACTTGAATGTAATTGTCCTAAACATTTGGACTAAAGCAACATTTATCTAAACCTTAATCCCTAACATTCCCCTTTGTAGATCCAGTTCCTAATGTAAATCGACACCCTAAACCAACAAAACAGAAAATAAAGTTCATCAACATCTTATCATTATCATCAACTCCTAACATTCATTCATGTGGACTTCTTGCTTCGTTTTGATTGCCATCCTCAACACCATGACCTTGCTGCCATCCTCAACATGTAGACTTGCTTTAGGAGTTGATTTCCATGGCACAGGTCTGCCCAAAACAAAAGCACAAGTCTGCTTAAAACAAGAGCACATGACTGCTCAGCTAGCTGGTGGCTATGGCTGATTCTGGTTGAGTTGAGTGATGTGACTGATTTGTTTCAACTTGGAAAGGCATAGAACATATAAAAGAAGTGTTATTTGATGAAGCACCTCGTGATGCAGAAAACATGCTTGAAAAGCACGGAGCAAACCACAAAAAGAAGCTGAAAACGTGTTTGTAAACATGTAGCTAAACATGGAATCACCGAGGATGCAAACCAGAAAATCGAAGGAGGAGAAGGAGAGTGCAGCGCTGCAGCTTACACATGAAGATTATTAAGAAGAAAATTTGAGAAGAGGAGCCATAGCATGAACATAATCAACCTAAAACAAAACTCAAATTCAGCATCAACTAGATAAATCAGCTTCAACGTTCAAAATCAGCCTCAAACAGGGGAAATCAACACCAGCAACTCGATAAGCAGCTCAGTAACAAGAAGCAGCATCATATGTAGCAGTAATCAGTCGAAACTAATAAGAATTAACCGAAACAATCATCTTACGTAATCACAGCAAGCAAACCAGTAGAATTCGCAGCAACACAGAGTCACCAGCAATATTCGCAGCAAAACAGAGTTGAAATTGCAGAGATCTTACCACAGTATGATCACAGGTCTAATCATCCCAATTGAGTCTTTGAGAAGGCTGATCCAGCAGGAGCAAGAACGAAATCAGCATGCACAAATAGAAGCAAATGCATATGTGCAGAGCTGAAACCAAAACAGAGGATGCTGGAACTGAAACAGAGTTGAAGAAACGATGCTGAGTTGATCTGTTGCATGATGAGTTTTAAGAAGACACACAAAATCAGTGCGATGAGGCTTGAAGAAGAATCAATCCAGCAGCAGTAGAGATGCATGAGAATCCCAGCACTTAAATAGATCATGCGATTGATAATCAGCTGGTGCGAAGGATCTGATTGATTGATCTACCGGTGCGATTGATATGCTGATGCGATTGATTTATCTGCTGGTGTGATTGATCTGAGGAGTTCTCAACTCAGCTGGTGCGATACTGCAATGGAGTTAGAGATGGAGACCATTGAATGATCATCAAATGTTATGAAGATCACTGAATGCTGAAGCAGGAGGTGGAGATGTGATCTACTTTGAAAGCTGGTCGCCGAATGCTGAAGTAGGAGCTGGAGATAGCAACGATCTGGTGAAGCAAGAGCTATAGATCAGGTGAAGCATAAGCTGGAGATTGAAGCAGGAGCTGGATATGACAATGATATGCTTTGAAAGCTGGTCACCGAATTGACAACAGCTGGATCTGCTGGAGGTGGCAACGATTTAATGATGAATGATTGTTGAACTGACGATTCATAACTTCTAAAGAGAATTGAATTCAAGCTGGACTTGAAAAAACTGAAGCGCTGAAAAACTGATTGAAAGAACTGATCAGAGTTGAGACAAATTTGTGACTGAACTTTGCAACTGAAACGAAATTCGGTCCATGATTTGTAGCTCTGATACCATCTTAGGATTCTAGGCTTGAATGTGGAGAAAATATAGAGTTTAATGCTACAATTAGATAGAATTTCATCTTGTATTCATTAAGCTTGATTATACAATAGGGGTAGTAGTCTATTTATAGGTAATGCTAGAGATTTGAACGCAAAAGTCCTAAATATGTGGACTTGAATGTAATTGTCCTAAACATTTGGACTAAAGAAACATTTATCTAAACCTTAATCCCTAACATTCCCCTTTCTAGATCCACTTCCTAATGTAAATCAACACCCTAAACCAACAAAACAAAAAATGAAGTTCATGAACATCTTATCATCATCATTAACTCCTAACATTCATTCATGTGGACTTCTTGCTTCGTTTTGATTGTCATCCTCAACACCATGACCTGATCAAAGTATGTGGCTCTTCAATATCCAGAATGAAGAGAAGCTATTCAGAAAGAGATTGAAGCCTTGCATGAAAAGGGCACTTGGACTCTTACATCTCTACCTCTTGGTAGACATCCTGTAGGTTGCAAATGGATCTTTTAGATAAAAAGGAAAGCAGATGGCACTGTGGAAAGGTATAAGGCTCGACTTGTGGCAAAAGGGTTCTCTCAAAAGGTAGGGTTTGATTACATGGACACGTTCAGTCCAGGTGCAAAACATGTCACAGTCAGAATTATCATCTCCCTTGCCTTATCATTTCATTGGACATTGAGACAAATAGATGTGTATAATACCTTTTTAAATGGACATTTCCATGAAGAAGTGTATATGTCACACCCTCCAGGTTTTGAAGTCACAGATGCTTTAGGAAACACGATGGTTTGCAAACTTCGAGAGTGTTTGCTTACAAATCTTTCTTTATCAAGTTCTCAATCTGACAATTGCTTGTTCATTAAGAGAATATCTGATAAATTTGTTTATCTTTTGGTGTATGTTGATGACATAGTTGTTATAGGTTCTTGTAATGATATTATTGAGTCTACCATTACCAGTCTAAATGAGCATTTTTCATTGAAGGATTTGGGTAAACTCAACTACTTTCTTAGCATGAAGATTCAGTCCGGTCCTGATTTCAAACTGTTGAGTCAAAGGAAATACATCACTTATTTGTTTTCTTATGTTAACATGGTCGAATGCAGACCATCTCCCACATCTTTGGTAGGTTTTCTTCTTCTTACATCCACTTCTGGCTCAGGTATGCCCATTTCTAATCGATTTTTATATAGGAGCACTATAGGAACTTTGCAGCATGTTTATTACACTCGGCATGACATCAACTATAGTGTTAACAGTTTCTTCATATGCCTACAGAAGCTCATTGGGCAGCAGTTAAATGAGTCTTAAGATATTTTAAAGGGTCAATTGATCATGGCTTATTATTCAGATGTTCTTCTTCTCTTGATCTTGCAGGCTTTACAGATTCAGACTGGGGTGCTGACACAGATGACAGGAGGTCAACAAGTGGCCATTTCTTGTTCTTGGGTGGAAACCCTATTGTATGGTGTTCTAAGAAGCAAACCATGGTGTCAAGATCAACGACTGAAGCAGAGTTTCGCAGTATGGCCAATGCATTGTGTGATATCATTTGGGTAAAATCCTTACTCACTGGGCTCGGATTATCATTATCATCTGTTCCAGTGCTTTGGTGTGATAATACAAGCACGACTTCTATTGCGACTAACCCAGTTCAACATGCTAAGATGAATCATGTAGAATTGGATATTTTCTTTGTTCGTTAAAATGTATCACAGGGGTTGGTCCATGTCAATTATGTTCCTGGCTCAGAGCAATTGGATGATGCACTCACCAAACCTCTAACTGAGAAGTCATTCATCCATATTCGAAGAAAACTTGGAGTTTGTTCACTTTCTGAAGCCTTGGCCTAAGGATCAAGTGTTTCAGCTCATATGTCATATCTCACATGAACTCATCACATTTCTTCAAATGAAGTTGTATCTCAAGTATTCTCTAACCTTTCTCAGCTTCTATCACTTTCAGATGGTTCCCATTATCTGTTTCTTAATGATGATGATGACTGTTTAACTACTAATGATTATTATTCTGACTCTATTGAATGAATGTTCATAAATGGAGAACTCTGTATCTAACTATGATATGTTCACATGTGTTTAGGTTGAAGTTTAGTCAGAATTTTTTGATCTTCCTATGTGTTGTTGGATTTAAAAAGGACTCTTACTAATTTGTGTTGTGATATGCTAAGATGATGTTTTGAAGATGTTTTGAAGATGTTTGATATTCAGTATATGGTGATTGATCAAATACGAAGCTCAGGCATTTAGATTCACAAAAGCCAAAAAGAAGATGTTGGGCACAAACCGAGCAAGTCACAGGAGAAAATTTGTGATCATCCTGTGATTCAGGCAATAGGTAATTATAGTTCAATATTTGTACAAAAGTCAAAAGAAGATGTTGGGCACAAACCTATCCAGTCATGAGAAAGAAAAAAAGAGAAACAAAACAAAAAGGAAAGTCTGATGACTCGGGTAGCATTTTGATGCATACAAACATATGAGACTACAAAAGTCAAAAGAAGATGTTGGGCACAAACTCAATCAACTTTGTATCATTGATGATCAATCTACCATAATATGTGAATTGAAAGTGTTCAAGGGCATGTACAAGCATATCACTTCACAGATTTGAGAAGAGTTCTTGTTGTGTTTGATAAGATGTGGTTGAAGTTTTAAAAGGTCTTGATATGAGTTTCATACTTAAACTTCTATGTGATATATATAGTGTTGTGTTATTTGTTTCGACATTTTGTGAACAGAATTTTTTAAGTCAAGGATCATCAAGCAAAGATCAAAGTTTTAAGTCAAACAGAATATGAGAAGGATAAAAGAAAGTGAAGAGCATTGGTGAATGTTAGAGGATATATACATTTGTATTTTAATTTAGCATGTGATGTGTAGTTTGATAGAAGTATGTGTTTTTTTTTGTAATTACATAGAATTACAACCGTAACCTATATAAGGAAGGATGTACCGAACTCTTCAGTTTTAAGAATGAAATTAGCGTCTTCTTCAATCTTCCTCAATTCAGTAAATTCATTTCATCTCAATATCCTTTAAGTGGATCTGATTAACCGGTGTGAACCAACGGTTTCCGGTTCCAATTTTTTTTGTCAAACCGATCGATCAGTTCTTTTCGGTTTAGCCTTCTTCGGTTCAGTTCAATCAAATTCAGTCATCCCAATCTCATTTCGTTTCAACTTTGGCAGCAGGAGGACGAGAAGAGAAAACCCAGTCCTCGGTTTGAGTTGGGGAGGAGGTTGAGGCGGAAGCGAAGGATGAGAAGAGCTTCAGGATCTCCACCAACGGGAACATTAATTTTATGGAGGTCTAACGAACACATCTTATCCTCTAACTCCACCAATCTAATCTTTCATCATCTTCTTCCTCTTCCACGGTAAGTAATTCCACATTTTTAATTCTTCTAATTCGTCAGTTTCTGGGTTTAGGCATTGTTGATGTTCTTATGAATTTATTAGATTTAGATCTGAATTTGAGTAATAGGTTTTGGTTAAAAGCATATAATGGCACACAAGAAGAAGATCAGAGAGTACGGGCTTCTTCGGGTCAGCGTTCTCACGGGTTTCTTCTTCGGTGGAGACGAAGGCTCTCTCTCGACGGATATTCTAAACCTTTCGTGTCTCAGCGTCGAGCATACTAATATATCCTCGTTTGAGTCATTCTCCATCACCATCGTCTCTCGACAACAATAAATACATATACTTCCAGTTCTAGTTGATGCCTCCCTTTCCTTTATATAGAAAAGACACAAAGAGGGAGAGAGGTTGTTGTTGGGGAACTTCCAAAAGACGCTAAGGAAGTGTACATGACCATGACAGCTCAGCATTCATGTTCTATCGACGTGTCGGGACCGTGGGTTGTGAGGTACGCATGGCATCCAAGGGAAGTACTGTTTCACTGTTTCTTCCGTATTTGATTCAATTCTATTAGTCAACGTTTTTTTTAAATTTTTGCACGGTGAACCAACTAGTCCGACTAGGTTCGGTTGAATCTAACTGGACAAACCGGGAACCGACCCTCTCACCGGTTCGAAGATCGGGCCGGTTCTAATAACACTACTTGTACCATTATCTTTGCAAAATATTCTCTCTCAATTTAATATATTTAAAGTGCATTATCTCGTTTTAAAAAATATTATGATAATTAAACCTTACGTTCGCCCTCCCTCTAAAGTTCAAGGTAACTAATTTTTATATAAAATTAACTGAATAACTTGTTATGTTATAGTTAAATTCCCAATAATATTATTACTTAATCAGACCTCGATTAGAATCTATATAGGGAGTTTTATCACTCACAACAACTTACCCAAAGATCCGTGTTAGAGTAATGTACTAGGGGTAAGCATGAACCGGTTCATGAACAGTACATTTACCATATATTAAAGAGGTATGGTTTACCGCTCCAGTTTTTGGCCGCTCCAGATTTTGACAAAATTACCATACCTCTTCTGAACCAGTTCAAAAACCGGTTCGGCCGAACCACTTTATATATATTTAAGGGTTAAATACCAAATAGTTATCCGAACTTTGGACGTTTTACAAATAGCTATCTAAACTTTGAATTTTCAACAAAGACTACCAAAACTTTGGACGAAGGTGCAAATAGTTACCTCAACTTTGGCACATGGGGCAAATCTCTACCACCGTTAAATTTTCCGTTAAATAAGGACAGAAAATGACATGTCAGCACATGATTGGTCCATAATTTTAAAAACTATATTATTTTTTTAAAATACTAAAAACCCCAAAAATATTCTTTAAAAAACTAGAAAATTAATACAAAAATAAATAGTTTGTAATATAATTTTTGTAGTGAAAAATATGAAACAAAATTAAAAAAAAACTAATCATTTATTTTTATTTAATAATTTTAATACAAATGTTATATTTAAAACTCTTATTTTTTCTATTAATTTTTCAGTATTTTAAAGAATTTTTCAAATTGCTTTTAGTATTTTCAAAAAAATAATACAGTTTTTGAAATTATGGACCAATCATGTGCTGCCACGTCATTTTCCGTCCATATTTAACGGAGGTATCTATTTACCCCATATGTTAAAGTTTTGGTAGTCATTTTTAAAAATTCAAAGTTCGGGTAGCTATTTGTAAAACATCCAAAGTTCGGGTTGCTACTTCGTATTTAACCCTATATTTAAAAAACTAATATAATAATACATAATAGTATTATGGTTTATGGATTATTTATTATGTATTATGATAATACATAATAAATAATACATAAACCATAATCCTAATCGATAATCTAGAATTCATAAACCATAATCCATAAACCATAATCCATAATCTATAAACCATAATATATAATATATAATTCATTATACTAATGTAGATTGTAAATCATCACCGAACCAACTTTGGTCTAATGGTTTAGAGTATATATTTAAAAATTTAAATATAATATTATATTAAAACCGGTACAAGAAGTGACACGGTTTACCGTTTGTGAACCGGTTTTTTGTACCTTTTTTGAACCACTCATCCTGAAAATTTGAAGTCTTTCTATAGGAAGGTAGCACATAAAACATACCTTGAAATAGCATCTTTTGCCTCAATTGAGTCAACAATAACACCTTCATACCTAATAAGGGAAAACAAAAATTCCACACAAGAGGGAAAAACAATATTAGAAGAAAGACTTCATTAAATAAAACTAATAAAATCAAGTCCAGATAAAATTGCTTACATTGACCAATCCATATGACCATATTGCTCAAGACCTAGAACTTTGATATGACCTCCTATGTCCTCCCACATTGAATGTGTTTCACCATGTTCCACAGAATAGATCTGCAAATCAAGTTAGAATGTAAAACTCAGTATTCTCAGTTTTACTGCTGCTACAACTTTCATATTTATTCCAATAGATTCACCTATGATATGACATAACCTAATAAAACACAAATAAAATTAGGTTGTTCAAAATAACATCAACCCTAAACTTGTAGCCAAGCTTCTTAAAGTTCTTCACCACAGAGTATAACATTAATGATCCTGGATCAATCCTCATGCTGCCCAGGATCTGCGGAAATTAGAAAGAGAGAGGAAACGACTGAAATTGGTGAGACTATAGAAATAGGTAAAGACTTGGAGCAAACTATAAACCCGTTGATGACAAATTGGAGTTATAGCAGTCTTTCCTGACTGACAAATTGGCAGAAACTGTGTTGATGCACCAATTATAGCATCATCACAACATTATTGTTCATTTCATGCTATCCACATATGCCCCGCAAACAAAATGGAGTTGCATTGTATGAAATACATTCAATCAGTGCCATTGTACCAGCTCCAACAAGCACAAAATCAGTATCCAGGAGTAAACAAGGCCAAGCAAGGCAGAGAATGAAATCAGGCACCAATATCAGCATCAAACTGACCAGAGCAAGCCTTGGCAGCCGAATTCCGATCCTCCGCTCAAATCGCAATTTCTGGGTTCGTATCTAGAATCTTGTTCGGAGAAGGAGACGTACCTGGAAGAGCTTGCTGCAGTAGAGAAACGTTGTCAATCGCTGAGGAGAATGAAGAATAAGGAGACAGGTTGATGAAGAACAGCTTCGGTGAATGAAAAGGGTAATAAAGTTATTTTATGTATCTAAATAGTGACTTAACGGTGATTTTTGACGATCGACAGTAGAAAAAACAATTAGTCACATAGCAAAACAAATTAATCACATTTTGAAACATGTGTAACCATTCTTAACATTGGTAAAACATGTGTAACCAATTAAGTAATTAACCCTAGAAGATTTTCGACATCTATAAATTATTTCAATCTCTCACGTTTTTTCTCCCACTCTCTTGGTTCTGTATCTGCAGATCAGAACTCTCTATTTATAGGAGGACTTCTCTTCCACTGCAAGTGAGAAACGTGGGATGCTGGTTGGATGGTGGTGCAACACTTGGGCTGCTCCTTGCATGCTTCACATGGGCTGCTTTTTGGGTGGCTTTCAACAATCACCCGTTCCACCCAAGTGTGTCATACCACGATGTTTGCAAATTGATTCATTCTTAAAATGAATCCGCCTCTTTCTTTGACATGAGAGATTTCTACTATCGAACATGCGCCAATGCACATGACGGTGCTCGGCAATGTACAATAATGATCAAATCCAAACAGTGTTAAAAGTTGATTCCTTTGACGACCTTCGTCAACATATCTGCTGGATTATCTTCAGTGTCAATCTTCTGAAGTTTGATGTCATATTTTTCTAATATTTCACGTACAAAGTGAAATTGAACATCTATCTATTTTGTTTGAGAGTGATAAACTTGATTCTTGGCCAAATGGATTGCACTTTGACTATCACAGTAAATGGTAACCTCTTGCTACTCAAAGCCTAATTCTGTTACCAATCCCTATAACCAAATAGTTTCTTTCACAAAATCTGTTACTAACTGATCCTCCAGCGATAGTGAACACATAACAAGTTGTCGATCAACATTTGTCAAGATTACATGCATAGTCCGAGTCAACATATCCAGTTATTAGACTATTTACACTCTTTTCAAAACTGAATCCAACATCTACAGTACCAACAATATACCGTAGAATCCACTTAGTCCCATGTGAATGGACCTTTCTAGGATTATTTATAAGAGTGACTAACTAAGCTAATGGTGTGGGAGATATCAATTCGTGTACACACCATGACATACATTAAGCTTCCAACAACACTTGCATATAGGACATTCCTCATGTAGTCTCGTTCTTCATCAGTTTTAGGAGACTGCAATGCACTGAGCTTGAAATATGAGGACATAAGAGTACTCACCGTCTTCGTCTTCTAGTCTATGTTGAAGCGTTGCAGTATTCTTTTCAGATACTGCTTCTGAGTAAGATGAATTGTGACTTTCACCCTATCTCTGCTGATCTCCATCCCCAGTATTCTTCGTGATTCTTCTAGATCTTTCATTTTAAACTCATTACTTGACTGATTTTTAAAAGATCTATCTCCCCCTTACTTTTACATGCAATTAACATATCATCTACATATAATAGCAAATAAATGAAAGATCCATCTGCAAATTTTTTGAAATATACACAATGATCGTTTGTCATCACTATTGCCTTCACTTGAATCTTTATGCTTATGTGACTTAAGCACCTCAGATTCGTTGAATGTAACATCTCTATTGATTATTACCATTTTGGACTCTATGTACCAGAGTCTATACCCTTTTACACTGGTATTAAAACCCAAGAATTTTGCTTTCTTGGCTCTAGGATCAAGCTTACTTTTTTAACATGATAGTAAGTAGGACATCCCAAAATGTGTAAAAAATCATAATCAGTATCATCTTTACCTCTCCACATTTCAATGGGTGTCTTCCCATCATTGGCAGCTGAGGGCAGTCGGTTGATGAGGTGGCAGGCATATGTTCTAGCTTCAACCCAAAATTTATTGTTGAGTCCAACAGTCAGCAACATGCTCGCACTTTCTTTAATAAAGTATGATTCATTTATTTTGTCACACCGTTCTGCTGCGGTGTACCTCGTACTGTGAAGTGTCTGATAATTCCCTATTTCTGACATACTTCCATGCAGGGGTCTGACGTGTACTCACCTACATTATCATATCTGAGTCACTTAATCTTCATGTCGGTCTGAGTCTCAACCATTTTCTTCCAATCAATGAAGATTTTCAGCACTTCATATATATTCTTCATCGTATACACCCACACATGACGAGAATAATCATCACCAAAAGTTACAAACCAATGTTTACCTCCCAAAGATGCATTTTGGGTAGGTCCTCAAACATAGGAGTGCACATAGTCAAGAATTCCCTGTGTATTCTGTATTGCGGTTCCAAACTTGATTCGCCCCTGCTTCCCCAATACACAGTGCTCACAGAAAGATAGTTTACCAGTCTTGACACATTTGAGTAAGCCTTGCTTCACCAGTATTTGCAAGATTTTTCTCATGCGTGTCCCATACGCATATGCCAAAGACTGGTGGCGTCGACATCAATCTCATCCACTTTCTCACAGTCTGTAGAAGATCTTCCATCAACAGTACTTCCCTACACAAAGTACAAGTTTCCTTTTCTTAAACCATTCATTTCCATCCAAACTCCCATTAGTATTTTGAGAGTTCCATCTTCAATGGCGATTCTGAATCCCTTTGAATCCAGAGATCCTAGTGAGATGAGATTTTTCCGCAAGTCCAGAACATACCAAACATCTGTTAGAGTCTTAATGTTGCCATCATGAAACTTTAACCGAATGCTACCTATTCCCTGTGTCTTACATCCACTACCATTGCCCATAAGAACTGCTCCACCCTCGATCTTTGTGAAGTCAATAAACCAGTCCCGATTGGGACACATATGATAGGTACATCCAGAATGCATTATCCATTCATTCGAATGACAAATGGATGATGAACTTATCAAGGAAAAATCTGAATCATTTCATCTTTGTCCACGACATTGGTTGTAGTGAGTTAATTCAGTTGTTGTCCCTTTCGGTTTGGCCAATCCATCCTCTAGTGTCCTTTGTTGTGAGAAAAGGCACACTCGTCTCTGACGAGTTTTCTACCAACTGATGAACCACGTCAAGTGGTCCGGGTCTTCAATTGAGAATCATTCTTCTTTCTGGGATGCCTTGATTGTGGTCTCCCTCTTGTTGTTAAAGCTTCACTTGATGTATCTTGTTGTTTCTGCTTATCCCTTTTCCGGTACTCATTACTAATTGCAGGACTAGATACATCGTCGAACTTAATACTTTCCTTCCCATATAGTAGAGTAGTACTTAAATGCTCATGTCTCGGACAAGGAATTTAACAAAAGTAAAGTCTTATCTTCATCTTTGATTTCAACATATAAGTTTAACAGATCATCAAGAATTTGTTGTAACTGTTCAGATGTTTGGACATTGAACTACTTTCACCAAATTGGAATATGAAGAGCTTATTCTTCAAGTGCAAACGTCTCTCAATGCTTTTCTTCATGAACTTACCCTCCAATTTCTGCCAAAGTACATTTACATTTGTCTCTTTCATGACAAAATATGTTTGTTCTTTGATAAGGCATAATCAGATTGTACTACAAGCTTGAGTATTGAGCTTCTTCCAATCCTGATTAGTCACATCATCTGGCTTTCCTTCCAACGCAATATCCAACTCTTGCTGAATCAAGACGTCCATGACTTCATATTGCCACATGTCGAAGTTTCTTGTTCCATCGAATTTCTCAACTTGAAACTTGCCATTTGAAATAGTGGACTGACACTTTGAACTACTAGCATTATCAGAGCTCTCACCTCTTCCCGATCTTTCCATTTGAATTAAAAAAAAATTAGACTCAAAATTTCAAAATTTAACCATACTGATAACTCTGGAATGAGCCAACTAGTTGGAAAGCACTATTTGACCGTAGAAACCGAACTCTGGATGGCTTCGATCAGGCCCAAAATGGATCTTGAAAACAAAGAGTTCAGATCTTTATGGCGCGTGGGAACGCAAGTGATCATTTGTTGAACATCTGTGAGACGCGTGGGGCATGTGACTGACAGCAAACCTTCTAGGGGCGCGTGTGGGCTCCTATCCTCGATTTTTTATTCTGTTTGTGGCAACTGATTCGTATCGACGCGAGGAACATTATGGAGTTGTCAAAAATTGATTTTAAGCAACTTGAATTTTTCGGACAACTCGAACCGAAGCTCTAATACCACTTGTTATGTTTCTCTATCCTGTTCGGAAATCACACAAAACTATTTTAAACTGGTTCGACAAATTGCCTAAGTCCACTGGAGCCTCTTTTATTGAATTTGTTACAAGATTTTCGAAATCTACAAATTCTCTCCAGCTCTCACGTTTTCTTCTCTTACTCTGTTGGTCCTCCATCTGCAAATCATAACTCTCTATTTATAGGAGGAGTTCTCTTCCACTGCAAGTGAGAAACGGTAGTTGTTGGTTGGATGGTGAAGCAACACGTGGGTTGCTTCTTGGGTGGCTTTCAACATGTTGGACGTCTAAGTAGGGTTTTCTTTCCCTTTTTGTTTTTTGGACTGGTCTTGTTCGGCTCATACCTGTTCTATGTTTTGAATTGGGTCAGACGAGTCAACCCAAAAATGAACTGTCACTTTATTTTCCTGACCCGAACCTGGGTCATGTTTGGGTCATTTTCGACTCAGGATTAGAAATTGACAACTCTAACTAAAACCCATCTTGTTCATGTTTTTTTGATAGGTCGATCCCCTGTTCTTCCTCACTGCTAACTATGTAACTCCCGGTGCTCAAGAACACAAGGAAAATAGCTAAGTAAAACTCTGGATCAAGGAAGCACAGCGTCATCTGTGCGAAATCATCAAATTTGGAAAATCACAGGCAAGGAAATGCAAGTTCAAGCTTTGTAATTCTTAGTGTTGCGTACTTTTTGTTTGTTTCTCTTAATTTTCACCACCCCTTGGCAAGGAAGAACCTTAATATGTTCTCTAAGCTGTTGTGCTTGAATTTAGTGGGAATGTTAGATTCTTGTGATGTGCTACATATCCTGATTGAATTGGACAAAATGTTTGGATTATCTTGCGATATATACTTATTGAGTTTCTACCCGTTTCTACAAGAGATTTAGACTTATATCCATGACGAAGCTCGCTTGATATCATTCTTTCCAAAAAAAATCATCTATTAGAGATTCGAAAATCATCGTTTTTTGACATTCTTATGCAAATTTTAATTCATCTTTCATGGCACGTTCTTTTCACAAAAAAGAAAAGGAATTCGGCTTACGGATTCCATAAAAAGTTGTTCTTTTCGCGAAATTGGAAAATTTTGGCTTAGACATTTCGGGTGGGGTAGGCTTAGACATTCCGTAAGAAAACCTCAGAATTCCTAAGATTAGAAGGCAAGGAATCTGGAATAGGAGTGGAAATCACTGTTTTGCCCTTATATACATTTTATATGGACATTCTTATCCCTCCGCGTTTTAAACTGAATGTCCAGCTCCCTAGACTTCCTGAAGCTCTCGTGCTCCTCTGCTCCCCTGCTCTTCACAGAGCTCTAGCTCCATCTCCCCTGCTCTTCACAGAACAACCCTCTTCGATTCCAATCCTCACTCCTCAGGTACCCAATCTCGTGTTCTTTTGGATTTCCCATCAAGATCGAACCCAAAAATCAAGTTTTCTGGGTTCGATCGAACCCGTTTCTGATTTCGTGTGGGTGCAGTACAGGAGCAGTACCACTAGGAGGATTGGGTACGAAGAGTGGAAGCATGGAACTGATTACATCAATGATAGTGAGGATGAAGAAGTCATAAGCGTCGGTCGCTTCACTAGCAGCACCAGCAGATCCTGGTTAGGCTTAATTTATGGGTTTCAATTTATTTCTTAATTTCTTAGCTATCTTATATATGAAATTAGGCAAGTTCTTGCTGGTCACTATTGAATTGAACTATGGGATGGCTTAACCATGAACAATCTTCATTTTTTTTTCATTAATGAGTTTGGCTAAACCTTGTTGCTCATCGATAGATTGTAGACTTGTAGTTTGATTCGTTATGTTGCACTAGTAATATGGAAGTGGATGGTTGGAGAGCTTAGTTATTGTTGCATTAATTGACCCGTTTGTTCATACTTAAAAGATGTTTCGCATAAAATTCTAATCAACAACCTTTTATGACGAAAATTGTGTACTTATAAGTACCTCCCAACTGCTTAGGGTTTTTCTTTTCGAAATGATAAGCTTATTTTGATGTAAGTAGATGCAGAAATGTCGATTACATGTTCTGAGCACCTAATAGTGAAAATTAAAATCATATATTAACCGCACTCCATTTTGCTAAATCCTCCATTTTACATCCTTCACATTTTTTGTCATACTAACATGATCTGACATTGACTTTGTTCTCGAAAATGCATTTTTTCTTATCAAGAGGAATACGAATGAGGTGACGAGCTCGTGAAATTGAACTGCCACCATGGACTGAAGTTGCAGTTCTCTTGTAGAATCCCGAGTTTTATGTAGTGAGAAGAAATAAGGTTGTGAAAGATGTTGAATGAGAAGAAATGTTGAGTTGTGTTAATTTATACCCTCTGTTTTGATATCTTGTCTCCATTAGTTGTAATGAAATAAATTATATTTGAAATATTATATTTCGGCTAGAGTGATTAATGATATTATGGTTCGAAATATTATATTTTGGCTAGTGTGATTAATGATATTATGGCCCAGAATATTATATTTCGGCTAGTGTGATTAATGATATTATGGTTCGGGTAAATATAAATTTAATGGATCGTGGGAAAAAAATGAATTTAGATTATAATGGACATTAATTAAACTATTTACTAAAATATAAGTAAAGGGGTTTACATTTAAAATTAAATAAATAAATTATTTAAAAAAGTTTTTTTAAACTATTAGTAAATTATATTGAAGTTTTTATTATTATTATTTTTTAAAATTAATTAATATAAATTATATACTAAACATATACAAGGAGGGGCAAATATGTCATTTTACCACATTCCATTCCCTTTCCATATACAATTCCATCAAAGAAATAACAGAATTCCTTATTCCATTGTATTCCATTTTACCAAAGAAACAACTTCATATTTTTACCTCTTATTCCCTATTCCGCATTCATTATTCTGAATTTCGTGAAAGAAACGCCCCGTCAGAAAGATTCTTTCCTGCCTTCTTGCGTGAAGGTGGATACTGAGATAACCACCATCTTTCTTTTCCTACTTCTTTATGATATTACTTAGAAGCAGAATATGTTTTTTTTTTCTTCTTCTTCTCAACAACCTTCTGAAACCCTGATCCTCCTCCACCTCATCGAACAATGGGAATTTGCAAATTCTTATGGACGGGAAAAACCCTAAATTGACAAGCATCTGCTTCGGAAAGTCAAATGAGATTCAACGCTTATCATTCTTTGTTTTGCGGTTTAGGGTATTCGTATTACGTTTGTTCATTACAAAATTTGTTAAATATGGAATTGAAATTTTGAAAAGTCTTAAACTAATTAAAGGAATTGTTATTCCGAAATAAAAGAAAAAATAGGACAAAAATAATAAAATTTATTTCAAATATTTTAATTAATTATGAAAATAGGTAAATCTAAATATATTCTCATAATTAATTTGATGTTTTTAATTTAATTTAAACTTCTAATATATTATATTTTTTTAAATAATTTATTCTAAATTTTCTAATATATTATATATCTAATTTAATTGTAATGTATTCTAAAAATTCTAATGAACTATAATTTTAATTTAATTTTTGTTTTAGTAATTGTATTTTACAGTACCTAATAATTTTTTTTTTAATTAACATATTTTTTATAATTTAATTTACTTATGTATTAAACATATTAAGTTAATAATATATATTATTATTTTATTTAATTCTCTTTTATTTTCATAAGTTATTTTATCAATTAATCGTTAAACTTCGTATTTTTATTCTATTTTAAATTATCAACCAAACAACTTTATATTTTAATTTTTTATTTCTTGCCCTATTCCGATACAGCGGAAACTGTATCCGCTCCGTGGAGCCCAAGCTTGACGACCATGTCTTGACCAGGACATCAAGAAGCCCACACAAAACATCTCTGTGGTGGCTAAGATGGTCGAGGTGGTTAATCGGTGGAACTGCATGGATACCCCCACTAGACAAGCTCCAGTTTCTGCTTAACACCACTCACATCGTCCAACGTCATCAAAGAGACGAATTTTGCCCCAGGTCTCTTCTGTTTGGCCAAGGGGCAGCAGACATGGATCGTCCCCAACAGGGAGTCCTCTGTTGTGTTGGAAAAGTGGGATATAGCGTAAATTTAGTTGATTGTTGAAATGGCGTCACAAATTTAGTAAAGGCAAAGTTTTAATTGGCAAGGTTCAAAACTATGCATAGTTTCTGAATGAGTTTTACTGCATATACAAGTATAACAACTTGTTTGGTTTGTATTCCCATGTTTGATTTGCAGAATTGGTGAAGAATGGAACACCAGAATTAGAAATAGTTATCTTTACTTTTGGTTCGGATAATCCAGGAATACAAAATAGAAAAATTTACTAAATTACCCTTAGCCTTACTAACTAATTACAGCAATACCTTATTTTTTATTAAAAAAAATCCATGTTTCATTTAGTTTAATTAATCTTTTTTATAATTTAATTTAATCTTGTTTTAATAATTAAAATTAATTAATATAATTAATTGTATAAGCTATTTGTCTTATATATTATACATATTGAAATAAATAGTATATATATATATATATATATATATATATATATATCTTTTAACCTTATTTTATTCCATTTTCATATACCATTTCAACTATCAAACATTATAATTCTATATTTCATTTCAATCAACCAACTAAATATCATATTATTATCTCATACTCCCTATTTCTTATTCTCTCAATTAAACACTGTAAATAGTTTATAGAAGTGTAAAATTTGGGTTAAATACTTTTTTGGTTTATTTATGTTTGTTTAATGTTACCTTTTAGTCATAAAGATATTAAGTATTTCATCATGGTTCAAAAAGATACACCCTACCATTCATGAAAATCCCGCTTAATGCTCCTCCCGCTTAATGCTCCTCCAATGTGAGATATATGGAAAGCATAGTTATCAGAATCGGACCGGACTGGCGGTTCGATCGGGTCCGACCAGGAACCAGACCCCTGTTCGGTTTAGTTCAGTTAAAAGACCGTTTTACAAATGAACAGTGTTTGAACCATATTAAATCGAGCGATATTTAGAAAACTGATCGGTTTCCGGTTCACTTTTTAGCTGAGTTTTGTTGGTTTTCGTTTTTTTCGGACGGTTTTGTTTTTGGGGGGGGGTCCGTTTTTTGGTTATGCACAAACCAATCGGCTTAACCCAATTGGTTAAACCGGTTCACTACTATTGTGTATTGTGTTTGACAATTGAGAGTAATGTGTGTTTGATATTGAAACTATGTAGTTTGTGTGTGTGTGAGACTATGTAGTTTGCGGTAATTATGTTTGTGTTTGAGACTATGTATGTATTTTAATTTTTAATTTTTTTCCCTTTGTGAACAGTGAAGTGCACACTGAACCAGGTTGGATCGAGTTGAACCGGTCGAACCGTGAACCGACCCCCTCGCCGGTTCGAAGGTCGGTCCGATTCTGATAACTATGATGGAAAGTATTAAAGTGACACACGGTAAGCATTGGACAAGACAATAGGGTTTCTCTACTATTACTCTTTTATTAAGGAATATTATCTTCTTATACTTATATTCATTTAAGTATAAGAGTAGACCCAGATAAATACCTCAACTCATCCCTTTTGCAGGTGCCACATCAACTACAACAGCTAGTTTAAACACCTGATTTTGGCTCGAGTCAAAATACAGTATGCGAGGAACCGAGCCGAGAAAATCAACCTTAGCCCCCAAACCCCAAACCCTAAACTAGATGTTTGGTAAAAAGAAGAATCTTCTCCTTTGAGAATAATAAAAAATGGAAAGTGTTTAATTGGAACATGAAAACGTAACTGAATTGGTCCTAGTTACTCTTCAGGACGGAGTGGAAGAGGGGAGAAGATTCTCGAACGAGGAAAAGGACCCAATGACTTCGAAAGAATTGAACGAGGAGCCGTATGAGGTGAAATATTTTAGCCATTTGCATCAAGCTCAAACTCCCTTCTTGCATACGGGCCCCTCCGGAAGCACACACTAGAATAAGAGGTAAAAATTGATTGCTAGCATATTCGATCAAACAGGTGATTCTCTCGTCGACTACGGATCCCATGCTACCCCCCATAAACTGAAAATCCATAATTCCAATTGCTACGGGAATACCGTTTAGTTGACTTGTGCCCGATCTAGGCAAGTGTTCGGATCTATTATGACATAGCCATGAGGCGCTCAACGTACCGTTTTAATCTTATAAAAGCTTTTTCGGGCTTTGAATGGATGAAAAAACATTTTTTTGGTGCAATCTAGTGTAGTAATATCGAAATTAAAAGTCCCTAGATATCGCTATGTCTTCCATTCCATATTTTGAGTCATTTGAAAGTGAGTTTGAATAGCGGAACAGAAAAAAAAAAAAAAAAAAAGATATTCTCTACTCTATCTGCGTATCATTTCTACCCCCCAAATACCAGACGAAATAAAAAATGGATCTTCGAAAGGAAAAGATATAATGAAATTCTTTGGTTGTGTTTCCCCACTAAATGAGTCGTTTTATTTGACTGATGGTTCCATATTCGAAGTTGCGATCGGATCGATTCATTAAAAAGAATCAATTCAATACATTTCTTATGTACCAATGGGTGCTATATTGGATTTGAATCAGATTTCGGATCCATCTATATTGATTGACTGCCTCCACTATGTTGTTGCTAGCAAATACCACTCTTTTTTGTTTTGGATCTTCCAAATCATTCCCGCAGGAGATCTGGACCCACCTTTTTCTGATTCTTCGATAAAAGGATTCATTCCCCAAACACTAACCTCAAACCCTAAAAAAAACTAGACCCTAAACCCTAACCTCAAACCCTAAAAAAAACTAGACCCTAAACCCTAACCTTAAACCCCAAGCCCTAAACCTTAAACCCTAAACCTTAAACCCTAAACCTTAACCTTAAACCCAAAACCCTAAAAAAAATCCTAAAGCAAATCTCAAAGCCCAAACCCTACTCTAAATCTTAAACCCCAATACCCTAAACCCTAAACTTTAAAGACCCACCAATTTCCCCAAAAGTCTTCCTAATTGCCATCCTCTTTGCCCATTTGATCATTTTTGCTCACCCACCATCATCGTTTGACCAAATCTTCTCAATGACACAAAAAATCATCCCAATTGGCAATCACCTTTTCCCAACTACTATCACCTTTGCCATATACTATATATTGTCCATGCTTTACCACCTACTTTGAGAAGGAAAACTATACAAAATTAAGGAATCCACAACAATTCAAAATGTGGAGGAAAAACTGAAGGCAACTTGGAGGAAAGCTTGTCGTGAGCTTTGGCCAAGGAGGGAAGAAAATGAAAGAAAGGAAAAGAAAAGAAAATAAAAAAGAAAAGAGAAAAAAAAAAATTCAAAGTGAGGATTTGAGTGAAAGTGAGTGAAATAATTAGAGAAAAATTGAGTGAAAAAAAAATCGGTGATTATCGATTTCGGTTCGTCGTGAGGTATATAAACTTCGAATAACTTAGGTATATCTGCTCTCGTACTCAATGTTTGTATGTCCTAATGTGAATAAAGTTCGTGTTATCGATATTAACTGTTAAAATCTATATTTCGTATAAGAATCGTATTCGATTTTAAGTTTGGTGTAACTTTGGGGTCATTTTAAACATTTGTGAAAGTTATGGGGTTGTTTCGTTAAAAAAATAATATTTTCGAAAATGACTTAGGTCATTCCCAAATTTTGATGAAGGTTAGAACTCGATCCTTAGACTCTCGGGTCATTTTGGGACTTTACCGAGTGTTATAAACTAAACAAGAAATATTTTGGGTCATTTTTGCAAATTTTTTTAAAACAATTCTAAATCAGATCGAAATTTTAAATAATTAAATTTTGGTCCTTAAACTTTTCTGGACATCCCTTTACTTCTCAAGGTGTCACAAATTAGTCCAATGTGTTTCGTATTTTCAAGATCATTCGTGTATGTTTGACACGTTTAAAATGACCCCAAAGTTAAACATTTTTTTTGGCACGATTAACTATATTCTTCTCTTGTTTATTTATTTTAAGTTAAATCGAAAAATAAAAATAAAAAATACTTGTATATTGTTAATTAAAAAAACGTTCATGTAATCTTTTGGGTCAAGCATGATCAAGATTGAACAGAAGTTTGGTTGCCTATGATGTCGGAAGAAGTCATCAATGATGTTCCGATCACTCCCCGACAGCTCTCCAAAGCTCGAAGAAGTATCCCGTTCTGGCTGAGAAAGCTTTTTCGAGGATAAAAAGAGAGAAAGGAAAAATTGAAACAGAGGGCTGAAAGAAGATATGAACTCTGGAATGCAAATGAATTGAGTGCGTAAAAGACTAAATGCTAAAGTTCAGCCTTTTTAGCCAAAACGAAGGAAACCGAACGGGCATGTAAGAAACGGCTCAGATAATGATTACACCCTTTTGGGTAAAACCGAAGTAATGTCAGAATTCCAAGGGTTACATCGGGGAGACAAAAGGTTGGAACGACACGAAAAACCTGTGAGTCTGCCCACTGGTTACGGAAGACAAAGAGACAGACATGCCTCAAAAGTCCTCTCGACTTTCGCTAACTGTCCATTCATTAAAATGTTCGAAATCTTACACAAAAAAAAAGGGTGATTGCCAAAAGCTATACCAGACCTCTCCTAACACCCTCGCAACGATAGTGTTCGCCCAAAGAGTGAAGAATGAGCATCCATAAACCCTGGAAACCCAAAGCGTTCGCCTAATGGGGTAAGGTATCACACATTCCGAAAAACTCTACGCAACCAAAATCGTTTGCCAAATGATACAGAGCATCAAAAGGCACAAATAGCAGATAAGGAAAGCAAAGATCCAGTCCAAAAGTCACTATCTTAAACCCTATCACAGAATCAAGCTCGACCGAAGAAACTTCACTCAAGCTTCGGGGGCAAATGTTGGGTATTGATAGTGACGACCCAATATGGGAAAGGCCTCGAAGGCCCAATAAATTTGCAGGGGGTGAAACCCATACCATTTAAACAAGGCCAACCCACAGTAAGGTTACTCTGGCCCTCATAAAGTGGTCCAGTATCGAATCCCAACTAAAGTGGACGCCAAAGTGCCACTTCAGGTCACCATTGGCCAAGGCCAAAGCCTCCCACTGCTCGCCATGGGAGTGCTCGCCAAGGCAATGCCCAGGGAGTTCTCGCCAACAATCAAGGTCGCAGCCATAGGAGTGCTCGCCATAGGAGTGCTCGTCATAGCAGTGCTCGCCTTGAAGAGAGCCTTGCCTCTCTCCTCTGGTCTCACCAACCGTTAATAAGGATATAGCCACGATATCCAGCATATCTCGGGCACATATTCACTAAAGATTAGATACGGTAACTGCAATATCTCACCGTAACCGCAATATCTACTATCTAAATCTTCAACAACACAATATTCACGAAGATATACAGTTACCTTATACGGTTTGGTATCTCCTACTCTATAAATACCTTTGCTTTACATACATTCAATACGTTTTGAGCTATATACACACATATACTCATTTAAGCATCGGAGAGGGACCCAGAGACACCCTCTCTATTGCGATCCCCTTCTTGCAGGTTCATCGGAGCTCAGGCGAAAGCGCGCGATCACCATCTCCTTGGCATTCAATTCATTGCCAGATCAGCATTCGGGAAATCACGATCCAACAGAAGTCAGCTCAACAACTGTAGATGGAAGTTTGACCCATTATGTAAATGTGTTTTGGCCCTACATCATGACATGTATATATTTGGGCCTTTTGAATTATATATTTCAGACTTTTGTAAATGTAATACGAAGTTTACTAATAAAATTTACATTCTTGCACTTAAATTGCATTTTTCTAAATAAAATGTAAGTTTCATTGAATAATTCAGACGAAAGCCGAGGAGGATAAAAAGATTTTCAAAAAGATTTTAACAAAGGCCGTCATTCTAGCAATGTGGGGGCACATTGGAGAAATGTGGGGGCAACGTAGCTGAATTGAATGACACACTTGAATAATTCAGACGAAAGTCGAGGCGGATAAAAAGATTTTCAAAATGCATGTCCTCGACCTTCCTTCGAACCAAGGAACAAGCAACAAATTCACTCAATAAGTTGCGTCGTCCTGTGAAACGTGTTAAGAACTACACTTCGATTGGCCAAATCCTTTTAAAGTATTTTTGAAAAACATGCAATGAACACAATCAAAGTCTACGAATGGAATGAACAGAACATGCAAACTTTTCAAAACCAATCATGCGTGATCAATTGTCTATTCATCCTTTTTACTATGGTATTTTGAACTTAGGTTTCCGGGAACCCATGTAACATTCGACAACTCCAACATCTGAAGAACACAAAGGGAACCATGATTCACGTGAATTTTGTTTCCTTGCGAAAATCCAAGAAACATCCAAGTGAAGTAATCTCAGAACAGTACGTATTAGTGTACGAGACCGACTGTATAGAAATACATGTTAGTAATGTTTATCATGGAGAACGAACAATCGCTATCGATGATTTGGTTGCTATTGGAGGAACTTTATGTGTTGCAATTCTGTTGGAATATTGCAATTCACTTAATCAAGATAGGTGACCTCGTGTAGTTGGCATTGTTCAAGAATCAAATTGAAGTTGTCCTCTCTCTAGCTTGTTCTCAAGATTTCTCAACCAAGTTCGCCCGGATATCCTCTGTAGCTTCCATGGTTGGTAACGCGGAAAGACAGTTGAAACTACTTTTTGAGGAGTCTACCATTATAGAGACTGTTGATCAGCGGTTTAGTGTATGTTCTTCTGATTTATCCTCGGGAAACCATCACCAGAACGCAGACGATATACCTCGAGAGATTTATTACATAAACCGAAGGACCCCAGATTAACAGCATGTATTCTAATTAAGCTACGGTCAAACATGAGAGACAGATGCAATTAATAAGGTTCTTCAGGATAAACGGTACTTGTGGAATACTTCCCTAAATGTTACTGTATTCTTCGATGGAGCTCAAATAATTTGTACCCGCTGTGAGGAAGCCGACGGGAAGCACTGTTGAACCGAATGGAGGAGCTGCGGCGGCAAGCAGAAAAATGAAGATTGACAAATTTTCAATTTCACTTAAAATTATAACGCCTGGTCTGTTCAACATGGTATCAGAGACATAATTCTCGATCAAGCAACATATCGATCATCTCTTCCTTTTCATCATCATCATCTACAAACTAACCCAAATCATATTGCAATTTGGAACACAAAATAAGCAGATACCAAATTGTATCAATTCCTGAATGCAGTGAGTGACGAGTATGATCAGGGAAAACAAGATTTATTCGAGAAAATCTGTTATCAAAGGTGGAATTCGTTTATGCAACTATCCGATCAAATAGGGACCATAGACAAGTAATGGGTGTCGCAGAAAGGAGGGTTGTCGAGGTTCCCAACACCAAAATCGAGTCTGGCTTCTATGTTACACTTCGCTCAGAGGAAGTGGCAATTAGAGTCAAACTGACCCTTGCCACCAAGCCACAATCGGTCACCGGAAGAGAGAATGCTATTTTTGGCAGACTCAATAAGATGAGGAAAATACCTCCCTAACGTTAGATAGAGTTGAAGCATAGGCGGCTTAAATAGAGCTGAAGAGACTTCGTTGTTGACGCGTGAAGGGTAGATGTCGTTGTCGACACATGTAGCAGTGAGGCGCCGTTGTTGACGCATGCAGACAGCAGGAGAGACGTCATTGTTGACGCCATTATTAACAGAGGTGTCTCGCGGTGGCGGCGATCGTAAGAGCAGGAGATGTAGCCACTACGAGAAGTATCGTCACAACGAGGCGAAGTCCTTCCAACTTATCGTATTTCCCGAAGAGTGTAGAAGCCCATGGAAGAACAACAACATCTGTATCGGCAACGTAAATAGATCAGCAATCACTCAGTGTTCTTATTTGCTTCCTTGCAGACAAAAAAATTGACAATGCTCACCCTCATGAGTAAAATCTCTCTGAGAAACAAAAAAAACTGTCAGTGGACATCAAAATCAAATAGGTATTAGCCGATTGTTGTATAATCAAAAAATCAGACGATTAGATGTGGTTCAGTCATATAAAAAGGTAGTCGGAGTACGGAGAGTTCTCAGAGAACGCCACAAGAAAATGGTCGAAGGTCATGCAAGGAATGACTTGCAATTATTTTCCCAGTGGGCAGACTTTGTACAAATGATCATTCACTGATGCCCATTTGAGATGCGTGAATGCTGAATAAGATGAACATCTAATGGAAGAAATTCATGAAGATTTTTCCGGACCACAATTGAACGTGCAAGACTTGGATACTTTTGGCTGACTATGTGAGATACGTCCAACATCGTCGCCTCTGTCAAGTGTACTCGGACCAAATCTTCGCGCCACTGCACGAGCTCTATCCCATGACTTCCCTATGGCCTTTTTCAATATGGGGCATCGATGTAATCGACATGATTTCTCCAAAGGCGCCCAACGGTCATCAATTCATATTGATGGCAATCGATTACTTCACCAAGTGGGTAGAGGCTATCACCCTGACGTCAATAACAACAAAGGCAATCGAATGTTTCATTAGATAGGACATCATCATGCCTCATGGGGTGCCGAAGTTGAATATCACTAGCAATGCCAAAAATCTGAATAACAAGTTAGTCAATGGGTTGTGTTACCAATTTAAGATCAAGCATAAAAAGTCATCTCCATATCGCCCACAAATGAATGGTGCAGTGGATGCAACAAATAAAGGACTGATACGACAAGCTGCCTTGCGCACTCATGGCATACAGGACCTCAATACGGACATCAACAGGGGCAACCCCATTCTCCCTTATTTGCGGGATCAAAGTCGTGTTGCCAATTAAAGTAAATTTCCCGTCAGCTAAGATTCTCGTTGAGACAGAGATGGACAAGTCAGAGGGGGCGAGATGCAGATACGAGCAATTGAACCTTATGATAAATGGAAACTCATTGCGATGTGCCACGGGCAATGGTACCAACAACGCATGACTCATGCATTTAATAAAAAGATGTGCCCAAGAGAAATACAAGAGGGCAATCTATTTCAAACAAAATCGAGTCAATCCAGACTCTCGGGGCAACTTTGTGCCTAAGTATGAAGGGTATTTTTGTCGTCAAAGATGTTTTCAGCGGAGGAACCATGATCATCACCAACATGTACAACCAAGAACACCCCATTTCGATCAATATGGATGCAGTCAAAAAATCTTTAAAGAGCTCGTAACCAGAAAGCGAGCCCCCAAAAGTGAGAAAATTCCCGCTAAATAAAAAACCTGAAAGGGTCGTTTAGGCAAAATTTAAGGAAGAGGGGCATGATTAAAAATCCCAAAAAATGTGATCATGGCAAAAGGAAAGGAATCAAATCTCTGCTATACTGAAAACCCAAAAGGGCGACCTAGACAAAAATTAAAAGAACCGAGAGTTGTGCTAAAAAAATCGAAAACAATTACTGTAGCAAAAGGTAAGGAAATCGAGAGATAAAAAAAAAATAAAGAGCTCGAAACCAGAAAGCGGACTTCCAAAAGTGAGATAAACTTCTCGCTAAATGGAAAACACAAAAGGGCGGTTTAGGCAAAATTTAGGGAAGAGACGAATTATTAAAATTTCCTAAAAAGGACGATCATGGCAAAAGGAAATGAATAAAATCCTCTCTAGGTTGAAAATCTGAAACGGCGACCTTGGCAAAACAAAATTAGGGGAACCGAGAGGTGTGGTAAAAAATCGAGAAAAAAAAATCATTGTAGCAAAAGGTAAGGAATCGAGACAAAAGAAAGTACTCAAAAGTGGACGACAGTGTTTTGAGATGCCTCGACAACTTGCATGGATACACCTTGTGTACGTACAATGAATAGCTTTAGGGACCTCCATTAAGAAGAAGTCCAAAGTCGATTAATGAGAAAACAGACCGAGAAGTCCGCACAAGCAGTCGGACATCGCGACCGGTTTTTTTTTAGCTCTAAGTGAATTACAATCCGACAAAAAGAGTCTTTAGGTGCTCAATATCCGCAAGTCATCCTCGACAACCAGGACTTGTAGTTATCCAGCTTCTAGGAGTCACAAGCCGACAAGCGGAGTCTTTTGCTCCTCAACCTCCGCAAGTCATCCTCGACAACCAGGACATGTAATTATTCAACTTCTGGGAGTCGCAAGCCGACAAGCGGAGTCTTTAGGTGCTCAACCTCCACAAGTCATATCTCGGCGACTAGAACCTGTAGTTATCTAGCTTCGGTGAAGTCACAAGCCAACAACTGGAGCCTTTAGGTATTCAGCCTCCGCAAGTCATTCTCGACGACCAGTACTTGTAGTTATCCAGCTTATAGGAGTCACAAGACAACGAGCGGAGCCTCCAGGTGTTCAACCTACACAAGTCATTCTCGACGACCAGGACCTATAGTTATCCAGCTTCTAGGAGTCACAAGCCAACGAGCGAAGCCTTTAGGAGTTCATCCTCTCCAAGTCATCCTCGACAACCAAGACCTGTAGTTATCCAGCTTCTGGAGTCACAAGCCAACGAGAGAAGCCTCCATCTGTTTAACCTCCGCAAGTCATTCTCGACGACCATGACTTGTAGTTATCCAGCTTCTGGAAGTCACAATACGAAGAGAAGCCTTTAGGTGTTCACCCTCCGCAAGTCATCCCCAACGATTCACAAGTCGATGAGCAGAGCCTTTAGGTGTCCAGCCTCCGCAAGTCATCCCCAACATGTCATCTTCCACGATCAAGACCTGTAGTTATCCAACATCTGGAGTCACAAGCCAACGAACGGGGCCTTGAGGTGCTCAACCCTCGTAAGTCACCCTCAATGATGCTTTTGGACAAAAAACTCCTCATTCTCCAACTCCTTGATGACAAAAAACAAATTCCTCGACAACAAGTACCTGCAGATGTCCAACTTCTGGGAGTCACAAGCTTATGAGCGTTTATCATCGTCAACAATCGGGACTTGTAGATGTCCAATTTCTGAAAGTTGCACTATGATGTTTGTCTACTATGAAAATAAAGATGACCCAAAATCAGTTATTTGTATTTGAACACACACTCATGAGATCACTTCCATGAGTGGATGTTCAAATAGGGTCAACTATAAATACCTCATTTTGGCTCGGGGTAAAAATACCATACGCGAGGAACTGAGCCAAGAAAATCGGCCTAACCCCAAAACCTCAAACCCTAAACCCTAAACAAACTAAATCCTAAACCCCAAACCCTAAACTGTAAACCCTAAACCTTAACCTTAAACCCAAAACCTTAAACCCTTAAACCTAAAAAAAAACTAAACCCTAAACCAAACCTTAAACCCCAAACCCTAAACCCTTAAACTCATAAACCCTTACCCCCTAAACCCCCTAAACTACAACCAAGACCTACCAATTGCCCCAAAAATCTTCCCAATTGCCATCCCATTTTCCCATTTGATCACTTTTGCTCACCCACCATCATCTTTTGACCAAATCCTCCCAATGACACCAACAGTCCTCCCAATTGCCAATTACCTTTGCCCAATTGCCAATCATCTTTTCCCAATTGCTATCACCTTTTCCATCCACTATGTATTATCCATGCATTATCACCCACTTGGAGGAGAAAAACTCTACAAAAGTAAGGAAGCCACGACAATTCAAAACGGGGAGGAAAAACTGAAAGGAGATTGGAAGAAAGCTTGTTGTAAGCTTCGTCCAAGGAGGAAAGAAAAGGACAGAAATGAAAAGAAAAAAGAGAGAAAAAATCAAAGTGAGGATTTGAGTGATAGTGAGTGAAGAAAATATAGAGAAATTAAGTGAAGAAAATCGGTGATTATCGGTCTCGGTTCCTCGTGACGTATATAAACTCCAAATAACTTAGGTATATTTCCTCTCGTACTCAATATTTGTATGTCCTAATGTGAATAAAGTTTGTGATATCGATATTAGGTGTTAATAGTTATATTTCATATAAGAATCGTATTCGATTTTAAGTTCAGTATAACTTTGGGGTCATTTTAAACATTTATGAAAGTTATGGGGGTTGTTTCGTTAAGAATGTAATATTTTCGAAAATGACTTAGGTCATTCCCAAATTTTGATGAAGGCTACAACTCGGTCCTTGGCTCTCAAGTCATTTTGGGACTTTCCGAGTGTTATAAACCAAACTAGAAAGGTTTTGGGTCATTTTTGCAATTTTAAAAGATTTTTCCAAATCATCTTGAAATTTTAAATAATTGTATCTTGGTCCCTAAACTTTTCTGGACATCCTTTTACTTCTCAAGGTGTCACAAATTAGTCCAATGTGCTTCGTATTTTCATGATCATTCGTGTATATTTGACACGTTTAAAATGACTCCAAAGTTAAACTTTGTTTTTAGCACGATTAACTTTATTCTCCTCTTGTTTATTTATTTTAAGTTACTTCGAAAAAAAATAAAAAATGATTGTATATTGTTAATTAAAAAATGTTCATGTAATCTTTTTGGCCAAGCATGATCAAAACGCGTAATTCAGGTAAATTGGTAAAATATATTCAAAAGCAAACTAAAGTACCGAAAAGGCGGATTATGAGCTCGGGAGCTCTTTAGACGTAATCAAACCCCCAAACTCAATCATCTAGATGTAGACATTTCCAAGCCCTAGTATGTTAACTTCATCTACCCTAAGCAAATTTTAGGATTCCGATTAGCCTTTAACTAATCGGTGGTCACTCTTTTATTTTTTTTGCTCTAGTTGATTACCCCGTCGCTCGCCAGGACCCGACATTTTTCGAGCGAAAGAAATAAAAAAAATAATTTTAAAAAAAATCGGGGAAAGTAGGATTCGACGTCCGACGGCTAGGATAAACCTTTGGTAATCGAAATCATCTCACAACAAGTTAGGTGTAGGTATTGTGTACCAACATACGAGTTTTCCACCCATTCTATCTACATATTCTTCCCTTCTGAAAATGCATGAGACTTTTGGGCAGGTTGATGCTTCCATGAATCTCTACAACTCAATGACCAATGCAGGTCTGAAATCAGGTTTAAGCACTTGCTAGTAAACAACTCTTCGACATGGCAGCCAAGATACTGCTATAATTGAAAGCCATGGGATTTTCACGTCAATGTCAGCACCAACGATGTCTTCATCGTCTACATAAAGTACGAATCAATCGACATTGCTTTACAGTAGCTTCAGTTCATGGGTTCGTCCAAGGTATCAACGAGCAACTTCCTTATCAGAAAACTTTAAATATTGCATGATCAACAAGTTATACAAGCCCGCCAAGCCTCTGCTCGAAACCTATATTGGGTCCGCCTCTAGTCGATTTCATTCTCTGCACTTTTATTCTTGGATACCTTATACCGTGTCAGGACGATAATCAAGAACGACACACAATGTCAATTCTCGGTGCGACCAAACATAAGGGGTGTTCATTCATGTGTGGTCTCTTCATCGGATAAAGCAACGAAAGCAGGTTGTTTTGTCTCTCGTGAGAGGGTTTTTATGGTATGACATTGATTGCACAATGGAGGAAAGGGCGGAAAGGTACTTTGTGAATATCCTTCTCAACTACCTCATTCTGATGGGTCAAATTAACCGTGCGCAGTGCGTGAGGAAATTCGAGTACGAGAACAAGCTTTTCCCGAGAGTAATCATCTTTGACCAGCATATCGCGTGGTCCCTCGATGTTCAGAACTTGAGTATAGTTTCTAAAATTAGTATGATATGTAAATTAGTTGGCTTTGAGAGTTTGTGTAGGCTAAATAAATTATGATGTTTGGGGCAACTTGTATTTTTGGGTTTTGGATCGAAAATCCACCTGGAGTCATTTGTTAGAGTCTGCGTAATTATAGGGTAGTTATGCGACAAGTCGAATAGGTGTACTCGCGAGGAACAGTGGGGGTGTACTCGTGAAAATCCATCTGGAGTCGTTTGTCGTCGTCCAAGGACATTTGAAACTCAATGCGTAAGAAAATTTCAGGATCTGCTAGAGTAAAGAGGGCACAACTAAATGCCTTACGAAGGGAGTTGGCCCTTCTTCAAATTACGAAAGGAGAGAATGCAATTTCTTATTGTTCTAGAACGATGGATATCTGTAGCAAGATGAGGTTTCATGGAGAAACTATTTTTGATACTTCAATAATGGAGAAGATACTAAGATCACTTAGTCCAAAATTTGATTACGAGGTTTGTTGAATTGAGGAATCTAAAGACACTGAACATCTAAGCTTAGATGAACTTTAGAGTTCATTGGTCGTACATTAACAGAAAATGTATTGTAGTACAACTTTTGAAGATCATGCATTAAACGCCTCAGCAAAGATCGCCCTTCAAACATCCACCTCAACTCAAACAACATAGGGAGAGGGAGATCCAACATAGGAAAATTTGGTATAGATCAAGATTATGAAACAACATCTTAATCAATAAATGAATTCAATAACTCAAGAGGAATCCATCTCAACAACAAAGATAGAGGAAACATAAGATAAACAAGCTTCAACAAATCGAATTTTAAATGCTTAAGGTGTCATCGATTGGGCACTACAAGGTGGATTGCTGGACAAAACTGTCAAAAGATAACAGGTAAAAAAAAACAATTATACTGAGAACATAAAGAGTGGAAATCTTCTCATGGAATGTGAAACATGTAAAAAGATTGAAACTGATGTATGGTACATTGATATAGGTTGCAGTAATCACATGAGTGATTGCAAAAAATCATTCCCAACTCTAGATGAAAGCTACAAATCAACTGTGGCATTTGGAGATAACTCATCAGTTGAGGTAAAATAAAAAGGCAACATTAAAATTAATGCTAAGAATGGATTCGTGGAGACAATTTCGTAGGTCTTGTACGTACCTGCATTGAAAACTAATCTTTTAAGTGTATGACAATTACAAGAAAAAGGTTACACTATATCAATTAAAGATGGTGTCTATGAACTCTATGATGAGAAACGAGCTTCCATCATAAGTATTAAAATGAATTCAAAGAGACTGTTTTCAATAAAATTTGATGATATACAAGTAAATCTGGTTGCAGATGAAAGCGATAAGAAGAATGAAGACTAGTGGTTGTAATATCTCTAGTTTGGACACCTTAAGTTTGGTGGATTGAGAACACTTCACAAAAATAACCTGGTAAGGGGGTTACCTCATATTAAAGCTCCAAAAGAAATGTGTGAGTCATATGTTGTTGGCAAACATATGAGGATTTACTTCCCAAAAGGAAAACCTTGGAAGGTAAAGGAAGTTCTCGGTCTTTTACACATTAACATATGTGGACCTCTCAAACCAGTCTCGACTAGAGGTACGAAATACTTCATTTCCTTTATTAATGAGTATACAAGAAAAGGTTGTGTTTATTTGTTATATGAAAAGTTATAAGAATTCAAATATTTCAAGTCATCAATTGAGAAAGAGATAGAAAAATTTATAAAGGTGTTAATAATATCACATAGATGAGAAATATTATGCTCAAACAAATTTAAAGAATACTGCCAATTTCATAGCGTAAGAAGAGAAAAAAAACTCCTTACATGCTCCCGTAGAATGAGGTAGCTGATAGAAACCACATGATTGTGCTTAACATGGAGAGAAGTATGTTAATCACTCGATGCATCCCCAAGCAATTCTTGCCAAAGGCAGTGAGTGCTATAGAGTTTTCATGTCCTAAATAGGTATCCAACCTATGCAGTCAAGAAAAACACTCCTGGAGAAGCCTGGACAAGTAAAGTTCCCTTAGTAGAGTACTTTTGAATTTGGGGGTGGGGGGGTGGGGGTGTTGTGTACTCTCATATTCCATATGAGAAAAGAACTAAACTAGATGATAGAAGTGAAAAGTGCATTTTTCTTGGTCTAAGTGTTAGTTCTGAAGCTGATGAGTTGTATTATCCTAAAACAAAAGGAATGGTAATAAGTAGGGATGTAATATTTCATTAATGAAGTAGATATAATTGGCGAAATAAAGAGAAAAATAGGGTAATATATCATGATAGTGAAAATACAAAATCAGAGGAGAACCAAGAAGAACATCAAACTGTCATTGAGCACATGTGGAGTCAGTTGAGTCCTCAATTACAGTAGCAGGAAAAACACACTCCTCAACAAGTTCAGCTACAGAAAGACCCTGAAAAAGACAAATAAAAATAGCAACATGGATGGATTATTACTAGGTAACAAATTTTATATGTTAACAGAACCAATTCAATCTTTGTGCTTACTGCCTGAACATGATCATGATAGCTATGAAACTGCAAGTAAAGAACCAAATGGAGGAAAACTATGAATATAATGGTAGTAAAAAGGTCTAAGCGAGAACATGGCATTGCTTACACTACTTGTTTTTCCCTGGTACCTAAACTAGACAAAATTAGAATGATTATAGCCTTAACAGCTCACAACACTTGGTCATTGTTTCAACTAGATATAAAATCAATTTTTCTATATGCGGAATTTGATGAACATGTGTACATCGTTCAACTACCAGGATTCGTAGTAAAAGGAAGAGAAGATAATGTATATACATTTAAAAAAAATATCTTTATGGCTTAAAACAGGCCTCTAGGGCTTGATAAAGTAGGCTCGATACATACCTTCTGTAGCAAGGTTTTATAAAATCTCCATATGAACACACTCTATTTACAAAAACTGAAAAGAAAAAAAAATCTTGATTGAGTGTGTAGGCTTATAATATTATATACACCGATTACAAACAACAAATGTTTGAGGAGTTCAAACAAGTCATGATGCCTGAATTTGAAATGAGTGATTTGGGGAAAATGAAATACTTTTTAGGATTGGAGATTGAACAATAGGAAGAATATATTTCAGTCACTACTAGAATGTATGGCTATTACATCGGCATAAAATCATCACAAATAACCCATTTATCGTCACTAACCTTTAGCACCACGGGTTAAGTCTCGTCGGGATAGACCCTGTTGCTAAAGGCCCCTCCGATGGTAATATGCCGCCACTAAAAGTTCTGCCACCACTAAAAATATATGAATTTTCCTCTTTAGTAGCGAAACCAAGCTGTCACTTTTCATGTGTAATTGGTGTCTGCGAGATATTGTTACCATAATAGGTTTTTAGTGTTGCATTTCGTTGTTACGAAGTGATAAGATCTGTTACGAACATATGTCAACCTTGATTGTTGTTTACAACCGCTATAGTTTAACAGGTTGTTCCTTTGTATCAGTGACACTCATTCCTTGACCTTATTTATATGAAACGGTTATTGTACATGTTTTTTTGTGTAAGTATGTTTTAGTGACTCGATTAACAACATTTGCGGAACAGTAATAAAATTCAGAATAGTGAAAGCTACATATTTGCCGTTGTTAGACGATTTCAATTGTATCAGTATTATGGCGTTGTACATTATTGGTTATTGTTTCATTTCATTAGCTATTGTTTCGTAATTTATCATTCATTGAATTAATGATAATTTCGAGCTAATATCACCAAAAGGTTTAGTCAACAACATTCATTTGCATATCAATTGACAGTTCATAGTCTTTTTTTTAACACCACCCTCGATAAACCTAGTACTTAAAGCAGAGATACCTAGTCCAAACATATATTAAATACCTAACCCAAAACACCAACATATATGACAGAAAAGGTTCCTTACACCCAGATGAAACTACTGATGAACATCATGTGCACAACTAGACAAATCAAAAGACATAAGTACACCTAAACCAAAAGGCATACTTCAACATCCGCCACTAGCAACTTCTTCTAGACTTCAAACATTCGAATCTACAATAATATAAAGTAGTTAGATCAACATGTATTATCAAAATTGGCTTGGGTCTGTTTAGGTACCTTGGGTTTTCGAGTCATCCGGGATATGTCCCGTTGCATGCATAGCATTTCTCATCATCACCATATCCCTTTGAAAAGCAATCTTATTTTCTTGAAACTGAACTAATTGATTAACAGCTTCCTCCGCGTTGCGAACACTCTCCTCCACCAATCTTCTCAGTTGCACGGTATCCTATCTTACCTTAGCCATTTCTTCTCGCGCATTCTTTAATTGTTCACTCTACAACATCCTTTAAACTTTTGTAAAACGAACTTGACATTTTTCAGGATGTCTGACTTGCTCATATAGTGCATCATTGTCCACTGGACCCTGTTCTTCAGCTTCTAGTTGTGCAGCCATATCCTTCACTTGAATTCCACTGGACAAATTATTTCATTATCCCATTATCCTAACAACATTTAAGACAAATTATTTATCATCGTTCATTAAATAGACATATACACAATAGATGAGGAACAACTGAGTAATAGGATTATGCACATAATAACCCACCATTCAATGGAATACATCCACTGATATTGAACAAGTCATGCTATTTTGGCTTCCTCTGCAAGGTGAACAACTAGGTGCACAGTTTTATTAAAGAGGGTGTGAGGGAAAATGCGCTCCAGATTACACATTGTAACAGGCAGCACCAATTCCAACTTTTCCAAGCCATTCTTGTCCAATTCCTTAGATCATATTACTCTGAATGTATTGCACAGTTCTATTAATACTTTGCATACATATGATGGCAATAACCCTTGAATCACAACAGATAGTAGGCGCTGCATCAAAACGTGATACTCATGGCTTTTCAAACCCACAAGTTATCTATCCGGTACCTTAACACAACGTGAAATATTTGATGAATAACCACTAGGTAGCCTTAGATATTTAAGAAACTAGAAAAATATAATCTTATGTTCCTTTGACAACGTATAACACGTCACTGGCAACAACATCTTATTTCCTTTATGCACAGGATGCAGTGACCTTATTCCCATCGCTTTCATGTCAAGTAAAACTTTCAAATTATCGTTGTTTTTGCCTTTAACTCCTAACAAGAGTCGGATCAAATTATCACCTACATTCTTTTCCATGTGCATAACATCCAAATTGTGGAGGACTAATAAGTTTTTCCAATACGACAGTTGAAAAAATTACTTCTTTTCTTCCAATTACCTATAACATATTCAACCCCTATCTTTCTTGTTCGTTGGGTCTTTCCGAATGGAATGTCGTCTAAACACTCCAGTTGATGCAACATCGCATGTTCCGATAACCGTACGGGAGGAGACTGTAGTTCTTGGCTGTTACTGAATGAGATTTTGTTTCTCCTCCAAGGATGATTAAGATGCAAAAACTTTTTATGGCCCATAAAAGAACACTTCCTCCCATTCTTCAGTTTGCGATAATGGGTGCCTATTTGATAAACAGAACAAGCCAATTTACCGTATGTGGCCCAACCAGACAAGTAACGTATGCAGGCAGTTCGTGTATTGTTCAAAGTATAGTTGCATGCATTTGGAAGTTTTCTTTTTAGATGTATCATACGCCAGTACACTGTGTTCCGACAAATCGTTTAACTCATGAATTAATGGTTGCAAGTACACGTCGATATCATTGGTATGAGCTTTTGGTCCAGGGATTAATATTGACAGTAAATAATTTGTATCTTTCAAACACATATCTGGTGAGATATTGTAAGGAATGAGGACTACCGACCACATAATGTGTGGTTACTTTTATCACTAAATGGGTCAAAACCATCAGTAGTTAATCTAAGTCTGACATTTCTAGGTTCTTCTCCAAAAGAATGTCTAACGGCATCCAGCTTTTTCCAAGCGGGTGAATCCGTTGGGTGCCTTAGGACATCGACTTTGATTCTACCTTCATCATGCATCCTCATGGTTGAAGTTGTTTTTGTTGACATGAAGTATCTTTGAAGCCTTGAAGTTAGTGGGAAATATCGGAGGACTTTGACGAGCATTTGTTGTGGCTTCCTTCTACGTTCCCTCGAAAGATCATCTGTTTCAACACTCTGTCTAGGTGAAATTCATATGGATTGCCCATATATAGGGCATACATCTAAACTTTTGTACTCCTTCCCGAATAAGATACGGTTGTTTATACAAGTGTGTCTCTTCTAATAGTGTAAACCCAAATCAGAAATAAATTTCATCGCATCATAATAAGATTGTGGAACAACATTGTCTTGAGGAAGTACCTTATGCAACATGTGAAGTAACGCATCAGAAAACTTGTTAGAAACCTTATAAAGCGCCTTTACATGCAACAACTCAATTATAAAAGACATCTTCGTATAGGTTACACAACATGGATATAAACTATTCTCACAGTCTTCTAACATTCGATAAAAAAAATTCGCATCTGCATTAGGTTCTTCAATATTTTCATAACTATGACCACCCAAATCATCATTTACCATGTTGTCGATGTCATGAGAACTTCTACCCATAGTGGACCTCACATGTTCGTACTCCTCACCGTGATCAACCCATGTTGTGTAAGTGGGAATGATTCCATGTATCTCAAGATGGAACTTCACATTTGTTTGTGACATTAGAAGACAACCATTACAATTTAAACACGGACACTAAATCATCCCATCCCAAGATGAACGAACGAGCAAATGCAAAATCAAGAAATGCACTCACACCTTTCCTTATACTTAGACGTTTGGCGATGTTTGTTAATCCAACTCTTATCCATTTTTAATTTCCTTCTATACAATAAGACGTGTAAAACATACATAAAAGGGTGGTTCAATGTGTTCTATGTTCATGAAGGTCGTACATGCCATTTGTAAGCAATCAACTAATCATTCGTCAATGAACAAAGAGTCGCTTGATCAGAGATTGTTCAGCAATAATTAGGTTCTACTTGACAACAAAAATAAATCAATGGAAAGACCAAACAGCAATTCAGACCTACATGGACGAAAATACTCACATCTGTATACCTGAAGATCCAACCGTTCAGTTGTAGGATTTCAAGTCAGGAATCAAGCGATTGGAAGTTGAATGAGTCAGTGGTTAACCAATTAGTTAAATCAGTTTGTTGTTCTGTGATTGAAGGAGGGTTTTTTTCCTCACGCTACAAATGAAGCACAGATTTCAGGGTGTTGCTTTTCTTGTTGTCCAACCAACTATTCTGTTTATAATTATCAAAGGTACATTGCTAGCGGCTAAACAAAAACCGTGTCGGGAAAATATAGCAACCCTTTTAATATATATGACAACTTTAATAGACATTAATTACAAGTTTTTACGATAAGTCTTTCGTCTGTTACAAAATAATTGTATTAGCGATAAAAAAAACTAGGGTTGGGCAAAAATAACAGGTTCGGTCGAACCATACTGAACTGAACTGGTTTTGAACCGGTTCGGCCGAACCGGTTCACAAAACAAACGCTTTTCCCAAAAAAAAAATGGAACGGTTCAGAATAGGTACAGAAAACTGGTTCAAAACCGGTTAACCGAACCTTTTTTTGTACTGGTTTTAACCTTAAAATACTACTAAATACTAAACCAAACCAGACCACTTTCATACCAGACAAAACCGGTTTTTCTTCACTTTAGACCAGACCTAATTCACCTCTTCAATTCACTAATTCATTCATTCTCTAGCTCGTTCTCAGAAGTCAGACCTATCACGCTCGTTGCTCGTCATCGGACGCTCATTCCTCGTCGTCGGACGCTCGTCGTTCGTCTTCGCCTCTCGTCGCTCGCCCCGCCTCCGGGTTCGTCTTCTTCGTTTGCTGTTGATTACTTGCTGTATTGCTAGGCTAGTACTGATTGGAGATTGCTAATTTGATGTTGATTGAGTAATTAGTAAATCTGATTAGTAATTTGTTAGGAAAATCTGATTAGTAATTAGTGATCTGTTAGGAAAATCTGATTAGTGATCTGTTAGGAAAATCTGATTAATTTGTTATGCTGGAGATTGTTATTTGCTGGTGATCTTAAATAGTAAAGAGAGGTCATATGATACTTCAGCTCTGCAGTTTACATCCTTATGAGTATTGGCTTGAATAAAGAACAAATGAAAATAAAATAAAATTTAAAGGTCTCTTAAAAGATCAATTACCTAGAATTAACACAAATCTGAAAATCTGATAAGAACAAAAGCTATGTTCACTAAATTCTACTAGTTTATAAGTAGAATATACCCACATATAATTCAAAAGCTCAACCTATTAGGAAGTGGAAATTGTTAAGTGAGTTTTTCTTCACTTATTCCATGCAGTAAACTTTGATTAACAGTGATTCTTAATAACCTTTTCTTAATTTCAGCTATAAATACACAAACAATCATCAATATAATTTGATGGTCCATGAGGCACTGGGGATTAGGAAAATCTGTTACCTTCTTCAGATCATAGCGCCACCGCCACTTTTGTTGAGACTCTTCTTCAGCAACTTTGATTTCGGTTGGAGATTGCTTCTTGTCTACTCTCTCAAACAATCCAGTTGGAGGACTGCAAGTTTCACCAAGTATTTTCATGCAAAACTTTGACGACGTTTCAATTTTCTGCTTAATAGTTGTGTTCGATTCCTTTACAAGATTAGACTTGGCCTTGACATCTTGATCTTCTTCAAGAGGAGACTGAAATGTTGGGGATGATCTCACTGCTCTACTGCTGTTACTTTTAGTCTTGAACTTTGTCTCAGACTCAAGTACACATTGATGAGGGGACAATCAGATAGATTTACACTACTGCTGTTACTACTGTATTTGTTTTGTTGTGCTTATTTAGATTTACGCTTGACTGGTGATGGGTTTTGTTCTCATTCCATGCAGACATTTCATGAGCAAATTGGTGGCTTGGTTGACAAATTGGTGGGGATTCAGATAGAAGCTGAAATAACTAGTGTTAAGTCTTAAGTGTAGTATTATGTTTGATTGTTTGTAATGGATTTATGTTTGTATTGGAACCTCAGTTGGATTTATGTTTGTATTGTAATCTCAGTTGGATGATGCTTAGTGCTGGTCCAGCACTGCAGGCAGAATTAGAATTGGAACCACAATTTTTTTTTTTTTGTATGAACAGGTTCGACCGTTTTTTAATTTTTTTTTAGGGTATGAACAGGTTCGGCCGAACCGATTCAGAACAGGTGCAGTAAATCGGTCAAAATCTGGAGCGACCAAAAACTGGAGCGGTAAACCGTACCAGTTTTAAAATGTGGTAAAGGTTCGATTTGGGGCTGAACCGGTTCATGCCCAGCCCTATCAAAAACTGACGACACTAAGTTTCGCAAGACAAAACTTATCAACGACGACAAAAGTCACCACAGAATAGATGTTTTTGCTTTGGTTTTACTTCTGCTGCTAAATAATTAATATTAAGCAAAACAAATGCAATCAAATAGTGTTAATATTTAGGGACAATGAATTTTAGTCGTAGGTGTAGGTATACATTCTTGTAGTGTTCAAACTAAAGCATTGTAGTGCTTATGGTATACCTGTAGAGACTGGGATTAAACTGACCAGAGATGAAGCAGGGAAACTGGTAGACAATACATTCTATCAAATTATTGGTTGTCTAATGTAATTTAACAGTAACTCATCCTGATATTCAATACTCAGCTGTCCTGGAAAGCAGGTATATATGTTGCAAAACAAATACTATGATACCTACAAGAGACAATGGAGTTTAACTTGGTTTATAAAAACACAAATTATGGAAATTTGCTAGCCTAAGTTAACAATGACTATGCAAGAGATCTAAACGATTGAAAGAGCACACATGGATACATGTTTATGCTGAGTGGTGTTGAAATAGGTTGGTCAACAAAGAAGCAAAGTTTGATCAACCTATCAAGCACCGAGGTTGAATTCATACCATTCATTGGACTTTGGTGTTTTTGCAATCTTGAATATGAGTATGACCCTATAATAAGTTTACCTAGTCAATGAGTTACCTCACCCTATAAAGAGAATGGATTTACTTCACTTAAAAATATAAGAAAAACTACTTTCATTGCTCCCTATGTTTTTTGTCATTGCTCTCATAGCTTGACACTGATTTTGTCATCGGAAGGGAAACAACCAGCCCAACTCGAGCTTTCATTCCTACAATTCTTGCGGAGCTGGAGAACCACATTGGATTCTAATCAGCAACATCCAACATTGGCATTGTTTGTGGGGAGCTAAAAAATAAGTTATGGTTCCACCAAACACAAAATCAAATGTTAACCGCGTAGTCCTAGAGGATGATCCAATGAATCACCTTTGACCTTACAACCAACACTTACCGTGCAACATCAAAGCGTTTTGGCAAATCAAGTAGGACCTTAAAGATGTCCATCGATCGAGACAATACATGAGGATATGTCGCATCAAAATTTACCTGGGATGACTCCTAAAGCTGAGTTGCAGTACCAAGAGTAATCTATGTATGCCTACTAAATAAGTAATTGACTATGGTGCTACAAATATAAATGTATCTATATATCTATATAAATATATCAACAATAAACATAGTAATTTTGAATATGAGCGTTTACAAATGGTGTAAATAAATGAGATTTAGCGAACTCTTATCCTCTTCTGGTTATTCCAAGACTAGGGTATAGGGATCGGTTTTGGGGGTCTTACGAGGACAGGTAATGCCAACCTTGAAGAAGATAGTGCTCTTCCAATTGAAATTTGTAGACTTAAAACCACCCATCAATGCATGCCTTGCATTCAGAACCAACGGTCCCAGCCGAGGCGTTGAGTTTTTCAATATTTGAATTCAGAAAAAACGTGTTTGAAAAAAAAACGCAGAAGACATTGGATTAGAGACGGAAAAAAATTCGCAAAAGAATTCCAAAAGTAAGACATGTCTTTGTTAAAGCACTAAACCTTGAAACCTACCCACGTGAGCAATACATTAGGAGAAAACTGCATAGGAGCTACGCCATAGTAACTACACAACTCCTGTAGAAAGTTGCAGTCCAGAAGGTGAAGCCCCGCTTCTATTTGAGTGAAAACTATTATCACCTCATATTTAAGAGAGCAACATATGTGATGTGAGGCATCATCCAGTAGGTCGTGGGGAATTGGATACCTCAGGAAGTGAGCGTCGCCTATTCCCGAGAGTTTCACGTCCAAATTAAAAAAATTGGGGGGTTAAAAGGTAGGGCTTTGGATCTACAAGGGGAACGGCATATACAAGCCATCTCTTATGGATAGTCGACATTTGCTAAGACAGATTCTACTATAGGAAGACACTCACTTATATCCATCCTGTCACGTCACGTCACATGACGACAAAATTCCACTAAGCTAGGTGATTTGGCATCTTATCCTTTTGGGAGGATTTTTTTCAAAAAGTAGATACTTTCGGAAAAATATTTGAAAAAGTGTATATCGAAAAAAAATATTTAGGAAAGTATGCATACGCGCGTTGCGCCTATTGCAATAGGCGCGACCCAGGGGTGCGCCTATTGAAGAAAAAAAAAATCTTCGCGAAAACACCGGTCTATCAGAAACCACGTTGATTTTAAGTCTGCTTATGGTTTGAATTGGGAGATGATTTAGGAGATCATTGCGTACATGAATTTGAATTGTATTGGTTATTCGTATGGTGAGGACAGAAGAAAGCTGATCCCCTTCCAATGGTTAGGAAGGGTCTTGGATCAAGAGGACAGAAGATCAATTTGTTAACAAACCGCGGAGATGATCAAGAGGACAGAAGATCAATCGCGGAGATGATTCAAATTCACTGGTTTTCCTCCTAAATAGAAATTGAGAGATAGTCTCACGCGTTGCTTTATCCCAGTATTCACAGGTCCAAATTCCTCTACGCTAGTCTCACCAAATTCCTCCATGTATGTTTTTTCAATTTTTTTTCCTACTATGCTTACTTTTTGAAAAACATCTGATTTTGAGCCTGCTTATGGTTTTCCTCCTAAATAGAAATTGAGAGATAGTCTCTCCAGTAAAGAAGAAAGGAAGTTATAAGAAGTTAAATACTTTAGGTTCCTGTCCTAAATTTTCCAACTTGTTCTGAACAACATCCGCGAGGTAAAACACTGAAACAAAGTTGTTTATTCACAAGTTTCTGAATGAGACTTTTCTTCAAATACACTAGCTAGTTTGACATTTTCAGGAATTACTGCTGCAAAAGAGCTCTTTGGGGTTACTTTAGGTTCCTGTCCTAAATTTTCCAACTTGTTCTGAACAACATCCGCGAGGTAAAACACTGAAACAAAGTTGTTTATATGACCCGTCTGGTTCTCTATCAAGAGAAATCTAAAGACCCTTGTTGATGTTGTTGGATATGCAAGTGGAAACAACGTTGATTTTAAGTCTGCTTATGGTTTTCCTCCTAGTTGATTTTAAGAGCTCTTTGGAATTACTGCTGCAAAAGAACTCAAATAAAAAGCTAGAGCCATTGGAGAAGTTTTACAAGATATTCGGAAGATGTTGAGTCAGAGATGTACGTCTCTCTAGCCTGGTTAGTGTTAATGTGTTATGCTTATGCTTTAACAATGTTAGTATCTACACTTCACATTTTTAGAGAACCAGCCGAGAGGCAAGAGTGGAAACCCCAAAGAGCTCTTTTGCAGCAGTAATTCCTGAAAATGTCAAACTAGCTAGTGTATTTGAAGAAAAGTCTCATTCAAAAACTTGTGAATAAACAACTTTGTTTCAATGTTTTACCTCGCGGATGTTGTTCAGAACAAGTTGGAAAATTTAGGACAGGAACCTAAAGTAACCCCAAAGAGCTCTTTTGCAGCAGTAATTCCTGAAAATGTCAAACTAGCTAGTGTATTTGAAGAAAAGTCTCATTCAGAAACTTGTGAATAAACAACTTTGTTTCAGTGTTTTACCTCGCGGATGTTGTTCAGAACAAGTTGGAAAATTTAGGACAGGAACCTAAAGTATTTAACTTCTTATAACTTCCTTTCTTCTTTACTGGAGAGACTATCTCTCAATTTCTATTTAGGAGGAAAATCATAAGCAGGCTTAAAATCAACGTGGTTTCTAATAGACCGCTGCTTCCACTTGCATATCCAACAACACCAGCCAGGGGCTTTAGATTTCTCTTGATAGAGAACCAACCGAGGAATTGGTGAGACTAGCGTAGAGGAATTTGGACCTGTGAATACTGAGATAAAGCAACGCGTGATACTATCTCTCAATTTCTATTTAGGAGGATAACCATAGCAGACTTAAAATTAACGTGGTTTCTGATAGACAGGTGCTTTCGTGAAGAAAAAAAAATTGTGCAATAGGCGCGACGCTCGTATGCATACTTTCCTAAAAAAATAATTTCCATATACACTTTTTCAAATATTTTTTCGAAAGTATATAGTTTTTGAAAAAATTCTTTTGGGAGTGATAATAAGTTACCATTGTCATCCTATACCATTCAGAAGCACGTTAACCACATTAATGAATTGACCCAGTTAATGAGTTAACTGCCCTTGTCTAGCATAGGTGTCGGACGTCGGATCCGACTTTCCCGACCCGTTTTGGAAAATATTTTAAATTTTCGTTTTTTGAAAATGTCGGGTCTTGGTGAGCGACGGATCCGGTCGAGCGGGGTCATCAACCGGACCGAAAAAATTGAAAGAGTCGCCACCGATTAATTGAAGGCTAATCGGAATCCTAAAATTGCCTAGGGTACATGGAGTTTACATCCTAGGGCTCAAAACGGTCTACGTCCAGAGAATCGAGTTCGGGGGTTTGATTACGTCTTTAAAAGCTCGCGAGCTTATAATCCGCCCTTTCGGTACTTTAATTTTGCTTTTGAAATGTTTTCTTCAATTTTTGCCTGAATTGCCCGTTTTAATCATGCTTGGCCCAAAAAAACTACATACATTTTCTTTAAATTAAACAAACCATGTACAAACAATTTATTTTTTTAATAAACAAGAGAGAACTAAAGTTAATCGTGCTCGAAAGAAAATTGTTCAACTCTCGAGCCATTTTAAACGTGTCAAAACATGCACAAATAATTTTTGAAAATATTAAGCTCATTGGACTAATTTGTCCAATTTTAAGAAGTTATAGGATGTCCAAAAAAATATAGGGACCAAAATGCAATTTATAAAAATTTGAGCTGAATTGGACAAATATTTTCGAAAATTGCAGAAATGACCCTAAACTATTCTGGACTTATTTGTAACACTTGGTAAAGTTCTAAAATAACCCGAAAATTATTCTAGACTTATTTGTAACATTTTGAAAAGTCATGGAATGTCCAGAAAAATTTAGGAATAAAAATTGTAATTTTCGAAAAATAATATAACTTAACTGAAAATATTTTTTTTTAAAATTACAGAATTGACCCTAAACTATTCTAGATTTATTTGTAATACTTGGTAAAATTCTAAAAATAACCCGAAAATAACATTTTTTGAAATCATGGAATGTCTAGAAAAGTTTAGAAATCAAATTGTATTTTTTTTTTTAAGAGCTGAATTAAGAAAAACAATTTGCACAAATGGCCCAAAACTTTTCCGGTTTGGTTTATAACACTCGATAACGTCCCAGAAATGACCCGAGAGTCCAAGGACCGAGTTTTAACCTTCATCAAAGTTTGGGAATGACCTAAGTCAATTTTGAAATTTTTTTCACATATACATATATTATACATAATATATATATATATAGTATTACATAGACATAATATAAATAGATATTATACATATAGATAAATAGATAACATAAACATAATATAAATATATATTATACATATAGATATATATAGTAATACATAAACATAATATAAATATATATTATACGTATAGATATATATAGTAATACATAAACATAATATAAATATATATTATACGTATAGATATATATAGTAATACATAAACATAATGTAAATATATATTATACATATATATATAATAGTATAAACATAATATAAATATATATAGTAATACATAAACATAATATAAACATATATTATACATATAGATATAATAGTATTACATAAACATAATATAAATATATTATACATAAATATATAACATATGTATATAAACTCTTCTCTTTTCTTTTTTTTTTTACATAAATAATAACATTAGGAAATACAAATACAATATTAAATGCAAGAAAAATATACCTAAATCGTTCGGAACTTAAACACCGTATGAGAAACCGAGATCGATAATTACCGATATATTTTTTTCACTCTTTTTTTTTTTACTCTCTCTAATCACTCTTCTCTTCCTATTTCTCTTCCAATCCTTTACTTACCCTCCCCATTTCTCACGACAACTAACCTCTATTTATACACAATTTGCATCTTATTTTATTATTTATTTTTTTTTAAAAATAATAAAAAAGACCAAGTTGTACAAAAAGAGGAACATGGCCATGTGGCCATGTTTCACGTTCAGATATTTTTTTTATTAATTTAATATTATTTTTTTTAAATATCGATTTCTCTTGGCTCGATTGCTTGCGTACGGTATTTGACCATGAGCCAAAATCAGGTGTTTACAGTTGCCCCTCTTTGAACACGCACTCATGGAATTGATCTCATGAGTGTGTGTTCAAAGACAAACAACTGATTTTGGCTCATCTTTTGTTCATCATTTACATAGTAGATAAATATCTTTACGCAACTTTCGGAAGCTAGACACCTATAGGTCCCGATCGTTGACGATGATTTGTGGAGACTGAGTGTCTAAACGCTCATCAACTTGTGATTCCCAGACGTTGGACACCTACATGTCCTGGTTGTCGAGGATGCCTTGCGGAGGCTGAACAACTAAAGGCTCCGCTCGTCGGCTTGTGACTTGTTGCGGATGACTTGCGGAGGTTGAACACCTAAAGGCTCCGTTGGTCGACTTGTGACTCCCAGAAGCTGGATAACTACAGGTTCTGGTCATCGAGGATGACTTTCGGAGGCTGAACACCTAAAGGCTCCGTTGGTCGACTTGTGACTCCTAGAAGCTGGATAACTACAGGTTCTGGTCGTCGAGGATGAATTTCGGAGGCTGAACACCTAAAGGCTCCGTTGGTCGACTTGTGACTCCCAGAAGCTGGATAACTGCAGGTCCTGATTGTCGAGATGACTTGCGAAGGTTGAACACCTAAAGGCTCCGTTTGTCGGCTTGTGACTCCTAGCAGCTGGATAACTACAGGTTCAGGTCATTGAGGATGACTTGCGGAGGCTGAACACCTAAAAGCTCCGTTGGTCGTTGGTTTTTTTTTTTTTTACTCCAAGAAGATGAATAAATACAAGTCTTGGTCATCGATGATTTTTTTTTTATCTCAATTTTCTTTCCTTTTGCTACGATTCTTTTCGCACCTCTCGGTTCCCTTAATTTTTGCCTAGGTCGCCCTTTCGGGTTTTCAACCTAGCAGAGATTTGATTCCTCTCCTTTTGCCATGATTGTCCTTTTGGGGATTTTCAATCATGCCCCTCTTCCCTAAGTTTTGCCTAAACCGCCCTTTCGGGTTTTTGATTTAGCGGGAATTTTCTCACTTTTGGGAGGTTCGTATTCTGGTTACAAAGTCCTTAAGGATAGTATTTTCTGACTGTGTCCATATTGATTGGACTGGGGAGTTCTTGGCCATCCATATTGGTGATGATCATGGCTCCTCCACTGAAAACCTCTTTCACGACATAAGGCCCTTCATATTTAGGCACGAACTTGCCCCGAGAATCTGGATTGACTCGCAGGATTTTTCTGAGAACTAGATCGCCTGCTTGTAATTCTCTTGGACGTACCTTCCTGTTAAATGCACGAGCCATGCGTTGCTGGTACAATTGCCCATGACACAGCGCGATGAGCCGCCTTTCATCTATGAGATTTAATTGCTCGTATCTGCATCTCGCCCATTCTGATTCGTCCATCTCTACTTCAGCGAGGATCCTTGCTGATGGGATTTCTACTTCAATTGGCAGCACGACTTCAGTCCCGTAAACAAGGGAAAATGGGGTTGCCCCTGTTGATGTCCGTATTGAGGTCCTGTATGCCATGAGTGCCCAAGGCAGCTTGTCGTGCCAGTCCTTATAATTGACAGTCATTTTCTCTATGATATTCTTGATATTCTTATTTGCTGCTTCCACTGCGCCATTCATTTGTGGGCGATATGGAGACGAATTTCTATGCTTGATCTTAAATTGGTCACACAACCCATCAACCAATTTATTATTCAGATTTTTGGCATTATCTGTGATGATTGACTCCGACACCCCATAACGCGCGATGATATCCTGCCTAATGAAACGCTCGACCGCTTTTGCTGTTACTAACGCTAGGCTAATAGCCTCTATCCACTTGGTGAAATAATCGATCGCCACCAATATGAATTGATGACCATTGGACGCCTTTGGAGAGATCATGCCGATTACATCGATACCCCACATTGAGAAAGGCCATGGGGAAGTCATGGGATAGAGCTCGTGTGGTGGAGCGTGGATTTGGTCTGCGTACACTTAACAGAGGTGACAATGTTGGACATGTCTCATACAATCAGACGTCATGGTGGACCAAAAATACCCAAGTCTCATTATCTTTTTTGATAGCATTCGCCCGCCCATGTGTGGGCCACAAAAACCTTCGTGAATTTCTTCAATTAAGCGCTCAGCTTCTTTGGCATTAACGCATCTCAAAAGGGTATCATCAAATGATCTTTTGTATAAGGTCGGGCCACTGAGAAAATAATTGCAAGCCATCCTTCGTACGACCTTCCGGTCATTTCTTGTGGCACCTTCTGGGAACTCTCCAGACTCCAGGTATTTTTTTATGTCCGTGAACCACGGCTGACCGTCTGACTCTTCAATTGCATAACAATAGGCTGGAACCTCCTTGATCTTGATCTCCACTGGTAGTACCTGATTTCCCGGTGAAATTTTACTCATTGATGCGAGTGTTGCCAATGCGTCTGCAAATTGGTTCTTATTTCTCGGCATATGAGTGAAAGTGATGTCTTCAAATTCTGCAGCTAAATCCTCAAGGTGCTCGTGGTATGGTTGGAGTTTGACATCCCTCGTCCTCCATTCCCCTGTCGTTTGGAGGATGATTAACATTTAATCTCCGAACACTTCTAGATTTTTCACTTCGAGGTCTAGTGCAGCTCGCATGCCGAGAACACATGCCTCATATTCTGCAATGTTGGTGGTGCAGTGGAAAGTGACCTTGGCTGCCACTGGGAAGTGTTGCCCCTTTGGTGAGATGAGCACTGCCCCGATACCCCCTCCGACTGAATTCACAGCACCGTCGAAGTACATCCTCCAATTTGCCTTCGGCATCCCTTCTTGTTCTACTTGCATGATCTCACCATCTGGAAATTCGGAGTTGATCAAGTGATCATCGTCTATGGGAAACTCCGCTAAATGATCGGCGATTGCTTGCCCCTTCACCGAAATTCGAGGTACGAATTCTATGTCATACTCAGATAATTGAACTTGCCATTTGGCGATATTTTTTGTCCATGCTGGCTTATCTAAGAGGTATCTCACAGGATCCATCTTCGAATACAGACGTATGGTGTAGTACAACGTATACTGGCGAAGTCGCTGCATTACCCACACGAGTGCGCAACATATCCTTTCCACCTCTTGATACTTTGTTTCACCCTCCGTGAATTTCTTACTCACGTAGTATATGGCATGTTCATTCTTTCCAGTCACATCGAGTTGTCCCAACATGCACCCCAACGAGTCTTGGCGCACTGTTAAATACATAATGAGTGGTCGTCCTGGAGTTGGCGGCACCAGGACTGGTGGGCTCATCAGGTATTTTTTTATGGACTCTAAGGCGTTCTGACATTCCTCATCCCAAATTATCTGAGCGTTCTTACGTAAAAGACGAAATAAAGGTTGACACTTGGTTGTCATATTTGCGATGAAACGCGCAATGTAATTCAAACGTCCCAAAAGGCTTCGGACCTGCTTGACGGTCGATGGTGGGGGTAACTCTTGTATCGCCTTGACTTTGTCAGGGTCTACCTCAATTCCATTCTTACTGACTATGAAGCCCAATAACTTGCCTGATGTGGCTCCAAAAGTGCATTTAGTCGGGTTTAAACGCAACTTGTACTTCTTGAGCCTTTAAAATAGCATGCGTAAATTGATCAAGTGATCTTCACCTTCTTGAGACTTTGCAATCATATCATCTACGTACACCTCGATCTGTTTGTGCATCATGTCGTGGAACAGTGTCACCATGGCCCTTTGGTAGGTTGCCCCTGCATTTTTTAAACCGAAAGGCATAACTCTGTAACAAAATGTACCCCACATCGTGACAAATGCAGTTTTTGACTTATCTGCCTCAGACATCTTGATCTGGTTGTATCCTGAGAACCCGTCCATGAACGAGAACATCGTATGACGTGCCGTGTTGTCGACCAACATATCGATATGAGGCCGAGGGAAATTATCCTTCGGACTGGCTTTGTTAAGATCTCGATAGTCGACACAGACGCGGACGCGATCGTCCTTCTTGGGTACTGGAACAATATTTGCTACCCATTCAGAATAGTTGCAAACTTCTAAGAATCCAGCGTCGATTTGCTTGATGATATCTTCCTTAATTTTAAGGATTAGGTCGGGACTTTGTCTCCTCAGGTGTTGTCTCTTGGGTCGTAAGTTCTCAGTGTCTAATGGCAGAACGTGCTCTACAATTGACGAATCAAGGCCTGGCATGTCAGCATATGACCAGGCAAAAATCTCCTGGTACTCTTTTAGCAAATCCATCATCTGAGTTCTTTGGTTAGGACTCAAACTTGTCCCAATCTTCAATTCGCGTGGTTCCTCGGGAGTGCCGATGTTTATGACCTCAGTGACTTCTGTTGTTAGGAGTTTTTCTTTCTCATACCTCTCCCAACTTTCTTCAATTTCCTTTGTGACATCTTCCTCACCGAATCCTTCTCTGTAATGTACAGAATCAGATTCGGCGAGGGTGTCCTTGTACGAGATTGAATCATGTTTCCCCTTGTGTTCTTTAGAGGTATTGTTCCTAAAGAAGGAAGCAGAAGAGAAATGAGATTAATATCAGAAGGAGATATAATATTGATAACATGATTAACACAAGAAGGGATTCATTTGATGTGGTCATGACAAATTTCCCCTAAGCTCATAACATATGCCATACGCGGAATACATCCCTTTTCAAAAGGTCTTACTCATTATTACTAAGAGAAAACGCATAAGCAGGTAATGTCATTCAGTTTGTGATATTCTCCCCACTAGCAAGTGGACGGACGAAAAGGCCTGAGGGAGCTTCATCAGGCAGGGCTCCAATGGTGACACCGATCGAAAACAAGCCTGATAAGCCTTCATGAGAAGCAACGTCGTCGGGTTGAATCATTTGTGGTGGGCCAGGAAATGAAATAGCGAGGGGAGGAAACATCAATGCCGGTGAATTTCCAGTTAAACGTTTCCTTCGGGCGACTTCGTAATCTTTGAAATTAGGATAGAAACCCAGTCCAAAAGTGCCTTTGTTCTTCCTTGGAGCTATTGGGTGTATGATGCCCTGACCATGGATTCCCAGTCCGCGTCCTAAGATGAAGTTGTTGCCTAACATGATCTTCCCCACCATGAGCTCGGCTCTGTCTGGTGCTGGCTCTCCCCAATCCCTAATCACAGAAATGAGATCGAAGGCATGGAAAGACAATGCATCTTCGGTCTCGATTCCGATGAAAGGTACGGAAGTCTCCTTATAGATGTTGTAATCTTCCTCCCCATCGATCACAACCAGGTGATCCTCAGATATAAATTTTACTTTCTGATGCAGGGTAGAAGGCACTGCACCAGCAGCGTGTATCCAAGGTCTTCCCAAAAGTAGACTGTAGACCCCTGGAATGTCCAAGACTTTGAAAGCTACGCTGAACACGCATGGACCAATCTCCAATGGTAATTCAATTTCTCCTTCTACCTCCCTTATATTGCCATCAAAAGCTCGAACAACACTCTTGGTTGGACGGATGAGTGACGGATCTATATTCATATGTTGGAGGGTGGACATCGGGCATACATTTAAAGCTGAGCCGTTGTCAATCATTACTCTTGAGAGCACGTATCCCTTGCTTTTGCACACGATGTGGAGGGCATTGACATGTTGTTGTCCCTCAGAACCCAACTCTTCATCCCCGAAGGCGATTTGGCTAGCAAAAACCGAACCGATGAGATTCTCTACTTGGCGGGTTGAAATTTCCTTTGGTACCAGGGCTTCCTTCAAGACATTCATTAATGCCTCTCGGTGTGGTTCAGAACTCAACAACAGAGCCAACAAAGATATTTGCGCTGGGGTTCTGCGCAACTGGTCCACGACCTTGTATTCAGCATCCTTTACAATCTTCATGAAATTGTTCGCTTCTTCTTCAGTTACCTTCTTCTTTTGGGCTCCCTCCACATCCTTCTCTTTGGGCGGGTTTTCTGGCTGGATATAGCAACGTCCAGATCGAGTCATACTGAAAATGTCTTCATTTTTCGCAGATCCTTCCGCGTACCCCCCATAGTTCCAAGGTACCCTTTTGTTGCTCTCGTACTTGAATGGTGCTGGTCCTTGCGGTACGTAGTCAATGATTAGTGGGGTGATCATCGAAACGTAATTTTTTAGCATCTCCTGACCCATGGGGCTGATCAAAGGGGTTGGTCCTTCTTCTAAGAAGATCATGTTGACTGAGCCTGAAGCGTGGTTGGGTAGCGGATTGGTATTTACATTCGATGGTGAAATGGGATTTAAGACAAGGTATTTATGATCAATAAGGTCTTGGATTCGGTGTAGGGGTGAGCAAAAAATACTGGTTGGACCGAGACCGGCCCGAGACCGGTCCGAGACCGGCCCGACTAAGACCGAGACCGACTAGGACCGAGACCGAGCGGGCGGGTTTTTTCCTCTAAAGTCGGGATTGGGCTCGGGTTCGGGATTTTTCCCGAAATTCCCGATTAGGACCGGACCGGCCCGAGTTGCCTAAAAACCTAATACATAATACTATATATACTATACAAGTATAGTAGTATACAACAACTCACAAAGTCTCCATGTGTGTTTGGATTGTATGTTCTATATTTATAATGTGTGTTTGGATTGTATGTTTGATACTTGATTTATTGTGTTTGTATGTTCTAAATTTGGTGAAAATTCGGACATTTTTTTTTTTTTATTTGGATTGAAAATTTCGGTAATGGACCGAGACCGGCCCGAGTCAAGCAAGACCGACTCGGGCGGGCTTTTTATATCGAAGTCGGTCTCGGTCTCGGTCTCGGTTCTCCAAAGGTGAAGACCGAAATTTCGGGCTCGGGCTCGGTCTTGCCTAAAAAATCGGCCCGGACCGCCCAAGCTCACCCCTAATTCGGTGCTTCAGGCGAGGGCAATTGTTAGTGGTGTGCCCAGGTGCTCCCATGTGGAATTCACATTTTGAATTTGGTTCATTAGCCAGAATTCTCGTTTCGGGGCTCAGAACCTCAGGACCTATGAGCCCTTGAGCCAAAGCCTTCTTGTACAATTCAACCAATGGTATTGGAATAGGGGTAAATTGTCGGGGCTCTCGAAACCTCCTTTGGTTCCCACCTCGGTTGACAGAATCTTGTGGGTTAGGTAGAGGGGTTGATCCTTGTGGGGCTCGAGGAGCCTGAGGCATCGGGACCACCGGTGATGGTTGGTATTGTTGATACGGAGCCGACTAAGAAGCCTGGTAAGGGTTTGGATAGACCGCGCCTATGGTCGGGGTAGGCTTCTTTGTTCAAGTTTTCTTAGGATCCGCTGCACCTTTGTATGGGTCTTCAATCTTTCCGGACCGAAGCCCTCGCTCAATCAATTCGCCCGTCATGATGAGATTTGAAAATTCCGATGTGGATTGACTCATCATTTGGGTATAATATATACCCTTAAGAGTGCTGATAAAAATCGGGACTGCCTTGTTCTGCCCGAGAGGTGGGTTCATGCAGTTGGCCTTTCCCCTCCACTCAGACACATAATCTTTGAAAGATTGTCCCTCTTTCATCTCCATAGCCTGAAGATCAAGGCGAGTTGGAGCGTTATCCAGATTATGCTTATATCGGCGGTGGAAAAGCTTGGCCAGCTCCTCCATATTTGGCACTTGCTCTGTTCTTAATCCTGCGAACCAGACCAGCGCCTCCCCTTTCAAACTTTCCTGGAAAGTCTGGACCATCAACTTGGTATACTGTTGATATGGAGTCATTTTCGCCATATAGATCTTAAGGTGAAAAATCGGATGTCCTGTTCCATCGAACCTTTCAAAGTCTGGCACCTTGAATTTATCAGGCATCGGGATTTCCTGAAATAGAGCCAGATCAGAGAAGTTCAGGTCTCCCAATCGATCTACTCCTTGAATAGACCTCATTTTTTCTTCAATCTGCTTCAACCGCTTGTCTTGTTCAGCCTCGATCGGGACAACTGTGACCGAGTAATTGGGGAGACCAAACGCGGGTCGTGCGACCTGGTTGGGGTAAACAGGTACCGGAGGTGCAACCCGTTCATGCTGAAGAGGAAAAGCTTGCTCTTGAGGGCCATGTATGGGTAGTGGAACTTGATTAGGACAGTCATATGTAGGAGGTGGAGCTTGGTTGGGATGGCCATATGTGGGAGGTGGAGCTTGGACAGGATGACCATATGTGGCAGGTGCAGCTTGATCAGGATGACCATATGTGGGAGATGGAGCTTGCTCGGGGTGACCATATGTGGTAGGTGGAGCTTGGTCGGGATGACCATATGTGGGAGGTGGAGCTTGCTCGGGGTGACCATATGTGGTAGGTGGAGCTTGGTCGGGTAAGACCAAAGTACTTGGAATGGATTCATGAGGTACTATAGGCGGAGGTGTTGCTTGAGAAGACGAGGTGGCTGCCTGGGCGTTTAGAAAAACCCACATTTGATCGAACCGGGATGTCATACCAGCCATGCCAGCATTCATGCTGTGTATAGTTTGTTCGAGCTGGATGATCCTCTCTTCATATTCTTGAGGTGCCGGATTTGTCAACTGTCGCACGGGTTCCGGAAAACCTGGTGGAGGGTTTTGATTTGGTTGCTCCATTCGCTCCCGTTGAACGAAACCGCGAGTGCGTATCGGGCTTGTTCTTGCCAGATGTGCCTGAGCTCGGTGGACATTTTGTTTGTTGTGACTTTGAGCAGTTTGGCCAAGGTACTATCTTCGCCTCTTTGTTGGAGGTCGGGTTGAATAATTCCACGATCCCAATCTACCCCTTGAACGAGTTGACGGTATTCTTCGAGCGTAGGTGTGAGTTCATTGTTGTTTATCACGAAGACGACGTTTTTTACATCCCAAAAATCAGACAAAGCATCGAGGAGAGCCCAATTGACTTTGTAGTTTGCAAGTTCATGAACCTCGCCAATGTTCTCATTCAATTACTTCTGATCCTCTTTTGTCATGGCTTTCCATATTCGGGCAATTTCGACCGTGGGGGGCTGAATGGCCTTGGTGCGAGGACAGAGGTTTGTCTGCTTCATCCTTACCAAAGATGATATGTAAAACGTCCTAATGATACAAGACAAAATGAACGGAACTTACATTTTTTTTTTTAGAAAAATGCAATGCAAGTGCGAGAAAGTAAATGTCATTACTAAGTTATTACATTTACAGAGGATTATGGAATACAAAAGGCCCAATCCTATACATATCATAATCTATGGCCAAAACAAAACACGAGAAAATGAACAAACTCGAAACTGGTAGAAGGTTAAGCGTGGTGTGGAGCTTTTGTTCTAACGGGATGAAATTTCTAGGTCCTCTGAACCGGCGGAACCTCACCCCCTGTAGAGGATCATAGGCCCATTCCGATCATCGAGTTGAGTTTTTTAGGTGCGTGCCGGCGGTCCAAACCGCTCCGGGCGCATTCCCCTACTAAACTCCCTAAGCTCTTAATGTGCTCCAGGTCCGAGCGGGTAATGGTAACCAACGTGGTGTGTGCATAACGAGGATTTACATCATTTTGAATTATTACATTTACATTGCTTTTCAGACAAAAATTTAAAACTGCAAGCATGAGCAAACGGTCAAAACAAATAGGTAAAAATATAACATGGCAAAGCAAACATGACAAAGCCTAAACCCTCTAAAAAACATCCCCAGCAGAGTCGCCAAATTGTCGGACGTCGGATCCGACTTTCCCGACCCGTTTTGGAAAATATTTTAAATTTTCGTTTTTTGAAAATGTCGGGTCTTGGCGAGCGACGGATCCGGTCGAGCGGGGTCATCAACCGGACCGAAAAAATTGAAAGAGTCGCCACCGATTAATTGAAGGCTAATCGGAATCCTAAAATTGCCTAGGGTACATGGAGTTTACATCCTAGGGCTCAAAACGGTCTACGTCCAGAGAATCGAGTTCGGGGGTTTGATTACGTCTTTAAAAGCTCGCGAGCTTATAATCCGCCCTTTCGGTACTTTAATTTTGCTTTTGAAATGTTTTCTTCAATTTTTGCCCGAATTGCCCGTTTTAATCATGCTTGGCCCAAAAAAACTACATACATTTTCTTTAAATTAAACAAACCATGTACAAACAATTTATTTTTTTAATAAACAAGAGAGAACTAAAGTTAATCGTGCTCGAAAGAAAATTGTTCAACTCTCGAGCCATTTTAAACGTGTCAAAACATGCACAAATAATTTTTGAAAATATTAAGCTCATTGGACTAATTTGTCCAATTTTAAGAAGTTATAGGATGTCCAAAAAAATATAGGGACCAAAATGCAATTTATAAAAATTTGAGCTGAATTGGACAAATATTTTCGAAAATTGCAGAAATGACCCTAAACTATTCTGGACTTATTTGTAACACTTGGTAAAGTTCTAAAATAACCCGAAAATTATTCTAGACTTATTTGTAACATTTTGAAAAGTCATGGAATGTCCAGAAAAATTTAGGAATAAAAATTGTAATTTTCGAAAAATAATATAACTTAACTGAAAATATTTTTTTTTAAAATTACAGAATTGACCCTAAACTATTCTAGATTTATTTGTAATACTTGGTAAAATTCTAAAAATAACCCGAAAATAACATTTTTTGAAATCATGGAATGTCTAGAAAAGTTTAGAAATCAAATTGTATTTTTTTTTTTAAGAGCTGAATTAAGAAAAACAATTTGCACAAATGGCCCAAAACTTTTCCGGTTTGGTTTATAACACTCGATAACGTCTCAGAAATGACCCGAGAGTCCAAGGACCGAGTTGTAACCTTCATCAAAGTTTGGGAATGACCTAAGTCAATTTTGAAATTTTTTTCACATATACATATATTATACATAATATATATATATATAGTATTACATAGACATAATATAAATAGATATTATACATATAGATAAATAGATAACATAAACATAATATAAATATATATTATACATATAGATATATATAGTAATACATAAACATAATATAAATATATATTATACGTATAGATATATATAGTAATACATAAACATAATGTAAATATATATTATACATATATATATAATAGTATAAACATAATATAAATATATATAGTAATACATAAACATAATATAAACATATATTATACATATAGATATAATAGTATTACATAAACATAATATAAATATATTATACATAAATATATAACATATGTATATAAACTCTTCTCTTTTTTTTTTTTTTTTTTTTACATAAATAATAACATTAGGAAATACAAATACAATATTAAATGCAAGAAAAATATACCTAAATCGTTCGGAACTTAAACACCGTATGAGAAACCGAGATCGATAATTACCGATATATTTTTTTCACTCTTTTTTTTTTTACTCTCTCTAATCACTCTTCTCTTCCTATTTCTCTTCCAATCCTTTACTTACCCTCCCCATTTCTCACGACAACTAACCTCTATTTATACACAATTTGCATCTTATTTTATTATTTTTTTTTATTATTTTAAAAAAATAATAAAAAAGACCCAGTTGTACAAAAAGAGGAACATGGCCATGTGGCCATGTTTCACGTTCAGATATTTTTTTTATTAATTTAATATATATTTTTTTTTAATAAAATTTTAAAAAAAAAAAAAAAAAAATTTAAATATCGATTTCTCTTGGCTCGATTGCTTGCGTACGGTATTTGACCATGAGCCAAAATCAGGTGTTTACAATACGTAGATGGCATAGAGTCTCAATAGAAAATACATATGGTTAACGATAACAACTTTCATCATGCTTAACTACTATAAAATTTTAAAAAAAAACAAAAAAAAACTAACCCAAACATAATAATGTTTTTAGCTCATTTACAGTACGTGACATTTTAACACTACATTCCTAGATATTATTATATTGCTTTCAAGTTATCATTGATTTGTCATTAAGCAAAAACATTGGACTGTTGGATTGGATTGGATATTTGGTTGTATTGAGAGATTGAATTGAATTGAGAATTGTATATTACCAATCTGTATTTTGGTACATATGAGGTGTCTATTTATACATTAATTCTAACAGTCATATTTGTATAACAACTATATTTCTAACAGCTATATTTCTAACAACTATATTTTCATTTTCTAACACTCCTCATCAAGTTGAACAGTGGGATTTCCAATGTTTAACTTGTCAACGATATTGTTGAAAATCCTTCTGTTGACCGACTTGTGAGAATATCTCATTCCTGGAAATACTCTTTGGACTTATTGGTTTGGGACCCTATCAGAGCCAGGGCGGCTATGATGTTGTTGTACCCTATCGGAGCCAGGGCAGCTCTGTTGTTGTTGTACCCTATCGGAGCTAGGGCGGCTCTACTTCTGTTTGACCCTATCGAAGCTAGGGCGGATCTGATTTTGTTTGACCCTATCGGAGCTAGGGCGGCTCTGATTTTGTTTGACCCTATCAGAGCTAGGGTGGCTCTGCTTCTGTTTGACCCTATCGGAGATAGGGCGACTCTGCTTCTGTTTGACCCTATGAGAGCTAGGGCGGCTCTGCTTCTGTTTGACCCTATCGGAGCTTGGGTGGATCTGCTTCTGATGTTGTTGTACCCTATCGAAGCTAGTGCAGCTCTGTTGTTGTTGTACCCTATCGGAGCTAGGGTGACTCTACTTCTGCTTGACCCTATCGAAGCTAGGGTGGATCTAATTTTGTTTGACCCTATCGGTGCTAGGGCGACTCTGATTTTATTTGACACTATCGGAGCTAGGGCGGCTCTGCTTCTGTTTGACCCTATAGGAGCTATGACGGCTCTACTTCTGTTTGACTCTATCGGAGCTAGGGCGACTCTGCTTCTGTTTGACCCTATCGGAGCTAGGGCAACTCTGCTTCTGTTTGACCCTATCAGAGTTAGGGCGGTTCTGCTTTTGTTTGACCCTATCGGAGTTTGGGCGGCTCTGCTTCTGATGTTGTTGTATCCTATCGGAGCCAGTGCAGCTCTATTGTTGTTGTACCCTATCGGAGCTAGGGCGGCTCTACTTCTGTTTGACCCTATCGAAGCTAGGCTGGATCTAATTTTGTTTGACCCTATCGGAGTTAGGGCGACTCTGATTTTATTTGACTCTATCGGAGTTAGGGCGGCTCTGCTTCTGTTTGACCCTATCGGAGCTATGACGGCTCTGCTTCTGTTTGACTCTATCGGAGCTAGGGCGGCTCTGCTTCTGTTTGACCCTATCGGAGCTAGGGCAGCTCTGCTTCTGTTTGACCCTATCAGAGTTAGGGCAGTTCTGCTTTTGTTTGACCCTATCGGAGCTTGGGCGGCTCTCCTTCTGATGTTGTTGTATCCTATCGGAGTCAATGCATCTCTGTTGTTGTTGTACCCTATCGGAGCTAGGGCGGCTCTACTTCTGTTTGATCCTATTGAAGCTAGGGCAGATCTAATTTTGTTTGACCCTATCAGAGCTAGGGCGACTCTGATTTTGTTTGACCCTATCGGAGCTAGGGCGACTCTGCTTCTGTTTGAGCCCATCGGAGCTTTGACGGCTCTGCTTCTGTTTGACCCTATCGGAGCTAGGGCGGCTCTGCTTCTGTTTGACCCTATCGGAGCTAGGGCGGCTCTGCTTCTGTTTGACCCTATCAGAGTTAGGGCGGTTCTGCTTTTGTTCGACCCTATCGGAGCAAGGGCGGCTTTGGTTTTGTTTGACCCTATCGGAGTCAGGGCGGCTCTACTTTTGTTTGTTCCTATCGGATCTAGGGCGGCTCTACTTTTATTTGACACACCTCCTCAAGTTGAGTAGGGGATCTTCAATGTTCAACTTGCACAGCATTCGGTGTTTACTGAGTAACTTTTTTTTCTCGATTTTTTTAAAATAGTTGTCTGCTTACGCTACAAGTCAAGCTTCTTCAACATTATTGCCCTATACCTACCAAGTCTACCACTTCCCCTTTTTTTTTGTGGATACCTTTTTTCATTTTTTTTACACATCTTCTACATAATCCATTCACTACCTACTACTCCCACTATCATCATTTTCTTTTTCTTTTCTCATTTTTTATTATTTCTTTTTCATTTTTTATTATTGCTTGTACTTTTACTATTGCTTTTGCTTTTTGTTTTTTATATTTCTTTTGCGTTTTACTTTACCTTTTTCGTTTTATTTTTCTTATATTCTTCTGCAGCTCCTTCTCTTCTGCAGCTCCTTCTCTTCGGTTGTGCTTGCTCCTCTCTCGATGCTTCCTTATTCTTCACTCAGTCTCCCTCTTCGTTTCATTGCTGGGTAGACACTCGAGTTTGGTTTGGCTTGACATCCACGACCCGATTGTGGCTGGTGGCGGCGATGTTGCCTACGGCTGTTCCTCTGAAGGCCCCCTCTTCGTCCGTTTCTCTGTGGCCTCTTCTGTCGGTGTTTTGACCTCATGATTTCTCACGGTTGCTCCTCCACGAGCCTCTTTTCTGGCTTTCCGTCGGGGAATTTCCGATTGATTAACCGGTTGTTGTCCCGAGTAGTGTTGCAATTTTTAGCATCAACTCCTCTAGTATGTTGGTTGAATTTCGATTTTGGTTGATCTGGGTTTTGGGTTGATTTGGTCGAGAGAGATATGGAATGATGATTTTTTTCGAATTTCCAGAATCAAGAACATTGCTCTGATACCATGTTGGATTGGATTGGATATTGAGTTGTATTGAGAGATTGGATTGAATTGAGAATTGTATATTACCAATCTGTATTTTGGCACATATGAGGTGTCTATGTATACACTAATTCTAACAGTCATATTTGTATAACAACTATATTTCTAACAACTATATCTTCATTTTCTAACACTTCCCCTCAAGTTGAACAATGGGATCTCCAATGTTTAACTTGTCAAGGATATTGTTGAAAATCCTTATGTTGACTGACTTGTGAGAATATCTCATTCCATAATCAAGAACACTGTTTTGATACCATGTTGTATTGGATTGGATATTGAGTTGTATTGAGAGATTTGATTGAATTGAGAATTGTATATTGTCAATCTGTATTTTTGGTACATATGAGGTGTCTATTTATACACTAATTCTAACAGACATGTTTGTCTAACAACTCTATTTCTAACGGCTCTATTTCTAACAACTATATTTTCCTTTTCTAACATGGACCAACGCAAATTTTTGTTTTTCCCGATCATGTAGAGAGTATTTGGAATATAATCTGACCCAAACAATCAAAACCCAGACATTGTAGCTCCCTTTCTATATGTCTCTAACAAACAATAGGAAATTAAGTAAGACACTTGTGAAAGCCTCGACCAACATGTGCCAAATTATTTTGACTTCGTCCATCCATAATTATTAGAATCGGATTAATCATCATATCGATCATATGAGTCATTTTTTGTTTATTTGATCTATTAGATCTTTTAAAATAAAATTTGATCATATTCTCTTAGGAAATTGGAACAAGTTCCATAAATACTCATCTAAAACAGTCTTGTATTATCCAAGATGAGTTTCGACTAATTTGATTTCTCTATTATTTGATCAACATTTCAAAATATGAATAAAACGATTCTATATAAAAAAAAAATGTGAATGAATTAGATTGATTTTGACTAATTAATAATTATATTTTTAAACTCAAGTCCGACTTCAATAAAAGAATACTCAATCAAATTCAAGCATAATTTTGATCAAACAATTTGAGGTGATTTGATTTATTTGTTTCTTCCAAATTTTGGAACTAAATATTACTTTTTCCATCCTCCCTATTAGGGCTGGCAATGGTGCGGTGAAAAACCCATAACCACGGTTATAACCGTTACTGTTTAATATGGTTAACCGTACCATTATGGTGCGGTGCGGTTATGGTTATGAATTCTCTACCCATAATGGTTATGGTTATGGTTATGGTATTTGAGTTATACCCATGGTTATAACCATGGTTATTTTATAAATATAATTATTATTTATTATTAATAAAATAATATATATATATTATACTAAATATAAATTACATCATAAAAGTGAAATCAATTGATGATATTGAGGAAGATGAAGATTGATAGAAACAAATACGACAAGTGTGAAATGATTAAGGGTGTTGAATCATTACTCGTTATGGGTGTTTGTTGAATTTTAATGTTAACTCAGTGGTGTAAATGTTAATTTTGAATCATATGAATGTTGAATAATGTTAGTGTTAATGTTGAATGATGTTAGTGCTATATATTTTTATTGTTGGTAATATAGATAGATGTATTTTTTAAAACTAAATTTTCGATTTTTTATTATATTACTTTTGGAATAAATATGGTTATACGGTTAAAACCATGGTTAATAACCACGGTTATTTTGATGGTTATGGTATTGAAAAGTGTACCCATAATGGTTATGGTTATGGTTATGGTATGTGGTTTAAAAATATGGTATGGTTATGGTATTTGGCATACCCTGACCATACCCTAACCATTGCCAGCCCTACTCCCTATACTCACTCTCTTGTCGGTCAGTCCGTCCGGTTTGATTCGTTAAAACCGAACTCCATATTAATTTGGATCCGCTCAACCCGAATCATTGGACCCGAAAAAATTCCATGAGATGATGAGACTGTGTATTCTCGTCTCCATAGGGTTTATAAAGACAGTCGACTCTCATCTCCATCTCCTGGCCGACCTAAACCCTTCTGCTGCAGAATTGTCGGTTTTATCCAGGTAAGATAATACATATCTTGATTTTGCCTAATCATCTGTAGATTTGTTAGTCCTCTCGAGTCTGTTGGATCTGATATGCGGTTAGTATTCTATCACTTTCCCTCTCTTCTGATTTCAGAAGATCTGAAAATCTCTCGTTTTGATCTGTCTCGATCGGATCGCAGAGGCTTCTTCCTGCTATTCGATGATGCCCTCTTAATTTCTGACGGTTGATTTTCTTCTTTGAATTTCATTAATTATTCGGCTCCTGGGTTTGATAGATATTATTGTGCTTTCTACATATCTAGATTGAACTGGATGAGTAAATTGGAGGAAATATTGTGGACTGTGTTGCACTTCTTGATTTCTTTCTTTTGACAGGGTTCTTTTGAGTCGATTGGTGATTTGTGTCAATTGCATAACGCTAAGATGGAGTTAAATTGGATGACGCTTATCAGTTTTAGGCATGTATTGAAAAAAAATTGTTGTTTTGTTCAATAGGTGACTTAACCAATGGGGAAGAAGAAGTCCGATGAAAGTGCGGCATCTACAAAGCCGAAAGCAGGTGCCTCCAAAGATGCAAAGAAGCCCTCGGTCGTAGAAATGCTTGCAAATATGGAACAGAAACCCGACAAACCTAAAAAAGGTTCCTCATCTTCAGCTGCAACAAACCCTAGCAAGTTCAAGACGAAAGGTGCCCAGAAACCATCATATACAGATGGCATCGACCTTCCTCCATCTGATGATGAGGACGATGGATTTGGTTCCGATGAAGAGAAAGCACAAATCGAGGCCAATAAGAAGCTTAGTCGTCAGCAGAGGGCTGAGGACAAATCTCTCGAGGTAGCTGCTATCACTGATAGGGAACTGAAGAAAAGAAAGGAGAAAGATATGCTTGCCGCTCACATGGCCGAACAGGCACGGAAAGAGGCCTTAAGAGATGACCGTGATGCCTTTACTGTTGTTCATGGGAGTCGAACTGCAGTTCTTGATGGTGAAGCCGATGCAGATGCTAATGTGAAGGATATAACTGTTGATAATTTCTCTGTTTCGGCTAGGGGTAAGGAGCTTTTGAAGAATGCAACGGTTAAAATATCGCATGGGAAAAGGTATGCAATGTTATGAAAAGTACTGATTTATCTCTATGATATTACAATTCTACGACGTTAATAGTGGATAGTATCTTTTAGCAAAGTCCAAATCAAGAGGTTAATCACGAATCTCAAATGTTTAGAAGTTGATTTTAAAATTCGGTGTTTCTGTCAGAGGTACTTTTTATCTTCAATATAATCTTAAACAAGAATGTTAAATATAATCTTACACTATATTTATGAGTTAAGTTGTTCATAATATTTCACTTACTAAGTAGATATAAAGATTCGTTCTATTTATCCCATAGCATCTTATTTATTTAGCTGTCTAATTAGCAAGTAAAAGTATATTTTTATTGAGTGATAACATGATTTTACTAGGCCATACTTAATCTGCCAATTTTGATAACCTTGAAGGTATGGTTTGGTTGGACCGAACGGGATGGGAAAATCGACGCTGTTGAAATTACTCGCTTGGAGGAAAATCCCAGTTCCCAAAAATATTGACGTTCTTCTGGTGGAGCAAGAGGTGGTCGGTGATGACAAATCGGCCATCGAAGCCGTCGTGTCGGCCAACGAGGAGTTGCTCAAGGTTCGGCAAGAAGTTGCGATTCTGCAGAATTCAGCTTCTGCAGAAGCCGAGGCTGATGAAGTAGACGATGATGCTGGGGAGAAATTGGCTGAATTATACGAGAAGTTGCAGATATTGGGTTCGGATGCGGCGGAGGCTCAGGCATCGAAGATTCTTGCCGGGCTAGGCTTTACGAAAGAGATGCAGGCTCGAGCCACAAAATTGTTCAGTGGTGGATGGAGGATGAGGATATCGCTTGCTCGGGCACTTTTTGTCCAGCCGACTCTTTTACTTCTCGACGAACCCACCAACCACCTCGACCTCCGGGCAGTCCTCTGGCTAGAAGAATACCTCTGCCGGTGGAAGAAAACCCTAGTCGTGGTCTCCCATGATCGTGACTTCCTCAATTCGGTGTGCACTGAAATCATCCATCTCCACGATATGAAACTTCACTTCTATCGCGGAAATTTCGACGATTTCGAATCTGGTTACGAGCAGAGGCGCAAGGAAATGAATAAGAAATTCGAGACGTACGACAAACAGGTGAAAGCGGCCAAACGATCTGGAAATCGCAAAGAGCAAGAGAAAGTGAAGGACCGAGCGAAATTTAATGCAGCCAAGGAGGCGTCGAAGAAATCAAAGGGGAAAGTTGTTGACGAGGATGAGACGATCCAGGAGGCTCCGAAGAAATGGAGGGACTACACCGTGGAGTTTCACTTCCCAGAGCCCACCGAACTGACCCCACCGCTTCTGCAGCTCATTGATGTCAGCTTTGGGTACCCGAACCGACCTGATTTCCGTCTCTCTGATGTGGATGTGGGGATTGATATGGGAACTCGGGTTGCTATTGTAGGACCCAACGGGGCAGGTAAATCGACACTGCTGAATCTTCTGGCAGGTGATTTGGTCCCGACCGAAGGCGAGGTGAGGCGGAGTCAGAAACTGAGGATCGGTCGGTATTCACAGCACTTTGTTGATTTGCTAACAATGGAGGAAACTCCCGTTCAGTACCTTCTCCGCCTCCATCCGGAACAAGAAGGGTTGAGCAAGCAAGAGGCTGTTAGGGCAAAGCTTGGGAAGTTTGGCCTGCCCAGCCATAACCATCTAACCCCTATTGTGAAGTTGTCGGGAGGTCAAAAGTCTCGTGTGGTGTTCACTTCAATATCCATGTCCCGTCCGCACATCTTGCTTTTGGATGAACCTACGAATCATTTGGATATGCAGAGTATTGATGCATTGGCAGATGCACTGGATGAGTTCACTGGTGGAATTGTGCTTGTGAGTCACGACTCGAGGCTTATATCCCGGGTTTGTGATGATGAAGAAAAGAGTGAAATCTGGGTTGTGGATAATGGTACGTGTGAGAAGTTCACGGGGACGTTCGAAGAGTACAAGGAAGATCTCCAGAGAGAGATCAAAGCGGAAGTTGATGATTGAGGTGAAATTGTTGTTGTGATTTCAATTTGGGTTGCTGTTAAGTTTTTGCATGTTCTGATGATTTGTTTTTTTCTCATAAGGAAAGATACATTTGGGAGTGTATTTATTTTGGACATAAGAGAATATCTATTCTTACTTTATCAACATTACTTACTCTTCATTTCTATTTCATTGTTGAAAGCTAAGCGCTTCCCCCTCTTTCTCCTGCATCATTTCTCTTTATTTGTTGACAAATAATAGGTTTATTTTGATCCTAGGGTGAGAAAAAACGGACTAGTCTGAAAAACAAACCGTCTATTTCAAAAAATAAAAAAATATATGATTCAGTTTTTACTTTATACACTCTTGATAGGGTATATTTATAGATAAAACTTGAATAGAAAATATAAGATCTGATGACACATTAAATTTTACCCTTACTTTATTGTTAAGCTCACAAGAGAAATTATTTTAAGTTTTTAATTTGCAAAATATGTTAAATCAATAAATATTTAACAAAAAAAATTCATAAAAGTTTAAAAGAATATCTTAATGTCTATACATTTAATATTCTTAAAATATAATATTATATATTTTAGTAATGTATTAAAATTACCATATAAAATAAAATTAAGACAAACTTATGTATGAATATACATGTGAAATAAAAAAAGATGATTGAAGTTTTATAACATACACAGAAATGAATGTGATGCTTTTTAAAATAACTTACATCACGTGTCATTTAGGAATGATAAATTAGAAAAGTATAAAAAATACTTGGATGTTTGACGAGATTGATAATTGCACTCATAATGTTTGTTTTAACACTCATATGTTTCCATTTGTTGGTAAGTGCATATTTACGTCATTGGTCTTTAATTTCCCGTCAAATAGAAATCACGTGCAAAGCATGTGATGTAATTATAAACTTATATGACCCAAATACCCCTAGTTGCTCGCATCATCCTTCACCATCTTCATTCTTTCCTGTTCTTGCTCGCTTAATTGGAGCGACACATCCTGTAAGATCCCTGTCACGATTGTAGCCACGTATCTCCCTGTGGGATCCCACTCGATGTCTGTGGCCATGAAATGTTTTGATGTGGTCATGGTTTCAAGCTCGTCCACACTGTAGAACTCCAACTGTCCGCTGAAGTTCTTCAACCCAGCAAGAACAATGTACCGACCAAAAGGAGACCAGAACAGGGCATTGGCTTGCTTACCTTTGAGTAGTTTAATTACCTAATGATGGTAAAGGGAAATGACTACTCTGTCCTCCAGATTCATATTCAACATATGGAAGCAAGGACTAGAGTGCTAATTCTACTAATCATTGTCTATTTGATGCAACCCTTCGGTGAGAAGCCCAAGAAGGGTTTGATGACCAGGAACTTGAGCTTGGACCTGCACGACTAGAAGAAGGATGATTAGTTGCCCTGCATGTGCTGCTAGTTGCTATGTTCCAGATTGTCGAATCTTGTGTCATATTTATTGAATCAACTGCAACAATTTCTGGGTTGTATCTTGGAATAGCTCTGAGATTTGGTTCATCTCGTGATCCCAGGTCGATCCCTCCAGAAACAGAAGAATTATAAAGAAAAATACTGTTTCTTGAATGAGAGGATCCATTCCAGGGAAACACGTGCATATTTCTCGACAACTGAGGAGCATGTACTGAATTTAACTGGGTCTGTGAAGGACATGTATTAGCTGAAACTCCTCTTGATGATCTCAAGTCAAGTGAATCACCATATAACTCTGGCCTTTGCAAATGATTCAGAGGAAAAGCACTAAGATGCCTCACAAGTCCAGTTTCTCACAAGTCTGGTTCTCTCCTCCATATGAAAAGAGCTCCCTGAAGAATTATCTGAATTCCTCAATGAGGCACCAAAGGAAGACTATGTATCTAACTCTGAAGTTTTGTATTCTTGATCAATACTTCCACCATTCCTCACATATCCTATGTGCCTTGATGCCACCGGATTGTCAGGCATCCTAGGAAGAAAGGTGTTATGGGGCTCCAAATCCCTTCCTGCTGAACTCGAATCTGCTCACTCATGTATTGTATCGATAGTGCTCTTCTGCCCTTGCATTGGACAATTTTCTTCCTCCAACATGTATCTTATTTCAAAAAGGTAATATACAGGGAACACTCCTAGGCACCACACAAAATCATAGAGAAATGAATCTTATCCGAACTGAAAAATGGAAGCCATTTAGAAGACAGTAAAATTAAATCAGTCAAACCCATTAGCATGAGAATATACATAACAAAATTACAAACGGATTTGCAACTAACCATAACACATCTACAATAAATTAGAGATGACAACTTCATTGAGTTAAAAGCAATATATGCATTGAGCATTCCATATTTATCCTTTAAAGATGACAGCATCCCTTAAAGATGTTGCTCCCTGAGTATAGGCTCGCGAATAGCCCTACCTTTATGTCTGTCTCCACTCCAATTCCCACAAAATAAGTGTTGAAGATGAGAAATGGGCCAGGAAGCGGAATCTGTGGTGGTGTTTCATGCAGAAGAACCAATGGGTGTTCAAACTGAAGAAGATGATGAATTTGAACCAGGTAGGGGTAAAAACGTCATTCTACATTGCATCAGTTCGAAATAAACAGTTGCACATTACTTCCACGTGACACTTAACGAGTAAAATTAACAGAATGTGCAATTACAAACAAAATGAAACATATGAGTGAACTTATTTGCGTCAAAAAATGTCTTGGTGTAGTTGCAAAAAACAAACATCCTGTTTTTTTTCATACTTTTTCCAATGATAAATATACTTGACATTAACCAATTAAAATAGATGAAATTGACTTTAGAAATAAGAAAATACTAGAATATTACTTTTCCTGTTATGACTTTACCCATCTTACCTAAATTAATGTAGATATAAATAGATAATACTAAGGTTTAGGGTTTATATTATACAATATAAATATTAAGTTTATTTATTTATAACGTAGACAAAAAAATACATAAATCAATAATAAAATTGATATGAAAATTTATTAATATAATACTAACTATTTTTTAAGTTAACTATTGGTTTTATGACTGCTATTAGTGTTACATATTTAAAAAATATTAAAATCATTAATATTTATTTTAACAATATGTACAATTTCTTAGATTTTAGTTCTACAAATAATATTTTATTTATTTTCATAATTCACAAAATATGTTGAATCAATAAATATATAGCAAACTTTTCCCATAAATTTGTAAAAATAAAATAAATTAATGACAACATATTTTTATAGTAATGCATAAACTTCACTACATAAAATAAATTTAAGACAAAAATATGAATATACATGTGTTATAAAAAAATGATTGAAGTTTTGTAAAATATGAAGAGAATGAATGAGAGAATTTGAATGTTTTTTAAGTAATGCATCGCATGTCACCTATGAATGAGAATGAAAAAATGTATGTGAAAACAAATCAATTAAATAGATGAAATTGATAGTAGAAGTGATACAATATTATAAAAACGTATTTGTCTCAAATCTGTACATTTTAGCTATGCCTGGACCTCGAATTTCTAGCCAAATTATATAGATATAGATATAGATATAGATATAATGTTAAAGAAAGCTTAGAAATCTAGTCATAAAGAAAAACTCATCAAATTGATATGGTCGTCTCGTCTAGGATTCTTTCTACCGAAAATAAAATATTGAGGACGAATTGTGGAGAATCGTAGGTTTGAGGACTGATTAGACTTCTGTTAACTCCAACGACGTTCCACCGTGAACTCGCGTCGTGCGTGCCACATGGTTCCGTCATTCTCAACTGAGAATATGTTCACTCCATCCGTTCGATGGCCAAAAAAAATATCCGTTCGATCGATTCGGCTCACCTTCTCTCTCTTCTCAAACAATGGGACAGAAAAGGCAGAGCTGGTATATTCCAAAAAAGTGAAATTTCTCTAATTTCGTCGGTGAATCCAAGGGGTGAGACCTTCACCTGGATCTTCGTTTCTGTTAATCTTTGATTCGTCTTCATTGTAAAGCCGTATCTGGTCTCTATTTGTTCGCTATTCGCATTTTACAGCATTTCCCATTTCTTTTGATTAGTCTTTCAGGAATTAGGTGTTCTTGCTGAATTAGGTTTTTAGGATTTCAGAATCCGGATTTTCAGTCGAACTTTTTTAGCTGATTGAATGCAGGATATTTTTCTAATATAATTGATTTTGTTCTCAGCTATTATGAGGTAGATTGTTTGCAAATTCTTCTGATGATAAATTGATTTAGCTTGTCTTCTCTTTAAAAATCATCTACTTTGTTTATTTTGTTTTCGTCCAGTTGTATGATTCGATCTTCTCTCAAGCTGGAAGTGTTTTTTATATGCACTTGCTGTTCAGCTAGCTGCTACATCTTGAATTGGTACTCACAGTTTTCGTCTTTAAGCTTCATTAGATAGCTGATAACAGACTCCTCAATGCTCATTGCTTGCAGATTATGCACAAAACATTCGAAGAAGTTGATCGTTTTCTTAAAAGACCATAACTGCTAATGAATGTTCATATTGGTTTGGGAGTAGAATAAATAATTTTTAATGTGGATGGCCTTACGGTTTCAAGATACTTACTTTGGTTGGAGGGTTTAATTTAAATGGATGATGTGACAGCCAAAGAGAATGTACGTACACAACTTGACCAATATCCATTGTTAATGGATAATCCAAGTGGTCAGCATGTAATTTATGTGAGGAGAAATAATGATGCTTCATCAAGTGCATCCCATGATGATCTGCACCCTGAAGTAGTAGATGGAACAGACAATGAAGATGGGTTGTCAAGTAACAGAGAAAGTACTACAGATCAAAGTACAGCAGATTCATCAATCATGTTGAACCCTTCGAGTTCCTCCTTTGTTAGAAGGTCTGATCTTCATAATCAGCGGCGCAGAACTCCATTGGATTCTGGACTATGGATTTCTGTTGAGTTGACCGTGACTCTAGGTCAGATTATAGCAGCTGTAGTTGTTTTGTCATTGTCTGGAAATGAAAAACCACAAGCTCCATTGTTTGCTTGGGTTGTGGGATATACATTTGGGTGTTTTGCCACACTTCCTGTTCTCTATTGGCGATTCCGGAATCGTAATCAGGGCACTGGACAAGAATCCAATCAATCACATCTTGAATTTTCTCATAACACTCGTTCTGAACCTGCACCATATACGGCCATTTCAGACAGTCACGCCATCGATGAGGAGAACCAGCAAGCAGCTGAAACAACCTCACAGAGAAATCAACTTGCAGGTTCTTTGGGTTCTAGGTATGTTATTTTTTTCTTTTCAAAGTAATATTTGAATCCGTTCAACTGAGCTGGCAGTCTGACACATAATTCATGTTTTTTCCTTTGAAATCTCACTGGTTCTAATGTAGTATCATCTTCAGGAGTGAAGGATGACATGACTGTATGTAATGTATTAAACCTATTGGAAAATCTTAGTCCTATAATAAGCGTGTTCCTCACATATAAATGAGATACTTCTTCCATATGCAGTGTAGCTCCATGATGTACTACAATATTCTTTCTTGAGTTTGAAGTTATGTGTCCAAGAATATTAGTATTTGATACTTTAATTACAAATGAAGCAAAAGCGACCTCAACTGCAAAACTAAGTGTTTTCAACTTATTGGTAAACACAAAGAATACAATGTCGATTTCCTATAACAAGAGTAGGGTCAGTATCTTAAATAGTATTTCCAAGGTGGATGGATTAATATTTTCGTCCTCTTTTTTGCTTCGTTGTACACATTTTTCCTGTATGTTGAAGTTATAAATATTAAACCATGCCTTCATCTACAATCTTGAACTTTTAAGACAGTGGTACTTTTAAATCACTCATGGAGTATTACTCTTTTGGGTGTTTTAAATTCAGTGACAATTTTTTTTGCAATGAATTTGCAGACTAAATGGACTCGGTGACCATTTCAAAATGGTTTTGGACTGTTTCTTTGCTGTATGGTTTGTTGTTGGCAATATTTGGATCTTTGGTGGTCATGCTTCTCCCTCAGATGCCCCTAAGTTGTACAGGTGCCATAAACACGTTAATATTATAATTTGGGTTAATAAGAACCCTTAGACGATGATGTTTTGATATCCTGAATCTGATATTTTCTTGCAGGTTATGCATAGTATTTCTTACCTTCAGCTGTGTCGGATATGCAATGCCCTTTATACTCTGTGCAACGATTTGTTGCTGCTTGCCTTGTATAATTTCCGTTCTGGGTTTCCGAGAGGACTTTTCTCAATCAAGAGGTGCCACTTTAGAATCAATCAATGCATTGCCTACGTATATGTTCAAGGCAAAGCAACATTCAGATATTGAATCCGAGACTGACAGCCTTGGAGGAAGTGAAGGTGGGACATTGGCTGCTGGGACAGAGAAAGAGCGTGCTATATCTGGAGAAGATGCAGTAAGACCAAATGTTTATTTCCAACATCTTAATATGTTCTTAAGAGAGATTTGGATCCTCTACATCTGAATGCAAATGGACCTAATCTATTTTACAGTCAGGATTTTAAGTATGGACTGGATCAATCTATGAGATTGCGCCACGCCATTTTCTTAAAATACACTAACCTCCATAGGAAAATAAAAATGATGATACGGTAGAATTTCATCCTTTGATCATGTCTACAATTAAGTCCTTGCAGTGAAACCCGGCAATGTTCATATTTGCAGTCCAAATAATTTATCTATTTAATGTCTATCTTGTTGTATGATATAGATGAATTTTTTCACATAAACTCATGTAGTGAGGACTTCATTTCTTACCTGGTGCAGAGTTGCTGTATATGCCTGGCCAAATATGCAGACAATGAAGAGTTGAAAGAGCTGCCATGTTACCATTTCTTTCACATCGGGTGCATCGATAAATGGCTCAAAATCAATGCGTCATGCCCACTCTGCAAGTGTGAGATTGGTGAAGGGATTGGATCTTCACCAAGGGATAGAGAGTCTCTTGAGAACTAGACTGATTGTGGTTCGTATTTCTTTTACCGAATCTCACGGCCATGAATCATTAGAAGGGTTAATTACACTATTGCACACTATCTCGGTAGTTAGTTTTGTATACTAAATTTCACTTGCTGCATATTTGGTTCCTGAACTTTATGCCTTCATTCATTTAGTTTTGGTGTCCGACTGACGTACCGAAACTAAATGAATGTATGAAAGTTCAGTATGCAATGCAACGTTTCGGGAAGTTTTACTATGCAAAACTAGGTGACGTGCAATAATGTAATTAACCTTACTAGATTAAGTTATCACAAAGGGAATTAAAGTTGAAACCGAGACACTACAAACTGAGTTCTACGCTAACCGATGGTTAGATTGGGTTGAGTTGAGTCAGTATGATTCAATAGTTTTGGAAGGTTTAGTTTGATCAACCGAAGTTAACTTTCATGGAGAAGATGTCTCAGTTCGAGCCTCATCGAGAATGGCTGATGACTCTGGTTGGAGAGGAGTCTGCATATGCTGTGATTTTCTTGTACCCTCATGTATATTTCTAGTATATATAATAACATACGAATGTGCTCATGATAAAGGCTGTGCTCTTTCTTATGTGATATGTATGTCTGTTAGCTTCTCTTACCTATGGACTAACTAGAGTGTGAGATGTTTCCTTCCACAAGCCTTGATTGAAGTCCTAGGACAAGTCGGAGATGATCGGAAACCCTATGGTGTTAGGGTGTGCACCCAATGGCTGATCGGAACTCTAATGTGGTTGAAACCTCATTGTTCAGATCGCGTTGACAGAAGGTGGGGCCGAAACTTGTCCTAGTCATGTATGCTAACCAACTGCGCGCCATATAATACACTGGCTTACCAATCAAGTGTCCCGATCCAAGTAAGGTGTACTCTGGGGGGAGGGTATTGATGTGCAATTCACTAATGATCGAGGGTTTAATTTGACGAAGTAATAACTCAGGGGGCATATGAATTTTTTAACTTGATAATAAAATGTTCCATGCACACGCTATTTCATTTAGAGGGGTGATTCATATGTTAGAAAGTGAGGATAAATAAGATAGGGATGTAAGACAATAATTAATATGGATACTAACATACTAAATCAAAATTTATTTATTTCTAAAGTTGTGATATAAATAAATATTTCACGTAAACATTTACTATCTTTATATAAGTATTGGCATTCAAACGTTTGTTATGTATAGTATAGAGGATTGACAAATTGCCTGTATTAATAAAATTATTGTATTAAATTTACTAAATATGAATATGTATGATGAATTTATTGTGTTGTGTTTATATTATAGAGCCGGCAATGGTGCGGTGAAAAACCCATAACCATGGTTATAACCGTTACTGTTTAATATGGTTAACCGTACCATTATGGTGCAGTGCGGTTATGGTGATGAATTTTCTACCCATAATGATTATGGTTATGGTATTTGAGTTATACCCATGGTTATAACCATTTATAGAATAACCATGGTTATTCTATAAATATAATATTTATTTATTATTAATAAACTATTTATATAATATACTAAATATAAATTATATAATTGAAAATTTGAAATTGTTGAAGATTGAAGTCGCCAAAGTCTAACGATAACAATATAGATTGATGTATTTTTTTAAATAAAATTTTCGATCTTTTGTTATATTACATGTGTGAAATGAATATGGGTATACGGTTAAAACCATGGTTAATAACCACGGTTATTTTAATGGTTATGGTATTGAAAATTATACCCATAATAATGGTTATGGTTATGGTATGTGGTTTAAAAATATGGTATGGTTATGGTATTTGACATACCCTGACCATACCCTAACCATCGACAGCCCTAGACTTTATAAACACAATCATGTCATTCTTTTTTTTTTTTGTTTATGTTCATATAGTATTGTCATACTGTGCTAAGTCAGTTAATTGTATGTGAACATTTCGGCGGTGTATCGAAATAAAGCACTCCTGGGTAGTTTGGCTTGGAGATTGAAGACGGAAACGGCTCCTTGGGCTGTGGTCATTAGAAACAGAACATTTAAGCAAGATGGAACCTCTCTCGCTATTTCGAATAAAACGTCTTGTAATTGAAAAGCAATTAATGAATGTATGTACACCCTTAAATTAGGTTCAGGGTGGGTGGTGGCAAATGGTAGAGATATTAAATTTTGGCACGATAATTGGGTGGGTAATCAACCCCTGCGTTCGGCTATCTATGGTCCACTAAATTATGAAGAAGACAGATTAATGGTAGGAGCTGTCTTCCACAATGACGAGTGGAATCTTGATAGAACTTATTTCGACTTCCCCAAACATTTGTTGGACATGTTTCGAGGCACTTCAGGGGACAAGACCAATGTCTCCTCGGACACTCAAATTTGGAATGTCACACACTCGGGGAATTACACTACAGCATCCGCATACTCTCTATTAGCAGGTCATGACACTAATAGTCAGGTACTGAATCAATGGGATTGTGTTTGGAAGATTCAGACTATCCCAAAAATTCAGTACTTTATATGGTTGTGTCTTAAAGATAGACTAGCCACATGCAAACTATTGAACCATAGAGGATGCAATTTGAACCATCTGTGCCAAATTTGTTACTCTGGGGTGGAAGACATAGATCACATATTGCGTGGGTGTGAGCATGCTCAAGAGATGTGGAATTCAGTCACTGGGCCGCCAAATCTAGGGCAATCTTTCGACTACCCTTTGAATGAGTGAATCAAGAAGGGATGTCAGGAATCAGGAGTCAATATTCAGGGAGTAGAGTGGAAGTACTTTTTTCCTTATGCTCTATGGAACATTTGGAAAAATAGGAACTCTCTTATTTTTAATGATAAGCCTGCTTTTTCTTCTGTTTATACTGTATCTTTATCTCAGGCAACGTTTCACAAAAATATTTATCTTGAGACTGACAGTGCTAATGAGTTCATTTCCATTGATGTTAGTTGGGTGCCTCCAAAAAAGGATTGGTTTAAAATTAACACAGATGGAGCTGCTACGGGAAACCAAGGATTTGCAGGAGCCGGTGGGGTCATCCGAGACTACAGGGGTCAATGGGTTGCAGGATTCTCAAGGAATTTGGGTTGCTCAAACAGCCTCACTGCGGAATGTTGGGTCATCCGAGATGGACTGCTTTTGGCAAAGACACTCAGATTAAAATCTATTCACCTTGAGACGGACGCCCTCTCAGCCCATAAGGTAATCTCTAATGAAAATATGTCAAATCAAAAACTAATGCCGATCATTGCGGATTGCAGGAAGCTATTGATGCAGTTCGAAAGAATGAAGTTCAGACATATTTTTCGAGAAGCGAATGCGGTAACGGATATCATGGTGGGTATGACACTCAACCAGCGACAAGTGTTTGAAATTCATGGCTCACCTCCGAAGGAAACTATTAATGCACTCCGGAAAGACGTTGTTGGCTCTTCTGTTTCGCGAATTGTTAAAGTTAGGTAGTTTTGGTTGTGTAATTGAACTTGGGTGATTAGTTGTCAATTATAACGGTTTTTTTAATCCATAATTATCCACACAAAAAACATACAATAAGAAAATATTAAAATAATGACTTGTTTATAGTAATGACTATGAATTCAAACATTATATTATATATTTTTTAATGTAGAATTGACAAATTATAAAAATTAAAGAATTAGTAAGAATTTAAAAGTTATTTAATATTAATTTAAAAAATATATATCATCAACACAACTTTATAATGTTATTATGTGTGTGAATTGGGTAGGTGTTCAATTTTGATATGACCCAAATGTCATTGAATTAGAAAATTTTAAATTTACTGGTCCTTTTATAACACCCACACAACACAAAAAATGAGTCGTGTTTTCATGTAATACGACATGTGTATTCATATAATAATATATAATATAATACATAACACGGGTTCATGGGGCCATCAATCGCATGGATCCACAAAGTTTCATATCATGTAAATGTAATTAGGTTCGAAATGGATCTGGATCCACGAGTTAAGCAGATAACACGCACGCGTGTTTGTGTTTAATAAATTGAGGCCAGGTTTGAGAAGAAGAAAAAGTTAAAAAAAAAACACTCATTTAGAAAGAAGGGATTCCACATGAACATTTCGTTGAACGTCAGTCAAGTCAATAACACACGTATTTCCAGTAAAATCTCTTACTGTAATAGTAATTAGTCAGACCTACGGAAATGGATTGTTTCATGAGAGAAGCAAGGAGATGAATTTGTTTTCAACATATAAGATGCATTCTGATAATATTCATGCATCTCTTCTCATAATCGGTCTTATTATTACAATAACCGTTCAATTCTTGGACTATTCATTCTTGTACACTCCTTGGTTGTTTACAAATAAGCGACTAAAAATTGGTCACTATTCAATTTAGCTTAACAAAGTTCAATTAATAACGATCAAATACTAGTTTGATTTTGAATTTCAATATTAAAATTTGACGGACTCAATTTTTGAACTAGATTGGTCTAATATATAAAAGATTAAAATAATAAAGACGGACTAACACTGAAAATATAATATGAACATTTAGAAACGACACTCAATGATGACCTTTGAAGAATAAAGACAGATTATGTGATTGATTTACATATTGATTACATTTGAAATGACCTATTTCGTAGTAATGTCATAGTCCTTACACAACTTTATGAGAGTTACACAATACCAAGGTGCCTCCCAAGATCAATTTGAGCATACAAAATAGTGATTGAAATATGAGAGTCCCCATCGAAGGCCGAAGGGGATTGAGTATTTCAGACAATAAGCATTAACAATGTCCAAAAGTTCCACAACCAAAATGAATTCTATAAGTAATAACAAATGATTGATGACATTTGTCGCTCAACAGTCTTTTAATTTGTTAGTGAGATAATAACAATCACCTTTTTTAGAGTACATAAATTTAAAGTCAACACTCTTTTAACAAGTGTTGCTTCTATTTGTCTCTAGGGACATTACACTTTACAGACAACACTTTGAATGGAGCAATTACACTCCTCTTACACATATGAATGTTGCATATGGATGCGAATTGTGTTGATATCTCGGAGGAAACGAGAATCAACAAAAAATGATGTATCTCTTTCGATTGGTCGCGAAGAAGCTAATAATGCATATTTTCTTGACCAAAAATCAAATCTATCGTTTATATGCAGTCAGTCATTGCTTTCGTGGAACTCTTCACGATATATATAGATTGTTTCCATATACTAATAAAATCAATGCTGGTGTTCAATGAGATTTTTTATATTTTTTCGATGATCTACTACTGCTTGTAATTTTTTGAATGTGTTATCCTTATGGTGGATATTGTATTTAGTAGATAACATTAACTTCTCTTTCTTTAGTCGTGATTGAGTTTAAACAAGTACTATTTCCTACTAGATATGCTTGTGTTTCAACCTTTCTTCTACATCTTTAGGGGTTTTGAGAATCACGCATTGCTGAAATTCTCCTATTTACCGACGAAATTTGTTCGTCAGCAAACGTAAAAATTTCGTCGGCAAAAATCAATTCTGTCAGTAAAAATTTCGTCGGCAAAAATTATGTCGGTAAAAATTTTGTCGATGAAGGTCCTATCAGCAAAAATTTGTCGACGAAATACGTCACAAATATATCATCGATAAAAAAAAAATATTTGTCGACAGAATTTTTACCGGTAAACATATGTTTATCGTCAACAAATAATATTTTTGCCAATAAAATCGATTTTGTCGGCAAAGTAAAATTCCTAAACGATGATGCAATGCAGAATAATTCCTAAACATAACTATGAAAGCAACAGTTAGGGACAAATATAACTTGAAATTAAGGCACATACTTTCATTCACTATAAACCAATTTAAGTAGCATCATGATTAGTTGAGATTGGTCGTAAGAGCAGCTACACAACATATGAGTTAAAGAGGTACACTTATATTCCATATATATAGCAAAGAAATGGCAGTAAGAATAGGGATTAGGAACAACTGCGGTGCCTGATAAACAGTACAAGATCTTAAACCGTAACAACATTACTCTTATAAACAATAACACTAATAACTTAAAGATCACTAAACAAGCACCTGATACTCCATTAATAACTCAGCATGTCCCTCTCTTCAACATTGGATAACTTAAAGAATCTGCAGGTTAAATTTTCACAGTACAACATGAGCAGAAGCGGAAATATGGAGGACAATATAATAGATGTTTAGCAATCTTACTTGGCAAAGCCCTTGAGAGCAATATTATACATGTCGAAGTAAGCATACATGGAGTGATACACACACACGACACATTATACTCCACACTACAATTACAACGAACGAAACCTAATTCACTTCAAGATCAAGAAACAACAAACTTTGTTCGTCGTGAACGAAATTCTGAAATCCATAACGTACTTGATATGTTCATTGATTGCAGACTCTAAATCGTCAAAATACTCGTGGTGAGCGAACGAAACGTGCGGAGAAGCGAAAATATTATTGCTATTACACTCCCTCAATATCTCATCCATACTGCTATACCTTTGGATAATCAATTTCCTCCTTTGGATTTGATTTTGGTTCAGATTGACTAAAGAGAGACACTAATTTTGGTTGCAAAGACATACCTGAAAGAAAAGATTTTATTGAAGTCTTCGGTGGCGAAATATTTTGATATGGATCGACCACCAAAGTCTAAGGAGAGCAAATGATGACACACTTCAGTGAAAAACAAAAGAGCAAAGTGAAAGAGGGACAAAGAGTTAGGGTTTTAAATTTTTTGATAGTGAAGCTGGTTCGTGACTTGACCCCGGTTGGGGAGCTCATCATTGAGGAGTGGAACCTGCTCTTCGTTGCCTACAAGAATGTCATCGACTCGCTCTATGTCGCCTGGCGCATCGTGTCCTCGATCGAGCAAAAAGAGGAGAGTCGTAAGAACGAGGAGCATGTTGTACTCGGCAAGGACTACAGATCCAAGGTGAAGAATAAACTATCGGAGGTATGCACTAGCATTCTGCGCTTGCTGGACTCCAATCTCATTCCCTTAGCTGCCAGTACCAAATCTAAGATCTTCGACTTGAAGATGAAGGGAGATTATCACCGGTATATGGCAGAGTTCAAGGTTGGAGACGAGAGGAAGGCTGCTGCTGGGGATACTATGTTGTCCTACAAAGCTACGCATGTACTTGTCCCCTCTCTATATACACTGATTCCTGAATCTCCATAGATTTTAAGTCAGGGTAAAGAGATAATTCCCGACAATAATTATATTTCGTCGGTAAATAATATTTTTGCCGACGAAAATATGGTTACGTCGGTATAATTATATGCCTTTACCGACAAAAAAATTAAGCTCGTCAGTAAATATTTTTGCAAGAATTTACCGACAAAACAGTTTGGTCGGTAAATATTTGTTCAATAATTTACCGACGAAATAAGAACTTTGTCAGTAATTGTCACATTTTTCCGACAAATTTTATTTATATTTTCCTGGCAAAAAATAAATCGGTTGTCTCAAATTATTTTTGGTGATTAAAAAAATAATTTGTCGGTAAAAATATATTTGCTGATGGACTTTTACCGACATAATTAAAATTCAATCGGTAATGAGTGGATTATCAGTAGTGATGAGCTCATCCAGAGATGCCAGATTCATACACAGCTCGAAGTGGTAGTAAATTGGTCAAGTGAAACCTTTCTTTATGGATACAGAATAAAAGCACCAAGAAACCTTTGTGTTCTTGAGGTGCTGGAGTTGTCGAATGTCACATGGGTTCCTGGATACCTAAGTTCAAAAAACCATAGTAAGAAGAATGAATACACAATTGATCATGCATGATTGGCTTTGAAAATTTTGCATGTTTCGTTCATTCCATTCGTAGACTTTGATTGCATGTAAGGCAAACGTTTTTTCAATAATAATTTAAAAGAATTTGGCCAATCGAAGTCTAGTTCTTAAGACGTTTCACACGACGGCTCAGCTCGTTGAGTGAATTTGTTGTTTGTTCCTTGGTTCGAAGGAAGGGAGAGGACATACATTTTGAAAATTGTTTTATTCACCTCGTCCTTCGTCTGAATTATTCAATGGTGTCATTCAACTCAGCTACGTTGCCCCCACATTTCTAGAATGTTAGTGGTTGTTTGGGTCTATCCATGATCATCTCCTCCAGGTTGAAAGATGGACTTGCAGGTGCCGAATGGAACTTGTGGATGTATTCCGTTGTTGTTAATCACGCAGACGCGTTTTCCACATTCCATAAGTTAGACAAGGCATCAAGAAGAATACAGTTGACTTTGTAACTTACGAGCTTGTGAAGTTCACCAATCTTCTTGTTCACGTATTTCTGATTCCCCTTTGTTATGATTTTCCATATTCGGGCATTTTTTCGACCATAGGGGCTGTATGGATTTAATGTGAGGGCAATGATTTGTTTGCTTCATCCTTACCAAAGATGGTGCGTGAAGCGTCCTAAGGATGTAAGACAAAATGAATGAAACTTACATTTTAAAATATACAATACAAAAGGTTCAATCCTATACATGCCTTACCTAAGGCCAAAACAAAACACATTTACATAATAGGTCAAACTCCCATCTACAATTGTTGGGCTGACTTCTAATTCACAACAGTTGGGTCGAATCTTCTACATAAATGGTGGGTCAATATCGCATCCAAATAGTTAGGTCAAACTCCCATTTACATCAGTTGAGCTTAGAAATAGAACAAACGCAAAACTGGGAGAGGTTAAACGTGGTGTGGAGCTTTTGTTCTAAAAGGATGAAATTTCTAAGCCCTATGACCGGCGGAACCTCGCCCCTATATATGATCACAGGCCCATTCCGATCATCGAGTTGAGTTGTTTGGGTGTATGTCAGCTATTCAAACCGCTTTGGGCGCATTCCCCGTCTAAACTCCCTAAACTCTTAATGCGCTCCAGGTTTGAGCGGGTAATGATAACAAACGTGGTGTGTGCAAACCGAAAATTTAAATCATTTTGAATTATAACATTTACATCGCCTTTCAGACAAAATTTAAAATTACAAGCATGAGTAAACAATCAAAACGAATAGGCAAAATATAATATGGCAAAGCAAACATGACAAAGCAAACATGACAAAGCCAAAACCCTCTAAACAGATAAGTCCCCAGCAGAGTCACCAAATTGTCGGACGTCGGATTTGACTTTCCCGACCTTTTTGAAAAATATTGTTTTATTTGGTTTCGCTCGAAAAATGTCGGGTCTTAGCGAGCGGCGGGTTCGGTCGAGCGACATCATCAACCAGACCGAAAAATGAAAGAGTCACCACCGATTAATTAGAGGCTAATGAGAATCCTAAAATTTGCCTAGGGTACATGGTGTTAACATCCTAGGGCTTGGAAAGGTCTACGCCCAGAGAATTGAGTTTGGGGGTTTGATTACGTCTTAAGAGCTCATGAGCTCATAATCCGCATTTTTAGTACTTTAGTTTGCTTTTGAATTTATTTTACCAATTTATATAATTTATCCGTTTTGATCATGCTTGGCCAAAATGATTACATGCACATTTTTTAATTAACAGTATACACGCATTTTTATTTTATTTGTTGAGTTAACTTAAAATAAATAAATAAGAGGAGAATAAAGTTAATCGTGCTAAAAAAAGGTTTAGATTTGGGGTCATTTTAAACGTGTCAAACATACATGAATGATTTTGAAAATACGAAGCGCACTGTCCTAATTTGTGACACATTGAGAAGAAATGAGATGTCCAAAAAATTTTAGGGACTAAGATACAATTATTTAAAACTCGAGCTAAATTGGGAAGATATTTAGAAAATTGCATAAATGGCCCAATACTTTTCTAGTTCGGTTTATAATATTCGGAAAAATCCCAGAGTGACCCGAAAGACTAAGGACTGAGATATAACCTTCATCAAAGTTCAGGAATGACCCTAGTCAGTTTTGAAAATATTTTTTTTAATTGAAAAAAACCCCATAACTTTCACAAATGCCTAAAATGACCCCAAAGTTATACCGAACTTAAAATTTAGTACGATTTGTATATGAAATATAACTATCAACACCTAATATCAATAACACAAACTTTATTCACATTAGGACAAATACATATAATATTGAATACGAGAGGATATACATAAGTCATTCAGAGTTTAGATACCGTACGAGAGACCACGACCGATAATCGTCGATTTTGCTTCTCTCAATTTCTCTATATTTGTTTTCACTATCACTCAAATTTTTACTTTGTCGTTACCTTCTCTTTTTTTCTCTCTTTCCTCTTTCTTTTCTTTCTTTCTTTTCGTTTTTCTCCCTTCTTGGTCGAAGCTTATGGCAAGACTTTTTTTCCTTTCCAATCGTCCAATATTTCTCCTCTTTTGTAGAGTTTTCCTTATGCAAGTAAGTGATAAAGCATGAGCAATACATATTGGATGACAAAGGTGATAGAAATTGGGCAAAGGTGATTGGCAATTGGGAGTACTTTTGGTGTCATTGGAGAGGATTTGGTCAAAAGATGATGGTGGGTGAGCAAAAGTGATCAAGTTGGCAAATGTAATGGCAATTGGGGGGGGGGGGGGGGGGGACTTTTGGTGTCATTGGTGGGGTTTGGTCGAAAATGGATTGTATGGTGGGTTTGTGGTCGTGGTTTAAGGGTTTATGATTTAAGGTTTAGAGTTTAGGGTTTAAGGTTTTTAAGGTCTAGGATTTAGGATTTTGGTTTAAGGTTTAGGGTTGTGGGTTTGGGATTTAGGGTTTGAGGTTTGGAGTTTGAGGTTTATTATATTTTTTTCTTTGGCTCGATTTTTTCTCGGATCGGATCCTCGCGTACGGTATTTTGACCCCAAGTGAAAATCATGTGTTTACACCAATACCACAAAATCAACACCTCCCACTCGCACAAAGTGAGGAGGTGCTCATTCAGAAAGCCAACAACAAGAGTACACATTCCCCTTATACAATAAAAATCTCAGATGGGTCAATAGTGTTGCAACTGACAGTCACAACGAGTAGAGTGTTGCGCATCTATAAATAATTGCAATGACTCGCATAACTCACACCAACAGTGGAAATGTGTCTCATACCCTTGACGTTGCAATATTCTCCAGGTACTACACAATGATATTTCAAACATATATGTGTATTGCATCCACAACTGTGGTCCACGTCGCTGTTGGTGACCACCTAGGGGAACAATTTCGAGAATATCCCATAATGACTATCATCTTTCCATGATACAATTAACGCAATTCAATTTGTTTTTCTAGAATCGGGAATCAACCATCATCTAATGTAGCCCTTTGGGAATAGATTAAGATAAGCAATATTTAACTGGACTTCAAGTCTATGTTCAGAGTAGTGAGGGTACGCTATTGCCTTTACACATAGAGCTCTTGATCTTCCACAACTTCGAGTTAAGATCACGTCTCGGGTCTTCACCAATGGTGAGCAAAAAGTGGTTTGGTTCGGTCTTAAGACCGAGATCGAAAATTTCGGTCCATTAATTTCGGTCTTGAGATTGAAACCAGAACCGATTGGACCGTTTATATGGTCTTGGTTTTTTCAGTTTTGGTTCTGTATAGACCATTTGGACCGTTAGACATATTTTTTTTTTATATATGGAACAGTTCGTCCAAACCATAACAGTATGGAGCAGTTCGTCCAAACCCTAAAAGTACGACTTTAAAATGGTAAACCATTCCATTTTAAAAGTTATTTCCAATTTTATATATTAATATTTAACAAAAAATATTATCTAAATTCTAATTATTTGTATATTAAGTCATTTTAATTTATCGTTAATTTAATTGGTCAACTATATTATTAAGTCATTTTAATTATTTCAAGTTTTGTGTTAAATTGTTTATGTACTATCGGATTGATAATTAAATTTATAAACTTGAAATTTGTTATATTAGTTACACATATTTTTTTTAACAAAAGGTACCATTCGAACCAGTTTGAAAGTGGTACGATACTTCACCAAAGATGTGGAGCGAGTCAGACGTACGGGTCGAACTTTACCTTTACTACTTCTTAGGTAATGTACGGTTCCAAGCTGGTTTGACCCTAAACCGATTCATGCCCAACTATATTGTCTGCTATTATGGCCAATATTGGTCGCGGTCAGGGTGAGAATTTTTTTGCGGAATTCGACAATTCGGAAACCAGCCTACGATACTTTGATATCAATGTTGGAATAATATAACATGCAGTCGTTCTGGGCACGGTATAAACACACATTTTAGGCTTACCTCATCAGACGACTGAATTAGCGGAAATGGATCTACTTAAGTTGGAATTACGGTTGACCAGATGACATGTCGTAGGTTAACGAACAATGACTTAGGTTTTCAGAGTTCTTGACCTTTGTTTAAACTGTAAGGTGACTAGGATTTCTCTATTATGGAGAGTGTGCAATTTATGTTATTAGCACACTTATATATTACCATATATAAGAATGATTTTTGGGTTATTTTATTATTGCTGGTTTTATTTGAACGAGCTCTTAATAATGGCAACTCAATGCCACAAAATCAACATAATTTAATTGGTCCTAACCAAGAACTTTCTTATTAGTGTCGTACACTCATAATAGATTTTATGGTGCGATTTAATTCATATCTTAATTGATTATGAATCAATTATCCCAAATAGAGAATCCCCAATTTGTGGTTCTTAGATCCCTGCCAAGGGAGGGAGGGTTGTAGGGGTGTCAACGGTATGAAACAGATCTGATAGGGGTGTTAACCCAGGGGTCGAATCTGGTATAAGGAGGTAATCTGCTAGCTAACTCGCGATTTAGTTTTTTTTTTTTTTTAATTGTATGAAACTATATAACTTAATATATATTACTAAATTGTTTAGGATTGGTATGCACTAAAAAATAATCCTATTAGATTTGTAGTTTTTTTTTTAAATTGTGTTTATAACTAATTAAAACTTGGTATTTGAAGTTTGAATTATTTGATTTGCATGGAATGAATAAATATTATTTTAAGTAAAAAAATTTATGGTGCATCGCGAATCAACCCGCCCGTAGTCTAAATTTCAGACATTAACCTGACCCACCACCCTTGTAATGTGAGTTTGTTATGAATTTAACCCGCATCACGACCACCCAAGGTTGAATCATGATCACTCAAGGTTGAATTGATTCCGTCCATTTTAATTGAAAAAACGATTTGGATCAAAGTTTTGTCGATACTTTAGGGGCGGCGGAAAGGATGGGATGCATTGCTGAATAACTTTCTTTATTTGTCGCGTATAATCAATAATATTGTTTTCGTCTCTCTTCCAATATTCATATCCTCAGCTGAAATTTTCACGGCAACAAAGAGAAAGAGAGAAGACACCTGTGCTGCGCTTCTTCAGAATCAGAATAGGGTTGCAGTAAGATAAACGCCACCACCACGCCTCTTCCTCTATCGCTGTCGTAAACCCTTATTCCCTCATCTCCTCCTCACTCCTCCAAACTAGACCAATGGGCGCTTCTTTACCCCCTAAAGAGGCCAACCTCTTCAAGCTCATCGTCGTAAGCTTCAAATTTCTCTTTATCTCTCTGCAAGTGTGTTAAATGTTTGTATGAGCTCGATTAGAACAGCTTCACTGATTGGAATACAAGCTGGTTTGATACACTGTTACTGTACTCCAGCTCCAAAACCCTAGATTTTCAGCGAATCCATGTGTGCTGGAGAATTGTGATGGAAGTGGCTGCACTCAGCCAATGTATATGCTAGTAAATGATTTTGGGGATTTCCGTCGTGTAGTAACTTGGATATCCGTATGCTGCCTGAGTATTCATTATGCAACTGTCGAAATGCGTCTATGAATAGATACGCATCTTAATTTCTTTACCCATATCAATATTATTTCTCCATTTAGCATTGGCTATTCAGTGTAATGCTTGTGAAACTGTGGCTATTGCATCTTCGGCTTCTAGTCTATTTAATATCATTTAAGCAAGTAACTGTGTCAAGCTAGGCCTTTCTTTTTTCCATTCTCCTTTGAATTGAAGAATCCATATGTTGTAAATTGTAATGGCAGAAATCATATGAGACCAAACAGTATAAGAAGGGACTGAAGGCAGCCGATGCCATATTGAAGAAGTTTCCAGATCATGGAGGTAATTTACATTGATCATTGATGCAATCCTTTTTAGCTTGCTTATATAGTCTGTTTTTCTTGCTGCTGGTGTCAGGATGATTTAGAGACGATTGCAGCTCGTTATACGTTGATGCTTCTGATTTATTCAATATCAATTTTCAGGTGAAGTTCTTCTCATTTGTTTCTTATGCCCTTGTTTTCAGAAACCTTATCCATGAAGGGTTTAACTCTGAACTGCATGGACCGTAAATCTGAAGCATATGAACTTGTGCGTCAAGGACTGAAGGTTAGAATTTCCTCTTTAATCTTTTTATGCATATGAATTTTAAGGTCTTGGTATCTGACACATTAAATAATGCAGAATGACCTCAAAAGCCATGTCTGCTGGCATGTTTTTGGTCTCTTATATCGTTCAGATAGAGAATATAGGGAAGCAATTAAATGCTACAGAAATGCACTGAGGATAGATCCAGACAATATTGAGATATTACGTGATCTCTCCCTATTACAGGTATTGCTTCAGCTGTATTCCGTGATCTGCTGTCTAATCTTCTGTCTAGTATAAGGGTCATAGGTCATTTGTATTTTCTTGTACAGAGGCATAAATCGATTATCTAATGTTAAATAAGTACTTTACTACCTGTTGGTTTACTTAGGCAACTGGCATAGCATTCACATAACATAAAGATTGGAAGTTATGCTGTTATAGTAAGCTAATCGCTGTAACAATGCTTTAAAATTTGTCAGTGTCAATGGTTTGAATTGTGCTAATTCTTTCCTTGGTTGGTAATTGTTTTACTCTTTAAACATTGATACTGCAGTAGGAAGGGCATGATTCTTTGAGCATGGGTATCCAAATTCAACTGTCATAGGTTATGACTTGAAGCACGTGTTGTGTTTTTTTGGAATTTATGATTAGCAGGCATAATTTATGAGCAGTAGCAAAAGCAAGTTTAAAACTATTACTCGAGAGTTTCTTAATAAACTTGCGTAAACAAACGAAGAATGTGGCTTGGATGTATTATGTTCTAACTTTTTTTTTCTACTGGTAGTTTTGCTAGCTAAAAAGTCTTACAAGCTTAGCCTTTTGTCTAGTATTGGTCATAGATAAGCCTGCTAAAGCTCCAAGTGAGTGAAAAGGACTAACTTATTTGCCTAACAAGCTGAAGTCCTAATAGTGCATAATAATATTAAGCCACAATTACAACTCTTACTAGGACAGTGTGAGTAGTAAGCAGATTGATATGCTTACGGAATTGAGCCAATTAGGTCATTTGGTAGGTTAATATTTAGATTCACTTTTTTACTATTGAAATACTTGCTGCTTGAAATTTAAATTTAACAAAACAACTGGGACTAAAGAAGCTCTAGCCGCCAGTTCTCTCGAAAAGTGCTGTTTTTTCCCTCCTTGAAAAGCATCCTAATGATTTTTTTTTGTTGCTATTGAATCTTTGCGTCAACTTAAGTAGTTCTGAGGTGTTATATTGTTGCGATTACTGATTGTTCTGTCATGATATTTGTCAATCTTTCTGTCAATAGGTGTAGTAATGTCTTTAAAAACTTGGTATTGTCAAAGCAATATTTATTTATTCTGTAATGTTCTCGTTTTTTCTTTTCTTCTAGCTTATGACAATATTTGCTTTTGGTTGTACAGGCACAAATGCGAGACCGGACCGGTTTTGTGGAAACAAGACAACAACTTCTTACTTTGAAGCCTAATCATCGAATGAACTGGATTGGATTTGCGGTTTCTCATCATTTAAACTTAAAGTAAGCTTCTCGTTCGCATGTTGGGTTGCCTGAGAGTTGGACTCAACATTGTAAATTAGAGTTTTTGTATGCTCATAGAGTTGAAATTTCCCCAAGTGAATATATGTCGCCAATAGCGCTGACAGACTGATTTGTAGTCTGGGGAATTTGATTTGGCATCAATCGCAACGATCAGCTAATGTGGCCTGCTACCAGAGGGTAAAAAAAAATGTAGTCAATTAGTTTGTATTTGTCATTATATCATATATAGCGAAAAGTCAGGTTACCAAAGTTTTGGTCGGTCAAAGGATTTGATGTTTATTATTCTGAATTCTGCTCTTGGTCATCGATTAAATGGTTGTATGTTCTGAAATTAGGAGTTAATAACTTAATTAATCTAGATACCTTCATTTATAATGTTAAACTTATTCATCTATAACAATTAGATTTAATTATGCAACAGCCCATCAAAGGCAATAGATATTCTGGAAGCATATGAAGGGACACTTGAAGATGATTATCCTCCCGACAATGAGCGCTGTGAACATGGAGAAATGCTACTGTATAAGGTTAGATTGATGCATTTATCATGTGGAGCAGATGCTGTATGGCAATGATATGGCGCAGAAACTATATTAACGCACATATCTCTGTTTCATCTGGATGTATAATTTATGAAACTACATATAATTCCATTGATCAATGATTAGTAATTTCATTTATGTGATTAGTAAGTGTAACTAGAATTTCATTCACCCACATATATATATTCTACCTGGTCTCATACGTACCTTTGAATCATTCTTGGAAGCCGATTGATGCGTCACTCACATGATTTAGCTCATGCCAGTGTTCTTAGTTATTACTATTAGGAAGGAATTGCTTTCTCCAAAGCTATGATGCCATTAAATTTTAGGTTTTTATTCATATGCCTATGGAGAGTGCTGGAGACCTGATTTGCATTGAGGCATAAGTTTTTCCTCTTTTGCTGACAAGGACAAGAGCATGTTGCAAGTGTTTTACCTTTCTGTTTCTATTTGTAGTGTTATGTACTTTAGGCTGATTGAACATATAAATACTGAAATGAGTCCCCTGGATATATGTTATGATTATCGGATTTAGGGCAATGGGTGTGGATTTTAGTTGATACGTGTTTGGCAGTCTTTTCTGGAGAATAATTTCACTCTTGAAAGTGTCAATGTAGCTGAAATGGTTGAATCATGAGGCACTATTGCGTTTTAGTTTTTCTGTATTGCAATGTCCATCTTGGCTGCAACCGAGTTTGTGATTGTTCTTTATGTCATTTTGGCAGATATCTTTGATGGAGGAATGTGGCTATACTCAAAGAGCTCTTGATGAACTGCACAAGAAAGAGTCAAGAATTGTGAGTTAGTTGGTGTCAATGTCTTGCTGTTTAGTTGAATGAAACATAAGAATCTTACTTCCTTTTCTACTTGGCTATCATTGTTGTCTAGCTTGATAGACTAACTTACAAAGAGCAAGAGGTTTCTCTCTTGGTAAAGCTTGGTCATCTAGAAGAAGGAGCTAAACTCTATCGTCTGTTACTTTCTACGAATCCAGATAACTATGGGTAATTTATCTTGGTTCTTTTAAACATCTCAAATTAAGTTTGTACATGAACCAACATGACTGAAATTTGTGGAGAGAGTTGATTCTAGAGTTTGGAATTGGTGCAAGGAAAGTTTATAAGTTGACCAACTGTATTTTTGAACTCATATTGCACCTTGTACTTAATAAGATGCCCATTTTGAGTAAGCTGCATATGCTTGTAATTTTGATTGCATGATTAGATAATCTTTGAGTGATACTTTCCTTTTCCTTCTATTAGATACTACGAGGGACTGCAAAAGTGTGCAGGGTTGTATCGAGAAAATGGTAATTACACATCTGATGAAATTGATCAGCTGCACGGTCTATACAAATCACTAGCGGAACAATACAGTTGGTCTTCTGCTATTAAGGTTCGATTCACTGTTCTTTAGTTTAAGTATTTTGGGTATCTGTTATACTTGTTTTCCTATGTTTATAAAAGAGCTACGTTGTTAACTTGAAAAGCCACTGCCCCCCCATCCACACCCACCCACCACGCGCGCGCGGTGCCAAATGCATTTATAATTACCAGATTTTGTTCTAATCAAAGTTTATATGCTCAATTTTGTATGTATTTTCTGTGTTGCAGAGATTACCGCTTGACTTTCTACAAGGAGACAAGTTTCGGGAAGCAGCTGCAACTTATATCAGGCGGCCCTTAACAAAGGTTTCAGATTCACCTTTACGAGTATAAGTGACTTTGCTCAATGTGCATCGCCCTTACAAGTATTTTTTTCTTATTCCAGGGAGTTCCTTCATTATTCTCTGATCTTTCTCCTTTGTATGGTCACCATGGAAAGGTTAGTACCACTCTTATTGGCTAGTACAGCCTGTTAGCTTTCTTCGTTTTTCCTGTTAAATGTGTAAGTTTTAATAGGAAGCGTATCTCTGTCATAGACACTATGTCTGGCCTAGCTGATAAGTCCTTGTTTGATTTACATTTCTCTGGTTGTAATATTTCTGTGAAATGTGAATGCTTCCTCAGGCGGACATTTTGGAGCAGCTTTTTCTTGAGTTAGAGCACTCAATAAGGACAACCGGTGGATATCCAGGAAGGTGAGTAGTCAATCCTATATTTGTTTGAATTGAATTGCTACATTCATGTGACAAAAAACCCTATTATTTTATCATGGAAAAAACTCGCGGTAGTACCAATTTTTACAATTTGCTCATCTACAGTAAAACTCTTGTTATTTGTAGGGGCCCACAGTATACCTTAATATATACTCAATTTATCTTGGTTTGCAGTAAAATACACAAAGATTTCCAGAACTGTTTGAGATAGATATTATCCCTTGAAACTCTTCTTCAACCTGCAATTGAGCCTTTTCTTGATTGCTTTTCCATGCATATGCCAATGAGACTGCATTCTATAGGTATATATCTATTTTGTGCTCAACAAATGCTCCTTCCATTGTAATAGGTACAGTGAAGAGAAAGAGCCACCTACTACACTTTTGTGGATTCTATTTTTCTTAGCTCAGGTTGATCCATCTCTCTATCATAAACATTTTTTTCTGTGTTATATCTCTTTGACCTGTTCTGTGGATTTACTTAGAAAGCTCTCACTGTGCAGCATTATGATAGAAGGGGCCTGCATGAAATGGCTTTGTCAAAGATTGATGAGGCAATTGAGCATACTCCTACTGTGATTGATTTGTACTCAGTCAAGGTCCGTTCTCTTTTTCCATACACGTCTTTTTCTTGGTATTCAGAAATAGAGAGAGATGTTGGAAATGCTTCAAGTCATGTGTATATGTATTCTTGGCTTTTCTGAAAGTGCAAGTATGACTATCGATTATTATCTCAAATGGCATAGGTGAGTTCTCTCATCTATGTATATTATTTGAAGAAAATGCTTTAAGAACTGATAACCAACTGTGATTATGATTTTGACATTGTTTATTTGGATGATTTGAGGTTGAGGGATTTGGCTCTGGTAGTTTTTTAATCTTCAATCTCTGTAGGATGTGTTTTATTATATTCTGTCTAAAACGTAGTGTTGATGTGTATAGTTATCCTTCTTATATCTACACGTATAATATATTTTGACTTTATGAAGATATTGATATCAGTGATAAGGTGGCATAGGGCAAGATTTTCAAAACGAGAAAGAACTATGAACAATGTGAATAGAATCATGAACATATGATAAATGCCTACCTCCATGAGTTTGTGATATTTCTATACACGATGATCGTAGGTGTCATACTTTTCTTTGGTCCAGTTTGTTACCACTGTTCTTTATGCTCGTTTATTGATCTTTGCATAAGGTACTGACAGTTTGTATTTTGGATGTGATTAGAGTCGGATACTGAAGCATGCTGGAGATTTATCAGCTGCAGCAGCCTTAGCGGATGAAGCTAGATGTATGGATCTCGCAGATCGGTATGTTAACAGTGAATGTGTCAAGCGTATGCTCCAGGCTGACCAGGTTAGTATCTTTATGTGCCTTGTTTCTTCAAACCACTTTATTGATGAATTTTCAGGTTTCATTTATTCTGCTTATCTTACAATAAAAGTAATTATTCCGTGAAGGTAACTTTGGCCGAAAAGACTGCTGTACTCTTCACCAAAGATGGGGATCAACACAACAATCTCCACGATATGCAATGCATGTGGTATATCTCTATCTGATGCATGCATCACATGCTTCTAATCAAATTACTTTGTATCTATCTTGGCATGATGATTGTGGAAAATGCTTTCAAGGTATGAACTTGCTTCTGGTGAAAGTTACTTCCGACAAGCAGATCTTGGGAGGGCACTGAAGAAATATTTAGCTGTGGAGAAGCACTATGCTGACATTACAGAAGACCAATTTGACTTCCATTCATACTGCTTAAGGAAAATGACTCTACGTGCTTATGTAGAAATGCTGAAATTTCAAGATCGGTTGCATTCTCATCCATATTTTCATAAAGCAGCTGCTGGAGCTATCAGGCAAGCATCTTTCTCTGAATTTTTGTGGGTATATATGAATCTTGAAGTCAGTACACGGACAATAAATCTGCTTATGACTTTCACAAATTTGCAGTTACAATTGAAATTTACATTCTACCTCACTTGTTCAGGCATCGATCTTAAGAGATGCTTTAGTTACGATGCCATTTTTGAAAATGTTACAGTGATTGTCTCAATTATAACCATTCAGGGAATCTAAGATTGTCTCTATAAGACCTGCTGCTTCACCTAATGTGCAACGATCATTCTGTCTGCTTTAGATGATATTTCACTTGCTAATTCATTTAGTGAAATTAACTTTGTGACACTTTGCTGCCAATTATTCGTAATTATATCCCCTCTTCTTTTTTGGTGCAGGTGCTATATTAAGCTGTTTGATTCTCCTCCCAAGTCAGTGGTGGAAGAAGATGAAGAAGCCTCAAAGTTGCTGCCATCTCAGAAAAAGAAATTAAGACAAAAACAGAGGAAGGCAGAAGCACGGGCTAAGAAAGTAATTCTAATTCACTCAAATTTTATCTGTGAAGTTTTCTCACAGTGGTTCTCTTCTAATGGTAGTTACTGCAGGAAGCTGAAGTTAAAAATGAAGAAACTACTAATGCAAGCGTCTCAAAGGCTGTGAAAAAGAATGTCAAACCTGTTGACGCAGATCCCCATGGAGAAAAGCTGTTGCAGGTTAATTCTAGCTCCTATTATTTATCCAGTGGCTGCTAATTTGCTGTGTGTGAATTATAAAATTCATTTCATTAGTATCTAATAAAGTCGGTGTGATTATAAATAGGTCGAGGAGCCTCTGGCTGAAGCAACAAAGTATTTGAAGCTCCTCCAAAAAAATTCCCCCAATTCATTGGAAACCCATTTGCTTTCTTTTGAGGTCAATTTAAGGAAGCAAAAGATTTTGTTAGCTTTCCAGGTATTCTCATATTTTTAAACTGTGCTCTGTTCTCTTATTACCGCCACTCTCCAGGGAGAAATTAATCTTCATGGATCGATCGTGGCCAACTTATTTTGTTCTCCAGAATATAGAGCAGATTTCTTTGTTTGGTCTTTTTGTGATATATTTGAGTTGTTTTGTTTAGGCTGTTAAGCAGCTTCTAAGGTTGGATGCAGAAAGTGCTGATACACATCGCTGCCTGGTATGCTCTCTTGTTAAATTACTCAATAGTTTCTTATTTTGTTGAGCATATATATTGGGATAATTTGTTTACGACTCTTGAAAACAACAAAATGCTGCCTTATCTTTGGTATAAGATACAAGATACTGAAAGTATCAAATATTCTTCTCTTTCCTTTTCTGTTTATGGGCTGTGATACACTGCAGATAAGATTTTTCCATCATGTGAGTTCTATGCCACCACCAGCAACTGATGCTGAGAAATTAACAAGCACTGTACTAGAAGCAGAACGTCCTACCATCAGGTAATTATTTTATTTTGGCACTATATATCTTGGCTATTCACTTTGACCCGTTAATATCCCTGCATTATCCCGTGTTCTGATCATTTTACAGTCAATTACATGGGAAATCTCTGATGGAGGCCACTGAGTTATTCCTGGAGAAGCATAAAGGTTCAATTTTATTTCTCAGCATCAGTTCAATTGTATACTATCTTTTCTTTATAAGTAAGAAATGCTTCAAGCCTTCATCTATATCGTCCTTGCAGATTCATTGACACACAGAGCTGCAGCTGCTGAAATGCTTCATGTCTTGGAATTAAATAACAAATCAAAAGCCATCAAGCTAATTGAGGATTCGATTAACAAACTGTCAGAAATGTAACTCTCTTAAGAAAATATTATTATGCTTCATTTTTCTAAAACCTTTATACATTGTGTTTATATCTTTTCTGTAAACAAGCTTTAGTTTTGACAATTAAGTACATCGTATGATGGATAGGCCTGGAGTTCTTGGAGCAGTATCTGGTTGGAACCTCAAACAGTGCATTGCGGTTCACAAGCTTCTGGGAACAGTTCTTGCTGACCAAGATGCTGCATCAAGTAAGCTTCTTAAGAAACCATCCCCAATTGTATTTTCTCCAGATAGATTATTCCAGTGCTCCGCTTTTTAATTATTGGCAAGTAGTTTTTTCAGCGATATATAATTTCGCCTACTGAATTGGGACGAATTGCAAAAGAACATATTGAACTATTTTATTTGACAAGTAACAAACTGAGCTTAACCAGATTTCAACACACCTTAGTCGCCACTTTGTGATTTGTTGTTAAAAAGCCCTAAATACCCTTATGTTAAAAAACTTTAAATACAAAAAGAACAGAAATAATGACAATAACATAAGGTTCAAGGCTGAAGAAATGATGTGACGAATTGATGATTTCTTATTGTTCTTTCACTTTTATGTTTAGCTAAAGGTCCAAGTGTCTTTTTAAACAAGCTCTGTATAATCTGACGGGAAAAGTGACGAGATTGTTTTTTGCAAATTTTGTCAAAAATAAAATGTTAATCAGTGTGCCTGCAAATTGTCCAAAGTACTCTTTTTGCTCGATATAATTGTTTGATTTTCAGTAATAATGAATGTAAACCTGATGGCCAAATTTCAATTATGTAGGATGGAAAGTTCGGTGCGCCGATTACTTCCCTTTCTCAGCATATTTTGAAGGGGCTCACAGCTCTGCCGTTCCAAACTCGGCAAACAGCCAAATCTGTAAGAGAAGTGAAAATGGTGGATTAACTGCAGATTTTGCCACTCCAAATGGGAAGCTAGAAGCCTTCAAGGATCTCACCATCTCTCAATAAGGATAAAGCAGCTCGACTACAACACGCTCACCGTTTCCAGATTCTTGACCAAAAGACCTCCCCGAGCCACCAGACCTAGAACATATACTTTTGTCAAAAAGGAGAGCATCATAGCACGTACGTACGAGGAAAGCATTAATATACTATTATGGGTTTGAGCTTAAAGTAGTAGTCGTCGGGTCACAGATTTTGTTGCAAGAAGCCATTCCTTTTGCAACTGTGTATAACTGTCTTATCTTTCCCCTTGTGGTGGTACTAGTATCTGATTTGACTTGTAAACCTTCTTCTCCCTCTTGTTTTCTTGGGATTCGTATTTGTGCGGAACTGAAAGTTTTCCTTCGATTTTGAGATTGTGTATTTTAGATTCCTAATGGGGAGTTAGCAGAACAGTTATATTTTGAGATCTTGGTGGTTAGAACACAAATGTCAGCCGAGTTGTCTTGTAGACTCCAACGATGTGTTATATTTTATTTTTTTCTCGTTTGAGTTATTTTGGTCATTTGTATGTATAAACGGGGTCTCTTTCGACTGAAATTTTTGCTAATTAGAGAAAGACTTGTTTTTGGTGGCTTTTGTTTTGGATTGTAAAGATAATTTGGTTTAGCAGAGTTATGATATCTAAGTCTGTTGAAGCCTCAGCTCGGCTGGTTCAGTCTGATGTATACGGACTGACCGGTAGATTGTTAGAAACATGAAAGCTGACTAAAAACCTATTGTGTTTTATGTTCAAAAGGGAAAAGTAATTTTTTTCTTCCAAAGGATAATTAAAAAAGATGAAGGATTTGAAAGTCTATAATCCAGCAATATAGGAAAGGGTGAGAGTTTAATGAAGAGGAGGGAGGGAATTATAACCTCCTTTGGAATTGGAAAGGAACTCGAGCATTATTTTTTAGACGGTCAAGATTCCAGCGTAGGTGAAGAATGTTGCAGATGATAGGACAGATTCATCAGTCCACATTCTAGGCCAACCACCATAGCCCTGCATTGAATCTGCACTAGTAGTAGAGGTGTCAATTTGGAACCCGAACCGAACTCAACATGGATTCGGATCGGGTTCGGATGAAAAAAAATGGCAGGTGTTAACCTGTCTCAAAACACAGATCAACTCCGGGTTGGTAAGCCTGACCCGAATCTGAACCGTTGATCTGTTAGCATTAAAAAAAAAACATAATTACTAATTTAACGAGCACTTCAGCTATTCAGCAGGCAGAGGGGGCAGGACACAGCAACAGCAGTCAGCACCACAGTAGGAAAGTGTTCACTGCTCACCAGCAGGACAACAGGAAATTTAAATGTGGTGATTATCTATGTAGAAGATTGCACATGACATTTAATCATATATATATACATGGTCCCAGCCTTGAAGTTGATGAAGTGTAATAGAAATAGTCTATGTGACATATCGGAGATTGGATCAACTGTTTTTAATTTCGGTTAATGGTTTCAAAGGTACCATATGTTTGACACAAGTTATCAGTTAGTACTTCTATGTTGTCTCATGATACTTTATGTTTTAGAATGTTGTTATTTAGTCTAAATTATTGTAGATCGTCAAGTTTGACTAACGGTATAGTGACGTGGAGTTCACGTGGTGGGTGTAAAGTAAAAATAAATAGGAACAAATATGGAAAATTTGGGGGAAAATGAAAAAGGTTAAAAAATATATTTTAAAACTTTATATATAAATAATTTTATTTATATTATATATATATATATGGAAAAAATAGTAAAATTAAAATTTAAAATATAACTTCTAAAATATAAGACTTATTATTTATAAATTTATTTTTTAGGAAAAAAACTAGGCTAGAGACCCTTGGGTCCAATGGACCCCTCATAGGGTCGAACCCTAGGTTGGGTTGACCCCGACCAAGTCGCTTGATCTGTGCGACCAGGTATGGGTCGACCTCAACCCTGGGCTCAATCCATGCTGGGTCTGATCCAGACTTGGTCGGGGTCCAACTCAGCCCAAAGTTCGACCCTTGGTTGGGTTAATTGGACCCAAATGCCTTTAGCTTAATTTTTTTTCTTCGGCTTTTTTTTAAAATAAATTTATAAATAATATATTTTAGGATTTATAACTTGATTTTTTTTAATTAGATTCATATTTTTTATTTACATTTATTCTTCTTACTATTTAATTTCCAATTAATTAATATTTTTTAATAAACTATTTTCTAAATTTAAGAAATGTTTAATTTATTTAAATTTATATATTTTTATTATTTAAATTAAAGATTATAGTATATATCTACATGGCAATGACATGGAGATGGCGTGGTGTTGATTTGGGAGAACATGTGCAAGTCACATGACTATTTAATAGAAAAATATAACGAAAAATCTATGGAGAAACTAAAGGACAACATTCTCAAACTTAAGATACCATACGTTAACCCAAAAATTCTTAAAGTATCATCTGATAGTATGGATCAAACATAAGGTACTATTGAAATATTAACTCAATAGCTCACACTAGCACTACGCATGTATACAACAAATGTTCTCTTTAGAAAGAATAAATTTTCATTAGAGTGTCCAACATGTTAAAGTATGTTGACTGATTTTTGGTCTATCTTGACTATTATTAAAAAGGTGACATTAACTTTTAAACAAGTCAAAATGTGACATACCTTGACTAATATCGCCATAAGTCCATCACTTACACAAATTTTAAAAAAATAATAATCAAACTCCGACACCATTATTGGGTGTCAAGTTAGGAATAGTTATTACAAATTCCGTAAGAAATAGGTTAGTAATAAGTGTTACGGATTCCGTAAGAAGCTGTTCTTTTCGCAGAATTCTAATGTTAGACATTCCGTGCAAAAAGTTAGGAATTCCTAAGCCGGACGCGCTAGGAATTCAGAATATGAGGTCAAATGACGAAAATGCCCTCATTAAATTTTCAATAAGATCGACCCTCAGCTCTTCCATCTCGGGTCGAAGTCCCTGCTCCTTCACCTGCTACACAAGAGAGGAAGAGAAAGAGCTCCAATTTATCTGCTAATGGCCTTGACGAGGGCCTTCGCGTCATCCTCGCTTCATTCCATCGATCAACATCTACTGAATCCGCTCCGACAGTCGCTTCGCCGCTTCAATCATACCGTACTGTTCCGCTTCTGTGCGAAATCCATCAACTCGGGCTATATCTGCCGAACAACAGGTACTGAGCGACTTCCAGTTCATTGTGTGCTGTTTGATCTCAATTCACTCTGTTTAAAGCTTATTCTTGGAGTTAGTGGCATGATCGGTACTGATTCTAGCTGAATCTTCTGGTTCATTTTCTGAGCGAAAAATAGAGTACTGGATTGTTCTAACTTCGCTTGACTGAATCTCTTCAATTCTACGCTAGTATGCGTATTGATCAGGCGACAATAATAGTTATAGATATTGCTATAGCTGCGTATTGTTGCGTCCTGTATAGGTTCTTCTCCTATAGATCCACGATAGATGCAAATGCTTCCCGTGCAACTCCACTCGTAAGCGACTCTCATCTTGCCTGATATTTATCGTTTATATATATGAAAAGGATGGAATGCCTTTTAGTTATTCTTGAATCTTTATGCAATATTTACTTTGTTCTGGACGTGATGATTCAATCTGGAGCAAGTTTTCATTCATAGTCTATCCAATCCACGAAGCGATGTTGTTCAACCATTTAGTTTGCTCTTACTGTTTTGGAACTTATGTTCTTCACATTTACTGGTGGGGGTTGATGTACCGGATTCTTGTCAAGATTAGGTCATATAGGATTCTTCCTCACATTGTCAAACATTCATGGTATAGTCTGCATTCATTTGATTCTGATGTATAATCTTTTGATAGTCGAGTTTGTTCATTGTGTGATTCAATTTTGACTTCGAGTTGGAGATAAACTTCTTCATTGTGTAATGGTGTTCATTATATACATAGCTTTGGCAAACAATTTAGGGTTAAAAAGTTGAAAGATATTATGGCTCAGATAAATATAAACTTAATGGATCGTGGAAAAAATGAATTTAAATTATAATTTATATTAATTAAACTATTTACTAAAAAATAATTAAAGGGATTTACATTTAAAACTAATTAAATTATTAACAAAAATATTTTAAAAGTTTTTTTAAAAATTATTAATTGATTATATTATAGTTTTATTATTCTTAATTTTTAAAATTAATTAATACAAATTATTTGTATTATTTACTATACAAATAAAAGTAATGACATATATGTCATTTTACCATATTTCATTTTATTTCCATATACCATTCCACCAAATAAACATTGAAATTCTTTATTCCATTTCATTCAAATCCACCAAAGAAACAACTTCATATTATTATCTCTTATTTCTTATTCCATATTCCTATTATGTATTATTTATTCCGAATTCCGTGAAAGAAACGCACCGTAAAGGATGGAAAACGTGACAAATTTCTCTCTTGAAATGTAATCCTTTTAGACATACTTGCTAGTTGCTTTTAAGGTTATATTGGTAAAAAAATCTTAAGTAATTATTGTATAGATTTTATATTAAAATTCTATATTGAAAAGAAAATGTGAAAAAGTAATTTAATATAAGGGTGAGTTCAGGACGTGCGGGACATACTTTTTGAAAAAAAAACAATGAACCTGCAATTTCAGGCCTTATATTAACGGTCGAGTCGGTCTTACTTATCTCGGACTGGTCTCAGTCTTAGACTGAATTTTTTATTTAAAAAAATGACCCAAAATATCAAGCAACCAAACATTCTTGAGCAAACCTATCATACCTAGTGCAAAGCACCGCATAAAGAAAATTATTTACAGCAGGGAAGCGAGTATTGAGCTTCTTTCTCATGTCGCCAGACCGCAAGCGCCAAATGGACTACCGAACAAAAGAAAATGTCAACATTGAAACCACTCTTCCGACCTAGATGTCTCCACAAGAAGAAACTCAAGTCAACTAACCAGTAGAAACGCAGAATGAAGAAGAAGCAGGAACCCTAGAAAAGAGCTGTTGAATCCTTTGGAAAAAGAAAGACGAGGGAAGGAGAAGTGAGAGGGAGCAGTGGGGTTAATGCCTTAGTAAAAGCATAACTTATGCTTTTAGTAAGTATTACCGTGTTTAGGGCCTTAGACTTTTACTAATACTCGGGTCGAGCCATTCAGGAATTTGACCTTAAAAATCGACTATGAACCTGATTTATATGGAAAAAACCCGCTCGTCTTGACTCGGTCTTAAACTCGGGACAGACTATTCAAGACGGTCTCAGATCGATTTTGTTCGGGAATTCGATCCAACACTATTTTCTGCTCAACCCTAATTCAATATATTTACGAACTTATCTGAAATAAAGTTTTATAAATATAAAACTAAAACTAATAGTGTGATATAATAATGTATGTATATGTATAATTTTGTAAGACATATTATTGTATATATAGGTTCATCATATTTAGCTATACGACAATAAATAAACTAAAAATTACAAACAACAATTAACTATGATTAAATAATAATTTATTCATTTTATTATTATTGTATTACTAAATAACTTTGACACATTAAATTATATTATTTTCTTTTATTCTAAAAAATAAACAAAACAGAAAGCATATTTAATACAATAAAATATGTTTAAAAGGATTACGATATGTGTTATTTTATAAAGGAAAATTTTTATTTAAAAAAAAAACTATGAGCTAAAGCATAAATTTGCAAAATCTACAGTTTTTTATCTGTAAAAGTATGATCTTGATATAGAATTTGTCCAGTAATAATCAACTGTAACCTTAAATTATGTTAAATAAAATGATTATTTTATTTTGAATATTAGTTATAATTTAATATTATTATCTAGATAAATAGCATTTATAATATTAAGTCATTTACATTTTATTTATTTTTTACTTATTAGAAGTATTAATCAACTAATCTAAAATTATATAACAATAAATGGAAGGAAATTTACACTGCACGCAAAGTCTAAATTAATTCTATATATTTTTTCATAATTTAATTAAGAGATTTTATATGAAGACTATTAATTTATATATTATACGTTAGGAATTTGTACCCTTTTATAATTCATATTATTTTTACTTTAAAAATAATAAAAGAACAATATTTGTTTAAATGTAAGTATTTAAATTAATTGTATAAAAATCTAAACTAAAATACATTTTTTAAATAAAAGCCAAGGCTCGAATAGGGGACTGGATTTTTTTACTTTATTTTCATATGTAAGACTTATATTTTTATAATAAAGTTGTATATTTTTCTTATTTTGTTAGAAGAAACAGATTGATTTAAAATACAAAATGGTAAAATTCTCTAGTATACATATTGAGATTGCGTTGTCTCTCAATGTATAATTTTTCACAATGAACATTTAATCCAACGGTATCGTCCTTGCTTTCAAGCAAAAGTTCTTGAACTCGAGATTGAAAAATATGTCCAAATATTATTCCTTAATTAAAAAAAGAGGAAAAGTATGAAAATGGTGCAACATGTTTGACGAAAATGGTTTTCCAACCCAAACGATGGTTTTTGCTACAACATGTTTGTAAACGATGGTTTTTGGTACTTCCGTCTAACTGTCGTTGAATATATACGTTAACCTATCACATGGCAAGTCACGTGACCCACCCTGAAGAAACTAATTTTTGCAATACCCTTTATGCCCTTATCATCCTATTTAGAGAGAAGAGATGATTGCATTGAGCTCATCGGCCTATAACTATGGCAGCTCGAGCTCGACTTCAGCTAGGGTCCAACCATACCCGAGCTTAATGCACCACCAAGCTTATGACCCAGGTCCGTGCAGTGTTTCGATCCGGTGTTCCCAGTGAACCACGTATCTCAAGCTTTCTGCTTCAAGTTCCACTCCTACACCACCTTCAGTAAATCAAACATCACCCGTGAATCACAACAATGGAGGAGGATGCAAAACAAGCAACGAGGTTGTCTATTTGGAAGCTCACGGTGTTGAGATTTTGCAGATTTGAATTGACACAGGTTTGAAACATCTAATACTTTAGACCCAGCTTGGAAATTGAACCGTGAAGCTCTTGAGATGTAGAAGAACTCTTGAGTGCAGCTTGGTGTAGAGATTCAAGAACATCGGTGCTTGAGACACCGATCTTTTCAAAGAAAGTGACGAAATGATATAGAGGGTAATTAGGTCTTTTCGAAATTAATTTACAAAAACAAAAATTATATAGAAGTCACGTGACAAAAACGTGACTATTTAACAACAGAATTAAACGTCGGGTGGACGGAATGTTCATTTACCATAATTTTCTAACATATTTAACCATTTACCATCGTCAAAAAACAAGTAATGCCAAAAACCATTTTGGCCAACCATATTGCACCATTTTCGTACTTTTTCAAAAAAAAAATGTAGAATTTTTCCATTTTAACTTATGTACCCCATTAAAAACGAGTTTGGTCTGTCTCGTCTTTCTTTCTCTCTCCTCACCTTTCTTTGATTCTTTCTCCTGGTGAGTGGCTCAAGCTTCATTTTCGTTCCATTCCAGTTCCCTCTCGAATTCGAAATTCACAGAAATCACCATCTCTACAGCACAGACAACCCTCTACTCTCTCTTCCTCTCGTCACTCGTCACTCGTCAGTCAGCTTCAGAAACTCGACTTTATGGCGAACGAGACCAAGGGCTTGGACGCACTGGATCCGCTTGCTCGATTCTCCGTCCTCTCCCTCTTCCCTCGGACACTGGGGGGGCTCCAGACGTCTCCTCAGCCTTCCGATCTTGAACAGAACCTCGATTTGCTCCATGGACACGTCAAGTCACTTGTACGGTTCTGCTTTACTCCACTCCGAACTTCCATCGGTTTCTGCTATTCGATTCAGTGTACTGTTGTTTTGATGGTGTTTAATCTTAGGTGGTTGAGAATCTTCTGCTACGTCGATATAGCTCTTACTTGCCGTTTACTTGATTTTGAGTTTTAGGGTCTCAGGCGCCTATCTTTATGATTAGAGATAGTTAGGGTTTGCCGTGCTTTCTGAATTTGGCTGAGGTTCCACCATTTTCAAAATCAGTTGGATTTTCACAATTTTAAGGGAGTTGCCCTAGAAGTTTTTGTAGGCTTATTTTCTCTAGTCATTTGGTAGTCTGTTAAAGCAACCACATAAAAGGAACTCAAGGATTTTCTTGGTGAATGGTTGAATATAGATATATACCAATCCGAATTATGGAATCATAGTTCCTATAATCATTCTGCAATTTCAGGTGTTCCGAAGTCCCAAGAAGCTTGTGGATCAGGCTAAGGCCGTTATGGAGGAAAATAACAAACAATTGAACAATAATGTACCAAGCAATGCACCCTCTCAAGACAACTCCGTATTCATTGTGGCAGATGATGATAATCCTAAGAAGCGAAGGGTTGGGTTGGATCGCAAACGACCTCACTTTTCCTTGAAGCATGATTTTAGGTAACAACACATTTTCTGTGGGTGGAGGTGGGGGGTGAGGGGGAGGCAAATCAACTGACTTGATTCACGTTGTGTTATATCTCAAATTTACAGTGAGTCTACAGTGAATTTGGAGCCATCTTTTAACATTGATAACTATGAAGACCCCGATGATTTTTTTGCTGCATTCGGGAAATTTGAGCGTAAGTCACACCCTTTAGGATTTATGACAATGCCCTCATTTCTTGACTACATTACTTTATTCTTCTCTTAAAAAATAGTCTCTGCACATGGTTAGTGTTAAAGCATGTCGCTTCAGGTGGATTTACAGAAATGAGATTGGTGAATATTCCAAATGCCAAGCGTGAAAAACATTGACCTGAATCTGCTGCTTCTGTAGCACAACGCATGTATGCTTGGTACAGAAGTTTTTTGACTCATTATTATTGCAAATGCAGATACCAAGAAGGAAATTCAGAAGCAGAGTGGATTCAGTCAAAAGGATAATGTTCATTTCACTAGTTCGCAAGTACGTACTCGTCGGCCTGGATTAGGGTATGTTTATTACATTTTATCTGGAATGGCTGCAACAATGTAGGAATTTCTTGATTTTAGCTTATATTTTTGGTTAAATGCTGAAATAAGGTAGACTCTCAAATTTATTGTTTAATTTGACTATTGGCGACCTATAAGTTTCTCTTATATGTCCATATTCACTCTTAGTAATCTCTTTTTTTCCTATTCAGTGATTCTTTATTTTTGTGCAAAGACAAATCTAATGACAAACACTGTCTGCTATAAACTTCCACCTAATTTTGGCATTATTTCCCGTGTTGTACCTAATGGTCTTCCATTTTGTGATCATATATATCCAGGAGATCTTATAAACATCTGTTTAGTGAGTCTGATATACTTCCACAAGAAGTCCTGGCAAAAAACACCAATGCTCCATCAAATGTTGACTTGCAAGAATCGGTTGAATTAAATATTCCATCTAAAGAACAAGATATGAGTGGTGAGTAGGTCTTGACCAAATGAACGGACATATGCTTTGAACCTATGGCTCCTGTCTCCAGATATATAAATATTCAACTGCTCAAAAATCTTGTAGGTTCAGAAAAAGTAGACAAAGGCATTGGACTTCTGAATGAACTCTTGTCGAAAAATTTAGAAGATCTGGAAGGAGATGGTGCAATCAATCTCGTACAGAAGCATTTACAAATGGAAAATCTTAGCATCCAAACCTTATGTCTGCCAGAGATGCAAAATGTAAGGATGGTTTGTACGAAGGCTTCTGTTGGAAACTCAATAAAGCCTAGGCGTGCATTAGCGGATATACAGAATCTTTCAAAGGGAGTAATTAGTTCATCTGATGCCAAGCACAGTGGAACAGGAAGCTCTAAAGGTTACCTCTCCTTGAAAAAACTAACAAAGAGTCCTCATGCGCAAGTGACAATGTTAAAGAAGCTTCTATTTGATGCAAACTCATGTGTAGATCCATTTTCATCCATTTATGTTGATGAAGTAGATGTACATTCTGAAGATGCTAACATTAGCAATAACACTTGCATTTCCGGGAAGCTGAGATCACCCGTCACCATAGTAGATGATAATGCAGCATATGAAGTGGGTACATCTGGCGCAACTCAACATTCAGTTCAAACTCATGATGATACTGTCAGCCTCAACTTTAATCAAGAATGTTCCCGTGGCGCTGGTTCAATACATATAAATGATGCCCTTACGCATACAATTAGTGGCTTTCATATCGATCAAACAGTGGTGGATGATGATATGAACATCTCAGATTCTAGTTTAGATGTCTTAGGACAAGCGGTCAGTAGTGAACTATCTTCTTTGGTGATGTTGATTTTGCTCAATGTATATCTCATGCTGTATAATCAAACTCTAATAAGATAAGTATTTTATGCAGGAAGCAATAATACCTAGTGAATCTATGGAGAACTTGAACATTAAAGAAAACACCATTACTACAGATTTAGAAGGTAATGTCTTCCTGTTGCTTAATAGCACATTATCCACCCCCTACCCCACCCCACCCCAAACCGACACACACACACACTGAGCTTATTCAGATTACTGTCGGATGTTATCTTTTAAGATATTCTGGTTTAGCGGGCTTAGATAAACTTGACACTTGCTTCTTGTATGAGAGTTTCTTTCCACATTTTATTTCCTTGTCTGGATATTTGAAAGTTTTAATTTATGTATGCTATTGTTGACAGAGCCCCCGATTTGCTCTATAATTCAAGAACAACCTAAAGATGGGACTTCAAAGGGTGCAGATAGTGCTCCAGATCAGCAAGTTGAGGTAGTGTTTCCTTACTGCTATTGTTTTTTTACTCTGTTTTTCTTTTCTTTTTGCAAATAAAAATATACATTTTACATTATTATCCTCACATATAGCCAAGACAACATACTGGTACAGGAATACAGATGTAAACTGATATTGCGTATGACCATGCAACACCCAAAGAGATTTATTTTTTTAGTGTATTCCTTACATCTTTCTGCCAAAAACAACTAGTCTGCATTTAATTTTTGTTGTTCATGGCCTGTAGCTTTCGCTTTGTCCCTCTTAACTGTAATTTTGTTAAATATTGATCTCAGGAACTTACTCAAGCACCACCAAATGGGAGGAGCAAAGGGAAATTAGGCACTCGTAAACGCAGCAAGAGAAAAGCACCTTCGAGTGAGGAAAACCCTGAAGGTGCCCTCTATACATTCCATTTTATCTATCATTTCATCTGAGGATATTCTAAAAAAAAATGGTTTGTGCAATCGCATATGTTTCCTTTTATACTGTAAATTCATTTGATTATATAATCTGTCTCTGCTTCTTGGATCATTAATCATCTGCTTGAATTATCAGAGGCTCATTCCATGCTCCATCTGATTGACTATAGTGTCTCTCCTGCTATAATTATCAAGCACGGATATTTTGTTTTATGTTAATAGCAAGTTTCGTTGATGGAGTGAATACTGTTCTTTCATTAAAAAAATGTGTATTTTAATTTTTTATCATGCGTTGTTCATCTCAATTTGTTCAGTGTTTCTTGTTTGATTGATTTCCATATATATAAGTATATCTGTATGTAACTCTTCTACAGTCTCACGGTCAGATCCTTACATTTGTTTTGAGCAGACATTTCAAACCCTGCCACTGAGAGTGCAAAGGCTGCTCTGGAAGAGCCACTAGAGGTCAATTTTCTTAAGATCAGTTCAATTCTGTGCTTTCCGTTTTAGATAGGAAATGATGGCTTCTGTAATTTCTCTATCAATTTATTTTCTCAGGAGACTCCCAGAGAAATACCAAATGAGGAAAGCAAGTTAGAGCAACGCAAGCAGAAGCAACAACGCATGAAACTTGATTCATCAAGGAGGCAAAGTCTTTCAGGTAATTCACTCTACAGTAACTATTAAAATCACACACACACACATAAGTACTTCATTCTGTTATAGCTCCTCTGTTGTTTCCCCTGCCACATTTAGATCAATCTTGATAGGAAAGATCATAGATAAATATCTCTGGGTATTGGTTTAGTTTAGCACATAAATCATGGTATAGTGTTAAACAACAAGCCCTCAACTTCAGCTATCTACTTATTTCTAGAGAATTCGTGCCTCTTTCTCAGTTATAAAATAAACCAAGATTTGTCTCTATAGTTTTACACAGGGCATAAATTATCGTTTTCGTGAAGAGTGGAAAAAATAGGTCTCTGTATTTTATTGAAGTGTCTGTTACTCTGTTTTCAAAAATGAAGACACCAATAAAGGGTTGTCTCCAATTTTTTCATGACCCCTTTTTTAAGAACTTGTAAATAAACACGCATGGACTTCAGTTTGGAAAACCAGTAGATTTGTTTATGACGTCATGAATTGTCTGTCTGGGTTTGTAGGTGCTGGGACGAAATGGGAAAAGTGTAAGTTGAAAAAGGGTGAAGATGAATCAGAAAAGGTTGTGAGGCGGAGCACAAGAATCAGATCAAGGCCCTTAGCTTACTGGAAAGGTGAAAGGTTTTTATATGGTCGTGTACACCAGAGTAAGTATCAACTTCTTCTCAACTACACAGTAGCACCTCCACTCATTAACTTTGCTTTAATTGCTGGTACGTTGAATAAATAATGAAGGTTTGGCAACGGTAATTGGTGTGAAGAGCTTTGGGAGCCCTGGAGATGATGGAAAACCTTGCTTGAAGGTCAAGTCATTCGTCGATGACAAGTTCAATGACCTAGTTAAATTTGCAGGTCTCCATTAACATATCTAAGTTATGTGGTTGGAGGTTGGTTAGCAGTTATTCTAAGAGTTATGAGAGTTTCAGGTTCCAGATGATCGAACTTCCCCTTTTGTAAGGTTTAGTTCAGACCTAGCCTCACTGTTTAGGTCATGTTGTGATGTGCTGGGGTTACTTTACGTTGTACGTTAAGTATCGTTATTCAGAACCAAGAGTTAATGGAAGTATTGATCTTCGTCCTTTTTTCTTTAACCAATAAAGGATGGAAAAAGAACTGCAGATCCGGAATCCTCAATCCATCGGCGATTTTTTTTTTATAAAAAATAATTAATATAGATTTTTTACTAAATAAAAGTTTAAACTTGTAGAAAAAATAAAATCACATAATTAAATTAGTTTGTTAGTAAAAAGATATGACAAAACGTAAAGGTTTTCGAAATTGAATATGGTGCTTAGAAAGAATCTTAACGTGTCTTAATAATTTATATAATGCCACATAAGCAAATGTAACGTACGATTAAGTGAACCAATAAAATTTAGTAAAAAAATTCTTTTTGCTCACTTGTTACCATTCTATACATCTTAGCAAAATTAATATATAGATCGGCCAAATTAATATATATATAGATAAGATAGATGATTCAGATTGTTTTGGAGTAAGTTTGCTGGGTAGTGTTTAATACGGATGAATGATTCCAATTACCATATAAATTTTGGTATTTTTGGATCCTATTTTGTATAAATAGATTTTTTTATTTTGTACCTGAATTTACTATGTGTTAGTAAATAAATCAGATCTTTTTCGGAATTTGCTAATACCATCAGGTTTCAGTTACTCTACTGGTCGAGATGCTTGTGATGCAAGTTTTGGTTACAAAGAGTTATAGAAGGAATCATTTTTGCGCTTTCTTTCAATTCACAATAAAGAATGGGTTATATTCAAATAAATGGCAAATGATCAGACGTCCAAAATTCCAAGGCATCTATGACAAGGAACACAAATAGAATTTTTCAGGCTTCACAATTAGGAGCTCCTATATGTAGTATAGTTATCCGGATTGAGTTGCAATCAAGTCATAAGGTAAGACAGTTTTGGAGAACCTGTGCAAATTGGCTGTACATTTGCTGCTTCAGGTAGAACAATTCCACCTTCTTTCTTCCTCTGACCCCCATCTCCTCCCGCGCAGTTTGATTTTCTAGCAAAAAACGAAGATTTTGCGCGAGAAATTTGTTCCCAAGACGTCCAGGAGGATGAAGAAGCCCTGTTTTGTTGTTCTCAACAATCTCCTTCGTGCCCCCTGCATCTGTTCCAAGCACCTGAGTGACAGAGATCCTTACTGTCAACAGCTAATACAAACACAATTTGCACGAAACACAATAATCACATAGCGAAATAATTAGGCATATGGCACAACATAATAACGACATCATTCATTTAAAGTTATGAAATTTCTTTCTATACGACCTTAACGGACCCGATAAGACACAGTATCAGTAATGCCCAGTTTGCCAGTTATAGAGTAAAAGGAAAAAGAATGAAGAGAAGAGTATATAATTATCATACCGGAAGCCCAAATGCCATCGCTTCAACCGTGACTCTCCCAAAAGTTTCGCCCATTCCCTGACCACCAAAATTCAAACAACCTTGAAACTGAGAATCTTAAACTCGAACAAAACACTACAAAGTTCACTCATCAGATTCCAGTTATGATCGATTTAAATTATCATCTTGATTCAAACTCTGTATAAAGTAAATATAATTGCATAAGGATGATACTGATAATACTTTTACTTTTAAGAAACACCACATCAGATAAATCAAATTTATATAAAGTAGTCTTTGCTTAAGATATGTACCTGAGAATTTATAACATAAACATCCGCGGCAGAATAAAGTGCAGCGACCCGCGTTGTTGCTGGAGTCCACAAAACCGACCTGGACAGTTTTGGATGCTGCCATAGAAGTCGCATTATAGCATCCACATAATCAACTTTATTGCTTTTTGATCCAACCGAACCGACTAGAATTTTCAGGCTCTGCTCAACTCGATGAGAAGAGAGTAGTAGTTCATCAGATAATTGCAACTCTTTAAGAACTCTTGAATGATGCAATGAAGCGTTTTCTATGGCCAAACTAGCGGATTGGAGAAGCAAGAGCTGTCCTTTTCCAGGATTTATACTGCTGAGAGTAATCACAAGCATATCTTTATGATTCAGTCCCATCTCTTGTCTAACGGAATCACGGAGCAGCTTCCTCTTCTCCATCATTATCTCAGGAGTCGTAGATGGAGAATTTAGGGAGCAGGATATTCCAGCAACAAGAGCCAATTCATCGTTAACTGATAGCGCTACTATCATAGATGGAGATGTCAACGTAATGTTTTCCTCTTGGCACCAAATGCCCCACTGTTTAGACTGTAACTCTGTAAGGAATATCAGCAATTTAACTTTGCTTAGAACGGTTTTTGCTCGATCGAAGTACTCCTTTCGGTTTTCCATTATCCACCATGCAATTTGACTTGAACGAGCTGGAAAATGAGAAATATATTGTTCTGAAGAACCAGAAAACACAATGTTAGGGCTTGATCTGTTAGCGGGGGAAAAAGAAAGAACCTTTATATTCTTTCTTTCTGCAAATGGAAGTTTTTCACTAAGTTCAAACTTGGTAAAAAAAATCCATTCAGCGGAAAGAATGCTACCAAATTACCCAAATTTAAAGTATAGATGAGTGGCTTACCAATCCACGATGCACAAACAGCCGAACCTGCGATAACAAGGTCTGCTTTTCTTGCAGCTTTAAAGCTCAAGCTTGCTCTATCATCAAGAACTTTAATTTTTCTCCTAGCAAGTTCAGGCATCAACCCACCTTTCCTGCTAAGAACCACCGCTGAAACAGTCGCTCCACAGCTCAAGAGTTCAGTTGCTAACTCCATCATCGATATTGGAGCCCCTGTCATCGAAAGTTCGTGAAAGATCAACAGAAATTTCCTGGAGCGAACTAATCGAGCAAAATCTCCATCATTGTCACAGCTTAATGATGAACTTCTCTCAAGATCTACACCCAGTATTTTATCCTCCGAGGGCCCAAATGGACCAAAAAACCAACCAAGAGAACTGTTCTTTTCAGGAATTTCCTTCTCTGGCATCCCTAACATAATGTTTTCAACTTTTGTTGACATCTGCTTCTGCTGTTTGCTGCGAACTCTATCACGGGATAAACGAGCAGGTTTGTGGTGCCTCTTTTTCAATACAGTCCTACTAGATGGGTCTCTCTTATGCAACACTGACTCCACTATTCTGTTTCTATCACTTAGATGAATATCAGCAGCTACCTCACTTTTAATCGCCACAAAACTGTCATCAGGAAGCACATTCCTCTGCAAATGATACAGTGTTCTATATTCAATTCCAACTTCTTCTTCACCAACCCCAGGAAGATCAAGCTTCTTATTGCTATGAGCCCAACCAGATTGGAAATAGAACGCAAGGCATGCCCATGTAGAAATCAGAAGCAGCCAATACACCAATCTGCCACTTCGAGACAACTTCATAGCACTAACCCGAAAAGATCTAGCCTCTTTTCTCGGAGTTCGGATGGAGCGTGGAGTCCTATTTGTTGGAGAATTCCTTGGGGTGGATCTTCCTGACAATGTGGAAGCATTACCGTTTCCTTGCCATAAGGATGATTGTCTAGCTATTTTAACATGTAAATCATCTCTGTACACAACTTCCTCCATTGCTATCAGGGAGTTCATTCCATAGAATCAACAAAACCTAAGTCAACCTTTGCACAGAGCACAAACGGTAATGCTCTACGAAATTCTATGGTGGTGAAGGTTCGGTACACACCTTGTTCTCTCTACAGGAACCGAAATAAAAAAAAACGTAGCGGGATCAATGATTCTGATATTGATAGAATAACACCTAAGAATCAATCAACTGAAAATTACGGTGGATTGAATGAAGAAACTCTTCAGTGATGCATCCCCTATGAACATACAGTGATCTTCCGATAAACAGAACATTTGGTTTGATGCATGCAACTGCCACGATACCAGAGATAGAATACCAACTAGAAATGAATTTCCACAAAATTATCCGCAATTTCTCCTAAAGTCAACACAGAAGCAAGAAGCTATTGAGCAATCAAGGAACAGATACACAACATCCGTCTACTCTTGGTGGCAAGAATTACCTAGGAAGCGGAACGGAGCTTAGAGCATAACGAACAAGCCTTAAGCAGTGTCAAAAATAGAGTTCGCAGCTTCCGCTGCCCATGCCAAGTTCAGCTGCCAGATTCTGAAGCTTGAGAGAGAAAACGCGTAAATGGCGGCTAGGCGATGGTCAAAACTGAACAGCTATCAGAGCCACGAGGCTATGGAAGCTCCACAAACCGAAGCTGAGAATCCAGGGTTGGGGAGGTTGGAGAAAGATGGACGCGAAAACGACCTGCGCGCAGTTGAGGAGGGTGGAGAGAGAGATGATCTCGCGGGGTTGCCTTTTTGTTTGTACAAAAAAGAGGCGCGAGGTAAAGTCGTGGCAACTACTCCTTAACCAAATTGATTAATTAGTTATTTTATTATCAGGAGGAGAGGGATTAATAATTAACTACTTTCCTTCCGGTTAGCTGGATTATTTATTATTAATATTAATCATTTATCAGCATGTTGGTGTGAGTGAGATTTTACTAAATTATCAATATTTATATCTATATTAATTTGAATATAACTAAATCTCTACACCAATTTTGAGTACTTTATAAATGATTGTATAAACTTTTTTTTTAAGTATTATATGTATTTTCAGAATTTACAAATGAAATTTTATGGTTATATTACTAAATAATTTTTAACATGTCTATAATGAGTTTATTATAAATAATAAAATTTAAAAAATAAGTTGAATAACATTAATTAAAATCAAACTAATAATGAATGTAAGTTTATTTTGTAAGATGAGTTAACCTTATATATAAATAATAACATCTTCTATTTTTACTTATTCATGATAATTTAAATTTCAACCATCGAAGTGTTCCATCTAATGGCGCAACTGGACAATTAATTCATGCTCACCAAGCCCGGACGATCTGTATTCATTCTCACTCACCTAATGGACAGATCCATTTTCCCTTTTAAAACTAACCAATCTGTTCTGTGTCAATGGTTTCACTTCAACATCCAATTGGGAAACACACCATACACCAAACTCAAACGACCTTCACTTCCACAATCAAAAACAAAGTCCGCATTCAGAAACAACAGCTAAGGAAAGACAATACAAACAGAAGCTTTAGTATTTCACAAACCATCTCTAATGCAGCAAAAGCTACAAAGTCATGTCATTTGAACAACAAAAAATAAGTTACTTAAGCAGAAACACCATCAACTTCATTCATAGTACTTGCTTCAAACACTGTCTGACCCAGCACAACGGATTCTTCTTCTTTATTTCATTTTCAAAGATCTTAGAGATGCCTGCACCACATCCCTCGGACCATTCTTTAAAGAAATCAACTCCATGATAAAGAAAACCTGCAAAATAAATTAAAAACAAAAACAGATCAAGATACTAACTTCATACCACAATAGAGAATAAGTGTGAAAATGGAATCTTGACTGACAATAAAGTTGCCTACCCCACATTTAAAGAAATTAACTACCACCCGTCTAGCCGCAGCCTTGATGTAATTTTCAAACTAACTGCAGCATGAGCAGGTGTTGGTTTGTATATAACTGCAATGACAATGGCCACACATTAATTGATTTGATCATGAATGAAAATCAAGTCTTTTTAGACAGTAGATGATTTTTTCTCCTAAAAAACACACGGATAGAATAATGTCCCCTGAACTGCATTTATAAGTGTATAAAAGTCCTTTTGGTAACTGAATTTTACCGGAGTTTGCAAATGATAACATTTTTTAAAAACTTCTTTGGTAACTCAAATTTCCTAAGTTTTGCACCATCAATTTTCTATGACCATGGATGGAAAAATGACTGTCTTGGTTGTATGAAGTATCCCATTTCATACATTGTTTCAAACTGATTGCTTATCTTTTTTAATTGTGGAAAACGGCTAACACGGTAAAAAAGAATGTGTTAGCTCTGATAGTTTTCCATCCACACTTAATACGAAAGGAGATGGTGCAATGGCGAAAGAAAGTTAAGTTACTACAATGTTACAAAAACAAGTCTATAGGTTACCATGTCGCAACTCTAGTAAAGCTTAGGTTACCAAAAAAACACATTTATAACACCTTCAATATCAAACAAAATCGCTTATTTGTTTTTCCAATTTCAACACATTGTATTGCTACTGGTCTTGCGCCAAATCTCACGGGATCCTGCTCAAGTCTTTCACATGAAAGCAAACTATGTATCCAGAAAAGAAAAACATTACCTAACCTAGTTTGGAGCACACTGTGGCCCAAAGTGCACCAGATCAGACGCTGGAAATCACAAAGGGCCTATGAAGACGCCTGCATCATCGACAACTTTTATATCAGATTCTATTGGGTTTGCAGCATAATACAGTCAATCAACATAAATATTGTATCCGTGATGAGTTAGTGGCCTAAACCTTTTTCACTGCTTATTGGAAGATTCTCCTTGCAGAAATACTTCACTGGCCAAAGTTCATCTCCGAATACCTGCAAGAACGTCCTAACTTAAATAACCTTTCAAATGTATAGACCTCAACAGAGAGAAGAATAAAACACAATCATTGAACTAACCGGCGTGGTTTGTTCTGTCTCTGACCATACTCTTCACTCGCTACTTCTGCAAAGGAAATTACCCAGTTATAACTCAATACTCTACAAGACACAATAAAACTTGGAAAACTTTGTTTCTCTGGGAAAAACAAAAAGTTCATCAAGCAACGTTCTCACCAGTAGCCTGAGAAGGTTTCCATTCACTATTGAGTTTACTTGTGTTACTCTCTTTGCTGCAAATGGGCATCCGAATCAAAGGTTCAGAATCCATTATGACTACTATAGCAATCCATACAGATTTAAAAAAAAAAAAACAAAAAAAAAAAACAGATTAATGATTATTACAACATTCTACAATTCTTCAGAATTCTAACAATTAAACTCACCTACACTATTTATAAAGGGTTCACCTAAGGATAGTGGACTCTACTTTTATTTTCAATTTTGCCCAAATGTATAAATTAAACAATTTTTTGGACAAACTTGAGACTTGAACTCATTATCTCTACATTCACAAAAAAAGATAGCCTCTTAGCTAACTTAGATATTATTATTATGTAAATATGTACAAGTGTAGCACGTTTTGGGTCGCTTGTATCTCTAACGACTATGCCTCTATAGATGCGCAATAGTTCATCCATGGCTTTCAGCAACCATTGTCGTAATCATTCAGTCGCAAGTGCCAAATTAATGCAACGTTTGCATGCCGCGCAAGTATCAAAATATGACCTGGAAGTGCCGCTTGTGGTTGTCTGCACTGATGGAGGAGCATGATAAGAACCATCTACGGAAATATAAGGGGGGCAGTATGGGCCCCCTAAAGCACCAGCAGCTCCTGTCAGAACCGGTAACCTGAAGGCCATGGAGCTCATAGTCAAAAACTAGAACAAACATTTCTCAAATCCGCCCCAGAAAGAGTACAGTAGAAAATGCAAGCTCAAGATAACAATATTTTATAAAGAGATGAACCAAAGCACAGCAAAAGGTACATGCATAAATACCCAATCGTGAAACAAGAACAGTGAAGACCCTCTTCTATCAAATTTCAGAGGGGGGAGGGGGGAAGGACATCATGTTCGTGAATCAGATACAAAGAGGAAAAAAGAAACCACCATACCATGTCATCTCGGAATTTCCCAAACCATGTTGGGGCTGAGCAACATATCCAGGAAACGCCATGCCCATAGCTGGTACTCCCATACCACCAGGATGCTGACCTCCAAATTGCATAACTACCACCACAAGCATTCAACACATTAAGATAAATTACCAATTAAGTTTGCTCTTCATTACTTGAAATTCTAAGCTACATTGATCATGGTTTTTAAATCAACAACGAGGCCAATGATCATGATTTCTTAAACAGTGAAAAGGGGGGAGTTTTTTTTTATAAAAGGGCGCTTCAGACTACTTTTTTTCTTTCTAGACTGACATAACTGAAAAGTGAGAGAAAAAATATATGATGAGTTTCTAAGATGCCACCAGGTCACTCATCCTAGTACAAAAACAAAGTAAAACTTACCAGGCAAAAAGGCTGGAGCAGGGAAGTTTTGGTCACCACGACCACCATCCATCTGTCCAGCAGCTCCCAAAAGATGTGGAGCACCACCATAGACGAACGGGCCTCTCCCACTTCCCTGTACACCACCTTTGCCCTTCCCGACCAATGCAACTGTATTCTTACTCGATTCGGAAGGAGAATCCAACTCTCCAACTTCATATGAATTTATAGAAGGAGATGTCCTAGGAGGAGAGAAATCTTGAGATCCATCTCCAGAACGCTGCCCCAATGCTTGAGTAGAGGCTTGCATCGAAGGCTGAACTCGTCTAGGAGGTGGTCCCCGTTGATTAAATTGAGATGTTCTGCTTATCTGACCGGACGGAAAGGTTGGCTGATAAGACATCTGTCCTTTGACAGTACCTTTTCCCTGACGTATTGTTTGAGGTTGGGAAGAATGGACAGAAGAAGTCCCAGATGGAGCAAATGAAGTGACACGATCATCCATACTGAGTTTTTCCATGCCCGTTGAAGTGGGTATATTCTTTCCTCGCGGAAAAGCATTGGATTGTGGCCCCACATTGTTAGCAGATGCAGGAGCTCGATTATTCCGAGTAGCATTCCCTGATTCAACTCCCTTTTTCTGATAAGCCCCGATACCCTTGTTGGCAGAACTCGATGGATAGAATGGAGGTGATGCAGAGTTCAAATTAGAGCCAATTGCATGCTTTCTTGCAGGAGCAGAATCAGACTCCATATTTGGTGAGGCTGCCAATGATCTCCCTAAAGTATTAGGCGAGGTGTTTTCTGGAGGCTTTGTAAACCTGGAAAATTCAAGGGGGGGAAGAAAAGTTAATATAAATCCAACGTAGGAATAGAAAGTTAGTTATGCCGGAGCTGCAAGCATTACAAAGGTATCAAAAGATATTTCCATAATTGGTGTTGTGATAATATTTAAATAATCATAAATAATGTATAATAGATATACTGAACTTGAAGTTAGCATGGTTGATATCTTTGCTTGTAAATATAGAGACCATTAGTTCAAGTCAGGAATTTATAACTTTGCTATAAGTTTGCACGGGAAAAATTGAAAATAAAAGTAGAGTCCACCACTACTGCACTCTTCATGAATAGTATACATAAATAGTTTAGAGGTATATATATGTGCTCACCGCTTATTCTGTCTTGGAAATGCTTGACTGCTCTTCCTAAAAGAAGATTCGTATCTTTTAGGCCCTCGCCCTCTAAAAGAACGAGTTGTCTGAGTCTGGTCGCTAGTGTTTGTATGCATATCAGCATTGTTCTCATCAAAAGTTCTAGACCTATTTCCTCTCCCATAACCATGATCTCCACGGTCAACAACACAGTTTCTTCCACGACCCCGACCGCGGCCTCTTGATGACCTCCTTCTCTGAAAAAAGAAAAGAGTATTAAAGCTATATCTAAACACCATATCGTGGTCATCATATGGTCAACCAAAAACACCCCTGAAAAACCCGAACGAGGATTTCTCTCTTTTTTGAATGTTAAAGGTTAATATGTAATTAATAAAGCACCATGAGGGTACTACCCATATAAGAAAGAGGGTAAAATAAGCAAAAGAAGTACAAAAGAATATACCACATCTTTTTTACCACGAGTATATATGGATCTCACCTTTACCCCCACTAATACCAGCTATAACAAAAAACTACAAGTCTAACTCAGATTTCTATAAGCAAATCATCATATCAATGCCTTCAAAACAAATGTAATTTGGACTTGCATTATGTGGGCGGATGTGTTTAGACTGAGGAGCTACTACCTTTTGCGGAACAAAGCTATCATGAGAAAAAAGGCAAACCTCATCAGGATGCCGTTCTTGTATAGTCATCTCTTCAAACTTGTCATGGCCCCATTTCCTGTCATCTTTAGATTCCCACAGCTTCCTACCACCGAAAGTTAACCTGAAAGGAAAGCGAGATCAAACCAAAGCAATACAACTATGCAAATATCATAACAGTAGATAACTTGAGAAAATAAATTATAAACCTTAACCTACAAAAGACGGATAACAAGCAACGTAGTTCAAAAGAACGGTCCTGATAACATATGCATAAAAATTGCATATGTTGTGCATGAGATCATCTAGCAAATATACTGAGATTCAATGGAGGAAAAACTACCATAATCTATAAAAGAATGAAAAATCAGCAATAACTTGAAACCCCATTTATAAATTTACCACACCTAAATTTACAAAGAGAAACACCACATAGGGAATCAAAACTAATTATAATGAATCCACTTATAGACTCCCAAGGTAAAACCCTCACTAGTAAACCACAAAGGGAAAGAAGAAATCTTATCTTTACTAATATAGTCTGCACATCCACAGTCAGGAAAGTCACATATTATTGGTACTTAAAAGTAAAGAGATAGGACTCTCTAGACATTGCCTGACCCGACCTCGCCTTAAGCTTTAACTTAGCTCTAAACTTATATATGTAACCGGTTCAAATTCCTATGGCAATTTGTGTACATCCACTCCGATTTGATTGAAATTATCACAATAGAGGCATTGATTATTTAATTAGATACATAGATAACCCCCAAAATAAGAATGTGTAGAAGTTAACCTTAACCGCCAACCCCACACAAGCACCTAATAATACGTTAAAACAGTCTCCTCTAGGTTACGTTATGGTCGATAATTTCTGACACGACATAATTACACGATCTGCAACCAGTTGCAGATATGCATATATATGTTTGACATTAACACATCTTGTGTTTAAAGAACTCTTTTAAAAACGATTAATAATAGTATCTAAGTAACAATGATTTGTTAATATACATTTGTAAATATATGCATAGATATGAATAAATAAGTTAGTTATGAGTGCCTACGTATATTAAGATTAGTACTGAAGTTCTATTTAGTTTTGTTCTTTTACTCGCATTTTAACCAAAATTAGTGGATTTTGAAGGATTTCATATCGAAGTTTTTTTTTGGATTGGTTCAAAAAGTTAATTGTGTAACTGTTATGTGATAATAGTGTGTGTTATGTGATAATAGAGTGTATTCGTGTTTTAAAATTTCAGATACTTGATTAATGCTCGTGACATGACACAACTAGACTATAAGTTGTTGGCTAAAATATGTGCTAAAAACTGAGAAAACATAATCCAAATACCTTTGCCGACCACCTGCAGTGTCTCGAAATCGATCATCGTGCATATAAAACGCGCCAGCAGTTGGCACCGCATAAGGCTCATTCTCCGGTTTCTCCTCTCCTTCCACGGGATTTTCTGCACCATCCACAGCATCAACACCTTCAAGCTCCTCAGCTTTACCCTCATAAGCTCCAGAATCTGCAATCTTCTTGTCACTCACCTCCATGACACCGTCAATCTCAACATCTCTAGCAGCTTCTCCATTCACTTCTCTTTCATCGATTAATCCATCCGCTTCATCGTAAATCTCTTCGTCATCATACTCTTCTTCGTCCTCGTCGTAGTCTTCTGCAGCTCCTTGGCCATCGGATTCGTCAGAATGAATCGGGGCCACATTGTTCGGGTCCGTCTCTACGGCTCCTTCTACCTCACTATCTTCATCGTCACTCGCCACTTTCCGCCTCCGCATTGTAAGCAATTGCTTAGACTCCTCCTGATCAGTCTCATACTCCACGTCCTCTTCTCCCGCCATCAATCAATCCAAATCCCTAAAAAATTCAAAATTTCTCAAACGATCGAAAATCCTACTGGATAACAAACTTCAAAGCTTTAACATTCCACGCTGGTGATGTCCAATAGGGAGAAGAATTGCCGGCAACACTCAGAGCAACGAAAAACTAATAATTTCGAAGCGTTGAGTGTTAATTTAACAGAAAGCGTCAACAGTCGAAGAAGAAACACAAATAAGGGTCAAATTGCCGATTTGGATCTGGTGATGGGATGAGGTGGTTCCAAAGAAACCCTAGATTTTTGTAAAGGGATAAATAAAAATAGATCGCTAAGACTTTTCGGGTGTATCGTCAGCAATATGTCCAAGTCTACCAGTCTAAGAGTCTCTATCTATTATTTTACATGTGGATATAGAGATAGAAATATTGTTTAAAATAAAATAAGTATAAATTTTTTATATACACTTAATATTTTAAAGTTTAAACACTAAATAGTAAATACCCATATGGCTTATGCAAATATATCAAATCATGAATAATATTCGTATGTAGAAGTTTCTATCCGTAAATAATATTTACGGGTAAGGCTGTTTAATTAATTTTTTTACATATTTTTTAATTTTTAAATTGCATTTAAATTAAAATATAATGTCATTTATTTAATTATAGTTGTAATTTATTTAACTATTAAATATATTTTTTTTATTTTTTGTTGAGTTTGTAAAAAATATATGTTTACTTTAAAAAATGTTGTACCTTAAACCATCTTACGTAGATATATAATTTGCAAGACCATGACCAAAAAACTTGAATACATAACTAACTACGACATTCAACCCCTATGACCTCCCTTTCGACCTTTAACATTTTTTATATTGTTGGGTCATGATGATTCAATTACCTACTCATTTACTTGTCTACTTCACATTCAAACCCTAAACCCTTAAAATGGTTTAATGATGGGTCAATCTCTAACATTCAACCCCTACCCATTCCAAGAATTTTTACTTATGCAGTAATGACAAGAATATCATCATCATTGTTGGATCACATAAACCAGAACTTCTTATCATCTTCCTTGTTCGCTCCTTGAACCTGCACAAAAGGAAAGTCCATGGTGTTCCCGTTGTTTCCCCTCCGATGACAAAGTTAGTCGAAGGTTCGTTTGATCTGAATACTTAAAATGTATGGTAGGTGAATGGGATCAGAAAATATTTATCCTCTGTTGAATGAGGATGATGAAGGAGTATTTATAACATTTCATACATGGACCATAGTAAGGTCAGATCCTACCATGGTAATCCGTGCTATTTCTCGGGCGAGCAAACCATGGTTACTTTAGAAATAATTGTTTATAAAAGGGATATTCCACTGTAGATTATTCTTTTAGTTTATTTAATCATAGGCATGCTAAAAACAGTCGGGGCTAATCTGTAGGTGAGCAGTCGTTCAGACTAAGGTAGTTAGTGGGTATTCTAGCACACACTAATTTTGAGTATCTTATATTTCTGGCGCATTCTCATGGGGCGACGCCCTTACACCATCAACTATACAAAGGGCAACCCCTAAATACAATTGGGCTTATAAACCCAGTTTCGAATGTTCTTGGGCCGAATGTAAAAATAGTCAAGCCCAAAGTTCATGACCCATCATATGCCCCCGAAGCCTTATATGAGCGACACTCATTTGAGGATTATAATTTTCGGCGAAAGTCGATTCTCCCCTCAGTACTAATTCATCTTTTATCGAGTGACGCTTTTTCACAATCCTTATAATCATTTGTCTTTCTAAAGGCGTCGCCCAAATCTTGTAATTACTTGTAATCAATCTTCATTTCCACGTGTCTTTTATGCACGGTTCGCCTCTGACCCTCCATAATTACTTTTTGAATTTCAAATTCAAATTTTTAGGCGGGATCTTCTAGAAGCTTAGGGAACTGACGAGACTCTTCTTTTTAGGGGTAAAACTGTAATTTCCCCTAAGTAGGTGACCGTTCGACTGCCATTGGGAGTTCTATAAATACCCCCCCCCCCCACACACACATTCCTTCTTTTACCACTTTTACTTCTCTCTAATTTTCAGAGTTTTCTTTCTCTAGAAACCTCTGCCTCCTCTCACCAATTTTGATCAAGTTCTGATCGTCTTTCATCATTGCTCGGTGTTTTTCTCTTGCTCTTAACTCCCATCATCTTCACGTCATTCGCTCCTACCGAAGAATGACTTCTGACTCCGACGTTGGTAATCACATATTTCTCCCTACACCTTTTCTTGATCTTAAACCCAATACCCTTTCTTTTTCAGTTTTTGAAAAATCAGTGGTTGAGGCGGGGATGAGCGACGCTCATGCCCCCGGGTATCCCATCCCTGATGATGCGGATCATATGAACCCCCACTCAGTGTGTCAGCCCAAAGAAGGCGAGGAAATCAGATTCCAGCTTCAAATTGATGCGGGGATAAGGTTTCTTTATCGCCCTCCCCTAACCGAGTTGTGTCGCCATTATGGCATTTCTCCCACCCAACTTTCTCAAAATGCCCTTCGCACTTGGATGGGTTTCCGATTCTTGTGCTTTCGTCACGGATGAACATATTCTTTAAACATTTTCACTGTTTTTATCGCATGGATGCAAATCGTCTTGGCGTACGCCTTTTTTCTACCCGAGTAGTTCCTCCTTTCAAAGACTGGTCTTGGGATTCCAGTCGTCCCTTAGTCACGAGTTTCTGAACAAGGAACTCGAACTGGAAGAGTGCCTTCTTCTTTTTCCAAGAATGTGTCCCCTGGTGTTTAGGATCGTCGAAAGTAAGAAAGATCCCTGCCCCAGCGTCGAGGAACTGTCCTCGACAGATATGGATGTCTTGGCGGCGATATACCTGGACCATAGAACGGGGTGCACCCAGATAATCTCCAAAGAGATCAGTGAGTCTGATTTAGAGCAAGTTGGCGTGTCCCTTGTAGAGCGTCGCCTTCTGCCTTTAACTCTGGTAAATGACTTATTCTTCTATTTTTTGCAGAAAAGAAGTTTGCCATGTTTTATCACCTATTAGACGCTCCACAGAAAAAGGCGCCGAAGGAGAAGAAGAGAGCCAAGGATATTAAGGGTGATGCTCGTGAAGGCTCTAAAAAACGCAAGAGTTATCACTCCTCCAAGGGACAAAAGAAGGCGAAGCCTATGGAGGAGTCGTTTGACCCCTTCAAGGCCCTAGCCGAACTATTCAGTGACGCTACGAATGAATCCGTCGTGGCTTTCAAATGTGCGATTCCTAAATCCTATTGGATTAGTAACAGTGTCATTAGTAATAGGAATAACGTTTTATTAACAAAAAAGTGGGGTCCCCCGGTCTTGGCCTATGGCAGGATCATGTGGGCCTACACCGAATATCACAATGGCATCCTAAAAAAGGCAGCATTTGACCCTACCTTTGATCCGACAGGGGCGACGCCTTCAGAAACCTCAAAATCCAAGGCACAAACTCATGCCCGGACTCCTGCTACCGGGTCCAAGGAGGTGATCTTGATGGACAGCCTTCCCGATGAAGTACTCTCTTCTCATCCTAGAGTGGCGAGTACCCCTCCTCCAGTTCTGGCATGCACTAGATACGAAAACCCTCCCCCTTACATGGGTCCTCACTTCGACTTGAGGCGAGACATGCTGGAGAATGCTGGCGCTGCGAACCCTAAACAACCTTGGGAGCCTTGGGCCAAGCTGAGGAAGGTTCCCTTAGTAGATGGGAACTCCTGTCAAGACCCCAACCTGAATCTTTATTTGCTTTATGGAGTGTGCCCCTCAGCCGATAGGGTGCCTTTGAGTTTAGACCGTGAAGCTCTAGAGGGATTGGTTCGTCAATCCCTATCTTTGATGATGAGCCAGGTATACGCCAATTTTCTTCTTTCTTTCCTTAGACATTTTTGTACTTGAATTTTTCCTAACATTGGAAGTTGACATCCTTCAGGTTATTCCTACTCAGCTGAAGATGGGTGCCACCATCATAAGATTGGCAGATGAGAGAGATTGCAATATCTCCAGGATCCGCCAAGTAGAGGCTACATAGTTCAAGCTGGAACGAACTCGCCGCCGCCTTACAATTTCAGAGGTGGCGCAGAAGGAGTTGGAGGCTGAAGTTGTTCAAAAGGAATAACTCGCTACCAACTTAAGGGAGGCGTAGAAGAGGGAAACTGCCCTGGCTGTGACGTTGGAAAAGCCCCAAATGGAGATTGCTCAACTAAAAGGGGAAGCGTTGACTTCCCAACAAGTGGCTGTAGAGGCCAAAAAGGAGGCGAAGCAAACATTGAAGGAGGCGACGCAAGCAATGAAGGAGGCGGAATTCCTAAAAAGCGAACTTCCCAAATGGTTGGAAGAGAGAGCCACAGAGACCTTAGAGACCTTTCGCAACAGCAAAGAGTTTGCACAGACTGCTGCAGAATGGAATCGCAAGGAAGTGATCTCCATCTTCAAGAAGGTGTCCAAAGACATTCAAAAAGTCGACGCCAACTTTCCTCTGGAAAAGCTTGACTTTCTTAAGATCTATCTCGCCTTTAAAGCTAGGGAGGAGGCTGAAGCAGCGAAAGAAGCTGAAGAGGAAGAATTTTGTTTCAATCATATTTGGGTACTTAATGTTGTTTCACTAAATTTTTGCATTTGCTATTTAGTATGCTATGATTCGATGCTTTGCCTTTGACACCTCGCTTCTGTTAATTATTTGGACATTTGCCACTTAGCCTTATTTTGACTAAGTGTGGATATCATATTTCTTGATCATAATCAAAAACGAGTCGCCATAGGTATTTGGATAAATGTCTCGCCTAAACAAACTTTAACTGTGTTACTTAATTAATCAAACTTAAGCATTTGCCAATAAGTATTGATATGCAATTCTTTCAACATCAATTACAATGCCTTCGACATTACATAGTTTCGATACATATGCATGCACCATATTTCAAGCATAATTTTTTTTCAAATGCTCTACATTAAAAGTATTCTTCAGTATTTCCCTTCTTAATGTTCTAGGACATACGCATTTGGGTGAGGGATGGCGACGACCTTGTAAGGTCCTTTCCATTTTGGAGACAATTTATTTATTCTATCTTGATGCGTAAATTCATCTGTTCTCTATACCCTCTCCCCCACAAAAAATTGGCGAGAAGATACTCTCCTATTGTAGTATCTTGTCGTGACTAAGTGCATCCGAACTTGAGTTTTTTCAGAGGTCCATCTCTTTTCATCAACCATACCCAATTCAAGACGCATTTGGTCATCATTGCTCAAGGCGTCGTAATCTGGCTCTACCCAAACTTTTCTGGTTCACCCCAACATTCCCCACTTGTTCGACTGTTGCTGAGCAGTTTTTGGTGCTTCACCCTATGGGACTCTACTGCTATCTCTGTTGGGGCCATAACCTCAGAACCATACACTAATCCAAAAGGTGTTTCCCTGCTTGCCTTCTTGGGGTTGTTCTCAACGCCCATAATACATTTTCCAATTCTTCTGTCCATTTTCCTCCCAAAGCGTCAAGTCTTTTCTTTAGACCATTCATCACCATTTTATTTGCCGCTTCTACTTGTCCATTAGCCTGCGCATGTTTGACTGAAGCATGTCTATGCTCAATTTTCAACTCTTCACAAAACCATTTCAATTCCTTTCTGGTGAATTGTGGACCATTGTCACTGATTAGAACGCTTGGGATTCCATATCGGGAAACAATCCTCGACTTAAGAAATTTAATGACTTGAAATTATGTAGTAGATGCTAACGCCTTTGCTTCAATCCATTTCAAGAAATAGTCGATTTCCACTATAATATAAGTGTGTTGCTTGTACCTTGGTAAGGGACCTACCAAGTTGATTCCCCATTGAGCAAACGGCCACACATCACTTATACTAGTAAGCTTAGTTGGGGGACACACTATTTTCATACTATACTTCTGGCATGATTCACATTTTATGACCAAAGTCGTTGCCTCTTGGTTCATTGTAGGCCAATAATATCCTTGATTCAAAACTTTTCTCACAATTGACATCACCCCTTCATGACAAGCTGTATATCCTTCATGCACTTCTCTCAAAATGGTAGTTGTTTCTGGATGAGCGGCGCATCTAAGATAAGGTGTAGAAACCCCCCCTCTTATAAAGCATTCCATCGATTATTCTAAAATTGGGAGCTAGTCAAACAATCTTCTTTGCATTGACATCATCGTGAGGAAGCTCTCCTGATTCTAAATATGCTCGAATAGGCGTCGCCCAAACAACTGCCATGTTAATGTTGGCGCATATCATGTTCCCGTCCCTATGATTGGTTTCTATGAAATGCACTTGTATGGGCGTTGTCTGCCAATCATATTTTCTTAAGGCATCTGCTTCATGATTCGCCTCTAGTGGAATGGCTTTGATCTAAAATCTTTTGAATCCTTCTGCCAGTGCCTTAGCATCTTTCCAGTACAACTTCATCTTTTCACCCTTCGCTACATACTCGTCTTTAATTTTGTTTACTACAAATTGTGAATCACAATACACTTGAAGAGAAGTAACGCCTAAACCTTTAGCCAATCGTAAACCAGTGACAAGTGTTTCATATTCCGCCTCATTATTGGTTGCCTTAAAGGTGAGCATCATGGTGTATCGTAACAGTGTACCACCATCAAGTGTGGTCAGTATTAATCTTGCCCCCGAGCCTTCAACTGATGAGGAACCATCTGTATGAAGTATGCAAGGATTTTCCTCTTCTTCTTTTTTTCTAGAGGCGTCGCTGGCTGAGGACATGTTGATTCCATAATGAAATTCGCCAAAGCCTGTCCCTTGATCGCAGTCCTAGGAGCAAACTTAATTCGGAACTCACTTAATTCGATGGCCATTCTCCCCGAGGCATCTAGTGTTTGCAAGAAGTGTTTTAACTGTTGGTTTGTTAAAACAAAAATTTCATGTTCATGAAAATATGGGCGTAGCTTCTTGGCAGATACTACCAACGCATAAAGATACTTATTAACCTCCAGGTAATTTATTTCAGGGTTGGCGAGTACTTTCGATACATAATAGACTAGCACTTGGCCCTTGCCTACTTCTTTGACCAACACCGAACTTAGAGCAACTGGAGTGATACTTAAATATAAAGAGAAGGCGTCACCTTAGAGGATTTCACCAATGGTGGGAGCATCTTGAGATGCCGCTTCAAGTCTTGAAAAGACTTCTTGCATTCAGACGTCCACTCAAACTTCTTGTTAGCCCTCAACACCTGGAAAAATAGCAGTGATTTGTCCCCTGCCTTTGGTAAGAAATGACTTAGCATCGCTAACCTTCCATTCAAACTATGCACTTCTTTGTGGTAAGTAGGGCTCTTCATTGCTTCAACCGCTTCCAATTTTCAGGATTGATTTCTATCCCTCTTTGGCTAACCATATATCCCAGAAACTTTACTGACTCAATGCCCAAAGCACACTTTACTGGCTTTAGACGCACTTGATAAAGTCGCATCCTCTCAAAGGTTTTCCTCAAATCTTTAACATGATCGACACTTTTTTATCGACTTCACCAACATGTAATCCACATATGCTTCCACACCTATCATTCTAGAAAAAATCTTGGTAATCATCCTTTGGTAAGTAGCACCTGCATTTATCAACCCCAAAGGCATCACCGTGTAGTGATAAATGTCACTGTCAGCATAAAAGGTTGTATGTTGAGCATCGTCATCATCCATCTATATCTGGTTATAACCAGAATAAGCATCCATGACTCTGAGAAGTTCATGGCCTTCGGTGGCATCGACCAACTGATCTATCCTTGGCAAAGGATATGAATCTTTTGGACACGCCTTATTCAAATTGCGAAAATCGATACACATTCTCCACTTTCCATTGCTCTTTTTCACCAGTACATGATTTGCTACCCATGTTTGGAACCTAATTTCCTTTAAGAATCTCGCTTCCACCAATTTTCCAACTTCTTATCTGATAGCGATCGTCTTTTCTTCACCTACAGGGTGTCGCTTCTGAGCAATGGGCATGACGTTCGGGTCGAGGTTGAGTTCATGGGAAATCACTTCCTTGCTAATCCCTGGCATGTCGCTTGGTTTCCATGCGAATAGTTTTTTGAACTCCACCAAAAGCATTGATAAAGATGCAGCTTCTTCTTCTTGGAGTGACGCTCCAATCTACACTTCTTTTCCCGGACCGTCGACTTCCACCTTCTTTAATCGTTTAATCGGTTGGGGCCGACTCTTCTCTTCTCGACGATCCTCCTCAGTTTGAACCACCAAAGTTTCTTTCTTTCTTATCTGGCGTCGCATTGCTTGGACATAGCAACTACGTGTCGCTGGTTGATCTCCCTTCACCACTCCCACACCATGAGGCGTTGGGAATTTAAGCAACTGATGGTATGTGGAATGCACCATTTATTTGGATTTAGAGTCGAACGCCCTAATATGACATTGTATGATGCAGGGGTATCAACTACAATGAAGGTGACCTCTAAATCCAATGATTTCCACCCTTAACCCAAGTGCATTGAAAGGGTGATCGCTCCTAAAGGGTAGGTAGTATGTGCGGTCAATCCCATCAGCGGAAAATTGACATTTTTCAAGTTTTTTTTTAGTCTCATTATCTTTTATGCATCCAGAAAGAAAACATCTGTCGAACTTCCAGAATCTACCAATACTCTCTTCATGTTGAACCTATCAATCCCCATCGTAATCACAAGGGCATCATCGTGAGGAGAAGTGACATATCTAATCTCCTTCTCTGAGAATTAAATGATCACATTCTCCTTTTCTCTAGGTGTTTTTCTGATTGGGAAGTTCCTGAAATTTGAGAGGCGTAAACCTCCCTAGCGGCGCTTGTCTGTCCTCTAGAGGTGAAACCACCACTTATTACATTAAGTTCTTCCTGCCTAAGTCTAGCGGCTTGTCGATTGTTTCTCGGCGACACTCTTCTTGGGATTCTACTCTTTTGACGTCAAGTCACGAAGTTTTTTAAATGCCCTTGTTGGATCAGCCTTTCGATATTCTTTTTCAAGATATGACAATCATCTGTGTGATGCTCCTTACAACGATGATATCGACAATACTGGTTGGGATTATTTCCCATGACTGCATTGGTTTTTCGTTGTGGTGGAGACGCCGCCAAATTCTTCTTTTCCATTTCTACAAGAACAACTAAAATCTCTCTATTTAAAGGCGTCTCGTTGTGAGCGAGGCATGAATTGGCGACGCTTGTCGTCATGTTCGGATTTTGAAGGACACTGATCTGGTCTTTTTCCTTCTGAAGTATCTTGTTTAAATACTTCCTTGTTCACCTTCCTTCCTTCTGTTACAATTTCCAAGTCTACATAAGACTTGACCCGCACCGCCATTTCTTCCACCGTGTTGACAGGGATAATGCTCAAACTATCATACAAAGTCGAGCCCCTTGGCCCCAATCCTCGTACAAAATCGCGGATAGTCTCCCCTTCTGTGATTGCTTGATCAATCCTGGCTAGCTCCTTATTGAATATGGTATAGAAGTCGCCTAGGCTTTCGTCGCCTTTCTGTTTTAAGTGGTCCAGAGTCCCGACACTTTTTAGTAGGGCTGATCATGGGCGGGCCGGGCCGGTCCTGAAGGCAAGACCGAGACTGAAATTTCGGTCTTGCCTTCTGGAGGACCGAGACCGAGACCGAGACCGACCTCGGCCAAAAAAGCCCTCCCGAGTCGATCTTTCTTGACTCGGGCCGGTCTCGGTCCTGGACCGAATCTACACCCAAAAAAGAAAAAAAAAACTATGAATTCACAGTATTCTTTAGTAAAAGGCGAAGGAATAGTTCACCTCTCAAAGAAACACTATGAACTCTCTATATTCTTTAGTAAATTTATCAAGATGCACCTTTTATAGAGATAGAAAACCTCCAAAATCCACATTATTTTCGGTGTGGTATTATGAAAATCTCAAATACACATACATTCGGTCCGGGCCGGTCCTAAACGGGCTTTCGGGAAAAAAGCCCGAGACCGAGACCGAGACCGAGACCGACCTTGAAGAAAAAAAACCGCCCGTTCGGTCTCGGTCCTAGTCGGTCTCGGTCCTAGTCGGGCCGGTCTCAGTCCGGTCTTGTCGGGAATTCGGTCCTCCAGTCTTTTTTGATCACCCCTACTTTTTAGGAGTTGACGTCCTCCCATATATTGTACAATAAAGTTTTCTTTCAGATCACCACATGATTTTACTGATGCTTTAGGGAGACTGAAAAACTAATGACACGTGACGACTCCTAAGGTAGCAGGAAAAAGTAGCGCAAAATGGTTGTCATCATTTGTTCGTCCCAGTAAGGAGACTTCATGCCTATGAATATGTTCGACTGGGTCGCCTTCTTCTCTATACTAATCAATCCTCGGTGTCTGCACATGGGGTGGCACGGTGGTGGACAAGATTTCTGGAGCAAATGGGTGTGACACCCTATCTCACAGACGTGGCATGACTCTGCCTTTTTGTTCCTTCATCTTTTGAGCGACAAGCTCCTCGATTTTCTCCTTGGTTATTATGCCAGGGGGATGAGCCATTGTCGGGCTTATGCCAATTGTGGTGGCACTCGTAGGGAAAGGAACTGGCTGCTGAGCCCTTGGAAAATTCTGGGTCTAGGAAGTGGCTTCTTCCATCCTGTTGGTGTTTGACTGATGAGCTTCTTAAGTGGCTTCTCTTTGCTCTCTTCTATCTAAGAGCTCGTCAAGGGTCGCTATAATGTCGGTGTCAAAACAATTTCTGGAGTTACCTTTACTCGAGGCGGCACACTTTCCGCAGAAGATGCAATACGAGACTGTGCTGGTCTTGGCGTCTCAGACTCATGCCTGTGCTTTTCAGGGACGAGAGGTGCTTCCGGGACAGGTTGACGGGGATGGATCATCTGGACTGGTATGAACGATGATTGTCCCAGGTGCTGTTGGAGGTTTTGAAGTGAATCGTTTTCATTAAATTCTCGAATGGTTTTTGCTCAAGTTGCAGGGGGAACCATGGTTGAATTTGTTCAAAAGATTTCCCACAGATGACGCCAATGTGTTGGATCGCATAAACCATAACTTCTTATCCTCTTCCTTGTATTCGCTCCTTGAACCTGCACAAAAGGAAAGCTTAGAGTGTTCCCGTTGTTTCCCCTTCGATGACAAAGTTAGTCGGAGGTTCGTTTGATCTGAATACTTAAAGTGTATGGTAGGTGAATAAGATCAGAAAATATTTATCCTCTCTTGAATGAGGATGATGGAGGAATATTTATAACATTTCATACCTAGACCATAGTAAAGTCAGATTCTACCATGGTAATCCGTGCTATTTCTCGGGCGAGCGAACCATGGTTACTTTAGAAATAATTGTTTATAAAGGGTTATTTCACTGTAGACTATTCTTTTAGTTTATTTAATCATAGGTGTGCTAAAAGCAACCAGGATAATCTGTAGGCGAGCAGGCGTTCGGACTAGGGTAGTTAGTGGGTGTTCTAGCACACACTTATTCTGAGTATCTTATATTTTTTGTGCATCCTCATGGGGCGACGCCCTTACACCATCAACTATACAAAGGGCGACACCTAAATACACTTGGGCTTATAAACCCAATTCTGAATGTTCTTGGACCAAATGTAATAATAGTCAAGCCCAAAGTTCATGACCTATCAATCATCTTCTAGTCTTCTACACCGGTTTCCCGACACCAGCAACGCGATGACACAAGCAACTCGAGAGCAAACCTTCTCCTTTAAGGTTAGTAGAAGAGTTGTTCGAAATAATATAATTGTGTTGTAGGCGTTTCTCTTATAGTTGAAGCTGATAAGTGCTTTAATTAAGCCTTACTATCCGTTGTCACGAAGCCTTCTTGTCATATGTAGCTAGTAGCTAGACTTTCCTGACAAGGGTCTTCACTAAATACTTTCCTTTCCACCCTTTAATGCCTATTTCCGTGATGCTGTCAAATGTGTGTATCCTAATTCTGAATTTTGAACAGAATTTTATTAGGACAAATGTTATATTATTAATTATTAACGGATGTTTCTTTTCTTAAAAGTTTCTTAGACAAAAAGAAACAAAAATAAAATTTTAGTGGCAGTGCAGTACAAGCTAATTTTAGTCTGAAAGTGAAAGTCTTAAACCCTTTTTGTTATGTTAATTATAGTTTTTTTTTTTTTTTTGGGGGGGGGCTAAAAAATGTTAATTATAGTTGATTCGGTAACTAAAATATGTCATCTTTAATCTATGCGGCTTATTCATTTTCTTTTCAGATTATGGAGCCTAATATTAAAAAGAAGGATCCAAATTGGAATTATACACTTTTAATGGATCCAAATGATCGAAATTCAATCACCTATATATATTGTGAAAATGTGACATCCATAAGGATAAACAACACCTTATTAGGGGTAACATAAATTGTACAATGTGTTTGAAGTGTCTGTCATCGGTGAGACAAACATTAAAGAACTATGATGAGAAGAAGAAACTGAAGTTAAGTTATAGGTTGTCTAACTTTGATGATTTTGATAATCCATTGGAGATAGAAGAACAAGATGTTGAGGCTCAACAAGAAATTGTCAAGCGACTTTGATTTCAAACCCAAAGAAGGCAAAAGGGAAAGAATTAATGGATTCTTACTTCCAGACGAATTCTAAGATAATAGTTGAACGAAGCAAACAAGGAAAGCTGAGACAAACAAACATTGATGAAACACTTGATAAGGAGAGAAGAGTTGCAACAGTTCAATATGTTGTAAGTTTCTTCTACCAAGCATGTATTACTTTCAATTTTGATAATCTAAAGAGTTTCAAGTGCATGATTGAGGCTATTGGATAATATGGTCCAAATTTGAAGTCGCCTAACGCGTATGAAATAAGGGTACCATTGTTGAAGAAATAAATTGTTTATACTAAATATTTACTGAATGATCATAGAGCGACATGTGAAAAATACGGTTGCTCAATCATGGCAGATGGTTGGACAAGCAAAACTGGTCAAACCCTCATATAGTTTTCGGTTAATTCTTCTAAGGGAAGTTCATTGATTGAATATGTTGATGCCTTAAGCTATTCAAAAACAGGTGAAAAGACCTATGAATTGCTTAATAGGTTTGTTGATTGGATAGGTGAAGATAATGTTGTTCAAGTTATTAGTGATAATGGATTCAATTTTGAGAAGGAGGGTAAGTTATTAGAAGTTGTGTCTTGATTTGAGGTTGGAAGACACTGGCAAGCTACGCCGCGTTGCGAGCATAATAAAGGAAGCCACAAATATGACTCGCTACATTTATAATCATGGAATGGTTCTAAATTTAATGAGAGAAAAAACAAAGGGAGCAAACTTTGTTAGGTTGATCATTACTAGATTTGCAACAAGAGGTAGTTGATGGGTTAAAAATGAAAGTGTGCATATTGTGATTTTAGATGAACTCTCATTATACAAGACATTTGAATGTATATTTGGCACCTCTCTTGCTATTAAGAAGAGGAAAATAAAAGCACCGCGTAATGCTTCATTTACTTTAGTTATTTTATATTTTTCATAATTTGACACTTATTACTAATAATTCCTTAAATGTAATTTGATAGTGGAATGATGGTCTTTCTTTGGCCCAACTACTCCAAATTTGCAAAGGCTTGCAATCAAGATTTTAAATTTCACGTGTAATGATTCAGGATGTGAATGGAGTAGAGTGTCTTTGAGCAGGTAAGTGATGTTTTACTTTTTTTAGTGTAAATTATTGTTATTTGTGACATAGTTCATAGTTAATACTAATTTAACGCTTTTTTTTTTGTCCTTTCTTGGTTATGTATTCACGTAGCTTCATACTCCAAGAAGAAATAGACTTACAACTAAGAAACTGAATGATTTGGTTTATGTAAAGTATAACCAAGCTATAAAGGCTTGTTATGATAACCTTGATGATGTTTTGAGTAGCATTTATCTGCTTGAAATTGCTGAAAGCAATGAATGGTTGATGGAGTTGGGTAAGGGGGAAGATGGGAATGCAGAAAATGATGCATATATTTGTTGTGATGATAATGGTCCGACCGAGACAAGATTAACATGGGGTATGATAAGTAGGGTGTCCGAAGCGGAAGAGGCTGCTAGAACCAATATGAAGCAAACCAATAAAATGTCTAATATTTTGGACCTTCTAGTGTTAGTGGTTGTAGTTTTAGGGCTAAATTCCAGTCCCAAGGTAAAGGATAGTAGGGGATAATTTTGAGGAGATGCAGTTAGATACAAATGATTACGAGATAGATGAAGAAAATGTTTATACATTAGATAATGAAGATGAGGACGAAGAAGATAATGAAGATTTTTTTGGTAGCGAGGACTATGGAGATGATTAGTTGTCTTAGATACTTGGATGTATTATTTATGCTAGTAGCTTCTTTAAAAAAAATGACTTTGCTAAATTTCTATTTTTTGTATGATTAGAATTTTTTTAATGATCTTTACAGTAGATGTTATTATCCTATATACTAGTACATATTATATAATATTTTATCTATTGGGTGTGCCTCATTCGATGAGGCAAGCGTCTTATGTGCGCCTCAAATTTGGGGGTGATATTTGGTCTTTGCACCCCAATTTTTTTAATGCATTGGTTCAAATTGTACACGTGGTATAACAGCAACTTGTTCTTCCATTTCCACAGTGGTTGGTTGTGTATCCGTGATGAGTGTCACTATTATTGTTGGAATGTACAAAATATGCAATTGATTAGGGCACACCATAACACATATTTAAGTTACCTCATTAAACGATTGTCTTACCGGAAGCGGAAGCGGATATGCTTGAGGTTGGGATCACAATCTGCCGGACGGGAGGACACACCACGGTTTGACGGGCAATGACTTATAATACCACAGCTACTGGCCTCTGTCTAAACTGTAGGGTGACTGTGTTTTATCTACAACGACATCAGGTTTTTCCTAACTCTGACCCCTACATATACTGATATATAGAAGGATAGGTTTTACGGTCAAACACACAACTGGACTAATGTGAATGGGCTCCCACTTATGGGCAACCCACTATCCTAAAACCAACATCTCTCACTCACACAAAGTGGGGGACACTCATTCATCATGCCAACACCAAGAGAACGAATCCCATTATACAGTAAAGTCACATACGATGAGGCAGCCATGCAATCGGAAGGCACAATGAGAAAAGTGCTACACACTGGTTAAGAATACGTAGCAACTCACGTATCTCACACCAGCATTGGAAATATGTCATGCGCCCTTAGTCATGTAATCTTTCTCCAGGTCTGACCACACAATGATCGTTTAGACCTATATATGTATTACACCCACAATCTCAGAGACGCCGCGTTTGGTGGCCACCTAGTGGACAGAATATCGAGAAGATCCCATAATGACCATTCTCTTCCCACAAAACCATCATCACGATTCAATCGCTTTTCTAGAACCGGGACTCAGGCGGAATACGTCGAAGGCCCATCAAACATGGAGTAAGATAAGAAGCATTGAACTGAACCTCAAGTCTATGTTCAGAGTAATGAGGGTACCTACGCTGCTCTTACACAAAGAGTTATGGGTCTCACACGACTCCGAGTTAAGATCACATCTCGGGTCATACCCATGGTCGTTTTGGGTGCGCCGTGGTATGGAACGCACGCTACAACATATCAACTCTCCCATGGAGCATATGTCCAAATGTTGTATAGATGTCCATCAGGCACACAAAGTACCCGAACCAAAAGTCGCAAAGACTCTCATTCGATCCCTATGTGGATTGACAAACCGGAATCCGTCGTAGTGCGAAATTAGATAGTTCCAGACATAAAGTCCTTTCCGGTCATCCCAACTGACTTCCAGAACTAGAAACCATCACCAGTATCACCTATCCACAAAGGCATAGAAGCTATCACCCGTGTGAGAGGGTGATCTAATCCACTTTGACATATTTCAATAATCAATCACAGTAAGAACACACCAAAAACTCAAACTGTGAAAACATGCATACTCAAATATAATTCAAGTTGAAGAACATTGTATGAGAAATAAAACCAATGAAGTAGATTAACTAAGTGTACACAGTCCTAAAGATTACACATGCCTCACTAAAGACTCCCTCTTCAAGGTTAGAGAGATGAACCATAACCATCTCATTCGTAGACAAGTACTTCAAACTCATCACCTTGTGTCTAACCACGTCTTTAACATAGTTTTGTTTGATATCTACTTGCTATGACTAGTTATGATACTTGAGGTTCTTTGGCACGGATATTGTGACTCCAATGACTCGGCAATCAATCCGGAAGTCTCTTCAACCATACAACATACTGAGTGGTCCACACAAGGCTCACAAATTTGGCATCAATGGCGATCAACATAATGTGCGACTGCTTCTTGCTCATCCACGATATGGCGCCATCGGTGAGAATAGCATAAAGTACGAGGTGTGTTTTCTCTCATCAAAGTCACCACCATAGTCCACATTGTTACACCTAGTCATCCAAAGATTCTCGGATCTCTAGAAAGTCTCTTCGATAGCACAAGACATGACGATGCCATTAAGATATCACCTGATCCTATTTACTGCCTGTCATTTCTTCAATCTGGGTTCTAAGGAGAGCTTCTCTAACGTTTTACGACACAATAACCATATCGTCATATATTAGGGGGTTTAGTTCTCCATCACCTTTGAATGCATATCGTCGGGAGGAAAACTTATGTTCTAGCCCACAACCTAACAACTCACTACTACCAGGGTATGACCATGATCACTCCCACTAAGAATGAGATCGATAATGCTCCCACTGTCAACAAGATTATCAGGAGCAGAATCTATTCCATTCGCTTCAGGAGGCGGTGAATCTGACGGACGACGAACTGATTCATTATCTGCGGCTTCAACTCTCCCAATCGAATTAATAGGTGTCTGATCAACTTGATCTTGAATCTCATATAGAGATCGATCCAAATCAATCTATCCTTTATTAGGAAATTCATTCTCTAAAAACGTTGCATCTCGTTATTCGATCTCGGTAACACTCCCACTGTCCTGCTCAACTAAAACACATACCCCTTGGAGGTATCAGAGTAACCAAAAATACTATTCTTTCCTCTTGGTACAATCTTTCCAAAACTTATTTAAGAAATCATGGGTGTAAGTAGCACACCTCTATGGGCGCATATGATTAAGGTCCAGAACTTATTTCAGTCCAAAACTCATATGGAGTGGAGTTAACCGTATTCGTCGACACATGGTCCAGGATGAGACAGCAGTCTTCAAGGCGTCTTCTCCACAAGGAAATCAGCAATTGAGTCTGCACTATATCAACCAAGCCATTTTAAGGAGAGTTCTATTGCGCATGTCTGCAAAACCAATTTGCTGAGGGGTGAACGGGATCGTCAATTGATGAATGATTCCTTTTTCATTACATAAACCGTTAAATTCCGCTGAAAGGTACTCTTCTTCCACAATCATGCTGGAAGACCTTTACCCTCATGTTTAACGGGTGTAATCACCTGTAAATATAATGAAATTTTGTGCTCTGTGCTGAACTCTAGCACTAAGAGGGTCACAGATGTCAGAATGGATTAATTGCAAGGGATGAAATTAGGTGCCTAACCAAAAAGGTGTTCCGATGAATTTTTACTAGACAACTTACACAAGTAGACGACTACACTTGTATAATGTTGGGCGGCAAGCCCCGTTGGGCTAGTCACTGCATTCTAGCTTGTCTTTCATTCATATCGCAAACATATCCACGTATTGAAGAAAACGTGAAATTATTATTGTTGCGTGAATCCAAATCTGAAAAATTAAATCCACGAGAAATAATACTAAAGCCAAACGAAGTTGAATCTAAAGACAATTGGACGAAGATCCATGAATATATAATCTAAAACTGAGTTTCATTAATCCTAAGACTGAAATACCATTTCAGCGATTCTGCGGAGCATAGAGGATATGACTTCAGATTAAGACTCGACCACCGCGCAAGCGCAGCTCACAAATTCTAATCCCTTTGACTTCAGCACGAAAATTTTCGTCAATGTACATCTACTTAATTTCACACGGGACTCTATGGCACTATACGAAAACATCACGATCCTTGGCTACGTGATTTGTCGATCCTGAATCCAAAATTAACAAAGGACATGACTTAGTCAACATATCTGTACTAGGAATACAAAATTCACTAGATTAGCCATTAAGACATTCATGTCAGATCGATTTAGAGCATGCGTTCACAAAGTGTACCCACTAGCCACAGTTGAAACATTTCCTGTATTTAGGGTTCTCGGCCTTATGCGAACATTTTCGCGGTGTTGTTTATCGGAGGAGTCCTTGGGTTCACCTCAGTCTTTGTCTACTTTGCCTTAAATCCATTTGTGCCATCGCGCTGTGCATTAATCATTCTCCTTCCGTGACTATTTTTAGGTCCAGAGGATGGCGCCACACACACCTCAACCTTAGGCCCAGTGACCTTGGATCTGTCCTCTCCAGCTCAATGTGCCTTCGAACATGTTCAAAGGTGTTGAGTCCCTTAGAATTAGTTATTTAGATTTCCATATGTTTCAGGAGTTAGGCATAGAGCATATTACGACCTGGATTTGCTGTTATTGGTCACTGACTGGCCGTTCTCCTTGAGTTTCGCAATCATGTTGGCCATATGCCTGACATGCTACCTTGTGGAGTGCCAAGGATTCATCATGTATGAATCAAACATGATGTCGAGTGAGCACAACTGAGCAGTCGTATAGAACGAAGTCTAGCATGCAAAGAATACCGTAACCCTTTAGCCGTGTGTTGAGCTCAAACTCATGAAGGATGTCGTCATCCACCGTACTGAGCATCATGGCACATATCTCAGCATCATTAACCTCCCACTGACTGTCCGTTCTCCTTGAGTTTCGCAATCATGTTGGCCATATGCCTGACATGCTACTTTGTGGAGTGCCAAGGATTCATCATGTATGAATCAAACGTGATGTCGAGTGAGCACAACTGAGCAGTCGTATAGAACGAAGTCTAGCATGCAAAGAATACCGTAACCCTTTAGCCGTGTGTTGAGCTCAAACTCATGAAGGATGTCGTCATCCACCGTACTGAGCATCATGGCACATATCTCAGCATCATTAACCTCCCACTCAAATGGAAAGCCCTTTGCTTATTCGTTTTTCCAGAGTCGGGTCTTTTCATAATCTTCTTGATGGGTTAATGGACTTCTACTTAGTTAGGACCATCTTATACGCTTCCTCCAGATTTTATAAATGTCACCATTAAATCTACGACCTTTGTCCAACTAAGTGATGATGTTCTTCATGGCGGCCTAATTTCTCTAACTAAAGGAAATTCTAATAGGATCATGGAGACACAAGGAACAATGTTCTATTGCATGTAAAAGACAAGTCTTAGACCGATAGGACAGATTTTAGAACATACATAAACCCGGGGGAAAACCCTAGCTATGCCGAGAATCACTCCCCATTTCTAAGCATGCCCTAAGGTCACTACTATCAATCGAAACACAGTTTATACCAACAGTCTTTAAAAGACCCGAGTTGAACAGATCGCACTAAACCAAAGTGACCGACTCTTACGAAGCAATCGTCCTAGCATTATTCAAGAAAATTCGGAGAACCTTGCAAACTAACGGGTCGGTTCAGACTCAGGAACATTTTTCTAGGTGTAGTTTGTACTCATCCAAACTTCTGAAAGACTACTAAGGAAAATCCTAAAGGATTGCTATCTATGCTAAGCGAAAACTAGATCTACCTATCTAGGTAATCTAATACATGCAAGCAAAGAAACAAACCATGCATATCAATACATACACACATTTATATATACCTTTCAAAAATAAATTAATTTGGGGCTAATTTATAATTTTCAAAACTTTGAGGACCAAAGTCACCCTAACAAAAAGTTTGGGGGATAAAAATCACCATGAATAAAAATTTGGAGAACAAAGTCTCAACAAACAAAAACTTAGGGACTAAAGTCTCAAGAAATAAAAGTAATTAATATGTTGGACCAATTTTCAAACAGTATGGTGGGATCTCAACAAGTCATAACCTAGTCAATTTTTTCAATCATGCAGTCAAGAGTCAAGCATATAAAGTAAGACAAGACTATCTACCCTGCATAAAATACACAGTAATCCAGTCATGCAATATAAAGGGAACTGAAGGAACCCACACAGTGTTCTACCTATCCAGTCATGCAATATAAAACAATGTAAGGATCTCCCAGCAATTTAAATTGGTCAAACATATAATTTAATTAGCCCAAACAGTTATTAATGAAAGAGTCCATGCATATTTACCAGATATAATAAACTATTAGGACCCACAGAGGATCCACGACCGACACCAAATTCGTTTTAGATCAATTCGGACGACCCAAAGCCTCTGAATTAGCTCAGATCAGTTTGAATATGATCGGTCAACGTCTGCAACTCTCTAAACTGAACCGATTTGGTCGGTTAGAGAATCCGTCTGGACTAAACCGTTTAGTCTAACTTCTCAGACCAGATCGGTCTGGACAGGTTCACTCAGACCGATCCAGAACATGTCTTCTTCCCGTTGAAGTTATTAGGGTTTTCAAAGCCCTAGCAGCCCCCGCGCCGCCGCCCCCAAGAAGTGGCCAACCACGAAGGCTGGCCACGGTGTCTTCGGTGTTACCCACCTAGTTAGTATAAAAAATGTTAAATATCAAATTTTTCTTTGACGTCTTTAAGGATGTATGTATGATTTTTCCTATCACATCTCTAACGGTGCGTGTGTATAAACCAGAACCTTACTCTTGATGATGGGTCGCCCTACAAATAAATACTCTCATAAACATAACTACAACATAGTATTAAAAAACTGATTAGTTAATGAATTTTGAATCACTAAGTGAAAGTATTCCACATTTACATGTAACTATAGTAGGACAACCCATCAATTGTGGCCTTTAATCTCCTTATGACCACAACTTTGCACAAGTTGACATAGAAATAACTCAATATAGCAGACTCTCAGTTGTATTGAGTTATTCAGTGTAAATCCTCAAGTAGAGGGATTTACTCCAATACAACATTATTGTCACTTGTGATCGAGAATAAAAATGTATAAGGAAAGTGAAAATATACCCTATGACTATAAATATAGCTTCTTCCTTAGTCGCAGGTATCCCGTCTGGGTCAATGAGTTTCTTTCTAAATACCCTTTTCAACCAACTTGGTCTTGGCGATCTCGTGTTGCTCACGAGACGGGACTACACCCAGTAGTTGTGAGTAACTCAAGTAGGTTGACTTCTTCTTGATCCAACCAGTATGCATCAGTAACAGGTAGAGTGTTGACCCGTAGATCATAAAAAAAAGTTGGATATCTCTCACAGTTACAATCATTTTACCCTAACAGATGTGAAATATATGAGTTTTTGGGTGTCACTTCTCAGTAAGAGCATGTAGTAATGCCATGTTGACCTTAATCCGAGATATGTTTGGAACCAATCCAAATCCAACAATATCGACCCAATCTCATGTAAACGGATCTAATTTTCAACTATAGGTGGCAATTCAGCTAAACCCGCCAGATTTGGGTCAACCCGACCTGCTACTCTATGCGGATCAACCCGGACTCGCCGAGGTGCGCTGATTAGCTTTTGCGACCCATATCCGACCTGATGGTTTGGCGGGTCAACCCATCTGACTCGCTTGCTTTCCCTCTAGCTTTTTAAGATACTTTTGCCTTGAAATTTGTATGCAATCACAACAAGAGCAGTAGATAGGTTGACAAGTGACAATCGGACAGTGGAACAAATTGTGCTTACATTATTATATACTTATATATATAATAATAATAATTATAGGTACTAGGTAAGCAAGCTGACAAGGTCCAAGTAACAATTACTGGAGGTTGTGCATACGGTTGGAGCAAATTCAAGACGGACAGAGCAAATTCACGAAGACGGGAGACTCAATTAGTGTTTTTTTAACACGGGTCAACAGGTCGGGTTCATATCAGTGGACCCAACCCAAACCTGACCTGTATTTTGCGACAAGTCATATGGATCATTTTTGACCCGACCCGCACTATTTTTTTGACTCGAACCCGTATCGTTTCTTGGTCATTTTCGGGCCGAATTCGAAATTGACACATCTATTTTCAACATTTACCGATCCACCAATTAACCTATAATTTTTAGCATTTCCCCTTGTGTAGGGTGGGTACTACCATTAACCTATAATATTGTTTGTAATGAAATATCTAACACTAATTAACCTATCATTATGAATTAGGGTTACTGTATCATTAACGATCTATTTTAACATATGGTATGATTGACCATACAATAAAGAATGGTTGATTGATTCCTTCTATAAATTGAGGATACTTTAAAACGAGCTGCTCTAACAAAAATATTCTACCTATTGCCAAATCATTAATCAATTTCAAGCTGTATTCTAAACAGTGTTATCATAACCAGACCGACCCTTGAACCGGTGAGAGGGCCAATTCCTGGTGACCGACCGGTTCATCATGCAGAAATATAAAACAAATCTATTGGTTGTCATATGCCAACTCAGATATATTATGCTAGCTGGATATTTTTGCAACACTATTTTCAGTCCCCTAAAACACAAGCAAGACTACTCTGAAGATTGAGTGAAATCATTTAAAATTGGACTTTTCCCAAATAATACTTCTAAAAGGATCAAATTTTTATTTACTCCATAAGACTAAGCAACATTTATTTCATTCATATCATTAGAACTACAATTTGGAAAATCCAAACAAGAAAACAGAATGTGATTCTGCTACACTATTGATAGAACCTTTGCATTTGCTTGCCAACTAAGGCTTTGGTTGATTTGCTATGAAACTCACACTTTATGCCTTCTGTGATAGTCCTTTGCAGTGGATAGGTCCTCACTGCACTCATCCACCTGGCACTTCAGATAATTACAATTAGGAGATCCTGATGGGTAGGTTTGGGAAAAAAAAATGGTCCAGCCAAACTGAATCGTACCTTTTGTGAATGATACCGATTTTGAACGGGTTCGACTGAACCGGTTCACAAACCAAACAATTTTTTCACAAAAATATGGAACAATTCTCATATGGTAAACTGAACCACTTGTTGAATTGGTTTTAATATAATATTATATTTAATTACTAAAATATCTACTCCTAAGTTAGCTGTTCAAAACCGCTCTTCTCTGCTAATTCGTCACTTTCAGTCTCAGAAAGCTCATCAATGGTGGATGAAGACCACGAAGGCGAAGCAGAGTCGATCCCTATTTCTGGTCACCTGTGCGAGTTCCCAATGGGTAGGGTGAAGATGATCATAAATCTAGACAAGGACATCAACAAGGTGAACTCGGAAACCTTATCTCTGGTCACCTATGCGACACAACAATTCCTCGAGTGCCTCGTCGAGAGATCTGTAGAAATCGCAACAGAAAAGAAGTGAAAGGTCGTGAAGGTTGAACACAGAAGAATCGCAGTCAAGAGGCACAGATCGACCGATGATTTTCTTCTGGACTCTCTCCCGCCGCCCACCACTTAAGTTGAGGAGTGACTACCAACGGGAAAAGCCCCAGTTCGCGCAGTTCCAACTGGTACGAAGAGAATTGACGATTTCTTCAACAAAAAGTATGTGAGTGAGTGTGAGGAGCCTGACAATTAGACAAGTATTGCAGCATTTTTGGTTCGTCTTGTTTCTTTATGGAATCTATTGATAATTTTTTTGTTTTATTGACATTTTGATTTCATAACTTCAAAGAAAATGAAGGAGATCAATTGCCGAAATCACCACTTCACTTCAAGATAATCGATAGTTCGACCTACCCAATCACTGATTCAAAGAAACAAGTATCTTTATAAATGTAGGAATCCAAAGACTGTAGGGAAAAACTTTTTTTTTTTTTTAATTAAGTGGTTTGGTCGAACCTATGCACTCTGATAACATATATAAGTCGTGAGCATTAACCAACTATCTCATGAGTTTGAAGTTGTAGGTATATCCATTCAGCATATGCTTATGATATCTTAACACACTCATTGCTATGTTTATGAAACGACGACACCTATTACAAATCTATTGTGGCAACTTCAAGAAACTTACTGTTATATTTTTTTAAAAATAAATAAAATTAGATAGGATATTAAATTCTCCCTCATTTTTTTACTTTGATATTTTCATAGTTAGAGTGGGTTAAGTATTATTTAGATTTTATTACTTGTTTCACTAGTGCATATTTAAGTAATGTGTATTACTAAGATTTTATTAATTTTTACGTTTTAAGGTTAAATAATGAAATACTCGCACTCTAAATTTGAAAATTCTTAGAAAATCATTAAATTCTCAAAAGATAATAAATAACAAATCTTGTAAAATAAATTTTTGTTCACTCCTAAACATTCATAAAAAATGCAAATACAAACTAATAAATTTTAAATTTTAAAAAATAATATAATTTTTTAAAATAATACTAAAAAATAATTAATCATAACATTTTGGTACATTCGTTTTCCGATATTGTATATTTGTTTGAGAAAATTATTAATTTTATTGTCTAACGTAGTTTAAATTTTGTTTTACATCTAAATAAATATTTTTAATCAAGTGTTTAGTTCTCCTACATGATCAAATGTGTATGTTTTGTTTTTCAAATATGTAAATAATTAAATTACTAAAACAGTTATAATATTGGTTTTTTATATTTCATTAATACATGGATGATCAATCCTAATACATAGTGATTTTAATTTAGTAGTAAAATATTTTCGCTACTTTTTACGACATTTACAACCAAAACTTGTGGATGATATCTATCTATCTATATATTAATTTGTCTAGGATGTATAGAATGATGACAAGTAAGCAAAATGATATTTTTTACTAAATTCTATCGGTCCACCTAATCGTACGTTACATTGTCTTATGTGACATTATAGTTTTGTATATGTGGACACATTAGGATTCTTCCTAAGCACTATATTCAATCTCGAAAACCGTTACGTTTTATCATATTTGTTTTACTCACAAACTAATTTATTTATGTGATTTTATTTTTTCTACAAGCTTAGTTTTCTATTTTTTATTTAGTAAAGAATCTATATTAATATTTGTCATTTTATAATATATTTTTCAATAAATATACTTTTAATTATTTTTTATGAAAAAATAAACTTTGTTTTATTATTTTATATATTATTTGTATAATTAAAAAATAAGTATAGTAAAAAAACATAATTTACTAATATTTTAACATTTTTTAAAATATAATTAATTTTTATATTATATAATTTTTAATAAAATTTAATATATAAAAAAATTAATATGATGAAATTTTTGTTTCCGAAAGTGCAACTAAACTAAATAATAAATAATTAATAAACATGTTATAACTATATCACAATATATATATAATTTTATATAGATTTCTTACTTATTAGTTACTATATAAATAAATTATTTATTGCACAAGGCGCGAGTGAGATTCCTAGTATATATATATATATATGTTTATTAAGTCAGTTTATAACCATTCCTTGAGAGTAAATAGTCTCTTAAAGAGACAATAAAACTATATAGTAATATAAAATAATATTAATAGTCAATGAAAAGAATTAACTTAAACTATAAAATAAAATTATAGGAAATTAAGATGCACAACTACATTCTTAGTATTAAAACATTTAAGAGTTCAATCAAGCTAGCAAAACAAAACTGTACGTAGACTACATTTCGAGTGTGTATACATGTAATTCAATCGAAGTCTCCTTTTTAACCAAAATCTTAGTTTGAGTGCACAGCACCACATAATAAAGGAGCATATAGCTAACTGTGACTAAAAACGTGGTAACTCAAATATATGTCGACGCTTGACATTTCGCTTTGTGACTAAGACATGGTCACTCAAATAACTGTGACTCAAAACATAGTAATCGCAAAACTAAGATGTGCCTTCTTTCATATCCTTAAAATAAATGTTTTAGTTCATTTAGAATATATACGAGTTAGTATTCGTTGTACTGCTAATGTGGAGATTCCAGCAATGTGCATTAAAAAGATTTATTAACCTTTAAGTTTTAGGGTTAAATAATAAAATGCTCATACACTCTAAAAAGATAATAAATAACAAACTGATCGCTATATTTGTTTGAGAAGAAATTTTGATAGATTTTGAGCTTTAACCAACTGTCTTATACATCCAAATTAATGAGTGTATGCATTCGATGTACACATAAGATATCTTAACACACGCAGTCTCATGTCTATGAAATGACTTACAAATCTAACATGACAATGTCAAGAAACTTGTAGTGATATTTTTTTAAAAAATACAATAAAATTATATATTTAATTAATATCTTCCTCATTTTTTACAATAAAATTGTACTTTCATATTTGTTAAATATTATTTAGATTTTAATTTTAGATATATTTGGAATCCATACAATTTATTATTTATTTCACTATTGATGTGCATATTCTATTAATGTCTATAACATAGATGTATTAACAACCTTTAAGTTTTAGGGTTAAATAATGAAATACTTCTCCATTCTAAATTTGACAACCCTTTAAATTAAAAAAAAATCATAAATAACGAACTCTAAAAAATTAATTTACTTCATTCCTAAAAATACATGAAAAATGTACACACAAACTAATTAATATTAAATCCTAAAATTTATTAATATATATTTGTTTTAATAATACTACGCATTAATTAATCATAATATTTTGGTGGATTCGTTTTCTATATTATAAATTTATTTGAGAAGAAACTTTATTAGTTTTATTATCTACGTAGTTTAAGTTTAGTATTACATATCAATAAATATTTTTAATTAAGTATTTAGTTATCTTACACAATCAAAAGTGTACGTTTTTTTTTCTTCAAATACTTAAAAATTAACTTGCTAAAAAACTTATAGTATTCATTTTTATATTTTAGTAATACATCGAAAATCTATCCAACACATCACCGAGGGTATTTTAATTTAGTAGTGAAATATTTTTGTTACTTTCTTCCGTCATTTAATCCCTAATTTGTTTTTTGATAATATTAGTTTTGAATAATAAAATTAATAATTTTGGACAAAAATTACCAAAAACATTAGTACAGATATTTGACTCTAAAATTAACTTAACTTTGTCAAATGTTGAATTGATCATATATGCATTAATATTAATAACAAAACAAATCTATAATGTTTTTGTCATTTGTTTTCTCGTTTTACAAAATATCTATTATATGATCGACCACTTAACTCGTACATAATATATAATTATCTTTATATAAAATTTTAAATTTACATAAATTAACATATTAATTGAAAAGAAAATTTAATTAATTAAGAAAATTTCATACCATAGACGATAGATCAAATTTCCTTTTTCACACCAATTTTAACTTTGCAAAGAAAATTTAATTAATTAAGAAAATTTCATACCATAGACGATAGATCAAATTTCCTTTTTCACACCAATTTTAACTTTGCAAACTTGATTATTTTATATGTATTAATAATCTATCGCTTTGAACAATAGATTATGTATATTACAATTTTAATCAATCCTAATTCAGTTTAAATCCTCTAAATTTATAGTTAAAATATGATTTTTATAATAATGATGATCTAAATTTTCAATTTCAGAGTTATGTTAGCTTTGTTTGGGAACCGGAGAGAGATGAGGGATATATGTAAAAGATGATAAAATAAGTAGTTAAGAGAATATCAATATTAAGTGATAAAAAACAATTTGACCGATTAGAAAGAAGAGAATGTTTTTTTTTCTCTGTATATAATTGTAGAGAAACTAAAGATAGGACAGTGTAGACAATGCCGCCCCCCTAAAAAAAAGAGTACTTTCTGAATTAGATAATTTAAGGTACCTTAATTATATTTTTGAAGTATAATTTAGATACCTAAAAAAACATATATGACATTAATAATATAATGATAAATCATTGTATTGTTATAGTATAGTCAAAAATTTAAATTTTGATTAGACTGAAATTTTACATATAATGTTTTCCCCACTTGAGTAGTTAGTATAATAAGTATAAGTTAAGTGTATCAAAAAATATATGAGCATTAGTAATGTGTTATTGTAATAATTAAAGTTAATGAGTTCGAAACTTCATTGTCAAACCTTTTTTTAAGGGGTTTTCTATCCGTAAATTGCATTCAATAAATGATGAAAAGAAAAAATCTAAATGACCAAAATAACCATAATAAATTTAAATTTAATTAGATTATTAAGGGGTGTTTATGTAATTTTGAAGGTGGTGTCGGTTACAAAAACCACTCAAGTGTCGGTTAACTTAAGTGTATCTAAAAATACTTCAGTATTATTAATCTAGTGGAAGAATACATTTTATAAAATGTAAATGACCAAAATAGTAATATTAAATTTAAATTAATGAAATTAATGATGGATATTAGTGTAATTATACAGGTAATGACGATTTATTACATAAAATAGGACTTTACTGCATGTTGTACTACCGTCAAAAGACCGCATAGCGCAGTGGATTAGCGCGTCTGACTTCGGATCAGAAGGTCGTGGGTTCGACTCCCACTGTGGTCATCTTTTGGAGTAGTCATTTTCATGTTCCCTATAACCTTAGGTGGAGGGAATACTCTTTATGCGGAAAACCAAATATCGTCAAAAAAAGAGAATTAGATACCCTAATGGCTAATTCTCATTCCCTACCACAAATATATTCAGTCAAAAATTGCTTCCATCACCCACCTAAAAAAGAATGGCTCACAGCTACAATGACTTTTTCTTTCCCACAGAGAATAGTTTAATCGTCCATAAAGAAAACATAATACAATTCAATTTGTTCTTTTTATTACCCACCCAATAACTTGTTAACTCAGTTATGCATTCTACATAAAACCTCTTCACATATATAACTGGACCACAATTTCAGGCAACAAGTTGACAAGAGTTCGACGAATGAGGGCTTTAGGCCACTTCTATGCATCGAACTCATAATAGAAAGATGGTACATATACAGTACAGATACCCAAATTAGCCGACAATGGAAATACCTCTACATTATCATTATTAAGTGCTTCTTGGTTCCATCAAAGGAGGGCTCAGCAGTCACAGCATTGGAGGAGGAAGCGCTTACTAAGGAAAAGGAATACCCAATTCAAAGATATCGTCATGGTGAATTGACTCCAACAACTGTTCATTCGTCTGCTTTGCAGTTGTGCTCTTGGGTTTGCATTCCATGCTGCAAAATGCTTTATTAGTTCTACAAGAAAAATAAAAAATACAATCAGGTCTCTTTCTGATATATTGTTAACATATACATGAATACACATCTAAGAGGCGATTACAATAGGAAAAAACAAAAACAATGGTATAAAGCATGAATATGGAGTTGAAAGACAATAATATTCAGAGTTGATCAACCATTGAATCCATTTTAGTGCACTCATCTGCCAAAATTAAGCTACTAGATCAGAGATTTTAGAGACAAACCCAAAGCCATAAACTTCTTCATCTCTCTGTCCCAGCTCTCCGCATGAGAAAGAGATCCCAATCGATTCATCAGAAGAACAAGGAGACAACTTCTTCTCTTGGGATTCAATCAAATGAGGCATTTCATTTTCTGCCCCTTGTTTTTCCCTCCCAGAGTCAGAAGAGCTGTTTGTATAAAATTCCAGGACACGATCACCAAAAATGTGAGTTGTCTTCGAGTTAGGCCCGTATGATATAATACAAGTATAGTCCTCGGAGTCTTCTATGTCTGTGGCGGAGAGAGAACCTGTGGCATCATCGCTGTTCCCAATTGAAATTGGAAGAGAAGCTTGTTTCACATTCGGAGATCTATCTCTATCCAAATTAAAGCTTCGGGAGCTCAAGATTGGTTTCACTTCTCTAGCAGCAGCATGATCTAGAGAAAGGGATCGAGACACTTCTCCACTGCTAATCAAAAAATCCAGCTGGGGTTTTGGTGATCTTGGCGATTCGGTACTTGCTTGAGGCAAAACTGTGTAATTTCTAGGCAGGGATTTAGACTTGACAGGAAAAGGAAGAGAACCTGATCCATGGAAACTCTTTCTCACTTGTGCCCCAAAAATTACATGGTTTGTTTCATTGGCAGCAATTGAATTGACAATGCCTAGGCCAATTGAAGAATCATCCCATTTCTTGTGGTTTTCGATTGGAGAAGGTGATCTTGGAGACTTTAGACTCAACGTATTGCTGAGTGTGGAAAACAAGAGTCTGAAGTCAAGAGGAGATGTCGGACTCCAGATGGAGTCGGAATCATTCAGTCCTTTGGGACTGAATCCAACAAAAAGACTAAGAATGTCAGATTGTGAGGAGGAATCTGCCATGAAGGATTTAAAACACCAGCAGCATCTTCCAGGACCAGCAAGAAATGACCTTACTGCATAATCATAAACCAAGCATTTCAATAAAGAATCTCCGAAAAAACAGCAAAATCCAATCAAGCCGAAATTTCCTTTCCATTGCTTAAATTTGTCTGTAGCAATAACAATAATAACAGTGAGGAATAGAGTTTTTCAAAAGTAAAAGCTCAGTAAAGAAGTTATGCAATTAGATAGCAAATGTAAAAGTTCAATCATCCACCACAATCAAATAAAGATCAAGTCATGCAATTAGATAGCAAGTTTATGCATCAAAATCAGAAATCGCGAATGGAAGCATCAATTAAACCCAGATTTTGATGATAACACGATCATATAAGGAAGAACACAATGAAGATGCAGAATAAGGCTCAGATATGGTGGAGCTGATCAATAATGCAAACCATACAAATCGGACAGAGTGAAATTGTAGGATAAAAGTGAATTATCGAAAGCGCACCTGGGTTTGTCAACTATGGAAGGTGAAAGGTCAGTCGAGATTGGAAAGTCTAAAACTTGGTTGTACTCACAGTGAGAGCTTAGCTTTAGTGGACCATTTCCTTGATCTGTCCTCTACTTTCTTTCTTCCTTCTACTCCTTGTTGGTGTCATCAAAACCAAACCAGAGAAACATTTCCAAGCATGCATTAATTGATGAGTCTTCTGATATACTCCTCCCCACTCCACCGTCCATCTCCCTCTCTCTCCTCACACTCACATTATTGGTGTATAATGTATATAGTTCGCATTTGGATGTATGTGTGGATGGTGGTTGGACATACGAGGCGTATGTATTTGGACTATAATAATAATTAGACGGAAAAATGTACCATTAGTGTCAGTGGAGTTAATTTTTATGCAATTTGGAGTGTTTTTTTTTAAATAAAGAAAAAAATAATCATGGTTAGCGAACATGTTCGTACCCAGCCAAAATATTAAAAAGAGACTAACTGACTTTTACAACTCTCGAATGAGAGCATCCAAAAATATTTTTGGAGAACACCTGTCTAGTTTCCCTCGCAATGGTAGCGTGGACTAAGAAAGTTTGTTGTTGATCGATCCTCATTCTCGCAAAAATGTCAACAATCACATTTCCTTCACGATAAATCTGTCTAAACTTTATCCGTTCAAACTGTAGCATGAATTTCCTGCAATCCAAAATAATGAACATTAGTTTCAGATTATTAAGATTGTTATCATGCAATTCAGAGTTGTCATGTGAGTGACCCGCTTATAAGTTATTATTAGGTATCTGAATCGCTCTTTGTTTCGCAGTATATTTACTTTAATCTTTAAATAAAATTCATTTGCCGTTTCATAAAATAAGCATAACATGAAATATATTTAATATAAAAATAATTAAAAGTAGATAATTAATTTATGAAACAAAAAGAATAATTATAAAGTTAATTGTTCATTAAAAATTAGGCATTTACATTAAAAAAATAATCACCGAAATATTGGTTGACAATTAATTTAATCGGAAAATATCATAATAAAATTATATATAATGAAACTACTTATATATTAATGGTAAAACTATACATGTATAAAATCAATAATAACACTAAATTTTAATTATTATCATAATATAGTGATGCATTAATAATATTGTGACTATATATATATATAATTTTTAATCAATTATTAGTATTTTTAATATATATTTTTATGCAGCTAAATGTTAGAATGTTTAAATTTATTAAAAAGTATATATTTTGAGAAGTTTTTAATAATAGTCTAATAGACAAAAATAAAAAAATGAATAAATAATACACATAAAAATTTATTATATTGTGATAATTTAAAAAGAATTTAACACTTTTTACCAAATATATATTTATCTTAAAAGTATATGTTTAATTTATAATATTTTTTTATAATAATATATGAGATGATTTACAAAAAAAGAAATATTTTTTAATAAACTTTGCTCAAAATATTAGACTTATTAATAGAGATTTAAAAAAAAATATAAACTGAAAAATTAGAGAAGTAAGTTTGTGAAAAAAAGGAAAAGTATGAAAATACACCTGGATGTTTGCATCCGTTGGTAATTAAACTCATAATGTTTGTTATCACACTCATATATTTCATTATGTTGGTAATTGGACTTTTCCGTCCATTGTCGTTGATGGATCCTAGCCTTTGGGCCTCAGCCCTTAAGGATCATGCCCAAGAGTTAGATACACCCGATCCACAACGTAATAAGAGCAACGCGTCAGGAGACTTGTGAAGTCACTACCGGGCCTTTCTCATCATTATCGGTGCGCCCCATGACCCAATGACTCATTGTCCACTCAAGGACATACAACCACTACGACACTAAAGACCAAACTCCCAGACGCCACAATGAAGAGGCGCACCAAGATCATCATACAGGCGCACCACTTGGAAACATCCTTCCCATAGATCCCTTCCTGCAGCACGAACACAGCATAAGGCTCGATGTCAGACAGGAGGGGATGGGGCGCAAAAGCGATAGGCATGAGGCATAGGCACGAAGCACAATATCAGTATGCACATGACACCAGGTAGAACAAAACTCAAGAAAACCCTGGTCACTTAACCAGGCGCCACCTGGGATGACCGTGGTAAAAAGTAACTCAACACAGGTTAAGGGTGAAGGTTATAAATACCATCACCCATCTCCATTCTAAAACTAATGTTATATTGCATACCTTGCCCTTATATACATTCTCTGCCACACAAACCTCTGACTAACTTAATCATCGGAGGGGAACGACGGCAACACCCCGGGATTTCCTTCCCTGCAGGTATGTCGAGCACCCAGGACGAGACTCCGGAGAGCGAAGTGGCAACTTCAAGATCCAACATTGGCACCGACAGTGGGAAGCTTAAGCAAAACCAGCCATGGATCCCCCCCACTACCATAGCAAAGAACCATCGAGAAATCACCAAAAATGACTCGCTCCAAAGCCTGAAAAAACCCTTGGGAAACCCTGTTGTTCCGCCCCAAAACGAGGTACTTCAGGATAGGCAAACTTCTGAACTTCACCCTCAAGGCGCACCGTCCAAACATCTTACTGTCTTAGAAGCCGAAGCTGCAAAGCCAACATTCTCTCAGATCGCCTCCTCTGTGAGAGCGCCTCCGAGGGAAGAAGTACAACCAGAAACCGCCTGAGCCCCGCGCTCATCGCAACCCTGGAAGAACTTCTCGACAGGAGAGAACAAAGAGTTGCTGCTCGAGTCGCCGCTCGCCATACAGAGGCAACCAGGTCAGAAGAAGCCACTTCCAGACCGTGCCTCCAAACCTCACATCTGGTGCAACAGCTCGCTCTTCCCATGAGCGACGCTATTATAATGGCACCACTTACTGGAACCATGACCAGAAAGGAAATTGAAGAGATGATCTCCCAACAGGTAAACGAGCAAAAGGGTCGGGTTATGCCCCGTCTCTAGGACAGAGTGTCGCATCCTTTCGCTCCTGAAATACTGTCTCTAACTATACCATACCACGTTCCTCTTCCCAGCGACTCTAGGAGGCGTCGCTTTGCATGGGTTCTTTGGACTCCCCAAGACTTCCATCAAGACTTGGAGCGACTTAAAGGAGAAGTTCACTGTTCAGTACATGGGTGGGCGACAACTGCTCAATATCATAAGAACTTTGGACAACATTAAGCAAGGGAATGATGAAAGCTTGGGCAATTTCTATATGAGGTTTAATAAGGAATTGACAAGGATTGACCAAGTCATTACGGGCGCCGAAATTTTATACGAGCTCTGGGACCCAAAAGATTCGCTATGCATGATAGCCTGAGTGTGATCCTAGTCAATACGGTGGAAGATATGACAGACAGGGTCAAATCCTACATTGACCTGGAAATCGCCAAACAAGGAAGAAGAGCGGTCCAGAAAGAATAAAAAAGGGATAATCAAGCAGGAAAGAAAGTAGATCAACGTCATCAAAATGCAGGAAATGATGACTCGAGGCATCGCCCCATGATCCCGCACGCCAATAGAGAAGTTTAAGAGACTTGCACGCCACTTAGTCAGGATATCTCAGATATCTTGACGGATATGGAGAAGAAGGATTTAACGACGTATCCTACAATGAGGAACAACGACGCACAGTTGGGTGGTGACAATATGTCTTACTGTCGTTATCACCATTGCAAAGGGCACGCTACAGACAATTGCAGGATCTTGAAGTGTGATGTAGAGAACCTCATCCAAAGTTGTTTTTTTTTTCAAAATGTTTATAGCGTACCGTGAAAGGAGTAGGAGTCCCATAATGGAAAGGAGAATGTCGCCCAAGAAGAACCCTATCACATCTGGGTCCAATAGGGAAGAACTAATTGTGATAAGTGGTGGTTTCGCCTCAAAAGGAGAAACAGGCGCCGCTAGGGTGGTATACACTGCTCAAATTGCGGAAACTTCTAAGGTTGGGAAGCGCCCTAGAGAAGAAGAATAGGAGGTAGTCATCTCCTTCTCTAAAAAGGAGATGGGGCATGTCACCTCGCCTCACGATGACACCCTCTTAATTACGATGGGAATTGATAGGTTTGATGTGAAGAGGGATTTGGTCGACTCAGGTAGTTCAACAGATGTCTTGTTTCTTGACACCTACAAAAGGATGGGGAGGAAGGAAAAAGACTTAAAGAATGTCAATTTTCCCTTGATGGGATTCGCTTCGCTTACTACATACCTGGTGGGGTCTATCACCCTTCCAGTACAGATAGGTGAAGGGTGGAAGTCCTTGAGTATGAACATCATATTCATCGTGGTAAACACTCCTGCATCATACAACGCCATTCTAGGGTGCTCGACCCTTAATCCTAAAAAGATGGTCCATTCCACTTACCACCAATTGCTGAAGTTTCTGATGCCGCATGGAGTCAGAGTAGTGAAGGGAGATTAACCAGCGATGCGCAGTTGCTACGTTAACTCAACGTGTCTCCATGGTATGAAAGGCAAATGAAATGAGGCTCTGGCGATCCAGACGGAGGAGGAACCTCGAGAAGAGACGAGTCGCCAGAACGAGTTGATGGTTTGAAAAAGGTGGAGGTTGAGGGCCCGGGAAAGGAAATGCAAATAGGGGAGTCGCTCCTAGAAGAAGAATCCAAGGCGTTATCAATGCTCTTGGTAGAGTTCGAGGAGTTTTTTTGCCTGGAATCCCAATGATATATCGGGTATCAGCAAGGAGATCATCACTCACGAGCTGAACATTGACCCGAGCATCAGGTCAATCGCTCAAAAGCGACGCGCCGTCGGAGAAGAAAATACAATCGTTATAAGGCAAGAGGTAGGAAAGTTGGTAGATGAAAATTTCATGAAGGAGATCAGGTTCCAGACGTGGGTGGCTAACCCAGTCTTGGTAAAGAAGAGTAATGGAAAATGGCGCATGTGCGTAGACTTCAGGGACCTGAACAATGCGTGTCCCAAGGATTGTTACCCATTACCAAGGATTGACCAGCTAGTGGGCGCTACGTCTGACCATGAGCTGCTCCGTTTTATGGACGCCTATTCGGTATATAACCAGATTCATATGGTTGAGGGCTACGCCCAACACACAGCTTTGTATGTGGATAGCAACGTTTACTATTACACTACGATGCCATTTGGTCTGATTAATGTCGGGGCGACCTACCAAAGGATGGTGAACAAACTCTTCGTTGGGATGATAGGAGACACCATGGAGGCGTACGTGGATGATATGTTGGTCAAGTCCATCAAGGGTGTTGGTCATGTGAACGATTTGATGAGAATGTTCGAGCGTATGTCTCCATCAAGTGCGCCTTAACCCAACCAAATGCACTTTTGGCGTACACTCTGAAAAGTTCTTAGGCTACATGGTGAGTCATAGGGGGATTGAGGTGAATCCAGAGAAGCTAGAGGCGATTGAGAAGATGAGAAGCCCTACATGTCACAAGGAGTTCCAATGCTTGAATGGGAGACTGGCGGCGCTCAGTCGCTTTTTGGTGAAGGCTGGGGACAAGTCCCTCCCATTCTTCCAGGGTCTAAGTGCAAACAAGAAGTTTGAATGGACCCTAGAGTATGAGCAAGCGTTACAAGATTTGAAAACTCATCTTAAGGCACTCCCTCCACTAGCTAAACCAACAAAAGGTGACACACTTTTCCTGTACTTAGGCATCAGTCCAGTAGTTGTAAGCACTGTATTAGTCAAGGAGATTGACAAGTTAAAAGTGCTAGTGTATTATGTTTCCAAGGTTCTTTCAAAGGCTAAAATGAATTATCTAGAAGTTGAAAAGTACCTCTAGGCGCTGATAGTCTCGGCTAGAAAGCTTCGCCCATACTTTCACGAACACGAAATCACCATTCTAACAAATCAACCTTTAAAACACTTACTGTAAAAACCAGACGCTTCAGGAAGAATGATTAAATGGGCGATTGAACTAAGTGAAATTCAGATTAAGTTCAGACCCAGAACAACTATAAAAGGGCTGGCACTGCTGATTTTATTGTGGAATCCACATGTCCACCCGAAGCGCTGCTACAAGAACCCGAGGAAGTAAAGGAAACGTGGACGCTCCATATGGATGGGTCATCTTCAGTCGATGTCTCGGAGGCATGAGTGGTATTAACACCACCAGACGCTCCTTTGCGATATGCCTTGATACTCACCTTCAAGGCCACCAACAATTCCAATACTCAACAAACATCAAATCTTGTTCATTGTCTTGCATTGTTGATGGAGACTGACATCTTTGTTGAATCTATGTTCCAGTCCAATGTATATGGTAATGGACCGATAGATTACATCGAGTTCATCTCAACCACAATGCACCAACATAAACTTGAAAGAGATGAGCACTTTTCCAAGCTTTCCAATATTTCGACAAAGATGGCAGCGGGTTAGTAGTAGTTTACAATTTTGTTAATCATTTTAAAAACTGAATTAGGATTTGTAGTATCAACTAAGGTTATCAAATTACAGATACATAACGAAAGATGAACTGGAGACTGCCATGAGAGAGCACAACATGGGTGATGAGGCTAACATCAAGGAGATCATCTCAGAGGTGGACAAAGACAATGTAAGTCGATTCGATTCCTTGTCAGCAAATAATCAAACTCATATTTCTCCAATTTGTTGATTCTGGATATTATGTTTTCGAATGTTATAAACGGTTAATTAATCAGGATGGAAATATAGAGACTATGACAAGTTCTACACTATGATGAGAAACAAGGCGCAATTGCCCGGAAAACGATCTTAAATGCAATCCGGAGATCATTTTGTTGAACAAATGACCGGATTCTTAAGCATGATTGGGGTGTCCATGCGTATATTACCCGATTCAGATCAACTAGAATTGGTGTGTTGAGTTTTCCTTGATGCACATATTTATGTAGTTTTAAGATGAATCTCAATCATGTATAATGAATTCTTTCATTTTATGGTTGGAGTTGGATCTCACATATAAGTTCAACAGTTTATGGTGTGAAAACTGAACCTGCAACTACGGTGACGTGGCTCTAATTGTGACAACATGAATCAGAACAAAGAATGGTTCTCCAAAATAAGATCAACTCCACATTCAACAAAGAGATTAACATTTCCACCATTGAAATCTACTCAATCTGACAATGAAGAATGCATCATTCCCCTCCTTTCGTTAACCCAACTGTCAAATATTTTCAAACTCAAAAAATCTTATCTCCATCTCCAGTTTCCCTCCACTCATTTGTCATTTCCTTTGCATTTTTGACATATTCGATCTTTTGCAACATTACAGAGAAGATTAAAAAAAAAATCAATCTTCAACAATAAAACCATGTCTTGCTCCAACATGACCATGATGGTATCCTTAAAGCTTTCACTTTCTGACGCCTATGTACTCTCCTTCCGTATTTCCTTGGGGACATTCCAAGTCCCTTTTTCAGGTCACAACTCGCCTCCGAGCTCCCGATCCTCGCCGACGGTGATCCAATGCGATCTGCGTGAGGTTCGATCACGTATCGACTCCGTTAAGAACACACATAAGATCACTGAGGCCATGAAGCTGGTGTCTACAGCTAAGGTTCGTCGTACCCAGTAGATCGTCGTGAACTACCATAAATTCTCCGAGACTTTGGTCAGCGTGCTCCCGGTGCCCGCAGCCGCAATCATCACAAGAAATAAATTGCAACAATACATGACCCATTCCTTACCCCCGAATTGAACCTGCCTCCTCCCATCTTATCCTTCTTTGCCACTTAGTGTAATTCTTCAGAGTTTTGGGGGAAGGAAGATGGGGATTTTCACGTGACTTTTGATTTGCAAACGGTTCAAAATTAACTGTCACACGTGACTTTCACGTGACAGTTAACAAATAATTTTAACGGAATGTGCAATTACAAACAAAATGAAACATATGAGTGCGCGTAGTTGCGACAAAAAAACATTCGGGTGCAGTTACAAAAAAAAATAAACATCCGGGTGTATTTTCATATTTTTCCCCAAAATAACATACTAACAATTATTTTTCTGAAAGAGAAATAAGTGATAAATTAAGATAAAAAAAGTTATTTTTAAGTTTGAATGAGGAGTTTTGGAGCAATCTAAACTTGTACATCTAAACAAAAATGTGATGTCACACAATTATTTGCAACATATGGTAGTGTTGGACCAATCAAATTGGAAAAGAAAAAAATCTCACTTTGGTTACTTGTCAACATATTATGTCTCGTAGACAAATTAATATATATATAGACAAATTAATATTTTTTAGTGAGCCAAAAAATAATTATTTTCTTTAAACAGTTCAGAACCATTTCAGAGTCGAACCGATTAATGAACAATCCTAATTTTAACATGAGACATTTAAACCTACACAAAAAATGAATTGTATTTGAGTCATAAATCTCGACCCACATAATAATTATATTTTATGAAAATTTAAGGATCATGCAAGGTGTATGGGTCACGTGGGTCCATAGGTTAATATGTTGCACGAGTTTGTGGGTCAGATAAGTCAATGAGTCGTGCGGGTCAACAGGGTCACCCATAAAATTCATACTACAAAAATTGAGTTGAGACGGTCGCACAGGTCATGCGAGTTAAGCTGTGATCAGCGAGTCGTGTTTAGATTTTGAAAAGTAACCTGTTAATAATTATAACTTATACTTGAATTGAACATATTTTAACATGACACGTTTTTGACATATCTCGTGTTAAAACATCAACACGAATTATTGTCCCTACTAGCGTAGGATTATGTTATGTGCTGGATTAATTTTTAGTTGTTCAATCCATTACCACAAATCAAAATATTGTGTAATACAATTTATAATAAAATTTTCGGTCATTTCAATCATCAAATATATCATCTATCTATATATATTAATTCAACTAGAATGTATACACAAATATTTTTAATATATTTTGTCACTCCTAATGTTAAATTCATAACTTCTTTTTGGTCCATATCAAACATATAATTTTCATACATATGTGGCATGTCATGTAATTCACTTTAAAATCCTCCACATAAGTTACAAAAATTCAAAAACTTTTCTCTCTTTCACATATGCATTTATTAGTTTTTTATTCAAATACTAAATTTTCTAATATTATGTTTCATAAAAATTAAGTAAATGCACATATGAAATTTTGTTATTAATTTTTATTTCTAAGATTAAATTATAATTAACTAGAAAACTGATACGCCCGTGGCACTATATATATATATAATAAAAATATATAACTTTTTTTTTAATTATAAATTAGTTTTACATTTTTAAAAATAATTAAGGGTAAATTTAATTTAACATTATATAAAAAAATATTATGCATATTTCTAAAAAATGTTAAACTATTACTATTTGTTTATAATATTATCTACTCTATGTGCTTCAATACTACAAAGTATATCATATAATAAAATGATTGAGTATAATTATATATAAAATTAATTAAAACATACATGAGTCAATAAAAGAATTTATTAATACAATGTTAATCAACAGTTTGTTTTAAAATGTTTTTGGAACTTTTATTAGTTTCATGCTTATAAAACTGTTAGAATCATTAGTAGTTATTCAATTTAGTAATCTTAATCATACAAACACTATTTTATTTTTTAACTCACAAAATATATTAAGATATTTATCATAAAATTGCAAATAGTATCTTAATGTTCATATAATACTTTTAACTTAAATTTTATGACTTTTAGTAGTGTCATATACTTATAGAAAAATGTATAGAAAAAATAATATTTATTTACTCATTTTAACGCTTTGTTAATTGAAAAAATATGTTGCTATAAATATATAACAAATATTTTTATAAGATTGTTAAAATTCACTTTAATATTATTATTAGTTCACGTGTTCACATTTATATTAAAAATGAAATTATAATAAGGTATGAGATGAAATTATTAGTTCGGTTCGGGTCGACTCGAATCCAGCGAGTTGACTCGGATTGCCAGCTCTAGTTTTCCCCCTAAAGTTTAAATCTTAAAATTTACTCCCCTCATGTTTGGAAAAAGTACAAGTTTGCCCCATCCGTCAACTTTTCCATCCAAATTTAACAAAATTAGTTTCAAATATTGTAAAAATAGCAAACAATTTCAAAAATGTCACAATTTAATCCTTTCAAACTTTTTAAACTATTACATTTGAGCCCCAATAAAGGGGACTCAGGTCTGGGTCTTTACCCATACTGACCCCCTATGGGCGGGGGACTTGGTCTAGGTAAGGTCTGGGTCTTTACCCATACTTGCACTTTTTCCAAACATGAGCGGAGTAAATTTTAAGATTTAAACTTTAGGGAGGAAACTGAAAATCAACCCAAACATTAGGAGGCAATGGTGTATTTTACCCTAAGTTACCTATTTGTAAATTTGTAATTTCTTAAATACATAAAAGACACTATTACTAATTAAGTCTTAACTTTTGACATTACTTGCATAATTTATCTATTTAACTATCTATATATTAATTTGGCTAGGATGTATAGAATGTTGGCAAGTAAACAATTTTTTTTTCTAAATTCTATTGGTCTATCTAATCGTACATTACATTTGCTTATGTGACATTATGTTTTTGTATATATGGACACATTAAGATTCTTCCTCAACACCACATTCAATCTTCAAAACCGTTAAGTTTTATCATATGTTCTTACTTATCTGTTTAAACTAATTTATTTATGTGATTTTATTGTTTCTACAAGTTGAATTTCTATTTTTTATTTAGTAAAGAATCTAAATAAATATTTGTTATTTTAAAAAATATTTTTAAATAAATGTTCCTTTTTATATGTAAATCAAAAAATTCTCATATTTAAAAATAAAATATAAATATATTATGGATTGAATATATACTTTTAATGTAATTATATATTTGACAGAGTTTTAAATAAATTTATTTAGGTTTTGAATTTGAATAATAATAATAATAATAATAAACTTCGCTCTCATAGGATTATATGTGAGAGACTGCTTTGGGGACGTTAGTATCGGCCACCGTCTCCAGCTTCTTTGATTGATATACCCCTGTGCTTTCAGAACGAACTCTGAAGTGATCCCTACATGAATCTAAAATTGGATTGGGGGGTAATATGTGTTGATTCGTTTCGTTTTTTGGTGAATAATAAATTAAGAACCACAAAACGATCCAATCAGAGGTTAATTTTGACTGAATTGAGAAAAAACCCTAATTCGTTTTTACCTTTCTCTGTAGGAGGACACAACCACAATGACAATTTCTGGACCACATTAAATATGGACAACTCCAATGTCAATTCTAGCGGACAAAACAAACCCATGAAAACCACACTGGATCTGACATCAAACCCTAACTTAACAAGGAACCATCAGTATGATAATATCTCAAAAATAGTTAAAACTGTATCTATAACAAGTGTCTTGAATCAGGCATGGACTAGCGTTAGAAAGAGTGATGCTGGTAGAGTTTGAGAAGGAAAAAGTCCGCAAGCAGATTTTTGACATGTCCCCATGGTCAGTTTATGGACATTGCATGAGTATGAAAAGATGGGCACTTAGTATTGGTCAAACAAAGGTTGAATTCAAGATAGTACAATTTTTGGTACAAGTCCATGACCTAGGGTTGGAGAAATTTAGCAGAGAAAATGCAGAAAAAATCTGGAACAATATAGGCATATTTATTGAGGTTGAGTAAGAAGTAGAGAGCGCAAACAGATGTTAACTAAGAATGAAAGATGAGGTAAATGCAGATTGACCTCTACTAGCTGGATTTTGGTGGCACTACAAGAAACTAGGTCTTTAGCGTCGATATAAAATCACAAGCAAAGGAATAAATGGCGCTGCTAACCTTTAGCGACAACGAAATGTTTGTCCCAGTAGCTCCCGTCGCTAAAGGTTATACCTACGACAATTGACAGTTGCCAAATCTATGTCGCTGCTAGAATGACACTGCCCATACCTCTTTTACCACAAAACTATGATGTTGTTAAATACAATGAAAATTCAGCAAACAATTATTCGATGTTATAGATGACCTTTACTGATGAAAATTCTTCATCATTAAATTGTTATTTTAGCATTGACTTTTAGTGGCTGCTTTTTATTCGAAACAATGTCAACAAAATTTTCTGTAAAAAATGTATATCTGCTATACGATGAAATTTGTTACAAATCGTTGATTATTGTCACACACTTATTTTGTAATCAATCCTATCTTTGAGATCTCAACAATTGGCATGTTGTCAATTCATGTACAAGAATGTACGTACTGTCTTCAACATTTGTAAGATGGTTATATGCGTGTTTCACTTTCAACAATCTCTTATGCAAATTCTAACATTTAACATCAGTGGTTACGGTTGTCCGATGTAAAATCACACATAAAGTAGCAGAACATTCCTGCATGTAAATCCGTTGTTTTGTATTAATATGTTATGTGACTATATAAATTATTTTACTTGGGATATGGTTTTTTCTGCAAAGTCCGTTTGTAGTGAAGGTTTAACAGCCAACATTAAACATCCAAACCATTGACAGTAATAGACCAAACATTGAATAAGCCATTAACAGATATTTTCCAACCATAAGACAAGCTAGATGTCCAGTACATGTTCAGGTACAAGAAACACCAACAAAAACGAAAAACAACGCACATAACAGAAATCAAGCATTCGAAAGTTCGGCAATGAAGAAGTTCGGCCATACAGGAATCAAACATAACATAAATCAAGCAGCTAACCCATGCAAGAGTTCAGCCAATACACAAAAGTGTTGCATGCATATTGAAAATATCCATAAAAACTACCCAAAAGTGCTGCATTTTCTAAGTCGAAGCCCACTAACTGTTCAAGCATTCAGATCTGCAAAATGAATCAACATAATGTCAGTTCATTTTCAATTGTTGGATAAGTGTGTGCCATTGAAACATAAATTCATTCCTAGTCATTTATTGAACGTTTACCTTGAGTTTCTGAATCACCATCAAGGTATCTGATTTTTGACAAAGCCCTTCTCATCATCATCATGTTCCTCTTAAATGATTGCATACTTTCCTAGAATTCTGCTAATTTTCAAGTTGCTTCATCCATGTTACGACAAATTTCTTCGGCAATCGCACGAAACTCCTTTGCTTCATCCCTAGCCCGTTTCAACTGCACACCCTCCTTTGCACGATATTACCCCCGATTAAATAAACTCATCCATTGTAGATGAAGAAAAAGGGTTGTCTTATCATCCTCTCGATGAAGCATTCTTCGCCTCCCAAACCACTCTGATAGAGCTATTTCAAGTATGTATCATAATCTCAACTTGTAATTTGATATTGAAACCTAAATTGTATATAACTGATTGAACGGCACTTAGTTTGTCTTATTCTACGTTTTCTCTGTAGATCAGCCAACTGAGTACTAAGAAAGTTATTGTCATGACTTGGAGAAAGATTTGGTCTTAGGGACGTGTAAGGCTAGACCGATGTCTTTTTAGTTTCTCAAAATCGTGATATTATCTTGTGTTCCCTTTTTTTAATTAAAATTTGCCTTTTGGTAGTTTATTATACCAGAAACGTGTCTTTCCTCTATTTTGTTAAACCGAGATTTTTATCTCTGTTTGATTCCACGAAACTGAGATTTATTGAGAGGGACAAAAATGAGCTTAACTTAGAACTTAACCATCCAAACAGGTGGGGGACTTTTATTGATTGATTATGAAAGCACAGTAACTTGTAGAATCTTACTTTTGAGTGGATCCAAGTGCGTATCTGTTTGTTGTTTTTGCCACTGTATATGGACAAATGCATTGCATAATTGCATTGCTATCATTGCATAATATGCTAAAAATATATGTAATTTGTTTGCAGATGTATGCTACAATCAGAATTGGATCAATTGTCATTGCTGCTTCAACACTAGATTATCCTTTTGATCTTATGGCTGGTGGCATCCTATGGTTCACTCATCTATCAATGAAAAACATAAATATATAATAATATCCAATTGTAAAATTGAGGGTGAAACTAGTTGGCATAATCATATTTGCTGCTATAATGGCTACACTAGGTATGTTCATACCTTCAGTGTGATTTGATCTTATTCTTGAACCTGCCTGAGCTACATGGAAAATGAAACTTCAAAAAATGAAAATTAAAGAAGAAAGCTTGTATGATAACACTTAGTTTCTTTGATTTTGTATGTAGGGTTCCAGGTTTCACGATGTGGAAGAATTGGTCGAAGATAAAGGTTCTTCGAAGATGTCAGCGGATGAATTGTTGTGGTTATACACAATCATGATGTCTGGAAGTGCTGTAAAACGCGCTCTTTGGCTTTATTGCAGAAGCTCCCCAAATGAAATCGTCTGCGCTTATGTAAAAGTATCCTCGAACAAACAATTCAATTTACTATCATTCAACAAAATATTATGTCTGCTTCAGCTCAAGTTCTAACCTCAGATTAAATTTCTGGTCCCCAGGATTGGTACGACAACAACGACTTGAACAAGGAACGGTTGGCCGAGACGATTCACGAAATCAGTCCCATCGTTTCGTGTGGAGAGTTTCCACGCTAGGGGAGTGTCAGAGAACTGAAGCAAAGGAGGAAACTTCCATGATCTAGGATTTCAATCGGCTTTCGGTGCAGAAAAGAAGCTTCAGATTGAGGGAAGGTGGAGAGACAACAAATGGAGGGAAATCCTTCGTGTTGCAGAACATCAAAACATGTCATAGTCAAAGTTACAACCCTAGATTTAATCAAAGTTCGTTTTTTTTGTAGAGTCTAAAAAACGTGAGATAACATAAAAAGGCTCACGGACAGTTGAGCATGCATACTGCCAGAACCTTAAAAAAAACAAAGGTTTAAACATTTGGGCTACATATGTGTCCCTAAGAACCCAAGTGACGAACATATAACAATTCAAGAACTGAAAGTGAGACCCCGTGAAACCATCTTCAAAGTAATGTTTTTTTTGTTTGGACAGTCTCCAAAACTTGTAGGGTTGAACCAAGTATTTGGTCAGATGAACATGCATTCCAAGCAAACCCAAAAAACGTAGATTTTAAACAAAAATCAGGGTTAATTACCTGAACTGTTACTTATGTTGGCAGATGTGACTGAACGATTCAAACTTGAGCCCAACATTTACTCATGTTTCAAAATGTGACTGAACGGTTCAGGTTTGTAATTTCCGTTAATTATCTCTGTTAAACTTGTGCATGTGTTGTTCACGTGACCTTATATGAAGCTTAAGTTCCCAAACCATCCATCTCCTTTTCTATTTACATCCAACTTCAATCTTTGCAACATATCTGAAGGTGCGAAAGAGGAGATTGGAAGAAGAACGAAGAGCTCACGCAACTACGAAATAAACAACAACTTGGAGCATGAAGACTGAGGACAAATATGCTCATTTTGAGGTAATTTCATAGTGGGTAAACATAGAAGAAGATGAACGTTTTCGGGTATATGGAAAATGAAACATCTACACAGAAGCTGCTGCACTGCTGTGATGAACAAATTCAGGATACTACACAGAAGAAGATGAACGTTTTCGGGTATATGGAAAATGAAACATCTACACAGAAGCTGTTGCACTGCTGTGATGAACAAATTCAGGATTCTACTTCTGAGTTGCAGCTTCTGTTTTGCAAACAGGGCATATGTTCTTCTGTTGGAGCCACTGCCGAATACACTTGAGGTGGTATCCATGTACGCATTTCAATTTCCCAAGCTCATTGCCTTCTTTGTATTCTTCCTGACAGCAACACAAACACCCTTTATAGGAAATAAGAAACATATGAAAATCAAGCAAAAAAGAATTTACTTGGCAAATGCTGCATTTTCCATATGTTTTTATCGAGAAATGATTATGCAGATCGTCCATGGTTGCAAGCTCAATTGTTCTAATGCAGTCAATTTATGAAGTCAATTTTAACCCAATTATTCAGAATTCAGGATCAATTTTAACCCAATTATGGTCAAGAGCACATCAAAAGTTGTTCTAATGCAGCAATTTGTTAACAAGTTTCAATTTCGATATCAATTGCACCGAAATTGACCATGAAATCAGAAAATCAATCCCAGAGATAGCTGTAATCTTCATCAATGGAAAGAACTCAGTAATCTCAGATGATGGTAAACTTCACTTTGAGCTTGACCTCATCGCTGTTGGGATTGACATTGTACGCAAGGGGTGGAAACAACATAAAGTGACATGAGGGTATAATTGTCCTTCCATTTAAGTTTAATTCGTTCAAATTAAGTCACGTGATTTCCTCGTGATAGTCAAACGCCAATATTGGACGGAAACTTCACGGGATAACCATTCAGTCACATACGACAACTTAAGTAACAGTTGAGTTACACAAAAAAATGAGTAACCGTTTAATCACGTAGGGAAAACATAAGTAACTGTTGAGGTGGTTTACCCACATAAAACAGAACTGATGCTTGAAGGTTGTCAGAAAAGTTGAAGTTTTTATCTACACATAGAGCAAACCCTAGTCGATACTGCCTAGTTTTGTAAAAAAAAATTGGAGAAAATTTTTAAAACGTGAAAATCAGATACGTTGGAGGCAAATATGAAAAACTACCGAGAAGGTACCAAATATGAAATTTGTGTGGTGCAGAAATGTGTTTGAGACTCGGCTTGCTACCATCTACGCTTGATGGTCAGCCAAAGCACCTACACATTCAGAGAAACTAAACTTGTCTTACGTTTTGAATATGGAGAGGACGAAACAAGTGCAACAAAATTGAAGTGGACAAAGAAATGGGATTGTCTGTGGAATGGTGAAATATTGCCAACACTTGGAGAAATAAGCATGGAGGGAAACAAAAGGTTTGGTAGGAGATAGGGTCTGGAAACGTCTGAGCAGTTGCAAAAGGACTTTGGTATGATTACAATTGACCTTTCTCTTCAACTTTCTTGGTTGCTATACCTACAACTTGTGCTGTTATGGGACGATGACAACTTCTGGGCTTCAAAGTGATGGGTTTTTCCATAAAGCAACGGGCCTTCACTAACACAATAATGGGCCTATACCTACAAATTTGTTCGGTCATTAACTCATGTTGTTAAACATCGAAGGGAGTAAAAAAATAGCCCATAAATGTAAAGCCAAAAATCTATTATCAGTTATATACCGACTCAAATGGACAACATACAGAGACAGAGTATTACAAACACAGACAACATACACTAGACCAAATCCAAACGACGGTGAGACCAGTGAGTTATATTTCTAGCTGACAAAGATAACAGAAGAGAGACAGTAGGCATAATATACAAATCCCAACAGGTTCGACAACATACACATTCGACAACATTCAGATAAAGACAACATACACATAGATTATGTTGTACATCATCTGGCCTTGTGACCTGCCAAACAATATATACAACAAAATAGAGACAAATGTTCTTCACCCAAAATACAACATCAAACAAAACATTAGAAACATCAAAATCAAAAAAATACAGAAACACCAAAATCACAAGTATAACAAGTTCACCCAAAATCAATACACGTGTTGTTCAACCATCACTTATGGAATCATCTCCAGAGTCACCATGTTCGACTGCCTGGTTTGTGTCGGAACCAGTATTGTCTATGTCGTTGTTAGCTCACCTTCAAATGATAATTCTTCTGATGAAGTTGTTGGCACATCTCCCATATCTGTTGTCAGTGATGTTCCTGTAACTTTATCCTCAACATCATCAAACAGGTCAACTTTTTCATTTTGTCTGTCCCATTGAACAATATCATCTTCATCCGCTAGATTTGTGCTGTTTTGAAAACCAGTTCTAGCTTCTTGGTATAATTCCACTTCCACACATGAACTACGACCACAGATCGCCAATTGTATTTTAACTTCAGCCGTTAGAACAACACTCCAATTGGGATTGACATTGTCCGACAAGAAGTAAACTTGTTTGATTGAATCACAAGAATGAATGGCCCGTCTGTCTTGAGGAAATTGGTGTGGTTCACACAGCTAAAACCATACTCATTCACCTTTAAACTGTTTCATTCCGACAACACATTATACTAGGGGTGGGCATGAACCAGTACGGGGCTGAACTGGTTCGTGAACTGTAGCTTTACCACATTTTAAAGATGTACGATTTACCGCTCCATTTTTTGGTCGCTCCAAATTTTGACTAATTTACCGTACTTATTCTGAACCGGTTCAGCCGAAACACTTTATGTATAATTTTAAAAAAAAAACTATAATAATACATAATCAATCATACATAATACATAAACCATAATCCTAATCCATAAACCATAATAATCCATAAATCATAATCCATAATCTATAAACCATAATCCATAATTCATAATCCATAAACCCTAAACCATAATTCATTATACTAATGTAGATTGTAAATCATCACTGAACAAACTTTGGTCTAATGGTTTAGAGTAGATATTTTAAAAATTAAATCTAATATAATATTAAAACTTGTACAAGAAGTGGTACGGTTTACTGTTTGCGAACTAGTTTTTTATATCTCTTCTGAACCGCTCTATTTTTTGCAAAAAAAAACTATTTGGTTTGTGAACCGGTACGGTTCTCAAAAGGTACGGTTCAGTTCGACCGAACCGTTTTTTTATGGCCACCTCTAAATTATACCATAAGCAATTAAACAAAACCACATGGACATTGTCTAGATACTGAAATTGCATAACATCTAGCAGAACACCATAATAGCCTATATCCCCATAGATCAGATTAGTATCCCGAGTACTACTGTAACAGGTTGTATATGCTTTGCACAAGACACCACTATTTTCGTATGATCTCATTATAGACCTATATTTGCTATCAAAGATCGTCCCATTGATTTTATATCCACGGAACCTCTTAACACCATAAAATGGCCCTTTTGAGAGAGTTCTAAGTCCTTTTACCACTGCAGTGTCAGCTGCAGGATTCAATCGACCTATCGGAAGGGTGCATGGTATTATCAGACATCCACAAACAAATATTTCATATAGAAAACTTCATAAACAGTATAGTCCAAGGATGTACGCATCAGATAAACAAGAAAACAGAGTTGTCTAATACATTGTCATATAAGTTAAACACAACTTGTCTTACCTTTACTTCAAACCAGTTTGAAAACGTTTTGTTTTGCATTAAATCAATGCCACACCTATTAACTCTTGCCCCAAGTATCAACCTCTTATGCTCCCTGCAGAAACATAACAGGCTTCATGGTGGTTTTATTGAGAATATTAAACCAACATTAACTGTATTTACGAACCAAATGAGCATACTTACTCTATATATATGGTCTCGCCTTTTCACAGTAGTTTATCACATATTGATGAGATTGTTCCCATTGACCATTGGTTATATCTCTTGGTTGAGCACCACCAAACAGTGTACCAACGTTTCAAAAAATAGCAAGGACAGTATTCTCGGTCTCATTGTATATCAATAGTCCTAACTGGGCTCCTTGATTAAAATTTGTGTCGGTGTCCACCAAATATCTTAAACAAAATGTTAGACAGTCTATCGTTATATACTCTTCAGTTATTAACCCTTCTGGACGACTTCTATTGCGCAAGAAGGATTTCATTATCCTAATTCTTAGGTCTAAAAGTGAGTTCATGTTGAACTTGTACAACATAAAAATTTGGAGAAACTTGCTCATACGTGGAATTTTATTAGACGTACGTACCTCTCAATGCTATACATCTAGCGGTATTGAACGGGACCACCCAACTTGGCTTCCTCGACTAGGTGGACAAGTAGATGGACAGTTATATTGAAAAAAGCCCTTGGGAATATCCTTTCCAAACTACACATATATAATGGCAGTTGTTTCTCCAACATTTCCAATTCACGAACGTCTTATTCTTTAGAACATAGTACCCGAAATGTATTAGACATTTCTATCAAGGTAGAACCCACTTGTTTGGGCAATAATCCTCTCAGAGCCACACCCAAAATACGTTGCACGTGGTAGTCATGGTTTTTCATCTCGATAAGTTTCCGATATTTCAATGGACACAACGGGAAATGTTGGACGAATAACCACTAGGGAGTCTCAAACCCTTGAGAAATTCAGATAATGTTTTTTTTGGGATTTAGACAGGGTGTAGCTTGCTGGCGGGAGGACTATTTTGTTTTCTTTCAGCACGGGATGTAGGGAAGGCCTTATTCCCATGGCTTTCATATCCAGCCTAGATTTCATATTGTCGTTGGTTTTTCTAGTGACACCTAAAAGTATCCCAACAACATTATCACAAACATTATTTTGTATATGCATGACATCCAAGTTATGAGGTATTAACAAATCTCTCCAGTACGGTAGCTCAAAGAATATACTATTCTTCTTCCAATTACCTGTAGCTGCGTCAATACCTATCTTACGAGTTGGTTGTGTCTTCCCAAAAGGAATAGGTTCAAGATTTTGCAACTGTTGAAATACTTCAAAACCTGTTAACCTCTTTAGAGTAGGTTTGAACTCTTGTTTCCCATCGAATGATGATTTATTCCTCCTCCAAGAATGACTATCTGGTAGAAAACGACGGTGACCCAAAAAATCCACCTTACACACAGGACATACGAGATTACTGTATGTAGGTCATCCTGATAAATTTGCGTAGGACGGTAAGTCATTTATTGTCCATAGGATGCATGCGTGCATTTTGAAATTACACTTTTTTTAGGAATCATATGTATTAGAATAATTCTCCCATAGGTCTAACAATTCATCTATTAATGGTTGTAAGTATTGATGAGTGCTTTTGGTATGGGAATCAACAGAGATAACATGTAGTTTGAGTCTTTCAGACACATATCAGGTGGAACATTATAAGGAATCACCACAACATGCCACATGCTATACAGTCAACCTTTGTCACTGAAAGGATCAAATCAATCAGTTGCTAAACCCAGTATGACATTCCTGGGATCCTCAGCAAATGCTTGGTATTTCTCATCAAGCTCTCTCCACGATAAACTATCGGCGGGATGCCTAAGTACACCATCCTTTGTGTGGCACTCGTCATGCCACCTCATTGTTGATGCAGTATTAGGTGACATGAACAACCGTTGAAGTCGGTTGGTTAGAGGGAAGTACTGTAACACTTTGATAGGGATCTTTTTCGTATTTGTACATGCGTTTATTGAACCTTCTTCGCCATTACTGTGTCGTTGGTTTTGTTTCCATCTGGACTCATAAAATTTATATTCTCTATGCGGTGTCCAAGAAGTGGAGATAGTGAAATTTTGATAGTGAAATGGATGACCTGTTTTCGATTGTGCAACTGCGTGCTAAAACAACTGAAACAGAGTAGTAAAGTATAGTTTCTTAATGCTCAAATATGGGTCTTGATAATTTTCTATCCTTGTAGGTTAAACTTAGAACTGTTGATGGATTGGTGAAGGATAGCACTCAATGTGCTCCTAATGGTTACTACTTCATTCCAGTATATGACAAGGTATTAATTCTTCTACCTGATATGCTCAAGGATAATGGAATTTTTGGTCTGCCTGATTCTTGGAGGAAAATATTCAACTTATAATTTTTCTTATGCTCCACAAGATTCCCTTTCTCATTTGTCTCGTACTTGCAGGGTTCTTTTGCTCTTAAAGTGAAGGGACCAGAAGGGTGGTCATGGTCTCCGGATAAGGTAAGACATTTTTTAGTGGTTCTTTTAGAGAAAGAGTAAATGGGAAGGTCATATATGTTTTATTGATCAGTCATCATATTTTTTCGTTATCAATCATATTTTTGGTGTTTTCTGCTCTCTTCTTTGAGGTACTTATTAACACAAATAGATAACGGCAACAAACACAAATTTCGTCTCAACAATCTCAGATCAACCAAATACAAGCATTAGTGCAAAGCATGATGGAGCAATTTGAAAAACAAGGTCAGAAGTTTAATCCCTTTCAACGGGATAATGATTCCACTACTTAAGTTGTTGCATAATTTCTATTTAGATATTTTTGACTAAGTTTGTATTATTTAGATACGTTGTTAATTGTTATCTCTTTATAGTAGACTTTGAATGTTTAAACTATGAACTGGTTTCATATAATATATATATATATATGTGTGTGTGTGTGTATTCTATTACATGATATATATATATATATATACACACACACACATAAATATTCTTAAAATTATTTATAGTGATTTTCCTTGATAGTGAATAAAATTCCTCACAAATTTAACTGAATATACTCCTTAATAATCCCTTTGTAAATTTACTAAATAAAAGCCCTCACTATTTTCCTCAAAATTATTAAAACAAAAACCCTTGAAAAAATCCTTTATAATTTACTTGGGAAAATACTCACAAAATTCCCTAACTAAGTTTGTGAGGGAATTGATTTTTAAAAGTTTGCTATGGATTTTATAAGGAAAATTTGTTGGAACTTTTAGCAAGGGATTTTCCTTTTAAAGTGCTATTTTTCTGACAAGCTTATTTGTTAAGGGTAGATCCCTTAGAAAATTCCTTACAAAGTGAAATTTCTAAGGGATTTTTTAAATTCCCTTAGAAATTTGACTCTCACAAAAAGACAAATTTCTTGTAGTGAAATAGGTACCTCCCGCTTATTTTCCATTAAGAATAAACGAAAAATATCACGTGAGGATCACGTGCTTCTTGGATTTAAAGGTTAATTAGCAAACAGGTACCTGAACTTACACGAATTAGCAAGTAGTTACCTGAACTGGTTCGGTCGAACCACTTTATTAAAAAATATATAGATAAATAAATTGCTGAGTGTCGATCCATAATACAATCAACTGGAAAAAAAATCCAATACATAATACATAAACCTATGATCCTTAGAACATAAAATTCAATACATAATACCTAGGGATAGACAATCGGTTTCGTCCGACTTTGGCATCGGCAATCGACAATCGAAGTTTCAAAAGAAAAACAAGAAGATGAATGAGATTCAAAATAAAGAGACAAATGAATTAACAAACTTTAAAGCCCGATCATACACTATATAGAAGTGTTCTGCTTTACCCCACATTTAACATTGTATAGATACAGCTGCAATGAAGACTGAAGAGTCGTAAAATCCCTAAATCTGAAATATAGACTGAATATTGGTACAAATTTGAACCTTTGCTTGTAGATTGTTGATTGCTGATGCCGAAGTCGGACTAACGACGAAGCCGATTGTCGATCCCTAGGTATTATGCATTGGATTTTTTGAAGTTTATGTACTAAGGATCATAGGTTTATGTATTATTTATTGAATTTTTTCGAATTGATTGTATCATGTATCGATGATTGTCTAATTGTATTATATGGATCAACACTCAACAATTTATGTATTACTTGTTTTTTTTAATTTGCTGGTTCGACCGAACCGGTTTTTGAACTAGTTCAGGTATCTACGTGTTAATTCGTGTAAGTTCATGTACCTGTTTGCTAATTAACCCTTAAATCCAAGAAGCATGTGATCCTCACGTGATATTTTCCGTTAAGAATAAACGAAAAATAAGCGGGAGGTACTTATTTGCTTACTTTGGAAAGTTACGCAACCTATTTGCGGCAAAAAAAAAATTAGGTACCTACCTATCAAACCATGTCAAGTTCATATACCTATTTGATAATTAACCCTTGTTTTTAATGTCTTTCTCATACAATTTTTAATAAAATGTCTATTATTTTTTCTAATACTTTTTTTAAAAAATATTATTTAGGTTTGGAACTAATCTATTATAATATTTGTTTTTTATAATCTTAAAATTTAATTTTGAATATTTCATGTATTATTGGATTGATTATTGAAGTTTGGAGACTTGAAGTATGTTGTATTAGTGATACTTTTAAAAATAATAATAATTAGAAAAAATATGGAGTGGTTCGAAAAAATTTGAAAAAATGTATAATATTTGAGCAAAAATATGAAGTGGTTCAAACATATAGTGATAAGCCATACCTTTATAATTTATTAGCTAAAGTATAGTTCGAAACTCATTCGACCTCAAACAGATTTATGCTCTATTAAATATAAAGTAATTTCTGGTTTATTTCTAATATTTGGGTCAACCTGGATTTTGATTAGGTCTAATCGTATAATTATCTAAAATAAGATATTTCTATGATCTAGATAGTTTCTAAGAATTTCTTGATAGTTTCTATTGAGTTTTATTATGAAGATTTCGTTTGCTCACTTTAAATAGGAATCTAAATCATTGCATGTAGTTATCTAACAAATGAGTAAAACTGCAAGTTATACAAGTGAGTTATCTATTAAGCATATTTATAGCATTTCAATCCAGATATTTGAGTTCTTACTTCGTGGTCTACATATGGTTTTGGGCAAGTGCAATCGACGTTTTCTTTCTTTTACATAGTATCATAGTTACTCTTGCGGTGATGCGGTTCGAGTCAAGATAGAGAATTCAAGAACTCAGCTACTCTAAATATAGATATTATCGGTTGTGCGTCTGGATTTGGTATGGAGTTACTCAACCCGTCTAATTTCTGAATTGTGTCACCTTAGTGAAGACTTGCGAGACGTTGTTGGAGGGATCGAAACCATCCTGTTGGAGGAGGCTGATAAAAACAGTGAAGTGATCACGCATTGGAAGCGGTGAAATGCCAAAGCATAATTCACTTTGAAGAGGTTGATATCATTATGGATGTTTGAGCATATCTCACGATGCACCTATGCTAGTTCGATCTGGAAGACGCTAGACCAACTCTACAAGAAGAAAGAGGTGATACTACAAATGCTAGAAATTGACATGGCAAATGTGAAACAAGGTGAGTCTTCAATTGCACAGTTCTTTCTAAATGTGAAGAACTTGATTTTGGAGATCAATCTTTTGAACACAGAGGAGCCAATTTCGTTGGAACGGATAAAACAATGCATTATTCGTGGATTATGTCCTGAATATATACCATTTGTTACGTCAATTCAAGGATGGGTTCAAAGACCTTCCTTGGAGGAGTGTGACAACTTATTAGACTCACCGGAGTCATTAGCTAAGCAAATGGTTGAGATTAAGTTGGAGGAGGACCAAAGTGTATTCGTGGCCCAAAGACATCCAAATTTCAAAGGACATGACGAGGAGAAGGATTCTCGAAACAAAAATGATGACGGCATGGTAGAGTCCAACAAGAGAAATTTCAAGTGTTGATGTGAAAACCCTAAACATCTGAAAAGGAATTGCAAAATCAAATTGGAGGAGGATAATGATGTAAAGTCGAAGGTCTCAACTGAAGACGAACAATGGACAAAATGCTTTATGACATAGGTCACTTCTACATCCACGCTTTCAACTAGGAGTCTTGAAATAGAGTGGATCATTTATTCTAGTTGTGGTCTCCATCTTACTGAGGACGAAGAGCAAGTTTCACATCTTCGACGTCACGAAGAAAAAGATGGTATAGTCAACGCGGACAACACATTCTATTATGTGCATGTATTTAAAGTGATGAATACACATATCTTATTATGATAAGATATTTTGTAAGGAGAATTATCACTCTCATGCTTGATCTAACTACTTTCTTCATAATAGCATACTTTCTTGTATCATTGTTGCGGACAACACCAGCAACAATGATAATGCATATCTTTGGCATAGCATACTTGATCATGTAAATATGGCTAAGCTAAAATTGATGGTGCAAAAGGAGCTAGTTAAAAGGCCTTCCAAAGTTGACTATTGAATATGGAAGGGTTTCTGAAAGACGTCAATATGGGAAGTCTCAAGGGCTCCCATTTGACTTATCTACATCTCGGTGCAAGCCTCCTCGAGGACGAATCGACTGTGACATAATGGGTCCGACAAGAACTCCATCTTACTCAGGATCTAATTATTTTTGCTCTTCATTGATGATTTTTCATTGTTCACTTGGGTTATTTCACTAAGCACAAGTAAGAAGTGTTCTCCAAGTCTCAAGAGTTCAAGGCAACCTAGAGGGCAAACTTGGTACAAATATTAGAATACTAAGAATGGACAATGTAGATGAATTCACATCGAACATTTTTTTCTCTTTCTCTTGACAACGTGACATTAAGAGATAATTATCATGTCCAAAGATGCATCAACATAATGACGTAGCAGAACGAAAGACTAAACATCAGTTGGAGACATGTAAGAGTTGGCTTCACGATAAAAGGTTACCAAAGGCATTATGGCCAAAAGGTATGAAGTGCACTATTTACATGATAAATGGGATGTTGCTCAGTCCTAATAATATGAAATCTTCTTACGAGTGGATACATGGAGAAAAAACCATAGCCAAGCACCATTTTGGAACGATCTGCTATGTTCATGTCCTGGAACTCACAGGAGTAAGCTTGATCAGAAATCTAAGGAGTGGATCTTCATAGGTTATGATGATTAAAGGAAGGGATGGAGATGCGTGTATCCTTTGACATAATTTTTTTGTGTCAAGAGATGTCGCATTCGAGGAAGTATCGTCATACTATGAAGAAAGTAGTTAGATCAAGCATGAGAGTGATAATTCTCCTAACAAGGAGTCAACATATCTTATACAGTCATCAAGGTTGGAAATAGGGTTGGGCACGAACCAGTTTGGGGCCGAATCGGTTCAGAACTGAACCTTTACCACTTTTGAAAACAGGTACGGCTTACCACTCCAATTTTTGGCCGCTCCAAATTTTAGTTGATTTACTGTACCTGTTCTTAACCGATTCGGCCGAACCACTTCATATATATTAAAAGTATTAATACCAATACACATACACTAACAGTCCATCATACTTCATATCAGTTCACCTTACAACCCTTCAACATTATACATGTCTAACCACAACATTATGATAACCGTAACAATATAACATAATACACTAACACTAGTCTAACCATAATACACAAACATAACACATAACTACATCATTCAATTAGGCAATTACCAATCTGCACCAATCTTTTAGAGCCATTACCAATCAGCTCAGCACTAATCTGCATAAATCCAATTACCAAACACATGTATTATACCCTCAAATACAAAACCCCAAGTCCATAAATTTACAACATCAACACTACACATCAGTCCCAGGACTGAATAAACAATTAGATTAGTCACATGACTAATCTACGGAGTTGATTCTGCATATCAGTCTAGTACAACATTGGCAGAATCAGTTCATGGAATCGGCCGAACCAAATCTTTCAGTTCATGGAAATACCAACATTGACAGAATTATTTCATGGAATCGGATGAACCAAATCTTTCAGTTCATGGAAATATCAGCATTGGCAGAATCAGTTCATGGATATACCAGCATCCAGCAATCTTTTAGCAATCGATCGAACCAAATCTATGGAATTAGAATTAGCAATCGGTCGAACCAAATCATTTCAGCCTTGTTTTCGTATCAGTCTATCACAATTAATTGGAGCAATCTTCCTAGTTCCTATCACAATCTTAAATCGGTTGAACCATCTTTTCACAACAAAGAAGAAGATCGTGCATTTAGTATTCAGAGAAGAGAACGCACTTTTGCAAACGAAGTCGGATGAAGGAAGAACCAGGTGGAGCCAATGCCGAAGAAACAGCTAAACTAGAGAAGCAAGGTGCGTCGCTTTCCTATGAAGAGACGATGACAAAGTCGCGCCACGGAAGACGAGAAAAGACGAAGAAGACGAAGAGCTGAAGAACCGAATAAGAGGTGGACCCTCATATTGATGTGTAGCCTGCGACCCTACGTGAAGATTGAAGAAGATGAAGTGAAGACGAAGACTGAATTAGGTCAGACTCACACACTGAAGTTAAGGGCTGAAGGCTTCGGTTATTACTTGTTAGGTCTGGTATTATATGTTAGTATTTAGGGTCCGGTCTGCTAAATCTGGTTTAGACCTATCTATTTTTTTATGTTTAGTAGTATATTAAAATCAGTACAAAAAAAGGTTCGATTTACCGATTTTGAACCACTTTTTTCTACCTCTCTTGAACCGCTCTATATTTTCCAAAAATAATTGTTTGGTTTGTGAATCGGTACAGTTCGGTTTGGTCTAACTGGATTTTTATGCCTAGCCTTAGTTGGAAACCAATTCAAGAGAGGTTCATGGAGAAAGAAGAAGTGCATGTCCTCAAGAAGATAACTATGAAAAAAATGGATAATGAAACAGTGGTGAATCAACGACCGAAGAGATCAATCAATAAGCAATGACGATACCAAGATGAAATTTTGTTCACTATTCATTCATGCTTCTTTGCAAGCCCTGTGGATGAGAAGGAACCATTTTCATACGATGTGCCCAATGGAATAAAAGAATGGGAGACTGCGATGGAGGAAGAGATGAGTTCTCTCATAAAGAACGAGACTTGAGATTTGGTTTCAAAATCAGAAACTGATAATTCAATCACATACAAATGGGTTTATCTAATCAAAAGAAAACTTAATGGGAGAATTGGTATATTCAAAGTAAGAATAGTGGCTCAAGAATTCTCCCAAAAGTATAGCGAAGATTATGAAGAGACATTCAGTCCCGTGGCAAAAATGACTACGGTCCGTTTTCTTTTGGCACTAATTGGTAGTTCTAGTTGTAAACTATGGCAACTTGATGTCAAGAATGCATTCATGTATGGATAACTAGATAATAATATATACATGGCACAACCACCCAAATTTATTTGTCAAGAGCATTCTGATTATGTTTGTAAACTCAAAAAGGTACTTGAAACATGCTCCAAGAGCTTGATACATAAAGTTTGCTCAATATCTGTAATTTTGCGCCTATGCCACTTCAGATTCTGATAAAGAGTTGTTCATCAAGAAAAGCAAGGAGTCCATGTTGTTATGATGACTTAAGAGTATACCAATGTCTTTACTCACAAGTTCAAACTTTTGAGACAGTTGGTTAAGACGTACGTCTTGAGTCTCACATGGTATTAGAGCATGCATGTTCAAATCCTTGCGACGCTGAAAATAATGACTTCTCCATTAAAGGTCGAGGTCGAGAAGTTTTTACCCGGGGAAGAATGGAGCAAGAGCATTTCATGGTGTGGCAAGAAGTATGAGTGGGCATGAACCGGTCCGGGACCGAATCGATTCAAGAACCGTATCTTACCTAAAATGTGTTAAGGTACGGTTCGACCCATTCGTCTAAACCGCTCCACTTTTTTGGTGATTTATCATACCACTTCCGAACCGGTTCAAAAACCGATTTTGAACTGGTTCGGCTATACCTTTTCTTTAAATAAAAAATTAATATAAAATATTCCAAATTTATAAATTTTAATACATAATCCTATAATACATAAAAATATTTAAAACTAAAATATCTTAATTTAGGGAGAACACATATGAACAAAATGGTTCACTTAAAATGACAAAAACATAAATTAAAAGAATTAATACAAATAATATGTATATATATATAGAGAGAGAGAGAGGGAGAGAGAGTGGTTCATAAAATAATACAGTTTACCACTTATAAATTATTTTATTTATGGTCTGACGAACCGGTTCACAAATTGTATAGTTCAGTTCGACCGAACCGTGTTTTTTTGCCCTATCCTAGCAAGAAGCATTTTCTTTATCAACCACCGAGTCGAAGTACAAAAATTTTGCTCTGGCAGCCAAAGAATGTGTTTGACTTCAAAGACTATTTAAAGATCTTTATTTGTATATTATTAAGTCACTTAAACTTTATGAAGATAATCACAATGTCATCAAACTAGCAAATAATTCGACAATTCATGCAAGGACAAGCAACGCGGCAGAAGATCGGACATCACTTTATTCGAGAGAAAGTGCTAGATCAGACAAGCAACACATCTGAAGATCAAAATAATAAAAATATTGTAGATATCTTCATAAAGTCACTCTCCAAAGGTTAATTTGAGTTTCTACGTTCTAAGTTAGGATTAATTAGTAAAACTATATTTTAAGGGGAGTATTAAATGTAAAGAAATTTTAGATTATTTTTAATATTTGGATCAACTTAGATTTTGATTAGGACTAATTGTAGATTTATCTAGAATGAGAGATTTTTAGAATTTAGATAGTTTTAGAAATTTCTCAAGAATTTCGAGTTTTTTGAAAATGTAGGCATTTGAAAAAAAAATACAAAAGTAAATATGTAAAAACAATATTTAAAAGTCTGGGTATACGAGCACCCAGATAGGTCGATACCACTTTTAGGGGTGTATTGCACCATTTTGGCAATACCCACCACTGTGGGTAATGTGTATTGCCAATACACACTACCCTAGAGTGCGTGTATACCCAAATTTTGAATTTTTTTTTTTACATATTTACTTTTCTAATTTTTTTTCAAGTGCCTAATGTTTCAAAACAAACTCAATAGTTTCTAGTGAATTCTTGGTTTATATATAGAAATTTTCTTCGCTCATTATAAATAGTAGGGTTGATCATGGGCGGGCCGGGCCGGTCCTGAAGGCAAGACCGAGACCGAAATTTCGATCTTACCTTCTGGAGGACCGAGACCGACCTCAGCCAAAAAAGCCCGCCCGAGTCGGTCTTTCTTGACTCGGGCCGGTCTCGGTCCTGGACCGAATCTACACCCAAAATAACAAATAAAACTATGAGTTCACAGTATTTTTTAGTAAAAGGCGAAGGAATAGTTCACCTCTTAAAGAAACACTATGAACTCACTATATTCTTTAGTAAATTTATCAAGATGCAGCTTTTATAGAGATAGAAAACCTCCAAAATCCACATTCATTTCGGTGTGGTATTATGAAAATCCCCAATCCACATACATTCGGTCTGGGCCAGTCCTAAACAGGCTTTCGGGAAAAAAGCCCGAGCCCGAGACCGGCGTTGAAGAAAAAAACTCGCCCGTTCGATCTCGGTCCTAGTCGGGTCGGTCTTGTCGGGAATTCGGTCCTACAGTCTTTTTTGATCACCCCTAATAAATAGTAATTTAAACCATTGCATAGCGGTGGGCATGAACCGGTTCTGGAACGAACCGATTCATGAACCGTATCTTTACCACATTTTAAAGAGGTACGGTTTACCGCTCCAATTTTTGGTTGCTCCAAATTTTTCCCGATTTACCGTAACTATTTTGAACTGGTTTACCATACCACTTTATATATGTTTTGTAATAAAACTATAATACATAATACCTAATTCATAAACCATAATTCATTATACTAATGTAGATTGTAAATCATCATCGAACCAAATTTGATCTAATTATTTAGAGTAAATATTTTAATAGTAAATATAATATTATATTAAAACCGATATAAGAAGTAGTACGATTTACCGTTTGTGAACCGATTTTTTGTACCTCTTCTGAATCACTCAATATTTTTTCAAAAAATTATGTTTGGTTTGTGAACCGGATCGGCCGAACTGGTTCAGAACCGATACGGTTCATAAAAGGTATGGTTCGGTTCGACCGAACATGGTTTTTATGCCCACCCATACCATTGCATGTAATTATCCAATAAATGAGTAAAAATCTAAATAATACAAGTGAGTTCTCTTTGAATATATTTATACTATTTCATTCTAAATAGTTGAGTCTAATTTATGATCTACGTACGATCTTGAATTGAATTAGTGGAATCATTCATTATTCTCTTCATTTATTTAACGGAAAGTACCGCTGTGAACTTCTACCTACGCGTGGCAACGCAAATCGCACGAAGGTATTAAGGAAATAGTCAGTTAATAATTTTTAGGTTAATTACTTCAAACATACATTTGTCCAGTCATTAATTTGGTTAATCATTTTTTTCGTAATAAATTAGGCTTAAATATATATTAAATAAAATTTATGTATCATAAATCTTGTTTATCATTTGTTTATTTCAAATGATTTTACAAATATATTGTATTTTCATTCTTTTTTATTTCACTTTAATTTTTTGTGTAATTTTCCAAAGTAAATTGTTAGGTGCAAAACTTACAATTTACTATTGTTTGAAGGCAAATTTTAATTTGACATACTTAAGAATGTAATATATTTTGAAATTGAATGTGAAGTTTTTTATTATTTTTAAAGTGTCCATGTGGATGTGAGAGAGTAATGATATGGATGTAACTTTACTTTTTTACATGGACCAATCAAATTAAATTATTATGACACTATGATAAAGAAAATTGTGTTAAAAAATTATTTGTCAAAATTATAGGATACTTAGTCAAATTAATATAGAGAGAGATAGATAGATAGTTTGGTTCAGTTTTTAATTAACTTAGTTACTATTATTTATCATTTTTTCCATTATAAATATTATGTACTTTCAACACTTAATTCATTTTTTAAGTCAATTAAGCTAAACTATAATTATAAATTAGGTTTAAATATATATTAAATATAATTTATGTATCATAATTCTTGATTATCATTTATTTATTTCAAATTATTCTACAATTGTTTTTTAAAAAAATATTGTATTTTCATTCTTATTGATTTATTTCACTTTTAATTTTTGTGTAATTTTCCAAAGTAAATTGTTAGGTGCAAAACTTGCAATTTACTATTGTTTGAATGTAAAATTTAATTTAACATACTTATAAATGTAACAACTTTTGAAATTGAATGTGGAGTTTTTGATTAATTTTAGAGTGTCTATGTGGATGTGAGAGAATGATGACATGTATGTAACTTTCTTTTTACATGGAACAATCAAATTAAATTTTTACGACACTATGATAGAGAAAATTGTGTTAAAAACTTATTTGTCAAAATTATAGGATAATTAGTCAAATTAATATATATCTATAGATATAGATAGATAGATTGTCAATTTACATTATATGTGAGTACAACAAATGTATTTTTTTCTTAATTATAATTTGTTATATTTTCAAATATATAATTAAAATATATATAATATCATATGTTATTAAAAATATCTAATATCTAATGCTAAAATTGATTAGTTTGAAAAACTGTGAAGTTTAAGATATTTTTTATTGCACGGTTAAAAAAATAGAAAAAAATATTATAATAATAAATAACTTGTCTGCCACTCGAGGGAACTAGGTCAACGAGTGAAGGAATGACTCTCTTTAAGTAGTGTTATCAGAATCGGACCGGACCGGCGGTCTGATCGGGTTCAACCGGGAACTGATTCTCTGTTCGGTTTAATTCAGCTAAAAGACCAAAATGTATATAAACAGTGTTTGAACCGGGTTGGACTTGACAGTTTTTGGAAAACCGAACGGTTTTACTAAAACTGACCGGTTTCCGATTCTAGTATTTTTGGGTGGTTTAATTTTTTGGGGTGGTTCTCTTCGGTTTAAACCGACTTATTCGGTTCGACCGATCAACTTCTTCATTTTAGAAGTTATGTTTAAAGTTTAGACCTATTGTGTTTGATTTTGAGACTATTGTGTTATGTATGTTCAGAGTTTGAGGTAATTATGTGTGTTATATTGTGTTTGAGAGTAATGTGTATGTTTTAGACTATGTAGTTTGTGTGTGTTTGAGCTAATTATGTGTGTGTTTGAGACTATATAGTTTGTAATTGTATTTTCAATTCTTTTTTGCTTGTGAACAGTGAACCGCACGTCGAACCGGATTGAACCGACCGAACTGGGAACTGCCCCTCGTCGGTTCGAGGGTCAGGCCGGTTCTTGAAAATGTTGTTGAACTGATTGTCTTGTGTTGTGTTTGAAGAATTTCACTGGAAGAGTGAAAGGTATGAAGGTTGATGTTGTGGACACAGCTGGAGCTGGAGATGCTTTTGTTGCTGGAATTCTGTCACAGTTAGCTGTTAACCTCTCATTGCTTCAGGTACATTCACTCATTCACTCACTCATTCTTGATTGAAACATCTTAATGAATATTTTGAATATATAATTTTAGGATGAGGATTAGTTGAGAGAGGCCTTATGGTTTGCGAATGCTTGTGGAGCATTGACTGTGACAGAAAGAGATGCTATTCCAGCTTTGCCAACTACAGAAGCCGTCCTCCGTGCCATGCTTAATTTAGCAACACCTTCTTAACCCTTGTTTGAGAGATAGAGGGAGAGAGAGGTGGATGTTGTTGTTCTTGCAAACGCACAAGCTGCTGCGGCCGGTGAGAACAAGAAGGTAAGTGGAATGTTGACTCTTTACTTGATCTTAATCTGAAAGATTGGAGCTTTGATTTTTTTTTAATCCATTTATTGTGATGAACTGCAGATGGAGAATATGGTCTACTTCTTTGCTGAGCTTGGACTGATAAACTATGCCACTCTAGCATACTGTCCATCAATGGTAACTGCTGTTGCTGCTGTCTTTGCTGATGTAACTATAGTTATTGATATTCATAGTGTTGTTTGAACATGGGTTGTGTTAAGCTGTTAGTGAACTACCACTCCAAAGCCAAAGATACGTCTCTTCGGGTTGTTTACAAGAAATACTCGAATACTCTTAAAGACGTTGTGGCGTTGGTCTCGCCTGCTAAAGCTCTTCTTCAAATAGTTTGATGAAAATGTAACTGTAGTGGAGACATGTTTGTTTGAAAGTCATAAAGTTTGTGACTTCTTCATTCTTTATTTGATGACGTAGTTTGTAGTAAAAAGTTGATGATTTCATTTGAGAGTTAAATGAAATGAAAGCTTCATTTGCTGATATGTTCTTTATAAATTATAAACAGAATCAGATATTCAAGAAGAAAATGAAATGGTTGCAAATGTGGTGACTTATGTTTGTGGAGAAATTGTTAAATGACGTTTTATCTTCTCTTAAATGTTATTAAACGGTTACTTTAGTTTGAAAATTTTGTTACCTAACCGTTACATCATAATCCATAAATATAAAAGTGGGGTAAAATCATCTTTAAATTAGGTCACGTGACAGTCAGACAGAAATATGTGAATGGAAACTTAACGGAATAACCGTTCAGTCACATCCTTAAACTTAAGTAACGGTTCAGTCACGCAGAAAAAAAAATAATCTTTTAATCACACAGGTCAAAGATAATTAACTGTTGAGATAATTAACCCGTCTATTTTAAATATTAGATTTTATATGAAATATAATATGAAAAAACAGCTTTTATATAATTTTTTAAATTTTTAAAAGGATGTGATTATCATAGAAAAATATATCATCCAATACATCCCACAATTAGAGATACTTCTTCCAACATCCGAACCAGACGAGTATAGCTACCGACAACCAAGATATAGAAAGAAAATGCCATAGCTTTGCTTTGTAGCAAAACAGAAGATCACCCTGGAAATAAAGAGATCCCAGACGCAAAATACAACCTAGAGTGTAATGAGAAGACACGCAGACACTAAAGAAAGAACAAACCAACCACACTAATGTATATGACCAACTCTAGGCTGCATTGTTAGGTAGATCTGGTTTGTCGTCTGTGTCCATTGCTTCTTCTCTGTCAGCACCAGTGTCACCGGATTCACTGCTTTGTTGTTGCTGCTGCTGCTCTTCAGTGCTCTTAGTGGGGCTCGGAGGTACTTCAGGAGCAGCAGTTTTGGTCGGTTTCGGTTTCGGTTTCATCATGATCGGACGGCACAACCTGTTCATGAAATTGGACATCGTTCTGTTAGTCTAGCTCCTTACAGTAAAAAGTTTTCTACACTGCCTAATATCTTATGCAAGGAAAATGAATCAAGAATTCAATCTCTTTCTTGTCTCAACATCAATACCAGTGAACAAAGTAAAAGAGGGTATTTCTCTGCGTGGCCTAGAGATTCATCATGCAAAAATGGAAGCAGTGGGTCTAATGTTACCTCTCTAGGGCCTCAGATTTTTTTGTTACATCATCTGATAAAAGGACTGGATTAGCATGCTTGGGAAGGGACTCCTGCTGCTGCTGCTTCTCTCTCAACCAAGCCTCCGCCTCAACACATTCATCCAGGACCTGCATCAAAGCCATGTAAGAACACACACACACACACAAACACAAAGATTTGTTTTTAACCTCATTTGGCACAGAAAGGTGAAAACATTTATTGTATACCTTCTGTTTCTCAGCCAAATCAATGTGATCAAATTTAGGATCGGTCGACACAGCTGCATCCCTGTAGTTATTAATGCAGAAAGCAAGTTGGTTTATCACTGATTCCCTGTTTGAGTACTCCTTGAAACGCATTTCAATTGGGTCACCTTGCTGTACAAACACAAACCACCGGTCAGAAACTGAAGAAGCAGTGGAGTGTAGAAAATCATAAATGGTAGATACTACCTTCTTAAGTTCTTCGAGCTTTGCAACATACACTCCTTTTGTCTCGTCCTCGCCCTCATCATATAACCAGTCCTCAACCTCCTGAAGCTTGGCACTTAGCTGTTCCCTCTCTGAGTCAGCAACAAACTCATGGTACTTGTCATTGAGCTGAATACATACAATGACTGTTAGGTACAGGTATCATTGACAAAGGAGTTGAGAAAACTAAGGAAGTTATCTAAGTGAATAACAATACACCCACCTTGTTTCTCATTTCGTATACATATGATTCCACAGCATTCTTCTTGTCTTTGGTCTCTTCCATAACTCGATCCTGCAAAGCCATCTCAAATTCCTTCTCCACGGCCTTTTGTAGGTCCCCTGATGGCATTCCACCATAAACAGATTCTACAAAAGGAATGTTAGTTTTCTTCACTTTCTTTTTTGGAGCCTCGATCTGCATGGCAAGAACAACCTAAGTGATGAAACCATGAAAAAACTAACTGACCTAGTAAGAAGTAAAAATTCTTGAACCGGTGTTGCAGAATGAAATGGAACAATTATCGGAGAAGTTAAATTTCTTCATGATGTCAAAAAAGACCATCATCTAATGTTTTTATGTCTCGAGGCAGAGACAGCTGCAGTATACATATACTTTCTCTTGGAGTTAAACTATTCAACTCATCCTTAATCGATAAATTTCAGAGACCTCCCATGAGAGCTTATCCACTTCTACAAATCTATGGAATCTCAAGTTATATGACTTAAAACATTCACTTACCTTTGTGTCGGTTTCCATTTGGACAGGTTTATCACTAGATTCAGGAACACCATTGTCTGCTGTTACATTGGCGTCTTGCATGGCTGCATCGCCTTCATCAGTACTGGTTGCAGCACCAGCAGGAGGAGCTTCATCAGTATCCATCTTATTAGCTTCTGCTTCGCTTGTAACTGGGGCCTCAACCTCCTCTTCTTCCAGAAGCTGTATCAATTATTCATGATTATCAAGGAAACTGAAACCAGTGTAACAATTTTAACGTAATGCCAAAGGTTCTTGACTTACTGTTGCCGATTCAAGAGAAACAATCCCATGGCGATTGAGACGAGCTTTAACCTTAATTTTGGCCCGGTCACTCTTCATACTTTTGAAGGGACCAACCTTCAGAGAAGGAAACATCCAAAATTACCCAAGTCACATTCTATATACTTGGAGAAATTCAGTTATATAATTAAACAAGACAATCACAATAATTACCGTATAGGTGCTGATTTTTGCTGGGCCAGGCAGTTCATTTGCATCAGTATAGTGTACATCAATAGTAAACGTTTCTGATCTATAGAATGTCAATGCTTTGACACTGGGTATGGCATTTCCTCTCGGGAACACTAATGTGCTCTGATAATTCTCTGCTTGAGTTTCTGATGCAGCAACTTTCCAAGAAAGTGAGATTGAAAACGGGAAGCTCTCCTCCACCTAATTTTGAAAATAAAAAAGAAAACACTGTCATAAATAGATAAACATAAGACAATTAAAGTCTAGCACATTATTTAAGACAAGGATTTGCAAACACCACAATGTTGACGAGGGTTGCACAAAAAGAAGAGGCAGAACAAAGAAGCAATTACCTGAAAGTCTCGTACTTTGAATGTGGGACTCAAGATGGCACATTGAAGAGCACACCCCTTTGAAACACACTCACTAGCATTCATGGTGTATCTGAGTTCCTTCCCAAAGAATTCTGCAAGTATTTTTCGAATAGCAGGTACACGAGAGCCAGAGCCCACAACCTCTACCATGTGCACATTCTCAACTGTAAGTGCAGCATCTGCAAGAGCCTTCTCTAGAGGCCTCTTAACGCGCTCCAAGATTGGAGCACTGATCTGTTCAAACTCCTCTCTCTTGATAAATCCCTTAACATCCTTATCTTCCATTAGGCATTCTATGTTCAAAGGTGCCTCAGGGTTAGCACTGAGAACCTTCTTTAGCTTCTCACATGCTGCCCGAAGCCTGAGGCATGCTCTTGCGTTCTGCAAAACATCAATCTTGTACTCCTCTTTGAACTTTGCAGCAAAATGCTGGAAAAGGACCTCATCAAAGTCCCTTCCTCCCAAGTTCCGATCATAAGAATGGGCCAAAATCTTCAATTTCCCCTTCTTGAAGCCTGCAATGCAAACTTGCAAGCTCGAATGGCCAACATCAATGAATGCAACATTCAACAGATCATTCTCGGGCAAATCAGTCTTGTAAATACCATAAGCCAAAGCAGTTGCAGTAGTTTCATGAATCAATTGCAGAGGATGCAACCCTGCAATGGTGGCCGCATCAAGAACAGCTCTTCTCTGGAGATCGGTGAAGTAAACTGGAATTCCTATGCAGCAATCCACAACTGCTGCCTTCAAATTCTTCTCTGCTATGCCCTTAAGGTCTGAGAAGAGCATGCCCAGAACCTGAGTTGGTGTGAATGTTTTCGATTCTCCTAAATACTTTACGTGTATCATCGGATACCCATCAGGACCTTCTGTGACGAGAAAAGGAAATGATATGAGGTCCCTCTGCAACTCCGGATCGGAAAATTGACGGCCAATCAGTCGCTTTATTTGGGAGACGGCATTTTTAGGGTTCATCATCGTCGAGGCAGCACCTGCCGTCCCAATAAACCTCTGTTTTTCACCGAAACACACAATTGCTGGTGTTTCTCGCTTGGACTCATCGTTAAGCACAACATCAATTCCCCTTTGCCTTGCAACGGCAACAACACAACTCTCATTTCCGAAATCAAAACCGACAACGCTCATTATGGCCAATCAATCAACACCTAGAGGAAAAAAAAGTAGGAAAATTGCAATTAGAAAAAGGATCGCCCAGGCAAATCAAGTTACTACAGGGAATTGTATAAATCTATGAAGTGTAGTAGTCTACTGATCAAAGAACATTCTCAGAAATTCACCGATAAACAGTTTTTTTTGTCAAATCACAAGACCAAAAAGAGAACACCCAACCATGATTTGGCATGTGAGACTTGTGCAGGTGATCATGACCTGCTAAATGCATCACAAGAATGAAGTGCGTAGAAACCAAACACAAAACTGGTCGAATTCAGGATAACAATCTGCAAAAACGACTCATTCGCACAATTCAAAAGAACGAAACCAGAGAAAATACAAATTGGTCCATCAAATTCACTCTAACCTTAAACATTAAAAAAACGCACACCCTACATTTGCAGCCATATTCAGAACAGTAAACAAGACTGTACAAATCATGCTCATGCAAGTACCAACCAGTACAACATCAGCACAATGGGTTAGAGATCCGTCAAAATACCGGGGTGCACAACTGAGATAAGGCCATCTTGCTATAACTTGATCAAACGGAAATAGATGTTGAGGCAACTAATCATACCTGAAACGACTAGATCAAAAGAGAAGACTCTAGAGCGGAATTGCCTCGCAGAACGCAGCTTCTACAGAGACGAAGAAGAAGCAGGGGCCTCTTAATAGAGAGGGTGAAAGAAGAGGAGGTCTGTGGAATTTTCTAGGATCTTCTAGTTTAATGACTTTATATATATCTCGTCCGTCTCGGCGTTACAATTTTTATATTTTGACTGTGCTATTCAGTTATTAGAACCGGAGTCTATTCAGTTTGGTTTAATCAAAAGACCGAAATGCATGGTGATTTCGGTTGAATCGGTGTGAACTGTCTGATTTTTTAAAAAATTGGACGGTTTTCGATTCTAGTTTTTTTGTGGTTTTATTTTTTTTGTTAAACCGATCTACTGGTTCTCTTCGGATTAAAACGACTTTTTCAGTTCGGACAACAACTTCAACCGGTTCTCTTCAGCCGCAACCTTCAATTGATCGCTTCCACTAGCTGCTTGATTTGCGGCCACAAGAATTGAGCTTCATGGATCGACCGATTTTGCAGAAACCGAAGAATACCCATTACCCCATTCACCTGTCGGAGTCACCACTTTAACCAAAGGAACAATGTTTGAGGCAGCGGGGCCCGGGTGAATGTTAGAAACATTGGACGAGGTTATGACATGCTTGTCCTTGGAAACAATACCATATTTCACCTCTACACTGCTTAGCGATGGGCTCCCACTTGGTAGAGCTGGAAAATGAGTTTCACTGGCATGATTCGTTGCGTTAATTTCAAGTGGCTTACTATCATCCAAAGAAGCAATGAGGGGAACCGAAGTCCTCGGATCCCATCCAATCGAAGTAATTGTGCAATCTGGTTGTGGTGTCCAGTTCTGCTCCGGCACATAATCCAAACGGTCTTCCCCACTAACTTGTGTTTATCCATCTGCCACAGCCTCGACAAGCAAAAAATACTCAATTTTCTACTGTTTTGGGGCCGATTCGTGGTTTAGAGCCACCCGAGGAGGAGATTCAGCGACGTTGGCAGGAACATGGACTTAATGAGGATCGAGCTGAGCAAGAGAGACACTGTCAACGTTAGTGAATCCCAAACTTGGGACACAACCATTTAAGTTTTTTTTTTTTTTGCATGGTGAACCGGTCGGTCCGACCGAACAAACTGAGAACCTGTCATTCCACCAGTTCAAGAGTCGGCCCGGTTTGATAACACTGGTGCTAATACGTATATGAAATGATACCATAATTAAGTATAGGTCAGACACTTTGCGAATAAAAGTTAATTGGTACCCCCCCCCCCCCCCCCCCCCAAAAAAAAAAATGTACATGTTTGACGGAAATGGTTTTCCAATCCAAACGGGTGTTTTTGGTCCAACATGTGTTGAAAATGATGGTAATTGGTACCTTCGTTACTTTTTTGTTAAAAAAATCTGATAAATATTTTTCATATCTACCAAATTAATCAAATATTTTTGTAAATGTTACAATTAAACCCTACAAATTTATACTAATGTTTCAAACAAGCTCCGGGGGTTCCCTACCCTGGGTCGGACCCTGGATAGGGACCCCTGGTGTGTCTAGAATCGATTAAGGACTTGTTTGAAACATTATTGTAAGTTTGTAGGGTTTAATTGTAACATTTAGAAAAATATTTGATAAATTTTGCAAATATAAAAAATATTTACCGGAATTTTTTAACATAAAAGTAACGGACGTACCAATTACCATCATTTTCAAACGTATTAAACCATTAACCATAAAAAGAAATTTGTACACACATGTCAACTAATTTCAGACTAGTTGATCTTTGCAAGCTCTCCTGCCCAAGTAGGGCTGACGATGGTTAGGGTCTGGTACGGATATGATAAATACCATAACCATACCATATTTTTAAACCACATACCATAACCATAACCATTACGGGTACAATTTTCAATACCATAACCATTAAAATAAATGTGGTTATTAACCACGATTTTAACCGTATACCCATATTTATTCCACACATGTAATATAATAAAAGACCGAAAACTTTATTTTAAAAAATACATAAATCGTCAACAATAAAAATATATAAAACTAACTTCATGGTTATTTATTACATGTATGTCCAATAACTTCCATTATTTAGTATATATTAGTTTATTAATGATAAATAATTATTATATTTATATAATAACCATGAATATAACTCAAATGCCATAACCACAACCATAATCATTATGGGTAGAAAATTCATTACCATAACTGTACTGTACCATAATGGTACGGTTAACCATATTAAACAGTAACAGTTATAGGCATGGTTATGAGTTTTTCAAATCAACATTGTCGCAACATTGTCGGCCCCGTGCCGAATTGAAAAAGGCCCATTTTATTTTCAAACCCAACGCTTATGTGATTCTTCCTCGGTCGGAATCAATCCAATTCATTCCCTTCTTCGGTCCTACTGCCGCCGATGACCGTTCGTCATGGCACGCCGGCAACTTTTATCCTCCATTTCTGCTTCAGGCTCGAGGTCTCTTCGACTTCATCCACAGTGTATCCGATCCTTCGCCGCAGCACCATCTTCAAGCGTCCGCGAGTTCTCGGCCGTCCTCAACCACCCTGACTGGCGACTTCGCATGGAGTCCTTCGGTATGGTGGAGAAGCTCGATCCAGACCTCGTTCAGTCCGTGCTGTTGGAAAACAAGCTGTCCAGCGACCCCGAACGCCTTGTTGGTTTCCTCAATTGGTCCAAGACTGTCATGGCTGCGCCCAACAACTTCCATTCCTTCTCCATATTGGCCGTCATTCTCTGCAACGCAAAGCTTTATGGTGTAGCGAAAGTCGTAGTTGAGCAATTGGTCGACATGCGGAAACCAGTGTCTCAGGTGCTCGACTCTATCATCACAGGTTACAGAGATTGTAGCTGCACAGGAAATGAAATTGTCCAGGTTTTGATTAGTGTCTATAAGAAGAAAGGTTGGTTGAATGAAGCATGCTCTGTCTTTCGGGGGGGTTTCAAGGAGGAAGGGTTACAATTGCCAAGTCTTGAATTTTGCAATTCGTTTCTGAGGGATTTGGTGAGAGCCAATCGAATTGACTTGTTCTGGAAGGTGTTTGAAGCCATGTCCGAGACTAAGGTTGTTCCTGATGTTTACACTTATACAAATATGATTTCTGCTCATTGTAAGGGAGGTGATCTTCAGGCTGCCAAAAAGAGTCTATTCGACATGGAGAAGGAGGGTTGCACCCCTAATGTCTTCGCTTACACTGCATTGATGGACGGGTGCTGCAAAGCAGGTGAAGTCACGGAGGCGCTCAGAATCAAAGATCAAATGTCTGCTCGTGGGATAAAATCATCAACTATCACCTATAACATCCTTATAAGTGGTCTATGCAGAACCGGTGATATGTTAAAGGCAATCGATTTGTTCAGAGAGATGACAGCGTCAAGAGAAACAAACCCAGATAGTGAAACCTACACTGCATTGATCGTGGGATACTGCCGGATCAAAGATTTGGCCAAGGCTAAGGATCTATTGACTCAAATGAAAAGTAGAAATTTGCTTCCCACGGTTTTCACTTACAATGCAATAATAAATGGTATGTGCGTCAGTGGTGATCTTGATGGAGCTAACGATCTTTTGGAAGTGATGTTCTCGAGTGGTTTAAGGCCAAATGCAGTTATCTTCACTAATATAATCAAATGGTGCATCGATTGTGGTAAATTTGAGGATGTAAAGAACATTTTGAACAAAATGAGAGAAAGAGGGATACCTCCTGATAATTTTTGCTACAATTCTCTCATAATCGGCCTGTGCAAAGCTAACAAGATGGACGAAGCAGCTCCTTACATGGTTGAGATGTCAGAGAAGGGGCTAAACCCTAACACATACACTTTTGGAGCGTTGATCGGTGGCTATAGCAGGAATGGTAAAATGCAGGATGCTGATAGGTACTTCAAGGAGATGCTAAGCCGTGGGGTGGCCCCTAATGATGTCATCTACAAAGCTATGGTCAACGGACACTGTAAAGAAGGGAACACTGCCAAAGCCTTTTCGATATTTAAATTAATGCTTGAGAAAAGATATCTCGCAGATGTGCAAGCTTACAGCGTGCTGGTCCAGGGTCTTGCGAAGAATGGAAGAATTGAAGAAGCCATGGGGGTCTTTTCTGATCTCAAAGAGAAGGGTTTTGCAGGTGATGTTTTCACTTACACCTCACTGATTTCCAGCTTCTGTAAATTGAACAAAATTGAAACTGCTATCCAACTCTTTGAATGTATGGTCCAAAATGGAACCACTCCTAACGTGGTCACTTACAATGTCTTGATTAATGGTCTGTGCAAGTCGGATGACATTGAGAGGGCTAGAAACCTGTTGGATGAAGCTTTGGTGAAAGGTTTGGTTCCGAATGCAGTAACATATGCTACTATAATTGATGGATACTGCAAGTGTGGAGATTTATCCGAGGGGTTTCAGCTACTTGATGAAATGACAGAGAAGGGTGTCCAACCCGATAGCTTCATTTATACCTCACTTGTTGATGGGTGCTTGAAAGAAGGTAAAGTGGAGAAAGCTCTGTCCTTGGCTCAGGAGATGGTAGTCAAGGGTTTTGCTTACATATCGCCTTTCAATGTCTTAATTGATGGATTCTTGAAGTTAGGGAAACTAATGGAAGCCAATAAGGTACTGGAATTCATGGTGTCTAAGAACATCGAACCCAACCACGTCACCTACACAATCCTCATTGATTATCTATGCAAGGAAGGGATGATATCGGAGGCCGAAGATCAGTTTGCAGAAATGCAGAGGAAAAATCTGACACCAAATATTTTGACTTTTACTTGTCTAATAAATGGCTATATGAGGTTAAGAAATCATGCCCCTAAGGTGATTGCCCTTTACGAGGAGATGATTAGGAGGGGTATTGAGCCGGATGAAGTGACCTACAGGATTTTGGTTGATGTGCACTGCAAAGAAGGTAATGTGGGGAAAGCGATTGAGTTGGTGAATCAAATGATAGACAAAGGTTTTGTGTTGGGTGGCCAGGGACATGATTCTTTCATTACTGCAGTACTTGGGGACAACAGTCTAGAAGCTTTGTTTGGTGAATCCGGGCAGCATGATACGGTTGTACCAAGTTCGGCCACATGCCGCATGATTTTGCAAGGTTTGGTCAAAAAAGGGAATATCAAGAAAGCAACAAGAGCACTTGGGAGGATGATCGAGCTCAGTTGGGTTCCAGCGACTACTAGTGGTGGTCTAAATGAGTTCTTAAAGGAAGTAGATAGAGGTGTTGTAGAAATTAATATGAAAGAGAAAGAGTGAGAAGATTGATAACATTGGTCGGCCATAAGGCCTAACCACATGTAGGGTTGAGTGATTTCAGGTACCTTCTAATTTGAGGGTTCCTTGGAACTTAGTCAGTATAATACATGATATTTAAATTTAGAATCGGAAACGACCAGTTTGATTTTGAGATCGGAACATATCTAGAACTTTTTTATTTTTTTTTGTCTAAAAATTATTGTACAAACGGTTTTGGGTACCCATATTATGTAATATTGCAAAATGTATTTTTTTTTCCATGAAAACTGTTGTTCTTGGAGTTACCACTTGGTTCTTTGAGATTTTCCAAGACGGAGGCTACCGAAGAATAAGGCACTAGAAAGGATTGAAGCTACTGAAGATCAAGGCACTATCTGCTTTGTGTTGTTAGGCATCACCACCTTCCACTGGAAAACAAGATAAACATTTCCACAAAACAACAAAATTAACATTTCCACAAAACAAAAGGATTATACAATATTTCAACAATCATAAAACAACAACAAACGATCATAAAATGTATTTTAATTCAAAAGATTATCCGAAAGACAACTCGAGTCATGGAAAACAAATTCTTCCTTCACCTTCAAACTTATTTCTTCATGTATCAATATTTTTCACGTTCTCCATAATGCCACTAAGATCTATGAAAAAAGAACAAAAAAAATATGTTAATACCATGTGATATAAAAAACAAAATGAAGTAAATAAGTCATGAATATATTTTTCATCATCTTCCATGTACTCTTTAATTGTAATAGGCAATGAGGATCTTCTGAGCCAATCTTGAGTACAAATTAAAGTTTTCACAAGATTCACGCTAAGTGAACTACGAAACTGAATAACTCTTTAATAGTTGATTCATGGTGGGGCATAACAACGAGTGGGAAGAAAACGCAGTGGAAGAGCTGGAAGACACTTACCCGCGCCAAACCGGTTGGAGGCCTAGGGTTCCGAGAACTACAAACGTTCAACATTGCACTCCTAACCAAGATGGCAGCTCGTGTGCTCAACGAACCAGATGCACTATGAGTTCGCATGCTGCAGGGACTCTATTTCCCGAGCTGCACTTTCCTGAAGGAGACACGAGGTGGAAGACCATCATGAGGATGGAGCAGCATACTAGCCAGGAGAGACGTTCTCACAAGAGAGGGTTTGTGGACTATCGAAACGGGAGATGACATCCGGGTGTTCAAGGACCCATGAGTATACACGAAGGAAGGATTCAAGGTGGACAATGGACCGACATGAGGTGATTACGAGGAGATCAAAGTCAACGAACTTATCAACCCGGAAAAACAATGGCACGCAAAGAAGGTACGAGCAACAGTGTTCAATGTCGATGCAGGCTTAATCCTAGATATGCCGATTCCGGGAGAAAGAGGCAAGGACAAGATCATATGGCCTCAAACGAAAGAAGAAACACCACAAATCATGTCGATTTACCATAAGCTGACCGAACAACAACAACTCCCCGACACAAGCCAAGACGGAACAAGGATACAATGTGTGGGAACATATATGGAAGTCCAATGCTCTACCGAAAGTAAAGAACTTCATGTGGCGACTAATGGCAAATACACTGTCTGTCAACCACAACATGCAGGGGAGAGGGATGACTACCAAACCGAAATACCCAGTCTGCAGGGAGAACGAAACGAGGGAGCACATGGTGTTTGAATGCAGGTGGACGGAACCAATTTGGTTTGGACTACTTGGGTTGAGAACGAATGGAACACAACAGACAACCATGACCGAATGGATAGAGGAAAGAGCATCAGAACCGGGAACACAGGGGAGAACTCAGGCTGAAAGGTAGACACTATGCTAAACAATATGCTGCCACATATGGAAGACAATATATAAGAAAGTCTTCGAAGGAAAACACCCATCGCCAGCAGCTGCCGTGGAAGAGATCATGAAATTAATAGAAGAGCTAAGGAGGGTATGCCAGCCACGGAGCCAGCCACGACCGGAACAACCAAGGCAGGCGTGGGAGAAACCGGATCAAAGCCCGACCAAAATAATCTGCGATGCCTCGTGGTGTGCTCAAACCAAATCGACAGGTATGAGAATAGTGGCGAGAGACAAAGACGGAGCGATCATCGGTGGGATGAACCGTAAGCTAAGTAGCCATGATGTGTTCACAGTGGAGGTGATGGCAATACATGAAGGGTTAAGGTTGGCAATTGGGAAATGATAGACCAACATAATAATAGAGTCAGATTCGCACGTAGTGATCCAACATATAATAGGGGGATCGACGCAGTGGCGAATTAAGGCAATAGTTTCAAACATCAAAGCGCTTGCATCTCAAATAGAGAAAGTACAATGGAAATCTATCTCAAGGACAACAAACGAATGCGCGAATTGGATAGCTAAACAGTCACGACTGGGTGTGAGTCTAATCGATTGGGTCAACCGACCCACTCCCATTATTTTATCTCCTATCGAAGGATTGTAATCCCGAACTTTAGTGACTTTGTCATGACAATTTATTTCATCAAATAAAGTGTTTATGTCGACAAAAAAAAACTATGAAATTGATCAAGTACACAACATGATGTGCTAAATGCTGATTCAGATGCTACAGTAGATATCGAAATTGCTAAACTGTCTCTTGTCATCATATCAAGCACCTTATACACTGTTTTATTTTCTTTCCAGCAATTCAGTAAATCAATACCCTTTTTAGTATCCTTTTCACATTTCTCTTCAATATACCTCTCTAAGTCACTTTGGGATGTCATATCAGCATCCACATCATTCTGCTTATTAAACCATTCTCTTATCTTTGATGGATCCATACTATCAATAAGAGGAATACCACCACCATCACTATCATCACATGGTTCAAAAGTATCAACACCATCAAAAAGAGCATCCTTCGCCTCTAAAGAATTTATGTTTTTTTCATAAAAAACATAGAGACGGTCTAAACCATGTTTGTAACTATCAAGGGATCACGGCAGATCAACCCACAACAATATTCAACATACTTCAACTTATGTTGAGGATCTAATATGGCAACAATCAAAACCATGACATTTGTTTTCTCTATTTTTTCGTAATACTTGTCAAACTTCTCTCTCATTTTCCTAGCCATTGACTTGAGATTGTAATTAGCATCATTTTCCCAACTATTCAAAGTTGCACGTATGCTTACAATTTCATCAAAATAATTATAAGAAGTTACATACAAACTTCCTGAAATTCTCTTGGTAGCTACATAAAAGTTCTTCAAGAACAATGTCAATATTCTCGCATTCTCCCAATCCTCAATAGTAGGAACATTACCATCAAGTTCCTTCACAAAACCTACTTCATCATCATCTTCATACCTTAAGAATGTTTGTCTAAATTTAAGTACAACTTCATGTTAGGATCAAACAACTCAATCTAATGAAGAAAACACTTAGGATTGAGAAAGAAAAACTCAGTTTTTCTAGAGAGGAAAGGAAGGTAAGCAAAATCAGATTTCTTGTGGTAACACCCAAGTGGGTAACCTCCACACGGTTTAGAAGATATTATTCATGACGGTTACTGTTACAAAATATGTATACATGGAGAAATACAGTACAGTATAGTATAGCCTATGAACCGCGAGACGCGTACATTAATACATAATCTACCATTACATATTGATCAGACTACAATACCTAACACTTCAAGCATAAGAAATGTAGAATTTCACCTAGTAGTGACATCAAGACAAATAGACCCTTTAAATATGATTCCTTACTTTTTTATGCATTCTTCAAATATCTTACTCTAAGAGGAAAACTTCTAACATACTTTACCGCATTACGAATGCGATCAATTGATTCATTGATTTCTCTTAATACATCCTTCACAATCAAGTTCAATATATCATATGCATATCTCACATGAAAAAATTCACCACCTAAGATAAGTAGACTTTTCAACTTAGTTTTCAAATACCCAACAACCACATCATTAGATGATGCATTGTTTATTGTTAGTGTGGATATATTATTTGTTATCCCAAAACCAAGAATGCATTGCTCCACCATCTTACCAATATCTTTGCCTTTATGAAAAAGCCTAAAGTGGATAACACAGAGAAGCTTAGAGAGATGCCGAAAGTGGAGAGCACAACGGAAGGCTGGGCCGCTGGAGTGAAAGTCGTGCGGTGCAGGAGTGGACATAGGCTTAACTTGTAGTCGTAGGGAAGTAAGAAGCACTGAAGCGACAAATGTATTCTATGGAAAAACAAATTAGGATTTTTAACTTTATATATATATATATATATCTGGTTCCGATTAGTTTAGGGTACACGGGTATTCGAACCGGAATCGAATAAATAGGCTCTTGGATTTTTTCCCCCTGAAACCTACCCTATTTTTAAAATTTCTACCCAGGACCTACCCTAAGTGTCGGTTCCAGATAGATTCTGGGTCCAAATGGGTAATTTGTTCACCCCTAAGCACATGTTATAGAAATTATTATTGAATGTCTTTTTGCACTACTGAATACAAAGCGAGACTCCTCTACATATAGTATGAGGAGATAAGAAACTATAATAAAGGATAGTAACAAATCTAATCTAATATCTATAAGATAAAATATTAACAAATCAATCTAATATCTAAGACAAAATATTATCCTAACATGTAATTATCTCCAATAGATGTGGTTGCTAGTGCTGCAGGGGTCTCAGCAGCTTAGCTTGGTGATTCTATTGCAGAGACGAGATGGCTAGCAGACTCTTTTCAAGGGTACCTAGATTGTATCACGTCGAATTAAATGGATGAAAAAGCGGGGGAAGTGGCATGATTTTATTATTAGCATAGAGTGTATTATAATTAAGAAAGACAAATGGATCAACCATTTATGAGGAAAAAGCCTTGTTGCTTGGAGAATATAAGATAAAGTGATTGGTTGAGCATGGATTCATTTGCCTGGACTTGATGAGACCTGGCCAATTATGAAGCTTCTAAATCTATTTTTGATATCAGCATCCAAATCCAAGGGGAAAAAGGAGTAGAGAAGACAGTGTATATAATAAAATCAAGACAAAAACAATGGTCTTCCTCATTTCATGAAGCTTCCTTAATGTAGAATCAGTAACAATTATAATTAAAAAAAAAAAAAAACGGAGGCTAAAAGCCCCAGTATACATAACAAGAAATGCTACTAGAAAAGGAGTTTTTAAAACTTTAAAGGATGAGATTTGACAGAGTCCATACAAAAGACAAATTATAGAAAACATGCCAAATCCCTTTCTTAATGCACAACGGTTCGTAGCTATAGCGTAATGTAGCTAAGCAAATTCTACGCGATGTACCGAGGAAATCCTTGACCGCAGAGTAGCAAAATTCCAAACCTCAAACTGACCCAGGTGCATCAGATTTGTCTGTCTCTATCGGCTCCTCTGATGGGTGTAGGTGTTCATGGGAACAACCATGTTTGCAGTCGGAACGCTACGGCTCTTCAGAGCCCTGAGGCTGAGGGGTTAGGGATGATGCCTCAGGAGCAGTTGGTTTGGCAGACTTTGATTTCATCATTATCGGACAGCAGAAACTGGAGAAAGATACGCCTATCAGTTATTTTGAACAAATTATGGAGAAAATAGGAAACTTATTTTCAAAGAGGATGCTTAATTAACTCATTCAGAGAATAAAAGAGCTAAAGTATGCAAGTCAGATTTATGAATGTTTTGGGAGAGATCTTCAAAGTAGAAAAATCACAAATATGGATTATTTTTTCAATACATGATAATACATTTTAGGCAATGCTAATAGGTGAACGTCAATGAAGGAGAAAAACAACGAAACCTGTCGAGAGCCTCCGCTTTTTTCGTGACATCAACATAGAAGAGAATTGGATATTGACATGCTTGGGAAACAAGTTGTTGCTACTTCTCTCTTAACCAAACCTCCGCCTGAACACGTTCATTCAGGACCTGACAAAACAATTGTACATATCTGTTTATTGTGGTAATGAAATATTATATTGTGGATAGTGTAATTGATAAATATGATCTCAATGGATCGAGAAAAAAATAATGAATTTATATTATAATTTACATAAATTAACAAATTTACTAAAAAAAATCAAGGGATTGTCTTTTAAAAATAATTAAATAAAATAATTAAAAACGTTTTTTAAATTTTTAATTAATTAAATTTAAGTTTTTATTATTCTGTTTTTTTTTTAAAATTAATTGATACAAATTAAATGTTTTAAATATTAAAGGGTTAAATACCAAGGAGCTATCTGAACTTTAAACGTTTTGCAACGAGCTACCTGAACTTTAAAAATTCAAAACGGACTATCTCAACTTTGAAGAAGATGCAAATAGCTATCTCCGTCCAATTTCCGATGACTTTCCAACGAATTTTCGACGAATTTCCGTCAACAGTTGACGAAAAATTGGACGGAGATAGCTATTTGCACATTTTTCAAAGTTGAGGTAGCCCGTTTTGAATTTTCAAAGTTCAGATAGCTCGTTGCAAAACATCCAAAGTTCAGGTAGCTCATTGATATTTAACCCTATATTAAATATATACAAGAAGTGACAAATATATTATTTTACCACCTTCTATATCATTTCCATATCGAATTCCATCCATTATAGAAACAATAGAATTCCATCCTTATTCTATTCATTTTCATTACACACAAAAAAAGTTCATATTGTTGTATTCCTTATTCAGTTAATCCCCGAAAGAAACGCCCGTAAAACTAGACTGCTTAAGCTTTTATAAAGATCTTCTCCTACAAAGTGGTGGGAAATGAATTTCCCTTTAAGAAGATCATCCTTGAATTTTAAATATTACTGTTTTTTCATCCTCGAATTATGGACTTTTTCTAAAATCATCCTTCTGTTGATTTTTTGGATAAACACAGTCATTCAATTCAGTCAATGTCAATCCATGCAAACGTGGAGGCAATTCAAATTCCATGTAAATATCTCGGTTATTATTATTTTATCTAGTTGTTAGATCGGATTTTTTGGAGAAAAATAAACAAAAGTATTAACGAGTCACGGAATTCGGAATTCGGATTAGTTTATCCTAAACAAAAGAACATATAAATATTATTCCTAAATAATTTTTTATCCGAATTTTATTTGAAATTATATATTAAAAATCTATAATATATGCATTTCTGGATTAGTTTATAATCTATATATAAAAAATTATATGTTCTTAGATTTTTTTTTAGATTTATAGGAATATAGATCAATAGTCTATAAATCAAACAAAAGAAAAACATATACATTATTTAATTACTATACTTCAAATTATAAAATATTATAATCTTAGAGTGAGTGGATTGGAGATTGTTTTCTCTGAAATATACCTCAAAATAAAAGTAAATACTGAAATATCCTCACTTTTTAAACAAATGCACATGTATACCTACCCGTGAATGTCATTTGCGGGTAGGAATATTGAAAAAAGTACTCGCGAATGGCATTCATGATTGAAAGTTTATTGTTAGTTTCAACCGTGAATGACATTCACACGTGAGTCGTTATACAGACACACAGACCCCCTGCGAATGCCATTATGTGATTTTTATCATTTCCCCCGTCTGCCGTCGTCGCTTCCTGCCTCCCTCCAAACGTGACCGCCAACGTCGCCGACTCTGCCGCTGCCCTTGCTGGCGACGTCGACGCTCCACAAGCCCGAATTAAGGTTCAATCCGACCTTTTTTTAATTTTTGATTGTAATTAGTTATAAGTGTTCTTTAGAATTTTTAATGTGTATAATTGATGAATTGTTATGTGTTTTGTTTGATTTGTAATGTATTGTTTGAATAATTGATCCTAGGGACGATGTAGACGAAGAGGAGGTTGTGCCCCCAGTCCAGTTTGAACCACACGGAAACCCGTTGTTGGTTAGTGATATTTAGTTCATCTTAAATATTTATTTTGTTATTACTACTAGTTGGTAATTCTACATTTAACAAATGAGAATTATCTGTCATATGACCAAAATGAGTAAAACGTTGTTGAATAGTGCAACATGGAGTCAAAAGAAGCATGATGAGGAGTTGATTGAACATTCTCTCTACTCCTATGAGATAACTGGTGAGATAGAACAATACGAACAACTAATGAACCAATCAGTGACATCGAGTGAGGATGAAGAACTACCCGACATTAGGTTTAATGATCCAGATTTGTAACCACCGGTTACGCAAGACATACAACCTGCTCAGGAACAAAGTGGATATGATAGACCCAATAAGATTAGAAATAATAGAGCGGTACAGAGGGTGGTAGAAGGCATAGTTATTAGAAATGGATCGGGTTTCGAACCAGTAACGATACCGATTTCCGGTTCATACGGTTTGACCGTCAAATCCACTATTTTCTTCTTTTTCATTTTCCTGTCATCACCTTCTCTGCAAATCTAGTCTTCTTCTCCTTCAAGCCTTCCTCCTCCCTCTTCTCTGGCCCCTTCTCCCCCCCCCTATCGCCACCCATTCGCCGCCCGCCTCTTTTGTTGTTCGCCTCCCCTCTCCTAGCCCCACCTCCATTCTAACTGCTCCTTCTCCGTCTATTCCTACATCCTCTCTTTCTTATCCTTTTTCTTCTTCATGAATTGCAGAATTGGTTAAGTACCAAACAACCAGAACATTGAAAACCCTAGATCGAAGATGACGACGATGGAATATATAGCAAGGATCCTTCCTCGGTAGGATAAGCATCTGACGCAATCAAGTCATTGCCATGGACGGAAACCACGAACAAGACATCGAGATCTGTTAGAAGAACATCGATGATTGCTTCTCCAACTTCCTTTCGTCACTGTCTCTCACACCACGCTCCACCCCAGAGACTTTCCTCTATGTTAGAAGATATAAAGCTGTTAGAATAGAGCAGTTATGATATAGCCGTTAGAAGATATATCTGTTAGAAATATGGCAGTTAGACAAATACAGTTGTTAGGACTAGTGTATAAATAGACACCTTACATGTACCGAAAAAACAGATTGACAATGTACAATTCTCTATTCAATCCAACCTCCAATCCAATCTCAATCTCAATTCAATCCAATACAATCCAACATGGAATGAAGTCACCAACACTGATGGAATGAAGTCACCAACATGGAATCCAATACATTCCAGCAGGCATGAGCAACTAAGAGGCCACCAACACTGACAGAGGTGGCAATAGAGAGGTCGAGAGAGGAACCTTCGGTCGGGCATCCGTGGGTAACTTCAACGCTACCTCTTATCCATGGAATGAACGAGAGAGTTGCGGGAGGCCACCATCAGCGGCAACCGTAGAGGACCAAAGGAGCTGCCATGAACCGAAGGATATTTTTCAATTCTCCGAAGAACGAAGAAGCATCAACGAAGAAGCATAGAGAGAGGATCTGCAGTAGACACGAATGGAGCAGTAGAAGAATAGAAAAAGAAAAGGAAGTAATAGTGATGTTTGACAATAATGGTGTTGGTAGGACCACCTTTATTAAAGGTGAATGATGTCGGTCGGTAGGACCACTTCTGTCTTTTTTGTAAATGAAAAAAAAAGGTCAACAAAAGAAAGAAAAAAACGCACTCCTTGAGTACTGAATGTTGTGCAAGTTGAACATTGAAAATTCCATCGCTCAACTTGAGAGGGTGTGTCAACAACAACAAAAGAACAACAGAGCAACCCTAGCTCTGATAGGGCCACATCAAATTCAGAGTAGCTCTAGCTTCCCTAGTGTACGACAACAACAACAGAGCAACCCTGACTCCGATAGGGTACAACAACAACAGAGCAACCCTGACTCCAATATGGTACAACCACTACAAGAAACTCGAGCATAGACGTCGGTAAAAAATCGTTGATAAAGGCATAAATACCGTTGTTAACTTTTAACAACGACGAGATCTTCGTGACAGTAGCCCCCGTCGTTAAAGGTTTATAGGTCGACAATTTGCTATTGTCAAAGGCTTGCCGCTGTTAACATGACACTCCCCACTTCGCCTTTACAGCGGCATCAGGTTGTTACTAAACACAGATGAAAGGCGACAACGGTATGTTGAAATGTTAGCTCACATTTAGTGATGAAAATTTTATGTCGTAGAAGTAGTGTTTTAGACACGATTTCTAGTTGCTACCTTTGATAAGAAACAATTTCCATTAACTATGTCGTAAAAAAGGTAAATCTACGATAGGATTACAACTGTGACGATACCTATGTTATTAACGTTCACGACATTTGTAGTCAATTCGATTAATTGCTATATGATATGAACTACACAATACATTTTAAAAAATATAATATATTATTGATGAAAGTATATATATACATCATAATAAACATCTAAACTACAAACTTACAATAAATTTGAATGTAAATACATAGTTTCTACATCTGATGAAGACCTAAAACTAATATTTTTTTATACTTGAGATGGTAATGAATCTGAAATGCTAGGACCTTATTATCTGTAGGGAGCTTGAAGTTAGACTGCCTTACAAAAATGGGTGTTGAACTGCAATCATCACTTTTACTCTTAGGCACAGCGTTCTCTGACTAGCAACCACCCATTGTGCATATTCATCCTGTAAGCATATATACACAGAAAATCCTATTGAACAACATTGCAGAGAAAATAAAACTGAAAAGAAAAGAAAATGTTAGCTAAGTTCACAACCTTTTCCAGCAGGTGATGCTAGATGCCTCAAACGATCAGCTTCAGTGAGGTCATAGGCATGAGCTGCTAATGCAAGCAACGCAGACTGCAAAGCATTTGGACAAGTAAGTGAGTTTTCCATAATCAGCAAAACCTCAGAAAGATTTAAAAAAGTAGAATGTAAATTGTAACCTCACCTTTTTGGGAGAGACCAAAAAATCTGCATATTTAGGTAAAGCTGTCTCAAAGTGCAGGCTGGGAATGGAGGCGGCAATGCACTTCCACTAAGTGGAGTACCATCCTCGTCATATGTATGGATGGAGAAATAAGTATTCGGAGATAAACCTAATACATCCAGTGTTTCATCCACGGTTTCTGGCAGGTTCTCACAGAAAACACCAACAAGATCTAGTCTCATATATGGAAGACAACAAAATTAAGAATCTCAGCATCTCAGGTTCCTCTATTTTACATTTACGACTCATCATTCCTTCAGTGGAAAACTTACGATATTCCTGTGCTAGCAATGTCAAATTCCAAATGGGTGCAAGAACGGTCAGATTCAGGAGTATGAAGCTCCTTTTTCACTGCAACATCATCCCTTAAAGATGTAAGAACATACAAAGTTAAAAATCAAGAGAGTTTAACGTCTACACCAATGTCCAAATCATTTAGTAGCAGTACCTGTGTGGATGTTGAGCATCAACAACTGCATGACCATTTGTATAGCTCAAGCTCTTGTCAAGGATTCGTGTATCAGCAGCACCATGGAAGACAACACGGTATTCTGATATGGGTTCAGTATAAGGTGTAGATACATCCATATCATCCTTATCTAGAAGCAGCTGATCCAGCTTTGGCCACAACAGCTCGCGCCTTCATAATAACCGTCAAAATAAATTTCAAGATCTTACAAGGTATCAATGATGATAAAAATTTGGTGCTTATTGTCACTATAGAGGACAACAGTAAGGATTCTACAATACCAGGCAGTAAAGTCATCTTCGATACACTGGTCATCGTCTCCAAGACCCACTGGAACAAGACGTTTTCCACCTTCCTCAACTAGTTGACGGTGACTCTTTACTTCTTGAGGGTCCACTTTTGTTTGAATGGCCAAAGTTTCCTTATTTCGAATATGGCGTCGCATTTCATGGACATAACAATTGTGCGTCGCTGGTTGATCTCCCTTCACCACTCCAATTCCATGAGGTGTTGGTAATTTTAGCAACTAATGGTAAGTGGAATGGGTCATTCTATTGGGATTTAAAGTTTAACGCCCCAAAATGGCGTTGTATAATGCATGAGCGTCGACTACAATGAAGGTGACATCCAAAGTCAATGACCTCCATCCTTCACCCAAGTACACCGAAAGGGTGATAGCCCCTACCAGGTATATAGTATGCGAGGCGAATCCCATGAGGGGAAATTTGACATTTTCCAAGTCTTTCTCTTTCTTTCCCATTCTCTTCAAGGCGTCCAGAAACAAGACATTTGTCGAACTCCCCGAATCGACCAACGCCCTCTTCACATCATATACATCGATCTCCGTCGTAATTACGAGGGCGTCATAATGATGTGAAGTGACGTGCCCCATCTTTTTTTCTGAGAAGGAGATGACCACTTCTTCTTCTACCCTAAGGCGCTTCCCGACCTTATACGTTCCCGATATTTGAGAGGCATATACCTCCCGAGCGGCGCCTGTATCTTCGCAAGAGGCAAAACCACCACTTATTACATTGAGGGTTCCTCTCTTGGACATGGATCCCTCACGATTCTTCTTAGGCGAATCCTTCCTTTCCCTTCTAGGGCTCCTACTCCTTTCACGGCGCGCCTTTCAATTTCTTTCATCACACGGATGACTGCCCTTGTGGCAGTCATCCGTGTGATGCCTTTTGCAACGATGGTAACGATAGTATTGATTGAGATTGTTACCCATGAGTGCATCGCCTTTTCGCGGCGGTGAAGACGTCGCTAAATCCTTCTTTTCCATATCTCCATGAATCACAGAGATGTCTGATTCAAAGGTGTAAAATTCTCGAATACTTCTCGGTTTGGGCGCGGGATAAACGGGCAACGCTTATCATCATGCCCTGATTTCGAGGGGCCTTGATCCGCCTTTTTTCCTTCTTAAGCCTCCTTTTTAGAGACCTCTTTATTCGTCTTTCCCCCTTCCTTCGATATATCCAAGTCTACGTAAGACTTAACACGCGCCGCCATCTCTTGCACCATATTAATAGGGATAATGCTCAAACTTTCATACAAAGTCGAACCTTTTGAATCCAACGCTTTTACGAAAGTGTGAATAGTATCCCCTTCTGTGATCGCTTGGTCGATTTCAACTAGTTCTTTGTTGAACCTACTGTAGAAATCATCCAAGCTTTCATCGCGTTTATGTTTCAAGTGGTCCAAAATTCCTACGCTATTTAGGAGTTGGCGTCCTCCCATGTACTATACAGTGAATATTTCCTTAAGATCTCCCTAGGATCTAACCGACGCCTTAGGGAGATCAAAAAACCAATGTGACGCCTCCCAACGTGGTCGGAAACAGGAGCGCAAAATGGTTGTCATCATTTCTTCGTCCCAACAAGGAAACTTCGTGTCTGTGAATATGCTCGACTGGGACGACTTATCCTCTATAATAGTCGATCTGAGGTGTCTGAACATGAGACAACACAGTGACCAACAACATATCTTGGGAGAACGGGTGTGACACTCTATCCCGCAGACGAGGCATGACTCTACCCTTTTGTTCCTTCATCTTTTGGGAAACAAGATCCTCGAGCTCCTCCCTGGTCATTATGCCAGGGGATGAGCCATTGTCGCCCCAGTGCCTGCAGTGGCGGAGCTCACAGGGAGCTGGGTTGGCTGGGGAGCCATTTGTGGCACTGGTGGATTATGGGGCCTGAATGTGTCTTCTTCCATCATACATGCGTCTTCTTCCTGAGTTGCTCGGTCCACTACTCTTTGCTCCCTTCTGTCAATGAGCTCATCAAGGGTTGTCATAAACGTTGGTGCCAAGACGACTTCTGGAGTGATCTCCACTCGAGGCGACGCCGTTTCCGCGGAGGATGCAATACGATAATGTGTCGGCCTGGTGGCCTCAGGCTCAAGCTTCGTTTTGTTGGGACAGCAGGCTGCTGCCTAGGGGGTACATCTTGGAGAGACACGCCTGGGGCAGGCTGACTGAGCTGGATAGGCTGGGACGACATAAAGTCTGACAATCTCAAGTGTTGATGGAGGCTTTGGAGTGAGTCCTCTTCGATAGCCTCCCGATTATTGATCTTTTCTCGAGTAGTAGGGAAATCATAGCTGATTTCATCCAAGTATTCCCACAGACGGCGCCAATGTGTTGGATCACGGTACACGATTTCTTCTTTCTTCTGGTCGCTCCAAGCTGTTGGATCATAGTTGATGACCTGCACGAAAGGAAAACCAGGGGAATTCCCGTTGTTTCCCCTCCGATGATAAATTCAGTCGAAAGTTCGTTGAAAATGGAGGAATGCAAAGCAATATAGTGGGTGGAGGGAGTAAATGGCAGTTATTGTGCAAATGAGGTAGGTGGAGGGTATACCCCTTTTACCAGGACCATGGTTGAGTCAAATCCTTCCCTGGTTATTTGAGTTGACTCTAAGGCGAGCGGACCATGGTTGACATAGGTAATGATATGGGGTAGGACCAGGGACGAAGCCAGAAAAAGTATCGAGTGGGGGCAAATATTAGTGGGGGCAAATATATGATTCAATAGGGCTAAATTGAAAATTATTGTATTTTTTAGGGTAAAATTTACACATAACTAAAAGTTGAGGGGGGGCAAATGCCCCCTCCCTAGGCCTCACATGGCTTTGTCCCTGGGTAGGACAGCTACCCTAGTGTAGTGTGTCATTCTTGTCAATTTGATCATTATCTTGCCATAAATTGTCGAACTAGGCTATAGGGGTGTAGGCGTTTATACTAGGATACTCATTAAGTGTTCTAACATCATTTAATCCTCGTACTTTCATGTCTAGTACTTAGGAGAGAATCAATTGTGGTTGGCGCATCCAACATGCATATCACGAAAAGGGCGACGCCACATAGGTAAGTACAGACCGATGCCTTTAATCCTTGTTGGTCAAGACCCGACTGGTCTTGGGCCGGATGCGAAAAGACCCATAACCCATCAAGTATTATAATTATTTATTATTCTAATGTGTGTACTTTTTATGCATATACCTCGAATTCTAAGATTAACTCGTATTTTGATTCCAAAATGTTAAGTTTGAACGTAAGAGATTCGTGATAAGTGGATTACCATAGAAGCAATGCAATTACATGTTCTACAACATCTATCTATCTATCTATATTTTATCGATGTATTTATATTATATATATATATATACACTAGATATATGATCCGCGACTTGCATAGTAAGTTAAATATATTATATTTTATTTAGTTTAAATTATATTTTATAATAAGGAAAATATTAAATTTATAAAATAATTATATATATATATATATACATATTAGTTATGAAATATCAAATATAGAGTTTTTTTAATAATCTATATATAATTTTATATTCGTCATGATTAATGTGTTGATTTTGAAAGTTATAGCACTAACAAAATAATTTATTAATGGAGAAAATTATTGAAAAATATCATTTAAATAAATATATTTTTAAGTTTTTTTTAATGTTAAAGTTAATTAGGTTATTAGAAATTAAAATTTCACAGACACACAAATATATATTTGAGCATTGGATATCATATTATATTAACAAATAAATAATTTATTTGAATAATTATATTTATTAATTATGATATTATGTGTTAATTTAAAATAATTTTCAGCATAGTAATAATAAATTTGTATGTTTACATGTTACTTTGATGTTTGAAGGTTAGATGTTATTTAGTGTTTTTTTCTTAAAAAATTATTAATATTTTTATAGTTAAGTTCAACATAATTTGTGATGTATTTAAATTTTTGTATAAATATACTGATGTTTTTCTGGCAAATATATATATATGTATTCATTAAGCATTTATCTATGAAATGTTTTCTAATTGTTTAAATTGAAAGTATTTTTAGTATATACATTAAAAGTTGTATAAACATTTACTAATATGTTGTTAATGCATTCTCTTCAACTTAGTTTTTGTATTCTTTATTATTATTGTGTATTTTGAATGAATATTTAATTGAATTTACGTATTTTAATAATTCTAACTACTCTACCTTGATAGTAATTATTACATATGTTCTCTATTAAGTATCAACATATAAAAAAATATATATCTTAAAAAAATCAGTAATGATAATTATAATTTTGGTTCGTATGATAACATTTATATTTAAAACATACTCATAAATAAATTTATGTAATTTACTATTTTTAATTCGAAGTTTTAATATATTGAAATTAATAAAACCCTAATGAATTAATTTTGAATTACAACCCTAAACCGAGTTTTTTTAGAAAGTATTCACTTTCGAATTTTTTTTTGAAAAAGTGTATATCGAAAAAAAAAATTTAGGAAAGTATGTATACGCGCGTCGCGCCTATTGCAGTAGGCGCGACCCTGGGGTGCGCCTATTGCAGTAGGCGCGACCCTGGGGTGCGCCTATTGCAGTAGGCGCGACCCTGGGGTGCGCCTATTGCAGAATTTTTTTTTCCACGAAAACACCGGTCTATCAGAACCCGCGTTAATTTTAAGTTTGCTTAGGAGATAATTGCGTACATGAATTTGAATTGTATTGGTTAGTCGTACGGTGAGGACAGAAGAAAGCTGATCCCCTTCCAATGGTTAGGAAAGGTCTTGGATCAAGAGGACAGAAGATCAATTTGTTAACAAAACACGGAGATGATCAAGAGGACAGAAGATCAATTTGTTAACAAACCACGGAGATGATCAAGAGGACAGAAGATCAATTTGTTAACAAACCACTGAGATGATCAAGAGGACAGAAGATCAATTTGTTAACAAACCACTGAGATGATCAAGAGGACAGAAGATCAATCGCGGAGATGAGTTAAATTCACTGGTTTTCCTCCTAAATAGAAATTGAGAGATAGTCTCACGCGTTGCTTTATCTCAGTATTCACAGGTCCAAATTTCTCTACGCTAGTCGTACCAAATTCCTCCATGTATGCTTTTTCAAATTTTTTTTCTACTATGCTTACTTTTTGAAAAACATCTGATTTTGAGTCTGCTTATGGTTTTCCTCCTACATAGAAATTGAGAGATAGTCTCTCCAATAAAGAAGAAAGGAAGTTCTAAGAAGTTAAATACTTTAGGTTCCTGTCCTAAATTTTCCAACTTGTTCTGAACAACATCCGCGAGGTCAAACATTGAAACAAAGTTGTTTATTCACAAGTTTCTGAATGAGACTTTTCTTCAAATACACTAGCTAGTTTGACATTTTCAGGAATTACTGCTGCAAAAGAGCTCTTTGGGGTTACTTTAGGTTCCTGTCCTAAATTTTCCAACTTGTTCTGAACAACATCCGCGAGGTAAAACACTGAAACAAAGTTGTTTATTCACAAGTTTCTGAATTAGACTTTTCTTCAAATACACTAGCCAGTTTGACATTTTCAGGAGGAAAACCATTTCTTCTTAGAACTTCCTTTCTTCTTTACTGGAGACAGTATCTCTCAATTTCTATTTAGGAGGAAAACCATAAGCAGGCTCAAACTCAGATAAAAAGCTATAGTCATTGGAGAAGCTTTACAAGATATTCGGAAGATGTTGAGTCAAAGATGTACGTCTCTCTAGTCTGGTTAGTGTTAATGTGTTATGCTTATGCTTTAACAATGTTAGTATCTAAACTTCACATTTTTAGAGAACCAGTCGAGAGGCAAGAGTGGAAACCCCAAAAAGCTATTTTGGGGCAGTAACTCCTGAAAATGTCAAACTGGCTAGTGTATTTGAAGAAAAGTCTCATTCAGAAACTTGTGAATAAACAACTTTGTTTCAGTGTTTTACCTCGCGGATGTTGTTCAGAACAAGTTGGAAAATTTAGGACAGGAACCTAACGTATTTAACTTCTTATAACTTCCTTTCTTCTTTATTGGAGAGACTATCTCTCAATTTCTATGTAGGAGGAAAACCATAAGCAGACTCAAAATCAACGTGGTTTCTGATAGACCGTTGCTTCCACCTGTGAATACTGAGATAAAGCAACGCGTGAGACTATCTCTCAATTTCTATTTAGGAGGAAAACCATAAGCAGACTTAAAATCAACGTGGTTTCTGATAGATCGGTGTTTTCGTGAAGAAAAAAAAAAAGAATTTGTGCAATATGCGCACCCCTGGGTCGCGCCTATTGAATAGGCGCAACGCGCGTATACATACTTTCCTAAAAAAAAAATTCGATATACACTTTTTCAAATATTTTTTCTAAAGTGTTATTTTTTGAAAAAAATCCCCTAAACCCTACAAGTATAGATTTGTGAATAAAATATATTAAAGATCCATAATTATTAATAGATTTTTAATTAAAAAATGAAGAAAACTAAGCTTGAAAAAAAAGTGAAAATATTGACTAATTGATTTGTAATAAATGTGATAAATTAAAACGTTTTTTAAGATTTAATGTGGTATTTTTGAACAATTTTAAACTATCCATATATATAAAAATATGATGTCACATAGATAATTGTAATATACAATTTAGGTGGAATATATAATTCCTTAGAAAATTTTATTTTGCTTACTTGTCAACATTATATACATCGTAACCAAATTATATATATGAATAGATAGATTATGGCAAACAATTTATATTATAGTGTGGGAAACAACCATATGTAATGTAACGTTAAGCTCTGTACTTCTTTCTTTCTTTCTCATTTGGTTACCGGACTACTATCCATTATAGGCATATCAAGTCAAACTTAATTTATATATATATCAATATTATTTTATGTTGGAATCAAGACTAAAGGACATGCATGATCGAAACACGACAATAACGGAAGTTGCTGCTGCTGCTGCTGCCTGGGCCACACTTGGAGTCCATTGCCTGCCCTTCCTAATTCCTATCATATCCATACTACAATAATATACATGACCATATATATATATTCTATAGATAGAATGATAGATAGATGATGATACACAATAGTCCTACGATACCTACCACACGCTCATATGGAGATACAAAAATGGAGTACTTTCACTAGTTAGTCCATTTATTTACAATGTGTAACAATTTTGACTCACAATAGATTCATCCTTCGTATTCAGTAGAATCTCACATGATATTTTAACCTGCACAATAAAAAAATAGTTTAAAATGATTTTTAAAAAAACAGCTATTTATATTTATATTATTTAATTTTTCAGAAGTACAAATTTACTAATTAAAGACCATTTTTCTCGTTAAGAAAAAACTGTTATACATTATTGCAGATTTTATATTTCTATCATTTCGTATGTAGAATTGGTAAGAATAGAAGATTATATTTCTATCATTTCACTGAGGTTCGTCCGTTTTGTTACCTTCAAAGGGAACCCAAGAAACAAGAGCCCAAGCTGGCCATCAACCGCCGTGACGGTATCCAGCGGGATGGTCCCCTTGGCCAAGTCCTCAAGAACCCTTACGACGTCGTGCATCACCTCGACACCGTCAAACTCCAGCTCAGCATCCACGTAGGACCAACCCAGCGCCCTCACGTGACCGTGCTCCGACCTCACGTGACCCAGAGTCTTCCCTCTGTACCCGACCTCCACGTCCAGCGTCTCGTAGTCCATTGTGTAGACGTCGGCGTTGGAAACCTTCACCTTCACCACCATCGAGATGTCGATCATTGGCCGCGGCTTCGTTCTCACCTTGATGTGCTTTATGTTTAGCCGCACGATCTCCACGTCGGGGCCCGAAGGCCACGCGGCGTAGCCCAGGCCCGATACGATGAGGAGTACGGCGGCGCAGATCATGCGGAGGCGTGAGTAGCGATGCAGCGATGGGATTCTGATGGAGGTCATTGAGACATCCGACGGAATGGGAGTGTAGTAGAGCGGCGAAGGAGGGACAGTGGGCTTAGTGGGTTCCATGGCGGGAAACCAGTTGGAGGGGAGTGGAGAGAGAGAGGAGAAACGTCGAATTGAAATCAAAATGTTCTCCTTTTTGTTGTGGTGGGTGGGTTCTGATTTCGTCGTAGCGTCCTGCAACGAAGGTTCGTAATCTGCTGGTACATTTTTGTTTTGGTGCGTTTAATCCATTGTTCTGTATACACAATTGAGACTTGTTGAATTGCAAGCATTTGCCTTCTTATTCTTGTTTCCATTATTCAAAGAAGATACTTGGCATGTAAGGAAAATGTCACTTCATCCTCCATTCTCCATCATACATGCATGTAGAATGTTTTGGATGTATAATCTTTGTAGTTCGAGTTCGTAATTTTCTTTCGTATTTACACATAATAATTGCAATAAGTTTGAGTTTGAGGAATATGAAATTAATTGCAGGACATAATCTACGAAGGACTGTGAATTTATCTCAGACATCAAAAGTTCTGCTTTCTTGTCACCCTTAAACCAAATAAAGAATGCTGTTTTGTTTCCCTGTAGTAATATTGAACCGAACTCAAATGAAAGACCGCGAATGATGTTGTATTAGCATTTGCTGCCTTATTCTTGTTACCATTATTCATAGCATGTTCTTCATATGAACTCTATGTTTCTGACATCACACGATATAACTAATCATTTGGTGCGCTTCAAAGAAGATCCTTTTGTGGAAGGAAAATATCTATTCATTCCAGATACATACAACACAGTGTTTAAACTTTAAGGGTGTAGTCTGTGGATATGTATTCTATAAATCAAGCATGTTTTGTTATTTACTCAAGAAATTACGGTATGTTAGAGTTTTTGAATTATGAACTGAAGCAATAACAAGAAATGAACGCTGGATTCGAGGAATTATGAATTTGAGACATCATATCATGAGTTCCATTGCTTGTTGCAATACTCTAGTATCAAAGTAAGAGAAGTTGTTCCAGTGTAGTGCAGCATTGAACAAGGCCTTGCATTGCTTTTCCATGGATTCAACAAGATGGTTGGGCCCATAAGGAGCCAGAGATGAAGCCAGTGTAGAAACTAAGGCTACCAAATCAGATACTAGAGTAGACTGGAGTACAATGTTTAGAACTGTGTAATTGTATGAACTGTAACTTTCACATTAACATTATCAGTAAATTACATGTCTACTTATACTACAAACTGTCTGATTATTCTAATACAAGTGTTGATTATTCTATTACAAGTGTATACATATTATATCATAAGTCTTCTTGATATTCGGTTGAGTGGGAGGCAAACAGAACGGTTATGTTCTGGACATCCCGTGCTCATGCCTCACGCCAGGTATGGTCTTCTGCTCCACTTCTGGTTTGCTGTCCATGCTTAGTGTTGTTTATTGTTAACACATGTTCAACACTCCCCCGCAATCTGAATAGTGGGGTCTCCAATATTTAGCTTGTACAAAACTCGCTGAAAACTCGATCCGTTTATCGCCTTGGTAAGTATGTCTGCGAGTTGGTCCTCCGAGCGAACAAATGGAATCACAATCGTTCCATCTTCTAGCTTCTCCTTTAAGAAATGCCGATCAATTTCAACATGTTTGGGGCGGTCATGTTGAACCGGCTTCTCTGAGATACTTATCGCTGCACGGTTATCACATAATATCTTACAGGGTTCCTGGATGGGAAAACCGATCTCTGAATAGGTGCTACCACCTTCTACTTCTTGCTTTTTCAGGTGATCAGGTTTCCTCCAACTCTAGCAAAATATCTGGACGTTGATCTTCGGTCTATCGGATTTCCTGCCCAATCCGCGTCTGTGTATACTTCTACCTTCAGGTGACCATTGTTCTGGAACAATATTCCACTTCCTGGTGAACCTTTTAAGTAGCGAAGCGTCCTGATTGCGGCCTCCATGTGGTCTGCCTGCGACTTGTGCATGAACTGACTTAACACCCCTACTGCATATGCAATATCTGGTTGGGTGTGTGACAGATAGATCAATTTCCCGACTAGATGCTGATATCGGGTTTGATCTGTCAACTTAGCTTCTTCTATTATCCGGAGCCCATGATTTGGTACGATCGATGTCTCTGCTGTCTTGCAGTCCATTAGACCTGTTTCCACTAATAAGTCTAAAATATATTTTCTTTGTGATATGAAAATACCTGCCTTAGACCGTATGACTTCAATTCCCAAGAAGTACTTGAGTTCCCCCAAGTCTTTCATCTCGAACTCTTGAAAGAGATTTTTCCTTAGAAGGATCATCTCTTCCGTATCATCACATGTAATAATCATATCATAAACATATATAATTAAACAGGTTACTAGGCCTCCTTGTTTCTTGAAGAACAAGGTATGATCTGCGTTGCTCTGTCTATAGCCATATTTCTTCATAGCTAAAGTAAATCTTCCAAACCATGCCCTGGGTGACTGTCTAAGCCCATACAAAGCTTTCTTCAGTTTGCATACGGTCGACCCCTGAAACCCTGTCGAGAACCCTGGTGGTGGGTCCATGTAAACTTCCTCTTCTAGATCACCATGTAAGAATGCGTTTTTTACATCAAACTGATGTAGAGCCCAGTTTTTGTTATCTGCTATGGAAAACAGGACTCTTATAGTATCAATTCTAGCTACAGGGGAGAAAGTCTCTAAGTAATCAATACCGTAGGTTTGAGTATACCCTTTCGCCACCAGTCGTGCTTTGTACCTCTCTACCGTCCCGTCTGCCCTATGTTTGACGGTGAACACCCATCTGCATCCAACCGCTCTCTTCCCATATGGAAGGTCACACTTTTCCCACGTTTGACTTTTCTCTAAGGCCTCCATTTCTACTTGCATTGCACGTCTCCATTCTGAGTGTTTGACTGCTGAATCCACTGTACTTGGTATGTGCTAAGCATATACTGCAGCAGCAAATGCGTGTGCCACTGGTGACAAGCTCCCCCTGGCCAGGTTTGCTATTGGATATCGACTTGCCTTTGGGCTATACTCTGGTTCATATCGTATGGGTGGGACCCCTCTGTTTCTCCTGGCTGGTAGTACGTAATGCTCCTGTACTGGAGATTCTTCTAAACAATTAGAATTATCATTACAAGGAGTTATAGTGGTAGGATTACTAACCTCAGGAATCTCAATCGGGTTTGACATTGGTCGAATAGCTGAATCATTTGAGATCTGTATTATTCTGGGAGTCAGCGCCCCTGTGGCTCCACCAACTGGGTCTTTTGGGACTATCTCAGACAACATTGGTGTAGTTACCGTGGTTAAAATCAACCAATCTAATGGACTATCATCATTATTACTCTCCCCCTGGACATGAGATTGAGTAGGGTAGTAAAATTCTGTTTCTAGAAACGTACAATCCATCGTAACATACATACGATTGGTTTTAGGGTTAAAACAGCGATAGCCTTTCTGATGAATTCCATACCCGACAAACACACATTTGACCGAACACTGGTCAAATTTGGACCGATCTGTCTTTGGAATATGAACAAAGACCGAGCATCCAAAGATGTGTGGTGGAAGTGTTAAGGCTGTGGGAACACTCATATGACTGGAAATGATTTGTAAGGATGTCTGAAACTTAATTGCCATAGTGGGTAGACGATTATGAAGATAGACTGAAGTTGCTACAACTTCAGGCCAGAATGAATTTGGAACCTTAGACTCCAGCATTACTGCTCTTGTCATTTCTAACAGGTGTCGATTTTTCCTTTCTGCTACCCCATTCTGTTGAGGTGTATGGGGACAAGATGTCTGGTGTATAATGCCCTCATTTTTAAGGAATTGTTGGAGTGGAAAATTAACAAATTCTCCACCATTATCAGACCTAAGCACGTGAATTTGCCTATTATACTGGGTTTTGACAAGTTTAGTGAATTCTACAAATTTAGTAAAAACTTCGGATTTATGCTTAATAAAATAAACCCATGTTATTCTTGAATAATCATCGATAAACAAGACAAAATATCTAAAGTCAGTATTCAACATACAAGTTCCATTATTTGGAGTTGGTCCCCAAACATCTGAGTGAATTAATGAAAACACAGATTTGGCTCTAGATTCAGACATGGAATACGACTGTCTATGACTTTTAGCAAAAATACAGGTTTCACACGGAATCTCTTGATTTGACTGAAATAAAGCTGGAAATAATTTATGAAGGTACCCCGCATAAGGATGACCCAACCGTCGGTGCCACAACCACTGTTGTCTGCTGACTGTCCCGTGATCCAGTATAGCAGTTCCGTGTTGGGTTACTTCTTCCACAAAATACAGGCCCTGACGTTCAACTCCACGTCCAATAACCTTCCCCGACTGGATATCCTGTAATAAGCAGAAAGTCGGATACATCAGTACCATACAGTTTAGCTCTTTAGTTACATGACTAATAGAAAGTAACTTGCATGCTAAGCTAGGTACGTAAAGACAGTTTTTTAATTTAATATCTGAAGAGATATTAATGGTTCTTGCTCCTTGAACCGGTAGTAGTTCTCCATTTGCTGTCTGAATCATTTCTCTCCGGGATATTGACTGGTCGACAAAATCGGTTTTGTCAAAGGTCATACTATCGGTGGCTCCGCAATCGAAGATCCACTGTCCACCTTTCTAATATGTAATATCCTGAGCAATAAATGTTTTACCAATTGTAGTATTCTGTTCTACAATTGCATTATTCTTGGAACAAGAGTTATCGGGTTTTAAACACGACTTATAAAAATCAGAATTAAACTGTAATAAACCAAAAGAACCAGAGCTGGACCGCCAGGGGTAGGAGGGTAATTTAAACCCTCCTAACCCTATACCTTGCTCGGTTCCAGCAGACCTCCCGGCCGCAGCCTCCATTTGAATGTTGTGTTCTCTCTGTGCTAGGGTTAGGTCTGCTGCCACAGCCGCCGCACCCCGTGGCCTGGCCTCCTCCGGTGGAGCTAACTGGTACGGTGGAGCTTGGAGGCTGTCGGTCCTCTCGTTGCTGCTCCGATGGTGGTCTGGCCACCCAAGGTATGCTTTTATGTTGTTCTCCTCTTCGGGTTGGGCTCGGTTCGCCGTGGCTGCAGACCCGAGCGACTCGGTTCCCTTCCAAGCACCATCGCGGTTCATCGCCGCCGTGGCCTGGTTGCCGGAGCCGTGCGCATCCCGTCGTTGGCTCTTCCAGCCCTCGGGAAAGCCGATGAGCTGGTAGCACTCGGCCCTCCCGTGGCGCATCTTGCCGCAGTGACTACACCGGATAGTTTTCCGGTCGACGCCGCCGCCGCCCTTTGTCGGCTTGCCCCTTCCGGTGAAAGCTGGTGGCTTGGAGGCGCCTCCGGATCTGGTTGCTGGTCCTTCCTCCGAGAAGTACCTGGCCGAGAGCCCTGACCCGAGCTCAAGTGCTCCTGGTTCGTTTTTCCTTGTGTGCCCCATGACTGATTTCCGGTCGCGTTCCGTCCGGATTGCTGCATACGCGGCTTCTACCTCCGGAAGTGGATTGCACCGGAGCAGGTCCCGTTTTTCGCTATCATATTCATCATTTACTGCATGTAAAAATTGATAGAGCTTAGCCTCAGCTCTCTTCGTGTTCCAAATCTGGATGTCCTGTGGGCATTTCATGGGATTCGGATCCCTGACTTCAATTTTCCTCCACAGGCTTTGCATTTTGCTGTATAACGTTTCTAAGGATTCGTTTCCCTGTTTGATATTGTTAGTTTTAATAATCAAATCAAACAATTGTATACCGTCCTTGCCTTTGCTATACGTTGCTGCTAACTCGTTCCACAAGTCCCTTGCAGTTGGAAATTCAGCGTATTGATGGACCAGATCGGGCACCATATTGTCCAACATCCATGAGCACCACGATCAGGTCGTCCTGCTCCTACTGTGCGTATGTTGGATCATTTGGCTGAGGTGGTGCCGGAACACCCGTCAGATGGTGCAGTTTTCCCTGTTCGCCAATTTTCAGTCGGATGAGCCTTGCCCACAGGGAGTGGTTGTTTTCGTTTAATTTGAGACTTAGGTTGATGGTTGACATAATGGAATGACTTCGTATATTGTTTGACTGTGGCAGGGATGAGAGCATTGCCGCCCATTGAGCCACCATCGACTCATTCGCTGAGCCAGGCTCGTTGGTGCGGGTAGTACTGTCAGCTTCTGATTCTGCCATTGACTGAGGTATGATTCGATGACTTGGTAGATGATGATCGCCGAGAAAGGTACCGATCACGTGATCGATTATTCCGGCTCTGATACCATGTAGAAACTAAGGCTACCAAATCAGATACTAAAGTAGAATGTTTAGAGATGTGTAATTGTATGAACTGTAACTTTCACATTAGCATTATCAGTAAATTACATGTCTACTTATACTACAAACTGTCTGATTATTCTAATACAAGTGTTGATTATTCTATTACAAGTGTATACATATTATATCATAAGTCTTCTTGATATTCGGTTGAGTGGGAGGCAGACAGAACGGTTCTGTTCTGGACATCCCATGCTCATGCCTCACGCCAGGTATGGTCTTCTGCTCCACTTCTGGTTTGCTGTCCATGCTTAGTGTTGTTTATTGTTAACACATGTTCAACAGCCAGGAATTTAAGAAGGGTTAAAATAAAATTTGACTTATAATCTGAAAACTCATTTCCCGATTGAAAAAATCTGACGAGTCTTTAGTTTTTATTTGAACTTCAATAACTGGGACTATCAGATTCTATACTTTTTCTCCAAGAGTAAACGATCTGTCTTTCTGAAGGGATCAGGTATAACTGACGTTTCAATAAGGTCAATTTTTGAATCTCAGAATGAAATCCTTATAATATATGGCAAAAAAAAAAGAAGGAATCAATCATTACATCTAAGTTTTGGTTTATAGTTGGTGATGTGAATACTGAATAGTGATGTCATCATGAGAAAGGAGACAAATTCAGGCAATGGCTTTGAGCCTGGCTTTGATGGTGGTTTGGCAACAAGAAAAATCTACCAGTCAACAAAAACTACCAGTCTCTTTTGCTCCTATGAGCTGGAAACAATTGTTTCTCTTTCACTCCACTTTTAATGACCGCTTCTGCGCTTCAGATTCAGACTCTCTTTTCACAGCTCAACATATCTTTACTCTCTGAAATCCCCTTAATCCAGAAATAAAACTTTCTGCAGTTCAGCTCCAATGGCAAGGCCTGTGAATAAGATTATAAATGCCAAGCTGGTAGGTATGTCTTATCCCTCTGTTCTTTCCCTTAATTAGCTTTCCTTGTCATAGCTTGCATTTCGTTGTGTAATAAGCACCCTGCACGATGTCGGGTTCTATAGATGCAGACCTTGATTGTTTGAGGAGGGTGACCCATATGCCATATACAAAGACCATGATCTGATGATTCTGTTAATGAATATCAAGCATGCCATGGGAGTACAAATGATTAATTGATGAACTATTGATTGAAGTTTACTTAACATTATTTTATTTTATCAGCAATCAAGAGAGGACAGAGGTCAAAGGTGTCCGAGAAATAAAACCTTAGGATAGCAAATCTTCTACTACTTTCAGTTTGATTTTCTATAGATGTGGACTACAAATTTCTATGTTCAAAGATCTATGAAACTTGCAAAATGTGACTACTTTAGCTTGACCATTACGTTTCCAAAACTGTCAAGTTAGATTCTTCGAATTACAGAGTAGCGTCTCTTGGTCATCTTGTGAATCTTGTGATTATTCTTGCTCTCTGACTAGAAAATTACGCGTCCAGCAAGTTAAGGCGGAATTTCATTTGTGCAAAACCCCATAGGAGTTGACGGTAACTCACTTGGTCATAGAATTTAATCCTGACCATCCATCCAAGATGTGAAATTTGTGTCTCAGGTTATTCTAGGGGACATGGGAACTGGGAAAACAAGTTTAGTGCTTAGATTTGTGAAAGGCAAATTCTATGATAACCAGGTCAGTTTTGATCATGCCTCATCGGTAATATTTTCTTAATGTATTTTCACCTCTCAAAATAAACTTTACTCTGAAAGCAGGAACCAACGATAGGGGCTGCATTTTTCACCCAGATATTGTCAGTACCTGAATCAACAGTAAAATTCGACATATGGGACACTGCAGGACAAGAACGGTACCACAGCTTGGCTCCAATGTACTACCGTGGCGCTGCAGCAGCAATTGTTGTTTATGACATATCAAGCTCGGTACTGTTTATTAATCATGAGTTCATGACAATTAATCAGAGTTGTGCTTTGAGTTTATATCAAAGTCGTGTTTCCCTCGGATCAGGACACATTTGCCCGAGCCAAAAAGTGGGTTCAGGAACTGCAAAAACAAGGTTAGTTTCTCCATTTTGATAATAAAGCCCAATGTTGGGATCTTTTATATTGATGATTTCTGGTTATTTTTTGTTAATCTTTCTACATTTGCACCCTATTGGTTGCTGCAAAAAAATGCGGAGGTTTGGTAGATCGATCGACTGTTTACTCTTGCTGATTGATTGTGTACTAGGAAATCAAAGTTTGGTGATGACATTGGTTGGAAACAAGTCGGACCTTGACTCAAAGAGAGAAGTGCAGAATCAGGTAAGTATATATTGGATTATATTTTTTCTCTCAAACTTCTGCCTATTCTTGTTTTGACTCAGTTTGTACTGCGCGATATTCCAAAGGATGCAGCGCAATTTGCTCAAGAAAATAGCATGTTCTTTGTTGAAACATCTGCAAAGACAGCACAGAATATCAACGATCTTTTCTACGAGATTGGTAATACTTTCAAACTGTAATACGTGTATCAAAATTTGATATTTTTTATATGGAACACGATTTCCATTTTCCACCAAACAAAAGACTCACCTTTTTGACTTCTTTTTTTTATAGCAAAGAGACTTGCAAGAGCCATTCCGTTGAAGACTAGCACAATCAGCTTAAACAGCGAAAAGCAAGAAACGAAGAGAAGACTGTTTTGTTGCCGCCTTGGCTGAGTGATCTGATACTTGGGATTTCGATTCTTCATCAGGTTCTTTCTTGTGCATGTATATATATATATATTAAACAATCTTACAGTATATGACATTCTCCTTGAACTATTTGTGTTCTATCTGGTGATTTCAACTGCAGAAATTGTTGTTTGATGTCACTTGATGTTAATCTATTACACATAAATTGCATCAGGATCTTACTTGCTGCCTGCCACCTGATGTATTTGTTCTCATGAAAGGTCTAGCTTTCAGTTTAGCAAGATAAGGTAGACAAAAAAGGGAAATTTGTCACTCCCCCTTAACTGTTGTATACATATTGTTAGCATCAACGTATTTTCATCAGTGTATTACCATGCCTGTATATACAATTCACGTTTCTCCACTCAGTTTTGCAATCCTTGCCGCGAGCTCCTCATACTCGGGCAACTTAGGATGGACATGGCCACCCCCCAACATCTCCGATTGCCCGAGCGATGAAGCACGATGATGCCTCTTCATCTGATCGTCTTCCTCTTCCACTTTTGTCTTCTCCTGCTCTAGCGAAACCACTTTCTTAGCCTCTGATGCCTTACTACCCTTCCACCACCATGAAGATGTCGGCTCCTCCGCCACCTCATATGGAGATTTCTTACTGCTGTAATGTGTTAACAGTCCGTCCAAAACCTTCTCTTCACCATCCACAACATCTGAAGAACTTGTCTCTGTTAGAGGTCTGGGCCGCCTCTGCCTCACCGATCGTGGCTTTGGCTTTGAGCTCGACTCGAGCTTTGGTTCTTTTCGATAAGGGGGAGGGATGTTTTTGTAGGAATAAGGTGGTTTCATTTTCGCCTCCTCCACTACTTCTTCTTCCCCTTTTTCTGTGTTCGGAGGTGGAATTTGATCTTCGACATCAATGGTTTCCTGAGATGATGACTCGCTACTAGCCAAATGATGCCTAAAGACATTTTGTGTTTCTTTTGGGTTGAGTTTTTCCCTCACTACAAATTTGTTCTCTGTGTCCAGGAGAGAATTGGGTTTTTCCCTGGGAACGTGCGCTTGGATACGCTCCTCTTCTTCTTCTTCATCTTCTCGAGTCTCTTGGACCTGTAAATTGTAGGTAGTTAAAACTAAAAATACAATATAATTAAAATTCAATTAAAAACACTCCTATGTATAATTAAGATAACCAAAATATCATCTTCTCTATTTGAACTGGCATTGAAGAATTCAACGTGCACTGTAATTTTATAATGTAACTTCACAATTTTGAAAAAAACAGCTTTATAATGTAGTGAAGATGATCTTTTCCCGTTTTCTTGGAGAACAAGAAAACTGCAAATAAATTTCCATACTTTAGAGACGTTGTTATAATCTTTTAAAATAAAGTTTTATAAAAGTTAAATGTCAAATATTGACTCAACTTTGATGTGTATAAAAAAGGCTAGCTTAATTGAATGATACTTATATGATATATAAAACTTTGTATATATAATATATATATATATGCTAGTAAAGATGATAAATATCTACTGCAAATCTAATTATAATATTCCAAAAGAATATATAATCATATATATAAAAAAAAAAAAAAATTGACAAACTTATTTATTAGTTTTTAATCAAATCACTTGCATAAATGAACCGTTCAATTATGTAAGTCAACTAATCATATATAGATCATTATCCTCGCCCCCGCCTTTTAAAGGCCTGGCCTAAACCCTCCCATTAATTCCATCTGTTTTCCTTGTTTTTAAACTTGTAATCATGAGTTTGAGAAAGATCTTACTGATTTCTGGGAAGTAGGAATCCGCTTTGGTGGTGGAGTCAAGAGTTTTTGCTCCAATGGCTTTGAGTCCCATTCAATGGAGAACTCCACCGCGATATCTCTCATCAACTGCACCTTCATCTCCTTGGATGGATGCTCCGGCCTCAGCCTTGATGCAAACTAATGATCGATCAAACAGAAGAAAGGAAACATTTTCAACTTCTAATGATGATAAAAGACTAAGAATTTACAATCGCATCTTCACCTCTTTATTTATGAAAATCTCAATCGATTTTCCGTATTTCTCGTAAAGTAAACTCCTGAGATTACGTAGTTCAGGTAAGTCCGCAAATCTTGCTGCAGCAAATGCTAGCGATGCAACCGCTTCTCTGCAGTCTTCAGGGCATTCACTAAGATAAATAAATAACATGAAAAGCAGCCTGGTCTCCAAATTTCTTATTGAATGAGTAAAAAGCTTACAGTAATCCTACCTTTGTTTAGTCATGTTGGAGAGATTATCTAAAACGCATTCGCAGAACTCTTCAATCAGTTTGTAACATCGAGTGATGTTCTGTTCAGCGAGCAATCCTTCAACCTATATATGAACAACAAGTGCGGATGTTCGTCGTTACACGACACCAACAGTCTAAACCAAAAACATCATAAAAATAGAATCTTTGCAACAAAAAATGGGGAAGGGAAAAGGCAGGATGGATTACCCTTCCATAAGCATTGGAATCAAGATCTTTCTTGAGAAGATCTGCAATGTCTTTCTTCAAGAACTTCAGCATCGCGTCGCGCTTCCTGTTTATCATCTCCAGACGCACCTTCGTCAGCTTTATAGCTGCCTTACTGCAGAAAAAGACGATACGTTACGTTCAGGCAAACTGATTCACGATCAAAGAGAGGTGAAAAATGATATATATATTTTTTTACTATCAATCTCACCATTTATTGTAAAACTTGGGTTTGAACAACCCTCCAAACATCTTGCAGTTTGCCATGGCGCGACAAAGTTTTAAGGTTTCTGCAGATTGGTCGATGATGAAGAAAGATGTTCCGAAATCGAAACTATTCGAGAAGAAAAAGAAAACTTTTTGTATATATATGCTTGGGAATGAAGGTGAAGGTATGGTTAGAATCCTATTGGAGAAGCCATCTCGAAAAAGGGTTTTAACCTTATTGTTTTCTTTTTGAGATTCTTGTACACCAAGTTAGGGTTAGAATCTGTCGAAGGAGCTGTAACGAAAAGAAGAACGAAAACAGAGAATTTGGAAGAGAGAGAGGGAGGTGGATGGTGGAAGAGAAGAAGAAATGCTGTCTCAGTCTGGACTTGAAGAAGAAAGGAATTGAAGGGGTTTTAGAGAAAGAAGACAGAATCCCAACAGCTTAAACTTGTAGAGAGAGAAACAAACAAAATTATATTTACTATTAAAGAGTTGATGATCTATAATGGGAATGAGAATATATAGCGTCGTAGAAAATTTAGTATTTTCCAAGAATATAAATAGATTATTGATTCTATTGGAAGGTCTATATTTTTTACTGAATTTTCTCATTCTAACTAATACGTATTTAATGGCCAAAAAAACAAAACTAATACGTATTTAAGATGGATTATAATTAAGTCTATCATCATATTCATATTTCATAACCCTACTCCATTAATATCGAAATTTTACTACTAACATTGTGAAATTAGACAACAGTAACTCTACCCGAATCTAAGTTACTATGAACAAAGAAGTCGCATCATTAGTGCAAAAATTATGTGAAACATGTCAAAAATTCTAACCAAAGATCGTACAAACGCCAACAAAATTGACTCCAATCCCAAACGATTGGTCATTCACCCAATGGAGTATTGCCTTCTTAAGATCCTTCCCTATTAGCACAGGGCAAAGTATTCAAATCATAGTAACGGTCAACTATTTCTCCAAATGAAGTCAAAGCCCTCGCGTCGAGCACTGAATTTCAGGTCATAAAATTCTTGAGGGGCAACATCTTCTATAGATACGTCCTTCTAAGGACCTTCATCAGCAATAAATAAACCTTAATTCTGCATAAAAGAGCTGCAATGATTCAATGAAGAATTACACATCGGACATCGCTTCAAATTACTACATCACTCGCAAACAAACGATCAAGTCGAGTTAGCCAATAAAGCAATCTTATGAGAGTTAAAGAAAAGAGTAACGCCCTTAGATGAAGTTGGGCAAATGAACTGATAATGTTCTCTAGACACTCAGAACGATACCAAAATAAGCTATAGAGAAAACATGCTTCAACCTCGTGTACAAGTCGAGAGTAGTCGCCCAAACAGAGATCGTCGTGGTCTCACGCAAAACCAAAAACTTCAATAAAACCACGAACAATGTGAAATGAATAACATATTTGAATCTAACTAGCGAGAAATGATGGGTATCAGAGGAAATGCATGGACGAATGGAGATAGTCATCACATGATACTTTAATCGCCGAGTCAGTGCTTGACAGACGTTGTGAGGGAGATGGGATTAAAATGAGGCGAAGTCACAAATTTGAAAACCAGAAACAAACTCTCAACAAAATGAGAAAGCATATACAAGATCATCGAAAATCACAACACCATGTTCATATTATTTGCAAAACCTAGGTGTGAAGCTGCCATGTCCATTCATTTAAAGAAATTATGCATACTGAATTAATAAAGTTTGTATTGAATCAATTATTACACGAGACCTATGAAAAACTAACACAAAGGTACAATGGAGATTTGATGACGATCACCAATTCTAAAATCTCAAGTGAAAACATTTAGGCAAAGGGTCAAATTGGTACTGATCAACTTAAAAATCGTTGTCCCCCATCCAAGCAAAACAAATTGAAAGACAGAAAAAGGGTTGAATAGAGACTAGTCGACTCACAAGTTCCCCTACCCCCATCTAAGCAACAAAATTGAAAGAATTGGGTAAATGGTTGAATAGGGACTAATTGATTTACAAGTCATCATCCCACCCTTCTTCAACATAAAGCTAAAAGACTTGGAAAAATGGTTAGAGAGGGACCAGTCGATTTACAGTCACCGACCTCATCCCCTAACCCAACCCAAGAAGCAAACAAAAGACTTAAGGATAGATAAAATTTCAGATCACTGTCCTCTGATTCAAGCAGTAAAAAAAACGAAGAAGATTGACCAAACCAACCCTCACAAATTACTCTTGGAGAGCCTACCTAAATTGAAGTTGTGAACAAAGTAGTGACTACAACAACAAAAAAAAAAGGAAACAAAGGGAAGATAGATAAGGAAATAATTGATATATTCTAATTGATATTACAGGTCAAGGAGATCCTGATCCTAACATCTGACAAATTTGTTCATGCAATTTTGGCACGCTCTTCCCAACACTCCCTCTTTGTTTGTTTAACTCAGAGGAACCTCATTCCAACATTGGCGTCGTTTATAAGAATTGTTCCAAAAGTCATAAATTGTTCAAGCCCCAATCGAAGAAAACATATCATGGATTAGACATCTCGAGCAACCTCATAAAACTGTGATTTACTAGCCACCTCAGAGAGTCACTCCTGAAACGGCTCCTCAACTAACAGGTCACAGTTTCCATGGGTCCAGCTCACCTTCGGCGAAGGTGCACCAGGGCACTCACGCGGGAGCCTTGACCCATCAACGACCACATACTCTCTGATGACTGAATTGAAGGGTATCAACGCAGGTTCAGCGACCCACCAACAACCATATGCATCGTCGGTCAACCCCTAGTACTCTTCACTACTCAAAGTCATTCCTCAAAATGTTGTCGAGGCTTACACTTTCTCACCTATGACTATAGTCGTGGTGGAAACCTTCCTGGACCAAGTGAAACGTCAAGCCTTTCATGTTAAATGGACTATTTTCCCACCACAATTGTGGGCAGATGACCCTATTCGGGAATGCAAGAGATCAAATTAGGCGTTTGAGTCACTCATTCCCCCGCCATCTGCTCATGCTTCTGGTAGCCTTGAAACTGATATCCACAGGTCCAATCCGTATGAGATCCCTTCGACGAATGTCTCCCAAGAGACTTCATGAAGCAACCAATCTCATCTCTTCACTATGAGGCAAGTAGATGAGTTGATCAATAAAAAGCTAAACGAATAATGAAGAGTCATCATGACCACCTTGCGCGACATGACCTCACAACTCTTCGTCAAAAGACGTGATCACAAGAGTTATCCCGGAGTACAAAGCCAGTGGTGATCTCGTCACTCATATCAATCGACACGAGGATTCTCTACTAAGAAAAATTAACAATGATGATAACTTCGTATTTCTATTTTCCTATACCATGGTTGGCACGTCATTCTCATGGTTATGTGGTTTTCCTACGTCATCCATCAGGTAATGGAAGGATCTCAGAACCCGCTTTCTGGAGCATTATATGGGCAAGCACCAACTACTGAGGAGTGGGATCAACCTGGAGGAGGTAAAGCAACCACCTGGTGGATCTCTAGCCAACTTCTACGAAAGATTCCCTAAGAACGTAAGCCACATCGATCGACGTGTGATAGACGAAGAGATAGTTTGAACCTTCTACAAAGGTTTGAACCTGACGAACAAGGCATCCAAGAATCTCCGTAATAGTTACCACATAGCACGGATAAAAACTTGGGTAAATTACCTGAGCAGTCACTTATGTTGGCACGTGTGACTGAACAGTTAAAACTTGCGCTGAACAGTTATTTATGATTCAAAATGTGACTGGACAATTAAAAAAAATTATACAAAAAAATGACTAAAATGCCCTTTAACTTATTTTCTTCATGTTCTTCATCTTTTTCCTCGATTCAAACTCGAAATCTGATTTTGAACACAGATTTACGCAAATCTGAGTTCGAATCAAACCTAGAACTCAGTTTCTCAGGTCAATTCGAACTCAGAAACGCAGAACTAAGTTCGATTTTGGGTTTGAATCGAGGAAGAACATGAAGAATAACAGTTTTATTGAGAAGGGTAAAATCGTCTTTGATCATTTAATCACATTTGTCAAACATATGTGATTGAATATGTCAAGTTTAACCAAAAAAACACATTTCTGAAACATATGCTACTGTTTAGCTACACAAAAAAAAAACATAAGTGACTATTTAGTCACATAGAGTCAACATAATTGATTGTTGAGGTGGTTTAGCCTAAAAGCTTTGGAGTGGAGAAATTGGCAATGAGAGTTAAATGTTTCATCGACCTATAGCGAGCCAATGCAGAGATCAAATGAGTAACTACATGCGTTTTTCCATACGCATCGACCATCCCGGAAGGACACAAATCATCTTTGGACATGTGACGGAACACAAGAGCATCAACTAGTATTTAACACTAAGTGCACATCTTTTATTTTTTACTTTATATGATACCTAGGGCTGGGCATGAACCGATTCGGCCCCGAACCGATTCAGAACCGAACATTTACCACATTTTAAAACCAGTACGGATTACCGTTCTAATTTTTGGCCGCTCCAAATTTTGGTCAATTTACCATACCTGTTCTGAACCGGTTCAAACACCGGTTCATACCCGGTTCGGCCGAACCTGTTCATACAAAAAAAAAAAAATTTGAGGTTCCAATTCAGCAAGCATCCAACTGAGATTACAATACAAACATAAATCCAACTGAGGTTCCAATACAAACATAAATCCATTACAAACAATCAAACATAATACTACACTTAAGACTTAACATTAGTTACACAAACGATGTTATTGACTTGAAATTACTCCTTGACCCTTGTCTTCTAAATTGAACTCTACAAAAGTAAACAAACATAAAGTAACAATACATAAATAGGAGTAAACTTTATCCAAACCATTGCAGATATTGTATCACTGAAAACAATAAAGTTCATATGTTGGTGTAGTTCTTTATTTTTTATTCATCATATGAACTGTAAAGTTGGAAGGGAAATGGCAAACTAGGATGATAAAGAACAGTAAGACAGATTGCTAGAAGTTCTGTTGGGCCAAGCCATCACAATGAAGTTCATGATGCATATATCTTCCAAAGTGGATTAAAACATATGAAGTGACTTACTGTAAACTGATCTGGACGTCGCTTGTCTGTTGCAAGGAATTGCAAACGCATAGTTGCAATTTTCTCGTATTCAATTCGCAACACATAGCATATCCAGAATGTAAATACATAAGCCATCACAATGTGAGTCCAAAATCTGCAGCGTATATTAACAAATACATCAATCTGTAAGTGAATCAAAAGAAAATTTCTGAACATAAAGCTTGATTAACTGAACGGTCTATATGGAATAGCTCATAGCCTCTCAGCAAAATGACTGAGTTGAACAACAAAGATTAATCCTTGAAAGCAGTGTCAGATATTAGTAAGTTCACAAAGAAAAGGAAGGGCAAGAATTATAAACAATCATTGCCATTAACTGATTTAGGGAAGACGTAGAGACCTTTAGTATTGATCTGAGATTTGGTTTCCATAGCTTACATCTGAGTAGAAACTACTGTCAACATTGGCACAATCAATTAACAAATTGGATTACACTTCTTTTTGCCCTCGATTCCATCCCATTCCACCGTTATTGTGGATTGTGATTGCGTGGCACACCCAGACTGCTCTGAAGATGTCGATGACAACTGTGGCCATTATGCACGCGTTAAAGCGACCCTCTGTGTTGCAGTTTAGCATCGCAGTGAATCCATGGCTGATCTGTGTCGATTTGATAGCGTCGTTCATCTCCTGGTATGATGAAATTAGGTATGAGACAAATGAACTGAACTGATGAAATTAGGTATGCAGCACGAAGACTGTGAAGACTGAAGCTGAACCAGTGAAAAGTGAACCGTGAATTCAGTCTGGTCTGGTCTGAAAGTGGTCTGGTTTAGTAGTATTTTAAAGTTAAAATCGGTACAAAAAGTAGTTCGGTTAACCGGTTTTCTATATCTCTTCTGAACTGCTCCATATTTTTTTAAAAAAAAAAACGTTTGTTTTGTGAACCGATTCGGCCAAACCGGTTCAAAACCGGTACAGTACGGTTCGGCCGAACCGGTTATTTTTGCCCAGACCTAATGATACCTACTATATATATTAAGATTTTATATATAGGATCTCAACTCATACACGATGCTATTTGAGGATGAGGGACAATTTCCCATAACTTTTCGGGTTATGTAAATTTAGACAAAATTTGTAATTATTTTTAATTAGACCTTTAAAATATCACACGTGTCCTCTATATGTTTTTCATATTTAAATGTTTACTCTTAAATTAATTATTATCCACTTAAATAAATTCGTGGCTTCAGCCTGGTCTAAACCCTATATTTTCTAAGTAAATACATAATTTATTACTTATTTAATTTTCATATACACGCTTATTTATTAATAATGAATCTCATATTTATAAAACTAGAAAACTGATTCGCTCTTTGCGCAGTATAATAATTATTTTAGTTTATATAATAACATTTTTAAAATAAATATAAATATATATTTATAACATAATTATTTATAGTTTATTAAAGTATATTTAATTAATATTAATTCAATTACACAACATAAAAATTAATTATATTTATGAAAAAATATTAAACTTATTTTATCTTTTATAATTACAATATAACTATTATTTATATTTTATAAAAAATGAAAATAAATGAATAGATAATAAAAACAAATGTCAACAATTATGAATATATGATATTAACTAATGATTTTAAAATTCTTTTTATGACATCTATTCTTTTTATATATTTTTAAATAAATACAAACTATTAGAATATATATATATATATATGTGTGTGTGTGTGTTGATTCCAGTAGAATATAAAAATGATATTTTATAAAAATAGTTCTAAAAAAAGTATGAAAAAATTATTATAATAATTTTTTCATACCCTAAATTTTATGTTGCATACATATTATAAATATATACATAAATTTAACATGTGATTATTATGTTCATAAAATTAATATATAATATAAATAATTATACTTAATTTAATCTTAAATTATCTTGCAATAAAAAGATTTAGTATGTGCATGTACTTGCTTTTCATAAAATATAAAATTTAGTAAATAAAATAAAGTTAAGAAAAATCATAAATGCACATGGAAAATAAGAAGAGATTAATGAAATTTTGTAACTTATTGGGAGAATGAATGAGAGACTTTTGAAGATTTTAAACTAAGTTACATGACATGTCACTTATGAGTGAGAATGACATGTTTGATATAGACCAATTAGAAGTTATGAAATTGACATTAGGAATGAGAAAATGTCTTAAAAAACTTACTTGTCATAATTTTACATAACCTAATCGAATTAATATAGATAGATCTTGAAGCTGTTAATTGATAAAGTTTTTTTTTACTAAATGCATAAAAATTAGATTAATCATAATAATTATTAAATATGATACATTATGATCCTGGAAACTTGATATAAAATATTCAATTTCCTAACGATTTTATATACTTTAATTAATTAATTAATTAATTAGTTAGTTACTTGTGTCTGACTAATGTTAGATTTTAGTTATTTATCTTTTTAAAGTTATTAAATAGTCATTTCTGTTTGATAATGTTATTTTTTTAGTAGGCATGGGTAAAAACAAAACGGTTCGGTCAAACTGAATCGAACCGTACCTCGTATGAACCAGTTTTGTTGAACCGACTCACAAAATAAACAGTTTTTAGTGAAAATCTGGAGCAGATTTGATGGACCACAAAAATTCGGTTCACATATGGTAAACCATATCTCTTTAAGAACCGATTTTTAATATATTATTATTTAATAAAATATAATATATAATAAAGTAAATATCGCTAAATCCCTAGATGATTTAGGTTGTTCAACTACAAGCCAAAACGGGACCTAGAGTTTAAGCTAAATCCTTACCATCTGATGCACAATGGGAGTTGCGTGCTGCAAGGCTCACAAGCATCTTTCCAAATACAAGACAAAGAAGATAAATTTGTAGCAAGAACATAGTTAGCTCCACTTTTTCGGCTTTCCGCAGCAGCACAAAGCAGAGTCCCGAGCGTCGAGGCGAGCAATGGAGTAGCAGCATCGGCAACAACGTGTATTATGATGAGAAATTAGATACAAGCCCAGAATACTAGAATCAATTTCCATCTATCAACCTTCAACATTTAAATCAGATAGAGAACTTGGAATGCATGATGAACCTGCAACTTTGGAGACCAATCTCTTTAATTCTCAATCATCGATAGGAGATTTCTTCTCAGCTCCCTTATAAGAAGAAGCCAGAGTTGTTTTCTTGATAGGTCACCCCAACGGAGAACCCACAACCTTCACATCGTCCATCGGGGAACCTACTTCAGTTGTTGTTTGCTGAGCAGTTTGTTGTTTCCTTTACCATCGTTCTTTTTTGTTTCCTTTACCCACTTCACATCGTTCTTTGCTATTTTTGTTAAAATAAAAAGGTTTGACTGAATCGATTCTGAACCGACTTTAATTCAGATATTAGACTATCACTATTCCTACAAATAAGCAAATCATTCACATATACAAGAAGAATAACCAACTGATTTCAAACACATTTTGCAAACAAAGAGTAGTCGTATTTTGACTGATTATATCCGTCTTGAATAAGAGAATTAGTCAATTTAATATTCCATTGTCTACCTGCTTGTTTCAATCCATATAATGACTTTCTCAATTTACAAACAAGATGACTATTATTTTTACCAACAAATCCTTTGGTAACATGCATATAAACTTTTTCATCTAAGTCTCCTTGCAAGAATGCATTGTATACATCCATTTGATAAAGCGACCAGTTATAAATAGAGGTTAGGGTTAACACAGTCTTAACAGTAATCATTTTAGCAAAAGGAGAGAAAGTGTCAAAATAATATATACCATGCTTCTGGTTGTACCCCTGAGCCACCAATCTAGCCCTATGTATATTTAATGTTCCATCATATTTATATTTCAATTTATAAACTCACTTACATCCAATCATTTTTTTACCTGGGGGAGTGGAACTAACTTCCAAGTTTGATTTTGTTCAAGGGCACGTATCCCATCCTCCATCGCATGTATCCATGCTTCATCCTTAACAGTCTCTGAAAAAATACCAGGTTCGACCAACTTAGAAACTAAACTCAAATAAGCTTGGTAATTTTCAGATAAATCCTCATAAGATATAATTTTTCAATAGAGTGAAAGAATGATACATTCGAAATATGATAATCTTTCATCCACATGAGAGACTTAATGACTCTCTCCGACCTGCTTAAAATAGGTGCAGAAGGTTCCTGTGTGACAGGGAAAACATTGCTATCAGAGTCATCATGTGACTCATCATTTAGCGTGGTTCCATCATTGCCACGAATGGCTTCATCATTTGGAATTTCTGCACTGATATCACTATATCAGTGCTATTCTCCCCAGTATCTGAATCTTGAGGGATACTTACATCATGGAAGTTCGACTCGGTATGATACTCGAAAAATACTGATATGATTTTCCATTCTCAAAAGAAAATATTTTCTCAATGAAATGGACATCTCTACTAACAAAATATATTTTTTCAACAAAATCATATAAAATCTATAACCCTTTTGAGTTTCGGAGTATCCCAACAAAAATGACGGGATTGCTCTAGAGGTAAATTTATCAGTCACATGCATATTTTTCGCATAACACAAGTATCCAAACACCCGAATGTGACTAATCATAGGTTTCCTATTATTCAAAACCTCAATAGGTGATTTTCCTTCTGGCAACCTAGATGGCATCAAATTTATCAAGTAACACGCTGTAAGAACACAATCCCCCCCAAAAAACATTTGGAAGTGAAGCTTGCAAGTTAAGTGCCCTAGTTACTTCCATAAGGTGTCTATGTTTCCTCTCGACCCTCCCATTCTATTGGGGATTATAGGGGCAGCTGCTCTGATGAGCAATACCCTTTTCTTGAAAAATGTTTTTATGTGCTCATTAAAAAACTTTTTACCATTGTCTGTTCTGAAACCTTTAATTTTCTTGTCAAACTGTGTCTCAACCATAGCAATAAAATGTTTCAGAACAACAACATCAGACTTGAACTGCATTAAATGAATCCATGTAATTATAGAATAATCATCCACCAATGTCAAAAAGAACCTTTTATTATCGTATGTAGGGGTATGAACAAGATCAAATGTGGCACCTGCTCTTGAGACAGAAATAGGAAAATGTTTTTTAGTAATCTTCGCTTTAGGACATATAAAACATTTGACTATATCATAAAGTTTATTCTTAGGTAAATCGAGAGAGTTCAAATGTTCCAAAGCCTTTAACGAAATATGCCCAAGACGTTTATGCCATAACATAACATTCGAAACAACCGACAAAGAAGTAGTACATGTAGCATTATTACAAGAGATCATAATGAAGTATGTACCCGATTTATGCTCACCAATCCCCAAGACCCTCCCATTTTAGAGGTCATGCAGGACAGCAAACTTAAGATAAAAAATCACAAAACAATTCAACTATTTAGAAAGTCTAGAAACTGATAAAAGGTTGTATTTAAAATTGGGCAAATATAGGACATTCATCAGTTTCTTGTCCTTATTAAATAGAAAGTTTCTAACACTATTAACATACTTTTTTCAACACTTTATAATTTAAAAACTTGGTCCCTTCCCGTTTTCTCTGAAAAATTGCCCCAAATCAGGCGATTTAGGGTTTGAACGTGGAAGTCATCGTCGGGCATTTCCTCGCCCAATCGTCACAGCCTTGTGCTGTTGTCCGGTCAGCTGTTTGAAGAGAAGGTGAGTGAGGGCTGAGCGTTGTCAATTGGGAGGGGAGGGCGGAGAGAGCCACGGTGCTAAGGTGAGGGTGTGATCATTCGGGGAGGTAGTTGGGGCCGATTCCGACAGCCGATCTTCTGGGCTAGGCTGGGGAACTCGGTGTGGGTCTGGGCGCAGGGTTATTCGGGGTAGATAGGGAGAGCCACCATAATCAAAGGAAGGGTGAGGTTCGACTGAGGTTATGGCGTTCAGCGGGTTAAGGATGATGTCATGGAGGCTGGCAACGGGGAGCTAACATGGGACAGAAGCACATACCTTGCCCGAGCCAAATTCCCGACTCGGAGATCTGACACTCCACCAACCGAGTCGGAGCATCTCCCATTCGGGGGACCGAAGGAGGTAATACGGTATCTGTTTGACAATTTAGCGGTAATAGTTTGAATTTGATTAAGTAGTGCCTTAGGAATGGATAGATTAGCTCGAACATGTGCCCCTAGATTAGGTGATGATAAACCATTGCTAGGGAATTACGTTGATCTTCCGGAAAATGTGGATATCCCAGCTGAAAACTTGTGTGTTGGGAAGCTGATCTATGACAAGAATATGAAATCGACTGTGATTCAGAGTGTTCTGAAAACAGCCTGGAGTAGATATGCAGGGGTCAGATTTCAGGAAATGACAGGGGACGTGATCCTTTTCGAGTTTGAAAGAGCGGAGGAGTTAGTGGACGCTCTGTACTGGTCCCCGTGGGCTGTTAACGGGAGTTGCCTATCTTTGAAAAGATGGAAACAGGGGATGAAGATCACAGAGGTGCAATTTCATATGGTCCAGTTCTGGGTGCAAATACACGGACTGGAAATTGATAAATTCACCAAGAGAAATTCAGAGGCGATCGGGAAGAGCCTTGGAACGGTCATGGAGGTGGATGATATCATGGGCCCTCTCGGTCTGGATAGGGATTACATTCGTATCAAGGTCGAGGTGGACAACATCAAAGCCCTCCCGGTGGGTTTTTGGTATAAGTGTAGAAGTGGAGAGATGGCACGGGCAACCGTGAAGTACGAACGCCTCCCCGACTTCTGTTTTGGATGCGGGAAGATAGGACATACTGAGAGGGTTTGCACTACGGAGATTACGTTGTCGGATGAGGCAGAAGGAGGGCCGAGGTATGGGCCGTGGGTCAGGGCGGACAGGCCCATACGACGAAGGGAGCAAGGACAGTATGTGGGCAAGAGTCCGGGAACTCCTACGGGGGATCCTAAGAGGAAGAGTTGGAAAGACTTAATGCGGGAAAAACAAGAAAGGGAAGGGTCGAACACCCCTCCTAACACACAGTCAGCAGAAAGCGCGAGGACGCAGGAGGAAGAGGTGACTCGGTCCAACCAACACTACGGGAGAAGGAGCATATACCGGCTAAACGTCACGGCTCAATGTATATTGAGCCGTGAAAAATAAAATAAAATTAAGAATAACGGCTCAAATAACATTGAGCCGTTATTAAGTATTTTATCACGGCTCATTTGGTTTTGAGCCGTAATAAATGGACAATTTGTTTTTAAAAAAAATATTGTCACGGCTCATTTGCATTTGAGCCGTGATAAATGGGAAAAAATTTATACTTAATCTATTTTTTTCGCTATTTTTCACGGCTCAATATATTGAGCCGTGAAATCAAATTTTTGGCTTTCCCGCTCCACGCTAACTTTTGTTCTCATACGGTCAAAAAAACAACTTTTGTAGTCTTCAAGGTTTACCAGCTTTTGCTTTTGTTGTCTTAAATAAAAGATGGCCTCAGCTTTTGCTTTTGTTTACCAGCCTTTTCTTTTGTAGTCTTCAAGGTTCACTCCTGCATCACCAATGTCTTCATCGCCAATATGCGAGACACCGAAGACAACTCGGCTGTGGAGACACCGAAGCCAAGTCCTTCGTCGCCCTATGTTCTTCCCCCGAAGCCAAGTCCTTCGTCGGTCTGAAGACCTTGGAATCTCCAGGTACCTTGCTCAGCCAAGTCTTTCGTCGGTCACAGGTACCTTGCTCAGCCAAGTCCTTCGTCGGTCACATGTACCTTGCTCATATAATGAAGCAATGCTTTACTGTATGAGTTGAAAGAATTTTATGTTGGTTTATTATTACCACGGTGAAGTACTGTCTTAAACAAAATGAAGGACTTATGATTTATGAATGTATATTACAGGTGAAGGACTGCCTTAAGCAAAATGAAGAGCTTCGTGGAATTATCGACAAGTTGAGAACTGAGCAGGCCACGTCGCTCACATTGAATGATAAAGATATGACAAGATCTTGTCATATCTTTATCAGGCGTCCATTCTTGGCCAGAGGAAAGACCAGCACGAAGACTCTCGTCGACACCCTGTGTAAATCGCGCGGCCACAGCCTCCGCTCCTTCCTCGCTCGCCGCGCCTCCACCAACTCCATCTCCCGTGTTGCTGAATCACTCGGGTCGGAGATTCAGGCGTGGAGGACGAGCTCATCAAGCTGCAGTCGGAGGTGGGAGGACGAGATTCAGGCGTCCATTCTTGGCCAGAGGAAAGCCCAGCACAGTCATGTACTATTTGGTTTATTTTTCAAAAAATATATATATTTGACGATGAAGGTATTTGACGGAGCTGGAGACATAAAAATAAATTTCTTTTTTTTTTAATATACCTATTTTTCACCGCTCAAATCCAAATGATCCGTGAAAAATAAAGATTTAAAAAATAATAATAATTATTATCGTGGCTCAACTCAAACGAGCCACGATAATTATTTCCGCGGCTCGTTTTAACTCGAGCCGCCAATTGTCACGGCTCAACTGGATTTGAGCCGTGATAATGCTGCCGACTCTTCCTGTAACGACTCAAATCCAGTTGAGCCGTGATATTCTAACGGCTGCAAATTCCAGCCGTTAGAAATTGTATTTCTGGCTGGTGATGGCCTCCTCTCCCGTAGTGCAAGAACCAACAAGGACCGAGGAAAATGGGAGAGCCATGATCAATTACGATCATGAAATGGGACGGGGGACTGAAGGGTATAAAGGAGATAAAGATCAAACCATGACGGATGAGGGTAGACAGTTGTGGTCGAGGAAGGGCAAGGAAGCGAGCAGTGGTGGTGGTAACTATACCATCGCACAAGCTATGGAGGATGCAGTGGGGTGGAGAAGATAGGAGGATAGAAGGGGGAACACGAGCTTCCTTATCGATAGGAGGGCGTGTTCGCCGAAGCAAGGGGTGGGTGAAGTTGGAAACACACAGAATGAGACTAGGCCCCTCCAGTTGATAGAAGGGCCGAGTATGACCACGAGCGAGGGTGGACCCGAGGTTGGCACGAAGGAGGGCGGTAGCATGGGAAAGGGGCTCACGACTTATTTGGTTGTTAGCAACCCGACCCATGTTATAAAAGATGCGGGTATGGAGTTGGATCTCCATGAGGTTCAGGTTCAAGAGTGGAACTATTTCGTTGAAGAGCTAGTATCTCCGGCTACCAGTGGGGAAGGGATAACTATTCCCACGGGCCTTAGCCCTCTCATCCAAAAGATCAACCTTAAGAGGAAACACGAGGAGGAGGAGGAGGAGGAGGGCGATGATAGGTCTGATCAGCAAGGCAAAAAGCAGAGGGGGTGTTTGATGGAGAAGAGGGATAGAAGGACCTCTCCGAGGGGTAGAGGGAGAGGCCGAAGGGGGAGTCAACACACGGCTTTGGTTCGGAGGAGGATTATCACGGCAAGGCATAATGCCTCACAACAGGGTTCTGGTAGCTGTCCCGAGACAGCTACCCAGAACCAATGAACTACCTGGTGTGGAATTGTCGGGGATTGAGATCGGCCCTGACAATTCCGTACCTTGCCGATCTCGTGAGGAGGAGCAAACCGGACATTATCTACTTGATGGAGACGAAGAACACAGAAGTTTATTGCGAAAAGATGAGGAGAAAGCTGAAAATGTGCGAGGGGGAGTACGTAAACCCGAACGGGAATTCAGGTGGTTTGGCACTATGGTGGTCGAAGGAGGTGAGGGTCGTGACCATCTTAAAACAGAACATATGATGGATACGACTATCACCAAAATCAATGGGGGAGGTGTGATGCATGTCACGTGGGTCTATGGGAGCACCCAATGGAACGAAAGACTCCACCTGTGGGAGGAGATCAAACAGATATCGCAGAACAGGAGAGGTCCGTGGATGTGTGGGGGGGGGGGACTTTAATGAGATCGCATTGTCAGGGGAGAAGGAGGGGGAAGACCGAAACAAGCACGGAAGATGGATGCCTTCAACGAGATGATGCGAGAATCAAAACTGGCGGACATGGGGTATAAGGGCTACCCCTTTACGTGGTGCAACAATAGGGAGGGGGAGGATCGAATCAGGGAAAGGCTCGATCGAGCAATCGTGAATCCGGATTGGATCCGAACTCATCCGTACGCTATGGTTATCCACAAACTCCAGATCGGCTCGGATCATTGCCCGCTAATGATTCAAGTCGAAAGGCACCAGACACGGAGCAAGAGACAGTTCCGGTTCAAAAGGAACTGGTTAACGCACAATGGGTGTCGGGAAGTTGTGGAGGATATTTGGGGAGAGGGCCGGCGCGGCACTAGCAGAGAGGGAATTCACACTAGACTGGGGAAATGCAGGGGTGAATTGCAAAGATGGAGTAGGAGTAATGTCCCGAACAACAGGAGGGTGATTGATAACCTCAATGAGGAAATCAGAGCAATGCAATTGCAGCCTTTGGCCAACTACCAAAGGGACAAGGAAAGGATTCTGAAACGGGCCCTGGAGGAAGTATGGACCAAAGATGAGGAGTATTGGCGCCAAAGATCCCGGGTTCAGTGGATGCAAGCGGGGGACCGCAATACGGCTTATTTCCACCAGTCGACGATTGAGAGAAGGAGAAGAAACACTCTATGTCGCCTACAGAGGGCGGATGGGGTGTGGGTGGAAAGAGAAGAGGATATCATGATGGAGTGCGAGGGATACTTTCATCACATATTCCAGACAGAAGGAACAGAGGGGTTGTCTGAGCAGATGAGGGGAATCCCGCACTTGGTAACAGACAGAGATAATGCTGGTCTCGTTAGAATGGTGACCCGAGAAGAGGTCAAGAAGGCGGTTTTTCAGCTGGGAGGAAGCAAAGCACCGGGACCCGATGGGTTCCCAGGAATGTTCTATCATCACTTTTGGGATGTATTAGGGGAGGATGTATTCCATTCTGTGAGGCTTTTCTTTTAATCGAACTCACTATTACCAGGTTATTGTTATACAGATATAGTATTAATTCCTAAGGTTCCCAAACCCATTAATACAACCCAATTTAGACCTATTAGCCTTTGTAATTTCAACTACAAAATAATATCCAAGGTTCTGTCTAATAGGCTTAAACTGCTACTACCTAAGCTCGTAACCCTTTTCCAAAGTGCTTTTGTCTCAGGCAGGTTCATCCATGACAACATCCTTATCGCGCACGAAGTGTTCCACCACCTCAGGACAAATATCGGGCGGGAGAGAGAGGAGTGTGCGATCAAGGTTGATATGAGTAAAGCGTATGATCGGGTTGAGTGGGAGTTCATTGTTCAAACACTCCGTGCGTTGGGATTCGCAGATCAGTGGTGCAAATGGATCATGGAGTGTATATCAAAGGTACAATACAGTGTGGTGGTCAATGGGAAGAAGTCAGCGAGATTCAAACCATCTAGGGGTATTAGGCAAGGCGATCCCCTATCGCCTTACTTATTCATACTCATTGCGGATGTTCTATCACGACAAATTATTAAGGAGGTAGGGGAGCATAGATTGGAGGGAATTCGAATGAAGCGATCTTGCCCGGAAATACACCATCTTTTTTTCGCGGACGATTCCCTCTTCTTCATCAATGCTTCGGAGGAGAACGCTCGGGCGCTTAAGGGCACGATCAAGAGGTACTGCAAGGCCTCTGGACAGAAGATCAATTTGGACAAATCGTGTATCCAGTATGGGCGGAGCGTAGGGGAAGACACTCGGCAGAGGGTGTCTAATATCCTGGGCATCGAGGCAGTTGCAGATGCAGGGAGATACTTAGGCCTCCCGACCAACTGGGGGAGGTCTAAGAGGGAGGCAATGAGGTACCTTAAAGAAAGGGTCTTGAAGAAGATCCACGGGTGGAAAACGATGTTCCTCAACAATGCGAGGAAAGAGGTCCTCATTAAGGCGGTAATCACCGCCATCCCAACTTATGTTATGTCACTGTTTAAATTGCCTAAGACCTGGTGTGCATAAATATCAAGCTTAATGGCTAGGTTTTGGTGGAATGGTCGGGATGAGAAGAGGAAGATCCACTGGGTTTGGTGGGGTCAACTCACTCATACCAAGGACATGGGTGGCATGGGCTTCCGGGACATGACTGATTTCAACACCGCAATGCTCACCAAGACAGCATGGCGGTTGCAGAACGACGGGAAGTCTCTATGGGCGAACGTGCTAAAGGGCCTCTACTTCCCTCGGGGGACCCTTATGGATGCGGCAAGGGGAGTCCGACCATCATGGGCTTGGTCTAGCATCCTTGCGGGCCGAGACATCATGAAGAGGGACGACGTATGGCACGTGGGTGTGGGGGATCAGATTTGTGCGTTGCAAGACGCTTGGGTACCCGGGATCCCGCACAACAGGGTCGGCGCTGATTTAGAACCAAGGGGAGAGGGCGGCGTGAGGGTGAGCGAATTGATCAATAGGGACCGAAGATCATGGAACCTAGAGGCGATACAAGCTCACATCACGGATAGGGAGGCTCAGGCTATTCATGCGATCCATATTGCTAAGGAGCCGCAGCCCGATCGTATGGTTTGGCCAGGTTCGGTGGATGGGGTGGCCAAACCACGGCTGGTTTATAGACGCATCAGGGAGCTCAAATTGCAGGCGGAGACGCCTAGCTCGGTGGGCGATCCCATCGTAATGGGGAGGGTGTGGAAGGAACTTTGGTCCGGAGACACGCTCCCAAAGGTAAAACATTTCCTTTGGAAAGCCTTACATAATGCGTTGCCGGTTAAAACCGAATTGGTTAGGCGAAGGGTTCAATTGAACCCAACGTGTAGTTTCTGTGAGAAACCGGAATCCGTGTTTCATGTGATTTTCGAGTGCACTTGGACTAGGAGGGTATGGTTCGGTGCTATGGGCATTAGGATGGACACGGACGACAGCCGTAAATGGTCCAGTTGGCCTCACTTTATGTAAGATCTGGACCAAGTGGAGGGGGACACGGGTCGGCGCACCAGAATTCTCGGGCAAGCCATTGCTTGGGAAATCTGGAAAGAGAGATCCCGGGCTGTTTACTCGGAGGAGCAGCCTCGACCAGAGCCGACGGTCCAAGTCGCTACATCGATGGCGAATCAGGTTTGGCGACTGGCCAACCAGCCGAGAGTGCCTTCGGCGAGAGCTCAGGAACCGAGGGACCCATCGTGGGCAAGACCGAACCAAGGAACGATCAAGGTCAATTGCGACGCGGCTTGGGACTATCTCACGTTCAAAGGAGGTACTGGATTTGTGGCACGAGACTGGACGGGAAAGATCGTGGCGGGGCACCATTCAACGTGCATCGGCACGAGCGCCAAAACACTATAGGCAAGGGCGATTTACCACGCGGTTGCACTAGCAATCGAACACGCTTGGCCCGAAGTAGTCATTGAGTCGGATGCACAACATGTTATAAACCTTCTTCATGGAGGTCATATTGGAAATGATTTGGAGCTTCGGGACATCCTCATGGAGATCCTTGAGCTTGCCACACACATTTTCTGCATTTATTGGCGGTTTGTTCGGCGATCGGCGAACAAATTCGCTAATTGGGTAGCTTTGGAAGCGAAACAGGGAACCTGTCCCGTTGATTGGACTGTTTGTAATCCGAGACCTTTGTTTTCGTTGTTTGTTTCGGACTTGGAGAACTCTTATTATGATTAATGAAGTTATTTCTTGGCCAAAAAAAAAACACTATTAACATACGAATAACCCTCATTAGGAAATTGAACTCTAGTCCCGGGAATCAACTTATTCTCCCATAACCAATTATTTTTGTTGGTCATATGATCAGTTGCTCCAATGTCTAGAATTCAATAGTCACTATCACATGAAATATTGGAGTTAACAGATATACATGCTGTGTTCACACGGTGATCTTCGGCAGGGGTAGCACCTGCTGTTGTAGCAGTGCCTCCAGCCTGCCTCAGAATGTGTAAAAGCTTCTCGAACTGATGTATGAGGGTAATGGTACCTTGCACAACAAAGCTCAAAGAGAGGTCATTAACAAACACTTATGAAAAATCAGAATTAATGTCACCAGTCTTAGATGAGGTAACATTAGCTTTCGAACTGTTCCCTTTGGATTTCATAAACTCCCTGTATTTGAAACAATTTTCCTTGGCATGTCCTTTCCTTTTACAGAAGTCACAACCTCGAGCAAAACACCGCTCAATAGTACGCTCCTTCTTTTGACAATGAGTGCACTCTAAACTCTGATTTCCCTTAGGCCTATCCGAACATAAAGAAACATTTATAGAACCAAAACTCAAACTAGCATTCATCGCAAAAGGTTATCCCTCTCTGACTTTCCTCTTGGACAAGTAGATTATAAGGTTGATTTACAAATGGTAGAGGGTTCCAAAGAAGTAAATGACTTCTCACTCCAGAATAGTTCTCGTTTAATCCCAATAAAAATTGAAATAAACAGTGATTTTCTTTGTGCTCAATGTGCTTCTTAAAATATGAACCATTAATATGAGGTAAAGCACAAGCAACGTCATATTCTGCCAAGAGGAGTCTTAGTTTTGTGAAAAATGGAAGTCGAGTCAAGATCTTAATAAGTCATGACTATTTCCAAGTGTAATTGGTAAGTTCTTAGACCACTAACCTTATCAAAACTCTCCTTAAGGTCTTTCCACACAAGAAATGCACTCTCAGTGTACATCAAGCCACTAGCAAGTTCCTTGCAAATCGAGTTCATAATCCATCATAATACCACAACATTGCATCTATCCCACAGATGATGAAAAGCATGATCATATTTTCTAAGCATACAAGTCCCAGTAATAAATCCTAACTTGTTCCTCCCTGACAGAGTAAACCGAATGACACGACTCCACATAGCGTAATTTTCAGGTCCAGTAAGGGTAATAGAAATCATGCTTAAGCCTGGATTATCACTCGCATGTAAAAATAGAGGGTGATGAGACTCTATCGTAGCCATGGAATCATCGTCAATTTCATCGTTGGCATACTTGCTTGCCTCCTTAACAAATTTCTCATTAACCATGTGAAAGAATAGAAGGACCTAGTAAGACAGGTGATTGTCTCACGATTAAAAAGATCGGAAAAAGATAAATCGTCAATCGAAGCGTCGACACTAAAAACGGGAAAAAAATCGCAACTCAACCACCACCAGGAACATATTCCGACGGAGAGTAGGTCGTAGATGAAACAAAATCATCTCAAAGCTCTTACGATCAAAAGATCCGAAGAACATGAACCGTCAGTAAGGGACAAAAACAACCACAACCACAACGCAAGGAAATGACTCAAACAAAATAAAATTTAGAGAGACTTAACAAAATAAATAATTTGATAAAATAATTAAATAGTACTCTTGAAAAGTAACTTCTTACACATTTTCATATAAAAATAACTCATTTTAATGGATTCACTAGGAAATGGTAGGAGCTAGGAAATGGTAGGAGTTAAAGGCTCGGGAATGACTCAAACATTATTAAGTAGTAAAAAAATAATTTATAAGGGTTTAAGGTTTTACACTAACAAAAACAATTGCAAGTTTTTTTCCTTAATACTTTTCTTTGCTGGAATCAAAACTAACAGCATAAGAAAATAAATTATGAGTTTTTTTAAAAAAATAATTATATAAAATATGTAATAAAAATATGATATATAAGTTGTAGTTAATATATATTTTAATCAATATATATATATATATATATTTTAAATGTTAAAAAGATGAAAAGAATAAAACATATTGAACATATTTTTCAATAAATCAATAAAAAAAATAGACATCTAAAAATAAAGTTAAACAACTTATCATATTATAAACAATTGGTATTCACTTTTATAATAAATTCCTACAAAAGTTTATAAGTAAATATATATGTTAAGATTCTATATATTTTATAAATATATTGAATTATTTTTTAATTAAACTATGAATATGTGATTAATAATATATTTATAAATTTTATATTATTGTTATATAACATTATCATTTTTACTTCCTTTATATTTATATAATACTAAAATAATGTTTTATTATTTGTACTGCCAATAATGATTATGAAAGGAGCGCTAATTAGACCACCTTTTTTATCACAAACAAGAGGTAGGGTCATACAAAGTCCACCTGGACTCCATTCTCGTTCAACTTTAACACAAATTTCCAAACCCATGAATACGTCAGGCGCACCGCAGATGACACTTGTGAGGTTTCCATTGGCCCATACGAACACTGATAAAGAAACTCGTCCGTTTCCTCCGCTACAAAATTAGCAGCCGGTGGCATTTGTTTCCTCCATCCAGAACCCTTGTGGATCGCAGACGAAGCAGAGACCGCAACGTAACGTCATTAACATCACATTCTTCTTTCTTCATCATAGTCCAGTTTTCGAGGTTTACACAGACACACCTTATCAGGAACGTGGAAGAAATAGCATTTATTTCCCAATTTTTCTCGAAACTTATTTCGTCCTCGTTTTCCAAAAAATATATGATCTGTTATGAGAAAATCGACGATACCCATGAAAGTTTAGGTGTGCTGTTTCTGAATTAGGGCAAAAATAGAAGACATCAGGTTACCCTTGGAAACGGTGTTTGTAACAGGAACCAAAGTTTGGATTTTTAGTATATTGGTTGGAGTGCTAGATGTTCACATAAATGGATTTCTGGCCGGAGTTTCTTGCGAACAGTCGGGGCAGAGAGTTCGTCGCTGGCGGGTTCGGTGGCGCCGCCGGGATAATATCCGGGTACCCACTTGACACGCTCAGGATCCGACAGCAGTGCTCTGGATCTGGGTCTGGATCCGCCGTGAAAATCCTGCGGGGTATCCTCAAGAATGAAGGTCCGGCAGCTTTGTATAGTGGCATGGGAGCTCCTCTCGCTTCTATTACTTTCCAAGTAATTCTCTTATGTTTTTCTCCTCATCCTATCCTCTTTACGATTACGTCGTCGTGTGTTAGCCTTCGGTTCTGTGGTTCGTTATGTTCAAATTCATGTTTAGATCACGAATCAACTTGGAGATTTGATTTGATTCGAGGAGAGATTACTTTAATTAGGATCTACATGTTATATTAAAAACATAATTTGAAAGTTATTTACTAAACCCAAACTAAATTTTATATTTATTTTTTTTCATTTTTTTGAGATGTGAATACACATGAACAGTTACAAAATTCATTTTAACACAGACATGAAGAAATAATATTACGTGTTAGATTTTTGTCACGTTTTAATAAAAAATAAATATCATTTCATTTTGCTTCTTTGCACTTCATTTCACTCTGCTGATGTATATAAGCAAGTCTTTGTTGTTGTTGTATATAGAATGCGATGGTTTTCCAGATCTACGCAGTCCTTTCCCGAGCATTCAACACCTCGTCTTCCCCCCACGACCCGCCTTCCTACAAAGGAGTAGCCCTCGGCGGGGTTGGAACCGGGGCAATTCAGAGTCTCCTTCTCTCTCCCGTGGAGCTCATCAAAATCCAACTCCAATTGCAAAACCCGTCGGGTCTTCTAAAAGCGCACCAGACCTACCGCCCCCGCGGCCCTATGGATGTTGCACGCACCATATTTCAAAGAGAAGGCCTTCGGGGCATATATCGCGGGTTTGGGATCACAGCCCTGAGGGACGCCCCGTCTCATGGTTTTTACTTCTGGACATATGAGTATATGAGAGAACAGTTGCATCCTGGGTGCCGCAAGAACGGGGATGAGAACCTTAGGACTATGTTGGTGTCTGGTGGTTTAGCCGGTGTGGCTAGCTGGGTTTGTTGTTACCCATTAGATGTCGTGAAGACGCGATTGCAGGCACAGTCTGGAATTGCTCCCTTGAAATATAATGGCATTGTGGATTGTTTGAGAAAGAGTGTTCGTGACGACGGTTACGGGGTGCTCTGGCGGGGCTTAGGGACAGCGGTCTGTCGAGCTTTTCTGGTCAACGGGGCAATTTTTGCAGCTTATGAGGTTGCTCTACGGTGTTTATTGAACAATGTGGATCGTGCAAGCATTTGAATAGACGATTGTAGGTTGCTCTACAGAAGTTGACCAGATAGATAGATATAGATACGAGAACCAATATCGATCGATAAAGGAAATAATATATCCATGACATTTGGATTTTCAGAAATATAATAAAAGGTTTACTGTTGATTCATATGTTGGTTTTGTCCAATCTGTCTCAGACCAAGCAGTTGGAAAATATGCAATCTTATGGAGAGATTTTTTTTTTAAATGTTGGCAATGTACATTTTTTATTTTTAGAAAAGTATATATTAAAAAAAATGTATTTAAAAGTCTAAGCATAGAAGCTACAGCAGGTAACACATAATTTGTTTTTTTACCAAAAATGTTACCCTGAATTGCGTTTTTACACAAACGACACTAGGTAGTGTTTTTACACAAACGCTACCAAAAGGTGGCGTTAGTTTCATCTTGTTTTTATATATATTTATTTTTATTTTGACGACTTGATATTTAATTAAAAATAAAATTATGTATCTATTAAAAAATCAAAAAAATAATATAATAAGTACTAAGTAGATATTTAATTACGATTCAAATGATGCAAAACATATTAAATTTGGACATACGGATTGACTGTACGCTCTGATGTAAGTTGAGATATGAAAATTTGACTTAAAAAAATATAATTAAGACCCTGTAAGTCCAAACTCAACATGTTAACGACATTTATGATTATCTACCCACTATAATATTTTTTGGATTATTTTAATTAGATATATATTTAACTTTTTAATCTAACATCATGTGTCCTATAATTTAACCGGAATGATTAAATGCATTAGGTGAGAAATTTAATTATATACTTACTAAAAATTTTTTAAAAATATTACAATGCGTAGATAATATAATTACAACATAAGTGACACTAACTAGACATTAATTTTTTACTTTCAGACTAACCGTATAATACGATACGTAAAATATTAAACACATATACGATAAACATGTAAATTTTAACTTTCTATCCAACTTTTTAGTTATTGGCCAAAAATAAAAAACTTTTTAGTTAACTTTGATGCTTGTACACATGACAACACATGATTGGTCAACGTTGTAAGATATAATAATATATAATATAAAACATGAATAAATATAATAAATGATCAGCCAAAAATACTAAAATATTATTTTTCCATATTTCATATTTTATTAAATAATTATTGTTTTTTCAAAAAAGCAAAATTAAAAACTAAAAAATATGAAGAGAAAATAAAATTTATTTATATATTATTAATAAGAATAAATTTAAATTATTCTTAAAAAAAGTAAAATATATTTTTAGATTTTATTAAAAATTAAAATAGAATATACAATAAATAGTTCATTATGTGTACTTTAGTTTAGTTTATATTTTTATAATATATTATATAATTAAAAACAATATAGTATTTCTCTATTTTATATTTAAAATAGTTTTCATATTTACATAATTTTTTTTCTTAAATGATTTTTAAAATATTTTTATTTTAATCAAAAGTATTTATAAGAACTACTTATATTTTATGTATTATTAATAATATAAAGTATAATATTCGATCCGAAAAAATGGTTGTTTTTTTTTAAAAAAAAAACTATTTTTCAAATTTTAAGTGTACTCTTATACTTTCTATGATATATAAAATAAATAAAATTTAAATTTCAAAAGTTTTAAGCATTTCTATATTTAATAGTATAATAATGTCTTTTGTATTGGTATAAATATTTAAAAAGAAATTGTTTTGTAAACTATTTATTTTATAAAAACAAATTTAAACAAAAAAAAATCTGATTTTTTTTCAAATTTCTTAATAATTGTTTTCATAAAAATAAACTATTTATCAATCGTGTTATTATTCAATTGTCACGTCATTATTCCATCTGTCTAGTCAATAACTGTTAATCTTATTTGACGAAAGTAACCTAAAACTAATAAAACAAAATATATTATCTCTTTAACAAATAAATTGTATACTCTTACCACTTTGATGAAACATATTACACTAGAGAACTCACTCACACTTTGTGCAGAGTATAAAAAATATTTGAGTTGTCGTTATATAAATTTAATCTCATATAATGTTTAAATTATTATATTAATTAGCAAAAATAAATCAAACCAAAATAATTTTAATCATATTATTATATTAATATGATTAACTCAACTTACAAAATGCAAATATTTTTTATTTTTATTATTGATATAATACTATTCAACATACTTTTTATATTTTATAGTGTTTATTATTTATAGTATATTCATTACATATATGTTAAATTCATTTAGTAATAGAACTATAGAAAAAGTCATTTATAAATATTTTATTTACTAATAGTTAGGGCTGGGCATGAACCGGTTCAGGACCGAATCGGTTCAGAACCGAACATTTACCACATTTTAAAACTGGTACGGTTTACCGCTCCAAATTTTGACCGATTTACTGTACCTGTTCTGAACCGGTTCAAAAACCGGTTCAGCCGAACCACTTCACACATAACAAAAAAATGTTTTTTTTTTGTCACTAAAATAAAAAAACTCAACTGAGGTTTCATCAAACAGCATCCAATACCAACTGAAGTGAAGTATGAATAAAAAATAAAAAGTGAAGAACGATTGAATTTATTAATGCTCAAACCGTCCGGTCTGTTAACTCTGGTCTGGTTTAGTAGTTTAGGAGTATATTAAAATCGGTACAAAAAGTGGTACGGTTTACCGTTTGCGAATCGGTTTTTTGTACCTCTTCTGAACCGCTCCATATTCTTACAAAAAAAACGTTTAGTTTGTGAACCGGTACGATTCAGGTACGGTTCGGCCGAACCGTTTTTTATGCCCAGCCCTACTAATAGTTGATTGTTTCTTATTTACTTGTTTTCTTAGTTAAAATAATGTGAAGACTATATACACAAGCATAACTTAATGAATTATGTATACATATACATTATTTAGAATACTATTTGTTTAAAGTTATACATACATAAATAGAAATATAATAATTATATATACATATATATATATATACATATATATACTTCAAATATAATAATTATTGATAAATAGAAATATTAAATAATTATTTTTCAAAATTCTATGAAAAGTATCATTTTAATTTAATTTTATAATTATAAATACATAACTAAAAAAGGGAAAAGTATGAAAAATATTTAACATTTTTGACCAAAGTGGTAAAAGCGACACAATGTTTGTTTTTATGCAATATGTTTAGTGTGGTTGATTTTTGATGATGTTCGTTTGTGTCTATTAAAATTTTCTATTAACTCGTCACATGTATTGCACATGACCTCTGTTATGTGTAAAATTCCAAAAATGCCATTGTCTTCTTCAAGTGCTGGTTGGAGATGTTTGGAGAGTTATCCTGTGAGTTGCAGGTGTCAGGCCCGGCGTCGGCGTCCCAAAAGATTTTCTTGTGGTCTGCTACAACTTGGAGCAATATCGAGTCGTACCCGTATCTGCATCTGTAGGAGCTTGATGTGCCACAGTGGAGCTTTACTGGGATGCTGTCAATGGCTCCACAGATGTTGGGGAGAGAGGTGAGCTATTCGAAGGCATGTGCTGCCTCGATTAAACGGCGACGACTGACGGGAATCTTGATGAACTCCGGGTAGAGCTTGGTGGAGACTAGCCTGGTGACCATGTTGGTGATTTTGGAGACCAAGAAGGGGGGTCGAGGGAGTAGCGAGCGACTAGGGTTTTGGAAAAGTAGTCGTGGGCAAGGCGGGAGAGGACCATGACGGTGTAGTCGGAAGGGAGGGAGAGGTTGGAGGCGGCGATGAGAGGGACACATGTTCGGATATTGTATGGTAAATAGGACGAGGGTAGTTTCAGTATTTTTAATTTTTGTTTTTTTAACGTTAAAAAAATCAGGCACGTGAGCTGCACGTATCCAATTTAAACGGATAAATTGACGAAAAAACAAACGTTTATTCAAAAACCAATAGAATGAAACATAATACATCAAAAACCCGTGGTCCAAAACAAGTTACATCAGTTACCAATTTTGTCAAACATGTTACATCTTTTTCATACTTTTGCCTAACTAAAAATTAAACATGTGTATTTATATACTTAATTTTATAAAATATAATATTATTATATTATAATTTGTTTTAGAAACAAACAGGATGCCAACATGATAGCAAAAATTATCAAGTTACATTTGATTGATATTTTTATTATTAAAAAATATTGAGATACATAAATTAAAAAATGTTTATGAAATTCAAATATTTTAATATTGATATTAAAAATTATTGATATACCTAAAATCATTTACCAAATACTTATATATCATTTTTATTTTTTCCATCTAAATATTATGTATTTTTAACACTTAGTTCATTTTTAAGTTAATTAAACTAAACTATAATTATAAATTTATTGTATTTACTTAAATATATATTAAATACAATTTATATATCATAAGTCTTGTTTATCATTTATTTATTTAAAATTATTTTGCAAATTATAAAAAAAACTTGTATTTTTCTTCTTATTTTTTATTCCACTCTTAATTTTTATGTGCAAAACTTGCAATTTACTATTGTTTGAAGATAAAATTTATTTTGACATATTTATATTTGTAAGTTTTTGAAAGTGAATGTGTAATTTTTAATTAATTTAGAGTGTCATGTGGATGTGAGATAATTATGATATGAATGTATTTTTTTATTAAGATAGACTAATAAAATTAAATTATTTTAACACTATGATATAGAGAAGATGATTTAAAAAGTTTACTTGTCAAAATGATAGAATACTTAATTAAATCAAATAGATAGATATTTTTCTTAGTTCTCAATACCATCAGTACTTCTTGGGTTGGGTTGCACCGTGAAGATAGAGAGTAGAATGTGTTGTTGAAACAAATAGCAAATTCACTCTCACAAGTAAAGTAATTACATAGACATCAGAATTAAGTTGGAATTAATTTAAGTATCTATTAATTCCTCTGAAGCTAGAGGAGACCTCTTATCTCATACTGCTCACCAGAGAAAGAGATCAGATACAGGCAGACAATACAGTAGAAAGCAAAACAAAGTTGCTGATCTTCTTTTGTTGGAAACACGTTCATTTTAGACCGTTTGATCTTCAATCCTCTCTTGGTTGAGACTCATCCCTTCATCCATCCCACAACTAGCCTCTCTGCCTCTGCTAGTATGCGCGGGTCGGAATAATGCCGCACCGCCTGCACTATGCTACGAATCCGCTTATACGGGTCGGGGAAGCCAAACAACTCCGCCCCGACGAATACTCCGTCGCAACCAAGCTGCATCATCAACGCAGCATCGGCCGGCGTCTCGATACCCCCGCCAGCGAAGAGCACCACAGGAAGCCGACCCATCTGCTTCGCCTGGACAACCAGATCGTACGGCGCTCCGATACGCTTCGCAAAACCGAAAACTTCGTCATCATCCATGTTGTTCAGAACCCGAATCTCACCCATGACGGAACGGACGCTCCTCACCGTGCCGGAGACATTACCTCCGCTAAGATCTCCCTGAATACGGATCATTGCGGCGCCTTCACGGATTCTCCTAAAAGCTTCCCCGAGACACCGGCACCCGCAGATGAACGGCGTTCGGAAGTTGTGCTTGTTGATGAAGTGGTCCTCGTCGGCGATCGCAAGGGCCTCACTCTCGTCAATGTAATCAACGTCCATCGCCTCGAGGATCTGAGCCTCGACGAAGTGGCCAACGCGGGACCGCGCGATAACGGGAACGGAGACAGCGCGCTTGATTTCCTTGATCAGGGTCGGATCCGGCATCCGCGTGATGCGTCCATCGCCTGACAGAGGCTCCGAGAAGACGATCGAGCACGCGCCGGCTTCCTCGGCGAGCTTTGCTTGTTGGACGGTGGAGACCTCGACAATGGCGCCACCACGGAGGAGCTGAGCCAGACCCACCTTGATGGAGAATGGATTTGCGAGCTTAGAGTCAGAGAGGGCGCTGCTGTTGTAAACAGTGACAGCTCCTCTGCCTTCCTCACCCATGATAACCGAAATGCCTTGAAGAGAATGGTTATGCAGATTGGTTGCTGATGATGGAGAATCTGGAGAGAGAATACAAGAGAGAGAAAGGATTGTTCTGGTGGGTTCAAGAATGTTCAATGGAGGACGAGGAGAAGTGGAGACTGCGTGAGGAGCATGGGGAGGATGCGCGTCGTGGGTGGAAAGAAAGGTTCCATGTCTCTTCCTGCTAAGAAGCTGGCGACCCCATCTAAATGGCAATGGCATAGCTATAAGAACCGGACCGCAGGTCGGATCGGGTTCGACCTCGAACCGACTGAATGAGCGGTCTGATTCGCATAAAAACCGAATTGCTTAATGAACCCGGTTCAATCGATGTGAACCGTTCAATTATGGAAGAACCGACCGTTTTTTTTAAAATTAAACACTGTGACTTTAGTTAGGGCTTTGAAGAGCAGCATATTTCGTTGTGGATCCTCACTTCCTCATCTTCTTTCCTTCTCTAACCTAATAAAGTCAATACGGGAGAAGAGTGATATAACGACTCAATTACTATTGAGCCGTGAAAAATTAATTTAGATAAAATTTCACGTCTTTTTTTTTTTGCCAATAAACTTCATAATGCATTCAAACATCCGTAACCGGACTCGAGTACAAAATTACATCCGCAACAATACAACGAAATAAAGAGGTTGGTGGTGTAGACACCCAATCCAATGGACACAACCCCGCTAATACATTCTTCGCTAACCAATCCGCGCACGAGTTGGCGGATCGTGGAACGTGTTCCCAAGCAATTTCCCCAATCGAACAAGAACGGTAAACCGCATTAGACAAAATGGGATCAATCCTCCAAGCGAACTCCCGCCTACGGATATGGTTGATGATGTTCATGGAGTCCGTCTCAATGATGACCCGAGCCCAACCGTTGTCGATGGCAAGTTGGACCGCTTGTGAAACCGTCGCGGCCTCAATCTCGTCCACCGAACCAACGAGTCGAACCCCAGTGGCTCCACCGCATACCGCCCCCGCGTTGTCCCGTGCAATGACTCAGAAACCTCCTTGCAAAGTGTTGCTCGACCAAGCCCCATCGCAATTGATCTTGATGACTCCCGATGGTGGCCCGATCCACGCCCGAAACTGCCCCTCGGTACTGCTCTGTGGTGTGACCGACCCCAGCTCTCCCATGGTACGGGTGATCTCGTTATGTATCGCAGGCGTGAAGGGTTATGCGTTGTCGAACACGAGCTTGCATCTAGTTTTCCAAATAACCCACGCTACGACCATGAGCCTTCGCCAATCCCTCGACCCGCCTTCCCCTGTGGCCCAGAGAAGTTTGTAACCGCATCAAGCCAGTCATCGACCGATGCTATCCCCACGTCCAGTTCCGATCTGTCTGAATATAGAGACCACACCTGTTTCACCAAAGAGCAACCAAATAACATGTGTTCTCTAGTTTCATGAACAAGGCAAATCGAGCAAAGACAATCAATATTCGCTTCTCTCCGAGCAAGAGATGCCCCTGTCGGAAGAACATCGTTTGCTAACTTCCACATAAAGGCTTTGATCTTCGGCCACACGTTTACCGACCAAACCGTTTTCCACTCCGAAAGTCTTACCGGCGTCTGTCTCCTATTTGGGTCGGTTGTCCCTAGACGACGAACCTGAGTGGCGTGAAGAGCATGGTAGGCGTATTTGACGGATATGTCCCCCGACCTCGAGTGTGGCCATCTGTGTGAGTCTGTGGTGCAGACGAGAGGTATGGGGACCTGTAATACAGCCTGTACATCATCCGGGTGAACGACATCGCAGATCGCTGCCTCATCCCACACACGGTTGTGTGGCCGAATCCAGGTGACGACCCTTTGCGAAGGAAGTTGGGCATCTTCAGCTATGGGTCTTATCCGGAGGTTGGTTCTGTTCGGCACCCACGGGTCGGCGAAAGGCCGTATGGATCTCCCATCTCCAAGAAACCACACTCCCTCCTCTTTGATGACATCCCGTCCCTCAAGGAGACTCGCCCAAGCCCACGAGGCTCTACCTCCCGCCGAGGCCTGCAGGAATGAGGAGTTCGGGAAGTAGATTCCCTTTATAAATCTTACCCAAAGTGCATCGGGCTCATGAATGACTCGGGAGGCCATGTTTACAAGAATCACCCGGTTAAACTGGTTCATGTCCCTGAAGCCGTACCCTCCAACTGACTTCGATGAAGTCATCGATGCCCAGTTCTTCCAATGAATCTTCCTGTTGCCTTCTCTAGATCCCCACCAGAATCGGGCAATGAGGCTATTGACCTCATTACACCAAGTGGTCGGAATCCTGAAAATGTGCATGATATAAGTAGGGATGGCACTAAGAACAGACTTGATAAGTACCTCCTTGCCCGCATGATTTAGAAGTTTGTTTCGCCAACATTGGATTTTGTCCTGAACCCTCTCCTTGAGGTAGTTTAGTGCCTCCCGCTTTGATCTGCCCCAAATAGTCGGGAGTCCCAAGTAGAAGCCCGGGTCCGTCGAATGTGCTACCCCGAACAGATCTGATATACTCCTCTTGTAGTCGTCATGAGCCCCTGAGTTGAAATATAGTGTCGACTTGGATAAATTGATCTTCTGTCCTGAGGATGAGCAGTAGTCTCCAAGAGTGCTCTTAAAAATCGTTGCCTGGGCCAACGAGCCTTTCAGAAAGAAGATAGAGTCATCCGCAAAGAAGAGGTGTTGAATCTCAGGACATGACCTCTTCGGGCGGATGCCTCTAAAAACACCCTTCGAAACCTGGTCGTCAAGTAATCTAGATAGGACATCAGCGACCAAAATGAATAGATAAGGTGAAAGAGGGTCACCCTGTCTAAGTCCCCTCGAGGGTCGAATGATGTCAGTTCGGTCGCCATTAATCAAGACCTTGTAGGTGACCGAAGAAACGCATGCCTTGATCCAAGCAATCCATTTGTCGTTGAAACCCCTTTGTCTCAAGCTCGCTAGGAGGAAGTCCCATTCAACCCGATCGTAAGCCTTCTGCATGTCTATCTTGAGCGCACATTCCGACCTCCCCGAGGTCGTTCTTGGCTTCCCTCTTGTCTTAAGGTAATGGAACATCTCGTGAGCGATTATAATACTGTCCTGAATGCGTCTCCCTGAAACAAACACACTTTGGAACGGGGTGACCAGTTCTGGTAAATAGGTTTTTAATCTATTCGCCAGAACCTTAGAGATAACTTTGTAACCAAAGTTGCAAAGGCTAATAGGCCTAAAATCGGACGCACATTCTGGGCTAGCAATTTTAGGAATCAATGTAATATGAGTATGGTTAAGAAATGAAGGCATGATACCTGTCGTGAGGAAGGCGTTAACCGAAGTGAGCAAGTCCGGTCCGATCGTGGCCCAACTCTTTTGGTAAAACGTTCCCGAGAAGCCGTCCGGGCCTGGTGCCTTAGATCCTCCCATTTGAAAGCATGCCTTTTTAACCTCCTCAAAAGTTGCCAAAGCCGTGAGACTGCCGTTCATGTCCGAGTTAACCATATTCGGCACACTATCCAGAATTTGTGCAAAGGAAGTCGTCGGCCTCCCCCCCCCCCCCCCCCACGATCCGAAGTGAATAAGTTAGAATAGAACCCGTGCATTTCAGCTTTGATCTTCTTATCCCCCTCGATCCATGCCCCATTTGCATCTTTAAGGCGCAGAATTTTGTTTCGCCTTCTTCTTGAAAGAGTGGTTTGATGAAAAAATTTCGTGTTTCTATCGCCGTTGCCCAACCACTTAATCATCGACCTTTGCTTCTAAAATATCTCTTCCCGTTTCCAAAGAGCATGAAGCTTTGACTTTAGATCTCTTTCCTAATCCAAACACCCCCCATTGTATGAAGAGGCCGAAGCATCTCGGATTTTAGCCTTGACCTTTGCAATCTCCACTAAGTTGTGCTTCTTAGGAGTTTAGAGAGAGTGAGGTGTAAATGAAGAGCTTAAAGCAACCTTTAGAGAGAATTTCATATTGTATTGCTTTAAACTTATGAAATACACTAGGGTAGACATCTATATATAGGTGAAGCTAGGGATATGAGAGCAAATGTCCTAAACATGTGGACTTGTATGCAATTGTCCTAAACATTTGGACAATATGAACACTTATCTAAACTATAATCCCTAACATTCCCCTATGAAGATCCACTTCCTAATGTAAAAACAAGACTCTAAACAAAAAAACATAATATGACGATCAACATCGCATCTATCATCTTCACCCATCCTGATCAGACCTGGTCGCCAAATGAACTTGATCTTGTTATTGTGGTTGCCAAACATGTGGTTGCCAATCATGTGGTCGCCAAACATGTGGTCGCCAAACATGTGGTCGCCAAACATGTGGTCGCCAATCATGTGGTCGCCAATCATGTGGTCGCCAATCATGTGGTCGCCAAACATTGATGAGCACAGGTCTGCTCGTTCTTCAATTTGCACCGAGCACAGGTCTGCTCATCTTTCATAAGACTGTGTGGGCACAGCCTGAGCACGCTAGAGGCACTGAGGATGCGCACTGGATGTTCTGAAGATGCACGGTGGAGGCACTGAAGATGCACAGGATCTGCACACTGGAGGCACTGAGGCTGCACGCTGGAGGCACTGGAGCTGCACAGGCTGAGTACAGGTTGAGCACTGCGCCTGCACTGCAGAAGCACTGGAGTTGCACTGGTCTTGTATGCTGTGGTTTGGACGGTGGCTGTGCTGTGCAATGGGTGAATCGAACATGACACGAAGCACAGGTCTGCTCCCGAGTCTTGTGAGGCAATATATGACATGAAGCACAGGTCTGCTCCAGAGTCGTCTGAGGCAATATATCGAACACATTAGGTGCGTCTGATGTTGTGTGCTGCTATTCCTGATTAGAGTTGCTGCACTTGGATGAAACTTGAAAGGGAGACAAAGCCATCTCTTGGCAAGGAAGGAAGACACTCGAGATGCAGTAAACGTGTTGAATACACGCAGCAAAACATAGATAAAGCAGTAAACGTGTTGAATTCACGCAGCAAAACATAGAGACTCGAGGATGCTGAAAATAGAGAAACAGAAAATAAAAGACAGAGCAGCAAAGATGAAGATTCAGGAATAGCAACAACATTGAAGCAGCCTGGAGTGAACGATAAACCACCGCAGCAAATAACAAACCACCACATGAGACTAGTCGAACCAAAATGAACATAAACCAGAAGATAGATGGGCAGATTTTAGTGCATCAACAGAAACTCAAAGATGTTGAGCAGGATTAGAACGAAATAGGAGGCAACTAGTGCAGCAAAATATGACAGAATATGTAATATTAGGCACAGATAAAGAGATTAGATGCAGCAAAGATGCAGCAGAAGCAATAGAAAACAGAGAACAAAACCAGCCGAAGAACAGGACCTGCTTGAAGAAGAAAGAAACTGCTGCAAACCAGAGCATGAAATCAACGATTCAGCAAAGACCAAATCTGCATAGAGAGCAGTGCGTCCCGCCTGCACGAAGCTCCGACAATAGAAGAGCAGAAGAGAAATCGAGAAGAACAATGAAATTGTAAAACCTGACGAACAGAATTTCACAGAAATAGACCGAATGAAATCAGCACAAGACAAGCTGCCAATCAGTCTATTGAAATTCAGAAGCAGCGGAAGAACGATTGAAGACAAGGAAACACCAAGAACTGGACCAAATCAGCATAGAAGAGCTGATGTCCAAACACACAGAAGCTGATTTGAAGAAAACATAGCTTAAAACAAACGAAAAAACCAGCAGTAGAATGGAATCCAGGAATAGTGGCTCTGATACCATCTTAGGAGTTTAGAGAGAGTGAGGTGTAAATGAAGAGCTTAAAGCAACCTTTAGAGAGAATTTCATATTGTATTGCTTTAAACTTATGAAATACACTAGGGTAGACATCTATATATAGGTGAAGCTAGGGATATGAGAGCAAATGTCCTAAACATGTGGACTTGTATGCAATTGTCCTAAACATTTGGACAATATGAACACTTATCTAAACTATAATCCCTAACAGTGCTTGAACTCCTTCGAGCTCCATTCGGTCAATGCAACTCTACATCGATCCAGTTTTGACTTTAACTCGAGACCATATACCATCGGCCCCCCTCTTCGCCACGCCGAGTTAATTATGTCGAGGCATTCTTCCTTCTCCAACCACATGTCCTCGAATCGAAACTGTCTCTTTCCTTTTTTCTTTTCTCGCCTTAGAAGAATGCTAATAGGGACATGGTCAGACCCAATCATAAGGCCGTGAATACATTGTGCCGAAGGGAATAGGGTTAGCCATTCCGGGTTTGCAATCGCCCTATCCAATCGCTCTCTAATCCTATCTCCCCCTCTCCGATTGTTGCTCCAAGTATAGATGGAACCCTTGTAGCCCAAATCCTCAAGGTTTAGATCGTCCAAGAGATTGTTGAAGCCGTCAATTTTGTTTTGGTCCTTTCAGCCTCCTCCGTCCTTCTCCCTTTGGTGAGAGATGTCATTGAAATCACCAATGCAAACCCAGGGCTCCCGTCTATTAGCCCCTAAACACTTCAAATCAGCCCAATTCTGACACCTTCTTGCATAAACCGAGTCTCCATAGACCCAAGTGACTCGGGTCGTACCTCTGAATTCCCTACTCAAGACCGTCGTATCAATGAAATTCTTATCGCTCAAAAGAACATGGAGGTCTACCTCTTTCGTCCACCAAAGAGCCAAACCCCCACTTGCACCAATCGGTTGGACGTACGAGGCAAAGTCCACACCAACCTCTCGTCTAACCCTCTCGCAGTGGGCTTCATTCTTCTTTGTCTCCATCAGGAAGACAATAGCCGGATGAGAGCCCCTCACCAGGTCTTTTAGATGATGAATTGTCAAGGGAGACCCTAACCCTTGACAATTCCAGCTTATGTAAATCATTGTGAGCCAGTGGCTGTCGATTGACAGCCACCGGACAACTTTGCCTTCTCCGATTGCCTCGTATTTCTCCCTCCAGTTTTTCTCTCAACTTTCTGAGCTAACATCGGCCCTGTTTCAGCCCCTTGGATCCCCGTCCCGAAGCAGATCATACCCCCATTTCCCATAGTTGAGGGGTCACTTCAGGTCTTCCTTCTTTTGACAGCCCCCTCCTTCTGTTCGATGACTCCCTTTCTTTTCAATTATGTCGGTATTGTGACTGCACTCATCCAGTCCGCACTTCTCCAAGTACCATTTTGCCTCTCGTCATTGGCAGTCATCATACCATCTTTTGTCCGAGTTTGGGTGGCTTTGGTACCTGTAGGCGATGCCACCGCAGTTGCAGATACCACAGCAGTTTCAGCTGTTCCAGAACCCCCCATATCGACCTGAATTCTGTCCATGACCATTCCCTCCTGTCCTTGCTTGCCAAGTAACGGTACCTTGTCGGTCACGTTAGCCTGCATTCCCTCCATACATGTCTGTACAACTTCCTGTTCCCCGAACATAACCACATTCTTGTAAAAAATACTTGCACCCTGTGATTCAGATTGTATAGGCGATAGCGGAGTAGCCGTTGCCAGGATCCGTTGAATATCAAATGGCAATTCACCTTCCTCGACCACGTCCCCAATGTTGTTTTCTTGAGGACCCAAGTTCCCCAGCTGTCGAGGTTCATCCTGCAGAGCTGGATGTTGAGATGTCGACCCTGTTCTCTTGGAGGAGTCAGCCTGTTCCTGCATCTGTGTGACCTCTCTTGGGCGGTTCCTAACAGAGGGAGCGTTGTTTGAAAAGTTGCTCGAAGCATGTCTCCTTTGATCCCCCCAAGCCCGCCAGCCCGAGCGACGCATGGAGACATTCGTGTTTCCCCTGCAAACAGACCCCTGTTGGTGTTTAGCTCCGTGTTGCTGCATTACTTGGCTCCAAGACTTCAACCGTGGGTCTCTGGAGGTGGCCTGCCGTGCACCCCCCCCCCCCCCCCACAGACCCAACGGTTGTTCGTTTTGGGGCGTTCGCAAGTTGTCCAGGGTCCGTACAAGGGTGAGTCATCAGAAGGGTCCGTAACCACTGGTTCCATGCACGACTTGGATGAGTGACCTATAACTCCGCACCCATAGCACAGGTCCGTAAGCCTCTCATACCTAACCGATGCCCACCTCTCATTTCCACTCGAGTCCACCCATTTGAAACGAGGCATCAAAGGAGAACATGTGTTCAAATCAACTTGTACTCTCAAAAATGTTCTCTGCTTCATGACTCTATCCTCCTCTATTTTCAGGCACACCCCAATGCTGTCTCCAATGCTTTGTGCATTCGGCTTGTTAATCATCTCGAGGCTTAGACCGTGAATCTGCACCCACGCCTGCAATCTGAAAAACTCAACATCTGCAACTGCCTTATTGACCGGGCACGATCTAACATTCAGGTAGTGACCATGAATCGACCAAGGAGATAGGTCAATTATCTGATCCTTATCCTTCAAACTGGCAAAATCAAACACTAACGTTGATTCATTCACCTCAGCAATGCTAACAGTACCGAACCTAGCCCAAGCTTCTCTAAGAACATTCATCACTACGTTGTTCTTAATATGCCTATCCGAAATCAGCATCCCTAGTGCTCTATTCTCAGGCCCTTTATCCAATCCTAGATTACCTGAAGACACCAAGCTGAGTAAGGCCATACCCGGGGCAGTTTCACCATTGGAGTTGGACGCAACCATTGGCACCACAAACCGTACAAGCTCACAACCGAATCAGCCACCTACAAATAGGAGAAAGACACGGAGAAAAGAAGGAACAGGTAAGGTTGAGTGATTACAGTGAATTGCCGAGGTAATTGGTGGGAACCGATTGCCAATTGATGACCCAGGATCGCAGCGCCCCTGTTCAGCAGGTTTTGCCCGAAGAAAGTGGTTTGAAACCAGCAGTGAGCTAAGCAGGAAATAGCAGACGAGACTTCCCGTAAGCTAGCTGACAGAAACGTTCGCCAAGAATCGAGCTGGGGGAGATCGATCTCCTAGTTGGTGGCTTGCCTCGGAAACGAGCGATTCAATCGCTAGGTTTCAAACGGGAGGAGCGCGTCATCGTACGCGCGCGAGTTCTTTATCGCTAGTCGATTATCTCTTAATTGAATTTCTAATTTTAATGTCTCAATTACTATTGATCCGTGATTTTATTTTTTTTACGGCTCAATTGTTTGAGCCAGGAAATTTCTCTAACTTTTCACGACTCAATTTTAAGTGTCGTGAATAATTTAACTATTTTTTCTATAATTTTCGCAGCTCATAGCTCAAGTGTGAGAGCCGCGAAATAAAAAATATATTTTTTACGACACCTTTTTTTAGCCATTATTTGTTTTTCAAATTTTTATTGTTTTTCCCAATCTTTTTCTCTTCTTCCCTCACCTTCACGTTATTTCACTTCCCTTCAAATGCTCCACAACAAAGCTCCATTGCTCTCTTTTTTTCACAACTTTTTAGGTACCTCCTTCCATCGTCAACAGAAGTTCCATAGCGAGGACGCCGAGGCCGAAGGTATCCAAGTCCGGCGAGGATGCCGAGGCACCGATTCCTCCATCGGAGGACGCTTCAGTTGTGACAGAGAAGAAGGAGGAGACTTATTCTACATAATCATGAATTGAGACGCAGAGGGGGAGGATTCTCCTGAAAGCAGCTGACACCGCCGGGGAATGCACTCGCCACGTATGGTACAGGAGTCGGGGAAACGATTTTGAAGTACGGATTGGTCATTAGGGAATGTCAACACTGGGGAAGTCATGACTCCAGATTGGCCGTTGTATTGGGAAAATATCGGTGCTGGGTAGGCAGCGGTCCATGAAGGACGTTGTCAACGTTCAGACGAACTTTTGTCGTCCGAAGATTTCGAAGGGGAAGACTGTACATTTCTTCGGAGTGTTTAATGGATATGGAGGCACTCATGTACCTGCCATCTGTTGCTTTCTCCAAGAAAAACTAAACAGGGTCCTACAACTGTGTAAAAAAATATTTTTTTAAATATACATATTTTTGGCAGCTCAATATAATGAGCCGCCAAAAATAAGGAATAAAAGGATATATCTCTTCGGCGGCTCACTCAAAGTGTCGCCATAATTATTTTGGCGGCACTTTTCATTTGAGTCGAGAATTATCACATCTGTTGAGTCGTGATAATTCCCCGACACTTCCTATAACGACTCAATTTCCGTTGAGCCGTGAAAATTTAACGGCTCAATTAATGAGTCGTCAAAAATTGTTTTTCCAGACGTTAATTGCTAACTCTCCCATAGTGGGCAGAAGTTGTTCCTCCTTGAATCTTCCCCAATCTTCCTCTCCTTTCTGCGAACAACGCAAGGACCAACTAATGTCGGAGGAGAGGTCTTCGCAGTCGGAGAATGCTGATGACAACCATTAGTCTGCCGCCAAGCTGTATCAGCGCGACCAGGATCCTAAGGAAGTTGAAGAACATGATCTGAAGCCCGGAGGAGGAGGTGGAGAAGGAGGAGGAGAAAGAGAAGGTGATCTTATATCTTACATGTTCCATTGTCTTTTTTTACGTTTATGTTTTAAGTTGGGGATGCAAACTTCGAATGTGAATGCAATTGAATCTGATGCATAGCTTCGTCGAATGTTCACTGATACGAGGAATTTCACTTTGCTTTGCAGATTCTGATGATAGCGCGTCTTCCTACCTTGAAGAGAAACCCAATCCTAAGTACCTTCTCTCTCTCTGTTAGAACTTTATAGTTTATGTACTGACGTTTGTTGGCTTCTATTGCCTAATATGGATCTCCTATGGTGCTTGGTACAATTGCATTGCCTAGCTTCACCCGTTTTTCGTTTTTTTTTTGCTTTGTTTATCCACAGCGTTATTGATAGTTTTGCATGTAACCAACATTTTATTACTATGCTTCTATAATCCTATTGCGACTTATTGGCAGATCGACCTATGAAGCAAGATAACTTAAACATTACGTATATGAACTTTCAAGTTGCTGGGTGATTTTTTTTAATAGAACTTATCTTCTTGGAGATGAAGATGTAGTCTCTTTGATCCAGTAACATCCTACTGCTTTATCTTTTACACATTTGGTTGGATCACGGTTTTCGGTAGGACTCGACTCTGTGTGTCCCGTTGTTTCTTGCATGGAAGAAAGCCTATGGTTTTCCCGTTGTTTCCTCTTCGATGATTAAATCAGTCGAAGGTTCGTTGGTAGATAGTAAATGCAAGAGTAAATGCTAGGGAGAGTATTGAATATGGTATTAAGGAATCATGTATGGGGTTGGTGAGGGTATTTATTACCCCTTGCCCCGGACCTGAGTCAGGTCAGACCTTGGTTGAGTGATCATTTATGAGCCGAGTGGTAGGTACTTTTGTCAGGGTTTCCTTTTATCATGCATGTCCTTGTCATTCCATAAATGTTCGTAATAAACCAGAGGGTTGTCGTATTGTAGGTTGAAGGCACTCATTTGCCCCCTGACATCATTTGTACCTTGTACCATATTGTCCCCTATAAGGGGGCCTAGGTCAGGAGTATGGGGCGTGCCATTTGTGGCACACCCCTCTGGCAGTTGCTTGAGGTGATGAGTGATCTAAGGCAAGGGATGAGGCATTCTGGGTGAGTGTACGGGTGTTTCCATGCCTTCGCATTCATGGGACATGACCAACTCGAGAACATGTGCGTTAATAACGCCGCCCCTTCCATGTGTAAGGGCGCCGCTTGGACATCTTCCGGGTCTAATCGGTTTATGGCTGGGTTGCCCGAGAGATGAAGAATGATACCCAACATCTTACTCCTAGTCCTTGTGATTTCTTCTTCAGTTCTTCGCAATGATGTTGTTGAATCATACTTTTGGAATGGCGCACCCTTTTAGGCGGTGTTTTTTTCTCTCTCCTCTGTACAACTATCATTTTGGCACTCTATCCCAAGTAATCATGATGCACTGACATCATGATTACACATTTTGAATTTCCAATGAATCTTAGAGTGACATATGACCGATCCTTAGAAGCTCTTCGGTTTCCCGGGCACTTTTGGAGATTCATGCCACCTAGGCCTGACCTAGGTGGCTTTTCGGGTCCCTTAGGGGCCCACCCCTATAAATGCTTCTGCTCTTCTCTCTTTACCATTTTCGCCCATCTGCAACTGAAACTCCAAGCTTTCTCTCTCTAGAAATTTCTCACTTCTCTCTACATTTTCGGCGAAGTTCTTCGACCTTCCCCATTTCCTCCTTCTTTATTCTAACAAGGTAGCTTGGTGTGCCACCTTCGATGACATACTTCATCGACGCCTCAAGAGTCTACATCAAGTGATGTCGAAGGACGCTCAAAAAAACTCTATGAACAGGTGATGACTGTACCTTTTTTCCTCACGGGTTTACGAACCCTAAGCCAAATTATATTTCTAAGGTAATTTTTGAAAAAGTCGTAGAGGAGTCAGGAATGAACGAGATTTATTATCCTAGATTCCCCATTCCCGATGAGTCGGGACCTGAAATCCCCACCGAGTGAGTCTTTCCCTACCAGGTGCGAAAATCATCTTCCCCTTCAAATAGATGAGGGGTTGAGGTTTATTTACTGTCCCTAGTTGGTGGAAATGTGTAAATATTACTTGGTTTTCCCTACCCAATTCTCCCCAAATGCCCTTCGCGTCTGGGTCGGTTTCTGAGGTTTTTGTCAACAAGGGGAATATCCTAACTCTTTGGTGTTGTTTCGTCATTTTTACTGTCCCGAGTCGAACTGCTTCAGTGTCTTCCTTTTCGTGAATCTAAACCCCAATTTTAAGGATCAGTCGTGGGATACTTCTTGTCCCATAGTCACATGTTTTAAAACCCGGAATTCAAATTGGAAGGACTGGTATTTCTTTTTTAAATGTGTGTGTCTCCTGGTGTTTGACGCCTAAAGCGTTGTGTGACTCATTCCTCATCATGGAGGAGTTGTCTAATTCAGACATGGAGGCGCTCTCCCAAATTTTCATCGAACACGCGACGCACTTACTTATCCAACACGACTACCGAGGAAGATGTAAGGCTGACTGACATTTCCCTAATCGAGTGTCGCCCATCTCCACCATGGGTAATAACGCTTTCCTTTTTCTTATTGCAGAGATTGATTTGCCATTCCTAGCTCATGTGTTTTCTATTATTTCGGAAACGCAGAAAAAGAAGAAAAATTCCAAGAAGAGTGACACTGCTGAGGGATCCAAGAAGAGGAAGTCATTCTTCTATGGCCACAGGGAGAAGAAGAAGGCGACGCGCTATGAGGATACGATTGATCTTCTTTTGGCGTCGTCTGAAGTCCTCAGCCCTGACACTCAAGAGACTGTAACTGCCTTTAAAGGTGTGGTGCCTTTCTCTCGATATGCTAACGATTCGCTTGTTTGCCAAAGGTTTAGCATTCTTCACACTAAGAAATGGGGTGTGCCTGTCGTGACTGATTCCATGATTATTTTTTTTTGCCAACAAATAGATTTCCATTCTTAGTAAATGACATTAGTACGAGTACACTGAATTATCCAAAAAAGTAAATGAGATAAGGGTTAGGGGTTTAACGACCCAATCCGTAGGACAAAACCCCAACAATGCCTGTTTGGCAATCCAATTCGTACACATGTTCACAGCTCTATGTATTTTTACCCAATCTATTCTTTCTATATCACTAGCCAAGGATAGGGCATTAGACATCACCAGTTCTACCCTCCAAGCGAACTCTCTTTCTAGAAGGTGGTCTATGACTATTGCCGAGTCAGATTCAATGATGGCGTTATGCCACATGTTTGTCATTGCGATTCAGACTTCTTCGATAACCGCCCTTGCTTCTAGCTCCTCCACCGATTTGCCCATGACTCTTTCATGCCATCCACTTAGTAGGCATCCTACTTGATCACGCACTATCACACCTATTGCTCCTTGCCGAGATGACGAACACCAGGCGACATCAACATTTATCAAGATCTGTCCCTCTTCCGGTTTCCTCCACTTTCGACCTGTAGTTGGGGTGATCCTTCTTACCGAGCTAATCTGGACATAATCCATTTAATCTCTTACCTGCATGATCTCTCTCGCCACAGCTTCCAGGTTCGAAACTTTATCCTCATAGACAAATTTGCACTTGGTCTTCCAAATCTGCCAGCAAATTAGCACGCAGAGGCTCCACTTCTCGTATGTGCTTCCACTTAATGATGAGACCAACCTGCACATCCACTCTTTTACCGAAGGCTGTTTGAATTCATTCACTTGTACACAAAGGAAGAACTACCAGAATTGTTGTGTCCATGGGCACCCGACCAGGAGGTGTTCCCTGGTTTCACAAACATTACACGCCATGCACAAGGGGGACACCCGAACTCCTCTCCTAGCCAAATTTCCATGATTACTTGGACTTACACCTAGTTTTCTACTGGTTCCACAACTAAGAAGGTGAGTGGCGACGCCTCAGCCTCAGTGGGATCTTTATCATCTGCCCCTTCCCGGAGGAAGAAGACTCTGACGTGCTGCGATTGGTCTCCTCCACCGGAGGTTGAAGATGAGATGTCTTACTCACTAGCGTGCGCGTTTCCTGAAAGGGATGGATTGGCGGAGGAAGCCTGAGGAGAAGATTTCTCTGGGGGTGATGCTACTCCTGAACCAGAGGAAAATGGGATTTTTGCCCCTTACCTAGGACCAACATTCAACCTTCGTCGGGATTTGAAGGTGGAAGGAGGTGGCGCCAACCCTCTCGAGTCTTGGGTTCCCTGGGGCTTCACCCGCAAATGGGCGTTTGCCGCTCGGGTGGCCGAGTGGCCATATCGACAGAAGGCGGCACCCTTGACGGCTTGGTGCGCAGTGGGTCACACTCTTTACCCAGGTATGCCTCCGCTCCTTACATTTATGTTGCTTAGCAGTTTTCTTCTAACACTTTTGTGTCCCGTGCAACTCCAGATGGGCGAGCCCATAATAAGCCTCATTGAGGAGAAAGCGGTGACCGCTAACAAGATGCGCCGAGTAGAGGAATTGGAGTGCCTGCTGGCGGAGGCAGAGCGTCGCCTTGCTGTGGAGAGGGCCACCATGGATGAGCTCCATGCTGAAGTCGTAGATAAGGGGAAGCATCTTCAGGCGGCGCTCGCTCAGGAGTCTGACTTGATTGCCCAGGTCGATTAAGAAGCAACTGGACTTGCTTAAGATTCAGGCTGCCAAGATGGAGACGTGTGACGTCGGGGTCAGGGTCGGGGGCCGTGCGGGCAAGGCAGGAGAAGTTGCGACGCTCCTGAAGCAAGAGATACCCCAACGCCTTAGGGAAAAGGCGGTCGAGGTTGTCGAGTAGTACAAGAAGAGCGACACCTTTGACATGGATGCTAGGGGTGAGCGAGAAGACCACGAAGACCGCGACCAAACCAAAAAGACCAGACCATTTGTGGACTGAAACCAATGGTCTTGGATTATGGTCTTTTTCGGTCTTGGTCTTATTTCGATCCTAGACCGTTAAGACCATGGGGACCATTAACTAATTTTTAGTGAATTTATTATATATGTCTTATTTTGATATAATTAATTATAAAAGAATGCTCGAGAAAAAAATGTAATATAATTTGAATGAAAAAAATTCAATCAATAATAAATTATTATAACATTAATAAATTATATTAGATACTATTCTGTTATAGTAATTTATATAATTCTATATTATGATATTAAATAATATTGGATAGTATAGTTATTTTGATTTCAAAATGATTTTTAAAAAGTCGGTCTAATCAGTTGATTTCAATTTAGAACGAAATTATGTCAATTGAATAAAATATTATTTTGATATATTACATATTTTATAAAGAAGTAATAAAATTAGGGCTTGGCACGAACCGGTTCAGAACTGTACCTTTACCACGTTTTAGGTAAGGTACGCTTCGACCACTTCAAGAGAACCACTCCAAATATTTATCAATTTACCGAACCTTAAATGATCCAGTTCAAAAACTGGTTCAGTCGAACCACTTTAAAGTCTCTGTCTATCATCCCTCTAATACTTGTTTATGTCTAACGATCCAAATGGTCTAGACTGAACCAAAATCGAAAAAACCATGACCATATAAACAGTACAAACGGTTCCGGTCTCAAGACCGAAATTAATAGACTGAAATTAATGGTTCGAAATTTTCGGTCTTGGTCTCAAGACCGGACCAAACCAAACCAGACCACATTTTGCTCACCCCTAATGGATGCAGCCATCGCGAGCTGCTTGTTAACATCTTCAGATTGAATTAAAATAGAGAAATGAAGATGAATAAGATGAAAATGAAGAAGAAAGAGTTATCGATTGAAGTTAATCTGTTTGACTTCAATCCTAAGCTATATATAGAAGTAGACGTAGGATATGATATTTGAACTTTGACAATTATGACCTTAATACTTAAGTGATTGTCACACTTATGTCCTAACATTCTCTATGCTTGATCTTGTATCTTGAAGGTATCTTCCTCTGTTCCATCCAATCTTCTCATTTTCGTCCATTTCTTTGGCACAATCTTCAGCAATCCACAAGCCTACAACTGTACCAAAAATATGAAGCAAAACCTTATCTTCTCCACACACAATATTTCCTTCAAGTGACAGCTCAATCAAATCTTATTTTCTTCACTAGGACATTTGCACTAAGTACAACTTATATTATCACACAGATGCACATGCTTAAACATACTATTATTCTATATCATGTCAGCTTAATAATGCACAACTTCCACCAAACTTAGCCAACACAACTAGTGTAAACAGAGCATTTGATCCATCACACAACAGAGAATATAGTTCACAATTAACCATTACCATATTCACAAACTCATTCTCATAACAACTTCATTTCATACCACTTTTCCTTTCTTTTGGTTTATGTTTTTTTTTTCTCGAGTTGATAAACTCATTTGGTTCTTCTTCTTTTTTGCATTATTTTCTTTCCTTTTTGTTTATGGCACGGGAGTTTTAGTTTCTATATTACCAACATGATTGCAAGGTTTGAGCCTTGATCTTTTATTCCTCATGAGTGATCACCTCAAGTATCTTGACATTTTCTTGAGGAATCACCCTGTTTTTTTAATCAAATTAATGTCTTATGCCAGAAGAGAACAGAGATGAATGTAGTATATTAAGAAGATACGAGGCTTAGAATAGGACAAATATAAATACGAAGGTCTCTGTTAAGTGAGATTCACAAAGACCATGTAAAGCACCAAATTATGAATACCAACCACGGTTAAAATGTGCATAAGAAAGGTCAAGCACAAGCAGAACAACATTATGAGTAAGCTGTACAGAGTGAGAGAAGAACTAAAATGCATATGTGCTCCCAGTGAGAAAAAATAAAGAAATCAAGAGAAGTCATGTTGAACTTAATAATTGGTGGGATAGACTTGGTAAAACTCAAACTTGGAAGAACGTTGAAGACTTACAAATGTTGAAGAACAACACCTTGCTTACTTAGGGGGAAATGAGAAATTGGAGGATGCCTTGTGATCTTTGACTTCCTCAATGGAGAACACACCTAACTTCTTCATGCAAGGTACAAACAATTTCTCAATTAGTGGCTTTGTGAGTATGTCTGCAATATGTTCACAAACATGAATAAAATTGACAACAATCTCTCCATAATGAACTTTTTCATGAACAAAGAAGAGATTGATCTTGACATGTTTCATCTTGGAATGTTGAATAAAATTTTCAGACAATGCAATAATACTGGTGTTATTGGTCCAAATGACAGGAGCAGAGTACAGTTGCAAACCAATCTCCTTAAGTAGGGACTTGACCCAGACAATCTCACATACTGCATTTGCTACATCCCATCATTTAGCTTATGCACTTGATCGTGAAACAACATACTATTTCTTGGAGCTCCAAACTATAGGATTGCCATTGAGCATCAAGTAATGTCCTGAAATTGACATGCGATCAACAAAATCACCCTCAATCTGCATCCGGAAAGGAAACTAAGGAGATGTCATTAATATGAGAAGGATTTATCTGAAACAAAAGGTCATGATTTAGTGTACTCTTCAGATATTTCAAGACATGAATAACAACCCTCCAATTGTTGGTGTTTGGAGTGTGCATGTACTAGCTTAATTTGTTCACGACAAAATTAATGTTTGTCCTCGTGACACAAACATGTTGAAGCGCACCGATTGTGCTTATGTACAAGGTTTCATCATGAAAAGGTTCATTACAAGTGTCCATACTTGATCGTGTTAAACAGGTTCCAGTCATCAGTGTAGGAAAGCTGGACTGATCAGCAACTCCAACCTTCGCAAGCAGCTCCTGAAGATACTTCTTCTGGTTTAACAGAAGAAAGTCATCCCCAGACGTGACTTCCATACCAAAGAAGTAGTTAAGACTACCAAGATTCTTGAGCTTGAAATGCAAATTTATAGAATCAACTATATCATACACAAGAGTAGAAGATGTACAAGTGATTACAATATCGTCTACATATACTAATAACAGTACGAAGGAATCACCATTAGATTTTATAAACAAACAACTATCCGAAACAGAGACTCTAAAACCAAGAAATTTGAGAATGAATGTTTTCAAACCATACACGGGGTGCCAGCTTCAGCCCATAGAGAGCTTTCTGAAGCTTGCAGACCAACAATGAAGAATCGGCTGATGTTTGCTCAAAACCAGGGGTTGCACCATATAGACTTCTTCATGAAGATCGCCATGAAGAAAGACATTATTGATATCCACCTGTCTAAGACACACTTATGGGTTAATGCTAAAGATAAAACAATGTGAACTGTGGCGGATTTGACAACATGACTGAACGTCTCCTGGAAATCGAAACCTGGTTATTGCGGGGAAAACATTTGTCCACAAGACGAGCTTTATACATGGCAATGTCCCCATTGCCATTCCTTTTTGTGTGAAATAACCACTTGCAACCTATAGGAATTCTACCTGAGGATAAGGAGATAATGCTCCAAGTGTTGCTCAATGACAAACCTGATAATAATTCTTCAAGAGCCTTTGATCCAGTGCGGAGAAAGAATAGCCTCATGAATGTTGTATGGCTCGATTTGAATCAGTCATAAGGAGAAATAGAAAAGACTGTCAAAGATTGAAGAGAAGTCTTTGACCGATTTTGCATAGGGTGCACATTGACTGAATACTTAAGGGAAGATCTGAGAGAGGATGAAGAAGTTGCAGTGGGCTGAGAAGAAGAGTTTTGTAGAGCATAAATAAAGGTAAGAGCAGTAGTCCAATCAGGAGCATTTGGACAGGAAAGAGGCGGAGGATGAGAGGAATCAAGTAAATAATCGATAGGAACAAGGGTTGAACCAGAAGGGATATATCTACAGATGCCAGGAGAAAAGGAGACAATTGGTGGAGAATGAGGTAGATTAGAAGGAACAGTGACATAAATTAAAGGAGTACTAGTGGGAAGGAGTTCTGGAGATGATAGGTGAGGAGAGGGAAGCTAGTCAGAATCCGAAGAGGTGGAGAAGTCAGGAGAAGGACTAGAATAATTAAAAGCTGAAGCAGGAGTAGAAGTGGGTTATTGAAAATCACAAGGGATGAAAGAGGGTTTAGAAAGAGAAGAACATTTAGGAGATAGAGAGACAAAGAAGGGGCTAGTTGAATCTGCATAAGGAAATGTTGTCTCATGAAAGACAACATTGCGTGAAATGTAAACTCTACCTGAGGAAAACAAACACCTATAAACATGATGATCAAAACAATATCCTAGGAACACACATAGTTCATATCTAAACAATAGCTTGTGTGATCTATAAGGACAAAGGTGAGGGAAACAAAGACAGCCAAAGACAGGAAGAAAGGAGTAGTCGGGTTTAGAACGAAAAAGAAGTTCATGAGGAGAACTGTGTTTTTCAAAGACACAACAGATTTGAGGGCTCAATTTGAGAACATAAATCGGCCGAAGAGAATTTGAGGGCCCATAAAAATATGGAAGGCGGCCCATCCTATATTTTCTGTCATTTTTACATTTTTCTGTAAATTTGTACTTGGACGAACAGATTTAAGACACCTGATATAGTCTCATAAGCACGACCACAGGTTATCAAATTCACCATCCAAGACCAAGCCCCAACCCTAAATCTTCCTACTTTCTCTGCATATAAATCGTCAACATATAAATCTCCATCGGCGCCGTTCCTCTCCTTCCTCCTAACTAAGTTTCTTCTACGACGGCGCAGAGATGGTAAATCATCTCACCGACTCTCGCCGGCGAAGATGGCAAATGCACGTGTAATTATAGAGCTGCTTATTGAACTTCTTTGTGGAATTTGCAGGGTAAGGGTACCGGAAGTTCCGGTAAGAGAAAGAACAAGACGCACACCCTCTGCGTGAGGTGTGGCCGTCGCAGCTTTCACCTCCAAAAGAGACGCTGCTCTGCTTGTGCCTTCCCCTCTGCTCGCAAGAGGACATGTAAGACCTTTATCGATCCGAATCTTCTGGAGAAAATCTGTTTAAATTTCTCCACTGACTAGTTAGTTATTTGTAGCCTGCGTGTTAGTGCATCTAGCATGCATGCTCTAGCGGTGGCTTAATATGTGGATATCGAAGCTGCATTTTTCGGTTTAGTTGGATACTTTCGTGTTCATCAATTTTTGGATGTTGTGATGATAGTTTAATATATCGATTAGACTTTCAATTTTTTTTTATTGATATTTAGACTTGCGCGATGCTCTCAGTTTGTGGATGTTATTATAGTTCGTTAATTCTGTTTAATCTTAGTGATTGCCTAATTAGAAGAACACTGCCAGTTTCTAGCCGGTGTATGGAGTAGTGCTCCTTAGCCATCAAAGCACGAACACTTCCGATTCTCATTGATTGTTTGTATTTCATCATATTCTTGATTCCTTTGTCAAAGTTGAAACCTTCTCTGTTCCCTCAAAATATTGGTCTTGATCTAATCTTCGACTTCAATTACTGGAATGCTTCATCTTGTGGATGACATCTCTTAGAAAACATACAAACAACTTGCATAATGGAAAATATTGCTTTTTACTAACGTGAAACTGAAACATTAGTATTTAGAAACTGGTTTAGCCCTTTGCCTGCTATATTTCATAGGATAAACATATGCATTTAGATACAGATTTTGTTTTTACACATTTCTTGATTTGTATCAAGTGTGATCCTGTGTTCTTGTCAATCAGACAACTGGAGTGTGAAAGCAATTAGGAGGAAGACCACTGGAACAGGAAGGATGCGGTATCTTCGCAATGTTCCACATCGGTTCAAGAGTGGCTTCAGAGAGGGTAATGCACCCATCCATCTATGAATTCACAACATAAAATTTCTTGTGCTAAATTGGATCGTACCTTATGCATGACTGCCTATTACTTCATTTTGTCCTTTGTTTCCTCAGGTACTGAGGCTGCGCCGAGGAGGAAGGTTGCTGCAGCTGCATCTTCTTAAACTTTCAGATTTTTTGTACACTTGAACGTGTTGACCGAGCTCCATCAGGAAGAAGAAGAAAACAATAGATTGGGGCTTCGTTTACTCATTCTGGTTTGGTTTATGTAGCAGCATCCTAGTTTCGATTTGGGTTTGATGCATGGTTAGTTGTTGTTATTGCCTGACACAGGTTGTGTTTGATTGAGGTATTAACTATGTATTAGTATTAATTAATACATGTATTAATTAATACAATGTTTGATTAGAAATAATGATATGTATTAACTAATACATATGTATTAGCTAATACACAATTATAGTGTTAATTTATTTTTTGGCCAATAAATCACCTTCATTAATCGTAATAAGAGTTCTTACAATCCGTTACACATAATGACATAAATGAACTCGGGTGCTTTGTCACCTAATTGCTTGGGCAAGATCCCTGTTTAGTCTCCGTTGCTACCCAATTGGCGCATCGATTCGCCGTTTGTCTAACAAATTGTCATTGAACCCGAGGTATTCGCTTGGCCATCTCGATGATGTCCGTTAGGATATTCCTTAGTTCTCAATCCTTCCTCGCATCCCTTCCCTGGATAAGGTTGATAACGTGTTGTGCTTCCGACTCGATAATTACCTCTGCCCATGCACATTGGATAGTCATTTCCGTTGCTTGGAGGACCGCCTTCGCCTCGAGTGTTTTTGCGCTCGTGCCGTTACACTTTGAGATCCATCCTGCAATGACTGAACTCGTCCAGTCCCGTGCCACAACAGCCGTGCCCCCCTTGTGTGTGTTTTGATCCCACGTCGCATCGCAATTAAGTTTGACTACCTCTTGGTTCGGCCGTCTCCATACCTGCTCATCTGCGCCTCTCGACCGATACGATGGTACTCCCGCCTTCATCGTTGCGCGCCACATCTCTTCGGCCAGAGTGATGGCTGCCCCTATCGTGATCACCGGTCTCGGATTCTCCTCTGCATGGACAGCCCGACATCGTTCCTTCCACACTTCCCATGCCACGGTCTCCCCGAGGAGCTTCCATTTCCGCCCCGCCTCTCCTCCAACCGTGCCCATTTCCTTCATGAGTCGCACCCACCCATTCCATTCGGTGCCCTCACACAAATCGAGCTGAAGCCCCATAGCTCCCATCCAGACCCGCTGTGCCCAATGTCACTCCAAAACCGCATGGTTTACAGTTTCCAATTCATCACAAAAGTTACATGTAGGGTCTAATTGAATATTAACTAATCTAACCATGGTATTATTTAATACATAGTAAAAATTTACTTAACTACCCTAAGTCTATTAATCTTACCTAAGAATAGTTTATCATGTTAGTTTTTATTTTTTTTATCAAACTTTGTGAATTTTAATATAAAATATTTTAAAATTATTATTTACTCATATTATCTAATAATAATTAATAAAAAAAAGTAATATATTAAATGAAAAATAAAATTATGTTATACTATTTATAAATTTTCATCATTAATTAATCTATGTATGTTTTATTTAAAAAAAACTCACTAAGTCAAACATAACAACAGTTGTTGAATACTATTCGAATTAAGAAACAATTTAGGAGTTCACTTCGACGATGATATATGACATATAGTTAATATTTTTAAAAAATAGTTTAAAAAATAATGAAATATTTACTCAACAATATTTTTATATTTGCTCGTCTATTTGATATTTTTTAAAAAAAATGTATTAAAAATAACATTAAACAAACATATGTCATTTACCCTGTTTTTTTTACCGTTTATGTGCACGTGTCATGAGAAATAAAATTTAGAAGTGGTTATTTAACTGTTTCATTTCTATATTTTGCTAAGTGTGGTTTCACATATTATGTTGTTCCCAAAATTGATTTGTAAAATCATGTTTTTATTTATAAAATCATGTTCTTTGTAAAATCATGTAGTTCCACATGTTTGTAAAACTAATGCAATGCTCTATTTTTTTCTCTTAAAACAAAAATTAATCACATAGAGTCACTTGGGAACATGAAAGTTTTGAAGCTTTATGCATATCAGTAACATTTTAATGATGAAATTGCAAATATCAGAAGAAAAGAGTCGAAGTGAATTGAATCGGTCATGACTCAAAGGGGCTACTATTTCATTTCATTATATTTTTGTGTTCGTAAATTGTTTTCCAATTTTTTTAAATATGAATATATTTTATTTTAAAAAATAAATCAAATTATGTGTATAACTTATTTACATTGCAAAATAAATTTAAACACTTTTTGCCACTTTACGCATAATTTTATACTGAATCAAACATTGTCTTAGGTTATACATGTATAAGTATATCTTAATACATGTCTTATCCAACACATAGTATTAACTAATACGTGTATTAAATAATATGTGTATTAAATAATACATCCAATCAAACTCCCCCTAAATTTTGAATGTCGTTATTTTTATTCGTTGAACAAATACAATTCTATTTTAAAAAAAGATGCTTTATATGTAGTCAACTTGTTTGTTTTTTGTTTGTCATTGGCAATAATCCAAGAAAAAAGATTTACGTATTCATTCGAATCACATCCTTGTCCGATATGCATTGATGGATGAGTCAATGTGTCAACTGATCATTTATTTACAGTATCCTCCACCGTCAACTAACACAAATAGCTTCCCTCTCAAATTAAGGTGGAAAAACCTATTTACAGTGTAGTAACTATCAAGGGAGAATCTGCTCAGCATTAGGGGATGGAAGGAACACCACACCACGTGTGAAGTAAAAAAAAGAATAACCATCCCATCTCCATGTAAAACAAAAGGAATGTTTCGGGTTTTCTTCATTGATTGACTTCAAATGAACGCATGTACCTGTCTGTAAAGGTGATGATCCGCTTTGGACTCATAAGACGAGCAAAAGTAATCTTGATATTGTTAATTTGGTCTGAATTCACCAAACTTCTGTTTCTCTTCATGTAGATGCCTGAATGTTTCTTCTAGTTCTGGGAATGCAGATAGAAGAAGCAACTCCAGGAGTTCAAAAGCGAGTTGCTTGAGACACACAGAAGACTGCATAACCAATAATACCAGAGTCAACTCCTGATTTTCTACGAGTTTGACATTCATATCTCTCGATACTTCTACGCTATTTATAAATGGTGTACTTGGGGTAGTGACCTCTACATTTTTTAAATTCAATAAAAAAAATAATAAACTTGAACTAATGATCTCTACTACTATGCTAAGTTAACTTCAGTATATATATTACATTTGTTATTTGGTTTCTTGAATATTGAAGTTAAATCAATTATGTATATCTATATATCTGTATATGTAGTTAGACAAAAAAAGGTCATAACTTCTTGCAGTGGTACCTGAAGGAAGAAATAGAGATCCTTTGCAGACTGTTCGTATTCTCTATGGCCAACAAGGCTGACAATAGCAGCTGGTGCTTTATCTGATTGATCAATAAAGATTATCCCCATCAATTGTGTAAGCAACAAGGCAGAAACTTTTCAATACAATGAAGCAAAACGGAATAGATTAAACAAAATAAAATAATAATACCGATCATTATCTCATAAACAAATTTTGCACGCCGTTCAGCAGCTTCCTGTTGCTGTTCATCAGTCAGTTTCAGGGAAGATATTTCTGCTGTGAGACTTTTTGGACTCTTGTTTGAATTTTCTGGTTCAGACGGTGATCGCCCTCGCTTTGGGTGCTTGGTTATGAATATTCCATCAGGCCAAAGTATCTGGAAATCCAAATAATAAATATGTATTTCGTCTTTTGTGTTTCTTTAAGAAAAAAAACATAAATGGATTTTATTTGCACGATAAAATATGTAAGACTGTAACCAACTGATTTACCCGCTCTAGCTTTTTGATTCCAGATGCAACCACTGATCCTCGACGGAGAAGCTGGATTTTCCCCAGGAGCCAATCGTCAAAGGCATCACTCATTCCCAACTGCAAAACCTGTTTGGCCACCCAAAAGGCCTTTCTTCTGCAATAACCCAACCCTGAATCTTATGAGACAACCTAATTGACTCATTTTACAACATCAAATACTCCCAAAGATATAATTAAGGCATAAATACCTGATCCATCCACCATCTTGGAGCTGGAAGATGACATCTACCAAATCTAACAAAGGGGCGCTTAGATTTGGAGGTATCCACTGCACCAACCGTAAAAGATATACAGTTTTAGTAATATTGATTGCATCATCATCAGCTGAGAGAGAGATGTAAAGTGTTTTTTTTTCTACGTAGAGATGTTATAGGCAGTACCTCTGTGGGAAGAATAGGATCTGAAGAAGCATCAGGAGGTGTATTATCCGTCTCTTGAGTAACATCATTCTCTCCAATGCTGTTAGCTTTTGCATTTACTCTTAAACCGTCCACCTTTGGATTTTGCTTAATTCGCAATGCTGTGTCCTTGATGTCTGGAGATACAATTTCCCTCTTGGATGACAAAGGCTTCATGGTTGGCGACACAAAACTAGAAACCTTTTTAATCTTTTCAGGTGCCTTATCCTCAAGGTTAACTGCAAGGTAGCAAGGCCATTGGCAAAAAAAGGTACACCACTAGTCAATATAGGAGGGAACTAAATAATAAGTTGAAAAGGCACAAAAATTACGGTCAGTCAGCATTCTGTACCTGACAATGTTTCAATGATGGAAAAGGAATTTGAGAAATAGTATGTCTGCATATACAAAACTCAACATTTAGCGATCCCACACCAACACACTCCACAAGTTCACTCTCATCTCAGTCTCCATTGGAATTATATATTATATAATTAAATAAAGGAGCAGATATGGTTGAAGGGAAACCTGAGAATCTACGCTCAGAAAGTCCCAGACTTCAATCGATCCTGATATCCTTGGCAGCTGCATGACTCTCTGAAGCATTAAAAAGAGTTACTGGAGAGAGGAGCATATGTAAATATTGACATCGATGGACTAACAGTAGAATCGGAATAATCAACAAAGTTCTTTGTCCCAAAGTAATGGCCCACTAGAGTATTAGCTTTTACTATCTTTGCATCCAACCGGGAAAATCTTCAGTGGCTTAACCAGATGAATTACTATAAAAAGGGCATCTCAAATAAAAATTGCAAAAACAGTTAACCATATTTACTGCTTCACACTTCCAAAGTTTAGTTTTAAAGTATTATTGTTGAATTTCTGCAAACCGAAAAGGAAACAGAACTCTCTGGGAAATCAAACTAGTCCACACATGTTTTTCTTTTCTCAGATAAGAGGGGACAAGACCCTATATCTAATTGGTAGAGTATGAAAATCGACACATATAAATGCCTTGAGTTTGAGCTGAATCTAAGGACTCTAAGTCATTAGAGTGCACATTAGGCAAACGGACACATTAAGCTCAGGGCAGAATTTAGGCCAGTGAATATAGGATATTCAAATCATCCGCATTGCAAAAAGTTGAATTTTGGCTTCATATACATGTACAGAAATAATTTATGATGAAAAGTACTTGGACTAGATATTTGTTGCATACTCTGTCAGTTAGTGATGTTGCACTCATAAGGTTAAGATAATAGCAGAAAGGTGGGGGGATAAGATGGTAAACCTTTAAATATATGTCGAGCAATCTAGACCTTTCCTGAATAATTGGTACATCCAGACCGGTGGAGAGAAAATGCTTGGGAGGCAGATGAAGATTATACTCAGGAAAGTACTTCAGACGACGATGTAACTCCTCAAAATGTTGAAACCTGGATTTCGTAGAAGTAAATTGACGCACAAAGCCAATACAATTGCCTTATGTATAAAGACTAATTGAAAAATAAAGATAAACCAGAGATAATGAGTAATGTTGGTAAAGATATAAAAGTAAAAATTCAGAGAGATATAATCAGTACCTTCTTTTGACTGACCAGCTATTGCTGTTTGCATCTGTGACAGATATGGAGTAAACTGCAAACATTTTTGAGTCGCTTTTTACAATATTTGCACCAAGAACCTGCTCCAAAGAATGAGGAAGTCAAATTAGAGTCACAATAAAGACCCATTCAGAGCAAAGATGCACAAGTAAGCCAAGAATTACCTCGCATCTTAACTTTAAAAAAGAATCCAAGACCATAGAATTTTGTGGGGAGTTAACAGCTGAATGATGTTCTGAAACGGCCATAGAGTATGCAGAAGAAGAAGCTAATGCTCCACTATTTGCTCTACCCAAAATTTCATCATCGGTATCATTACTAGAACTCTCATCATTTCCATAATCTTTTGGAGTTCGTAGTATATCTTGTCCATCTCCGGATAAGAAACTAGTTCTCTCAACTTCCTGCCACAGGCCCACCTTGCTGCTTGGTCTAGTCCTTTTCCTACCAGACTGATTATTGTAAAGCCGTCGATACCGTGACTGTACTTTGCTTGTTTTTTGGGCAGAATTGCTTTCAATGGGCTCTAGAGGATGATGAATCCGAGAAGTTGAGTTTTTCTTACTTCTAGCATCCCAAACTCGGGTTCCAGGAGAGCCCAAGCCAGTGACAGCATCAGCTCCTTCATCTTCATCAGAAGTATAAGAAGTGCTATCTGAGTCAGACTCCACCAGAGGCATGAGCTTTTGATCATCCTCTTCTTGAATATCACATATCACTTGCCGAGAGCTGTGTATAGGGGAAGTACCACTAGACTCTAAGGCACGGGTGTTGACCTGTGGAAGAGTCTTTTTTGATATGACATCTTTTGTTGGGAGCTTTGGTGTAGAATCCAGATGGTCAGTCAAAACAGAGCTTCTAACAGAAGAATGCTGAGGCACTTGCTCAATAATCAAGTGATTGTCCGCATCCTTCTTTCTGTAGTTTTTCCCTTTAGTCCACACGTTATCAAAATGTTCAGGTGCAAGGGCTTGAGCCTTTCTATGAGAAATCTTATCCAACATCTCTCCCCAGTCACCTCCTGAACGTTGTCGTTGGAGATTCAGATCATCACCATTCGGCAACTCATCAGTCACTGAATTCCAGGAACGAGACGTACGAGCATCCATAGATAGCAAGGGATCTTTAGAGATTGAGGTTCCGTTTGTACCATCTGCTCCTGGTTTATCTCTGGAAGGAGTATTTTTCAGCTGAACAAGTTCAACACCAGTTACAGAGGGATCGAACACCATAGAAAAGTGATCAGCTGAGACTCTTGATGGTCCAGTTTTAGGTTGTGATGCATCTTCTGACAAAGTGGTGCCTTTATCAGTCTTCATCCTAGAAATAACGACGGACTCAATTCTTTCATTGATAAACCTGCAAAAATTGAGTGGACATGAAGAGCAGAAATGAAAGAAGAAGAAAAAAAAAAGAACAGTTGTTGGATATCAAAGACAAAAAGAATTGAAGAAAAAAAAATCATTGCCTTGGATTAACTAAATTTATTACGGGACGAATTACTGCACAGGCAAGAAGCTCCCTGACAACATAGCGGAAAAAACAACACTGCAGATCCTCAGGCTTGAAAGCAACTGATATAAGGCCATCCATTACGTGCTGCAGAACCTGCAATCGTTCCAAGTTCCAAAATGATATATTTATTAAGATCTTCTCCAAAAGACCATGAGATTTTTCTTTTTCTTTTTTTCTTTGGGCCATTACCATGAGGGTAATGAGCAACAAAAGTCAACTATGTAAAAGGTCCAACAAAATAACCTTGTGCTCAGCTTCAGCAGAAAATAAAGCAGGGTGTAATTTGTTTTCCGAAGCCAGGATGTGTCTCAGCGCTTTATCTCGGTTTTCAATTGTTAGAGTTTCTGACTGTTGCTTCTCAATCTTAGCTAGACTCAGACGGAAATTATCCAAATGGTTGCAGAAGATATTGACAAGATCCCTGATTCATTCAAGATATGTAGCATTCTGAATTACTTCAAATCCAAATAACCAGAACAAAGAGAAATCTAGTGACGTTATCAAAATAAAACCTTGTCAGAAGATCAATCAGGTTTATGTTCCTTGCTCGATCAGAAATTTCCGCAAGAACATCGTTAATGATGTGAACAAGTTCCTCTGGACCTTGTTTATCGGGAGTTAAACGGGAGTACCACAAATCTGTGACCCACTCAGATACAATATGTCGGGTGAAATGATCTATTGCATCTTCAACAACTGGAGAATCCACTTTTATTCTCCAGTTGGACTTTTGAATAATTTTTGGACATTGAAAAGGTTTCTTCTTAAGTAAAGCATTGGCTGCTGGTGGTTTGTTGTCATAAGCTGCCGTTTTCCTCCTTACATCAATATCCAACGAAAAATACCGAAGCGTGATTATCAAAGCTGCTGCAGCAGGCAAATTAACCCACACTGAGGAGCTTGTCACTGAAGAGGAAAAAAATGGTAAGGCATACTTTAACACGATAAAGAACTCAAAATAAGAAGGATGTTGGCAGGAAAGTATATATTTAAAAATAATGACAGTCTCCATTATCTTCATTCAAATCATCTCCTTGGCATGGCAATTATCAAGGTACCCAAGATTACTTACTGGCAAGAAAAATTGGTCGAGTACGTGATTCTAAATATTGCAACTACATGATATTACCAAATTCCTAATTACCCCTCTTTGATTTTCTAGTCAGCTCTCAATTAATGTTAAATTAACCTAGAAGAAACAAATGAGATTTTATCCTGTTTTGTGACTAATAATAAGGCCTAAGATGTTGAAATCTTGGACAATATTATTATTCTCAAAGCCTGAACTTCAGAAAGCCCTAGCAAAGCTCATTCTAAATTTAAAAAATGTTACTACTATGACACCAAATTTACCACAAAAACCACCCTACTCCTCGTTTATCTCACATATGCTGGAATCTTCTTCAATGAGATTAGATGAAAAGGTCTCACGCTGGATACCAAAATCTTATTTGATGGAATGATATGTTAAAAAATGGAATATCCTTTTCTAAAACCTAATAATTTCAGGTTACATTAGATTTTCACCATTCATAACGTGCCAAAGGAACCACCAGCTGAGCCAAAGACCATTCACCAACCAAGGAAACTTCCTTAAATTGTAATTGTTTATTTACTCTAGTGCAACTAGCAATGTTCCTTCATTGATCTTTCAATAACTTAAGGCGGGCTACAGTTCCTACACATATCATCTTTTCAATTCTGATTAGCGAGACAGCGATAGTGCAAACATCAAAGTTCAACTCTACCAGAGTACCCAAGTTCTTGAACTGATGGTGAAGATACACTAGCTTAACAAAAAAACAGAAAGATCAAGAAATTTGCCACCAAACCAAAACGAATAAGTACACATCAAGCTAAGCAAAACAGTATATAGCAGAACCAGATAACAGATAAGAAGCGACTGCCAATGGAGAATGAGGAGCTCAATTGTTAACTAAATAAATTAAGTGCAATCAAATGGAACACCTAAATCAAGCAACATTCAGAGTTCTAGTTGATTTGAAGTGAGAAGGGTAGATTCTTGAGGAACAGAAGATGATCGCAACTTACAGGACATGAGGTACGACAATCCGATGACACAAATCACCAAAATCACTATCCGCTTCTTGGCTTCCTCCGCCAGGTCCTTCACCATGGTCTGCCTCGACGTACTGCTCATTTGGCTCCACAATCACCGCCCAATTTCATCAAGCGACGACCGACAAAACCCCTAACCACCCAATCTTTCAGCCGCCAGAGGCAGAGAACTCATAATCTGAGCGATTCAGCGGCAGGATAGAAGAATGCGAACGGAAAGGCAGTTGTAATCAATTTCGATCGGATTGAAGGAAGAATACAGCAGTTTAGAATAGAAGATGGGAAGAAGGGACAAAAGGGTGGACTAGTTCAGCGGGAGGACTGTTAGGTTTGAACTTGATCCTGGTGCTTGTGTGTAAGAGATGGAGGAGGGTATAGTAGGCTATGGCTTGGCTGAGTGTGGAAACTTCTGTCACTTTTTTGAGGAAACGGGAGCTTTGGTGATGGTGGATCTAATTCTCTGGTTCAACTCAACTGCGAAGCATCATGTTTGTCTTCCCACTCTCTCTCGGGTTGTTAGCAAACAGTATCAAATTCCACGAAAAATGGAGTGGTGAAATTAAAAATTGCCTCTAGTTGGAAAGTAGTTTAATTATTTCAAACCAGAGAGATTACTAGGGGTGAGTTGGGCGGTCCGGGCCGGTTTTTTAGGCAAGACCGAGCCCGAGCCCGAAATTTCGGTTTTCACCTTTGGAGAACCGAGTCCGAGACCGACTTCGGTATAAAAAGCCCGCCCGAGTCGGTCTTGCTTGACTCGGGCCGGTCTCGGTCCATTACCGAAATTTTCAATCCAAATTAAAAAAAAAAAAAATTGTCCGAATTTTCACCAAATTTAGAACATACAAACACAATAAATCAAGTATCAAACATACAATCCAAACACATATTATAAATATAGAACATACAATCCAAACACACATGGAGACTTTGTGAGTTGTTGTATATTACTCTACTTGTATAGTATTATGTATTAGGTTTTTAGGCAACTCGGGCCGGTCCGATCCTAATCGGGAATTTCGGGAAAAATCCCGAACCCGAGCCCAATCCCGACTTTAGAGAAAAAAAAACGTCCGCTCGGTCTCGGTCCTAGTCGGTCTCGGTCTTAGTCAGGCCAGTCTCGGTCCGGTCTCGGTCCAACCAGTATTTTTTGCTCACCCCTAGAGATTACTATGTAGTTGGGGAATTATTATTATTACTAAATAACTGAAATAAGCTTTGCGTAATTAGTAATATATTTTATTTTTTAATATTTTTATTTTTTATATTTAATATAAGTTTTTTTTATGGTACATACTATAATATATTTAAATTATTTTTAAATAAATATAATGTAAAATAATTTTTAAAAATAAAATAATAAGTTTACTGTTATAAAGTTTAAAAAGTTATTTTTTTAAGTGAATATACACTATAATAATTATTTTTTTAAATCATTGTTGGAATTTTGAATTGTTTACGGTAAAAACATGAAAATTTAAATATGCGTGAAATAATTAATTATATAGATAAGTTATTATAATTATATTATGAAAAACATAAATTATATATTATATTAAGCGCATTTGTTCATAAAACTAGTTAAAAATGCATGAGTCAATAATTAAAATTAACAATTAATAATAAGATAATAATTAATAAGTTAAATATTTTTATGACTTAATTTTGTGCATATGCTTACAAACTATTACAATCACTAGTAGCTTTATTTATTTATTTTATTAACAATAATAGTATCTTATATTTTTATTATATAAATAGTATTTTAATAATTCAAAAATAGGTTGACATGGTTTGACAAGTAGGTACCTAAACGTTTTTTTGCCGCAAATAGGTTGCCGAACTTTTGGAAATTATCAAATAGGTTCCTGACGTTAATTTTTATGTTGGTTTGTGACAGAAACCGGTTTAGAACCGGTTCAATCGAACCACTTTATTTTATTTTTTAAAAAAGGTAGGATGTATATATCAAACACATGCATGACTTTGTTTAGGGTTTAGGGTTGAGTCATGCATGTGTTTGGTACATTAATCCTACATTTTTAAAATATAAAAAAATTAAAATGGTTCGATCGAACCGGTTTTGAATCGATTTTTGAACCGATTTCTATCACAAACCAACGGAAAAGTTAACGCCAGGAACCTATTTGCGGCAAACACAAGTTTGGGTACCTACTTGTCACAACATGTTAAGTTCGGCTACCTATTTGATAATTAACCCGTATAAATATATATATAATATTTTTCACAAAACTGTAAAAAATATATTAATGTCCATATAAAAATATTAGTATTTTTCTAGCAATAGTAATAATCTCTAATGTTTTAGTATACATATTATATTTTATCTATTTGTTAAGTGTAAATTATATTTAGTTTTATAAATATATAATACTTAATTTTTTGACATTGTTAAAATTTATTGTGATATTATTGTAACGAAATAGGTGATGTTTATATGTGACTTATGTCTTATTTTAATAAGAGTATTATGTGATATATGAAATGATCATTAATTAATCTATAAAGTAAATTATAATATGTGCATACTTGATATTAATAAAATATATTTAATGAAAAATTATAATTACTTATGTAAAATAAATAAAAATTATATGAGTATTGTAACTTATCTTGAGAATGAAGGAGATACTTTGAAGGATTTTAAAGTGATTTACATGGCATGCCACCTAGGAATGACAAATTTATGATTGTCATGGACCAATTAGAATATGTTAATTTAACATTATGAGTGAGAAAATATAACAAAAATTTTATTTGTCAACATTGTATGTAATTTAGTTAAATTAATATATAAATAGATAGATTATATAAAGGAGATTCTATTTGCAGACCATCGACTACTATATACATACCACTTTTGTCAAAAGACTAAAACACTCTAATAGCTTTTTACATATTTGCTCTTATCTATTTTAAAAATAAAATAAAATTGCTAACCAAAGACCACTTAATTTTTCACCCCTTTTACTTTCATATTCAAAATTTCTATCTCACTATTTCGCTCTCAATACTCAATCTTTCAGCATATCTACACTACTCTTCATTACTTCCACTCTCATTCTCCACCACCCACTTTTTGCCGCCACCACCACTTGCCGTTGTCAGTCTTCATCGTCGTCTCCGCCAACCAGCAGTCTTCGCCGTCGCCAACCAGCAGTTGTCGTCTCCTCCCATTTCAACCAGCTTGCCTTCCCCCATCTCCGCCGCATCTGCAACCTTTCACCAGCAAATCAACAACTGTGTTTGTTCCTCCAACCACTTCTGTGCTGGTACGTTCTCTTGCACTCCATTGATTGATGTCGGTACAACTTAAATTAGTTGAGTTTTGCAGAACTTTCATGGAGGAAACAGAAAGTCTGTGTCGTTTGAACAAGCAAAAATCGGTAAGATCTTGCCGATTTTTTGTGGACGAATCGACAAGCGCTTGCCGATTTTTAGTGATTCAAACGGCATAAACTTGTCGTTTCCGCAATGAAAGTTATGCAAAACTCAAGTAATTTAAGTCGTACGAGAATCGATCAATGGAGTGCAAGCGAACGTACCATCAAGAAAGTGGTTGAAGGAAGAAACACGGTTCCTGATTTGCTGGCGGCGGGTTGCAGATGCGGTAGAGACGACGACGAAAATTGACAGCGACAAGTGACAGTAACAGCAAAAAGTGAGTGGTGGAGAATGAGGGTGGAAGTGATGAAGAGTAATGTAGATATGTTGAAAGATTAAGTGTTAAGAGTGAGATAATAATTTTGAATATGAAGGTAAAAGGGGTGAAAAATTAAGTGATATGTGTTTATCAATTTTATTTTATTTTTAAAATAGATCAGGGCAAATATGTAAAAAACTATTAGGGCATTTTAATATTTTGACAAAAATGGTATGTATATAGTAGTCGATGGTCTGCAAATAGAATCTCTTTTATATAAATTTAGTATAATTATTAAAATATAAATAGTTACTAGACTTCGCCTTGCCCAATATATGAAAATTAATCTTAAATTTTTTGAGCAAACTTTCTAAAAATGTTTAGTATTTTTTAAATTTTATTTTATTATCTTATAAAATTGAAGATTAATTTTGCATCTCAATTAATAATTTTAATTTAGTGTTTAGTTATGTTCTTTTATTATCATGTGAATCAACTGATCATATTTTCATAACACCTCAAGCGCAACAAATCAAGACAACGTGCACGCACGTAGCGCGTGACGAAGTCTAATATAGTTATTAGGAAGTACACTTAATTAAATTCAAAAACTTTAATTTCAAGTTTGTTTTATATTGCATACGACACATATATGTTTTAAGGGTAGAATCATTTATGTACAGTTTTATATGATATATATATATATATATATATATATATATTTGGAGAAAATACTATTTTGCCCCTAATGTTTGGACCAAAATCGAGTTTCCCCCTATTGTTTGGTTTTGAAAGTTCCAGTCTTTAATGTTTGGTAATATGTCGAGTTTCTCACTTCCTTCAAATTTTTCATCCAAACCTAACATAATATGTTTTAAAAATGATAAAAATAACAGAATACTTCTAAAAGCACCACAATTTAACATTTCCAAACTTTTTTAAATGTTTCAATCGAGTTCTGATTCGATCGGGACACGATTGAGCCTCAATCGAAGAGGCTATGGTATGGTCTTGACTCATACCTACTCATCCATGGATTGAGGGTTGATATGGGTCAAGACCCAGATCCGAATCGGTTTAGCCGTAATTGGATTAAGGCTGACTGAGTCCCAATTGAGAGGGCGCGAATCTGGGTTTGACCCAGACCAACCCACCATAGGTGGGAGACCAGGTCTAGGTCAAGATCCGGACCCGAACCCTTTCGATTGGGACTCAATCGAGTCTTGATAAAATCATGACTTAATTGCAATATTTGAAAAAAATGGAAAATGTTAAATTTTGATATTTTAAAATTATTATGTTATTTCTACAATTTTCCAAATATATTATATTAAGTTTGAACATAAAATTTGACGGAAGGGGAAAATTCGACAGATTGCAAAAATTAAGGACCTAAAATTTTGACTTTAAACATTAAGGGAGAAATTGGATTGGTCCAAACATAAGGGGTAAAGTGGTATTTTACCCTATATGTTTTTATTAATTTGTTTTTCAATATTCATTATTAAAAAATGATATATATATATATAAGTGATATCATTAATGGTAAATGAAAAAATATTCAAATTAATCATTAAAGCAAATTAAAATGTATAACTAAGTCCTTAGTATAACAAAATTAGACAATTAATTGATCAAACTAACAAAATATTTCGTAGACTACATTTCGATTGTATACTAGTATTTTTTTTAAAGTCAACTTTCTTAACCAAAATTTTTGTTGTTTAATATGTAATACCGTATGATAAAATATTTACGACTCATTTGAAAAAGTAAGTGAACATTTTTCATTGACTTAGTTGATATACTTGGAATAAATGATTTAATTTATTTAAATTGTCCACCAAACTGGACTTTCTTATAAATTAGATTATGCATAAAATTCAAAAATATCATTATTGTGTCGTTACAAAGTCCACTGTAAGGTATGAGATCCCGAAGAAGTATTTTTGGTTATATTTTTTTAAGTATTCCACAATGTGAAGACATCCCTAATTGTATGGCCACTGAAAAGTTGAAACTCAACAATTTTTGTTTTTGTTAAAATGTTTATTTAATTATCTATCTAATATAATGTTTTTGAATTTGGTAAGAGATGATTAAAAAATAACTATTTTTTTCTCTAAATTTTGTGCTTCCAAACCACTAAAATACTCATTTTAAGAATATGCATCTTCCCCCGACCATCTCTAGAAAATTTAAAAATTTATAGTAAGTAAAAATTAAATTACACCTTTAATAAAACATACAGTAATGAGTTTCAACTTTTTCATTGACAACAAAACCATGTTAAAGTTGTATTCCTAATGTTTGAACATTTTTTATAACGAATTTATGGTTGATGGAAAAGTCAAAACTCAATGTGTTTATTTTGTTAAATAATTAATTTAACTATCTACATAATATATGTTTTTAAATTTTTTATAGAGTTGATAGAAAAAATTGAATATTATGAAAAATGAGTATTTTGATGGCTTATAAACACTACTCTTAGAAAAAAATACTTATTTTTTTTATAATTTGTATAAATATTCAAAAATTTAGCGTAAGTAGATAATTAAATTAAGAATCAAACAAAAAAAAATATTGAAGTTTAATTTTCTTATCGACCATAAAATCTAGTCAAAATTGTGTTTCTAATGTTTGACAATTTTTACTAACTCCGATAAATTTTATAGTCGATAGAAAAGTTGAAACTTAACATTGCTTATTTTATTAGAGTTTTATAACTATCTACCTACTATAAAAAATCAATAATGTTTTGAAAGATAAGTAATATTCTAAAGGGTAAAGTCTGAAAAACATTTATCATGTTTGACGAAAATGGTTTTTCAACCCTCACAATTGGTTTAGGTACAATGTGTTTGAAGACGATTGTTTTTTGTACATTCGTCTAACTGCCGTTCAATTTATACGTTAAAATATCACGTGATTGGTCACGTAACCAACCCTGGAAAAGTGATCATTTGTAATTCTTTTTTTGCCCTTACGCTTCTATTTAGGATCCCGCCAGAAAAAACGCTGATGTTGGAATCCTTCGCAAGAGCTCCTCGTTGTGAAGACTTCGTGCTGTCGCAGAACTTCCATTGCTGCGTGGAAGTTCTTCATGGGTCCTGGTAAGTACTCTCACTGTACGTCTTCCTCTTTCAATCTGAAGTACCTACCGAACCTATCCCCGGAGTATGAGTGTCGATTATGCCACCGTGGGTTGTTGTCGCATGCAATTCCAGCTGGGACGTCGAAGAACTTCAGCCGAATATTTTATGGATGCCCAAGATACGCGGTAATTTGTTGTTCATTTGGCTGTTTAAGTCTACCAATTTGGGGTTTTCTGAAACCCTAATTCCTTAGTCAGCCAAATTGTTTCATGGGTAGTTTTTTTTCGTTTTGTGCATTGGAAAACGTTCACACACGGTAGTCATTGCAATTATTTTGAATGGGAAGACCCTTCAATGTGCGAGTATGAAAGGAGGGCTCTGAAAAAGTTTGAGACAATCCGTACCGAATTAAATGACAAAATTGTGTCCCTGCGTCTGAGGGAGCAATATCTTAAAAAAGTTGTAATTTCAAGCACGATTGTGATCTTAGGTCTTCTTGTTTGGGTCATTATGTAATGTACTCGAGTCTATATTTTAGGTTGTGCAAATCTGTTTGTGTTGTTTTACTCTGTTAAAAGTGTATATTCTACATTTCTACTCTGTGTGAGTTTTTCCTAACAACACCCAAAAAGTCAACATATTGTACGAAAAACCACAAGAACTGAAACATGTTGGACGTGAACTATCCAAAAATAGAAATATGTTTGTTGCATAGTTACCAGAACCAGACCGGCCATCAAACCGGTGAGGGATCGGTTCACAATTCGACCGGTCCAACCCGGTTTAGTGTGCAGTTCACTGTTCAGAAGGGGGAAAAAACCTGAAAACTTAAAATACATACATAGTCTCAAACACAAACATAATTACCTCAAACTACATAGTCTCACACACACACAAACTACATAGTTTCAATTTCAAACACACATTACTCTCAATTCTCAAACACAATACACAATAATGTCAAAATCAAACACAATGATAATAGGTTTAAACCTAGCAGTAAACCTAGAAAATTTATAAAATCATATAAAAGTGATGAAAAAATACATGATATACTAACATAAAAAACTATATATATATATATTTGTATAGATTTTTTTCATTCTTTTTAATGATTCTTTTTTGTATCATATTATGTTTGTTTCTAAACTTGTTTTCAATTTCTCTTATAATTCCATACTTTTAGTCTTGTAAATTAAAACCTACAAACATTTTTTTAATATTTGTTTGATAGGTATTTTAATCATTTATCTTTAATATTATTTTTTTCCAAATGTTATCACTTTTTAAAAGTTTTTATAATTATTCTATTTCATCTGCTTATTTTTTTCTTGATTTAATTATATTATATGTGTTGTTTTAGATTCTTTTGCAACATAATATATACTATATGATGCAAATTATAAAATAAATAGTTTGAAAAAAAATTATTTTTAAGGTAATTTGGACGTCAAGTAGAATAGAAAAAATATTTAAAAAAAAAAAAAAGAAGAAGCATATTTTAGAACCAAGTCTATTTAATTTTTCACTCTAAAAACAAAACACTGTTGTTTTCCACCTTTTTTTTAAAAAAGAAGCTAAAAGTGAACCGGAAACGACCGATTTTTAAAAAACTGATCGTTTTCCAAAAACAGTTTGGTTCAACCCGGTTCAAACACTGTTAATTTATAAAACGGTCTTTTAACTTAACCAAACTGGACAGGGGTCCGGTTCTCGGTCGAATTCGATCGGACTCGGTCGGACCGCCAGTTCGGTTCTGATAATTATGGTTTGTTGAATTAATACCAAAATCAAACATGAAGTGCTAGTATCCATCAAAACTTGGGTGACCACACCAGCATGTAAACCGAAACAGAAATCCTAACTCCCTTAAAATTCAACTCACAAACAGAATGTGCACCAACATATAACAGAAGTGAAGTACCACTGTCATTAAACAGATCACTATCACTAAATATACCATTGTCAATAAACATACCATTGTCCATAAACCAACACTAAACATACCATTGTCACTAAACCAACACTAAGCCAACACAAAATGCTATCATCCACAAAATGTTACCACCCACAAAATGAACACTAAACCCACAGAAAATCACTCAGTGGATCTATCTTTGGTAGCCCTCGGTAGTTTCACTTTCCTCGGTAATTTTCTAAAACCTGGCCTAAATACTTTGGTCTTCTTACTCTTTTGGGGTTGTGGTAACATAACAATGTCCCTGCAACCTGACAACACTTGAGGGGAACTTGAAGCAGACATGAAATCATCTTCACTTACAACGTTGATTGGGTGGGTTGGTGGTTCCCGAGCTGCGCTGGTGGGTCCTCCATAGGTGGTTTCTGAGTGGTTGCTTTTTGTTGCATGTCCTCTATTTTCAAATTTTTTTCTGCTGCGGTGGAGCTGTACTTCTAGGTGGACCTCGTCTAGCCTACGATGATTCTCCACTCGCTCTAGTCTTTCTCTTTCGTTGTTCAGTTTGGTTGAAAATTATAGTTATGTCAAAACAATATAAACTACAGAAATCACCTAGTACCAGTAATACTTGTGATGGTTGCGTGGGCTGAGAAGTTTGAGTGCCTGGGTTCCCGTGGGTAGTCTGATATGATACTTCCTTCACCAATGGACAACACCGCTTGTTATGTCTTGTTTGTCCACATCTTGAGCAATACTGCCTCAACCCATGCTTTGTCAAAGACGTAAATGCCTTATTAAACTTTTCATGGGCAACCTTTGTCCGTCTTTTCTTAGGTCTCCCAGATCGCTTTCTAAGCACGGGAGGGTCAATTGGCAACACATCTACCCTGACTCAATCATCACTACCCGACAATGGATGTATCACTGATGCATATATCCTCCTCATTGTCTTAACATGATAACAACGGTCAACGTATTGATCAAATTCAAATTGGGCATTCATCAGAAAAGCCGAGGCATGGGCACAAGGTATGCCAGACAGGTCCCACTCAACACAACTACAAGTCTTATTTGTAATGTCAATTTTGTACTTGTATGCACTTCTAATTAGGGCTAGCAATTTCACTCACGACACGATAACACGATAAGAACACGCAGGAAAAAAATCGTGTTCGTGTTTGCCTTTGATGGTACGATAACACGAACACAATAACACAATTGTTTTTTTTTGTGTCGTGTTAGTGTTTAGGTCTCAAAACACGATAACACGAAAATACTCTAATAATTTATATATTATATTCATATCATTTTATGAAATAAGGACCAAACGTGAAATATAAAAAAAACTTAGAGGACATATTTATGTTATTTAGGTTGTGTTATCGTGTGAACGTGAAAATGTGTTATCGTGTTACAACGAAATATTTTCGTGTTACCGTGTTATTTTCGTGAAATCGTGTTATCGTGCTACCACTTTCCACGAATATTTTCGTGTTATCATGTTCGTGTCGTGTTGAAACAATAAATTTCGTGTCGTGTCTGTGATACGATTACATTTTCGTGTGTGTCGTGTTGGACTATCGTGCGTGTCGTGTCGTGTAATGTTGCACGATAGCACGCACGCATGAATTGCCAACCCTAATTTCAACTATGACCTCATCTTTGCATTCCAAGATTCACTCCAATTATTCACCACCAAATCAGTCTTCAAATCTGGGTAAAATTCATACCTGCACCAAGTTTTGGTGTCAATCTCAGATAGGTACTCCCAAGCACCCTTAAAGTGTTGCTTTAGCCAATCCATACGGGATTTGTGTCGATGGTAGTTGTACGCACATGCAGCTCCCCAAAATCGTGACTTAATCCCTGCATCTGTATGGTTTTGAACTAACATATTATGGTGGATATGTATTGCATAGAACCTATGATCATGCCTTTGCATGACATCCCCAACCGCTGATATCAACCCCTGAAACATACATTTGAGGTCAGGTGAATGTTAACAAAACAACAATGTATAAGTGAATAAAAGTGTCCATACCTTCTGTGTGTCAGACATAAGAACCAAATGTCTATCGTCTCCAACATCACTTCTGAGCAACTCAAGGAACCATGTCCAGGATTCCCTAGTTTCTGCCTCTACCCATGCGTAAGCTACAGGTAATACTCTATTATATGCATTCCTGGTCATCACACTCAACGGTTGACCCCCGTCCAGGCCCTTTAAGTGACAACCATCTAGACCGATGAATGGTCTACATGCCTTAAACCCATCCGCACATGCCCTAAGGCACATGTATAATCTCTCAAATCTGGGTTTCAGGGGGTTTGGGATGGGGTCAACTTGGATGAAAACTAAGCTTCCAGGGTTGTGCATGGTGACAGTTGTTGCGTAGTCCCTCAATCTCTCAAACTGCCACACTCTATCTCCTCGCAGCTTCTCCCTAGCAATTCGTATGCCTTCTTGGATGTTCCATCTCTTCACATCGAAATTATATGTTTTTTATATCTCCTTTGCAATGGTCTTGATTCTAATTTTGAGTTCATTCCTTATCAACTCAATATAGTTCTTCGCAATCCACTTGGTACCAAGCTTTCTACTTTTATAGGCCTTTGGACAATTGTGCTCGATAGTCAGGTGACTAAGTTGAAAAGTTTTTTTCTTGTTCAGTTTCACACCCACAACCCTGAAAGGACAATTATGCACCTTGCAGAAAACAACCACCCTTTCAACAAATTTTTTCTTACAGAAATCTGGGTCATATCTCTCGTTGATGCTATGGTCGACCATGTACTCACGAAATGCATGGGAATCCACAAACAACATCAGTAATCTAAGCGCCATCTTGGTCTTACCACGGGAAGTCTCACCATCCATTTCTTGATCCACTATTTTATGTCTTCTCTGACTTGTCGCTTCATCCTCAACATCCGAGTTTGGTGGAGTTCTTAGTGTATCACTCGAATACTGAGCCTCATTGAAGTTACTTGCATCCACCGCTTGAAAAGAAGGAAAATTTGGCTCAGCGTCCATTCCAAATCCAGCTTCGACACCTTTCATATCATCCCTGTGACTGCTGCTGGTTTGTCTTGCCATATGCGTTTTCTCTTTTGACTTCACCGATTTACTTACGTTCCTATCACGAGAACTGTAATCACTCGACTCTAAATCCATTTGGTCATGCTTTCCTAGCTTAAAGGTTGGATCTGACACCGAATCATAATCATCATCCTTTGTTTTATCATCCAACTCATCGTCCCTACAATCAGACACTTCATCATCCATTGGTCTCTTCCCTTTGTCGTTTGACATTACTGATAAAGGACAATCACAGACACAAGCAGTCAGAGACACGCGCACAATCAACAAATTCACCAAATTAAGCACATACAACTCATTTTTCTTTAAACAATTCAGCAAATCAACATTTTTTGGCAAAATAACCAAACATTTAGCAAAATCAACACCCTAAACCGAACATTTGCACAGAGTTTTCTTCAGCATTTTGGCAGATCATTCACCTCTTCCATAAACAGAACATCTCAACACTAAGTACAAATCTTCAAATTTTCGTTCCTAACCATGCCATAAACACATAAAAGACAAGACATTCAGGACGAAAACCAAATAAAACACTTACCCAAAGGTTTTTATGAAGTAGCAGCACCGAAAAACAGGATGATCGAGTCTTCTTTCTCACAAACGAAGATCGAGTTAGCGAACGAATATGGAACGGCAGAAGAGTGTTGGAACTTCGAAACGGAGGGGTGGAACTTTGTCGAACTTGATTCAGAGGGATGGAACTTCAAGTGAACGGAATCAAAGGTTTTCGTCTTCTTCAACTCAACGAAGAGAAGAGCACCGGTTACAAATGAAGAGAATATAGGAAAACCGAATAATAAGTTGAAAAGGAAGAAGAAACGTCTTAGGGCTATTTAAGTACTTTCATAAATTGTTTCTAGAAAAAAAAAATTAAATGGTGAAGGTCACCTGAAAAACGTGACTACTTAATAGGACAAGCAAACGTCAAGTGGACAAAAGGTTCAATTACCACCAATTTGCAACATATTATACCAAAGGTTCAATTACCACAAAAAAACAAGTTGTACCAAAAACCATTTTCGTCAAACACGATGGACGTTTTTCAGATTTTAGTGTAAGTAGGTCACTGAAAATACTCTTTAAGAATATATTTTTTTCAAGCATATCCTTAAAAGTTCAAAAAACTTAAGTAGGTAGATAATTAAATTACAACTTTTTTTGGTCAACTTTAAATTATAACTTTAACAAACCAAAACGACATTGAGTTCTGACTTTTTCATCAATCATAAAATTGGGTCAAAGTAAAAAATGGTCAAACACTAAGAACAAAACTTTGATCGAATTTTATGATTGACGAAAATGTATGGTTGTTCAAAATAAAAATGGCTCGAGAAAAATAGATTGGATTTGGTCTAGTTTTGGACTTGTTCAAATCGGTTCGGTCGAACTAGATCCAAAACCAAATCAATTTTTAAGGTAAAGTAAGTCAATTACAAAAATGATTCAATTCAGTTGCGAATTAGTTTGAACAAATTAATCGTGCTTGAAAAATAGGTTGTTTAACTTTGGAGTCACTTGAAACGTATAAAAAATACACGGATGATTTGAAAACATTGAGCACGTTAGACCAAATTGTAACACTTTGACAAGTCATGAGATGTCTAAAAAAATATGGGGACCAAAATGCAATTTTTTCAAAATTCGAGCTGAATTGAAAATATTTTTTTAAAATGACAGAATTTACCCTAAACTATTCTGGACTTATTTGTAACACTTGGTGAAGTTGCAAATAACCCAAAAATTATTATGGACTTATTTGTAACACTTTGAGAAGTCATGGAATGTCTAGAAAAATTTAGCAATAAAAAATGTAATTTAAAAAAAAAATTATAACTGAACTCAAAATATTATAAAAAATATTTCAAAAATTGCACAAATAGCCCAAAACTTTTCTGGTTTGGTTTATAACACTTGGTAAAGTCCCAAAATGACCCGAGAGTCCAATGACCGAGTTGTAACCTTCATCAAAGTTTGGGAATGACCTAAGTCATTTTTGAAAATATTTTTTTTTCACATATACATAATATATACATATACATATATATATATATATATAGTATACATATATAGTATCACATATACATAATATAAATATATTATTTAACAATATATATATATACATATACATATACATATATATATACATATACATATACATATATAGTATAACATATACATAATATATAGATATATTATACATATAGATATAGTATGACATATATATTATACACACGCACACACACACACACATATATATATTAACTAGTATATTATACATAAATATATAATATATGTATATAAACTCTTTTTTTTTATAACATAAATTTCAATAACATTGGGAAATACATTATTAAATAAGAGAGAGATATACCTAAATTGTTCAGAGCTTAAATACTGTACGATAAACCGAGACCGATAATTACTGTTTTTTCACTCTTTTTTTCTATATTTTTTTGGGTTAAATACCAAGGAGCTACCTGAACTTTGGACGTTTTACAACGAGCGACCCGAACTTTGAAAATTCAAAACGGCCTACCTCAACTTTGAAGAAGGTCAAATAGCTACCTCCGTCCATTTTCCGACGACTTTCCAACGAATTTCCGGCAGATTTTCAACGAATTTCCGTCAACAGTTGATGGAAAATTTGACGGAGGTAGCTATTTGCACCTTCTTCAAAGTTGAGGTAGCCCGTTTTGAATTTTCAAAGTTCGAGTAGCTCGTTGCAAAACGTCCAAAGTTCAGGGAGCTTCTTGTATTTAACCCTATTTTTTCACTCTTTCTCTTCTCTTCTATTATCTCCAATCTCTTCTCCTTTCATCATCCACCGTAGCTCACAATCCTCCCCCATTTATAGAACAATTTACTACTTATTTAATTAATAATTTTGTTTTTAATAATTAAAAAAAAAAAACGGCGGAAAAGAGGAAATATTTTTTCCACGTTGGAATTCTTTTTTTTTTTTTTTTTTTTAGTTTTCATATATGTACTATATATATTTTTTTCAATCTCAATTTCTCTCGGCTCGATTCCCCGCGTACGGTATTTTGACCCCGAGCCAAAATTAGATGTTTACATAGCCATGGCAACCTTAGCATTCATCAGTCTGTGACGCCTCTCCTCAACTTAATTCTCGATCGATCATAAAACATGTCAATCTACATTAATACGGGGATCAGAACGGGCGATCTTAGGCTTAACTTTTGCGCTTTTGCGGTGACGCTTGGAGTTACCATTTGCCATCCACGACTCTCCTTGTATTCGTTGTGGTTAGATTCCAATCCCAGGACGACGAAAGCAACTATCTTCAAATCTAAGTGCGGAGTACAGAGAAAAAGAGAAATATGTGACTTAGTATGAACTCAACCAAGAGAGGGAGGGGAAGAGGGGAGAAAATTGAAAGAGTGGAAGGGAATGAGGCGAAGAGGGAAGGGTGGACCGACGATCGGATGGACAAATTGGAACGACGATCGGATGGACAAATTGGAAAACGGCACGTTAATTGGTTCAATGATCGGTCCAACTATGATATTTAGGTCTTTTGTAGATACTCGATATTTAGATGTGACGTGTTCAGGTTCGCGACACATGACGTGTCATTATGAAGAATTTTAAATATGATGGGTCGCGAAGATTCCAAAACAAATTTCTTGCATATTTAGTAGATAAACATTTAAAGTATATTGTGAAATATTTAGAGAATATTTCATGAATATTTTATATTGTATAATATATTTCATTGCATACTACTTTTAGTTTAGAAAACTCTATCACTTATATAAATAGAAGTGTTATGCATTGTGTAAAAGAGTGGCCAATTGAATAAAAAAATTGGATTAAATAAAGGGTAGTCACACCACCGCTGCAAAGGAAAAATAAAAAAACTTTCGTCTGAATTTCGTCTTAAACATGGTTTGAAATTCCCTTCTTAATTCTTTCATGTTATTGCTCATACATATTTGTGTGTATATATACATTTATTTGCATACTTGCACATTGACCTTTATATATATATTGTGCATTATTTTGAAAATATATATCTAGTTGTTATTGCATCGAGTCATTCTATAACCAAATTTGATTTGATTTTGTCCTAATTTAATATTTATTATTATTTTTTATTTTTTCTCCATTCTTTTTTGCACATTCTTATACATGGGTACATTTATATATACTTATATATATATTCAACTATGTTTTTCTTTTTACGTTTTGTCTTGCTTGATTTATTTATATATCGACATGCATATAGATATACTATTGTTGCACATAATTATTTTATTTTCTAAAATGTACATATATGTATGTATATATATATATAACTTAAATCTTCATTTTTCTATTTTTACATTCTTTAAAGGAAAAAACTAAAGTATAAATAATTACACATAAGCAAATAGAGTATTGAAAGGGCGGAATACTAATTAAACTTTATTTCGTAAAAGAACTCCCGAACCTAATCTCTGAACGTAGACCGTTTCAAAATCCTAGGGTTTAATTTAATTATTTTTCTAGGTAATCAAGCTTTTAGTGAGTCTTAACTAACTAGTAGCGACTCAAAAAAACAATAATTCAAATATCGTCTATAGGTCAGATTTTAGGTCTGGCAATTTGACGACTCTATTGAGGATATTTAGAGGGTTCGAGCTCAATACATTCGCTTGCCAGTTTTTTTTATTACTTTTTGTTAATATTTATATTTTTTTTTGTTATGTGTAGGTGTGAAGTTTTTTTTATTGTAAATAAATGTTGTTATCTTTATTTATTTATGTAATGCACGAGTTTGCACACATACCATTGTTAGTAATAGTATCCAAAATGCCTAAAATCAAAGTCAACTAGGAACCTTGAGAATTTAGTAAGGAAACGGACGGAGTTGCTTGGTAGCTGGTACATATATATTCTCATACAAACCTCTTCATGTTATTTATAACTGTTTTCTCTTGAACACTTAAAAATTCTCATTTTTTTAGTATTTTTATCATTCTCTTGAAAACTCATCCACAAAAGAAAGATATTTTACATATTTTATTACTCTATTTTTTGGAATTCATTAGTAAAGCTACTCATATATTCTTTTTAAATTTTCATGTGTAAGCTATTTCTGAATTCATTAATAAAAATTAGGTTATGGAGATCCGCAAGTGGGACAAAGGGAAGACCATCGATTCTTGCTACACTTTTTATACTACAATTTTCAGTTAATACCATTTAACTTTAATTTTATTGCATGTGCAGCACATATGATTCACTAGTATAAAAAAAACAATAATTCATGTATTATATATTTTCGTATTAATTTTTATATCTGGTATTGCAAGGTACTTTTGACAGGGTTTAGACATGCATATACAAAATTGGCTCACACATCCACCTTGATAGAGATATTCACCGCTCCAGTGCACCATACCGACATTTAATGCCAAATCTATTTAAGGATCCCCTATTTGCAACACTTACATAATTATGCCTTGATCGATCAATTCTTGATCATAATATTTTTTTTTTGTTGGATTAAATATGATATATGTCATTTCTTTGTAAAGAAAAAAAGGAAAACATAATTGCTCATCAGGTCTTAAACCTATGAAGGACACCTAGACAAAAATATTAGGGAATGATGGACATGATTGAAAACTCGCAGGGGCAATCATGATAATATGTGGGAGAGTAAAATCTTCGCTCACATCCATGATACCAGTGATAAAACAAATCACAATATATTTAATCTTCCTATAATATACTCAATCGAGGGAGTCGTTTTGTATACTTTATCTTATACATTCTTTTTTTTTTTTTGTAAAAAAATGTATGAGCCTCAACCACCCTCAATTGGCTATATATAAAGAGAGATCAACAAAGTGAAAACTTGTAGGGGTCACAACCCTCCTTCAATCGACTAAAAATGAAGAGAACAGTTTTACAATTTTTTTTTTTTAACAAATGACTACAAATGAATAAAGTGTATGTTCTTGTGAGATAGTATGGGTCACATCCACATGTAAATCGGTTACCTATAAACGAATGTATTTGTGAGGTAAGAATTGAGAGGGGTCACAGTCACCCGTAAATCGATTACTTACAAGAGTGTGTCTCTATAAGGTGAGAATTGAGAGGGGTTACAAATACTCGTAAATCGACAACATCCAAGAGAGGGTCTGCACGAGGTGAGAACTAAGAGGAGTTACAATCACCCTTTACTTAACTACCAATAAATAAAGTATTCCCGTGAAGATGGAAAATCATAAGGGTCACAGTCACCCTCCAATTGACTACCAATAAATAGTCTTCTCGCAATGATGAAAAATTCACAAGGGCCACAACCACCCACAATTAGCTACAAAATAATGAGCATTTTTCTAGGTTGAAACCCCGAAAGGGTGACCTGGGGAAAATTTAGAGAGGCATGATTGTAAATTTTAAGATCACAATCATGCCAAAAGGTTAGGAAAAAATCCCGCTGGACTGAAAAATCCCGAGAGGCACGGTTAGAAAAATCTCGCAGGGATTTTCGTGGCAAAAAGAAAAGAAAAAAGAGAGAAAAAGGAACAAAAAATATAAGAATTCCGCTAGGTTGTAGCACAATGCCCACCCTAGGCTAAAGTTAGGGAAAACATTTCATATCATCATCCAGGCGTTAGCTTTGCTTCCAAAGTCGCGCTATCCTAGATATGCTATACTTTGGTCTCTCCAAGTTGGTTTCCAGTAGCTCAACGTTGCCCCAGATATGCTTATTATTGGATATCCTACACAAATGATCTAATGTTGTCCCAGATATGCTAGTCGTTCTGTCATCACAGGCATAATCCTCGTGTCTAAAGTTGCGTTATGAAGACACTCGATTTTGACCTATATGTGTCGCGTTTAGGATGATGACACATGGCGCGACATTATGAAGATTTTCAAATATAACAGGCTGCGAAGTTTCCAAAACAAGTTTCATGCAAATTTAGTAGATTAATATGTAGAGTATTAAGTGAAATATTTAGATAATATTGCATGAATCTTTTATATTGTATAATATATTTTATTGCATATACACTTCCTAGTTTAGAGAACCCTAAGAACTTATATAAATAGAAATGTTATACATTGTGTAAAAGGATGGGAAAATGAATAAAATAAAAATTTGGGTTGAAACAAAGGGTTGCTACTCCACCACTGCAGAGGAAAAATAAAAAAATTTCGTCTAAAACTTGGTTTGAATTTCACTTCTTAATTCTTTCATTTTATTGATTATACATACTTGTGTGTATATATACATTTATTTGCATACTTACACATGACCTTTATATATATATATATATATATATATTGTGTATTATTTTGAAAGTATAGATTTAGTTGTTATTGCATCCTGTCATTCTGTAACCAAATTTGATTTGATTTTGTCCTTATATATTATTAATTTTTATTTTTTCTCCATACTTTGTTTTGTACATTCTTATTCATTGGCACATTGATATATACTTATATGTATCCAACTATTTTGTTTTGATTTACTTTTTGTCTTGCTTTATTTATTTATTTATGATATGCATGTAAATATACTATTGTTGGACATAATTGTTTTACTTTCTAAAATGTACATATATATATAGAACTTACATTTTCATTTTTCTATTTTTTTATTTTCTTTAAGGGAAAAAACTAAAAGTATAAATAATTGATAAGAGACAAAATTAATTAAATTTTATTTAGTAATAGAACTCCCAAACATTAATCTTTGAACTTAGACCGTTTTAAAATTCTAGGTTTTAAATTAATTATTTTCCTAGGCAATCAAGATTTTTAGGTAGCCTTGTGGAACTTCAAAATTATTTTTATTCAGATATCATACTTATGTCAAATTTTAGGTATGACATTTTTTTAAGTTATTTTTTTTTTCTCGGTTCTTATGAAATATTAAATATTTTGTTTATGAGTATTAATATTTTTTTTATGAGTATACATTATTCTAGTCTGCTCCGCCATGTGCTTTTTTCTCAATCAGCACTCGCCTGGAGCCTGCAGGGTTTTCGAATGGCAGCTACTGGCCCCGGCGTCGGAGAAAAATCAACGGAGTCTCCAGATATACAGACCAACGAAATCGCCACCCATGAGATCCTCCCTCCGCGATTGGAAGACGCCGGTCTCGAAGACTGTGCTCTCCCGCTGGAATCTATCCAAGAAGCCTTCCTCAAAGCTGCTGCTGCAAGCCTCCGCGACAGCTCTCCATCCACCTCCGACGATGAGGCTGAGACCGAGGACCTTGTAGAATTCAGAGATCCAGCGGATTGTACTTCAGTAGACATTTCACGCGCATCCAAATCTGATGATGCACACGCGGCGCAGGACCGCGGAAGTGATGCCAACACTGTGATTCTGAAGAAGAAAGGCGCGGCGGTGAGCAAGGAAGCATGCGTGGAGGGGCTGCAGAAACTCGGGATTCGATGAGGAGAGTATGTTCTTATTAGTAACTTGCTCAAACTACAGTGTACCATTTAAAGTTGTGAAGTTTTCTGATCCATGTGTGTTTGCTGTATAGGAGGATTCTCTACTTTGGTCAATCCATCGAGCAGCTCTTTAAATATATTATTGGATACAATGTACTTGTTTGTTGGTACTGTGATGGATCAAGATACAAATTTTAAGCTTGGGAAGAATTCGTTGGAATTTTTTTATTTTTAGAACTAGTGGGTTAATGTTATTAAATCAGTGTTATCAGAGATTATTAGTGGTCTAATAACTTATCAGCGGTATCAGAGACTTATTAGAATTACCGCTGACTGATTGAGCAAAATATTTGGAAATCATATGAACATACTAGGTACCTATGTGCTGCTTCTTTGCAAAGTATTTTGGATAGGTGTTTGGTTGTGTTGATTGGAAATAGAAGGAGAAATCAATTGAAATTAAAAGCCCCAAAGCAATTTGAGTTGCTAATTTTGGTCTTTAACATTCTGTGTCTGGAAAAGTAAATGAGAGTTTAGAATACAATCTATATGTGGTTGATTACCGTTAAAGATGAGAGTTCTCATGTTTTGTTTTATGCTCCTCTGTAGTTTGTTTATTTCCATTTTTGGATATAGTCACGGCGTTTGGTTATCTAACTGTTAAACTTCTTCTGATTATTCTTGTTCTAAATACAGAATGACAAAGTGAATAAATAACATATATTTAATCACAGCAAGTGGCATTGCAGTTGTTTCGCCATTTAACCTTCATTGCTTTCCAATTGATAACCACAGAGATTCGTAGAAGCTAGTTTGGGTAGTTGATTAATTTTTGTGATCTCTTCTTTATGATATCAGTTTCCGGTTTGATCATTGTATTAGCCTTGTTGCTTGTTGAAATGCTGTTCCACTCTGAGAACCTAACTGGAAATTACAGTTGATCATCAAATACTTCAAGCCAGTGATGATTCTCACTTCTCGTTGCACTTGCGATGATTCCCAAGTGTAGTCTAAGAGGTCAACAGACATATGATCCCAGACTAGTTATGCTTCATGTAAGGACCAAAGGTTCTTACTTATTTGAAAGAATTCACACATTAGAAAGATACAAGAAAACATGATTTTGTTAGTGATCTAAGTTTCATACATTTTCTCTTCTCTGGTTTTGATATAGGTTTATCTTTCTGTATATATAAACAACTATGTAAAGTATCAGGGAATTATTGCAGTTTAACAAGGTCCATTCTCTGCTAAGCAAGGACCATCATTGAAATTAAGGCACAACAACAGGAAAATCAGTGCAGGTCCAGAGTAGAGCTGCTTATTGTGGCCAAGCTGAGCTATTTAGCTAGGTATCATTTTCCCTTTCCTCTAAAGTTGTTATGTTATTTGCTTTTCAATGCCAATTCAAGCTCTTTGATGACTCCTGGATATGAACCCCACTTTGAGTAATTTAGTTTACGACAGGTTCAAGCTTTTTTTTTCTTTCTTTTTGAGTTTTCAGTTCCTCTAATGAAATAATTTGTCTGCAACATGTTTACTGTATATGGGAATGAATGTGTAGGAAGAAGCATGTGTAACTAAGCATTTGAAGAGGCATGTTTGGATAGAGAAATGCAGATTAGGAAGGAACATCTAAAATAATAGTTTTATAAAACTCAAACGGTTATTGTTGAATATCAATAACAAAAAATGAAATGCCATAAAGTATCAAAGACAAATAATTGGCAAGTAGACATGTCGTCCTCTTAAATTGTCACCGGAAAATTGTCCTACTATGTATGAGTACAACATCTCTAGTCTACCAATTACATCATCCTGAGATCTAATTACTGAATTATTAAAGGGAACAAGTCCCTAATCGCTTTAGTTAGAAAATAATAGTGGTCTTGAATGTTCCAATGGCAGCTACATTATGATTATATTGTGAGATTATGCATTCTTTTTTTAGAAAAGTAAGTATACAAAAACAATATTTGAAAAAATAAGTATACGCGCACCCCGGATAGCTTTCAAAACACTATTTGGAAGGTTTTGTATCGTATGTAGAGTTTTTTACGTATTGTACAGTCAGTCTAAAAGTAAAAAATTAACGCATAGTTAACGTCATTTGATTCGTAATTAAATTATCTACGCACCGTAATTTGTTTGATTTTTTTGAGTAAGTAGATAATTAAATTTCTCTCCAATGCATTTACTTATTTCGGTCAAATTAAAAAACAAACGATGTTAGGTTACAAAATCACTGTATTTCTAATCAAAAAAATTACCCTAGGTAGATAATTGATTTACGACATAAATGACGTTAACCTTGTTGAGTTTGGACTTACATGGTCTGAGTTATAATTTTTTAAGTCAAATTTTTATATCTCAACTTACGGCATGCTCTACAGTCAATCCGTAAATCCAAATTTAATACTTTTTGTATCATTTGAATCGCAATTAAAATATCTACTTACTATAATTTTTTAAATTATTTTTAATAGATACATAATTTTATTTTTAATTAAACATCGAGTCGTCATTATTGAAAAAAAAAAAAACTTTTTTAAACAAAATGGCATAGGCGCCACCCGGGGTGCACGTATGTCCAATACGCGCTACCTGAGCTGCGTGTATACCTATTTTTTCAAATAATTTTTTTGTATACTTACTTTTCTAAAAATAAAAATGGCTTACTTTTAAAAAACAATTCGAGATTATGTACCAAGTAGAGATGCTGTCCTCATACACAGTACTAATTATCAAACCCCAACTTGACCTTGTTGTAATGATGTCTATCTGCTGTAAGAGGAAGCCGCTAGTATTAAAGCCAACGACGAGGGTCACACAGAAAAAGGGTCACACAGAAAAGACCTAGACAGAGAAAATTGGGTAGAGGTAGAGAAATTTCACTTCTAACAGCCTATTCCAAACCCAATTGAAGACTCTCAAGAATGTGATAGGCTGGATAAACTGCCCTGGGATAAAGTCGCCCCCGTGTTCCATGGATAACCAAATATGCTTTGTACATAGAGTTGTGGGCGAACATGGTTGGACTTTCGATACCGGAAGCATGTTGCATTATCCACCTCTAACTATATTACGTGGGACTATAGGTATATGGTTCGATGATACACGAGACACCATCCTCCTCTGTGGACCCGAATCGCCAATCATACCTACGGTGCAATTTGAACCATGTGGAAACCAATATGTGTTAATGTTAACAATTTAATTGTCTCATTTTGATAATTTGTTTGCTCTTTCATTAATTGTTAATTTATTTCATGGGGTTGGCGTCACACAACCAAATTGACAAAAAACTAATTGAAGAAAACGAGTCGGTCGAAAAAATATGCAGAAGAACTGATTCAGACATTTCGATTATGTATTTTTAAATTATATAGTTTTAAGGTACTCAAAAATCAATTATGAAAGTAAATATTTTTTGTTTTTTTAAAAAATAGATTTTTTTAAAGATTGAATAGATAAATAATATATAGACTTATAAATAAATATGTATTTTTATTAATAAAGTAATTATATTTATTTTCTACCCGTAACGATAATCATGACTAGGAGTTAATACTCATATCTGCTACTAACAGTTGCAGTTATAATTGAAATAAATGCTACTCGTAAGTGACCGTTGCAGATTGGTAATAGTTTAATACGTAGACAGAAACGTATGAGGACCATGAAACACACAAAACAAATAGGAGGTGTTCATAATTCTCACTTAACAAACAATATATGGATGGAAAACAACACCATTGGTGGACTTCATATTTAAAAAACAAAATTTCAAAGTTTGGCATTGTATATATATGGGTTAATTACCTAAACTGTTACTTATGTTGGCAAGTGTGATCGAACAGTTGAAATTTGAGCTCAACCATTACTCATGTTTCAAAATATGACTGAACGGTTCAGGTTCTTAACTTCTGTTAATTATCTCTGTTAAACTTGCACATGTGTTATTCACGCGACCTTCTGCAAAGCTGAAGCTCCCAAACTGTCCATATCCTTTTGTATTTACATCCATCTTCCACCTTAGCAACAGTTTGAGATCTGAAGGCGCGAAATAAGAAGTTGGAACAAGAACGAAGAACCCCGCGCAGCTACGGAAGAAAGAATAATGTGGAGCATGAAGATTGAGGATGAATCTGCTCATATAGTGGTTGACAACAGTCGAAAGGCTCGTTCTAGATTGCCCCAATTTTGAGGTAACTTCATAGTGGGTAACCGTAATTCGTCCTGCTTCACTTATTTCTCATTTTTGAACCCTAATTTGTCATACATTCGTTTTGTAGTGATGCAATTTTAACAAATAGAGAAGCATTTGAAAGAACAATTGGATGTTGTGAAAGCCCGAACTTTTGAAAGTCGGAAGTTAGTTTTTGCGTTGACAATTGCGTTGACTTTTGAAAGTTGTAACTTTTGGGAAAACGACACTAGCCCAACCCAGGAGTCCAAGCGAATCGCAAAATGGAAACTTACATGGAGAAGAGGTTTCCACACCGCAATGTTGATAAAAGGGAAGTATGTGCTTGTGGAGGAGGGGTGGAAAGGAAGGAACTGGTGACATAAGGGTGTAATTGTCCATCCATATAAGTTTAATTTGTTCAAATTAAGTCATGTGATTTTTTCGTGATAGTCAGACGACAATATTGAATGGAAACTTCACGGAATAATCGTTCAGTCATATACTAAAACTTAACTAACGATTGAGTTACACAAAAAAAGATGAACAACCGTTTAATCACACAGGGTAAACATAAATAGTCGTTGAGTTGATTTACCATATATATATATATACTTTTTTATCTGACAAAAAAAAAAAAAAAAAAAATTTCAGTTGTATATCGAAGATTTTTTTACCTAAATATACCCCATTTTATAATTAAACACTAAAATGTCCTCGATTTTAAAAAAGATACGAAAGTATACCTACCCGCGACTGGGATTCGCGGGTCGAAAGTTAGATGAAGTGTAATTAAATGGCTCTCTGCTGCTACGTCTCCGCCTCTCGACTCTTTCCAAGTCTCATATTCTTCCTTTCAACTCTCTCCTTCTTCCTTCTATATATACTTATCTTCTTCCTCATTTCCATCTCGACAACTACATTCCTCGTCATCTTCAAAGGAGAGAGATTCAGACCAGAGATTTTCTTATGCTTATGTGGTGAAAAGATTTCTGCACAGAAGTCATCGAAGCTCTCTTTCGATCTTGAAATATAATCATTTTTTAAGAGAAAAAATGATGTTTTAATGAGATTTTATCATTTAGTGATTGTGGGTTTCATTCTAAACTAGACGTGGATTCTTTGCGGCGGCGACGACGCAAGGAGTAGCGAAAGCAAGAGATGGAAGGAGTCCGATGATGGCAAGGAAGGAGAAGGTTGTAGAGAAGGTTGCCTTGATTCCCGATCCGAAAATCAGATTTCAGAGACTTGAGAACCAGGCAGAGGAGATCGACGTGGTGGAGCTCAGAACAATGCTGTTGAAGAAGGCGAAGTGATATCTTGAAGGAAAAAAAACACATAATTTAATTCCATGTATTTCTCACCCACCCGCGACTAGAAGTCGTGGGTGAGTCGCGCGTGTAATTGACAGCATAGCTCAGTTATCAACCTGCGACATGCAGTCGCGAGTGACTTTACACCTGCGACTCTCAGTCGCGAGTAGGTATACTTTCGTATTTTTTTTAAATCGGGGACATTTTGGTATTTAATTATAAAATGGAGTATATTTAATTGAAAAATTCTATATCGAATGGTCCAGTTTTATTTTTTTTATTTCTTTGTATTTTAAATATTTTAGTATGCAACGTGCCAACAACTAAAAAACACTCAAACATTGGTTGAGCAAGTATTCCCATTCCTTTATTTTAAATATCCAATTCGATATTTTTTTATTTTTTTTAAAATTAAAGTATGTATTTTTGTTCAAAATTTCCATTTAGGTTTATGTTAATTCATTTTTTTTAAAAAAATATCATTCATTCAACCAGTATTGTAGTTATAGAAATTAATTAATTAGATGTGGATTCATTGAATTAAGGGATGTTATTAGTAAGGGTTAATTACCAAAAAAACAATCTCAACTTTTGTCGAAAACCAAACAACAACCTAATCTTTTTTTGGATCAAAAGACAAACTGAAGTTTACTAATTGAGCAATAAGGAAACCTAACTCAAATCTCCGTTAATTATGGACGGAATTTTGAATAGTAAACAAAGTTATGAAGTAGGTTACCATTATACCCTTCACAACTCAAGTCTCCAGCGGTAGAGTTTCTCAACCAACAACCCTTCCTCGTTTCAATCCCTCAACTGAACCCTAACTCTTAGATGGTTAGTCTTGGCGGGAGCGACCTATAGATGGTCATGATTTCGTCCATCGCTTCCAGCATGGCCGGTGAAGGAGGATCCTTTTGCCTCTGCCTTTCTGCCATGAAGGAAAAAGGAGAGGGATGATCTGTTAGAAGAAATTTGAAAGGGTATAACGGTAATCTATTCCGTAAATTCGTTTAATGTTCAAAATTCTGTCCATAATTAACAGTGATTTGAGCAAGGTTTCCTGATTGCTCAATTACTGAACTTCAGTTTGTCTTTTGCTCCAAAACAAGTTTAGTTTGTTGTTTGTTTTCGACCAAAGTTGGGTTTGTTTTTTGTAATTATCTCTATTAGTAATTATTGTACGCTTTGAGCACATGTAGGGTAAACTTGTGTATAATATTTGTTGGATTTTATGTACGAAACATGCAATCGATTAGGGCACAACATAATACATAATTAAGTTACCTCCTTGAGCGATTGCCTTAACGAAAGCGGAAGCGGATCTGCCTGAGGTTGGGATCACGGTCTGCCGTACGGGAGGACACGCCACGGTTTGACGGGCAATGACCTATAATACCACAGCTGCTGACCTCTGTCTAAACTGTAGGGCGGCTAACTATTTAGCGTCGACATCAGGTTTTCCTAACCCTGAGCACCCCTATACATACTGATATATAGAGGGATAGGTTTTAAGGCCAGATACACTACCAGACTTATATAAATGGGCTCCTACTTATGAGCGACTCATTATCCTAAAACCAACATCTCCTACTCGCACAAAGTGGGGGGCGCTCATTCATCAAGCCAGCACCAAGAGAACGAATCTCATTATACAGTAAAGTCACATACGAGGAGGCAGCCGTGCGACCGACAGGCACAACGAGCAAAGTGCTACGCACCGGTTAAGAATACGTAGCGACCCGCGGATCCCACACCAGCAGTGGAAATGTGCCCTGCACCGTTGGACATGTAATCTTTCTCCAGGTCTGACCACACAATGATCTTTCAGACCTATATATGTATTGCGCCCACAACTGCAGCCGATGCCGCGGTTGGTGGCCACCTAGTGGACATAATATCGATAAGATCCCATAATGACCATCCTCTTCCCACAAAACCATCAGCACAATTCAACTCGCTTTTCTAGAACCGGGACGCGGGCGGAATACGTCGAAGGCCCATCGAGCACGGACTAAGATAGCAAACACTGAACTGAACTTCAAGTCTCTGTTCAGAGTAATGAGGGTACGTACGCGACTCTTACGCAAAGAGCTCTGGGTCTCACACGACTCCGAGTTAATATCACATCTCGATTCATACCCATGGTCGTATTTAGGTGCGACGCGGTATGGAACACGCGCTACAGCATATTTACTCTCCCATGGAGTATATGTCCAAATGCTATACATATGTCCATCAGGCACACAAAGTACCCGAACCAAAAGTCACAAAGACTCTCATCCACCCCCCGAGTGGATTGACAGACCATAATATGTTGTAGTGCGAAATCAGATAGTTCCGGACACAAAGCCCTTTCCGGTCATCCCAATAGACTTCCAGAACTAGAAACCATCACCAACCTCACCTAGCCACAAAGGCATAGAATCTATCACCCGTGTGAGAGGGTGATCTAATCCACTTTGACATATTTCAATAATCAATCACAGTAAGAACACACAAAACACTCAAACTGTGAAAACATACATACTCAAATATAATTCAAGTTAAAGAACATTGTATGGGAAATAAAACCAATGAAGTACATCAACTAAGTCTACACAATCCTAGAGACTACACATGCATCACTAAAGACTCCCTCTTCAAGGTTAGAGCGGTCCACAACAATCTCATCAGTAGGCAAGTACTTCAAACTCATCACCTTGTGTCTAACCACGTCTCTAACATAGTTTCGCTTGATATCTACTTGCTATGACTTGTTATCATACTTGGGTTTCTATATCACAGAGATTGCGACTCCAATGACTCAGCAATCAATCCGGAAGTCTCTTCAGTCATACAACCTACTGAGTGGTCTACACAAGACCTACAAATTTGGCACTAATGACGATCAACACAATGCGCGACTACTTCTTGCTCATCCACAATATGGCGCCATCGAAGATCATAAATTCCGATGTGGGTTTTCTCTCATCAAAGTCACCACCATAGTGCGCATCGTTAGACCCAGTCATCCAGAGATTCTCAGATCTCTAGCAAGTCTCTAGCAGAGAGCATGACGATGCCCTTAAGATATCACATGATCCTATTTAATGCCTGCCATTTTTTCAATCCGGGTTCAGCTTGGTACCTATATACCATGTCGAGTGCATGACAAATATCCGGCTGAGTACACACTATTGCGCACATCAGGCTTCCGACTGCACTTAGCTACAAAATTTATTTATCTGGTCCTTATATCCATTTTTGAGAGGTTGACCAACTTAAACTGGAGTTTCAATTGGTTCGTAGGTACTCATGTTGAACATTTCCAACACTTTTTTTATGTAGCTTTCCTATGAAAGTCACAACTGCCTCCTACGACGATCTCTCGAGATCTAAATCTCAATGATGTGCGCCGCCTCACCCATGTTATTCATCCCAAACAGAGAAGACAATCAGGCCTTTACATGTGTGAGGAACTCCAAACTATTTACGGCTATAAGTATGTCATCTACATATAGAATCATAAACACACAGTTCGGTCCAGACCCTTTTGGTGTAAACGCAATGATTGTCATCCTTCAAGAAAAATCCAATTTCCATGACCAAATCATGAACTCTGCGGTACCACTGCATATAGAACTGTTCAGACCATAGATCAATTTGTGAAGTTTGCACACTAAGTGCTCATGGTCTTTCTGCACAAAGCATTCAGACCGCTCCATATAGCTCTCTTCTTCTAACTCACCATTAAGGAAGACGGTCTTAACGTCTATCTAGTGCCGTTCCAAGTCTAGACTCACTCCAATAGGCATAATCTTAAGAACCCATTTATCTCTATTGCTTTGTGTCCTCTCGATGGTCGACCAGTGTCCAAACACCGGTTTTCCTTATAGATTCCATCTAGTCCAAAGTGTTCATCTCATCTTCCATTACTTTCATCCATTCTTCTTAGAAGGTTCCATTGAGAGTTTCTCTAACGTTTTAAGGCACGATAACCATATTGTCAGATATTAGGGTGTTTAGTTCTCCATCACCTTCGAATGCATATCGTCGGGAGGAAAAATAATGTTCTAGCCCACGGCCTAACAACTCACTACTACTAGGGTATGACCATGATCACTCCCACTGATAATGAGATCCCTAATGCTCCCACTGTCAACAAGATCATCAGGAGCGAAATCTGTTCCATTCGCTTCAGCAGGCGGTGAATCCGGCAAACGACGAACTGATTCATCATCTGCGGTTTCAACTATCCCACTCGAATTAACAGGTGTCTGCTCAACTTTATCTTGAATCTCATATAGAGATCGATCCAAATCAATCTCTCCCTTCTTAGGAAATTCGTTCTCTACAAATGTTACGTCTCGCGATTCGATCTCGGTAACACTCTCACATAACCTTTGGAGGTATCAGAGTAACCAAAAATACTCTTATTTCCTATAGGTCCAATCTTTCCCAAACTTATTTGAGAAATCATGGGTGTAAGCGGCACTCCCCTATGGGCGCATATGGTGAAGGTCCAAAACTTATTTCAGTCCAAAACTCATATGGAGTGGAGTTAACCGTCTTTGTCGGCACATGGTTCAGGATGTATGCAGCAGTCTCCAAAGTGTTTCCCCATATAAGGAAATCAGCAATTGAGTATGCGCCATATCAACCGAACTATTTTAAGGAGCGTTTTATTGCGCCTCTCTGCAAAACTATTTTGTTGAGGGGTGTAAGGGATCGTCAACTGATGAATGATCCCTTTTCATTACATAAACAGTTAAATTCCGCTGAAAGGTACTCTTCTTCCACAATCAGGATGTGGACTCTTTACCCTCATATCTAACATGTGTAATCATCTGTAAATGTAATGAAATTTTGCGCTCCGTGCCTAACCCTAACACTAAGAGGGTCATTGACATCGGAATGGGCTAATTGCAAATGGAAATTCGGCTCTAGGTGCCTAACCAAAAAGACTTTCTGGTGGAATTTTCTGTTAGACAACTTACACATTGAACCCCATTGGGCTAGCCTCTATATTCTATGTTGACCTTTGTAGTCAAGTCTAGTTTGTCTTTCATTCACATTGCAAACATATCCGCGAGTAGAAGAAATAACATGAATTTATTAATGTTGCATGAATCCAAATCAGAAACAATAAATCCACCATAAATAATACTAAAGCCAAACGAAGTTGAATCTAAAAACAATTGGACGGAAGATTCATAAAAATATAATCTAAAACTGAGTTTAATTAATACTAAGACTGAAATAACATATCGGTGAATCTGCGGAGCATAGATGATATGACTTCAGACTAAAACTCTACAGTCGCTCAAGCGCAGCTCACGAGTTCTAATCCCTTCGACTTCAACACTAAAGTTGTCGTCGATGTAAATCCGCCTAATTTATCGTGAGACTCTATGGTACTCTACGAAAACGTCACGATCCTTGGCTATGTGATTTGTCGATCCTGAATCCAAAATCCACAAAGGACATGACTCAGTCAACATATCTGTACTAGAAACACAAAGTTCACTAAGTAGCCAACAAGACAATTAGGTTGGATCGTTTCAGGACATGCTTTCACAAAGTGTACCCACTGGACACAGTTGGAGCATTTCCTGTATTTAGGCTTCTCGACCTTATGCGAACATTTTCGCGGTGTGGTTTTCGGAGGAGTCCTTGGGTTCACCTCATTATTTGTCTACTTTGCCTTCAATGCATTTGTGTCATCGCGCTGTGCATTATTCCTTCACCTTCAACGACTCTTCTTAGGTCTAGAGGATGGCGCCACACACACCTTAACCTTAGGTCCAGCGACCTTGGGTCTGTCCTCTTCAACTCAATGTGCCTTCGAACATGATCAAAGGTAATGAAGGCCTTAGAATGAGTTATTTAGATTTTCATATGTTTCTAGGAGTTAGGCAAAGAGCGGATTACGACCTGGATTTGCTGCTCATCGGTCACTGACTGACCGTTCTCCTTGAGTTTCACAATCATGTTGGCCATATGCCTCATATGCTATCTCGCAGAGTGCTGAGAATTCATCATGTATGAATCAAACTTAATGTTGAGTGAGCATTGTCGAGCAGTCGTATAGAACCATTTCTAGCCTGCAAAGTATCCCACAACCCTTTAGCCGTGTGTTAAGCTCAAACTCATAAAGGATGTCGTCATCCACCATACTCAGCATCATGGCGCACGTCTTAGCATCATCAACCTCCCACTCAAATGGAAAGCCTTCTGCTGATTCGTTATTCCAGAATCAGGTCTTTTCATAATCTTCTTGATGAGGTTAATGGACTTCTACTTAGGACCATCTTTATATGCTTTCTCCGGATTTTATAGATGTCACCGTTAAGTCTAAGACCATTTTCCAACTAAGCGATGATGTTCTTCATGGCGACCTAATTTCTCTAACTAAAGGAAATTCTAATAGGATCATGGAGACACAAGGAACAATGTTCTATTGCATGTAAAAGACAAGTCTCAGACCGATAGGACAAACTTGAGAACATACTTAAACCCGGGGGACAACCCTAGCTATGCCGAGAAGCACTCCCCATCTCTAAGCATGCCCTAAAGTCACTACTATCAATCGATACACAGTCTATACCAACATTCCTCAAAGGACCGGATTCAAAGATATCGCACTAAACCAAAGTGTTCGACTCTTACACAAAACAATTGTCCTAGAATTATTCAAGGAAATTCGGAGAACCTCACAAACTAACCAACTGGTTCACATTCAGGAACATTTTCCTAGGTGTAGTTCGTACTCATCCAAACTTCTGAAAGGTTACTAAGGACAATCCTAAAGGTTTGCTATCTATGCTAAGCGAAAACTAGATCTACCTATCTAGGTAATCTAATACATGCAAGCAAAGAAACAAACCATACATGTCAATACACACACATATATATTGATACTTTTCAAAAATAAATTAATTTGGGGCTAATTTGTAATTTTCAAAACTTTGAGGACTAAAGTCACCATAACCAAAGGTTGGGGGATCAAAATCAGCATGAATACAAATTTGGAGACCAAAGTCTCAAAAAATAAAAATTCAAGGACTAAAGTCTCAACAAACAAAAGTAATTAACATGTTAGACCAATTTTCACAAACTATGCTAGGATCTCAACAATCATAACCTAGTCAATTCTACCAGTCATGGAGTCAAGAGCCAATCAAATAAAGTAAGGCAAAACTATCTACCCTGTAGAAAACATAAAGTAATCCATGGAACTCAAGGAACCCACACAGTGCTCTACCTATCCAGTCATGCACCATAAAGCAATATACGGCTCTCCCAACATTTTAAATTGGTCCAACAATTAATTAAATTAACCCAAAAAATATTTATGAAAGGGTCCACGCATATTTAGCGGACTAAAATAAACCACTAGGACCCATAGATGATCCAAGATCGGTACCAAATTTGTTTCGAGTCAATTCAGGTGGCCTGGGGCCTCCGAATTAGTTTAGATCGATTTGAACAGCACTGAGCCATCCAATCTGGTCTGAACCGTTCCGTATCAGCCAACCAGTCCGGTCTGAACTGGTTCATCAGCGAATCGAACCGGCTTAAAACGGTCTGGTCCAACTTATCAGACCTAACTGGTTTGGACTGGTTCGCTCAGACCGGTCCAAACAGTGCCATCTCCTTCGTTGAAGGAGATGGCTTTTGCTAGGTTGTGAAAACCCTAGTAGCCGCTGCCACCAAGGGGTGGCCAGCCGCGAAGGCTGGCCGACCTCTCCCCAGCGGCTCAGGCGACTGGTCGCAGGGCCACAACCACGAAGGTTGTGACCCCGCCTGAGCTTGGTCGCAGCCCAGTGGCTGCGGCCAGCTGATGTCGTGTCGCAACCCAGTGGCTGCAGCCAGCTGATGCTGTGCCGCAACCCAGTGGCTGCGGCCAGCAGAGGCCGAGCCACTGCCACTTAGGCTGCGGCCAGAAGGAGTCGAGCCATAGCCATCAAGGTTGCGGCCGACCTGGACGTGGCCGCAACCACGATGGTTGCGGCCAGTAGGGGCTGAGCTGCGGCCACGAAGGTCGCAACCGCCCCTATTTCGGCCTCGATGTGGGTGTTTTTCCCGGCTTCGGTCCCGTCGCGGTCACGATGACGCTGTGGGGATTTTCCACTTTGAATTCGACAATTTGGAAACCAACCTACTATGGCTCTGATACCAATGTTGGATTTTATGTACGAAACATGCAATCGATTAGGGCACAACATAATACATAATTAAGTTATCTCCTTGAGCGATTGCCTTAACGGAAGCGGAAGCGAATCTGCCTGAGGTTGAGATCACGATCTGCCGGACGGGAGGACACGCCACGGTTTGATGGGCAATGACCTATAATACCATAGCTACTGACATCTGTCTAAACTCTAGGACGGCTAACAATTTAGCATCGACATCAGATTTTCCTAACCCTGAGCACCCCTATATATACTGATACATAGAGGGATAGGTTTTAAGGCCAGATACACAACTGGACTTATGTAAATGGGCTCCCACTTATGAGCGACCTATTATCCTAAAACCAACAATATTTAATAAATTAAGTGTAAGCGTGTCACATTTCTAAAAGGTTTGGCAGTATATTCTATTTTTAGAAAAGTGAGATATTTATTTTTAAGAAAATATACATACAAGCTCCAAACCGGGTTGGGTTGAGGGGATAATTGCGTCCAAATCATGTCCCTAACGTATTATTTATGTTTTATAAAAAACCTAATTTTTTTATTAAAAATTAATTGATCAATATAATAATTTTGTAAAAATACAATAGAAACATATAAATTCATTTATAATAATAAAATCAGAAACAATTTGACTTATGGATCACAAATCGATTAAACTAACGGTTCGGTTCTCTCAACTTATCGAAATGTAAAGCTAACCTGATTTAGATAATGTTTTTTTTTCATGAAATGGCCGCTTTTCTAGTTCAATAAAAAAAAGTTAGGGAAGGAAGAGAGACTTCAAGTTCAATCCTTTTCTTCATCTTCTTCTAAACCATTACAAAACTGCATCTCACTTATTTCTTTACAGACTTACGGGGGGTTTCTTTCACGGAATTTGGAATAAGGAATAAGGAATAGGGAATATGAATAAGGAATAGGAGATAAGAAAATGAAGTTGTTTCTTTGGTGGAATGGAATAGAATGGAATAAGGAATTCTGTTGTTTCTTCAGCTAGAATCAACACAGCAATTGAGCTAAAAACATCAAGAATCAACACACAATAATAACAACAAGAACCCATAACATGAATTCAATCCAGACCCGAAAACTCAACAACAAGGGAGCTACAAATTCAATTACGAATTCAACCCAGAACCTAGAACACGATTCTTTGCTTTTCACCCGGAATCCTTAAGCCTACCCCGCACGGAATCCGTAAGCCAATTTTTTGCAAATCCGCGAAAAGAACAACATTTTATGGAATCCCTAAGCTGAATTTCTTTTCCTTTCCATGAAAATAACATGCCATTATTTATTTACGTTAACGGGAATCAAAGCATTTTGACCATCACCTCCCAAAGCTGAAAACCCATATTGCTATGTTTTCACTTGGTTTGTTGCTACACATCGAACCAAGACGTGAGTAATTTTTCACGTTTTTGATACCATTATAATACACTTTAAAGACCATTCATTGACTTCCAAGTAATCCAGCATTCTTTATTTTATATTATAGAAGAGTTTAAATTCATTCAGTTACCTCAGAAGTAGAGTTTTTACATCAATGTACCCCAAAATGTTTTGTTACTTTTAGGTGCCCCAGAAATTTGAAATGGAGTTACTTTATGTTGACATCCAAAATGATGGAATCCGTCATCCATGCGTGTCACGTGACTCCCTAGGCCGAAAATCGCACAAATTGAAGTGTATGAATACCCAAATACCAATCATGAGTGAGTCTCCCTCTTCCAACCAATTAGGTCCGTCTTCTCTGTGTATCTTACTCTTCCTGCAATTTAGTCTCCCTCTTCCTATGAAGCCCCGCAAATTAGGTTTTTTGTATTCGCGGATTTCGTCGCACAAGATCTGAACTTTTCCCCCATCACCTATTCGTCTTCTCTGTCCCTTCTGTGTTCTACGCCTATCGCATTAGAAGATTGCAAGGAAATATCCAAATTTTTCTCTCCAATTCAGAACTTTCAGTGTTCTATGACTGCCCCTTGTGGAATATATGTTATACTATCCACTAATTAGTTGATTTGCAAGCTAATTTTGGTCAATTGCTTACCTACTTTTTCGTTATTTGCATGTCACGAAGCGAGGAGTGTACGAGTATTTCGCAAAGGTGAAGAAAATGATGAATGTTACCGAATAAAAGCTTGACAAATATCGGAGGAGAGAAAGAATGTACAAAACGGTTGTTGTCATATTAGTTGGAATGATCTTGATATCCGTTTTATGTTGTTTTGACTGAAAAATGTAAACCAATTGATTGTGAGAATGCTCTTTATGTGGGATGATGCGTGTATTTGGTATGGTTGTATGTGGGATCTTTCCGTTAATGTTGTTGTCAGGTACCTTTTGTTTGTAAAGTGTTGCTTCCAGGAACCTTTTGTTTGTAAAATATTGATTCTAGGTACCTTATGTTTGTAAAATGTTTCTCTAAGATATATCATTTTTTTAATGTCAAAATTCAGTATCTTAAAACTTCAACATAATATAGTAAAAACAACCTTATACACATCAGCATACCAGGATCATAGTTTTCCCTGATGTAAATACCAAACTCATACTAAAATTAAAAAGTGTCATTTGTCCAGCATAATTTTTGTGAATGCTATGCTCATTGATCACATCTCTCAATTCTTCAATGGTCTCGAATTTCATTAGAGTCTAGATTCAATTTGTTGTCTTTAGTGATTTCTTCTTTCTTCACACACGATTCTTCTAATTTTCGCATTGTTTCAGTTTCAATGAATTTATTGCAAAATCAAAAATAGAAGACTTCAAGAAAACATCTTTCTAGAGCTCAGTATATCGAAAAGATCAAATTCTCAAATTCAAAAAAAAATAAAAATTGCAGCAATTTTACCATATTCAAACAATTATAGCCCAAGAACTCCAATCAAGAAAGTAAGTAATTAGACAGAATCTAAGAAAAGCGCAATCTCTATCGAAAATTGAAAATTTCCAAGAAATCATCTTTCTGGAACTCAACATGTTACCTAGATCAATTCTCAACTTCCAAAAACTCTGCATAAAGTAGATTACTTTGTCACCCAATACCTCAAATTATGAAGATAGATAAACCAGAAAGGGGAGAGAATCATAATTGCTCCTCAAATGGAAGGAAAGCAGCTCAACAAAGAGGGATATGAACGGAATAATGCAGACGCAACAAAGAAAGACTTTTGAAGAAGGAGAAGACGAACCTAATTTGCTGGAAGAGAGAGGAACAGAGAAGACGAACCTAATTTGTTGGAAGAGGGAGGTTGTGTCATGAGGGGTATTTTGGTCTTCACACACTTCAATTTGTTCAATTTTCGGCCTAAGGGACTCATGTGACAGACACGTATGACGGTTTCCATCCAAATGGATGTCAAAATAAAGTAGCTTCACTTCAAACTTCTGAGGCAACTAAAAGTAACAAAAAATCTTTGGGGTACCTCGATGTAAAAACCCAACTTCTGAGGTACCTGAATGAATTTAAACCCACTAGAGAATGCAAACATCTTTGGGTTTGTCCCTCCCCATTGATATTGTATCTTCCATCTTGTCACAAATTCAAATTCTTTCTCAAAGAAAAAGGAAAAAAAATCTATATAGATAGATAGATAGATATACTAGATTTTGGTAATGTTATTTCCATATCAATCTGATCATTTAAACTTAGTTTAGGTATTATTTTGTTGTTGTAATTAGTTGGGGACTTATTTGTTTCTTCGGTGGTTTCTTGGGAATGTTTTTAGTATTATTGTATGAACAATAGTTATAAATTTAGGTTGATGAAGGTTGAGGTACAAATTAATAGAATCCCCAAAGAGAACTCATTAAATGCCTGCGTCATTTCTCCTCCCCGTGCTTGTTAAGTTTTCTAGGGTTCTCTGAACCTGAAATGGTATTAGAGAAGTTTTGATCCGTGTACCTATTTTGCCACATCATTTCTTCTGAGCATGCATACTTTTCTCTTCTTTCGAGGAACACTTCTAGAGAGCATATGTTTTCCTCTGTCCCGAAACTCTTCAACCACCTCTGATTGTTGTGGTTCTTGCTTCATTTTTTACCACCGAGTTCCAAATCTGCAGTTATCCAGCACAGATCCACCTTCACTTCCCCATGACTTTGGCGAAGCAGTTTTTCACTGATTTCTTTCCGATGATTCTTCGATTTACCCGCGACTTTGGTGATTTTTTCACTGGTTCTCCACTGGTGACTCTTAGAATTACCCACGACTTTGGTAAAGTAAGACAGTTTCTCACTGATTCTTTTTCTGGTGACCTTTCATATCACCCTTTGTCTCCAGATCTAAGTTGTCTTGCACCAGTATATTCAGTGTGACCCCTCATATTTTTTCTAGGTACTGTCTATTTGTGATTCTTGGGTTGTAGTATTCCTTTATTTTTTATTGTTCCTGATGACTGGAGAGACTACCAACGTGGAGGTTGAAGACACCGCCCACTGTGGAAATCAAAACTACAGGTGTTATAGCAGGTGCGGAGGCAGTCAACCCTTGGGTCGATTTTGAAGTTGAGGTGCATCCTAATCACCCTATTTATCCCTCAGACAACCCAGGTATGAGTCCCATCTCTATAAAATTCACGGATCCTAAAACTTATCCTATGTGGAGTCGTGTCATGCTAGTCACCCTGCGAGGAAAGAATAAGATAGGGTTCGTGGATGGTACTTTTAATAAGGACTTGTTTGATTCCTCTCTGCATGCACTGTGGGAGAGGCGTAACAGTGATGTTTTCGAATGGATCCAAAACTCTCTTTCCGGAGACCTTTCCAGTAGTGTGATGTACTCCACACCTTTCTACCTGGTCTGCAAAGATCTCAAGGAAAGGTATGATAAGGTCAATGGTCCTCATCTTTATCAGTTGCATAAGTAGATTTGCATGCCACAACATGGATTAAATTCTGTGTGAACATTCTTTACGAAATTAAAGTTTTTGTGGTCTAAATATGATGCTTGCTTCTAGTGCTCTAGATTCTTGTGACTGCGAGAAATTTAAGAAGCACATTGTCCACTATGATAATCAAAGACTCTGAGAGTTTTTAATGGGTATGAATGAGATTTTTTCAAGTTTCAGAAGGAGACTCTTGCTCTAGGTCCCTTTACCTAGTTTGAATCAGACATATAGTATGGTAATTCAAGAGGAGGGTTAAAGAGGTATGACTGGTGTGGCAACTGTTACTGTCGTCTCCTTTGCTGATAATAAAGTTAAGACCAATCTCAATGTTGAGTGTGAATTCTGCCATAAGAAGGGCATACCAAGGACATATATTATGCTAAAGACTGCGATTTTTGTCATAAGAAAGGCCATATTAAGGACAACTGTTTTAAATTTAAGGATATCAAGAAACCAAAGGGGTTTAATTTCCAAGCTAACACTACTTCTGTTGTTAGTAGTTGCTCCACTGATCCTGTCTCTATTAGCTCCGCCACAAATCCATTGGGAAATCCAAAACTGCAAAGAGGAGTGAATCTCACAACTGAGCAGTTAAGGCAACTTCTTCATTCCATCAATCGTGTTGGTGCCTCTTCTGTGCAGGTTTCCCCTGACACAGGTGCCCATGTTAATATGGTAGGTATAACTAGCCTTAAATATCATTACCAAAATGATGACATTTGGATTTTAGATGCAAGTGCTACTAATCATATGAATCAAAGGTGTGAATGGCTTGAGAATTGTAAGATAGTTAACAAATCCAAAGTATAGTTGCCCAACGGTATTCATGTTTTTGTAGATAGAATAGGTGATTATAAGTTCAATTCATATAATATTTTAAAAGATTTACTCTATTTGCTCAATTTCAAGTACAACCTTATTTTTATCTCTAAACTGACTGCTAAATTGAATTGTTCTATCACCTTTTACCCTAAAATTGTTATCCTGCAGGACCTCTCGAGTGGGAGGGTCTTGGGAACTTGTAAAAAAAATTCATGATTCTATGTTTTTAGACCTTTGTATGATTCAAAATTAAAATTTATTCTTGAAAAAGTTGATTTGTCTTCATCTAGAAAGATTGACCAATTAATGTTATCAGATATGAGATTTGATCATGCTTCTTCACAATCTTTACAACATGTAACTGGATTAAATATTTTAAAAATTAAAGTAATGTCATTGAAAATTATGTTGTTTGCCTGTCTGCAAAAATTACTCGTTTGCCTTTCCATGCTTCTGTGTCAAGGGGTGATTTTCTTTTTGATTTAGTTCGTGCTGATGTTTGGGGTCCATACCAAAAACAAACTTATGATGGAAAAATATATTTTCTTTCTCTTTTGGACGATTTCTCTAGAGCTACTTGGATTTACTTGATTGTTAATAAATTTGATGTTGTTGTTGCCATTAAAGAATTTACAGCACTTGTTTATAATCAGTTCAATGTTGGGATTTAGAAAAATAGGTCGGATAATGGAAGGGAATTTTTTTAATGATTTTCTGGATAATTTGGTTAAAGAAAAGGGCATTATACACAAGAGTAGTTGTTCGTGCACTCCACAATTATAACAGTAGAGTTGAACGAAAACCTAGACACCTTTTAGAGGTTGCTAGGTCTTTAAAACTGCAAGGAGGTATTCCAGATAGTTTTTGGGGGGAGTGCATCCTCATGGCTTGTTACCTTATCAATAAAATCACATATTCAATTTTTCATGGTAAATGTCCCATCGAAAGCATGACAAAAAAGAAGTATCGTGTTGATCATTTAAGGATATTTTGATGCCTATGTTTTGCGAGGAATCTAGTCATGAATGATAAATTTGTTCCTCATGGTATCCCTTCTGTTTTTATGGGCTATTCAAAAACCCAAAAAGTTTACAAGCTTTATAATTTGAATACAAATACATTTTTTGTTAGTAGAGATGTGAAAATCTATGAACACATGTTTCCTATTTTTTATAAGGGTAATGATGATATATATAATACTATATATGAGTAATGAGCAATTTGTTCATGATGATATTCCCTATGATGTTTGCCATGGTCATGTGTGTGAACTAGAACCCTCAGTTGACAACTCTTTAGCTAAGCCACAATCAGGACGCAATGATGATGATGTGTTGTCCACAAGAACCTGCCTATGCTCTACAATGATCTGGAAGAGCAACTAGACCTCCTATTTGGCACAAGGATTACCAGGTTGAAAGTTCAATTTCAAAACATTCTATTACAAACTATGTTTCTTATGAACATTTGTCTCTTTCGCTTCAAAGGTTTATCTCTTGTTTGTCCAGGGTAATATAACTGAATTCTCTTGTTGAGGCTGAAAAACAATTAAGATGGGTTCAGGCCATAAAAGATGAAATAACTGCTCTTGAAGAGAACCATACATGGGACATGGTCCATCTACCCTCAGTTAAAAAAACCATAGGATGCAAATGGGTATATAAAATTAAAATGAATGTTGATGGCCCCATTGAAAGATATAAAGCAAGGTTATTTGCTAAAGGCTTTACAAAAACTCATGGAAATGATTATTTTGGAACGTTTTCACCTATTGCGAAAATGAATACTGTTAGGACTGTGCTTCCCTTAACTTCTATTAATCAGTGGTCACTATATCAAATGGATGTTCATAATGCATTTCTTCAAGGTGACTTAAATGAGGAAGTGTAATTGCATGTCCCACCTGCTTTTCGTAATCAGAGGGAGAATAACTTGGTTTGTAGATTACGAAAATAACTTTATGGCCTTAACAGGATTCTAGGCACTGGAATATCAAACTCACTGAGGCCCTCATTAGACATGAGTACTCTCAATCGAAGCTTGATTACTCCCTTTTTACTAAACGAAGTGGTGATCAAATGGTTCTCTTGTTGGTGTATGTTAATGACTTGGTTATACCTGGAAACAGTAAAGAACTGATTGTACACATGAAAGACATGCTCATGAACACATTTAAAATGAAGGATCTAGGCGATCTCAAATAGTTCCTAGGTATTAAGATTGCCATATCCAAACAAGGGTTGATTCTATGTCAAAGAAAGTATGCCCTTGAAATGATCTCTGAGTGTGGTCTTTCTGGTTGCAAAGCTGTGAAAATTCCCATCGAGTTGAATGTTAAGTTCACTAGAAAATCATATGATAAGCATGTCAGAACAAATTTTGATTATTTTCTATTAGAAAAACTTGATATTTACAGACAATTAATTGGTAAGTTGTAGTATTTAACCATTACCAGACCTGACATTGCTTTCGCAATTCAGTGTTTGAGTCAATATATGCAAGAACCAAAGAAGTCTCACTTGGATGTTGCATTAAGAATTGTTAGGTATATTAAAAGTGACCATGGATTAGGGATATTTATGGATTCTAAAAGTATGCCCGTTTTAACTGCTTATTGTGATTATGATTGAGCTAGATGTGCGGAAAGTAGAAAGTCTGTTACAGGGTATTGCATTAAGCTTGGTAACTCTCTGATTTCTTGTATGGTCAAGAAATAGAATATTGTTTCTAGATCTTCAGTTGAGGCTGAATACAGAAGTATGGGGTCCACTCTTTTGGAAGTTGACTGAATTAGGGGTTCCTCAAACACAACGGGTAATGATGTTTTGTGATAATTAGGCAGCCTTGCAGATTGCATCTAATATTGTGTTTCATGAAAGAGCGAAACACATAGAGATTGATTGTCACTATATTCATGAAAAGATTCAAGAAGGAGTTGTGAAGACTTGTCATGTATAGACTTAGGATCAATTAGCAGACATGTTTACCAAGGCACTTTCAAGTCGACATCACGAGTTTCTTAAATATTTGCATGGAGTAAATAACGTTTTTTTATGCTTCAAATGTTCATATTAGGGGGAATTTTGAGAATCTTATTTCCATATCAATATGATCATTTGAACTTAGTTTAGGTATTATTTTGTTCTTGTAATTAGTTAGGGACTTATTTGCTTCTTCGATGGTTTCTTGGGACTGTTTTTGGTATTAGTGTATGAACAATAGTTATAAATTTAGAGTTGATGGGGGATGAGGGACAAATTAATAGAATCCCCCCAAGAGAACGCATCCAATGCATGTGTTGTTTCTCCTCCCCGTGCCTGTTCAGATTTCGAGGGTTCTCTAAACCTGAAACTAGAAGATTAGTGAGGAATGGATCATCTCTATATCTATAATCTACTTAGTCAAATCTAAATGTTGGATGGGGACTTATTTGCTTCTTCGATGGTTTCTTGAGACTGTTTTTGGTATTATTGTATGAACAATAGTTATAAATTTAGAGTTGATGGGGGATGAGGGACAAATTAATAGAATCCCCCCAAGAGAACGCATCCAATGCATGTGTTGTTTCTCCTCCCCGTGCCTGTTCAGATTTCGAGGGTTCTCTAAACCTGAAACTAGAAGATTAGTAGGGAAGGGATCATCTCTATATCTATAATCTACTCAGTCAAATCTAAATGTTGGATGATTCAAATTAAAGACAACCCTTCACTTCATAGATCTCTCTTGTTGTGGTGTTCCCCTGCTTGATTCAATTTTCTTCCATCCTTACCGTCAAAGCTACTGCCATGAAGTGAGATCTTAGCTTAAAGACCATGAAAGATTGAACATTTATGGCATGTTTGGTTCGTAGAGTTGGCATAGAATAGAGAATACATATTCCATATTGCGATGTTTGTTTTACGGAATTGGAATTCCACATAATCGGAATTCATAGAGTTAGGAATAAAGAATAGATGTTCAATTGTCTCCACTATTAATTATTTAATTTAATTTAATTAATTATTTATATTTTAATTAATTATTATAATTTTTAATTAATCTTAATTTTAAAGTTTCCCAAATTAATTAATATAATGTTTATAAGATAATTGTATTATATATTATACATATTGAAGCAAATGGCATATATATCATTTTACTCTATTCTATTCCATTTCCAAATATTATTATACCAACCAAACATTAGAATTCCATTATCCATTCCATTTCAATCCATCAACCAAACTACACCATATTATTATCTCTTCTTCCTTATACGTTTTCCTTATTCCACCAACCAAACGCACTGTTAGACAATGGACTTAAACAGTCGTTCACTGTGTGAAACAGACGCAAGCTCAAGCTCAAATCAATGAGAAAAATCATACCCAGAAAAGGTTGATATCAAAAGGAAGAAAAGTAAGTGGCATAAAAAAATGAAACAGAAAACGACAATTTTTTGTAATCAACGACAACAAGATAGGGTTAAAATAAGGTAGTGAAATGATCGACCCACCGGAGCCAAGATTAGAGGTGGTGGAGATGGGTTCATTGCGGTCTCCGTAGGAGTAGGTTCCAACAGATACAAAGGTTGTCAATGATAATTTGGCTGGCTTGGTGTCTCCTAGGTGGAGGTCGTCGACTATGCCGAGGAAATTGTGAAACATTGAGTTCTTGAGTTGCTCCAGCTGAGGTGGATTGAGTCTAGTGGGACTCAATTGTATGAAGGTGAACTCAAACCACTGGTGATACCATTCAAGATATCAATTACGAGTACTTAACCGAAGTAGTTGTAGTATATTGTGGTCTAGTAAAGCACAATGCACTCCTATATATGTCATCGAATGGAGATTCTAAAACTGATATTGAAGTCATCAGTCGTGAAAACGATCGTCCACAAATTTTGGAGAACTAAGGGAGTTCACTGACTATCAACATGTATGTCATACCACCATTGAATTACGAAGAGTGTGTAAAAGATTCATTCATCATGATGCTTCACAATAAAGTAGTCCAACAAACTCATAAAGGAAGGCAAAAAGAATCAAACTTATGATAGGCAAAAAAATTGTTGATAAAGGAGTGAAAGAAACTACAACAGGGCTCACTCTTAATAACATGAATAAAATAATGAATGAACACACAATAGAATATGGGAATGATGACTCAATATTTGATAATGATGTTCGATTAGCTGATCTTCTCAAGGATTTGAAAATAATTCAGTTCTTTGGTGAGGCCAACTCAGAGGACGATGATTCAATGAATGTATCCAAGAAGACCCGAATGGAAGGTGAACAATATGTCCCAACTGGTACACATGCGGAAGAGCATATTAACAATGGCAAAGAAAGAATGATAAAACAGACGAGGGGGAAATAATTGAAAGCACCGTTTGAGAAAGAATAACCTTGGGGAGTACCTGGATTTGGAGAAGAGTTTAGCGAGTGTCGAAGTGATACCTTCTACATCCCAAGAAAACCTAATGTTCAAGATGATGCAACAAGCAGTATATTCTTCAATCATTAAAATGAGGACAATGAGAGAGCAAATTTTGAGATAGAATTAGGAATGTTATTTAACAGTGCGTCAACCTTCAGCAAGGCCATGGCAGACCATGTGATCTTTCATGGTTATGATGTTCTCATTTCGGCTAACAACAAGGCCCGAATGGACGTTTACTGCAATCACACATACTCATTCAAGGTAATTGCCCACAGTATTAATAAGGAAAATGCAGTCCAAATTCGGGAGTTAGTAAAGGCGCATCAATGTCCAAGAGCTCATATTAACTACAACGTCGGGCACAAATGGATTTATGATGACTTCATTGATATGCTTAGGGACGACCCTAAATTGAAGGTAGTTCTGTTATAGTATTTGACTTTCTTTTAGCTTATGTTTTGTTATATTCATTGACATGCTTTGTGTTATGCTGCAGAACCGTATTATTCATGGTGAGATACAAAGAAAATATGGATGGAAGGTTAATAGGTTTGTCATTTATCGGGGCCTTATGTTGGTTGGGGATCAGAGTGAAGAATATGTCAAAGATAAGGACTATGCATTCACATTACTCAAACGTAATCCCGGAAGCATAGTGGTTGTACACGTGGATTTCATCTTGATCTCATTAAGACCAAAACTCGAAAGATTGTACATCTATTTGGAGGTATGTTAGAGTGGATTGCGCAAAGCATATAAAACATTCATATCACTTGTTGGTTGCTTCTTGAAGGTCCCGGGTGGAGGTCAACTTGTATGTGTTGCTATTAGGGGTGTTGATAATGTGTTACTTCTAGTGGCATTCACATGGGTTAAAGCGGAAAAGCAATATTCATGGAGCTGATTCTTAGAGATACTGATTGGAGACATAGGTAATGACAAAACATGGACTATCATGTCCAATTAACAGAAGGTTTGAAATACATGTAGTTCTTGTGGGTGATTCATCATTTAACATATGTGATTAAATAGTCAACTAGGTTTATGTTAAATGCGACATAACTATAACTTATGTTTTGTGATTTTGTAATTAAATGCTCCTTTATGTTTCCATGATAAGTGATTAATTGGTCATTTTTGGACGCAATTGGATTGAGCTTTTGGATAGAGAGGGATTGAGACGAGATGTATAGGAAATTATATCTGGTTCTGAGCATAGGTATTGTATTCGACATATTTACCAGAATATGCATGTAAGAAGGATGAGAGAAACTAAGATAAGGTAGTGTGTGGTTCGCTTCATGTGCATACTCCTACCAAAGGCATAAGTGACACATGGATTTGTTGAAGATTGCTAACAAAAGTAGGGGTGAGCTCGAGACGGGCAGGACAGTTTTTCTATATAAAAACGTCTGAGCTCGAAATTTTGGGACTCATGTTTGGAGGACTGAGATCGAGACCAAGTTCATTACAAAAAAAAAAAGCTCGAGGCGTTATTTTTTTACTCAGGCCGGTCTCGGTCCTAGACCGACTTTTTCTCTAACATATTTTATAAAAAAAGTATTCAAAGCTTTTAAATACAATGCAAATATTGTACCAAGTATCTAATACAAATATCATATCAAATATCCAATATCCAATACAAAAAAGTTCAAATTTCAAACACAACCTTAAACACACAATAAACTAATTAACAAAACACAATAAATGTTGATTCCAACCTATACTCGGACCAGACCAGTTTATTCGATCTTTTGGGTAAAAAAAATGAGCTCGAGACAGAGTTTAAGATAATAAAAAGACCACCCGTTTTGACTCAAACTTAAATTCGGGGCGGGTTTTACGGTTTTTCGGTCCACCGGTCTTTTTTGTTCACCCCTAAACAAAAATGTTTGGGAGTATGTATCATATATTGATACATATGCGTGATGCATATATCAGTTCAGTTCTGCCTCAAAATCGATCTGGTTGTCAATAACATTTTGGAGAGTTTCAATAACAAAGTCATTAACGTACGAGACAAAGCTCCAGTGACACTCGTCGAGTAAATAAGGAAAATGTTGATGTTAGACTTTGAAAAAATGAAGAAAACAACGCTTAATCAAGAAGGCCTCCTGGATAAGAATATTGCCAAAAACTTGAAAAAGATCATAGAGGGAATTCGTGGCTAGCTCTGAGGTCATCTATATTGCAGATAGTGAGTATGAGGTTCATGTTGCACCAACAATTTCATACAAGACTAATGTTTATGCAAGAACATGCACTTGTCGGGAATGTGAGTTGAGAGGAATCCCTTGTGTGTATGGGATTGCTTGTCTATCATATGCACGTATATTGGAACAGTTTATCACAAGGAGACATACAAAGAGACATACTCTTATGTTGTCCATGTCATGCCCGGAAGGGATGATTGGTGCACGAGTACGTGGATTATTTATTTGGTTGATCCACTTATCTTCAAAGCATGTTCTGGAAGATCAAAGAAGAAAATGGTTAGGTCAACATTATTTGAGGATCCTCAAGCAGGTGCAACAAAGTTAAAAAAAAAAGTGGTTTAAAACAGTATTGCTCAGTCTATGGAGAAACAAGTCATAACAAGAGAGGTTGGGATTTCAGACCTATTCAGACGTATGCAAAGGTACACTTGAGACTTGAATATTCAATAAAATTTGTTGTATATTGTTAAGGTTTATGATTTTGTTATGTTTCTTCTGTTTGAGTAGCAAAATGAAGAACAAATTGGTTTAAGGGGTGAAGGTTGATGGAAATTTGTCACCACCGAAGAGGGTAAGAAAAGTTTGAAGAAGGTTGCAAGAAGATGGTGTTCCATCCCAATTAACTCCTCGAGTCGAGATTCGTTCGAAGCACAGGGGTACTGAAAGTGCAAGTCAATCACAGGATGATACTCCTTCACTAACTCAGGTGAACCATAAATATACACTGACTGCATGTCAGCCACAACCGCAAACTAGGGAACAAGCCAAAATTCATCAACAACGCAGAAAAAATCTATCAACCGAAAAAAGACATACTTAAGGGAGATGGTGAGGGAACCATGCAGGAAATGTTTATGCGGGAGATGGTGAGACATACAAAAGGGTGCGACGGTGGTTTCTAAACCAAATATGCGGGTAAAAGGTATAACAAAAAAGATTTTTCATATTTTTTAACAATAAACCATTACATTGTAGTGTCGGACTAAGTCTAACTAACAAAAGATGACATTAATATAATTTACGCACACTCACTTAGTCCTGCAAAAGTTGAGCGTAAAACTGAAAAATATGTGTATATTGATATCGAGAATAGTGTATTATCAACTTATGTTCTTTCATAATAAGTTTTGCTCCATCGAGATACTAGTAAATACTAATTAGCACATTAGTTAATTTTTCGTCAGACATGATACTCACGTAAGAGTAACAAAAATACTACTGTCCGAATATATTACATTTTCATAGTATTTATCATCATTTTTATTTATCATCATATTATCCGTCAAAATATTCAATAATTACCATATTTTGAAAACATTTTAGTACGTTAAAATATATTTGAAGATGTAATCGTGCATTGTCAGACCTAAGTTTAATTATTCTAGTCACTACATATGTGTGTTTTTCATGTGCTCCTTTTACTTGTAATAATCCATGAATCTCTCTACTTGATGGAATCTGTGAGAATTTTTGTAATTGGGATCCAAAAACTCAAATAATTAATGTGACAGACATGAGCTAGTTACCTCACCTCACATGGTATAGGGCCATGTCACCTTAACTCTCACCTAGGCTAGGTGAGAGGTAAGGTGACATGGCAAGTGTACCACGTGGACAGCTGGCAACTTGATCTACCAGACTAGCATGGGAACTAGGGTTATCATGGGTGGACCGGTACGGTCTTAGATATAGTCTTAGATATAGTACCGAGATCGAAACTGAAATTTTAGTCTTGATATTTGGAGGACCGAAACTGAGACCGATTTTGGGAAGGAAAAAAACTACTGAGTCGGTCTTGCTTGACTCAGGCGGTCTTGGTCTTGGATCGAAATTTTTTGTAAAAAAAATAATCAATTGGATTGGCAAAAAACAATCACCGAAATTTTGGTCTTGAACCTGCTCGCTCCTCGTCTTCCGTCGCATTTTTCTTATTGAACTGATCCAAGGGTTGTTGAATAGTTCAATCTCATGAATTACTAATGTTTCAAGAGTTACACCATGAATTTCTACGGTTTTCTTCAAGATCGGGCCGGTCCGGTCCTAGTCAGGCTTTGGGGGGGAAATTCGAGACCGAGTCCGACCTTGAAGAAAAAACTCGCTCGTTCGGTCTCAGTCCTAGTCGGGCCGGTTTTATCGAAAATTCGGTTCAACCGGTCTTTTTTTATCACCCCTAATAGGAACCAAACACACATTCACAAACTCAAATAGATTATAGACTTATAGTCCATTCATTTAGTTTGAACTATATAGATTGGATGGGACTATAACATAGTGTGATTTTAAATACAAAAAGACAAGGATTAACGAATCCAATCCAAACTAGTTGAACTTTAAACCAGTTTCTAACCAGTTTCATATCCGATTCGGTTATGATAACTAATACATAATTAATTGAACACAATGTTAAAGGTTAAAATAATATTGAATCGTACGACTAAAGCGAATCTTACTTTCACTAAGATTTGAATGTGATTATTTCTACGGTATCTCCAATACAAATCCAGTTGACTCATGCATCTAATTGTAGTAGATACAACTATTATTGACAAAACACAACTATTATTGACAAATTTCATCCACGGTTAGATGGCCTAATTCAACCACTTCCTTTTTTATAGGTAAATCACGAAACACTAATTTTAATAAGTAAACCGTACCATATAGTATATGTAAATAGAGAGAGAGGACCACTCAAGTAAATACAGAGAGAGGACCACTCAAAACCTCCTTATTAAAAAAAAAAAATGACCACTTTGGTGGGGATAGTCCGGTTTATTATCTTTTTGTGTTGTGCAAATACCATTAAAAAATATATATTTTTTGGAGTTAACAATTTTCAGTCTTACGGGGCGTTTCTTTCATGGAATTCGGAATAAGGAATACGGAATAGGGAATAGGAGGTAAGAATATGAAGTTGTTTCTTTGGTGGAATGAAATGGAATGGAATAAGGAATTATGTTGTTTATTTGGTGAAATTGTATATGGAAAGGGAATGGAATGTGGTAAAATGACATATTTGCCCCTCCTTGTATATGTATAGTATATAATATATATAATTTGTATTAATTAATTTTAAAATTAAGAATAATAAAAACTTATAATATAATAAATTAATAATTAAAAAAATAAAATAACTTATTTAATTAAGATAAAATTGTTGAATTAATATAAATTTTAAAGTAAGGGCATTTCGGTCATTTCGCCTCCTATTCCTCATTCCTAGCGCGCCCGGCTTAGGAATTCCGAGCTTTTCACACGAAATGTCTAAGACTACCCCGCTCGGAATCCGTAAGCCAAATTTTTGCAATTCCGCGAAAAGAACAACTTCTTACGGAATCCGTAAGCCGAATTCCTTTTCCATTCCGTGAAAAGAACATGTCATTATACTTACTCCCTCGAAAAAATAAATTATTTATACTTACTCTATTTCAGTATTTCTTGTGTCTGAATTTAAATCACATATTCGTCTTTTACATACAGGTGTTACGAACGTGTGAAACGACTACCATAGCGTACGTAACATTCCCCACCACGGTCCCAATATAAAGTAGATGTGAACGTTGTCTTTGTCATTTCATAATTATGGATCAAGTATGCATGTCTGGTATGTACAACAACTTATCAATTATGGGACCAGTACGTTCCAATCTATCCATAGAGCATTGGTGCGTGTATTTACATGTTATGATTCATGTGTTGAAAGGTACATTATATTATAGTATAGTATAGTATTATTCACCGAGAAAAAATACAAATAAATGAAAACAACATTAGACTTGCATGTCTAAAATAATATACCCTCTCTTGTCTGTATATATGTATGTAGAGTCCGATAGAGGGTCAACTGTTTTGGCCTTGAGAAATTTGAGGTTGATTTTACTGCGGCAGATCTTGGATCCAATCCCGATTAATAAAAAAATGGTAAAGAATTTCCTCTGACAAAAAAATGATTATAATAATAAATAAAATAATTGACTTCTTACTCACCTATACAATATATATATATAATATTGAGGATGAAATGACACGTATTTAATGAATGAATGTACATTAATACATACCATGCATGTTTTTTTTATTGGAAATACTCGTTTCATTTGATGAAATAAAACGGCGTGACAATTTCTTGTCACGGATATTCGTTGTTACAATCAAATGCTAATAAACATGTAAAAGAAAGTGAGGGTCGCGAGACCCAATCGTTTAGACATACTCTCATTCTAACTTGTTTGGCTATCTAGTTTACGCATTCATTCACCAACCTCGGGATAGCTCGCCATTGCACTTGCTCGATGTTGATTGTTAGTGCTCGTGTGTTGGAGAGTAGTGTAGCTAGTCTCTATTTTGCCGTACCATGTAGTATTTGTCGTATCACCACTTGGAAATCCAATTCAATTATGATGTTTTTCCAATCCAATCCAATTCAATTATGATTTTTTTCCAATCCAATCCAATTCAATTGAATGCACATGCATGGAAGAGAATGGGAAGGATTCATTATTTCAGAATGACTATGGATGGACACTATAGTAAATGACGAAAAGTCAATTACAAAATGAATTACTCATGGTGGTGTGTTTATTAATTAATTAATAATATAATACATTATGTTTATTTACATAATGAATTAAGCCAATCGTGCTCATAAACAGGGACCAGTGCACATGGGACCTGACCGCGGTTAGAGCAACCATTACGGACCGGGAGGCTCAGGCGATCCAAGCGATTCATATCGCGAGGGAGGCCCGACAGGATCGACTCATTTGGCCGACAGCGGTCGGCGGAGTTGCCCGGCCACGACTCGTATACCGTCGCATCAAGAAGCTGCAGATCCTGGATGCGACTTCTACTCCCTCCGGGGAAACCAGCTCGGATAGGAAGGTTTGGCGGGATCTGTGGTCCGGGGACACTATTCCAAAGGTAAAACACTTCCTTTGGAAAGCGCTTAATAATGCATTACCGGTTAAGGCCGAGTTGGTTAGACGGGGGATACAACTCAACCCCACGTGTAGCTTTTGTGATTGCTTGGAATCGGCACATCATGTGGTGTTTGAGTGTGGTTGGACGAGGAGGGTATGGTTCGGGGCCATGGGTAGGCGCTCGGACCAGAATGGCGTCCCTTGGGCGAGTTGGTTTCGGTTTTTGCTGGATCTCAATCTCTTGGAGGGCGAGGTGGGCCGAAGGACCAAAATCTTGGGGGAGACCATTGCTTGGGAAGTGTGGAAGGAACGGTGTCGGGCGGTGCACGAGGAGACCCAACCGAGTGCGGACTCGGTCATACGCGCGGCAACGACCTTGGCCGAACAGGTTTGGCGAATGACATCCATGGCGCCACCATCAGGGCGACAGGGCACTCGGGAACCGGTATGGTCAAGACCGAACCGTGGTGTCATCAAGGTGAATTGCGATGCGGCTTGGGACCACGAGACGCTACAAGGGGGCACGGGGGCCATGGCGAGGGACTGGACGGGGGCCGTAGTCTCGGGCCATAATTCTACGTGTTGTGGCACGAGTGCGAAAGCCCTCGAAGCAAAGGTCATTCTTCATGCGGTCAACTTGGCAATCCATCACTCGTGGTCTGAGGTCATTTTTGAATCGGACTCATTGCATGTTATTAACCTTCTCAAGGGAGGTAATTCGGGAGATGATTGGGAGCTTCGAGATATCCTAACGGAGATTCTCGAACAAGCCGATCACATTTGTTAGGTACATTGGCGCTTTGTTAGGCGCTCGGCGAATAGGTGCGCTAATTGGATCGCCATTGAGGCGAAGCGGGGGACTTGCCCTTTAGATTGGGTTGCTTGTAACCCGGGACCTTTACTTCGTTTGTTTGTAACGGATATGGAAAACTCCTTTTATGATCATTGAATGAATGTTGTTTCTTGGCCAAAAAAAAAAAAATTCGTGTGGACCTGATGTGCCCTCAAATACTCCAAAATACAATCTTAGTTACGTGTGAGATTCATTTTTCATTCAAACCTAAATAAACAAACTATTATTTAGGGTTAAATACCAAATAACTACCTGAACTTTAGACGTTTTGCAACGACCTATACCCGAACTTTAAAAAATCAAAATGGACTAACTCAACTTTGGACGAAAGTGCAACGAGCTACCTCCGTCCAAATTACCCTCAATTGTTGACATAAATTGAATAGAGGTAGCTTGTTGCACATTCGCCAAAGTTGATATAGCTCGTTTTGATTTTTTAAAGTTTGAGTAGCTCGTTGCAATAGTCCAAAGGTAGGTAGTTTCTTGATATTTAATTGTTTATCATAAAATGAAACGTGACATGTGAACCTAGTATGGAAGTCAACATAACCCAGCTTTGGTGTGCACAAATCACGTTTTCCTTCAATAAAGTAGCCACGTCTTATGGGACACGTCTTCTCTGGGACAATTAACATTACATATCAACTTCTTCAACTAGCTAACTCAATATCATGCACATTCATAATTTTAATTTATATATATATATTTTAAAAATAAAATAATTTTTTTGTATCGAGTGAAGTTATTATCTAACTAATTAAGCTTCACAGAAAATAGTTAACCTGCAACTGAGATTTCAAACATACTCATATGATTTTAAGTTGTCCATAAGAAAATAAAACAAATGGTGTATTTTTAATTCGTTCAAGTGAGTCTATTTTTATTTATATATATAAATGTATGTATGTATGTATGTATGTATTTTGAAGATTTTAAAAGGAATTGAAATGTCTTTCTTTCTTGATTTATTTACATTTAGTTGTTTTGACTATCTCGTATGGTATAGTTAGCAGCAGTGTTATCAGAACCGGATCGAACCTGCGACCGACCAGGAACCGGACTCATATCCGGTTTGGTTCAGATAAAATACATTTTTGTAAATAAATAGTGTTTGAAACGGATTGAAACGGACAGATTTTGCAAACCAAACGGTTTTTAAGTTATTGTTTTTCGACCAATCGGTTTTTTGTTTCCATACCGGTCGTTTTTTAGACTATGTATGTATTTTCAGTTTTTTTACTTGTGAACAGTGAATCGCACGCCGAACCGGGAACTAGCCCCCTCACCAGTTCAAGGGTCGGTCCGGTTCTAATAACACTAGTTAACAGATTCAAATAGCGGTCGACAACTCACCAAGACAATTAAAAAAATAAATAAATAATACCAAGTAGGCAAGTACAAGGGTTTATTAAAAATAATATTTGACTGTGTCACGGTCGATCAGTCATAGCAAAATGAGGTAACCATTGAAGAAGGTTGGCCACAGGCTGCTCGCTACAGTTTTTTTTTAAAAAAGAAGACACTGTATAAAAAAAATTAGAAAAGTAGGTATACCGAAAAAAAATTAGAAAAATTTATATAAGCTTTACTGGTGTAGCGTTTTTTACAAAATGTGCTACTTCGGGTAGCATTTTCTAAAAATGCTACCCATTGGTAGCGTTCCAAGCGTTAGTCAATTGTTTTTCTTTTTCTTCATTTTTCGACGACTCAATATTTAATTAAAAATTAATTTATGTATTTATTAAAATATTATAGTAAGTAGATATTTTAATTGCGATTCAAATTATACAAAAAAATATTAAATTTGGATTTACGGATTGACTGTACATTCTGTCGTAAGTTGAGATATGAAAATTTAAATATACCTCAGACCCTATAAGTCCAAACTCACCATGGTTAACGACATTTATGTCGTAATTCAATTATTTACCTATGATAATTTTTTTATTAGACATATATTTAATTTTTTAACCTAACATCGTTTTTCTTATAATTTGACTGAAATGATTAAATGTATTATGTAAGAAATTTAATTATATACTTAATAAAAAAATAAAAAAATTGCAGTGCATAGATAATTTAATTACAAATTAAATAACACTAAGTAGACGTTAATTTTTAACTTTCAGACTGACTGTATAATACGATACGTAAAAAATATACATACGTATATATAAACTGTAAAATCGATGTGTATACATTAATTCAATGTCTATACAGTACTTTTAAAAGTGAACTTAGTTACTTAGCATTCTTTAAAAGTGAACTTCAATTCACTTATGTTTTGATGGTGCATTTACTAAATTTAAGGAATGCATTAAATATCAAATTATTAATTAACTTCTACTTATCTCTCGCTATTTTCCATCCTATCGGTGTATAAAAATTATTTAAGTAAAAGAGTTTATCACCAAAAATTTACCTAAACTTTGATCCTTTTTTTAAATTTATCTAAATTTTAATTTTTCAAAATTGTTACATATACTTTGGGAGTTGGAAAACACATATACTTTTATTTATTTTTATGTTAAATTTAGATGAAAATTGATGTGATACCATATGATTGATCCATAATTTAAATATTATATTATTATTTTTTAAAATATATAAAAAATGACAAGAAAAAAAATAAAGTTTGAATATAATATTTTTATTAAAAATGTGAAATAGACAAAAATAATAATTAACAAGAGTTTTTAAAATTTCATTGTAGCAAAATTTTAAAAATAAAAGTTCAGGCAACTTTAAGTAAAGTTATTAAAGTTTGGATAGTTTATTGGTAATTAATCCTAAGTAAAATCATAGGAGAGCAAAATAGTAATCATCTTTTGACATTATTTAAAGAAAATTATATTTATAGATTATCGACTACTTTATACAGACAACTTTTGTTGAAAGACTATAACGTCTCAATAATTTTTTACATATTTGTCGTTACTAATTTTAAGGAAACTAATTATCAAATCAATCCCATATTTTCGTAGTTATCAAACTATAGTCCTAAATTGTGAAAAATTCATGTTTCTAGCAAATTTTGAACAATAGACATCTTACATGCTAGCTAAATTTTTTACCACTACTCTATTAATCCAAATTTTTATTTTTATATGCTTCAAATATAATTATTGAAGCAACTCTCATATTATTGTATTAAATATCTCATGTTTATTTTTTGATGCTCTTTAGTAATTAACTTATGTTCAACATCATTTGTTTATTTATAGGTATAATTTAATTATGTATCTACTTTATTAATTTTTTTAAAATAGTTGAAAAATAAATAATATTCTAAATTTAGTATTTACATGCTACCAGAATACTCATTATTATGAAAATATATTTTTCCAGCAATCTCTAAAAAATCAAAAAGACTATAATATGTATATATTTAAATTAGAGTTATAGTGACATTTATGATGTTAAGTTTCAATTTTCACATCAATCATAAAATTTGGTAAAAAGATTAGCAACAATATTTTGATCAAATTGTATGATCGATGTGAAGCTTAACATCACAAATGTCATTATTAATTAAATATACGTTATTAATACCTAATGACAGATAATTGTATTCGAGTTTTTATTTTCACCTTCTCGATACATACCTAATGATAAGGCAATATTAATTAAATCTATGTTATTAATACGTCAGAATCATATTATGACTTGCAAGCAACTATAAAAGAGACGGACTACAATTTGACGATTAACAACGATTAAATACTAGTTTGATATTTCTTTGTTAATAATTACAATGATGCGTGTGAACAAAAACTGGTACCACCTTAGTTACTTGTGTTTCCACTTAAATGAGAATTTTTTCAAAAACTATATACTTTAGTTTTTTTATTTAGGAAAGTATGTATAGAAAAAAAATATTTGAAAAAATAGATATACGCTATTTGGAAATTTGGACAATTATTTGTGTCATCGTCAATTATTTGCCGTTTCTGTTCGAAATTTTAAATTATTAACGTATTTCTATTTAACTCAGTCTTCGTCTTCTTCATCCGCCTGACTTTCTCCTGTCTTCTTCATCTTCGTTCTTCGTTCTTCATCTTCAATAAGGTATGTAATATATTTGTATGTATTTTTTTAATTAAAATTGTTTACAGTTATATTTACATAAATATTACATTATCTAAAAAATAAGCACATCTGATATGGAATGTTATAATATTAATTATTTAGGATCAAACATGACAGAGATCGGTATCATTTGCTTGTATGTCGGTGAAATATAGTCTCAGAATGGTAATGAGGTGTATGTGGGTGGTACTTCCAGCATTACTACAGCTACCTTGGATATTTCTCTTTATAGACTAAAGGAAATTATATGTATCGAGTGCGGTTGGCATGACATTGACGCTAGGTCCATAAGCATATCCTATAAATTTACAGATACTGATGGACTTTGCAAGTTTGTACGGATTCAATCGCAAAGTGCATTGTCTATTGCTTTACAGTTAAGCGTGTCTAGCCAGTTTATTGTGTTTAGCTTAACTAGAGAAGGTAACTTGACGTCAAACACATCTTATGGTGGTCAGACAGAGAATGTTTTGCATGGTCACACCCATGATCTCTCCGATGACGAGGTCGACGTTGATGCACTATCGGATGCCTCACTAAATGAAGAAGATCCGTATATGGAGCATTTTACGGGTCACATTAATGAAGAAAATGAAGAGGTGTTTGACGAGGGTGGCGAGGGTGGAAGTATCTCCCATGGTGGAGGTAGCTCCCACACCCTTCAAATGACGCAACTCACTGCTGGAAATTGGATTGATAGTAACTGGATTGATGACTTTCAATCAACAAATGAGTTGTATATGGACGTTGATGAACCGTCAACTGAAGGTATTCTAAACAGAAACATGACCTTTAGCAGTAAGGACGAGTTATCTGCGGCTGTGAGAAGATGGCATATTTCTCATTCTAAGATTTGCACTATTGAGACATCGATCCCAAAGTCAATTGTCTTCAAGTGTAAAGTTGATCCCATAAATTGTTCATGGGCATTAAGAAGAAGTCTTTTTCAGCATACTGGATTGTGGAGAATATCCAAATTTCGAACTCCACATACATGCACGAATGAAGTCCTCATTGAACGACACACAAACATTGATTGCAAGATGATAGCGTCGTTAATAAGAAATTCTGTTCTAGCCAACACTGGATTGAAAATTTCAGTAATCTAATCGATGGTGGAGAATGAGTTCGGTTCGAAAATTGGATATCTGAAGGCTTGGTACTCCAAACAAGTAGTGTTGGAGTCTTTATACGGAACACACGAAGAAGCCTTTGTAAACCTTCCGCGACTACTGGCAGCCATGTCCGTATACATCCCTGGGACAGTCTATGATTTTCTGCCCAAAAGAGTAAATGTTCAAACTCAAGTAGCCACATTCGGTATGATGTTTTGGTCATTCGGTCCAGCTATTGAAGGATTTGTCCATTGCCGACCACTTATAAGTATTGATGCGGCGCATTTGTATGGCAAATATAATGGAAAAGTTCTCGTAGCCGTATCATATGATTCTAACAACGGCATCTATCCGTTGGCATTTGGTATTGCAGACGCAGAGACAAATGAGAGTTGGAACTGGTATTTGCAGCATCTACGGGATAACGTGACGAAGGAGAGAGTTGTCTGTCTAATGTGTGATCGGCACAGATCAATAATTAACGCGGTCGAGAATGTATACGCTCAACATGGTCGTGGAACACATCACTTTTGCGCGCGTCATCTAGCGAGTAACTTCAATCACACATTCAAAAGCGTGACTCTGAAAAAGCAGTTGTATGTTATGGCAAGTACCCCTGATAAACGTAACTTTGATGTGTGGTATTCTAATCTATTAACTCTGCAAGATGGAAAGTACTGTGATTGGATTTCGAACATCCCCCTTGAGAGATGGGCCCTGGCGTACGATGGAGGCGCTCGATATGGAAACATGACTACTAATTTGGTCGAAGTGTTCAACGGAGTGCTGAAAGGGGCAAGGGCCTTACCGTTGACTGAGTTAGTGAAACTCACTTACTGGAGGTCGAACACATACTTTTTCACTCGTCGCCAACAAGCAATGGAGGCAATTGCGGAGTCTCAGGTATGGTCTGACATCGTTCAAAAAACAATTACTAGGGCAGAAAAACAACTTGGGAGGATGCAAGTGGCTCAATTTTCGCAAGTACACGGTGTATTCCAAGTGCGTGATATTGGTAGATTTGTCCAAGGTGTCGGTTGGACTACTCCAGGAAATTATACAGTCAACCTAGTTGAAAACAAATGTGAATGTGGACTATGGCAAATATATCATCACCCTTGTGCACATGGAATGACAGCACTGACCAAGGCGGGGATGCAATGGTCTCCTTACGTGGATCATCTATATTCGAATCAAGCACGCCTGGCTGCATACACTCCATGTTTTCAACCCATCCCGGATGAATATTGTTGGCCCCAGTTTAATTTACCACAATACACTCACGACCCAGATAGGTGGAGGACCAAGCGTGGTAGAAGAAAAAACAGTCGTATTCATAACGAAATGGACGCAAGAGAAGGATTGCCCAGGAGAAACAACTGCAGTAAGTGCGGTGAAAGTGGTCATAATAGGAAGACATGTAAAAATGTATAGTAATTGTTGTGTTGTATTATAATATGTTGCATAATAAGTGTTTTTTTTAACATGGATTGTTGGGTTCTGTAATATTTTTCATAACAAATGTGTGTCAAAATGAGATGAAACTTGTGGCATTCGTCTTCTTATATACGTGTGTACGTCCGTTAAAAGTTTGGAAAAAAAATAAAATAGTTGAAAAATTAGTCACCTTCCGGGGGACCCCTTTTAGGGGGGGGGGGGGGGGTAAATGAGTGTTCTCTAAGAGATGTCATTTTTTGAACATTCTCAAAAAAAATCAAAAAAATTAATACAAGGTTCTACATAGCAACAAAGGGTAATGCAATAGTTAGTTCATGCAATTAACAACAATATGCACTAATCCTGTTGCATAATAAGTGTTTTTTTGAACATGGATTGTTGGGTTCTGTAATATTTTTCATAACAAATGTGACTGTCAAAATGAGATGAAATTTGTGTCATTCGTCTTCTTATATACGTGTGTACGTCCGTTAAAAGTTTGGGAAAAAAATAAAATAGTTGAAAAATTAGTCACCTTCCGGGGGACCCCTTTTAGGGGGCTTTTTCCAGCTGTTCAACGGCCCCCTCGGGTAAATGAGTGTTCTCTAAGAGATGTCATTTTTTGAACATTCTCAAAAAAAATCAAAAAAATTAATACAAGGTTCTACATAGCAACAAAGGGTAATGCAATAGTTAGTTCATGCAATTAACAACAATATGCACTAATTATAAACTAAATACGATAGATAATTTGCGACCAACGAAAACGTTCGATAACGAGCAAATCATTGTGCAACATACAAACTAACAACTACAACCTACTCGTAATCATCATCCTCATCATCTTCTTCGGTTGAGGTGTTTTGTCCATGACGAGGTTCAACAACTCTAAATTTACGTGACGGTGCAGATGACCCTCAACTTGAACTTTCTCCACCCCGTCCACGCCCTGGAGCTGGTAGACTACGTCCTGTTCTTCGCCCTGGCTCAGATCCCCACACAGTACGTACGTGTCGTTGCTCATGGGCAATTAATTCATCCGCTTGTCGAATATGTTCTTTGTACACGGGTGCTTGACCGGCGACATCATAAGAGGACCGACATGTCTCGAGATATGTCTCTCCAAGCAGTCTCATGTTTTTCTTTGTGAACTTTAGGGTACCTTTAGTAGCTTTACGTGCCATAATAATTCCTCTAGCCATGATACCCATCTGTACTCCATGTTCAGAGAAAACAATTGCATATAATTAGTATGAAATGAATTAAAGTTACATATCAATCACCATAATTACACTTACCACTGTCTCTACTTGGCCCCCGTGCGGAATATATGGGACCGATGGCTGACCCAGTGAAGAACTACCTGTCTCGGCTGTTGGACCAGTAATGAAACGTCGCGTTATTGTACGATACCACCTCATGTACTGCGCCCAAGGTGTGTAAGGTCGACGTTCTTGTATAACAGAATCAACCCGGTTATTCCACAGAGCAATCCAATCTTGGTGCACCACTGACCAACGACGCTGTCCCAGCGGCATGACTCTACGGGAGAACTTATGCAGTCTCATGTGCTCTTCTATCTCATTGGGGCTCATCTCCGGGATGTGTTGGTGCAATCCAAATTGTCGCATTACTCTGTCTGGACGATGCCACTCAACCACATTAAATTGGATTAGTGGCACCCTCGCTCGGAATAGGTCAGCATGCTGATGACATACATGTGGTGCACTAGTTAACCTAAAGGCGGGATATGGCATCCACGTCACCTAATATTTAAGATTTTGTCATCATATTAAGTAAGGTTAAAAAATGGTGAAAAGTAATCAATATGTGTCAACTAAAGGTACACATACCTGGTCCTGGGATTGAGACTCCAGGTCATCTCTATAGTACACCAAATTGGCAGTTCTCACTTGGTGACTGAACGACCTCTTTAGGAATGCCCACCTATTGAGCAAAATCACAAAAAATCAATAAATTTACATTACAAACCAATAAATTAACGTACTCCAACAAACCAATAAATTAACAAGCATCACCTGTATCCTAATGGATGTATCTCTCCAGCAGGCACTTCAACTAGAAGCACAGGGCGACCAATATGGAGGTGCTCCCACGACCATAACTGTAGTAGAAAACCTCATTATTCAATTTTTATTAACCAATATTAATGATATGATATGACTTTCATATAGTTTACCTGCACAAGGATGACACAACCCTGGAATGTTGCACAGTTCAGCTCAGATGCCTCACACAAACCACTGTACGTTGCAGCTAACACAGCTGACCCCCAACTGTAGTGTGCTTCTCTTTCCAAATCTCGAAGTAGGGGTAAGTACAACAACGACACAGTATCTTTCTTTGTCGTTGTAAACAGAATACCACCGAGTATAATCAACATAAATGTTCTCGCCTGTTGTTCGGCTGTGAGATTAGGTTGAAATAAATGTTGTCGTAAAGTAGTCATTTTCACAACATCTCCACGACCTTGTACATTCAGTCCCAACAACTCCAGACACGCACCGACCATGTCTTCCTCAGGTACATGGTCATCAGTTACTGCATCTCCGTGTACTCGTAGTCCCAATAGCACGGAAACATCCTGAAGTGTGATCGTAATCTCCCCATGTTTGAGATGGAACGTATGTGTCTCGGGTCTCCAACGCTCGCACAACGCGGTCAACAGTTTATGATCCAGCTTTGGATGTGACAGAATAACTACATCCAATAATCCAACCGCTTGGACAATAGCTTTAGCCTCTTCTGATAATACATTATCCTCTAATTTTAAACATCTAAATGTTATTTGTTGGCCCTCACTCAGGTCTGACGACCGATGTTGATCTTGTCCCCAGAGTACTGATTGATCCAACGGACCAAGGGGAACAACATTTTCACCACTTGACATAATTACGCGCGGCGGTATTTTGATTCTACAATTTCAAAATACAAATTCTAAATTTTAACTTTCATAACTAACTACGCAAGCTTTAATCAACACAATAATTATTCATAATACTTTTAATTAACAATTAACAAAATCATTAAGCATAAAATTATATTTGAAAAAAAAAAAGTATACCTGCGTACGAGTTCGGCTCTGGCGAGACGACGGAGGCGCGGGCAGCTGGGCGGCGGTTGGGAGGCGCGGGCGGCAGCTGGGAGGCGCGGGCGGCAGCTGGGAGGCGCGGGCGGCAGCTGGGACGAACGAGCCGCGTGGAGCTGGAGGCGCGGCAGCTGGAGACGAATGGTCGTGGGGAGCTGGAGGCGACCGGAGCAGCTGGCTGGGGAGCTGGAGGCGACGCGGGCGGCAGTTGGAGGCGAGCGGGCTTGGTGATGCGAAGGAGGAGCTGGAGGCGGGAGCGACTTGGAGAGCTGAAGGGGCGGTGTGTTTTTAAGGAGAAACCGTATGGTTTCTCCCCAAAAACGCTACTCCCATTAGCGTTTTCCAAAAATGCTACTGTCCGGTAGCGTTTTTCCCAAAAACGCCACTGACAGTAGCGTTTTTGGGAACAACGCTACTGGTAGTAGCGTTTCTCTAAAAAACGCTACTACCTTACCTGCGCATATGCACATTTTCATAAATATTTTTTTTGAATATATACTTTTTTAAAATATTTTTTCGAAAACAGTTACTTTTTTGTAAAGATCTAAATGTGTTCGTGCCCAATTATTAAAAGTGCATTGATATTAATAGTTTAATATGTCTTCCTTCCCCCAAATCCCCCAGCCACCCAATAGTTGAACTTTATTGAAGTCGAGGAAAATCTAATGGTGTTTTAAATTTCAATAATGTATCCAGATTGAAACATTATTTTAGTCACTATTATAAATAAAAATGTAATACAGCAGATACTATTTTTTTTTGTCAACTAAAATTACGTATATTAATAAGAAAATGAGGTTGTTCATGACCCCGATACATATCATAGTCTATCTGCAAAATTTTTGTAAAGGGGGTGGATGCAAATTAATTAACCTGATGCACTTTGCAGATTGCACAATCCATTGTTTGCTCCATGCAAGTTGCACATTTTTTATAATAATAATAATCAAATTGAAAAAATATATTAAATTATTCTCATAAATTTAAAAAATAGTACAAACTTACTATAATTTAATATTAATTTTTTATCTACTCTATTTTTTAAAACAGTAAACAATTAAATTATGATTCAAACACTACAAACGATAATAAATTTTTACTTTTAGATTAAATATATTCTCGCGTTAGATTTAAATTTGATCAACTTTGACCGGAAAAGTTAAAATTTAATATCGTTTACGACACTTGAGTCATAATTTAATAATCTTTTTCTACCCCAACAGATTGATTCAGCTTTGGAAATACGAAGAAGACGAAAAAGAAGCGTGAAGAAAAGAATGACATGTTTGATATATCAAGTCTTAATACTAACACAGAAGTTAGAGATTCAAATCAAAAAGTAATATTGTTAAATATACGTGATTAAATATCCCAAGTTTAAATCAAAAAGTCACATCACAAAAGGTAACTAACCATTTAACAACACCCCAATACATAAATGACCAGAATTGAATATTGGACAAACATAAATAATTAAAAATATAGTTAACACTTTTATTTTTTTGATTAAGTAGATAATTAAATCTTCAACCTTAAAGTCATATTTTAAGAAAAAATTAAAAGATAAAAAATTAAGTTTATTATTTACCGCATAAAACACTCACAAAACACCTAGTATATATTATTATTTATTTATTTGGCCATCAAAACATATATTTAGTCAAAACAACTGGACCATTAGTTCGAGTACACCCCGAAATCTAAATTAATCAAAACAGAAAGAGAGGGTGGGTGTCTAGAGACCCAATCTGATGGACACAACCCCTGCATAGTTTGTTTGGCTAACCAACCCGCACACTAGTTCGTGTTTCTTGGTATATTCACCCAACTTGCACTATCAAGTGACTTGGCCAACACCTTAGAATTCAACAGAATAGTCTTGATTCTCCATGAGAAATTGATGTCATTCAGGTGATTGATGATCACTGTAGCGTCTAAATCCACTGCTACATTTTGCCACTTATTCAAACTTGCAAGTTTTATTCCTTCTAGTATGGCTTTTTCTTCAAGTTCATCAAGGGAATCTCCCGTCACCATGAGGTGCTTACCTCCACAAACTCTTCCTTTGTGATTCTTAGCGATGATCCCTATCCCTCCCCGTCGAGAGGTTGAGCACTATCCTGCATCGTAGTTTACCTTATGACTCCCTCTACTAGTCACTCCCACTGCGTCGGTGTCGCTGTGTTTGCCAACCAATGGTGTTTTGTTGTAGTAGTTTTCATCTCCTCGTTCACCTGATGGATCTCCTGGACAATAAGCATCAAATTTGGCATTCTATCTTCAAATGTCATCTTGCACCTAGATTTTCAGATGACCCAGCACGTAATCATGCATAACACCCATCATTGCTAGTTGCTGGACATGTTTCTACTCCCTGCTGCAACAATGGCTCGAAGCCATCCCTCCAACGACTCTGTGGTTGCATTTTCCACATTCAATCCCATAGCTCCCTACCATATATCTCAGGTCCAACTACATCCCAGTAACATGCGTTCTCTGCTTTCCAACTTATCACAAGTTGGGCACATGGGTGAGATTTGTATACCTCTTCTAACGACGTTTGCTCTCACCGCAATAGAGTTTGAGACAAGTTTGCACATGAAAGTTTGGGTATTAGGTCATACCTTTGTTTTCCATATTATCGGCCAAAGGGTGTTGTTTTGGTCATCTCTCGGCTGATTTCCTGTCGGTATTTCCTCGTTGCGTCTTCCTCGGATGGAATGGTAATATGACTTGACTGAAACCCTCCCATCCTTGGTGTGCGGCCACCTGATGACATCGCTATGTCGGGTCATCGGTATTTCATGGTTGAGGACAAATTCTGCATCCTCCGGATCGACAACTTCTCAAACGGCTTCCTCACGCTACAGAGAACGTTCGTGGTCTATCCAATCTGCCACCTTTCCATTCACGTTTGTTATGCTTCCATCCATTGGCTTAATGGCCCAATCTTCCCTTGACTTCAACCAGGAATCATTGAAGGGGTGAATGGATTGGCCATCCCCCACCGAGCACACACCTTGTTGTCGTATCATGTCTCTTCCACAAAGGAGACCGGAGGAGACTGGACCAGCCCCACGAGGATTTACTGCCCTTCTTTGCGATTAGGAACTCAGTTGCGGGGAAGTAGATGTTATTCATCACTCGCACCCATAAAGCATTCGGTTCCGACATCACTTTTGCCCCCATGTTTCCAAGCATAGCTGAGTTAAAAGAGTGGAGTTCCCTAAACACGAAGCCACCTTCATTTTTCAAAATTGTCATCGTCTCCCACCTTTTCCAATGGATTTTCTGATCCCCGTTAGTGGATCCCCACCAGAACTTCGCTATCATAGCGTTAACCTTCGAAAACCATGTAGATGGTAATTTGAATACACCCATCACATAGGTCGGGATGACAGTAATTACTGCTTTGATAAGAATCTTCTTGCTCACATTGTTAAGAAGTCTATTACTCCAACTTTGAATCTTTTCCCTTATTCGTTCCTTTAAAAAATTCAAAGCATCCTTTCTATATCACCCCCATACCATTGGAAGCTCTAGATATAATCTAGGGTTAAATACCAAATAGCTACCCAAACTTTGGACGTTTTACAAATAGCTACCCGAACTTTGAATTTTCAAAAATGAATACCTAAACTTTGACATATGGGGCAAATAGCTACCTCCGTTAAATTTTCAGTTAAATATGGATGGAAAATGACGTGGCAGCACATGATTGGTCCATAATTTTAAAAACTATTTTATTTTTTTAAAATACTAAAAAAAATCAAAAACATTTTTTAAAAAACTGAAAAATTAATAGAAAAAAATTAATAGTTTTAAATATATATTTTATCTTGGTAAAAAAAAATATATATATATTTTACTAAAATTATGAAATAAAAATAAATGATTATTTTTTTTTAATTTTGTTTCATATTTTGCAATACAAAAATTATATTACAAACTCTTATTTTTCCTATTAATTTTCCTGTTTTTAAAGAATTTTTATGATGTTTTTAGTATTTTAAAAAAATAATATAGTTTTTAAAATTATGGATCAATCATGTGCTGACATGTCATTTTCCGTCCATATTTAACGGAAAATTTAATGGAGGTAGCGATTTGCCCCATGTGTCAAAGTTGAGGTAGCTATTTGCACCTTCGTCCAAAGTTTAGGTAGTCGTTATTGAAAATTCAAAGTTCGGATAGCTATTTGTAAAACGCCCAAATTCGGGTAGCTATTTTGTATTTAAACCTACAATCTAGGGTTCATCACTTGTTGGACTCCAAATACCGTCATAACCTCCCGTTTATACTCCCATCCATTGCCAAATTGACAAAGATACTAGATTTGGAGAAGTTTACCTTTTACCCTGATACACAACAATACTGTTCAATTACGTCCCGGAGTTCCCTAGCCTTCTCCACCGGTCCTCTTATGAAGAAAAGTGAGTCAATCTGACCGTGGCTACCCATTTTACCATCATTCTTGATAAAACATCAGTGACCAGTACAAAGAGATAGGGGATAACGGGTCACCCTGCCTGAGTCCACTCGTGGGCCTGATTACCCTTGTTCGATTTCCGTTAACGATCACATGGTATGTCACCGTGGAATTGCATGCTTTGATCCACCCTATCCATTGCTCGCAGAATCTCCTTCTTTCCAGAACTTCTAGTAGAAAGTTCCACTCCACTCGATCGTACGCTTTCTGCATGTCTATTTTCAGGGCAAATACTGTCTGTCTCGGTATCCATGACCCTCTCCTTCTCTTCTTCAGAAAATGGAACATTTTATGGGTTATAAGGATGTTATATTGAATTCTCTTTCCTGCCACAAAAGCGCTTTGGTATGGGTTTATCAGTTCTGCCAAATAGGTTTTTAGTCTATTTGTAAGGACCTTGGATATTATTTTATAACCAAAATAGCATAAAATCATAACAGGTAAGCTTTTTAAACAATTTGATGACAAAAAAAATATTTTTACACAATTTTATCTCTCATATGTATTTAAATAACTCATCTTCAATTTTTTTGGTAGAAACAGACTTTATATAATATGAAAGAAAACAGAAAAACGATAAGTACCTTTCCAAGGGAAGGTACTCTCGTGTGAGTTCAAACTATCTTTTAATTCTAACGAATCGGGACTCGCAAGCACCCATAGCATCTCTAAGTAAACTTAAATAAGTTTCTCTAGGAGGAAAGTCATAAATAATGAACTTGGTTGGTTGGTGCTTATTCCTGCCAAAATATCTGCAACCACATTTGCTTCCCGATAGATGTGTTGTATCTTGAATCTCCAAAATTTGAGTAAAAGGTTCCTGCAATCCAAGATAATTGGTAAGAATTTCAAATTGTTGTTACAAGGATATGAGATAAGTTTTTTTGCAGGAAGTGCATCTGTTTCCACATGTATAGAGTCAATCCCAATATTCAGCCCTAGTGATAGACCACCCCTGATGGCCCATAGTTTGACAGTTAAGCTATTTGCAATTTCGATAGCTCTAGAGAAGTCGGTGATCCAATTGTCATTAACGTCTCTGATGACACCCCCACACTCCTCTTTTCCATGTTTTTCCTTTGGAAGCTCCATCTATGTTGAGTTTTTTCCACCCTGAGTTTGGTCGTTCCCATTTGATGTGGATGGTCAACTGCTCTGTCATGATCTTGTTAGCTCTTGAAACCTATTGAAATTCTTTTGCTTGTACAAGGGAAACATTAAACACATTACATGAGGATTTGCTCTTTCTAAATACAACCTCATTGCGATATTTCCAGAGGTTCCATAGACAGTACATAAAAAGAGTTCTCCAATCTACTTCCTGGATAACTTCATCTGTAAGATTGCAGTTGTTCTTTATCCACTCACCCACATTGAGATTGAAGAAAGGAATTGCATTTGTCGATATAGGACAAACGTTCCAAGGTCTCCTTGCTGACTCACACTGCCTGAAAATGTGATTCACGTTTTCAACATTGGTTAAACACAAATCATATAAAGGTTTAACGTTACACCATCTGTTGTTAAGCAGGGCATATGTTGCCATTATTCCCTTGAACACAAGCCACGTGAAGTATTGCATTCGACGGGTGATAGGCAATTTCCAAATCCAAGTTCAGTTGTCAGTGGATTATGAATATGGTTCCCCCTAAGGACCTCATAAGCACTAACGTTGGTATACTGGCCAGATCTGGACAATCGCCAATATCTAAAGTCTTGAGAGCTATTGGTGATGTTGTCTAGAATGCTCCTAATGAGATCAAAGATCTTTTATGGAAGTGCCAATGATAAGATTTCAAGGTTCCATATTCCATTATGAAAAACATCGCTTAGTAAGACGCCTTGTCTCCTAGTAAGACGTCGCGTATTGACCCTTACAAGATAAGATCGACATGACTGACCAAAGTGACAGTCCCGACCGAAGAGATAACATGCATTTATTATGGATTTATGAACCTTGAAAGACAACAGACGTGTACAACACTTTTAGCAAAGTGTATCTGACACACTTCGTAAGATATTTTGGAAGTGTACTCGATACACTTGTTGAGACATGTTTACCAGGAATAGTAGCCAATGATAAGCTATAAATACAGGTTTACCTACCTTTGTACAAGGTAATAAATTCTCTGGTCTTTTACCCATATATATATATATAATATATATATATTCAAATGAACCTCTTATTGACTTAGTCATCGGAGGGGAAACAAAAGGACACACCCAAGTTTTCCTTCTTGCATGCTTCAGGAGATCAAGAAGTCACCGCTCTTTCAGGAAGCCCGCATAAAAATCAACGCGTTGAAGTACAGGAGCTCAACATATGGCACAGGAATCTTGAAGGATCCAACTTTGAAATCTTTTGTGGGAAACACTACAACAAGCTATGGGCACACCAAGCGAGAAAGCAAATTCATGATGTGACTATCCAAGGTCAGTCCTTTAATCCTACTCCACCTAAGGATGGGAGTGAACAGGTGCCGACAGCTGTATCCTTTATGTTATGTCAAGGGGAGAATGACAACCAACATGCACGATCCTCAAAGGCACCCACTCTAGGTTAGGAGTATGGAAGGGGGACACAAGGTTCCTGCCAACCCTTGAGGGATACTTGCCCCAGGGGATCGCATGTCACCCTTTCTCTTATAGCGATTTTGGAGGAATAACTTAAGTAGGAACGTCACCGTCAAGGCCCTACCACAACACCCCATCAAGGCCCTACAATAGCGCCTCATTTTCAAGCAGCCCGTCCCCAAGCAGAGGAGGTCACTTCCACTCATCATCGTGGTGTCAATCACCAGCCACCAGATTTTCAGTTGGCCCAAGAGGTCACAAGGTTTAGGCCCTTCAATATATGTCGTCGTATCCTAATGTACACGCATCACCGGCTAGCCACATCCCCAGTGGACCGAGCTATATAAGCATGCAAGCTCTTCCTCCACCCACAATGCTCACTATGAGTCTAGCGGAGGAGGTTATAAACTGAAAGCTCAAAGTGCAAAAAGTCGCTATTATGCCTACTCACCGTGACAGGGTTTCACACCCCTTTACTCGAGACCTTATTTCGATCATTGTCCCTTGCGATGTGACGACCCGACAAATTCCGGGTTACACCGGAGAAGTTGATCCGGTTCAACATATTCAAAAACACGAATCATTGTTGCTAGGTCGGACAGGTGAGGATAGTCACTTTGCTATGCTTTTTCCAGCAACACTCTCTGGAGCGGAGTCATACTGGTTTTTTGGCTTACCAAATGCATCTGTCTATTCCTGGGATGATTTGAAAATATAATTCATCACCCAGTATGTCGGTGAATGACAACTCTTACAGGACATCGAGTGCCTCGATGACATACGACAATAAGAGGATGAATATTTGGCGAGCTATTTTATTCACTTCAATAAAAATATGTTTAATATCGATCAAGTTATTACTAACGGCGAGGTTGTACGCACCATTGCAAGAGGTTTGGGACGACGGGGAAAGATTGTGTGGAACACTTTTAGGGTGGCTTCAATTTTCACTCGAGGAGAATTAGCAGAAAGGGTTAAGTCTTACATTGACCTCGAGCGGGCTGAGGAAAGGGTAAGCGACGCACAGTCTGAGACAGGAAAGCTGAAAGAGGCATATGCTCAGCAAAGGTCGCCACAGGTATTGCCTCAGCCCAAGAAAAATCCATGGAGAAACGATCCCCGATCGCCTATGAGAGAGGTTTCAAGACGCTAGGAAACGTTAGTCATCACCACTTTAACAAAGGAAATGTCAAAGGTATTGAGGGAAACGGAACGTTGTGATCTAGCGACGCCTCCGCCCCCTAACCAGGATGGTAGACCAATGGAACGACAATTGGATGTTCGTTGCACATACCACGGGGTCTCAGGTCACCACACCGACGACTGCCACAGGCTACGTCGATATATTGAAGCTCTGATACATATGGGAACACCTTAAGGCATCGTAATCAAAAGGAAACTATGTCTATCCAAACAGATGACGACCCTAGGGAAGAAGTGTGTCACCTTACTCCCGTAGAGGAGTTAGTAAAGGTAGCAATTGATGGCCCGACCAAAGCAGTCAGAATTGGGGCTACACTCCCTACAGAACATGCAGAGCAGTTGGCAGAGCTATTGATTAAGTTCAAAGAACTTTTCGCATGGAGCTCGAGCGACATGTCGGGAATCGTCGTGGATGTTATCACTCATGAGCTACATATGGACCCTCTCATAAACCAATGGCGTAGAGGAAAAGGGCAATGGGTGAAGAAAAAAGATTGGTCGTCCGTTCAGAGGTGGGAAAGTTGATTGACGTATGGTTCGTCAAGGAGGTCAGGTTTGAAACTTGGGTGGCGAATCCTATTCTAGTAAAAAAAAAACGAAAGTGGAGAATGTGTGTTGATTTTAGGGACCTTAATAAGGCATGCCCTAAGGATTGCTACCATTCCCTTGCATTGACCAGTTGGTCGATGCCACATCTGGGCATATTCTGGGTATAACCAGATTAAAATGGCATACCAGGATGCTCCACACACCACTTTCTATGCGGAAAGTGATATCTATCATTTTCCAGTTATGCCCTTCGGTTTGATTAATGTGGGGGGTTACTTACCAGAGGATGGTAAACCGGTTGTTTTAAGACATGTTGTGAGACACCATGGAGGCATATGTCAACAACATGTTGGTAAAGACCTGATCGGGCGTTAACCATGGATCATATCTAGAACATGATTTCGAGGGAATGAAATTGCACAATGTTCGCCTTAATCCCGCTAAATGCGCTTTTGGCGTCAGTTCAGAAAAATTCCTTGGATTCATGGTGAGTCGGAGGGGGATTGAGGTCAATCAAGAAAAGCTCGTTGTTATAGATGAGATGAGATCACCCACCTGTCACAGGGAGGTACAATGCTTAAATGGACGACTAGCTGCCTTGGGAAGGTTTTTGGCAAAGTCAGGGTAAAAGTCGTTACCCTTTTTCCAAGTGTTGCGAGCAAACAAAAGGTTCCACTAGACACAAGAGTGTGAAGAAGCTTTTTAGTCTCTGAAAAGGCATCTCACAACTCTTCCACCCTTGGCTAAGCCTCTAATAGGCGACGCATTGTACTTATATTTGAGCATCAGCCCTATCGATGTAAGCTCTGTCCTTATTAAGGACGAAGATAGGAAACAGGTTCCAATTTATTTTGTAAGCAAGATCCTTAGCCCGGTTGAAATTGAAAAGTATTTGTATGCGTTCTTCGTCTTGGCCAGAAAGCTATGACCATACTTCTATGCTCACATCATTACTATTTTACCAAATCAGTCGTTAAAACACTTTATACAAAAATCAGATGTCTCGGGCAGAATGGTAAAATGAGTGGTGGAATTAAGTGAATTTCCCATAAGGTTCACCCCAAGAACGGCCATTAAGGGATAAGCCCTCTCCTACTTCATTGTAGAGTCAACAGATCCTCCAGTGGAGAATGCGACGCCTATCATAAAGCCTCTACCCATCGAAGAGCGTGAAGAAGCTTTTCAGTCTCTGAAAAGTCATCTCAGAACTCTGCCACCCTTTGCTAAGCCTCTAATAGGCGACACATTGTTCTTATATTTGAGCATCAACCCCGTCGCTGTAAGCTCTACTCTTATTAAGGACAAAAATAAGAAACATGTTCCAGTTTATTTTGTAAGCAATGTCCTTAGCTCAGTTGAACTGAAATATCGGGAAATTGAAAAATATTTGCATGCGTTGGTCGTCTCGGCCAGAAAGTTACTACCATACTTTCATGCTAATAGCATTACTGTTCTAAAAAATCAGTTCTTAAAACACTTTTTACAAAAATCGTACGCCTCAGGCAGAATGGTAAAATGGTTGTGGAATTAAGTGAATTTCCCATAAGTTTCGCCCCAAGAACGACCATTAAGGGACAGACCCTCTCCGACTTCACTATAGAGTAAACAGGCCCTCCTGTGGAAGAAGCGACGCCTATCATAAAGGCTCTACCCAAAGAAGAGTTTGGGGAAATGCAAATATATGGATCCTTTTCAAAAGAGGGTTCGGAGGCAGGTTTGGTACTAACGTCACCCCATGGGGGCAAACCCTTGCGATATGCTCTGGCGTTAAAATTCAAAGCCACGAATAATGAGGCCAAATATGAAGCTCTTGTTATAGGTCTACGCCTAGCAAAAGGAATAGGTGTCAATGCTTTAAGGGTAAACTGTGACTCTCAATTGGTGGTAAACTAGGTAAAGGGGGAATAGCAGGTTAAAGGGGCGCGGATGAAAGCATATCTAGATGAGGCTAAGGCCCTAATCGAAGGAATAAAATGTTTCGACATACATGTTATTCCAAGGGAAGAAAATCAGGAAGCTAACGCCTTAAGCGAGTATGCTTTTGGAGCGTCACTATGGCAAGAAGTACACTGTGTTGAAACTGGCACTCCAAACCTTTACCTGGATGACCCCCATTAAGGCATTCTTGGAATAAGAAAAGGTGTCTGATATGGAATATGAAGCTTTGAGGATCCGACGCCTCGCTCCTGACTATGTTATGATCGATGGAATGCTATACAAAAAAGGTTATACCACACCTTATCTCTGATGCGTTGCTACTCATGATAATGACCGTCGTATATTGACCCTTACAGGATAAGATCGACATGATTGACCGAAGTGACAGTCCTGACCGAAGTGATAGCAGACATTTACAGACCCAACTCTGGTCGCCCAGGTCAGGCGAGCTGGTGGGGGTCCAACCCTAGGCTGGGTCAATTGGACCCAAGGGTCGAACACTAGATTTATTTTTTTCCCTGTTTTCGATTTTATTTTAAAAAATTATATTTATAAACAATTATTTTTATTAATATATAAAGTTTAAAATATTTTTTTAATATTTTTTTTCCGATTTTTCCATATTTGTTTCCTATTTATTTTTATTATTCATCCACAACATCAGCGCCACATCCGCATTCTGTTAATTAAACTTAACGGTTACAATAATTTGACCTAAATAGCAACATTCTGAAAATATAAAGTACCAATAAACAATATAAGAGTACCATTTATATGCCTCGAAGACATGGTATAATTTGATCTAGGGTTAATAGTTCCAATAGTACCATAAGTTTGGGTCATGTGATCGGATGGTACCATATGTTTTTTGATGTGGTTAAATGGTCTGTTATGTTTGGAGCATGTTGTCCTATGGTACTCTGTTAGTCAACCGTTATATTTTTCTGTTAAATGGTCAATGTCAATACCACATCAGCGCCACGTAGATATATAATATAATATTTAATTAAAAAAATAAAAATAAATAGGGAAATTTAAAAGAATAGGGAAAAAATATGAAAAAATCGGAAAAATTATAAAAAATATTTTAAAACTTTATATATTAATAAAATGTATTTTTTATAAAAAATAATTTAGAAACAAATCGAAAATTGACCCCAAGGGCCGAACTAACTTGGGGTCCAATTGACCCAGCCAGGGTCGAACCCAGGGCTGGGTCAGACCCAGACCTGGTCGCCCAGGTCAGGCGACCTGGTGGGGGTCCAACCCAGCCCAGGGTTCGACCCTTGGCTGGGTCAATTGGACCCCAAGGGTCCAACCTAGTTTTTTTTTTTGTTTTTTTTTTCAAATTTCAATTTTTTAAAAAGAAATACATTTATAAAAAATACATTTTATTAATGTATAAAGTTTAAAATATTTTTTGAAATTGTTTTATAATTTTTATGATTTTTTTCATATTTTTTTCAATTTTCGATTTTTTGAAAAACAATTTATAAAAAATACATTTTATTAATATATAAAGTTTTAAAATATTTTTATAATTTATTTTGTATTTTTTCTGATTTTTCCGATTTTTTCCGATTTTTCCCAATTTTTTCTATTTTTATTATATTTCCTATTTATTTGTATTTTCCAATTGCCACATCAGTGCCACGTCAGCATTCCGTTAGTTAACCTTGACGGCAACAGTAATTTAGACCAAATAACAACATTGCCCAAACATATGGTACCATAAAACAATATAGGGGTACCATCCGATCACATGGCCCAAACTTATGGTATCATTGGACCTATTAACACTTTGATCTATTAACTTTTTTTTTTTTTTTCCTTTTGTCCTCGGTACATTGTTGGACTGTATTGAAGGAGTTAGAACAGTGGAGAATCGAGTGGACTGGTAGGTAGAGAGCATAAGCAGACCAAAGCTCGACCTTGTCACGATAACGTATCTCTGCTGCAGAGGTGGACTGGTGAAGGAGGAGGAGAGGAATGCACGATTTCTATTAAAGCCAACGAGGGTCACACAGATCAAGACCCATTATAGTTCATTACTGAGATCTAGAGAGAGAAACTAGTAAATAGAGAGTGCAATTCTTTTGGTCGAAATAAAGCTCCTTCGGAAGATTACTGCAGAAAGAAAGTTTCCATCTTTTCGTTCGATTTTGACCTTCGAAAGTGTTCCACATCGATTTCCCTCTCTGGGTATAAGAGATTCAAAGTTTGTTCTTGAAAAGAAAAAGTCAAACATTATTTTGAAGTAATTCTGATGGCGGGTTGCGGAACTGGTGTGAGGGGTTGGAAATGCTTCGCGGTGATCGTCGTCGGATTCATCGTTGTTGCAGCTCTCTTCGCTTCTGCAGACGAAGATGTGAAGACAGAAGCTTCGAGTGTAGGGACAAAGTCTTTGTACGACACTGTACGAAATTTTCTCTGGCAAGAAGGGAGATTGGGTTACACACATGTTTGGCCGGTAATATTTCGAATGGTTTACTAGTTCTAGTGGATTTCTCTTATAGATTTACAATGTTTGGATTAAAAGGCAAGGATGAAAGTCCACATGAATTTTGACAGAAGGATTGACAAAAGAATGAGTTTCAACGTAAGAAATTTCTATGTTCATAGATGTATAATCTATTTCCGTGAAATCTGTTTTCAACTTATTTATGAAATCGTTAAAAAATACACACGAAAGGCGGGTGAAATTTCTTACGTGGATTGAAAACCAAACTATATTAGTAAATAAACTTTGATTATTTTAGTTCCTCCTCCAAATTCATTATTTTGGGATCTTGATTTTGGAATATTTGAGAGAAAAACAAGAAGCAATATCTTCTTCCACTGGGCATTTTCTTAATGATAAACATAAAAGATTTTACTTTCTTTTAGTTCATGGCTCGTTACTACATATGTATTCATCTTGTGGAGATTCAATTATCTCTTTTTCACTGATCTAATAGTTTGTACTGAGATGATCATGGATTGTAGGAGATGAAATTTGGCTGGAAAATTGTGGTGGGATCTATAATCGGTTTCTTTGGAGCTGCATTCGGGAGTGTCGGAGGAGTTGGAGGTGGCGGCATTTTTGTTCCCATGCTTAATTTGATCATCGGGTTTGATGCCAAATCCGCAACTGCGATCTCAAAATGTAAGAATCTAATCCACCTAATATCATCTGGTTAACACAACCTTTGGATATTTCTGATCGATTATCGTATTGTTTGTGTGTTTGTTAAGGTATGATCATGGGAGCTGCAGGTTCAACCGTCTACTACAACCTGAAACTGAGGCATCCAACACTTGACATGCCCATCATTGACTATGACTTAGCTCTTCTTTTCCAACCCATGCTGGTGCTTGGAATCAGTATCGGGGTCGCTTGTAACGTTATTTTTGCAGAGTGGATGATTACTGTCCTGCTAATTATTCTCTTCTTAGGTGAGTGATTTCTCAGGATATAATTTGAAATGATTTTTTCCTGTATCAGATGAATCAGTAACCTGCCTGGTATATATATACAGTGTTTCGATTTATATTTTTGGTAGCAAATTCCGATGATTTTTTTCTTCTTTCTGTACGGTTGTGTGTTTGATGATGATCTTAATGATGGTTCGTCTAAAATCTGCAGGAACATCAACGAAAGCTTTCCTCAAGGGTGTGGAAACATGGAAGAAGGAAACAATCATGAAGAAGGTAATCAAACTTTTACTGTCATTGAATTTAATTTGGATTCATTTCTTAAACTTTGTTAGTTTTGCATACTAAACTTAAATTTTGATACATTTTTATTTCCGGAAATTCTATGGCTTCATCAAGTTTCGGTATCCAACTGAGATACCCAAACCAAAATAAGAGTGTAAAATTGCAGTCTGCAATAATGCATTAACTGAAATTCAGTATGCAGAAAACGTGTCTCACATAATCAAGTTTAGTATTACAATAGAGTAATCGATCCCATCATATTCTAGTGAGTTCATATCGTAGCTACGCTACCATGTATCAATCTCATTGGTTTGGCTCAATGTTCTTATCTCCAGGAGGCTGCTAGAATTCTGGAATCAAATGGTGAGGAACCCTTCACATCATCACTCTAAGCATTTGTTACATCATCATATGTTTGTACTTGATAATTTATCTGTTTCTTTTTCCCATTAGGTAATGGAGCGGATGATTTCGAGTATAAGGCATTACCCAACTCTCCAGCCGAAGAAACTAAGCGTACAGAGGTACATATTGAAATGAAATGTTAAGACCTCAAATGCAAGTCTATAAAGGTGTCATTGGTCACTCCCATTTTGCACTCTCAGGCTTCTTTTCGTGAAAACATTGCCTGGAAAGAATTTGGGATTCTGGTGGGTGTTTGGTTTGCCATCCTCGGACTTGAAATCGGAAAGGTCATCTCCTTGTGCATTCCACTTTCCATGCCATTGTGTTTTTTCTTTCATACATCGATTGATACTCACATATATGCATCGTCTGTGTTGGTATTCTGTGCAGAATTATACAACAACCTGCTCTGCAGCCTACTGGGCGTTGAATCTATTGCAGGTATTGATAGAAACCATCCCCATCCCCATCCCATCCATTAGATTGGCTGAAGGTTTTCCTGAAATGTTGTGCTTCTGTAGATCCCTGTAGCTGTTGGAGTTTCCGGGTACGAGGCTGTCTGTTTATACAAAGGAAAGCGAGTGATTGCATCGAAAGGGAGTGAAGGAACGAATTGGCAAGTTCATCAGTTGGTTCTGTACTGCCTCTGTGGTGTGTTGGCTGGTGTGGTCGGTGGTTTGCTAGGACTTGGTGGAGGGTTCATTTTGGGTCCCCTTTTTCTTGAGCTAGGAATTCCTCCTCAGGTCCGTTCCGGTCCATGTCCAATGGAACAAGCTTCCTTCCATCCATTCACTTGTACAACCTTCATTTGTATTATTTACACGGTGCAGGTATCGAGTGCGACTGCCACATTTGCCATGACATTTTCTTCATCTATGTCCGTTGTAGAATATTACCTTCTTAAACGTTTTCCAGTTCCCTATGGTGAGTACTAATCAATCAATCAATCTCTTGCCTAGCTTTTGTTACGTATATAATTTCTCCTTCCCTTTCCTGTCTTGCTGCAGCTCTGTACTTCGTTGCTGTTGCCACCGTGGCTGCCTTCACCGGACAACATGTTGTACGGCGGATGATTGCTGTCCTCGGTAGAGCTTCTTTGATTATTTTCATCCTAGCAGCTACCATCTTCATCAGCGCCATTTCTCTTGGTACTTACTTACGAACCAACGACAATTAGTTACAAACATGCAGTTACTTACAAGCTCATTACTAACGAACTAACGAACATGTTTTCTGCGTATGTTGGTTGGATCAATCTATGATATCTGCAGGTGGAGTTGGAATAGCAAATATCATCATAGACATAGAAGACCATGCTTACATGGGATTCGACAACATTTGCACCTACGACTCGTAGATTCTTTCCTACTCCAAACACAAATACAATTGCTCTTCATGGATTTGTATTGTAGAACAGACAACTTTGGTTCCAGTGCCGCATGTAATGTAGGGGAACACAGCACTCAATATTTTCTTTGGTTCCAGTGCCGCATGTAATGTAGGGGAACACAGCACTCAATATTTTCTTAAGGTTCTGCAATCCGATATAGGGTCGATGTAAGGGAAGCAAACAATACAATAAAAATGGGGTGTTTATATTATTATATTTGGGTTTGATTACGTTTTATCGTTATGATATTCTATCAACCACGGTCTAGTGGTTGAGAGTGCTGACTCCCAAGTGGTTTGACTTCAGGTTTACGAGTTCGATTCCCCTAAGTGCTCTTGAGAAATTGTCAAATGGTGTCCGAAGGGTCAGTCTCTCAACTCTAGGCTGTCGGTGGGCCTACGTTGACGAGGTCAGTTCAAGCGCTGACTCTTAAGAAGGAAAGCTACAATACCCCTGAAATTTCGGACATTACGTAGCGGGATGGACCTAGGGTCGCCACAACTAGCCAATTCCTATTTATTTGATAAAAAAAATGATATTCCATCAAGTTTGACTTTTTTTTTTTAAAATTATAATTTATTTAGATATGATATATATTTATTAATGTATATTTGTTAAAACTATTATTATTATTTTATTTCTGAATCACATCCGTTCAAACAATCAACTGATTCAGTCGTCGACATCAATTGAATTTGAATTGATTCACATGTTCAACTACTAGTGAGGGACACCGGCGGCAACTCCGCGGAACATGATTTTCCTTGTCTTCTTCAATAATAACGATGTTGATTTTTTACCATATTTTCTCGGAATAATATTCTTAAAGTTTTGATTCATTTATTATTTTTCAATTATATCTCGTTTAGGACCATATTTATTTTACTTGATTTTTTTTTCAAAATATTTAATATAAAGGAAACTTATATTATATATATATATATATAAGTCAAAGAGGGACCATAAATCATAGTTATCATAACTGGACCGGCTATCGAACCGGCGAAGGGATGGTTTATGGTTCGGCCGGTCCAACTCGGTCAACCGTAAACAAGTTACAAGTATAAATTGATACATTAATCGTTACAAGTATTGTTCCATCAAATTTTTCACCAACGAGAAAAAACAAATATTTTACACATACGTAAAAAAATATTTCGAAATCTGGGTATACGCGTTATCATGGGTAGCGCGTTTTTCAATAGGCGCTATTCATGTAGCGCCTATTCTAAATCTCTATTTCTCTCTTTTTTGTTTTAAATTTTGATGTTTCAATGTTTAATTAAAAATAAAATTATATATCTATTAAAAAAAATTATAATAAGTAAATATTTTAATTGCAATTCAAATGATGTAAAAAATATTAAATTTAAATTTACGGATTGACTGTACGCTCTGCCGTAAGTTGAGATATGAAAATTTGACTTAAAAAACTATAACTCAGACTATTAAGTCCAAACTCATGACGGTTAACGTCATTTATGTCGTGATTCAATTATCTACCTATGTTAATTTTTTTTATTAGAAATACAATAATTTTTTAACCTAACATCGTTTGTTTTATAATTTGACCCAAATAATTAAATGTATTAGATAGAAATTTAATTATGTACTTACTCAAAAAAAATAAAACAATTACAGTGCGTAGATAATTTAATTATGAATTAAATGACGCTAACTATGCGTTAATTTTTTACTTTTAATCTGACTGTATAATACAATACCTAAACCCTAAAAAACTCTACATAAAATACATAACAATCTAAATAGTGATTTAAACAAATTTAATATTTTTTCCATCATTTGAATCGCAATTAAAATATTTACTTACTATAATTTTTTTTAATAGATACATAATTTTATTTTTAATTAAACATCTAAACATCAAAATTGACAAAAAAAAAAGAGAAATAGAGATTTGGAATAGGCGCTATCTATTGAAAAAACGTGCTATCCACGGTAGCGCGTATACCCAGATTTCAAAATATTTTTTCTATATACTTACTTTTCTAAAAAAAGAATTACAATACCTACTTTTTGAAATTAAAAAAAAAAAACTCCTTTAAATGATACATTGTTGATTACAGTAAGTATAAGATGACTTGCAGTAACATATGCAAAACTTGTGTATAGACTTGCAAATTCTACGTAACTATTAACTGCTTCATTCTCTCCTAATTTCAATAATTCGACTCTCCTTTTTCCAAACCTGCAAACCGATTTCGTTTATATGATTGTTGGGTAATTAATGTCTGTAATCTTCTATAACTCATCTTTAGCGGCACCATCTTTGGCTTTCAACTGCTTGTTGATGAAGTTCCTCATGTCTTTCAAGCTGTACTTGGTCGAAACTTTTATCTGCACTCAATATTTTACCACATTAAATAAATAATAAAACCAGAAGCGGACAGATTATGCAATATTTACCGGCTTTGCTTTGCCTCCTGCAGGATAAAACAGCAATGCTGGATAATCCAACACCTGAGAGGACAAGGGATGTTCAGTCAACAGGTCGAGTTTTAGTTTTTTCTAAAAAAATATAGTGATTAAAATTCCAGTTTTGATCTTAAAACTCCAACTGAAAAAATTTCCTGTGCGAAGATCACAAAAGTGTACCTTTAGTTTAGGGTGTTCATTAGTGGAAGCGTCAATCCTCGCAAAGACCAAGTTTTCGAAATCTTTGAAGTGTTTTGCCAACTTCTCCACTTGCTTGCTCGTCGTCTCACAATTGATGCACCAGGGTGTATGTACCTATTTCCACAGCACCAACATGTCAAAGAAAACCAGAAAAATCTAACTTGATGACAGATGAAACAGAAAGAAAAAATTTGTAAGGAATATTGGGTAGAGGGCATTATATAGATAAAGATTAAACCTCAAGCAGAACATTCTCAGGACTGTCCAAAACGGCATCATCAAATGTTTTTCCAACAATAATCTTGATGCTCGTGTTACTCTGCAATGATAAGAAAACAGGAAAAAAAATGTTTTTAAAGAATAATGGAGAACCCAATGATTGTCCAACTTGGAGCTGTTAGAAGAGTTTCTGCATATATAAAAAGAAATGTATTTTTAAAATTTAAATGGTAAGACTCAACTCACAGTAGTGTCAGGTATTGGCTGCGATTTGTAATAATGAGGCTGCGTGCCGTGCAACAGACTTGAGCAGAAGTTCTAGCAAGATGATTACATTATTCAATGTTATTTTTTGTTTGCTTTTTTTTTTCAAATCAAACATTGAAGGACCAAAAAAACTAAGAAAATTAAAAAGGGTTTACTTCAATGTTAGAAACTGTAGGGTCGGTCTCTAATAAGTATTTTGAGCTGATTTTGTTATCAAAAGCAGACACCTGTCAAATAAGTAGCCAAATATGATTGAGAATCAACCTATGGATATTGGATAGTAGATTCATGTTTACATAAGTATTTAAAAAAATGACCGTTAAAGCATGAAAATGTTTAATAAACTAAACTAACCACGAACTTCTGGGTATCTTCAAGCCCAAACAAAGTCAAGAACGGCTTTGCAAGGTTTTCTTCAGTAATGTCCACAAATATAAACATAATCTACAGTCCAAAACGAAAGTAAAAAATCTGCACATTTCAAAATAAGCAAAATGACAGGATATATTTTCTTGAAAATAGTGGAGGTGCATTACCTTTGACTTGAATTTTCTTGCAACATCTTGCAGAGGCCCGAGAAGCTCTGTAAATTCATCATCCTTGGCAAATATATATAACTAGATTTTTTTTGGAGATTTATCAGAAAAGTATTAGGAAAAAAGTGCTTGGATATTAACCATCATGAAAAACAACCATTTGACTCCGTTTATTTGTTCATTATAAACTAGGTAGTCTTTGGTTACGGCAATAAGCAAAAAAAGTATTAACTTCAGCAACAAGTAAAGAGTAAAATACCTGAAGTTTTAACGGACTTGAGTAAACTCGGGCTGAATTAATCTCGGTCAGTCTGGTAACTAATGGGAACTTGTTATAGTCCACAAACTGTGAGATTTTCTCTTTTAGGATGGACCCTTCTGCCAAAAGGGGGTGTAACCAACAATAAGTGCACAATTCTAAACCCAAATAAAAATCTGCCACAAATTATTTCATTGAATAAGTTTAAATAGGAGATTGTAGGGAAAAAATGAGACAGAACTTCTACTTACCATATTTGGTATATTTTTCTGGCTCACTTTTTACTAATCCTACAAAATTATCAGAAATTTCAATATCAGGGAAGAGAAGATTGGCAGCCTCAACATCACTTGCTTCAACAAACTGGATTTCATCATCAGATGCTGCTGCTTTCACAAATTCTTCATAGTCATTTCCCTGAGTAATTAGTTGTAGAAAGAGATAAGTTCCTGATATGTTATTATCATCAACTAGAGTACATCATGATAACATATCTGCATTAATTATATTGATGTTTTATTGACCAGCATGAAGAATTAGAATATTTATACAAATAACATACTGACTTACAATTTATAATGAAAACGTGGGGGAATAGCCAGGTCGAAGGACTAGAATTTAGACATCCATGTCATAAAAAGTAAAATAAACTACATTCATAGGTCCATAAAACTACAGTTGAGTTCACACTTTTATTACTTATTTATTTACTGGATATCAAGTGATAGCCCTGCCCTGTATGATTCCAATAAACTCGAGAAGAAGAAAATGTCAAATGAGATTACAAAAAAAATCTAGTTAAAAACAATTCATTTAGTATATAAGAAAGACAAAGCACACCTCGTATTTGCTGAAAAGACCAAGAACAAAAGTGTGGTGTTTCTTGAGGAACTCTTTTGCTTCAGGCACCAAGTTCACTCTAACAACAGGTACCCCGGTCTTCTTCCTCGTCCAGATTACTATATCGTCTCTGAATCCAACATCAATATGACAGATACTTCCATTTCAGTTAATACGAAGGCAAAGCAAAATTCCATAGCAACGGCATAGTTCAATCGCACACTTGAAACAATAAGGACTATGATCCTATTCAAGCCAATACACACATGGCAAGCCAAAAGGGCATGACATAACAACATTGATTTAAAACATGCGTATTGAATTCAAAAGGAAAGTTAAGCAATAAAAAATCAATTTTGCGTATTAAAATATTATTGAATCGTAGTATAGCCAAGTTTAAGATGCCGAAAAACGCAGTATCTAACAAACTACGAACAATTTAGCACTCACGCAGAAAATCCACCAGTATAGATCTGAGAAGTGCCATTGACAAAAAGAAGCAGAGTAGGAAACCCCTTGATTTCGAGATTTGAAGCTGCCTTCGGGTATCTCTCCGCATCGAGCTTCGCCATCACCACAAGGCTGCCCAATTCTTTGAGCGAATTGGCGGCCTCCGCGAATTGGGGCATCAGTTCAGCACTTCTGTGGCACCATGGAGCATACCCTAAAATCAAAACATACTCATTCTTCTCAATCACTCTCCTGTAGCTGTCGCTGTTGAGCTCCAGAACAATCCGCTGCGCCTTCGTTAACACCGCCGCCTCCGAAAATTTGGCGTGCGCCTCTTCTTGATTTTGTTGCTCCGCCTCTAAATCGACCGCTAGAAGCTCTTCAATTCCGTCAAGATCATCGTCTCCGTCATCCCCCACATTGTCGTCGGAGACTGAGCTGCTGATGAGTAGTAGTAAAGTAGCGAGGGCCAGGAGGATCAATCTTGAGCGAACCATGGTATTCAAGAATGGTGGAATGAGTAGTGAGATCTAGGTTCAAAGGGATCGTGGGTTCTTTAAGGGGTTTGAATTTGAGAAAGAAATGAGGAGAGTCAGCTCAGGACTCAAGGGAAGAACATGTTTTGCACGACTGACCGTTGGATCTCAAAGCCGACATTTCCCTTCGGTATTTATAGAGCGGGACAAGGCACGGATTCAGTTGTTTTCTGTCACTCTTGGATTGATCGTTAACGGGGCGTTTCTTTCACGGAATTCAGAATACGAAATAAGGAATATGAATAGAATATAAGAATATGAAGTTATTTTTTTGATGGAATAGAATGGAATAAGGAATTCTGTTGCTTTTTTGGTGAAATGATATATGGAAAAGGAATGTAATATGGTAAAATGACATATTTGCCCCTTCTTATATATGTATAATATATAATACATATAATTGGTATTAATTAATTTTAAAAATTATTAATAATAAAAACTTAAATATAATTAACTAATAATTAAAAAAATACTTTTAAATAATTTATTTAATTAAATTTTAAAGGACAATTTCTTGTATCTCATAGATTCTAACCATCCACAATATAATTAACAAAAAACTTAGATAACTATTTCTTCATATTCTTTGTAAATTTCCATATTTGCATAAACAAAACCGTAATTACAACATCCAAAATTTCATATTCCATTACAAATGACCATACGCGTACTAGGGCTGATCATGGGCGGGCCGGGCCGGTCCTGAAGGCAAGACCGAGACCGAGACCGAAAATTCGGTCTTGCCTTCTGGAGGATCGAGACCGAGACCGACCTTGGCCAAAAAGCCCGCCCGAGTCGGTCTTTCTTGACTCGGGCCGGTCTCGGTCCTGGACCGAATCTGCCAAAAAAAAAACTGAATTTGTCCAAATATAAACATGAATCAAAATAACAAACATACAAAGTACAAAGCAACAAAGCCACAAACATACAAAGTTCTAAACAAAGTTCATTTTCTCTCAACATTACAACAATACAAAAGTCAAGATACATTAATGGAATCAAAGTTCCCGTAAGCCGTAACCATGTTTCCGGTAAATGAAAGTCCAGCACTTTCAAGGCGTGGCACCATCTCGGGTTTCACCTCATATCTATGGCGATGTCTCTCATCAACGTAGCTTCGATTCCCATATCTAACAAAATCAATACAACAAACTTAGCCTAATGTAAGGCATCCATGGAGTGTAGTAAATTTTTACAATTCATTAAAGAAAAAATCTTACTCAAGCAGACTCACAGTTTAGACTTTAGAGGACACGCAATCTGAGACATGGAAGTAAGTCCTCCTGGAACTGAGACGCATGGTGCCACCCATATGGGTTTTTGAGCCATGTTCATATTCAGTGGTCGATTTAATTTAATGCAGTATATCTATATGAAGGATCGAAATGTGAATGATTATTACCTCAGGCATGTGAATGAAAAAATCTAAAATTTCAAACTAACCATGGCAAGGTTAAAATCAATAAGATAGCCTTTATTTGACTTGCGAGAGAAAAGGAAATTGCCGGGCTTAACATCCATGTGAACTATACCCTGCAGATTTGTATGAACTTGTTTAATACACAAACAAAATACTGGAGGAAAGAACATATATATTTAAAAGGGAAACTATTAGAATCACTAAACCTGCTTGTGAAGGCTTGCTAGTGCTTTAAATAAGCAGAATCCATACCACTGGAGTTGGAGCACGTCTATTTCTTTCTTCAGAAACTAAAAAACCATCTAAAGATGATCAAAGTAGAAAAGTAAAACCAAAAGATGTGCAGTGAAAAATCCAGCAGTGAAAGATCGTACAACTTAAGTTGTTGCTATTCATTAAACCAAATAAAATCCAGCAGTGAAAATCGTACTTCGAAATGTGAATGATTATTACCTCAGGCATGAATATAACACAAGGATTTTCTGTGTCTGGGTTAAATTCAGTGATGTTTGCATCATCTAGACCAAGAACGGATCGAGCAAATTCAATGACTGCAGTCTGCATTCCAAGACAGATGTCGAGGTAAGGAACTCTGCATTCCTAGACCAGGATTTTTTAATAAATGAAACATAAAATTACAACAAGAAAAAGAAAGAAAAAATTGAGTCAGATAAAGAGATTCGATGGACCAAAGTATAACCTCTTCAGCAGTCGTGTCTTCAAGGTCACAAGCAGGAACCCATTCCACAAGAAGTTTTTTATGGCAGGCAACTGAAGCATGCAAAAGTGCCTAAAAGTACAAACTGTTATGAATCTTATCTACAATGGAGGTAAATTATCGATTTCCATGGCATGTAAAGAAAATGTTTTTTTCTCATTTTCAGACAATGATTTAAAAGAACAATTTGAAAAGAAATGGTTAACACACCTTGAGGACGGAGAGCCATGGAGATGATGCGAACCTGTAAAAAGTAAAGCATATAATTATAACAGTTGCTAAAATAACATCAAGCAAAACATAATGAGTGGAAAAATAAACTCACAGGTATATGCAATTTGTCGCAAAGTTCAGCCCGAGAAGTCCATTCTTGCAAAGAAGGTTCCATGGCCACACTGCAAATAACGAAATCAAGATTAAGCACAAGCACACTACAACAACAAGTACAATACTTGATTTAGTAGAATGGTTTTTACAGACAAACCTTTCGAGGTTCAGCACCTTAAAGATTGCTTTGTGTGCTTTCTGGTCCAGTTTTTGGAAAACAAAAATAAGCAATCAGTTTAAAATTCTCTCTCAGTTTAAAATTCTCTTCCAGTTTAAAATGCAGTCAATCAATCAGTTACAACGAACGAACGAATCAGGTAATGCAGTCGATTACTCAGTCAACACCGAACGAACGAATCAAGTCTCTTCATTGAACAACGAACGAATTGAACAACTTCGATTACCTTCCATGGATGACGAGCCGAGACCGGAGGGTTGCGTTTAGAACTTGGAAGGAGGCTGCGTTTTAAATTTGGAAGGATGACTGCGTTTGGAACTTGGAAGGAGGCTGAGTTTGGAAGAACTTGGAAGGATGACTGACTGCGGCTGAAGTGTTGAGCGAGTGACTGACTGTTGTTTTAAATATGTAGGGTTTGTATAATAACTTCGGGCCAGGCCGGTCCTAAACGGGCTTTCGGGAAAAAAGCCCGAGACCGAGACCGAGCCCGACCTTGAAGAAAAAAAACCGCCCGCTCGGTCTCGGTCTTAGTCGGTCTCGGTCCTAGTCGGGCCGGTCTCGGGTCGGTCTTGTCGGGAATTCGGTCCTACAGTCTCTTTTGATCACCCCTAACGCGTACAATCAAATCTCCAACCTTTTTAAGGTTGAAATCTTCGTGCAATTAAGTAGAAAACAACACTATACTGAATCAACACCCTCAACCTGCTGCCGAGCTAAGTATCTTTCCCTTCTCTCTTTCTATATACAACACAGACAAAAACTCAGTTCTTTATTGATATCTATGTCATATACATTCATTCATACCATGAAATGTGGACTTACCCATTCGTCGATAACGAGTCCTTCACCAACAATCATTCACCACTATCAGTCCCTGTTACTGCAACCCTGAAAGCAGCAAGTAGCTTAGGATCAACCATGCGTTCTCCTAATTCCTTTGAGAACTTGTCTCGAGCAGCTTTTCTAATTTCTTCTCTTAATTTTTGAACAACCGCTTGATCCTTGTCCTCAACAGCCCTCCTCATGATCTTCTTGACCCTTAATCCAGATTCTCCTCCAACTGATGCTTTTTCTGTGTTATGGCCTTTAAGACCCTTAGAGGAGCTACGTTTTGTTCCCCGTACTATACTCATTATATCTAAACTCCCGGGAATGTCTTCATTATCTGATTTTGATGTAGGAGAGCTTTTAGGATCCCCAGGTCCCAAAACACTATATTGGTCCTCAAGAAGTCCCATGTCAACCTTAAACTTGGTCTGTCTTCTCTTTTTAATACCACCAGATTTAGAATTGACTTTGATTTCTTCACTATCAGCATCAATATCATTATTGCCACTTCACAAACAAAAATTCAAATTTAAAAAATAGAAGATCAGCTAATGTGGTGGCTTATTATCTTTTACCTAAAAGAAGATATCAGCTCAAATGTCCAATTGAACTAATTCTGAAGAGCACAACTGAAAAAACAAAACTCTATTTGTCTCTTGAAAGTTTTGATATGCAAGGATTCATTACCTGGATTGTGCATGCTCCCTCTTTCCATCAATTGCTTTGACAGCATCATCTTTAGCGTCATATATGGTTTGTTCATCTGACATAACTTAGGCAAAATATCAGTTCTATGAGCAAGAGTCTCATCTAGCGTCCAAGCAGACTCAATTTCTGCTCGCCCGGAAACCCTAAGCCTACCCCGCCCGGAATTCCTAAGCAAATGTGGAGCAATTCCGTGAAAAGAACAAGAGCTTACGGATTCCGTAAGCCCAAATTCTTTTTCATTCTGTCAAAAGAACATGCCATAAGTGTCTAAGTTAATTATAAAAAAATAAACCGAAATTTGAGAAAAAAAATTAAACAGCAAATTAATAAAATTTACTTTTACAAACAAGAAATCAAATTTTTGGAATTGAGCAATCAACAAACTTACCTCAAATCTTAGGTATATTTGAAAGGATTTTTCAATGTTTGAGAGAGTTATTAAGTCGTAATACTCTTTTCTTAGAATGTTTCACAAATGTTGACTTAATAATTCTATCTAATACTGAAATATCCGTTCAAACATAATAAAAATTTGAGGTAAGTTTATTCATTGCTTAATTCCAAAAGTTTGTTGTTTGTCAAAAAAAAGTTTGGTTTGCTGTTTGGTTTTTGGTTTTTCCTCAAAGTTCGATTTGTTTTTTGGTAATTAACCCTAAATTAAAACTAGAAAAAATGGACCGCACTTCGTTCGGTATATTAAAAAATATTTAAATTATTTCTATAATGATATTTAAAAATTTAAAAATTAAATTAATTATTTATTTTAATAAATGAAAGGAATATAAAATTATTTATTTTAAGGGTTTAGTAATTTGAAGTGCATTGTTTATATACAAGTTATTACATTTTAGTTTCTCCATGATTATATTAAATAAATCAATACACTAATACATTTTTGGTAAAATACGACATTACTCCCCTAAATTTTAGTACATTTTTAAGTTTTCCCCTTCATATTTAAATTTTAAAATTTTTGTCATCATGTTTGAACATAATAAAAGTTTTCCCCATTCCGTCCAAAAGCCGTTTATTTCTAACGGAAATCCCTTCATGTGCTTGACACATGATGTTTCCACAATCTGAAAGGACAAAACTAGCATCCATTTCATATTTCATTTAGACTTACCTCCAAAAATGTTGATAACATCATTAGCAGATTCGACGCGTGAAGAAGAAGAGGAATCTTCCCGGGATGCCAGGTTGAAGATGTTAATAGAATCAGATAGAATAGATGAACTATAGCTTTTGGATTTTGATTGTAATTGCTGGATTTTTTGAATTTCAGATCTGAAGGCAGAGGAAGCACGATGACAAAGACTCTGATGGCGACGAATCGATTCGTGTGCGAGATCTGTAGTGGACCTAACCAGAATCAAGAAGCATTTATGCAGAAAGCACGATGACAAAAAAGTGGAAATGCGAGCGGTGCGCCATGAAATACGTTGTGCAATCTGATTATAAAGCGCACATGAAGGTATGCGAAATAAAGGAGTACATGTGCGATAGTCAATTCACTCCGCCACATGTGTCTCCTCTGCAACCAACTGAATATTAAGGTACCGTAGCAGTAAGGATTGACTTTTGTTTTGGGGAGACAAGAATCTTGCATATCTTGTCATGGTTGCAGGATGGGCCAAGGTAAAGGCACCTTCAGGTCCAACGAAGGACTCGCCAAGTCCCTATGTTCAGGAGTTGCAACACCTTGAAGAGCAGATCGAAAGTCAAGGTCTAGGTCTATGGAGCAAGGTGCCCGGTGAACTCGGAGAAACTATTAACCTCCCAAAAGAGGTGCATTGACCTTATCTAATTTCTTCCACTTTAGCATTTGCTTCTGGAGTTTCATCTGCCTTGGACCCTATGATAACACCCATGCTTCATCAAACCCTCAGGTGCAGGACCAGTAAAATGCGAAATAGGAGTCAAGCGTCTTCCTTCTGGAAACTCTGGATACAAGAAGAAGGTCTCTCTTCCCCAGACACGATGTAACAGCAATTTGTAACAACAATTAATATTTGTAACAGCATAACAACAATTTCAGCATCCATAGCGACAACAACAATTTATCATCAGTATCCATATACCATTTCAACTTCATCCAAATCAGAAAAGTAAAGTGAGTGGGTTATTGGACCTGAATCTGAAGCCAAGCACCGGGAGCACAACCCAGGTCGAGGACGGAGGAGTCTTGCGTTATCAATTTGTACTTATTTTGCATCCGGAGCAACTGTGATTCTTAGAGGCATAGGATTAGTTACAGGATCGAGAGACAGAGAGAGAAAGAGATAGAGACCTTGAAGGCGGAGCGAGTGACATAGCCGAGTCGGAGGAGCGAACGAAATGAAGAGAGACGAGAGTTGAAGTAAACACTAAGGCTGCGGTTTTCTTCACACGGCAAGTCTGAGTCTTCCTTTAGTTTAGTTTTTTTAGGGTTTAGGGTCCATCATGTTTGACGAAAATGGTTTTTCAACCCTCACGATTGTTTTAAGTACAACATGTTTGAAGACGATTGTTTTTGGTACATCCGTCTAACTGCCGTTCAATTTAAACGTTAAAATATCACGTGCAAGGTCACGTGACCAGCCTGAAAAAAATTATTATTTGTAATTCCTTTTTTGCCCTTACCTCTTCCTTTATGTGCCGATGAACAGACTCCACTTAGCTTCTGCAAGCTCAGACGGAAGTTCAGCATCCATCACTACAGAAGCTTACGATTCTACTGTGAAAAAGGTGAATCTCAGGTGGACGATTTGGGCACTCCATTTTCCGATTCAATGCAGTGTTGCGGTTCTGAGCACTCCATTTCCATAAAATGGAAGGTTTGGGGATTGTGTCGATACCAGAAACTAGAAGGCTATTGACTCTGTGATAAGTGGCTCCTCAAAGTGCTCCATTTCCAAGTTGATCAGGTGATTTCAATTGAAGGTTTCCAGTTTTCACATGGATACAACCAATGAGAAACAAATGATGCAACCAAAACATGTGAAAACAATACGCGTTTCTTAGAGGATGGAGAGGGAGATAGAAAAAATTACACAGAAAAGGGAGTTGGCAGCGAGGGGAGCTTCTTTGACTGTAATACTTGCTTAGACTTGGCTAGAGAACCTGGTGTGACATGCTGCGGTCACTTGTTCTCTTGGCCATGCCTTTATCAGTGGTTTCATGTTCATGCGGATGTGAAGAGTGCCCAGTCTGCAAAGGTGAAGTGACAATTAAAAATGTGACTCCCATATATGGGCGATGAAATAGTGCCCATATACCTGAAGAAGATCCAAGTCTAGAGATCCCTGTTAGGCCTCATGCACGCCGTGTTGAAAGTTTGAGGCAAACAATCCAAAGAACTGCTTTTAACATTCCTATGGAAGAAATGATTCGCCGACTTGGAAGTAGATTTGATTTAATAGGGAATATACTCCCCCAGCAAGACACTGATCCTGGTCGTGAAGCATCTGGAAGAACTAGTTCATTGCTGAACGGATCCTTAGCAGACAATAAGAAGAAATAGACATCAGTTCTCTATCCCAAATCCTCCTCCACTACAAGTTTTGTCTTATCAGATCCAAGAAAAACATCAAAGGACTATACTCCAGTAATCAAACAATTGTCCAAGAAAGTTCTACCTTAGGGATTGTCTAAGAGTTCTAATTTACCAGTGAGGTCTATTTCTGGTCCCCCAAGGCTTTCATCTTCTGTTAACAGGTTATCATTAAACCCCCAAAGAGCAAATGATAAGGAAAGGAAGGGGAAGAGCAGAGAAGTCTCTGTTGATGTCCAGAAGAATGTTTCCGGGGCAAAAGATCTAGCGCCGGGAATGTTCTTCCTAGGATGTCCCTTGAAAAGCAAAAACCAAACAAAGTTAATGCAATAAGCAAAGCAGATGTCATGGATGAAACGTTGTGTGTTCCAAATGAAGAAACCAAACTAATTGAGATTCCAATAACTGGAGTGTCTGTTGCAGACCGAAAGGAGAGTGTTCTGACATGTGTGTTTCTTCAGGTTAAATGTTTTGGTTCTAAATCGTGGTGGGACGAGGAACAGGAGCATCTTAAGTACACTGGACTTTTGGAGGAGAAGGGTATTATTGTCTCTTATTAATTGTTGTTTAAATAAATAAGGAAAATTGAAGATCACGTGATAAACACGTGACTACTTAACGTGACAATTAAACGACAGTTGAACGGAAGGTCCAATTACCATCAATTTGCAACATGTTATACCAAAAACCATCGTCAAAAAACAAGTTGTACCAAAAACCATTTTCGTCAAACATGATGGACGTTTTTCCGACTTTTCCCATATATATATAGAGAGAGAAAGAGAACCGGTTTCGGTTCTGATTATTTTAGGGTACCCAGATAGGAGAACCGAAACCAAATAAATAGGTTTTCAATTTTTTTTCTCGAAACCTACCCTATTTTTAAAACGTCTACCCGGTACCTACCCGAAGTGCCGGTTCTGGATAGGTTCCAGGTCCAAATGGGTAATTTGCTCACCCCTATTACTTACTAGTTAAAATTTATAGCACTACACAACTAATTCCAATTATTTTTTAAATACTTAAAATATAGTTATTTTTTTATATATTACCAGAATACTCATTTTAAAAATGTGTTTTTCAACCATCTCTAAAAAATTAGAAATACTATAGTATATAAATAATTAAATTAAAACTCTAATGACACATGGTGTTAAATTTCAATTTTCACATCGATCATAAATTTTGGTCAAAGTAGTGTTGCTAATATTGACAATGTTACTAACTTTGACCAACTTTTATGGTTGATAGAAAAATAGAAAATCAACTATAAAATAGAATATTTTCTCGTCAACCATAAAATTTGGTCAAAAACTAGAAAATTGATACGTGCATTGTGCGATATATAATTATATATATATATACATATATAACTTATTTAATAAATATAAGTTTTTCATTTTTTAAAATAATGAAGGATAAATTTAATTTAATATTATATAATATAATAAAAAATAATGCATATTTTTTAAAAATGCTAAAATTATTAGTATTTTTTATAATATTATCTACTCGTGTGCTTCAATACTACAAAGTATATTATAGAATAAAAAGATTAATTATCATTATTTCTAAAATTAATTAAAAATACATGAAAGAGTAATAAAATTACTAATACAATACTAATTAACAATATTTTGTTAATGTTTTTGTGATTTTTATTAGTGTCATATGCTTATATAAAAATGTATAGAAAAATAACATATATTTAGTTATTTTAACGCTTTGTTAGTTAAAAAAATATTTTTGAGTCTATAAATATAAAACATATATTTTTGTAAGATTGTTAAAATTCACTCAATATTATTATTATTAGTTCACGTGCTCAATTTTATATTGAAAATGAAATTATAATAAGGTATAAGTTGTTTCTTAATTAATTTATTTAATTTGTAATATTAACTTTTATTATGTGCGTAACTTATAGTCATAAAATAGAACATTATGTATTTTAGTATTGTATAAATTTCACTACATAAAATATATTTTACACAAAATTATAAATATACATGTGAAATAAAGAGAAATAATTAAGGTTTTGTAACTTATCTTGATAATGAATGAGAAAGCTTGGAAGTTTATAAAGTGATTTACATGGCATGCCAATTAGGAATGATAATTTTGTATTTGACATGGACCAATTAGAATTGATTAATATGACATTAGGAGCAAGTCAACCTAATCATCCAAATCTCACTTTGTCATGGATAACTTATCTAGGCTTAGTTGAGCCACCTAGAAGGCCCTCTATTAGAGTAAGGCATGCTCTCGAAACTAGATTCATTCGTTCTCGTCTCTAGGGATTAACCTATTCCAGACCGGTGATTAGTCTATCTCGCATTACATGACGTCAGCTCCACCTTCCTCCGGCTTATCAACGGCTGTATGTTCAGGGTTCCAAACTCAACGATGGCAACTAAACACGAGGGTTGCGCTCGTTGCGGGACTTAACCCAACACCTTACGACACGAGCTGACGTCTAAAATGCATCAAAAAACTTACTTGTCAAAATTGCATACAACCTAGTCAAATATATATATAGAGAGAGAGAGAGATTATATAAAAAAAATTAGCAACGCTACTTTGACCAAATTTTATGATCGATGTGAAAATTGAAAAATACAATAATATGAAAGTTGTTTCAATAACTATATTTGAAGTGTATAAAAAAGGGGAAAAGTATTAAAAAGATGTAATATGTTTGGCTATTGTTGTAAAAGCGATATATTGTTTGTTTTTGAAGAAACATGTTTGTGGTTGTTGGTTTTTGATGAAGTCTCGTTAACTTCTCACATGTCTTGCACGTGACCTCCGTTCAGTGTGAAATTCTTCACATGCACATGTCTTCTTCACTGAAGTTACAATAGAAGTTATTCCACCCCTTTCGTTCTTGCGTCTCTAAACTTCGAAAGTGACTGAATGAAGGCTTCCTCCTTGTCTACTCTATTAACAACAATGGGAAAACATTTCTCAAGCAGCTTTCCACAAATGAAAAGTTTCAGATTGGTATTCATAAAAATTGATCCTTTTCTGTTTCTTTCTACATGTTGTTATCTTGATCTGGACATTGCTGCTTAGAACAATATTGGGTTACCTCAAAAACATATTTTTGGTACAGATTATTGTGTAAAGAGGAGAAGAATCATATTTTTAATATTTCTTCTTGTTAGCAAGACTGCTAATAAATAGAGTGGAGGTCCAGCATTGTTAACCATCTTTTATGAGGGTTCTGTTAATGTGTTCAATGACGTTTCTCCCGAGAAGGTAACTATCTATCTTCTTCCATACCTTCAGAATTTCGTCAAAGAATGAAACTTAATGAAAGTATAAAAAGGTGATATTTTTGAAAGAAAAGAAAATAGTTCCATTTTTTCCCTATAAATTCCAAACTCTGCAACATTACTGGTTGGTGTAACTCACAAAGAATTATTAAGTATGGTCTTTTACAAATTTCTCAAGGCACAAGCTATCATGTTATTGGCTGGGAATGGTCTTTTACAAAATTATTGACTATTATTATGAATCTTGATCAATCTGAATTTCATTAGTAACAATTTTGTTTGTTCCCAGTCGCCTTACCTCAAGCTCGGAAGGTGTCTTTGGCTCATTTTCTAGAGAAGAGCTAAGAAAGGTTGGTTTTCTTGAATATTAAGAATCCTCTTAAATTTTTTATTGAATTGCTTATATATGTTTCTCATTCTGCAACAATTAGTTTCATTAGAAAATGAAATCATAGCCTCATGATAAGTCAAGATTTCTCATAATTTTGCAGAATAACTGTTTCATCTCCTTATCATTTCGGGAAAGAATTGATTGATGGAAACAACAACGGAACTGAGAAACTTAATCTTTTTTCTCCCCAGATTGCTTATTCATGAAGAGAGAGGTCATGAAATGATCAACATTGTTATATAGGCTTTGGTGGAAAATCAATTGTGGTATCTATTGGATCTCGGTTTGTCGCTTCTTCCTGAATTTGTCAACTTCAATCTTTTGTGGGGCGCTCCGAAAACTTGCACGGAAGGAAATTCTGGGGTGTTCCCTTTGATTCCCCTCTGATGGTAAAGTCAACCAGATTATGGTGATAAATGGAGAGAAAATGTAGTTGAGTGTGTTGAATGTAAGTTGAAGAGAGTTGGGTTTAAGTTGAAAGGTATGTGATATTTATAGAGTTACCTTGAGAACTTGAGCATGGTCAAGTTGTTACCATAGTTGCTCCTGAATTTCCGGCGAGCCAAGCTAGGTTACCTGTCAATCGAGTGATAGAAGTCAGACCAGTCATTACGCCCAGGATATCCGGGATAAGGAGCTCCAGAAATCCATCCACCTAACTCGATCTTGTCTTCCCGTACGCTGAGCGTTTCATGAAAGTCGTCTCTAAAGGGCGCATCCTACTAGGCGTCCCAATAATGGCGCACAAGTATATTCTAGGTCGAGCTGACAGTGATAGGAGATTCATCCAAGAGCGACTTCATAGGTATCTATGAGCGTCGCTCACCTGCCAGTACAAAGGCATCGCTGGTGCACGACTCAGGTCCGGTCGGTTTGAGGCTTGGGCCTAATCCAAGAGTACTGAAGTCTTGGGCGCATATGTTGTGACAGAAACTGCATGTCGTGGATTTACTATGTGTTTCCTGATGATACTTCCACATAAAAGAGCTTCAAGGACGATGGGTCCGTCTTCATAGGGAAACCTTACAGTGCTCCCTCCTATAATAAAAAGAAGACTCTTGGAAGGGAGTCCACCTCTGGTGCTGACAAGGCGGCACCCCGCCTTCTATTACTGACCAGGATACGCATTCGCTCTTGAAGGATGAGAATGCAGGGTGATATGCTCCCTATGTTGGTCCGACGTTTGACCTTCAACGGGACCTGTAGGTGGATAGCGCTCCTAAGTGGATCTCTTCTGAAAACCCCAAATAAATGCCTTAAACTCCTTGTGAGCGACTCTAGGATGTTTCTCTGGTAAGGGGGAACACTTTGCTGGATCTGAACCTGGGTCTTCATCTTTTGGTTGGTGCATGTCCTCCTGCGGACAGGGTGTCATCAACAAAAGTGGTAGCTCTCTTGACAACCTAGTGCCCCAAGGCCTTACCCTCTATTACCAAGTATCTTTCTTTTTTCTTTGAGTGTCTAAGAGTTTTATAAGTGTTTGGTACTAACAGTTGGTTTTCAGTTTCTCCCTTTGCAACTCCAAATGGGCGGCGCCATAGTGGAGTGTTCTTAGGAGAGGGAGGCGACCGTTGGGGAGATTAAGCGAGTTCGAGAGCTTGAGCATCAGCTAGAGCGCGTTGAGCGCCGCCTGTCAGTTGATAGGGTTGCTAGGGATGAGTTAGAGGGGTCGCGCCACACCAAGGAGCTGCAGAAGACGCAAACGAAGGTGGCTGAAGCGGTTGCTCAAGTTGTGGATCTCCGCCAACAACTTGAGTCGTTAAGGGATCAGTCCGCTAGGCTTGAGGAGCGCGCTGTTAAGGCCGAGGAGGAGGTCTCGCTTATCAAGGAAGAACTTCCCCAATGCCTTTATGACACGGTGGAGGAGTTCAAAGATAGCGAGGCCTTCGAGAAGCAGGCAGCGTTGTGGAACCGGGATGTCCTGGCCAATGCATTCAGGGATATGTGCAAGGATATCATGAACGTTGACACCAAGTTGTCCCTAGCAACGCTTCTCTCCATGCGACCGTTTCTGAACTACGAGGCCAGAGTGGAATCGGCAAAGAAGAAGGCATTTGGAGAATAGTATTACTCATGAGATGATGCAGCATCCCCTAAACTATTTCCCCTTCGTCGTACCAGGCGCACCCCTAAAGTTGAAACCCTTATCTGAAGCTGAGGCATCTCGCCAGCCTTCTCCTCCTAAAGAAGACCTACCTCCAACTGATTCTATACAGTCTTAGGATTTTTACTTAGTCGTTTTTAGTCTTCCTTGTAATTCCCTTTTTTCCTTGTTAAGTCCTCCAAGCAAGACGTTTTTGTGATTACAATCGATTTTCCTAGTATGAATCATCTTCGGCGTTTCAGTTTCCTTAAATGTTCAAAACACCTTAATTTGTAACGCCTTAACAGTTTTCGTATTTTAAACACCTAAATACTCGAAACACTTTTAGCCTTCTCATGCCTTAGGCTTGACCAAGTGTCTAAAACACCTTAATTAATTTCAAACGCCCAATATCGTGCATATTCTTCGCATTAATTTCATGTACGAATTCTTGAATTGCTATAATGAGGAAACACCATTCGTATATAGCGAACGAATCTTCATTAATTTGACTAAGTACCAATTATACAATCAAATAGCGACACCTTAGCATAGAATTTCTTCAAATGCTTCGCATTGAAAGTGTTCTTCAAAGTCTTTCCTTATTCGTCTTCTAGTACGTAGGCGTTTGGATGGGGAATAACGACGACCTTATATGGTCCTTCCCAATTTGGTGATAGATTGTTTATTCTATCTTGATGGCAAAATTCGTTCCTTCTCTATACCCTCTCCCCCATGAAAAATTGGTGAGCGGAGACTCGCCTATTATAGTATCGTGCGTTGGTGAGGCGCATTCTGCCTTGAAGTTGTTCAAATGGCCATCTCTTTCGTCCACCAAATCCAGATCGAAATGCCTTTGGTCCTCATTGGGCGCCTCACCAAAGTGTTTGATTCTATGACAGGCGACCGCTACTTCCGTTGGGGCAACCACCTCTAAACCGTATACCAACCCAAAGGGTGTATTCTCTATAGCCTGTTTGGATGTTGTTCGAAGTGCCCAAAGGACATTTTCTAGTTCTTTGGTCCATTTCCCTTGTAAGGCGTCCAACCTCTTCTTCAATTCGTTCAGAACTGTTTTGTTGGCCATCTCAATCTGCCTGTTCGATTGTGCATGTCTAACTGAGGCGCGCCTATGTTTGATTTCCAGTTATTCACAAAATCACTTCAACTCTTTGCCCGAGAATTGGGGGTCATTGTCACTTACAAATATACTTGGAATCCCATACCTAGAAACGATTCTAGACTTTAGGAATTTAATCACCTGAAATTATTGGTCGACGTTAATGTTTTTGCCTCTATCCATTTTGAAAAGTAGTCAATCGCCAATATAACGTACATGCGATGCTTAGACCTAGGAAGAGGCCCCACCAGATCAATCCCCCATTGTGCAAAAGGCCAAGCGACGCCAATCATGGTTAAGTTTGTCGGATGGCTTTCTATTTTTGGGCTGTATTTTTGGCAAGATTCACACTTCAAAACCAAGTCCTTAGCCTTTTTGTTCATGGTAGGCCAGTATTATCCTTGGTTGATGATTTTACGCACAATGGGTGTCGCCTGGACTCAACCTCATCTTCTATTAATTCGTCAGTTTCCAAGTACGCCTATATGGGTGTCGCGCAATCAACGGTTTTATCAATACTGGCATAGACCTGGCTCGCCCCTTTGAAGACACTTTCTATAAAGTGAACCAGCAGAGGCGTCGCTTGTCATGCATATTTGCTTAGTGCATCCGCTTCTTGGTTTGACTACCTAAGAATAACTTATGTTTGGAAACTCTTGAATCCGTTGACTAATTCTCTTGCGTCGTTCAAATATATTTTCATATGCTCGCCCTTTCTAGTGTATTCACCTTTTACTTGGTTTACCATGAGTTGTGAATTACAATAAACATTGAGATGAGCAACGCCTAATCCATTAACGAGTCTAAGACCAGCAATCAACGCTTCATACTCAACTTCATTGTTTTTAGCATTGAAGGTGAACACCAAGGCATATCGTAAAGGAGTGTCGCCATCTGGTGGTGTAAGTGCCACCTTGTCATCAACTTAGGATGGACCATCCGTGTGAAGAATCCAAGTATCCTTCACTTCCTCTTGTTCTATAGCCGACACTTCTCGGGGGCACGTAGATTCGACAATGAATTCAGCGAGTGTCCGCCCTTTTATAGCTATCATGGGTGCGAACTTTATTCGAAATTCGCTCAATTGAACCGCTCATTTAACCATCCTCCCTGAGGCGTCCGATTTTTGCAGGAAGTGTTTTAAAAATTGATTTGTTAGAACAGTGATTTCGTGTTCGTGAAAGTAGGGCGAAGCTTTCTAGCTGAGATCACCAACGTATAGAGGTATTTTTCAACTTCTAGATAGTTTATTCAACCTTTGTAAGGACCTTTGATATATAGAACATGGACACTTGTCCCTTGGTGATCACCTTGACTAAAACAGAGCTTACATCTACTGAACTGATGTCTAATTACAAGGAATGTGTGTAGCCTTTTGTAGGTTTTGCCAATGGTGGGAGTGCCTTAAGATGTGCCTTCAAGTCTTGGAAGGCTTGTTCACACTCCAGGGCCGATTTGAACTTCTTGTTCGCCCTTAAAACCTAGAAGAATGGGAGAGACTTGTCACTCGCCTTTTCCAAAAAACGACTTGTCACTCGCTTTCATCCATCTGGATTTGATTGTACCATGATTAGCCGTCCATAAAACCGAGCAACTCCTGGCCTAAAGTAGCGTCAACTAGCTGATCAATTTTGGGTAAAGGATAAGAGTTCTTGGGATACGCCTTGTTCAGGTCCCTAAAGTCTATACACATCCTCTATTTACCATTGTTCTTTTTAACAAATACTGGGTCCGCCACCCATGTCTAGAACCTGATCACCTTCACAAAGTTGACATCCACCAACTTTCCTAGCTCCTACCTTATGACGATTGCCTTGTCTTCATCCACAGTGCGTCGCTTATGAGCGATTGGCATGATATTTAGATCAATGTTCAGCTCGTGGACTATTATCTCCTTATTGATTCATGGCATATTGATGGGTTTCTAAGCAAATAACTCAAGTATATGAGGAGTGTTTCCAGAGCTTCAGCCTCATCGCCTAGGAGCGCCACTCCTATCTGAACGGTCTTCCCGGGACTGTTTATCCCCCCCTTTCTTTAACCCTTCCATTGACTGGGGCAACTCCTCTCCTCCTGAGGATCCTCCTTCGTTTGGATCGTCAGAGCCTCATTCCCTTTACCTTTTAGTACATGGCGACGCACTGAGTGAACGTAGCAGGTGCGCGCCACATGCTGATCTCCTTTCACCTCCCCTATCCCTTGAATGTGGGGATCAATTGTAGTATTTCCGTACATATGAGACTCAAGATTATAACTTCTTACGGCTAGAAGAACCTGTTGTCTCCAGGATTCGAAGTTTTCTTCCCCTTCCAATTGACAAACCTTCTTGTTGAAGAAAGATGTTGAGATTTCTTCCATCAAATCATAACAGAGATGTAGTGAACGAAGTTAACAGATTCACAGGACTGGATTAATCAGAGCGAAGTGAGATGAATCACATAATCGTAGTAGCTCTGATACCATAATAGGAACTTCAAAACAATCACAGGAAATAAACGAGAAGACTTACTTGGAGATGAAGAAAGAATTCAGATCTTCATATTCAGTTAGTTAAATCTGGTACATGGCATATCTATTTATAGGACAACTGAAACTAGAATTTACAACTTAGTCCTCCTGAAATTTACACTTTCGTCCTCTGTTTATATGTAAGCATACATATACCCTAACATAACGACCAAACTGATTTTGTCGGCAAAAATGTTTATATCGACAAAATTTGTTTCATCGGTAAATATTTATTAGCCGGCCAAATCGCCTTTCGTCGGTAAAAATGTCTTTACCGACGAAATTGTCTATGCCGACCAAACCTATTTTGTCGAAAAAAATAAATATTTGCCGACAAAGGAAACAGAGTTGTAATGTTCGAGTTCGATAATGAGGACGATAGGAAACAGAGATTTGATATGTCTGTGCAAGGGCATTGCATGAGCATGAAAAAATGGATTCCTAGTGCAGGTAGATTTCAAAAAAGTTCAATTTTGAGTTCAAGTGCATGATCTGGACTTAGAAAAGTTCAGCGTAGAGAATGCCAGGCTGATAGGAGAAAAAATTGGCAATTATATTGAAACTGAAGAGGAGTGGAAAGCGTCCAAAAGTCTTATATCCGTATAAAAGTAAACGTGAATGTGAATGAACCACTAATGGCGGGATTCTGGTGGTCAAATTCAAAAGGAGAGGGGCAGTGGGCATCTATTAACTATGAGAGACTGTCTGCTTTCTGTTATGGTTGTGGAAAGCTGGGACATACCACTCAGGTATGTCGAGAAGAGTTGGTGATGTCTGAATCAAAATTGGGACTTCCGATGTATGGGGTATGGATGACGGGTACGAGACCTAAACCTAAACCGAAGAAATCTAGTCGTCTCGTAGATGGAATGGAGGGGAATAGTTCCTGTGACAATACTGCAAGTCGAAGATCCTGGTTCAACATAATGAACAAAGCCAAGGATAAGGAAAATGAGAAAGTGGATCGAAACGAAGAAAAAGAACACATCCAGGATGATATGATGTATGAGGAAAATCGAACCATAGAAGAAACACACCAGACCACTAAAACGTTTAACCAGAATAACCACTCATACCATAGACCAACCCCTCCAGTTGAAACCCCAAACCACGAAAGCCATCCATATTACAGACCAACCTCACCTTCCATAAACCTAAATATCCTTCCCCAAGAGACCTTAACGATCCCTCACCCAATCCAACTGAACCTGATACCTAATATTCACCTACCAACACAACAACCCTTAATGCACACCATAAACTTGGAGAAATGGGCGAACCAAACTATATCCTTTCATATCGAAGATGGAGGAGAAACTAGAGTAAGAACAAAACCCTCGAATATAATATATCGAACCCTCACATACCCGATCATCAGCCAAATCCTGAATAATCAAACCCACCCTATGGAGCAGATTGAAACAGGAGAAATCACTAAGTACCTCGTGGAGACACCTCATGAATCACCTTTATCCAGCAGTAAACAAGTGCAGACTCAGCAGGCCACGAGGCTTAGTCCATGCATGAACATAATGAATTTAAAAAGACATCGAGACGGGGAGAAGGAAGAGATGAGTAGCAAAGAGTTAAAGCCTTTAGAGATAATATGGGCTAGAACAGATGGATGGAGGGAGACCAAATAAGGGATTGGGAGGAAGAAGCTCACGACAAAAAAAAAACGAACGACAGGGGGAAATACGATAAAATGCGGAGAAGTAGAGAATCATTAAACCAACCAAACTATCCAAGTACTAAACAAACTGAGGCAACAACTGGTTCTGGTAACTGTCCTGAAACAACCACACGGGGTCAATGAGCACGATCTGTTGTAATTGTCAGGGTTTGGGGTCTTCCCTAACAATTTGACATCTAAAAGACCTCACTGGAAAGTATCACCCATACATAATATTGTTTTATGGAAACGAAGACGGTGATGCATTCTGCGAGAGGATTCGAGAACAGGTTGGCATGGACGAAGCTTATTGTGTGGCACCCAGGGGGATGTCGTGGGTAGCTTTATTGTGGAGAGATAACGTATGTGTTCACATTCTGATTACACACCCTTACATGATCGATACACTTGTTACTATAAACCAGGTCGGTAACCCTATTTACATAACGTTGGTCCATGCAGACATAGATGAGGCAGTGACGTGCTGAAACTGGGATTAGTTGAGGTAGGTTGGATGTGGGCGGAATGGGATGTGGGAATGCCAAGGTGATTTAAACACTATTACTCATCATTTTGATAAGGAGATGAAGGAATAAACTTACTCGGATTAAGGGGTCGGAGAGGGAGTGTCTGTCAAACGAACAAGACATCATGGAAGAATTTTGGGGGCATTTTAAGAGGGCATTCACATCGGAAAACCCTGAACCGAATAGTGAGGTTTCGTTGTGTGCCACATCAGATAAGTGAGGTGATGAACTTGTAATTGACGAGGGAAGTCACGGTTGAGGAGGTTCGATATGCGGTGTTCCAACTGGGGGTTCTTAGGCGTCGGGGCCAGACAGATTCCCAGACTTATTCTATCAAAGGAATTGGAACATTGTGAGCCCAGATGTCTTCACCGCGGTTAAAGTCTTCCTCGAAATAGGTACCTTTTCTTCAACCCTTAACCAAACCGATATAACCCTTTAAGAAGTGGATTCCCATAATTGCACCACCTGTTCTTCGCAAATGATTATATTTTCTTCATCAGGGATCAATGGAGAATGTTAGCCGCCTAAAAGAGTTGATAATGATGTATTGCAAGGTATTCTAGACGTATAAACGAGTCGAAGTCTACCCTCACTATCAATAGGGGTGTCGATCCGTAAGGATGTCGGGCAGTTGAGGAAACTTTACGAATATCAAGTACGAACGATTCGGGTAAATACCTGGGCCTCCCGTCTGTTTGGGGGAGATAAAAAAAGGAGGCACTAGGATACCTGAAGGCACGAATCCGCGACAAGATAATTGGGTGGAGGGTTAAGACACTCAACCAAGCGGGTATGGAAATACTCATCAAGTCAGTGATAACGGAGATTCCTTCATATGTTATGAGTATATTTAAATTGCCCAAAACTTGGTGCTCGAAGATAAATGCAATGATCGCATATTTTTTGTGGAGGCAAACCAACGAGGGAAGGAGAATTCATTAGACAAGGTGGGAGACCATTGCAAAGAACAAAGACGTAGGGGCCTTGGATTTAGGGAGCTTGAAACCTTTAATAAGGATCTCCTCATGAGGATGGTCAACAGGGTAAGTACTGAACCAAATTCCTTATGGGTAAGGGTTTTACGAGGACTCTACTATCCATGGGCAGACTTTGTCTCGACCAGAAAAGGAAGACGTGCTTCATGGGGTTGAACGAGTCTGTTGTGTGTCTGAGACTCACTGTTGAACGAATGGTTACAGAAGATAGAGGACGATACAAGAGTTTGAGCGTTTGGGGATCCATGGGTATACACGACACTAGGTTTCAAGCTGGAGTAATGACAGTATCAGCGGTTATTAACCCAGACAATACATGCAATGAAGATCTTGTTAGAACCATTGCCAAACCAGTTGTGTCCAAACAAGTTTTACAGGTCTCGGTATCTTCAAACGCAAACACTGATCATATCATTTGGCCATATACTAATGAAGGTAAGGTGACAGTAAAATTAGCATATCACAGGATGAGGGATGCTGAAGAGGGACGGGCTGCTAACTTAGATCGCCAAGGCACCCAGGCTGACCCAATTAAGAATGCCATATGGAAAAGTGACATGCTCCCAAGGGTGAAGGACTTCATGTAGAGGCTTCAATAAAATTCCTTGCATGTCATGGCGAACTTACGAAGGAGAAGGATCAACGTGTCGACAAATTGCTCGATATGCGAAATGGAGGAGGATAGGGAGCACATGGTTTATAAGTGCGGGTGGATGGAGGCAGTATAGTTTGTAGTGTTAGAACTCGGGTCGACTCATCACTCGAGACAAGAGTATGAAGACAGGATGCGTGACACAAGAGAGGATACATGCGATGTGATGAGCATTAAGGAAAGGAGGTGGAAACTTTGTATGATGACATGTTGGCTCATATGGAAGGCAATCTGCAAGGTAACGTTTGATGGCCAGATGCCCAACCCGATGACGACAGTTGATGAATACATGTGTGTGTCGAAAGCATGTCAGGTGGTTCAAGGGACAAGGGAAGCCGAAAGATAGAGGGCACCGAACCAAGGTGTAATCAAGGTAAGCTGCGATGCATCTTGGTGTAGGCAATCCAAGACGAGAGGGATAGATGTTATCGCTAGAAACTCGAATGCACTAGTGATCGAAGGGGCGAATAGGAAACTGAACGGATGGGAAACTACAACAATGGAAACTGAAGCATTTTGCTAGGGACCAAACTTTCTTTAGAGAAAGGATGGAACCATGGTATAATCGAGTCGGACTCCGAAGTCGTGATCAACCAACTGAGGGGCGGTGACCATCATTGGAGGATCGAGACGATATGTGGGAACATATCTTCCTTGCCGAGTAGATTTGAACTCATCGAATGGAGGGAGGTCTGCCGAACGATAAATGAAAGCGCGAATTGGATCGCGAAACAATCTCGTTTGCGAGTGTGTCTTAATGATTGGGTATCTCAATCCCCACTCTCACTTAGAACTATTATAATTGGTGAGTAATAACGATGATGCTAGACTCAATTTGTAATAAATTAAAGCATTTGTTTTGACAAAAAAAATAGTTACAAAAAACAAACATTTTTATTGGTTAATTAAAACAATTTGTAACCGACGATAATAGGGACTCACTACACGTAACTCCAGAAGCTCTAGAATTCCTCTGAAACTTCTCATCGCTTCTCACTATATGTTTAACATTTTATCTCACCTACCATATTTATGGTGTTATTGGTTTTCCTTTTGTTTATCAATATATTACTATTTACTTTTATAAGAAAACTTTTAAATGTTTTTGTTCTATTTCTTTTTTTGCAATAATTAGATGATTTTTTTGAATGAAAGCTTATAGTTTTGAATTTATTGATAATTAATATTATAATACTAAAAATCTACTGTTTTATTTTATGATAAAATGAATGTATATGAAATTTCGCATATTAGCATGTTCAATCATAAAAATACATAGTTGTAAACATTATATACATTTTTTAAATAAGTCTCAAAATAAGTAATGACTACTATAAAATAGTTACAATTACAAAAATATGTATATTCAATATAATATTTATGTTAAATCTACGATAAAAAATGACATAAATACTAAGTTAAAAGTATACATTAATATTATATTCGCAATTGTTTGTATCATTTTTAGCACCATCTAATATTATTATTCAATCTCTCTCTCTCTATATATATACATATATATTCAAACTTTATAATTAAAAAAGAAATAACACACTCTCTTACACTTACTGTTGCAATATTTATTAATTTACTTTTAAGCATTTTCGTATTATTTCAATCATAATTATAGTATAATATAAATAATTTTTTTATTTTCATAAATTAAAACTAATAATTATTTATTATAGACAATTTAACTTTTATAATAGTAAAGATAATTTTTTAATCTATATTTAATTAATAATATAATGGAATAATATTTACTATTAAGAATAAATTAAAATATAATAATTAATTAGTTAAAATTATTGCTTACCGTGCAAAGCATGAGCAAAATACCAAATTAAGTTATAAATTGCTAGTTTGCCCGAGAGGTTAAGGGGGAAGACTTAAGATCTTCTGCACATAAGTGCGCGTGGGTTCGAACCCCACAGCTAGCACAATTTATATTTCTTAATTTTATCATTCTTGATAGTAGATGATGATCCACTAACTTCATCAATTTATACTTCTTTGAAATGTTGAGTTTGGTGGGAGGCATGAAAGTTAGGGAGTATGAAATAGAGTAGTTTCAGTTTAGTCCTAATATTTTGGATATTTGCATATTATTTCCACTCTAATCCCTGAATCATTTGTTAGGTCGTGTACATTTTTATCATCTCACTATAGGTGTCAATTTCGAACTTGACCCGGAAATGATCCGGAATCGACCCGTGTTCGGGTCAGATTCATATCGAAAATAAAGTCCCGGGTCATTTTCGTGTTGACTCGTTGCAAAACACAGGATGGGTCCAAATTGGGTCATCTGACTCAAACCCTACCTGTTTGACCTGTGTAGAAAAACTAATTACTAGGTGTTGAACAGAGGCAGAACCGGACAGAAACGAGAAGAGAAGTTTCTCCACAGATACAGAAGCAAAACGTGTTCCTCCACCTGTTATAGTTCCACTCAGTGTCTCGCCGTGTGGTCATCCAGCAATATCAGTGCAGCACTCCAGTCCAACTATGTTGCATACCATTCCAACCTGTCCAGCCCACCTGCATTAATAGCCCTGGAAGAATTCATTATTGATCCACCGAAGGAGGCCCATCAACCTGGTTGTGTTGCTGCTACCATGAAGATTAGAGACTACGCAAAGAACGCCACGTAGATCTTCTAGAATAAGTTTGTTATGATCATTGGCTATATTGCATCTGTCAGAAATACTGAATAATTAGTTTATGAAATAACAAATCTCTGAGTTATTCTATATTCCGTTCCTTTTCTCTTGTCATCTTCTTCGGTGATCACCATTTGGTATCAGAGCCTACCATCACCCTTCCCTGCAGTCTACTTCTAAACCTCAAATTCTCCATTCTTTTTTCTCCACACCTTCTTCAACCATGGCGGAAACAAGGTGGCAAACAACTGATCAAGCTTTAACGAACCTTCGGCAAACCGTCGATGATAACTCATCAACAATGGAAGAAATCAATGACACAATGCATGGCATCCTCAAGCATTTCGATTACATATGACAGAAGGGCATCTTAAATTAGGCGGACAGAGATAAACAACATGTGGATCATCCATTTCTTCTAGCAGAACAGGGCAGTGGTCCATTTCGCTTAGGTCGAATCGACTTTTTAAAATTCAATGGTGAGGACGTTGTTGGATGGATATATTGCTGCAACCACTTCTTTGAGGTAGATTTAGTACCGAAAAACGTAAAACTCAACCTCGTCATGATCCACGTTGAAGGAGATTCCCTTCTATGACATCAATCCTTTATGCAAATGAAGGAGCTCTAAGGGTCCACAGTTTCATGGGAAGAGTATAGTTCAGTGATACGTTCTCGTTTTGGTGATGACCCATTTGATGATCCAATCCTCAAACTTAAAAATGTGAAGCAAGCTGGTATAATCACGACATATTACCAAGAGTTTACATCATTATTCCATAGAGCTCAGCTAGCTGACCCATTGACGGAATGCCAAGTCCTCAGTTTGTTCGTTGGTGGGTTGAAAGCGCAACTTCAAGGACTCGTTCGTATGATACAACCCAAATCCTTGTACAATGCATTCTCCCTGGACAAGTAGCGGGAAGCTACCTTATCAGTTCTAAAGGATCATCCACCTCCTCCATTTCGGCAGCGACCTTCGCCACCTTTACCACCACCCAAGTTTTCATAAACTACCAAACCTGCATCAGCACATAGGAAATTTCAGAAGCCACGCACCAGTTGCATAATCTCTCTAGACGAAGTAGCTGACAGGTGAGCAAAGGGACTTTGTTTTGGTTGTGACGAAAAATACACTTCATGTCGTACTTGCAAGAAACATCATCTTTTAATGGTGGAAGTGGAAGATCGACATGCAGAAACAGAGTGTAACCCTGAAGAAGAACTCCAAGTGGAGGAGCAACCGCAAATTTCATTGCACGTCATTTCCGGTTCTTTGGGTACTTCGACTCTCAAGGTGGATGGTTTTGTAGGTCAACAACAACTGCATATCTTGGTAGATTCAGCTAGTACTCACAAATTTCTGGATTCGACTACGGCCAATTGTTTAGTTTGCTCTTGCATAGAATTTGATCCGTTCAATGTTACTGTTGCCAATGGAAATATTATGCGTTGTCATCTAGCTTGTCGAAACTTTACATGGACTATACAGGGAATGACTTACAGTGTCAATGTTTTACTACTTCCCCTGGAAAATTATGAATTGATTTTGGGGGCTCACTAGTTGGCACTGTTTGGTGATGTACGTAGTCATGAACTTCAACGAGCTCTACATGAAGTTTTACAAAGGGGAGGCTCTGTGCACAATCAAAGGGAAGAAAACCGACTCCATTGATCTATTTGATGTCGCTCACTTAAACAAACTCCTGCGAAAATGCAACGCCACTGCATCAATACACCTTTGCAGTATGAGTGTGGATACAACACCTTCTTCTCCACCGCTTCATATAGTGTCTAATCAGGTTGATGTTGTTACTATTTTACTCGAGGAATTTTATAATATCTTCGCCCTGCCTATGACACTGCCACCGCACAGAGTGTTTGACCATACTATCGTTCTGTTACACGGGTCAGTTCTAGTCCCTTCTCGACCATATCACTACTCGAGCATCCATAAATCTATATTGGAGAAATTGGTCACTGAGCTACTGCAAAATGGGATAATTCATCTTAGCAAGAGTGCATTCTCTTCCCCGTTCGTCCTGGTAAAAAACAATGGGACGTGCCATATGTGCGTTGACTACTGGAAACTCAATGCTTCGACGATCAAGAACAAGTTCCCTATTCCGTTGGTCAAAGAACTTCTCGACGAGCTCCATGGTGCAATGGTTTTCTCTAAACTTGACGTTACGATCGGTGTACCATTAGATTCAGATGACAGATTAGGCTGTGCACAAAACCACATTTCGAACTCACGAAGGACTCTACGAATTTCTCGTCATGTCGTTCGGCCTCACGAACGCACCTGCCACATTTAAGAATCTCATGAATGTCATCTTCAAGACATTCCTCCGCAGGTTCATCTTGGTCTTTTTTGATGATATATTGGTTTATAGGTCGTCAATTTCACAACATATTGAGCATATCCACCTCACCTTACAATTAATGCGTGATCACTAATTATTCGCCAAGAAATCCAAATGCTCGTTCGCAGGTTCGAAGGTTGAGTATCTCGACCATTTTATCTCCAGCAATGGAGTATCCACCGATCCATCCAAGATCGAGGCTATTGTCACTTGGACAAAACCTACCACCTTGAAGCAACTTCGCGGTTTTCTCGGGTTGGCCGGTTATTATGACAGATTCATCCGTAACTATGGATCCATTAGCAAGTCGTTGACCTCCATGCTTAAGCGTGATAACTTCACTTAGTCTTCATGATCCGACGACGCTTTTGATCGACTCAAGTTGGCACTTCAGTCCATTCCGATTCTGGCCCTCCTGAATTTCATCAAAACCTTCAAAATTGAGACTGGCGCGTTCGCAGTTGGAATTGGTGCAGTGCTCATGCAGCAAGGTCATCATATTTCCTTTATATGCCAGACACTTGCTCCCCGCAATCAGGTCCTGTCCGCCTATGAGAAAGAGTTGTTGGCCATCTTATTTGATGTGAAAAAATGGCATTACTATTTGATAGATTATCGGTTTGTCATTCAAACGGACCAGCATAGATTGAAGTACCTGCTCGAGCAATGTATCACGACACCACTTCAACACACATGGATCACCAAGTTACTCGGGTTCGACTATGAAATCTCTTATAAGGATGGAAAAGAAAATGTGGTTGTTGATGCATTATCCTGATTTCCTGAAATTTCAATCAATTTTATTACAGTGTCATTCATAACGCCTGCTATGTTAGCCCATATTCGAGCCAGTTGGCTTCTTGATGCCGATCACTCAAGGCTCATTCGACAAGATCAAGAGGTTTCAGGATCCCCAGCTTTCCTGTGGAAGGATGACCTGTTATAGAGGAAGGGGAAGTTGGTTATATGCCCTGATAAGGAGTTACGAACAGAGCTACTAGAATTGGTGCACGCCTCACCCATCGGAGGTCATTCTGGCACACATGCAACGTGTTCTTGTCACACTCTATTGTAAGGGCACTAAAAACGATATTAGGCAATTCATTCTAGAGTGCCACACATGTCAGACACGCAAATATAAGAATGTGGCTAATCCTGGTCTCCTTGACCATTACCCACACCAACATGCATTTTTACTGACTTGTCCATGGATTTTATCACAAAGTTGCCTAAGCCGAAAGGAAAGGAATTGATCATGGTCGTGGTGGATCGTTTAACCAAGTACACTCATTTTATAGGGTCGAGCCACCCTTATTCAGCTGTCACGGATGCTCGGGCGTTTCTCAACAACATTTACCGCTTGTATGATCAACTCTTTTGCTATTTTTTGTATGTCAGATCATAAAAAAATAGTCATAAATTATTAGGCTTATATATAAGAAAGATATATATAAAAAAAGCATTATATCTTAAATTAAAGACCTTAACCTTATTAGTAATTTCCTTTTATATTGTATACATTTAATTATAATTAATTATGATTTTATAAATAGTCAAATAATTTACCATATTCATGATTTGTTTACCTTATTCAACTATTATAATTAATTATCAATATTTATTTATTAGTGTTTAGTTATAATTATATTGCAGATAATTCATTTTTGCTAAAAATTGAAATGAATCAATTCCATTTTTTATAAATTCATTTTTTATGTAATTATTTAAATAATTATTATTTTATCTGGACTATAATTCATCACAGTTTTTTATATTCATTTTTTGGATAACTATATATAAATAAAAATACATAATTAGGATTTAAAGTTTCATTTAGTATATAATAAATAAAAAATTATGTTATATTTACGTATGTATAAATTTATATATATATATAGTGTATTTAATCTTTGACGTTAAAAATATTTTATAACCTTACATTCTTATTCTAAAATGACAACATAATAACTCATTATAAAGTAAACGTAATATTGTAATTTCACATAAAGAGAAAATAATAATAAATAAGTGTAAATATTAAATTTATTTTTACCAAACACTAATACTAAATGAAGTTAATATTAAATAAATTTTAATATTGGAATTTTAATAATCTTATAATTTAATCCATATTTCATAAATATTATTTATTAAATTTAGTATCTTGAAATCATTTCATATAGTATATTGTTATTTTGCTATAAATGACATTAACTAGTTAATGCTACATTTATTACACATATAGTAACAAAAGGTCTAAACTCATTAATTCTTTTTATTAATTATTCTAAAATACAATTATATATGAAATATTCTCATTCAATTTTTATTTTTTTAAACACCAAATATTATTATATTAAACACGATTTGACGATGTACTAATTATTCCATATTAGGTTTATTATTTATAGTCTATCGTAGTATCGTACCATTACTATTGTTTCAAACATTTCATTTCCTTATATAATTCATACATTTAATTATTAACAATTGTGACGTTATAAAACATTTAAATAATTTGCTTATTAGTAATTTTATACTCGGTGCAAAGCGCAAGTCAGTTTTCTAGTAAATATTAATTTGACTAGGATGTATAGAATGTTGACAAGTAAACAAACTGATTTTTTTACTAAATTTTATTGGTTCATCTAATAGTACGTTACATTTGCTTATGTGACATTATGTTTTTGTATATGTGAACACATTAATATTCTTCGTAAGCAATTCATTAATTATGTTTTTGTATATGTGAACACATTAATATTCTTCGTAAGCAATTCATTAAATCTTGAAAACCATTACGTTTTATTATATTTTCTTACTTACACATTTTTTGGAACTTTTTATTTTTATATTTGTGTAGCCTCAACATATTCTCCTAATTAAAAAATATATCATTTATATAATAACATATAAGTGATAATTATTATTAATAAAAATGTAAACTCAACTTAGTTTACTATTTAGGAAATATATAATTTGTATACTTGAATATTAGTGGTAATTACTATTAATAAAATAATTATATTGTTAATAATGCTTTCAACATCTTCCTAAATATATGAAAATAGTAAATTTTATATAAAAAAAATGATTAATTAACATCATATCCATTATTATTAATATTTAATTTAATTTTCGATCCATGTACTTTTAATTATTTTTATGAAAAAATAAAATTAATTTTCTATTTTATATATTATTTGTATAATTAAAAAATAAGTGTAGTTACAATAAAAACAAAGCATAATTTACTAATATTTTAACATTTTTTTTCAAATATAATTCATTTTTATATTGTATAATTTTTATTAAAACTTAATATATTAAAAAAACTAATATGATAAAGATTTTGTTTCTAAACATCGAAAGTGCAACTATACTAAATAATAAATATAATTAATAAACATGCTATAACTATATCAGAATATATATATATTATTTTATATTATTTTTTTACTTATTAACTACTACGTAATGCTAAACGCGAATCAAATTTCTAGTATATATATGTTTTCTTATGTATTATTTCCTTTTGGTTGTGTGAGCAAATTTATATTGTTAACATCCTTATGTCAATGTAATACAAGAAACATACATTCTTTCTATTCTATTGTTTCAACTTTCAACAGTATTCTCACCTATGCGAAGCTAATTTCAAGTATTTGAAACTTGTAAAAAAAAATGATATCAAGTCATTACGGTAAAATAGAGAAATCAACCAAAATGAAAATAATTTCTATAAATATATGATATCTTTTATTTAGTAATTGGATCAAAATTCATTTGTATTTGTTTAGTCCCGTGTTAATTAGCAGATTACTCTTTTTTAAGAGATAAGATCATATTAAATAAGTATATAAATAAGCTAGATACCGCTATATTGAATATTTTACTTCATGTTGATGTTGCAACAAAATACTTATCTAATACATGTACTCAGTATTATTGTTTCCTACTCTAATGACATGTTCTTTTCACGAAATGGAAAAACAATTCGGCTTACGGATTCCGTAAGAAGTTGTTTTTTTCGCGGAATTACAAAAATTTGGCTTACGGATTCTGGGCGGGGTAGGCTTAAACATTCCGTGTGAAAAGCTCGGAATTCCTAAGCCAGGCGCGCTAGGAATGAGGAATAGGAGGCGAAATGATCGAAATGCCCTTATATTATAATTTATATTAATTCAACTATTTTATCTTAATTAAAAATTAATTAAATAAGTTATTTTATTTTATTTTTTTAATTATTAATTATTAATTAATTATATTATAAGTTTTTATTATTCTTAATTTTAAAATTAATTAATACAAATTATATATTATACATATACAAGGGAGGCAAATGTCATTTTACCACATTCCATTCCATTTCCATATATAATTTTACCAAAGAAACAACAGAATTCCGTATTCCATTCCACCAAAGAAACAACTTCATATTCTTATCTGCTATTCTTTATTCCTTATTCCTATTCCCTATTCTGTATTACTTTTTCCGAATTCCATGAAAGAAACGCCCCGTAATAACCTGACACGATTAGTATCCGAAATACATGAAGTAGATGGTATCCGAAATACATGAAGTAGATGTTGTACATATCATTACAACTACCATGTCCATACATTTACAATACTCATAAAATCCACTTGAAATTCGTCTAGTGTTACAGTACATTAATATCATCCCATTATTCGTCCATTAATTGCAGCAATCACACGTAGCGTAGCTTATTGATACGACAATTCATTTATTCATAAGTGCAATTGTCCTTTTTGAAGGTGATTGGTTTTGTAGTGGTGATGGACTGAATAACCAAGGGGCAAGTGATGTGTTTCTTGTGTCTTGTCCGCACCAATTTTCCGACCACATCTCCTCTTGATCGGACCTCCAATTTCAAGGTTAATGGAATTTCAGAGCCAGTGAAACTTGATCCTGCACCGTATAAAGGAACCTTGTTTCCTTGGATGTTCACGACAACAGTACGACGACTCTTCCTTGGTTGATAGTATTTCTTCACCTGCATACACAAGATAAGATACATATTGGAAAAGTTGGATGGGGGGATTTATTTTATTTTGGGTAAATGGTCAAAGTGCCCCCTAAAGTTTGACCGAAATTTAAGAATTCCCTTAAAGTTTAAAATGCCCCTTAATGTTTGAAAATAATGAAAAATCTCCCCTGGTCAGATGCTCTTTTAGGTGGAATTTTTCATCATTTCTTAACATTATGAGGGATTTTAAACTTTAAGCTGAATTTTTAAATTTCGGTCAAAGTTTAGGAGGTACTTTGACCCTTAACCCTTTTATTTTTTATTATATCAAAAGTTTTAGTTTTTTCTTGGTAGATAATTATAGCCTACTTAGCTAGTTGAATGTTTGGATTTATGTTTTTACCTGTCCAGTTGCAATCGGGATTTCAGAGTAGACGAGATTGATGAGAGTGGAGGTAACATGGATCCCGAATAGTGATGCAGGATTGTAGACGTTTATTCTCAATGAACCATTCAGAGTCACCATCTTCGTCACAACACCGGAGAAATCGGAGCCCTCACCGACATAATAATTGTTCAATGTCAAGCTCTGCAATTGAAAAAGCCCAATAACAAACAGAAGAAAGAGTGAAATTCAAGAAAACGTAATGTATGATCCAATACTTTCTGAAGAAGAAGATACCTTGATGCTGATCTCAGCTTTATAAGGTCGACTGGCACCCCAAATGATAAGGCAGAATACCGTGAACAGAATCACAAAGCTTAATAGAGCAATCAAGGCCTGAAACTGCCTCATAAACCTCTTCTCCTCAAGTTCATCATAACACCCGTCCTCTAAGATCACATTACACTCCGGCCAACCCTTGTCGTTTGGCCTCTTCCTGTGCACTTTCCGACCGGAAGAGGACCTGAAAATACCAGAGAAACGACTTGCAGAGGAGTTTCGGGAGTGACGGCCAAAGGAATGGTTTGAGGGAGAGTCCATGGGGCTGTGAGAAATTGGAGTGGCTTGCAGAGATGAGGCTTTGTCACCATCATGCGAGTCCCTTGACGGGCTCTGGACGTAGTAGACGGGGCGCTTAGGGGACCTTGATGGAGACGATGGTGCTAGGCTCGTTACATCGGATTCAGATTTTGACGAAAGCATCATATTGTCACAATCAAATCCTAAAATCAATCAAAAATTAGCAACCTTTCCATCCACTGTGTTATTAAGACCCATACCTACTCAACAACAACCTTGTAAAAATCTTTCATTTGAATGGAGGACTTCAAAATTGATCCTTTAGCATTCAATTGAAATCAGTTCCGAATCTTATCAACACTGTGAACTAGCCTAATCTACTACTTAATTAGCAGTTAGATTGACAAGTATCATTACAGAAAGCTATCAAATTCAACAAATCTGACTGAAGAGAACATCAATTTGCACAATCAAGTCTCAAACTTTGAACTTTCTTGAAAAACTATGTCCACCACAAGTCATCATTTTGCAGATAATGAACTACAGAATATGCAGATATAATAAAGAGATGGGTTGGGCTAAAATGAGGTTGAGCTTGAAAAGGCGGACCATAACTGTGTGGTGGTCGACCTCATTTTAGCCTTTCCCAATAAGATAAAAGATATTCATAGATAGAAGAAACAAGTACCAGAAACGGCAATTCCCTCTGTAAAGTGTTGAATCCTCCAAAACCCTGAAACTGCAAATTGTTTGCTCAGCTAGAATTGGATGGAGCAGACGACTCACCAGTCACCACCACTCAGGCATGAGGCGTGTCTTCTTCTTCTTCTTCGGATGCTGCTTTTGCTGGGGTGGCTCAGTCGTGTGTGGCTGGCTGCTGCATGAGAGTGGAGGCAGAGAAAGTTTCCCACCACGTACGCTTTGTACACAGCAGACAATAGTTACTCTGCCACTCCGAACCTGACTCCGAGTCTACGCAGATTGTTGGTTCGGGAGGACGAGTGTCGGCAGAAAAACATTTTACATTTTAATTTTATGTTCGTGGCTTCAATTTAATGTCATTTTTTAATCACGTACGGCATCTGTCGTCTTATTTTTTTTTTTTGCCAATGTAACTATGTATATTAATCTGCAAAACTGGGTTGTTGGGCAACCCGATACATATAATTGTCTTTCCTCAACAAATCGAAAAGCGGGGTGGTGGTTGGTTAAACCAGTCATCATGATCCAACTCCGCACTAGCTTGTCTCGCTATCCAATTCGCACAACAATTCGCGGTTCTTGGTATTCTATTCCATGACAGGTGACGAATGTTACTTGCCAGGTGACGAATGTTACTTGCCAGGTGGAGACTATTTTGAACAATAGTCTCACTTTGCCAAAATTTTGTGGTTCTGATTATATGGTTCAGAACCACCTCTGAGTCGGACTGAATGTCCACAGTGTCCCAATCGTTTAGAAGGGCTAGTTTAACCCTTTCGAAAACGGCCAAAGCCTCGAGACGGTCGATAGAATCCGACCGAACCGAACGATAGTAGACTCCAATGACCTGCCCGTCGGAATTCCGAGCTATAATTCCCACCCCACCTGCGCCTGTGGTCCGAGTCCATGCTGCATCGCAATTAACCGCAATTGTTCCTGGGCTCAGTCGCTGCCATCTCTGCTGTTCCAGTGTTGGTGCTCCTACTCGCCTTGGCGTTTGACTGCACCTGATGCTCCCAAGGTCTGTCTCGTCTTCAGCAGGTTGTGTTCGGCCACCAGCTTCCTGACAACAATAACCACCGTGACATGGTTCAGCTTCACCCCCTCAAAGAGTCTGCAACATCTGGCTTTCCAGATTGCCCAGCAAGCAAACTGAGTGATCTGCCATCGACCCTTCGAGGCTGCTCCAGTGGATCCCTGTTTCGAGCTTCTCTTCACCAGCCATTCCTGCACAGAGACACAACCATCACTAGCATCGAGCAGCCCCAACAACTGTCTCCATACCTCCTTCACCCATTGACAACCCCAGATGAGATGTTCAGATGTCTCCGGCTGTTCACACTGCGGACAGGACAGATGAACATGCATTCCACGCCTCGCCAAACCTACCTTCACTGCTAACGTGTTCGAGGTAAGCTTCCAGACGAACACTCTGATTTTTGGCAGAGAGTCGGTCTTCCAAATTGCATCCCACAGTCTGTTGTTCGACCCCGATCCCCAGCTCTCTGCTGCAGTTTCCCCTTCCTGAAGAGACGACCTGATGTGGTGGTAAGCCGATCACACAGTTACCCTCCCCTGTCTTTCATGAGGCCAGCGCAGCTCGTCAGGTCTGGGTTGCAAAGGGATAGGGACATCAAGCACCCACTGTGCCTGATCCGATGAAACAGCATGGCGAACTTCTTCCTCTCGCCAATCTATGGTTGTCGGGTCGATCTAGTTTGCCAGGGTCGTTGTTGCCTACCTCTTCTGCAGTAATCGGGTGTGATCCCAATCTGTGGTGGTACTGACCAGGGATCCAGGCATCCGAGAATGGGCGAATGGAGTTCCCATCCCCGACTACCCACACCGCACCGTTCAGAACCGCATTCTTCCCCGACAGTAAACTCGTCCATGCCCATGAAGGACGACTCCCTTTCACCGCGTGTAAGAAATCCGATGATGGGAAGTACAATCCTTTCATCACCTTAACCCACAACGAGTTCGGTTCCAACAAGACACGCGAGGCCATCTTTCCCAAGAGAGCTAAGTTGAAAGATTCCAACTCTCTAAACCCGAAGCCTCCTTCGGATTTTGATCTAGTCATCGTTTCCCACTTCTTCCAATGAATCTTCCGATCACCATTTGATGCCCCCACCACCAAAAACGAGCTATCAACCCATTTATTTTGTTGCACCATGTTTTCGGAAATTGGAAGACACTCATTGCGAAAGTAGGGATTGCCGCAATAAACACCTTGATCAAAACCTCTTTGCCCGCACTGTTGAGAAGTTTGGACCTCTAACCTAGCATTTTGTTTGATATCTTGGAACTCAAGAAACCCAAGGATTCACATTTAGATCTTCCCCACAAAGATGGAAGACCTAAATATTTTCCTGGGTCGCTCACTACGTTCATCTCAAACACCTGGGCCACCTCCAATGAAGTCGGGTTACCCTGCTCAATTCCACAAAAGATAGAGGATTTGGAAAAATTTACCCCTTGACCAGATGCTTCACAATAGTCGTCAAGTGTATCTTTTAGAGCTTGAGCATTCTCCACGGAACCCTTTATGAAGAACAAGGAATCATCTGCAACAAATAGGTGGTAAAGTTCCGGGCATGTCCTCTTAAGCTTGATGCCAATGATCTCCCTGTCTGATCCCTCTTGTCGGTTTGATTAGGCCCGTTTTTTTGTCGTTGACTAGGACCTGGTATGTTACCGTTGTAATGCACGCTTTGATCCACTGTATCCATCTTGGGTGGAAACCCCTCTTAGCCATGATTTGTAAGAGGAAGTCACACTCGACTCTGTCATAGGCTTTCTGCATGTCAATTTTCAGAGCACAGTTCGGAGGCTCGCTCCTCGTTTCCCCTCCAGACCTTTTGAGTTTTAAGAAATGGAACACCTCGTGTGCAATGAGAATGTTGTCCTGGATCTGTCTGCCTGCCACAAAAGCACTCTGATACAGGGTAATCAGTTCTGGTAGACAGGTTTTCAACCCGTTTGCCAGAGTTTTTGACACTATTTTGTACCCAAAATTACACAAACTTATAGGACAATAATCAGAAGCAGATGTAGGGTTATGAATTTTTGGAATAAGGGTGATATCTGAATGGTTTAGAGATGAAAGAAATATACTTGTTGAGAGGAAGGCCTTAACCATGGTGAGAATGTCTGGACCCACAACGCTCCAAGACCGTTGAAAGAAAGATCCAAGAAAGTCATCCGGTCCTGGCGCCCTTGACCCCCCAAGTTGAAAAACAGCTTGTCGTACCTCATGCTCGGAAACCTCCTTTATCATATTGGTGTTTATAGACTCAGTGATATCATTAGGAAGACAATCCAAAATCTCCCCCCATCCCAATCCAAAATCTCTCTCCCAACGCCAAATAAACCCGAGTAGAAACTATGGAGTTCCTCCATAATTTCTCCCTCATCCTCCAACCACAATCCTTCTGAATCACGAATTTTGACAATCTTGTTTCTCCTTCTTCTATCCAAGGTCGTTTGGTGGAATTTTTTTGAATTTCTATCCCCCTCCTTAAGCCATCAGACCCTAGATCTCTGTTTCCAGAAAATCTCTTCATTCTTCCAAAGGGCATGTAACTTGGATTTCATAACCTTCTCCTCTTCAAGCATCTGTGGTGTAGGTAATGAGCTACTTAAGGCCTGAAGCCTTCTTTTAGTGCGATCTATCTCAACCCGGTTATTACCAAACTGTTGCCTACTCCATCTAATGAGGTCTATTCGACAAACATTCATCTTCTGGTTGTACTCCTCTACTCTCCTGATTCGGCCCCCTCTAGACCACGACTCCTTAATGAGTTCCAAACATTCTGGTCTTTCGTACCACATCTCCTCAAACTTGAAAGACTTTGTACTTCTCGATTCTGTATTATCCAGCTTCAGTAAGATAGGCACATGGTCCGAGCCTACTGCAATCCCGTGTATGCATTGAGCCCGATGGAAGTGAGAAACCCATTCACTGTTTGCGAGTACTCGATCTAGTCTCTCCACAATTCTGTCTTGTCCCGCTCTATTATTGGACCACGTATTCATTTGCCCTTTGAAACCAATATCGCCCATCTCCAGGTCATGTATAAGAGTTGTGAAACCATCAATCTTCCGTTGATCCTTTTTCCGACCTCCCACCTTCTCCCAGTGGTAACAAATATCGTTAAAGTCCCCCAAACATATCCAGTGCAGCCTTCTATGTGCCCCTATCCCTCTCAAACGGTTCCATACATGAGTACGCCTTGCAAAATCCGGATCCCCATAAATCCACGTAATGCAAAATCTCACCCCATCTACCCCGAATTGAACTTCACTATCAATAAGGTTCTTGCTGATTTGATTGAAAGAAATCACAACATCATCATTCCACCATAATGCTAAACCTCCACTAATCCCCCAATGGATTAACGTGTTGTGAATATCTCATCCCAACTTCCATCCTAATACGATCACAAAAAGTCTCCGGTTGTTTTGTTTTCATTAAGAAAACAATCACTGACCGAAGTCTTCTTATTTGATCTTTTAAGTGGCGAACCGTCAAGGGAGACCCCAACCCCTGGCAGTTCCAACTAATGATGCTAATTGATCCATTGTGGCTGTTCGGGGACAGCCACCAGGGCCCCTTTGTTTACCATTCTGTCCGTCAAGGAGGATTAAAGAACTTGACACCCCCTTTCTCCTATCCATTCGGGCACCCCTCCCAGATTGAGAGGTTTCAGCACGTGTCTTATCCTTCCGATTCTTTGTAGTACCTACTGGTTGCTTGGCAGATCCACTTTCTCCTTCCAGTTGATAGGAAGCCCGACCATTCTCTAGTCTTTGGCCCTTGCATTTTGCATTTTTTATTGGGGATCTCCTCTACTATTCTGTCCTCTATGCTGTCCTGTGGGACTGCTTCATCTGTCGTCTTATTCAGGAGATGATACATGATTTTGACAAAGGACCTAAAATTGTTACAAAAACCATTATCCTCCACGTAGTTGGTACTCTTATTTCAGTATTTATATATATATATATATATATTATTATAATTATGCATTTTTTATTGTGGCTACATTTATGTTAGATAATTAAGAAAAATATTAATTATTCAATCATTCAAATAGTTATCAAATCAGACCAACCATAACGAGAGAGGAATTTCATAATGAATGCAACAACCTATCAAAATTCTTTCTACTCAATCAATATTGTAGACGATTTGGTCAGTCGGAATCCATCTAAGTAGATATTATTGTAGTTGTAATCATTAAAATGTTGACACATTAAAAAATAAAATAATTTCTCGATATGAAAATAAATTATCATTATTGAATTATATCACCTTAATTTCTGTATTTTTATCGATATATAAAACCGACATCACTTAGATAATTTAAAATGTATATTAAACTTTTTATTTATTCTAAAAAAATATATATTATTTTTGATTATTCATCTTTTTATTCTCTAAAATCTAGCTTTTAACCACATGTCATATATTCATCTTATTACCGTTCCATAATTTTGTACATTATACATTTTTTCTTAAAAAATATTTATGTATAGAATATTACAAAAAAAGTTATAAAATACTATACGACAAATATTATATTTTATACAAAATAAATATATGCACGTAAACATGTGTCCATTATTCCTTTATTTATTTTTTACATTTTCAAATTTTGTATGTTGTGTTATTTTCTATTAATTCTCTTATGCAAAGAATTTTATTATAATATTATTAATAATAATAATAATAATAAATATCTATGTACACATAATATAATTTACATTTGAACATCTATAATAATAAAATCAACACGAAGGATGATAGTGTTTATATATTACCTATGCATTTTATAGAAATACTAAATTTATATTATTATACAAGTATAATTAAGTGCCAACAAAATTAACATAATTATGTAATACATAATTTTATAATCTAAAAATAAGGGTTGCATTAATAAAAACTCATATGTATGTAGTTTCTTAATATAAATTTTCAGAAACATAAAATATATTATTGTTAGATTTAAAAATTTTGAAGTTAAGAAAAATGTGTAATATATAAACAGTAATATAAATGTAGTATAAATGTCACTGTCTTAAATTTTAAATTGATAAGCATAATATCATACTAATAATAATTGATATTCATTTTTAGTATTGTATCTTGCTAAATTACTAACTTTATATACATAAAAATATTTTATATAATTTTTTAACAATAACTCGAATATTCTTTTTCTTCCCAAAACATGAATCAATTTTTTAGTTTTGAATCATTTCCTTAATTCAAAATGCCACTTTAAGATAATGTGTAGGAGTGTCTCTAGGGCTGGCAATGGTTAGGGTATGGTACGGGTATGACAAATACCATAACCATACCATATTTTTAAACCACATACCATAACCATAACCATTACAGGTACAATTTCCAATACCATAACCATTAAAATAACTGTGGTTATTAACCATGGTTTTACCCGTATACCCATATTTATTCCACACATGTAATATAATAAAATACCGAAAATTTTAGTTAAAAAAATACATAAATCTATATTGTCAACAATAAAAATATATAAAACTAACACCATAGTTATTTATTACATGTATGTACATTAATTTCCATTATTTAGTATATATTAGTTTATTAATAATAATTAATTATTATATTTATATAATAACCATGGTTATAACCATGGGTATAGCTCAAATACCATAACCATAATCATAATCATTATGGGTAGAAATTTCATCACCATAACCGCACCACACCATAATGGTACAGTTAACCATTTTAAACAGTAACAGGTATAACCATGGTTATGGTTTTTTCACCGGACCATTGCCGACCCTAAGTGTCTCCTTAAGTGTGCAACGGATGTGTTTAGGTCAAGTTCAGACTTCAGACTGTTCAGTAGCGTCAAACTTTCTATAATGATCCTCAATCTTCGATTAATTGGTCCTCAAACTAGGACAATATATCAATTGAATCCTCACTTAGCTCTAATTTAACAAAAAATGAAAAGTATCTAAATATAAAAATAATTAATTTATAAAAATAAAATATAATTTATTGTAATTAAACATAAAATATGGTGTGGCTCAGACTCAGACCATAGGACCCCCGATTGGGGCTCAATTGGAGGCTCAATCGGTTTGGACCAAACCTGGTTGGGTCCAAGGTCATTGTCTGAGCATGAAAAAATGGGAGTCGATTAGAGGACTTGCGAGAGTCGAATTTAGTATGGTCCAATTCTGGGTCCAGATTCATGACCTAGGGTTGGAGATGTTCAATGTTTGAAATGCTGATAAGAACGAGAATAAAATTAGCAGATTCATTGAAACAGAAAAGGATACAAAGAAGGCGAACAATTGCTTTCTGAGAATGAAGGTGGAGGTCGATGTAAATTAGTCTTTGCTGGATGTTTTTTTTAATGTAAATTAGTAAAATTTTCCTGTTTAAACAGTACATTTACTGTTCAAAACACTATTTGGAAGATTTTGTATCGGATGTAGAGTTTTTTACGTATCGTATTATACAGTCAGTCCAAAAGTAAAAAATTAACGCATAGTTAGCGTCATTTAATTCGTAATTAAATTATCTACACACCGTAATTTTTTTAATTATTTTTGAGTAAGTACATAATTAAATTTATCACCTAATGCATTTAATTATTTCGGTCAAATTATAAAACGAACGATGTTAGGTTACAAAATCACTGTATTTCCAATCACAAAAATTACCCTAGATAGATAATTGAATTATGACATAAATGACGTTAACCGTGTTGAGTTTGAACTTACATGGTATGAGTTATAATTGTTTAAGTAAAATTTTCATATCTCAACTTACGGCAGGCCGTACAGTCAATCTGTAAATCCAAATTTAATATTTTTTGCATATGTTTTGCATCATTTGAATCACAATTAAAATATCTACTTACTATAATTTTTTTAAATTTGTTTAATAGAAACATAATTTTATTTTTAATTAAACATCGAGTCGTCATTATGGAACAATTTGTTTAAAAACAAATCAAGTGTTTAGACGCCATATGAACAGGCGCCACCCACGGGTGCGCGTATACCTATTTTTCGAAATTATTTTTTTCTATACTTACTTTTCTAAAAAATACGAAAATGCATAGTTTTTGAAAAAATTCAGAAAGTTGAGCCTCGATAAAATATGAGAGGTTATCTGATTTTTGCTTTGGTTGTGGCAAACTGGGGCATACTACACAAAGTTGCAAGGCGGATGTCCAAATGTCGTAGGAGAAGCTGGGACACCCTATGTATGGTCTTTGGCTAAATGGAAAAAGGCCAAGGAAATCAGAGCATAGTGGTTCGATAGAGCAGGGACCATCCCAAAAGAGCCCCACGCGGAAAAAGACTTGGTATGACATAATGAATGAGGCAAGAATGATGAGAAAACCCAGGAAGGATGAGATGGAAAGTGAAGTAGCCGAAAGTAATAAGGTGGAAAAAGAAAGAACTCATGTTAACCGATTGGATCAAGAGGAGAAAACCTGCACAGAAGCACTTGATGATGAAAACGGGGGAGGTGGAACTGAAACTATGCAGATGGACGAGCCATAATCGATGAGCCTTGATCGGATGGAAAATATGGAAATCAATTCTTATGAGAGAAGCACGAGGCAGAATAACAACTATCCATTGCCTCTTGAATCCACGGAGGCCAACCTTATTTTGATTCTATCAATCATACATCATACTGTTATCCAAAATCATATATCCCAACACCAAAGCTTAAACCGAATCCCTCTCAGTTTATACCATGATATTCCCTCCCCTCACTGAACCGACCTTACCCACCACCAACCAACCACCGAGAACCTCTCTATAATTAAACCCTTTGAAACCATCATCTATCCTGCTAGAAACCTGCCAAATAAGCCTATCCCAATTGAAGAGCAAAAAAAAACACTATTCGAACCCCCAACCCTGAGCCTACCCTCCAGATAACTAGCATTAACCCTATTCTTACCAGGATATCTCTGAAAAGGAGGATCGAGGAGGAGGAGGATGGCCAAAACATAAGGAAGAAAATAAGAATTGATCTGACACAAGAAGGGAGAGAAGTGGAAAATAGCCAAGTGAAAACTCAAAGGCCGATAGGGATGCCTCAAAAGATGGGAAGCAGAACTAAGTTGATGAGGGTTAAATGGAATAAAGATAAGGAGGATAAGGAGATTGAGGAAGGAGAACTACAAGTTGCTGAAATAGCCACACGGGGGCCATGAATACCATATGTTCGAATTTTCAGGGTTTGGGGTCTTCTCTGACAATTCAACATCTGAAAGACCTCAACAAGATGTGTCAGTCGGAGATCATATGCATGTTGGATACTAAGAACGGGGATCCATTCTGCGAGATGATTCAAGACTAAGTGGGGATGGATTGTGCTTATTATGTGAATTTGCGAGGTATGTCAGGAAGAATGGCGTTATGGTGGAGGAGTGATGTTCAAGTGTCTATTAAGTCATTATCCCATAATTTCATTGATAGTGAGGTGAAGTACAAAGACTAGCCGAACCATTGCCTTGTTACTTGGGTATATGCAGACGCGGATCCTCAAGGGAGGAAACATAACTGGGATGAATTGCGAGATATTGGAAGAAGGCGCAGATCGACTTGGATGCGCATGGGTGATTTCAATGTGACTTTTCATCATCATGAAAAAGAATGGGGAAGGCATAAATCTCAAAGACAAATAGATGGTTTGAATGAGATGATTGACAATATCAATATGGAAGATCAATGTGTGAAATAAGCTAGATTTACTTGGTCAAATAACAGACGAGGGGAGGAAAGGGTGTCAGAAAGAATTGATCGGGTTCCCATTAATGCGGTGTGGGCTGCAAGATATCCAGACATCCATTGTATGAATGATATCGCAATTGGATCAGATCATACGCCTCTCATTCTCCACCGTGAGTGAGGAGAGCAAAGGAAAGAATACTACTTCCGGTTCCAGGAGATGTGGCTCGAAAACGCTGAATGCAAAGATATTATAAAGGAAGCTTGGACCGAATGGGATGGTGCATATAGACGAGTCGAGATCGATGTCAAATTAGAGAGTTGCCGAAGGAGATTAACTCGGTGGAGAAAAGAAAAATTCAGGAATAACCAGGTTGGATTGAGGAAAGCAACCGATCGGCTCCGTCGTGTTACTAGTGGGTGACCGAACATGAATAACCAGGTTGAAGAGGCATCCCTCAAAAGTAGAATTAAGGATCTCCATCATTGAGAAGATGTTTACTGGAGGCAAAGATCCAGGGTAAAGTGGCTTACAAAAAGGGACCAAAATTTAACCTTTTTTCATCTCACCACCAATGCTAGAAGAAGAAGAAACCGTATAACCAAAGTGCAAAATGATCGGGGAGAGCGGATCAGTTCGGTCAGGGGTGTGTAAAATGATATATGTGGGCATTTTCAAATGGTTTTCAGGTCATAAGGGAAGGTTTTGGGGGTAATTCTGACTCAGATTCGGAGTAGATGAACACTGATTTGGACAGGGACGTGTTAGATGGTGATATTAGGGCTGCGGTTTTTCAGTTAGGAGGGTGAGAGCTCTAGGTCCAGATGGTTTTCCGGGTCTATTCTACCAAAGGAATTGGCACACTGGTGGTTTAGATGTAATCAAGTCAGTCAAGTCCTTTCTTGGGTCAGGTGTCTTTCCCTCCAGTTTCCATTAGACATATATTACCCTTATTCCAAAAATTCCAAGCCCAGCGAGAGCGAATGATTTTAGACCCATAAGCCTTTGCAATTTCATATATAAAATTGTATCCAAGGTCTTGGTGAATAGGCTAAACTCCTATTTATCGGATTTTGTTACCCCATATCATACCGCTTTTGTGGTAGGTCGTGCAATACAGGACAATATTCTCATTGCCCACGAGGTTTTCCATCATTTGAAGAATCGAATGAGTAGCAGTATAATTGAATGCGCTTTCAAGCTGGATATGCAAAAGGCGTACAATCGGGTCGAATGGGGCTTAATGTTGAAAAGCCTTGAGAAAATAGGATTTGGTGCGAGATGGGTCGAGTGGATGAGACAGTGCATCACGAAAACAACATACCGTGTCTTGATCAATGGGAAGAGGACAAGGATCATTCGACCAACTAGGGGGATGCGGCAATGAGGCCTCTTATCTCCATATATTTTCATCCTCTTGGCGGACGTGTTTTCCAGACAAGTTGAGGAGGTCGTTCAGATGGAGAAGCTTTGTGGGCTCATACTGAAAAGAGGATGTACAGAGCTGCACCACTTGTTCTTTGCTGATGATTCACTATTTTTCTTGAAAAGTACGGTGGAGAATGCCCAGGTTTTGAAGGATATATTGATCAAGTACTGTATAGCCTCTGGACAGCGCATAAAATATATGAAGTCAAACTTGGTCTTTAAAAAGGGGACAGATGATGACATGTGTAAGGAGATTGAAGAGGTGCTGCAAATTCAAGGAACTTCGAACCTTGGAAAATATCTTGGACTCCCATCTATTTTGGGACGATCAAAGAAGGAAGCTTTGGGCTATATAAAAAGCAGAATCTGAGACAATATCCAAGGGTGGAGGTCGAAAACCTTCAACCAGGCTATAAAGGAAGTTCTCATAAAGGCATTCATTACGGTTATCCCCTCATACGTGATGAATGTCTTTAAACTTCCTAGAACGTGGTGCTCAGAAATTAATGCAATGATCACAAACTTCTGGTAGGGAGAGTCGAATGAAGTAAAGAAAATTCACTGGAAGAGATGAGAGGTTCTTGCAAGATCCAAACCGATGGGGGGTCTCGGGTTCCGGGAATTGGAAACTTTCAATGAGTCTCTACCTGCAAAGATGCCAGTGAGAATACTGAATGAACCAGAGGCACTATGGGTATGAACCCTTAAGGGGCTATATTTCCCCAATCCTGATTTCAGATTGGCCAGGATGGGAAGACGAGCTTCTTGGGGCTAGACGAGCCTAGTCCATGGTAGATGCATCTTGTTCACGGAAGGGATGTGGCAAATTGGAGATGGCATGAATGTGAAAATCTTTGAGGACCTGTGGGTGGTGACAAAATCAGGATTCATAATGGATTGGGCAAGGAATGGAGGACAATCCTCGAACACGAGAGTGAATGACATGTTAGGGCCGAATGGTGCTTGAGATGAGAAATTCATTCGGGGCATCTTTAATGACACAGATGCACGCTGCATTATTAACTTACCACTGAGAACTTATCCATGCCCAGACCGAATGATATGGCCCTATACAAATGATGGCGGGTGTCGGTAAAATCAACCTATCATCGGTTGAAAGAGAAGGGTAGAGCCACGATGCAAGAGATAGGCCCTGAGGATGATGTCTGGAGGATGATATGGAAGGTAAACACTTTGCTTAAGGTAAATAATTTTATTTGGCGTTTACTTTCAAATGTTATTGCGGTCAGACGAAATCTCAGGTGAAGGAAAATGGTAGTGAATGAGGCAGGTCCTATCTGTGGGCTTGAGGAAACAAGAGAACATATGGTTAGTGGGTGTGGATGGACTGAGGCAGTATGGTTCGGTATTTTGGGTATTCGACAGACCCAGAATCCGAATTTGGCCTTTAATGAGTGGATAAATGAACGGATGACGGAAGGGGGAGTCACGGGTAGAGCAAAAGCAAAGTGACAGCCTATGCATGTTGACTTGCTGGTACATTTGGAAAAGTCTGATGCAAAACAACCTTCGAGGGGAAGAGACCGAACTCAATTGAGACAGTTCTTGCTATCAAAGAAGCACATATGGAGCTGTCAAGGACTGAGCCTCAATGTAGCACCGAAATAAGGGACATCCGACCGAACAGGTGGACCAAACCAAGAGAGGGTGCAATCTGAATCAATTGCGATGCGTCTTGGTGCAACCAAACAAATCGTGGAGGCATTGGTGTGGTGGCAAGGGATGAACACAACAGGCTAGTGGGTGGACTGAACCGAAGAGCTTGAAGTGATAAACTGGAAATTTTAGAAGCTCAAGCGATATTGGAAAGGATAAGGCTAGCGATTGAGAGAGGTTGGGAAAATCCCGCGTTCAAGGATTCCTTGAGAGTTGTGAAGCAAATTCAAGGAAAGATGAGCTACTGGAGACTGTACATCATATACGAGAATATCAGGACCATGGAGCAACAAATTTCATATGTTACATGAAAGGCAATCCCGCGTTCAACTAATGAGAGCGCTAATTGGATAGCTAGGCAAGTCAGATTGGGTGTGCGTTTAGATAATTGAGTTCTTGTACCCCCCATCCCAACTTAGTAGTTTATTATTGGTTGATTGTAATAATGATCACCCGTGATCGCTTTGATTGCGGTTTTTCTATCTGAATAAGAAGTATTGAAGTTGTTGAAAAAAAAAGCATCACAAAAAACACAAGTTGAACGAAAAAACATTTTGTGTAAACATGTTAGACAATTTTCATACTTTTCTCCTTTTGAAATATTTCAAAAACTTTTTTTCAAGTGTGATTTTTTTTAAAAATAAAATTAATGTGGATGATAATGAACCGTGAGGATCAATTTACACTCCATGAACTTGAGGAGCCCGCTTCCCTCTAAATGTTGTACAATTTCATCAATGGATTATTTGGTTAACTCAGCATATGAAAAATTGGAATACGAAATCAGTGTTATGCTGTTTGGTTACCTAAATATGGAATCGGAATAACAAATTACATTCAACCTTTTTAATTAATTACAAAAAATTCTAAAACGATATATATTCCCATATTTAATTTATTCTAAATTTCTAATAAATATTATTTTTAATATTTATTCTAAAATTTCTAATATATTATATTTTAAATCTTCTTTTAATAATTTAAATTAATTTATTATAATTTTCTAATATGTTCTAATTTTAGTTTAATTATAATTAGGGTTAAATACTAAGGAGCTGTTGGGTATTGATAGTGACAACTCAATAAGGAAAAGGCATCAGAGGCCCAATAACCATGGAGGAGGTGAACTCAGGTTATTCGAACCGGACCGACCCATGGTAGAGTCGATCTGGCCCTCAGTAGAGTGACCCAATGTCGAGCTCAAGCTAAAGCGGACGCCAAAGGCTCCATTGCTGGTCGCCATTAATCACCAAGTCGCGAACTCCTACTGCTAGCCATAGGAGTGCTCGCCCCAAAGAGAGCTTTGCCTCTTTTCTCTGGTCCCACCAACCGTTCCTAAAGATATGGCCACGATATCCTGCATATCTCTGGCACATATTCTCTAAATATTACATATGGTAACTGCAATATTACGTCATAACCGTAATATCTGCTATCCTAATCTTCACCAACACAATATTCATTAAGATATGTTGTTGCCTTCTACGGTTTGGTCTCCTTACTCTATAAATACCCTTGCTTTACATACATTCAATTTACGTTTTGAGTTTTATACACACATATACTCATTTAAGAATCAGAGAGGGACCCAGAGACACCCCCTCTGTTGCGATCCCATTCCTGCAGGTTCACCGGAGCTAAGGCGAGATCAACTTTCATCCATCCATTGGCATTCAATTCACTGCCAGATCAGCATTCAGGAAATCAAGATCCAACATTTGGCGTCGTCTGTGGGAAACGAGTGATACTCCCATGCAAACTCGATCCAAAAGCAATCGCCGGAACTAGACCAAAGAGCAGTTCTCGGACAGTTCTGATTCCGCAGCAGCTTCGCCGCTCCACCAAGAACCTTCTAGCCAAGCAGCACCTAATGTCGTCCCCCCGAGGGCGGCCCGAGAACACGTCGGCAATTCCAGATTGGCACCCGTTCTCAACAACACCGATACTCCAGCACCGCAAACCGTCCACATCGCTGGGAAAACATCCAGTTAACCCCGGAGATGATATCACTGCTGGAGGCAATCTTAGGGCAGGCTCGCCGACAAGCCCTGCTCCTCAGGAAAACGCTCGCCCCGCAGCCGCTGGGCCCCTGTCAACAAAAATGGGAAATCCAGGCACCGTAGCCCCCCAAGAGGATCAGGAGATGACATCGGGACACCAGTCCCTGCCCCCGGCTTCCACTGAGCCACCGGCAGCCACCTATTCCACCAATCCATCTGGTCCCATGCCGAATGGGGCGCCGCTAAACCAGTGCACTCTGGACCAGGCGGACGAGCTTATCCACAAAAGACTCCAGGAAAGGCGAACGACAGTCGCAGCTCCCTTTAGGGAGCGATCAGCTCATCCCTTCGCCAACGACCTCGTCGCCATCAAAATCCCAAAGGATGTCGTCGCCAGGGCCATCCTCGAATACAGTGGTGGTGGAGATCCCACTATCCATGTCAACAAGCATGAGACCTCTCTGTTGGGTAAGTCAAATGATCCAAATCACTTGGCTTTATTATTTCCGTCAACCCTATCGGGTTCGGCGTCGTCCTGGTTCTTAGGTCTCCCTGCAGGATCAATAGGGACTTGATCAGAGCTGAGAAGCAAGTTCCTGGAAAGGTATATGGGCGAGCGCCAATTGATGAAAAGCGTGGTCGCCCTAGATGTGGTCAAACAGCACCCTCGAGAGTCACTGACCAACTTTTACGGACGTTTTCATCAAAACGTCACAGAGATAGATCGTCGAGTCTCAGACGGAAAGATTATTCGAGCCTTCTATCGAGGACTGGATGTGGCCAACAAGGCCTCGAGAAAGGTGCGCAACCGTTGCTTATGTATTAGACATATCAAGTTTGAAAACAGCATTCATACACCTTTGTGGCTGCTAACTAATTATTTGGTACTTTTACCCCTGATGAGAAAATTTCGATTCTGAACAGTCTGATTTGGCCCTAGGATTGGGATCAAATCTTTTGATCTTCTCATTTTAGTCATGAAATTGAAAACGTTAAGACCATATGATACGGTATGGTCTTTTCGATCCTGTTTTGGTCTAGACTGAAATTAACCATTTGATTAGTTAAAATAAAATAAAATAAATATGCGTATCTTTGTGGTATTTTATTTTCTAAGAATTTGATTTTTTTCTACCATTATTTTTTTATATAAAATATGTATTATATCAAGTATAATTTTGTTCGATCAGGGACCAATTTCTTTATAATCAACATGGATCAATTGCCTTTTTTCACAAAATAATAACTTTGAAATCGAAAAAATTATAGCATTCAATATAATTTACTATTAGAATATACCGTTAGATAAAATACTATAATGATGGCCAAAAAACAAATACTATATGATATTATTCAATTTAATTTAATTTATTAATACTATAATAATTTATTATATACCGAAACAATTTTTGTTTATTTTACATTGTGAATACATAATGGTTTGATCATTATAAATACTTAATGGTTTGATCCTCATGTCTTTTATCAGTCTAAGACTGAAATTGAAAGCAAGACCATAAAAAATAATAAGTCAAAATTATTGATTTCGTTGTAATTTAGTATTTTAGTTTTGGTTGCGGTCAATCCCCATCTACTCACAACCTTAATTGTCCAAAAAAAAAACTAATTGTCTACGTGCTCACCCTAGTTCTATCTATTATTCACTTTATTCTTTTATGTCTTTCCAAAAGAGAAAAGAACACGTTTGTCTCTTTTATTTACAATGGTTAAATATCAATGAGATACCTAAACTTTGAACGTTTTGTAACGAGTTATCCGAACTTTGAAAATTCAAAACGGACTACCTCAACTTTGAAGAATGTGCTAATAGCTACCTCCGTCCAATTTTCTGTCAAATGTTGACGGAAAGTCGTCGGAAAGTCGTCAGAAAGTCGTTGAAAATTCATTGACAATTGGACGGAGTTAGCTATTTGCACCTTCTTCAAAGTTGAGGTAGCCCGTTTTGAATTTTCAAAATTCGGGTAGCTCGTTGCAAAACGTTCAAAGTTCAGGTAGCTCATTGGTAATTAACCCTACAATTAATACCACACTAGGCTATGTATAAGACTATATTCCTACATTATAAGTTCATTTTAAAAAATGAGCTAGACACAAATCGATTAATTACAAATATTTTGGTTATTATTACTTTAACGCATCTATTTCTTTCTTTCTTTTTCTTTTTCCAAAAAGAAAAAGAGTAAATTCAAAGTAGACAACTTTTAGTTATCATCAGAGGAGCATTATTAGAATGGTCGGATGCCAATGGAAAACACCTCACAAGTGGGAATTTTTTTCAAAAACTATTCATTTTTTTTTTTTAGAAAAGTAATTATAGAAAAAAATATTCGAAAAATAGGTATACGCGCACCCCGGGAAGCGCGTATTGGCAATACGCGCACCCCAGGGTGACGCCTATTGACTTGGCACCACCCCAAGTGGCGTCTAAACGCTTGATCTTTTTTTTTTTTTAATACAAATTTATTCCTTAATGACGACTCGATGTTTAATTAAAAATTTAATTATGTATGTATTAAAAAAAATTTAAAAACCTATAGTAAGTAGATATTTTAATTGCGATTAAAATGATGCAAAAAAATTTAAATTTGGATTTACGGATTGACTGTACGGCCTGCCGTAAGTTGAGATATGAAAATTTTACTTAAACAATTATAACTCATACCATGCAAGTTCAAACTCAACACGGTTAACGTCATTTATGTCGTAATTCAATTATCTATCTAGGATAATTTTGTGTTTGGAAATACAGTGATTTTGTAACCTAACATCGTTCATTTTATAATTTGACCGAAATAATTAAATGCATTAGGTGATAAATTTAATTATGTACTTACTCAAAAAAAATCAAAAAATTTATGGTGCGTAGATAATTTAATTACGAATTAAATTACGCTAACTATGCGTTAATTGTTTACTTTTAGACTGACTGTATAATACGATACGTAAAAAACTTTACATACGATACAAAATATTCCAAATAGTGTTTTGAACCGTAAATGTATTGTTTCAACAGTAAATTTTTACTAATTTACATTAACAAAACAGCCAGCAAAGACTAATTTACATAGACCTCCACCTTCATTCTCAGAAAGCAATTGTTCGCCTTTTATGTATCCTTTTCTGTTTCAATGAATCTGCTAATTTTATTCCTGATCTTCTCTTCTAACTTTTACCGTTGAAACAGTACATTTACTGTTCAAAACAATATTTGGAATATTTTGTATCATATGTAGAATTTTTTACGTATCGTATTATACAGATAGTCTAAAAGTCAAAAATTAACGCATAGTTAGCGTCATTTAATTCGTAATTAAATTATCTACGTACCGTAATGTTTTTGATTTATTTTTAGTAAGTACTTAATTAAATTTATGGCCTAATGCGTTTAATTATTTCGGTCAAATTATAAAACGAACGATGTTAGGCTACAAAATCACTGTATTTCCAATCACAAAAATTATCCTAGATAGATAATTGAATTACGACATAAATGACGTTAACCGCGTTGAGTTTGAATTTACATGGTATGAGTTATAAGTTTTTAAGTAAAATTTTCATATCTACGGCAGGCCGTATAGTCAATCCATAAATCCAAATTTAATATTTTCGCTATCATTTGAATCACAATTAAAATATCTACTTACTATAATATTTTTAAATTTTTTTAATAGATACATAATTTTATTTTTAATTAAACATCGAGTCGTCATTATGGAACAATTTTTTTAAAAAAATGATCAAGTGTTTAGACGCCATATGAATAGGCGCCACCATAGGGTGCGCGTATACCTACTTTTCGGAAAAAAATAAATCTATATTTACTTTTTTAAAAGAAACGAAAATGCATAGTTTTGAAAAAATTCCACAAGCGGGGTTCTCTCATCTAGGCAGGCTACTAATTGGATCCTGACAAGAAACAATTGGGTCCAATAAATATAGGTGTAAAAACATCAAACCCTGCACAAATTTTAGGAGAAGAAACTCTAGCTGACAAAAAGCTACTCACTATATTAATATATTGGTGCAACGTTATTTATTTATTTTAAATTAATTATAAAATTTGGTCAAAGTAGGGGTTATAATTGTAGAATTACAACTCATTTTATGGTTGATGAGAAAATTTTAGAAATGGTTGAAAAAATTATTTTCAAAATGAGTATTCTAGTAGACTATAAATATTGAATTTAGAATATTACTTATTTTCTAACCATTTAAAAAATTAATACAGTATATATATAATTAAATAAAAATATAATTAAACAAGCAACATTGAACAAATTTAATTACTAAGCAACATCAATAAATAAACATGAGATATTTAATATAAGAATATGAGAGTTGCTTAAATAATTATATTTGAAATATATAAAAAAATAATTAAAATTAGTAGTGTAGTGGTAAAACTTTTAATTAGTATCTAAAAGGTATAGGATTCGAAACTTGCGAGAAACATGAATTTTTTATAATTTTAGAATGTAATTTGGTAAACCCTAAACCCTTAATCGATGAGGTCGATTTGATAATTAGTTCCCTTAAAATTCGTAATAGTAAATATGTAAAAAAAACTAATAGAGCATTTTAGTTTTAAAAAAATGGTGGTCTATATTAATACATTTGTGTTATTGTTTTTGTTGCAACCACTAATTTAAATAATAGTCATTTAAGTCCTCATATAATTATAACATAACAAAACACAGTAGGGCTGATCATGGGCGGGCCGGGCCGGTCCTGAAGGCAAGACTGAGACTGAAATTTCGGTCTTGCCTTCTGGAGGACCGAGACCGAGACCGACCTCGGCCAAAAAAGCCCGCCCGAGTTGGTCTTTCTTGACTTGGGCCGGTCTCGGTCCTGGATCGAATCTACACCCCCCAAAAAAACTATGAGTTCACGGTATTCTTTAGTAAAAGGCGAAGGAATAGTTCACCTCTCAAAGAAACACTATGAACTCACTATATTCTTTAGTAAATTTATCAAAATGCACATTTTATAGAGATAGAAAACCTCCAAAATTCACATTCCTTTTGGTGTGGTATTATAAAAATCTCAAATACACATACATTCGGTCCGGGTCGGTCCTAAACGGGCTTTCGGGAAAAGAGACCGAGACCGACCTTGAAGAGAAAAAAACGCCCGTTCGGTCTCAGTCCTAGTCGGTCTCGGTTCTAGTCGGGCCGGTCTTGTTGGGAATTCGGTCCTATAGTCTTTTTTGATCACCCCTAAAACACAGTAGTATAATCAGAACTAGGGGTGGCAATTTCTGACACGACACGATTAAACGACACGACACGATCTGCTTTAAAGCGTATATGGGTTTGACCTTAACGGATCCCGTGTCTAAACAACTCTTATACGTTTAGACACGATTATTAATCGTGTCTAAACAACTCAGATCTGCGGATATCTGTATAAACACGATAAAGCACGATTAACTAATCGTGTCTAATCGTGACACGTTCAGAAAAATATATAAAATTAATGTTTTTCGTGTTAATCGTGTCGTGTAACGTGTCGTTTCGTGTTTAATCGTATCAATCAGGTCGTTCTTAATCGTGTCGTGTCGTATCGTGTCGTGTCATATCGTGTCGTGTCTATCCATTATGTTTTTTTATTTTTAATTTCTAAAAAAGTTAATCGTGTCCCGTGTCGTGTCACGTGTGATCTGCTACTTAATTGTGACGTGTTCGTGTCTGATGTTCTGAGACACGTTTAGAAATTATCCGTTTAGACACGAAACCTGTTAAGACACGACACGATTAATAACACGATACGATTAGACACGACACGATTGCCACCCCTAATCAGAACTACTCTCAATGAATTTTTCAAAAAGTAGCTATGTCAGACAAAATATTAAGAAAAGTATGTATGAGCAGATTTTTTTTTTTAAAATGTAGCAATAGACGCTACTTGGGGTAACGAAAATGAAGTTTTCGCTACTTAGGAAATATTACTGTTGATATAATATATCATGAAATATTTTCTTAATATTTTCCACAATATTGCACAATATACCTGGAATATTGTTACTATCTTTTTTATATCAAGAGAATATTATTAATATATTTCCTAATAATATATTTCCTAATAATATATTTCCTAATGAAATATTTTCTAATAATATATTTCCTAATGATATATTTCCTAATAATATATTTCCTATTGAAGTGTTTCCTATTGTAATATACTTGTTGGTATTTTTGATTTCAAGGAGTACCATAAACCCTATAAATAGGGTTGGTTCTTCTCAATTAAAAAAACAATCTCATACACTCCCGAAAATTACCAACAGATATATTGCTCAAGAGTTAAGTCAGATCCGAGTTTCCAGTTGTGTTCCAATTTCTGTCGAAGTCCGAGTTCAGTTATTGTTCAGTTCAGTTAAGGGAAACACCGTGTTTGTTTCGCATTGACGACACTGTTTTATCCTGGGAGGTAATTGTCCTAATTTCCCTCTTAAATGAACCATTTACGATGAGGGGGGCGAAATTGCCTTAAGGAGACCGTTTTGATACGGGACTCAGTAATTTTCTGCAAAATTCATTTTTAGGGGCAATTTCGTCAATTTGCATGTCATTCAATAATTTTATGTAATTGTAATTTCGAAAATTATTATTTAATTCTCCTATATTTTACTAACAATCTTAATGCAATTTGTTGTGTTTTAGTAAGTTCAGGAGACAAAGAACCGACTCGGTTCATTAATTTGTGTAATCTGAAATAATAATTTTCGGTAAAATAATTCAGCTTTTTCTATTTCAGAATTATGGCTGCAATCAACAATGAGTTTGATATCAGTGCTGGAGCAATGGCTCAAACTGAAGTCTCTAATGCGTCGTCGAACGCGCCCGTCGTTGCGCCGACTAGGGGGGATAACCATGACTCGTTCAGTTGAACTTGTGCATGCTGAGAAGCCCGAGAAATTTGACGGCTCAAACTTTAAGAGGTGGCAGGAGAAGATGAAGTTCTATCTGACCACGCTGAGCTTAGCTCGATTCCTGACTGAAGAACCACCAACTCAAAGCGAGGATGATGATAATCAAGGGTTCTTCTTAGCTCTAGAAGCTTGGAATCACTCAGATTATTTATGTAGACATTATGTAATGAACTGTTTTTCTGATTCATTGTATGATGTATATAGTAAAACAAGTCTGCTAGAGAGTTGTGGTATGCCTAGAACAAAAATATGAGTAGATAACAAAAATATTCCTAGTTAGTCGCTTGTTTGACTATAAGATGGTAGATAACAAACCATGTATGAAACATGTGATAGATCTACAACTCCTCCTCCAGAGTATCCATGCCGAAAAAATGGAACTCGCGGAGTCGTTTCAAGTAGCCGTCATAATTGAGAAGTTACCCCCAGCGTGGAATATCTTCAAGGGCAACCTGAAGCACAAGCGGAAGGAGATGACCATGGTCGAGCTGCTCGAAAGGATCAAAGTGCAAGAGCAGTATATGAATGCTGCACGAGGAATTCCAATCGGCCCCATGAACACGATGGCCTCCGCCAAGGCAAATGTGGTGGAGCATGGGCAGAGCAGACATGCTGTCAAAGGCAAGCATAAGAAGCAAAAAGGATTCATTCCGGGCCCTAAGGAGGGAGTCTCGAAGAAGTCGGGATCCAAACCACAAGGATTTATTGCCGTCTGTTATAACTGTGGTAAAACTGGCCATAAATCTAATGCTTGCAGGTTTCCTAACAAAAAGGAGACCAACATGGTCCGGGAAATCACCGAAGACCTTGACGACATCAACTTGTCTGCGGTGGTGTTTGAGGTAAGCATGGCTGATTCCAACCCCCGGGAGTGGTGGGTTGACACAGGTGCCACCAAGCATGTCTGTTCGGACCAAGGAATATTCTTCAATTTTGAAGAAGTTGATTCTAGGGAGAGCTTGTACATGGGCAATTCCGCCTCATTCGAGGTCAAGGGCAAAGGAAACGCCATTTTGAAGATGACTTTCGGGAAAGAGATGACATTGAAGAATGTGCTGTATGTGCCAGCCATTCGCAGGAACCTGGTGTCAGGATCTCTCCTCAACAAGCATGACTTTTGTCTTGTATTTGAGTCAGATAAATTTGTACTCACAAAAAATGGGATGTATGTTATGAATGTGGGGGGATGTCCAAACTCAATGTAATGGCTATTAAGCCTAACACAAACAAGAATAAAACTGTTTCTTCCGCTTACGTGATTGAGTCTTCTAATCTTTGGCATGGTAGATTAGGACATGTTAATTATGATACCTTGCGAAGGTTAATTAACATGAATCACAATTCTACACTTCAAATTGATCTCAAACATAAGTGTGAAATATGTGTTGAGGCTAAATTAACCAGGTCATCCTTTCATTTAGTTGAAAAGAATACAAAACCTCTTGATTTAATACATAGCGACGTTTGTGATTTAAAGTTTGTCCAAACGAGAGGTGGAAATAAGTACTTTATAACTTTTCTGGATGATAGTACAAAATATTGCTATGTATACTTGTTGAAGAGTAAAGATGAAGCTATAGAAAAGTTCATTCTTTATAAACAAGAAGTTGAAAATCAACTTAACAAGAAAATCAAGATGTTGCGTAGTGATAGACGTGGTGAGTATGATGTTCCATTTGGTGAGTTTTGTGCTCAACACAGAATCATACATGAGGTCACTGCTCCCTATTCACCCCAATCAAACGGGGTGGCGGAAAGGAAAAATCGAACATTTAAAGAGATAATGAATTCAATGTTGATAAGTTATGGGTTACCTCAGAACATGTGGGGGGAAGCTATTTTAAGTAGCAATTACCTTTTAAATAAGGTACCCCGAAAGAAAGAAGAGAAAACACCTTTCGAATTATGGAAAGGTAGAAGACCTTCTTTCAATCACCTCCGAGTGTGGGGGTGTCTTGCTAAAGTGATGGTGCCTCCTCCTAAAAAGGTTAGGATTGGACCAAAAACTGTTGATTGCATCTTCATAGGATATGCTCAAAATAGTAATGCTTATCGGTTTCTTGTTCATGATTCAAAGATTTCGGATATACATAAAGATACGATAATGGAATCAAGAAATGCATATTTCTTTGAAGAAGTATTTCCGGCTAAATCTAGGGGAAATGCAAGTTCGTCGAAACGAACTTATGAGACTATTGAAAATAATGGTCTAGACCTAGAAAATGTTGAGGTAGAACCTGAGGTAGAACCTAGGAAAAGTACACGAGTTCAGGTAGAAAATCTTTTGGTCCAAATTTTTTCACCTATATGCTTGAAGCGGAACCTCAAACATTTCAAGAAGCGGTAAATTCTTTAGAAGGACCTCTATAGAAAGAGGCAATCAATAGTGAAATTGAGTCCATCTTGCAAAATCACACGTGGGAACTAGTGGATCTTCCTCCTAGATCCAAGTCACTAGGTTACAAGTGGATTTTCAAAAGGAAAATAAAAACAGATGGATCAATTGATAAATATAAGGATAGACTTGTAATTAATGGTTACAAGCAGAGAGAAGGTCTTGATTATTTTGACACATATTCTCCGGTGTCGAGAATAACTTCCATAAGAATGATACTCGCAAAAGCGGCATTGCGAAATTTGGAAATACATCAAATGGATGTGAAAACAGCTTTCTTAAATGGATATTTAGAGGAAGAAATCTACATGGAACAACCTGAGGGTTTTGTTGCGCCACGACAAGAAAAGAAAGTCTGTAAACTTGTGAAATCACTGTGCGGTCTGAAACAGGCACCGAAACAGTGACATCAGAAATTTGATAATGTAATCCTGGAAAAATGATTTAAAATAAATGAATGTGACAAATGCATCTACGTGAAAGATACAAATGAAGGTTATGTCATTTTGTGTCTTTATGTTGATGACATGCTTATCGTTGGAAGTAACGATAAGATGATTCAATCCATGAAGGATATGTTGAATTCGAGATTTGACATGAAAGACATGGGTCTTGCTTATGTAATTCTTGGAATTAAAATTAATCGGACATTAGAGGAATTGCTCTAAGTCAATCTCATTATATCGATAAGATATTATAGAAATTCAACAAGGATGACAAAAAGGAGGTCTGCACTCCAATAGATCCAAATAAGTATTTCTCAATAAATACAGGAGAAAACGTCTTTCAAGTTGAGTACGCTAGGGTTATTGGTAGTGTCATGTACTTGATGACGTGTACTAGACCTGATATATCAGTCAAGAGTTAAGTCAGATCCGAGTTTCCAGTTGTGTTCGAATTTCCGTCGAAGTCCAAGTTTAGGTATTGTTCAGTTCGGTTAAGGGAAACACCGTGTTTGTTTTGCCTTGACGACACTGTTTTATCCTGGGTGGTAATCGTCCTAAATTTCCTCTTAAACGAACCATTTACGGTGAGGGGGGCGAAATTGCCTTAAGGAGACCGTTTTGATACGGGACTCTGTAATTTTCTGCAAAATCCATTTTTAGGGGCAATTTCGTCATTTCGTCAATTTGCATGTCATTCAATAATTTTATGTAATTTTAATTTCGAAAATTATTATTAAATTCTTCTATATTTTACTAACAAGAAGAACTTGAAGAACAAGAAGATAAGGGCAAAGGTAAAATCATCATTTTAGTGATCATTTCATCACATCAATCAAACATAAGTGACGAAATAATACAATGTTTAACCAAAAAGTCACATTCTGAAACGTAAGTGACTGTATCGCTACACAAAAAGTCATAATGACTATTTAGACACATATGACATACATAAATAATTGTTGAGATAGTTTGCCTTTTTTTATTATTATTATGTAGGATCAAACATGACAGAGATTGGTATCATATGCTTGTATGATGGACAAATATTATCACAGAATGGTAGTGAAGTTTATGTGGGTGGTACCTCAAGTATTACTACAACTACCTTGGACATATATCTTTTTAGAATAAAGCAAATTATATGTATGGGATGCGGTTGACATGATGTTGAAGTTGGCTCCATCAACATTTCATATAAATTTGCAGACACGGATGGACTTTGCAAGGATTTATTCCCAAAGTGTATTGTATTTAACTTTGCAATGAATTGTTGCTAATCGATTTATTGTGTTCAACGTGACTAGAGGATTCAACGTCATTCAAAACATTAGTGATAGGAGTTTTTTTCAAAAACTGTTTACTTTTGAAAAAATATTTGAAAAAGTGTATATCGAAATTTTTTTTTTAGGAAAGTATGTATACGCGCGTCGCGCCTATTCAATAGGCGCGACCCATGGGTGCGCCTACTGTAATAGGCGCACGCCAGGGGTGCGCCTATTGTCCAAACTTTTTTTTTTTCGCAAAAACACCAGTCTATCAGAAACCACGTTGATTTTAAGTCTGCTTATGGTTTTCCTCCTAAATAGAAATTGAGAGATAGTCTCACGCGTTGCTTTATCCCAGTATTTAGGAGGAAAACCAGTGAATTTGACTCATCTCCGCGATTGATCTTCTGTCCTCTTGATCATCTCCGTGGTTTGTTAACAAATTGATCTTCTGTCCTCTTGATCATCTCCGTGGTTTGTTAAAAAAAAAAAGTTTGGGCAATAGGCGCACCCCTGGCGTGCGCCTATTGCAGTAGGCGCATCCCAGGGGTGCGCCTATTGAATAGGCGCATCCTAGGGTCGCGCCTATTCAATAGGCGCATCCTAGGGTCGCGCCTATTCAATAGGCGCGACGCGCGTATTCAATAGGCGCGACGCGCGTATTCAATAGGCGCGACGCGCGTATTCAATAGGCGCGACGCGCGTATACATACTTTCCTAAAAAAAAAAAATCGATATACACTTTTTCAAATATTTTTTCGAAAGTAAACAGTTTTCGAAAAAAATCTAGTGATAGTCATGAGATAGTGAATGTTTTGCATGGTCACACTAATGATATCTCAGATGATGAGTTCAATGTTGATGCACTATCAAATGCCGAAGTAAATTAAGAAGATCTTTTTATTGAGCATTTCACAGGTCACATTGATGAAGACAACGAAGAGGTGATGGTGTTTGGCGAGAATTCTAACAATGTCACTAATTATGAATGTGTTGATGGGCAACTAGCCCCCACAACCAGGTGATCATGCAACCCACTAATCAAAAGTGGATTAATACTAATTGGATTGCCAAATTTCAATAAACAAATGAATGGTCTGTGGATGTCGAGGAACCATCAAATGAATGTTTCTTAAATACGAACATGAAATTTACTAGTAAAAATGAGTTATCTGTCGTTGTGAGGATGTGACACATAGCTAATTCTAAGGTTTGCATTATTGAGTCACCAAATCCCAAATCAATTATTTTAAGTGTAAAGTTGATCCCATAAACTGTTCTTTGTCATTAAGAGAAAACCTTTTTAAGAGTACTGGAATGTGGAGAATATCGAAAGCATATTATCCACATACATGTACGAATGAAGTTCTCATTGTACAACACAAAAACATTAATTGAAAATTGATATCAATTGTGATTAAAAACCCAGGTTTAGCTAACATCGGGTTGAAAATTCCAATCATCCCGTCGATGGTCAAAGATGAATTTGGGTCGAAGATATCATATCCCAAGGTATGGTACTCTAAACAACTAGTGTTGTAGTATTTATTTGGAACACGCGAAGAAGCATTTGAAAACTTCATGCGTCTACTGTCAGCCATGTCAGTATATATCCCTAGTTATGATTTTCCACCGAAAAGAGTAAATGTGGTAACCCACGTAGCAATATTTAGTATCATGTTTTTGGCATTTGGCCATGTCATTGAAAGATTTGTCAATTATCGACCACATATCAATATAGATGCGACACATCTGTATGGAAAAGTGCTTGTAGTGATATCATATGATTCTAATAATAGGATCTATCCGTTGACATTTGGAATTGCAGACACAAAGACTAACGACAGTTGGAACTAGTTTTTGCAGCATCTACGTGATAATGTGACGAAAGATCGAAATGTGTGCCTAATGTTTGATTGTCACAGAGTAATAATAAACGAGCTGGAGAATGTATATTTGCTGGTTTCCATTTGTATCTGAGAAACGATGTTTATTTTGTCCCCCAAAGTACGGATGACTCAACTAGACCAACGTTTAATACATTTTCTCCAACATATTAACTTTCTAAAATTACGTGTGTGCGGCATAACACCTCTACAATTATTGGAAATAAAGTTATAATTTGCAACTACAATATATATCTTTATAAATTTTAAAATTTCAAAAGATTTAATTCAAAATAATTGACAATCTAAAAATTTTATACAAAATATTTAGAGTTTAACAAGTTTAACTACATTAGTTTCAATTTATAATTATTATTCTAATATAATAACTACATTTTAATTGTATTTTTTTATAATATTCATTTTAAAAAATAAAATGAATACATTTAAAAAATAAATTAATTATTATAGAATATTTATAATTATTATTTATCAAAAACTGTTTAATAATAACAAAAAACTTTTAATTTTAAATTCAATAAATAAGTTCAAGTAGTGTACAATAATCGACAATAATAAGAAAATATATTTTTATTATGGTCTCCAAATACTGATATGTAACAACTAAAAAAACACCGACAATACTAGTATTACTTATAGGACAAGACATCTTGTGTTCCTTTGTCCTACGATAATCCGGTACATCTTTATTCTAACAAAGAGATGGATTAAGAAACTAAATTTTGTTTAAAGACAATAAAGAAGTGTGCCTTAAACGCTTTATACTACAATTTGTAATGTGAATTTGGTGAGATATGGATATGAAATCTTTATACTACAATATGTAATGGGAGTTTGGTGAGATATTGATATGAAATCTTTATACTACAATATGTAATGGGAATTTGGTGAGATATTGATATGAAGAGCTATAAAGATCGTGTATTAAATATATATATTGCACTGTTTTTATCCATATCTAACACTATTTCTATGCAGAGATCATGCATACACACAATCTGATATAAAATATAATTAAATATGACAAATCTTTAATTAAAAACAAAATATCTAAATTCAGGTAAGTATAAAATATCACTTAATTTTCTATCTGCAATGAGCATAAAATTTCCAAAACTAGAAACAATAGAATGAAAACAACTAAGGCAATTGAATTTGAATTTAAAAAAGTAGTATAATTCATAATAATATTTGCATGATGTCGATTCCTGTTTAGTAAGTGAGCAATTTGCTCAAGCTGATCAACAATAATCATAGAAGATTGAACATAGGAAGACTCAACAAGTGTTGATCATCCAGAAGGATTCAACTCAAGAGTAGATCAAACAAAATAATTTGTATTCCGATCATGCTTGATATTAAGGTGATCAAAAAAGGCTGGCTGAACCGAATTCCCGTCAAGACCGGTCCAACAAGGACCGTGACCGAGCGGGCATTTCCCCCTTAAAGTCGGTCTCGGATTTTTTCCTCAAAAGTCTGACTAGTACCAGACCGACTTTTATGAAAACCCCACTACTCTCTTCCACTGAGCCACTCTCGTCTTTTCCTTCCTGAGTTACTGTCTTCCATGAAAGCCACTCTCTTCCTTCCGTTCTCTGTGTCTCGTCTTCCACTCTCGGCGTCCCGACGTCTCAATTCTTCTGGTTGTAACAACATCTGTCCGGCGTCCCTATTTCTTGAGGTAACAGTTCTTCTCATCTTCCTTCTTGCGGTCGTCCCTTGAAGAAGCCCAGATGCCCCTCTTCTTGCTCCTTCCCCAATTCCCCTGCTCAAACCATTTTGTGAAGTAATTGCTCTATGTAATTGATGTACTGCACTTGTTGGTTTGCTAACCGAATTTGCAATTGCATTTGCTCTGTGTAATTGCTGGTTTGCTAACCCAATTTGCAATTGCTCTGTGCAATTGCTAGTTTGTTGACCTTAAATTTCGGTCCAAGACCAAGATTGGCCTGAGTCAAGCAAGACTACTCGATCGTTGTTTTCCCAAAGTCAGTCTAGGTCCTCTAGAAGTCAAGACCGAAATCTCAAACTCGGTTTAGGTCCTACTTCCAAGACCGGCACAACCCGCCCATGACCACCCCTACTTGATATCAACAACATTATTTGCTTGAGAGTTGAGGCCACTTCCTCTAAACTTAGCTAGTTTTGAACTTCTAACCAAGAGGGCGGTAATTTTTATTAGGAATAATTATTATTTTTTTGGCAAGATGATTATTTATTATTTTATTATGACTGAGTGACTATTTGGTTCACGTTTGTGTTATTTAGTGAGATAATGTTATTTTTTGGTTATACTGATTTCTTTATGAGATGAAATGTAAAAAATACTCTTCTACTTCTTCTACATTTTTTTTCTTCTCCTTTTAGATACCTGAGATTCCAAAAGTGTTGCTCCATCAATTCTCTAGTTAATTTTTGACAAATTTAGAATATGTGCGGAATACACGAATACTTTGGCTGCAATTCAAAGAAAAAAAAGGTTTACCTAGACCAAAATGGATTTTTTTTTCACTCCAAATATAGCTCATCTGAAAATTAAGTACCAAAATAAAAAGTTTTAAAAACAATTTACCAACCTGTGACTGTCAATCGTGAGTACAATTTATTTCAATCCTAACTGCGACTAACAGTCCCAGGTAGGCAAAAAAAACTCTTACCACGACTCCTAGTCGTGGATGGCGTGAGAATTAAATTTGCAGAACGACTTTACCACATCCCCATCGCCAGAACAACTCCCCCGCGTCCTCCCGATGTGCATCATCATGTGCCTTCAGTCGTGCTCTCAATGTGCCTCTCGTCGTGCCGAGTTTAAAGTTTTGTTTTTTTGCAAATTGTTAAATTTATGTAATTGCTATTTAAGTAGTCTAATCAATTGAATGATCAATTTGTTTTAATTAAAGTGTATTCTTAGATTAATATGTGAAACCCCAATATTTCAGATTTTGGGGCTAATTGTAAAATTAAGTATAATTAGTATTTATAATGTTTGCATGTGGGAAATTGATCAATTTTAGTGTGATTAGGTTGAATTAAAATGCATTATTGGATTAATATGTAAATCCTAATTTTTGGATTTGGGATTAGTTATTAGATTGGATGTAATTGTGTATAATTAGTATTTAGAATGCCTAGATATTGAAAATTGATCAATTTTGGTGTGTGTTTGGTAAATTAAAATGCATTATTTAATTAGTCGTGAAACTCTATTTTTTGGATTTTAGGATAATTACTAAATTGAGTGTAATTAAGTATAATTAGTATTTGGTACAGACAATGGTTTGTGGTCAGGGAAGCTCATTTAGACAGTCGTTTGATTCACATAACGAACATACCAACCTTTCTTTTATATACACATCATATGTCACATATCGCTGCGGATACAATAACCCTCACGACACATACGATGTTGAGTTTCAATTTTCACATCGATCATAAAATTTGGTCAAAATTGCATTGCTATTTTGTTTTTTGCAATTTTGACCGGATTTTATAGTTGATGGGAAAATAAAAACTCAGCAACGTATGTTTCGTTACAACTCTGATTTAATTATCTACATACTATATTCTTTTTTTTAGAGAGATGGTTAAAAAAATACATTCTCAAAATGAGTAGTTTGGTAGCTTTAAACCCTAAGTTTAAAATAATACTTATTTATCAACAATTTTTAAAAATAATATAAAAAATTATAATAGGTATATATTTAAATTAGAACTCTAACGAGACATATAATGTTGAATTTTTTTTTCTTCCATCAATCATAAAATTTGGTCAAAGTTAGTAAAATTGTCAAAAATTAACAACACTATTTTGACAAAATTTTATGATTGATGTGAAAATTGAAACTTAACACCATATGTATCATTAGAGTTCTAATTTAATTATCTACATACTACAATTTTTCTAATTTTTTTTAGAGATGTTTGAAAAAAAATCAAAATGATTATCGGTAGTCTATAACTATTAAATTTAGAACATTACTTATTTTTCAACCATTTAAAAATGGTTAAATACCAAATAGCTACCCGAACATTGGACGTTTTACAAATAGCTACCCGAACTTTGAATTTTCAAAAATTGCTACCTAAACTTTGACATATGGGTCAAATAGTTACCTCCGTTAAATTTTCCGTTAAATATGGACGGAAAATGACATGGCTATAATTTGCACATGATTGGTCCATAATTTTAAAACCTATATTTTTTAAAAATACTAAAAAAATCAGAAAAAATCTTTAAAAAACTGGAAAATTAATCAGAAAAATAATAGTTTGTAATATAAGTTTTGTATTGAAAAATATGAAACAAAATTTTAAAAAACTAATCATTTATTTTTATTTCATAATTTTAATAAAAATATTATATTTAAAACTCTTATTTTTTCTATTAATGTTTCAGTATTTTAAGAATTTTTCTAATTTTTTTAGTATAAAAAAAAACAATAGAGTTTTTAAAATTATGGACCAATCTTGTGCTCACACGTCATTTTCCGTCAATATTTAACGGAAAATTTAACGGAAGTAGCGATTTGCCCCATGTGTCAAAGTTGAGGTAGCTATTTGCACCCTTGTCCAAAGTTTAGGTAGTCGTTATTGAAAGTTCAAAGTTCGGATAACTATTTGTAAAACGTCCAAAGTTCGGGTAGCTATTTGGTATTTAACCCTTTAAAAAATACAATAGATACATAATTAAACAAACGACTTTAAACAAATGTTAATTACTAAAGAACATCAATAAATAAACATGAGAAGTTTAATACATTAATCTAAGAGTTGCTTTAATAAATATATTTGAAGTATATAAAAACATTTGGAATTAACGGTGTAGTGCTAAAACCTTTAATTACTAAGTTGGAGTAGGCTTGTTAAAAAAAAACTAGTTCTAACCAACTGAACCGGATCTAGTCTGGTTTGAACAGGTTCAGTTGAACTAGTTCCAAAACTAAACAATTTTTTTAAGATTAAAGTAAGCCAGTTCAAAACAGAGTATTTGATTATGTTCGAATCGATTCATTTTTTGTACTAGTTTATACTAAAATTCAAATCAACCGGATTTAAACTATACAATTTTTGAACTGACCAAAACAAAACAAACCAAACCGGTTTAACCAATTTGATTAAATAGTACAAAAGAGTATTTTGTATGTGTATTCTGCATAGTTCAATGTTCAAGGACATCTATTTATTGGGTTGGTTATAATTTTTAGATCGATCCAGATCTATTTTTGATTGAACTGGAAAAGTATGAATTTTTCACCATTTTAGATTGAAAATTGGTAAATAGTAAAGTACGAGATCGATTTAATAATTAGTCTCTTTAAAATTAGTAAGATCAATTATATTAAAAACTATTAGAATATTTTAGTTGGTCTACGAATAGAATTTTTCATTTCTATGTGGTCATCCTGAAGAAGACTATAGAATTTGCTACTACATCTTCCAAACTATTACATTGTTTTGTAAATATTATTATTATATTATTAAATATTTAAATAGTCACCATGACTAATGTTGCAAAGAAATAGCCAATACATAAAATGAACAATTACTTGTCTTTTATTTTAATTAAAATTAAAATTTTCAAAGGGCTGTATGTTTAATACTTTTTAAAAATAATATAACTTTTTATAATATAACCAATCCCGTCAATTTTTGTTCAGATTTAATAAACAAACGAATGTAATTTACCAACCAACCTCTAAGAGTACAAATAATAATAAAAAGTACAAATAACAAAAAAGTCAATTTTTTCTTTTGTCACTAATAGATGCTTGATTCATACAAATGAAATAGGGGTTTCAATGTCATTACAATCACTACGCAAAATATTACTAAGTAGAAGTGGGGTCTCTCGACCCATTAACATAAACGCACTCCCAATTTGGCTTGTTTCGCAATCCAATTTGCTCATTCATTTGCGGATCGTCTAACACTCTTCCACTCGATCACTTCTATACCGCTCGTTGACTCTTTTATGTTCTCGCATATCGTCTCGATTCTCCAACGATGTACCTTGTTTTTTAGATGGTTTATGACCACCTCTAGTGCCAATTCCATCCCGAGCATGATGGTGTGTGCTTCCATTGTCGTGGCATCCAATCCTCGTAGCAACCTGTCTGCCCCTTCAACCATTCGGCCATGTTCATTCCTCGCTATTACCCTGATCCCTCCTATCTTGGTTCGGTTACACCATGACGCATCACAATTAATCTTAATCTCACCCGGCTTTGAAGTCCTCCATCACAAAGAAATTCAATAAAATGACCAAAGTTTAGTTTTATTATTATTATTAATCTACACTTTTACCATGGCACTAGGAACTACGATTACTAGTGCTCAGTTCCCAACATCTGGTGTTTCAATTATAAGACAGTCTTGGCCATGTAACTACAGCTGCTGATGAGACAAACACACAGGAAGAATCGGTTTTTACTAATCATAAGGGACGAGAATCCACATTCATCATCATCGCCCTTTAAAAACCAACAATATAAATAAAAGTGACTTGGCAGATAAATTACACAACAGGAGTCAAGAGTGGCTTGTTCTGAAAATGAGCTTCGAGGTTCCCAAGCACCAGATCCGCCATTTCTTTGCGTGTCTCTACCGTCCCGCTCCCAACATGGGGTAGAAGAACCACATTCTCGAGCCCAAACAGCTCTTCGGGCACTTCGGGCTCATTCTCAAACACGTCAAGACCAGCCCCGCCCAGTCTTCCCTCCAATAATGCAGACACGAGTTCAGGCTCATCCACATGAGGGCCTCGTCCAATGTTGATGAGGACGCCCTTCGGGCCAAGTGCATCAATGACCTGGCGGTTGATGATGTGGCGTGTCTGCTCATTTAGGGGGCAGGCCACGACCAAGATGTGGCAGTTGGAAGCTAAGTCGATGAGGTTCGGATAGTACTTGTAGTTGCACTTGGTCTTCTCTGTTCGGGAGTAGTAGCTGATTGGGCAGTTGAATGCTTCAGCTCTCTTGGCTATTGCAGTGCCAATCCTGCCCAAACCGATGATGCCCACTGTTTTTCCAGAGAACTGTTTGGGAGGGAAAAAATGAATCACATTGTAAAAATTTGAACATGAACAGTTAGAACATTATGTTGGGAAATGTTGATTCAACTAATAAAAGTTCCTGCACAACAATTTAACAGCTTAGCTTAAGAACCCGCTAACATTTCTAACAACTGTCATTTTAGATTTAAGTATAGCCATGCATGCAGAGCACTGAAAACATAATAACATATGAATCACATCGTCTTTCCAAATGAAAGGCTCCAGTATATTACTATGACATGACTATCTTAGTATCTTCTACCCTAAAAGCCAATGAATATTTGAGAATAGGCATGTTTATGGGAAGGCTGGAAGCACGAATCAAGATGAGTAAACATTAGGAGAATCTGATGCAGTCAGTGTGTATGTGGAAGATTGGAAATCAACCACAAAATGTCTCCCCAAAAGAACCATCAATATGGAGCTGTGGTAAAGATGAAAAGCCTCATCCATATAATGTGAATATACAAGTGCATTGCTAACAAGAGGAATGCAAATCTATGTCATTATGCTGTCCAGATTATTGACAATGAATATAAGCAAAGGAAATTATCTGAAATAAGTGCCTGCTGTGATACCCAGATTATGAAAGATAAAGAAGATATTGGGAAACCAGATCTCATTTTATCCAGACTCCACTAAATAAATACACAGCAAAATGAAAATAAAAGACGAATTTCTTCACCTTGTTTTAGCGTTCAGACAATTTAATCAAAAATAGTACTTACAGGCAAGATATGATTGAGAAACAAACGTAATATGAGAACATGCATAAGCAGTTCTGCATCAGATCCATGACCTTGCCGGCGATAATACTAAATAAAAATTGAAAAGAACCTATCCTTGGGGACACTTCTCTAAAGCCCTTATTTATCGCCAAAGCATTACACTCTAATGTAGCACAGAAAAGAAGGAATTCTTCATCAAACAAAATCGAGCCATGTATCAGTTATCTCTATTGTCTTGTTCATTAGAGATTCAGAATCACACAATATAAGAGAAAAAACAGATAATCCAATGAAAGTAGTAACTCTGCAGCTCCAATCCAATCAACCAGCAACTTTGCCAAAGACCTAACATCCCTACATTGAGCAACTACTCAAATTGCCCAACTAAACAACAAGAAAGATTTTTTCAGTCGACACCAGGACTGGACTTGCAAGTAGAAACCACATCACCAGTTAGTCAACTCCACCATGCAATCAAGTAAAAAGATAACTAACTGTAGGGCATCTACACTTCAGAAATCCGACAATTGGTTTGATATAGAAGATATGGATTCAATTTCAGATGAAGGAACAGCAATTGGAAGAGCTGAAGCTCATTAAGGAAAAAGAACCCAAGAAGGAGAAGGAAGTCAAACCTTGGTGGTCAACCTATAATCGCCCTTTTTCTTCCAGTTCCCATTCCTAACGTACCGATCACTCTCACAGATCCTTCGAAGCACCGCCAAGCAGAGCCCGATCGCCAAGTCTGCCACGTCATCGGTTAGCACGTCCGGGGTGTTGGTGACTCTAATCCCTTTCTCCTTGCACTTAGCCAAGTCGATCTTATCGAGGCCGACGCTGTTGCTGGACACGATCTCGAGCATCGGCAGCGCCTCGATGAGCGCTGCATCAGCTCCGGCGGACGCGTTTCCGACGACTGCGCGGATGGAGTGCGCGTGCTCCTTGAGAAACTGCGAACTCTGCTGGACCTGCCAGAATTTAAAGACGTTGTATCGCTTCTCGAGCTCCTCCTCGAGGTATGAACCCACCGGACAGGCCAAGAGAAGACCGATCGACTCCATTGCTGATCGATTGATAGAATTATGGTGAGCAGAGGAAGGACGACGCTGCGGTTTTGAGTCTGCAGAGAGTCTCCTCTTCTATGTGTGGTTCAAGTGCTGGAAATGGGAGTATTCATTTGGGTGGTTGTGGCTCTCGGTGGCGCGTGTAAAACAGATGCGACATAAGAACGGTGTCTGTTATCTGATTTCCATGGGCCCACTAGAACTGCCTACTCGGCCCAATATCTGTTTTCCTTAAGTAAATATATATGCAAAACGAAACCTAAAATTGTAACCATAGGATCATCCAGATCTAGTCACCATCATAATACTTGAAATAGTTTAATTGGTACATTAAAAAAAGTATATAGTTAAGATACTATTTTTTTTTTTGTCATTATTAACATATGTGAGTTCTATCGTCCTCTACCACATTTGAGAACAACCAGCGCTTTGCACTGACCTCGTCAATGTGTCCCACCGACAGCACTAAAGTTGAGAGGTCGGTTTTTCGGACACAAGTTGACCATTTCTCAAGAACACTTGGGGAATCGAATCCGTAACCCTAGAGTCAAATCAATTAGGAGTCAAATTAGAGTGAAATAAATATTTTGAGAGAGAATGCATCAAAGAAGCTTTACCGAGAATTTCTCTTAACCTCTCAAAAGATCACCATGAATAGAACCAATCATCAAAACCCCTTTCACAAATTTTAATGTTATTTTTCTTTTCTTCCAAATAAAAAAATACTAATTAATCGTCCCAAGCAAAAAATCAACTTCCCAAACATGCAATTCACGTTCCCAAATCCTAATCCAAACATAAAAAACCAATTGAAGAAGAACAAAAACCAACCAACCCTGTATCATCACCATCCTCAATAGGAAGGTTCCATTTCTGTTTTTCTTCGCCCTCTTCATTTTTGGAACCAAGCAAGAGTCATGGTCCAAGAAATGGAACAAGAACAGGACAGCAGCTACAAATCGCGCTTCTTTAATTTCATTGGAATGCATGAGAATGATCCAAGACATAACAAGACCGTGAAGGATAATCAGAGTTTGAACATAGATTATTCAGCAGATGATCCCGCAAATGACCCACCCTCAGAGAAGCCTCAAGAACAACCACAACCACAACAAACAAATGGGTCTCTGCACAGATCCAATGATAAGAAGGCAAAGTCACATAAAGACGAAGTCAAGGAAAAGCACATACCATCAGGTAAATTGATTTCTTTCTGTTTCATTTGGTAGAGAGAAATAAAAAAATGTAGCGAAACAAGATATAAGCCTTAATTTGGTTACAGATATGGATCTAATGAAGGAAAAGTTTGCAAAGTTGTTATTGGGTGAAGACATGTCGGGTGGTGGAAAAGGTGTTTCTTCAGCTTTGGCACTATCAAATGCAATCACGAATCTTGCTGGTATGTTAATAATACTCTGCTTAGTTTAGAAACATGATATGCAGAAACGTGACGGCCAAGAAATTACGTTTGTTATGTCTCATTGCAGCTTCGGTCTTCGGTGAACAAAGACGGCTAGAGCCAATGCAGCCGGAAGGGAAAGAAAGGTGGAAGAAGGAAATTGGGTGGCTTTTATCCGTAACAGATTATATTGTTGAGCTTGTACCCACAAAACAGAAAATGAATGGAGTTATGGTGGAGGTGACGATCAGTATTTCCATTCATTTTATTTAGGTTAATTACCGAATCACCTATCGAGTTTTTTTTGCAAACACTACATACTCCTTCCTTCACCTTTTCATCGAATGTGAAGGATTTTGTTTAAAAACACACAAATGCTCTTATCCTAAACAAAAAGGGAAACTTCATGATGAAAACTTAAATTATGCACTTCAACTACTATTTTTTTAAGTTTTTCTGTAATTTATCAAAAGCTTGAATTTTTTACCACTTTTGATTCGGATTTGGATGGATTGTAATTCTATCAGTGGATCTTTCATTGAATAGGTGATGACAACAAAGCAACGGACCGATCTTCAGATGAATATCCCAGCGCTAAAAAAGCTTGACACTATGCTAGTTGTAAGTAAGATTTAAGCTTATATGCATCTTGATGAGCTCGACTGTATGTTAATTGAACTCATTTTGTGTAGGATTGTCTGGATAACTTCAAAGACCAGAAAGAATTCTACTATGCCTCGAAAGATGCCGATGAGAAAAAGCGGAAAGACGATAAATGGTGGCTACCTACAGTTAAAGTACCTTCAGAAGGACTATCGGAAAGTACAAGAAAATGGTTGCAAGTCCAGAAAGACTCTGTGAATCAAGTCCTCAAGGCAGCCATGGCTATCAATGCTCAAGTCCTGTCTGAAGTGGAGATTCCTGAGAACTACATTGAGTCCCTACCAAAGGTAAGTGAAAGAATACAAGTTTAGAAAGTCTATACTATACCACGACATTTATGGATTCACAAATTTATTGAACACAACTGATTGGTTTCCAAATATATTATTCTGTGGGTAGAATGGAAGAGAAAGTCTAGGAGATTTGATATATCGGAGCATAACAGTTGATCACTTTGACCCCGGCCAACTCCTCTCTACCATGGATTTATCGAATGAGCACAAGATCTTAGATCTCAAGAACAGGATTGAGGCTTCGATTATAATATGGAAGAGGAAAATGAACCAGAAAGATGGCAAGTCTTCTTGGAGTTCAGGTGTAAGCTTGGAGAAGAGAGAACTTTTTGAGGATAGAGCAGAGACGATATTACTACTACTCAAGCACCGATTTCCTGGACTTCCTCAGTCCTCATTAGACATCAGCAAGATCCAATTCAACCAGGTAATCAAATGTTTGTGGACTTGTTGCAGCAAATCCCCGTGATTTGGGTGCGCCACCAAGTAATCAATGTGCTTTTTTGTTGGATTATTTTTGTGTCAAATTTAGTATATTTCTTGTTTGCTTGGTATTTTAACTTCAAAATGCATTATTTGATAAATAGTATGATAATTTGGTCCAAATTGCCTCTTTTCAGGATGTAGGGCAAGCCATACTAGAAAGCTACTCAAGGATCCTTGAGAGCTTAGCCTATACAGTACTTTCAAGAATCGAAGATGTCCTCAATGCGGACCATCTTGCAAAGAACCCTCCACCAAAAGTAAAAATGAACACCACAAGAAGTGTCTCCCCAATTACAACACAAGATGACTCAACAAGTGATGGTGCACTGACACTCTCCGATTTCATGGGATGGAATTTTGATCAAGCAGATGTGGATTCAAAGGACTCTGATCACACAATAAAAAATCTTGATGGGAAGGAAAAAACAGACACTACCCCAACGACGACGCTCTCTTATATACAGAAGATTGAGGCTGGTGTCAGAAGCCCGACTGCACGAGATTAGTCACCATTAGACTGAAGAGGAAGAGATTAGGAAATAGAATACACTTATATATACATCGATTTCAATACCCATTTGATTTATGAGTTTGTGATACTACATTGTGAATTGTTCTTCTGATTATGTACATATGGTAAATCATCTTGTATTATCATGGCTTTGTAATTTGTATTATGATGGATGCTAACTTAAAAAAAAAACTTTTAGACTATCATTTTACATTTGATTTCCTTGTAAGAACAAGTATTTTATGACACAATACAGATAATGATATTGTTTGGTAACACAATAAAGATCAAAACCGAAGCATTAGACTTTATCAGACAATGAAGTCCTTTTTCAACTATGCCAAACATGATTACCAATACATATACTTTACCAACTCAGAGTTTGTCATGCGTAGTTTTTGAAATGAACAAAGTTAAGTAAAGAGCATACACATACCTGAAGAAGATTCGCAGGCAGATATATCATAATCAACAAAATTTACATAATAGAAACGGATTGCAACCAAACCGAACGAACATGCATAAAGAGGATTAAGGTTGCCGATGCAAAAAAAAAACGATTTCCTTGCAAACATTTACTACACTTTTGCCATAAATAATTAAACTTCATATTCAAATAAGAATACTAAAAGCCATGTTTACGGGATTTATCCCTTAAACAGAAGGACAATAATTTCTTTATTTCACTATTAACCATTTTTTTCATCTCGAATTGTCAAATTTTGGATTTGCAGCCTTTTGTCAGTCCGTAAGGTCGTCTAAGTTGGAAGATTAAATTTGAGGTTCTTAGATCCATAGAAATGTTGTAAATTTCTTCAAGAGAGTAAATTAAGTTGCAACTTCAATATAAAAGTTCAAATTTCAGAGTCAATCAAACCAACTCAAGAATGTGACCATTCAAGACTTGTGGCATTTGTTATACAGTTTGTGTTCTTGTTACGACTCAAATGATCAGTATAGCTAGTACTATGAGTCAAACGAGTCAACTGTTAAATTTGGCATATCAGGTTAGGTCGAATAATTAGGATTCATGTAATTCACTCTATACAGATAGAAGGGCGTGGAGAAACTTCAAGAAATATGAATGGAAAATACAAGTTTTCTATATCATCTGGAGCGAAATCATCCATATCATCTCCGATGAGGGAATACAATCTAACATTCATCTGATGATGGTCGATGGAGTTGTTTAGCGATCCTTGGTCGTGGCTAAGCCCCTGGTCGCAACATGCAATGTAGAAAAACATGATACACAAATTAAGGATTCCTGTTTTAGGCTCCTTGTTTTACGGATCATACTTCCTTATATCTAGTTACTATGTCTCTTAATGTATCTATATAAACTAGATGTAACCTACAAATAAATACATGAGAATATATGAGTTATACTACAAACGTGTGTTTTTAAGTTCAATATGGTATAAGAGCTGAGTTTTTTGATCAAATACTTCAAGCAGTCACCATCTACTGTACCTACCTGGACGGGTCATGTCAGAATTCGATGGGAGCATTAGCTCAGGCCAGGAACCAGCCACAACCGGTAAGCCTCAGTTACAAATAGGGATACAACAATTACTCACTTTGTGATCGACTCATGCAAATGACCATCAGAGGAAGGGGCAAACTGAGTCACATAACCGGGATTCCAGCTGCACCTGCAAGAGGAACAGAAGAGCTTACACAATGGCAACAAACCAACCTTATTGTATGTTCTTGGATGTTAGACAACATGGAACGTGAAGTCGTGGCAAATTACTGTGAGTATTCCACAGCCAAAGACATGTGGAATGGACTTGCAGGAACAAACAACAAGAAACGTGATGGTTTTCAAATTTACGATCTCACACTAAAAGCGAACAACATGAAGAGAGGAACCGACATCGTGAAACTATATTTCAGTAACCTTCAACAAATTTGTAAAGAAATTGAAATACGAGAACCAAATTCAATGGAGCATCTGAAAGACATTGTGATATTCAATACTATCAAATCAGAATCGAAGTTATACAAGTTTCTTGCAAGTGTAGGAGACGAATTCGACTCCGAGAAGAGGGACTTACTGAAGAGTTACCCTAAACCTACACCCGGGGAATCTTACTCGGTAATTCAGACCGAGAGAGACCGGAGACGTGTCATAAAGGGTTCATATACTGGACCATCATCGGCTTCAGCCTCAGGAATCAAGGCGGGATTGACCGTGAAACCTCTAGGTGGACCATTCGGACCAAGTGGAGCGCTGGTGTCTCTGGCAACTCTACAATCGAATCGTACAGGGGCTTGCTGCTACCAGACCCCACTTGGATTATGGAAGAGGATCGGGAGGTACTTCGTCATTGCGTGGTGGCAACGGCGGAAGAGACTGAAGCAAATTGAAGTGCCTACACTGTGGAAATTTTCGCCACAGTAGAGAAGAATGCTTCCAGCTCGTAGGTTACCCGGAGGGATGGAGGTTAAATCACAAGACGGGACCGAGAGAGGAACCAAAAACATCGGAGGAGGCCGGAAGCGGGGGGCAGCAGACTTCGGTGTGAAGGCCTCGTCGGGGGAAGGAGGCGGAAGTAACTAAGACAGCATCAGGGACTCCCGTGCAAATGCTCAACATGGATTAGGTATTAGGGTTTGTAACAAAGTTCCTAATTACCAATTCGGTCCTTGTACTTCCAGCAGGTGGTGGAAATGACCCAAAAGTTTCGACACTGATTCAAGCAAGTCCATAACAAATATAGCAGGTGGAATAAAAGCAAGGAGCAAAAATTGGCTTTTGGATTTGGGGGCTACGAACACGATGACGTTTGATAAGAATGATTTATTAGGAAAAACCAATCGTACTCGACCATCTATTCAAAGAGCGAATGACGAATTATCAACGATTTCTAGAGCGGGGTCGATAGAGATCTCGTCATCATTAAAACTGAATAATTGTCTATATGTTCATGAACTCTCACAACATGTTAGTGTTCCCTTCACACTAATACTTTCGCCATGTATTTTTGGTTGCTCTGTCTATGTTCATGTACCAAAATCCGACTGTTCTAAACTCGATCCGTGCACAGTCAAATGTGTCTTTGTAGGATACAAAATTCATCAAAAGGGATATTGTTGTTATGATTCATCCACCCATCGTTTATATACAACGATGAATTGTAACTTTCTCGAAACAGAATTTTACTACTCCATCCAACATACTGGTCAGGGGAGAACCAATCAGACCCACTAAGTTGGGTGTTAAATCTCACATGGTCTGAAACGGTTCAAACAGAGTTAGTAGGCAGAACCAGATAGCTACCTCCAAACATAGTACAATCTGACTAGGAAAACGCTGGTATCACACTCACCCCCAATTAATACTCCTTAGGTAAGTACTCCAAATCTCAGAAAATGATTCCACTGGTTACTCTGGTGAAAATGGTACAGGAGAAAGAGAGCAAGGGGATACAAATGCACCAGAAATATATGTACTACCACCCAGATCAACTCGGGGAGAACCACCAACCCAGTTTGAATCGGAGTGTGTGCCAAAGAAAACAAGATACCCATTCACTAATCTGGCAAAAAGGGGCATGTCACAAGTTGCTCAAGCATTCTCCACATCAATTTATTTAGTAGATCTACCAAGGCACGTTCATGAGGCCTAAACCAAATAAGAACGACGCCAAGCAATGAACGCAGAAATGGAAGCACTGGAGAATAATGAAACATGGGAGAAATGTATACTCTCACCTGAGAAGAAGCCGGTGGTATGCAGGTGGGTATTCACGAGAAAACACAAGGAAGATGGGTCGATCGAGAGATATAAAGCGAGACTAGTAGCCAAAGGGTATACTCAGACCTATAGAGTTGATTACTCAGAGACATTCTCGCCAGTAACGAAGATTCATACTATCAGGGTGTTGTTTTCCACAACAGCAAATAGAGATTAACCGTTGCACCAATTTGATTTGAAGAATGTCTTCCTCCATGGAAAACTTGTAGAAGAAGTGTAAATGGAAGCACCTCTAGGGATGCCAGGAAAATTTGAAAGGGGAGAAGTATGTCGATTAAAAAAGGCATTATATGGGTTGAAACAATATCCTAGAGCTTGGTTTGGGAGGTTCACCACGGTAACGAAGAAGTACGACTACACGCAGAGCAATGTTGATCATACGTTGTTCCTAAAGAAGAAGAACAGGAAGGTAACATGCTTGATCATTTATGTTGATGATATGATAATCACAGGTGATGATCCAGATGAGATAAATCAACTGAGAATTTGTTTTTTGAAGAATTTGAAATGAAAGACTTGGGTAATCTTAAGTATTTTTTGGGAATTGAGGTACTTCTGTCAAAAAGGGGTATTTTTATCTCTTAACGAAAGTATATCCTAGATCTACTAGTGGAGACGGGAATGACACTGTAAACTTGTTGATACTACAATTGTCGTTATCATGGATTACAATCAGCAAAGAAATGAGACCATCATATCAAGGACGATACTAACACCTAGTGGGAAGGTTGATTTATCTAGCACACACCCGACCCGATGTGGCCTACTCAGTAGGGGTTCTTAGTCAATTTATGCATCAACCCCAAGAGGAGCACATGGAAGCAGACATGCGACTTATAAGGTATCTAAAGGGTGCACCAGGAAGAGAGATCCTATTTCAAAATAATGGACACCTTGAGCTCAAAGCATATACAGACGCAGACTGAGCAGGAAGAAAGATGGATAGAAGATCAACTTTTGGATATTTCACATTTGTGGGAGTGAATCTAGTGACTTCGAAGAGCAAGAAGCATAAGGTGGTATCCCTCCCCATTGCTGAATCCAAGTTTAGAGGATGTTGAGATTGCTAGACACTTCATCAATGAAAAGTTAGAAGAAGATGTGGTAACTCTCCCATATGTACGGTAAAATGATCAACTTGTTGATGTACTAACAAAAGCAGTTAATGGAAAATCATTTGAAGAAGTGTGGTTCAAGCTAAATGTGTGCGATCACACAATTCAGCTTGAGGGGGAATGTAGGAAAACATGATACACAAATTAAGAATTCTTGTTTTAGGGTCCTTGTTTTAAGGATCATACTTCCTTATATCTAGTTACTATGTCTCCTAATGTATCTATATAAACTAGATGTAACCTAAAAATAAATACATGAGAATATATGAGTTATACTACATACCTGTGTTTTTAAGTTCAATATGCAACCCTTTGTCACACCTACGTGCAACCCTTGATATCAGAACTAGTTTAAGCTTGGGGAGTGCCCGTAAGGTGTTTGATGAAATAACTGAGAGGAGTGCTCACAACGTCTTCGATGAAATAACTGAAAAGGATGATCTTCAACTCTTAGTTGCAACTACCTCCAGCATAGATACCACATTTTTTCGTTAGTCTACCAACAGGTCGTGACGTGGTTTCTAGGTTTGGTTCAATTGCAAATGTCAACAAGATGGACAGGTGTTTCCTGGAGCTTCGGGTTGATGGTACAAATGCATGCCAGACCTTCCAGAGGGTTATTGAGAATGCAAATGTCATCATGACTACCTATGAGGACCCAATGACGATTGATGAAATTGTTTGGCGACCCTACCTAATAGCTAAGCCCTTGGTCACAGTCACTTACATACCTTGATTTCAACCCTAACAGAAGCTTGGGAAGTGCTCACAAGGTGTTCGATGGAATGATTTAGAAGAGTACCACAAGGTGTTCGATGAAATGTCTGAGAGGGATATGTTCTCCAATCCTTTGTTGAAGCTACCTCCACGTAAGACACCACAGTGGGAAAAGAAGTGGAAGCATCTAATATGCGTTGTTACTGTTAAGCGAAAACTCACTGACGTTGGTGCCATGATTAAGACGACCATTAAGCAGAGCTCTGACCAACATTTTGAATTGTCCAATGTATCCTTCAAAGAACTATTTAGGGGATCTTATTATGAAAGTTGAGCGCTCACCTGGTGGGTTGGGTAAAATTTCCACTCATATTGATATCTCTATTCACATGTTATTGTTGATGCTCATGACTATGGAGTGCATGGCTTCATTGTACAGCTCAGGAGCTTGGATGACCACGTGCCTCTCCCAGGAATAACTATTGATGACATTAGAATGAACTTTGGAAGTGAAGTCATTGCTCTGATAGTGCACCTAAAGCAACCAAACTCTTAGAGTGGAAGTGTTCTTGTTACAGATGACATGGTTCCTCCGTGGACAGTAGTCACAGGACACCTAATTGGAATTAATAAATTCCTCCCTAAGCAAAAATTGGTTCCACAAGTTGATTTGGCAAAGGCAACATTTAGGGAACCGACTAAACGGGACCAGTGTGTTTGTAATGTGATGGATTATGGAGGAAAATTGTGCCTTCGAACCGTGCTACAGTCGCTTTGAACTATAGAGCAGACCGAGCATCAATTAGAGAATATTTCCTCTCCATTGCTAATTCTTCATGTTGAAGCTAACAAAAAGACTAATACATGTAAGCAAAAGTTTGTATAAGAAAGTTGTTATTGTTCCTGTGAAGAACGTTCTTGAAGCTTTCAACATCCAAAACCCTATTTGGATGAGGAAGCCCAAGGAGATCACAAAGGAGGAGTACACAACCTTCTACAGGAGCCTTACAAAGGTCGGGGAAAATAACTTGAGTGTGAAGCACTTCTCGATGGAGGATGAACTCGAGATCAAGATTTTCCTCTTTATGCCCAAGAGGGATCTGCAATACTTTCCTATAATTGAATATCCTAATATACTGTGGACACTATTCGAGGTGGGTTCAAAGGTTGTTAAAGGAAAAGGCAATGGAAGGAGCAACACAAATGTGGTAGTGACTCCGGACAATGATGGGGTGAGAGAGGCGCGTCACCAGATGTCGACCTTGAGAAAAAAGTTGATATTCCCAGAATCAATTGGCAAGAGGTCAACGATTACGTGAGTTTCTTTGGAATTTTACGTGCCAAATGATCAGTAATTCAGTATAGCTAGTAGTATGAATCAGTTGGGTCAAGTATCAGTTAGACATATCGAGTCGGGTTGAATAATTAGGACCCATGGATACCACCAAAGAGACCAACGAGCCGCTTACCGGAATTTGGGACCAGATCAGAGCCGACATCAAATGGAACTGGCTTGCCAGCCAACAAATCGTGGCTGCCAACAACCACCATAAAAAATCGTTCAAGCGAACCCAAGAGACGGTTGAATAACTAAAGTCGATGATAATCGTACTAAGAAATATGTGGGGTCACCGACCACACCTACTACGAGGACATACATATCGACATCCAGGTCAAGGACATCCAAAGTGAAATCCTCCTTATCATCTCTGACGAGTTTATCCAGACCGACATCGACCTGATGTTGATCGATGGAGCTATTCGGCGACCCTACGTCGTGGCTAAGCCCCTAATCACAACCTACAACCATTGTTCACAACCACATGCATCTTTGATATCAATACTAGTGGAAATTTGAGGAGTGCTTGCAAGAAATGACTGAGAAGAGTACCCACAACGTCTTCGATGAAAAGACTGAGAGGGATGTAGTCTCCAACTCTCGGTTGCATCTACCTCTAGCTAAGCCACCCTCCCTTTCGTTGGTCTACCATTAGTTTGCGACGTGGTTTCTGATATTGGTCCAACTACGAGTGTCAACAAGATGGACATATGTTTCCTGGAGTGTCGGTTGATGGTGAGGATGCATACCACACCTTCTAGAGGGTTATTGAGAATTCAAATGTCATCATGGCTACCTATGAGGACCCACTTCTCCTACGCAATTATCAGAACATTTAAATTTCATCTGAATAGCCAATAAAAAAACCAAGTGATGCCCAGTTTCTATCTGATTTCAAGGTATTGAGGTACTTTAGGAAAGATGGAAAAAATGTTAGGGAAGCTCATGAGAAGTTGAAGGTTTGAAGTGTTAATGTCCTTCACTGCTACTACAGTCATGGAGAAGATAATGAACACCATCAAAGCACAACTATTGGATTCTTCAACATGATTAACACGTCACATTTCCTAACCACTTCCAAGTCAATGTAGCATTTAAACATGACTTGACTTTTGGAAGCTTAGTGCCACTTTTGCTACAAGAACTGAGGGTAATAATGGTCTTCTGAGGGTAATAGTAGTCTTGTGGTCGATAATAGGACCAATTCTATGGTTGAACCTTCTTAGAGAAGTAAAGAAACTATGAAAGAATCTTTTCCTAACAACCAAACTGGAGATTTTGTGCAACCGGATGCTCAGACCAAGGGGCTATGCAGTACTAACTTATAATTGAAGATACTAATACATTGAGAACATTATTTGAGGTGGGTTCAAAGGCTGCTAGAGGACGAGACCATGGAAAGAACAACACAAAGGTGGTGGTGACTCCGGATAGTGGTGGGGTGAGAGAGGTGTATCACTATATGCCGACTTGAGGAAAAGGTTGTTGTTTAGGCGGGGTGAAAAGTTATGGGCCAAATGATCAGTATAGCAAGTAGTAGGGGTGATAAAAAAAAGTCTGTTGGACCGAATTGTCGACAAGACCGGCCCGACTAAGACCGATTTCGAGCGGGCATTTTTTTTCTTCAAGGTCGGACTCTGTCTCGGTCTCAAAATTTTTTCCCGAAAGCCCGATTATGACTGGCCCAGACCGAATTTACTATGCAAACCCTAAAAACCAGTGATGTATGTTTGGAACTATGGGAGAAAATGAACTTTGTTTAGAACTTTGTATGTTTGTTATTTGGTTAATTTGTTACTTTGATTTGTACTTTGTATGTTTGTTACTTTTATTCCAATTATGTTTGTATTTGGACAAATTCAATTTTGTTTTGGGACCAGATTCGGTCCAGGACTGAGACCGGCCCGAGTCAAGAAAGACCGACTCGGGCGGACATTTTTGGTTGAGGTCGGTCTCGGTCCTCCAGAAGGCAAGACAAAAATTTCGGTTTCGGTCTTGCCTTCAGGACCGGTCCGGCCCGCCCATGATCAACCCTAACTAGTAGTATGATTCAGTTGGGTCGAGTTGAATAAATAAGATCCATGTAATTAACCCTATATAGATAAAATGGCATATAGAACCTTCATGAAATATAAATGAAAAAATCTAAGTTTTCTACCTCTCTTGTATCTTCTCTCCCTATTTATCCTCTTATCTTCCCCTTCACGTGTTACACATTGAACTTTTCGTTGTCCCGGTTTTAATCCTGAAATAATAACATGTGAAAAAAGTTTGAAAATTATCCAATGTGTTCCTACAAAACTTTCGTTACATCAACATTTTGTTTGCATTGATCAACGTACAAATGTACCATCTAATAATTATTCATTAAAAAAAATGTTAAAAGCACTTTTTTTAATTTATAAAATTAACTGAATATTTTTCAGTATCATAATTAATTAAACTCTAATAAATTATACTACTGTTATAATTGAACATTGTTTCGATTGTTGATTGGGACCCCAAGTAGGGAGTCCCTGGTATGGGTCCCCACCCTAACCAGCGCGCGACTAATGGATCCCACTTGAGTCTCAATTCGAGACCTAATTGATTGATTCTGATTGGGTGGTCAGTCTAGGTCAAGATCTAGACCTGAGACCCCTTGATTGGGGCTCAATCGAGCTCCAATTGAACCAAGATTCAATTGTAACATTTGTTATTAAGAATTAAATTGTTAGTTTTTTAAAGTTTTCTGTTATTTTTACAATTTTTAAAAATTTATTATATTAAAGTTGAATTCACGGAGGGACAAAATTAAACTTTGACCAAACCTGAGTGAAAAAAAAATCTTACTATACTTTAAGTAGAAAACTCAAAATGTGATGAATGTTTTATTTTACCCTAAACATATTAAACAACATCGACATATTTGAGAAGTGGTCAACGAAAAATTGTGCGACTGTGGAAAAGGTAAGGGTGCATTACTCCTACACCTACTCTATAAACTTAAGATGCAAACTTTGGGAGTCAAAATGCAAAATCACGTAATTATCAAATGCAATTGCAATATTCCGAAGTTCTTCTGATCCCTTTTATCTTCTCCTCCATTGCTTCCCTCGGTTAGTCTATCCTTCTCTCAGTGAGATAGAACTTAGAACGGAGATGTCTCTCTCCTCCAGTCTCCTCCACTCCTTTAGCTCCCTCAAGCTCTCCGCTTCCTCCTCCGCCTTCACCAATGGCGGAACCTCCATCCTCCTTCCCACCACCAACCTCCCACGTGCTCACACGCCACTTTCCTTCGTCCCCTCAATCAGGGCCATGAAGACGATGCAGGGCCGCGTGGTGTGCGCCACCAACGACAAGACCGTCGCCGTCGAGGTAGTCAGGCTCGCCAAGCATCCCAAGTACCACCGTCGCGTGAGGATAAAGAAGAAGTTCCAGGCCCACGACCCCGATAACCAGTTCAAGGTCGGCGACATCGTCCAGCTCGAGAAGAGCCGTCCCATTAGCAAGACCAAGGCTTTTGTCGCCATTCCTGTTCCGGAGAGGAAGCGCCCAGGTGGTGCGTCCGAGCTTGGGATTCCGTTGGAGTCGCAGCAGCAGCAGCAACCGGCGGTTTGATCAATTGATATGAGATTGAGTCTTGTTATAGTGATGTTTTTTGATTTTGCAATCTTGAGCAAACCCTAATCTGTTCGTTGATTTCTGTTTAAAAGTTGTGTTTTGTATGGGATTGTGCAATCCAAACTTGTTGAATTATGAGATTTTTCTTCTAACATTCTCCGTTAGTCCATGCCAGACATATATGCATATTTTGAGGAAATTAAAGTATGATAAATACATAATGTGATTCTTAAATTTCAGTATACTTAATTTCTAGTTAGGGCTCGCAATTAGGTATGTTCATGAAGTGATTCGACTGCTCCGCGAATCGATTCTGAACTGAACTAGAACTGATATGGTTAAAACCGGTTCAAATTCGATCTGAACTAGTTTGATCCTGTTTTTCAAAAAAGAAAAACAATACTTAATTTTGGTTCAATCAAAAACAGATCTGATTGGGTTTATAAACAGAACTGTCCCAATAAATATATGTCCTTGAACATTCAATTACGTAAAATACACACAAAATATTCATATGTACTATTTAATTAATTAGGTAAGACGAGTTTGTTTTGTTTTGTTTTGGTTGGTTCAAAAAATGTACATGTTTAATTTGATTTGAATTGAATTTTTAGTATAAACTAGTGAAAAAAATGAGTCGATTTGAACAAGTTCAAACTGAATTGAATACAGTTTTTTGAATTGACTTACTTTAATCTTAAATAACTGGTTTAGTTTTGGAACTAGTTCGTCTGAACTGACTCAAAACAGTACCCACAATCGGACTAAATCTGGTTCAGTTCGGTCGAACCAAATTTATTTTTTGAACAAGCATATCCACAATTGTGTGGTTAAAATCTAAAAATTGTGATTGATTTACTATTTTTTATATGGATAGTTGTATGACGCACTTATATTAATACAAATTTTATATATCATGATTACGATATGGATAGTTTGATTTATATGGATAATTATATAGGATTGAATATCACATTGTCCTCTAATATTAGACTACGTTTCAACTTTCCCCCTTAAAGACAAATCGTGAAATTTCTTTCCATCATATTTAGTCAAAGTTTGAGTTTGCCCTTTCCGACAACTTTTCTATCTAGATATAACGTACTAAGTTTTGAAAATTATAAAAATAACATAAAAAATTCAAAAATGTCACAATTGTTAACATTTCTAAACTTTTTTAAATGATACAATTAACTTCTGATTCGATCAGGACTCGATTGTGGCTCGAGTTTGGGTCTTGCTCAGACTGACCCACGTTAGTGAGTGATTAGGTCTAGGTTAAGACCCAAACCTGAGCCCCCTCAAGTTTCAATCAAATCATGACTCAATTGTAACATTTAAAAAGTTTGGAAAGATTAAATTGTGATATTTTTAAAGTTTTGTTTGTTTACAATTTTTAAAACTTAGTCTATTAAACCGTGATGGAAAAGTTGATGGGGCCAAAGTTGAACTATGGTCAAATACGAGGAAGAGAAATTTTGACGATTTAAATTTTAAGAGGGAAAACTTGAAATTTAGTCAAATACAATGTCGTATGTTACCCATATATATAAGAAGTGTACGAATAAATTTGAAATAAACTTGATTGTGTTGAAATTAATGTGCTTTATAAGTTATTTTATCACCCAAAAAATCAAATTTTGATTTGCACGCACTATAGTAAATATATGAGTACTTTGAATATTATATATGAGTATATAAGTAAACCCATAGTTAATTATCATGGTTATGAATACAATTATGGTATTAAATTTTGTATTTATAATGGTTATTGTTATTGTTATCATATATTGTTATAAAAATATGGTGCAATTATAATATTTGTCATACCCGCACAATTGTCAACCCTAATTATAATAAGGAATTCTAGATGAGGTAAAGATTAAATTGTAATAGACTACAATTTTAATTTTTCAATGGGGAATAATGAAAAATTTTAGAAACTTAGGAGGCAACTCAAACATGGTTTCATTATGAGGTATTAGCGAAGTGGAACATTCGATACTGTCTTATTAAATAGATTCATCCGCAGCAGCCAAAGTATGATATTTGCATGTGTGCTTTTATCGCGTGTATAATAAGGTTATCGTATTAATCTTATTAAAGACGAACATGAACAACAAGTTTATCGTGTCATGTTCACAAAAATGACACACAATTTATTGTGCGTGTTCATTTCGTGTTATCGTATTGTGTTAAGTTACTCAGTTGTACATACACATGCGAGATTTATAAGAAAATATCAAAATAATGAATGGATCAAATTATAAAAATGTAAATTTAGATATTATATTTCATAATTTTTTAATGCAGATTTGACAAATTCTAAAAACTAAATAATTACTTGGAATTTTAAAAGGCTATTAAGCAAGTCATGTTCATAAAACTGATAAAAAAATCAATATTATATGCACAATATTATCATGTGTGTCGTATTGTGATATCTAAACACGAATAAAACACAAAAATTATCTCGTGTTATTGCTCTATTATATACTTTGACCAACACAATTTTTCCGTGTGTGTTCGTATCGTATTACGTAAAACATTACCAACCTAACTTGCCTAACCTAGTCTTGGTTAATTGCATGGAAACTATATTTTTATGTTGGGAACTAACATTATAAAAAAGATTGATACCATCTTGAAACATTTATTTAGGGGACGCATAGTTAGTTCTCTAACAGCGTCTCTGTTAAAACAAACTATGTATCTTTTTAATATAATTATTTTTGCAATTTTAAATTGTGATCCTCTTCAATATTTTCAATTTAAGATTTGAATATTGAATCACCTTTAGGTCTCAACTTTAATTTTTGTACATCAACATCATAAAATTGGAATTGTTGAAAACTCATTTTTCCCTCTAATGCAAAATTTTTACTAAGTTTACACAAAGTCATTGTTCAAAAAAATCAGTTCGGTCGAACTGAACCGGATCTGGTTGGGTTCTGGACAGGTTTGAACTGATTCAGCCAAACTAGTTCCAAAACTATACCAGATTTTTAAGGTTAAAGTAAGTCAGTTCAAAATAGTGCATTCAATTCAGTTCGAACCGGTTCAAATCGATTTGTTTTTTTGTAATAGTTTATACTAAAAAATCAAATCAAACTGGATTAAACCTATACAATTTTTGAATCGACCAAAACAACCAAAACTTGTCTAACCTAATTGATTAAATAGTACAGAAAAGTATTTTGTTTGTGTATTCTGCGTAGTTCAATGTTTAAGGACATCTATTTATTGAGTTGGTTTTGTTTTTAGACCTAACCAGATATATTTTTGACTTAACCGGAACTGAGTCTTGATTTATTTGAAAAACACGTTCAACCCAGTTCTAACCGAGTTTGAATCGGTTCTAACCAAACCAATTTTTTACGTGTTAAATAGACCATTTCTTTTAGTGAGCCAAAACAATGCCGATTTGCTTTAAACAGTTCTAGATCAGTTCGAAACTGTTTCGAGGTCAAACTGGTTCATGAACAAGCATACTTGGTGCTCTGATGGGAGGATGGGGAATTGATAGTCAATCGATCCTCGTAGACTGATTCCTTTAGTCTATTATTGCTTAGATTGAAAGATGGTGACATGGTAGTCGACTCATGCTTTAATAACCCTGACCTAAGTCTTTTGGTGCTTAGATAGAAGAATGTTAACGTGGTAGTCATCAATCATTTTAGACCCTAGTCCTGGGTATTTTGGTGCTTAGATTAGAGAATGATGACATGGTAGTCCAAAAATCCTTTTAGACTCTTAGCCTAAGTCTTTTGGTGCTTAGATGGGAGGTTGGGGAAATGATAGTTGATCAATCCTTTTAGGTCCATTTCTTTAGTCTATTATTCCTTAGATAGGAGGATGGTGACGTGGTAGTCGATCAGTCATTGTAGTCACTGTTTAGATTAGATAATGATGACGTGGTAGTCGAACAATCCTTTTAGAACCTTGACCTAAGTCTTTTGCTGCTTTGATGGAAGGATTGGGAAGTGATAGTCAATCAATCCTTTTAGACTCGTTCCCTTAGTCTATTATTGCTTTGATGGGAGGATAGTGACATGGTAGTCTACTCATCCTTTCCAACCCTTGGCCTAAGTCTTTTTGTACATAGATAGGACGATGTTGACATGGTAGTCGACCATTCATTTTAGACCCTAGGATTAAGCATTTTGACGCTTAGATGAGAGAATGATGACGTGGCAATCAAACAATTTTTTTAAAGCCTTGGCCTAAGTCTCTTGGTGCTAGGTAGGCTTGTTCAAAAAAATCGGTTTGACCAAACTGAATCGGATCCAATCTGATTTTGGACTGGTTTGAACCGGTTTGGCCGAACTAGTTCCATAACTGAACCAGTTTTTTAAGGTTAAAGTAAGTCAGTTCAAAACAGAGAATTCAATTAAGTTTGAACCAGTTCAAATTGACTCATTTTTTGTACTAGTTTATATTAAAAATTCAAATCAAACAGGATTAAATTTATACAATTTTTGAATTGGCCAAAACAAACCAAACCAAACAAGTCTAACCTAATTGATTAAATAGTACATATGAGTATTTTGTTTGTGTATTTTGCGTAGTTCAATATTTAAGGGCATCTATTTATTGGATTGATTCTGTTTTTAGACCGAACCATATCTATTTTGACTGAACCAGAACTATTTTTGATTTTTTTTTGTTGAAAAAACAGGACCATACGAGTTTGAACCGATTCTAACTAGACCAATTTTTTTACCTGTTAAATAGGTCAGTTCTTTTAGTGACCCACAAAAATACTAGTTTTCTTTAAACAATTCTAGTTCTGGTCAGAACCGATTCGGGATAAAATCGGTTCGTGAACAAGCCTACTTGGCGCTCTGAAGGGAGGATGAAGAATTGATAGTCGATCGATCCTCGTAAACTGATTCCTTTAGTCTGTTATTGGTTAGATTGGAGGATGGTGACATGGTAGTCTTTAATGCTTTAAGACCCCTAACCTAAGTCTTTTCGTGCTTAGATAGAAGAATGTTGATGTGGTAGTCGAATAATCATTTTAGGCCCTAGTCCTGAGTTTTTCGGTGCTTAGATTAGAGAATGATGACGTGGTAGTCTAAAAATATTTTTAGACCCTTAGCCTAAGTCTATAGGTGCTTAGATGGTAGGTTGGGGAAATGATAATTGATCGATCCTTTTAGGCCCATTCATTTAGTCTATTATGGCTTAGATGGGAAGATGGTGATGTGGTAGTCGACTGATCCTTTCAGATCCTTGGCTTAAGTCTTTTCATGCTTAGATAAAAGGATGTTGACGTGGTAGGCGATCAATCATTTTAGACTCTAGGATAAAGTATTTTATTGTTTAGATTAGACAATGATGACATGTTAGTCGAACAATCCTTTTAGAACCTTGGCCTAAGTCTTTTGGCGCTCTAATGGAAAGATTGGGAAGTGATAGTCGATCAGTTCTTTTAGACTCGTTCCCTTAGTCTATTATTGTTGTGATGGAGGATAGTGACATGGTGATGTAGTAGTCAACTGATCCTTTCAGATCCTTGGCTTAAGTCTTTTCATGCTTAGATAATAAAAGGATGTTGACGTGGTAGGCGATCAATCATTTTAGACTCTAGGATTAAGTATTTTATTGTTTAGATTAGACAATGATGACATGGTAGTCGAACAATCCTTTTAGAACCTTGGCCTAAGTCTTTTGGCGCTCTAATGGAAAGATTGGGAAGTGATAGTCGATCAGCTCTTTTAGACTCGTTCCCTTAGTCTATTATTATTGTGATGGGAGGATAGTGACATGGTAGCCTACTCATCCTTTCAGACCCATGGCATGAGTGTTTTCGTATTTAGATAGGAGGATGTTGACATGGTAGTCGATAACTCATTTTAGACCCTAGGATTAAGTATTTTGTCGCTTAGATGAGAGAATGATGTCTTGGTAGTCGAACAATCCTTTTAGACCTTTGGCCTTAGTCTCTTGGTGCTAGGTAGGCTTGTTTAAAAAAGAAATCAGTTCGACCAAACTGAATCGAATCTGATATGATTTTGGACTGGTTTAAACCGGTTCGGTCGAAATAGTTCCCAAACTAAACTCGTATTTTAAGGATAAAGTAAGCCAGTTCAAAACAGTGAATTCAATTTAGTTCGAATTGACTCATTTTTTGTACTAGTTTATACTAAAAATTCAAATCAAACCGGATTAAACTTATACAATTTTTGAACCGGTAAAAACAAACCAAACTGGTCTAACCTAATTGATTAAATAGTACAGAGAAATATTTTATATGTGTATTCTATGTAGTTCAATGTTTAAGGGCATCTGTTTATTTAGGAGGAAATTCAACACCCCTCAGCCTAACGTTGAAGCAGCGCAACCACCCACCAAAAGAGTCAGGCGAAGAAAGGTCTCACAAGAAGAACTGATCGTCCCATCCCAGAGTAGAGCTACCAAAGGTGAAGGCAAAATCAAGACACGTTTGGTTGAGGAAAAGACAACTCATTTTGGTGAAGAGTCTGACACGTTTGTTCGCGAGTCTGTTCTAGATTCATAACCTCATATGATAAAAAAAAATGTTTTACTATAAAAGATATTTAGTTGTATTAGTTTTCAAAAAAATTAAACTTGTTTACAGGAACAAGTACCTGAAGAAGTACCCAAGAGGATTCCAAAAACAATAAGGGCAAAATTACAGACAAGAAGAAAATCACAAGTTTAACTGTTTGACGACTTATCACATTTACAACAGTTATGGCTTGTAATTTTAACTTATATACTGTCATTATCATAGGGTAAAAGTTCCCCTTAAAAGACTGTAAAGCTGTAAAGTTCCCCTGAAGGCATTCAAGTGACTTCAAGTGCACCACAACTGTCGGACTGCCGATCTCTCGTGGAAGTTGATATGCCTTTGCATACCATCACACCAAAGAAAAATACCATTATGAATAAATCGGTAATGTCAAGGAGTTCCCCTAGTTTCAAGTTATGCAAATACACCAAATATCTGACTCAATGAAGATATTCAGTCTCCATGAGCTAAATTAGTTGATATCATTTTGAAATGTTGGATGTTATCGCTTATGCTGTCATTTTGAGGCGTTAAGTTCGGTTTTGTTGTTTTTGTGAATTTGGTATTCTAAGTTGGTATTTTGTAAACGTGAATGACAGTCAACTATGAAAATACGTGGTTATGTAGAAATGGCATTGGTTATGTGTGTATTCTGGGACATGTTTTTAAGTGCAGGTGGAACTCAGTTGAGTTATATTGGAAGACTTTTTGTATAGTCAATCAAATCATAGTACATGTACTTTCAATTTGCTAATAAACGTTTTAATCAAAAATCAACACTTACAAATGTATGTTATCTCAGATCAACAAATACATAAACATCATTAACCATTTGTCGCTCCTCTACACAAACATAATTACTTCAAATACACATCCTAAGACACTTCAACCAGTAATCAATTTTAAGATTACAGCAAACTGTAGTACCACAAACACTCCAACTACAGTAATCAACATCATTTCCCTCCTACGTACAACAACAATTTCGTCTTCGATCTTGGCATGCATTTCTCGAAATTTGGTTACGACCCTCCTTCCGTAAATGCACATTGGAGTGTCACACCACTCAAAATAGTCACAACCGTGGTTCTGCAATCAATTTTCTTAGCGTTAAAATTAGGGTTTCGAAGTGAGATTTGGGAGGGATTTTACAATTGATACTACAATTAGGGTTAAAAACCAAAGAAATTGGCAAACATACCTTATAATTGGGACACCCATAGACCATTCAACTGAAATTCTTCATTGTTGAAGTGGGTTTAGCATATGTGGTGAACCCATAGTAAATCAACGGGTGGTACTCTACATGTGGCTTCAAGCTTGGTGAAGAGCTAATTGAGTAATGTGGTGTCATTGTTGTTGGGAGAGCCAGATAGTTGACAAGGAGGGGACAAACACTTCGAAAAATCGGGAAGAAGACAGGGGTCGAACACGTCGGGAAGAAGACAAGGGACGAACATTCAGAACAAGCAGAAAGGGAGCTGCATATAACAGCAGTGAAGAAGACAGGAGCATTTGAGGAATTTCACACCAAACGGAGGTCACGTGCAAGACATGTGCGGTGTTAACAGAAATTTTTAATGGACACAAATGGACTTCATCTAAAACCAACACCAAACATGTTGAATCAAAAACAAATATTGTGTCGCTTTTACCACTTTTGACAAACATATTACATATTTTTTCCTATATTTATAGAAAACAATAACATAAACCAGGTTAACATTTAGCATGTGTATACGGTGTAAACTCATATAAGGATTAGTGTATACGGCATAGTTATCATAACCGGACCGGCCATTAGAACCGGTTCACGGTTCGATCGGTCCAACCCGGTTCAGTGTGCGGTTCACTATTCACAAGGGAAAAAATTTGAAAACTTAAAATACATACAGTCTCAAACACAAACATAATTACCTCAAACTACATAGTCTCACACACACACAAACTACATAGTTTCAATATCAAACACACATTACTCTCAATTCTCAAACACAATACACAATAGTAGTGAATCGGTTTAACCAATTGGGTTAAGCTGATTGTTTGTGCAGAACCAAAAACGGAAACCCCAAAAAAAAAACCGGAAAACCCGAAGACAAAAAAAATCATCTAAAAAGTGAACCGAAAACCGATCGGTTTTCCAAAAAGCGTCTGGTTCAACCCGATTCAAACACTGTTAATTTGTAAAACGGTCTTTTAACTTAATCAAACCGAACAGGGGTCCGGTTCCCGATCGGACCGCCGGTCCGGTTCTGATAACTAGGGTATACGGTGTAAACTCATATAAGGATTGACCTTCAGTACCTAAGAATTTACCTAGCCCCGATTTGTATACTAAATAAATCAACACATATTTGTTCAATACTAATTTACTATAAATTTATTATATAACTTTTAATTGGGAAAACAAGAATAATTTAATTTTCTGAATTAACATTTACAAAAAAAATTATAACTTAAATTGAATTAATTTGGATGTAATTTTAAGTCAGAAAAAGGTTAATCGCAACTTTAAAAGAGGTATGTAAATTTTGTAAAAAGAGAATATGATTTTTTTTTTATTGCAGTGTATCACTTGAGGCTTGAGACATTGGATTTATGACAATTTTTTTATCGTCGGAAAAATAATAGTGCGACGATTTGTTCCGAAATATAACATTTTTTTCTAGTCCAACACATTATTCTAATTATCATAAATTATATAGTTGAAATCACAAATTATAAACTTTAATAAATACCTAATCTTCTATGTCAAAGTAGAATAACCCTTATATTTCTATAAAACTTATCAATCTTTAGTGGTGTGGATCAATAGTGCACTATAGTACAACAAGACTGACCGGCCAATCCATCCACAGGGTAGGTAGTTTCCTGCCTCCTCAACTACAGTGGAAGTGGAAGAAGAGACATCTCGATCTCTTGGAGTGTTTTCCCCGCAGTTTCAATCACTTTCCTCTTCACAAAAAACACTGCTATTAGACAGAAGATTGAGAAACTAGCGTAGATGAGTTGTGGGCCCATCTTCTCCAGCAGTTCCAAAAAGAGCAAACCCACGAAAAAATTTACCACCTGATGATCAATTTTACAGCAAATTCGAAGTAAAGATAGGGGTAATTCTCATTATTGGTAACAAATAACCAAGGTTGTAGTTGAAACATTAGTTAATTACCCAATGGACGGCCATGCCAAATGACATTGCCTTTGCCTTGATCCTGCTCGGAAATATTTCTGATAGGAGCAGGCTCGGAACTGGACCGACTCCAAGGGAAAATGTCAATACAACCCTGCATGTATTATACATCATAGCCACTTATATTCAAAATTTTGGATCGGTAAACTTGCCAAGGTATCACCAGATATGTGTATAATGAGTTAAGTAATTGTACTTACAGTAGGATGCTACTGACAGACATATACATTGCTACTGTCCTTGATATGAAGGAGCTTGCAGCAATTGCCTGAATAAACATTGCCACGGCCTACAAAGATGAGAGATGATCTTTCGAAAATTAATAGGAATTTTTCTTTTTTCTTTTTTTTTTCATTCGAAATTTAAGCCGAACCACTTTAGTTTATTGCCTTTTCAACAACTATTAGAGATCATCATCATCCAAATTTGCGTTCTGCAAAAGTAAATCAACTTACCATACCCATGAAGCTACCAAGGAGCAGCACTTTCCTTCCCAATTTATCCATCAAAATCATTGCAAAGATCGACCCTGTAATAAGTTATGCAGGAATAAGAAGGCATATTTCAAAGAGACATATTTCAACAAGAAGAGTTTGGCCGAATGATGTTTTTACCTAGTAAATTTACTAGTCCTACACATATGTTGCCACGAGCAGCAGGCATTCCAGAACTTTCGAAGACAGAGGAAGAGAAGTAGAAGATTGCGTTTATACCCGAGAGCTGTTGTAAAGCAAAAAGGACAGCTCCAATGAAAACAACTGCAAAATGTAATGTAACCACACACTACTCAATGCAAAGATTTTACTCTGAGGTAAAAACTAAATGGGAAATTTGATATATTTACCTCCAGAATGGCGACCGTGAAATAACTCAGTTAATTTTACTGCTTCTGCATCGTCTCCTCTATCAACCTTTGATAGTTCCAGCATTGCAGACTTTACGTAAGGCGCCCCCAGAAGTCTTTCGTATGCTGTTTCAGCTTCAGCCGCCCTCCCTCTCTGAGATCAGCAGACATGATTAAGCACACGAAGAGCCATATGTGGTATAACGTATGACGAAAAAATACGTGGATTACTGCTTGATATTTGAAATTTATAAACGGGTGCTCATGTCATATTTTCCCCAGAGTTAAGTAACTTATCATCCACATTGAGTTTTAAAAACAACTGAAATAAATAAAATAATAAACCAGTGTTGAAATCAGACTTTCTTGATCTGGGATTCCAACTTTTCCAAGAAAGTTTAGGACTTTACAGTACCTGGCAAGCCAAATACAAGAAAATAAATAAAGAGACATCCAACCAATAAGTTACACAAAATGGCCATTTAGCAAAAAGATAATAAACAATAAATAAATGTAACCTTAAAAAGCCAGTGAGGGCTCTCAGCGCAGAACTCCATCAATATAGCAAGTGCAGCAGCAGGAAAAACAGATATCCAAAAGCAGACACGCCACCTGATGCCACATTCGAAATGTAAGGAAAATGTTTGAATATATCAATGAAGGTTATCATGCATTTGTTTCATTATAAATAATTCCTAACCAATCCTCTGTTTCTTTAGATGGAAGACCAATCAATAGAGTCACCAATAATCCAAGACAAGTAGCAAGTTGAGTGAGGCTGCCAAAAGCACCCCTCACAGAAGTGGGCGAAACCTGTTAACAGATTATTAAACTTCAGATTTACATGAATTTGAAGAACGAGCCCATCTATTACATATATAGTGATTTATGCAATACCTCTGCTACATATAGAGCAGCAACAAGGGGGCCAATGCCCATCCCGGTTCCAACAAATAGTCTTCCAAGCAGCATACCCCATAGATTACTTGTTGTGGCACTGGCAAAACATAGCTTCATTAGAACTCTAGCAATTGATACTGTGGACAACAACGAGCATAGTATAGTGCACAACTCAAATTTGCAATTCTAGTCAACCTCGAGTACTTGATGAAAGTCCAAGAATAATTTTCATACAGGAGATTAAGGAAACAAGCATAGGACACTACAAGGACAAAATCTATTGAGATTTACCTCACTGAAGCTCCAATAATCATAAGCATAGCACAAAGTTGAAATGTCCGGCAGCGACCAACCCCATCAGCAATCCAGCCACTAAATATAGATCCTATTAAAGCACCTCCTAAACATGTACTTACAACCAAACCTTCATACCACAAATGAGAAGATTAAAATCCTAACATATGGAATATGATAAATTGTTGGTATAGCTCGTGACTACAATACCTTCGGCCATAGTATTCCCTTTGAAACCAAGATCCGAAGCAATAGTTTCTAGTGTCTCGTTAATAATCCTGTCATTGTATTTATTTTAAGTAATGTTTAGCTTCTTCGATTACTCTTTCATAAGGATGTATAACAGAGAGAGATCCACACAGACCCTAGATGATAGCCAAATAGGAATGAAGACATAGCGGCCACGAGTACATGAGGCAAAGGACGCGTCCATGGAGGGTTTCTAATCTCTTTACCAGCTCCATTTGGTAAATATTCTGAAGTAAGATTTACAAATCAACCAAATTGTGGATAAAGTCCTCAATTTAACATATTAGATATGATTCAGCGGTCTTGTTAGTTACCAGAGAAGTCGTCTTTGTTAGAACTGGCATTTTCCTTCAGGGGTACGCGCTTGTACATCCAAGCGGCGTCTCCCTGACGCCCGCGCATTATTAGTATCGATGTATCTTGAATCTGCAGTCTAAGATACCATATGTACTTTAATCAATCAATGAAGAACCAACAACACTAGAGAAGATCAAGCAACTAAAAGTGGATCAAAAAAATATCATAGATCACAATACAAATAAAGCAGAAACTTAATCCAAGTGCAGCAAAACTAATAATAAAGCTTCAATGGCAGTTCAAGCTCTTCGCTAAAAATGAAATTCATTTGCTCGAAACAGAGGTTTCGATTCCGATCCGTTAGTTTACCCTACGCCATTAATGAACAATCTTTCAACCAAAGTGTAGTAGTGAATCAACAGATATCCAGACACGAGAAGAGACGAGGTGCAATTACGACGGAGATCTGAGCACTAATCTGATCAGAAAATCATTGGAGACAGAGTTCGACTGACCAAGCAAAGGTCGAACCAATTGAAAGCAGAATCACCATACGTGCAGAGAATAGTCGTATATGTGCGAGAAAGGAGATAGTACAGTACCTAGCTATCAAAAGCAATGAGATGCAGAGCAGAGAATGTCGTTAACGGAAAGTACGACCAGAGGTGGGAACGTGACTAACATGCGCCAGCCAATTAATAGTCGCTACTTGCCGTCTGATCAGACTTCGTACCGACGGTGCTAACGTGCGCTTCCACTGAGAGTCTCAGAGAGTATAGAGAAGAAGAAGAAGAAGACGTTGCGTTCGTTGCTGCGAGAGTAGCTGAGATGCGGCCACCTGTTGGATGAAAGAGGAGAGAGGCCTGTTATCGTCGGGATCCGGGAACCATACACTTCCCGAAATGCAATGAGAAGCTGCCACGAATCCCATGTATCATTAAAAAAAGGGGCATCGTGCTCTTTCTCATATTTACTAGTTTATTTACTTTTTAAAAAAAATCCTATATTTAAAAATAAAATCGAAATATACTTTAAAATCGAAATATCATTAACTTTGAAGAAAAAAATCAAAGTATACATAACAGCCAATAAGATTCGCGGGTGAGTATGCGATTGAAAATATTCTCTCCACATTATAAAAAGCTTTTGAGTTTGCATAAGTTTCATCCGCAAATTATATTCGTAGGTGGGACTTAAACTTGTGAATGTCATTCGCGGGTGAGGTTTTTTAGACAATCCCGCGAAAGAGATTTATGGTATGTTTTTTTTCAGTATATACACCCGCAAATATCATTCGCAGGTCGATATATTTTAATATATTTTTTCCCAAGAGGATATTTCGATATTTACTTTTATTTTGAGGTATATTTCGGAAAAAAAATCTCATTTCAACATGGGTTTTACTATTCTATAAAAACAATTGAATAAAGTGGGTATATATAATATTTTTAAAAAGTATGTAACATAGTTTTTTAAAAAGTAACCACTGTGCAAAAATTAATTTAAAAAAGTTAGTATGCTGAAAAAATATTTAGCAAAATGTATATAATCGCTACTCGGTATAGCGTTTTTTAGCGGTTTTTTTAACGTTTTTTTGACGATTCGATGTTTAATTAAAAATAAAATTATATATTTATTTAAAAAAATTATAGTAAGTAGATATTTTAATTGCGATTCAAATGATGCAAAAAAATATTAAATTTGGACTTACGGATTAACTGTAGGCTCTGCCGTAAGTTGAGATATGAAAATTTGACTTAAAAACATATAACTCATACCCTGTAAGTCCAAACTGACCATGGTGAACGTCATTTATGTCGTAATTCAATTATCTACCTAGGGTAATTTTTTTAATTAGAAATACAGTGATTCTGTAACCTAACATCGCTTGTCTTAAAATTTGACCGAAATAATTAAATGCATTAGGTGAGAAATTTAATTATTTACTTACTCAAAAAAAATCAAAAAAATTAAAGTGCGTAGATAATTTCATTACGAATTAAATGACGCTAACTAGACGTTAATTTTTTACTTTTAGACTGACCGTATAATATGAAGTAAACTACGTATCGTATTATATGGTCAGTCTAAAAATAAAATATTAACGTCTAGTTAGCGTCATTTAATTCATAATTAAAATATCTACTCACTTTAATTTTTTTGAGTAAGTACATAATTAAATTGCTCACCTAATGCCTTTAATTATTTCGGTCAAATTTTAAGACAAGCGATGTTAGCTTACAAAATCACTGTATTTCTAATAAAAAATATTACCCTAGGTAGATAATTGAATTACGACATAAATGACGTTCACCGTGGTCAGTTTGGACTTACAGGGTATGAGTTATATTTTTTTAAGTCAAATTTTCGTATCTCAACTTATGGCAAAGCCTACAGTCAATCCGTAAGTTCAAATTTAATAAATTTTGCATCATTTGAATAGAAATTAAAATATCTACTTACCATAATTTTTTAAATTTTTTTAATAAATACATAATTTTATTTTTAATTAAACATCGAATCGTCAAGAAAATGTAAAAAAAATAAAACGCCACTAGAGGTAGTGAAAGTCGTAAAAACGCTACCCCTAGTGGCGTTTTATGAAAAACGCTACTCAAACTAGCGCACGTTGTAAAAAACGCTACCCCAAGTAGCGCTTATATACATTTTGTTAAATATTTTTTCAGTATACTTACTTTTTCAAAAAAAATTGGCACAGTGCTTACTTTTTAAAAACAAATCAGTTTTTTTTAGAAAAATAGTGATACATGCATCTAAATGGATGTGAGTTGTGCTTTAAAATACATAGCAATTAAGGGACGCGAGTTGTTATTGATGGGCTCAATACTATATTTTATTGTACGATACTAACTTATCAATTTAACTATGCACTAACTAAAAATTATAGTATATAAATAAGGGTTAATTACCTCAACTGTTACTTATGTTTGACAATGTGACTGAACCGTTCAAACTTGAGCTCAACCGTTACTTAAGTTGACACATGTGACTGAACCGTTACTATCACCGAACTGCCGTTATTTCTTCCCGTTAAGTAGTGACATGTGCTTGTCACGTGATTAACTTGTAAGTTGAAGTTCCCAAACTACTTAACAGCAGTTGATTCTTGGAATCGAAGAACAGGAAGAAGAAGTTTGCGCGCGAAGAACAGGAAGAATCGAAGAACTGAAGAACCGAATACACAAGCCATGAAGTCTGCAGATGAATGTTGTCCTATGGGTTCTGAGAACCGTAGAAAGGTTAGATCTCGATCCATCTCTTCTGCGTCTGCGAATGCCAACCACGGAGTTTCGCGTCTGCGAATGTTCTACTGTGGGCTTGTGTGCTCCGTGAAATCAGCTGGTACGTGGCAGAATTTCTCGCGCTGATTCCATGGTTGCCCCAATTTTGAGGTAATTTGACAGTGGGTAACCCTAATTTGCAACCCTAATTCGTTTTACTACAGTAATTTGAAAGAATAATTGGAGTTTGCGAAAAAACGAATTGTTGAAAGTCGACCCAATTGAAAGTTAGTTGTAGTCTTTGTCATTGTTGTTGTTGTTGTTTTTGTTCTAAGTTCAATTGCGAATAATTAGCAGAAGTTAGTTGTAGCTGTGTCTGTAACTGAACTGTGTCTGTAACTGAAACTGAAGGATGAAGAACAATGTGTATTTTACGAAGGTGGTGACTTATCTTTTTTGAACTGTGATTAAAAGGTGACTTAAGTTTGTGAATTGTGATTAAAAGGTGACTTATGTTCGACGTACTGTGATTAAAAGGTTACTTAAGTTTGGACATTTTGTTACCCAACCGTTACTAAAATACAGAATACATCCGAAAACACAGAATCCATAATAATCCATCAAAATCCAGAATTCAGAATACATCCCAAAACATGGTCCATCCTATAATCCCAAAATAGGTTCCGTTGATGAATTGTCAAAGAATTCAACACAAATACATTCCATGGTACCCAAATCTGTCTTTCCTTTGGGTAAATTCCGCAAGTAGCACAACATTACATGCCACGGCTGCCTGCAGCATTTTGATACATTTACTTACAGTCTATAATCTACCTCCCTAAATCCAGACCATTCACTTTTCATTTATTCAGAAGAAACATTTCAAGGAAGCAAGCTGTCAAAGAATGAAACAGAAACATCAACAACAGAACTTGATACTGCAATTTGCGAAACTGTTCCCTTGGTGGTGTGTTCTTGACAGGTCAGCACTTCATCTTAGACAGCTCAATGATTGACGACTTCGTTCCCTGTGGAGTGTGAGACTGATCTGCATACATCTCCACAACAAAGTGGACATACTCTGAACAAAAAACAACACACTAGTGTCATGAATCTATCCCAAAGGGTTTTGTATATAAAAAAAATGGTGCTGATTATGATTCTCAGATCTCAGCCATCTATATGGACCGTAATTTCACCACTAATTCACCACTAAGCTTCAATGCAGCAGACCAACTATTGTAATTAACCCACCAACATAAAGCAAATTAAACATTTAAAAAACTAATTTGTTCAATCTCATTCTCGTCACTCTCACCCACTTCATCAATTAACTTCATCAAGTTTGTTCAATCGATTACTGCACATTTCATCGATTTAACAGCATATTATGTAGCAATTTACAGCAATTATGCAGCAATTATGCAGCAATTTACAACAATTATTGAATACACGCCCAAATACGAACATATTATGCAGCATTTTCATCATTTTGTACCGCAAACCAACATCAAAACCCTAATCTTCAACCGAATCGAAGATTAACGAAGTGAAACAGGGTAGAAGAACACAAACCCAAGTCCGAAAACAGAAAGAATGCGAAAAGCCACACAAACCGAAGTTCAATCGAAGCAAAAACACAAACTTACTTCCAGTTGCAGTTCTGAAATGCAATGTCGCCGAGGAGGGTTCCTTCCGTGCTGAAAATCGACACTATCGGGGCGGAAGGAGGTCTGCAAGTTTTGGTTGGAGAGAAATGGGAGTTGATAGGAAGTTGGAGTGTGGAGATGGTTATCAAACGAGGGGAAACGTTGCAAAGTGACAAGAGGGCATTATTGTCCTTTCAAATGTCTTCAAATCGTTTTAATTAGGTCATGTGTTATGCACGTGACACTTTGACAGTCAGATTTGACGGAAAGTTCACGGAGTAACCTTTCAGTCACATCTTCAAACTTAAGTAACGTTCAGCTACACAAAAAAAGATGAGTAACCTTTTAATTACATGGGCCAAACATAAGTAACGGTTGAGGTAATTAACCCTATAAATAATTAAAACGTTAAACACCAAATAGCTACCCGAACTTTGAACGTTTTACAAATAGCTACCCGAACTTTGAATTTTCAATAACGACTATCTAAACTTTGGACGAAGGTGCAAATACCTACCTCAACTTTGACACATAGCGCAAATCGCTACCTCCGTTAAATATAGACGGAAAATGAGGTGGCAGCATATGATTGGTCCATAATTTTAAAAACTATATTATTTTTTTAAAATACTAAAAAATCAGAAAAATTCTTTAAAAACTTGGAAAATTAATAGGAAAAATAAGAGTTTGTAATATAAGTTTTGTATTGAAAAATAAGAAAAGAAATTTAAAAAATAAAAGACAAATCATTTGTTTTTATTTTTATTTCATAATTTTAATAAAAACAATTATATTTAAAACTCTTATTTTTTCTATTAATTTTCCAATTTTTTAAAGAATATTTATGATTCTTTTAGTATTTTAAAAAAATAATATAGTTTTTAAAATTATAGATCAATCATGTGTTGCCACGCCATTTTCCGTCCATATTTAACGGAAGTAGCTATTTGCTCCATATGTCAAAGTTTAGGTAGCCATTTTTGAAAATTCAAAGTTCGGTTAGTTATTTGTATAACGTCCAAAGTTCGGGTAGCTATTTGGTATTTAACCCATAATTAAATTACGACTTAAACACTATAAATAATATTGAAACAAATTTAAAAAAAAAAAAATTAAAGACATTTAGCTACCTCATAAGTCGCGTTTTTACAAATAGCTACCCCGCAAAATAATATTACTTTGGGGTACCCTAGAATTCATAAATGTAGCTAATTTATTGTGACATCCAAAATGGATGGAAACCATCAGTCGTGTCTGTCACATGACCTACTTAAACCGAAATTCACACAAATTCAATTTTGTGAATACTAAAATACCCCTCATCATATTTCCTCAATGGAATAAAACTCCCTTTCTTGCTTTTGCACTGTTTTGTCACGTTCCCTCCCATTTGAGCAGCAATTACAGTTTCAAAGACTCTCCCCTCTCAATCTTCAGTTCTTTCATTGTTCTCTTGAACTTCAATCAATGTCGTCATGCAGTAGCTCGACTGCGTTGAAAACACGAAAATGCCACTGTGGAGAGATTTTCGTGGTGAAGGCTTCGAACACCTAGGAGAACTTCCAACGGAGGTTCTATAGCTGCTCCTGGAATGTATGTCATACTCTTCGTTAATTACTTGATGTCTTGTTAATTTTGTCACATCTTTTACCTATTTTTTCTTCATTAGCCTATTACGAAGCGAGGAGGGTGCGAGTATTTCGATTGGTATGATGTTAACATTTGTCCTCATTTAAAGAGGGTTTCTGCAAAGGTGAAGAAGATTATGAATGTCGCAGAAGAAAAGCTTGAGAAATATCGGCGGAGGGAAATAATGTACAAAATTATTTTTGTCGTATTAGTTGGAATGATCCTGATTTCTATTTTCTGTTATTTTTATTGAAAATTTTAAACCAAATCAATGTTGGAATGCTCTTTATTATGGGATGTTGTGTGTATTTGGTATGGTTGTATGCAATTAGAATTCTGTTCCACTGGGCATACACTTCTTATGTTAATGTTGCATTAAAGTATCTTTGCTTTTTTAAAATGTTGCTCTCATGTACCATTAGTTATTTAATTGATACTCTCGAGTATATCATCTTTTTATAATGTCATAATACATTATCTATAATATGTTTAAGGAAATAGAATATGTTGGGTATTGATAGTGACAGTCCAATATTGAAAAGGCCTCAGATGCCCAATAACTTTGCAGGGGGTGAAACCCATGTCATTCGAATCGGGCCGACCCATGTTAAGGTTGATTTGGCCCTCATAAGCGGTCAAGTATTGACCCAAACCAAAGTGGACGCCAAAGGCTCCATCAACAGTCGTCATTAGGTCGCTGACTCCTACTGCTCGTCATAGGAATGCTCGCCAAGAAAGTCTAACCTCTCATCTCTAATCCCACCAACCGTTACTAAAGATATGGCCATGATATCTCGCGTCACCTAGAAAAGAAGGTCATTCGGGTCAAACAACTGTTTGGCGATCAGACAGGAAGTATGCAGGTTGATCGAGCCAACTTTGTCAGGGAAGTGAGATTTCAGAGCTGGGTCGCCAACCCAGTTCTTGTCAGAAAATCAAACGGCAAGTGGAGAATGTGCGTCGACTTCCGCGACTTGAACAGAGCTTGCCCAATGGATCCCTATCCCCTTCCTCGAATTGATCAGTTGGTCGATGCAACCTCTGGTCATGAAATGTTGAGCCTCATGGATGCCTATTCAGGCTATAATCAGATTCGGATGCACCAAGATGATGAGGCCCACACAGCTTTCTATGCAGATGGAGACATACTTTACTACAAAGTGATGCATTTCGGTCTAATCAATGTCGGTGCGACCTATCAGCGAATGGTAAACTGCCTGTTTCAAGACATGCTGGAGCGGAATATGGAGGCTTATGTGGACGACATGCTCGTCAAAACGATTAAGGGAAGTCCGCACACAGCGGACCTTCGAGAAGCATTCGAGTGCATGAGGAGGCACAGTGTTCGCCTGAAGCCAGCAAAGTGTGCCTTCAAAGTCAAGTCCGGAAAATTTCTGGGACTCATGGTCAGCGAGCGTGGCATTGAGGCGAACCCGAAAAAGCTCAAAGCCATCAAGGAAATGAAGTCACCAACTTGCCATCGAGGAGGTCCAATGTCTGAATGACCGTCTGGCCGCGCTCAATCGCTTCCTTTCCAAGGCGAGCGACAGGTCACTCTCGTTCTTCAAGACTTTCAAGGTCAATCGCAAGTTCGAGTGGACACCGGAGTGCGAGGATGCCTTCCAATCCCTAAAGCAGCATCTTCAAACACTCCCGGCTGTGGCGAAACCTATTCCTGGCGAGCTGCTCTTCTTTTATTTAAGCATCAACGACGTTGCAGCCAGTGCTGTCTTAATAAGAGAAGAAGAAAATGTTCAAAGTCCAGTGTATTTTCTTAGAAAGATGTTTAATTTAACAGAAATAAAATATGTCCAGATTGAAAATTATCTCTATGCCTTAGTTATTATTGCTCGAAAGTTAAGACCATACTTCCATACGCACGACATTAAAGTTCTCACCAACCAGCCTCTCAAAAACTTCCTGCTGAAGCCAGACTCTTCGGGAAGAATGGTCAAATGGGCGATCGAGCTCAGCAAATTCAAGATCAAATTTGCGCCGTAAACGGCCATCAAAGGTCAAGCATTGGATGATTTTATAGTAGATATTACAAGTAATGGTCTAATAGAAGCAGAAAACATACCAAGTTCATAAGCAGACACAAGCCAAGGCTGGGAACTCTATACAGATGGATCTTCTTCAAGAGAATGCTCGAGGGCAGGATTGATTCTCATCCCCCCTGAGGGCGAGCCTTTGAAGTATGCGATCGCCCTTACATTTCAGGCGACCAACAACGAAGCAGAATACGAGACTCTTATTACTAGACCCAGACTTGCTAAAGGAATGGGCATAACATCATTCAGGGCAAAAAGCGAATCCGAGTTAATTGTCAATCAGGTTAATGTCACTTATGAAGCAAGGGGAAAAGATGAAGAAGTACCTCGACATTGCCAAGAAACTCATCGCCGAAATCCCAAATTTCGCGATTGAGTCTATTCGTCGCCAAGAGAACCAGATGGCAGACTCTCTGAGCAAGTTGGCGTTCAGAGGAACAAGAATTCAGGACGTGCAATTTCTGGAACAAGCCTTATATTCGGTTCTCGACAACCGAGCAGATGTCTTCAACATTCAAGGACAGGTAACCTGGATGACTCCATTCCAGAACTTCTTGAAGGAGGGAATTCTCCCAGAGGACGAAGATGAATCCACAAGGATAAGACGACTCTTAGCAAGCTATCTAATCATAGATGGAGAACTCTATAGGCGAGGATACTCAACTCCCTATCTAAGGTGCATCTATCATCCCGAGACAGAAAGAGTTCTTCGTGAAGCTCATGAAGGAGTTGCCGCATGCCATGAAGGTGCACGCTCATTCAGATTAAGCCACCTTGGGTAAAGATGCGGCAAAATTAACACAGAAGTGCGCGACTTATCAACAGTTTGCACCACGATCCGGTCAACCACCAACACTGCTATCCACAATGGCGGGCGTCTGACCTTTTGCTCAATGGGAATAGACATATTGGGCCATTTTCCCATCAGTACTGGGCAGCGTACCCACATCATAGTGGCGGTCGACTACTTCACCAAGTGGATAGAGGCGAAAGCTTTGGCCTCTACAACGGAATTCCAAGTGATCATGTTCTTGAAGATCAACATAATTTCACGATTTGGCATTCCCAAGATACTCATCAGTGATAATGGTCCACAATTCGTAGGAAAAGAACTTAAGTGGCTCTGCGAAGAATACCATATCGAACATAGATTCAGCTTAGTGCATCATCCTCAAACAAATGGACAAGCTGAAGCAACCAATAAAGTTGTCCTGGTAAGGCTCAAAAAACGGGTTCAAGCATTTAAAGGAAACTGGGCAGAAGAGCTGGAAAACGTACTATGGGTTATCTGAACAACCCCTAAAGCAGCCACGGGAGAAACACCCTTCAATTTAGTGTATGGATCAGAAGTAGTGACACCTACCGAAATAGCAGTGCCTACCCACAGAATCCTACACTTTAACACTGAAGCGAATGAAATCGAGCGCATAACAGACCTCGACCTGGCATAAGAAAAGCGATGGCAATCAGGAAAGGACCAAGCTAAAATGCGACATGCGACCGCCCGATACTTCAACAGAAAAGTCAGCGCTCGCCAATTTTTCGTGGGGAAGATGGTTATGCGAAGGAATGAATTTACAAGACTGGACAGTCAGAACAAGCTTTCAGCTAAGTGGGAAGGACCGTACAAGGTAGTAGAGATTGTCGCCCCAAGATCTTACTATTTGGAAACCACAAAAGGTGAAAGGTTACCCTGTCCATTCAACGTCGAACATTTAAGGAGGTTTTATGCATAGCTTGTAATCAAAATGTTATGCCAATAAAAGCAAGTCATTCCTTCATAAAGTATGGGCACTCAAACCAAATCGAAGAAAAAAGACCCGATAACGAAATTGGGTGAAAGACCTGATGACTGAATCAGGCGAAAGACCTAGCACCAAAGTTTGGCAAAATAAAAGACCCGATAACAAAATTGGGCGAAAGACCTGATGACCAAATCAGGCGAAAGACCTAGCAACAAAGTTAGGCGAAACAAAATACCTGATAACAAAATTGGGCGAAAGACCTGATGCCAAAGTCAGGCAAAAGACCTAGCAACAAAGTTAGGTAAAGCAAAAAGACCTGATATCAAAATTTGGCAAAAGACCTAACGCCAAAGTCAGGCAAAAGGCCTAAAGCCAAATTTAGGCGAAAGACCTGATGCCAAAGTCATGCAAAAGACCTAACGCCAAAGTTAGGCAAATCAAAATACCTGATATCAAAATTGGGCAAAAGACCTGACGCCAAAGTCAGGCAAAAGACCTAAAGCCAAATTTAGGCGAAAGACTTGACGCCAAAGTCAGACAAAAGACCTAACGCCAAAGTTAGGCAAAACAAAAGATCTGATATCAAAATTGGGCAAAAGACCTAACGCCAAAGTTAGGCAAAACAAAATACCTAACGCTAAAGTCAGGCAAAAGACCTAAAACCAAATTTAGGCAGAAGACCTGACGCCAAAGTCAGGCACAAGACCTGATAGTTAAATCGGGCAAAAAGACCTAACACCAAGAGTAGGCAAAAGACCTGATGCCAAAGTTAGGCACAAGACCTGTTATCAAAATCAGACGAAAAGACCTAAGGAAAAAGGTAGGCAAATAAGACCTGATATAAAAATCAGGCAGAAGTCTTAGCGCAAAAGGCGAGCAATCCGTCAAGGAAGTCGTTCTCTTATAAGTTGGGCAAAAAATTGAGAAGTAACATCCAAAGCGAACAATCCATATTAACGGCAACAGTTTCTTTGTGAAACAAATTCGAGAAGGTTGGGTAGGAACTTAAAGCGATCACTATAGATGAAGAGGCTTTAAGTAACAAGTTCCTCAGGATTAGGCGAACACTCTAAAAGGTCTAAACCTTAACAAGGTAACACATCTTCAGAAGATGATAGTCTTCCTTAAAAGGTTTATACTTGGCGAGGGGAATAGATAACTCTATAAAGACTTATCATTCTAAGCCTAAAGAAAGGTCCAAAACCCTAAGGGGCGAGACCATTATGAAGCAATGAGAAAGTCGAAAGTAATTATGATAAGGACATCAGAAGAATTGCCAACACATTCAAAGTCAAATAAAAGTAAAGGCTTATGAATATAAGGAATTCAATATTATAAAAATAACTGAGTCTGAAATCAAAAAATAATTACAAACATTCCCGAAAACGGGGGATTTGGAGACTTCAAGACTTGGGCTCTTCAGGGACGGCGACTTCCTGCTCGACTTTGGGGGAAACCTCCTCGATGACAGCAGCAGGGGGAGCCTCCGTGGAATAGTTGCTCTGGAGGAAGGGCTTAAGGGACTCAACTTCCCGAAGGGGAAATTTGGGGTCGATCGCCAGGATATCCTCGACCAGGATCTGAATGTATGAAGCCACTTCAGCCTTCATCACCTCCAAGGCGCAGTCGGTAAACTCCTCATACTTTTTAAAGTCCTCGACCATGTTCTAGGGGGATGTGCCAAACTTCATCCGAAGGGCAAGCTGTTCCTTCTCCTTCTCCAGGGCATCTCTCCTGGCCTCAGCTGCGACCCTCTGAGCCTCAACAGCGGCTCTCTGGGCCTCAGCTTCCTTCAACTGATCTTTCAGCCGAGCATTGGCCGCCTCCACTTCCGTAGAGTATTGGTCGGCCGCCTTAAGCTGGAGCTCAGTGCTCGCCCGCTTATCATTGGCGAGGGCCGCCTATTCCTCCTTCTCCTACATGAAGGCGAGGAGCCTCTGCTCCTTCTGGAAGTAATCCTCTCGAGCATGCTCCACCAGATAAGCAGTTGATTCAGCCTTATCCCTTAGACCCGTAATCTGGTCAAGGGAGAACCCCAAACTTCGGTACTGCTCCAACTCGATAAGCAGGTCAGTCTGCTTATCGGCGAGCTCCCCTACGATCCGACCGATCGCCAACTCCTCTCAGACGAACTGACAAAAGGGAAAAAACGGCAAAGTACAATTAGTTCAATGAAAGGACAAAGATGATTTGAAGATAAGTAAAAACAAAAGAACTTACTAGGGCAATCCGCTTGAAGTGCAACCTCATGACCCCCTCAATGGCGGACAGCTCTGAGGGAATCAAAGCCCTGCCCCGAGGAGGAACAATCCCCTCAAGGAGATGCATGCACAAATCCGGGTTACCCCAGAGAGTCTTCTGATCTGAAATCTCCGCCTTTTGGAGATTCTCTCAAGGGGACCAGACGCCCTTGAGATTCACAGACTTTGGCGGTACTCCTCGAGAGGAGTCTTCGGAGGGCCCGAGGCAGTTTGCCCCTTCTTCCGAGCCCCAGTCTACTTAGGAGGATTGGGAGAAGCTTGATCGAAAGAAGGTGGGGCGACCTCTTCCACCACCATGGCCTTCTCCTTGGGGGCAGCAGGACCCTTAGAAGAGGAGCAGGGCGCTCTTCGCCCAAACTCCTGGCATTCTTGGCAGGAGTGGGATTCAAAGCCAATACAGGAGTGGTAGAAGGTATTAGAAACCTGAGACTAAAACAGGGGAAAGAAATACTAAAAGACAGATGCATACCTTGCTGGCGAGCGCCAGGAGTGGTAGAAGGACGATCCTCGTCATGCTTGCGTTTGGAGGAACGCCTGGAAGGAGGAGGAGGAAGACTCAGTGACGCCTGGTCCGGAGATAGACCCGCCTTAGCCTTATTAGAAAACATACCAATGAGTTTGTGGCTCCGAACGCCTACAATCAACAGAAGAAAAAGTTAGAAAATTACCCAGTCAATAGAAACTGGCGAAGCCTGATGCACGCCCGCTCGCTCGAGCATCGATTCTGTGGTTTCCTCCACCGAACGGATCTAACATAAGTTTGATTGATTATGTAACCGGAAGAAAACATCAATGGCGTTCCGATTACTTCCTGTCAACTCCCCGAAGACAGGAGAAATATCTCTTTCCGACTGAAACAACTCCCATGTTACGCTACCCTTGCAAAAGAAGTAGAACTTCTTGTAGTTGGAGTTGGTAGCGCGGAAGTCGTCCACCAAGCGAAAATGGACGTTCCAGTTCCAAGCATGGCCCCTCCATTTTTCGAACTTGGGCCACCGAGGTTGGAAATGCTGGAGGTGGTTCGCTCCGGCAGCCAATCGGTAAAAGCAGCGGAACAAAGCCAGTCCATTCTTAACGTAAACACATGAATTTTAACCCAATCCACATCCTAATGGCGTTGGGTACTAGCTGCGTAGGACATATCCCGTAGTAGCAGCAAAGTTCCTGCAAATCCTTGCAGAGAACAAAACGCAACCCAGCATCGATCTGAGCCGCATAGACGTAAACCTCTCCATCGCGAGGATAATGCAGCCCTAAGCCCGGATATCTGGGGGCATCTGCTTCTCGCATGCCAGTTACAGCGACCACTGCCTTAAACTGAGTCGGCTTCAGTTCATTGGGCTTGATATCTACTCAGGAAACCAGAGTATGGCAAAAACAATATAAAAATAAAAATCAGGAAGCATTATCTAAAAAGAAGTTATCAGATAGTATCAATGTTTACCTGTCGGGGAAAAGGCAGGAACGTTGGTCTCTGGCCCGTCCACCACCACCGGTGTGGCCACCGATTGTCCAAAAATCATCCTGGAAGCAGGGTTCCTCTGGCTTGGAGCCGGTGAGGAACCGTCCCTGGTTTTCAGGGGAGCGTTGGTGACCTTTGTAGACACCTTCTGATTTAAGGAGGGTTGGTTTGAAGAAGACTTGTGGGCTGGTGCCTTACTATTTCCGGCGGATTGGTTCTTGGAAGCCATTGAAATGCTAAGGAGTTTTTGAAATCGAAGAAGGAAAGAGGAAAGTTGAGGAACAGAGCACTGAGAAACTGAGAAGCACTGAACTCTCTGGAATGCAAATGACTTGAATGCGTAAAAAACAAAAGGGTTGAGGTTCTGTTTCTTATAAAGACAAAATAGAAGAAACCGAATAGACACAATCGAAACGGATCAGAGAATGATTACCCTCTTTGGGTAAAAATTGAAGCAATGTCAGAATTTTAAGAGACACCTCGGGGAGACAAACGGTTGGAACGGTACAAAAACTGTCAGCCTACCCTTGAGTTACAGAAGAATAAAAGACAGACATGCCTTAATTGTTTGTTCAACTTCTGGATGACGGTGCAGTCATTAAATGCTCAAGACCCTATACAGATAAAGTGATCGCTAAAACTCTTCTAAGCCTTTCTGAAAACCCTTTCAAAGGTAGTGTTCGCCAAAGAGTGATGAATAAGCATTCATAAACCCCAGCAACTCCGAGCGTCGCCAAAAGGGATAAAGGATCGAAGATTCCATAAACTCTAGGCGACCAAACAACTGCTCGCCAAAGAACATGGAGTATTTAAAAAGGCACAAATAACAGAAAATGACAAACAAGATCCAATACAAGTGTCACTACCTCAAACCCTATCAAAGAATCAAGCTTGACCGAAGAAACTTCACTCAAGCTTCGGGGGCAAATGTTGGGTATTGGTAGTGACAACCCAATATGGAAAAGGCCCCAGAGGCCCAATAACTTTGCAGGGGGTGAAACCCATGTCATTCGAACCGGGTCGGCCCATGTTAAGGTTGATCTGGACCTCATAAAGCGGTCCAGTATCGACCCAAACCAAATTGGACGCCAAAGGCTCCATCACCGGTCGTCATTAACCAAGGTCACTGACTCCTACTCCTCGCCATACGAGTGCTCGCCAAGAGAGTCTAACCTCTCATCTCTGGTCCCACCAACCGTCACTAAAGATATGGCCACGATATCCCGCGTATCTCGGGCACATATTCTCTAAAGATTACAAACGGTAACTGCAATATTACGTCATAACCGTAATATCTGCTATTCTAATCTTCACCAACACAATATTCCCTAACATATTATGTTGCCTCTAACGGTTTGGTCTCTTTAATCTATAAATACCTCTGATTTTCAATACGTTCAGTACATTTTGAGTTCATATACACACAATACTCATTTAAGCATCGGAGAGGGACCCAGAGACATCCCCTCTGTTGCGATCCCCTTCCTGCAGGTTCACCGGAGCTAAGGCGAGAGCAATCCTCATCCTTCCTATGGCATTCATATCACTGCCAAATCAGCATTCAGGAGATTCATATCCAAAAGAATATAGTTAAAACAACCTTATATACATCATCATTCCTGTGTATCGTCAAAAGTGCATTATTTCAGCACCGATCAAAATGGGATTGCGTTTTCTCTTACATAAATCTGAAACATACTAATTTAAACATAAAATTAAAAGTTCTAATGTCTCCAACTAGTTATACCAAAACACAAAAGTGACTCCATCCTACTATTTCTATGTTGGGGGCTTCATTCCTCGAACTTTCTTGCAAGCATCTTATACTGACCTTCCTAGATCCCGCTCCCTCTTTATACGATTGCGGTGGTGAGACGGGGATATCACTTTTGCAGACCAACTCATCTTCAATGAGGTTGAATGGATTATGTTGCTGCTCATCAGACTCAATTCTTGTTGCAGGTGTGGATTGACATTCTTACTAACTTCGACCAACTTGTTCATCCACCATATTAGCAATATGAGTAGCTTTTCCCACCAAGCATCATCATCGTCAGTGTTGTCTTTCTCCTCACATGTTTCACAGTCGGGTTATCACTTTTCATTAGGTTTGCTCCTATCCGCGTTAACAACAACTGTTTCATTAGAACCTTGAATTGTAGCATCAAGGTCCTCACGAGCTGCGTCTTTCTTTAACACATATATCACCACTCTTTCATTTCGTTGCCACAACTTCAAGATACCTTGAAGATCATCATTATTTGCAGTTTTCCTCAAGCTGTGCAATATCTGCTTCGACGTTATCTTGCCATACATAACATCTTCTTCTTTGTAATCAAGCGAAACAACATAGAGCTTCAAGAATTCTTCCAAACTCACAGTCACAGGGAATTCAAGGTAATCCATCATCCCAATGTAGTCCACGATCGCCCCATTTTCCTGGTAAAACTTGCCACCATAATTGATTTCGCACAGAACATGATCAGAATCTGGATTTTGCATTGAGAATCTACAGAATGTTTTGGGAGAAATCGTATGAAATCAACCACAAGAGCAACTACTACGTCAATATGCTAACATGTAACACCTATCATCAAACATGCAATGGAAGTGAATAAGACCGGAACGACTAGAAACTTACCTATCTTTGGGGGGGGGGGGGGGGGGGGGGAGTTATGATCTTTAAACTCCTAAACGATGGCGGCAAAACACGGAAGAAGTAGGCATGAATGACGTGGAAGACAACTGGAGGAACAATTTGGCGCTGCGAAATCTTCGAACTGGAAAACCTAATTTCTTCGTGAAGAGAAACAGAGAAGAGGAACAAGCAAACTCAAACCAACTGAGAGATGAAAGGACACTAAGGTAACAGAAATAGGGAGAGGGTATGATGAGGGATATTTTGGTTTTCACATAAAGTAATTTGTGCAAATTTTGGTTTAAATAGGTCACGTGACAAGCACGGCTTACGGTTTCCATACATTTTGAATGTCAAAATAAAGTAGCTACATTTATCATTTTTGGGGTACCCCAAAGTAATAAATTTTGTGCGGGGTATCTATTTGTAAATCTTCTCAGGTACCTAAACGAATTTAATCCCAATTAAAAATGTTTTGAAATAACTTATTAACACTAATGTAAGGAAGATCAAGTAGACAATCTAATACAATTTAATCATCTGTAAATGTAATAAAGTATCACGCTCCGTGTAGAGCCCTAATACTAAGATGACTACATACTCCATAATAAAATAATTGTAAGGGAAATCCAATTTTAGATGCCTAACTAAAAGGTTTACGAGTGAATTTTGTGTTAGACAACTAATACAAGTAGAGACATTTGGGATCGAGGGAGAGATAAGGCGATCAAGGCAGAGGTGGTACTGGATGAAGTATTAACATTATATAATATTATTTGATTATGTATTTGGTTTATTTTAAATTTATATGTTTAGTTAATTTTGGAAGAATAAACCAACGTTTTAAAAGGTAATTTAAATTGAAACTTAAGTTGATTCATATAAATTTTTAAGTAGTTTAACTATTCAATCTAATTTTGTTAATTTTTTTGGAGATGGTACAAAAAATTGATATTTTCAAATTATATCATTTTAAGGTACGCTGAAGAACATTTATGACAGTAAATATATTTTCATCATCTCTCAAAGAGTGAAACTTTTTTTAGATTGAATAGATAAACGATATAGAAGTATAACCAAACATATATTATTTTAATAAGTAATTATAATTTTTTTTAAAGAAAAATAAACCATACCCGCGACTGGCAGTTGCGGGGATGGTTCCGTTAGTTTATGAAAGTTATTTATGTTACACCCGCAACTGACAGTCGTGAGTAAGAGTTCCTACACGCGACCGTCAGTCGCGGGTTAGTATGGTTAAATAGTTATTGGAACGGGTTATTTGGATATTTGGTTTTCAAAATGGATATGTTTTCAAAAAAATCTTTAAAAAAACTACTTATTTGTGGTTAATCTTATGCTTACAGTTGGATGATTTTGCGATATATTATTGTATCGATTTGGTATACCTCATGGTTTCTATGAAAAGTAGGGTTGGGCAAAAAAAATCGGTTCGGCCGAATCGGTTCCCAAAACAAATGTTATTTAGTGAAAATATGGAGCGGTTCATAAGAGATACAAAAAAACCGGTTCACATATGATAAAATGTACCTCTTTAAGAGCCAGTTTTAATATATTATTATTTAACAAAATATTTAATCTAAGTATCTAACCAAGTATGAGCTAATTATGCATTTTAGTTTCCGAAATTATCTACTTTGCATTGATATGTCTTAACTTTTGTTTTTTTTCTCATTTTTCAAGGATCTTATACGGACATCATATTTACATTAAACAAGACATCATATTTGGATCGAGTCAACAAGACAACAATATTAAGACACTTTTGATTTCAAACTTTATGTGGAATTGTTGATGTATTATCGAATTGAATTGTTTATGTATTATCATATTGATTTTCTTTCTTTTTTTTTAATAAAAAGGTTTGATTGAACTGATTGTTGAACCGGTTGAGAAAGGTAAGGTAAATCATAAAAAATATGGTGCGGTTCGGGTGAAGGGGTTGAACCGTACCTTACCTAAAATGTGGTAAATGTATGGTTCTAAACTAGTTCGGCCCCAAACCGATTCATGCCCAACCCTAATAAAAAGGCAATGTAAGGTTAGGATTTGTCTGTTTATCCTTTCTACTGAATCTTATTCCACGATCACAGTTACATTTTGTCTAGTTATTCATAAATGTTCTTTTGAACAGGGTTCTTTAGTCAGATTGGTATCGTTAAGAGATTGAGAATTGCTGGGAATAAGAATGTGAGTTTGCTTAGACTTGTTCCAAAACTTATAGACTGTGAATTTGTATTGATGCACATGATACAAAACACTTAACATTTATCAACCTTTCTTGTTTGCTCTTGTGTCTTTGATAGACAGGAAAATCAAAGCAATTGATGAGTTTCATTGAGTTCGAGTATCCATAGATTTTTTTCATCCTTGGAATTGAGCACTCAGCTGGATCACTGTCCTTGTTGCTTTGTATTGTAGCCGGTTATATGAATATGGAGTTATTGTTTGAGTAAAAGATGGTTGTTGTTAGTCTTATACTTCCAGATCAGGTTCATCCTAAATTGTACGCAAACACACATTTATGCAAATGTTTTTTTATATATAAAAAGAAGGTGTTAATTACCTGAACCGCTACTTACGTTGGCAAATGTGACTGAACGGTTGAAACTTGAGCTCAACTGTTACTCATATTTCAAAATGTGACTGAACGGTTCAGGTTCGTAACTTTCGTTAATTATCTTCGTTAAACTTGTGCATGTATTGTTCATGTGACCTTCTCTAAGTTGAAGTTCCCAAACTACCATTTTCTTTCTCTATTTGCATCTAGCTTCAACCTTCGCAGCAGATCTGAAGGCGCGAAAGAAGAGCTTAGAATAAGGAAAAAAAACCATGCAACTACGAAATAAAGAACAACTTCGAGCAGCCTCACACAGCTTGGAGCATGAAGACTGAGTACGAATCTACTCATTTTGAGGTAATTTGATAGTGGGTAACCCTAATTGGTAACCCCAATTCGTTTTGCTTCAATTTATTCTTTTCAAACCCTAATTTGTCATACATTCTACCTGTTTGTTGTTGCAGAATCTCGTATGTCAAAAATCGAGCTCTTGAAAATCGAACTAATCGGAAGTTAGTTGTTGCGTTGACAATTGTTATTGTTGTTTTTGTTCTAAGTTCAATTGTGAAGAATTAGGTTGAGTATGTAGCTACTTAATATGTCATTTGTCTGTAACTGAAGTATGAAAAACATTGTGTCATTTGCAAAAGGGATGACCTATGTTTGTGGAGAAGTTATTAAATGAAGTTGTATGTTAACTTAAATGTTATTAAAAGGTTACTTTAGTTTGGATATTTTGTTATCTGACCGTTACTTAATTCGAAAATAATGAATAGTGACATTCTTGTTGATAACAGTTTGCCGCAAAAATAAATCTAATTGTTGAGGAAATGCACTTTTTCAACTCAAAAGTTTAGATTTTGTAGCTCACTTAGTACTTATTTTGCACCTGTATTATTTTGTTGAACCTGTAAATTTCTTATGGCTCAAGCAGCTCTCTGTTCTTCCTTTCCTCCATGGATTACTCTCAACCAATTGTTGGTAGATAGTCTGTCTTGGTACAATTGAATCATCTAGAATCATTCTTTTTCTTGAGGACATTATTGTTTCTTAAAGAAATTTGTTGCTTTATATATGGATTTGCAGTTCTTATATAGAATTCAAATACATTATATTAACAAAATTTGTTGTTTCTTTAATTACTTTATGTTACTCGATCGTCGACTTAGAGGATGGTTCCATGGGTGAATGGCAAAACATCAAATACAACCCTGATTTTAGTAAAGACCAACGACCAAAATGCTGGAAACGCATCAATTTCACAAAAGCAACCTTGAGAGGACAGTGAGAATCCACTGCTGAACCTGCAACTTTTGAAGTGGTTTTATCCAAAAGCATTGTTTTTTTGCAAACAGACTCTTCGTGAGGAAGCAAAGGCACCTTGTTGAGGATGGCATAATGCCTACTAGCTATAGACCCCAACTTGAACCAATCAAATTGTAAGACCTAAAATCCGACTTAAAGGCGATATTTGAATATAAAAAATTAGAGTCGCCACTAATTAATTAAGGCTAACTAGAAACCTTGATTACCTAGGAAAATAATTAAATTAAAAACTTAGAATTTCAAAACGATCTACGTTCAGAGATTAGAGTTCGGGGATTCTGTTACGGAATAAAAATGTAGTTGAAATTCCGCCCTTTCAAAGGCCCACTGCTTACCTTCTTGTTCCCTTCCTCTCTAAAAAAACAGATCACATTTACTTTCTCTATCCACTATGTATAAATCCACCTCTCATCATCTACTCTCCATTTCTCCCTTCATCTTCAAAGCCTCCATAACCTTCATCCACAGAGCCTCCATAACCAGACCTTCGTCTCTCTGACAATGGCATTTCTAGTTTGCTATAGCGAACTCCTTCTCCCCAAGATTCTCCTCCACACACTCACCTGAATTCCGAGTGTCGTCCTTCTCAGGCACCTCCCCATCCCTGCCGCCCTCATGCACGAAATCTTACCTGTCGTCAAATTTTCTGACCACGACGACCCACCGGAGAGCTGCGTCGTCTGCCTTTACGAGTTTGAGACAGAGAATGAAACTCACTGCCTCACCAACTGTTGTCATGTGTTTCACCGCATCTGTCTGGACCAGTGGATGGGGTACAGCCATATGACTTGTCTGCTCTGCAGGGCGGCGCTGCTCCCGGACGACGTGATGTTGAATCACAGCCTCTGAGCAGCGGTGGGGTGCCGGAGTTCAGTTTCTTTGACGGTCATGCCTTTGAACAATGAACCGCACATTGAATCGGATTCGGTCGGGTTGGACCGGACGAACCGGGAACCGTCCCCTCATCGATTCGAGGGTCGGTCCGGTTTTGATAACACTGCATGAAATATTTATATAATAATTTGTCTATTTTGTTGTAAAGACTTGTGATGGTATCAATCTTGTTATTATTGGATCTATCTTCTTATGTTGTGTTAATATAATCTTTTTTCTAAAAAAAAGCCTCTTAATAACTATATTCACGTCAGAACTAGTTTTTTTGTTTCATATATTTAAATAAATATTCTATAATTCACGCATAGAGCGGTTCATTTTTTGTAGTTACAATTAATTATAACGTTAATATAATAAGAAAAGTGACTTGAGAAATTCTCAAATATTTCTACAGAATATTATAGGTAAATAGTCTTAATTATGATAGTTTCTTCTGATATTTTCAATTTGACTATATTATCATCAATACATACCTATAAATGACTAAAAAAAATAATTGTCACTCACGCAGTTACAATATAAAAACAAATTTATGATTTTTTTCTTCCGTGTAATGTGCGTAATCAGTTACAATTTAAAAACAAATTTATGATTTTTTCTTCCTGTGTAATGTGCGTAATTATGATTGTCCATATTTAGAGTATGGTATGACAAATATCATAATCATATCATATTTTTAAATTGCATACCATAACCATATCGGGTACAATTTTCAATATCATAACCATGGTTATTAACCACGGTTTTAACTGTATACCCATATTTATTATCACAAGTGAAATGTAATGAAACATTATAAATTTTATCTTAATAAATACATAAAATTATGTCACAAGCAACAAAATATTCAACATTAATTTCATTCAACATTAGCACTATTCAAAATTAACACTAATATCATTTAACATTTACATCATTCAATTACAGTTCACCATGTAATTATATATTCGTGAAATCTAAAAGTGAAAATCTTACTTATGTTATTATTATTTATTATTATATTTATATAATAATCATAGTTATAACCATGTGTATGACTAAATTACCATAACTATAACCATAACCATTACGATTAGAAAATTCATCACTGTACCATAATGGTACGGCTAACCATGTAAAAAAATAACAGTTATAACCATGGTTTTGAATTTTTCACCGCACCATTGTTAACCCTATGCGTAATCAATCAGTGTATAGTATTTCCATGCATATTATTAATCTTATCTACAAAAACAAATCATAATATTTACGTGCATAACATGGCTGAATGACTATAAATCTATACCATGTATCGATAAAGCATACGCTATAAATATTTAACTTTATTTTTGTTTTCCAGTTCAAAAATCAAACCCAAAGTGCAAGCATATATTGAAATGCTCCACATAATGTACCATCAACACAATTTATCCAAACCATCGATGCCTGCATATATAATACAATAACACACCAAATCACGAAGCGCAAAACTTTCCATGAAACAAACATATGGAGTAGAATATACTAAAGCTGTCCACAGACTCAAGATGGAGACATACAGACGCATTGCAGATGCAAATAGATACTTCGAGGATGACAGAATCAGAGGAATGAACCTTAACAAACATGACAGATGAGGGCAATATCTTTGTCCTACAATGTGACACCCACAGAGGAACTCAATTTCTGGATCTGTATAGAAAGAAACAATATATTATAATGAATAATACCAAAAATGTGCAAGGATGAGAGAGATGTAGCACAAATGAATGGAGTAGTGAGTACCTGATTTACAAGCAAGTTAACTTGCTCCCTGTACATCTCTTTTAAGTCGATAATATCTGCACGGAGCTCCTCCAGCTGTACACAAACAGTTTAAATAACACAAAAAGGAACTTCATTATACTCCATATCTGTCAGTTTTTATATTAACTATTATTGATAAACGTTTGTCAGTTGGTCGATTTCCTGCTCTTCTCCAGTTTCACACAAACTGAGACACCAAAATTTGCTTCTTAATATACGGCACTCATTTTCAACTTCCAATTGCATCAATCATGAAGTTCTCGTTTGTAAATGACGGTGCAGACACGAGTATTACCTCCTCATCTCGCTCGCCCATAAGCTCCAGAGCAGCTGAGTGACGCCTCCTAAGTGCTTCCAGTTCTGCCTTGATTCCAGGCACCATGGAAGCCTCTGATCGTAACTTTTCACACTGCAGCAAAGATGCATAACCTCTAGTTTATTATGATTCAAAAGAAAACTTTATAACATTAAAGCAAAAACTTACTTGTCCAGTCATTTTGACCAACTCCTCAGCAAGAGAATCTCGTATTGCTTCCACTGATGTCTAAACCATGAAGATAAGCGAAAACAGTGAGTGAAAACGGTAAAGAAGCATGAGATAGGTCTACTAGAATTTGAAAAGACTGGGTTTTGTTTAATAAGGTCATTGGTGGACAGGGCCAATCATTTAAAGTGAAAATTTAAGGCCTATAGGAGAATGATGTTTGTTATAATATAGTGGAAAATGCAAGATGATCGAGAATCAGGTGTAATCATATCTCTCATAATAATGACATAATATAGACAGACCCTTACCAGACGAGAAATGTATGAGGTCAACTCTCCTTCCTTTTGACGGAGGGCAGATTCAAAAGCACTAGGGGTCATACTCTTCATGTAGAATGGACTCAAATTCATTTCTCCAATATTTCTTCTCTCAGAGTAAGTATCAGATGAGTCAAGAGATGCTTGAAGGAAATAGCTCTCCTCCATGCTTCCCATGCTACTAGCGGTTGAGAGCTTTCGGGTCAAATTTCCTGTAAATCTTCTGTGTTAGAGAATACACGAACCAACCATTTTTTAATATAAAAAAGCTCCAGAGTAACAGAATAGAAGTGCCAGACCATTGTCCTGCATTGTCTTCGAGTCGGATGAAACCGTTGAATGGAGACGTGCAGTCCTTTCCAAATCCACCCGAGCAGCTTTCTCCTTTTCTAGTTCCTGTCAACAATAGGAGTCAGATTCAAAAATTTAACTGAACTGTGAATATGCATCATGAGGAGAAAATCAGTAAAGCAATAGTGCAAAGATAAGGAACTAAAGTTAGTCTTCCTTTTTACAAACTTAGATAAGTTATAAGGCCCGTATTTGCAAATTATTTCTGCAGATAAACGGATATAAAATTGCTGAGATTGGGGTATGTTACATAAAAAAGAGCACCTCTTCTAGCTGTTCACGGCGAATCAAAGACTCCTGTAGCTCTTGTTTGTGTTTACGTTTAAACTCTCTAATTTCTTCTTCAAGTTGGTTAACACGGCCTTCTTGAGTGTCAGCTTCCTCCTTTGCTGCAAGGTATTCCTGCCTATTTTCAGCAGCCCTCTGTCTCTCTTTTTCAAGAGACCTACTTAGCTGCGTCTGCTCTGCCCTTAGACATGATATCTGAGATAAATGAATCATTAACTCAAGTATATAACTAATCATATAGAAATTTTTAAAGAACATCAATTATGATAAGCTAACCTGAGCTTCAAGAACATTGACCCGAGACAAGGTTTGTGATAACCGTTCATTTATAGATCGCTCTCTCTCCTCGGCAGCACCAGCTTTAGCTTCAGCTTCCTAGAAGTACAACATTTAAATGTTCATGCTAAATTCAACATATATATGACAATTGACAAGACATTAACAATCCTGATAAATTGAATGGGAAATGTGCAGATTACTTTGGTAGTGCAATAAGTACCTGGAGTCGAGAGTTCAAGGACCTTTCAACTGCAGCCCATGCCTCTGCCTTCCTCGAAGTTGCTTCCTGTTAAATTTAGGTGGATGCTTATTAAACTCAGTTCATTAGCAATATAAATTCAAAGGAGAGGGGCAAAGATTGTCCATAGATAATCTAATATTTCACCTGTATCGCTTCAATCTGCCTTAACAGAGGCCTTGTTGATTCTGGAACTTGAGAAATCAACTCTTCACATCGTCTCTCACTTTCCTAAATATATTAACATATTTAAAATTCAAATTCATATAAATTCATTAGAGAACCACCGTATACCAAATGCTAGACTACTAACTTGATAGCGTTTCTGAAGATCCTCAATGTCCCGGCGAAGCATATCTTCCCTGAAAACAGCCTGCAAGTTAAAAATTCTTTAGCGGTAAGAACATTGGAAGTTCTTTTCAACCAGCTTGGTGAAGATAATTGAAATGAATATAACCTGTTGCTCTTTTCGACTTAAGGTTTGCCTTAATTCTTCTAGAGTTTGAATTAGCATAGCTTCACGTTCCTCGGCCTCTTTAAGACGACTCTCTAGCTCTGTCCTAGCTTCAGTGTTAGCACGTTCCTCAGCTAAGGCTTCAGCCTCTTTGGCAGCATTTAAAGCACTTGTATAAAACTCTTTCTGAGCAGAAAATTCTGCTTGGTGTTTTTCAATTGTTTCTTGCAGTAATTTCTCGGTAGCTGCCTTATCCCGCTTGATACTCTCTACTTTATTCTCTTCTACCTGAAGAATAACCAAAAATAAGATGCCACAGTCTGAACAGATACACATAAAGAATGAAAACCACCAACATTGCAGCGAAACTTTTGCTAAAACAGTAAATTAATGAATTTACAACACATTTAGCAGCTAATGTTGGGCATACGAACTTCCAAACGATACCTTGACCCGTGCGCAAAGAAGAAACTAGATCATGGTTATGATGAACTTATGTCTAAACATGCAGGACAACTACAAATTTATACATTCCTCCATTTTTCTAACTCTGTCGCACTTTACGTCATGTCAAAACTTGTAAACATTGTCACTGATCACCTTGGAAAGCTGCACATTCAGTTACAAGCGATAATACAACATAAATTGTTGAAGTACCTGAAGGTTTGTGGTCAACCCTTTCTTCTCCTCTTCAAGCTCTCTAATCTACTCTTGCATAAAAGAAATGATATCATGCTAAAAATAAATATAACTTAGAATTTAATTTTTGAAAATTATTGTAAAGTATGTCCTGAAACCTGAGCCCTCAATTTTCTAATAGTAGATTCTTGAGCAGCCTGCTTCTTTGAAAGTTCCTCCCCTGATATGAGATGTCAATAACATGAGCTAAATTTGCTACACAACCTTAGAATTCTCTTCCAACTAATGCTTCTCCAGAGAATAGTAACTTAATTGTCAAGTAACTCAAAATTGGAGCTGTTTAGAACTTGAGATTGTTTTGTGTAGGGGTATCCCTACCCGCAGTTATCAAAACTCAACTCCTTCCCATTTTCAGTATAGTAAGATTTATTTGATGAATAAAAAAGCATCTGTCACACCAGATCGAGGATAACCCAAACATACAGTATATTACGATGAATAAGCTTAGAGAAATCTACCTTCAGCCATAACCTGACTGATGATTTCATCTTTTTCCTTTAGCAGGACAGCTGCATCACTTTTTTTGTTATGTTCTCTTCGAAGGGTATCCCTTTCTTTGGTCAGAGCATACACCTGAAACGATTATAACATAGAAAAAATGAAAATCTCAGTGCGCAGAAATTCAATACATAAACAGAGAATAGAAGAAATTATTCAGATACCCTTCATACTAATGAAAGTAATGTAGTAATAACTAATAACTCAAGTATCTACGTGCTTAATTTGTATACTAACAAAACTTGCTCAGGATCCTGATCATCCACAAGCAAGTTGGACAATACAAATTTAGAATAAGTAATAGTTGCCCGATAGCATGCAATTAAGATACCTTTCTTTCAAGAGTAGCGACCCGTTGATGATATTCCTCTCGCAAAGACTCAACTTCCGCTTCATTTGATTTTCTCTGTTCCATATGAGGAAGAAACAAAAAAGTTAGTCGCTCCTATGCTCCTCATTATCAAATAATAGCAGGTGCATCTTGCTTGATACATGATTTTAAGGAGTAGAACAATATTGCACCTAAAAGATTTGTTCCCGCTAGATTATTCAATAGTTCAGACAAATCGTTTTACATTAGGTTAGTATCATGAATAGAATGTTTTGCAGGGATCATCATACTCCTTATCTGAGCTTACTCTTGTCATGTAACTACACACTTTAACAGGTTAAGCTTCTTAAATTAAAGCACTTACATGCTATAATCCAAATGTACAGACCACATCACAGTACAGACTTTCACTTATAATCATTTTGTTGGGAGCACCGCTTATCTTCTTTTACAAGTAAACATATATTAGAATGCAACACAAGTATAGAATACTTGAAAATATAACTTTAAGAATAACTTTTTGAAGTACATCTGATCTACCTTTAGGTCTTCAATCACTGTTTTTAGTGACTCATTTTCATTCATCATCTTGGCAATCTCATCAGCTTTTGCCTAGAAAACAAGCAGCGCTTCAGTAGTGCAGACACATAAATGAAATCATGCAATCTTCCAACAGTATGAACTGATAGAAAGAAGTTGTCTATGCTTATCCATGCTAAATTGGAAGAGGAAAAGGAAATGAGTTGTGTAATGTATACGTAAATTTTTCTATATTTGTTAACTATACTTCGTAGTTATAAACTACATACCTGAGCTTGCCTTGCAGCACCCTGCAGCGCAGCTTCCATCATCTTCATGTCATTCTTAACCTTTTCTAATTCTTGTGTAGCATTCAAGTGGTCAGTGACATTTGGTTTTGATTTCAGATGTTGCTGCTTGATATCTGTTTGGTCCTCATTCAATTTTGGAACCACTTCCACTGACCTACCTACATAGTTGTTTTCGTCTGAAACCATATCTGAAGATTCCTGACTGCTAGATGTGTTGGGTGATCTATCATTGGAAGATATGTCAGCCTTTTCAGTTTCTCTAGTAGAAATGGGAGAAACAGAGGGCTCTGCCTCATCCCCGTCTTGACCATCTGCCTTCCCAGTTTCACTATTCACCATCGCAGATAGTGCCTTTGGACTACTGTCTGACATCTCTTCTGATACAGCATTATCTTTCACTGTGTATTCATGGAAATCGACAGGACTACGTGATTCATCAGACACAAAAGCCCTTTCCTCAGCATGATTCTTATCATGATCTACTTCAGCATCTCCTGGTTTATCTTCTACCTCCACTGAACTTCTGGAGGATTTTGCTTCTAAGTCCTGTTGTATATCAGCTACAGATTCTGCTATCACCAAATCCTCAACACTTTGAGGCTGTTGTTCACAAGGTTGGGACAGTGATTCTGATTCGGCTTCCTGATGATCATCAGTAGTGGGATTCATTCCATCAACATTTTTTGATGAGTCAAATTCAGTCATCTTAAGCTTCTCATTTTCTCCTTCAGGTGGAACTGATGCTTTGATGCTGCCTTTCGGCGGTGACCCCTCAGTTTCAACTTCTTTATCTTCAATTTTTGAATGATTCCCTAGAGATTCAGATTCCCTCAATGACTGTGCTTCCGACCATGAATCGGATGCTGACAAAGCAAAATTAAACAATATCAAACTAAATTCAAATCAGAATTTCTTGATTTTGTACAGCCACAAAGGTTTAGTGAACTACGCCAAACACTGCATTATTTGCCCATACAAAAACAATGTGGAAAGAAAGGAGCTTCAATTTCTTCTTTTATAAACCTAAAGTAAACTTAGGTTTCCACCTATTAGAAACACCAATTGAAGCTAAGTACCCACTGAAAAGAGTGCACAATCACCATAATAGAGAAATCGATTCATGAACAGAACTATTACTCATCCTTAGAGTAATTCAGAAGAAAATAATCCATAATAAATCAATTTTAACATTCCAAAGTCTCAGACATAGTATACCATATCTTTCCTGCACAGAGCCAAACATCTCTATTGTTGGTAACCATTTGAGAAAATATTTAAGTTGGTGAAAGTGGAGATAACGTACAAAAGATTACAACTTCTCAATGGAAATCTCTTTTCATATCCCACTTTACTTTTGATAGTGAGAACTGACAAAACCATTGAACTCTAAGCAAATACTCATCAGCTCCAACAAAGTCAAGATCAAGTGTATTCAGTATACTCTCGTTTCAACACATCAATTGGAAGGATCTGAGAATTAGCAGCATACAAAACAGCAGAATCTCCCATTTTGAGTAATGTGTAATATGGCAAATAAGTTGAACTCTGAGCAGATATGGATTGAATTCAACTAAGACAGTATCACGTGTCGTAATATGAACAGAAATTCAGAGAATTAGTGTCATGTCATAGAGCAAATTTTTCATTTAAATATCCTTTCAGCAGCGTTCCACCATCATGGAAAAAAACAAAACTTCTTCCATCCATCCCGTACTGTCTTTCTATTGCTGCGATATTAGGTTGGAACTCAAAATAGAACTGAAGGAATCCATTTATGTCTGGTAAAAGATACAAATGTGCATACCCTACTACTTCAAGTCCATCATCCAAACTCCATATGCAATATTTCAAGAGATTAACTAAAAGCGGAAAAGTTCCACCTAGAAGCAAGATAAAAAATCACCATTCTTTTGAAATTGCAGACCCATTTAATTCCGTGCCAGAAATTAGTGATCCCGCAGGATTAAACTGATCATTCCAAGCTATAGATTCATAATTAGTTCGTGCGGTGCTCTCATGAACTCAGACTTCAATTTTTCCTAAACAAGCAAAGGATGAAGTAATGAGGATCAAACCTTCATCATTAGATTCTGTCTTCTCCTCGAGGCCGAGAGCATTATCGAAATTTTTCTCTATATTCTTTACACTCTCGCTGATTTTATTCACCGCCCCCGCCAAATCGGGGAAATTCCCCAGGTTTACTCTTCCACTAAACCAAGCCATAAATGCAGCTTGACGAGCTCAAATCCTCCGCCGGAGACGCAGTAACAGGGAGCCTAACTTTAGTTAGAGGCAATAAATCAATCATAAAGAATCCAACACAATAATACTAGAAATCGAGCTTGAAAATCAAGTAATAAGATGAGATGAGAAGCGAACCAAGGGAGTAATAATGCAGAATGCGGCCACCAATCAATTGGTGGATTCAATCATGGCAGCGGAAGGAAAAATTGATGATGTCGTAACATTGAAAGATCTTGCTTATGGCGATCACGGAGAATTCAGAAGCAGAAATGGTGGGGTGGATCAGAATGGTGAATGGGTCGATCTGATTTGCACAATGAATCTGATCTAAGCTTTAATTTTAATTTTATTTATATTTAAAATGTTTCCATAATTTCTAAATTCTAATTTGTTTCAACTGTCCATGTCATTAGGGATGCTATGAGACATTAGCTTAACTTACATGATCTCAAACCAATTACGTAATCTTCTGTTATTTAAATATTTTGATAAATTATCTCAATAGTTAAATAGTTAATCCTGATTAATTGAATAGTTACTTATGTTTCAAAATGTCACTAAACGATTATAAAAAAAAATTTATAAAAACAGAACTATAATATCTTTCTAATTATTTTCTTCAATCTTTTCTTTCTCAATTCGAACTCAGATTTGCACATTTATGTTCGAATTTAACTCAGATGTGCAGGTTTGAGATCGAACTAAACCCAAATTTACATATATAAGTTCGAATTGAACCCAGATTCTCATGTTTTAGGTTCATTTTGAATTAAGAATTGCAAATTTAGGTTCGAATTATACTTAATCGTGACTAGGCAATCATAGATAGAAACTTTTCCTACTAACGGTGATTGTCAATCACGAGTAAAACGACAGTATTAAATGTCATTTTCCTAAGTTAGTTGGACTATACCCATGATTAGTAGAGTTTTGTGTTTCTTAAATAAATAAAACTAAATACAATTGCTTTGTTAAACAATATTTGTTTATTTATATTTCTACTTTGTTTATCTATTGGGTACCTTAAAACCATATAATTTATAAATATTAGTTTTTGGATCATCTCCAACAAAAAATGAAAAAACATATTGAATTTATAAACAAATTAAAATTCTATTTGAATCAACGTTGTTAAGTTTCAATTTAAATTAAGTTTTTAAACAATAGTGTTTTTTTTCGAAATTAGCTCAACATATAAAATAAAATAAATCAAATAATATTATCCAAACATAATACATTCAACCCCTACCACCCCATCTTGATCACCTTCTTTCTCCTTGTCTTTAACTCGGACCCTATCTTGACCCTAAAGGTTTCTTATCTTGATGGGTCTCGGTGTTTCATCTACATTCTCATCTACTTGAGTAGGTTGAGTCAGTGTTGGTTGAAGATCGAGTACGTCATGTTGAATATTGAGTTCATTCTCCTCTAAACTCGACTTCACTGGGCCATGATTTGATGATCAATCTCTCTAGTGAGTTCAAGATTGTACTCACAAGTCTCGATCAGGTCTCCGACATGTTTCTTCAATCGACCTCCTATCTTAAACCACTTTTTTACTAGTTTGGTCACATGGCGCCACTCTGACATATGTAGAATGAAAACATAATAATTGTTAATGTAAGAATAAATCAATTATGCAAATTAAAAATATAACTAACCATTATTAAGTATTAGTTTCCATGTGGTTTGAATTGCATTGGAGCTAAGGCTGATCATGGGCGGCCCCGGACGGTCTTGGAGGTAGGACTGAGACCGAGACCAAAATTTCAGTATTGACATCTGGAGGACTGAGACTGACTTTGGCCAAAAAAGCCCTCCCGAGTCGGTCTTGCTTGACTCGGGCCGGTCTCGGTCTTGGACCGAAATTTTTGGTCAAAAAATCATTTGTATTGACAAAAACAAATCACCGAAGTTTGGGTTTTGAACCCTCTCGCTTCTCGTCTTCCGTCGCACTTCCTTTATGGAACCGATCCAAGAGTTGTTGAATACTTCAAGGTCATGAATTACTAGTGTTTCAAGGGTTAAACCATGAATTTCTAGGAGGCTTTTCTTCAATGTCGGGTTAGTCCTAGTCGAGCTTTTGGAAAAAAAAGCCCAAGATCGAGACTGAGACCGACCTTGAAGGAAAAAAACTGCTCACTCGGTCTCAGTCCTAGTCGGGTCGGTCTTGTCGGGAATTCGGTTCAGCCAATCATTTTTTTATCACCCCTAATTAGAGCATAATCGTTGTTTTTATTTCCAATTCCGGGAGGGTTGGTTAGGTCTCATGGATCATCGTCACTGTCATACGACCTTACCACATCTTGTAGGCAGGATTTGGTATCATCATCTCACACTTGTTCTCCCACATGTCTATGTATTGAGCATGTTTAGTGATTCACGGTACACACAACGTCTTATCCCACCGAACTTTGTGCAGTCTATCCCATTCTTGATGGTGTTCTTCACTTCATTCTCAGATAGGTTGTTGGAAATCAAATTGGCTAAACATACGATCTAGTATGTGTCACTCAACATTATTGGATTGGATCAGAGGCAACCAAAGCAAACTTAGTCATTCTCATTCCGTACAAACGGTTGGGAGGTTCTGGATACAGTAAGAGTTGTAGGGGCTTCAATCTATCTGAAAATATAAATTTATGTGTCTTATTGCTTAATAAGATGGAATTTAAAAAAATAATACATCAAATTCATATGAAATATAATGTGCCTGCAAATCTAGTAGTGCTTTCAGCTCTTCTTGATAGAAATGATGGTTGTGGGGTGTTAGACTTTTCTATAACATCTTATGTTTCTTATTCCTATTTAGAATGTGAAACATCATAAATTATAATGTACATAATTATTTTAAGAATGTATGTTTGTGTTTCCTTACCACGTCCCCACCAGTAGGTGTATATAAAGCACAACAGTACTGTAGATGTGAGGTATATCTACGGATAGATGCTCCCATGATCTTAACTACAACAAATTATTAAGAAATATTAGTGAATAAAGTTTGTAACATGTACTTGTAGTAATACAAGTAATATAATAAGTCATACCTTTGCATAAGCCAACGTGTAAACAACTCAATACAGTATAGCCTTAACAGTATTGAATTATTTGTTGTAAATCCTCTAGAAAACGAAGGTACTCTAATGCAACTTTATCCCCGCTTGTGTTCGATAACAAACATGCATCGAGAAGGTGTAAAAATATATCCTATGGCTCTTTGCATAGCTTGATTTTCCATCGTGGTGAACCAGCCTGGCTCACTGGGTGTCTTCTCATGCATCTTCAACAAAGATAAGTGCACGTCGGTCTTGGTTATCTCACCCTCCTCAAAAGACGGGTCACACCCAATAGTCGTAGGGCGAGTCCACTAATATTTTTAATCAAATATTTAATTTTTGTATTATCCTAGGAATCGAGTCGATTATGTCCTTCAAACATCTCATGCAAGAAAACAACGACAACATGCACGTGCGTAGCGCGTGCTAGAGTCTAGTATAACAATTAGGAAAATACACTTAAGCGGATTCTAGAGCTTCCACTTTAATTTTATTTTAGATTGTATATGAATGCATTCAATATAAGACGTACACTCATAAATCAAAATTTGTCAATGAATGCATTAAATATACTCTTAAGATATCTTAACACCTCACACACGATAAATATTTAGCATATTTGTTTCTAAGAATATGATCAAAAAAATATGTCGATATTTGGACAAAATTGACATTGCACCTTGTTTATAGTCAAGAGGCAAATGCGCTCCCTCGAGACTTTTCTTTGAGTATTTTACGTCTGACATCCAACCGACCTTTCTTTGAGCATTATACTCCCGACATTCTGAGGATTTGAACCTGGGCACTGTTACTATCTGTGATTTAAGATGTAAGCCTTAAGCAACTGTCTCATAAGTCTGAACATACCAGTGATAACATTCAATATACTCTTAAGATATCTTAACAATCTCACTACCATGTCTATGAAACGACAATTATCAAAAAATCTACTATGACAACATCAATAAATTACCAATTAAATTTGCACCAAAAAATAAAGATATTTTCGCCAAAACAATTTTCACCAAAAAATTATTCCTTATATTTTTATTTATATATTTTCAATGTTATTGTTTACTCTAATATTTTCAGAGTTCATAAAGGAATGTAGGACAAAGTAAAGAAATACTCATAGAATCTAAATTTGACCAATCCTAAAAATATTTTGTAAAAAAAATAATTAAACCTGAAAATTAATATTAATTTTTATATTCCAGTAATCCGTAAAATATTATTTCAATACATCACGAGAGTTATTTTAATTTTGTACTAAAATAGTTTTGTTACTTTTTTCTTGACATATAATACCTAAATTTTGGATGATATTAATTTGGAGTAATACCATATTAACAACATTTGGCAACAAATTTAAAAGAACGAAGCATGATATTTTACTATTTTATTAAAATAACATTGTCAAAGTGTTGGAACTATCTATGCATTAATATTAATAATACTAAAAAAATCTAGAATTTTTTTTAACATTTTAATAATCTCATTATTTGAAAATAATTTATAATACATAATCTTTATAAAAATTGTATATATTAATCAAATATCTCCTTTCAATTTGCTTTTAAATTTTTAAATTTGATTATTTTTTTGTATTTATTGTTTCACGTGATAGATTATGTATATTCAACATATAAATATATATATCAATTTTGATCGATTTAATTATGTCTGATTTATTTAATTTTATATATGAAATGTATTTTTATAACGACAATACTCACAGTCCAAAAACTTTAGAACTTCTTGGAAAGAAGAGATAATGTTTTGAAGAAGAATAATCATATAATTGTAGAAACATTAAAAGGCATAATTACCAAAAACATATTACGACTTGAGAATATAATATACAAATATCATTATTATGTAAAATTGTAAAGTTATATAAAATAACAGATATAATAATTAATTAAAAAAATCATATAAATAATGAATGAGATTTCTTCTTCCACTCTAATTTAAATTCAAACTTGATTATATTGTGCATCTTAATTATTTATTGCTTCAAATAATAGATAATGCATATTTGACATTATTAATTCAATCTAAATCCGCTAAGTTGTAGATGAAATTATAACTTTTATAAAGTATCTAAGTTTTTAAATTCAGTGTTATCTTATTGTCCGATAAGTGAAACTGGTTAATATGTATGTCTTTAATAATGTATAAAGTCATATGTTCGAGTTTTCGTGTAGATATTTTTTTATTAGTTTTTGAGACTATATTTGAATGACCAAAAAAGATAGGGATATTGATATAAAAAAATACAATTATCCTCCTGCTGAGTTTGTAATGTTGCATAAGTGTGTCTTTAAGTTATAAGGTCATATGTTTGAGTCTATGTGCAAATATGTTTTTATAACCTTTTGAAAAAACATATAAATGACCAAAATATTCATGATAAATATAAACTAGTTAGATTATTAAAGAGCATTTGTGTCATTTTACTTGCGACGGTTACAAAAATCACTTCTGCTTTAATAATATAGCTATAGACATATATAGGGAAAAGTATGAAAACGATGTAATATATTTGCCAAAATTGGTAACTGATGCAACTTGTTTTGTACAAGTGGTTTATGATGTATTATGTTTCATTTTGTTGGTTTTTGATGAAATGTTAGGTTTTCCATTATTTTTTCCGTTTAAATTGTTCACGTGCATCTCACGTGACCTGTGTTTTGAACGTTAAAAACAATTAATTCAAAATCTCAAAACTACCCTCCTCATCTTTTCTCTTCAATTACCGAATCGAAGTCCCTCTATCTCCCCACTTCAACCCTTCTGTCTATCTTTTGTCCCTTCTCTTCTAACGAACGACCATGTCTTCCATAACGACCATTTTCAGGCGGAAGCGCCAGTACTGCTCTCCTCTCTTCTTCCAAGTACGATTCCTCTCTCAATCGCTTTTCTTGGTGAATTCGTATTGTTTCACGCTATTGATTCGTGAAATTTGATCTCGTTGTCAGGCAAGGCTCAATTCTTGTTTACAGTGCGTAGATTGATTGCAGGACAAAATTATTATCTAGGGCATATGTGTTATTTGTTTTTTTGGTCGATTCAGTGTCTGTAAATTGATTTCGTGTTTGTTTTTCTTTCTATTCAGGTATCACACACAATCTATCTGACGAAATTACTCTTTGAGAGTTGTGTATGTCGCTCAATGGCATGTGGCTCCAGCCAAGCTAATTGTGCTCCTATTCAACTCGGGCAGCCTTGTTACAATCCCAATAATCTACAAGCTCATGCTTCATATGCTTATAATGGTTATTACCAAAAGATGCATAGTAAAGGTGGAACTTGCGATTTTCAGGGAACTACTCAGCTTACTACTTTTGATCGAAGTAAGATACTTTAATCTTGTTTCTTGTCTCTCCAATTTTCACTAATTTCTTTATCCATGTTGTTGTCCCTCGACGGCTCGACTTGGAGGCACTGAAACATGCAAATTTGCTGGAAGGTGAGAATGCTTGTAATCTACATTCATACACATCCTCGACTTCAGCGTTGGGACCCGCAAGTGCTTAGGGAGGATTGCTCCGCCATCGGTTTCAAGACTTCAAATTCGTCTATCTGCAATATGTGCTACTTCATGGATGTTGCTTTGAATGGTGTTCTTCTAGCTAATCATAGAAAAATCATTCAATCCATCTTTTGTTGTAATTTTGCCCATTTTTGTAGCTCTATTGCATTGATTAGCTCTCCCATTAGTTGTCGATATATGGGAATGGTTTCTGGATAGTTGTATTTTGACTTTTGAGAGTTTGTGAACAATATACTAAATTCTGAGAACATATTTTGAAATGTTGGATGTTATTGCTTATGCTGTCATTTTGAGGCATTAGGTTCTGTTTGTGGTTTTTGTGAATTAGGTATTGTAATTTGGTATTTTGTTAACGTCAATGATAGTTAACTTAACAAATATGTGGTTCTGTTGAAATTAAATTGGTTCTGTGTGTATTTTTGGACAAGTGTTATTGTGCATGTGGAATTCAGTTGGATTCTATTGGAAGACTTTTTGTGTACTCAATCAAAACATAGTACATCTACTTTCAATTTGTTAATAAACGGTTTTTTTTATCAAAAACCAACACTTACAAAACGTATGTCATCACAGACCAACAAATACATAAACATCATTAACCTATTGTTGCTCCACTACGCAAACATAACTACTTCAAATACCACACGCATTCCAACATGAGTGATCAACATCATTTCCCTCCTACGAACAAGAACAACTTTGGCTTCAATCTTGACATGCATTTCTCAGAATTTGGTTACGAACCTCCTTCCGTAAATGCACATTGGGGTCACGCCACTCAAAATAGTCACAACTGTGCTCCTGCAATCAAGTTTCTTCACGACAAAATTAGGGTTTCGAAGAGAGATTTGAGAGGGATTTTCAAATTAATACTACAATTACTGTTAAAAAATAAATAAATCGACAAACATACCTTATAATTGGGACACCCATTGTTGTTGAGAGAGTCGGAGATCTGAGAAGGAGAGGACGAACACTTCGAAAATTCGGGAGGGGACAAACACTTCGTAAAGGCCACGAGGGAAGAACAAGCAGGGAGAGAAGGGTTGTATATAACAACTCTGAAGAAGACATGGATATTTGAGGAATTTAACACCAAACTGAGGTCACATGCAAGTCATGTGCGGGGTTAACAACAAATTTTAACGGGCACAAACATACTTCATCAAAAACCAACAACACCAAACATGTTGCATCAAAAACAAACATTGTGTCACTTTTACCACTTTGGGCAAACATATATTACATATTTTTCATACTTTTCCCATATATATAATATAGATATAGATCTAAAAAATTGGTACATGAGAAAAAAGAAATGGATACTGATAAAGAAAATATAATTATCATTTTGTTTAATTTGTAATGTTAAATACGTGTGTCTTTAAATTATTATAAGGTCATATGTTCGAGTCTCCATGCAAATAGTTTTTATAGCCTTCTTAGAAGACATTTAAAATACCAAAATTCTCATGATAAATATAAACTAATTAGATTATTAAAGGGTATTTGTGTAAATTTACAGGTGGCGGTTACAAAAACCATCTCTCCCTTACTAATATAGATATAAATAATGTTGGTCGTGGCCCAGCCCTTGGGCTAGTCTGATTTGGCCTGAGACGGCTTAACCCTAAATCGACCCAATTTTACTTGTGAATGGTAATTGAGGAAGGGCACGATATTAGGAAATATGATTGTTGTTATATATAATAGGAAATGAGGAAATATTCCCTTAATATTCTCCAAAATATTACACAATATTACCTAGAATATTGTTACTATGTTTTTATCTAACTTTATGCATTTGTCATATTAAGGGAATATTATAATATTAATGAAATATTTCCTAATAAAATATTTCCTAATGGAATGTTTTTTAATATAATATAGTTGTTGGTATGTTCGTTTTTTAACAATTAATTTAGCTTCAGTTTTTCTAAATTAATTTATGGGTTACCTTAATTACAAATAGTACCATTAACCCTATAAATACGGTTGGTTCTTCTAATTTGAAAAAACAACCCGAAAAAATCCAAAAATTACCAACACATATATTGCTCAAGAGTTAATTCAGATTCAAGTTCCGAGTTGTGTTCGAATTTCCGTCGAAGTCCGAGTTCATGTATTCTTCAGTTCGGTTAAGGGAAACACTGTGTTTGATTTTCCTTGACGACACTGTTTTATCCTAGGAGCTAATCGTCCCAATTTTCCTCTTACACGAACCATTTACGATGAGGGGGGCGAAATTGCCTTAAGGAGGCCGTTTTGATACAGGATTCATTATTTTTTGACAAAATTCATTTTCTAGGGGCAGTTTCGTCATTTCGTCAATTTGGATGTCATTTGATAATGTCACTTTGCATGACATTTCGTCAATCTGTAAACTGGTGAAATTACTGTACGATCTGAAACAGACATCGAAACAAGGACATCAGAAATTTGACAATGTCATCGTGGAAAAATGATTTAAAATAAATGAATGTGACAAATGCATCTACGTGAAAGATACCAATGAAGGTTATGTCATTTTGTGTCTTTATGTTGATGGCATGTTTATCGTTGTAAGTAACGATAAAATGATTAAATCCACGAATGATATATTGATTTCGAGATTTGACATGAAAGACATGGGGCTTACTGATGTAATTCTTGGAATTAAAATTAATCGGACATCAAAAGGAATTGCTCTAAGCCAATCTCATTATATCGATAAGATATTAGAGAAATTCAACAAGGATGACAAAAATGAGGTTTGAATTCCAATAGATTCAAATAAGTATTTCTCAAGAAATACAGGAGAAAACGTTTCTCAAGTTGAGTATGCTAGGGTTATTGGTAGTGTCATGTACTTGATGACTTGTACTAGACCTGATATATCACACGTTATTGGTGTGGTAAGTAGATATACGAGTAATTCAAGTACTGATCATTGGGATGGAATCAAAAGATTACTCAGGTACTTGAGATATAATTGTAGTTATGAGTTGCATTATACAAGATTTCCAACTGTTATAAAAGGATATATTGATGCTAATTGGATATCAGCATCAAAAGACTCGAACTCCACAAGTGGATCCGTGTTTACCTTAGGGGGTGCAACCATATCATGGAAATCATTTAAGCAAAGAGTTATAACCAGATTCACCATGGAATATGAGTTTATAACACTTGATATATGTGCTGAAGAAGTTGAATGGCTACACCATTTTCTTGAGGATATTCCTAGGTGGTCAAGACCACTGCCTGCAATAAGCATATATTGCGATTGGCATGGCACAAAGTCATATGTATAACGTATAATGGTAAGTCTATACATATTTGTCGTAGACATAACTCCATTAGACAATTGCTCTCGACATGAATTATCACAATTGATTATGTCAAATTGAAGGATAATATAGCAGATCTGTTAACCAAAGGGTTAAATAAAGAGCAAGTTGGTCAATTATCGAGAGGAATGGGACTAAAGCCCATGAAGTAAACTTTTTTTAGAAGGAAAACTCAACCTAGTTGACTGGAGATCGCAAGATCTAGGTTCAAAGGGACAACCTAATCATAAGAGTGAGGTTAGATCAGTGTGGGGGATTTTAAACTCCGATTCCATTTCTATGATGATAAACAGTGACGATAGTGGATGAGGTTAAGCAAATGCTTTTAATGATTCAGAAATGTAGAGTGTTGGAGTAATACTTCAGAAGGAATCACCTATGCAAGTGAGAAGAGAGACCACTTCAAAAGTCATTGTTGATGGCACAATTCTTAGCAACGCTTGCAGAACCAGCCAATGCCCATAGCCAGAATGGGCATGAATGCATGAACTGAACAATACTAGGAAGATACATGTGTGGGTTATGTCATCATTTACACCAACGACAAACAGTTCAAAGACATCGCATCTACTGACTAGCCAGGAAAATCGATGTAATGTAATTTCACAAGGAAATGTTCAAAGGGTAACACCTACCTATGATATGCAAGTGTCGACCGTTGAACTCTTATTCCGAGTCTAGAGCATGTAGGAATTCTCTCATTTCTCCATTCATGTGGGGGGATTGTTGGTCGTGGCCCAACCATTGGGCCAGTTTGATTCGTCTTGGGCCGATTTAACTTTAAACTGACCCAATTTTACTTGTGAATGGTAAATAAGGAATGAAACAATATTATGAAATATGATTGTTGTTATATATATTAGGAAATTAGAAAATATTCCCTTAATATTATCCAAAATATTACTCAATATTACCTAGGATATTGTTACTATTTTTTTTATGTAACTTTATGCATTTATCATATTAAATGAATATTATAATATTAATGAAATATTTCCTAATGGAATGTTTTTTAATATAATATAGTTGTTGGTATTTTCAGTTTTTAACAATTAATTTAGCTTTAGTTTTTCTAAATTAATTTATGGGTTACCTTAATTACAATGAGTGTCATTAACCCTATAAATAGGGTTCGTTCTTCTCATTTGAAAAAACATCCCAAAAAAATTCGAAAATTACCAACAGATATATTACTCCAGAGTTAAGTCAGGTCTGAGTTCTTAGTTGTGTTCGAATTTTCGTCGAAGTCCGAATTCATGTATTGTTCAGTTCGGTTAAGGGAAACACATGTTTGTTTCGCCTTGACAACACTCTTTTATCATGGAAAGTAATCGTCCCAATTTTCCCCTTACACAAACCATTTACGGCGAGGGGACGAAATTGCCTTAAAGAGACCGTTTTGATACGAGACTCAGTATTTTTCGAGAAAAATCATTTTTTAGGGGCAATTTCGCCAGTTTGTCAATTTGCATGTCATTCAATAATTTTATACTTTTTTTTAATTTGAAATTACAAATTTAATTCTCCTATATTATTAACAAATAAAACCATACAATTTTATATTTCCTCCAAATTTAAAGACTAAGTTCTAACTTACGTGTTTTGTTTTAGTCAAAGACTAACGGGGCGTTTCTTTCATGGAATTCGGAATAAGGAATAGGAATATGGAATAAGGAATAGGAGATAAGAATATGAAGTTGTTTCTTTGGTAGAATGAAATGGAATGGAATAAGGAATTCTGTTGTTTTTTTGGTGGAATTGTATATGGAAAGGGAAATGGAATGTGGTAAAATGACATATTTGCCCCTCCTTGTATATGTATAGTATATAATATATATAATTTGTATTAATTAATTTTAAAATTAAGAATAATCAAAACTTATAATATAATTAATTAATAATTAAAAAAATAAAATAACTTATTTAATTAATTATTAATTAAGATAAAATTATTGAATTAATATAAATTTTAAAGTAAGGGCATTTTGGTCATTTTGCCTCCTATTCCTCATTCCTAGCGCGCCCGGCTTAGGAATTCCGAGCTTTTCACACGGAATGTCTAAGCCTACCCCGCCCGGAATCCGTAAGCCAAATTTTTATAATTCCGCGAAAAGAACAACTTCTTACGGAATCCGTAAGTCGAATTCCTTTTCCATTCCGTGAAAAGAAAATGCCATAAGTTCTAACTTACTTTAGTATTAATTATTTCACATTTTGTGTTAGGATGTTGTTACGTTTTATTATTATTATTATTATTTTTGGCCAAGAAAAACTTCATCATTCATTCAATAACCGAAGAAGGACCCGAATACAAAACATTATCCGTTACAATACATCTAAGAAGGGGGGTTGGGAGTGAGGACACTCAATCCGAATGACACAACCCCGCCAATACATTCTTTGCAATCCAATCCGTGCATGAGTTCGCGGATCGGGGAATATGCTCCCAAGTGACTTCCCTAATCGAAGAGGATAGGGAAACCGCATTAGACAAAATGGGATCAATTCTCCAAGCAAAGTCCCGCCTGTGAATATGATTGATAATATTCAAGGCGTCCGTCTCGATGATGATCTTCGACCACCCTTTGTCGATGGCCAATTGAACCGCATGAGCCTCAATCTCGTCCACCGATCCGGCCAACATCACCTCACCTCGGCCTCCCAGCACGACCCCTGTGTCATCCCTCGCTATCACGCCCAATCCCCCCGGAGAGACGTACCACACCACGCTCCATCACAATTAATCTTGATAACATCTCGTGGAGGGCTGATCCATGCCTGAAACAGTCGGTGGTCTCTTCCCGGAGGTACGCTCGGTACCATCTCGTGCAAGGTTCGGTCGATCTCATGTAGGACCGCTGGAATGTTCGGTTGTGTGTTTTCGTAGACAAGCTTGCATCGTGTTTTCCAAACGACCCAACACACTATCATGAGGCGCCTCCAAGTCGCGGTCTTCTCCCTCCTTCGCGGTCCCGAGGGTGAGGTTACCTCGGCCAACCACGCATCCATGGAGTTAACCCCCACGGCCATCCCCGCACTATCAAGGTGGTGGCTCCAAACCTGTTGAACTCACGGACACGCAAACATCATATGCTCACGCGATTCAATAACATTACAAGTCGGGCATAGACAATCAAGAATGACACCCCTTTTCGCAAGTGTAGCCCTAGTCGGCAAAGCGTCATTAGCCAACTTCCACATAAAGGCCTTAATCTTTGGCCACACACTCGCCCCCCAAATTTATGAAGCACTTAAAATTTAAAAAGTTCTAACCCCGGTTATTTTGTCTTGTTTGTATCTGTATCAATATAGTATATGTCCAATAAATTGGTCCACTAATGAGTACGCGACCCATATATAATCTAAAAAAATATAAAATTCTGAAAAATACCCTTAATAGTTAATACATCTTCATCATCTTATTCTACGGATGATAACTCCAGTCTAGATAACTACATTCCAATCAGGAATCGGTTTGTTATTGAGCAAATTAAGATTGTCGATAGGAATATCGTTATTCTAATCCAACAAGGGGAATTGAGTATTCCACGTTCTTGATTTCTTGCCATTGAATTTAGCTAAAATTGGACCAGACCAATTGAAAATTTACTTAAATGATGATCAAGAGCGTAAAATTGATATAAATGGTAAATAGTTTCAATGCACCGTATGTATTTGTATTTGTTTGTTATTAGTAATTGTATGTCTATATTTAAAAATATTATTCTGTATTATTTTCTATCGAAGTGATGATTTTGCCCTCATGTTCACTTTATCTCAAATTCAATATAAAATTACGAATCAAATACAAGACAACAAATTTAAGTATGAATTCGAAGTACAAAATGCATTTTTGTGTTCGAAATCAACCTAGAAATATAGTTTTGGATTGGTTTCAAACCAAGAAATGTTGTTTTGAATTCGAAATGAGGATTATTTCAAAATTTAATTTGCATTTTGGATTTGATGATATGAAGAAGAATATGAGAACAAAATTGCAATTTTGACGGACTTAACATAAATAATTAATGAAATAGTAACAGTGGTGCAATTAACAACACTCTAAAACATTTAGGTGCACAAAACAATATAGACGGTCAATTTAACAACATGGTCAAACCGTGATATATTGGGGTTGTAAATCCAAATTGGACAACCATTATGGTCTTCAAAACTGACTCAAGTTGTCAACGTCGAACCCTACAATCTATACATTCTAATTAATCATATTATTTTATTATAATTCTATGAATAACTAGAAAAATTAATATGATTAATATACCATACAACCATAGTTATCAGAATCGGACCGGACCGGCGGTCCTATCGGGAACCAGACCCCTGTCAGGTTTTGTTAAGTTAAAAGACCGTTTTACAAATAAACAGTGTTTGAACCGGGTTGAACCAGGCAGTTTTTAAAAAAAACGGATGGTTTTTAAAAAATCGACCGGTTTCCGGTTAACTTTTTAGCTGCATTTTTTTTGGGTTTTCGTTTTTTTTTGCCGCTTTTTTTTGGGGGGTTCCGGTGTTTGGTTCTGCACAAACCAATCGGTTTAACCTAATTGGTTAAATCGGTTCACTACTATTGCGTATTGTGTTTGAGAATTGAGAGTAATGTGTGTTTGATATTGCAACTATGTAGTTTGTGTGTGTCTGAGATCATGTAGTTTGAGATAATTATGTTTGTGTTTGAGACTATGTATGTATTTTAAGTTTTCAATTTTTTTCCTATTGTGAACAGTGAACCGCACACTGTACCGGGTTGAACCGATCGAACCGTGAACCGGCCCCCTCGCCAGTTCGATGGCCGATCCGGTTCTTATAACTATGCATACAACAACTTTTTTTATCCCAAATCAATTTTCTTATAGGAGTAACACCAAGGGAATGACGTAGGACGGGAATAGAGGTTTATAATCATTAGGATAAACCTGGCCCGATTAGTTAGAATTTTCACTATTTCGGTTAGATGTCTATATTTATTGCTTGTTTTTCCTTCAAAAAAATATCCAACCAAGAAAATGTATAAGAAAAATCAAACCACCCATTCATATTATGGTTTTTCGGTTTGAAACGAAAATTTGAAAAATACACATTCAAACTCAAAATGAACACTAAAAATATTTGTTTTATCCGAAATATACCTCAAAATAAAAGTAAATACCGAAATATTCTCAATTTTGAAAACAAAAATATCAAAGTATATACCCACGAATTCCATTCGCAGGTGGACATACTAAAAAAGCGTACCCGCGAATGCCATTTGCGGGTGTCCTAAAAAGCATCACTCGCGAATGACATTCATGGGTAGGACTTTGCTTCACGGGACGAAATTTAAAAAGATAGAGAGTTGATGCAAGTGCAAAAGTTGCATCCAAAAGAGAGAAAAAGAAAAGAAAACTTTAACAACTTCCAACCGTGAATGTCATTCGCGTTTGAGACAAAATTTTAGGCGCCACCCCAAGTTGAATCAAAACACTGTGCAAGTGGCGCCACCCCAAGTTGCACAGTGTTTTGATTTTTTTTTTTGAGCAAGTACATAATTAAATTTCTCACCTAATTTATTTACTTATTTCAGTCAAATTTTGGTGTAAACGATGCTAGGTTACAAAATCACTGTATTGGTAATCAAAACAATTACCCTACGTAAATTGAATTACGACATAAATGACGTTAACCGTGTTGAGTTTGGACTTACATGGTATGAGTTATAATTTTTTAAGTCAAATTTTCATATCTCAACTTACGTCATGCCGTACAGGCAATCCGTAAATCCAAATTTAATATTTTTTGCATCATTTGAAGCGCAATTAAAATATCTACTTACTATAATTTTTTTAATAGATACATAATTTTATTTTTAATTAAATATCGAGTCGTCATTATGGAACAAAATGTTTTTAAAAAAAAAAAGGGAAATGCTGATCTTGTGCGCCTATTCATAGAATATGCGCCACCCTGGGGTGACCGTGTATTGCCAATACGCGCTACCCGGGGGTGCGCGTATACCTATTTTTCGAAATATTTTTTTTCTATACTTACTTTTCTAAAAAAAAACAAACTAAAATGTATAGTTTTCGAAAAAAATCGACTTTTAATACATTAAATGGACAAAATTGCCCTCCGTGGAGCTTCATCAACACGATGTTAATTTCAGGAGTTTGGGAAGAAAACCTTTCCTGGTGAGAAATCCTCGACTGTGATTTTCTTCCTCCCCCACCCATGTTATTTTTCTTCCTCCTTCCCCCATCACAGAGATTTGTTGTCCATGGGTTGAAAAAGGATGAATCTTGTGTTTTAATTTCTGCATGTTTGTTTCATTTTGCTTTTAGGTATTCAATAAGAGGTCTAAAAATGGCTTTCTACGGTTGATTCTGTATTTCTATCAGTAATGAATTTCTGAAGTGGATTATGATTTTGCAGAGAAAAATATGAATGAACTGGTGTCAGAGAAGTGTTTGGATTCACAGTTGTGGCATGCTTGTGTCGACGGGATGGTCCAGATGTTGTTGGTGGGCTCCAAAGTATTCTACTTCCCTTAGGGTCATGTCGAACACGCCTTCTCCGTCATCAATTTCCTCGACTCACCCCGGATCCCGCCGAACACCCTGAATTTATGACGAAGGGAGGAATAGTTGGATTCCCTGGGTTTCTTCTTCGACGCATTTGCTTTTTGATTGAGGGTTTGCTTTTGGAACACCTGCTTTTCCAACGGATGGCATATTTGTCCGTTTAAAATATTAAAAAGTCACGTGCTTAGCACATGACTAAGTTTCAGTTACGAATAAACGGTCAGCTGACTAAAAGGGAATATTTTTCATTCGGTCCAAATATTAGGACTAAAATTTAAAATTTTAAACTTTAAGAGGGAAACTTAAAATCGACGTAAACTTTAGGGGGCAATGTCGTATTTTACCCTTTTTTTAATTCCCTAAACCGAGAACTGGACTGAAAACCTGAAATCAACCAATCAACACAGGTTTAACCTTTTCCATCACATGTTTCAGCTTGTTCAACACAGACTTCGCCTTGTCTGTCAACACATGTTTCGCCTTGTTCAGCACAGTCTTCGCCTTGTTTATCAACACATGTTTCGCCTTGTTCAGCACAGTCTTCGCCTTGTCTATCAACACAGATTTCGCCCTGTCCAATGTCAATCAAAGACTTCGTCTTGTTCAGCACAGACTTCGCCTTGTCCATCAAAGTTCTCGCGCTCTCCATCACATGTTGCGCCTTGTCCATCACGGAATCTACCATGCCTATCAACATAGGCCTCACATGTTCATAAGTATAAGCTTCACCTTTTCCATCACAAGCTTCAACCTGTCTATCAACATAGGCTTCGCCTTGTCTATCAGCAGAGGTTTCACCCAGTCCATCACAAACTTCACCTTGTTCACCATAGACTTCGCCTTGTCCATCAAAGTCTTCGTCTCTCCATCACATGTTTCGCCTTGTCCATCACAAGTTCCGCCTTGTCTATTAGCATGGGCATTGTCTGTTCATAAGTATAAGCTTCACCTTTCCCACAATAAAAAGGTAATTGACGTCTATAAAGGCTACCGACGCCTAAAAGGTTCGTCGACGCCAAGAAAGAACATCAACGCCTAAACAGCCTACCGACGCCTAAAAGGTCGTGGTTGATTTGTACGCGATGCTCTCTATTAGTTGATGAGCAACACCTTAACTCGACTTGGGGGACAAAAAGGACATATCGTACTGATTGTACTGACCCGAAAAATCTGGATGACACTGATCATGTTAGGATAGAAAGTTACTACGGTTTATTATATCAGTCTCACAGAGGATTGACTATGGTAAATAAATTACATTGAATTTCGAAAAACTTTTTTATATGTTAGAATTGGGTTTCAATTTGATTAGACTCGATTGAGCCCTAATCGAAAGGGATATGGTTTGAGTCTTGACCCAAATTTGTTCGTCCATGGTTTGGGAGCTGGTCTGGGACTTGACTCAGACCAACCTGCAATTCAATCGAGACTCAATCAAATTAGGGTTAAATCGAACCCTAATTCACTTTTTGGGACCAATTGAGTTCTGATAACTTAATTATCACGTATAAAAAAGTTTGAAAGGTTTGTTTGTGATTTTTTTTTTTTTTTTTGAATTTTCAAAATTCAAATTTGGATATACATTTGCAAAATAAATAAGAAAAATAAACATTTCGAGAAAAATAAACACTTAATTTTGACCGTTCCTCGTATTTTAACCATCTCTCTAAGTGCTAACATCTTCAATCGATCATTAACCCAATTTCCTAAGTGCCAAAAGTTAGAGGCCCACTGAATTTCCTGGACAATTCGCCAGCTGCCGTTCAGTTTCTTGATTGTGTTTTCCGGCGGATTGGTTGGTTTTCCTTTCCGTTAACCTGGGTAAATTATGAAAATTCTCACCATCTGCAGAACGCAATCAATTCTTGTTCTTGCTTGTTGCGGCATACTACGATCTCGAGTGGTCTTCTCTTTAAGAATTTGAATTGATGATTAAAAAATTTTCTTTTTCCACGGCAATGCTCGATGAAATGCCTGATATCTATGTTTTGTTTTTGGATTTTTTTTTGGGGTGAATTTTAACCTTTTTAGTGCCTATTCTGTAGCTTTCGGTGACTGTTGACCATGGGGAGCGAGGACGATGAAGTAAAGAATGTGCAGGTGATCGATGCTCGAGCTAGAAATATCAGTCATAATGTGCGGTGCACTGAGTGTGGCAGCCAGTCTATTGAAGATTCACAGGCTGATATTGCTATCCTTCTCAGAAAGGTACTCTATGGAATTTCAGTATTTTTTTTTCAACTTAGGTGATTCATTGTTTTTAGACGAACATATGTTGATTTTTCTAAGAGCCAAGATGAAAAGTCATTTTTCATTGATCTTAGTAGTTGATGACTTGATGTTGGTGAAAACTCCCAAAAAAGTTGAAGCTTGATTCTGTTACCCGTTCTATAACTTCTACATGCTGAACTCTTTATCGGATCCTATGCAAGTTGAATAGCGAAGTCCTATGACATGCTCGTGTTTGCCTGTTGCAGTTAATCCGAGATGAGATTCAATCTGGGAAATCTGACAAGGAAATTTACAAGAAACTCGAGGATGATTACGGAGAGACAGTTCTTTATGCCCCTAAATTCGATATGCAAACTGCAGCATTGTGGTTATCTCCGGTGAGCAAAACAACTCCTTGCAGATGACATTATTTTGATCGATTTCCGTTTGAATGCACCCTTTTTATTTACTTTATATTGCTTGTTTTGTACTGCAGTTACTTATTGCTGGAGGAGCTGTGGGAGTTTGGGCGTACAACAAACACAGACAGAAGACTAATGTTCACATCATGGCGCTCAACCTTGTCAGAGGTGTTCCATTGACGCTAAAGGAGAAGGAAACCATGTTAGATCTTCTCACGCCTCCTCCATCGCAGAGAGCAGCTCCCTCATGGTTAAAAAAGTGGATAGGTCAATGATTTTTCTTGGATTATTATCTGAATGGCAATAAAGGATGAACTGAAATTAAGAACACAGTTTTCTGTTTAGTATTAGCTCGATGTAGTCGCGTTGAACTGAAATTTTCAGCTACCGTGGCAACTCTATGGTTGTGACTATGCATTTTTGGTTATTACTCGTTTTACTCACAGTTATACATGATGTGCTCAACTTTTCTCCAGCAGTATATTTTCGTACTTCAACCCCGTGATTGGTTGGTTTATCTGAGTAATATAGTCAAGGCAGATACTGTGCATTCTATTACGAGACTCATCAATTGATTTGTTTCAAAGGGAGTTGTGGCAAGGCAGCGGTTTACATTAGGGTTAGATGTCGGATTACTGCCCAAACTTGTATTAGATGAGCTTTGGCTAAGCTGTTTTTTTTTTTTCGACTTTGGACTAGCTAAACTAATATTGACGTGCAACTAGCTAGCTTTGCCTATTTGTTGTTAACATTGAGAGGAAATGTATCATTGCTCGGACGCACATGTGCACCGTTCAGGATTTTCTGTCTAAGACTTAACAGAGTACTAGACAGAGCTAGCAAATTGAATTACAAACGAGCACGTCAGTCAAAAATTCAACTACCAATTTGGTACTTAACTCTATATACTTTTGTTGATGAGGAGTCGAACACGGCAAGGTATGTCTAGTTTATTTTATTAGTTTGTCTTGGAATTTTTAACTTTTGCTTTCCGGATGGTAGAATGGATCCTAACAGGTAAGGATAAAATGAGCTGTTGACAGGAAATCTTGTGATGCATTGGAATCTTCATTGGATCGATTTCTAACAATGTTGCCTTTATTAAATGTTGGGTATTTGTCTCTTGTTGTGAATGTACCTGCTTAAAGGGCCTTGTTAGTGAAGCTGCTATCTGTGATTGAATTCCGTGCTCTGCTGAATCTTAGATTTGATTGAATGGCTAAACTTGAGCCGGTTGAAACGGATGACTCTGTACAGCAAGATGCTCCTCCTCCACCAGCGGCAGCGCCACCTCAGCATGAACCTCCGCCGCCTTCGCCAATGGTAGTGCCACCTCAGCATCAACCTTCTCATCTTGCAGCACCTCCTTATCAAGCTCAGCCCGAAATTCAATATGCAGATTATTTAGCTACAGTTCCAGGGGTCTCTGAGAATTTGGTTATTGCTAAACCCTGGTCAACAGGGTTGTTTGATTGCCACCATGATCCAATAAGCGGTAAGTAATTCTATCTAATCATAAGTGAGTAGGGTTAAATACGAAATTGCTGGCTGAACTTGTGGCAGATGAGCTTGTTAGCTGAACTTTTTCTTTGTGATTTTTCACTAATTGAACGAATACTGTGAAGTGCAACTTACTGGCTCCATTTTTCTGTTAATCTTAAACGAAAAATGTATACGTTATGTGGCGCCTTGAATGGATGGCAGGATAGTTAACGGGTTTATTATCTAATATTTTCCATCGAAAAATGGATAGAGCTATCAAATTACATTGATTTTTTGCCTAGTAGCGAAATGTGGCAAAGATATAAGTTCATTTACAGTTTTTTGTTTTTTTAAACTCTAACCGAGTAATATCTAGTTGAACACTGAAAACCATTTGATCGTCCTTTCTTTATTTATCAAATTTTGCAGCGTTCAAGACAGCGTACTTTCCTTGTCTTACATTTGGACAGATAGCAGAAGTGTTGGATGCTGGAGAATTGAGTAAGTTCTCTTTTTCGCCTAAATTTTTCTCAAGTTTTCCCTTGTGGGGTTACTATTTTCTGATTAGGAAGGGTGTTGAAATTGTAGATTGGGCATTGGGAGGTTACATCTACTTGTTGATGATGCCCGCTTTGTGCTCCCATTGGCTAATGGGATCGATGTACAGAGGGAAGCTAAGGAGGAAGTATGGTCTGGTGGAAGCCCCTCATTCGGATATAATATCACACATCATCTGCCCCTGTTGTGCCCTTGCTCAGGAGTTCAGAGAGCTCAAGAAACACGGCCTTGACCCTTCTCTAGGTAAGTAAAGTAACCTCTTCTATTCACATTTTGCTTATAGATGTCCATACACATAAGGGTTACTAGATTTGAATCATATAGAAGTGCTTCCAATTAGTAACCTGCAAATCTATTGAATGGTGATTGATTGCAGGATGGAAAGGTATCCAAGCTCAAAACCAGGGGACACACGTTAATGGTTCTGTGGAATTGAATGTTCCTTTGAATCAGACAATGAATCGATTTCAATGAACTGGAATGTTTCCATTTCGTACCATATTTCTGTTTGCAGGAGGAAGATGTGGTGTGGCTGCGGCGTTAGTTAACTTCAAATAAATTATGCCAATAAATCATACCGTATTGTATGATCGTGTTGCAACCATTAGTTTAGTTTGCAATTGAATTGGGTCCCTTGGAGTTGGAAATTTGTGAGATGAACATACAAATTATAGTATATGAGAATATTATTACGTCTTAATGGCTACAATTTAGTTCTGTCATTCTGAGACAGCATTGAAAAAGAAAACCAAGGAGTTGACAATTATTCTTTTTTGTATTCAATTCAACTAACATAAATCGTTATTGATTACATATTCGCATAAGAATTGCTTGCTACCGCGGTTAAACTTGGAAAATATTTGTAATGTCGTTTGTTTTTATCATATTAATTAATACTGAGCAAATTGCATTTTGTTCCAACATAGAAATTGTCGAGATGACAAAATTCAATTGTTTACTTATAATCTCTAAATTCTGCAACAATATTATTTTAGAATTTTAAAAGATGTTTGTACGTGAGTTTAATTTTCATATCATACAAATTTTTATTTCTGTATATATATTTTGCAGTTTATATATATATACACATAAAATAATAGAGTAAGTGGTTAACTCAAATCTCTAGATCCATTTAAAATTGAATATACTAGACTAGGTGTTCATTTTTAAATTAAATTTCTCATATGGTTAAACTTTGATCAATTCATAATTTCTCATTTTAAAAATAAAATAAAATAAATATACTATGACTGCAAGTCTTTAAATTCATTAACATTCACACTAAAATGGTAAACATGTTGAAAATGTATGGCCATCGTAACTGTACTGAGCAATCCTCTTCTTTCGATGTCGCCTCTGAACATGATTGTGTTTGGTCGGGAAACATACATACTCTTTATAAGCTATACGTCCCAAACCGGCTCTTACGGTGCGTTTGTTTGACGGAATTCGGAATACGGAATACGGAATAGGAATTTGGAATAAGGAATAGGAGTTAAGAATATGAAGTTGTTTTTTTGGTGGAATTGAATAGAACGGAATAAGAAATTCTGTTGTTTCTTTGGTGGAATTGTGTATGGAAAATGAATGAAATGTGGTAAAATGACATATTTGCCCCTCTTTGTATATGTATAGTATATAATAAAAATAATTTGTATTAATTAATTAGAAAACTTAAAAATATTCAAAACGTTTATTTAAATAAAAAAAAATTGAAAACGATTTTTTATTTATTTATTTTTTTTAAAAAGACCAATTTATTAATTTTATTTTAAAAAAATAAAGAATTTAAATTGTCATGCCAAATAAAATTTCTGAATCAATGAATTGATTACATCACATTAACATGATTAGAAATATCGATACATATAATATTCGCAATATAACGTTTCATGAACGTACAACAAATCGAAGTTCCGAATAAGTTCCGAATGTAATTTGACAACATCATAAGCAAGAAGTGGATGCCAAAAATGCAGAATTAATTGTATTTAGAACACAAGAGTCAACTTTACATTATGAATTGCAGGGAAGTCCTCATTCATTTGCTCTTGTGGCCATCTAGCCGGGTCAAAAATAAACTCACTGGCAAAAAAAAATAATTCAGATACATACACCGAATGAGTTCTGTTTATATGTAAGGTACAATCAACTCAGTACCAAAATCAAACCAATATAGCATGAACTTCAATGCCTCTAGTGGATCTCCATTATGGATACAAGTAATGCTATTGGAATGCAAAGAAGAACTATGCTACAGAAGAATTAAATTTAAGGAAGTAAGAAGACATGGAAGAATTGGATACTTACAAGAAATCATGCCAATCAAAACTGTCTTCCAAGAAGTAAAAATGCATCTATATATTTATGACGACAACAAAGAATCTGGATACTGGAAAGATCATATCAACAAAACTCACTGGTTCCATGACACAAGGAATGGATCCACCGCTTCCTACTGTCTATGAATTATATAGATAAGTAGTGAAGTAAACTTTCTGCAGAAAGTTATAGATTGGGCAAACTGAATTCATACAAAATCTACCTTCACAAAAAATGTTTAGATATTAAAAACAAAATCCAGCAGAACCTTAGTTTAGCTTTACCATTCAGCGGAGACAGAATAGATGACATGACTCCACATTTGAACTTCCACCAACAAACAATAAAGGGGCGAAATTGAAGAGGAAGATGGCACAAACCTTGGAGGATTTGCTTCCACTCCTAGACAACCTCAACCCGTGAGAAGACGACGTCGGCGTCATGGGTCTCGGCGTACCCATATCCCAATTCGTGAACAGAGCAGCATCTGACAACCTCGCCGTCGAGGCATCACCGACGGCGAGAGGCGGATCCTCGAGGGTTCTGGGGACGTAGGCGCATAGATTCAGACCTAAGGCTAGCTTCGCTTTTCTCCACGTACTCCCCATTATACTCTCCAGAATCAAGAAACGCCGACAAGGAATCGAATCTGGGATGTGAATTGGAGATGAGAATCGGTGAGATTTGAAAGATTGGAGATGAGAATTGAAGATCTACAGCTGTGAAGAAGAGGAACGTGGATCTGTCATTCAGAAATCAACGATGGCAGGGGCGTAATTTCTTCAAAATGGCGAGGGCAATTCAGTCATTTGGATGCGGAATCCGGATTCCGACCCGTGTGGGCTTAGGAAATCCGAGGTTTTTACCCGGATTCCCTAAGCCCGGACCGCCCGGAATCCAATTCCAAGGAATGTCCAATTCCTTGAAACGAACATGGGCTTACGGATTTCGTAAGCCCAAATCTGTGGTCATTCCTTGAAACGAACGGGCCCTTAGACTTTTCACAAGGGGTAAGAATTAAGTAATCAAATTTTTTAAATCCTACCGAGATAGTATATACAATAGAAATTGATATTACTAATAAGCTCGCTTTAATATCACTATTAAAAATTGATAGTAGTGATAATCTTTGATTCACTATTAGAAATTGATACGCCATCAATCCACTAATTCTAAAATTAGGGAAACTAATCAAAGTCTAAAAATAAATTAGAATAGTTGCTCCTTAAAGAATAGTTTAAAAAATAAATATCTAAGTGATTTTTCTTAGCTTCACGAACGTATTCTTACTCAATGCTTTGAAAAATATATCAACAATTTGCTAGATTATTCCATCAATAATGTTCTTACTCAATGCTTTGGAAAATATATCAACAATTTGTTAGAGTATTCCATCAATAATGTTTTCCACTCAACGTGCTTTGTATTTATTCAATTCGCCCTTCTCATTCGAACTTGTCTTATAGACCCATTTGACTACAATGGTGTTGTTTCCCTGTGAAAGATTTGTCAATTTGTAAGCATCATTCATTTTTTTTTTTTTGCCAAATGCAAACTTCATTCTCATTAACGAGTATCTGTTTGGTCTAACAAAAGTAAAGATAATAGAGCAGATGGTGATTCACACACTCAATTTATCATACACATCTCTCTTTGGGACTACCGAGCAACCCAATCCGCACATCGGTTTGCCGTTCGGCTCACCCATTGTCATGATATCGATTCAATTTGTGTCACCATCCTCTTGATCGTGTTGAGGATGTTCTCCAATATCCAATCGTTCTCCTCGGCTGATCCATTCAATTGCTTGATGATTTGCTCGGAGTCCGACTCGATGAGGACATTGTTCCAAGAGTTGTGTATTGCTAGTTCCACCGCTTGTTGTATTGCTCGGGCTTCCATATTGATTGTCGAGACATGCCTTTGAGAAGAATGTCGTCCATCCATAAGCTTCCCCGAGTCGTCCCTTACAAAGACTCCCGTCCCTCCCCGGCCTGTCTTGGTGTCCCACGCTCCATCGCAGTTGATTTTTATTGTACCTTGGTCCGGTGGTTTCCATGTTTGAGTCACCCTGATCCGCATCGGAAGTGGTTGTTGTGCCTTCGTTTTTCTGTCCCAACTCTCCCTTGCAAGTCGAAGGTCACGCTCCATCGTGATGTTTGGATTTGGTTTGTCGTTGTTGTGGTATGCCCGGCATTGTTCCTTCCATATCTCCCATCCCATCGTCTCAATTTTTGTTTTGAGAAAAGCACCTTCGGCATGGCTTGTGTCGTCGACTTCAATCTCCTTCATCCATTTCGCCCATGACTGTGGGGAGTTGTCCTTAGGCTTGGCCAAATAAACCGGTTCGGGCGAACTGGTCTGGTCTGGTCTGGTTTGGTCTGGAACTGGTTTGGTTCGAACTGGTTCGGCCGAACTAGTTCCAAAACCAGACCAGTGTTTTTTGCCTTCAAATAGAACAGTTCAAAATAGTACCAAAAATCCCGTTCGAATCGGTTCGACTCGACTCGTTTATTGATACTGGTTTATACTTAAATTTAAATCAAACCACTTTAAACCTATATAATTTTAGAACCGGTTTGAAGCAAAATCAACTAAACCTAGAGATGTCTTCAATAAACAAAACCTAGAGATATATTGGACTCTCGTATGTTGATGTTGGACAGGATTTTAGTCGGTTGTGGAACAGATTTTCAATTGGTTCAGTGTGTTTTTCAGTCGGTTCAGTGTATTTTTCAGTCGGTTCAGTGTTTTTTCAGCCGATTCAGTATTTTTCAGTTGGTTCATTAATTTTTTAGACGGTTCAGTGTGTTGGACAGGATTTTCAGCCGGTTTAGGTTTGGTTTGAACCGGATTATTTCCGAACCAAAATTATTATTAAAAAAAACAGACCAGAACAGTTCGAACCGGTTCTGAATTGGTTCGAACCAGACCAGTTCTTTTTTCCTTAAACCAGACCAGTTTTTTTAGAAACATAAAAATGTACTGATTTTTTTCAAACCAGACCAGTTCAGTTCAAAACCGGTTCGACCCCGAACCGTTTCATGAACAAGCCTAGTTGTCCTCCCATCGGACACCTATGGCACCGAACCATATCGACCGAACCCACCTATACTCCATGAGGACGTGGTCGATTGTATCGACCTTGCCACAAAAAGAGCAGCACAGTGTCAAGCTGATTCTCCTCCGATACAGCTCTTCCATCACCTGTAGAGCTCGATTACAGCTCTTCCAAATAAATTGTTTTACCTTAGAAATAGTCGGCCCCTTCCAGATTTGTTTCCATGTGGTCGAGCTGAGGGTCCGTGAGGTTGAGGCATGGTTGGCTTCATCGGTCTCGCTATGTTCCATGAGCCTTTGATAAACCAGTTTTGGGTGAGCCACACCCGACCTCGAAGTGGGCCAAACCAGCCTATCATGGGTCCACACTCGAGGAAGATGGATTTCTTGGATGGCTATGTTCTCCTCCTCCGTGATGTCTCCTCGAATTCGGTTCGTGTCCCAGCTCCCCACCTCGGCCTCCATTATATCCACTACTCTCATCTTCGTGTCCACTTCGCGTGTCATGAGAATTGATAGTCGGTTCCCCCTTATCGTTGATATCCATGTATCTTGGTAAATTCAGACTGATTCCCCGTTCCCGACTCGCCATATGCCTTCCGCTTGAATGATATTTCTTCCTTCAATTATGCTCGACCTCCCTTCTTAGCCAGAAATATGTTCGAGTTTGGGAAGTATATACCTTTCATCACTTTGGCCCAAAATGCCTCGGGGTTATTCTAGAGTCTCCATGCCATTTTGGTAAGCATAGCCTCATTGAAAGTATTGATGTCCATGAACCCCATTCCCCCTTTCTCCTTTGCTTTGACCATATGGTCCCATTTTCAAATCTCATCATGACGGGTGAATTGATCGAGCGAGGGCTTCAGTCCAGAAAGATTGAAGACCCATACATAAGTGCAGCAGATCCTAAGAAAACTGGCACAAAGAAGCCTACCCCGACCATAGGCATGGTCTATCTGAACCCTTACCAGGCTCCTTACTTGGCTCTGTATCAATAATACCAACCATCAGCGGTGGTCCCGATGCCTCAGGCTCCTCGAGCCCCACAAGGAACAACCTCCCTCACTAACCCACAAGATTTTGTCAATCGAGGTGGGAACCAAAGGAGATTTCGAGAGCCCCGACAATTTACCCTGCTTCCAATACCGTTGGTCGAATTGTACACAAAGGCTTTGGCTCAATGGCTCAATGGCTCAATGGCTCATAGGTCCTAAGGTTCTGAGCCCCGAAATGAGAATTCCGACTAATGAACCAAATTCAAAATGTGAGTTCCACGTGGGAGCACCTAGGCACACCACGAACAATTGCCCTCCCTTGAAGCACCGAATTCAAGACCTTATTGATCATAAGTACATGGTTTTAAATCCAATTTATCCACCGAATGGCAATACCAATCCGCTACCCAACCACGCTTCAGGCCTAGTCAACATGATCTTCTTAGAAGAAAGACCAACACCTTTGGTCGGTCCCATGGGTAGGGAGATGCTAAAAAATTATGTTTCGATGATCACCCCACTAATCATTGACTACGTACCGTAAGGACCAGCACAATTCAAGTACGAGAGCAGCAAAATGGTACCTTGGAGCTATGGGGGTCACGCAGAAGGATCTGCGAAAAATGAAGACATTTTTAGTATGACTCGATCCAGACGTTGCTAATGGTGGGGAAGATATATGTTGGGCAACAACTTCATCTTAGGATACGGTCTGGGAATCCACGGTTAGTGCATCATACACCCAATAGCTCCAAGGAAGAACAAAGGCACTTTCAGATTGGGTTTCCATCCTAATTTCAAAGATTACGAAATCGACCGAATGAAACGTTTAACCGAAAATTCACGGGCATTGCTATTTCCTCCCCTCACTGTTTAACTTCTTGGCCCACCACAAATGATTCAACCCGACGAAGTTGTTTCTCACGAAGGCTCATCAGGCTTGTTTTCGATTGGTGTCACCATTGGAGCCCTGCTTAATGAAGTTCCCTCAGGCCTTTTCGTCCGTCCACTTGCTAGTGGGGAGAATATCACAAACTGGATGATATTACCTGCTTATGCGTTTTCTCTTATTAATAATGAGTAAGACCTTTTGAAAATGGATGTATTCCACTTACTATAATTGTTTTGCATAATTTGAATCACAATTAAAATATCTACTTACTATAATATTTTATAATAGATACACAATTTTATTTTTAATTAAACATCGAAACATCAAAATTAAAATAATAATAATAAACGCTACCTTGAGTAGCGTCTATTCCAAAGGCCGCTACCCTGGGTAGCGCCTATTCCCAAAAAACGCACCCAGGTTTTGAAATATTTTTTCTATATACTTACTTTTCTAAAAAAAAAATTACAATACATACTTTTTTTAAAAAACTCTCTATATCACAAATAAAATATTTTTAAAAAAGACTATAAAATGTATTCTAATTTCTACTCTAAAATGTTATATTTCCCTCGGCTCCTTACTAACTATATGTAACCAAATAACTATCCCCATCATTGTTTTTCTTTGTGTGAGAAACCATATGTGTATTGACATTGTAGTGTCACCTTTGATGATTCGATTGAACATGAACTGTTCCTTTCGTTTGTGAGAGAGCCCTGAGGAGATTGAATTATATATTATTGAAATGTCAGTTGATAAAGGAGGGAGGGGAGATTCAAGGTAGGGATAACGACTTCACAACAGAAATAGTGATGATGTTCGTCACTTCATTGCCCGACAGAAACACAACACAAAGACATCTCATGTATGTTGGTATATCCCATGTATACATGTATATATATATATATATATATATATTAATTTGGTTACTATGTATGCAAGTATGATAAGTAAGTTTTTTTATGCATCTTCTCACTCTTAATGTCAAAATAATCAATTTTAATTAATTCAGGTCAAACATACAATTTTCACTCATAAGTGTCAGGTCATGTAAATTATTTAAAATCTTTCAAACCTTCTCATTCATTAATCAAGATAAGTTACAAAATTTTAACATTTTTTATTTACTTTTACATGTATATTTATGATTTTATCTTAAATATATTGTATATAGTGAGTTTTATAAAATATATAATATTATATTTGACGGATAACAAATATGACCATATAAAAATTTACAATTATAAATTATATAAACTAATGAAATATAAATTTACATTATTAAATAATATTTTTGTCAAATTGCATGTCAACATTGGCTACCTTATTATAATCAAAATGTTAATATAAATTTAACATATGAATGAATAATAATGATATGAATATAAATTTTTTACATTTTTATATAAGTACATAAAACTAATAAAAATTATAAAACACTAATAGTTAAGTTAAAAGTATTATATGAATATTAAAATATTAAAAATATTTTTATATTTATAGAATCTAAATTATTTTATAATTAATAGAAAATAAATTAAATGTTCTTTGTAGATATTTTTATGATTATTATAATTAGTAAAAAAATTATTATTAATTTTAATTTTTTTATTAACATATTACACAAATTGAAGGAGCAAAGCCACAAAAAATAACTTAAAATTATTAGTATTGTATCCATAATTGTTGTTATTACTCTTTAATAGTCATTCATGTATTTTAAAAATTAGACATTTTTTGTATCAAAATTGGAACTAAGAAGAATGGTTAATTGATCCAACACATCAGGTATTGGTGTTTTAGGGTTTAGATTAACAAGATGATTGAGAGTCGCTCTAAATTGAAGATCAATCATGTCTTCGTGTAGCAGAAAGTTGGTCGATACTGACAAATCTAAAATGACTAAATGTTCGGGAGTTTCTCTATTCAGTTCAATTCTTTTTATTTTTCTTGTTGTTGAATATACTCTTTTTTCATAGTAATTAAGAGATTGTTTCACACCTAACGATGCTTACACCTCTCGCATATCAAAGTTCTGTAAAAAAAATCATTTGAGAACTTGTATATAAAAAAGATTTCTAACGGACCAATTTCGTTGTTCGGCAACATTATCTCAAACAGTCTCTCTGCGCAATGTTGGGCAATCCGCAACGGGCTGCTACCGGCAAAAACACTCAGATTAAAATCTATTCACCTTGAAACTGACGCCCTCTCAGACCATAAGGTAATCTCTGATGAAAATATGTCAAATAAAAAAATAATGTCCATCATTGCGGATTGTAGGAAGCTATTGATGCAGTTCGAAAGAATGAAGTTCAGACCACTACGGGAGATATGTTGTTTAACGGCCAAAAATGGTATTTTTAACGGTTGGAAAATCCAGCCGTTAATTTATCACGGCTCAAATGAATTTGAGTAGTAACATTAAGTGTCGGGACAATTATCACGGCTCAATTTCAATTCAGCCGTGATAATTGCCGGCCCAAACTCAAAACAACCGTGAAAATAATTATCGCGACGCTTTTGAGTTGAGACGCAATAATTTTTTTTTTAAACCCTTATTTTTCACGGCTCATTTGGATTTGAGTCGTGAAAATATTTTCATTTTTTAAAAAAATATGATTCTCATTAACCACAAACGGGAGATCCCCACGCGTCTGTCCCAACACCAACACCAGCAGCCTGCAAGTCGGAGCTTCCGTCTGTCTCAGCACCAACACCAGCAGCCTACAATCCGACGTCCAAGCTACCCATGCGGAAGATCTCCGGCAACTACGGACTCCCCATTGTTGAGTCGCTCCGGGACCGCGAGGACTACTTCTACAACCAGTGACGCGAGGACTTTTTCAAGTCACGTATCCAGAAGAAGCTTCCCTGTCCTGTTCGACAATTCCAAGGTGGAGAATAAGGATCTTTTCACCGAAACCTTCATGATGTCTCTTGAATTGACCGGAGGCTACAGAGTCCTATCTTACTTGGACCCGTCGGAGCCGAACCACAGTAAGTTGAAACAGTTGATGTTCTTCCTCCTCAAACTAAGTCGCGATCGACCCGTCGGAGACGAAGCTAGGTATCGACGGGCCGAAGCTGATCGGAAAATGGGTACTGATGCAGCTGAGCCCTCTGCTTGTCCTTGGTCTCGCAAGGCATCTCGAACGTGGGAGGCATGGGAGGCATTGGGCAGTGGGAAATTTGAGTTGGGCGGGAAAGTTAAATAAATGGGCAATAATGTGACAATAATGTTTTTATCACGGCTCAACCCCAATTTGAGCCGTGATAAATTGGCAGAATAAAAAAAATTAAGTATTATCATGGCTCAAGCCCAATTTGAGCTGTGATAAATGAGACGAATAAAAAAATAAATACGTATTATCACGGATCAACCCCAATTTGAGTCGTGATAAAGGTAACGGCCCAGTGTATTGAGCCGTTAAAATAACGTAATAACGGCTCATTATCATTTGAGCCGTGATATTGAATTTAATTTAATTTATCACGGCTCAATACACATTGAGCCGTGATGTTTAGCCGCTATTTTGCCCCTCTCCCGTAGTGGAATATTTTTCGAGAAGCAAATGCGTAGCAGATATCATGGCGGGTTTGAACCAGCGGCATGCGTTTGAATTTCATAGCTCATCTCCGAATGAAATTATTAACACGCTCTGAAAAGACGCTGTTGGCTCTTCTGTTTCGAGAATTGTTAAAGCTGACTAGTTTTTTGGTTGTGTAATTTGAACTTAGCTGATTAGTTTGTTAGCTATAACGGTTTTTTAATCCATAATTATATTAAAAAAAATATCGTTGTTAGGCGCTGTTATTGGCATAACAAAGATAGTAATAAAGTATTGGCCCAAACTCTTCTTTTGGTAAAATTATGAATAGTTATGGACTCTCCAGAAATAATAAAAGAATGAAACATATTATGGGATATACATTATAGTATTATACAGTACATTATAAATAATTAAATATATGATTATTAGGCTTGAACTCTTCAATCGAATTATTCTATTCCACCTATTAGAAAGAATTTCTACTTGTAGTATTATATGTTTAACCTTAATGTTCAGAACATATCCATTAGTCGGCAATAAAGAATATCCATTTGTGCCTTTACTACGTAGTGTTTTTCTTTTTGTCATGAATTATAATCCTAAACATTTATATTCGAGTCAACTGAAACGCGTTTGATGTCAAACTATTTTCCAGTTTTTCTTTTGTAATTCTAATAAAATGAGTAAGAACACATAACACTCTTTAATTCATTTAATATAAAGTCAAACGAACTCAATATTTTTGAATAATACACATAAAAATAGATGGAACAATATAAAGGCCAAAGCTATAAGCCATAGCCATATACAAAACGTATAACATGTACGTATATTATATATTTTATACAACACAAAAGCTTGGTATAAGAATCAAAGAGGATATGGTGCATATAAAGATATATATATTTATACATGGGGAGGGAGTTGGCTTACTGCAAGTAGCCATGCCGCTGCCATCAATATCATCCATGGAGGGGCCATTATATTTATCTATCTATCTATATATTATAATTTGACAAGATTGTATGCAAGTGTAATAATTAAGTTTTTTAATGTATTTTCTTACTCCTAATAATTTCATTTTTCACTACGGGAGAATATATATATAACGGTTGAAAATTGTTTCATTAACGGCTCAATGAAAAACGAGCCGTCATAATAAGAGTCGTCTTATATATGACGGCTCGTTTTTCATTGAACCGTCCTTATGAAGGCTCATTATTATTGAGCCGTCTAAATTAATAAAATTAATTGGGACGACTCATTTATTATGAGCCGTCAAAATTAGATTATATTTTAATTTATAGTTGACGGCTCAACTATTTTCAGCTGTAATAAATCGAATTTTTTAAAAATAAAAAATTTGAATAAATTAATATATCCCTAATCATAAATTTGAAACCTGAATAATTTTACAAACCAAAATCTGTAAATATAAACCAAACAGAAGCAGTATTACAATCCGATATTCAATTCCTAAAGTATTAAAGAAACAATTTCGAACATCAATTTTCAATCATCTTCTAGTAGAAAAAATGTGTTTTGAGTCTATAAATATATAATATATATATTTTTTTGTAAGATTATTAAAATTCCCTTTAATATTATTAGTTCACGTATTCAATTTTATATTAAATTAATTGAATACGTGAACTAATAATATTAAAGTGAATTTTAATAATCTTACAAAAAAATATATATATTATATATTTATAGACTCAAAACACATTTTTTCTACTAACAAACAAAGCATTAAAATAAATAAATAAATGCTATTTTTATATAAGTATATGACACTATTAGAAATCATAAAATTTAAGTTAAAAATATTATATGAACATTAAGATACTGTTTTGAAATTTTATGATAAATATCTCTTAATATATTTTGCGAAGTAAGAAAATAAAATAGTGTTTGTATTATTAAAATAACTAAAATGAATAATTAATAATGATTTTAACATTTTTCTAAGCATATGACACTAATAAAAATGGAGGTTACTCTTTTCTGGGATCCCTGTTTCCACTATTGCTAAGAGAAATGGAGAGGAGAAAAATGGAGAGGAGGGGGGTTCAACTAGTGGTTGTGATGGAGAGGAGGGTTGGGGAGTTGCTGGTGGCGGTGATGAGCAAGGTGAGGCTGAGGAAGGCGTATGAGGAGGTGGAGTGGAATCTAAAGGTAGTGGAGTTGCGGAAGAATTTGATGGTAATGATGACGGTGGTGAAGGATCAAGCACAAAGAGCTTACCCCTGATGCTAGTAGGAATCTATAGTCAAGTCTGGAGAAGATCTTCGAGGCCATGGAGAAATTCAGTTCATGGATAGGTTCTCCAAGTTTTATGAGGATCGTGTGCATCTAAAACTGAATAGACGCTATGGAGGGTAAATTCGTCACCTAAAATTGATAATACACCACGTGAGCCGCACATGTCAAGGATTCCGTCTGAAATAAACGGATAAGTGACGGCAATGGGAGATTTTTCATCTGGACCAAAAATTATGACTAAAATTTTAAATTTTAAACATTAATAGAAACTTAAATTCGTCTTAAATTTTAGGGAACGATATCGTATTTTATCTTATTACATATATATATATATATATATATATATATAATTATATATAGCGCAACGCGTGTATCAATTTTATAGTTTATTAATTACTTCATGTTGTTTGTTTTTATATCGATATTTACCCTAAACATTAATCCAAAGTGTCGAGACAAGTCTCATAAAACTTCATTTAAAGCGTGGAAGCATCTGTGTCACCATGACCTCTTTAGTTTATTCATACGCACATATAAATAGTTAGGCATGAGCTCTTTAGTTTATTCAGTATAGTTTGTTTATATTCTATCTAGAATAACGTTAATTTAGAATACTATGTATATATATATATAGGAAAATACAGTTGGACACGGTTTTAAATAACAATACAAGAATAATTATTATGAGATAAATACAATAGTGCTCATATGAGAGAATAATTATACCTACGTACCAACCGACGGTCGAATTTTTTTATGAGAGAAATAAAATAGAATAGTGCACATAAATACCAACCAGCCGACGGTCGAATATTTATATTTTGTTTTAGATTTTATATGACAGCAACGCATAATACAACTTCAATGATGCATTGTATTGACCCTCAAAAAGGTTATAGAAAAAAAAAATTTGGTTAAATAAATTAAAATAAAATTGTCGAGGGTGTCGTTCCATCCACATCATTACTCTTGTGCTTATGCCTCTGTATATTTTTGTTTCCATTGTTTTTGGCTAAAAAGGTTTATTTATTTATATGTATGTATGTAAATTATCTGATAGTAAAACGGGTCGACTGTGAAATTTTTAATAGTACAATATACAATTATTTCATTGAATAGTAGCCATCTTCGGTTGGTGTTTTTTGTGTTTTGTAATTTTCTTTTATCTAAATTAATTTTTATTCAATTTTACAAAATCAAATTAAAATCCTTAATGCCTTTCAATTAAATTATTTGTAGAGATTTTATTCATTTCAATATAATAATTATGGAAAGATATCAGCGTGGTTAAAAAGTAGATTCACCTCCCTTCCTCCCTCCCGACAAAATAAAATGATTTAGTAATAAATGTTACACGTCACTGCATCCACCAGTAAAACGGAGAGGTGATCATCGAAAGGGCACGATGGAAATTTGCTCAATTATATTTTTGTATCAATACAATAGACTATAGACTATAGGAGTAGGACACATCACAAAATAATGGACATAAGGATCGAGGGAGGATGAACGCTCATTTGCCCAAATAGTTTAAAAAAATATGTCGAATATAAATTAAAATAATGCACACGATTTTTATGAGAGTATTTTATTTTTAGCAAATAGCTAAATGACTTTGCATTTATTAATAAAATTATATTTCAAGCAAAAATTAAGTAATATCTAAAGAATATTCTATAAATATTAAAAGTTACACGATGTCCTTCCCTAATAGTCCCACGTCATTTCCAATTCCTTTTATAATAAACTAATCCCGTGCTTAATATGACTTAAAAATTAAAAGACTACCTATCCCAACGAATCTATAATGTCTATATTATAATTATTAATTCATTTTTAGTACTCTAGTCTAGCCAATTTTAATTCATTTTTAGTACTATATATATTATTAATTATCTCATGTATTTCTCAGTTAACTTTTAAAATGTTTAATAAATTAAATTTTGTATTCATAAAATTCACTCAAACTTTTAACATAAATTAAAAAAAAAATCACAACAAAATCTTTAAAACTTTTTATATATCATAATTGAGTTCTAATTTGATCCGTCGTTTAAAACTCAATCAAAGTTATAGTTTTTGTCCATATTTGAGGTTGATTTTTGTCCGAACTCAGATCTTAGCGCTTCAATTAGAATTGGTTTAACCACAAGTCAATTGAGCTTCAATTGAATGGTTTGGATCTTATTGTGACATATATTTTTTTTAATCTGTTAATTTTATAATTTTCAGAATATATATTTTATTAAGTTTAAATTAACCATTTATCTTAATATAACTACCGAATTATACTTATGTAAAAGAGAAGGGTATGCATGAAGAATAGGGGACAACCTTCTGATGAATGAAGACAACCCACTCCTCTGCGTGTGTATTGTGATTGTTCCATGTCAGACAATTGCAGCAACCAGCTTCTTCCTTTTCTAGGGTTTTGCTTCTCCGCAGTGCACCGTCTTCTTCAAACTAATTCTGCCCCCTTCTTTATGATTTTTTTTAATAAAATAAAATTAATTTACCAACTGAACATGCGTGGATGTTGATGATGATGATGAGTCATCATCCATATGTTCTGAAGACATCTAATTTTCTGAAGTTGTCAAGATTTGGTTGTCGGATTATAATGTTGTCTTGATTGATAGATACAATTAACACAACCGTGAACATGTCCGCAACAACCCAGTAATTAGGGTTCTTCTACATTTGTACGTACACTCGGATGCTATGGGGTTTGGGTAGTTACCTATATAAATAAACATGCACGATGGGACATGCCGACATGGGGTTTGGGTAGTTACCTAGCTATATATACTATATGTAAAATACACCGTGTATACATTTATACCTCATAGATTATATATATATATATAGGGTAAATGGTCAAAGTGCCCCCTAAACTTTTATCGAAATTTAAGAATTCCCCTTAAAATTTAAAATGTTCCTTAATGTTTGAAAATGATGAAAAATCTCACATTGTCAGATGCTTTTTTAGGAGGAATTTTTCATCATTTCTTAACATTAGGGAGAATTTTAAACTTTAAGGGGGATTCTTAAATTTCGGCAAAACTTTAGGGGGCACTTTGATCATTAACCCTATATAGGGTAAATGTTTTTTCTTTCCTTTATGTATTTTCATCTTTTCTTAACATTAGGGGGAAATTTTAAAATTGAAAATTCTTAAATTTCGGCCAAATTTTAAGGACACTTTGACCATTAATCCTATATATATATATATATTTTTTTTTTCTTTCCTTTATGTAGGTTTTGTATTCCCAGGAAGCAGTTTTGCTACGAAACTAAAATACCTTCTTTTTTTTCTCTACTCAAAAGACAGCCACCCAATGTCAGTCATGCATGGATTATAGATGTGTATTTATGTCAGTCAATACGAAGAGAAGATACAAAATGATGATGGTCGAGACACAGACAATAGGGTTTATTGGTCACTACTTACTGTACTGAGTGTTGGATTTCCATATGTGATAATAAGTAACTAAGCTTTTTCAATATCGATTCTTCCAGAGAGTAATAATACATTCAGGAGACCCTTATTTTATTGTGTTAACAGCTTGCCGTGCTGACGGCTACACGTACTATATATAAAGTGGGGTGGGTGTGGGTCGTCTTGTCGGTAGACTTTTTCTTCTAATTTTTTGTTAGCTTTTCATTTCAGTCTCATTTCTTAATCTGATGATGGTTAATGATACTGTTAAAACTTAAAAGGCAGGACCAACTTGGACTAATTAATCCGACACCATTTAAGGTGTATTGAACTAGAAATACTAAATCAATCCTACTTGTTAATTTCGGGGAATTGAAGATGTATGTAATATGAGGTGGCAAGAGCAAACCCTATCAATGTATCAGTCCGTGACTTCAACAATATACAGTGACGGAAGCTGGTGATCCACTAAAAGAATGAAGCCTATAGGCATGGAAGGGGAGAAATTAGTACTGAATCACGTTTATACAATATTAAATTAAAAAAAAAAATCAGTAATTTGGTTTAGTATATCAAAGAAGAAGAAATTCACTCAAAATCCATCTTTTAATAAAAAATAAATAACGTCAAAATTTATAAGGTAAATAACTACATCACATTATATGGTCGACATCAATTTATAAATATATTGTAATTATCTTATTCTAGTGTGCTGGATCACATTTTTCGGTAGAACTCTGTTCTGAACATTCCAGGTCGGTCTCCTTGCTGCTCCGATAACCTGCACAGAAGGATAGCCTGGAAGTTCTCGTTGTTTCCCCTCAAGTCAGTTGGATGTTCGTTTATAGGAGCAGAAGAGTGTATAGATGATCAATATGTGCAATGTTACGTTAGTCTTATTTTGGTGATGGGTGAGAGTATTTATAACCTTCACCTCTAACATGAGATGAGTTAATTCTGACCATGGTCATCCCAGGTGTCGCCTGGTTAACTGACCATAGTCATGCCTTGAGTCTTGTGTTGTCTGGTGTCCTATGCATAGTGTCATTGTGTCTTGTGCCTTGTGCCTATGTCACACGCCTAGTGCTTTTGTGTCCCATGTTTTATGGGTCTTTGTACCTAGTGCATATGTGCTCCATTACCTCATGTCTGACATCGAGTCTTGTGTTGTATTTGTGTTGCATAAAGGCCTATAAGGAAAGGATGTTCTCAAGTGGTGCGCCTCTATGGTGGTCCTGGCGCGCTTCCACGTTGTGACGTCCGGGAGCTTGACCTGAAGTATCGTAGCGACGTTATAGGATGATGATAGCGATATACACTTAAGTGAATTATGTATCCTTGGGTCGTGGGGCGCGCCATCCATAGGCATAGGCGGGGCAAGGCGGCGCACCAATTCTTTCAAAGTCGGGTCGGTCTTCAACCGGGTCGTCTGAGAATATGTGGTTTGATATCCAACATAGTGCACTTAGTGATTAATCTAATAATTTAGTCTTCTTTATGAATTTTCAATGCTCTTAGGTTTTATGCATTTACTTGTAAAATTGCATGTCACCATTGATATGTATGTTATCTAATTACATCCAGTCGAGTTACTTGGATAAAGTCAATAGTCTTATTGAATAAATGTATATTAATTTGGTTAAATCAATAAAATGATTGGGATAATTACATTTTTTTTGTTATTTTTTTTAAATTTTCTAATGTTTAATTAATTTATGTTAAATATATAATTTTCAATTCTAAGTGGCATGTCAAGTAAGATATTTTTCACTTTCTCATTCATTCTCAAAATAAATTACAAAATCTTAATCATTTCTCTTTATTTGAACATGTATATTTATAATTGTCTTAAAAATATTTTATGTAGTGAATTTATATGTTCAATTAATTTACTTTAATTGATCTAACATATAATTCTCAATTATAAGTGGCATGTCAAGTAAGTCATTTTAGAATTCTTCAAATATTCTCAAAATAACTTACAATAATTATAATGATTTTAACATTTTTATAAACATATGACATTAATAGAAGTCATGAAATCATTAAAAAAAACTTAAAAGTACTAAGTAATATTGTATTAATAATTATTTATATTAATTAATTGTTTATATTGATTCTTATTTTTTATGAATAGATGCATTTAATATCTATATTCTAATTTCTACCATATAAATCATAATATTAAAACACATAGAATAGTTAATATTAGAAACAAATACCAATAGTTTAATATTTTTAAAAGTATACTTACTTTCTTATTTTATAATATTAAGTTAAAATTACCCTTAATTATAAATATTTTTATAAATTTAAAAATTAATATGTACTAAATAATTTTTATATAGATATTTTCATTTAATATTTAATATAAAAAATTATTTATTGTGCAAAACGTGTATCAACCATCTCTAATATATATTGATGGCCAAAAAAAAATCTCTAATATATATTAATAGAGCTAGATTTTCTAGAATGTTAGTACCTAATAAAATGAGAGAATAACATGTAAAAACATAAGTATATTATAGGTTCTAGGTATCCAATTAGATCCTACTGTATTTTTTTTTAAATGAATACTAATGTTTTTTACTATTTTCTTTTTAATTATGTACTTCGTAATAATAAAAATGAAACATATAAGTATTAATATTAACAATAGAAAACTAATACAAAAAATTAAATGATTAATAATATTATATATTAACATATGAAAAACTATTTATTTCATTATATATTTAATTCTAGTTTCAATACAAGTATTTTATTATTAAATATGGAATTGTAATCGATTTAACCGGTATCTATATTTTTTTCTTAAATCCTACAATGAAACCAAACATTATCCTCAGAACATACCCCATAGTCCGGTTTTGAATAGATTAGGGATCAAAATATACGAATTTGCTCTATTATTAGAATATTTTTTTTTTCCAATAATAACTTCCACTTTCATTCATACTTCGAACCTACAATGTCCAAAATATGTATAGAGATAAAAGAAGGAGGAGGTATAGTCGTCCAGTTTACTGGACACATTCCCTGACTGAATTTTCTAGCAATCCAATTCGTACTTCTATTCGCGGTTCATCTCACAAATCTCCATTCCACGTTCGGTATGCCCCGGGCTACCTCCAAAATGTCGGTGATAATATGTTGTACCTCCCAATCCCTAAATCGTTCCGGTTCGCATCGAATTATTCATCATTATAATGGTTATAGCTTTTTTTTGGCCAATCATAATTGGTTATAGTTTACAAAAGCTGTATGTCCCCTTTAACCGTAATCAGATATTTAATTGGAAACACATTAATTGTAAATTAATTAAGTTAACAAAACAACTCATCATTAAAAGAATTTGTACCAAAACAAAAACATACCAAACAACCGACATATCATTATAATGAATAATGAATGTGACTACACTACTATACTATATTATCACTCACTCCAAAAGAACCTCCATAATCAACTCCAAATTGAAGTATAGCTTCCACCATGGATTGTCAAAACTCAAAACAACGGGAAATGATTGTCATTGTTTTAATAATATTTGTTTTATTTAATACTTCTCTTTTGTAAAGAATTTCTCATAGTGTTTCAAATCATAACCCCATTACATCAAACAATGCATCATTACAGAGATTAGGACAACCGATCAATAATTATAATTTCTCCAAGCTAAAGCTTCTTTTATTATAGTCATCAACAACAAACCTTCTCTCTGCAACTGCAGAACTCTCGAGTCTCGACTACTCTCTCTCTCTAAACCAACCACAATCTCTCATTGTCTTCGCTACTCATCTTCAATCTTCATCTCTCCCACTTCCACATCCTCACTGCTACTCAATATTGATGTCTACACCGTTGGAACATGATTATTTAGCAGAGTCACCTTCAATGGCAGCCAGAGCTTCCGGAAATGACCAAAAAGTTCCTCTCAACCTCATGGAAACCGAGCTGACGCTCGGCCTTCCAGGGTCTCAATCGCCGGAGGGGTCAAAACCGAATCTTGGGGTCTCCATCTTCGGTAAAGAACTGAAGAACGCGGTTTCTGGCGCCAAGAGAGGCTTCTCCGACGCCATTGATGGCAATTGGGTGATTTTCTCCAACCCAGAAGGTGGTTCGGTCAAAGCGTCCTCTCTGTTCTCTCCAAGAGGTGGCAGCGGAGCCAAGTGCGCTCTTGATAGTAACGGCGATGGTAAATGCCCGGAGAATGAAGCCACGCAGGAGAAAAAATCACAGCTTGAGCATGCAGGCGCTCCAGCTTCAAAGTAAATATTTCTTTTTACTATTTTTCTTCTTTTACGGAGTCTCACGAACCGAGTAGTAAATGCATTTGCCGGAAATACAGGTCTGTATGCATTTAAATATCGGATAAAGGTTGGCTTTTTTCCATGCAAAACATTGCTTTTCTTTGATCTTTGCTATATTGTTCTTTAGATTTGTGTTGGGTCGTAACAGATTTGTTTCTGGTCTTCAATTCAGCAGTTTCTGCTGTTTTTTTCTGTACTGATGAAGAGGGAGTCCATCCCTCGCGGCGACTCGACTAATTTAGTAGAATTTCTTCTGCTCATGGTCTATCGGAAACTGAATTTTGTTTCTGCTGTTTTTCTTCTTGTCGTTGAAACACCTTGGAAACAATTTCTTGTTTCTTTGTTTATAACATTTGTGGTGGGTCAGCTGTAAAATATCAAAAAGTCCACATCTTGAGAATGATACTACTTGTTGTTATGAGAATGTTGAATTGATTTATTTATGTTTTACATGTAGGGCACAAGTGGTGGGATGGCCACCAATTCGATCGTTCCGAAAGAACACCATGGCTTCTAATTTGGCGAAGAACAGCGAAGAAGCGGAAGCCAAGTCTGGGCCCGGGTGTCTCTACGTGAAGGTTAGCTTGGATGGTGCGCCTTATCTGAGGAAGATTGACCTGAAAAACTATAGCAACTATGCACAACTCTCCACTGCCCTTGAGAAGATGTTCAGCTGCTTCACTATTGGTATAGATCCTCCTTCTATACCTTCATATAGTAAAGTACGTGTTAAATACCAAATTGATAGCTGAACATGTGGTTGATAAGCTCGTTGCTATATATATATATATTTTTTAATCATGAACACTGATCTTGATTGATTCTGTATTGGAAATCGGGTTCGCTTACTAACTTCATAAATCTGCAAAGTTGTTCGATTCTAGTACTGATGTATGGTTTTGTGAATGATGATCTTAGGGCAGTGTGGTTCCAGTGGAGCCTCGGGGGGTGACAGATTGAGCGATAATTGCTTGAAAGACATACTTCATGGCTCTGAATTCGTTTTCACTTATGAAGACAAAGACGGTGATTGGATGCTTGTCGGGGATGTTCCTTGGGAGTACGTAATCAAACTACATTTTATGTTCTTCCAACGATGATGCATGCGTATTCTAATTACTCTATTGTGGAAACTACAGAATGTTCACAAACTCATGCAGGAGATTAAGGATCATGAAAAGTTCTGAGGCCATTGGTCTAGGTATGTATTCTATTCCTGTTATAAGCAAACACGGTTACTAGTTTGTTTCCCGGTCGGTCGAAATCCTAATACGTATGTCATGCTGGCAGCTCCTAGGGCAATGGACAAGTCCAAGAACCGTGACTAGGCCGTGTACGGTGTGTGAAAGATCATTACACAGCATATATCGTTTCAAAAGATTGTCCTTTCGGAGGGGGGTTGGGTTTCTGTTCGTTTTGAGTTTTTCCTGTATGTGCTTGCATCTTGTCAATCAGTTTTCAAGTTTTGAATTTAAGAGTTGTCTTGTGGGACGCAGGTTTTTGCTTCATATATAGATAATCTTAAGCTCTTCTCTAGCAAGGGTATCAAACTGTCTAATGGATGTAAATGGTTTCTCCGCCAACCTTGTGTTCTAATGATTCACTTTGTATCATATTTTATTCTTTGTATATATGTTTGCAGGGTTAGTTACGAAGTTGCATACACAATTTGCAAAAGACAAAACATAATTGGATATTTAAAAAAAAAAAAAAATAGTAAATTGAATTTTAAGCTAATTTTATAAAAATCATATTTTGCTTTTCCTTCTTCAGTTACATTTAACAGATTTATTTAATAAAAAAACATAAATGTTCTCATTAAAAATAAATAAATAGAACAGATTCTCTTCAGTTCTTAATATTTGAATCAATGCTTTTTGTTTTGGTCTATTAATTGGTGAAAATAAATACATTTTATGTTTTCTTTCTAATAAAACCAATTGATTGTTATTTCTTAAGTGATAAGATATGTTATTTGCAGGTTTACCATGTAAAAATAGATCAGTATGTTTTCTTTTTGCAATTTACTCAAAGTTTGATAAACAAATTATTAATTATCCCTATGGGTGGGTGGGTGGTGGTCGATTTGCCATGAAAGTTCGGTAGCGATAGGCAGCGGATGCAACATGAACGCATCCTGTCCACTTATCAAACCAACCAACGCTTGCAAAATCATACCTAAGTGAATAAGTGAGGGAAAAAATAATTTTAATGAAGTAGATCCTTCTAAAAGAGACTAAGGCTCACACAATAACTCTCACAAGCACCACAACAAAGGCCAAACCGTAATATTAACACGAACCCAACCCACTTTCCAGAACACAACGAAATCGATGGATCCCTCTTCTTCCTAGATTCTGACTCTTCTGATGCTATTGTTCAGATATTTCAACGTAAACCATCTGCGTATAACCATTGAAGACAGAAGTATCCAACCTACCTAACCCAAGCCGCTGGAACAGACCGTACCTTCCATCCTCGACAATAGGAGAGGGGGTGCGAGCAGGATCATATCGTGATTGATGTGTCAAGGACGGGCCAGCCACTGGAGGCAGTTCCCAATAAACATCAAGAACGGATTCTATGAACCTGCTGTTCTCAAAGTGCTCCTTGTATGAGATTGGTTGGTTGGTGTGATTGAAGTTGTCTCGCATGTAGCCTCTTACTCCCCACCATGCATCATCGGACCCACAAAGCTCGTCTATATCAACTGCCTTCTCCCAGAATTTCCTTCTTTGGGATCGAATCCTGGCTTCATCACTGTCTTTGTAGCAGCTATGACCGCCTCCTTCCCAAGCGAACAGAGACGGGATCAAATTAGTTGATGGTTTGATATAGAAGACAATATTAATTTCGCCGAATCATCCTTCCCAGGAACAGTATCCAAAAATGACAAACAAAGCACAATGCTATCTACCAGGAATTTAACAAAATATGTGTAAGACTAGTCAAACTAAATAAATTATAACAGATTATCTGATTCGACTTTATGGCCTGACTACTATAGTCTTGAGAGAAAATAAGTCACACAAAAAAAAAATAGAGCATTAAACACAATTTTTTTTTCTAGCAATTCTATCAAATGATTGATTACACTAGAGTCTATTTCTATAGCTTTTCAAATTCCTCTACATTTTGCATATTTTGTATCATCCAAATTTCAGCTAACTGATTATAAGTAGAAATTTTATGCACCTCTGATGTAAGGTTGGTCGCAGATATGCCTTAGTGAATAATGGTCTCCAGTTCCAGTATCATAGTTATCCTCAAAAACAAGATGTCTGAATCCAGCTTTTAGAGCTTGCTTAATTCTGATGAGCAAAAAAAATGATCACTATTAAAAATCAGTAATGCTGAAAGTAATGTGGTATCTCTGAACCTCATGTATAAAAAAGATATTGGCAACTGCCTCTAGGCATACCTCTTAAGTTCGTTTTGATGATCGTCGAAAAAGATAAGAACCCGACTAAGATCAGCGATCTTGTGCTTCTTCATCGCCGTTGTCCAGTCAACACTTCCAAAATCAATAAAATCCTTTCCAGCAAAGTAGGTGCAGTTTCCATCAACATAAGCAGGGCCCTTCTTCAGATACTTCTCAGGATGCCGAGGTGAAAGTGATATAATTGGTACATCTGGCATTGCTTGCCTCAAAACCCAAGTGGAGTGGCCCTTAAAAGCACCACTCTCTATCATGAGCTCAGGTTTGAGCCACCGTGCCATGAACCAAAGGCCAAAGCTGTGGTCAAAGCCCATGCCGAACATGTTGTTCTTGATAGGCCGCGTGTCATATATGGGTACAAACTCTGCTATTGCCTTCAGTAAATCCTTGGTCGTCCAATCAACCGTTTTTCCATGTTTCGATCTGCCTTTATCCCAAGAAACAGATTAAAAGAGTTCTTCAATGAGAAATATAAACAGTTAATTTCACCAATTGGAATAGAAAGAAAAACTTAAGAAAAGACTGATCAGAAACAAATCATGTAAGAGATGCAAGACACTGAAATGATACAGTAAAGATAAAGATTCACCATACTATTTTCTCCTTGGCCAATCATACTGTTAATAGCTCGCATCTATGGATAGCACTTTCACAGTTCTGATAATGTAACGTGAGATCCCCCATTGGAAACTTAGTTAGGATTCCATAAAGAACAGCGGATCGATCAACTACAGAGCAATTCAGCTAAATGAGCTAACAGTGGCGCATTAACATCCTAAAATGGAAGTTACATACTATGTTGAACTATTATAATTACATTTCGCCAGTTGCCGTAGCAAATCTTGAAACGCAATACGGAATAATCAGCCGATCGGAAACACCATTTCAGATCACTATCAATTGAAAAAAAAGATGTAATAACTTAGACTTACACAAAGGTACACCAAGAACGCCGAAGTCCGTTTCGATGCCATCAAATCCAAAGAAACGCGCGCGAGAAACGGCATCATTGGAGATGCAGACGAGATTCCGGGAATGGTGGATAACAGACGGAATCAGAAAGATGAGCACAGCAAAAAGGACGAAGCACGGCCAGGGACAGACATGAGCTAGTTTCACGACGTGGTGAGTGAATCTTGTGGCGATCATTGAGAGGTGATGCGTCCTCTTGGTCTTGGACTCATCCGCTGCGTCAGAATCGTCTCCGTCTCCGGAGGTCGGAGCTGCTCTGCGCATTGACACGACTCGCTCGAGCATCTAGCAGCCGAGCGCTTGGCGGACTCTGCAAGATCGTGAAGTGTCGCGGAGGAGATGAGTGATGGAGACTCCAGTGGAGTGTGTATGTGGGTTGTGGGGGGTTCGAGATGGTTTAACGGATGCTAACGGTGATTGTCGCAAACAGGAAATTACATTTTCAGTACCTTAAAATTATAAGAGTGTTTTAATTGGTATCTCAATTATAATATTTTTACTTTTAACTCCCTCAACTATGACGAGGGTCTCTAATCGCAATATTCACTCATTTTCCATCTATTTAATGGAAAATTGACATATTATAACTTAGGGTTAATTATCAAATAGGTAGTCAAACTTGACATGGTTTGACAAGTAGATACCCAAATTTTTTTCCCGCATATAGGTTGCCAAACTTTTGGAAATTAGCAAATAGGTTACGTTTTTTCCGTTGGTTTGTGACGGAAATCGGTTTAAGAACCGGTTCAATCGAACCACTTTTTTTTTTTTTAAATGTAGGATTTATATACCAAACACATGCATGACTCCAACCTAAACCCTAAACCAAGTTGTGCATGTATTTGGTATATAAATCCTACCTTTTTTGTTTTTTAAAATAAATAAAGTGATTCAATCGTTTAAGCTAGTTGATTAGGTTTAAATTGTCCTTAAATCGTGGTTTCATTCTAACTTAACCCAAACCAGTTAGACTAATAGTTTTTATATCAAGTTGACTATACCAGTTAGGCAAACTTACAAATTATTATTTTTTTTATAGAGTATTATGTATATATTTATTAAAAGTGAGAGAGACAATTGCCTCCCTAGACCATTCATAGCTTCGTGCCCGACATCCATTATCTTAGTTTTCTCATTGAGAAAGAAACTAAAAATGGTAGGTGGATACCGTTAAGGTTAGGAAAAGGCTCCTTTGCCCCATCTCACCTTATGTTTACTGACGATCTTATTTTGATAGGGGTTGCTTAGGGCCGACAATTTTAGATATGATACGATTAAACAATCTGTAACTGATCTACATTTATGTGTAAATAAGTTTGACCTTAACACATCTCGGGTTGAAACAATTCTATACGTTTAGACACAATTAATAATCATATCTAAACACTTCTGATATGCAAATATACGCATAAACACGATTAAGCATATATATATATAATATTTGGATTTTTTTTCTTGTACAAAATTTTGAATTAGTTGTGGATTTTAAAACTTGATTGTGAAATTAAATTATAAATTTTGTGTTGTGTTGTGTTGTTTCATGACGTTTTGTGTCATGTGACACGACTTGTATTATGTATGTATATAAGTTTTTTTGTTCAAAAATTTAATCATGTTAACCTATAACATGTGATATGTTTAATAATCGTGTCGTGTTTGTATTTTGAGACACATTTAAGACTTATCCGTTTATACATGACACAAATTATCATGGTTAGGGTTGCTCCTGTTAACAAATGTGAAATCATAAGGATTTTTTTTTTATGTTTTTTATTCTATCTTAATTCTTAGGCTAGAAAGTCAACTTGAAAAAGTCTCAACTGGTCTTTTCAAATAAATTATCTATTTCTACCTTCAACCATTTGGCTTGCCTTTGCGGTTTAAAGAAGACATTATTGCTACCTATTTGTGTTTCCTATAAATATATCAAATAAAAATAGATTGCCTTTCAAGTTTGTTTTGGACAAAGCCATGTCAAACTGACAATGTGAATGACAAAAATGTTGTCTATAACTAATGGAAATGTCCTTATTAAATTTGGTTTGTCCTCGATACCTTCTCATATTATGCAGTGCAATTATGTTACTGCCTCTATTTGTAAGGATTTGGATAAGCTTAACAAGATTTTTTTGGGGGGCTCGACTAATGAAATAAGAAAATTAAACGTCTTGAATTGAAATATGATTACCCTTTCTAAACATCAAGGGGGATTGAATATCTCTCTTATGTCATAAAGAAACCTAGTTTTGTTGGCTAACTTTACTTGAAGAAGTGAGAATACTCAACCCCTTGGACAAATATTCTGAAATACATATACTTCAACCCAAATAGAAAAGTCTCAATAATGGTCTACCCTGTTTGGAAAGCTTTGATATGTTGAAAAAAGTCACTGGAAAAGGGAATGGATTAGGTCACTAGGGAGGGTTACCATGTTAACTTTGGTTTGATAACTGACTTGGTCAGTCTTCTTTAAGATATTTGATTAGTGGTCTTCTTTCTCTTGATGAGAATCAACAAAAGGCCAAAGATTTGATACTTGGGAATAGAAGATTAGATTTCACTCGTATTACTTTTCAAATCCCGGATACTATGAAAGAAAGAATCCATGGCATCCCTGAAAGCAATACTGTGAGCATACCTAATAGAAAAAATTGGATGGGATCTAAGGAAGGATCACATCATTAACCCTGGTCCACAAGATAATCTTTATCATGAGCATTTGTCAGGAAACTGGGTTTGGGTATGAAAGTGAGATTAATCGACGAATTAAGTTCTTCATCTGGCTATATCATCATGATAGAATCTCTTCAGCGAGCATACTTCACAAGAGGGACATTAATATCAGTCCTATGTGCTAACTTTGTGACGTTCACGAGGAAAATACCCTCCATATCATTTGTGACTTCTTTATCACTAAATAAGCTTGAACCGACATTGAATTTCCTCCGGGTTTGAATATTTTCTTTTTGTCTAACCTGTCTAATTGACGGAAATCCAATTACAGGAACACTGCTTTGCGTGTAAAAGGGATTAAGTGGAGGTTATCATCACATCAACTATCTGGTTCATTTGGAAGAATATAAACTCCACCATTAACAATCCACTTGTTTCAGTTGATGTTTTATTCTAACTTTGTACAAAGCAAAGAATATCTCAATTTTTTTTTAATATGGAAAAAAATCTGAGAAGTGATATCATCCATGTGGGTTGGACTTGATTATGGATGGATCAAACTAAATACAGATGACTCTGCTTCTGGAAATCCTGGCTCGGCGGAGTGTGCACTAGTACTTAAGAACGAATGAGGTAGATGGATAAAAGGTTTACAAAGGTGGATTGAAATCACAAACAACCTAGTGTTTGAATTATGGGCAATACGAAACGATCTAATCTTGAGAAACAGTTTGGGAGTTCAGGCGACACATGTGGAATTTCATGTTAAGGAAACAAACAATTTCATCATGGATGCCATCATGCCAACAATGTGGTTAAACTATTTATGTTTTTAATTCTTGAGTTCAAGAAAGTTATACCTATAGGCTACTTATGTGGATAGACCCACGTATTTCGTGAAACAAATGGGTAGTGGGCGTTGTAGCAAAGGAGATTATCGGAATGGACAATCCTTTTAACATTTTAGTGACTCCACCTTAAGAGGAATGTAGTTTATTTTATTTGATGAAATAAGATAAGCCTACTCTAGATTAGTCCATATTCAATCTAACCAGTTTATATATTTTCTTTATATATTATTTACCAAAAAAATATAGAACGGGTTACCGCAAATAAAATTATATTTAATAGAATGTTTTTATATATCGATAATGTATCAACTATATATATTGAATCATGTTATAATTTAGTATGTATGTGTACAATTTTAACAATTAGGTTATTTATAATATTTTTTATTTATGTATGAATTAATTACTAAAACAAATACATAATTTTTGATCACATTTTGGTCGTGCATTAACAGCGTCACCAATTATGGCATACATTTCTTCAATAAAGGTTAAATGAGCATTACTAGGCGTCACCATTTATGGCATATGCATCCCGATTTTAGATTTTATAAGTCCTATTTTAAGTGACGCTATCAATAAGCGATGGAAAAGCTTTGGGGATACAATTATGATGATTTGGAAAAGATTCGTCAAGTAAATTAACCAAAGCCATAATATCCGCAAAGGCGGTGCCCAAATTTGATTACCGAACATATTGTCTTACATAGACCAAAATATGCGAAATTTCCAACCCCTTATGAAAACTGAAAAATCTAAAGAAGAAAAGTCAACAAGAAGCCTCAAGTTTCCTCCTCGCCTGGAGAGCCACCTGACCCACTAGGCTCAGGCGTCGCTCTATTCTTGCATGCCTTGGCCTAGGAGGCTGTTGGAACCGCAAGAAGGTTTGGAACTCTCTCACCCAATCCACGGGAAAATCCGTATGGACTCCGCGAATTTGGCTGACCAAGTCACGATAGACTTTGCCGATCTTCGACATCAAGTGCCTCTCGGCAGCCTTGGCGAAGTCGTCAGTCTTCCTATATGACTCCACTGCCTGACCTTGGCAGCGTCAGTCTTCCTTCGACCTCCCGGGTGTTCCAGGCGATGCCTCTGCATAATCAGGGAGGCTACACCCCCTTTAAGGGCATCACCCTGCACCCCCGATACCTGAATATCCGGAGACTAGACATCTCCATATATTCAGGGACTTAACCTTGTCTCATCTGAATGACATAAAGTAACCACGCTAACAGTCAAACCACAGTAAAAGGGTGACCTGTTCATCACGTTAACCACTCCTACAAATATTAGCATTTACTGTCATTTATGACATTCATAACTTTTTACCACTCAATTGCTCTTGAAAATCTGGACTGACTTGAGTTTCGGAGGAAAATCAAACGGGACAACCCATATATTTCCTTTGTGCACGTCAACTGTTGGATCACATAAATCGTATTCTCCTTCCAGGTGTTTGCTCTGTTAACCTGCACAAAGGAAAGCCCGGGATGTCCAGTTGTTTCCCCTCCAATGACAAAGTAAGTCGGAATTTCGTTTGTAATATTTGTATGGAATGCTTTGGTATCAGTGAATACTTACCCTCTAATGAAGGTGATATTAAACTATTTATAACATTTCATACTTATAACCATAGTTGAGTCAAAGCTTACCCTGGTCATCCTAGTTGTCCTAAGGCGAGCTGACCCTAGTTACTTTACCGAATATTCTCTTGTAGTGGCTACTCCACTGTAGACTATCCTTTGGATTTGTTTAATCCTAGGCGTGCTAAAAGCAACCGGCCTAGTTCATAGGAGTGCAGGCGCACCATCTGAGGTGGTCAGTGGATGCGGTGTCACGCACTAAAACTGAACCATTATCCCTTTTGGCGCATTCCTTACTGGCGACGCCTTTATGGGGTTCATGTCAAGGGCGACGCTTACATATTCCTGACATGTGCGACGTCTCTACATAATCGGGCTTTAAACAAATGAAGTTCTTATTGAGTCAAATGTTAACCATAGCTCAGTCCAATATTTATAACTCATCATCAGCTGCTACGGAGAAGAGCACCGCCCGACTCAAATCCTAATTTATTCTTATTATTTTTTTTATAGAATATCTACCACCTGGCCAATGAATATTTCAGCCAATGAAGCGATAATCAGTGGCATTGATGAAGCCACAAACAAAAAGATTGATAGCTTCTTCTTCTACGTATACAATTTTCTATTTATTTTTAGAAGCGGACGGAAAGCTTGTCGTGTTATTCCTCACTCTCGAACCGACTAAAACCTTTTAGCCATTAGAAAAAATCGAATTATAATTTTTTTTAGAAAGCCTAAATATTTTTTGTAAATGTTATCCACACATTCTGTATACTTTATTAGCCAACCCCAATGATTGTCGTTAGTCGGTGCATGATGGACCCAAAGTTGGTAGTGTCCTTATCAATTCTCTTCTCTCTATCTTCACTTCTTTGGCGCATATTCACTGTACATATGTCATTACAAAAGAGCGTACCCTTTCAACTCTCTGGCACCAACCAGGAAGGAAGAAAGAAGGCATAAAGTATAAACGTTCAAAATACTGAAATAGTAACTATAAATTACTTTTTTTTGGCCAAGGTAACTATAAATTACCATTACCTTACTACTGTAACTTATAACATGAATGGACTCATAAAGGATAATACTTTTGATTTTTTTTTTTTTAAATTTAGATATAAATATATACTTATTTTTTATTCAACTCTTTAAAATTTTACATTTTTCTATTTTTACCCATTCCATACTGAACAAAATTTATGATTTTCCATGTATATATATATATAGTTCACACATAAAAAAACTATCAGTTTTAAAAATACACTATAAAACTTGTAATTTAGGGTGGCCAAGTTCATAAACAATACCTCGGTTGTTTTATCCTCCAGACTTAAGTGCGAATAAATAGGGATGCTGGACTCACCTCCGCATAAATATTAGAACAATAGTTATTAAAACGCATTTACTATAGGTGAGCAAAGATATTAAGATCAAATTAAGATATCAAAAATAATAGTAATTAAAACGCATTTACTTTAGTCTAGATTAAATAATTTTAACGGTCCCGATCTCAAAATCGAAAAATACTTGATAAAAAAAATTCAATTTAGTACTCAAGACGGAACCAAACTGTTCGGAATTCAATTTTGTTCAACCCTAGCTACCATTTACATTTTTCATTTATTAGGTGGTTTGAATGTAATACAGAATGTGAAACTCAATACACTGAATATTTATATTGATAATCACTAAGTAATAGTAAGATAACGAGCTATTAGTAGGGCTGACAATGGTGCGGTGAAAAAACCATAACCACGGTTATAACCGTTACTGTTTAATATGGTTAACCGTACCATTATGGTGCGGTGCGGCTTTGATGATGAATTCTCTACCCATAATGGTTATGGTTATGGTATTTGAGTTATACCCATGGTTATAACCATGGTTATTTTATAAATATAATAATTATTTATTATTAATAAACTAATATATATATATTATACTAAATATAAATTACAGCATAAAAGTGAAATCAATTGATGATATTGAGGAAGATGATGATTGATAGAAACAAATACGACAAGTGTGAAATGGTTAGGGGTGTTGAATCATTACTCGTTATGGGTGTTTGTTGAATTTTAATGTTAATTCAGTGGTGTGAATGTTAATGTTGAATCATATGAATGTTGAATGATGTTAGTGTTAATGTTGAATGATGTTAGTGCTACATATTTTTATTGTTGGTAATACAGATAGATGTATTTTTTAAAATTAAATTTTCGGTCTTTTATTATATTACATGTGGAAAAATATGGTTATACGGTTAAAACCATGGTTAATAACCATGGTTATTTTGATGGTTATGGTATTGAAAATTGTACCCATAATGATTATTGTTATGGTTATGGTATGTGGTTTAAAAATATGGTATGGTTATGGTATTTGACATAACCTGACCATACCCTAACCATTGCCGACCCTAGTTATTAGTGGAGTTAGCTCTATCAAAATAAAAAGAGGGTAATAGTTAGAAAAGTGCATGCTTTATTTGAACACAAAAATGATTGTAAGGGTTAATTATCAAATATATAGTTTGAACAAAGTAGCTAAACTTTTATTTTAAAGTAAATAGGTAATTAGACTTTTTTAAATGAGAAAATAAATATCTCTTTTTAAATTACCCATTAAAAAAAAATAGAATTAGTCACGTATTTATCACGTTATAAATAGATTTGACTATTTTTTTTAAAACTAAAAATGTATAAGTTACAAAATAAGTATGATTTAAATATTTAAAATTATCAAAATATATTTATTTTTAATCAGAAAATTAAATAGAAATCTCTATTTACTTATTAAAAAAAATTGACTATCATTTAAAAAAAAAAAATTATATATTTAAGTACCTAGTTATCGAACGGCATAAAGTTTACTTACTTTGAGTTATAATTATAATTAGTTCGATCAATAATTAGTTTAAGATCGTCCGTTTGTCCCACCATTTATTTATATAATGGGTAAATTTTTTAATTTTATTTTTATCAATAATTTCCTGACGGTTTCTCTCTCTCTCTCTCGTACATGGATGATGGAACACATGGAACAGAGTCATTGATGAGCTTCGCGACAGTTCCATTAAAGTATGTCCGAGACAGCTAGGATGCCACGAATAATGTCTTCACCGGATCTCATATACGTATCATGTATGTATACACTCACTGTGCCTTCAACATTCAAAATATTTTTCAATATATATACTGAGCAACAAAAATTATAAATCACCCGTAAATAAATAAAAAAGAAAAATATTTGTTTAATTATTTTGTATGATACTCACAGTAATTTTTGTTTTTAAATATGTGTTAAACCATGAATCGTAATTTCTTCTAACCCTAAAGGCAATTTAACAACTCGTGAACACATGAAGCTTATCCAAGAAACAACCTGAAATAAATTAATCTATCTGTAACGTCGTCTTATTATTGTACACTACACTCTTATTAGCTTATATAAACGTGACCTATAGATAACACTTCCTTGTGCTCTCTATTTCCATCATCGATCTAACCATTCCGAAACTTCTCTCTTTCTGTCTCAAGATAACACCATTCAATGGCAGGAATCGCCTTCGGCAGATTCGATGACTCCTTTAGCTTAGGCTCACTCAAAGCATACCTCGCCGAGTTCATCTCCACCTTGCTCTTTGTCTTTGCCGGTGTCGGATCCGCCATTGCTTTCGGTACGTAACATTCCGAGCTACTACTACGTACTCATTTGTAGGGTTCTGTCAGTATGCATATATACGTATATATGGTAAAGGCTGATGCATTTCTTTGATTGTGGTTGTAGATAAGTTAACGGCTGATGCAGCCCTTGACCCATCTGGTCTGGTGGCAATAGCTGTCGCCCACGCTCTTGCCTTGTTTGTGGCGGTGGCAGTCGGAGCCAACATCTCCGGCGGCCATGTCAACCCAGCGGTTACCTTTGGATTGGCTCTCGGAGGACAGATCACCGTTCTCACCGGAATCTTCTACTGGATTGCTCAGCTCGCTGGCTCCATTGTGGCTTGCTTCCTCCTGAAAGTCGTCACCGGAGGCTTGGTATGAATTTCTGTATTTTACATATGAGATGATTATATAAGAGATGTCATATATACATTATTGGATTGTTATGCGGTCTCGTTTTGTATTTTTTAGGCAGTTCCGGTCCACAGTGTTGCATCTGGAGTGAGTGCAATCGACGGAGTCGTGATGGAGATCATCATCACCTTTGCCCTCGTTTACACCGTCTACGCCACTGCAGCGGACCCCAAGAAGGGTAACATCGGCATCATCGCCCCCTTAGCAATTGGGTTCATCGTGGGTGCCAACATCTTAGCCGCCGGTCCCTTCTCCGGCGGATCCATGAACCCGGCTCGTTCTTTCGGTCCTGCAGTCGTCAGTGGAGACTACCACGACAACTGGATCTACTGGGTGGGCCCACTCGTCGGTGGTGGGCTTGCCGGACTTATCTACGGGAACGTGTTCATTTGTAACTCAGGCCACACACCCTTGTCCAGCGACTTCTAAGAACCCTAGACGGGTCTTTATTGAGTTCCTGTGTTGTGATTTTAGTTTAATCTTTTCTTTGTTTTTGGTTTTAATAAAAGGAAGAAGAAGCATCTTTCGGTCTTCTTCCTTTTGTTTTCCTCCTTGTTGGATGTTGGTAACTATTGCGTTTGTGGTCCAATTATTTCAGGGGTGTGTGAAAAATGCTTGGAGATTCTTTTCTTTTTAAGCTTCAATCTCGGGTACCGTTTATTATTTCTAGTCTATCTACTTGAGTAGATGACAGTTTACCAAGGTTGGATTTGGTAGTTCGAAGTACAATTCGAAAAATTATATTTGCAGATTACTTGTTATTTTTTAAGGATTATAATTTATAATTATTGTCGTTTTATACTTAGACTATATTATTTTATTTTAAAAAAATTGTAAATTTATTCGAAAATATAAAATAATATTTGAAATCATCTTAATACAAGAAAAATACATTAATTGGGAAAATGAAAAGAAATATATTTAAAAGAAAAATCAAAGTTTTGAAGTTTATACTTTTAAAGAAAATAAATAATTTTCGCTTTTTTAAAATAGATATATTATACTTATTTCTGTATAAAGTGTCTTTTGGATATTTTTGAATAACTTTATCCTTTTTTGTTGTCATTTTTAAGAATAAAATATATTTTGGAGGGTAAAATTGATAAAATTACAATTTGTGATTTTTAAAAAGGAATGACCAATAAATAGTTTTTAAAAAAAAAAAAATTATGCATAGTTCAATATAAATGATTAAATAACACAAATTGAAACTAATTAATCACATATGTCAATATAATTAACCAAAATCTATTGAACAATTAAAACATTAATTGAGCAACTAAATAAATATTAATTGATTAATCATATTAAATAATATATATATATATATATATATACGTATATAAGTGATAATAGTCGGACTGGTGTCTGCAAATTTTTAATCCCTAAAAACAAATCGGACCAAAACGTTTAAACAATACAATACAAACTGAACCGTTTCTTTACGGTTCAATTTTTGGTCTAGTTTATACTGTTTTTTTGGGCTCGTCGTTTTTTCTTTTCACCCCTAATATTAATAGAATCTAATATTGTAGAAATAATGAGTATATACTTGTTAAGATCTGTAGATTAAAGATATGGATTTAGAGAAAATCAGATAAAACTGAAAGAGATAGATTTATTGTTAACCAAATCTGTTACACTGAATGTCTATTTATACTAAAACTAGTCGTAGACAACTTCCTCTAATTACAACTTAATCCTTAAACTTTGACACTTCTTCTAGTGACGTAATGATCCTTAACCTTCGACATTACTACACTTATATCCTAACATTCTCCATACTTGGTTTGATCTTGAAAAAACCTTGAACTCATTTGCCTCCTTGAACTCCTTTGCCTTGCTTGAACACATGAATCAACGATTTCAGTTATGATAATCTATTGATGCTTCTCTCACTTATCAGTCTCTCCAGCTATCTATCATTCAAGCCAAAGCACCAGTTTTCTCCACACACAAATGTATCCATATCAAACAGATTAAAAAACACAATCTTATACTCATAATGCAGTTATATTAGAACCTTCACATATGATATTATCATAAACACACATCATGAATCATTCACTCAACGTTTTCACTATAAAGACTCCTACAGATGCATCATAGATTACACATCAAATATATCACACACATGTACTTGACATAACTGAACAATTTCTTTGATATTTATCACATCATCATACTAACATAATACCAGTCTCCATTTCTCTGCTTTATCTATCATTTTTTCTGAATTCTTTGATTGAGAGTTTGATTTCTTCTTTCTCTCTTTTATTATTTTCTTTCACTACAATTATTTTACCTTGACAGAAGAGTTTTAGCTCTTATCTTACCAATAAAGTTGGATGGTTTCAACCATCATCTTTTCTTGCTCAAGAGTATCAACACAAGTATCTTGTCGTTCTCTTGTGCAAATAACTCTATTTTTGGAATCAAATTGTACCCTATGTCAAGTCAGTGATCTGCTATTTCTTGAAGTGCAGAGAAAATGAAGAACATGTATAAATGACAGTACAAATGATGAGAAAACTCAAAGAAAAGCAGTTACACACCGGTACAGGTTAGAGATAATTCAATGGAACTCACAGATGCATAAAAAGGAGGATACAGAGCAATGACAACAAATGTAATGCTCATCTAGATAAAACAAATGATCATGAACTATTAACTGCAGAATGAAATAATCATGATGCATTAAATCTGATTGAATAAAATCATTCAATGGAATAGAACAAGGCACTTTAAGACTACAATTGATACCATGTGTTGAGAAGACAAATCAAATCAGGGAGACATACAAGAATTACCTGATCCTATTCATGTGCTCAATGCAGAGGTGAAGACAACTCATGAAGTTCTTGAACAGAAAACACACCAAGCTTTTTTCGGCATGACACAAATGTCTTCTCTGTTAATGGTTTCGTTAACACATTAACCACATTCTCATTTGCTGGAGCAAAGTTGACTATGAGTTCCCCAGATTGAACTTTTTCTCGGATGAAGAACAGATCAATCTCCACATGCTTCGTCTTTGAATGATGAACCAAATTTTCTTACAATGCTACATCACTGGTATTATCACTCTATATCACAGGAGGATATGACAGAGTCAGACCTATTTCCAGAAGAAGAGACTTCACCCACAGGATTTCACACACATAATTAGCAATGACACGGAATTCGGCTTCAGCACTGGACCTAGAAACCACTGACTGCTTCTTGGAGCTCCAGATGATGGGGCTGCCATTGAGAAGAAGATAATGGCCAAAGATAGACTTCATATCAAGAACATCGCCTTCCTAATCAGCATATGCAAAAGAAACCAATGACACATCAGTAGAAGAACAAGGAGCTGAGCGAAACAACATACCATGATCTAGTATGCCTTTCAAATAGCGGATGACATGAAGAACAACATACCAGTGACTAGAACACGGTTGCCTGCATATACTGCCTTAACTTGTTGGCATCAAAGTTAATATTAGGCTTGGTGATACATCTATGCTGCAATACACCTATAGTGCTTCTATAGAGAGATTCATCATGAAACAATTCAGTACACAAATCCATATCGGAGCGAGTAATACACGTACCTGTCATAGGAGTAGGAAAAACATTTGCATCAGACAAACCAATCTAGATATCAGCTCCTGAATATACTTCTTTTGATTAAGAAGCAAATAGTCTTCTCATGTGGAAACCTCTATTCCTAAAAAATAATCGAGATTCCCCAGATCTTTTAGCTTGAAGTGATCATTGATAGAATAGATAAGTTGTTCTACCATTGAAGAGGATAAATCAGTGATGACAATATCATCTACATAAACAAGTAACAAAACAACATCATGATCAGATTTCTTAATGAACAAACAACTATCAACAGTAGAAACATGAAAGGAAAGAGAATGAAAAAGATAAGATTTCAATTTTTCAAACCAGGCACGCGAAGCCTACTTCAAATCATACATGTCTTTCTGTAACTTTCAGACCAAAGGGTCTGAACCAGATGAAAAAGTCTGCTAAAAACCAGGTGGTTGCACCATGTAAACCTCCCCAGTCAGATATCCATGAAGAAACACATTATTAATGTCCACCTTCCGTAAGCACCACTTATGAGTTAGCGCAAGAGACAATACAGTATGAACAGTTGCAACCTTCACAACAGGATTGAAAGTATCCTGAAAATAAAATTCAGCCTTCTGTGAAAAATCTTTAGCAACTAGCCGAGCTTTGTACCTAGCTATGCTTCCATATGCATGTCTATTAATTTTAAACAAACACTTAAACCCAAGGGGAATCCTTCCAGCAGGCAGAGAAACCACATACCATCTTTTATTGTATAGCAAAGCACTCATCTCATCATGAATAACACTGGCCCACTGTGGAGAAAGCAAGGCTTCATGAATGGACAGAGGTTCCATGGAAGATAAATCCTAGTAGAAACACAAGCAGACGTAAGAGCTTGTAAAGATGCCTTGGATTGTGTCATCATTGGATGAGTACTCGGACCAGAAGCAGATACTTGAACCTTTGAGTCAGTCATAGTAGAAGAAGGAGAGTAGACTGAGATGACTTATACCGAGTCAACATTGGATTAGAGCTTGATACAGGAGCAGATGATTGAACCTTTAACAAAGAACCAGATGCTGGAGGATTTGGCATAGAAGAGGGTAATGATTCTAACTAGATACAGGGACTAAGGAGTCATGATGAGGAACATATCACACAGAAGCAGGTTCAGAGGAAGGATTGCCCACACAATGAGGCTGAGGTAGAGAACAAGCAGATGAAGAGGGGGAAACCACCGATCGAAAAGGAACATAGTCGTGGGAAGTTGGAATCTTAGGAGAAACTGCAGAAGACCCATCATACTGAAATATAGAATCAATAGGAATAAAAAGGTTTTGAAGCCGGAATATATTTAGGATAAAGAGAACCAAACTCACCATGAGGATCAGCAAAAAGAAATGTCATCTCATGAAAAAACAACATTTTTATACACATAGATCCTAACAGACGATGAGAGACATTTATACCCATGATGCTTAGAGCAATATGCCAGAAAAACAGAAGACTCAGATCGAAAAGAAAATTTGTGATTCTTAAACGGTCTGAGACGAGGAAAACATAAGCAATCAAAGGCACGAAGAAAAGAGTAATCATGATTAGTTTTAAACAAAACCCCATAAGGAGAAAGATTGGCAATGTAAGATGAAGGTAGGCGATTAATCAGGAAGACAACCGTGAAGAAAGCATCTGTCCGGTAATGAAGGGGAATAGACGACTGAGCAATAAGAGTCAAGTCAAGCTCCACAATATGACGATGCTTGCGTTCCACCATAACATTCTGTTGACTGGTGTAGGAACATGTGACACGATGCATAATTCCATGTTGAGCAATATAAGAAGACAAGAATTGAAACTCCCCTACCATAAGACTGAACAGCTTTCAGAGAACAACCAAGCTGCTTATCAGCTAGTACATGAAACTCTTGAAACGACTGAGCAACATCACTCTTCTTGGCTAAAAAATAAATTCACGTATACCTACGGTAAGCATCAACCACACTAAGGTAATAGTTAGAACTGCTGGATGTATAGGGAGAGGGTCCCCAAACATCAATCTGTACCAGCTCAAGAGGAGGATTATATTGAGTTTCAGACGAAAAATAAGGTTGATGTTTACTTTTTCCAATAGCACAAGCCGAACATTCAGAAAAACATGTTTAACAGGAAGATCGTGAAGACACAGAAATTTTGTAAAAATGGAATTCGAAGGATGTCCAAGTCACATGTGCCACAACTGATATGAATCTTTGGGACTTAAAGATGCAGCAAAACATTTAAAAGAAGAAGAGAGATCATCATTTATCAGATCACTATCAACATTCAAACAATCAGAATTAGCTGTAGGCTCAGCACACAAAGAATCATTATCAAACACAATATTTTTATTAATTCAGTTTGTGAGGATGTAACCCCACTTCGAACAATATCTAGAGTAGAATTCAAATGAGCAGACACTGCAACATTATTATCAATAGAAGAACTACTAAACCGAACAAAATTGACATATCTAAATGCTGGCAGATCAAGTTTATACAAGCCATCACGCTCAAACCCTCGAAGAAGCACTCTGTGCGAAATGGAATCTCTAACCAGGCAATACGACACATGAAACTCAAAGTAGACTTGATTGTCCTTGGAAAACTGAGAAACAGATAGGAGATTCTTAGTAACACTGGGAGTATATAACATATTATTTAACACAAAATGCTTAGACTGAGTAGGAATCATGGAAGAACCAATCGCAGAAATATGTAAAAATGAACCATTCCCTACCAACACCTTACCTGGACCTGTGTATGGAGATGTAACCTTAGGAACAAGATGAGCATTGGTTAGATGGTTTGTCGTTCCAGAGTCAGGATACCAGTTCGCATCAGTATGAACTACAGGAGCAACACAAGTAAGATTCGCTTGCGACGAGGGTTGAGAGTCTTGAGACCATAGGAGAAAAAGCATAAGGACCTGATGGCAGGTAATGACCATAAACAAATGGTGTAGGCGTATGGTAAGGAGGATGATAAACCACAGGAGGTGCAACCGAAAGCATGTATGGATGAATAGCAGGAGCATGATGTGAAACACCAGAAGATGGAGCTAGAGATCCAGTAGATGGTGGAACTAATTGATGCGGATATGCAGAGGCTGGAGACAATTGATATGCAGGAACAAGACTTTGATATGGAGAGACATCATCCACTGAATCATCCCATTGAGCATATGACATATTTGTAGAAGGTCTGGAAGAGGATGAATGAGCAGGATCGGTGACTCCAGTAAAGTGCACATTGAATCGATGATAACATCTATGCACTAGATGTCCAAATTTTCCACACAATTGACACTGTGTTATGTTTCCTCCATATACCCTGCCACGACCATGTCCTCTGCCAGAATTAACTTGCTGATAAGCTCCTCAAGTAGGTTGTTGATAGGCTCCTGAACTAGAGTGCTGTCCTTGAGGTTGCGATCGTACCTTATGCGAAATATTTCCCTCACCAGTAGCAGAAGAACCATTAACAGTTTGCACAGAATCAGAAGATTTGGGAACAACAGTGTGATTTACCGCAACATTCGCCGTAAAAATTGAATCAAAATCATATCAGACTGCTTAGATTCAGCATCTAATAGAACCGAGCTCACATATGCTATGTTATAAGGATTTCTACTTGCATGTATCACATAAATCACATTATCGAACTAACCTTTCACACCATTAAGAATGATCAAAATCTGCTGCATATTCTCAATTGGATGTCCACAGCTGGCGAGACTATCACAAGTAGTCTGAATGTCAGTTAGGTAATCATGCATGGATTGATGAATCAGCTTCGGAGCTTTCAGACAATTATATAAATGCATAATCCGAGTAGTTGATAAAGACGAAAAATCCCTGTGCAATTTCTTCCAAATAGATGATGCATTCATGCAACCAATCAGACCTCGACTAACCTGAGGAGACATGGATGCAAACAGCCAAGACGCTAACAAACTGTCCAACTGCACAGATTTCGCATACGCCAGATTGCCTTGATCAAGTCCATTATTGTCGCGAACAAATTGGGGAACAACCTCAGTTCCAAGCAGATATGATTCAAGATTGTATCCACGCACCGATAGCAAAAACTGTTGCTTTCAGGACTGAAAGTTTTCTTCTCCAATCAATTGCACAACCTTCTTGTTTGCAAACGGTGGAGTAGTGTCTTCCATGGATGATTCGCGAGGAAGACGATGCAGGGAAGGGATGAAAGCACATAATCAACTGTGCTCTGATACCATGTCAATATCTTTAGATTAAAGATATGGATTTAGAGAAAATCAGATAAAACTGAAAGATATAGATTTCTTGTTAACCAAATATGTTACACTAAATGCCTATTTATACTAAAACTAGTCGTAGGCAACGTTCTCTAATTACAACTTAATCCTTAAACTTTGACACTTCTTCTAATGACGTAATGATCCTTAACCTTCGACATAACTACACTTATATCCTAACAATACTTACTAAATATATTTTTGAAATCTTATGAAATATCATTAGTGTATGTTGGATTGGTTCTTGGTGAATGAGTCCAATCCAGACCGATTTATCCAGGAAGATCAGTCTGGTTCAGTACGATCCAATTCATTGAAGTCAATCATATCATTTTGTATCGAACCAATTCATTTATGTTGACTGGCCCAGTTTGGATGGGTGAGGTTACCGCACCAGAGTGCCCCTCCTAAAAGGGGTTAGACACACGTGGCTGAACCTAGTTGCCTCCTGCATGCCAAACGAAGAGGATGAAGTGCTGGATTGGTTATGTGTGAATGAGTCCAATCCACACCGATTTCCCGAGACGGATCAGATTGGTTCAATACGACCCAATTGATTGAGTTGATCGTACTAGTTCGATTCAAACCAGTTGATTGATGCTGACCAAATCAGTTTGGATGGATGAGGTTGCCCAAACTGATCTAAGTTGATTCAGAAATTCGAAGTTTATTGGATAAGTCCCGAAATAAACTTGTTTCTAATCTTGGACCATGTATGAGTTTTAATAATTTGTTATTTCTCGGTAAATATGCATGAACTCTTTCATTAACATTTTTGGGCTGATTATATTAACTCCTGAACCAACTTAAATGCTAAGAGATCTATAGGAGCATGCAGATATGACTACCTCCAATAAGTTGCGGCGTTACGAATCCGAGCTTGTAAGCCTCCAAAACCCAACACCCCTCCCCAATATACCCTATGTTCTTCTGTTTCGTGCAGGTGTATAGACCACGACGACGACATCTGGACCACGACCGCAATGGAAAACCTCAGCGACACGTACGGTGACAGCAATAACCCCGAGAAAGCTGCTCTAAACCTGTCGTCCAACCCTCTGCTTGCAAACAACGATCATTATGTCGTCACAGTCATCTCCAAGAAGGTCATCAAATCGGCGGCACTAGACAATGTACTCAAGACAACTTGGGCGAGGTATGATTTAGTTATCATATCTGATGTATCAGATAGAGTTGTCATGTTTGAATTCGAAAATGTGGATGATAGAAAGCAAATATTGGATATGTCACCATGGTATGTACATGGGCACTGTTTGAGCATGCAAAAATGGGATCCAAGCATTGGACTAGCGAAAGTAGTGTTTATGAGAGTCCAATTTTGGGTACAAGTTCATGAATTAGGACTAGAGAAATTCAGTCGGGAGACTGCTCAGATTATAGGTGATCAAATAGGAACTTTCATTGAAATGGATGAGGAGGTGGAAAGCAAACAAAAGACATACATCCCAAAAGGCAGTGATAAACCATTGATAACAGTTTTTTGGTGGACAAATTTAAAAGGGGAGGAACAATGGGCATCCACAAAATATGAACGACTATTTGAATTTTGCTATGGGTGCGGGAAGATTGGCCATACAACCCAAGCCTGTGATGAGGAGGTGACGATGTCAGAAGCGACACTCGAACATCCAATGTTCGGACCATGGATTAAGGCAATGAGACCACGTCCAGGCCGAGCCAGACGAACAGGGGGTGGAAAACACCGGGCAGCCCGCCAATGCAAATAGGAGATCATGGTTTGATATTATGAGTAAGGTGAACGAGGGGGATAAAGAGGAAGATGGAACAAGGAAGACAGGAGACCACGGTCCGGAGAAGATGCCATGTGCTAAAAAGAAACCACCAACCCACACCTACACCCATTACCTTGCTGGAGCCTAACCAAATGGCTATTATGACATATATCATAGCATGACCATGATAGAAGACAACCCCCAATCCCATGGAAAAACAACCCAAAGCCCCAAACCGGTCACAATACATGCCGACTCAACCATAATACTATATTCCACATGTAACCACCAACCCACCAATAGGCCAACCTTCATGCAATGTGCTTATCCGCCCTTACCCATCCATACCATACTACGTCAATAGGCGAGACTAACTCCATTTCCCTGCACTACTTTGAAGAACCACCCCACCAAGCCTACCCCACACGCCACAACCACCAAACCATCCCAAACATTACCTATCCGACCATCACCCCTACCCAATCACCACACATTACCATGCGAAACAAAGCCCAATGGGAAAGGCCATATGTACTCTGCTGAAATCCTTCCAGGAACACCATCCCCAAAGAAAACCCCGGAGACAACAAATATAGCAAATGGACCCAGCCTCTATATGAATAAGATGAGTCCGAAGCAGCAAAGGGATGAAAAGGATAACCACACTGTGACCAAGAAAGCAAAAACAATGCAAGGAGTAGAGGACGGAAACAGAGAAGAAGTCCTAAGAACGATAGGCACGAGAAAGAAGAAGATAAGGGCATGGACGAAGTCGGATACATAAAAAGCTTAAAAATTGAAGGTGAGAATGGAGAAGTTAAAGGAAGCATCCCTTACAAATGCTAAACACCAAACCGAAAACACGGGCTCTGGTGGCTGTCCCAAAACAGCCACACGGGGTCAATGAGCACAATCTGTTGGAATTGTCAGGGTTTGGGGCCTTCCCTGAAAATTCAACACTTAAAAGACCTCAATGGTAGGTATCACCCCGAGGTTATTTTCTTAATGGATACAAAGAATGGTGGTGCCTACTGTGAACGGATTAGAGATAAAGTTGAAATGGAAAATGCTTTCTATGTAAACTCTAGGGGAATTGCAGGCGATCTAGGTTTATGGTGGAAGGACGACACGGAGGTCCAAGTGCAAAGCGCGAATGCCAATATCATTGACACATTAGTGCGCTTTAAAGGAGAAACCGAACCAACATACATGACTTGGGTCCATGCGGACACAGATGAGCTCAAGAGGGATCATAATTGGGAACAACTCAGACAAATATGAAGGGCCAGAGGGGAAGATGGGTATGCCAAGGAGACTTCAACACAATAACGCATTACCATGAGAAAGAAGGTGGTCGAAGAAAGCCCCAAAGACAAATGGATGTGTTCAACCAGATCATATATGATAATTGGAATGGAAGACCTAGGATCAAAAGGCCAACGTTTTACTTAGTACAACAACCGCAGGGGGAAATCGTGTATACGAGAGGCTGGATAAGGTGTTAACCAATTCCGAATGGGCAACAAACCACGCAAACAGTCACTGCATAAATGAAGTAGCAATTGAATCGATCACTCCCCGACCATCCTAACCGGGGATCATGACCACCAAAAAAAGAAGAAAGGTTTCCGGTTTGAAAAAATTGTCTCGAGAGTGCAAGGAAGTGATCCAAAGAAGCTGGGATGCTAACGACCACCATGGCAACGGGCAAGTTTTGTGGCCAAAATTAGGAAGGTGTCGTAGGGAACTTATCAGTTGGAGTAGAGAGAAGTTTGGAAACAATATGATCGAGATGAAAAAGGCAAAAGACCGGTTAAGGGAGATAGGGAGTTCAATACCGAACCAAAGCAACCAAGAGGATGAGATAAATATAAAGAACATGATCCGTGAGTTATGGCACGGAGAGGAACTGTTTTGGAAACAAAGGTCAAGAATCAAATGGCTCACAAAAGGGGATCGAAACTCCACCTTCTTCCATTTGATGACAACATCAAGAAGAATGAGTAATCAGATCACCAGAATAAGAGGTTCAGACGGGTTTTGGATCTCAAAGGAGAGTGCGATACAAAAAGAGTTATGGGAGATATTTCGAAATTAGACAACCCAAATTTTAAGCATGGTATGTTGGATGGGCTACCTAGACTGATGATCATATAAACGCAAACCTCATCAGGAGGGTTGTACGAGATGCATTCTTTCACTTCAACATGACAAAGGCGCAAGGGCCAGATGTTTTTCCGCTGTTATTCTATAAAAGGAACTGGAATGTTGTGGGTCAAGACGTTTTCACCGCGGTTAGAGCCTTTCTCGAAACAAGTATTTTCCATCCATTCTTAAACCATACTACCATAACCCTATTCCCAAAAGTGCAAAACCCCACCCACCCAGATGAGTTTAGACCTATAAGCTTATGCAACTTTGTTTATAGAGTAATATCGAAGGTTTTGGTGAATAGATTGAAGATCTATTTATCAGACTTTATCACCCCTTTCCAAAGTGAATTTATGATAGGTTGACTTATCGAGGACAGTACTACGGTGGCACACGAGGTCTTTCATCACCTAAAGTCCAGGAAAAGACCAAATAAGGTTGAGTGTGCACTAAAGCTCGACATGCAAAAGGCCTACGATCGGGTGAAATGTGACTTTTTAATTAAAAGTCTAGAGAGAATAGGCTTTTGTGCAAAGTGGATAGCTTGGATGAGAGCTTGCATCGAGACACCAAACTATTACGTCCTCGTAAATGGTAGCCGAACAAAGACCATCAGACCGACAAGAGGAATCTGACAAGGGGATCCACTATCACCCTACCTATTCATCCTAATGGCGGATGTCCTATCCATGCAGATGGATAAATAGACTAATGAGAAGCGCTTGAAGGGAATCATACTCTGGCAAGGATGCCTGGAGCTCCACCATCTGTTATTTGCGGATGACTCATTATTCTTCTTTCAAGGAACGGTGGAAAATGCACGACACTTAAAGGAAGTGATAGTGAGATACTATCGAATATCGGGACAATGAGTCAATAAAGTCAAATCAAGTCTCTATTTTAATACTGGAGCTGACCGGAGAATATGCAAGGATGTCGAGGAGGAACTCCATATCAAAAGCACAAGCGAGCCGGGGAAATACCTAGGAATCCCGACGGTCTGGGGTCGATAAAAAAGGGAAGCACTGAACTACCTAAAGGCAAGAATTTGGGATCAGCTAGGGGTTGGAGATAAAAGAACCTCAATCAAGCGGGGAAGGATGTGCTAATCAAATCGGTAATCACGGTGATACCATCATATGCAATGAGAACTTTCAAACTACCAAAAACATGGCGTGCGGAAATAAACAAGATGATATCTGACTTTTGGTGGGGACACTCAAACGAGGAGAAGAAGATACATTGGAGACGATGAGAAGTCTTAGCGAAAACCAAAGAAGAAGAGGGACTTGGGTTTAGAGGATTCGAGATTTTCAACCTAGAACTCCTCATGAAGATGGCAGACAAGGTAATGAAGGAACCAAATGCTTTATAGGTCCGGGTCATCAAAGGGTTATACTACCCAAATGGGGACTTCGTTTCGACCACAAAAGGAGGAAGAGCATCGTGGGGATGGTCGAGCATATTAAGCGGGCGAGACATACTGAAGAGGGAGGGACTCTGGAGAGTGGGAGACGGGAGGAACATCCGTATCTTCCTCGACCTGTAGGTATACATGCGTGAGGGCATCCGCCTGGCCCTAGCCTTGACACAACAAGTCGACCTGGATATCCGAGTGAGCGACCTCATGAGTGACGATGGAACATGGGACGAGAGACTCATAAGGTAGATCGTTGAACCGAGTTCAGTAAACCAGGTCATGCAGATCCCTATTCCCCTACATGTGACAAATGATAGGCTCATTTGGCCACACGTCGATGACGGCATGGTGACGGTGAAAACAACATACCACCATTTGAGGGAAGCCTACGCCGGACGGGAAGCTAACATGTACAACCATGGGAGAAGGTCCATGTCGGTCTGGGGTGCAGTGTGTAAATACAACACCCTACCAAAGGTAAATACCTTTATGTATAAGTTGCTCACAAACTCGATTGCAGTCACAGAGAACCTAAAACGACGCGGTATGAATGTGATAATGAGTTGCCCGATCTGTGGTCTGGAGGAGGACAGAGAACACATGGTTTACAAATGCAGGTGGACTGAGGCGGTTTGGCTAGGCAATTTGGGCCTGGTGAGTTCACATACCTCACGACTGAACATCACAGAGTGGATAGAGGACCAAAGGCATGAGCCAAATTCTGGGAGAGGCACAAAGGAAACACCATGGATTCGATGCATGATGACATGTTGGCATATATGGAAGGAAAGATGCAAAGCCATGTTCAAATAAAAAATGCCAAACCCTACGCAGATCGTTGAGGAAATTGCGAAAGCGGAGGAAGATACAGGACGAGACCAAGACAAAGGAGCGCAGACCAAACCAGGAGGGAGGCCAAAACATGTACTGGACCGAACCAAGGATCAATCAAGGTAAATTGTGATGCTTCATGGTGCCAACAAACAAAAACGGGAGGCATCAATGTGGTGGCCCGGAATCATCTCGGCTAACTCATGGGAGGAGCAAACCGAAGACTGACTGGAGAATCGATCAATGAGCTGGAAGCGAGAGCTATTAACTTGGGTGTCATGCTAGCAAAGGAAAAAGGAAGACACCGAGTAGTTATTGAGTCAGACTCTGAAGTGGTCATCACCCATCTAAGAGGAAGACAAGCTCACTCGCGCATTAAGACCATATGCTCAAACACCATCGACCTGCCAAGCAAGTTTGATTCAATTGAATTAGGGGTGTCAATTTCTTACACGACACAATTAAACGACTTGTAACGACCCGCAAATTACATGATACGATTACTAAGCGTGTCTAAACAAATCTTATACGTTTAGACACGATTAATAATCGTGTCTGAACACATCTAACCTGCTAAAACACGACAAACACACATTTAAACACGATTTATTAATCATGTCTAATCATGTCGTGTCTAACCCTGTCTAATCGTGTTGTGTCTAACATTGTCTAATCGTGTATAATTTTCACTAATCCACACCCACATAAGGCAGTAACCCTAATGGCCTAATCAGTTTTTCATTTTCATTTGCTGTCATCGCAATCCCATTTTTGACGCCCCCCTCCTACAACCTACACTTCTTACGCCTCCCTCCCATTCTCACGCAAGGACTTCTAGAGCCCGTTAATCCCATACTTCTTCAATCTGACGCGTCAGGTAAACAGTCTGATCTGTGATGACCAGTAGTGTTTGATTTGCCTTTGCTGTGGTTTCTGTGGTTCTTTGATTTGCGTTATAGTTCTAAGGCTTAGAGCATCCATTGTTGCCTTTGTTATGGTTCTGTGATTTGTGTTGCCTTTGCTGTGGTTCTATGGCCAGTACTATTTACAAAGTTTTTATCTGCTGGAGAACTTAAAATCAGGAAGAATAAGGATATAAGAAACGACTAATTCCATATGCATCTATGTCATTTCATGAGTATGATTCATCATTTTCTACAAGAAGATAATAGAGGGAGAGGAGGTAATAATTAATAAGAGAAACATTCTCATTGATTGAATCATTGATATTATAAAAGGGAGGATTTATATGGTAGACAAACACTGCATGGCACAATATAAGGCTTTCAGGTTCGATACTGCATGACACAATATTATAAGACACTGCATTGATATTTACTTTTTATTAGACTAAACTTGTTTCTTGTTAATTGCAGAACTAATGGATATTGATTTGGAGGTAAATCTAGAAGGATGTCTTTCGAACTCTATTCCAGTTGCAGATCCAGTCAGCCCAATTATAACAGAGATTGAAGAGGATGATGGTTCAACTTTGGTTGCCCTTTCAAACTCAACACAAAGTACTAAAAGAAACAGAAAATCTACATCTGGAATCTGGACATTTATTGAGAAAGGGAAAACACTTGATATAGATGGCAAGTACAACTGTACTTGCAAAAGGTATGGGCTCATTCTGAAATATATTGCTAGAACTGGAACTGGAAATTTAAAATGCCACGTTGAGAATTGTTCTAGAAAGGATACACTTGATATATGGCAATTATTGATGACTCATGATCTATCTTTGAGATCATCTGCATTTGATCCTATGAAGTTTCGTGAATTGTTGATTATTGCCATGATTATGCATGATTATCCTTTGTCATTTGTTGAGAATGTTGGTATAAGAGTCGTCTTCTCGTACTTGCATGAAAATACTCCAACCATTAGTAGAAACACGGCTAAGACAGATTTGATGAGAATGTATGCAAGAGAAAAGTTTAAGACGAAAAAAATGCTTGCAGATGCTCATGGTCGAATCAGTATAACTTCATATCTTTGTACTTCTATTTCAACTGATGGTTATATAACATTGACTGCTCATTTTGTTGATAAAAATTGGGTTTTGCAAAAGAAGATTCTCAATTTCATGATTATGCCACCACCACACAATGCCATAGAATTGAATAGCAAGATAAGTAGTTGGATACATGATTGGGGCATTGAAAGCAAGTTGTTCTCTATTACCTTAGGCAATGCTTCTGCTAATAACACTTTTGTGGGGTTATTGAAGAATCAGTTGAATATGAAGAAGTTTCTTGTAGCAAAAGGTATCTAGTTACATCAAAGATGTTGTGCTCATATAATCAATATAATTGTCCAAGAAGGGTTGAAGGTAATAGATGAATCAGTGGAGAAAATTAGAGAAACTGCAAAATACGTGAAGGGTTCTCAAGTTAGGAAGCAGAAGTTTATTGACTGTGTGAATTATGCATCTTTGAATGTAAAAAGGGGTTTGAGACAAGATGTGCCTACTCGTTGGAATTCAACGTTTCTAATGATTTACAGTAGGTGTTACTTTCGGTCTACTATAGTGCATTTGAGGATGAGTGACTCTAAATACACTAGTTGCTCTAGTGAAGAAGAATGGGAGAAGATTGAGAAAATAAAGAAAATTTTGGCTACATTTTATGAAGTTACCCGTATATTTTCTGGTGTGAAGTATCCAACAAAAAATTTGTATTTTCCTTCAGATTTTAAGGCGTATTCAACACTTAGGGATGCAGTGCATGTGGTTGACGAGTATTTGAAAGTGATGTCGTCAAATTTGAAAAATACTAGTATGAGTTTTCTACAATTCTCTGCATTGCGGTTATCTTGGATCCTTGGTATAAACTTCAATTTGTCATTTGGAGTTATGATAAGATGTATGGTAGTCATTCAAGTGAGTTTGAAAGTGTTCGTTTGACATTACACTCATTGTTTGATGAGTATAAACATGAGTAAGAACAAATAACATTATCCAAACAGAGAATTGATGCAACAAATATACGGGGAACAATTTGAATATGGACGTCGATGAGGATGCACTATAGGTAATACTTTTTACTATTTCAGTTCAATGTTTTATGGTATAAAATATGCATTGTAACTTTTTTTTTTTTTGCATTTTAAGAGTTTGATGACTTTGATCGGAATGAGTACGATACGACATCGAAGAAGACTGAGTTGGAGAGTTATCTAGAAGAGAAAAGGATGGATATGAAAAAAGAGGTGAATGTCATCTAGCATTGGAAAAATGACGGATTAAGGTATCCTATTCTTGAAAGAAGGGCTCGTGATATATTGAGTATACCAATATCTTCAGTTGCTTCATAGTCGGTTTTTAGTGGTGCGGGTTGAATACTTGATCAGTACAGGAGTACATTACGTCCTGAAGTAGTTGAAGCATTGATGTGTTGCAGAGATTGGATTTATGGAGATATAGGTATACTATAATTCTCAAATATTTTTTTCGTTGGTTATTATAAGAGCTCTAATCTTACCTTAATTGATAATAGAGAATAAAGAGATTTATATGGATGATCTTACTGAAGATGTGATAAAAGTTAATCAACTACAAGAAGATGATCATGGTGTTGATGTTACGAAAGTTTGAAAATGTAAGTTATGCGAGGTGGCTAACTGCAAGAATATTATGTGTTGATTAATACTGTGTGTGGAGAATTTGATTGACTGATTTGTGTTGATTCGGTTGGATTTGTGTTGAATGTGTTGAGTGTTGATTATGTGTTGAGTGTTGATTATGTGTTGATTTTAACGTGTCTTATCGTGTCATGTTTTATCGTGTCGTGTCTATCGTGTCGTTTCGTGTCTGCCGTATCGTGTTGCCGTGCCATGTCGTGTCTAATTGTGTCGTGTCATATCGTGTTGTGCCTTATCGTGTCGTAAACATGTTGTGTCGTGTGTTAATCGTGTTGTGTGTTGTGTGACACGTTTATTAAACGTGTCGTGTACGTGTCTGGCATTTAGAGACACGTTTAAAACTTATCCGTTTAGACACGACACGATTAATGACACGACATGATTAGACACGATTGCCACCCCTAAATTGAATGGAAGACAGTTCACCGCATGGCGAATGAAGCGACTAATTGGATTGCAAAACAATCAAGAATGAGAATGTGTCTAAACGACTTGGTATCACAACCCCTACCCCAATTGTTATCTATTTTAAGTAGTGAATGTAGCAATGTAGCTCAAAACGATGATATCGAATGAAGCAACTTACATTTCTGACCAATAAAAAATCTACTTGAGTAGATAACAGTTTACCAAGGTTGGATTTGGTAGTTCGAAGTAGAATTCGAAAAATTATATTTGCAGATTAATTATTATTTTTTAAGAATTATAATTTATAATTATTGTCGTTTTATAGTTAGACTATATTGTTTTATTTTTTTTATAAAAACATTATTCGAAAATGTAAAATAATATTTGAAATCATCTTAATACAAGAAAAATACATCAATTGAGAAAATGAAAAGAAATATATTTAAAAGAAAAATCAAAGTTTTGAAGTTTATACTTTTCAATAAAAAAAATTATTTTCGTTTTTTTAAAATAGATATATTATAGTTATTTCTGTATAAAGTGTCCTTTGAATTTGTTTGAATAAATTTATCCTTTTTTTGTCATTTTAAGAATAAAAAAGAAATATAATTTGGAGGGTAAAATTGATAAAATTACAATTTGTGTTTTTTAAAAAGTAAGGAATGACCAATAAATAGCTTGTTTTTGTAAATAATTATGCCTAGTTTTTTCGGGTTTTTTTGGCCAATTCTTGATCACACCCGTTGCCTAGTTCAATATAAGTGATTAAATAACACAAATTGAAACTAATTAATCACATATCTCAACATAATTAACCAAATAAATAAATAATCCTAATATCAGTGGTACAACATAGGTTAGTCCTATTGAACATTGTTTCTATAATTATTTTACCAAAATCTATTGAACAATTAAAAGATTAATTCAACAACTAAATAAATATTAATTGATTAATCATATTAAATAATATATATATATATATATATATAAGTATATAAGTGATAATAGCCGGAGTGGTGTCTGCGGATTTTTAATCCCTAAAAACAAATCGGACCAAAACCTCTAAAAAATACAAACTGATATCAAACTGAACCGTTTCTTTACGGTTCAATTTTTTGTTTCAGTTAAATATAGTTTATACCGTTTTTTTGGGCTCGTCGTTTTTTCTTTTCAACCCTAATATTAATAGAATTTATTATTGTAGAAATAATGATTATATACTTACTAAATATATTTTTGAAATATCATTAGTATATGTTGGATTGGTTCTAGGTGAATGAATCCAATCCATACCGGTTTATCCAGGCAGATCAGTCTAGTTCAGTACGATCCAATTGATTGAAGACAATCGTATCATTTTGATTCGAACCAATTCATTGATGTTGGCTGGCCCAGTTTGGATGGATGAGGTTACCGCACTGAAGTGCCCCTCCTAAAAGGGGTTAGACACACGTGGACGAACCTAGGTGCCTCCTGCATGCCATACGAAAAGGATGAAGTGCTAGATTGGTTTTGTGTGAATGAGTCCAATCCACACCGGTTTGCTGAGGCAGATCAAACTAGTTCAATACGACCCAATTGATTGAAGTTGATCGTACTAGTTCGATTCGAACCAGTTGTCTGATGCTGACCAAACCAGTTTGGATGAATGAGGTTGTCCAAACTGATCTAAGTTGATTCAGAAGTTCGAGGTTTAATGGATAAGTCCCGAAATAAACTTGTTTCTAATCGTGGACCATGTATGAGTTTTAATAATTTGTTATTGCCCCGTAATTATGCATGAACTCTTTGATTAACATTTTTTGGGCTAATTAAATTAACTCCTGAACTAACTTAAATGCTAGGACAACCTTGTTTTAAGTTTTGGGTAAAATATCACATTGCCCCTAATGTTTGAGCAGATTTTGAGTTTCCCTCCTAAAATTTAAATCGTAAAATTTATTTTTCTCACATTTGGTCAAAGTGCAAGTTTTCCTCCTCCATCAACGTTTTTACCAAATTTTAAAACAATTAATTTTCCAAATTGCAAAAATAATAGTGAACTTTCAAAACTGTCACAATTTAACCATTTCAAACTTTTGCAAATGTTACAAATGAGTCTCAATTCGATTGAGGGTCGATTGAGCACCAATCGAGGGGGCTCGGGTCTAGGTCTATATCGAGACTGACCCCCCCATGGTTAGGGGACTAGGTCTGGGTCAAGACCCAAGCCCATCGATTGGTTCGACCCCAATCTGATTGAGGCTCAATTCGAGCTCTAATCATGGGGGAGGGGGGCTCGGGTTTGCATCATGACCCAGATCTAGTCGCCCACCCATGGGGGGGTTGGCCTGGGTAGAGTCCTAGACCAAAATAGCTCTATTGGACATTGTTTATAGGGTTAAATACCAATGAGCTACCTGAACTTTGGACGTTTTGCAACGAGCTACCCGAACTTTAAAAAATCAAAACGGGCTACCTCAACTTTGACGAAGATGCAACAAGCTACATTCGTCCAAATTACCGTCAACTGTTCACAGAAATTCATCAGAAATTGGACGGAGGTAACTCGTTGCACCTTTGCCAAAGTTGAGGTAGCCCGTTTTGATTTTTTAAAGTTCGGGTAGCTCGTTGCAAAACGTCCAAAGTTCAGGTAGCTCATTGGTATTGAACAATAATTTTTTACCAATTCGATTGAACAATTAAAAGATTAATTGAGCAACTATATAAATATTAATTGATTAACCATATTAAAGAATATATATATATATATATATATATATATAAGTGATAATAGTCGGACTGGTGTCAGCGAATTTTCCTAAAAACGAACCGAACCAAACCTCTAAACAATACAAACTGATATCAAGCTGAACCGTTTCTTTACGGTTCAATTTTTTGGTTCAATTCAATCTAATTTACATCGGTTTTTGGGCTCGTCGTTTTTTCTTTTCACCCCTAATATTAATAGAATTTATCATTGTAAAAATACTGAATATATGCTTACTAAATATATTTTTGAAAACTTATGAAATATCAGTATTATATGTTTGATTTGTTCTGTGTGAATGTGTTCAATCCAGACCGGTTTGTCGAGGGAAATCAGTCTGGTTCAGTATGATCCAACTGACTGAAGACGATCGTATCGTTTCGAACCAATTGATTGATGTAGACAGGTCCGGTTTGGATGGATGAGGTTACCGCAGCGGGGTGCCTTTCCTGAAAAGGGTTAGACATGCGTGGTCGAACCTAGTTGCCCCTGCATGCCAAACGAAGAGGATGAAGTGCTGGATTGGCTCTATGTGAATGGGTCCAGTCCAGACCGGTTTGCCGAAGCGGATCAGACTAGTTCAATACGACCCAATTGATTGAAGTTGATCGTACTAGTTTGATTCAAATCAGTTGACTGATGCTGACCAAACCAGTTTGGATGGATGAAGTTGTCCAAACTGATTTGAATTGATTCAGAAGTTCGAGGTTTACTAGATAAGTCCCAAAATAAACTTGTGTCTAATCCTGGACCATGTATGAGTTTTAATAGTTTGTTATTGCCCGGTAATTATGAATGAACTCTTTCATTAACATTTTTTGGGCTAATTAAATTAACTCCTGAACCAACTTAAATGCTAGGAGAGCCTTGTTTTAATTTATGGGTAAAATATCACATTGCTTCTAATGTTTGACTAGATTTCGAGGTTCTCCCTAAAGTTTAAGTCGTAAAATTTATTTCCCTCATGTTTGGTTAAAGTGCAAGTTTGCCCCTCCATAACGTTTCCACCCAAATGTAAAATAATAAACTTTCCAAATTGTAAAAATAACAGAAAACTTTTAAAACTGTCACAATTTAACCCTTTCAAATGTTACAATTGAGTCTCGATTCGACTGGGGCTCGAATCTGGGTCTTGACCCATACTGACTCCCCATGGGTAGTAGACCAGGTCTGGGCCAAGACACAAACCCGCGCCCCTTGATTGGAGATCGATTTGAGCCTCAATCGAATTGGGATCGAACGATCCCCAATCGAGGGGGCTCGGGTCTTGGTCTTGACATAGACTAACCTCCCATGGGTAGGGGACCAGGTCTGGGTCAACACCCAAACGCGAGCCCCCTCGATTGGGGTCTGGTTCAACCCCAATCCGATTGAGGCTCAAATTGAGCTCCAATCAAGGGGGCTCAGTTTTGCATCTTGACCCATACCTGGTTGCCTACACATTGGGGTTGGCTTGGGTCAAGTCCCAGAGCCTCCCCCATCGAGCCCCCAGTTCGATTGGAGCTCGGGTCTTGAACCAGATCTAGTCCCCCACCCATGTGGGGTCATTCAGGGTCAAGACTCTAACCCAAGTCCCCTCAATTGGGGTTCGTCGAGGCCCGATTCGACAGGGACTCAGTTGTAACATATAAACAAGTTTGGGACAGTTTTTTTTTATCGGAAGTGTGGGACAGTTAAGCTGTGACTTTTTTGAAAGTTTTTTGTTATTTTTGCAATTTTCAAAACTTATTCTGCTAAATTTGGATGTAAAAGTTGACGGAGGGTGCAAACTTGCATTTGGCCAAATATGAGGGAATGAAATTTTACTATTTAAACTTTAGGGGAGAACTTAAAATCTGGTCAAACATTAGGGGACAATGTAGTATTTTACCCTTTGATTTATATAACATGACTGGATATATATTAATTGTTATGTGCAGGTTCTTTGATATTCTTGAATTACTTTTTGTTTTTAGTAGCAAAATAATTTTGCCTTACTTTATATGATTGATTCTTGACTCCATGACAATTAGACATGACTAAGTTAGGCCTCATTGAGATCTCATCATATTATTGTATGTGTAAATTGTTTCTCTAGGTTAATTATTTGGTTTGTTGAGCCTTTAGTCCCTGAATTTAGTTTGTTGAACTTTAATCCATGAATTTTATTTGTTAAAACTTTAGTCCCTGGATTTTCATTCATTGAGACTTTGGTCCCCAAACTTTTATTCATGGTGATTTTGTTCCCTGAACTTTTATTCCTGGTGATTTTATTCCCCAAACCTTTTCTTATGATTACTTTGATACCTCAACTTTTGAAAATTATAAATATATATACATATGTGTATTGAATTGTATTGTTTGTTACCTTGCTTGCATGTATTAGATTACCTCGATAGGAAGATCTAGTTTCCGCGTAGCCTAGGTTGTAAACCTTTAGGAATTGTCCAAAATAACACTTTAGAAGTTTGAAATGCATCCGGGAATATGTTCCTATGAGTGAACCGATCGGTTATCCGCGAGAGTCTCTAAAAAATTCTTGAATTCTAGGATGGCCGTTTTATATAAGAGTCAAACACTCTGGTGTAGTGCCATCTGTTTGATTCTGGTCATATACATACCATTTAGATTGCGTTTTGATTGACAATAGTGGCTTTTGGGCATGCTTAAAAATGGGGCGTGTTTCTCAGCATAACTAAAGTTGTCCTCCAGATTTAAGTAAGTTCTCAAGTATGTCTTGATTGATCTAAGACTTGTCCAACATATGCTTAACTAGGGGTGATAATGGGTGGGCCGGTCCAATCTTGGTGGCAAGACCGAAACCGAGACTTCGGTTTTGAATTCTGGAGGACCGTGATCGAGACCGACTCCGACCAAACAAACCCGCTCGAGTCGGTCATGTTTGATTCGAGCCGGTCTCGGTCTTGGACCAAAGTTTTTGGTAAAAAAAACACTGAATCTGGCCAAAAAAATAACTAGCAGCTGGATCAAACGTGAACTCGGGAGGTGCCCAGAATGTTGTGAATTTTTTGCGGATCGAGCTCCTATTTTGCGAGAGGAAGGAATTTCAGATGTTGAAATGGTTCGCCCATTTTGGTACGGAGCTGAACGAATATGTTATCGTCGGAGCAAATACGTTCTAGAGAAAGGATTGTGCAGTTGCAAACCAATCGAACCAGAAATGGAGACTAATCTTCACAGAATCGATCGTCTTCAATGTATGTAGGGAATACACAAGACAGAAAGGATAAGACTAAGAGAGTGGAGGCGTGCTCAACTACTCAATTAGGATTTCTAGGGTTTTGATAAAAGTCGGGTAAGTTCTGTCCTACTTGGGAATTCAGGAAAAAAAAAATCCCAAAACCGAGACTGGGCCCGACTTTGAAGAAAAAAACTTGCCCGGTCAGTCTCAGTCCTAGTCGAGCCAGTCTCGGGTCGGTCTTGTCGGGAATTCAATCCAGCCAATCTTTTTTTATCACCCCTATGCATTACAACATTGTTCCTTGTGTCTACATGATCCTAATAGAATTTCCTTTAGTTAGTAAGATTTGACCGCCACGATGAATATCATCGGTGAGCTGAACAATGTCTTATGGTGTGTTTCTTTCACGGAATTCAGAATAAGGAATAGGAATAGGGAATAAGGAATAGGAGATAAGAATATGAAGTTGTTTCTTTGGTGGAATGTAATTGAATGTTATAAGGAATTCAGTTGTTTCTTTGGTGGAATTGATATGGAAAGGGAATGAAATGTGGTAAAATGACATATTTACCCCTCCTTATATATATATATATATATTATATAATATAATTAATTTATAAAATTAAGAATAATAAAAACTTAAATATAATAAACTAATAATAAAAAAAATAAACAGTTAATTAATTAATACGGTTAACTAATGAAGATAAAATAGTTAATTATAATCAAGACTGCAATTACAATATAACTGTCTTATTGCCTCATGTCCCGATCTCGACCATTACAAATGACTATACACGTACAATCAAATGAGCATACACCTACAATTCTCGTCATCATTGCATCATGTCCCGATCTCTAGAGGAGTCCTCCCTTTACTCATCATACATTATATATATCATATATATCATTAACTAAATTCACATTAATCCTAATGAATATTTGAACCATACATTGGCCAGACAAGCTCCAAATATTTTCTTTATTTGTCTAGCAGTTGTAGGTCACTCAGACCATATATAAGGATCCAAAGCAAATTAGACAGGAATCTAAAAGGATCGAAGGAGTAGTACTCACCAGACTTCTTATCCACTATGTCAACCTTCCCATATATTCTGAAAAGCCTCTCCACTTCAGACTGTCTGGCATCGTATTCAAAACAAACAATTAATCATTGTATTAGTTAAAGAGCGGGACTGCACAATCATTGTCGACAAAACACAAAATTGCAAAATTAGTATACTGAAGTGTAAGTTTAGACAAATAATGTCTCACTTCTTTCACATACAGTTTGATGGGAAGCAGGTCAACATAAAAACAATAACAAATATATTAAGAAACATAGGTGCATTCGATTGGAGAAACGACATGAGTATGCATATACTATGAGAGCTTTTAAAGAGTATATCATACTCCGACATATACTGGTTGATGTCTAAAACAGGGCAGAAAGAAAAGCAGTTATTTATGAGTACGCATCTCGACAAGTCCTAAACAACATTATGCAGTGATATCTCTCTTACAATCAGCAAACAATAACAAAATTTATCCCAAAAAAATCATAAATTCACCAATTAATGATATTACGCAGGGGTCACCCTAGTTGCAGTTACAATTTGATGGAAAAAAATTAACAGACTGATGAGAAGGGAACAAGTAACATACATAATTGAATCTAATCTTCCGGATCAGATTTGCTGAGATTTTACCTTGTGCGTTCTGGAAGCGGTTGCCGATAGATCGATCCTTTGAAACCAAGAAATCCTAATTCTGTAGAAAGGGGTGATGAGAGCTGAGAGAATGAAGTTAAAAAATATCAGGGTCTTACCGAAGGAAAGGAGAGCATCTCGAGGATGAAGAGAGGGAGCTTCTTCGGTTGGTTATGAAGAGCAGGAGGGTAGTTTGGGAAAAACATTCATTTGGGCACCTATTCCAGATTCCTTGCCCACCCTCCTTAGGAATTCTTTGTTTTTTGCTCGGAATGTCTAAGCATAGCCCTCTAGGATCCCGTAAGCCGAAAAGTTTCAATTCCGCGAAAAGAACAACTTCTTACGGAATTCGTAACACTCATTCCTATCCCGCGACAAGAACATGATGTTAGACTTAACAATGATAACTATAAATCTGGAGCAAACGTATACAAATGGTATTGATTGAGCAGAAGTCGCTCAATCACATTAAGAAGATCATAAAGAGACCTGGTTCTGGGTTAACAAATTAAAAGAAGGCGTTCCATGATGAGTGGAATGCCAATGACTTTGAGGCACACACTACAATATTGAGTACGGTGGATGATGATATATTTTGTGAGTTCGAGATGCAATACACATCTAAAGGGCCGTGGAATGCTTTGCAGGCTAGATTTGATGTCTATACATATGTTCAACTACACTTGCTCAACATCAAGTTCGATTCTTACAAGATGAATTCTCAACTCTCCATGAAACAACATCTGAGGCATATGATCAATATGACTACAGAACTCAAGGAGGTCGGTCATCTATTGACCGATGAGCAGAAAATTCGACTTGTAAACCGTACTTCACCTAACTCTTGGGAACATATGAAAATACAAATGACCCATTCCGAGGGCCTCAACACCTTTGAACACATTCGAATCAGATCGAGAGAAATCCTTACCTGTGTTTATCGAAGCTTTTGCCAGAAGCGGGTGGATAGATCCATGGTCAATGTTAGAGTTTCTGATGGTGAGGGGCCTCAGACGAATCCTGTAATGATAGATGTACAAATGGGTATGTAGAAGTTTCCTGAGGGGTCCCTCCCTCACCCGCTTTCCCTTGTTGACTGTTGTTCGAGTTTGCATAACTTTTTGTTTGGGCCGCCAAATGTTTGTACAAGGTACTGAAGTTGGGTGTGAAGCTCGTCAGAGATTGATCCAAGCACCTGTAAAATGGGACAATCAAAGATTTTCTATGTAGGCCTCTCTAAATTAGGGGTGACAAATCGTGTGTACGTGCGTGTTATGGTGCGTATCAATACGTTTATCGTGTGACACTTACCAAACACGAACACACACGATACGTTTATCGTGTCTTGTTCTTCAACACGAACACGACACACAACTTTTTGTGTGTTTTCATGTCATGTTATCGTGTTGTGTTAAGCTAGTCAGTTGTATCTTCACATGCGAGATTTATAATAAAATATCAAAATAACGAATTGTTCATAGTAAGAATTATCAATTCAAACATTAGATTTCATAAATCTTTAATGTATAATTGATAAACTCTAGTAATTAAATATCTAAGTAGAGTTTTAAAAACTACTAAATGAGACTTGTATATAAAATTGTTACAAAACAAAAATCAAGTCCAAATTTATAGTTGATTTTATTGTACGTGTCGTGTTCTGATACCTAAACATGAATACGACACGAAAATACTTTCGTGTTATCGTGGTTGTGCTATCGTGTTATTGTTCTATCATATGCTTCCACGAACACGATTTGTTTTCGTGCGTGTCCATGTCGTGTTATCGTGTTTCGTAGAAAATTGTCAGCCCACTCTGAATGCTCAAAATTCAAATGTGTATACGATATATGTGGTAGTATTAATGCCAAATATAAAATGTATTTAATGAGAGAACATATTGAGAATTTATACTAACGAATCTCTAACATTAAGGTTAACGTGTGATCTTACTGTTACTGTGTTCTAGTGTATTTTGGTATGTATCCGAGAAGGCTGAATTTTATTCCTTAATGATAGAGCGTATTTTTATGAGTAATAATCATGTCTTTTAAGTGTGCGAAATAGGTGGGGAGCCATTATATTATGGGAAAAGTATGAAAAAGATGTAATATGTTTGCCCAATGTGGTGAAAGCGACACATTTGTTGTTTTTGATTCAACATGTTTGTTGTAGTTGGTTTTTGATGCAGTCGTTAAGTTTCCGTCCAAAACAGACGTTAAGTGCCCACATGCCTTGCACGTGACTTCCGTGTAGTGTGAAATTCCTCAAATGCCCCTGTCTTCTTCATTGCTGTTATATGTAGGGCTGTTTGTTCTTCATTCACGAGGAAGAAGAAGAAGAAGAAGCTCCGCAGCGCCGAGGAGGAGCTTGAGTCCAAGTTAGGCTTTGATCTATTCTCCGAGGGAGAGACTAGGCTCGGTTGGTTGCTCACTTACGCTCCTGTAAGCAGTTTTTTCCATTTCACTCAATCTGACGTGAATTGATTCTTTAGTGTGGACTCGTCCATTTGAAAGTAACAGGTATTTATCGAGTGACGCAGAAGGAGATGGAATGTAATTCAATTCAATCCAAATTATCATCAATTCCCCCTAATTTCTACACCAGTTAATGCTTTGGCTTGGCTCCATAAAAGTGGTTGAAAGTCGATCATGAATTTGATTTCTTTTGCCATGGCAGTCTTCGTGGGAGGATCCAGAAACCTCGAAAGTCTACAGCTGCGTAGACCTCTATTTCGTAGCACATGTGAGTTTTGTGATGATCACCTTAAAGTGTTGGCATGTCTTCGTGTTCTCTTATTCCATGTGATCATGAATTGTTCTTTGGTTGGTGTTGTATCGCAGGATGGTAAGAGTTTCAAGTCTAAGTACAAGTTTTGTCCTTACTTTTATGCAGCCACGAAGGTGGTTTACTTCTCTCTTTCTTCCCCTCCAACCATGGCTTGTGCGATGATCCATTAGCTGATTGTGATATTTTTTTGCAGGAGAAAATGGAAATGGATGTTGAGTCTTATTTGAAAAGGAAATATGAGAACCAGATTGCTGATATTGAAATTGTTGAAAAGGAGGACCTCGACCTGGTTAGTTCATCGGAGGCTAGCTATCCCCAGTATAGATTAACCTTAACCACTCGATTTCTATAATTTCGTTATTTTGTATGTGCTAGAGCAAGTATGTTGTTCATATCTTGCTACATTTTAGCTTTTGTTATTCAGCAAGAAAAAGTAACGCATTTACATGAAAGAAACCCTCATAAACTTTAGCTGATCTTGACAGAAAAATCATTTGTCTGGCTTGCGGAAACCTTATCTAAGGATATCATTTGATTATGTACAACAACTGATGAATGTGAAGAATGACCTCATACATGTTGCCCAAAGAAACAAGGCAAAGATGGATGCTGCAGAAGATTTTCTTGATTATATTGTTGACTTTCGAGAGTATGATGTTCCATACCATGTACGGTTTGCTATTGACAAAGGTAAATTTGAAGTTTCTGCACCGTAGAATTACTTATAGCTATAGAATCATTCTCACTGATCCCAATAATTCTTTAACAGATCTGCGATGGGGCCAATGGTATGATGTCAGCATGTCTAGTTCTGGTGTTTCACTTGAAAAAAGAACCTCTATGTTGTAGCGAGTTGAAGTTCGTGTTTGCGCCTTTGATATTGAGACAGCAATAGAAAGGGAAGAAGCTCAGTCCTCAGCGGAGAGCGATGAAGCTCAGTCCTCAGCGGAGAGCGATGAAGCTCAGAAGGGATCAGCCGAGGGTAGGGCTTGAGATTTTGGGATTTTCCTTCCCAAAACAATTGATTCAGACTTCACAACAGCTTCTCGAACGTAGATCACACTAAATTAGAAAAATTTATAACCCATCCTCCACATTGAGCAACTTACAGTGAGCCTTACAGGTAGGGGTAACTTCAGCATTTCTAAAATATTTTATTTAAATGTTTAAAAAATATGTCACGTGTGTGACACATGAGGGTTTTTAACGGGACAACAAACGGAAAAACAAACGTTTTCATCTAAAACCTACAAAATCATGTTACATCAAATACCTACATCCCAAAACAAGTTTCACCAGTTACCAATTTCGGCAAACATATACTTTTTCATACTTTTCCCTTATATTATAGATGTGATTAGTGTATCGTAGCAAAAATGGATGTAAGTGAGTGGACTTGATGTCTAGTCTCCATGGAGGCGGCATCGAAGTGTTATGTCGTGGATGTCTCACCTTGGCCAAAGTTGTTAGGAGTTCGTCCTTGAAGTAATAATTCTTTAGTCGTGAGGGTCTGAGTGGTGATCCGAATTGTATAACAGATGTAAGATTATTAGATCTTCCCATAATATCCAACAATATATGTATTAAACGAATTTACAAACTTATTGATAAATATATTATTGTATGTAAAAGAGAGAGAGAGATGTTTTTTTGGCCCAAAGAGAGAGAAAGATGTAGGTAGAGGAAAGAATTGCTCATGTTAATATAAAAGGGTCTGAATATGATTTAGTATAGAGATTGAGGAGCAAATCGTCGTTTCCTAAATACACGCAGTCCTACTTCTGCTATCGTGCGCACTGTGCATTTAAACGTTTGCCCAAACAATACAGGTCCTCCTCATCGGCGTGTCACCTCTGCTGCGTCGTCCTCATCGAATTCTGGACCAGAGCAATCCCCTCCTTCCGCAGCTTCACTGCGGCACCATCACGTCTTGATAGGTCCCGATCAACTTTGCATGTTGCTGAAATATCGAATCCACATCCGTGCTCTTTCGATCTGAGCTGAATCGCTAGATTGACGGATTTTTCTTTTGCAATAGGAGGTATGGATTCAAGCAGGAGAGCAGTGGAGTCGTATTGGAGGTCGCGTATGATTGATGCCGCGACCTCCGATGAGGATAAGGTTGCGCCGGTCTACAAATTGGAGGAGATATGCGATCTCCTACGGTCTTCTCATGTCAGTATCGTCAAGGAAGTTTCTGAATTCATATTTAAGCGCCTTGATCACAAGAGCCCGATCGTCAAACAGAAGGTGAGCCCGAGGCCGCAATCTTGCATTTTGATTGGTTATTGCGAGGTTTCAATACAAGTAACTGAAGTTGAATTTTTCTTGATTCAGTATTAGGACCATTGAATTTTTCTTGATTCAGGCAGAAATATGATTTCTTTTTTTTTTCCGTCTTGGACGCAGATTGGGTTATTGATTGTTGCTCAAGAAAGGTTTGATACCAATTTGATTAGGATTTATGATATTTATAGGTAGAACATACTGAGTGGATTGCTTAGATACATCAAAGGGCACAGATCAAAGCTGCGTGAGTTGCTCAATTGGGTTTTTGATGCAACATTATGTCCTGCACTCCTGCTCATTGTGGTTCTATATATGGTTAATTGCATTTAGATGTGTAAATTTGATGCGAAAATCCATAATCTTAAAACTGTGAATGGCAATTTTGTGTTCTCCAAGTGTTGTGGTAATTATCGTGTGCTTCCCATATCTTTCTACTGAATCAAACTCTCTTCTTTATCTTTTAAAATGGTCAAGTGTTTAAATAATTTCCATGAGATGATACTGGAAATTGATACTTCATGAGGTAACTGGTTCCTTGGTTTCTGCAGTCTCTTCGATTGATCAAGTATGCTGTTGGAAAGTCTGGTACGGAGTTTCGCCGGGAAATCCAAAGACATTCTGTCGCTGTTCGTCAGTTACTTCATTATAGGGGACAGCCAGATCCTTTAAAGGGGGATGCACTTAATAAAGCTGTAAGAGAAACAGCTCAAGAGGCCATTTCTGCAATTTTCTCTGAGCAGCAGGATGAGAAGGTCCCTGCTGCTGAAAATCTTAATAGAAGAATAGAAGGATTTGGAAATACGAATTTCAAAATGCCATCAGAAGAAAAAAAGTCATTTCTGAGTGAGGTGGTTGACCTTGGAAGCGCAACTATCAAGCAAGGATTAAGTAGTTTCACTCAAGGTCAATCCCATGGGAAGAATGAAAATGGAAGCTACAAGAGTCCAAATCTTCGACGATCTTTGACATTCGAAAATGATTCTAGTGGTAGCTATAGTCCAGCTGAGGTTCACAGTGGATTGCAAAATAGATCTGGATTCTCAGAGAATGCGTCCCCTGGATCATGGAATCCAGATATGAGAGCGGCAATAACTGAGCAAAATAATGGAGGCTCCACTTCTAATCGTACAGGAAGCAAGTCACGTGAGGAACGGTTACTGGAAACAATTGTAACATCTGGTGGTGTACGTCTACAACCCACTCGTGATGCTATTCAAGTCTTCCTCAGGGAGGCTGCAAAACTGGACTCACTAGCCTTAAGCCATGCCCTTGAAGGAAAGCTTGAATCTCCACAGTGGCAGGTGATTGCATTTGGTGATGTGTAACAAAATGCACAAATGAATTTTCTCAACATAGATGTTCTTATGTTTCTTGCTTTCATTGAGTGAGATGATATTATCAAATTTTTGAAACCATGTGCAATTTAGTGTCTTTGTTTGCTTATGCCATCAATGTGTATTGCCCTTTTCCTTTTTAAACCATGTTAGTTAAATCAAGAACCAAATTTAGCATCCTCTCCCTTGGAAATTCTTTTAACCAGAAAAATCTAAAATCCACTCGAAGTAGATCTATTCCTTCATGATTGGATTTTCTCATCCTTTTGAATATTCATTTTTTAGGTTCGTCTGAAAGCAGTGTGTGTGCTTGACGCAATTGTTAGAAAAAGAGATGAGGAGCCCTTCTCAATTATATCATCTTATTTTGGAGACAACAAAGATGTTGTGATTCGATGTTCTGAATCTCCTCAAGCCTCTTTAAGGGACAAGGCAAATAAGGTAATTAGCTTTTCTGTAATACTGTATTAAATCATCGATACATATCTTATGATGACGGGACTACTGTCCAGTATCAATTCAGCTCATTTTTCATGAGGACTCTTAATTCGTATTTCTAAAATTTTTCTTATATCAAAATATGTTAGTTTCTCAGTATATATATGGCGGTATAACATTGTTGGACATCTAAGATTATGCATGTGCTACAAGCATTAGTCATACTCTATTGTTCTGTACTGGCAGTCTTCTTTAATTACTATTTTTAAATTGAAGAGATTTTCTGTTGAAAAAAAGTTGGAACAACTCTTAAACAGAATAAGGTAGTAGTGCTAGTATCCAAGGTCGTATAATCCATTTAGACATTCATATGCACTAATCTCTAAAATTATAAAGTATACCTATAGCTGTACTTCTTTGAAGCTTAAATGGTCCGTTGGAGATTTACATGGTAGCATGTTTTAAGCTCAAACTGCTCTCCAGACATTAGGCTTTATCATGTTAATTTCATCTTGTTTTTCACTCTCTGGTGAAAGCTAATAACATTGACAAATATTATTTCTCCATGTTTCTCAAGCTTCAATACCTTTATATTATGTAACTGCCATCAGGGTTAGGATGACAATATATTTCATTATATAATATAGATTATGGTAAGTGCGTGTTGTTGATTATGTCTTCCCTCATCAAAAGTATGTATCTTTTTCGTTTTGGACAGGTCTTAAGCCTATTTGGTGGAGGACAAGAAGGTAGCACAGTGAGCGACTTGGGGAGGTTAGAAAAGGCTGAAATAACTACTGCTGTTGAAATGCCCGACCTGATAGACACTAGTGACCCAGATACCACCCATGGAACCGATGATTCGGACATACTTGGCAATCTAACTGCACAGCCAACTCCTCTGGTTGAGGATTTATTTGGAGATGGTTTGAACAATGTTATGAGCATTAGTGAACAGAAAACCGATGTAGATCCCTTCGCTGATGTCTCATTCCACACCAGTGAAGTAGTAAGAGAAAGCACAGATGATATATTTACTGGGATGAGTGTTAGTAGCAAGGATACTACTAATGGCAATCATGTGGCAACAAGTAAAAATGAGCCTGCATCATTTGATTTTCTTGGCTTCGAATCTGAAGTGGGGCAGGAAAACAACAAAAATGTCGTCAATGATCTCATGGCTGGTTTGTCCGTCAAAAACAATTCATTTACAAATATGCAGAAAGCAGATGGTCCTGCATCACTCTTGGAACCCATCTATTCAGATTTAAAAGGCAATTCTGTCCAGCAGGTTCCCGCCGATGCTTTTAACCAATTAATGGGTCCTCAAACACCTGGGTTAAATTCAAATACCATTCCTTCATTCCCCATGCCCTATGGTCTTGCTCCTGGAATGATGTTCAACTCCGCCCAGTCTTCTCAGCAGATCAACTATGCCACCATGGGGAATATTTTAGCTCAGCAGCAGTTTCTAGCAGCCATGTCCAACTTACAACAATATGCCGCAATGAATTCAGCCAATTCTACTTTGACTCATGCGAGTGGCACTACAGGAGGTAGTACTGCATCACCCATTCCTGATATATTCCAAGCAGGTTTTCCTACTCAAGCTCCCACTTCGACTTTGAACATGTCGAAGAAACCTGATACAAAGGCATTTGACTTTATTTCGGTAAGTACATTTTATTCACTTCATTTTTTTTAATATTTTCCCAACTTGAATAAAATGCTGCATGGGATAATTTAATTTACATATAAGTGCCCACGTAGTAAGACGTTCGGTTCCACCCATTTCTTTTAGGGTTTTATGGAGAACAAACAAATAAATGAAACCACTTGACACATGGCTTATTCAAAAATCTGCCAATTTAAAACGTTAGCCTACCCTACAATATTGCTTACCTTTGTAGGTTCTCATTTTAAGATAGGGTTGGTACACTTCTGATGCCTTTATACTGGTATTGCATATTTACCTTTTAAAATGGGAAAGATAGTAATGACCCACTGCATTGAATCTATCTACACATTTTTCTTCTAGTAGTGTAATTCATGAGTCAAATTGGGTGAAGCCGAGTTGTTGCAGGAAAAAAAATTCGTTTTCTAGTTTCCATACTATATGAAATCATTCAGAAGAGGGTATCCTGACCATTAAGGAATTCACGAAATTCATTGTCTATCGTGCTTTTTTACAGGACCATATTGCAGCAGCTAGGGATCCAAAGAGGATGGGTTGATCTACGTTTGGCATTCTGTTGTAGAATTGGAGTGGTACACAGATTAAGCTAGACGAGATGGCTATTTATATGATTTTAAATTTTATAAGTGGTGTAGAACTTGCTATGAGTGCAATCTCAATCACGTGGTGGATTATGTGGTGACCATCCTGCCTGCAAATTTGTGCAGTTTACGACTTTACGTGGAGGGTGTGGTTCGTGGAGAGAGAGTCTGTGCAATAATAGATTTGCGGATTTAGGTTTCTTTGTATGTGCTCTTTTTTATTTTTCTGTTGTGGTCAACTTGGATTTATTTCTTCTTGTGGTGTTTTCTTACTATTCATGCAGTTTGGCTAATAAAGTCCATTACAGAAGGGACTAGGGTATTATAACTGAAACAAACAAGGAATATGTTTGAATGGGAAGCGTTTTGTTTATGTTGTCGATGGAGATGAGATAATGTGTGGTTGGTTTTCATTCATTGGCCATGTCCATGATTAGGTTGTAGCAAAGAAATGATGTTAGTGGTGGGGTACGTTTACGTATGGAAATCGTGCTGCTTGACTGGAAATCAAGTTAAGTAACGTTGCTTGGCTGGAAAGGCAAGTTCGTGCTGCTGTTTTTTTCGATCCAATAAAAATTCAAATCTTTTTAAACTCGAAATAGAGTTTATGTTTGTGAACTAGTGAATGAAAGTCTTTGATAATATACCAAGGAAGACATATCTCAACAACATCCTAATACGACTATTGCGCCTTGACCGACCTTTGGGATGGGCTGCTCGGAAATGATGTTTACCTCAAAGGAATAGTTGAGGTTGGAAGGTTTGAACATTTGTTTCAGGATCATTTAGAATGAAGTGCATTCATTGCACTTAAATATTTATATAAATTTTGCTTAGGGAAAGCGGTATGACAAGTAGGCCATGGAACTTAATATTGAATTTCATAACCTTGCGGATATTACAAAGAGAATTGTAGCTGGTTTATTTAAATTGAAGGTAAATTTGCATGAATTAATAGATCAAGTATGAACTAGTATTGTATGAAGAGATTGAGGATAAAATAGCAATTTTCTTAAAATCTGCTATCCTGCGCTTCTTTCTCAGACGGGTACGGTTGACGTCGTCGGGCGTGTTATCTCTCCTCTTTAAATTTTGGGCCGAAGCAGCCTTCCACAGTTTCAGTTCTGCTCCTCCACGACTTCAGTTCTGATAAAATTTGCACATTGAAACTTCGCATCCATATCAGTCATCCATCTGATACTGCCCTTGGCAAGGACAGTGGCGCGACAAGCCGTTACGGCCGAGAGAGAGACAGGGAGGGAGAGAGAGAGAGAGAGAGAGAGAGGATTGTTGTTTTCTGCAGATATGTTTTATTCGAATGATCCATGCCCACTTATAGGGGTTAGTTACATGGGTCTAGATTGTTCTACGATAACTCTACTACGATCTAATGGGCCTAGACGTGTTATTGGGTTCAGCTCATAACATCACACCCTCCTTCGACAACGAGCTTGTCCTCAAGATCGGTATCGGGGAACCTGCGCCTTAGATCATCCAAGAATTCCCAGGTTGCGTCATCTTCTGTCTGACCCTCCCATTGAACCCGAACCTTCGTGGCCGCTCTATTTCCACGACGAACCATCTTCCTCTCGAGCACTGCCACTGGAACACGGCGATGAGGGCGTGAGAATTCTCCTGGTAATGGCGTGAACTGCATTGTCTCTCTGTAGGCCTTCTTCAGCTGCGACACGTGCACAGTAGAATGAATGAGTGCTGTGTCCAGTAAGTCGAGCTTGTATGCGACCTCCCCAACCTTCTCCATCACCTTAAACGGGCCATAGTAGCGGGGCTGTAGCTTCTGAGGACCTTGCTTCTTCACTAAGTGCTGAGCGTACGGGTGTAGCTTAAGGAACACCATGTCTCCAACCTCGAAGTTGCGGTCCGACCGTTTACGATCCGCGGTTTGCTTCATTCGGTTGCAGGCCCTCTCTAAATTGAACTTTAGTAGTCGAATGTGTTCTTCTCGATCCCTTAGCATGATATCAACGGTCTCAACGTTTGAGTCTTTAGGGAAGTATGGGATGTGGAATGGCGGGGCGAACCCATAAAGACCTTCAAACGGGGTCATCCCTATCGTGGTGTGGTACGAGGTGTTATACCACCACTCTGCGAGGGGCAACCATTTGGCCCACGACGAGGGTCTTTCTTCGGCCATGCATCTTAAGTAGGTCTCGAGACACCTATTTACCACTTTGGTCTGGCCGTCAGTTTGCGGGTGGTATGCGGACGATAAGCACAATGTGACTCCTAGTACTCTGAACAGTTCTTGCCAGAACGAGCTCACAAACACTGGATCTCGGTCGCTCACGATTCGGCTAGGTAACCCATGAAGCTTATAGACCTGGTCCACGAATACTTGGGCCACACTCGCGGCTGAATAAGGATGTCCAAGGGTGATGAAATGACCATATTTAGGTAATCGATCCACTACGACCAATATGACCTCTTTACCACTCGACTTAGGCAGCCCGGTGATGAAATCCATTGATATGTCTGTGAAGATGGTTTCTGGTACTGGTAAGGTTTGCAGCAGCCCGGGTGATGCAGATCGGTCGTACTTATAGCGTTGGCAAACTTCGCATGCCCTTACGAACTCTCGTACTGATTTCTCGAGCCCCATCCAATATAAGAGCCCGAATATCCTTCTCCAGGTTGCCTCTGCGCCCGAGTGACCTCCCATGGGTGATTCGTGGAATATACCTAGGATTTCTCTTCTCAAGCTGTCATCCCGACCGATCACCAATCTGCCTTTCCTCCTTAATAACCCTCCTTCCAGTTTGAAATGTGGGAGATCACTTCCCTGCTTGATCTTCTCGAGAATGTGGCTGCAATCCCCGTCAGTGGTCCAGCTAGCCTTTACCTTGTCCAATAGCTCGGGTGCCAATGCCGACACCGTGATGGCTAGCAACTCCGAACTCTGTACTCGGGAGAGTGCGTCCACCACTTTGTTCTCCACTCCCCTCTTATACGCTATCTCGTAGTCATATCCTAGTAGTTTTGCCAACCATGTATGTTGGAGAGGCGTAGATAACCTTTGCTCGAGCAAAAACTTCAAACTCCGGTGGTCCGTTTTAATGACAAAGCGGCGGTCGATCAGATAGAAGTGCCACTTCTTGATTGCTAGGAGTATGGCGAGGAGCTCTTTTTCATAGGCGGATAGAGATTTTTGTCTCACCGATAGGCCCTTGCTTATATAAGCGATCGGGTGCCCTCCTTGCATAAGTACCGCCCCAATGCCCGTGTTTGATGCATCCGTCTCTATCATAAATTGCTCGTCCATGTTGGGGAGAGCCAAGACGGGCGCCGTAACCATTGCCTCCTTGAGTCTACTAAACGCCTTTCTCGACCCGTCAGTCCACTGGAAGGAATCCAGCTTGAGCATATCTGTCAATGGCTTACTAATGGACCCGTAGCCCTTGACGAATTTCCGATAGTAGCCCGTGAGTCCTAGGAATCCCCACAATTGTTTGATCGACTTAGGCAGTGGCCAGTTCTTAATGGCGGACACCTTTGTGGGATCGGTTAAGACTCCTTGTGCGTTGACAATATGTCCCAAATACTCAACTTGACGGCCCCCGAAACTACACTTGTTCTTCTTCGCAAATAACGAGTGATCCCGCAACAGCTTCAAGACCGTCCTGAGATGTTCCAAATGTATCGCTGCATTCTTACTGTATATTAGGATGTCGTCGAAGAACACGAGGACAAATTTTCGAAGATGCTCCTTGAAGACGCTATTCACGAGGCCTTGAAAGGTGGCGGGGGCGTTGGTGAGCTCGAACGACATTACCAAGAATTCGTAATGGCCGTCATGCGTACGGAAGGCAGTTTTGTGTGTGTCGCCACTTGCCATCCGTATTTGATGGTACCCTGATCGTAGGTCTATCTTGGAGAAGACTGTGGCCCCGTGTAATTCGTCAAGCAACTCGTCTACTAAAGGTATCAGAAACTTGTCCTTGATTGTGATGTTGTTCAGTCGCCTGTAGTCTATACATAACCTCCATGAACGGTCCTTCTTCCTTACTAAGACCATTAGGGCCGAGAACGGGCTTGAGCTCGGTTGGATTATACCGCTTTTTAGCATCTCGTCCACTATCTTCTCGATTATGTCTTTCTGCGGAACCGGGTATCTGTACGGTCTCGAGCTGACAGCTGAAGCACCCTACTTGAGAGGTATATGATGATCAACTACCCTCATGAGTGGCAGTCCTTGAGGCTCGGCGAAAACATCATCGAACTCCTGCAGCAACCCTTCCATTTCAGCTGGTAATTCACCTCGCTCGTTTGTCACCTCGGCCGAGAATATGAATGCGTGGTCTCCTGGCGTTGGTCTGACTGAGAGGCTGCACAGTTGCACCGCGTGTGCTGAACTCTACATTGTCGGGGTTTTCTTCGGCAATTAGCGTCATGGACTCGCAGGAGAGCAGTAGAGTCATATTGGAGGTCTAATGGATGATCGATGCCGCGACCATTGATAAGGATAAAGTCACGCCTTTCTAGAAATTGAAGGAGATATGCGAGCTCCTGCGGTCTTCTCATGTCAGTATCGTCAAGGAAGTTTCAGAATTTATATTGAATTGGCTCGATCACAAGAGCCCGATAATTCAAACAAAAGGGAAGACCGTGGCAGCACTCTTGCACTCTTGAAGTAACTGAAGTTAAATTTCTGGATTCATTTTAGATTGGGTTTTGAATACTGACTATTGCTCAAGAAATGCGACGTCACATTTTCGATTACGATTTATGATTTACTAGGTTGCACATGCTTAATAGATTGCTTGGAATCTTCAAACGGCAGAAACTGAAGCTGGGTTAGTTACTCAATGGGGTTCCTGCAACATTATGCCTCATCATTGGTTCTATATTTCGTTTGTTGCATTTATCAAGTTTGATGCTACAAGTATTACTTTTCATCCTACGGATGATCAAGTATGCTGTCGGTTACTTCTGTAGAAGGGACACAGAGATCCTTTAAAGGGAGATGCACTTAATCAAGCTGTAAAGAGACAACTCTGGAGGCTATTTCTGCAATTCTCTTAGCAGCAAGACAAAAATGTCCAGCCTGCGGAAAATCTTAATAGAAGAATTGAAGGATTTGGAAATAGAAACTTTATAATGCCCCCAGAAGAAAGGAAGTCATGTGGGAGTGATGCGGTTGACCTCAGAAGAACAACTATCAAGCAGGGATTGAGTAATTTCACCTAGGGCCAATCCCTCCAGAAAAATGAAAATAGAAGACTCCAAATCTTTAGTGATTTTTAACATTCGAAAATGATTCTAGTGGTATTTACTGTCCGGCTGAGATTCCCAGCGGACTGCAGAGCATTTCTGGATTCTCAGAGAATGCCTTCCCTGGATTATGGAATTCAGATATTAGAGTGACAACGACTGAGCAAAATAATGACTACATCTGTAGTCGTAAAGGAAGCAAACAGTTACTGGAAACAATTGTAACATCTGGTGGTGTACGTCTCAGATCCACTCATGATGCTATTGAAGTCCTCAGGGAAGCTGGAAAGCTGGACTCATTAACCTTAAGCCATGCCCTTGAAGCAAAGCTTGAATCTCCACAGTGGCAGGTGATTGCATTTAGTGATTTATTGAGATTCCAGATGCAAATTTTTTTTTATTGGGCCAAAGATGCAAAAATTAGTTAATGAAGATAGATTTTCTTTCATAAATATTCACAAAGGAAAGTTACTATAGTATCTCTTTTGTTATGCTCAAAGTAGATTTACTCCATCATTGGATTTTCTCATACAGCCTAATTTTCATTGTACATGTTAGTATGAAAGCTGTTTCTGTGCTCCAAGCAAGTTTAGGAAAAGAGATGAGGAGGAACCCTTCTAAATTATATCATCTTATTTCGGTGAGAACATGGATGTTCTGATGAGATGTGCGGAGTCTCCTCAAAGCCTCTTTAAGGGACAGGGCGAACAAAGTAGTTATTCACAAAGGAAAGTTACTATAGTATCTCTTTTGTTATGCTCAAAGTAGATTTACTCCATCATTGGATTTTCTCAGACATCCTAATTTTCATTGTACAGGTTAGTATGAAAGCTGTTTCTGTGCTCCAAGCAAGTTTAGGAAAAGAGATGAGGAGGAACCCTTCTAAATTATATCATCTTATTTCGGTGAGAACATGGATGTTCTGATGAGATGTGCGGAGTCTCCTCAAAGCCTCTTTAAGGGACAGGGCGAACAAAGTAGTTATTCTTTCTATATAAATGTCTTGAGGCGTAATGATTAGAGGGAAACGTTGTCTATTCAAATAGATTAAGACTCGAAGGAAGAAATGAGTTGCCCAACCCTCGTGAAAGAGTTGACTGATGTCAAAATCGATGGGCTTGAGAGGGTGGTAAAGATTGGGTGACACTCCCACCAAACCAATCCAAAGCCTTAACTGAGATGCTCAGGAGTTTTAAGGAGTTGTTCGCCTGTAGGCCCAATGATATGCCAGACATCGCCACCTCACTCATCACACATGAACTCAACATTGACCTCCAGGTCAAACTTATCGCTCAAAGGAAGAGAGTCAAGGGTAAGAAGCTAGCCATTAAGGTCGAAAGGGAAAAGTTGATCGACACCAACTTTGTGAAGGAGATCAGGTTCTAGACTTGGGTCGTCAACCCGATATTGGTTAAGAAGTCGACTGGAAAATGGAAAATGTGTGTCGACTTTACAGACTTAAACAAGTTATGCCCAAATGAGTTGTACCCTTTGCTGTGCATTGACCGAATAGTCAATGCCACTTTGGCCATAAGCTTTATGGACACCTACTCTAGTTACTATCAGATCAAAATGGTCGAGAAGGATGCACTACATATGGCCTTCTATGTAGATAAAGTCATATATCACTATACGATAATGCCCTTTGGGCTCATCATCATTGGCGCCACCTAATAAAGGATGGTCAATAAGTTGTTCGTCAACATATTCGGGATACAATGGAGTCGTATGTCGACGATATGCTGGTAGTTCTTACGTAAGCATCAACCACTAAAGGGACCTGGACGAGTCATCTCAAGGAAGAAGTTTCACATCATCCAATTCAATACCTTAAGTGCGCTTTTAGCGTCAACTTAGGAAAGTTTTGGGGCTTCATAATAAGCCAAAGGGTGATTGAGGTCAATCCCAAACCCCCCAAAGAGATGAGGTCGTCGACTTGTCACAAGCAGGTGTAGTGCCTAAATAGATGTTTGGCCACCCTTAGAATATTCTTGAACAAGTTAGGAGAAAATTTGTTGTCTTTCTTTTAAGTGCTTCAAGCAAATAAGAAGTTTGAATGGATGGACGCCTGAGTGCAAAGAAGTCTTTCAATTGTTGAAGAATCACCTATAGACTTTTCCACCTCTCGTCAGGTCGGTACCACGCGACACCTTGTATATTTACTTAAACATCAATAATGTGGTTGTGAGCTCTGTTTTAGTGAAGTAAGAGGTGGTGGGCTAAGTCCTGATCTATTATTAAGCAAAGTTTTCATCAAAGTTGAAATGAATTATCTTGAGATTGAGAAGTATATTTATGTGTTGGTCGTCTCGACTAGAAACCTTTCACTCATATTTTCATACACATGACATTACTATCCTTACCAACTAGCCTTTGAAACATTTTCTACAAAACTCCGATGCCTTTAGTAGGATAATGAAATTGGCAGTGGAGTGAGTGAATTAAGAATCAACTTTGCTCTCGTACAACCATAAAAGGCCAAGCAGTTGCTAACTTTATCGCAGAGTCAATGAGACCAGTTACTAAAAAGGCTCCGCCTTTAGTATCAAAAAGGAGAGAGAAAAGACTCGAGGAAACTTGGAAGCTTCACATAGATGGATCTTCATCTATAGAAGACTCATGGGGTAGGATTGATGTTAACTCCACCAAATGATAGTGAACCATTACGATACACCCTCGCCTTAACTTTCAAAAAGATGAATAATGAAGTTGAGTACGAAGCTTTGGTCACAAGATTTTGCCTAGTCCGAGGAGTATACGCCACTTCCCTAAGGATAAAGTATGACTCCCAATTGGTCGTCAACCAGGTTAAGGGTGAATATGTGGTAAAGGGAGAGAAAATGAAGTATTTGAGTGAAACTAAAGTGTTGATAAATAAAATCAACGAATTTGAGATACAAGTCATCCCGAGGGAAGAAAATTAAGAGGCTGAGACCCTCTGTAAATACATCCTACGAGCATCGACATTAAAAAAGTACATTGCATAGAAAGAGACATTTGCTCTATCTCATTGAAGAAGTAGTGTCATCTACGAATGAAACGGATACATGGATGACACCCATATACCGGTTTCTTGAAAAAGGGAGGTACCCGACGACGAAGTCGAGGCAAAAAAAAACACAAAAACTAACGTGTCGCAACCAATTATTCATAATAGACGAGCCATATATAAAAAAAGATACTGAACACCTTATCAAAGTTGCGTCATTCAGACCAGAAGCCGAGTGCATCCTTAGAGAGTTACATGAGGTCTACACCGCATGTAATGAGGGTGATAAGTCCATAATAAGAAAATAGGGAAGGCCATACTACAAGAGTATTATTGTCCGACAATGAATAAGGAGATGGCGAATATGGTACAAGCATGTGTGGCTTGCCAAAGGTATTCTCCAAAGATTTGGTGTCCACCAACATAATTGGTTTTAATTTCAAGTTTATGACAGTTCGCACAATGGGGCATAGACCTAATCGAAGGCCCGCCAAGATTGATGGGTCAACGGACCTTTATAATCGTCACCATAGACTACTAAATGGTTTGAGGCAAAAATTCTGACATTGACAATAGAATTCCAAATCATAAAACTCTTAAGTCCGGGTCATATCGAGTTATGACATTCCTAGCATCCTGGTCAGTGACAATAGCCCACAATTCTCAGAGCAAGAGATCTAATGGTTCTTCGAAGAACTGAACATCAAGCATAACTTCACTTCGGTGAGGCATGCTCAAACCAATGGCCAGGTAGAAGCGGCAAATAAAGTCATCATGGACGATTTGAAGAAAAGAGTCGATGCCATGGGAGGAAAGTAGGTCTATGAGCTAGAAAATTTCCTATGGGCCATTACGACTACTCCTAAAAAGTTAACGAGTGAAACAACATCCAGTCCAGTTTATGGTTTTAACTAGTAGCTCCAATCGAAATAGCGGTGGCAACACACAAAGTTAAATACTTCAATGAAGACAACAATAATGACGAGCGACTACTTGAACTCGATTTGCTTGATGAAAGGCGTTGAACATCACAAGAAACGTGGGAAAAAATGTGCATCGCCACAACTCGTTACTACAATCGAAGACACTTGACTCGTTAATTTTTAGTGGGGGAGATAGTATGAAGAATAAACGAATTTGCACATCAAGATAAGATAAATATCTTATCCTTTAAACGAGAATGACCTTTTAAGGGCATCGTTATTGCACACCCAAATGCATATGCGCTAAAAGATATGTAGGTTACAAAGTTGAAGAATACTTTTAATGTTGAACATTTGAAAAAAAAAATTCTACGCCTAAGTAGGCAAAACTTTGAATGTAACTCCCAAACAAATATAAGGTTGTTTGGTGTATTCAATGAAGAGTGAAGAAATACTATTCTTAATGATTTAAGGTGGAATATTGTTAACCCTAAAAGTTTACGAAGGGTCGTTAAAGGCATCATTCAAAATGTGAAAACAATTAAAGAAATAGATGTCAAAATGTGATAACAATCAAAGAAATAAATTGTGAATACTTAGAAAATACCAATTTAACTAACAAAGAACTTTTGGATACATAGGAGGAGCGACGACAAAACATGCCTATATAAAAAGGCCTAGGACAACAATTTCTCTTACGACACGATAATACAATACGAACACATACGAAAAAAATCATGTTCGTATTTGCATTTGATGGTACAATAATACGAATGTATTTTCAGAAGACGCACACGTGTACGATATCAAAATAACACGTCGAGTTATAGTTCGTGTCACGCACGATTACACAAAAAGTACTTATAAATACATTTAGTTTTGCTATTATATTGTGCAATCTAATTATTCATGTACTATATTCACATCATTTTACAAAATAAGGACCAGACTTGAATATGAAAAAATAAGGGAACTTTCTTTAATTCTAAAAAGTTCATTTACTCTACCCTAGGCTAATACTCACACGCAACATTTGTTTCATTTACTCGAATAGTTTTTATTTCATTCTCCTTTGCTAGGGTTAGGGTTAGGGTTATAGTGCAGTCAAGGAACAAAATTTTGATCTTGTCCGTGCTCTTGGAGAAATCACGTCGCAAACTGTAGTTCCTTCTTCTGCTCTTTCGATTCCAGTTATTCTTCTGTGTTCTTATCTTTGTAATGTTAGTTTTAATTATCTTATTCTCCATTTTAAGTCGTAGTCAAGTTGAAACATGTTCGATCTTGAACCGAGGGGGAAGCGAGGACCATTGAGGTCCACGCCACCAAGAAAAAAAACAAAACCAAAGGAATTAATTTTGTCATCTATCATCATGTTTGAGTGTATGTTTGTCTGAAACTGAGCGATGGTTTGTTATTATGTTTGAGAGTTTATGTTAGAAATTGGATTTTTGTTGATATTAGTGTATACGTTATTTTGTGAAGAACACATATTAGTCTTATATGCCTGAAACTGAGAGTTTGAGTATATTCTTGCCATTTTTTAGTATTTAAAACTTGATATTCAACTGGTTTCTAGAAACACACTAAAATATTCTTAAGATATTTAAGGTCAAGAAAGATGCAGTTAAGAGACAAGGCTCCTGGTAAGATCAATTTCACATATGATATGTCGGCATCTATTAGAATTGATGATTATATTGCTTTGATTGCATTTTATTGATGAAGAGTGGAATTTACATTAGTTTATTTTCTCATTTTTTGAGATGGCACTGGCTCATACTGGCAAAGCTACTCCAACCAAATTATTAAATCTACTTGATGAGTGAGGCATTGCAAATAAGATTGGTACTTTTACCTTGAATAATTCATATGCAAGTGATACACGCATTACTTCATTGAAGTATTAGTTAGTTAATAGGAAAACACTTATGATGAAGGATGCACACTTTCATTTGTGTTATTGTGCACATACTCTAAATTTGATTGTTCACGATGGTTTGAAGGAAATTGATCATGTTATAGAAAAGATTAGAAACAGTGTCAGGTATGTTGAAATTTCTATTTTGAAGAATTATCCATGATGATAATCCAGTTAAGGGGTGATGCCTGTTTTGTTATGTTCATTGATATATCTACCTTGGAGTTCTAATAAAGATGGATAGGTGTTTTGTGGAGGTCAAGTGAAGTTATGTAGTGAAGAATTCAAGGATTAACTTGAACTTTTGAATTACTAAAATGCATTGTCTCTTATGTACAAATGACTAAGTAGTATGTCTGTTGTATTGTGTTTTTGTTATTTAGGTCGTATTATTGTGCAAACGTGTTATCTTATTACTACATAATATTTATCGTGTTATCATGTAAACGGGTTGTCGTGTTACTACATAATATTTATTGTGTTATCGGGCAAGCATTTTGCCGTGTTACGACTTTACACGACCTTTTTCGCGTTCATGTCGTGTTGACACAAAAAGATTTATTTCGTGTTGTGTGTCTGTGACACGATTACATTTTTGTGTGTGCCGTGTTGGACTATCGTGTGCTATTGAATCTTTTTACATGAACGATAAGATGCACGCACACATGAATTGTTAACCCTAGTAGGGGTGAGCATGAACCGTACCTTTACCACATTTTAAAGAGGTACGGTTTACCGCTCCAGTTTTTGGTCGCTTCATATTTTGATTAATTTACCGTACCTCTTCTGAACCGGTTCAGTCGATCCACTTTATATATATTAAAAAATATATAATAATACATAATAAATAATACATAAACCCATAATACATAAACCATAATCCTAATCCATAAACCATAATCCATAAACCATAATGCATAATCCGTAAACCATAATCCATAATCTATAAACCATAAACCATAATCCATAATTCATTATACTAATGTAGATTGTAAATCATAACCGAACCAACATTGGTCTAATGGTTTAGAGTAGATATTTTAAAAATTAAATATAATATTAAATTAAAACCAGTTTTTGTATCTCTTCTGAACCACTCCATATTCTTTTGCGAAAAAACGTTTGATTTGTGAACCGGCATGGTTTGGTTTGATCGAACCGATTCAAAATCGGTACGGTTCGGTTCAGCCGAGCTGGTTTTTTATGCCTACCCCTAAACCCTAGAAAAGCCAAGCAAAAACAAAAGTACCAAAATTTACTAAGTATAGAAACACAGGTATATATAGAAGGCAATGCATGGGGATGCATCACATCGTCCAGGGGGGCATGTCTGGATTCACTTCGGAAGATTCTTTGATAAACTCTTTCTCAGATGTTGCCTGCTGAGCCTTCGCCTCCTCGACGACCTTCTAGGCTAAATGGTGAACCATCGTCGGGAGGTATTCAAGAGAGAACTCAACGTCGCCTGCCTTGATTTTGATAATCAAACTTTCAAAAAGGCCAACGATATTATCTTGGAGATACAATTCGATAAAATCCACAAACTCCTCGCTTGCCCGTAAGTCGACCACCGCCACCTTGGCTACCTCTGAAAGCTTACCAAGAAGCTCCTCCCCTAAGAGTGTCGTTTTCCTCTTTGCTTCGCCAGACTCCTTCACGGAGACGTCGATCATCCTCAAGGTCCTTGGATGCCTCATTAAACTGAATCATTTCATTGGAAAAGTTGGCCTTGTCCTCGACAAGCTTCTTGGCCATACAAATATTTTCCGACGAAAAAAGGTGGTTCGAGAAGAAGATTCACTGCTTTGACAACTACATAGTCATTGCCCCTAATTGAAGATGGCAAAGGATAAACTGTCGTATAAAGAAGGTGTTAGGAAACACTCATAGAATATGTGTTTAATTAACAATATATTGGAAGAGAAACCTACAGAAGTGACATATCAAAAAGGCTTTCGAACCGTCTCTGAAGGGGTTTATAAGGGATGCCTTATTTAATAACCATTTATCACTGACTTTTTTAATATAAAATCATAAGATGCTATCCACCGAAGGCGTCACCCATAGTGTTGGAGAGGTGTCAACCTATACCTAGGCGTCGCCTCCAGGTGTCAAGATAAGACCGCATTAAATGGGGTTCAAACAGCATTAAATGGGGTTCAAACATCTATGATATTTATAGATAAGATCTTTGTCCCATCCGAATGGCAGTTTAACCTCAGTTAAAAGGCTAACCACGGTAAAAAGGTAATGCTATTCATCGGGTTAAGGCAAGTCTATAGATACATGCATTCATTGTCATTTATTACATCCAGAAATTTTATCACACACACATAAAAACTCTTCAAAAGCCCTGACTCACTTAAGCTTCAGAGTGGATAAAACGGGTGAACCTGAGGCTGTCTATCTGTGTAGGTCCAACCCAAGAAGAGCGACGCCTGTGTATGAGATATTTCAGAGGATCCAACATCTGGCACTATCTGTGGGAAACCTTTAGCAAAATATTGCCATGGCTCCCTCCAATACACGGGCGAAGAAAAACTAGCAACCTGAATAGGGAAGTTCACTCCACGATTTGGAACAGCACCTGACACCTTCGGCTTTTATGTCGCGCCTTCAACGTAATTTGGGAGCGGCGCTGCCAAGTGCTTCATCCATGATAGGTAGCCATGCAAGAGCACCACCGCCTCAGTAGAATCAGGCGTCGCCCGTACCAGCGCAATCCCATAGAGCATCATCAGGAGGAAGAAGAGCACCCCCCAAGAGAGCATAGTGCTCAAGAGATCATTACTCCTGCGCTCATAGCGACAATAGACGAGCTCTTAAACCGAAGAGAGCTTATGGCTGCAGCTCATGCTGCTTGTCTTAACGAGCATCGTCGCACGGAGAAAGCAACATCATGACCTCAAATGGTTCTGGTGTATGGATCACCAGCCAGGTGGATCCTTTGCTTAGAAGCGTAGCCACGCAATTACCCCCAGTAACAATGGCTCCTTCTCCGGGTGAAATAACCATTGATAAGGTTAGGGAGCTTATTGCTGAGGTAGTTAACAGAAAGGCAAGGTGATGCCCGAGCTGATCAGGTCATCACAGGAGGTGAGACCATTCGAGCTTTTGTCTGAGGGTTGGGTCCCAGGGGCTCATCCTTATATGACAGCTTAAGTGTCATACCTATCCACACAATAGAGGATATGGCGGCGAGAGTCAAGTCATATATTGATCTCGAAATAGCCAGAGAAGAAAGAAAACCTCTAAAGATCATATAAAAGAGGTACATGAAGGGAAAAGGTCTGAGCAGCGACCATAGAGAAGTCGCCCCCAAGATGATAGGCGACTCCCTAGCATGCAACGCCCAACGAGAGAAATTTTTGAGGATTTCACGCCCTTAAACCAGGAAATTTCCATCGTCTTGAACGAGATGGAGAAGAAAGATTGGGCATCACCTCCACTACCTCGAAAAATTGGAGGACCTATGGGCCCCTATCATGAGCAGTATTGTCGGTACTATCGACTCAGGAAGTTCAATTGATGTCCTCTTCCTCGAAGCCCTACAGAAAATGGGTAGGAGTGAGAAATACTTGAAAAAAGTGAACTTTCCACTTTTGGGCTTCGCCTCGACTCCCATGTACCCAGTAGGAGCCATTACCTTGCCAATATATTTTGGCGAGGGATGGAAATCCTTAACGGTAGACATCACCTTCGTTGTAGTCGACACCCCGACTGCCTACAACGTGATATTGGGACGGTCTACTCTGAATCCTCACCGCATGGTTCATTCAACTTATCACCAACTCTTAAAATTACCAATGCCTCATGGGATAGGAGTGGTAAAGGGAAACAAGCTTGGGGCACGAACTTGTTATGTGCAATCCACAAGGCATTGGGTATTGAGAAAGGATACCCTGTCCATCCAAGCGGAGGGGGATCTGAGGGAAAGGAAGGTTCGTGCAACACCAGTAGATGGATTGGTGAAGATATGGATAAACGGGCCTAATAAGGTCGTCCAGATTGGAGTGACACTCCCCGAAGAACAGGCTACGACTTTGACCCTCCTGTTAATTGAATTTCGAGAACTTTTTGCTTGGAAACCTAGCGATATGCCATGTATAAGTGAAGAGGTTACCACCCACGAGCTCAACATAGATACAAGCATCAAGCCAATCGCTCAGAAGTGACGACCCGCAGGGGAAGAAAATGCCATAGCCATTAGGCAGGAGGTGGCAAAGTTGATTGATGCCAAATTTATCAAGGAAATCAGATTCCAGACATGGGTCACAAACCCTGTACTGGTGAAGAAAAGCACTGGTAAATGGAGAATATTTGTCGATTTGCGTAAATAAAATATATAGAGGTTGAGAAGTATCTCTTTGCGTTGCTGCTAGAAATCTTCGCCCATACTTCACGAGTACGAAATCACGGTACTAACTAATCAACCACTAAAACATTTTCTCCAAAAACCATATGTGTCTGGAAGGATGATAAAGTGGGAGATAGAGTTAAGTGAATTTCGAATCCAATTTGCTCCAAGGACAGCCATCAAAGGCCAAGCTCTTGTTGATTTCATAGTAGAGTCCACTAATAAGCAGGGTGAGGCGTCACCCTCAACAACCACTCTACCTCATCCAGTCGTAGAAGAAACATCTCTGCCATGGAAGTTGTACACGGATGGGTCTTCATGCATCGAAGTCTCAGGGGAAGGGTTGGTGCTAACTCCACCAGATGGAGGAGAGCCTTTGAGATATGCCCTAGTTTTAACCTTCAATGCTACAAACAACGAATGTGAATATGAGGCGTTGATTGCGGGTCTAAGGATAACTAGAGGTATAAGCATCACTGCCATCAAGGTATACTGTGATTCCCAACTTGTGGTTAACCAAGTGAATGGGGAATATGCGGCCAAGGGAAAAATGATGAAGAAATATTTGAGAGAAGCCAAAGTTATACCTTGATCGATGGAGTCCTTTATAAAAAGGGATTTTCTACACCATTCTTGAGATGCGTCGCTCAACCTGAAACTACCACCATACTCAGAGAATTACATGAAGGATATGTTGTCTGTCATGAGGGGGTCAATTCAATTGTTCGGAAAGCCTTGAATCAAGGATATTATTGACCCACGATGGCTACGGAAGCAGATGAAATGGTGAAAAAATGTGAGTTGTGCGAGAGATACACTCCAAGAATTGGGCGCCCACCTTCTAAATTGATACCCATGCGCGTTTCCTGGTCATTCGTGCAATGGGGAATCGATTTGGTGGGTCCATTCCCCAAGTCTAAGCAGAAGTGTTATATCATCGTGGCAGTGGATTACTTCTCCAAATGGATAGAGGCTAAAGCTTTGGCGTCGACTACGGAATTCCAAGTGATTAAATTCCTAAAATCCAGGATCATATCCAGATATGGAATTCCGAGTATCCTCGCCAGCGATAATGGTCCTCAATTTGCCAGAAGAGAGCTAAAATGCTTTTGTGAAGAATTGCATAATGAGCATCGACATGCCTCAATAAGGCATGCACAGACAAATGGACAAGTAGAGGTGGCAAACAAAATCATTCTCAGCGGATTGAAAAAGCGGATTGACGACTTGAAAGGAAAATGGACTGAAGAACTGGACAATGTCCTGTGGTCCCTTTGGACAACGTCAAAAATATCTACGGGTGAAACACCGTTTGGATTGGTATATGGCTCAGAAGCTGCCGCTCCAATTGAAATATCAGTAGCCTCACATCGGGTAACACATTTTGAGGCGGCGCCCAATGATGAACAAAGACGCACCGACCTTGATCTAGTGGAGGCCAAAATATGGATATCAGACAAAATCCAGGGAAAAATAAGGTTAGCTACCACCAGATATTATAATCGACGAGTGTTCTCTTGCTAATTTTTCGTTGAGGAGAAGATGGTATGGAGAAGAAATGAATTCTCACACTTGGACAGGATTAATAAACTATCTCCAAAGTGGGAAGAACCTTATAAGGTTGTCGCTATCCTTCACCCCAGCGCCTATGTCTTGGAGGATGAGGAAGGTAAGAAGCTGATGAATACTTTCACTTCAGAGCATTTGAAAAAATTCTATGCGTAGATTGTAAAGAACGATGCCATTGTAAATATATCAAGTATGATCTTTTACTAACAAGTGTCGCAAGTTATCAAAAGCATCAATTCCATAAATAAAGGAGCTATTAAAGATAAGGGAGTTATAAAAATCACTTCTATACCAAAAGAGTCGCCACCTTGATTGCATGCCTTGATTTCATTTTCCAAAATGATTTACAAGTTAAAATGTTCAAGTGCAGAGAAACAAAAACTAAAAGGTCTAGAAAGTAATAAAATTCTTCAAGTGCCTTTCGGAGGAGTGCCCTAGGGAGGAGCGCTACTAGGTTCTAGCGCCGCTCGCTTCTGCACAGCCTTAGCCTGAGTAGGAGTAATGCTGGTCTTTGGCGTCGCTGCAGGTTTCTGGGCAACTTTAGCCTTTGAAGCTGCAGCCTCACCCTCATTGTCCTCCTGCTGCATCCGTAAGAAGGCCTCAAAACCCATTACTTGCTCCACAGGGAAGTGAGGTTGAACCTCTTGAATTTGGGAGACTAGTCTACCATATATCCGGATGCTCTTGTCCACCAAATGCCTCTCAGCAGCCTCCTTAAAGGCGACATTCTACTTGAAAGACTCCACCGCCTCAACCTTCGCAGTCTCCAGTTGACGAAGCGTCGTCTCTTTCTCCCTCTGGTCAGCCTCAAGTTGGAGAAAAGCTGTTTCTTTCTCCTTCTGGGCAGTCTCGGTCTGGAGAAGCGCAGCCTCTTTCTCTTTAGTGGCCGCCTCTTTCTCCTTAGTCAAGGAAGAAATGGTCTTCTCGGCTCGGCGAGCGTTTTCCCTGTTCGGGTTGGGGACTTGCTCACACTCCGCAAGCTGCTGAGCAAATTTGTTGGCATTCTCAATGGAAAATTGAGCTTTCTCAATTGCTCCTTCCTTGAGGTGAAACTCCTCACCAACACGTTGTTGCAGGAAGGCATTATATTTTTCAAGATTAGCCTTCATCTTCATCCATGCAGCCATCTCCTTCTCAAGATGAGCAGCCTTAGCAGCCCTCACTGCATTATCTTCCATAGAGGCACATTTGTGGGCAAGGTGTACTGCCAAGGCGCCGACCTCAGTCTCAGTGGCTAGAAGTTATAGACAAAAGGTTAATTACAAATAATGAGAAGGACGACCAAGTGTAAGGAAGAAAACTTACGGAGGCGACTGAAGTGGGGTGATTCCTAACGGACCCTTCGACCCATCGAGGATCGAAGTGGAGCTGGAAATGATCCCCAGGAAGAACAAAACCGCTCACGATGTGTAGGGTCAGGTCAGAATGAAGGGGGGGTTCCTTCTGGAAGTCTGGCATGAAGTGAGGTTCCCTCTGGAATACTGGTACCCTATAAGCAACGCTAGGGATCCCAGTTCATCATCTGATTCTCGTAGACATGTGTCTCATAGAGGTGCCGCCTCAAATTGAATCCACGGACTTTGGAAGGACCCAAAGGAGGATCGATTGGTGCAGTATAGGAAGGGGGCATCTGAGGCATTGTTGGGGTAAAAGGCGAAGGGGGCATGTGAGGCGCGGTTTGCCTGAGGGGTGAAGGATCGAGCGTGGAGGTTGAAAATCTAGGACCTTCAGGCGACGCCTCATTTTCTAAGAGCCAGCAATCAAAGAGTTCAATTAGTAAAACATTTCACAAAATAGGGTAAAATTCTTTTGAAAAAGAATACCTATCTGCGTCGCCGTCTCTTCAGTACTCTCATCCAGCACAGTAGTGTTGGAGGTATCAGCTGGGTTGGTCTTGTCCTTCTTAGAGAGTCGCTTCTTCTCAGGGGCTATGGACTTGGCCTTGTGTTTCTTTTTTGCTGGCTCTTTCTCCTCCCTGATAGGTGGAAGGACACCAGTCACCGCGTGGATATAGCGTCCAGAAGGTCGAAATAAGTAATCAAAAGAATCATCATCATCTGCAAAGAAGAAGAAGAAAGGATTAGAAAAATACCCAGTCAATCTCGGGATGAAGATTCGAAGACTTTAATTCCGCACTAACAAGCATCGCCTCCGTTGTATCCTTGGATATATACGAGAGTTGTCCCTTGGAATGTGCTAGGTATATGAGGTTGAGGGTATCGAGATCCTCCTCGGAATATTCGGTGAAGGAAGGTAAGGGATCCGTGCAGGGATTTCTTAAAGTTCAATCCAAGGGATCCGTAAGGGATCGACGCCTCCGAAGAATAAAAAGTACTTACTTTTGCAATTTGAGTTAGTGGACTTAAACCCACTAACCAAGGGTTTTTAAGTATCCCAGAACCAAGGGTTCTGTCCAAGGCGTCGAACATTCCAGCCCTTCGACTCGGGGAAACGAGTTTGAAAAAGAAATCCGCCAAAGGCGTTGAATTGAAGGCGATAGAAGGACCTAAACAAAGAAAGAGAATAGGGACAACCCTTATCGAAGCAAAGAATACTAAATCCTACCCACATACGTATGGCGTTTGAGGACAGCTGAGTAGGAGTGATGTCATAATAACGACATAATTCTAGGAGAGGTTCGCTAAAAGAGAAGCAAAGCCCCGCCTCTATTTGACTCAAATAGATCGTGGCTTCATCTACACTTGGAAAACAGACTCAATCGTCACCCATAGACTCAGGATAGGGGAAACGAGGTCGTTCGCCGTTGCTCATACCCGAGGTCTCTACCCCTCACACAAAGTTCTCTCGGGTAATGATATTCTGTTTCGGATCAATGGAAGTAAGGGGAAAGTTAAGAGTCTTACTAGGGATATTGCTGGAATAAGCCATGACTTTCTTCAGTAATCGAACTTCTGATAGCGTTACTCGACAACGGGCAATGGTGGCGATGCTTTACTTAAAAGGCGATTGCTGAGAAGACCAATTTTGTAGAGAGAGAATCTAGAGAGGAGGCAGAGCTGAATTGACTAAAAGTATTCAAAAGGAATGGGCTACCCCATTTTATAGTGGACCCTTGAAGAAACGACAATCATTGCAACTGAAGACGAAATATCACGTCTGGTAAACCATTGGATTGAAATGGAATTTGAAATGTCGTTTCCGATGAACCGTTAGATTTTAACGGTCACATGGATTGCTGACGTCACGTAAGTTCCATTCAAATTGAAAGAAAACCAAAACATCAGACAATGTGGACTGTTAGATCTCTGAGGATCACACGGATTAATGACGTCACGGGGGGTCACATGAACCGATTCATCCCTTCAAATTCAAATTTGAATTTTCCTGCCATGAAGTTTTTGAATTTCCGTCGTCCAAAGATTTGAATCATCGCCTTATAAAGGCCCTCAAGGCTCATCGGCGCCTATTAAAATAAGAACTCAGTTGAGGCAAACTAAGGCTTATAGAAAGTCGAAACTCATGGAGGATTCTATCCAATCAGGACCAACGCTCCTGTTTGGCTCGGAGGGCAGATGATGAGGTTTATAAGGGACACCTTATTTAATAACCATTTATCACTGACCTTTTTAATATAAAATCATAAAATGCTATCCACCAAAGGCGCCGCCCATAGTGCCGGAGAGGCGTCAACCTATACTTAAGCGTCGCCTCCAGGTGTTAAATAAGACCGCATTAAATGGGGTTCAGACAACATTAAATGGGGATCATACATCTCTTATATTTGTAGATAATATCTTTGTCCCATCCGGATGGCAGTTTAACCTCAGTTAAAAGGCTAACCACAGTAAAAAGGTAACACTATTCATCATGTTAAGCCAATGCTATAAATACAGACATTCATTATCATTTATTACATTCAGAAATTTTACCACACACACATAAAAGCTCTTCAAAATCCCAGACTGACTTAAGTTTCAGAATGGATAAAACGGGTCAACCCGAGGCTATCTATATGTGTAGGTCTGATCCGAGGAGAGCGACGCCTGTGCAGGAGAGATTTCAGAGGATCAAACAGTCTTCTCAATCACACGAGGGACTATAGAGATGGGAGCTTGATCGGAAGGGGCAGACCATCCCCGTCAGCATATGAAGTCCCATGTCTTCAACCAATAGGGAGTTGCCCTGTACTACCTTTGCCTTCCTCGGGAGATGTCATGCACGAGGTCATTTGTCGTGCACAGGGTTTTTATTTTTCAAAATTCTGAGGGGTTAAGATTGTGTTAGCCACATCACTTGCCAATTGAATGTTCCGATGATCGCACTATAAGTCCAAAATATACATGTTTCATACAACCTAGGAACGCCTTATTTTTTGGTATGGTTAATATATAAAATCCTACACAATTATAGTTAGTGATGGCCTCCTTGATTCAGTCATCGAATTGGCGAGGCGACGCCGTAAGCGGGCCATGCTCCGGATCTGATGGTCACCTCTCATTCTTGGAGCAACAGGGCCTCTTACGCGTCATGGAAGCATAGTTATCAGAACCGGACCGGCCATCGAACCGCCAAGGGGGCCGGTCACGGTTTGGCCAGTCCAACCCGGTTCAGTGTGCGGTTCACTGTTCACAAGGGGGAAAAAATTGAAAACTTAAAATACATACATAGTCTCAAACACAAACATAATTACCTCAAACTACATAGTCTAACACACACACAAACTACATAGTTTCAATATCAAACACACATTACTCTCAATTCTCAAACACAATAGTAGTGAACCGATTTAACCAATTGGGTTAAGCCGATTGGTTTGTGCAGAAACCAAAAAAAAAAACGGCCGAAAAAAAACGAAAACCCAAAAAAAAAAATCAACTAAAAAGTGAACCGGAAACCAGTCGGTTTTCCCAAAACTGCCCGGTTCAAATACTGTTCATTTGTAAAACGGTCTTTTAACTTAACCAAACTGGACAGGGGTCCGGCTCCCGGTCGGACCCAGTCGGACCGCCGATCCGGTCCAGTTCTGATAACTATGCATGGAAAAGCCTTTGCCCGAGGTGGCACTCGCTTGTTCCTATGCCACATCAACACTCGTGAATAACTTAAATCCTACAAAAGGAAAAAAAAATACTAGTCGACGAGGTTGGTACAGTAAGGAACGTGAAGAACTGTGCAAAAAATGACGTTTCCTCTCTGTCACGATGAAAACAATCGGGGAAAGGGGTGCCACATTCCAAATTGAGCGGATTAAGGTATCTAGGAGAATGTGTGTTGCTTATCTCGTAGATCTCTACTGCTTCTATAAAGGATTATGGAGTCAAAGCGTTGAGTTTTGGATCTCGAAAGGGAGTCGAAAAGAATACATTTTCCTCATATGAGACATTATCGATCATGGTAATAAGATGGTGTTGGTGGTACTCACCAGGGAGAAGAAAGCAACGAGCAATTTTAGTACAGGAGAAAAATGTGACAACTTTTATGACAAGGGAGAAAGGATTATGCTGAAGTTTTAAAGAGAAAGTGGGAACAAATTAAGAACGAAAGGGTAAAACGATTTACATAGTGAAGGGTAAAGGGGGGGGGGGGGGCTCTAAGATGTGGATCGTGCATCTGAAGAGTCATCCAATTTGCACCGTTGAATCTCAATGATTAAAAAATAGTCAAATAGTCCAGGAACCCCTTCCCGCCTAAAGCCCGATTTCCCGCTAAATTCAAAATTTGAACATTGTCAGAGGTTAGGATATGTTAGTAATTAACTACACCTTTATCAAAGAGTGATCAACACAACCTCTTCAATGTTGGTCAAAGACTGACGATGTCTTCCTAACAAGGTCGGAGGCCCAATGACGTCTCGGAAAGGAACATGCGACGCCTTCATCCTAAGACAAATTTCTTACCTAAAATAAGCAACTCTCTCATTAGTCTCGGGGACAAATGATGGATACCATACGTCGATACCTGAAGACCAAACTGTGATTATCTAGACCTGAAACTTAGGGCACGTGGCTAATTAAGTAATGGGCGACGCTTTATATATAAGGGCACGCGTTGCCACATGTGTGGCGACGCCATGAGTATAAATCAGGTAGAAGTAACGTCTCGGTTAGATTGACCGACCGGAAGACAAAAATTACAAATGGTAATAATGGTACGAAATGAGTACAATTATATTACTACGACTAGAGACGAATGTGTGAGGATAAAAATTAACCATGGTTCACCCACCTTTCAAGAGTAAGGGTGACCATAGTGGAAAACCTACTTGATGACCATGTTAAACACTTATTTATAAATAATCTTCACCTATCACACTACAAAGACAATTAATATCATTCAATACACATATTTGCCCTCTAACAACCCCGATTGACTTTAGTGTCAGGAAAAACAATTGGCAAACTCAAGCTTTTGTTGTGGAGCGTACTCCGAAAATAAATGACACAAAACACACTAAGTATCATGCCGGAGATTGGCCATGTCCTGACCAAATCAAGGGTGTAATCTTGCATTACAATAGTAGGGATCCCCCAGAATCTATCTATGCATCTGGTCCAAGGTTACTTTCTGCAACAAACAACTGTTGTAGAACATCATCTGAGTCATCTGTACAGAGAAAAGCACGACGCCATGGCCAAAAATAAAAGCAAATTTTCATGATTACAACCGTGTTCGTCCAGTACTCAATCAAATTCATTAAATAGGGAGTCTCGGCTGTAAAGTAATATTTCAAAGGAGAAAGAAAGAAAAGCAAGCGACGTGATGAGTCCATCAATGTCGGCGACGTTCCGGACACCACCATCATTGCTGCCACTTTCTTCTTTTACCTTTCCTCTTCCATCTAATACCTAACTTCATTTACGCATGGAGAGACACCAATGTCTGTTTCGCGGAGGGACAACCCAATGGACTTTAGAGCGCCACCGCCGTCTCCGGTGGCCTCCGGGCGTCGTTCTTGCGTCACCAATGATGACGTACTCTCTGAGTTCTTGGAGACCTCCCTCCACGTACCCGACCTCGTTCTGCCGGACAAGATCTTCCCCAAGCAGAGATTCATAGACAACCCGGCAAAGATCGATTTCGGGTTACTGCTGACTGGGACGGAAGAAGGAGATGCGGCCGTGGCAGCGATGGTGGAATCGATATCACGGGTCGGGTGCTTCCAGCTTGTGAACTTCGGTATCCCGACAGAGGTTCTGAAAGGCGTGATGGAGGCCGCTGGAGGGATCTTCAAACTTCCCCCGGAGAAGCGAGCAGGTGTGGCGAGGTCTCCGGAGCGGCGGTACGGGTTTGAGGAAGTTCACGGCGAGGAAGAGAGCGAGATGGTGGAGGAGTTCGTGTGGTATAAAGATGGCGGGTTATTCTCCGAGATGGAAAAAATATGGCCGCTTGGATATTCAAATTTCCGGTAATTAATTTAATTTAATTATGAAAAAATTTATTTATTTTATTTAAAAAAAAAAATTGAAGAATAGTTTGGTTGGTATTGCAGTGTGAAAATGCTCCACCTTATAACAGACGTTGAGAAGGTGGCAGAGACATTATTCATTGTCGTATGGGACCATTTCCTTCGCAAATTATCTTCTATCGAACCGGATGATTTGGTCCATGAAACTGACCAAAGTGGTCCGGTTTGCTGCCTTTTCAAGCATCGAGCTGTCGTTCCGTCTGACCGTTGGGCGGATTCTTATCGACACGATGTGATCCGACTGTTGATCCAAGCCAATGATTACTCTCACGTGTTCGGTGTGCACGTATTTGATGGCTGCAAAGAGTTCCACGTGTACTCCAAGAAGGGTTGGGTCGCCTTCTGCCCTGAGAAGGGTTCTGTTATTGTTACCGTGGGAGATCAATTTCAGGTAATAAAAACATTACTTTTACTTTATTTTTTATAATAGTTATGCATTCTGGTGTTTTCGTCCCTATTGACTGATTGATTGATGGTTGATTTTGATTCCCAGATCCTAAGTGGAGGACAATACAAGCATGTGGTAGGGAGGCCTGTGTTTAAGGAAGGAGAGGAGGACCGTATCTCCATGGCTTTCCTGTACGGTCCGCCGTCAGTTCATCGGATGAGAACCGTCTCCTCCGACGAACATCAAGGAAATGTCATATCGATCACCCATCAACTCATGGTGGCTATTATTTTGACTCTTTTCTATCAACTTTCGATGTATATTTATAACAACTTCTGAATGTGAGTGTTTTGTTTTCCTTTGGATACATATTTGTGTATGAGTGTGTTTTTCAAAATTTGACCATTCTATACCTCAAATTAAAATTATTTACTTAAATAATCTCACTTTTGAATTAAATACAAAAGAATACATACCCGCGACTCTCGTTCGCGTGTGAAAACCACTATGGGAGGAAGGTCCAATACCGGTCAAAAAAGGTATTTTTAACGGCTGGATTTTCCAGCCGTTAATTTATCACGGCTCAAATGAATTTGAGCCGCAACATTAAGCGTCAGGACAATTATCACGGCTTAATTCAAAATGAGCCGTGATAATTCCCGACTCAAACTCAAAAGTGACGCCAAAATAATTATGGCGGCACTTTTGAGTTGAGCCGCTATAATGAATTATTTTTTAAAAAAAATCATATTTTTCGCTGCTCGTTTCATATGAGTCGCGAATAATATGAATTAAAAAAAATAATTCATTAATTTCCGCATGACGACACGCTCACCCACATTGAGCTCCACGGCCTTCTCGGTGCAGACCATATGGGCATTTTCTAACTCTCTCTCCAGTATATTAAATATTGATCCCTAATCTTTTCACGTGCATCCACCGAGCAATAATAAAGCAATAAATAAATCCCTAATCTTTTCACGTGTAAGAAAAACAATGGCATCATTCAACAAGATGATTGTCGTGTTTGTGATCTGCCTCATCTTCACCTCTGCATTCATCCCCTGCGAGGCGGCCCATAAATCTGCAGAAACCCCATCCGAGGCAGGAAAGTTCAAATTTGCGCCAGCGTCCATGCCGGAGATGCGTTTCACGACTGACACGGTCGTTGCCCAACGGTGGCGATCTGAATCTTGGAGATCTGAATCGACACGCTCTCCATGATCTTGCGCATGACGAGGAGAGCTAGGGAGACGAGGGAGCGAGCGAGACCTGCTTCCAGATCAGAAACGGCGGGTGGTCTTCTTGTTAGGCAACGGAACGGAGAAGCCCAGGATGACGAGGAGAGCTAGGGAGACGAGGGAGCGAGACCTGCTTCCAGATCGGAACGGCGGGTGGGGGGGGGGGGGGGGGGGGAGGGGGTCTTCTTGTTGGGCGACGGAACAGAGAAGCCCAGGCGGTTGAGGAGAGTTAGGGAATGAGACGAGAAGACAAACAGGAAGACAAAATGAAGAAGATACATAAAGATTTGACATATGAAACAAAATGAATAAGACAAACAGGACGTGGGAATGAGAGTCACAGGTAGATATACTTTTGTATTTAATTTAAAAATGAGATTATTTAGGTAAATAGTTTTAATTTGATGTATAAATTGGTGAAATATTATGTGTTTTCACACTGAAAAGTTGAGAAATCATTTTTACTAATATTATTCAACAATACTATAAAATGCGAATTTAATTCATGTAACTAATTGATTCAACACTCACCTTCTCGACCTACTATAACACTCGTGTTAAAATTTGGATATGAAACTTTACTTGATTAGAGCAAATAGTAAATTCATATGTTGAAATTTAACCGAAGTTTGTGGTAAATTCTATTGTTGTATTTTCTAAGTAGATAGATAATGGAATTGGCAACTTAAATTTATTTATCTTTAATTTCTTTTGGAATAACTTGTTCTTTTATTTAGTTAGTTGAAATAAATTGAAGTAAAAATGATGTTAAATTTTAAATTATCTATATACTTAAAAAATTAAATATTTTAAATAATTGAATTACGATTTAACATCGCAAGAAGAGATAAAATATTTTTGTAAAATTAATGAAATAAATTAATAACCATAGAAGAGAAAAATTAATGAAATAAATTATTTTTGTAAAAATAACCAAAAAATCACCATAGAAGAGAAAAATGACCCCTAGTTTTCCAAAATTGGAAAGCTGGATGTGCTCGTTATAAAAAAACTCATTCTGAAATTTTTATTTTCTTCACCTTCCAAATACAATGTTGGAATTGTTGCTGCTTCATCCTTCCGCTTCGCACCTCCCTCGCCTCGCCTAGTCAACCACTCATTAACACTGTCACTCTCCTCTCTACCGCCTAATGCACCCATCCGTGGAAACTCTAGTGTCACAAATTTGGCATAAATGAAGTAAATTAACTTTAGTTACTACTCATAATCTAGATAATTTGGGGTTAATTTTCTTCAATCAGTAGTAATTGAACGAATTTTGATACAATTATCGGTTTATTCTGCACTCTCTCCAGTTGTTATAGACATGTGGAATCTACTATGTCGATGGGCGATGGTAGAATTTATCGCAACCAAGGAGTAGTTAATTATTTTGATGGTAGCATGAAAGCAAATTGCACAACTAACGACATAAACATACTTATACTCAATGAAATTCGTAGCAAAGCTCGTGGTTTGAATGGTGTTCAGGTTGACCTTAACCATTGGTGAAAGTTGGATAACAAAATTTGTCTAATTAATAGTTAAGTCTCAGCGGAGAACAATTTTGGTATACTCGAATAGAAACGAAGTGAGGCCTACATAGTTACAATGGTCATCAAGTAGAACATGTGCAATCAGAATGATGAAGAAGCAAATTCTGATGATGAAGATGTTAGATATTTTAGTGTAATTGGATTCACTAGTTGACCAATATGATCATAATATTTCATTAAACAAGTTAGGAAGGTGCGGAGTGCACATTTGTTTGAGTATATTATGATTCACTGTATCAGAATTTCATCGGTTGCTTAGGGGCGAGCAACGAGAGCCCCTGGCTGGGGTCGAGCTGCCTATATGAACATGAAGTTTAGCCGTTTCAAGAAGCTAGGACTTGACTTTGATATGTTTATGAAGTATTAGGACACAAGGCTAGTAAAAGACAGTGTTAAGTAAGAACATTTGAGAATCTTAATTTATGTGTATATTATCTACATTATCTTCATGTATTCACAATGAATAGCAAAGGTTCAATCCATAGTGACACCTTGATATTCGAATATTTGAAATGTGTAATACACTAAGATGAAATTCAATCGTCATGATATTTCATTTATGCATAAGTTTGTTGTGTTGTTTGTTGTGATCTTGTTATAGTTAATCAATGACAGCACTAAAATGGGTGAGGATTGTTAGATATTTTAGTGTAATTGGATTGACTAGTTGATCAATATGATCATAATATTTCATTAAACAAATCAGGAGGGTGCGGAGTGCACACTTGTTTGAGTATATTATGATTCACTGTATCAGAACTTCATCGGTTACTTTAGGGTGAGCAACAAGAGCCCCTGTTTGGGGTCGAGTTGCCAAGTCAGCTTGGAAAAACCTTTATTTATGATAAAGTTACTATTCTAAATATTCATTATAAATATGAATTTTTGGAATTAATGACTTAATTTTTTTAACTCAAAATTCTCAGGTTTTGGATACTTCCGGGAAACGAACACATTGGAGAAGATGAAATGTTTTAACAAAGGCAAAGGAGATTGGGGGACTAGGATTCCGGGAACTCCAAAGTTTCAACATGGCACTATTAATAAAGATGGAAAGCCGAATCATGATCGACCCAGACACAATATGCGCGCAAGTTCTAAAAGGACTCTATTTCCCACAGTGTTCGTTACTAGAGGCAAAGAACTGGAGTCGAGCGTCATGGGGATGGAGTAGCATCCTATATGACCGAGATGTAATCAAAGAAGATGGGATGTGGATGATTGGCTCCAGAGAGAACTTTCGAGTTTTTGAGAACCCATGGATATATACGAAAGAGAGTAAAAGGGTGAATAATGATGGCACGGTGGTAACTTAAGGGTACGGGATCTCATCAATCCGAATGGCACATGGAATACACACCTTGTAAGCAGCATTTTCGACCAAGAAGATGCAGCCCACATCCTCAATATGCCACTACCACAAGCCGAGGTAAGTGGCCGGTACATTTAGCCTCACACGAAGGATGGCAAACCCCACGATCAGTCTACCACAAAATCCGAGAACGGGCAGAGACAAGGCCAATAACTAACCCAAACTACCGAGGTACGTTTTGGAAAGAGTTGTGGAAGGCGAAGGTAATGCCAAATGTAAAGAACTTCATATGGAGGCTAACAACAAACTCTATAGCCGTTAAATTGAATATGGTATGTAGGTTGATGAATGTATCTCCAAGTTGCCCAATTTGTGGTGAAGCTGAGACACGGGAGCATATGATATTGGAATCTGGGTGGACGGATCAAATTTGGAGTGGCACACTTGGAGCTCAACTGGTTCGGCAAAATTAACTAGACATAATGTAATGGCTAATGATGAAGAAGGAAGAGCTGCATGGTGCAAGCACAATGACCGACAAAAAGTGGGCCCCACATCCTAATAACATGTTAGCACATATGGAAGACGAGATGCGCGACAACCTTTGAAGCAAAGCAACCAAACCCGAGGGTCATCACAATTGAGATAAAGCAAACCTATGAGGAGCAATTAGGAGCCTTTTGAACCCAACCCATGCACGTTCATGAGGATAGACCGAACCATCAATGGCAACCCCCGACGGGTGACACGATCAAGATAAATTGTGATGCATCGTGGTGTAGGGATACTCAAAGAGCGGGCATATGAGTGATAGCACGAGACAAAACTGGCAAGCTAGTGGGCGGGATGAACCAGATGCAAAGAAGCGATAACATAGAAACGATGGAGGCATTGGCGATACAAGAAGGAGTACGTTTAGCACAAAGTGGGATGGCAAAACATCATCATAGAACACAGACTCACAAGAGGTTCACCAACAACTAATGGAAGGGCCGAAACATTGGAGACTATCAACAATAATACCGAACATCCGAGCACTCGCAAGACAAGTCGAGCAAGTGCAATGGAGAGCTATTCCAAGGACGAGCAACGAATGTGCAAATTGGATAGCAAAGAAAGCGAGAATGGGAGTGCATTTTAATGATTGGGTCGAAAGACCACCACTACCTTTTGTATGTTTAGTAACTAATGATATGATGTACAAACACCCGTGACCCCGTGTCACGACGTTTTATTTCTTAAAGTAAAGCGGTATTCATGATAAAAAAAATGAATCACACAAAAAGAACTAATATGAGAATTGAAATTGAAATCACAATTCTTTTCAGAAATTACTCTCTCCTACGCATACTAATAATGTCTTCATTTAATTTGGTTCTAATGGTCTCAAGCTTCTTCACAACCCTCCTTTCATACTCACACATTTGAGGATATGCCCATTCAAAGTAATTGCAATGCCTAACTCATGATGTCGTATTTGCCAACACAAAATAGACAGATTAGGGTTTCTACGACAAATCATTAAATTTAGTCATTCCTGCAAAATTGGGGGTTCACAACACCCAAATTTGGGACATCTATAAACTGACAAAATGAGTAGAAATTACCGAGTATCTTGGGCACCCATAAAATATCCTACTGAAACTTTTCGATGTCCCGTCTGGAATTGCATGTGACATCAACCCACAGTGGCAAATTATGATCTCATACTCTGGGGATGTGTTCAACTGAGACGTGTGGTAGGAAGATGAAAACGAACATGAAGAGTATTTACCAGGAGCTATGATTGAGTGAGAGCAAAATTGCAACGAATGAATATGTAGAGTACTTACCAGGTTCAATGTGTGTTCCGAGTTTAAAGAATGTATGAAGAAAAATAAGTGAAAGATTTTTTATGGCAGGATACATATGTAGTAGCATAAGGGCAGAATAGGAATTGCAAATAATATTATTTTTATTTGTTTTTGGAATGCTCAGTCACGTGACATTGCACGTGATAGGTTAACGACGATTTGGAACGAAAGTACCAAAAACCATCATTTTCAAACATGTTGAACCATTTAAAATATTTTGGGTTGAAAAATCATTTTGGTCAAACATGTATGACCATTTTTAGATTTTTTCCTACTTTTAAAGTTGTGCAAAATGTTACCTCAATTTATTTTTTCGTTAAATCTAGACGGAAAATGACGTGTGTAGCACATGATTGATTAATTATTATAAAAATTATATTATTTTTCAATTTTTTTTTTTAAAAAAAACTGAAAATTAAAAGGAAAATTTGAGTTTTTAATATAATATTTTTATTAAAAATATAAAATAAATAATAATAATCTGTATTATCATGTTAATTTACGTTTAAATTTAAGATACAAATACATGGAGGTAATAATATTAAAATTTGAAAAAAATAAAGTTTATGTAGGAGTAACTGTAACTATCCAATTTAATTTTGAATTTCGGTTATTTATTAAATAAACGAACAAATGTGAAGCTGCGTCTTCAAAAGTGAAAATAGCTTGCATTTTTTCGTAGACACTGGCAATCCGCCGTGTATTGTTTCCGAGCTGAGCATTTCTTCCGAATCAATGGACGCCAAAGCTTTCCACTCCGTATTTTCACTTTCCGAGGTGAACCTTTTTGCTTCCTCCTGCCTATCCTGTATGGGTTTCGGATTTTGCGAGCTCGGTTTGTTTGGTAAAATATGCTTCTTCGGTTCATGCCGTACTGCTAGGTATCTTTGCTGCATTCAAAAATGTTCTTTCAGCGTGATTCGTCAGTCGCAGATATGGAGGCAGCTGCTTGTGCTAAATGGTTTTCAGTGAAGGACTGAGAACGATTTCCAGTCAATTTGTCACAACTCAATTGTAATGCATGCGTGTCTCTAGCTCTGATTTTAATTAGGTTTGCGGGCGTCAACCTTTAAACTTTCAAAATTGGCCATAGATTGAAATTTGATGGTGGAATCTGGTTGACATGATGGAGCGTTTAGATTTTGCTATAATTTCAATCTGCCTTCTAGAAGTTATATTATTTGTGAAGAAATGGTGGGGTTGATCTGGTTATATTTGTTGTTTCAGATATAGTTCGACATCGTATGATGATTTTGAATAAAATACTGGCTAATCTAGTGATCTGTGATGCATGACAGATTGTGGAAATGGAAAATATACTTAAGGAGGAAGGAGAAGGAACCTTGGATCAGGAGTTCTGTGAGAAAATTGCAGACATCTTTAGGTATATATATGTTTTATGCAGTTCATGAACACTATATACACATATATCTGTAGATTCAAGTATTGTATGTATTTTAATTGAAAACAATTACTGTCTCGATCTCAATATACTTAACTGTGCAATTGCAGCTCCTCAGCAAGCCATGCTGGGAAACCTCCAATAACATGGAAACAGGTAAAAGAGGAGTATAATTAAACAAATAAAACTGAGCAAGCTCCTCCAATGTTTTTCACTTCTTCATAAATCTTACTCATTTTCGTTGTTGTTGTATCAAGGTGCACAGTTGGTTTGAGGATAAGCAGAAAGAGATGCTGGAAGAGGAGAAATCCTCTCCTGCTGCCTTACATCTATGTGTTGATCTCTCAGATGCAGCCATGTCAAGAAGAGACCGTGAAAGTCATGAAAATCACAAAGGTTCCACTCTCTTGAGCATTTTTTAATCTAGCCTAACAGAATTTGTTTGAGATGTGTCATTTGTGCTCATTTTGATCACGTCGATTGCTTTCGTGCTAGCCACTCTATAAAAAGATGTTTACATATACTTTCTTCTATCGAAAAAACTAGATTTAGGCCTAATTGATAAAGAATAATTGGTCATTGCCTGTAATAACCATCAACTATTTGGACAGTGACCCTGATTCTTTCTATATAGGTATTCAAGACATGGATCTCTCGGAGTTAGCATTTGAAGCTAAATCGTGTAAAGATGGTGCATGGTATGATATATAAAGCATACTATAAGTGTCATACTCTAAGGCAATTGTTTTAGATTTTTTTTCAAAAACTATCAGTAAAAAAATATATTTCAAAAAGTAAATATAACATTTTTTTTATAAAACAAATGTATATATACGTTATACCTGGCGCTACTCACTAGTGTGAACTAATGTGTGCACACACCACACTACCATAGTAAGCATGGTGTCTAACATGCCACCATAAAGTAGCGTGTTGGACATGCGGACAGCTTGCCCCAATGTGATAGGGGCAAGCAACCCTCCATCCCATTTTTGTTTTTTAAATCACATTAGATAAACATATTACATATTTAGTATCACAAATTACATGAGTTTTGACTTTCAAATTGATTATACACATTCGTTAAAATTGAAGTCCGGAAGTTTTTGGGTAAACTTTAGATTTTCAATTATGGTTGTTTTGTATGGTCAATATGAAAGTTAATATAGTTTGCAACAATATACTCGGAATTAAATTTTTTATATACTATAATTTTTTAGTTTTTTGAGTAGGTAATAATTAATTTATTACTTGTAACGTAACTATAAGTAAAAAGTTATTTATTTACTTACTAAAAAAAATCAATTACGAGTTTAGTGTCGTAAACTAAATTGAGTTTGGACTTTCCTATTAACCACACAATATGATCAAAATTGAATTTCGAAAGTTTAACAGAAAACTTTCGAACTTCAACTCTAACTAACGTGCATGACTAATCTCAAAGTCAAAACTCAATGTAATTTACTATACTTAACTCCTAATAATTTTTTTTATCTAATGTGATTTTAAAAAAAAATAAAGAATGAAAAAATAAAAGGGACGGAAGGCTGCTTGCCCCATGTCCAACTCACCACGCTATCGCCTATTATTTTCACACAACACGCTACCCTAAGGATTGCACGTATATACACTTTTCTAAAAATTGTTTGTTATATTTACATTATGAAATATATTTTTATTTATAGTTTAAAAAAAAAAAAAAAATTAGTCTCTATAAAGGGATATTGTGCTCACCAACAAAGTCTTCCTTTTTATCATGTGCTCAATCGAGAATGGGGGAAACCCAGCATTGAACTGTGGTTTGTTCATTCAGTGTGGGAGATCTTTTGTTGTATATATATTCATGATTTTACAGGTACGATGTTACCACGTTTCTCTCATATCGGGTTATGAGCACTGGAGAACTTGTAAGATGTCTCTTCTCTTGGTTTTCATACATGAAATCTCTCTCAAAAATAGGACGGACCACTTAACCGTCTCATCATCTCGAAGCTGTGGTTAATTTATGGCATAAGGTTATGAATTCAAGAGTGTCTCTTTGTTTTGGGGAAAAATAGGAAGCTCGAGTTCGTTTTTCTGGGTATGGTAAAGAGCATGATGAATGGGTGAATGTGAAGACAGAACTAAGGGAACGCTCCATTCCTTTGGAACCTTCCGAGTGTCATACAATTTGCACTAGGGATCTTGTTCTATGCTTTCGGGTATTTTATGTCTCTTGCAATATTATATATGTATATATCGTCCTACCACTTTTAATTAAATTTGTTGCTGTTATCAAAGGATGGGTTATCCCAATCAATCTACTACGACGCCCATGTAACCGGAATCATGAGAACTCCTCATGGTGCTGATGAATGCACCTGTGTCTTTCTTGTCCGCTATGTTATCGATTCCTTTGAGGTGAGTGCATCTGTTTTTATCATTCATTCAAAGGCTACTCCTACTAGATATACGATAGCCTTGACCATTAGGGTTTATTTGACTGACATAACAATAACAGGAGAAAGTGGGACTCCGGAGATTGTGCTGCAGGCCGTCGCAAGAGGAGGGTCAACGGCTATCCGATGGGAAAGAGGGTATCCCTTCTTCACACAATCACTTGGACCTAACCCCGGACAACCTGTGGGGATAGAGATAGAAAAGAACATGAATTTGTGTCAAGTAGGAGGGCTTGGAGTAAAGTCAGAAATTTTACCATCAAGAACAAACCTTTCATGGTATCTTTATTGTTTTCTCTTGTATTATTAGCAAACTGGAGGAAGGAAAAGGCCTACACACAGGAATAGTACTATGCATAGGTAAAGTTGGTATCTAATCAATATAAGAACAATAAAGTGGAATTAAAAAAGAAAGCCTAACCCACTCACTCAGTCAAGAGATCGACTGACCGACTTCTCTTGACTACTTGAGATGAAGAAACCTAAACTCCTACCTAAACTTATTTTTGGTTGAATTGATCGATTCATAATAGTTGTCAAATGTGACAACGCTGCATTAGCCGATATGACAAAAATCTGCTGCTTGTAATCATGGGTGTGGGGGGTTGGGTTTTCAAGATACGGTTCTGCCATAGCAGATTGATGCGAGGTAGAGATTCTTCGCCCATTTCTCCTGACAAAAAACAACAATGAAACCCCGAATGAACATATATACATACAAGGAGCGTGACAAAACCTGATTAGGCATGTTAAATATGAGACAGTAATAGAATAGTGGGACACCAGGCCATGCGCTAAATCAAAACACATCTTATGTTGGAAGGAGAAACAATGAGATAGAGAAGGCAGGCAGGCACCTTGACATGTGAGTTTGGAAAAGAAGATGTTCGGAGGGTCTCCTGTGTATCGTAGATCGGCTTTCTCCGGGGGATGCTCAAGACAAAAGCAGCCTGGTCCTCGGTTGCAGCAGTGGAGGTTATGCGGTATCCACAATCCCAACGTCGGTGAATTCCTTCACTGGGGTAAAGGAAATCTAGCTCAATAACCTGATATTTAAGACCAAAACAAAATGTCATCATCATCATCATCATATCCTCTAAATGTTTACAAATCAAATTCACTAGTTGGATTGGATTGCCCTACCTGAGCAGAAAATCCAGCACCTAGAGACATAACAACACCCCATCGACTCCCTGAGGTTGCCATTGCAGTCACGTAATATCCCTCCTTCCACCTATTGTTAATCCACTTGTACGGGAACGACTCCGATACCTTGTAAGATTGCTGTGCATAGTGTGTACCTGAAGGCAAAATTTATTTAAGAGTCAGACCAAAACACACAAATTAGTTATTTCTTTTGGAGAATTTATAATTACCTTTAGACATAACTACCAAAGAGCTGCCATTATTTGCTCCAGCTACGGCGCTTATGAAGTAGTTCTTCTCCCACTGCTCTATTATCCATTCCTGCATCCACATACTTTCAAGTGTAAATGGGGTGACGCTATAGTAGGAAATTTATCAGATAAATTATATATACTAATAATTGAAAGCTTGACAAATATTTCCCGATATAGCACTACAATTAATTTTCTACCATCTATGGAATGTGAAGAGACGTGCATACCTTGGGAAGAAAATGGGGTGAGAGTTCATAAACTTGTGAAGTGAATCCAGTGCCAGCGTCCATAACTAGGGACCACATATTTTGACACGAGGCCATGCTGCTAATATATAGCCCATCTGCATTTCCTCTTTCAACATGTTCGTTGAATCGAATATCTGAAACATGACAGTGATATCTGCAGAAGATTCCCTTATTAAAAGCAAGCGCATTTCAGTTGCAGGAGTTGGACAGACTACTGATGACACAAATAACTTTCTAATTCTAAACACTCGAACCATATGATACCCAATAATAGCCAAAGTGAAGAATGGGAAAATGGAAATGAAAATAAATATATTCAATAGAGAAAGAAGAACCTTTGCTTCATTGGGCGTTGGCCATTGTAAACACTAATCCACTGATTTGCTGGCATACCCAACCGGACCCTTTTTTTTGGCTGTCCGTCGTCATTTTCATCCTCCATAGGTAAACGTCCTCTCTTACTTCCAACCGTAAACACAAGCTATTACAAAAGAAATCAGATGCAAAACCAGGTGAGAAAATAAACAGCAGTTTAAACAATTTTGGTACCTTTTGAGCTCCATCTGTCTTGATTGGCCTAATCAACGGATTCAGACCAATAATCCCGTCAAAAAGAGAGATGTATTTGGCATAGTTTGGTTCCTCATCGAATTTTAAGTTGACAACAAGTTCAACAAACTGCCTAAAAGATTGTGGACAGAGGGAACAGAGAGACTCCGCTGAGGTTGCCATCTTCTTCTTAGAGACAAGGAATCCCTTATTTTCACCCTAAAAGAAATAAAACCGATCAGTAAATGATTAAAATCAAAGAATAGAAGGAACATGTACAAATTCCAAAATTGTAGAAACGTACTTACTTGACATCCTTGCCAAGGTAAACAACCTCGAAGGAGAAAAACTAGAGTATAAGCAAGGGACTCAAGATCGTCCCTCCTGCTGCCAGTTCTCCCTAAATGAGCATGTACACTAGCATAACGCACTGTTCCCCTGTATATTAAGAGGTAAACCAGCCAAGTGAAAAAAGTAAGACAGCGTTGAACATTCGGTATCTAGAAGATCGTCTTTGCACACTAAGTGAAAGTTTAATTGGTAAGCAATCAAACAAACAGTGTAAATGCATACACTATGCAAGTTGGTCCTCCAACTTATGATAAAAACAAAGACTATATAATCTATGATTTTCAAGCTCGGGGGAATGTTGATCTATTCCTATATTTATATATCATCGACGATCTGCTATGATGAGAGAAATCATTATTATTATTATTTTAAACAAAATGAAACATGCATGGAATTAACAATATAATATTTCAAAACTACTCTTGTAAATTGAAAAATAAGAACCGACAAAAAGTACCACATCCAAGATGAATTTTTGTCATTGGCCACTAGTGCTGACAATGGTTAGGGTATGCTGCGGGTATGTCGAATAACATAACCATACCATATTTTTAAATTGCATACCATAACTATTACTGGTATAATTTCCAATACCATATTCATAACCATGGTTATTAACCACAGTTTTAACCGTATACCCATATTTATTACCACCATGTGAAATAAGATGAAACATTATAAATGTTATCTTAATAAATACGTAAAGTTATATCACAAGCAATGTATTAAAAAAATTGAGGCGCAAAAACTAAATATCGCCTCAAATTTGAGGCGCACATAAGGCGCTCGTCTCATCGAATGAGGCACACCCAATATATAAAACATTATATAATATATACTAGTATAGAGGATAATAACATGGTTAAGTCAATAACCTGCCAATGGTTCTTATAAGGCTAATTCTCTGAAGGAATGGTCTAGTTTCATGTAGTACATTGTTAGTTTTATGCATTTGTTTATTGTCAGTGCCGCACTCTAAAATTGCCTCATGAAGGGTATTAAATTGCATCACTTTAGCTTAAAAGGTTCGACAATTATTGATCAACAGTTCATAAGTATTGTCGGTTTGGTTTATATTTTCAATATTAGAGAAAAGCATGAGATGGAGTTACATACTAATGAAAAACAGCATGAGATGGAGTCACATACTAATGAAAAACAGCATGATGTGGAGTAACATACTAATGAAAATCAGCATGAGGTGGAGTCATATGCTAATGAAAAATAGCATGAGGTGGAGTCACATACTAATGAAAAACAGCATGAGAGGGAGTCACATACTAATAAAAAACAGCAGTCATGTGTTGTAATTCTGTGTCAGAAGTAGAATGATCAAAGCTAATATTTATTCCATCTACTACTAGTGAAGCACAAATGAATGAGGTGCTACCGGCGCACGCCTCACGCTTTAGATTGAGGCGCAACAAGGTGTGACGAGGCGTGCACCTAGCATGACGAGGCGTGCACCTAGCAGGAGGGTATGATGCGCCTCCACATGGTTGGGGCGCAGACCCTCCTATGCGCCTCGCCTCAGTGCCTTTTAATACATTGGTCACAAGCAACAAAAATATTCAACATTAACATCATTCAAAATTAACACTAATATCATTTAACATTTACATCATTCAATTATAGTTCGCCCTGAAATTATAGATTCATGAAATCTAAAAGTGAAAATCATACTTCTGTTATTAGTATTTATTAATATATTAATATTAAATTATTATTATATTTATATAATAAACATGGTTATAACCATGGGTATGACTAAAATACATAACCATTATCATTAAGGTAAAAATTCATCACCATACCCGCACCGCACCATAATGGTACGGTTAACCAAATAAAAAAGTAATGGTTATAACCATGGTTATGAGTTTTTCACTGCACCATTGTCACTCATGATAACAATAAAGGTTGCGTGAGAAATGACTACCCTTGCTCATGGATGACTGAGACTGACTACCAAAAGATGGGTAACAGTCTAAGTTCGTTTTTGGTTAAAATCAATCCCAATCACTTGGGCCAGTTCAAATTCTATAAGCATGGCTACATTGGCCAAATCTTTGATCAACCACTGGCCAAGTTTGGTGACTGAGAGAAAGCTTACTTTCCATCCCCCATTTGCTGAGGTGTTGGTGCTCCACAATTGATGTCAGTCACCTTTTTGCTTAGTCCAATACTTTTTAAATTCTAGCTGAAGGAAATATAAATTAGTATTAAGCTATTTTATTGAAGAAATATTTATGTGCAACTTTTCTCCAGAATGTCACACTCAACATATCATCGATGGTCAATGATTAGAGCAAAATGATCAAAGTTACTTTCAATTTTGAACTTCAAGGATTAGAGCCCTCAAATAGAAGTTGGAGGACTAACATGCATCATGGCATTAATTGAACGACATCTGTCAGAGTTTGTCCTAAAAAGTACGGAGAAGCTTTACGCATCAAGAAAGAATCAACAGAATTACCTGAAGGCATCTGGCCTCTGGTCATACTCGACATGAAGACCAGATGAGCTATCTCGCCATTTGGTAGCTAAAATAAAAGAGAACAGGTTATTACAACAATAATAACTTAAAAGATTCCTTAAAACAGCACTCTATGAAATGTGAAAGTACCTAATCCAAGGTCAACTAGAAATAGCTTCTTCTCATCAGGAGTCCCAGGAGTACCAAGAAGAAAATTCTCAGGCTTCACATCACCATGTACATACCTATCAAATGTAGAAACCGTTATGTGATTTTAAAATCATAAAATGGATATTTTTTTGGTAGACTAACCAAAGAAAGACCTCAAAGGATGATCATGTAACAATTACCTAAAGTCGTTAAAACACCTAGTATTTGGTGCATTTCATAAGAGAAGATTGAGATAGAGAAAAAAAACAAAAATTGCTTACTTGTGCACAATTTCCGCATGTCAAACATAAATAAGTATAGTGATATCATCTTAATTGTTTCACAGTTAACATTTCACATATTCATATATGGCTCTAGCAAATCAACACTTTATTTTTTACCAAACCCAATCAGAATGACAGGCACAATGATTTGTACAACAGTTAACAAATCCAATCAGAATCAAATAAAATTCTAGAATGAATATTCTCCAATATCTCTACTGTTTTATTTGAAAGCATAAAAAGATAGATACAAAAGGCTGCATAGGTTTCTCAAATCATCATATATAGTCTTACCCTCTGGCATGAATCTTCTCCAATATGGATATTGCTTCAATTGCAATGCACGCAACCATTTCAGTAGACATTCTGCAATGGAGAAACTCAGCTTCCTTAAACAACTAATATGGATGGAAATGATCATCGGAAGCTAATTAGGACTAATAAAAATCGCACAAGTACTTTTTTTGGCCAACTCATAAGTACTTATAAGAACTAATATCAAACTCACGTGTGAGCATTGTTGTTCCAGACATCCCATAAGCTCGGTCCTAGCATATCCATGACCTACATGAATCCACCATTTCTATCAAATCACTGTCCAAAAGTACATAAAAAATTGAAGCAACATCCCCTTAACAGTCTGATTTAAAGAGAGTACCACGTCATACCATACCATGATATAATAATCACCCTGCCTGCCCTTGTAGTGAACCTGTGGCACTCCATAACTGCCACCAAGGGTTCTGTAGTGCGAAAATTATGCATCAGACAACATAATAGTACAAAACCAAAAGTATAAAGCCAAAAAAAGTATTTTTAAATAAAATACTAATGCAAGAAACAAGCCACTTACGTGTAAACTTGCCATTCATACGGGGGTCTATAGTTACAACCTTTGCTACTTGTATGCTCAAATTTTAAGGCCATCTGTAGAAAGATTATGCTAATCGAAGTTAGAAAAACACACATGCAGCAATCAAACTAAACAGTACCAAATGTGGTTGAAAGAGCAATAACCTCTTGCGGACCATTGTTTCTACTGTTCGAATTCACAACACGGCCAACATAAACCTGTCCAAACCCACCCTTCCCCAACCTCCTGTCTAGCTTGTACACTGGGGATCCACCGACCTGGATCTGTTGTACAAGAAATCAAGAAAATAGTATCAATGATGACGATGTCACAATAACTACGATGACAGCATGACAATAACATCTTATGCCAGATCATTCCCATCAAAAGTAAGTTAACCCTGATGTATATTGTGATTAGAATATGCACAGGACAAACACCTCCTTTTTCATTATTAGTTATAAATGATGGGGACTGTAGCAAAGGATTTTTTTTTTATGGCAAACCTAAAGTGCATGAGAATAATGACGTGTGTCAAGATGATGTAATTAAAAAGTGTACCATGATGAACAAAAATAATAATATAAAAGGGACCTACACATTCAGTTAACAAACATCTATTAACTCTAGTATCTTTAATTGAATTGAACGTGTAAGAGTATATATATGCACCCTTGTTCTCAACAATCACAACAGAACCTCAAAGGCAACTCTAAATCCAAAAGTTTACAGAACAAAACAAAACAAACAAATTTTGAGTTTAAAGGGGGTAATATATCAAACCAAAAAAGTCAGTTATATTCAGGTTACTGATATCGTAGATAAGATTTTTTTAAAATAATGATTTTCAGTTCAGGGAAAGAGTTCGCAACACACGAAATGCTACGGGAGGCCCAGACTGGCAGTTCCATCTACAAAACGACATTTTAACTCTATCAAACAAGAAAGAAAAAGAAAATATTTTCCTAATCAGTAATAGTAACAAAGCACATTCATAGTACACATTATCTTGAGCATTAATGTGTGGAACTCAACATGTATGTGTAGTGCAAAGAGCAGCGAAGGAAATATGTGCAGGAATTGAAGATTGAGTTCCAGAATACAAACAATTTCAGGAAGCGGACCGGTGCCTCCGTGGCCCTCCCCTCCATTTGCCTTGCCACCACTATCGAACTCATCCATCTGTTTCTCTCCAATCTGCAGCTTCACCTCTGCACCGTGATCAAGCCTCAAACTCTCCGCCAATACCCTGTTACCATTACCTTTTCTATATGCCACCGGAGCTGCTGCAATGCCGACGTCAGCTGCTCTTTCCGCTTGCTCCTGGTGGTTATTATAGTTAGTTGGTGGAACTGCGCCGGCCGCTGCTGCAGCTGCGCGCCGTCGCCTGGTCCGCAACGCAATTGCCTCACCACCGACCTCAACTGCATTCAGCGGTTCCTGCTTCAATTGTCGCCCTCTGCGCGCACCGCTACGCTTTACCGGCATCGTTTCATTCTTCCATTCTCATTCGCTCCAATAGCCAAAAAGAAAAATCAACTTTTCCGACCTTCACACCTCCGATCGGCTAAAAATAATTATACTCGGATAACCCAAATAACACCGATCACAACCCAAAAAGATTAGGGTTTCAGCTGATTACGAGAGATGGAGAATGGGAGGGAGATAGCATCGCTTCCAATTCCCATAAGAATCAGTTACAGGGATATGATGGGGAAACAACCCAACGAAAATGGCGGATGATTAATATTATATATATATATTCTGTTCCTAGAACGAAGTGGATGAAATTTATTTTTAGATTATATGTAAAGGGTGGATGAAGAATGTGGAGATTTTCACGAAAAATTCATAGAATAAAATCGAGTGAAATTACATAAATGGGAACATTTCTTCTTAATGGAGAAACATGGAGGAGGAGTTGAACACTCCCCCATAAATGGGGTGAAACGAAAATCATGCTCTGAAAATTTGATAAAAATCCAATACGACCGAATCGAAAATATACCGTTTGATTTATAGTAGGATTTTTTTAGTATGATTCAGATTTTTAAATTGTTCGGTCAACCAATCTAAAAGAAGGTAGGGTCTGGTCCGACAGGTAATACATATATAATTTTATATATTATATTAAGTAATATTATGTAATATAGTTAATCAATGAATACAAACTAATAATAATTTAGTTATTCAATAGTTATTTTAGTTGTTTAATCAGTTTAGTATAAAATTATGTAAATATTGTTAAATTGAGTTATTTTGTTATTTAATTTGATTTTGGATGTGTATTTTTTTAGTTTTTTGGTTTAAATCGAAAAACCGATTTGAAAATTCGAATGAACGATTTATTTGTTCTTATACGATCTTTTGGTCAGACTTTTTTTTTGAAGAAATTACGGTCTCAAAATATAGGTATACGACTGAAATAGTAAAAAAAACTAGTATGGCAGGTATGATTTCACTCTACCCATAACACTAGGGCTGGGCAAAAATAACCGGTTCGACCGAACTGTACCGGTTCACAAAACAAACTATTTTTTGTCAAAAAATTTGGAGCATTTCAGAATAGGTACAAAAAACCGGTTCAAAACCGGTTAACCGAACCTGTTTTTGTACCGATTTTAATCTTAAAATACTAATAAATACTAAACCAGACCAGATCACTTCAAACCAGACAAAATCGGTTTTTCACTTTAGACCAGACCTAATTGAGTCTTCAATAACCTGATAACCTCACTGAATTCAGTCTTCGCCTGATAACATAATTGAGCCTTCAATAACCTGATAACCGCTCGTCGCTTGTCGTCTTCGCCTCTCATCTTCGTCGCTCGTCGCCTGTCGTCGTCACGCCTCGTCCGTCGCTCGTCGCCTGTCGTCGCTCGTCGCCTGTCGTCGCCATAGCCAGATTCCCCCGTGTTCGATCTATCTCCATCAAGGGACGACCCAGGTTCGCGGATTTCAACCTCATGCCTCGTAATTGGGGGGCACACTTTCACCCATGGGTCACCGCCATGGCTAGGTATTGATTTGGATTGTTGATTACGAGATGTAACTTCGTTTTTCACTTCAACAATAAGATCAAACAACCAAATGAACAGTGGCCTTGCCCGCCTTGTTGCTGTGGGTTATGTGGCTCAAAGGATGCTATTCGTGGCAACAAACGATTTACCAATACTTGTTTCCAATGCTCACGCAAATGTAAGTCTGTGCAACTTCAGTCACCAACACCAATCGAATTTACTTAGCTGAGGCTTGGTTTTCACCCGTTTCTTTTCTTTCCGTTGTAGATCACATAGATTGCTTGAATGAATCAAAACATGAGCTCTCAGTCCAACCACCAGAAATTTTCTGTAGTAGTACTTGTTATAAGGTAAAGGACCGTCCGCCACCCCCCACCCCCCAAAAGAGTTGTGGTTTATTTTTTATTACCACATTTCACTACGATATACTGTATATCTTTGAGAATCAGTCTCATTTGGATTTCACTAACGTTTTCTGCTCAGATATGCGTCCATCTTCATCAGCTTCTTGGAACAGCAAACCCAACTTCTGTGGATGGTTTGACATGGACTCTGATCAGATCAATGCAGAACGAATGCAGACTTTGTGGCATTACAAGAGAACCTAACCTTGTTAAGTTATCTGATGCCCTTAGGATAATCCAAGAGAGCTTTGAGCCTATTATTGAGGTTCATACTCAGAGGAATCTGGTTAGAGACATTGTTTATAGCTCCAAGTAAGAATACCTTTGATTATTTATTATGTATTCATGTGAAGCGCTTTTCATATATTGTTCAAATTAAGCATTGCGATTGTTATGATGACAAATGGTTAGGATGCACTTATAGTTTGTATTGTAATCTCTAGTTTGTATTGTAATCTCAGTTGGATGCTTGCTGAATTAGAACCTCAATTTTTTTTTAATTTTTTTTTTTGGTATGAACAGGTTCGGCCGAACCGGTATGGTAAATCGGCCAAAATCTGGAGTGGCCAAAAACTGGAGCGGTAAACCTTACCGGTTTTAAAATGTGGTAAAGGTTCAGTTCTGAACCGGTTCGGGGCCGAACCGGTTCATGCCCAGGCCTACATAACACGATATACAAACATATTAAAATTGTGAAAATATACGATGCTATGATTAATTTCGTACCAGATGACGCATAATATAATATAATAATTTTCTATTGATAAGTGTTTTTTAAATATATTTTGAATAAATTGTTAATAATATTGGAGAATTAAATTTGTAATTTAATAATTTTGGATTAAAAAAATTGCATCAATTCTAGAATAACATGCAACCTAATAAAGTGACGAAATTGTTCCTAGAAAATGTTTTTTGTTAAAAATCTCCAGTCCCGCGAAAAACATAATATGAAAGTTGGAGCAATTACCTTCGAGGATAAAACAGTGTCGTTAACACGAAATAAACACGATGTTTCCCTTAAGTGAACTGAACAATATTTGAATTCATATTTCGAAATAAATTTACACTCGAAACTTCAGAACACAAATTTAGACCGAACATAGAGCAATTTTTTAGAGGATTTCTGATTTCTGAAGTTTGTGAAATTTGTGAAGAGACATACCCTAAATTAGGGGGGCTTCATCAACCATGCAATTAATTTGGGCACAATAAAAACCTAATAACCATAAAATTTATTTCCCAATAGTAAAAACAAATTATAATAGAAAAATTTTGGGTTGGAATCAAGTCACATTAAAAATTGTGGGTTTTAGCAAAAAAAACGGCTCGCGAAAGGCAGACTTTTCGAAGCGACAATCGTGTCTGCGTGATGCAGACACATACATGGATCGACCCGAACCGAGAAGTGTCAATCGTATTGATCTACATCCCCCCTGGGCGTGCGAGATAGTCTTTCTTCTAGCAAGTTGTTACACTTGCATGAAGTGAAAATCAATATATATTGGACAATTTTCACACTTTCAACCGGTGTGGGACTCCAAAAATACAAGAAAAATTATTTTTGCATTCAACTAATGGGCTTGTGCCAAAACAATTGGGCTTGGCCAAATTTTAGCCAAAAAGATTAACAATACCTGACATGAATGGAGAAATGAGAGAGCTCTTAGACGCTATACACTCAGAATAATAGTTCAACAGTTGGCACCTACATAGGATATGTAGATGTTACCTTTTGAACCTTCCCTTGTGAAGTTACATCGACTTTTTTGGCTATTTAGTAGACACAATGTCCTTGAACTGTTTGTCGTTGGTATAAATGATTACATAACCCACACATGTATCTTCCTATTGTTTGTCCAGTTCACGCGTTCATGTCGTTTTTGTCATGGACATTGCCTGGTTCAGCAAGCGTTTCTAAGAAATGCACCCTCAATAATTATTTCGAAGCGAACTTTCTTCTCACTTGCATAGGTGATTCCTTATCTCAAGTGTTACTCCAACACTCTACAGAGATTTCTTAATTTTTGCATCATTAAAAGCATTTGATTAACCTCATCCACTATTATCATTGTTTCTCATCATATGAATAGACTCGGTGGTTTTAAAATCCCCCATAGTGATTCAACGTCACTCTTGTGATTAGGTTGTCCCTTTGAACCTAGCTCTTGAAATCTCCAGTTAATTAGGTTGGGTTTTCCTTCTGAAAAGTGTTTACTGCACGAGCTTTAGCCCCATTCCTCTCGATGACCGGTCAACTTTCTATTTATTTAACCCTTTTGTTAACGAATTATCTGTATTATCTTTCACATTATACATAATATATCGTGATAATTCTAGTCAAGAGCAATTGTATAATGGATTATGTCTACGACAAATATGTCTATACTTACCATTATACATATGACTTTGTGCCCTGCCAATCGTAGACTATCGCAATGTATAATGATTGGAGGCACTAGTCTTAGCCACTTAGGAATATCCTCAAGAAAATGATGTCGTCTTTTAGTCTATTCAGCACATGTATCCATTGTTTTAAACTCAGATTACGTGGTGAGCTGGTTATGACTGTTTGTTTTGACAATTTTCACGATATGGTTGCATCCCTTAGGGTAAACACGAATCCATTTGTGGAGTTCAAGTCTCTTGATGCCGATATCCAATTAGCATCACTATATCCTTCTATAACAGTTGGATATCTTGTATAATGCAGACCATAACTATGAGTATATCTCAAGTACCTGAGTAATCTTTTGATTCCATCCCAATGATCAGTACTTGGATTACTCGTATATATACTCAACACACCAAAAGTATATGTTATATCAGGTTTGGTACAAGTCATCAAGTACATGACACTTCCAATGACTCTAGCGTACTCTACTTGAGAGACAATTTCTCCTATATTTCTTGATAAATACTTATTTGGATCTATTGGAGTGCATACCTTTTTTTTGTCATCCTTGTTGAATATTCTAATATATTATCAATATAATGAGATTGACTTAGAGCAATTCCTTATGATGGTCGATTAATCTTAATTCCAATAATTACATCACCAAAGCTCTTATATTTCATGTCAAATCTCAAATTCAACATATCCTTCATGAATTTAATCATCTTATTGTCAGACGTCGGATCCGATCTTTCCCGACCCGTTTTGGAAAAATATTTTTTTATTTCGTTTTTGAAAATGTCGGGTCTTGGCGAGCGATGGGTACGGTCGAACAGGGTCATCAACCGGACCGAAAAAATTGAAAGAGTCGCCACCGATTAATTAAAGGCTAATCGGAATCCTAAAATTGCCTAGGGTACATGAAATTAACATCCTAGGGCTTAGAAAGGTCTACGTCCAGAGAATCGAGTTCGGGGGTTTGATTACATCTTAAAAGCTCGCAAGCTCATAATCCGCCCTTTCGGTACTTTAGTTTGCTTTTGAAATATATATATTATTTTTTACCCGAATTGCTCGTTTCGATCATGCTTGGCCCAAAAAAGACTATATGCATTTTCCTTAAACCATGTATAAACATTTCTTTTTATGAGTTAATTTTAAATAAACAAAAGAGTACTAAAGTTAATCGTGCTAGAAAAAAATTAGTTTAACTCTCGAGCCATTTTAAACGTGTCAAAACATGCACAGATGATTTTTGAAGATTTTAAGCTCGTTGGACTAATTTGTCCCATTTTGAGAAGTTATAGGATGTCAAAATAAATATAGGGACCAAAATTCAATTTATTAAAATTTGAGCTGAATTGGACAAATATTTCTAAAATTGCAGAAAAGACCCTAAACTATTCTGGACTTATTTGTAGCACTTGGTAAAGTTCTAAAATAACCCGAAAATTATTCTAGACTTATTTGTAACATTTTTAAAAGTCATGGAATGTCCAGAAAAATTTAGGAATCAAAATTGTAATTTTTGAAAAAAATATAACTGACCTGAATTTTTTTTTTTTAAATTACAGATTTAACCCTAAAGTATTCTAGATTTATTTGTAACACTTTATAAAATTTCAAAAATAACCCGAAAATTATTCTAGACTTATTTGTAACATTTTGAGAAATCATGGAATGTCTAGAAAATTTTAGAAATCAAAATGTATTTTTTTTTTAAAAACGAGCTGAATTAAAAAAACATCAAAAATTGCACAAATGGCCCAAAACTTTTCCGGTTTGGTTTATAACACTCGATAATGTCCCAGAAATGACCCGAGAGTCCAAGGACCGAGTTGTAACCTTCATCAAAGTTTGGGAATGACCTAAGTCATTTTTGAATTTTTTTTTCACATATACATAATATACATATATTATACATATACATAATATATATATATTATACATATAGATAGATAGATAACATAGACATAATATAAATATATATTATACATATAAATATATATAGAGTAATACATAAACATAAAATAAATATATATTATACATATAGATATATATATATATAGTAATACATAAACATAATATAAATATATAATATACACATATATATATATATATATATATTAACAAGTATATTATACATAAATAGATAATATATGTATATAAACTCTCAATTTTATTTCACATTTAGAAAATACAAAATATGATATTGAAGATGAGAGAAATATACCTAACTCATAGGAGGTTTAAAATACCGTACGAGGAACCGAGTCCGATAATTATAAGTATTTTTCACTCTTTTTTTTTCTATTTTTTTTCTCTCTTTTTTTTTTCTCTCATTCTCTCTTCATTTTTGAGCTCACCACCGTAGCTTTTTTCTTCATCAAGCCTCTTCTCCTCTATTTATACACAATTTGCATCTTATTTTATTATTTTTTTTAAAAAATAATAAAAAAGACCAAGTTGTACAAAAAGAGGAACATGGCCATGTGACCATGTTTCACGTTCAGATATTTTTTTTTATTAATTTAATATTTTTTGTTTTTTTTTTTAAAAAGATTTTTTTTTTTTTTTTAATATCGATTTATCTTGGCTCGATTGCTTGCGTACGGTATTTGACCATGAGCCAAAATCAGGTGTTTACAGTTGCCCCTCTTTGAACACGCACTCATGGAATTGATCTCATGAGTGTGTGTTCAAAGACAAACAACTGATTTTGGCTCCTCTTTATTCATTATTTACATAGTAGACAAACATCTTTACGCAACTTTCGGAAGCTAGACACCTATAGGTCCCGATTGTTGACGGTGATTTGTGGAGACTGAGTGTCTAAACGCTCATCAACTTGTGATTCCAAGACGTTGGACACCTACAGGTCCTGGTTGTCGAGGATGCCTTGCGGAGGCTGAACACCTAAAGGCTCCGCTCGTCGGCTTGTGACTTGTTGGGGATGACTTGCGGAGGCTGAACACCTAAAGGCTCCGTTGGTTGACTTGTGACTCCCAGAAGCTGGATAACTACAGGTTCTGTTCATCGAGGATGACTTTCGGAGGCTGAACACCTAAAGGCTCTGCTTGTCGGTTTTGTGACTCCCAGAAGCTGGATAACTACAGTTCCTGATTGTCGAGATGACTTGCGAAGGCTGAACACCTAAAGGCTCCGTTTGTTGGCTTGTGACTCCTAGAAGCTGGATAACTACAGGTTCAGGTCATTGAGGATGACTTGCGGAGGCTGAACTCCTAAAGGCTCCGCTCGTTTTTTTTTTTTACTCCAAGAAAATGAATAAATACAAGTCTTGGTCATCGATGATTTTTTATTTTTATTTTCAGAAGCTTTGTTGAGGGTGACTTACGGAGGTTGAGCACCTAAACGCTCCGTTCGTCGGTTTGTAACTCTCGGAAGTTGGAAATCTACAAGTCCCGATTGTTGATGATGACTCGTGGAGGTTGAGCACCTCAAGTCCCCGTTCGTCGGCTTGTAACTTTCAGAAGCTGGACATCTACAGGTTCTGATCGTTGGGGATGACTTGCGGAGGTTGAGCACTTAAACGCTCCGTTCGTCGGTTTGTAACTCTCGGAAGTTGGAAATCTACAAGTCCCGATTGTTGATGATGACTCGCGGAGGTTGAGCACCTCAAAGCCACGTTCGTCGGCTTGTAACTTTCAGAAGCTGGACATCTACAGGTTCTGATCGTTGATGATGATTCGCGGAGGTTGAGCATCTCAAGACCCCGTTTGTCGGCTTGTAACTTTCAGAAGCTGGACATCTACAGGTTCTGATCGTTGGGGATGACTTGCGGAGGTTGAGCACCTAAATACTCCGCTTGTCAACTTGTAATTCACTTTGGACGTAAAAACCCTTCTCGAGATGTCTGATTGCTTGTGCGGACTTCTCAGACTGTTTTCTCATTAATCGACTTTGGATTCATTCTTGATGGAGTTCCCTAAAGCTATTCATGCTATGTTCACAAGGTGTATCCATACAAGTTATCGAGGCATCTCAAATTAATGCAGATCACAACTTCTTTTTATTGCTACAGTGGGAAACATTGTCGTCCACTTTTGAGCAATTTTTTTTTTATCTCTTGATTTTCTTTCCTTTTGGTACGGTTTTTTTTTACCGCACCTCTCGATTCCCTTAATTTTTGCCTAGGTCACCCTTTGGGGTTTTCAACCTAGCAGGGATTTGATTCCTTTCCTTTTGCCATGATCACCCTTTTTAGGGATTTTTAATCATGCCCCTCTTCCCTAAATTTTGCCTAAACCGCCCTTTCAGGTTTTCGATTTAGCGTGAATTTCTCTCATTTTTGGAGGCTCGCTTTCTGATTACGAGTTTTTTTTTCGCAACCACATTGATTGGATTAGGGAGTTCTCCGTTGTCCATGTCAGTGAAGATCATGGCTTCCCTGCTGAAAATCTCTTTGATGACATAAATTCCTTCATATTTAGGTATAAACTTGCCCCGAGAGTCTTGATTGACTTGAAGGATTTTTTTTATCTCACGCTTTTCAATCATTTTGCTACGGTATTTTATTTACCGCACCTCTCGGTTCCCTTAATTTTTGCCTAGGTTGGCCTTTTGGGTTTTCAACCTAGCATGGATTTGATTCCTCTCCTTTTTCCATGATTGTCATTTTGAGGATTTTCAATCATGCCCCTCTTCCCTAAATTTTACCTAAACCACCCTTTTGGGTTTTCGATTTAGCGGGAATTTTCCCACTTTTAAAGGCTCGCTTTCTGGTTACGAGTTTTTTTTCTTCATCCACATTGATTGGATTGTGGAGTTCTTGCTCGTCCTTATCAGTGATGATCATGGTTCTTCCGCTGAAAATCTCTTTTACGACATAATTCTCTTCATATTTAGGCATAAACTTGCCCCGAGAGTCTTGATTTGACTTGAATGATTTTTTTTTATCTCTCGCTTTTCTATCATTTTGCTACGGTATTTTGTTTTTTTACCGCACCTCTCGTTTCCCTTAATTTTTGCCTAGATTGCCCTTTCAGGTTTTCAACCTAGCAGAGATTTGATTCCTCTCCTTTAGCCATGATTGTCCTTTTGGGGATTTTCAATCATGCCCCTCTTCCCTAAATTTTGCCTAAACCGCCTTTTCGGGTTTTCGATTTAGCGGGAATTTTCTCACTTTTGGTGGTTCGCTTTATGTTTACGAACTCTTTAAGGATAGTATTTTCTGACTGGGTCCATATTGATTGGACTGGAGAGTTCTTGATTGTCCATGTCAGTGACGATCATGGCTCCTCTGCTGAAAGTCTCTTTGGCGTCATAAGACCCTTCATATTTAGGCACAAAGTTGCTCTGAGAGTCTGAATTGACTCTAAGAATTTTTTTATGAGAATTTGATTGCCTGCTTGTAATCCTCTTGGACTGACTTTATTGTTAAATGCACGAGCCATGCGTTGCTGGTACAAATGCCCGTGGCACTACGCGATGAGCCACCTTTTGTCATGAGGTTCAATTGCACGTATCTGCATTTCGCCTACTCTGACTCGTCCTTCTCTGCCTCGACGAGGATCCTAGCTGACAGGAATTCTACTTCAACTGGAAACACGACTTCGATCTCGTAAACAAGGGAGAATGGGGTTGCTCCTGTTAGTGCCTGTATTGAGTTCATGTATGCCTTGAGTGCCCATGACATCTTATCATGCCAGTCCTTTAATTGCTGCTTCCACTGCGTCATTCATTTGTGGATGATATGGAGATGCATTTTTATACTTCACCACAACTCATCGACCAATTTAGATTTCTGGCATTGCCGGTGATGATTGACTTCGGCATCCCATGGCACATGATGATGTCCTTGCTGATGAAAAATTCAATGGCATTTGTCGTTATTGATGTCAGGGTAATAACCTCTACTCCTGGTGAAGTAATCGATTGTAATCAATATGAATCGATGACCGTGGGATGCCTTTGGGAAAATCATGTTGATTACATCGATGCCCCACATTTTGAAAGCCCGTGGGGAATTTCTGGAATAGAGCTCGTGCAGTGACGCGTGGATTTGGTCCGCGTACACTTAACAGATGTGATATTGCTGGACATGTTTTATACAGTCAGCCGTCATGGTGAACCCAAAGTACCCAAGTCTTGCACGTTCATGTGTGGGCCGCAACAACCTTCATGAATTTCTTCCATTAGATGTTCAGTTCTTTAGCATTCACACATCTCAAATGGGTATAGTCGGGCCACTGGGAAATTAATTGCAAGTCATTCCTCGCATGACCATTCAGACATTTTCTTGTGGGGTTCTCTGGGAACTCCGTACGCCAAATATCTTTTTTTATATCAGTGAGTCATGGTTGACTGTATGATTCTTCGATTGTACAACAATAGGCTGAAACTTCTTTGATTTTGATCTCCATTGGCAGTTTTTGGTTTCCCGGAGAAATTTTACTCATGGGTGCGAGCGTTGCCAATTTTTTTGAACGCAAATACACAAATAAGAACACAAGGTGATTGTTGGTATGCTTCTCTTCTTCGCAGCTTTCATCCCCGTGGTGATGACGTTGCTGGCATCATTATTGTTGTCCCTCCATGGGTTTCTCCACCCTTCAAGGAATCCGATCAATTGGAAGTACTTCGCCTTGCTGTGACGAACTTTCCGTAGTGGCTACATTTCAAGCCTTTCCGATCGACGCTGCTAACAATGGCATCTCTCTGCATCGACAATGACGTCTCCCCTGTTGTGAACAACGACGAACGTCAACAATGGCATCTCCTATGCAGGAGTCAACAACGGCGCCTGTCCCGTGTCAACAATGGTGACTCTTATACAAGAGTCAACAACAGCGTCTTCCCCGTGTCAACAATGGCGACTCTTCTACATGGGTCAACAACGGCGTCTGTCCCGTGTCAACAATGACATCTTGATGGCGTCTTCCCCGTGTCAATAATGACGTCTTTTCATCTCTATTTAAGTCGCCTATGCTTTAGCTTGATCAAACGAAAGGGAGTTGTTTTTCTCATCTCCTTTACTTTGTAAAACAACCTTCCCTTTTCCGGTGGTCGAATGTGGTCTGGTGGCGTGGGTCGATTTGACTATGATTGCCACTTTCTCTAAGCGAGGCGTAACATAGAAGACAGACTCAATTATGATGATGAACCTCTGTGTCCCTCCTTGCTGCGGTACCCATTATTTATCTCTGGTCCCTTCCTTGATCGGATAGTTGCATAAGTTGATTCTTCATCAGGTAACGGATTTTTCTCGGAGTAGATCTCGTTTTTCCTGATCATACTCCTCACTCACTGCATTCAGGAATTGATACAATTTGGTATCTGCTTGATTTTGTGTTTCAAATTGCAATGTCGTCTGAGCCAACAGATCATTCACTGTAATGTATAAAGTCAGATTCGGCAAGGGTGCCCCCATTAGCGAGTGGACGGACGAAAAAGCCCCTGGGAGCTTCATTGAGAAGAGCTCCACTAGTGATACCGGTTGAAAATAAGCATGACAAGCCCTCGTGAGCATCAATGTCATCGATTTGGATCACTTGGTGTGGGCCTGGTAATGAAACGGCAAGGAGAGGAAACAACAATGTCCCTGGACTTTCGGCTAAATATTTCCTCCAGGTGAATTCATAATCTTTGAAATTAGGACGAAAACCCAGTCCTAAAAGTATTTTTTTCCTTCCGGGTATGTGATGGTCATATGTGGGAGGTGGACCTTGGTCAGGATGGCCATATGTGAGAGGTGGAGCTTCGTCAGGATGGCAAAAGTGTCTTACATGGATTGATGAAGTACCACGATAGTAGTGTTCCTCGGGAAGACGAGATCAGGGATACTGTGGTAGTCACGACTGCCTGGAGCTTAGAAAAGCAAAAATCCGCTCGACCTAGGAGGTCATGCCAACGATTGACTGCACTGTGCGGGAACTCATGGTGTGCATGGTTTGCTTTAGCTTGATGAATTTCTCCTCGTGTTTTTGAGGTGCTGGAGTTATCGAATGTCGCATCGATTTCCGGAAACCTAAATCCAAAATACCATAGTAAGAAGGATGAATACACAATTGATCATGCATGATTGATTTCAAAAATTCTGCATGTTCCGTTCATTCCATTCGTAGACTTTGATTGCATGTATGGCAAAAGTTTTTTTCAAAAATACTTTATAAGGATTTGGCCAATCGATGTCTAGTTCTTAAGACGTTTCACACAACGACGTAGCTCATTGAGTGCATTTGTTGCTTGTTCCTTGGTTCGAAAGAAGGCCGAGGACATGTATTTTGAAAATCTTGTTATTTGCCTCGTTCTTCGTATGAACTGTTCAAGGGTGTCATTCAACTTAGCAACGTTGCCCCCACATTTTTCCAAAGTGCCCCAAGATTGCTAGAATGACGGTTGTTGTTGGAGTCTATCCCTGATTATCTCATCTGGGTTGAAAGACGGACTTGCTGGTGTCGAATGGAATTTGTGAACGTATTCCGTTGTTGTTAATCACGCAGACGCGTTTTCCATATTCCAGAATTCAGACAAGGCGTTAAGGAGAATCCAATTGACTTTGTAGTTTACGAGCTCGTGAACCTCGTCAATCTTCTTGTTCACGTATTTCTGATTCTCTTTTGTCATGACTTTCCATAGTCGGGCAATTTCGACCGTAGGGGGTTGTATGACCTTAATGTGAGGGCAATGATTTTTTTTTTCATCCTTACCAAAGATGGTGCGTGAAACATCTTAAGGATACAAGATTGAATGAACGGAACTTACATTATTATTTTTTTGAAAAATGCAATGCAAGTGCGAGAATTTAACTTCATTAGTAAGATTCGTATTACATTTACAACAGTCTGGAATATATAATACAAATGGCCCAATCCTATACATGTCATGATCTAAGGCCAAAACAAAACACATTTACATCAATGAGCCAAACTTCTTCATGGGCCAAATTTCTTCATGGGTTGTGGGCCAATCTCGTATCCAAATACTTGGGCTGACTTCTCATTTACATCACTTGGGCCGAATTCTCATTTACATCACTTGGGCCCAAAAATGGAAATACACACAAAGAGAATCTAAAAACAGGTAAAGACTAAACACAGCGTGGAGCTTTTGTTCTAAATGGATGGAATTTCTAGGTCCTCTGAACCAGCGGAACCTCACCCCCTAAAGAGGATCACGGGCCCATTTCGATCATCTAGTTGAGTTGTTTGGGTGCGTGCTGGCGGTACAAACCGCTCCGGGCGCATTCCCCTACTAAATTCCCTAAGCTCTTAACGTGCTCCAGGTCCGAGCGGGTAATGGTAACCAGCGTGGTGTGTGCAAAACAAGAATTAATTTTTTTTTTTTTGACTTATTACAATTACATCGCCTTTTGGACAAAATTTGAAACTGCAAGCATGAGCAAACGGTCAAAACGGATATGGCAAAATATAATATGGCAAAGCAAACATGACAAAGCCTAAACCCTCTAAAAGAGCTCCCAAGCAGAGTCGCCAAATTGTCGGACGTCGGATCCGATCTTTCCCGACCCGTTTTGGAAAAATATTTTTTTTATTTCGTTTTTGAAAATGTCGGGTCTTGGCGAGCGACGGGTACGGTTGAACGGGGTCATCAACCGGACCGAAAAAATTGAAAGAGTCGCCACCGATTAATTAAAGGCTAATCGGAATCCTAAAATTGCCTAGGGTACATGAAATTAACATCCTAAGGCTTAGAAAGGTCTACGTCCAAAGAATCGAGTTCGGGGGTTTGATTACATCTTAAAAGCTCGCAAGCTCATAATCCGCCCTTTCGGTACTTTAGTTTGCTTTTGAAATATATATATTATTTTTTACCCGAATTGCTCGTTTCGATCATGCTTGGCCCAAAAAAGACTATGCATTTTCCTTAAACCATGTATAAACATTTCTTTTTATGAGTTAATTTTAAATAAACAAAAGAGTACTAAAGTTAATCGTGCTAGAAAAAAATTAGTTTAACTCTCGAGCCATTTTAAACGTGTCAAAACATGCACATATGATTTTTGAAGATTTTAAGCTCGTTGGACTAATTTGTCCCATTTTGAGAAGTTATAGGATGTCAAAATAAATATAGGGACCAAAATGCAATTTATTAAAATTTGAGCTGAATTGGACAAATATTTCGAAAATTGCAGAAAATACCCTAAACTATTCTGGACTTATTTGTAACACTTGGTAAAGTTCTAAAATAACCCGAAAATTATTCTAGACTTATTTGTAACATTTTTAAAAGTCATGGAATGTCCATAAAAATTTAGGAATCAAAATTGTAATTTTCGAAAAAAATATAACTGAACTGAATTTTTTTTTAAATTACAGATTTGACCCTAAAGTATTCTAGATTTATTTGTAACACTTTATAAAATTCCAAAAATAACCCGAAAATTATTCTAGACTTATTTGTAACATTTTGAGAAATCATGGAATGTCTAGAAAAGTTTAGAAATCAAAATGTATTTTTTTTTTAAAAAAAACGAGCTGAATTAAAAAAAAAAATCAAAAATTGCACAAATGACCCAAAATTTTTCCGGTTTGGTTTATAACACTCGATAACGTCCCAGAAATGACCCGAGAGTCCAAGGACCGAGTTGTAACCTTCATCAAAGTTTGGGAATGACCTAAGTCATTTTTGAAGAAAAAAAATTCACATATACATAATATACATATATTATACATATACATAATATATATATATATTATACATATAGATAGATAGATAACATAGACATAATATAAATATATATTATACATATAGATATATATAGTATTACATAAACATAATATAAATATATATTATACATATATATATATATATATATATATATAGTAATACATAAACATAATATAAATATATCTTATACATATAAATATATATAGAGTAATACATAAACATAATATAAATATATATTATACATATATATATATATATATATATATATATAGTAATACATAAACATAATATAAATATATAATATACACACATATATATATATATATATTAACAAGTATATTATACATAAATAGATAATATATGTATATAAACTCTCAATTTTATTTCACATTTAGAAAATACAAAATATGATATTGAAGATGAGAGAAATATACCTAACTCATGGGAGGTTTAAAATACCGTACGAGGAACCGAGTCCGATAATTATCAGTATTTTTCACTCTTTTTTTTTTCTATTTTTTTTTTCTCTTTTTTTTTTTTTCTCTCATTCTCTCTTCATTTTTGAGCTCACCACCGTAGCTTTTTTCTTCATCAAGCCTCTTCTCCTCTATTTATACACAATTTGCACCTTATTTTATTATTTTTTTTAAAAAAATAATAAAAAAGACCAAGTTGTACAAAAAGAGGAACATGGCCATGTGGCCATGTTTCACGTTCAGATATTTTTTTTTATTAATTTAATATATTTTTTTTTAAATAATTTTTTTTTTAATATCGATTTCTCTTGGCTCGATTGCTTGCGTACGGTATTTGACCATGAGCCAAAATCAGGTGTTTACACTTATCGTTACTTCCAAAACGATAAAGACACAAAACGACATAACATTCATTTGTATATTTCACGTAGATGCATTTATCACATTCATTTATTTTAAAATAGTTTTCTCGGATGACATTGTCAAATTTCTTATGTCACTGTTTCACTGACTGTTGCATACCGTACATTAATTTCACCAGTTTACAGACTTTCTTTTCTTGCTCCAACACAATAGAGCCCTCATGTTGTTTCGTGTAGATTTCTTCCTTTATATCTCCATCTAAGAAAGCTTTTATTACAGCCATTTGATGTATTTCTAAATTTTGCAATGTCGTTATTGTGAATATCATTCTTATGGAAGTTATTCTCGTGACTGGAGAATACGTGTCAAAGAAATTAAGGTTTTTTTTTCTGCTTGTAACCCTTAATTACAAGTCTAACCTTATACTTATTAATTGATCCATCTGTTTTCATTTTCCTTTTGAAAATCCACGTTTTGCCTAGTGGTTTGGATCCAGATGGTAGATCCACTAGTTCCTAAGTATAATTTTTGAAGATGGACTCAATTTCACTATTTATTGCCTCTTTCCATAAAGGTCTTTCATAGGAATTTACGGTTTCTGGAAATTTTTGAGGTTCAGCTTCAAGTATGTATGTTAACAAATTTGGGCCAAAAGATTTTTCTACCCGACTTGAGTTCTATCTCAAGTTATACCTCAATTTATTTTATTTATTTTTCAATTTCGAGGTCTAGACCATTATCATCAATAGACTCATAATAGTGGGGTCATCGTGTTCATGGGGTCGATTGGAATTCCCCGTGCAACATTCATGTATTATTATATACCAACGTAAAGTCAAACATTGGACTAACAAAGAATTTCTTTTTCCCGACATCCTTGGACGCGTATTTTTGTTCCAATGCATACCACAACTCCCTAATGAACTTTGTTTTTATATATACATCATACAATGAATCAAACAAACAGTTCACTACATAATGTCCACACAAATAATCCGAGTGATTACACGTTTCTCTGCTAAGAATAACCGTTGATCAACATCTTTGCCTTGAGTTGGTGGTTGTTCCACGAGAAATCGGGTCAAACTCAGAGTGGCTAGAAAGAATTTCATCTTCTCCTGCCACCTGTTAAAGTTGGAACCATTGAACTTTTCGGGTTTCTCTACATGCACAAGTCCAACACGACGGGTCATGGTTATCCCCTCGGTTGACGCAAAGACGAGTGAGTTCAACAATGCAATAAGGACCCCAGTCTGAGTCAATGCTCCTGCACTGATATCAACATCATTGTTATTTATGACCATTTTATCTGAAACACAAAATGCTAATTATTTTACCGAAAATAATTATTTCAGGTTACACAAATTAATGAACTGAAACGGTTCTTTAGTCTCCTATATCACTAAACACAACAAATTTCCTTAAGATTATTACTAATATAGGAGAATTAAATTTGTAATATAATAATTTTGGATTAAAAAATGCATAAATCCTAGAATAACATGTAACTTGAAAAAATGACAAAATTGCCACTAGAAAATAATTTTTGTTAAAAATATTGATGCCCGCGAAAACAATTTTTGTTAAAAATATTGATGCCCGCGAAAACAATTTCGTCCCCCTAACCGTAATTCGTTCGTGTATGAGGAAAATTGAGACGATTACCTCAAAGGATCAATCATTGTCATTAATGTGAAACAAACATGGTGTTACCCTTAACCGAATTAAACAGTACTTGAATTCAAATTTCTATAGAAATTCATATTCGAAACTTGAAAACACAAATTTAAACTGAACCTAGATTCTTAAGAAGATTTCTGATTTATGAAGTGTGTGAAATTTGTGAAGAAACATACCCTAATAAAACATTAAACCACTAATAAAATTGCAAAAACAATCAGTAAAATAAAGGTGAATTTATCCAACAACTATAATTTTAAAAGTTAGAAAAAGTCTTTCCTAAAAGTCAAAAAATAATTCTAACAGAAAAAAATGGGTCAAAATAAAAATTGTGGGTTTTAGCAAAGTCTGGATAGCGTAAGCCAGGCTTTTTGAAGCGACGATCGTGTTCACTGAATTGTATTATTTTTTTTTGTCTCTCGAGAAGAACAAAATGCAATGAGGAAGAAATACACTTTTGATATTATAATCAAACCTTTTAGGAAATCAATTGACTACAAATTCCTATACAGAAAATTGTGTGTAATGTGGAAAACCAGTGAGGTTTGCTATAGGATGGATCTTGGCTGGATTCTTTAAAGCGTCCTTTCATAACATAAGAGATCTAGAAAGGGTTCTAAAGGAGAGTTCATGTTTCATTAATTCAAGTTTTCTTACTATGCAGTTCTAGGAACTAAAATTTCAACCCAAAAAGCAACATTTACAACAACAACAATATGCATTTGTTTATTTATGTTACTATCCGAGTATTACGAACCAAGTTTCCTTGAGAAAATTGAAAATCACTTGGGTTTCTTGCTAAAAACTTATTTATCTACTATCAATGGGATACAGGGAAAATTTTCTAGGATATGTTTTCAAATGAACCTTATGAAGCCGCTGCCGCCTTTTCTAAAAATTGATAACCTACACCTTGATTTGGTGTATGAAGGCATAAATTCGTTATGATTCTGTTGTGGCATGGTGGTCTATGTTGGGACAGGAATTCCTAAGTGTTGATTGGACGATGAGTAAGCGCTGGTTGGATGCTGACTAATTGGTGATCAAGCATTTCGTTGGAGCTCCAATAAATCTGCAAAAAGGGGAGCGCAACAGAGGGGGTTCGTCTGGGTCCCACTATGATGCTTAAATAAGTATATTGTGTTGTATAAACTCTCAAAATGTAATTAATGTATGTAAATCAAGAGTATTTATAGGGGTAAAAGATCAAACCATTATAGGCAACCAAATCTTTATGTATATTTGTCATTTTGGCTTTAAGGATAACATATATTACGGTTATTGCATAATATTGCAGTTCTCATACACGATCTTTGTTGAATACGTGCCCAAATATGCTGGACAATATTGTTGAATATTTGGAGGGAGCAAAGGTGAGAGGTTGAGATCTCTCAGGGTAATCACCCGAGAAACGTTGATTGAGGTCTTGGCGACCATTGGAGGCTTTGGCGACCACTTGATCTCTAGGTTGATGTTGAACCATTATGGGTTCCAATTTACTAGGAATTTGGGTTGACCCAGTCTTAAAATGTTTGAACGCAGCTCTCTGAGATCGTATTGGGACTAAAAGGCCTTGTAGGCTTGGTGTCGTATTGGGTCGTCACTATCGATACCCAACATTTTCCCTTGAAGCTCGGGTGGAGAGGTTCAGTCGAGCTTGACCTGTCGGGAAGGGTTAAGATATTGACGGTTAATCAGGTGTTTGATGATGCGTTGTTTGAGCTTCACGTTATGTTGGTCCGTACCCTTTGGTGAACACTCTGGGTTCTTAGAATTTAAGGACACTGAACTATATTCGTTGGCGGACGATTTCGTTGCTAGGGTTCTTGAGTGCTCGCCTTTCACCCTTTGGCCAACGCTATGGTTCGTAGGGTTTAGACGTTCGATAATGTTCTGACTGGGGACATGGAAGTTGAACGGATGTTTATGCATGAACGTCTTTTCAAATTTTGTACTAGGGGAGTAGCTTGACACCTATGTGTATGTTCTGGACTGTTCTTGCCTCTTTATCTCCCGGATGCAACTCTTTGGATTCTGCCTTCTCTTCGAATTCTTCCCCAAAAGGGTAATCATTACCTGAGATTTTCTCCAGGCAACCGTTCGACTTCCATATCTGTAGCAATAAAAAGTCTTCCTTTTTCAATTTGCCTATTACGCATTCTGAGTTATTTCTCTCAAGAATTTTCAAATGTTCATCACTCTTTTCCTGCAATCTTCTTCTCTTCAGCCTTCCTCGTTCAACGTTTTTCACCAAAATTTCATCTTTCTTAACAGCAACGGCAGGAAACAAGAACCAAACCTATGGAAAGGCCTCCTCTTCCAAGCCTTCCCCGACTCAATGGTGGTGGCCACTAGAGATTCCAATGCCCCATTAACTATCAGGGACTCCCCCTGGGGTTCCAACACCACAGTGTCGGGCTAGTGGGCCTCGGTGCCAAAGACAACTCTTGGGACTAGGGGTGTGCGTGTATCGTACCTTTACCACATTTTAAAGAGGTGCGGTTTACCGCTCCAGGTTTTGTCCGCTCCAGATCTTGGTTGATTTACCATACTTGTTCTGAACCAGTTCAAAAACCGTCCAGAACCGGTTCGACCAAATCACTTTATCTATATTTAAAAAATATAATAATACATAATACATAAACCATAATTCATAAATCATAAACCATAATCCATAAACTATAATCCTAATCCATAAACCATAATCCATAAAAATCATAATCCATAAACCATAATACATTATACTAATGTATATGGTAAATCATCACCGAACCAACTTTGGTCTAATGGTTTAGAGTAGATATTTTAATAATTAAATATAATACTATATTAAAAGCGGTACAAGTAGTAGTACGGTTTACCGTTTCCGAACCGTTTTTTGTACCTTTTGTGAACCGATTCGGCCGAACCAGTACAGTTCACAAACGTTATGGTTCGACCGAACTTGTTTTTTATGCCCACCCCTACCTGGGACTAATACCACCATGACCATTGTGGTGGACACTGGTAAGGCCAACGTGCCGATCTTCTCTCCTACAGTTAGTTTTTCCCGCTCTTTCTTTCTTTGTGATATGATTTTTTCTTCATGCCTTTTTTCTTGTTCCTTTTTGCCTTTTGTTTTGTTGCAAATATATTAAGGCTAATGAACTGAGACTGAATTAGTTTAAGGTTGTGGTTGCCCAAGCAGACTTATGAAAAGGTGATGTGCATAGGTATCCGGGTTTACGGTTGCATTACCTGAGGGAAGAAGAGGTTTACATTTACGTGTGCCAAATCGATGTTGGGTGAAGTTTTCCCTTGTGCAAATATCTGCAGGAGCTTTGCTACTATTACAGGAATGATCCTACGCAACTGGTGCCCAATGCCCTCCGAATGTGGGTAGGGTTCAGAATTATGCGTGTGCGTCAAAGCTGGATGTACTCACTTTCTATGTTTAGGTGTTTGTTCTGTTTAGCTGCAGGGGTAAACTTTCTCTACCACGTTTAGGCCCGATGGTCAAAATTATGAGAACGGCGAGCCAATATCTTACTTAAGTACCCGACAGTCGTCATTTTTATGGCCTTTCGCTTTGTGATAGCGGCAATATCTTTAGACATCCTTTCCCACGGGTTGGCCGTGATTTCAAGGCATTAGTGACCCGAATAATGAGACCATAACATTTGTCCGCCCTTAAGGAGACCAATGTCCTCGTTAGTCACAATCACGTTTGTCACAACTATATTTTCTAGGCCACCACTTTGAGCCCTTAATTGTCACGACCACGTTGGTCACGACTGGCTTTTTCACGCCACCACTCCAAGATCTGACTCTGATACCAATTGTTATAAGCCTAATGGAAGTGGCCTGACCCAATAAACTAGTCTATTAGGCGGGATAACTCATTCAACTTATAAACACCACAATGGTTGCCCATATAACCAATCTGGTACAAGTCTCATACCCTGCAATGGGTATAGACAACAACAGAGGAGCTCAATCGGGGGTATGTCCCTTGGATGGTCGTTCAGCACCGGAGGAAAATATCGGGGAAGTTGATGAAAATGCTAACAAAGCAGGACTTCTCCTGTGGAAATCCTCACAACATGCATAATTTAACGGGAACTAGAAAAGGGGTGCGGTCAGATTTGACAGGCGAAGAGTTGAAAGAGAAAGGTGTAAGAGATAACAGTACAGTGTGTAAAACAACCCTAGGAGAAAGGGATCAAACCGACTTGGGAAATGGGTTGTGTGGAATGGTACAACCTAAAACAACCTTGGGCCCAAACTAGGAAGGAAAATGTGTTGAATTGGCCAGGTGGCTACTCAATTTCCAATCATCAGTTAACTTGACAACAAGAGGATTAATAATTGAACAGAATGAAGAAAAGGAACGGCTAAGAATGGAGGCACGACAGATGCAGCTCAAGTGAAAAGGTTCGACTATAATATCATAACAGAGGCAAAATCCATTAAAATGTAAGCGAGGTCACGAAAAATCGTGAAAAGGGAATATCACCGGGCTAGTAGGATCTTCTGAGGGATAAAGGAGAGTTAATTAATTTCGACGACAGATTGGACATGGACGAAGACATGGACCACTCACAAAAGCAAATTGGTAACTCTAATACCATTGGTTAAGATGATTTACGCAAGGAAGAATTCGGTCCTTTAGACCAGGGTAAGAGAAATTGAAAAAAACAAACAAATAGATCTCTAATGCGGTTATTTGGGAGGGAGGAACAAAGGAATTTTCCTAGATTGAAGACTACGCCAGAGGAAATTGAAATAGGGAAGTAAATTCTTCATGTTCATACTCAATTTTGATTATTAGTTTTATGGATTATACAACAAACTCTATAGCTAGGGGAACCTCTGTTACTGCTAATCCGAACTCAGTTAAAGTTAACATTCCAAAAACTTTGAAATCCAACTACAAGGAGATAAGCAGGCATATAATACATGATTTCTCTGTTATTTTTCTAAGTTAAAGATTATAACTTAGAATTGTAGGGGATTAGGTAGTAATATTGCTATTAATTTAGTTAAATATTTGATTCGCATAAATCGTCCGGGCATGATTATCTTGACTGAGACCATGTTGTATGGCAAAAAGTTTGAATCTCAAGCTAGGAAACTCAAATTTGACAGATTTGTAAGTGTGGACTCCAGGGGGCTCAGTGGGGGAATTCTTATTCTTTGGAATCAAGCAAATCTCTGCATCAATATTTTCGGATCTACTGATCAATATATATATATGTTGGTTAAGGTTCAGTTCTCTACCCTACCTTGGATGCTTTCTGCTATTTATGCTAGCGTAAATTTTGAAGAAAGACTAAAATTTTGAAATAACCTAAAATTGGTGCCTGATAGCTCAAAATTGCCTTGGGTAGTGTTAGGTGATATTAATGATGTCATTTGCCAAGAAGGAAAAAAAAAGGGAAGACGCATTGATTTAAATCGGGCAACGAAATTCAAAGATATGTTAGACATTGTGATTATCTTGATTTAAGTTTTGTTGGCCACAAATTTACTAGGGCTAAGATGTGCAGAAACAACAACTTTCTCCAACAAAGTCTGGATAGAATTGTTGCTAACTCTAATTGGCTTGTGAAATTTCCCAACGTCAAAGTTTTTTGTCTGACTATACTTAAGTCGGATCTCTACCCCATGTTGTTTTTGTTGAATAATGAGAACTTGAATAGGATGGATAGGCCTTTCATATGCGAGCCTATGTGGCTTGATCACTCGGACTTCAAAAATTTCGTGACCTCAACTTAGGACGCTGCCCTTCATTATCACCAGGAGGCCACAAAGTTGTTCTCGAACAAGGCGAGAGATTGGAATAGTAAAACCTTTGGTAATTTTTTCAAGAAAAAAGCTAAAAATTCTTTCTCATTTAGACTTTATGAGAATAGGATTAGCTTGAACCCTTCCGAGGTTGTACTTAATCGAGAGAAATACTTGAGAGCTGAGTATGTTGAGATTCTTGACCAGGAATAACAACTCTGGGCAACGAATTCTAGATCCAAATGGACTGTGGATGGGGATAGAAATACCAAGTAGTACCATATCACCACCTTGGTTAAAATGAATCACTCAAAAATTAGGGTCGTTAGGAACACTTGGGATGAATGAGTGTATGAATTGGATTAGATTAAGTACATTTTCCAAATGTTTTTCACTAAGTTGTTCACCTTGGGTAAAGACAGGGTTCCTCTCAAGCTTTGTCTTAACTTTAGCCCGTCCTCGACAATAAATTCTCAAATGAGTGATTCCTTTAATTGGAGTGTCTCTGAATGTGAAATTAAGTTTGTCTTGAATTGCTTTAGTCCTTTAGAAGCGCCTGATCCAGATGGCCTGCATCCTATATTTTATAAGAAAAATTGGGATATTGTGGGTAGCTCGGTCTGCAGGTTGATAAAAAATATTTTCTCTAGCCAACTTCTGCCCAAGGTCATAAGTTGGTCAATATAATCAATTCACTTATGCATCATCTCAATAAAAAATATTTCCCCTTTCCAAGCAAACTTCAGATTAGGGATAATGTTGTGATTCTCAGGGAAACCATGTTCTTTCTTGGGAAAAAAAAGAAGAGGAAATTCGGGGTTGAAGCTTAACCTTGAGAAAGCTTATGACAGACTTGAGTGGAACTGTAGTGCATTTTAAGTTCCCCGAGAACCTTATATCTGTTATCATGAAGTGTGTCACATATACAGAGGTCTTTATCCTGCTAAATGGGGGTAAACTTGAACCTTTCACCTTATCCCGAGGTCTTAGACAAAGAGATCATGTGTCTCCATACCTCTTCATCCTCTGCATAGATTTATCTAGCTTTCCCATCGAGAATGAAGTTAGGGAGAAGAAGTGGAAACCGTTATAGTTAGGAAGAGTTTATCTAGCTTTATCTCACCTAATGTTTGTGAATGATCTGATACTTATTGGAGAAGCTTCATTTGCAAATTGTGAATCAATGAAAAACACGTTGCAATCTTTCTACACAGTCTCCAGTCAAAAAGTCAATTTTGAAAAATCTAAAGTTGTTTTTTCTAAAACTCTGCCCACTGAAACTGTTAATAAATGGCAGGCTTCTTGAGCTTTAGAAAAGTCGATAATATGTCTAATTACTTGGGATTTCCAGTATTTTTGTCAAATAAAAATGTAAAATCATTTAAGTTCATTGTAGACAGAGCAAGATTTAAAATGGTGGGTTGGCGCGCTAAGCTACTTTACATGGCAGGTCGTGGCATTCTGATTAATTGGGTAATGGCTATAATCCCCTCGTATTTCATACAATGTACCTATCTACCGATGCCTACTTCTAAGGATTTAGACAAATGCAACAGGGATTTTCTATGGGGCTCTTCAGATACTAAAATAAAAATGCATAACTTGAGTTGGGAAGTAGTTACCCTCCCTAAAGAAAAGGGGCTTAGAATTCATTGAACTAGGGGAAAACTAGACAATGATCGTTAAATTCGCTTGGAGATTGGATAATTCAGAGGTATTTGTCTCGTTCCAGAAAGTTGTTAAGAGTGGAACCCCTACCTGAAAATCTTTGGACCCGGGGTTTAAATGCCTTAAAGGTGGCTAGGGATGAACCATTGGTGATGGGACCCTCATAAATCTATGGTCGGGTAATTGGATGCGATGCTCGATGCTTAGAGCGTTGATTCATGATCCACTGCTCTCAGGTGAAGAGAACATGAATGTGATAGAGATTATTAGGGAAAATGGGGAGTGGGGAGTCTCTAATCTATCATTCGAAATCCCTAATAACATATTTGATACAATTAGGGCCACCCTGAGAAGTATCTCATTATCTACCCCCCAATAGAAAAATGCGGATGGGATCCCCAAAAGGAAAACCATCGGTGGCTTTGGTCTACATGAGCTTAAGGCAAAAACATCCCGAACATATTGAGCATGAACTAGAATAGTGGATCTGGAAGTGTGAAAACATTCCTAGGATCAAATATTTTGTGTGGATTTGCAGTCATGATTGGATTCCCACTGTGAGTAGCCTTCATAAAAAGGCCATGGACATAAACCCAATCTGTAAAAATTGTGGTCTCTACGAAGAGAACACCTCACAGGTGCTTTGGGATTGTAGGGTTGCGAGGAAAATCCATGTTGATATAGATACCCCAGTTGGACTTACTTTCATGGGGTCCCATTATCAAGTTGGTTGAAAGTTATATGCGTTAACAAAAGATCATCATAACAGGTTACAATGGCGATTGATATTTTCCTCGGTGGTATGGTATATCTGGAAAAATAGAAATTGTATCATTTTAAAAAATAAATCTCTAGATATAAATATTGTTGGCCTAACACTTTCACAGGCAAGAGACACAATTACAATCCTAATGAAGATAGTAACAATTCAGATAAGAAGACAATTACAAGTGTGATAGACCCAACCAGAGTTTGGATGGACAAAACTAAATACAGACGGATCGACATTTGGGAACCCAGGATCGGCGGGTTGTGCATCAATACTTAGGAACCATCTTGGAAAATGGTTGAATAGATTACAAAGGAAACTGGGCAGCACAAACAGTTTGGCTGCAGAACTATGGGGGATTAGAGACAGATTGTTGTTGGCTCAAAACATGGGGATACAAGACATTCACGTGAAATCAAATGCAAAAGAAACCTTAGGATTGATAATGGAAGAACATAATTATGATAGACTTTTAATGTCACTCATTTCTGATTGCAAAAGGATGTTCTTGGAATTCAGAAGATTCAAACTTAGACATGTGTTCCGGGAAGCAAACAGAGAATCGAACATCCTAGTCAAGGATGAGGTCGAATTGGGAATAAATTTTGTACTATTTGATCCTCAGGTAGGTGTCTTGCCTACATTTGAAATGGATTCAATTGGCATTGTCAATACTAGACTTGTAATTTCTAGTTGAACTTGTTTTTGTTAATAAATGAACTCTATCTATTTACAAAAAAAACAAAAACAAAAAAAACAACTAATTGTTTAATTTATAGAGTTAGCCAATTGAGTTGTGAAATCTTAAGTGTGAATTGTGAATTTTGTGAAATCTGAAATCTGAATTCGTAGTTTTGTTTTTGGTAACTAATTTCGTAATTTCGTAGTTCTTATGGTAAGCAATTTGGTAGATTGATAAATAATAATAATAAATAAATAACTCGCGCATGTAGACATACACATTTTGGCCAAAAAAAAAATGTAGACATACACATGATAGCAACATGCAAGAACAATTATAAAATAAGTTGTTTATGAGCCCTTCTTTATTATTGTGTCTTGGTCCTCTTCTACAAAGCGGAAAAAAATCATTTCTTTAGAAGATTAGAAGATTTAGCTTGTATGAATTGATATTGGTTTAATACCAATAATGGTCGTGGCTCTAACATTTGTTTTAAAAAATTACGTATCTAATTCAACCCATGAATGAATATGCAGTAAATAAGATGAAAACAATTGAAATCGAAAAAAAAGCACGATACATACTTATCCAGTTAAATATTCAAACCAATGTGTTATCAAAATTGAACGAACAGTCGAAACGGTATAAGGGCCAGTTCATGGTTCGGTCGGTCCGATCGTGGTGCGTCACAAATAAATTGGTTCGTGGGTAAATAGATAAGTAAAAAAATATGATAAAACGTAACAGATTTCAAAATTGAATGTGGTGCTTACGAAGAATATTAATGTTTTCACATATACAAAAACATTATGTTAGATAAGCAAATGTAACGTACGATTAGGTTGGACCAATCGAAATCATTAAAAAAAAATCATTTTGTCTCTTTATTTCTTATCCCGCTTCTTAAGTTAAGTAAGTAAATCATTAAAACCATGACCAAATCAAAAATATCAGATTAGTTGTAGACTAGAGAACTAACTCGCGCTTTGTACATAGTATAAAAATTACGGTAAATTACCTCAATAGTCATTTAGGTTGGCACATGTGACTGGAGAATTGAAAATTATGCTGAATAGTTACTTATGTTTCAAAATGAGACTGAACGATTACAAAAAAAATGTGAAAAATGACTAAATACCCTTCGACTGTTCTTCATGTTCATCTAGTTCATCTTCAATCTTTTCTTCCTCGATTCATACCGAAATCTGATTTTGAACTCAGATTTGCGCAAATATAAGTTTGAATCAAACCCAAATCTGCGTTTCAAGGTTCGATTCGAACCCAGTTTTGCGAAAATCTAAGTTTGAAACCAGATTTTGGACATAAAGAACCATAAAGAACACAAGATAAAAAAGAAGCATAAAATCGTCATTTTTGTGACAATTTAATCACATTTGTTAAACATATATGACTGCATAACACGTTTAATAAAAAAGTTACATTTTTTAAACGTACATGATCGTTTAGCTTCACAAAAAAATCATAAGTGACCATTTAGTCACAGAGTGTTAACATAAGTGACTGTTGAGATGACTTAGCCTAAAAATTATTTGAGTTGTCGTTATATAAATTTAATCTCAAATAAAGTTTAAAATATTATATTAATTAGCCCAAATAAATTAAATCAAAATACTTTTTAATTAGGGAAAAGTATGAAATTGCACCGGAATGTTTGCAATTTTTTGTAAGTGGACCTATATGTTGTTTTCCGCAATTAATTACACCCGCATGTTTCATTTCGTTGGTAATTGCACCAAACGTTAATAATTCCCGTTAAGTGTCACTTGAAATTTATGTGTAGTCGTTTATTTTGAAACGATGCAATGTGAAATGACTAATTTACCCCTTAGACCATCCCATTGCCTTTACACATATCCTTCAGTTTCTTTCCCCCCAAAGTGGCTGAAACCATCACTCCTCTTCTTCACACCATTCCTTCTTCTCCTCCAAATCCCTAACTTTCTTCTTTTCCCCGTTCTTAATACTGATCACGTCATTTTGCTGCTTATCCACGTGATGCTGCAACACCCCACTTCTAGAAGACTGCGACACACTTCTTCTATCACTAACTTCTTGAAGCCAATGTGGTGATGAAGTATTTACCAATTTTGTTGGAGTTGCTGGGTGGTGAAACTGAAACAACCTCGTATCTTGTCTGAGATAACTCTCCTTGTAAAGGCTTGGCCTCTTGCAGGTCCGACCTCTATGCTGAATCAGTTTGAGGTCGTCAGACATGTTCAGCTTCGCAAGGGAGAGCAAAGTCTCCTCGTCTATCTTACTTCTCCTCAAGGCAGCGCCACCTTTTCGTCATGTATGATAACACCTTCGTGGTTTAGAACTTTTGTTTGGGGATCAACAAACACTACTAAAGAGCTTAATCTGTTCCTCCTCCCATCGCTGCGCTAGATCTCTCGGGGACCTCCAAGGTGAAAACTGTATCCTCGGGTCTAGTAGCATTGCCTCCCAATTGTTTCTTCCATATCTTCGAACACCAACTCAGAGAAAATCGAGCTCCTCCTCCGACCACGTGCTTCGACCAAGAATACTGCCAAGAATTAGCTTATGTTTTAGAAGCAATGATCTCAGATCGAGAGAAGAGGACGAAGAATACATATGCTGCATACATTCTCGGTTCTGATATGCATTTTCATCGATTTTAGTGTCTATCGACAGAAAGGGTATCTGCTCGATAGCTACTTTGTTCCTAACCAAAGAGCTTCTGCTTCAGAAGTTCTTGTAGTAATCTTTTCAGAAAATAGCTGAAATTACACCCGCAAAGAAGAAGAACAAAATGGATCTCAGATTATTGCAATGGAAGCAAAATCTTTAATAAAGAGGTCGATCGGGAATGGTAAAAACATGCTATTGGTTCTTCCGGAGCATTACTTCAGATGTCTATTGGATCCTCGAGGATTTCAATTTGAAAAAGAGGCTCGGACAGTCGGCCAATTGGTGGTTCATCAGGTTATGCAGAGAAACATGACTTGGTTTCTCTTGGATATCTATTCCACCACTTGCTAAGACATCTGTTGGAGTGATTTTGCTGTTGTGAAATGAACCAACCTCAGAGCTGCAAAAATATTGTGTGTATGAGAAAGCAATCAAAACATCATATATTCAAATCATGTTTTCTTAAAAAAAACACAGAATTATGCGGTAACCTACTTGTTTGCTGATAGTTTGGACACAGCTGTATGATTTTCAATTCCATGTTCTGATATTTCAGATGAACCAAGATCTTGTTTGGAATCAGAAACCACATTATCCCTCTTCCTTTTATTTCTTCTAATTAATGTAATCAATGGAGTTGGTTGCTGCGTCTGTTCTACCTACATTTTTCGACAAAGGCCTGAGGCATTGTTGAATGCAACACTACCAACTGATTTTGATCTCTCCATGATAGATGAATTGGAGTAAGGAAAGCAAGCAACATCAGTTGCTTTAGTCGGGCAAGAAATCCCCTCAAAACATGTATAGCCACCTTTGTTAGGTATTGTAGTCTGATTGATATGTAATGGTCGGTTATGTATTAATGTACGCTTCTCGCGGTTCAATACGTATTTTTCCATGTATACGTATTTTGTAACAGTAACCGCCATGAATAATATCTTCTAAACCGTGTGGAGGTTGCTCACTTGAGTGTTACCACAAGAAATCAAAGTTCTTCTTCTCTTCCTTTCCTCTCAAGAAAAACAGAGTTTTTCTTCTAAGTTCTTAGTGTGTTCTTCAAAGATTGTTGTTTGATCCTAACAATTGGTATCAGAGCTAAGGAGATTCAACACGATCATTGAAGATGGAGAGTTCGAAGTTTGGAATCGAGAAGTTTGATGGATCCGATTTCGGTTTCTGGAAGATGCAGATTGAAGATTGTCTCTACCAGAAAGATCTTCACGAACCCTTAATCGGGGTGAAGCCGGATTCCATGACAGAGGATCAGTGGAAGCTGAAAGATCGTCAGGCCCTAGGTATGATCCGATTGACTTTGTCGAAGAACGTGGCGTTCAACATCGTCAAGGAGCATACTACGTCCGGTCTGTTGAAGGCGCTGTCAAATATGTATGAAAAGCCATCGGCTATGAACAAGGTATATTTGATGCGTAGATTGTTCAATTTACAGATGTCTGAAAGTGGATCTGTTGCTGATCATATCAACGAGTTTAATATGATTGTGAGTCAATTGAGTTCTGTGGAGATTCACTTCGAAGATGAAATTAAAGCCTTGATTTTGATGACATCTCTGCCCGAGTCTTGGGATACTATTGTTGCTGCAATTAGTAGTTCCCATGGTTCTGAGAAACTGAAATTCGATGAAATCCGAGATGTTGTTCTCAGTGAAAGTATTCGCAAACGCGAAGTGGGAGATTCATCGGGTAGTGCTCTCAGTGTGGACAGAAGGGGGAGAAGTAATTCGAAGGGCCAAAATCAACATGGTCGATCAAAATCAAAGATTAGAGGAAAGTCTCCGAACAAAGCCAACGTGGTTTGTTGGAATTGTGGAGAGAAATGCCACTATCGGACAACCTGTAAGAAACCCAAGAAGAAGCAGAATCAGAATTCAGGAAATGATACTGATTTTGTAAATTCAGCAGAAGACATTGGGGATGCTCTAATCCTTAGTGTGGACAACCCGGTTGAATCCTGGATTTTGGATTCTGGTGCATCTTTTCATTTGTCTCCAAGCAAGGAGTTGTTTCAAAATTTCAAGTCTGAAAATTTTGGAAAGGTATATCTTGCTGACAACAAGATATTGGAGATTGAAGGAAAATGGGATGTCTGCATAAAGACCCCATCGGGAAACCAGTGGACATTGGAGGATGTCAGATATATTCCTGGACTCAAGAAGAATCTGATCTCTGTTGGTCAGTTGGATAGCACAGGCTACGCAGCAGAGTTTGGTAAAGGTTCGTGGAAGATTGTAAAGGGTGCTATGATTGTAGCTCGTGGCACGAAATCTGGAACCTTATACCACTGAAGGGTGTATAAACATGGCTGCTATTGCTGAGGGTGCTTCTGGTTCATGTCTGTGGCATAACAGACTTGGACACATGAGTGTTAAGGGAATGAAGATGCTGGTTGAAAAAGGAGCTCTAGAGGGCCTGAAGTCTGTTGATATGGGTCTTTGTGAGAGTTGTGTTCTGGGCAAACAGAAACGAGTTAGCTTCACAAAGACTCCGAGAGAGTCGAAGAAAGTGCAGTTGGAAATGGTTCATACAGATGTATGGGGATCATCTCCAGTTTCATCACTTGGAGGATCCAGGTTTTATGTCACCTTTATTGATGATTTCAGCAGGAAGGTATGGGTTTACTTCTTGAAGCATAAGTCAGATGTGTTTGCAACGTTCAAGAGGTGGAAAGCTGAAGTTGAGAATCAGACCGGATTGAAGATCAAATGTCTTAGGTCTGACAATGGAGGAGAGTATGACAAGTCAGAGTTTAAAGCATTATGTGCTGCTGAGGGAATAAGATTGATGAGGACAGTTCCCGGTAAGGCTAGGCAGAATGGAATTGCTGAAAGGATGAACAGAACATTGAATGAGCGTGCGAGAAGTATGAGGCTGCATTGTGGGCTGCCCAAGATGTTCTGGGCAGACGCAGTGAGCACAGCTGCATACTTGATCAACAGGGGACCATCAACTCCCTTGGGGTTCAAGATTCCAGAGGAGGTATGGACAGGAAAGGATCTCAAGTACTCACACTTGAGGACTTTCGGTTGCACGGCTTATGTTCATGTTGATCCAGAGAAAATAGATAAACTTGATGCTAAGGCTATGAAGTGTTACTTCATAGGATATGGTTCTGACTTGTTTGGTTACAGGTTTTGGGATGACAAGAACAGAAAGATCCTGAGACACTGTGATGTGACGTTTGATGAATCTGTCCTATACAAGGACAGAAAGCAGAAGGTTCCAGAGACTACGAAGCAAGTGGGAGTTGAGTTTGAGATGCAGAAGATTACACCCATAGAAGATACTCAAACAACTCCAGAGACTGTGGATGAAGAACCCGTAGTGGAACAAATGACACCTGACCAGGTGTTGAGGAGATCATCCAGAACCATCAGAGCACTAGATAGGTATTCACCTTCATTACATTATATGTTGCTGACTAATGAAGGGGAACCAGAGTCTTTTGATGAGGCCCTACATGTGGAGGATTCAATCAAGTGGGAGCAAGCCATGGATGATGAGATGAGCTCACTTGAGAAGAATGACACGTGGTTGTTGACTGAATTGCCTGTAGGGAAGAGAGTCTTGTTGAATAGGTGGGTGTTCAGGATTAAGGCTGAACCAGATGGAAAAAGAAGGTTCAAGGCTCGGTTAGTAGTTAAATGGTATTCACAAAGGAAAGGTATTGATTATGCTGAAATATTTTCTCCTGTTGTGAAATTAACTACTATCAGGATTCTATTGAGTATTGTTGCTTCTGAGAATTTGCATCTTGAGCAAATGGATGTAAAAACAGCATTTTTACATGGAGATCTTGATAAGGAGATCTATATGCATCAACCAGAAGGATTTGTTGTTCCAGGCAAGGAACACATGGTGTGCAAGCTCAACAGGAGCTTGTATGGGTTGAAGCAGGCACCGAGGCAATGGTACAAGAAGTTCGACCCCTTCATGATCAAGAGTGGCTTTTGTAGGAGTGAAAAGGATCAGTGCTGTTATTTCAAGAAATACACTGATTCCTATGTATTTCTACTCTTGTATGTGGATGATATGTTGATTGCAGGATCCAGTATGAGAGAGATAAACAATGTGAAGGCAAGTTTGTCTTCTGTGTTTGAGATGAAAGACTTGGGGTGCATCAAAGCAGATTCTTGGGATGAGAATATCTCGGGTTAGATCTGCTGGAACGTTAAGTCTATCCCAGGAGCAGTACATTGAGAAGGTAGTGACCCGATTCAGGATGACTGATGCTAAACCCAGGACTACTCCTTTGGCAAATCACATAAAATTGTCAAAGGGGCAGTCACCCAAGACAGCTGAAGAACGTGACCAGATGGCACTGGTTCCATATGCTTCAGCAGTTGGGAGTTTGATGTATGCTATGGTCTGTACAAGACCTGGCATAGCACATGCAGTGGGTGTAGTTAGCAGGTACATGGCAAATCCGGGTAAAGAGCATTGGGAAGCTGTGAAGTGGCTTCTAAGATATCTGAAAGGTACATCCAGTACTTCACTTTGTTTTTGCAAAGATCAAGTGATTCTGCAGGGTTTTGTGGATGCTGATCTTGGTGGAGATGTAGACTCTAGCAAGAGCACATCCGGATACATCTACACCATAGGTGGTACTGCAGTGAGTTGGATGTCCAAGCTTCAGAAATGTGTTGCTCTTTCATCTACTAAGGCTGAGTATGTGGGAATAGCTGAAGCTGGGAAGGAGATGATATGGTTGGCAGATTATCTGGAAGAGTTGGGCAAGAAGCAGAATGAGAAGATTATGTATTCAGATAGCCAGAGTGCCATACAGTTGGTGAAGAATCCAGTCTATCATTCGAAGACTAAGCAGATTAGAAGACGGTATCATTTCACTCGCAGTGCAGTGGAAGAAGGCTACTTGTGTTTAGAGAAGATAGAGGGTGCAAAGAATCCAGCAGACATGTTGACAAAATGTGTGGATGTTGGGAAACTGGGGTTGTGCAAAACCTCGGTTGGTCTTCTGTAGTTATGTTACTACAGATGGTGCGGTGAAGGTATTAATGATGATGTTAGAAAATATGTGTGTTGTTTTGGTGACGGAATCAGTCTCCAAGTGGGAGAATTGTTAGGTATTGTAGTCTGATTGATATGTAATGGTCGGTTATGTATTAATGTACGCTTCTCGCGGTTCAACCAATAGACTATACTGTACTGTACTGTATTTCTCCATGTATACGTATTTTGTAACAGTAACCGTCATGAATAATATATTCTAAACCGTGTGGAGGTTGCTCACTTGAGTGTTACCACAAGAAATCAAAGTTCTTATTCTCTTCCTTTCCTCTCAAGAAAAACAAAGTTTTTCTTCTAAGTTCTTAGTGTGTTCTTCAAAGATTGTTGTTTGATCCTAACAACCTTTTGTCGGGCAACATCAGTTGCTTTTGTTCCATGGATGTCATGTTCAGTTTGGATGTCCAAGACGAAGAAGAACGAGAAGAGCATTCAGCATACTTACCACCCATGTTGTACCGACCTTGGAGCAATCGTCTTCACCTTAAAGCAATCGGCTTCGTCGTCTTCGCGGGCCTTGGAGCAACAGATGGAAATGAAATTGGGAAGACATGGAGACTTTATTAACATGAAGAGTCTGGGGGTATTTTAGGTATATCAGGTTAGGTTTAGTGCACATGAACAACACGTGACGGTTATTTAACGGACAACCAACGAAAATAGATGGAAAAGTCCAATTACCAATAAACAGAAACATGAGGGTGTGATAACAAACATCATGGGTCCAATTACCAATTGTTGCAAACATCCGGGTGCAATTTCATACTTTTCCCTTCTAATTATATTATTATACTAATATGACTAACACAACTTTCAAAATGAAATTGTTTTTATTCTTATTGTTAATATGATATTGTTCAACTTACTTTTTAATTTTTGTAACGTTTATTTTTATAGTATATTTATTACAGATATGTTAAACTCATTTATTAATAGAACTATAGCAAAAGGTCATTTATAAATATTTTATTTAGTAAAAGTTAATTGTTTTTTATTTCTTATTTATTTGTTTTCTTAGTTAAAATTATATGAATACTATATACACAAAAGTAACTTAATAACCTATATATACATATACACTATTTAGAATACTATTAGTTTTGTTTTTTTGGTTAAATACCAAGTAGCTACATGAACTTTGGACGTTTTCCAACGAGCTACCCGAACTTTGAAAATTCAAAACAGACTACCTCAACTTTGAAGAATGTGCAAATAGCTACCTCCGTCAAATGTCGTCGGAAACTCGTCGGAAAATCGTTGAAAATTCGCCAAAAATTGGACGGAGGTGTTAATTGCACCTTCTTCAAAGTTTAGGTAGCCCGTTTTGAATTTTCAAAGTTCGGGTAGCTCGTTGCAAAACGTCCAAAGTTCAGGTAGCTACTTGGTATTTAACCCTTTGTTTTTTATATAAACAATTTACTTCAAATATAATAATAATTGATAAATAGTAATATTAAATAATGTTTTTTCAAAATCTATGAAAAATATCCTTTTTAATTTTATAATTATAAATAAATAAATGAAAATCTAACATGTGTATTTATATAATTAATTTTATAAAATATAATTTTAATTTTAGAAACAAATATAATTGTGTACACATTTAGGAATGTCAAGATGATAACAAAAATTATCAAGTTACATTTGATTGAGATTTGTATTATTACAAATGTTGACATACCTATATTAAAAAATGTTTATCAAAATCAAATATTTTAATATTGATACTAAAAATTATTGAGATGTCTTAAATCATTTGCCAAATACTTATATATCATTTTATTTATTTTTCATTCTAAATATTATGTATTTTCAACACTTAGTTCATTTTTTAAGTTAATTAAACTAAACTATAGTTATAAATTAGTTGTATTGACTTAAATATATATTAAATAAAATTTATATATCATAAGTCTTGTTTATCATTTATTTATTTAAAATTATTTTTCAAATTGTAAAAAACCAACTGGTGTTTCATTCTTATTTATTTATTTCACTCTTATTTTTTGTGTAATTTTCTAAAGTAAATTGTTAGGTGCAAAACTTGGAATTTACTATTGTTTGAAGACAAAATTTAATTTGACATACTTATACTTGTAATGGTTTTTTTAGAGTGAATGTGAAGTTTTTGATTCATTTTAGAATGCGATGTGGATGTTAGAAAATGATGACATGGATGTAACTTTTGTTTTTTACATGGACTAGACAAATTAAATTATTTTAACACTATGATAGATAAAATTGTGTAAAAAGCTTACTTGTCAAAATTATAGGATACTTGGTCAAATTTATATATAGAGAGATTGAAATTCATATTTTAAGGTGCCACATGTCTTTGTTGGATCCTGAGAAAATCATGTGCCACATGTCGAGCTTCTGCACTTTGAGGTGTCGACTTTTGTGCAGATTTCCTAGAAGGGTGACGACTTATTGATCTGCTGTAGCTTGAAAAAAAGAAATCTCGGGTGTATCCCTTTGTTTCCCCTCCCATAACTAAGTCAATAAGAGGTTCGTTTGAATATATGTATGTGTAAAAGGCTAGAGAATTTCTTACCTTGTACGTGGTAGGTAAGTTTGCATTTATAGCCTATCATCGATTACTATTCCAGGTAAAAATGTCTTACGAAGTGTGTTGGATACACTTTGCCAAGAGTGTTGCACACGTTTGATGTCTTTCGAGGTTCATGAGTGCCTCTTAAATGTGTGTTATCACTTCGGTCAGGGTTGTCACTTCAACCACTTGTGTCGATCTTATCCTGTAAGGGTCAATATCCGAGGCCTTACTAGGAGACAAAGTATCACTGGTGCCATCCCATGTCGACGCATGGTGATACATCAAAGCGACGCCCTAGGATCCATTATATGCCCCCGAGCATAAGTGGGGCTATACGCAGCTTATGCTCGTTTTAAGAGAAGGCAACGCATGTAAAAAGATGAAACGTTTTGGGGATGCCTACTGAGATTTCTAACCATTGAGATCTAACAGTGGAAGCTTGGTGACGCTTGACACCTACGTTCTAGATTTTCCTTGCTTTTTTACCATTCAGATCTAACGGTTGGGGGTTGATGACGTTTGACTTTCACGATTTAGATATTTGCCTTCCCTTTTTGACCCTACTATATGAGCCCTTTATCTTTCCCAATGTAGTTTACCTATTCTTACAATTTATCTTTCCTTAACCTTGAGTCACCCCCACTTGCGTTCTAAAGCTCCAACGTGAACCCATTTCTTTCCATCTTCATGCCCCCTCCGAGAAGCTCTGATGGCGTCCATCAGTATTATGGGTGCGAAACGCATCTACTCTTCCCCTTTTTTCTGTAATCCCAAGCCCAACTTTAGCACCCCCATTGCTTTTAAAGAGACCGTCATAATGTCGGGTGTATCCAACCATCATTGTCCCCATTTTCCCCTTACGCAAAACTCTGATGGAAGAGACACTCCCTTCGTTCAAAAGGCCCACGAAAGGGAAGAGGTCAATTTTTCCTGCCAGATTGACGCATGGATGCGCTTTCCCTATAGAGCCGCCTTGCTATCTGTTCTTGGGCCGGATTTAAAATTATGTGCTTTCAACGGGAATGGGCATATTCCCTCCAACTCTTCAGTTTTTTTTTTTTCGTTTTCAGTGCAACCATGAAGGGGTTTACCTTTGTAAAACTTGTTTTCCCTCCTTTAAATGGTGTACTTGGACATGGGAGAAACAGTTATTAGTGGATGGGTATAAAACATTCAACTCCAACTGGAAGTCCCAGTATTTTTTCTTCCAAGGTGTTGTCCCATGGCACTTAAGAGCGAACTATGATGTGCCTGATGCAACACCGACCATGGATGACCCTACTGTGATAAGGGCCATCATGAAGGCCTACAATCAGAGGGAACCACCCTATATATCAAAGGACACCGCTGACGCCCTGCCCTTAGATACGGGGGTCATCCCGTTGTCCACTCTTTCCCCGTTTAGCTGGGTATTTCTTAAACCTTATACCTTTATTTTCTTTTATGTTTTGTAGGGTATGAGTTATTCAAGCGTATGAGTGTGCAGGAACACACAAGTGTCCATTTTCTAGAAGCAGAGTCCTCCCGAAAGAGGATGCCTAGAACACCTGAGTCCCGTAAGGGCAAGGGTGTGGCATCTTTCCAACAAGAGGAGGAACTAGCTGAAGAGGAGGCCCGAGAAGTGATGGAGGGGAGATTCCCCTCATTGACCTTGATATGAAATCCGTTGAGGGTCAGAACGTAGAAAGCTAAACAATGATTGGCCATGGGGAGAACCTGAAGACCCCTTTGCCAGAAAGAAGGGTGTCGCCCCATGCACATAGGGGAGGTCGAGGTACACCCCCACTGCCAAAGGATGGAATACTAATGCCTTTGTTGCTCGGGGCGAGCTGACAACCAATCCCGCCGCTTTACTACATACACCCCAACTGATGGAAGTTGGGGGAAGTCGTTCCAAAGTTACCTATCCGGGTCCACCATGTGACATGATCACCAATCTAAATGCCATTGGGTCCTCTTAAGAGGGTCTCAAGCCCTGGCGCCCTTGGTAGTCCCTCTAGGGTTGGGAGACCTGGTCTCGGTTCAAACCCAGACCATAGAACCCCCGATTGGGGCTCAATTGGAGTCATAGTCGTTTGAATCAAACCTAGTCAGGTTCGGTCCAAACCGATTGGGGCTCCAATTGGGGGGTCGTATGGTCTGGGTCCGAACCCATAACAGGTACCCATGGTTGGGCGACCTGGTCTGGGTTCAGACCCAGACCAAAGGAGCCCCAATCGGTTTGGACTGAACCTGACTCAGTTCAGTTCAAATGATTGGGGCTCCAATTGAGCCCCAATTGAGGTCCTATGGTCTGTGTCTGAGCCCAGACTAGGTCCCTAGGGTCAGGTGACCTGGTCTGGGTTCAGACTATGCGTAAGGGACCCTTGGTGTGGTTCGAAGCGAGTCGGGACTTGTTTGCAACATTAGTGTAAGTTTGTAGAGTTTAGTTGTAACTTTTAGAAAAATATTTGATTAATTTTATAAATATAAAAATTATTTAACATAATTTTTAACAGAAAAATAATAGATGTATTAATTACCATCATTTTCAAAAATGTTGAACAAAAAACAATTGATTGGGTTAAAAAAATATTTTTGTCAAATATATTAGCATCATTTTCAGATTTTTCCATGAATTAAGGAGTTTGAACTTTGAATGAATATTTTACTAATTTTAGTATTTAATATATGTAGAAAAGAAAAGGCAAAAATAACTCCGCTCTAAACACAAAAGTAAGGTAGGTAGCGTTATTCTCCATCTTGGCCCACAACAACTTAGAGCGGAGTTATTTGGCCAAGTCTTGACAAGATGGGTTTGATCCATAGGTCATATAGTGGACTTAGTCCAATTAACAATAGAGAACAAAAAACAGTGGATAAATTTATATAATTAAAGTAGCCACAAAAAGCAGTTGAGTGCGTGTCCATTTATTGTCCGCGTAATACAAAATACAATACTTTGTTGAAATTTTTTTTTTGGGCCAAGGAAAACCCGGTTTAACCGGAGTTTAATATAACACTGTTTGAGTACAAAGGAAAATCCCGAATGAGTAAAGAAACGAGAGGGGAAGGTGGTCTATCGACCCACCCCGAAGGACACATCCCCTGCTTAGCTTGACGAGCTAACCAATCCGCACAATGGTTTGCGGTTCTAGGAATGGACACCCAACTAATAACATCAATTAGGGACCCAATAACCTTAGTATTTTGAACTATTGTATCAATCTTCCAAAAAAAGGCTATACCGTTAAAGTGATTTACCACCACCTCGGCGTCAGACTCGATCAAAATTTGTTGCCACCTTTCTTCGGTAGCAAGCTTCACACCCTCCATGATCGCCGTTGCCTCTAACTCCTCGATGGACAAAGCGGTGATCTTGGCGGTTCGGCCACCGATAATTTGGCCGTCACAATTCCGAGCTATGGCTGCGATACCTCCTCCCTTAGATAACGAATCCCAAGCAGCATCACAATTAATCTTGATGGTTCCCGCTTCCGGTGCCGACCACAGACCCGACCCGGTCTGATTTCTCGCTGGAGGTTGAATAGCCATCGTCTTCTCCAGCTCAGCCTGTGCATGCCTCACCTTCTGGACCGTGAGCCATGGGAGGGGTAAGACATTGTCGAAACACATTCGACACCTCCCCTTCCATATGAACCAGCAAGCCAACATGACTGTGACCCAACGCCGCCTCCATACGTCCCGTCCCTGTCTGTTCGGGCGCCTTGCCCTGCACATAGCCAACTCCCCGAGCCAGCTTGCAAAGGAACCCGTAGCACCTGCAACATTAACATTGATCAACGCCGCCCACACCTCCTGCGCCCAAGAGCATTCCAGGAAGAGGTGCTCGCTGGACTCCGGTCGAGCACACATCGGACAAAGGTTAGAGATAGGGGCTCCTCTCCTAGCCAGGTTCTGTCCCGTTGCAATGGCATTCGTCCTGAGCTTCCAGACGAACACCTGAACCTTCGGCCAAATCTTCGACTTCCAAATGGCGGACCAAAGGTGCTTGGCTGGCAGACCTTCATCTTCATCCCTCGGCACTCTCGCACAGTGGATGACATGGTAAGCGGAACGAACCGATGCCCGACCATCCCCCGTAGCAGGCCACAGCAAGGAATCCGGTCTGGATATGATCGGGATGACAGTCTGAAGCACGAGGTCAGCATCACCAGGCGACAGAGCATCGGTAACAGCTCGAACGTTCCAAGCTCGGGAGTCCTGCATGATCCAGTCGGCCACCATCTCCCTCCCGTCGGCCACACTTCCAGCTCTAGGTTGCAGGCTCCTGTGAGAGGCGATCCAAGGCTCGGTGAAAGGGTTGATCGAGCGCCCATCCCCCAAGGACCAGAGACCGTGAGCCCGCAACTTATCACGACCGTGGACCAAGCTCGTCCATGCCCAAGACGGACGTCCCCCCCGAGCAGCCTGCATGAAGTTAGTTTTAGAGAAATAAAGGCCCTTCAACACCCGAACCCAAAGGCTATTAGGCTCGTCCAAGACGCGGGCGGCCATATTCGTTAACAAAGCGGAGTTGAAGTCATGTAGTTCCCGGAAGCCGAAACCACCATGGTCCTTTGATCTAGTCATAACGTCCCATCTCTTCCAATGAATTTTACGATCCCCATTGTTGGCTCCCCACCAGAATTTGGCTATAAGTGCGTTCACCTCCGTGCACCATGACTTCGGGAACCTGAGGACGGTCATGGCATACGTCGGTATCGCAGAAATAACCGCTTTAATAAGTACCTCTTTACCCGCGTTCGTTAGCAACCGGTTCCTCCAGCTATTGATCTTGTCTTGGACCCTCCCTTTTAGGTATTCCAAGGCAGCCGAAACCTCCCTTTGAAAATCTGGATCTGCTGCCCCATTAAAGAAGAGGCTTGACTTCGCATAGTTCACTAATTGGCTGGAATGAAGACAGTATAGATCGATGACGGCTCGCAGCCCCCTAGCCTTCTCTACGGTCCCACTCATAAAGAACAATGAGTCGTCCGCAAAGAACAGATTGTGAATAGGTGGGCAGGCAGCCTTCGGCTGGATACCATGTAGGAGCCCTAGAGACACCTGATTTTCCATCATACGGGAAAGCACATCAGCTACTAAGATAAACAAGTAAGGGGAGAGTGGGTCACCCTGTTTTAGCCCCCGCGAGGGCTTGATGGTCGAGGAGTGCTTGTCATTGACGAGCACTTGGTACGTGACCGTGGATATACAAGCTCTAATCCACCCAATCCATATGTCAGAGAAGCCACGGCGTTTCAAGACCTCCAGAAGGAAATCCCACTCGATCCGATCATAGGCCTTCTGCATGTCAATCTTAAGCGCACACTCGGTCCTCCCCTGACCCGATCCAGCTCTTCTCCTTGTTTTCAGAAAATGGAACATCTCGTGGGCAATGATGATATTATCCTGTATCCGTCTCCCTGCCACAAACGCACTCTGAAAGGGGGTGATAAGCTCTGGCAACAGGGGTTTAAGCCTATTAGCCAGAACTTTGGAGATAATCTTATAACCGAAATTACAAAGACTAATAGGCCTGAACTCCGAGGGTGAGGTCGGATTAGCAATCTTAGGAATAAGGGTAATATCAGTGTGGTTAAGAAAGGAGGGCATGATACCTGTTTCGAGGAAGGCGTTGACAAAGGTGACGATGTCTGGGCCGATTGCAGTCCAGTTCTTTTGGAAGAAGGTCCCCGAGAAACCGTCCGGCCCTGGTGCTCTAGATCCCCCCATCTGAAAAGTAGCCAACTTAACCTCCTGTGGGGAAGCCCTCGCCACAAGCAACCTGTTCTCAGCCTCTCCAATAGACCAAGGCAACAACGAGCATGACTGCCCCCAATCCATCGCCCCAACCCCGAGAGTCCTATCTGACGTAAACAGACCCTGGTAGAATGAGTGAACTTCAGAGATGATCTCGCTCTCCTCCTCGATCCACCCACCATCCATACCCCTAAGACGAGTGATCTTATTAAGACGCCTCCTAGCTAGGGTTGTTTGGTGGAAGAACTTAGTATTACGATCCCCGTCCTTCAACCACTTAACCCTAGCTCGTTGTTTCCAAAAGATCTCCTCCTTCTTCCACAAAGCGTGAATACGTGATTTGAGAGCCCGCTCCTCGTCCTCCACACTAGGCCCTCTACTCCGGAAAGCAAGTGACCTCAACCTCAACCTAATCTTATTCATCTCCATAAGATTGTATTTGAATTCTTTCTTACTCCACCTAAGCAACGAATACGAGCATCTCTTAAGTTTCGGTCCTAAGTCCTCCGTCACCTGAATCGGGCCAGATTGCCCCCACGCATCCCAAATAATGTCAAGGCACTCTTCTTTCTCAAGCCACATCTCGTCAAATCGGAAGCGTTTTTCGCCCCTTAGATCCCGAGAATCTAAAGACAGAATAAGCGGAGAATGATCGGAACCAATTTGTAACTCATTCGTACACTGTACCGTCGGGAAAGAGGCAAACCACGAGCTATTTGCCACCCCCCGATCCAGTCTCTCGCAAACACGGTCCGACCCTCGCCTATTGTTCGACCACGTGAAGGGCTGGCCCTTAAAGCCTATATCTTCAAGAAGAAGGTCCTCTAGCATGCTATTGAACCCGTCCATCTTTCGTTGTTCCTTCCTACGCCCCCCCTCTCTTCTCATTGTGGCTCGAGATGTCATTGAAGTCCCCCAAGCAAAGCCACGGATCCGACCTGTCCCGACCTAGCGGACGGAGATCCCCCCCCCAGTTCTGTTTGCGTCTGTCAAAGTCTGGATCCCCATACACCCAGGTGATCGAGCAGCCCTGGATCCCATGGTTAAGATATAGGCGAGTGTCAATGAGGTTCGCACCACGGCTCAAAACCTGGATAGTCACATCATTCATCCACCAAACGGCCAATCCTCCTCTAGATCTCGACGGATCCACGTACATAGCATTGTCCATACCCACATCCCTACGAATCTTGTCACAGAAGGTTTCATTATGTTTCGTCTCCATAAGGAAAATAACGCTCGGATGAAACCTCCGTTTGAGGTCTTTTAGATGACGAACTGTTAGGGGAGACCCCAACCCCTGACAGTTCCAACTGATGATGATCACGACCCCCGTGTGGCTGTTTGGGGACAGCCACCAGAGCCCGTTTGTTGCTCAGCAGAATTCGAATGGTCCTCCTCCCTAGATAGGGTAGTCTGCCTGGACCTGTGAGATCCTTCTCTGTACTCCACCTTTCTTCTTTTGTCAGACGAAGGACCCGAGGACGGTCTCCCCCTTTTGGCACCCCCCCTAATGAAAGGACCCTGAGCACTCAAGCTGGGGGAGGGTGTCAGCCTTCTGTGATGTTGGCGAGCCAACTTGCCCCCGGGGATAGATGGGCGTGCAGACGCAGCGGTGGTAGGGCTCGGGTTAGAGGTAAAACTATGGATGTGGATTGGGATGTGGTGACACTAGGGATGGGAGGTAAGGGGGTGGGGGGCGAGGTTGGGAGCGGGAAGTAGTAAGCAGGGTGGAGCTGGTTTTGGCCAGCATTGGATGGTGGAGGGGCTTCAAGAGTGGGGCGGGGTGGAAGGCAAGGGTTTGCATGGGGTGAGGGAAGGGCTGCATGGGTGGGCCAGGTGGAGGGGAGAGGGTCAAGGTTTGCATGTGGTGGGGTAAGGGTTGCGAGGGTGGAGGTGGTAGGTTACGGATGGGTGCACCGAGGGGGTGGTGGTTGGGTAGGGGTTGCATGGGGAGGAGAGGGGACAACAGGGGTTGTACGGGGGATGTGGTTCGGGGACGAGGTGGAGCATCTGAAGTGGGGTGGAGGATGGTTGGAAGAGGTGGCACAGCTGCAGTCGAAGTCAGCGATGGTGGATCCGGGATAGATAGCGGTGCCAACGTGAGGAGAACGTTGGGAGGGGGACAGGGGTAAAGGCCAGCTGGGGGATCCCCATCATGAGCAGGTAGCGATCCCAGCGATGGGCCACCAACAGCGAAAGGAGCAGCTTTCGGGGACAGAGACAAGCACGACTGGGGGATGGCAGGGCAAGCGAAGGAAACATCGGCCATGTCATCTGCAGGAGGAAGGTTCAGGTCCAACGGGCACGAGGGAGGCATCCCGGATAGGGATCTGAGAGACAATCCAGCCTGCAGGAAATCTATTACCTCCGGTGGTTCCTGCGGTTGTCTTGAGGGACAAGCTACCCCACGGGAGGTGGCTTTACGGGCAGTCGAGTCCGCTGAGGTGTTGGTGGTCTCAATGGAGCAGTCCTGCTTCGCTCCCTCCCTCGAGGCATTCATGACCTCATTCCAAGTCTTTCGTTTCGGGTCACGTTTAGGTGGATCTGTTTTGTGTCCACCTCCGCCACCAACTTGGTGCCACCGGTTTCTCGTGGGTCTTGATCCAATTAACCATGGACCAATAATGGTCCTGAGCTGTGATCCGCCATAACAATCTCCTCGTCACAGTGTTGAGAGGTGTGACCAAGGCGACCGCAACCGAAGCATAGGTCTGATAGCCTCTCGAACTTGAAAGAAGCCTACTTATCATGGCCTTGCTCGTCCTTCCATTTAAAACCAGCGGGCAGAGGATCAGAGATATTCACATCCACTCTAATCCTAAGGTAGTTCCTGAGCCTAGCTTCCCTAAGGTCATCCGCCCCAATGAATCTACCCACCGAGTCGCCGATCTGACGGGCATTATCAGCATTACATGCTGTCAAACAGAGACCATGCACTTGTATCCACAAAGCCAACCACTGAAAATTCGGTTCCCCCGAAATCCTCGAAGGCGAGCAGTCCCGCAAGTTCAAACAGTGCCCATGCACCGTCCAAGGCGAGAAATCGAGTATCTGGGCTCTATCCCGATCACTAATGAAATCAAAAGCCATAGTATTCCCATCAATGTCAATCATCTTAACATCCCCAAACCTAGCCCAGGCAGCCTTAAGCACAGTTCTAACAATGGCATTCTGAACAGGTTTTGAAGAAATAACCCTACCATAAACCCGGTGGTCCTGCCGACCCAATTGCTGGTACACGAGATTCAGCGACAGAGTCCCCGGAGCCCCTCTCCCGCCTGAACTGGACTGCTCAGCCATAGGCGACACGCCCCAGACACCTTCACCCTCGTCGCGACCAACCTGGAAGACAGCAAAAAAGAAAGAAACGCAGCACGGTGAGGGTAAAAAAAAAATTAGGGTTGCAGACAAGAAACTCAGTAAATGGCGAAGGCAACAGTTTGCATGGGACTGTTCCAGGTGACCTATCGGGGGAGAGAAGCAGCCAATGGGAAAGGATTGGCTAATGATGAGCTGGGAATCAAGGTCTGCAGTACAAGCATTCAATTGCAAAACGCCAACCGTGGGATGCGGTGGGGAAATTCCTTTGGAAAGGAACCTTCACAGGGATTACCCTGGAAGGAGAGAGGCGCGTGCTGACACTCGCTGTATAATAATTCTGACGATGGTCGACATGGATGCATTCTTTGTTTTATTAGATAGAAATTAGAATGGAGGAAGGTGAAGCGCACATTGTTGAAATTGGAAGTGTCCAACTGATAAACTCAGGCCGACAATGGTTACAGTAAAAAGTATATTATAATAGTAACGTATTTTTAAATCACATACTATAATCATTATGGATATAATTTTCAGTACGATAATAATATTGATAACCGTGGTTATTAACCACAGTTTTAACCATATACTCATATTTATTTGTATTTGTATAATAGAACACAATGAATTTTATCTTAATAAATATATAAATATATGTCAGAAACAAAAATAATATTCAACTCTCAAATATAGAAAGTTATTATCTAGTTATTGTTGTTTTGCATTTAGGTTTTGTCATTTGATTTAAATATGTACAATGTTGATTAGAGAAATACACAAACTAATACAATCTTTCCAGAATACTTTACATGCTATCCGAGCCAGAAATTAGAAATTAGGATTTTAAACTTAAATTAAAAATTAGTGTTACCACTATCACCGTTGTCGATCAGATGCCCATCAGTCCGTCGTCTCAGTAGTTGGCTCTGCTCTGTTCGACTACCACCTCCGTCTGTTTGAATCTGGTCGTTGCTCTGTTCGCGGAACGCCTACGTCCGTCTGAATCTAGACGTTGCTCTGTTCGCCGACCACCTTCGTCCGTCTGAATTTGATGCTCGTCCGCCTTGTGGAGTCGCCTTGCTAGTTCGTCCTGGTGACCACGCATTCCATAGATTCACTCTATTATGGACCACCGATCGTCAGCCACGTACGCCGCCACAACTCTCTCGCAAAGATCTCTTGTTGTCGCTGAAGTGCTCAATTTGTGTCTCCTGGGAAGTTTTCGTGTCTGCTAGGATTAAGTGCATCCATTCTGGTTCTCTAGCTGGTTCAGTTTTCTGGTCCAGTTTGATTCTTTCCTCATGCTGCGATGGTCACTGTTGATACACGAGTTGACGAAAGCGATATTCTGACTCTCAGGGCAACTATTGTCCACTTAGGTATGACTTCCAACTGTTTTATAGCATCGAAATCATTATGGATTATTGATTCAAGTGCAACCGATCACATGACTGGGGACAAAAGTATACTGGCAGGATTTATCGTTGTCTCGCAATCGCCTATTCGTATAGTCAATGGCTTTACTTGTAAAATAAGAAGAATTGGATCCACCCAATTTTCAAAACACTTGCCCTTATCATCTGTCTTATATGTACCCTTTTTTCCCTACAAACCTTGTGTATGTGAGCAAAATAACTGAACAACTAAATTGTTCAGTTTCTTTCACCCCAACTAAATGCACCTTTCAGGAACTCAGGACAAACAAGTTGATTGTCGCTATATATAAGGAACACGATATATATTACATGGAGAGCTCACCTCAACGAGCACTAGTAGTGCTAAGGAGGTACATTATCAGTTGGGTCATCTATCTCTACACGTACTAAAAAAGTTTATGTCCCAAATTTCACCATATTTCTGAATTAGTATGTGAGTCTTGTATCCAGGGAAATCATGTTTGTGCTTCTCATCCACCTAGAGTCATCAGTCGGTCTAGGGGCATCTTTGATTTAGTATACTCAGTTGTGTGGGGTCCTTGCCCAGTTACATCTATATCCGATTTTCGCTATTTTATTAGTTTTGTAGATGATTTCTCTCGTCCCACTTGACCTTTTGTTATCAAATCTAAACAAGAAATGTTTGCAAATTTTTCAATGTTTTGTTCTTTTGTGAAAACTCATTTTAACACCATCGCTAAAACTCTTCGCAGTGATAATGTCAAAGAATACTTCACAAATGAAATTGTGAAATATACTACCGATAATGGCATTGTCCCTGAATCTTCATGTGTTTATACTCCTCAACAAAATGGTGTGGTCGAAAGAAAGAATCGACACATAATTGAGGTGGCTCGCACTATGATGATATATGGACATGTCCCCCATCATTTCTGGTCTGATGCGATCCTAACAGCATGATATATGATCGATCGGATGTCATCCTCTGTTCTAGGGTGCAATGCCCTATAAAGTTTTATTTTCGTATGCAACTGTATTCCATGTTTCCCCAAAAATCTTTGGTTGTGCGTGTTATGTGTATGATAATTAACCAAGTTATTTGAAACTTGATCCCAAGTCAATTCGGTGTATTTTTGTCAGCTATTCTGGATCTCAAAAAGGTTATCTGTGTTATAGCTCCACTCTTAAGAGATACTTCATTTCTTTTGATGTTATCTTTATGGAGCCCGTACCATTTTTTCTCCAATCCGAACCTAGTTTGCCTAGTAATCCTCCACCTATCATGACTATTCTGACTTATCCAGAAGCTCGCATTGATTCATCTTCAACCATCGAGAATGGTGGACTACCGACTGATAATGCACCTCCTACGCCTCCTATTACTCAGGTATATACTCGACGGGATAAGCAACTCTCTGTTAATACTAACTATGTCCAGGCCATGCAGGACAATGAAATTTGTGCATCTTCAGTTGCACCGGATCCAACCACTGAAATCCCACCACACCCTACACCAACAATTGATCCATCTTCAATTCCACCATCTCAGGTCTCTAATCTCGACCTTCCCATTGCTCTTCGTAAAGGCTCGCGTAACTACCCAGTACTCGATATCCCCTAGACAACTTCTGCTCTTACGCCACACTATCCACAAATCACCGTGCCTTTACTTTCAGTATTGGCAGTTACTCGGTTCCTAATAATGTGACAGAAGCTCTGCACAATCTAGGGTGTTTTACTGCTATGCAGGAGGAAAGGTCAGCTCTGCGGAACAATAAGACGTGGGGATCTCTGTCCTCTTACCCCTGGTAAAAAGGCAGTAAGTTGCAACTGGGTCTTTACAATCAAGGCTCATCATGATGGGTCACTGTACCGTCTCAAAGCTCGCTTAGTTGCAAAGGGATAATCTCAATCTTATGGACTTTATTATGATGAGACCTTTTATCATATTAATAAGATGGTCTATGTTCGCATCTGCCTATATCTTGATAGGTCACTACACCGTCTCAAAGCTCTCTTAGTTGCAAAGGGATACTCTCAATCTTATGGACTTTATTATGATGAGACCTTTTCTCATGTCGCTAAGATGTTGTCTGTTCGCATCTGCCTATATCTTGTTGTTATTTGTCTTTGGCCACTACACCAGTTAGATGTCAAGAATACATTTCTCAATGACATTCTTGAGGAGGAGGTTTACATTAGGGGTGAGCAAATTACCCATTTGGACCCGGAACCGACACTTCAGGTAGGTTCCGGGTATACGTTTTAAAAATTGGGTACGTTCCGGGAAAAATATTTGAGAACCTATTTATTTGGTTCTGGTTCTCCTATCTGGGTACCCTAAAGTAATCGGAATCGGAATCGGAACCGGTTCTCTCTCTCTCTCTATATATATATATATTAAAAAAATAGAGACAAACCCTAAAGCTTTCTCTCGCCTTAATATTCACGACAAATAAAGTATTATATTTATTTGTGCGCAAAAAAATTTCGTTTCGGGAAAAAACAAGGTTTCAGGTGTTAATGTCTTGCTCGATGAACAAACAAGGTAAAGAATATTGTAACCCTAAACCGAAATTAAACTAGGAACAAAAAAAAAAAAGGTTCCTAGCAGGGTACCCGAAACCGTTTGTACAAACAGGTTCCGGTTCCAAAATTAAACGTGTAGGTTCTGGTTCCAAAATTACATGCCCTGTATTAAACTGGGTATGTTCCGGGAACCCCTAAATTTACAGGGTAACCGGAACCTCTCACCCTAGTTTACATGACTTACCATCTGGATTTGTTGTTCAGGAGGAGAGTTATCAAGTATGTCGTCTGCGAAAGTATCTATACGGTCTGAAACAATCCCCTCGTACTTGGTTTCAGCGTCTCTCCCAAACACTTAGTCAGTTTGGCATGACCAGAAGTGCTAATGATCACTCATTCTTTTCTAGACACCTAAAGGAAAAGACTATCATCTTAGTCGCATATGTTGATGATATGATTATCCCTGGTGATGCTACCGAGAGGTTCTCTGCATTAAGGAAGTGTTTGAGCAAGCAATTTCATATTATGGATCTTGTAAAGCTCAAGTACTTTCTTGGCATTGAGGTATCACAGTATTCTAATACGATCCTTATTTGTCAAAGAAATTATGTTCTTGATATGCTTTCTGAAAGCGGACTACTTGAGTGCAAACTTGTTGACTCACCAGTGGTTCCTAAGACCAAACGGATGCTCGATGAAGGAACACCCCTACATGACCCTGAAAAGTATCAAAGATTAGTTGGGAAGCTAAACTATCTAATAGTTACTCGTCCAAACATTGCTTATCCAGTTAGCGTAGTGAGCCAATTCATGTCATCTCCGCACACTACACACTGGGACGCAACAATTCAAATCCTTAGATACCTTAAGGGTTCTCCAGGTAAAGGACTTGTATATTCTAATCAAGGACATAGTAGGATCGCAGCATTCACTGATGTCGATTGGGCGGGTTGTCCTACTAGTCGAATACCGCGCAATGACAAACACAACTTGTGAGCTAATTTGGACAAAGTGTTTACTCAGCGAGTTAGGTATTCACCATGATGGGTTGATGAGGCTACATTTTGACAATCAATCTGCCATGTATTTCTCCAAGAATCAAGTCTTCCACGAACGGACTAAGCACATTGAAGTAGAATGTCATCTGATTCGAGATCTTGTCATGGGAACACTCTCGTGTGCTACATGTATTCAACTTACTCACGTTCGGAAAGATCTTCAACTCACAAATATTTTAGCCAAGCTTCTTTGCAAATCTCCAATTAATACTATATGTAACAAGTTAGGCATGATAGACATATATGCTTCAACTTGAGGAGGAGTGTCAAATATAGAAAGTTATTGTGTAGTTATTGTTGTTTTCCATATAGGTTTTGTCCTTTGATTATAATTATGTACAATGTTGATTAAAGAAATACACAAATTATTGCATTCTTTCCGGAATACTTTACAAATGCTAACACCATTAAAATTAGCGCTCCATAGAATTATAAATTTATAAAATTTGAAAGTAAGAATTATATTTATGTTATTAGTATATACTGATATATTAATATTAAATAATTATTATTTTTTTATTTAATAATCATGGTTATAATCATGAGTATGACTTAAATACCATAACCACAGTTTTCGAGTTTTCACCACACCATTTTTCCCCTAAATAAGTTATGAGGTAATAGAGTTCGATGATTTATTTTTTAATTAGAGGTTTTATATTTAAATTTTAAAAGTGAAAAAAACTTCATCGTCAACACTCATACCTCTTAAGGTTGATTTCGATACGATTGAAAATTATTTTGGATGTGGAGTAAAGGATGTTGCCCTATCCACACTTATTTTATATAGAAAATAAATGTTTGTAAATTGAAGTATGTTGATGATATTCAAAATTTATTAATATTATAAAAGAATCAAAATATTCATATATATATATATATATTATCATATTATTTAATAATACAAATTTTATAATGTTTTTTAAAATTTCAAGTGATTAGATATTCCACAAAATATTAAATCTATGGATCTAGATTTAACACTAATACTGATATGTATTATTATTTAATTCAATAAGTAGAGTTATATTTTTAATTATCTAATTAAATTAGATAAACAGAGCTCATTTATAAAGGAAATACCTAGATAGTGATTTTGAGTTAACTACCACACGCCCATCAAATATTGGATGACTAACAACATGATTGGTTCACGGAATAGAGACGGAATAGGTCATACAGATTATGTATGAAGTTACGTTGTTTGTTTCGCGTAATTGGAAAACTTCTAAATATAGATTCCTAGAGAAGTGGTAATACAGTTTCCGTTCAAAATGCTCGGATTGTGTATGGAGGGCTCTCCCGAAATACATAATAGAAAACAAAATGACAAAACTACCCTCATGTATTTTATCTATTGACAAAAATACCCTCTCCTTCATTACTTCAAAGCTTCTCCTTCACTTCATGAGTGCGCCCTTGCTTCCTTTTGAAGAGAAGATTTCCAGCACGGGTTTCGAACGAAGAACCCAGAATCATGTACGTTTTCCAGCTGCTTCCCCTACGAATCATGATTCAAGGTTCGATTCGAACCCAGAATCGTGTTTCTAGGTTCAAATAGAACTCATAAATTGTGATTCTGAGTTTTGTTTGAACCCAAAATCGTGTTTTTGGATTCGAACAGAACCTAGAAACGTGATTCTGGGTTCGATCAATTTTTGTTTGATATGTATATGAATTTATCTACGCCAATCAGGTAGGTTTATGGTTTTAGATATATCGAACTTTATCTGAATTAATGATGCTAATGGTACCATAGATGATGACCAAATAACAGAGTTCTCAGCCAGAATTTATTGAAATGGCTTGGCAAGCAATAGTTTCTTCATAGAAATTTAAGTTTGATTTACTATCATATGGTGTTTTTCATTCAGGAACTGGAATGATTAGTTGATCCTTAGACGACTCGATCACTCAATCTGATCTTTAGCAGTTTGGTTCTGGTTTATTGTATGCGTATGTTGATATAGGTTTCATTCCAGCATAGAATATATGTTTTGTATGACGTAGGTGTCGTCATTTATGCTAAGGTTATAATAAATGACCTCCACTTTTTGGGTTGGTGTACTCTCATGTAGTAATGGAATATTAAGTTGATGCGTCGTATGGAAAGGAATGGATTTAGAATAAAATTTACATGAATTAAACTATTTTGTCTTAAATAGTTAAAGGAATTTTTCTTTAAAATTGATTATTTTAAAGGGAAAAGTATGAAAAAGATGTAACATGTTTGACAAAATTGGTAACTCAAGTAACTTCTTTTGGACAACAAGTTTTTATGTATTATGTTTCATTCTGTTGGTTTTTTAAGAAGCGTTTATTTTTCCGTCAATTTATCCGTTTAAATTGGAAACGTGCAGCTCAGGTGGTCTTATTTTTTAACGTTAAAAAAACAAGAATTGATAATACCGAAACTAGACTCGTCCTATTTCCCTCCAATATCTGAACTGGTGTCCCTCTATCTCTTCCTTTCAACCTCTCCATCATCAAAACTACCGAACTAATCTTTCCACCCCCAAAACCCAGAATCAGTGCAATCCTCCCCCAAGAAGAACTGCTTTCGGAACCCTAATTCTCCCTGTTGTTGCAACCCCTGGAGCTCGTTGAAGACCTCCCACTGCTACGACGCGACTGATTCAATTTCTTTCGTTCCCTTTAGAAGTTTGACGCGAATCGATGCTACTCTTCATAGGTAACTTTCGACTGTTGAAACATCTTGTATAAATGTCGAGCATCACTGAAAAATTATGCATGAAATTTTCAAAAATTTCCAAAGTTTTCGGAAAAGAAACTTCTGGAAAGGTTAATTAGTTATGTCCTGGTTGCATATAGAGATGATATGTTTAATTACAGAGATGTTTATGTGTGTCTTGTTTGTGTAATTACTGAATTGAAGAATGTCAAGTTCAAGTGAGGAGAAGTGGTTTATGCAAATCCACTACGATGGTAATTGGGTAGACGCTGTTTACAAGGGCAAAGTATGTTTGATGGACCTGTCTGGCCATTTGTTTGTGTACTTCAATGTCGCTGTTCTCGTGGAGTATTACGGTTTGAAAAGGGATGGTGTAATCACCTACGTTCTACCAAATGGAGATCCTAAAACTGACATCGAAGTTGTATGTAGCGATTAAGATGTTTCCCTAATGAAGGGTAAACAACAAGTTGTACGCGAAGTCCATTTGTATGTGCTTCCACAATTTGATAAGGAAGCATGTTGTAAAGATCTGTGGTTGGAAGAACTGTGTAACAACACGTTGTTGAAGCAAATTGAAAATAGAAGAAGGATGACATCCGCAAGGATAGTCGAACTGTTCGCATAACGATTGAGTGAGAAAGCGAAAGGAAAAACACCCATGGTCGAGACTAGTGCTTCCTGACGATCCGAAGAGATGTCTTCCGACTCCGAGGGAAATTTCGACCCCAATTGGAAAGCCAAAAAGGGTGAAGAGGAGTCTGGCAGCGAGGAGGATGAAGTGTCACCAAAGAGATCGAAAAAGCATGGGCAGCGAAACCAAGCCCCTCAAACTGAAGGTGTTAGTGATATGCCTGACTTAGTGGGTGTGATGGAAGATCAGTGGGGCGATACGGCTGCCGGTATTGGGGTGAACATTGATGTTAACATGTTGAACCTGGAGCATCACAGTCCGAGCGACACCTTGAGTACTCCGCTTGATCCAGACGTTAAAGCCGACCTTACAAGCAGACATAGGACAACAATTATTGATTAAGAGGTGAATGTTTAGTTCGGTCAAGCCACCAAAAAATACGAACTGAAACTTGGTATGTAGTTCCTAGATGCGAAGACGTTTAGGGATTACATGATTGGACATAGCATTCAAGAGGTTTATGAGATAGAGTCCAAGGGATCGAATGGTCCAGACCGAATAGAATTCTGTTGCAAACAATTGAACTGTTAATTCAAGTTGTGTGCTGTTCGGCTTCAGAAACAAGCAACTTTTCAGTTACGAAATTTGGTGGAGGATTATACATGTGGTTGATCATTCCATACCAAAAGATTGGTGGGAAGTGCATATGCGAAAACTTCATGGAGTTGATTCGGAGGAACCAAATGTTGAACTGCGACAATAGCGGACGAAATTCAAAAACACTTCAATTTCGATGTCAATAGATGGAATATATGTAAAGGGATAATATTAGCGAGAAAGAAGCTACGTGGAGATAGGCTATGGCAGTTTGAACGTCTAAGGGACTACGCGGGACTGTGATGATGCATAACCCAGGAAACAGAGTTTACATATAGGTTGATCCAGTGCCCAACCCTTTAAGACCTAAATTTGAACGGTTGTACGTCTGTTTGAAGGGTTGTGTCGAAGGGTTTAGATCTGGTTGTCGACCCTTCATTGGCTTGGATGGGTGTCACTTGAAAGGCCTGGATGGGGGACAATTGCTAAGTGCCGTGTCTCGGGATGCTGACAATAGAGTTTTCCCTTTATGTTATGCATGGGTCAAAGTTGAAACAAGCGAATCGTGGACATGGTTCCTGGAGCTTTTAAAGACAGACCTTGCTGATGGGTTCCTTGGATCATCATGTCAGATAGGCAAAATATATGCTGTTTAATTCATTACGTCTTCAGTTTTTAAATATATTATGTATTAAGTTGTCATATTTTAAAAATGTTATGCATTATGTTTTCATTATATAAAAAGTTGAGGTCATATGTTTGTAATTCTAATTGTATGATGAATTATGTTTGCTAGGGTTTAATAACTGCAGTAGAGGAAATCCTACTTGCATCGGACACCTTTGTTCCCGAGTCTGTTCCAGAATCACAACCTCAGATTGTAAAAACTGTTTGCTGAGTCTGTGTTTACCTTTGTATAAGTTTTCAATAATATTAAACTTGTTTGCAGGAAGAAGTACCTGAAAAAGTTCCCAAGATACCTGAAGAAGTACCCAAGATACCTCAAGAAGTACCCAAGAGGATTCCTAAAACAAGAAGGGCAAAATTGCAGACTATAAGAAAAAACACAGGTTTAACTCTTTCACGACTTATCACATTTACAGCAATTATGAGTTGTAATTCTAACTTTTGTACTGTCATATGGTAAAAATGCCCTTGAAAAGATTATAAACCTGGAAAGTTCCCCTGACCGCGTTCGGGTTACTTCAAGTGCACTACAACTTTCGAATTGCTGAGCTCTAATGCCAGTTGATATGTCTTTGCAGACCATCACACCGAAGAATAAGACTATTCCTAAAAGTCGACAATGTCGTCAAGGAGTTCCCCTCGTTTCAAGTCAAGCAAATACACCAAATATCTGACTCAATGAAGATATTCAGTCTGCAGGACCTAAATTACTATAGGTTATTTTGCATGTCATTTTGAAATGACGCGTACTATCGGTTATGCTGTCATTTTGAGGCGTTAGGTTAAGTTTTGTGTTTAGGGGAACTTGGTATTGTAAGTTGGTAATTTGTTAAACTAAATGACATATAACTATGGAAATAAGTGGTTTTGTTGAAGTGACATTGATTGTGTGTGTGTTGTGGGACAAGTTTTTAAGTGTAGGTGGAATTCTGTTGGGTTTTATTCGAAGACTTTTTGTCTAGTCAGTCAAAACATAGTACATTTACTTTCAATTTGTCAACAAATGTTTTTCATCAAATATCAACACTTACAAAACATATGTTCTGAGGAACCAACAATACAGAAACATAATTAACTAAAAGACGTTACGCCACATAAACATAAGTACTTGAAATACACATCCTAAAACACTTCAACCAGTAACGAATTTTAGGATTACAGCAAACAGCTGTACCACAAGCACTCCAACAGCAGTAATCAACATCTCTTCCCTCCTACGTACAAGAACAACTTCGTCTTCGATCTTGCCATGCATAACCCGAAATTTGGTTACGACCCTTCTTCCGTATATGGACATTGGGGGGTCACACCACTCAAAATAATTACAACTGTGGTTTTGCAACTCAAACACTCAAAATTAAGGCTTCGAAGAAAGATTTGACAGTGATTTTCCAATTGATACTAAAATTAAGGTTCAAAACCAAACAAATCGGCAAACATGCCTTATAATTAGGATACCCATAAAACATTCGACTGAAATTCTTCCATGTGGAAGCGGGTTTCGCATGCGTGGTGAACCCACAGTAGAACTCCACGGCTGGTATTCTACGTGTGACTTCAAGTTGGATGAAGAGTTGGATGAGTACTGTGGTGCCATTGTTGTTGGAAGACCACGCGATTTGACAAGGAGGGGCCGAACACTTCGGGATTTCTACAGGGGCGGAACACTTCTAGAAGAAAAAGGATGAATGTTTCGAACAACAGTGGAGGAAAAACTGCATATAATAGCAGTGAAGAACTGAAGGGCATTTGAGGAATTTCACAGCAAAAAACAAATCAGTGCAAGACACTTGTGTCGGTTTTACCACTTTGGTCAAACATGTTACATATTTTTCATACTTTTACCTATTTTAATTTTTTTTTCAATTATTAATTAAATATATTATAGGTTTTATTATTCTTAAATTTTTTAAAGGGAAAAGTATGAAAAAGATGTAATATGTTTGGTCAATGTTGTCAAAGCAACACATTTGTAGTTTTTGATGCAACATGTTTGTTGTTGTTGGTATTTGATGCAGTCGTTATGTTTCCGTCCAAAATAGCCGTTAAGTATTCACATGTCTTGCACATGACGTCGTTGTAGAGTGAAAGTGTTGAAATGCCCCTGTCTTCATGCGTCTCCAATCTTCGCCATTGAGGAGCCGAAGTCTTCGTCCTTGTGTGCTCTACCAACAATGATTCCGCCTCCGTCGAAGGTACGCCTCTCGCCAATCACTTCCTCTTCTCGGTCTCTCGCCCTTACCTCTGTTGAGGATCTTTTATGTTTAGTCTTGTGGTTGCATGGTCCTGCTGTTTGTATCAAACTTGTATCTACAACCTTATATTATTCTCATTCCCTGAAAATTGTTCAATATTAAACGTGTTTTTGCAGCTTTACCATCTTATGGAAGTGAAAGGTCTTACACCTCTGCTCTGTATACGTGGAAAAGTGACTGAAATCCAACCCTTTAATTCATCTAGTTTTCTTGCCTTGGAGAGGATAGAGCCTGGTTTCTTGATTTTGGATCATAATTATCTACCTCTGCTAATGGTCTATGTATTGATGGTAAAAATGTTTCTTTCATCCTCTCCCTTTTTGGTCTTCAGGGCTAGGATTCTGGAAAATACGATTGAAACTATAAGAGGGTTTGTGGAAATTTACAAAGAATTGAGCTCATTTGCTGAAATATTCCTGCCCATATCTGATTTGTAGCAGAAATTGAGAACATGCATGTAGAGTTACAGACTAAATTTAAAGATGTAGCCAAATTGGTGAAGGAGAAACCAATCGAGCACCAACAACTCCGACAGCCACTTCAAATAAGGCAACAAAAGGTTGTTCCTATCAGATTAGTAAATCCAAAATTTGGGAATTAAGGGAGTACTTCGGGGATATATTTATGACGGAAAATACAGAAACGGGGGAGGATATACTTGGATGTGTGTTGAACCACATCACGCTTAAAATGAATGCTAAGCTAATGCGAGAGGTCTCGGAAAGAGAGATCTGATCGACCACCTTTTAACTAGGTAGGTCTCGAGCTTCGGGTCCGGATGGGTTTCCTGGTCTGTTTTATCAAAGGAATGGGCACATCGTGGGACCAGATGTCATCACTGTGGTTAAGGCCTTCTTCAGAACAGGTACTCTTTCAAACCCTTTAAATTTAACTGATATTGTCTTGATACTAAAAGTACCAAACACTACCGAAGCTACTCAATTTAGGTCTATAAACTGTTATAACTTCATGTACAATATAATATCTAAAGTTCTGGTGAATCGATTAAAGGTTATCTACAAGAGCTTATCACCCATTTTCAGAGTGTCTTTGTATCAGGAAGATCTATACATGATAACATCTTGGTGGCCCATGAGGTTTTCCACCATCTTCACACCCGCCAGACTGAAAACTAAGTGAAATGTGCTTTAAAGATTGGCATGCAGAAGGCGTATGATCGGGTGGAGTGGAATTTCCTTCTTGCCAGCCTAAAGAGGAGAGGTTTTGCCGAACAGTAGATAGGATGGATCAGAGAATGCATATCAACAACTACCTATCAAGTGATGGTGAACGGGGAGCGATCAACCATTATCACACTGACACGAGGTATCCGCCAAGGTGATCCACTATCACCTTATCTATTCATTTTGCTTGCGAATGTGTTATCAAGATGCATTGAACGGGAAGCCCAGGAGAAAAGGCTCAAACGGATAGTACTCCATCACTTTTTTTTATAGACGACTCCCTTTTTTTCATACAGGGATCGACCGAAAATGATAAGAAACTCAAGGACATATTAGACTCTTATTGTAAGGCGTCCGGACAACGAATCAACACAGCGAAGTCAACCTTTTTCTTCAATAGGGGGTGGGGCCGAATGAGAGGAGAATTGTGGAGGAAGTGTTGAACATAAAATGCACAAGTGACCCAGGCAAATACCTAAGTTTGCCATCTATATGGTGAAGGTCAAAGAAAGAAGCTTTTGGGTTCCTAAAAAACAAAATTTGGGACAAGTTAGCTAGGTGGACGTCGAAGACTCTAAATCAAGTAGGGAAGGAAATATCGATAAAGGTGTTCATTACAAAATCCAATGTACGTAATGAGTGTCTTTCACCTCCACAAAACTTGGTGCTCGGAAATCAACTCTCTCATAGCGGACTTCTGGTGGGAACAAACGATGGATGGCAGGAAAGCACACGGGAGGAGATGGGATGTTCTAACCAAATCTAAAAAATTTGGAGGACTAATTTTTTGAGAACTTCAAAACTTCAACACGCCATTACTCTCGATGATGGCAGGACGAATTATGGTCGAACCTGATACTCTTTGTGCGAGAATATTAAAGGGGTTGTACTTTCCAAACAACAGCTTCCTAGAGGCGAGAAGGGGAGGAGGAGCGTTGTAGGGATGGAGTGGCCTAATACACGATAGGGATGTATTGAAGTGGGAAGGGTTGTGGATGATAGGAACGAGAAATGAAATCCGAGTTTTTGATGATCCTTGGTTATACCCGAAGGCGGGCCTTAGGGTGAGTGCTAGACCTAGGGATCTACTTATGGAGAACTGAAGGTGTGTGACTTGATACAATCCGACAAGCGATGGGATGCGAATATCCTTCGGGATATTGTAAACCAAGAGGATGCTGAATATATTCTCAACATACCAATTCCTAACGAAGGAGGGAGAGATCGCTAGATTTGGCCACACACCAAGGACGGAGCTCCACAAGCTCAGTCAGTTTACCATAAGCTGCAGGAAAGAGATGATCAACAAATGGGGGAGGAGCAGCATCGACATAGCCGAAGGGATGTGGATGATATGAACGAGAGAGGAAATCCGAGTTTTTGATGATACTTGGTTATACCCGAAAGCGATCTTTCGGGTAAGTGCTGGACCTAGGGACGCTACTGATAGAGAACTGAAGGTGTGACTTGATACAATCCGATAGGCGATAAGATGCAAATATCGTTCGGGATAATGTGAACCAAGAGGATGCTAAATATATTCTCAACATCCTAATTCCGAACGCACGAGGAAGAGATCACTAGATTTGACCACACATCAATGACGGAGCTCCACAAGCTCGGTCAGTTTACCGTAAGCTGTGGGAAAGAGATGATCCACAAATGGGGGAGGAACAACATCGACATAGCCCCATCTAGAGGGACATATGGGCAACAAATACAATGCCTAATGTGAAGAACTTCCTGTGGCGCCTGGCTGCAAATGCCATAGTCGTAAAGCGGAATTTGGCACGCTAAGGTATGCCCGTAGTAACTAGCTGCCCAGTTTGCGGTGGAGTAGAATCCAGGGAGCACATGATCCTCAAGTGTAGTTGGACAGAACTAGTATGGTTTGGTATCATGTGCATAAGAGTTGACAAAACAAACCAAATGAATGTGGTCAATGACTCGAATCAAGGAGAACGGAACCGGGAAGCCAAAGAGCGACATGGGAGACACGATGGACCCTATGTCTTCTCACATGCTGGCACATATGGAAGAAAAGGTGCAAGACTGCATTCGAAGCCAAGCAACACAACCCAACGACTATTGTTATGGAAATCAAACATGGCTACGAGGAGTACAGGAACAGTGGCCGAAGTTAGCAACCTGCACAAGCTGATTGACCAAACCAAAAATGGGAGAAACCGAATGTGAATACGATTAAGATCAACTGCGACAGTTCATGTGACTATTTATTTAAATAAAGCGCAAAATAAAAAAACTAGCTAGGTACACAAGTCGACAGAATTATTGTAGGGGATGCATGCATGTGGGGACCCTTCTTTTATTAGTGGAGATTGGTGAAAATAAAGCAAGCTTGCATGAAAGAAAGACAACTTTTCGTAAAAGCTTCATCTGTGTTACTGCTCTACATCATAAATCAATCTCCCTTTCAATGATTTCATAACATCGAAATAGCATAAGTTGCGATCTACGTGAAGAAAGAAAATTAGAAGACCCCACTTACAATTTATCATTATATATATTCTTATTAAAACTCGTAACTGAGAAAAGAGTTAATAGGTTTAATACACTTATAAATTTGATTAATGTGATTAGATGATATCTGTATATTGTCTAATGCATTCTTATTTTTCAGGAAAATAGAAGAAAATTATAATATATATATATATATACGTATATGAAAAAGATAGAAAAAATAATATGTTTAATTAAATTTCTATAAATTATATAAAACAAATTAAATATTTATTTTAAAAAAATGAAAGACAAGAAGAAAAAAAACTGAGTCAATATTGACCTTGAATGGTAGCATTTACATTTTCCATAGTAATTTATTGGAATTACTAAAGTCCATTCTAAATTTGAGTTATAATTTTTGAGCTTATCCAAGTGTCTTGACCATGTAAAAAGCTTAAGTTCTGATAAGTTTGATGTGATTAAATGACTCTTTCGAGCCGCAAATGAAAGTCGTTTGAGGTTTGAAAGATGTGTGATTACTTACTTGATTAAGTTAGGAATATGGTCTCTCAAACAAATGGGGTTCGTTCCGGCTTTGATTTAACTTGATAAAGCTATTAAATGAAGGTCAAGTAAGATCGACTCATACTTTTTTTTTGTGGAAGCAAACGGTCTCAATCTCGGTCCTCCACTAATAAGGCCCGAAATATTGGGCTCGGTTTATTTTCTCAACAAAGTTTGATCCGTCCCGCCCGAGCTTACCCCCTAATATAGTGTATAATTAGTTCGATGGTAAAGTTCGACTAAGCAACATCCTTAGGCAAATCAATAATAAATTGTAGTTGTGAAACTCATTCTTTTTTTGGGGGGCCAAACAAATCATATTTATACATTTAACACATGTTAGTTACATCCGTATCCGAGATCAAAATTGTGAGTAGTTGTTGAGGTGGCATCGAGACCCAATTTAATGGGCATCGCAATTCCCTCGAGTGTTTGGCTACCCAATCAGCTGCCCGGTTCGCTTCAAGTCAAACAAAATCCATTTTATCGAATTACAAAAGCTTGTCGCCTATCTAATGTTGCCCAAAATATTGTTGATCCTCCAATCCTGTTCTTCATCTGGCTTCAACAATTGTTTGATCAAAACTTTCGAGTCCGACTCGACTATTACCTACATCCAATTATGTCATCTGGCGAGGTTGACACCTTGGACAGCTTGTGCTTCCACATTTATCACGTTTATGTCGGTTCCCCTCCAGTGGCACCCTTCGATCAACGCCCCTGTGTGATCCCGCGCCACAACTCTGGTCCCTCCCATCATGTCTCGTCCGTTCCACGCCCCATCGCAGCTCACTTTAATTACACCTCTTAGGGGTTTCGTCCACTTTGTTTCTGCAGTGCTGGCCTTCGCTCCTTATGCATATGCTGTAGATGTTGGTGCCAAGTTTCAGTTGCCAGCCTCATGCCCTTCTCCATTACCACCATAGGTTCGGGTTGTTCTCCTTTGTTCTTGGCCTCGCACCTGCCTTTCCATATCTCCCAGCCTAGTGACACCATCCACGTCTTGGTCTTCTCCCCTTCTCCCCCTACTCCTCGCCATCTCATCCACTTCCATCAACCACTCCACCCATGTTGGTTCGTGGTTCGGTTCCCTTCCAATACCCATACCCCTGAACCACACAGCTAGAGTCCAACCACACTTTAACATGGCATGATCAATTGTTTCGGCTTGTCCACAGAAATGGCAGTTAGGGTCGATAAGGATACCTCGTTTGTGTAGTTCCTCAGCTACCGGTAGTGTCTTGGCACAGCTCCTCCACAGAAACTGCTTCACTTTGGGGATCGCTGCACCTCGCCACACTGCCCTCCATGTCCTTGGCCGGAACGCAGTCGATGAAGATGGATCATTGCGCAGTTCTGCTTGTTTCTCCTCCATCAACTTCTTGTATACCATCCGTAGTTGTGTGTCTCCCCGTGTTGTTGTTGGCCATACCAGCCTATCCTTCGGCCTCATCCTGTGCAGCTGGCTTGCCTCTATACATTGAGACTCTTCCTCCGTGATTTGGTCTCTAAGTCCCACCAGGTTCCACCTCGGCCCAGTACCGTCAATGAGGTCTGCAACCCTCATCGCTGGGTCTATGTCTTGGCTCGTCTGGTCCGTGAGTCTTTGGTCGTCTAGGCCTGATATCCACTTGTCACCCGATACTTGAACCGATTCCCCGTTGCCTATTTGCCACACTCCTTCCCTAGCTAGGACCTGTCGGCCCTCCAAAATGCTCGACCACGCCCACGATGGTCGTTGTCCCTTCCGTGCTCCTAGAAACGTTGTGTTGGGGAAGTATATGCCTTTCATTATCTGTCCCCACATGCTGTCTGGTTCGTTTTGCAGTCTCTAGGCTGTTTTTGTAAGCATAACTCTATTGAATGTATGGATATCCCTGAAGCCCATCCCCCCTTCGTCTTTAGGCCTAGCCATTTGCTCTCATTTCCACCAGTGCATTCGTCGTTCAGTTCCTCTAGCTCCCCACCAGAACCGTGCGGTGAGTGTTTCTATCTCCCGGCACCAGGTCTTAGGCAGCTTAAACAGCGTCATGGCATATGTCAGTATTGTCGTGACTACTGCTTTTATCATTGTCTCTCGGCCTGCCTCTTAAGAACAAGTTTTTCCAGCTATTGAGTTTATGTATAACTCTATCTTTCACGTACCTTAGCGCCTCTTTATTGGATCGCCCCCACTGGGTTGGGAGTCCGATGTATTTCCCTGCATCGTTAACCTCTTTGATCCCTAGGATACTCTCAATCCTTTTCCTGGTTGTCACCTCTGTTGTCTTGCCGAAGTAGACACATGGCTTCGCCAAATTGATGCTCTGCCCCGATGTTGCTCTGTACGTGCTGACCGGCTCTGTTAGAGCCGTTGTGCTTCGGTCGTTTGCCTTGATGAATATCAGTAAGTCATTCGCGAAGAAGAGATGGTGTATCATCAGACAGTTTCTTGTTATCCTGATTCCCTCCATCTCCCCCCGCTCCATCGCCTTGGTGATGTTCCTGGATAACACATCCGCAACTAAAATAAAGAGGTACGGTGAGAGTGGGTCACCTTGCCTTATACCTCTTGTTGGTCGAAACCTCAATGTCTTCTTCCCGTTTACGACCACACTATACTGGAACTTGATCACGCATTCCTTGATCCAGGCTACCCACTTGGTGTCAAAACCAAGTTTCCTCAGTGTCGCGAATAGGCACTCTCACTCGATCCGTTCGTAGGCCTTGTTCATATCCAGCTTTAAAGCGCACTCATCTCGCCTTGTCTTCCCCTTTCTTCTCAGGTGGTAGAAGGCCGCGTGTGCGACAAGAATATTGCCGTGGATTAGCCTGTCAGCAACAAAGCACTTTGGTGTGGTGTGACAAGTTTGGGTAAGATGGTCTTAAGCCAGTTAGCAATCACTATAGATATAATTTTGTAGCTAAAATTGCAAAGGCTTATTGGTCGGAAATATGTTGTGTATGTGGGGTGTGGCACTTTGGGGATCATAATAATATCAGTGTATGTAAAACCAGGAAGAAGATTACCCGTTTCAAAGAAGGCCCGGACCTCACGGATTACATCAGCTCCGACCACCTCCCAATACCTTTGATAGAACAATCCTGGAAAGTCGTCAGGCCCTGGTGCATTAGCCCCTCCCAAGCTAAACACCACATTTTTTATCTCATCCCTCCCTATCGTGTCTGTCAACCTTCTGTTGTCCCTCTCAGTGACCATTCGCGGTGTGTCCCGCAGAACTTCATCAGATTGACTCGTTCCCTTCCTCGCATAGAGGTGTCAGTAGTATTTCTCACATTCGTCCATTATGTCCAGTTCCGTCTCTAGCCATGTTCCATCCTCCTTTTGTAGTCGAAGGATCTTATTCTTCCTCCTTCTCTCGACTGTCGTTTGATGAAAAAATTTCTTGTTGTGGTCGCCTTCCCCTAGCCACGCTACTCTCGACCTCTGACGCCAGTACGTCTCCTCGCGTTTCCATAGCTCAGTTAGTTTTGCTTTTATATGTTGCTCCTCCTGTTTTATATACCCCGAGTTGTCGCGGCTTTGTAGCTCCTCCAACTGCCTTGTCAACATTTCGATCTTCCTCTTCGTGTGGCCGAAGGTTTCTCGACCCCATTGTTGTGAAACTCATTCGGTTAGGTAAGTTTACTTACTATTTCAATAGAATAACTATATTTTTCATATGAAATTTCTTCATAAAAATATATGGAAAAAAAACGTACAAGTGAAAAACTTTCATGAGTTCATATAAAAAAAAGTCAATTTAAATCTAAAATCTAAAAATTACACATTGAAAACCAAATGAACATTAATTGTTGAAAACTAATGTAAGAGTCTCATCTTTGTTTAATGAATGATAGGATCAAGTGGTACTCGATAAATATGTAGGAAGACTCATATTGTATTAACTACTAATTAATATTATATATATATATATATATATATATATATATATTATACTTTTTGTCCGATCTCCATGATCTTTAAAATCTCAAGACATAACCGGACCAAAAATTTGAAATAAAAAAATATATGTAAACCGAACTGTATATTTTCAGCATTGTTCTTATCATTGTTTTTGGATCAATCGATTTTTCATCACCTTTTAATAAACTGTTCATATTCACATGGCTTAGTCGTAAGAGAGATTTTTATCTCTGTAGCATTTCCTTGCGTGACCACATTAATCAGTAATTGAAATCCAAATTTACAATGCTTGTATATATTTGTAAATTTTTTTAAGGTACACGCTTACATGAATGGAAACATATAAAGATCTATTTCGGTTAGTTTACGGGGCCTTGGCTATCATATTGATACATCATATGAAAACAATGTCTGGACAGTTGTCTTCAGGAATGTTTCGTCACCTTAAATCTCGCTCAAAAAGTTAAAGGGAGTGGAGAAATGGTGGATTATCCTTATGTTTGACCTAAGATATGGATTACATGTTTCACTTTTGTTTTGGTGATTATGCACCCATATGTTTAGAACATCTTATTATTGCTCCTTTTTATTTTAGAATTGGATGAAAAATGTTACAACTCTCAAAAATTCAGTAATGCTAAAAAAAAGATCCTCAAATGCTAACATATGGTGGTTTAACAGATATATATATATATTTAAAATGATAATATTAATATTATACACATTATTAATTCTCCCAAGTTTTATTAAATATTGTTTCTATTATGTTATCTTATATATATACAGTGTACTACCATTATGTTACATACATCATTTACATAATGTCGTGTATATATCAAATCTTACCAAAAATCTTTGTCTTTATGTTTGTGCCTTTCTTCCTGGAGTAAGTGAAGGCAACCATTAGTAATTTAGTAAACATAATAATTTCAATATTAAATCATTGATTGACTATATATAAACATAGCTTTCAACAATCAAGGAGTGGCAAAGATCACGATCAAATAACCTAATTAATTTAAAAATTAATAAATGTTTGATATATTTTATTATCCTATACAGAAATTGATGTTCTAGTAATCATTTCACGTGAAGCATGTCGACTAGGATGTCACATTAAACTAAATAAATCCAATTAAGTTCAGAGAGCGATATATGTACATCTCACATTTTCATTCTCCTTAGCGCGCAAAACCCTACTGTTAATTACATTCAACGAACTTAGCATTAAAAATACGTTTTCTTCATTTAAGTTTTCATTATTTTATGAAAAAAAAAAATATTTCATTATTTTTTTTTTCATATTCTAATTATGCTTGTAGCTTATGTCGATGGAACGCTAGAGATAATAAATAAAGTAAACAAAGTTGTGTTTTGAATCATATTAGTAGTATGTATATTCATAGGGGAAATATCATATTGTCTTGTAATATTCTGTTAGATTTCAAGTTCTCTCATTAAACTTTAAATCGTAAAATATCATTCCCCCGTATTTGGAAATTATAAAAATATATCAGAAACTTTCAAAAATAATATAGCAGTTTACCCCTTTTAAAGGTTTTCCATATTTTTTCAACATTAATTTTTATTATGCCATCATTTAGATGTGTGAATTTGATATGAAGTAAAAAAAAATGATTTTAAAATATTTTAATATTATATTTATATCAATCCAATATATTTTGTTATTATAATTCATTTTTTGATATCCCTAAATGTGTGCACTATCATTTTTCTAGAGAAACTTTTATGCAATTAATTTCATCATACAATAATATTATATTTTATAAAAAAAAACACAATTATATATACATATTTATGATTTTAATATGTAAATTTACATTTATAAAATTCAAAATGTAATTTTTTTTATAAAATTTCATAAAAATATTAATTTAATATTGTTATGTACATTTACGATCGTAACTGAAATAAAATTTATATCTAAGAATTAAAGGTAATAATGTTAAAAAATAATGTGTATACAAATATATATATATATATTAGATTGAAGTGCCTGATCATTCTGCAATCAAAAGTCGGCGTTTCAGCATAATTAATGTCGTAATTCAATTATTTATCGAGTTTATGTTGATGATAACGAAAATAGTATATTTTTCATTTTAGGGCTTATGATACACCTATTAATCCAAAAATTATTAATTTTGCACATTTTCCAAATTGGATTAAAGTATGTAGATAATTTAATTATGACATTGATGATGCAAATATCATCGAATTTTGATTTTCAAAATAACCACATGCGTCAGTCAAAGTTGGTCAATTCTCAACCAAATATTTGGATCAGAACTTTGATCAACATGTATAGTTATCCCTTAAGTCCAAACTCAACATCGTTTTCGATGTTAGGATCACAGCTCAATAATATAATTGCTCTAAAAAGTTAGTAATTCTATTTTTTTATTCATTTGTACGCTAAACCCTAAATTTAGAAATGTGCTACTTTTATATCATCTAAAAAAATTACCGTATACATAATTGAAATTTGACCATAATGTCTTAAACATTGTTGAATTTTGATTTTTGGGATAATAACACATGCTAGTTTAAGTTGTTAAATTTTTGGTAAAATATTTGGATCTTAAATTTAATTAGCGATGATCGTTTAGCACGTTAGAATCACATTTTATTATTTGTTTATTTTACTTTTTGGATTATTTAGATATTCAAAAATTAGTATATTTTAAATTTTAAATTCATAGGCAATCCAGATTCCACATACATTGATTACTAATTTTAGGAGGGAAAGTTTCCGGTGAAGGATCCTGCGAACCCTTAAACTTTTACTTAAAATAATTAGCTTGCTTCGTTCGTAAGGTTTATACTCCAGACGTGCCACAATTCTCTGTGAAGCATTTCTGAATTTCCCATAACTTTACATATTATAATTTTCGCTCCTTTTAAAATTTAAAGAGTTTCTGTAAAGTAAAATAATATTAATATATAGATGGCTATATATATGATAATGAAAAAGAAGGGGTCAAGAGTAGAAAAAGTAGAAGTTGTGTTATTTAATCAAAGAGGGACAGCTATTGCTTTACTTTGAACAGAGTGGAATCACAATGGTAGTGGTAGTGGGCAAAATTGAATGAGGCTATAAAAAACGTTAAGAAAATCTGTGGATTCCAAAAGCGGATACACTGAACCATCCACTATAACCATCGGTATAATATGTTTATATGGATATGGACATTCCAAAAGATTCATGGACATGGACATGTATTTTATTTTATTTTATTTTTTATTTTATTTTTTTCTTGAACTCCAAATTTGAAAATTCAGTTTTATCAATCAACATGATGATCCTCTATAATTTATTTAATTGGTAAATTAAATTACGATCGTTACGAGTGAAAGAATGATCGTTACGAGTGAATGAAGTTCAAATTTCACTAAAAAAAGTCACATTATAAAATGCTTTATCTCAACTCTCAGGATCCAACACAAAAAAATATAATAAATGTACAGTCTCTCTAAGCATGTCTAAATCAAGTAGTGAAGTGGCATTCAGTTTTAAGAGGCCATGGGAAGTTTAAATTTCATAATATTAACAACTTTAAAATTAATTATTGTAATACTGTATAGCAGTTCAGTGTTTCATCCCTCATTTAGAGGTCTCGGGTTTAAGTTTAGGGAATGAAAAGATATTCCTGGTCAACATGGTTTATTGTGTGAATAAATATTATTTTAGATATATGGAGCAATGTTAAAGGTTGTGTGAATAAATATTATTTTAGATATATGGAGCAATGTTAAAGGTATAGTCCTCCCTATTAAACCCTTACAACACCTTATGCGAAATAAAAACTAACTTTAACCTTTAAATTTTGATAAATTATTTTTGTATTAGAAAAAAAACAACAGTCTAGTATATGCTTGAACACCCATTCGATTACGCTACCACAGTACATCAAAACTTTGAATTTAGCAAGAGATTTAAACCCTTATGTAGCATTCTATCATATACAGGATTTAAACATCTGAAAAAAAAATCATTTGGGGGGTTTGGACGTTTTATTACTAGAACATAATATTATGAACCAGACAATTTCCTAACAGCTCGAAGGGTAGTAGATGTCTTGTACAATTTTATATGGAAGATCATGATATATACATCCAATCATTGCTTCCTCAATTGTCTGTAGAACTTGGCTATAAACTCTTCAGCAGCTTTATCAACATAATCATCTTCATCATCATCATTCTTCAGTGGGAACGGTGAGTCCGTTATCCTGAGCTGCCTTGCCATCGGTGTCCTTCCAAACCCTGGCAGCATTGGAGATGCCATCATTGTTCCATCCAAATGATTGTTATTCTCCAACATCTCAATTACAGTTTGGCAGTCGAAGCTGAACTGGGTCAGGTCATCCTCATGTGTCTCCGGCACATGAGTGCACCCGAAGAGCAGATTATGGAAGTGGCTGTTGCCGCTGCTCTTTCGTGGCTTCCAAGGGAGATGGAGTCGGGTAGAGTAGTTGTGTGCGGGTGTGTTGCTGCAGCTGAATTCATATTCATGAGGACCCGGAATGACTGAGGAAGGAGGCAGATGGTGGCTTCTTCTTCCTGAGGAACTTGCGTGGGTATGGTGGTGGGAGATGAGGTTCTCGATGGCGGCCTTACCTGCGATTTTGCCACGCTTTAGCATCATGTTGAGATCCACCATGAGCTTCTTCTTGCATATACCTTTCCTTAGCATGAAGAACACCACCCTCACCATATGCCATGCCCTCTTGCTTATTGCTAACGGCATGTTATTCTCCATAATTTCTCTCGTCCTCTTTAATTAGTGGCTTAAAGGGTTGAGATGAGTAGAGAAGAGGGAGATCGGGGGAGATTTATATAGGGAGAGACACAAGAACGTACCGTCCAATAGGAGAAAAGATATTTACTTTATTAACATCTTTTTAAATGGTGCAATAATAATTAGGTTTCAATAATTGGTTCTTCATCCAATCCAAATCCAAACTATAAAAAAGCAAAGTGTAGACGTGTCAGTACTGTAGGCGTTGGAGCTTGGAGGGTTCTTTAGGAACATCCTTGGAGTACAGTTCCTTGAACAATCCGTATAAACCATTAAACTATAATATAGAATTTGAAAAGGTGTAAGGGGAAATGACTGTTTTAACCTTATATATGCATTTTATATTCTAATTAAGCTTCATGACGAAGGAAAATGGTCTAGGAATTCAAGTTGGATAAGTATTTAGGGTTTAGTTAGCTTGTTTACTTGGAATCGGAATTAATCAACAAATTTGAGCAGTGGTGATGATGACGATCTAGAGTTTGGATGCAACAACCGGGCCTTATTTAGCACATGCCACATTTCTTGTTGTGCCTTCTGCAAAATAAAGGAGAGGTTACCAAACGAACAGGAAAAGATACACCATTGATGGAATGAAATGGGAAATGTCAGCAACTTCAAGTCAAAGAAAAGGATTAGGTTATGAACTGTTTTGTTTGTGTATATAAAAAATATTTTTTAAAAATACTTTTAAAAAAGTTAATCATATAATCAGACGTGATGTGTGAAATGTTTATTACTTATATTGTATATATTATGTTTGTGCTTTCATAAACAAATTACTTTAATAAATGCTAATATTAATTTATATAAATTTGGTTGAACGAGTCACATAATGTTGAGTCTCATCTCGCCCTCTATCATAGACACTTCTAAAGTTTTAAAATGTAGTAAAGTGTAGTTTTTTTGGTCACTAATAGATGCTTGATTCATTATGATGAAATAGGTGTTTCAATGTCATTACAATCACTACGCAAAATGTTACTAAGTAGAAGTGGGGATATCTCGACCCAATTACTTAAACGCACTCCCAATCTGGCTTGTTTCACGATCCAATTTTCCCCTTCATTCGCGGATCGTCTAACATTCTTCCACTCGATCGATTCGTACCTCTAGTTGACTCTTTAATGTTCTCGCATATCGTCTCGATTCTCCAATGATGTACCTTGTTGTTTAGATGGTTTATGACCACCTCCGAATTCGATTCCATGACTAGTTTTTTCCATCCTTTCTCAATTGCCAATTTCATCACGAGCATGATGGTGTATGCTTCCAATGCCGTGGCATCCGGTCCTCGTGTCGTCCTGTTTGCCCCTCCTATCATTCGGCCATCCTCATCCCTCGATATTACCCTGATCCCTCCTATCTTGGTTCGGTTGCACCATGACACATCGCAAGAAATCTTAATCTCACCCGGATTTGGAGTCTCCCATCGTTCGGTCTCCCTCGTGCGCGGCTGTCCTTGCATTACGTTCGGTTCGGCTTGGGTCTCTCCATGGGTGTGCCTCACCTCCTCTATTATCATCATCGGGTTCAACATTTTCCCATCGAAGATCGCTCGACATCTCACTTTCCAAATTGTCCAACATATTACCATGCACAACCTCCACCTTGTTTGTTGATCCCTCCTCGTCATACCAACTTCTTCTTTCCGTTCCTGAACCCACTCTTCAAATTGGTGGTTGTTGTGATGATTCGGCCCAAGACCTGGTAGTCTGGCCCATACCCCTTCCGTCCACTTACACTTATACAACATATGTTCTCGATCCTCATCAATTCCACATATCATACAATTTACTGACACATTCATCCCTCTTCTTTGGAGGTTTTTCATTAATGGTAATGAGTTTGAGTGGAGACGCCACATGAAATGCTTCACTTTGGGTAGTGTGTTGCATTTCCATATAGCTTGCCACCCTACTTCCGTGTCTTCTTTGGCGGTGTTGCTAATCCTTGTTTGGGTCAAACGATGGTACGCTGATCAAACGATGGTACGCTGATCAAACCGTCACACTCCCATCATTCGTGTGTGGCCAGATCAGTCGATCCACCCCTCCATGTCTCGGCATCTGTACCTGTAATATCTGCGGCACCACTCGTGGTTCAACAATGGTTCAGATCAGCTCCAAATTCCAGGTTCGGTCTTGGTTCAATAGCTAGACCACCATGATGTCCCAGTTCACCTCGCATTCCGGTCGGATACCAATCTTGTATCCTTCAATCGTGTCAACCCATGGGTCCCCAAACGCTCAGATTGTTCGTCCGTTCCCAATCCTCCATAAGCCCTTGATCAAGAGTCGATCCCGCCCGCTCAATAGGCTTGCCCATCCCCATGAGGATCTCCCCCTTGTTTGTCGTGGTGAAGTCTCTCCTGGGGTAGTATATCCCTCGCATCACTCGGACCCATAATGCATTGGGTTTAGCGGTTAGTCACCCGACCATTTTCACGAGAAGCGCCATGTTGAAAGTCTCCAACTCTCTAAATCCCAACCCGCCTCTTAGCTTGTTCTTTGTGAGGACATCCCATCTCCTCCAATGTATATTTCTACCTTCATTGGTTTGTCCCCACCAAAAGTCTGCAATCATCGAGTTCACTTCTGCACACTAGGTTTTTGGAAGCTTGAACATAGTCATCACATATGTCGGGATCGTTGTTATCACTGATTTGATTAACACTTCCTTCCACGCTTGGTTTAGTGTCTTTACTTTCCACCCACTGATCTTAATGTTCCTGATTCTTTCTTTTAGATACCCCAGTGACGCCTTCTTTGATCTCCCCCACACTGCCGATATGCCCACTATTTCCCTGGATCCTTTGTGCTCGCTATTTGTAGGGCCTCTTCTATTTCCCCACATCTGCTCATATCTGTTCCCCTATTGAACGTAAGTGTCGATTTCGCCCCATTGATGCGTTGTCCCGATACCTTACAGTACTGCATGATGATGTCCTTTAGTCTCCTTGCATTCGCTACCGTTCCTTGGAGGAAAAATAGAGAGTCATCCACAAAGAATAAATGGTGTAGTTCCGGGCATCCCCTCCCCAGGGTTACCCCTTAAGCTTTTTTTCCTGGATGTCTCTCTCAATCATTCTTGAAAACACATCCGCTAACAATATAAATAAGTAAGGTGATAGAGGATCTCCCTATCTGATTCCTCGTGTTGGTGTAATGGTGGTGGTCCGCTCCCCGTTTACTAGCACCCTGTATGTCGATGTGGTTATGCACGCTTCCATCCACGTGATCCATTTGGGACTGAAACCTCACTTTTCCAGGCTTCGTAGCAAAAAGCCCCAATCCACTCGGTCATAGGCTTTCTGCATGTCGAGCTTCAAAGCACACTCCACCCTATGCGGTTTTCCCCTGCACTCCAGGTAATGGAATACTTCATGGGCCACCATGATGTTGTCGTGTATAAGTCATCCTGCTACAAAAGCACTCTGGAAAGGGGTGATAAGATATGATAGATAAGTTTTCAACCTATTAACCAGTACTTTCGATATCACATTATACACAAAGTTACACAAGCTTATGGGCCTAAACTCGGATGCATATATCAGATTGGACACTTTTGGGATAAGGGTTATATATGTTTGGTTAAGTGAAGTAGGAAAAGTATCTGTTTCGAGGAAGGCTCTGAATGCGGTGAAGACATCTGAGCCCACAGTGTCCCAATTCCTTTGATATAATAATCCCGGAAAACCATCTAGCCCCGGCGCCTTTGACCCCCAAGTTGGAACACCGCATCTCTCATCTCTTCAACTATCACTACCCTTGTTAAATTTGTATTCATCACCTCGCTTATCTGATGGGGTAGGCTCTCCAACACACCTTGTTCAATTCTGGATACTCTGTTGTGAATGCCTTCTCATAGTGCCCCCGGACCTCTTTCATAATATCGCGTCTCCTTGTGAGCCATTCGCCCGCCTCCCCCCTCAGGCGGGTTAGTCTATTCCTTCTTCTCCGGGAATTTGTTGTCATGTGGAAAAATGTCATGTTTCGATCCCCTTGGGTGAGTCATTTGACCCTCGACCTTTGTTTCCAGTATAGCTCCTCCCGTTTCCAGAGCTCAGTTATCTGTTTATTGAGTTCTATTTCCTCCTCTTGTGTCCCTTGGTTGGGTTGTGCCCTACCAATCTCCTGGAGACGTTTTTTCGCCCTTCCCATTTTGACCATATTGTTCCTGAACCTGCTTTTACTCCACTCCATGAGCTGCCTCCTACAATTTCCTAGTCTCAACCATAATATGTTCCGGTTCAGCCGTGTATCTGGGTCCTCCTTCCACGCCGATCGGAGGAATTCCTTACATTCCGGGTCTTCAAGCCACATTTCTTCAAACCGAAACTTCCTTTGTCCTCTATAAGGTTCCCTCCATTTTGATATGACCATTGGTGTATGGTTCGATCATATTGCCATCTTGTTTACGCACTCGGCATCCGGATATTGAATTGCCCACCTTGAGTTGATGAGTACTCTATCCAACCTTTCATACACCTGCTCCGTCCCCCTTCTATTATTGCACCAGGTATATCTTTGTCCTTTTGCCCCCATATCCTCCATTCGTATGTATTTAACAAACCGATTGAAGGCATCAAGTTGCCTTTGTGATTTTACGTGGCCGCCTTCCTTCTCATGTTGGTACATAATCTCATTAAAATCACATCGACAACACCATGCCCCGTTCAAAATAAACGTTCGTACATGATTACCACATGTGACACTTAACGGGTATAATTAACGTTTGGTCCAATTATCAACAAATTCAAACATACGTGTGTCATAACATACGCAAAAAAACATATGGGTCCAATTACAAAATAATAAATAATAAACATCCGGGTGCATTTACCTACTTTTTCCTATATTTAACTTCATCGACTTAAAAGTCAACAATTCAAAAATAATGTGAGATTACAAGTATTTGTATTTTATATTCGTATGCATTTTATTAGAATTACTCTAAAACTATATGTCTATAAAATTATTAGAATTAGTCTAAAACTCTAAAATTATTAGAGCGGCTCTTTTGCGTTTGGGCCGGCAATTATCACGGCTGAATTGAAATTGAGCTGTGATAATTGTCCCGACGCTTAATATTACGGCTCAAATGAATTTGAGACGTGATAAATTAATTCAACCGTTAAAAATACCATTTTTGGCCGGTAAACACCATCTCTCCCGTAGTGCTAAAATAATAATTAAAAAAGTAATATCTTTTGTATTTATATATATTGGAATATACATGCTCCCTAACGTGTTATATCAACTTGCCACTCTAATTGTCCATCTTCTATATAGTAAGGGTTTAATTGTCCCCTTCGATGCATTTTCTAAAAATTGAAAAATAACATTAGATTAAAAAAAATGAATTTAATGTTGTAAATACTGTTTGAGTTTAAACTTTACCAATGATCATACAACGGTTAAAATTAAGGTCCGAGGATTTTGAATTAAACACTTGAATCTCAACTTTGATTGGTATTAATTATATGTACTAGAAATTTGAAATTTTAAACTTAACCTTACCGATGGTATTACGTACCTTAACTCCGTTTCCAAATTTAAATTAATAATTAAATTATATAAGTATTCAAAACTAAACCAAAAAAGATAGAATACGTAAATATTTTACCGCTCAACTCTACGCTCATTCAATATTTTTTGTTGACTTGGATGAAATCTTTGATAAGGGTCTAATTTTTGTTTGATGAATTCTGACGTTGGGTTCAGCACTATCGATAACATTAACAATTTTCAGATGAAGAGACAGACGTCGATGAAAAAACTGGGTTCGTAGTGTTTATAAACTGAGATCGATCGTCATTTCAAAGGCCCATTTTATAAGAATCAATAATTTAGAAATGATTTTCAGATTTTAAAAAACATGTATTCATTGTTTACACGTTTTATAAGCTTTTTTTTTTACTATTTTTATCATGTATATATATTCTTTATTTATATTGAATATGATATTATATATTTAGGTGGCGCAAACTTAATTACATGAGTCAAATTTAGGGATTTGCTAGAGTTATTAACCCTAAACAATAATTAATAATGGGAATAAGACAACAATTCATCAAGATGAGGAGCACGTTCGTCCAACGTAGAACGTTCGAAGAATCAGAGCTTGTGTTAAGTGTTTTTTAAAATGTTTTGAACGCACGAATTTGAGCTTTTGTCTTCAGTAGTTGCTTGAGGCCGTTCTTAAATCCAAAATCATTATCAGTGCAGGTGATGCGGAACTTGCAGGGTCATATATTATCTCTAGTTAGAGTTCTGAAATAACATACCTTTCAAACTCGATCACAATCCTAGGTTAGGTCTAGTTCTCTGTAGAAGGGTATTATTTAGGTTTCGGCAAAACAAACGTTCAGTCATACCGAACCGTACCACACATGTGAACTATAACTTTTTTAAATTGGTTTGTTTAAATCAATTCTAAAGTGGTATGGGTTGCGTATGGATAGTGACAGATCAATACGGGTAAGGTATCAAAGATCCAATAACTTTTCAAAGGGGTAAAACTCAAATAATTCATAACTAGGCCGGACCACATTAAGAGTAAACTGACACCCACAAAGTAGTCCAATACCGAACTCAAAACTAAAGTGGACGCCAAAGCCCTTACAGTAAGGTCACCATCGGCCAAGGCCAATCCTCCTACTGCTTGCCTAGAGAGTCAAACCTCTCAACTCCGGTCCCACAACCGACACTGAATATACAACCACGATATTCTGCGTATATTGGGCACATATTCTATAAAGATTACATAAGTCAGTTACATTATTACGTGATAATCGTAATATTTTGCTATCATTATCTGCAATGACACAATATTTACAGATATATTCGAATGTCTAAAACGGTTTGATCTTCTATCCCTATAAATACTATTGTTTTACATATGTTGCATTACGTTTTGAGTTCATACACACAGTATACTCATTTAAGCATCGAAGTGGGACTCAGAGGAACTCCCTCTGTTACGTTCCCCTTCTTGCAGGTCCATCTGAGCTCTGGCGCAAGCGTGCGGTTATCAACTAATTGGCATCCAGATCATTGTCAAGTCATCATTCAGCCAGCACTTGGGAAATTTAGGCTTGTTCATGAACCGGTTCGACCCCGAACCGGTTCTGAACTGAACTGGTCTGGTTTGAAAAAAAACAGTACATTTTTCTGTTTCTAAAAAAACTGGTCTGGTTTAAGGAAAAAAGAACTGGTCTGGTTCGAACCGATTCAGAACCGGTTCGAACTGTTCTGGTCTGTTTTTTTAAATATCAATTTTGGTTCGGAAATATTCCAGTTCAAACCGAACCTAAACCGGATGAAAATTCTGTCCAACACTCTGAACCGTCTTAAAAAACACTGAACCAACTGAAAAACACTGAACCAGCTGAAAAAACACTGAACCGACTGAAAAATACATTGAACCGACTGAAAAACACATTGAACCGATTGAAAATCTGTTCCACAACCGACTAAAATCTTGTCCAACATCAACATACGAGAGTCCAATATATCTCTAGGTTTGGTTTATTGAAAACATATCTATTTTGGTTTAATTTCAGACCGGTTTAGTTAATTTTGCTTCAAACCGGTTCTAAAATTATATAGGTTTAAAGTGGTTTGATTGAAATTTAAGTATAAACCAGTATCAAAAACGAGTCGAGTCGAACCGGTTCGAACTGGATTTTTAGTACTATTTTGAACTGTTCTATTTGAAGGCAAAAAACACTGGTCTGGTTTTGGAACTAGTTCGGCCGAACCGGTTCGAACCAAACCAGTTCCAGACCAGACCAGACCAGTTCGCCCGAACCGGTTTATTTGGCCAAGCCTAGGGAAATTCGAGACCCAACAATATGATATTCTGGATGAAATATGGAATAGTTTGGTCGAACCATAAAAAACTGATTTATAATTGATAAACCATACCATTTTATGAACCACTTCTCAGATTATGTGTTAAAATTTATAAATTTGGAATATTTTATATTAGTTTTTGAACTGGCTCAAATGTTGTACATAAATTGCCAAAAAATGGAATGGATCGGATAAATGGGTCAAATCATACCTTACCGCATTTTAGGTAAGGTACTGTTCTTGAACCGGTTCGGAGCTTAGTATTTATCCTACAAACTCTGTGTCGCGGGAGTCTAGTATCATTTGCAGTGCAACCTAACTAGTTCAATCAAGTACTCATAAGCTCCTTGGCCTTACTTAAGTTCGGAAATGAATAATTCTCATTGAATTGAGCAAGAGTGAGTACGTATCTTTTATATAATAGATATTAGATAATTTCTTGCTTTTCAATGTGGAGACAATTTTTGTCACTAGCCCAACTAAGATTTAAATTTTCTGAATCCATATCTTTACTCAACTTTATATATATATATATATATATATATGTATAATTTAAATATTACGTCTTTCATTTATATAGAGTTCAAACACTTTTTTCTTCGATCTTAAATTCAGTAAAAGGTGCCACAAATCTCCAAGAAAGCACGTCCGAGTTTTACATGATCTCTTGGTTAATTAATTTTCCACGATAAGAGATGGTATCTCAAGCATGAATAAGTAAATAACACTTACTATATCGTAAGTCCAAAGAAAATTATAAACTATTTTGAATGGTCTGTCCCAAATTTAAGAACAAGTTGATTAATGAGTTTATAGTTAAATCAGGCCCAAATTTTTAAACTCAATTACTAATTGAACTCAGTCTGACATGATTTTACTAATTCAATACTAATTATATTATATGATTTTATTTTATTTTATTTGGGGAATTTGGTATTGTACTGGAACAATCAGTTACTTAAAATATCAGACAATGAGACTTTGTGGTGATTAAAATTACTTACTACTGTGTACGTAAGTATGTGATGATGTTTAAACTTTGAGACTTAGAGTATCAATTGGTTTTGTGATTTTATGAGAGTGAAATATGTATAATTTTGGGTTTGTTCATTTCAATTTTTTTTTGTAATTTCAATTATTAACCTAACTACTATTTTGTTTTTGTTTTAGGGTTAATTACCAAATAGGTACCCCAACTTTACATGTTTTGGTAAGTAGGTACCTAAACATTTTTTTGCCGCAAATAGGTTGCCCAATTTTGTGAAATTAGCAAATAGGTACCTACCGTTAATTTACCGTTAAGAATAAACGGAAAATAACGTGAGGAGCAAACAGGTACCTGGACTTGACATGGTTTGACAAAAAAGTATCTGAACTTACATGAATTAGCAAGTAGATACCTAAACCGATTTAAAAATTGGTTATGTCGAACCACTTTATTTTTATTTTTAAAAAAAAGTAGAGTTTATATACCAAACACATGCATGACTCAACTCTAGACGTTCTCGATGCATTAAGGAAGCATCGTGAACCCATCGCTCGGGTCCATCACCATCCCGACCTCATTGATCCCTATTATCCCCGGTCGGGAAAAGACCGCTCTCGACTTCGTTTACGTGATTGTCAATTTCGTTCGGGTATTTCCTTAGTTCATTCCCCATAAACCCTACTTAGATGCACCGAGAACGTCTGGAGTTGAGTCATACATGTGTTTGGTATATAAACCTTACCTTTTTTAAATAAAAAAAAAGTGGTTCGACCGAACCGGATTTTGAACTGGTTCAGGTATCTACTTGCTAATTAGTGTAAGTTCAGGTACCTATTTGCCAAAACATGTCAAGTTCAAGTACCTGTTTGCTCCTCACGTGATATTTTCCGTTTATTCTTAACGGTAGGTACCTATTTGCCAATTTCACAAAGTTGGGCAATCTATTTGCGGCAAAAAAAAGTTTAGGTACCTAGTTGCCAAATCATGTAAAGTGGGGGTACCTATTTGATAATTAACCATTTTTTAAATGTCCGACTATCCCAAGTTTGTCTCAAGTCACACAAGCTTGCCTCAAGTTTTTTTCCTTCTAGCTAGTGAATTCGGTTTTGATCCCAAGTTCGCACTAAGTATGATGATCTGTATGAAAGCGTAACTGATGATGATGTCTCTCAATGTTTCATAATGAATTTAAATTGATTTTTGTTTAACCAGAAAACGCCAGACTACTGGGGCTCAAGGTATTGTGCTACGAATTAACAGATCAATAAATTATAAAATTAGAAGAAAAGAAATTATCCTATAATCTAAAATGGTAGGTAGGATTATATTGTGTTTTGTATTAGTGAAAATATATGAATGAACGGATAAGATTTTATTGGATGATTTTGTTTTTATAATGTGACCAATTATTTAGTAAGCGTCTAAATTTAAAATTAATATATAGTTATAAATTAGAGATCGGATTGGATTATTAATCAACCGATACAATTAAGGAACTTCAATTATTATTAATTTTGTTATAACAATCGTGATCTAGCTAGACGACTTCAGCTTCACTATATATCTTTATTTGTCTAGAAAATAACGTTTTGAATTATTATTTTTATTTTCATAATTAATGCAAACACAGAGACTAACTTGTATGGGTTCCCCATTAAGTATGATAAAAAGATGATAAGTTTCCCTCTTGTAGGTATGCATGGCTACGATTGCTGGACATGACTTTTTCACGTTAGGTGTCAAAGCCATGCTCGTGAAGTTGAGAGCATCGTGAACGTGGAGTCTCTGTCTCTGTATCTCTGTAACCAGTTTATTTGGAAGCCCATGGTTTTAGGGTTTGTTGGAGACTCATTAAATACAATCAACTTACCTTCTCATCAATGCACTAGCAAACAGCAGTATATATATATATATATATATATATATATATATATATATATATATATATATATATACGAATGAATATATATAAAAGAAGTTCACAAGATAATTAATTACCATGCCTCGTTGAGAAAGTTTTTAGAAAACTCGTATATATTATTTACTTCAATATGTACAATCCATGCAATATGATTTCTTTCCTATGGTCTTTGTGATACACCAAGCTAGTGACTACATGAAGAAGGATCAAATGAGAAAAACTTATATATCCAATATTCTGAGAAAAATGGCGGCGACATGGATCAACCGAGATAATAGTAGGAACAACTTCGAAACAAGAAGGGTCAAAGAAAATACAGTTGAACTTCACAATCTTTCATTTCTTTACCCTCTAGGGCTAGAAGCTCCCTCATTAATGACACTGAATCACTTTATCAGTTGAAGCTCAAAAAGTTAAAGCGTCAAGTAGCAGTTGTCTGCTTCTCTGCCATGGCTTTCGTGTGAAAATGTAGCAGATTCACGGCTTGGTTCATGGGATCCTCGACGCCACACATATCAGAAACAACAATCTGGTCCATACAAAACCCTAGATAGTCTTTCAAAACTCTCGACTTTACTCGAAACAACGACTCCCTATCGCCTATAAATACGACTCTCTATTCATTAAGTTTCCTCACCAATAATAGTTCATCTTCAGTTCCACATTCGGTTTCTCAGTCGATAAAGTGTATTAGAGTTTGTAAGATTCCAAACATGGCACCTCATGGAGATGCTATTGTTTCCACATACTCTAGGCTCAACCCCCACAACAACAACGACAACCACAACAGCTGTGGTAATTTCTCGAAGCCTCCTAGGTTGTCCAGTGACAATCTGCAGCGGACCCGATCGGACATATCGTTCGAGCTTAGCCGAGCATCGGAGGCAATCGAAGAGATAGCAGCAGTAGCAGGAGAGCTTCCCCCTATCTCTGAGGTGGAAGACACCAAGTGTGAGTGCTGCAACATGAGCGAGGAGTGCACACCTGAATATATAGAACGTGTTCGTGCTAAATTCTCAGGCAAGTGGATTTGTGGTCTTTGCTCCGAGGCGGTGAAGGAGGAGGTTGGTAAGAATGGCGGGAAGAGTGAGGAAGCCCTAATCACTCATATGAAGGCTTGTGCAAGGTTCAAGAGCCTTAGGGCAAGCCCTCTGTTATTCCAAGCAGATGCGATGAGACAGATCTTGAAGAAGAGCACTGCTAGGGCCAAGTCCCTTAGCCCGAGAGATAAGGAACTCGGGCTCAAGGGTAAGCCCGGTGGGATCACTCGGAGTTCGAGCTGTATTCCTGCCATGATCACTCGGGAGATGAACGATCTTAAACTCGGTTAAACATCGATCCTTAGTCAGCTGTGTATTGATCAATCAAACACTGCTCTACCTAATTAACTTTTTCATTAATGTAAGTTGTAATAATTGTAGTCACTAGCTGGGATCGTTATTTCATTCCGGCCGGTGGCCAATCTACTAATTCAGGCGAACATTTGTACGTAGCAGCAAACCAAATGAGGGCAGCTCTTTCTTCACCTTTATCAAATTAATTTGGGGGGTTTTTAGGTCTGTCCATGCTCTCTAGCTGGATAGATAGATAGTGTGTCATCATTTATGTATGTATGTATGTATCTTTTTGAACTGGCTGGTGGGCGTTGGATTGTATCATATTTATCCGTCATGTTATCTAAATATAATGAATCCTTTATCGTTGTGCGTAGGTATAAATTGTGTACTGTCTCTCTATATAGCTTAAATAAAACCAACATAATATTAATGCGTATGACGTTCCCTCAAGTTTCTTGATAGATAATGTGGAAATCAGAAAACCAATCTAAACCCTAAACCCTATAATAGGAGAACCAAATATCGCAGAAAAACGGGAGACCATATCTGATGGGATCTCTCGGGGGTTCTATTCATCTTCCCCCATCCCCATAAACCCTAGACTAAATAGGAAGAAAATACAGTGAAGAATAAACCCCATAGAATCCAAAATAACGAAAGAACCCCTAAACTATCTAAACTACAAAAATAACAACTAACAAAACAAAATGTTCAGATTGCAACGAATAACAATCACGAAAGATAAGGTGTATGGATGTAATACCCATTATAATTTAAATACCAAACTTTGCAAGTGAAAAAATATAAAGGTTAATGACAATTAACGGTAAAGTATAAAGATAAAACTCACTTTTCATATGACAAATTTTTAGCAACACCAAATCAGTAAAGATCATGGGAGGAGAATTTCTGTTGTATTGCTTCAGTTTAGGGTTAATGACGTCCTAACTTCGTAGCCCTAGCAAACTCTAGAGAGATAGGAGTAAAAAAATATTAACGTTTAGAGAAAAAATCATCAAACATCCAACCAACCTACCATGAAAACAGACGAAACTGATCGTCCACAAGCTACCAAGGAAGGAGCATATCATGTCAAAGGTAAAACTCCATAGTCATGCTTAGTTTTCTCCTCCATGAATACTTATTTTTAGAGAGAAAGTTTTGAAAGTTGTTAATGGTGAATTCCGACATGGTAGAGTGTTTATTCTTGTTTCTAGCCATGGTTAGGTTCTATGGGTCCTAAGTCACCCAACACAAGTGTTAGAACTGAATTTGATTTAGCCGTTTATGAGATATCGAACTTAGAACATTCAGTCTTAATTTAGAATTGAAACTTGGATACCCTATAAGTGACGTTTTTATTAATTATTTCATAAAAACAATCAAGGACCTCGTAGTTCATTATAAGAGTTTTCTATAGACACCACAAACACCCAAAAGGGAGCTCCAACGAGAGAGAACGAAGCTATCAAAGTAGCTCAACAATCTATCAAAAATATATCCCTAACTGGCGCGTGTGGACCACCTTGATATCCAAATGCACTGTCATTTGTCGCGTTAGACTCGTAATTGAAACCTCTACCTACAATAATAGTTTGGAATATTTTTGAGAATGTTAAAAAATCAGTAAAATAACGAATTTTCAGTTGTCGTCTCGTTTTGTGTGCTTATAACAAAACGAAGTAAATGAGTGAGGTTTTATTAGCACTTCATGCTTGGAAAGAAAACTTATACTTTCAAACATGTTGATTTTAGGGAATTCGAACTGACAGAGCCATCAATATTAGACTGTGGGTTCGGTTAATGTATGTAGTTTAAGCTTATTTCTTTACAAAGTGTATTTGGCATTTGCATCCTTTCAATGTGGGTTAAACATTGGAGTCTTCCTACGTCACAGTAGGCGTGGTAAAAAGACTGGAGCAACCTATGTTTCTGCTCCGTTCAGAAATTTGACAAGTTCAAACCTCCGTTTCCGTTCAGTTCTGAAGTTTGATAAGTTCAAAACCTACATTCTGATATTAAACTCTGTCGATCTGAATTATTTATTAATTTTAGTAAGTTTGCATTACCTGATTTTGATAAGCTCTGTTTCATAAAATCTTTTAAACAGTCTGCGTTATCTAAATGTTTATTGCAATCCACTACAAGAATATGTGGCTACAGCGACAAGTGTTTTCTATTGACCCTAACAAATGTAGTTGAATATTAACTTTTGTGCCGACAATAATAATTGTCATGCTTATTACTTATTAGTGACAATACGTTTCCTACCAGTATAACATATTTTTAGTGGTACGTTTTGTCGTTACTTTTTGCTTGGCATGGATGGTTTTTTATCGGCAACATACTTTCGAGATTAAATAACTGCATTAGTATCAGTTAGTTTGTTTGTGGTAAATGTACATATTTTACTTCGACTACTTTTTGCTGCCAAAATTGCCATAACAGCAACAACATGTTGTCGTAACTAATGCCTTTGTTGTCACTGAAACGTGAAAGGCCGCGAAAATTTACAAGACAGCTGATTTGTTGCTCTGTTAATAGAGAAATCACTTTTAGTTGTCCCTATCTCTAATTCATAGACAAAATTTCATGTTTACGGTAAATCAATTGAAAGTGAAGACATCCAAACCCTATATGTTCCACACCCTCTGCGTCGATAACTTCCTATTCAAGGTAAACCAACTGTAAGTTTGCAATGCTCTGTCAAAACTTTGTCTGCCATGAGAATAGCTATTCCCGTACGGTGTAATTTCCTTCTGCAGTTGCTACCAGTCAGTTCTACAAGGGAATTAACTCCTTGAGTTTGTTTTCATGTTTGGGCAATAACTCTGTAGATGCCTTTGAAGAGGACGATTGTAACCCACACATATGAGTCGTGATAGCTTTGGGTGCTCGAGTTTAGTTGTTGTAGTTCTGAAGGTGAGAATTTAGTGAATAACCTGTGAAGATCACATATGCATGTGTGAACATGTCCCCAAATGAGTCATTCCATCAGTAGCTTATATTGACTCTACCTTGTAGTTTATATGTGTAGCTTACTTACATTGTCTTGGGCACGTTTATATAACTAACAATATTTTAACGATTTCTTATGACATAGCAATGGATAAGACTTGGATAAAAAAACCACGACAAAGCAGTGAATATAAAGATGGTGTTACTGCATTTTTGGAGTACACGTTTAGTAATTCGTCTTGGGAAGGAAAGATATACTGCTCATGCCAGTATATCTTTCCTTCCCAAGTAAAGATGCATCTAGAGAGGTGTGGAATACCTCTCTAGATGGGTATTCCATACCCATCTACATGTAGTGAGATATGGAATACTACAAGTAAAGATGCATCTAGAGAGGTATGGAATACTACAAACATACACTACATGGGTCGGTCACGGAGAGGAGTACGAACATGTGGTAACCAATAGATCGGACATTAGTAGTAGAGATGAAATGTTTAACATGGTTAACGACGTGTTAGGAGGTGCGAATATGAAAACTACTGAGGAACATGATGAAGATGAGAATACATTCTACAGAAGGTTAGAAGACTGTGAGCAAAGGTTATATTCTCATTGTTTGTCTTATTCAAAAATGACTTTCACATTAGAATTGCTTCATTTAAAGGCACTTTACAAGGTGTCCAACAAGTTTGCAGATCATATGCTTCAAATGTTGCACAAGGTACTACCAAAAGATAATAATGTGATAAGGTCTTATTATGAGGCAAAGAAATTCATATTTGATTTGGGTTTAGATTACCAAAAGATTCATACATGTAGGAACGACTAGATCTTATTTAGGAAGAAGTACCATACTGCAAATAGAATGTGGTGAGTCTAGATGGAAACAATATCCACGAGGTCGGAATGGCGATGACAGTTCAATGAACGCGTATACAAAGACGGGGAAAAAATTGTCTTACAAAGTGTTATGTTACTTTCCACTGACCACCTGATTTCAACAGTTGTTTATGTCACCTAAGACTGCAACAACAGTGAGGTGGCATGACGAATGCCACACGAAAGATGGTGTTTATTTAGTGGGAAAACTTGATGATGCTAACTCAACATTTAGTGAAGAGACTCGTAATGTCTGACTGGGTTTAGGAACTGATGGATTTGATCGTTTTAGTGACAAAGGTCACCCATATAGCATGTGGCATGTTGCATGGAGCATCAGTCTTCTCATTCCCTTGGTGGATGAACTCCTCGATGAGTTGCATGGAGCCTCAGTCTTCTCGAAGATCGATTTAAGGGTCGATTACCACCACATTAGGATGTCAGATTCAGATGCCCACAAAACGGCATTTCGGACGCATGACGACCACTACGAATTTCGTGTTATGCCGTTCGGCTTCACCAACGCACCAATGACATTTAAAGGGTTGATGAATGTTTTCTTTAAAGAGTATTTGCGGAAGATTGTGTTGGTCTTCTTCGACGATGTCTTGATCTATAGCAAAGGGTTGGAGCAACACCTCGAGCATTTGGAATTGGTGTTGAAACGACTAAGAGAACACTCGTTGGTTGCGATGTGTTCTTTCGGTGGTCATCAAGTGGAGTACTTAGGCCATGTTGTTATAGCTGAGGGGGTCAGGACAGACCCCCCAAAGATCGCAGTCGTTCAGAACTGGCCCATGCTGAATAACGTGCAACAGCTTCAGGGTTTCTTGGACTTACGTGATATTACCGCAAGTTCATCTGGATTTAAGGAGTCCTCAGTCAGCCACTCACCGAGCTTCTCAAAAAGGATGCATTTGCATGTACGGAGAAAGCCACCACGGCATTCAACAAGCTCAAGGAAGCCATCACTTTGGCACCTGTGTTGTCACTACCGAACATGGAAGAAACATTTACGGTGGAAACGGATATTTCGAGCATGGATATCGAAGTTGTCCTAATGCAGCGAGGTCACCCCATCGCGTTCATAAGCCGAGAACTTTCGCAATGCAAACAAGCTCTCTCAACTTACAAAAAGGAGTTGATTGCCATCATCTTCGCCATTAATAAGTGGCACTTCTACCTCGTCGCTCGACGTTGTATCGTCAAAACGAATCATCGTAGCCTCAAGTTCTTACTCGAGCAACACTTGACGACCCCTTTGCAGCACACATGGTTGGCTACACTCATGGATTACGATTATGAGATAATATACAAGTAGGGAAGTAAAAACGTGGCAGCTGACGCATATCAAGGGCTCCCAGCTCGGAACTCATTGCTATTTCAGTTTCATCTTTATCAACTGAACGAATTGATCGTGTGACGGTAGCTGGGCAACAGATTCAGATTGCACCAAACTGAAACAGATGGTGATGGAAGGAACTGGACCGTAGAAGTATGCATGGAGAAATGGATTGATTCAACGCAAGGGGCGCATCGTGGTGGGTCGTGACGAAGTCGTGCGCAAGGAAATTCTTCTACTGTTCCACGCATCGGATCTTGGATGGCATTCGGGGGTGACAGCCACACACCAAAGGGTATCTTCAGTGGTTTATTGGAAGGGGCTCAAACGTGACATCCGGGAACTCGTTAGGAATTATGAAAATTTCCAAAGAAACAAGTACGACCGTTCAGCCTACCCGGGATTGTTGCAGCCATTACCGATTATGGAAACGATCTTCTCAAACATTTCAATGGATTTTATAACCGGCTTACCGAGATCACAAGGGAAGGACGCTATTCTAGTGGTAGTGGATCGACTCACTAAGTATAGACATTTCATAAGCCTTAGTCACCCTTATAGTGCAGCAAATGTGGCTCAAGCATTCATCGACCAAGTTTACTGACTCCACGGGTTACCAAGCAGCATCGTCAGTGACCGCGATCCAATATTTGTAGGTATGTTATGGCAGGAGTTATTTAGTACATAGCGTGGAGAAGCTGCAGATTAAGTATTTCGGGCATTTTCAAGTGTTAGAACGGGTAGGACCGGTGGCTTATCGACTCAACCTTCTGGCATCGGCTATGATACATCCCACCATCCATGTTTATCAGCTCAAGCTCACTCATGGACTCAAGGAGGGGCATATTCCTATTCCGATCGAAAGGGACGGGTGCAGGACTCCCGAAGCAATTGTGGGTCGAACCATGGTGAAGAGAGAAAATAGGGTTGCAACGAAGGTTGAAGTCAGGTGGGCAGGTGGCTCAGACGCTGAAGCCACGTGGAAATTCTTGGATGACTTCAAGCATAGATTTTCAGACTTTGATCTTGAGGGCAAGATCAATGCATAGCGAGAGCTATTGTTTTGAGGTCTTATGTTTTGGGCTAGATTAGTCGTGGATTATTAGTAGTGGGATGTTGTTGCTTAGACTTTTGTTGGTGGGCTATTATTATTAAGCCAGCCTATCTTCTTAGGTTTCCAGTCCAGGGCTACTTCCTCCTTTATATGAAATGCCTACTGGATGTTTGAGGTTTCATGCAGAAATAATATTACTTCTCTCTCTCTTGTCTTATTCGCTCTCCCTCGTTTTCTTTCGCAACGGTACGGTCGGGGCAAGGTACAGTCGACACCGTACCATAATAAAACGCCGACGACTCCTGTTAACAGAAGAAAAAAGTGACTGCACTGCACACGAATACGACTAACCACGACTGTTTCCGTACATAGATGCAAGTACCAGATGTTCATATCCAACACGTTCGACACAACGGACTCAAAAGCAAAGCTAAAAAACATAGACAATATTGTCTGTTTAAGCACAACATTAGTACTAATCAAGGTTTCGCATTAATAGCTGACACAAGATATTGCTAGCGGGGCATATACGAGTCTCCGCAGCACACAGCACAAACATAACAGAGTAGCACTTGATAAGAGAGACGGAAGTTCAGACAAAGGACCAATTGACGAACATGAAGCAGATGCAGTGAGCATTCTCTTCTTCATTTACCACCTTCCATGCCACTGCCCTCTCGTACGACACCGGACGACCCATGCTTGACAGACAGATTCCGCCTTGAAGGCATGCAAAACCCTGCAACATTTCACCACGTAAGAACATAGTTAAAAATTGTGCAGATTCATTAGAGTGATTGATCATATTTCTAATACAATGACATGAACGTAATTGTGTATGTTGTTTTCTTTCTTTCCTTTCTTTTTTTGGAAAAAATGCCTTCAACTTTTCCAGAAAACAGAATTATGGGTTAGAATAAGAGTTTCATGCTAAGGGCATAAGATAAGAGTCAGGTTTAAGAACGAACCTGTTGCATGATCTGAGGAAACTCAGAACAGAGAGTCTTCTTGCCATGGTCATCAAAGATCTTCTCAAGAGTAATGTCTTGAAGTGCGACCAAAGTTGTCTCAAGCATGTCCAACCCTGCTTGATTTGCAAAAGTAAACACTGGCAATGCCTGCACAGCAATAATACTATCTTTTTAGATCCAAACATCAAAAGATTATGTATGAACATAATCAACATTTCCATGAAATAGTACGAGGATACCTTAAGAGAGCAGCACATGATAGCATCCGTGTGATGCCACAGGGTTTTGAGGGTGGATTCACCACCTTCACTGTTCAGCTTAAGAAGCTCAACTCCGAGGTAACACCTGCAGCATACCGTTCCATCACGTAGAAGAAGAAATTACAGTCATTATTACTATTAAAAAAACCTTTCTATTAAAAAGAAAAAACAATTCATCAACATTGTTTTCAAACAAACAAACCTGTAGCTCTGGCAAATCCAACGAGCAAGAGTCTGAGCTTCGGGAGTGCCGAGTGATGTCCGCAGGCCAGCATGTTCACTCAAGTGAGCAGGAGAGAGTGCCAGAGCCACCCTCTGCACCGATGATATAATGCTGCGCACATACTGGCGAGCCATGGCTGCCACATGTTCCTGCATATGGCTCTCAAATGCAAACTCGAATGCTATAGTCATCACGGATCTAGTGCACCCTGAACTCCCTGACATATCATTGGATGCTCTGTTTCCAGCAGGCCCGATCTCAAGGGAGGAAGCAAGGTCCAACGTGCGATTTGGACTCGACGCTTCCTAGAAGATGTGACAATGTTCTAATTTATTTGAATAATTCAAGTGACGCTGCTAGAAAAATAAAATAAAGTATCAATTATTCTTGAGGTAGGTTTACCTTTCCGGACTCGAGAGGGATGATGCGGAAACCGGAGGGGAGAAGCGGTGTGTCATCGGCAAAGGACGCGTCAATAGGTGCAAAGATTAGCTCAGCGCATGTTCCTACAGCATTCTCATCCACCCCGCTGCAGAGCTATCAACAAATAATTAAATAGTCAGAAAAATTATGACAGCAATTTTCATTTTACCTTTTCACTTTGCTTGATCAATCCTTCATACTATCTATAAACCCTAAACCCGCCAAAATTTGTTTGAAAATTTAAACAACAAAGAACATATCTCTGCTAGAAATACGCAGGGATAAAATGGTCATTTAAAAGTTATTTTCATGGGAAAATGGGGACCACTCTTTCCACACTTTCTTCTCTCCATGATACAAGCTGTTCGCTTGTTTATCTACTTATTTTTTCTATGTTCAAATGAACTTTCTCAAACATTTACGTGTTATTTCTAGTGTCTTTATATGTATATATTTATTCAAGAGTCATAAAAACATATAAATTTAAGACCCACAAGAGGTAACAGGCATCAATGAGCTTCAGTTAATGCATTATTATTAGTTTGATTTCTTCCTGAGAATCAATAAAACTAATCAGGAAAAAAAATTCACGAAGCTTAAAATGACACTTACTTGCAGAAAGAACACATCCCGGGGCATCATTACATCTTCAGGACAATGGCCAATCCCCTCCAGTTTAATCACTTCCAGGATCTGAAAGTGAGACAGATATTAACTCACATCTAAAAAAACTAAAGAAAAATATGAGGGGTGGGGGTATGAGGAGTTAAATTGAAGAACCGGAACTCCAAAACCGCACTAATTACCTCTTCGTGCTCAATAGTGTGGGCTAACGGAAGGATAACCGGACCACCAAAGCTCCCAACTCGGGACCCTGGTAAGCTACAGGGCCCAGCCTTGACTGAGGCTGCACAGTACGCATCAATGCTGTTGTCAGCCCATTCAGATCTGTGCTCACGTAGGAATCGGAGAAGAACAGCAGGTGGAACATTCTGTACAATCAATGGAAGCATCATAAGGTGAAAAAGGTATATAACTACTAGAAGAGGAATGTAAGTGTACATATTAGTTGTGTTTAAAAGTATGAGAATCAGTAAGTCTCCATAAGAGCACAAACCTGCAAGAGCATTGAAGCTCTAGCGCACAATACTGCAGTAGTGACTGCAGGAAAACCGTTCGAGAACGTGAGGTTCAAACCCATTAGCTTCTCAGGGGACGAGTTAACAAGGATGGTGACATCATCGATGCCATCAGTTCCCATCACCGACCAACCCTCATCATTAAACCCATTTAGAGCCTCATTGAATCCTCTGCAAGTAAATATCCATGAGTTTTTTTAGGGAAAAATAAATAGAAAGGCGAAAGCATCATTATATATGATATATATATACCTGCTCAGTCTCTGGCTAAGACCACGAAGTGCTGCAGGGCGTCTACCCCAGTTAGAAAGATTAGCAGCCTGTGATACTTCCTGAGCTATTTGTCTGAGCTGCCGAAGTGCCTGAAAACACATTATGTAGTCAATAATAATAATAATAATAATTCACTAAAAATGGGAGTTAACTATAGAGAAAAAAAATAATGACCAAAACTATAAAGCAATCAAGTTGTAAATTCTTAGTTTTATAAAGATCAAAACAAAATATAAGAAAGAAAGCCGAAGGATCAAAATTAGAAGTTGAAAAATCAATTGGAATATAAATGGCAACGGATCCTTTGATTATTCACAGGATATATCTTACTTATACAATAAATCCTTTAAATTGATAATTAGAAGCATCTTCACTAGAAGATGCCTAAACACAGTATGATATAGACATTTCGTAAAACAGTACAACTCATGAATCTTACCGCCATTGTTGTCTTCTGGGCGAGCATAGTTGATGATTCGTACAACGGACGTAAAACTTCAGGAACACTCCATGGCTATTTGATAAATACAATTGTAGTCAACAAAACCATCTAACCAAATTCTAGAACTAAATCATCTAAAGCAACTGAGAGAACTCGCTTACCTCGAGATCCAAGTGATCAACAATTCGTATGATTGACCCACCTCCTTCACACGGGCGTATAAGGTAACCACAAGGAAACATTTCAGCTCGGACAAAATGCTGCACAGGAGGCATGCTTGGACCATTTTGGGTGTTCTTCAATGACCGCTGACAAATCTGATAAGAGACAAAATCAGATTTCAAAAAGATAATTGTTCACCTATGGAGGATACAACTAAACAGTTAAATCAGGAACTTGAAAGACCTTACCACAATACTACCATCTTCCAAGACAGATGTATAACGCAGCAGCCAGAAATCACGAGCAGGTGCCAGTGTTGTTGGCGCATAGAGCTACAAAACATCATTTTGAATGAGATAAACGGACATGTATAGCAGTCAACCATAGTCTACTTTACAACGATGGTCACTATAGCACCTGCATATAAAGCAGCTCAATGGTTCCACCATTTGCAGTGGGCAGTACATTAAGAATATCCACAGCTCGGCAGTCGCGGAACCACGATGGCCAATCTTTAAGGATTTCTGCAACCTGCAAGAAACATATTCCAGTGATTCTTTCTTGCAGGGAATGTTTTTAGGTATATATAAAATAGCAACAACATAATGTGAAATATGAAAAATGCGATTGTCAATGGGTCAGACTTGAATTCAAGATAAAAGATAAGGAGATAAGGTAGACTTACTCTTGTAGGTTCGAGACCCACAAGGCCGCATGCTCGAGCTGCCACACCAGGGCAACCATGAGAAATAGCAACGATTCCAATGGAATCCGGACCAGGCTACGCATGTCAAAATTTTGAATTAGAATACATAAACTTATATATTGAACCTTTCTTTATAATGAAAATACATAAAGTTTGAACTTTATAGATATATATAGGTAACTGACAAAAGAATCCCTCTAGTTCCCAAATCAAAGTGCCTATTTGGAATCTTTGCTTTTTCAGAAAACCAAGAATCATTCAGTTAATATAGAATATTTCATCCGAGTGAACAAGTTTATTTATTATTCTCGTGGCTCAACCTTTAATGCAGAGTTTTTTATATTAATAAATTACAATAAAGTCTGCAAGAATCCTTTTAGAGATATACCTTCATTCCAGGCATTTGGACCCACTCTACAGCAGTTCCAGTGGCCTTTGAAAGAAACTCTGCTAAAGTTTCTTCTGCAATAGACAAAAGTCTGTAGAATGGAGGAAAAAGAAAGCCCAACAACAACAAAAAATCAGGATAAACTGATTAAGAAGAACATATGCAAGACTATTAAAGAATGAAATATGACAGAAAATGACTTAATAACCATATCTCACTAACCCTGCAGGACTGGCATCCCTTGGTGGATGCTGAGACGTCAACTGGTGTTGACCGCTTGACACCACCGACTCACAGCTAGTGTCTTTGGTTGCAAGCGTGGTCTGCAAGAAACATATTACTTTGATATCACAATCCACAAATTAACTTTCCTATCTAACAAATTGACTTCTAAATTATAAAATAACAAACAAAATTCTAATTAAAATTAATCCTTTAGTTGCGGAAGGAGGAACTTGTGACTCTTCGAACTAATCTCAAAGACCTTTGAGCGCAATTAACAATACCTATCATGCTTAATAATTGCAAAGAGAATAAATCTGAAATTGCATGAAGGCTCACATTCTGGGTATGTTGGCGAAAGTAGCCATTTTCGAGCACCAACTGAGAAACCTGCTTCTGCAACCTGTCGTTTTCCTCCATCAGAAGCTTATTCATGGCAGAAAGTTTTCTATTCACAGCTTGTAGCCGTGAAGCCTCCTTCCTCTGCTTTTCTCTGCATCTGTAGAAGCACAATAATTTCACCAGACAAGGAATTAAACTACTTCAGTCTATTATTTCCACATTTGACTCAGCATTCGACTAAACCAACCAATTTTAACCCTCTACGAACTGCAGTCCAGACTTCAACTCAACCGCCAGGCATTAACAAGGTCGCTTTTAGAAATGGGGAAAAGGACCAAATTTGTACCTTATTGTGTCATATTACTTAAAACAAATAGAACAACAAAGCTGCCTCCTCGATACCCTTCTATGAATAGATGCGGTAAAATGTTGCTCTTTTACAAAACAAAAGATAAGAGAAAAGGCCAATCTATCTAGAATGGAAAAGAAAGACTTCAGCTAAATAAATCCAAACCAGGAAGAAAAAACTCAACATTAAAGTAAACAGTTAAAGCAACAAAACACAAACCTAGTGTTACAAGGAAGATTATAACATATTTTTACCTTCTGTTCTGGAACCAGACTTTGATTTGCTTAGGTTCGATGTTGGAGAGGATAGGACACTCTCTAATAAGCTGCTGACGACGGAGGGAACTTGGCTTGGGACAATCATGGTAGAGCCTCTCGAGTGCCTCAACCTGCTCAGGCGTGTACCTCACATACTTGCCATTATCCATACTATTACTGTTCTCAAATTTACCTTCCCTGCAGGACATTGCCACTCTCCAAAACCGAAAATCAAGGGCGGAAAAGAGATAACAAAGCCCAAAAGACCCAACACATACAAGGACCTGAAAAATCTCCCTTCTTCAGAAAAGAACTTGGTTGAGGCAATTCAGCAAACAATTGGTGTGCAGACTATCCTTGTTATCCCATTCAACGGCAGCACCAAACACAAGACTACAGTAAAATCTTAAAACTCTTGTTTTAAGATCAGAGTTTCTTCAAAAGCACATCCCCAGGATCCAACCCCAAATCACTTCCCCAGGAACGCCAAACCACAACCATCCACACCATATCCCATGCGAGCCAAAAGAAGAAAGCCTTTATCTGTATCCCGAACGATAAACTATCACTGAGTCTCTAAATAGAACAAGGACAGAAGATCCCACGCCATTCTGAGATGCCTTCGACCATTTTCCAAAGCAGCACTTCACATAATTATGAAGGAAACATCACAGAGGAGGTTGAAATGAAACTACCCATTTAATGAAGAGAGATGGAGTGCGACAGAGCAAGCAGCTGGGAGTGGGAGGTTATGGAGAGACGAGAGAGCAAGAGAGCTTCAAAGTCCAACCAGAAGATCTCAGATATGGTGGTAATTATTCCCTACTGCCTGCAAAGCAAATACAATCCATTGAATTTTGAGTAAAGAGATGAAGAGAGAGAGAGACGTGACGGACACAGAGAAAGACAATAAAGAGAAGGAAATGCTTGGCTATGTATCCACAGTAGTAAAAGGCTCTTCTTTTCTCCGTTGCTTCCCAGCGTAAAAAATTAAAAACTGTAAAAAGGAACACCTTTTACGAAAAAATTAAAGATTTTAACGTTTATTCCTCGATTTCATTGGTTCGTCTTCGTCACTTACAGGCAGGTTTCCCGCGGCCCCAATTTACTTCACTGTGCAAGAAGATACAAATTCTTGTGTTTTCATTGTATTTTGTTGGAATAAAATAAATTTCGCTATGGTAGCATGTCGATTATACCCTTCAAGCTTCATCATCAAAATCCATTCAAGACAATATTAAGTGGAGACGAAGGAAGAAGAACATTCTAGGCAGCAGATTCTTGGTCAACCTTAATTCCTAAAAGGGTCAACTGGAATTTAACGACACTCTTTGATAGTTGATACTGTCTTCTTCCCTAGTAATATATATATATATATATATACACGTTTATATTTGTAAGAGGCATAATAAAAATATGGATTAAATAGCAAGTAACTACCTGAATTTTGAACATTTTGCAACGATCTACCCAAACTTTGAAAATTCAAAACGAGCTACCTCAACTTTGAAAAATGTGTAAATAGCTACCTCCGTCTAATTTCCAACGAATTTCCGACGGAAAATTGGACTGAGGTAGTTATTTGCACCTTCTTCAAAGTTGAGGTACCCCGTTTTGAATTTTCAAAATTCGAGTAGCTCGTTGCAAAACGTCCAAAGTTCAGGTAGCTACTTGGTATTTAATATCTGTGTATTACTCTTGGATAATCACAAATTAAAGTATGTGACACGAATGGTATAAAGATGAAAATTTGGTTGAATGGGCTAATTTACATGGATAAGCAATCTCCACCAGCAATAATGAAATCATTTTCATTAGTTAGTAATTAGTATATAATTGTTCATGCTTATGAAAATTAATTATTATTATTCAATTTAAGTCAAGATAATACAATTATATAGCTATGAATATTCTATGGTGGCATTAATTATTTTAAAATTATAAACAACCAAGTGAAATTCAGAATAATAGCTTGATTATTTAATATGATGATGGTAACAAATGATATATAAAAACAATTTTGGTTTTGCCAATCAAGTAGAACTTTTCTGAAATTTGTACATGTATTGGTTGGTGGGGAAAGGATATTAAGTGCTCTTTACACAACAACTTTGTAAGAAGATGATTAGGGGCAGGGATGGAGATTTAATAAGTGATCGAGGGGTAAACCAGGAATAAATACAAAACAAGCTTCAATCTAGGAACTTGCAAAATACTCAACAAAACAAAAGCACGAGAGAATGAGAGATGAGGGGTCCTGCGTGGGGCAGAGAAACACAATCATGAGTTTTCTTGCATGCGTCTCCAATTTATTTATAAAGCTGAAAAAGAAGCGGAAATATCAAATTTTATATTACTGGATATATAAGTAGAACTGTACATATTTCTGGAAATTAAATTAATTTTTTTAAAAAGAAATGGCATTTAATTTTGCAAATCTACTTAGGGATACATGTCATGATTTGAAATCTGGGCAGAGACATCCGTATGGTGTATAGTAGATAGAGTCAGTAGGAGTAGACGGATGGTAAAGAGGACATGACATGTTTTGACATGACATGGGATGGAGACATGGGGGTATGGTGATGGGTTATTGACGGAATAGTACATTTTTCTTTATCAACTTAAATTCATTTCAGATTAATTACGAAATAGTATCTCATATTTCATAAATTTTAAACATTATTTGAACAAAAGAACGTACCATAATTTTCCTTAAATAGCAAACTTCAAGTCGCTATCAATACTTGAATTTTTAACCGATATATATACCTCAAAACAATTTATGAATATATGCTCAATTTTTTAACAAATATGAAAGTATAATTAGTAGTATGGAGAGAAAAAAAAAAAAACTAGTTGAACTGATATCTTGATAAAATCAGACCGAGACCAGTCCAACTAGGATCGAGACCAAACAGACGAGTTTATTTCCAAGGTCGATCTCAGACTTTTTTCCCAAAAATCTGATTAGGACTGGTCTGTGCCGAATTTAATTAAAACCCTAGTGGTGTTTTGGTAATTCGGTTCTCTTCCTCACGATTCTATTTCTCTTCCACTATCACAATTCTCTCAGACATGAGCCTCTCTCAGACACCCCGCCTTCGTCTGTCTCAGATAACACGATTGTTGTGGTTTGTCCGATTGATGTGGTTTGTCACGATTGTGGTTTGATTCCGATTGTGGTTGTGGTTTGATTCCGATTATTGTCACAATCCTTTTTTATTCTTAGTGTGGTTTGAGTTCTGATTATTGGTAAGTAAGCATGTTTGTCCGTCGTTTGTGTACTGAATATAGAATTCATTAAATATATTATGTTCTGCAAATTAAAGTGATGAATGAGCTTGGGTTTATATTTCTACATCATCCAGTGATTGTCTCGTCAAGTTAGTATTCAGTGATTTGGCTTTGGATTGCATAATTTGTATTAGGTGACTTTGGCTTGTAATTATTAAAGTTAGTATTTGAAGGACAAATAAGTATTCATCTGCATTCTATATTTCAGAAGCATCCAAATCTCTAGCTAGCTAGATATATAATATATTTTGTTACATATTTATGTGTGTCTTTAAAAGATAAAGACAACACTTAAACCAAAACAGGTTGGCCATTTGTGAGGGTCAATTACTTCTCTCTATTCTTCACTGTTGTCCTACATTCTAACTTGCACTATCCTTGAAATTTTGGATTTGTATTATGTGGTTTTGGCTTGTACTGATTCTGGTGTCTATTGATTCGCATGTGTTCCGGCGTGTACTGATTCTGGTGTCTACTGATTCAGACATTTTTTTTTGCCTGAAAATTTCGGTCCAAGATCGAGAACAGCTCAAGTCAAGCAAGATCAACTCGGGCGGGCTTTTTAGATCGGAATCGGTCTCGGGCCTCCATAGGTGATGACCGAAATTTCGGGCTCGAGCTCGGTCTTGTTAAAAAGCATGGTCCAGACCGCCCAAGTTCACCCCTAACTCGTGGATAGGAGTTTGTTTTTTTGTCACCCGCGAATGTCATTCGTAGGTGGAAGCATCCGTCTCCTCAGCGCACATTGTTTTACCTCGATGAAGGGATACAAACAGTAAAAATGAAAATAGTAGACTTCATGATGCCAGCAGACATCGTCTCCTCATGATGCCAGTAGAGAGAAAGGATACAAACAGTTGAAATAATGGCACATTAGAAATGGAAGTTAAACGGTTGTCTTCAGAAAACTCAGGCAATGATTACCCCATTTTAGACAAAATTCGAAGCAATGTCATAACCGAAGAGTTGCATCAGGGAGACTAATGGGCGAAACAGTACGAAAAGGTGACAGCCTATCCCCTACTACAGCAATCAAAGAGACGCGCATGCAACAAACGTCCTTTCGACTTCCCGTCCACAAACAATGCATTTATTTGATGCCTAAAACCTTTCGAATAAAAGTGTTCGCCAAAGGTACATAGACAATCATCTCCTAAAACCCTAGTATTAGTAGCGTCCGGCAAAAGAGTAGATAATCGATATCCATAAACTCTGGCAACGAAGGCGTTTGCCAAAAGGGGTAAAGGATCAGCATTCCGAAACTCTAGAAATTAAAAATGTTCACCAAATTATATGGAGCATTACAGGGTACAAAGCTTAAACAAGGCATCAAACACCCAATCAGAAGTCACTATCTCAACCCTTCCTCACATGTCAAGCTCGACTGAAACTTCATCACTCATGTTTCGGGGGCAAATGTTGGGTACCGATACTGACGAACCAATACGGCATAAAGCTCACAAGGCCTTCTCGACCCAATATCATCTCAGAGGGGACAAACCCAAGCAATTCAGAACTGACCCGACCCACGCTTATGGTAAATTGGAACCCATAAAGCGGTCTAGTGTTATACCTGAAACTAAAAGTGGTTGCATAAGTCCCTAATGGTCGCCAAGACCACGTCAAAGCCTCCGACTATGCACGCCATGGGAGTGCTCGCCAAGAGAGTCCAAGCTCTCATCTCTGGTCCCACAACCGACTTCGAGTATACAACAATATTGCCCCACATATCTCAGTCACATATTCTACAAATATTTTATAAGACAACTGCAATATTACGTGATAATTGTAATATATGTTATCATTATATTCACAATGGCAAAATATTTATAGATATTCGATTACCAAAAACTGTTTAGTATTCCATCCCTATAAATACTCATATTTTACATACATTATACACATGTTGAGTTCATATATACAAGTGTACTCATTTAAGTATCGGAGTGGAACCCAAAAGAACTCCCTCTGTTGCGCTTCCATTTTTGCAAGTTTATCGGAGCTCCGACGAAGAATACAGAATCACCGTCCATTTGGCACCTAGATCAAAGCAACTCAACACACGAAATTCATGTCCCAACACTATTCTTTTCAATAATTTCACACAATATTTCAACACAGGAAATTTCACACTATTACGAGCCATCATGAAAAATACATAGCACGTTCAAATTTAACATTTATAATTCTAGAATCCATACAGATTTGTTATTTGTCAGTAAAATTATAGGAGGAATCCAACAAAATAGTTAATAGCGTTTATTTATTTAGCTAAAATTTTAATTCTCGCTCTTCTATAATTTCCTAATTATCAATCCTCAAATTAAAATGAGAGTTTAGATACCAAGAAAAACATTAAAGGTAAGCAAATAATTACACATTCAGTTCACGGACCTAATAATTTTTTTTTCTCTTACAACAGTTTCTAGTAATAAAAAGCGATTTTTTTTTCTTTAAATTAACGCTTTATTTGATGAAATAAAACATTGTGATTCATGATTACGGTTGTTCGTACATACAATCGTTTCCTACTAAACATATAAATGGAAGTGGTGGTCTTTCGACCCAATTATTTAGACTAACTCCCAATCTTGTTTACTTTGCTATCCAATTCGCACATTCATTTGCCGTCCTTAGAATAGCTCGCCATTGCACTTGCTTGAGTTGCATCGCTAGAGCTATGATGTTTGTGATGATGGTTGACACCCTCCAATGCCTCGGGCCGTTCTCTATTTGTTGGTGAACCACTTGTGAATCCGTCTCTATGACAATGTTTGGTCATCCTGATTCTATCGCTAGTCTTACCCCTTCATGTATAGCCATGACCTCCAATGTTTCTATGTCATCGCTCTGGTATCTCTGGTTTAGTCCTCCCACTACTTTGTTGTGCTTATCCCGTGCTACCACTCCTATTTCGGCTCATCGCGATTGTTGACACCACAATGCATCACAATTGATCTTGATTGTGTTTGACGTCGGTGGTCGCCATTCTTACTGTGGTCGGTCGTCGGTCGGTGGTCTTCCGTCGGTCTCGGCATGTCCAGCTCGGCTATTTGGTTGTTGCTCCGCATATGCTCGCTTGATCTCCTCGATAACGACCCTTGGACAGGGTTGCTTGGCTTCAAAAGCCGCCTTGCACCCCGTCTTCGATATTTGCCAACACGTGATCAACGCGAGTATCCATCTCCTCTCGCTATCCACACCTTGACCCCTCGGTTCCGTTCTTCTCTCCTCGAGCCATTTGACCATGTCTAAGTTGTTTGGTCGGTCCACTCTTAGCCCTAGCACCCCGAGCCATACTTGTTCGGTCCAACCACACTCGAGGATCATGTGTTCCCTAGTTTCAACTTCTCCACATATGGGGCATCTTTGACTTACATTCATACCCTGTCTAACCATATTCGCCTTGGCGGCTATGGCGTTCGTTGCAAGTCTCCAAATGAATTTTTTTTACCTTTGGTATCGCCTTTGTTACCCAAATGCCCTTCCAAAACGGGCCATGGCTTGTTATGTTCAACCTCTCTCTTCGGTCAGTATTCTCCCGTATTTTGTGGTATACCAATCAGACCATAGGAGCTCCATCCCTCGTATGTGGACATATATAGCGATCACTTCCCCCATCATGCGGTAACGGTATATTGAGGATGTGCTCGGCATCTTCGCGGTTTACAATGCTTCTCACAATGCCCTCATTCCATGCTCCATTCGGTTGGATAAGGTCATGAACTAGTATATTCTCTCTGTTTTCCACCCTAGTCTCGACACTCACCTTTTTGTTTTCCTTTGTGTAAATCCATGAGTCATCAAAAACTCGAACACTTTCTCCCGTTCCTATCATCCACACCCCTTCTTGCTTCAACACCTCTCAGCCGTAAATTAGACTACTCCACCCCCACGAGGCTCGACCTCCTTTTTTCGCCTCTAGGAAGGAGTATCTCGGTAAATATAGTCCTTTTAGGTTATGCACGCATATATAAAAGCGAATTTATCGCTCGATTATGTCTTTTTTAATACTATTATAATGTTTTTTTAAGAGTTAAAAAATGACCATTTAAAAAATTACCAAACTAAAATTTTATAAATGACCAAGGTGCTGTCCCAACTCCCAAGACAGTAACCTTTAAAAAAACAAATACTATTATCATATTATAAAAATAAAATAAAACTAAAAAAAAAATTCTCTTATCTAACAACGTTTGTCACAAAAAAAATTATTCTACATTAACACCATTCAAACTTAGTAAACACCCCTAGAATTATGGATTCACAAAATCTAAATGTGAAAATCATTTTTTATTATATATATTAATATTAAATAATTATTATATTTATATAATAATCATATTTATAACCAACAGTATAATTAAAATACTATAACTATGACCATAATCATTACAGGTAGAAAATTCATCATCATAATCGTACCGCACTATAATATTACAATTGACCATATAAAAACATATATTTATAATAACCGTTTCTAAATTTTCACCACATTTATCAGCCACCGGGCTACTTCGTGGGTGCACTGAACGCAATGGACGTGTCTGGACAATACTCGAGATTATTTTTTTGCAATTTGGTAATTTTATTTTGTAGTCATATTATTCTTTTTTGAATTCATAAATTCTATTTTACCCATGCTATTTATCTATCTATTAATTTTGCTAACAGACATAATATATTTTTTTTGCCATCCAAGAATTAATCTTGGGACATGCGAGAATCAATCTCGAGACCTCTTGCATCCAAGCAATGCCGATACTGTTGGATCAAGGGTCTGTTAACAAGTAATATGTTGACAAGTAAGAAAATTGATATTTGTTTCTTCAATTTAATTAGTCATACACTACCATATGTTACAAATCATTGTATGACATCACATTTTTGCTTAGGTGGACAAGTTTAAATTGCTCAAAAGCTGACATTCAATCTTAAAAACCATTTTGTTTTATTTTAACTTATCAATTACTTGTCTTTTAGAAAAATAATTGTTAACAATTTTTTTTTCACAAACTTAGTTCTCTAATTTCTCATTTTATATTTGTTAAAAAAACACTATTAATAAGTATGATATTTTGAACAAAGTTTATTAAACAAATATTATTTTTATGTAAATCATCTCATATACAATTAAAAATAAAAAAAAAATATTGTAAATTAAACATATATTTTTAATATATATATATATATATGTGTGTGTGATAAAGAGCTTTAAATTATTTTCAAAATTATCACAATATAATATAATTTCAAGTATATTTTTCTTTTCTTTTGACCATTATTAAAATATTTTTCAAAATATATACTTTATAAGGAATCTAAAAATCCTAAAATTTAGCAACACACAAATATATATTTAAAATACTAATAATTGATCTATTTATCTCTCTCTATATATAATTACAATATTATTAATGTATCACTATATAATAATAATTATTATTATTTAGTGTTTTTATTGTTTTTTATACATGTGTAATTTTAAGATTAATATATAAATAGTTTCATTATATATAATTGCATTATGATATTTATCTATTAAATTAATTCTTAACCAACACTTATTTGTTTAATGTAAATACCTAATTTTTATCAAACAATTAGCTATATAATTATTTATTTTTTGTTTCATATATTTATTATCTACTTTTATTATTTTTTTCATTAAATATATTTCATGTCATGCTTATTTTATGAAACATCAAATAGTAATATGGTATAATATTAATGCATATTAAATTGAGATTATAATAATTATCACTGTGACGTTACTTTAAATTAATAATAGTTTTGATATTGTTTTTTAACTAACTTTGTAATCTGTATCTATCTATCTATATAACTATCAATTTGGCTAGAATTATAATTGTGACAAATAAGTTTTTTTGATGCATTTTCTCACTTCTAATGTTAAAGTAATCTATATTAATATTAATGTCAAACATTCAATTCTCATTTCTAAGTGATGTCATATAAATTACTTTAGAATCCTCTAAATGTTAGCATTCATTCTAAAAATAAGTTACAAAATCATAATTATTTATATTTATTTTACAAGTATATTTATAATTAAACTCTATAATAGTAAAAAAATTAATATTATTTTTGAAATCTATATTTATTTAAAGACTAAATTAATTAAATTTTATAATATACATTATAAAAAAATAAAATAAATTTATTACGCAAAGCACGGTCATATGATTATTTGCTGCTGGCTTGATATTTTTTTTCCCAAGCTATGGCTATGGCAGCATGGGACCCACGGCATATCCCTATCTGCTATTCTGTTCAGCTGTACATGTACTTGTCTGCTGCGCTGGCACTGTTATTGTATGGCTCCATTAGTTAGTGATCAGATACAGCTTTCATTAGTCTAATCACAGTATTTATGGCTAGTTAGTATTAATATTATTATTAATTGGAATAGAAAATTCGGAAGCCATCAAGTCAAGCAAGATTGGGTGAGCTCGAACTGGTTCGATCGGATTTTTTATTATTCAATTTACTAAATTACATGATTAAAAAAACTAAATTATTCATTTTTTATTATAAATTTCAATTTAAATAAAAAATACACTTTCAAAATAAAAATGAGAATTGAATATTGTATTAAACAACAGAACTATATTTATTTATTTATTTTTTATTAAAACTAATTGAACAACTAAATCAATATTTTTTTGTATTAATTGGTTAATTATAATATTTAATATAGTTAATATAATATATTATTTATAAGTTTAATAGTCAGTCTAGACTCCATAGTTATCAGAACCGGACCGACACTCGAACCGGCAAGGGAGTCGGTTCCCGATTCATCCGGTCTAACTCGATCGAATCCGGTTCAGTGTGCGATTTACTGATCATAATTAATTTTTTTTTTTGCCTAAATTCAGCCCAAGCCCAGCCCTCTTAATGCACCACCAATCTTCTGCTTCACCTTACCCTTAACCCACCAGACAGGGGGTTCAAAAAGAGAGCTTCATCATGACGAGGTCGTCAAAGAACTTGCAAGAGAGTCGATGGAAGAACACGGTGCTATCATTGTCGTACTCAGAGGTCACTCGGAGATAGGGTATTGGACGAAACAGGGAGAGGCCCCGAGGATGAAGCTCAGAGACTGTTGGTGGCGGAGGCGGTGGTGGATGGTCGACCGGGGGCAAGGACAAGACTAGGTGGTTGAATGAAGGTGAAGATGACGGTTCCACCATTACCTGTCCCCCAGTGTCATAGTGTATTGTTGCTCCCACCTTCCCCAGACCAGAGAGATTAATTTCTGAATGCGGGAAAATTATGGAAAACGTGTATTTCAATATCAGTTCTTAAGTTTTACACCAGAAAAGGAGGAAATCAAGAAGAAGAGAACTTTGAGGGCGCCAAAATAGGCAAATGAAATGTGAAATTGTGAAAAACCACCGGAAAGCGTTCTAGAAGACCGCGAGGGTGTGATCTGCTGCAGTTTATCGGGTGAAGCAGACATGAGGAAGTAAGAACCCAATTTGGTGAACCCAAGTAAAAAAAAAACCTACAAAGTGAACCGGAAACCGGTCGGTTTTCTAAAAACCGTCCAGTTCAAACACTGTTCATTTGTAAAACGGTCTTTTAATTGAACCAAACCAGACAGGGGTCCGATTCTCGATCAGACTCGGTTGGACCACCGGTTCGGTTCTGATAACTATGCTAGACTCTATTGTTTATAAAATTTCTAAATCAAATCTGACCGAAAATGCTAACTAAAGTAGAAGAAATCGGTAGAAAACCAAACATATAGTAAAAGACCTCACTCTGTCCATTAACGTTCAATCGAGCTTCAATCGAATCGAGGCTCAATTGTAATATTTAAAAAAAGTTTCAAAGCGTTAATAGTAATGATCGATTTGATAATTAGTAATGGTAAATATGTAAAAAAATTATTAGAGCATTTTAGTTTTTCAACAAAAATAGTTTGTATAAAATAATTGATGGTCTACAAATAGAATTTCCATTTCTTTTAAATATCCAGAGTATTTACATGTAAGTAGTACACCACAATTAGAATTTATCTTCAATTTTTTGAATTTAATTGAAACTATTATTTACTTTAATGTCTTATGTGACCATTTATAAATAATGAGTATTTAAATATATTTTATTTTAAATGCAAAAAATTGTCTTTATTTATAATTTTCGGAATAATATTGTTTTTAATTTTAATAGTTTGAGTACTTGTATAGTAATATTTGAAGGATTTAGGGGTAAAAATTTAAATTAGAAATAATTACAATTATAATGTTTCTTGTAAATATTTTTTAGGTATTTATATGCGAGTAATATACAACTTCGAAACATTACACTCGACATATTTAAAAAGTAAGTGGAAAATATAATTAGTAAAATTAGTTTAATATATATAACATAAAAAATAGTAATTCAGCTGAAACATAATATTTTTAATAATTACTTATTTAAAACATAAGTTTAATTAGAAATTGAGAATCTTGATGAAAATCAAAACGACATACTCACCAAAGCCATGGCACGCATGATAGGAGGATGGATCGAGGGTACATGCCTCAAACTTTCATGTGTGACTAAGAATGTCCAGAGAAACAATCACATATCATCATCGGCTAACCCATCTAGATATAGTGGCTGCCTGACTTAGAGATCAGGCATAAGTCGTACGCGATCGCTAGGGCACCAATCCTGCAGGAAGAAGACGACGAAATCAACCAGCAGACAAGAAGAAACACGACTTATACCTACTAACTAGGCCCATATAAATTATTTGTTGCTGCCTTTGGGCTGCTGGGCTTGTAGGCCCAGTTTGCTTCTCAACACTCCCTTACAAACTATGGAATACAAGTTCTTCACTCCAAACTTGCTGATCAAGTAGTGTTGTTGTTGTTTGCTCAATCCTTTTGTAAGGATGTCTGCTTGTTGTTCCTGGGTGGTGATGTATCTTGTCTCGAGAATTCCTTCTTGTATCTTTTATCTAATGAAGTGACAGTCTATGTCGATGTGTTTTGTTCTCTCATGAAAAACCGGATGTGATGCAATTTGTATGGCTGATTTGCTATCATTGTAAATCAAGACAGACTTTGCTTGTTGAATGTTGAACTCTTTTAACAACCTTTTTACCCAAATTATCTCGACAACAACTGCATCCATGCTCCCATATTCAGCCTCAGCCAAAGATCTGGACACAGTGCTTTGTTTCTGGACTTTCCAAGACACCAAACATTCTTCGACTTTCACACAGTACCCACTAACAAATTTTCTACAATTAATGCATGAAGCCCAATTAGCATCACAAAAATCTATCATGTTGTACTACTCAAGCTAGGTAAGAAAATCCCAAGACCATGTTCGCTTTTCACATACCTGATTATCATCATGGCATCCTCAAAGTGTGAGTGTTTGGGATTTTGCATATACTGACCGAGCATTTGAACAACAAATGCATATCCAGTCTTGTATTGGTTAAATACAAGAGCTTTCCTATAACTCTTTTGTAAAGGGTGACATCCTTGAGCAATTTATCTTTTTTTTTTCCTCTTGGAAAATACTGATCAAATTCATATGAAGTAAATTTCTAATTTTTTTCAAGAGGCGTAGTGGCAGGTTTGGATCCTCCATATATGAGTTCAAGGGCATATTTTCTTTGGTTCACAACTATCGCATTGACAAATCTAAGAATATCAAATGCAATATAATATTTCAAATCACCTAGGTCATTGATCTTAAAATTGACTTGCAAATCCCCTTTTAACTTATCTATCATCTGATTGTCATTTCCAGTGATAACGATATCATCAACATACACCAAAATCACAACAATTTTGCCATTTTCGTTCTTACTGAACAGAGAGTAGTCAAGTTTGCTATGGGTGTAACCAAATTGGACAAGGGCATTGGTAAGTTTAAGGTTCCATTGTCGGGAGGCTTGTTTGAGCCCATACAATGATTTATTAAGTTTACAAACCCTATTCTCCCCCATTCCATCAAACCCGGGTGGAATAGTCATATAAACCTCCTCATCTAAATCCCCTTGCAAAAAAGCATTATATACATCCATATGATATAAAGACCAAGCTTGAATGGAAGCAAAAAATAAAACAGTACGAACAATAGTCATGCGAACAACAGGGGAAAAGGTTTCATTTTAGTCTAATCCTTCAAGCTGACTATACACCTTAGCAACCAGTCGAGTATTGAATCGTTCTATGGAACCATCAACTTTATACTTAATTTTAAATACCCTTTTATACCCAATAGAATGTTTACCTCTGGGGAGAGAAGTGAGATCCCATATGTTGTTTTCCTCTAAGGCTTCAATCTCAGCCTTCATTGATGTCGCCCATCGTGGGTCCTTTGCTGATTCAATATAAGTGGTGGGTTCAATGTCTCTAGAGATATTCCCAACAAAAGATTGGTAGTTAGATGACAGATGAGAGTAATCAACATAATCACAGATAGGAAACTTAGCATTCCTCTGTCTGTTCATAACATAGTCAGTATGCCATAAGGGTGGTTTATTTGGCCGACTTGATCTTCTAGGGGCAGCCTTAGGGTCAAATATCGTAGTTCGGTCATCTACCATTTCAGATTTATTATCATCATTTTGCAACTCATAACAGGTAAAAATGTACTTTGTATTCATGTAGCTGGTTCAAGGGAAGTTCAGTATTCACCATCTTCCAAAGATTCGACAACCGGTGAGGATTCCATAACAGGTTCAACTGTCCTGGGTGTAGTAGTGATCCCTTCGTCATCAGTTAATATAAGGGGAACAACTTCCATGGTTGGTATGGTCTCACTGCTTTTAAACAGAAATGTATCCTCCTTGAATGGGACGTCTATGCTAGTATAAAAGACATGATCCTGCAAACTCATAAGCTTATAACATTTCTTATCAGAAGAGTAGCCCAAAAATAAAGATAGAATTCCTCGTGGTCCAAATTTATCATGACTGTTCATTTTAGTCCCATATAACAAGCAACCAAAAACATGCAAATGATCTATCAAAGGTGTTTTCTTGTACAAAACTTCCAAAGGGGATTTCCAGTTCAAAGTCTCAGTAGGCATACAATTTATTAAGTAACAAGCTATGAGAATGCACTCACCCCAAAATTTGGATGGCAATCCTGATTGAAACTTCAATGATCTAGCTACCTCAAGCAAATGCCTATATTTCCTTTCAACAATTCCATTTTTTTTTGTGGCGTATAAACACATCTTTTTTTGGTGAACTATCCCATTTGTTCCAAAACATTTAGCACACTCAAACAACCAACATCATCATTATTTATATTAATAGTCTTAAACCTTTTCAATCTTTGAATAACAACCAACATCATCATTATTTATATTAATAGTCTTAAACATTTTAAATCTCTGAATAGACACGTGTCCTAATCTTCTATGCCATTTCATAGCAGAAATACTTTCAGCAACACTATGCAAGGATTTATTTGAGACTTCAGACTTCATGTAATATAAACTACCTTGTTTTCTACCAGTCCCCATAACCCTCTCACTGTATAATTCCTGTAATATAATGAAATCCGAGTAAAACACAGCAGCGCAATAAAGATCCTTAGTAAGTTTATATTCTGATAACAAATCAAATTTCAGCTCAGGAATATACAAGACATTATTCAACCTAATTACTTAATTTATTATGTGCATTCCAAAATGTGTGGCCTTACATCCTTCACCATTAGGCAACTTAATATATGATGCTTTTGGACTAGTTTGAATGCTTTCTAGCCAGTTAATATGATGAGTCATATGATCAGTAGCACCGGTGTCAACAATCCACATTTTGTCAAAATTTGCTATTTGAGATAAAGCAGTAATCAAACCTGTCATGGCTGAATTAGCAACTCCCTCTCTAGTTTTCTTTGATCCCAAAGCACTTGACCTCTGTCCACCTTTTCATTCATGCTCATTCGTCAGGGAATGTAAAAGATCATGTAATTGTTCTTTAGTGAAAACGAAATTATCACCTTGTGCAGTAATGGTATGGCTATGTGACATTTCAGCAGCATCTCCATGTGTTTGACCCTCGAATTTCTGTCTAATTTTCAGCTTGAAGCAGTTCACCTTCACATGCCCTTTCTTCTTGCAATAGTTGCAGATGATGTCCGGGTTCGTGATTGATCGCCAGAGATGGCTTATAACCAATAGTTCATTATCTAATGGATTTTTCCATTCTAATACTCCATCTGAGAGTTATCAGTATTTATCAAATCTGTTCCTATCTAACAGAAAGCTATTAGCTCAGGATTTATCCTTCACGCTTCAGGATTTAAATTCTTTTTTCCCGGATGACATTTTCAAATTTTTGATTCCATTGTTTCGGTGCCTATTTCATACCGTACAGTGATTTCACCAGTTTACAAACTTTCTTTTCTTACCCTGACGCAACAAAACACTCTTGTTGTTCCATATAGATTTCTTCCTCTAAATCTCCATTTAAGAAAGTTGTTTTCACATACATTTGATGTATTTTCAAATTTGGCATTGCCGCTATTGCGAGTATCATACTTATGGATGTTATTCTTGTGACCGGAGAATATGTGTCAAAATAATCAAGGCGTTCTCTCGACTTGTAACCCTTAATATAAAGTCTAGCCTTATACTTGTCAATTTATCCATCTGTTTTCATTTTGCTTTTGAAAATGTACTTGTAACCTAGTGGCTTGGATCCAAGAGGAAGATCCACTAAATCCCACGTGTGATTTTGCAAGATGGAGACAATTTCACTATTGATTGTCTCTTTCCATAGAGGTCCTTCTGAAGAATTTACGGCTTCTTGAAATGTTTGAGGTTCTGCTTCAAGCATATAGGTGAAAAAAATATGGACCAAAAGACTTTTCTATACGAGCTCGTTTACTTTTCTTAGATTCTACCTCAGGTTCTACCTCAACATTTTCTAGGTCTAGACCATTATTTTCAATAGTCTCATAAGTTCGCTTCGACAAACTTGCATTCCCCCTAGATTTAGCCGAAAATACTTCTTCAAAGAAATATGCGTTTCTTCTTTCCATTATTGTATTTTTATGTATATCCGAAATCTTCGAATCATGCACAAAAAATCCATAAGCATTACTATTTTGACCATATCCTATGAAGATGCAATCGACAGTTTTTGGTCTAATCCTAACCTTTTTAGGAGCAGGCACCATCACTTTTGCAAGACACTCCCACACTCGGAGGTGATTGAAATAAGGTTTTCTACCTTTCCATAATTTGAAAGTTGTTTTCTCTTCATTCTTTCGGGGTACCTTATTTAAAGGGAAAAATATATAATATGTTTGCCAAAATTGGTAACTAGTGCAACTTGTTTTGGGTCGCGGGTTTTTGATGTATTACGTTTCATTTTGTTGGTTTTTGAAGAAACATTTTTTCTTATGTTATTTTGCCCGTTTAAATCATACACGTGCAACTCACATGTTTGATTTTTTGAACGTTCAAAAAAATTAATTGATAATATCGAAACTACCCTCGTTATATTTGCTCTCCAATTACCAGGCCGAAGTTTCCCTCCATTTCCCCCTCTACCCATTCATCCATCCTCATTACCAAATTCTCCCGAACCGAAGTCTCCTTACCAAAGCCTCCTGAATTGGTTCCTCCTCCCCATTGCTTCCTTTTTTCGGTACCCTAACCTCCCCACTAGTGCGACGACTGAAGTATCGCGAAGTCCTTCCCCTGGCGACTGAAACGAGGAATTGTCTAAGTCTGGTTCAATTTTCCCCTGCAATTTCGACGTCTGGTGCAATTTCTCTCCTCCAATTTCGAAGTCTCTTGGCGAATCGGTTCTTCTATTCGTAGTCAGGACGAAACGTTTTCAAAGGTAACTTCTGATTGGGCCTTCCTCTTGTTTAAATGCTTTGCGTCTAAAAAATCGTCCTTGTGTTATTTGATATTTTCTAAAGTTGACGGAAAAAAGCAAATTGAAATGTTAATATGTTTACTGGTTGTTTTAATTGAATGAGGAGTAGATATGTCATGGTTGTATAAAGAGATGTGTATGTAGGGCTTGTATGTTTATATGTTGAAGGTTCACTACTGACAAAAATGTTTTTGCAAAATGTCAAGTTAGGGTGAGGAGAAGTGGTTTGTGTACATCCACTACGATGGTAATTGGGTGGACGGTGTTTGCAACGGAAAAGTCTGTTTGATGTACCTGTGTGACCAAGTGTTTGTCTACTTCAATGTTGTTGTCCTCCTGGAGTATTACGGTTTGAAGAGGGATGGTGTTATCACCTACATTCCACCAAATAGAGATCCTAAATCAGACATCGAAGTTCTATGTAGCGACGAAGATGTTTGCCTAATTAAGGATAAACAACAAGGTGTACGCGAAGTAAATTTGTATGTGGTTCCACCATTTGACGAGGAAGCATGTGGTAAAGATTCAAGGTTGGAATAGTTGCGCAACAACACGTTGTTGAAGCAAATTGTAAATAGAAGAAGGTTGACATCCGTAAGGATAGCCGAACTGTCTGCACAACGATTGAGTGAGAAAGCGGAAGGAAAAGTACCCACGGTTGAAGTGCTTCCTCACGATCTGAAGAGATGTCTCCCGATTCGTAGAGAATTTTCGACCCATATTAGAAAGCCAAAAAGGGTGAAGACGAGTCTGACAGTGACGATGATGAAGTTCAACCAAAGAGATAAAACAAATGCATGAGTAGCGAAACAAAACCTATCAAACTGAAGGTGTTAGTGATATACCCTTAGTGGGTGTGATGGAATGAGAGTGGGGCGAAACGACTGCTGGTATTGGGGTGAACATCGATGTTAACATGTTGTACATTGAGCATCACTATCTGAGTGACACCTTCAGGACTCCGCCTGACTCGGACGTTGAAGACGACCTTACCAGCAGACATAGGACAACAATTATTGATGAAGAGGTGAATGATGAGTTCGATCAATGCCAATGCCAACGCATACCGCAACGAATCACCCCCAATTGGTAGAGTCAATACCAAGCCTGCCCCTGAGCATCCTTTTGAAGAGAATTTGTCTGTTCGTAGCTTCTAGAGCTCTTCTTCCTTCATGACCTTTACAATAGGCGGCGCCTCCATTATGGAAGAACCCGTAAATTCAACAATGAAGTTGGAGAGTGTTGGTCCTTTAATCATTGTTCTTGACACGAAATTTATCGAAAATTCACTCAACTAAACTGCCTACTTGACCATTCTTTCTGAGGTGTTGGACTTTTGTAAAAAGTGCTTTAATGGCTGATTTGTTAGGACGATAATGTTGTGAGCATGAAAGTAGGGTGTAGCTTCCTAGCCGAGATACTCATTGCATACAAGTACTTTTCAATTTGTAGATATTTTATTTCAACTTGGCTAATGACATTGCTTACAAAATAGACCGGGACCTAGTTCCTATCCTCATCCTTAAGTAGGACCGAGCTTATAACGACATCATTGATGCTCAAATACAGACACAAGGTGTCACCTGATACTTGTTTAGCTAGGGGTGGTAAAGTTCTAAGATGACTCTTTAGAGTCTGGAATGCCTCCTCGCACTCTGCTTTCAGTCGAAACTCTTGTTTGCCTGGAGCACTTGGAAGAAGGGAAACGACTTTTCCCCTAATTTTGAAAGAAACCGTCCCAAGGCTACAAGTCACCCATTTAGGAATTGCACTTCCTTGTGACATGTTGGCGACCGCCTTTCATCGATTGTGTTGAGATTTTCTAGATTGACCTCAATCCCCCTTTGACTCACCATGAATCGAATGAATTTTCCAAAGTTGATGCCAAAAGCACATTTAGTAGGATTGAGGCGTACATTGTGCAGTTTCATCCGAGCGAAAGCCCGTTCCAGGTCTCCTCCATGGTCGACGTCTTTCCTAGATTTCTCCAACACGACGTCCACATAAGCCTCCATTGAGTCACCCAACATATCTGAAAACACTTGGTTCACAATCCTCTGATAAGTAGACCCTACGTTAATAAGCTCGAAAGGCACCACCACGTAGTGATAGATGTCACTATCTGCATAGAACGCAGTGTGCGGTGCATCTTCCTATGCCATCCGGATTTGGTTGTATCCAGATAATGCATCCATAAAGCTTAGTAACTCATGTCCGGACGTTGCGTCTACCAACTGATAGATGCGGGGAAAAGGATAATAATAATTGGGACACGTTTTGTTGATGTCCTTGAAGTCGACGCACATCCTCCATTTTCTCGTCGACGTTTTAACCAGAACCGGGTTAGCTACCCTTGCTTGAAATCTGACATCCTTTACAAACTCGATGTTGACCAACTTTTCTACCTTCGATGTTGACCAACTTTTTTCGCCGCTTATCACCCTCTTCCTTTGTGCCACTGGATTTATCAAAGGGTTGATTTGGAGATCATGTATGATGACATTAGTAGTGATACCCGACATATCACTCGAGTACTAAGCGAATAACTCTTTGAATTTAATCAGCAACTTAGTCAACGACACTGCCTGCCCTTTGAGAAGTTGTCGTTCGTCGACATATTGCGTGATGAACTTGATTTTCAAGTCATCCCAAGAATAGACCGATGCCTTGGGTAGGCCAAAGAACCAGTATGAGACATCTCCTGATAGTGTCACTAGTAAAAACAAGGCGAAGTGATTGTCATTACTTGTTCGGCCTAACAATGATGATTCATGCTTTTGTATGTGCTGGACCAGATCCCTTTCGCCTGTAAAGGGTCATCATATCACGAGGGACGATGATCGACATAATCTCTATCGTGAAGGGGTGTGACGCCCAATCACGAAGAGTGGGCAATATAAAGCCTTCTGAGCTTTGAGCTTCTGTTTAACAACTCCTCCACTTGGATCATGATGAGTGCCGCTTATGGAGGAGAGGTATGTAAGTACATATAGCTTGACACACTGGGGACCGCGCTAGGTGGTGGCAAATGCACATTAAAATGTGATGCCGTGTGTTGAGGGACTTCTTGGGCCGGAGAAAAAACCTGCATTCAGTGAGGGACACCTGCTTGGGAGCTAGAGGTGGTCTCTTCCTCACTGGGGAGATTGTGTGGACCGAAGGGACCGCTGTAGGGCCCCTACGATGACAGTCCCACTTGAGAAATTCTTATAATGTGGTGATTAGAGTAGGGATAAAGACCATTTCCTGGGAGGAAGCCTTCCTCGATGGCTAGTAGGAACCATGTGCTCCCATATCGTACTTATGACCCTGGGTGGGTGCCCTAGAGGGCGGTGCCTGCAGGTAGTATTCTTCCACCTAATCCCCCTACTGTAACCTAGAGGATCCAGTCGGGAATCCCGCTTGATTTCCACTCCTTGGCGGGGTTGGATAAAGTGGTTGAACCTAAGTAGAATCACCTGAGTTTGCCTCCCCGTTCACCTGTTTCCCCGTATTAGCTCTGGTGTTTGGTGGGCCCATGACTTTGCTGTCACGTTCCCACAAACGACACCAATTTTGGTTCCTGTGTGTTCTTCTAGCCGTTGATCCTTATTTCTACACTTCCCAAGTTGCCGACTTCTAGTATTGATTCTTGGCAAATCGTCGACTTCTTGATCTCCTATGACATGCAATAAGGAAAACCCGAGTGTTGCCCTATGTTTCTCCTATGATGACTAAGTCAATAAGAGGTTGTTTGAGAGTAATGTGTATAAGTAAGAGCATTGATTACCTTTTCCAAAAGGTAGGTGGGTCTGTATTTATAGCAAAATACTGGTTACTGTTTATCTGGTAAAAGGCTAACCACAATCAGCCTTGCCCCCTGACTGAGATCCAACCAGGGTGGTCATCAAGTCAGGGGGTCCAAAATATCTACCAAGTGTATTGGACACGCTTGATGAAGTGTGTTATGTACACTTGGTGCATCCATTAAACGCTCCCAGACACTTATGTCAGGGTATCCGTGAGTCTGTTGGGGCGACGCATTATAAGAAGTTATGGGTGACACTTAGGTGTACTACTAGGTGACACCTAGGTTCAATTAGGGTGGAATTTATGGGTGACAAATTTGGACACGACCTATGGTGATCCGTTCATGGATCGTGTTTGGGTTGAACATTTTGGATTTATGGATCATTCCGACAGACTCATCCAACCCGCATGGAAAATGGGATCGGGTTTGGATCGTATTTATCGACCTGTGGACTTGTATAACTAAATATATATTATAAACAATTATATAAATTAAAAGACGATGGGTTGCATCTGTTGTATGGGTCACATCACATGAGTCACATGAATTAGTAGGTTGTATGGGTTGACGAGTCACATCACATGAGTCACATCGACACGAATTAACACCCATATTCGAATTGACCCATACACAGTTGAGCTTTAGTCTCAGGTGACTTGATCAATCTATGTTGTATTCAAGACAGAGGTTAACTTGATTGTAGAGTTGGGCAAAAAAATATGTTTCGGCCGAAACGTACTGTACCACTTGTGAACCGAACCTTTTTTGAACCGGTTCGACCAAACCAGATCGGAAGTGGTAAGGTATTTTGGAAGAAATGTGGAGCGATTTGGCCGAACAATAAAAAATTGGTTCATAAGTAGTAAACCGTACCATTTTATGAACCACTATATATATATATATATATTATTTGTATTAATTTTTTTAATATATTCTATTTTTTTTATCATTTTAAGTGAACCATTTTGTTCACATGTGCTCTCCCTATTTTAAGATATTTTAATTATCGATCTTTCAGTTCATCTTTTTATGTATTATTGAACTATGTTTTAAAATTTATAAATGCAGAATATTTTATATTAATTTTTTATTTAAAGAAAAGGTACGGTCGAACCGATTTTTGAACTCATTCGGAAGTGGTATGTTAAATCATAAAAAAGTGGAGTGGTTTAGACGAATGGGTCAAACTGTACCTTACCACGTTTTAGGTATGATACGGTTCTTGAACCTATTCAGGACCGAACCTATTCATGTGTACCCCTACTTGATTGGGTCTATCTTAGGTGGTATATATATATATATATATATGTTGAGTATTGATAGTGACAGCCCAATAAGGAAAATGCCTCGAATGCCCAATAACCATGGAGGGGGTAAACCCAAGTTATTCGAACTGGACCGGCCTACATTAAAGTCAATCTGGCTCACCATAGAGTGGCCCAAGAGCGAGCCCAGGTTGATATGGACGCCAAAGGCTCCATAGCTGGTCGTCATTCTTCATAAAGTCGCGACCTCCTACTGTTCGCCATGGGAGTGCTCGCCCCGAAGAGAGTCTTGCCTCTCTCCACTGGTCCCACCAGCCGTTAATAAGGAAGTGGCCACGATATCCCGCATATCTCGGGCATATATTCACTAAGGATTAGATATGGTAACTGCAATATCTTGTCGTAACTGCAATATCTACTATCCAAATCTTCAACAACACAATATTCACAAAGATATACGGTTACCTTATATGGTTTGGTCTCTCCTACTCTATAAATACCCTTGTTTTACATATATTCATTACGTTTTGAGCTATACACACACATATACTCATTTAAGCATCGGAGAGGGACCCAGAGACACCCCATTTGTTGCGATCCCCTACCTGCAGGTTTACCGGAGCTAAGGCGAGAGCATTATTCAACCATCACCTGACATTCAATTAACTGTCAGATCAGCAATTAGAAGTTTACGATCCAACAGTATATACATTTAAAAATATTAAAATTGTAACTTAAATTATTTGATAATGTATATTTTTAAAAGATATTTATAGTTTTTTCTTAATTATTTTAATTGAAGTTATTTTGGAATTCTTAAAAAAAATCCAAAATTTTAAAATATGGACACGTTTTATAAAAGAAAAATGAAATATACATTTTTGTTACTATTTTTGCAATATATACTTTATATAAATTAAATTAAGAAAATATATATTATTTATTATTGATATTGATATTATTTGATATATATCATATATCGATCACTTGACTACTTAACACAGAAATGTAATCTATTCTAATCACGAGAAATTTTCTAATGTATCATTTAATCTCATGAGTCCAATATAAAAGTAGATTGAACCTAATAACGTTTTTTTAAATAACCTTTTAAAAAAATCACATACTTCATAAAAAAGTAAATGCAATATTTTTTTAAAAAAACTTAATCAATACATATTAACTTCTAATTCTGTAGATGGTATTATTAGTATATTATTATATACTTTGCGATTATAATATTATTTATGCATAACATTATTATTTATGCATAACATAATGAATCTAAAGAGAATTACATCATGGTTAAAATCAACTTGATTGAGTACTCTAAGTCAGTTTGACGTCTTACATTTACTACACTTTTTTCAACGTATGCCATTAGCATTTACTAATGCAAAATTTATTTGCGTACACGGGATATGCATGGACAGCTTTGCTGGATAGGAAATCATTTTTCATTTCGTAATCCGCAACGGGGGAAGGGACAACCGGACAAAAAACTGTCGAGCCATTCCGACAGAGGGTGATGGCAAAATAAAAAAACAATTCCGACAGAGGTATGGAGCCCACCTTTACACGCAATTTGCTTTTATTGGGTGTGGCTGATGAGAATGAGATCCACGCCGTCTTGGATTGCTCGAGGTCATGGGACAGGTGTCATAGTTTCAGTTGAGCACATTTTTTTTTTTTTAATTTTATTATATAATTATGATTTAATTACTTTAATTATTACATATATTTGTGTATGTGACTAATTGTTTATAAATTGCGCAGAATGATTACATAAGCCTGAACATATGATAATTTGATCATTTTTACTATTTATCATTAAATTTCTCAATTAAATAACTATTCTATCATATAAAATGATAATATTACAACTCTTTAATTAACTTATTAACAACATGATTGATGCTCACAGTGGAGTAACTCCTTGCTCTCTGTTTCAACAACGACCTAGAAAAAAAAACTCTTATCCTTTCGTCTGCCTCAATGCGGATGACAATCTATCAATTTTTCGTAACAATAGAGCGATACTGTTTGACATAGATACGATGCCTTATGGTAGAACCATGGGCGACATGATACTGCTCCCAAACGATAATGTTTTGATCATCAATCGCGTCGAAGCTGGAACAGTGGTAAGAAGAGATAAATTCAACAGAGAATCCCTCAGTAGAGGCACGACCAATGACAACATCATTAGCTTTAACAAATTTTGTTGCAGCAACAACAGACTCACCGAGGCTTCAGAATGTGGAGGTAGTGGAAGTTGATTGGTCGAGTCCAATCAAACTGATTCTCTTTGATCCGAGGTCTGGAAGCTGAAGAACCACAAATTGACCATTTTTGCCCTTAAAATCTTCCTCCTTTGAGGCATCAGCTAAAAGACTATTTAAATGAGAATCGAGCTTATTCAAGATCGGATTATGAAACTTCGAGGATTCATCCTTGGCTAGGTCTTTCTCTGTAACACCCACAACAAGTATGTTTCCTTTTCATTCCACAACATCAATATCTTTTCCAACAAATGAGATCTCCCCCCCCCCCCCTCCCCCCCCCCCCCCACCCCAATTTCCACAAGAATACTAAGTGAAAAGAAAATGTCAAAATTCAAGATTTCTTTAGAAATTGACATAAAATTAGCAAATATAATCCATTTTATAATCAAGTATTGGGTGATAAACTAGTTGTGATTCCCAACAAACATTTGTGTTGGATCTTTACAATCTACTCTAAAAAAACAAAATAGAAACAATAATTCTCCAGAATTAAAAACAGAGTCAACACGATAAACTTCAGATTTTGCAATAAACCTAAGAAGAAAGACTAAGAAGAGATAAAATCGATAGTTGAAGAGATAAACTTTAGATGGTTTCTCCATTCTTAAGATTTCATTTTAAAATCTCGTTTGTATCCTCCTTCATTTTCTGAACTGGTTGATAGCAAATATGGTGCTTGATGAACTATTTTCTCTGTTAGAGTGATTGCTGGGTTAGAGTGATTGCTGGGTGGAATTGAGCCAAGAAGGAAGAAGTTGAACAGTTAAAGAAGGAGAATAACATAATAGTTATTTAATAATTTAAAAATATTAATTGACAGAAAAAAATTAACGGTTCACTAACGGAGTAACCAATCCGTCACAAAAAAAATAGATTATTAACCAATTAATCACCCTGGACAAAAATGTGTAACCATTAAAGTAATTAACCCTGTAATTATTCTGCTAAATAATTTGAAATTCTCAATTTTCACGATAAATGAGCAAATTAAATTCATTTTACACATTTTCCCTAGTGTTTGTAAACTATGTTTTTCTTTCTAATGAGTGGTAAATTTGAGTCACAATGTCTCTTAGTTGTTTTAATAACCCTTAAATAAATAACTATTATAAAAATATTTTTTTAAAACAACAACTAGTTATAGGAGAATAATCTACAAATATTTGTTACAAGTGTGGTAGTTGCCTTGCCTATAGGGTAGTAGGGCTTTTTATGTTTTTAAAAACGAATAAAAGGGATGGATTATGTATTTGGGCCTATATATGTGAATTAATGGGCTACAACATAGAAGAGATATCAACTGAATATACGTGAGATCATAACATTTGGGCGGAAGAAACAATCAAAATAGTACAAGTAATAATCCACAAAATACAAACGCACATATTTAAAAATTATATTTGCATACCCTCAACTACTTTCAACAACTTTATACAGTCCATTTTTGTTAAAAAAACTAAAATGTCCTAATAGTTTTTAAACATATTTGTCCTTACTAAGTTTAAGAAAACTAATTATCAAATCGATCCCATATTTTCATAGTTACCAAACTACAGTCCTGAAAAATTAATGATTTTAGCAAGTTTTGAACCATAGACCTCCTAGGTACTAACTAAATTTTTACCACTACCCTACTAATTCCAATTTTTTTTAATATACTTCAATTATAGTTATTGAAGTAGCTCTCATATTATTGTATTAAAGATCACATGCTTATTTAATGACGATCTTTAGTAATTAACATTTGTTCAACTTCGTTTATTAATTCTAAATTTAATTTAATTATGTATCTACTGTATTAATGTTTTAACATAGTTGAAAAATAAATAATATGCTAAATTTAGTATTTATAGACTACCAGAATACTCATTTTGAAAAATATATTTTTTTCAACCATCTATAAAAAAATATCAGAAACACTATAGTAGGTAGATAATTTAAATATAACTCCAACGACACATATGATGATAAGTTTCAATTTTCACATCGATCATAAAATTTTGTCAAAATAGTGTTGCTAATTTTAGAATTACAACTCATTTTATGGTTGACGGGAAAATTTTAGAAATTTTTGGAATTTTTTTTCAAAATGAATATTCTAGTAACCTATAAATACTAAATTTAGAATATTACTTATTTTTCAACCATTTCAAAAAATTAGTACAGTAGATGCGTAATTAAATTAAAATTATAATTAAACAATTGACGTTGAACAAATGTTAATCACTAAATATAATCAATCAATAAATATGTGATGATTAATAGAATAATAAGAGAGTTGCTTCAATAACTATATTTGAAGTATATAAAAAAAATTGGAATTTATAGTGTACTGGTAAACAAAATTAGTTACTCTCTAAGAGGTCTAGATTTCAAAACCTGCTAGAAACATAAATTTTTCAAGATTGTAGTTTGGTAACTTCAAAATTATGAGGTTGATTTGATAATTAGTTTTCTTAAAATTAGTAAGGGCAAATATGTAAAAAAACCATAAGGATATTTTAGTATTTCAACAAAAGTGGTATGTATAAAGTAATCGATGGTCTGCAAATAGAATTTCTCTTTTATAGATTAGTTAATAATACACAAAATACAAAATCGGTCCACACAGATTAAGACTCCAATTGAGCTCCAATCGGGGATTCTACGGTCTAGGTTAGGGCCCTGACTAGGAGACCCTCGGTGTTGCTCGAAGCGAATCATAACTTGTTGTAATATTAGTGTATGTTTGTAGGGTTTAGTTGTAACATCTAGAAAATATTCAGTTAATTTTGCAAATATGAAAAAACATTAACAGAATTTTTAACAGAGAAATAACGAAAGTACCCGTTATCATTGTTTTCAAACATGTTGAACCATTAACCATGACAAGAAAACATGTTGATGCAACTAAAGTTTCGTGCAAATATGTTGGATCATTTTCATATTTTTTTTCTCCGAACAACATACATAGATAAATGGGTTTGTGAGAAAGAAAAGCATAAATATGATTGAAATAAAATGTTTTTCAAAATTGAATATGATAATTTTGAACAATTTTAATCTGTTTACATATTAAAAAAAAATGATATCACATAAGTAACTTATGACATTGAACCAATAAAATTAAGTGAAAAACTACATTTTGCTTACTTGTTAACACTATATATTTGAGTCAAATTAATATATGAATCGATTAGTATTATAATTATTGCATTATAATTAGTAGATGAAAGGTCAAAATTTTTAAAAGAATCATTAAGATAACTTATATGTTTATGAAAAGGTCTACCAACTAAAAATATTCAGGAAAAGTTGTAGTTTTCTGATAGAAAGATTATAAATTAAACCTAGTTAAATATGATTTTTAATTCAATATTATCTATTGGTATCAATTATACCATATAAATAAGTTTTGAATAATTTAATTATAACATTCTTAAAATTATTTTGTTGTTTTTTATAATTTTCAAAATATATTCTATTAATTTTGGAGGAAAATTTATCAAAATGAGAAAATTGAGCATTTATCAAAACTTTAAAAATGAATTTTTTAAAACCAAACGTTAAGAAAATTTTAAGAATGTGCTCAAACATTTAAGTGGCAAAGTCTTATTTTTCTCTTTATTTAATTAAACACCATTTTCATCCCTATATATGCTGAATTACTTACCGTTATATGTAGACATATATTCTGTTCTTTTTATTCTAGATAGTATGTAACGATTCAATCCTTCTTAGAGAATTTGACTCTGCTCTATAGACTAGTCGTATTGTCCAACAGTAAAAATTGAGTTGTTTGGATCAATATATTTTATTGGGTCAAGCTGAATACTTAGTATTGTTATGGGTGTATTTGTTATTTCTGGACTATTTTAGAATATTAAGGTTGAGTTATTATGTGTTGTATTTGTTATAAATAGAATATGGTTAAAAGGTGAAGGATGACAAATGAATAGAATCCTCATAGTGATCCCCCAAGTATTTGTGTAATTCATTCGCGTTCTTCCCATATTCACCATAATTGAAATGGTATTAGAGTCTTTAATGCGTTTCAATGGGTCTCTTCGTTTCTTCCCCCTGACCCGATCCATCCCTTCGTATCCACCGAATCGTCTTGAGTAGTGGACCTTTATTTTGTCCTCTTGTCTGCCAAAATCGTCTCGGTTTATTCACCTATCTCATCTCCCCAAGTTCTTAAAGATTTTTCGAGATTTCGTCCGACAACTGCGCTGATTCTCTCCCTAATGATTTATCTTCAACATAACCCTTATTTTCTAGGATTTTTATCAAAGGAAGGCTTCAGTCCGATCAAGATTCTCTTTCTGCGACTCTTGGTTCTTTTTGCCTTCATCGATATTTCTGGGTGGTTGTTCTTTTTGCAACTCCTAGAAGAATCGAAGTCTCCTTCTTGACAGTTGTTGGTGATATCATCTGCCTTGTTGCCTGGGATCTCTTTCGATTTTGAGGTTTTTCATCTGAAAAAGTGTTCGAGCCTTTTCATGGATGATCGGTTTGCAAACACAGAAGCGTCGATCCTCGTCATGGCCCGATTTTATTATGGCTTCTAAACCGAAGGATCATCTCGCAGACACGGAGGCAACCCTCGAATGGCCCGATTTTGATGTGGAGGTTAACCCTAACCACCCTCATTACCTTCATCCTTCGAATAACCCAGGTATGAGTCTGATATCTACTAAATTTACCGGGGCCTTAAAATTATCCGATGTGGAGTTGAGCTATGATTGAGATCCTATGGGGAAATTACTAAATCGGTTTTATAGATGGATCCTTCGATAAAAATTTCTTCAAACAATCTTTACACGATTTATGGGAGAGATGTAACGCGGTTGTTTTCAGATGGATTTTGAACTCCCTTTCTGCCGATCTTTCCAACAGTATTATATATTCGACTTCTTCTTACCTTGGAAGGAGAAATCTGAGAGAAATGTATGATAAAGTGAATGACCCTAGACTTTATCAGTTGCATAGAGAGATTTGCACCGCACAACAGGGTCTTGACCTTTTTTACGAAACTGAAGTTTCTTTGGTCTGAATATGCTGCTGCTAGTGATTGTGAGAAACTCTTGTGATTGTGATAAACTCAAGAAACACATTATTCACTATGATAATCAACGTCTATGTCAGTTTCTAATGGGCCTGAACTAAACTTTTTCAAACTTTAGGAGCAGTCCTTTTCTTTGGGTTCCTTTGTCTAACTTGAATCAAAGCCTATAGTATGATCACGCAAGAAGAAAGTCAGAGGAGTGTGACTGGTGGGATTTCTGTTAATCTTGTCTCCTCCTCTGATAATAAGGTTATGATAAATACCAACATTGAATGCGATTTTTGTCACAAAAATGGTCATACCAAGGACAAGTGATATGCTAGGGGCTGTGATTTTTGTTAGAAAAAGGGGCATGTGAAGGATAGTTGTTTCAAATTTAGAGATTTCAAGAAAGGAAAACACCTGAATCCCTATGCTAATATTGTCTCAGATATTAGCTTGTTGATTGTGTCTCAGCTAACTCCAATACTTCGGTTCCCTCTGGGAATTTTAATCTGCAAGGAAGAGTGAGTTTCATTACTGAACAGTTTAACCAGTTCCTCCGGTCCGTTAGCCGTGTTGGTGCCTCCTCAGCGCATCCCCTACTGCCTTAGGTGCCCACGTCAACATGGCAGGTATAACTAGCTTGACTTTTCATTACCAAAATGATATTGTTTGGATTTTAGATACATGTGCTACTAATCATATGTCTAAAGGATCTGATTGGCTTGAGAATGAAAGGCTAGTTGCTAGATCTAGGGTTCAGTTGTCAAATGGATTGCATGTTTCGGTTGAAAGTGTAGGTGATTACAATTTAGGATTAGATAAAATCCTTAAAAATGTTCTTTACCTGCCTAATTTCAAGTATAATCTGATATTTTTATCGAAACTTACTGGTGAACTGAATTGCTCTATAATGTTGTACCCCAAGACTGTTGTTCTACAGGACCTCTCGAGTGGGAGGATCTTGGGGACTGGTAGAGAGGAACATGGTCTCTTTGTTTTTAAACCTGCTTGTGATACTCATGCTTATATTGTATCTAGGAGTTTGGTTTAATCTTCTGTAAAAAAATGTAGATTTGTCCTTGTTGTGGCATAGGAAATTTGGGCATGCATCTTCACATTCTTTGCAACATGTAAAAGAATGGGATTTTTTCAGGAATAAGAATTATGTTGTTAAAAACTGTACTGTTTGTCCCTCTGCAAATATAACTAGATTGCCTTTTTCTGTTTCTCATTCTAAGGCTGATGCATTATTTGATCGTGTGCATGCCGATGCGTGAGGTACTTACCAAAAAAAGACATATGATGGAAATAAATATTTTTTAACGTTAGTCGATGATTATTCATGAGTGACATGGATTTATCTGATTGTTAATAAGTCTGATGTTGTTGTTGCTATTAGACAGGTTTTTGACTTGATTAACAATAAGTTTGGTAAATGTATTAAAGTAATTCGGTCGGACAATGGTGGGGAATTCTTTAATAATCTTTGAATGTTTTGTTTAAAGAAAAATGTGTATTCTATTAGAGTAGTTGCCCATATACCCCTCACCAAAACAGTAGGATTGAAAGAAAGCATATGCACCTTTTAGAGGTTGTTAGGTCTTTAAAATTACAAGTTGTTATTCCTGATATTTTCTAGGGTAATTGTGTGCTTACTGCTTGTTATCTTATCAATAGAACACATTCTTCAGTTTTCATTGGAAAATCCCTGAGTGAAATCATGACAGAGAAAAGGCAGAATATCGATCATTTAAAAACCTTTGGTTGTCTCTGTTTTCTGTAGTGCAAAAAGGATATAAACTGTATAACATTGAAACTAAGTGTATTTTTGTTAGTAGGGATGTGAAATTATATGAAACTATTTTTCCTCTTGCCGAATGTAATGATGAATCATCCTCGTATGTGCATGAGTAAGTTGTTTATCTAGATATTACTTATAAAACCCCACGTCCTCATGCACCGATATATGAACCTGAACCTGAGGTAAGTATTGACCCATGCAACTCGGACAATGATGATGTTTTATCTGAGTCAAATGATCATTCGACAGAAACCCACCTATGTGCCTCACGGATCTAGCCGAGCCACCAAGCTCCCGTTATGGCACAAGGATTATCAGGTTGAGATTTCCAATTCTCAATATTCTTTTTTCAAACTTTGTGTAATATAAAAATATGTTAGCTCCCTTTTAGTGTTTTCTGACTTCTTTGTTTAGGATTGTCAAACTCGAGTCCTTATCTGAAGATGTGAAGGATCCTGAATGGGTGAATGCCATGCAGAATGAGATCACAACACTCGAATAAAATGGAACATGTGAGTTGGTACAACTCCCATCAAGTAAGAAACTGATTCATTGTAAGTGGGTATATAAAGTCAAGCTTAACTCAGATGGTTCTATAGAGAGATATAAAGTCAGGCTAGTTGCTAAGGGTTTTACCCAAACCCATGGTATTGATTATTTTGAAACGTTTTCCTCGGTTGCAAAAATGAACATTGTCTGAACTATTTTGGTGTTAGCATCTATTACTAATTGGTCTTTATTTCAAATGGACGTTCATAATACTTTTCTTCAAGGGAACCTTAATGAGGAAGTATGTATGTATGTGCCACACAGTTTTCGTAATCAAGGGGAGAATAGTAATATGGTATGTAGATTACGAAAATCTCTTTATGGTCTTAAACAGGCATCTAGGCAATGGAACTTGAAGCTGACCGAATCTCTTGTTGATAATGGGCATATTCAATCTAAGCTTGATTACTCTATTTTTACAAAGAGATTTGGAAATGAGATTGTTATTTTGTTGATTTATGTTGATGATCTCGTTATTTTAGGAAATAGTGTTGTTTTGATCAATCGACTTAAGGTTGTTCTTAAAGACAACTTTAAGATGAATGATCTTGGCGAATTAAATTTTTTTCCTGGGTATCGAAATTGCTAGGTCCAATAAGGGTTTGATTTTATCGCAAAGAAAGTGTGCTCTTGAACTAATATCTGAATCATGTATTTCAGCATGTAAAACCGTCAAAACCCACAATGGAACTCAATGTTAAATTCACAAGTAGGTCGTATGATAGCCATCTTAAGATAAATCAGGATGATTGCTTCTTGAAAATACTAACATTTATAGGAAGTTGATTAGCAAGTTATTATATGAAACCATCACCAGACCTGATATAGCATTGACTGTTCAGCATCTCAGTCAATAGATGCAGGAACCCAAGAAATCTCATCTAGATGCTGCCCTTAGAGTTGTCAGGTATATCAAGAATGATCTTGGGTATTCTGCTTGATTCTAGTAGTAAGTCAATTCTGACAGCTTTTTGAGATTCTGATTGGGCTGGTTGTGTAGAAAGTATGAGATCTATCATAGAATACTGCATTAAATTGGGGAACTCTTTAATATCTTGGAAGGTAAAAAAGCAAAGTACCGTGTCTAGATCTTCAGTTGAGGCTGAATATAGGAGTATGGGTACCACTTTGTTTGAAATTATATGGTTCGTAACTTGCTGATTGAGTTGGGGGTTCCTCAAGCCGAACCAGTTGTGTTATATTGTGATAATCAAGTTGCTTTATAGATTTCTTTGAACCCTGTTTTTGATGAAAAGGACCAAACATATTGAAAGATATTGCCACTACATTCGAGAAAAGATTCAAGGAGTAGTTCAGACCTAGCATATGAAGACATTAGATCAATTAGCAGATTTGTTCACCAAGGCTCTTGGAGGCCATCAACATGATTTCCAGAAGAATTCACTTGGAATGGAGCACATTTTTTTTATTGTGGTTATCTGTATATTTGTTATTTGTGATTCAACTTGTGGGAGAGTTTTATTGGGTCAAGCTAAACACTTAGTATTGTTCTGGGTGTATTTGTTATTTCTTGTTATTTCTTGACCATTTTAGGATATTTAGGTTGAGTTATTATGTGTTGTATGTGTTATAAATAGAATAGGGTTAAAGAGTGAAGGAGCACACATGAATAAAATCCTCCTAGTGATCCCCCAAGTGCTTGTGTAATTCATTCTCGTTCTTCCCATATTCACCATAATTGAAAGTATTGAGTCTCGGAGGTCTCAAAGTTAAATAGAATATAACTTTGTTTTGGAAAGCAAACTAACTTAGCAAATTGTGCATACAACGTATTCGTGTGTTATTTATTGTGTGTATAAATATGGTTATCATGTGACACTTATCAAACACGAACAAGCACGATAAACTTATCATGTCATGTTCCTCATCACAAATACGACACACAATTGTTCGCATGTGTTTATGTTGTGTTATCGTGTTGTGTTAAGTTGTTAGTGAGATTTCTCAGGAAATATCAAAATAACGAATTGTTAACAGTAAGAACCATCAATTCAAACAACATATTTTACGAGTTATTAATTAGAATTGTCAAACTCTAAAAATTAAATATCTAAATAAACTTTTAAAAACTATTAAAGCATACTTGTTTAGAAAATTATTTAAAAAAAACTTTATAGTCTCAATTTGTAATTGGGAAAAAAATCCAATTTTATCGTATTATCGTGCGTGTCGTGTTCTGATACCTAGACACAAAATGAAAATATTTTTGTGTTATTGTATTCGTACTATCATGTTACCGTTCTGTCATATACTTTCACGAACACAATTTGTTTTTGTGCGTATTCGTGTCGTGTTATCGTGTTGCGTAAGAAGTTGTCAATCATAAACCTAAGTAGGCCCAGACCATTATGATTTGGTTTATATTTTCGACACTAACATATTTAACTGCTAAGTAGTGTTATCAGAACCGAAACGACCCTCGAACCGGAGAGGGGGCGAGTTCTCGGTTCGACCGGTCCAACTCGGTCAAACCCGGTTTAATGTGCGGTTCACTGTTCATAAGAAAAAAAACCATAGTGTATTGCTGGACTCGGCCTGTGGAAACACCTCTTTTCTAACTAAAGCTTCTCAAGTCTGAAGATCAACTTCTACCACTCTTTTCTCCATTTCTTCAAACACATAGTAGGCATCATCAATGTTGTCATCACCTAGCAACCCCACAACTAAACTGCGGAACGTACGCGGAAGAGGGTAATGTCGACTCGACAACATCAAATTGAGAACTTTTAAACCACCCTGGTAATCACTAACCCAGATAAACCCATCGATCAACACCCGTAAAGTAGCAGCATTTGGCTAATACCCTCCAATCTGCATCTCAACCAAAACTTTGTAAGCCTCATTAACCCTACCCTCTTTACATATATAATTGATCAATATGTTGTATGGCACAATGTCGGGTTTAAACCACATCCTCTTTATCTCCTTAAGCAAATTCACAGCATCCTCAAGTTTATATCTTCTGCCAAGATCACTCATTAGGGCACTGAAGTTCTTCACATTCGGTTTACAACCTTTGTACTCCATATCAAACATGAGATTCTTTGCTTCCTCGTACTTGTCGATAGAACACAATCCTTCCATCAATAATGAATATGTTACTGCATTCGGGTCTTTGCCTTTCTCAGTCATGTCCTCGAGCAACTCCATGGCTTTTTCAACATTACCTTTCCTGCATAAGTGAGAAACCTTGTGGTGCGGCGTGGACTGAATAAGCAAGAAACCAAGTGCGAAACTTAACCTAGTCAGTCAGTTTAACTTTAAACCAATCGGTTTGTGCAGAACAAAACCTATCGGTTTAAATCGGAAAAACTGATTGATCTGTAAAAAAAACATTCCAAAAAATAAACTGGAAGCCGACCGATTTTTGTAAAACTGACTGGTTTACACCGGTTCAAACACTGTTCATTTGCAAAACGTTTTTTTATTTGAACCAACCGAACAGGGATCTGGTTCCCGGTCGAACCGGACCGGTCCTCAAACCCACGAGGGTGCCAGTTCCCAGTTTGTCTGATCCAACTCGGTCGGACCCGGTTCAATGTGTCAGTTCACTGTATATAAGTTTAAAAAAAAAAATGCCTTCCTCTCCTCACTCCCTAGCCCTCCCATTTTCAGGTTTGCAAACTCATTTCTCTATCACCCCTAACCTACCATTTGCCGTTTATTCGACGACGATGCCAATTCCGCCTCTACCTCCTCCTCCCTCCAATCGCCACCCCGATCCCTCTGATCACCGCTGCAAAGTCTACCGTCACAGTCACCCTTCACTCCTCTCTCAAAACCCCGTCAGATCCTTCTCCTCCCGTCCCTACCACTGCCCTTTCCACCGTCCCTGCCTCTCCCATTTTTAGGTTTGCAAGCTCATTTCTCTATCAACCCTAACCTACCATTCACCGTTTCTCAGACGACGTCCAATGGCCGCCATAAGAATCACACGACCTTTCCCAGCGACGAGGAGCTCGACGATGACGACAGTCAGGCAGAGGATGATGACGTCTTCGACGACGGCGCCAATTTCGCCTCCACCTCCTCCTCCTCCTCCCTCCCAATCGTCATCACGGTCCCTCTGACCACCGCTGCAAAGTCTACTTTCACAGACACCGTTCACTCCTCTCTCAAAACCCCGTCAGATCCTCCTCCTCCCGCTCTTGCCTCTCCAGTCCCTATCATCCAGCGTTTCGACACTCCCAACGACTCACGCAAGCTCTTCCAGCGCCTCTGGACCGACGAGGACGAGATCGAGCTCCTCCAGGACTTCCTCGATTACACCACCCAGCGCGGCGCCACTCACCATGACACTATGCTCTTCTACGACCAGATCAGGTCCAAACTCTAGCTCGATTTCAACAAAAATCGGCTCGTGGAGAAGCTGCAACGCCTAAAGAAGAAGTATTGTAACGTCGCCAGCAAGTTCAATACTGGCAAGGATGTGACCTTCAAGAAATCTAAATCGAACCGAAGAAATTTAAACCGTTCGATCAGTTTAAAAAAGGTAAAATAAAACCCCTTAAAAAAGTGAACCTAAAATCAGGCGGTTTTAAAAAGATCGTCTGTTTTTTCAAAAATCGGTCGGTCCAACCCGGTCAAAACACTATTTATATTCATTTCGATCTTTTTACTGAACCAAACCGGGCAGGGGTCCGATTCCCAGTCGGATCCGCTTGGACTGACGGCCCGGTCCTGTTCTAATAACTGATATAAAAAATTGTTGTGATTAACTTATATATATATATATATTTTTTTTTTTTTTAAAAAAAAAAAAAATGAAATAAACATTAACCCGACAGAGAAACCACCCCCAGTCGTTCCAAAGGAGGGGTCACGTGGATGAGATCATTAGCATGGTTTCTATATGTTGAGCTGTAAATGTCGTGCTTAAACGTGGGCTTCGGAGAAATACTCAGAAGAAAGCACAGTATCACCTTCAATAAGGGAGAAACTCCTTTATAGTTTATGAATGGAATATAATAGTTTTAATCATATAATATTATTTAATACAAAAATAATGACAGAATTTTTATAATATTATCAAATATATATTATAAATTAGCACGAGTCCCGAGACATTAATGTATTCATAATTTAGCGACAGAAACTGCATTCTGAGTTTTTAGATTTTTTTTTTTAAAGTAACCATAAAAAAGAATAAGTATACAATTTTGTTTTTAGAAAAATAGGTATACGCGCATTTTGGGGTCGTGCCTATTGGACATAGGTGCACCCCAAATGAATAGGCGCACCCATTCATGGGCGCCACTTAGAAGTGGCACCTATGGGACAGACACTTCAATTTTTTTTAAATCATTTTGTTCGAAAATGATGACTCGATATTTAATTAAAAATAAAATTATGTATTTATTAAAAAAATTATAGTAAGTAGATATTTTAATTGCGATTCAAATAATGCAAAAAATATTAAATTTGGATTTACGGATTGACTGTACGGCATGCCGTAAGTTGAGATATGAAAATTGTACTTAAAAAATTATAACTCGGACCATGTAAGTCCAAACTCAACACGGTTAACGTCATTTAGGTCGTAAGAGAATGATGACATGATTGTAATTTTAATTGATTAATTTTACGTCATTTAGAGTGTAATTTTTAACCTTCATTACACAGTTAAAAATTTACGTCATTTTAATTGATTAATTTTAGAGTGTCATGTTGATGTAAAAGAATGATGACATGATTGTAATTTTTTTTACGTGAAACAATCAAAATAAATTATTTTAAAACTATGATAGAGAACATTGTGGAAAGAGTTTACTTGCCAGAAATATGGGATACTTAGTCAAATAAATAGATAGATAATGATGCAAGGCCTATTTTGGATGAACTTGATTTTTTTTTTATTTTTTTTAAAAAAGAAATGTGAAGGTGGTAGTAGTGATTTTGTAATTTTTGTTACATAATAACGTTATAGGTTTGTATTTAAATAAGAAATATATTTTAATTAAGCAAAAAATATAAGCATTTGCCTCATAGATAGACACCATATTATTAACAAGTATAACTAAAGAAGCGAAATTTGTTTAAAAGCGTAGATTTAAATAACACATATCTTAGTAAATTTGTCTCCTGCTATTCCTTTACAATATATTTTCTTTGACAAATTCACCCTTCTTAATTAGTTTTTGTTAATTTGGCCAAAAAAAAAATTAGTTTTTGTTCAATGCTTTTTAAATAATAATTTTTTTCCATGGGTGTACCTTTTAAGTTTTGAATGAGGACATCACCTCTTAAATGTACTTATCAAATTCGTCAAAAATGTTATAATACGTCTTAAATCTCATAATCTTCATAGCGTTAATCGTATTTTTCAATTATTATTTTTGTATAAATTGTTTTTTCATATATATAAATTGAACTCAGGAGTCGGTCTTGATTCCAATGTTTTTTTTTACTCTTTTGTAAAGACAGTGTTATCAGAACCGGACAGCGGCCCGATCGGAAACCGAACCCCTATCCGATTTGATTTAGATAAAAGACTGACTTGTATGTGAACAGTGTTTAAGCCGGTGTGAACCTGTCGTTTTTTTAAATCGGGTGATTTTCGGTTCTTCTTTCAGGATATTTTTTTAACAGACAAATCGTTTTTTTTTGTTTAAACCAATTGGTTTTCAATTATTAGCTTTCCGATTTATTAGAGCAATCACTGATTTTTTTAATAGTCGACCTGTTTTTTCAGTTATTGGTTTTATTGTGTTATATTGTGTTTGAGAGTAATGTGTATGTTTGAGACTATGTAGTTTGTGTGTATTTGAGATTTTGTAGTTTGAGATAATTATGTATGTGTTTGAGATTATGTAGTTTGTAATTTTGTATTTTCAGTTTTTTTTTTACTTATGAACAGTGAGCCAAAAATTAAATCGGGTCAGGTCGGGTAGGATCGGCTGAATCAGGAATCGGCTCCCTCGCCGGTTCGAGTGTCGGTCCGGTTATGAGACACTGTGTAAAGGTAACATATTTGTCTAATTTAATCAGTATTATCCAATTAGGTTAAGAGTATAAGTAACTGTTAGGAAAAGATTTCCACCCGGTTGGAACGAGACGCTTATCTGGATATTCCCAGCAAGTTGGAACGAGACGCTCATCTGCTTAATTCCAAAATGTAGTCAGCCTAATTCAGTCTCCCAATTCAGACCTATTAGCCTTTGCAATTCTATTTACAAGGTCATTTCAAAAATCTTGGTGAATAGAATTAGACCTGTTTTGAAGGATATCATTTCTCATTTTCAGACTAGTTTTGTCCCAGGGAGAAGGGATTCAGATAATGTTATTATGCTTAGAGAAGTGCTTCATTTCTCAAAGCATAAACAGGGCAAAATGGGGTGCATGATCATTAAAATTGACCATGAAAAAGCTTATGATAGAATTGAGTGGGATTTCATCTGAAGAACACTCTTTTTCTTTAAATTCCCTGATAAAGTCATTAAGTTTATTATGAGTTGTATCTCCACGTCTTCAATCGAAATTCTGTTCAAAGGGGGGAAACTAGAAAAATTATATCCGTCTAGAGGCATTAGACAAGGTGATCCTTTTTCTCCGTACATCTTTATTCTATGCATGGAATATCTGGCGTTTCTTATCGATGAGAAAGTGATGCAAGGTCAATGGAAATGAATAAAAGTGGGAAGAGGTAGCTTGACCTAATCCCATCTTTTCTTTGTTGATTACCTCATTCTAATGGGAGAGACGACACCTGAAAATTGTAACTGTATCAACTCGGTCCTAGATGAGTTTTGCGACATTTCAGGGCAAAAGGTAAATCAGGGGAAGTCGATCATGGTTTTCTCAAACAATGTCCCTGCTACCAAAAGAACTCAGATCTCAACGAGTTTACAGTTTATAACTATTGAAAACTTTGGTTCTTACCTTGGCTTTCCTTTGGAATTGTCAAACTCGAAAGTTAGCTCTTTTAACTTTGTTCTGGATAAAGTTAGAAATAAACTTTCGGGTTGGAGGGCAAAGTTGTTATCAATGGCAGGTAGAGTTACGTTGGTCAAATCGGTCTTGTCCACAATTCCCTCCTACTATATGCAATGTACTATGTTTCCTAGTTCAATTTGTAAAGAATTGGACAGGATTAATAGAAATTTTGTTTGGGGATCCACGGACCAGAAAAGAAAAATCCATTTGATCAATTGGGAGGAAATAACAAAGCCGAAAAAACTAGGGGGACTTGGTCTGCAGTCGGCATTGTATCGAAACAAAGCACTCCTGGGAAGTTTGGCTTGGAGATTGAAGAAGGAAACGACTCCTTGGGCTGAGGTCATTAGAAACAGAACATTTAAGCAGGATGGAACTTCTCTAACTTCTTCGAATAAAAAATCTTGTAATTGGAAAGTAATTAATGAAGGTATGAACACCCTTAAATTAGGTTCAGGATGGGTGGTGGCAAATGGTAGGGATATTAAATTTTGGCACGATAATTGGGTGGGTAATCAACCCCTGCGAGCAGCAATCTATGGTCCACTGAGCTATGAAGAAGACAGATTGATGGTAGGAGATGTCTTCTGAAATGAAGAGTGGAATCTAGATAGAACTTCCTTTGACTTCCCCAAGAATTTTGTGGACATGTTTCGAGGTACTCCAGGGGACAAAACCAATGTATCCTCGGACACGCAAATTTGGAATGTTACACACTCGGGAAATTACACTACAGCATCATCATACTCTCTTTTAGTAGGTCATGACACAGACAACCAGGCGATTAATCAATGGGATTGGGTTTGGAAGATTCATACTATTCCAAAAATTCAGTATTTTATCTGGTTGTGCCTAAAAGATAGACTAGCCACCGGCAAACTATTGAACCATAGAGGATGTAATTTGAGCCATCTGTGCCAAATTTGTTACTCTGGGATAGAGGACATAGACCACATATTGCGTGAGTGTAAACATGCTAAAGAGATGTGAGATTCAGTCACTAGGCCGCCAAATCTGGGGCAATCGTTCCAGTATCCCTTGAATGAGTGGATCAAGTATGTGTGTCACGAAGCAGGAGTCAATAATCAAGGTGGTGAATGGAAGTTCTTTTTCCCATATGCTCTATGCAACATATGGAAAAATAGGAACTCTCTTATTTTTAATGATAAACATGCTTTTTCGTCTGTTTATAGTTTTCTTTATCTCAGGCAAAATTTCACCAAAATATTTATCTTGAGACTAACATCGCTAATGAGTTTATTTCCATTGATATTAGTTGGGTTCCTTCAGAAAAAGATTGGTTTAAAATTAACACAGATGGAGCTGCTAAGGGAAATCAAGGTTTTGCAAGAGCCGGTGGGGTCATCCGAGACTACAGAGGTCATTGGGTTGCAGGATTCTCAAGGAATTTGGGTTGTTCAAACAGTCTCACTGCGGAATGTTGGGCCATCCGAGACGGACTGCTTTTGGCAAAGACACTCGGATTAAAATCTATTCACCTTGAGACGGACGCCCTCTTAGCCCATAAGGTAATCTCTGATGAAAATATGTCAAATCAAAAACTAATGCCGATCATTGCGGATTGCAGAAAGCTATTGATGCAGTTCGAAAGAATGAAGTTCAGACATATATTTCGAGAAGCGAATGCGGTAGCGGATATCATGGCGGGTATGACGCTCAAACAGCGACATGTGTTTGAAATTCATAGCTCTACTCCGAAGGAAACTATTATCGCGCTCCGGAAAGACGCTGTGGGATTTTCTGTTTCGCGAATTGTTAAAGTTAGTTAGTTTTGGTTGTGTATTTTGAACTTGAGTGATTAATTGTCACCTATTGCGGTTATTTTAATTCATAATTATAAAACAAAAACTGTTAGGAAAAGAAGGGTTACTGTTCGATGGAGTTTTAACCGAACGTATAATCATCCCCAAATTTTAAAGTAACCAAGTTGCTTCATAGCAGCTCAATATAAAAGTTAAAACTAATTAGTAGTAATTGACCCTTGACCTTATTATTATTAATAATGTATAAATGGAAATTTTGATGATCACAATTTATAAACTAATCTCATTTTATCCTTAGTTATACTGTTTGATTTTATTTTAAACAATTAAAAAAATTGTAAAATTAGAAAAAATATTTGAAATAATCTTAACAAGGGAAAATAGAACGCTTGAAAAAACTAACACTTTTTTTTCTAAAGGGTTAATAGTCAAAGTGCCCCCTAATGTTTGGGCGAAATTTAGGATTGCCCCTTAAAGTCTAAAAATTTAAATATTAGTCCTAAAGTTTTGACGATTTTAAAAATTGCCCCTTTCCGTCCGCTGACTGTTAATTTTGGACGGAAAACGCCCATGTGCTCGGCACGTGACTTCAATTACAATTTAAAGACAAAAATGCCCTTCTTCTAAGCCTGAAAGCCCTTCTTCAAAGTGGCTTCGTAAACTCCCTTGAGCATGCTCATGAATCACACGAAAACAGAGCATGGCTTCGTAAACTCCCTTGAGCTTGTAGTATATCAGCTCAACCCTCCTCAAGGCAACCTTTGAGGTTGCTGTTAAGTTTCCAACACGTTCCTGAGCCGACTCTAGCTGTTAAGAACTCCAATGCAATGATCGCCAAGCAGCGTCTGAGGATGATTCTGTTCTCCGACCGGTGTGCTGTAAGTGACGAGGCGAAGCAGAAGATCGTGACAAACATCATCCATGCTCTGTCTGATTTCGTGGAGATTGAATCACAAGACAAGGTCCAGTTAACTGTCTCGACCGATACAGATCTCGGTACTGTTTACTCTGTCACGGTTCCTGTCAGGAGGGTGAAGCAAGAGTATCAAGATGCAGAATCTCGGTCGAAGACATGCATGCCTCTACTCCTTTCAACAACCAGGCAAAAGATGTCTATGTTCATGCTCTACTTTCCTACGATCATGTCGTATGATTCTTGCTAAAAAAACAGGGAGATAATGCTGCAGAGAGCTGCAAAATGGCTCGACTCTGTTTTTATGCTAAATGGCTTGCTGTCCAACGACAAGGCCTCACTTAGGGCTTGCTTAGCCATCTGGATATCTGTCTGGAGCCTTCTCTCCCACTGGCCCTTATTCGAGATCGATACTGAATTTGTAGAAGCTCGGAATCCTTCAGCTTCGCCTCCACCAACGTTCTCCAGACCTGACTGAATCCTCTTGAGCTTCTTCTTCAGATGGGTGTTCCAGTAGTTCTTTATGTCGTTGTCAGTCCTCTGCGGAAGGTAGGAAGCTTCTTCTTCTTTATGTCACTGACGGTAAACTTCATTCTCTCTGTGTTTGTTGTACTTGCATCTCCGTTAAAACTAATCTGCAGTTGTTGAGTACTTTGCGTTGCGTTGCTTTGCTGCAGTGGAAAACTTGCATATCTGTGTTTGCTTTGCATGGTTCTCCAACATGAACATCCTGCTCACCGTCGATCCCACCAACATCCACCACATCATGATCCCACCGTATTTACGCGCGTCAGGCTTTGATTTGGTTCAACTGGACATACATATTTTCGCCAGAACACATTTGGGAATGGAATCATTTGTTCACCATCTATCATTTGTTCACCATCTATTTGGGAATGGACATACATATTTTCGCGCCAGGTCCCTGTTTTCAGCACATGAACAATGCCTCTGTTCTTCCTCCTCGCAGTACAGAGCATCCTCATCCTCAAGCCTGCTCGAGTAATTCGTTCTCACAGCCTGTACGACGCGAACCCAGACGTCACTGGCGTTGGATAGCTACGTTCTTGAACCCAGACGACGCGAACCCAACTACGTTCTTGCTGGTGACGCGAACCCGTCGTAGAGCACGATTTCATGAAGGTTGCCCAGCGAAGCACTGGAGCGGGCATCTGGAAAGAGATGCTTTTCGAGAAGGCCAGAATCAGTGGCTCCGACGAGAAACTGCTTGCAACAATTGCGGTCGGGTTTGTGAAGACCATTTTCATTCTGGTGGCTAACGGTCATCGAACAGAGCAAAACGAAGCTCACGTGGGCTATCGTGATGTGCCTAAGCTCAGTCCTTTCGTCCGTGGCGTTCTTCTCCATGGGTATACAGCTCGGAAATTTTCCCGTTGAAGTTACGTGCTCAGGGTATACACCGAATCGCTTGCTCGTCACCATCGTCAAGATTGCTTCCACGCTTCTCTCTCTCTCACTAGATTTAGAGAGCGCAGACCAAGAAGAAGGTGGGAACGATGAAGAAGAAGAGGATAGGACAATTTGGTCTTTCAATCTTAAGTGAAGTCACGTGCAGGGCACATGTTGTGTTTTCCGTCCAAAATTAACAGTTAGAGGACGGAAAGGGGCAATTTTTAAAATTGTCCAAACTTTAGGACTAATATTTAAAATTTTAGACTTTAAGGGGCAATCCTAAATTTCGCCCAAACATTAGGGGGCATTTTGACTATTAACCCTTTTCTAAAAAAGAAACCTTTGGTGGTTATGTTTTTAAAAAAATCGATTTTTAACAAATATAATATAGTATTTTGTAGGGAAATAATTTTTGGATTTTCCCTCCAAAAAAACTATTTTTATATTAAGAATAAAAAATTAATATAATTTAAAGGTTGAATTTGTTATTTTTATAATTTTATAACCCGTAAAAAGTATTAAATAATTTTCATATAGCTAGTTTTCGCTTGCATGCATAACGATTTTAAAGGAGATAATTATGTTGACAGAAATATATATTGTAATTTTTTTTTTAATTATTAACTCATAACATGCTAAAAAAATATATTTTGAAGTATAAGTGTATAACTCAGAGATGGGCCAAAAAAAGAAGTATAACTCATAACGCTGAGCGGAAGCAACACACTTTGCAAAGGGATGCACCATGTGCATTATGCGTTGCACATTCTATGCATCTGTTTTTAAAAGTAATTAAATGAAAAATTGAAGACTAAATATTATTACATTAGAAATTTAATTATACATTTACTTTTTTTTTAATAGTAAGTATATAATTAAATTACGAAATTAATATCGCAAACACCCTTTAATTTCAACTCTTGTATTGACTATGCACTATTGAAATTTCCTCTTTTACCGACAGAAAAATAATGTAGTCGGTAAAGCCTATTTTACCTACGGAACTAAATTTTCATAGGCAAATATAAATTTTACCGACAATATATATTGTCATCGATAAAAGTATTTTTTAACGACAACATTATGTAATATCGTCAGTAAAAACATATATCTTTACCAACGATAACATTACGTAGATAAATATTTAATTTATCGACGAATTTAAGATATTGTCGGTAAATTACAAATTCTTACAGATGATTTTTATTTTTTGTTGGTAAAGACATATAATTTTACCGACGTAACCATATTTTAGTCGGTATAAACTATTTTTAGATACAAAATTAAAATTCGTCGACAAAGTAACCGATTTATTTTTTAAAAAAAGTGTACCCAACTGAGTACTGACAATTGCATTAGTTGTTTTCCAAATGTTTATTATATATTACTCTTATGTATTACCCAAAGCCACTAATGAGCAGCTGGAAAAGGTTCAGACGGAGTTCGACAATGTTGAAGTATGTGCAACCTCACAGTTATAGTTGTTTGGTTTATTTTGTTTCCTTTATTATTTGTTAAGGACCATTTTATGTATTTTTGGTTTGTTGAAGTCCGATTTTTTATGTACCATTTTAGGGTTTATTATTTAATGGGGAGTATTCTGCCAAATGAAGGAACCAGACCCGATGATCCCAAAATCCTTCTCAAATTATCTCTGACATTTTATAGGGTTTCCTTCGTGCTTTGCTCATCTGATTCCGATTTCATCATGGTATGAGAGCCCTGGGGCGATTTCTCTCTGTCGAATTATGTCCCTGGTGGTGATTGTGTTGCGGTTTTGTCCCGCTTTTGGTCCCGACGTTTCGATTGACAGTTCATCTTCTTCATGATTTTCTTGATCATGAATTAGCCGGTTCCTTTTCTTAATATTACTGGGTTGTGCTGTTGCTCATGATTGCGTTGCGGTTGTTTTTGTCCCGACGTTCCAGTGACGGTTCATCCTCTTCCGATCTTTTGATCGTAAGAGCCCTGTGACGATTATGCTTCATCTGCGATCTTCTTTATGCCGTATTCGGTCCCTGATGGTGGTTGCGTTGTGGTTTTGCCTAGGGGTGAGCAAAGTACCCATTTGGACCCGGAACCGAACCGGAACCGGCACTTCGGGTAGGTTCCGGAAAAAAAAATTAAGAACCTCTTTTTTCGGTTCCGGTTCCGGTTCTCCTATGTGGGTACCCTAAAGGAACCGGAACCGGTTCTCTCTCTATATATATTAAAATAAAATAATTTATTTCACAAAAACCCTAAACATCTGTGTTATCAGATACTCACGACACTTAGTCTGCCTCTCAGCCTCTCTTTTAGACTCTAACCTAACGCACGCAACGGCGATCCGGAATCTGTTCTCCAGCCTCCACCCTCGATCTCCAGCTCTCCAGTCGATCTCCAGCATCTGGTAAGTCGATCTCCAGCATCTGTTCATCTTCAATCATCTGTTCATCTTCAATCATCTGTTTCTCCAGACACATTGATTCTCCAGCATCTGTTAATTCTGATTGTTTTGATCTGTAAAAGTAAAGCTTATTAAGTTCAGACACATTGATTCTAAGCTCAGACACATTGTTGCTGTTAATCATGCTTCTCCTTCAACAGATGGCAGTCACTCATGTGCTTACCGTCAGAAGGATAAACACATTAGTGCGTAATCTTTGCCTCGTTCGATTTAATATCCTCCTATAAGTGAAGAAAGATTTTCTGAATCCTATTGGTATCTGTGTTGGATTTTTGAATGAAAGTAATAGAAATTTAGCATCAGTTTGTTTGTGAATTGTGACAGATAATGCTTGTGGTAAATTCAGATCGACTCGGAACAATTCCAGAAGATCTTGAAGTACATAAAAAGCGGACTTGAGAGTGGAGCCACTCTTGAGACAGGAGGAGATAGACTTGGTTCTAAAGGATATTACATTCAACCAACTGTATTTTCAAATGTCAAGGTATAAACCACTGCAATTTTCAAATGTCAAGGATCCCTATGAATTTGCAGATCTGGTGTGAGGCATGCTAACTTCTTGTTGTGGAAGGAGATCTTCCAGACTTTTAGCATCAATTTTTTTGCTTATGGTTTTCCAGTAAGTTTGCAATTCTCTGCTTTTTTTACAACAATGTCTTTAGTCTAAGATGACACTTTAAATGCCAAAAAATGGGTACTTATTCTAGAAACCCGATTGAAACACGCTTGATGACAACATTTTATCACATTTAGAGATTCGATTTCTAACATATCCTGCTTTATCTTTTGCTACTTTCTTTGACATAGTTTGTGAATTTAACACCTTTTGCTACTCACACTTTCGTTTTGGAGTTTCCAATTTGCAAGTTTATGCTCACTTGGACTACTAGCATACAGAGGGTTACTAATGGATCAATAAACATCCTAATGGATCAAATACAGAGGGTATTCTCGGCGAGACTCTGAGTAAATTCAGCATATGGGGTCTCTACATTACGTTCGTGCTAGCCGTTTGGGGTCTCTAGGAGGAGCTTGTTTGTCATTGCTAGAGACCAATTGGAGAAGCAAATTGCAAGTTCAGACCACACAATAAGAGAGTTAAAGAAGGAGATAGATGAGTCAATGTACTGATTTGGAAATGTGGTTTGGACTGTAATTTGGAATTGTATATTTGGGAACTGTTCGGTTTGGATTTTAATTTGGAATTGTTTGTTTTTTGGAACTGAAATGGATTGATTAACTTGTACTGAACCGGTACCGAACCGGAACCGAACAGTAATCGAACCGGAACCGAACAGTAACCGGTTCCTAACAGGGTACCCGAAACCTGTTTGTAGAACAGGTTCCGGGTAGGTTCCGGTTCCAAAATTAAACGGGTAGGTTCCGGTTCCAAAATTTAATACCCGTATTAAACTGGGTAGGTTCCGGGAACCCCTAAATTTACAGGGTACCCGGAACCGCTCACCCCTAGTTTTGCCCCGTTTTCAGTCCCGACGTTTTGATTGGTTCCTTATCTTCTTATGATCTTTTTGATCGTGAGGTAATCATCTGTTTTATTGGTTCCTTCTCTTCTTTCACATAGTTGAGGAGAAATTTTTCAAGGAGGCGAGCAAGTATGCCACCGATGAAATTGACAATGATGACATGGCTACGGTAGGGTCACATCACCCTCTGTTTTTACATGCGAGTGATAACTGAATCTTAAGCATGATTTCTGTTAGCCTAACTGGACCTGACAATTATGCTGTATGGAGTTGTGCCATTCGATTTACTCTGTTAGGTAGGAACAAGTTAGGGTTTATTACTGGGACTTGCATGCCTGAAAAATATGATCATGCTTTTCATTATTTGTGGGATAAATGCAGTGTTGTCATATTAGGATGGATTATGAACTCGATTTGCAAAGAACTTGCTAGTGGCCTGATGTATACTAATAATGTTTTTCTTGGGTGGAAGGACATTAAGGAGAGGTTTGATAAGGTTAGTGGCCCAAGAACTTACCAATTACATTTGGAATTAGTCATGACTCGTCAAGGTCTTGACTAGATTTCCATTATTGTTTTCACAAAAGTGAAACTCCTTTGGGCAGAATATGACGTTGCATGTATTTTACCTCATATTGAGGGTGATGATTTTAAAAAGCACATTGAACACAAATAAAACTAGCATTTATTTCAATTTTTAATGGGGTTAAACGAAACTATTCTGGAGTGAGGAGTCATTTGCTTATTTGGAACCCTCGACCATTTGTAAACCATGCTTATAATCTGTTAGTCCACGAGGAAAGTCTGAGAGGGATAACTTATGCAATGAATGCAAGTCTGAATTATGGTTTTGTGAATGTTTCTTTGAGTTCGGACAAGCCTAAGTATAATCAAAATTTAGAATGCACTCATTGTCAGAAAAATGGACACAATAACGGTGCTTTACCCAAGGATGTGACTTCAGTAAAAGGAAGGGACATGCCCAGGACAACTATTTCAAATACAAAGAATTTATGAAAGAAAAATGAAACAATTCGAAAGTTAATGTTGCCTCTTCTGAAACTGGTGATGTTAACTCTATTTTTTGAAAAGTGTTTGCTAATGATCTTTCTTTGAGTTCTGCTGTGCAAGGTACCATTACCCTCACACGTGATCAGTTTGAAAAATTCTTGCATATTATGAGACAGACTGGAAGCACTGCTACATCAACAACTGCTACACTTGTCGAGGATCACTGTGTGAACACAACATGTATATCTCTTAACTCCATCATTTCTTGGGATAGTGACTATTGGATTTTAGATTATGGAGCAATTAACCATATGACCAACAGTAATGATTGGTTATGTATGAATACGTTGATTCCAGGGACTAAAGTTCAATTGCCTAATGGGGGATATTCATGTGTTGATAGTGTTGGAATTGTTTTCTTCAGTAAGGACAAGAAACTGATGAATGTCTTATATTTACGTGACTTTAAGTACAATCTTTTATCATTTTCTAGACTTACTAAAGAATTGAATTGTTACGTAATTTTTTATCCTAAGTGTGTTGTCATGCAGGACCTCTCAGGTGGGAAGGTTTTGGGGACTCATAAGCAAGAATCGGGTCTATACTTCATTAGGATCTCTTGTAATAATGATGCGTGTATTTCTTCTTTGTATGTTGTTTCGAAATGCTATGGTGTAGACGTCTTAGGCATGTTTCGTTGAAGGTTTTGGAACATTTAGACTCACTTGACTTACCTAAGAATAAATTTTCTGATATAGAAGAATGTTCTGTATGTCCTAAGGCGAAGATTATTAGAAAATGTTTTTATAGTTTTTGTCTCAAGAGCAGATGCCACATTCAATCTTGTCCATGCCGATGTGTGGGGGCCTTACTATACCCCTACATACGATAATAAGAGATTCGTTTTGACATTGGTTGATGATTTTCCTAGAGTTACTTGGATTCATATAATGCAGTACAAATGTGATGTTTTGTTGTTCTGAAACGTTTTGTATATGGTTGAGACAGAATTTCATAAGAAAATTAAAGGTTTCAGAACAGACAATGACTAGGAACTTTTTAATGACCATATGAAAACCTTTTTTTTCAAGAAAGGGACATTGCTCATCAAATCAGTTGCCCCTATACCCCCCTCCAACAAAATGGGAGGGTTGAGAGGAAGCATAGACACCTCCTAAAAGTAGCACGGGGGATTGCGTTCTTACTTGGTGTTATTTGATAAAGTTGATGTCATCTAAGTTGTTAGAAGGAAAATCACCCATAGAGGTTTTGAGTAAAAAGAAATTTGTGATTAGTCACCTTCGGGTGTTCGGATGCTTGTTAACACCGAATTAAAGGAATCTGACCTTGATATTCCAGAGGAGGCTTCTTAACACCTCCTCCACTGAAACAAAAGAGCAATTATTCAAGAACGAATCTTTCTCAATACCAGACAGTGCACATAAATAAAAAACAACCCAAGAAATACTGAACCCAGAAGTCAACTTATACAAGAATCATACCAGAATAAAAAATTGAATTTACCCGTCCATAAGCATTGACATCGAGGTCATTGGAGAGCAGATCAGCAACGTACGATTCGAACTTGCTTATCGACAACGTAGAGGAGAAGCTGTGTTGTTCCACACGTCTTCATGACGATCCTCGGAGGGTAAACGAAGAGGATGGATTCTGATAGCACGTAAGAGTCGAACTCACCATTGGAGAGCTGCGAGACGATGGTGAAGCAGGTAAGGTTCAGGATCGAGTCAATATGGGCTCTGGTTAGGGCACGAAGCCCGAGTCCAGCAGGGTTTGTGAAGACCGGCGTCGGAAGGAAGGTAATCTGGAAGCGTTTCTCAAAGCCCTCAAATCCAATTGGAGATGGCGAAGAAGAAGTCATTGACAGAACTTTAAGGGTTTGGTGAGTTTTTAAGGAGATTAACAAGATTCTCAGTGAGTTTTTAACAGATCTTCCGTGACAAACTGATCTTTCAAACTGCTCTTCTTCCAAGTCCAGGGCAATGGAAGGTAATTTTGTCATTTGAGAATGTAAAAACATCACGTGCCAAGCAGATGATGGAGTTTCCGTCCGAAATAAACGGATATGTGACAGTAAGGGGGGGGGGGTCATCCAGGCCAAACATTATGACTAAAATTTAAAAATTTAAGGTGAAAATTAAAAAAAGAACCAAACTTTAGACGACAATGTCGTATTTTACTTTTTTGTTTTTAATTAAACCATGCATTATATATGCTAGACTCAAGTGTGCTTTCGCGAGAGTTGTTACGAAAACATGATTGGTCTGACTCTTAGGATATCACTGAAATGATTAAAACAGTCATAATAAGTTACAAAATAATTAAGTTCATAAAAAATGGACAGTAAAATAATGATATTACTTGAATAATTTTAAATTAAGTCAGGTTAAAAATCATACAAGAGTAAGAATTACAGATTTGACATGGTTAATTAGAAGAATTAATTTTGACAATAAAGGACAATTATTTTTAGAAAATCTGTCAAAAATTTAATTATTCTAGCCAATTAATAGAGAGAGATCGTTGTATTGGATTTATAACATTTTGGTATTAATTTCTCTAAGTAACATATTATTATAAAATAAAATAATTTATTTTTATAATTTTAGATATAAACACTAATTTTAAAAATAGTAGGTAATTTAATTATATTATTCATTAATTATTTTTCTAAATATCATTTGAAATAAATGTATCTATCATAATATAAAATAGGGTAAAATACGACATTGTCTCCTAATGTTTAAGTATATGTTCAATTTCTCCCCCAAAGTTTAAATCGTAAAATTTTCCTTACCTCATGTTTGCTTAAAGTGCAAGTTTGCCCCATTCGTCAACTTTTCCATCCAAATTTAACAGAATTAGTTTTGGAAATTGCAAAAATAATAGAAAACTTTCAAAAATATCATAATTTAATCATTTCAAACTTTTTTAGATGTTACAATTGAGTCCCGATTCGATCAGGACTCGATTGAGCAATTGTGACATTTCTGAAAGTTTTCTGTTATATTTGCAATTTTCGAAACTAATTTTATTGAATTTGGATAAAAAAGTTGATGAATGAGACAAATTTGCACTTTGACCAAATATGAGGGAATACAATTTTACATTTTAAACTTTAGGGAAAAAAAATTGAAAATCTACCCAAATATTATGGAACAATGTTATATTTTACCCAATAAAATAAATAAGTTGTGTCCCATCAAATGAGATAATTTTGCTGCACTAAGGATGTAATCCAATTATGTATAGATACTCTATTTTTTGAGAAATGGATAGATAATTGAATTGACCTAAACAAACCCTATTGAATTTATGGTAATTTATAATATTTGTTAAGTTTTGTTTTTGTCTAAATTTATTTTATTTGAACAAATATAAGTGCTGAATCCACACTCTTAAAAAAATGTTATAATTTCTTTCCCAAGGTAATAGAAAAACAATTTATATTTATTTACTTGCCAGAAAAAAGATAATAATGAGTTGTTTTAATTTAATATTTAACATTAACCTTCCCTCTGTGATCCAGCAAGTCACCTTCTAATTCAATTGTTCTAATTAATTATTTACTGTGGCGCTCTGCGTTGCATGTTAAAAGATGCTCCAATTCCGCTAAATTTACACTTCTACCCCTCCCCTTCTTCCTCAAAAACCCCTCCCCTGGTTCATTCTAAGTCTCACACCAGTAGTTGAGTTGAACGCAGAGCCTCATCATCATCACACCTCGAACTCAGTCTCTTTCTCTCTCACCAATGGAGGCGCGGGAACACTTCATCGGCAGTAGCTTCTATGGCTATGGTGCCGCCGGCGAGTTTCCTCACAAACCTGCAGATCAATTTATTGTAGACGACCTTCTCGACTTACCCAACGAGAACCTTGAAATGACTGACGGATTCTACGACAACAATATTGTCGGAAACTCATCAAATTCTTCCAACTACACAGTCATCGACAACGGCAATTCATCCGTTTCAGGCGGTGATGAAACCTACTTTGGCTCGCCAAGCTTCAACGACTCGAATTTCTCGACCGAGCTCTGTGTTCCGGTAAATAACTAACCAAGTTAAGAATGACAATGTACTCCCTGAAGTATTATATTGTATAGTTTTAATCCTTACAAAGGTGTATATATTTTGATTTAGACCTTTCAAAATTTATATTTGCATCCATTATTTTTTGTTTATTCTTATTCTTATTCCTCTCAAGTTTCAACATAAATTCTTACTCCATCCCTACTAACTAACATTTCAGGGTCGGTTCAAAGTCTATCAATGCGGTTTCTAGTTATCTAACTAATTATAAAAAGTTAAAATTATTAACGATGTACTGAGTGATTTATCTTGGGTTCATGCATGGATTTATATGAAATGTTATTTTTTACTGGTTGGTGTACAATTGCAGAATGATGATGTGGCAGAGCTGGAGTGGCTGTCAAATTTTGTGGAGGACTCTTTATCGTTTTCCAACAATCAGAACCTCCAGCATCAATACTCCCTCGTTTCCGGAAACAAACCGCAGATACCAGACCCCGTCCGACCCGGACCTGCTGCTCAACCCCATTTTCTCCCGGAGACTCCTCTACCGTCCAAGTCCCGCAGCAGGCGCTCCCGCACCGCCCCCTGCGACTGGACCACCCGCCTCCTACACCCCTCCTCCAACCCCCTCAAGGAGGATCCCGACCTCGAAGACAGACAGAACCCCGATCAGGCAGGCCGAAGGTGCCTCCACTGCGCGACAGAGAAGACGCCGCAGTGGCGGACGGGACCCATGGGCCCGAAGACGCTGTGCAACGCCTGCGGCGTACGGTACAAATCGGGACGTTTGGTGCCGGAGTATCGACCGGCGGCGAGCCCGACCTTCGTATCAGCAAAGCACTCCAATTCACACAGGAAGGTAGTGGAGCTCCGGCGGCAGAAGGAGATGCAGAGGGTGTCTCAGCAGCATCAGCAGATTCTCTGCCACCGTTCAATTGTCGGCTTATCAAACGGCTATGATGACGTCTTGATTAATCATAGCGTTGGCCCCAGTTATAGCCATCTGATTAGCGGGTTGGCCCCACTTTGATATTGTTGGTAGCTGGCCCCAGAGCAGATTTTTTCCGGTTTTCGGTTAATTTAATCCAGCCAAAATTTAGATTTTTTTTTCCGTTTAATATAATTTTAAATTTGATTTTTGTTCCATACAAATAATTTTTATAAAAATCTAATGACTATCCAACGACCTAACTAATTATGAAGGATTTGGTAAAAAAAAAACTAATTATGAAGGTCCACTGCAAACTGTAATTATTAGAGAATCAAATGATGGAAAGAATAAACTATTTTTTTTTCTTTCTTTCTAGTATAAGGATTATTCCGATTTAAAACGTTCTGGAATAAAATTGATTATATAGATGACGTGTCTTCATCTGACTATAAAGCCTATTCGCTTGCTCAACTAACCACTTCACTCCTATGTGAGTCTATACACAACTGTATACTATGGAGTGGATGAACACGTGAAACGAAGTCATCTTAGTTTATTTATAGCATATCTCAAAGAATATATATATATATATATATATTGGGATTATCGTCTATCTTGGTAGTATCCAGGAAGCTTTCTTTCCGTTTTGTGGCAATACAATGGACATGTTGTCTAGCATTGAGGGATCAAAGCAACTTATAATAAACCTGAATCCCCACGGTCCTTTACGGGTTTAATTAATTAAGGTATTCATGAAATGGACCGAGAGGAAGCACGAGGAGACACATCACCCATTGACTTGAAGTTTTTAATCCATATTTTTCTTCATATAATTATATAGCGTACCCTAGCCATCTACATCGTTGAAGTTATAATCACGTATTAAAAAATGAATTTATTTTTATAAAAACACGAAACCATTTCGTTGCTACTCTCTTACACACACACATATATAATTAGCCAAGTATTTGACACACTTGTATATAATAAATCGAGAATATAAAATAATGAGCGTATGTATAAGCATGTGATTACGATGATGTCAAGGACGAGAGGCGCACATGCAAGTACGTGATGCTTTTTCAGTATTATTATAATCAATGGATCCCAATTGACAGTGTACGGCATCCGGGTTTACTTTTCATTAGGCGAGTGGCTTGGATTGGACGGGTGAATTATGTTATGACCTTGCCTGTTACAGTCGTCGTCGTGACCGGACACGAAGAAGCCACCAGGAGTTTCAACCAAAGTTATCATTGAATCACTGTCGCGGTTGAGTGAAAGATGGATGACCCTAAAAGTTAGAAGCATTGCGTTTTCAAAGATTCATAGCTCCACGCACATTCACACACACACACACATATATATATAAATATTATATTACTGGATTTATGGAAACTGTAAGCTTATAAGATTTTTTTTTCCCTATCATCTAACTAGAATTCATTCCATAATATGAAACTTATCCAGTTACATATAAATTTCCGAAATAAGAATGCAATGTAATGTAAAGCGGGTGAGGGTCGAGAAACCCAATACAAAGGATGCACCCTCTGCTTAGCTTGTTTTGTCATCCAATCCACACACAGATTAGCGGTTCTAAAAATCGCAACTCATGTAACATCACCAATAAGAAATCAGTACATCTCAAGTGGTTTATGACAGACAATGCGTCTGATTCCACCCAAATTTTGTTCCATTTTTTCTCTTCATCTAGTCTAAGTCCTTCTAGGATGCCTTATGCTCCTCTACCGAGCCACCTCGAGTCGTCCCCTCTAATGTGACCCAAGTGGTCTCTAGCGATAACGGTGAATCCCCCTGACCTGTCGAGGGACACCAAGTCGCGTCACAATTGATTTTGATGAACCCGTTCTCCGACCTCTTCCACCTTGTGATGCTCGACTCCTGCACAGGTATGCTTTCCTGACTGGTTTGTGCGGGTGTCTCCATGAGGGCTCTTCGAATCTCCAATATCAAGATGGTCGGATTTGGAGTCTTGTTCTCGAAAGTCATCTTGCACCTAGCCTTCCATATGAACCACCTCGTATACATGCAGAGCTCCCACGTCCTAGCCATCTCGGTTCCATTAACGAAGGGAGGAGACTCACCACCAAGAAGTCACGCTGTAAGAGAGTCATGGTTTGCAGGCCATCAAAACACCCAACACTCCTTCCCATACCTCACTTGTCCAGCTGTATCCTGTGACCAAATGCTCTCGGGTTTCTACCTCCTCGCAGCCCGGGCACATAGGCTAAGTTGGGCCTCCACTCCTATCCAGGTTCGAGCGTACCGCGAGTGAATTGGACACTAATTTCCACATGAAAACCTTAAGTTTCGGCCATACCTTAGCGTTTCAGATCATTGCCCACATCGCTCCTGTTTGGCCGTTGTTGTTCATATGTCCACCCCTTGGACGAAGACGATGGTAGGCAGACTCAACTGATACCCCTCCGTCTTTGGTGAGTGGTCACCTGAGTTTGTCTTCTCTTTGACTCGCTGGGATAGGGATCTGCAACACTTCATCATCATCACTTGAAGCAACAACTGCCCAGACCTTTTGTTCGTTCCACCTACTATGGTCGGGGTCGATCCACTTTGCCACCTTCTTCTCCTCATGCTCGTTTCCATACCCGGGGATTGGTTCAATTCAGTAGGCAGGAGTTGACATCACACATCTATCCCTAAAAGCACGTATCGACCAACCGTTCCCAAGTGGCCACACAGCTTCTTCTTTTATGACATCCCTTCTGGAAAGTATGCTCGACCACCCCCAAGATGCCCTACTTCCTTTATTCGCATATAGGAAATCAGTTGAGGGAAAATAAATGCCTAAGTACTCACACATATAGAGCATTTGGTTCATTTAAAACTCTTGCTGCCATACTAGTCAACAATGGAGTATTGAAATCCTTGATCTCCCTAAAGCCAACCCCACCCTCCTTCTTTGCCATGGTCATATCGTCCCATTTCCTCCAAATGATTTTTCGTTCCCCGTTCTTAGAACCCCATCAAAATCTTAAGATCATAGCGTTAATTTCAGCACACCATGTAGTGGGGAGCTGAAAAATGTTCATGGCATAGGTTGAGATCGTTGTGATGACTGCTTTGATTAAAACCTCACGACCTACGTTGTTAAGCAACTCGTTTCTCTGATTTTGTCTCTAATTCTCTCCTAGATTAAAAAAAAAACTTGATCTAATAAGAAATTAGAATACGTGTTTTCAAAATTCGTCCGGATTGCTGGTGGGACTCATACCCTATCGGATTCTGAAACGATTATGTTAGTGGTTTAGTTATCTTAAGTATTGAGTTATAGTTACATAATGATCTCGTTCGATGCGTAAAAACGAAATAGATTTTTTTAACTGGCCCTTTTATGAGAATTGGCCAATTTTTCAATTTACTGGTAAAAAAACAAACCATACGAATTGAACTACCAAAAGTTTTGAAACTCTATTGAAATTAAGTATGTTTATCAATCTGGAAGTTGTATTTTCTGATGTTATATTCTTTGCGGGTGTTTTTTGTTATCTTTAATAGTTGAGGATGTTATTAGGTTTTCTTTGTTATTTGGTTGTTATATGTTTTGTTGTTATTCTTGGGGTGTAAGGCAATATTAGTTTCATTAGGTTTTTATTTAAAGGGTGAGAATCCACCAGATGAATGAACTGGCTTCCGTGATCCCCAAGTGCTTCCTATTCGTTTTCTTCGGTTGTCTTCTTCATTCCAGCTTAGGGTTCTCTTCCAAATATCTGGTTTTAACATGGTATCAGAGCGTTGAGGCAATCATGCCTCTCAAAGCCCCTTTCTCTTCCTGGCCTGTAGAAGTCCTAAGGATTAGCTTGCCCATCATCATCTTGAAACTGTTCGCCGTTGTCAGAAACCGTTCTTCCTGAGATAAATTTTCGGTATATCTTCTTTCTGTTTCGCGTGAAAATCTTGTTCACGATTGAAGCATATATTGTTGATTCTTAAGATGATTCAGTTCTCTGTATTATTCCTTATACGGTGACGTTTCAACTTACCTTTTACTAATCAATTTTTCACGATTGATTCAGTTCAGATTTGAGGAGCAACCCTTATATGGCGATTCCGCTGCTGCTTTGTTTGAGGTTTGAATAGTTTGTGAGTATTGCTAAGTTACTTCATCTGTGATTACCCCTATCATTTTTTTGGGGCTTATTCTTGTGAAGCTTTGGTGTATTATCTTTTTGGCATATTTTCACCCTGTTTGTTTTGAGTTCTTTACATGGCTGAGGGGAAACCAATCATGGAGGCAGGTAACGATGCCACCGATCAGGTTAACCACGAAGATATGGCAACGGTAGACTCTCATCACCCTTCATATCTGTATGCTAGTGATACCCCTAGGATAAACATGATTTCTGTTACTTTGACTAGACCCGAGAATTATGCTATGTGGAGTCGTGCTATTCGGTTCACCTTATTGGGTAGAAATAAATTAGGGTTTATCACTAGTACTTGCATGCGTGACAAATATGAATATGCTTTTCACCATCTTTGGGATAGATGCAATGCAGTTGTCTTATGATGGATTATAAACTCTGTTTCTAAGGATTTAGGCAATGGTTACATGTATACTGAGGATGCTTTCTTAGTATGGAAGGATTTGAAAGAAAGATTTGATAAGGTTAGCGGACCTAGAACCTATCACACATGGAAATAGTTTTGCAAGACAGAGTCTACATTCGATTTCAACCTTGTTTACTAAGCTTAGATTGCTTTGGGCCGAATATGATGCTGCTTGTGCTTTAGCGCATATAGATGGAGATGATTTTAAGAAACACATTGAGCATAAAGAGAATCAACGACTATTTCAATTTTTGGTGGGCTTAATTGAAAATTATGATGGTGTTAGAAGTCATCTGTTGCTCTGGAATCCATTGCCTTCTGTTAATCAGGCTTATAACCTGTTAATGCAAGAGGAAAGTCAGAGAGGTATTACCTCTGCTATGAATGCTTCTGTTGGTTTTAATTATGCAAATGTGTCTCTTAATTCAGATAAGCCCAAATGAAACCAGAATCTTGAATGTTCCCACTGTCACAAAGAGGGTCACACCATTGATAGATGTTTTGCTAGAGGTTGTGATTACTGCAAAAGAAAAGGTCATGCTAAGGATAATTGCTTAAAATATAAGGAATTTCTGAAAGCAAAAGGGATTATAGGAAAGGCAAATATTGTTTCGGGTGATAATGAGGATCTCAATTTTGGTTTTCATAAACATGTTGCTAATGATTCTTCTATGAGCTCTGGTTCGCAAGGTTCTATTACTCTTAGTCGAAAGCAATTTGAAAAGCTTTTACAGACTGTGGGACAAGCTGGCAGTACTGGTACTACAGCAGGTGCTACCGCCCCCAATGAAACTCGATCCAACACAACCGGTATATCTTTTAACTCTGTCTATTTACCTGATAAGGATAGTTTGATCTTAGATACCAGAGCATCAACCATATGACAAACATATATGATTGAATTGATAATGCTAAAAGTGTTTCTGGAACTAGAGTGCAATTACCTAATGGTAGATATTCTGATGTTGATAGTATTGGAAATATTTTTATAACTCCTGAAAATTTTTGCAGAACGTGCTGTGTATACCTGATTTCAAATATAATCTGCTGTTTATTTCAAAGATTACCAAAGAGTTAAATTGTTCTGCAACCTTTTATTCCAATTTTGCTGTCCTGTAGGACCTCTCAAATGGGAAGGTCTTGGGGACTCGTAGTCAACACTCAAGATAATATTTTTTTAAAAATTCTCTCACACGTATGCTGGATCTACGGTTGTCCCTTCTTTGCCTGAAAATGTTTTGCTATGGTATATGCGGTTCGATCATGCGTCTATTAAGGCATTAGAGCACGTTCACTCTTTGGATTTACCTAAGAATAAGATCTTAAGTTTAGGGGATTGTGTTGTTTGGCCTAAAGCTAAGATCATTAGAAACTCTTTTTCTGATTTAGAGTCAAGAGATGATGTTTCATTTGATTTGATTCATGCCGATGTATGGGGACCTTGTCATAGTCCCACTCATGATAATAAACATTTTTTTTTCTAACATTGGTGGATGATTTCTCTAGAGTTACTTGAGTTCACCTGATGCAGTTTAAGTCTGATGTGTTTGTTGTAATGAAGGGATATGTCAATATGATCGAGACCCAGTTCGGTAAGAAAATTAAATGTTTTAGAATCGATAACGGAAAAGAGTTTTTCAACGAGCATGTGAATAATTTCTTTCATGAGAAAGGAATTATTCACCAAAACAATTGTCCCTATACTCCCCAACAAAACATAGACATTTGCTGGAAGTGGCTAGAGCCTTGAAGCTCAAAGCGTCAGTTCCCAACCCTTTTGGGGGATTGCGTGATGACTGCTTGCTATCTGATCAATTTGATGCCTTCAAAGATTTTGGGAGGAAAATCTCCCCTTGGGACTCTGAATAAAAAAGAGCCCAAGATTGATCATTTGAGGGTTTTTGGATGTTTATGTTATTCTAAAAACATGGTGGTGACTGACAAGTTGGCTTCCAGAACCATACCATCAGTAATGATGGGATACCCTGAGACTCAAAAAGGGTACAAACTTTATAATTTGATCGGAAAGAATTTTTTTGTTAGTCGAGATTTTCAGTTTAATGAAAAAGTTTTTCCTTTTGAGGATGGTAGACATTATCAGCAACCCATGTTATTTGAGCAATATGTCAATTATGAACCCTATTATGTTACAGTTTTTAGAAATATTGCGACTGAGGATGACAAAATTGACATAGATGTATCAGCTTTAAATTATGAGTTCATAGCGAACCCTGATGAAACATCACCAGATGATGAATCTATTGCAGATTCTGATGAAAATATAATCCTATTGTCCAGAATCCTGCAGTTCTTGTTACTAGCAGGTCCGGTACAACAATTAGACCGCATATCTGGATGAAGGATTATGAGACTTCGAATGGTTCTCATTGTTATTCTATTGATCGTTTCATATCATATGATGGTTTGTCTGCTACTTACTAGTGTTATTTGTTCAGTTTCGAAATTGACTGAGCATGAAAGCTTCTCCGAAGCAATTAAGGATAAAGCATGGATTCAGGCCATGTAAGAAGAGATCTAAGCTCTTGAGGATAACCAAATCTGAGAGATTGTCCCCCTACCACAAGGTAAGTCCACAATTGTTTGCAAATGGGTGTATAAATTGAAATATAAATCTGTTGGTATCTGAGTCGATATAAGGCTAGATTGGTTGCGAAGGGATATAACCAAAAATATGGAATTGATTACTTTGAAACATTTTCTCCTGTTGCAAAGATGAATACTGTTCAGACCGTGTTAGCTTTAGCTTCTATTAACAAATGGCCCCCTTATCAAATGGATGTTTATAATGCTTTCTTGCGAGGGGATTTGGATGAAGAGGTTTATATGAAATTTTCGGATGGTTTTGATAATAAAAGGAAAGGTAATCTGGTTTGTAAATTGCGTAAATCTCTCTATGGATTGAAGCAAGCTAGTAGACAGTGGAATACTAAATTGTGCAATTCGCTTGTTAATGCTGGATATACTCAATCTAAATTGTAAGACTGATATCGAGTGTCAGTTTATCGAGTGGTAAGACTGCTAAAACACCTATGGATATGAATTTGAAACTGACCAGTAGAAAATATGATAAACATTTAGGTCTTAACCTTGAAGCTAAACCCCTAAATGATGTATCTCAATATCAGAGACTAATAGGGAAATTGCTGTATCTGTCCATAACCAGACCAAATATTTCTTATGTTGTGCAAAGTTTGAGTCAATATATGCAGTACCCTAAAAGTTCACATTTGGATGCGGCATTGGGAATAGTCAGGTATATCAAACAAGAACCATGTAAAGGTATTCTTCTATTCTTCTACACCTGATCTTATGGGATATTGTGACTAGGACTGGGCCAGTTGTGTGGAAACCAGAAAGCCAGTCACAGTTTTTTGTGTTTTTCTGGGTAAGTCTTTGATATATTGGAAGGTTAAAAAGCAAAATACCGTATCGAGATCTTCAGCTGATTCAGAATATAGAAGTATGGGATCAACATTGTCTGGAATTATTTGGCTTAGAAGATTAATGGAAGAACTTGGATATCCTCAAGAGAAACCAATTATTTTGCATTGTGACAATACTGCTGCTATACAAATTGCGAATAATCCTGTGTTTCATGAAACAACAAAACACGTTGAGATTGATTGTGACTATATTAGAGAAAATTGTTTGAGAATATATTGCAGCTTCAGTATGTAAAGACTTCAAAGCAATTTGCTGATTTGTTTACCAAGGCTCTTGCAGGTCAGCAACATAATCTCATTTGTGAAGAATTGGGAATGAATAACATATTTGGGAAAAGAGAAGCTCAAGATAATAACTTCCAGATTGAAGGTGAGTGTTGAAATTAAGTATGTTTATCAATCTGGAAGTTGTAGTTTCTAATGTTATATTCTTTTCGGGTCCTATTTGTTATCTTTCATGGTTGAGGATGTTATTATGTTTTCTTTGTTATTTGTTTTGTTGTTATTTTCGGGGTGTAAAGCAATATTAGTTTCATTAGGTTTTTATTTAAAGGGTGAGAATTCACCAGATGAACAAACTAGCTTCTGTGATCCCCAAGTGTTGCCTCTTCGTTTTCTTCGGTTGTCTTTTTCTTTCCAGCCTAGGGTTCTCTTCCAAATCTCTGGTTTTAACAACCTCAACTCGTACCTCAGATTCTTAAACCTCAAGCATGTTACAAAGACAATCAACAACAACAAAAAAAAACAAGGAAAAATCTTAGCAAATCATTTACCAGTTTATGTATTTGAATTGCTCCACCTACTCAATCATCTATGCCAATAAATACTAGCAACAAAAATATCCAACAGAGACACAAGTTCAAAATAAACAACATAAACCCTAACAAATCTGCTCAAACAAACTAAATAATAAATAGCAGAACATCCCCCAAAGTCTTAATATGTAAAACAAAACACCATAAACCGAACATTCCATGACAACTTGAATATTCAAAATTACTCCTTAGCTATCACTTCATTGATGTCTTCAATTCAAGCTTGTTCAACAAGTAATAATGTTGTTAATCAAATTTTCTACTTATTCAGAAGATCGAACAAACTGTTTTGATAATACTTGCATTGAATTTTTCGTTAACAAATTGACAATCTATCTCTATATGCTCAATACGTTCGTATAAAATAGAATTAGCAACTATTTGCAAAAACAATTCTATCATCACACACATACACACACAAAAAAAAAAACTGATTTTAAATGCATAACACCGATCTCATATAAAAAACTTTTAATGAGATAGTCAGAGAGACAATAACATTCATACTCTTATATTTAGTCTCAGCTAAAGATCTAGATCTGGTATTCTGTTTCTAAACCTTTCAAGATACAAGAGAATCTCCCACCGTAATGCAAAATACTAAAATAGGTATTCTAATTTCAACACAACCCAGACATAATCATAACCCCTCAATTTTAAACTATTGGAAGAAGAGAGAAATTGTTTTAGATCAAGTTTTTTTTTTTATATATATTTTACAATTTTACAATTTAAATTTAAATTAGTATGCCTGGAGATTACATATATTGACTGAAACACTATATAACGAAAGAAATACCAAATCTAGTAATGATAAGATATAACAACTTGTTAATTAATCTTATGTAAAAAGTATCATCAGGTAGTAGTGAATCAAAGTGCAATTTAAGAGCTTTATTGTATGAAAAAACACTGATTTAATTCCATCAGTGTGTTACTAGGTTTATCCCATAATAACCCAACATTTTAAGCAAATCAATAATATACATTGGTTTAACATTATACCTGCTTTGGACCTGAAAATTTCCAAACCAAGAAAAAAATCTTAACTCACACAGATCCTTTATTTTAAAACTTGTTTCAAGAGCATACTTCAATTCCTCAACTACCACCATACTACATCATGTAATTAAAAGATCATCAATATATACTAGAATAACCATGTTAGAATCCTGTTTCTTATTAAATAAGGAATAATCATGTTTTCTCAGTTGTTAACCATATGAAATCAGAGCATCATATAGTTTAAATAAGGTTGAGCAAAATACTCATTTTGATCTGAAACCTATCTATTAGGTAGGGTTCGGGTAGGATGTTTGGAATTATGATAGGGTCCACGAGAGGAATATAGCAGCCAGGTAAATCAGTTCCAGTTCCAACAATTGGGTACCATATTGGAATTGAATACATGTCTAAATTAATAAATATTAATATGTCATAAATAATATTTTATTAATTACATATTTATTTATTAGTTTTCTATGGTTAATTTTATATTTATTCATTATATATTTATATGTTTTATTTTTATTATTATATGAAGTAAATAATTTAACATATTTTTTATAAAACAAAAATGTATTCATTAAAAAAAACTTCAATAGGTATTAAATAGGTATATAGAAATTGTTAGTATCAATATGTTCCGAGTTGGTGGATTCAATACTAACTGTGGTTTCGAGTATAAATATCAGAACCCAATTTATATTTGGTAGGTTCCGAGAATTTATAAACTTATAGGTACCTAAATCTATTCATCCCTAAGTTTAATTATCCACTGTCAAAGCGTTTATTTCAAACCATACAAGGGTATAAGTAAACGACAAATCAAGGACCTTTCCCATGTTTACTAAAACTGTGTGGCAATTCCGTAAAACTTCTTCATACAAATTAAAGGAAAATATATACATCTTTTGGGAATAGAGACCAATGTTTAATAGTAGTTAAAGGCTAAAGCCGAATGGGACTTTTTGCTAAAAGTCTTGGAGACAAGGGGCTTTTCTGCAACATGGATCGGATGGATCAAGGCCTGCATATCAACGGTGTCATATCAAATCATCATCAACGGAAAACGCTCCAGATCCATCAAGCCCACGAGGGGGCTAAGACAGGGTGACCCGCTTTCGCCTTACTTATTTATATTAGTGGCTGACGTTTTGTCAAGAATGTTGGAACATCAGGTCGAACGTCGAGAGATCCATGGGATCCAACCGAAGACTACATGCCCGCCCATCCACCATCTTTTCTTTGCTGATGACTCCCTCGTATTCATGTCGGGGGATGAGGCAAAGGCCAGGGCGCTGCGACAGACACTGGATCGGTATTGCGACTAGTCGGGCCAACGAATCAACTTTGCGAAGTCAAGCCTATTCTTCAACGAGGCGGCGGATGACAACTTCATAGCACAAGTGTCGGATACCTTAGGGGTTCGGCATGTCATTAATCCGGGTCAATATCTTGGTCTACCATCGGTATTGGGTAGATCAAGACGGTACGCTTTGGCATACCTTAAGTAGCGCGTCATAAACAAGCTCAACAGTTGGAGGAACCGGCTACTCACCCAAGCCGGTAAGAAGGTACTCATTAAGGCGGTCATCACGGCTATACCGACTTATGCGATGAATTTTTTGAGGATACCGATCACGTGTTGCGCGGAGGTGAATGCCTTGATTGCCAAGTATTGGTGGGGCGCGACCAACGGAGACCGGAAAATTCATTGGAAAAAATGGGACACGATGACAAGATCAAAGATGGATGGGGGACTAGGATTCAGGGAGCTGCGGGCTTTCAACTCATCCATGCTCGCTAACATGGCAGCCCGGGTTTTAGCGGAACCGGATAGCCTTTGGGTGAGGGTCGTGCGCAGCTTATACTTTCCCAACACGACCTTTGTGCATGCGCCTAGAGGGGTCCGACCTTCTTGGGCCTGGACCAGTCTCCTACACGGAAGAGACTCACTGCGGAGCCACGGGGTTTGGTCGGTGGGCAATGGGCAAACGATCAAGCCATTCACGGACCCCTGGATCCCAGACTCGGCGACTACGCTTCTGCGGCCCAAGGTGGGAAGCTTTGCTGACGGAAGTGAGAAGTTGGCGAACTGGACTGATGCATCTACGGGCACTTGGCGTGAGGACCAGGTGAGGGCGGCGGTCAGCTCAGAGGATGTTGCTGCTGTTCTGGCCATCCAGCTTCCTTTGATCTGCAGGGAAGACGTTTTCAAGTGGCCCTGCACCTTGGATGGTCGGATCACGGTTAAGTCGGCTTATCATGCTATCAAGGGAAGGCAGGAGGGAGAGGTACGACCGCTTGCACCATCGTCCCGCCTCTGGTCGGCCATATGGAATGCTCCCGTCTGGCCCAAAGTGAAAGCTTTCCTATGGAAGCTGGCTACGAACTCCCTTGCAAATAAGGGGAACCTGGTGCGGAGGGGGATCCATGTCTCTCCTCTCTGTGTAACATGTAACGTGATAGAGTCGAGGGAACACCTCTTCCTCGGCTGTGGGTGGGCTAAGTTGGTTTGGCTTGGATGTTTGAATTTTGATGCTGCAGGTGTTCAACATATGGAGATGGATACATGGCTTGAGACTTTGATCCCAGGTGCAGCGACGCAAGGCGGGCGAACGGTTGCAGCAGCCAACATCGAATCCGAAAAGCAACGATGGGTGATGATCATGCTGGTCTGCTGGTTCGTGTGGAAAAGCTGATGCCAACTGGTCTTCAACAGCATACAGCCGAGCCATGCCTTCATTATGCAGCAGGTTCATGCAGCATGCGCAGAGCTGATCATCCGTCCAGCTAGGCGACCTGTAACCTTGGCCCAGGCGAGGAACGATGCATGGGTGACTCCCTGTCACGGTTCGATCAAGGTTAACTGCGATGCCTCCTGCAGGTGTGCGGTTTCTAGAAAGGGAGGACTCGGCGTCATTGTTCGGGATGACACCGGACAGATTCGCGGAGGTCGCATGCTGCAGGCGCATGCATCGTCTATCTTCGAGCTAGAGGCTCTCGCCATTATGGAGGGGGTCAAGCTCGCTCTCGACATGGGATGGCAACACGTTGTGTTTGAGTCGGATGCCGAGCTGGTCGTCAAACACCTAAACGGGGTGGGTTTTCTTTTTAAAGTTTACACCATCGTGGAAAACACGAAGGTGCTTGTGAGTCCAATTGAGTCTTTCAGTTGGAGGTTTATTCCTAGATCCGCTAATCAATGCGCGGACTGAGTTGCTAAGCAAGCCATGCATGGGCCAGTTTTGTCGGATTGGGTTGAAAGACCCCCGACCCCTCTTGTCTCTTTAGTTATGTCGGATTTCAGATTGTATCCATACTCATCAAGTTATTTATCGGAATGATGTGAAGTTTATGTGGCCAAAAAAAAAAAGTACGAACGATCACCGTTTTTATAACATGAAAAAATATATAAGCAAAATCAATACTTTTTTATTATTATATCCTCTTGGATTAAGTCTAGCTTTATACACTACAAGAATCTGTTGCAACAGCAACGAAACTTCCATGTTGACGCTAACAGTTGTAGTTAAATATATGTATATTGTGTCGACAGTTTTTCTTGTCATTATTATTACTTATTATACACAATATGTTTTCCATCGTTATAAGATACATTTAGTGTTAATTTTTGCCGTCACTTTATATTTTACATGGATGAATGTGCAATGTCGACCAACACTTGATGTTATATAACTCCATCAGTAGCATGTGAATTTTTCATTGCAAATGTACATATTCAAATGCGAAACGTTTTGTCGTAAATATAGTGATATCAGCAACGGTTGTTTGCCGTACCTAATCAATTTTTGTCGTCGTTAAAACATAAGTACCAGAAAAATGTAAGAATAGGTTTACGTGTCAATATATTGTCGACATTAGTATAGTCATTCAACAACAGATTTAATTGTTGTTGTAAAATAGTTGATTTAGTGACGACTATAGTTATTGTTAAAAAATTAAATTTTCAAATTTGTTTTCCCGCTCTGATTTAAAAATTCAAATTTTTTTCATTCAACAACTTATTTACACGTTTTACAGAACAGCTTCCTCTTATCTTCCCTTCCTTCCCTTCACCATCTCTTCATTCAAAACGTTTTCCAAAGGATTGAAGCTCACTCTCCCTTCCTTTCACCCTCTCGGCTTCCTCTCGGCGAGTTGAAGCTTGACCTCGAGCTGGAGGCGAGTTGAAGCTCGACCGACCTGTCATGGATGAAGTGTTGGAGCTGCTCAAAGTTCCATGGATGAAGGCCTGCTGAAGCTGGAGAAGGCGACTTGGAGCTGGAGAAGTCGAGCTGGACCTGTAGAAGGCGAGCTGGAGCTGGTTCTCCGATGCCTTCACCATGGATGAAGCCATAGATGATGAAGTGACTATATATGGATGAAGAAGCCATGGATGAAGAAGGAGGAAGAATCCATGGATGAAGAAGGATGAACAAGCCATGGATGAACACAAATAATTTAAAATCGGACAAAAAAATCGCAGAAAAAAAATCGACCAACAACAACCTGAGTCCGCTCTAACATCGTAAAAGTGTTGTCGGCGTTCATCTGTGTTTAACAACAACCTGATTCCGCCATAAAGTTGACGTTGGGAGCTACATGCTAACAGCGGCAAGCCTTTTACAACGGCAAAGTGTCGACGTATAGACCTTTAACGACGGGGGCTACCGCGATGAAGATTTTGTCGCTGTTCAGACTTAACAACGGTATTTATGCAGTTACCAACGCATTTTTGCCGATGTATATGCTCGAGCATCTTTTAGTGATAGTATTCAACAAAACCATCAATCTTATATTTTACTCTATAAAGTATAAACCCATTTAAAACTAACAATATTTTTTTAGAAGACCTATGAAATAACTCCCAAATACCATTGCTTTTTTTTTTTTTGGCCATAAATAGTAAATACCATTACTTTCTGAAGTAACAATTGTTTCAGACATAGCTTTAACCCACTTATTGTCTTTCAAACCATGAAAGAACGTAGTAGGTTCAACTATCTTTGTCACAAAGTTAACAACAACACAATAGGATATACAGTAGGGCAACTATGAAACAAACGTACTAGGTTCAACTATGTTTATCACAAAGTTAACAGTAAAACTTGCTCTACTGTAAATCAAACGAGGTTTGCAGATGCAAAGAAGGCAGCTCTTGATCTGAACAAGTATAGACCATCAACCTCACTCCCAGTTCCCATCACCGCTTCGTTACAAAGATCCTGTATTACCACTAACTTCAGTTAAAAACTAATTGAGCAACACAAGTATTTAGTAAGCTTAGCAATTCAAATCATATTAAACTTAAAACTAGGAATGTACCAAAAGTCATGAAAAGTTTTGATTGTTGCCAAATAGAAAATTACCAACATCTTTAACTAAAGAACAAATACTATTAGGTAATTGAACTTTAGACTGATTATACTAAACATTTGACAACCACCTAGAACTCATGTGTTTAAAATTCAAGAACCAAAATCCAATTTATTAAGAGAAAAGGAACAAGAACTACTTGATCAGTGTATTAACTTATTAGGCTCAGTCTCGGAATCCTGATTGAGCAATTTTACAGTTTGCTAAAGGGTTTCTTTCGTAAGCATCATAGAATTTTCCAGTAGAGTACAATAATCAGAGGGAACAAAAGTAGGTGAGAAAACTTCATAGCTGGGAGGATCGGAGTCTCTAAAACACTATTAACCTGCTTACATTTAGATCTAATAAAATTATCATTACGTTTGAAACAATAATCATAATCGTGACCACACAGTAATCCAACACAAAATTCTAATTCCTATTGTTGGGTGCTTACCCCTAACTTGCATTGGTGTAGCTAAGCGATTAATAGAGGGAGTCAATAGGTTTTAGAATATCTCTTTTGAGTTTCTTCTCGTATAACAACAACATACACTTTGTGTTGGTTTGGGAGAGGCTAATCTAGCATAAGAACAACAAACAATAACAATCAACACACTTTCATTTAACAAACCATGGAGCTTCTCTTCGATGTGGCAGAGCTGCTGCAACTCCTCTGTTTCTCTTTTCTTCTCACGACCACTCTCTGTTAATTCTACACAAATGCTGTCCATTTCCTTCTCATACTTTCTTCTACACTATTCTCACCAAAACTCACTGTTTAACTAAAGCATACAACAACATATTATAATAATATAAAACCAAACCACAAACAGCACATTAATTTAACACTCCCCCTTAATGTGTTGTTCTTGAACTCCTAGTAGCTCGCGAAACTTCTTGAACATGTCCTTTGACAACGCCTTAGTGAGGATATCCGCAACTTGATCTTCGGACTTGACATACACCATCTCGATCTCTACTTCTTCGATCTTTTCACGAATGAAGTGGTGCTTCACTGCTATGTGTCTTGTCCTGCTGCTATACACTGGATTCTTTGCCATTGCAATAGCTGATTTGCTATCACAAAACATCAATGTCGTATTGTCTTGCTTCTCGCCAATATCTTCCAAAATTCTCCTCAACCACACGGCTTGAGAACATGCCATAGCCGCTGAAATATATTCCGCTTCCGCAGAGGATTGAACAATTGATTCTTGTTTCTTCGATTGCCAGGAAAACACACTTGATCCAAGAGAAAACACATATCTGGTTGTACTCTTCATATCATCTCTACAACCGACCCAATCACTATCACAAAAGCCAATTAACTTTAAGTCATCTCCTTTGCAATACTTGATACCATATGCCAAGGTCCCTCGAACATAACGGAGAACTCGTTTGGCGGCTCCAAGATGAAAGTGACTCAGACTTTGCATGACCCTCGACAACATGCTCGAAGCAAACATAATATCCGGTCTTGTGGCAGTGAGATACATCAAACTACCCACAATACTCCTAAAATATGTGTTATCCACTTTTCTACCTCCATCTTCTTTCAACAACTTTTCATTTGAAGCAAGTGGTGTTGCCATTGTTTTGCAACCAAACATATGAAACCTCTTCAACATATTCTCAGCATACTTCTTTTGACAAACAAACACTCCATCTTCTTGTTGATCAATCTCCAAACCAAGAAAATGATGTAACAAACCCATATCACTCATCTCATATCTCCTCATCATATCATTCTTAAACTCTCTAATCAACTCATCATCATTGCCAGTGAATATCAAATCATCAACATATATAGCCACAACAAGAATGGAAGTACCTTGTTTCTTCACATAGAGAGTTGACTCACTTTTGCTTTTGTTGAATTCATGATAAATGAGGTAGTTGTCAATCTGACTATACCACTGTCGTGGTGCTTGTTTCAACCCGTAAAATGCCTTTTTAGCTTGTACACCTTCTCTTCTTCTCCTTCTTTCACAAATCCTTCAGGTTGATGAACATATATTTCTTCTTCCAATTCACCATTCAAGAAAGCCGACTTCACATCAAGTTGGTATAACAACCAACCTTTTTGAGCTGCAAGTGCAATGAAGACTCGAATAGTATCCTTGCGCGAAACTGGAGCAAACGTTTCATGGTAGTCGACCCCAGCCTGTTGTGAGTACCCTTTGGCTACAAGTCTTGCTTTATCTTTCAAGACGGAACCATCAAGGTTATGCTTCACTTTGTAAATCCACTTCACCCCAACAACTTCTATATCAACTGGCTTGTCTACAAGATCCCATGTCTTGTTTTTCTCAATCATGTGCAACTCTTCTTCCATGGCTTTCTTCCACCCTTCTTCTTGTATAGCTTCTTCAAAGCTTTCCGGCTCAACAATGCACACATTACATGTCGCATATACATCTGAAAGTCTTCTCATTCTTTTCGGTGTACTCCTCAAATTGGATGAATTAGAACCTGAACCACTACTCGATGGCGATGATGGATCAACTCTAGGTGAATTTGGTGGAGAGTTTTCAACATTCTCTTCATCACCTCCAAGCTCTACTAATGATGATTTTCTCTCTCTGCAAGCTATACAACCGATAGCCCTTTGATGTTGAATCATACCCCATGAAGATACATTTCTCACTTGTATCATCAAGTTTTGTCCTCTTCTCTTTCAGAACTTGAGCATAGCAAATACACCAAAAAATTCTCAAGTGTTTCACTGACGGCTTCTTTTTACACAAAGCCTCAATTGGGGTCTTGTTCTGAACTGCCTTTGTAGGACATCTATTCAACAAATAGACTGCTGTGTAGATTGCTTCAGCCCAAAATGAATTAGGCAACCCTTTCTCCTTGAGCATTGTTTTGCCCATCTCCACAACTGTTTGATTCTTTCTTTCGGACACTCCATTTTGTTGTGGAGAGTAACCAACTGTGAGTTGTCTTTCTATACCTTCGTCAGAACAAAACTTATCAAATTCTCGAGAGTTGTATTCTTTTCCTTGATCACTTTTATGTAGCGACCACTTTGCTTTTCAACAAATGTTTTGAATCTTCTAAACACGCCAAATACTTCTGATTTTTGTCTCAAGAAGTAAACCCATGTCATTCTTGTATAATCATCAATGAACAATATAAAGTATCGGTTACCTCCTTGAGATGGAGTTCTCATTGGCCCACACACATCGGTAAGAATGAGCTCTAGTGGTCGTTTTGCCCTCCATGCTCCTCCTTTCAGAAAAGCTTCTCGGCGGTGCTTCCCCATGGCACACCCTTCACATACACCACTATTCTCTTCAATTCTAGGCAATCCATACACCATATTCTTGTCTCTCAATAACTTCATCCGATTAAAATACAAGTGTCCAAGCCTTTTGTGCCAAAGCCATGACTCATCACTAACACTTGCCTTTAAAGCAACATCTCCCCCATAATTAAAACTCAATGGAAAACTTCTACTTCTCGTCATCTTTATCTTGGTCATCAACTTGTTATTTCCATTCTTCTTATCATAAATGGTTCATCCATCATTTTCAAAATATACACCATATCCTTTCTCCACAAGTTGACCAACACTCAATAAATTTTGGTCTAGGTCGGGAACAAGCAACACATCATTAATGAACTTCATTCCCTCCATTGTTTGGATAGGAACCGTACCTTTTCCGACCACTTGTACAAGCGCACCATTTCACACTTTTGCATTCACCTTCTCTTCTATCTTTGTGAAGATGCTTTTATCACTAGTCATGTGATTGCTACAACCACTATCAAGTAACCACACTTCATCTTTCTTTTCGGTCGCAACTTGACAACCGGCATAAAACACTCCATAGTCATGATCATTTCCCTTCTCTTCGGAGACATTCGCTTATTCATTCTTAAACCTACAATCTTTTTGAACATGCCCAAACTTCTTGCAATTAAAACATTGCGGCTTCCCCTTGAACCAACAATCTTTCTCAAAATATCCACTCCATTTGCAAATATGGCAAGTTTTTCCCGAATTTTCCGCATTATAACTTCTATCAAAATTTCATATCCCTCGACCTCTTTGGCTTCTTCCTCTACTAAATCTTCCACCTCTCGAAGATTCACCTCCGCGGTGCTCTTGAAATGATTGCTCTCTCAACTTATTGCTCAAGTTGAGTTTTGATTGTAAGGCACTCTCTATTGATTTTTTGGAGTGTCTTAACACCCTTTGCTAATGTGATTGCAAGGATGCCATTAACTTGCGGATGGTTAATTTTGCCAAGTCTTTCGTTTCCTCAACAACCGACACAATCGTATCATACTTCTCGGTCAAGCAAATCAAAATTTTCTCAACAAGCTTTTTGTCTTTTACTTCTTCTCCATTCAAACTCATTTGACTAGCAACTTCGGTAACCCGCGTGAAATAATCTTTCAAGCTTTCACCTTCCTTCATTTTCATATTTTCTAACTCGGCTCGCAAGGTTTGAAGTTTGATAGCTCAGACTTTTAGATTCCCTTGAAACTCTTCTTGCAAAACAATCCAAGCTTCATTTGCCGTATTACACCTCATGATTCTCGGAAATAATTTCTCCGTCATAGCTTGTTGAATAAACGCTAGAGCTTTAGCATCTCTCTTTCACTCAAAGTAGCTACAGAATCAGGCTCATCAAATCCAAACTCAACTATATCCCACAAATCTTGTGACCTAAATATAGTCTTGGCCTTTAAACTCCAACAGTCATAGTTTTCACCATTAAATATAGGAATTGAGAGATGAGATACACCTTGTTCACTTGACCCAGCCATAAATGATTCGTTTTCGCCGTCAATTGCTTCGATTTTGCTTGGTCGTTCGCTTTTCGTCGAAACCCTAGCTCGCCCAATCTACTCAATCCACCGAGCTCTGATACCAATTTGTTGGTTTGGGAGAGGCTAATCTAGCATAAGAACAACCACAATAACAATCAACACACTTTCATTTAACAAACCATGGAGCTTCTCTTTGATGTGGCAGAGCTGCTGCAACTCCTCTGTTTCTCTTTTCTTCTCACGACCACTCTCTGTTAATTCTACACAAATGCTGTCCATTTCCTTCTCATACTCTCTTCTACACTATTCTCACCAAAACTCACCGTTTAACTAAAGCATACAACAACATATTATAATAATATAAAACCAAACCACAAACAACACATTAATTTAACACTTTGTTTAACTGTTTAAAGAAGACAAATGTTCTCTCCTAACCAAATTTGACCGGATTGAAGAATATATAAGACACATTTAATCAGTTTAAAAACTGAAAAAGTTTCAAATTGTTTGCATTGTGAATATGCTTCTAGAATAGCACTATAATCTGGCTCCATGAAAAATAATTTCGTCGGTAAATCTTAATTTACCGAAAATATTTAATTTTCGTCGGTAAACAAATATTTTACCAACACAATTTAATTTCGTCGACAAAATATTTTTTTATCGACAAAATTCAGAAATTTCATTGGTAAATTCTCACTTTTTTGCCGACAAAATGTAATTATCGTCGGTAATTATGTATTTACCGATCACATTAATATATCGTCGGCCATTAAATACATCAACTATAAATGTTACCGACGAAACTCAATTTTCGTCGGCAAAAATGTATTTGTACCGACGATATTTTAGTTTCGTCGACAATAAATATATCTTTACCGACGCCATTCCTTAAATCATCGGTAAAGTGATCAGCTATAAATACCGACGTAAGTATTTTGTCGATAAAGATTATCTGTTATCGACGAAAACAATTCCGTCGCTAAATAACTCTTTTGTAAAAAATTTCCTCCCTTCCCTTTTTTTGAAATTTATCTCCCATTCCCTTTTTACTTATTTTCCCCCGATTGAGCCTTAGGATGCGCAAGGAGCTCAAGCGTCTCCTCACCGACCTGCCACCTGGCGGGCTGCACGCTTCTCTGCGATTCCGACCTTTCCTCCCTTTGATTCTGGCCCTCCGATTCCGACCTCTCCTCCCTTCTTGTGGGTGACTCATCGAGTGCTTTCAGGTGTACAGACCGAGCATGCTTCCAACGCTAAACCTGACAGGTGAAGTGTTGTTCACCGAACACCTATCTTACCGGATGGGCAAGGTTGGCATCGACGAGTTGGTGCTGGTGAGGTCACTGATCGCTCCTAGAAAGATCATCACGTTTTGAACATTGGTGGTGAGATCGTCGATCAGAAGTTTTCGAACAGTGGTGGTAAGAAAATTCCATGTTTCTTACCCTAATCTTCAATTTTGACACAGAGGTAGAAGCCCATTTCTTCGAATTTTGTCCAATCTTGGCTCTTATGGTTTTTGAATTAACACATTTGTGGAAAATGGATGTTGGAATGCTTTCTGTCGATAAGGAAATCACTGGATTATAGACAATGACAATGAATAAATGTTTTGATTTCTTCTCGAGATATCATGAATCAATGTAATGCTAGTGTGATTAGATATTACATGTTTTTATTTATCTACCTGTAGTTTAAGGTAATTCATGCATATGTCAATGGATTTCTTTTCCCTTGAAAGTTCAATGCTATTGGCAGAGGCATCGCCTTGAACAAAACCTATTATCAACTATCCAACTTCCGCTGAAGCATCATCTCTCTCCTCTTTGTCTAGTGAGAGAAAGTTCCCTCTGGAAGGGCTCGTTAGTGGGAAACGGCATTGTTGCTGTTCGTTCATCGCCGGAGAGAAGGCTCTCGCATCGGAAGTCTTACGACAGCTAACGACCTTCGAGTTCCGACCATCATACCTCCCTCCAATTGATCCAATTGGAGTTTCCACGCCAATCAAACCTAGCCGACCCCTCATCGCCCAACCCTAATCCCAAATTCCACCAAGCCCCGACACATATCCAAGTCTGTTGTCCCCAATCCACCGACTCCCCTCAACCCACCCAGAATCAAAACACTCCCCCGTATCAGACATAACCTTCCCCATCAGAACGAAAGGATGATCTAATTTCCGAATTACACTTCTCTAATTTCTGTTTTTGTGTATTGTTTGTAGGAATCCTAAGCACGGGTGACATACAGGGGCACCATCCACCCACTCGTACGACCAAGACAAATGATAGAACACACCGGGACAACCTTACCTTGAAGTTTCAGGGGTAGGCCGAAGAACATACTGGGCTAAGGTGTGTGGGAAAAGTGTTAAGTGATTGAATCATCAAACCAGTTGCAGTTCAAAGGGTGTTGAAGAGTGCTTGACACCGATACGTAGGAGCCAGCCTCACGGATATAGACAATGCCGTGAAAATGTTCGATTTCGATGACCCTCGAGATACGACAGACGTACTTAATTTCAGTCCCTGGGCCATATAGGGACACTGCCTATCAATCAAGCATTAGGAGGGAGGTATGAGACTAGAGGATGTTGAGTTTCATAATATACAATTATGGATTCAAATTCCCGGATTAGAATTGGATAAGCTTAACGAATCGAGTTGATAGTCTGAGGGGTAGGATTAGATAGTCTGAGGGGTAGGAAGAGCATTGGGGTAGGAAGATCCAAGTTGATAGTCTGAGGGGGCCGAAAGGATTGGATAGAAGCTACATCCGTATTAAACTTGATATTGATGCTAGTAAACCCTTAGTGCCAGGTTTCTGGTATCAGAGATCAAATGGGGAGAGAAGTTGGGCCACGGTGAAGTATGAAAGGTTAGCTGAATTTTGGTTTAGCTGTGGATGTCTAGGGCATACCGATAGGGCTTGCAACGAACTAGTGATCATGGCGGAGGACAATCCAGTTCAACCGTGTTATAGACCCTGGACACAAGCTGAACGACCTCGCCGCCGTGAGACAACATGGGCAGAAGTTGAAAAGGGCAACGGAGGATCCTCCTTAGGAGGGGCTCGGCAACAATGGAGACCAAATGTTAGATCGACAGGGTATGAAGAGGACATCCCGAAGCTGGGGAGGATGAACCAGCCAAATAATGTTAGGCTGCGAGTACCAGAAGAACTGGAATGTAGGAACGTGATCGATGAAGAGGAACGTAGTTTGATCGAGGTCCCAACTTGATCCAATGTGATCCCAATCCTGCACCTGGGATCACACCCAAGCCAAGACATCATTAGTGACACAGAGAGACAGACTGGAAACGCCGAGGAGATGAAAATAGAAGAGTGAAACCTTGTTACGATTCAAGTGGAATACATGGACAACTCGCCTGAACCGAAGAGTAGCAGTCCCAAACTAACCCCGACAAGAAGATACATCATCCCTTGGAGGATCATAAAAACAAGCCCCACCCCTAAGGAGTATTACGTGGAGTTCCCGGTCGAGCAGAACTCACCTATCCGGGAAGACACCATAGCAATACCGACGGGGCTGAGCCCGTTGGTAAGGAAGATGTCACTTAAGCGAAAGGGCCTGGAAGCTCAAGGCGTAGACGACGACGTAGAAGAGGAGAACCTTAAGAAAAGGTGCCTTCGAGTTGAAAATGAAACAACCAAGAATGGTTGTGACAATCCGATCCAAGGAGCAACCAAGTCGAGCAAGGGAAGAAGGGCTGAAAAGAGTTTGCGAAGCAGGGATCCCAGAAGTATGAAGAAAAAACAAGGGGTCCGAGAGGTGGATGAGGAAGTGGGTTCCGCTGGCGGTCCCTTCACAGTCACGGGTGCCCAATGAGTGCTCTGGTGTGGAACTGTCAAACGTTGAGATCGGACTTGACAGTTCACCATCTAACCGATCTCGGGAGAAATCATCAATCATCAATCATATTTCTGATGGAAACGAAAAACAAAGAGCAAGTATGTGAAGGGGTTAGAAGAAAGCTTCGAATGGACAACAAGTGCTATGTCGAACTGGTTGGCCTATCGGGGGGACTTGTACTTTGGTGGAGGAAAGAGGTACAAATTCAAGTCATTCAAAAGAAGTGTCACTTTATAGATACAATGGTCAGATTGGAGGGGAGTAGTGAAGCTATCAAAATTACATGGGTGTACGGGCACCCAGTATGGGAAGAAAGAATCAAAGTGTGGAACGAAATTAGCCAAATAAGAAGCACGGTAAGGGGGTCATGGATGTGTATAGGGGATTTCAACGACATAACCTATTCTCACGAAAAGGAGGGGAAGCCAAAAGACCCAAAGAAGATGGATACATTCAATATGTTCATCTCGAGCTTGGGTATGAGCGACATGGGGTTTAAGGGGAACCCTTACACATGGTGTAACAATAGAGACGGAAAGGAGCGAATAAGAGAACGACTAGACTGGGTCATAGCAAATGGCGAGTGGGTAACCACCTTCCCTAATAGAGTCCTCTTTAACAAACCGGCTATAGAGTCGGACCATAGCCTCATACTGATAGTGTTCGACCGTGCTGAAATCAGGGAAAAAAGAGTTTCGATTTGAAGCGATGTGGATGGCGGATGAAGGGTGTGCACAAACAGTCAAAACATCGTGGGATTACACCGCACCGAATGAGAGGAAACCAACTTTCCATACAAAGATCAATAGATGCCGTAACAAACTGATGCAATGGAGCAAACCTAGATTCTTGAACAACATGAGACAAATAGCATACCTTTAGGATCAAATCGAAATGGTACAAAGGGAGAGCAATATAGCATACGTGAGCGAAGAAGAGAAAACCCTCAAAAGAGAACTGACAGAATATTGGAAAAGGGAGGAGACCTATTGGAGTCAGCGGGCAAGAGTACAGTGGCTAGGAGAGGGGGATAGAAATATTATTTTTTTTCCCACAAATCTACTATAGAGAGGAGAAGCAGGAACAAAATTAAAATCCTACAGAGAAATGATGGCACATGGATTGAATCAGAAAAGGAGATTAGCATGGAGTGTGAACAGTATTTCAGGAACCTGTTCCAATCAGAGGGCACAATGGATTCAAAAAATATTCTAGGGTGTGTCACCCCAATGGTCACAAGCACAATGAACCAGACCTTCCTCAAACCGTTCTCCAATGAAGAGATTAAAAGGGCGGTGTTTCAGTTAGGAGGAGCTAGAGCCCCTGGACCTGACGGCTTCCCCGAGTTGTTCTATCAAAAGTACTGGGAGGTAATGGGACCTCATGTCATTCGTGCGATAAAGAATTACTTGTCAAACGGTACACTCGACCCTTGCTTTTACGATACAGATATAGTCTTAATACCTAAAATACAAAACCCTTTCAAAACATCTCAATTTCGCCCCATTAGCCTATGTAATTTCGTGTACAAGATTTTGTCATAGACGCTAGCGAATAAATTGCAATCTATACTCCCATTGCTAATCACCCCTTTCCAAGGGGCATTTGTGGCTAGCAGGTTGATTCATGATAATATAATAGTGGCTCATGAGGTGTTCCACCACCTAAGGACAAGCAAGCGTGTAAGGGTGGAGGAGTGTGCGGTGAAAATCGATATGAACAAGGCGTATGATTGGGCCGAATAGAGTTTCCTCCTCAACACCATGAGGAGGATGGGCTTTGAGGAAAAATGGATCCGATGGATGGAGAGGTGCATAACCAGAGTCAGGTACATAGTCATCATCAATGGAAACAAGACGAGATGCTTCTCACTAACAAGAGGTATCCGACAAGGGGACCCCCTATCACCTTACTTGTTTTTATTTGTGGTTGACTTACTGTCAAGACAGACCATACAAGCAATAAACAGAAAACAGCTGGATGGTATCCAGATTAGGAGAACATGCCCAACTATCCACCATTTCCTATTTGCGGACGACTCGATCTTCTTCATCAAAGCGGAGGCAAGCAACACAAACAACCTTAAGGCTATACTTGAGGAATACAGTCGTACATCAGGTCAGAGTGTCAACCTCCAAAAATTGAGAATCCACTATAGTGTCGGGACATCCCAAGGGAGCCAAACACTAATGAGTCAAATATTGGGGATTGAGGAAGCTCAGAGGCAGGGAAATATCTAGGCATCACCACGGTGTGGGGACGGTCCAAACGGGAGGCGTTAGGATACCTAAAGGACAGAATTTGGGGCAAGATGAGCGGATGGAAGAACCTATACATAAGCAACGCGGGTAAGGAAATATTGCTTAAGGCGGTCATAACCGCCATCCCGACATATGAAATGACTCTATTTAAACTACAAAAAACGTGGTGCGGAGATATGATGGCCATGATGACTCGGTTTTGGTGGAGTAAAAGTGTGGGTATGAGATCTATTCATTGGAGGAAATGGGAGCATATGACTAAACCAAAGGCACTCGGGCGATGGGATTCCGGGACATCAACACCTTCAATGATGCCATGCTCACGAAAACGGCTTGGAGGCTCCAGAACAACCATACGCATATTGGGCGAATGTGATCAAATGTATATACTATCCGAGTTCTGATTTCTTTCAGGCAAAGAAAGGAGGTCGTGCATCATGGGCTTGGTCCAGTATACTGGAAGCAAGGAAAGTGTTTCAGGAAGAAGGGATATGGAGGGTAGGCGATTGCAAGACTATCTGAATGTTCCCAGATGCATGGGTCCCGGGAATCAGTGTCTACAGGTTGGATCGAGGTAGAGGCAATGCGGTGAATCAAGATTGAAAAGTGGCGGAGATCATCGGGGCCGATGGGAGACAATGGGAAACAGGAGCAGTTGGAGGGGCCATAACTGATAAAGAAAAGATAGCCATAGAAGCCATCCATTTGCCGAGACATCCAACTCGGGATAGGATGGTATGGCCGACTTCTACATCGGGAACGGCGCACCCAAAACTGGTCCATCGTTGGCTCATGGAACGTAGAGAACCATAGGCGACAAACCGAGCTTCCTCATCAAGGAGGCTAGGACCGAACGCATGGAAGCACATTTGGAAGGGACGACCCATTCCGAAGGTAAAACAGTTCATTTGGTGGAGCTCGTGCTTTGCAGGTGAAGGGGGAGCTGCATAGGAGGGGGTGAGTGTAGCACTGACTTGCCCCTTTTGTGCTAAAATGGAGACGACCGACCATGCCTTAATGGAATGCCAATGGGTGAGGCCAATATGGTTCGGAGGGATAGGAATCTGGTGGGATGACAACTTGAGGCCAACGTGGGAAGAGTGGATGATGGAGATAATGGAGAAGGATGGGGACAGTGCGGGTGCAGGTGCATTCCTAAATAAGACAGTTGAGACCGTTGCATTAGAGATCTAGAAGGAACGGTGTTGGGCGTACCACAACAATGAGCAACCTCACACACACCTAACACTCGAATGCGGTATGAAACTAGCACGAGAAACGGGAGACATGGGGTAGCCGAGCCGAACGAACATCACACCACGACATGAGGCCAAGCGAACAATAGCCTGTAGACCACCGGAACGAGGCAAGATCAAAATCAATTGTGATGGTGCGTGGGACGAAACAATGACAAAGGGAGTCACAGGAGTTATCGGAAGGGATGAAGCGGGGAAAGTGATCGCGCAGAGAAACTCGTCAATGAGGGACATCTCGGCGGATAACATGGAAGCCCGGGCTATCCTAAAAGCCGTGGAGATAGTGATCCAATATGAATGGCAGGATGTAATCATAGAGTCGGACTCCGAGCATCTTGTAAAGTTGTTGGATGGTTCGGCAAATGAGATGGATTAGCGGTTGGAAAACATAGTCAACTCGATACAAGAGGAAGCCTCACAGATTGAGAAAACCTCATGGAGTTGGGTAAGTCGTAGCACAAATAGATGCGCGGATTGGATTGCTAATCAATCTAATAGAGAGATGTGTTCGGTAAATTGGGTTTGTACACCACCATCTGCTCTAATTTCTCTTTTGTTGTTAGACCAATCGAACATGTTTCGAATTTGAATGAAATTTCAGTTTGGCCAAAAAAAAACTTTTGTTGAAGCTCTTGGCAGAGGCATCGGTTTGATGCGAAATGGTACTACTTGCCTTTTTGTTTTTACGTTTGTATACGTTGAATTGAATTATGTGGGTCTTATCCACAATTATGTCAAACTAATACGTAGTCGACTTTTTGCAGGACAAAAATATCCATTCACATTTGACAAAGTGTTTAGCCACGACACTTCTCAGCAAAGGTCTAATACCTCGATCACTTGAGCAAATATTCCAGACAAGTCACGCTCTCACTGCACACGGCTAGAAATATAAACTGCATAGTATGTTATCTTTTTTCCCGTTAAACTTTACATGGTTGTTTATAGAACTTGATTAAATTAGTCACGCTACTTGTAAACTAAATTTATTGTTTTTCTAAATATATCTCGTATACGTAATATCTTATTATTCTTCTATTTGTAAATTTATTTATTATTAATATTTTTAAATGAGTTTTTCTTTTACTGACGGGTCTTTCGTTGGTAAATACTTATTTGACGACGAAATTAACTTTGCTGACGAAATCGATTTTGTCGGAAAAAACGTTTTTTTTAACGAAAAAATTATCTTTGTCATTAAAAATTCTATCTTTTTGGATAAACTTTTATCGGCGGGGCATTCGCCGACAATACGTGTACCGACTAAATTATCAGTTTATGAATAAAATTTATGTTTACCGACGGAATGTTCACGTTTTACCGACGAAATTATTTTGTCGGTAATTATCAAATTACCAGTAGTATAGATCACAACCTCACTTGTCAAGGCAAGCAATTAATATCAACAAACTATTCCCAAAGAATTCACACTATAGTAGAATAGATAGAGATTGTATTATTAACCAAACAAATATGTTTGTGTAACCGAAAATTCTAAAATCCATTTACTTCGTTAAATTTTTCCTTCAAATTTTTTCACAATAAAAAGACACTTATAGTATATTAAATTCCAAGAATAATATAAAATTCATGATATATGCAAAGACAATCACATTACATATCTTCCAGAGAGGATGCATATTGGACTCAAATGATCTTTCTTACAATATATATATCCACAAGCCCTAATTTGTTCTTGACAAATAGAGAAATATGCATCGTTTCAACTCCACACCTCATTGGTTTCTAAACAAGTTGACAAGATACATGAGAAGCACTTGTGGTGTCAAAGAGTGAACCAGAAGAACAACACAACGGAAGAAAATCAACTATCAAACCTGTTAGTTCCTGAAAATCTTTCTCTCGACACAGTCGTCTCTCCTCTCGGGTCGGACCTGCACAGATTGACAACTTCGAGTTGACCCGCTTATTCCACTCCGAATCTTAGGTCAGTCTAAGGCTTTAAAGAGCTTTTATGTGGATATGGTAAATGTGAGAATGTAATAAATGATAATAAATGCTGGTATTTATATGCTTGGTTTAACCTGATGAATAGTGTTACCTTTTTACCATGGTTAGCCTTTTAACTGAGGTCAAACTGACTTTCGAATGGTACATGGATCATTATCCTCAAATATCAGAGATGTCTGATCCCATTTAATGTGGTCTTATCCTGACACGTGGAGGCGACACCTTCTATAGACTGACGCCTCTCTAACATCATAGGGTCGACGCCTTATAAATAGTTTATAGAATCTTCTTAATTTTATTTAGGTCAGTGATAAATGGTTTATTAAATAAGGCGTCCCTTATAAACCCCATCATCTGCCCCCCCGATCCAAACATGAGTATTAGTCCTGATTGGATAAAATCTCTCCGTGAGTTTCAACTTTCTATAAGTTTTAATTTGCCTCAACTGGGTTATCATTTTTAATAGGCGTCGCTTAGCCTTTAATTTTCCTAGGTGTTAATACACCGGTAAATTTCCTAGGCGTCGATGAGCCGTTAATTCTCGGTGTTAATACACCTGTAAATTTCTTAGGCGGCGATGAGTCTGGATTTTCATAGGCGTCGATGAGCCTTTAATTTTCCTAGGTATTAATAAAACCTGGAATTTTCCTAGGCGTCGATGAGCTTGGATTTTCATAGGCGTCGGTGCACCTGGATTAAAGCAGTGATTCCAATTCTTTCTTAAAAAGGCGGGAATTCAAAAAAAAATTGGCTGGGAAATTCTTTCTTAAATCGGTTCATTTGCCCCCAGGGACGTCAGCAATCCGAGTGATCTTTTAGGATCCAACGGTTCTCAATGCACGTCGTTTTGATTTTCTTTGAATTTGAATGGAACAGTGCTATGACGTCAGCAATCCGTGTGACCATTGAGATCTAACGGTCCATCAAAAAGCAACGTTTCAAATTCCGTTTTAATCCAACGGTCTTCTAGGGGTGACGTTTGGAATTCAGTTGCAATGATTGCCAATTTCTTCATGGGTACACTATAAAAAGGGGTGGCCCATTCATTTCGAACATTTTTAGCTATGCCTTCTCTCTAGATTCTCTCTCTAAAACTGATAGCCATCGCCATTTAAGAGGAGCGTCGCCACCATTGCCCGCTGTCGAGTAACGCCATCAGAAGTCTATTTGTAGAAGAAAGTCATGGCATCTTTCAGCAATATCCCCAGTAAGACTCAACTTTCCCCTTCCTTCTATCGAACCTAAACAAAATATTCTTACCCGAGAGAACTTCACATGGGCAGTCGAAAACTCGGGTATGAGCAACGTCGATCGACCCTGATTGCCTTATCATGAGTCCATGGGCGACGACCGAGTTTGTTTTCCAGGTGAAGACGAAGTCACAATCAATTTGAGTCAAATAGAGGCGGGGCTTCGCTTCCCTTTTTGCGAATCCATGATAGAAATATGTCGTTACTACAACATCACCCCTACTCAGTTGACCCCTAATGCCATACAGATGTGGGTAGGGTTTAGTATCTTCTGTTTTGAAAACGGTTGGCCCTATTCTCTTTCCTTATTTATATCCTTCTATCGCCTTCAATTCAACGCCTTTAGCGTTTTCCTTTTCCAAACTTGTTTTCCCGAGTCGAAGGGTTGGAACATGCGACGCCTAGGGCAAAATCCTTGGTTCTGGGATGCTAAAAAACCATTGGTTAGTGGGTTCAAGTCTACTAACTCAAACTGGAAAAATAAGTATTTTTTCTTCTTTGGGGGCGTCGCCTGACCTTTAAGAAATCCCCGGAAAGATCCCTTTCCTTCCTTTACTGAATATTCCGAGGAGGATCTCGATACAATCAACCTTATATACCTAGCATACTCAAAAGGGCAACTCTCATATATATCCAAGGATACAACGGAGGCGATGTTTGCTAGTGCGGCATTAAAATTGTCAACTTTTCAACCACAGATTGATTGAGTACTTTTCTAATCCTTTCTCTTTTCTTTGCAGATCATTTTGGTTACTTATTTCAACCTTCTGGATGTTATGTCCAGACGGCGACTAGTGTCCTTCCACCTGTCCAAGAGGAGGAGGAGCCTACCAGGAAGAAACACAATGTCATATCCATAGCTCCGTAGAGGAAGCGGCGCTCCAAGAAGGACAAGACCAACCCTGGTGTTAGATGAGAGTGCTGAGGAGGCAGCGCCACCAACATGTATTCTTTATTTCAAAAGAATTTTACCATGTTTTGTAAAGGTTTTGGCTAACTGATTGTTGGTTTAGGAACCTCAGAGGCGTCGCTGAAAGGTGGGATATTTTCAACTTCCACACTCGATCCCTCACCCCTTAGACAAACCCCACCTCTGAGGTCTCCTTCGCCTATGACGCCGACCATACCCCAAGCGTCGCCACCTACTAGGCCCACCATTCCACAGCTGTCTCCTCATGCCAGGCCAACGACGCCTCAGGTTTTCCCCTGCCTTCTCAATCAATCCTCCTTTAGGTCCGACTGAAGGCCCTGGATTTGATTTAAGGCAACACCTCTATGAGACACCCGTCTTCGAGAATCGCCTGATGAACTGGGAGCCATGGCGTCGCTTACAAGGGACCAGCATTCCAGAAAGAACCTCCCTATAATCCAAGCTTCCTGAAGGAACCCATCTTCATTCTGACTTGGCTCTCCATATTGTGAGTTGATCAGTTCTTCTAGGAGATCGTCTCCAGCTCTACTTTGATCCTCAATGGGTCGAAGAGGACGTTAGGAATCACCTCACCTCAGTCGCCTCTGTAAGTTTTTCTTACTTACATTTTGTTATTATTCTCTTTATTTGTGACTAAACGTTTTGTTTAAAGCTTTTGGCCACAGAAACCGAGGTCAGCGCCTTGGCAGTACTCCTGGCCCACAAATGCGCCTCTATTGAAGAGAATGCAATAAGGGCTGCCAAGGCGGCTCATCTTGAGAAGGAGAGGGCTGAGTGGATGAAGGAGAAGGCTAATATTGAAAAAGATAATGCCTTCCTCCGCCAGCGCCTGGATGAGGAGTTTGATTGTCGGCCAATAATATCCTTGATCCAAGGCTTTTCGAACAATTGACTTAGCCCCTTCATGGCAGGCAGCATAGCCTTCATGTAGCTCTCTGAGTATGGTGGTAGTCTCAGGTTGAGCGACGCACCTTAAGAATGGCGTGGAAAATCCCTTCTTATAAAGGATTCCATCAATCAAGGTATAGCTTGGCGCTATACGCTTCATTCTTTTGATCTCTTCCTCTTCTAAAGGTTCAATCCCCGTTTCCAGATACACCTTTATGGGTGTCGCCCACGTATCGGTGCTGTGAATGTTAAAACATTCATAGGTTCCCTGAGTTGAGACGCTTTCGATAAAATGCAATTTCAATGGCGTTTGCTGCCAGGCATATTTGCTCAGTGCATCTGCCTCTTCATTTTATTCTCTCGGAATGGCTTTAATCTGAAATTCGGCGAAGCCTTCAGCCAAAATTTTGGCTTTTCTCAAATACCTTTTCACCATCTTGGACGCATCTTCCCCCTTGACTTGATTAACCACAAGTTGGGAGTCATAGTATACCTTATGGCGTTGATGCCTATACCCCTAGCTATCCTCAGACCCGCAATCAACACCTCATACTCAGATTCGTTGTTGGTGGCCTTAAAGGTTAAAACCAGGGGGTATCTTAAAGATTCCCCTCCATCTAAGGGAGTTAGCACCAATCCTGCCCCCGAACTTTCGATGGATGAAGATCCATCTGTATCCAACTTCCATACATGAGATGTTTCTTCTACAATGATCGGAGGCAAGATGCTTGTTGAGGGTGATGCCTCACTCTGGTCATGATTGGACTCCATTATGAAGTCTTCCAGAGCTTGGCCTTTGATAGCTGTCATTGGATCAAATTGGATTCGAAATTCACTTAACTCTATCGCCCACTTTATCATCCTTCCAGACGCATCTGGTTTTTGGAGAAAATGTTTTAGTGGTTGATTAGTTAGTATAGTGATTTCATACTCGTGGAAGTAGGGACGAAGCTTTCTAGCAGAAACTACCAACACAAAGAGATACTTCTCAACTTCTATATAGTTTATTTCGTCCTTTGAAAGGACTTTAGATACATAGTAAACTGGCACCTGGCCAGACTCTATGTTCTTTACAAGTACGGAGCTTACAGTCACTGGACTGTCACTTAAGAAGAGAAGTAAAGCGTCGCCCTTTTCTGGCTTAGCTAGTGGAGGTAAAGTTCGGAGATGCCTCTTGAGCTCTTGAAACGCATCTTCGCATGTTGATGTCCATTCGAACTTTTTTTTGGCCTTTAATACTTGGAAGGGTAGGAATTTGTCCCCAGCTCTGGATAAAAATCGACTTAGTGCCCCCAATCTTTCATTTAAACTCTGCACCTCCTTTTGACAAGTAGGACTCTTCATGCCCTCAATGGCGTTTAGCTTCTCAGGGTTTACTTCAATCCCCCTTTGGCTCACCATGTACCCCAAGAACTTTCCATATTGGACCCCAAATGTACATTTGGCGGGGTTTAATCGCACTTGATGAAGCCTCATAACTTCGAAAGTTTTCCTGAAGACTTCTGTATGGTCGAGGCCCTTTATAGACTTTACCAACATATCATCAACATAAGCTTCCATGCTCACGCCTATCATGCCCGCAAAAAGCTTATTGACCATCCTTTGGTATGTGGCGCCAGCATTGATGAGCCCAAAAGGCATGACTGTAGAGTGATATATATCACTGTACGCATAGAAAGCCGTGTGATGAGTGTCGCCTGTTGACATCTTGATCTGGTTGTACCCAGAGTAGGCATCCATGAAACTCAATATCTCATGTCCTGAAGTGGCGTCGACCAGTTGGTCAATTCGCGGCAAGGATTATGAATCCTTAGGACATGCTTTGTTTAAGTCCCTGAAGTCGACAAACATTCTCCATTCGCCCGTGATTTTCTTCACCAGTATAGGGTTTGCGACCCATGTCTGGAATCTGATTTCCTTAATAAATTTGGCCTAAATAAACATAGCTACTTCTTGTCGAATGGCTATAGCCTTTTCCTCCCCCACGGGTCGTCGCTTCTGAGGGACTGGTTTGATACTTGTGTCTATGTTGAGCTCGTGGGTAATAACCTCCTCACTTATACCTGACATATCGCTCGGTTTCCAAGCAAAGAGATCTCGAAATTCAATTAGCAGGAGGGTCAAAGTTGTAGCTTGCTCTTCTGGAAGCGTCGCTCCAATTTGGACGACCTTTTCAGGGCCATCTATCCATATATTCACATGCCCCTATACTAGTGTTGGACGAACCTTCCCTTCCCTTAAATCCTCCTCTGCTTGGATGGATAGGATCTCCTTTCCTTTCAGAACTCGGTGTCGGGTAGATTGTACATAACAATTTCTTGCCCCAGGTTGATTGCCTTTTACCACTCCTATCCCATGGGGCGTTGGGAATTTCAGGAGTTGATGGTAAGTAGAATGAACCATTCGATGGGGATTCAAGGTATATTGTCCCAATATCACGTTGTAAGTTGTAGGGGCGTCAACTACAACAAAGGTGAAGTCTATTGTCAAGGATTTCCATTCCTCACATAAAAATACCGGTAAGGTAATGGCTCCTACTGGATGTGTGGGAGTCGAGGCAAATCCCAAAAGTGGTAAGTTTATTTTTTTTCAGGTCTTTTTCGTTCCTACCCATCGTCTTCAGAGCGTCGAGGAAAAAAACGTTTGTCGAACTTCCCGAGTCAATAAGCACTCGCTCTACATCGTAACCAACAATTTCAGCAGTGATGACCAGTGCATCCTCATGCGGGCATGTCACATGATCCATCTCATCCTCTCTGAAAGTAATACTAGTTTCATCCTGCGATCTAGGGCACTTTCCTGCCGTAGAGGTTCCAGATAACTGAGTAGCATACACCTCTCAGGCGCTACCAGTCTTTCCTCCCTAGGCAAAGCCACCACTAATTACTCGCACATGTTCTTATTTTCCTCGAGAGCCTTAATCTCCCGCCTCTCTATTAGGCGACACCCTCCTTTCCCTTCGTGGACTAGGACTCCAATCCTTTTTTGCCACGAATTTTGTAAGGAGACCCTTTTGGATTAGCGCCTCAATATCCCTCTTCAAAGTTTTGCGATTATCAGTACTATGTCCTTTGCTTCGATGGTACCGACAATACTGCTCATAATAGGGGCTCATAGGTCCTCCTGTTTTTCGAGGTAGCGGGGGCGACGCCCAATCCCATTTCTCCATTTCATTCAAGACTACGGAAATCTCCTAGTTCAAAAACTTCTCGCTGTGGGTGCGGGATATTTGGGCGGCGCCTGTCCTCTTGGGGACGACTTCTTTGTGGTCGTTGCTCTGGCCTTTTCCCTTCCTGCACCTCTTTTCTATGATCTCTGGGCGGTTTTCTTCCTTCCCGGGCTATTTCGAGGTTAATGTATGACTTGACTCTCGCCCCCATATCTGATATGGTGTAAACATGGATGACACTTAAGCTGTCATATAAATTTGAACCCCTAGGACCCAGTGCTCTAACGAAAGCTCCCGTGATGACCTGATCGATACTAGCCAGAGCCTGATTGAAGCGAATATAGAAATCTCCCAAACTTTCATCACCCATTTGCCTGATGTGGTCCAAGGTTCCAACACTTTTTAGCAGTTGTCTCCCGCCCATGTTCTGGACGATAAACGTTTCCTTCAAATCCTCCCAAGACTTTATAGAAGCTTTAGGCAAGCCAAAGAACCAATGAGAGGCGGCGCCACTCAAAGTCGAGGGAAAGAGGACTGCAAAATGCTTTTCATTTTTAGATCTTCCCAATAGGGAAGATTCATGCTTCTGGACATGCTCCACAGGGTCACCTTCCCCTCGATATACATCAATCCTGCGGACCTGAACAGACTTTGGTGCCTCTACATCCAGAATTTCATATGTGAAATGGTGCGGCGCCTTATCTCTCAGCTCAGGCATTACTTTGCCTCACTGCTCCTTGATCGCCTCATCTATAAGCTCCTTCACCTTGTCAAGGGTTATTTCACCCGGAGGAGTCATTATTACTGGGGGCACTTGCGTGGCTACGCTTCTGGGCAAAGGATCCGACATGACTGGCGGTCCTATTATGGGAACCACTCGGGGTTCTGACATTGCTTCATTCGTGTGGTGATGCTCGTTAAGATGAGCTTCACGAGCAGCAGCCATAAGCTCCCTTCGATTCAAGATCTCATCTATCACTGTTATGAGCGCATGGGTAACAATATATTGGGCAGTAGGCACTGCTGAGGGTGCTCTTCCCCTAGATAATGTTATATGGGACTGCGCTGGCATGGGCGGCGCTCGGGTCTGCTGAGGTGGAAGTACTCAAGATTGGCCTCCTATTGGGGTTGAAGCACTTGGGAGCGTCGCTCCTGAGTTTCACTAAAGCCGTGGAATGAAAGCTGAAGGCGTCAAGTGTTGCTGTAAATCATGTAGTGGACTTCCTTCTTCAGATTGCTGATTTTTCTTAGCTCGTGTATTGGCGGGAGCCATGGCAATATTTTACTCAAGGGTTCCCACAGACGGCGCCAGATGTTGGTTCCTGGAAATCTTCCTCTCGACACAGGCGTCGCTCCTCTCGGGTCGGACCTGCACATATTGACAACTTCAGGCTGACCCGCTTATTCCACTCTGAAGCTTAAGTCTGTTTGAGGCTTTGAAGAGCTTTTATGTGGACATGGTAAATTTCAGAATGTAATAAATGATAATGAATGCTCGTATTTATAGGCTTGGTTTAACCTGATGAATAGTGTTACCTTTTTACCATGGTTAGCCTTTTAACTGAGGTCAAACTGAATTTCGGATGGGACATGGACCATTATCCTCAACTATCAGATATGTCTGATCCCATTTAATGTTGTCTGATCCTCATTTAATGCGGTCTTATCCTGATACGTGGAGGCGACCCCTTCTATAGACTGACGCCTCTCTAACATCATAGGGGCAACGCCTTATAAACCCCATCAAAACCAATCAAAGCAAATCATAAATTCATGACTCTCGTACGATTAGAAAGATGAATCAACCCAGATAAAACTAAGAGCAAGGCAAAACCCTAGTAGAACATGTAGTAGTTCATGTGGTTGAACTCCTTTATCTGCCCAACCATAAATACTAAACCCTGTCAATAGGCACACAAGTTCCAGAAATAAACAATACAACCTTTAGTTAATCTGCTCAAAGAAAACTAAACAATAAATAGCAGAATACACCACAAAGTCTTAATATGAAGAATAAGATACCCCAAACAAATTATGTACTGACAGCTTGAGCCTTCTACAAAGCGAAATCTCTCTTTCTGCTGCTCTGCGACTCGGCAACCCTCCGTCCATCCCCATCCCCAGCGAGCACCGCTGAAGAGTCATCAGACCGAAGCCTCTCCTCTGATGCTTTTGTATTCTGCTGCTCTGCAGCCAAACGGCTAAACCAAAAGTGTTCAAAATCTGATAATTGTTCATAATATTATTCTGCTTATCTTGAATATTAAAAATATCTCTACAATCCAAAAGTGTGCAAAATTTGATAAGCTATATCTATTTTATTTTAATAATAAGAGCTCATTCTTAAAACCACTAATATCATTTGAAATGATAAGTTTTTCCTTGTAGAATTTATTCAATTATTATCAAACTAGGTATCTCGTCTGCACAAAAGCGCATTTTATTTGTTAATATTCTTATTTTTTATAGTGTATAGTATAATACTTATTTAAATTATTTTTAAGTGAATATAGCCTATAAGAATTTTAAAAAGAATAATAAGTCTACTATTATAGAGTTATTTTTAAGTGAATATAGACTATAATAATTTTCAAAAAGTCTATTCTTATAAGTTTTAATTATTTACAATAAAAATATTAAAATTCATGAAATAATTAATTATATAGATAAGGTATTATAAACTATATTATAAAAAACTAGAAATCATATTAAGTGTGTTTGTTCATAAAATTAGCTAAAATACATAAGTCAATAATAAAATAATAAGTAATACTGTTAAAATAGTTTGATATATTTTATGATTTATATTAATGCATATACTTACAAAATACTATTAAAATCATTATTATTATTTTTTTAGTAAAAGTAATAATATATAATATAAAAGAGCTACCTGGACTTTTGATGTTTTGTAATGAGCTACCTGAACTTTGAAAATTCAAAACGGGCTACCTCAACTTTGAAAAAGCTGCAAATAGCTATCTCTGTCCAATTTGTTGATATTATTGAAATAGCATGTATTAAACTCACGACAACAAATGAGGAGAAAAGGTGGAGGTAAGAGCAATCAATATAGAAAACTTCATTTGATATCTTAGCTTGGTTTATTACATAGGTATAGTAGTCTATATATAGGAGTGCTAGGGACTAACTTGAAATTATCAAGAACATTAGGACTAACCCTAGCATACTCTAAACCATAATGCCTAATATTCCCCTTACAAGATTAACCTCCTAAAGTTTTAAAACATTAAAATGGATCCTTAATCTAAACCATAATGCCTAATATTAAACTCATGAGGAGAAAATGTGGAGATAAGAGCAATCAATATAGAAAACTCCATTTGATATCTTAGCTTGGTTTATTACATAGGTATAGTAGTCTATATATAGGAGTGTTAGAGACTAACTTGAAATTATCAAGAACATTAGGACTAACCCTAGCATACTCTAAACCATAATGCCTAATATTCCCCTTACAAGATTAACCTCCTAAATTTTTAAACATTAAAATGGATCCTTAATCTTTTGGACTTGCTGAGCACTGTGTGAGCACTACCTGAGCTCGCAGGATGCACTGGAGTTGCACGCTGGAGGCACTGGAGCTGCACGCTGGAGGCACTGGCTGAGCACGGGTTGAGCACTGCAGGATCACTGGAGTTGAACTGGTCTTGTACTCTGTGGTTTGCACGGAGGCTGAACTAAGGCATGGATGAATCGAACATGAAGTAGAATCGACTAACAAAATTCAGCATTGCTTGCTGGATTCCAAACTGGAAAACTAAATGAACTCAACCTTTTCATTTGGCGAGAGAAACATTAAACTCAGCTTTTAAAACTTTAGGAGGTTAATCTTGTAAGGGGAATATTAGGCATAATGGTTTAGAGTATGCTAGGGTTAGTCCTAATGTTCTTGATAATTTCAAGTTAGTCCCTAGCACTCCTATATATAGACTACTATACCTATGTAATAAACCAAGCTAAGATATCAAATGAAGTTTTCTATATTGATTGCTCTTAGCTCTACCTTTTCTCATCATGTGTTGCCATGAGTTTAATACGTGCTATTTCAATAATATAAACATGGTATCAGAGCCACTATTCCTGGATTCCATTCTATTGTTGGCTTTTACGTTTTTTAAGCTGTGTTATCTTCAAATTAGCTTATGTGCGTCTGGACATCAACCCTTCTATGCTGATTTGGTCCAATCCTTGGTGTTTCCTTGTCTTCAATTGTTCTTCCGCTGCTTCTAGCTTTCACGATAGACTAAGTGGCAGCTTGTTCTATGCTGATTTCATTCGGTCTCTTTCTGTGAAATTATGTTCTGCAGTGTTTCCAGTTTCTTTGTTCTTCTCGGTTTCTCTTATGCTCTTCTATTGTCAAAGCTTCGTGCAGGTGGGACTCACTGCTCTCTATGCAGATTTGGTCTTTGCTGAATCGTTGTTATTCAAACTCTAGTTTGCAGCTGTTTCGTTTTTCTTATCGTGTGAGGACATGCGTTGCTTCTTATGCTTTGTTCCTTGCGTCTTTGCTCTTGGTCTCGTTTCTACGGTTTCATATTTGGCTCTGTTTTACTTCAGATTCAGAGAGGTGCGTTGCTGCTCACCCGCACAGGTCCTATTCTTCGCGACTGGTTCTGTTCTTTGCGTCGTTGCTCAAATTCTTTGTCTTTCTACTGCTCATGCTGAATCTTTGTTGCATCTAATGCCTTTATCTGTGCCTAATATTACATATTTTGTTGCACTAGTTGCCTTCTATTTTGTTCTAATCCTTCTCAACATCTTTGAGTTTCTGTTGCTGCGCTAAAATCTGTGTCTCAGTTCTTTTCGGTTGTGTATGTTGTGGTGGTCTGTGTGCCGGGACAACTGAAAATGGTGAAGGTTAACATGCAATAGCTGTTGTTATGAACTAATGTACCGTGTGGTTCTCTAGCTTGAAGGTGTTTGATAATTTGCCAAGCTGAAAAATACAAATGCTGAGTTAGTCTTTTGTTAATTCAGATGCTGAAATAATGCTCGATTTCTGTGTTAATATACACTGAGCTGACCTGTACTCGGTTAGTTCATGAAGTTGGATGGCTGCAAATGAGGTTGCATTGCCGTGATGTCTGTTTTTTTGTTTTGTTATTCAACTCAAGCTATGATAAAAAATTGAGTTTAATGTTTCTCTCGCCAAATGAAAAGGCTGAGTTCATTTAGTTTTCCAATTTGCAATCCAGCAAGCAATGCTGAATTTTGTTAGTCGATTCTACTTCATGTTCGATTCAACCATGCCTTAGTTCAGCCTCCGTGCAAACCACAGAGTACAAGACCAGTTCAACTCTAGTGATTTTGCAGTGCAGACTCAATGCTCAACCCGTGCTCAGCCAGTGCCTCCAGCTATAGCTCCAGTGCCTCCAGCGTGCAGCTCCAGTGCCTCCAGCGTGCAACTCCAGTGCTCTCACAGTGCCTCCAGCGTGCTCAGGCAGTGCTCACACAGTGCTCAGCAAGTCCAAAAGATTAAGGATCCATTTTAATGTTTTAAAATTTTAGGAGGTTAATCTTGTAAGGGAAATATTAGGCATTATGGTTTAGAGTATGCTAGGGTTAGTCCTAATGTTCTTGATAATTTCAAGTTAGTCCCTAGCACTCCTTTATATAGACTAATATACCTATGTAATAAACCAAGCTCAGATATCAAATGAAGCTTTCTATATTGATTACTCTTAGCTCTACCTTTTTCTTCTCATGTGTTGCTGTGATTTTAATACATGCTATTTCAATAATATCAACACAATTTCTGACGAATTTCCGTCAATAGTTGTCGGAAAATTGGACGGAGGTAGTTATTTGCACATTCTTCAAAGAAGAGGTAGCCCGTTTTGAATTTTCAAAGTTTGGGTAGCTCGTTGCAAAACGTCCAAAGTTCAGGTGTCTATTTGGTATTTAACCATATATATTATAATAATATAAACAATATTTTAATAATTTTAAAATATGTTTAGTTATAAATATATATAAACATATATATATATATATATATATATATATATATAAACTATTTTGTGTAAAAATGTAAAAACAAAGTATGTTAATGTTCATATAATACTCTTAATTTTTATATTCATATAAAGACATTAGTAATTTTCTAACAATAGTAACAATCTAATGTTTTAGTATACATATTATATTTTATCCATTTTGTTAATTGTAAATTATATTGAGTTTACAAATATATAAAATTTATTTTGATATTATTGTAATGAAATAGGTGATGTTTATATGTGACTTATGTTTTATTTTAATAATAGTATTATGTCATAGATAAAATTTATAATTAATAAATCTATATTTTAATTTGTAAACGTAAACTTTAATATGTGCAGGCTTGATATTCATAAAATATAATATTATGTTAACATTTTATGCCAAAAAAAATTATTTGTCAATATTCTATGCCAAATTAATATATATATATAGAGAGAGAGAGAGATGTATGCCCTTATTTATAGTAGTTTTATGCTCTATAACAATTTTATGTATAATAATTCGAATATGTGATTTTGTATACATAAAAAATACTATATATTGACCGATTATTTCATTAATTATAATCATTTAATATGTATTTTAAGTTCTCTTAATATATTATAGAATTTTCTTAAATATTTTTTTTACAATTGTTATGTAAATATATATCCCTATATAATAATAATCATAGTTATCAGAACCAGACTGAATCTCGAACCGGTAAGGAATTCAGTTCCCGATTCTACGGTCCAACCGTTAGTCTGCTTGTAGAACTGATTGGGCCTCTCTCTTTGTATTACAACTCCTTACTTTTCCTCTCGTTGCACAGGTCATCCTCAGTGTGTGTATATATATATATATATATATTACAACGTTTCATATTCTCTCTTCTCCTGCCGTCGCGCCAGCCTCCCGCTGCCGCTGTCGCCACTAACCTTCATTTTCCTCCTCCCGTCGCCGCCATCCGCCACATCCTCTTCCGACCGCCTCCTTCTCCACCTCATACCGTTGTCGCCAGTCTCTGCCAGCCTGCCGCCAGCCTCTGCCTGCTTGCCGTCGTCAGCCTCTGCCAGTCTATCGCTTACAACCTTCTTTCCCTCTTTTTTTTTTCTTTCATTCACTCGAAAAATCATCTTGTTTTCCATAAACCACCCGATTTTTTACTTTTAAATCAGATTCGCTTTACACTTTAGTCTTTTAAAAGAGCCGGACCATCACTATGACAGATTCTCTATTCGACCGGGTCTAACCGCCGATCTAGTCTGGTTCTGATAACATTGATAATAATTATATATTATGTTGCAAACGTAAGTCCTTGACAAGATAAATGTTTGATAATGTCATACATTGTTTTTTCTTCAAATAACCAATCATACATTTTGGAAAAGTTATTTTAATTCACTAATAAAATAATTTTTAAAACTTTTTTAAATACTATCTTATATAAAATTATCAATACTATTATTTTTTAATAATAAATATGATAATTTATTTATATTATCAAATTAAAATAACTTCATTTCCATCATATCTCAATTTCCTTTGAAAGTGAATTGTTTGAGATCATCTATATATTATCCAAAAATAATAACATTCATAACTTTGAGTATTAATTGACTAAAAAGTAACAAATTTTTTATTTATTTTATTATTTATGAATATTCTCAATGAACAGTAATGCCACTTTGAGAATATTCATTACAATCGTGGTTGAGTTTTGACTTTTTTATTGACCATAAAATCAACACATTCCATCCACATCCACATCCACATCGTTGAACACTTAATAAAGGTTCACGATTTTTTTCGAAAACTATATATATATATATTTTTTTAGAAAAGTAAGTATAGAAAAAATAATTCGAAAAATAGGTATATGTGCACCCAGGGAGGCGCCTATTCATATGGCTATTTATTTTTTTTTTAAAAAATTGTTTCATAATGACGACTCAATGTTTAATTAAAAATAAAATTATGTATCTATTAAAAAAATTTAAAACAATTATAGTAAGTAGATATTTTAATTACGATTCAAATGATGCAAAAAATATTAAATTTGGATTTACGGATTGCCTGTACGGCATGCCGTAAGTTGAGATATTAAAATTTGACTTAAAAAATTATAACTCATATTATGTAAGTCCAAAATCAACACGGTTAACGTCATTTATGTCGTAATTCAATTATCTATGTAGGGTAATTTGTTTGATTAAAAATACAATGATTTTGTAACCTAACATCGTTTACACCATAATTTGACCGAAATAAGTAAATGCATTAGGTGAGAAATTTAATTATGTACTTACTCAAAAAAAATCAAAAAAATTACGGTGCATAGATAATTTAATTACGAATAAAATGACGCTAACTATGCGTTAAGTTTTTACTTTTAGACTGACTGTATAATACGATACGTTAAAAACTCTATATACGATACAAAAACTTCCAAATAGTGTTTTGCACAGTAATTTTACTGTTTAAACAGTAAAATTATCCTAAAAGAGTCACTTCATCCGATGTTCAGTGATTAAAAAAAAGCATAGATATGGGAAGTATAATAGTAAAACAAATGTTCCACAATTAAAAAACACACATATATATGGGTGGAGATTATATTTGCATACAATTGATTACTTTATACATACCATTTTTATTGAAAGACTAAAATACCCTAATAGTTTTTACATATTTATCCTTACTAATTTTAAGGAAATTAATAATCAAATCGATCTCATATTTTCGTAGATACTAAACTAATCCCATATTATCAAAATGGTGAAAAGGTTATGCTTCTAGCAAATTTTGAACGTTAGACCTCTTATATATACTAGCTAAAGGTTTTGCGACTACACTACTAATTCCAAATGCTTTTTTATCTACTTCAAATATAGTTATTGAATCAACTCTCATATTATTGTATTAAACATATCTAACATATTTATTTATTGATACTCTTTAGTAATTAATATTTTTTCAACGTTGTTTGTTTAATTATAGTTTAAATTTAATCATGTATCTACTGATTAATTTTTTTAAAATAGTTGAAAAATAAATATTTTTCTAAATTTAGTATGTATAGACTATCAGAATACTAATTTTAAAAAATATTTTTGCAACTATCTCTAAACAAAATCATAAAGACTATTCTAAACACCTGATTTTGGCTAGGGGTCAAAATACCGTACGCGAGGAATCGAGCTGAGAAAAAAACAAAATAAACCTTAAACCCCAAACCCCAAACCCTAAACCTTAAACTTCAAAACCCTAAACCCTAAACCCCTAACCCTAAACCCTAAACCCTAAATCTCAAACCCTAAACCTAAACCCCAAACCATAAACCATAAACCCTAAACCCCAAACCCTAAACCCTAAACTCCAAACCCAAACCCTAAAAATTAAACCCTAAAACCTAAACCTTAAATCCTAAACCCCATTTCGGCCAAATACCTTTTCATGACACAAATCACTCTTAATTTGCCACCTTTCACCAAAGACTCCGACCTTTCACCAAAGTCTCCACCTTTAATTAAAGCATGTCTCCAACCCAAACAAATCAATTAAAGGAAAAGGAGAAGGGGGAAGTGACGATAATTGAAAACGAGATGGAAAGGGCCGAAGAGAGGAGGCTAAAAAAAAGAATGTCGTAAGCTACGGCTTGAAGTAAAGGAAGGAAGAAAAAAGGAAAGAGAGAAAGAGAAGAAAGAAGAGAAGAAAATGAAATATAATACCACAAGAAAGTGAGGATTTGAGTGATAGTGAGTGAAAAAAATAGATAGAAATTGAGTGAAGAAAAATCAGTGATTATCGATCTCGGTTCCTTGTGAGGTATATAAACTCAGAATAACTTAGGTATATCTCCTATCGTACTCGATATTTGTATGTCCTAATGTGAATAAAGTTCATGTTATCGTTATTATGTGTTAATAGTTATTAGGGGTGGCAATCGTGTTGTGTCGTGTCTAATAGTGTTATGTCATTAATCGTGTTGTGTCATTAATCGTGTTGTGTCTAAACATGTCTCATGTCTAAACGGATAAGTCTTAAACGTGTCTACAAATTTCAAACACGACACGATTATTAATCGTGTCTAAACGTATAAGAGTTGTTTAGACACGGAATCCGTTTACATCAAATCCATATACACAAATCCATATATACAAACTAAGGTCTTCAAAGTTCAATATTAAAAAGGGAAAAGTCTGAAAAACGTCCATCATGTTTGACGAAAATGATTTTTCAACCCTCACGATTGTTTTAGGTACAACATGTTTGAAGACGATTGTTTTTGGTACATCCGTCTAACTGCCGTTCAATTTAAGCGTTAACATACCACGTGCAAGGTCACGTGACCAACCTGAAAAATTATTATTTATAATTCCTTTTATGCCCTTACCTCTTCATCTTCTTACCTCTTCCTTTGTACGTCTTCCTCAATTTAAAGCATAACCATTCAGCGGTGGCGGTGGATCCGTAAAGTGGAGCTGGTGTGTTACTAGAGACGGACCGGAGGATTTGCTCAGTCGCCGTCAAAGTTAGTTGGAAGCAGTAGCATCCAAATCAACGAATAAAAGTCAAGCAGCAAATTAAACGATTCCATCTTGGGTAGCTTTTTCTCCAAGGAGAGGAGAGGGGAGGAGACGGTACCAGTCGGAAGGAAGAAGAATTGCTTGCTCTCTCGATGGCGAAGAAACGAGATCGGCGAGTGGCGTCGATTTCCAACAACCGGTAGTCTAATTTCCGGAGAGGGCAAGCGTCTGAACAGGAAGAAGAGGTGGTTGGGACATCCTCGGATCGAAAGTCGATTCTAATCTTCCTCTTCTTCGTCATTTTAGTGCCTCTTGTGTCGTTTTTGGTGTACCGTATGAAGTTTACAACTCCTGATATGGACAGCATAGTATCATTATCTGAGTCGCACAATCCTTTGGTGAAGACAGGTATTACTTACCTAGAAATTCTCTCTGTAAGTGAAACACTGCTCCTAGTTATTTAATCATGCTTGGAACGTATAAGCATTGCCAGTGATTTAAAAATATGATTTTTAATTTAAAGATCCCCTCTAGTTCTAATAATAAAGAGAGAATGCAATGCATGAGAACTTCAAGGTCTCAGAGAATGCATCTCGCCGTAATTTTGTGAATCTTGTGCTGGTTTATGTTACTCCATGGTATGGCTATTGCATGCTCTATAAGCATGGTTGGAATCTTTCGGGAGAGCTCATGTGACTCACAGGATGTGAGATCCTAACCGTGCTGGTGTGAACTTCCATTATAGAGCTTTGGGTGGAGAAGTTTTACAAAAAAAAAAACCTTGCCCGAGCCTTTCCCTCATGAGTTAGTCGATCGATTGGAGAATTACTTGGACGTAAGCAATTTGAAAATTAGATTTTTGAGGCAAAAAAGAGAAAATGTTTGATATGCTGTTCTTTTTCTTTACTGGGTGTGTGCAAAATCTTGAAGTACACCTTGTAGACTTATCTTCTTTGTAGACTTATCATTGGTTACAAGAAGCACATCAGAATAGTTCGGAAATTCTGCAGAGCACCATGTTTAAGCAGCAGTAAGTACTTTCTTTTGAAGGGAAGAAAAAATTCAAAATATTGGATCAATTCACGATTGTATTTACGATGGTTGCAGTTATGTGGATCGTGTACTTGCCACCGAGCGGGAGAAGATGAGATGTTGCAATATCTAGTATAAGTAATCGGTTCAGGCGTCTCAGACATACATATACGGGGTGATTCTGGTAGCTGGGTTTATTGTATACTTTGTGGTTATCTTCACCTCTCCCGTCCGTTGAAGAAGGAACACCTTAGGGGTATTTAGGTATTTTGACAATTTTTTCTGAGAAAACAATAAAATGGTCAAGGTCACGTGAAAAAATCGTGACTATTTAACAGACAATCAAACGTCAAGTGAACAGAAAGTTCAATTACCACAATTTTGTAACATGTTATACCAAAAACCATCACCCAAAAACAATTTGTACCAAAAACTATTTTCGTCAAACATGATGGACGTTTTTCGAACTTTTCCCTATTAAAAATTAAGTGGGTATTTCACTATTTTATTATTATTATTATACTTAAATGTGTCTAAACGTGTCACATATATAAACGACACTCTTAGACACGATTAGTCAATCGTGTTTATACAGATATCTACAGATCTTATGTGTTTCGACACGATTATTAATTGCGTCTAAATGTATAAGAGTTGTTTAGACACGGGATCCGTTAAGGTTTAACCCATATACGGTTTAAAGTAGATTGTGTCGTGTCGTTTAATCATGTCTTGTCAGAAATTGTCAACCCTAATAGTTATATTTCATATAAAAATCATATTCAATTTTACGTTCGGTATACTTTGGGGTCATTTTAGACATTTGTGAAAGTTATGGGGGGGTTCGGTCAAAAAAAATATTTTCAAAAATGCATTAGGTCATTCCCAAATTTTGATGAAGGTTACGACTCAGTCATTGGATTCTCGGGTCATTTGGGGACTTTACTAAGTGTTATAAACTAAACTAGAAAGGTTTTGGGCTATTTTTGCAATTATTAAAAGATTTTTCCAAATCAGATCAAAATTTTAATTAATTGCATCTTGGATGTTAACTCCATGTACCCTAGGCAAATTTTAGGATTCCGGTTAACCTTTAATTAATCGGTGGCGACTCTTATTTTTTCGGTCTGGCTGATAACCCGCTCGACCGGACTCATCGCTCGCCAAGATCCGACATTTTTCAAGCAAAAATAATAAAAAATATTTTTCAAAAAGGGTTGGGGAAATTCGGATCCAACGTCCAACAACTATAATATGTAGATAATTAAATTAGAACTCTAACAACATGTATAATGTTAAGTTTCAATTTTTTATTAATTATAAAATCTGGTCAAAGTAGTGTTGTTAATTTTTGACAATTTTAATAAATTTGACCAAATTTTATGGTTGATGAGAAAATTGAAACTTAAAATCATATGTGTCTTAGAGTTCTAATTTAATTATCTACATATTATAGTCTTTCTGATTTTTTAGTCATGGAAAATTACTTATTTTTCAATCTTTTCAAAAATTTAATCAGTAGATACATAATTAAATTAAAACTATAATTAAACAAACAACGTTGAACAAAGATTAATTACTAAAAAGAACCAATAAATAAACATGAAATGTTTAATACAATAATAAGAGTACGAGAGTTACTTAAATAACTATTATTTGAAGTATTTAAAAAAAGAAAGTAGAATTATTAATGCAGTGGTAAAACATTTAGCTACTATGTAAGAGGTGTAGGGTTCAAAACTTGCTAAAAACATGAATTTTTCACTATTTTGATAATATGGGGTCGATTTAGTAATTACGAAAATATGAGGTCGATTTGATAATTAATTTCCTTAAAATTATTTAGAACAAATATGTAAAAAGCTATTAGAGCATTTTAGTTTTTCAACAAAAGTGATCTGTGTAAGGTAGTCGGTGGTCTGCAAATAGAACTTCTCATATATATGTTATGTTGGCCTTTAGGCTTTGTTGGATTTTGTGTTTTATTAATAACACATCCAATGTTTTCTTGAATGGGAAATCTTATCTTGTGTAAGATAAGGAGTCCCACACCGGTTGAAGTTGGCAAATTTTGTCAATATATATTGTGTTTCACTTTATACATGTGTAAAAACTCGCAAGACAAAGGCTCTCGCACGTGCCTAGGATGGTGCAAATCAACATGATTAACATTTCCCGGTTTGAGTCATCTCGCGAGAGCGCTCGCATCATGTGGACACGATTGTCGATTAGAAAAACCTGACTTGCACGAGTTGGGTTTTGCTAAAGAATATTGGTTTGTAAAGTCAAGTCTTACTATAAAGATGAAATCAAAGCAAATATCGTTGATGAAGTAGAGCAATGACAATGAAATATACTAGTAGATCATTGATTTTCTGAAGTAAGACAGGTTAGAATGTGCCATTTTCTTATAAATCATGTTATTGATTCTCATTGCATTTTATTTATTTTTTTATATTGTTTATGTGTAGGAATCATCAAAACGTGAAAAACATGCTCAGTCACATCGATCATCTCTTCACATAACTAGGTCAAAGAGTTATGCTTCTGCAAAATATAAATTGGTATGAATGCTCTTAAATGCACGTTTAGATTTATTGACATCATTTTTAGTATTGTTTTGCAATCTATTTTATCGTATTTATTAGGTCCAAAAATGTAAAAGATCTATGGGGAACCTTGAGTATGCCCATGTCCATAAAAATAAGGGTTAATTACCTGAACCGTTACTTATGTTTGACAATGTGACTGAACCGTTCAAACTTGAGCTCAACCGTTACTTAAGTTGACACATGTGACTGAACCGTTACTATCACCTAACTGCCGTTATTTCTTCCCGTTAAGTAGTCACATGTGCTTGTCACGTGATATACTTGTAATTTGAAGTTCCTAAACTACCCTAAACAGTTTATCTACTTAACAACAGTTGATTCTTAGAATCGAAGAACAAGGAAGAATCGAAGAGAAGTTTGAGCGCGAAGAGAAATTAGAACAAGGAAGAATCGAAGAACCCAATTGAGAAGAACTGAAGAACCGAAAACAGAAGCCCAAATTTTGAGGTAATTTGACAGTGGGTAACCCTAATTGGCAACCCTAATTCGTTTTACTGCAGTAATTTGAACCGTAAAACCTTATTTTCGAACCTTAAATCGTCAAATCTGAGGTAATTGTTTGTTGATTATTCTTTTGTAGTATGTACAGAACTCTAGATGTGGTTTTTTTGACTGGGAAGATTCAGCTATGTGCCCTTACGGTCGGATTGCAGTGATGCAATTTCAACAAAGAGATAAACATTTGAAAGAACAATTGGATGTTGCGAAAACCCGAGCTCTTGAAAGTCGACCCAATCGGAAGTTAGTTGCAGTATTGGTAATTGTTGTTGTTGTTGTTGTTGTTCTAAGTTCAATTGCGAAGAATTAGTAGAAGTTAGTAGTACCTTTGTATGTAACTGAAGGATGAAGAATAATGTGTATTTTGCGAAGGTGGTGACTTATGTTTGTGGATATGTTGTTAAATGAAGTGTTATCTTTTCTGAACTGTGATTAAAAGGTGACTTAAGTTTGTGAACTGTGATTAAAAGGTGACTTACGTTTGTGAACTGTGATTAAAAGGTCACTTAAGTTTGGACATTTTGTTACCCAACCGTTACTAAAATCCATAATACCCTAAAAAAACATTGAATCCATAATAATCCATCAAAATTCAGAATACAAGCTGTTTGGTCTTCTTGCCCAATGTGTGCCAAATTTGATCCAATTGCCTCCAATATCGATCTGTATCTTCTTCTTTACAACTAGTCTTGATGAGGTGCTTTGAGGGCTCGACCAACTTTGTGCAGGTGAAGGAGGCATTAATATTATATGCAAGTTCCATTGTTACATATCAAACTTATAGCCAGGTACAATGCAGGTTGATAGCTATGAAAGCAAAAATTGCTGCTAAAGGATATCAGTTATGTACTATCAGTTACAATGCATATTATGTACTATCACCATAGTCTACCTTGAACCTCCAAGAAATTGGAATTAGTTAGTGTAAACAGACCAGCTACTCCATTCTAGATCCAATATCAGGAAAGTCATATAAATGCACCAAAATGCAGGTGTTGTGCCAAACGGTGGTGGATATACCAGGCTGTTCATATTAACAGAAACAGACCAAATATAAAAGAGACAGCACAAGTGTGGGCTCAAGCAACCATTCAGTGCCTCTTTACTGATGATCATAGATACCAACACCATCAAAAAATTACACACAAGCCAAAAGATAATAATAATGCTTGATAAACTGATAAAGTGGTTCAATCTTTAATTTGCTAAGTAAAATAATCATGTGTCAATACTTTGGTAAAAGCAAAGCTGAGATGAATAATCTTCAAACTGAAACAGTAACACAAAATGGAGTCAAAAAGTAACTAACTACTGACCGATAGATGATACTTTATCTTGAAGTGAACCATTCATTTGGGAGGAATCTGAACAAAGAACATAAAATAGCAGAGGCACAAAAGTAAACCTGCCAAGTTGATCAGTTATGAATAAAGATTCTTAATGTAACGAAATCAACTCAATAATTTCAGGCATTGCAAATAGTAAGCACCATAGAAATATTTAGTCAATATAACAACTACCTGAAGGTTGAATTACCAGTCCCAAAAGTAACTGAATCACCATCTTCTAAGGTAGTCTCCTTATTAGGGAACTCATGAACTCTTTTTTGTGAACCGAGATCTTTGTTGATAAAGGTACCATACTTTGAGCAATCCCTTATCCTAACTTTTGCAGAATTAGTTGATCTAGCTCCAAATCTGGACACACATGTCATTGCATCAACAATTATCTCCGCGTGGACCCTGGATACTCCTTTGTCTTTGTTTACAACTATATCACACCCTATTGGCAAATGAAAGATCAAAAAGCTATACCAAAAATATGAAATTACCCTCATCACCAAAAGAATTTTTTCTAGATTTATTGCCCTTCTGATAACCTCAAAGCTTATAACTAAGTCTGCACAGATCAAATTCAACAACAATTTCATTATTGCTCAGCAATTTCATTATTTTCAACAGCAATCTGCACCAAATCGCACAAACACATCCAAACACGAACATATTATGCAACAATTTCATTATTTCGTACCGCAAACCAACATCAAAACCCTAATATTCAACCGAATCGAGGATTAACGAAGTGAAACAGGGTAGAGAACACAAACCCAAGTCCGAAAACAGCGAGAATGCGAAAAGCCACACAAACCGAAGTTCAATCGAAGCAAAACACAAACTTACTTGTAGTTGTAGTTCCGAAGCGCAATGTGGCAGAGGTGGGTTCAGTCTGTGCTCAAAATCGACAAGGAGGAGGTCTGCAAGTTTCGGTGTGAGTGAAATGGGAGTTGATGGGAAGTTAGAAAAATTGACTTCAAATTGACAGGAGGGGGAAACGTTGCAAAGGTGATAGGAGGGCATTATTGTCCTTTCAATTGACTTCAAATCGTTTTAATTGGGTCATGTGCTGTGCACGTGACATTTAAACGGTAAGATTTGACGGAAAATTCACGGAGTAACCTTTCAGTCACATGTTCAAACTTAAGTAACGTTTCATCTACACAAAAAAAGATGAGTAACCTTTTAATCACATGGGTCAAACATAAGTAAAGGTTGAGGTAATTAACCCTAAAAATAATGGTGCATTTGTTAATGAAGTGGTAGACGTATTGGTGGTAATACATGAAATTTTTAAAATTAAATTATGACCACAAGTTATATTTGTATAATGTTTTGTATTAAACATAATCCTTAATTGTATGATGCAGGAATAAAGAAAATTCAATTTAGCAGCGTGTGCATCTCATAAATCGAACGAGGATCCAATTGTAAGGGAGTATGCTGTATATTTGACACTCTTTTGCCAACTGCAAATCAAGTATTGTTCATTTACTATTTGTTGAATAGAAGTTTGAATATATTTTTATCGTGTTCTTTTATGTTTCGGTTGTGTAAGTCTTGTGTGCGAATTCTAGTTTAGTTCAATTTAATAGGTTAATCTGATTAACTATTGTGCATTTTATCAGGAAATGAATGTGTAATTTAAGATAGTTTATTATCTAAATGTTGCATCTTATATCTTGTACTTTATTGGATATTTGAATTTTTTCAAAAACTGTTTATGTCAGAAAAAAAAAATTTAAAATTAAATATGGTTAAAAAATAATTAGAAATCTAAGCATAGGCGCAGGGCGGGGGTGCGCCTATTGAATAGGCGCACCCTGTGGTAGCAACTATTCAATAGACGCTACTTTAAAACATGAACTCAACCCTAATTCATTTCGCCTCCCTCCGAAACCTCCCAGAACCTCTGAAGCCGTCGTCTCCCTCCGAAGCGTTGTCTACCTCAGCGTAGTCTTCCTCCGAATCCTCTAGCTGTGTCCCTCCGTCCATCTCCCCCTCTCCCTCCGAAGATCCCCCTCCATATTCCCCTCTTCCCTCCGTTTCCGGTTCAGTCAAGCCTCGACGCCGTCGAATTTCTGCCCACCATGCCGTTCCCCCGAGTTGCTGCCCACCGCCCCAGCCTCTACGTCGTGCCCCGCCACCACCCCACCTCTCCGATGAAGGTACGCATCTTATTATTAATATCCACTTCTTTTGGGGACAATATCATCATTGTTCGTCGGATCTAAGTGGTAACCAACAAATCACCTTTCGATGTTTAAAAATAGAAGAAAATATATTTTTAGAAGATGCTAAAGCCATTGTGCAAGCTGTTGGTTTATGGAATGTGGTTATTATGTCACATGTCAAACTGAATCCTAAGTTACTGACGTCATTGTCCAAGCGTTGGCGGCCAGAGACATACACCTTTCATCTCAGACATGGGGAGATGACGATCACTTTAGATGATGTAGCCGTGATACTTGGACTTCGTATACACGGAGATACAATGACAGATGATTATGCAGCTGAGGAAGACATGGATGCTACGAGTCTAGAATTGTTGGGCCTGAACTTACAAGGTTGTAAAGATTTTGTTAAGTTGACTACGTTACGACAACATATTTTTCATCATCATATTACCGTCGAACAACATGCGAGGACATTTATGTTCATGATACTCAGTGGGGTATTGTTTACAACGACAAATTAAGATAAGGTGGCGTTAATCTACTTACCACTGCTGAGGGATTTACCAAGAGCAGCTCATTATAGTTGGGGTGCAGTTGTTTTGGCAGGTACATATCGGGGCTTGTATGAGCCATCTGAGCTTAACGCTGCAACATTCTCAGGTTGTGCCATCCTAGTACAAATATAGGTTTGTCTAAATATTTATACTTGATATTACAATTTTATTAATTTTTGTACACTACAGTTATGGTTGTGGGAGCACCTCTACGTTGGTGAAGTGCTTGGTGGAGAGCTGCATCCATTAGGATACAGGTTGAGGTTATTTTTTTATTGGAATTGACTGCATGTGACAAACATTCATATCCGTAAATAATATTGGAGAAATCTTAATTGTGAATGTTTTTCTTAATAGGTGGTCATTTCTAAAAAGATTGTTTAGTCACCAAATTAGAACTACAAATTTGGGGTACTATAGGGATGACTTGGAGTCTCAGTCAGCTGATCATGTACCATACTTGAATCCATATGTCATTGCTATGTTGCGAATATTATTAACCTTACGTTATATTTGCAAAAAAAATCAATATTAGTTGACATGGGTGTCGTTCAGTCCCTTTAGATTAGCTACTGCACCTCCTGTCTGTCATGAGCGACCTGAGATATTCCAAGCGAGGGTGCCACTTATCCATTTTAATGTGGTCTAGTGACACCGTCTAGATAGAGTCATGCGGCAATTTGGAATGAAATAACACATTCCAGAGATAACACGTGTTGAGGTTCAAGATCATGCGAGGCTTCATAAGATATCACGTAAAGGTCCGCAGGGGGAGCGTCGTTGGGCAACAATGCATCAAGATATGATTGCACTATGGAACAACCGTGCTAATTTTGTCCAGAAGGACCGTCAACCATTGACGAGCGTCGCACATTATAAGACATGGTATCAGCGAATAACCCATCGATTCATCACGACTCTATTTCCAGAGACTGGTACGACTTTACGGGCTCATTAGCCAAGAGCTCCGTTTGTTCCTCACGGGGGCCAAGTAGAGACAGCATTAAGTAACTACGTAGACAATGCTTATGTACATTTCATCAAATCGTAGTACATGACAATTCATTGTTCTTAATATTGCAGATGAGTTTTATGGCTAGAGAAATTCACCTAGCACGGAAATCTGCAAAAGGTACCCTCAAATTCATAAAACGGAATTTCAAATTACTGGGCGAGTCTTATTTAAAAAAGTGTCGGTCGTCTTACGACGCTGTCGACCAACTACCTGTGTACGAAGAACACTTCCGACAGTCGGATGAATTAAGTGAAGGTGAGCAGCGAGTACTACCACACTCATGGTATTCTGATCCAAGCAGTGTTGGAGGACGTGCTCCGGGAGCACCAGGGTGTGGACGTGGTGTCATTGGGGAAAGCTCAAGTCGAGGGTCATTCGGACCATCACGCAAATTTAGAGTTGTTGAACGCCGTCCCCAACAACCCTCCTCAAGTGAAGAATCCGATCAGGAGGAGGTTTCCGAGTAGTTTAATGTGTCATTAGATAATATTGGAACGTATTACTATTAATTGCTTTAAAGATGTTGGATTCATCTTCTATGTTATCTAGTTAGTTGTCCTAAATTTTTAAGATTATTTTGACAAACTTTAAAATTTGACATTTCTTACAATTGACTCATTTAACCCCCTTACAACGATGTCAAATAGATGTTGCTAATTTTTTGACTGTTTTATTTTTTTTCCCCAAAATTTTGGTTGACATAACTACTTATAAAAAAAAAGAGTAATCACACTAGTTACATGAAATTATGACATGCATATTTTTCTTTAAAATTACAACATCCTCCATAGTACAACATCCTACATATTACAACATCCTCAAATTACAACATTTTTCTAATGAAGACTAAGGTGGAGCTTTACATGTCTTCCAGTTATGTCCACTTTCACCGCACTTGGAGCAGTTGTTTCTCCTGGGAAAACCTTCCCTAGCGTCCATCTCGTAATGAATACGACTGGATTTTCTTCTACCGCGCTTTGTCCTCCACCTATCTGAATGATGAGTGTACTTTGGAAGATCAAACTGTGGCCAACAATATTCGTATGGTATTGGTTGAAAACATGGAGAGTATGCTACAAGACGGACCTGATTCAAATATAGTTGATCGACATGAGGAGCCCATTGCATCCCTGCCTTAGTGAGTGTTGCCATTCCATGTGAACACGGGTGATGATATATTTTCCATAATCCACACTCACATTTTTGCTCCACCACGTTAATCGTATAATTCCCGGGAGAGGTCCAACCGACACCTTGCACAAATCTACCAATATCACGCACTTGGAAAACACTATGTTCTTGACTGAACTGGACAACTTGCATCCTACCAAGTTGTTTCTGTGCCCGAGTAATGGTATTTTGGACAACGTCAGACCATACCTTAGACTCCTCATTGTGTCGACGCTTGAAGAAGTACGTATTGGATCTCCAATAAGTTAGTTTGACTAACTCAGTCAACGGTAATACCCTTACTCCTTTGAAAACTATGTTAAACACTTCAACCAAATTCGTTGTCATGTTTCCATACTGAGCTCCTCCATCGTACGCTAATGCCCATCTCTCAAGGGGTATGTTGGATTTCCAATCGTTGTACTTTCCATCATTGAGAGTTAATAGATTAACATAACAAACATCAAACTTACGTTTATCAGGTGTACTTTCCATTATGTACAATTGTTTTTTCAGGATAACACTTTTGAAGGCGTGATTGAAATTACTTGCTAGATGGCGTGCACAAAAGCGATGTGTTCCAATACCATATTGACCATATACAACCTCTACCACGTTAATTATTGCTCTTTACCTATCAGACATTAGACAGACATATCGATCCTTCGTTACATTATCGTGCAGATGCTGTAAAAACCAGTTCCAACTCTCTTTTCTCTCCCCGTCTGCAATACCAAATGACAAAGGATATATGCCATTGTTAGAATCATACGATACAACTACAAGCACTTTTCCATTGTATTTCCCATACAAATGTGTCGCATATATACTTATAAGAGGCCGACGATGGACAAATCATTCAATGGCTAGACCAAATGACCAAAACATCATTCCAAAGGTTGCTACTTCAGTTTCAACATTTACTCTTTGGGGCATGAAATCATAAACTATCCTAGGGATATATACGGCCATAGCTGACAGTAGCCTAGAGAGGTTTACAAAGGCATCTTTGGGTGTTCCGTATAAAGACTCCAGCACTACTTTTTTGGAGTACCATGCATTTGGATATGAAATCTTCGAACCAAACTCATGCTCAACCATTGACTGAATTACTGGAATTTTCAGACCCATGTCAGCTAAAACTGAATATCTTATCAATGACGTTATCAACTTGCAATCGATGTTTTGATGTCGTTCAATAAGCACTTCATTAGCACATGTATATGGAGAATGCAGTTTGGAAATTCTCCACAAGGCAGTATGCTTCAAAAGACTTTCTCTAATTGACCAGGAATAATTTGTAGGATCAACTTTATACTTAAAAACAATTGATTTTGGATTGGATGACTCAACAGTACACACATTAGAATTTGCTATGTGCCATTTCCTCACATCGTCAGCTAACTCGTCCTTACTACTAAACTTCATGTTTATATTTAGGAAACTTTCACTCGATGTGTCATCAACAGCCATAGACCACTCATCGCTTGATTGAAAGTTGTCGATCCAGTTACTATCAACCCAATTTTCAGCAGTGGGTTGCATCATTTGCAAGTCGTGTGAGCTACTTCCACCATGGACACCTCCATGTACGTTCTTAGAATTCTCGTCAACCTCAAACACCTCTTCGTTGTCTTCATCAATGTGCCCTGTAAAATGCTCAATATATGGATCTTCTTCATTAATCACAGGGTTATCTGAGAGTGCATCAACGTCGACATCGTCATGTGAGAGATCATTGTTGTGACCATGCAAAATATTCACTGTCTCATCACTATCAGTAATGTTTGGAATCACATTGAGTCCTCTAGTCACACTAAACACAATAAATCGACTAGCAAAACTTAATTGTAAACCAAAAGACAATGCACTTTGCGATCGGATACGTACAAACTTGGAAACTCCATCAGTATCTGTAAATATATATGAAATGCTTATGGGCATGGCTTCAACATCCGGCCAACCACACTCCATACATATAATTTCCTTTAGTCTACAAAGAGATATATTCAAGGTAGTTGTAGTAATGCTGGAGGTACCACCCACATAAACCTCACTACCATTCTGAGACTATTTCGCTGCCATATGAGCAAATTATATCTATCTCTGTCATGCTTGATCCTAAATAATTAGTATTACAAAAATTCTTATCAGATATGTTTATCTTTTAGTTAACTTAATATTTATGTAAATAAAACTGCTATTAATATTTAAAAAATTAGTATTATACAATATACAAAAATAAATAACATACCTTACTCAAGTGGGAGAGCTGAGGGAATGAAGAGCTGAGGGAGGGAATAAGGGGCTGAGGCAATGGACGAAGGGAAGGAAATGGGCGAAGGAAAGGAGTTTCGGTACACTTTTAAATAGAACGTATAATGATTGGAAAATACTGTGTTGACTTCGATAATAATTTGCGCAATTCGCAAATAATTGGTGGCAGATTCTTAATAGGCGCTACCTAGGGTAGCGCGTATTAAATAGGTGTCACATGTGGTAGCGCGTATGAACATTTTCATAAAATTATTATGTCGATAGCTACTTTTTTTTAAAAAAATCCTAACATATACACTTTTTGAAAAAATTATGGATTTTTTTATAGGATAGTGTTCAATTTAATAGGTTAAACTGATTAACTATTGTGCATTTTATTAGGAAATGAATATGTAATTTAACATAGTTTATTATATAAATGTTGCATCTTATATCTTGTACTTTATTGGATGTTTTTATAGGATGGTTAGGGTACTCCATCAATCTGTAGGTTCTTATAGTGATCAATATACTGAGTCTGGAAGTGAAGATAATGATCATGTAAATGATTGTAGATAGTTCATGATGTTAGAGATTGTTTCTTCATTGTTTTAACAATGAACAACTATATTTTATACAAAGTTTTGTTGCTCAATATATTAGGACTTTCAATTATGCAAATTTACGGAATATGATATGTAATGTATATTATGCAAATTTATAGATTCTGATATAACTATTTAGGTTGGAAAATTATGATTAGTATAATTATTTTATTCAATTGTTTTTAAAAATATCGAATAATTTTCACCGTAGAAAAAAGTATCGCGAATAAAATAATAATATTAGTTGTGAAAAATAGTTATTCATTTAATTTCCGCAACACAAACGTCGTGAAAAAAGTTCTTAATTTAATTTCAACGTCTCAAAAAACAAGTTGCAAAAAACATTACAGAGCAAATATTTTGCATATCTCGAAATAAGTGTGACCATTAATTCTTGCAGTTTTTCTTATTCTCACACTTTTTAACATCTTTTAATTTGAATCGTATTAATACTGACACTTTATATTGATGCCTTAACAATTAATTTATCAGTTCCTAGCAATCCTAACAAAAATTGGCCAAAAAAAAAGAAGCAATCCTAACAAAATTCTCTCTTGTAGTGAGTGATAAAGATGACAACATGCACATACTTACTACGTGCTAGTGTACAAAACTTTTTAAAAAAATAATTTATACATATATCCGAACATATCAAATGAATTTAATAAATTTCATCAACCGCCAATCCTCAATGGCGAAGCCATCAAAGTAGACAATTATGCAATATTTAAATTAATTAATTCTTTTCAAGTCGTATAACTACTTTTGAAAATAATAACTTTCTTTATTATAGTTACTGTAATTTCCCCTTAAGTTTTGACTTGTCAAGTATTCCATCCCACAAATAAATAAACGTTCCAAGTCACGGGAACAAGAAAACGAACGCTGATCTACACTTTCCACGAAACTGTTTCGTCACGGGAGCCTGACATCATCCCGCCTATTATGTAAGGCCACGTGTCTATACTTGAGACACGCCGTTCATCAAAACCAAAAACACCATCTTTGACTCATTGTAGTTAATAATCTGTGAACCCTAGTGTTCACAAACTACAAAACAATATTATCATAAACAACAAAAATATCCAATACTAGCATAGAACAATATTATCTCCAATATCATTCAAGATTAACAACATTTAAAACTAATATTAACATCATTCAATAAGAGTTTGAAATCCTACATCCGTAAAATTTCTATCTCTATTATTAGTATATACGAATATATTAATATTAAATAATTATTATATACATATAATAACATGGTTATAACCATAAGTATGACCAAAGTTTCATAATTATAACCATCACGAGTAGGAAATTCATTATCATAATCGTACCACACCATAATGGTACGGTTAAGCATATAAAAAAATACGGTTATAACTATCGTTATTAGATTTTCATCGCACCATTATCATCTCTAACAACTAACATTTTTTTGTTATCACCAAACAAATTAAATAAATGTTCTTGCAACAACAAATATGGTTATCACTTCTATATATATGATAAATATAACGCTATTGAAAGACTTGTTTAGTAAACATTAGCTTTCTAATGACAGTACATATTACTTCCTTCGACAATATAAATAACTGACAGTACATGTAACTAACACTTCCTTCAACAGTACTGAACCTGGTGAAGCAAAACAAATTCCCAATTACAATACATAACTAACACAAATAGAGAATCAATACATAAATGAACATTATACTGACAATAGTTCAAAATGGTTCAACCCTTTGTAACAGAGCATACTGCATAACCATATATAAACATACCACATCTACAAGTACCAATAAGTCAAACAACACTTGATAGGTAGATCCTTTCGAGATTAGACATTATAATAGGTATATCTAACTCCACTTGATGTAGATCTTGTACCCTTAACTCTTTCGCACATAACACATTGAAAACTTTACTAAGCTTAATCAAGGTCTCACATACAGGTTTTGGTAGAACACTTCTTACGTCAATTGGCAACAAGCGTTGTATGAGCACATGATAGTCATGACTCTTTAGACCAATGATCTTCCGCTCTGTAACCTTCACACACTGTGAAATGTTAGAAGAAAACCCATCAGGAAGTGTTAAATCTCAGAGAAATTTGCAGATAATGGTTTTCTCTGCATTCGTCACTGTATATCGTGTGGGAGGTTGGACATTCTTTTGACCTTTAACCACTGGATGTAACGAACGTCTAATACCCATAACTTGCAAGTACTTCCTCGCGTTGATAATGTCATTGCTTTTATCTCTAACACCAAGCAAAATGTTCATGATGTTTTCACAAACAGTTTTTTCAATATGCATTACATCTTAGTTATGAGGCAATAGTAGACCCTTCCAATATGGTAAATAAAACAAAATACTTTTATTTTTCCAATTGCCTGTTGGGGAATCAACTCCAAATACCGAAAGTTTTTTCTGCTTTTTCCCAAATGATATTTTCATTAACTGTTGCAGTTCCGTCACAACATCATATCCTGAGGGTCGTTTAGGGCTCGACATATGCCCCTAATGCCCATTAAAAGTCACACTGTTATATCTGAAAGAATGAGTGGGGAGAAATCTCCTATGATCCATAAAACATTGTTTGCGACCATGTTTCAGTCGGTGATAACAATTTTCCTTTCGAAAAATAGAGCAAGCTAAAAAACGACCAGATGTACACCAACTGGACAATTTATCGTATGCAGGAAAATTATTAATTCTCCATAACACTGCTGGAAAATTATTAATTCTCCATAACACTGGTGCATGCAATTGAAATTACTCTTTTGTACTTGCATCATAGGTTCAAACACGTGTCCCCACAAATCATTCAATTCATCAATTAATAGTTGCAAATATACATCAATATCATTACAGGGAGAAGTCGGTCGTGGAATGATCATTAAAAAAAATAGTTCAGATCTTTCATACATTCCACATGTGATAAATTGTTAGGAATTAGGATTGCTGGCCACATGTTATAAGATCTAGAGTCGTTGAAAGGATTAAACCCATTACTCGTGATTCCTAAATTATATTTTGTGGATCATAAGCAAATGACGGTCTAACAGTATCTAGTGCTTTCCATGCCTTTCTATCGGCAGGATGACTCAATATACCATCCTTTGTTCGACCTTCCTCATGCCATCTCATACTATTCACCGTCTTTTCATACACGAAAAAACGTTGAAGTCTCGGAATCAAAGGGAAGTAAGTCATACCTTTCATTGATGTCTTTTTTTGTGACTTCTTCCTCTTACCAAGACTAGTTAATGCTTCATTATCTATGTTCTTCGGTTGCTTCTACCTAGGCTCCATAAATATTGGTCAAGTATCAGTATCTGCATATTGTTTGTAGTAAAGAATACAATCATTCTTGCACGTATGAATCTTTTTGTCTCCTAGCCCTAAATCATCAACAAACTTCTTGGCTTCTCAATAAGAACTTGGTGTTGTATTTTCTGGTGGAAGACATTTGTGGAAACAATTAAGCGTCTAACACATACCTGAATTACTAATTTTGTAAAGATTTTTAATGTTTAATAACTCCACAATATTATTCATTTTTGAATAACCCTTTATCACAATCTTTCAACAACCTATTGAATTTTCCAGCATCTTCTTCAGACTCGTCATTATCACTGGTCCACCCTCGTGCACCAATAATATCTTGTACCATCTTATGCATCTCCTCATAGTTGTTCTCAACGGGTATAGTAGAAGATGTGTCAGACATTTTTTCTCCATGGAATATACAAAGTTGATACCTTACACCAATACTTTTCCTAAAAAAGTGTGTTGTTACTATCTCCTTTATTTGGAATTTAGCATTATTTCATTGTCCACATGGACAAGGTATCTTCACAACTCCGTCACTCTAAACCAAAGTGACATTACCAAAAGTAAACTAAATAAACTGTTTAACTTCGATCCATCTATATATTCATGATTTATTGGGTCTTTTGTCATCCAACTTTTGTCCATTACAACCTAAAATTAAAAGAAACTACATCAAATTAGTCGTTAACAAGTTTGCCACATCTACACTTACATTTAACAAATAGATAGTTATCTATTTTATCAATGTCTTTAGGCATATTGTACAATTAAACATCTAATAGGCTTGTATTTCCGAGCAAGAAAGAAACTTCAATCTGATGAACATTGCAAAACTGGATTTTGCAAATACCAGATTTTTTTATCAAAGTTACACAACACATGGATAACTAATTGAATCTCCTCAAGGTTGGAATTCAATGTAGCACTTTCAAACAACAAAACAAGAAAAGAAACAAAGACTCTTCAAGGTTGGAATTAGCTCTATCTCAATGTAAATAGGTCTGTCAAACAACTCCAACTGTTTGCCAACTCTAAACTATTAGCTACCACCGATTCGATTGGTAACATTGCCCAAGTCTGAAGTGTGAGCTCACGCCAATTTCTGTTGGATTGCGTTTGTATTTGTTCTCTATTATACATTGTAATTACATATATAAATACAATTAATTGAGTGTGAGTTACACAAAAAGATTGAATAGCTTGGTAGTAACAGTTACACTTAACAACGCAAGTGGCTTGAGTTTGAACACCCTGAAAGATGTGCGTGCATACTATTATTTTTGGCAAAATGACTATTTTTACCGACAGAATTATTCTATCTGCGAAAGATACAATATCAACGAAAAATATATTTTGTTAGTATATAATGCGAGACATTTTTGTTGACAATTTTTTTAGTTAGTGACGATAAGTAAAGTGGTAGGTAATTAGTTTTTATTACCGACAAAATTATTATTTCATCGGTAATTATGAATTTAACGACGGTATTAAAAACTGTTGGTATATATCAAATTTATTACATTCTCTCACTTCTAATGTTAAATTCATAAGTTTTTATTGGTCCATATCAATATATAATTTTAATGCATGTGTGACAGGTCATATACCTCACTTATAAAAATTTCAAACCTTCTTATTAAGTTAAAAAAATATCAATAATTTCTCTCTCATTCACATGTGCATTTATTATTTTTTATTAGTTTATTATTCAAATACTAAATTTCATAGTATTATGTTGTATAAAAATTAAGTAAATGAGCATATGAAATTTGTTATTAAGTTTTTCTAAGACTAAATTATAAATAATTTTAAGTATTATACTTATTTTTAAAAAAGTAATAGTTGCTTTTCTTAGCGTTATGTACTTAATATAATTATGCATGCAATATACATTTTTAAAACATATATAAAAATATATTAATACTATCAGTATAGTTTCTTAGTATTTTTTATTTAGTTAAGTAGTTCTTTATTTTATATACATAATTTCTCATTACTTCACATGTGAATTTAATTATTTTTTTATTGAAATACTAAAAGTCATAATATTATATACTTTATAAAAATCAGTTAAGTGTGCGTATTAACGTTTGTTATTAAAATTTATTGCTAGACTAAATTATAAGTAATTTTTTGTATCGCATAACTCTTATATAAATTAATAGTTCCATGTCTTAATATTATGTAATCTATTCTAATTATGCAATGCAATATAAAGTTTAACACATGGACATAAAATATTAATATTATCATTGTAGTTTCCTTAATAGTTTTGTAGAGCTTTATTTTTTATATATTTTTATACTCGACGTATTTTACGAATTAGATACATATTAAACACAAGTGACAATTATTATTAGTAAAATAAACATATTTCGATTAATACTTTCAACATTATAACCATGTGAAAAAATTAAATTTAAAGTGCTAATTAGAACATGTCCATAAATATTAATATTTGTTTTTATTATCGACTTATGTAAATTTCACAAAACTTTATGAAAAATATACTTATGTTTTACATTTAATAATATAAATTGTATAATTGAAATACAAGTTCACTTATTGCAATTTAAATTTAAGATTAATTAAGGATAATTTCATATAGTACAGTCTTTGCATTCAATAATAGTCACATGTTTAAATTCATGTACCTACTTATAATTATGGACCCAATCAAAAATTTAACACATTGACAAAATAATATTAATATATTTTCTTAATACCTTTTCTTTTTATGGTTTTATAAAACTTTATATTTAAATATTTGTAAAATTAACTTACTTTGTGGATACAAAATATTATATGTATAATTGAAGATAAGTAAAAGTTACAATTAGTAAAGAAAATATATTTTAACTAATACTTTCAACTTTTTTATATTTATACGGTAATAATAGACTTTATGCCACTGTTATCAAAACCGGACTTGACCAACAATCCGACCGGGAACCAGACTCCTGTCTGGTCTGGTTCAGATAAAAGACTGACTTGCAAATGAACAGTATTTGTACCGGTGTGAATCAGTCATTTTTGCAAAAATCGACCGGTTTAGGGTTCATTTTTTGGGATTTTTTTTTTGTTTTATAGACCAATCAGATTTTTTCAGATTAAACTGATTGGTTTTATTCTACACAAACCGACTAGTTTAAACCTTAAACCGATTTCTTATGAATAAAGGGAAGAGCTACCTGGTTCGTCTGAGGAAGAAAGGGGAAAAGAGGTGGGGCGAGTGGATGGGAGAGGAGGGTGGGGTGGGCTGGTGGAGAGAGGTGGGGCAAGTTGGTTGATGGAGGTGGGGTGGGCTGGTGGCGAGAGATGGTCGATGGAGGTGGGGCGACTGGTGGGGGGCGAGTGATGGACGACCGACCTGAGAGGAGGGATGAAGGCGGGAAGGAAGCGTTGAGCGGATAGGAATCGGCGACCGGGAGGGGGACGGTGAAGGGGAGGAGATGGGAGTTGAGAGAAGGTGGAGAAGAAGAAGAGAAGAGTTGGGGAGAAACGACTCGAGAAGGGAAGAGAAGAAGAAGAAGAAGAAGAAGAAGAAGAAGAAGAAGAAGAAGAAGAGAATGGAAGAGAAAAAGAAGAAGAAGAGGAAGAAGAAGAAGAGGAGAATAGACGAGAAAAAGAAGAAGATAAAAATGGGGGAGGCACATGAGAAGAAGAAGAGGAGAATATAAACAATGAACCACACATTGAACTGAATTCGTTCGGGTTGGATCGAACGAACTGGGAGCCGACCCTCTCGCTACTTCAAGGGTCGGTCTGGTTCTGATAACACTGATTCATACAATATTGTAATTAAGTTATAATCATTAAATAACATCATATTAGTCATTATTATTATTTATTATTATTATTGAATTTTGAACTTAGATTATTTTAATAAAAATATACTTAATTCTTATATTTTATAATATTATTTGTATAATGAACATACAAGTGCAGTTATTATTAAAAGAAAATTATTTTTACTAATATTTTGTTAAATGCGTTTCAATTATTAATGTTAAATTTAAAATAGGAATTGACATTACATAAAGGGTTATTAATATTTATTTTTATCCTGAACGTTTTTCTATTTTATATTGTTATTGGTATAGTGGATATATAAGGGTAATTACAATTAAAAAAAAAAATCTAATTTTTTAACAAATACTAAAATGTAACTTTTTTTATTCTTTATTATAAAATATGAATATATAACATATTGAATAATTAATATATGTTCATCAATTTGTTTTATTATATATAAACTAGACTACGACATGCGCTACACACGTGCACGTCATCATCGTTGTTCATATGTTAGTCGATCATTCTAATTTCTAAGATAATATAAGAATAGTACGAGAATTAAACATTTGAATAAAATATTATTGATGCAAAGCTAAAATTAATTTGCATGAAATAATGAAACAAAATTTAAAACTATAATTATTTTTAAGAAATTGATCGAGCGACCGGGAGATGAAATAAAATTTAAAAACTATAATTATTTTTATGAAATTTCTCGAGCGACCGGGAGTAAGAAAAATTACTAAAGGAAATTTCGGTCGCTCGAGCAATTTCTTAAAAATAATTATAATATTTAAATTTTATTTCATTATTTCATGCAAATTAAGTATAGTTTTACATCAATAATATTTTAATCAAATGTTTAATTCTCGTACTACTCTTGTATTATCGAGAAGTTTGAAGGATCGAATCATTTCTTCGTAACACCTCACATGCGAGCAACGATGACGACGTGCACGCGCGTAGCGCGTGTCGTTGTCTAGTATAATCATTAGAAAAATACGTGGATTAAAAAGCTTTCACTTAAAATATTTTTCCAATTGTATATGTATAAGACATATATCTACATGTTATGAAGGTATAACCTTTTATTTACTATTGTAAATTACATATATATATATACATGTCGATTCAAATTTTTCTATAACTATTCAATGAATGTAAATAGTCTCTTAAACGACAACCTAATTACATATAGTGATACAAAAGAACATTAATAATCAACGGGAAAAAAACAATTTAAATTAAGAAACACTATTGCATAAAATTAAGATATATAACTACATCCTTACTAATTTAAGAGCTCATTGATCTAGGTAACAAAACATTTATGTAGACAAAATTTTGAGTATTTATACATGTAATTCCTTCGAAATTGCATTTCTTAACAAGAACTTTGTTCTTGTCTGCGTGGTGTCCCGTGATAAAATAATATATAACTGATCATGACTAAAAACATGGTTAAAAACATATATGTCGGCGTTTGACAAAAATTGGCTTTGCACTTTGTTTATAGTCATCATAATATTAAGCCGTACTGAAAACAGTTTACGAGACATCTGAAAATGTAAGTGAACATTTTTATATTTATTTGATAACTTGAAATAAATATTTTGATTCATTTAAATAGTCTACAAAGACTTCTGCATAAAATCGATTACACATAAAATCCAAACATATCAGTTTTGTATCATTACAAAATACATTATGCTTAACCAACTAATTTTTTCCCGACGTCACTAGGATATGACGTCGACCAACTAATTTTTTTCAGACGTCCCCAGAATTTGGACATGCGTACTTTGATACCAATCTTTGACCGCCGCCTTAGCCAATACCGGCATTTTTTGGCTTGATACAAGGCACGCTCTCATACCAACATTTTTCTACAACATTTTCCCAACGTCTCCAAGATTTGAACATGGGTAATCTAATACCGAACTCAATCTTAACCGTCGTCTTAGTCAATACTAACATCAATCTACTCTCGCTTTAGGAGTATTTTTTCGGACTCAACAAGATTTCAAACGTACACATTTAAGCTATCTTAACACATTTACTACCATTTCAATGAAACAACTATTACAAATCTACTATGGCAACGTGAAGAAAATTCTAGTGATATTGTTTAAAAATAAAATGAAATTAAATATTTGATTAACTTATTCCTCATGTGTTAAGTGTTATTTAGATTTTAAGTTCAAATATATTTGAAAAAAATAATACAATTTATTATTTGTTTAAGAGTTTTTTTAAAAAGTATTTATTTTAGAATTTTTTTTTGAAAAAGTATATATGTAAGAAAAGTATTTAGCAAAATGTGCATTTGCGCAGGTGGGGGTAGCGTTTTTCAAAAACGCTACTGTGAGTAGCATTTTTGCGAAAAACGCTACTGTGAGTAGCGTTTTTGTTTTTGTTTTTGTTTTGAAAAAAAAAACAAAAAAATCATAAATTTTTTTTAAAAAATTACAGTAAGTATATATTTGAATTTCGATTAAAATGATGCAAAAAATATTAAATTTGGACTTACGGATTGACTGTAGGCTCTGCCTGTAAGTCCAAAGTGACCACGATGAACGTCATTTATGTCGTAATTAAAATATCTACCTAGAGTAATTTTTTGATTTTTTTTGAGTAAGTACATAATTAAATTTCTCACCTAATGCATTTGATTATTTCGGTCAAATTTTAAGACAAGCGATGTTAGGTTACAAAATCATTGTATTTCTAATCAAAAAAATTACTCTAGGTAGATAATTGAATTATGACATAAATGAAGTTCACCGTGGTCAATTTGGACTTACAGGGTATGAGTTATATTTTTTTAAGTCAAATTTTCATATCTCAACTTACGGCAGAGCCTACAGTTAATCCGTAAGTTCAAATTTAATATTTTTGCATCATTTGAATCGAAATTAAAATATCTACTTACTGTAATTTTTTTTATGATTTTTTTTCAAAAAAAAAATCAAAAAACGCCAATACCCTACCTACGCATATGCACATTTTGCTAAATATGTTTTTTTATATATATACTTTTTCAATTTTTTTTTCTAACATAGTTACTTTTAATTTATGTTTGTTTAAGTATTGATGTGCATGTGTGAGATTTATTAATCTTAAAGTTATGAGATTAAATAATAAAATACGCATACACTCTAAATTTGACCAACGTTAAAAAATTATTAAATTCTGAAAAGATAATTAATAATAATTGTAGAGAATCTATAACAGTAATAGTATGATGATAAAGTATTATATTATTATAACATAATTAAATATTTAAGTTTTGATCGAGATAAAATTTTATAACGAAAAAAAAAACTTGAGTAGTTAAATCAATAAATATAAGTTAAGTGTATTAAAAAAAAATTTAGTACATCTGACCTAGTGAAATATTGTGTTATTTTATGAAATGTAAATTATTAAGAGATAATTATGATATATTTAAATTAATTAAATTATATTGACGGTTATAAAATGTGCTTTATAAATAGTATATAGAAGTATAGAAATATTTATTAATAAATAATATTTTTAAAAAAAGATGGGCAAAGTCCGAATCAGATTTTAGTTCTAATGTCATGATGATGATAGTATATAAAAAGGACAACGGCCTTCCAACTCCAACCAGTAAACCGACGACTCTGGCAGTAGCTTCCGAAGTCCGAACCCTCCCCTCTCTCCTCCCCCAAACAATTCTTTTCACTTTTCTGAGATCGATCGACCAAAGAGCCACACTCATCCACGCAATGAACGGACTGAAAGCTCTTACGGCACCGGAGGACGCGACGGAGCAGCTTCCCGATTCGATGAAGCTGGCAGACTGCAAGACGTCATGTATGGTTGTTGCTGGGGTCCCAACAGCTGAGAAGCTGATGCGTCAGCGGAAGATTGATATGACACAGGTTGGGCTGCGGGTGGCGTGTACTGTGACGTCGGTGACGGCGATGGTGTTCATGGTAACGGCGGAGGAGGCTAGCATTGCCTCCGTATATGGATTTCATCTCCCCGTTCGCTCCAAATGGTCCTTCTCCAACTCTTTCGAGTAAGTAGGCTGTCCTCTTTATTATTTATCAACAACTTGGAAAACTCATTTCACCGTGTTTTGTTAATAAATATATTAAATTTACAATGAAATATATAGATCTATCATTCTACCTGCTCGTTCATTTTTTTAGAAGAACAACTGCTTATTTTCTATTTTTAATTCAGATTATATAATCTCCTCCGTTAATCCTCTCCGGACGTCATGGCCCATCCTTCCTTTTTATGAGCTTGTTTCTGTACGTCTATTTCTTAGTATTTTTCAATCTGAATTTCTAGAGTTATTTTCTTGCAAACATATACAGTTTTCCCATCCCCTTGTAACTAAAGACATTCTCTACCAACCAAACATGCTTCACCAACCTACCTAACCTTTGGTCACGGGAGAGGGTCAAGGACATGAGTTAACCTTAAACTTTTAACTTTATCCATGAACTCTTACGTTCGTTGCATGCCCCTAGGCTAGGTGTTATGAGGTAGAGAAAGACCCGTGACTACCGAGTCGAGTCAAAACACCTTTCTTCTCAAAACATAATAGTAATAGGTAACACAGTAAATGTCAGGTACCTTGTGGGAGTTTCAGCGGCCGTAGCAGCTCACTGTTGTCTGCAGATACTCATCGGTGTAATGAGGCTGCGTAACCGGTCAACGATCATAGCTTCTAAGAATTATGCGTGGCTCTTATTCGCGGGGGATCAGGTAAAATACTTGTTTTCGTTAACATTGAGATTTAAAAAAGTATTCTAAAACAGAATTGGAATAAGAAACCTATAACAAATCGAATACTGTGAAGTAGGAAAAATGCAGCAACGCATATACGGTATCTTTTTTATTTTTGCAGGTATTTTCGTATGTAACGATGAGTGCAGGATCAGCTTCTTCTGGAGTTACCAATCTGAACCGAACTGGTATACGACACACTGCGCTACCCAATTTCTGCAAGCCGCTTCGTGGATTCTGCGACCATGTCACAGTCTCCATAGCCCTCACCTTCATTAGCTGTATCTTGCTTGCTATGTCCGTTGTTCTTGATGTGATTTGGCTCTCCAGATCATACTGAATTAGACGCTTAATTACCTTTCCAATGGCCTCATGAATATAATTCCATCTAAATTTTAAATATGTCTACATACAATATAATAATCTGTACAAACTATTTGAGAGTAGACAACTTACGCTAACAAGTTTTAGAAATAACATTGAAGTGATCCGACCAAGTACGTCGTCTGCTTAAATATGAAAAGACACGTCACTCATAACCCTAAAGCACCCATAATTAATTATAAGGAAAACAAATTTACAAAGATGTACGAGGAATTTCTAGTATCTTATAAAGTGGCCTGACTGAGGAAGTTCAAATCGTGGACCATAATTCGCTCAAAATGGAGAAGAAGAAGTCAAACTCATTAACTGATAGAGAGGGTGGAGTGAGTGGATGGGTAGTTTATGAGATCATGTTCGAAGACAGTTTCATCCACTATGGCCATGCACGTTCTAGGGTTCCCTTTATTTCTCGCTCTTTCAGACTTACCACACCAATTTTTCAAATTTACCCCTTAGTGTGCATTGAATCCTAAACAACTGTAAGGGTGAATATGTAAAATCACATTGAACCACCAATATTATGTATAAATACTGCTGCAGTCTCATTGCTTCTGCTCCCCGACCAAACTTGCCATTCATCGTATCAAGCGTTTTCTCTGCAAATCACTTCCTCGTACACAGAATCACCTCCTTACTATATCTATATCATCATCCTACGTTGTAACTTCAAATCAGAGAAACTAATTAAAGAACTCAAACATGGCTACTGTTATTCGGGGTCTCTTCTGCACGGTCGTTCTCCTTCTCGCGGCAGCAAACTGTGCCCTAGCGCTGAAGCATTTTAAAGTCGGTGGCAGCGAAGGTTGGCATGAACCGATGGAGAACGAAACTTCCTTTTACAGTGATTGGGCCACGAAGAAGAGATTCCATGTCGGGGATTCTCTCGGTACGTATGAAGATTCATCGTTACTGCTTCGTCTCCAAGCATGTGTTTTATTACGATGCAGATTCTTGATATATATATTTCTTAATTTCTCCTTTTCTGCAGTGTTTGTGTATAAGAATGATTCCGTCCTCGTTGTGGACAAATGGAGCTACTACCACTGCAACATGAGCAACCCGATCATCGCCTTCGACAACGGGAACAGCACCTTTATCCTGGACACGCCCGGCCCGTTCTATTTCATTAGCGGCAACCTGAACCACTGTGAAAACGGGCAGCGCCTCCTTGTCAATGTCATGCACCCTCACCATCATCGTCACGGTGCTGCCAACTCGCCCGGCATTTCCCCAGCATCATCCCCGTTCTCGGACTCCATTTCCTCATCAAGTTCCATGAAAATGGCGTCCCTGGCTATTATGACTTATATTATGTCGATCTTCATCGTACTGTCTTTCTAATATTCTTTTTTATTTGGTTCGTATGTTTGTTCTTGGATCTGATTGTGGGCATTGATACTTATTTAGTATCTAGCTAGTCTATTTATTTTGCATTTGCCAATGGATGATGTCCTAAGAAACAGTTGATTTCGATAATGTTTTTGAACAATTGTTTTCTCTATAATTTTTGCTTTGTTTGATCGATCTTGGATTGGATTCCTTTAGCGTTATCAAGTTAAAAACTGTAATTTAACATGATAAATGTGTATATAGAAAAAATAAGTATACAAATTCCCCCGACATTATAGATTTTATGTTTGTTTTTTTTGGTAGAAAATATAGATTTTTATGTTTGCTGTCCATAATGTATTTTTATATAAAGATGTCGTCTCCAAGAACAGTGGAGATGTTTTCTGAGATGTTTTCCGGGATTTCTATCAACATAGGCCCTTATTTTGCAGTCCTATCAACTTTTTCGTCCTCAAGTTTAATTAATTAAAATATAATACTTTTATTAATATATGTCTAGGTTTATAGAAACACATTTTTTAAACTTAATCATGACTCGAATTTAGGATTTAATATCTTATGACTCAACAATCCCACGCAACTAGTTAATAACAAAACCTTTCCCAATAAATCTTAGTTTTTTTAAACTCGGAATGGACATTAAGAAGTACAGTCTATAGTCAATTGTTTTCGGATTTAGAGACTTTTCTCTCCGCCCTTAGAGTAATTGACAAATTTATGTGCACACAATACTACTGAAAATCCGGTTTATACCGACGATTTTTAATTTCATTGGTACAATTCCGTTGCTAAATCTGACATTACCGACGAAATAGACGTTTCGTCGGTAAGAAAGTTTAATTAGCGACGATATTTCTTATCGTCGGTAACCCATTACATTCGCCGCCATTTTTTTTGTTGCCAAATAAATTGTTTTACCGAGGAAAGTAACCACATCGTCGGCAAAACCACGCGCATTAAATATCGACCAAATAATTTTGTCGGTGAAAATATATTTTTCACCGACCAAACAATTCCGTCGGTAAAAAGAGTCTTTCTGCGAAAATAAAAATGTTCAAATCGTCTTCCAAGGTGATTCAAACTCGAGCCACTAACCTCGTTATATGTAGGTCCTACTAGCAAGTTATTCACCCAGAATATATACTTCTTTCAAATTTAAATGTATTTACATATTGTTATGACAGTTTATGAAATTGAAAAATTACTTACGCAATATACTGCCACAGAACAAAACAACACATATACAACATAATAGAAGTGGGCGTGAGCGGGAGGAGAAAACAGAACTGGCGGGAGAACTACACATACAACAAAGATTGAAAGCAATCCAATAGGAAGAGTATCCAATTAACAATTAGATGGAGCTAATTCCCATCTTGAAAAGTATCCAATTTTACCTGTTTTATTGTTTGAAGGTGCTGCAGTCAATCCCAACCTCGGGGAGAGCTTCATCTAGTTATAAGATTTATGTAACTTTGATTAAAATCTGGTATTTGCATAACGATGTATAAGTGTTCATCGAATTGAAGTTTTTTGGTATTTACACCTAATACAAGCTTGTTAGAGGTTTAATAGTAGAATATGCCTAAAGACATTGATACAAATTGAAAACCATCTCTTTGTTAACTCGTAGTGTAGATGTGGCAAACTTGTTAATGAATTTGGATACATTTTCTTCGATTTTAGGTTGTAATGGACAAAAGTTGGATGACTAAGGACCAAATGACTCATGAATATATTGATGGAGTTAGACAATTTATTGATTTTCTTTTGCTAATGCCACTTTGGTTCATAGTGACGGAGTTGTGAAGATCCGTTGTCCATGTAGACAATGCAATAATGTGAAATTCCAGATAAAGGAGGTGGTGACAACATACTTGTTGACGAATGATATTGGTTTAAAATAGGGTTAATAGCTCCAATGGTACCATATGTTTGGGTCATGTGATCGGATGGTACCGTATGTTTTTTGATGTGGTCAAATGATCTGTTATGTTTGGAGGATGTTGTCCTATGGTGTTCTGTTAGTCAACCGTTAGATTTTTCTGTTAAATGGTCCATGTCAGCACCACGTCAGCGCTACGTAGATATATAATATAATATTTAATTTTAAAAAATAAAAATAAATAGGAAAAATTGGACCCCCACCAGGGCTAGGTCAATTGGACCCCAAGGGTCGACCCTAACATTTTTTTTTCCGATTTATTTTAAACAATTAATTTATAAAAAATAAGTTCTATTAATATATAAAGTTTTAAATATTTTTTATAATTGTTTCCGATTTTTTCCCTATTTTTTCGATTTATTTTAATTTTTCATCCGCCATATCAGCGCCACGTCAGCATTCCGTTAGTTTTAATAAAAAAAGCATTCTGTTAGTTAAACTTGATAGCAACATTAATTTGGACTAAATAACAACATTATGAAAACATAAGGTACCAAGAAACAACATAGGGGTACCATCCGATCACATGGCCCAAACATATGGTACCACTGGACCTATTAACCCTTTAAAATATCAACATGATCTTCCATGGAGAAAAAATGGTTAAAGGTTCTTCTACTATACTTGTTGAGAATAACTATGAGGAGAGGCATGAGATGGTACTAGATATGACTGGTGCACGAGGGTGGACTTGTGAGAGTGACGATTGATGCTACAAAATTCAAAAGGTTGTTGGAAGATTGTGAGAAACGTCTTTATTCAAGATGTAAGGGTTACTCAAAAATGTCTTATATTGGAAAGTTAGTACACATCAAATGCCTTTACAAGATTATTAATTCAGGTATGTGTTAGATGCTTCAATTTTTCCACAAATGTCTTCCAACAGAAAATACAACACCGAGTACCCATCGTGAAGCGAAGAAGTTTGTTGCAGATTTAGGGTTAGAATACAAAACGATTGATGCGTGCAAGAATGATTGTATCCTTTACTACAAACAACATACAATTGTTGATACATGTCCAATCGGTACGGAGCCTAGGTGGAAGCAACCGAAGAACCTAGATAGTGAAGCATCAACCAGTGTTGGTAATAGGAAGAAGTCACGAAAAATACACCAGTGAAAAGTATGCCTTAGTTTCCTTTGATGCCGAGGCTTCAATGTTTTTTTGTGTGAAAATACGACTGATATTATAAGATGACATGATGAAGGTCGAACAAAGGATGGTGTGTTGCGTCATCCTACCGATATCAATGCATGCAAAACGCTAGATGTTGTTAGTCTGTCTTTTGCATATGATCCATGAAATATAAGTTTAGGAATTGCCAGTGATGGATTTAATCCTTTTAACGAACCTAGATCATACAACATGTGGTCGGTAATCCTAATTCCTTACAATTTATCACCTGCTGGATGTATGAAAGATCTGAACTTTTTCTTTCAATGATCATTCCAGGTCCAACTTCTTCGTGTAATTATATCGATCTATACTTGCAACCGTTAATTGCCGAATTGAAGAATTTGTGAGAACACGGTGTTAGAACCTATGACGCAAGTATAAAAGAGTACTTTTAATTGCATATAGTCGTGTTACAGACAATTAATGATTTTTCGGTCTATGGTAGCTTGTTATCACCGATTGAAACATTGTCGGAAACAATGCTTTATGCGTAATAGGTGATTTATCCCCACATATCATCCTTTCAAATATAAATGTGGTGCTTTTTAATGGCCATGATGAGCATATGTTGAGCCCTAAACGACCCTCAACATACAATGTTGCGACATAACTGCAAAATTTAGAGAAAATACTATATGGGAAAACACAGAAAAAACATCCGGTCTTTGGAATTGATTCTCCAATAGGAAATTGGAAGGAAAAAGTATCTTCTTTGATTTACCATATTGGAAGTGTCTACTCTTGCCGCATAATTTAGATGTCATGCATATTGAAAACAATGTTTGTGAAAACATCATGAACATTCTGGTTGGTGTTAAAGAGAAGATCAATGACAATCTCAACGTGAGGAAGGACTTGCAAGTTGTAGGTATTAGACGTTCGTTACATCCGATGGTTCAAGATCAAAAGACAATCTTACCTCCAGCGTGATATCCACGGATGAATGTGGAGAAAACCATTATTTGCACATTTCTACAATATTTAACATCCTCGTGGGTTTTCTTCCAATATTTTCTACCGTGTGAAGGTTAAAGAACGAAAGATCATTGGTCTAAAGAGTCATGATTATCATTTGCTCATGCAATACTTGTTGCTGATTGCCGTAAGAAGTGTGCTACCAGAACCTGTATGTGAGCCATTGATTAAGCTTAGTAAAGTTTTAATGTGTTATGTGCGAAAGAGTAAGGTACATGATTCACATAAAGTGATGTTAGATCTACTCGTTATAATGTGCAACTCGAAAGGATTTCCTCTCCTCCAGTATTGTTTTGACATTAGAGTGCTCATTGTTATACATTTGGTTGAAGAGGCCATGATAGATGGACCCGTTAAATTTCGTTGGATGTATTTCGTCGAGAGGTAATTCGACTATTTATGTTAATCTTGCTCATCATAACTAGTTGTATTATATATATGTTTATTAACTATCTAACATTTCACCTCACTCTTTATGGTAGTTTAATGGGTGTGATGAAGTCTTATGTGTGAAACAAACGATACCCATAATATTCAATTGCAGAGGGATCCATTGCAATGGAATGTGCGATGTTGTGTTCCCGATATTTGCACGATTTCGACACCAAGTTCAGAAGGACCAAACAAGTTCCTACTGGATCATAACAATCAAACCATGCAAGATTGCATATATTTAGTGATTGCATATAGGTGGTTCTATGGTTTGACGTATGGACACAACAAAGCACTCTTAGTGTCAATTATATATCCTGAAAAACTGTGAGGAAGTACAACCGTACACAGAGTAAGACTTTACAATAATTGCGCTCTCAATGTCATTTACATGTCATGATTATACTAAGAAGAACAATCATGATATGTAAATGACACTGAGAGCACAATTATTGTAAAGTCTGATTCTGTGTATGACTGTATTTCCTCACAATTTTTCAGGATATACATAAGACCTTAAGAATGCTCTGTTGTGTCCATACGACGAACCACATAACCACTTATAATTTTACCAACATCACTAAATATATGCACTCCCGCATGGTTTGATTGCTCTGATCCAGTAGGAACTTGTTTGGTCCTTCTGAACTTGGTGTCGAGATCGTGCAAATATCAAAAATTGAACGTTCCACACTCCATTGCAATGAATCGCCATGCAATTGAAGATTCTGGGTATTGTTTGTTTCATTTACAACTCTTCATCACACCCGTTAAACTTCCATAAAGAGTGTGCTTAAATGTTAGACAAACAATAAACGTATATGTAATACAACTAGTTATGCTGAACAAGATTAACTTAGATAGTTGAACTACCTCTTGACGAAATACATTCAACGATATTGAACCGGTCCAATTATCATTGCCTCTTCAATAAGATGTTTGACAAGGTGCACTGTAATGTCAAAAAAGGTGAAGGGGGGCGCTAAATCCTTTCGAGGTTTCACATAATAACGGGTAGATCTAACTGCACTTGATATAGATCCTGTATCTTTAACTCTTTCACACATAACACATTGAAAACTTTACTTAGATTAATCAATGTCTCACATGATAGTCATGTTAGTCATGACTTTTTATACACATGATAGTCATGACTTTACTAAGCACATGATAGTCATGACTTTTTAGACGAATGATCTTTCAGTCTTTAACCATCACCAAGAAGTGTTAAATCTCGTAAAAGTTTGCAAATAATGTTTTTCTCCACATTCATTAGTGTATGTCATGTTGGAAGTAAGACTGTCTTTGATCTTGAACCACCAGATGTAACAAACGTCTCATACCCACAACTTGCAAGTCCTTCCTCACGTTGAGATTGCCATTGCTCTTCTCTTTAACACCAAGCAGAATGTTCATGATGTTTTCATAAACATTTTTTCAATATGCATTACATCTAACTTCTGCAGCAAGAGTAGACACTTTCAATATGGTAAATAAAAAAAAAATACTTTTTTTTTCTTCTAATTGCGTGTTGGGGAATCAATTCCAAATATCGAAAAAAATTTCTATGTTTTCCCATATAGTATTTTCTCTAAGTTTTGAAATTCTGTCATAACATCGTCTCCTGAGGGCCATTTAAGGCTCGGCATATGCTTATTGTGGCCATTAAAAGCACTCTTTTATATATAAAAGGATGATCTGTGGGGAGAAATCACCTATTACCCATAAAACATTGTTTCTGACCATATTTCAATCGATGATAACAAGTTTCCTTTTGACAAATAGAGCAAGCTAAAAATCCAGATGTACACCAACTAGACAAGTTATCATAGGCTGAAAAATCATTATTTGTCCATAACATGGCTACATGCAATTGAAAGTACTACTTTGTACTTGCGTCATAGGTTCTAACACGGTGTTCCCACAAATTCTTCAATTTTACAATTAACGGTTGCAAGTATATATCAATATCATTACACGGAGAAGTTGGTACTGGAGTGATCATTGAAAGAAAGTAGTTCAGATCTTTCATACATTCAGTAGGTGAAAATTGTAAGGAATTAGGATTATAGGGCACATGATCTATGATCTAAGTACTTTAAAATGATTAAATCCATCACTGGCGATTCTTAATCTTATACTTCGTGGATCAGAAGCAAATGACAGACTATAAGCATCTAGGATTTTCCATGCCTTGTCACCGACAAGATGACGCAGTACACTATTCTTTGTTCAACCTTTGTCATACCATCTCATACTATCAGCCGTCTTTTCAGAAGAAAAAACCCGTTGAATTCTCGAAATCGAAGGGAAGTTAAGGCATACTTGTCACTAGTGTCTTTTTTTGTGGCTTCTTCCTCTTACCAACACTGGTTGATGCTTCACTATCTCGGTTCTTCGGTTGCTTCCACCTAGGTTCCGTACCAATTGGACATGTATCAACAATTGCATGTTGTTTGTAGTAAAGAATACAATCATTCTTGCACGCATAAATCTTTTTGTATCCTAACACTACATCTACAGCAAACTTCTTCGCTTCATGATAGGAACTCGGTGCTGTATTTTCTACTAGAAGACATTTGTAGAAATATTCAAGCACCTTACACATACCTGAATTACTAATCTTGTAAATGCATTTGATGTGTAGTAACTCCACAATAAAAGACATTTTTTAGCAGCTCTTACATCCTGAATAAAGAATTTTCTCACAATCTTCCAATAACCTTTTGAATTTTGCAACATCTTCTTCTAAATCGCCACTTTCACCAGTCCACCATTGTGCACCAGTCATATCTAGTACCATCTCATGCATCTCGTCATATCTATTCTCAACAGGTATAGTAGAAGAACCTTCAACCCTTTTTTGTCCATGGAAGATCCAATGTTGATATCTTAAACCAATACTATTCCACAACAAGTGTGTTGTTACCATATACTTTATCTGAAATTTCACATTATTGCATTGTCTACATGGACAATGGATCTTCACAACTCTTTTACTTTTAACCAAAATGGCATTAGCAAAAGCAAATTCAATAACATTGTTTAACTCCATCGATATATTCATGAGTCATTCAGTCTTTTGTCATCCAACTTTTGTTTATTACAACCTAAAATAAAAGAAAATGCATCCAAATTCGTTAACAAGTTTGCCACATCTACACTACGAGTTAATAAAGATATGGTTTTCAATTTGTATCAATGTCTTTAGGCATATTGTACTATTAAACCTCTATCAAGCTTGTATTAGGTGTAAATAACAAAACACTTCAATCTGATGAACACTGATACATCTTTATGCAAATACCAGATTTTAATCAAAATTACACAAACCTGATAACTAGATGAAGCTCTCGTCCAGGTTGGGGTTCACTGCAGCACCTTCAAACATCAAAACAGGTAAAATTGGATACTTTTCAAGGTGAGAATTATCTCCATCTAACTGTTAATTGAATACTCTTCCTTCTGGATTGCTTTCAATCATTGTTGTATGTGTAGTTCTCCTCCCGCCAGTTCTATTTTATCCTCCCGTGCACGCCCACTTATGTTATGTTGTATATGTGTTGTTCTATTCTGTCACAATATATTACGTCTGTAAATTTTTTAATTTAATAAACTATCATAACAATATGCAAATACATTTAATTTTGAAAGAAGTACAAATTCTAGGCGAATAGCTTACTGGTATGACCTACATATAACTAGGCTAGTGACCCGAGTTTGACTCACCTGGAAGACAATTTGAACATTTTTGTTTTCACAGAAAGACTGTTTTTATCAACAGAATTATTTGGTCAGTGAAAGATATATTTCCACCGGCAAAAATATTTGGTCGATATTTAATGCGCACGGTTTTGCCGATGATGTGGTTACTTTCGGTCGTAAAACAATTTATTTGGCGACAAAAAAACAAAAAAAAAAACGTCGACGAATGTATTGGGTTACCGACAATAAGAAATTTCGTCGCTACTTAATAACTAATCTGAATAATTTGTACACCCTATAATATGAATAATAACTTCAAATTTTAAAAATAAAATATATTAAGTTAACAATTATTGCGCAAAGGGCGGACCATAGATCTAGTTATGACACTTTAGTAGAAAATTACACTTTAGTAGCTTATTGATAACTAGATCTCTGGTCCGCGCTTTCTGTAGTAATTGTTACTCTTTTTAAAAACAATTGAAGGTATTATTCATATTATAGGGTGTAAAACTTATTCATATTACTTTTTAAGTCAACATACAAATAATTGTTTAAAAAATAAGTTTACTATAATTTTATAGTTAAGTTGGTAATAATTTATGAGTTAGTTTTACTACTAGATATTTATAGGTATTTATCTATAATATATTTGTCAATTATTTTAATTTAAGTATTTTTCTTATAATTATAGGATTATACATACTTTTAAATGACATATTAATAAGAATGAAATACTTATTTAATATGTATTAATTTTAATTAACAAAAAATTATTTAGCTAAAGGCTGATTCAGTTATAAAATTATACAATATTGAAAACATAATCTACAAAATAAAATACTTTTGTAGGGCAATTAATAGTAACATTTTGATATAAAAATAATACAATAAATGAGAAAGTTGGAAAAACATTGTAACGTGTTGTGGGATTGAATTAGAAACTTTAAAAGCCTATGGAAGTACGCATGACGAATCCACATCATCGAGAATTGTTTTCCTAAATATACCCCATTCTATAATTAAATACCAAAATGTCATCGTTTTTTAAAAAAAAATACGAAAGTATACATATATGCAACTGTTCGTCGCGGGTAAGTAACTGAAGTGTGCCGTCAGTTACACCCGCAACTACCAATCGCAGGTAGTTGAAAAATAAATCCCACCTGCGACTCCCAGTCACGGGTGGGTGAGAATTAAATTCCACCCGCGACTCCCAGTTGAGGGTGGGGTAGCTTACAAACATAGAAGACCCCCTTGCCTGCTGTGTTTTTCTTTGGCCCCCCGGTCCCCGCGCAGAACCCTATCGCCATCAGCCTTCCGCAGGAGCTCCCCCGCCTCACTGCCGTCAGCCCTCTGTCCAGCTGTGCCATCTCCAACATGTCGTCGTCCTGCCGAGCCGCCTCCCTCCTCGTGTCGCCGCTTCCCTCACCGAAAAAGGTGACACAACTATTTTTTTTATTTGGATAAATTTTTTATGTAGATTGCATAATTGTGTTGAAATTATTTATTGTGTTTTCTTTAATTGCTTAAGTAGATAAAATTGTGTGGTAGATTGCATAATTATGTATAATTGTTGTATTATTTGAATGTGTTTTTTTGAAAAATTACAATTGTTACATTGCATCATTTTGTATAGTCCATGCAACGTGGCCAAGGTAGCTCTTCACGGTCGTCCTTCACTTCGCAAAAGGAGCTGATTGATCTGTATCTTTTATATACCCAACCGGAACATATGTCACAATACAGTGCGCAAGATACAGTAAAGTTAATTTTATTAATAAATGAAATGTAATTTTGACGTTGTTAATTATTGTTTCATATTTCCCTTTAATTATTAATTAAATTATAGGCTAGTGCTAGTAGTCGCTGGAAAGATTACAAATATAAGCTGGAAAATGTTGGGTTTTAGATCATATGACGCGTTATTGGGTAGATATAGATGGGTTTGGATGGGCATCCAATATTTTGCGTATTAAAATTGATGTGGGTTTACTACACGCCCTTGTTGAGAGGTGGCGACCCGAGACACATACCTTTCACCTAAGATTGGGGGAAATTACCGTAACCCTTAGAGACGTCCAAATGTTATTGGGTTTACGAGTTAATGGCCCACCAGTAACAGATGGGTATCGATTGATAGAGGGTCAACCTGTAAGGGTCGATCTGCTGACTTTTTGCTCAAAACTGCTAGGAGTAGTCCTTTCACGTGAGGAAGATGAGATCGACCTAATCGATGTCTCTCTTGCTTGGTTGAAACAGGTTTTTGAGAAGAAAGTAGGTGATGCAAATTGGATTTCATCAATATAAGAAGAAGCCATTATGAGATCCCGATGATATATTTTGCATCTACTGGGAGCATATTTATTCATTAACACTATTGGGAACAAAGTTGCACTAGAGTATCTTCCATTATTGGAAGATCTACATGTGACAACTCAATTCAGTTGGGGTTCTACTGTATGTGATTAATTTGTTTTTTGTGCAATATTAAGTGGGTACCACCAAAGTCGGGGAAACAAATCCTCAATCGGACGTTCGACAGTTTAACAGAGAGATGAATTGACTGCGTTAACCGTGGAGCAGGTGAGTATGCATTTAAGCATGTTTACGTTAAAAAATTGAACCTTTTACATATACATTCTAACACTTAAATATTTCATTCAAAGGTCATTTGGGACCCGTATGGACAAGATCGGGTGGGTCACATACCGAAGATATGCACTGAAGATCTTTGGTGTTGCCTTATGAGACTACCCTTGATCCACTTCAATGTTGTGGAGTGGCACATGGTTGATCACGTATGGAGGCAGTTCTCCATAGCCCAGCATATTCCTGAGAATTTTGAAGATCGCCAAGACTGGGACAAATTGCACAAGTTGAAATGGGATAAGAACACTACTGAAGCATGGATTGTGAAACATGCAGCGTATCAGACGTTGTGGGATAGTCGACTAAGGATGGAAATCCCCTGACTGATAGTCGTACCCCTTGGTGAGTACTTAGCTTGGTATAATAAACTGATTGTTACGCTAATTGGGGAACCTCTAGTTGAGCAACAAACAGTTCAAGATGTGATTTTACTAAGTTATTTTGTAAGATGCGGAGTCTTACATATCTTGCCAAATTAAGGAATAAAAATTTGAAGAAGACTACGGGTACTAAAAAGAAACATGCTGAGGAGTCTCTTGAAGTAATACGGTACACCCACGAACTGTCCGGGCTGAACAATTTGACAAAATTTTAGATGAGCCAAACACATCCAGTGAGGAAGAAGTCCCAGACACTGCATTGGATGCTCCTGATCCGCATGAACAAGGGATCCAACCTTTGAGGGAGGAAAGACAGCCATGGAGAGTGGATAAGAGTATGAATGTTCGAGGTCGGCATGAGGGTGCGAACAGAGATACCAGTAGAGGTGGTGGACGCAGGGCTTGGATGCCCTAATTGATTATGTATTAAAATTAAGAATGTATATATGACCTTCTAACTTAATTTAAGTTAATTATGAATTTGACGTTTCTAGTTAATGAAACACCTCTATTAAACAAACATGCCTATTTTACAGACACTACTATTTTACAAACACGTCTATTTTACAAACACTATTATTTACATACACTACTATTTTACAAACACATCTATTTTACAGAAGTTATTATTTTACAGATACTACTATTTTATAAACACGTCTACTTTACGAAAAAGGGAACATGCATCCTTTCCAAATGCAATTGTGTCATTAAACTGACATAAGAAAATAAAATATAGTTAGTCAAAATTGGTAACTTGTGGCAAAGCTACAATTAACATGATTAAAAATTCCGACCTGCTTGATTACATGGCCTTCTATTGTGGTCGACTTGTCCACACTTTCAACATTTCTTCGGTTGACCAATACCATTAGTGTCCATCTCATTGTGAATTCTAACCTTTCACCGATCATGTTTAGAAATCAACATTTGTGGATCGCAATATACCACTTCATAAAAGTTTTTCTTCAACTCTCTATTTTTTGAAATTTTTGTTGAGGTTACTAGCTAGATGTCGCACGCACTATCTATGAACCCCTAAGGGTGCTGGAAAAATATTTGCAACTCCCACTTTAATTCCACCATGACGATCATATATTATACATACGGTTCTTTTGAATGCTACTACGGTGGAATGCGATCTAGTAGTGGTGCATTCACGAGCATTATTAATGTTCCACAATTTAGCATGTTGTTGGAGTTCAGTTTTACTCTCAAATTAAGTCCCTACTTGAAAATCACTTGTATCTGAAGATGATTCGTCAGGCGTGACCTTCCAATCGGTACATTCAAACCCATCTTGTCAATCTCCAGATGTAAATTCTGGAGGGAACTGTTTAAACGTCATTGGTTGACTAGACTGTGCATCCCCACCTGTGTCATCATCAGACAATGGTAGCGCTCAATCAACCAAATTTGTAGGAGATTCAACTTCTGTGTCATCTCCCAAAAAAGAATCTTCTCCTTCATCTTCTTCAAACATGTCATCTTCATTATGAACTTCACCACCAACTCCTACTTTTGTAACTACGTATAATTCCATGTATTCACCACATACTTGAATCACATCATACAATGATTCGTCATCAGTGATGGGATAAATGTTATTACCCAATTTCCAAATGAGACCCATTTCAATTATATAGGCCCAAAATCGTAGACTACATGTTATTAACTGTCATAACGAATGATGAGAGACGCCATTTTTAGAATAATTGAAACACATAGTTAATAAGAAAATATTATATAATAACTTATATATTTCTCTTCAAAAATTTATACAATATAAAATTATTATTTAAGTATAAAAGGATATGGAGTACCTTTAGGAGAAATGTCTTCACATACTCCTAGTTGGCGAACAACGGACGAATAGTCTTTGGCGATTACTCCTTGAATAACACAAGACGAACAAGGTGGGAAATTTGGAGAAAGGAATTTATAGCAAAACAACTCGCAACTGGGAGTCGCGGGTGAATTTATAGCACAACAACCTGCGACTAGGAGTCGTGGGTGAACTTTTACTGTTCCACCCGTAACTCCCAATCGCGGGTACAACAGTAGTTGTAACGACCTTTATACCCGTGACTCCCAGTCTCGGGTAGCTTTACTTTCATATATTATTTTTAAATCGAAGACATTTTGGTATTTAATTATAGAATGGGGAATATTTCGTAAACAAGTTCCATCACCGACGATTACAAAAAAAATCCACCAACCAATCAATTTTTTTACAATCAAGCATGATAAAAGTTTATGTGTCTTAATTAGGGTAAAATACGACATTGTCCCCTAAAGTTTACGCCGATTTAAAATTCCCCCCTTAAAATTTAAAGTTCCCCCCTAATGTTTGGAAATGATGAAAAATCCCCCCACGTATTTAACACATGTTAATTATAGAGGTTCTAGCCAAATTAATACACACACACACACACACACACACACACACACACACACACACACACACACACACACACACACACACACACACACACACACACATATATATGACAATTAAATGGATCAAACAGTGAATATAATTAATGAAGTTAGATGATTGAGTCCATCAGGCACATGTCTCTATTTATATTCAATAGTCTTTTTTTCAGGGTTGAAGTTAATTCCATGTTACCAATGGAATTTCGGATTTATAAATTAATTTTGGTCCATTTTTATACAAATTAAATGTTGGATCTCGGTTTATCACTTTGTCCTAAACTCGTCATCTTTAAGCCTTCGTGAGGTGCTCCAAAGACCCGCAGGGAAGGAAATCTCAGGGTGTTCCCATTGTTTCCCTTTCGATAGTAAATTCATCCGGAGTCTGGTGATAAATGGAGAGGCCATGTAGTTGAGTGTGTTGAATGCTTAGTTGAATAGAATTGAATGCAAGTTTGGAGGTTGGTGGATATTTATAGGCTTACCTCTGAACTTGAGCATGGTCAAATTATTACCAGAGTTACTCCCTGATTTCCGGCGAGTCAACCATAGTTATCTGTCAGTTGAGTGACAAGAGTCAGATCTGTCACTTCGTTACAGGATATCTGGGATTGAGAGCTCCTGAAATCCATCTATATAACCCGATTTTGTCTTCCCGTACGATGAGTGGGTGAGTATCTTAAGGAGGCTATCTTTAGGGGTGTAGCGTCCATGGTGTTTCATCAATGGCGCGCCAGGATACACGCTTCGTCCTAAGGTGAGCGATCGGTGATGAGAGGTTCCTTCAGAGGCAACCTATTTGGCCTTTCCTAGCGTCACTCCATGGCTCTATTCCGAGTCGTCGCCCCGGGTTTGTTAGGCGTGTCAACCTATTTCTTTGGCTCGATCCGTCCTTAGGTCTGGTCCAAGAGTCTCGAAGCCGAAGTACTAGGACCCATCATCTGCCCCTCATCAAGAAGTAAGACAAATGTCTTCTTTCCCATAGTTTTACTGATCTCAAGCCCAATATCATTTCGAGATCAATTTTCAATAAAGCGGAAAAGGAAGCGTCTCTAGGCGACTCTTTCTCTCCGCGCTTTCCTATTCTGGATGAATATGATCCGGAAAACCTCCATTGTGTTTCTAAACCAGGCCAGGGTGAGGAAGCCATATATCACCTGTAAATTGATGTGGGGTTGAGGTTTCCTATATGCCCGGACCTTGCAGAAGTTGTTGGGTATCGATAGTGACAGCCCAGTAAGAAAAGGCCTCGAAGGCCCAATAACTATAGAGGGGGTAAACCCATGACATCCGAACCGGATCGGCCCAAGTACAAGCCAAACTTGGCCCACCATCGAGTAATCTAGAATCGAGCCCAAAGTCTATAGGGACGCCAAAGGCTCCCAGACTGCTCGCCATTCTCTACCAGGTCGCGACCTTCCACTGCTCGACATGGGAGTGCTCGCCCCGAAGAGAGCCTTGCCTCTCTCCTCTGGTCCCACAAAACCGTTAATAAGGAAGTGGCCCCAATATCCCGCATATCTCGGTCACATATTCACTAAGGATTAGATTTGGTAACTGCAATATCTCGCAGTAACTGACGATCCGAATCTTCGGCAATACAATATACACTAAGATATTCAGCTGCCATATACGGTTCTATCTCTCTTACCCTATAAATACCCTTGCTTTACATACGTTCTTTACGTTTTGAGTTTTACACACACATACTCATTTAAGCATCGGAGAGGGACCCAGAGGCACCCCCTCTGTTGCGCTCCCCTACTTGCAGGTTCACCGGAGTTGGAGCTGAAGCGTCATCCCAACCTTGTCTGGCATTCAATTCACTGCCAGATCAGCATTCAGGATTTCACGATCCAACATTTGGCGCCGTCTGTGGGAACGAGCAATTCAGCCATGAGAACTCGATCCCAAAGCAACCGTCGGAATCAGACTAGGGAGCGATCCTCAGATAGCTCTGATTCCGCCGCCGCTTCACCGCTTCAACAAGAACCTGCCAGCCGAGCAGGAGTTAATGCTGTTCCTCTGCGGACAGCTCGAGAACATGTCAGTGATTCAAGACCGACCCCAGCTGCTGATCAAAACGGAGCCCCTGCACCGCAGACAGTCCACATTGCGGGGCAGGATATTAATTTAACCCCCGAGATGGTCTCCCTGCTGGAAGCCATCCTAGGACAGGCGCGCCGCCAAGCCCCTTCTCCTTAGGAAAACAATCCCTCCTGATGTGATCCTGGAAGAAATGCGGCCCACACTTGAAGACAGGGGTGAGATAACCGTGCCGAGTGGACCAATGACACGATCAAGGGCTAGGAAGCTTGGACATACAATCACCACACTACTGGACCGCATAGGACCAACTATCATTCCGTCCGGAGACATGGAGCCTAAGAACCTCTTGGTTGCTCGAATGGACTAAGTCAAGAGGGGCTCGTTTGTACTCTTTTTCCCGACCTTTGGTTTTGTCCCACTGGGTTTTACAAAGGGGGGTTTTAATGAGGCAAACGGTCCACAAGACAACCAAGTCCAATAAGAGGAGGAGAATAAAATTCGGCCCATAGGAGAGCTTTCCTTAGGCCCAAATTAGTTTAGGTTTTTACTTCTTTTAGGATAAGTAGCTAGGGTGGCCGAAATGAGGGGGATGGACCTTTTTACAAACTTGTGTGCTAGCCACATTGTTCTTCTTGTTCATTGAATGAGAAATTGATTGTTGGTGTGTCATATCCGGCAATTGAATCTTGGTGCGTCATATCCAAGGTTCAAGCTTTGGAATCTTCGAGTGCGTCATATCTTGGAGAATCCATTGTGGAGGTATCAAGGGTTTGTCGCTGCCTTTGTGTGATCCAATCGATCCATCATTCATCCATCATCTATCCTCGTATATTCTAGTCTCGGCAGAATCGTATCCAGGAGGACCGACCTTACCAAAATTGGTCTAGAAGACGGAATACATATCTGAATTCGACGAGCCCACCCATTAAAGAAAGAGAACTCAATTATCTGCGACTTTCGTACTCATCACTCGGATCAATTCGGAGTAGAGTGTCACGGAAAAGGGAACCCTTTACAGAGTCGGAATTCTGACAGCAATATTACGAGCCTTGGGAGAATCGTATCACCACCTACCCTCGAAAGTGCCGACTCCTGGAAGATCGTATCAAGTGGTATCAGAGCACACTTTCGAGACTTAATTTTGCTGATTTGTGTTGTGTGATAATCAGGTCCTTACGCATTATAATGTCAAACCACGCAAGTAATGGAGAGGAGAGCACCAATCAAGCTCAAAGGGCAAGGAACGAACCCCCGGATTTGCGAATTCTTCGCAATGAGATTCGGCGAATGATGCAGCAAGAATTAGGACCTATCATACAAGAGTCCATTAATCGAGCCATGCCGCCACCTATGGGGAATCTTCCAAGAAGAGCTCAACCTCAAGCAGACGATGAAGAGGTTCAATCGTCCAACTATTATAGTAGGGGCAGCCGCCACTCCAATCGGGACCAAAGGAGACCCCGGCGGGAAAGAGGTCGGCTTGAAGATCAACTTGGTGGTCTCAAGTTAAAAATCCCACCTTTCCACGGGAAGAATGATCCGGATGCTTATTTGGAGTGGGAAAAGAAGATCGAACTTGTGTTCGATTGTCAAAATCTTTCGGAGCTTAGAAAGGTACAAGTAGCCGCAACTGAATTTTGTGATTATGCTATCAATTGGTGGGATCAAATCGTGACGAGTAGACGACGTAATCGTGATCCACCCGTAGATACTTGGGATGAACTGAAAAATCTTTTGAGGAAGAGGTTTGTTCCTAACCATTACCATAGGGAACTACATTAAAAGCTTAGACGATTGTCTCAAGGAAGTAAGAGTGTTGAGGATTACTTTCAAGAGATGGAGTCACTTATGCTCAAGGCCGATGTGATTGAGGATAACGAAGCTACCATGGCGAGGTTCTTGAGTGGGTTAAATCGTGACCTTCAAGATAGGTTGGAACTCCAAACCTATGGAAATATTGAAGAGCTGCTTCACAAAGCCATGTTGGTCGAGCAACAACTCAAGCGGAGGGGCTCTTTTCGGACCCATTTCAACCGAGAGGATAAACCTCAAATCAAACCGAGACCTGAACCAAAACCAGCCACTACGCCTCAAGATGCGAAGGGCAAACACGTGGCAAGCTCGTCTCGAAACCGGGATGTCAAGTGCTTTAAATGCCAAGGCCGCGGACACTGCTAATGAATGCATCAACAAGCGGGTGATGACCCTTTTGGACAACGGGGAGATTGAAACTGAGGATGAACCGCTTGAGGATGATACCGAACCGGATGACATCGAGTTTCCCACTGCCGGCGAGTTATTGGTGACACGACGTTCTTTAAGCATTCAAGTCAAGGATGCGGCTAAAGAACAACGGGAGAACTTGTTTCACACGCGATGTTTGGTTCGAGGTAAAGTTTGCCTCCTTATTATTGATGGTGGGAGCTGCACTAATGTTGCTAGTGAATTGATGGTTAAGAAACTAGGATTGAAAACTAGGGAGCATCGGAAACCATTTAAGCTACAATGGCTTAATGGTGCCGGCGAATTGATTGTGAGTCACCAAGTGTTGGTGCCTTTAGCCATAGGCAAGTATGAGGATGAGATCTTATGTGATGTGTTACCTATGGAGGCCGGCCATATCTTACTCGGGAGACCGTGGCAATTTGATAGGAGAGTCATACATGATGGGTTCACCAACCGTTATTCTTTCGAGTTTAAGGGCCGAAAGACCACACTTGCTCCCATGCCGCCGCATGAGATACACCTAGATCAACTTCGACTTCGACAACACGAAGGAACTAATGTGAGTGAACACACAAGTACCCTTACCCAAAATGAGTGTGAGAGTTTGAGGAAAGCCAAAGCCGAGAGATGTGAGTTTACACCCGTGAGTGAACCCGTGAGGCAGTCCAATTTTGTGGTGAGGTCTAGCGTTGTAAAGAGGGCTTTGTCCTCTAAGCAACCCGTTATACTACTTATGTACAAAGAAACGTTGTTGAGTATCACTAATCCCGTGCCGGATTTGCCGAGCAACATCGTTTCCCTTTTGCAGGATTTTGAAGACGTCTTGTCGGATGAAACTCCCCACGCATTACCGCCCCTTCGGGGTATCGAACACCAAATCGATTTTGTACCGGGAGCTTCACTACCTAACCGACCTGCATACCGAACTAATCCTATGGAGACCAAGGAGCTTCAACGACAAGTGAACGACTTGATGGACAAAGGATACATCCGCGAAAGCATGAGCCCATGCGCGGTACCGGTCCTACTCGTCCCTAAGAAGGATGGGACTTGGAGGATGTGCGTCGATTGCCGAGCCATCAACAATATCACTGTAAAGTATCGCCATCCTATTCCTCGATTAGATGACATGTTAGATGAGCTGCATGGATCCACGATATTTTCTAAAATAGATCTTAAGAGTGGTTATCATCAAATTAGGATGAAAGAAGGTGATGAATGGAAAACAGCTTTTAAAACTAAACATGGCTTATATGAGTGGTTAGTCATGCCCTTTGGATTAACTAATGCACCTAGCACTTTCATGAGATTGATGAATCATGTCCTGCGTAACTACATTGGAATTTTTGTGGTTGTTTACTTAGATGACATTTTAGTCTATAGTCGAAGCTTAGAAGAGCATGTTGGGCACTTAAAATCTGTTTTGATGGTTCTTCGAAAGGAGAAGCTTTATGCTAACCTTAAGAAGTGCACTTTTTGTACGGATCACCTTGTGTTTTTGGGCTTTGTTATAAGTGCATATGGTATTAAGGTGGACGAAGAGAAGGTTAAGGCCATCCGCGATTGGCCGACGCCAACTACCATAGGCGAAGTGCGGAGCTTTCATGGACTTGCGGGTTTCTATCGGAGATTCGTGAGGGATTTTAGTACCATAGCCGCACCTCTCACCGAAGTGATCAAGAAGAGTGTTGGGTTTAAGTGGGAGGACGCACAAGAAAAAGCATTCCAAGCTTTGAAGGACAAACTCACCAATGCACCCCTTTTATCTTTACCGAACTTTCTTAAAACCTTTGAAATTGAGTGTGATGCTTCGAGTGTAGGTATTGGAGCTGTTTTGACACAAGAGAAGAGGCCCATAGCCTTCTTTAGTGAGAAGCTTGGAGGAGCTGCCCTAAACTACCCGACCTATGACAAGGAGTTGTATGCGCTAGTTCGAGCCTTGCAAACATGGCAACACTATCTATGGCCCAAGGAGTTCGTCATTCACACCGACCATGAATCCTTGAAGCATTTGAAGGGTCAATAAAAGCTCCACAAACGACATGCTAGGTGGATGGAGTTCATCGAAACCTTCCCTTATGTGATCAAGTATAAGCAAGGTAATGAAAATATTGTTGCCGATGCTCTATCAAGAAGGTATGCCTTGATCTCTACTTTGGATGCTAAGCTTTTAGGCTTTGAATACATAAAGGAGCTCTATGAAACTGACTCGGATTTCCAAGATATCTTTAAAGCATGTGCTAAATTCGCTCATGGAAAGTATGTAAGGCACGACGGGTTTCTTTTGTTTGAAAATAGATTATGCGTACCTAACTGTTCGATGCGAGAATTGTTAGTTAGGGAAGCCCATGGCGGAGGATTGATGGGACATTTTGGGATCACTAAGACCTTGAAGGTGATGCAAGAACACTTCTATTGGCCGCAAATGAAAAGGGATGTCGAGCGGATATGTGGGAGATGTGTCACTTGCAAACAAGCCAAAGCAAAGGTACAGTCCCAAGGTTTGTATATGCCCTTACCGATTCCTAAACAACCGTGGGTCGATATATCTATGGATTTTGTGCTTGGATTGCCTAGGACTAGGACTGGAAAGGATTCCATCTTTGTGATTGTGGATAGGTTTTCAAAAATGGCTCATTTCCTTGCATGCCATAAAACTGATGATGCGTCTCATATAGCTGATTTATTCTTCAAAGAAATTGTTCGCTTGCATGGAATGCCTAGGACCATTGTTAGTGATAGAGATGCTAAATTCTTGAGCTACTTTTGGAAAACACTGTGGTCCAAGCTAGGGACTAAACTGCTATTTTCAACTACTTGCCACCCTCAAACTGATGGACAAACCGAAGTAGTGAATAGGACCTTGTCTACTTTTCTACGCACCTTGATTAAGAAGAATTTGAAAACTTGGGAAGAATGCTTGCCACATGTTGAATTTGCGTATAACCGAGCTACACATTCCGCTACCAAGTTTTCACCGTTTGAAATCGTTTATGGATTTAACCCTTTGTCTCCTTTGGATCTAACCGCTTTGCCTATGAGTGAAAGGACTAACTTAGATGGAAAGAAGAAAGCTGAAATTGTCAAACAGATCCATGAAAAGGCCAACCGCAACATCGAGGAAAGGACGAAGTCGTATGCAAAGCAAGCCAACAAGGGCCGACGTAAGGTGACCTTTGAGGAAGGAGACCTCGTGTGGGTGCACTTGAGGAAGGATAGGTTTCCAGTCGAGAGGAAATCCAAGTTGATGCCTAGAGTGGATGGCCCATTCCGAGTCCTAAAGAAGATCAACGACAATGCTTATCAACTAGACCTCGAAGGGAAGTATAATGTTAGTTCAAGTTTTAACATTACTGATTTGCTTCCTTTTGTTGCAGATGATCCGGATTTGAGGACAAATCCTTGTGAAGAGGGAGGGGATGATGTGATCCTGGAAGAAATGCGGCCCACACTTGAAGACAGGGGTGAGATAACTGTGCCGAGTGGACCAATGACACGATCAAGGGCTAGGAAGCTTGGACATACAATCACCACACTACTGGACCGCATAGGACCAACTATCATTCCGTCCGGAGACATGGAGCCTAAGAACCTCTTGGTTGCTCGAATGGACTAAGTCAAGAGGGGCTCGTTTGTACTCTTTTTCCCGACCTTTGGTTTTGTCCCACTGGGTTTTACAAAGGGGGGTTTTAATGAGGCAAACGGTCCACAAGACAACCAAGTCCAATAAGAGGAGGAGAATAAAATTCGGCCCATAGGAGAGCTTTCCTTAGGCCCAAATTAGTTTAGGTTTTTACTTCTTTTAGGATAAGTAGCTAGGGTGGCCGAAATGAGGGGGATGGACCTTTTTACAAACTTGTGTGCTAGCCACATTGTTCTTCTTGTTCATTGAATGAGAAATTGATTGTTGGTGTGTCATATCCGGCAATTGAATCTTGGTGCGTCATATCCAAGGTTCAAGCTTTGGAATCTTCGAGTGCGTCATATCTTGGAGAATCCATTGTGGAGGTATCAAGGGTTTGTCGCTGCCTTTGTGTGATCCAATCGATCCATCATTCATCCATCATCTATCCTCGTATATTCTAGTCTCGGCAGAATCGTATCCAGGAGGACCGACCTTACCAAAATTGGTCTAGAAGACGGAATACATATCGGAATTCGACGAACCCACCAATTACAGAAAGAGGACTCAATTATCTGCGACTTTCGTATTCATCACTCGGATCAATTCGGAGCAGAGTGTCGCGGAAAAGGGAACCCTTTACAGAGTCGGAATTCTGACAGCAATATTACGAGCCTTGGGAGAATCGTATCACCACCTACCCTCGAAAGTGCCGACTCCTGGAAGATCGTATCACCTCTGCTCCTAAGGAAAACCACCGCCCTGCTGCCACAGGGCCTTCACCTTCATAAGCGGCAGATCCTGGTCCCACTACGCCTCAGGAGGATCAGGAGATGACGTCAGGTCAACAGTCCCTACCTCCAGCACACACCAAGGAGCCAGCAGCCGCATATACTGCCAATCTTTCCGGTCCTCCTCCACCCGGAGCCTCTCCCATGTACTGCACTGTGGATCAGATGGATGACCTCTTCAACAAAAGGCTCCAGGAAAGACAGTTGACAGTCGTGGATCCCTTCAAGGAGCAGTCCTCTCATCCTTTTACCGACGCGCTCGTCGCTATCAAAATCCCGAAAGATGTGGTTGCTCGGGCCATACCTGAGTATAGCGGTGGAGGAGATCCCACCGTACATGTCAACAAGCATGAGGTCTCCCTTCTGGGTAAGTCAAACGATCCCAATCATTTGGCTTTACTATTTCCATTTACTCTTTCGGGTTCGGCTTCGTCCTGGTTCTTCGGCCTCCCTGCAGGATCAATCGGAACTTGGGCAGAGTTGAGAAGCAAGTTCTTGGAGAGATATATGGGCGAGCGCCAGTTGCTGAAGAGCGTGGTCACCCTTGACTCGGTCAAACAGCAGCCTGGAGAGTCGCTGTCCAACTTCTACGGGCGTTTTCATCAAAACGTCACAGAATTAGATCGCCGAATCTCGGATGGGGAGATCATTCGAGCATTCTACAGAGGTCTGGATGTGGCCAACAAGGCCTCGAGAAAGCTGCGAAACAGCTACCATGTGAAGGAGATAGAGACATTGGAGGAGTTGGCGTCCAGGGCAAAAGGTTTCATAGACCTTGAACGCGCAAACATCGAGGCTAACCTCCTGACGACCTCGCTAAGGGTAACCCATGAACCCCGACGCGATGGTAAGAAGGAGGTAAAGAAGGAGAAGAAGGGAAAAGAAAGTAAGCCCCGAGTCGAGTCTCTTCCAGCGCCTCACCATCCAGAGGTCCCTGAGTACTTCACGCCTTTAAATAGGCAGATCTCAGTGGTACTAGTCGAGATGGAGAGGAGATCCTTAGCGAGGCCACCGATGCCTCGTCGAGGTGGGCTACCCATGGGCAAGGATGTCGAGAGCTATTGCAGATACCATAAGTGCAAGGGCCATAAGACAGACGATTGCAAGATTCTGAAGCGAGATATAGAGAGGTTGATTCAGGGGGGAATGTTGAAGGAATTTGTGGCAGGGTGAGACCGAAGTCGAACGCCCCCCAGGAGGCATCGTTCACCAGCCCCTGCAGATCAAGCTGAGCCTTCTGGAAGCAAGAGGAGAGTGAATCTGATTGCAGGAGGATTCGGCGCAGGCGGCGAGAGGTCAAGCGCCAGAGAGGTCTACGCCACTCAGATCTCTACGGCAGTTCAGTTGGGGAAGCGGCCCCGACCTGAAGAGAACATTGTCATCTCATTCTCTGAAGATGATTTGGCACACGTCACCACGCCCCACAACGATGCTCTGGTCATTACGGCAGATATTGACGGCTGTGATGTTGCAAGGATTCTGGTCGACGGAGGCAGCTCAACCGACATCCTGTTTCTGGACGCCTTTGAAAAGATGGGCAAATCCAAACGCGACCTGAAGAGGGTCGACTTTCCGCTGATTGGGTTTGCGGGAAGAAAAACTTATCCACTGGGGGCTATAACCATGCCAGTAATATTTGGCGAGGGGTGGAAAAGCATTAAGGTGTCGGTCACTTTCCTGGTGGTCGATTCACCTACATCCTACAACGCCATCATAGGGAGGACCACGATCAACCCAAATAAGATTGTGGCCTCCACTGTCCACCAGAAGATGAAGTTCCCCACTCCCAATGGGATTAGAGAAGTGCTCGGAGATCAGCCTTCCTCGCGACAATGTTATGTGAACTGCCTGCGCAGGAAGAACCAAAGGGAGGCTCTCGCCATCGAGACAGAGGCCGATCCCCGCGAGGACTTGGCTCGGCCAGCACCCATGGAGGAATTGGAGGAGGTCGAGATCGATGGTCCAGACAAAAAGGTGCGCATTGGGACCACCTTGAAAGAGGATCAGAAGGAGGCCATGACCGCCCTCCTCAAGGAATTCAAAGAGCTCTTCGGCTGGCAGCCGAGCGAGATGCCAGGAATCAGCACATATATTATCTCTCATGAGCTCAGGATAGACCCCTCCATCAAGCCGATCGCCCAAAAGAGAAGATCATTCGGGACTGATAAGCGTTTGGCGATCAGGCAGGAAGTCGGCAGGTTGATTGAAGCTGACTTCGTCAGAGAAGTAAGATTCCAGAGCTGGGTCGCCAACCCAGTTTTGGTCAGGAAATCAAACGGCAAGTGGAGGATGTGCGTCGACTTCCGCGACTTAAACAAGGCTTGCCCCAAAGATTCATATCCCCTTCCGAGAATTGATCAGCTGGTCGATGCTACCTCGGGTCATGAGATGCTGAGCTTCATGGACACCTATTCAGGCTACAACCAAATCAGAATGCATCCAGATGACGAGGCCCACACTGCTTTCTATGCTGATGGGGACATTCTATGCTACAAGGTGATGCCCTTTGGTCTCATCAATGCCGGGGCAACTTATCAGCGGATGGTGAACCGACTGTTCCAGGACATGCTGGGAAGGAACATGGAGGCCTACGTAGATGATATGCTCGTCAAATCCATCAAAGGCAATCCTCATACCACCGACCTCCGTGAAGCTTTTGAATGCATGAGGAGACACAACGTTCGACTGAACCCAGCAAAGTGCGCCTTTGGAGTCAAGTCCGGGAAGTTCCTGGGTTTTATGTTCAGCGAAAGGGGCATTGAAGCAAACCCGGAAAAGCTAAAGGCCATAGAAGAAATGAAGTCGCCAACCTTCCATAAGGAAGTCCAGTGCCTGAACGGCCGACTAGCTGCTCTTAACCGCTTCCTCTCCAAAGCAAGCGACAGGACCCTCCCGTTCTTCAAAACCTTGAGGGCCAACCGCAAGTTCGAGTGGACGCCAGACTGCGAGGAAGCATTCCAGTCCTTGAAAAGGCATATTCAAACACTCCCAGCTCTGGCAAAACCCGTTCCAGGCGAGCAGCTTTTCCTTTATTTAGGCATTAGCGATGTGGGAGCCAGTGCTGTCTTAATAAGGGAGGAGAATAATGTTCAGAGTCCAGTGTATTTTATTAGCAAAATGTTCAACTCGGCATAAATAAAATATGTCCAAATTGAGAAATATCTCTATGCCTTAGTTATTGCTACTCGGAAGCTGAGACCTTACTTCCATGCGCACGACATCACGGTCCTCACTAATCAACCTCTCAAAAACTTCCTGATGAAGCCAGATTCTTCAGGAAGAATGGTCAAGTGGGCGATCGAGCTCAGCGAGTTCAGGATCAAATTTGCGCCAAAAACGGCCATCAAAGGTCAAGCACTAGCTGATTTCATAGTGGAAAGCACGAGTAACGGTCAAGCGGAGGCAGAAAACAGGCCAAGTCAGTCAGCAAACGACAATCAAATCTGGGAACTCTATACGGATGGGTCTTCATCAGAAGAAGGCTCGGGGGCAGGTTTAATTCTTATTCCTCTTGAGGGCGAGCCTCTGAAATACGCGATCGCCTTGACATTCCCGGCGACCAATAATGAAGCAGAATATGAGGCTCTTATCACTGGACTCAGATTAGCAAAAGGAATGGGTATAGCTGCGCTTAAAGTAAAAAGCGACTCAGAGCTCATTGTCAATCAGGTTAATGGCGCATACGAGGCAAAGGGAGAAAATATGAAAAAATATCTCGGCGTTGCCAAAAAGCTGGTCGCAGAAATCCCAAATTTCGCGATTGATTTCATTCCTCGCCAAGAAAACCAGATGGCAGATTCTTTAAGTAAGCTAGCCTTCGGAGGGGCGACAATCCAGGATGTGCAATTTCTGGAAAAGGCCCTATGTTCAGTCCTTGAAACCAGAGCGGAGGTCTTCAACATTCAAGAACAGGTCACCTGGATGACCCCGTTCCAGAATTATTTGAAAGAAGGCATCCTCCCAGAGGACGAAGGCGAATCCACTAGGATTAGAAGACTCGCAGCCAGTTATCTAATCATCGATGGAGAACTCTACGGAAGAGGTTATTCGACGCCTTACTTGAGATGTGTTGCTCTGCCTGAAACAGAAAAGGTTCTTCGAGAAGCTCATGAAGGGGCAGCAGCATGTCATGAAGGCACTCGATCGCTAAGCAGGAAAATATTCAGATTGGGATATTACTGGCCGACCTTGGGAAAAGACGCAGCCGAATTAACACAGAAGTGTGAAATTTGCCAGCAGTTTGCACCACCATCGACATTATTATCCCCAATGGCGGGTGCTTGGCCCTTCGCTCAATGGGGAATCGATATATTGGGTCCTTTTCCCATTAGCACTGGTCAGCGTACTCACATTATAGTGGAAATCGACTACTTCACTAAGTGGGTAGAGGCGAAAGCTCTAGCTTCAACAACAGAATTCCAAGTTATCAAGTTCCTGCAGGTCAACATATTCTCCAGGTTTGGTATTCCCAAAATACTCATCAGCGATAATGGTCCGCAATTCGTTGGAAAGGAGTTGAAATGGCTCTGTGAAGAGTATCATATCGACCATCGCTTCAGTTCAGTACATCACCCTCAAACGAATGGGCAAGCTGAAGCAGCCAACAAAGTTGTCTTAGCAGGACTCAAGAAAAGGGTTCGAGCATTCAAGGGGAACTGGGCAGACGAACTGGAAAACGTATTATGGGAAATCAGAACAACGCCTAAGGCGGCCACAGGAGAAACGCCTTTCAGTTTAGTGTACGGATCAGAAGCAGTAGCACCAGCTGAATTAGCAGTGCCTACCCACAGAGTCCTACACTTTAACGCAGAGGCAAATGAGATCGAGCGCAGAACTGACCTCGACTTAGCAGAAGAAAAGAGATGGCTCTCGGAAAAGACACAGGCAAAGATGCGCTTGGCGACCGCTCGGTATTTCAACAGAAAAGTCAGCGCTCACCAATTTTTCGTGGGGGAGATGGTTATGAGAATGAATGAATTTACAAGGCTGGACAGTAAAAACAAACTTTCAGCCAAATGGGAAGGACCATACAAAGTAGTAGAGATCGCCGCACCAGGATCCTACTATTTGGAAACCACCGAAGGCGAGAGGTTACCCCGTCCATTTAACTCTGAGCATTTAAGAAGATTTTATGCATAGCTTGTAATCAAACTGATTATGTCAATAAAAGAAAGCCATTCCTTCATAAAGCGTGTCCACTCGAAGCAAGCCGAAGCCAAAAAGTCCTAACTCCAAAGTCAGGCCTCAAAAGCCCTAACAACAAAGTTAGGCCAAAAAGCCCTAGCAACAAAGCTAGGCCAAAAGCCCTGACGCCAAAGTCAGGCCAAAAAGCCCTAGCAACAAAGCTAGGCCAAAAGCCCTGACGCCAAAGTCAGGCCAAAAGCCCTAACAACAAAGTTAGGCCAAAAGCCCTAGCAACAAAGCTAGGCCAAAAGCCCTAGCAACAAAGCTAGGCCAAAAAGCCCTGTCGCCAAAGACAGGCCAAAAGCCCTAGCAACAAAGCTAGGCCAAAAAGCCCTGTCGCCAAAGACAGGCCAAAAGCCCTAACAACAAAGTTAGGCCAAAAAGCCCTAGCAACAAAGCTAGGCCAAAAAAGCCATAGTAACAAAACTAGGCCACAAAAGCCCTAACAACAAAGTTAGGCCTCAAAGACTTGACGCCAAGAGTCAGGCAAAAACCTGATAACCGAATCAGGCACAAAAAGCCCTGACGCCAAAGTCAGGCCAAAAGACCTAGCAATAAAGCTAGGCAAAACAAAAAATCCCTGACGCCAAAGTCAGGCCAAAAGACCTAGCAATAAAGTTAGGCAAGATGAGAAGCAGACACCAAAACCAAACAAAGGGATCTGGTAACAAAGAATTTTAGGCGATCACTATGGATGACAAAGCCTTAGGATGACCTCGAAGGTCTAAACTTCAAAGAAGGTAATATCTCTTTGAACTTAGAAGTTTATGTTTGTAAGTATCAAAAGTATTATCCTTAGAAAGTTCGACTTATGCTTGGTCTAAGACTTCAAGAGTCGAAGACATTACAAGTCAAGAGGGAGTCGAAGAGTAATTATGATTAAGACGTTGGATAAATAGCCAAGCATGTTCAAAGTCGAATAAAAGGCTTATGAATATAAAGGCATTCAATAAAAGAAACCAAGTCTTAAATCAAATAAATAATTACAAGGAAAACAAAAAATTACAAAGAAAAATAGCTATCTAAAAGGCAAATATGGTCGATAAAGAAGGGGAAGATTTCAGGCTTTAGGATCCTCGGGGGAAGAAGCACTTTGCTCGCCTTCAGGAGCAGGGACGCTTTGCTCGCCTTCGGGGGTAATATTGCTTGGCTCGCCCTCGGGGGCAACCTCTTCAGCAACAGGGGTAGACTGAGAGGTACGACTCCGGAGGAAGCTCCTCAAGGACCCAACTTCCCCAATAGGAAAGTTGGGGTCGACTGCCTGGACATCGTCCACCAGGACTTGGAGAAAATCGGCTATCACCGACCTCATCACCTTCAGAGCACAGTCCTCAAAATCTTCAGAGGACTTGAAAGCCTCGACTGTGCTTTGGGGCGAAGGGACAGCTCTCAACTGTTCAGCTAGCCGATCCCTCTCCTCCTCCACAGCCTTCCTCTGAGCGTCAGCAGCAGCTCTTTGAGCCTCAGCAACAACCCGCAGAGCGTCCGACTCGGCCACCTGAGCCTGGGCATCCTTCATCTCGGCCTCGAGGCGAGCTCAGACCGCTTCCCCTTCATCTAAGCACTGATGGAGGGCCTCAGCTTCTTGAAGGAAGGCGGTGGCGTCAGCCTCCCGCTTCTTAACATCGGCAAGGAGACGCTGCTCCTTCCTAAAGTACTCCTCTCGCGCGCCATCCACCAAGGTTATAGCCGCATCGACAGTCGTCTTTATGGCCCCCATCTGCCCGGGAGTGACCCCCGTGCTTCGGTACTGCTCTAGCTCGACAAGCAGATCATAGTGCTTATCAGCGAGCTCACCAAAGACGCGACCAAGGTTCACTTCTTCCCGAACGAGCTGACAACAAGAACATGAATAAAAATGTCAGGTCATCAAAACAAAAAAGGAATGACAAGAAAGAAAGAACGAAAGAAAGGCTAGATCATAACAGGGCAACTCGTTCGAAGTGGGTCCTTAGGAACCCCTCAATCTGAGGAAGCTCCGTGGGGACGATCGAACGGTCCTTGGGGGGAATTATCCCGTCAAGAAGCCGCATGCACATATCCGGGCTACCCCAGAGGCTCTTTTAAACGGGGTACCCCTTCTTGGCAAGGTCCCCGCAAGGGACCCAAGGCCTCCTAGAGTCCACAGCCTTAAAAGGCTGGAACAGCCTCGCCATCGAGCAGTACTCCTCCGCAGGAGCCCTCGAGGAGCTGGAGGTAGCAGGCCCCTTCTTCTGGGTCCCAGACTCCTGGGGAGGAACCGTGGGCACAGTGGGAGCGGGAGACGCTAAAGTCAGAACCTTCTCCTTAGTGGCAGAAGGACCCTGAGGAGAAGGAGAAGGGGGCACCACATCCGTACCCCTCCCCTTGTTGGCAGAAGGACCCTTAAGAGGGGGGGGGGGGGGAGGAGGAGGACGCTGGTCGACCTCAGGATGCTCCTCGCTCCTGACCTTCTTAGGAGGAGAAGGAGGAGGGTCCCGGGTCGCATCAGCTGAGGACTTCCCTGTAAAACAACAAGGCAATAAGTCAAAAACAAAAAAATTGCAGAGTATGAAAATATTGCTTCCACAGATGGCGAGGCGATATACCTGGTTGGCGAGGACCAGTGTTAGCCGAATTAATCACCTCCTCGGACTTCCTCTTGGACGAACGCCTAGAGGGGGGAGGAGGAGAGCTCAGCAGTGCTTGGTCGGAGGATAACCCTGCCGATCCCTAGTCATCAAAGAGACCTATCAGTTTTTGGCTCCTGCCTATGGCCTTGCCTACAAATGATAAAACAAGAAAAGGGTTACCTTTTGGCGTGGCCTGATGAATGCCCGCCATCTCAAGCATATTCTCAGTAGTCTCCGCCACTGAGCGAATGGATTTGAATTGGGATGACCGATGCAACCGATACAGATCGTCGATGGCGTTCCGATCGCTCCCGGACAGCTCCTCGAAAGAAGGAGGAAACTCCTTGTCCGGAGCCGACAATTTCCAGGGCACACCTCCCTTGTAAAAGAAGTAGAACTTCTTATAGTTGGAGTTGGTGGCCCGGAAATCATCAACCAAACGGACATGGGCATTCCAACTCCATGCTTGAGGACCTCCCCATTCTGAAAACTTTGGCCAACGTGCTTGGAAATGGTGGAGGTGGTTCGCCCCTGCTGCCAGTCGGAAGAAACATCGGAACAAGGCCAGTGAATACTCCCACTCTTGGCGTATGCACAGGAACTTGAAACCGACCCACATCCTGAGGGCATTCGGAACGAGCTGTGTGGGATGAATCCCGTGAAACTGGCACAATGTCTGCAAATCCTCACAGAGAGGAAAACGCAACCCAGCATCGACCTGGGCCGCATAAACGTAAACCTCTCCGTCGTGAGGAAAATGCAGACCTAAGCCAGGATACCTAGGAGCATCCTCTGCATTAAAGCCACCAAGCGCCACCATGGTCTTAAAATACGCTGGCTTCAATTCGCTGGCTTAAAATACACCCTTGGGAGCCATGCGCTTGACTCTCTGACTGCGGGGAGCCATGGAAATAGTGGAAGAAGGCTGAAGAAGGTTGGGAAAGGAAATGGAAAGGTTCGCAATGAAACTCTGAAAATCTAAGAGAGTGGATAAGCGTAAAAGACAGAATACAGAAACTTACGTTTCTTATATAGACCAAAAGGGGAGTAACCGCCACGAGCAAATCGAAGCGACGCAGGGGAATAATTGCACCCTTTTGGAGAAAACTGAAGCAATGTCATAATTCCAAGAGACAAACGGTTGGCTGGTACAGACAGCTGTCGGACTACCCTAGGTTTACGGAAAAGTAAAGGACAGGCGTGCCTAAGGTGACCGTTCGATTTCTGGACAACTGAGCAGTTATTAAATGCTAAAAGTCCACTAAGGAGACAAGATTGTCGCCTACGCACTAATAAGGCTTTAGCAGAAATACCTCGGGTAGGTAATGATCGCCTAACTAAGAAAGATAGACTTCCATAAGCCTAGGTCACCTCGAGTGATCGCCAAAAGGGAATAAAAGGAAGGATATTCTTTCAGCTTTGAACAGATAAGAAACTGCTCGCCAAATGAGCTCGAAGTGTCTCAAAGGTCCTGAACCATTACAAGAGACGTCACTATCTAAAACCCTACCAGGAAATCAAGCTCGACTGAAGGAACTTCAATCAAGCTTCGGGGGCAAATGTTGGGTATCGATAGTGACAACCCAGTAAGAAAAGGCCTCGAAGGCCCAATAACTATAGAGGGAGTAAACCCATGACATCCGAACCGGATCGGCCCAAGTACAAGCCAAACTTGGCCCACCATCGAGTAATCCAGAATCGAGCCCAAAGTCTATAGGGACGCCAAAGGCTCCCAGACTGCTCGCCATTCTCTACCAGGTCGCGACCTTCCGCTGCTCGACATGGGAGTGCTCGCCCCGAAGAGAGCCTTGCCTCTCTCATCTGGTCCCACAAAACCGTTAATAAGGAAGTGGCCCCGATATCCCGCATATCTCGGTCACATATTCACTAAGGATTAGATTTGGTAACTGCAATATCTCGCAGTAACTGACGATCCGAATCTTCGGCAATACAATATACACTAAGATATTCAGCTGCCATATACGGTTCTATCTCTCTTACCCTATAAATACCATTGCTTTACATACGTTCTTTACGTTTTGAGTTTTACACACACATACTCATTTAAGCATCGGAGAGGGACCCAGAGGCACCCCCTCTGTTGCGCTCCCCTACTTGCAGGTTCACCGGAGTTGGAGCTGAAGCGTCATCCCAACCTTGTCTGGCATTCAATTCACTGCCAGATCAGCATTCAGGATTTCACGATCCAACAGAAGTGTGTCGTTATTATGGCGTCTTCCCTACCCAATTTTCCCCAAATTCCATTCGCACCTGGGTAGGTTTTACACTACAAGAAAGTAGCACTATAGTCGCGGCGTAAAATCGTTGCTAAGTTGGGTTTTGCCGCTGCTAAGATGACATGCTGATGCTAAGGGTCGTGCCTGAAAGCCCCGATGCTAAAGGTATCCGCACGGACAAAATGTCGATGCTAAATGTCTGCCGCTGCTGGAATGAACAGTTGGTCATACCTTTAGCATCAATATATTGTCAATGGTGTTCATGCGTAATTTGCGTCGGTTCTATATGGATGCTATATAGGTGGTTCAGATACAATATGCATTGATGGTAAAATGGAGGTATCGGTTACAACATATATGTGTTGTTGTTTCATGGTGTGTCTACGATATGTGGATACAATTAGGTGATATTAACATCTAAAAGATTTAGAAACTAATTATACATAAATAGCGTTACAAAATATTTGTGGTCAATGCAAGTCACAAGTGCGACCTAAATTGCACTATTTTCTTGGTGTTGAGGTTATTGTCTACGTGTAGCCGCAGTAATTATCGTTGCCTACTTGACTACTTTTGTTGCAGTTAAAAGGTAATTGCATCAGTTTTTTTCTGATTGTATTTGGCGTATGTATTGGTAATCAAATTTTCGATGCTAATATAGCTTTACCAGTTTCAGAATAAATGTTTCGGATTTTCACCAGCTAGACATTACATATAATGCATACCATCCACAACCAACCATTCATACATTTCCATATACAAAGTGTCCAACCTTAGCATAAACAAAGCACATATATAGCAGACAATAAGTTTCAGCATGTACATGTGGTCCAAAAGGACCAAAACACAGAACAAACAAAGACAAAATACTGTTAAGATGTTCCAGCATTACAAAATGGCACATTTTCTGTTTCAAGACAGATACTATACTAGGCCTAACCCAACTAGACATCCAGGCAAGCAAGTGAAAAATGATTACCTAAAGCAAGTGTTGCGTCATATGTCAAACATTTCAATCTGCAAGCACACCAATAGGTTGAATTAGAACAACCTCACATTAAGATGCCTAAAAAAATGAGTATCATCACTCAAACAAAGACTTGTTTGCTGTACCTTGTGCATCTGAATCATCGAGCAATGCACCATTGGCTTGTAGTGCCCTTCTCATGAAGGCCATATCTCTTTGGACGGCGGTCATGTTTTCTTGGAACTTCATTAGAGTTAATGTCGCTTCCTCTACCTTCCTTGAATCTCGTCCGCCTTCCTTGAGCTCTCCTCCGCTAACCTCTTCAGTTCTGCAGTTTCAGCTCTAGCTAGAGCCACTTCTTCCCTCGCTTTCTTCAACTGCTCATTCTCCATCATCCGTGCAATTTTGGATACACGAGATCGGTGACGGTCAGGCTTACGAATTTCATCATAAAGTGCATCCTTGTCAACGGGAACGTCCTCTTCAACTTGCAGTTCAGCAGCCCTTTGTTCAATTGTAGCCTACAAACCAGTACAATCCAATCTCATGTGTTAGGTGTGAAACATTTTAAAAATTAACAAGGAAGAGGAGGTCTTATCGCTTACCAAGATTGCTTGACTTTTTGGATCTCAAGGAACCCCCTTCTTGTCCACATGGGTCTTCCGAAACATGTGGTATTCACTCGGATGCACCCCATTATTTTTCATAATCTGCATTTTTAAAAACAAGCACTGTAACTGAGTGGTTACTAGATTCTGCAGAGTGTGGGTGTATGGGTTCATTACCTCTTCCTGTTCCGTCTTGGTAAAGCTGCATGTCCCCGCAGTGTGCCTGATGACTTGGTGAGCTTTGTTTGCTTTGTTACGCTCACTCCTCACCCTCAATTCAAGTATGAGGACACAAACAGTCACATGGTTAATAATATATAAAAACTTGCTATAAAATGCAGTAAAGCATAAAAGAACAAGATTTTCACAGTTTAACCACCTTAAACTCCTCTGAACTGAACCAGTTCATTAGCCACGACCAATCTTCCTTCACCACGTCCGGGGGTATGTTTTATATCCTTTCTTTATCGGTAAGGAATTTGTCATAATACCTTCTTTTCAGGTTGGCCCTGTAATTCCAGTACTTCTCTCTCAGTGTGCATACAATCAGTTGCTTCAAGTTATCATCTTCAGGGATAACAAACTTTTCCTGCGAAGCAAATATACAAGCATTAACATTTTGGCAAACATACACATGGCGCATTCGTTCGTGTACTTAAGTGTACTTACTCCAACGAGCATTAGCATTTTGGCCTCGTAGTCAATGGGTTCCTTTGGGATTTCCTTCCAGTCTTTCACCATCAATGGTGAATTCGTTCGTTTTCGTACGATGCACCCACACCATGAGGCAAACACCGAGGCCTTCTTCGAGCAGACCTTGCCCAAAGCATTAAACTGTAACTCTTCTCTTTCATTTATTCCATTTCTGGATAGCTTAATACACCTGGTACGCCCCCTCTGTAGCTTCTCAGCTGGTGGCCTTACACTTTCATCTTCCACTCTTAAACCTTCATCTTCCAGCCTTACACCTTCATCTTGCACTTCTAAACCATCTGTACTTAATATCAAACACACGACCATAGGAATAAATGATTAAATAACTTCCAATAGTTGTTGGTTGTTTTGGTTTACACAAAGACTTACCATGTTCGGTCGCATGCTCAGTAACCAATGGAGTAACATGCTGTGTTTCTTGTGGTTGAATTTCTTCAACAAGGGGGTCCAAAGTGATCGGTGTTGTACGGTTCTCCACCAAGGTGTCAACAACTGATGAACCTGAAAGTGTAAAGTTAAACAAGGAAGTTAAGCTATATGGGTACACGTCTCACATGTCTTGTAAGCCACAAAAGTTTGGAGGAAGTAAACCTACTTGGTCCTACGCGGGACAGTTTCCGAGGTGACTTCCGAGTTGTTTTTGGCTTAATTGGGGGTGCTGCGTTTGTACTATTGAGCCTCATTCTTCAAGTACCCACCATCCTGACGACTGTGTTCAACACTAAACAGACATTATTTTGACAACCGATCGAAGAAACCCTAACAAGACATTCCAACACAACCGGCTAATCATGATTTCAAAAAGGTTTGACATTGTAAAGTAGCAATTTTTAACGGACTGTCGTGGAGTCAAATGTAAGAACAACACAGATTGTGCAAAACTAAACTAAAATAAACCTGAGTTGCTCAAGTTTCTTAAGAACAACACAGAGCGAAACAGCACGAGTATTCCTAAGGACAACACACGTTTGCGATACAGAACAAAAGACTGAATCCTATAAGTTTCTTCAACATCAAGTAAGCAGATGGTTCTGCAAGAACATGAACCGTACCTTTGGTGCTAGATCTGCAGAACTTCGTGAAGATCAACCGTCCCTTTGAATCGTCGGAGGAGAGGAACAAAGGAGCTCACTTGGGTCAGAGATGGAGAACATAGAACAAAACGCGGGGAAGGACTGAAGGCGCGGTAAATTAGAGAGGAATTGGAAAAGGCTGCAGAAATGGTGGGACCGCCAGTCATGTCATCTCGAATTACGAATGACATTTGCTTCGAAGAGTGGTAATGTGCCGATGTAGAAGGTTTTCAATCGGGTGGGCTTCTAACAAGACATGCATCTTCCAACACAACCGGCTAATCATGATTTCAAAAAGGTTTGACATTGTAAAGTAGCAATTTTTAACGGACTGTCGTGGAGTCAAATGTAAGAACAACACAGATTGTGCAAAACTAAACTAAAATAAACCTGAGTTGCTCAAGTTTCTTAAGAACAGCACAGAGCGAAACAGGACGAGTGTTCCTAAGAACAACACACGTTTGCGATACATAACAAAATACTGAATCCTACAAGTTTCTTCAACAGCAAATAAGCAGATGGTTCTGCAAGAACATGAACCGTACCTTTGGTGCTTGATCTGCAGAACTTCGTGAAGATCAACCGTCCCTTTGAATCGTCAGAGGAGAGGAAGAGAGGAGCTTACTTCGGTCAGTGATGGAGAACATAGAACAAAACGCGGGGAAGGACTGAAGGCACGGTAAATTAGAGAGGAATTGGAAAAGGCTGCAGAAATGGTGGGACCGCCAGTCATGTCATCTCGAATTACGAATGACATTTGCTTCGAAGAGGGGTAATGTGCCGATGTAGAAGGTTTTCAATCGGGTGGGCTTCAACCGATTTGCAAGTTTAGGCTTCAGTCCGATTTCCTGTAGGGCTTCGGTCCGATTCTAAAATGAATGTAGTGGACAGCATGCATGAACAAGTTCAGCCATAGGCATGCAATAATTTGTCAATAATTTATTTTTTCCAACTATTTACGAATCAAGTATGGGTCGTGTTTTTGTTAGAGTTTTTTACGCTTGGATTATTTGGGTCGTAGGTTGGGCTCTTAATTTATACCACATATACAATTAAAAGAATAATCCGAGAGTTTAATGGACCAATTGATGAACCTGGTTCAGTATACAGCGTCGAGTATGTATTTTGTTTTCATTTCTTTATATAAATCATGTACATGAGACTGTCAAAGCACTTCACTAATACTGAGTAAGTAGCATTTTATTAGTTTTCCAAACATTTAGTCAAGTCTTCTGCTGAGAGTCCTAGGAATGTCGTTGGAGGAACCCAAACATAAACCATATGAACGCAAACACCAAACCATTATGAATGCAAACCCTAAACCATTATGAACGCAAACCCTAAACCATTATGTCGTTGGACAGATTTGAGCAAGATCTTATGAACGCAAACTTCTTAATGATGATAATTACAATCCTAACCCATAGATCCATAATCCATATGTCATAGGTCCATAATACATGATCCATTATATTAGTGTATATTGTAAATCATCACCGAACCAACTAAGTTGGTGTAATGGTTTATAGTTGATTGAATAATAATTAAACAGAATATTATATTAAAATTGGTACAAGAAGTGGTACGGAACTTGTATATACTGTATATAATACAGACTTGTAAATATAATACAAAATTGTATATACAAACTAGCTAGTAATGTTGCATATACAAACTTGCATGTAAGTGTATATATTGTATATACAAACTTGTATATATTTTATATGCAAACTTATAATACAAACTTGTATATATTGTATATACAAACATAAGATACAAACTTGTACATATAATACAGTATTATATTAGTTATGTTGTTTTTCTAATACAGTATTATATACAGTCATATTCCCCGCTAAATTATCTTATTTAGTAATAACGCCAATTAACCATAAGTAGTATATTTTTTTTTATATACTCATTATATTAAGTGTGTAAAATGCATATAATTAATTTTAGGAAAATAATACATACTCATTATATTAAGTATATAAAATGCATATAATTAATTTTAGGAAAACAATATAGGGCATAATCTAATTACAAACTGTAACCCATAAGCCTTCGTTCTGCCCTTCATGTCGTAGGTCTCCCCTTCATTTTGAATTTCCTGTGATTTGCAAGGCTCTCCCCTTCAGAATTGCGATTTGCAATTGCCCTCCATTTTTCCGCTTTCTGCAATTTGGAATTTCCTAGTTGCAGTCTGAGTTCATTGTGCAGGAGGCCAAAGCGACACTGAGCAAGAGACTGGGGTTAGTGTTTGATTTCTAGTAAGCATATGGTTCGATTACTCGTGTCTAACTAATTGAATCAAGCTTAAATATAAAACTGCCATTGATATGTGTTCTGTTGGATGTGTCATGGGTGTGCTTCTGTTGGGTGGCGTAAGGTAGTTGATTACTTTTGTACTTTCGTGCCAAAACACCCAAAGGATGATTAATTATGTACTTGTCATATTCAAGTTTCCACAACTGGGATGTTTATTTTTTGTTGCAGAATTGGTGGGTGCAGAATTGATGACAAGAAGGTCGATAAACATTGAAGCTCCAACTGGACCAAGCAGCAGGGATGAGCAATGTACAGAAATTACATAAACATGTCAACGAACAACATTTTCATTTACAAAAATTGCATTTACAGCCATGTACATTTACTGCTTACTGGACCAAACATTGTACACCAATTTACAACAATGTATATACATCAATAACAACAATGTACATCAATTTTACACCAATGCTGTAGGAATTTACAGCAATGTTGCGTCCTTTTGTCCGCCAATTTAGAGAATTGTATATACTCTAACATTTACACAGAATTGCAGCAAACAACATGTATACAGAATTGCAGCAAACAACATTTATACAGAATTGCAGCAAACATTAATATAAACAGAATATTAACAGAATGTACATTTAATGCTTACTGGACTAAACATTGTACACCAATTTACAGCCATGTACATTTACTGCTTACTGGACTAAACATTGTACACCAATTTACAGCAATGTATATACATCAATAACAACAATGTACATCAATTTACACCAATGCTGTAGGAATTTACAGCAATGTTGCGTTCTATTGTCCGCCAATTTACAAAATTGTATATACTCTAACATTTACACAGAATTGCAGCAAACATCATGTATACAGAGTTGCAGCAAACAACATTTATACAGAATTGCAGCAAACATTAATATAAACATAATATTAACATAATGTACATTTACTGCTTACTGGACTAAACATTGTACACCAATTTACATCAATGCAAATACATCAATAATAGCAATGTACATACTTTTATCCGCCAATTTACAGCAATGTACAACATCTAACATTTACAGCATTTATACAGAATTAATATAGAATTGCAGCATTGCAGCATTTAATCGGAAACTATAGAATTAACAGAATTGCAGCATTGCAGCATATTAGTATATAATTGCAGCATTTATACAGAATTAACAGAATGTATTAAAACAGAATGTATAAGCAGAATTGCAGCAAACATTAATGTAGTCAGAGCAATGTGTAAGCAGAATTGTATAATCAAATTGCTAGAACACAAATGTATAATCAAACACTCTTATAGTCTACATAACAACTGTCAAAAAAAGAACACAAATGGGAATAACCTAAAGTACACATAACAAACATAACAGAATTGTAGAACACAAGTTTGAACACAATGTAACCCTCAACCTACAGTACAAACCGAACATACAATAGCAACAGTTGTAGGTGTTTAACCTAAAGTCTTTGTCAGTCATCTCCCGGGTCATCATTGAATGAAGACCCTGAGTCTTGCTCGGAGTCGTACAAGTCTTCCTCTAATTCTGAGTCGGTCCCACCAGATGAAGAATAGTCGCTATCTTCCACGCCAACAGATGTTACGTCGTCTTCTTCAAGAATGTCTGATCCTTCGTGATTGTCATTGTTTCGCATGACATCAGTAATGATATCAGTTTCTACCTTTACTGCATCAATGTCGTTCCTACACCAATCGAGCTCCTTGTCGACCTGATCGGCATGCGGGACATTAGTAACCACTGCAACAGAGGTTTCCTGGTATGGCTCAACAGATTCTCCAGATATTTGTCCGCCAAGGACAAATCGCCTTTTGGCCTCTGCAGTCAACACAGTGCTCCAATCTTTATTATTATTGTCAGTCAAGTAGAAAACCTGTGTTGCTTGGGATGCTAGTACATATGGTTCATCCGTTGACGAATAGTTTGTTGTGTTAACATAAACAAATCCGTACTCATCCACTATAATGCTATTGGATGATGACAGTACGTTGTACCAGTCACATTTGAACAGAACAATGCTGAGATCTCCAAGATATTGAAGTTCCACTACTTCCCTTAACACTCCGTAATAATCAATCACCCTTTCAAGGGGGTTGTTGTCGGAGGAGCTAGCACAGCACGTTGTATCAGCTTTGCATAAGACACCACTGTTGTCAAAGTTCCTCATCTTTGACCGCTCCTTCGTGTGGAAAATGAACCCATTATATTTATATCCAGTATATGTATTCACGCCATGTAAAGGACCCCGACACAATGCCTTAAGTTGACGAAATTTTTCATCCTCATGCGAACCAGACATTCGATCAACCTGATGCAATAAACAATTCAATGTGCACATCAATACCTTTATCATGAGTCGTAAACAGGGTTAAGGATTTCATATCCTTCCTTCTAACCACTGGATGATTGTTCTATTGTGCAACACATCGATGTCCCATCTATTAACCCTAGCTCCAATGAGCTGCCGCTTGTGTTCCATTTTTTAAAATACGTCCAAATGGAACGACTTAGACATAACTGAGTTACTTTACTTTGTTCTGAACGAAATAATACATTGAAACACTTACTCAATGAAGAGCTTGACCTCTTCACATTGATTGAGAACGTAGCGTTGACACTGTCCTCATTCTTCGTTGGTCAGTTCGTGAACTACTGCACGACCAATGGGTGCTCTAGCCGGACGAAAGATGCCTAACCCACTTGTCGTCAACGTAAGAACCTGATCTTGAGGAAAATCCGGATTGTGTCTGCTAAATTTAGTCTCAATGTCATGTAAATATCTGGAACAAAATGTCAAACACTCTAGCGCAATATAACCCTCAGCTATTGAGCCCTCCGGCAGACTTCTGTTGCGAACGAATGACTTCATTATCCCCATTATCCCATCACAGTAGCATGTCATCAGCTTATAAACCCATATTAAAACTCATTTAAGAACTTGGTACAGTAATACTGACCTTTCAATTGAATACATTCATCAATATTGAACTGGCCCTGCTACTATTGCCTCCTCTGCAAGGTGAGTTATCAAATGTACGGTGATGTTGAAGAATGATGGTGGAAAGATTCTCTCTAGGTTGCACATTGTGGTTGGTAACTGCGTCTCCATTTTCATTAGATCTGCCATGTGCAACTCCTTGGAGGATAGCACTCTGAAGGTGTTACTTATGTCTATAAGTGCCTTGCATACATTCTTGGGCAGTAATCCCTTAATTGCAACACTCAGTATGCGTTGCATTAGAACATGGTAGTCATGACTTTTCAGATCGATCAATTTCCTATCTTTCAACTTTACACAATGAGATATGTTTGACGAATAAACACTTGGCAATCGCAAATTTTTTTGGAACTCACATAGCTTCATCTTCTGTTGTTTCGATAGGGTGTAGCAGGCAGGCGGTAACAACAACTTCGGCCCCTACAGACGGGATTTAACGATGTTCTTATGCCTCACACCTGCAAGTCCAGTCTGGCATTGAGATTGTTATTTGTTTTTCCAGAAACACCTAGTAACATTCCAATCAGGTTATCACACACGTTTTTTTCAATGTGCATAACATCCAAGTTATGAGACACCAAAGGTTTTGCCCAGTAAGGTAAGCGGAAGAATACGCTCTTCTTTTTCCAATTTCCAGTGACTGAGTCTACTCCAACTTTTGTGGGGGACTGCGTTTCAACACCTCATCCCCGGAACATCTTTGTGAGGCACTCCTTACCTCCACAGTTACATCAAACGCGCTTTTGTTTCTCCTCTATGGGTGATCGGTCGGTAGGAATCGTCTATGACCCATAAAGGAATCTGCAGTAATGTGTGTCCATTTGACATACTGGACATGCCAAGTTTGCATAAGCAGGGAGATCATTTATTCAACCATGACTCGTTGAGATCATCTATCAATGGCTGCAGATACACGTCAACATCATTTGTAGGGGCTTTTGGACCAGGAATCAACATTGACAATATGTAATTGGTATCTTGCGTGTAGGTCTCTGGTGGCACGTTGTATGGAATCAACACAACCGGCCACATGCTATATGGGTGACTCTTGTCACTGTAAGTATCGAACTCATCTGTAGCTAATCCAAGACGAACGTTGCGTGGCTCTGCCCCAAAGGCAGGAATCACGTTGTCAAGTTTTCTTCATGCCTCTATATGCGCAGGATGTCGTAGTACTCCATCTTTTATTCGGTCTGTAGAGTGCCAGGTCATAGATCCTCCTATTTTAGGAGACATGAATAGTCTTTGCAGCCTAGACATTAGTAGAAAGTATCAGAGTACTTTAACGGGAAGTTTTCCACCCTTTTGCTTAGATTTTTCCTGACTGTTCATTCCTCCTGCACTTTCATGACCTTGAAACCATCGTGACTCACCACATATTAGACACACATCAAGATTGACGTATTCATTTCTAAATAGAATACAGTCATTTACACAAGCATGTATCTTCTGATAGTCCAAACCTAATACGGATATAAATTTTTTTGCCTCATAGTACGACTTAGGTACTGTATTCTCAGGTGGAAGTAATTTACTCAGCATACGAAGCAACTCATCTGCGAACTTGTTAGAAACCTTGTACAGAGCCTTTAGATGCAGCAGTTCCACTAAGAAGGACATCTTGCTGTAGGATACACACCCTGGGTATAAGCCTTTCTCACAATCTTCTAAAAGCTTATAAAATTTCCTAGCCTCTGCATTGGGTTCCTCACCTTCATCAAGACTCATACCACCCAATCCATTAGTTCTCATATCTTCCATTTCTTCACGAGACGTGGCAGTCCTCTTGTTAGTAATGCTTTCTTCAAATTCTTCTCCATGGTCCACCCATGTAGTGTAATTTTGTAGTATTCCATACCACCCCAACAAAGACATACCAACACAATTATGGCATGGACAGTACATTCTCCCATCCCATAACGCACGCGAATAGGCAAAGTCCAAGATAGAGGTAACACCTGCCTTATATTCCTGACTTTATCGATGTTTGGTCATCCAACTTTTATCCATCCTTAATGAGCCTCTGTTTAGAAATGAGAAAATATTAAAACCAATATCACAACATATCATGTAAGTAGACACTACTGTTTTCCACCCACCAAGTGTTTTACAACTGCTTTGTCTAGAAACGGGAATTATCAATTCTGTTACAAAACTGACATCCTATTCATACTCTTTGTAATCCAAGCACTTGTTAACTGCTGTATAATTATGTTGATAAACGCTTTACCCGAACCCATGATAATTAACCAAGTTTATTCAATGACAAATTCAGTTAATTCTGTTAATGTAACAGAGCAGCAATCGTACAGTGTGTATACACTTAACCAAAAATCAAACAGACGATTTGTAGTGAAATTAAACGCAACAGAAATTGGGAGAAACAGAAACATATTGTTATGTCTACATTCGACAATCGCCTTCGTACGAATCAGTTGCTTGAGACACACACACAGTCACTCAATTCATTAACTGATTAGTTAAGCTGCTCTTTACTTGATGTACACAGAATGAAATACATTGACAACACAACAGCTGGGTGAATTTCATTGTCTTAGATCAAAAAATTAGACGTCAATTCATAATTTGAGGAAATCATACCTTTTCGTAATGCTGCAGGAGAAAGGATGACGATGCAGAGAAGTTAAGTGAAGGTTGTCTCGGGTTGAAGGTTGGTAAGGTTGAAGTAAAGGTTGCTGTAAATAAGGTATGCAAAGCAGCTTCGATCGATTTGTCCCGGTGTAATTATAGTGAGATTATTTTATGGAATCTCTTTGAAGTGAAGGTGTTGGGTTGATTCAGAAGTTTGGGCTGAGGAAACAGCTACGTAGGTCATCTGCTTCAGCTGCTGGTAAAATCCGAATTGTTCTGTTAATTTGACATGTTGGTATCCGAATTAGTAACGGCTAACTAAGTTTTAAATACGCAATTACTGCGACGCTGTTAACATATATATTACATCAACAAATATTGACAGTAAAACAATGAATTAGACATAGTATTAATACATGATGCTATTAATGTATATTACCCTCCAATTCGTATTTGTCAATAAATTTTTTGGAACTGACACAAATAGTCGCGACAAAAGTACACACTAAAGCATTGTTTAAGCTACGACAAAACGTCCGACTCTAAAACAATTCCATTCCCTCGAAAAATAGTGTTAACACAAAAAATGCTTATTAACAATGACTACCTAGCGACAACACAATGTTTTCGTGGCTGTTGAGGCAGATTCTTGTAGTGTTAGGGTGTTGTGGGAGAAGAGGGGTTATACATATTCCTTAGTTTTGTTTCACCATTTTTATACGATAGATTCAAATTGCTTCTGCGTTTTTATCTTTGTTAGCTGCTTCCCTGATACCATGTATCATATTCGGCGTTGCCCCTTCCCCTAACTCACGGGATTTACGACAAAGAACTCTAATTGGAAGAAATTTTACTTCTTCTTCCAAGGAGGGGATCCTTGGGATGTGTAGTCTTTCCATCTGTTGTACTCAGACCACCAAGTTGGGCGCGCCACTTGGATATCCAAGGAGACCACGAAACAGAATTTATTCAATGTGGGCATCTCCTCTGTACAGCGTCGCCCTTCCTCTTCACGGGTAATAACTCATTTCATTTTCCTTTTTTGAAGAGAACACTGTTGCGCGTGCTGCTTATGCGTTCTCCCTTTCGGTTGAACAAGAAAAGGGTAAAGGAAAAGCCCTAGGCGACGCTGAGGGCCAAAAGAAGAGGAAGAGGCAGGGCTCTTACAAGAAGAAGTTGGCTCCCCCCGAGGATGAAGTGGATCCGTTGTCAGCAGATCCTTAAACACTGAGCCCTGAGACTTAGGAGGCGATTGCTCTTTACAAAGGTGTGTTCCCTTACTATATTTATTGTGATGATTCCCTTCTTACTAGAAGATTAAACATACTTCATACAAAGAAGTGGGGCGCGCCTGTTGTGACGGAAAACTGCATGTCCTGGAATTACTATGTATTTCCTGATGGTACTTCTAAAGAAAAGAGTGCCAAGGACGATGGGTCTATGTACACCAGGAAGGCCTACAACGCTCCCTCCAATAAGAGGACTTCTGCAAAGGAGTTCACTTCGGGTGCTGACAAGGCGACGCCTCCACCCGCTGGAACTGGCTAGGAGATGCCTTTGCTCCTGATGGATGAAAATGTGGGGCAATACGCCCCTTATGTGGGTTCGACGTTTGACCTTCACCGAGACCTCAAGGCGGACAACGCTCCTGAGTGGATCGCTTCTGACAACCCTGCCCAAACTCCTTGGGCTCCTTGTGAGCGACTCTAAGACGTTCCTCTGGTGAGAGAGAATACTTTTCTAGACCCAAACCTTGGTCTTCATTTTTTGCCGACGCATGTCCTCATGCAGACAGACTGCTTATTGACAAGAGTGACGACACTCTGGGCAACCTTGTGCGTTAGGGTTTTACCCTCTTCTCCCAAGTATCATTCCTTTCTCTAAGTGTTCTTAAATATTTCTAAGTGTCTTGTACTAACAGTTAGTGTTCAGCTGCTTCCGCTGCAACTCCAAATGGGCATTGCCATCGTGGAGCTTTCTGAGGAGAGAAAGGCAACTGCTGGGGAGCGCAAGCACGTTCATCAGCTTGAGCATCAGCTAGAGCGCGCCGAGAGTCGCTTGGCAGCTGAGAGGGCTTCCCAGGACGAGTTAGAGTTGGAGGCCGAAGCTATCGCTCAAGTTGTGGATCTTCGCAACCAACTTGAGTTGTTAAAGGGTTAGTCCACCCAGCTTGAAGAGCGCGCCCTTAAGGCTGAGGCAGGTCTTACTCATCAAGGAAGAGTTTCCCCAACACCTTTACAACACAGTCGAGGAGTTAAAAGATAGCGAGGCCTTCGAGAAGAAGTCGACGATGCGGAGCAGGGAAACATTGGTCAATGCATTTAGAGATATGCGCAAGGATATTCTGGGTGTTGACGCCAAGTTCACTCTGGAGACACTCCCTTGCATGAAACCTTTTCTGTAGTATTAGTCCAGGGTCAAAGCGGCGAAGAAGAAGGCAAGCAAAGAGGAATATGACTCGTGGGATGAGGAAGACTAATCCCTTGAACCATTTCCCCTTAGCCGTACCAGGCGCACCCCTGAAACCAAAGTCTCCCCGCCTGAGGGGGAGTACCAGGACGCGCCCTTACCTGAAGGTGACACACCTCACCATCGTTCTCCTCCTAAAGAAGACCCTCTTCCAACTGATCTGCACAGTGTTTGGATTTTTACTTAGTCATTTTTAGTCTTCCCTGTATTTTCCTTTTATCTTTGTTAAGTCCTTGAAGCGAGACATTTGTGTAATGACAATTGCTTTACTTAATGTGACAATTTTGCCGTTTTGATTTCCTTATGGGTTTTCTAATTTTTACCAAGTGTTCAAAACGCCTTAATACCACGCCTTAACAACTTTTGTATTCAGAGTGTGTAAGCACTTGAACCACTTTAGCCTCTTTACATCTGAAACGCCTTAGTTAATTTCATACACTTATAATCATGCATATTCTTCACCTTGACTTCATTTTCGAATTTAATTCTTAAATCTCTATGATGAGGAAACACCATTTGTATATAGCAAACCAAACTTCATTAATTTGACTAAGTACATACTATTCGATCATATAGCGGCGCCTAAGCATAGATTTTTTTCAAATGCTCCGTATTGAAGGTGTTCTTCAAAGTCTTTACTTCTTCATTTTCTAGTATGTAGGTGTTTCGATAGGGAATGACGACGACCCTGTATGGTCCTTCCAATTTTGGTGATAACTTATTAATATTCTCTTAATGGTAAAATTTGTTCCTTTTCCATAACCTCTCCCCCACGAAAAATTGAGCGATCGGAAACTCACCTATTATAGTATCGTGCGGTGGTGAGGCGCATTGTGCCTTGAAGTTAGTCAGATGCCTATCTCTTTTAGTCCACCCAATCTAAATCAAAATGCCTTTGGTCCTCATTGGTCGCCTCATTGAAGTGTTTGACTCTGTATGAAGCGACAGCTATTTCCGTTGGGACAACCGCCTCTGAACTGTATACCAAACCAAAAGGTGTCTCCCCAGTCTGTTGTTCGAAGCGCCCAAAGAACATTTTCTAGTTCTTCAGTCCATTTCCCCTACAAGGCGTCTAGCTTCTTCTTTAATCCGCTCAGAACGGTTTTGTTGGTCGTCTCAACCTGTCGATTCGCTTGTGCATGCCTGACTGAGGCATGCATGTGTTCAATTTTCAACTCTTCACATAACCAGTTCAATTCTTTACCAGAGAATTGAGGGTCATTATCGTTCACAACTATTCTTGGAATCTCATATCTAGAAACAATTCTAGATTTCAGGAACTTAATCAGTTGGAACTCTCTAATCGACGCTAATGTCTTCGCCTTAATCCATTTCGAGAAGTAGTCAATCGTTACTATAACATAGGTGCGCTTCTTAGACTTGGGAAGAGATCCCATCACGTCAATCCCCCATTATCTAAAAGGCCAAGCGACGCCAATTGTGGTTAAGTATGCAGGATGGCGTACTATTTTTGGGCTATACTTTTGGCAAGATTTGCACTTCGAAACCAAATACTTAGCCTCTCTGTTAAGGTAAGCTAGTAGTATCCTTGGTTGAGGATTTTACAAACAAGGGATCTTACCCCCTCATGGCAAGCAGTGTATGCTTCATGCACTTATCTTAGTATCGTCATTGTCTCTGGTTGAGCGACGCATTTGAGAAAGGCACAGAGAATCCCTTCTTGTATAGTATTCCTTTAATGATACTATAACTTGGTGTCAATCTCAATATTCGCCTAGACTCAATATAATCTTCTTGTAATTCACCAGTTTCCAAGTATGCTCTTATGGGCGTCGCTTAATCTATGGTTTTATCAACACTGGCACTAACCTAGCTCGCCCCTCTAACAACGCTTTCCACAAAGTACACTTAAAGAGGTATCGCTTGTCATGCATATTTGCTTAGTGCATCCTCTTGTTGGTTTGATTCTATGGGGATATCTTCTATTTGTAAGCTCTTGAATCCCTCAGCTAATTCCTTTGCCTCTTTCGAGTATATCTTCATATGCTCACCCTTCGTTGCGTATTCGCCTTTGACTTAATTTACCACGAGTTCTGAATCACACTAAATGCTGAGATGAGGAACGCCTAGGCCTTTGGCGAGTCTAAGACCAGTAATCAGCGCTTCATACTCAACTTCATTGTTTGTGACCTTGAAGGTGAGTACCAAGACATACCGCAAATGAGTGCCGCCATCTAAGGGTATTAGTACCAATCATGCCCCAAGCCATCAACTGAGGATGACCCATCCGTGTGAAGCGTCCAAGTTTCCTTTAGTTCATCTTGTTCTTTAGGCAATGCTTCTGGTGGTCAAGATGATTCGACTTCATAGTCGAATCAACTTGCCCACCAAGAAGAATTAGATGAGGGCGAGCATATGAAGGAATTAGCTGAGGGATTCAAGAGCTTACAAATAGAAGCTATCCCCATAGAATCAAACCAACAAGAGGATGCACTAAGCAAATGTGCATGATAAGCGATACCTCTTTAAGTGTACTTTGTGGAAAGCGTTGTTAGAGGGGCGAGCCAGGTTAGTGCCAGTGTTGATAAAACCATAGATTGGGCGACGCCCATAAGAGCATACTTGGAAATTGGTGAATTACAAGAAGATGATATTGAGTCAAGGCGAATATTGAGATTGACACCAAGTTATAGAATCATTAAAGGAATACTATACAAGAAGATGCCTTTCTCAAATGCGTCGCTCAACCAGAGACAATGACGATACTAAGATAAGTGCATGAAGGATACATTGCTTGCCATGAGGGGGTAAGATCCCTTGTTTGTAAAATCCTCAACCAAGGATACTACTAGCTTACCTTAACAGAGAGGCTATGGATTTGGTTTCGAAGTGCAAATCTTGCCAAAAGTATAGCCCAAAATTAGTACGCCATCCTGCAGACTTAACCATAATTGGCGTCGCTTGGCCTTTTACATAATGGGGGATTGACGTGGTGGGACCTCTTACCAGGGACAAGTACCCATACCCATTACCTATTCCCAGGGACCTCTTCCTAGGGACAAGTACCTACGTACTAGGTACCCATATCCTCTTCCCAGGGACAAGTACGCACAAAGGGATCGCCAAGAGACAAGTACCATGTACTATGTATCAAAGGTCCTTACAAAGGCTAAAATGAATTATCTAGAAGTTGAAAAGTACCTCTATGCGCTGGTAATCTCAAACAGAAAGCTTCGCCCCTACTTTCACGAACACAAAATCACTGTTCTAACAAATCAACCTTTAAAACACTTCCTGCAAAAACCAGATGCTTCAGGGAGGATGATTAAATGGGTGATTGAGTTGAGCGAATTTTGAATTAGGTTTGCACCAAGAACAACAATGAAAGGGAAACTACTGGACTTCATAGCTTACAACTACTGGATTGATGCCTAAATACAAAGAAAGTGTGACTACTTCTGCAGGATTAGCCAGGCCTTGAGATGTGCCTTCAAGTCCTGGAGTGCCTGTTCACAATCTAGGGTCCATTCGAATTTCTTGTTCTCCCTTAAAACTTGGAAGAATGGGAGGACTTGAATGCTGTTGGATCGTGAAATCCTGAATGCTGATCTGGCAGTGAATTGAATGCCAGACAAGGTTGGGATGACGCTTCAGCTCCAACTCCGGTGAACCTGCAAGTAGGGGAGCGCAACAGAGGGGGTGCCTCTGGGTCCCTCTCCGATGCTTAAATGAGTATGTGTGTGTATAAAACTCAAAACGTAAAGAACGTATGTAAAGCAAGGGTATTTATAGGGTAAGAGAGATAGAACCGTATATGGCAGCTGAATATCTTAGTGTATATTGTATTGCCGAAGATTCGGATCGTCAGTTACTGCGAGATATTGCAGTTACCAAATTTAATCCTTAGTGAATATGTGACCGAGATATGCGGGATATCGTGACCACTTCTTTATTAACGGTTTTGTGGGACCAGAGGAGAGAGGCAAGACTCTCTTCGGGGCGAGCACTCCCATGTCGAGCAGTGGAAGGTCGCGACCTGGTAGAGAATGGCGAGCAGTCTGGGAGCCTTTGGCGTCCCTATAGACTTTGGGCTCGATTCTGGATTACTCGATGGTGGGCCAAGTTTGGCTTGTACTTGGGCCGATCCGGTTCGGATGTCATGGGTTTACCCCCTCTATAGTTATTGGGCCTTCGAGGCCTTTTCTTACTGGGCTGTCACTATCGATACCCAACATTTGCCCCCGAAGCTTGATTGAAGTTCCTTCAGTCGAGCTTGATTTCCTGGTAGGGTTTTAGATAGTGACGTCTCTTGTAATGGTTCAGGACCTTTGAGACACTTCGAGCTCATTTGGCGAGCAGTTTCTTCTCTGTTCAAAGCTGAAAGAATATCCTTCCTTTTATTCCCTTTTGGCGATCACTCGAGGTGACCTAGGCTTATGGAAGTCTATCTTTCTTAGTTAGGCGATCATTACCTACCCGAGGTATTTCTGCTAAAGCCTTATTAGTGCGTAGGCGACCATCTTGTCTCCTTAGTGGACTTTTAGCATTTAATAACTGCTCAGTTGTCCAGAAATCGAACGGTCACCTTAGGCATGCCTGTCCTTTACTTTTTCGTAAACCTAGGGTAGTCTGACAGCTGTCTGTACCAGCCAACCGTTTGTCTCTTGGAATTCTGACATTGCTTCGGTTTTCTCCAAAAGGGTGCAATTATTCCTCTGCGTCGCTTCGATTTGCTCGTGGCGGTTACTCCCCTTTTGGTCTATATAAGAAACGTCAGTTTCTGTATTCTGTCTTTTACGCTTATCCACTCTCTTAGATTTTCAGAGCTTCATTGCGAACCTTTCCATTTCCTTTCCCAACCTTCTTCAGCCTTCTTCCAATATTTCCATGGCTCCCCGCGGTCAGAAAGTCAAGCACATGGCTCCCAAGGGCGCCAACAAAGCCAACACTCCCAGAAATGCTGATGTCCCCTTGACCATCAGGGATGAGGTCGTGCCCCCCTCAGTGGAGGAACAGACTGATTTGGGCAGGACTGCAACCACTCCTGTGGTGGTGGACGGGCCTGAGCTGAACACGCCCATCTTCTCTCTGAAAGGTAAACCTTCGCCCTTTTACTGTTCTGCTTTGGCAATATCCTCTGTTTCCTTTGTTTTTTATACCTGCTGTGCTATACTTGAACTGTTCTGAGTAGATGTCAAGCCTAACGAATTGAAGCCAGCGTATTTTAAGACCATGGTGGCGCTTGGTGGCTTTAATGCAGAGGATGCTCCTAGGTATCCTGGCTTAGGTCTGCATTTTCCTCACGACGGAGAGGTTTACGTTTATGCAGCCCAGGTCGATGCTGGGTTGCGTTTTCCTCTCTGTGAGGATTTGCAGACATTGTGCCAGTTTCACGGGATTCATCCCACGCAGTTCGTTCCGAATGCCCTCAGGATGTGGGTCGGTTTCAAGTTCCTGTGCATACGCCAAGAGTGGGAGTATTCACTGGCCTTGTTCCGATGTTTCCTCCGACTGGCAGCAGGGGCGAACCACCTCCACCATTTCCAACCACGCTGGCCGAAGTTTTCAGAATGGGGAGGCCGTCAAGCATGGAGTTGGAATGTTCATGTCCATCTGGTTGACGATTTTCGGACCACCAACTCCAACTATAAGAAGTGTTACTTCTTTTATAAGGGGGGGGGGGGTGCCCTGGAAATTGTTGATCCTGGACAAGGATTTCCCTCCTTCCTTCGAGGAGCTATTAGAGAGTGATCGGAACGCCATCGATGACCTATACCGGTTGCATCGGTCGTCCCAATTCAAGTCCATTCGCTCAGTGGCTGAAACTACTGAAAACATGCTTGAGATGGCAGGCATTCATCAAGCCACGCCAATCTTTGATGATTGGGTAACTTTTTAACCTTTTTCCTTGTTTTATCATTTGTAGGCAAGGTCGTAGGCAAGAGCCAAAAACTGATAGGTCTCTTTGATGACCAGGGATCGGCGGGACTGTCCTCCGACCAGGCATTGCTGAACTCTCCTCCTCCCCCCTCTAGGCGTTCGTCCAAGAGGAAGTCTGAGGAGGTGCTTCCCTCGGCCACTGCTGACCCTCGCCAACCAGGTATGTTGCTTTGATATTCGTAGATTTAACGTCTTCATACTTTGCGGTGTTTTGTTTTTGACATTTTGTCTTGTTGTTTTGCAGAGGAGTCCTCGACCGACATGGCCCAGGATCCTCCTCCTCCTCCCTCCAAGAAGGTCAGGAGTGAGGAATGCCCGGAAGTCGACCAGCATCCTCCTCCTCCCCCTCCTGGGGGCCCTTCCGCTAATAAAGGGAAGGGTCTGGACGTGGTGCCCCCTTCTCCCTCTCCCCAGGGCCCTTCTGCCACCAAGGGGAAGGTTTTGACCTTAGCACCTCCTGTTCCTACTGTGCCCACGGTTCCTCCTAAGGAGTCTGGGACCAAGAAGAAGGGGCATGCTGCTTCCAGCTCATCGAGGGCTCCTGTGGAGGAGCATTGCTCCCTGGCCAGCTTGTTTCAGCCGCTTGAATCAGTGAATTATCGGGAGACTTGGGTCCCTTGTGGGTCCCTTACGAAGAAGGGGTACCCTCCCCAGAAGAGCCTCTGGGGTAGCCCGGATATGTGTATGCGGCTTCTGGACGGGATAATTCCCCCTACGGACCGCTCGATTGTTCCAACGGAACTTCATCAGATCGAGGGGTTCCTTCGGTCCCACTTTGAACAAGTGGCTTTGGTAAGATCTCATATTTTTATTTCGTAGAGTCATTTCTTTCTCGTTCCCTTATTGTTTGTTGTCCTGACAGCTTTTATTCTATATTTGTTGCCAGTTCGTTCGGGAAGAAGTGATTCTTGGTCGTGTCTTCGGGGAGCTCGCCGACAAGTATTCCAGTGTGCTCGTCGAGCTGGAGCAGTACCGAAGCACGGGGGTCACTCCTGAGCAATTGGGGACTATCAAGACGACTGCGGATGCAGCGATCGCCTTGGCAAATGATACGCGGGAGGAATACCTCAGGAAGGAGCAGCGCCTCCTTGCTGATGTCCAGAAGAGGGAGGCTGAAGCCGCTGCCGCTCTTCAGGACTTTGACGCTCTTCACCTGTGTTTAGATCAGGGAGAGATCGTCTGAGTTCGCCTAGATGCTGCACTTAAGGAAGCTCAAGCGCAAGGGGCAGAATCGGAGGCTCGCAGTGTCGCTGCCGAGGCGCAAAGGGCCGTTGCTGATGCCCAGAGGGAAGCTGCGGTGGCCCAGATGGAAGCTGCGGAGGCTCGGAGGGAAGCTGCGGAAGCCCGGGGGATTGCCCTGGAGGAGGAGAGGGATCGGCTAGCTGCACAATTGAAAGCCGTCCCTTCGCCCCAGAGCGTAGTCGAGGCATTCAAAGCCTCTGAGGATTTTGAAGACTGCGCTCTGAAGGTGATGAAGTCGGCGATCGCCAAATTTCTCCAAGTCCTGGTGGATGATGTCCGGGCGGTCGATCCCAATTTTCCCCTTGAGGAAGTTGGGTCCTTGAGGAGCTTCCTCCGGAGTCGTAACTCTCAGTCTACCCTTGTTGCTGAAGGGGTTGTTCCAGCTATGGCTGAAGAGGTTGTTCCCGAAGGCGGACCAAGCCTTCCTGCCCTCGAAGGCGAGCAAATCGTCCCTGCCCCTGAAGGCGAGCCAAGTGCCTCTGCCCCCGAGGATCCCCAAGCCTGAAGTCTCCATCTCTTTTATTAACAATATTTGCCTTTTGGATAGCTGTTTTTCTTTGTAATTTTTTGTTTTCCTTGTAATTATTTATTTGATTTAAGACTTGGCTTCTTTTATTGAATGCCTTTATATTCATAAGCCTTTTATTCGACTTTGAACATGCTTGGCTATTTATCCAACGTCTTAATCATAATTACTCTTCGACTTCCTTTTGACTTGTAATGTCTTCGACTCTTGAAGTCTTAGACCAAGCATAAGTCGATCTTTCTAAGGATAATACTTCTGATACTTAAAAGCATAAACTTCTAAGTTCAAAGAGATATTACCTTCTTTGAAGTTTAGACCTTCGAGGTCATCCTAAGGCTTTGTCATCCGTAGTGATCGCCTAAAATTATTTGTTAGCAGATCCCTTTGTTTGGTTTTGGCGTCTGCTTCTCATCTTGCCTAACTTTATTGCTAGGTCTTTTGGCCTGACTTTGGCGTCAGGGATTTTTTATTTTGCCTAGCTTTATTGCTAGGTCTTTTGGCCTAACTTTGGCGTCAGGGCTTTTTGTGCCTGATTCGGTTATCAGGTTTTTGCCTGACTCTTGGCGTCAGGTCTTTTGAGGCCTAACTTTGTTGTTAGGGCTTTTGTGGCCTAGTTTTGTTACTAGCGCTTTTTTGGCCTAGCTTTGTTGCTAGGGCTTTTTGGCCTGTCTTTGGCGACAGGGCTTTTTGGCCTAGCTTTGTTGCTAGGGCTTTTGGCCTGTCTTTGGCGAAAGGGCTTTTGGCCTAGCTTTGTTGCTAGGGCTTTTGGCCTAACTTTGTTGTTAGGGCTTTTGGCCTGACTTTGGCGACAGGGCTTTTGGCCTAGTTTTGTTGCTAGGGCTTTTGGCCTAACTTTGTTGTTAGGGCTTTTTGGCCTAGCTTTGTTGCTAGGGCTTTTGGCCTAACTTTGTTGTTAGGGCTTTTGGCCTAGCTTTGTTGCTAGGGCTTTTTGGCCTAACTTTGTTGTTAGGGCTTTTGAGGCCTAGCTTTGTTGCTAGGGCTTTTGAGGCCTGACTTTGGCGTCAGGGCTTTTTGGCTTCGGCTTGCTTCGAGTGGACACGCTTTATGAAGGAATGGCTTTCTTTTATTGACATAATCAGTTTGATTACAAGCTATGCATAAAATCTTCTTAAATGCTCATAATTAAATGGACGGGGTAACCTCTCGCCTTCGGTGGTTTCCAAATAGTAGGATCCTGGTGCGGCGATCTCTACTACTTTGTATGGTCCTTCCCATTTGGCTGAAAGTTTGTTTTTACTGTCCAGCCTTGCAAATTCATTCCTTCTCATAACCATCTCCCCCACGAAAAATTGGCGAGCGCTGACTTTTCTGTTGAAATACCGAGCGGTCGCCAAGCGCATCTTTGCCTGTGTCTTTTCCGAGAGCCATCTCTTTTCCTCTGCTAAGTCGAGGTCAGTTCTGCGCTCGATCTCATTTGCCTCCACGTTAAAGTGTAGGACTCTGTGGGTAGGCACTGCTAATTCAGCTGGTACTACTGCTTCTGATCCGTACACTAAACTGAAAGGCGTTTCTCCTGTGGCCGCCTTAGGCGTTGTTCTGATTGCCCATAATACGTTTTCCAGTTCGTCTGCCCAGTTCCCCTTGAATGCTCGAACCCTTTTCTTGAGTCGTGCTAAGACAACCTTGTTGGCTGCTTCAGCTTGCCCATTCGTTTGAGGGTGATGTACTGAACTGAAGCGATGGTCGATATGATACTCTTCACAGAGCCATTTCAACTCCTTTCCAACGAATTGCGGACCATTATCGCTGATGAGTATTTTGGGAATACCAAACCTGGAGAATATGTTGACCTGCAGGAGCTTGATAACTTGGAATTTCGTTGTCGAAGCTAGAGCTTTCGCCTCTACCCACTTAGTGAAGTAGTCGATTGCCACTATAATGTGAGTACGCTGACCAGTGCTAATGGGAAAAGGACCCAATATATCGATTCCCCATTGAGCGAAGGGCCAAGCACCCGCCATTGGGGATAATAATGTCGATGGTCGACCCGATCGTGGTGCAAACTGCTGGCAAATTTCACACTTCTGTGTTAATTCGGCTGCGTCTTTTCCCAAGGTCAGCCAGTAATATCCCAATCTGAATATTTTCCTGCTTAGCGATCGAGCACCTTCATGACATGCTGCTGCCCCTTCATGAGCTTCTCGAAGAACCTTTTCTGTTTCGGGAAGAGCAACACATCTCAAGTAAGGCGTCGAATAACCTCTTCTGTAGAGTTCTCCATCGATGATTAGATAACTGGCTGCGAGTCTTCTAATCCTAGTGGATTCGCCTTCGTCCTCTGGGAGGATGCCTTCTTTCAAATAATTCTGGAACGGGGTCATCCAGGTGACCTGTTCTTGAATGTTGAAGACCTCCGCTCTGTTTTCAAGGACTGAACATAGGGCCTTTTCCAGAAATTGCACATCCTGGATTGTCGCCCCTCCGAAGGCTAGCTTACTTAAAGAATCTGCCATCTGGTTTTCTTGGCGAGGAATGAATTCAATCGCGAAATTTGGGATTTCTGCAACCAGCTTTTTGGCAATGCCGAGATATTTTTTCATATTTTTTCCCTTTGCCTCGTATGCGCCATTAACCTGATTGACAATGAGCTCTGAGTCGCTTTTTACTTTAAGCGTAGCTATACCCGTTCCTTTTGCTAGTCTGAGTCCAGTGATAAGAGCCTCATATTCTGCTTCGTTATTGGTCGTCGGGAATGTCAAGGCGATCGCGTATTTCAGAGGCTCGCCCTCAGGAGGAATAAGAATTAAACCTGCCCCGAGCCTTCTTTTGATGAAGACCCATCCGTATAGAGTTCCCAGATTTGATTGTCGTTTGCTGACTGACTTGGCCTGTTTTCTGCCTCCGCTTGACAGTTACTCGTGCTTTCAATATGAAATCAGCTAGTGCTTGACCTTTGATGGCCGTTTTTGGCGCAAATTTGATCCTGAACTCGCTGAGCTCGATCGCCCACTTGACCATTCTTCCTGAAGAATCTGGCTTCATCAGGAAGTTTTTGAGAGGTTGATTGGTGAGGACCGTGATGTCGTGCGCATGGAAGTAAAGTCTCAGCTTCCGAGCAGCAATAACTAAGGCATAGAGATACTTCTCAATCTGGACATATTTTATTTCTGCTGAGTTGAACATTTTGCTAATAAAATACACTGGACTCTGAACATTATTCTCCTCCCTTATTAAGACAGCACTGGCTGCCACATCGCTAATGCCTAAATAAAGGAAAAGCTGCTCGCCTGGAACGGGTTTTGCCAGAGCTGGGAGTGTTTGAATATGCCTTTTCAAGGACTGGACTGCTTCCTCGCAGTCTGGCGTCCACTCGAACTTGCGGTTGGCCCTCAAGGTTTTGAAGAACGGGAGGGACCTATCGCTTTCTTTGGAAAGGAAGCGGTTAAGAGCAGCTAGTCGGCCGTTCAGGAACTGGACTTCCTTATGGCAGGTTGGCGACTTCATTTCTTCTATGGCCTTTAGCTTTTCCGGGTTTGCTTCTATGCCTCTTTCGCTGACCATAAAACCCAGGAACTTCCCGGACTTGACTCCAAAGGCGCACTTTGCTGGGTTCAGTCGAACGCTGTGTCTCCTCATGCATTCAAAAGCTTCACGGAGGACGGTGGTATGAGGATTGCCTTTGATGGATTTGACGAGCATATCATCTACGTAGGCCTCCATGTTCCTTCCCAGCATGTCCTGGAACAGTCGGTTCACCATCCGCTGATAAGTTACCCCGGCATTGATGAGACCAAAGGGCATCACCTTGTAGCATAGAATGTCCCCGTCAGTATAGAAAGCAGTGCGAGCCTCGTCATCTGGATGCATTCTGATTTGGTTGTAGCCTGAATAGGCGTCCATGAAGCTCAGCATCTCATGACCCGAGGTAGCATCGACCAGCTGATCAATTCTCGGAAGGGGATATGAATCTTTGGGGCAAGCCTTGTTTAAGTCGCGGAAGTCAACGCACATCCTCCACTTGCCGTTTGATTTCCTGACCAAAACTGGGTTGGCGACCCAGCTCTGGAATCTTACTTCTCTGACGAAGTCAGCTTCAATCAACCTGCCGACTTCCTGCCTGATCGCCAAACGCTTATCAGTCCCGAATGATCTTCTCTTTTGGGCGATCGGCTTGATGGAGGGGTCTATCCTGAGCTCATGAGAGATAATATCTGTGCTGATTCCTGCCATGTCGCTCGGTTGCCAGGCGAAGAGCTCTTTGAATTCCTTGAGGAGGGCGGTCATGGCCTCCTTCTGATCCTCTTTCAAGGTATTCCCAATGCGCACCTTTTTTTATGGACCATCGATCTCGACCTCCTCCAATTCCTCCATGGGTGCTGGCCGAGCCAAATCCTCGCGGGGATCAACCTCTGTCTCGATGGCGAGAGCCTCCCTTTGGTTCTTCCTTCGCAGGCAGTTCACATAACATTGTCGCGAGGAAGGATGATCTCCGAGCACTTCTCCAATCCCATTGGGAGTGGGAAACTTCATCTTCTGGTGGACAGTGGAGGCCACAATCTTATTTGGGTTGATCGTGGTCCTCCCTATGATGGCGTTGTAGGATGTAGGTGAATCGACCACCAGGAAAGTGACCGACACCTTAATGCTTTTCCACCCCTCGCCAAATATTACTGGCATGGTTATAGCCCCCAGTGGATAAGTTGTTCTTCCCGCAAACCCGATCAGCGGAAAGTCGACCCTCTTCAGGTCGCGTTTGGATTTGCCCATCTTTTCAAAGGCGTCCAGAAACAGGATGTCGGTCGAGATGCCTCCGTCGACCAGAATCCTTACAACATCACAGCCGTCAATATCTGCCGTAATGACCAGAGCATCGTTGTGGGGCGTGGTGACGTGTGCCAAATCATCTTCAGAGAATGAGATGACAATGTTCTCTTCAGGTCGGGGCCGCTTCCCCAACTGAACTGCCGTAGAGATCTGAGTGGCGTAGACCTCTCTGGCGCTTGACCTCTCGTCGCCTGCGCCGAATCCTCCCGCAATCAGATTCACTCTCCTCTTGCTTCCAGAAGGCTCAGCTTGATCTGCAGGGGCTGGTGAACGATGCCTCCTGGGGGGCGTTCGACTTCGGTCTCGCCCTGCCACAAATTCCTTCAACATTCCCCCCTGAATCAGCCTCTCTATATCTCGCTTCAGAATCTTGCAATCGTCTGTCTTATAGCCCTTGCACTTATGGTATCTGCAATAGCTCTCGACATCCTTGCCCATGGATAGCCCACCTCGACGAGGCATCGGTGGCCTCGCCAAGGATCTCCTCTCCATCTCGACTAGTACCGCTGAGATCTGCCTATTTAAAGGCGTGAGTACTCAGGGACCTCTGGATGGCGAGGCGCTGGAAGAGACTCGACTCGGGGCTTACTTTCTTTTCCCTTCTTCTCCTTCTTTACCTCCTTCTTACCATCGCGTCGGGGTTCATGGGTTACCCTTAGCGAGGTCGTCAGGAGGTTAGCCTCGATGTTTGCGCGTTCAAGGTCTATGAAACCTTTTGCCCTGGACGCCAACTCCTCCAATGTCTCTATCTCCTTCACATGGTAGCTGTTTCGCAGCTTTCTTGAGGCCTTGTTGGCCACATCCAGACCTCTGTAGAATGCTCGAATGATCTCCCCATCCGAGATTCGGCGATCTAATTCTGTGACGTTTTGATGAAAACGCCCGTAGAAGTTGGACAGCGACTCTCCAGGCTGCTGTTTGACCGAGTCAAGGGCGACCACGCTCTTCAGCAACTGGCGCTCGCCCATATATCTCTCCAGGAACTTGCTTCTCAACTCTGCCCAAGTTCCGATTGATCCTGCAGGGATGCCGAAGAACCAGGATGAAGCCGAACCCGGAATAGTAGATGGAAATAGCAAAGCCAAATGATTGGGATCGTTTGACTTACCCAGAAGGGAGGCCTCATGCTTGTTGACATGTACGGTGGGATCTCCTCCACCGCTATACTCAGGTATGGCCCGAGCAACCACATCCTTCGGGATTTTGATAGCGACGAGCGCGTCGGTAAAAGGATGAGAGGACTGCTCCTTGAAGGGAGCCATGACTGTCAACTGTCATTCCTGGAGCCTTTTGTTGAGGAGGTCATCCATCTGATCCACAGTGCAGTACATGGGAGAGGCTCCGGGTGGAGGAGGACCGGAAGGATTGGCAGTATATGCGGCTGTTGGCTCCTTGGTGTGTGCTGGAGGTAGGGACTGTTGACCTGACGCCATCTCCTGATCCTCCTGAGGCGTAGTAGGACCAGGATCTGCCGCTTCTGAAGGTGAAGGCCCTGTGGCAGCAGGGCGGTGGTTTTCCTTAGGAGCAGAGGGATTGTTTTCCAGAGGAGCAGGGGCTTGGCGGCGCACCTGTCCTAGGATGGCTTCCAGCAGGGAGACCATCTCAGGGGTTAAATTAATATCCTGCCCCGCAATGTGGACTGTCTGCGCTGCAGGGGCTCCGTTTTGATCAGTAGCTGGGGTCGGTCTTGAATCACCGACATGTTCTCGAGCTGTCCGTAGAGGAACAGCATTAACTCCTGCTCGGCTGGCAGATTCTTGTTGAAGCGGTGAAGCGGCGGCGGAATCAGAGCTATCTGAGGATCGCTCCCTAGTCTGATTCCGACGGTTGCTTTGGGATCGAGTTCTCATGGCTGAATTGCTCGTTCCCACAGACGGCGCCAAATGTTGGATCGTGAAATCCTGAATGCTGATCTGGCAGTGAATTGAATGCCAAACAAGGTTGGGATGACGCTTCAGCTCCAACTCCGGTGAACCTGCAAGTAGGGGAGCGCAACAGAGGGGGTGCCTCTAGGTCCCTCACCGATGCTTAAATGAGTATGTGTGTGTATAAAACTCAAAACGTAAAGAACGTATGTAAAGCAAGGGTATTTATAGGGTAAGAGAGATAGAACCGTATATGGCAGCTGAATATCTTAGTGTATATTGTATTGCCGAAGATTCGGATCGTCAGTTACTGCGAGATATTGCAGTTACCAAATCTAATCCTTAGTGAATATGTGACCGAGATATGCGGGATATCGTGGTCACTTCATTATTAACGGTTTTGTGGGACCAGAGGAGAGAGGCAAGGCTCTCTTCGGGGCGAGCACTCCCATGTCGAGCAGTGGAAGGTCGCAACCTGGTAGAGAATGGCGAGCAGTCTGGGAGCCTTTGGCGTCCCTATAGACTTTGGGCTCGATTCTGGATTACTCGATGGTGGGCCAAGTTTGGCTTGTACTTGGGCCGATCCGGTTCGGATGTCATGGGTTTACCCCCTCTATAGTTATTGGGCCTTCGAGGCCTTTTCTTACTGGGCTGTCACTATCGATACCCAATAGCCGCTAGCCTCCCATTCAAACATTGAACCTCTTTGTGGCAGGTTGGGCTTTTCATCTTCTCAATCGCCTCTAGCTTTTCAAGATTTATCTCAATCCCCCTTTGGCTAACCATGTAGCCCAAGAACATGCCAGATTGCACGCCAACGATGCATTTCATCGGGTTAAGGCACACTTGGTGGAGACGCATACGCTCCAACGTTTTCCTCAAGTCGTCCACGTGATCAACAACCTTGATGGATTTGACTAGCATGTCATCAATGTAGGCCTCCATGGTATTGCCTATCATCCTGGAGAACAGTTTGTTCACCATCCTCTAGTAGGTAGCCCCAACAATGATCAAATTGAAAGGCATCACAGTGTAATGGTAGATGTCGCTATCCGCGTATAAAGTTATGTGTTGAGCGTCGCTTTCAACCATATGGATTTGATTGTATCCTGAATAGGCGTCCATAAAATTGAGCAACTCGTGACCTGAAGTAGCGTCAGTTAGTTGATCGATTCTAGGCAAAGGATAAGAGTCCTTGGGACATGCCTTGTTCAGATCTCTAAAGTATATACATATATGCCGTTTTTCGTTCTTCTTCTTTACCAAGACTGGGTTCGCCATCCATGCTTGGAACCTAATTTCCTTTACAAAGTTGGCATCCACCAACTTCCCTACCTCTTTCCTTATGGCGTTTGCCTTCTCCTTACCCACAGCGCGTCTCCTCAATATTCAGCTATTGGGCAATTATCTCCTTACTGATTCCTAGCATATCAATGGGTTTCCAAGTGAAAAATTCCTTGAACTCTATGAGGAGTGTTGCTAGAGCCTCAGCTTCTTCACCTGGGAGCGCCGCTCCTATCTGAACGGTCTTCCCGGAACCATCAATCTCCACTTTCTTTAACCCTTCCACTTGATGGGGCGATTCCTATCCTCCCAAGGATACTCCTCCATTTGAATTGCCAGAGCCTCATTCTATTTGCCTTTTAGTACGTGGCGAAACACTGAGTGAACGTAGCAGATGCGCGCTACATGCTGATCTCCTTTCACGACCCCTATCACGTAGGGAGTTGGAAATTTAAATAACTGGTGGTATTGTAAGAGGAGTGCCCTAAAATAGCATTGCAATAGGTTGGGGCATCCACCACGATGAACGTGACGTTTGTTGTGATCGTCTTCCACCCCTTACCCAAGTACACGGGCAAGGTGATCGCCCCTACATGGTAAGTGTCTTGCAAAGCGAACCCCATTAGAGGAAAGTTCACCTTTTTCAATTCCTTCTCTGAGCGTCCCAGGATCTTCAAGGCTTCGATAAAGAGTATATTCGTTGAGCTTCCCGAATCGACTAGTACTCGCTTGACATCATAATCGTCGATCACAACTGTGATGACAAGGGTGTCCTCGTGAGGACAGGTCACATGTCCCATTTCCGCCTCAGAAAAGGAGATTACCTCATCCCCTTCTTCCTTAGGGAGCTTTCCAGACAAGGTGGTTCCTGCAATTTGTGAGGCATACACCTCCCGAGTGTCGCTCATCTCTCCCTAGCTACGAACCCTCCGCTGATACGTTACGATCACGGCAAGGCGAGGGCTCGTACTTCTTGTGCCTTGCAAGGCGGCGCATTACGTTCGCGGTGAGGGCTCTGCTTCTTTCATTGTGCACCACAAAGATTTTGACAAAGCCCTTTTGTTTAAGATTCTCAATCTCCCTTTCCAATATCCTACAGTTATCAGTAGTATGCCCCTTGCAAAGGTAATAGCGACAGTAAGCCTTTTCGTCGCTTCCCAATTGCGCGTCGCTATTTCGCAGTGTCGGTGGCGTCGTTCCATGTCATCCAGAATAATAGATTTATCATGGGTTAGGGGAGTGTAAGTCTCGTATACTTCCCTATTAGCGCGTGGAATCAATGGGCGACGCTTCTTCTAATCATTTACTGCCTTCTGATGACGTTGATATGCTTTCTTCCCTTCCTGAGCCTCCTTTTTCAATTCTTTTCGAACCACCTTTCTCCATTCCTTGGCAATTTCTAATTCAATGTAGGATTTTACATTGACTTCCATTTCCTCCACCGTGTTGACTGGAATTACACTCAGACTATCTCAAAGAGTCGATCTTTTGGGTACAAGCGCCCTCACAAAGGTTCGAATGGTCTCGCCACATATGATGACTTAATCAATCCCCTTCAATTCCTTGTTAAACATGGTATAGAAATTGTCTAAGCTCTCTTCATTTCCTTGATTCATGTTATCAAAACTTCCAACGCTTTTCAGCAGATGTCGTCCACCCATGTACTGGATAATGAATTTCTCCTTTAGATTGCCCCAAGACATTATGTATGTCTTGGCAAGTCCAAAGAACCAATGTGAAGCGACGCCTCCTAGGGTCGACGGGAAGAGGAGAGTGAAATGATTGTCATCATTTGTTCACCCTAAGAGGAAGACTTCGTGTCTCTGGATGTGTTCAACCAAATCTCCTTCGCCTTTGTGGTATTCGATCTTGTGCAACTCCATGTGTAGCGGTACAGTGACTCCCAATATTTCGGGGGCGAAGGGATGCGACACTCTGTCACGGATATGTGGCATAACCTTACATGTCTTCTCCTATATTCAGTGAGACCAACTCTTCAATCTCCTCCCTAGTCATGGTGTTAGGAGGTAATGCCATTATGGTAGCGAAACTCATGGGAAGAGCGGGTTTTTGCGTTGGAAGTAGTATTTGGAGGTGCGGTCTAGAGCTGGATTCTTCTGCCCTGACTGCCTCTGTCTGTTGAGCAGCGACTTGGGCGGTTGCAATTTGTTCTCTCCTGTCGAGAAGTTGGTCAGTGCTGCAATGAAAGCAGGCGTCGGGATGATTTATTGTGGCACTTCCACTCTCGACGGTGTTCTCTCAGAGGAGGTGATCTGAGAGTGGGCTGGTCTGGTAGCTTCTTGCTCCGGGACAACGGGTTGTTTGGATGGTGCGCCTTGGGGGTGTAAACCCATCATGAAGTATATCAGGTTGGGGAAGAAATGCTAACAGTCTCAACTGTTGTTGAACGCTGTAGAGCGAGTTATTCTCCGTGTTTTCCCAGTGATTCTTTGCTCTGGTGTTGGAGGGAGTCATGACTGGTTTCACTCAGGTTCTCACAGACGGCGCCAATGTCGGATCTCGGTTTTTCACTTCGTCCTGAAAGCGTCCTCTTCAAGCTTTCGCGAGGCGCTCCGAAGACCTATAGGGAGGAAAATTCCGGGGTGATCTTGTTATTTCCCCTCCATAGTTACCTGTGAGTTGAGTGACAGGAGTCAGATCTGTCACTTCGTTCTAGGATATCCGGGATATGGAGCTCCTGAAATTCATCTACCTAACTCGATCTTGTCTATTCATACGGTGAGTGGGTGAGTATCTTAAGGAGGTTATCTTTAGGGGCGTAGCTTCCATGGTGTTTCATCAATGGCGTGCCAGGACGCACGCTTCGTTCTAAGGCGAGCAATCGGTGATTAGAGGTTCCTTTAGGGGCAACCTCCTTGGCTTTTCCTGGCCTCGCTCCATGGCTATATTCTGAGGCGTCACCCTGGGATTGTTTGGTCGGTCGACCTATTTCTTGGGCTCAATGCATCATTGGGTTTGGTCTAAGTATGTCGAAGCCCAAGTACCAGGACCCATCATTAATTACGGTTATTAGTAATCTAATTATTGCACTTTGGGTTAAAAAAAAAACTATAAATAGAAGGTATGTTCATCATCCTTATAAGATAACATTAGAATTTGATAATTTCACTCCAAGTTTCTTTTAAGTTCAGTCAATTTTTATGAATTTGCATTTACATATCCTGTTTCGATCTGCATCTTTGATAGGTTCGCAAAAGTTCATGTATTCTTTAGTTTCCTTAGTGAAAACATTGGGTTTATTTCATCATGACAACAATATTGTATCTTGAGAGGTAATTGTCTTAATTTTCCTTTAATACGAACATATCACAGTGAGAGGGGCGATAATAAAGACACAGTGCACCTCATAGGCTTTATTTAAACGAAATTCATTTTCCTTTCGTGGAAATTTTGCATTTATTCAAAAATTGCATGTTATTGTACTGTTTATATGTATAGACTTAGTCATTTTGCTATGGGTTAATTACCTCAACAGTTACTTATCTTTGACTTGTGTGATTAAAAGGTTACTCATCGTTTTTTGCATGACTGAACCATTACTTAAGTGTGAGGATGTGACTGAACGGTTATTCCGTTAAGTTTCCGTCACATATTTCTGTCTGACTGTCACGAGGAAGTGACGTGACCTAATTTAAAGACGATTCTACCCCCCCTCCTTTTATGTTTATGGATTATAATGTAGTAACGGTTAGGTAACAAAATGTCCAAACTAAAGTAACCATTTGATAACATTTAATTGAAGATAAAACGTCATTTAACAACTTCCCCACAAACATAAGTCACCACCTTTGCAAAAATAAAAATAATACATAAAAAGTCATGTACAAAGTTATATACAAACCAAAATAATACAAAGTTATGTACAAAGTGCCTAAAGAGGGTAGAAGATCATCCCAATTCTTCAGCTGCTTCTAGTTTCATGACATACTCGGAGTTGCCCATGCTTTCTCTCACTTTGGATTGGCATCTTGACACATCGAAAGCTTGGTTGTGCACAAAGTAGTAAGTAAAATAAGCTTAATCTTGACACATCAAAAGTCTCATTGCATTATCTGAAGGAGAAACTCGCATCTTGTTTACTCCATGTAGATCTAAGCATGCTCAACAAAATATAGTGCAAACAATCATGATACTTGTGTTCCCAGAGTTTTCCGTATGTTCTCCCTTTTTTTTCCATTTGGGCACGAGATCTAGAAAAATTTAGGGCAGCTTTCGACAATGTATTGCCGCTTGTGCAAGTATTCTCAGAGCCATATTTTCTACAGTCCTCCGATAGTTTGGTCCCTGCAAACAAATGTAAACAGGTAATATTATCTGTATGTACTATCAAACTGCCAAGTAATAAATACTCATTAATAGAACATGTCCTAGATAGATCACCCACTTACCAGTTTCAACTTGTGTTGATCCATGGACTATGTAGCCTTCCACACCACGAACTATGTCCCTTTAAAAATACTGTTACAATTAAATAACTTAAAGTTAGTAACAACCATATACAAAATCGTACCTAAACAAACTACAACTTACTTTTCCAGCCCGGGTTGATATGTAAATCTTCTTAAGTCTTTGATGATTTTGAATTTCTGACTCATTAGAGGCAACATTATCAGAACCTCCATATATGGAAAACTGCGTGAAGACTGCCTGCATTGTTCAATAAAAACAGAACTCCAGATTCACAAAGCAAAGAGGCTCATCTATACACAAAGCATAAGCATATCCAGATTCACTCAATCTACCTAAATCAAGAACGCCACCCAAAGCAATTTGTCATTAGGAAGCATCAAAACACGATGAATTAAAAGGAACAAAATCGAAACAGTCAAATCGACGAAGAAGCCGATCTCCGGTAGATTTTAATATGCAAACGATCCACAACAAGAACCACGTGGACAGTTATTCTGAAATCATGGTACCATCGACAGAGAGACAAGGTGAATAAGATGCAAACCTGCTGTTCGTCGTGGCTTGTTTCCTGATGACCTCCATTAACGATTCATAGCTCAAAGCAGAAATGGAGGCGCCATCGAAGACGAATCATGGATTTGAAGGATGAATTTAATTAGAACGAACGGGGAGTACTAGAGAAGGAGAAGGGTAGATTAGGAAGTTTAATTTTGAAGAAGGTCACGTGCACAGTACATGCGCAAGTTTAACGGAGATAATTAATGGATGTAATCGTTCAGTCACATTGATATGGGAAAATAATAATAACATATATAATTACCTTATCTGAAGCGATAGAGAAGATGTGGGTTTTTCTATTTTGATCTAAATTAAGAATCATGCTTGTGCCAACAGACAAGCATGACAATACACATTCCCATGATGTAGAACATCACCTTCTGCTCCTTGGTCATGCTGCTGTACTTAGGACCGTTAGAACTTGAAGTTGAGCCTTTTTGAGATGCGTTCCGATGGAGATCCGCCTTGGAGGAGGAAGAATAGGGGCATGGATTTTTCAGGGAGGAGCTTCTCAAGAACGTGGGGTTGCCTGAAGAAGAAGAAGAAGATGATGTAGCTGAGTTCTTGAGAGAGAAACTCCTTGGGAGAGTAAACTTGGATCTGGAGCTCTTCTGCGATATGCTTCGACCCAGTGGATGCCTTGGATCCAGAGCTCTTCCTCTGTACTTGCTGGAAAAATTGGAGCATCAGGATTTAGGATTCGATGCTTACAGTTGTTAAAAGATCAGGAAGCGGAGAGATTCTGAGGAAGTGGGGGAGAAGCACTACCGAAGAGTTTGCTCCTTTATCGAGGAAGAAGATGAATAGTAAACGAATAAGGATATAATAGTGATTTGATAAAAAAAAATATTTTAAAAAAATTAATTAACGAAAAAGAGTAACGACTATTGATGGTATAACTAATTAATCACACTGGAAAAAAGATGTGTAACTATTCAGTCACGCAGAAAAACCAATTAGTCACATTTTAAAACATACGTAATCATTCTGCACAATGGGTAAACATGTGTAACCATTTAAGTAATTAACCCTATTTTTTAATTGACAAAAAAGGGCACGGGTGGATAGGATTGATCGGTTGGACATAAACAAGGATACCATATTGGGAGGAAAAGAAAAAGAGACAACAGTGGGGAGTCCACAATTAGAATGGGTGGGAACTCGGGAGTCCACAATGTATGCAGCTAATAAATATATATATATATATATATATATATATAATTATGGTTGGACCGCCATAATCGAAAACGGACACTCTCACCGGTTTGTGGATTGGTCTGGTTCTGATAACACTTGTCATAAGTGCCTATACCATTCTACTAAACGTTGCATTATATAAATTGAAAAATATTTTTTTAAAAATATATTATATATTTGTTTAAAGTTATAAAAGTATAAATTTTGTTTATTTCATATTTAATATGTTTGTTAGTGTGAATTTTAAATAAAGTTTATTTAATATTGTTCAAAAACCATTGTTAAGTGGATAGGTGGAAACTACCTTTAATGCTCCTAAATGATTTTTCAAAAAGTATACATTTTTTTTTAGAAAAGTAAGTATAGAAAAAAAATATTTTGAAAAATAAGTATACGCGCATACCCGAGTAGCGCGTATTTGCAATGCGCACGCCCGGGTAGCGCGTATTTGCAATACGCGCACCCCAGGGTGACGCATATTCAATAGGCAGCACATATGTATCAATTTTTTTTATTCTTTTAAAAAATACTTTGATAAAGACGACTCGATGTTTAATTAAAAATAAAATTATGTCTCTATTAAAAAAATAAAAAAGTTATAGTAAGTACATATTTTAATTACGATTCAAATGATGAAAAACAATATTCAATTTGGATTTACTGATTGACTGTACGGTCTGCCGTAAGTTGAGATATGAAAATTTTACTTAAAAACTCATAACTCAGACCATGTAGGTCCAAAATCATCACGATTAACGTTATTGTGGTGATTTTGGACTTACATGGTCTAAGTTATGATTTTTTAAGTAAAATTTTCATATTTCAACTTACGGCAGACTGTACATTCAAGCCGTAAATCCAAATTTAATATTTTTGCATCATTTGAATCGTAATTAAAATATCTACTTACTAAAAGTTTTTTAATTGTTTATTAATAGAGACGTAATTTTATTTTTAATTAAACATCAACTCGTGGTTATCAAAATTTTAAAAAAAAAATGATACATATGTGCTACCTATTGAATAGGCGCCACTCTGGGGTGCGCGTATTTGCAATACGCGCTATCCGGACGTGCGCGTATTGCAAAAAAAAATATTTTTTCTATAGTTACTTTTCAAAAAAAAAAATGTATACATTTTACAAATATTCCTCCTAAATGGCTAAATGCAACATTCCCTTCAAACTCCACAAGTGTCTTTTCGACATTACTAAGAGAGAAGAATGTAATGCAGAGAAGATTATCTACTAGATTTCAATTTTAAAAAGTTTGAGATCAGCAGAAATAACACTGGTGCGAGTACAACGGTGCGTTTGTTTGACGGAATTCGGAATTCGGAATACGGAATACGGAATAGGAATTGGGAATACGGAATAGGAGTTAAGAATATGAAGTTGTTTTTTTGGTGGAATTGAATAGAACGGAATAAGGAATTCTGTTGTTTCTTTGGTGGAATTGTGTACGGAATAGGAATGGAATGTGGTAAAATGACATATTTGCCCCTCTTTGTATATGTATAGTATATAATAAAAATAATTTGTATTAATTAATTCTAAAACTTTAAAAAATATTAAAAACGTTTATAAAAAAAAAAATTAAAAACGATTTTTTTTTTTTTTTTTAAAAACCAACTTATTAATTCTATTAAAAAAAAATAAAGAATGTAAAAATGACCACATACATAATACATCTTACAAAATGTTGTTAGTCACCACATACATTACACAAAACGTGGGTTTGTCTTTAATCAAAATTATTTGATAATCAGGAAAACGTTATGAAAAGTAACAAACATCACTAATTACCTTCAAAACATCACTACATAATTTTATGTTATTGTTCTTTTAGTGGAATTGTTATAATTTTATTCTCAAGTACATTCACAGGAGCACATTCACACATTCACAGGAAAATCAATTGTATACTCTTCTCAAGCACATTCACACGAGCTATCTCAAGTATACTCAATTGCTTCAATAAATGTATGTAAACAAACAAAAAATGTGAACATACTAACTATGTATGTATACAGTTGAGAACAAAGAACACATCAGAACCAATAACCAAGAACAACAATAACAACACCACTTTTACCACAACATTACGGTGATTATCAATCAATGACAATACAAAATTGTCAACATCAAACTTCTCAAGGACACCTCAGGCTTACCCAACTCAGGTTCCTCATCTTGATCTTCCAGATCCCCCTCTTCCACAACGACACCATCTTCAAAATCAGAATCCCGACAGAAAACACAATCATAAAATAATAAATCACTACTCAAACACAAATAAGGAAACACAGTAGAAATCAAAATATGAAGCAAAGGCACACATTATCATCATCAATGACAAATTAAAAACAATCACATTAGTTCATGTACTTATTTGATTGATTTGCTAAAGCACTCAAGGCATCACAACAGTATAAAGCCTACGTCTTTATATATGAAGTAATTATAAAAGGATGCAAATTGTACCTTGAGTAAATGTGAAATGTCCTTTACAGACTTGAGTGTATCACGCAAAGAATTCATCAGCTCTTCAGCATGAAGAAAGAATGAAATACAAATGTTTTGGAAGTCAGATCGCATTGATTCATTGAAAGGAAATGCACTTCTAACACAAATATATATGTTTGCAGGAGGAGATGATTGATTCCAGTTGCCAATCATATATTAAATAATAATAACAAGAAGAAAATATGATTTAGAAGTAACAAGTACCGGAATTGCCTCTACTGGACAGATTGTGAGCGGAGAACTCCCTCTCCATTTGATGGGCATAAGCAGACATTGTTGTCTTCTTCAATCTAATCTGCAAAAATTTACCAACAGAGACACCGTCCCTTATATAATACTCAATCTGGGAGTTGTAACTACAGGCATTTGATAGCTTAGTATCAGTACTCTATAGTTGTTCTACATATGAAGCTAGCACAAAGTACTGCTTCATCATTAAGCTTGCTTAGCATTTCTCAAATGTCGAAAAAACGAAACCAAATTCGATCAATGGAGGAAACCCATATAAATTTCAAAGAGTGTAACGTATCAGCACAAAGACCATGAAATCGTCCAAAAATCATATTTTAATGGAGTAGTGTGAATTCATACCTTCAAGCTGCCACTGCAATTGCATCTTCATCAGCATATATCAACAAGAATCAATCTAACCAAATCATTCCGAATCAACCAAATCAATCCGCAACATATAACAACAATAACAATTCAGAAATAACAGCAATAACCGAACCCAGAATCGAATTCTGGGTTCAGAACGAACCCAAAACACGATTCTGGGTTCAGAACGAACCCATAATCGAAATCTGGGTTCAGAACGAATCCAGAATCGTTCTGGGTTCTGTTATGAACCCAGAATCGTTCTGGGTTCGTTATGAACCCAGAATCGTTCTGGGTTCTGCGATTTCAACTGTTTTTCAATTCGAATACCTTTTCTGCTTCCTCCACTGTATCATCACGCTTCGAGTAGAGGCTGATGAGCGAGTTGAGGAGGACAGAATCGAGCTCAAGCCCAGACTCCGCGAGTCTCCGGTGCACGCACTTCCCAAGTCCAAACTCACGGGAACGTATACACGATTTGAGGAGGAGGGAGTAGGTGATAAGGTCGGGGTGGGATCCGCCTCGAGACATGGAGTCCAGGGCCGATACTGCTTCGTGGAGGCGGCCGCCATTGATACGGTTGATGATCAGATGTACATTCAGTCGAATTGAACTTGACGGAGAGGGATATGAAGACGATGCTGCGCAGGGGAACAGCTTCAGAAGACTGCAGGATGGAGTAATGAAGACGATGGAATTTTCGTAAATACGTCAAAAGCAAGAGGGCAATTCAGTCATTTGGGGTCGGAATCCGGATTCCGACCCGTGTGGGCTTAGAGAATCCGAGGTTTTTACCCGGATTCCCTAAGCCCGGACCGCCCGGATTCCCTAAGCCACATAATAGAGAATTCTGTGAAACGAACAAGTTGATATGTATTCCGTAAGCCCAATTCCGGGCCTAATCCACCAAACGAACGGGCCACAAGAGATGTGATTGAGGACTGCAAACTGTTCAACTTTGCTATGTCGGACACAACCTCAGTTCTTCTTGCTTGTATTGTAGATTTTAAAAAAAAAATAGTCACTGTACAAAAAAAACTGAAAAAAGTAAGAATACATACAAAAATATATTTACAAATCGGTATATAAGTGTTAGCGTGGGTAGTGCGTTATATTTGATTTTTACAAAATGCGCTACCCCGGTTAGGGTTAGCTATTTTTTTTCTTCCTTTTTTGATGACTCTATGTTTAATTAAAAATTAAATTATGTATATATTAAAAACATAAAAAAATTAAAGTATGTATATATTTTAGTTGTGATTCAAATTATGCAAAAAATAAATAATAAATTTGGACTTACAGATTGACTGTACGCTTTGCTGTAAGTTGAGATATGAAAATTTATCTTAAAAAAATATAACTCAGACCATGTAAGTTCAAACTCATCACAGTTAACGACATTTGTGGCGGAATTCAATTATCTACCTAGGGTAATGTTTTTGGATTTTTTTGATTAGATATATATTTAATATTTTAACATAACATTGTTTGTCCTATAATTTGACTGAAATGATTAAATGTATTAGGTGATAAATTTTATTATATATTTGCTAAAAAAAATCAAAACAATTATAGTGCGTAGATAATTTAATCATGAATTAAATGACGCTAACTAGTCGTTAAGTTTTCACTTTCATACTTACCGTATAATACGATACATAAAAAAACGATACATATGCATATATATAACCAGTAAAACTACTATGTGAACAGCAAAAGCATCGTATATACATATGTATGTATAGTTTTTTACATATCGTATTATACGGTCGATCTGAAGTAAAAAAATAACGCCTAGTTAGTTTCATTTAATTTGTAATTAAATTATCTACTTACTATACGTTTTTTTAATTTTTTTAATAAATACATAATTTAGTTTTTAATTAAACATTGAGTCATTAAAAAAAAAAAAAAACATAAATTGTATTAACGCTACCCATATATAGCGTTTTACTAAAACGCTACCTTGGGTAGCATTTTTGGGGTAGCGTTTATATACATATTTCTAAATACGTTTTCTGTATACTTACTTTTTCAGAACAAATTGCAAAGTGCCTACTTTTTAAAAGATGACTCTTGTTCTAATTCTGCAGAACTTAACTGACAACATTGTAGATGAATTCTCAATGTGTTTTATAAAGGAATAACTCATATAATCTGTTGGATCACGTTTGCTTTAGTACACCAGGCGTCACTCTTAAAGCGTCCCAAACCTGCAAAAAGGAAAACCTTGGGTGTTCTCGTTTATTTCCTCTTCGAAGCTTAAATTAGATTAGGAGTTTGAGAACAATCACTATACTGTGTGAGGTTGGTAAAATGAATAATAGTAATAAATGAGATACTATTTATTGGAAGAGTTAACCCATTAACCGAGTTAACCTTCTTTACCGTGGTTAAATGTCTTAACCGTGGTTACTCATCATCCTCTTGGGTAACGGAACGGAGTCACGTCATTGGTCAGAGGGATGACAGTCATGTCATGTCCCTTCCCCAAGCGGCGCCTGGATTAATGCCCCTGTCACTTCTCAGACAAGAGAAGGCGGCGCCCTAATAAGATGGAGTGATAAGGGGGCGGCGACTCTTATAATAATAAGGTTTTTCCCTTAGACCTTCTTATGTGAAGCTTTTGGGCCTATCACATGTGATAAGCCTTTTGGCCCATCATCTACCCACCGAGCCAAGTAGGAGCACACTCTTGCTTGGTTGAATGTTTTTCGAGGGCGCCGCCGTTATACTGAAAAAGCCACTTCATGGACCATCCTTTGTAGTCGTCACCTTATTCTTCATGAAGTCACTTTAGTGGTGACCATTCATTGGAGGAGGCGCCCATTCTTCAAGGCGGGAATTTTGACATTCGAGTGGGAAATTCAAATTTAAATTTTTGAGTGGGAAGTTTAAAATTTGTCGAACCGGCACATTTCGAACTGAACCGTGCCTGTTCATCACCCCTGTCACGTCATTATCAATTATGACAGTTTTGATCCAACGGTTAGATTTGCATGATGTTTCAACTTCCTCCATATGACTGTTGGATTGTTTTGGGGGACCACTATAAATAGGCGTGTTCCCTAATTCTTTTCAATATTGGGCAATCCATTCGCTCTAAATTCTCTCTAGAAACCAAGAATCGTCGCTCCCCGAAACCCATAAACCTCGAGAGGCGCTACATCAAAGGAAGGCCTGAGGCATCCCTTGCAAATGATCTTTTCGCTTGAGGCATCAAAGGAAAGCTTGAGTCTTGAGGCCCAAATCCTAAGGAAGGTTATGCATCAAATAAAGGCTTGAGGCCTAAATGATAAGGAAGGTGCCGCATCAAAGGAAAGCTGGAGGTGTCGCTTTGCAAAGGAAGGCGCCACATCAAGAGGATCTCTTAGCTTGAATTAGGGGTGATAAAAAAAAGGCTGGTTGGACCGAATTTCCGAAAAGATCGGCTCGAGACCGGCCTGACTAGGACCAAGACCGACTAGAACCTAGACCGAGTGTGCGAATTTCTTTCTTCAAGGTCGGTCTCGATTTCTGTCTTTTTTCCCAAAAGTCCGACTAGGACCGGCCCGACCTTGAAGAAAACCCTAGAAATTCATGGTGTAACCCTTGAAACACTAATAATTTATGACCTTGAAACATTCAACAACCCTTGGATCGGTTCCATAAGGGAAGTGCGATGGAAGATGAAAAGCGAGCGGGTTCAAGACCAAAAATTCGGTGATGTTTTTGGTCAATTCAATTGATTTTGTTTTAACCAAATATTTTGGTCCAAGACCGAGAGTGGCCCGAGTCAATCAAGACCGACAGAGACGCGTTATTTTGGCCAAAGTCGGTCTCGGTCCTCTAAATGTCAAGACCGAAATATCAGTCTTGGTCCGACCTCCAAGACCGGCCTGACCCGCCCATGATAAGCCCTAGCTTGAATCATAAGGGAGGTGCTGCTCCGCTCAGTTGCGTTCTTCAAAACAAAAGGAAGGCGCACTACTCCACGGTAGGGAAGGCTCGCTTCGCTCCGTTCTACTACACAGGGAAGGAATCTCAAGGCGCCACTCGTATCTCTCCGCTCCGCTACGTTCCAAGGAAATGCTGCTCGCAAGGAGGTGCTTATCACAAAGAAACCTTTTAGTTTATTTCAAAGAATCTTGGCGTCGCTCCCGTTCTGTAAGGAGGACACCTTGAGGCGTCGCTCCCGTTTGGAAGGAGGAAACCGTGGCGCCGCTCACTCCCGCTCATTGAGGGAGGAAACCGACAAAATCCTAAAGCGTTGAGGAGGACTGAGGCGCCCTTCAGTTCCATTGTCAAAATGGATCAAGGCTATTAGAGTATATGGTCAGGAAGCTAAAGTATTTGGGGCTCCATCTGAAGTATAATTTGTTAAGGGTCCTTTATGTAATTACTAGTTTTGGTCTTATATGTAATTTCAGGTTTTGTTACCATCTTAAATAGTAACCACTCATCTCTGTGAATTCAAGTTTGTTTTATGTTGAAATGAAAATCATATTATTATCAATCCATATATTCTAATTCTGTTCTCACTAATGATTGGTTTCGTTTCTACTGATGATTCGTTTCTAAACTACAACATGGTATCAAAGCTTATTCCGTTCATGGGCAAGCTGTGTTTTTTCGATTGATTTGTCTGCTGGAGTTCTATTTTTTTTCTTGTTGTTTCGCTCAGTCTGTTTTCGTTGTTTCGGATTAGGGTTTTTTAATGTGTTTTTGACAATTCTTTCATGTATTGATCTGAATTATGCATTGGTTACTTCTGTTTGTGTGGTCTGTTTTATCCCCTGATGCAGCTGGCTGGCTTAATCCTTGCATTCAGATGGGAGAAACCTGGTGTTTCTCAGTGTTGAACAAATGTTTGTTGTAATACCAACTCTAGTTCTTCTCTCTTTCGGTTTTTTCCACTAGATGCACCTGAAATCGTGGTTACTCTCCTTAACTATCATTATGCCATCTATGCTTAGGCTCATCTAAAGCTTTTCTTTTTTCGGCTCTTTTTCTTCTTTTTTAGTGTTTTTTTTTTTCATTATGCTCTGTTTACCATGGATGATACATCACTTGTGTTTTCAAGTAAGAAAATCTCGTTACTCATTAGAGGCTAGAACTTCCAATCCTGGAAGCAATAGGTCTTACTCACGGTGAGGTTTCAAACTTGAGGCTCACCTCTTTGGAACCATTGTTATCCCACAGTTTATTGTGGATGCCGATGGTAACAATATCAAAAATTCTGAGTACCCCAAGTTTATTCTGCGTGACAATTCCCTTGCATCTTGACTTCTTGCGTTGATTTCTCCTTCGGTTAATAGTGTCTTCTTGGATGTATGACAACATGCTCCATTTGGCAAAAGCTCCATCAAGTGTTCTCATCGTCTTTGACTACATGTATCTTGAGTCTTTACGATCGCCTTAAAATTCGTAAGCTACCTCATCAACCCATGCATGACTATCTCATCGAAATTCAAACAACCTAAGATAACCTAGCTAGTTGTGGTCATCCCATCGAAGAAATTCATGTTGTTGCTGTTATACATGCCAGTCGAAACCCCTATGACATTACATTTGTGTGTTTGGTCCTTCTTGATGTTGAAACAAGGGAACGGGACTTCCTGCTTGACATCACTCCTCATGTTAATATTGTTACTCATTCTGGTATGACCACAGCTGGTTCCTCGTTGACTGGTTTTGTTCATGCTCATGCTGGTGACAAAGTTCATGCCGTGCAGAATAAGTCTATTGATCATGCTGCCAATCATCTCATCTCAACCCAACTTGTGGCAAACCAGCATCCGACACCATCTCCACAATACAATGGGTGTGGTCATGGTCGCGGTCGAAATACTGGTGGCAATAAACCACAGTTTCAACTGTGTGGTAAGATCGGACATCTAGTTCAGCGTTGCTTTCAACATTTTAATATCAATTGGAGTAACTGATACAAATTCTGGCAACTCTGCTGGTGGCAATATGAGTGTAAACTTTTGTGTTAACACTTGGTCTGATCATAATGGCCTCTAAATGTGGCACATGTCCCTTCTCCTCAACAAGTTAACCCTAATACCACGGTTAATCCATATTCAGCACCACAACAATTTTATCAGAACCAACCTATGCATATTACTCTACTAGCACCACATCATTACACTCATTCTGGTGGTTCTACACCCATGTCTGCTTACATTGCATATCCAGGTCCTGCACAACAATCCTATATTCAAAAAACACATGGAATGCCTTCATATGATGTCGGTCAACCTGGACATCCTGCAGCTAGACTCCCGTTGATTTGAGTTTCAACTCCTGCACCAGCACCTTCAGCTTTTATGAACCAGCAAGTTCATGTAGCACACCTGCCCTCCTCGTCATTTGTTTAGTCTGTTATTTCTTACCCAGACTCTGGTGCCACAAAACATCTCACTCACACTGCATCTGCAGCCGACACGGTTCCTTTTAATGGACCAGGTAAGGTGACAGTATGTAACGGGCCCTTTCTTGAGATTTCAGGTATTAGTAACTCTATCATTCATACACCAAATAGATCTCTAATGTTGAACAATATTCTGTATGCTCTGAATGTCACTAAAAATAGTGTTTATGTTTCGCAGTTCACCCAGGATAACCAAGTCTATTAAGAATTTCACCCCTCTCAGTGTGTGATTCGAGATTCCTCATCGCATCAGGTGTTGTTGTGTGGTGTTGAATGTGATGGTCTTTACTTCATTGACCTTGCCAAAATTGAGTGTGTATTACCTTTTTTGTCTTTGTCTAGTTCAAATAAGAGAACTAGGATAGTATCTGATGTTAATTGTCTTGCAACTCATCGCGTTTTAGAGTCTAATGTGTTGCATATGAGGTTAGGTCATCCCTCCTCACAACTGTTGTCTCTCATTTTAAGATTGAATAAAATTTCTATTTCAAATTCAAATGAAGATTGTGTTGCTTGTGCCATAAAAAAGAGTAAAAAACACCATTTTCATACAACAACATCTACGTATGCCTCTCCTCTTCAACTTGTTGAGGTGGACCTTTGGGGTCCTGCTCCTTACCTGTCCAATGGAAAAATGTATTATATGAGTATTTTTTATGTTCATAGCAGGTATATGTGGATATATTTCCTTCGGACCAAGTGTGAGGCCACCAAAACGTTTGTTGACTTTCACAAAGCTGCTGAAAAATAATTTGGTCTCCCTCTTAAAGTTGTCCAAATAGATGGAGGAACTGAGTTTAAAACTCTGTCTCCATACCTACTGCAGCTTGGCATTCAGCATAAGATAACCTACCCTCATACATTTGAGCAGAATGGCATTGTTGAAAGAAAACATCGTCACATAGTTGAGTTTGGGCTTACTCTCATGGCGCAAGCCTACATGACATTACATTACTGGAGTGATGCATTTTTTACTGTTGTGTTCCTTCTAAATAAGCCCCCTACTCGTGTTTTAAATGACATTTCTTCGTATGAACGTTTGTTTAAAATGCAGCCCGGTTATATGTTTCTCTGTGTGTTTGGATGTCTCTGTTTTCCTCATCTCTGCGCCTACAACACACACAAACTTGCCTTCCGTGTGTCTTTCTTGGACATTGCTCTTCATATCATAGCTATAGCTGCTTAGATGCAACTGGTAATATATATATTTCTCGGCATGTCACTTTTCATGAATCTATATTTCCCTTTACAAATAAGTCAGGTCTCTTTCATACCTCAGTGGCTGTGAAGAACACGGTAACCTCTCTACCTTTTTTCTTATCATTTGAATCTTCTCTTCTGATTGATGCAGGTAACTTAGTCCAGCAATCCCCTGATTCCCAGCAAGTCTTGATTCTAGTTCAGCACTTTAAGTCTGTGCCACCATTTCAATCAGATTGTACTCATCCATCATTCTCCCCTGCATCAGTACCGAATTCAGCTCCTGCTGGTGTTTCTCCCTCTCTCCTCACACCATATGTGGTCAGGTATGTTCCTCCTAACTCATCCCGTTCAGTTCCTAATTCCGGTCTTGTTCCTCTCTGTGTCTCTACTGATCAAGAACCTACTCAGTCACATACTCAGCATATCAGCAGTCCTGCTCCTATTGGTTCATTACCAGCCTCAACCATTCGGTATATACCCCTAAGCTCCAATGATTCAACCTTAGTTGCTCAACCTCAGCCTACTGCTCCTCACCTTCCCTCTCACCTCACGCAAACATTTTCCAAGATCAAGTCTCATCAGGCCTTGACAACGTCATCATCCTCAGCCCCCATGGACATAATCATAGAACCCACGAACATCAATGAAGCTATGGCACATTTCTACTGGGTTTCTGCTGTAAGAGCTGAACTAGATTCCCTTGCTATCAACAAAACCCGGTCCCTGGTTCATCTTCCTCATGGGCGACACCCTATAAGTTGTAAGTGGTTTTTTAAAGTATAAAAAACTGATGGCTTTGTGGATCGCTTCAAGGCAAGACTCGTAGCTCGTGGTTTCTCTCATAAACTCATATTCGACTTTCATGACACTTTCAGTCCGGTTGTGAAACCACAAACCATGCATATTATCCTCACTATTGCATTAACACATCACTGGAATCTTCGAAAAATATATATAAACAATTTCTTCCTTCATGGAGAGTTCCTTGAGGAAGTATACATGACACAACCCCCGGGCTTCTAGCACTAGGACACCAATGGACCTGATTTTGTCTGTCAGCTTCACAAAGCAATCTATGGGCTCAAATAGGCACCTCGTGCTTGGTTCCAGCAATTGAAGTGTTTTTTACTTAATTTCCTGTTATTTACTGTTTCCAATTCAGATAGTTGTTTTTTCTTAAGTTTTTTGACCTAGTCTATATGCTTCTCCTTGTTTATGTAGATGACATTGTCATAACAAGGAGCTCAGATGAGATTATAGGTGATATTATTTCTCAGCTCAACAAAGAATTTCAGCTTAAGGATCTTAGTGTCCCCAATCACTTCCTTGGATTGGAATTTCATCGCACTTCCGACTAACTCCTTTTGGAGCAAAAAAAATAGTACATCAGTGATCTCCTTGCAAAAACTGGTCTAACTAAGTCTGACCCATTTTCCACACCGATGATTGGTAAGTACATGACAAAGTCATGTATGATCATTGATCAAAAAACAATTCTCATGGTGTACTCTACAAAATTACTGTTGGGGCACTTAAACACATTTGTATTACTCGTCCAGATATCCATTTTGTTGTAAATAGGTTAGTCAATTTATGCAAAATCCTCACTTAGCTCACTCGAAAGTTGTGGTTCGAATTCTTCGCTATCTAAAGGGTTTTATTGATCATGGATTAATGTTTAAGATTGATACCTCTGTTATGTCCAATGATGTTGTTTTAGTCTCTTATTGAGATGCAGATTGGCGTGGTGATGCCTCGAATTGTCGATCTACTTATGGTCACTATCTTCTTGGTGTCCTCAATCACTTCCTTGGAATGGAAGTTCATCGCACTTCCGACTAACTCCTTTTGGGGCAAACAAAGTATATCAGTGATTTCCTTGCAATAACTGGTCTAACTAAGTCTGGCCCACTTTCCAAACCGATGACTGGTAAGTGCATGACAAAGTCAGGTATGATCATTGATCAAAAAACAATTCTCATGGTCTACTCTACAAAAGTACTATTGGAGCACTTCAACACATTTGTATTACTCGTCAGATATCCATTTTGCTGTAAATAGGCTAAGTCAATTTCTGCAAAATCCTCACTTAGCTCACTGGAAAGTTGTGGTTCGAATTCTTCGCTATCTAAAGGGTTTTATTGATCATGGATTAATGTTTAAGATTGATACCTCTGTTATGTCCAATGATGCTGTTTTAGTATCTTATTGTGATGCAGATTGGGGTGGTGATGCCTCGGATTGTCGATTTATTGATGGTCACTATCTTCTGCTTAATGGTTTCCCCGTGGTTTGGAGCTCAAAGAAGCAACCTGTGGTGGCTAGATCATCTGCGGAAGCTGAATAACAAGCCATTAACAATGTTGTTTGCGAAGTCATCTGGGTTACCTCATTATTGACAGAGTTAAACATTAACCTCTCCACTACACCCACAATTTGGATTGACAACAATAGTGTGGTGTCTCTTTCTGAAAATCCAGTTCAACACTGCAAGATGAAGCATGTTAAAATAGATATGTGTTTTTTCACGAAAAAGTGGTTGTCGGGCAGGTTCTTATCAACTTTGTTCCAGTCGTGGAACAACTTGCAGGTTCTTATTAATTAAAAACCCTCACGGAGAATCAGTCTATCCCATTCCGTAAAAGGCTTGGTATCACTTCCATTCAAGAGCTCAACACGGTGGATGACTACCTTAATGATCGCTCCATATCTGATGGTGTTTCCAACCCAACCAGTAATCAGCTAGGTCTCCAAAGCTAAGTCTTTTATTCTATATACTCGCATTTCTTTATTCAAGGTTGATTGGCAACTCCTGGTCTCAACATGTGGATAGATGATGCTCGCAGCAGTAGTTGGTTGACTCCTTGAATATTCATGTGGTCAGTACACCTGTTTTAGACAGAAATATTGTGATTTGCCTCAACAACATTTTTTTTGTTCAGTCTTTAACTGACTGAGATCCCCTTATCATTACCTTACCAATTGTGCGATCTATTGCTATTCAAAATTATAACGTAGTCAGCTGTGGCTAGTGTCTGAAAACAAAGTGTTTGTTAATCACACTCTTGAGGACTAAAAGATGAAGGCTCAAACCTTCCAACCACAGTAGACGGCATAGGGTGTGGTTTGAATCCCAAAACTGAGTGTTTGATTGTTTCAGGAGACAACCTTTAAGTTACTCCATGATCACACTCTTGAGGACATAAAGATGAAGGAAAAACCTTCCAATCACACTGGTAAGAAACAGGCTCAAACATCTTTGTCAAGATCAACCGAACTGCATCTTCAATTTATTGCGTCAAGCAAATATTTTTCGATTATCAAACAATCAGCTGGTATATATATTGTTGACTCACTTGCTTAAAGATTTATGAACGCATCATATTATATGTTGGCAATTGTTTATTCTCCTCATAACAGGTCTATCTGCTACTTAATGTATGTCACTCAGTCAGCTGCTATGTAGAATTATGTCTTTATACATGTTGCAGACCCAGATTATTCAAACCGAACTTGATGGGGGAATATTAGAGTATATGGTCAGGAAGCAAAAGTATTTGGGGCTCCATCGAATTATAATTGGTTCAGGCTCCTTTATGTAATTACTAGTTTTGGTATTTCATGTAATTTCAGGTTTTGTTACCATCTTAAATAGTAGACACTCATCTCTGTGAATTCAAGCTAGATTTTGTTGAAATGAAAATCATATTCTTATCAATCCAGAGGTTCCTATTATGATTCTCTTTAATGATTGGTTTCGTTTCTAAATTTCAATAGAAGTGTTACTCTCAACTCCGCACTCAAGGAGGACCGACGTGCCACTCCCGTTTTCAACTTTGAAAAGAAAAAAGGACATGGAAAGGAACGCCAGTAAGGTCTACATCCCTCTTCCCCCATTAGATCCCAAGCCAAATGTTCTTACTCCTGAAAATTTTGTCTCATGGGTGGAGTTATCGGCCTTGAGCGACATCGATTGTCCGCGATAGCCATCCCCGACAACTATGAGGGTGGTACCCCACATCCAATTTGTAGGCTTTCCCAAGGCAAAGCCGTGATCTATCTGGCTCATATAGAAGCGGGACTTCAATATCCTTCTTGCGAACTCTTGAAGGAGCTTTGCCAATATATGGTATTGCTCCTACTCAATTAACGCCCAACATCTTGCGAGTGTGGGTGGGCTTTTGAGTCCAATGCTTCGCCTGGGGTTAGACGTATTTCCTTTCTTTTTTCGATCCATATATCGGCTTCAGTCAAACACTTTTTATCTTTTTCAAACTCGTTTCCTTGTCTTTAAATACTAGAATGTGCGTCGTTTAGGATGGACCAATTGGTCCTAGGATTCCAAATATCCCTTAGTCACCGGTTTTAAGACCACCAATTTCAATTGCAAATCGAAGTATTTTTTTTTCTTTAAAGGTGGCATCGTCTAGCCTCTTACCATTCCTAAAATGATCATGCCCCTTTATTTTCTGAATATTCCGACGACGATAAAAAGTCGTTGGAATCCACATACTTAGACCATATCGATAGGATTTCTCCTCTTGTGTCCCGCAACATTTCTGAGGTGTCGCTAGTAAATGCAAGGATTAAGTCCACGACTGAAGTCCGTCCACCTGATTGGGTATTTGCCTTAACCCTTCTTATTTTCTATAGGTAGGTATTCTTGATTACCTGTTTGATGTCCCTGATTCTGAATCTGCGCAGGCAACAACCGGAGTAGTCTATGCAGATGAGGAACCTCATGGGATGAAAGAGAAAAGGAAGGAAGGATGCTTCAAGAAGAAAACGATGCAACCCTTGGACCCCATGGCGGGGTTGCCCATGTTTTTGGACGATGAGACCAACGGTGTCATTACGGACTATCTTTATGCACTTTACATGAATGATGGGGTGTATTGTTGAATATCTTCTATATTGGCAACGAAGCGGTACAGGTATCCCATCTTGTATGAGGACTGGCACTCTTATTACTGGAAGAATACATTTACTTACGGTTTGTGGCCTCTAGGTAATAATAAGGTGGTGCCCAAGGAAAAGGCGAGGCTGACCTTCACTATTGAAGACTCCGTGAAGGACATAGAACAGTCTCCACCCGATGATTCCCCAACTTCAACGTCCTTCAAGGTATCGTCGCCTTTGGGTCCTTATGAGGGTGCATGCTTTAACATGCGGGACCACGTTTATAAGGAACCGGTCCAGGCACAAAGAAGGGAACCTTGGGAACCCTGTCAACGCCTCAAGGGGAAAAGTTGATGATGGGTCAGAACCTTTTTTATTTTGACCTTTCCCTGCAATTTCTGAGTGGAATCGTTCCAACGGGGGAGCTACGCCATTTGCACTACTATCCTTAGTGGGTCGAAGGCGTGGTAGGACGCCTCCTGACCACTTTAGCAGCTGTAAGTACATCTTCGTTTTTCCTCAAGTTTTCTAAGTGTAGATATTTCAACGAATTTTAACCTTCATTATTTTTGCAGGTCGACGCCTCTGAAAGAGAGATTGGAGTCTTGGTCGTGAACCTCATGCACAAGTGTTCTCCTCTCAAAGAAGAGGCCTCTAAGGCGAGCCAACCAACTGACCTTGAGAAGGAAAACAATCTTCTCAAGGAGTATCTGGAGGAGTGACGCCTCAAGGAGGATGCAATCGAGAAGTATCAGTTCGCCATGAAAAAGGCATCTAAGATGCCGAGGGAGTCGGCCGCTACCCAAAAGGCTGCCAAATCATTTGAGGAAGATGCTCGCGCTGCTGAAAAGCGAGCGGCGATGTTTCCCAAGGAGAATAATGCGGCGCTCATAAAGTAGGAAGAGATGGTCAGAAGGCAAGAGGAGTTGGAGAAGGAATTGACTGTTGTCAAATCACAAGCATCGACCGTCGTGGAGTTTTACAAGATGACTCCCAAATTTGCCAAGACATACGAAAGGCACGGCATGGACCAACTTATAAAGATATATATTAACCTGGTCAAGCAAATCAAGGGTGTTCAGCCGGACTTCTCGGTTGAGCAAGTTAAAGGGTTTCAAGCCTTCCTGAGGTGGCAAAAGTATCAAGAGAAGACCAAGAAAGCCTACTAGAAGTCGGCGACGCTCAGAGCTCAAGAGCCTGAACTAGAGAAATTTGAGGCATCCAAGGCGAAGAATGGGTCCAACAAGGAAGATTCTGAGGCGACGCCTTAGATTAGATCTCTTATTTTGCTTTTCGTTACCTTTGTAAATCCTTTAGTCATAGTTTCATAGAGGCGTCCATAAATCCAGACTTTTGTAGTGGAATCTCTTTTTTTCAATAGAAACTCCTATAGTTATTCGATCGAAGGTGACGCTTACATCTATATAAACTTTTCAAATTTCCGTGTACTTAGAAATTTTTCAGCTCATATGGATTTTGTTGGATCAAAGGTGACGCTCTAACCATATAAACTGTCAAACTTTTGAATATGTAAATTGGCGACGCCTAAAAGTAATGCATATTCACTTTAGTTTCAACCATTAAGTTTTTAGAATATCCTTTAGGGGCGGCGCACAAGATATAATCCAATATATAGGGGAAACGACACCTGAAAGATGTTTCATTAATATGGTTGTTTATCAATTGGCGACCCCACCTTATTATCGAGAGTTTAGACTTTTGAAATGTATGTTATCGTCTCAACTTCCATACTTTGAAAATTTTACTTTGCAAAGATGTTGTTTGGCGGCGCGTGTAATTAACGGCCTTGATTTCCTGACTCAAGTTTCAAACCATTAAGCCTCAAGGAGTTAACTAAGGTAGTGCCCCGATACATGAGGTGAATAAATATGTAATTTCATTCTGAACATAAGATTTTCACATTAAAGAAGTTTAAAAATACATGAGGGAGGCACCTATGCAAAGAACGTTTTCAAATGTTTAGCATTGAAAGTGTTCTTCATTTTCTTCACAACCATGTCTCCAGGCACGTAGGCGTTGGGGTAAGGAATGACGACGAACTTGTATGGTTCTTTAATTTAGGGGATAGTTTGTTCATTCTATCCAACTGTGATAATTCATTTCTCCTACATAACCTCTCCGCCACATAGAATTGGCGAGAGCATACTCACCTATTATAGTATCGAGTTGTGTCTAATCACATACTTGATTGGATTTTTTCTGAAGCCCGTCTTTTGGCTTCCACCAAATCAAGGTCGACAAGTCGTTGCTCATCATTCAGCGCAGTCTTGAAATGCTTAATCCTATTTTTCGAAACAACTATCTATGTGCAAGTGGCCGCTTCTGAGACATATACCAAACCAAATGGAGTTTCTCCCGTAACCATTTTAGGCGTTGTTCGTACAACCTAGGGAACATTTTCAAGTTCTTTGGTTCATTTCCCTCCTAAGGCGTCGAGTTTTTTCTTCAATCCGTTTAGGATAATTTTGTTGGCTGCTTCCACTTGTCCATTTGTTTGGACATATTTAACTAATGCATGTCGATGCTCAATTTTTTACTCTTCACAAAATCAGCGAAACCCCTTTCCCGCAAATTGAGGATCAATGTCACTAACCAACACGCTAGGTATTCCATATCTGGATATGAAATAGGATTTGAAAATTTTAATCACTTGGAATTTCGTAGTTGACGTCAATGCCTTTGCCTCAATCCATTTTGGGAAATAGTCGATGACTACGATGTTGTAACTCTTTTGTTTTGATTTAAGGAAAGAGCCAACCAAATCAATTTCCCATTGTACAAATGATCAGGCGACGCATATCGGAGTCAATTCTGATGATGGATGACCAATTTGCGGAGTGTAATTTTGGCATGCTTCACATTTTTGTACCAAAATTATAGCCTCCTGACTCATTGTAGGCCAATAGTAGCCTTGATTCAAGGCTTTCCTGATAATTGACTTTGCTCCTTCATGTTATGGTATGTACCCTTTATGCAACTCTCTAAGGATGGTGGTAATCTCAGGAAGAGCGACACACCTAAGGAAGGGTTCCGAGAACCCCTTTTTATAGAGTACCCCATCTATGAAAGTATAATTTGGTGTTAGACATTTGACTCTTTTTGCCTCAGCTTTATATTGAGGTCGCCCGATTCCCATTTCTAGGTACTCTTTGATGGGCGTTGCCCAATCAGTTACTTTGTCTATGTTTAAACAATAGAATGAGCTTCCTCTTCCGACATGAATCTCCCCCTCTTTTCCTTCCTTCTCTAGAAACAATACCTATAGAGAACACAAAGGGAACCATGATTCCATTTTGTAAATGGACACCCTTGCTGAATCTGTGTTTATACATTACGGAGAAGAATACGGTGAGAAGGGTGTCATAAAAAAATTGAAGAAGTTGGGACAGGTACTAGAGAGATAAACTCATAACAATGGAAGTCACTGAGACCATAAACATCGTCACTCCCAAGGAACCTTGCGAATTGAATATTGAAACAAGTTTGAGTCATGATCAAAGAACTCGGATGATCTATTTAGTAAAAGAGTACCCGGAGATCTTCGCCTGGTAATATGTTGATATGCCAGTCCTTGATTCGTCAATCGTGGAGCACGTTCTGTCACTAGACACTGAGAACTTACGACCCAATAGACAACACCTGAGGAGACAAAATCCTGAGCTAATCCTTAAGATTAAGGAAGAGATCATCGAGCAAATCGTCGTCGGATTCTTAGAAGTTTGCAAATATTCTGAATGGGTGGCAAACATTGTTCTAGTACCCAAGAAGGACAGTCGCATCCGCGTATGAGTCGACCATCGAGATCTTAACCAAGTTAATCGGAAGGATAATTTCCCTCTGCCACATATTGACATGTTGATCGACAACACATCACGTCATACGATGTTCTTGTTTATGGACGAGTTCTCAGGATACAACAAGATCAAGATGTCTGAGGCGGGTAAGTCAAAAACCGCATTCATCACGATGTGGGACACATTTTGTTACAGAGTTACGCCTTTCGGTTTAAAAAAGGCATGGCAAACCTACCAAAGGGCGATGGTGACCCTGTTCCACGACATGATGCACAAACAGGTTGAGATGTACGTAGATGATATGATCGCAAAGTCTCAAGAAGTTCAAGATCACTTGATCAATTTGCGCATGCTATTTGAAAGGCTCAAGAAGTATAAGTTGCTTTTAAACCCGACCATATGCAATTTTGGAGCCAAATCAGGCAAATTATTGGGCTTCATAGTCAGTGAGAAAAGAATTGAGGTAGACACTAACAAAGTCAAGGCGATACAGGAGCTACGCCCACATCAACCATCAATGAGGTCTAAAGCCTATTAGGCACCTTGATTTACATTGCGTGTTTCATCGCAAATATGCCAACCAAGTGTCAACCTCTATTTTGCCTCTTGCGTAAGAACACTCGGGTAATCTGGGATGAAGAATGCCAGAACGCCATAGATTCCATCAAAACTTACTTGAATAGCCCACCAATCTTGGTCCTGCCAACTTCAGGACGACCGATTATTATGTATTTAACAGTATTCCAAGACTCGTTGGGATGCATGTTAGGGCAACTTGATGTGACAGGAAAGAACGAACATGCCATATACTACTTGAGCAAGTTCACAGAGGGTGAAGCAAAGTACCAGGAGGTGGAGAGGACATGTAGCGCACTTGTGTGGGTAATACAGCGACTTCGCCAGTATACGTTGTAATACACCATATGTTTATATTCATAAATGGATCCCGTTAGATACCTCTTAGAGAAACTAGCATGGAAATCAAACGTCGCCAAATGGTAGGTTCAACTATATGAGTATGTCATGAAGTTCGTACCCTGAGTTTCGGTAAAGGGACAAGCAATTGTCGATCACTTGATCAAATCCAAATTCCCAAACTAGGAGATCATGCAAGTAGAAGAAGAAGGGATGCCGAAGGGAAATTGAAAGATGTACTTCGACGGGGCTGTGAATTTAGTCAGAGGGGGTATCGGGGTAGTGCTCATCTCACCAAAAGAGCAACACTTTCCAGTGGCAACCAAGGTCACCTTCCACTACACCAACAACATCGCAGAATACGAGGCATCTGTTCTCGGCATGCGCGTTGCACTACATCTTAAAGTGAAGAAATTAGAAGTGTTCAGAGAATCCATGTTAATCATCCTCCAAACGAAAGGGGAATGGAAAACTAGGGATGCCAAACTCCATCCATATCTCAAGCATGTCGAGGATATAGTTGCAAAATTTGAAGATATCCCTCTCACTCATATGTTGAGAAACAAGAACCAATTTGCTGATGCACTGGCAGCGCTCGCATCAATGAGTAAAATCTCCCTGGGAAACCAATACTGCAAGTGTAGATCAAGATCGATGAGCTTCCAGCCTATTGTTGTACAGTCAAAGAGTCAGACGGTCAGTCATGGTTCACTGACATAAAATAAATACCTGGAGCCCAGAGAGTTCCCACAAAGTGCCACAAGAAATGACCGGAAGGTCGTACAAAGAATGCCTTGCAATTATTTTCTCAGTGGTCTGACGTTGTACAAAAGATCATTTGGTGATACCCTTTTGAAATGCATGAATGCAGAAGAAGTTGAGCTTCTGATGGATGATATTAATGAAGATTGTTGTGGCCCTCACATGAGCGGGTGAATGCTGTCGAAAATGATAATAAGACTTGCATACTTTTGGTTCACCATGATAGCTAACTATGTAAGACATGTCCAGCATTATCACCTCTGTCATGTATACGCAGACCAAATCCATGCGCCAACGCATGAGCTTTATCCCATGACTTCCCCATGTTCTTTCTCAATGTGGAGCATCGATGTAATCAAGATGGTTTCTCCAAAGGCGTCCAATGGTCATCAATTCATATTGGCGGCGATCGATTACTTCACCAAGTGGGTATAGGTAATCACCCTGGCGTTAGTAACGGCAAAGGTCGTCGAACGTTTCATTATGCAGGACATCATCGCACGTTGTGAGGTGACTAAGTCAATCATCACCAAAAATGCCAAAAATCTTAAAAATAATTTGGTTGATGGGTTGTGTGACCAATTTTAGATCAAGCATAGAAACTCATCTCCATATCGCCCACAAATGAATTGCGCAGTGGAAGCAGCAAATAAGAACATCAAGAAGATCACAGAAATGATGATTGTCAACTATAAGGAGTGGCACGACAAGCTGTCTTGGGCACTCATGGCATACATGACCTCAATACATACATCAACAGGGGCAACCCTATTCTCCCTTGTTTAAAGGACCACAGCCGTGTTGCCAATTGAAGTAGAAATCATGTCAGCTAAGATCCTCGTTGAGGCATAGATGGACGAGTCTGCGGCCCATCATGTTGTGCCACGAGCAATTGTACCAGCAACGCATGACTCATGCATTTAACAAACAGGTGTGCCCAAGAGAATTACAAGCAAACAATCTAATTCTCAGAAAAATCATTCCACTCATTCCAGACTCTTGAGGCAAGTTTGTGCCTAAATATGAAAGGTCTTATATCATCAAAGAGAATTTCACCGGAGGAGCCATGATCATCACCGACATAGATGACCAAGAACTCCCCAATCCGGTCAATATGGAGGCATTCAGAAAATACTATCCTTAAAGAGCTTGTAACCAAAAAGTGAACCTCAAAAAGTGAGAGAAACTTCTCGCTAAATCGAAAACTCAAAAGGGCAGTTTAGGTAAAATTTAGGGAAGATGGGCATGATTAAAAATCCCTAAAAGGGCGATCATGGCAAAATGATAGTAATCAAATCTCTTCTAGGTTGAAAACCCGAAAGGGCGGCCTAGGCAAAAATTAAGGGAACTGAGAGGTGCGGTAAAAACAATTACTGTAGCAAATGGAAATAAAATCGAGATATTATTTGAAAAATAAAACTCAAAAGTGGACGACATTGTTTCTCCCACAGTAGCAATGAAAAGAAGTTGTGATTGGAATTACTCTGACTTGCCTCGACCAACTCGCATGGATACACCTTGTACAAGATTAAATCATGTGTATCCTTTATGGTCTGAAAGGCTTGTTTCAAATAGAATTTCCATTTCAAAAACATAATTTGAAGGGATCTCAACCACCCATAACCAACTAAAAGAGAGCTTTAAAAATCCCTACATATTGTTTTAAAACGTGTTTATTCATGACAAAGAGAAAGTTGGAGAAACATGTATTACCTCATGTTTGAGAATATCCCCATGGCAGGTGGACGTAACATGAATGGCTTTAGGGAACTCTATCAAGAAGAACTCCAAGGTCGATTAGTGAGAAAACAGGTCGAGAAGTCCGCTCTAGCAATCGAACGTCTTGACAAGGGTTTCAAGCTCTATAGTAAGTTAGAAATTGACAAACGAGGTATTCCGGTGTTCAGCCTTCGTAAACCATCCCCAACAACCAGGCGTTGTAGGTGTCTAGTTTCTTGAAATTTCAAATGGACGATAGGGGTCTTTAGGTGCTCAACCTCGGCAAGTCATCATCGGCGACCACTACATGTATATGTCCAACTTCTGGAATTACAAACTGATAAGCGGGGTCTTTAGGTGCTCAACTTCCGCAATTAATCTTAGACGAGCAAGACCTGTAGGTGTCCAGCTTTTTGGAGTCATAAACCGACAAACGAGGTATTCAGGTGCTCATGCTATGTAGGTCATCCCCAAAGAACAGGACCAAAAGGTGTCCAGCTTCTGGAAGTTACTAGCCGAAGAGCGGGGTCTATAGGTGCTCAGACTCCGTAAATCATCATTAACAATCGAACTTGTAGATGTCCAACTTCCGAGAGTTACAAGCTGACGAGCGGGGTCTTTAGGTACTCAACATACGCAAGTCATCCTCGACAACCAGGACCTATAGGTGTACAGTTTCTGGGAGTCACAAGTTGAGGAACATTTAGACGCTCAGCCTCCGTAAATCATTATCAATAATTGGGGCACGTAGATGTCCAACTTCCGAGAGTTACAAGCCGACAAGTGGAGTCTTTACGTGTTCAACCTCGCAAGTCATTCTCAACGACCAGCTGATGAACAGAGTCTTTAGGTGCTCAGCCTCCGTAAATCATTATGAACGATCATGACCTATAGGTGTAGCTTCCTAAAAATGTACGATAATATTTATCTACTAAGTAAATAATAACTCGAGGGGATGCAAAATCAGTTGTTTGTCTTTGAACACGACACTCATGAGATCACTTCCATGAGCACATGTTCAAAGAGGGACAACGGTAAACACATGGTTTTAGCTAGGGGTCAAATACCGTTACGCGAGAAACTAAGCCTAGAAAAATCGAGATAAAAACAAAAAAATATATTATTAATAGGAAAATATAAAAAATTATATTTTTCATCTTAGGTTTACTAAGAGGTAAATTTTTGTTTTAAAAAAATAACTAAATTATATATATATATAGCCTTCCCATCCATTTGCTCCACTTGCTTTGCCTTATCCTACATTAAAATAATATTATTAATCTCTCTATAAATAGCAAGTAAAGTGAGGGTAGCAAGTAAAGTGAGGGGTGTCAAAACGGGAATGGGTTGACCCATGGGTCATGTCAGCTTTGAGTCGTGCCACGGACCGTTCGACCTAAACATGACTTGTGTACTCGTATGAGTCAGTTTTTGAAACTCAAACTTGAGTCACGAGTTGGACCCGTCAGGAATAGTACGGCTTAGGTCAGACTGACCCGTTCGACCGACCTCCACGACCAAACATGTTTTCAGCCCATTCATTCCAAAATGCTGCGTTTCGAAAATTCCACATGGTGAATTAGCAAAGAATAAGCTAACAAAAACATGAAAGAATATATTAAGATTTCTAAACATAATGAAGTAAGCGACTACTTTTTAACGAAGACAAGAATAAACTAACATTGCTGCATCATTTCCACGAAGATTATTACAGTACTTCAAGAAGAACCTCAAGCGCAAAAAAAAGAGGATTTTGAGTCTTGATACTACAGAAAAGCTTCTTATATATCAAATTCTGCAAACATGCTTAATTCAAAACAAAGAAGATATAGAACGTTGATTTAATCGCGTCAACGCCCTAAGAACACGCGAGGCGCACTAAGATGACGAGTGGTGCCCAAACGACCTAAGAGGCCGTGAGGCGCCCTTAGAGGACGAGAGGTGCCCAAACGCCCTTAGAGGACAAGTGACACCCAAACGTCATTGGACGACTCGCCAATGGTTGACACGCCATGAATTGACGCCTTCGGTCAGATCGCCTGTGAATAGCTCGCCATTGGTCGGAGCGCCTTAAGCGGCACGCCTTTGGTCTGTTCGCCATCAATCGGAGGGCTCGCAAATAGGCGGCGCGCAATGATATGACTCGCCTTTGGTCGGAGTGCCATTGGACGACTCACAAATAGTCGGCGCACCATGAGATGACGCCTTCGGTCGGAGCGCATTTAATTGGTGTGCCTTTGGTCGGAACGCCTTTAATCGTCTCGTCATTGGTCGGAACACCTTTAATTGGTGCGCCTCTGGTCGGAACGCATTTAATCGGCTCGCCATTGGTCGAAACGCATTTAATCGGCGCGCCATTGGTCAGACCACATTTAATCCTCTCGCCTTTAATCGAAACGCCTAAAATCGACTAAGGGACAGAAAGGGCAATGCATATATGGTCACTTAATGGCACAAAGCACAAGATGTCACAAAGTACAAGATGGAACAAGACACAATGCAGTATTGATAGTACTGACCCGAAAAATCTGAATGATAGTGACTGTCTTAGGACAAAGAGTTACCATAGTTTATGGTGTCAGACTCACAAAGAACTGTCTATGGTAAGAATCTGACCATGGGCTCAAGTTAAGTATCTCTATAAATACTTCACTCCCCTTTCATTAAAGGGGACTAATTTTTCATACATGCCTCTCCATGCTCTCCAACACAAACCTCCTACTAACTTGATCATCGGATGGAAAACCACGGACAAAACCATGGGTTTCCTTCTTGCAGGTCGCCGGAGCAGCACCCGGAGCTAAAGCGCGAAAAATTGTGATCCAACATCTGGCGTCGTGTGTGGGAACGTGACAACAAGTCATGTTGTCACCTAATACTCGAGAGATACCCTCTCTCCTCGACTCGCTCTCGACACTCGGACGACAATGGTTCTTCCCCCTGGCCTAATGACCAACGAGGAAATCGAGGAGTTTGTCGCTCAGCAAGCTACGCCATGTCCGGCATAGGCTACGCTGTCGCACGACCCGCTCTCTCTCTCTCTCACCCGGCGCAGGCAACTCCTCGCCCAGCTTCCTCTCGACACTGGGACGACAATGGCTCTTCCCCCTGGCCTAATAACTAACGAGAAAATCGAGGAGCTTGTCCCTCATCAAGCAACGCCCTGTCTTTCACAGGCTACGCTCTCGCCCAGAGCCTTCAAAGCCTCGCCCGTCCAAGATATCGCTCTTGCCCGACGCAGGCAACTCCTCGCCCAGCTCGCTCTCGGCACTGGGACGACAATGGCTCTTCCCCCTGGCCTAATGATCGTAGAGGAAATTGAGGAGATTGTCGCTCAGCCAGCTACGCCCTGTCCGTCATACGCTATCCTCTCGTCCGACGCAGGCAACGCCGCACCTGGCCTAGACCTCACTCGCCCGACGTAGCAACGCCTCATCCTCGACAACCAGGACCTATAGGTGTACAGTTTCTGGGAGTCACAAGTTGATGAACATTTAGACGCTCAACCTCTGTAAGTCATTATCAATAATTGGGGCCTGTAGATGTCCAACTTCCGAGAGTTACAAGCCGACAAGTGGAGTCTTTACGTGTTCAACCTCGCAAGTCATTCTCAACGACCAGCTGATGAACAGAGTCTTTAGGTGCTCAGCCTCCGTAAATCATTATGAACGATCATGACCTATAGGTGTAGCTTCCTAAAAATGTACGATAATATTTATCTACTAAGTAAATAATAACTCGAGGGGATGCAAAATCAGTTGTTTGTCTTTGAACACGACACTCATGAGATCACTTCCATGAGCACATGTTCAAAGAGGGACAACGGTAAACACATGGTTTTAGCTAGGGGTCAAATACCGTTACGCGAGAAACTAAGCCTAGAAAAATCGAGATAAAAACAAAAAAATATATTATTAATAGGAAAATATAAAAAATTATATTTTTCATCTTAGGTTTACTAAGAGGTAAATTTTTGTTTTAAAAAAATAACTAAATTATATATATATATAGCCTTCCCATCCATTTGCTCCACTTGCTTTGCCTTATCCTACATTAAAATAATATTATTAATCTCTCTATAAATAGCAAGTAAAGTGAGGGTAGCAAGTAAAGTGAGGGGTGTCAAAACGGGAATGGGTTGACCCATTGGTCATGTCAGCTTTGAGTCGTGTCACGGACCGTTCGGCCTAAACATGACTCGTGTACTCGTATGAGTCAGTTTTTGAAACTCAAACTTGAGTCACGAGTTGGACCCGTCAGGAATAGTACGGCTTAGGTCAGACTGACCCGTTCGACCGACCTCCACGACCAAACATGTTTTCAGCCCATTCATTCCAAAATGCTGCGTTTCGAAAATTCCACATGGTGAATTAGCAAAGAATAAGCTAACAAAAACATGAAAGAATATATTAAGATTTCTAAACATAATTAAGTAACGACTACTGTTTAACGAAGACATGAATAAACTAAGATTGCTGCATCATTTCCACGCAGATTATTACAGTACTTCAAGAAGAACCTCAAGCGCAAAAAAAAAAGGATTTTGAGTCTTGATACTGCAGAAAAGCTTCTTATAAATCAAATTCTGCAAACATGCTTAATTCAAAACAAAGAAGATATAGAACGTTGATTTAATCGTTGATATAGAACGTTGATTTAATCGCGTCAACGCCCTAAGAACACGCGAGGCGCACTAAGATGACGAGTGGTGCCCAAACGACCTAAGAGGCCGTGAGGCGCCCTTAGAGGACGAGCGGTGCCCAAACGCCCTTAGAGGACTAGTGACACCCAAACGTCATTGGACGGCTCGCCAATGGTTGACACGCGATGAATTGACGCCTTCGGTCGGATCGCATGTGAATAGCTCGCCATTGGTCGGAGCGCCTTAAGCGGCGCGCCTTTGGTCAGTTCTCCATCAATCGGACGGCTCGCAAATAGGCGGCGCGCAATGAGAGGACTCGCCTTTGGTCGGAGTGTCATTGGACGACTCACAAATAGTCGGCGCGCCATGAGATGACGCCTTCGGTCGGAGCGCATTTAATTGGTGTGCCTTTGGTCGGAACGCCTTTAATCGTCTCGTCATTGGTCGGAACACCTTTAATTGGTGCGCCTCTGGTCGGAACGCATTTAATCGGCGCGCCATTGGTCAGACCACATTTAATCCTCTCGCCTTTAATCGAAACGCCTAAAATCGACTAAGGGACAGAAAGGGCAATGCATATATGGTCACTTAATGGCACAAAGCACAAGATGTCACAAAGTACAAGATGGAACAAGACACAATGCAGTATTGATAGTACTGACCCAAAAAATCTGAATGATTGTGACTGTGTTAGGATAAAGAGTTACCATAGTTTATGGTGTCAGACTCACAAAGAACTGTCTATGGTAAGAATCTGACCATGGGCTCAAGTTAAGTATCTCTATAAATACTTCACTCCCCTTTCATTAAAGGGGACTAATTTTTCATACATGCCTCTCCATGCTCTCCAACACAAACCTCCTACTAACTTGATCATCGGATGGAAAACCACGGACAAAACCATGGGTTTCCTTCTTGCAGGTCGCCGGAGCAGCACCCGGAGCTAAAGCGCGAAAAATTGTGATCCAACATCTGGCGTCGTGTGTGGGAACGTGATAACAAGTCATGTTGTCACCTAATACTCGAGAGATACCCTCTCTCCTCGACTCGCTCTCGACACTCGGACGACAATGGTTCTTCCCCCTGGCCTAATGACCAACAAGGAAATCGAGGAGTTTGTCGCTCAGCAAGCTACGCCATGTCCGGCATAGGCTACGCTCTCGCACGACCCGCTCTCTCTCTCTCTCACCCGGCGCAGGCAACTCCTCGCCCAGCTTCCTCTCGACACTGGGACGACAATGGCTCTTCCCCCTGGCCTAATAACTAACGAGAAAATCGAGGAGCTTGTCCCTCATCAAGCAACACCCTGTATTTCACAGGCTACGCTCTCGCCCAGAGCCTTCAAAGCCTCGCCCGTCCAAGATATCGCTCTTGCCCGACGCAGGCAACTCCTCGCCCAGCTCGCTCTCGGCACTGGGACGACAATGGCTCTTCCCCCTGGCCTAATGATCGTAGAGGAAATTGAGGAGATTATCGCTCAGCCAGCTACACCCTGTCCGTCATACGCTATCCTCTCGTCCGACGCAGGCAACGCCGCACCTGGCCTAGACCTCACTCGCCCGACGTAGCAACGCCTCATCCTCGACAACCAGGACCTATAGGTGTACAGTTTCTGGGAGTCACAAGTTGATGAACATTTAGACGCTTAGCCTCTGTAAGTCATTATCAATAATTGGGGCCTGTAGATGTCCAACTTCCGAGAGTTACAAGCCGACAAGTGGAGTCTTTACGTGTTCAACCTCGCAAGTCATTCTTAACGACCAGCTGATGAACAGGGTCTTTAGGTGCTCAGCCTCCGTAAATCATTATGAACGATCATGACCTATAGGTGTAGCTTCCTAAAAATGTACGATAATATTTATCTACTAAGTAAATAATAACTCGAGGGGATGCAAAATCAGTTGTTTGTCTTTGAACACGACACTCATGAGATCACTTCCATGAGCACATGTTCAAAGAGGGACAACGGTAAACACATGGTTTTAGCTAGGGGTCAAATACCGTTACGCGAGAAACTAAGCCTAGAAAAATCGAGATAAAAACAAAAAAATATATTATTAATAGGAAAATATAAAAAATTATATTTTTCATCTTAGGTTTACTAAGAGGTAAATTTTTGTTTTAAAAAAATAACTAAATTATATATATATATAGCCTTCCCATCCATTTGCTCCACTTGCTTTGCCTTATCCTACATTAAAATAATATTATTAATCTCTCTATAAATAGCAAGTAAAGTGAGGGTAGCAAGTAAAGTGAGGGGTGTCAAAACGGGAATGGGTTGACCCATTGGTCATGTCAGCTTTGAGTCGTGTCACGGACCGTTCGACCTAAACATGACTCGTGTACTCGTATGAGTCAGTTTTTGAAACTCAAACTTGAGTCACGAGTTGGACCCGTCAGGAATAGTACGGCTTAGGTCAGACTGACCCGTTCGACCGACCTCCACGACCAAACATGTTTTCAGCCCATTCATTCCAAAATGCTGCGTTTCGAAAATTCCACATGGTGAATTAGCAAAGAATAAGCTAACAAAAACATGAAAGAATATATTAAGATTTCTAAACATAATGAAGTAAGCGACTACTGTTTAACGAAGACATGAATAAACTAAGATTGCTGCATCATTTCCACGCAGATTATTACAGTACTTCAAGAAGAACCTCAAGCGCAAAAAAAAAAAAGGATTTTGAGTCTTGATACTGCAGAAAAGCTTCTTATAAATCAAATTCTGCAAACATGCTTAATTCAAAACAAAGAAGATATAGAACGTTGATTTAATCGTTGATATAGAACGTTGATTTAATCGCGTCAACGCCCTAAGAACACGCGAGGCGCACTAAGATGACGAGTGGTGCCCAAACGACCTAAGAGGCCGTGAGGCGCCCTTAGAGGACGAGCGGTGCCCAAACGCCCTTAGAGGACAAGTGACACCCAAACGTCATTGGACGGCTCGCCAATGGTTGACACGCCATGAATTGACGCCTTCGGTCGGATCGCATGTGAATAGCTCGCCATTGGTCGGAGCGCCTTAAGCGGCGCGCCTTTGGTCAGTTCTCCATCAATCGGAGGGCTCGCAAATAGGCGGCGCGCAATGAGAGGACTCGCCTTTGGTCGGAGTGTCATTGGACGACTCACAAATAGTCGGCGCGCCATGAGATGACGCCTTCGGTCGGAGCGCATTTAATTGGTGTGCCTTTGGTCGGAACGCCTTTAATCGTCTCGTCATTGGTCGGAACACCTTTAATTGGTGCGCCTCTGGTCGGAACGCATTTAATCGGCGCGCCATTGGTCAGACCACATTTAATCCTCTCGCCTTTAATCGAAACGCCTAAAATCGACTAAGGGACACAAAGGGCAATGCATATATGGTCACTTAATGGCACAAAGCACAAGATGTCACAAAGTACAAGATGGAACAAGACACAATGCAGTATTGATAGTACTGACCCGAAAAATCTGAATGATAGTGACTGTGTTAGGATAAAGAGTTACCATAGTTTATGGTGTCAGACTCACAAAGAACTGTCTATGGTAAGAATCTGACCATGGGCTCAAGTTAAGTATCTCTATAAATACTTCACTCCCCTTTCATTAAAGGGGACTAATTTTTCATACATGCCTCTCCATGCTCTCCAACACAAACCTCCTACTAACTTGATCATCGGATGGAAAACCACGGACAAAACCATGGGTTTCCTTCTTGCAGGTCGCCGGAGCAGCACCCGGAGCTAAAGCGCGAAAAATTGTGATCCAACATCTGGCGTCGTGTGTGGGAACGTGACAACAAGTCATGTTGTCACCTAATACTCGAGAGATACCCTCTCTCCTCGACTCGTTCTCGACACTGGGACGACAATGGTTCTTCCCCCTGGCCTAATGACCAACGAGGAAATCGAGGAGTTTGTCGCTCAGCAAGCTACGCCATGTCCGGCATAGGCTACGCTCTCGCACGACCCGCTTTCTCTCTCTCTCACCCGGCGCAGGCAACTCCTCGCCCAGCTTCCTCTCGACACTTGGACGACAATGGCTCTTCCCCCTGGCCTAATAACTAACGAGAAAATCGAGGAGCTTGTCCCTCATCAAGCAACGCCCTGTCTTTCACAGGCTACGCTCTCGCCCAGAGCCTTCAAAGCCTCGCCCGTCCAAGATATCGCTCTTGCCCGACGCAGGCAACTCCTCGCCCAGCACGCTCTCGGCACTGGGACGACAATGGCTCTTCCCCCTGGCCTAATGATCGTAGAGGAAATTGAGGAGATTGTCGCTCAGCCAGCTACGCCCTGTCCGTCATACGCTATCCTCTCGTCCGACGCAGGCAACGCCGCACCTGGCCTAGACCTCACTCGCCCGACGTAGCAACGCCTCATCCTCGACAACCAGGACCTATAGGTGTACAGTTTCTGGGAGTCACAAGTTGATGAACATTTAGACGCTCAGCCTCTGTAAGTCATTATCAATAATTGGGGCATGTAGATGTCCAACTTCCGAGAGTTACAAGCCGACAAGTGGAGTCTTTACGTGTTCAACCTCGCAAGTCATTCTCAACGACCAGCTGATGAACAGAGTCTTTAGGTGCTCAGCCTCCGTAAATCATTATGAACGATCATGACCTATAGGTGTAGCTTCCTAAAAATGTACGATAATATTTATCTACTAAGTAAATAATAACTCGAGGGGATGCAAAATCAGTTGTTTGTCTTTGAACACGACACTCATGAGATCACTTCCATGAGCACATGTTCAAAGAGGGACAACGGTAAACACATGGTTTTTAGCTAGGGGTCAAATACCGTTACGCGAGAAACTAAGCCTAGAAAAATCGAGATAAAAACAAAAAAATATATTATTAATAGGAAAATATAAAAAATTATATTTTTCATCTTAGGTTTACTAAGAGGTAAATTTTTGTTTTAAAAAAATAACTAAATTATATATATATATAGCCTTCCCATCCATTTGCTCCACTTGCTTTGCCTTATCCTACATTAAAATAATATTATTAATCTCTCTATAAATAGCAAGTAAAGTGAGGGTAGCAAGTAAAGTGAGGGGTGTCAAAACGGGAATGGGTTGACCCATTGGTCATGTCAGCTTTGAGTCGTGTCACGGACCGTTCGGCCTAAACATGACTCGTGTACTCGTATGAGTCAGTTTTTGAAACTCAAACTTGAGTCACGAGTTGGACCCGTCAGGAATAGTACGGCTTAGGTCAGACTGACCCGTTCGACCGACCTCCACGACCAAACATGTTTTCAGCCCATTCATTCCAAAATGCTGCGTTTCGAAAATTCCACATGGTGAATTAGCAAAGAATAAGCTAACAAAAACATGAAAGAATATATTAAGATTTCTAAACATAATTAAGTAACGACTACTGTTTAACGAAGACATGAATAAACTAAGATTGCTGCATCATTTCCACGCAGATTATTACAGTACTTCAAGAAGAACCTCAAGCGCAAAAAAAAAAGGATTTTGAGTCTTGATACTGCAGAAAAGCTTCTTATAAATCAAATTCTGCAAACATGCTTAATTCAAAACAAAGAAGATATAGAACGTTGATATAGAACGTTGATTTAATCGCGTCAACGCCCTAAGAACACGCGAGGCGCACTAAGATGACGAGTGGTGCCCAAACGACCTAAGAGGCCGTGAGGCGCCCTTAGAGGACGAGCGGTGCCCAAACGCCCTTAGAGGACAAGTGACACCCAAACGTCATTGGACGGCTCGCCAATGGTTGACACGCCATGAATTGACGCCTTCGGTCGGATCGCATGTGAATAGCTCGCCATTGGTCGGAGCGCCTTAAGCGGCGCGCCTTTGGTCAGTTCGCCATCAATCGGAGGGCTCGCAAATAGGCGGCGCGCAATGAGAGGACTCGCCTTTGGTCGGAGTGTCATTGGACGACTCACAAATAGTCGGCGCGCCATGAGATGACGCTTCGGTCGGAGCGCATTTAATTGGTGTGCCTTTGGTCGGAACGCCTTTAATCGTCTCGTCATTGGTCGGAACACCTTTAATTGGTGCGCCTCTGGTCGGAACGCATTTAATCGGCGCGCCATTGGTCAGACCACATTTAATCCTCTCGCCTTTAATCGAAACGCCTAAAATCGACTAAGGGACAGAAAGGGCAATGCATATATGGTCACTTAATGGCACAAAGCACAAGATGTCACAAAGTACAAGATGGAACAAGACACAATGCAGTATTGATAGCACTGACCCGAAAAATCTGAATGATAGTGACTGTGTTAGGATAAAGAGTTACCATAGTTTATGGTGTCAGACTCACAAAGAACTGTCTATGGTAAGAATCTGACCATGGGCTCAAGTTAAGTATCTCTATAAATACTTCACTCCCCTTTCATTAAAGGGGACTAATTTTTCATACATGCCTCTCCATGCTCTCCAACACAAACCTCCTACTAACTTGATCATCGGATGGAAAACCACGGACAAAACCATGGGTTTCCTTCTTGCAGGTCGCCGGAGCAGCACCCGGAGCTAAAGCGCGAAAAATTATGATCCAACATCTGGCGTCGTGTGTGGGAACGTGACAACAAGTCATGTTATCACCTAATACTCGAGAGATACCCTCTCTCCTCGACTCGCTCTCGACACTCGGACGACAATGGTTCTTCCCCCTGGCCTAATGACCAACGAGGAAATCGAGGAGTTTGTCGCTCAGCAAGCTACGCCATGTCCGGCATAGGCTACGCTCTCGCACGCCCCGCTCTCTCTCTCTTTCACCCGGCGCAGGCAACTCCTCGCCTAGCTTCCTCTCGACACTGGGACGACAATGGCTCTTCCCCCTGGCCTAATAACTAACGAGAAAATCGAGGAGCTTGTCCCTCATCAAGCAACGCCCTGTCTGTCACAGGCTACGCTCTCGCCCGGAGCCTTCAAAGCCCGAGGAGCTTGTCCCTCATCAAGCAACGCCCTATCTGTCACAGGCTACGCTCTCGCCCATCCAAGATATCGCTCTTGCCCGACGCAGGCAACTCCTTGCCCAGCTCGCTCTTGGCACTGGGACGACAATGGCTCTTCCCCTGGCCTAATGATCGTAGAGGAAATTGAGGAGATTGTCGCTCAGCAAGCTACGCCCTGTCCATCATACGCTATCCTCTCGTCCGACGCAGGCAACGCCGCACCTGGCCTAGACCTCACTCGCCCGACGTAGGCAATGCCTCGCCCGTCCCACGACACGCTCTCGCCCCACCCAGGCTTCGCTCTGATCAACACCTAAACGGTTGTCGCGCCTAAAAAGGTTAGCACCTAAATGACCCTCGCAACTAAAAGGTCATCCATGCCTAAAATGCCCTCGCCCGTAAAAGTTCATAAACACCATCAAGGACCTCGCGCATAAAAGGTCAACGCCTAAAAGGCTCTCGCGCCTAAAAGTTCATCAACACCTAAACGACCCTTACGCCTAAAAGTCCAATGCCTAAAAGGTCCTAGTGCCTGAAAGTTCATCCACACCTAAAAGGTCAACGCATAAAAGACCCTCGCGCCTAAAAGTTCATCAACACCTAAAAGGTCAATGCCTAAAAGGCCCTCACGCCTAAAAGTATCGGTCTCCTAAAAGTCCTCCGTCGCGTTCAGAGTCTCTAAAGGGCGCCTCATAAACGAATTCACATCATGTAATGAATAAGTGACGCCTTTATACGAGAGATGCGTGAATGAACCTAAAAGGAGCAACACTCGTATTTGGCTCGGGGGGCTGATGTTGGATATCATGCGTTAACGCCCTAAAAAGACGCGAGTCGCCTTAAGAGGACGAGCGACGTCCAAACGCCCTAAGAGTTCGCAAGGCTCCCTTAGAGGACGAACAATGCCCAAACGCCCTTAGAGATCGTGAGACACCCTAAAAGAACGAGCAGCGCTCAAACACCATTGGACGGCTCGCCAATGGTCGGCACGCCATGAGATGGCGTGTTCGGTCAGAGCGCATTTAGACGGCTCGCAATTAGTTGGAGCGCCTTAGGGTGGCGCACCTTTGGCCTGCTCGCCAATAGTCGGCGCACCATGTGATGACGCATTCGGTCGGAGCGCATTTAATCGGTGCGCCTTTGGACGGAACGCATTTACTCGGCTCGCCATTGGTCGGAACGTCTTTAATTGGCGTGCTTTTGGTCGGAATGCCTTTAATCGACTAGCCATTGCTCGGAATGCATTTAATTGGAGCGTCATTGGTCGGAACGCTTTTAATTAGCTCGCCTTTAATCGGAATGCCTAAAATTTACTAGGGGACAAAAAGGACAATACATGGTCACTTGATGGCACAAAGCACAAGATGGCACAAAGTATAAGATGGCACAAGATACAATGCAGTATTAATTGTACGGAATCGGAAAATCCGAATGATAGTGACCGTGTCAATATAAAACGTTACCAAAGTTTATGGTGTCAGTCTCACAAAGGACTGACTATGGTAAGAATCTAACCATGGACTCAGGTTAAGTATCTCTATAAATACTTCATTCCCCCTTTATTTGGAGGAGACTGATTTTTCATGCATGCCTCTCCATGCTCTCCAAAACAAATAAAAAACTGTATTTAATATTGGGGATAAAAAATATTGGCGATTAGCGAACTCGGTTGCTCGTACGGTATCAAATCTCTGGATAACCTAGGTATAACTCTCTCGAACTTAATATTGTATTTTATTTCCTAATGTGAATAAAATTTATCGTATTGATATTATGTGTTAATAGTTATATTTCGTATAAGAATTATAGTCGGTTTTAAGTTCGGTATAACCTTTGCATCATTTGATGCATTTGTGAAAGTTATGGGGGTTTCAATCCAAACATATATATATATATATATATATAAACTGATTCAGGCCAGTCCCAAACTTTGATGAACGTTATAACTTGGTACTTGGAGTTTCGGGTCATTCTAGGACTTTATCGAGTCTTATAAACCAAATAAGAAAAGTTTAGGGTCATTTCTGCAAATTCTAAAAAAATGTTTTCAGTTCTGTTATCATTTTAAAATAATTACATTTCGCTCCCTGAAGTTTTCTGGACTCATTACAACTTTCAAAAGTGTTACAATTTAGTTCAACGCGGTTTATATCTTCAAAATCATTTGCATACGTTTGACGCATTTTAAAATGACTCCAAACTTAAACCACTCTTTTCGAGAACGAATAGCTTTATTCTCCTCTTGTTCATTTATTTTAAATTAACCCGTAAAAAAATATTTGTACGTAGTTTATTTAATTTAAAGAAAGTGCATCTAATCTCTTTGGTCAAGTAAGATTAAAACGGTTGGCAAAAAAAAAGTAAGATCAAAACAGGAAATTCTAGTAAATTTGTAGAAAAATAAAATTAAAAAAGAAAACTAAAGTACTGAAAGGGCAGATTATGGGCTCGTGAACTCTTCATACGTAGTGAAACCCCCGAACTCGATTATCTGCACATAGACCTTTCCAAGCCCTAGGATGTTAACACAATGTACCCTAGGTAAATTTTAGGATTCCGATTAGCCATTAATTAATTGGTGGCGACTCATTTATTTTTTCAGTCTGGTTGATGACCCCGCTCGACCGGACCCGCCACTCGCCAAGACCCGACATTATTCAAGGGAAAGTCAGATACGACGTCCGGCAATTTCAATATATTTTTTCTTTATATAAATATATATATATATATATATAACACCATATTATATATTTATTTGTTTTTAGATATTTAAATATACTTTCTTTTTTATACTTTTTCTTTATTTGTATTTTTTAAGGGTAAATAACTCTTAATGAACTCGTATGTTTACTTATTGTTGTTAAATATTTGGAACTGCTTCGTGAACCCTTAAATTATAAGTTGTTAAATGCACTCTTAATTGTTAGTTCGTTTTATTCCGTTAAACATTGTTGTTGTTGTTTTATCAAAATGACAATTTTCCCCTCATTTTCAATCTAAAACTGCAGATTTTAGTTCAAATTCAACTCAAAGGGCAGATTTCGGTTCGAATTCAACTCAAATATACATTTAAATTTGGGTGAATTCGACCCAAAAATTGCAAATGTGTGTTGATTTCAATTCCAGATCTACCTTTAGGAGTTAACTTTGAGTCCAAATATGCACGTGTTTTGTTCGAATTCAACCTAAAAATGCATATTTGGGTTGAATTGATTTCATGTTGATATAATGATGAATAGAATATTAAAATTGTCATTTTGACATATTTAACAACAACAAAATAGATGAAATAGTAATAGAGTACAAATATCATATTTAAATATATAAATCTAAATAGGGTAAAATACGAGTTTCCCCCAAAAGTTTGAGCAAAATTTAATATTTCCCCTTAAAGTTTGAAATTTGAAATTTTAGTCGTAATGTTTGGACACCATAAAAAATTCCCCAATATCGTCAATTATCCGTTAATTTCATACGGACTTGTTGACATGTGCGAGTCACGTGGTAAATTTACATTCTAAGTTCACGAATTTTCCATATGTGGCTTCCATTCCTACCTCATGATCAATTTCCCTCTGAAACCAACACCCAAGACTGGTAAGAAAACAGAACATTTCATCTTCTCCTTGCGTCTGAAACTCACGCCAGCCTTCCTTCGCCTTTCAGCTGCGTCGTGTCAGTGCTTCGCCTTCCAGTGCTTCGTCTTCCAGCTGTTGCGTTCCAAAGAACCAAGGTACGTTCAAATTTTGTGTTTTATCTTCGAATTTTGTGGTTGGTCTGTCGTAATCCAGTTATGAAGTATAAGGTTTAGGTTTCCTTGTTCCAGTTACAGTGCAGAGTCACGACCTTGTTCCTTTTCATGTTGTTGTTTCAGATTTTGACATGTGGATTGCTATTCGGTAGGAGTCGGCGTGGACAAGTATGGATTTTTCCAACTTTGCGAGGGTTCTTCTCTTTTACCGACAAGTATCGATTTTTTCAACTTTTAGAGTACTGATTCTGAAGGCTCGAACCGTAAATGTGTAGAAGAGTGTGATTGTGTTGTTGTCTGCTGTGATGTTGTTCCATTTACAGGTGTATCAAATAGGTTATATGCCCCTCAAAGTATGCCTAGTTACACTCCACACATTTTACGGGGGAAATTTGATATAGTCGATGAGAAAAAGATCTACATTGGTCAGAAATATGTTAGACCAAGGTGGTCGATCCCATTTCTATTGTCAGACTTGTCGAACCATTTAACACTTGTTCAGCAATATTTAAGTGGGGATCAAATTTTCTACTTACCCCTCTTTATGGACATTAATAAGGATTTAATGAGGATTTCTACGGAGGAGGATGTGGTCGACTTAAAGGGTTACCAGGATGACATGGAGTCCATTGTACTATTTATATACGACAGTGAGGTTGTTGTTCCTATTGGGATGATCTTTGATGATTGGGAAGGAGATCCCATCTTGATCAAAGAGATGCAGGATCCCAATGCAGAAGGTAATAAGCTCTATCATTTCAATAGGGACTATGAGGATCGCATGCAACAGCACAGGGGTCAACATGATCCAATTAACATTTCGGATGATGAGGATGTAGTTAGCACAACATCTCAAAGGCAGCCCACAGCCGAAAAAACTCAACCCAAATATGAAGAACAACCTTAACCCCAATAGGAGCAATCTTCCCCCCATAAAGAGCAACCATCCCCCCATGATGTCATGGAAGGTTATTACTGAGGACATCATGAAGAGCTTCAATATAGAGGTCAATCACTACAAGATTAAGCTTGCCCATAAGAAAGCATTGGAAAAGTTACATGGAGTGTCAGCCAAAAAATTTGAGAGATTTCGAGATTATGCCTAGGCATTATTGAATTCAACCCTGGGTCCACTGCGGTGATTGCTGTTGACGAGATTGGGACATCCTTGACACCCGTTTTTCATAGATTTTATGTATCCTTCAAGGCAGCGCAAAAGGGCTTTCTTTGGGGGGGTGGACCTTTTATCTGCCTTAACGGACGGGGGACAGTTATTGTGTGTTGTCAAACGAGAGGTGAACAACCAATTGTTTCCCATCTCTTTTGCATGGGTTTAAGTTGAGACAATGGCTTCGTGGGTGTGGTTCTTAGGTGTATTAGTTGTCGATGTAGGTGCCGACTCGAAGTGGACAATAATGTTATACATACAAAAGGTACGTAGTTATTTTGGTTTTTTGTCTTTCCACATATTGTTTGGGTGATAATGTTCTTTTGGTTTTATTTTGGCAGGGTTTGATGCCTGCAATTGAGGAAGTTTTCGAAGGGTCGGAGCATCGGTCATGTGTTAGGCATATATGAGGCAACATGCAATCCAAGCAATGGAGAGGAAAAGTTATTAAAGACTGCTTGTGGGGAGCAGCGTCTAGCTATAGCGTGACTTGGCACAACCACTAGATGAATCAGCTCAAAGCGGTTAACCTGGCCGCATATGAGTACCTAATGGATATCCCAGTCCAGATATGGACTCTGTCACATTCCCAATAGTTCTCCAAGACGGATCTTATAGTCAGCAACATTGTCGAGAGTTTCAACGCAAGATTCGTTGACTGCGAGACAAGCCAATTATTACTTTGTTGGAACAACTAAGATGGATATTTATGTTAGAGTTTGCAGACTGGAGGGACAAGGGGAAGGGTTTGCACATAGGGTATGTCCAACGATTAAAAGGAAGTTGGACAAGGTTGCGCTAAAGGCAAAGGACCATATTTTAGGACATCGGCCTAGGAATCTATGAAACTAAGAACCCACATGGTGGAACTTGTATTGTAAACTTGAGGGAGTGGAGTTGCAGTTGTGGTATGTGGCAGCTTTTCGGAATACCTTGTCCATATTTGTATGCGGCAATCTTACATCATCGTTCCGACGTGTTGGATTATGTATCTCCTTACTACCTCAAGAAGTCGTATTTGAAGACATACGAGGATATCATCCATCTTATTCCAGGTATATGTTGTTGTATATGTTGTATATGTCGTTCTGATGTGTTGATGTATATGTTGTATATGTCGTGTTGATGTGTTGGATTATTGAACATATATGTTATGTTATATTTTGATGTGTTGATATGCTAAAGATTATATGATGTTGTTATGTTTTGGGAGTGCTTATGTTCCGTTTATGGCCATATATGTTGTCACAATTGGTGCTGACAAGTGGGTGCCAGGTACGGCTTGGACCTTAAACCCATTGGAATTTAGGAATGCACTAGGTCGACCGAAGAAGAAAGGGACTGCGTCAAGCTGGAAATCCAATGCGGGCAAACTAATAAAAACGGGGAATCTCCAACATTGTGGAAAATGCAAGCAAGTCAGGCATAATGCTAGATCATGCGGAAAGGGGAAAACAAAGAAAAGAAAAAAGAGGCTCCAACAAGAAGAGCAAAGACAATGAACCGGGGCTCCTCCATCAACACAAGATAGTGCACTGAGTCAACCAACCATGTCTAGGAAAGGAAAGGAAAGGAAAATATATAAATATAGGAAATCCGTCACATTTTGTGGTATTGTGTGTCATACGGAAATAGGACTTGCAACATGTTTAATATGGGCATATGTAGGGTGCCGGTCCGACGAAAGCTCTGGGTAAGGTCTTCAACTCCAGATTATGCAAAATGCAAAGTTGACACAGATGTATAGAGTGAAAGATGGACAATTTCATCATTTCTCACCTTCAAATTACCACGTGACCCGCACATGTCAACAAATCCGTCTGAAATTAACGGATAATTGACGGTAAGGGAGAATTTTTTATGTTGTCCAAACATTATGACTAAAATTTCAAATTTCAAACTTTAAGAGGTAATATTAAATTTTGCTCAAATTTCAGGGGAAAACTCGTATTTTACCCATACAAATAATAATATAAACATACATTATGCTTATTTATTTGTAAATATGTTAGTACACAAATCACAGTCCAACCATTTGACAATTTTTTTCAAAAAGTAGGCACTATGCAAAAAACAAATTAGAAAAGTAAGTACACCAAAAAGAATATTTAGAAATCTTTATATAAGTGCTACCGTGGGTAGCGTTTTTTACAAAATGCGATAACCCGAGTAGCATTTTTGTGGGTACATTGATTTTAGTGTGTACATACACGTATATATAGTTTTTTATGTATCGTATTATACGGTCAATCTGAAATTCAAAAATTAATGTCTAATTAGTATCATTTATGTCGTAATTAAATCATCTAGACACTGTAAGTTTTTTTATTTTATTTGAGTAAGTATATAATTAAATTTCTCCCCTAATGCATCATTTAGTCAAATTATAGCACAAACGATGTTATGTTAAAAAAATTAAATACATATTGAATCAAAAGAAATTAGAGTTGGTAGATAATTGAATTTCGGCATAAATGTCGTTAGTCGTGTTGAGTTTGGACTTATAGAGTCTGAGCTATATTTTTTTAAGTCAAATTTATATATATATATTTCGAAATATTTTTTGAATATAAGCACCTAAATATATATATATATATATATATATATATTGAATATACTTACTTTTCTAATAAAAAAAATTGCATCGTACCTATTTTTTTAAGAAATAAAATCACCATTTGACGCAAACATATAATTTAACTTCTTTCATTTTCTTCCTCTCTTTATCCTTTTCTCTCCTTTTTTTTGGCCAACAAAAATTGTTCATTCATGAACTATGGAGCCTAGGCTCGCCAACAAGAGAATCCGCTACAAGTAAATCAGAAAGAGCGGGTGGGGGTGATGAAACTCAATCCGAAGGACACACCCGAAGCCTAGCGTGGTTAGTCACCCAATCCGCACATTCATTAGCGGATCTAGGGATAGCCACCCACCTCACAACATTCATGTAACTAACCATGGATTTAACATTCTCGACAATCAGGGACGAAGCCAGGAATTTAAGTCAGTGGGGCAATAATTAATATAAGAGCAAATAGTTAAAATTAAAAAATTTCAGAGGGTGCAAATGTAAGAATTTTTAGGACTAAATTGACACAAATTCAAAAGTTCAGGGGGAATTGACACAAATCCAAAAGTTGAGTGCCCCCCTCACCCCTACGTGGCTCCGTCCCTGTCGACAATAGAATTAATCCTCCACAAAAACGTGCTACCTCGGATGTGATTAATAACCACTTCCGAGTCCGACTCAAAAATGACATTCTTGCTTTTCTCTCCTTCGCTTTCATTTCTTCTTCTTTCAATATAGTGTTAGTGAGGTCGAGTTTGTTGCTACTGTGAATTCTACCATTTCTTTTCTGTGGTCACGGAAGATTCTCATTTTTAATAGTCACGTGGGTTGAATTAATAATGGATAGCTACCTATAATATGAGACAACAACGAGCCAACTGTCGGAAGCCTACGATACATAGACACATTATTTGGTCTTGTTTCTAACTTTTACTTGACAATAAAACATAATAGTGCATTATTATATGAAGCAAAAAAAAATGAGGTAGGTGAATATATACTACCAGTAGCATTGATTTTACGTAGGTGGGGTAAATAAATATTGAGACTCGAGTTTCGTCAAATTTGAATCCAATTATATAGAAAGAAATAAAAATTCTTAATTCAAAAAAACGTGCGAGTCAGTGATAGATATTGATTGACAAATTCCAAATTCAAACAATAGCAAGTAGGCAGTCATTTTCAATCAAACTGTTCCGAGACACAAAATATCTTTTTTTTTTAAATAAAATTAAAAAAATTGGACCCCTATACTAATATATGTATTTATTTTTCGTTTCAGCCAAATATTTGAACTATATTATTGAATCTATCTTAATATCCTAACTGTTAATTGTTTCATTAAAAACATTAATAATGATATATGGATTGGCGTGATATCATTGAGTAAGGTACTATAACATCAGTATGGTCGGTAATGATGCAGTGAAAAAAAAAACGTTGTTATAACTGTCGTTTTTTTATAAGATTAATCGTATCATTATGGTGCGGTGTGATTATAGTGATGAATTTCTTACTTGTAATGGTTATGGGTATATTTAGTCATATTCATAGTTATTATATAAATATAATAATTATTTAATATTAGTACATAGTAATAATAGAAGTATGATTTTCACTTCTAGATTTTACGAATCCATAATTTTAGGAGAACTGTAATTGAATAGTGTTAGTGTGAATATTGAATGGTGTTAATGTTGAATATTTTTGTTGTTTATGACAAAAGTTTATATATTTATTCAAATAATATTCATGGTGTTCTATCAAATTTCACATGCGGTAATAAGTATGGGTATACGGTTAAAACTGTGATTAAAAACCACGATTATGAATGTGGTTATAGTATTGAAAATTGTACATGTAATAGTTATGTTATGTAGTTTAAAAATATGGTATGATTTATGATATTTGTCATGCATGCACCATACTCTAAAGTCTAACCATTGCAGCCCTAATTATATGACAATAAAAATAGTAGAATAATACAATATAATTTTTTAACATTAAGATTTCATTCTTTAAATTATTGGAAAAAATTAATTTGATTATATTAACAAATAAACCAAGAATTAAGGATTTCGACCATTATTGGGTTCAATTGACTCAAATCAAAGGCTAGATAGACCCTACCCTGAGTCGTTCGTGAATGTTTTCAAAAAGTAACTGTTTCGAAAAAAAAATTTAAAAATTGTATATTCAAAAAATATATTTAACAAAATGTGCATCTGCGCAGGTCCACTTGTAGTATTTTGGAAGTAAACGCTGCCTTCACTAGCGTTTTTGAAAAAACGCTACTACCAGTAGCGCTCCATAAAGTCTGAAACTAACCCTAGCCCCCGCCCTTCCCCCCTGAAATCCCCCTCCCCCTGAAATCTCCACGTCCCCCCTGAAATCTCCCAGCCCCTCCCCCCCCCCCCCCTTAAATCCCCCTCCCCCCTGAAATCTCCCCGCCCATCCCCGTCGTCGTCCTCCACCCTCTTTCGTCCATTCTCTTCTCCTTCGTCAGCAACCCTTTCGGACCATCTCTGTCGTTTCTCCTTCCTCAGACACCCTTCCAAACCAGCTTCGGCGTCCCTCTCCGTCGTTTCCCTTCCATGACGGCTCCTTGCAGAAGGTCGGAAGCTTATTCGTCCACCCAGTTTCGTTTCCTCCCTCGTCGTTGTGTTCCCTCCCCTCGACATCACCCCTCGCCGTTGTCCCTGGCCGTCAAAGCTCGGCGTGGCGTACCTTAGGTGAAGAACATTGCTTCAGGTATGAAACATATATATGAATGCTAATTTTGTATTTTATGATTATGCCTAATATTTATGCCTTATTGTTAATTCAAAATATTATCAATAATTATTGTGTGGATTATATCTTGCCTAGTTATTTATGAAAGTTCAAACTAAGAATTTGTATTCTTTAATTGTAGAGTTCAAATGTCGACGTGCGTAATTATGCCAAGTCATTTGTATGTTCAAAATGTTGTTAACGTTGGTATGTTGGTCCAATCGGTACTCAAGGGACAAGATCGTTCGTCAGACCTGAGTGAGAACCAACAAATAACATTTAAGTATTTAAAATTAGAGGATAATCTAATATCAGAAGAGGCTAAAATTATTGTCCAAGTGATTAGTTTATGGGATGTATATATTATGTCACATCCCAATCTATATCATAAATTGTTAACCGCATTGTGCGAGCATTGGCGGTCCGAGACACGTACGTTCCATCTCAGACATGAGGAGATGATGATCACACTTGAGGAGGTTTCCATGCTACTAGGACTACGAGTACACGGAGATGCAGTAACTGATGACCATGAACCTGAGGAACACATGGTCGGTGCGTGTCTGGAGTTGTTGGGTCTGAATCTACAAGGTCGTTAAAATTTTCTGAAAATGACTACTTTACGACAACATTTAGTTCAACCTAATCTCACTGCCGAACAACAAGCAAGAACATTCATGTTGATAATAATTGGTGGTGTTCTGTTTACAACGACAAAGAAAGATAATGTGTCGTTGATGTACTTACCCCTACTTCAAGATTTAGAAAGAGCAGCACAGTACAGTTGGGGTTCAGTTGTGTTGGATGCAACGTACCATAGACTTTGTGAGGCATCTGAGCTAAACTGTCGAACTCTCCATGATTGTGTCATCCTTGTACATGTAAACTATATAAAAGTCTTGTGATGTCATTAATATTCGTTATTAAAAATTTCATAATGAGATTTTCTATTACAAACTGCTTGGAGAGACTTATCTTGAGACCTGTCGTTCGTCTTATGATGTCGTCGGTCAACTACCCATGTACGAAGAACATGTTCGACAATCGGATGAAATAACTGCACGTGAGGAACGGGGTCTACGTACTTCGTGATATTCTGATCTAGTCTGTGGCGTGGACGGGGTGTTCAAACACGTGGTCGCGGTGGAGAAATTTCAAGTCGAGGGTCATCCAAACCGTCACATAAATTTAGAGTTGTTGAACCTAGTCATGAACAACCCACCTCAATAGAAGAACCAGATGAGGATGATGATTCAGAGCAGTTTGTAGTTTTTAGAATTATTTGCTGGTTATCGGACGTTTTTTCATGTGAGAGAATTAGCTATATCTCGAAGTCGTATTGTAGTTAATTGCATTAACTAACTATTACATTCATCTTTGCTGTTATGTAGGTACTTGTTTTATTATTGTGGATATTTTTTAGAAACTTCAAAAAATGACATCTCTTAGAGAAGCCGGCAAAAAGGCGTCACCCAGAATGTGACTAACTTTTCAACTATTTTATGCTTTTTCTAAAATTTGTATTAACGTACTTACTCATTCAAGAAGACTAGTGCCACAGGTTGCATCCAATTTTGACATTCACACTTTTCTATATAAAAAAACTATCCGCAAACAGCATAAAATCAAAAGGTGTTTAAAAAAACACATATTTTGTACAAAAAATTATAGTACAGAATGACACATATCATACAGTTTTACATGTCTTCCTATAATGACCACTTCCACCGCACTTACTGCAGTTGTTTCTCCTGGGCAATCTTTCCCTAGTGTCCATCTCGTTATGAATACAGCTGACTTTTCTTCTACCACGTTTTGTCCTCCACCTATCTGGATCATGAGCGTACTTAGGAACATCAAACTACTACCAACAATATTCATCCGGGATTGGTTCAAAACAAGAAGTGTATTCAGCGAGACGTGCCTGATTCGAATATAGTCGATCCACGTAAGGAGCCCATTGCATCCCTGCCTTGGTCAGTGCTGCCATTCCATGTGCACAAGGGTGATGACATATTTGTCATAATCCATACTCACATTTGCTTTCAACTAGGTTGAATGTATAATTCTCGGGAGTAGTCCAACCGACACCTTGGACAAATCTACCAATATCACGCACTTGGAACACACCGCGTTCGTGACTAAATTGGGCAACTTGAATTCTACCAAGTTGTTTTTGTGCCCTAGTAATGGTTTTTTGAACAATGGCAGACCATACCTTGGATTCCTCAATGAAAACTATTGCTTCTTGGCGACAACAGAAAAATTACGTGTTTGACCTCCAGTAAGTGAGTTTTACTAATTCATTCAATGATAATGCCCTTGCCTCTTTCAGCACTCCGTTAAACACTTCAACCAAATTCGTTGTCATGTTTCCATATCGAGCTCCTCCATCGTACGCCAAGGCCCATCTATCAAGGGGGATGTTTGAAATCCAATCGCGAAACTTTCCATCTTGCAGGGTTAATAGATTAGAATACCATCAAACTTACGTTTATTAGGGGTACTAGCCATTATGTACAGTTGCTTTTTCAGGATTACGCTTTTGAAGGTGTGATTGAAATTACTCGCTAGATGACGTGCACAAAAGTGATGTGTTCCAAGATCATATTGCGCATACACATTTTCAAACGCGTTAATTATTGCTATGTGTTGATCAGACATTAGACAGACAAATCTATCATTCGTCACGTTATCCCGTAGATGCTATAAGAACTAGTTCCAGCTCTCATTTGTCTCTGCGTCTGCAATACCAAATGTCAAAGGATAGATCCCGTTGTTAGAATCATATGATACGGCTACAAGCACTTTTCCATTATATTTGCCATACAAATGTGTCGCATCAATACTTGTAAGTGGTCGGCAATGGACAAATCCTTCAATGGTTTGACCGAATGACCAAGACATCATACCAAATGTGGCTACTTGAGTTTCAACATTTACTCTTTTGGGAAAAAAATCATACACTGTCTCAGGGATGTATAGAGACATAGCTGACAGTAGCTGTGGGAGGTTCACAAAGGCTTCTTCGTGTGTTCCGTATAAAGACTCCAACACTACTTGTTTGGAGTACCACGCCTTCGGATATCCAATCTTCGAACCAAACTCATTCTCCACCATTGACTGGATTACTTAAATTTTCAATCCAGTGTTAGTTAAAACTGGATTTATTATCAAATACGTTATCATCTTGCAATCGATGTTTTAGTGTCGTTCAATCAGGACTTCATTCGTGCATGTATGTGGAGCATGCAATTTTGATATTCTCCACAATCCAGTATGCTTAAAAAGACTCCCTCTTAATGACAATGAACAATTTATGGGATCAACTTTACACTTAAAGACAATTGATTTTGGGGTCGATGTTTCATCAGTGCAAATCTTAGAATTAGCTATGTGTCATCTCCTTACGGCAACAGATAAATTGTCCTTACTCCTAAATTTCATGTTTGTGTTTAGGAAACCTTCAGTTGACGGTTCATCAACATCCACATACAACTCATATGTTGATTGAAAGTCGTCAATCCAGTTACTATCAATCCAATTAGAAGCAGTGGGTTGCATCATTTGAAGGGTGTATGAGCTACTAACACCATGGGAGCTACTTCCACCCTCGTCACCCTCGCCAAACTCAAACACCTCTTCATTTTCTTCATCAATGTGACCCGTAAAATGCTTCATATACAGATCTCCTTCATTTATTGAGGCATCTGAGAGTGCATTAACGTCGACCTCGTCATTGGAGAGATCATGGATGTGACCATGCAAAACATTCACTGTCTCATGACTATCAAATGTGTTTGACCTCAAGTTAACTTCTCTAATTATTCTAAACACAATAAATCGACAAGCCACACTTAACTGTAGAGCAAAATACAATGAAATTTGCGATCGAATCCGTACAAACTTGCAAAGTCCATCAGTATCTGTAAATTTATAGGCTATGCTTATGGACCTAGCTTCAACGTCATGTCAACCGCACTCCATACATATAATTTCCTTTATTCTATAAAGAGAAATATCCAAGGTAACTATAATAATACTAGAAGTACCACTCACATAGACCTCACTACCATTCTAAGACAATATTTCACCGCCATACAAGAAAATGATACCGATCTCTGTCATGTTTGATCCTAAATAATTAATATTCTAACAATTCATATCAGATGTGCTTATTTTTTAGATAACCTAATATTTATGTAAATATAACTGCTAACAATTTTAAAAATATAGTAATTAAAGAATACATAAAAATATTCTACATACCTTAGGTCGAGAACACGTCGGACGAGATTGAAGAAGCAGGATGAAGAGCAGGATGAAGAAGATGCAGTAAGAAGAAAGGCGTAGTAGGAGAATGAAGAAGATGTAGTAGGAGGTTAAATAGAATTAACATACGGTAATAATTCAATATTTTGCACAAAAAGGCGCAAATAATTGGGGGCAGAGACAAATAATTGTCTCAAACGCTACCCATAGTAGCGAATTTATTAAAAACGCTACTAGTGGTAGCGTTTTCCTTTTTCGCTACCGCAGGTAGCAATTTTTTTCGCTACTGTAGGTAGCGGTTTTTGTTTTTCGCTACCTCCAGTAGCACAAATACACACTTTTCTAAATATTTTCTAACGGTATTTACTTTTCCCAATTTGTTTTCTAACACAGTTACTTTTTGTAAAAAAAAAATCTTAGTTCGTTGATTAGGGTTTTGCAACCCAGGAGTCAATTGGCTCAGATCAGGATAAAATAAGGTTTCTTTTCTATTTTCTTTCATTTTCCTTGAATGTTTATTTTCTTAAATATAAACTTTTGTGTTTTGAATTTAAAATTTTAGTTTCCTTTTTTAAAACTTTTCCTAATTTTATTTTGTAGTTTTTCATTTGTATAGTTATTATGAATTTTTAAATTATCATGTGTAAACTTTAGAAATATTTTATTTTTTTGTAAGTTATATATTTTTCCTAATTTCATATATATATATTTTTAATAGTTACTAGTCAATTTGGCACGCATGTTGCGCATGCGGAAAATTTATAGTTGAATTTGTTGAGAAATATTATATTTGAATTTGTTGAGAATTATTATAGCGTAAATAAATTAAACTAATAAGTTTAGAAAACTTACAATTTTAACCTAACCTAAATATAATAGTGGCTCGACTTAAGATAACACGTAAATAAAGAATATAAATTAAATAATATATTATTAATAAGAGAACGACATTGTAATTGTTCATTACATTGTAATTGTTCATTGAGAAGAAAAAACAATGGTATCATCATTGTCTGTCCCTTGTTGCTGAACTCGCTAGAATATTCTCAACGTTGCGATTTCTTTCAACCGTACTATCAATGTGTGTGTAAAATATGAATGTTGCTTCAACTATGCTCTCTATAGACTGTTGTAGTTGTAATTCTTGTTGCTTCTTACGTAAAATATAATAATAGTTATTTTGTATAAAAGATATTTAATGATAATATGTACTTGCTACCATAACATTTTTTTAGGGAAAACACATACTTTTGGTTATTGACATAACTCTGCGATATTGTAATTAAGGATGCTCTCGGTAGCATCAAACATGGTGACATTTGTGGTACGCTTTCCATCATCGATCCACAAACAACCTTAAATTATATATGTTCATATTGTAGTATATTTATATTTAATTCTGATTATTACGCATGGTAAATAATTGATGTATTATTGGAAATGTTTACTAAAGTATTAGAGTAAGGAACACTGGATTTCCACAAGTATATAGAACATTATCATCATTCAGATAGACACTCTTAGTGCAATTTTTACAAGTCTAATACCAGGGTTGTTATGCATTTTCAACTCGAACAATTCTAGCTTTAACTGAGTAATTGATATTCTTGCAAAAGCACATAGAAATACATATTAGCAATTTAGTTTGAACATAGTTTAAATCTTATTTGGATACTAACATTGATATTAGACAACTCTCAGTCCAACAATTCTAAAATTTCCAGTTCTTCTTCTAGGATCGGAATACATTTTTAAAGAGATAAACAAATATAATTAATAATAAAATCATTAAGTTATGATTAACCGTACGTAGTGTAAAAATAGAAGATATCTTTTCTTTAACTCTATTTTTTTAGTGGATGTTCAAGGCTAAATGTTGTAAAAATGACATTGATGACAAAGATAGAATATCTGGCACACTCAAATAAAAACTATATTTGTTAATTATTATTTTTTAAAAAAAAATTGATATTTATATGCTTCCAAAATAGTTATTGTTACCCATATATTCAGTCACTTTAACTTCAAAAATTGCAACAGTAAGAGTCTAAATCATTTTTTCTTAAAGTAATCCCAAAGTGTTAGAATAATTGTGTCTACTGTCTACAATCAAAATAAAATAAAAATAAAAATTATAACATAAAAAGTAATATATATACAACATAAAAAATATGTGAAATTAATAAATACATGTATTATGGAGTCTTTCGGTATTAATTATGTTTTTCTTATTAAGAATTTTTCAGATGTATTCTTTGTGTATTATGTTAGTGGGTCCGCATTTATAGAAAAACCCAGAATATCTGCATATTAAACAAATCAATCACGCACTTCATTGATAGTGTTTGTAATGTTTGTGTATATTGATGTTTGATGTTCTTACCTACAAGGGGTGTGCAAAACAACTTAGTCAAGACCGAGTAAAAGTCAGTCCAAGACCGAGGTCGGTCCGAGTCTTTTAAGATGAAATTGGGCTCGGGCTTGGTCCTCCAAGCATGAATCCCGAATTTTCGGGCTCGTTTTTTTTTTTTTTTTTGAAAATATAATAATTCTGCCCATCCCGAACTCACCCCTATTGCCTACAACCGAATTTGAATTTTGAAATAAGTGCAATTCCTCTAAAGAGATGAGCTTGTACGACATGCAATCGAGATTAATTGGACTTAATGCAAGCTTAACACAAATGTTTGCACTAAAAGTGAATTGTATTTTTTTTATGCGCATTAGCATAGTCAAAGATCACTTTTTTACATCTCCGTTTGTGATAAAGTAAAGGAAATGTCTGAAAATGATCCAACAAGTTTGCACAAAATAGTTTATCAATCCAAAATGTTTTGAATGGTCCAACATATTTGAAAACAATGGTAATTGGTGTTTCCGTTACTTCTCTGTAAAAGATTCAAATAGATATTTTTAATATTTGCAAAATTAATTGAATATTTTTCTAAACCCTACAAACTTACCCTAGTGTGGCTCGAATCGAGTCAAGCTTGTTTGTAACATTAGTGTAAATTTGTAGGGTTTAGTTGTATCATTTAGAAAAATATTTGATTAATTTTGCAAATATGAAAATATTTAACGAAAGTTTTTAACAGAGAAGTAACGGAAGTACCAATTACCCTCGTTTTCAAATATGTTGAACCATATCGCAAAAAAATATGTTGGTGCAACTAAAATTTTGTGCAAACATGTTAGACTATTTTTTGACTTTTCCCATAAAGTAAGTCGAATCTCGCTCTAGTGAATCTTCAAAATAATTTATAACTTCATTGATTTAAGACCGGAGAAATTATATAAGAGAGGAGAAATTATATAAATAGAGTATTTTCCCATGAGGTAATAAGATATTGCAAAAGTGACTCCTTCCTTTTATATTACGGTATGTCTCAATAATTTCTTTCTGTATAACTTGAACCTTTATTGTCCAATGTCGATCCTAAGGCATCAACATATTACTAAGGAGATGTCCCTTATGTTTAGAAGAGATTTTATGAATATAATAAGTGCACTAACATCAAAATTATTGTTTTAAATCTATAATTAATAGATAGTGAAGGTATGATATATTAACTATGCAGATATATTACATTTTTCATTATCCTCTTGTAATAAGTTTGGAACGGTCATTTTGTTTTGCGAGGATGTACCACAATCACGTTTCTGCATTTTTTTTCTTTATTGTCATCATTATCTATGACTATGTAACTATGCAGATATATTACATTTTTCATTATCCTCTTGTAATAAGTTTGGAACGGTCATTTTGTTTTGCGAGGATGTACCACAATCACGTTTCTGCATTTTTTTTCTTTATTGTCATCATTATCTATGACTATGTCGTCGTTGTCTATGACTTTCTCCTTCTAAGTGTATACTGCATTTGATAACTTTCATTATTCGATCAAATACCTCCTTTTTTAGGCGCATCTTCACAATCTCTTGTTTTCCAATTTTGAATTCTCTTTCTTTTGCCTAGGTTTGGTTATGTGGAACGATTAAATATAAAATAATTTAAGAATATATCCAATATGTGTTTATTTTTAGAATATCAAATCTTTCGACAGTAATAAGAAGATATGAGTAATACCTGATTGTACATCAACATTCTTCTTACCATCTAAACGTATTTTTTGAATTCTCCCCATCTAATCCCATTCTTACTTTGTTGTATTATTGAATTAAAGAAAATGAGGAACTGGACAATCGAGGTGATATGCTTATGTATTTATAATTGTAAAAGAGTCGCTTATTACTAGGGGTGGCAATCTTGTCGTGTCGTGTCATAATCGTATCGTGTCTAAACATGTCTCGTGTATAAACGGATAAATTTTAAACGTGCCTAAACATGTCTCGTGTCTAAACGTATAAGTCGTTTATCGTGTCTAAACGTATAGAGTTGTTTAGACACGGGTTCCGTTAATCTCAAACTTATATACGCTTTAAATCAGATATATACACAAATTCATATATATACAAATCCAAATATACAAAATAAGGTCTTCATAGTTCAATATTACAAAGTAAGTGAGTATTTTAATATTTTATTATTATTATTATACTTAAATGTGTCTAAACGTGTCACATGTATACACAACACGAATAGTTAATCGTGTTTATACAGATATCCGCAGATCTGAGTTGTTTAGACACGATTAATAATCGTGTCTAAACGTATATGAATTGTTTAGACACGGGATTCATTAAGGTCAAACTCATATACGGTTTAAAGTAGATCGTGTCGTGTCGTGTCAGAAATTGTCAGCCCTACTTATTACCTACAGAAAATGAGGTGTTGTGTCTACACGAAATTCAATTGAATAAGTGCTTCTTTGGTTGGTTTCTTTTGATGAAGAGTGTATAAAGCATTCCATCTGCACGAATTTTTTGTTTCTATTACATAGATACCTCTCTGTTTGTTCTTGTGCTTATAATAATCCAGGATAGGATAGTATAAGACAGTGGTTGTCTTAAGAGAAATAAGCTAGGAGATAAATAAGCAGACAAGAAATTGAATATATTCACCGAAGCATGTTTAGGATGAAGGTGAGAATATAATAGATAATTAGGGTTTAAATTCATTTTTTTGTGTTTTTTAATCATTAATGAATATATTAATTCTATAAGAATTTAATCCGTATCCGTAAAATAATAAAATTTGAAGACCAAATCTACCCAAAATAAATTGTTATACTAAAAATTCATATGCTATCTCTACTGCGCGCGTGGTCAGACGCGCTCTGCTGCAAATCCAGGCGACTTTAATGGCGACTAGGTTTTCCTTTCCGAGGAGCTTCTTCCCGATCGATTGGATAACGGAAACATAGGGCTTTTCGAAATTTCCAAGCGTGATCTTCTACTCTCAGCTCACTCTCCCAGCTCACGGTGTCCTTTGTCGGATTGCATCGCACTTCGTCATCTGATCGCTCGGAATCGCTCTACCAGGAGATTGGTCTCATTTAGCTCTGCTTATCTCCCGCTTCCGGTTCGGATTGCTGCCCAAACCTAAGCACATTCCTCTGCTTCGGATCGGTATCAGTATCGAAAGCAGCAATCCTTCCCCTCAGGATTTCAGCGTAACTTCTAATCCCTACCCTTTTCTTCCTTTCAATCGTGTCTTCCTTTACTGTGTGTAGGTTGCCGTTTCCTTTGTGTGCTTGTCCGATTTGTGCAATGTCCAACTCTTTTGGTGAAGCTGCCCCGGGTATGGCTTTGCTTAGCTTGGTACCTTCGGGTCAATTAGGAGTGGATGGAGGGCTTGAATGTAGAGCTTTAGGGATGATGATTTCTGATAAACATATCAAGAACAATGTTGTGATGAATGTTCTTCGTGAAGCATGGGTTAGGTTCAGTTCGGTTACCATTGCCGAAGAGAATGAATCTACTTTAAGCTTTGATTTTGCGAACTCTAAGGATAAGGAGCAGATCATTGATTTATCTCCTTGGTCTATTCATGGTCACTGTCTGAATGTTAGATCGTGCCCGGCCAATAAGTCAGTTGAAGATGTGCAGTTTTCTAGATTGCAGGCGTGGGTTCAAATACACGGTTTAAGCCTCGAGATGATTAATAAGACAAATGCCCGATGCATTAGTGATAGCATTGGTTTGTGGCTGTAGTCGGAAGAGGATAGGATGATGAAACATAGGAATTTTCTAAGAGTTAAAGTGGACTTGGATACATGCTCGCCTTTGATGCCGAGATTCAAGTGGGAATGAAAAATGGGCTACGGTTAGGTATGAACGGCTTTTGGATCTTTGCTATGGGTGTGGGGTTATTGGTCATTCTTCAAAGGCTTGCACTGAACCTGTTGTGACAGACCCCACGGACGACTCTCCCTTATATGGACCATGGTCTTCTTGCGAACGCCCCAAGGCTAACATTCGCTGGGTCTGGGGGGGGGTGCACGGCAGGCCACCTCCAGAGATCCACGGTTGAAGTCTTGGAGCCAAGTGATGGAGCAGCATGAGGCTCGACATCAGCAGGGGTCTGTTAGTAGAGGTGCACCGAGCGGGTCGAGACATCCGGGGCGACAGCCTTGGAAACCTTGGGCAGATCAGCGAAGTTATGCTTCAAGCTCCTTCTCAAACAATGCTCCGTCAGGTAGGAATCAGCCAAGAGAAGGCACACTGCCTTTGGATCGTGCAGCTCAGTCCATATCGAAGGATGCAATTGTGGAGCACCAGGGTCTTCACAATCAGCATGTTGGCGTGGGGGACAAGGAAACATAGGAAGGGGAGCTGGAAGAGGAAGGTCAGTTGGCCCAATCTGAAATTCAGAGGATTTTGGCTACGGAAACACCTCTGTCTCCTGTCCCTTCGGATTCTCAGGGGCCAAGCATTTTTGACAAAAATGCGGTGTTATTTGGGGACAATGCCGAAGTAGGTCCGGGATCACAGAATGTAAGGTTTGACGACATAGACTTGACTGGTGACCAAGGAAACGGTGGCCTGGCCGTGTACACTAGCGAGACTGAAACTGGGGGGTTCGGGACTGAATCTACTGCCATCTTATCGGTGGGAAACAAACCTGAACCTCCAGCCGAGGCAATTGACACCACTATACCTGCTGTTAAGGCATCGAATTGAGTTGAACAGAGTGTTCGGGTTTACTCTCAGCAGAGCTGCAAAGAGGACGATAGAACTGACCACGGGTGTAGACTTGAAGGGACAGAGTCGCGCTTGGAATGGCTTAGTGCTGCTGTTGCTCAGGCAGACCTGAAACGGAAGGGTCAGACAGATCCACATGAGGGGGCTGCAAAGAAAAGTAAAACCCGAAGTGGAACATCTTCAATGGGAAGTGGGGGAATGATATGCTTTGGGGCTCAGGAGGTCGACCCTCGTCTGGTGATACCTCAGAAGGCTGATAGGAGAACAGTGGGGAGGAACACAAGACAATCGGAAAGAACCAAGCGGTCCGGTGGCTGTCAATCGACAGCCATTGGCTCCCAATGATTTTCATTAGTTGGAATTGTCAGGGGTTAGGGTCTCCCCTGACAATTCGTCATCTAAAAGACCTGGTGAGGGGCTCTCATCCGGCTATTGTCTTCCTCATGGAGACAAAGAAGAATGAAGCCCACTGCGAAAGGGTGAGACAAGAGGTTGGTATGGACTTTGCTTCGTACGTCCAACCAATTGGTGCTAGTGGGGGTTTGGCTCTTTGGTGGACAAAAGAGGTAGACCTCCATGTTATTTCAAGCGACAAAAATTTCATGTATACGACGGTTTTGAGTAACGAATTCAGAGGGACGAGTAGAGTCACTTGGGTCTATGGGGACTCGGCTTACGCAAGGCGGTGTCAAAATTGGGCGAATTTGAGGGTTTTAGGGGCAAATAGATGAGAGCCTTGGGTTTGCATCGGCGACTTCAATGATATCTCCCATCATAGGGAGAAGGAAGGGGGTGACCGAAAGGCCCAAGCTAAAATCGATGGTTTCAATAATCTTTTGTACGATCTAAACCTCGAAGACTTGGGCTTCAAGGGGTCTATCTTTACTTGGAGCAACAATCGGAGAGGTGTCGAGAGGATTAGAGAGAGATTGGATAGGGCGATTGCAAACCCGGAATGGTTATCACTTTTTCCCTCGGCCCAATGTACTAATGGACTTATGATCGGGTCCGACCATGCGCCTATTAGTATTCTTCTTAGGCGCGAGGAGATGCGGGAAAGAAAACAGTTTCGTTTTGAGGACATGTGGTTGGAGAAGGACGAATGTCTAGACATTATTCGGTCGGCATGGAGGAGAGGGGGACCGATGATTCACGGAACCGAGCTCAAGACCAAACTCGATCGGTGTAGATTGGCTTTGACCGAGTGGAGTGCAAAGGAGTTTAAGCACAACCTTGTGGAGATTGCCAAGGTCAAAGCGGAAATAAGAAATGCTTCGGCTCTTACAACCAATGGGGGGGACTTGGACGGGGAAAGGGCCCTTAAGTCGAGACTTCATGCTCTTTGGAAGCGGGAAGAGTTATTCTGGAAGCAGAGGTCGAGGATCAAGTGGTTGGGATACGGTGACAGAAACACTAAGTTCTTTCACCAAACTACTCTTTCAAGGAGAAGACGAAACAAAATTGTTCGCCTTAAGGATGCAAATGGGGTTTGGTTAGGCGGAGAAAAGGAAATTAAATCGGAGTTGCATCATTTCTTTTCGAACCTATTTACCACGGATAGTGGGAGAGGGTTGCGACCGAGAGATTTCAATCAAATTCTTGAATGTGTGCCGAGCCGGGTTACAAATGACATGAACATAGGGCTCTCGGCTTTGGCAACCATGGAGGAGGTTAAAAAGGCATATTTTCATATGGGGGGTTCGAGGGCACCAGGTCCGGACGGCTTCTCGGGAACGTTTTACCAAAAGAGTTGGGACACGATCGGATCGGACTTGCTCACTTCGGTTAACGCGTTCCTCACAACAGGTATCATGCCTTCATTTCTAAACCAAACCCATATTACGCTGATTCCTAAAATTGCTAGCCCTGTTTGTGCGTCTGATTTTAGGCCTATTAGCCTTTGTAACTTTGGGTACAAAGTTATATCTAAGGTTCTGGCGAATAGACTTAAAAACTATTTGCCAGAACTGGTCACCCCGTTCCAAAGTGCGTTTGTTTCAGGGAGACGCATTCAGGATAGCATTATCATTGCTCATGAGATGTTCCATTACCTGAAGACAAGAGGCAATCCAAGAACGGCCTCGGGGAGGTCTGAATGTGCACTCAAGATAGACATGCAGAAGGCCTACGATCGGGTTGAATGGGATTTCCTCTTAGCAAGCTTGAAACATAGGGGCTTCAACGACAAATGGATCTCATGGATCCAGGCATGTATCTCATCGGTCACATACAAGGTCTTGGTCATTGGGGCACGCACGGACATTATTCGACCATCGAGAGGACTTAGACAGGGTGACCCTCTTTCACCTTACCTTTTCATTTTGGTTGCTGATGTACTCTCTAGATTGCTCGATCATCAGGTCTCAAAGGGAGTGTTTAGAGGAATCCGCCCAAAGAGGTCATGTCCGGAAATTCAACACCTTCTCTTTGCGGATGACTCTATCTTCTTCCTGAAAGGCTCATTGGCACAAGCGACATGTTTCAAGACCACCCTAGCAGATTACTGTTTAGCCTCAGGACAAAATATCAATTTCTCCAAATCATCCCTCTTCTTCAACTCGGGGGCTAATGATGACTATATGAAGAGCATATCAGATCTGTTTGGGGTACCTCACTCATCGGATCCGGGCTTCTATTTGGGCCTCCCGACGGCTTGGGGCAGATCGAAGAGGGAGGCTCTATGCTACCTCAAGGAGAGGGTTCGGGACAAAATCCAGTGTTGGAGAAACAAGCTCCTCAATCATGCGAGCAAGGAGGTACTCATAAAATCTGTTCTTAGTGCCATACCTACTTATGTCATGCACATTTTTAGGATTCCGACCACATGGTGTAATGAGGTTAATAGCCTTATGGCACGATTCTGGTGGGGATCTAGTGAGGGCCATATGAAGATACACTGGAAAAAATGGGATTCGATGACCTCGGCAAAGTCGATTGGGGGGTATGGCTTCAGAGACATGAACCAGTTCAACCGGGCGATTCTCGCCAATATGGCCTCTCGGGTCATTCACGAACCGGAGGCTCTGTGGGTAAGATTTATTAAGGGAATCTATTTCCCGAACTCCTCCTTTATGCAGGCCTCTAAAGGGGGGAGAGCTTCGTGGGCTTGGGCGAGCCTCCTGGAGGGTAGGGACGTTAACAGGGATCAGGGTGTGTGGACTATTGGTGACGGGAGGTCAGTCCGGCCTTTCGTCGATCAGTGGGTCCCGAATACACCCAACAACCGTATTAGACCTCTTGTGGAGGATGACCAATTGCCGTCTCAAAGGGTGGTTACGTGGATACAACCTCATGACCGCGAGTGGAACGTCTCCTCGATCCGTGAGTCTGTGCACCCGGGGAATGTTCAGGCTATCCTGCAGGTACCGATCCCTATCGTTCAAACATCGGACACTCTTAGATGGCCACACTCGAGGACGGGGGCCATATCCGTTCGATCCGCGTACCACGCTCTTCATGCAGATCAGGTCAGAAATCGAGGATCAGCCGCGCCGATCTCAACTCTGGTGCCGATGCCCGTCTCGGTTTGGAAAGCGGTATGGTCGGTCAACGTTTGGCCCAAGACCAAGGCCTTTATGTGGAAGTTGGCTAACAACGTCCTTCCCACGGGAGCATCTCTTGCGTGGAGAGGTGTTAACACTGATGGTTTGTGCTCATTATGCCTTGTTGATGAAACGAGAGAACACGTTTTTTTTGGTTGCCCGTGGCCAAAGCAGGTGTGGTCTTTCTATGCAGGCTCGGCGGACATAGACCTTGGTACGGCATCGGTCAACGAATGGTTACGTGTGGTGACACACTTTGCGGGACCAAGGGGGAGGACGAGGTCGAAGGAGTGGCGGAGGTTCATGATCGTTGCGTGGGTGATATGGAAGACGAGATGTAAGCTTGTATTTGAAGATGTCCAGCCGTGCATGAGCCTGATTCAGACCGAGATCAACCACACCTTGGAGGAGCTGGGACTGACCCAACCACGGAACCGCGCAAACAACACGTTCAGAGCGTGGATGGGGCCACCTCCGGGAGTCATCAAAATAAATTGTGATGGTGCTTGGTCTTGTAACTCAATGCGGGGTGGTTTTGGTGTCATTGCCAGGGATCACTCGGGAGTCGTTTGTGGGGGCGCTACGGGGACTCGCCTATCCGGTTCGGCGGACGAGATTGAGGCTGAGGCGGTCGCACAAGGTGTCCTTCTTGCCATCGACAAAGGGTGGCATCGGATCATCATTGAGACGGACTCCATGAACGTCATTAATCATATTAGGAGGAGGGAGTTCGCGTGGAGAATAGACCCTATTTTGGCCAATGCGGTTTACCTTTCATCTTTGATTCGGGATATTGCTTGGGAACATGTTCCACGGTCCGCCAACTCTTGCGCGGATTGGTTAGCAAAGAATGTTTTAGCGGGGTTGTGTCCTTTAGATTGGGTGTCTACACCACCAACCTCTTTATTTCGATGTATTGTTTCGGATGTAATCTTGAATTCGATCCCGGCTTCGGGTGTTTGAATGCATTATGAAGTCTATTGGCCAAAAAAAAAATTGTTATACTTATATCCAATCATAATTTCTGTCCAAAGGTAATCAATGTTTATTAAAAAATTCATTTGAATTTTATAAGTAATTAATAAATCATTTAAAATGTTCGTTAATTTATTGTTCAAAAGATAGAATATTTCCTAAAGAAAAATATTATATATCACTACGGGAGAGTGGGCATATACCGACTAAATTTCACGGCTCAATGTATATTGAGCTGTGGAAAATGAAATTAAATTGAGAATAACGGCTCAAATAACATTGAGACGTAATAATACCTTCTTCTTTTTTATTTTGCCCATTTATCACGGCTCAAAACCAAATGAGCCGTGATAAATGAGTAATTTTAAAAAAAAAATTATTATCACGGCTGATATGGGGTTGAGCTGTGAAAAAAGTATAAGAAGAAAAAAAAACGATTTATCACGGCTCGTCTTAGGTTGAGCCGTGATAAATGGAAAAATTGTTTTTAACAAAAATGTTGTCACGGTGTTATTATACAAATTTCACTCACTTTGTACTTAATAAAAAAAATAATAAACAACACTTTTCAAAATATAATAAAAAACACTAAACAAAAGAAAAGGAACATACGGTACTTAATAAACAAATTTCACTCACTCTATTGGTCAAAAGAAAATTGAACATTTCAAAAGAAAGTGAACTTATTTCCCGCCCCACTAGTCACGCCATTCCACAACACTTCTTCATGTGTGTCCCATTTTTTATTGTTCAAACTTCAAAGTTCAAAGTCATCCCACATCACTTCTTCATGTATGTCCCTTCAGAGGCTCACGGTTGCCATGAAGCTCGACTCAGCCGGACTCATGCAGCAATCCATCTGCTATGACCAGGCCAGGGGTTGGACCATCTCGGTTTCATGAGGCTTTGCAGTTCAAATCTTTCGAGGAGCCTTCTCCGCTCGGGAAATCGAGATGCCCTCCAGAACTTTCCTCAACTGGTACAGAAAGGTCAATAACACAGCATACGCTTTCAATACAATGCCAGTCAGTAGGAACCCATGTCAGAAGCCCTTCGTTCTTTACCTATCGAATGCCTGAATGGATTTACATAATATGTTTGTCTATATGTAACATTTGATGATGAACATAGCTGAAAAGAGTAGTCTCCTAGGAGTTAAGGCGGATGAGAAGGCGGAGAAGGGTAGTAGGTTCGCGTTCAGAACCAAATCGGAGAACGATATTATGGACAACGGGTACCGATGGAGGCTCGCCAGGAAGAACCACGTTGGAGCTGGAGCTCCAATGGATGGAGCGGCGAGTCGAGGAGGTGAGAGCGGCGACACGTGGGCTCCAATAAGCTGGACAGCGGCGGCACCTGCACCAACGAAGAAGAAGAACGTGGACGAAGACACTAAACCTGCTCTTCATCTGGAAGAAGACACCTGCAAACCACAATTAATTTTATTTTTTAAACATATTTTTGACGGCTCAAATATAATTGAGCCGTGAAAAATATGAGTTTTAAAAAAAAAGTAATTAATTATGGCAGCTCAACTCAAAAGTGCCGTCATAATTATTTTGACAGCACTGAGCCGTGATAATTGTCCTGACGCTTATTGTTACGGCTCAAATTCATTTGAGCCGTGATAAATTAACGGATGGATTTTCTAGCCGTTAAAAATACCATTTTTGGCCGGTAAACACCATCTCTCCCGTAGTGTATTAATTTGTAAATGAAATAATTATATTTATTTGTATTGAACTTAATTTTAAATGTTTTTATCTTTTACAATTTCGATAAATAAATATTAAATCCATACTTAAGTTAAATCATACAAATGAAATTGTAAGAGAAAATATAGTATAAGAATTATTAATACTAAAATGCTATTGCATATATAAAATACAATTATACGAATTTAGTAGTTGTATATGAACCTAAAATATATATAACTCACCAATAAAATAAGCATTACAAATGTATAATATAAACATAAGCATTACAAATATTATATATAATAAGTAAACGTTTACAGTTTGTCCACAGTAAATACAAATTACCAAAAACAACGGAAAATAGAAATAAAAAATATCTGGAAAAAATAACTACTTATATTAGTTTCTATCATTGAAGAAATCGTTTAGTATTTGCTTTAGCAATCGGAGGGGGCTATCGTTGTGGTACATATTAGCCAACGCTATATTCATCATTATATTCAATTATTCATCATCTTATTGAATTGTCTTTTCATTAGTTGTTTTGATCTTAAAAGGCAATATACGCATTTAGATTGTAATTTTCTTCAACCGTACCATTTTAATTATGATTGTGCATAATTAAAGTTTGACTGATTGAATTGTCTATGATCTCTTGCATTTCCAGTTGAAAGACTACAATCCTTCTATGTTGACCATTTTGTAAAGCATCACTATATGAATCTTCTTCATCGTTTGATATGTCAATTACTTCACTTTGACTAATGTTCATATTTTCTTTGCATCATCACTTATCTCTTCTTCCAACATTTTCACGATTATATCAATATCATCTAGTTCTTCCTATGAGACTTCAGTTTGGTTGAATTCTGTTATATCGTACCTGTGAGATTCGTCCATAGCAATTAGTTCGTTAATACTCCGACTGTGAAAATATTGAAATGATTCAAAAAGAGATCAAATCAGGTTGTACGAAATAGAATTGATGTTTTGTGTTTTTTTGTTTTTTTGTTAAGTGACATAAGAATATATAGGTGTTGAAGAGATGCTTCAGTTTTGAAACAATCTGCATGGTCCAATTTGTCTGAAGTGTTGTGTCTGTTCAAATTTGGGGGTTTTAATTGAGGGGTTATTTTATAGAGTTTATAATAATCTAACGGGGCGTTTCTTTCATGGATTTCGGAATAAGGAATACGGAATAGGGAATAGGAATAGGGAATAAGGAATAGGAGATAAGAATATGAAGTTGTTTCTTTGGTGGAATGGAATGGAATGGAATAAGAAATTCTGTTGTCTATTTAGTGGAATTGTATATGGAAAGGGAATGGAATGTGGTAAAATGACATATTTGCACCTCTTTGTATATGTATAGTATATAATATATATAATTTGTATTAATTAATTTTAAAATTAAGAATAATAAAAACTTATAATATAATTAATTGATAATTAAAAAAAATAAAATAACTTATTTAATTAATTATTAATTAAGATAAAATTGTTGAATTAATATAAATTTTAAAGTAAGGGCATTTCGGTAATTTCGCCTCCTATTCCTCATTCCTAGCGTGCCCGGCTTAGGAATTCCGAGTTTTTCACACGGAATGTCTAAGCCTACCCCGCCCGGAATCCGTAAGCCAAATTTTTGCGATTCCGCGAAATGAACAACTTCTTACGGAATCCGTAAGCCGAATTCCTTTTCCATTCCGTGAAAAGAACATGCCATAAGAATCAAACGTATGTAACATATAATTTGACAAATTAGAATCCAATCATTTATGGATCTAAAGATTGGAGTAATAGAGAATACAAATCGAATAAGGGAAAGTCATCTAACATGTAGCATTGGAGAGATGACATTAATAGACACACAAAAAATATATATAACAAGAATTTGGAGAAGCATAAATGAAAATCCTACCTTGGAGAGTTTGGCAAATCGGTGCTTATCCGTTGGGGTCATATGCACTAAATACTGGATCGAAGAGGATAACTGAGGCAAAGAGGAGACAGTGTTTGCGTATAAACTTTTTGAATTATAAGAGAAAGTGATAGAGAAAAAATATGGTTTAAATAAATAAAATAGAAAATAGAATTAGTTGGAACTTGAACAATACAACGGTTGAAAGAGAGACCATGTTTGGCCAAAAAAAAAAGAAAGAGAGACCATGATTGAGCTAGAGAACAAATGAGATTTAAATAAATAAAATAGGAAAGAGAGTTAGTTAGAACCATAGTTATCAGAACCGGACCGGATCAGCGGTCTGACCGGGTCCGGATGGGAACCGGGCCCCTGTCAAATTTAGTTCAGTTAAAAGACCGTTTTACAAATGAACAGTGACTGAACCGGGCGGTTTTGGGAAAATCAGACTTTTTTAAAAATCGTCCAGTTTCCGGTTCACTTTTTAGCTAATTTTTTATTTTACTTTTCGGGTTTTTTCAGCCGTTTTTTTTTGGGGTTTCCGGTTTGATGAACACTATAACGGGACATGAAGGTATGTGAGTAACATTCATGACCTTCGATCCAGGGACAAGTATGTAATCAGGTATATAGAAATCCTGTAAAGCATCTTTCTCCAACTTATAATCCATGCCGACCTACGAACTGTGAATTGCATAAAAAAAAAGTACTGAATTAATACATCACTGTGTACAGAAATCTTGCACCATATGTAAAATCATGGAGAATATTCTGGCAATCAAGTATACAAATTTCATTACTGGTAAAACATACCACCCACTAACTAATACACCAGTAGATCACACATTCCAATCCTTACTAACATGGTGTTTGCAAACTAGGTGAAAGACGAATCGCAAAGCGAGAGCAAAATAAGTACCACCACGATAACGTTCTCGTTACGTATCGCTATCTTCTCAATGAGAATCAGGTCACTCGATCTCTCTATAGCTGACAACTGTTTTACCAAGGATGCATCTTCGTTGGTGCCATCGCTGTTGCATTATGAATTATCTGAGTCTTGAATGTTTTCCTTTCATTGTTACGTCAGGTGTTTGATTTGGGGGAGAAGGCTCCTAATAAGGTGTTACACAATCTCTATGTTTTAACCTAATTGGTTAAACCGGTTCACTACTATTGTGTATTGTGTTTGAGAATTGAGAGTAATGTGTGTTTGATATTGAAACTATGTAGTTTGTGTGTGTGTGAAACTATGTAGTTTAAGGTAATTATGTTTGTGTTTGAGACTATGTATGTATTTTAAGTTTTCAATTTTTTCCCTTTGTGAACAGTGAACCGCACACTGAACCGGGTTGGACCTGCCGAACCGTGAACTGGTCCCCTCGCCGGTTCGATGACCGGTCCGATTTTGATAACTATGGTTAGAACAATACAATGGTTGAAGGAGAGACATGATTGGGGAGAATTTATATAAAATAAGGGTATTTTAGATAGGAAAATTGGAGAGACTAACTTGTACTTTTAAAATTGAGAAAGATTGTCACGTGACATTGTCGTACCTTGTTTGAAAAATTAAAATCAACAAAAATATACTCATACCTACATGTTTAATATCTAAAATAAATGAAACTTTAACGAAAAAATCATTAAACAATTCGTACAATAAACAAACAACATCTTAATCTTAATACTCAGTTATATATTTATTGGAAGAAGGAAGAAGAAGAAGAAGAAGAAGAAGAAGAAGAAGAAGAAGAAGAAGAAGAAGAAGAAGAAGAAGAAGAAGAAGAAGAAGAAGAAGAAGAAGAAGAAGAAGAAGAAGAAGAAGAAGAAGAAGAAGAAGAAGAAGTTTCGAAGGAAAATTGATCTAATCATTTTATTCCTTCGACAGAGAACTACATCTGTATAAATAGGTACAGAAGGCTACATAAGAAATGAAATTGAATTTGTTAAATCAGTTATAACTACTACTTAATTAACTAACTAATCCTTAACTTATTAAAAACAACAAATAAGTCCCTAATGAATCTAAAATACCGTCATCGTAAATCATCCAAAAACTGAACACTACATCAACATTCATCTTCTTCAGCAGAACAACTTCAAACTTCATTGACATGCCCTGCATTATCATCAGATTGATCCTCAACACTCCCCGTCAATCTGATGGGCCTAAATAGATCTTTTAATCCAAGTTTTGCTGCCAAAAAATAGTGTTACTTCCTTGATAATGCCTTCATAAAAATATCACTCAATTGCTCTTTGTATCGGACATGCTTCATATCTATAAGGCCTGCCTACCTGCAATTTTTCACTAACAAAATGGCAATCTATTACTATCTGCTTAGTTTGTTCATGATACATTGGGTTAGCCAAAATTTGCAAAGTTGTTTTATTATCACAATACACAGAAATTGGTTATTTATGTTGAACGTTCATCTCTTCCAACAACCCTTTGATCCAAACCAGTTCAGCAACAGTTATACCAATGTTGCGATATTCTGCTTTTACAGACGATCTTGAAATTGTTCCTTGCTTCTTTTCCTTCCACGAAATCAAAGACATACCAAATTTTACACAATAACCTATAACAGATTTCCTAGTTTCACAGCACCCTGCCCAGTCTGAGTCGCAATATGAAGCCAAATGTTGACCATTTTCATCCGGAAATAACATACCCAATCCTGGTTGGTTCTTGACATACTTGACTATTCTAAGTGCAGCACTAAAATGCAATTGTTTTGGTGATTGTAAGAATTGACTAAGGTCTTGAACAATGAAAGCTATATCAGGCATTGTAACCGTAAGATAAAGAAGCTTACCAATTAGTCTTTGCAGGCTTGGTTCCACCTATGGTTCAAAAACAAATCCCTTTCTTTTCGAGATATTTCTATACCCAAAAATCATCTCAAATGTACTACATCTTTCATTTTTAAATTCCTTTTTAGAACTGTTTGTAATTCATTTATCATGTTTCGGTTGTTTCTATTAATTAGGACATCATCAACATAAACAAGCATAATAACAATATCAACTCCATTTCTCTTTGAAAACATGGAATAGTCGTGTTAACTTTGACAATAACCATTTGAGATCAATAATTCTGTCAATTTTAGATTTCATTGACGAGAGACCTGTTTTAAACCATACAATGACTTTAAAAGTTTGCAAACCAGATTTCCTTTTTGATTATTGAATCCTTGTGGGATTTCCATGTAAACCTCTTCGAACAAATTTCCCTGCAGAAATGTTGTAACCACATCCATTTGTTATAATGACCAATTAAAATTTGAAGCAATGGTTAATACAGTTCTTACTGTCGCCATCTTAGCCACGGGGCTGAAAGTATTGAGGTAGTCAACCCCGTATTTTTTGTTATAGCCTTTCACCACAAGCCTGACTTTTATGACGCTCCACTGATCCATCCTGATTGTATTTGACCTTGAAAAACCATATGCAACCTATTGCAGTATTACTTTTAGGCAAAGGAACAATATCCCAGATTTTGTTCTCTTCCAAGGATTAAATCTCATCATTCATAGCCGAGATCCAGCTTGGATCGCTTGTTGCCTCTGCATATGTCTGGGGTTCCACCACTTTGTTCGAGGTTCAAACAAAACACTGATAATTTCTTTTCAAAGAATGATAAGACAGTACTTTTGACACATGATAACGGTTAGTCACAACGTTAGAAACCACAAAATCTTCATGCCAAATGGGAGGTCTAACTTGTCTCATTGATCTTCTTAAAGAGGGTTGCTCATTGTCAATATATGTTTCTTGAATATGATCATCTTGTTCAAGAATCTTATTATCAGTTTGTTGTTCATCAAAATTTCAACTATTACATTCATTCAATTGTCTGTTATGAATGTTGTTTAAATCATAATAAGGTTGGATATTTTCAGCAAAGAATTATCCATTAGTTTCATTCAAAAAGGTGTAAGGGATCGGAAAACATGTTCATAGAATAAAACATATGTACTGATATATGTCTTCTTTGTCTTCAAATTGAACAATTTATATCTCTTTTGATTTACAGTGTAACCTAAAAACACACTAGGAAAATATCTAACATCAAATTTGTTTTGTGGAGTAAGATTTTTACTGTAGCGAAGACACCCAAAAACACACAGGTGTTCAATATTTGGTGTTGTCCCATGTAATTGTTCATAAGGAGAAAGAAAATTCAAAACAGATTAGGGTTATAGATTGATTATATAACAAGCGGTTAAAACACAATCACCCCAAAAAATGTCAGGTAAATTGCTCTTAATTTTTAAGGACCGTGACACTTTAAGAAGGTGTCTCGGGTTTCTTTTCGCAACAACATTCTGGTGTGGCATATATGGACATGTGGTATGATGTATTATTCCCTTCTATTTAAAAAATTGTTTGTTCTCTTTATTAACAAACACTTCGCCATTATATGTACACACAATTTTAACTAAAGATTTTCCACAAGAGAAATGAAATCTTTCAAAATAAGAAAAGCATCGGACTTGAACTACATAAGATACACACCCAGGTACACCATGAGTAATCATCAACAATAGTAAGGAAGAAATGTTTATCATCGTAAGTTTATCATATGAGTGAATGAGATTAAAAAAAAATAGACACAGTGTTACTGTTAGGAAAGGGAAGCCTCATTAATTTGGCTTGAGGACAAACATCACATTTTCGTTCTTCAACAAATAAATTCTTGAGGGAAAAAAAAAACAGATTTTGATACATGACATAACCTTCTATGCCACAATTCATGAACAGAAATAAGAGAATTCATAGTTTTTGCAGAATTCCTTCCCATTCGATTTTACATAACACAAGTATAGTCCATTTAACTCTCTACTAATCTAGAGGAGCTTGAAAAAACAACAAACTTAGGGTAAAATATCAAGGAACATTCCATGTCGGGTTATTTTCGAAACAGATAACAAGTTATACTTAAAGTTTGGAATATAAAGAACATTCTTCACAGTAAAGCCATTTTGAAAAGAATAGTCTCATGTGTGTGTAACATACGAGAATTTCCCATTAGGTAGATAAATTTTTTAGTCAATTATTCTTTTCCCATTATTTAGCCAATCAACTCGATAAGTCATGTGATTTGTTGCTCTTGTGTCAATTATCCAGGAGTCAATATTAGAATTGTTTTTGGGTGTACCTCTCATATTCGCTTTGACTTCGAAAGAGGATCTGCTGGCATCTGAACTTCCAAGAAGCTTCACAATCTGCTCATATTGGTCTTTTGTGAGAGATTGAGAAATGGTTGACATAGTGATTGATCCTTAAACAGATCTTTGCATAGATGCTTGTACAGAAGAGGTGTCAGAGGAAAAAGCATTGTAGGTTGCTTGTGCGGGATTGATCATATTTTTCTTGTTGTTTCTTAACTCTGGAATGAGTGACCAACAGAAGTTAACAGTATGGACCTTCTTGTTGCAATGTTGACATATCCAAGGTATTCTTGTATTTCCAATGTTACTCTTTAGATTGTTGCAACCAGAAAACATGGATGATGTATCAGTCGAAGATTGAAATCCAGAGGAGTTTGTCAATCCTCTTTAGCTTTCCTTCTGGATTAAAACGGAATATGCGTCATTCAATGTAGGTAAAGGAATTCTCATCAACAGATTTGATCTAACATTCCCGTAATTCTCATTCAGACCCATGATAAATTGAAAACATTTAATGTTATTATTGTGTTCGAATTGTTCTTGTGTTTTTTTCACAATTACAACTCGGTGCCCTACAAATCGCCAAGAAGTCATCTCAAAGAAGCTTGAGCTTGCTGAAATAAGTTGTGATTGAGTCAAGCCCTTGTTGAGTAATCAATATTTCTCGTTGAAGTTGGTATATACGAGAACCGTTAATCTTGTTGAATCTTTCTTTCAATTCATTCCAAACAGAATGAGCATCAAAGGAGTAAATGATGGTACTCTGCGAATCATTAGAAACAACATTCATGATCCAGACGAAAACAAAGGCATTTGATCTAGGGAAAAGTATGAAAAAAATGTAATATGTTTACCAAAAGTGGTGGTTGATGGAACTAGTTTTGGAGTGTAGGTAATTGATGTAACACGTTTAATGTTGTAGGTTTTAGATAAAAACGTTTGTTCTTCCATTTGTTTGCCCGTTAAAAACCAGCATGTGCCAGACACGTGACATGATTTGTCAAATTTTAATGAAATTTTTTTATAAATGCCCAAGATACCCCTACACCTATTCCCTCAATAAGCCTTCTTTCTTCATATCACCCATACCGAAGAAGTCCATCCATCCCCTCCTTGCAACGAGAAGCTTCCTTGCGAAGACAAACCATAGTTCGAAGATCCTCTTCCTTGCGACGAGAAGCTGCTTGCGAAGACAAACTTGAACCCACCCCTTCGACGTGAACCGAAGTGTCGTGCCGTCTCCTCGCACGGAACCGATTGCAGCAAACGTCTCCAGGTCAGCCGCGAATCACCTATCGACTCCTCCGTGTCATCCGTCGCCTTACCCGTTAATTATCCCGCCCCAAGTAACTTCCTTGGCTCCTACATGCTGTATAAATGCAAGCTTTTGTCCGATTGGAGTTGTACGTTTCCAATTTTCCAAAGGTGACGGATTTGGAGTGTAATCGTTTATTACCGAAGTCGATTGCTGCTTGTATGTTTAGTGGGTAACCGATTGCAGATGTTTGTTGGGTGAAACGAAGGAGTTAACTTGTATGTTTACTTGTTTGTTTATAAGGTAAAATGATTTTGGATTTTTGGTTGGTGAAACGAATGTGTTCGGATGTTGACTGGTATGTTTTACTGGTTTGTTGTTTACTCTTTTGCAGGTAAGAATGTCGACTTCAGGGGCTGCTAAGTGGATTTTGCAGATCCACTACGATTCCAATTGGGTTAATGGTGTTTACAACAGTAAACTGTATTGCATGGATATATTAGAAGACGTGTTTGCTTACTGCACGACTAGTGAACCCACAATAGTTGGGACACCCATAGAAAAACCGACCGAAATTCTTCCATGTGGAAGCTAGTTTAGCATGACTAGTGAACCCACAATAGAAAATCAACGGTTGGTACTCTTCATGAGGCTTCAAGCTTCGAGAAGAGCTGCTGGAGTTGTGCGGTCACATCATTGTTTGGACAGCATGACGAAAAGGAGAAGAGCTCAGTGCCGAAGATTGGAGAAGACACCAAGATTGGAGAAGACAGTGTTACACCGAATGAGTGTGTTATAACTGCTATATGAAGAAGACAGGGGTATTTCAGGACTTTCAATATACAAAGACGTCACGTGCAGGGCATGTGCACACTTAACGGATATTTTGGACGGAAACATAACGACTGCATCAAATACCTACAACAACAAACATGTTGCATCAAAAACTACAAATGTGTCGCTTTGACAACATTGGGCAAACATGTTACATCTTTTTCATACTTTTCCCTTTGATCTATCCCATTAATGATGCAGTAATGTTGGAAGACTCTCCTTCTGGCAGATTCCATTTATAAAGTCAATCTTGTTCTTGGCCAAAAGAATAATTCGCATGCCTTTACTCCAAATAGAATAGTTTTTAGATCCAACCAATTGAATTGAGATAAGCGAAATAATTGTAGTATTCAATGGGTGCAAGAACAATGGATGATTTGAATCAATTGTCTCGTTTGCAACAGCTCCTGCCATCTTTGATCGAAGAAAATAAAAGAGAAAGAAATATCGGAGAAGATTTCAGGATCGATTGCAATCAAAGCTTTTTTTAATAACTTCGCAGCTCTGAAGAAGAAGAACAAGAATATCGGAGAAGATTTCAGGATCGATTGCAATCAAAGCTTTTTTTAATAACTTCGCAGCTCTGAAGAAGAAGAAGAAGAAGAAGAAGAAGAAGAAGAAGAAGGAAAATTGATCTAATCATCTTATTCCTTCGACTAAGAACTACATTTGTATAAATAGGTACAGAAGGCTACTGAAGAAATGAAACTTAGTGTGTTAAATCAATTATAACTACTACTTAATTAACTAACTAATCCTTAACTTATTAAAAACAGCAAATAAGTCTCTAATGAATCTAAAATACTGTCATCGCAAATCATCCAAAAACTTAACATGACAGTAGCATTCATCTTCTTCAGCGGAATAACTTTAAACTTCATTGGCATGCTCTGCATCATCATCAGATTGATCCTCAATAATATTGAATAATGTCAAAACAAATATTGTGTATTCATTTATACAACCCAATCATACGAGTGTTTATATCAATTCTTCCAAATTAACGTCATTAATGCACTTAATAATTCGATACGATTTTTGAAAGTACGTACACTAATTGGGAAACATATACACAAAAGTTTTATAGCAAAACTTGATTTCATTATAGTCGAAGTAGGAGTGAGTCACGACGATTCAGGTGGACTTTTTCTTAAATAAAAAATTTGAGCTTGAAATTTTGGGCATAACTTTTTGGAGACCGGGATCTAGTTCATTATATAACAAAATGGTTAAATATTAAGGAGCTACCTGAACTTTGGACGTTTTGCAACGAGCTACCCGAACTTTAAAAATTCAAAATGGGCTACCTCAACTTGGACGAAGGTGCAAATAGATATCTTCGTCCAATTTACCGTCAATTGTTGACATAAATTTGTCGGAAATTCAACAGAAAATCGTCAGAAAATCGTCAGAAATTGGACATAGGTAGCTATTTGCACATTCGTCCAAGTTGAGGTAGCCTGTTTTGAATTTATAAATTTCGGGTAGCTCTTTAGTATTTAACCCATAAAAAAAATGTATGACGCGGCGGTCTTGTTTGACTCAGGACGGGCTCTATTTAGACCGATTTATTTGTATTATTGGATTAATAACCCAAAATATATACAAACTATAAAAAAAAATAACTAAAATAAATCATACAACAAAAAATGAATATATTCATGATAAAATTAATAAATTCAACTATTGACTCACCATGTAGAAGTTCTACAAAATTATTAAGTCATAGTAATTTGAATATATCCAATTAAAGATATCAACTATATATATTATAACTATGGTTAGTAAAACCGGGAGTCTCGGTCCAATCAAAAATTGATATGAAAGGTTTGAGGTCGAGCTCGATATCGACCTAACAAAAAAAGCTTGAGTAACTGGTCTTGATTTTACATTCGAAACGGGTCTTTCGAGACAATCTTGAGCTTTTGTTTTTCAGTTTTTCAGTTTTTCGGTTTAACAAACATTTTTACTCTGCCCTAAGTCCAAGAATTAAGGATTCATCATAGCAAAACTTCTAGATGATTTTTGCAAATTTGTAAACTTTACCCTTTAAAGGTAACACAAAAAATAGACGGAGATAAGGTTCACAATGGTTAGGGTATGATGCGGGTATGACAAATACCATAATCATGCCATATATACCATAATCATAACCATTACGGGTACAATATTCAATACCATAACCATGGTTATTAAGCACGGTTTTAACTGTATACCCATATGTATTACCATATGTGAAATGTAATAGAACAACATGAATGTTATCTTAGTAAATATATAAAAGTTGTCAAAAGAAGCAAAAATATTCAACACTAATATTATTCAACATTACCATCATTCAAAATTAACACTTATACCATTTAACATTAACATCATTCAATTAAAGTTCACCCTGAAAATATGGATTCGTGAAATCTAATGTTATAGCCATAATTTTTTTAATTTTCATTGCACTATTGTTGGCCCTAAACGGAGTTATTCTATTTTAAAAATTCAACCAACAATTTTTCTATTTACAAAAAGTTTAACTAATAATTTTCACATATATTGACGAAAAATATGATACCTTACTCTTTACTTATTTAGAAGAACTTCATGAGGGTGGACTTTCACACAGGCTTACATTATTGTCGGTAAAAAAATGGACTTGTCGTAGTGGACGGTGGAGTGGCATCAAATAAATATGGTGTTTCTCTAATAGAGACTCTCAGTAATTAACTATTCACAAGTCTTCTTAGAAATTCAAATTAGGAATCGTTGTAAATGTACTATAGGATGGATAGTGAACTAGATCTTTTATTCGATCTTTACACTACAAAAAATTTAAATTTAACAACTTTTTTTGTTATATTTGAGATTGAACTCAATACCTTTCACATTAAAGCTCTTATATATATATATATATATAAGTCACTGGCCATCAAGTTTAAGTTTGAAGTTATAAGGTCGACATCTGTGGTTGGAAATTCGAGCACTATTAGAGGGTGACGTCTCTCTCCCAATTCCACCCCTCCAACTTCATTGGTCCAGCTACATGTCAATGCCTTTATGTCGAAAAGCTTTGGCATTATTTTTTTTTGTTTTTAGGTCAACTTTGGCATGATTTCAATGTAATAAATTATTGTGCATTTCCTAAATTAAATTTTAGAAGACAAAAAACAAGAAGATATTTAGAAAGTTTAATAATCCGAGAAATTGTCTGATTACATATTTAGAGGATTCTACATTTGTTGTTTACGTACTTTGATGATTAATTCTACAAACTAGTTTTTTTTTTCACTAACCTTCAGTATTATCAATACACATACCTCATTGAGATCTAATATATGTTGTTATGGATGCAAAGATGACATAAACACAACCATCTATAGGGGTGATCAAAAAAGACTGTAGGATCGAATTCCCGACAAGACTGGTCCGAGACCGGCCCGATTAGGACCGAGATCGACTAGGACCGAGACCGAGCGGACGGTTTTTTTTCTTAAAGGTCGGTCTCGATCTCAGATTTTTTTTCCCAAAAGGCCATTTAGGACCGGACCGAATGTATATGGATTTGGAATTTTCATAATACCACACTGAAAGGAATGTGGATTTTGGAGGTTTTCTATCTCTATAAAAGCTGTATCCTGATAAATTTACTAAAGAATATAGTGAGTTCATAGTGTTTTTTTTAGACGTGAACTATTCCTTCGCCTTTTACTAAAGAATACCGTGATCTCGTAGTTTTTTTTTGTGTAGATTCGGTCCAGAACCGAGACCGGCCCGAGTCAAGAAAGACCGACTCGGGCGGGCTTTTTTGGTCGAGATCGGTCTCGGTCTCGGTCCTCCAGAATGCAAGACCGAAATTTCAATCTCGGTCTTACCTTCAGGACCGGTCCGGCCCACCCATGATCCACCCTAACCATCTATAATATATGTGTTGCTATATCATATACACTTCTCGGTTTCCCAAATAAATGTTAAAAAACATTTATAAACTTTTAAAAATATATTTCATTATTTAATCTAATTTAAGTTTATTCATATTTTAATAAATATTTTTAATCAACTATTTAAATGTTTATATTATGTTATCTCTTAATAACAGCTCCTACCTAATTAACAAAACCAATATCTACAGTCTACACGGATAACGCGTGTCAAGTGTCATATATACGGCAGAAGAGTGAGAGGACAAGTGGTGTACGTGTTTTCTTGCCAACGGAAGAGCCGTTTGATTGGTCAAAATTGAACCGTTAAAATTTAAATACAATTGTACTTGCCGCCTTGGTCGGAGAGTGACGTACAATCTCCACTGTCATTATTTTTTACTTATTCAGGTAAGTTTTCAGTTATTACTTCATACTTCACTGTAGTTTTTTTGCCAAGCATACTCCACTATAGTTACTTCCACTGTCTTTTCATTTTCTATATATATATATACTAAAATAATTATAAAATAGAGCAAATAAGAACCATGGTCGTTATTTATTTTATATATTATTTCAGTGATTTGATTTGACGTTTTTCTTTATTTTGAGATGTAATTTTATTACAATAAAATTTATATTTTGAGCTTTTATTTATTTAATTAATTTTCCTTGCTTGTAGTTGGAGAAGAGAGTGGGACGAAATTGTTATTTTGTATATCCAGTATTAATATTTGTTGTCGTAAGTGATATCCGTATGCATAGCACGGTCAAGTGGGCAACCATGACGAAAGGCTTCAAAATGTTCCAACGGTACAATTTTAACCGGTCAATCATTATATCTGTATTGGTTAGCGGTACATCTACTGATTAAAACTTTCATTATTGAGACACTTAGGGATTGCTTTTTGACTCGGTATCGCACTTCAATTATACTAAGTTTTATGATTAATACTTATATTAAAAAATATTTATCATAATAGTATTTGTAATGTACAAACAAACGGACGCATAGAAGAGGCTAGAAGGCATAACTGAAAAATGAAAACAAAATGATATTCAACTAAAAAGTTTATGTGGTATTTGGGCAGAAAATATATTTAATTTATTTTTAGATAAATTTCAAGTTATTATAGGGTCAAAATTTAATATGTAAACACCAAATAAAAAAAACGTCAGCATAAATATATAGCATCACTGATAATAAAGTATAAAAGTCTAAATATTTATTTCACATCATTAGTTTAAAAAATAAATTATATATAATTAATTTCGTTTATTATTTCTTAATAATGATAATAAATTTAATGCAGATTTAATAAAATAAAAATGTTTTCAAAAATATTATTTTATGAGAATGGATTGGATATAAATATTAACGTCAAACAGTTATTAATTTAAAGTAACATTCACTAGACGGGAGAGGTGCTAGATAAAGGCTCAACATTATGGCTCAAACATTATTGAGTTGCGAAAAACAATAGCTAAATATTCGCGGCTAAATAGAGATTGAGTCGTTACTAATTAAATTTGTCGGCTCGTTTTGTGGAGTCATTATTTAATTCTTTTTTCAGATTGACATTTTTAACAGCTCTTTATACTTTGAATCGTGGAAATTGATTATTTTTTAAACCAAAATCAATTTCCTCGGCTCAATACTGCTTCAGTCGTCCCTTATTAAATTATTTAATTCTTTTTCATAATGACATTTTTAACGTCTCTTTTTACTTTGAGCCGTGGAAATTATTTATTTTTTAAATCAAAATTAATTTGCACGGCTCAACCTATTCAGTCATCCCTTATTAAATTATTAAATTAATTTTCAGAATGACATTTTTCACGACTCTTTTTACTTTGTGCAGTGGAAATTCAACTTTTCAAAAAACAAATTCGTCGCTCCTTTTATCTTCTTCCCTCTTCTTCAACAATTCAAAGTTTTCTTCATTTATTGGAGGTTGGAACCTCAACTGGAGCCTCACATTATCTTCCCACAGTTTTCTCTTCCCTTACATTATTATCCCTTACGTTTTCGCCATCCCTCTTCATCCTATTTTTGAACATCCATCGGAGCCTTCATCCTATTTTTGAGCCTTCACTTTTACCTTTTCATCACTCACTTCTTCTTCATGAGGAAGCTGAGGAATCCGATGTCGGAGGATAGGGAGCTCAAGTGGATGGTGGATGGAGCAGAGCTGGGAGCTGGGGTTGAAGAACCTCTGGCGGCTGGAGCTGAAGAAGACTCGACTGGGACTCGGATGGGACCCCGACTGGGGCGGGGGTTGGACAATATCTTTTTCCAAGGGAAGCTTCTGCAAGAAGTTTGCCAGCGAGAATGAAGTGGCCGACGAGATCTTATTCCAAGGAGGTGGTCGACGAGAAGGTTGGGGACGAGAAGGCTAGCTGACCTGGAGACAAATCTAAAATATTTAAAATATATTTTTTAAAATTTTATATTTGGCGGCTCATTATTATATGAGCCGCTAAAAATAATGAATAAAAAATAAAATTATTTTTCACGATTCATTTATTTGAGCCGTTAATTTTCACGGCTCTACCAAATTCGAGTCGTGATAAATCTCCCGACACTTCCTATAACTGCTCAATTTGTGCTGAGTCGTAAAAATGTAACGACTCAATTAATGAGTCGTTAAATGCTATTTTTTTAGTCGTTAAATATCACTTCTCCCATAGTGATTATTATGATAATCATTATGATCTCAATTTAATATGTTTTAACATTATACCACATTAACCATTTCTCATATTAAAAATTAAACATAAAATATAATCAATGGAAAAAATAATTAAAGTAGATAAAAATTATATCAAAATAAAAGGCAAAGAAATGTAAAATTAATTGTCCAATATAATTAGGTAATAGTTAGATTTAAAAAATTGGTTATTGGAATTTTGATTGACAATGAATTTAGTAGACTAATATTATGAATATATATATATATATATATATATATAATGGAAACTGCTTATATGTTAATTATAAACAAATTTTAAGTATATATGAAGAAAACAAATAGTAACTATCAATTGTTACTATATACTCATATGATTACTTTTAGGGTACTAACAGATTGTCATCTAAACTGATCATGACTGATTTTTTCTTAAGAAAATTTGTCATGAAAACCTGTAAAAATTCATATTGAAAATATTAATCTTTTAAAACAACAACGGTAGTTAGCAGACCTCCATGTCTACACTCAACCCCATTTATGAGACCTTTCTTTCATATGAAAAGTAAAAGTATTATGTGTCATATATATATATAGATAGTTTGATACATAGCTTAGTATATATATAAAGAGACAATTAATTAGTATTTCAATCTTTGGGGAAAAGAAAGATGTTTGTTGGAAGATTAAGGTAACAAACTAAGTAACTAATAAATAGATAGTCTAGGTTGTAATTTTGAAGAAGACATAATGAAAGTAAAAATTTATTGAGGTGCATAATTGAACTTAAACACTTTGAAGAATGAGAATTGAATCACTACCATTTTGGACAAGAGTTGAGTGTCTTTCCACAAGCTACAAAAAATTTATGTTAAGTGATTCCCTAAAAAATATTTAAATGCTTCCTAAAAAATTATTAAAATTATACTAGAAGTATAACTATATAAAACTATTTTTTTTTAATAATCAAGTGGGGTCCTAGGACCCCACTCAATGTATACTGGATCCTCGTTGGGAACAAGCATACCAAGAAAATACAAATGCAAACTAATTGGCAATGTCAGCTAGATTTAGAGTTCGATCGAAAACTTAAATTCGCATTACTCTTCTAAGCTAATTCTTCCACTTCAAATTATTGTAGTAACAGTTATATCTAAAGAATTGGTCACATTGTTGGTCCCCTTTAAAGCATGAGAAACAGTCCAAAGAAGACCTGTTTTTTTTGTTTTTTGTTTTTATGTTTTTTATATAATTTTCAAATTTGGCACATAGCTATTAAGTAGATTCATCGCCTTTAAGTTATTGCCCTACAAGTAGAAATATGAGTAAAAGTGACAAAGTTCAGTAAGCTACGATGATGATGATTGAAAAATATCATTTGTTCTTGTCAATGCTATGACACGGGAAAGAACACGTGTTTTGTTTTAAAAAAAAATAGCTACATGATATATATTTTGTACTTTTAACTTTTAAGTACATGAGATTTTTCAAAGAATTACTCTATTTTTTAACCCGTCAATTTTAAATGAAATGTGAAACATGTGACATTAATATATTTATATTTTTTTATTATTGCAAACTTATATATAATTTTTGTCTTATTGTTTTAATATTGATGTGGTTGGGTTCGAAATTGACACATACGTACGTTTCATCTACGTCTCATTCTCTATGTGATTGCCCGATGAGAAATACCGATTATTCATATCAACGGACAATGTGTAAAGATAGAATTACTCGCAGTAAAAAGAGCAAGTTAAAATGGAGAGGTGTCACGACAAGGAACAGTGCATTCTCTAGTACCTAGGATAGGTTGTCCAAATGAGATCATTGGTTTCTGACAAAAATTAAACTAAACTAATAATCATTTATGTCCAGGAACTAATAATCATTTAAAGATGATAGCTGAATTTTAGTTAATATATTATTATTTTCCGCGATACGAATTGTAAAAAAAATATGGACTTTCTTACTATTGCATCTATATATTTATACGTGTGGAAATAATTAAATAAGCCACTGAAACGAAGAAAAAGGTCATCCAGTCCTTTTGTCTAACCATTTCTAGAAATCAGACCTACCAACTATAGAGAGGAGATTCATTTTTAAATGATGTAATATTTTCATTTTTGAAAACAAAAAAATAGTAATAAATATAATAGCATCTAATCAATTATTCCAAGGAGTAGAAACATTCTAATTTCAATGTTTTAAAATGATTTTCGAATACTTCTACCATAATAACAAGCTTATAATAATAATAATTGGATAAAAGGACGAAGATATATATGTATTACCAAACAAACAATTAATTGAGATATTAACACACTTTCCTAATAGTGTATCTACATATATATATGTGGAAATAAATAAGAAAAGACACTAAAATTTGGAAAAAGGTATAATTTGATCTGGCACGAAAGCTTCATTCATACTTGCTAGGGAAGTAACTTCCAGCATCAGCCGTCAGTATCTGATCAAGAAAATCAACGCCGCCGAAATCCGACGTTTCCGCCACCCACTGAGGCAGCTCCGTCCACCCATCCACCGAATCGGAGAGCAAGAACTCGCCTCTCGGTTCGGTGATCACTCCCTCAAACTCGCACTCAATGTTAGGCAGCTCCACAATCTGGCTTAGTTCCTGGTCATCGGGCTCTGAACACGAGAACGACCCAGATGATGATGTGGAAGGCTCTGACGGAACCCCTGGCGACCGTGGCTCATCGAGCTGGGTCATCGCCGCGGCCTTTAGGGCAGCAGCCTGGACATCACGGGGCTCGGAGGAGACCGGCTTGGGGAATAATTCCGCATGGTGGGGGAAGTTTAGAACGGCGCAGCGACCCTTGATGGCGAGAGCAGCGACGTCGTGTGCCCGTGCGGCCATGACGGCGGTGGGGAAGCTTCCGAGCCAAATTCGGGACTTTTTCCGTGGCTCGCGGATCTCCGACACCCATTTTCCCCAACTCCGCTTTCTGACTCCTCTGTAAATCGGGTGTTTGAAGGTAGTGCTCTTGCCCCCGGCGTCTCTTGGTCTCTTCCGGTGTGTTTCCGTCTGTTTCGGGGCGGTGTTTTTGGGCATTGATGATGATGATGTGGAGGATTCTGATTCCGAACAATGTGGCTCTTTCATTGTAGAGAGAGAGAGGAAGATACAGAGAGGAGAAAAGTGATGGGGTTTTGTAGTGACGAAGGGGGCAGAGAAGTGGGCACGCTCCTTCAAAGCGACTTATAACCTAACGGAGTTATTTGCAGAACAGGGATTTACTAGAAGATGAGATGGGATGAATCCGGTGTATGAATACCGCAATATAATACGCAATCAAACACTGACACGTTTTGCATCCCTTTTCCGATTATGTTAAACTATAAATCCGACTTTGTAATTTGTATGACGTATATATATATATATATATATATATATATATTAATAAGGAAATATATATTTACAAAATGCTTGACTAAAAACTTATTATTAAATTATGGGAAAACAACCAAACAGGTATCCGAACTTGTGGGTGATTAGTAAGTAGGTACCTAAACTTTTGTTTGTAGCAATTAAGTAGCTGAACTTATGAAAATAAGCAAATAGGTACCTACCGTTAACTTCCGTTAAGAATAAACGGAAAATATCACATGAGGAGCAAATTTGTACCTGAACTTACACGAATGAGCAAATAAGTACCTAAATCGGTTCAAAAACCGGTTCGGTTGAACCACATTTTTTTTAAAGTAGGGTTTATATATCAAGCACATGCATGACTCAACTCCAAACGTTCTCGGCGTGTGCCTTAATGCACCGAGAACATCTGGAGTTGAGTCATGCATGTGGTTGATATATAAACCCTATTTTTTAAAAATAAATTGGTTTGATCGAACCGGTTCAGATACATACTTGCTCATTCGTAAGTTCAGGTTCATGTTTGCTCCTCCCGTGATATTTTCCGTTTATTCTTAACGAAAGTTAAAGGTAGGTACCTATTTGCTGATTTTCATAAGTTCAGCTACTTAATTGCTACAGACAAAAGTTTAGGTACCTACTTGCTAATCACCCACAAGTTCGGGTACCAGTTTGGTAGTTTTCCCTTAAATTATATATAACAAAGATGTATTGCATTAAAAAATATTAAGAAAATGAGTAAGAATTATTTTTTTTAATAGCGACTAAATCTATGTTTCCATTATACGAATAATAATATAAAATTTAAAGATTAACAATATATTTTTATTAAAAATAATTGATAACTATATAATTCTAAATTAAAATTAATCACTTTAAGAGGTAAATTATTACTTTTAAGTTACGGAATCATTTCAATTAATTACAGATAATCAACTAATTTCAACTAATTTCCAGATAACAAACTACGGAATCATTTCAATTACCAAGCAACTAATTTCACCTATGGAATACTGAAAGAAATCAAACACAGACAGACACAGCATATCATATCACTAATTTCCAGATAACAAACCACGGAATCATTTCAATTAGCAAACATATCAATTTGCGACAGCCGACAGACACATCATATCACGAACCTGGCGTTCTGTGATGGTGGGATTGTCCGAGAAAAAGAACAGAGACAAGAGGCGGGGAGGATGAGTGAAACAGAACGTACTGAATCAGACGAGATGCGGGGAGGACAAGAGGCGGGGAGGACGAGAGGCGGTACTGATTCTACTGAATCAGATTGAGTGAAACAGAACGTACTGAATCAGACTCAATTAGGTCTGGTCATCTGAATCAGAAAAATCGGTTTTGTCTGGTCTGAAGTGGTCTTATATGATTTAGTATTTAATAGTATTTTAAAATTAAAACCAGTACAAAAAAAGGTTCAGTTAACCAGTTTTGAACCAGTTTTCTGTACCTATTCTGAACCGCTCCATATTTTTGAAAATAAAAAATTGTTTTGTGAACCGGTTCAGTCGAACCGGTACGGTTCGGTACGATTCGGCCGAACCGGTTATATTTGCCCAGCCCTATTTTTAACTTCAGTTTAATATTGTAATTGTATAAACAAAATGTTTATCTTTTAATAATAGTCTTAAGAATATTGTGTTACCCTAAACCACTTCGTATATCTAGACAAAATAAGGATGCATATTTTTTTTTTTATCAAATGATAAAGGTTTCGTTGGTTGAGCAAATTGATCCCTACGATGATGATGAGAGTTTCGAAATTACTGAAATATTTCATTATACGAATAATATCATAAAATGTAAAAATAAAGTATTTTTTCTTAAAAATAATTGAAAAGCTTATAACTTGATAATAAAAATGAATATCAGCAAATATTTATGATGCTAATTATTTTTTTTAATTTAAATTTAATACTTTTATAAAGTTTATTATTTTCGTATATATATATATATATAAAGATTAAAAGTATTAGTAAAAATGTCTTTATTTTAACTAATAGTAACTTTTACTCATGCTCAATTATATGTTATTTTTAAATTAATAATACAAAAAATGGAATCTATATGGATTTATTATAGTGCAAAACGTAGCCTAGCAATTTTTTCATTTACATTGGTAGGCTTGTTCATGAACCGGTTCGACCCTAAACCGGTTCAAAACTGAACTGGTCTGATCTGGTTTGTAAAAAATCGGTACTTTTTTCTGTTTCTAAAAAAACTGGTCAGTTTAGGTAAAAACAATTGGTATGGTTTATAAAAAACCAGTACTTTTTTCTGTTTCTAAAAAAATGGTCTGGTTTAGGTAAAAAAAACTAGTATGGTTCGAACTGATTCAGAACAGATTCCAACTAGTTTGGTCTGGTTTTTTAAATAACAATTTTGGTTAGGAAATAATCTGATTCAAACTGAACCGATTGAAAATCGTGTCCAACACACTGAACCAGAACAAAAAACACTGAACCAACTGAACCGACTGAAAAACACTGAACCGACTGAAAATCTATTCCACAACCAACTGAAATCCTGTCCAACATCAACATATACATATCTAGGTTTGGTAAATTGAAGACATCTCTAGGTTTGGTTTAATTTCAGTCAAGTTTGGTTTATTTTGCTTCAAACCAGTTCTAAAATTATATAGGTTTAAAGTGGTTTGATTTAAATTTAAGTACAAACCAGTATAAAAAACGAGTCGATTCGAACTGAATTGTTGGTACTACTTTGAACTGGTCTACTTGAAGTCTAAAAAACTAATTTGGTTTTGAAATTAGTTCGGATGAACCGGTTCAAACCAGACCAGAATCAGACCAGTTCGACCGAACCGGTTTAAATGAACAAGCCTATGTAACATTGGAAGGACATTTTAAGAATTCTCTAAAATGTTTTTAAATGAGGATAAAATTATGTCCAAATAAAAAATCAAAAGGTTTTGAAAATAATATTCAAATTATAAATTGTTTATAACCCAACAATACCAAAAGTAGAATTATGAAAGAAAAACAACTACAAAACTAAAAATTTACTTAAATAATTTAAATGTTTTATGGATAACATTTTACAAAATATATATATGTATATATATGTTAATTTAAGAATTATATTTGTTCGTATATAAAATTTGATGATATTTTTCTCACATCAAAATTTAATGGTATTTTAGCAATTTTTTAAATTAATTTCATTCAATGCACATCCTACGGCAGTTCGTTGAGTCAAAATGACATAACTTGCCACCTTGGAGTGTGGGTTGTGCATTTGTTAGCATAACTCAGCACGATTGGGTGCGCGTATATGTAAATATATTTTTTTATTATACTTATTTTTTTAATCATACTTTTTATCTTTAATCTAATTGTAGTGATATTCCATAATATAATTTGGCGTGTGACTTGAGTCTTAATACTATACATCTTTTTTATGAATGCCCATCTCATAAAGATGAATAATTTAATTTCAAATGAATGTAGATAATGTTGACAATAGTTAAAATCCATTGCATCTACCAAATGGATCTTACATATAATAAATGTGTGGTGTGGAGTAACAAGTTATCAGGACTACGAAGTTGGGAGAAACATGAAAGTTTATTATAATTTTATTGTCCCTACAAATATTAGATTGATTTTATGCTATAAATTTCAATTGTCTGGTCAATAGTCAGAATTAAAACATCTTCATTATAAAGCATAAATAAAAATGTATCATTATAACAATTTTTTCAATTAATTTCATATTTTAAAAGAAGGTAGAAAGAAGTTGAAGTGGTGGAAGTTTATGTCAAAAAAAGCACAGAATTCAAACCTAATTCTTTCCCTTCCTAAACTATCTATGTCTTAAAGAAAGAGACTTATCATGATAGATCCCTTTTATCAAATGATGATACTTAATTGTTTACTTAACAATTCTATAATGGAAAGAAGCATATTTTAATGACTATCTTTCTCATTGGGCATATTTTTATTCGACCACACAATGCAAGTATCAATATGCTATGCTGTATTCTCATACATAATTAATCGAATTAAAATAAAATGGTAGATATGTAGCAAATTGATACTCAACTTGATATCAAATTACAACACATGATAATACGTTCTCTATTAATTAAATATCTCTATATAAATATAATTTTAAAAATCTGGATTTGCATTATCATTAAGGCAAAAAAAAAATATTATTTTTTTGTCAACAAAAAAGAATGAGCTAGTAGTTGCGACCCTAGTATCATCCTGCTACGTAATGTTTATGTTTTTTTCGTGTCTCGGTTTTCGGACTTCCTGACAATCTGCGTTCTCAATCAATGTAGCTCTACCAACAGTCTAGGATTGAGAGGTCGGCCCGTGTCCAAGTCGTAATCATTTACTCAAGTCAAAGTTTCTTCTTGCACTTGAGAGATTCAAATTCGTGATTTCGGAGTCAAACCACGTGAGAATCAGCGTTCTCAATCACTATAGCAACGTTACATTTGGTAGCTTAGACATAGATAGATAGCACGAGAAAATCATTGCCATGAGACGACACGGTAAGTGTACCGCCGGACGACATGCATAACAGAAGAAACAGCAGGCCAAATATAATAATAAAAAACAATATTTAAAATCTATATTTAATGTATTTTTCATTGATTCAAATATTCGCTCTTGGACATGTGTACTGATCTAACGAACTATGACATCGAATTTGCAGTTGACTTTCTTTAATGATGTCATAACTATATAACAGTTTATTAGTTATTTTTTTAATAAAAATATATAACACTTTTGATATATCGAAAAGAAAACTAATAGGTGAGAAAAAAAAAATTACAGAACGAACGTCGGATCAAATGATCTATATTACATTTTTTTATTAACTTATGAAATATATAATATGAATTGACTATATTCCAAGAAACCATTGGACGACCTGAATCTTCCAATAGCAAATAAAAGATTTTAATATTTTTATTTGGGTCAATTAGAATCTTTATTTTTATTTTTAAAAAAATATTATACGGAGGTGGCTTAGCCTTGATCATCCCACCCGTCCATTCCTTTAACTTTAAGAGTAACATTTATATTTTTTGTAATCAGTAATTTATTTAAATCAATGCAATTATTTTCATTCTATTTAAGGTATAATTATATCTGTATAATTGTTGGCCCACTTTTGGCAAAATGTTGGCATATGCAGAGATTATGGATGGAGCTGACATAGTATAGACTCTAGAGTTGGGTCTCGGCCTATTAAGGGTCCAAACTTTTCTCAAATAAACAAAGGCTTCTCAAAAAATTCCAAACAAAGACCAGGACCCCGATAGGTCGGTCCATTGCTAAGTTGTGTCGTGTTTGATCATTCGTTAGCAACTACCGGGGGAATCATTTTAGTCAGGTTTCACTAAATATCATAACACGTATAAGTCATAATAGTTGACCCGTCAACTCATTAAGCTTATCAAATATTCAGTATGTTTTTTTGTGTTCATGAAATCTGTCCATTCCTATTTGGCAGGAGTCGAAAGATTGTGGTACCTAATTTTGTGCAATCGTTTCACCTTATTATTCTCCGACTATAATGATATATATAAGGCATCCATTACATACGTACTTTGCAACTTTCACGGCATACTTTCTTATCCACCTCTAACAAACTCACCACACTTGATCGATCGACGGATTGGAACGTCAAAACACGGTCTCACTGCAGTAAAAGTAATATTCATTTGTAAAACATTGCGTCAACGGATATTTAATTTCTTGGACCGACTGTCGTTTTTGATAGGCAAGAAAAAGGGGATCAAAATTATGGTTAGGAGGAATTAGGCAGAGAAACACATTAGGTGAACCAAACTCATAAGAAGCTTTGTCATATGCTTTCAATTCAATCGAATCCAATTGGATGAAACCGAATGGATTGTATATAAAATTTGGTTATCATGTTTGACCGTAAAAATACTGTGAGACTAGATAAATATAATTTGTTTCATATAACCAGAGAAAATTCCTTATCAATATATATATATTTTTTTATAATTATGGATTAAAAACCTCTATGGATGACAACTAATCACTAAAGTTCAATTACACAACAAAAACTAGCTAACTTTAACTATTTGCGAAACAAAAGAGTCAACAACGTCTTTTCGGAGTGTATTAATAGTTTCCTTCGGAGGTGAGCTATAAATTTTAAACACTTGCCGCTGGTTGAGCGTCATACCCGCCATGATATCCGCTACCGCATTCCCTTCTCGAAAAATATGTCTGAACTTCATTTTTTCGAACTGTATCAATAGGCTCCTATAATCTGAATGATCGGCATTAAACTTTTCATTAAAGTAATAGAGGTGTAGAGTAATGTTCCAAAATGGAGGGGTTGGCCACCAGAAAAATGCAGTTTATAGAAGAGGGTAAGTTCAGTTGCAACCATACCCTAAAACTTGGGGGGCAGGAAACTAAGCCGTTAATTTCATTTTTTTTAAATAACACTTTTGTGGAAGACACGTGGAGGAGGGGAGAGTATAAAAGGGCCACTGTCCCTCTTTTCTCTTCTCTCTCTTGTTCTCGGCTCTGATCAACTGAAAGACAGTGGGCGGTGAATTTGTTCATCAAACGCAACTTCCATTTCGGATTCTCTGCTACCAACTCCGTCGCTGATGGATGCAGTTTTTAGACCATCCTCCTCCCTTCGCATCGACGAGGATTTCCGGTCACTCCCGTCGCTCTATCTGACCTTACTTTGCATCTGGTTCGTGTCCACTCTTTTCTGGGCCTTCGTCAACTACAGGAACCGCCACTCTCAGGTCTATTCTCCATATTGGTAGTTTGATGTTCATCACTGTTGGAATCGACCTTATTATTTGGTTTATATGACGTTCCTCTCTTGATGCAACTATCCAAGTGAGAGAGTTTGAATTGTGAAATGGCTTGAAAGATGAAACTGCATAGCCTAGGGCTTTCACCATTGTTCGTTTCTTACGCAGATATGGATATTTCGTAGATTTGCAGATCTCTGGGCAACTTTTGAATCATTTTTAGTTTCCGTTGGGTTTATGCATTAAGTTCGGGGATACGTTGATTTTGATTTTCATTCTTCTACATGATATTATTCACTGATAGAATCCGATTTCTGGCTCTATTACTCTCTGCAATTTTGTGTTCTTTGGTAGATTCTTATGTAATTTACATTATCTTTCTGACTTATTGTTCAACTAAACCAGATGAGTAATCTTCAATGGACACTCGCTGCTGTTCCGGTAATCAAGGCCCTGCAGCTTACCTTATCCTTCTTCTTTTGGTACGTCGATGAACATTCGTGACTAATAATCAGCTTCAGATTATGTCATGATTTGATATTGAATATATTCCTTTCTTAATGTTCTCAAGAGAGAACATTCTGTACTTGGAATGAATTTTTTCCGTAATCAGCTGCTAGTGAATCAAAGAATCCGTTTCTACAAAGAGGCATCTCTCTATGTGCCACTATGCTTGACAAAGTGTATTATCTATGTACGTTTTTCTATGGATAACCAATCAACTGTAATTAGAACTTGTCTTTGGTATTTCCATATTTTTCTTTAGCCATGGTTTACAGAAACGGATTCGAATCCTTTCCATTTGGCTTTAGAACATTTCACGATTAGGATTTGATCCCTGCAGCATCAATGTATGAAATTCTGCCACATCATTCTGAATTTAAATCAATAGTAAAAAAGTAGACAATATTTCTCGACCAGCATTTTTTTTTTTTCTGTTTGAATTTTACTTGAATGATGTGACAAAATCTTATATCCTGATTGTGAAATGAACCAAGCAAATGCATACTAAATGGACTAGATCGTTAATTATCATTTCTGGATATGCAGGTATTCGTGTTTTTATCTCGAGAGATGTTCGTTATGGATGTCATTCGGAATGTACGTAATGGGCGTGCTCTTTCAGACAGCTTCTTTCATTTCCTTCTTCATCATCTCCAATGGTTACTGTGTCACCTGCGAGCACCTTTCACTAACAGAGCGACGAACAACAGCAGTTCTTGGTTGTGTCTTTTACCTTACTCTTGTCGGTTACAGAGCTTCTGTACCATATTTTGCGGTGAGGTTCAATAATTCCGCAATATGTATATTATTCTCAATAACTGTATCATGTACTTGATCTCTTTGTTGTTTTGACATTGGTCGAGTTCGTTACTACAGGTGCTTCTGCTGCTGAATTACTTTGTTTCTTTTTACACAATATTTTACCGCATCTCTCGGAATCTGTCAGTGCTATGGCAACAACTGAATTTCATAGAGGATGAAGGTGTCGACGCAATGCATGATGTTGTATATACAAAATACCTCATGTTCAAGTATGTTTGTCCGACCGTGAGATCAAATTTCCTTATGTTTAGAACATATTAGATATTTATTTATTTATTATGATTATGCAGGAAATTTCAGATCGTAATGCATATGGTTGCAATGTCGGAGATTATTGTAAGTGCCCTTCATATATCTATACTTCTTTTACTATATGCAGGCAGCTAAACTGATGATGTAGCTTCAGGTATATGGAACTATGGATGATACTGTAGAGAAGTACTGGCTCAGGTTGTCTGTTCGTGAGTCAGGATTGTTGTGTTTCTTCCTCTACATCGGGTACGTCATGCTTGTAAACGTGAAACAAAATCAGAGTCTACTTCTGTTGTTGTCGCTGAACTCTTTGGATGCTCCTCTCTTGCAGATGGATTTTCCGATCACAGAATTTACCCCATTTCTCCGTAATGCCGACCATGAAATCAAATGCGGATATTACAATCCCTCCCATCTACAGCATTGTAAGTATTACAAGTCACAGTTGCTGTTAGACTTGCTAATGCTGCTATCTTTAGATAGTCGATTTTTAATGTGGGTGAATAATCATTAATTGAAGGAAATGGATGCTGCGACTTTCCGAGACATTAAACGCCACAAGTGGCATATAGGAGTGGTGAGAAATTGCAAACCTGAACTCTTTATAAAAAGACTTGCCATTTTTGGAGCTTAAAAAGGTAAGATATTGATTATCTGCACCTTTTTTTTTTGTTTTTTTTATGCAGCCGACTCTTCATTCTGGCGATGCAAGTTCGAGAGATCCGATTTTAGTGATCCTTTAGCATCCTCATACGGATAAACCCGAATACCTTATGAAGCTGAAGCAAGATATCATCATGGCAACAATTCCAGAAATCGTGAGGAGCAGAGCAGCAGGTAGGTATGATTCGGAGCCGCCAAGGATTAGGTTCTGTTGATGTAGTTTATCTACAGTTTCCCATCCCTGATTCGTAAAGAAGAAGATTTTAGTTACTTTTACTTAGCAAGCAGCATGATCATGTCATGATAATTATTGCAGATCAGTAGCAAATGTAAATTCTTTTCTCATCTCCATGATACGTTTTACTTTATATATTGTTGTTCTTTATTTAATTTCAATTTTGTACAACCTGGCAGCATTAAATTGTGAAAATCTGGTTACCTGCGCGAACTGCAACTTCCGTTACATTTTGTTTTTCCAATAAATTTTTGAAACCAAACGACTTTAGAGTTTTTTCGACCGAAAAAAAAACGACTTTAGAAATGTCGTAATCGCTATTTATGTAGTGTGTAATCGTTGTATTTATTTTGATTTAATAGCCTTCTTATTAGCTCCTGCAGTGATTGAAATTTGAGAAAATATCTGACAAGGTCAAAAAATCGAGCTGTAATGTATTTTGGGAATGTAAATTTAATCATTTATTTCAAAAGGATTTATACGTTCGATTAATCGATTGGTTCAGCTTTATAGCGAGAGCGTCGTTATACATACACTTCGTGTAATAGTTTGTTATTTAGGGGGTGGGGTAAATATTAGAGTATTTGCTTCTCATGATGGTTGGTTAAGTAACAAAAATGTTTATTTTTCGGCATGAGTTGAACTAAAATAAATAAGCGGGGACAAATATATAATTTAAATTTTTTTTTTCTTCGAAAAATGAAGTATATATTCAAAAAATAATATTTAGAAATATAGTCATATGTGCTACCGTGAATAGCACATTATTTTTATATTTTTTTGCAAAATGCACTACTCCGCTACCCTAGGTAGCTTTTTTCTCAAAACACTACCTAGGGTAGCGTTGAGTATATTTTCTTGTTTTTTTTTCAACGGTTCGATATTTAATTAAAAATTAAATTATGTATGTATTAAAAAAAATCATAGTAAGTAGATATTTTAATTACAATTCAAATTATGAATAACAATATTAAATTTGGACTTACATATTGAAAGTACGCTCTACCGTAAGTTTTTCTCAGAATCGGTTCAGCTAAACCTTTTTATTAAAAAAAGTTGCAAAAATTCCAATACATAATACATAAACTGCATATCCTTAATACATAGCCATAAATTGCAAAAAATCCAATAATACATAATATGATGCCCGAGTTGTGGATCGATTCTACAGCCAGAATCAGTCCCCACAGAGATTAATCCTAACCCTAAATCAGTCCCAACATTTTCTTAGGCAATACTCAACAATAGGTACAATCACAGCGGAGATCAGAGATTTAGGGTTCAGAGAACTCACTTTTGCAGTCCCGATGAAGATACACGAAAGGACAACACTGTTGATTGCCGAAGTCGGCGAAGAACAACACTGTTGAAGTCAGACAAAGAATTAGAGTCGTGCCGAAGTCGAACGAAGAACCATAGTCGTCAACCGTGCCGAAGTCGAAGTGGGACTGCCGTGCCAACTGGGAAGAACCGAAGAAGTGGGAAGGTACGGTTACCTTGCCGAACGAAATGAACGATTGAATAAGCCAAGTCTTATTTAGGGTTGAACTTATGAACTATTACTTATATATTTTATTAAATATAATATTATATTAAAATCGGTTCAAAAAATGGTTTGGTTTAACACATGTGATTTAGTTTTTTATGGTCCATTATAACCGCTCAATATTTTTACTGAAAAACTGTTTGTTTTGTGAACTGGTTCGACTGAATTCGTTCAAAAGTGGTAGAGTTATGTTCAGCAGGTGTGTTAGGTCTCAACAAAAAGTAAGATTCCTATCCGATCTAGGGTTAGACGTGAGATTCCCCCAAATCAGCCAGCTCTTGGCTTGTCCCCTAGCATTCAATTGCTAGCGTCCAAATCTGAAAGACGTCATAGTTCCAAACCAAGGAATCCCTAAGCAAGAATAACCAGACAGACCGCACGAGGAGGAGATTCTTCGCAGAAGACAACACCAAATTCAATCGTCTGAGCCAATACAAACATCTACAATACAAGCGGGCAATCAATTTCGAAGGTCCACTGTAGCAACCCCACGCCCAACAGCTGAGACAACCGAACCTCGGCCAACAGGCTCCAATCGGCCCCACGCACCCACACAAGTGGTCCAAGAGCAGCTGTCAAATCAGGAACATCGGCCAATTGCAGCTTTGCTTATCAAACAGTACCATGCAGGTTTGGAAGGCAAACCACGTGAAATCGAAACCAAATTAGCTCCACAAACCCTAACCATGTCCCTTGTTTTCATTTCAGGTCTGGAGGAAGTGGCGACAGTATTGACGTCATGTGGACCACGACAAGGACGACAAGTCCTAGCACCAACGTCGATGAGATGAACAGAAACTCGGGATGTCTTGGACCTAAACTCGAACCCGCCACAGGAGGAATGTGATCGATACGTCGGTAAGATCATCTCTCAAAGGCCGATCAAACTGAACGTAATACATAGTGTGCTGGACAAAACTTGGGATAGGTTTAGCACTGTTAAGATATCAGAGACTACCCCAGGAATATTGATATTTGACTTTGCTAAGGATGAGGATAGACACAAGATTATTGATATGTCGCCATGGGCGATAAATGACCATATACTTAGCATTAAGAGATGAGACCTGAGCATAGGCTTAAACGAGGTTGAGTTCCACAAAGTGCAATTCTGGGTTCAAATTCATGACTTGGGATATGATAAATTCAGCAATGATAATGCGAGAACAATAACCGAATGCATAGGTAGATGCATTGAGATAGAACCAAGATATGAAATAAGGAAGAGAAGCTTCCTGAGAATGAAAGTAGAAGTAGATGTGAATAACCCTTTGATGGTGGGGTTCTGGTGGATGAACTCAAAAGGAGACGAGAAATGGGTGTCAGTCAAATACGAGAGGTTATCCGGCTTTTACTACGGCTCTACACATTGGGCCATACCACTCAAACATGAAAGGAAGAAGTGCAAAGGTCAGAATCAAACCCAAGAGCACCTGCGTATGGCCCATGGATGGTCGGTAATAGACCGAAGCAATGGACCAGCAGAGAACAACATGAGGGAGATGGGGGCCACCAGACGCCGGGGGCTAAGCCGATGGAGAGAAAGACATGGTACGATATCATGTCTGAAGCTAGAAGCGATGACATAAAGGAGAGACCGAACCATGAAGGGGAGGGCTTCGGTCGGTCTGTAAACAAGCAGAGGGCAGACGCAGGGACTCAGACTGAAGGGGGCGAGACGGAGGTGGAAATGGAGGCGACTAAAGTCACGACTTGGGACAGCACACCGAAGGAGATGCTGGACAAAGACTCCAAGCTCGACCTCAATGAACTCCCGGGGGACACAACAATGGTTATCCATACCCACCATCGACCACAACTAACCCAAGCCGAGCAAACCAGCCAATACATAATCGACCAACCGAAACAAACCCGAGAAACCTCACCCAAGCTAAAGAGACTCACGACAACCTACCCCCAAAGTCCATACTGGCCCCACCCCCACCCCCAACTCCAAAGACCCCACATAACACCAACCATCCAACCCACACCCAACCCCAACTGCCATACAAGCCCCCACAAAACAACACGAACCAAAACCCCGATGATCACCCACCTACCAGACAACCCGACCGAACCTCAGCCAGGTGACCACCCAAACATTCCCAAGCCCTACACCGTCGAGAACCCACCCGAAACACCCCTAAGCAACCCAATCCCGAGATCGCAAAGACAGAATTGAGTCTCAGCCCATTTATGAACTGAATGACCCTAAAACGATAAAATGAGGACCAGAAGGAAGAGTTGCCCCGAGCGAAGAGAGCGAAAACAATGGAAGATAGGGCAACATAAAAGAAACCTGGAAGGAGACCGAAAGGGAGGGGCAAGACAAGCCCACAAAGGAAAGTGACTCGATCAAAAACACCAAGGAAAAAGGAGGATGCCAAGCGAAACATGAATGCCTCGATGATGGGCGAGCTGAATATCAATGAACCGGGTTCTGGTGGCTGTCCTGAAACAGCTACACGGGCCCAATGAGTCTACTCTCGTGGAATTGTCAAGGGTTGAGGTCTTCCTTGATAATTCAACACCTCAAAGACCTCATGAAGAGGTATCGCCCGAGCATAATCTTTCTTATGAAAACAAAGAATGGGGATACCTATTGCGAGACGATACAGAAGAAAATAGGCATGACGAACAAAGTATACATTAGCCCAAGGGGAACATCGGGAGGATTAGCCCTATGGTGGGATGAGGACACCATGGTTCGAATCCTATTTGCAAACCACAATATCATAGATTGTGAGATCTTGATGAAGAATGAGGTTGAACCGAGCTTTGGTTACATGGGTATATGGACGAACAAAAAAGAGTGGAAAATTGGGAGACAGTGGAGGAAACCGAAGGAACAAATGGATGGTGGTAGGAGACTTCAACACCATAAGGCACAACATGAGAAAATAGGGGGTCAACCAAAGTCCCAACGACAAATGGATAATTTCAGCAAACTCATGGAAGATATCCGAGTAGAGGACATGGGATCGAAGGGGAAGCTCCATACATGGTGTAATAATAGAAGCGGAGCCGACCGAATAAGCCAAATACTCGATCGAGCCTTACTCAATGCTAGGTGGCTGAAAAATACCAAAGATTCTGATGCATAAATGAGCTTGCCCTAGGCTCAGACCACTTCCCATTGATAGTCCAAACATTGACCCCAAAATGGAGAAGCAAAAGAAGGTTCAAATTCGAGGACAGGTGGCCAGAAGACCCGACGTGTAAGGAGGTGATAAGAGAGGCATGACTCGTGACTACATCGAGCCAAGAAGGGCAGGGAGCCGTCCCAAAATTACCAAGATGTTGGCACAATGGAGCAAGGTTCACTTTGGCAACAATGCAAACCTTCTTTGGGAACTGACCAAGACGAAGGGCCAATTGAGGAGATGTGTCCGACCTACAATGAGTCAAGCCGAAGTGGAGGAGCGACAACTTAAAACCCGAATCAAAGACCTACGAAAGCGGGAAGAGATGTATTGAAGACAACAATCACGAGTCAAATGGCTCATGGAGGGAGACCAAAATACCACATTCTTCCACCTTGCCACCACATCAAGGAGACGCAGGAATAACATATGTCTGCTTCGTGGGAGGGATGGAAGATGGATCACGAACGAAACAGGTGTCACTACGGAATTGAGGTGGTACTTTGGAGACATATTCCGATCAGATTTACCCTAATCGAACACCTCGATCCTTGAATGCGTCCCAACTCAAATAACACCGAAAATGAACCAGTAGCTGACATGCACGGTTACGGATGCTGAGATCCGAAGGGCTATATTCCAAATGGGCGGGTCGAGAGCTCCAGGTTCGGATTGCTTCCCGGGTCTGTTCTATCAAAGGAGCTGGCAAACCGTGGGACCAGATGTCATCAACACAGTCAAGGCTTTCTTCAGGTCAGGTAAACTCCTATCCCCCATAAACCAAACAGATCTTATATTAATTCCACAAGTTTCAAACCTAACCATGCCCACGGATTTCAGACTGATAAGCTGTTGCAACTTCCTATATAAGATTATATCAAAAGTTATGGTGGATAGTATCAAAACCTATTTACCATAACTTATCACCCCTATCAGGGTGCGTTTGTAGCAGGTCGTGTAATTCAAGATAACATTCTAGTGACACATGAGGCGTTCCACTACCTCAAGTCAAAATGCACAACAAACAAGGTCGAATGTGCTCTCAAGGTGGATATGCAAAAAGCGTACGACCGGGTGGAATGAGAGTTCTTACTGGCAAGCTTGAAAAAGAGGGGGTTTGATGATAAATGGATCGAATGGACAAGGGAATGCTTAGAAACAACGACATATCGGGTGGTAGTGAATGGGTAGAGGTCAGCTACATTATACCCATCAAGAGGAATTCGACAAGGCGATCGCTATCACCTTACTTATTCATACTCTTAGCTGACGTCCTCTCAAGGAGAATTGAACAGGAAGCACGTGAGGGAGGGTTGGTCGGGATAATCCTCGGAAGGAGGTGCCCCGAACTACATCACATGCTTTTTGAAGATGACTCGGTGTTCTTCCTAAAAGGAACGACTCCTAATGCCCACAAATTAAAAGCGATTCTAGAGGAATAATGTCAGGCATTAGGACAATGATCAATGAAGCCAAATCGACCCTATATTTCAATAGAAGAGCGGACCCGGGGTAGAAAAGAGAAGTGGAAGAAACCCTAAACATAAAAAGCACAAGGGATCCAGGGAAATACTTAGGATTGCCAACAATTTGGGGTCGGTCCAAGAAGGAGGCAATAGGATACCTAAAGAACAAAATCCGAGAAAAACTAGAGGGATGGCGACCAAAGACACTAAATCAGGTGGGGGAAGGAAGTGTTGATAAAAGCGGTGATCACGACCATACCCACATATGTGATGAAAATTTTCAACCTACCAAAGGCTTGGTGTGCGGAAATCAACTCCATGATAGCAAATTTTTGGTGGGGCACCACATCGGATAAGAGGATGACACATTGGAAGAGATGGGAGATAATGATCACCTCAAAGAGCGCGAGAGGATTATGTTTCCGAGAGCTCCAAACGTTCAACAAAGCACTTCTCGCTAAGATGGCAGCACGAATACTCCAAGAACCAACGACATTATGGGTAATGATTCTAAAAGGACTGTACTTTCCAAATTGTGTTTTCCTAGAGGCACGAAAGGGAGGGAGAGCCTCGTGGGGATGGAGTAACCTCTTAGAAGGCGGGATGTGCTAAGACAAGAAGGGTTATGAACAATCGTAACAAGTGAAGGGATCCAGTTATACTCGGACCCGTTGGTATACACGAAACCAGGTTTCCAAATAAAGGGGAGACCACCAGACGACACCAGGCCGGAACCCCGAGTCAACGACTTCATTGGGGAAGGAGGACGATGGAATGAGCAAGCGATCCGGGAAGAGGTGGAGAGTGGGGACGCCGAGCTCATCATAAATATGCCACTACCGCGGGAACGAAAGGAGGACGAGTTCATCTGGCCACATTCGAAGGACGGGAAGCCACGAGCACGCTCAGTCTATCATCGCCTAAGGGAGCTGCAGATCGGTGAAGTCGGTCACGGTGATAGGAACAACCAACAGAACCTTCTATGGAAGGGCATATGGGGGGGCGAGCATCATTCCGAAGGCCAAGAACTACGTTTGGCGGCTCGTGTCGAACGTTGTGGCCGTGAATATGAACCTGATCAGGTGCGACATGCAGGTCAATCTGAGATGTCCAATCTATTGGGACGATGAGACAATGCAGCACATGGTGCTCGAATGAAGGTGGACGGAGCCGCTGTGGTCTGAGCTGATGGGGATCCGACTGAATGGTGCGCAACCTGTGGACATCGCCTACTGGATGGACGAACGTTGACGGGAGGGGGCTGGGCAGACACTGCAACGGGCCACGACATGGGAGACTTGCATGCTCACTACGTGGTTCATATGGAAGTACGATGCAAGGCCGAGTTCGAGAAAGTACAACCGGACCCAGCCAGCGTAATGGTGGAGATCAAGCGGGCGATGGTCGAGCAGAGCCTCAAGGAACATACCCAACATGCCCCCAGTCGAGAGTGCACCGGAGATGGACGAAGCAAAACCCGGAAACGATCAAGCTCAATTGTGATGCATCGTGGTGTGCTCGAACCATCATGGGAGAAACGGGGTGATAGCACGGGATGGGCAAGGCAAGGTCGTGGGTGGCATGAATAGGCGAGTTCGAAGTGACGACATCACGACACTAGAAGCAATAGCAATACAAGAAGGGATTCGCCTAGCGCATGAGAAGAATTGGAGCAACATCACCATCGAGTCCGACTCGCAAGTGGTAATCAAACAAATCCTAGAGGGGCCAACCGAATGACGACTATCGACGATCATATCGAATATTCGAGCTCTAGCCAACGCGATATAGCAAGTGCAATGACGAGCAATTTCAAAGACAACAAATTAATGCGCGAATTGGAAAGCGAAACAAGCACGAATGTGAGTGCAACTTAATGATTGAGTCTCCCGACCCTCACTTTTTTTTATTTGTTTATTAGCGAATGATTGTAACTTTGAACTCCCGTGACACTACGTCACGCCGTTTTATTTATAAAATGAAACGAGTATTTTGGTAAAAAAAAAATGTTCGGCAGCCCTGTACATATATTTTTTTTTTGGCCAATAGCCCTATCCATATTCTACATACGTTGCAACGAGGATACAAACAAAAAGAAACAGTTGGAAAAATATGGGCCCACAGCGTCCATTCAGTTCAGGGTTAATTTGTTTTTTCATGAAGCGACGACTGGCGGGAGATTATCACTAAGCCTTCAGTTTAATGTTTTTCTTAGAACGAAATATCAATTTTTCTAATCTCTCCCCTCTCTCTCTCGGTTACCTCGATGCCGTCGCTAGACTCCATTTTTATTCACCACGATGATCTACTGCTTCCTTCCTTCCTTCCCTTTCTCTCCCCTAGCTTCTCCACATTCATGGCTTCTCTCCACTTCTCCAGTCTGCTTCCCAACTTGTGAGCTCCCTCCCTCCCTCTCTCTCTCTAACATTTTCAATTGACACAGACTGTTTACAGATTTAGATTTTGTTTTAGTTGATGGAGTCGGAGAGTACGAGTCCGATTGTTGTTTCCAGTGATCCGGTTTTGTCTATTTGCTAGTGAATTTGTAGTTTTATTATGATAGAGGTTGTGTAGAGTAAATTCGGATCAGCCTTCTACATTAGAGAGAATTTTGTTCTGATTAACCATCCTTCTGTCTTACTGGCTTGGATCGCGTTATCACTGATTAGCGACATAGAAATGGATTTCGATTGCGCTCTGCTGTGGATTCTGATAATTTGGTTGATTGTAATAATCAGTCCTATGGAGGACATGTTTTATGGTATGAGTATGCTGTCTATGATATGTTAACTAGGAAGATAGATTCCAGCTAACAAGAAAAAAGTAGGAAGGGATATTAGTCGGTAGAGAGAGAAATGATATTTTCCAGATACTGTAAAGTTTATCTGTTAGACAATTAGGAGCTTTGTTCTGTTTTTAACTTACATTGCTCAAATTAGCAATAGAAATATAAAGGTGGATTTGGATCTTGATTATCTTGAATCACGTTTTTACTGTTGTGTCTCTTTTAGGTGCCCAAAACAACTTGTTTGGTCGGACACAAAACCAGAACCTAAGACCAATGCGTTGTACTCATTGAGGTTCAATGGTGCATACCTGGAAAATCATGTCCTTTTAAAGAATTCTAAGTTTGTATCCCTATACTGTCATTCTGCGAGATACCACTCTTTGGGTGCAGTACCCTTTGCATCATCATCTTTTACCAACCAAACTGATAGCGGAAACGAGTCTCCTATTGTTGAACTTTGTGACGAACTGCAGTGGAACCGTGTAGATCGTCTTGTTCGGGTGCTTCACGAATCTGCTAGGAGCTTTTCTGTTGCTGTTGAGTCACTTAAATTGGCTGGAAGTGGCGCTGAGCTTTCCTGTGCTTGGCTTGGGAAAGATGTTCACGAGTGGCATAAACTTATGGGACATCAGGTGCACATTTGTTTTGACAAATTTAGTCATTACTATTATTTTTGTATGTCAAGATAGACTTGTAAAGGAGACGCTTCATTTTTCTTGTATTAACTAAGATATATAAAAAATAGAATTTTAGAATGGTAACTAAGATATAATATTTCCCATTAAAATAAAAATAACAGTGACTATGACCATACAGGTGGCAATATATGCTTTGCTTAAAACAGCCATCGAGGTGGAGTATTTGCTTTCCCGTGAGCGTACGAATAGCCCTTTGCCTGTTCAAGCAATGTAAGTCCTGCTTCTTTGTAGAGCTAATAAAAAATAATTCTTGGCTTGTTTCCCTTCTCTTCTGCTTCATATGAAAAGGTGCAGCCTTCAGGCCGTGTAGCTATTAAGATTTAAGAGTAGTTTTGAAGAATTTTTTAATGACTCATAATATTTTAGACAATAACAACATCAATTAGAATAGTATGTATACCTTAAAATGAAGCATTATCTTAATTCACACATCTATAAAAAAATTCAAAATTTGATAATTTTTTGTTACATCTTTCCTTGCGCTTTTATGGATAATCAGCTTTCCTTTTCTTAAAAAATTGCTCTTTTGATTTATTTTGTATAACCTTTGCGCATAAAGCCGGGGTTTTCAACTAGTGTATTTCATGAAACATTGTCTGCGATAATTAGTATCCTCTACATTGTTCACAGCTTAAGCAAGAGGCTAGACCAAGTTGAGGAGCACATTGAAGGTCAATTGCGCAGTAGGCATGAAGATTTGGTGAATTGGTTTAAGATGGTGGAGTTTCCACGAATAGCGGGATTTTTCATTCCTTTGTTGAAGAAGTGGTCCATGGAATACGCGGGAAGGTTTGTCTCTTAAAGTGTATTCATTTTGCAGCAGGACTTGTTGCTTTAGCGAGTAACAAAAACATGTGTAGTCTGATGGGCTGACAAGACAGCTTTCAGTGGTGTAGCAGGTATAATTGTTGCTATAAGCTGTTGCGCGGCAGTTGGCAAGTTAGGTCCCCAGCATTCATCTTCCCCATTGAGATCCTTGTGCAATGAGGATGTTCTTGTTGAGCTTATGGATCTTTCCCATTGTCTAGTGTCAGTGGATAAGCTGCACAATTTAGCAACAGAGGCGGGTTTTGAAGTGGATTTTCTTACCCATTTTGGTGCAAAAGTTCTCCCTAACAAGAACAGTGAAGAGCTAGAATTTTGGATTGGGTTAGCTAAGAACAAGCTATCAGTTGCATTCCAAGAAGAGCCTACAATTTCCAGCATAACAATGTTCCAGGATGAGGTAAGCAGTGCATAATTTTCATGGAATTATTTGAGGATTGAAGCGTTATTTTATATATATAGAGAGAGAGAAAAAAAAATTAGGTCTTTTGAAACAATGTGTTGGCCAAAAAATGTCCAACTTCAATTGATCCTTCTCATTCCATCCAAATCTGACTTTAATTTCTGAGAGCTGTTTAAATTCAATAACTATGAAAGAAACTAAGAATCCAAGTCATTCTTCATATGAGATGAAAGCTCAGTGGTTTAAGCATTTTGCAGGTTAAAAGAGATAGTTTGTCTGTTCTTGGATTATTTGCATATCTGGGAAGAAGTACTCGGTTATATTTAGCAAAAGCGGGGATCAAAGATGTTGATGAGCTGATCAGGGACTTTCTCAGGCAAGTAACCTCTTCATTTGTGTTAGATATTTGTGTCCCTCAAATTTCTCAAGTTATTGATTGATATTCCTTTTATACAGTTACTTGGAATGTGGCATTGTGTTCATATATCCTGAATTCTCTTCTATATCAGTTTACCAACTGTATATGGAGGTAAATAACTTATGTCGCTTCTCATGTTGAAGAGGAATAAGTAATGGTTTTGTATAATGAATAATACATTTATGCAGATAATAATTGATGAAATTGGGTGGCTCGACCTTTACCATTCACGAAGTTCAGTATCCAGTCAACAGAAGAAGAAATCCAAACATCGTCTAAAACAAGCAGAGAAAGAAATGATCTTATCTTCTGTATTCACTGTCTGTTACGATGTCTTCTCTGGGTTTGCTCATTTCACCCGCTCCACCCTGCAACCTCTAGATGGAGAACTTCTAGATTTCCTTCTCAGAAGGTGAGATGGTTCGTATAAATTGACTATTGATAATACGAACCTTGTTTTCAACTAAGTTTTGTTTGATAATAGAATTCTTAAAATTTTGTTAATTTTATTTTACAGTCAAAATCTCTTAGCTGCTTGTCTTGAAGACTATTGGGCTGCTTATGATAGATCATGGTATGTTAAACCATTTTTAGCATTGTTGTTTCTCAAATATTTGATATATATATATATATACACACACACGGATGTGCGTACATATTATATTACATAATTGGTTTAGCGATAATATTTAAGTAATCATAAATAGTGTATAATATATGTCTTGAAGTTAACTTAGCCAAGTGGTTGATATCTTTGGTTGAGAATGTAGAGGTCGTGAGTTTAAGTCTCAAATTTATCATTTTTTGTGTAATTTAAACATTTTATAGGGGCAAAGTTGAAATAAAAGTTGAGTCCACTACCCCTGGTGGACCCTTTATTTATGTGGTGTTCTGGAAAGCAACTGAAAATACTATGATATCAGTGAGCCTTTGAGAGTTGCCACGGGGACTCTTGCCACCGGACGAAGATCCTCCGTCAAGTTATCTCCAGCTCTAGAGGCACACCAGTCTAATGTCCTGATAGCACAAGAATACCTTAAGAACAAAACTTCAAAGCTTCAACACGAGAGAAAGGTATTTAATTATTATCTTTAGCTTTATTTTTTCTACTAATGTATTTTAGAGTTGAATACCAAATTGCTAGTTGCATTTTACACGAGTGTGCAATTTGTCAACTAAACCGTTTTTCTAGCAAATTGATAGTTGAACTTTCCGCATTGTACAAAAAGCTAGCTGTCAATTTTTCTATTAACTTGGGTGGAAAATATTTCCAAAAAGTACTAAAAACACCATAATATTTTATTATGATTCTAAATAACCTCAATGAAATTCTTAAAATTTACAAACTGAATTTTAGTTTTATTTTCAAATTTCTAAAGAAACTTTTAAAATATTTAATTTAAATTTATGTTTTATTTTTTAAACAAATTTTTTCATAATTTCGCTTTTACTAGTTTTCAGTTATATTTTTTACATCATTTATTATTTTGAAAATTTACGAAATTATCAAATTTTATTTAAAATTTGAGGTCGTTTTGACATTATATTAAATTTTAGGGTGGTTAGCAATTTGAAAGTATTTCCTACCCATAGGAAAAAAATTGAAAATGGGACAACATGTTTGCACAAAATGATTTTTCAACCAACATGTTTTTTTGCGATGGTTAACATGTTGAAAATTATGGTAATTGGTACCTCCGTTACTTTCTGTTAAAAAATTTCGTTAAATATTTTTTCATATTTACAAAGTTAACCGAATATTTTTTTAAATGTTATAATTAAAACTTACATTAATGTTACAAATAAGTCTCAACTCAATTCGAGCCACACCAGGGTTCGAACTCAGACTAGGTCATCCAACCCTGAGGACATGGTTTGGGTTCAGACTCAAACCATTGGACCACCGATTGAGGCTTAATTGAAGCTCCAATTGGTTTGGACCGAACTCAGCCAAGTTCGGTTCAGACGATTAATGCTCCAATTGAGCCCCAATCAGGGGTCCTATGGTCTGGATCCGAACCCAGACCAGGTCCTCAAGGTTAGGCGACCTGGTTTGAGTTCAGACCCAGACCATAGGACCCCCGATTGGGGCTCAATTGGAGTCCCAATCAGTTTGACCTAACCCAACTAGGTTTGGTTCAGACGATTGATGTTCCAATTGAACCCTAATCCGGGATCCTATGGTCTGGGTCCGAACTCAGACCAGGTCCCCAAGGTTAGGCGACTTGGTCTGGGTTCAGAACCAGACCATAGGACCCCAGATTGAGACTCAATTGAGCCCCAATCGTCTGAACCGAACCTGGGTGGGTTTGGTACAAACCCAATACAGGGTACTATGGTCTTCGTCTGAACCCATACCAGGTTGCCTAACCTTGGGGACCTGGTCTGAATTCGGACCCTGACTAGGGGACCCTTGTTGTGGCTCGAATTGAGTTGGGGTTTGTTTGTAACATTAGTGTAAGTTTGTTGGACTTAGTTGCAACATTTAGAAAAATATGCGATTAATTTTGCAAATATGAAAAATATTTAACGAAATTTTTTAATAGAAAAGTAACGAAGGTACCAATTACCATCATTTTCAAACATGTTGTACTATTTAAAACATTTTGTTTGGGTTGAAAAAACATATTGTGCAAATATATTTGACCATTTTCAGATTCTTCACTTAGTAGAAAAATGGACAAAATTAGCTTTTAGAACAATATGAAAAGTTTTACTAACAGTATTTTACAAAAAAAAAAAAGTTAATAAATAGTACTCATACAAAATTCAACTAGCAAATTGATATTTAACCCTTTATTTTAAGGGAAAAGTCTGAAAATGGTCCATCATGTTTGCACAAAATGGTTTTCGGTGCAACATGTTTTTTTATTGATGATTAATGGTTCAATACGTTTGAAAATGATGGTAATTGGTACCTCCGTTACTTTTATGTTTAAAACTTCCGTTAAATATTTTTAATATTTACAAAATTAACAAAATATTTTTCTAAATGTTATAATTAAACCCTACAAACTTACACTAATGTTTTAAACAAGTCTCAACTCGATTCGAGCCACACCGGGGGTCCCCTAGTCAGGGTTCGAATCCCGACCAGGTCACCCAACCCTGGGGACCTGGTCTGGGCTCGAACCCAGGCCATTGGACTCCCGATTGGGGCTCAATTGGATCCCCAATCGTTTGAACCGAACCCAGCCATTGGTTCGGTCCAAACCTGACTGGGTTCGATTCAAATGATTGAGACTCCAATTGAGCCCTAATCAAGGGTCCTATGGTCTGCGTCTGAATCCAGACCAGGTCTCCCAACCATGGGTACATGGTCTGGGTTCGGACCCGGGCCATAGGACCCCCGATTGGGGCTCAATTGAAGCCCCAATCGGTTTGGACCGAACCTGGCTGGGTTTGGTTCAAATGATTGGATCTCCAATTGAGCCCCAATCGGGGGTCCTATGGTCTGGGTCCGAACCCAGACCAGGTCTCCCAACTATGGGTACTTGGTCTGGATTCAGACCCAGGCCATAGGACCCCCGATTGGGGCTCAATTGGACCAAACCTAGTCAGGTTCGGTCCAAACCTAGTCAGGTTCGGTCCAAACCGATTGGGGCTCCAATTGAGCCCCAATCGGGGGTCCTATGGGTCTGGGTCTGAACCCAGACCAAATCGCCCAACCATGGGTACATGGTTTGGGTTCGGACCCAGATCATAGGACCCCCAATTGAGGCTCATTTGAAGCCCCAATCGGTTTGGCTGGGTTCGGTTCAAATGATTGGGGCTCCAATTGAGCCCCAATTGGGGATCCTATGGCCTGGGTCTGAACCCAGACCATGTACCCATGGTTGGGAGACCTGCCGGGTTCGGTTCAAATGATTGGGGCTCCAATTGAGATCCAATCGGGGGTCCTATGGCCTGAGTTCGAACCCAGACCATGTACCCATGGTTGGGCGACCTGGTCTGGGTCTGAACCCAGACCAGGTCCCCAGGGTTGGGTGACTTGGTCGGGGTTCGGACCTTGGCTAGGGGACCTCCGGTGTGACTCGAATTGAGTCGGGACTTGTTTGAAAAATTAGTGTAAGTTTGTAGGGTTTAATTGCAATACTTAGAAATATATTTGGTTAATTTTGTAAATATAAAAATATTTTAACGGAAGTTTTTAACAGAGGTACCAATTACCATCATTTTCAAATATGTTGGACCAAAAACAATCGTTTGGGTTGGAAAACCATTTTCGTCAAACATGTTGTACCATTTTCAGACTTTTCCCTTATTTAAATGAACATCTTTATTAGAGTGTAATGTGTAATTTATTGTAATCAATTAATTTCCGCATTTGTTCACCAATATGTAAGGTAACTATTTATATTCATGGATTTACTGCTCGTTTTTAGATGAATTTACCTTTGAGTAGCCAAATAAACTCATGTTATTTAGTCTATTCCATATCTGACATTGCAGACAATGGATTCTGATGAGGTGGATAAAATAACCTCCATCAAAGGCCTACGTGGCATGGACCCTCGTTCCCTGTTGCATCACCAAAATTTTCTGAAGAATTATAGCGTAAAGTTTGTATCGACAAGCTCAGTAAGTTCATCTTATCTTCAAGGAACTATATAGATAAAAATGGAACAAACCATGATACTGATATTGGTAGATTTTTATTAATTTTTGTCGTGTAGAATTTTTTGATTGGAACCCAATTGCTCTTGGTTGACATCATGGTGTCGATGGATCTTCTGTTGAAGCAATTGCGAGGCCATAAGGTGTCGAAGCGAGAAAAGAAGCTGCTGAGGAGAACGCTGCAAGACATTGTTGCACTTGTCCCGGTCACGATTCTAATGCTACTTCCTGTGAGTACTCAGTCCTTTGCTGTTTGATTGCAGGAAACACGATAACCAAAAAAACAAAATAGACATGATATGGCCAGTGTACATACTAAAACGGGGAAAAAATATGTCCATTTCTTTTAAACGATACACATTGAAATTGAAACCCCATTTTTAAAGAAAATTACAATCGATTCTTGTGTAGTATGGGTTATCAATTCCTCGATGGTTGTGTTTGACGCTTTCATAAAGACATGTAAATGCTGAAAGGTTACATTAGATGCTTTCATGGGTTATCAATTCCTCGATGATTCCACTAGCCCAGTCAGGTAGTGGAGACATGCATTTCTAAGTGTCCTCTCCTCATGTGAGCCTAAAACAGGAAAATTCATATTTGTCTTTTTTTTTTTGGCCAATTCATATTTGTCTTGAGTAGTATATGTTTTGCTTATTAAGTCACAATTTCTATCAATGTGGACTAAAATTGAGGGTTACAAAATCACAGTATTCGTTTTGTTTGTTGAATTATAAACAATACTTTATGAAACTTGAATGTTTCAACTTTTGTAAAAAATTATATTCCATGCATTGTATTGGTTTGGTGCCGAATCGTGAATTCACTATAAAATTAAAGTACCTGGCGCTGTATAAGTCGGTTAAATGTATCCTGTTATATGCAGGTAACGTTGCCTGGACACGCTGCAATATTAGCAGCAATAAAGAGATACGTGCCGTCAATGGTAACACTACTGCCTCCTCGTTGGATGTCTATTGCTTGCTTTTCGTTTGTTAATGCATTGTCTGTGCTCCTCCATTGGCCGCGAAAATGACTAGATCCCATCTCCGTACACTGGGGAGCGTCTGGGCATGGTCAAACAATTTAAGAGGACTAGGAAGCTTGAAGTCCATATGTGGAGCAACCTCCAAGAAGATCCATCCATCCAATCTGATTGATTGAATTCAATTCAATTACCATTATTATGCAGGAGAAGGATCATGTGAATATTTAAGTAGCCTATTCGTGTACATAGTTGGATAGAAGAACAAGAACATTTCTAGGTTTGCTGGTAACGTGGTTTGCAAGCAAGCTTAGAAAGCTTTTCTTCCTCATGGAGTTCACGAAGCTTTTTCCAGTGTGCACTCTGCTTCATCACGAGATTCACTACACTTATAAAGATGGGTTGTGCTCATCTTAGAAAATCCTACTCACCACAGGCTTAGCAAGCTTCTTCTCTACGGGCTGAAATAGGTTCGCTGATGGCGTGACTATTACAAAATTATATGGAACAATCGTGGGCACGATAGTTCTGTTTAAAGTTTTAAACCAATGTTTCAAAAAGGGTTAGGTCAGGTTGGGTGAATATAGTAAATATTGAGGTGCACAAAATGAGGCTCACTTGATTTATAATATGCTATACTATTATAGATAATAAGATCTATCTATTATAATGGTCCGAGAAAAGTAAAAATTTAGCAAATCTAATGTAATAGACAGTTTACTCTAATTAAGTCAATTAGGCTTATACTACCAATTTAATCTTATTTGACTGACTGTAGCTGGAAATAAAGAGGTGGTACCCCAACCCTAATATTCTAATTTCTAACATATTTTTTGAACTTTTTATTTTAAGTTTTAAACCAGAGCAATATGGTGAGCCAACCCCAGCTTCACCGAGTAACAAAGCATCTGGTTAAAGAGTCTGCTTCTCCCAACAAGCTAGGGTCCCATTAATGGTGTCGAGGGTTAGAATATGACAAATACCATAACCATACCATATTTTTAAATCACATACCATAACTATTATGAGTATAATTTTTAATACCATAATCATTAAAATAACCGTGGTTATTAACCATGGTTTTACCCGTACACCCATATTCATTCCACACATGTAATATAATAAAAGATCAAAAAATTTATTTTAAAAAATACATCAACCTATATTACTATCGTTGGACTTTGGCGCCTTCAATTGTCAACAATTTTAAATTATATAATTTATAGTTAGTATATTATATAAATTAGATATTATATTTATATAATAACCATGGGTATAACTCAAATACCATAACCATTATAGGTAGAAAATTCATTACCACAACCGCACCGCACCATAATGGTACAGTTAACTATATTAAACAATAATGTTTATAATCATGGTTATGGATTTTTCACCGCAACATTACCGGACCTAGTCCTATTGTGTTTTGCCTTAGGCGCATGAAGTAATCGCTGCTCTTCACAACACTGATTTGAAGATTAATGGACCAAGCAACTATCATATCATTTTATTTGTCAAACATCGTAATAGATGTAGTTGAGAATAACACCATCAATTCATCGTAAGTTCCCTCTGTGGACCAAAGCTCAAATGTAATGAGAAGAGATGAAGCTGCCCGTCTCCAGTCATCTATCTTATGCTCAAGTCAATCAAACAACCGCACACAGAGTTCATATTCCGATTTTCTTCAACCCATGGGTTAAATTTATACAAAGATAATTCATTCCATTATCAGGATTCGCTAAAATTACCATACAAATTTACCTTCACATACCAGTCTCAGCCTCTTGCTTTGAGCTCAGCAAGGCGCCTTGTCAGGTCGTCCTCTTCGACCTTCTCGGATTGTTTGGTTGGGACAGCATGAGCACCGGGCTGAGGCAGACCCACAGAGACTTCCAATCCATAATCGTCAGCCACCTGTTGCATTAAGCTGTTGACTTCACCTTCTGGCGTCGAGAGCGAGGTTGAACCCGCCATTGCACTCTCCATGAACTCTGCCTGTACTTCCATGTTTACAAACTGCTTCTCAAACTGATCCATGGTCTCCGACATCTTCTGCAGATTACCTGTAATGAGATTCATGATGAGAGCTTGGACATCAGTCGTGTAAGATGATGATGTATATTAGAGTGAGATCAGAACAATCAAAAAAACATCCCTAAACACAGATTGAATATTAGTGATCTTAATTTCAGCGTATTATCTACAGCATGTGAAATATAAAGACATTACATCCAAAGGTTCATTCATAGATCCATATTAATAGACTGAAGCAGAATCCTACTTGTTATATGGCATTAGTGCATCCATAACCAAACTTTCTATTGTGAAAAAGAGTAATGATACAAGGCCTAAATCACTCTAGTTTGCAACATAGACAATCCCTCTCTATCCACGGACGGAGCAACTTGAGGGTGAGTTACCCTCTCAACTTTTGGCGTCCTGTAATTTTAGATCTAAAAAATATAATTACTTTCGATCTAACCCTTTTTAAAGTCTTATATTTGACCCCAAACTTTTTTGTTTGTTTTATCATTCACCTCTACCCTACTTCTTGCCTCCACTAAGATTATTTTCTGGCTTTGTCCCTGTCTCTACCTATCTATTGTCAAAGAGTGATGATACAAGGTCCGAATGCGGAGATGAAAAACAATAGGAATGCGTGTAGAGGGTAAGTCTGGTAATTAGTGGAAGGTTTTTTGCCACACCCATTATCATTCAACTATTTCTGGATTGTGGCATTAGGCTTTTGTATCTTTTCTAAACAGCATTGACTCTCTATTCCGAAAGATAAATCTATGAATCTTAGAGAAAATTTTCAGAAATCAAATTTGCATAATCATCTTAAAAGTACGTCTAGAAAGCAATTCCCGATCAAAGAAGAAAACATCTCTAGAAGCCTTAGCACCTAACAACACTACAATTTTTAATCAACGGAAGAAATTAGAGATCGGCAATAGAAAATCACTACACATTTAACAGATAAAATTAAGACCAATTTGAACGCCCTCTCTCTGTCAATGGAATAATCGTCACCTTGCAGCTAGCTTAACGAAGTTTTTACGAACACAAAGGAGCGAAATTTGGGAACTTTACCAGTAGCCAAGGTCGACTCCAGGGATTTGACGATATTCCCCATCGATTTATTGATCGTCGTCATTTTGGCCTGAGTGTCCAGACGAGCCACGACGGCGTCGAGCCTGGAAGCGAGGCGCAGATAATTCATCTGCTCGGTACGCTTCCTGATAGCGTTTTCCGCGTAGATACGAGCCCCATCCATGTTCCCCTTCTCAATGGCCTTCTTGACCTTTAGCTTCTCCGCCTTCTCTTCCTTCTCGCACTTCCTTGACTGCCGCTGCAACGACTTGGACGTGAACTTCAGTTCCATGATCTGGTTCAGCAATTTCTCAGTGTTCCCCATGATTGGAATCGAAATGTCAGGAGGGATCGACAATTAGGGTTTTTGAATGAATGTTGATGATCGAGGGAAGCAAAAAATGAGTTGATAAAAACTAAAAAGGTCCGGATATTTCGGCTTTGCCGTTTCTTCTCCGTGTTGAAGTTACCTTCCTTCCATGTTAACATGGGAATAGAACGTTGATGCCGCGTCGGCCCATCACATCAGTCATGGGCCATGAAACTGATGAAAGCATTCATGATTGTAGCTCCGAATTTCACATTAATTTACAAAAATTCTATTAGCAAATGATGACTTTACCGATGGTTTATGAACATTTATTTTTACATTTTGTCCAAAAACATTCGAAAATGGACTTATCAGCTCAATTATATTTAGGTGTCGCTCCTAGGCTAAATGCAGACGTAAGACGTCGCCCTACAAAGATGCGCTAGGAGATATAAAATACTCAGAATGAGTGCGTGCCAGAACATTCACTAACTAGTTGGTGCGCATGCACGCCTACAGATTAGGCCGGCTGCTTTTAGCACGTCTATAATTAAACAAACTAAAAGGGCAGTCTACGGTGGAATAGCCTTTATAAACTAGTATTCTTAAAGTAACCATGATTCACTCACCCGAGAGACAACTCTGATTACTATTGTAGGATCTGACCTTACTATGGTCCAGGTATGGAATGTTATAAATACTCCATTATCATCCTCATTCAAGGGGTAATGTTTTCTAATCTCTCAACTATCATACACTATAAGTACTCAGATTAAACGAACCTCCGACTAACTTTGTCATCGGAGGGGAAATAAAAGGAACACCCCGGGATTTCATTTTGTGCAGGTTGAAGGAGCGAACACAAGGAAGAAGTTTTCAGTTTATGTGATCCAACACATTGGTGTCATATGTGGGAATCCTTTGAACAAAATTCAGCCATGGTTCCCCTGCAACTCGAACAAAGACTATTCGTGAAGTTAACGAATAGGATTCGCTCCAAAACCTTCAACAACACCTGGGACAGACATCGTACATACCAGTCCAGATGGTCCATCCCCGACAACCTGTTCCGGAAGTACCTGTTCTCATTGTCATAAAATTTGGTCAAAGTATTGTTGCTAATTTTCGACAATTTTATTAAATTTGACCAAATATTATGGTTGATGGAAAAATTGAAACTTAATATCATATGTGTCTTAGAATTCTAATTTAATTATCTACATACTATAATCATTCTAATTGTTTTAGAGATGGTTGAAAAAACATTTTCAAAATGACTATTGTGGTATTCTATAAATACTAAATTTAAAATATTATTTATTTTTCAATCATTTCAAAATATTAATAAGTAGATAAATAATTAAATTAAAACTATAAATTAAACATGCCATGTTTTAGTTGTGTGGATATAGAATTTCTCGTATAGTTCCGTAATTGACCAAAGAGAAGAACCCTACGCCTCCCTTTCCTAACTCATTTTACCACAAACTACTGCGACCTCCACGGCACGCCCCACTTTGCCCACCTAGCCATTTGACGGTGAAGATGGTAAGGAGTTACTCCTTTTCCATCCCTATTTCAGGTGTAAGTCCAGGTGGCGAGACCAGAACACACCTTACTGACACGTACAACGATTTTTTCTCTCCGCTTCAAGTCCTTATCGTTTCGATGTCTCCTCCATCCCTAAATATATATAATGCCATCTCTCTTTGAGAGACGTTATTGGAGATCATGAGTACAGCAGAAGAAGAACATGATTTCGAGATTGCTGTGGCAGTTTCAAAGAGGGAAGCGGAGGAGGAAGCAGGAGGTGAAGACTGCGTCGCCGTTTTAATGGAGGAATTCGACAAGGCGGGGTTGATAGCTGAAAGGATTATTGGACTATCAGATGAGTTTATTAAGGTTCAACTCACCTACTCATTTACCTGTTCATATAAAGTTACTAATCTGTTGAATTCTCTTTCAGCTGGCCGCGCCATTGGATACTTTGGGCAGAGTTGCTGCTGAGTTGAAAGTGAAGAAACCAACTCACATAGGTAGGCAACTCATACTGAACACTAGCACCATTGTAGGGTCAGTAATTAGATACCTGGCTAGTTAGGAGCATCCATTGACGGTGCTATAGAACTTCAGGAGTAGATTTGCTGTTCAAGTTGGAGGAGAAAGATGCGTTTATTCGACAACCCGATGGTTCGTTGTTCAGTTGGTCCGAACGCTTCCGTTTCTACCAACACTTGATATATGGAATAGTAAGTTCATTTCAGCACTTCCTTTCAGCAGTAATGAATGGTCAAGTCATGAACTATGATCAAGTCCTTTCATCAGTATGGATATTTACGTCGATCGTTTAGGGTTTGTAAATTTGAGGGTAGTTAGTGTTTAAGAGAATACATCAACAGATAAACAAGAGTCAATACGGAATACCGCTAAAGCATCACGGCAGAATCATCAATTGGGAGGGCGGAGAATCTTTGCTTCGGAAGCTAGAATCGGAGGGCATCGTTAAGGATGTCTTTCCGTTGCATGGTAAGAACATTGTACGATGAAAATGTACTTACCGGTCAAGTAATACAAAATAAACTACACAAAATTACGATTTTGTTTTGAGATTATGGCAGTTGAAGCAAAGAGGAAGAGACTCCTGAAGATGTGGGCATTTAACTGGAGGGACCTTACGACCCAACCGGTCGACGATATCTACTCTTACTTTGGAACCAAGGTCATTTGTTGTCATTAATCCTTATATATGCATACCAGATCATCGTACTTCCTTTCATCGTGAGTGTTAATATATAAATGTTGCAGATGGCAATATACTTTGCTTTTCTCGGAATGTATACTCGCTGGTCGCTATTCCCTGCAATGCTCGGACTCGTCGTACATTTGGTCGATTTTGGGTATTTTTAACATATACTTTAGCCTTTTTATTGATGATACAACATTTCCATCATTGACTAATTTATATGTGTACCTATATCAGTCCTTTCCAATTTCTTGTACTCCCAATGTTCTTCGCATGCGTTGTACTGTGGGGCATGATGTTTTCCCAGTTCTGGAAGCGTAAGAATGCGGCTCTCCTAACCAGGTAGTTGGGTCCTTAACAAACCTTTTATGTTCCAGACTGATCGCACATAGACTTGCATAGTATCCTAACTATACTACGTTGTATGTTTAGGTGGCAAATTAGCAACTCCATTGTTGGGGCAAATTCTTCTGCTTATGGATTGGACCACGGAGAGGAGCCGAGTTCCTTACAGACATCTGTGGAGCTTATTAGTAAGTTACGGAATGATCGGAGAAAATATAAAGACGTTTACCAAAGAGAGGAATGGTTTGGGACTCTAATGAGGTTCAGGAACGACGCTTTCGTTATTCTGAGTATTGTATGCCTCCAATTGCCATTTGAACTAGCCTATGCCCATCTTTATAATGTCATCGCTTCCGACATTACAAAGTAAATATACATCGATTCGATTCTTTCATTATTTATGAAATTTTTTGATGGAACGGAAAATAAAGTCATTTTGTTTGGTTTGTGATTCAGATTTGTGCTGACAGCCGTCTATCTCTTCCACATTCAGTACTTCACGAGGCTGTGTGGTAGGATCTCGGTTCGGCTTATCAATTATGAGAACAATGCAAACAGAGAGCATAGGGCTGATAGCTTGGTGTACAAGGTACCTCTGCACCTCACTGATTTTCATAATGAAGTCTTTTTTTTAATGAAGTTATGGCGTAGGTATTCGGTTTATACTTTATGCAATCATATATCGGACTCTTCTACCATGCCCTCATACACAGCAACTTCAGCACTCTTCGAAAAATCTTGATTCAGCGCCTCGTTGTTTCTGAGGTATCTGAATTCCTCCATTGATTTGTCCTTTGTATGAACCTATTTTTTAGATTTGTTCATTAAACCTGATGTTGTTCGTTGTTTACTCAGATTTTAGGGAATTTTCGAGAGAATATGATACCTTATTTGAAGTACAAGTACGGAAAATACAAAGTTAGGTATGCTTTTCTGTGTTAACTGGATATTTTCTTCATCTGTTTTTGGTTTCTGAAGATAATTTTTCCCCTTAATCTAGGAGTCAAACAAAACACGAGAAAGGATCTTCGACAAGCAAGATCCTTTTCAAAACAAGGGTAGAAAAAGAATACCTGAAACCTGCTTACTCCGCAAGCATTGGTGATGAGTTTGAGGACGGACTCTTTGATGGTAATTATGGATGATCATTTTTTTAAACTTCATTTTCTTATATACAAGAGGTACAACTAACTAATTTAGTGACCGCTATCGTCTTCAAATTGTAGATTTATTGGAATTAAGTTTACAGTTTGGAACGATGATGATGCTCGCATGTGCTTATCCTCCCGCATTTGTGTTTTCAGCCTTGGTATACGATCTGAACAAGTTAGTAACTCTGCAATACTGCAGTTGCTTAATATCTAAACGTCTTATCTATTGTACAGAACAATGTGATGGAGATTCGAACTGATGCACTCAAGTTGTTAGTAATGATGAAGAGACCCGTTCCTCGAGCTGCAGCATCGATAGGAGCTTGGTTGAATATATTTCAGTTCCTGATTGTGATGTCGATATGCACTAATTCTGTACTTTTGGTGTGGCTCTACGATCGAGAGGGGAAATGGAAGATCGAACCTGGACTTGCAGCGATCCTAATCATGGAACACGTGCTCCTCTTGATCAAATTTGGAGTTTCTCAATTTGTTTGTGAGGTGCTTGCTTCCCAAGAACCTTCATTTCTTCAATTCACTTCATTTTTGTTTCTTGTTAAACAAGCAATGCAATCTCTCCTGAGCAGGAACCTGCATGGGTAAGGGCCAACCGCATAGAGAACGCAGCTCAGGTACAGGAGCTGTATTCCAAACAGTTGTTGACGAGCGTGTCGGGCACCGAGAAGGAACGGGGAAGAGCTCATCAAACAGGGATACATGGATGATAGCTAGCTAGGGTATTACTTCCGCAGCAAGAAAATTCACATGATGGTTTTTCAGCAAGTAGAAAAGATACCGTGTATCGACTAACTAACAATAGATATATATATATATATATTAGGTATAGATATAGGAACCGAAGACAAGCACCGATGAACATCCTTACCAAAAAAAACATTTATTTTCGCAAAAGGGTTAATTGTAATGTCACCCCAAAGTTTGGACCAAATTTAAGATTTCTCCTTAATGTTTAAAATTTTAAATTTTAGTCCTAATCTTTGGACCAGATAAAAAATTTCCTCATTCCGCCAGCTGGCCGTTTATTACTAACAGAATGGGATCATGTGCGAGGCACATGCTATTTTAATTTTTGTAAGTCACCAAACTGCCCAACAGTGACCCTCTCATCACAGTTACCGAATCCACCACAAAGAGGGATTCCTCATGCCTTCCCTATCGAATTCCTCTGGAATGATTGACTTCTTCCCACTCAAATTCCTCATGCCTTCCCTCTTCTTCCTCCTCCCTCAGATACTCGAACTGAAGCGAATCCCAACAAAGAGGGATGCTTGCTGCATCATCACCATTCTCATGCTGGAGAATCGTCCTCTTCTGCATATGGTTCTTCTCCTGCATCTTCGCGATTTCGTCCTCCTTCTTCGCGATTTTGTTATCCTTTTTGTTCATCAAACTCCTGCATCTCCTATTAGTGACGACCCGGAGAGTAGCTGGTTGGTGCTGGTGCTGCAATTTCACCACAAACGTCGTCCCGCGAGTGTCCTTGTTGGTGCTGGTGTTGGTTGACCTCCGACGGAAGACGCGATTGACCTCTGACGGAAGGCGGGCGTTGCCTGTGGCCTTGTCAATTGGGCGATTGACCTCCGCGAGTGTCCACCTTTGAGCCCACCACTGCCGCCAAGACCCATCACTGGCGAGGACATTCACGTCCACTCTTGAGGAGTTAGCTACAGTTTTATTATTAATCTTTTAAAGAAAGTAAAACCAACCAACCCAACCTAACAAACAAGCAATATTAGGATTCAACTAACTCACGAAGAAATTAGTGGAACTAATCTCATTCAGGAACCTGTATTAGCCACTTAGACGGAGGTTAAGATATTATTCACTCAAGCAGCTTCATTAATTACCAGTCACGGGTGAAACTAATAGAAGTTAAATGTGAACAAAAGTGTCCAATATCAGTAACTTCTATAGTTGTTGTGCAAAAGCTCCACTTGATTAGTGCTTATTCACAAACCAGAGTTGTATCCATTTTACTTGTATGTGCTTAGATTAGGGTTTGAATTTGATCTATAAATCAGTAACTATGGAAGAGAACAAGGGCAATTTGGTCACTTACAAAAATTAAACGGTTAGCTAACGGAATGGGAGAATGTTTTATCCGGTCCAAACATTAAGACTAAAATTTAAAATTTTAAACATTAAGGGAGAATCTTAAATTTCGTCCAAATTTTAGTGGGGACATTGACCATTAACCCTTTTCGCAAAGTTTGCAATTTCATGAATTTTTTGTAAGTGTTTGTTGGGTATCAAACATTATATTTTGTTGTATGGGTTATACATTATTGATTGACGACTTTCTATGGTTAGATTCCGAATTTTTTCAAAAAGTAACCATATTAGAAAAAAAAAATTGAAAAAGTATATATGTAGAAAACATATTTAGCAAAATGTGTATCTGCGCAGGTGGTAGTAGGGTTTTTGAAAAACGCTACTACCACCTGCGTTTTTCCGAAAAACGCCACTGGTACCTGCGTTTTCCCCCAAAACGCCACTGGTACCTGCGTTTTCCCCCAAAACGCCACTGGTAGTGGCGTTTTCCCCTTCTTCTTTTTTACGTATTTTTTTTTAAAAGCATCAGAGTGTTCATTCTCTAGTCTAGTCTCACCTGAGGTAAAACATTGAAACAAAGCTGTTTATTAACAAGTTTCTGAATGAAAATTTTCTTCAAATACCCTAGCTAGTTTAACATTTTCAGGAATTACTGCTGCAAAATAGCTCTTTGGGGTTTCCACTGCCTTTTTCGTCGGCATCTGAAGACTCTTGATGAGAGATCTAATCATGCGTCTCTACATCTTGCTGAGAGATATAATCATGCGTTGCTTTATCTCAGTATTCATAGGTCCAAATTCCTCTAGGCTAGTCTCACCAAATTCCTCGACTGGTTCTCTAAAAATGTGAAGTTTAGATACTAACATGGTACAGCAACCAAGGTCTTTCAAGCGAACTGATGCTTGTTCATTCTCTAGGCTAGTCTCACCAAATTCTTCAAGTAAACAAGAAAGGAAGTTATAAGAAGTTCAATACTTTTTTTTTCAAGCGAACTGATGCTTGTTCATTCTCTAGGCTAGTCTCACCAAATTCCTCAAGTAAACAAGAAAGGAAGTTATAAGAAGTTCAATACTTTTTTTTCAAGCGAACTGATGCTTGTTCATTCTCTAGGCTAGTCTCACCAAATTCCTCAAGTAAACAAGAAGGAAGTTATAAGAAGTTAAATCTGTCCTAAATTTTCCAACTTGTTCTGAACAACATACGCACGGTAAAACATTGAAACAAAGTTGTTTATTCACAAGTTTCTGAATGAGACTTTTCTTCAAATACACTAGCTAGTTTGACATTTTCAGGAATTACTGCAGCAAAAGAGACTCTTGATTTTCTGCATAGTATACTAACAGCAACTCGTTGAATTCTTTCATCACAAACTACACTCTTCTTCGTAGGGTGATTCAGTTTATTGTCATTGATATACCGCGCTATAATTGCTCCAACATCTTGCTGAGAGATCTAATCATGCGTCTCTATACCTCGCGGATGTTTTTCAGAACAAGTTGGAAAATTTAGGACATGTAATATTTGCGTAGGAAAAAAGTATTTAACTTCTTATAACTTCCTTTCTTGTTTACTTGAGAAATTTGGTGAGACTAGCCTAGAGAATGAACAAGCATAAGTTCGCTTGAAAGATTTTGTTTCTGATAGACCGTTGCTTCGGCGAGTGTCACTTCCACTCACTGCTTGAAAGAGAGCAACGAGGAGCTTGCATATCCAACAACACCAGCAGGGTTTAGGGTTTTAATAATTTATGTTGCAGGTTTGGACCTATGAATACTGAGATGAAGCAACGCATGAGTATATCTCTCAGCAAGATGTAGAGACGCATGATTAGATCTCTCATCAAGATGTTGGAGCAATTATAGCGCGGTATACCAATGACAACAAACTGGATCACCCTACGAAGAAGAGAGTAGTTTGTGATGAAAGACTTCAATTTCTATTTAGGAGGAAAACCATAAGCAGACTTAAAATCAACGAGTACACTATGCAGAAGCAGACTTAAAATCAACGAGTACACTATGCAGAAAATCAAGAGTCTTCAAATGCCGAAGAAAAAGGTAGTGGAAACCCCAAAGAGCTATTTCTCTTGATCAAACCTTCCATTTTCCTTGAATTTTTTCAAAAAGTATTTACTTTAGAAAAAAAAAATTTAAAATTCATTTTCCTTGTTTGATACTGTTGTGAATGGTTGTGTCTTCTCTGATGTGTCTTCTCAAAGTAGCGATTTTCCAAATCCATTTACACTTTGATGCGTCTAAAAAAAACGAAAAACGCAGGTGGTAGACCTGCGCAGATGCACATTTTGCTAAATATTTATTTTATATATATACTTTTTCAAAAAAGAATTCGAAAATAAATACTTTAAAAAAAAACTCTTAGATTCCTTCTATATATATACCTCTTGTAGGAGTGAGTAAGGAAATCGTCAACGTTTCGACATTATTGAGTATAATATGTGTGTATTTGTTGGGAAAATAAAAACATTATGTGATGGTTGCCTCCATGGCAATGGCATGCTAATAAGTGTGGATTATATTCTAACACCTAACTAGACGGTGGCCTAGCCAAGTTTGTTTTTTTGGGCCAACTGCCTAGCCAAGTTTTTTTTTTGGCCAAGAAAGAACATTCATTCAATGATCATAAAAGGAGTTCTCCATATCCGTTACAAACAAACGAAGTAAAGGTCCCGGGTTACAAGCGACCCAATCTAAAGGGCAAGTCCCCCGCTTCGCCTCAATGGCGATCCAATTAGCGCACCTATTCGCCGAGCGCCTAACAAAGCGCCAATGTACCTGACAAATGTGATCGGCTTGTTCGAGAATCTCCGTTAGGATATCTCGAAACTCCCAATCATCTCCCGAGTTACCTGCCTTAAGAAGGTTAATGACATGCAATGAGTCCGATTCAAGGATGACCTCAGACCACGAGTGATGGATTGCCAAGTTGACCGCATGAAGAATGGCCTTTGCTTCGAGGGCTTTCGCACTCGTGCCACAACACGTAGAATTATGGCCCGAGACTACGGCCTCCGTCCATTCCCTCGCTACGGCCCCCGTGCCCCCTTGGAGCGTCTCGTGATCCCAAGCCGCATCGCAATTCACCTTGATGACGCCACGGTTCGGTCTTGACCATACCGGTTCCCGAGTGCCCTGTCGCCCCGATGGTGGCGCCATGGATGTCATTCGCCAAACCTGTTCGGCCAAGGACTTTGCCGCGCGTATGACCGAGTCCGCACTCGGTTGGGTCTCCTCGTGCACCGCCCGACACCGTTCCTTCCACACTTCCCATGCAATGGTCTCCCCCAAGATTTTGGTCCTTCGGCCCACCTCGCCCTCCAAGAGATTGAGATCCTGCAAAAACCGAAACCAACTCGCCCAAGGGACGCCATTCTGATCTGAGCGCCTACCCATGGCCCCGAACCGTACCCTCCTCGACCAACCACACTCAAACACCACATGATGTGCCGATTCCAAGCAATCGCAAAAATTACACGTGGGGTTGAGTTGTATCCCCCGTCTAACCAACTCTGCCTTAACCGGTAATGCATTATTAAGCGCTTTCCAAAGGAAGTGTTTTACCTTTGGAATAGTATCTACGGACCACATGTCACGCCAAACCTTCCTATCCAAGCTGGTGTCCCCGGAGGGAGTAGACGTCGCATCCAGGATCTGCAGCTCCTTGATGCGACGGTATACGAGTCGTGGCCGGGCAACTCCGTCGACCTCTATCGGCCAAATGAGCCGATCCTGTCGGGCCTCCCTCGCGATATGAATCGCTTGGATCGCCTGAACCTCCCGGTCCGTAATGGCTGCTCTAACCGCGGTCAGGTCCCATGTGCATTGGTCCCTGTTAATGAGCTCGCTCACCATCACTACCTCGTCCCCCCTTGTTTCCTGATCGGAGCCGACCCTGTGGTTCGGGATACCGGGTATTCATGCATCGTGTAACGCTCTGATTCGGTTCCCCGTCCCCACCTGCCACACCCCATCCCTCTTGAGGATGTCTCGTTCGACCGTGATGCTCGACCACGCCCACGATGGTCGGGCTCCCCTCGATGCCTCCAAGAGGGTCCCTCGGGGGTAGTAGAGACCATTAATCACCCTCGCCCACAAAGAGTTTCCGTCATTCTGAAGCCGCCATGCCGTCTTGGTTAGCATTGCGGTGTTGAAGTCGATCATGTCCCGGAAACCCATACCACCCATGTCCTTAGGTTGGGTGAGTCGACTCCACTTCACCCAATGGATCTTCCTTTTCTCGTCCCGACCGTTCCACCAAAACCTAGCCATTAGGCTCGATATCTCTACACACCAGGTTTTAGGTAATTTAAATAACGACATAACATAGGTGGGAATGGCGGTTATTACCGCCTTGATGAGGACCTCCTTTCCCGCGTTGTTTAGAAACATGGATTTTCATCCATGAAACTTCTTGATAATGCGCTCCTTGAGGTACCCCATAGCCTCGCGTTTGGACCTTCCCCAGTTAGTTGGGAGGCCCAAGTATCTCCCCGCATCGGTGACCGCCCCGATGCCCAAAATGCTCGACACCCTCTGCCGAGTGTCGTCACGTACCCCACGCCCATATTGGATGCAAGACTTTTCCAAATTGATCTTCTGTCCCGAGGCCTTGCAGTACCTCTCGATCGTCTCTTTTAGCACCCGAGCGTTCCTCTCCGTCGCGTTGATAAAGAAAAGGGAATCGTCCGCGAAGAACAAATGATGTATCTCCGGACACGTACGCTTCATCCGAATCCCCTCCAATCTACGCTCCTCCGCGGCCTTCATTAGTTGACGGGATAGTACATCCGCAATTAGGATAAACAGGTAAGGAGACAGAGGGTCTCCTTGCCTGATACCCCTAGTAGGCCTGAATCGTGCTGACTTCTTGCCATTAACCACCACGCTATACTGAACTTTGGAAATACACTCAGAGATCCAGTTGCACCATTGCTCCGCGAAACCCAGACCTCTAAGTGTTTGAATGATAAACTCCCACTCCACCCGATCATAGGCTTTACTCATGTCCACCTTGACCGCACACTCCTCTCTCCCTGTCCCTCTGTTTGTCCTGAGGTGATGAAACATTTCGTGCGCGATGAGGATGTTATCATGAATGTACCTGCCTGAGACGAAATCACTTTGAAACGGGGTTACAAGTTTAGGTAATAAGCGTTTAAGGCGGTTTGATAAGACCTTGGATATGATTTTATAATTGAAATTGCAAAGGCTAATAGGTCTAAATTGTGATGTATTGATGGGGTTGGGAACCTTAGGAATTAATACTATGTCAGTGTAACTATATCCCGGAAGTAGTAAACCCGATTCAAAGAATCGCCTTACCGAATGGAATACATCTTCCCCAAGGACCTCCCAAAAGTAATGATAGAACAATCCCGGGAAACCGTCAGGTCCCGGAGCTTTATTACCCCCCATCTGAAAAACCGCCTTCTTAACCTCCTCACGAGTCACCATCCTCGTGAGGCTTGCATTATCCAGGTCCGTCACTAGCCGTGGTATACCTTCCATCTGATCATTGATCCCCTCCGTACCCTCCGATGTAAAAATATGATGGAAGTACTCCTCACATTCGGCCATAATGTCCTCCTCTCTCTCCACCCATACACCATCCCCCCTCTGCATCCGGCATAGTGTATTCCTCCTCCTCCTCTCAACCGTGGCTTGGTGAAAGTAAGCGGTATTTCTATCACCCGCTTCCAACCACTGTACCCGTGATCTCTGTCTCCAGTATTCTTCCTCTCTAGCCCACGCCTCCTCAAGAGCTCTTTTCAGGATCCGTTCTTTCTCCCTTTGAAACTGCACCCGAGGTTGCGCCTGCAAGACCCTGATCTCTTCGTTGAGATTCTCAATGATCACCTTATTGTTGGAGACATTCTTTCGACTCCACTTTTGGAGCTCCCCCCACTGCCTAGCCAAGTTGGGTTCACAAGCAACTGCAGGTTATGGGTTCTCAAACTACGAGCTATTCAAAACTTAATAATGATTTCATTTGTTATATTATATTCAAGAAAAAAATTCGCGCTTTGCGAAATATAATAATTATTTTAATTTTTATAAATTAATAAAAATTTTAAATAAATATAAATTTCTAACATGATTATTTACACTTTATTAAAGTATATTTATTTAATATTAATTCAATTACACAACATAAAAATTAATTATATTTATGAAAAAATGTTAAACTGATTTTTATGATATTATACAATATAACAATTATTTATATTTTATAAAATTATTTGAAAATAAATGAGTAGATAATAAAAACAAATGTAACCAATTATGAATATGATGCTAATTAATAATTTTAAAATTCATTTTATAGCTTCTATTATTTTCACACATTTTTAAATAAATACTAGCTATTAGAATATATATATATATATATATATATATTAGTTATAGTAATTATAAATTATGTTTAAATATTTTGTAATATATGTTGATTCTAATAGAATATAACAATGATATTTTATAAAAATAGTACTAAGAAAAGTATTAAGAAATTATATTAAAATTATTATTATAAATATCTAAATAAAATTAATATGTGACTATTATTTTCATAAAATTGATATATAATATACATAATAATCCTTAATTTCATCTTAAATTATCTTGTAATAAAAAGATTTAATTTATACATCTTCTTGCTTTTCATAAAATATAAAATTTAGTAAATAAAATAAACTTAAGAAAAAACATAAATGCACATGGAAAATAAGAAGATATTAATGAAATTTTGTAACTTATTAGGAGAATGAATGAGAGAGTTTGGAAGATTTTAAACTATGTTACATGACATGTCACATATGAGTGAGAATTATATGTTTTACATGAACCAATTAGAAGTTATGAAATTAAAATTAGGAATGAGAATATGTCTTAAAAAACTTACTTGTCACAATCTTTATATATATTAATTTGACTACAACTTATATAATTATGACACGTAAGCTTTTGAGGTGCTTAGTTGTCAAAAACAAACATTTTCATTGGATGATTAAAAAAATTTGTAACCAACAGTGACATAGACTCGCCACGCGTGCGTACCTCTAGAACCTCTAGAATTATTCAAGAGCTTCTCACGGTACGTTTCACTTTTTATCTCACTTTCATATTTATTATCTTAATTGTTTTTATTTGTTTATCAATTTATTACTATTATTCTTATAAAAAAATTAAAATGTTTTTATTCTATTTTTAAAAGTTTTTTATAATTAGAGATTTTTTTAATGAAGGTATAGATTTATATTTTTTTTATTTGTTAAAATTTACAATTAATATTATTATACTATAAACAACTATTCTATTTTATGAAAGAATGGATGTATGTTAGATTTATTATCGATGATACATTTTCTAAATATTATATACAATTTCTATTTTTTTTTAATAAGTAATGACTACTATCAAATAGTTACAATTATATGTATATTTAATATAATGTTCATAAGAAATATATGATAAAAAAAATTAAGTTAAAAAATTTGCATTAAATTATATTAATAAATATTTTTATCATTTTTATTACCAACCCATGTTATTATTCATTATATATATATATTATCAAACTCTGAAATTTTAAATAAAAAAAAACATCATATTCTCTTACACTTTTCGTTGTACTATTTATTAATTTAATTTTCACTTTTAATCATTTTGATATTCTTATTATACTCATAATTATAGTATAATGTAAATAATAATTTTTAATTTTCATAACAACTTAAAATTATTTATCATAAACAATTTAAGATTTATAATAGTAAGTTTTTCTTAATTTTTTTAATCTATATTTAATTAATAAATAATTTAAAAATATTTATTACTTTTTAGAATAAATTAAAAATAATAATTTATAAATTAAATCTATTACTTACCGTGCAAAAGCACGTGAAAGATATCTAGTTCTACATAACTTAGTCAAATTAATATATATATAGGTAGATATTACTGGGTGTGAAACGCCGTGGAATTACGTTTGAGGGCCTTGTGCGGTGGTTGTCATGGCGGAGTTTCAAAACCCGACTCTCGAAGGGAATGAAGTTGTGTAGACCTGGATTCCAGTTTGAGGGATTATTATGGAATTTCATACACAGCTTGTACAATCTCAAGCTATACTTTCATCATTATATGCGGATAATGCTTGTTGGGTCTGAATTTCTCAGGTGCTGACTTGGCAGTGAATTGAATGTCAAAGGATTGATGACAGCACGTTTTCGCCTGAGCTCCGATGAACCTGCAAGAAAGTGAGCGCAACAGAGGGGGTACCTCTGGGTCCCACTCCGATGCTTAAATGTGTATAATGTGTGTATGAACTCAAAACGTAATGAACCTATGTAAAGCAATAGTATTTATAGAGTTGGAAGATCAAACAGTTATAGGCAGCTGAATATATTTGTGAATATTGTGCCGATAAAGATTAAGATAGCAAATATACGGTTATTGCGTAATATTGCAGTTACCTTATGCAATCTTTATAGAATATGTGCCAGATGTACGCGGGATATCGTGGCTATATATTCAGTGTCGGTTTGTGGAATCAGAGTTTGAGAGATTTAACTCTCTTGGCGAGCGCTCCCATAGCGAGCAGTAGGAGGTTTTGGCATTGACAGATGACGACCTGAAATAGGTCCACTTTAGTTTTGGGTTTGGTGTTGGACCGCTTTATGAGTGTCGACTTACCCTTACTGTGGGTTGACCCAGTTCTGAACGATGTGGGTTTTATCCCTTATAAAGTTATTGGATCTTTGAGTTCTTATCTTTATTGGGCTGTCACTATCGATACCCAATCATGCTTACGGTATTTTTTATTTTGGCCAAGAGGTTTAAGATATTATTATTAGTGATATACAAATACAAGTAAATCTTATTTTTCTATTAAAAAAATTACAATTATTATAAAATAAAATTTAACATTGAGATCAAAATACTAAGTAGAGGAGGATTTGTTTTTCATTTTAAATTTGACTCTTAATGACAAACTAACTCTCGTACTTCCAAAAATGATAGTATACACAAACAATGTTCGGGAATACAACCCCGTGTAAATGAAAAAATACAATTACAAAATCACACAATAATTAATAACATTGCGTTGTACCACTGGACCACTAATTACACAATTTTTGAATTATTGTATATTAAGTATACTTTTTTATTCTTTTTAAAGATGGTTGAAAAATAAATAGTGTTCTAAATTTAGTGTATATAAGTTACTAAAATAATCATTTTAAAAATAGTTTTTTCAACTATCTCTAACAAAAATTAAGAACTTATAGTAAGTATATAATTATATTTTTAAAAAAAATCTACCTAAATATAGGATGTTTTTTTTTTTCATGGACCATAAAATTCAACCAAAGTCGTGTTGCTAATTGTTTGATAATTTCATTAACTTTGATAGAATTTTATGATAGGAAAATTAAAATCCAACACTCTTTATTTTATTTAGAGTTCTAACTTAATTATCTACATAGAAATGGTTGAAAAATAAGTAGTCTTTTAAAATTTATATTTTATAGGCCACTAAAATACTCATTTTGAAGATATTTATTTTTTTCAACTATCTCTATAAGTCAAAAACTTATAATAGATAGATAATAAAATTAGAACTCTAACGAAACATACAATGTTGAGTTTAAATTTTCTTATCTACCATAAAATTCGATCAAGTCACATTGCTAATTTTTTTTATGATTGTTACCAAGTTTAACCTAATTTTATAGTTGATGAGAAAAATTAAAACTCTATCTTTGTATATCGTTTGTAGTTAGAGAGTTTCAATTTAATTATCTACATAATATTTTTTAAAGAGAGTTAAAAAAAAATAAAAATTAGTATTTAAAAAAAATGTTTCACTTGGTTGTACTGATTTGTGAATACAATTATTTTTAAAAATAATTGGCTAAATTTGGGGATTGGTTTTCAACTGTAAAATTTGATAAAGAAAAAAAAAAGGAGCTGTATGATTTCAAGATGCTCAAAGACATAACAAAGTAATAGAAATTTGTAAGGCAATTAATGCTTTATTTTGACCGACAAAGTAACGAAGTTCTTCCAAGGTTCTAGTGAAAAAGCACACTTCCAAACATAATGCATTTTCCAAAACTAGCATTTATATTATGTTAACCAACCCTATAGAAAGAAGAACAAAAATCTCTTTGGGAATAGATATTTTTTTTTTATAAGGAAATTGCAAAATGTATATAGATATATAAATATCCTGTAAAACAAATTTTACGTTATTTATCCGTACGGAGTAGAATATTAATTATAATTTTTTTTAGATGTCGAATATGAAATCTCTCGTTAAAAAATGAAACAATGAAATGTTATATAGTCAGAAAGGGCCTAGTATCATCCCGGGGAGGGCATCAATTAGTAGAGGAGGTCGCAGGATGTATTATGAATCAGATATCGGAGGAGACAAATCAGAAACTAATGCGGCAGGCCACAGAAGAAGAGGTAAAGCGAGCTGCTTTTCAAATGAGGGGAGGGGGGTCAAGAGCGTCGGGACCAGATGGTTTCTCAGGGTCTTTCTTCCAAATGAGATAGAACGTCATCGGTCCAGACATTGTCACATCTGTCAACGACTTCCTCTCGACAGGTAGCATGTCATCCTTCTTAAACCAAATTGATATTGCTCTTATTCCGAAAACTGCCAATCCATGTCATGCCTCTGAATTTATACCTATTAGGCTGTGTAATTTTGGTTATAAGATTATCTCGAAGGTTCTGGTAAATAGACTCAAATCTATTTGCCGGACCTGATAACGTCGTACCAAAGTGCTTTTGTAGCAAGCAGGAGAATACATGCTAACATTTTGATAGCACATGAGATGTTCCATTATTTGAAAACAAGAAGACGAACGTCGGGGGAGGGGGGGGAGGCCAACAGGAGTGTGCTCTAAAGATCGATATGCAAAAAACTTATGATCGTGTTGAATGAGACTTTCTCCTAAAGGTCCTAAGAAGAAGAGGTTTTGTGGAAACATGGGTAAAATGGATCGAATCATGCATAACAACAGTCTCATATAGGGTAAACGTTAATGGCAAGCAGACTCAGGTTATCCATCCATCACGGGGTTTGAGGCAAGGATACCCATTATCGCCATATCTCTTTATTCGTATTGCTGATGTGTTATCTATGATGATGGAGTCACAGGTCGAGATGGGCCTAATTGAGGGAGTGAGACCGAAACAAGGGTGCCCAACCCTTCACCACTTGTTTTTTTGCAGACGATTCATTGTTCTTCATCAATGGATCCGCCCAGAGCGTCATAAACTTGAAGGGAGTGCTGGAACAATACTGCTTAGCATCGGGACAAGCTATTAACTTAAACAAATCCATCATGTTCTTCAATGCAGCGACAGAAGAAAGGCATAAAACCGAAGTGGCGGCCTTGTTTGGGGTTCGATGCGAGGAAAACCCGGGACACTACCTGGGCCTACCAACAGTATGGGTATGCTCGAGGAGAGACACAATGACCTATATTAGGGAGCGGGTTTAGACCAAAATCAATGGGTGGAGGAACAAACTTCTAAACAATGCGGGGAAAGAGGTGATGATCAAATCGGTCATTACCTCAATCCCAACATATGTCATGAGTGTTTTCAAACTTCCAACCACGTGGTGTGCCGAGATAAATGCGATGATAGCACGGTTTTGGTGGAGTGCAAGTAATGGTGATAGGAAGATTCATTGGAAGAGGTGGGAGGTAATGACCTTCTCCAAGAGGGATGGAGGTTTCAGATTCCGGAAATTTCAACATGGCTCTTCTTGCTAACATGGCAGCCCGGGCGGTTAGTGAGTCAAATGCCTTATGGGTTAAGGTTCTCAAAGGTATATACTTTCCCAATACGAACTTCATGCAGACGACGAAGGGAAGCCTAGCGTCGTGGGGTTGGTCGAGTCTCATTGTGGGTAGAGATGTCATCAAGCTGGAAGGGGTCTGGACCTTGGGGGATGGTAGCTCAGTTCGACCATACATGGATAGGTGGGTCACCTCTAGACCAGACTACCGCATCCATCCACAACAAATAGAGGGAGACGTGGAGACCACGACTAAACTTAGGGTGGCAGCTTGGATACATAAGCAGACGAGGAGATGGGACGAGGATACTGTTCTACGTGTTGTTGGGCAAACAAACGCATAGACCATCATGCAGGTGTCGATCCATCAGACCATGATCGGGGATGTCCTGCGGTGGCCTCACACAAACGATGGGAAGGCAACGGTAAAATCCATCAATCATAGGTTGAGGGAGATAGGCAGGCAGCCGAACGTGGCCATTATGAACCAATCGAGATGGCGATGAATATGGACAACACAGGTATGGGCGAAGGTTAAAACCTTCATGTGGAAGCTGACTGCAGGTGCCTTACCTACAACATCGATATGTCCGGCCTGCGACGAAGTGGAGTCCGCGGAGCACTTGATCGTAGGTTGTGCATGGACAGGTGACGTCTGGAATAGGACGATGGGGATAAACACCACGCCTGAAGGTCGATAGCAACTAGAAGACTGGATCTTCGCAGGGACGCACAACCCGTTCAGCAAAAGACCGGACATGGCCAATGCTTGGGAGGTATGCATGACAACCTGCTGGCTGATCTGGAAGGCACAGTGCAGTTGGGTTTTCGACAGGAGGACGCTCAGTTCAACATCAACAATCACGGAGGTGCACAAGGTGATCCGGGAGATGAAGTCCACGGAACTCAGAAGACCGGACATGGCCAATGCTTGGGAGGTATGCATGACAACCTGCTGGCTGATCTGGAAGGCATGGTGCAGTTAGGTTTTCGACAGGAGGACGCTCAGTTCAACATCAACAATCACGGAGGTGCACAAGGTGATCCGGGAGATGAAGTCCTCGGAACTCAGCTGGGGAGGGCCGAGGATGCACGCGGCTATCCAGCGAGGAAACAGGGAACAAAACCGGTGGAGGAAACCGGAGGTCGGGACCATTAAAATCAATTGTGATGTCGCATGGTGTTCCGAAACACGACAAGGAGGTTTGGGCATTATAGTGCGAGATCATACCGGCAACTGTTGGAATATCAAAAACGAAAACTTGGAGTCTTTTACTGAATATATTTGTTGTATTATTCCAGTTCTGAGTATGCAGGTATGTATATAGACTATTACAAGGTATGAAAGGTAATAAACTAATTAGGCTATTTTACATTACTTCCTAATCTAGTCTATGCTCAAATATACTTTCCTTGTACATATGGAAACTAATATATTGCTGTATATTGCTGTATATTGCTATTGCTAACACTCCCCCTCAAGTTGAGTAGTAGGGTCGCTGATACTCAACTTGAAAAGAGTTTCTCGGAATACCCTTCCATTAACTGCCTTGGTGAGGATATCCGCAAGTTGATCTTCTAAACGGACAAATGGCAATGAGATGACTTTTCCTTCTAGCTTCTCCTTTATAAAATGTCTGTCAACTTCCAAGTGTTTGGTTCTGTCATGCTGAACTGGGTTCTCGGAGATGCTGATTGCTGCTTTATTATCACACATAAGGTCACTTGCTTCAGCTGGAGGGAAACCGATTTCTGTTAGTAAATTTGTCAACCAAAGTATCTCGGTAACCCCTCTTGCCATCCCTCTAAATTCGGCCTCGGCACTGGAGAGAGCAACAACCTTCTGTTTTTTACTTCGCCATGTAACAAGGTTATCTCCTACAAAAGTGAAATATCCTGCTGTGGACTTTCGATCATTTGGATTCCCTGCCCAGTCTGCGTCTGTATACCCTTTGATCTTCAAATGCCCATTGTTTCTAAATAGCACTCCATGTCCTGAGGTACCCTTCAGATACCTTACAATTCTCCATGCAGCTTCCATGTGATCGTGTTGCGGCTGATGCATAAACTGACTAACTACTCCCACTGCATATGCAATATCAGGACGAGTGTGAGATAGGTATATAAGTTTACCTACTAGCCGTTGGTATTCTTCCTTGTCTGCAGGTACTCCATCTTCTCTTATTTGCAGACCATGGTTTACCACCATAGGAGTTTCCGCAGGTTTACATCCTAACATCCCTGTACCTGCCAGCAGGTCTAGTATGTATTTTCGCTGTGATATGAAGACTCCTCGTTTAGATCTTAGCACTTCAATGCCAAGAAAGTACTTCAAGTCTCCCAAGTCTTTCATTTCAAATTCCCTAAACAGGCTTCCTATTAACTGTCTCATCTCATCTTCATCGTCTTCAGTAATGACCATGTCATCCACGTATATAATAAAGCATGTCACCCCTTTATTTGTCTTCTTTAGAAACAGAGTATGGTCTGAGTTACTCTGTGTGTATCCATATATGCGCATAGCCACCGTGAATCGTCCGAACCAAGCTCTTGGTGATTGTTTTAGTCCGTATAACGCCTTCTTTAACCTGCAGACGTTTCCTTGTTTTGACTTATTCTCATACCCCAGTGGGATTTCCATATATACCTCCTCCTGCAAATCTCCATGCAAGAACGCATTTTTGACATCGAATTGTCGAAGCGGCCAACCTTTAGTTGCAGCTATGGACAACATAACTCGAATCGTGTTGATTTTGGCAACTGGGGAGAACGTCTCCGAGTAATCTATTCCGTAGGTCTGTGTGTATCCTTTTGCTACTAATCTTGCCTTGTGTCGCTCGATTGTACCATCAGGCTTATACTTGATGGTGTATACTCACCTGCACCCTACTGCTCTTTTTCCCGCGGGCAGCTGGCATAACTCCCAAGTCTCATTCTTCATAAGAGCCTCCATTTCTGTATCCATAGCCTGCTTCCACTGCTTGAATTGTTGTGCCTCCTCCACAGAGTTAGGAACACTCCCTGTGTATACTGCCATGATGAACGCCTTAGCCTGACTGCTTATTCTTCCATTCATGACATTTGCCACTGGATACACATCTTCCATGGTTTCCTTCTCCGGTGTGTATCTCTTTGGCGGTTTTCCCCGATTGGCTCTCGGAGGAAGTACATATCTCCCCCTCTCCCCTGTTGCTTGGTTTTCTTCTTGGCCTCCTGCTTTTGGTATAATAGGATACATAACTTCATCATGATGAGACTGGGAAGAATTGCTTACCTCAGATACCTTAGGAGACGGATCGGGGGTCATGTCATCTGGCTCGCTGTCCTGTACTATTGTGTCAGTGGTCGGTCTGGTAGGCCGGCTAACTGACTCTGGAGGACCGACATAGGATAAATATGGCTGGCCAACCCAATCTAGTGAATCTTGTGTGATTGTTGCCCTCTGATCACTAGATTGGGAATAGTAGAACTCAGACTCAAGGAAGTCACAATTCATGGTAGTGAACATGTGACCTCTTTTTGGATCATAGCAGCGGTACCCCTTTTGGTTGACTCCATATCCTAGAAAAACGCACTTTACCGCACACGGATCTAGTTTGGTGCGGTCGATTTTTGGTATGTGGACGAAAACAGAACATCCAAACACTTTAGGAGGAAGACTAAGTGTCGGAGGTATTCTGCTACGAGATTCTAGGGTTTGAATAGGTGTTTTTAGGCTGAGTATCTTTGTTGGAAGTCGATTGAGAAGGTAGGTTGTTGTTGCCACAGCTTCTGGCCAGAAAGATTTTGGTACTCTTGATTCGAACAAAATGGATCGGGTCATTTCTAGTAGAATTCTATTTTTTCTTTCGGCGACTCCATTTTGCTCGGGGGTATGTGGGCATGAGGTTTGGTGAATAATTCCTTTTTCAAGAAAGAAATTCTTCATTTGAGTGTTGATAAATTCGCCCCCATTATCTGAACGCAGGGTTTGAATGTTTTTCTGAAATTGATTTTGGGCCATATGGAAAAAATGCACGAATTTTTCGAACACTTCAGATTTATTTTTGAGGAAATAGGTCCAAGTCATACGAGTGCAATCATCAACGAAAATAACAAAATACTTGAGACCATGGGCTCCAGAAACAGGCGCAGGACCCCAAACATCAGAGTGTACTAATGAAAATATAGAATTTAGTCGAGTACTATTGGATTTAAACGACTGTCTATGGCTTTTTGCTAAAATGCAAGTCTCACACTCTAACGGTTTTTGCTTATTAAGAAACAACTTCGGAAATAAGAGTTTAAGATAACCAAGAGAAGGGTGCCCTAACCGCCTGTGCCAGAGCCATACTTCTTCTTCTGTCGATCCATGAGCCAGCAACACCGATCCTTTGTGGACAACCTCATCCACATAGTACAGTCCAGCTTGCTCAGTGCCACGCCCAATGATCGTCTCCGTCCGGATATCCTGCAGCATGCAAAACTTTGGATTCATTATCATAGTACAATTCAGCTCATTCGTCACTTGTGATACAGATAATAGCTTATTCGATAATGTCGGTACAAGTAAGCAATTAGAAATCTTAAAATTTTTCGAGATTTCTAATGTACCCATCCATGTTACCATTGCAACTCCACCATTTGCCGTATTAATATACTTAATCCGGGATTCTACTATATCACACAAGTCCCGAGCATCAAATGTCATACTATTAGTTGCACCACAATCAAATATCCAACGACCATTTTTTCCGGCTACACATGTAACTGAATATCCGGCTTTATAAACTTCAGGGACTAAATCGGGTCTTTTAAAAACTTCAGGGACTATAGTATTCAGTTCGGGGTACGAAATGTAATAAGCAAGAGTTGAAGGGTTTGGTTTTGGATTACCAAACCCTTTACCTCTAGGGCAGCCTTCAGATTTCCAAGTAGCAGCCGCAGGACTTCAGGAAGCTCTGCTAGGGTTTTGGGCGCCTCCTTCGCCTGAGGCTCGGTGAGCTTCGCCTCGCTCGCCGCCGCCGTCCGACGCCAGGTAAGCTCTGCCTGGCTCGCCTCTGATGTTGTCTGATGCCAGGTACGCCCCGCCTGAGCTCGCCAGGTAAGCCCCGATCCCGAACTGTGACTGAAACGCGTCACTGGTGTTGGTGGCCTCGTGGCCGCCCGCCGCCGCATCTGCCTTTGTTTATGTTGCCTGCCCGGTTGTGACGTTGCTCCGGCGACACGTTTCTCCTTCGATTTACGGTTGTCTTCCCACCAATCCGGGTAGCCGACCAACCGAAAACACGTCTCCTTGGTGTGTTTTCCCATGCCGCAGTATGAGCACTTGAGCTTGCTCTTGTCACCGTGGAATGATGAATCGCCGGTTTTTCCGTGAGATTCTGACCGCCTCTATCCCAGCCGAAAGTTTCTCACGGCATTCGCCTGAGCTCCGAGGTCTGTCTGATTGCCCGTTGTAGCCAGCCCCTCTCCCACACCCGATGATGGTCCGGATGTGTTTGTTGCTGCTCCTAGTATATGGAGCCTGGCAGCTTCCTTCCGGATGGCCGCATATGCGGCCTCGACTGAGGGTAAATTGTCCCCCCGTAGAATATCACGCTTGACATTGTCGAATTGCTCATTTACACCACCTAGAAACTGGTACAATTTTGTCTCGTTCCAGATTTCATTGAATAAGGTAATGTCTCGGCTGCACACCATGGGGTTTGGCCTTCGGGCTTCAATCTCTCCCCAGATCGAATGCATCTCCAGCCAGAATTCTTCGAGTGTTTGAGTCCCCTGTGTTGATTTGGCTGCTTTATTATGCAAATCAAAGACTTGTAGCGAATCTCGTCCACTACTGTATGTAACCTGCAGTGCATTCCACAAATCTTTCGATGTTTGATAATGAGCTATGTTATTAGCAAGCTGAGATTCAACGTTTTGCAAAATCCATGAAAAAACGACTAAATCGTCTTGTCTCCATCGGAGGTACCCCGGTTCAGCTGGTTGCGGAGGGGCTGGTTCCCCCGTGAGGTGGTAGAGTCGGCCCTTCCCTCCAATTGCTACCTCCATCATTCGGGCCCACAGATTGTAGTTGTGGCCGTTCAGTTTTGTGTCCACCATGATTGTTTCGGGCAATTCTTTTGGTTGTCGTTGCTGGTTGAAATTTATCCCCGATCTGAGGATGTTTGCGATTTGGTCGGTCAGATCATCTCGGCTGATGCCTGAACCGATAGGGTTCTGTGAGTTACTCTCACTGTCGGACATAGTTGGATTTGTGGGTAGATGATGAACGGATTAAGGATCTCGCTCTGATACCATGTTGGAATATCAAAAATGAAAACTTGGAGTCTTTTACTGAATATATTTGTTGTATTATTTCAGTTCTGAATATGCAGGTATGTATATAGACTATTACAAGGTATGAAAGGTAATAAACTAATTAGGCTATTTTACATTACTTCCTAAACTAGTCTATGCTCAAATATACTTTCCTTGTACATATGGAAACTAATATATTGCTGTATATTGCTATTGCTGACAGCAACATATGTGGGGGACGACACAAACCGACTACTGGTGAATCGGTGGAGGAATTGGAAGCTCGAACAATTGTGGAAGGGATAGAGTTGGTCGTGGAAAATGGATGGCAATCCATAGTAGTTGAATCTGACTCCGAGATCGTAATAAATCACCTCATCAAGGGAATTACATTTCTATGGAGGATAGAAGCAATTTTATCACATACACGTCCTTTGACGACATCGTTACCCGCGGTTCCGAGATCCGCGAACAAGAGTGCGGATTGTGTAGCGAGGCTAGCGTTTTTAGGGGTGTGTCCTATGAATTGGGTTGTTAGGCACCACCCGAACTATCTCATTTTGTTGTTTTAGATTTATCTATGTATCGAGACTTATTTCATGAAATGAAATATAATCTTGTTGAAGGAAAAAAAAAACTGTTATATTATATTATATATTACATAATAGTTTTTTAATTTAGACTTTTAGTTGTGGTAATTAGTGCCTTAGTTGATTAAATAAACCTTTCTCTTTTTCTTTTTGATTGAATCAGACAAGGAAAAACAGACACTCACACACCCTTTTTCAAATTTCGAAGAAACCAACAAGTACGAGGCACCCCCTAACCCCTACAACCTAATGTCGCAAGTAATCTAGGTTATAAACAATTAATTATTAATTTATTCATTAGTGGTGATTTTGAATTGTAATTGGGGTATTTTTTTTTTTATTGGGTTTTAGGTCTTAAGGTGACGAAAGCACAGCCGCTCTAGTCTCGACCAAGTAAATTGAACCATCACCTCCGCTTCCTAGGATGGATTAGGGAGGAGTTTAATTTAATATTATTTACTTAAATAATACAATAATTCAATTCAAAATAATAATAACAATAGGTTGTCAGTGTTTGAATCTGGAGAGACATGTCTTATTAATTACGATAGTGCTAGATATGTTCGTCCTTAACGTCTCTTTCTTTTTATTCTTATTAATTAAACTCAGAACGAAATTACCCTATTCCTTCCAAATAATGAATTGGATTAAATATTACTTTGTTTTGTTTAAAATTGAGTTTTTCATTAATGTTTGTAAATGAAAGATTTGGTGCTAACGGTTAGTTAGAGGTTCAATTTCTTTCTTCCGTTAATTTTTTTCATCAAAATTTAACACAATATATTTTGAAAATTGTAAAATAATAAATTTTTTTAAAAATATCACAATAAATTTTTTCAAAAACTATATATATATATATATCATAATGGAGTCTCAATTCTATCGAGACTCGATTCAATCACAATTGAATTGAGACTAAATTGAACTCCAATTCGATTTGGAGTCAATCGAGTATCGATCGAATCGAAACTCAATTGTAACATATATAAATTTTTTAAATGGTTAAACTGTGATATTTTAAAAAATATCATGTTATTTATGCAATTTTAAAACTTATTTTATTAAGTTTGGATAATAAATTTAATAAAAGAAGAAAACTTGTAGATTTTCAAACATGAAGGACTAAATATTTTATTGTTAAACAGTAGAAAAAAATGATTTTAATTCAAACATTAAGGATAAAGATATATTTAACCCTAATTAATTAATACAATAATACACATATCTCTTCGTACTTCTTTTATTATATGCATTATGCTCCGTACTTTTATTATTATTATTATTATTAGCTATGCATATATTACTTCTCATTTCTTTTATGCAACATCCCTTACAAAAAAAACATCCAATTCGACTCGATTTTGCTGTCTCAATGACTATTTTTATTTTTATGTATGACATTCATTCTAAACTAAGAGAAAATTCTATAAAAAAAAGTGTTTTATCGGATGAAGATATTATGCACCGAATATGATCTATGTTATATTGTGTTAAGTTTTCGTAATAAAATGGAAAAATAAGGGCAAACACGGTATAATGAGTAATTATCGTGAACATAAATAGTAGTAGGACCGAAATGTCCCACGGTTGAGTGGAGTTGATGTAGATGGGTAGATTGATTATGGGATGTAGGTAGGTTAGGACACAGATAATAATGTTTCACAGTTTCAGCGAATTACTGCACAAATACCGAAATTACTCTCAGAATTTACGGAGTTAGTTTACGTAAATTTGAATTCAATTATTTCCAAATTCAGTTAGCAAAGTGATAATAAAATAAATGCATGTACTATTGAAATTGTGTCAAATATGTAACGTACCAAATCCTATAATATAACGTTCCATTTCATCTTGCTATTCAAATCAAAATAGTATATTTCCTTATATTACCGTACATGCCCAAATTAAATCAAAATCATGTATGTCATAATCTTGTATTAAAGAGCTGAGTCAATATTAATGGTGGCTTCCAAGAAGATAGTTCTATGCACCTATTCAATTCAATTCAATTGAATCGAATTTTAAAGATCTTCTCTTTATTATTGAATAGTAAAAAGAGTTTCTTTCGCACATACTTAGGCAAAAGCTATCTCAGGAATCACCAAAAAAGAAGAGTTTTTGGTAACCCAAAAAAGAATTAAATAAAGGGTCAAAAGTGAGTAAAGCAAAAAGTTTAGTAACCAAAAGAGAATAGATGCTAACTTAAATGAACTGCCAAATGCAACTGACCACAAATTGTTTTGCTGTCCTCACTCCTCATCCTTAACTAGGAAACTCTTCATACTTTTGTTGTTTGGAGTTTTGTACTCCTCATACATCATCTCTTTTGGAGTCTCAATAGTCAAATCAAATCACCCTAGTCTCCTACATTCATTATCCTAAAACACTCATTCAATGGACTAAGGAACATACATAAAAATACAATCATCACAAGACAATAATCATTTTACACTACAATATTAATGGAATGGAGAGATTATATACTATATTTAAATCCAAATATAATACATATAATTTACTATGATTCCTAAAACAATGGAATTATATTTGATATTTAATTTAATTTACACTGGATATTAAATTATTTTATATTCAAAAACATTATATATATAATTGATTCTACAATTTTAAATTGAGAGGGTAAACTTTCTTTAAAGAGATATTTTCGATGGAATTCGAACTTCATTTGTCTCTGTTGAATGATAACACAATATGTAACTTCCTAATCGAAAATGATTTCCCTCCTTTTTTTGAATTCAAACTTGTTGGAAGTTATCATACAAGGAGTGGAGTGATGTCTCAAAATAAAAAATTCAACAACAAACTCTCTAATCTAAAGAGATCAAATTTACAAAAGCAACCCCTCTGTTGAAACGACATCTCCTCTCTATCTTCTAGCCATGTCGGTCGGATCTGGGCTAGGGGATCGGTCTTCAGTAGTTCAACACCTCATGAAGGTGGTTACACGGCCGTTGCATCCTCACGCTGCTCATGCTGTTCCGGGCAGCCATGATCTCGTTGAGTGAGAGCCTCTTCCTTGGGCCAACAGGCTCCGGCCTCTGCTTCGGGGCACTGAGGGACCTCAATTTAGCATTGAATGATTGGGTGTTTGCCATGTAGCTCGGGCCATTAGGGTTGTATGGCCTGAACAAGCTGTCCCCACACAAGCTCTTGGGTGGAGTCGGAGGTGCATTGGACCGGACCGAGTTCGTGAACCGTGGAGTGCTATGAGCAGTGGTGGAGAACCGGTATTCCTCCCCAGTGAAGCACCAATCAAATTCTTGCAAATGTCGGGAATCGGGAATGGAGAGCCGGCCCGGACAAGGAATCGGGGAGGAAACAGAGTGGGAGTAAGGGAACTCCTCACAACACTCACTCAATACATTGTTCATCCTTCGAGATCTCGACTTCGGCTTGAACGTGTCGATTTCGACAATCTTCGGGTTATCATCGAACCCGTTGTTCATTTCATAAGAACCCGAAATCCTTTTGCTATGGAACTCACTCCTTGTCTCATCAAATCTTTCCTACATGGCATTAACGAGAAAACAAAACCTTAAAAAGATGTTTTTGCGAATGGACCCGTAATGAAACAGTTTGGTTGGATTCCTTACAGTGGATCTTCGGGCTCGGTTCTCGGGACAGAATCGGTTCTCCTTGTTGAGGGAGCGGCTAGCTCGGCTTGATCTTGCAGCCGCCTGAGCTCTTATCAGAGCCTGCATACTGTGTAGAGTGGCAGCGGTCCGTTTGCGAACCAAGTAGCCTCGAACGAGGGCTTGGAGCTTGACGAGTCCTTTCAGAGCTCGTAGAGCTTTTCGAGCCTAGAAATTCATCAAAAGACTCAACGGTGTTAAATTCTACATTAATTACTTTTTGCACTCTTCACTATAACCTAAACATGGAAAACAGAGCAAAGCCAATGACCAAAGACGAGAAAACGAGGCGGATGCAACAGATGTTGAGCAATTCATGGTTGCATACAAGTTATGTGAATAGAATCATCTGGGGATTAAGAATCCGGTTCAAATTCAAAAACTTTTCGAAATTTGAGGCCAAAGTTGAAATTTTTGAATTCAAGAAACAGAGGAGCAAGAGCACAGATTATTACCAGAAAACCACGGAAGACAGTCTGAATCTTCACAGCGGCCCACCGGTCATCTCCGGTGCAGAATCTGGTAGTAAAAGCTCCCCTTCCCTGGCTTGTCAGCCTCACCACAGCCACGGCCGCTTGAGCAGCCGCCACAGCCGCATCCGCTGCTGCTGCGGTGGCTGCAGCCACTGCAATTGCGTGCTTGCTCTGTTCATGGTCTGTTTCGGCAATGTATGACCGGAGCCACGCCGAGTCAACTCTTGGGGACGGGATATTTGTCGGGTCGGAATCCTTGGCTGACGACTTCCCGATGCTCCAGCGCCGCTTCTCGAGCTTCTCTTCAGCGCCAGAGACGGAACTGGAAGAGCTAGCTCTGTCCTTGTCTTTCTTCATCCCTAGCAGTCCCTTAAACCATCTGGTAGCTCTACCCATTTCAAACTTTGTCTGTGTCCCTTTCTCCTCCCTCCCAAAGCTGATGAAAGTGGACCAACAAAATAAGATACCAGAATGAGAGAGACTATCCACTTAATCGGTCCACTATAAATTTCCCCATTTGAAGTTCAAAAAATGGTGGGTTTGGAGAGGAGGCACAGAAGATGGAGGAAACGGCTCTGCGGAATCTTTACAGATTGCAAGCAGAGAAGTGCTGAGCAGAAGGTGCAGAAGTGTGGAAGAAATCATTTAAGAAAGAGAAATGATTTCTAAAAATATAAATAAATTTGAAAAGGGGTTCTGACAAGGAGCTCGTGACGCACTGCATCACAAGACAAAAAGATGGTGCAGAAGAGAGGGGAGAAGGCTTAAAATTCAGTAAAAAAATGGAGGAGGAGAGTCATCAAGAGAAGGTTGGCTCCATTGCCACTTCCCATTTGGCTATGGACAGGACTCTGGTGAGGACCCCTCCTCTCTTTTTCAATCAGGTGGTGCTTCCACGCAGAGAATTAACAGAGAAAAGATGGGAGTTTGAAAGACTAAAGCGTAATAATCTAAAAGAGTTGCAGAGGTATATACATAGACTAGAGAGAGAAGTTACCTAATTCAAAAAACAGAGATGACTGAAGCAAATGCTTACAGAAGAAACATGAAATAAAACAAATATAACTCAAATTTGGATGGAATAATATCGCACAAGTGAATAGGGAAAATACAAATGATATTAAATTAATTAGTTAAGGGATATGACAAAATTAAAACAGGTTATTTAGTATTTAATCCTAAATCCTAGAATATATACACTTTTTATTTTTGCGGGATGAAATACTGAATCATGAGTATTTTTTTGTTTTTAAAAATCAAACTGAAAAAATAAGTCAGTAGAAGTAGAACAGCTGTACGATTCCTAAGATAATTAAGATATGAATTTTGAGCCGTTAGTATATCTAATTTCCTAGAGCAATGTGTACAACCACCGAAGACTTACGATCCCGTGAATGTCCAATCAATTTATTTTTTTCTACGAGAGGAGGAAAACTTAGGTCATAAGAATTACGGAGGACAAGTAGTCGTACACATACTTGAACTTGAAAATGGGAAAAGAAAATTAATTATGATATGTGACAAAAAAGATGCTGTGATATATACAACGGTATCATAGATACTTAATATTTCATTTACGAGTAATGATGATACTGCGAAAAAAAAATGGTAAAAGAAGATTTTAGTATAACAAAAAAGATTTTTATATCCATTACCAAAAAAGAGTGTTTTGATCGTTTTTTATAAAAAAAAAATATATATATAATATTAAATTTTATTTCCAATCAAACTTAAATAATATAAAACTAACGGTGAATAACCAAATCGCTACCACAACTTTGAGCAATTTACAAATTGCTACTTGAACCTTGCTTTTTTAAATTTTGTTACCTATAATTTCGGATTTGGAGCAAATTGCTACCTTAGTTAACTTTTCTATTAAATTTGGACAGAAAATGATGACAGCACATTATTGGTTCCTGATTTAAATACTAAATGATTATTTAAAAGTAACCAAAAAAAAGTTTTGTTGTTAAATATGGAAAAGTAATAGAAAAAATAAGTTTTTTTAATATAAGATTTTTATTGAAAATATGATAACAAAAAAATATATCTTTTTAATTTCATATTTTTAATAAAAGTATTATATTAAAAACTCATATTTTCCAGTTTAATTTTCCAGATTTTTTTTGGTATTTTTAAAAAAGCATTTAATTTTTTAAATCAGGGACCAATCATGTGTTGTCACGTCATTTTCCGTTCATATTTAACGAAAAAGTTAACTGAGGTAGCAATTTGCCCCACGTGTCAAAGTTTAGGTAGCAGTTTTTAAAAAAGTAAAATTCATGTAGCAATTTCTAAAGTGCCCAAAGTTGGGGTAGCAATTTGGTTATAAACCCTAAAACTAAATATTTGGTCTGCATTTTTCACGTTAAATTAAATATATTATGTTATATTTAGTTTAAGTTCTTTATAATAAGTAAAATATTAAATTTATAAAATGCGTAAAATAATTATAGAGAGAGATTAGTTATGAAATATCAATATAGATTCTTTACGTATGATTTATTTTTAATAATAAAGATATATTTTTATACTCGTTATGATTAATGTGTTAGAGCTTAAAACTTTGAGCACTAACATAATAGTTTATTAATGGAAAACAATTATTGGGAAAATATTTATTAAATTAATAAAGTTTTATGTTAAAAGTAATTAGAGTTATTTGAATTTAAAATTTTATAGACATAATAAATATTTGAGCATTAGATATTAAATTATATTAACATATAAATGATTATACTTTTTTGAATATTTATATTTATTAATTATGATAATTTTTTTATTAATTTAAAATAATTTTTGGCATAATAGTAATAAATTTGTATTTTTATAAGTTACTTTCATGTTTGAAGTTTTAGACGTTATTTAGTGTTTTTTTCTCTAAAAAATAATATTTTTATACTTAAGTTCAACATAACTTGTGATCTAGTTAAATATATAGGTATTCATTATGCATTTATCAATGAAATGTTCTCTAATTGTTTAAATTTAGAGTCTTTTTTATCATATATATATATTAAAAATCGTATTAACATTTATAGTTAAGTTTGCCATAATTTGTGATCTAGTGAAACTTTTGTATAAATATATTGGAATGTTTGTGGCAAAAACATATACATGTATTCATTATGCATTTATCGATGAAATGTTCTCTAATTGTTTAAAGGGAAAAGTCTGAAAACAAGACATGATGTTTGACAGAAATGGTTTTCCAACCCAACAGGTTGTAAATGGTACAACATGTTTGGAAATGATTGTTTTTGGTCCATTCGTTTAACTTCCGTTCCAATTAACCGTTATGTCCTCACGTGCAATGACATGTGCTCAAATTTGCTGACAGGTTATTTCCAATTCCTTTTCTACCCTTCTTAGTCCTACTTATTCTCTTTCTTATTCCCTTCCATTTTTTCGCTTCAAAATTTGTATGACTGTGCTTGTGATGAATTCTGCTTCTTGGATGGATTCTGTCATTGGGCACTGTTTCTTGAATTGCCCAGATGGATTCATATGCAAAATCTGTAGACAACAATGTAACAATGTTTCAAAAGTTGTAATTTTTCGTACTAAAAATAACGACACGATCTTGATTTGTTTTTTCGATTCTTCAGTAGCAACAATGTAACTGCAAAAATCAAGAAAAAAGTTCGATTTGATTTGAATGTCCGGACCTATGAGTCAATCATGCAAGGAGAACTGGACGAACCTGTTTCAGCTGAGAGTTGTAGTTGTTGGTTCTTTCTTTCTTCATTGTAACCAATCACAATTACTGTGACTGATGTCTGTTTTTATTCAACTCTAATCTATGCATGTCAAAATCTATATGTTCATTTCCATGTGGAATAATTCTTCAATACTAGCATCCTGAGAAAGCAAACAACGAAATGAAATGACCAAATCCAAATTTCTTATTATAAAAGTGGCTGAGAAAAAGGAAACAATCATCTAAAATCTATTTATACTTATTTATGAAGTATTTATTTAGTTAGCTTATTACTGCAATAGCAATATATTATATAGATGAGTTCTCCATACATATACAGAATGTTATATCATATGGGTGCCCTGTCCTCAAGTAGGAATTATATATAGAATGTTATATCTCAACTCAACTTAATATAAAGATAAGAGTATCCAATTCTCCATTAGGTTGCAGGAAATCCCTACAACCAATCAGAATCATCAAGAGATACTACTATACTACAAATGGGTGTCGAAGCCGAAATCATAAGATTTTTTCTTGAAAATCACAGAATTAACAGTCTTCGGTATTGCTACAATTAATCAAACAACCACAACCACTCAAATTCGCACAAGTCAACGCTTCCTTTTGGATGGATCATTAATCCAATAGCAAGTAGTAAACGCAACCGTGGGGGAAATCAATCAATCAAAGAAAGAAAGAAGAAAAGCACGATTGCTTAAGAAACCGAAGCAAAAGAACTAATTTCCTGCTTTAATGGATAAACAGCAATTCAGATAACGAATATAAAGGATGCTTGATTTGCAATCTCTTGTATATATCAACAAGTATTATAATATGAAGAAGATAACAAATAAAAAACTTCTTTTTAATCTCTTGTATATATCAACAACTATTATAACATGAGAATTGGGAGGGTTGGGTCTGTTTTGTGTCTCCTTCAAAAGGGTAAATATTTGAGGAATGAGGGTACTATCGTCTTTTATGAATTGTTGTTTAAAAAAACAAGAAAAATTAAAGACCACGTGACAAACACATGACTACTTAACGAACAATTAAACGACAGGTGAACGGAAGGTCCAATTACCATCAACTTGCAACATGTTATACCAAAAACCATCGTCAAAAAACATGTGGTACCAAAAACCATTTCTGTCAAACATCATGTCTCATTTTCAGACTTTTCCCTTGTTTAAAGGGTAAATAGCCACAATGCACCTGAATGTTTGACTCTTTTTATTAAATGCACTAATATGTTTAAAATTATTGTCCATTATACCCTTAAGTTATAAAAAATTGTTAAATGCATCAACCGTTAACTATTCATCTACTTTTGCCATTAAATATGTAAAACCGACAATTTTACCCTCTTGTTCTTCATCATATCATCTTCAAAACTAAATCTAACTCCAAAATGCAGATTTGAGTTTGAATTCAACCCCAAACGACATTTTTCATATTCAAATTCAACTCCAAAAAGCATATTTAAATTGAATTTGAACCCTAAAATGCATATTTGAATTCGAATTGAACCCAAATGTGCATTATTGAATTGAATTCAAACCCAAATTTGCACTTTTAGTTGAATTTGAGCCCAAATATGTGTTTTGGAGGTGGATTAAGTGTTGAAGATGAACAAGATAGTAAAATTATAATTTTAACATATTTAACAGCCAAAATGGATGAATAGTTTAGTGTTGGTGCGTTTAACAACATGTTCAAATGTATAAGTGCAAATAATTACATGGTTGGTGCAAATAACAACATGAGTAAACATATGGGTGCATTAAGACTATTTATCGTTGTTTAAATTTAAAGTAATTTTATTATATATATTAAAAATTGTATAAACATTTATTAATATGATGTCGATGCATTCTCTTCAACTTAGTTTTTTATGTTATTTATATTATTACCGTGTATTTTTTAACGAATATTAAATTGAATATACGTATTTTAATAAATATAACTACTTTACTTTGATAGTAACAATTACTTATATTGTCTACGAAATATGACCATATAATAAAGATATATCTTTAAAAAATCATTTATGATAATTATAATATTGATTCATATGATAAACTTTTATACTTTAAACATACTCATAGTTATATGTGTGTAATTTATTATTTTTAACTAGAAATTTTATATATTGAAATTAATAAACCCTAATGAATAAATTTTGAATTACAACCCTAAAAACTAGAAATATAGATTTGTGAATAAAATATATTAAAAATCCATAATTATTAATAGATATTTTTAATTAAAAAGCGTAAAAAAGCTAAGCTTGAAAAAAACTAGAAATTATTGACTAATTGGTTTGTAATAAATATGATAAAAAATGGAATGATTTTTAAGATTCAATAGGGTTCTTGGGAACAATTTTAAAGTGACTACATGTACAAAAATATGATTTCACATAGGCAATTGTAACATACAATATAAGTGGACCAATAACATTGATTAGAAAATTTCATTTTGCTTACTTATCAATATTATATACATCCTAGCAAAATTAATATATCTATAATTTTGGTTCATCTTACAAATTTTATATTTTAAACGCACTCATAATTAGTTTGTGTAATTTATTATTTTTAATTAGAAGTTTTAATATATTGAAATTAATAAAATCCTAATGAATTAATTGTTAATTACAACCCTATAACCAACAAATATAGATTTATGAATAAAACGTATTAAAAATCCATAATTGTTAATAGATATTTTTAATTAAACAAATAGAGAAAATTAACATTGAAAAAAATAGAAATATTGACTAATTGGTTTGTAATAAATGTGATAAAATAAAACAAATTTTAAGGTTCAATGGGTTGCTTTGAAGCAATTTTAAAGTATCTACATGTAAAAAAAATATGACGTCACATAGACAATTGTGACAAACAATCTAAGTGGACAAATATAATTGATTAAAATTTTTTATTTTGTTTACTTTTCAATATTATATACATATTAGCCAAATTAATATATAGATAATTATAATTTTGGTTCATATGATAAATTTTATATTTTAAGCATACTTATAATTAGATTTGTGTAATTTATTATTTATAATTAGAAAATTTAATATATTGAAGTTAATAGAACCCTAATGAATCAATTTTGAATTACAACACTAAAACCTACAAATATAGATTTTTGAATAAAATATATTAAAAATCCATAATTATTAATAAATATTTTTAATTTAAAAAATAAGAAAACCAGACTTGAAAAAATAGAAAATATTGACTAATTGGTTTGTAATAAAAGTAATGAAATGAAACGGTTTTTAAGGTTCAATGGAGTGCTTTGAAACAATTTTAAAGGGTCCACATGTACAAAATTATGATGTCACATAAACAATTGTAACTTATAATCTATATGGACCAATAGAATTGATTAGAAAATTTCATTTTGCTTACTTGTCAACATTATATTATCCTAACCAAATTAATACATATACATATGAAAAAAATAATATGAAAATGGTCTAGCATGTTTGCACAAACTGATTTTTCAACCCAAAATGTTTTGAATGGTCCAACATGTTTGAAAATGATGGTAATTGATACTTATGTTAATTCTCTCTTAAAAATTATGTTAAATATATTTCATATTTGCAAAATTAATTGAATATTTTCTAAAAGTTACAACTAAACTCTACTAACTTATACTAATGTTACAAACAAATTCTGACTTGATTTGAGTCACATCGTGGGCCCCCTAGCCAGGGTCCGAACCCAGACAAGGTCACCTAACCCAGACATGGCTGGGTTCAACTCAGACGATTGGGGCTCCAATTGAGCCCCAATCAGGGGTCTTATGGTCTAGGCTTGAAATCATACTAGGTTCCCAAGGTTAGGTGACCTAGTATGGGTTTAGACCCATACCATAGGACCTGGAGCCCCAATCGGGGGTTTTATTGTCTGGTCCCAAACTTTTGGATTTGTGTCAATTTAGTCCTAAATTTTTTTACATTTGCCCCCTCTGAAATTTTTTTATTTTAACTATTGCCCTTATACTAATTATTAATAATTATTACCCCCACTGACTTAAATTCCTGGCTTCGTCCCTGACGTACTGCGCAAAAGCGCAGATCAATATCTAGTTAACCATAAAATGCAAAATAATAATAAAAAATATTGTGTATGACATTATAATATATTTTAACAATCTCTATTAAAATATTAAGTTTATTGTTAAAATAAAAATCAAACCAATTATATTTATATGGATATGTAAGTAAAATACTACCATCGTCCAAAAATTTATCCATACTTTTCTTTTGCTTCTTCTTGGAACAAAATCAACCCCTTCCACCAAGTGAACGTGACTTTCTTTTATGAGTTTGATTGAAACTTAATAGGAAAGAGGTGATAAGTAGTATTTTATTATTTACTATAGAAAGAAAAGAGATATACATGAGGAATATAGTTGAAAAGAAAATTAATTTTAAAATTTGGACCAATATTTTAACATTTAATAATACATTTTTTTTAAATATAGTATTTAATAATTAATGGTTAAGAGAAAAATTAAGTAAGAGAAAAAAAAACGAGTAGGGGTGACTGGTGAGCAAAAAATACCGTTGAACCGAATTTTTAAAAGACAAACGGGGCGAAACTGTCCCGATTTTAAGATTGAGTCAATACATGCAGATTTTTTCCTATAAGTCGGGCTCGAGCTTTGTTTTTAAGGCAAAATTCATGAATGGCTCGACCTGACCCGAGTATTCTGAAAGCCTAAACACTTCACTAATCAACATTTCTTCACATTTCATAACTCTAATGCAACGACATTTTTCAAGTAACAACAACACCACTTCACTCAACATTTCTCAAGCAACAGTAGTTCCTTCCGTAGCAGTCAAGCATCACTTCACAACCCTAATTCGACACATCTCTCATTTCTCGTAGTAGTAGTTCCTTCCACAACAGCAGTAGTAGTTCGTCGCAAATGCCAATTCCTTCCGCAACAAATTAATTCATTCTCGCCGCATTAGATCGGGTTAGTTCGCATATGATTTGGATTTAGTTTTATGTTGATATGGTAGTTCATGCTGTATTATGGTAGTTCATGATGCATACAACTCTATAATTTTTTTTAAAGCAAAAATTTGGTTCGAGACCGGGTCGAGTCAAGTAAGATCGACTTAAACATTTTTTATACAAATTCAGTCTCGGTTCTCTAAATATGGGGCCCGAAATTTAGGGTTGGTTTTTTTCATCCCAAAAAATATGTCCCGCCCGTCCTGAGCTCACCCTTATCTATGAGCAGTTAGGTAATTCTGTATTCTACATTTCTACTATTCATTACTAGATCCATTATTAATGACATGTCAATTTTTAATTGCTTTGATTCATAATTTAGGTGGTGTACTTATTAGTCCATGTAATAGTTTTTCAAAAAAGAGGGATATATGAGATTCTGAATAGTTTTATGGAGGATCGATAACATTCTCTACAATGCAAAGTGGTTGGCAAGATCAATTGAGCAGGTATCTTGAGAGTATATTTCGAGATCGGGAAACTGTTGCGCGAATTAAATAGCTAAGAACACTCTAATGGGGTGCCCCATGGATTTGATCGCGAGACCTCCACCCCCTCTTTCCAGTTTTATTGTATTGGATTATGACATATACCGGAACGAACTTTCTATTTCGACTGAATGAAGTTAGTTTAAAGCATAGTTATCAGAACCGGACCGGACATCGAACCGGCGAGGGGGCCGGTTCACGGTTCGGTCGGTCCAACCCGGTCCAACCCGGTTCGGTGTGCGGTTCACTGTTCACAATGGGTAAAAAATTTGAAAACTTAAAATACATACATAGTCTCAAACACAAACATAATTACCTCAAACTACATGATCTCACACACACACAAACTACCTAGTTTCAATATCAAACACACATTACTCTCAATTCTCAAACACAATACACAATAGTAGTGAACCGGTCTAACCAATTGGGTTAAACCGATTGGTTTGTGCATAACCAAAAACCGGAAACCCAAAAAAAAAAAACAGCCGAAAAAAAAAGAAAACCGGGAAAAAAAACGAAAACCGAAAAAAATCAACTAAAAAGTCAACTGGAAACCGGCCGGTTTTCTAAAAACCGCCCGGTTCGACCCGGTTCAAACACTGTTCATTTGCAGAACGGTCTTTTAACTGAACCAACCCGAAGAGGGTCCGGTTCCCGGTCGGACCCGGTCCGACCGCCGGTCCGGTTCTGATAACTATGGTTTAAAGGCCAAAAAAAAAAAAAAAAATCAAACTCAAATTGGAGACTAGTCTACTAGTCAGTGTATGGGTGTGTTTGGACGTAGGTACGAACTTCTTAACTTGGTCGGGGATTGTGGGAATCCAGATTAGCTTACGTTACCGCAGACCAGACCCTAGCTAAAAGAGTGTCCGTACCGTAGTATTTCCCATTCCATAAAGTGTGATGATCTCAAACCCCCACCCTTTTTTTTTGGCCAATAAACATCATTCATTCAAACATCGTCCGAAACCGGGTTCGAGTACAAAATAACATCCGCAATAATACAACGAAATAAAGGGGTTGGGGGTGAGGAAACCCAATCCGAAGGACACAACCCCGCTAAAACATTCCTTGCCAACCAATCCGCACAAGAGTTTGCGGATCGGGGAACATGTTCCCAAGCAATCTCCCCAACCGACCGAGACAGGTTCTTCGCATTTGACAGGATCGGATCCATCCTCCACGAGTATTCCTTTCCTCTAAGATGGTTGATGACGTTCAAAGAATCCGTTTCAATGATTACCCGAGGCCAACCATTGTCGATTGCGAGTTGAACCCCGTGTAGAACCGCCAAAGCTTCAATCTCATCCACCGTTCCGACTAGTTGGGTTCCCGAAGATCCCCCAATGACCGCCCCCTTATCGTCCCGCGCAATGACCCCAAAAGCTCCTTTCATAGCTTGATTCGACCACGCCCCGTCACAATTTATCTTGATGACTCCCCGAGGTGGCCCAAGCCAAGCTTTAATGTGCTTGTCGGTTCTTACTTTGTGTTTTGCCGATCCCAACTCCTCAATGGTTCGGTTGATCTCCATGTGAATCGCGGTAGTGCACGGTTGAGAATTCTCGAACACGAGCTTGCATCTCGCCTTCCAAATGACCCACGCCACCACCATGAGTTTTCTCCATTCGCCCGCCCTATGGGATCCCCTCGGTCCTGAAAAATTAGAGACCAAACCTAGCCATTCGTCGACCGACCGCGCACCCACATCCGCATCCGGTTGAGTCAGATAATGAGTCCACACCTGTATCACCCATGGACATCCGAACAACATGTGTTCTCTAGTATCGCTAACCAAACAAGCCGAGCAAAGCCCGTCAATGTTCACACCTCGACGTGCAATAGTCGCCTTCGTTGGAATGATGTCATGAGCAAGCTTCCAGACGAATGCCTTAATCTTAGGCCAAACATTTTCCGTCCACACCGCCTTCCATACCAAGTTGCTCACCCTCGGTTGTATCGTGGTAGGGGCGTTAACCGTGCGACTCCGAGCCTGGGAGGTATGGAGTACATGGTACGCCGACTTGACTGTGATTGTGCCCGACTTCGTGTGTGGCCATCGAAGAGTGTCCGATGTCTCCCCGATCGGTATAGGAACCTGCAGAACCGCAAGGACGTCGTCCGGGTGCACCACGTCCCTGATTAAAGTTTCGTTCCACCCCCGGACATCTTGATCAAACCATGAGACTACCCTTTGTTGGGGTAGTTGAGCATCGGACACGGCTGGTCTGATCCTTAGATCAGTGCGGTTTGTTACCCACGGGTCCTTGAACGGGCGGATAGATCGTCCATCCCCAAGTATCCACACCCCTTCATCTCTGATTACGTCCCGACCCTCTAGGAGGCTCGACCAAGCCCACGAGGCCCTCCCACCCTTCGAAGCCTGCATGAAAGTATCATTCGGGAAATAGAGTCCTTTGAGAAACCTTACCCACAGAGCATCCGGTTCTCGCAAGATCCTTGAGGCCATATTTGCAAGGATTGCACGGTTAAAGTTGTTCATGTCTCTGAAACCGTAACCACCCACTGACTTCGACATCGCCATGGAGTTCCAATTCTTCCAATGCATTTTCCTGTTGCCCTCCCTCGACCCCCACCAGAATTGGGCAATGAGGCTATCAACCTCATTACACCAAGTGGTCGGGATCCTGAAAATATGCATTACATACGTAGGGATAGCATTGAGAACAGATTTGATGAGTACCTCCTTTCCCGCGTGGTTAAGCATTTTGTTCCGCCAACAAAAGATCTTATCACGAACCCGCTCCTTAAGATAGTTTAGAGCCTCCCTCTTTGATCTTCCCCATATGGTTGGGAGGCCCAAATAGAATCCCGGGTTGCTCGAATGTGACACCCCAAACAGATCAGATATGCTCCTTTTATACGCATCTTGAGCTCCCGAGTTGAAATAAAGCGTAGACTTGGAGAAGTTGATTTTCTGTCCTGAAGCCGAGCAATAGGCACCTAAAGTATCCTTAAGGTTCGTTGCCTGAGCCAACGAGCCTTTGAGGAAGAGGATGGAGTCGTCCGCGAAAAATAGATGTTGGATCTCAGGACAATGCCTCTTCGGGCGGATACCTCTGAAAGCCCCTTTTTTGACCTGGTCGTCAAGAGATCTAGACAGGACATCAGCGACTAAAATGAAAAGATAAGGTGATAGAGGGTCACCCTGTCTTAGTCCCCTCGAGGGACGAATGGTGTCCGATCGGTTACCGTTGACCAGAACCTTATATGTAACTGTTGACACACATGCCTTGATCCAAGCTATCCATTTGTCATTGAATCCCCTTTGTCTCAAGCTCATAATAAGGAAATCCCATTCGACTCGGTCATAGGCCTTCTGCATGTCTATTTTAAGCGCACACTCCGATCTCCCCGACGGCGTTCTTGGCTTGCCTCTTGTCTTAAGATAGTGGAACATCTCATGCGCGATAATAACACTGTCCTGGATGCGTCTCCCTGAAACAAACGCACTTTGGAACGGGGTAACCAGTTCTGGCAAATAGGTTTTCAACCTATTCGCCAGAACCTTAGAGATAACTTTATAACCAAAGTTGCACAAACTAATAGGCCTAAAATCTGAAGCACAGACTGGGCTAGCAATTTTTGGGATCAAGGTAATATGTGTATGGTTAAGAAAAGAAGGCATTATACCTGTCGCAAGGAAGGCGTTGGCCGAAGTGAGCAAGTCCGTTCCGACCGTTGCCCAACTCTTATGGTAGAACGTCCCCGAGAAGCCATCCGGACCCGGTGCTTTAGAACCCCCCATCTGAAAACACGCCCTCTTAACCTCATCATACGTGGCTAAAGCTGTAAGTGCATCATTCATATCTGATGTGACCGAATTGGGCACACTCCTAAGAATAGGCCCAAAATCTGAGATCGGCCGAGAGCCCCCCCTATCCGATTCGAATAAGGTCGAGAAGAAACCGTGTAGTTCAGCCTTAACCTTCTTATCCCCCTCGATCCAAGTCCCATTCACGTCCTTAAGACGTGTAATTTTATTCCGTCTCCTTCTAGCGAGAGTTGTTTGGTGAAAGAACTTGGTGTTCCTATCCCCGTGACCCAACCACTTAATCCTCGATCTTTGCTTCCAATAAATTTCCTCCCGCTTCCAAAGCGCATGGAGCTTGGACTTTAGGGCCCTTTCAACATCCACCACCGAACTGTTATTTTGCGCGGCCGATACAATTTGAATTTGAGACTTAACCTTAGCAATCTCCAGGAGATTGTGCTTGAACTCCTTAGCGCTCCACTCGGTCAAGGCGACTCTACACCGGTCAAGTTTCAACTTAATCTCATGGCCATGGACCACCGGGCCTCCTCTATGCCAAGCCGAGTTGATGATGTCAAGGCACTCTTCCTTTTCCAACCACATGTCTTCAAACCGAAACTGTCTTTTTCCTTTTATCTCGTCGGTTCTAAGTTTTATGGAAATTGGGACGTGATCGGATCCGACCATGAGTCCATGTGAGCATTGTGCCGATGGAAAAAGAGTAAGCCATTCCGGATTAGCAACCGCCCTATCCAGCCTCTCCCTTATCCTATCTCCCCCTCTCCGATTGTTGCTCCAAGTAAACATGGATCCCTTGTAGCCCATGTCTTCAAGTTGTAGATCGTCTAGGAGATTAGTGAAACCGTCAATTTTATTTTGGTCCTTCGGTCCCCCTCCCTCCTTTTCCCTTTGGTGGGAGATATCATTGAAGTCGCCTATACATACCCAAGGGTCCCGCCTGTTAAGCCCCAAACATCTCAAGGCTGCCCAATTCTGTGATCTTCTCGCAAAAACGGAGTCACCATATACCCAAGTGACCCTAGTCATCCCTCTGAATTCGCAGCTCGTAACCGTCGTGTCAAAGAAATTCTTGTCGCTTGAAATTACTTTGAGGTTTACCTCTTTTGTCCACCAAAGAGCTAAACCCCCACTCGCACCGATCGGCTGCACGTACGCAGCATATTCCATACCAATTTCCCGTCTCACCCTTTCACAGTGGGCCTCATTCTTCTTCGTCTCCATGAGGAAGACGATAGCCGGATGAGAGCCCCTCACGAGGTCTTTTAGATGTCGAATTGTCAAGGGAGACCCTAACCCTTGACAATTCCAACTAATGTAAATCATTTTGACCCAGTGGCTGTCGACAGCCACCGGACAACTTAGCCTTCTCCGATTGCCTCGTCCTCCTCCCCTGTGGTTTACCTTCCACAATGTTTTCAGACCCGACATTCGTGTCTTGGTTGAATCCCCCTCCCCCCGATGTGAAACAGATCATACCTACTGTACCCATTGCTGAGGGGCCACTCTGTGTCTTCCTGCGTTTCAGTAGTCCCTCCTTCTGATCTGACTGTCCTCTTCTCTTATGCTCTGGAGGTTTAGTGATCGCCCCCAGCCATTGAGAGTTTGTCCAAACTCTGTCCGTTCCCTGTGTCTGGCCATTCTGCCCGGGTGAGGTCGTCGGGGCAACGTCCTTTCCAGTGATCAACCGATCCATGTGAGGTCTGTCCATCACCAAGTCATTCGTGTCTTGGTCATTGACCACATCAGACACAACTCCCCCAAGCCCCGACTGCACCACCTCCAACTCTCCATATAGGACAGCATTTTTATCAAAAATACTGGTTCCTTGCGAGTCCTCATCGTGTATCGGAGTTAAGGGTGTAGCCGTGGCTAGGATCCGCTCGATCTCCTCTCTAGGCAGCTCCCCTTCCTCTACCATCTCGTTACTGCAGATCCCCTGTCTTCCCCCTAAATTCGATACAGTATTCCCAGTCTGCATAACTGGTGTTGTGGCAATGGACTTGTTTTGTTTCGAAGACTCAGCCTCCTCCTGAGCCTGCCTCGCAGTGTTTTGGTTGTTCATCACGGAAGGGGCATTGTTTGAGCTATAGCTGGACACATGACTCCTCTGATCAGCCCACGCTCTCCAACCCGACCTCCCATTCTGCACCCTGGCATTTGTCATCCCTCTAAGTCCAGATTCTTGTTGGAGCTTCGGTCCCTGCTGTTGCATGACCTGAGTCCAAGACTGAAACCGTGGATCTCTGGAGGTGGCCTGCCGTGCACCACCCCCTACGCAGACCCAACGATTGTTCGTCTTGGACCGATCACAAATGGTCCAAGGGCCATACAGGGGAGACCCATCAGCTGAATCCATAATTACAGGTTCCGAGCAAGCCTTGGACGAGTGTCCAATGTGACCACATCCGAAGCAGAGTTCCGTGAGCCTCTCATACTTCACTGATGCCCATTGCTCATTTCCACTTGAGTCGATCCATTTAAACCGAGGCATGAGAGGAGCAGCAATGTTCAAGTCCACCAAAACACGAAGGAAAGTTCTGTGTTTCATCACTTTGTCTTCCTCGGTCTTAAGACAAACACCAATGCTATTTCCAATACTGCAAGCGTTAGGGGTGTTCATCATTTCCAAACTTAGCCCATGTATTTGCACCCAAACCTGCAATTTGGAGAAGTCCACATCTGTAACAGCTCTGTTCACAGGGCATGACCTGATGTTGAGGCAATGGCCGTGTATGGACCACGGCGAGAGGTCCATGATCTGTTCTTTGTCCTTTAGGGATGCAAAGTCGAACACTAAGGTCGAGTCATTCATTTCAGCAATGCTAACAGTACCAAAACGAGCCCAGGCATCTTTAAGAACGTTCATGACAACATTATTTTTCACATGTCTATCGGATAGCAGCATACCTAGGGCCCTAATCTCAGGTGTGTCGTTCAAACCCAGCTTATCAGAAGTCACCAAGTTCAGGAGAGACATACCCGGGTCCGATTCACCTAAAGAGTTGGGCGCAGCCATACCGGACGAGCTCACAGCAGTCTCGACCACCTGCAGACAAGAGAAAGACGCGAAGAAAGGGAGGAACAGGTAATGGTTATAACTCACTAAGAATGCCAGGGCAGTCTCCGATTGGTGATCGCGCACAGATTGACCCGATCGCAGCTTTCCAATAACACCAGCGATCGCAGCAATACACTTGGGGGCAAACGTCTGGCAATAGGGCAGCAGTAATCGAAGCGATGAATACTAGGATTGATCGCGCAGAAGATGAAGCAGGCTAGCTGAATTCACTCCGGAGCTGGAGATTGCAATGGACCCAGAAACCGATTCAGACGCTAGGTTTCAGGGGACTCCCAGCTGGGAGAAGCGCGTACGTGTACGCGCGCGAACGGTCTTCAATCTTCAAACCCCCACCCTACTCTACTCACTTATACCACTTCGATTCCCTGCCAGTTGTCAGCTGCACTTGCACTGCATCGCTTTAATTCTTACCAAAATTAGTTACCTATCCTTTTCCAACGTTTTTTTTTTGGCCAAACTATCCTTTTCCAATTCATTCAACTTGACCTCAATTTTTCTCTAGTAATTTAGTAAATCCGGATAACTTAGTCATATAAATATTATAAATATCATAATCATATCATATTTTGAAATGGCATACCATAATTATAATTATTACGGGTACAATTTCTAATACCATAACTATACCCATAACCGTAATTATTAACCGTATATCCATATTTATTACTACATGTAAAATATAATAGAATATTATGAATGTCATCTTAATTAATACATAATGTTATGTCACAAATAATAAAAATATTTAACATTAACACTATTCAAAATTAACATTATTACCATTTAACATTAACATAATTCAATTACATTTCACTATGAAATTATGAATTCGTGAAATCTAAAAAGGAAATTATACTTATGTTATTACTATTTACTGATATGTTAATATTAATTATTATTATTATTATATTTATAAAATAACCATGGTTATAACCATGAGTATGACTAAAATATCATACCATAATCATAACCATTACGAGTAGAAAATTCATCACCATAACCGCACCACACCATAATTGTACGGTTAACCGTATTAAAAATGATGGTTATAACCATGTTTTTTGGATTTTCACCACACCATTGTCGGTTGTCGGTCATAGTATAACTAGTGGATCTTCACTGGTTTCGAATTTTATGTGATACACCTTTGGAGTCGGGTGTAGAGTCAGCCATGAACCCCAGCAGCACTACCAACCTTGTTGTGTACTGTTAAAATAATACAGTTGTAATAAGTGAAAGGATAAAACAATTTTAGGTAATTAACATGAAAAATCACAATTTTACAAATAGATATTTTAGAATGTTTTTAACTTTTAGGCACCTTATATTTTTAAAGCGTTTCTCCATCTTTTGAATTGTTAGCTTGGAACGAAATGTGAAATGTAGGTGAAATTAATGTATATGTACATTGTTTTATTGTTAAAAATTGATACAAGTACTTTGTCGTATTGTTCCAAATCAGTATATATAGTTACATTTTTCTTAATATTTAAATGTAATTTCTATAGTTTGTGTTAATTTTTCACATTCTGTCCAAAGCCACAGAACAACTTGAGAATTTAGGGTACCTAAAATCAATTTCTTTTCTAAAAAGCGTATTCGTAAAAAATGTGTTCTCTAGTAACTGATAAATTTTTTCCCTTAGTGAGATAATGTATTAACCTCTTCACCATTCTCATATATGTATATATTACAAGAAAAATAATTCTACAACTATAAAAAATCACCTTGTCCCATAGACCCCGTCGGGTCAATAAAATGTCGTCGCCACTCAACTCAACAATTCAAACGACATTCAGTGACAACAAATGTTGTAACTATATACACTATGCTAACAAAAATAATCATTCACTAAATAGTGTTATCAACATCAAAATATGTTCACTAAACATAGGGTTTTAGTGACATCAAGTGTTTCAATTCGTCATTAAAATTCCGTGTTAAAGTGAATTAATGTTGCAACTAAATAAATACTGTTTGTGTCATTGCTAAATACAAATTTTTGTAATGTATATTGTCATGTGGATGTCATAACTACAAGATTGAAAGTTGTCAATAAATTAAAAAAAAAATAATATATTAATTATTAAATAATCTACTAAATCTTAATACAAACACATTCAAACCACACATTTACAAAAATTTATAAAATTAAATATATAATGTTCGAAATGAAATCAAAGATCTGAGTCCTACAATTTCTTAAATCTCTCCACCCAAAGTGTTGAATTCTGTAAACACAAAGGAAATCAAGTAATTTACTAATTATTGACAATAGTGTTCAATCAGTAAAATAAACATTATGATCATTCAAAATGGAATACCTACCTCCCAAAGTTCAAATGCAATTTGCATACTCATTATAAAGTTGTCTGGCGCTCTTCAAATCCACGGTCAGCTCCTTAGCTTTCTCTCTTGCAACAACACAAAATCTCAGTTAATAACCAAATTTTGAGTTTCTTTTTAAATCGTAAAGTTTTATTCCTTTAAGTTTGGTCAAAATTTGAGTTTGTCCCATCCGTTAACTTTTCCATCCAAATTTTATAAAACAAGTTTTGAAAATTGTAAAAATAATAGATTTTTTTTTAAATGTCACAATTTAAACTTTCCAAACTATTTCAAACGTTTTGAGTCGTCCTGATTCGATCGGGACTCGATTGAACCCTAATCGAGGAGACTCGGGTTTGAGTCTTGACCCAGACCAACCCCCGATGGATGGGAACCATGTCTGGATCAATACCCAGACCTGATCCCCGTCAAGCCCCAATCGAGTTCGGGTTTAGGTTTTGACTCAGACCCGAGCCCTCTCGATTGAGGCTCAATCGAGTCCCAATCGAATCAGAACTCAATTGTAACATTTAAAATAAAAATGAAAACGTTAAATTATGACATTTTTTTTAAAAAATATCATTATATTTGCTTATAATGTTAAATTTGAATGCAAAAATTGACGGAGAAGGATACTCGAAATTTAGCTAAACATAAATGAATAAAACTTTACGATTTAAAGTTGAAGGGAAAATTTTAAAATTTGGCAAATTCCATTAAGGTTGCTTCAGATAACTAAGAGTTCGTAAGCATCCCGAGACAAATCAAGTCATTTATCCCATCTTTTCAGACTGAGACAAGTACTAGTCTTAGATAGCCCCGGGTCGTCCCATCTACATGATCGATTCCCCATTCATATTAGTCGCAAACTCAAACAACAAAATATTATCTGTTTGATTACTACCTTGCCAAACATCGTCCATGCTACCTTAAGAACACTCATCACAACAGTTGCATTGATAGGGTTCTGAGCAATTGCCTTCCCAACATATCGGCCGGCGTTCACAACTTGGGGCTTGGGGGTGAAGGCCAGATGGGGTTGTCCAGATTTGTTCAAATCAACGTTATCACGGCTATAGTCTCCATTGAAGACATCAATCCAGATGCCCTAACTTCGGTCTTGCCAACCTAAACAATAAGCAAAGAAAAAATAGTTTGCTAATAATAGAAAATCGATATTTAGGGTTTCGCACAAAACCTTAGGCTAATCCAGCCAACAAGGGAGCAGAGGGACTGGCAGCTGGCGTCCGACAAAAGCCTACAATGGATGTTCAGTGAAAGCAAAGAAAAACTGCTGTTTTTTCTGATTCCGATGGAGTTCAAGAGATAAACTCCCACAGGGTTGTTCGAGAAGAGAAGCAATAAAGAGAATAAAAAAGCTCAATTAAATAAAAAGAAAAAATCAATTTCTTTATAATATCTTGTCGTACTGATCAGTGATCGATGGAAATATTGAATCATTATTACAGTGGGCGTTAGCAACTGGTATTATTTGTAGCTTGTTGTAATCATTATGTATGAGAATGATAAGCATGACTGAATAAGTCACTTAAACATGGGGAAAGACTGACATATTATTGGAGACTGAGGAGGACTCCATCATGTTGGAATAAATCTTCATTTCTCTCTAAAGAAATATTTTCAATAAAAGGAAAAATGAAACTTCCTTCCATATGTCAATCTAGTGATGGGAGAAATTATATTAAAAAGGATGGAGAAGAAGATGATTACGAAAAAATATATATGTATGCATAAATAATATTTTCTAGTTAGTATATATATATATATATATTGACAGGTTCAAAATTTATAAAATGAGGGTGCTCTGTTTGTAAGGAAAAAATGTGTACGTATTAAAATTTAAAATTATATTATGGATTAAATTTTAGTATAATACACATTTTATATTTCAATTAAATGCTACATTGTTATTTACATTATTGGTAGTATATGTAGAGATGTACATCCCTATATGAAATGAGTAAATAATTATTTATAAATTGATCACTTCTTCACGTCATTGCATATGATCTAATTTCTACACTAGTTGGAAACAATCTATTCACTTATTCTGATGAAATAGGAAAAGAGTGGCGGATTGAAGAACAATCGAAACCCTAGAAACAGAGGTTTTCCAATTGGAGTTTATCGAGACTTATTCCTTCATTTGGAAGTCTCTTCCCCTTAAATAAAATAACCCCTAATATCAATTACAATAACTGTCCAATAAATGATAAAAAAACGGAAAAAGAGAAACACCGATTCATCTACTTAGACAGGCCAAGACCAGAGAATAGCAAACGACACATGCCAAACAAGCAAGCCAAACAGGTCGGCCAAATCCAAAGAAAAGAATCCCAAGAAACAAGTCTTCCAGATTGAAGATAAGCCCATGCAATATCAGATTTCAATACTCCCCCTCAATCTGGAAGTGGTGAAATGATCTCCCCCTGTCCAACAAGTATATTATTCATTCCAAGTCTTCCAATCAACAATTGATGTTTTTGTGTTCCAAGAGGTTTGGTGAATATATCAGGCAACTGATCACCTGTTCTAACATGCCTAAGTTGCACAACTTTGTCAATCAAATTTTCTCTAATATAATGACAATCTATCTCAATATGTTTGGTTCGCTCATGAAAAACAGGATTGTTGGCAATCCGAATTGCAACTTTACAATCACAGTACATAACAGATGAAATATTTTGCTTAAATCCCAATTCCTCCATTAATCATCTAAGCCATATAATTTCAGATAATGATGCACCCATGCTTCTATATTCAGATTCTGCAGAGGATCTAGAAACAGTGGTTTGTTTCTTAACTTTCCAACTAACCAAAGACTTTCCTATCATGATGCAAAAACCAATAACAGATTTTCTAAATTCAATGCAACTGGCCCAATGAGAGTCACAATAGACAATAATCTTTAGCAAAGATCCAGAGGACAGAAGGATACCTTTACATGGTTCCCTTTTTATATACCTGATTATTCGCATCGCAACTTCAAGATGTGAATTTTTCGGATTTTGCATGAATTGACTGAGATTCTGCACTGCAAATGAAATATCTGGGCGAGTAATGGTTAGGTACAAAAGATTCCCTATCAATCTCCTATAAATGGTGACATCATTTATGGATTCATCATCAACATTGACATTCAGATGCTTATCATAATCCACACTAGTAAACTTCACATTCTGCTCCATAGGAGTTCTAACAGTTTTAGCACCTGAAAGACCAACATCAGAAATAAGCTCTAATGCATATTTCCTTTGGCAGAGTACCAATCCTTCATTGGACCGAGCTATCTCAATACCAAGGAAATATCTCAATTCACCCAAATCCTTCATTTTGAAACATGATTCTAAAACATGCTTTAAATCAGATATCAGACCATCACAATTACCACAAATGAGCAAATCATCCACATATATCAAAAGAATAACCAACTCATTTCCAATCCGTTTTGTAAATAAAGAATAGTACAAATTTAATTGATTATATCCAGCATCAACAAGAGAATTGGTCAACTTAATATTCCATTATCTACTAGCGTGTTTTAAACCATATAACGATTTTCGCAATTTGCATACAAGATGAGTACTGTTTTTACCAACAAATCCTTCAGGAACATGCATATACACTTCCTAATCTAAATCTCCTTGTAAAAATGCATTATACACATCCATTTGATAAAGAAACCAGTTGTAAACAGAGGCAAGGGCTAGCACAGTTCTAATAGTACTCATTTTAACAACATGAGAAAAAGTGTCAAAATAGTCTATACCATGCTTTTGGCTATATCCCTTAGCCACCAATCTGGCTTTATGCCTATTCAAGGAACCATCAAAATTAAACTTGAATTTATATACCCACTTACATCCAATCACCTTTTTACCTTGAGGAAGAGGGACCAGGTCCCAAGTCTGATTTTGCTTAAGGGCATCTATTTCATCCTCCATTGCTCGAATCCATGATTCATCTTTGACCGCTTCATAAAAAAATTTGGGCTCAACAATTCTGGAAATTGAGCTCAGATATACCTAATAACTATCAGACAAACCATCATAGCATATAAACTTGCTTATAGAATGCGAACAAGATACATTCAGAACCTGATAGTCTTTCATCCATATGAAAGGCTTTATAGCTCTACATGACCTGCTGAAAACATGCATAGAAGAATCCTGTGTAATAGGGACATCATTGTTATCATGGTCATTATATGACTCATCATGTAGTATGTTTCCATCAGTGCCACTAGTGTCATCATCATCTGGATTATCTGCACTGACACCAACATTATTCTCCTCAGTTCTCACATCCTGAGGGATGCTTACATCATAGGAGTCTGACTCAGCATGATAATCGAAAAATATGGGCAACTGATCTGATTTGTTATTCTCAAAAGGAAATTATTTTTCATTGAATCGAATATCCCTACTAATGAAATATTTTTTTCCAGTCAAATCATAGAGTCTATATTCCTTTTGAGATTTCGAGTATCCCACCAAAATAGATGGTATAGCTCTAGAAGCAAATTTACCAGCTTCCTGCATATTTTTCGCATAACATAGGCAACCAAATACCCGAAGGTGACTAATCACAGGTTTCTTATTACTCAACATCTCAATAGGAGATTTCCCATTCAGCACCTTAGATGACATCAAATTGATCAATTAGCAAGCTGTTAAGACACAATCCCCCCCAAAATTGATTAGGAAGAGAGGTCTGCAACTTAAGTGCCATGGCCACTTCCAGGAGATGTCGATGCTTTCGCTCAACTCTCCCGTTCTGTTGGGAGGTATATGGGCATATGATTTGATGCGCAATCCCATTTTCTTGAAAGAATGTCTTAATATTCTCATTAAAAAATTCCATACCATTGTCTGTTCTGAAGGTTTTAACTTTCTTACCGAATTGCGTCTCAACCATGATAACAAATTGCTTCAAAACAACAACAACATCGGATTTAAACTGCATTAAGTGAATCCAAGTAACTCTCGAAAAATCATCCACCAATGTCAGAAAAAATATTTTGTTATCATGAGTGGAAGTGTGAAAAGGGCCCCAAACATCAACATGAATAAGATCAAATATAATATCTGCTCTTGATACAGAATTAGGAAAAGGTTTTCTGACAATTTTCGCTTTCGGGCATATGGAGCATTCAGTTATATCAGAAAATTTATTCTTTGGTAAATCAAGGGAATCCAAATGTTCCAATGCCTTTAACGAAATATGTCCAAGACGCTTATGCCACAACATAACATTTGAGACAGCAGGAAAACGATTACATGGGGTATCATTACAGGCTGTTCTAATGAAGTATAGACCCGATTTAAGCTCACCAGTCCCCAAGACCCTCCCATTTGAGAGGTCCTGCAGGACAACAAACTTAGGGTAAAAAATCACAGAACCGTTCAGTTCTTTAGTAAGTCTAGAGACTGATAAAAGACTGTATTTAAAGTCAGGAAAATACAAAACATTCATCAATTTCTTATCCTTACTAAAAACAAATTTCCAATACTACTTACAGTTGAAAAATACCCATTAGACAATTGGACCCTAGTTCCTGGAATCAACTTATTTTCACATAACCAATCATTTCTGTTGGTCATGTAATCTGTTGCTCTAGTATCTAGAATCCAATAGTCACTACTAGAGGCAGTAATGTAATTTAAAGAAATACTTGCTGTATTCACACGGTGGTCCTCTGTAGGGGTAGCACCTACTCATATTGCAGTGCTGCCAACCTGTCCGACTGTTTGCAACAACTTTTCAAACTGACCACGTGTGAGAGTAATATTACTTTGTACAACAGAACTCAAAGAAGGATAATTAGAAAACACTTTTGATAAATCAGAATTGACATAACTATATTCAGAAGAGGCAGCAATAGCTTTTTAACTGTTGGTTTTTCCTTTAAAAAATTCCTTATATTTAAAACAATTGTCCTTAGCATGTCCCTTCTTTTTACAGAAGTCACAACCTTGGGCAAAACATCGATCAAAAGTATGCCCCTTCTTCTTACAGTGAGTACATTCCAAATTATGATTTCCTCTTGGTCGATCCATACTAAGAGAAGCATTCACAGATCCAGAACTAACATTCATCACAGAAGAAATTCCTCTTTGGGTTTCTTCTTGAATAAAAAGATTATACGCTTGATTTACGGATGGGAGAGGATTCCAAAGAAGTAAATGACTTCTAACAACATAATAAGTATAATTCAAACCAGCTAAATCTGAAAAAGACGTTGATTATCTTTTTGCTCAATATGTTTTTTAAAATCCTCACCCTCAATATGAGGTAAGGCACAAGCCGCATCATATTCAACCTAAAGAAGTCTCAACTTAGTAAAAAAGGTGGAAATACAGTCAAGACCCTGCCGAGTCATGACAATCTCCAAATGGAATTGATAGGTCCTTGGACCACTGCCCTTATCAAATCTTTCTTTGAGGTCTTTCCACACAAGAAAAGCATTTTCAGTATACATGTAACCACTAGCAAGATCTTTACAAATTGAATTCAAAATCCATCCTAAAACGACAGCATTACATCTATCCCATAAATGATGGAAAACATGATCATATTTTTATCGTATGCAAGTCCCAGTAATAAAACCTAATTTGTTTCTTCCTAACAAAGTGAATCGAATAGCACAACTCCACATAGCATAATTTTCAGGCCCAGTCAAAGAAACAGAAATCATGCTTACACCAGGATTATCACTCGCATGTAAGAAAAGAGAATGATGAGATCCTACCTTGGCCATGGCCTCATCATCAATATCATCACTCTCATATTTACAAGTCTCCTTAACAGGTTTCTCCTTAGCCATGAAGAACAAAAAAAAAACAGAATAGCAGAAGATTACCTTAGGACCAAAGAAAGGTCAAGAGAAGACAAACCGTCAAGCGAAACGTCGGGATGAAAAACGGAACAGAACTGCAACACGACCTCCACAAAGGAAGATGTCCGACAAAGAGAAGGTTGCAATCACAAGAAGCCCTCAATCCTCAAGAAGAAGGGCTGAAGAATCCACAACAAAGAATCATAAAAAATGAACCGTTGCAACAGAGATGATACGATTCACACCAAAAATCAACAACCCGAAGAACAAGATCAGACAAAGAAGAAGATCACAAGAAATGCTAAACCACCTTTGGCTCTGATACCATGATGAAATCGGAAAAGAGTGGCGGATTGAAGAACAATCGAAACCCCAGAAACGGAGGTTTTCAGAAGAAGCAATTGGGGTTCATCGAGACTTGTTCCTTCATTTGGAAGTTTCTCCCCTTTAAATAAAATAACCCCTAATATCAATTACAATAATTGTCCAATAAATGATAAAAAAACGGAAAAAGAGAAACATTGGTTAATCTACTGAGACGGGCCAAGATCAGAGAATAGCAAACGACACGGGCCAAACAAGCAAGCCAAACGGGCCAGCCAGATCCAAAGAAAAGAAGCCCAAGAAACAAGGATTCCAGATTGAAGATAAACCCAAGCAATATCATATTTCAATATATTTTATATAATATTTTTTAATAATTTTATACTACTTTTAATTGTTCTTACTTAATTAACTACGAGAACTATATATAGTAAAACCTAATTACCAAGCCACTGAAGTATGTATTATTTTTCTTCTTGACATGCCAACTAAATACGAATTTCTTCCATTTTGAAATCAAGTGCTCCAACGAAAATGAAAACAGATCTCGTTGGTCTTTCCGACATTTCAAACGACAAATCAATACCGCGGGGAAAGAAAGGTTAAGACAGGAGGAGTAGTCCTTGTCACTACCACTCACATATATGCTTTTACTCTCTCCTTATATATTATATACAACTCTCCCTATATATCATATGTGAGTTTTTCGTAAAGTAGGATAAGTAAAATAGACATACTTTATTAATTTTACAAGAACTTTGTCATTTGAGTTGATGACACAAGCAAGAGCGGGCAGTGCATGCTTGACCTGATTAAAAGGAGATTGTGACTTTCCTCTGCAGAAATTGAAAATTATCCAGATGGCGATTTTGAGCATTGATAGCTTTGAAGGGAGTCAGTTGAAGCAACAATGGAGGCAAAGCTCCAAATTCGGTAGAAGGTCACGGCATTTAGGCGTATTACTAGCAATTGGTTGAAGAAGAAGATTAGAAGAATATAAAGAAGAAAAGGGGAATAAGAAGATTAGATGAACATGAAAAACAAAGGAAGACGAAGATAAGGGGAAGGGTATAACCGTCATTCAATAATTAATAATTTGATTAAAATAAGTATGATGATGTTGTCCACATGATGGATTGATGAAAAAGTATACGGTTAATTGACGGAGTGACCAAATAGTGACATCCTACATCATAAGTGACCATTTAATAACGTCATAAGAATAATCAAGATGTAACATTTGGCAAACATAAATAACAAAAGAAATAGTTAACCCCATGATATATTATTAATATGAATATATTAAAAGTATTCTAAAAATATTCGGAATTTTTTTAGATTTCAATTTGTATTAAAAATATGAAATATATTTTTAAATATTTTATAGATAAAATAAAATAATTTATTTCATATTTTTATATTATATTATTTAGATAAAATTAATATTTTCAGATTTTTTAGTATTTCTCTATTTCATATTTATATTAATGTATGTATATGCAAACAAATTACAAAAAGATAAATTATCTCTTCACACACAAACTCTAGTATAGAGTTGTGGAATTGGATTATGGGTAACATGTTTATCTTATATTCTTATTTGTATTAATACATTTTTTAAGTAGTTGAATGTATTTGCATATTTATGATTGAATGTGGTTTAATATACTGTCGTTACTCCGTCTAATCATGTAGTTAAATAGTACAATTTTTTCATCTTTACCTCATCTTCACGTTAAAAAAATGACAAATCGAACACATGCATAACTAAGTTTTGAAGTTCTCCACAATAATTTTTTAGATTCGATCATTCGAATGAAACTCAAAACTACATTTCTTAGTTATTTCTTAGTTCAGTCAAACCTACAATTATCGACCAAACTTTTTACTAAGATAATATTTTCAACCTAATGTTGAAATATAATCACGGTGACAATTGCACAATACCACACCGGTGGTTTAATTGAAATTGGGCACCATATATACAACAAGGCTACCTCCTCCTATCACCCATTGGTTTTAGGATGGAACCCGAGTTGTATAATGTGGTTGCTATTTGGGTGTGGCTCGACCCCGATATTAAAATTTAACATGGTATCAGAGCCCGGTTTTCGATTGACGGTGTTGGGTGTTTCCCGTTGTGAGTACCCGATGTGGGTTTGTTGTGTCCCGTTTACTCCACGTACCAGAGTTCGGGTCGGACCTGGACGTGAGATGGGATTTGTTGAGTCCCAACCCGTCTAAATAAATAAAAAATGTGTCGGTGCCGTGCCTTAAAAAAAAAAAAAAAAAAACGAGTCGTCACAGTGCGGGGGGGTGTTGAAATATAACCACTGTGACAATTGCACAATACCACACCGGTGGTTTAATTGAAATTGGGCACCATATATACAACAAGGCTACCTCCTCCTATAACCAATTGGTTTTAGGATGGAACCCGAGTTGTATAATGTGGTTGCTATTTGGGTGTGGCTCGACCCCGATATTAAAATTTAACACCTAATACAGGTCAATTAATTAATTAACAAATATTAGATTTTAGAGTAAATAATAACATCTTCAAACATATAAATATATAAATACAAATAATCCCTTAAATCGTAAAAATAATATCATATTGAAACGGTGAATGCAATCCTCCTATAATTATTGGTGAGGAGGCCATAATTCCACTTCAACGGTGAAACAAAGCCTTGTATAGTATTCCTCACTTTTTTATCATTCTCCACTTACAGAGCAGAGCAGAAGATTTCTCTTTCCTCTCTCTTTCTCTCTACTACTTTGCTATAGTAAGTGTCTTTGCCGGCCGAGATGTCCCGTCAGCGTCTAGCAGTAGCGGTGTCGAGAGCATCGGCAGGCACCTGATGAGAGCTGAGCAGCCTTGTCCTCTCCTCTTAGACGGTGGATTCGCGGCACGCAGGGTGAAGTCAGGCAGGTAGGCTCCGATATGCATGATCTGCACAGAACTTATTTCATACGGACGCATATCATCATCATCATCTACCCCCATCTACTACTACGATGATTGTATATTTTATATTTATTTTTGCATAACTGAATGAGGATAAGGACGATGATGTGCATGTTTTTTTTTTTTTTTCAGATGTACGATAGTTATGATGTATCTATCAATCGAACGAGATAGAGCTAGTTAATGAAACAAAATGAATGGATAGATAGATAGACGTACCGAAATTATTTTTTATTATTCTCCATCTCCGACTAGGGGTGTCATTTCCGCGGGTTGGATCAACCGCGGGTCGTGTCATTCATGAGTCGTGTCAAAATTTACTAAACCCAAACACAACCCATCAATTTTCACGAGTCAATTCTCGTGACCCAAACACGACCCATGAGTCGACAGGTCAACCCGCCCAACACGCGCAATTCCCAAATTATGTGTTCCTGCTAAATCTCATTTATCCAAAACAACATATTTTTCTATATAACAATAGATTTATCTTTAATCCTTAAATTATGTTAAAACAACATATTTATCCAAAAGGATCTGTACTATACCGCTGAATTCATGCATCATTTTTCTATATAGATCTGGACTACCGTATCAGCAAAGAATACAACTCGATTTCATGCATCATTTTTATACGACTCGATTTCATGCATCATTTTTAAAGCATACACCTCAACTCAATTCAGCTCTAACATGATGACAACAAAGAAGAAATACTCTATCATTGGAAAGAAGAACTTAGTGTATTTTCTTGTAAGACTCAAATTATCATATTGATATTCATCTAACTGAGTACATTTATACATTACAATGAATTGGAAGTAGTAGAAGATCTGAGAAGCTACTGGAAGATTACAGAAGTTCTACTGCAGGAAGCTTAACTAACTCAACTAACAAAATATTAGTAATTGCTAATCTAGTCCTTGAACTTGTAACTAATATAATTATATAAAGTTGAATCATCATCTTTTTAACCCCCGGTAAAAGATATCTTCTTTCTCCTGCAAAGTTCGTTCCATCCTCGTACGCAATATTCATCACTTCCTTGTACTGCAATATTCATCGTGAATCATCATTCATCCACATCCTTCTCCTATGCTTTGCTAAACATATCTTTAACACCCAAACACTGAAGCAATGTAAAATGTAGATGCTTTGCTAAATAAATCAGCGAGTTGATCATCAATTCACAAATGAGAAGTAATAATGGTGCCATCCTTGATCTTGTCACAAATAAAATGACAATCAATCTCGATATGTTTCGTTCGTTCATGAAAAACTCAATTGTTTGCTATCTGAAGAGCTAAATTTATTGTCAGAGAACACAACAGGAGGTGACATCTGCTGAAAACCAATATCCTTTAGAATTCCACGCAACCATATAAGTTTAGAAACAACAAACCAAAGAGAACGATACTCTGCTCCAGTCGATGACTTGAAAACGGCGTGTTGCTTCTTAACCTTCCAAGAAATAAGAGTCGATCACACAGTAGCTACTAAGAGATCGCTGAGGGAATGGACAAGTTGCCCAATCACTGTCACAAAAGGCAGTAAGAGCAACAAAATTATCAGCAAGAAAGAAGACGCCCTGTCCTGAATGAAGCTTAACATAGTGAATCATCTGTAAGGCAACAATTAAATGTGACTTCCTAGAACTATGCATGAACTGACTTAATCGCTGCACGACATAAGCAATGTCAGGTCGAGTCATGGTTAGATACAATAACATGCCCACCAATCGCCTATATAAGTCCCCATCCGAAAGAACAAGATCTGCTACATTATCCAACTTGAGGCTAACATCATAATCACATGTAGTTAAGTGGAGATTCTTCTCCTTGGGAGTGGCACAAGGCTTTGAAGCTGTTAAACCAACATCAACAATAAGATTCAAGGCATATTTGCGCTGGTTGATCACAATTCCAGTTGTAGAACGAGTTACTTCTATACGCAAGAAGTATCGCAAAATACTAAGATCCTTTAGTTTGAAATTGAGCAACAAAACATATTTCAATTCATCAATCAGGGCAATGTTCGAACCCGTGATAAGAAGATCGTCCACATAAATAAGAACGAAAACAGAATGAAGATCATTCATTTTGCTGAAAAGTGAATAGTCATGCCTGCACTACTTATATTCGGCTGAAATCAAGACGTTTGTAAACTTGAGATTCCATTATTGTGATGCTTGTTTCAATCCATAAAGAGACTTCGTAAGATGACATACTTGTGAATTTGAATGGCCTTTTTCAAAACCTTGAGGTATCTTCATAAAAACTTCCTCATGAAGATAACTTTGCAAAAAACGCTGTTGACATCCATTTGGAAGATAGGCCATCCTTGAAAAGCAACTATGACAAGAATAAGTCGAATCGTAACCATTTTAGCTACGGGAGAAAATGTTTTATTGAAATCAATGTCTTTCTGTTGTGTATACCCTTTGGCCACAAGACGCGCCTTAAACCTCTCAACACTGCAATCAGAGTTGTATTTGATGCGATATACTCATTTACAACCTATGGGTTTCTTGTTAGGAGGTAAATCAACAAGCTCTCAAGTGTTGTTATCCTCCAAGCCCTTGATCTCCTCATGCATTGCAGTAACCCAACATTGATTACGAGCTGCTTCTATAAAAGAAATGGGTTCAGTGAGTTTGGAAATGTCACTAAGAAAACTTATGTAGTTTGGGGATACAACAACATCAGATGGACAAGTCAAAAGAGGATATCAAACAGTGGAGTTAGTCATGCCTACTACATATAACTGATGCCGATAAGGAGGCTTACGAGCCCGGGTACCTTGACGAGGTTCTGAAGTCACGGCTTCCTCAGGCTGAGAAACAAATTTCGCAGAATCAACTGCAACTTCAGGTATGAACCAATATGACTCACAAAGGACTTATGGCCAATAGTTAGATGCACAATAGAACGACTTATATCATTAAGTCGCAAATCAGTGAGCCACATGCGATTTGAAGTCATGTGATATGTCACAGCTGTATCAACTATCCATGATTCAATCTCATGTATACCTGCAGTGAGAGTCACATTAGCAAATGGAGTAGGAGTAGATGAAGGCTCTATGGCCAAATACACATGCAGGTGATCCAGTTGTTGTCGTGTAAGACAAAAGTAGTATCAACCGGAGAAGAAGCTAGATTTTCTTCAGAAGAAACATTGTTCGAGGATGGAGTTTTCTGAATTGATTTTCCAGCAGCCAAGTTACACTTGTTCTTGTAGCAAAATGTTTGCCTATGGCTTACTTTTCCACAGTAAAATCACGTTTCGGCATTGCAGCAAATTGCTGAGAATTTCCAGAGGAGGAGCTCAAGGGCACAAAGCCATTCAAGGTCCAAGTTGCCCCTGACTTTTAATAGATATCAGTAATACCCCTAATTTGTTTTTAGGGTTAATGGTCAATGTGCCCCCTAATGTTTGGACGAAATTTAAGATTCTCCCTTAATGTTTAAAATTTTAAATTTTAGTCCTAATGTTTGGACCGGATAAAAAATCCCCCCATTCCGCCAGCTGACCGTTTATTACTAACACAATAGGGATTATGTGCGAGACACGTGCTATTTTAATTTTTGTAACTGACCAAAATGCTCTTATCCTCTTCCCTGTTCCCCCTTTCGCAAGCGGGTCCCGCCCGCTGGAATATTCCAAACTAATTAGGGGAGATGAGTTCCTCATCCGCATTGCTTCCTCGAGCTGGTCGGTGCTCACCCGGTGTTCCGAAGCCTCGAAAGCACTTCCAATCTTCTGATTTTGCCTTCGGTGCCATGAGAAAGCAGCAACGCCGACACTGCTACGAATGCAGTGATTGGTAGAACAACACCAAGAATAACTCCAATGTGCTGTTTTCTCTCCAACGATTGAGGACAATGATCGGGTTCTTGACAGTTGCTGACTCGGGAATGTTCTTCTTCAAAAGTGTGTCGGGTCCTAGCGTCTAAGGTTTATCTGGGTTTAGATTTGCAGGACAGTTCTCTATGTTCGGAAACCCGACTCCACAAAGGTTGGGATTGTTTGGTACTGGAAATCGCCACCAAGTTTCTTCAGAGCTGCATTATTATTGTAAAGACGCAAACTTCACGTTAAATTTGTTGAAAGAATGTTGATTATATCAAAAAAAATATGTATTTTACTCTCTGTTTACCTTGAGGAACATTGCCCGAGAGAGTATTGTTCTGAACATCCAATGTGTTGAGGGATGTTGCTAGAAAGATCATTGACATTGAGATACAAATCAGTGACCCTACTCAACCTTCCAATCTCCTTTTGAATTTGCCCAGTCAAGGCAATTAAGTGCAAGTACAAACCAGTCTTGAGTTCACTTAAAGTAGGGGATTTCACCATTGAGACCCTTCCCCTGAAGAGAGATGTTGGTTACATGGCCAAGTTCTTATATGCAGTTCGTTCTTCTACAGAGTGACATAAGGGCATTTTTGTATTTTCAATTTAAGTCACGGCACGTGCACGACACATGTTCGGTTTACCGTCTCAAATAAACGGTCTTATGACGGAAAATGGGGATTTTTGATTTCGTCCAAACATTAGGACTAAAATTTAAAATTTTAAACATTAAGGGGTATTCTTAAATTTCGTCCAAACATTAGGGGCACATTGACCATTAACCCCTTTTTTTATAATTTTAAAATTTCCCCCACTGACGTTAGAAGCAGAGAACTGAAGCATCAAACATGGAAATGGAAACTGAAGGCACAAGCAATAGAGCAACAAAAGTTACAGAAGAACAAAATAAACTTACACTAATTTAGAAAGTCAATCTTTACAAATTAATCTACCGTACACAGAAAAGATAAATTTACAAGAAAAACGTTGTCTCTATTAACTATTTAGCACACAAAGGCAGAAGGTAGAAATAAACTGAGTCAACACGCGAAGAAGCTGTCTCACATTTCAACTCCAAAATCGTCGAAAACTAGAAATCAATATGAAAGGTACCTTCTTTTGTCTTGATCTGTTCATATAGTAGTTACCTTGTAAAAAACTTACTTTTGTAAGTGATATAAATCAGATTTAGAAAAATCGGATACAACCTACAAGGTTAAGAAGTAGGAAGAGTCGAAGGGAAGAAGATGTTGCTTACTTGGTCGATTGGTTGTTTCTTCACGCTGTAGGAACTAGGAAGAGTCAAAGAGAAGAGTCACGACTGCTGCTTCTGCTTGTGTATGTGTTTTGCTGATTAGTGATTACTGATTAGGGTTTGTGTATAAATAAGTAATAGCATATTGAGTTGCTAAATGGGCCATAGTTTTGGGAAAACGTGATTTACCTTGATTTTGGGCCATAGTTTTACAATTTAACCGTGAGACAACTTCATTGAGTCCAAGCAGTCGTGATTTACTCAAAGCTATAGTGATTTACAATTCATTTCTATTTGAGTCTCCAAGCAACTGTGGATTATTTAATATAATTAATTTGTACTAAAATCGTATTTTTTTTAGGTATTGATAATTTTCTTAGTAGAATTAAAAGAAAGTCTCCAGAAGAATAAGAAACTTCATGCCAAAATTTAAATGAGAAGTTTTTGAAGCAAAAGTATGAAGACTTCAATTTAGATGGTTTACCATCGGATCCCAGCTTGAGAAATAAAATTCAAGTTTATCATCCAAATGATCATGACAAAGTTCGAAGAGCTTATCTAGGAAAAGGTACATGTCAACCACGTGACCATGAATTTCCTCAAAGAACATTTGGTAAGGTACGTCGTCACTTTGTTCCAACCTGGTTTGATGACTATGGAGATTGGTTGGAATAAAGTATTTCAAATGATGCCGCATTTTGTCTATATTGTTATCTTTACGGTAAAAATAATGGAGATCAAGGAGGTGGAGATTGTTTTGTGATGGATTTACGAATTGGAATAAAAAAGAAAGATTTGATAATCATGTTGGCATTGTGGGTAGTGCTCATAATAAAGCTTGGAGCAAATGTCAAGATTTATTGAATCCAGAGCAACACATTTCAAGAGTATTCTTTAAGCAAGAAGATAAATTACGTAATGAGTATAGAAAACGTTTAACTGCTTCACTTGACTGTGTTCGATTTCTTTTGCGTCAAGGACTGACATTTCGTGGTAATGATGAAAATGAAGAATTTCTTAATAAAGGAATTTTCATCAGCTTTTTAGATTTTCTTGGCAATCATTATGCATATATTAAGAGTGTTGTAAAGAATGCTCTTGGTAATGCGAAGATGACATCTCCTGATATTCAAAAAGATCCCGTTCAAGCATCGACAATGGATACTACACGTGATATTATTAGAGATCTCAGGAATGAACCGTTTGCGATATTAATTGATGAATCTAGAGATGTGTCAATTAATGAGCAAATGACAATCGTTTTGAGATATGTAGACAACAAAGGTTGCGTGGTGGAGCACTTTTTGGGGATTGTGCCTGTTCGAGATACAAAGGTTGTATCACTCAAGGAGTCAAGGTAGCTATTGAAGGGTCACTCTCAAAACATAATTTATGCATATCGAGATTGCGTGGGAAAGGTTATGATGGGGAAAGTAACATGAAATGTGAATTGAATGGGCTAAAAGCCTTGATTATGAAAGATAATCCATCTACTTATTATGTGCATTGTTTTTTTCATCAACTGCAATTAGCACTTGTAGTCGTGGCTCAAAAAAAGTCTCAAATTGCTGATTTGTTTAATACAATAGCTAAGATCAGCAACATGGTAGGAGTTTCGTGGAAGGGAAACGATCTCCTTCGAGAAAAGCAATGCTTTAAAATGATGGAATCATTTCGTTATGGTGAAATTTCAAGTGGTACGAGTTTGAATCAAGAGAGGAGTCTTCAAAGAGGAGGTGACACACGTCGGGGTTCCCATTATAGATCGTTGACTAATTTGCATGTTATGTTCTCTTCCGTGCTTGAATTCCTTGAGTTCATTGAGCAAGATGGACAATCTCAACCTCAAGAAGGTGAAACATGCTCCATGATAAATATAATGCCTGGTTTTGAGTTTGCATTGATCTTACACTTGATGATAACCATATTGTCAATCACATATGAATTGTCACTTGCATTGCAAAGGAAGGATCAAGACATTATCAATGCTATGATTTTAGTCAAGAGTGTTAAACAACAAATGCAACATTTAAGAGATGATGGGTGGAGATCATTGCTGAATGGAGTCTCTTAATTTTGTGAGAAACATGATATGTTCCATGTATGGATGGTGTTTATGGAGTTGAAAAACGTCCAAGACATAAGGGAGAGAAAAAGACTAATCACAACCACTATCAATTTGATTTATTCAATGATGTGATTGATTGGAAACTGCAGGAACTCAATCACCATTTTAATGAGGTTAATACTGAGTTGCTTCAATGTGTGGCTTGTTTGAATCCAATTGATTCTTTTGCAACTTTTGACAAAGAGAAGTTGGTTCGCCTCACCCAATTTTATCCCTAAGATTTTCTGACGTTGATCTTCATATTCTTGCCAAACAACTTGATAGATTTATCTTTGATATGAAGTCAAGTGTTGAGTTTCTAAATCTTAAAGGCATTGGCAAATTCTCTCAAAAGTTGGTTGAAAAGAAAAGTCATATTGTGTATCCATTGGGGTATTTTCCCGTGAAGTTAGCATTGATCTTGCCAGTTAGCACTGGTTCTGTTGAAAGAGGTTTCTCAACGATGAAGATTTTGAAGAATAGATTGCGAAACAAGAAGGGTGACTTTTGGATGAACGACGGTGTAGTTACGCTTATTGAAAAGGATATATTTTGTACTATCGATAATGATAGAATTTTATTATGTTTTCAGAATATGAAAACTCGTTGAGAACAATTATAAATTTTAATTAGAAAAATATTATATAGTTTGTCTGTTTGCCCTCATTGATTCTACATCCTGGCTTCGTCCCTAGAAAAGTTGTTCTGGTTTTGGTTTCCAGAATTGTACATTGCTGCTAAAGGTTCGTGAACTGCTATTTGGTTTCTCCAAAAGAAGTCTGTGACGCCATTCTTTGACTTTCATCTTGCGATAACATCGAATAGGCTTGATTGGTCGTTGGTAAATGAATCATCAACAATAATTGGTTTCTCGTATTAAAGAAGGCTTCATTTAGTCCGAACATAAACTACAACCATTTTTGAGTATCAAGATGCTCCATAAATTCCTTTGAGTTTTCATTAAACTTGATGAATGCCTCAGATTCAGCCCGCGGTGTTGTTAAACGAGAGAATTACTCTGTAATGGTGGGTGTGCATTGCTGTATCGTACATATTTCTCAGTGTAATTGAAGAATCTGAATTCCGTCCATTTTATCATAACGTTGCTAGCTTCAAATCTTTCCAGATTGAATGAACAGTTAAAGTACAAATCATTCCTCCATGCAATTCTTTCACAATCGAATTCAACAACCAAGCTTTCACACAAGCATTGCATCTATCCTATTGAAGTCGGTCTGCATCCGCCATAGAATCACGATTGCAAGAGACATTGATGAAACATATCTTGTTCTTTACTAAAAGACAGTCAAGAATCACACGACTCCATGCTTGATAATTAACTACTCCAGTCAATCGATCAACCACCAAGGAAATCGTCGGACTATCAGAACGATGCAGGTAAAGACGATCATAGAGTAGGTACTGTTGTCGCGCTCGTGTCTGATTACGGTTCGGTATTGGAGTTGTTGGTTGCGTACCAAATTGCAGACCAGCAGAGAGACCATCGATCTTAACTCCTTCTTCCTAACTCTAATACCATATTGGAAAGAAGAACATATTGTATTTTCTTGTGAAACTCAGATCATCAAATTGATATTCATATAATTGAATACATTTACAACATGTTTCTTTAACGGAATAGGGACAGAATAGGTGAGACGGATTCCGTCTGAAGTTGTTTCTTTAGCGGAATTGGAAAATTTCGGAATACAGAATCCTAGAGGGGTGGTGATATGAATTTCGTCCAAAAAGCTCGAAATGCATATGCCTTGCGCGCTAGGAATACATAATTGAGGCCAAAATGATGAAACTACCCTCAGGTAATTTATCTATTGACAAAAATAGCCTAATTTCCTTCACATATTTGGTTGCCTATGTTCATTACTTATTCACATGCCTTCTGCTGCTCTTCATTGTTTGAACCGAAACTCCCACGAAATCGAAGCTGCCTCCCACAGAATCGAAGCTCCTACTTCCATCTGCCAAGAACATTTGGTACACTTGCAATTTTTGATTTTTTATTTCTGCATATGCGTAAGCGTGCGATTCGGCTGAACCCATAATCATGATTTATGAGTTCGAACATTAGTGCTGGTGATGAGGCTGCACTGCCTGGTTCAGACATTCTTGGTTTGGACCTCTTCAATTACTAGATCAGTGTTGGTGATGAGGTTGCACTGCTAGTTCAAACATTTTGGGTTTGGATCTCTTCAATTACTACATTAGTGCTGGTGATAAGGTTGCGTGAAGCAAGGAATTGCAGATTGACAACAAGGTCAATTAAGTTTCATTTGCTTGGTTCAGAATTTTGGATTGTGTTTCCTTCTTAATATATGTTCTATTCAGTTAGATTTTGACTCATTGGAGTGTACACTTTGAGCATCTTTCATAACCTCTCTGGGTTCGTTCTACATTGAAGTTGTTTTTGAACACCTTTTTGGTAGAAATTTCATATCCCCTAGCATACATATATACTGATGGGTCAATATTTCATCAGATTGTTGTTGATGTTTGGTTAGAATGCGTGTATGATGTTGACTTATTGCTTTTTGTATCTGTTTAGGAACACATAATTTTTGCAGCTCAGGTGATTATGATGCATATTTGTGTATGAATGATGATTAGGTTGCAGATTTGTGTATGAATGAATGAATGTATGTATTTTCAGATTTGTGTATGTTGAACTTATGATTTATTGGAACTTTGACGATTCAAGCACTGAAAATTGTGGAGATGTTTTGAGTTGGTGTATTGTCATGTAGTAATGAAATGTTATATTGCGGATAGTATAATTAATGATATTACGGTTCATATAAATATAAACTCAATGGATCGTGGGAAAAAGAATGAATTAATTAGATTATAATTTACATTAATTAAACTATTTACTAAAAATATTACATTTAAAATTAATTAGATTATTAACAAAAATATTTTAAAAGTTTTTCTAATTATTAAATATATTATAAGTTTTATTATTCTTAATTTTTAAAATTAATTAATACAAGCTATTTGTATTATATACTATACATATGAAAGTAAGGACATATATATCATTTTACTATATTCCATTTCCATATACCATTCCACCAAATAAACATTGAAATTCCTTATTCCATTCCATTCCATTCCAATCCACCAATCAAACAACTTCATATTATTATCTTCTAGTTCTTATTCTCTATTCATATTCTCTATTTCGTATTCATTATTCCGAATTTCATCAAGTAAACGCACCGTTATTGGAACTAGTAGAAGATCTGAGAAGCTACAGGAAGATAACGGAAGCTCTACTGCAGGAAGCTTAGCTAACTCAACTAACAAAATATTAGTAATTGCTAATCTAGTCCTTGAACTTGTAATTAAGATAAAGTTGAATTATCATCTTTACAAAGAAAATACAATGGTACCTTATTATCCATGTTGTTAGCTTTTTGTTCATCATTCGACTTGTTGTTAGCTCCGTCCGACATAACAGTCCGTCCGAGAGGGGAATGAGGCTTGTTGTTAGGGAGACTACCTTCAAAGTTAACGTCTTCGAGCGGGGGAGTGAGGCTGCGAGAGATTGTCTTCAAAGCGAAGCTGCAAAGGTCTTCGAGCGGGAGAGCGAGAACTTCGGTGAGTGCGGCGCTTGAAGGACTTGATAAGGGATGAAGAGTGAATGGTAGCATGACTTTGAATTGAAGGAGGACTGTGCAGCTCAGTAGTTGTACTTTTATGACATGTTCTTTTCATGGAATAGGTTAGGAATATGTGTTACGGATTCCGTAAGAAGTTGTTCTTTTTGCGGAATTGAAATATTTCGGCTTATGGAATCCGAGAGGGCTTGTGTTAAATAGGTCGGAATTCCTAAGCCGGGCACGCTAGGAATCCGGAATAGGAGACCAAATGACGAAAATGCCCTAATTAACTTTTCAATAAGACGGAACTACCCTCAGCTCTTCATCTAGGTCGAAGCTTCCCTTGCTCCTTCGGTTGATCTTCCTCTCCAGTCTCCACAGCCTGTGAAGCTCCCCTGCTCTTTCGGTATGAAGCTCCTTCATCAGGTACGATTCTGGGTCGTCTCTTCTCCATCAGATACGATTTTGGGTTCATCACGAACCTTGTTTGATTCGAGGCGCTGATAAAAGAGAGAGATAAAAGCCATTACGAGTCTCAGATCTATTCGTGCTCTTCTACTGCTGTCTTTGATACAATTTCAATTAATCGCTGGTTAGTATGTTCTCTTTTGTTAGCATGATTCGATCTTTGCTGTAGTCGGAGAGTTTATGTATAAATTAGGTAAGGTATTTGATTAGATGACTTTGATTGATGCTGCATATGTAATCTTGAATTGAACTCAAGTCCTGCAAATTTGAATATCGATTTATGTTCATTGTTTAGCTACAATCACGTCAATTCTGAAGTTTGCTTTGCTCATAATCTGTAATCATATTGTGGATCCTGATATCAAGAAGCTCTATGTGAGGCTTCAAGAATCAATGTGTCATGCAATTATATCTTTGCAAACTGACAAGGCACAATTACTCTTACTTAAAGAAATTGCTCAACGCCTCTGTAAGGATCTACCTGCTGAAAGACGCCTACCTCCAAAGAAGCCAGCACCCTCAAAAATATTTCCAGTTATGTCAATTTTTAAGGTGATATTCTGTTAATTTTTATATGATGGTTTGATAGCCCCCTGTTAATTTGCTTAGCATCTTCTTTAGTTCCCTGACTGAGCATCTGACTTGATTATTGTGCTTCTTCTTGTTATTGTTTAGCCATATGACTATCACTAAGCAATTTAGCCATAAAATTGTTTAGCTATTATTGTGCTTCTTGATTATTGTGCTTCTTCTTGAATGTTTTTGTTTTCATCTTATACTTAGTGGATGGCCTCAATCCTGTGGAGAAGAAGAGGACGTCAATGCAAGTAAGTGTGTTATTTATTCTGGATGCTCACGAATTGATAGAAGGAATCCATCTCCCCTATCCAATGCCAGTTTAGCTGGGGGAGTCTGATCTCCGCCTATCCTTCTTTTATTTTCTTGTTTCTTGTTGGTCTATCAAGCAGGAGTTTGACTGGTACATGAATTAGTAGCTTTCGGTACATTCCCGTATGTTGCTGTTCGGAGTTGGTCATTTCACATTCCATGTACGGATGCTGTTATTTTTAGGCTTTTTGCGGCATCTTCCTTTTAACATTGTAAATTTAGTTGCTGCCACCATTGTGTTAGTGCGTTTATCTTAGTGGAGTCAGGATTTTGTGTAGTAGCCATATGTTTGTCTGACTCTCCGAGTCGTTTGTTTTTTGGGTTGTCACCTTGTGTATAATATCACGTTTTTATGTTAAATTAGGACTTCATGCAACTCTAGAATTCTGTTTGTGTTGTTTGTTGAATGATGTTGGATTCGTAAAATCATTTCGATTATAAAAACTTAACCACTTTGTATAATTGGATTCATAATATATAGTGAAGATCAAATTAATGATATTACGGTTCAGATAAATATAAATTCAATGGATTGTGAAAAAAATGAATTTGATTATAATTGACATTAATTAAACTATTTACTAAAATTAATTAAATTGTTAACAAACATATTTAAAGTTTTTTTTATTAAATATTAGTTAATTATATTTAAGTTATTGTTATTATTAATTTTTAAAATCAATTAATACAAATTATATGTATTATATACTATAAATATACAATGATGGACAAATATGTCATTTTATCACATTCCATTCCCTTTCCATATACAATTCCACCAAAGAAACAACATAATTCCTTATTCTATTCCATTCCATTCCACCAAAGAAACAATTTCATATTCTTATATCATATTTCTTGTTCCCTATTCCTATTCAGAATTCAGAATTCCTTATTCCTTATTCCGTGAAAGAAACGCCCCATTAGGTTCAACAGTTACATCTTTGTGTCTTTAGCCCACTCTCCAAAGACTTCAAACATAATACTTTGTAGGGTGGGCCACTCTAGTCGTCCGAGTGTAGAATTAGATGGGCCTATTTCAGATTTTAGTGGGGTCTCCAATCTTAAAGGGTTGACGGGTTGACCCATGCGTAGAAGGTTACAACCCAAACCCGATTCATTTTTTGTACGGGTCAGACGAGTCATGTCACAACCCATGGGTCAAATATTTCGAACTCAAACACAACCCATAGACGGGTCAACCGCTGGTCACCCACGGGTCGTGTCCAAAATTGAGACCCCTATGACTCCGACCATCCCACTTACCAAACAATTCCTTCAGACATTTTGAATATTGATTGTCGTATTATTGCTATGTACTTAATAATTTTTTTTATTTATTTACTTTTGAAAAATTATTACTACCTAAATTTTGAGAAAATACTGTTGGAGAAACTTAAAATTTATTAGCAGAATTTTGAAAAAAAAATGCAAAAAATTACAATTTGCTGATAATACACGTGCATCTCTTCCTCCCCATTTAATGATAAACCAGACAAAGCGCTAACAAAGTGCAACTTCTATCAGTTTAGCTACTGACTTGTATAAAAAGAAGTTCAACATCATTATTAGATAGATTAGACATAGTGGTTTTGATATAAATTTGTCTATATCTATATCTATCACTAAGAAATAGTTGAATTGCGTGTACAAATAAAAGTAACTTGACACATGGAAACATCACAGTTTCATTTAGCTTGATCGAAATCTGTTTGCTTCCGAATGCACAAAATATAAGGAAAGTGTAAATATTTATGCTCTAGAGGGCTCGTTAAACTTCAAAACAGCAAGATAAAGCCCAGGCTCATCAACAAACTCAACTATACCAAGACAATGATCAGCAGCAGCTTTCTGCAGAGTGACCAAGTCTGGCAAATCAGCTACGACTGCATCCGGGAACTCTCGGCGCTGCTCCTCCAGAACCTGCCTCCCTTGGGGATGGCTAAAAACCACCCTTGCCCCTAAACATCAAAACAAAAATCGTAATCAAAGGGCTAATGATGATAGGAAACCAAACAACAATCGAGTCATACAGTTCAAGAATTGAGATAAACCAACGTAACTAGAATTTTAAAACAGGAAAAAAAAATGCTACCAAAATTAAATGATGGCAAAAAAATTCAGCTACCAACCCGAATGACGCAATAAGTTTAGCTTGCAAACCTAACGAGGCATAAAAGTTGAGTATGCAAAAACAAAGTTACCAATTGACATCATCTAACTAACGAAAAGCAAGTACCTGGTTGGCATCGTTTGGCTAGGGTACCCAAAATCTGATCGAGAGTGAATGGCAGAGCAGGCAAAAAGTAAATAAATGCAACATCTAATGGTGCCCACTTTTCCGGAACATATACCAGTTCCCCCTGCCAGCACTTGACCTTGTCATACTTTTCCTTAATACAAGCTAACGTAAGAAGGGAGTCATGGATAACAAGTAAAAGTTTTTGTTCCGATGTATCAACCAGACGGTCCACGAAACCTTCAGAACTAAGAGACACTAAAACCTTGGAGGTGGGTTCGATCTTTCCTGCTGATATTATGCGGTCGAGGTTTTTATCATGGGTGGGTTCTGTCTCGAGAAAGGACCAATCTTTCTCCATGAGTTCCTCAATGTTCATGACGGACACTGTCCCCTCTTTTGGAGCACAAGCAACCTTAGAAGAACGATGGGAACTCAATGAACATGATGGAGATGAGGGGAATGAGACAGTTCGGGTGGAAACAAGGGTTAGGAAATGTTTTTGTAACTGAAGACGATGTTGGCAGTGGTTGGAAGGTGATGTGAGCAGGGGCAGAGTTGGGGAAAACAGAAGAGAATTCATTGAGAGAAAACTGTAGAATCCCTTATGTGACTGTCAGCTGCTTAGATGATTCTACAGATAACCGTCTCAGTCCACAACAACTTCTTGGGTCTATATAACCAATCAATTTCTGCAAAATCGGGTAAAATTATTAACATAAACTCAAATTTGAACAGTTAAGAATTAAAAAGGGAAGCAATGTATAACCCATCAATATTTAACCTAACTAGCAGTAGCATAAGACTATATCAGCCATTAATCACAGTCAATAGCAGAGTGAAGTTCAACCATGCAACTTCAATTAGACCTAGTACAAAAAACATTCATTAGTCAAGATAAATGCTTAATACCAAAGACAAAAAAAATTACCAATTCACCAAAGTTGAATCGCCTCCACTCTGTCACCGCCGTCGCCGATCAGTTGCCCGTCAGTCCACCGTCCGTCCCGTTGGCTCTGCTCGGTTCGCCGACCGCCTCCATCCGTCTGAATCTTGACGTTGCTCTGTTTGCCGACCGCCTCCGTCCGTCAGAATCTGATGCTCGTCTGCCTTGCTTGTTTGTCCTGTTGACCTCGCCTTCCGCAGATTTACTGTGCTCTGGAGCACTGATCGTCAGCCACGTATGCCGCCACAAGTCTCCCGCGCAGGTCTCCCGTTGCCGATGGATAGCTGAGGTGCTCAACCTGTGGTTGTAGGAAGTTTACCTGTCTGAAGTAAACTGATGATAGGGTTAAGTGCATCCAATCCGGTACCCTTGACCGGTTCGGTCTGTTATTTTAAATCAATTCTGCTCAATTTACTACAACATCCTCGTGCTAAGATGATCACTATTCAGATACGAGTTAGCGAATGCACCAAGTTAGATGAAGTTGCTAAAATTATTAGAGACTTACGCAGTTAGGCTCTCTCTCTCTATCTTATTCGGAGGGCTACCATTAGGGGTGGCAATCGTGTCGTGTCGTGTCATAATCGTGTCGTGTCTAAACATGTCTCGTGTCTAAACAGATAAATTTTAAACATGTCTAAACATGTCTCGTGTCTAAACGTATAAGTCGTTTATCGTGTCTAAACGTATAGAGTTGTTTAGACACGAGTTCCGTTAATCTCAAACTTATATACGCTTTAAATTAGATATATACACAAATTCATATATACACAAATTCATATATACAAAATAAGGTCTTCATAGTTCAATATTACAAAGTAAGTGAGTATTTTAATATTTTTTTATTATTATTATACTTAAATGTGTCTAAACGTGTCACATGTATACACAACACGATTATACACGAATAGTTAATCGTGTTTAATCGTGTTTATACAGATATCCGCAGATCTGAGTTGTTTAGACACGATTAATAATCGTGTCTAAACGTATAAGAGTTGTTTAGACACGGGATCCATTAAGATCAGATCGTGTTTAAACGCTTTAAAACAGATCGTGTCGTGTCATTTAATCGTGTCGTGTCAGAAATTGCCAGCCCTAGCTACCATTGCCCATGCAGGTATGACTTTCGACTGTTTCCTAACATCAGCATCATTACGGATTGTTTATTCAGGTGCAACTATTCACATAACTGGTAATAAAATTATACTGTCATGATTTATTTGTTGGGAAATTGGACGCTGCTAATTTTTGCATTGCAGCATCTTGACATTTAATAACTCAAGAGAAATGCACACGACATAATAATTTACGTGGTTCATCAATTTGGCTACGTCCACGACTCACACTTTCACTATAGACAAATAGTGTATCACTCAAATATACACTATGTATCACTCGCACTCTAAAATACTCACTCTATGTTTTTGGCTCACATATACAACACTATTTTCTCCCACAAATTCAACACTCCAACAAGCGTTTCTTACTCTTCTTTCTTTCTTGTGCTTATTTTCATTTAGACATTGTTGAGTTCTTATAGTTGTCAAAAGGATGGCAATCTTCAGTGGCTTGACCACTTTGCTGAGTGCCTTGTCCACTTTGGTTAATTGTTTGACCAATTTCGTTAGTGACTTGCCCAATCTGGTGAGTGACTTGCCCACTCTGATGAGTGACTTGACTATTTTCGTTAGTGCCTTGGCCACTTGTTGAGTGGTGGTGGTGACCCGAAAGTCTCCATTTTCAACAATATCTCACTTGGAGACTTTACTCCACCAGTGTATCTATAAGTGAACAGGGTGTGAGACTCTCCTGTCTTCTATCATTGAAGGCCCACTGAAGCTGAGCACAACTTCAATTTCACTGTAGTGACTGACTTGGTTAACATGTTAGCTTGGTTCTTGCTGCCCTGGATCTTCTTAAGTGTTAAAACTCCATCCTCTAGTAGAGATATGACGAAGTGATAACGAAGTCCGATATGCTTGGTCCTTGAATGCAATACATAATTCTTTGCCAGATGTATAACGCTCTGACTGTCACTATGCAAAACATTATTCGTCCTCCTTAGACCCAATTCTGCTAACAATCCCTGTAACCAGATCATCTCTTTGTTTGCCTTAGTAACTGCTACGTCTTCCGCCTCTGTGGTGGATATCGCTACTATCTTCTGTAGCTGTGAAATCCAACTGACTGCAGTAGTCCCTACTGTGAATACATAACCGGTAGTACTCCTCATGTTGTTTAATTCAACAGCAAAATCAGAGTCTACAAAGCCTTGTAGTCTCAACTCGTTTATTCTAAAACACAGCCATATATCGGTAGTGTCTCGTAGATACCTTAGTATCCACTTGACTACTTCCAGTGTTGCTTTCTAGGATTAGTCATGAACTTGCTCAAAGGTCCCACTGCATGAGCAATATCTGATCTTGTGCAAACCATGATATACATAAGACTTCCAATGGCTGAGGCGTATGGAACCTTAGCCATTAAATTCCTTTCATCTTCTGTCTTGGGTGACTGCTCCTTGGATAGTCGAAAATGACTAGCCAATGGTCTGTTAACTTCTTTAGCATCACACATGCCGAACCTTTTGAGAACACGCTCAATGTACTCCGCCTGAGATAGCTCTCAAGTACCCTTTGACTTGTCTTTATTGATTCTCATCCCAAGAATCTGCTTTGCAGCACCTAAGTTCTTCATGTTGAACTCACTCGACAATTGCTTTTTCAATTGTTTGATTTCACCCATATCTGAACCTGCCACTAACATGTCATCGACATAAAGTAGCAAAATAATATAGTTGGACTCAAACCTTTTGAAGTAGCAACAATGGTCATCATTGCATCTGAAATAATCATTCGTTTGTATAAGCCCATCAAACATTTTGTACCACTGCCTTAGAGCATGTTTCAGTCCATACAAGCTCTTTTGCAATTTACACACGAGTTTTTCTTTGCCACATTCAGAGAAACCCTCCGACTGCTCCATGTATATATCCTCCTTAATATCAACATGGAGGAAAACAGTTTTTACATCTAACTGCTCAAGTTGCAAATCTTCTGGTGCAACAATACTTAAAATTGACTGAATGGTCGTCAGTTTTACAACTAGTGAAAATATGTTGGTGTAATCAATACCTTCCTTCTGTTGACAGCCCTTGGCTACAAGTCTTGCCTTGTATCTTTAGGAACTGTCATGTTCCTCCTTGACTCGATACACCTATTTGTTGTGTAAGACACTCTTTCCCACGGGTAACTCAGCTAGATCCCATGTCTTGTTAGAGATAAGGGACTCCATCTCTTCTTTCATTGCATGCTCCCACTTGCTAGAATCTTTCGCTTGACATGCTTCATCATAGCATTCAGGTTCTCTTGCATTAGTAAGCAGCAAATAATTCATGTACCTTATATTTGGTATAGGAGGCCGTGAAGATCTCCTTAATACAGGAGATGAAGATGGAGACTGTGGTGGATCAGTTTGTTGTGTGCTGCTCTGCGATGTTTGTTCCTCTAACTGAGGACTCTCATTTGTTTGTTGCACTATACTTATGTCCGGAACATCATCTGAATCAACGTACATAGGATCGCCCTGTGTTTCACTACTAGACTGTAGTGTATTTCTATCATTGTATATCACCTTTTCATTGAATATAACATCTCGACTTCTGAACACCTTCTTGGTATGGTCATCCCAGAACTTGTATCCAAGCTCATCTCCACCATATCCGATGAAGGTGCATTTTAGTGACTTTGAGTCAAGCTTTCCCCTAGCCTAATCACTACTATGCACATATGATACACAACCAAAAAATTTCAAATGAGAAAGTTTTACCTCTTTCCCGCTCCATACCTCTTCTGGTATTTCGTACTCTAGCGGTACTGATGGTCCTCAGTTGATCAAGTATGTCGATGTATTGAATGTCTCTGTCCAGAACTGGTTGGGCAGTCCTGCATATATACGCATGCTTCTGGCTCTCTCAGTCAATGTTCGGTTCATTCGTTCTTCTACACCATTCTGTTGTGGTGTCCATGGCACAGACCTTGCTAGTTTGATGTCATTTTCATAACAGAACACTTGAACTCCATGTCATTATACTTCCCACCATTGTCGGATCTCAATGTGTTGATCTTTACACTTGTCTCATTTTCTACCATGGCTTTCCATATCTTGAACATTTCAAATACTTCTGATGTGTGTATCAAGAAATAAACTAATACCTTTCTGGAATGGTCATCAACGAAAGTCACGAAATATGATTTCGATCTCACCAATGGATGAGACAGTAGTTGGGCCCCAGACATCCGTGTGAACTTATTCAAGCTTTTCTTGCTTTGATGATTTCCCAATAGAAGGAATAATTCTGAAGTGGCAGGCGCGTGTACTTCACTTGCTTCTCTCTCCTAGGTCTAAATCCCTGGTGAGCGATTTCTTCGACGACAATTTTGGCTATGTCTCAGACCAAGCCAATCAATGTTGCCATATGTAGAAGCGATGGGGACAATCATCCAGTAGGAGAGGAGGAATCCATGCACAAACAATCGAGCTCTACGTAACGAAAAAAACAGCAACTATTGCAGAATACAAACACAGACAAGGTCAGAACTCACTTTTCTTCGCCATTTTCATATGTTTCTTACAGGTTGCGACCACGGTAACGGTTGCTGCTTCCGACCGAAGATGAATGCTCATCTACCCGGTTCTGGCGACCAGAACCCACCCCGGAAACCTCATATTCATCTACCGTCGAATCCGCAATTAGAGAACGCCAATAGGTATGTCGAAATGATAATTGCTCAAAATCCGGTTAAATCCTCTACAGTTCATAGTGTTCTTAAGATAGTTTGGGAAAAGTATGATTCAGTGATGATATCAAACGTGTCGAATAGAATTGTGATGCTGAAATTTGAAAACGAGGATGATCGGAAACAGATTTTCGACTTATCGCCTTGGTCGGTCCAGGGACATTGCTTGAGCTTGCAGAAATGGAAGCCGAGTTGTTGTTTAACTGAGGTAGATTTTGAATGGGTGCAAGTATGGATTCAAGTCCACGAATTGGGTTTGAAAAAATACAGTGTGGATAATGCGAGAAGGATTGGGGAACAAATCGGAAATTTCATAGAAACGGAGGAGGAGGTGGAATGTCGACACAAAACTTGCATGCGGATGAAGGTGGAAGTGAATGTACACAACCCGTTAATGGTCGGATTCTGGTGGACCAACTCGCAAGGCATGGAACGGTGGGCGGAAATAAAATATGAACGCCTATCAAACTATTGTTACGGATGTGGGCGATTGTGACACACGATGAATGCATATGGAGAGGAGATAACGATATCCGAAGTAAATCCCAACAAACCGATGTATGTACCATGACTATCAGTAGCAAGGCAGAAACCAATACGGTCAAGGAAGGTGGGTGGTGGACATAGGGAGGGTGAGTCCAAACAGCCGGCCGAACCAAGGAGAACGTGGTTTGATATTATGAACCAAACAAAAAAATCTGGGGAGGAGACAGATCGGAGTGGCATGAAGAAGGGGAAATGAGGTATGCAGGAACCAACCTCAATATGAACCACTAGACCGAATGGAAATCGAGGTAATGGAATGGAAATGGAAGGGAAGGGTGCCGAAGTGATGTATGAAATGGTTTGAGTATGCAGGGAGATGAATACCGTGCTGAGCAGCTGGGTCAGCATGGGTAGGGTACGACATCCAGCCGTAGTGGAGAGACGAACAACACAAATGCTAAACCCACACAAAATAACAAGATGATAGTCCACCCCATGCACCGGAAGTGAACAGAGAGGATGCAATGTCAAGCCGAGAGCAGCTGGGCAACCGTGGGAAGAGAGGGTCGATAAACACTCGGGATTAACAGGGAGGGGGAGACTCTGAAGCCACAAAGAGGAAGGGAAGGTACAAATGGAACAACACCAAACCCATACCCTATAATTATCCAAATGGCGGATGAGGACCCCTTCCAGACAAACTGATATGAAGGGCGAGGCAACCGATTGGAATCTGGGGTAGAAACTCCACCAAATTCCCCGACAACCGAACCGTACGAGGGGAAGAGGGGACGGAAATGGGGTTAAGTTCCTATCCTGACAAAATGACATTAAAACGATCAAGGGAAGAGGATGGGGAAGAATTTGACCGAAAGAGGAACAAGGTGAATGAGCCCATACCATCAATGGTGACAAAGAAAAACAACACTGGGAAGGCAAAGGGGAGGAAGAGACTCAGTATGAAAAATCACAAGGAACAGAAAATAGAAGTGTTGAGAAGGAATTTGATAGAAAACGCGGGCTGGGAGGAACTGGTGGGGAGTGGTGATACAGAGAAAGATGAAGGTTCTGGTGGTTGTCCCAATACAGACAGAGGGGCTCAATGAACACAATCGTTTGGAACTGTCAGGGTCTGGGGTCTTCCTTGACAGTTCGACACTTGAAAGACCTCATGGGTAGGTACAATCCGGAGATTATATGCTTGATGGAAACAAAAAAACGAAGGGTTCTGCTGTGAGCGGATAAGAGAGCAACTAGGGATGGAGAATGCCTAATATGTAGAACCAAGTGGCACATCGGGGGAATAGCTATATGGTGGAAGAAAGGGAACCAAATACGAGTGTTGACCGGATGTACGAACATTTTCGATACACAAGTCAAGTTAAGAGGAACATGGTGTCAAATGTATATGACTTTGGTGCATGCATATACATATGAGGGGGGAGAAGTCAAAACTGGGAAACGATAAGGGGGTTTGGAATAGGACAACAAGACTTATGGATGTGTATGGGGGACTTTAATGCAATAACACACCAGCACGAGAAAGAAGGAGGACAGAGAAAACCACAAAGACATATGGACATGTTCAGACACTTCATAGATGACATTGGCATGGAAAATATGGGGTCGAAAGGCTAAAGGTTCACTTAGTGTAATAACAGGAGGGGGAAGAGCGGGTGTATGAAAGGCTAGACAAGATTCTGGTGAATGCAAAATGGGCGGAAAAATTCCCAAGAGCACAATGTTTAAATGACGTAGCAGTGTGATCAGATCATTCACCACTAATCTTAATACACGATAAGGGGAGGAGAAGAAGAAGGAGAGGGTTCTGATTTGAAGAAATGTGGTTGGAAAACCCTGAGTGCAAAGGGGTCATCCAATCGGCATGGGGGGGCCAGAGGCGATGGGGGAGTAATCTATGGCCAAATCTGGGACAATGCAGGCGAAACCTGATGACATGGAGCAAAGAAAGATTCAGAAACAATATGGTGGAAATGAGGAAGGCAAACAATAGATTACGAGAAATTGGAACAACCAGTCCAACACTAGCAAGCAATTAAGCAGAAACTATATTGAAGGTGTGAATCAGGGATCTATGGAAAAAAGAGGAGGTATACTGGAAGCAAAGATCAAGGATCAAATGGATTAATATGGGTGATCGGAACACAACTTTTTTTTTCATATGACAACGAATTCAAGAAGAAGGAGAAACCAGATTTCTAGGATAAAAAACATGAATGGGGCATGGATCACAAAGGAACGAGACATCAATCGGGAGATATGGACCCATTTTAGTAAGGTTTTTGAAACAGAAAACACTGCCATAGATGAGGAAGTCCTAAACTGTGTTCCAATACAGATAACGGAGGATATGAATTCCGAATTAAGTAGGTGTGTCACAATAGAAGATGTAAAGACAACGGTGTTCCAAATGGGTGGGTCGAGGGCACCATGTTTAGAAGGGTTTCCAGGTGTATTCTATCAAAGGAACTGGGGGGGTCGTGGGAGCAGACGTCTTCACTACGGTCAAAGCCTTCCTTGAAACAGGTATGTTCCCGAACTCCCTTACCTAGACAAATATAACCCTCATCCCAAAAATACCAAACCCAGTTTGTGAATCTGATTATAGACCTATTAGCCTGTGTAATTTCTCTTATAAGGTGATATCAAAGGTGCTTGTGAATAGGCTTAAAGAGTATCTCATAGACTTGATAACCCCATTTCAAAGTGTGTTTGTGGCTGGTAGGCTAATACATGATAATATCATGGTGGCGCATGAGGTGTTCCACCCCCTGAGAATACGAAAGAACGAGCACAAAGTGGAGTGTGCTTTGAAACTAGATATGCAAAAAACATATGATCGAGTGGAATGGAATTTTTTTCTTATGAGCCTCGAGAATAGAGGATTCAGGGAGAAATGGATTGGATGGATGCGGGCATGCATAACACCGTCGAATTATCGTGTCCTTGTCAATGGGGAGAGAACATGATTCATAAAACCAACAAGGGGGCTAATAAAAGGATCCCTCTCTCTCATTTTATCTTTATTCTTATGGCAGGTTTGTTATCACGACACGTGGAAAAATAGGTAAATGAGAAGCGGATACAAGAAATCATTCTCAAAAGAGGATGCCCTGAGCTACACCACCTATTGTTTGCGCATGATTCCCTTTTCTTTATATGGGGAACTATGGAGAATGCGAGGCATCTGAAGGAGGTAATAATGACATATTGCAGGAGCTCAGGTCAGAAATTAAATTAGGCTAAATCTAGCCTCATACTCAGTCATGGAGCTGAGGGAGCCACGTGCAAAGAAATTGAGGAGACGCTTGGGATACCAAGCAAAACTGATTCGGGGAAATACTTAGGACTACCAGCAGTATGTGGGAGATCAACACGAGAAGCCTTGGGGTATCTGAAGACACGGATCCGGGACAAACTGAATGGGTGGCGAACAAAAACACTGAATCAGGCAGGGAAGGAGGTGTTGATTAAGTTAGTAATCATCGCCATACCGACATATGTGATGAGGATTTTCAAACTCCCAAAGACCTAGTGCAATGAGGTTAATGCGATCATAGTGGGGTTTTGGTGGGGGCGAACGGATGACAAAAGGAAGACACATTGGAGGAAATAGGTCGACCTCGCTAAAACAAAAGAAGATGGTGGACTTGGATTTCGTGAATTGGAGACCTTCAACAAAGCTCTATTAAAAAATATGGAAGAGCGAATAAATAGGGAACCTCACTAACTATGGGTTAGGGTACTCAAAGGGCTCTACTTCCCAAGAGGAAATTTCAGGGAGGCAGGGAAAGGAGCGAGAGTCTCATGGAGATGGGCGAGCATGTTGCAAGGGCAGGATACACTGATACGAGAAGGTTTGTTGATGATCGGGGATGGAGCTACTATCCGTGCAGAGGTAGATCCATGGATACAAACCAAACCGGGATTTAGACTTGAACAGACGGAGGGGTGGAGAGAGAATCCGGACATGACGTCCGAGGACCTATTTGATCGAAACTATGGTGGGTGGAACGAGGCGTTAATCAGAGAGTTAGAGACATCACAAGATGCAACTCATATCCTAGAGATAAATCTACCCGAAGAGCCCGAACCGGACTACTTAATCTGGCCTTATACGAATTATGGAAGAGTGTCGGTCAAGATAGTCTACCATCGCATCAAGGAGACCGATTCGAGGCATGTCATGGCAACGGGGCAGGACGGGAACAGACCCACAACTATATGGCGAGAAGTATGACAAACAAACATCATGCCAAAGGTTAAAACTTTTATATGGAATTTACGTACCAACTCTTTGTCGATGATGGATAATCTTAGGAGGAGGGGAATGAATGTGAAGCCAAGGTGTCCGGTGTGTGGATAAGACGAAGATGTTGAACATATGGTGTTCAAATGTGGATGGACAAGCTCGGTGTGGTCAAAAATTATGGGACTGAATGCCACAAACCAGAATAATATGTCGATGCAAGAGTTGATCCGAGCGAGACGTGCTGAACCAAACACGAACCATGAGACACAAAAAACGAGATGAGGGTTATGCCTAGCCATGTGATGTAACATCTGGAAGGCAAGGTGCAAGATGGCGTTCGAAAATAAGATGCCAAATGCATAGGAGGTCATCGAGCACACAAGAAAGGGGTACGAGGAGTTCTGATGCGCCCAAGCGAGATCGGGACCGAATCAAACACCACAGGAGAAGCAAGCATGGACACAACCGAACCAAGGGTACGTGAAATAAATTGTGATGCATCATGGTGTAGCTGAACTAGAATGACGGGAATATGTGTGCTTGCGAGAAATAGGGTGGGCGTTTTGGTAGGAGGAACAATAAGACGACTAAATGGCCTAAATATTGATGTCCTGAAAGCCCAAGCGATTCTCCTAGGGGTGAAAATGGCGCTCGAAATGGGATGGTGCAAAGTCATAATTGAGTCGGACTCGATGAGGATTATGGAACAATTACAACGGTAACTCCTTCTGCTGAAAGCCCTTGGCTACAAGTCTTGCCTTGTATCTTATGGAATCGTCATGTTCCTCCTTGACTCGGTACACCCATTTGTATTGTAAGACCTTCTTTACCATAGGTAACTCAACTAGCTCTGATGTCTTGTTGGAGATAAGGGACTCCATCTCTTCTTTCATTGCATGTTCCCACTTGCTAGAATCTTCCGCTTGACATGCTTCATCATAGCATTCAGGTTCTCTTGCATTAGTGAGCATCAAATAATTCATGTACCTTCTATTTGGTATAGGAGGCCGTGAAGATCTCCTTAATACAGGAGATGAAGATGGAGACTGTGGTGGATCAGTTTGTTGTGTGCTGCTCTACGATGTTTGTTCCTCTCACTGAGGACTCTCATATGTTTGCTTCACTATACTTCTATACGGAACATCATATGGACCAACGTACATAGGATCACCCTGTGTTTCACTACTAGATTGTAGTGTATTTCTATCAGTGTACATCACATTTTCATTGAATATCACATCTCGACTTCTGATCACGTTCTTGGTATGGTCATCCCAGAACTTATATCCAAACTCATCTCCACCATATCCGATGAAGGTGAATTTTAGTGACGTTGAGTCAAGCTTTCCCCTAGCTTGATCACTAATATGCACATACGATACACAACCAAAAACTTTCAAATGAGAAAGTTTTACCTCTTTTCCACTCCATACCTCTTCTGGTATTCTGTACTCTAGCGGTATTGTTGGTCCTCAGTTGATCAAGTATACCAATGTATTGATTGTCTCTGTCTAGAACTGGTTGGGCAGTCCTGCATGTATACGCATGCTTTTGGATGTCTCAACCAATGTTCGGTTCATCCGTTCCACTACACCATTCTGTTGTGGTGTCCCTGACACAATCCTTGCTAGTTTGATGTCATTTTCATAACAGAACTTCTTGAACTCCATGCCATCATACTTGCCACCATTGTCGGATCTCAATGTATTGATCTTTAGATATTTCTCATACCTTTCTGAAATGTTCGTCAACGAAAGTAAAGAAATATGACTTCCCACCAATGGATGAGACAGTAGGTGGGCCCCAGACATCCATGTAAACTAGCTCAAGCTTTTCTTGCTTTGATGATCTGCCACTCTTTATTAAGCTAACTCTCTTCTGCTTCCCAAAGATGCAGCTTTCACACAAGTCAGTGTGAATAGACTGTAGGTCTGGTATTTTCCCCTTGGAATGCATGATCTTGAGACCCATGTCACTCATGTGACCAAGTCTCTAGTGTCATAAATTTGGATTATCTTTGTTGTCTACAACTATAATTGACCCACAAGTGTTCATCGTCGTATAGAGTGTACCACTCTTCTGACCACGAGCGACTGTCATTGAACATTTAAAAACCTTCCAAGTATCGCCATTGAAGGTTGTGACATAACCTTCCGTTGCTAGCTGGCCCACTGAGATCAAATTCTTTCTCAAGTGAGGTATGTATCTCACATCCCTTAACTTCCACATAGATCCATTTAACTTGATATGTACATCACCCTTGCCAACCACATCGCAAGTTTGATCATCACTAAGACATACCTTACCAAGGTTGATCATCACCACGTCGTATGAAATGAAGATTCAGAGTCTAGCACCCATGACTCCGACAACGCATCGCCTGCCTCTTCTGCTGCAATGTGTGCTCCTGGTTTTCCTTCTTTCTCTTTCTTTGGGGGATCTACACTAATTCTTGTAGTGCCCGATCTTTCCGCAGTTCCAACATTCGATCAACTTCTGATTCTGATCTTGATTGTTGAATTTTTTGGGATTTTGAGATTGTGACCTCCCATTCTTGGATTTGGACTTAGTGCTCTCTCCACTTGTTTGAATCTCTGCCTCTGCTTTCTACATTCAAAGATGACCCCGAGATAGAAGCACCACTTGACCGATTTCGAATTTCTTCAGTCATAATGATGCTGACCACATCATCAAACTTCAATTTTCTCTTTCCTGCATATCCAGTGATTGTTCTGAGTTGTGTTCCTGCTGAAATCGTCATGGTGAACAACTTCTTTATTAGATAAATTTTATTTCCTACAGCAGGTTGTTCGTACAGACTAGAGAGGGCCGCCATGAGAGATGCTATTGTCTTTTCATTTTTGATGTTGTAGGCTACTGATTTTGAGAGTGAGTCGTATGGTTCTGAGAGCTTTCCGATGCAACATCTCCCACTCTGAATCTTTCATTTCCTCTGGTTTGTCACCCAAAGGTAAGTAAAGATCCTTCTGGTACAAGCTATCTTCTATTTGCATTTTCTAGATTCCAAAATTTGCGCCATCAAAATTTGAAATTTTGGACTCTTTCTCTAACGCCATTGCTCCCACTCGAACAGATAGGATGAATACAAAAATTATTTCGCAGAATAATTTTCGTAAACATCTTTCGCGCCAATTAGACGTTGCTGGGAAATTGGACGTTGCTAATTTTTGTCTTGCAGGATCTTGGGATTCAATGGCTCAAGAAACTGCACACGACACAAGGATTTATGTGTTTCACCAAATTGGCTATGTCCACGGCTCACACCCACACTTTCACTATATACAAATAGTGTATCACTCAAACATACACTATGTATCGCTCGTACTCTAAAATACTCACTCTGTATTTTTGGCTCACATACACAACACTTTTTTCTCCCACAGACTCAATACTCCAACAACCGTTTCTTACTCTTCTCTCTTTCTTGTGCTTATTTTCCTTCAGGTGTGGTTGGCTTCTTATAGTTGTCAAAATGATGATAATCTTTAGTGGCTTGGCCACTTTCTTTAGTGCCTTGCCTACTCTGGTGAGTGACTTGCCCACTCTGATGAGTGGCTTGACCACTTTCGTTAGTGACTTGGCCACTTGTTTAGTGGTGGTGGTGGCCCAAAAGTCTCTATTCTCAACATTACTGTTATCTCACAGTCACATGTATATATAGACAATGATTTTACCTATGATATAGAAGGAATTGGATCAATTGTACCTTCTTTCCTGCAAACCTTATGTTTGGGAGCAAAATAACTAAACAATTAAATTGTTCGGTTACCTTCACCCTAACTAAATGCACCTTTCATAAATTGGGGATGAAAAAGTTGATTGTCACTGCATATAAGAATAACAATATATATTACATGGAGAGTTCACCTCAGCGAGTGACATATTCGAGCACTAGTAGTGCTAAGGATGTACATTATCAGTTGGGCCATCCATCTCTAGAGTTGCTAAAAATGTTACGTCCTGAATTTCAGTCAATTTATGAATTAGTTTTTTGAGTTTTATATCCAGGGAAACCATGTTCGTGCTACTCATCCACCTAGAGTCATCCGTCGGTCTGTCGATATCTTTGATTTAGTACACTCATATGTATGGGTTCGTTGCCAAGTTACATCTATATTCGATTCTCGATATTTTGTTAGTTTTGTGAATGATTTTCTTCGTGTAACTTGACTTTTTGTTATCAAATATGGACAAAAAAATCTTTGCAAATTTTTTAATGTTTTGTTCTTTTGTTAGTATTCACCACCAGAAGTCAAAATCTGAAGGACCTCCCCTACCTGCACCTAAACTGTATTCTGTGTAAACTTTCCTCTTATCTTTTGTGATCAGAAAGTTTGTTCCCTGACTTCCCTCCCTTGAGACATCTGGGAGGATGCACAAACATGTTGAGGGCTAGCACCTCCAAAGCAAGCAAGGGCATAGTACTTGTTTGATCTTAGTTAAATTTCTTACTAGACAACACATTGTCTTATTCGCCACATCAATAAACCCAAGTGTTATTCCCTCCACAAATATGTTTTTGGCATCCTATTCCTTTCAGTAAAAGTTGATTTGCTTGACTAACTTCTTGTTGGGTATCAATAGTGACGACCCAATATGGAACAAAGCCCATAAGGCTTCCGAGGCCTAATAACATTTCAGAGGGGTAAAACCCAACCATTCAAGGCGACCAACAATGAAACTGAATATGAAGCGCTTATCACTAGACTGCGACTCGCTAAAGGAACGAGTATAACGTCACTAAAGGCAAAAAGTAATTTAGAACTAATTGCCAACCATATCAATGGCAACTAGGAAGCTAATGAGGAAAAATGAGAAAGTACTTCGGCATTGCCAAAAAACTCATCGCCGAAATTCCAACTTTCGCGTTCGAGTCAATTCCTCGCCAAGACAACCAGCTAGAAGACTCCCTAAGCAAGCTAGCGTTCTGAGGAACAAGAATGCAGAAAATACACTTCCTGGAACAAGCACTATGCTCAGTCCTTGAAAGTCGAGCTGAAGTCTTTAATATTCAAAAGCTGGATAACTCCATTCCATAATTTTCTGAAAGAATGAACCCTGCTAGAAGAGGAACGTGGGGCTACAAAGATAAGTCGCCTAGCCGCAAACTATCTTCTCATAGATGGAGAACTCTATAGGCGAGGATACTTAACTCCCTATTAGTAATGCATCTCCCATCCTTAGACAGAAATAGTTTTGCGTGAAGCTCATGAAGCAGTTGTCGCATGCCATAAAGGTGCACGCTCTTTAATGTGCAAAATCATTAGACTATACTATTACTGGTCAACCTTGAGCAAAGACGCAACAGAATTAACAAAGAAGTGCGCAACTTGTCAACAGTTCGCACCAAGTTCTGGTCGACCACCAACATTGCTATCTCCAATGGCGGGCGCCTGACCTTTCGTCCAATGGGGAATATACATCTTGGGGCCCTTTCCCATAAGCACTGAGCAAAGAACCCACATTATCGTGGCGATAGACTATTTCTCAAAGTGGATAGAGGCGAAAGCATTGGCCTCTACAAACGGATTCCAAGTGATCAATTTTTTAAAGGTCAACATATTTTCACAATTTGGCGTCCCCAAGATACTCATAAGTGATAATGTTCCGCAATTCGTGGGGAACTAACTCAAATGGCTCTGTGAAGAGTACCATATTGATCACAAATTCAGCTCGATGCATCATCCCTAAACCAATGGACAGGCTCAAGGAACTAACAAAGTTGTCCTTGCAGGACTCAAGAAAAGAGTTCAAGCCTTAAAAGGAAACTGGGTAGATGAGTTGGACAACGTGTTGTGGGCTATCAGAACGACACTCAAAACAGCAACAGGGGAAACACCATTTAGTCTGGTGTACGGATCTAAAGCAGTGGCACCCGCCGAAATAGCGGCGCCTACCTATATGATCCTACATTTTGATGCTAAAGCTAATGACATCGAGCGACTTACAGACTTCGATCTCGCTGAAGAAAAGCGAAGGAAATCAGACAGCAGAAGTTAAAATGCGGTTGGCGACCGCTCTGTCATTCAATAGAAAAGTCAGGGCTTGCCAATTTTTCGTGGGGGAGATGGTTATGCGAAGGAATGAGTTCACAAATTTGGACAGCCACAACAAACTCTCAACCAAATGGGAAGGCTCATACAAAGTAGTAGAAATCGCCGCACCGAGTCATACCACTTGGATAACATAGAGGGTGTAAGGCTAACTCCTCCTTTCAATTCCGAACATTTATGGAGGTTTTATGCATAGCTTGTAATCAAAATTGTATGTCCATAAAACAAATAATTCCTTCTTATAAATCATTGTCACTCGAACCAAAACGAAACAAGCTCCAAAAGCATACAAACCATCAGGGTAACAGTCCCTCCTAAGATAAGACCTAACGCATACAAGCAGACAAACCAACCAAGGTAACATTCTCTTGAGTTAGGAAAAAATAGGATTGCGAAGAAACCTCAAAAGGTAACAGTTTCTCTCCCAAGAAGACCTAAAACGAGGGGAAAATGAACCACTAAGGTAACAGTTCCCCCCCCCCCCCCCCCAAACTAGGCGAAACAAGGACCTAAGCTAAATGGCGAACGAACCATCAAGGTAACAGTTCCCTTAAAGCCACGCAAACCAAAGACCTAAGCTAAAAGGCGAACGGACCATCAAGGTAACAATTCCCTTAAAGGTAGGCAAAACAAAGACCTAAACTAAAAGTCGAACGAACCATCAAGGTAACAGTTCCCTAAAAATTAGGCGATAGACCTGACACGAAAGGCGAACGAACCCATATCAAGAGTAACAGTTCCCTAAAATTAGGCAAAATAAAGATTGACACAAAAGGCGAACGAACCTATCTCACGGGTAATAGTTCTTTTAAGTTGGGCACAATGGAACAGACGAACTAACAAGGTAACAGTTATCTAAAGAATGAATCTAAGGTGAATCTTAGGTAACAGCTCCCACAATGGCGAGCGAATCTAAGGTGAATTCCTTTGAAAAGCGAAGTGGGCGAATGAATCTAAGGTAACAATTTTCTAAAAGGCGAGCGAATATAAGGTAACAGTTCCCTACAAATGGGTGAATGAATCTAAGGTAACAAATTCCTAAAAGGTGAGCGAGTCTTAGGTAATAGTTCCTCACAAACAAGCGAACGATTCCAAGGACCAAATTCCTAAAAGGCGAACAAATCCATCAAGGATAACAGTTTCCTTAAAGACATAATCCTTGGGTAACAGTTCCCTTAAGAAACTTAGCGAAGGGAACATACGAGCTAACAAAAGGCAACAATCCTTCCTGAGAAGCCTAAAGAAGCGAAAAGTACCTCTAAAGGGTAACTTTCCTCCTAAAATTCCAAGACCATTTGAATAAAAAGGCGAGACTATTCGACAAAGTCTAAAGCGAAGTTCAAAACAAAAATGGTAAAACTTCCTAAAGCTTTCAAATAAGATCGAGATCGGAAAACAACCAAACATACTTGAAATCAAACAAAAGTGAATGCTTACGAAATGAAAAGGCATCCATTATCTTCAAGAAAAATATATGAGTCAGCATTCAAAGGAAAAAATAATTAGAACAATCCTAAAACAAAAGAAAAATGAACAAACTCTCATTCATAAATGGGGGACAACATATAAAAGGAGGAAAAGCAAAAGCATAAGGAGTCCAAGTGACTTTGCGAGATTGTAATCCTTCTTAGCACAATAGGCTCCTTCAACTTGAAGCTATGCATAAACTCGGTCACCTAGGGGTCTGGAGCATTAAGGCCTGGGCTCATCAGGGGTTGCAGTCTCCTTCTCGGACTCGCCAACAACAACATGGGATCTTCCTTGGTGTAGTCTCTTTCAATGAAGTCTGGAAGAGACTTCACCTCCAGGAGAGAAAAATTGGGATCTATCCCCTGGATCTCATCGACCAAGACCTGGAGATATGCAGCTACCTCAGCTTTCATCACCTTCAAGGCGCAGTCGGCAAACTCCTCGGGCTTCTTAAAGTTCTGGACCACGCTTTGGGGGATGGGACAACCTTAAGCCTTAGCTCGAGCTGCTCCTTCTTAGCCCTGAAGGTATCCCTCTGAGCTCAAGACTCCCTAAGCTCGTCTTGATGGCGAGTGACCTCCGTCTCTAGCTGAGCTAAGTACTTGTCAGCTTCCTTGGTCCAAAGCTCAGCCCGAAGCCGGTCATTCTCGGTGAGCGCCACCGGATCCTCCCTCATCTTGATCGAGGCGAGCAACTCCTTGTCCCTCTCCGCGGACTCCCGCCGAGACTGCTCTACCAGCTCAGTGGACGCTGTAAACACCTGATTTTGGCTCGGGGTCAAATACCGTACGCAAGCAATCGAGCATGCAAGGATGAGCAATCCACACTCTTCCACACTCCTTCCACAAGTTGGCACGCTCCTTCCACAAGTTGGCACACTCCTTCCATGTGTTGGAGCATGTAAGAAGCATGCAAGGATGAGCATCACACACTCCTCCAATCAATTGAAGAGAACTCCTCCTATAAAGAGGAGAGTTATGATATGTAATAAGGGGGGATTCAAAGGAGAAAGATGGTGATCTTCATGTTCAAGAGAGAATGAGAGAAAAAAATGAGTGAAAAAAATACCAATAATTATCGGACTCGTTTTTTCGTACGGTATTTTAATCTCCCATGAGTTAGGTATATTTCTCTCATCTTCAATATCATATTTTTGTATTTTCTAAATGTGAAATAAAATTGAGAGTTTATATACATATATTATCTATTTATGTATAATATACTTGTTAATTTATATTATGTTTATGTAATATTATTATATCTATATGTATAATATATATTTATATTATGTTTATGTATTACTATTATATCTATATGTATAATATATATTTATATTATGTTTATGTATTACTATATATATTTATATTATGTTTATACTATTATATCTATATGTATAATATATATTTATATTATGTTTATGTATTACTATATATATTTATATTATGTCTATGTTATCTATCTATCTATATGTTTAATATAAATATATATATATATATTATGTATATGAAAAAAAAAAAAAAAATATTTCCAAAAATGACTTAGGTCATTCCCAAACTTTGATGAAGGTTACAACTCGGTCCTTGGACTCTCGGGTCATTTCTGGGACGTTCTCGAGTGTTATAAATCAAACCGGAAAAGTTTTGGGTCATTTGTGCAAATTGTTTTTTTTTCTTAATTCAGCTCTTTTAAAAAAAATACATTTTGATTTCTAAACTTTTCTAGACATTCCATGATTTCTCAAAATGTTACAAATAAGTCTAGAATAATTTTCGGGTTATTTGTGGAATTTTATCAAGTGTTACAAATAAATCTAGAATAGTTTAGGGTCAATTCTGTAATTTTAAAAAAATATTTTCAGTTTAGTTATAATATTTTCAAAAATTACATTTTTGATTCCTAAATTTTTCTGGACATTCCATGACTTTTAAAAATGTTACAAATAAGTCTAGAATAATTTTCGGGTTATTTTAGAACTTTACCAAGTGTTACAAATAAGTCCAGAATAGTTTAGGGTCATTTCTGCAATTTTCGAAAATATTTGTCCAATTCAGCTCAAATTTTTATAAATTGCATTTTGGTCCCTATATGTTTTTTTGGACATCCTATAACTTCTCAAAATTGGACAAATTAGTCTAACGAGCTTAAAATCTTCAAAAATCATTCATGCATGTTTTGACACGTTTAAAATGGCTCGAGAGTTAAACCATTTTTTTTCGAGCACGATTAACTTTAGTTCTCTCTTGTTTATTTGAAAATTTTAAAAAAAAAATGTTTGTACATGGTTTGTTTAATTTAAAGAAAATGCATGTAGTTCTTTTTTTGGGCCAAGCGTGATTAAAATGGGAAATTCGGGCAAAATTGAAAAAAAATTCAAAAGCAAATTAAAGTACCGAAAAGGTGGATTATAAGCTCGCGAGCTTTTAAGACGTAATCAAACCCCCGAACTCGATTCTCTGGACGTAGACCTTTCTAAGCCCTAGGATGTTAATTTCATGTACCCTAGGCAATTTTAGGATTCCGATTAGCCTTCAATTAATCGGTGGCGACTCTTTCAATTTTTTCGGTCCGGTTGATGACCCCGCTCGACCGGACCCTTCGCTCGCCAAGACCCGACATTTTCAAAAACGAAAATTTAAAAATATTTTCCAAAACGGGTCGGGAAAGTCGGATCCGACGTCCGACAATTTGGCGACTCTGCTGGGGACCTCTTTTAGAGGGTTTAGGCTTTGTCATGTTTGCTTTGCCATATTATATTTTGCCATATCCGTTTTGACCGTTTGCTCATGCTTGCAGTTTCAAATTTTGTCCAAAAGGCGATGTAATTGTAATAAAAAAAAAAATTTAAATTCTTGTTTTGCACACACCACGCTGGTTACCATTACCCGCTCGGACCTGGAGCACATTAAGAACTTAGGGAGTTTAGTAGGGGAATGCGCCCGGAGCGGTTTGGACCGCCGGCACGCACCCAAACAACTCAACTCGATGATCAGAATGGGCCCGTGATCCTCTTTAGGGGGTGAGGTTCCGCTGGTTCAGAGGACCTAGAAATTCCATCCATCTAGAACAAAAACTCCACACCGTGTTTAGTCTTTACCAGTTTTGTGTGTATTTTCATTTTTGGGCTCAACTAATGTAAATGAGAATTCAGCCCATGTATTTGGATATGAGATTGGCCCACAACCCATGAAGAAATTTGGCCCATGAAGAAGTTTGGCCCATTGATGTAAATGTGTTTTGTTTTGGCCTTAGATCATGACATGTATAGGATTGGGCCTTTTGTATTATATATTCCAGACTGTTGTAAATGTAATACGAGTCTTACTAATGAAGTTAAATTCTCGCACTTGCATTGCATTTTTCAAAAAAAAAATAATAATGTAAGTTCCGTTCATTCAATCTTGTATCCTTAAGACGTTTCACGCACCATCTTTGGTAAGGATGAAAAAAAAATCATTGCCCTCACATTAAGGTCATACAACCCCCTACGGTCGAAATTGCCCGAATATCGAAAGTCATGACAAAAGAGAATCAGAAATACGTGAACAAGAAGATTGACGAGGTTCACGTGCTCGTAAACTACAAAGTAAATTGGATTCTCCTTAACGCATTATCTGAATTTTGGAATATGGAAAACGCGTCTGCGTGATTAACAACAACGGAATACGTTCACAAATTCCATTCGACACCAGCAAGTCCGTCTTTCAACCCGGATGAGATAATCAGGGATAGACTCCAACAACCACCGTCATTCTAGCACCCTTTGGAAAAATGTGGGGGCAACGTTGCTAAGTTGAATGACACCCTTGAACAGTTCATACGAAGAACGAGGCAAATAAAAAGATTTTCAAAATACATGTCCTCGACCTTCGTTCGAACCAAGGAACAAGCAACAAATGCACTCAATGAGCTACGTCATTGTGTGAAACGTCTTAAGAACTAAACATCGATTGGCCAAATCCTTATAAAGTATTTTTGAAAAAACTTTTGCCATACATGCAATCAAAGTCTACGAATGGAATGAACGGAACATGCAGAATTTTTGAAATCAATCATGCATGATCAATTGTGTATTCATCCTTCTTACTATGGTATTTTGGATTTAGGTTTCCGGAAATCCATGCTACATTCGATGACTCCAGCACCTCAAAAACACGAGGAGAAATTCATCAAGCTGAAGCAAACCATGCACACCATGAGTTCCCGCACAGTGCAGTCAATCGTTGGCATGACCTCCTAGGTCGAGCGGATTTTTGCTTTTCTAAGCTCCTGGCGGTCGTGACTACCACAGTATCCCCGACCTCGTCTTCCCGAGGAACACTGCTGTCGTGGCACCTCATCAATCCATGTCAGACACTTTTGTCATCCTGACGAAGCTCCACCTCCCACATATGGCCATCTTGACCAAGGTCCACCTCCCACATATGACCACTACACATGGAAGGAAAAAGACACTTTAGGACTCGATTTTCGTCCTAATTTCAAAGATTATGAAGTCGTCTGGAGGAAACGTTTAGACGAAAGTTCAGGGACATTGTTGTTTCCTCTCCTCGCCGTTTCATTACCAGGCCCACCACAAGTGATCTAACCTGATGACGTTGATGCTCACAAGGGTTTGTCGGGTTTATTTTCAACTGGTATCACCATTGGAGCTCTGCTCGATGAAGCTCCCTCATGCATTTTTGATCGTCCACTCGTTAGTGGGGCACCCTTGCCGAATCTGACTCTATACATCACAGAGAAGGATCCGTTGACCTAAATGACATTGCAATTTGGAACATAAAATCAAGCAGATACCAAATTGTATCAATTTCAGAATGCAGTGAGTGATGAGTATAATCAAGAAAAAGATGATTTACTACGAGAAAACCTGTTACCTGAGGTAAAATCGGCTTATGCAACTATCCGATCAAGAAAAGGATTGGAGACAAGTAATGGGCACCACAGCAAGGAGGGACGCCGAGGTTCTCATCGTCAGAATTGAGTCTGTCTTCTATGTTACACCTCGTTCAGAGGAAGTGGTAATCATAGTTAAACTGACCCACGCCACCAGACCACATTCGACCACCGGAAAAGGGAAGGTTGTTTTACAAAGTAAAGGAGATGAGAAAAACAACTCCATTTTGTTTGATCGAGCTAAAGCATAGGCGACTTAAATAGAGATGAAAAGACGTCATTGTTGGCACGGGGAAGACGCCATCAAGATGTCCTTGTTGACCCGGGACAGACGTCGTTGTTGACCCCTGCAGAAGAGTCGCCATTGTTGACACGGGGAAGACGTCGTTGTTGACTCCTGCATAAGAGTCACCATTGTTGAAACGGGACAAGCGCCGTTGTTGACTCCTGCATAGGAGATTCCATTGTTGACGCTCGTCGTTGTTCACAACAGGGGAGACGTCATTGTCGATGCAGAGAGATGCCATTGTTGGCAGCGTCGATCGGAAAGGCTTGAAATGTAGCCACTACGGAAAGTTCATCACAGCAAGGCGAAGTACTTCCAACTGATCGGATTCCCTGAAGGGTGGATAAACCTATGGAGGGACAACACCATCGACGCCAACAACGTCGTCACCACGGGGATGAAAGCTGCGAAGAAGAGAAGCAAACCAACAACCATCTTGTGCTCTTATTTGCGTCTTTGCGTTAAAAAAATTGGCAACGGTCGCACCCATGAGTAAAATTTCTCCGGAAAACAAAAAAACTTCCAATGGAGATCAAAATCAAAGAAATTTCAGCCTATTGTTGTACAATCGAAGAATCATACAGTCAACCATGACTAACTGATATAAAAAAGAAATCTGGCATGCGGAGTTCCCAGAGAACGCCACAAGAAAATGTATGAATGGGCATGCGAGGAATGACTTGCAATTAATTTCCCAGTGGCCCGACTATACCCATTTGAGATGCGTGAATGCTAAAGAAGCTGAAGATCTAATGGAAGAAATTTATGAAGGTTGTTGCAGCCCACACATGAACGTGCAAGACTTGGGTACTTTGGGTTCACCATGATGGCTGACTGTATAAAACATGCCCAACAATATCACATTTGTCAAGTATACGCGGACCAAATCCACGCGTCACTGCACGAGCTCTATTCCAGAAATTCCCCACGGGCTTTCAAAACGTGAGGCATCGATGTAATCAACATGATTTTCCCAAAGGCATCCAACGGTCATCGATTCATATTGATTACAATCGATTACTTCACCAGGAGTATAGGTTATTACCCTGGCGTCAATAACGACAAATGCCATTGAATTTTTCATCAGCAAGGACATCGTCGTGTGTCATGGGATGCCGAAGTCAATCATCACCGGCAATGCCACAAAACTAAATTGGTCAATGAGTTGTGATCAAGCATAAAAATTCATCTCCATATCACCCACAAATGAATGGCGTAGTGGAAGCATCAATTGAAGGACTGACATGATAAGCTGTCTTGGGCACTCATGGCATACATGACCTCAATACAGGCACCAACAGGGGCAACCCCATTCTCCCTTGTTTACGGGATCGAAGCTGTGTTGCCAATTGAAGTAGAATTCTCGCCAGCTAGGATCCTCGCCGAGGCAGAGAAGGACGAGTCAGAGTAGGCGAAATGCAGATACTTGCAATTGAACATCATGACAAAAGGAAGCTCATCGCGCAGTGCCACGGGCATTTGTACCAGCAGCGCATGACTCGTGCATTTAACAGGAAAGTCAGTCCAAGAGAATTACAAGCAGGCAATCTAATTCTCAGGAAAATAAATAAATTTCGAGTCAATCCAGACTCTCGGGGCAAGTTCATGCCTAAATATGAAAGACCTTATGTCGTCAAAGAGGTTTTCAGTGAAGGAGCCATGATCGTCACCGACATAGACAACCAAGAACTCCCCAGTCCAATCAAAATGGACGCAGTTAGAACATCCTATTCTTAAGGAGTTCGTAACCATAAAGCGAACCTCCAAAAGTGAGAGAAAATTCCCGCTAAATCGAAAACCCGAAAGGGCGGTTTAGGCAAAATTTAGGGAAGAGGGGCATGATTGAAAATCCTCAAAAGGACAATCATGGCAAAATGAGAGGATTCAAATCCCTGCTAGGTTGAAAACTCGAAAGGCCAACCTAGGCAAAAATGAAGGGAACCCAGAGGTGCGGTAAAAAAAAAATACCGTAGCAAAATGATTGAAAAAATGAGAGATAAAAAAAAATATCCTTCAAGTCAATCAAGACTCTCGGGGCAAGTTTGTACCTAAATTTGAAGGGATTGATGTCATCAAGAGATTTTCAGTGGGGGAGCTATGATCATCACTGACATGGACAACAGAGATCTCCCCAATCCAATCAATGTGGATGCAGGAAAAAAACTCGTAATCAGAAAGCGAGCCTCCAAAAAATGAGAGAAATTCCCGCTAAATCGAAAACCTGAAAGGGCGGTTTAGGCAAAATTTAGGGAAGAGGGGCATGATTAAAAATCCCTAAAAATGGTGATCATGGCAAAAGGAAAGGAATCAAATCCCTGCTAGGTTGAAAACCCAAAAGGGCGACCTAGGCAAAAATTAAGGGAATCGAGAGGTGCGGTAAAAAAAAATACCGTAGCAAAAGGAAAGAAAATCAAGAGATAAAAAAATAAAATAAAAAATGCTCAAAAGTGGACGACAATGTTTCCTACAGTAGCAATAAAAAGAAGTTGTGATCTGCATTGAGTTGCCTCGACAACTTGTATGGATACACCTTTTGAACAAAGCATGAATGACATTAGGGAACTCCATCAAGAAGGACTCCAAAGCCGATTAATGAGAAAACAGACGGAGAAGTTCGCACAAACAGTCAGACATCTCGAGAAGGGTTTTTACCTCCAAAGTGAATTACAAGCTAATGAGCGGGGGCCTTGAGGTGCTCAACCTCCGCGAGTCATCATCAACAATCGGGACTTGTAGATTTCCAACTTCCGAGAGTTACAAACCGACGAACGAAGCGTTTAGGTGCTCAACCTCCGCGAGTCATCCCCAACGATCAGAACCTATAGATGTCCAGCTTTTGAAAGTTACAAGCCGACGAACGGGGCCTTGAGGTTCTCAACCTTCGCGAGTCATCATCAACAATCGGGACTTGTAGTTATCCAACTTCCGAGAGATACAAGCCGACGAACGGAGCGTTTAGGTGCTCAACCTCCGCGAGTCATCCCCAATGATCAGAAACTGTAGATGTCCAGCTTCTGAAAGTTACAAGCCGACGAACGGGGCCTTGAGGTGCTCAACCCCTGTATGTCACCCTCAACAAAGCTTCTGGAAAAAAAAAATCATCGACGACCAAGACCTGTAGTTATCCAGCTTCTTGGAGTCACAAGAAAAAAAAACGAGCGAAGCCTTTAGGTGTTCAGCCTTCGCAAGTCTCATTGACAACCAGGACCTGTAGTTATCTAGCTTCTGGAAAAAAAAAAAAAAAAAAACGACGAGCGGAGCCTTTAGGTGTTCAGCCTTGGCAAGTCATCTCGACAACCAGGACCTGTAGTTATCCAGCTTCTGAAAAAAAAAAAACACGACGAGTGGAGCCTTTAGGTGTTCAGCCTCCGTAAGTCATCCCTAGTGAAGTCGCAAAAAAAAAAAAAAAAAAAACTAGCGGAGCCTTTAAGTGTTCAACCTCCGCAAGTCATCTCCAACAAGTCACAAGCCGGCGAGCGAAGTCTTTAGGTGTTCAGCCTCCGCAAGTCATCCCCAACGAGTCACAAGCCGACAAACGGAGCCTTTAGGTGTTCAACCTCCGCAAGTCATCCTCGACGACCAGGACCTGTAGGTGTCCAGCTTCTGGGAGTCACAAGCAAATGAGCGTTTAGACGCTCAGTCTCTGCAAATCATCGACAACGATCGGGTCCTATAGGTGTCTAGCTTCCGAAAGTTGTGTGACGATGTTTGTCTACTATGTAAATAATGAATAAAGAGGAGCCAAAATCAGTTGTTTGTCTTTGAACACACACTCATGAGATCACTCCCATGAGTATGTGTTCAAAGAGGGGCAACTGTAAACACCTGATTTTGGCTCGGGGTCAAATACCGTACGCAAGCAATCGAGCATGCAAGGATGAGCAATCCACACTCTTCCACACTCCTTCCACAAGTTGGCACACTCCTTCCACAAGTTGGCACACTCCTTCCACAAGTTGGCACACTCCTTCCATGTGTTGGAGCATGTAAGAAGCATGCAAGGATGAGCATCACACACTCCTCCAATCAATTGAAGAGAACTCCTCCTATAAATAGGAGAGTTATGATATGTAATAAGGGGGGATTCAAAGGAGAAAGATGGTGATCTTCATGTTCAAGAGAGAATGAGAGAAAAAAATGAGTGAAAAAAATACTGATAATTATCGGACTCGTTTTTTCGTACGGTATTTTAATCTCCCATGAGTTAGGTATATTTCTCTCATCTTCAATATCATATTTTTGTATTTTCTAAATGTGAAATAAAATTGAGAGTTTATATACATATATTATCTATTTATGTATAATATACTTGTTAATTTATATTATGTTTACGTAATATTATTATATCTATATGTATAATATATATTTATATTATGTTTATGTATTACTATTATATCTATATGTATAATATATATTTATATTATGTTTATGTATTACTATATATATTTATATAATGTTTATACTATTATATCTATATGTATAATATATATTTATATTATGTTTATGTATTACTATATATATTTATATTATGTCTATGTTATCTATCTATCTATATGTTTAATATAAATATATATATATATATTATGTATATGTAAAAAAAAAAAAAAAAAAAAATCCAAAAATGACTTAGGTCATTCCCAAACTTTGATGAAGGTTACAACTCGGTCCTTGGACTCTCGGGTCATTTCTGGGACGTTATCGAGTGTTATAAATCAAACCGGAAAAGTTTTGGGTCATTTGTGCAAATTGTTTTTTTTTTCTTAATTCAGCTCTTTTAAAAAAAAATACATTTTGATTTCTAAACTTTTCTAGACATTCCATGATTTCTCAAAATGTTACAAATAAGTCTAGAATAATTTTCGGGTTATTTTTGGAATTTTATCAAGTGTTACAAATAAATCTAGAATAGTTTAGGGTCAATTCTGTAATTTTAAAAAAATATTTTCAGTTTAGTTATAATATTTTCAAAAATTACATTTTTGATTCCTAAATTTTTCTGGACATTCCATGACTTTTAAAAATGTTACAAATAAGTCTAGAATAATTTTCGGGTTATTTTAGAACTTTACCAAGTGTTACAAATAAGTCCAGAATAGTTTAGGGTCATTTCTGCAATTTTCGAAAATATTTGTCCAATTCAGCTCAAATTTTTATAAATTGCATTTTGGTCCCTATATGTTTTTTTGGACATCCTATAACTTCTCAAAATTGGACAAATTAGTCTAACGAGCTTAAAATCTTCAAAAATCATTCATGCATGTTTTGACACGTTTAAAATGGCTCGAGAGTTAAACCATTTTTTTTCGAGCACGATTAACTTTAGTTCTCTCTTGTTTATTTGAAAATTTTTAAAAAAAAATGTTTGTACATGGTTTGTTTAATTTAAAGAAAATGCATGTAGTTCTTTTTTTGGGCCAAGCGTGATTAAAATGGGAAATTCGGGCAAAATTGAAAAAAAAATTCAAAAGCAAATTAAAGTACCGAAAGGGCGGATTATAAGCTCGCGAGCTTTTAAGACGTAATCAAACCCCCGAACTCGATTCTCTGGACGTAGACATTTCTAAGCCCTAGGATGTTAATTTCATGTACCCTAGGCAATTTTAGGATTCCGATTAGCCTTCAATTAATCGGTGGCGACTCTTTCAATTTTTTCGGTCCGGTTGATGACCCCGCTCGACCGGACCCTTCGCTCGCCAAGACCCGACATTTTCAAAAACGAAAATTTAAAAATATTTTCCAAAACGGGTCGGGAAAGTCAGATACGACGTCCGACAGACGCCTCTGCCCTCCGTTTCAGCTCCTCCATGTCCTCAGGTGTATATCCCAAACTGTGGAACTGCTCCAGCTCAATAAGTAGATCAACTTGCTTATCAGCGAGCTCCCCTACAATCCGCCTGATCACCGCCTCTTCGCGGACGAGCTGACAGCAGGAAAAAAGGGTCAAGTTAAAAGAGAGTAAGGAGTTCAAAAAGAGGAAGCAATAAAAAGAAAAAATGGAAGTCTATAAAAGAGCAAGGATGATAAAGAATTTACGAGAGCAAGACGCTCAAAATGCGTCCTCATCACGACCTCGATGTCGTTCAAGTCATAAAGGACCTCCCCCATTCCTGAGGAGGAAGAATCCCATTCAGCATATGCATGTAGAGGGCTGGGTTACCCCACAACATTGTCTTGTCTGAAATCTCCACCTTCTGGAGATTAAGGCAAGGGGCCAAAAGACCCTTAGATCCGCCCCCTTTGGCGGCTGTTAAAGGGCCACCAAAGGGCAGTACTCCCCCATAGAAGGTAGTCTTCAAAGAAGTGTACATCGTGGAGCCCCAGGTCAGGACCCTCTTCCGAGCCCCAGCTCCACTGGAGGGGTTGGGAGCAGCATGATCGATCGCGGGGAAATTAACTTGCCCGGGGCAGTAACCTCTCTCTGGGGAGGAGAAGCATGGCCTCTGAGACTGACACGGACTGTTAAATGTCCGCCATCCTAAACATGGCCTCTGAAGTCTCCGCAACCGAGTGGACCGAACAAAATCCTGACTGCTTGTGACATTGGAACAAGTCATCAATGGTGTCCCTGTCACTCGCCGACAGCTCGCCAAAGCTCGGGGGAATATCCCGCTCCGACTGATAACGGTCTCAAGGCACACCATCCTTATAGAAGAAATAGTACTTCTTGTAATTTGAGTTGGTGGCTCGGAAGTCGTCCACCAGTAAAAAGTGAACATTCCAATTCCATGCCTGACTCCTCCATTCTTCAAACTTCGGCCAACGATTTTGGAAGTGATGAAGGTGATTAGCCCCGACAGCCAACCTGTAGAAACACCGGAAAGATAAAGTGAATACGTCCATCTCTGACGTAAACACATAAACTTAAACTCAACCCACATTTGGATGGCGTTGGACGCCAGTTGCGTGGGACCTATCCCATAGTAGCAACACAGAGCCTTCAAATCTTCACAAAGAGGATAAGCAAACCAATATCAATCTGGGTCGCATAGAGGTAAACCTATCATTTTTGCGGTTAATGCTGCTGCTTTAGACCCGGATACCTAGGTGTATATGCTTCTCCTAAACCCGTCAAGGTAGCCACAACCTTGAACAAAGACGACCTCAGTTCATTGGGCTTAATATCTAAGAAAACATCATGACAATGCAAAAACAATACCAAAATAGCAAAAAAGAGGAAGTTTTACCGCTTAAAGGGAAAATAAAGAGACAAAAAACTACATGTCGGAGAAAAGGCTAGAACATTGGTATCAAACACTTACACAGGTTGGTTTCGGCACATAGGCCCTCCAGTCCTGCACCGGAGTGGAAAAATCCCTAATAACAAGAGGGGCATTGGAAGCCCTAGAAGCAACCTTCTTCCCAAACGAAAAATGGGTCAGAGAATGTTTAGAGGATGAACCCTTGCTGGAAGTTTGATTCTTGTTGCCATCCATGATTGTAAAAGAAGTTTTTTTTTACTGTGGATGAAAATACTTTAAAGAAAAATTTGAACAGAGGATGAAAGCACAAAAAGGGGGCAGAAAAACACTTGAACTCTCAGAATGAGAAAACTTGGACGCGTAAAGTGCTAAGTGACAAATGTTGGTGTTTTATAGCTAAATTTGGGAAAACCGAACGATTGTCTTCACGAAAATCAGACAATGATTACACTCCTTTGGGGTAAAATCGAAGCAACGTCAGAACCTAAAAGGTTACATCGGGAAGAGAAATGGTTGAAACAGTACAAAAAGTTGTGATCCTATCCCCTATTACAGTAGTCAAAGAGACGTGCATGCATCAGACATCCTTTCTACTTATCGTCTACGAATAGTGCATTCATTAAATGCTCAAAACCCTACGAATAAAATTGCTCACCAAAGATCTCAAGCAAGCCTCTCCTAAGATCCTAGCAACGGTAACGTTTGCCAAAATAGTAGTGAATGAGCATCCACAAACTCTGGCAACCAAAGTCTTCGCCCAAGAAGGTAAAGAATCAACATTCCAAAACCCTAGAAACCAAAACTGTTCGCCAAAAGATACGGAGCATCAAAAGACACAAACATTAAGCAAGACATCAAATGTCCAATCGAGAAGTCCCTATCTCAAACTCTTCCTCACTAGATCAAGCGACCGAAGAAACTTCACTCAAGCTTCGGGGGCAAATGTTGGGTATCGATAGTGACGACCCAATACAGAACAAAGCTCATCAGGCTTCTGAGGCCGAATAGCATTTCAGAAGGGTAAAACCCAAACCATTCAAGACTGGGTTGGCTGACACTAAGGGTAAGCTGGAACCCATAAAGCGGTACAGTGTGAACTCAGAGTTAAGGTGGTCACTAAAGACCAAGGTCAAAGCCTCCCACTGGTCACCATGGGAGCGCTCGCCAAGAGAGTCGCACCTCTCAACTCTGGTCCCACAACCAACACCGAATATACATCCATGATGTTTCGCATATCTCAAGCACATATTCTACAAAGATCACATACGGCAACTGCAATATTACGTGATAACTGTAATATTTGTTATCCTTATCTGCAACAACACAATATTTACAGATATATTCGGTTACCAAAAATGGTTTGGTCTTCCATGCCTATAAATACTTCTGCTTTACATATATTACTTTACATTCTGAGTTCATATAAAAAAAAATATACTCATTTAAGCATCGAAGTGGGACCCAGAGGAACCCCTTCTCATGTGTTGCCCTTCTTGCAAGTTCATTGGAGCTCTGGCGAAGGCTTGCGGTCATCAACCAATCGACATCCAAATCACTACCGAATCAGCATCTAGTTAGCATCTGTGAAATCCAGTCCCAACACTTCTCAAACACTTCCCTAGTTGCCTTGACATCCAAGGGTTGGTCTTCCTAGAACCCTAAGATAGATGAAAGGTAATCAGGAATTACATACCCTAATGCCAGGTATGCATCTGATACTGCTAATTCTCCACCGTAATACACGAAACCAGGGTGGTCAGCAACAGATTCATGCTCGACTCGAAATGCACCAAACTGAAATTTCAACTTAGACCCACCTACAACTACAACAATGTTGACATCTAATTGAGGAGCTTGGATTATAGCACCAGATATCGGAGTCTCGAGAACCTGCTCCTAACTCCTTGCATAATGATTAACGTCTGTGGATGTTCCTCCCATATCAAACCCAATCAACGACTTCTCAATCTCGAGTCTGAAAAGGGTTTGAGAATACCCAACAATTCCACCCGCAGGACCTGAGCGAATAACCTTGTGCCCAAAAAATTGACTCTCAAAGGAAACCCTTCATCTGATTGCATAAACAACACATTCAACTTTTCTACGCCATCAAATCGAGAAATGAAGCTCCAAAAATATTATTTGATCACATGGGTTAAATTTGCATCCACAATAGCAGTTAGGCCCCGAGAAACAACTCGTACCATAAGGAGTCAATGTTCAGGATAACAATACATGACTAAACCCAAACTTTAGAGCTAACTTCTCAACAACTATCTCACGCTGTGATAAAGTGTACAGATGCATTAATATCACAACTATCTAGCAAACTTTTAAAGACATAGTCAAAATGTATTCATTATCTGGCTTAAATATTTTGATTAGCTCACCAGTTGGGCACCAATGTTGCGACAAATGCCTTTATTGAGAGAGAAATGGCAAAAACAAATTGTTAGGTATGGTAACAATGGAGATTCAAGGAATAGTCGGTGCGGTCGAGACTTATCACGAGGACAATTTCCTTAGAGTGATATTGCCCCCACTCGTTGGAGTTTGCTAACGGACTTATGTGGCAAGTCACTCCCATGATACAATGACTGCTTGAAGATTTTTAATAACAATTTCAAAATCTCTATCTTGAACTCTCGAAGAAACTCTTAAGATATAATGAGAACGCTAATGAGGAGAACACTTTCTTATTCTTTTAAGGAAGAAGAATGTTGATGATTTTTGGAAGATTTGATTGTCTTGTATGCAATCCAATTTATAGGCAATATGACACCCTTTGGTGTCATATTGCCTTGTATGCAATCCTATCTAATGGTCACAACCCAAAAAAATGAAGCATCACATCCCTAAGTAAAACAATGCATCTAAATAGTTCTGCTCATATTGGTCTCCACCATATATATGTATATATATATTTTATTACAATCTATTTAACAATCCCCCGCTTAGATAGTAACATACATATCCATTAAATCTGATAGTTCAAACATACATGAAGGTATCTTTCAATTTAAATCTTTAATTAGTGTAAACATTTCAAAGTTTCAACGAAGCCAGTAGTGACCAAGGTTTAAACCAAGACTTCTTATGTCAAAACTGGAAATATCACACATATGAGCTATCCAGTTTCAGTGAGAAGTTCATATCACAATTAGCACTTCTACTACCATGTGCTCGATCCTGGTTTTCTTGAACAATTTACAACAAACACCTCCAATTCGTTGCTAGAAACGACACCACTTCTATTGTTCATATATGTGAAGTTCCTTATGTGTCCCTGTTACTTAGACACTCCATATAATTAATATTTGAACTTCATTAAAGAGTAATTAAATCATCCTTTCTACGTAACATATAGTACTATATCGATTTTTTACTAAATTCAATCATACAATAACTTGTTGTTACCCATCAAACTTTAAGTTTAGTATCAACTAGCTTAAAGTCGGGTTGCCATTACCTGTGACTTTGTTAAGGGGTTTTAGTTCCATTCCGCGATTTTAGTGAATTTCACTAAATCTCTCGAGAGACCTTTTGTTAGGGGATCAACTAAATTATTGCTTGATCATACAAACACAATTGTAATTAGTCCATCATGAATCATTTGTTTCACATATTCATGTCACAAACTTATATGTCTTGATTTATCATTATAAAGTTTGTTGTATGCTCAAGACATAGTTGCTTGACTATCACAATATAAAGAAGGGAAAAGTCTGAAAATGATCAAATATATTTGCACAAAACTTTAGTTGAATCAACATATTTTTTGTGATGGTTAATGGTTGAACATGTTTGAAAACGATTGTAATTAGTACTTCCGTTAATTCTCTGTTAAAAAATATAGTTAAATATTTTTCATAATTGCAAAATTAACTGAATATTTTTCTAAATGTTACAACTAAACCCTACAAACTTACACTAATGTTAAAAATAACTCTCGACTCGATTCGAGTCACACCGCGGGTCCCTAGCCAGGATCCAAACCTAGACCAGGTCATCCAATTGACCCTGGTATGGGCTCTGACCCAGATCAGAGGACCCCTGATTGAGGCTCACTTGGAGAGCCAATAAGTATGGACCAGGTTCGGTTCAAATCGATTGGGGCTCCAATTGAGCCCCAATAGAGGGTCCTATGGTATAGGTCTGAACCCAGACCAGATCCCCCAAGGATTGACATCCTGGTCTAGCTCGAACCTAGACCATAGGACCCCGTATTTGAGCTCTAATTGAGCCCCAATTGGGTCCTCTTGTCTGGATTCGCGCTCAGACCAGTTCACCCAACCTTGGGGACCTGGTCGGGGATCAAACCCCCGATTAGAGCTCAATTGTAGCTCGATCGATTTAAATCGAACTTGGTCCAGGCTGATTGGAGGTACAATTGAACCCCAATCAAGGGTCCTCTGATCTAGGCATGATTCCAGACCAGGTCCTTAAGGCTGGATGACATGATCTGAGTTCGAACCTTGGCTAAGGGACCCCTAGTGTGACTCGAATCGAATCGGGACTTATTTGTAACATTAGTGTAAGTTTGTAGGGTTTAGTTGGAATATTTAGAAAAATATTCGATTAAATTTACAAATATGAAAAATATTTAACAAAGAAATAACAGAAGTACACGAATTACTAGAGTTGTCAATTTGGGGCAACCCGACCCGCCGCACTATCCGGGTCAAGCCGGACCCGGACCACCTTGCTTCAGGTTTTGTTACCCGAACCCGACCTTGCGGATTGGCAGGTCGACCCACCTGACCCGCCGTGGAGAAACAGCTGAGCAGAGACAACATCAATCATTCGGTCGGTGCCTTCCACTTCGTTGATCTGCATGGACATATAAATGCTAAATGCTTCTGCATGGACATATAAATGCTAAATGCTTCCCTGCATGCATGTTCGCCAGTGCGGTCTAATCTTCCGTAGGATATTCAAAAAACAATCATTTCATTACCTTATTATATAATATAATATATAAACTGTAATTAATTATAAACAAGTACTATTCCGACATGATTCTTGATCATGGCTTTTTATAGTAAATAAATACGAAAAATTAACTGACGTATATTATTATGTACAAAATATATGCTTACTTAGTATGTTATAAAAAATATCAAGAATAAAATGCTACCTCATATAAATAAATAGAAAATCAACCCACGAAGAGAGAAATCATGTGACGACCATAATGAAGAATCGAACTTTTTCAAAAAGTAGATATATTTGGAAAAGTATTTGAAAAAGTATACCTCGAAAAAAAAAAAATAGCAAACTATGTATACGCGCACCCCGGGGTCGCGCCTATTGGACCTAAAAATTTATCCTACGTAGATAATTGATTTACGACCTAAATGGCGTTAACCGTGTTGAGTTTGGAGTTACATGGTCCGAGTTATAATTTTTTAAGTACAATTTTCATACCTCAACTTACGGCATGCCGTACAGGCAATCCGTAAATCCAAATTTAATATTTTTTGCATCATTTGAATCGCAATTAAAATATCTACTTACTATAATTTTTTTAAATTTTTTTGAATAGATATATAATTTTATATTTAATTAAACATCGAGTCGTCATCATTGAAAAATTTGAAAAAAAAAAAACTATTTGGTATAGGCGCCCCCTGGGGTGCGCCTATGTCCAATAGGCGCGACTCCGGGGTGCGCGTATACATAGTTTGCTAAAAAATAAATTTCGAGGTATACTTTTTCAAATACTTTTCCTAATATGTCTACTTTTTGAAAAAGATATGAAGAATCATGTTCCATTAAATCCTCATGAGTGTATATTGACCCGACGACTCTTAGAAGATCAATTGGAGTGAATTGTAGTGGGTAGATTGATATATATATATAGAATATGATATTATAAAAAATCAATAATATATATTTAGTTAGTTAATATTTTTTTTATAATTTAATAAAAAAAATTATAAAAACAAATCCTCAAAATAGTTAGATTTGATCAAACCATTATAAATTATCCATCCATTTAAAATTTATTAATATATCCATACGGAAAAGAAAAAAACACATAAATTTTGTTGTTGGTTCATACAATTAATGTGGATGGCAAATCAGAATGATTTATTTCATTTGTAATGTCTCGTGACGTTGGGTCATGCGTTGAGGTTTAGGGTTAGTGTTTTTTTTTTATCATGGGTTCAGATCATACAGGTCAATCCGAAAATGACTTGCCGCACCTATTTTGTGACTCGAACCTGGGTCATTTTCGGATTGGATCATATTTTGACAGGTCTGCCAATTACATCGTTTTCAAACATGTTGGACCATTCAAAACATTTTGTGCAAACATGTTGAACCATTTTCAGACTTTTCCCTAAAAAAACTGTCGACATTGGTTTTGAGTATAAGTTAATATCAAGAAGCAAATTCGAAGTCATTCAACTTCTTTTCCTGCTGCAACTAAAGCTATGAACTCAAACTCCATTGTGGAATGTTAAATATACAATTGCTTTTTAGAAGCCCAAGAGATTGCTGCTCCTCCAAGAGTAAAAAGCCATCCAGAGATGTAGACATATTCATTACAAGAATCTGTGGCAACAGAGACGGGTTTTTCCTGTTGACGCTAACAGTTGTAGTTATATATATATATATATATATATATATATATATATATATATATTGTGTCAGCAATAGCCATTAGTCTTTATTATGCACAATATGTTTTCTACCATTATAAGCTCTTTTTAGTGTTAATTTTTGTCATAACTTTATTTTTTAGATGGAGGAATGTGTAATGTTGACCAACACTTGATGTTAAATGACTCCATCAGTAGCAAATAACTTTTTCGTTGTAAATGTACATATTCAATTGCGAAATATTTTGTCGTAAATATAGTTATTACAACAACAGATGTATGTTGCAACTAATAAATTTTGTCATCGTTAAAACATAAGTACCGGGAAAACATAAGTACACTCTGGCACTTGTTATGTTGAATGTAAAAGAAAATCTCTTCCAGATAAATCACTAGAAGGAAAGAATGAGTTAGCAATAACCTGTTTAATATGCAGCGGTATTTCACCCATTGCAGAACGAATTGCTGCTAATTCTGCTTCAGAATCAGCTATTGCTTGCCGTAGTTATTCGCAACAAGATCTAACCTAAATGTAAAAGTGTGTTCTTTTACGGTGAATGTACGCCAAAATTGGGTCTTTTATGAATTCGCAACAAGATCTAACCTAAACCTAAACCTCGATTCGCCACGACCAAGGATGACGCCTCCTTCTCCATTCGCTGTCGACCCCTCCGACGAAGCTCCAAGAATTCGACCCTATCCTCCACGGAAACGATATTCTTCTTTCTCTCTTTGATCTTCCACTTAAACAGAGGAGTGTCCGGTATGCTACCTCGTTTCTCCGACGGAGTTGATGTCTTCGCTAGGCGGGTCTTCTGGCGGAGGGAGTTTGATGGAGCTCTTGAGTGGTGGGTGAGTAGATTATAAGCTATGGGTTTGTGGGTGGAGTGTGCCGTCAAGATGGTGAGTGAGAGGGCTACGTTAGGTTTTTGTGGATTTTGTTTAGTTTTTTACCTTTTTTCTTTTTAATTTATGGTGGTTCAACCAGTTTATTAGCGAATCAATAGATTTAACGACGACAATACTGCATTGTTACTAAATAATGTATTTTAGTGGCGACAAATTGAAAATTGTGACGGCTAGAAATCGATGTTGTTTATATACAATTTACAACCAGTACATTGGACACTAAACATATGTTTTTACAGTAATACTAAGGTATGTTACTAATTATCTGAATTACTGTCGATAGTGGTTTGACATTAAAAAAATTCGAGTTAAACTATTCTACGACGGAGAAAATCCACACTAAACATGAGTTTTAGCTGTGACAAATTATTTGACACTAAATATGTTGTATAACTACGACATTAAATGTCGACACAAAATATATTTTGTAGTGGTAATATTTAGTGACAACGAATTTGATCTGTGACAGTAGACTAACATTCTACTAGTGAGATGTAGACATATTCATTACAAGAATCTGTGGCAACAGAGACGGGTTTTTCCTGTTGACGCTAACAGTTGTAGTTATATATATATATATATATATATATTGTGTCAGCAATAGCCATTAGTCTTTATTATGCACAATATGTTTTCTACCATTATAAGCTCTTTTTAGTGTTAATTTTTGTCATAACTTTATTTTTTAGATGGAGGAATGTGTAATGTTGATCAACACTTGATGTTAAATGACTCCATCAGTAGCAAATAACTTTTTCGTTGTAAATGTACATATTCAATTGCGAAATATTTTGTCGTAAATATAGCTATTACAACAACAGATGTATGTTGCAACTAATAAATTTTGTCATCGTTAAAACATAAGTACCGGGAAAAATGTAAGAATAGGTTTGCGTGTTAATATATTGTCGACATTAGTATAGTCATTTAGTAATAAATTCAATTATTTTTGTAAAATAGTTTATTTAGTGGCGACTACTGTACGTTATTTCACTTCACGTTATTTTCATTTCACTTCACCCTCATCCTATCGTCTCAGTAACTGGAGCTGGAACCGGAGCTGGAGTACGCAACAACAAAGCTAGAACCGGAGCTGGAGTACGCACCAACAGAGTTGGAACCGAAGCTGGAGTACAAGAGCACCGATTCAACTTTCTCGTTAGGCTTCGAGGGTTTGGGGCTGGGAGCAACCGCTGAGGCAGCGAGGCTACGTCGATTCCCCGTTGTCAACCACAAAAGCAGCTGCCGACGAGGATCATGAGATGGAAGTTTCAGATGGGTAAGGTTGCATGTTTGATTTCTATTGCTTCATGATAAATTCCAGTAACTATGGTTGGTCGGGAAAGTAGTATCCAAAAAGAATAAAAAAAATTGCATTTAATTTGGTTAATTTTAATTTATGCTCATCCGCCATTAGTTGTTCCGCTAAATTGATGAAAGAAGACAAACGAGATAATCACGACCGTCCTTATTCTTCTGTTGTTTGATGTTGATTCTGTTTGTTTTGGTATCTTACCAAATCTTTTTGGAGATGGGTAAGTTTTTTTTTTTTATTGTTATGTATAACTATAATATACCCTTGCATTGGCTTATTACTGGTTTATTTTTCTTTACATGGTATGATTCCGTTCTCAATGTTCGACAACTCACAATTAACTCTTGTATTTCTTCTAATCCAGAACTAAAGTAATCAAATTTAACTCGAATAGTAAGTAACTCTTATTTTGTAAGTTACTCTCAATTTCAAAAGTGTGCACTCTAAATATTTCTCGTAAGCCAATCACAAATTTTGTTTGATTATATCCATTATGTGCTAGCCTTGCAATGACACTGCTTGGCTTTACAGGGTATATTGTCATAGCACTGTGTAGTGTTGTAACTGTTAGAACACAAATGTTCTATGATTTTCTCTTAGGGGGTGGAATTCATTGTGATCTTTTACTGTCAAACAAGTTATTACATTTCCGAAATTGTTCCATTTGGTGACACTTTGGTTATTCTTGCATATATTCCTGGAGAAGAGGATGTATAGAAGAATTTTAGGAGTAGTGTTCCATCTAGGTAGGTATTATAAATTTCTCTAAGGTGATTAGCGGATGGTCAGTGGGCCAGCAGGTGATGAGATGTTATACTATATTGTGTCCCCCAAATATTTAGTTATTGCAACACTCAGGTTAGTTTTTGAGGCACATCTAATGGATTAGGCAATGCCCTGTTTGCATTCACAAATATTTGTAGTTCTAAGATTGTATGAGTCTCCCTCTGATTATGAAGCATCAAGTGATCATATAGCTTTTTACTTTCTAAAGGGATCACTTTATAATGCTTGTTGTTTATCTTAATCTTACAATTACTGAAATACTTATTGTTGTATAGCGTTTTTTTAAATTCAGGTCCAAACACAGCAAAGATGTCACTTCTCATAGTAGTAAGGCGGATTTCCAATTCATGGGGTAGTATCGCTCGTTTCCTAAAGGCCGACAAGTTTTTAGAAGAACACTTGTTTGACCGAATCTGACAAATGAGATTTTTACAAGTTTTGATTTTACAAGTATCATGTATGCTGATTATTTTAAGTGTAATGCTTAGAAATACCTTTTGTGGAGGTTAATAACATATGTATTGTCCCAGGTTTTAACATATAGGAAATATACATTTTTAACAGCAGTAATGTGTGAGTGAAAATAAATAAGCTTGATTTATTACATATGGCGTGGACGTTAATAACATAGGTATCGTCACAATAGTAATCTGATCGCAGATTTATATTTTTAATGACAAAGTTAATGGGCATTGTTTCTTATCAAAAGCAACAACTACAATTCTTGTATCAAACAGTACTTTTACGACAAAAATAATTCATCACTAAGAGTGAGCTAACATTTCGACATGTCGTTGTCGTTGATCATCTGTGTTTAACAACAGCCTGATGTCGTTGTAAAAGAGAAGTGGGTAAGCTCATGTTAATAGCGACAAACCTTTAACAATGGAAATTGTCAACCAATAAAGCTTTAATCAGGGGAGCTACCGTCACGAAGATCTCGTCGTTGTTAAAAGTTAACAACAGTATTTATGCATTTAGCAACGATTTTATACTAACGTTGAAGCTCGAGTTTCTTGTAGTGATTGTCTGTTGTGCTAGTTGTCCAACCAGCATCAATATATCCTTCTAAGACCGATGGAAACTTATTATACACGAGTCTTAAATTAATTGTTCTCTTAAGATAACTAAATATTCTTGCAATGGCCTTCTAGTGATTGAAACTAGGCTTACTAGTGTATCTAGAAAGTTTGGAAACATAATAGGTTATATCTGGTCTAGTGTACAGCATTGCATACATCCAATTGCACTAGCATATTCTAACTGAGCTATAGTTAGTCTTGTATTTTCCGTTATCTTAACTCCAGAATCGTATGGGATACTCACTTCCTTAATTCTCAAGTGTTTAAACTTATGGATTATTTTCTTAATATAATGAGACTGGTTTAAAGTATAACCCCCACTATGGATGCACACTTTCATTCCTAAGATAGTATCTAGTCCACTCAGATCTTTCATTTGAAACATTGAGGATATATACTGACACCTTTCATATTTGTTACAAATATGAGTAAATCATCAACATACAGACAAATGATTACACTATAATCATTGGTAACTTTGAGTATACACATTTGTCTGCATTGTTATGCTTGAAAACATAATACAAGATTACCGAATCAAAATTTTGTGTGCCATTGTTTAGGTACTTGTTTTAATCCATACAAATATTTTAGCAATCTACAAACCTTCTTTTCATTTCCTGGTAGTATGAATCCTTCTGGTTGCTCCATATAAACTTCTTCATCAAGATATTCAAGAATGTTGTCTTAACATCCATTTGATGAATAATTAAGTCGTAAATTGAGGTTAATGCCATCAAGACTCTTATGAATGTTATTCGTGCAACCGACGCGTATGTATCAAAGTAATATATACCTCCTTTATCTTTGAACTCTTTAGCTACTAATCTATGAGTTTTTTTAAAAAAGTAGGTACTGTGCCAATTGTTTTTGAAAAAGTAACTATACTGAAAAAATATTTAGCAAAATGTATATAAGCGCCACTAGGGGTAGCGTTTTTTACAACGTGCGCTACTTTGAGTAGCATTTTTCAAAAAACGCCACTAGGGGTAGCGTTTTTCATAAAACGCTACTTGGGGTAGCGTTTTTATGAATTTCGCTACCCCTAGTGGCTTTTGTTTTTACGTTTTTGACTTTTTTTGACGATTCGATGTTTAATTTAAAAATTATTAACAAAATTTTAAAAAATTATAGTAAGTAGATATTTTAATTGCGATTCAAATGATGCAAAAAAATATTAAATTTGGACTTACGGATTGACTGTAGGCTTTGCCGTAAGTTAAGATATGAAAATTTGACTTAAAACATATAACTCATACCTTGTAAGTCCAAACTGACCACAGTGAACGTCATTTATGTCGTAATTCAATTATCTACCTAGGGTAATATTTTTATTAGAAATACAATGATTTTGTAACCTAACATCGCTTGTCTAAAAATTTGACCGAAATAATCAAATGCATTAGGTGACAAATTTAATTATGTACTTACTCAAAAACAATAAAAAAAAAATTAAAGTGAGTAGATAATTTAATTACAAATTAAAGTACGCTAACTAGACGTTTATTTTTCGCTTTTAGACTGACCGTATAATATAATACGTAATTTACTTCGTATTATACGGTCAGTCTAAAAGCAAAACATTAACGTCTGGCTAGCGTCAGTTAATTTGTAATTAAATTATCTACTCACTTTAATTTTGTTGATTGTTTTTGAGTAAGTACATAATTAAATTTCTCACCTAATGCATTTTATTATTTCGGTCAAATTTGAAGACAAGCGATGTTAGGTTACAAAATCACTGTATTTCTAATCAAAAAAATTACCCTATGTAGATAATTGAATTACGATATAAATGACGTTCACTGTGGTCAGTTTGGACTTACAGGGTATGAGTTATATGTTTTTAAGTCAAATTTTCATATCTCAACTTACGGCAGAGCCTACAGTCAATCCGTGAGTCCAAATTTAATATTTTTTGCATCATTTGAATCGCAATTAAAATATATACTTACTATAATTTTTTTAAAAAATTAAACATCGAATCGTCAAAAACAAAACGTAAATAAAAGCCACTAGGGGTAGCGAAATTCATAAAAATGCTATCCCTAGTGGCATTTTTTGAAAAATGCTAAAAAATGCTACCCCGAGTAGCGCTTATATACATTTTGCTAAATATTTTTTCAGTATACTTAGTTTTTCAAATATCTTTTGCACAGTGGTTACTTTTTAAAAAACTTCACTAATCTATCCTTAAAGGTTTGAATCGTTCCCTCTGTATTGTATTTTGTTCGAAATAGACATTTGCACCTGATAGGCATACTAAAGTAAGACTTACAATTAGAGAACTTGGAAACGTTTGGTCTCACTTAAACTGCCCTAAGGCAACATACCAAGAAATCACACATGCACATATATCTCTAATTGAAAACTTACTGATAGTTAATGTCCATCAAGATTAAGTTTATTGAGGAGACGTAATGCACGGAGAACTCCTTCGGCGGACTCAAATAGAGATAACCCAAAACGTTTCAAAGTTCTATCAGTTGGATCTTGAAGACGTTTCCAACTATTCATAGGTCTACAAAACTATACAATTAACATCAGAGGTTTAGAGGATAATCATACAAAATATTCTTATTGTCAGAAAAGATATACTAATAGGTAGGGAATGATATAATCTATGTATCATGTCTCATAGCTTACTTGGAGCATGGAAAGCATCACTTCGTTACTCACAGATAGAGCATTCTTGCCGACATAAACTGTTGTTTGTGGTTTTTCTGCGGAAGTGATGGGTACTAGACCACCAGGCCTAATAATAGGATGGAGGATTGGTCGAACTCCAGGAATAACCGGAAATGGGGGCGTGGGATAGTTGGAAGAATCCCTAGGGCACCTGGCGGTCAAGGAGGATACATAGGTTGGGTCATTGTTGTATATTGAGCAGTATAACCAGGAACTCCTGGAAAAAAAAAACATAAACACAACTATGTTGATACATCAGAGATGTTCGTGAAATATAAATCTGCAGTTCTTATCATCACAGTCAATAAAATATACATAAAAATTTTAACAGATTGATCAAGTATTGTTACGACACACCAAAAGCACATTCAATGATGCTGAACCACTTACCATACCATGGCACAACACCACACTCCACCGATTGCATATTTGCATGTCAAACAACGTAATCAACAACTAAAACACGTTTTAAATAAACGTTTGGACAAGTTTCAACATAATCAACGACTAAATGTCAAATAAACGTTTCAACATAATCAACAACTAATAGCAAATAACAATCAATGGCTCCAAATAAACATTAAAAATCTCCCTACCATCACTGGTTCAATTTGGACAGAGTTTTAGCTTAATACAACAACACAAAGACTAATCTCGTCATCTATCTATCAATCTATGATGCAATTTGGGAAATCAACGACCTCATGGAACTTGGAAGCACTTACCGATGTCGCGACCAGAAGTCGCAGCACGGTTAACACGACCACGAGCAGGCGAGGACCGATACGAGCACCGACCAAGCGAGGCGATCAAGCAGGTCAGACAAGCACGGAGTTGAGCAGGAAGGCCGCATGCGAGGGTGAGGCGGCCGAGCAGGAGCAAGCGAACCGAACAGTACAAAGAGAATGAGAAATTGAACAAGAGGCGAGAAGAAGTAACTTTAAGTCAGTGAGGGATGGGAGGAAGAGAGCCTAGAAAGAATGATTCAAAATTCAAACAGTGTGGCTTCTTGGTAAAGTAAAAATGTAGTTTACCGACGAAAATATGATTACGTCGGTAAAATTATATATTTTTACCGACGAAAAATAACAATTGTCGGTAAACATTTTTAATTTACCGACAATGTCTTAAAATCGTTGTTAAATTGATATTTATCAACGAAAAATTAGTTTAGTCGGTAAATTAGGTTTTACCGACGAAATTATTTTTTCGTCGGTAAAGACGAAAATTTCAGTAGTGTATGGTGGTTGTCTTAGTAGCCATGTATATCTGCTCAGTGATCATCCCTACTTGAAGATTTGGAAACTTTTGAGTGACCATACCCACTAGCTCCTCCTCTCTATCTTCCACCACATTAGCGATGTTAGATGCACTAGGATTTTTCTTTGGTGCTTATTCGCAATGTTTGCAATCTCGAATGAGATGCCCCTTTTTTCTACAGGGGAAACAAGACTTGACAAATTTCCTTTTCTTGGTGGTGTCATTGGGGATGGTATCATCAAACTTTCTCTTATTTCTGCCTTGTTCATTTTTGAAGTTCGGCTCTCCACAAGGTTCACTATGTTATCCCCTTGAATACCTCGTTTTTCTAGAAGAATGTGAGTTTCTTCATCACTCCGCAAAAGCTTATGCAATTGCTCCAGAGTGAAATTCTCACATAAGCGGAGAAGTTTATTATGATAATTGCTCCAACTGATAGGAAGTTTAGCAATTATCGATCAAACCTGGAAAGACTCAGAGATATTGACTTTTAAGTCTTTTAACTTACTTACCATAATCTCCAACTAATGCACTTGATCCATGACAGATATTTTATCAACCATCTTGAACTCCAGGAACTTCATGGTAAGGAACTTATTCGTCCCTTGTTTTTCTGCTTAATACTTGTTCTCCAATGCATTCCATATTTTACGGGGTGATTTGATTAATGTGAATAGATTATATAATCTATCATAGAGTGTGTTGATAATATGACCTCGACAAACCAATTCATCTTCTTCGCGCTTTAGTCGTTGTCTTTTGATTTCTTCACTTTCACGTTCTGTCGACTCGTGGATAGGAGGAAGGTTTAGACTTAGAACATAAAGATATTTTAAAGTCATCAAAAGGAATTTCATCTTGTCTTGCCAACGAGTGAAATTGGTTCCATTGAACTTGTCCAATTTCACAAAGTCGATTGCTTCAAGATTTTGAAAGCAGGTTTTCTACCTTTCCATAATTCGAAAATTGTTTTCTCTTCTTTGTTTCAGGGAACCTTATTTAAAAGGTAATTAATACTTAAAATAGTTCCCCCCACATGTTCTGAGGTAACCCAGAACTCATCAACATTGAATTCATCATCTCTTTCAATGTTCGATTTTTTTCTTTCCGCCACCCCGTTTGATTGGGGTGAATAGGGTGCGGTGACCTCCTCATGTATGATTCCGTGTTGAGCACAAAACTCACCAAATGCATCAATATATCCACCACCTCTATCACTACGCAACATCTTGATTTTCTTGTTAAGTTAATTTTCAACTTCTTGTTTATAAAGCATGAATTTTTCTATAGTTTCATCTTTACACAAATTAATGAACCGAATCGGTTCTTAGTCTCCTGAAGTTTCTAAAACACCTAAATTGTCTTAAGATTGTGAGTAATATAGCAGAATTAAAATTTTAATTTAATAATAATTTTCGAAATTAAAAATGCATAAAATTATTGAATGACATGCAAATTGACGAAATGACGAAATTGCCCCTAGAAAATGGATTTTGTCGAAAAATACTGAGTCTCGTATCAAAACGGTCTCGTTAAGGCAATTTTCGCGCCCCTCACCGTATATGATTCGTGTAAGAGGAAAATTGGGACGATTATCTCCCATTATAAAACAGTGTCGCCAAGGCAAAACAAACACGATGTTTCCCTTAACCGAACTGAACAATTCCTGAACTCAGTCTTCAACGGAAATTCGAACACAACTTGAAATTCATATCTGACTTAACTCTGGAACAATATATTTGCTGGTAATTTTCGGATTTTTTGGGATGTGTTTTCAAATGAGAAGAACCAACTCTATTTATAGGGTTAATAGTACTCATTGTAATTAAGGAAACCCATAAATTAATTTAAAAAAGCTAAATTAATTGTTAAAAAACAAAAATACCAACAACTATATTATATTAGGAAACATTCCATTAGAAAATATTTCATTATGAAATATTCCATTAGGAAATATTGTGTAATATTTTGGATAATATGAAGGAAATATTTCCTAATTTCCTAATATATTATACCAACAATCCTATTTCTTAATATTGTTTATTTTCTCATTTAGCATTCACAAGTAAAATTTGGTTGGTTTATGATTAAACCGGGTAAGGCCGAATTAGACCGGCCCAAGGGGGGCTGGGCCATGGCCAACATGTGCTTGTCTTGTATAATGAAGTCGAAGATTTTTTTTTTTGGCCAACGAAGTCGAAGATCAAGACCAGTCCGAAATATTGAAGCCAGTTAATGTAGGAGCTTTAAGAACAAAGATTAGGAATCGAAATTGAAAATATTACAGATCCAACCTTCCATTTTTCGTACTTCGTTTTGGGAAACACTTAATTAAATGGGACAACATGTCATCCTCAATTAAAAAAAAATTGATTCCAAACCTTAAAGTTCCTCACTGTTAAGCAACTCATTACGTCAAAACAACTTACCAATTCAATTGAAAGGAAAACGATGCAGAAATTGTCAAAGAAACCCAATCAAACACGATTGTCAATCGCGAGCACCAGTATACAACGAAGGAGGAGACACACGTCTCTCAGGCGCAGTACGATAATCAGACAATAGATAGTCCCTCTATCAATTCATAGCAATCGTCATTGTCGATGGAGACCCCATTAATCGGGAAATTGGATTTTGCAGCATACTGGTCAGGTTGTCACAATGCGGTATAACAAATAAATACCATAATCATATGTTTTAACTTTTAACCATACAAAACAGAGATCATATGATTTAACCATACACAAGAGAAAGATCGGTTCCTTCTATGAAATTATGAACCGAAGGTTGTTTGAATACATTTTCCTGATCACGATTCATTACCTTGTACCCCAATAACTATATCTAATTCCACTCACAATTAATCCTAAAATTCACAAATTAGGGTTTCAAAATTAATCAAATAAGGCATTTTAATTAAAAATTACACAATAACAATGATCAATTTCTAACATTTAGGCATTGTAAATACATAACACCAATTACTCTCTAAATACACTCAATTTAACAATTACTTCAAAATTCACAAGTTGGGGTTTCAAAATTAATCAAATAAGACATTTCAATTCAACCAAAACACACAAAAATTGATAAATTTTCAACATTAAGACAATATAAATACTAATTATATCTAATTACATGATGCATTACACAATCGGCAAAAAACAATTGTAACATTAAATTCGGCACAGTGGAAGGCATGATGGAATGACTGAGGGGCGGCAGCGGCACGAGAAGCACGAGTGAGGCACAGTGAAGTGGAAGAAACTCTTCTGCAACTTTAATTCTCCCGTAATTGCGAGTCGCGGATAAGGTGTTTTTCCATACCTGCGACTGACAGTCACGGGTATAACTTAACGGAAGGTTACGGGTTAGTATAGTTTGATAAATAATTTTGAAAACTTTCTTAAATATTGTATATTTTGGAGAAAAAGATCTAAATATAATTATAAGTATTGAAGATGCATTTTTTAAAATAATAATTAAATCAGTAATTGATATTCATAATCTATTTAATCTTTATAAATCAAATCTTAAATGTTTTATTTTAAAAAAATAATTTAACTATTGAAATACTGTTATTCCAATATATCTAGTTTAATTTAATTTTGATATACATAATAAAATTTATTTACATTATATATGAGAATTTTCCATTTTTTTAATTTTAGATGTCCAGGTTTTGTAAATTGAACATGTTTTAAAGTTGACTAAAAAAAAACACTTGTTTTAAAAATATTTTTTTGCAATAATATCTCAGCTTTATGAATAATTAACGTACAAAAATAGACGTAACTTATTTTACTGTGTCAAATTAGCAAAAAACAAAATGTCCATCTTAGGAAGTTTAATGACTAAAGTAAGCAGAATTTTGATATAAGAAAATTGTTTTCTTACTAACTGATTTAACATAAGAGAGCTCTTATATGCATAAGTATATCTTATCAGTGAGACGATATTAACTTTGTATATATAAAGATTGGGGTTAATATCCAAATCGATACCCAACTTTGAGCACTTTATAAATTGATACCTGAACTTTGCTTTTTTAAATTTGGTTACTTATAGTTTCGGAGTTGGGGCAAATTAATACATCAATTAACTTTTCCGTTAGATATGAACGGAAAATGACATGGTAGCACATTAGGGGTGACAATCGTTTCTAATCATGTCATGTCATTAATCGTGTCGTGTTTAAACATGTCTCGTGTCTAAACGGATAAGTGTTAAACGTGTCTCAAAACTTCAAACACAAACACGACACGATTATTAATCGTGTCTAAACGTATAAGATTTGTTTAGACACGGAATCCGTTAAGGTCAAACTAATACACGCTTTAAAGCATATATATACACAAATCCATATATACAAAGTAAGGACTTCAAAGTTTAATATTAAAAAGTAAGTGGGTATTTTAATATTTTATTATTAGTATTATACTTAAACGTCTCTAAACGTGTCACATATATACACGACATGATTAGGTAATCGTGTTTATACAGATATCTGCATATCTGATCTGTTTAGACACGTTTATTTATCGCGTCTAAACGTATAAGAGTTGTTTAGACACGAGATCTGTTAAAGTCAAACTCATATACACTTTAAAGCAGATCATGTTGTGTCGTTTAATTGTGTAGTGTCAGAAATTGTCAGATCTATAGCACATGATTGGTCCCTGATTTAAAAAGTTCATGTAGCAATTTATTAAGTGCCCAAAGTTGCGGTAGCAGTTTGGTTATTGAAGATTGATACACTTGAAGTGGACCAGATTATGGGGACAAAAGTAGAGATGTCAATTTCAAACCCAACCCGAAAATGACACGGGTTCGGATCGGGTTTGAGTCAAAAAAAATAAAGTGATGAGCCATTTTCGGATTGATCTATCTATCCCGTAGCAAAACACAGGTCGGTTCCGGGTTGACCCGTCTAATCCGAACCCGATCCGTGGGAAAAAAATGACTAATTGAGTTGAGTCTCCGTGAAGTGGAGAGTCATGATCCTGAAGCAGGACTGAAGCTGCGAAACAAGGCAGCACTCCTGTAGTCTTGTCTCCTGAAGCAAGCCTGCGCTGCCGCTGCCTGCGTCCCGCCGTCCCGGTCTAGTTCCACTTCCACAATCCACTCCTGTCGTGAGCACTGAGCCGTCCAGTTCCACTGTTCCACTTCCACTCCTGCCTGGTGCCTGCGTCGCCGACTTGCCCAGCTCCACTCCAGCGTTTGCGTCTGCCGTGAGCCAGCCACTCCAGCTCCAGACTCAATCCGTTCAGGTCCAGACTCAAGCCGTCTGCACAGGTCCTTCAATTTTACCCAACTTATACCAAATCGAGAGCAGATGCAAATGTTGTTTCTGTTTAGTGGTGGTGGTGCACTGAGAGCAGATTTCATTTTTGGGTGATGAGCGATAATGAATTGTTTCCTTTTAGATCTTGACAAATGTTTGAGACGGCTGTGGACCTGTGGTTTCAATTTCTGGTCACTGAATTTTCAGCTCATTAAACTATATGTGTGAGGTATAATTTGAACATCTAAACTGAGAGCAGATTTCATTTTTGCATGTATTCGTTAAATATGAGAAATTGAGAAGCGTCAAGAGCACCAACCAAGACCAAGACTCCAGCTGCTTCCCTATGTGCATTCGGTTCGGCATTCCTGCAAGGCTGCAACTAAACAAGCCTGGCGGTTCGACCCGGTGACCTGTCAGGTCGGGTTCGGGACGCTAAAGCTGACTCACACAGTATGACGGGTCGGGTCGATCCAAACCGACGGGTTGACCCGAATTGCAACCTCTAGCCAAAAGAGAGTTTTTTTTTACCAAAAGCCAAAAGAGAGATTACACAAGCAAAATCTCTCTCCCTACTAAAGAGAGTATCTCTCTTTCCCAAGTACTTACTACCAAAGCCGAAAGGAACCTTTCAAGATATATATAATTGTGTATCAAGAAAAGTGTATACAACTTTACAGAGAAAAATGAAAGTTGGTCCAATGCAATGCAGTGCATGGCCAAAACAGAGACACAGCTAGATTTTGGTTGTATTGTAGAACCATATAGTTGATATATATGTGTAGTTAGTTGCATGTGTTTTTTCTGATTGGGACATTAGAACTGTCCCTTTGGTGTCATTTTCATGTTGCAATCCATTCAAACAGCCTTAGGACCATGGAGGGAGGGAAGTTGTAATTGAATATATATTTGCATCAATCATCATTGAATCGACATTGTACATATAATAACCAACCATCAATCCCAAACACGGGTTTAACGAAAGCCGAGCAGTCGCCACGATTCGAGCCTAGTTTGTGTTTGCATTTATTTTTAGTTTCTTAGGGTGCAAGTAATTACTCTGAATCGGTTGGAAGAGGATCAAAAGAAGATGTCAATTTCAGCAATCAAACAAAGCCTTCCATCACCAGCATTTACTTCTTGCCGGAGATCATATTCATACACAAAATCAAGTACCTTCAATGTAAAATTACAACATAGATCAAACAGAATCGTGTCCAAGATTTGGTCTTCCATTAGTTGTTCACTTGAAAGTGGAGTCCAAAGCAGACAACTTTTGATTTTCTTGATTCCTTCCAGCAACTGAAAAACACACAAAAACAGTGTCACGCTAAGAGCTCCAAACAAATCTCCAATCCACAATAATGAAACATGACCAGAGATTTTACTTACGGCTTAGAACAGACAGCTCAGAGCTCTTCAAAACACGCAGTCTCTTCACGGTCGACACGAACATTCTGCATTAAATGAACGAACCAACATTCTATAACAAACCAAACAGTTGACGAACTAGAACCAGGCGACAGATATAGCGAAAAACATGTTTTGCTGTTCCTTTCTGTGCAAAAATAAGACATAACTTTGCATCGAGTTCTGCGAGTACGCAGAGGCATCGAGACAGTGCAGCGATTAATTAAACTAAACCACGAATTCAGGATAGTTAATTAGGAAAGGTTTAATCTTTTAACAACACTAAGCACAGAGCCCCAAGTGGAGTTGAGTGTGGCTTAGAATAATGAAAGTAGCAGGTGAGACAATGTGCAGAGATGCTTACTGCCACGGTACATCGCCGACAAGCATCCTGTCTCCTTCGTAGTCCTCATAAACAAGAGTATATTCTCCTCTTCCATCCAACAAACCTGTGATTGGTTTCTGCTCCTCTTGCTTGATATGGATTCCAACACCAGAAGAAATGGAATCTTTTTGAGCTACAACGTAATACGACAATTTGGTTCGATCCCGAATTCAGATCAGACCCTCAGATGCGTAATCTTTCAATTTGTGACTAATCTATGACCACTAGCTTAATAAGTGGAGTAAGTTATGACATTCAATATAAAAACATGGATCCACATCATAAGACGATTTATTGTTCATGGGTTTCTATCATTTTCATCGAGCAATGCTACAAATTTGTAAAAATGGATTTTTTTTATTTCTGAAAATTGTTGAGTGCCCCCTCGATTACTTTTCACTCTAAAAACTTTTTTTTTCTAGTTTTTCATTAAGTTCATCTGTACGATTTTTCCCATCGATATGAATCTTAATCTCGATAGAAGTCAAAGTACGCAACTTAAGTAGCCCGAAAAAGTCACAGGTTTAAGTCCAACAAGGGAAAACTTCGGCGTTTTAAGTACAAAAAAACAGTAAATAATATTGGAAATTTACCAGCAAGGAGGCCTCTGAAAAGCTCATCCACAGCAGTAGAGAGCCTCGCATAGCTATCATAAGCTTTGAGGTCAACTTTCCTACCAATGGGGACACCATCCATGTTAATCTTCACAAACATGCCAATTTTGCTGTTCTGGGTGCTCTTTTCACGGACCAACTTGCTTGAGGAGGCATCATGTTGAGGCTCAGGGACAGCTGCTTTGGCTTGGTTCGGGGTACTTGACAGATTTTTCCTGAATGAACGGATTGGAGGCCAGCCAACCACTGCAGCAGTAGCTGTTCTGCTTTTTTGAAGAATTTAGTTAGTATTCATATACACCCTCAAAAAAGGACAGAGGATGAAATTTGTGCTTATTGATGCCATCTTGAGAATATGATCTAAAAAATTGAATTTTTCCAACTTTTCTGGTAAGAAAGTTTACCTTTGGAACAGAAAGAATTCTGAGGTTCACTACCACGTGATACACAAAGATATACACAAGAGGCAACAATGCTTTCGCAAAAAGGAAAAAATAAAGAGATTGAACCAAAAGTCCCTAAACAGACTACAAAGACAGACTGACGGGGTGTTCAACCACCTGCCCTATCTCAAGATCCCATGTTCCACAGTCAATAGTTCAGTTAAAATTACAGGGACAAACCTTTTCTGAGAAATATCTCTGGGGAGAGCAGTATCCGCCGGAAATCCCTTGCTCTTCTGTTTGAGCGGCCAGTCATCTGTATTGGGTAGACCAAGCTTGAGCCATGGCTCCTCCTCTCTTGAGCTTGACCGTCCTTCCATGTCTTTTCAAGAAATAAACGCAACACAGATTCAAAGGCTGAACCTTTTTGAGTTCAACGGTGGAATTAGCAGGAACAGAGAAACCCCACTTCACAGAATCGTCGAACGCATCAAATGGAGAAGTCTGCTGCAGAAGAACTGAAGAAGTAGCAGCCTAGCAGTAGCAGGAAGAGAAGAAGGAAACAGAGAGGAAAGAAGGAAAAGCGCAGCTATAATAATAAGCGCAGCACAAGACTACGCAGACCGCACCCCACCTCCTAAAAAGCAATGCAAAGCAAAGAGAGGAAAGGAAAGGGATATAATGAGGAGGAGAGGAATGATTTTTAGTAAAAGCTTTTCTTAGTTATAGAATTAGCACGCCCTCCATCCCATTTGGATTTTCTTTTTTGTTTTTTTAGTTTTTGTTTCGTTTTGGGAGACTTTGGGATTGGTAGCTAGTAAAGGACGCAGAGGGAAGTGATGGGAGGAGGAATGGAAGAAGATTCCGGTTTGGTCAATCAGAACGAGAAGGCTATCCTATCTATGCATTAAACACAACCAAAATCCAATCCACACGAAACAGAGCATTTACATTTAGTGTCCCCAAGTGGTGATAAATAAGTCGAAAATGAGAACGCGAAACAGTATTAATAAAATATTACAATGAGTCAATGACATTATCTGTAAATTCTTTCCACTTTTAGGATAGATGTTTCACATTTCCACCCATTCATTTGCTATATGTTGTCTGAAGAAGCTGTTCTTCTGTCGATACAGGAGCTTATCTGGTCTAGAAGTTTAGCATATGATAGTGATGAACTGGGTTTCGGCCAGACCAGTCTGCAGCTCTTGGCTAAATGAATTCCCTTAGGCCTAAACCAAGCTGTGTCGAGGGTCGTTCTGTGACGATTCAGCCAACGAACGGACCACCTCTGCGCCACCTATCAGCAATTTAGAGATTTATCAACTTTGTGATTATCCGTCATAATTCCATCTGATCTTAGATCATAATTCATTGACAACCGTTAGATCATTTAGAATCTATCACTATTTATTTTTATTCACTGATCTCCGCTTGCACTTGTTATCATTAGGTGTCAACTTGTTACCATTGACCATTGGGCTGCTTTTAGTTTTGTGGGGCTGAGATGCTGAGCGGAGCTTACACGTGGATCACCTGCACCCTAACTAACGTAGCAGCCGTTGGATCTCTGGTGATGCAGAAACACGATGATGACATATTAAGTCTGAGCAGCTCTGCTCCGCCGTCTTGATCTCGCCAGCAGCAGCAGCAGAACTCTTCTTTTTACATTAATACTAATATATATAAAAACAATTTGTTGGCTGTACTTTGCATGGGATTGACGAGAGTTTTTTTTTTTTTTTTTTGAAAAAGTGGGTATGTGAAAAAAAAATGTATATTAAAAAAACAAATAGAAATTTGGGTATAGACATTACTGTATGTAGTGTGCTATTTTTTTTACAATGCGCTACCGTGGATAGTGCCTTTTGTTGATTTGAAATAGGTCCTAACTTGAATAGTGCTTATTCCAATTTTTTTTTTTAATCTTTAATTTTGACGAAAGATATTTAATTAGAAATTAAATTACGTATCTATTAAAAAAATTATAGTAAGTGGATATTTTAATTGTGATTCACATGATGTAAAAAATATTAAATTTGGACTTACATATTAACTATACGCTCTGTCGTAAGTTGAGATATGAAAATTTGACTTACAAAAATATAACTCAGACCATGTAAGTCCAAACACAATACGGTTAATGACATTTATGAAGAAATTCAATTATCTGCGTAGTATACTTTTTTTTATTAGATATATATTTAAATGTTTAACCTAACATCGTTTATCCTATAATTTGACCGGAATGATTAAATGTAAGAAATGTATTTATATACTTTCTCAAAAAAAAAAAAAAAAAATTAACACTACGTAGATAATTTAACTACGACATAAATTATGTTAACTAGACGTTACTTTTTTGTTTTCCGACTTACTATATAATATGACATATACAAAATTATATATATACCATGATTGGACTTTTATGAGTGGTTGGCATTATATTTCTATATATATATATGTGTGTGTGTGTATGTATAGTTTTTTTACATACATATATTTGATTTTTTTTTAAAGTATATAAATAAATTTATCATATAATGCATTTAATAATTCCGATCAAATTATAGGACAAACGATGTTATGTTAAAAAATTAAATATATATCAAATCAAAAGAATCCAAAAACATTACAGTACGTAGATAATTGAATTTCACTATAATTGTCGTTAACCGTGTTGAGTTTGGACTTACATGGTCTGAGTTATATTTTTCAAGTTAAATTTTCATATATCAACTTACAACAGAGCGTACACTCAATCCGTAAGTCCAAATTTAATATGTTTTGCACAATTTGAATCGCAATTAAGATATCTACTTACTGTAATTTATTTTTAATAAATACATAATTTAATTTCTAATTAAATATCGAATTGTCGAAATTAAGGATTAAAAAACAGATTTGGAATAGACGCTACCCAAGGTAGCGCCTATTCCAAATCAACAAAAGATGCTACCCATGGTAACGATTTTTGTAAAACAAATGTGATACTCATGGTAGCTTGTATACCCAAATTTTTAAAAATAAAAATTCTAATTTTTTTTAACACACCCACTTTTTGAAAAACAAAACTCGATTGACGACAATGATAACTTACATCATAGTTATCATAACCGGACCGACAATCGAACCGGCGAGGGGGCCGGTTCACGGTTTGGCTGGTCCAACCCGATTCAGTGTGCGGTTCATTGTTCACAAGAAAAAAAAAACTGGAAACTTAAAATGCATACATAGTTTCAAACACAAACATAATTACCTACGGTCCAGTTCTGATAACTATGTACTGCAGTGTAAAAAAAAATTGTTCTTTTCTTTTCATTTCATTATTTATATTTTTATTGCTCTTCTCCCCTCTCGGTGTCGGTTCTGCAGTGTAAATAAAAATTGCACAACATTTGATGGTCATTTTGAATATTCAGAGTTAACTTCTCTTGCTAAGCTTCAACAGCAGCCATTGATGCCACAACTCAATTTTGCCAGGTTCACTTTGAGTTCCTGCAGCTTCGCTTCCATTGCTTCGAGTTTCATGATATTCTCAGCATTGCCTGGTGTTTCCCTCACTCTGAATTGGCGCTTTGATACCTCAATAGTATATTCATCCAATGGAATTAACAACAAGATTAAGTAGAGATCAATTGAGAACATGGTAGAAGATTATTATCAAATTGCACTAGGGAGACAGCTATAGCACAAGTTAGTAGAGGTATTGACTAATGAATATGTGGATGGAAGCTTGTGAAATTTTCAAAGTTCAAATCAATGATTGTGAATAAATTCATGAATGCTTCATAATCTATACAGTTCCGTCAAGATTCAAAAGCAAAGCTAGAACATACCAAAACTTTTTTTTTCTTTTTCAATTTTTCACACATTAAAAAAGTCACTTTTAGAACTGTCATTTACTTAATAACAAGGGTTAGTGACCTCAAATGTTACTTATGTTTGAACATGTTACTGAACCGTTTAAACTTGAGCTCAACCGTTACTTATGTTGACAGATGTGAATGAACCGTTACTGTTACCTAACTGTCGTTATTTCTTCCCGTTAAGTAGTCACATGTGATTGTCACATGAGGTGGTTGTATTATGAAGTTCTGAAACTACCATTGCCTACTTATAATCAGCTTGTTCGTATGTTGCTGGAGAAGTTTGAGCGCGAACAATCTGGAGAAGAAGGAAGAACAGAAGAACCCACGGTGCAAAGATAGAAGCCATGAATTTGACAAAACCCACGGTAATTTGCGAACTGAAGAACCCTCGGTGCGAAGACAGAACCCATGGTAATTTGACAGTGGGTAACCCTAATTCGCAACCCTAATTCGTTTTGCTGCAGTAATTTGAACCGTAATGTCTTATTTTCGAACCTTAAATCGTTAAATCTGAGGTAACTGTTTGTTGTTTCTTCTGTTGTAGTCTGTACAAAACCCTAAATGTGAGTTTTTTGACTGGGAAAATCCAGCTATGTGCTCTTACGGTCGGATTGTATTGATGCAATTTCAACAAAGAGATAACATTTGAAAGAACAATTGGATGTTGTGAAAACCCGAGCTCTTGAAAGTCGACTCAATCGGAAGTTAGTTGCAGTGTTGGTAATTGTTTTTGTTCTAAGTTCAATTGCGAAGAATTAGTAGAAGTTAGTTGTATCATTGTTTGTAACTGAAGGATGAAGAACAATGTGTATTTTGCGAAGGTGGTGACTTATGTTTGTGGACATGTTGTTAAATGAAGTGTTATCTTTTCTGAACTGTTATTAAAAGGCGACTTAAGTTTCTGAACTGTTATTAAAAGGTGACTTAAGTTTGGACATTTTGTTACTCAACCGTTACTAAAATCCACAATACATCCGAAAACACAGAATCCATAATAATCCAGAATCCAGAATATATTTGAAAACATAATTCATCATATAATCCCAAAATAGGTTCCGCACAGACCTTCATAACTAACAAAATATGCAAAATAATTATATTTCATTCTAAGTTTTACATTGTTGTTTTGTTTTACACTTGTATTGCACTGTATGAATACTGGTGCAACGAACACAAGGCACCAGATTCATTGGTTTATCCGAGAGATACAAAAAGGAAAAGGCCCAGAGACTAAAATCAACATGAAACTCCAAATGCACTAGATTTAACCCATGTAGAGCAAGGTGAAGTCATGACTTCAACATAATTTTAGCTGCATAGAAGTGTAATGTATGATAGAAATACCACGTATGAGAGTCATACTATACAACTCATGCTGCTTTTAAAATCGTATGTAGTTAGAATATTTATGGGAGAAGAAAAGGGAATGATTAATTACTTGAGAGTTTGGATAAATCATGCCTTGAGAGAATGAACTAACCTTCATCTGCAGTAACCAGTTCAGACATGAGAAGAGTTCCAGCACAAAGAAGAAGACACAAATCAGTCAATTTTCTAGAATCAATTTAGTACAAATCCCCCAAATCCAAATATGAACACGTCAATATTCCATTAACCATAATGGTCAAATCTCGTTAGCCAATTCCAATAAAGCTAAAATTTACAACCAGTAGGTAGTAGTCCTCTTACCTCTCCGTATCTGGTGAGGTAAATCTTCAGCGAATCGAAGATTAACGCAGATAATAGGGTAGACGAACACAAACCGAACTGATAGCACATAGTAGAATGCGAAAAGCCAATGAAGTTGCAGTTCAATCGAATCGAAAAAGAAAACTTACTTGCAGATGTAGTTTCCGAAACGCAATGTCGCTGAGGTGGGGGAGTTCAGTGCTGCAAATCGACAGAGTCTGTGCGAAATGAGGTATGAAAGGGTGGGTTGGAGGGAAATGGGAGTTGATGGTATAATCGTACTTTCAATTGACTTCAAATCGTTTAAATTGGGATGTGCTTTGCACGTGACATTTAGACGGTAAGATTTGACAGAAACCTCACGGAGTAACCATTCAGTCACATTTTCAAACTTATGTAACGTTTCAGATACACAAAAAAAGATGAGTAACTTTTTAATCACATGGGTCAAACATAAGTAACAGTTGAGGTAATTAACCCTAATAACAATGTTGGGAAGTACCTGAGCTTCTGCTTCTTGTTGCATTCTGTCATATCTTTGAGCAACATATCTGGTTCGCTCTTTACTATCATGTAAACAGAGAATCAAAACCTACACCATTTTTTCAAAGAGTAAGTTGACGAACCTTTTTCGTGAGTTCGATTGAGCATCAATAAAGCCGCTCGACATAGAAAACGTACTTCATTTTCAACTTAAGGATCAATTCCTGAAGCGAATGCGGTAATTCAAGAGCAAGCTAACAGAATCGAGAGCAAGGAATCGAATGGAGAAGCAAACTGAAGCTGCTACATGAAGACGGAGAAAAAGGATCCAAGGACACAAAAACTGTAAAATTATCACACAAAAAAATAGAGAGGAAAAACCTGCTGTTGCTTGGCAACTTGTTCTCTTAGCCTGGCTGCTTGCTTTCTGATGGTCTCCATTTAGATGCCAACAACAAATGAAATGAGTTCTGTGATTCTGCTTTCTCGATTCTGAACTTAACCTAGCAGTGAACCGAACTGGTTTAACACTGCAGAAACAAACCAAATGGTTTAAGCCGAAAAATCGATTGGTCTGTTAAAAAAAACACAAAAAGTGAATCGAAAATCGGTCAGTTTTTAAAAAACCACTCGGTTCAACTCAGTTCAAACACTATTCGTTTGTAAAATGGTATTTTAACTAAACCAAACCAAATAGAGGCCTGGTTCCCGATCTGGTTCCCGATCAGGCCTGGTCGGACCGCTGATCCGATCCGATTCTGATAACTATGACTTACATTCTATAACTCACATTCTGATCAGATTCTTTCCTTAAATTTTGATCATGTGAAAGTTAGTCAATGAACTTACAAGTTTCTTACAATTTTATCTCTGGCATAGCGGTTTCTCCAACTAGATTTATAATAAGATTAATCATTAAACATCTAACTGAAATTTATATGGTTTGATAATTAGAGAGTTGCTTTATTTTTTAAAAATAAATAGGTAATCAAACTTTATTTAAATGAGTAAATATGGATGTCTATTTAACTTTATGTTAGAAACTAACATTTGATGGTTCTAAACTCATCGGTCATGTTTAACTCGTAACTTAGACATTTTAGTTCTAGAAAAGTATAAAACCATCAAATGTTAGTTTTTAACATAAAGTTCAATGTAGATCTCTAATTTTCTCATTCAAAAATGTTAACTAGTAATTTACTCCTAAAAATAGTTCAACTACATAGAGTTGTTAAGCCGCATCAAATTCAGTTAGTTTGATAATTTTCTTATATAATATTTTTGTTCACTTTGAAAAACACACCTCTAACGAGGCATTAGTGGGAAGACATTATGTACTTTTATTAGTAATATGGAAAATCAATTATGTAATATAATAATATTTTTAGATCAAATAAAATTATGTAAACCCTATAAAGACACGCAAGTTTAACAATATGGTGAAATTGACCCGATAAAAAGGATTTATGTTTAAAACTGAGTCATGTGAGGTGCACAATCTCATTAAGACAATTTCGTTCTCCTCACCATAATGAGTTCACGTAAGAGGAAAAACATAGGTGATTATCTCTCAGGATAAAACAACATCGTTAATGCGAAACAAACACGGTATTTCTCTTAACCGAACTAAACAATATTTGAACTCGTACTTCGACGAAAATTCGAATATAAATTTGAAAGTCACAAAATTTTGACCGAACCTTAGAGCATCCTAGAGAATATTTTCAGATTTTGTTTTTCAAGTATATGAAAATGAGAAGCATACTCTCATATTTATTGAGTTCAAGGGTAGTCAGTGCCATTAAAGTTATCCTTAATAATTTTGTAACCCTAAAAATTAATTCAATAAAACTGAGAAATTAATTCACAAAAAACAGAAAATGGCCAAACAAAAATATTTCAATAGTTACACATAATTAATTTGTTAATAGTGAGTAAAAGAACGAGTTAGGTCGGAATCGGGTTAAAAATTCAAATTTTAGCAAAACCCAGCTTGCACAAATAGGGTTGGGTATGAACCAGCTCAGGGCCAAACCGGTTCAGAACCGTACCTTTACCACATTTTAGGTAAGGTACAGTTTGGTCCCTTCAAGAGAATCGCTTCAGATTTTGGTTGATTTATCGAACTTTTCTGAATCGGTTCGGCCGAACCACTTTATTAATAATTAAAAAATAATAATACATAAATTGCCTACTGATGAGTGTCAATCCAATACCCATAATACAGTCAATCACCGATCCACAATCAACTCGAAAAAAAAATCAAATACATAAACATATGATCCTTAATACAGAAACTTAAAAAATCTAATAATACATCATGCAAGACAAATTACTCATAATGTTTATGACATACTGATAAACTACTTAGAATTTCAGCTTGAATGTCTATGACTTGATGATAAACCGACAAGACAAACTGAAGATTGATGGGTAGTGGGAGTAGGCGAGATGAGGGTCGTGAGGCAGAGACGTCAAGCGACGCGATGTCGCGACTGGCGAGGCGAGGCAGAGACGTCAAGCGAGGCGAGGTCACGACTGGCGAGGCAGACTACAGAGGCGAGGTAGAGCAGAGACTATGAGGGGTGAACACTGAACGGTGAAAACGTGAAGCGAAGGTGAAGCATTGAGAATTTCAACTGAGGCATACCAGTTATTTAGGTTAATGTCGAAGTCATCAGGTCTGGTTTAGGAATAGATATTTTAGTAATTAAATATAAAATAATATTAAAATCGGTTCAAAAAATGGTTCAGTTTACCATTTTAAAATCGATTTTTTGTGGTTCATCAGAACCGCTCCGTATTTTTGCTGAAAATTGTACGGTTAGGGCGGACTGTTTGTTTTTACAACCCTACGCGCAAGGTAAACTTTTGAGAGTGACAATCTTGGCCTCATGATGGAGGCACGCTCTTGAGTAGACCCGGACTGGGAAGTGCTTATTATATTCCCCCACCCACCCCCACCCCATCGGGAGAGAGAGAGTTTTTCTTCTAGCAAGTTGTTGCACTTGAATAAAACATAACACAATATATACCAATAAAAGAAATAAGAAATGGTTGGTGTGGGATTGTATGTTATAAGCTTTTTTCTCAATTTTCTATTCAAGCAAAATTAGGCCAAATAGTGTCACATTTTTTGGTTCAAAGACCAACAATCCCCCACATGAAATGAGAATTGTTAGAGATCTTATACGCTCTAGACTTGGAATAAGAGTTCAACAGTGGACATCTGCATATTATAGGTAGGTATTATATTATGAACTTTCCCTTGTGAAGTTACATCGACTTTATTGGCTAGCCAGTAAACGCACACAAGCATCTTTCTAGTATTGTTTAGTTCACGTGTTATGTCTGTTCTGGCCATGGACATTGTCTAATTCCACAAACATTTCCAAAACTTTCGCCCTCAACAATTTCTTTCGAAGCGGACCGTCTTCTCACTTGCATACGTGATTCATTATCTCAAGTGTTACTTCAATACTATACTGAGATATCTAAATTTTTGAATCGTTAAAAAAATTTGTTTAATCTCATCCACTATCATCACTCTGTCTCATCATAGGAATGGACTTAGGGTTTTAAAATCTCCCATGGTGTTCTACCTCAGTCTTGTGATTAGGTTGTCTCATTGAACCTAGAACTTGGAATCTCCAGTCAACTAGGTTGGATTTTCCTTCTCAAAAGTGTTTGCAACACGGGCTTTATCCTCATTCCTCTCGATAATTGGTCAACTTACTATTTATTTAACATTTTGGTTAACGAATTCGCTTTATTATCCTTCGATTTTACATAATCGATCGTGATAATTCTCCTCAAGAGCAATTGTCTAGTAGAATTATGTCTACGATGGATATGTCTAGACTTATCGCATTATACATGTGATTGTGTGTCTTGCCAATTACAGATTAACTATTGCAATGTATGTTGATTGCAGGCACCGGTCTTGGTCACCTAGGAATATCCTCAAGAAAATGGTATAGTCATTCAACCTCTTCAATACATTTATCTAGTGCTATAAACTCACATTCCATATGTGATATGATTATGCCTTTTTTCTTTGAGGTTTTCCACGATATGGTTGCATCCCCAAGAGTAAACACGAATCCACTTGTGGAGTTCGAGTATATTGATGCAGATATCCAATTAGCATCACTATATCCTTCTATAACAGTTGGATATCTCATATAATGCAACCCATAGCTACGAGTATATCTAAAGCGTCTGAGTAATTGTTTAATGTCATCTCAATGATCAGTACTTGGAATACTCATATATCTACTCAACACCAACAATGTGTACTATGTCAGATTTAGTACATTTCATCAAGTACATGACACTTCTAATGACCCTAGCGTATTCCACTTGAGAGACATTTTCTCTTGTATTTCTTGAGAAATATTTATTTGGATCCATTGAAGTGCAAACTTCCTTTTTATCATCTTTGTTAATTCTTCTAATATCTTATCGATATAATGAGATTGACTTAGAACAATTCTTTCTTATGTCCGAATAATCTTTATTCCAACAACTACATCAACAAAGCCCATTTATTTCATGTCAAATCTCGAATTCAACATATTCTTAGTGGATTTAATCATCTTATTGTTACTCCCGATAAGCATGTCATAAACGTAAAGACGTAAAATGACATAGTCTTCATTTGTATCTTTCACGTGGATGAATTTGAAAACATTCATTTATGTTAAATTCCTTTTCCATGATGACATTGTCAAAAACAATTTTACTGTTTCGGTGATTGTTTCAGACTGTATAGTGATTTCACTAGTTAACCAATTTTCTTTTCTTGCCCTGGAGCAATAAAACCCTCAGGATGTTCTATGTAGATTTCTTTCTCTAAATCTCCTCTTAAGAAATGTATTTTTACATTCATTTGATGTATTTCCAAATTTCACAATGTCGTTAATGCGAGTATCATCCTTATGGATGTTATTCTTGTGATTGGAGAATAAACGTCAAAGTAATCAAGGTCTTATTTCGGCTTTTAACCCTTAATTACAAGTTTATCCTTATATTTGTCAATTAATCCATTCGTTTTTCATTTTGTTTTTGAAAATTCACTTATAGCCTAGTGACTTGGATCCAGGAGGAAGGTCCATTAACTCTCAAGCATTATTTTGCAAGATGGATTCAATTTCACTATTGATTGTTTCTTTCCATGGAAGTCTTACAGTTTTTTGAAATGTTTAAGGTTCATCTTCAAACATATAGGTTAGAAAATTCGGACCAAATTTTTTTCTCGAGTTCGTTTTGTTTTTCTAGGTTCCACCTCATTTTTTTAGGTCTAAACCATTATCATCAGTATTCTTATAAGTTCGTTTTGACGAACTTGCATTTCCCATAGATTTAGCCAGAAATGTGTATGTCTTGATCCATTATCGTATCCTTGTGTATATCTGAAATCTTCGAATCATGCACAAGAAACTGATAAGCTTTGCTATTTTGAACATATCCAATAAAGATGCAATCAACAGTTTTTGGTCCAAACTTGACCTTTTTAGGAGGGGGCTCCATCATTTTAGCAAGACACCCTTACACTCAGAGGTGATTGAAAGAATGTTTTCTACCTTTCCATAATTTGGAAGGTGTTTTCTATTCTTTCTTTTTGGGGTACCTTATTTAAAAGGTAATTGCTACTTAAAATTGTTCCCCTACATGTTCTGAGGTAACTTAGAACTTATCAATATTGAATTCATCATCTCTTTTAATGTTCGATTTTTCCTTTACGCCACCCCGTTTGATTGGGGTGAATAAGATGTGATGACTTCATGTATGATTTCATGTTGATGACAAAAATCATCAAATGGAGCATCATATTCGTCACCTCTATCACTACGCAACACCTAGAGGTGGAAATTTTGACCCCGATCCGAAAATGACTCGGAATCGACTTGGGTTCGGGTAAAAAAAAAATAGAGAGACTGGTCATTTTCGAGTTGACCCGTCTGACCCGCCTCAAAATACAGGCCGGGTCTGGGTTGATCCGTCTGACCCGACCCCGACCCGTACAGTGCTAGATTTAAAAAAAAAAACTTATTCGTTTGTTGAACAGCACAGCAGCCGAGGCGGACAGAGTCATAGAGGTGAGAACTGAGAAGACCTCACTTCAATAATTCTTCATTCGAACAGAGGTGAGGTGAGAGGACTCAAGGAGTCATGGTTAGCAGCACTCCAGCTCCGGCGTCTGCGTCTTCACACCAGTTGCAGCCGTGTCCAGCAACTCCAGCAATCCAGCTCCACTCCAATCACATAGAGGCAAAGAGCACAGGCAGGTGAGCAGTCAAAGTGCCGAACAGAAACAGAACTGAAGATTGAAGATAAGCGAATCTCCACTCCACAGCTCCACGATCCACTCTAGGCTCATACGTTTGAAGACAGAACTGAACTGAAGAGTAAGGAAGGAATCGTCAGATTTAATGATAATAAGAGATTAGTTTAACATTTGCCATTGTCTATCCAGGTTCAGCTGGAAATTACATTGCATTTGCAAGATATTTTTCTACGGCGGGTCAAGCGGTTCGACCCATCGACCTGCCAGGTCAGGTTTGGGTCACGAAACCTGACCCGCACAGTGTGACGGGTCGGGTCCGGGTTGACCCGCACAGTGCGACAGGTCGGACCGAACCCGACGGATTGACCCGAATTGCCACCTCTAGCAACACCTTGATTTTCTTATTAGGTTGATTCTCAACTTCTTATTTGTAAAACATGAACTTTTAAATAGCTTCATCTTTACTTTTCAACAAGTATATCTAGCAATATTTTCTAATATCATCCACAAAAGTGATAATGTACTTATTTTCATATTTTGTTTGGACAAACCTTAAGTCACAAAGATCGCTATGTATTAAATCAAGGGGTTCCATATTCCTTTCTACTGATTGAAAAGATGACCTGGTTAAATTGGCCTTAAAACATATTTCCTTCTTATGTTTGAGATCGATTTGAAATGTGGGAATGTGATTCATGTTAATTAAACTTTGGAAGGTATCCTAATTAACATGTTCTAATCTACATGCCAAAGATTAGGAGACTTAATCAAGTAAGCAAAAGAAAAATTCGTATTTTTACATATTTTTGGATTAATAGCCATTACATTCATTTTGAACATTCCTGCACATTCGTACCCCTTACTCACATACATTCCATTTTTAGTGAGTACAAATTAGGGCTGATCATGGGCGGTCCGGTCCGGTCCTGAAGGCAAGACCGAGATCGAGACCGAAATTTCGGTCTTGCCTTCTGGAGGACCGAGACCGACCTCGGCCAAAAAAGCCCGCCCGAGTCGGTCTTTCTTGACTCGGGCCGGTCTCGGTCCTGGACCGAATCTACACCCAAAAAAGAAAAAAAAAACTATGAATTCACGGTATTCTTTAGTAAAAGGTGAAAGAATAGTTCACCTCTCAAAGAAACACTATGAACTCTCTATATTCTTTAGTAAATTTATCAAGATGCACCTTTTATAGAGATAGAAAACCTCCAAAATCCACATTATTTTCGGTGTGGTATTATGAAAATCTCAAATACACAATACATTCGGTCTGGGCCGGTCCTAAACGGGCTTTCGGGAAAAAAGCCCGAGACCGAGACCGACCTTGAAGAAAAAAAACCGCCCGTTCGGTCTCGGTCCTAGTCGGTCTCGGTCCTAGTCGGGCCGGTCTTGTCGGGAATTCGGTCCTCCAGTCTTTTTTGATCACCCCTAGTACAAATTTATATGAGTCAAACACAATACGAAAGCCATGCTTGTTGAGGAATAACCCTGACACCAGGTTTCTGCTATTGTCTTACACATACAACACATTCTTCAAGGTCATCTATTTCCCGGAAATCATCTTCAAAACGACGCTTCCTTTGTCATTGACCTAAAATAGGTGGAGTTTCCCATATATAAGCTATCCCCATATCCGACTTCTTCAAAATTGGAGAACAATCTTTTGTTCGAGCAGGCATGTTTGATGACACTTGTGTCAACACACCACTTCCGGGAGTTGGAATTAGTCATGCTCAGCTCTGATACCACCGTCGACATGTTAATCTTATCAAGGTCTTCAGTGATTTCTTGCACCATGTTAGTCTCGTTTTTCTTATAAAACCTGCAAACATTATATTTATGGTCAGTTTTACCATAATTATAACAAGAGCCAATAAATTCTTATGGTTTGGATCCTGATTTCTTCGAGACTTCTCCCTTAGGACCCTAAATGAATCTTTTTTGCTTTTTTTTTTTTTTCCTTTGGCAGCGTGCCTACTTGAGGTTTGCCTATGCTCCACCACATTTGCCTTGGCGGAGGACATCGTGTTCATAGTGCCGTTTAGAATTCCCCGTGCAACATTCATGTAGTGCTCTTGCATGTTGTTCCTTTCAAGCAGCTGAACCATGGTCATCTCCTTCTATTTGTGCTTCAGGTAGCTCTTGAAGACATTCCACGTCGGGGGTAACTTTTCCATAATGGCGGCTACCTGAAACAATTCTGCGAGTTTCATGTTCTCGGTATGGATACTCTGGAAGGGGAACTGTAAATCTATCACATGTTTCACACTTGATTTTCTATCTACCATCTTAAAATCAACCACGCGACTCACTAGGATTTTTTTTCCGACATCCTCGAAGTCAAATTTTTATTTCAAGGCATGCCATAGATCCCTAGCGACGTAGTTTTTCTATATACATCATACAATGAATAAAAAAAACAGGTCATTACATAATGTCTATACAAATATTATGAGTGATTCCACACTTCTAGAGCCAAGAAAAAAACATGATTATCATGTTCGCCTTGAGTTGGTGGTTCTTCAGTCAGAAATTGTGTCAAGCTCAGAGTGGTTAGATAAAATTTCATATTCACCTACTACCTCTTAAAGTAGGAACCGTCAAACTTCTCGAATTTTTCTGCATGCACAAGTCCAACAGGACAGGGACGAGTTATGGTTACCCCCGGTCGACGCAACGACATGTACGTTTAACGATGCAATAGGGACTACAGTCTTAGCCAATGCTCCAACACTGATATCAACATCATTATTGTTTGCAATCATTTTTTTGAAATAGGAAATAGTTAATTATATTTACTGTAAAAAGTTATTACAAATATAAATTTATTGAATCGAACCATTTTTTAGGTCTCTTATATCACTCTAAACAAAATTTGTCTTAAGATTGATAGTAATATAGGAGTGTAATTTAATAATTTTTTCAGGTCAAATACTAAAATGTTAAAATTGTATAAACCCTACAAAGACATGCAAGTTTAACAATATGGAGAAATTGATATGATAAAATTGATTTATGTTTAAAACTGTATCATGTAAATTGCACAGTCTCCTTAAAACAATTTCGTCCTCCCTCACCGTAATAGGTTCGTGTAAGAAAACAAAATAGGGACAATTAACTTCCATGATAAAACAATGTCATTAAGACGAAAAAAAAATCAATTACCTCACTGTTTTTAGGGGGTATTTCGTCTATCTGAGCTGGGAATCGACTCCCTCACTGGTTTGGGGGTCGAACCAGTTTTGATAACACTTATTTAAGGAAATGAGTCCTTTTATTTTAAAAGGGTTAATGGTCAATGTGACCCCTAAAATTTGGCCGAAATTTAAGAATCCTCCTTAATGTTTAAAATTTTAAATTTTAGTCATAATGTTTGGACGAAATAAAAAATTCCCCCTTTCCGTCCAATTTCCGTTTAATTCAGACGGAAACCCATCATGTGCTTGGCATGTGCTTTTTTTAATGTTGAAATTACAAATTTACCCTCCATTAACCACACTTTTTCTTCCTCGTCTGCTTGGACGAACTGGGCGAATGATTACCGTTCAATTTTCTGAGCTTGGCAAGTGATCCACTTGAATGGCTCCTTCCTCTACCATCGATCTCTTGTAGTCGATCTCCATCTCTATCAGCTTCTTCTCCACCATTCTCATGCTCTCACACTGCAACTCCATAATTTAAGAAGAATATAAAAGAAACAAATATTTTATAATCAGTATTAAAACCATTGTTAACAATCTGACCATATATATATATATGTATTTGATTTCATACGGCATAATACTGCCGCAAATTCGAAACTACCTGGAAAGAAATGTGGTTATCCTTTGGATTGATCTCCGTTTTCTTCTGCATCATGCTATCTGGATTTTCTGATTGCAGCAAGTGTATCCCAATTCCAACAGTCATCAACTATCTGCTTCATGACTATAAACAGGGGAAGCAGAGGTTCCTGAGAAAGGTGAATGTGACTTGCCTTATAATGATGCAATTGATCCAAAGAAATCATGTTCCAGATCTATTTCATTTTCTGCAAATTATCAGACTAAGGAGGCAGAATTTTCAACGTTGAAGGAGAATCCAGATAGGCAAAAGGATTTGAAAGTGAAAGTGGAAAGTGGGTAAGTTGTATCACCTTGTGTTGCTGTCATAAAGTTCTTATGCTTCGGTGAATCCTATGAAACTCTCTTTGGTTGAGTGTAATGAAGAGATTGTCATGAATGAGTTCTTCTAATATAATAAGCTAAAAAATACACTGATCTGCCCATATAATCTTTTGGATAGAGTTTGGTAATCATTGATAGTCATGTTCTTACAATACTGTGGGTTACAGGAAAATCAAGCATCCTGAGCAGGGAAACGACCTTGATGGTCTAGAGCCTTCTTCGGATTCTTCACGAGATGAGGAGATTTTTGCACCATGCAAAAAAAAAAATTAGATAGGAAAAGGCATCTCAGTTCGAAGTCAAAACTGAATTCAGTTTCATCTCCTTTTGGTTCATCAAGTACGTTGACGAGTTCACCCTCTCCACCTAGGAAGAGTGGTTGCTTTTGGTGTTCTCAAAAGAAGGAAAGTTCCTTGAGGAAAATAAAGTTATGGAGGGTAAATTTATAATTTCAACATTAAAAAAAAGCACATGTCAAACACATGATGAGTTTCCGTCTGAACTAAACGAAAATTGAACAAAAAGGGGAGATTTTTTATTTTGTCCAAACATTATGACTAAAATTTATAATTTTAAACATTAAGATGAATTTTTAAATTTCAACCAAATTTTATTTTAAAAAGAAAACAAAAAATGATAAAAACAAACATTAGGACAGAACACAAACTTGAGGGGTTTTAAAATGTTTGATCTCCCAAGTACCAAGAAATACCATACGACAGACAAACATACAGACCAAACATTGAATAAAGTTTTTGAAAGGCGGGTCGTTTGGAAACAAGGAGATGCAATGCATATGCAATCCTCCGGGCGGAGGAGAAATCAGAATCATTGGCTTCTGTTCTGTCAGGCTGCTCTCCGCTACCTTGGCTTTGTATGTTGGGTATTATCCAAAATTAGTTCAGATAATAACTATAATTGGCATATAATAATATTAAATTATTATGTTTATGTAATTTTATATAAAGAATATTTTTTCAATTTATAGCTCTGAATGTACATATAAAAGTCGGAATATGTGTGTATATATATATATATATATATTAAAATATAATAGTATAATATAATAAAAATTGCCTAATTTTGAAAAATTATAGTGTACATATTTAGAAATGTCTTGAAAAGAAATATAATAACAAAAAGAAATTATATTTTATTGATGTATCTGATATTAAAATATAAATAGGTTTTTACTTAATATCATGGTTAATATTAAATTCATGCATTTTAATATTTACATGGAAAATAATTAATATTGAGAAACGTGAAATATTTGAAAAGAAGATAATGGAAGAGAAGATAAATAAATGTATTCTGGTGGTTGAAAAAGAATGTGAAAAATAAAATGTTCTACACTAATGAATGAGAAATCACAAAATTTTAGAGTTTCTTGATGTTTACTTGGACGATGAAACTTAAAATTGATTAACAAATAAAATTATTTATTTTTTATAATTAAACGTGTCAAAATATTGTGTTACCAAATTTAACCAAATTGATATCAAGTGACATGCATAAAAATAACCAAATAATCAAAAACATTATAAAGATAAAATAAATGGGTGTACATATTTTTGTACGAAATTTATTGGAACGTATTTAGTGATGCATATAATTGTTGTAATTTATATAAATCAAATAAATATGTATATATTAATTTACTAACTGATATATTAACTTATTAAAATTCATGTATTTTACTTTTATTTTTTTCATTATTTATTACTTAATATTATTTTATATAAAGAACTAGGGGTTATTTATTTATTTGGTACAATTGTCTACCTATGTCACTGTCACCTTCCCCTTTTCTCATTCTTTTGAACATTTTTAAAAACGGAGCATTTTTATTTTTTTTAGAAAAATAAGTATAGAAAAAAAAATATTTCGAAAAATAGGTATACGCGCACCCCCAGGTAGCGCGTATTGACAATACGCGCACCACAGGTAGCACGTATTGACAATACGCGCACCCCAGGGTGGCGCCTATTCAAATGGGTGAACTTGAAGACATTTTGTCTTTTTTTTTTTAAAACAATTTTGTTCCATAATGACGACTCGATGTTTAATTAAAAATAAAATTATGTATCTATTAAAAAATTTTAAAAAAGTTATAGTAAGTAAATATTTTAATTGCACTTCAAATGATGCAAAAAATATTAATTTGGATTTATGGATTGCCTGTACGGCATGCCGTAAGTAGAGATATGAAAATTTGACTTAAAAAATTATAACTCAGACCATGTAAGTCCAAACTCAACACGGTTAACGTAATTTATGTCGTAAATCAATTATCTACGTAGGGTAATTTTTTTGATTAAAAATACAGTGATTTTGTAACATAACATCGTTTGTTTTATAATTAGACCGAAATAAGTAAATGCATTAGCTGAGAAATTTAATTATGTACTTACTCAAAAACCATCAAAAAAATTACGATGCGTAGATAATTTAATTACAAATCAAATGACGCTAACTATGCATTAATGTTTTACTTTTAGACTGACTGTATAATACGATACGTAAAAACCTCTACATACGATACAAAAACTTCCAAATAGTGTTTTGCATAGTAACTTTACTGTTTATACAGTAAAATTCACTGTTTCAACAGTACAATTACTATGCAAAATAATATTTGGAAGTTTTTGTATCGTATGTAGAGTCTTTTACGTATCGTATTATACAGTCATTGTAAAAGTAAAAAATTAACGCATAGTTAGCGTCGTTTGATTAGTAATTAAATTATCTACGCACGGTAATGTGTTTGATTTTTTTTGAGTAAGTACATAATTAAATTTCTCACCTAATACATTTACTTATTTCGGTCAAATTATAAAACAAACGATGTTAGGTTACAAAATCACTGTATTTTTAATCAAAAAAATTACCCTACGTAGATAATTGATTTACGACATAAATGACGTTAACCGTGTTGAGTTTGGACTTACATGGTCTGAGTTATAATTTTTTAAGTCAAATTTTCGTATCTCAACTTACAGCATGCCCTACAGGCAATCCGTAAATCCAAATTTAATATTTTTTACATTATTTGAAGCGCAATTAAAATATTTACTTACTATAATTTTTTTAAATTATTTTAATATATACAAAATTTTATTTTTAATTAAATATCGAGTCGTCATTATGGAACAAAATTGTTTGTTTTTTTTTTAAAAAAAGGACAAAATGTCTTCAAATTCAAGTCCATTTGAATAGGCGCCACTCTGGGGTGCGCATATTGTCAATACGCGCTACCCGGGGTGCGCGTATACCTAATTTTTGAAATATTTTTTTTCTATACTTACTTTTCTAAAAAAAAATGAAAATGCTCATTTTTTGAAAAAATTCCATTCTTTTTCATTTCTTCTTCTTCCTCTTTCTAACTGTAAAACCTATTGGGTGGATGAAAAAAAAAATCAAATTAATTGGATTGCAAATGAAACACAAAATTCAAATGAATAGAAAAAGAACCAAATGTTATGTGAAAATTAGAAAAATGCATTTAGATTGAGTTGAGTGATGCTCTATAAATCCTTTTCTTCTCTTTTGATAATTTTCTCTTTCTTCTTCTCAACATTTCAGTTTTAGTGCAATATATATTTGGTTATTTCTATGTTTTTAACAACATTTTGTTTAAATAATTATGTACAATATTTTGTTGGACATCAAAATATAAGTAATCATTTAACAACACTTGATAAACACACATAAAACAATTTTAAGAAAATGTTTCCTCTTCACATAATTTTTTTTCTTATACTAAACAAATATCTTGAATCAATTTTAAAATCATATTTATGAAACATTGAAGTATGCTTCCCTAAACATACGAATACAAACATTGGTACCATGACTAATACAAAAATAATTAAAAGAACTCAATCAACAAATATATCTATGAATTACATGATACTCAGCTATAAATTAAGCATTAAAGTGTAGTTCTTATGCCATTTCTATATAGTCTGCACATGCTTCTTCACCTCATCAATGAAACAACTTTGTCGCTCTTCTATAATTTCTCAAATCCATTTTTTCATTGCCGTAAAATAGTGATGCTTTCAAATTGTCAAATATCACTAGTGACACCCCAGTTTTTTCATAAGTTTTCCATACGCAAATCGTGGAAAAAATATTCTCATGTCATTCAAATAGGACCTTTTCCTCATAGAAGAGGAAGGAGAAAAGGAATGAAGACTAAGAAAAAGAAAAATAGTAATTAACAAGTGTGAAAGAGCTACGTGTGTCAACATAGTAACAAAACATTAATTAATTCAAAAAACTAAAACCTTTGTTTAACATAGTATTTTTTATTTTTATTTCTTACTTTTATAAAAGTCATAAATAAAAATTACTATGTTAGGTGAATTTTCTCACGTATGTTGCACACATTCTTAATCTTACTATCAAGGATGGGTTATTAATCTTACTATCAAGGATGGGTTGAAAAGTATCACTATATCTATTAGCATAATTCGTACAGCAGTTAGATTTTGGAGAGGATCTCCAGCTAGGTTACATAAGTTTAAGGAAGTCGTTGAACATGAAAAGTTGGTTTGGACAGTAAATTTATTTTCGAATGTTGAAACAAGGTGGAATTCCACTTATAATATGTTGGAGACATCTATCAAGGATAGAAAATCATTTGAATATCTTGAACGGAAAACTAACTCTAAGTATGTCATGTAGCTTAGTAGTGGTGTAGGAGTTCCTACTGATTAAGATTGAGATTTTGCTAAGTCAGTTTTGTCATTTCTTAGAATTTTCTATGATGCTACTCTACTTGTTTCTGGTTCTTCTTATGCTACCAACAACAATTGCATGACTGAAGTCTGTAAGATATCAATGCAAATTAAAGAACGTCTGCAAGATGCTATATTATCTACCATGAATGCAAAGATGAAGAAAAAACATGATAAATATTGGGGAACTGTAAAGAGCCTTAATATGTTGTTGTTTGTAGCTGATGTCTTTGATCCTCGACGTAAATTGATATATGTGTAATGGATGATTGGCGAGTGTTATGATATAACAATATCTGCTCAATTGAAAGACAAATTGGATTTGACCTTGGCGTCTTTGTATCATCACTATGAGAATCATCTTAAGAAAGGAAAAAGCTATGTCCGCATATCATAATGCAGTCAACAAAGTTACTACTTTACATGCAGAGGTTAGTAATGCTAATGTGGATTACATGGATTTGAAGTTCTTGAGTAAAAATGAGAAGCAAGAAATTAGTGATGAGAAATCAAAATTAGAGAAGTATTTAAGGGAAGATCTCGAGACTCTTATAGTTGATTTTCACATTTTAAATTGGTGGAGAATTATGCACGATATCCCATTTTATCAGCAATGGCAACAGATGTCTTAGCAATTCCAGTCTCGACTATAGCATCTGAAAGTGCTTTTAGTACTGGAGGGCGCGTGCTGGATAAGTTTCGGAGCTCACTATTAGCAGGTATAGTTGAAGCACTCATTTGCACAGGTGATTGACAAAAAAATTCAACTAGTTCAACACTTGACATTGATCCCGAAGAAGAGTCAGGTACTTATCTTCAAATTCTAATATAATTATTCGATTGTATTGTACTAGTCAAACTATTATACTATTATTTATAATTGTAGAATCCGCTGAGGTGACAGATGAGTTGGCGCAAACTTTTCTGTTGTCTAATCTTGATTATGATGAATAGAGAAACATGTAAGTCGTCCTCATGCTTTCATGAATAATTGTGTGAACTAATATCTAAAGGAATGTGTGATGACACATTAGTAGATATAGATGGATTTGATATTTTGTGGATAACACAGATGATGTAGTCCTATGAGCTATAAGATAGAGTTTGACAGATTTAATGAAGTGTATACCAACTCAAGATTGTTTAGTTAATAGTTCCTTAATGTTTTCTTTTTAAAAAAAATCAACTACAGGAAAAAGAAGTTAACAGTTCATTGGAAGAGGTTCATACATCTACTCAGATGGCGTTGTCAGTGGCTAGAACTACAAATCAAGGAATTGCAGTTTACAAGAACTTTGATTCCACTAATATATTGTTATGAGAAAATGAACTTTGTTACCGGAAATTTGTATGTTTGTTACTTGGTTGATTTGTTACTTACTTTGATTTGTAATTTGTATGTTTGTTACTTTGATTCGACTTATGTTTGTTTTTGGACAAATTTGTTTATTTTTTTTAGGCTATATTCGGTCCAAGGCCGAGACCGACCCGAATTAAGCTAAACCAACTAAGACGGGCTTTATTGGCTGTAGTCGGTCTCAGTCCTCCAAAAAATAAGACCGAAATTTCGGTCTCGATCCTGCCTCCGAGACCGATCTGATCCGCCCATGATGAACCCTACTTTTATGTAACACTTAGTTGTTGTTTTTCTATTTTTAATTCTATTAAACTATAATTATGAGTCAGTGGCACTGACTTAAAGTTATATTAAATACAATTTATATATTTTAATTTTAATTTATAATTTTATAAAAAATATTAATTATTTTTTGAGTTAATTGATTAATTGGTTAATCTTTTTGTATGTCTTAGAATTAATTTTGTCAGTTAAATCACTATTATACTTTTCTCCTTTTAACTGTTCTTGTTATTCTCCTGGGTAGGTTCCGATTTGCAACATGAGAGAGGAGAGAGAAGGCGATTCTCAGATTACCCAAATCCCTAAAAAACAGACGCACGGAAGGTGTTCGACGTTTGTCCGGACTGAAATCTAGACAAATCCTCTGTCAGCCCTCAGCAGAGAACTTCCAACACTCTGCTACCCTCTCCCTTCGGAGATAATCCGTGTGGGTTTCTGAATTTCTGCGCGGTTCTGGTCCGCTTTTCACGGCGAGTTTCTTTTTTCCTCTATCCTGTTCGGAAACTAACTGTGACACCCTGATTTACCTTCGAGCCTATATTGCCCTTTTTTCCTTTTTTCTGTGCTTTTTCCAGTTTTGCAGGGAGGTAAAACCGGGGTGAAGGTGCTTCTGGGCAATGACTTCCATGTTCGAAGGTGGAGAGCTCCCCCGTAGGGAAGTTCTTCCTCTGGTCCCAAAACCCCCCAAGTGTGCTTCTGTGAGAACCGTGGGGAAGATGCTATCGTCAAAGGCTGTTAAGAGTAGTGTTGTGTTCGCGGTGCTTAAGGCCGCGTGGGCAAGCTTCGGCTAAGTGGATATGACAAAATTAAAAGATGGAGTCATGGCTTTTGACTTCGCTAGTGTGGAGGACAGGGACCGTGTGCTGGATATGTCCCCTTGGGCTATCCATGGCCATTGCTTAAATCTGAGGATGTGTCACCGGAATCTGAGCTTGGACGAGGTGGATTTCGGAAAACTCCAGCTATGGGTGCAGGTTCATGGCCTCAGTGCGGAGATGCTCAATGAAGTTAATGCTGTTAGTATTGCTTCTAGAATTGGAAGGACATTGAAGATAGAAAACGAAAAGGAGATGCATGTGAGGGGTTACATGCACCTATAAATGGAGATCGAGGTCACTACTCCCATCTGTCCAGGGTTCTGGTGGACTAATGACCGTGGTGTGGAGAAGTGGGCTCAAATCAAATTCGAACGGTTATCCGACTTCTGCTTCGGATGTGGAAAACTGGGACATACCGCTCAAAACTGCAACCTGGAGATTGTTCCCTCGGAAGTTAATGGGAGGCTCCCCATGTATGGCCCTTTGCTGTCATGCCCTAGGCAGAGGAGGATCACATCGTGGCATAAGCCAGAAGCGGAAGGGGACATCTCTAAAACAAAGCGTGACCCTGATAGGAAGACATGGCAGGAAATGATGAAAGAGGGTTCAGCTGCAGTCAGTGAAGGGGGCGACAGGGAAAGGAAAATGAAGAAGGAGAAGGAGGCTCCCACCCTTGCTCTTCTTCATCAGGTTGACCAGGAGATAGACTCGTCTGAACCTATAACCATGGATATAGGGAAGGTCTCCTCTCTGATCCAATCCCTTTCCCTTAAGCTTGAAGCCTCTCCTCCAGGGAAAAGGAAGCCAATGCTGGACCTCAATGCTGAGCCAGTCGAGAGCGACAGCTCCCCGGAACCAGGAACCTACAACCAATCCAGCAGCAGATCCCTGTCCTTTTTCACGCAGATGGACATGAATACGTCAACTGATCTAGATCCTCCCAGTATGGGCATCCTCGCTCCATCGGCCTTTGCGTGCAGCCTACTCAACCACCCACCTTCCTGTCCACCCTCCTTGATCCAGCTTACACATGCCCCTACCCCTGAGCCATCGGCCAATGCCTGCAGCCTTTCCAACCGCCATCATTCTCTGTCCCCCCCCCCAAGCACCCGACCACACAGGCCCTATCCATCGACCCCTCAGCCCCCTACCCCCTACCCGGGGCCGGATGGATTCTCGGGCGCTTTTTACCAACGATCATGGCAAGTCATAGGCCCAGACATCGTCACCTTGGTCAAGACCTTCCTCTCTACTGGTATGTTTCCCCCCTCTTTAAATCATACTCTCCTCACCCTTATCCCTAAAATCCCAAATCCTTTGAGTGCTTCCGATTATCGCCCAATCAGCTTATGTAACTTCGGTTATAAAATTGTGTCAAAGGTTCTGGCAAACAGGCTAAAGACCTGTTTGCCAGAACTCATCACCCCCTTTCAAAGTGCATTCGTGGCAGGTAGACAGATACATGACAACATTATTGTGGCCCATGAGATGATCCATTACATGAAGAACTCCAACAAAACCTCGAGGGCTACCCCGGACTGTGCCTTAAAGATCGATATGGAGAAGGCCTACGACAGAATTGATTGGGAATTCCTAAGGCAGACCCTCATTCGAAGAGGGTTCGACTTGAAATGGGTGTCTTGGATCGAAGCTTGTGTCAAATCAGTGTCTTACCAAGTGATCATCAATGGTAAGCGTACCCGGTGATCACGCCGGAGAGAGGGATTAGGCAAGGGGACCCGATGTCCCCTTACTTGTTCATACTAGTGGCGGACGTCTTATCACGAAGGGTGGCGCAAAGAGTTGACGTGGGGGAGCTTAGGGGTGTTCGTCCGGCGAGGGAGTGCCCGGAGATCCACCACTTACTCTTCGCGGACGATTCCATGTTTTTCATCAAATGTACGTTGGTGAATGCGCGGGTCTTGAAGGACACTCTCGATGAGTATTGCAATTCGTCGGGCCAAAGGGTGAATTTCAGTAAATCTGTTATCTTTGGCGGAGGAGATGGAAATCTTCCTTTAATATCGAGTATTGCTGCTCTGTTCGGAATGCAACACGTCGCGGACCCCGGGAAATACTTGGGGCTGCCCTCCTTGTGGGGAAGATCCAAGTGCGAAGCCTTGGGGTTCTTAAGAAACGGAATTGAAGGTAAGATCCAAGGGTGGAGATCCAAGCTCCTCAACAACGCGGGAAAGAAGGTATTGATTAAATGGGTGATCTCGGCCATACCTACTTACGCAATGAGCGTCTTCCAACTCCCAAAATCGTGGTGCTCAAAGGTCAACGGATTGATAGCTCGATTTTGGTGGGGGCAACGAACGGTGACCGCAAGATACATTGGGTACGGTGGAGCTCAATGACTAAATCGAAAGATGTTGGAGGTATGGGCTTTCGTGAACTCGAATCTTTTAATTCAGCCCTACTTAGCAAGATGGCCAACCGTATCCTTAAAGAACCGGATGCTATTTGGGTTCGTGTGCTCAAGGGGATCTACTTCCCGTATTCGGGTTTCCTCCAAGCGGGTAAAGGAAGTAGAGCCTCTTGGGCTTGGTCGAGTTTACTTGAAGGGAGACGGGTCCTTAGAAGGGGGGCAGTCTGGACTGTTGGGGATGGTAGTACGATAAGGCCTTTTCTGGACCCTTGGCTTCCCGGGAGGCTCGACCATCGGCTAGGTCCCCGTCCTGTGTCTAGGGAACAAGCAGGTGTGGTGCTGTCAGATTGGATGGACACCCAGGCCAGGCAGTGGAACGAGCAGGCCATCAGGTCTGCACTTAACAGATTGGAAGCTGACTGGGTGTTGGACATTCCTATCCCGCTAGTGCCTAGAAGGTATGAGTTAGTCGGCCATTCGACAGGAAGGGGGCTGTCACGGTCAGATCTGTTTACCATCATATCCGGTCTGTCGATCAGCAAGGCATTCTTGTCGCAAGCAGTCCTGCATCCGAGGTATGTCCTGACCCTGCTCTATGGAACATCATCTGGAAGTCCAATGTTCTACCAAAGGTCAAGATGTTCAGTTGGAAATTGCTGGCTCGGGCCTTGGCTATTAAGGATGGTCTGATCAGGAGGGGGTGCAAATCGGGGATGGATGCCCGATGTGTGGTGAGACCGAGACAGTCGAGCATCTGATCCTGGGATGTGCATGGGTGCAGGGTGTGTGGCAGGCATTGCTGGGGCTGACTGACGCAAGGGATGGCTGTGCGTCGGTGAGCCAGTGGCTTTCGAAAAGATGGACAGACCTGGCCGGGGCAGGGAGCTGTGACATCAGGTGGCAAATCGTTTTATACGCGTGTTGGGCCATCTGGAAAGGCAGATGTCGGATGCAGTTCGAGGGGCTTTCGCCAAGCCCATGGGACACAGTGCTGGGGATTCGCCTGGCAGTTTTCAAGTGGAGAGGCTCCAAGGAGCAAATGCAGGGCAGGAGTCGGGCGTGGGTCCAGCAGTCGCAGGTGCTGCAGAATGACAATCTGCCTCCTCCAGCACAGATTGGCATTCTGCAGGACTCTCAGCTGGATCAGGTGCCAAGGCAGCGTTCGGGGGTTAGCCAACTTTGGGTGCATCTGGAGGTAGGCTCGATCAAGATCAATGTCGACGCGGCTTGGTCTCGGACGGAAGGTAAAGGCGGTATTGGTGTTATCGCCCGTGATCACTTAGGTGTTGTTGTGGCAGGTGCACAAGCTTCATTTTTGTCGGGGAACATTGTTGTTCTTGAAGCTAAAGCAATTTTGTTAGGTGTTAAATTAGCGGTCGAGAATAGGTGGGAGTCGGTCGTTTTCGAGTCCGACTCGGAAGTGGTTTTAAACCACATTTTGGGGAAAGTCCATTTTTGGGAGATACAAACTATTATTCAAAATAGTTTATACTTGGCCGGGTCCATCTCAGATGTGACCTGGAATAGGATTCCTAGAGCCGCGAATCAATGTGCGGACTGGGTAGCTAAGCTTGCTATAGGGGAATGTGTCATAGTGATTGGGTCTCTCGACCCCCAACCCCGCTCTTGTCTTTATTGCAATCGGATTCGGAGTTGTACCGGGTGGCGGATCGCCCCAAATTTTGTGATTAATATACGAAGTTAGTTGTTGGCCAAAAAAAAAAGTTATTCTCCTGGGTGAAGAATCTGATCTCCTCCATGCTTAAGGAATTGGCAAAGCTTGAATTTGTGATGACGGCTATAACGAATATGATTCTGTCGACAATCTCGTGGCTCTGGTTGTCTGAATACTTCGCTCTGTCGATGACAAGGCAAGCAATCCTTTGAACCTCGAGCTCCAACTTGAGCCACTTGCAGAACTGCGACAAATTCAGGCTCTGCCCATGGAACCCAACGAAGACATCGCAACTGCGCAGCTTCGTGTTGACAGAGGTCGGCGAGGAGACGACAGAACATTTGGTGAACGACATCCTCGGAACTAGGAACGTGAACGAGATCCGTGTCGGGGCCGTACATGTAAAAAAATTGACATTTGACTCCACATGGTCGTCGGAAAACTCGTAGTGGTCAGAAGGAGGAGTGTAGGAGCTTCTCGGAAGGTCCTCCGAAGATGGGTCCTCCGGCGCTGCGGCGGAGTCGGTGGGTTTGGAGGTGAGGGCTCTTGGAGAGATGTATGGGGACTGTAAAGCGGAGACAAATGCAGACGAAGGTGGGGATACAAAGGAAGGGGAGTTGTATGGAGATGGCTTCATGGGGGAAGCTTGAAAATTAGGGGCTTTGCAGGAATTTGAAATCTTGATTTTGAGCAGACTTACTTTACTGCCTTGTCGTCCATCTTTGTTCAAGATTTAAGATTTCAGTCTACTCTTCCTATTTTCCTCTTCTTCTTGTTTGAGACATTTTTGGGTTTATGCCCAGACTGATTCTTTTTCAGACAAAACCAGTTCAATATGTTCAGTTTTACATCATTGATGAGTATCATTCTGAACATTATTCTTATCATTAAGTATGTTTGTTGATAGATTAGAAGTTGGAGGACCAATTTGTCATTTCCATTTCTTTTTCTTTTTTCAGTTTCTTGAGAACTAATTCTTTAATCAGATGTAATTCCTATTTAACCTCGGTTGATGGGGATAGAGGACAGTTAATAGAATCTTCAAAATATCTCATCAAATCTTCTCTTCATTCATTCTTGGCCTCTTGTTGGTTGCGCATGTAAATTTTCTCTGAAATTGACATTGTATCAGAGCAGTGATCGCGTCTTCATCTCCTTCCTCTAGTTGCTTCCGCATTATTCCAGTGACCTTTCTCGTGAAGCTTATTTTGATTCATGGATTAAAAAACCTGAGTAGTTTCATCCTTGGAGCTATTCAAGATTTTCCCACCCTCACCTTTCTCTTGAGGATTTCTTGTCTTCAAGTCTTCCCACCGTATCTTGTGGCCAATCTATTGTTTTGAGACCTTGTTCTTCTTTCAAGACTTTCAAGATTAAAGGTTTTTGCCTTGTGACAGTTCATTACCCTCGACTTGTTCTTTTATATTCGTATATATTTTGTTACGAATCTGTGGGGTTAGACCTGTGTCAATTCAGTTTCTTGGTGGTTGGCTTCTCGGACTTCAATCCTTCTAATAGCACAGAGCTCACAGATGTGGAGGCACAAAACACCAATGTGGCCCTAAAAGTCGAAGGTGTCGTAGCATATGTGGATGCGGTAAATCTCTGGGCCGATTTCGAGGTTGAGGTGCATGGGAACCATCCTCTTTATCTTCATGCTTCTGACAACCCAGGTATGCGCCATATTTCTATGAAACTCACCGGACCTGAGAATTATCCCATGTGGAATTGTGTCATGCTCATAACCTTGCGAGGAAAGAATAAGGTTAGTTTCGTAGATGGATCTTTTAGTAAAGAACGATTTGATTCTTCCTTGCATGAGTTATGGGAAAGTGTTGAATGTGATTTTTGCCATAAAAAGGCTCACACTAAGGACACGTACTATGCTAAGGGGTGTGAGTTTTGTCAGAAGAAAGGTCATGTAAATGATAATTGCTTCAAGTTTAGAGACTTTAACAAAGGGAAATCATATGATCCTCAAGCTAATGTTGTTTCTTTTGCTAGTTCTAATATTGTTGATCACGTCTCTGTTAGCTCCACTCCAAAACTGTTTGGGACTTCCAATCTGCAAGGAGGAGTGAGCTTCACAGCTGAACAGTTTGGACAGTTCTTTCAGACCATTAATCGTGGAGGTATCTCGCAGGCATCCCCTGCTGCAGGTGCTCACGTGAACATGGAAGGTATAACTAACATAAACTCTCATCCCCAAAATGATGATATCTATATCTTAGATACAGGTGCTACTAATCATATGACTAAGAGATATGATTGGGTTGAGAATGTTAGGACATTTACTAAATCTAGGATACAATTGCGTAATGTAATGTATGTTTCTGTTGATAGTATAGGTGATTATAAGCTCAGTTCAGATATTTTGAGAAATGTGCTTTATCTTCCCAAGTTTAAGTACACTCCTATATTTGTTTCTAAATTGGCTTTTGAACTGAACTATTTTATCACATTTACCCTAAGTATGTTATGCTACAGGACCTCTCGAGTGGGAGGGTCTTGGAGATTGGTAAAGAAGAATCTAGTCTTTTTCTCTTTAAACCTTCGTACAGTTGTTGTTTGAATTTTTTTACTATGAATGTCATCTTATGTTCTTCTAGCCATGTTAGTCAACCGATGTTATGGCATAGGAGAATAGGTCATGCTTCTTTGTAATTGTTAAAGCATGTAACTGGGTTGGATTGTTTCAAGAATAAGAATCATAATGTTCAGAATTGCACGATTTTCCCCTAGCTAAGGTTACTCGATTGCCTTTTACTGAATCTCGATGTACGGTTGATTCCTTGTTTAAGCTTGTGCATGCTGATGTGTGGGGCCCATATAAAAAACAAATTCATGATGGAAAGAAATATTTTTCACTCTAGTTGATGATTATTCTATAGTAACTTGGATATATTTGTTGGTTAATAAGTCTGATGTTGATGTGGCCATTAAAGAGTTTCTTGCCCTTATTCAAAACTAGTTTAATATGAAAATTAGACCGATAAGGTCAGACAATGGTGGTGAATTTTTCAGTGAATATATGAATGCTATTTTTTTTAAAGAAAAAGGAATCATACACCAAAGCACTTGTCCATATACTCCTCAGCAGAACAGTAGAGTAAAGCGAAAACATAGGCACCTTTTAGAGATGGCCAGATCTTTCAAACTTCAAGCCTCTGTTCCTGATATATTTTTGGGAGAATGTGTACTTGTTGCATGTTATCTTATAAATAGGACTTCGTCCTCTGTTTTTAATGGAAGATTACCTCTTGAAATTATGACTAAGAAAAATTTATGTGTTGATCATTTGAGAACTTTTGGGTGTTTGTGTTTTCCTAAGAATCTTGTGTCGCATGAAAAATTTGCTTCTCGTGTTGTATCTGCTGTTCTGGTGGGATATTATGAAACCCAAAAGGGTTATAAGTTGTACAATTTAGATACAAGGGGTTTCTTTGTTAGTGGGGATGTGAAATTCCATGAACATGTGTTTTCCTTTTCTAAGCATGATGATATTGATACAACTGGTAATATGCTGAATGACAAATTTTGTCATAATGATGCCCTTGATGAACCTCCACATATGAATGTTAGTCTGACACAGATGCAGATAAAAAATGATCAGGATAACACCAACTCAGATGAAGACAATGATGGAACTTTGTCTTAGTCCAATACAGTTCCCATAGAAGATGCATATATGCTAAGGAGGTCTGGAAGGGCCACCAGGCCACCCATTTGGCATAAGGACTATAAGGTTGAATCTTCTCATGCTACCCATTTGATTACAAATCATGTCTCCTATGAACATTTATCTCCTTCATTTCAATCGTTTCTTGCTTGTATGTCTAGGGTTACAAAATCGGTCTCTTTCACTGAAGTCGAGAAACATCCCAAATGGAATCAGGCTATGAAGAAGGAGATAATTGCACTTGAGGAAAATAACACATGGGACTTAGTCCCCCTCCCTTCAGGTAAAAGAGTCAAAGGACGCAGATGGGTATTTAAGGTAAAATTAAATGGTGATGGCTCTATTGAGAGGCATAAAGCCCGATTGGTTGCAAAAGGTTTTACTCAAACTCATAGAATTGATTATTTTGAAACATTCTCGCATGTTGCTAAGATGAATATAGTTAAGACTTCTTGCCTTGGCTTCAATTAATAAATGACGTTTATATCAAATGGATGTTCACAATGTGTTTCTCCAAGGAGACTTAGATGAGGAAGTGTATATGTAGGTTCCTCCTGGTTTTCGTAATCAGGGGAGAATGGTTTAGTATGTAGATTACGAAAATCTCTTTATGGACTTAAACAAGCATCTAGACAGTGGAATATGAAGTTGACTAGTGCTCTTATATCACATGGCTATACTCAATCTAAGTTAGATTATTCTCTTTTTACCAAGCGGTCTGGTAATGATATAGTTGTTGTTCTTGTGTATGTTGATGACTTAGTGATTTATGGTAATAGTTATGCAATGATTGTTGGTTTCAAATATGTGTTGATGGAAACATTTAAAATGAAAGACATGGGTGAACTTAGGTATTTCCTTGGTATTGAAATTGCTCGGTCTGAAAAGGGTTTGATGTTGTGTCAAAGGAAATATGCCTTGGAAATTATATCTGATTTAGGTCTTTCTGCATGTAAAGTGGTGAAATCCCCAATGGAATTGAATGTAAAACTGACAAGCAAGTCATATGATGAACATCTTAAAATTAATTCTGATGACTTGCATCTTAAGAATCCGGATGTTTATAGACAGCTAATCGGTAAATTTCTTTACTTGACCATAATCCGACCTAATATAGATTTTTTGGTGCAGTGTCTAAGTCAATTTATGCAAGATCCAAATAAATCTCATTTAGATGTTGCACTTAGAATAGTCAGATATGATAAAAATGATCCAGGTCTGGGTGTTTTTCTTAACTCTCAAAGATTGCCTATCTTGACTGCTTTTTGTGACTCTCACTAGGCTGGCTGTATTGAGAGTAGAAAGTCAGTCACTGAACATTGCATTAAGCTTGGTAGTTCTTTAGTATCTTGGAAGGTTAAGAAACAGAGCACTGTTTCTATATCTTCAGCTAAGGCTGAATATAGGAGCATGAGAACCACTATTCAGAGATTGTTTGGCTTCGTAGCTTATTGATTGAACTTGGGGTAAGCCGAACTCAACCTATTTTACTATTCTGTGATAACCAAGTTGCCCTGTAGATTACGTATAATTCGGTCTTTCACGAGAGAAACAAACACGTAGAGATTGATTGCCACTATATTTGAGAAAATATACAAAAGGGAGTCATCAAGACCGAACACGTAAGAACTGGAGCAGCTGGCTGATTTGTTCACCAAGGCTTTGCCAAGTTATCATCTTGATCTTCTTAAATGAAGGCTTGGAGTTAAAAATGTGTTTTAAGTCTTTTATGTGTTCAGATTGAGGGAGAGTTTTATCATTGGTGAGTATCAATCTGAACATTGTTCTTATCATTAAGTTTGTTTGTTGTTATATTAGAAGTTGGAGGACCAATTTGTCATTTCCATTTCTTTTTCTTTTTTTAGTTTCTTGAGAACTGATTCTTTAATCATATGTAATTCCTATTTAACCTCGGGTGATGGGGGATGGAGGACAATTAATAGAATCCTCCAAAAGATCTCATCAAATCCTGCGTCGCCCTTTAGGTTTGAGAGGAAACCGTTTCTTCTCTTCATTCATCCTTGGCTTCTTGCTGCTTGTGTGTGTAAATTTTCTCTGAAATTGACACAACTACAGAAGTTGAATGTTAATACGTGAATAGTGTTCGATCTTAAGGTTTAAGGTAATAAGTTAATTAAAGATGGGTAATATTGTCATATTATATGTTGGAATAGTAACTTACCAGAGAAATTTAACGATGAACAATTAAAATGACCAAATAATCACATGCTCAAGCTTATGTAATCATTTTGCACAAGTTATAACAAATTAGTCACATGCGCAAAGATGTGTAACCATTGAAGTAATTAACTCTTATTATATTCCCTAAGTTGAGTTCAATTTTTCTGTATGAATAAAACAGTTTTTAAAATAGAATAAGGATTTGGCTAAAAAAAAGGAATAGCGATTAACACTCTCTATGATTTGTTAGGTCGCAATCTACAAAGTTTGCTATAACGATAATAGTATCGTGTATGTAGGTAGATTTAAACTCTAATGTCCTAAACGCATCCTCTAAGTAAAAGATAAAATTATGACCTATGTTATAGAGTTAATAACCAAGTTACTACTCCAACTTTGGACAAATCACCACCCAAACTTTAATTCTTTTTAAAGTTTTACCTAACCTTTGACACTTGGGCAAATTACTATTAGTTTTACCTAAATATTGACAGAAAATGACATGACAGTACATGGTTGGTCCGTAATTTTAAATACTATATTATTTTTTAAAAATACTAGAAAAGTCAGAGTTTAAACAAAAAACGGAAAATCAATACAAAAAATAGGAGTTTTAAATACAATGTTTTTATTAAGAATATGAAATAAAAGTAATAATAAAGAAATGATTTTATTTTGTTTCATATTTTTCAATAAAAATATTATATTAAAAACATTTAATTTTCCAGAATTTTTTGAGTAATTTTTAAAAAAATATTTCGTTTTCTAAATTATGGATCAATCATATGTTGCTACGTCATTTATCGTCTATATTCAATGTAAACTTTAACGGGTGTAGCAATTTGCTCCAAGTTTGAAAGTACAAATAGCAAAATTTGAAAACTAAAAATTCAGGTATCAATTTGTAAAGTGTTCAAAGTTGGGGTAACGATTTGGTTATTAACTCTATGTTATATATGTATATAAAATGGTAAAATATCACATTGTCCCATAATGTTTGACTTTTCGAGTTTCTCCCCTCAAGTTTAAAGCGTAAAATTTCTTTCTCTCACTGTGACCAAAGTGAAAGTTTGCCCCAACTGTCAACTTTTCCATTCAAATTTAACTAAATAAATTTTAGCAATTTAATTCTCCCGAATGGTATGTGGAATGAGACACTCGTGAGGAACATAGTTGACAACGAAGATGCATCCCACATTCTCAACTTGCCATTACCACGAGAAGGGGGAAGTGACCGATACATATGGCCTCACACAAATTATAATAGCCCACAAGTCTGATGGTCTACCACAGAATAAGAGAGCTAGCTTAACCAAGAGCAAGACCGAACCCAAACACAAATGGCACCTTTTGGAAAAATATTTGGAAAACAAAGGTAATACCAAAGGTGAAAAACTTCATGTGGAGACTAGCAACGAACACAATTGCGATCAAAGCAAACATGGTGCGAATGGTAATAAATGTTACCCCGAACTGTCCGATATGTGGCGAGGAGGAAACACAGGAGCACATGATCATGGGATGTGAGTGGACGGCACAGATCTGTAGTGGCACACTCGGGATACAAATGGATAGGCAACACGGGCTAGACATGAAGACAGGGTTGCATGGAGGAAATACTGAGAGTGACAAGAGGTGGGAACTTACACTAATCACTTGTTGGCACATTTGGAAGGTTAGATGCACGGCGTCTTTTGAAGCGAAACACTCAAACCCGAGTGTTGTGATAAGGGAAATCAAGCAGGCCTACGAGGAGCAAATGGAGGCAAACCGACCCAACCAACCAAACCGCATCCCAGACGATAGACCGACACAACAATGGACACCAGCGAATGACCATACGATCAAGATCAATTGTGACACATCATGATGTAAGGAAACGAAAAGAGATGGCATAAGGGTGGTGGCAAGAGATAAAAACGGCAAGGTAGTGGGCGGGATGAACCGGAGGCAAATGAGTGACGACATAGAAGCGATGGAAGCCATGACTATAGCAGAAGGAGTGCGATTAGCGATTGAAGCAGGATTGCAAAGCATCAGACTCACACACAGTTCACCAACAAATCATGGAAGGACCGAAGCATTGGAGACTGTCCACGATCATACCGAACATCCGAGCACTAGCACGACAAGTGGAGTAAGTGCAATGGCGAGCGATTCCAAGGACGAGCAATGAATGTGCCAATTGGATAGCGAAACAAGCAAGAATGGGAGTGAGTCTTGATGATTGGATCGAAAGACCACCACTACCCTTTGTATGTTTAGTAGCAAACGATGTGATGTATGAACCTACGTGACCACAAGTCACGGCGTTTTATTTCTTAAAGTAAATTGATTATTTGATAAAAAAATAAAGGATCCATGCCTAATTCTTTTATATTTTGTTTTTAAAGTAAAGTGATTGTTTTGTTTTTATATTTGAACTTCAATCCAATTAGCAACTAATGATTTAAAAAAAAAAACATATTTTTTAAAAATAAATAAATAATTTTATTAAAAAAAATATTAATAGACACACCCAAGTGGGGTGTGACAGTGAGTTTTTGGTGATGGCTGCAACAACATCAGTTTGTTGTAACTCATTAACTTTTCTTATTTTTTAAATAATGTTTAATTAAAATTTTAATTATGTATAGATTAAAACAAAGAGTAAATATAATTAAATTAAAATCTTAAATATCATAAATAAATTTGAGTTTGGATATTCATATTGTGATCCACTCTAACTTGAAATTCGAAAATGTAAAAAAAAAAAAATCAAACTTCGGACTTCGCAAATCAACTCTGTTAGTGACATTTAGCATTTATGTCATAATCATTTCATTAGATATTATTAAAAAAATATTAATTATACAGCTACATTTTTACCCTAATGTCTTTTTTCACTAATTTAACTAGAAGGATAAATGATGTTAAATTAGTAATCTAATTATCTATGTATTAAAAAAATGGAAAAGAACATAAATTCTTGATAACTTAATTACGATTTAAACATATGACTTTCGCTTCGTAAGAGTGTATAGTCATTTCGGAAGTCGAAACTCAATTCAGTGAGCAATATTTATGTTGTAATTAAATTATCACGATACTATACGTATATAATTTGATTTCTAATTTAACACTATTTGTCATTTCGATCAAATTAGTGGACAAGCGAAATTATGTTAAAAATGTAATTGTATAATTAGTAAAAAACTACACTGACTAGATAATTGAATCACGACTTAAATGCTGCTAACAAGTTGATTTGCAAGCTCTAGAGTTCAAGTTAAAAAAATTTAGTCAAAATTTTGGTTTTTATAAAGTGGATCGTATAGTCATTTTGAAAATCCGAACTGAATATTATTTATAATAGGTCGATCTTAATTCAGTTATTCATATATATTTTTTTAGTTAACACATAATTAAAACATTATTTTTTTAAAAAATAAGAAAAAGTAATGAGCTGCACAAATTTGTTGGATTGGGGTCCCTCACAACTCAGCGTCCTCTTGAGAGCAAATTGTTTCCTTTGCCATCAATTCGCGTCTCCTGGGCGCAAGTTGTTACCCAAGGCAACTAACTAGCTCTTGTATGTGCTGGGGTTTTTTCTCGAAAATACCGCTTTACTTGATGAAATAAAACGTCGTGACACATGTTCACGGTTGTTTGGGATTACAATCATTAACTATTAAAGATAACAATGGTAGTAGTGGTCTTTCGACCCAATTGCTAAGATTCACTCTCATTCTCGTTTGCTTGACTATCCAATTCGCGCACTCATTTGCGGTCCTTGATATAGCTCGTCATCGTACTTGCTCAATTTGTGTAGCTAGTACTCTCATGTTTTGTATCGTTGTTGACAGTCCCCAATGCAGTGTCTCGCCCCCTATCTGTCGATGGACCGTTTGTGAATCCGTTTCAATGATGATGTGTTGCCACCCACTCTCGATCGCTAACCGGATTCCTTCTTGTATTGCTCTTGACTCTATGGTGTCGATGTCGCCACTCAATTCCCTTCGGTTCATGCCGCCTATCATCTTGCATTCGCTATCGCGTGCTATCACCCCAATTCTGGCTCTTCGTGTTTGTTTACAACACGATGCGTCACAATTTACCTGATGGTCCCGGTTGGAGCTCGCCACATCTCTCTTGGTCTGCACGACTGGTTCGGTTCGGTCCTATGTTCATGCTCATTTTGCTCGGCTAGTGCTTGTTGTATTTCTGATATCATGACTCTCGGGTTGGTTTGTCTGTCTCGAATGCTGCCTTACACCTTGTTTTCTAGATATGCCAACATGTTAGGAGGGTTAGGGTCCACCTCGTCTCTCTCATGTCACCCGGTTCGGCTCGCCTTCTTTCTAGCCACGTGACCACATCTATGGGTGTGGTTCGGTTCATCTGCAGCCCTAGTATACCGAACCAGACCGGTTCTGTCCATCGGCATTCTAGGATCATGTGTTCACGTGTTTCCAAGTCCCCGCATATTGGGTAAGTCGGTTGTACATTCATGCCCCTCTTTACCATGTTTGTTATCACCGCTAGTGCATTGGTAGCAAGTCTCCAAATGAAATTCTTTACCTTAGGGAGCATCTTGGTTTTCCATATTTCCTTCCATAGGCTATCTTGGGTGTTCGACTCCTTTGTCGTCCACTATCCTCTCGTAGTTTATGGTAGACCGATTGGACTTGAGTTGATCCATCATTTGTGTGGGGCCATATGTATCGGTCCCTTCCTCCTTCCTTTGGGATCGGCATGCGCAATACATGTTCGGGATCCTCTCGGTCCATTACGCCTCTAACCATGGGTTCATTCCATTGCCGGTCTTGTGTGATCAAGTGGCTCACCCTTAGCTCGCCCCCATGCTCCACGATTGTGTCGGTATTCACTCGCATCCTCTCCTTAGTGTATATCCATTGATCCTCAAAACCGCGTATTTCATCACCCGAGCCAAGTAACCACACCCCATCTTGTTTCATGATGTCTCGTCCATGTAGTATACTACTCCATCCCCACGATGCTCGGCCCCCTCGTTTCGCCTCAAGGAAGCTAGACCGTGGAAAGTACATACCTTTTAGAACCCTTGCGCATAAAGTGTTCGGCTCCGCTATGACTCTTGATGCCATTTTCGTGAGTAGAGACGAGTTAAACCATTGGAGCTCGCGGAACCCAAACCCCCCGCCTCTTTAGACTTTGTAAGCACCTTCCATCTGCTCCAATGTGTATGTTTGTCTTCCGCAGTTTGTCTCCACCAGAAGTCCGCTATGAGTGAATCAATCTCCGCGCACCATGTTTTTGGTAGACGGAACACACTCATGACATATGTGAGGATAGCTGTGATGATTGCATTTATGAATACCTCATTTCCGACTTGATTTAGAGTCTTTGGTCTCCACCCTGCTAATTTGTCATTTATCTTTGTTTTGAGTGAGCTCAATGCCTCCTTTTTGGATCGGACCCCATATTGATGGTAGCCCTAAGTAATTACCTGTATCATTTGTGCTTTGGATGTTAAGCACTGTCTCCACCTCCTGCCTGACTGCTCGGTTCGCCCCTTTATTGAAATACAGGGTTGATTTGTTTACATTGATCATGTCCTGATGCGCGACAGTATGACTCCAACATGCTCTTTAGTCCGGACGCATTTGCAGGCGTGACCTGTATGAAAAATAAAGAGTCGTCTGCAAAGAACAAGTGGTGCATTTCCGGGCAATGTTTTCTCATCATGATGCCCTGTATTGTCCCATCGCTTACCACCCCCTTCTAGTCGTCTCGAGAGTACATCTGCGAGTATGATAAATAGGTAAGGTGACAGTGGGTCACCTTGTCTTATCCCTCGAGTCGGTTTGATGGTTGCGGTCCTGTCCCCATTCACCACTACCTCGTATGTGCTGTTGAAAATAAATTATCTACTTTGTAAATATGCTTATTCAAAAAAAAAACAAAACTCAGCAACTAATCTATCTAGATTCTACATGGTAATAATATATATCATATTCTCTTGATTGATGTAACTTGTAATTGTAAGTGATATTCGATTATTATTTTATTAAAGATTCCTTCATGTCATGTCGCACGCGTCTCATGATTCCCAACATGACTAGAGATGAACATCTGTCCGTATCCACTAACTAGGAAATGCTATGTTTGAAAAGAAAATGAACAAATATATGACTACCAGGTTCAAACTGGCAATAATGTCGGGGGTGGGATGGGACACTGCACTATCTTGGGTAATTAATCTGGACACAAAAGGATTGGGACGAGACTTCAAAGTGTGCTTTGGGGGTAAAAATAAACACTTCAAAACTTGGGGACTGAAAATGCAAATTCTAAGTTCACATAATATTTTATTAGATTAATAGGTTCAATGGTACCATACGTTTGAGTCATGTGATCGGATAATACTCATATGTTGCTACTTAGTATCTTATGTTATCAGAATGTTGTTATTTAGTTCAAATTACTGTAGCCGTCAAGTTTAACTAACAGAATACTGATGTGACGTTGATATGATGTTGATGTGGCATATGAAAGATACAAATAAATAGCAAAATTAAGAAACAAATATGGAAAAATTAGGAAAAAAAAATTTAACTTTATATATTAATAAAAAATATTTTTTATAAATTTATTTAAAAACAAAAAACGAAAACTGGGAAAAAAAAGATAGGGTTCGACCGACTTGGGTCCAATTGACCCAGCCTAGGGTCGAACCCAGGGCTCAGTTCGACCCTGACTAGGTCAATTGGACCCAAGTTGATTGAACCCTAGTTTTTTTTTCAGTTTTTTTTATTAATTTATAAAATATAAATTTTTATTTATATATGAAGTTTTAAAATATTTTTAAAACTTTTTTCTAATTTTTTTTTTCGATTTTTCCTATTTATTTTAATTTTCCTATTTTGTTTTTAAATTATATATTATATTATATATTTACGTGGTGCTGACATAAACCATTTAACAGAAAAATTTAACTGTTGACTAACAGAATACCGTAGAACAACATCCTCCAAACATAACAGACCATTTGACCACATCAAAAAACATATGGTATCATCCGATCACATGGCCCAAACATATGGTACCATTAAACCTATTAACCCAATTTTCTTGGGAAAAATCTGAAAATGATTAACATGTTTGCACAAAATAGTTTTTCAACCCAAAATGTTTTGAATAGTCCAACATGTTTGAAAATTATGGTAATTGGTACATATGTTACATTTTTGTTAAAAAAATCCGTTAAATATTTTTTAGATATGCAAAATTAACCGAATATTTTTCTAAATGTTACAACTAACCCCCCCCCCCACACACACACACACAAACAAACTTACATTAATATTACAAACAACTCCCGACTCAATTTGAGACACACTGGGGTCCCCTAGCTAGAGTCTGAACTCATATCAGGTCACCCAAACCTGGGGACCTAGTATTGAGCCCCAATCAGGAGTTCTATGGTTTGGGTCCGAGCCCAGACCAAGTCGCCTCACGATGGGTACCTGATCTGAGTTTGAACCTAGACCATATGACCCCCGATTGGGGCTCAATTGGAGTCTCAAACGTTTTGGACCCAACTCAGCCAAGTTCGGTTCAAACGATTGAGACTCCAATTGAGCCCCAATCGGGAGTTCTATGGTCTAGGTTCGGGCCCTTGCTAAGGAGCCACTGGTGTTGCTCGAATCGAGTCGGAACTTGTTTATAACATTAATGTAAGTTTGTAGGGTTTAGTTGTAACATTTAAAAAATATTTAGTTAATTTTGCAAATATGAAAAAAATTTAACGGAAATTTTTAACAGAAAAGTAACAGAGGTACCAATTACCATTATTTTCAAACATATTGAACCATTAACCATCATAAACAAAACTTGTTGGACCCATTGCCATTTTACGCAAACATGTTGGACCATTTTCAGACTTTTTCCTATTTTCTTTTGAAAAATTCTATTCGCGAATGACTAATTACATTATGTAAACTAGTTTTGTTTAAAGATTAAAATGAACACTAACCTTTGGTTATAGTAACTAAGTGTTTTACCAATATATTGCTAATTTCAAATGCTTAATTTTATACCTCAAATATACTTATTGCAATACTTTTTTAATTATTATATTAAGTCTAATATTTATTTATTGATACTTTTTATAATTAATGTTAGTTCAATGTCGTTTCTTTAATTATTATTTTAATTTAATTACCTATATGTTATAATGTAAGTAATGTTATAAATTTAATATTTATAAGTTACCAAATACTCATTTTTAGAATATTTTTTTAAACAATCTCTAAAAAATCATAATTTTTGTATTATGCAGTTAATTAAATTAGAAATCTAATCACACATGGTGTTGAGTTTCAATTTTTACATCGACCTTAAAATTTTGTTAAAGTTACTTTGCTAATGTTTCAATTTTGATCGGATTTTATGGTCAATGTTTCGTTAGAGCTCTAATTTAATTATCTATATACTATAGTAAAAAAAAATAGAGATGGCTAAAGAAATATATTCTCAAAATAAGTATTCTGGTAGCTTATAAACATTAAATTTAGAACATTACTTATTTTTCAACCATTTAAAAAAAACTTATAGTATATATATAATTAAATTTAAATTATAATTAAACAATGACGTTGAATAAATGTTAATTAATAAGTAACATTAATAAATAAACATGAGATATTTAATACAATAATTTGAGAGTTGCTACAATAACTATATTTGAAATTTATAAAATGACAACTGAAATTAGTAGTGTAGTGGTAAATTCTTTAAGTAATAAATAAGAGCTTTAAAATTGAATTCTTGGCATAATCATGAATTTTTCATCATTTTAGATTTTAATTGGGTAATTAGATTTCTTAAAATTATTAGTAAGGGCAAATATGTAAAAAAATATATTAAGACATTTTAGTTTTTTAACAAAACTGATTTGTGTTAGTAAGGGAAATATATAAAAAGTTATCAGGCAATTTTAATGTTTTAACAAAACTAATATATGTAAACTAATTAATGGTATGTAAAGAAGATTTTCCTTTTCTTTTACTACTTTAATCGTGGCCGTATATTTTTTTGTACTCTTAATATTTGAATTTTGATTTTTCATAAGAAAAAACAAGAAAAATGTATGAAAAAGATGTAATATGTTTGTCAAAATTGGTAAGTAATGCAATTTGTTTTGGATTGTTATTTATGATATACTATGTTTCAATTTATAGATTTTAGATGAAACGTGTGTTTTTCCGTTATTTGTTCCGTCAAGTGCATCGCACATCACATCTAATTTGAATGTTAAAAAAAGAAATTAAAATCCCAAAATTACCCCCTTACCTCTATTTCCTTCTAATTGCAGCAGTCCCTCTATCTTCTTTCCCTTCACCAAACCTGATTGAAGTCCTCCCTCACTTGCAGACCCCATTCTTTGCAAAACCCTAACCTCCCAACGTGATAGTCCAGCACATGAAGTAATTCATCCCTCTCTGCAATGAAATGGCCTCTGCACAAGGTTTCAATTCACGGGTAAAATTCAACTTTGCTGATTGCTATATGAAGAATTTACAAATAACAGCAAGATCAGTCTTTCCAATGATGGAACATTTTATTGTTAACCAGATAGCGATGGATGGCAAGGTGTGCATCCATTAACCCTGGGTAAATGGAAGGAATATTTCCAAATAACAGCAAGATCGGGCTTTCCAATCGTCTGTAAAGCGAAGAAGGCTTTCTTTCTTGCAGCCAGAGCAGACCAGTACACACATCACCGGGACACGTTCTATGTTTGTTGCTTGTAATATTGACATTTTTATGGTGTTAAAGCCAAAAATAATAGCTTTACTCTGTTATCTAACTGGAGTTCATCTCCTTCCGAACTTAGTTGTCCGTGTAATTCTCGAGGTCTAGATTTCAATTGTTCTTAGTCCTGCTTCATTTCGTTGTAAGCTGCTGAGCATGCATGTGGTTTTGTAAGTTTTGGGACTCGACGACTATAGAGCTGTGCCTATGTATTTTTCCGTTTCTAATAGAAACTTGAACTTAACGGTATTTTTATTTATTTTTTTTCTAGTAACTGTTTGCAGGATTCCGTTAGTTCATATTATTCCATAGCACAATTGATTTCATGATCCTGTTTGTATCTATTAAATTATACTATAGAGTTTACACGCGCTTTGCGCGATAAATAATTTGTATATTACATATTAAATGAAAAATATATAGTATATATGTATATCTTATTTATTAGTTTTTAATTTCATAAAAAAAATATTTATAAAAAAAAATATTAACTCTATTAGTATTTTTATAGAGTATAAATTATTTCATTTGTTTCAATATTATAACTCATATTATAAAATATTAAGATTATGTCCATTTATTCATAAAACTAATTAAAATACATGAGTAAATATTAAAAATTAATATTAACAACTATTAATACAATTAATTAATAATTTTTAGTTATTTTTTTAAATTTCTATATTGTAATACGTTTATAATTATATTAATATCATTAGTATTTGTTTTTACTTATATTAGTAATAGTAAAATTATCTACAATTTTTATTTGTTTGTTAATTAAAAAAATATGCTGAATTTTTAAATATATAATAAGTATTTTCATATTTGTTTTTTAAAATAAATTAATGTTCATATAATACTTTTAATTTAACATGTATGACTTAATTACTTGTATTAGTTTCATACACTAAACATTAGGTAAATCATAGTTAATATAAAATTTATTAATTTTAATACTTTAACATATAATAGTATTAAAAAAAATTGGTTTTAGTATTTGTAGTGAATTATTATTAATCAAACTATTATTAAGTATAAAAAGGGGACAAAAAAAACGTAACGGTTTATGAGAGTCAATAAAGATGCTTGGAGGATTTTTAAGTGCATGACTTTGTCTACCTGTCATTGTCACCTCATCAATAAAAAATGTAAGTTGAGGTGGACTAATTGAATTACTTTATTTTAACATGTAACTGACTCATTTTAGTACTTGTCAAAATTTTAGAAGATCTATCTAAATTAATATATATATATATATCCATCGGCCTTTAATCACTTAATAAGGATATATATGCATCCAAACAAGTATAACTTTTAACTTATTTTAGTCATGAACGATTCTCTAGATGATACTGAAGAAGCAAAGCACACTGATGTTGTTATTAACGAACTATCAAGGGAGATTTCTCGAAATCTAGTTTCTCATCCATTGAATGGGAAAAGAGCAGAAGATGGGAAGAACATTGCAATTGTTGTTCTTTTAAGAGGTTGCGAAATTCGGATTGAGGTAACTTAGTGACCCTTCTTCCTTAATTTATTATTACCCACTTCTCTATTTAGAACTTCTCTATTTACCCACTTCAAACGAGGAAGAAGATAAAAAGGGGCAATAAAGGTAATTTGCCTTTTTTTTTGTCACGTCACTTGCATGTGACCAATTTAAACAGCACATGATGGATTTCATTTAAATCTAACAAGAGTAAACATGTTTCATCTAAAATAAAAAAGATTTACACACTTACCACATTAGACAAACATATTACATATTTTTCATTCTTTTCTAAAAAACAATCATACTATGAGTGTTTTCTCACATAAATTCATCTTGAATTTGACAAAATACACTGTTGTAAAGTATGTGTTTGTATGTCCTAATGACCTGTTGTTGAAAGTGATACGAGTATTCGAAACAAATATTTGTTTAGTTATACAAAATGCTTAATCAATACTATATTCCTAGTGGTGTTAATTACTAATTTTTTATTTTTTGCAAGCTCTTACTAGTTGAAGTGAAATACTGAAGTGCATTACTGTAGAAGCATTAGGGACATTGTCTCAGGAACATTCGAAAGGCTTTATGCAATTTATTATATCCCCGATAGATGGTCCTTAAATTGGATAATGGGCCCCCACAATTCTATTTCGGCCCAACGTGACTCCGTTCCTCCCTCCCTCTCTCTTTGTTCTTTAGTTTTTGCCATCTAATAGAAATATATGTTGTGATCCGCAGCTGACCTAAGAGGCTAAGATTATAGGGGATCACATTTTGACACCGCCTGCGGTTGATTTAGACACCATATGTGGTTGTTTTGGACATGACCTACTTAAGGATCGTGTTTAAGTTAGATTTTGTGACTTATAGATCGTTTTAACATAACTTATCTAATCCATAAAGTTTATAAGTTATATCATTTGTGATATGATGTTTAGTTATTTTTCCTTTCTCTAATACAAAGCACAAAACGTACTTATACATGTCTAATCCTCAATATCATCTCATTCACAAAATAAGAAAGACATATTAAATTAAAATTGTTAAACTGCAAAAGTAAAAATACTCAACTTATTTTATTTAGATCTTGCCTAAAGTTTTTTTATTATTATTATCAATAAATACTTCAAAATCGGATTACAAACTTGAAAAAGTAAGGAAATTATTAAGAATGGGGTCGTAAGACTAGGGGTGTCAATTTTTGACACGACCCGTTGGTGATCCGTGGTTGACTCGTTCACGAGTCATGTTTGGGTCGTAACTTTCGACTCATGGGTCAACCCATCATCTCGTTGAATAATTTATAATATATTTCGTGGGTGATCCGCGGTTGACCCGTTTACGGGTAGTAACCATTGACCCACAAGTCAACCCATCATCTCGTTGAATAATTTATAATATATTATTAAATAATATATAAAAATAAAATAAAGATATTATAACCCTAAACCTTGAAGGTCGCGCGGGTTGTAGGTTGACCCATAAATTTGCAATGTAATTTTTTTATCGCGCAGGTTGCATGGATTGAGCTGTCGACCCGTGAATCGTGTTTGTGTCACGAGAATTTACCCGTGAAAACTGATGGGTCATATTTGAATTTAACAAATCTTGATACGATATGTGGATGACCCGACACGTGGTTGACTCAACCCGCGAAATTGACACATCCACGTCCACGTAAGACCAATTCACGTCTTAAATTGAGAATGTTTTGTGATCCAATCCACAATTATTTACTAATCTTAAAATTGTCTTCCAAACTATTTGTCGTGGAGGTCCAAGGTGCCCATAAGAGTACGAAGTTATGAGCGCAATAGGAGAGGGACCTATTTCCTTGCCCCATGTCTCGGAAAAGGAGGACAACGTTTTAAAGGCAAAATGTGAAACCCAAAGACCAGACAAGATCCGGTCTTCTTTGCTGTCCGGCGTGCGTTGCTGGCAGGCCTTTCGGCTAAATTAATAAGACTATGAGGGCGGATTCACAATATATAGTTACTTATATACTATTCACCAAAACATATACAAAAAAAAAAAAACATATTTGCAAATCATTTATTATTTTTCACAAACTATAATTTATAATTATTAATATTTTACCCGAGTGATATTGTTTTATTTTTATACAAAAAAAAACTGTAAATTTACTACAAAATCCAGGAAGAAATATTTGAAATATTATTAATATAGAAAAAAATAAAGAAATATTTTTTTAATGAAAAAACAACCTTTGAGGCTTGTTTTTTCAAAGAAAACAATATTTTACGTCTTCTAAAGAGTATTTAACTATATATTATCGTTTGTTGTATATTTGTTTTCTTCTCAAAATTGTCAAATTAATTTATCTATTTTTTGCTATTATTTAAAATAGAAACTTATATAATTTAAATGGTAAATTTGTCAAATTTGTAATTTATTTTAAAAAGTAACAAGAAGTCTGTATATAAAATTTCTTAATTTTTTTTTAAAAAAAAATCTTCTTTCTTTATCACAAAATTAATTGAGTAACTTTTATATATAATTTTTAAGTGTTACAGTAGAAGATCCAGTCTGTAATTTCATATTGAAAGATTAAGCTTCATGAGTCATGACCAATGGAATATCAACGGAAGATTAAGCAAATGAAATGAGAGACCCTTAATCTACGTGCCAATCCAATATCATATACACAATATACAATATTGTGATATAAATAATTACAATAATAATTGAAAGACCACATGCATGCTCATGACCATAATTAAGTATCACTCATTATAGTCTATAGACGGAACGTTTAGCATAATAAATATACATATTCATATGAATTATGATGTGTTGCATTAACCAGCAAATTATGTATTTGGTCGGGCTGGCATAAAAAACCGGTTCGAACAAACCGTACCGCACCTGAACCATACCGGTTCGGCCGAACCGGATTACAAACCGATCATTTTTTTGTAGAAATATAGAGCGATTCAGAAAAGGTACAAAATCCGGTTCTTAAACGGTAAATCGAACCACTTCTTGTACCGGTTTTAATATAATATTTTACTAAAATGTCTACTTTTAAACCATTAAGGCACTAAACCAGACCAGCAGACCGGACGGTTCGATCCTTAAATCCCTCTTCCGTCTTCAGTGTCTTCTTCACTTCAGTCTTTTAGGGATTCCACTTCGGCACTTCCAGAGCTTCGTCTTCCAAATTGTGCAGCTCGCGTCAGCTCCAGCCTCCAGCTCGTCCCGCAGCAGCTCTTGGCGCAGCACGACAACAGCAGCTCGTCCCGCCGTCACGCAGCAGCTCGTCCCGCCGTCCCGCAGCAGCTCTTCGCGCAGCAGTAGGCCAGCAGCTCTTTGGTGTAATAGCAACAGCAAGATGGAGACATTGGATAGCAATCTGTCGACGAATGACAAACAGAGTCAGAGCATCGTCTCATCCTTCCTTGAAATCGTCTCATTCTTCCTTGATTGAAGGAAGAGTCGAAGACTACTTTGTTATGTCGTTCTGTTCTTGGCAATTGACAATTGTGGACAATTGTTTTTTTTTTAATATAAAAAGGTTCGGCCGAACCGATTCAGAGCCAGTTATTGAACCAGATCAGAAGAGGTTCGGTAATTCAGACAAAATCTGGAGCGGCCAAAAACTGGAGTGGTAAACCGTACCTTTTTAAAATGTGGTAAATGTACGGTTCATGAGCTGGTTCGACCCCGAACCGGTTCATGCACATCCCTAGTATTTGGAACGAAAATTTACTTAGAATTAACATTTAGGGCAAAATGAGAGTCTAAGTAGAAATTTTAATAATGACGTAAGTTTTAGGAAAATTTTCCAATAAACTATTTATTTGGTTTTGGTCCAAATATTAGAGTAACTTAAATTTAGCCAGAATTATATATATATATTAACAAGTTTAAGTAAAGTTACGACACTTCTAAACAATCTCACTTTTGAGTTAACTTTCGAGATTCCTCCCTACACCGCTATAGCGATGAGTCGAATTTTTTATTTATCTCTCTCCATCAAGTAATATAATTCCGACGGAGAACGACCCCAGCATCGCCGCAATTCGCATAACATAATTTTTCATTTCTCTATTTCTTAGTCTCTTAATTATGTTTTCATTGTTTGTGCCTAATGCATGGAAGTTTAACTTGATAATTTTTGTGGCACTGAACTTTTAGTCAACTTTTATTATTTTATATACTTGCTTAGGTTATGAGAAAAATTGGGTTCAAGCCAATTATTATAAAAATTAAAACATGTTCCTAATAGGGTATGTGAAATCGTTGGTAAAAATAAGTTTGGAATAGTATGATTCCAATTTAAATACCCAGGAAATACACCTCAATTTGCTATACTTTTTTTTGGCTGATCTACAGCTTTGATATACTCCTTAATTTATGTATCCTCCTTATTATACAATTTTATTTTATTATTTTCCATTGTTCTTAATAATTATTGGAAAATATATATACAGTGGGAAATTTACTAAGCAAATAACTATAAAGTTAAATCACTTATATTATATAGGTAAAATATTATAGTTATGTATGTAAGAACATAATATGATTTGGCAAAAAAAAAAATATAATATGAAATGAAATGAAATGTATTTGTTTGTAATCGGCTTCACCTAGTTTTCAATCTTTAAATAGTAAGAGTTTTCATCAACCATCAAAAGTCAAAGTTGATATAGTTTTTTTTTTGTTAGGGGTGATAAAAAAAACTGACTAAACCGAATTTCCGACAAGATCGGTCTTAGATTGGCCCGACTAGAACCAAACCGACTTATGTTGAAAAATGTGTTGTAGTCCTCTCTCATCCGCCATAGTCTTCTTCTTCTTCTTCATTTTGAACTTTCAATCATTCTTCTCTCCTCCAAATTCAAACCCTATCGCGTCCTCCTCCTTTGCTTGCGCTACCAAGGTGGCACGGTGATCTTCAACTTCTCGAACAGACGGGATGAAGATGGTGGACCATGAAGGTGGTGTCCGCAAAGTCGCTCTGAAGAAAAAATGGGATCTTCAACTTCTCGAACCAGGACGTCATCCTCCTTCAAATTTGGATTCTTGTTCGAAGTCGATCTGAAGAAAAGATGGGATCTTCAGCTTCTCGAATCAAGGTGTCCTCCTCCTTCAGCTTCTCGAACTAAGGAGTCATTCTCGAACCAAGGCGTCCTCCTTCATCTTCAATTTTTTTATATTTAAATTTCGGTCCAAGATCGAGACCGACCCGAGTAAAGCAAGACCGACTCGTACGTTTTTTTTATCGAAATCGGTATCGATCTCGGTCCTCCAGAAGTCAAGATCAAAATTTCGATTTCGGTCTTTCCTAGAAGACCGTCCCGGTCCGCCCATGATCGCCCCTAGTTTTTGTAAAGTAGGGAAAACTGTTATTCTTTTTGGATAATTCTCTTATTGTCAAACCTATCGAATTTACCATGTTCAATTTACAACTCACAAGTATTCTAAAGTAAATACAATCGAAAAGGAGAATCTCAATAATTCTAAACGGGTGTCTGATATGAGCTGTGGTCAATGTAAGAAGTTTTCACCAAAATATACATTAAATATTTATTAAATACAAAAAGTTCCTCGTTTAAAAAAAATATATATACTCGCGACTCCCAGTAGTGAGTTGAATCACCGTTATCAGCTAGCATTCCACCCAACGTATGAGAGTCGTGGGTGAAACGGTACGGTTGAAATATACTTTCATTTTTTTTAAACAATGACATTTTCGTATTTAAGAAATATTTAAGATATATATTAGTGAAAAATTCTCAATGTAATGTCAAAAGTAACGTATGGTTGACTTGTTTGTTTGACGTTTCACTTTTTTTGTTCTAGGGTGAAATTGGTCAAAGAGAGTCAACAGAATTTAACGTTTCACTTTTTTTGTTCTAGCATGTTTGTTTGACGTTTCTCTCTCTCTCTCTCTCTCTCTCTCTCTCTCTCTCTCTCTCTCTCTCTCTCTCTCTCTCTCTCTCTTCGACTTCACAAGGTATCCTTAGATTTTCATATAACCATGCATATATAGATATATATACTTATCGATTCTGTTGTTCATGATGATGATGATACTAATCTGCAAGCGTTGATGGCGTCGTTGATCTCAAGCCAAGGATCCGATTCCGATACATCACTCGAATCAAACCTCAAGAAGCGATGGAAAATCGTCTCGTCAGAACCCCCGTCTCCGTTCCTGCTGAAGTCAAATGGAGATCGTCATCGGTGCAAAGGATCTACACCGTTAAATTCGTCCAAGCACTTTAGTGAGCTCGAGAAACTACCTCTTCGCCGTTTACAGCAGACTCCGACGTCCACCATGCAGCTGTGAAGAACGACGAAGTCACGAAACTGTGGAGAACTTCTGATTCTGAGCTGGACCTACGGCTGTGGAGTGTAGAGAACTTCTGAGTTCTGATTATAGGAACTTAACCTAGCAGTGAACCGGTTTAACATTGCACAAACAAACCAATCGGTTTAAACCAAAAAATCGATTGGTCTGTAAAAAAAACAGCTAAAACGTGAACTAGAAACCGGCCGGTTTTAAAACAACGACCGGTTTTTCAAAAACCGTCTGGTTCAACCCGGTTCAAACATTGTTCATTTGTAAAATAGTTTTTTAACTTAACCAAACCGAACAGTGGTCCGATTCCCGATCGGACCTCCGGTCCAGTCCGGTTTTGATAACTATGACAGCTACTCTGTAGTTATTTTTCGTAGTTTTTTTAATGTGTAAAATTATATTTTAAAAGGTACATAGGTGTTATATTTAAAGAATCTATCTATCTATATATTAATTTGACAAACAAACAAAATGAGATTTTTTCTTCAATTTGATTGGTCCACCAGTACCATATGTTACAAATACTTGTATGACATCACATTTTTACTTAGGTTGATAAATTTAAATTGCTTCAAAACTCCTCATTCAATCTTAAAAACTATTTTATTTTATCTTAATTTATCACTTATTTCTCTTTCAAGAAAATAATTATTAACATGTTTTTTTCTCACAAACTTAATTCTCTAATTTTTCATTTTATATTTATTAAAAAACTCTATTAATAAGTCTAATATTTTGAACAAAGTTTATTAAACAATGTTTTTTTATGTAAATCATCTCACATATTATTAAAAATAAAATAAAAAATATTATAAATTAAATGTATATTTTAATATAAATTAAATGTATATTTTAATATAAATATATATTTGATAAAAAGTTTTAAATATTTTTTGAAATTATCACAATATAATAAAATATTAAATATTTTATTTTTTCCATTATGAAAAAAATTCTCAAAATATATACGTTTTAAGAAATCTAAATTTTTTAACATTTAGCAACACAAAAATTCACATTAAAAATACTAATAATTGATCAATAATATATATATATATATATAATCACAACATTATTAATACATTACTATATATATTAACATTTAGTGTTATTATTATTTTTTTATACATGTGTAGTTTTAATATTAATATATAACTATATAAGTAGTTTTATTGTATATAATTTTATTATGATATTTGCCTATTAAATTAATTATCAACCAACACTTTGGTGATTATTTTTTTTAATCTAAATACCTAATTTTTATTGAACAATTAACTTTATAATTATTTTTTGTTTCATATATTGATTATCTACTTTTAATAATTTTTTCGATTAAATATATTTCATGTCATGCTTATTTTATGAAGGGTAAAATACGAGTTTTTCCCCTAAAGTTTAAGCTGAATTTAAGATTCTATCTTAATGTTTGAAATTTGAATTTTTAAGCATAATGTTTGGGCAAAATTAAAATTTCCCTTTTGCCGTTAATTATCCGTTAATTTCGGACAAATACCTTATCAAGTGCGGGTCACGTGGTAATTTCAAGGTGGGAATTGACGAAATTGTTTTCCTTTCACAGGAGGAAACTTCAGGTGGCTCCCATCCTCCATGGAAGAGAGCTTCGTCGGTGCTCTTTAACGACCGAGGAAGATCGACTACCAGTGCGAAGAGGATGATGACATGCGAGTCGATTCAGGGTGTGGAGAATCCGAGGCCTGGAAATCGGAGTGGACGAGGGACAAATCGTGATCAGAATTGAATTTCTCGAATCTAGATCTGAACAAGTACGAGTGTGTTTGCTGCTGCTGTGGCTATAGAAACAGAGGCGGTGACAGTTGCTGCCGTGGTTGTGATTGCGAGTGTGCTTGAGCACGATGGCATCACCCATGGCCTTGCATGCCTTACTTTCAGCTTTATGGGTTTACGGAAGTCAACTCCACTTGATGAGAAGAAAAACATACCTTTAAAACTATTTGAGTGTTAGAGCAATTTAGTTATTTCGTAGTATTTTTAGAAGAACATACGATAATCATGACCCTTTACTGCAATATCTGAACCATAGTTATCTGAACCAGACAGGACCGGTGGTCCGATCGGGAACCGGACCCCTGTCCGGTTTTGTTCAGTTAAAAAACCATTTTACAAATGAACCGTGTTTGAATCAGGCAGTTTTTAGAAAACCTGTCGTTTTTTTAAAAACCGATCGGTTTCCGGTTTACTTTTTAGCTGGTTTTTTTATCGACCGTTTGTTTTTTGGTTTTCGGTTTTTGGTTATGCACAAACCAATTGGTTAAACCGGTTCACTACTATTGTGTATTGTGTTTAAGAATTAAGAGTAATGTGTGTTTGATATTGAAACTATGTAGTTTGTGTGTGTGTGAGACTATGTAGTTTGAGGTAATTATGTTTGTGTTTGAGACTATGCATGTATTTTAAGTTTTCAATTTTTTTCCCCTTGTGAACAGTGAACCGCACACTGAACCGGGTTGGACAGGTCAAACCGTTAACCGACCCCCTCGTCGGTTCGATGGCCGGTCCGGTTCTGATAACTATGATCTGAACTACTGTTAGTTTCGAAATCGCAGCTATCGTCTTCTTCATTCCCACAGTTGTGTGTTTGATCACACTCAATGCATTCCTCTACAGTTTCACTTCAATCCCATTCTTCAATCTCTAAAAAAAGATTGTAGTTGGAATTGTTAGAAATTTGCATGAGTCTGGATGGATCAAGAACACAATCAGAAATTGAAGGGTTAATTACCTCAACCGTTACCTATGTTTGACAATGTGACTGAACCGTTCAAACTTGAGCTCAACCGTTACTTAAGTTGACACATGTGACTGAACCGTTACTATGACCTAACTGCCGTTATTTCTTCCTGTTAAGTACCACCATGTGCTTGTCACGTGATATAGTTGTAATTTAAAGTTCCGAAACTACCCTCTTGTCTACTTAAGCAGCTGTTCTTAGGTCTGCTGTTCCTTCTTCGTTCCAGCACACGCTCGACGCTCCTGCTTCTTCTTCGTTCCATATCTTCTCATTTATTTCATCTAAGGCCAAAGCTCCCTTGCTCCTTCATCATGTATGGTTCCATCTCTTCTTCTTCATCAATAACCCAGAATCGATTCTGGGTTTGTGTTGTCGAAATTGATGTTTGAAATCACGAAAATTGATTCATCCTTCACAGGAGTCGTCCCTTCCGACTTATGTTCGATTCTGGGTTTGATTCGTCCGTTCGACCTTCAACTCCGCGACAACTCCGTTCGATTCTGTGATGCTTCAGTTAATTTGTATGACCTAATGAAATATTGCATCGTTTTGAATATTAAAACGGTTCTCTATTCTTCATTCTTGCTCAAATCACGTATGTGTAAACAATCAGAAGCAGCATATTCATGTGGTGTCTATTTCTTCACTTCGTTTTCTTATTATCCTTGAGTTTGAGTGCTGTGACATCTCACAAGCTATCTCTTTAGCACGTTTTATTGCATCATGATATATCACTAGTACCAAATGCTTTTGTCATCTGTTGCAGGGTTGGGATCTCATGCTCCTAATTAAGTTTGTTTTGTTGAACAGTTGGGGTTTGTAAGAACTAAACAATGATAATGAATATTCGATTCCATAATCTTGGTTGTTAGTTTGATCATGTTTTTGTATTTAATGGTAGTCTAAACACCCATTCTAAATGCAAAATACGGACTGTGTCTGTAACTGAATTGTGTCTGTAAATGAACTGTGTCTGTAAATGAAACTGAAGGATGAAGAACAATGTGTATTTTGCGAAGGTGGTGACTTATCTTTTCTGAACTGTGATTAAAAGGTGACTTAAGTTTGTGAATTGTGATTAAAAGGTGACTTATGTTCGACGTACTGTGATTAAAAGGTTACTTAAGTTTGGACATTTTGTTACCCAACCGTTACTAAAATACAGAATACATCTGAAAACACAGAATCCATAATAATCCATCAAAATCCAGAATTCAGAATACATCCCAAAACATGGTCCATCCTATAATCCAGAACTCAGAATACATCAACAACAAAACTCAGAATACATCAACAACAAAACTCAGAATACATCAACAAAATCCAGAAACAAAATCCAGAATTCAAAATACATCAACAACAGAACTTGATGCTGCAATTTGCGAAAATGTTCCCTTGGTGGTGTGTTCTTGACAGGTCAGCAGTTCATCTTAGACAGCTCAATGATTGGTGACTTCGTTCCCTTGGTGGAGTGCGAGTCTAATCTGCATACATCTCCACAACAAAGTGGACATACTCTGAACAAAAAACATAATGTCATGAATCTATCCAAAAGGGATTTGTATATAAAAAACTAATTTGTTCAATCTCATTCTCGATTATAATCCCATACACAAGTTTGTTGAATCGATTACTGCACATTTCATCGATTTAACAGCAGAATCATCACCACCACTCACTATCTTCACGACAAACAACATATTATGCAGCAATTTACAGCAATTATGCAGCAATTTGCAGTAATTTACAGCAATTTACAGCAATTATGCAGCAATTATTGAATACACGCCCAAATACGAACATATTATGCAGCAATTTCATCATTTCGTACCACAAACCAACATCAAAGCCCTAATCTTCAACCGAATCGAAGATTAACGAAGTGAAACAAGGTAGAAGAACACAAACCCAAATCCGAAAACAGAAAGAATGCGAAAAGCCACACAAACCGAAGTTCAATCGAAGCAAAAACACAAACTTACTTCCAGTTGCAGTTCCGAAACGCAATGTCGCCGAGGAGGGTTCCTTCCGTGCTGAAAATCGACACTATCGGGGCGAAAGGAGGTCTGCAAGTTTCGGTTGGAGGGAATGGAGTGTGGAGATGGTTATCAAACGAGGGGGAAACATTGCAAAGTGACAAGAGGGCATTATTGTCCTTTCAAATGTCTTCAAATCGTTTTAATAAGGTCATGTGCTGTGCACGTGACACTTTGACAGTCAGATTTGACGGAAAGTTCACGGAGTAACCTTTCAGTCACATCTTCAAACTTAAGTAACGTTTCAGCTACACAAAAAAAGATGAGTAACCTTTTAATCACATAGGCCAAACATAAGTAACGGTTGAGGTAATTAACCCGAAATTGAATAATCAAGCAATATAATCCCGAAAAGCAAGCATTTTGTTATTTTTGCAAAATTGACATTGTATAAATCAATACTACATAAGGTTAAAGACAGTTATCAAAAGTGAGAAATGATCAAACCAGCCAATGCCATCCACCAAGACCAACAACTTTCTTGACAACTCCTAGGAGACCAACAAGAACATATTTTGTTCGATTATTTCCGGTGCCAATGGCTTTGGTGTGCCTTGGAAGAACAGAGAGCTCCTTATCTCTGTTAGAAAAGCCGTCAAAAAGATGTTAGATAAGTTAGATTACTAATAGTCAAAAAGGGAATAGAAATGGGTGTTATAGTGCAAGAAGTATGTCAACTAATGTGCGATAATCGTGCGACCATCAGTATTTATGAGAATCCAGTGCAACACAACTGAACAAAGCACATTGAAGTGGATCGTCATTTTATCAAAGAGATCTTGGAAAAAGGAATAATCACTCTTCCATTTGTACGCTTTGAAGATCAACTAACAGATATTCTAACAAAGATTGTGAATGGAAGAACCTTCGAAGGTATTTTGTGCAAGTTAAATATTGGAGATAGGGTTTGTCTCTCTCATCCTCCATGGAAGAGTTGTTGATAGGGTTCCAATGAAGAGTTCTTCATACCTGGTTTCCAAACGACCAATTTTATACTTTGAGAGAATGTTAAAAAATCACGTGATCTACACATGATATGGTTTCCGTATGAAATTAACGGATAATTGACGACAATAGGAAAATTTTAATCGTGTCCAAACATTAAGACTAAAATTTCAAATTTCAAACATTAAGGGGAATCTTAAATTCGGCTTAAACTTTAGGGGGAAACTTGTATTTTACCCTTTTATGAAACAACAAATAAGTTTTACTTAAATAAATTAAATTTACTATTTACTGTGCAAAGCGCGAGTCAAATACCTAATTAGTAATAGGCGTTGTATTGGGGGTGCGCACTCGCAATTGCCATTGTTTTATTTTTCTAGCTAAGTTAGAAGATAAATAATTTGAAATTTAATTATAAACATACTAAAAAGTTATATGATATAGATAACTAAAAATAAATAGTGTTATCGAAATTGAGTTATTACTATAGAATTCAAGTTGTTTTTCAATAAAATTTTGAGATTTTAACTTTAGATAAAATGTATGGTCAATCTTGTGAGTCAAAATTCAACCAGGTTAGTAACATTTAGATTGTAACTCGATTATTTATTTAATGTACTTTTATTTTTTAGTAGATATATAATTAAATTTCGAACCAAAATTCAGTTGTCCTAGAATTTAGATGAAATAACCAACACCATTAGGTTAGAAATTTAATGAAAAAATACTGAGGAAAAGTTAAGCTTGAAACGACAAAGAACATAACTTGGATATTTTAGCTAAAATATAACTTGAAAAATAATTAGGGAATAGGTTTGGAGTTTTCATAAGTGAAATTTTAGTGGTATATATAGTCTGCTAAAATGAACCTTTGCTCTTTACTGTTTGAGCGCAATTTGATAAAAGATTTTAATGTTTGTTTTTTTAAAAAAAAATTCTTACAGTATTTTGATTAGCAGAATTAGAATACAAAATAAAGAATAATATGAAATTGTTTGGCGGATAATTTAAATTGGAATAAGAATATGAAATTCAACTTATAGAGTGTTTAGTTCGCGGAATAGAGGATAAATTATAATACATAATCCTTATCTCATTGTTTGGTTACCCAATATTTGCAGATTACATAATCATAATTTTGGGAAATCCCTGAATAAGAATTATTTGATTTTGGGATGGAATGGTTATTCTGGCACTTTTCGAAATAAGTAATAAAATCAAAATGATAAAATTGCCATCAATCATCTTAATTAATTATGAGCATATTTAAACCTGAATAAATTCACGTAATTAATTAATTTTTTATTTAAATTATTCTGAAATTTCTAATTTAATTATATTTAATATCTCAATTTATTCTAAATTTTGTAATATATTATATGTTTAATTTAATTATAATTTATTACAAAGTGTCTAATAAACTATATTTTTTATTTTAATATTTGTTTAGTAATTTAAGTTAATTTATTCTATAGTATCTAATAAATTATAATTTTTAATTAAAAATAAGTTTTATAATTTAATTTGCATAGGTATTAAGACATATATTGAAGTAAAGAATCATTTAACTTTATTCCATTTCATCTTCATATACTATTTCATCATCCAAACATTGTATTTTTGTATGCATATTCCATTTTAAATTATCAACTAAACAACTTCATATTTACATTTGTTATTCCCTATTATGATTCTCTATTTCATATTATGTATTCTCATTTTTAGTCGATGGAATAATGTATGAAATGAAATCAGGTAAAATAACATATATAACATTTACTTCAATATGTTTAATAATTAACCAAATTAAATTATAAAAAATAGATTAATTAATTAAAAATATAGCTTATCAGATAGTTTTGAATAAATTAAATTAATAAAAAAAGCAATTAAATTTATAAATATAGTTTATTCAAAAATTTAAAATAAATTAAACTAAGTTATTCAAAATATAATGAAATCAACATTTTAATTTATTAGAAACATTAGAATAAATTAAATAAAAAATATTAATTACAAGAATATATTTAGCTTTAGTATTTTTCGTAATTAAGTAAAATGATTGAAGACAATCTTGTCATTTTGGTCATATTCCTTATCTCAAAAAGTTTTGAAATAAGTATTTTGTAATATAAGATAAAAAAATCAAAGAATGACTCTTCCTAATTTTGATTTTGTATTCTGCAATTTTTTGGTAACCAAATAACCATAGTTATCAGAACCGGATCACCCCTCGAACTGGTGAGGTGGCGATTCCCGGTTCACTGGTCGGACCGACCAATTCATAGGAAGGAAGAGCACGAAGAAGCAAAGTGAAAAGTTTAGGGTTACAGTAATAACTGATAAGTCAGAGTAAATAACATTAAGAAAACGGACGGTTTACACATTTTGAACCTAATTTATTATGCATTTTGGTCTTTTATAAAAATCAGACCGTCCTGTCCACTGATTCACGATCGGATCGGGTCTGACTGACAGTCTTGTCCGATTCTGATAACTATGCAAATAACGGAATAGGAATTCCGTTTCAGCGAACCAAACACTCCGTTAATGTTGGACTAAATATTCAGTTTTTGAGTAAGTATACAATTAAATTTCTCACTTAAACTATTTTATTTTTTTGGTCAAATTATAGAGCAAATGGTGTTAAGTTAAAATTTAATTATATACCTAATATATATATATATATATATATATATATACACACAGTAGATAGATAATTGAATTTCACTATAAATGTTATTGATTTCTAACTTAGAGAATATGAATTGAGTTTTTTAAGTAAACTTTTAGATTACAACTTAGGATAAAACGTATGATCATTTTATTAGTCGAAATTCATTATCATTTAAATCAGAATGTAAGTATCTACATAATATATTTTTTTAAAAATAAATACATAATTTAAATTTTAACTGACATCGGAAAAAAAAAAAACATAATCACAAAAATGTCGTATACCAAGATGACACAATACTTTGTCTAAAAGTAGTAAGTTGTACCATATTAACACAACTCGTTAATGTGTCTATATCTATTTATTTTTCAAGATATTCTTTTTAAACAAATTCCCTACTTAAAAAAATATGTATGTGAAATTAACCTTGTCAAATTCGACCGAACTTTAAGAAAATCTCACAAATGTGGCCCCCACACGCAGTTGGGTCTGCGTGCGGGATTAAATCCTACACGCTGCTTCCACCTGCATATGTTATTCCACTTGTAAGGCATACTTATATTTAAAGTTTAAATACCAAGTACCTACCTGAACTTTGAACGTTTTGCAACGAGCTACCCGAATTTTGAAAATTCAAAACGGGATACCTCAACTTTGAAAAGATGCAAATAGCTACCTCTGTCAAATTTCTGACGACTTTCCAACGATTTTCCGACGACAATTGACGGAAAATTAGACGGAGGTAGCTATTTGCACCTTCTTCAAAGTTGAGGTAGTCCTTTGAATTTTCAAAATTCGGGTAGCTCGTTGCAAAACGTCCAAAGTTCAGGTAGCTACTTGATATTTAACCCTATATTTAATGTTAGATTGATATTTTTTTATTAAATTATATTTTTAAATATAGTTTATTTGAAAAAATATCATTCATTTTAAATACTTAGTATATATATATAAGGACTAGACTGCCACAATTGCATCTAAATATGAATATTTCACTTTTCTTAAAATATAAATAGTTTTATTTCATCCATATGTTTGTCTGTACATTATCATTTTGCACAGTAAACTCACACTTTTTTATTAAAAAAATATATGAAGAGTGAGGTTGAAGATGAATAGTAGCTTAATCATTTTCAAATATAAAATCTAAATAATTAAGAAAATACATTCAAGACCTATAACTTATATAATATAACTGCAATAAAAGATGAAATGGTGATGATTGGTCTATATTTAACCATAGTTAAAAATATACAAATACATTAAACCATATAAGAATTATATTAGTGTAAATGTTAGTATGAATCGAACATACAATGCATTTATACCACCGTTTTTATTACTGCACCTACTAAATACAACCGTTTCAAATGCTTGTCATTTTGTTTTCGAGAGATCATCATTTCCTGTCATGAAAAAAAATAAAAATTCCTCGATGGTATATGTACCTCTCAAGTCTCAATCTTACATTGTGGATATCCAAACGTCGCCTAATGATAAACAAAGTAGAAGAGAAAAAGAGAAGACCTTTTTGCATTGGATTCAGGATTAATCACTAAACTAGAAGTCAAAACATTAATCTAGATTAATGGCTAATCCACGTGGGGTCATTAAGAAAGGAATTAGAGAAAGAAACGAAGGAAGACACCGAAGCACTGCACTGCACTGCACTGCACAGGTGGGTGGCTGAGCTATTGCCCCTACTGTACTGTTCTTTACTGTTTCTCCTCACCTCACTGTCTTTTCTTTTCTTTTCCTACTGTGCTTCTTCGGGGTAAATATTAAATAATACTGAATCAATTAAATATTACGCTCTGCTGTATGGAGAGTGGATGGTTTCTGCAGTTCCTACACTCCTTCCTTCCTCCTCTTGTCTCCTACACCTCAGAATATAATTTCAATCCACCTTACTCCCTATTAGTTCTTCATCCTCGACCCCCACAAACCCTTCACTAAATTTAGTAAAAAATCCAACTTCATCACCAACTGGATCTTCATGTCTCCATCATTTGACCTCTGATTTTTATACTTCAGTCTTGTCCAAAACATTTCTGCAATGGTTCTTGCCAAATTCCAAATTAAGATTCAGCTTCCTCTGTTTTAGTCAAGCTCCAGCTCCAATTTCAGTCACTTCTGGGGCTGTTGGCGGCGATTCCATCAAAATCTGATCTTTTCGATGCGATTCACGATGAACCCATCTCGACATTTGCTGTTGTGTCTAGTATGTATGATTCCTATTGTCCATTCCTACTCCACTCCCATGAATTGTACGGACACCTCGCGCCTCTGCACGGCGTTCATCGCCTTCAAGCCCCACCCCAACCAGACCCTCGCCGTGATCGAGTCCATGTTCGACGTGTCCGCCGCCGACGTCACGGTGGAGAACTCCGACATAGACTACGTCTTCATCAGAAAGAACTGTTCTTGCCTCACCACGAGCAAAAACTACGCCACCACCAGCACCTACACCCTCAAATCCGACTATGGGCTTGTCTACGATGTCGTGGTCGAGGCTTATGATGGGTTAGCGATTGTTCCGAACACGACTCGGAGGGCTCGATTGGGGGCTGTGGTGTCTCTGAGGCTGTTCTGTGGTTGTTCCAGTGGGTTATGGAATTACTTAATGAGCTATGTACTGAAGGAGGGGGATAGTGTGCAATCGTTGGCTAGTAGGTTTGGGGTCAGTATGGATAGTATTGAGTCTGTGAATGGAATTAGCAACCCTGACAATGTCACTGTGGGTGATCTTTACTATATACCCCTAAATTCAGGTCAGTCCATTTTCTCTTCTTCCTTATCTTGATTTGGTATCATAAAAACGATGCAAAACTTGATCTTGTTAGTGCATTTGCTAGAATTAAGCGTTCTTGGTTTGGGGGCATTACTTGTTCATTATTATGCTCCGGCCTGTCTTCTAAAAGAAAATTAGTATGACATCTTGTGTAGATGAATCATTCTTGCAATATGATGGTGTGAATGCTTACCAATTTTGAACAAATAGTGACAGTTTTGGGTCTCTTGGTGTGTTGTACAGTGTTTCTTTGTTCGCGTCGTGTTGAGATTTATTCAACTAATTATGAAGTAGTGTTTGTGTATTTTCATAACAAGGCTAGTATTCGTATATTTCAGTGGGTTGATTGAGTCAAGCTTCAAATCTTGCAGCTCCAATGTTTGGAGTTTTTTTTATTAAATGGCACTGTTGGTGTATTTTCTAGTTGGAAGTTTCTATTTTATGCTTGCAATTTCCATTTTAAGAATATTATTCAGTGAAACTAAGTAACCTTTGAGAAGATAAGTTTTGATAGTTCTTTGAATCGTAATGAACATTTTTTGAGGCTTTGCCTTGGCTGAATCTGCTTCTGGAGTTTGTCTTCTAAGAGAAAATGTGCTAAAACAGCTGAGATAGTAAGTTAGATTGCCTTTTAATTTGATTTATGATTCTGATATTGCAGTTCCTGGTGATGCTTATCCTATGGAGACTGCTACTTCTCCCGCTCCTGCTCCTGCACTACCTATAGAAACTATTACAGGTTATTATTTTTTTTTTCATTTTACAAACAGGATATAGTTAGTTTTCTGCATTTTTTTTCACCATTTACAAATTTTATCTTATATGATACATAATTAAATTGAAGAAATTGCTGAAATGGGGATTAATCAGTTCTATATACCCATTTGTGTTTCATTGTTTGGGGCTAATACAATATCGTATTTTGTGAGGGGAAAAGTCAGACTTATGACAATTGCAACTCATTTAGCTATACATTGCAAGTTGGTATCATCCTTAAGTACTCATGAAACTCTTTATTTTATTGTAGTAAATATTTTAAAAAATTTAGGAATTGTCTTTGCAGAAATTCAACCCGATCACAAGTCTCATGTGCCGTACGGATGGATTTTTGGGGGAGTCGGGATAGTGCTTGGTATAATTTTACTGCTTGTTGCTGCTTTTGTGTTATTGAGGTCATTCTCTGAACGAGGAGATAGCGAGAAAGATCAACAAGGCAAGGTCCCCCACAAGTTTCATATTCTTAAGAATCCAAGTTTTTTTTGTGGATCGGGACGATACATCTGCTGTAATAAGGGAGACTGGAAACAAACAAATGCTGAGTCCAGCAACCGCCAAGGAGACATCCCAAAAGGTTAGTGCTTTTTAGCTTCACGGTCACAAGTTGATTCTGGGTTTGATCAATAGGTGAAATTCTGCTTCTAAATTTAAATTTAAAAATAGAAAATAAGCAATACCCTTCAACCAAAAAAAATATGAAAAATAAATAAGGTGGCATAATCTTTAATATTGATATTCTGCAGCTCTTGGAGCCGATGTGTTCGAAATGGATAAGGCGCTAGTCTTCAATTATGAAGATATTCTATTCTCAACGGATGGCTTCGCAGATGCGAGCTTGCTCGGACATGGCTCATATGGTTCTGTCTACTATGGTGTCCTTCATGACCAGGTTTTTACCAATTTAGACAATATATATATATGTTTATTTATTATTATTATTATTATTATTATTTTTTAATTTTGATTCTTCTTAAACCTTTTAAGGAAGTGGCAATTAAAAGAATGACTGCAACAAAAACAAAAGAGTTCCTAGCAGAGATTAAGGTCTTGTGCAAGGTTCATCATGCGAATTTGGTAATTCTTCTTAATAATTTTAGTTTAATTGTTTTTTTTAACAAATAAGAGTCAGGTTTGTACTGACATTTGGTTGCTTAAACTACATATTTTCTTTAGGTAGAGTTGCTTGGGTACACTGCTACTAATGATGAGCTATTCCTGATCTACGAGTATGCTCAAAAGGGTTCACTAAGATGTCACCTTCAAGATCCACAGAACAAAGGTAGAACCTTGTTTATCGTGATTAGAATTTAACTGCATATGCTTATTCTACTTATTTTATTTTGTTATGATTGTATTTGATTCAAATGCTCCATATATTCATCAGGTCATCCACCTCTTTCATGGATTATGAGGGTTCAGATTGCACTCGATGCTGCTAGAGGTTTGGAATACATTCACGAGCACACTAAAAACCATTATGTCCATCGAGACATTAAGACGAGTAATATCTTGCTTGATGGAGCCCTCAGAGCAAAGGTCAGTGTAACTATTTTGAAAAAAACATTATATTTTTGGTATCTTATGTAGAGAACTAAACTCAAGAATGTGCTTGTAGATTTCGGATTTTGGTTTGGCTAAGCTGGTTGGGACAACTGGTGAAGGAGAAGCTACAGTGACAAAAGTTGTGGGGACGTATGGCTATCTGGCGCCTGAGTAAGTCACTTCTAATTCCTCATCTTACTGAAGTGCATATTTTATAAGATAAAGTATATTTACAAGAGAGTCAATAAGTGCATACATGTATTTACATGGTTGGTTGAGGGTTAATGTTTATGTTTAGTGTTTGATATCCTTGCTTTTGACTGTATATATGTGGAGTTGAAGTCTCAAATTTATCATTTTTTTGTTGAATTTGAACTTTTCATATGGACATTTGTTTTGTGTCATAAAAATAGTCCCCTACCCGTAGGTCACCCTCTATAATAGTATATTAGTATAGATATATAATTCAATGTTATAATGTTTTGCTTTGATATAATTTTTTAATTCATTTTATGCTTTCCATTAGGTACTTGAGTAATGGACTCGCAACAACCAAGAGCGATGTGTATGCATTTGGTGTTGTTCTTTTTGAAATCATATCCGGTAGGGAGGCTGTAATACGAACCGAAGGCACACACACAAAGAATGCTGAACGGCGCTCACTGGCGTCAATTGTAAGTTGTTTGCTCAAACAAGAACATAGACTGTGCTTCCATCTAAACCCTAAACGGGATCGTCTGACTATTTGTCTCAAAAACATGATTGATTTGTTGTTGTGATGTGAATTTGTAGATGTTGGGGGTTCTTAGGAATGTGCCCGACTCAATGAGTATGTCTAGCATGAAGGATTACATCGATCCCACCTTAAGGGATCTCTATCCTCATGATTGTTTTTATAAGGTAACAACTTATCCTGGGCATTTCCACTGTTTCATTGGCAGTATCATCTGTTTCCTAGACTGCTGGCAGTTCTTGCATTTTTGTTTCCTGATATATTCGGGTTACAAAATAAATCTAGGATATTGCAGTGTTTGGTGGGGTCAAGTCTCCACATTTAACTCTACTGGCCTAGTCTTTGCACTGTTTGCCAATTTGTGTGATGCGTTCTCTAAAACTAGACTTTTTTTGGGTTGTAATTGTTGCAGATAGCGATGCTAGCAAAGCAATGCGTGGACGAGGATCCAATGTTGAGGCCAGATATGAAGCAAGCCGTGATTTCACTGTCTCATATTCTCTTGTCGTCGATTGAATGGGAAGCCACTCTTGCAGGGAACAGTCAGGTATTCAGCGGTCTCGTCCAAGGAAGATGAAAAGCAAAGGGTTTTATGGATCATCAATTTGTCTCTCTCGAGATTATATATATACATACGTCGTCTTGAACCTTGTCCACCTTATTGAAGAATGTCAAGTGTTATGATTGAGATCCCGAAAGGCGTTCTTGCAGATTCTGATTTGTTGTTCCGATCATTGATGATTGCATTGTTACGTTTGTATGTGGATTATTTTGGAACTCAGTAGTAAGAGCATTCGGTTTGGAGATTCTTTGTAAATGTAAAAGTGCAATTGTTGTTGAAGTATGTGGCTTTTCAACTGTTTTTGTTAGCAAGGATCAATTTTGACTTCAGCTGAATCATGGGGAAACATCAAACAATATTCACTTATCATATGTTTAGTAGGGCTGCTCAAAAGTTGGTGAAATGCTAATGGAAGTTATTGGAGTGAAAAACTTGACTATTAGGATTTCAAAAAAAAAAAAAAACTCTTTTTTCCTTTTTCGTTTTTAAAATTGAAGACTTTATACTCCTCAACATTCTTATAACAATTCAAGAAAAATAATTTACCACAATACCAAAATTTGCACAATGGTGGGATGGGGAGGGGTGATCGAAACATGTCTACGATACAAACAAAGTCTATGCCTGTCATCCATGCTATGGCTTCATCATCAACATAGCACCAATAATGTGGTTCATGCTTTGGCTTCATCAAGAGTCGAGGCCAACAAATCTATCTTAGCACCAATAATGTGGTTCATCCATCTCCTCCATCAATCAGACATATCTTCACCTCCACTGTATTGATCACCTTCATCTCGGTGCCTGAAGTCTCTCTCCGGTGAGTCATCAAGGCCATCTTCATCATCATCCATGTCATCATCCCTCATCATCGTACCACTTCCTTTTCGATTTGAGTAACCCTGACAAAAACCACCACCAACACATAAGCAAGGCTCCAATAGAAATAATATTGCATGCATAGCAAAGAAAATTCTCTTCTTACCCCCGACTCATCTTTCAGTTCAATGCTAGCAACATTGGGTCTCCGTCTCACTGTGATAGAGGCGGGCACTGGGAAATGCTCAACCTCGTCTCCTGCTCTTCCCTCTCTCGCCCTCTTCTTCCTCAGGTTTAATTTCGTAGGAAGAGGCTGAAATTCATTAAAAATCAAACGATTAAGAAAAAACAACTCAATAATGCTCAAAGTGAATAGTACAACCTTTTCTACTATTAGCTACTACTACATTCAATCACCATTATTCTACATTTTTTTCTTTTCTCGCAATTTTTTCCCAAAGTTTCAAAATTGGGAGGAGTTTCCTTAAGAATGCTTCAAACCATATATCTTAATGATGAAGTGAAATATTTTACTGTGTTTCGAGAAACTGTTGAATATCACATTCAATTACTATTTTGCTGAAAAGAAAATATTAATCATTTGTTCGTCACGTAGTTCACACTTTGTAGAATTGTTTTGCTTGAGATTTCTACAAAATGTAAATCTGTGAGAGAAACTGGACTATTTATTATTTCAGAAACCTACTAACATGGCACAATAAGTTGTTGTAAAAAAGATTATATACCAAATAGCGAGCTTCTCCGTCATCAAATGCAACAAGATATGTCGTGGGGTCATCTACATCATCTCCACGTACCTGTTCCATTCCATCATAAGATTTTGTATTTAGCATGCAAAACTTTAGGACTCAGTTTTATTTTATTTTTCATAGGACACAGCACATACATCCCAGTTGTACTCTCTAATCCAAGTATAGTTGATGTCCTCATCTTCATCAAATGGATCTTTCGACAACTGTAATCATGGAAAAAAGGAAAAAAAATAAATGCACAACAAAATAATAAAATTTTCCAAGTCTGTTAATGTTTAGTCTTTAGTATTTTTTTTTCCAAATGTTTGGTAACTCGACTGCGTATTTTCTAACCTCATCTGTGGAAGGCACCATATAGGCCAAAAACTTCTCTGGGTTTGATGGATCAGATCCAGTAGCCATATAACTTTTCATGATTGCCTGAATAAAACAAAATAGAGAGGTTAGTCATAGAGATCAAAGAAAATCACGACTTACTGCCAAACAAAGGATCATCAAGCATCTGAGGTCATAGATAGCTATATAAAACTCTGGAGATGCACAACTGAAATTGGCTTGACTAACCTTGGATTCATGCTCATCACGAGTTGACTGATCTAACTTGCTAAATGTTTGTGCATCAGCTGTAGGTGCACTATCAAATGATGCAACAACCAATGGATCTTTGTATCTGATCCAAGTGCAAAAAAAAAGTCTTAGAATTGATTTGCTCGTATAGAACCAAGTAAATGGTAAAGTCGGGAAGAGAGTTGAACATGGAGGAAGAGCCACATAAGAGAAAGGAACAATTTATTTACCGATCAAAATCAGGGAAAAGAGGCCACACTTCAACTGGATAAAGATTTTTGTTGGTTGCATGAATCGGTCGGGTTTTGGCAGACACAAATGATGCTTCGATTTCTTTGATCTGTCTCTCTCTGGATGTGCGATCCACATTTAGTATAACAAACTTCATATTTCATCCATACACACAAGATATGGAGAGAGTGAGTATGCAATAACAAGAAACCTGCTGTTAAGGTTGTCCAAAATGTTGCGGCCCTTCGACTCCTTCAGTTCTTTGGCCTGCTTCTCAGTTAAAGACTGCAAATACCATTGCATTTGGAGGTTGGAAAAAAGATCACCCACATATGATGAAGGGTTATTTGACGGGATAAAAACCATATTGCAAACCGAACTTTGGACAATTGCAGAAACATACTGAACTATTTTTCTTGACCAGTACAGATGAAATAACAAACTAAATTCGAGAAAATTCGTAAACACCATACTCCATCATTTTTTCCATTAAATTTGACTTATTTTTATAAAAAATTGACAAAAATAGCCTTAGCTTCAAAAACTAAAATACAAAAAACTGAATCTAGCATGCGTTCAAGAAAAAAGATTTGAAGTGATGAATTGAAGAATATTTGTAATTATTCTTTTACTTTTATATTTTTTTGTCCTACCCTTTTCCAATAAGGCACTTCTGTACTTTTAGAAAAAATCTGTCAAATTTGACTGAAAAAGTGTTGGAGTACGCAATAACACAGAAATGTTCAGTATGCAATAACATGTAAGCCATTCAGTGAAGTATAGTATTGCAAAACTACAATGAACAAAATATAAATTACCTGCTTCGCTGACTCTAAACTGATAGGAGATATGTATTGTGTTTTGACAAGCCATGACATGCCTTTATCAGTGGGCCGCTCTTTCCTCTTTATGCCAGAATTCTTCATTGGTGTCGAAACTGCATCATCATACAACAATTCTTCATCTTCTGGAGCAAGCGGTGGCCTTATAACTGGAGGACTAGAAATATAAACAATCATGGTTACCTTGAGAGTCAAACACCAAATTACAAAGAAATATTGCTAATGTAACAGAGCATTACTTGTATACACTAAGATCAAGCAAGTCGAGAGGTATCCCAAGATCTGGCTCAACATAAAGCTTAGGCTTCCACATCTTCTCGAGAGATGTGATAGTATATTTTGTAAATCTGCAGAAAAAATCAAGATGTACTGTTTGGATCCACATTATCGAAGTATTTAGCTAAAATGGAAAAACCATCATGTTTCTGAAGATCTTTGTCTTTTTAACAGCAAAATATATATGCATGACAGTCAATATTTTTAGCAGAAAAAATTACCTACCTCTCTTTATCCTTCTTCAGGGACATGAGCTTCATTTGTGCACTTGGGTCCGGAAGTTCATTTCGGAATCTTCAGAAAACAGTGGATAGGGGGGAAATTCAACCTCAGGATGGAATATTGGTACTGCAAAATCTAATATGACATATAGAACTTTCTAATTCCTGCAGTTATTTATGCCACTGCATCACAATAGCACACACTTGCTCTCAGCAAGAGTATACGTATATTCCTACGCTTGCTAAATTTTATGATGTAGATTATGAAATACAACTGGTAAATGCACGATAGCCAGGATAATACAATCCATTAACTAAGAAGGAAACAAAATAATCATTTCCAACACGAACATCAACATCAGTTAGCTTTTTTCTTGACCAGTACATATGAAATTCACTTAATTAGAAACACACTACCCAAAAAAGTTGACTTTCCCTTCATTATGGGAGCAGACTTGATATCCAAGGAAATATACACACTACACCATAACCCAATGAAAGGTAGCATAACTTCATAAACATAGAACAGGGGAAACCCAACTCAAGGGGTAGCAGCACTTACTTCATTTTGCACAAAAATGTGGTCGGTTTCTTCAACCTGTTCTCAGTCCTATCGCCTCCCATCAGTGAAGTTGCTCTTCTGTCCCCCATCCTTGAACCCACAATTGATCCATGCCCTTTACCGGAAGATAAGATTTGAGTCTTTTGCAAAACCGAATTTTGCGACTCCTTGAATTGTTGCTTGTGCTTCTCCTCTTGCCTCAGCTTTTCATGCTCTCTCTTCTTCCTTAACCTCCTTTCCTCCTCTGTTTCCGCCCTTCCTGGATTCCCATTTGGTTTCCTTGATGCAGGAACTGGGGGCTTCGTCAATTTAGCTGAAACTCCATGGTCGAAACGTCCTTTACTAAGTTCCTGTGGTTTATTGTGAGGGCCTCTACTCTCTTTACTCTGTGGAGGAGGAGGTGGGGGTGGTGAACTTGGGGGAGGCGGAGGAGGAATTGAGGAGTTAGGTGGTGGAGAAGGAGGTGGATGGGGAATTTGTTGTGAATACTGTGAAGTAGATGCGTAATACATAGAAGGCGGTTGTGGAGATTGTAGGCTCACTGAGTTCTGTCCGGGTGGAGGCGGTGGTGGCAGTGGATACGACGAATCAGGCGGTGGTGGTGGAGGAGGCTGCGTATATGGGTAATGCGGTGGGGGAGGCTGTTGTGGTTGTCTGGAAGAAGAACTGTACGGTTGCTGCTGGTAATAATTAGACCCATCACCGCCACTGCTGCTGCCACCATAACCCCAATTCTGAGAATATTGCCCTCTTGGCGGCTGAGGATGTGGTGGCGGAGGAAGAGGATTCGTATTTGGCGGCGTCGGAGCAAATGATGACTGCGGCGGAGCGTACGGCCGATACGAGGCCATTATACTGTATTAATTCAAAATACCCACAACCTTACAGCAAGATAATAGATAATCACCTGGACCTACTCGTATCTCCGGCACGTGACTCCATCGAAAGCAAAACAGGAGAGCTCCAATCCACGAGATTACGTCTCTAAAAGCCCTAGAGGAGGCGCAAATCCCTAACACCTCAAAACGTAGAGATTCAGTGGGAATAAAAAATCCAAAGCAGCTACCACCAGCAAGATCTTGCAAACCCTAATGACGATGTGAGTCTGCTACAAGAATTGAGCTTTACGAATGGGAGATATCATGCGGATTCAAGGAGTTTCTGTGTGCGATCACGTTAGAAACCATTAAAAAGAAATGACGAGAGAGACGAAGAAGCTACTTTTGCTTACGGCATGAGTAATTGCCTTCCTCGGTCAAAAGAAAATAGTTAATTTAGATTCAATTCGGTCTAGGGTTTAGTCATAATTTAGTCCTCAAACTTTCATGCAATCAATTTTTGTTTTCAAACTATTCTTCCATCCAATTTTGTCCTCGAACTCATACATTAAGTTTTTTTATTTTTTCCATAACTCATACATTCAGTTGATTTTAAACTTCCATAGTATTTTAAGAGGAAAAGTCTGAAAATGGTGCTAATATGTTTGACGAAAATTATTTTCCGACCCAAACGATTGTTTTTAATCCAATATGTTTGAAAATGATGCTAATTGATACGTTCGGTACTTTTTTGTTAAAAAAATCCGTTAAATATTTTTTATATTTGCAAAATTAACCAAATATATTTTTAAAAGTTACAACTAAACCCTACAAACTTACACTAATGTTACAAACAAGTCCCGACTCGATTCGAGTCACACCAAATGTCCTCTAGCCTGGATTTGAACTCAGACCAAGTCACCCAACCCTGAGGACTTGGTCTGGGCTCGGACACAGACCATAGGCCCCCCAATTGGGACTCAATTGGAGTTCCAATAGTTTGAACCAAACCTAGTCGGGTTCGGTCCACCCCGATTGGGGCTTCAATTGAGCCGCAATCGGGGTTCCTATAGTCTGGGGCCGAACCCAGACCAGGTCTCCTAATCATGGGGACCTGGTATGGGTTCAGACCTAGACCATAGGACCCCCGATTGGTTGGGCGACCTAGTCTGGGTTTGGACCCAAACTATAGGACCCCCAATTGAGGCTCAATTGGAGCCCCAATCAGGGTGGACCGAACCTGGCTGAGTTCGGTTCAAACGATTGAGGCTCAATTGGAGCCCAAATCAGGGGTCCTATGGTTTGAGTCTGAACCCATACCAGGTCCCCATGGTTAGGTGACCTGGTCTGGGTTCAGACCCAGACTATAGAACCCCTGATTGAGGCTCATTTAGAGCCCCAATCGTGGTGGACCGAACCTGACTTAGTTCGGTTCAAACGATTTGGGCTCAAATTGAGCCCCAATCGAGGGTCCTATAGTCTGGGTCTAAACCCAGACCAAGTCGTCCAATCATGGAGACATGGTATGGGTTCATACCCATACCATAGGACCCCCGATTGGGGCTCAATTGGAGCCCCAATCGTTTGAATGAACTCTGCCAAGTTCGGTTCACCCCGACCCTAGGGATCTGGTTTGGGCTTGGACCCAGACCATAGGAGCCTCAATCGTTTGAATCGAACCCATCCAAGTTTGGTCCACCCCGATTGGGGCTTCAATTGAGCCACAATCGGGGGTCCTATGGTCTTGGTTCGAGCCCAAACTAGGTCACTAGGGTTGGGTGACCTGGTCTAGGTTCAGACCCTGGCTAAGGGACCCCCGGTGTGGCTCCAATCGAGTCAGGACTTGTTTGTAACATTAGTGTAAGTTTATAGAGTTTAATTGTATCATTTTGAAAATTATTTGGTTAATTTTGCAAATATGAAAAATATTTAACAGAAAAGTAATAGATGTACTAATTACCATCATTTTGAAATTTATTAAACCATTAAACATTACAAAAAAACATGTTGCACGAAAAATCATTTTGTACAAACGTGTTCGATCATTTTTAGACTTTTTTTTAAGTTATCACCGTTCCTAGAAGTGGTTTGCGTTGAGTCGTTGACGGATGTAAAGTTCCGTGTGTAAACGAAAAATCATGATTATCAGAATTGGATTAGTCATCAGACTGGTTAAGGTGTTGATTTTCGTTTTGCTTAGTCTAAATGTTGGTTCACTGGTTTGTTTACTGTTTTTCCTCCTCTCCAAATCATTTGGTAAATACATGTGTTACAGGCATTGATTAGAGAAACTTTCCTCATGGAGAACAATCATTGATACGGAGAGAACCAGACAATCCGTCGATTTTCAAAAAATATTTAGATAGTTTAAAAATCATATGATTTTACACTTTGCAATTTAATTTTTTAAGAGAACTAAACTGTCAGCAGAGCTAGTTCGTAGCTCGACTGGATCCGACCCCTGTTCGGTTGTTATAACACTGCAACAAACAATAGTTTAAAGAATATATATATATATTTTTTTTTGGGTAAAATACGAGTTTTCCCCCTAAAGTTTACTCCGTTTTTAAGTTTTTCCCTTAATGTTTAAAATTTTAAATTTTAGTCCTAATGTTTGGACCAAATGAAAAATACAGCTGTCAGCTGACCGTTTATTACTAACGGAATGCTCGTCAAATGTGTGGCATGTGATATTTTAAAGTATGGAAGTGACGAAATTGCCCTCAAAATCTAATAGACCCATTTCCAAAAGGCGAATTAGTCTCCTAGTTACATGTTTTTGTTCTAAGTTCCATTTCCAAAAAAGAGTAAAATTCTACATCATTTATGGGGGTAATTTAATGTCAATTCATTTTTTAAAAAATGTATTTTAAGTTGTGAAGCCTATTTGAAAATAGATTGATGTTCGAATGCAATGCATATACATAGGGGTGACAATTTATGACACGGCAAGATTAAACGACATGTAACTACCTGCAATTTACTCGATAATAATACGACACGATTACTAAGCGTGTCTAAACAACTCGTATACATTTAGACACGATTATTAATCGTGTCTAAACACAATCTGCAAATACACGACAAACACGTTTAATTAACTGTGTCTAATTGTGTCGTGTTTAACCGTGTCTAATCGTGATTTGTCTAATCGTGTATAATTTTCACTAACCCTAATTAATGTACTCCCATCCCGCTCCCAGTTTTCATTTTCGCCGTAATTCATTTTTGAATACATTGATAATTTGAGATTGAATCAGTTCTTCCCTCATCCCTCCCCAGTCCCCTCAGCTCAGAGCCTCAGACACTTCTCCAGTTCTCCGTCGTCCCTCTCGACCTCCCCCACTCAGACTTCCTGTCTTCCCCTCTCCGACCTCCACTCTGATTTCTCCCGTCTTCCCCACTCCGACGTCCGACCTCCACTCAGACTTCTCCATCCTCAGGAATCCTTCCATTCCGACCAGTTCACATGTCGCGCTTCCCTCGTCGTCAGGAATCCTTCCGTCGTCGGTAATCTCTCCGGCCTCGCTTCGTAACGGCCGTTTCCAGTTCACAGGTACCATCAATAGAACACTTTGCTTCCCTCTTTACTAATTCCATGTTGAAATTGATGATCGAGGTTTGTGATTTGCGGTTATATGCAGGTCTGTGGTTTGTGATTTGCGATTTGCGGGTCTGCAACTTGTGTGATTGTAGGTCTGTGGTTAATTGCAGGTTTGTGGTTTATTGCGGTTCTTGTGGTATATGGCAGCTTGTTTAATTGCGGGTCATGTTTGTGTCTTTGTATTGATGAATCAACATATCCAGTCACAAGTTTTTTGCACGTGAAATCTTTATCATTTGTAAATCGAGACTAAATAATAAGTAATCAAACAATAAAAGGTGTGTTGCAGTGGTGGGTTTAGATCATTTTTACGTTTGGTTAGAGAGATTTGGATAGACAGTTAGATAATTGGGGAGATAGATTGTACTTATTTGGGTAGACATTCCATATTTATTCAGAGAAATACATGTGTTTGGATATATTGTTCTGATTTGGATATATTGTACTGATTTGGGTAGACATTCCATACTGATTGGAGTGGTCTTTTGAACAATACCTGTGTTTTATATGTTTTTCTCACATAATAATTAATATAGAATATGTATGCTTTAGAGTAATAAGTAATATCATTTGAAACAATGTCTCACTACATTATTACACATTATATGCATAGTTCCTAAGCATGTCATTTATGTGTTTATTTGAAGTGAAAACAATGACAGCTATGGTTTTTTCCTTACTCTCCACAAAATTCATTCATATGAGAGATCATCTTTCATTTCACACATATAAAAGAAGTCAAAATCTAGATTTTTATTATACTAAACTTGTTGATTTGGAGGTAAATCTAGAAGGAGGTCTTTCAAACTCTATTCCAGTTCCAGATCCAGTCAGCCAAATTATAATAGAGATTGGAGAGGACGATGTTTCAACTTTGGGTGCCCCTTCAAGCTCAACACAAGGTACTAAAATAAACAAAAAAATCTACATCTGCATTCTGGACATTTATTGAGAAAGGGAAAACACCTGATATAGATGGCAAGTACGATTGTACTTGCAAAAGGTGAGGGCAAATTCTGAAATATATTGCTAGAACTGGAACTGGAAATTTAAAACGCCATATTGATAATTTTTCTAGAAAGGATACACGTGATATATGACAATTATTGATGATGATCTATCTTTGAGATCAATCTTCATTTGAGTGTCATTTGGAGTTATGATAAGAGGTATGGTAGTCATTCAAGTGAGTTTGAAAGTGTTTGTTTGGCATTAGACTCATTGTTGGATGAGTATAAACATGAGTATGAACGATTACCATTATCCAAAGAGAGAGCATATGCAACAAATATAGGGGATACAATTTGGATATGGAAGTCGATGAGGATGCACTACAGGTAATAATATAATTTTTTTTGTTCATTCCTTTTTACTTACTATTTCAGTTCAATGTTTTATAGTATAAAATCTGCATTATAACATATATTATTTGTATTTTCATAATAGGAGTTTGATGACTTTGATCTGAATGAGTACGACATGACATCGAAGAAGACTGAGTTGGAGAGTTATCTAGAAGAGAAAAGGATTGATAGGAAAAAAGAGGTGAATGCCATCGAGCATTGGGAAAATGACGCATTAAGGTATCCTATTATTGCAAGAATGGCTCGTGATATCTTGAGCATACCAATATCTTTAGTTGCTTCAGAGCCCGCTTTTAGTGGTGGAGGTAGAATACTTGATCAGTACAGGAGTACATTACGCCCTGAAGTGGTTGAAGCAGTGATGTGTTGCAAAGATTGAATTTATGGAGATATAAGTATACTATAATTCTCTAATATTTTTATCGTTGGTTATTATAAAATATCTAATCTTATTTACCTTAATTGATAATAGAGAATATAGAGATTTCTATTGATGATCTTGCTGAAGATGTAATAAAAGTTAATTAACTACAAGAAGATGACCATGATGTTGATGTTACGAAAGTTTGAAAATGTAAGTTATCATTATAATTTTGTCATATTTCCTTTTTATTTTTATTTGTTGCAGTTTTTACTTTGTTGGGTTTTAGTTAATTTGTTCTTCCTGTAATAAGTATACATAAACGTGTTGTTATTTGTTGTAGAGGTTTTGTAAAGGCACGACCCAATGAGTTATTGAAGTGCACCAAAGAGATGAATGCGTATGTGGGTTGCATTTATTGATTATGTGTTGATTATACCGTGTGTTGATTATGTGTGAGAATGGGATTCCTTGATTTGTGTTGAATTTGTTGATTATGTGTTGATTATTACCGTGTGTGGAAAATTGGATTTACTGATTTGTGTTGAATCAGTTGGATTTGAGTTGAATGTTGAATCTTTTGATTATATGTTGATTTTAATGTGTCTTATTGTGTCTTATCGTGTCATGTTTTATCGTGTCGTGTTTTATCGTGTCTGTCGTGTTGTTTTATCGTCATGTCGTGTCAAATCGTGTCGTCTCTTATCGTGTCTAATCGTGTCGTGTTACCGTATCGTGTGTCGTGTGACAAGTTTAATAAACGTGTCGTGTACGTGTCTGGCATTTAGAGGCACATTTAAAACTTATCCGTTTAGGCACGACACATTTATTGACACAACACGATTAGATACGACACAACCTGTTTTCCACCCCTATATCCACCCCTATATATACATGTGAGGTTATGGATACATTTTATTTTCAAAACAACCACTCATTCGTTTCAACATAAAGTAAAATTAATCATTTTGTTTTTTAAGTACTGCTAATACTGCTTTGTAAGTAATTTTATTTTATAATTAATATAATAACAGTGGTATATAGTTTGTTATAATAATACACTTAAATTAGAAATATATGATAACATATGTTAAGAGGAAGATATATATATATATACATTAAAAAATAAGTCGTAAATCAAAATATTATTAAAATTATTAGATAAAAATATTAAGAAACAATAAATATTATTTTTAATAAAGTACAAGTGGTAAATGATCTACTTAACTCACTGATTATAGTATTGTTTTCATACGGCAGGACTACGACTATGCGCGTGTACGTTGTCGTCGTTGGTCATGCGTGAGATGTTAAAATACACTATCGTTCTGACTCTTATGGTGTGATTTGTTTGTGGAATAGAATAAGAATAGGGAATACGAATTTTATTAAAAGTTGTATGTTTCACGAAATAAAAAAATTCGGAATATGGAATCCTAGAGAAGTGGTAATACAGTTTCCATCCAAAAAGCTTAGATTTCGTATTACTAGCTCTCTCAGTATACGGAATCACTACAAGAAACTTGTGCAACAACGACGGAGATTTCATGTTGACGCTGAGAATGATGTTGAATGTATGTATATTGTGTCAGCAGTTTTTGTTGTCGTTATTATTACTTATTAGGCACAATATGTTTTTCACCGTTATAAGATACATTTAGTGTTAATTTTTGTCGTCACTTTATTTTTTACATGGATGAATGTGTAATGTCGACCAACACTTGATGTTAAATGACTCCATCAGTAGCAGATGACTTGTCCATTGTAAATGTACATATTCAAATGCGAAAAGTTTTGTCGTAAATATAGCGATAACAACAACGGTTGTTTACCGTAACTACTCAATTTTGTCGTCGTTAAAGCATAGGTAGCAGAGAAAATGTAAGAATATGTTTGCGTGTCAATATATTGTCGACATTAGTATAGTCATCAGTAACATATTCAATTATTTTGGTAAAATAGTTTATTTAGTGGCGACTATTGTTGATGTCAATAATTCACAAACAACTATGATATATTGTCGTCACTAAAATTTAAGAACCCCAGCTAAACCAATAGAATCGCCACTAAACTGAATTGAACCATTATTTAAAAATAAAATAAATAAAATAAACCTATTTCTAAAAATGTTAACCTAACTCTCACTTACCCTTTCTCCTCTCTAACCTAACTCTCCTTCTCGTTTTACGCATTTGCACCTCTTCACCCCCTCCCACCTCACTCTCCGTATCACACTCCTTGGGAATAAGTGATCTTCTCCGTCCCACGCCTCTCTCCAACGCTTCTTTTGTGCAATGTGAGTTAGGGACCGACGACAGAGAGAAATTCTGAGGGTCGATTTCTTCTCACTTCTTCTATTTGGTCCCCTGGGTAAGATTCTTCAATTCGGTCCTCTCTCCGGCGTAAGTTTTTCGTGATTTTGACCTAATTTTGCAAGGGTAGGGCAATCCCTTCAGAAAGTTGTGCAAATATTCCTTCAGAAAGGTTTAGGGAAATTCCTTCGAAGACACCGTCGCCGCCCGACCTATTCTCTGCCTCGACAAATATTATTCGCCCCTCGACAACCTTTCCTCTACCACAGTGAGGTTGCAAGGGTAAATTAGCTTCCAGGGCAAACTTTTATTGCTTCAAAGACAATATCAAGCCATAATGGGAGAATCCTGTCTGTGCAAATGAAGGGAAGTGGACCATTAACTTCAAACGAGGGAAGTCTGACATTGCTTGGCTTTACACGGTATATTGTCATAGCAGTGTGTAATGTTGTAAGTGTTAGAACACTAGTGTTCTATGATTCTCTCTTATGGGGTGGAATTCATTGTGATATTTCACTGTCTTGAATTGGTTGTCTAATGGTGTTGATTCCTTTCATATCGCAGAATACAATTGTAGTATTGTTATTGATAAAGTCACTACTGCAATTATATAAGCCATGCTTTCGCTCCAGTTGCTGCAGCTAACAAAGCATGGGCGAAATCTTTTGGCGTCCGGGAGGTAAGATTATTTTGACTGCTCTATCTTTGAGATAGGACAAGTTCTGATTGCAACATACTGTGGTGCAGATTGTAGATGTATCCCTCCTTTATATAGCATGTGTTTACTGCTTAAAAAACGAGAGGGCTTTCTTCTGTCCGGTAAGTGCATGCATACTAAGACCTTATCAGTTGTTGTGCATTAAGCATTACCTACCATCTTTAGGTATACATCAAATTTGATCTTCATGTTATTGTTGGATGCTCATCTATACCAATTTATTATCAATTGTCGTAGATAAACGATTTAGCGATGGGGGCTACCTTGACCAAGATTTCGTTGTCGCTAACGGTTAGCAACACCATTTACGCCTTTGATGGCGATTTTACGATGATGCTAATGCACGAGTTTCTTGTAGTGATTATCAAGTAAAATGACGAAAATACTCTCATGTAATCTTCCTATTGGCCAAGCTACCCCTCAAATGCTCCTTCATTACTTCTCTTCCTTCTACAGCTACAAACCCCTTCAAAACCGAACGAAGATCAGATTTCCACCAAGGTTCGTGGTTCAAACTCTGTTAATTTGGGGAATGGTTATGCTTAGTTTAGTACGACAAGCAGAAATGATAATCAGTTGCTCGATCTAGTTATTATTGATGTAATCGCCTAGTTGTCCACCATTTTCATGAACTGACTGGAGTTCCTGAGTTTAATTGAGAAATTTCGGAACCCAAGCGAAGTTCCTTCATCCGATCATTGTGAATTTTTAGAGCTGTATTATTATCTGCAGATTTTGGAAAATGTTAGGGTTTGATCCTCAAATTTGTCTGATGGTTTTCGTTTTTTGTTGATTCTAGGGCTCTAGTTATGAGAAATTCCAGAAACGACCTACTGTGCTAAATTAGAATTTGATTATCTGATCGTGATCTAAGAAACCAGAAGAATTCAAAATTGTACAAATTTGGAAATAGATCAACTTCAAATTTCGTGTCTTATGAGAGTAGAATTATTTTGCGAATTCATGATCTAAAGTCTGAAGCACAAATCAGAACTAGATGAACACTGTTGAGTATCGATAGTGATGACCCAATACGGCACAAAACCCATCAAACCTTCGTGACCCAATATCATTTCAGAGGGGTTAAACCCAAACCATTCAAGACTGGCTGATCCACACTCAAGGTAAATTGGAGCCCATCAGAGCGATCCAGCATCAAACCCAAAATTAGAGTGATCGCCACAACCCAAAGTGGGCGCAAAAACCACAACTGAAGTCTCTCACTGAGCTCGCCAGGAGAGTGCTCGTCAAGAGAGTCTAACCTCTTAACTCCGGTCCCATAACTGACTCCGAATATACAACCAATATATCCCACATATCTCTAGCACATATTCAACAAAGATTCTATAAGGCAACTGCAATATTACATGATAACTGCAATATATGTTATTCTTATCTATAACGACATAATATTTACAGATATATTCGGTTACCAAAACGGTTTGGTCTGCCATCCTTATAAATACTCCTGTTTTACATGTATTATTTAACATTCTGAGTGAATACACACAGTAAATTTATTTAAGCATTAGAGTGGGACTAGAGGAATTTCCTCTATTGCGCTCCCCTTCTTGCAGGTTCATCGGAGCTCAGGCGAAAGTTCACGGTCATCAACCAATTAACATCCAGATCACTGCCAATTCAGCATCTAGTCAGCATTTGGGAGATCATGTCCCAACATTTAACACCGTCTGTGGGAATATGAACAAACATAATGCATAGTCGCTCTAACCACAATCGTCATAAGCAAACCGTGAATGAGCAATCCCATGACAACTCCGAGTCCACCGCTGTTTCGCCGCTCCCTCAGCAAGAACCTTCCCGCCAGGCGGATCTCAATGTCGTCCCACCAAGACCGGTTGAGGAACACGTCAGCATCTCAAGATCGGCTCCAGTTCCTCCCCCTCAACATTCCGGTTCGACCAACTATACAAGTGGTCGGGGAAACCATTCAGGTCACCGCAGAGATGTTATCTCTCTTGGAAACTATCATAGGGCTAGCCCAAAGGTAGACCTCTGCTCTTCATGAAAATCCTCGCCCCACGAGACCACCGAAAGCAAAAACCAGCAATACATGCACAACCGCTCCTCAAGAAGACCAAGAGGTGACCTCAGGGAATCAATATATGCCTCTGACCTTTGCCATATCGCCGACAACCACCCTCTCTGTCAACACGTCGAGTGCCTCACCGACTGGAGAACAACAACCCCTATTCACCCTTGGCCAAGTTGAGGAGCTAATAAACAAGAAATTAAAAGAACAATGTGGAGCCGTCATGACCCCATTCAGAGAATGACCCTCCCATCTATTCACAACCGCCCTCATAGCGGTGTGAATCCCAAAGGAAGTGGTGGTCAGTACCATCCCCAAATTTAGCGGCGAAGGAGATCCTGTAACTCACGTCAACATGCATGAAGTCTCTATCCAGGGTAAGTCAGATGATGTTAATCACTTAGCCCTGTTATTTCCGTCAACCCTCTCGGGTTCGACCTCGTCGTGGTTCTTTGGTCTCCCTGTAAGATCAATAGGGTCATGGTCAAAACTGAAAACTAAATTCCTAGAGCATTATATGGGTGAGCGCCAGTTGCTGAAAAGTGTGGTCGCCTTACATGTTGTCAAGCAACAACCAGGAGAACCTTAGCCGACTTCTACGAGCGTTTCCATAAGAACGTCATAGAGATTGACCGTCAGGTCATGGATAGAGAGATCGTTTGAGTTTTGTTTTTATAGAGGGCTGGATTTGACGAACAAAGCCTCCAAAAAATTGTGCAACAACTACTATGTTCAAGAGATAGAGACACTGGAAGAGCTGGCAATCAGGGCAAAAGGTTTCATATACCTAGAGAGGGCAAACATTGAAGTTGAATTCCTTGCATCAACCTCGCCAAGGGCTATTCCAGAGCCTCAACGCGATGGTAAAAATGAAAATAAGGACAAACGGGAGCGTGGAAAGCCTAAATTCGAAGACTCCTACCAAGTAATCGAGAAGTTTCCGAGTATTTCACGTCTCTCTACAGGCAGATCTCAGTGATACTAGTAAATTTGGAAAGAAGGTCATTGGCCACACCGCCAATGCCTGAAAAGAATGCTCAGCACATGGGCAAAGATACGGAGAGCTACTGTTGTTACCATAAAGCGAAGGCCCCGATGATTACCGTATACTCAAGCGCGACATCTAAAAGTTAATCTAGAGAGGTATGTTAAAAGAGTGTGTGGCGGGAAGAGATCGGAGTCGAACGCCCCTACATACAACCCGCTCGCCTGTTCCTCAAGAACAATTTGGTCCTTCCCAAGGAAAAAGGGTCATCAACCTGATTGCAGGAGGGTTTGGAGGCGAAGGCGAGGGGAACCATGCAAGAGACGTATACACCACACAAATTTCCACAGTTGCACAACTGAGAAAGAGACCCTGTCCCGAAGAGGACATCGTTATATCCTTTTCTGAAGAAGACCTGACACATGTCACGACCCTGCAAAATGACGCGTTAGTCATCACGGCTGACGCCGATGAATGCAACATGAAAAGAGTTTTGATCGATGGAGGAAGTTCGACAGGTATTTTGTTTCGAGATGATTTTGAAAAGATGGACAAGTCTAAAAGAGAACTTAAGTGATTTGACTTTCCACTCATCGGCTTTGCTGGAAGAGCATTACCATGTCGGTCATCTTGGGCGATTACCCTGCTGGTTATCTTGGGCGAGGGATGGAAGGGCATAGAGCTGTCAGTCACCTTCATAGAGGTCGATGCACTCGCCTCGTACAATGTCATCCTGAGAAGGACCACCATCAATCCTAACAAGACCACGACCTCTACACTCCACCAAAAGATGAAGTTCCCCACGCTGAATGGGATTGGAGAAGTTTTAGGCGATCATCCATCCTCACGCTAATGTTATGTGAACTGCCTCCGTAGGAAGAACCAAAGGGAGTTTCTCACCATCGAGACAGATGCTGACACTCATGAGGATAAAGCTCGACCTGCCCCAATGGAAGAAATAACTGAAGTCGAGATCGATGGTCCACACAAGAAGGTGCACGTAAGAGTTACCTTAAATGAAGAACAAAGGGATGCCTTGACCTCCCTATTGAAAGAATTTAAATAATTATATTCTTGGAATCCTAGTGACATATCAGGCATCAACACCGACATAATCTCTCATGAGCTGCAGATAGACCTTAGGTCAAGCCCATTTATCAAAAGAGAAGATCGTTTGGATCGAACAAACGTCTGACGATCAGGCAAGAAGTTGGAAGACTTCTCGAAGCCAAGTTTGTAAGGGAACTGTGCTTTCAAAGTTGGTCAAGAAGTCAAACAAAAATTGGTGTATGTGCGTAGACTTCCGCGACTTGAACAAGGTCTGCCCAAAAGATTCGTACCTCCTGTCACGTATTGACCAACAGGTGGATGCAACCTCTGGTCACGAGATGCTGAGTTTCATGAACCCAGATGATGAAGCCCACACAACATTCTACGCTGACGACGATAACCTTTGCTATAAGGTGATGCCCTTTGAATTAATCAACGCACGAACAACTTATCAACGAATGGTGAATCGATTATTCAAAGCGATGTTGGGGTGAAATATGGAAGCATATGTGGATGATATGCTGGTAAAGTCTATCAAGGGGAGTCCTCACACAGAAGACCTTCAAGAAGCATTTGAATGCATGCGGAGGCACCGTGTTCGCCTGAACCCAAGAAAGCGTGTCGTTGGAGTAAAGTCAGACAAATTCTTGGGTTTCATGGTCACGAAGAGAGGAATTGAGGCAAACATCGCAAAATTCAAGACCATTGAAGAGATGAAGCCCTCAACTTGCCATAAGGAAGTCCAGAGTTTGAACGGTCATTTGGCCGCACTAAATCGCTTCCTTTCCAAGGCGAGCGACAGGTCCCTCCTGTTTTTCTAAACTCTTAGGGAAAACTGGAAGTTCAAGTGGACGCTGGAGTGTGAGTCCACCTTTCAATCACTCAAGCAACATCTGCAGACACTCCCGACTTTGGTGAAACCCATTCCCGATGAACCATTTATTCTTTATATAAGTGTTAGTGAAGTCGCAACCAGTCCAGCCTTAGTAAGAGAAGAAGAGGGTAGGCAGAGTCCAGTCTATTTTGTACGCAAATTATTCAATTCGGTTGAAATAAAATTTATCGATATTGAGAAGCATTATGCCTTGATTATTGCTGCTCGAAAGTTGATGTCGTACTTCCACGCCCATTCAATCACAATCCTCACCAACAATCCCCTCAAGCACTTCCTGATGAAGCCAGACTCTTCAAGAAGAATGGTCAAGTGGGCGATTGAATTAAGCGAATTCAGAATCAAGTTTGCGTCGAAAACGACTATCAAATGCCAAGCTTTAAAAGACTTTATAGTTGAAAGTATCGGTAACAGTCTTGTTAAGGCTGAACAAGAGCAACCAAGGGTTGAAAAAAAGGATGAAAATTCTATACCGACAGATCTTCTTCAAGAGAAGGATCGGGGGGCATGATTAGTCCTCATCCCTCCTCAGGGTGAGCCAGTCAAGTGTGCGATCGCCCTCACATTCAAGGTGACTAATAATGAAGTTGAGTAGGATACACTTATAACTGGATTGCGACTCGCTAATGGAATGTGTATAACAACATTGAAGGTAAAAAGCGACTCAGAATTGATTGTCAATCAGATAAATGACAACTATGGAATGAAGGGGGGAAAATGAAGAAGTACCCCAGTATTTCCAATGGGTTTATTGCTGAAATATCAACTTTCGCGATCGAGTTGATCCCTCGTCAAGACAAGCAACTAGCAGATTCTCTAAGCAAGTTGTCGTTCAGAGGAACAATAATGCAGGAAGTACATTTCCTTGAACAAGCACTATGTCTGGTCCTTGAAAACCGGGTTGAAATCTTCAATATTCAAGAGCAGAATATCTGGATGACACCGTTCCATAACCTTTTAAAAGAAAGGACCATGCGAGAAGGTGAATGCGAGACTACCAAGATAAGTCGCATTACCACAAACTATCTTTTCATATATGGTGAACTATATAGGCGAGGATACTGAAATCCATATATAAGATGTATTTATCATCCAGAGACAGAAAGAGTCCCGTATGAAGCTCACGAAGGGGTCGCTGCATGTCATAAAGGTACACACTACTTAATGTGAAAGATCTTCAGACTAGGCTTTTATTGGTCAACTTTGAGCAAAGACGCAGCAGAATTAACAAAGAAATGTGAGACATGCCAACAGTTCGCACCAAGAACCGGTTGACCACCCACATTGTTCTCTCCAATGGTGGGCACCTGGACGTTCACTCAATGAGGATTCTACATCCTAGGGCCCTTTCCCATAAATAATGGGTAAAAGAACCCACATTATCGTGGCGATTGACTATTTCTCCAAGTGGATAGAGACAAAAAGCATTGACCTCTACAACCGAATTTCAAGTGATCAAATTTTTAAAGATCAACATAATTTCACGGTTTGGCATTCCCGAGATACTCATAAGTGACAACAAGCCGCAATTCGTAGTAAATGATCTCAAATGGCTCTACTAAGAATACTACATTGATCACAGATTCAGCTTAGTGCATCAACCCCAAACCAACGGACAAGCTGAAGCAACCAACAAAGTAGTCCCAGCAGGACTCAAGTAAAGGGTCCAAGCCTTAAAAGGAATATGGGTAGACGAGTTGGACAATTTGTGGGCTATTAGAATGACACCCAAAACAGCAACATGCGAAACACCATTTAGTCTGGTGTATGGATCTGAAGCAGTGGCACCCGCCAAAATAGCGGTGTCTACCCATAGGATCATACACTTTAATGTCGAAGCTAACAACCTTGAGGGACTCACAGACCTCGATCTCATTGAATAAAAGTGAAGACAATCAAACAAAGCACAAGCAAGGATGATGCTGATGACCGCTCGGTTCTTCAATAGAAAAGTCAGTGCTCACCAACTTTTCGTGGGGGAAATGGTTATGCGAATGAATGAGTTCACAAATTTGGACTAGCACAACAAACTGTTGACCAAGTGGGAAGACCCGTACAAGGTAACAGAAATCTCCACACATGGGGACATACTACTTGAAAAACATGGAGCGTGTAAGACTAGCTCGTCCCTCTAATTTCGAGTATTTACAAAGATTTTATGCATAGATTGCAATCAAATTATTATGTTAATAAAGCAAAACATTCCTTCGTAAAAAGCATAGTCACTCGAACGATAACGAACCAAGCTTCAAAGAGCGGACGAACTAATAAGGTAACAACACGTCTAAACACAATAAAACCTAATGCAAACAGGCGGGCGAACAAGCCAAGGTATCAGTCTCCTCAGTTAGGCAAAAAGAGGATTGTGAACGAACCTAGAAAGGTAACATTTCCTCTCCCAGAAAGACCTAAACGAGGGGCGAACTTAGCAAGGTAACAGACCCCCTCCCCCCCAAACTATGCAAAAGGAACAACCAAACTAGGAAGTAACATTCTCTCCAAAAAAGACCTAAGACAAAAGGCGAACGAATCCTGAACAAGGGTAACAAGTCCCTTAAGTTGGACAAAATAAAGACCTAAGATAAAAGACGAACGAATCCTGAACAAGGGTAATAGTTCACTTAAGTTAGGCAAAATGGAACGGATAAACTGTCAAAGTAACAGTCCCTCCAACGAAAAGCTTAAGAGAGTGAACGAACCTCTTAAGGTAATACTTCCTCTGAAAAGCTTGAAAGAGCGAACAAACCTTCTAAGGTAACAGTTCCTCTGAAAAACAAAGGGGTGAACAAATTTTAGATAACAACCCCCTTAAAGGCGAGCAAATCAAAGGTAACAGTTCCCCGAAAAGGCGAGCGAATTCAAGGATCAGGTACCCTAAAAGGCGAACGAATCCATTAAGAATAACAGTTCCCTTAAAGGCAAGATTAATACTTGGGTAAAAGTTCCCTAAAGAAATTTGGCGAAATGAAAGGACGAGCTAAAAAGGGCAACATTCCTTCCTAAAAAGCCTAAAGAAGCAAAAAGAACTCCTAAAGATAACATTTCCTCCTAAAGTTTAAGACCCTTCAAATGAGAAGGCAAGACTATTCGACAAAGGCTAAAACGAAGTTTAAAACAAATATGGTAAAACTTTCTAACGTTTTCAAGCAAGTTCGACATTGGAAATGACCAAGTACATTCACAGTCAAACAGAGCAAAGACTTATAGAATTAAAAAAGGCATCCATTATACTCAATATCCGAGTCAACAGTCGAAAGAAAAAAATAATTACAAGGTTCCTAAAGAAAGGAAAAACAAACTAATTCTCATTAAGAGGAGAGGCAATACATAAGAGAGGGAAGAGCAAAAGCATAAAGAGGTCAGGTGACTTTGCGAAGTTGTAATCCTTCTTGGCATAGCAGGTTCCTTCGACTTGAAGTTGTACATCAACTCAACCATCTAGAGGCCCAGAGCATCAAGACATGGACTCTTCGAGGGCTGCAGTTTCCTTCTCGGCTCCGGGGACAGTATTCTCCTCGCCAACGGCCGTAGGAGGAGTTTCCTTGGTGTAGCAATTCTCAATGAAGTCCTGGAGAGAGTTCACCTCCCGGAGAGGAAACTTGTGGTCTATCCCCTGTATCTCGTCGACCAAGACCTGGAGATAGGCATCCACCTTAACCTTCATCACCTCCAAGGTGCAGTCGGTAAACTCCTCGGACCTCTTGAAGTCCTCGACCACACTCTGGGGACAGGACAACCTTGAGCTTTAGCTCGAGCTTCTCCTTATCGGCTCTGAAGGAATCCCTCTGAGCCCAAGAATGCAAAGGTCCATGTTACCCTTCAGGATCGTTTTGTCAGAAATCTATGTCTCTCAGAGATTAAGGCAAGGAGACCAAGGGCCCCTTGGGTAATCCACCTTAAGTGGCTGATGAAGAGCCCCAGATGGCAGTACTCCTTGGTGAAGAGATACCTGGAGGTGGTTGCCATAGCAAAGCCTCGGGTCGGGACCCTCTTCCGAGCCCCAACTCTCCTAGAGTAGTTGGGAGTAACGCGGTCACCCTAGGGGGCAATAACCGTCCCGAGGCCAGGAGCCTCACCCCGGAAAGCATATGACCCCCAGCAGTAGAAGGACGGTCCTCACCAGAACTCTTCGCCTTCTTGGTTGAAGCAGAAGCATGAGACACAGTGGCTGGGACATTATCTGGAAACAAGAAAATAAAAATTTCAACCCTTGAAGAAAGTCAGAAGACAATGAAAGCAAAAGCCAAAACCTAAAAATACCGCTTGGGTGATCGCCAGAGGTAGTCTCAGATTGCTCTTCCTCAGGCATGCGCTTGGTCGCGCGCCTTGAAGGAAAGGGAGGAGGACTCAAGGTTGCTTGGGTTGCGGACAACCCTATCTTAGCCTTCTAGGAAAAGAGACTGAGATGTGTAGGTCCCCGAGTGCCTACAACACAAAAGAAAAAAGAGAAAGGGTTAGACAATTACCCAGTTAATGGAGACTGGTGTGGACTGTTGAATGTCAGCCAACCTAAGCATGGACTCTTAGTTCTCCTAAGCTGAGCGGAGCGAACATAAGCCCAACTGCTTGTGACATTGGAACAAGTCATCAATGACCTTCCTGTCACGTCCCGATAACTCGCCAAAGCTCGGTGGAATATTCCGCTCCGACTGATAAAGGTTACAAGGCACACCACCCTTATAGAAGAAATAATACTTCTTATAATTTGAATTGGTGGCTCGGAAGTCGTCCACCAGTCAGAAGTGAGCATTCTGATTCCAAGCATGGACCTTTCTGAGTTACGTGGACCTCAAGAAGGAGGCCATGAAAGAACTCGAAGTCGGACCTGACTATGATGTCAAGATGGAGTCGTCACTGAACAGTACCCAAAATAGGAAGTGGTAAACAATGTGATATCTGATGAAGTCGAAGAGTTTCTGCAAACAACAATTCAAGAGCATGGTAGAGGCAAGGTGGTGGATACGCTGATTGAGATTCAAGACAGGTATGATACTGCCAAGGAGGTGGAGAAAAGCTTGTTGGAGCTGCAATGAGGAAATGAACTATGTGCCAAAGAGTATTAGAGGAGTAGTAGGAAATTGATGGTCTAAGATCTCTTATGGATTTTGTGTTGATTACTGAATTTGTATGTGTTTTTTTTGCATATATCAAAGCATTTTTTATTATTTATTTTGCATAAACTAATAAGCGATCTTTATTTTAGGACGCTAATGTGGCTTGTATAATGTAAATGTGGTCATTTATGCTAATGTTAATGTAAATGACCTTCACTGTTTTAGGAGAGCTCAAGCAAGCCTCTCCTAAAGCCCTAAACAATGGTAGTGTTCGCCAAAGAGTAGTGAATCAACATCCACGAGCCCTGGTAATGAAAGCGTTCACCAAAAGGGCAAAGGATCAGCATTCCAAAACTCTAGAAACCAAACCCGTTCGCCAAAGGATACAGAGTATTGAAGGGCTCGAAGATTAACCAAGACATTGAATGTACAATCAAGAAGTTACTATCTCAACTCTTCCTCATAGTTCAAGCTCGACTGAAGCAACTTACCCCAAGCTTCGCAAGAAAATGTTGGGTATCGATAGTGAAGACCCAATACGGCACAAAGCCCGTCATGCCTTCATGGCCCAGTATCATTCCAGATGGGTTATACCCAAACCATTCAAGATTGGGCCGATCCACACTCAGGGTAAACTAGATCCCATCATAGCGGTCCAACATCAAACCCAAAATTAGAGTGATCGTCACAGCTCGAATGGTCGCCAAAACCACAACTGAAGTCTCTCATTGTACTCGCAAGGAGAGTGCTCGCCAAGAAAGTCTAACCTCTCAACTATGGTCCCATAACCGACTCTGAATATACAATCACCACATCCCGCATATCTCGGGCACTTATTCAACAAAGATTCTACAAGGCAACTGCAATATTACGTGACAGTTGTAATATTTGTTATCTTTATCTGCAACAACACAATATTTATAGATATATTCGATTACCAAAACAGTTTGGTCTTCCATCCTTATAAATACTCCTGCTTTACATATATTAATTTACATTCTGAGTGAATACACACATCATACTTTTTTAAGCATCAGAGTGGGATCCAGAGGAAGCCCCTCTATTACGCTCCCCTTCTTGCAGGTTCATCGGAGCTCAGGAGAAAGTTCACGATCACCAACCAATTGGCATCCAGATCACTGCCAAATCAGCATCCACCCAGCATCTGGAGATCTTGTCCCAACAAACACTACTTTTCGCGTTCTTATGAAAATTGAATTCAATTGCACACATTTTGTTATAAACTATGTGTCTGTTTTTAATCAGTTTTGTCTTGAAATCGAGCTAAGATGAACGATCGGATGACAAAATCCTTCCTGAGCTACGTGGACCTCAAGAAGGAGGCCAGAAAGACCTCGAAGTCGGACATGACTATGATGTCGAGATGGAGTCGTTACTGAACAGTACCGAGAAGAGGAAGTGATCGACAATGTGATATATGATGGAGTCGAGGATTTTCCGCAAACAACAATTCAAGAGCATGGTAAATGCAAGGTGGTGGAGACGGTGGTGGAGATTAAGGACAGGTATGATGCTTCCAAGGAGGTGGAGAAAATCTAGCTAGAGCTACAATGAGGAAATGGATCATGTGCCAAAGAGTGTTGTGCCAAAGAGTATCAAAGGAGCAGTAGGAAATGGATGGTCCAAGCTCTCTTATGGATTTTGTGTTGATTATTGAATTTGTATGTGTTTTTTGCATATATAAAAGCATTTTTATTATTTATTTTGCATAAACTAATAAGTGATCTTTATTTTAGGACGCTAATTTGGCTTGTATAATGTAAATATGGTCATTTATGCTAATGTTAATGTAAATGACCTTTACTGTTTTGTTGACATAGGAATATTGTAATGAATATGATGTTTTAGGTATTGTCATTTATGTTATTAGTAATAATATTAAGGTTTGGGTAAATATAGACTCAATGAATATTGGTAAATATAACGGATTTGCATTAATTCAGTTATTTAATCTATATTATTAAGGGGCAGATGGTTTTTGTAACCGCTACTTGTAAATTTATTAAGGAAAATATGGTTTTTTAACCGCCACCTATAAATTTACACAAATACCCCTTAATAATCCAATTAATTTATGTTTATCATGATTATTTTGGTCATTCAAATGTCTTCTCAAAAACTTATAAAAAACTTATTTGTACTAAGACTCGAACATATTACCTTATACATTAAAGACATGCATATTAACCAACTTCAGACGTATGTAACATTACAAATTTTACAAGATAATAATTATATATTTCTCTATCATTATCCCTCCATCATTTCTCATGCACCATTTTTTTTATATCTCACTAACAAATGAAATTATATTTTCACTTTATCGGACATTAAGATAACAGTGAATCTAAAGAATTAGATCATTCATAAAAGTTATAATTTCATCTACAACTTAGAGAATTTAGATTGAATTAATATGGCAAATATGCATTATCTATTATTTGAAGCAATAAATAATTAATATGTGCAATATAATCAAGTTTGAAATTTAAATTAGAGTGGAAGAAGAAATCCCATTTATTTATTATTTACTCGATTTTTTAACAAATTTAATTATTATATATTTTATTTTATATAACTTTACAATTTTACATAATAATGATAATTGTATGTTATGTTCTCAAGTCGTCATATTGTTTTTGGTAATTGTGACTTTTTAATGTTTCACTTGTATAGATTTTTTTTCTTCAAAACATTATCTTTTCTTTCTAAGAAGTTAAAGATTTTTCTCTCTTCAAAACATTATATGGTAATTGCTTGATGTTGTCACAGTAGATTTTTGATAATTGTCATTTCATAAACATGGTAGTGAGATTGTTAAGATATATTAAGAGTCTATTGAATGTCTTCACTCACATAATCGAACTTATGAGATAGCTGGTTAATGTGTGCGTCTTAAATCATAGATAGTAACAGCGTCCAGGTTCAAATTGTAAGGATGTCGGGAGTATAATACTCAAACAAAGGTCGGATGTCATGAGTATAATACTCAAAGAAATGTTGGATGTCGGGAGTATAATACTAAAAGAAGGTCGGATGTCGGGAGTATAATACTCAAAGAAAGGTCGGATGTCGGGAGTATAATACTCAAAGAAAGGTCGATCGGATGTCGGTAGTAAACTACTCAAAGAAAGGTCGGGTGTTAGGAGTAAAATACTCAAAGAAAAGTCGGTCAGATTTTGGGAGTAAACTACTGAAAGAAAGGTCTGGTCGGATGTGAGAAGTAAAATACTCAAAGAAATGGCAAAGATGTCAGAGTGCCCAAATTTTATACTCAAAAAAAGGTCTCGAGGAAGCGCATTTGCCTCCATACTATAAACATGGTGCAAAGTTGTTATTTTTTTTCCAAATATCGACATATATATTTTTTAATCATATTCTTATAAACAAATGTGATAAATATTTATCGTGCTTGAGGTATTGGTATGAGAATTAAATATTTAATAAATATATATAAAATTAAAATATAAATAATACTTAACTTACCCATAATTTATGAACTCTGAAAATATCAAAATAAAAAAATAAGAAAGAAATTGATCAAATATCAAATTTATTTTTTTGTGCAAATTAGTGGGAATTTCTTGATGTTGTCATGATAGATTTGTAATAGTCGTTGTTTTATAGACATGGTAGTAAGCGTGTTAAGATACCTTCAGAGTATATATTAACGAGTTCTGACTTATGAGCGTACGTCTTAAATCTCAAATGGTATGAGCGCATATGACTGACTCCTAGGGATGTTGTTGGGGTGAAAATACTCATAGAAAGATCGAGGTTGGTATGAATACTCGTAGAAAGTTCGAGGTCAACCATTAACGATAGTTGGTATGAGATGAGATATTATGACATGGTATGTAAGTAAAAAATACTCATAGAAAGTTCGAGATCTAGCTTTAAGCGATAGTTGATGTTATCATGGTAGATCTGTAATAGTCGGTATGAATAATCAGAAAAATTCGAGGTCGGGAATTTAGCGATAGTTGGTATGAGATGAGATTGTATGACATGGTATGTGAGTGAAAATACTCATAGTATGATTATAAGTGACTATAAACAATGCGCAATGTCAACTTTATCAAATATCGATATATATTTGTTTGATCATATTCTTAGTAACAATAATTATGTTACTTTCTCACGCATAATAACAAAAATATTATATGTAGTCATCAACAAAAAATTTGGTTAAGAAATGAGATTTCAAAAGAATTATCAATATATATACTCGAACGGAGTTTACAAAATATTTTGTTAGGTTTATCAATTAACTGTTCAATTTTGTTATAGTAAGAATGAAAATTGTGCATCGTAAATTTCTTTAATTTTCTTTAATTATATTCTTTTTATTTAACCATATCAATTATCTGTTCAATTTTATTATAGTTAGTTAGGAGGAAAATATACATCTTAATTTTCTTTAATTGTATAATTTGATCATTTGACTATGCTATTTTCATTTACTACTAATCATATTGTTTATATATCTATATTGTTCTCTAAGAGTCAATTTTTATCCACTCAATGAATACTTATAGAAAAAATTTCATATACAATTTAAAATAAAAGTTCTAGAATCCACTTAAGTGTATTTTCCTAATGGTTATACTAGACTACGGCATGCGCTACGCGTGTGCACGTTGTCGTCGTTTGTCTTGCGTGAAGGGTTATGAGGACATGATCAACCCGACTCCTAGGATAGTACAAGAATTAAACACTTGATCAAAAATATTATTTGAATTGTAAAACTAAACTTAAATTACCTAATATAATGAATAAAATTAATTTTGTTTTAAATATTTTTAAGAAATTGTTCGAGCATTTGGGAGCAAGAACCACTATTCTATTATATTAGGTAATTTAAGTTTAGTTTTACAACTCAAATAATAATTTTAATCAAGTGTTTAATTCTTGTACTATCCTAGAAGTCGGGTCGATCATGTCCTCCTAACACTTCACACAAGACAAACGACGACAACGTGCACGCCTGTAGCGTGTGTCGGAGTCTGGTGTTAATTAATTAATGATATTTTACATTATTATTAATTAATTTTAAAATATTTTAAAATTATTAATTAAATATATTATAAGTTTTATTATTCTTAATTTTCGAACTTAATTATATTATATATTATACATAATAAAGTAAGGACATATATGTCATTTTACCATATTCCATTTCATTTCCATATATCATGCCACCAAACAAACATGGGAATTCCTTATTTCATTCCACCAATCAAACAATATCATATTATTATCTCCTATTCCATATCTCTTATTCTTATGGCATGTTCTTTTCACGGAATGGAAAAGGAATTCGGCTTACGGATTCCGTAAGAAGTTGTTCTTTTCGCGGAATTGCAAAAATTTGGCATACGGATTCCGGGCGGGGTAGGCTTAGACATTCAGTGTGAAAAGCTCGGAATTCCTAAGCCGAGCGCGCTAGGAATGAGGAATAAGAGGCGAAATGACTGAAATGCCCTTACTTTAAAATTTATATTAATTCAACAATTTTATCTTAATTAATAATTAATTAAATAAGTTATTTTATTTTTTTAATTATTAATTAATTATATTATAAGTTTTTATTATTCTTAATTTTAAAATTAATTAATACAAATTATATATATTATATACTATACATATACCAGGAGGGGCAAATATGTCATTTTACCACATTCCATTCCTTTTCCATATACAATTCCACCAAATAAACAACAGAATTCCTTATTCCATTCCATTTCATTCCACCAAAGAAACAACTTCATATACTTATTTCCTATTCCTTATTCCCTATTCATATTCCCTATTCCGTATTCCTTATTCCGAATTCCATGAAAGAAATGCCCCGTTATTCTTTTTTATGTATTCCTTATTTCTTATTCCACCAACCAAACACACCGTTAGTATAATACTAAAATAGTATGAGAATTAAACATTTAATTAAAATATTATTGATGTAAAATTAAACTTAATATGCATAAGATAATGAAATAAAAATTAAAAACTCTAAATATTTTTAAGAAATTGCTCGAGCGACTTCAAATTCTTGTATTAAATGTTTAATTCTCGTATTATTCTCGGAGTCATAACGATCATGTCTTCGTAACACCTCGCGCGTGACCAACAACGACAATGTGCATGCGCATAGCGGGTGTCATAGTCTAGTATAATCATTAGCAAAACAGACTGTAGTGGATTAAAAAACTTACTTAAAATAATTTTTCAATTGTGTATGTATAAGATATATATCTACATATTATGAAGGTACAATCCTTTATTTACAATTGTAAATGACATATATATATGTATGTATTGATTCAACTTTTTCTATTAGTATTCATTGAGTGCGTACATAGTCTCTTAAAGGACAATATAATTATATATAGTGATAGAAAATAAAATTAATAATAAATTTAAATTAAGAAATACAATTACAGGAAATTAAGATATACAACTACGTCATTAATAACTTAAGAGTTCATTGATCAAGGTAACAAAATATTTATATAGACGACATTCAAGTATGTATACCTGTAATTCCTTCGAAGTCTCATTTCTTAACCAAAACTTTTATTGTTGACTATGTAGTGTTACATGGTAAAACAATATATAACTAACCATGCTTAAAAACATGGTCAGAAAAATATATGTCGACGTTTGACAAAGTTTGAATGTGCGCTTTGTTTATAATCATTGTAATACTAAGACATATTGAAAATAGTTTACTGGACATTTGAAAATATAAGTGAACATGTGACTTCTTTGATATCCTTAAAATAATGTTTTAGATCAGTTAAATAGTCCACCGTACATATCATACTTATGTCGTTACAAAATTATGGTCATTTTGATACTGACATTTTTCGTGTATTTTTTTTCCGGGCGTCTCCAGGATTTGAATTTGGGTACTATAATACCGACCTCAATCTTTCCCGTCGCGCCAACGATGGTTAGAAAAACATATGTCGACTATTGACAAAGTTTAACTTTGATACCATATAAGATTTCAAACGTACGCTTTAACCAACTGTCTCATGAATCCGATTTTGTGAGAGAATACATTCAATATACACTTGAGATATTTTAACACGCTCACTACCATGTCTATGAAACAACAACTATTACAAATCTACCACAACATCAAGAAAATTTCAGTGATATTTTTAAAAATAAACTGAGATTCGATATTTTATTAACTTATTACTCATTTTTTTACTTTGAAATTTTCAAAGTTTACTTTGACATTTAGATTTTAGGGTTAATAACCAAATTGCAATCCCAACTTTGGGCATTTTACAAATTGATATCTGAACTTTGTTTTTTCAAATTTTGCTACATATACTTTCGGAGTTGGGGCAAATTGCTATCTCACTTAACTTTTCCATTAAATATGGACGGAAAATGACATGACAACATATGATTTATCCAGATTTAAAAAACTAAATGAGTTTTTAAAAATACCCCAAAAAAATGGAAAATTAATAGAGAAAATAGGAGTTTTTAATATAATATTTTTATTGAAATTATGAAACAAAATAAAAAATAAAACTAATTATTTCTTATTATTTTTTTATTTCATATTTTTAATAAAAGTATTATATTAAAAACTCATATTTGCCCTTTTAATTTTCCATTTTTTTTATAAACAAAATCAGATTTGTTTAGTATTTTTTTTAAAAACATTTAATTTTTTAAATTAAGGACCAATTATATGCTGCCATGTCATTTTCCGCCCATATTTAACGGAAGTTTAACCAAGGTAGCAATTTGCTGCAAGTGTCAAAATTTAGGTAGCAGTTTTTGAAAAAAATAAAGTTTAAGTAGCAATTTGTAAAATGGCCAAAGTTTTTTTAGGTAGATAAGGGAAAAAAAAATAAGTTGGGTGACGAGCAAGCTCGTACCCTAATCCTTATTACAACATAATAATTAGCTAAACTTTATTGTCCTCGAGTAGACAAAACCCACGACGTCCTTTCGAATACCGTTTGTTGTTTCCGTCAGTTGAATTCCATGAATAACGTAGATTTGACTTTGGTTAATCCCCCTGGTTGCCATGATGTCAGCAACCGTAGTTGCCATCATGAGTTTCCTACAATCCATAATGATGGACATTATTTTAAGATTTGAAGAATTGTCATCAGAGATAAGCTTATGGGATGACTGAACATCTGTTTTTAAGTGAATTGATTTGAAACTGAGATGTTTTGCCAACATTAGTCCATCTCGAATAGCCCAACATTCTGCTACGAGGGTGTTTGAGCAACCTAGTTTCCTTGAAAAACCAGCTATCCATTGACTCATATTGTCTCTTATCACTCCTCACGAACCCGCCTAGTTAAGATTTCCCTTAGATGCTCCATCAGTGTTAATTTTCACCCACCTATGCTCTAGAGGAATCCATCTAACATCAATAGAGATAACTGGTTTAGATATCTCATTCAATTGAATAGCATTTTGGTGAAACCTGACCTGAGATAAGGAAAGCTCGAAAATGGAGGTATTTAAACTTTTATCTATAAAAATGAGTGAGTTTCTGTTTCTCCAAATATTCCAAATTGCATAGGGAAAGAATAGGGTCCATTCAATTCCTTAAATAGGAGCCCATGATACCTGACAACCAAGCTTGATCCATTCGTTCAAAGGTAGATGAGCTGCCTGAGCCACTTTTGATGGCAAACTAAAAGTGTTCCACATTTGTTTTGAATGTTCACACCCACGCAAAATGTGATTGATGTCCTCCACTTCTGTTTGGAAGATTCTGCTATGATTCAACAATTTGCACGTGGCTAGTTTTTTTTCCCAGACATATCCAAATGAAATACTGGATTTTCATAATTGTAGTAGTTTTCCAATTACAAGGTGTTTTGTTCGAAGAGGTCAATATCGAACCATTTTGCCTCACAGTTCGTTGTCTAAGAATTGTGGTCCACAAATTCGTTTCCTATTTCAATCTCCAAACAAAGCTACCCAATAAAGCTTTATTTTGAATTGTTGCTAATTGAATTCTAGCCCCCCCCCCCCCCCCAAGATTTTTCGGTTTTGTAATTTCTTCCCAACCAATAAGATGATTTTTCCTATTTTGATCCGTAGATCCCCAAACAAAATTCATGATTATCCTATCCAGTTCTTTACAAACTGCAATAAGAAGCATTTTACATTGCATATAGTATGAGGGAACACTAGACAAAACTGACTCCACCAAGGTGACTCTACCTGCCATTGATAAAAGATTAGCTCTCCAACCCGAAAGTTTGTTCCTCACTTTATCCATGATAAAGTTAAAGGAATTAACTTTAGAATTGGACAAATCCAAGGGAAAGCCAAGATAAGACCCAAAATTTTCCACCATCTTGAATGATAATGCTTTTGACAAATCGTTTCTTTTAGTACCTGAAACATTATTGGACAAGAAAACTATTGACTTGCCCTGGTTGACTTTTTGGCCCGAAATTGCACAAAATGTTTCCAAAATCGAGTTGATGCAATTACAATTTTCAGAAGTCGCCTCTCCCATGAGAATGAGATCATCAACAAAGAACAGGTGGGACACATTTATACTACTTCTTCCCACTTTTATTCCTTTCCATTGTCCCTGCATCACTTTTTCATCAATAAGAAAACCCAGATATTCCATGCACAAGATGAAGATATAAGGGGACAGGGGACCGCCTTGTCTAATTCCCCTAGAGGGATAAAAGCTATCGAGTTTACCCCCATTAAACAAAATCTCAATCGAAGAGGTGCAAATACAACTCATGATCAACCTAATGGTTTTACCCGAAAATTTGAAAAATTGAAGAGTGCATCTAATGAAATCCCATTCAATTATGTCATAAGCTTTTTCAAGGTTAATTTTAATGATCATGCACCCTTTTTGGCAATGTTTATGCTTAGAGAAGTGGATGATTTCTCTGAGTAAGACCACATTATCAGATCCCCTTCTCCTCGGGACAAAGCTAGTTTGAAATGGAGAAATAATGTTTTTCAGGCAAGGTGTAATTTTGTTTACAATGATTTTAGAAATCACCTTGTAAATGGAATTGCAATGACTGATAGGTCTAAATTGAGAGACGAATATGGGATTACTACATTAGGGAATCAGGCACAGAAAAGTTTTGTTCCAACTGGTAGGAATAATCTCTGTTTCAAAAACCTCCCCTACAACGATACTCAGAGAATTACCTGTACAGTTCCACAACTTTTGGAAGAAAGTCGGGTGAAGACCATCCGGACCTGGAGCTTTAAACGGTTTTAATTCTCAAGTGGCTTTCCTAATTTCTTCCAAAGTGATAGAATTGTTTAAATGCTTAATTTGGAAATAAGTTAAGCAAGTTCTCCAGTTATTGGGGCAAACTTGAAACAAGGTATAAGTGACGACCTTGGAGGTGGTGAAAAGATTTGAAAATAAATTTTGGAATTCTTCCTGAACAAGTTTTCCATCGAAAACCCAATTACCAACTGAGTCTTTAATAACCAAAATCTTATTCCGTCTTCTTTTAACCAGGGTAGAAATATGGTAAAATATTGTATTTCTGTCTCTATCACTAATCCACTTGGTTCGAGACTTGGCAGCCCAAAGTTTTTCCTCCTGGTGAATAATCTCATAAAGCTCCCCTGGAGTTTCTTTTCCAGGGAGATAATGAAATTGTTTGGAGCATTAGCAATACATCTTTGAGCTCCCAAGATCCTCCTAAAAACCTAATCCTTTTTTTTAAAACATTACCGAAGTGCCCAAAGTTGGGGTAGCAATTTTGTTATTAACTCTAGATTTTAATATACAATTTATTATTTGCTTGAGTATTGATGTGCATATTCTAGTAATGTGTATTATAAAGATTTATTAACCTTCAAGTTTTGGGGTTAAATAATGAAACACTTTTGTTTTTGTTTTTTTTATCACAAAAGAGTACTCCCATTTCATTCATCCAAATTGTTTCCATAAAACGAACTACAATCATAACTTAAAATAGATACTAGTGGAAGTGGGGGTTGTAGAACCCAATCTTAGTCCCACTCAAAATATCGATTGTTTAGCAACCCAGCTAGCACCTTCATTCACTGTGCGCCTAACCGTTGACCATTTACCGATTCAAAGTTTCCTACCAATGCTAGGATCTTCGAGCATACCACCGCGCTTCACCAATATTGTGTCATTCCTTGTAATTGTTCCATAATCCTCATCGAGTCCGACTCGATTATGACTTTGCACCATCCTATTTTGAGCGCCATTTTCACCCCTAGGAGAATCGCCTCGGCTTCCAAGACATCAACATTTTGTCCCTTTAGTCGTCTATTCGTTCCCCTACCAATTTGCCAACCCCATTTCTCGCAAGCACACCTATCCCCCTCGTTCCAGTTCGGCTACACCATGATGTATCACAATTTATTTTCACGTACCCTTGGTTCGTTTGCTTCCATGCTTGCAGCTCCCGCGGTGTTTGGTTCGGTCTCAGTCTTGCTTGGGCGCATTAGAACTCATAGTACCCTTTTCTTGTGTGCTCAGTGACCTCAAGTACAGTTGGACTCTTGTTCTCTAAAGTCATCTTGCACCTTGCCTTTCAAATGCTTCAACACATGGCTAGGCACAACCCCTATCTTGTTTATTGGGTCTCATGGTTTGTGTTTGGTTTGTCACGTCTCGCCCGGATCCACTCTTGCATCGTCATATGGGTCTGGTTTGTGGCATTCGGTCCCAAGATTTCAGTCCACACTGAGCTCATCCATCCACATTTGAACACCATATGTTCGACATCTTCGTCTTGTCCACACACTGGACACCTTGGCTTCACATTCATTCCCCTCCTTATAAGATTATCCATCACTGGCAAAGAGTTGGTAAGTAGTTTCCAAATGAAAGTTTTTACCTTTGGCATTATGTTTGTTTGCCACACTTCTCGCCACATAGTTGTGGGTCTGTTCCCGTCCTTCATTGTTCCCATAACACGCCCCGATTCGGTCTCCTTGATACGATGGTAGACAGTCTTGACTGACACGCTTCCATCATCTGTATATGGACAGATTAAGTGATCTGATCCGGGTTGTTCAGGTAGGTTTATCTCTAGGATATGAGCTGCATCCTGTGGTGTCGCTAACTCCCGGATTAGCATCTCGTTCCAACCCCCATAGTTTTGGTCAAATAGGGCCTCGACCTTCATGTGTGGGTTCTCTCTCCACCGCTCCGTTTGTTCGGGTCTAAATCCCAGTTTGGTTTGTATCCATGGATCTACTCCTGCACGGATAGTAGCCCCGTCCCCTATCATCCACAAACCTTCTCGTATCAGTGTAGCCCGCCCTTGCAACATGCTCGCCCATCCCCATGAGGCTCTCGCTCCTTTCCCTGCCTCCCTGAAATTTCCTCTCGGGACATAGATCCCTTTGAATACCCTTACCCATAATGAGTGTGGTTCTCTGTTTATTCGCCCTGCCATCTTTGTTAATAGGGCTTTTTTAAATGTCTCCAATTCACGAAACCCTAGTGCCCCATCTTCTTTTGTTTTAGCGAGGTTGGACCATTTCCTCCAATGTATCTTCCTTTTCTCATCCATACGCCCCCACCAAAATCCAGCTATGATCGCATAAATCTCATTGCACCAGGTCTTTGGGAGCTTGAAGATACTCATCACATATGTTAGTATAGCGGTGATCACTGACTTAATCAACAACTCCTTCCCTGCCTGATCCAGTGTCTTTGTTCGCCACCCATTCAGTTTATCCCTGATTCGTGTCTTGAGATACTCTAAGGCTTCTCGCTTTGATCTCCCTCATACTGCTGGTAGTCCCAAATACTTCCCTGTATCACTCTTGCTTGGTATCCCAAGTGTATCATCGATTTTTTACACGTGGCTCCATCAGCACCCTGAGTATGTCGTTCTTACCTTCTTCAAACGCTAGATTTTGCCTCATTTAATTTCTGGCCCAAGCTCCTTTAGTATGTCGTTCTTACCTTCTTCAAACGCCTCGCATTCACCACAGTTCCCCTTATGAAGAAAAGGAAATCATCCTCAAACAATAGATGGTGTAGCTCCGGGCATCCTCTTTTGAGAATAATCCCTTGTATGCACTTCTCATCTACCTATTTTTCCACCTATCACGATAACACATCCGCCATAAGAATAACGAGATAAGGATATAGAGAGGGTCTCCTTGCCTTAGCCCCCTTGTGGTTTTTATGTACTCTGTTCTATCCCCGTTGACAAGGACACGGTAACTTGGCATTGTTATGCATGTCCACATCCATGCGATCCATTTCTCCCTGAATCCTCTCTTCTTAAGGCTCTTTAGCAAGAAGTTCCATTTCCCCATTTGTGATCCATGCCCCATTTGTATTTTGTATCCGAGAAATCTAGTTTATCTTTCTTCTTGAGTTCGTTTTCTTATGAAAGAAGGTTGTGTTCCGATCATCCATATTAAGCCATTTGACCCTTGACATTTGCTTACAGTATATCTTCTCTTTTTTCCATAGGTTTTTGATTCGCTCCTTCAATATAGTTTTTTCTTCTTTGCTTGCCTGTGTGGAGTGGTTACTCCAATTTCTCGTAATCTATATTTTGCATTCATCATTTCCACCATATTGTTCCTGAATCGTTCTTTGCTCCATGTAATCAGATTTCTCCTACATTGTCCCGGATTTGGCCATAGGTTACTACCCCACCACCTCTGACCCCCCCCCCCCCCATGTCGATTGGATGACCCCTTTGCACTTTGGGTTTTCCAGCCTCATTTCTTCGAAGCGAAAACCTCTCATTCTTCTTCTCATCCCCTCATCGTGTATTAAGACTAGTGGTGAATGATCTGATCCCACTGCTACCTCGTTTAGACAATGAGCTCGTGGGAATTTTTCCGCACATTTTGCTTTCACCAAAATCCTATCAAGCTGTTCATAAACTCGCTCCTCCCCCTCCTGTTATTACACCAATTATGAAACACTCATGCACTCTAAATTTGACCAACCCTAAATAATCATTAAATTCTGAAAAGATAATATATAACAAACTCTGAAAAAAATAAGTTTACTTCACGTTTTGATAACCATGAAAAAATGTACATACAAACTAATTAATAATAAATTCTAAAAAAATAAATATAATTTTTTAATAAGTCTACAAATTAATTAATAAAATATTTGGATGAATTTATTTTTTTGTATTGTATGTTTATTTCAGAAGGAAGAGTTATTGATTTTTAGTATCTAACGTAGTTTAACTTTAACTTTATCTTCCAATAAATATTTTTTAAAAGTATTTAGTTCTCTTACACAATCAAATATGTATGCCTTTTTTCAAATACTTAGAAAATTAAATTGTTAAAAAAACTTATACAATTGATTGGTGGATTTGAGTAATAGGTATATGATCAATCAAATACATCACCGAGGTTATTTTAATTTAGTAGCCAATTTTTTTATTAATTTTTTTCATCATATAATACCTAAATTTTAGGATGATATTAGTTTTAAGTAACACCAATAATAACTTTGAACAAAAAGTTACAATAAAAACTAGCAAAGATATTTCACTATCAAATTAAAATAAATTTGTCAAAGTGTTGAATTAATCATCTATGAATTAATATTAATAAAAAAATAATTCTATAAGTTTTTTTAGCATTTTTTTCTCTTATTATTGAAAAAAACAATGTTATTTGATCTACTACTTAACTTGCAGATGACTTATATTGAGAACATATACAATTGTAAAGTTACATAAATTAACATAACAATTGAAAATAAAATTTAATTAATTAAGAAAAATTTGTAACATGAACAATAGATCAAATTTCGTTTTCCACACCAATTTTATTTTTTCAAACTTGATTATTTTGTATGTATTAATTATTTATCGTTTTAGACAATATATTATGTACATTCAATGTATAAATATACATCAATTTTGATCGATCTTAAATCAGTTTAAATCCTCAAATTTTATTGATAAAATTATATTTTTATAATGACGTTGCTTTAAGTTTTCAATTTCACGGTTTTCTCAGTTTTGTTTGGGAAGGGGGGGAGAGAGAGAGGAGAGAAAAATTATTGTAGAAAAGTAAATAAATAAGTATGAGAGTAGTAACATTAAATGATAAAAAAAATTAATGATTGATTACAAAAGAAAAAAGAAGATTTTATAAGAAAAAACTTTTCTATATAATTGTAGGGAATCTAAGAAAGCGGCAGTATACACAACGACACCCAAAGTTGACATTTCTAAATTATAGGGTTTAAATTACCTGAATAAAAATTTAAAATTATAATTTAGGTACATAAAGAAAACATATATGATATTAATAGTATAGTGCTAAAGCATTGTATTATTATAACATAGTCACAAATTTAAATTTTCATTGGTATACAATTTTAACAAAACAAATCCAGTTTAATAGTTAGAGCAATAAATATAACTTATGTGTATCAAAACATATCTAAATATTAGTGATCTAATGGAAGAACGTGTTATTGTAATAGTGAAAGTTATTTAGTTCAAAACTTTATTGAGTAAGAATGAAAATGTACATCTTAATTTTTTATAATTGTACTTCATAATTTGAGTATACTATTATTTTTAATTGTAAGTGATCATGACTTTTAGAAGACAATATATATATATATAAACAATATGATCATATTGTTTATATATATTTATTGTCCTCTAAGAGTTCATTTTCACTCAATATATATATATAATATAAAAACTAAACTAAAATAAAATTGGAATCTGTTAAATCCACTTAACTGTATTTCTCTATTATACTAAACTTTGGTATGTGTTATACGTGTGAGGTGTTACGAGGACATGAATCGATATGACTCCTAGGATAGTACAAGAATTAAACACTTGATTAACAATATTATTTAAATGGTAAGACTAAACTTAAATTACTTAACATAATGAAATAAAATTAACTTTTTTTAAAAAAAATATTTTTAAGAAATTACACAAGCAACTAAGAGTCTCCTTAGTAGTGTTTCTTGCTCCCTGTTTATCGAGCAATTTCTTAAAAATATTTAGAGTTCATTCAAACAGACTTCAAAAAGTTCATTTAGGGGCAACAAAGGTTGTGGGGATAGAAAACTTAGTGATGTTTGTATGAGTAATGAAAGAATACATGGAGTGGATCGCTATGTCCTAGAGAATTTTTAAGGTAAAATGTCTTAGTTTTGCTTAGTTGCATACCTACAAATTGGAGTTGCACGTTAGGTGTTTTGTAAATATTTAATTAAAAATAATATTGATATAATACTAGACTATGACACGCGCTATGCATGTGCACGTTGTCGTAGTTGGTCTCGCGTGAAGTGTTACGAACACATGATTGTTCTGACTCTCAGAATAATACAAGAATTGTACGAGAATTAAATATTTAATTAAAATATTATTTATTTAAAACTAAATTTAATTTGTATAAGATAATAAAATAAATTTTAAAAACTCAAAATATTTTTAAGAAAACGTCCCAGGGACTAAAAGTAGTTTAAATAATATTTGAAACTTTGAAAAAAAAAACAATTTATTAATTGAGAACACACAATTTATTCAAATAAATTTTATTCCTCTAATTTTAGTTTTATAATTCAAAAACTATTTTTAATCAAGTGATTAACTTTTGATGAGGTAGCGGGTCGTGATCATACCCCACTTGATTTCACTTTTTTTTGTAGAGAGTAGATAATTTTTAGTAAGTAGTTACTAAGAAAATAATGTTAGATTGTCGAGCTCAACTTTCTGTGGAAACACTGAGTTTTTGAGTTCGAGCTAAAACGACACTATTTCAGGTTCAGGACCCGTCAACTGAATAATGGGTTCTAGTGATATGATCATCATCTAATTGCTTTTGTTGAGATAAGGGTGCAATCTGGAAGATTTGGTCTTTTATTGTCTTCTTTGTAATTCTTTAATGTTGAGGACCAGTTTTATTGTTGTTTTCTTTATTAGGGTGTAAATTTGTTTTTGGTACAATCTTTAGGATGTATTGAACATTTTAATAGTTTTAGGTTAATTTAAGGGTGAGAAAATCCCCACTACGTACGGGAGAATAGTGAGATAACAGCTCAACGGGACGGATCAAATACTATCGAGCCGCCATTTTATTAAAAAAATAATTATGTATATTTTTCACGGCTCAAATGTCAGAGACGCGAAAAAAACACATGTGAACAATAAGCTCTTTTTTTCTGACATTGGTTGATGACTTCTCTAGGGTGACATGGATTCATTTAATGCAATTCAAATCAGATGTTTTTCTAGTCCTGAAATATTTTATTAGCATGATTGAAACTCAATTTAAGAAAATTATAAAATGTTCCAGGACTGATAATGGGAAAGAATTTTTTAATGAGCATGTGAACAAACTTTTTGGGGAAAAAGGTATAATCCATCAAAGTAGTTGTCCTTATAATCCCCAACAGAATGGGATGGCCGAAAGAAAACATAGGCATTTGCTGGAAGTGGCTAGAGCATTAAAAATATAGGCTTCTATACCGAATTGTTTTTGGGGAGAATGTGTTCTAATAGCATGTTATCTAAAAAATTCGATACCTTCTAAGATCTTAGGTGGAAAATCACCCATCAGGATGCTGAAAGCGAAAGATGTTTAGGTAAGTCATTTGCGTGTATTTGTTGTTTAGTATATGCCAAGAATTAGGGGTGATAAAAAAAACTGTTGGGCCGAATTTCCGACAAGACCGGCCCGAGACCGGCCCGACTAGGACCAAGACCGACTAGGACCGAGACCGAACGAGCGTTTTTTTTCTTCAAGGTTGGGCTCGGTCTCGGGATTTTTTCCCGAAAGCTCGATTAGGACCGGCCCAGACCGAATTTACTATGCAAACCCTAAAAGCCAATGATGTATGTTTGGAACTATGGGAGAAAATGAACTTTGTTTAGAACTTTGTATGTTTGTTACTTGGTTGATTTGTACTTTGTATGTTTGTTACTTTGATTCCAATGATGTTTGTATTTGGACGAATTCAGTTTTTTTTTGGGTCAGATTCGATCCAGAACCGAGACCGGACCGAGTCGACAAAGATCGACTCGGGCGGGCTTTTTTTGGCTAAGGTCGGTTTCGGTCCTCTAGAAGGCAAGACCGAAATTTCGATCTCGGTCTCGGTCTTGCCTTCAGGACCGGACCGGACCTCCCATGATCAGCCCTACCAAGAATATGGTGGTAGCTGACACGCTGGCTTCCAGGGGAATTCCATCAGTCATGATGGGGTACTTTGAGACTCAAAAGAGATATAGATTGTATGATTTGATTGAGAAAAGGTTTTTTGTTAGTAGAGATATGCAGTTCAATGAAAATATTTTCTCTTTTGAGAATAGTATGCTTGATTAGTTGCCCATATTTCTTGAGCCTTGTGTCAATTCTGATTCTGGTGATGGTCATAGTCCTAAAAGGACTAAAATTAAGGATATCAAAAACGAAACAGTTGTGATAACTCCAAATGATGAGCCTGAACAGAGCTCTGATGGAGGAGTGTCAGATGATGAGTTAGAAACTGATTCTGATGGAGATGAAAGTTCTATCATCCATGATCCACATGTTCCTACCTCAAGTAGATCAGGAAGGACCATTAAGCCCCCAATATGGATGAAGGACTATCAAGTATCTATTATGTCTCATTGTCATTCCATTGATCAATATACTTCATATGATCAGTTATTTAATGAATATCAGTGTTATTTGAGTTCAGTTTCTCGATTAGTTGAACCTGATTATTTTTCTGAGGTTGTGAAGGAAAAGGCATGGGTGCAGGCTATGGAGGAAGAAATACAGGCCCTTGAAGAAAATCAAACCAGAGAGTTAGTAACACTCCCACAAGGTAAATTTGCAATCGACTGTAAGTGGGTATATAAACTTAAATACAAATATGATGGTAGTTTGAGTAGATATAAAGCCAGATTAGTTGCAAAAGGCTATATCAAAAGCATGGGATAGACTATTTTGAAGCATTTTCACCCGTTGCTAAGATGAACACAGTTCAAATTGTTTTGGCTTTAGCTTCGATTTATAAATGACCCATTTATCAAATGGATGTCTATAATGCTTTTCTACAAGGAGATTTAGATGAGGAAGTTTATATGCAAATACCTGATGGGTTTGGTAAAAAGGGAAACAACCTGGTTTGTAAACTAAAAACAAAGTCTTTATATGGTTGAAACAAGCTAGCAGGCAATGGAATATCAAATTGTGTAGTTATCTCGTTAAAGCAGGTTATGTTCAGTCAAAGCTTGATTATTCGATGCTTACAAAGCATGATGGAAATCAAATGGTAGTGCTCCTTGTTTATGTTGATGATCTGCTCATTTCTGGTAATAGCAAAAGGCTGATTTCTGAATTGAAATATGTGCTGGAATCGAGTTTTAAGATGAAAGATTTGGGTGAGTTGATGTACTTTTTAGGTATTGAGATAGCTCGGTCTGAAAAAGGTATTGTACTCTCTGCCAAAGGAAGTACGCTCTTGAGTTAATATCTAGTGTTGGTCTTTCGGGTGGTAAGACATCCAGAACTCCTATGGAATTAAACTTGAAACACACAAGTAAGAAGTATGATGAGCATTTGAATGTGAACAAGGATGATGCATCCCTAGATGATGTATGCTTATATAGAAGACTGATAGGGAAATTACTGTATCTATCCATTACTAGGCCATATATATCATGTGTTGTGCAAAATTTGAGTCAATATATGCAGGATCCAAAGGAGTCACACCTTGTGGCTGCATTGAGTATAGTGAGATACATTAAGCGAGAACCAGGTAAGAGAATATTATTATCTTCTGGTTCTCAGCCAAGTCTGGTTGGCTATTGTGACTCTGACTAGGCCAGCTGCATTGCAAAACAAGGAAATCGGTAAGTGGATTTTGTGTTTTGTTGGGAAAGTCTTTAATTTCCTGGAAAGTAAAAAAGCAAAACATTGTTTCAAAATCTTACGCTGAGTCTGAATACAGGAGTATGGGATCTTGGTTGACTGAAATAATCTGGCTTAGAGGTTTACTAGGAGAACTATGTTGCTTTCAAAGAAATCATGTTGTATTACAGTGTGATAATAAAGTTGCGATTCAGATTGCCAATAATCTCTATCAAGATCTTCATATCAAAGATATATATTTAAAGAAAATCATATAAAAATTGAAATAGATATATTTTATACTTAAAAAATATGTTACATCGAATGCCTATATATATATCCTAAAACTAGTTGTTGGTAACTTCCTCTAATTACAACTTAATCCTTAAACTTTGACACTTCTTCTAATGACAAAATGGTCATTAACCTTCAACATAACTATACGTATATTCTAACAATCCCGTGTTTCATGAAAGAACAAAACACATTGAGATAGATTGTCATTATATTAGGGAGAAATTGCTTGAAAATATTGTGCAGCTTCAACATGTGAGAACATGTAATCAGGTTGCAAATTTGTTCACCAAAGCACTCGGTAGTCAACAACATTATTTGCATTGTCGCAAACTTGGAATGAAGAACATATTTGTTAGACAGTGGGAGACAGATCGAGAACTTCCAGATTGAGGGGGAGTGTTGAGATAAGGGTGCAATGTGGAAGATTTGGTCTTTTATTGTCTTCTTTTGTAATTCTTTAATGTTGAGGACCACTTTTATTGTTGTTTTCTTTATTATGGTGTAAATTTGTTTTCGGTTCAATCTTTAGGATGTATTGAACATTTTAATAGTTTTAGGTTAATTTCAGGATAAGAAAACCCCATATGAAGGAATGGTTTTCGGTGATCCCCAATTGCTAATTCCTTTCCTTTTCTTCTCAAAGTCTTCTGTCGGCTAGTGTTTGATATTAATCTTGATTTTGTAAGCTTGGAACCCAAGACTAAAACGTCGGATAAAATTGGAACTCAACACCTTTGAAGGAATACGTAGAAGTTTTCCGACTCCATGCCGAATAGAAAATCGCATCTTATAGTTATCATTATAACCTCTCCAAGCATACAACCCTACTACTTTAGTATACTCCAACAGTTGATTTTCTCAAACTCTTATTCTCAAAACAACTATGTTGGATGGTTAATCTGAAAACAGAAGTTGAGAAAATCCACAAATCATGTCCTTTTTTCTTCCAACTTGATCATTGATAGATGATATAGATGAGGGAATAGACTCTGTGTCTTGCTGCAGCTTCTTTACTTGGGGCAAGATGCTGCTTCTCTGGGCCCTGCTTGTCTTGCTTGCTGTACCAATTTAAACATATATAACATTTAGTTAGTTGGGGCATACATACATATATACATGCATGGAACTAATGAAGTAGCTAGATTGTTGAAGTGAAAAGTGATTAAAAAGGAACCTGAAAATAGGCCTCAAGTTTCCTCTTCAATGTTGCATATTCTTTCTTCATTTGCTGGAAAGTCTTCATGCATCTGCAAAAGCAAACCCATCATCAAATAGTGAGATTAATATGTATGTACTGCATCGAGTTTAGATAGCATGATGATGATGATTCGGGAAATTATGAAATCATTGTTTATTGGTTAATTACCCTTCTCCATTTCCTGTTCTGCAATATTCCTTAAACTGTGTGCACTCAGCCTTCACCCTTCTAGCTCCAATGCTGCAACAATATAAAGATACTTATCATTATTAAACGAATTACAGCTAAATAGAATATACCCAATGTCACCCCAGTTAGAGTTATAGCATCCTAAAAAGACAGGCATATATATATATATATAAGGACGATACTCCACGTCCTTCTGTTGTTGTTGATGTGGCATGCCCCGGTGCCTTTTGGAAGAAATAAACCAATTTCTCATATGAAAAACTATCAATTTTCATCATCTTTGAAAAGAGAAGCTAGTTTGTATATGCAAACATTGACTTCTTCATAACTAACGCTTGGTTTACCCAATTTTAGTGACTGAAGCTGCAAGGGGTTCATTTCGTTGATATGGATCGAAAGATTTTCCCCCAAATGTAATGGGCTGATGGAGAGAATTTGCCGAGTATTTGCGAATTTTCTCTTACAAAGTTTCAAATTTGATATTTCCACTGCTACGTGCTGCTACTGAATGAGTTTATATATGAATAGATGTGTGTGAAGAAAGTAAAGTACCTTGAGCTACTTCCTTTAAACTGGTGCATGAGGCTGTCAAGCTTGTTGAAGTCAAGAGGGCACTTCTCCCTATAAGTATTATTACTGGTTTAAGAACAAGGTACGATGTATATATATATAGGATGAAGCATCTAGTGTAGAGAAAAAACAGTGATGGATGATTAATTACAGTGCTTGTTCTATGCTGACTATTAATCTGGTTGAGTCCCGGTAGTAGAGTGTGGCCACTTCTTCCACAAAGTTGGGGTTTGCTGCGTCTTGAAGCTCCTCCAACTGGACAAATTGCTCATCTACAAACCCCTGTTGGATATAATATAAATGGTAACTTCTTGTTAGATTTCTTCAATAATTATGAATATAATAATATTTTCCATGATATTTTAACCCCCAAAGGATGAGATAGAGTCTGAATCAACGACTTTATCCTATCTTGACTTTTCACTTTCTATCGATTCTTTTAACCAAAGTTTTCTTTCTTTAAAGCTTTTGGAAGTGCCATCCTAATGTCTTCATCAGGCCTTGGGTGCCTATGCAAATGTCGGGTTTGCTTTTGGTATTCCTAATTAATTAAGTGCATGCATGGATGTGAAACATTAATTATCTACAGATATCTTTACTACACTAACTTCTTCTGAAAAGAAAAGAAATGGACGAACCTGATCAAAAAGGGATTGTCTCATGAGAGCAACCTGTCTGCGAGCTTGATTCCTCTCCATACGTAGCAGAGAAGACGAAAGACAGGAATACTATGGCTAGCTGTCGGGTTAGTGCTTGATCGTTAGTACAATTTGAAACCCTAGTGAAGGTATATGTTGCAGTGCAATGCAATGTAGTGGAAAGGGTGCCAAGATGGGTTTATATAGAAGACACAATGAGGACAGATACGTACAAGAGAAGTAAGCATTCAGGGAAACGTAGTCATGAATGTGGACAGACGCAGATGAAAAGGAGAGGATCTAAGTACCAATCAGTAACAAGACAAATAACATTAATTAATTGAGTTGGGAGCAGATGCTAATGTTTTTAATTTAAAAAAAAAATAATATCCCATATAATATTCCAAGTAATAAAATATCCCTATTGGCAAAAAAAATAATAATAATAAAATATCCCATATGTAGATATTATTTTTTTTTTCACCCAACTATGCCTCAACGATATTATTGTATTTGCATGCAGATATTTTTACTAGGGGGTGGGGGGTGGGGGAATATTGGTTCACTCAAACCGAACCGTACGTTTTATGAACTGTATCGATTCTAAGTCGGTTCACAAAACCAAATGTTTTTTTAGAAAAAATATGAAGTGATTCTCATGAACCACAAAAAATTGGTTCACATATGGTAAATCGAACCACTTTTTGAACCGGGTTTAATATAATATTATATTTACTAAAATATCAATTCATACTTTCAACTGTTCAATTGTAACATAAATCACTATCAGACTTGGTTTCCTCTTCATTTCGACATTTCCTTCGTTTTCTCATATCCTGATTTTCTGGTTCTTCCTTCTTCGTCCGACGGTTTCGGGCTCTGGTTCTTCCTTCTTCTTCATCATCTTTGTTTTCTGTTGGCAGTTGGCACGACACTAGACCTCTGGTTCTTCCCTTCGTCGTTCGTCCGACTTCAGCATCAACAATCGACAGTGTATTCGGCAATTGGCACAGTTCTTCTTCGTCCGACCTCTCGTTCCTCTTCTTCTTCAGTTGATTGTATTATGGACCGGTGATTGTATTATGGACCAGTGATTGTATTATGGATCGGCATGCATTCAACAATTTATGTAATATTGTTTTTTTAGTAAAGTGATTCGGTCGAACCGGTTCTGAACCAGTTCATATAAAATCGGCCAAAATCTGAAGCGGTTCTCTTGAAGGGGTCGAACCGTACCTTACCTAAAATGTGGTAAATGTACGATTCTGAACCGGTTTGACCCCGAGTCGGTTCATGCACAACCCTAATTTTTACGTAAAGTCTTGATGCCCCCAAAATCAGTGCAGTTAACTAGTTTTGACAGTTTTTTTTTTTTGGTAATTCTAGTTTTGACAGTTGATGTTACTTAATGTTTGGGGGAATACAACCATAACTAGAATCACATATTTTGGGGTGATTCAGGCGACTCCAGACAGGTGGCGATGGCCGCATACGACCCACGGATCGGTCTCGGTGAAATCGGCCTACCATGTTCTCCATGCTGATAGGCACCACAACCTTGTCGATCTCAATAGGCGACCACGGGCCGAGTTAGCAAAGTTATGGCCACTTCTTTGGGCTGCTCGAGTTTGGCCTAAGATTAAGGCGTTTATGCGGAAATTGGCTACGGATGTCCTTCCGACGAGTGACAATTTATGTAGGAGGGGCATGCATCTCTCGCCCCTTTGCTTGTTGTGTGGTATTGAGGAGACTAGGGAACACCTATTGTTCGGGTGTCCTTGGGCCGTGCAGATTTGGCGGAACTTCATTCCGGGTGATTTGATTCTATGTGGTAAGAGTTCGGTCGACGAGTGGCTTCTTCTAGCATCAGTCGGATTCGGGCCGAACCGGAGAGAGAGAGAACAAGATTGGTGTCAAATCATGATTTTTTGTTGGGTAATCTGGAAAGCTCGGTGTAAGGTGGTCTATGAGAATAGACAACCGTCTGTTCTTGCCTTGTTAAATAGGCCGGATTGTGCAGGAGGTTAGATCTCCATCGGCTCATAACCGCTCGGTCGAGACCTTTACTGCTTGGTCGAGACCGCCAGAGGGAACCATCAAGCTTAACTGTGACGCATCGTCAGATCGGCGACAAACATGGGAGCGCTTGGGGTCATTGCTCGGGACAGCACCGACACGGTCATTGGAGGCTACCACTCGGTGAAACGTTCGGCGTCGGTGGATGAGGCGGAGCCGCGGAGGCGGAGGCTGTGCTTGCAGCGGTCAACCTGGCGATTAGCCATCGTTGGTCGCCTATTATTATTGAGTCTGATTCTTCGCATGTAATCAATCATTTGTTAGGTCTAGATTTCGCTTGGAGGATTACTCCGATTTTGTCAAACGTTACCGTCTTATCATCCATGATACAGGCGGTAACGTGGGAGCTTATTCCTCGATCCACAAACTCTTGTGCGGATTGGATTGCGAAATATGCGTTGTTCGGGTTGTGCTCTCAGGATTGGGTGCTTGCACCCCTAACCCCTTTACTTAGATGTATTGTTTCAGATAACATTTTGTATGCGACTTCTCGCCCGGTTATTGCAATGATATAGTACTTGTGCTTGGCAAAAAAAACAAAAAATCACATATACTTATAGATAATATGAGTAATCTCGTTATGGTGACTTTTATTTGCAGGGGTGACATGATTCATGTGACGCTAACATGTGTTGTGTCAAATAAGCATCAGGTTATTGTCACATCAATTTTATATAGATATATAATATGATATTTAATTTAAATATAATTAATATAAAACGAAAAAAATATATAAAAAATGTATAAATATTTTTTAAATTGTAAAATAAATTATAACAAAAAGAAAATATAATTAATAATTAAAATTGAAAATTAAGTAGAAAATAATATAAACATATAAAATTAGAGTAAGTGAAAGGTAACTAAATCGCCAATAATACCACCTTTTTTTTGTCTTTGATCTTGGTAAGTGAATGACAAGCATGGACAAGGCTGTTTTATGTCCATTATTTTATGATATCTTCTTTTTTACAATTTAAATAATTATTCATTCAATTTTTTTTATAAATATATAATTTAATTATTAACCAAACATTATTTATCAAAAACAATAACAAACCTAACTGGTGCAACTAGCTCATGCTAATGTTCAAGTTGTGCATTTTTAGCATAGTTCGCTCCGCTAAGTGTGTGAATATCTATTTTACTAATTTTTTTTATAAAATATACTTTTTTTAAATAAAAATATATTTTTTTATATAAAAAGAACGGTATCACATTCTATTAAAAAACAACAATCTAATATTTAAAGAAAAATTCTGAATGGAAAATATGAAGCATTTTTTATCTAATTAAGGAATTCTTAACTTTTTCACAGGATCGAACTATCCTATTAACTTTAACTATACAATCTCATCTTATTTACCAAGAAAACAAACTATACAATCTCATCATGATTGGAATCAACATTAAATAATTGGCCAAAAAAGAAAAAAGAATCAACATTAAATATATGTATGCCGTAAAAGGTAAAACTACATTAGGACACTGAGCAAAAGCACTAAAGCAGAAGGAATCAGAATTATCTACAGAGAAAGTACAGTTAACCAAAACGACAATCATTTCTCCATTCACTGAATGCAAACAGATAAGATAAGGACTTGAGGTGTTCTTTCTTCTCTTTCCCCTCCTCATATGAGATGGAGTGATAATTGGAATTCCAAAACCAACAGCTTCATTTTTTATATTTTTTTTATTCTTATCAAATAAAATAAAGATGAGAAAATTAGGAAAGATTGAGTTGGAAATGAAGAGGCCTGATGCTGCCAAGTTTTTGCCACGTATGGTGCAAGATTCCAGACAGATGGCTCTGATCTCTTTACTTTTAATTTCGTTACAGTTTTACTCTTCAATCAAAGATAAAATAAATATTATTTATTCTTTTACAAATTCATTAATATTAATCCTCTACTCGCTGGTCTGCTGTGCTTACCTTGTTTTTATTTATTGGAGTTGGTTTTGGGATTGGTTCGCGCCCATTCTAATAAGTTTAGAATTAAATACTGACTTAAATCATTCATTTTATGTATAGATAGGAATGTTCAGAGTTGGAAAACTAAATAATGACGATGTCAATGATGCTTTGTCGCACTACAGTTTAAACTGAGGTAAGTAGCTGTGGAAACCTAAGTCACTGTCCGTTAACCCATGGCGTGACCTCCCGTCTGGTAGACCGTGATTTCAATCTCAGGCAGATCCGCTTCCGCTAAGTCGATCGTTCAATGATGTAATTTAAATATGTGTTTAATGTTGTGCACTAGTACATAATCGAACACTTGCAGTCACAGTGATGACCTAACTAAAACAGTATGTGCAAAAGATGATGAAGGGTTAATGGGAAGATAAGCATATATATGCCACGTGCTGTTCCTTCCTTTCTTCTTTTCTTCTTTTCTTCCCCAATGATTAAACCAGAATAGACAAAGATTGATGTGTTTACCAAGTTGCATGGTGATGGATGAAACAACTTTAAGATTGTGTTATTATCAGCCACTTTTTGATTAATGGAGATGCTGTGTTAATACATAGAACATCCTGGTAACAGCATGGAAGGTGGCATTTTGTGAGTGGAGAATAACAAAAATGCTGATGCAGATTCCTCATCTAGTTAGAGACCACAAAAAGGAAAATATCACCAAATAATGATAGACATAAAACACACTTGTCCATGCTTGTCATCTCACTTACCAAGATTCTTGTTGTAAAAATGACATAAAAAAAGGTTGTATTATTGGCGATTTAGTGACCTTTCACTTACTAATATTGCTCATGCATTCATATTCTAACTAATACCTAACATATATTGGTAAAGAAAAGAATAATAATAACAAAACCACCCCTCCAATTTAGTTAACATAAAATAAGCTAAATTTGACGGTCAATAGTCATTTGAACTAAAAAAATAATATTTTGAAACAAAAACTATATTGGTAGTTCATAGTTTTACTATGTAACACATAATCATTTAGGGGTGGATTGACAATTTATCCACAGTTAAACTTTCAAAACTCTTACGTAACTCATCTTTCTTGACGTGTCATAGATATAGATCTCCATGTGGATGATTCAAGAACACAAATATCTCAACTTGTACGTACGACGACTAGTCACTCAGTGGTCATGGCTCAAATTGATAGGTATACATATGGTAACAACTTATTTTCGAGAGAGAAAATGATGATAGCTTTAGCTTACATGTCATGTCAGTTAAAGAACTTTAATTGGATCAAAAAAAAAAAAGTTAAAGAACTTTAATAATATATATATATATTACTGACACTAAAATATACTTTATAATTGTAGTAGAAGCACTTTTTTTTGGCCAAATAGTAGAAGTACTTACTTTGGATTTTTTTTCTGAAAGTATACACTTTCGAATTTTTTTTTAAGTGTATATGTAAAAAAAATATTTAGAAAAGTATGCATACGCGCGACCCAGGGGTGCGCCTATTGCAGAAATTTTTTTTTTCTCCGTAAAAACACCGGTCTATCCGAAACAACGTTGATTTTAAGCCTGCTTATGGTTTTCCTCCTAAATAGAAATTGAGAGATTCATCTCAGTATTCATAGGTCCAAATTCCTTTACGCCAGTCTCACCAAATTCCTCGGCTGGTTCTCTATCAAGAGAAATCTAAAGACCCTTGCTGGTGTTGTTGGATATGCAAGTGGAAATAACGGTCTATCAAAAACCACGTTGATTTTAAGCCTGCTTATGGTTTTCCTCCTAAATAGAAATTGAGAGATAGTCTCTCCAGTAAAGAAGAAAAGAAGTTATAAGAAGTTAAATACTTTTTTCCTGTCCTAAATTTTCCAACTTGTTCTGAACAACATCCGCGAGGTAAAACACTGAAACAAAGTTGTTTATTCACAAGTTTCTGAATGAGACTTTTCTTCAAATACACAAGTTAGTTTGACATTTTCAGGAATTACTGCTGCAAAAAAGCTCAGTCATCATCAAATGAAATGTAGGATGACTCATTATAACTATGGTGAGGCAGCCCGTAGAGTACTGGACCCCACTCAGGAATTAACGGAGATACTGGCTGGCCTAAGCTTAATTATGGTGTATGTGTCGCTCTCAGTCTCAACCTTCCATATAAGTCTGCCGTTGAGAATTGAGACCAACTATAGAGTTTTCGTCCTAAATAGAAATTGAGAGATAGTCTCACGTGTTGCTTTATCCCAGAGAAAGTGTATACTTTCAAAAAAATATTTGAAAAAGTGTATATATAAAAAAAATATTTAGAAAAGTATGCATACGCGCGTAGCTCTCAGTCTATGGTGTATGTGTCGCTCTCAGTCTCAACCTTCCATATAAGTCTGCCGTTGAGAATTGAGATCAACTATAGGATTTTCGTCCTAAATAGAAATTGAGAGATATTTAATATTTTTTTTATATATACACTTTTTCAAATATATTAAATGTAGTAGAGAGACCAAATACTGTTGACGTAGAAGTAGCCAACTATAACTTTTTCTTGAGAAATTCTTTATGAAACCGTCTATTGCTTTTTAAGCACTATAATTTATGACTACTTACACTTTATCCTTAGGTCATATTATTTCTAAAACATATTTATTTATATAAAAAAAAACTAGAAATGATATTTAAAATATTTGTAATGCAGAAAAACTGGGATATTTGAAAGCCCTTGTTTAAAAAAAAATATATTTCATTTTTTTTAAAACAAATGTGTTATATTTGTTTGTATAAAATGTATTTCAGATTTTTTCCTAATATTTTTCTTTTTTAGAATGATGAATATGATTTAAATAGTAATTAAATTTACAAATTTATTTTTATTACATAATAATCTCTTTATCAAAATTTTGAAGTGAATATTATTAGATACAAGTAGATATATTTGATATTAATCGTATGTCATCAATTTGGTATGGTAAATCAGTGGAATGATTTTTTAAACTAGTTAATGCAGCACCACTGGCCATATATACTAAGATGCTGTTATTTAATGAAAAAAAAAAGAGAAGTTTATAGGAAGATATTCTTCCTTTATTGGTTCGCCCACACTGAAAGAACGAACCAGTGCTGTAAATGTTTTGGGTCAATTCCTTTACTCAAACCGTGTGGTCACATCCCTCCTCCTCTCCTTTTTTTTTTTTTTTTGGCCAACCTCCTCTCCTTTGTTAAAGAGTAAAAACAAGAAAAGTAAGGGTGGAGAGCAGATAGACAGAGAAAGGGATCAAGAATATGGTTTTATACCGGGAAAAGAATAAAATATATATAATATGTTTCATTAAATTATTATTAAATGTAACTTATTTTGTACACTTGCTTTATGATAAATTATGTTTAGTTTATTTTAGACGAAACGTTAATTTTTTGTCCAATTATTCCGTTAATTTTGATGTCTGTGCATATGATTGGATCAAGTTGTAAAAATAACAATATATTATTTAAAACATGAATAAATACATAAAAAATCAGAAAAATTAGAAACAAATACTAAAATATTATATATATATATATATATATTTCATATTTTATTAAAACAATATTTTTTTTTCATAAAATAAATATTATAAAGAAAAATATGTAAACTTTATTTGTATATTATTAATACAAAAAAAAATAGATCTTAGATTTTATTAAATTTTGAAATATAATATAAATTAAATAGTATTTAAAAGTGTAATTTAGATTATTTTATATTTTTATAATATAGGCTATAGATAAATAAAATGGTTTTCAATTTATTTTAATAAAAATTATTTATAAGAACAAAATAGATTTGCTGATTTTATCCTATATTTTTAGATGATTTTGTTAAAAATATGAAGTATGATATACAAAAAATAGTATTTTGTAAATATATTTTTGAATTTTAAGTATACTTTAATTTATTTTATACTTTATTATTATTTATGAAGTAAATAAAATTTATATTTTCAATTTTTAAGTATTTTTCTATTTATCATAATTTATTTTATATTTGTATAATTTTTATTTTTATTTTTTAATTTTACAAAAAAATATTTAGTATTTTTGAATAAATGGTTTTCATAAAAATAAATTATTTATCAGTTACATCATCATTCCATCTGTCACCTCATCAACTCTTAGTCTTATTTAACGGAAATAATCTAAAATCAATACAACGAAACATATTACATCTGAAATAAATAAGATCTATACTTTTACTACTTTGGTTTAGGATATTATGTTTTTTTGATACTTTTCTCTTTTATATATATGGCAGTAGTTTTCTGTTGCCATCGTTTTCTCCTATCTATATCTATGTTGATAAGAATCCCACCCTGGAGAAACGATCAGCACACTTTTGCCTTTGCTTTCGAACTCGTATAATCAAGACATACAATAAAATCATATCATTAAGCAACCCAAAATAGGAGGCAATTCAAGTTAAACAGTAAGTTGTATGTGGACCGACAATTCACACACCTTCACTAACGATTCAAAAGAGAAACATCTGCAATGAAGACTTTTTGCACAAGTGTTAGTTATGTAATTAAATTAGTTTGAATAATTAGACCGAGTGATTTAAGGCCAGTCCATTAGTGTTTTGGGTCTGGTTAGTTCGACTTTCTGTTTGGATTTATTTGGAGCAAAGTTTCATATCAATTTTTGAGTATTTGTGTAGTGGGGTATATAATCGAGTAAAACGAGCTAACTGCTAGCTTTGTGAATAAAATAAGGTGAGGAAGAGATTGACTACTGTTGAAGGACAATGGAGATATGCAACAAGATGAGATTCCATGGGGAGTGTATGAAAGATGTGACACTTGTCGAAAAAAGTATTAACATCTCTTCGTCCTAAATTTGATTATGAAGAACCTAAGAACATAGATAAACTAAGCTTAGATGAATCACTATTCTATTCTCACCGCGGCTAAGACAATTCTGTATCACTCAACCCCTTCAAACAACAGAGAAAGAGGAATGTTCAGTAGAGATCGTGGAAGGGGGAAACTTAGAAAATTGAATACACTATCCACAACAACAGGGTGGGTGGTATATAGATACAGGATCAGTGAATGAAAGCTACAAATCAAATCACACGTATCGTTCAGTCACGTTCTGAATCATAAGTGACTGTTCAACTCAAGTTCAAATTGCAAGGTGTACCACCGACAACTGAGGAGACATAGTATGAAGAGCAAGTGGGGGAGCCAACTAAGGGTGATCATGGGCGGGCCGATCCGATCTTGGAGGCAAGGTCGAGACTGAGACCGAAATTTTGGTCCTGACTTCTGGAGGACCGAGATCGAGACCGATTTTGGCCAAAAAAGTATGCTTGAGTCGGATTTGCTTGATTCGGGCCGGTCTCGGTCTTGGAACAGAATTTTTGGTCCATAAAAAAAATACGAATAGTGACGCAAAATCAACAAATTAACCCAGCTACATTGAAGATTGCAACAAACCCAGCTACATTGAAGATTGCAACAAACCCAGCTACATTGAAGATTGAATTGAACCTAGAACATAGCATAACAGGAATCTCACCTTCGAGAATGTTTCCGGAGGTGGGTGGCTGGGCTGGGGCGTGCTGGAGGGTCGGAGACGGAGGTGGGCGGGAGCTGGGGGTGGGCTAAGAGGAGGAGACAACGGGTGACTTACTGTAATTCTGTGGACGGAGGAAGCTCGTCTTGAAGATGGAAGATGGACGGGGAAGCTGATCTTCGAGAACCGAAACTTGAAGATGGACAAGGAAGCTGGTCTTGTCTTATTGTAATTCTGTGGGCTTCTTCTATTTGATTTTTGGGTTTCTTCTATGGGTTTCTTCTATTGGGTTTCCTCAAGATCAGGCTGGGCCGGTGCTTGTCAGGATTTTGAGTAAAAAGACCGAGTCCGAGCCCGATCTTGAGAAAAAAATCCGTCCGCTCAATTTCGGTTCTAGTCGGACCGGTTTTATCGGGATTTCGGTCCAAACAGTCTTTTTTAATCCGTTCTAGTGCCAACTGCCCACTACTGGGAGCTGTAGTTGCAGTTTGGTGTGATGTATCTTTTACTCAAGGAATGAGTTGTATTGTACAGCCAACAGAAACCACTTGGTACTGATTCCTCCGTGAGCCCACACCCTATGGTCACTCCATAGCTTTGAATCTTTCGGAAAATAAAACCCCGAAAAAGTTTAATCGTTTTTCAAAAAAATATTGTAAAACTGAGGAAAGTATGGATTTAGGTCTGGTAAGTCAAACTCCAATTTGACGATCAAGTTCAAGTTCTAGAAGGTTTTTAGGAGGCAAGTGTTAGTGCATTTTGTGATTCTCAAGACTTTTGTATTTGAATGCAGTTGCCGGCGCCGTCTCGCCCCATCAGAGTAGTATCGATTCTATCATTGTTGGTGATCGTCAAGGAAAGGTCATAAGCATCCACACCAATTGAGTATCCAATACTCATCAGTAAAGTAGTTAACAAAAGTTACTTGTTATGTTTTATTAGGCCCAGTATATTCTGGAGACCAAAAGAGGAGCAACAATCTCCACCACCTTTCCTCATCTCTTTCATGCATGTCACATTCGAATAACCCAAACTTGTAGGCAAAAACCGTCTCTCTATAAAGGAATCAATTCATAGGATCCGACCCAAGGGGCGAGGTTGCTTTCTGTAAAGTCGAAGCAGATATTCTCCTTCTCCTACTACAGCTACAACCAGCATCACTTATGCTCTATTTCTCTGTCGAGAGAGAACCTATGACTTGGTTGGTACTACTGCATTACATTATTGAAAGAAAGCAGCATACTCCCCACAATAAACAGCTACTGCTGCCTCGCCAGTGCTCCAAGTTTTATCCAAACAAGTGAGGGACACGAATGAAAATAAGATGTTCCCCATTGACCATTTTGAGCAGTGCTTATCATTTCAACAACACTCACCTTAAGAACTAATTTTTGAAATTAAAGACAAACTTTGTTTCCTTTGAATAGAAACCAATTATTCCGTTCCAAACAAAATCTCTACAAATTCAACAAAACAAGTGAGTTATACAAAAGAATCTCTAATATATTATATTTAGAGGGAGAGTGTTATATAAGTACAAATTCTTCTTACTGATAGAGTACAATTTTGGGCAAGTGTAATAACACTTCATTATTTTACATTTCCAACCGGGACTCCAAAATGGGCTACTATAAGTAATTAACTATGAGTAAGTTTCATCAATCGTTTTTTTAGCAAGTTTTGTTTGTTCCACTCAATCTGACAATAAAGATCTACCCTTCCCATCTTATCTTCTTTAGATGAATTTAATTTTGGGTGTTTGAATAATTTGTTAATTAAACTATTTTTAAAAAAATTATTAGCTACACTTAGATAAAATTGCAATTTTTTAGTTTCATCCCAATCTAAGGTAAAAGTCTACGAAAATTTTATTTATTAGTTTACTTTATTTTTTGTGCAACTTGTTAGCTACATGAAAAAATTGCAATTACCTATAGTATTTTTCGATATTTTGCACTTTCCTAGTAAAAGTTTGGAAAAATTTACAATTTAGCTAGCAAACAGATAATTAACCCTAGTTTTTCTTCCTTTTATTGACTTTAGCCCTTCGCCTTTCATTGTTTCTTAATTGAACCCTTATAACTATGACTTGCTGTTTGATAATTTCATGCTCACAATTTCTTATTTATCTTTTGTTTATGTGGGTGGTGTGTTACAAGTCCCACATCAACCATTTGAGTTGTCAATAGTACGAGATGATTCTCACCTTATAAAGTAACTTGGGAGGTTGAATTAAACCCCCAACACACTCTTCTAAGCAATCCAAATCAGAGATTCCATTACAATTTTGGCATGTAAACCTTCAGTTCGGTCCTTTTGAGTAAACTTCAAAGTGGCATATCCCAACTACAAGCACACACAAGAGTCAAATGAACAATCAATAAATTCACCAGATCCCATGGCTGAGGGAGTTGAGTAGCCAAACCTACAGGTTAGTCCAAGAGTAGAAGATTAATATCTGACACAACACAATAGCACCAGTAAGGCTTTTAGAGTTGAGTTAGGATTCTCAATGAACACAAATCAAAAATATTTCAACACTAATTGTGAAACAAATTCACACTTGGTCAGTCCTAAAGAAAATTTGAAGCAACTGCTAATGCCAATAAGACTACAAAAGTGGCTGGAAATGGTTTTAGAGCTCACCCAGTTCATAAGCCTTGGCAGCTACTTTAGCAGCAATGTGGGCCGAGATATTCCTGATGTTGGTCAGAGGAGGGTATATGAAACACTGATCGAAGTTCTCGCGGGTCACTTGGGACGCCAAGGCCTCTTGTAATTGGAAGGACAATAGTTCAGAATTTAAAGAATAAAAAATATCATCGGGAAATGGCTTAAATTGTTCTTGTTCTTAAAAGTGTTGCTTCAACTGATCCTGAGAATTATTTGAAATACTAAGAAATAAAATTCCAAGGACTTACAAGCTGCCGAAAGCATCTCATTATGGACACGGTTCGCACCAGACATAATCAATGTGGATGAGATAAAAACCTGGGTCCATGTATAAGCTTCTTCTGCTGTACATTCTGATTGTGAGATTGGATTTGAAAGAGAAAAGATGATGGGTTGCTGCATGATAATTAGATGAGATAGCTTAATATATTTGGTCTACAATGAAAGTTGCATTTTTTTTTAAAAGTGTGTAATCAAGATCAATACCTCATTCAGTGATGCCATGAACTGAATTACATTCTTCGTAAATGTCTTTGCAACTCCTGATGTCCCAATCAGAACCGTGGGATTGATTGCCTATATCAAAAGAAAATGTGAAAAAGAGAAAGTAACTCTTATATATATATATATGTGTGTGTGTGAGGGAGGGAGGGAGGGAGGGAGGGGGGAGAGAGAGCAGGAGGGAGAAGCACCTCAACAGCATCAGCCAGATTTTTTATAGGCTCGTGTTCATGAGCCCAGGGTTTCTTGAAATGTTGGAGTGATTCCTTGCGAGAATTCACAATCAACCCCTGCAAGAGAATTCATATATGACTCGAAACAGGAAGAAACAACTAGAGCAACTCCAAATAATTGCTATTCAATAATTACTAGAATATGCTACCTTTGAATCTACGAGCCATATGTTTTTGCGTGTTTCTTCAATTGGGACATTAGTCTGCACATAAGTCAAGTATCTTGAGGTAGAAGTACCAATTATCTACTAGCGTATTCTATGATTATGAAGAAAAATCAAGTAAAAATCTGTTTTGAAAATCTCCAGAGCAATGAGTTCTGCTATCCCAGTACCAGCCTAAAACACCACTTAAGTTATAAGGTGTAGATGGACTCAAGAAGGAGAATTTATCGGTAAATGAAAGAAACTTTATTAAATAGAGACCATTTCAATGAAGTATTAGAATCTACCTCTCCAGCACCGAGAAATAAAAATCTATGATCTGCCAGGCTTCCCCCAACAAATTTCAATGCAGCAATGAGCCCGGCAAGGACAACAGATGCTGTGCCCTTGGGTCAGTACATGCGAGAAAAGGGTGAGGCATAGCTAACTATTTGAGAGTCATATATCTATATACACATATATTATTAAAAACAAAATCTGTGCATCTACCTGTATATCATCATTGAAGACAAGGTGACTCATGCCATACTTAGCAAGCACTAACTCAAAAGCATTATGATTCGTAATATCTTCAAACTGCGATTTTATTGTTTTAAAAAACCTTTTAAGTCAAATAGACAAACCTTTTAAGTCAAATAGACATTCCAATGTGTACAGAGAGAGAGAGAGAGAGAGAGAGAGAGAGAGAGAGAGAGAGAGAGAGAGAGAGAGAGAGAGAGAGGGAGAGAGAGAGGGAGAGAGAGAGGGAGAGAGAGGGAGAGAGAGAGAGAGAGAGAGAGAGAGATTGGCGACACTGCGATAGTAAACCCTGAGTTTGGACCTGGATAAGGACTTTATGATAAACTAGCCGTACATGGCAGCCAACATAGGAACCGAAATGAAGAACACAATCACAAGAGGGGTATTTCTTGTTATTGATAAACTGAAATGTTAATACATACTTATAGATACAGATATCATTATAATGCTAGGTCTAAGTCAAAGTTACCGTCTAAAGTATATTTAGTCTAAAGCAGATTTAGTAGATGAGTAAAAGTCAAGTCAAGATTTGTTCTCTTGACTTTTATCACTACCCCTCAAGTGGAATAGTGATGGGATCACCAATATTCAACTTGCACAAAACGTCTTTGAAGGACCTTCCACTCATAGCCTTGGTAAGGATGTCTACTAGTTGATCTTCATATCGTACAAATGGCACAGTGATGATTATGTTCTCCAATTTTTCCTTGATGAAGTGTCAGTCAACTTCAACATGCTTTATGCGGTCGTGTTGCACTGGATTCTCAGAAATGCTAATTGCTGCACGATTATCACACATCAACTTGCATTCTCCTTCTACTGGGAAGCCAATCTCATCTAATAGCTTCTGTAGCCACACCACTTCTATTAATCCCTGAGCTATCCCCCTAAATTCTGCTTCAGCACTTGATAGAGACACCACCTTCTGCTTCTTACTCTTCCAGATCACTAGATTCCCTCAAACCATGGTAAAGTATCGTGAGGTTGATCTTCTGTCTACTTGCCTGCCCAGTCAGCATTTATATATGCTTCTATATCTAGGTGACCGTTCTTCTTGAACAAGACTCTGCTTCCTGGTGACCCCTTTAGATATCAGAGAACTCTTAGAGCAACTTCCATGTGATCTTTCTGAGGCTTATGCATGAACTGACCCAGAACACCTACTGAGTATGCGATGTCAGGTCGTGTGTGAGATATGTAAATCAGCTTCCCTACCAAGTGTTGGTAGCGAGTTTGATCTACCAATTTTGCTCCATCTATTATCTGCAGCCTATGATTCAACACTATAGGTGTGTCTGTTGGCTTACAATCCATCATGCATGTCTCTACTAGCAGATCTAAGATATATTTCCTTTGCGAAATGAAAATACATGTCTTAGACTTTAATACTTCAATCCCCATAAAGTACTTGAGTTCTACCAGATCTTTAATCTCAAATTCATTGAATATATTCTGCCTGAGTTGAGATATCTCATTGGGATCATCTCCTGTAATAATCATATCATCAACATAAATAATTAAGCACGTCACCTGACCTCCTTTTCTCTTGAAGAACAGAGTATGATATGAGTTACTCTGTCTGTATCCATACTTCTTCATTGCAATATTGAATCTCCCAAACCACGCCATGGGTGATTGTTTTAGACCATACAGGACCTTCTTCAATTTACATACTTCTGATTTATGGAATCCTGACTTGAACCCCAGGGGTGGTTTCATATGTACTTATTCCTGCAAATCACCATGTAGGAACACATTATTTACATCAAACAGGTGAAGGTTCCAGTTTTTGTTAGCAGCTATGGAAAATAAGACTCTGATAGTATCAATTTTTGCCACCAGGGAGAATGTTTCTGAGTAATCGATACTGTAAGTCTGAGTGCACCCTTTTGCAACCAATCTGGCTTTATATCGTTCGATTGACCCGTCTGCATGATGCTTAATTGAAAACACCCATCTACACCCAACTGTCTTCTTCCCGTGTGGTAAAACACACTTTCCCCACATCTTGTTCTTTTCCAACGCTCCCATATCTATTTTCATAGATTGACACCACTCAGGACTTGCTAGTGCTATCTCTACTGTTCTTGGTATCGCATGAGTATAGACAGCAGACACGAAGGCACGTGCTACTGGTGATAGACTCCCCCTTACTAAATTAGCCATTGGATACCGACTCCTTTTCGGGCTATACTCCGGTTCATAACGTGCAGGTAGGATTCATCTGTTTCTTCTGGTTGGTAATACATACTTTTCATGTATGGGTTCTACTAGTTCCTGCATTACTTCAACTTCTGGGTGAGTATAATTAGACTCATTATTCATCTTACCTTTCGGACTGCTATTAACCTCAGGGATATTCGTCGGGGTTGACGTGTCCAAGTCCTCAGGTGGGTGTACTATGGAATTTAGTGTCTCACTAGTTCCGCCTACTTGCTCTTTTGGTTCTATTTTGGGTCACACTGGAGTGGTCAACCAATCTAATGGACTGTTCAGATTTCCCTCCTGATCAGTAGATTGGGTGGACCTTAATTGCCCTGAGTAGTACAATTATGTTTCATGAAAATCACAATCCATCGTAACATATAACCGATGGTTCTAAGGATTATAGTAACGGTAGCCTTTTTGGTGTATTCCGTATCCGACAAAGACACATTTGACTGAATATGAGTCTAATTTGGAGCGTTCTATTTTAGGAATATGAACAAAAACAGAATATCCAAAGACACGTGGTTGGAGTGTCAAGGTTGTTGGAACACTCATATGATTTGATAGTATTTGTAAGGGAGTATGAAAATTTACGGCTTTAGTGAGTAGACGGTTCAAGAGATATACTGAAGTTGCAACGGCTTCAGGCCAGAAGGAGGTAGGGACGTGAGACTCAAGCATAATCGCTCTTGTCATTTCTAGGATATGACAATTTTTTCTCTCAGCTACCCCATTTTGTTGGGGAGTATGCGGGTAGGATGTTTGGTGGATAATACATTTTTCTTGGAAAAAACTTTTGAGGACAGAGTTAACGAACTCTCCTCCATTAAATAACACGAAGTATTTAAAACCCATACTAGACATGCATCTACCATCATTTGGAGCGGGTCCCCATACATCTGAATGCATAGTTATCAGAACCGGACCGGACCGGCGGTCGGACCGGGTCCGACCGGGAACCGGACCCCTCACCGGTTTGGTTCAGTTAAAAGACCGTTCTGCAAATGAACAGTGTTTGAACCGGGTCGAACCGGGCGATTTTTAGAAAACCGGCCGGTTTTTCAAAAACCGGCCGGTTTCCGGTTGATTTTTTAGTTGATTTTTTTTCGGTTTCGTTTTTTTTCCCCCCGGTTTTCGTTTTTTTTTCGGCTGTTTTTTTTTTTTTTGGTTTCCGGTTTTTGGTTATGCACAAACCAATCGGTTTAACCCAATTGGTTAGACCGGTTCACTACTATTGTGTATTGTGTTTGAGAATTGAGAGTAATGTGTGTTTGATATTGAAACTAGGTAGTTTGTGTGTGTGTGAGATAATGTAGTTTGAGGTAATTATGTTTGTGTTTGAGACTATGTATGTATTTTAAGTTTTCAAAATTTTTACCCCTTGTGAACAGTGAACCGCACACCGAACCGGGTTGGACCGGGTTGGACCGGCCGAACCGTGAACCGGCCCACTCGCCGGTTCGATATCCGGTCCGGTTCTGATAACTATGTCTGAATGAACAAGCGAAAAAATAATCTTAGCTCTAGACTTTGACTGAGAATAAGACTGTTTATGACTCTTAGCTAAAATACATATTTCACACGAAATACTTTTATTCGACGGAAATAACTTAGGAAATAGCTTATGAAGGTACCCTGCAGACGGGTGTCCCAATCTTCGGTGCCACAACCATTGTTGCCTGCCAACTGACCTGTGAACAAGCGTTGTAGTTCTCTGTTGACTCACTTCTTCCACATAGTACAACCCCTGATACTCAGCCCCACGTCCAATGAATTTCTCCGACTGAATATCCTGCAATACACAAAAACTTGGATATCTCAGCACGATACAATTCAATTCTCTTGTCACATGGCTGATAGATAAAAGTTTGCATGAAAAATTCGGCACGTAGAGACAGTTTTGTAGTTTCAAGGTCGGCGACAATTTGATAGTTGCTGCTCCATGAACTTTTGATAAATCTCCATTTGCACTCTAAATCATACTCCTACCCGACATTGATTGACTAATAAAGACATTTTTATCATAAGTCATAGTATCAGTCGCACCGCAATCAAATAACCATCTACTGGTTTTTTTAGAGTGCTGATTAATAAATTCAGGGACTGAATCAGAAATTTTTAAATTTGTGGGTGCAATTTGAGGATTTGTAGAATATTGAGGGCAATGGGTAATTTTACCCCACTTAACCCTATACCTCGTCCCGGTTATCCCGTTCCTTCACTTCTTGGTGCCACTCTTTTTCCTTCAGCTCCTCTCCAAGCTACGACCGCTCTTGCAAACCCAAGCTCATACTCCGACGCGTTTAAGCCTCCTTCTTCTTTGACCGAGGTTCCAACCATATTGGTTGTGCCAATCTCGTTCTTCCGTTGGCTCCTTCATCCATTTGGGAAGCCGATTAACTGGAAGCACTCAGCTCGGCTGTGTCGGAGCTTCCCGCAATGACTGCATCGAACGTTTCTCTGATCGCCGCCGCCTCGAGATGATGTCTTTCCTCCCCTTCCGGCGACTGATTGTGGCTTGGCGGTGTATCCCATGGAGGATTCTTCGTCTGAGCGGGAACTCCTGGCCAAAAATGGAGCTTTGGTCGAGACGAATGGAGATTTGGTCGAGACGAATGGAGCTTTGGTTGCTTGTCGGTTCAGTGTCCCGATTTGCTGTGTACGTTGTTGGTTGATGGAAATGTCGTCGGTCTCTATCAGACCTAATTGTCGAGTATGCTGAATCAACCTCAGGTAATGTACTCTCACGAAGTAAGTCACGCTTCTCTTGGTCGAATTCGTCGCTGACTGCACGTAGAAATTGATATAGCTTAGCCTCTGCCCGCTTTGTGTTCCAAATTGCTATATCTTCGGGATGTTTCATGGGATTAGGATCCCGTAATTCAATATCCTTCCACGTTTTCTGCATTTTGTTGTATATCGTTTCAAGAGAATCTGACCCCTGTTTTATACTATTTTCTCGACAAATTAAATCGAATAATTGAACACTGTCTCTGCTCTTACTGTATGTTCCGAAAAGGCATTTCCACAAATCTTTTGCAGTTGGGAATTTCGCATACTAATGTACCAGGTCCGACTCCATATTATCAAGCATCCGGGAACAAACGATTAGATTGTTTTGTTCCCATTGGGGATAATCTATATCTTCAGGTCCCGGTGTTCTGGCACGCCTGTGAGATGGTGTAGCCTCCCCTGTCCACCTATCTTCATCCGAATTAATCGGGAGCACAAGGAGTAGTTAGTTGTGCTCTTTGAGTTTGACACTCAAATTGATCATTGATACTGGAACTGATTGTTTGTTTGACAGCAAAGCCGTCACTTGGGCTGCCAACGAGGATTCTATTGCAACGGGTTCTGTTAAGCTTTCCATAATCAGCCACCACGATTAGGTAGATGATGAATGCCGAGAAAGGTCGATCTTTTAATTGATCGAGACGTCTTACTCTGATACCATGATAAATTAGCAGTACATGGTAGCCAACATAGGAACCGAAATGGAGAGCACAATCACAAGGGGGTATTTATGTATTTCTTGTTATTGATAAACTTAAATGTTACTATATACTTATAGATACATTACACTGTGACAATGCTAGGTCTAAGTCAAAGTTAGAGTCTAAAGTAGATTTAGTCTAAAGCAGATTTTGTTCCCTTGACTATTAACATTTTCTCCGTGTAGTTCTGTTTGTCTGCACTCATGAACTCCTGCAGAAGCTCGGTGCATTCCTCAAACAAGAAAAGACGTTAGTAATTCTTAAAAGAGTACGCACACATTTTTCACATACAACTAATATAAGGATCTGAAAAGCAAATGTCACACCTCTCCAGTCGCTCTCCTTTGTCTAAGTCCTATGTAGAACTCATCCTTCAATAGCTTCTCATTGTTCGTTCCAACATCAATGGTCACAGGTAAGCACTGAAAACATCAACAAAAGATTTCACTTTTGGTGTTAGAGATTTAAGAAACTGAAAGGGACAATTTTCAAAATGTTATAAGATACCAAATACAAGCTCAAGCCATGAAAAATTTCTCATGAAAAGGGGAATTTTCAAGAGAGAACTTACTGCGGATGGACGAACTCCTCCAAGAGCAGTGTATATAGAAAGCTTTCCAACTGGTATTCCCATCCCCTGCAACATTTTTATAAGGTACCTATTTAGTACATATCTCTCTTGCAATGTGTAAGATTCGCAAAGATAGGAAAGATAGATGCACATAGAATTGTCATGGACACACCAAAAAAAACTAGTATCTACGGAAGTGTGTGTGTGTGTGTATGTGTATATATATATATATATATATAGAGAGAGAGAGAGAGAGATAGAGAGAGACCTGGCAACTAATATCGCCAAGTCGTAATATCCGTTCCCCATCGGTCACCACAATAATAACTTGAATGCGCTTTTGCGGCCAGTTCCTCAGTACCTCAAGAATTTGCCCATACAAAACATGTTTTTATTTTTGTGTGTAGGGGTGGGGGCAATTTAAGTGTTTAAGAATGAAAGTGAGGCGCAAAAGACATACTTATATTTTAAACTAATAAAGAGACCCTGAGGACACTCCTATATTTCTGACAAGTTTCACCAACAGTGGGAGTATACACAACATGCAGTAGCTGCTCAACATGATCAATTAGAAGCTTATAAAATAGCCTTGCATTCGTCTCTTGAAAATTGAATGCTTTTAGAGTTTCAAATATTTTCAATTACTAATACCACTTCCATGATTAAGAGCCTCCAAGACAGAAATGAACAGAAAATCTTTAACTGGCGAGAATGAAGGCATTAGAGCAATAACTATTGAAAGGTATGGAAAACACACACTCTAGAATATAGTTTCATTGAAGCAATACACTCTTACACAATAAGAGTCATAAGAAAACAAAGTAGGAAATATCCCATATTATATACAATCATCCAAAGAAGAAAACGTTAGTTCTTGCGTGAAGATCTGTCATGGCCATGTATTGCTGCAGAGGAACCTGATACTGCCTAAGGTTGTGCATAATTTATTTTGCCTATTGAAACAGAAAATGATGTCATCAGAAATGTGGAATCAATACCTGCATTCAGTTTCTTGAAGAAAGTGTCACCTGCAAATCTTGAGAAGCGACGGTTGAAGGAAGAAGGCCTCGCAAGTAATGTGAGTCTCTTTCTTTCTCGGAGAAGGCAAGTCCTTTATTGTAGTGTGGATCTCTCAACAAACTATACCCACTGAAAACATGAAAAATATGTCAGAAGATAAAACAGAACCGAGTTCACTGAGTACTGACTTTAACTTAGTAGACAAGGCACCCTGGTATATGTACCATATTGCTATAGTGAATGTCATTACCGAAGTACATTTCTTTTAAATGTTAAAGGTTATACATTGTTGAAGTGCAAAATATTAACATATGGCATTTATCCAACTAAATACCCCAACACAACAAGAATAAAAAGAAAAATCTTTAGATGTACATTTCACCTCGAAATCACTAAGTTATAAACGAAATATAATTAATATGGATTGAGCAAAATCGAATGGAATCTCTTCGTTTTAGAATGAGACGCCTCCAAATTGAAACACATGTTGCTAAAGAACTTCAGTCTATCATCAAAGGACACAAATAATGTCGAAACATAATCATTCACTATGTATCTTTAATTAAACAATTTATAGTAAAATATGTTCAAGTGACAGCAAGCAGTATTTCCCCCAAACTGAATTCAAGCCAAATCCATAAAAAGATTAAATTGTAGTAATTTAGATTACCTCGCAATAGACACGACTCAGGGTGTTTCTTCGGTAGATTATTCCTCGTATACCTCCGCAGAGCCGCCACCAGTGATCGTTTTACTTATCAACTCAATCATTGGAGCGGAGTCCAAATTGTTTGCACCCCATTTACTTGAAGGTCTACCACTGATTGAGCTTATCACAACCACTCTCACAAAACCCGCAGGCTTCCTCTGCACTGCAGAGATAGTCTGATGCGATCCATGAGTGGCCGACTTGTTATGTGCATCAAAACAAAATCTAATCAGTGATGACGATCATTGTTGGATCCCATAAACCAGAACTTCTTCTCATCTTCCTTATAACCGCTCCTTGGACCTGCACGAAAGGAAATCCCGGGGTGTTCCCGTTGTTTCCCTTCCGATGACTAAGTTAGTTGGAGGTTCGTTTAATTTTAACACTTAAAAATTTATGGTAGGTGAATGAGATTAGAGCCATCCCATCCTGAATGAGGACGATGAAAGAGTTTGTATAACATTCCATACCTGGACCATAGTAAGGCCAGATCCTACCATGGTAATCTGTGCTGTCTCTCGGGCGAGCGAACCATGGTTACTTTAGGAATAATTGTTTATAAGAGGGTTATTCCACTGTAGACTATTCTTTTAGTTTATTTAATCATAAGCGTGCTAAAAGCGGACGAGCTAATCTGTAGGCGTGCACGCGTTCAGACTAGGGTAGTCAGTGGGTGTTCTGACACACACTTATTATGAGTATTTTATATTTCTGGCGCATCCTCACGGGGCGACACCCTTACATCATCAACCATACAAAAGAGCGACACCCTAATTCAATTAGGCCTACAAGTCTAGTTCTGAATGTTATTGGGCCAAATGTAAAAATAACTCAGCCCAAAGTTCATGACCCATCAATCATGAAATCAGGTTGAAACTTGAGTAACTGCAAAAGGAAAAAAAACTTCAAGGTGGAATGAGTGCCGAAAATGGCGCAAGATTAGGTTAAGGGTTGTGAGAAAGCAGCTTTTGTTCAGTGAGATCATTGCGATCAAGGAGAAGATTTCGTAGCTGCTTGAAATTGAATGAGAATGCTTCTCAACTGACAGATCAAGAAAGACAGTAGAAGCAGAAAGAGGTTCTTGTAGGCAAGCGCCTTTCTACTTTCCCGCTCCAATGCAACAAAGGAAGGAAATTGTCGAGAAACCAGAAGAAATAGCAGTAACGGTAAATGGAGGTTGGAGGGAGGTCTAACTATCAACTCTGAAATACCCTGATCGGTCCCACCAAATAACAGTGATGGACAGGAACTAGATTCTCTCAATATGTTTAGTTACTATTTTTTTCTTTTTCAAATAATTGTACTTAATCATTGAATTAGTTAAGAATTAATTGATAAAATACAACTTTATTTATTAATATTTAATTATATTTCCGAAATTTCTCTTTTAATTTTGGTTTTAAAACTTTTATTCTTAATATTTGGATCATAGTTGTCAGAACCAGACAAGATCGGCAGTCCGACCGGGAACCGGACCCCTATCCGGTTTGGTTCAGTTAAAAGACTGTTTTACAAATGAACAGTGTTTGAACCAGGTTAAACCAGGCGATTTTTGGAAAATCGGTCAGTTTCTGGTTCACTTTTTAGCTGATTTTTTTTACAGACCAATCCGTTTTTCGATTTAAACCGATTGGTTTGTTTGGGCAGTGTTAAACCGGTTCACTGTAGTGACTGGAGAATTTTAGAAGTTATGTTTAAACTTTAAAGTTTAAACAAACCTATTGTCATTGTGTTTGATTTTAACACTATCGTGTATTGTGTTTGAGAATTGAGAGTAATGTGTGTTTGAAATTGAAACTATGTAGTTTGTGTGTGTGTGAGACTATGTAGTTTGAGATAATTATGTTTGTGTTTGAGACTATGTATGTATTTTAAGTTTTCAGTTTTTTCCCCTTGTGAACAGTGAACTACACACTGAACCGGGTTGGACCGGCCGAACTGTGAACCGGCCCCCTCGTCGGTTCGATGACCGATCCGGTTCTGATAACTATGATTTGGATGATATTTAGTTTCTACTGTTGGTCAAATTTTTAATATAAATGATAGATGCGTAACTACCTATCATTTTTATTATGAGTGTTCTTCTTGGTAGGTAGAATTCCTCAAAATTTGTTGGTGTCCGGTGATCCACCACAAGACAATGAACTGATCAGTGTAGCATTTTAAGGCTATGTTTTCGTTCCTTCCAAGGTAATAATGCATAACTTTTTTACTCCAAAATGAAAATAAAAAAGCTAATGCATTAGACTTAACTTTTACCAATTACTTGTCCCTAAACATGTTAGAACATCCTTTACAACTCACAACATGTAGTGGAACAACTCACCAACATGTGCTACAACTCACCATCCACTATACATACTTTCCATAGTTGTAATTGTTGTCATGTTCCTAGCTTACATTATATATGTAGTATGTAATCTGCAAGTAGTTTTAAGCTTCAATATCAAGTTCAATCAATACAATGTTCTCTATTATCAAATCAATATCATCTCAATTTAACCCACACTTATAATTCCAACATGGTATCAAAGCAGTGTCAGATATTTTGGTTCTCCAAATAACAAACCTGAAAAGCCAATCACAGTCGTCCAACTTCAATTCCTCTCAGCTCCAGTCGTCCAGCCGCTCAGTCCCGCTCAGCTCTAGTCCCAGTCCCGCTCAGTTTACCCGTCCGACTCGCCCCCAGTCACAGCTCCAGTTCCAGTCACAACCCCAGTTGCAGCTAGTCACCGCAGCTCCAGTCGTCGCTGTCCCGTCAGCCTTCCAGTCACAACTCCAGTTCAGCTTCATCAAGGTGGTCAGTTCCCCTCTCCAGTCCAGCTCTAGTCATAGCCAACTTCGGTCTCCAACCTAGTCTCAGTTCAGTTCAACTTCAGCTCCAGTCCAGTTGAGCTCCAGTCCAGTCGAGCTTCAGCCCAATCGAGCTTCAGTCCAGCTCGCCCCGAGCTTCAAGTCGAGCAGTCCAGACCGCAGCTCCGCAGTCAGTGCTTCAGCCATTCGCGGCTCCCTCCAGCTCCCGTCTCAATCAGACAGCACTCGAAGCCAGCTCCCTCCAGCTCCCGTATGTTGAAGCCTTCCAGTCACAAAGCACGCGGGGTCTTCACAGGTTTTCGAGATAGAATAAGTGTAAGCAAAATAAATTAATAAACAAATCAAAAGCAAAAGTAAAACAAAAACAAATTATAACAAAAGGCAATATGTCTCCCACGTTTTGAAGCAGCTTTCCTCGTTTTGAAGACAGCATGCGCACAGCAACTCCGATTCAGTAAATCCGGTTTGGTTCAACAATCCAGTTCGATTCAAAAAATCGGTTGAGTAATCCAGTTCAAGATGGTGTTTGTTGTTGTTGGGTTCTTAGTTTAGGCATTTTGTTGCTAAAAAAAATGAATAAAAAACACTCTTTGATGTTTGAATGTTGTGCAAGTTGAGCATTGAAGATCCAACCGCTCAACTTGAGGAGGAGTGTCAACAACAAACAAAAGCAGAGTCGCCCTAGCTTCGATAGGGTCAAACAAAAGCAGAGTCACCCTAGCTCCGATAGGGTCCAACAACAAAATCCAGAGCTGCCCTAACTCCGGGTTCAACAACAAATCAGAGCAACCCAATGGTGGGCCGACTAACCAAAACAATCAATGGAAGAATTTTCAACAATATCTTGTGAAGTTAAACATTGGAGATCCCAGTGTTCAACTTGAGGGGGAGTGTTAGAACAACCTTTACAACTCACAACATGTGGTGAAACAACTTACCAACATGTGCTACAACTCACCATTCAACTATATATACTTTCCATAGTTGTAATTGATGTCATGTTCCTAGCTTACATTATATATGTAGTATGTAATCTGCAAGTAGTTTTAAACTTCAATATCAAGTTCAATCAATACAATATTTTCTCTTATCAAATCAATATCATCTCAATTTAGCCCGCACTGGTAATTCCAACAAAACATACCCTCAAAGTGGACTTTAGTTTTAACTTTGACACAACTTGTAAAGGTTTTTCCGGAGGTAGTCCTTGTCTTGGTCTTGTCCATTTCCATATTCATTGAGTGAAAATCACCAACTTTACTGGTCATCATTTCACTTGGAAGTTAAGCTTCTTGATGCAGAAACCAAACATGCATGCAAAGAAGACTGTAAACCCTACTAACACCCCTGCAACGATTCCCATGAAATCTGGGTTGTACCCAAAATGGTTTTCTATGTACCACTTCACTGTAGGGTCGGGCGACATCCCTGGTACTTTGATCGTGTCAATAACATCACCGTACTGTGAAACAATAAGGCCATACACTGTCCATGCCACAGGACAAATCCAGTAGTACCAGATCCACCATTTGGGGATTCTCTGAAAATTTAGAGTGTACATACTTAGTTCATTTCACAGGTATATGATCTAATATTTGGGGAATCTAACACTCATCAAAACAAAACACGACAATATCTTCTAGAAGAAGAAAGATTTGGCAGAATCTTACAGGTCTTGGGATGAAGAATCCTGAGAAAAGGTTGAACAGTGAATAGAAGGCTGCGGCAAAGATTGCAGCTACTTGGTGGCTCGGCGTGATGGAAACCGTCATCATCCCGTAGTACGTGAAGTATAGGAAGGAGAAGAAGCTAATGAAGAAAAACCAGAAGAATTTCTCTACACTCCATTGGAAGCTAACCATTGCATATACGATTAATGTGTAATAAATTGTCTGGACAAACACATACGGCACCTCGCATATAACCTGAAGATAAAAATAACCGATGACGGATATGAAATCAATATCTGATGAACATAAGAATTTAAGTGATAGTGAATGATTTTCTTCACCTGTGCCAGGGCATAAGGAAGGGAAGAATACATTCCTGCAGCTCTTTCTCGATAAAACACGGTTCTTTCAATAGCTACAACTGGCTGCACTGTCGAACAATTATTGATACCAACAAATAAAACAGCAGCATACATGGCTCCTATTACCATCAAGAGATCATTTGAATTTTCCCTGAACGAAAATACAACATGAAATCAACTCAAACCTTAAAAGGGTGTTCCTCGGCCATTCCAGATTGGAATAAAAAATGCATCATTTTGGTATTTATAAGAAGTGTTACCTCTTTGTCCCGACCTTCCAAAAAATAGTACCGATCATAAGAGCAGCTGCGAATGTGAAGAAAAATCTCACGAGGTTATAATCTGGACTTCTCCAGTAAGTCCACCATTGCTTCCAAATACATGATTTGAATTGTCCCCAAACTGATTGAGAGTACTGTGTTGGAAAATAGAGATCCTCTGCTCCAGATGGGGGGGCGCTAAGTTCCTTCACTAAACTCTTGTTTCTCCTATTCATTAATTAACCAAGTAACTAAACAATCAAGATTTCGGTTAAAAAAATAATTAATGTACACAAGAGAAGTATAAACTTAGACTTACTGATATAAAGATGAAGTTTCGTAAACTGCAGCAAAGTCCATTTCCATTCGTACTTCAGCTGCTATGGAGCTCACCTCTAGCATCCATGTGGCAGGGTTGTATTTATCTTTTATTTTTGGTACTCCTTGAATAACCTAAAAATAATCGATCATGGAGATCATAACTCTACACTTTGTAAGACAATTATATGATGGTGTAGGAGAGTATCAAGTACCTCAAAATATTCAATCATCTTCTGGGAATTACGGCCCAAGGGACCGGAGTATATAACTTGCCCTCCTCTTTTCAAAAGTAGCAGCTGATCCAGTGAATTATCAGACAAAGTTCAGTTAGCAATATGGTATTTAATTGAAATTTGAAACAATAAATATTATATTGTTTTCTACCTCATCAAAAGCCTCAAAGATGTCGATACTGGGTTGATGAATCGTGCAGACAACAGTTCTACCTGTATCGACCGTGTTCCTCACAGTCCTCATAACAATGGCTGCAGCCCTTGCATCAAGTCCTGATGTCGGCTCGTCCATGAATATAATAGAAGGGTTAGCAACAAGTTCCACTGCAATAGTTAACCTTTTCCTTTGTTCGGTTGACAACCCTGTAATTCCTTGTAGCCCAACTATGACATCTTTAAGGTTGTTCAGTTCTACCAATTCCATCACTTCATCCACAAAAACCTATAAGCCAAAACGAAGTTTAGTTCTTTTGAATTTCCTAAAAAATTGACTAAAAGAGATTGATCAATGTTTGCTATTACCAATTTGTCCTCCTTGCTGACTTCGCTAGGCAGTCGAAGGAAGGCTGAGTAAATCAAGGATTCTCTCACAGTGACTTGCGGTGAATGGATGTCATCTTGTTCACAGTATCCAGAAATTCTTGCAAAGGTATTTTGTTTCTTAAGAAACCCAGATATTCTAATCTCACCATCGATGTAACCACTCGTCTTTCTTCCTGCCAAAACATCCATCAATGTTGTCTTCCCAGCTCCACTGACCCCCATTAGTGCCGTTAGAACACCGGGTCTAAACGCACCGGTTATTTCCCTAAGTAGTTGCAGTTTATCATCCTTAACTCCCTGTTCTTTCATTTCCTGTAAAGAGAATTTGAAAAGGGTTAGCGATCTATAAACTGATTACTTTAAGTACCTCTGTCAGTGTGCCACATTTACATTTTATGTGTAAGATTAACAAAGAAATGGACCGAGCTAGGAAGTTCACTTCAGTAATAATTCAACTAGCAACCAGTTCATCGGCCAGATGCTCAAATAGCAATTTGGCATTTAAAAATACTTACACCAGGCATGTCCACATAGTAATTCACATTGTTGAACGACATGGCTAATGGAATGAATGGAAGGACCATTCCTCGCTTTGGAGCTACTCCGATTGCAGCATCACGATCAAGAGATGATGAATTTCGACTTAAATTTTTGGAACTTGCTTGGCTGCTAAGTCTTTGAATTGCCATTTCCCTTGAATATTTTTTTGACAGTTGCCTTCCGGTTAGACATTTGTTCTTTGAATCATTGCAGACATCCTCTTCTTCAGATATTATTGCTTGTGGTTTTCCAATGGCTGTAAAATGAAACATGATATTGTGAATCATCAACACTTTCACTCACAAGTTCATAATTGTGTCGTTTTTTGATGTACTCACGATTAAGGTACATAAGTGATAACATATATAGCACGTTGAACATGACGATAAAGCCCAAAAGACCGACAACTCCAATCCAGTACCAATTTTCATCAGGAAAGACATTGAAGTTCTTGAGAACCGCTATTCCCAATCTTGTAGTATTGTCTGAGGCCTGCAGGGCCGGTACAAGTTATTTCATTGTTAAGTACAAAAATGTAAATCATGATTACATGTTAAAAAATATGTTTTCTAAGAAAGAGTGATTTACGAGTTTGTTCATCCATCGAGGAGCAAACATTTCATTCACAGCAATGGCATTGAAACCATAGGTCATGGGTGAGATCCAGTAACCCCAAACCCACCAGCTTGGTATTTGACCTGAGACATGTCAAGAAACATATATACTCAATTTATTTATGGCTTCAACTCAAGAAAGTTTCAAGTCCCTCTAGGGTTTAAAATGATTAACTGAATATATTCTTCTTTATATGCATTATAATTTTTAATATTTTTGGGATATACAATTTAAGCTCCAACTCAAACCTTTAGGAATAATGAAACCTCCAAGCAAGAACACGAGCAGAACCGTCAGAGCTCCGCCTGTGTTTGCGATAATCATAGTCCTACAAACTCCAGAAGAGAATCTAAAGATTCCAGCCGCCATTTGCTGGATCAAGAACACCAAGAGTAGTTGTTTGAAGAACCTGAAATAGAACATTACTTGCATGTATAGTAAGACCACGACAACGTTACTTCCCTTTTATGGTTACTGTTGTGTTAGCTCAATGAGGGCAAAAATGTCAGTTCACTTTTCGTGGAATTACTAGAAGAGAACCTAACTTTTTGAGGAGATTAAAAATGTTCGAAGTAAAGTTATATTCCGATTAATGTTCTGTAAAGTTATTTATGCACGTATTGCAGGCTACTTAATACGCGAAGTTACACCATGTAATTTAGTACCTGCTAGCTTCTGGTGCGAACCCGATAGAATAATAAGTCATGATCATCCAAACAATAGACTCCAGTACTGACACGGGGATCCCCAACAAGAAATTTGGAAGGGTATATGCCCAAGCTGGGTAGAAGAGAAGGTCTCTATGCTTGTAAAACACTGGGAGCCTCAATAAAGCCATGGAAAGCTCCGCAAACCCGTTGAACATGTTAATGATCATTGTGTATACAAGAGCCCCAACAAACACAGCTCCATCATCCTCATTCCTAGTGATGGAACACCAATTCAACATGAAACAAAGGATGTTTTTTTGTAAGAACAAACAAAAAAAATAGAAATTTATAACAGTTCATCTTTACCTGGTGTGCATCCTGGTTCGTATAAATACAGTTGATCCGATGATACCCACGAAGATAATTTGTACGGTCTTGAAGATTTGTATGGAAGCGTTCTTCTTCATGAGTAGCCACTCTCTGTCGAAGCATGCCCTAAGGATTTCCATCTTCGGTATCGAGTACTTGGTGAAAACGAGAGCAGCTCGGTGGCTACAACTCTTGTCGAACGATAACGAGAGATCGTTCTCCAATCTCATCCCCACGTGGAACCGCTTGAATTGTTCGACGAACTCGCTAACGGAGATGTAACGATAAGGCTTGGTCCGATCCGACCAGTACTGCTCCTGATCCTTCCTCGACGTTACCTGCCATTAAGTACGAAGATCAAGACAGTAGTCATGTCATGTCTGTGAAGATCGAAGATTATGTTTGGGTGGCGGGAAAAATATGAAAGAAAAAGAATCTGTGGACGGAGATTCATTTAAATAGTACCATCAATTTTTATTTACACCCCAGACAGACACTTCAGAAAAAACAAGGCCAATTCGTACCTCTTGTAAGAAATCTGCAGTTCCCTTCCTATCAGGACACCTGAATCCACAACTCTCAAAAAACTCAAGTATATGTTCCATTGGACCCTGGTATATAATCTGACCTTCAGATAAGAGAAAAACATCATCGAATAGATCAAATGTCTCAGGAGCGGGTTGAAGAAGTGACATCAATATCGTAGCATCAGTGAGGTGGGCGATCTGCTGTAGACATTTCACTATCTGGAATGTCGTGGAACTATCAAGACCTGTTGATATCTCATCCATGAACAAGGTCTTCAATGGTCCGACGAGCATCTCACCTTCATGAAGTAACAACTCAGTGTTACAAAATAACAATAACGGTATTGCAGTTGACAGAGATGATGTTAAGTAGATAAGAGAGAAACATTATGCTATGCATGGTTTCCTTTCAATCATCATTCCTTAGTTTAGGTAGGCTCATACAGAGTTGGTATGCGTCTAGACTCCAGGTCGAGCTTGTCGGATCAACCATGGCCAATACAACAATTGAAATCACAAGGGTTAGATCCCTCTTCAAGATGTTTGTATAATTAACATCTAATTACCCATGTCGCTCACCTAGTAAGTTGTGGATAAACTTACTTTTGCAATTGTAATTCCGATTGAAAGTTAACATAAATACATCAATTGCATTCGTGCTATTTAATTCTTCATTTATAAAAAAAATATCAGTTTTACATACAGTAGTATCTTTATCTTTTTATATATAAATATCATTAAAAAGTAGTCTAATTAGTTTACACTTCCGTAGATTCTAAATGTTTTAAGTTTGATGGTTCTATCCAAATGAAATATATATATTATACAAGTTTAGAATCACTACGGGAGAGTCATGATTTACCGGCCAACAATCACGGCTCAATGTATATTGAGCCGTGGTAAAGGCAAATGAATTAACTATCACGGCTCATTAGCATTTGAGCCGTGGTTACGCTAATTTACCGGCTCAATATACTGAGCTGGCCCATTTATCACGGCTCATTCCGGGCTTGAGCCGTGATTCTGTCATCGAAGGAACGGAAAAAAAAAATTATATATTCATCACGGCTCATTAATTTGAGCTGTGATAAATGATCTTTTTAAAAAAAAAAAAGAAATCCCATTTATCACGGCTCAAATGAATGAGCCGTGACAACCAAATAAGAGACAACAATTTTTCATCACATATTATTATCCCATTTTTTCACTTCAAATTTTTTTCAATTCCCGCCTCTGTCTTCTCCACCAATTCAAAACCTCAGAGACGCTAACTGACCGTCTCTCTCAGAGACACCAATTCAAATTCCCGCCCCTTCCCTCTCCATCGATTTCGTCTCTCTTTCACACAAACCCTAATTGACCGTAAAGTTCGTTTTGGGCACAGAAGAGAAAGGCAGAAACAAAACCTAGATTTACAGCACAGAGTTTCAGGCAATGCTTGATGGCCTCATCCAAGACGAATGCGGCGGAGAAGCGGAGGAGCTTGGCGACGCGGTAGCGGACAAGAAGCGTCGCCTCAGTTCCGGGCAAGTGAAGGTGTTGGAGAAGAACTTTGAGGTTGAGAGCAAGCTGGAGCCCGAGAGAAAGTCCCAGCTGGCGGTGGAGCTAGGGCTGCAACCGAGGCAAGTGGCCATCTGGTTCCAGAACCGCCGCGCACGGTTCAAGACGAAGCAGCTCGAGAGAGATGAAGTTGAAAATGAAGCTCGACTTCGACAACCTTGAGCAGGAGAACGAAGCTCTACTTGCAGAGGTGATGAAGTTGAAAATGAAGCTCAACTACTTGCAGAGGAGAACGAAGCAACGCCGTCCTCTACGCTGCAGCAGCCAAGGAAGAAGAAGAGTCTCCTGCTTCGGAATCTATGACCAATGCCATTACCATTAATGGCGTCGACAAAGAATTCGACTTCTTAATTAATTAATTAATTAATTTTTATTTTTTTAAAAAAATAAATAATTATCACGGCTCAACTGAAACGAGACGCGGAATTAATTATCGTGGCTCGTGTCAGTTGAGCCGTGACAATTGACGGCTCAACTGGATTTGAGCCGTGATAATGCTGCTGACTCGTCCTGTAACGACTCAAATCCAGTTGAGCCGTCACATTATAACGACTGGATATTCCAGCTGTTACAAATAGTATTTTTAGCCGGTGATGGTCTCCTCTCCCGTAGTGAATATAATAAGCATATAAACAAGAAATAAGCATATTCAACTCAAAAATTGAAATTAATAAAATATATTTTTTTATCTATATAGTATAATAGCTCCTAATTCTAATTAACATGAGATAAAATGCACACTATTTATCATATTCTCTAATATATTAGATGCAAAATTAATGGTTTTTTTGTTTCCCCACTAACCAAGGCAGGTTCATTTTAAGAATACAAAAAAATAGGAATGTTTTTTATTGCTATATATACTTTGTACTTATATAGGTATATGTTGCAAACTGGGCCCATGAGTTCTCCTGGCCTATAGGCTTTAATGAGTCAACCACACCACACACTATTATCCTGTTGGACCGGCAGTGTGGATGATCTGCCGAGCTAAACCGAACTGATAATGTGGTTTTATTAGCTCATACCCAATCAATTATAGGTTCTATAAATGAAGCTGTTAATGATATAATACCAATAGTAGGATTTTTTTTGTTGCTATTATTGTCGGTGTTTGGAAATAAAATATTATATATAATGGATTGTTAAAATGAGTCCAGCGTAACAAAATTCATAAATATTATCAAGATATTATTATGTCACCTGTTGTTACTCTTTTCTTCTGTCCGCCGGAAATACCTCTCTGCATTTCGTCCCCGATAATTGTGTCTCGACACATGTCCAATCCTAATATCTGATTCATATATAACATGTAGTAAATGCAGTATAAGATTCGTAATTAATTCAAATGAATCTGTATAATATATAAGACACTACTACTATTGGGATATTCTATATTTATATTTATTTGTCAAGTGCAAATAGGAGAAGAAAATGAAAATGTTGCCCACCAATCGAAAGAAGACAAATTTTCCCATTTACCCGACAATAACGTTTAATATAGGTTATATTATTTAAATTAGATATATAGTGGTCATATATGTGTATCTAGACAGAAGATAAGTGTTTCTACCAAAAAAAAAAAGACAGAAGATACGTGAGCAGAGAAGTTTGATCCCAACAACTTCCTGAAAAGTTAGTGCGATCTGCAAACTCGCATTTCTTCTTGAGTTGTTGTCAGTGAATCAAATAATCAATCATCCATCCAATCTATTTATTGGTGGAAAATTAGGCGGGTTAGAAAGCGACCCACCAACCCAAGGTTTAGTACTACGATCGAGTAAGTAAAACAAAAGTTTGCAATCTGCAGAGATCAGTAAAACTTGAATTTTACTGAAATATGTTTTAGAAGAGATTTGACATTTAACGAAATTGCAGAGAATATGGAAGTGAGAAAACTGTTTAGAACTAGACAGTTAAAATTTTTAATTTGTCCTTCACATATTTGATGTTTGTGGTAATTTTGTAAGCTCAATCTCTATTAGGTAATAAAAAAATTATATAGAAAAGGTGTAATTGGTTAATTTTAGCCTATACTGAAACCACGCCCATTGGACGAATATTAATGACTTGTTATGTTACTCATTTTATAAGGAAGTAAAAAAATATTAGATAAAGCATAACAACTCATTTAGAATAAATAAAAAAATAAGAAGTCAAATAGACCCAATATACTAATATATTTACTAATATTGTTATTTGCATCTTTCATATTGTTATTTGCACTTATACATTTGAACATGTTTAAATGCACTAACAAATAACTATTCATTATTTTTACCGTTAAAATGACAATTTTACATTTTTGTTCATCTTCATATCATCTTTAAAACACAATCCACCTTCAAAACATAAATTTGAGTTCAAAATTCAACTCAAAAATACGGATTTGAGTTTAAGTGCTACACAATAATGAAGATTTGGGTTGAACTCAAACTTTTGCGGTTCAAATTCAACTTAAATTTGCGTTTTGGGGTTGAATTCGAACCAAGAGAATGTAGATTTGAGTTTGAATTAAATTTCAAAATGCAATTTTGGATAGAATTCGAACCCAATTTTATATTTTTGAGTTGGATTTAGAGTTGAAATGATATGAAGAAAAAAAATGGTAAAATTATCATTTATGGATGGATAGTTAACGTTTGATACATTTAACAATTTTGTTTATAAGTTAAGGGTCTAGAACAACATTTTCAAACATACTACTGCATTTAACAACAAAAGTCAAACATCCATTTAGTCTATTTACCTTAAAAAAAATTAACATTCCATTTTTATTTAAATATAAATTCCACTGAAAAAAGATAATATTATATTGTTTTAATGTTGTCAATTTTAACGCTAAAATGAAAAGAACCTAAAATTGCAATTTCGATTTCAGAATCAAATTGACTGTAACAAACATAATTCATTCATGTACTGTCTATCTATATTTAATTATTTATTATAATACTCCAAGCAACTTCTTGGACCGATATATTTATATATATACGCATATTATATAAGAAGTTCTCGGATGACTCACCTTCAAAGTGTAGTCAGTAATAAGACTGCTCTTGAGTCCCTTCATTGACGTGGCCTAAATAGATAACTAAAAGAAATTAATAAAGCTTCCTAAACGTGCAAATAATATTGTCGCATTCATTTGTTTGGAAATTAAGCACCTTACCTTCATAAAAAGATCCACTTCTGGTTCCGGAGAAATTTCAGCATGTTTTTCTCTTCTTGCAAGCTCACTGAGGAGGTCTGAGAAAGTATATATAGATACACAATTATTATTTTCCCTCTTTAGATTTCGTAATTTCCTATGTTTGTTTATACGTACCGTATCGAGAACCAACCCCCTGGCACCTTGCTGAAAAATCTAGGGTTTCTTTAACTGTCATGGTTCCAATATGTACATCATTCTGGCTTATGTACGCTGATGTTTTCTGAGGAACAAACTGGTCGAGTGTGTGACCATTGTAAGTGATGTCTCCCTCAACCTACGCCATAGCAATGCAAGCGTAGAGTAGTTAAAGTAAATGATGATTCACATCCATAGATCAAAATTTGATAGTATAACATAACATATATACCTTTAGTGCAGGGTCCAACTTTCCAGCTAGAGACATCAATAAAGTTGTCTTTCCTGATGATGGGGGACCTAACAGAAGAGCCATCCTATGTATCATGGAGACAAGATGATCAATAATGTCCCACTTGTATTGACTTCTTCATCTTGTTTGTTTGAGAGAGTGAACAAAAGAGACAAAGTTAACTCACCGCCCTGGCTTGACAACCCCCGAGACATCTTTCAAAATGGTGATGTTTCTTCTTTCGGCCCATCGGTTCCCAAGTAGGCCGACAGCCGATTCCATGATGTTCCGAGCAGCGTTCAAGAGAGATGGTAATGCTCGACTTCCCACATAGCAATCCGCTTCAATAGTAAGACCTTCAAATCTTACCTCCACGGTGGGAAGCTGAATACCGACCCTAGATTCAATCCACACATCAGTACATTGTTGAAATTGCAGGTTGAAAAGACGACGATGTTCAACATATGGTCATCACGACTATTACATATGTATGTCACTTCTACAGATAATTGATTTAGTGAAACTGAAGAAGATAATTGGTTAATTTAGGGTTTAAACAATTACAATTACCTGTCCTGTAAAGTGAAGATAAAAAATTAATTATCATGTAACAGGAAAAAATATAAAAAAAAAAAAGGATCGTTTCTCCTTTTTCTAATTAATATGAGAAAGTCAGTTTTACTATTACTACAATAAATATTATTTTTTTAAATTAAAAAAAAAAACAATTTCCTCTAATTGGTAAGGAATTCATTGGAAAACAATAGAGATATAGAAATGAACAGGGTCCCTAAACTAAAGAGAGAATGAACTAGTTGTGTTACCAATTAAGACAACATCTAATGAATGGCAATTTCTTATTAGATCACAATGCTCTATATGGTACGATTTTGAATTAAACAGTGACAGACGATTAAAACATGGATTCGACTGAACACAGTAGGAACAAACAAATTTGGGTATGAATTTGGTGTTTGTGTAATATCATTTAAAGTATTTCAAGTGACAACTATTTTACGCTTTTTAATATATATATATATAAATTCTTAAATGTGAACCTTTATAGAAAGAGAGATTAAAACATTTAACGTTTTTTAATTAATTTAGTGTAAATTTTTTTGTTCAATGAATTTAGTGTAAATAACCTCTACAAATTTTCATTGGAATCCATTCAATATATAATGTATATTATTCTTTTTTATCTTCAAAAAGTAAAAACAAAAACAAAATCGACAGCAGTCTGCACGAATACGACATAACAAAATGACTTACTTGTCAATCCTGTTTCTGAACTTCTCCAAGAACTTCTGGTTGTCTTCCTCGGCAACCTTAAAGACCCTGTCGATGAACTCCCTTTTTTCATTGAAACCCAGTTTCATCACGTCTACCACCTTCCCTTTCGACGCTTTCTGCTTCTCTCCGCCGCCCTCCACAGACGACTGTATTATGCTCATCCTCAGCCTGTCGTACGTAGGCAACTTCTCTACGGCTGCCCATTTCAGTTCCTCCTCGTCCACCTCACTTCCCCGGCTACTCCTTCCCTGTGGACTCCCCAACCCGTCTACTTCCATGCTCCAACTTGCTCGATTCATCATATACGAGAGAGAGTGAGAGACGACTTATAAGTACGTAGTTGAAATGGGCTAATTTATATGATTTGGGTTGTTCATAGACATGTAGGAAAGGAAGAGGAGTGCTACAAACGAAAAAGACTTTTGGGTTATTATGATAGAAATTGGACGTAAACAAAGAGACGACAGAAGGGTAAATAATGGGTGGAAGATAATATAGCAATCTATTATTTCTTGGTGGTATCTTCGTGGGTAGAGTATATCGTCGTCCTAGCAATCAAGGTCAGGTAAAACTTACTCAAATATGGCCGGGTTAGTTTCATTTCGCTTATTTAAGACGCACGATTTAATTAATTTTTTAAATAATTTTATGTTTGTCAAATATTTTTTTTAATATATTTCAATAAAATTCATATTTTTGTGTTCCTCTTCCATAAATAAGTAAATAATGTGGAATATTTGTTACGTATAATTTTTGAAAATAAATATACGTTACCTGCATTAATGACAGTAATATCTAAAATATTTATAGTTACAGAAAATCACATTTATGACCTTTCTTCCCCCAGATTTGTTTCATTTGATTATTTTCTTACATAGTATTCCTTATTTTCCCTACTATTCCTTTTATACCTTAAATGTAGTTAAGTATGTAAATCTATTCTATATATATATATATATATATATATATATATTAATTTGACAACTTTTATAATTAAGACACCTAAGATTTTATTATGCTTAGTTGTCAAAAAGAATTTTTTCATTGGTTGATGAATACGTTTTGTAATAGTCGATGACGTGGATTCGTCATGTGGACCTCCATAAAACTCCTATATTTCTTTTGAAACTTTTAATCGATCCTCACGGTACGTCACAAATGATTTCTCATCCCGCATTTATTATATTCACTTTGTATCAAAATATTATTATTTATTGTCATACAAAATAATAATTTTTTCTCAATACTGTTTAATTTTATAACTAAATCAATTAAATAAAATTTCATTAATTAAATACTAAATATAAATAAAGTATTTCATTCTCATTAATTTATAAATATAAAAGTTTAAAAGTATGTATAATTATAATAAAAAAAAATTAAAATAGTTGAGAAGTGTTTTATAGATAAATACATATAAATATTGAACTAGCTCATAAAAATATACCATAAATAATAAACGTTATAAATTTTAAAAAGTAAGTTGAATAATATTAATTAAAGTTATATTAAAAATAAAAACACTTTCATTTTAAAAGTTTAGTTAATCTTAACAATATAATAATATAATTAAAAAGTAATTTGATTTATTTTTGCTTATTCATATAATAATTTAAACTTTATATTAAACTATAGGGTTAAATAGTAAATATCAAGTTGATGAATTTCCGAAGACTTTCCAACGAAAAATTGGACGGAGGTAACTATTTGCACATTCTTCAAAGTTGAGGTAACATGTTTTGAATTTTCAAAGTTCGGGTAGTTCGTTGCAAAATATCCAAAGTTCAGGTAGCTACTTGGTATTTACCCCTAAACTATAATATAACGACAATTTAAGTAATTTTTATAATTTGCGTAAAACGCGGATGAGTTATCTAGTATATACATATTCTTTATATGTATATTATGCTAATATTCATCCCTTTCTACTAGGGGTGAGCAGATTACCCATTTGGACCCGGAACCGACACTTTGGGTAGGTTCCGGGAAAAAAAATTAAGAACCTCTTTGTTCGGTTCCGGTTCTCCTATATGGGTACCCTAAAGGAACCGGAACCAAAACTGGTTCTCTCTCTATATATATTAAAACAAAATAATTTATTTAATATAAACCCTAATAAGCCATCAGAGAGTCTAACTAGGTTAAGCAACCTCCAATCTCCATTATTCAGTCATTAACGCAGCCTCCATCCAGTCAAGACTCAAAACTCCAGAGAATTCAGTAATTCACCCAAGGATCTTCCTCAAAACTACCATACCGACTTATCTTCCTCGATTCATCAAGGATCTCACCTCTGGTTAGCTTTTGCGGTCCCTTTCTCTCCTTCGTTTGTGTAATTTACTCGTCAACTGTCGGATACAGACCAATTCTTTCGACGCGATTGTTAGGGCGAAAGTGGAGGAGTGGCTCCGGTGATCTGGGCATTGAGTTACTCGTAGATCCTTAGATTGTGCGACGATTTGTTTAAAAGTTTACTTTTTTAGCTGCCATTCACTATTTTATATACAGTAGAGTGAATCGTGACCTACAACTTTAATTCGTTCACACTTCTGCCACCCTTTCCATACATTACGCTGATTCAATTCGTTATTTCTTCACACAGTTGCATATAGAAGAATTCCTGCTTCGTGGGTTTTCCTCTATGCAATTGTTTGTTAATTGATTCGCGGTCCTTTGGATTTCCAGAGATTCGACCACCACCTGCAATTCTGCCATGGATTCTTGCTTTGCTGCCTCGGGTGCCAAGCCGATTCTGTCAAAGTCGGCAAAATTTGGTCGCAATTTCGGATTCTTTGGAGAAGGAACTCGAGGAAGCCTCTGTCCGAGCGCTTGGAAAGATCAGGTGTCGATAAATCTAAAAGCAAATCAAGGGAAAGTCAAAAAGGGTCACTCTGGAGCTACTTTCGCTATCATCACCTCAAATAGCTCATCGGAGACTCTGGTATGTTACTGATCATATTCATTCGAAATCTCGATGCTTTGAACTGGATTCAATTTATTTATGGCTTTTACTACTTCATTTTATGTGAATATTGATACAAATAAGTAATGGTTCAATTTGGAATGTTTTCATTCATTCATTTGCGCCTTGATCATACTCGTATAGATCTCGATGTTTTTTATGTTGATCTCCATTGTTTCTACCGAGATTACCGTTAATTGTGAATCTTTGATCAAACTAACTTGAATTTGTTGTACTTTACTTGTGAAAAGGAGGAGGCTGTCAATTCCCCAATGTTCTATAGACAGCGAGCAGACCCAAAAAATGTGGCTTCTATCATACTGGGAGGAGGCCCTAGGACTCAGCTGTTCCCCTTAATCAATGGCAATTAGTGACTTATTTACTTCATTTTGGTTATATATCACATAGTAATATAGTATTAACGATTGTCTATTAACATTTTTTTTCATAGATCTTAGTGGAATTATGGACGTGGAAAATATTGGTACATGAAGAAATACGTTTTGTGTTTGGAATTGTGTGTTTTGTTACATTATTATGAGTCAATGTAGTGATTTGGAAATGTGGTTTGGACTGTAATTTGGAATTGTATATTTGTGAACTATTTGGTTTATACTTTAATTTAGAATTGTATGAGTTTTAGAACTGAAATGGATTGTGTAATTGGTATTAAACTGGATTTGGAACTGAATCGGAATCGGAACAGTCTGGAACTGAACCGGACCCTGTAACCGAACTAGTACAGATTCGAAACCGAACTGGAACCGAATCGGAACCGAGGATGCGAAGCAACCGGTTCCTAATAGGGTACCCGGAACCGTTTGTACAAACAGGTTCTGGGTAGGTTCCGGTTCCAAATTAAACGGGTAGGTTCCCGTTCCAAAATTTAATACCCAGTTTTAAACTGGGTAGGTTCCGGGAATTCCTAAATTTACAGGGTACCCGGAACCGCTCACCCCTACTTTCTACTTCTATTAGTTGTTGGTGATTCATCAATCTCTCTTCTTTTTCTTCAAACTAAACTCAGAAATCTCTATTTGAGTTCAAATTTGTTGTGAAGAATAAGAATTATTTTTGACATTTCATAAAGAAATGATCCTTAATTACTGTAATACATATATAGAGTTAAATACCCAGTAGCTACCTGAACTTTGGACATTTTGCTACGAGCTACCCGAACTTTGAAAATTCAAAACGGGCTACCTCAACTTTGAAGAAGGTGCAAATAGCTATCTCCGTCCAATTTCCGACGACTTTTCAACGACTTTCCGACGGATCTCCGACGACAATTGACGGAAAATTGGACGGAGGTAGCTATTTGCACATTTTTCAAAATTGAGGTAGCCCGTTTTGAATTTTCAAAGTTCAGATAGCTTGTTGCAAAACGTTTAAAGTTCAGGTAGCTACTTGGTATTTAACCTATATATATATATATATATTATCAAATATAAGTGACTAAATAATATAAATTTAATCTCAATACATATATAACCAAATATAAATGACTAAATAAATAATTAACCCTTCACTATTATTATTTTAGACAATTGTTTAGGCCTAAAAAGTAAAAAGGATAGCCCCGCACCACACATGTCGACGAATCTCACTTTTATCATTCCTTTTTTCTTTTCTTCATGTTATTCATTTATTCCCTACTTTTTTGTTTCGTTTTATTGGATAGCTATTGCCTATTTATATGTTTTCTATATCCATTTGAATTTTGTTTGTTTCTTTGTATTTGTTTGTAGTGCCGTATATCATCATTTTCAAGACAGCTCATTTACCATATCTGATTTATTTTCGATTACTTAAATATACTGTTAATAGACTTGCATATAGTAATACAATCTAAATAAGTAATTTTTTTAAATCAAATTATCGCTTTACTTTAAGAAATAAATCGTCGTGACTTTTGGTCACGGGTGTTCGTACATCATATCATTAGCTACTAAACATACAAATGGTAGTGGTGGTCGTTCGACCCAATCATTAAGACACACTCCCAATCTCGCTTACTTTGCTATTCAATTCGCACATTCATTGCTCGTCCTTGGAATAGCTTGCCATTGCACTTCCTCAATTTGCCTCGCTAGTGCTTGGATATTTAGTATTATGGTTGACAACCTCCAATGTTTCGTCCCCTCCATGTGTTGTTGGTGAACCGTTTGTGAGTCCGTCTCCATGATGATGCTTTGTCATCCCGCTTGAATCGCTAGTCGTACTCCTTCATGTATAGCCATGGCTTCCATCGATTCTATGTCATCGTGTCTCCGGTTCATCCCGCCCACTATCTTCCCGTCCTTGTCTCGTGCCACCACCCCTATTCCGGCTCTTCGCGTTTCCTTGCACCATGAGGCATCACAATTTATCTTGATCGTATTGCCCGTTGGTGGTTGCCATTGTTGGGTTGGTCTATCTTCTTGCGTGTGGGGTGGTTGATTTGTTCGGTTGACCCCTAGTTGTTCCTCATAAGTTTGCTTGATTTCCCTTACCACGACTCTCGGATTTGGTTGATTCGCTTCAAAGGCTGTCGTGCATCTTGCCTTCCATATGTGCCAACACGTGAGTAGGGTTTGAGCCCACCTCTTGTCGGTCATGCGCCTCCTCCATGCAGCTCCCCCATCCTTCTCTCGAGCCATTCCACCATGTCGAGCTCGCCATTCCACCATGTCGAGCTCAATTGGTCGGTCCATTTGTATCCCAAGGATGCCAAGCCAAACCTGTTCCGTCCATCCACACTCCAAGATCATGTGCTCCCGTGTCTCGACTTCACCGCATATGGGGCAGTTCAGGGTAACATTCACCCCCTACGTACCATATTCGCTTTGACGGCTATGGCATTTGTTGCTAGATGCCAAGCGAAGTTCTTGACCTTTGATATCACCTTAGCTTTCCAAATTTCTTTCCAAAATGTGCCGAGATGTGTTGGGTTCGGCCTTGGTCGTTGCTCAGTCCTTTCCCATACTTTGTGGTAGACCGAACGAACTTGTGGGTTTCCATCCCTTGTATGTGGCCATGTGTACCAACCTTTAACCCCATCGGTCGGTAGTGGTGTATTGATTATATGGGCTGCATCTTCTTAATCTACTATGCTCCTCACAAGGGTCTCATTCCATGTGCCATTCGGGTGAATGAGGTCGTTTACTCGTAGATTCCCCCCGTGTTCCACCGTTATATCCCTATTCACCCTTTTGCTCTCCTTGGTGTATATCCATGGATCCTCAAAGACTCGGATATGCTCTCCCGTGCCGATCATCCACATGCCTTCATGCTTCATTACGTCTCGACCATGTATGATACTACTCCATCCCCATGAGGCTCGACCTCCCTTTTTCGCCTCAAGTAAAGAACACCGTGGGAAATACAATCCCTTAAGTACTTGTGCACATATCGTATTGGGTTCGGTCATGATTCGACCTGCCATTTTTGTTAGGAGTGCCGTGTTGAAATTTTGGAGTTCCCAGAATCCTAGTCCCCTAACATCTTTTGACTTTGTTAGAACCTCCCATCTCCGCCAGTGTGTTCTCTTTCCCTCCGGTGTTTGCCCCCACCAAAAGTCCGCTATGAGAGCATCAATTTCCGAGCACCATGTCTTTGGTAGGCGAAAGACACTCATTGCGTATGTGGGGATCGCGGTAATGATCGCCTTAATTAGTACTTCCTTCACCGCTTGGTTCAATGTTTTCGTCCTCCATCCTTCCAACTTGTCCCTGATTTTTGACTTCATTGATCCCAATGCCTCCCTCTTTGACCTTCCCCAGACCGATGGTAAGCCTATGTACTTTCATGGGTCGCCCGTGCTCTTTATGTGTAATGCATCTTCCACCTCTTTCTTCTCATTCGGTCCAGCCCCTTTGTTGAAATATAGGGTCGATTTGTCTCTATTTATCCGTTGGCCCGATACCTGATAGTAAGAATCCAGGATGCTCCAAAGTCCGCTAGCATTTTCTGGTGATCCTTTTATGAAAAACAGGGAGTCATATGCAAAAAACAAATAGTGGAGCTCCGGTCTCCTTAGGATGATCCCCTGTATGATTCTTTCCCTGGCTGCCCCTTCCATTCTTCGTTATAGGACATCCGCTAATAGAATGAAAAGTTATGGTGATAGGGGATCACCTTGTCGGATACCTCGCGTTGGTGATATGGCATGTGTTCGTTCCCCATTGACCACCACTTGGTAGGTGGTTGTTGATATGCATTCTCTTATCCACCCCAACCATTGTTTTGCAAAGCCTCGCTTCCTTAGTGTGGTGATTAGGAAGTCTCACTCCACTCTATCATACGCCTTTTGCATGTCAATCTTCAGTGCGCATTCCACCTTGTTTTCACTGAGGTTCACGTTCAGGTGGTGAAATATTTCGTGGGCTACCATGATGTTATCCTGTATGTGTCTACCTGATACAAATGCACTCTGGAAAGGAGTGATAAGCTCTGATAGATAAATGTTTAATCGGTTCACCAGCACTTTTGATATGATTTTATACAAAAAGTTGCAACAACTTATTGGCCTAAAATCAGTGGGTCTCATCGAGTTTGGTACTTTTGGGATCAGCACTATATCAGTATTATTTAGGGGTTTTAGAAGGGTACCTGTTCTGAAGAAATCCTTGACCGCGGTGATGACGTCTGCCCCCACGATGTTCTAGTTCCTTTGGTAAACCGAACCCGGGAACCCGTTCGGACTCGGCGCACGTGACCCGCCTAGTTGGTATGTAGCCGACCTTATATCTATGTCTGTTACCTCCCGTGTCAAGTTTGCATTCATCTAAGGTGTAATTTGATTTGGGATATGCCTAAGGAACTCATCTCCCGGTTTGGTTTGCTCCGCGGTGAATATGTCTCCAAAATATCGGTGGAGCTCATTGACTATCCTCCCTTCATCATCTATCTACTCCCTATTTGTGCCCCTTAGTCTACATATTTGATTGTGTCTCTTCCTTGCTATCGTGGTATGGTGGAAGAAGGTAGTATTACGGTCTCCGTCCCTAAGCCATTTGACCCTCGAGCGTTGTTTCCAATAAGTCTCCTCCCTCGTCCAAAGCCTTTGTAGTTTGCCTTTCAACCGTTTCTCTTCTTGGATCACATCATCATTTTTTCCCCCTGCATGGTTCTTCTTAGTGCTTACTTTCTTTTTGCGATCTCGTGCATTTTGTGGCTGAAACATCCCTTGCTCCATTTCGTGAGTTTCAATCGGCACTTGTGTAGTTTTTTATACACTCTTTGAATTTCTCTCCCCATTGTTGGTCTATCCCATGCTTCTTTGATTACCTCCTTGCATTCCGGGTTTTCGAGCCACATTGCTTCGAACTTAAACCGCCTTCTTGCCCTTTTCCGCGGTTGCTTGAGTTGGATCACCATTGGTGCATGGTCCAACCCAATGGCTAGTTCTTTAATGCATCTCCCTTGTTGGTGCCGTGTTCCCAATCCGTGTTTATCAATACATGGTCTAGGTGTTCACTTATCCTTTCCGCTCCACTTCGGTTATTACACCATGTGAAGGTGTTCCCATTTGCTCTCAAATCCTCCATTCCTAGGTCCTCGATCAATGATTTGAATTCATCCATTTGCCGTTGGGACTTCCTCCTTCCACATTGTTTTTCATGAGGGTGGCATATGATATTGAAGTCCCCTAAGATCATCCATCCTCCCCGTCTTCCCCTACCCATTGCTCGTAGGAGATTTCAGTTTTGTGTCCGATCTCGTGCCTCCGTACTCACGTGTACCCATTTCACAAATATTGGATCTGCATGGCTATCCATGGATACCTCACAATCCATGCAATTCGGATCGACATACAACACTGAAATCCATGTGTCCGTCTTCCACCACAAAGCTAGCCCCCCAAACGTACCATTCGGGCTAACATAGTGTGTATTGTCCATCCCCATCCTTGTTAGTATCCTCTCGCAGTAGGCATCCCCATTCTTTGTTTCCATTAAGAATATGATGTTTGGGAGATAACTTTTGTTGAGGTCTTGTAGGTGTTGAATTGTCAAGGCAGACCCCAAACCCTGACAATTCCATGAAATGACACTCATTGATCACCCGTGGCTGTTTCGGGACAACCACCAGAACCCTTTGTTTGTTCCTTTCCTTCTTCCTGCGCCCATGTATCCTTCGACTTATTCATTGTTTGTTTCTTGCGGTTTAGGTTGGACATGCATGCTCTTCGCCTCGGGCTTTTACGAACCCTTGACTCCCTTTCTTCGGTCCCCTCTATAGGTGCCCTTCGCCTCTTCGGCCCAGGTTGATCCTCCATGTCCTCCCTGGTCTGTTTTAGTGTCATCTTGTCTAGGTATAGGCTCAATCTGGAGGTATGGTTTCGTGTCATGGGGTTAGGTGAGGTGGGGGGGTGGGTGTATCATGTGGGTTCTTCACAATGTAGGTTTGGATTGATATGATGAGCTCGGTCGGGTAGGGTTGGGTATTGTCGGTCGGATGATGTTGGGTTGGGTTATCGGGTAGGTATGTGATCAAGGGCTGTTTTGGTTCTGTGGGGTAGTCTGTGGGCTGCGGTTGGGGGTTCTCAACTATGTGGGTTTGGGTGGTGGTAGTAGTGAAAGTCGGGTTGGGTTGGTATGTTGTGTTGTCGGGTGGGTGGGTGATCATTGGTTGGGTGGGTTCAATGTGTAGTTTGGTTAAAGGTGGAATTGGTCTCATTCGGTTCGGCTTGGGTGAAACCCAATCAGGTAGTGGTACTAGTATCAATCCAGATGATGGTGGTTGGGGGGCTCGGTTTTGGGTACTATGGATGGTTCTTCATACGGTGGTTCGGTTTGCCCTTGGCTTGGGGCTAGGTATGCTTCAGTCTCAATGGGTTCGATGTCCATGGTTTCTCTTGGTTGGTTTGTGTTTGGCTCTTCCCCTTCCATGTTCATGCTGTGGGGGTCCCCTAGATGCCCACGAGTCTGTGCCTCGTTCCGGGTCCTTCCCCTCGCCTCAGCCATAATATCAAACCACAATATCCTTCCACCATGTATTTGTTGTGATCCATACCCTTCATCCCCTCCCACGGTTTGCCTCGCCATGACTTGTTTTGGTCTCACGCCAACAAGCCACGGTCCATACATTGGTACGCTCTGATCGTGCTCCGCCATTTGTACCTCTGTTTTGCATGCTTGAGTTGTGTGGCCCATCATGCCACACCCATAGCAGTGATCAGATAATCACTCATATTTAGCATATGCCCGTTTTCCCCCTCCTCGGGAGTTTTTCCACCAAAACTCCACCATCAAGAGTTTTCCCCCTCCACTTCCACACGTATCCTCATATAGCTTCCCCCGATCCTCCCTACATGCTTTTCTATGTCTAGGCATTTTTCTATCATATTCTCGATCTTCCAGGCATGTGCATCACTAAATTTCTCCAAACCTAGATCATGCACTTGTATCCAGAAGATTACCTTTTGGAAATCCACCTCCTTCATGCCCACACTCGAGTCCCATCGCTTAATGTTCAAAATATGTCCATTTACTGACCACGGTGATCGGTTTAGAATCTGGTCCGCATCTTATTGTTGTTCAAGATCGAACAACAAGATTCCCTCCTCCAATTACGAGATAGAGACTTTCCCATATCGTTCCCATGCTGACCTAAGAACCCCACTGATCGTGTTCTGCTTGATAGGCTTTTGCGAGAGTACCTTCCCGACATACCATGCCTCATTTTGGACTTGCTGGTCTGAATCAAGGTCGAGGACGTGTCCCCCGAGTCTGTTTGACCCGCCATAACTGGAACCGATATGCATCTTCTTCGTGGGTTCAACGCCTTCACCTCGGGTGGCAGCTCCCTACAAGAACATGAAAAGCAAAGGGTGATCAAATGATGCAAGGTATGTAATTCAGGCTTCGGAGTTCCAATATGTGCGGTTCTGTCGTTGGTAGCATTTTGGCTGGCATGTGCTGCAGCTTCGTGGCCGATGGGTTCTTGGCTCCTCCTCGCAGTGTGATGTTGGGACCACCTGCGCCACTTGGTTTGGAGTCGAGCTGGTTTAGACGCCGCTGGTTGAGTCGCCGGCGCGACGCAAGAATCAATCGAAACTGCGCCGAGCTGCGGTGTGTGTTGTTCGTTCCTTCAACAGTTTTTCTTTGAATGGGGATATCTAATCAGCAGCAGTGTCCTTTGTTGATTGGTTAATTACTGATTGTCAATAAATGCAAAGGGGTGAAGACAACCAGTTGGATCGAGCAGACGCTGTCACGAGGGTAACCCTAGATTCACGGGAGTTTCTTCGAACAGGGAGGGAGACACGCGTGAGCTCATCGCGTAGAGAATTACTTTAAAAATAAGTGATTTCTTAGTAGAGTTCTTAATGTTTTTTATTTTCTAATGTAAAAGTCAATCTAAATGAGATATGTCAATTGTATTATTCTAGTTTATAAGTGGCATGTCATTGTAACGTATTTAAAAAAACTTAGGGTTAAGTATCAAATTGTTGGCTGAACTTTGAGTGTCTGAATAATTTGTTAACTAAACTTTTTTTTTTTAAGAAATTACTAGCTAACTTTATTTTAAATTGCAATTTGTTAGCTTTGTATAATTTACTATTAAATTATAACAAAAACTTGAATATTGTTTAGAGTAAAATATCACATTGCCCCCTAATGTTTGACTACATTTTGAGTTTCTCCCTCAAAGTATAAATCGTAAAACAAATCCTCATGTTTGGCTAAAGTGAAAATTTGTCCCAAGTGTCAACTTTTCCATTCAACTTTCACATAAATTTTTTTTAAAATTGCAAAAACAATAGAAACTTTCAAAAATGTACAATTTAACCCTTTCAAACTTTTTGAAAAGTTACATCTGAGTCTCAATTGGTCTTGGGCTCGATTGAGCCTCAATCGAGGTAGTTTTGGTTTGGATCTTGACTCAGACTTGGTCGCCCGCCCATGGAGTGTCAGACTGGGTCAAGACCCAGACATGCGCCCTAATAGAATCGGGATTCTATTGTAACATGTAAAAACGTTTGAAAGGGTTGAATTATTACATTTTTGAAAATTTCTATTATTTTTGCAATTTTCAAGCTTATTCTGTTAAAATTGGATGGAAAAGTTGACGGTTGAGGCAAACTTGCACTTTGGCCAAACATAACTTTTAAGGGGGGAACTCAATATTTGACTAAAAATAAGGGTGTAATGTCGTATTTTACCATATTATTTATTATCTTACTTTATTTTTTGTGTAACTTATTAACTGAACTTCTAAGAAGTTTACAATTTACTAGTTGAACTTTGTGAGTATGGACAATTTGCTAGTTGAACTTTGGAATAATTTACAATTTACTACTTGACATGTGACAATAACATAAAAGTTAGATGAAACTAACAAATTACAACTTTATATAAACTTAGCTAGAAATTCAAATTGTACATTTACATACCTACAAAGTTCAACTCCAAATAAATACTTAACTCCAAAATTTGAAGTTTTTAATTCAATCTCACCCGACTTACAAGACTTCAATGATCTTATCTTCTTCCACATGTACAGATGGTAAAAAAAAATTAGTGGTTGAGAAATTGGTGGGAATGAGTGATGCTCATGCCCCCGGGTTCCCCATCCCCGATGATGCGGATTCTGAAAATCCTCACCCCGTGTGTCTTCCTAAGGCGGGCGAGGAGGTCATATTCCGACTTCAAATTGATGCAGGGCTAAGGTTCCCCTTTTGCACGCCTTTGGCCGAAATGTGCGCCATTATGGCATTCCTCCCAGTGCCATCCGCACGTGGGTGGGTTTCATAGTGTTGTGTCACTGCCGTGGGTGGTCGTATTATTTAACTATTTTTCGTTTCTTTTTACCGTCTCGATTCAAATCATCTAGGGGTTTTCTTTTTTATGACCCGAGTGCTTTCTCCTTTCAAAGACTGGTGTTGGGACAGCTCTCACCCTTTAGTGACCAAATTTAGGACAATAAATTTCAATTTGAAAAACACATGTTTCTTATTCAAAGGAGGCATCCCTAGGTGTCTGGTGTCGACGAAGGCGAGCAAAGATCATTGCCCAGGCTTCGAGCAACTGTCCTCGACTAACATGGAAGCCTTGACGACCATTTACTTGGACCGTCAGTCGAGCAGAGCCCAAACCATTTCAAAGGAAACCAGTGAGTCCGATTTAGAGAAAGCTGACGTTTCCCTTGTAGAGTGTTGCATCCTACCATTAGTCCTAGGAATAATCTAGTGTTTTTTCATTTTTTAAAATAGAGATTTTGCCTAGATTGCTCATGTCTTAGGTAACCCGTAGAAAAAGGTGCCCAAAGAGAAGAAAGGGAAGGAGCCATAAAGCGACACTCTTGAAGGCTCAAGGAAGCGCAAGAGGCCATACTCTTCTAGGCGAGAGAAGAAGGTAAAACCGGTTGAGGAATCACTCAATCCACTCAAAGCCCCAACCGAACTCTTCAACGACAATACAAACGAGTTTGTCGCCGCCTGTAAAGGTTCGGTTCCTAAATTATTCTCAATTAATAATAGGAATAACGGTTTTTTTTTCGCTAAGAAGTAGGGTCCCCAAATTTTGGTCCATGGCGGCATCAAGTGGACCTACACCGAGTATTAGAATGGCGTCATTAAAAAATGACTGTTTAACCCTTCCTATGATCCGGCAGGAGCGACACCTTCAGGATCTTCAGGGCACTAGGCACAAACTCCAGCTTAGACTACTGGTGTCGGGTTAAGGTTGACGCCTTCCAGGGAGGTGATAGTACTGGACGACCGTCCGACGACACCCAAATCTCTACCCTTGGTGGCATGCACCTCCTAACCCATTGTGGTGTGCACGGAGGAGGAACGTTTCCCCCTTTACGTGGGGCCTCATTTTGACCTTCGCCATGACTTTCTGGAGGCTAGAGGCGGCGCAGAGCCTTATCGGCCTTGGGAACCTTGTTCTAAGCTGAAAGGTGTCCACCTAGTCGAGGGGAATTCAAGCCTTGACCCTAACCTAGGTCTCCACTTGCTGACTGGCGTTTGCACACTTGCGGGCCAGGTGCCTGTGAGCGTAGAGCGCGACGATCTAGAAATCCGCCTTTCTTTCATCATGAGTCAGGTATCTGCCTTTCACTTTTATACTCGGTTATGCCTTAGAACTTTTCTGTACTTAGAAATTTTTCTAACAATTTGTCTTTCCAGGTTATTCTTGCACAGCTCAAGATAGGTGCCACCATCATCGGCTTGGCGGAGGAAAGGGAGGCCAACAACTCTAAGCTTCAAAAGGTGCAAGCCTTGGAGTTGGAGTTGGAGCGCAAAGATCGCCACCAACTTGCAGGAGGCACAAAAAAGGGAGGGCTCCCTCGCCATAGTGGTAGAGAAATTTCAAAGGGAAGTTGCCAAGCTCCAAGGAGAGGCGTCGACTTCCCAGCAGACAATCGTGAAGGCGAAAATGGAGGTAGCGCGAGCCACAGAGAAAGTGGCGCGATCAACGAAGAAGGCAGAACTCCTTAGAACCAAGCTTCCCAAGAGGTTGGAGGAGAGCGCCACAGGGGCTATCAAGACCTTTCGAACCAGCGAGGAGTTTAGACTCGCTGCGGGAGAATGGAATCGCAAAGTGTTAATCTTGATCTTCAAGAAAGCCTCCCGGGATGTTCAGTGCGTCGACACCAATTTCCTTCTGGATCAGTTTCCCTTTTCAAAGGATTACCTCGCCTTGAAGGACAGAGAAGCTGAAGAGGTGAAGGTGACCGAAGAAGAGGAGTCAGAGGGTGAGATCGATTCATATAGAGGATCCGCCTCTGCTCATGGAACACCTCCTACCTCTCCTTCCAAAGAAGCCTCCTCCACGACGCCCGCTCCCGAGCCCCAGGACAATCCGCCAGTGCTGCCCTCTCCTCCCAAGGATTCAACAACACCTTCTTCATAGATGCTTTTAGCCTTTATCTTTTTAGCCTTAACTATTTTCACTTGTAAGGTCTTAGTTTTTTTTTTTTCCAGTTTGCATTTGTTAAGACTTAGTTATTTGTGGCGCATTTGGCGGTCATAATATATCAGTACTTAGTTTATATTTCTCCAAGTTTATTCATTAGCGGTCGTTTATTTCTGTAATTTCAACACTTAATCTTTGTTTTGCTAAGTACTTATCCTTTCTTCAATAGCGACGTCGGTTCCATCCGTCAATGTGACAGTTCTTGATACTTCACTTTATTTTGACTAAGCATGGCGGCGCCTTACGAATAGCATGAATATGATGGTTTCCAATACTTCATTGAAGTAATAGTACCGCCCATTAGCTATTTCTTCCATACTTAGCTTTTTCAGAGCCAATGGAATATTAGGGATGCACAATTAAGCCATAACTTCACGTTGAACCATAACCCCTTTATAACTTAATTATGAAGGATACACTTTGCGTTCCTATCATCTGATCGCTTTTGAACCACATAATCAAATTTAAGAATTTGCCAACAAGTGTTTATTTCACCACGCCTTCAATGTTTATTAAACATGCCTTGGCAAAATTACAAAGTACTGAAAATTCCTAAGCTTTATACGTATGATTTTTAAGCATAATTGTTTTTTCAAATGCTTCGCATTGATGGTGTTCTTCAATACTCTTCATTCTTAATCCTCAAGGATATACACATTAGGATGGGGAATGGTGACGACCTTATAAGATCCTTCCCATTTAGGAGATAGCTTATTTATTCAGTCTTGTTGCGCAATTTCACGTCTTCTCCATTCTCTCTCCCCCACGAAAAATTGGTGAGAAGATAATCACCTATTATAATATCTTGTCGTTGCGAGGAGCATCCTGCCTTAGGTTTATTCCGAGGCCCATCTCTTTTCATCCATCAAATCCAATTCAAGACGTCTTTGATCATCATTAGTCGTCGCCTCGAAATGCTTTACCCTATGGGACACCACTGTTATTTCTATTGTGCTACGCTTCAGAACCATATACCAAGCTGAAGGGTGTTTCATCAGTCGCTGTTTTAGGTGTCGTTCGAAGCGCCCAAAACACATTTTTAATTCTTCTGTTCATTTTCCTCCCAGGGCGTCGAGTCACTGTTTCAAGCCATTCAACACCGTTTTATTCACCGCTTCTACCTGTCCAGTTACCTGCGCATGTTTGACTGAAGCACATCGATGCTCAATTGTTAACTCTTCGTAAAACCATTTCAGTTCCTTCCCAGTGAATTGTGGACCATTGTCACTGTTTAGAACGCTTGGAATTTCATATCTAGAAATGATCGTAAACTTAAGAAATTTGATGACTTAAAATTCTGTAGTGGACGCTAACGGCTTCGCTTCAATCGATTTAGAAAAATAGTCAATCGCCACTATGATATACGTGTGTTGTTTAGACCTTGGTAATGAGCCCACCAAATCAGTAAAAGCCACATTGCGCCTATACTAGTCAGCTCAACTGGGGGGGGGGGGGGGGCACTATCTTTGGGCTAAACCTTTGGCATGACTCACACTTCATCACGGAAATCGCTGCCTCTTGGTTCATTGCAGGCCAATAATACCCTTGTTTAAGAATGTTTCGCATAATGGACCTTGACCCTTCATGAAAGACCGCATATCCTTCATGTACTTCCCTTAAAATGGTAGTCATCTCTATATGAGCGACGCATCTGAGGTAGGGCGTAGAAAATCCCCGTTTATAAATCATTCCATCTATTATCTTGTAACTTGGGGCCAAACAAACTATCTTGTTAGGGTTGACCTCATCGTGAGGATGTTCCCTCGATTCCAAATAAGCTTGGATAGGCGCCGCCCAATCTACTGCTGTATTAATATTTGCGCATGTCATACTTGCCTCTTCATGGATGACCTCTATGAAATGCACTTGTATGGGCATCGCTTGTCAAAAATATTTGCTTGGGGCATCCACTTCTTGATTCGACTCACGTGGGATAGTTTCTATTTGGAATCTTTTGAACCCTTCAACTAATGCCTTAGCCTATTTCCAATATACCTTTATCGTCTCCCATTTCGCTGTATATTTGCATTTAACTTGGTTTACGAGCAATTGAGAATCGTAGTAAACATGCAGTGAAGTGACGCTTAATAGCTTTGCCAATCGTAAATCAGTTACTAACGCTTCGTATTCTGCCTCATTGTTTGTTTCCTTGAAGGTGAGTATTAGGGCGTTTCTCAATGGGGCGCCACCATCAGGTGAGTTCAGTATTAACCCTGCCAGCTAATGACAAGCCATACGTGTGAAGCGTCAAAGGCTTCTCTTCTTTTTCTTTTCCTCCGGCGACACTTTTTGAGGACAGGTTGACTCAACAATGAAGTCTGTCAACACTTGTCCCTTGATTGCAGTTCTAGGGGCGAATTTAATTCGAAACTCACTTAATTCGATGACCCATTTGATCATTCTTCATGAGGTGCCAGTTTTTTGCAAGAACTGCTTTAGTGGTTGGTTTGTTAGAACTGTGATTTCATGTTCATGAAAGTAAGGGCGAAGCTTCCTAACCGATATCACCAACGTAAAAATATTATGTTCAACCTCTATGTAATTCATTTAAGCTTTGGTGAGAAATTTTGATACATAATATACGGGCACTTGACCCATGTCTACTTCCTTAACCAAGACTAAGCTTACAACTACTGAACTGATACTCAAATACAAGGAAAATGCGTCGCCTTTAGACGAATTTGCCTATGGTGTGAGCTTCCTAATGTGCTACTTTAAGTCCTGGAACACCTTTTTGAACTCAGGCGTCCACTTAAAATTCTTGTTGGCCCTTAACACTTGGAAAAGCAAAAGTGACTTGTCCCCCCGCCTTTGCTAAAAAATAGTTGAGCACTGCTAGCCTTCCGTTTAAGCTCTACAATTCCTTGTGGCAAGTTGGGATTTTCATTCATTCAATCACCTCCAGCTTCTTTGGGTTGATCTCTATGCCTCTCTAGCTAACCATATAGCCCATAAATTTCTCAGACTAAACGCCAAAGGCACATTTAGCTGGATTCAAGCTCACTTATTGAAAACGCATCCTTTCAAAAATCTTCCTCAAGTCTTCAACATGATTGGCGCTCTTGATTGAATGCACCAACAAGTCATCAACATACGTCTCCATGGTGTCACCAATCATTTCAGCAAACAACTTGTTGATTATCCTTTGGTAGGTGGCGGCAACATTTATCAATCCAAACGACATTACTGTGTATTGATAAATATCACTATCGACATAGAAAGCTGTATGTTGAGTGTCACCCTTAACCATCTGTATCTGGTTGTACCCAGAGTTAGGGGTGATAAAAAAGACTAGTTGGACTGAATTTCCGACAAGACCGGCCTGACTAGGACCGAAACAGAATAAAACTGAGACCAAGCGAACGAGTTTTTTTCTTCAAGGTCGGTCTCAGTCTCGAGTTTTTTCTCGAAAGCTCGATTAGGACCGGCCCATACCGAATTTAATCAGCAAACCCTAAAAAAATTAATCAATTCTCCAGCAGACTAGCACGCGTTTCACTCAATCTTCACTCTTCAGTTTCACTCCAGCTCCAGGAAGCCTTCTAGAACTCTTGTCTTCAGTTCACTCCAGCAGCTCCATGACTCGTCAGTCTTGTCTTTCCACGACTCGTCGGTCTCGTCGGTGTTGCAGCTCTATGACTTGTCGTCTCTCCAAGACTCGTTGGCCTCGTTTCTCCACAACTCCAGATGATCGATTTTGTCGGTCTCGTCTTTCAATCCCCATCCTCTTCCTCATCCATCGAATGTTTGATTCGACCTTCGTTTCTTGATAATCGATCGATTATCTGTTGATTGAGCTCAATTGTTTAGGTATGGCCTGCTTTGATTTTTTCTTTATTGTCCGATTTGTTTATCGTCCGATCTTATTTGCCTATTTGTTATTGCCTTTACAATTTATCTTACTTGTTGATTGAAGAACCGGTAGTCTGGTATGTCAGAGTTGATTGGAAAATTTATGGTAGTATGATATTTTGTGGATAACACTGATTATGTGTTCCTATGAGCTATAAGATAGAGTTTGACAGATTTACTTAAGTGTATACCAAGTAAAGATTGTTTAGTTAATAGTTACTTAATGTTTTCTTTTTTAAAAAAATCAACTGCAGGAGGAAGAAGTTAACAGTTCATTGGAAGAGGTTCATACATCCACTCAAATGGCAGTGTCAGTGGCTAGAACTACAAATCAAGGAATTGCAGTTTACAGGAACTTTGATTCCACTGATGTATTGTTGTGAGAAAATGAAATTTGTTTACAGGAACTTTGTATGTTTGTTACTTGGTTGATTTGTTACTTACTTTGATTTGTACTTTGTATGTTTGTTACTTTGATTGCACTAATGTTTGTTTTTGGTCAGATTCGTTTTTTGTTGGCCAGATTCGATCCAAGAACGAGACCGACTCAAATCAAGCAAGAACGACTCAGGCGGTCTTTTTTGGCCAAAGTCGGTCTCGGTCCCTCCAGAAAGAAAGACCAAAATTTTGGTCTCGGTCCTGCCTCCGAGACCGGACCGACCTGCCCATGATCAATCCTACCCAGAGTAGGCATCCACGAAGTTGAGAAGTTCGTGGCCTGATGTAGCGTCGACATATTGATCAATCCTGGACAATGAATATGAGTCCTTAGGGCACACCTTATTAAAATCCATGAAGTCGACGCACATCATCTACTTTCTGTTGCTTTTCTTCACAAGCACCAGATTCGTTACCCAGATTTGAAACCTGATTTTCTTCACAAAATTGGCATCAATAAACTTTCCCACATCCCGACTGATAGCGATCACCTTTTCTTCTTCCACAGGGCGTCGCTTCTGAGCAATTGGTCTGATGCTCGGGTTGATATAGAGATCATGGGCAATCACTTTTTTTTATCCCAGGCATGTCACTAGGCTTCCGGGCGAATAATTCCTTGAATTCTACCAATAACATTGATAATGCATTGGCTTCTTCTTCAAGTAGCGTTGTCCCTATCTCTACCTCCTTTCCAGGACCATTCACCTCCACTTACTTCAATCCGTCAATTGGTTGAGGGCAACTCCTTTCTTCTCTAGGATCATCTTCCGTTTGAATGGAAAAAGTTTTTTCTTGAGCACATGGCATCACACTGAATGGACATAAAATCTGCGCGCCGCTGGTTGATCTCCCTTCACCACCCATATTCCGTGTAGCGTTGGAAATTTCAGCAATTGATGATAGGTGGAATGAACCGTTCTGTAGAAATTCAGAGTTGAATACCCCAAGATGGCGTTTTATGATACAAGAACGTCGACTACGATGAAAGTGACATCCACAATCAGTGACTTCCATCCTTCACCCAAATACACCGGAAGGGTGATAGCCCCCTCTGAATATGTAGAATTTGAAGTGAATCCCATCAAGGAAAAATTGACATTCTTCAGTTCCTTCTCACATTTTCCCATCATCTTTAAAACGTAAAGGAACAAAACATTTGTTGAACTTCCCGAATCAATCAGCACCCTGTCCACATTGTAACCATCGATATCCGCAGTAATTACAAGGGCCTCTTCATGAAGTGAAGTGACAAGTCCCATCTCCCCTGCAGAGAAGGATATGACCATCCCCTCTTATTCCCTAGGGTGTTTTCTATCCTTATCCGTTCCCGAAATTTGAGAGGTGTATACCTTCGGGAGGTAACCTCCCTAGCGACGCCCGTCTCTCCTCTAGAGGCGAAGCCACCGCTTATCACATTGAGGGTCCCCTTCTTAGTTCTAGACTCTTCTTAGGAAACACCTATCTTTCCCTTCTAGGGATCCATCTCCTCTTCCTGCGCACCACAAAGTTCTTTAAGTGCCCTTGTTGTATCGTATGTCCTTCTTTAAAATGTGGCAATCATTCGTATTATTCCCCTAGGAGCGGTGATAACGACAATACTAGTTAGGGTTGTTACCTATGAGCGCATCGCCTTTTCGTAGTGCTGGAGGTGTTGTCAAATCCTTCTTTTCAATTTCATTCAAAATCACTGAGATGTCCCGATTGAGAGACGTGAATTTTTCAAAGATTTCTCGTTGGGGGCGTGAAACAAATTGGCGGCACTTATCATCGTGTCCCAACTTTGAAGGGCGTTGCTCCGACTTCTTTGCTTCTTGGACCTTCTTTTTAGATGCTTCCTTGTTCGCCTTCCTCCCCTTCTTTGCTATCTCCAAATTTACGTAAGATTTCACTCGCGTTACCATTTCTTCAATCGTGTTGACAAGGATGATGCTAAGGCTATCATACAAAGACGAACCGTTATGACGCAACACTTTTATGAAAACGCAAATGGTTTCCCCTTCTGTAATTGCTTGGTGGATTCTAGCCAGCTCTTTGTTGAATTTGGTATAGAAGTCACCCAACCTTTCGTCATTTCTTTGCTTAAGGTGGCCGAGAGATCCTACACTCTTGAGGAGTTGATGTCCTCCCATATACTGTACGATGAAATTTTCTTTCAGAATCCCCCCAGGATTTGACCGATGCCTTGGGTAGTCCAAAAACCAGTGTAAAGTGATGCCTCCCAACGTAGCCAAGAAGATGAACGCAAAGTGGTTGTCATCATTCTTTCCTCCCAATAGGAAGGCTTCGTGCCTCTGAATGTGTTCGACTGAATCGCCTTCTTCTATGTAGTAGTCAATCCTAAGCGTTTGAACGTGGGACGACATAGTGACTGCCAATATTTATGGGGCAAAGGGGTGCGACGCCATGTCCCAGAAGTGTGGCATAGCCCTACCATTATGTTCCTTCATTTTTTGGGTGACAAGACCCTCAACCTCCTCATCGTCATTACGTCAAGGGGATGAGCCATTGTCTCCCCAGTGCCAACAGTGGCAACGCTCACGGGGAGCAGGGCTGGATACGGAGCCAATGTCGATGAATTCTGGGGCCTGAAGGTGGTTTCTTTCATCCCGTAAGCATCTGTTTGGCGAGCTGCTCGGGCAGCTGCTATTTGCTCCCTTCTGTCAAGGAGCTCATCGATGATCGCTATGAAAGTCGGTGTCAACACGATCTCTGTAGCTATTTCCACCCGCGGTGGTGCCCTTTCAGAGGAGGATGTTATACGGGAATGCGTCGGGGGTGGGGGGTATGCTTCGTCCTTCGCTTCATGGGCACAACAGGCTGCTTGGGGAGTGCTTCCTAGGTAAACGCACCTAGGACATGCTAATTGAGTTGTATTAGTTGGGACGACATGAAGGCAGACAGTCCCAAGTATCGGTGGATTCTATGGAGCGAATCCTCTCCGGTAGCCCCGCGGTTGTTAGACTTTGCTCGAGTGTTGGGTGGAGCCATGCCTAATTCGTCCACGTTTCCCACAGACGGCGCCAGATGTTGGATCACGGTAACTAAGTTTGCCTTAGGTTGATCTCTCCAAGGTGACGTCCAAGATGCTCCGGTGACCTGCATGGAAGGAAAGCTCGGGGAGTTCCCGTTGTTTCCCCTCCGACGATAAAGTCTGTCGAAGGTTCGTTCGACAGAGGAATAAATGCGGAGCAACAAAGGTAGGTGGGTGAGTAATGAACAATAATAATGGAGTACAAGGTAGATGGGGGTATTTATAGCCCCTTACCTGGACCATAGTTAGGTCAGTTCCTACCATGTTCATCCTGAGCTGTCTCCAAGGCGAGGAAACCATGGTTGACAGAAGTGATGATGAGAAGTAGGACAACTAATCTAGGGTAGGATGTCCTTTATGTCAGCCTTGTCAATATCTTGCCACAAATAGTTGAAATAGGTTATAGGGGCGTCGACGTATAGGCTAGGCTACTCATGTGGTGTCCTGACATGCATTTAAACCTCATACTTTTCTGTCTCCTGTCTAAGAAGTGACAAAAAGGTGTGTGGCGCATTCCAAGGAAGACGACGCCAATCAACCCTCAGAAGAGCGACGACTCCACGTCCTTTTATAGCTGACGTTCTCAGGATCCGGCTTAACCTAGGTAGACATAAGAATACCCGGGCCCAATGCCCATAACTCATCAATAAGCTTGAATAATGTTTTGATTATAATAAAATTAAAATGCTTTTGTTTTTGCCGAAAGTTACAAGTAATGCTTGCGCACTTATTTTTTTGTCATACAATGAATAATTTTGAGACATGTATGAGAATCAATCTCGAGTCATCTTGTATCCAAGGCGATACATTTGGAATAAGGGTACATTCGTAAACCACGAGACTGATTTTTTTTGGCCTTCAACCAAGACTGATTTCATAATGAATATTTTGACCATAAAGAAATTCGAATCAATTTGTACATGTTCAAATGTAAAAATATTGCAAGCGTGCTCTATGTAAAATGAAATCAGTGATAATGGACACTTTTGGAAAAGGAGCTCAGATACCTAACCAGGAATAATATATTAGAATAATTTATTGAATAAAAAAACTATATTACTATTTTGGATATTTTACGAAAATAATACTCCACTACCTAATATTATCTAAAAGTGCAAAAGAGAGTATTTATAACCATAGGACACTAATAGAAATTACAAAACATTATTTTTTAAAAAAGAGAGTTAATTAACATTGTATCAATAGTTGATAATCTTAATTTTTATTATTGATTCATGTAATTTTAATTAATTTGATGAATAAGTATACTTAATCTTTTTATTATACAATCTTCATAATATTGAAATACATGGAATAATTAATATTATGGGAAAATACTATTGTTTTAACATTTTTTGATGTAAATATACTTAATTTGTTCATTATCTAATATTATTAAAAAAAAATAGTTTCAGCATTATGGCAAATCCATGTCAAATATATAGCGGATTTGGGCGCTATAGCCAAAACAAATCCTACTTTGGCTATTACATTCTTCTTACGCGCAAAGTGCATATCAATTTTATAATATATAATATTTTATAGTTTTTTTGCTCTTACATATTTTAATTCTATAAGGTTAGAAATTTTTAATGTTGTAGTTATTGATATTTTATATATATTTAGAACATTTAAAAAGGGTTAAATTGCAACTCATATTAACATTTTAACCAAATTAAACATAAGATAAGTTTAGAACCAAATTAAATTAGGGTTAAATACCAAATAGCTACCCGAAATTTTGACGTTTTACAAATAACTACTCGAACTTTGAATTTTCAATAACGACTACCTAAACTTTCCACAAAGGTGCACAGAGCTACCTCAACTTTGACACATGAGGCAAATCGCTACCTCCGTTAAATTTTCCGTTATATATGAACGGAAAATGACGTGGCAGCACATGATTTGTCCATAATTTTAAAAACTATATTATTTTTTTGAATACTAAAAAAATTATTTAAAAAACTAGAAAATTAATAGGAAAAATAAGAGTTTGTAATATAATTTTTGTATTGAAAAATATGAAACAAAAATTATAAAAACTAATCATTTATTCTTATTTCATAATTTTAATAAAAATATTATATTTAAAACTATTATTTTTTCTATTAATTTTTTTTATTTTTTATGATTTTGTTAGTATTTTAAAAAAATAATATAGTTTTTAAAATTATGGACTAATTATGTGCTACCACGTCATTTTCCGTCCATATTTAACGAATGTAGCTATTTGCACAATATGTCAAAGTTTAGGTAACCATTTTTGAAAATTCAAAGTTCGGGTAGCTATTTGTAAAACGTCCAAAGTTCGGGTAGCTATTTGGTATTTAACCCTAATTTATATGGTTCTAAACTTATCTTATGTTTAATTTGGTTAAAATGTTAATATGAGTTGCAATTTAACCCTTTTAAATGTTCTAAATATATATAAAATACCAATAACTACAACATTAACAATTTCTAACCTTATATAATTAAAATTTGTAAGAGTAAAAAAACTATAAAATATTATATATTATAAAATTGATATGCACTTTGCGCGATAGTAAGAAGAATGTAATAGCCAAACTAGGATTCGTTTTGACTAGAGTGCCCAAATCCGCTATATATTTGACATGGATTTGCCATAATGCTGAAACTTTGTTTTTAAAATAATATTAGATAACGAACAGATTAAGTATATTTACTTAAAAAATGTTAAAACAATAGTATTTTCCCATAATATTAAAATTATTCCATGTATTTCAATATTACGAAGTTGTATAATAAAAAGATTAAGTATACTTATTCGTTAAATTAATTAAAAATACATGAATCAATAATACAAATAAAAATTATCAACTATTAATACAATGTTAATTAATACTCTCTTTAAAACAAAATGTTTTGTAACTTCTATTGGTGTCCTATGGTTATAAAAATGTTAAATCATTAGTATTTATTTATTTTAATAATTGTAACAATATTTTATATTTTATTTATACAAACAATACTTGATTTATTTTCTTAACGCACAAAATATTTAAATCTATAAATATTTAAGACATATTTTTCATAAAAGTTAAAAATAATATCTTAATTTTTATATAATATTTTTAACTTAACTTTTATGATTATAAAAAATTAGTAAAATTTAATCTCTTTTGTAATATATATGCTCCTTGGATAACGAGTTGTGTCAACTCGCTTCCTATGGGGAGCAAATGTGAAAGGGGGTTTCTTCTGATAAAATCGGACATGAATCAAGCAAAATTAGCACGAATCAAAAATACGGAAACCCTAAAAACTAGAAGAGGCAGACTTGGGGTTCATCGTGTCAGTTCCTTGAACTGGTGACCCTCCCCCTTAAATACAAAACCCTAGACTAAATGTTCAATCCGAAAGAAGATAACAGAAACAGAAGAAGAAAATGAACAGTCAAGAAATGGAACGAATCGTCAAGAAAAGGAAATGACAAATCTGAACAAAGGAAACCCTAGACTGAAGAAGAATTCCAGAAGCTTCCTTCTAATGGACTGGGTGAGCAGCAAGCCAATACACGGGTCAGACCCGAAGAATGGGTCGTCCAACACACGGGTCAGACTAATAACAACAGGCCTGCCAACAGATAGAATAATAATCAGCATGCATAAGCTCGGTTTCAATACTCCCCCTCAGGATGATACTTCTTATACTTCATGTAGGCTCCCCCTGTCTTCCAAACACATTGATCATCCCAAGTCTTGAACATAGCTTTCCATGTTGATCACCCCGTAATGCTTTTGTAAACAAATCTGCTAGTTGGTCACCTGTTCTCACATAATCAAGCTGCAAAATATTTTCAAGCAACTTTTCTCTAATATAATGACAGTCAATCTCAATGTGTTTAGTCCGTTCATGAAAAACAAGATTGTTTGCAATTTGTATGGAAACTTTATTGTCACAATATAGAACAACTGGTTCTTTTTGATAAAAACCAAGTTCCTTAAAGAGATTTCTCAGTCAAACAATTTCAGATAGAGCTGATCCCATACTTATATATTTTGATTCAGCAGAGGACCGAGAAACTGTGAACTGTGTCTTTACCTTCCAGGAAATCAGTGATTTTCCTAGGAAAATACAGAAACCCGTAACAGATTTTCTAGTTTTTATACAACCGACCCAATCCGAATCACAATATCCAATCAATTTTAGAACTGAATACTATGATAACAAGATACCCTTTCCTGGTTCCTTTTTAACATATCGAATAATGCGCATGGCAGCCTCAAGATGAGATGTTTTCGGATCCTGCATGAATTGACTCAAGTGCTGCACAAATTAGGATATATCTGGTCTCATAATGGTCAAGTATAATAGTTTCCCTATCAGACGCCTATAAAAAGCTAACATCATTTAGGGGTTGGTCATCCTTATTTATACCCAGATGCTCATCATATTTAACACATATCTCACAGTATTCATCTTAGCCACATGCGAAAAAGTTTCAAAATAATCAATGCCATGCTTTTGATTATAACCTTTCGCAACAAGTCTAGCCTTATGCCTACTCAAGCTACCATCAGAATTATATTTCAATTTATAAACCCACTTGCATCTAATAACTGTCTTACCTTGGGGAAGAGGCACAAGATCCCATGTTTTATTTTTCTCAAGGGCCATTATATCATCTTGCATAACCTGAACCCAGGCTTTATCTTTCGCAGCATCACAAAAAAACTCAGGTTCGACCAACTTAGAAGTTGAAGTCAAATAATTCTGATGCCTGTTAGACAGCTTATCATAAGAAACAAATTTGTTAATAGAATAAGCATTCGGGACCTCATAATCTTTCATCAAAATTGGGGTGGGGCCGAATAACTCTTCCAGACTTACTCATTGTGGGTCTGTCAGAGTTAATAACATGAATGAGATCAATCTGGACAGAACCATCAAAGTCAATTACAGACTCATCATGTGGTATGTTTCCTTCAGAGTTTGATTCAAACTCATCATGAGGAACATTAACATCTGCATGAGTGTCATTCTCCTCAGTCAAAATATTTCTATTGACATCATAGGAGTCCATCTCAATAATAGGATCAAAAAATACGGGCATCTGATCAGGTTTGCATTTCTCAAAAGGGAATACATTCTCATTAAACCGAACATCTCTACTTACAAAAAAAACTATTTTCAGTCATATCATAGAGTTTATACCCTTTCTGAGTTACAGAATATCCCATCATAACTGATGGAATAGCCCTAGATGCAAACTTGTCAGTCACCATCATATTTTTTTGCATAACACAAGCAACCGAAAACCCTTAAATGGCTAATACTGTTTTTTTTCCATTCAACACTTCAATCAGACTCTTTCCATTCAACAATTTAGAAGGCATCATATTTATCAAATAACAAGCTGTAAGGATGCAATCCCCAGAAAAAGAATTTGGGATTGATCCTTCCAACTTTAAGGCCCTTGCTATTTCTAGCAAGTGCCTATGCTAGCTTTCTTTCAACCCTTCCGTTTTGCTACGGAGTATAAGGACAACTGCTTTGGTGGAGAATTCCTTTTTCAGAATTATTTTTAAACATGCTCATTAAAAAAATTCTCCACCGTTGTCAGTTCTAAAACATTTGATTCTTTTATGAAACTGGGCTTCAATCATAGCAACAAATTGTTTTAGAACTATAACAACATCAGACTTAAACTGCATCAAATGGACCCAAGTTACTCTAGAAAAATCATCAACAAGGGTTAAAAAATATCGCTTGTTATCATAAGTCTGACTACTGTAAGGACCCCACACATCAGCATGCATCAGATCAAACATGGCATCTGCTCTAGAGTATGAACTTGGAAAAGGATTTCTCAAAATATTTGCTTTGGGACAAACAGGGCAATTAACAATTTCCAAACCTTTATTCTTATACAGATTAATTGAATCTACATGATGAAGAGCCTTCGCAGAAGCATGCCCAAAACGCAAATGCCACAGCATACTATTGTCATACAAAGAATTAAAAAAAAGACAATCCAGTGCACTTCCAAGCCAATCTTATGAAGTATAATCCAGATTCTTCCTTACCAGTCCCCAAGACCTTCCCATTTGAGAGGTCCTGCAGGATTGCAGGGTTAGGATAGAAGAAAACAGTACAGTTCAAATCCTTGGCAATCTTAAACACAATTAACAAGTTATACTTGAAATCAGACACATACATAACATTGTTCAATTTCTTATCCGAACCAATTACTATATTTCCAATACCACACACATCAGAATGTCCACCATTCGACAACTTAACTTTGGTTCCAGGGGCAAACCTCTCATCACACAACCAATCATTTATGTTGGTCATATGATTGGTTTATCCTGTATCCAAAATCCATTGATCACTTCGAATTAAAGAGGTAGAATTCAGATATATATCAGTCGTGTTAACATGATGATCTGTGGGTGAGGTAGCACATGCTCCCGAGGCAGTGCTGCCAGTAGCTCCCATAGTTGCCAGAAACTTCTCAAATTGATCCTTCATAAAGGTGATCCCACCTTGCATAACACAACTCGAAGAAGGATCATTACAAGGGGTTTGCATATTAAAAGGATCAGAATCACCAACACCAGAAGAAATAACATTTTCTTTTGAACCTCCTTTAACCCTCAATTGTTCTTTGTATTTAAAATAGTTATCCTTGGAATGTCCATTCTTTTTACAGAAGTCACATCCCTTGGAGTAACATCTTTCAACAGTATGACCTTTCTTTCGACAAAAAGAACATTCCAAGTTCTGATTACCTTTCGGTTTGTTCAGAACTAAAGAACTGTTACCAAAATTTGCATTAACAGAAGCATTCCCCTTTGACTTTCTTTTTGCATCAACAAGTTATAAGCCTGATTAACCGAGGGTAAAGGAGTCCATAAAAGCAAACTTCTTCTTACATTTGAAATTTTTTCATTCAAACTCATAAGGAACTGAAAAAGCCTTTGATTTTCCTTATGCTCAATATGCTTTTTAAAATCTTCCCCCTCAATATGAGGAAAGCAACAAGAAGCATCATACTCTGCCCATAACACTTTCAATCTCGAGAAAATAGTAGATATGTAATCAATTCCTTGCCTAGACATTACAATTCCATATGAAGTTGATAAGTCCTTGGTCCACTTACTTTATCAAACCGTTCTTTCAAAACTTTCCAAACCAGAAAAGCATTTTCCGTGTACATCATTCCACTAGCCAATTCTTTTGAAATTGAATGAGTAAGCCAACCAAGGACCACAACATTGCATCTATCCCAAAGGTGATGAAATGCTGGATCAAATTTTCCACGCATGCAAGAACCGGTTATAAAACCTAGTTTATTTCTACCAAGCAGCATAAACCTTATAGACCGACTCTACATCACATAGTTCTCAGGACCAGTCAATGTCATTGAATTCATATTCACACCTGGATTATCACTAGCATGAAGAAACAAATGATGATGAAAATCTACCTTAGCCATGACCTCATGATTTACCTCATATTCAAACTTTTCTGCTTCCTCTACTGGCTTTTTTTCATCCATTATTATATACCAGAACAGATACCAACAAAATATACCAAGAAAGAAATATACCTTTCAACCAAGAAGACGAACAACATGATATACAACAGGATATACCTTTCTCAACCAAGAAGACGAACCGGTTCACGATTCAACAATCGCAAGCCACTGATTCATCCCAGCAAAAATATGCGGAAGGCTACAACAACACAAGAATCGTAAAGAATGAACAACAACAAATCAAATAACGATTCGTAACCTGAAAACCATAACAACAATCCTTTCGCCTTCAAGTTGAAGACTCAGCAACACACAAAAATCACAACGAAGAAGGTGAAGAACACCTTATCGCTTTGATACCATGATAAAATCGGGCACGAATCAAGCAAAATCGGCACGAATCAAACAATACGGAAACCCTAAAAACTAGAAGAGGCAGACTTGGGGTTCATTGGGTCAGTTCCTTCAACTGGTGACCCTCCCCCTTAAATACAAAACCCTAGACTAAATGTTCAATCCGAAAGAAGATAACAGAAACAGAAAAAGAAAAAGAATAGTAAAGAAATGGAACGAATCGTCAAGAAAAGTAAACGACACATTTATACAAAGAAAACCCTAGACTGAAGAAGAATTCCAGAAGCTTCCTTCTAACGGACCGGGTGAGTAGCAGGCCAAGTCAAATGAAGAATGGACCGACGAATGGGTCGTCCAACACACGGGCCAGACCAATAACAATGGGTCTGACACCAGATAGAATAATAATCAGTCTGCATAAGCTCAGTTTCAATATCTTCGTCTACCCCCTTCTTTATCACATAGGGCAATTAACCCCCTAATTTATAGGGAGACGGTTTTCTTTATTTTTTAGGAGGGACACTAAATGTCTTCTCGTTTATAAGAATATTTTACTGAAATATACCTCATTTGATAAATATATACAAAAATGTCCTCAATTGGAAAATAAATACAAATCTATACCCACATGCGACTTCCATTCGCGGGTAGAAATTGGACCCGCGAATGGGCGTCACAGGTGTTATTTTTTGTTATTTTCAGCTCCACCCGCGACTCCCATTAGTGGGTGGAGTTCTTCCGTCAGCTCCAGACACGATTGGGAGTTGCGGGTAGAACTGGGTCGTTAATTAGTTCCACCCGTGACTACCAGTCGCGGGTAGAGCTGTAAATGTATTAGGCCTTATACATTAAATAAATAAGGAGATGAGTTTTACTAAGGTTTTTCAAGTTCCACACTGAGTATTTCTAAACAAGGAAAGTCTCTCAACTTATATAAAACCCAAACTTATACTCTTCACAATTCATAACTTGCTTGGTGTTTTCACTAATATCAAGTGTATTATTATTTTTTATTAGTTTAATTTTTGATATGTAGACATCAATTTACATGATATTAAATTAATATTTTGAAGGTGAGGATATTAAAATATATTCTAAAAATATATTAAATTAATAAATTATGTTTTTTTTTTAAAATTTAATTTACAGATGTACCCACGACTACCAGTCACGGGTGGAACTAATTAATGGCCCAGTTTTATCCCCGACTCCCAATCGCGGTTGGAGCTGACGAAAGAATTCCACCCGCTAAAGGGAGTCGCGGGTGGAGCTGAAAATAATAAAAAATAACACCTGCGACGCCCATTCACGGGTGGAAATTCCACTCGCGAATGGGAGTGGCGGGTAGGGATATATTTGTATTTATTTTTCAATTGAGAACAATTTGGTAAAATGGGGTATATTTTGGTAAAATATTCCGTTTATAAAGGGGACTAATAGTAGACCCCTTTATGTATTTTCTTTTAAATATGGTTTGCTTATATTTATAATTTAACTTTTTGTGAGTTTTTTTTATAAAATAATTATTGAACACAATTATTAAAAAAATTTAAAAATAATTAGGTATAATATATATATATACGTGTTTTTCCCGTTAGAAAAGCGGGTATACACGCTCTTCGCGGGTAGCAAGTTATATTTAGGGCCGACAATTGTGCGGTGAAAAACTCATACCCATTGTTATAACCGTTATTTTTTTATATGGTTAACCGTACTATTATGGTGTGGTTATGATGATGAATTTTCTACCCGTAATAGTTATGATTATGGTATTTTAGTCATACTCATGATTATAACTATTGTTATTATATAAATATAATAATAATTTAATATCAATATATTAATAAATAATAATAAAACAAGTAGAATTTTCACTTTTAGATTTCACGAATCTATAATTGCAGAGCGATTTGTAATTGAATAATGTAAATATTAAATGATACTAATGTTGAATGATATTAGTGTTGAATATTTTTGTTACTTGTGACATAACTTTATGTATTTATGAAAATAACATTTATAATGTTCCATTACATTTCACATGGTGGTAATAAATATGGTTATACGGTTAAAACTATGGTTAATAACCATGGTTGTGGATATAGTTATGGTATTGAAAATTATACTTGTAATGGTTATGGTATGCAATTTAAAAATATGGTATGATTATGGTATTTGTCATACCCGTACCATATTAACCATCGTCAACCCTAGTTATATCAATGATGATTAAATGAGGTATATGCATAAAAGCCTAAAGTCACAAAAAGTCAAATTGCAAGTTTAATATATTGTTATCAGAACCGGACCGGCGAGGGGGTCGGTTCCCGGTTCAGCCGGTCCAACCTGGTTCAGGCGATCCAACCCAGTCCAACCCGGTTGGACCCGGTTCGACGCGAGGTTCACTACTCACAAGCAAGAAAAAATTGAAAATACAATTACAAACTATATAGTCTCAAACACACACATAATTACCTCAAACACACACAAACTATATAGTCTAAAACATACACATTACTCTGAAACACAATATAACACAACATAATTACCTAAAAATTTGAACATATGTAACACAATAGTCTCAAAAGCAAACACAATAGGGCTAAAATTTAAACATAACTTCTAAACCGAAAAAGTTGCTCGGTTGAACCAAAAAAGTCGGTTTAAACCGAAGAGAACCACCCAGAAAATTTAAACCACGCCCCAAAAAACTAGAAGTGAAAACCGGTCGATTTTAGTAAAACCGTCCGGTTTTTAAAACCCATCCGACACAACTGGTTCAAACACTGTTCATATGCATTTTGGTTTTTTAGTTGAACCAAATCGGATAGGGACCGATTCTCAGTCGGATCACCGGTCCGGTCCGGTTCTGATAACACTGGTTTAATATCGAAAAAATATATTAATTTTAAAATTTTGGACTGATCACACTTGCTAATCAAAGTTGAGATTTATATATTTTGACTTAAAACTTTGAGTCTCAACTTCAATATTCTTGTTTGGTTAATCAAGAATATTAACTTTAACATTGATGCTACTGTAAAGTCCTAATATATTTAACATTGTTGCTACAATTTATTTTATTTATTTATTATAATATTTTTAAAATATATAAAGAAGTTGTAGCTCCCTTTAAAAAGGCGAAGACAATTAGTGCTCCTAAAATATAAGTGGAAACTGGAAATTCAGTTCACGAGGAGCATCTATATCTTTTTTTTTTTTATCAAACGTATATCTATTTTTTTTTACATAATTTTTTACCTGGTTACTTATAAAAAAATCTCAAATTTGAGCTCATAATCTCCAAAGATTATTTCACCATTAAAATCATCAATTTTACCATGTGTTATTATTTAAAATAATAAATAAAGATAATTTTTTTGGTTGAATAAATAATAAAGATTACTTGTTTATACTCAATATAAAATTAAGTTATTTTACAGTTTGTCCCTACTTAGGGACGACAATTTCTGACACGACACGATCTGCTTTAAAACATATATGAGTTTGTCCTTAACGGATCCTGTGTCTAAATAACTCTTACACGTTTAGACACGATTAATAATCGTGTCTAAACACATAAAATCTGCACATATCTGTATAAACACTATTAACTAATCGTGTCTAATCGTCTTGTGTATTTCGTAATGAAAGATTTCTTAATGAAATATATTTCGTAATGAAATATTTCCTAATAATATATTTCCTAATCAAATATTTCTTATTGTGATGTTTCCTCTTGTAACATAGTTGTTGGTATTTTTGGTTACAATGAGTACCGTAAACTCTATAAATGAGGTTGATTATTCTCAATTAAAAGAAAAAACATAATCCCATACACTCCTGAAAAATCCAAAAATTACGAACAAATATATTGCTCCAGACTTAAGTCAGATCTGAGTTCCCAGTTGTGTTCGAATTTCCGTCGAAGTTCGAGTTCAGGTATTGTTCAGTTCAGGTATTGTTCAGTTCAGTTAAGGGAAACATCTTGTTTTATTTGCCTTGACGACACTGTTTTATCCTGGGAGGTAATCGTCCTAATTTTTTCCTCTTACACGAACCATTTACGGTAAGGGGGGCGAAATTGCCTGAAGAAGACCGTTTTGATACATGACTCAGTAATATTTATGCAAAATCCATTTTTCTAGGGGTAATTTCATCATTTAGTCAATTTACATGCCATTCTATAATTTTATGCAGTTTTAATTTCGAAAATTATTATTTAATTCTCCTATATTTTACTAACAATCTTAAGACAATATTTTGTGTTTTAGTAATTTCAGCAGACAAAGAACCGACTCAGTTCATTAATTTGTGAAATCTGAAATAATAATTTTTGGTAAAATAATTCAGCATTTTCTGTTTCAGAATAATGGTTGCAAACAACGATGATGTTGATATCAGTGCTGACTCAGACTGAAGTCCGTAATGCGTCGTCGAACGCGCCCGTCGTTGCGGCGACTGGGGGGAATAACCATGACTCGTCCGCCTGGATTTGTGCATGCTGAGAAGCCCGAGAAATTTGACGGGTCAAACTTCAAGAGGAGAAGATGAAGTTCAATCTGACCACACTGAGCTTGACTCGATTCTTGACTGAAGAACCACCAACTCAAAGTGAGGATGATGATAATCAAGGGTTCTTCTTAGCTCTACAAGCTTGGAATCACTCGGATTATTTATGTAGACATTATGTAATGAACTGTTTGTCTGATTCATTGTATGATGTATATAGTAAAACAAAGTCCACTAGAGAGTTGTGGCATGCCTTAGAACAAAAGTACGAGTCCGAGGATGCCGGGAAAAAGAAATTCCTAGTTAGTCTCCTGTTTGAATATAAGATGGTAAATAACAAACCATGTATGAAACAGGTGATAGATCTACAGCTCCTCCAGAGTATCCATGACGAAAAGATGGAACTCGTTTCAAGTAGCCATCATAATTGAGAAGTTACCCCCATCGTGGAATATCTTCAAGGTCTACTTGAAGCACAAGCGGAAGGAGATGACCATGGTCGAGCTGCTCGAAAGGATTAATATGCAAGAGCAGTACATGAATGCTGCACGAGGAATGAACACGATGGCCTCCGCCAAGGCAAATGTGGTGGAGCAGGGGCAGAGCAGGTATGCTGCCAAAGGCAAGCAGAAGAAGCAAAAAGGATTCATTCCAGTCCCTAAGGGCGGTGTCTCGAAGAAGTCAGGATCCAAACCACAAGGATTTATTGGCGTCTGTTATAACTGTGGTAAATCTAATGATTGCAGGTTTCCTAAGAAAAAGGAGACCAACATGGTCCAGGAAATCACCGAAGACCTTGACGACATCAACTTGTCTGTGGTGGTGTCTGACGTGAGCATGGTTGATTCCAACCCCCGAGAGTGGTGGGTTGACACAGGTGCCACCAAGCATGTCTGTTCGGACAAAAGAATATTCTTCAATTTTGAAGAAGTTGCTTCTGGGGAGAGCTTGTACATGGGCAATTCCGCCTCATCCGAGGTCAAGGGAAAAGGAAGTGTCATTTTGAAGATAACTTCCGGGAAAGAGTTGACATTAAAGAATGTGATGTATGTGCCAGACATTCGCAGGAATCTGGTGTCAGGATCTCTTCTCAACAAGCATGACTTCCGTCTTGTATTTGAGTATGATAAATTTGTAATCACAAAAAATGGGATGTATGTGGGTAAGGGTTATGAATGTGGGGGGTGTTCAAACTCAATGTAATGACTATTAAGGCTAAGACAAACAAGAATAAAATTGTTTCTTCCGCTTACGTGATTGAGTCTCCTAATATTGGCATGGTAGATTATGACATGTTAATTATGACACCTTGCGAAGGTTAATTAACATGAATCACATCCCTACACTTCAAATTGAGTTGAAACATAAGAGCGAAATATATGCTGAGGCTAAATTAACCAGGTCATCCTTTCATTTAGTTGAAAGGAATACAAAACCTCTTGATTTAATACATAACAACATTTTTGATTTAAAGTTTGTCCAAACGAGAGGTGGAAATAATTACTTTATCATTTTTGTGGATGATAGTACACAATACTGCTATGTATACTTGTTGAAGAGTAAAGATGAAGCTATAGAAAAGTTCATGCTTTATAAACAAGAAGTTGAAAGTCAACTTAACAAGAAAATCAAGATGTTGCGTAGTTATAGAGGCGGTGAGTATGATGTTCCATTTGGTGAGTTTTTTGCTCAACACGGAATCATACATGAGGTCACCGCTCCCTATTCACCCCGATCAAACGGGGTGACGGAAAGGAAAAATCGAACATTAAAAGAGATGATGAATTCAATGTTGATAAGTTCTGGGTTACCTCAGAACATGTGGGGGGGAGCTATTTTAAGTAGCAATTACCTTTTAAATAAGGTACCCCGAAAGAAAGAAGAGAAAACACCTTTCGAATTATAGAAAGGTATAAGGCCTTCTTTCAATCACCACCGAGTGCGGGGGTGTCTTGCTAAAGTGATGGTGCCTCCTCCTAAAAAGGTTAGGATTTGACCAAAAACTGTTGATTGCATCTTCATAGGATATGCTCAAAATAGTAATGCTTATCGGTTTCTTGTGCATGATTCGAAGATTTCATATATACATAAAGATACGATAATGGAATCAAGAAACACATATTTCTTTGAAGAAGTATTTCCAGCTAAATCTAGGGAGAATGTAAGTTCGTTGAAACGAACTTATGAGACTATTGAAAATAATGGTCTACACCTATAAAATGTTGAGGTAGAACCAAGGAAAAGTAAACGAGTTCGGGTAGAAAAATCTTTTGGGTCAAATTTTTTCACCTATATGCTTGAAGCGGAACCTCAAACATTTCAAGAAGCCGTAAATTCTTCAGAACGAATTCTATGGAAAGATGCAATCAATAATGAAATTGAGTCCATCTTGCAAAATCACACGTGGGAACTAGTGGATATTCCTCCTGGATCCAAGCCACTAAATTACAAGTGGATTTTCAAAAGGAAAATGAAAACATATGAATCAATTGATAAATATAAGGCTAGACTTGTAATTAAGGGTTACAAGCAGGGAGAAGGTCTTAATTATTTTGACACATATTATCCGGTCACGAGAATAACTTCCATAAGAATGATACTCGCAATAGCGGCATTGCAAAATTTGGAAATACACCAAATGGATGTGAAAACAACTTTCTTAAATGGAGATTTAGAGGAAGAAATCTACATGGAACAACGTGAGGGTTTTGTTGCGCCATGACAAGAAAAGAAAGTTTGTAAACTTGTGAAATCACTGTACGGTCTGAAACAGGCACCGAAACAGTGACATCAAAAATTTGACAGTGTAATTTTGGAAAAAGGATTTAAAATAAATGAATGTGACAAATGCATCTACGTGAAAGATACAAATGAAGGTTATGTCATTTTGTGTATTTATGTTGATTCCATGCTTATAGTTGGAAGTAACGATAAGATGCTTTAATCTACGAAGGATATGTTGAATTCGAAATTTGACATGAAAGACATGTATCTTGCTGATGTAATTCTTGGAATTAAAATTAATCAGACATAAGAAGGAATTGCTCTAAGTCAATCTCATTATATCGATAAGATATTAGAGAAATTCAACAAGGATGACAAAAAGGAGGTATCCACTCCAATAGATCCAAATAAGTATTTCTCAAGAAATACAGGAGAAAGCGTCTCTCAAGTTGAGTACGCTAGGGTTATTGGTAGTGTCATGTGCTTGATGATGTGTACTAGACCTCATGTATCACACGTTGTTGGAGTTTTGAGTAGATATACGAGTAATCCAAGTACTGATCATTGGGATGGAATCAGAAGATTACTTAGGTATTTGAGATATACTCGTAGTTATGGGCTGCATTAGACGAGATATCCAACTGTTATAGAAGGATGTACTGATGCTAATTGGATATCAACATCAAGAGACTCGAACTCCACAAGTGGATTCGTGCTTACCCTAAGGGTGCAGCCATATCGTGGAAATCCTATAAGCAAACAGTTATATCCAGATCCACCATGGAATCTGAGTTCATAGCACTGGATAAATGTGCTGAAAAAGTTGAATGGCTACACCCTTTTCTTGAGAATATTCCTAGGTGGGCAAGACCAGTGTCTGCAATAAGCATATATTGTGATAGTCAATCTGCAATTGGCACGGCACAAAGTCATATTTATAATGGTAAGTCTAGACATATTTGTCGTAGACATAATTCCATTAGACAATTGCTCTCGACAGGAATTATCACAATCAATTATGTCAAATCGAAGAATAATATAGTGGATCCGTTAACCAAAGGTTTAAATAAAGAGCAAGTTGGTCAATCATCGAGATTAATGAGACTAACGCCCATGCATTAAACACTTTTGAGAAGGAAAACCCAACCTAGTTGACTGGAGATCCCAAGATCTAGGTTCAAATGGACAACCTAATCACAAGAGTGAGGTTAGATCACTGTGGGGGATTTTAACCCCGTGTCCATTCCTATGATGAGAAACAATGACGATAGTGGATGAGGCTAAGCAAGTGCTTTTAATGATTCAGAAATATAAGGTGTTGGAGTAACACTTGAGATAAGAAATCACATATGCAAGTGAGAAGAGGGGTCGCTTCGAAAGGAATTGTTGAGGGCATAATTTTTAGAAACGCTTGCAGAACCAGGCAATGCCCATGGCCAGAACGGGCATGAATGCGTGAACTGAACAATGCTAGGAAGATACTTGTGTTAGTTATATTATCATTTACACCAACGACATATAGTTCAAGGACATCGCGTCTACTGATTAGCCAGTAAAGTTGATGTAATTTCACGAGGGAAGGTTCAAAGGGTAACACTTACCTATCCTATGCAGGTGTCGACCGTTGAACTCCTATTCCGAGTCTAGAACGTTTAGAAATTCTCTCATTTCTCCATTCATGTGGGGGATTGTTAGTCGTGGCCCATCCGTTGGTCCAGTCTGATTCAACCTGGGTTGGTTTAGGATTAAACTAACCCAATTTTCTTGTGAATGGTAAATGAGGAAGGAAGTAATATATTAGGAATATTTCCTAAGAAAAATTTCCTAATGAAATATTTCTTATTGTGATGTTTCCTATTGTAACATAGTTGTTGGCATTTTTGGTTACAATGAGTACCATAAACCCTATAAATGGGGTTGGTTCTTCTCAATTAAAAAAAAAACATAATCCCATATACTCCCGAAAAATCCAAAAATTACCAATAGATATATTGCTCTAGAGTTAAGTCAGATCCTAGGTCCCAGTTGTGTTCGAATTTCCGTCGAAGTCCGAGTTCAGGTATTGTTCAATTCAGTTAAGGGGAATATCGTGTTTGTTTCGCCTTGACGACATTGTTTTATCATAGGAGGTAATCGTCCAAATTGTTTCCTCTTACACGAACCATTTACGGTGAGGGGAGCGAAATTGTCTGAAGAAGGCCGTTTTGATACATGACTCAGTAATATTTGTGCAAAATCCATTTTCTAGGGGCAATTTCGTCATTTCGCCAATTTGCATGTCATTCAATAACTTTATGTAGTTTTAATTTCGAAAATTATTATTTAATTCTCCTATATTTTACTAACATATATGAATTTGTTTATATATATATATATATGTTTTTAAGCGTGTATGAGTTTGACATTAACGGATCCCGTGTCTAAACAACTCTTATACGTTTAGACACGATTAATAATCGTGTCGTGTTTGTGTTTGATATTTTAAGACACATTTAAAACTTATCAATTTAGACACAATTAATAACACGACACGATTGTCACCCTATCCCTACTTTTGTGTTGTAATCATCCTTTCTGTTAGACCCGTACATGTGTCAACTTCCAATTGGGTTTGGACCGAAAGTTAGTTATTCTCTTCCAATTTTATTATTTAACTACTCTAAATAAATGTTCTCTTCTCCAATCTCTCGATATTTTTTGGCCAAAAAAAAAAATCTCGATATTTAATAGAGTATATCTAGAGAAGATTCAACAACCCCCAAATGACGAATTATAGAGAATCAATGTAATTTATTAAGTTTTGAGTTTTTTTACTCACTTTTACATTCGTTGCATTTAAGTGCTTAAATTTTTAATTTGAATTACGGATCATCTAAACAATATTACTACACCTATATATTTGTTTATATTGTTATTTGCACAACATATGTTAATATTTTCACTCATAGGTTTAAACATGTTATTTGCAACACCATTATTATTCTGTCCATTTTTTCACTAAATATGTCAAAATAGAATTTTGTCTCCCTATTCATTTTCATCTCATCTTTAATACCAAATCAAACAAAAAAAAATGTTATTCTGAGTTGAATTCGAATGCAAAACAATATTTATAGGTTCAAATCATATTCAAATATGTTTTTTTTAGTTGTGATTTTGTGTTGAAAATAAGATAAAGATGAACAAAACGATAAAATCGTCATTTTAATTAAAAAATAATAATATATAACATGAAAATGACCGAAATACTAAATATAGTGCAAATATGTTAATACAAATAATAACATGAGATAAGCATATGAATTCGGCCAAAAAAAAAAAAAATCGGCCAAAAAAAGATAAGCATATGAATGCACTTAAAGTATTTACTCTCATGATAATAAAAGTCATATGTGAAACACGTTTCATTTGTGTGAAACATGTTATTTCATTTGTGGGGGCCAACCAATATATTTGATTGGTGACACAAACTCACCTAATAAAGATGAGTGGGGGTTGGTCATTTGCACTATCTGTAGGCTCTTATTTGAGTATATAAAGATGTGCTGGTATCCTTTGCTGGACTTCTTTAAGTAAAACGAATTATGTGGCCAAAAACAAAAAACAAACTAAAACGAATTATTGTGGGATCAAGTGACGGTGGAGTCACGTTGCTAGACTCGTTTACTTAACTTTAACGAGTGATTTGTGAAACGTAAAATTACGTAGCAGTTTAGTAATTTATTTTCTAATTAGAGATATCATGTTTAAAAAAATAGTCTTCCTAATTAAAATTTATAGAAGATCATGTGGAAAAAAGGAAAAGAAGTGAGCTATGTAAAGCAGTGTTATCAGAATCGGAATGGACCGGCGGTCCGGTCGGGTCCGATAGGGAACTGGACCTCTGTTCGGTTTGGTTCAGCTAAAAAACTGAAATGCATATGAACAGTGTTTGAACTAGATTGAACCGGTCGATTTTTCAAAAATCGTACTTTTTTTAAAAAAACTATCAGGTTTTCGGTTCTACTTTTTTGGAGGTGGTTTAAAGACGAATTCAGGTAATTTCCTTCAATCCAATGGTTTCTTGATCCTGAGTTCACCTCCATGATGACCAATTACGTGGAGATGGAACGAGAGATGATCTTAGAGTCTAATTACGTGGAATTGAGTTTGACTTTGGAGGTTTTGATCTTTCGCATACAGCAGATGACACTTCACTTTTTGTTGCAGAGATTCGGCTCAAGAAACTGATTTCTGGGTTGAAGTTCTTCAATTCAAGGAGTCCGAGAGCTCTTGTTTCAGTGAAGTTACTGAACATTTTGCAGTTCTTCACATACATTGGTCTGAGCCAATACGCCACGTGTTAGTTTAAGCATATCAAGAGAGACGGGTCTGAGACAATTTGTTCGTCAGATTTTTCTTGGAAAAGTTATTTTTGATACATGAATCTAAAATCATCACTTTTTGGTTACCTCTAGTTCGAAGGCATTCTCATTCAATTGTTCCATTAGATCAGTAATAGACTGCAACAGAGGTAAATATATTATGACATCAGAATGTTTAGATGAATCACCCGCTATAATGATCACTAGGATGAAGAAAAACCTACCTGAGTGTTAAATGTAAAGTAATTTTTGGGTCAAGTGTTTGAGTCATTAACTTAGATTAGGCCTAATTGTAGAATTATCTAGAGATGGAGCCTTCTAGGACCTAGATAGTTTCTAGGAATTTCTACTAGTTTTTTGTTCTAGAGATTTCCTAGGTCTAGAGTTTTCTTGGTCTAGAGTTTTCCTTAGCTCACTATAAATAGAAGTCCAAACCATTGCATGTAATCATCCACCAAAAAAGTGAGTGAAAATCCAAGTAATACAAGAGAGTTCTCCTTAAGCATATTTAGAGTGTTCTTCAATCTAGATATTCGAGTTCTTACTTCGTGATCTACATACGGTCTTGGGCAAGTGCAACTTAGCACTTCGATTCTTTACATGGTATCAAAGTCACTCTTGTGGGGACGCGGTTCAAGTCAAGATCGAGGATTCAAGAACTCAGGTACTCTAAATATGGATGCTGTCTCTCGTGTGTCTGGGATTGGAATGGAGTTACTCAACCCTTCCAATTTCCGAATTTGGAAGTCTTGCATGGAGTCGTATCTTCTTAGTGAAGACTTGTGGGACGTCGTTGGAGGGAGTGAAACCATTGCACCGGAGGAGACCAATATAAATGGTGAAGCAGTCAAGAGTTGGAAACGAAGGACTGTCACGGCCGAATTTGGCTTGAAGAGGTCAATATCATCAGGGGTGTTTGAGCATATCTCGCGATGCACCTCTGCCAGTTCGATCTGGAAAACGTTAGACCAACTCTACAACAAGAAGAATGAGGCGAGACTACAGATGTTGGAAACCGACCTAGCAAATGCGAAACAAGGTGAGTCTTCAATTGCACAGTTCTTTCTAAAGGTAAAGAACTTGTGTTCGGAGATCAATATGTTGAATTCGGAGGAGCCAATTTCGGAGGCACGGATAAAAGGGAGCATTATTCGTGGATTATGTCCCGAATATATACAGTTTGTTACGTCAATTAAAGGATGGGTTCAACAACCTTCCTTGGAGGAGTTCGAGAACCTATTAGCCTCACAGGAGTCGTTGGCTAAGCAAATGGTCGGAATCAAGCTGGAGGAGGACCAAAATGCACTTGTGGCCCAAAGACGTCCAAACTTCAAGGGACATGTCAAGGAGAAGGATCCTCGTAAGAAGGTGATGTCATGGTGGAGTCCAATAAGAAAAAATTCAAGTGTTACCGTTGTGGAAAACCTGGATACTTGAAAAGAGATTGCCGAGTCAATCTAAAGGAGAGCAATGTTGTAGAATCGAAGGTCTCAACTGAATATGAAGAATGGGCGAAATGCTTTATCGCAGAGACTACTTCTACATCCGCGCTTGCAACCAGGAGCCTTGAAACAAAGTGGATCATTGATTCTGGGTGCGGTCATCATCTTACAGGGGACGAAAAACAATTTTCAGATCTCCGACGCCATGAAGTAAAAAAGGCTATAGTCACTGCGGACAACACAGTCCATCATGTCAACAAGGAAGGCATTGTTGTCATCAACAGTAACAATGGTGCACCAATTAAGCTGAACAACGTTTATCATATTCCCGGGGTAAATAAGAACCTCTTATCTGTGGCGAATGCGGTTGATTCAGGTAACTACGTTTTATTCGACCCAAAAGATGTGAAATTTCTTCGGAACATTGAAACGTTAAAAGCAGATGTTGTTCACATTGGTGCGCGGGTAAATGACGTGTACGTCCTATCAACTTCAAGCCCTTATGTGGAGAAGATGAGCAACAATGATAGCTCATATCTTTGGCATAGGAGACTTGGTCATGTAAATATGACTAAGCTAAAATTGATGGTGCAGAAGGAGCTAGTTAAAGGTCTTCCAAAGTTGACTATTGACGATGGAAGGATTTGTGAAGGATGTCAATATGGGAAATCTCATAGACTTCCATTTGACTTATATATATCTCGGTGCAAGGCTCATTTGGAACGGATTAATAGCGATGTAATGGGTCCGACACGAACTCCATCTTGCTCAGGATTTCACTATATGATGCTCTTTATTGACGATTTTTCGCGGTTCACTTGGGTTTACTTCATTAAACACAAGTCAGAAGTATTTTCCAAATTTCAAGAGTTCAAGGCGACCGTGGAGGGGGAACTTGGTACGAAGATTAAAATCATGAGAACTGACAATGGAGGCGAATTCACATCAAATGAGTTTTTCTCTTTTTTTCCGACAACATGGCATTAAGAGAGAGTTATCATGTCCAGAGACGCCTCAGCAAAATGGCGTAGCAGAGTGGAAAATTCGACATCTGTCGGAGACATGTAAGAGTTGGTTGCACGACAAAAGATTGCCTAAGGAGCTATTGGCAGAAGGTATGAAGTGCGCAACTTACGTGATAAATCGAATGCCGCTCAGTCCTAATAATATGAAATCTCCTTACGAGTTAATATATGGAGAAAAGCCCACTGTGAAACACCTCCGAATTTTTGGATCGATCTGCTATGTTCATATCCCGGAGTCTCAAAGGAGCAAGCTGGACCAGAAAGCCAAAAAGTTCATCTTCGTAGGCTACGATGAGCAAAGGAAGGGATGGAGATGCATGGATCCTTTAACGCACAAGTTTGTTGTGTCAAGAGATGTCGTATTCGACGAAGTATCGTCATACTACGAGGAAAATAGTGAGATCGAGCATGAAAACTCTTATAATAAAGAGTTAATATATCTTCCATCGTCATCAAGGATGGAAGTCGCTTCAAGAGAGGTTCATGGAGAAAGGGGGAGTCCAGGCCCTCAAGAAGACAACCATGAGGAAGCGGATAATGAAACAGTGGCAAACCAAAGACCAAGGAGATCAATTATTAAGCCATCGCGATACCGGGATGAAAATTTTGTCACCACTTATTCATGCTTCTTTGCAGGCCCGATAGATGAAGAAGAACCATTGTCATACAATGAAGCCAAAGGAGTAAAAGAGTGGGAGACTTCGGTGGAAGAAGAGATGAAGGCTCTCATAAAGAACGAGACTTGGGATTTGGTTCCTAAACCCGAAAGTGTTAATACAGTCACATGCAAATGGGTTTATCGAGTCAAAAGGAAAGCTGATGGGAGAATTGATAGATTCAAAGCAAGACTAGTGGCTCGAGGATTCTCTCAAAATTATAACGAAGATTATGAAGAGACATTTAGCCCCGTGGCAAAAATGACTACGGTACGTTCTCTTTTGGCTATAGCTGCTAGTTTTAGTTGGAAATTGTGTAAGCTTGATGTTAAAAATGCCTTCCTATACGGAGAATTGGATAAGAATATATACATGGAGCAACCACCCGGATTTACATCTCAAGAGCATCCAAATTATGTTTGTAAGCTCAAGAAGGAACTTTATGGGATGAAACAAGCTCCAAGAGCTTGGTACGGAAAGATTGCTCAATACTTGCAGATTTGCGGATATGGCGTCTCCGACTCGGATCCAGGTTTGTTCATCAAGAAAGGAGAAGGAGTACATGTGATTGTTCTCTTATATGTGGATGACATGATAATCACTGGCAATAACAATGAAGAAATTTTCCGTCTTCAAGAAGAACTGTCAGTGCGATTTGATATGAAGAAGCTTGGAGAGTTGAGCAACTTTCTCGGTTTGGAGGTCGAGAATTCACGTGAAAGAATTTTTCTATCTCAACAAAGTTATGCGAGGAGAATGGTTGAAACGTTTGGAGTGTAGCAAGGAAAGGTACGTTCTACTCCACTAGATGTTCACGTGAACCTCAAACGTGATGAAGGGTCTCTTATACCCGATCCTCGACCTTATCGTGCTCTTGTTGGAAGTCTTCTTTACTTAACTATTACAAGACCCGATGTTTCCTTCTCGGTTGGGCTCGTTAGCCGATTTATGCAAGCCCCAAGGAAGCCTCATCTAGAGACAGCAAAGAAGATTCTGAAGTATATCAACTCCACTCTAGATATGGGGCTACTATTTAAAGCTCGAGTTGATTTTTCGATTTGTGGATTCACGGATGCTGATTTCGGGGGAGATCTAGATGATAGAAGATCTACATCCGGGTATGTTTTCTTATATGGAGATACTAGTATTTCATGGTGTAGTAAGAAACAAGATGCGGTATCTTTGTCGACCACCGAGACAGAATACAAGGCTTTTGCTCTTGCAGCCCAAGAATGTGTCTGGCTTCGAAGATTATTTGAAGATCTATATATGCTTATCAACAAGCCAATTACACTCTATGGAGACAGTTAGAGTGCCATCAAACTTGCGAATAATCCGGTGTTTCACGCAAGGACAAAGCACATTGAGCTTCAACATCACTTTATTCGAGAGAAAGTGCTAGATGGGACAATCAACGCGGAAGAAGTTCGAACCAATGACAATATTGCGGATATCTTCACAAAGTCACTCTCGAAGGGTCAGTTTGAGTTTTTACGGTCTAAGGTAGGACTAGTTAGTAAAAATTACTTTAAGGGGGAGTGTTAAATGTAAAGTAATTTTTGGGTCAAGTGTTTGGGCCATTAACTTAGATTAGGCCTAATTGTAGAATTATCTAGAGATGGAGTCTTCTAGGACCTAGATAGTTTCTAGGAATTTCTACTAGTTTTTTGTTCTAGAGATTTCCTAGGTCTAGAGTTTTCTTGGTCTAGAGTTTTCTTTAGCTCACTATAAATAGGAGTCCAAACCATTGCATGTAATCATCCACCAAAAAAGTGAGTGAAAATCCAAGTAATACAAGAGAGTTCTCCTTAAGCATATTTATAGTGTTCTTCAATCTAGATATTCGAGTTCTTACTTCGTGATCTACATACGGTCTTGGGCAAGTGCAATTTAGCACTTCGATTCTTTACACTGAGATGCTTCATCTTGATCCATCTTCTTCTGTGAAAAGATGGTAAGTTGCTTTTCCAGCAAAACTGTTTGTTCACTCTTCACTTTAATGTCATCATTTAGCTTCCTCATATCCATCTTAATACTATGAAATATCAAAATAATAATTTCTTAGCCACGTTTGATGGAAATAACAGTAAAATAAAATAAAGTATAAAATGGAATGAAATGGCTGAAATTGGATGGTTGAAAAGACTGCAGCGAAGATGATGAAATTTCCTGATTTCAGATATATAACTTACTTAGATTTGTTCCTCTTGAGGGTTTCTTACAACTGTAACCATTAACCTCTTCAAAGCACTAGTCTGGAGTGCCAACTCTTCAGGAAAGGAATTGATGAATAGAGTTGGGGTTTTATCTGAAGAAGGTGAGACTGTAGTTTGTCTGATTTGAAGAGATGAGGAATTGTATTTTTTTATTATAAACAGTGAACCACACATTGAACTGGGTCCGACCGGGTTGGACCGAACGAACCGGAAACCAACTCCCTCTTTGGTTTGAGGGTCGGTCCGGGTCTGATAACATTGATGTAAAATTGAACCTAATATATCACTTGCATGGGTTTAACCCAGGGAGAAAGTCATAAGTAGGGTTGTTAAAAAAAACAGTTCGGTCGAACTGAACCGGATATGGTATGATTCTAGTCTAGTTTGAATCGGTTCAGTCAAACTAGTTTCAAAATAAAACCATTTTTTAATGTTAAAGTAAGTTAGTTCAAAACAGTAGATTTAATTCAGTTCGAATCGACTCGTTTTTTTGGTCATAGTTTATACTAAAAATTCAAATCAAATCGGATTAAATCTATACAATTTTTGAACTGATCAAAATAAAACAAATCAAACTGATCTAACTCAATTGATTAAATGGTAAAGAAGTATTTTTGGGTGTATTCTGTGTAGTTCAATGTTCAAGGGCATCTATTTATTGTTCTTGTTTTGTTTTTAGATCGAACTGAATCTATTTTTGACTGAACTGGAATTGAGTCTTGATTATTTTTGAAAATACAGACAAAATCAGTTCGAACTGGTTCATGAACCAGTTCTAATCTTACCAGTTTTTTATGTGTTAAATAGATCAGTTATTTTAGTGAGCCAAAAAAATATTAGTTTGCTTTAAACAGTAGTAGTTCAGTTCGATTCTGGGTTATGAACAAGCGTATTCGTAGGGTAGAATCTATATTTTAATTGTAATATATTATCAACACTTTAAATTGTTTTAGTAACCTACTAACTACTAAGTACTACATGATATAGTTTTATTTAATCAGTACTTTATTATATACATAAAGTAAAAGGAGTACAAATTTACAATTACATATAGGATGAACTCGGGATGGGCGAGGCGATACTTTTCAAAAAAATAAAAAAGTTTAATATCGAAATTTCGGGACTCATGTTTGGAAAACCGAGTTCGAGCCCGAAGTTATCCTAAAAGATCTGTCTGAGTCAGTCTTGCTTGAGTCGAACCGATTTCGGTCCTTGATCGATTTTTTCTTTAAAAAACAAATAAAAAAACTTTTAAATACAAAACACAATGCAAACATATATCAAGTATCTGATACAAAAATCATATTAAATATCCAATATAAAAAAGTTCAAATTTCAAACACAACCGTAACTACACAACAAACTAATTTTAAAAAAACACAATAAATGTTGATTTCAACATATACTCAGGTCAGACCGGTTCATTCAGTATTTTGAAGAAGAAAAAACAAGCCTGAGCACGAATTTGAGATTAAAAAAAAACGCTCGTCTTAACTTGGTCTTAAACTCGGGACAGGTTGTTTGAGACAATTTTTCGGTCCAACAATCTTTTATGCTCACCCCTAATTACGTATACTCATATTTAATATAAAGAATTTATTACTATTGATATAAATAATTTGAAGTTGATGTATAGGATACAGTTTCTATATCATTATTTTTCTAATTATATATGGTAATAGTAATTATTATCTAACACTAAATTCTTAAAAAAAATGATGAGGTACGCATTAGATCTTAATAACATTCTTATTGAATTGTTTGGGTAGTTCTATTCATTTCCCTATTGTTTCTCTTACTCGGGTTAACATTGAGTTTTTTATACTTTATGTAATTATATACAGGTATATTTAATTTATATACATATATATGATGTATATATACATATATTTGTAATTATGTCAAATAAAATAAAACTTAGATAAATTTATTACTAATAAAATAAATAAATATTATCAATTATATGTTTTATGAAAAATAAGTATGGCTAGATGTTGAATTTCGTAATATTTTGCACATTTGTATTTTAAAAAATAGTACTCTTATTTTATTTTTGCCAAATTTTACTTACAAAACAACCTACTCATTACTCAATAGTTATGTATGTAGTATAGTTTCTTGATATATTTTCAATCTTCAAATATTTCTATTATATTACAATAGATAAATTATAAAGTAAACTATTTTATTATAATATATGTAATAAATTAAAAAATGAAACTTATTAATTAATTATATATATGTTTAAGTTTAACGTTTACACATTTTCTTAATTTTATTTAGGGTAAAATATAGGGTTGGACATAAAAACCCGGTTCGGTTGAACTAAACCGTAACGATTTTGAATCTATTCGGTCGAACCAGTTCACAAACCAAACGTTTTTTTAGTGAAATATGGAGTGGTTCAAGACAGGTACAAAAAATCGATTCACATCTGGTAAACCAAACCAGTTTTTGTACCGATTTTAACCCTATTTTTTCCCAATCAGGCAATCATACATATTGAGAGACTTTAGACAGATAAGATGAGAGAGAGACACACACATAGAGTGACACACAAAGAGATGAAAGCTCCTCTCCAGCTCTCTGAGATCGGAGAAGTGGAAGCGCAACAGCAGCAGTGAAACCAGCAGCAGCAGCCAGCAGCATCAACCAGTAGTGGAGGCGCCCTTTCATGCTTGCCGTCTCCTTCATCCTTCTGCCGTCTCCATCTTGCTCGTCGTCTCCTTCCGTAGAGACCACGAGATGAAGCTGATTTAAAGGAAGGGTGGAAGGAGTACGAGCTAGGTGAAGATTGGGAAGGGTGGTTCAAGGGCGAGAGGTTCCTCATGGTGTTCCTATTTCAAGGTCGAATCCTATGGTGTTCCTCATGGATTTGCATGTTCGATTAACATTAACAGCAAGATTCTAGACATGATTACATGAATTACAGCTGCTTCTGCTGTCTTTACGAAATTAATAAATATAATTAAGGAAACTTCTTGATGATTCGTAAAATTAGAGATATCATTCAATACTCAATTGATGCATCCTCCATTTTATCCTAAAATATGCATTACTTGATCCTTTCAATTCAAATGGGTCTTCGATTTATGTATGGAGAATGACATTTTTTTTAAATATATATATAAAGTGGTTCGGCCAAACCAGTTTTTGAACTGGTTTAGAACAGGTATGGTAAATCAATTTAAATCTAGAGCGACCAAAAACTGGAGCGGTAAACCGTAGCTCTTTAAAATGTTGTAAAGGTACGGTTTTGAACCGGTTCGGCCCTGAACCGATTCATGTCCAACCCTAGTAAAATACAAGTTTCCCCCTTAAAGTTTGGGCTGAATTTAAGATTCCCCCTTAATGTTTAAAATTTTAAAATTTAGTCCTAATGTTTGGACAAGATGAAAATTTCCCCCATTCCGTCAAATGCCCGTTATTTTTAGACGGTTTTGGGCACATGTGCGGGTCACATGTGGTTTCAAATTTGGAAATGACAAAATTTACCTCCTTTCACTCTATATAACTATGTAACTTTGTATTTCAGAGGTTTTGAATTTCAACCAACTCCTTTGATGAAGAACAACCGAAACCTAGGGTTCTTCAAAGGTAGCTGATTCTCGCGGCAATGTCAATGCAATCTTCCTCAAAGGTATCATTCTCAAGTATTCACTGATGTAATTGCGGAATATCACCTCGTTTGAGAATGTCCCGAACGCCCAACAACTATGGTCGTGAATTTTGGGGTTGTCCTCACTACAAGGTCTGATTGAAACCCGATTTACTTAAGTTCCTTAAATTTTGAAGTTTATTCTAGGGTTCGTTATGTATATGTTTTTTTTTAGAATAGTGAGAATCTGGAATGTGGTTATTTCAAGTGGATGTACGTTTAAGAACAAGAGGTTCATAAATGCAAATGTTGTGGTAGTGCTCTAGCAAATTTACTGGCTTTGTACGAGAAGCCAACCATTCAGCTTGAAGACAATCGTCGAAAAGAACAGATTTATCGATTTTTGATGGCTTTATTGTCCATCTTAGTTGTGTTATTGACGATCTAATGTAATTCTTTTTAGTGTATTTGTTATGTATCATGTAAGAAGTACGTTATGAAGTATGCAATGTTGTTGTATGAAACTCTGTTTTGGTTATGCAATAAAGGTTCAGTGTTCTTGAAGTTTCTTAGGTGGAATAAGTATCCCCCTTAATGTATTGAACTTTTTTAATATTCCCCCTAAAATTTGTGAAAGTAATCAGTTTTCATCCAACACCATTTGAACAGATTGATATTGGTATAACCACAAGCCTTCAAATACGTAAGACAAAATCAAAAGCTGTATGTTTCAACATGTTTCAAAATTTAACATATACCAAAATGCAACATGTTGCAAGTCTTGTTTCCTTCTAACACACACAATACCACAAAATGAGACCAATTTCCTACATTTATATCTTTTCCTTTACTTTCCTAGACATGGTTCCTTGACTCAATGCACTATCTTGTGTGGATGGAGGACCTCCGGTTCCTTGACTTTGTTCTTCGTGTTGGATCCCTTTTCCAGTCTTCTTGGTTTTCCCCTTTCCGCATGATCTAGCATTATGCCCAACTTGCTTGCATTTTCCACAATGTTGGAGGTCCCCCATTTTTGTCAATTTTCCCGCATTGGCTTCCCACAATGACGCTGTCATTTTCTTCTTCGGTCGACCCGGTGCATTCCTAAATTTGGTGGGTTTAAGGGTCAAGCCGTACTTGGCACCCACTCATCAGCACTTAGTTTGAATTTAACAATCTTTAACAATTTTACCTCTCCATTGCTTGGATTGCATGTTGCCCCATATATGCCTAACACATGAGCGATGCTCTGATCCTTCGAAAACTTCCTTAATTGCAGGCATCAAACCCTGCCAAAACGAGACCAAATTGTCATTAGCAAACCTACATTATTTGGAAACACAAAAAATGCATCATAAGTACACATCTTCTGTCTGTCGGACATTATGGTCCACATCAAGTCGGTACTTACATCGACAACTAACACACCTAAGAACCACACCCACGCTGCCCTAGTCTCGGCTTCAACCCATGCAAAAGAGATGGAAAACAACTGGTTGTTTGCTTCTCGTGTGACATCACAAAGTAACTGCCCCATGTTGAACCTTTTAAATGGCATGGAGTTCCACATCAACACTTGTTTCGAAACTGTTTGTGCTCTCCGCTTCCACATCCGGTTCTTAATTGCTCTCCTCACTTTCTTGTGGTACATCTACTGGTGGAGCTACGTCCGCCCTTCCAACTCGGCAACCCTGTCCCAGAATTCGTCGTCTCCACTAAGGTGAGTACTTTCATTTGTAGGGTGTCCCTTAGGTGTTTTTTCAGCTTCATGGGTGTCTGGTTGTGCTTTTTAAGGTGCAAAAGTGGTTTATGGTATTGTGCTATTAGCTGAGGGTTGTGATTTTTCGGTTGTGGGCTGGGTTTTAGGTATTGTTCTTTCTACATCCTTATCATCCAAAATGGCAATGGGCTCATGCTGACTACCTTGACGCCCTACTGTTGCATGCGATCCTCGTAGTTCCTATTGAAACGATACAACTTCATGCCTTATGCATTGGGATCCTCCATTTATTTATTCCGGATTGGAGCTCCTTACCAATCATCAAAGATCATCCCAATAGGGACAACAACCTCACTGTCCTCTATAAACATGACAATGGTTTCGATGCCATCCTGGTAACCCTTCAAGTCAACCACATTCTTCTCCGTAGCAATCTTCACTAAATTCTTATTAATGTCCATAAAGGGGGCCAAATAGTATATCTGATCACCACTTGAATATTGTTGAACCAGTGTTAAATGGTTCAGCAAGTCAGACAACTGAAATGGGATAAGCCACCTAGGTCTAACGTATTTCTGACAAATGTAGATCTTCTTCCCATAAACTATATCGAATCTACCACCGTAAAATGTATGTAGTGTGTAACTAGGCGGACCTTTGGGGGCATATAACCTATTTGATAAACTTGTAAATAGAACAACAACCCAATAATACTTAGCAATCGTTCCACACGAAAAGTCTGACACCCTAAATTCAGTAAAAATTGAAACTTGGCGTAAATGGAGAAGAACCAAACCTAAATCATGAGCAAAGTCGGAAAAATCCATACTTTTCTTCGGCAAAATCCTTCTGATCAGCAAGTTAGAGCAAACCTAATCCCTAAAGTGGAACAAGTTCATGGCTTAGCACGAGAATTCGAACAAGCAAACCTAAACCCTGAACTTCCGAACGGGATTGCAAAATTCCACACAAGAACAAAACATTGGAACTTATCTTGGTGCTTTGGAACGTCAAGGATATTATGGTGTGGTACGATTATGGTGATGAATTTTCTACCCATAATGGTTATGGTTATGGAATTTGAGTTATAACCATGGTTATTATATTAATATAGTAATTAATTATTATTAATAAACTAATATATACTAAATAATGGAAGTTACTGTACATACAAGTAATAAATAACCATGATGGTAGTTTTATATATTTTTATTGTTGGCAATATAGATTTATGTATTTTTTTAAATAAATAGTCTTTTATTATATTACATGTGTGAAATAAATATTGGTATACGGGTAAAACCATGGTTAATAACCACAGTTATTTTAATGGCTACAGTATTGGAAATTGTACCTGTTATGGTTATGGTTATGGTATGTGGTTTAAAAATATGGTATGGTTATGGTATTTGTCATACACGTACCATACCCTAACTATTGACAACCCTATTGAAAACTTAGTATTGACTAAAGCTATAAAATGTTGAGGCACATATATCACATCAGATTTAAGAGATATCAAATAAACCAAAGCGTTTCTTGAAAAATCATCTACATTGGTTAAGAAATACCATTTATTGTCATAATTACTTACATTATAGGGACCCCACACATCTAAATGTAACAATTCAATGCAACAAACAGAAGAACTAGTACTTAAAGGAAAAGGAGATTTGTGTTGCTTTGCCATATGACATACACAACAATGTAAAACTTCTTTACTAACAGACTTTGGAATTTTAAAAACAGACAACTTATTTAATACTTGTAAACACACATGACCTAAACGTCTATGCGAAAGCAGTGTTTGATGATTGGGAATTGTAGAGGTTTGGAGGGTCAAACTAGACCTTAGAGGCGACCTAAAAAGGTATAACCCTGAAGCATCTCTACCAATCCCCGTCACCATGCCACTGCAAAAGTCCTGCATAACAACAAAATTTTGGATAAAAAAATATTGAACAGTTTATTTCTTTCTTAAAATTTGCCACCGAAAGTAAATTGTATTTAAATTCTGGTAAATATAATACTCGAGTCTACCTTTTATCATCACTCACAAAAAAATCACCAACATTTTTAACAACTGAGAAAAAACCCTTCGACAATTGAACTTTAGAATTGCAATATTTTAAATTTTCTAACCAATCTATCCTAGTACTCATGTGATTAGTAGCACCAGTGTCAAGAATCTACACATCATTATTTAAGGCATTAGCATTTAAACAGAAATTACCTATCATGTTCACTCTGGCCTCATCAATGAAAGAATCCATGTTCAGTAGCTGAACAATTTGTTCAAGATTCTCCTTAGTCAGCATCACTGGCTTATTACTACCTGCATCATTAGTCTAGAAGAGGCCTAAGAAGGCGTAGTTACTCACAAATTAACAGGAGTTGTCATAGGGGGCTTTTAATCGCATTTTTAGCTTGACTAGGCTTTGATTTAAACTTCCAACCAGGAGGGTATCCAATCCTCTTAAAACAGTTATCATAATCATGACATTTTGCCTTACAATACTCACAAATCATATTCCAACTCATCTTGTTGGGCGGCTTATTCCCTGAATAAAAAGTCGAGCACTGAAGATGCCAACAGATTACTACTTGATATGCCTATCTGATTCTCTTCTTGAATCAGGACTGCATATGCCTGATGAACTGAGGGTAATGACTCTCTCATAACTAGGTTAGATCTAATTGTTGAGTAAGAATCATTGAGGCCATTTAAAACTGAAAAAGGCTTCAAGTTATTCATGTCTTCAATGTGTTTCTTGAACAATTCACATCCACAATTAGGCAAGCAGGTCATAACAACAAATTCTTCCCATAACATATGAATTCTAGTTAAATATGCAAAAATCATATCAACTCCCTGTTGAACTAAACATATCACTCTATTGGCATGTTCTTTTCACGGAATGGAAAAGGAATTCGGCTTACGGATTCCGTAAGGAGTTGTTCTTTTCGCGGAATTGCAAAAATTTGGCTTACGGATTCTGGGCAGGGTAGGCTTAAACATTCCGTGTGAAAAGCTCGGAATTCCTAAGCCGAGCGCGCTAGGAATGAGGAATAGGAGGCGAAATGCCCGAAATGCCCTTACTTTAAAATTTATATTAATTCAACAATTTTATCTTAATTAATAATTAATGAAATAAGTTATTTTATATTTTTAATTATTAATTAATTATATTATAAGTTTTTATTATTCTTAATTTTAAAATTAATTAATACAAATTATATATATTATATACTATACATACACAAGGAGGGACAAATATGTCATTTTACCACATTCAATTCTCTTTCCATATACAATTCCACCAAAAAAACAACAGAATTCCTTATTCCATTCCATTTCATTCCACCAAAGAAACAACTTCATATTCTTATCTCCTATTCCTTATTCCCTATTCTTATTCCCTATTCCGTATTCCTTATTCCAAATTCCATGAAAGAAACGCCCTGTATGTAGTTGAAATTTTTTTGATATGTTAATTTTGTTAAATCTCTCCCTTGGGTCATTCCTAAATTTTGTTAATTTTGAAAAATATTGTACTCATCAAATCCTTTTAAACTGAATTCATTATCCACGCAAACACAATAGCGTTGCATCTATCCCAACGATGATGCAAGCTTATATCAAAAGACTCTCTAGGCCAAGATCCGTCAATAAATCCCAACTTGTTCTTAACCAGCAGTGAAATATACATCACACGGCTCTAGAACCCGTAATTTTCAGAACCGACTAACTAAATAGAGACAAATGAAGAACGTATAGTATCTGAGGGATGAAGAAACAACGGATGGTTGTGATCAACCACTGAACTATTCACAAATGTATTCGCAGTCGTAGTTGCAACTACCGTCGTTGCAGTCACTCCAAGAACGTCTGAGCCCACACTTCCCGACGAGGATGCCATCTACGAAGAATAACAATGGAAAACCAGAACAAAACCAAGAAGGATCGCAACAATCGAAGCAAATCATAGTTTCATGGCTTTCATACCATGTCAAATCTCTCAAAGAAACACAAAAATCTCTCAAATGAGTCACAAACCCTAGCAGATCATTGAAACCCTAACAGAGCTCAACCTGGAAGAAAACGGAAGAAAAATAAAAATATGATTTCGTCAAAAGCAGAATGGACTGAAGGGTTCCTTATATAGGAAACCCTAACATAAAATAATTACAAAGGAGTCTATGTACTTATCTTAATGAGCAGATCATAGGGTTGTCGATGTTTAGGGTACGGTACGAGTATGCCAAATACCATAACCATACCATATTTTTAAACCACATACTATAACCATAACCATTACGGGTAGGGCTGGGCATGAACCGGTTCGGAGCCGAACTGGTTTAGAACCGAACGTTTACCACATTTTAAAACCGGTACGGTTTACCGCTCCAGTTTTTGGCCGCTCAAGATTTTGACCGATTTACCGTACCGGTTCAAAAACTAGTTCAGAACCGGTTCGGCCGAACCACTTCATACAAAAAAAATCCAACTGAGGTTCCAATTCAGCAAGCACTAAACAGCATCCAACTGAGGTTCCAATACAAACATAAATCCAACTGAGGTTCCATTACAAACATAAATCCATGACAAACATAATACTACACTTAACACTAGTTAACACTTAACAATATAACCATAAATCCATAATACAAATACATGTGACAAACATAGTACATAACAACATCCAATTCCAAATGCATAAATATGCACCAATTTGTCAGCCAAGCCACCAATCTGCTCATGAAATGTCTGCATGGAATGGGAACAAAAACAAGTTACTTCAAGCAAAAATAGAACCCATCACCAAGCAAGTGTAAATCTAAATCAGCACAACAAATACAATGACACAAACTTACTAAGATAAGAGAGGACATACCTCACAATGGTACAATGGCACAAACTACCAATTAATTAAAGCATGACTACCATTAATAGAAACTCCTGTAACAGATGGAATAGAAATTATATCAGAAATTGAGCTCTACCATTAATTAAAGCACAGTTACATTTTTTTGAACATGTCTAGTTCAGCATGACCATATTTTAGAGAAGACGGCCTTTCAAGAGGCAACAATGTCGCAAGATGTTCATAGAGAGAATGACAACAAAATGCATTCAACATGCAGAGTTTTCACTTGACAGGGCATAAAAATATAATGGACACTAACTGAAACAATTATAGTAGAAGATATGTTCGACACAATTCATACTCTAAGCAAGATGGAAAATGTGAAGACAACTTCAACAGAGAAACCAAAGCCATTGATTTAGTGGACAGACTGGAAGCATGTTGTTTAATAGCAGTCTCAACAACATCCACAGTACCAGAGTCTGTTACCTGCTCAAGCACAAAGAGAAAAAAAGTTCAAGGAAATCAGACACCTGCGATGAGTAGTCGAGTACTTCACCATGATATAGGTTTTGACTAAATGTTTGATTAATTCATGCTATTATAATGAATAAACTAAAATCTGAATGTATTGATGAAGAATCCTCAGAATGTGCACGTGCATAAAATACCAATTACGCATCTTGCCCAAGCAACTGTACTAGCCCTGCTTTAGACCAATAAATCCTTACAGACCTGACAATCAAGTAATCACAGAAGTATAGCAATCAGTTTTCATCACAACGAAAATCAGTTTTCCTAGCAATCAGTTTTCCTAGCAAGTAATGAAGTATAGCAATAAGTTTTCCTACCAACTAACGAGTATAGAAAATTAACAATCAGTTTTCCTAACAAGTATAGGCATAGCAATCAATCGGACGAAGAAGACGAACCTGGTCTAGTCGGACGAAGATGACGAACGCGGAACCGTCTGAAGACTGAGGCGGAGAGACGGGAGGTGCGGGGTGAGGCGCGTGACTACGTGAGGACTGGGGTAGGGTTGGGTAAATGAAATTAGGTCTGAAGAGTCGTTAGTGAAGACTGAAGCTGAACTTGTGATTTACTGATTTGTTAAGTTGAAAGAGAGACTGAACCAGTGAACCGTGAATTCAGTCTGGTTTGATCTGAAAGTGGTCTGGTCTGGTTTATTAGTGTTTTAAGGTTAAAACCGGTACAAAAAGTGATTTGGTTAACCAGTTTTGAACTGGTTTTCAGTACCTCTTCTGAACTGCTCCATATTATTTCAAAACAAATGTTTGTTTTGTGAACCGGTTCGGCCGAACCGGTTATTTTTGCCCAGCCCTAATTACGGGTACAATTTTCAATACCATAACCATTAAAATAATTGTGCTTATTAACCATGAGTTTACTTGTATTCCACACATGTAATATAATAAAAAAACGAAAATTTTATTTTAAAAAATACATAAATCTACATTGCCAACAATAAAAATATATAAAACTAACATCATGGTTATTTATTACATGTATGTATAGTAACGTCCATTATTTAGTATAAATTAGTTTATTAATAATAAATAAATAATATATTTATATAATAACCATGGTTATAACCATGAGTATAACTCAAATACCATAACCATAACCATTATTGGTTGAAAATTCATCACCATAACTGTACCGCACTATAATGGTACGATTAACCATATTAAACAGCAACAGTTATAATCATGGTTGTGAATTTTTCACCGCACCATTGTCGGACCTAGCAGATCAGTCTCTGATACTTTATATGCATAATAATCCCTTAATTTAGCCTTGGTCATCATTGTTTTGGTCATTCAAGGAATAACCTTGGGACATTCTAAGAATCGATCTTAGCACCTCTTGCATCCAAGAAAGGGCGATAACGTTGGACCAAGTGTCCGTTGTTGGTCATCATACTTCTCAACATTTACAATGCATCAATTCGATTTGCATGGTGTACTAGCAAAGAAATAAGACTGTTCAGGTTAGCGTCTAATAGATCACATTTACGATGTAATTTCATTGTGTAAAATATTTTGATTTTCTTATTAGGATTAATAGGGTAAAGTTAGCCTGAACCTCAATTGAATTTTATCCCAACTAAGGAAGGGATGTCTTCTTGATAGGGAATAGACCGGGGTCTTCAGGATGGGTTCCAACTAGTAATTAAAAAAACTACTCAAAGTAAGCCATAAATATGACTAAAAGTACAAGAATGAGTGTATCTGATTTTAGTAAGAAGAAAGGAGTCTTTTGAGACTGAGTTGAGCTTGCATTTATCTTAGACCAATGATTTAACTAGAAAATTAAAAAGAGACCTCAATTTGCACTGTTTGTATTTATTATTGGACTGAACTCAATCTGTAAACTAATTAAATTAAGGGTTCATTACTTAAATGGTTACACATGTTTACCCAATGTGTAGAATGGTTACATATGTTTCAGAATGTGACTAATTAGTTTTGCTAATGTGCAGAATGGTTACACATATATTTCCCAGTGTGATTAATTGATTATTTTGTCATTCACCATTACTCTTTTCTGTTAATTATTTTGTTACCATATTTTTTTATTTATCAAATGATTATTATACCCTCAATAGTCTTATGAGTTGTTCTTCTTCATCTTCTCCTTTCAAATTCTGCAAATCATACATCTTCAATTTCATCTTTATCTTCTCCTTTCAATTATACACTCTAACTTTCAATCCCCACTTTTACCATACATAGCAATGCATTCTCCACCACCTTCAATATCATCAGTCAGGAAAGAACCCACAATCCGACGACAGCTCAGACTCACAATCAGAACCAACAGTTTCACCAGCCTCAATCAGAGCTCAAACTGAGGCACACCCAAAAGGGAATCTGCTCAAAGCTCGAAAATCTCCCATATTTGCTGAAGAATCCATCGACGACGCCTTAGATTAGGGTTTTACTTGGAAGAAATTGGCAACCTGCAAGAATGTGGAGAAATTGGAGTCCCGCAAGAAATTGACGTCTTGCAAGAATAACCCATTCTGTAGGTGACTAGGATCGCAAGTTGTATTCACAAGGTCTCCTGCAAATTGTCATGTATTCAATTCTTGGGCAGGTCCATCAGCTTCCTCATATCTCCATCAAGGAATAACAGTGTTTGCTTTCAGTTCTTGGTAAATAGTGTTTGATTTTAGGTTTTATGGTTAATAAGTTAATTAAAGAGGGGTAATATTGTCATTTTATATGTTAGAATAGTGACTAACATCAATTTTTGACGAGGAACAATAGAAAAACCAATTAGTCACATTATGAAACATATGTAACCATTATGAACAATGGGCAAACATGTGTAACCATTTAAGTAATTAACCCTTAAATTAATATTGCATAAGTTTGGATATATATATATATTAGGGTTTACAAAATGGGTCATGGGTCAACACATGGGTCTTGTCGAAATTGGGTCGTGTCAGAGACCCTCTGACCCAAACACGACTCGTGTAATAGTATAAGTCAGTTTTTGAAACTCAAACCTGACTCGTGGATTTGTGGGTCAACCCGCAGGTCAGAACGACCTGCCAGGAATGGTAACGGTTTGGTCAGACCGACTCATTCAACCTCCATGACCCGTTTGACCCACCATTTCAATAAAAACAAAAAAACAGACTTAAATATATAAATGAGACTGGTCATGGGTTGACCAGTGGCTCAAGACTTCTGACCCAAACCTGACCCGTATTTTCACGGGTCATCCATGGGTCGTGTCAAAATGACCCATGGGTTAAAAACCTTGACCCATGGGTTAAAAACTTTGACCCATGGGTTAAAAACCTTGACCCATGGGTTAAAAACTTTGACCCATGGGTTGGTAGATAGATTAAAAAGTTGGAATTGTTATGTAGGAATAAATAAAAGGGTAAAATACGAGTTTCCCCACTAAATTTTGGGCTGAATTTAAGATTCCCCCTTAATGTTTAAAATTTTAAATGTTTGGACAAGATGAAAAGTTCCCCCATTCCGTCATATGTCCATTATTTTTAGATGGTTTCGGGCACATGTGCGGGTCACATGTGATTTCGAATTTGGAAATGACAAAATTGTCATATTGTCTGTTTCCGCATGATCACTTTAGTTTCCCTCCTTGAATACCCACACCCACAAAAAGAAGAGCAGACTGACCTTTCATCTTATCCAGTGTCGCGATTTCAATTGCAGACGAATTCATCCACTCTGTTTTCAGTCGCTCCGTTCCACCCGCGACGTTCTGGTGCTTCGCCTTGGTACGGTTAACCATATTAAATAGTAACAGTTATAACCATGGTTATTTGGTTTTCACCCCACCATTGTCAATCCTAGTTTTCAAGTTCTGTAAAGAAAATAAGATCAAATAATGGTGATGAATGCTTTTGATGAAAATTGTTCGAAACTGTGTTTAAATAATAGGATACTACATCAGAGTTCTTGTCCTTATACGCCTCAACATAATGGAGTAGTAGAAAGAAATATGAGCATTTATTAGAGATTGCTAGAGCTTTCCGTTTTGAAGATGGTATTCCTATTCAATTTTGGGGTGAATGTGTGCTAACTGCATGTTACTTGATAAATTTGATGCATACTCCTGTTTTAGGTGGTAAAACTCCTTATGAAATACTGTTTGGAAAAGTTTCATCTTTAAATCATTTAAGAGTGTTTGGTTGTTTGTTTTATGCAAAAGTTTTAAATTCAGTTGATAAGTTTGCGTCTAGGTATATACCTGCTGCTTTTATGGGTTATAGCTCGACACAAAAGGGTTATAAATTGCTTAATTTGGAAACTAAAACATTTTTCATAAGTCGAGATGTGAATTTTGAAGAAGATGTGTTTTCGTTTAAAGTTGTTGGGAGAGTTGATTCTCCTCTGTTTACTAATGGCTTCGTTGGAGTATTAGATGATGATCCTTTGCAGGTAATGCATGATCAAAACAGACCACCTGATAATGAAAATGAGGTTGAAGTTCTGCCAACTGTAGATGTACCAGGCGATGATGCAGCTGAAAAGGCTGAACCGAGGAGATCATCTCGGTTGAGTAAGTCTCCCTTATAGCAAAGAGACTATGTAGTCTCGACAAATCCTGGTAAAAATTCTTCAACTGCTCATCCAATTGGTAATTGTGTTTCATATGAGGGAATTTCAGGTTCTTATAATGTTTTTTTGAGTCCATTTCAAAGATTGTTGAGCCTATTACTTATGAACAAGCTGCAAAAGATAAAAATTGAGTTAAAACAATGAAAGATGAAATAAATGCTTTAGAAAGTAATGGTACGTGGAGTATTGTTTCTTTGCTTGATAAAAAGAATGTTGTTGGTTGTAAATGGGTGTATCATGTTAAGTATAAATCTCATGGTTCAATAGAAAGATATAAAGCTAGTGTCACGGATCAGACGAAGGGATGCCATCATTCAGATTCAACGAACCGGGCTAGATACATTGCATCCTAGATTCAATGTACTTCTAGAGACATTGGACCTTTGATTCAATGTATCTCTACATTCATTCATGCATCTTTAGATTCATTCATGTATTTCTACATTCATTCATGTATCTTTACATTCATTCATGCATCTCCTGGAATACATTAACCTCCTAATTCAATGGTAGCAAAAGACTTTCTCAAAGCCCATGACAAGTGGTATCAGAGCAAGATTTTAATCCAATCAATGGCTTCGATAAGTCAATGTGATATTGTGAGCGTGGATGAACAAGGGAAGTCGAAGAAGTGTCGCGAGAGTTCAAGGGATAAGTTGAAGGTGTTAGAACACCGCATGACGGAGTTGCAGGATGTGTTGGCGGATGTCCAAGGAAAGGTCAAGGACGCATCCAACGGGGTGGATGAGCTGCATTCAGATTTGGAAGAGCTTCGTGAGGGAGTGAAAGGCGTGGTCAACACAGCAACTGATGAACTCGACAGGCGTGACGATTCGCTCAAAGCCCTCATTTCAGCCCTAAGGGAGCAGATGACAGAGTTTGCGGGTATGCGGACTTAAATTGTTGAATTGGTGGGACTGCGAGTCGAGGTGGAAGGGATCAAGAAGAAGTTAAACCAGGTGCGGATAGTACGCATCGATGAGGCTGGTGCAGCTCAATATGGCACTCTATTAGACGTTCCACGACCCGAGAAGTTTAAAGTGGCGCGGGTGGCAAAAGACGTCAACAATTTTCTGTTCAGTATTGAAGAATACTTCCAAGCCATGGGAGTTAGGGATGACATGTCGTGGTTGGGGATGATCTCCTCATATTTACAGGACATGGCGCTGCTTTGGTGGCATCGGAAAAAGGATAACTGAATTGGCGAACCGGTTAAAACTTGGGATGAGTTCACGACAGAATTCCACAAGCAATTGTACCCGGAATATGCTGAAAATGAGGCACGTGGGAAGCTTCGTCACTTGGAACATAAGAGTGAACTCCGAGAGTATGTGAAATAATTTTTGGAGTTGATGCTACAAATCCCATCCATGACCGAAGGGGAGGCATTTTTCCAATTCATGGATCGATTTAAGTCATGGGCAAAACAAGAGTTAGAACGTCGTGGTGCGAATAACGTAGATAAGGCGATGACAACGACCGAGACCCTCATTTAGTTACGGTCGGAGAAACCTAAGTCACGAGAGATGGTTAAAGTGGAGACGGTCGGAACAAATCCTACAAATCGGATGGAGGAAAGATCACCGACTCTACCACCAAAGATAAAGGAGGGTCGAGATGGCGAGAGCGAGGACAAAACAATGGAGGCGCTTGTCGACACGGGTGACTCAAACTTCGTTATGTCCGAGGAGGTCACGAAGGAACTGATCCTTTACTTGGAGATGTCGGGTGCGGGACTGAAAACGGTGAATTCAACGAAGCTCCTAGCATGTGAAATGGTGAGGTGAACCTAAAGATGGGTCCATGGAGAAGCAAAAAAACGATCGAGGTAGTCCCTCTCGACGATTACAACTTTGTTATTAGGATGGAATTCCTTGATCGAATCGATGCCATGATCGTGTCTTTTGCGGATTGCATATGTGTCCTCAACACAAGGTGTCAATGCATTGTACCGGTCACACGCTTGAGGGGAGGTGGTAAAAGTACATTGTCGGCAATGCAACTCAAGAAGGGGCTTCGGAAAGGTGATGTAACTTACCTTGAAGCTTTAAAGGGGTACGAGGACAAGGAAAAAGCGAGTTACATTCCAACGTAGATAGTTGAAGTCCTTGGAGAATACATAGACATAATGCCACCCGAACTCCCAAAGAAGCTTCCACCCAAGAGGGAGGTGATCACCGAATTGAATTAGTCCCGATGCACGCCCACCCGCAATGGCACCGTACCGCATGGCACCACCAGAATTGGAGGAGTTGAGAAAGCAATTTAAAGAGTTCCTCGATACAGGATACATTCGACCTTCAAAAGCCTCGTTCGGTGCACCCGTTTTATACCAAAATAAACATGACGGATCGTTGCGAATGTGCATAGACTACCGAGCATTGAACAAATTAACGGTGAAGAACAGGACCTGATTCCTCTCATTCCAGATTTATTTGATTAACTTAGTGGAGTGTGATGGCTCTCTAAGCTGGATTTGAGGTCCGGATATTGGCAAGTACGCATTGCGGAAGGGGATTAACCAAAGACGGCAAGCGTAACGCGGTACGGGTCATACGAATTGCTCATAATGCCTTTCGGGTTGACAAATGCACCAGCCACCTTTTGCACCCTTATGAATAAGGTACTTCATCCATTCCTAGATCGGTTCATTGTGGTGTACCTTGATGACATAGTCGTGCACAGCCATTCGCTAGAGGAGCATATTCAGCACTTGAGACAGGTGTTTGAGGCATTGCGAGAGAATATACTTTATGTGAAGAGGGAGAAATGCACGTTCACCCAAAAAAAAGTACCCTTCCTTGGACACATCGTTGGGGGAGGGAAGATACGGATGGATCCATCTAAGGTAAAATCAATTGTGGAGTCGGAGCCACCAACGAAGGTGACAGAAGTACGATCATTCCTTTGTTTGGCCAACTACTACCGACGATTCATCAAGGGATACTCAAACAATACCGTACCACTAACCGACCTGTTGAAGAAAGGGGATGCTTGGGAATGGATGGAGAAATGTCAAGTGGCATTCGACCTTTTGAAGGAGTCAATTACGAAAGAACCTAATCTCGGATTGCCAAATTACGAGAAGTCATTCGAGGTGGAGACAGATGCTTTAGATTTTACCTTGGTGGGGTGCTTATGCAAGAAGGGAATCCAATTGCGTACGAGTCGAAAGCTCAGCGACATCGGAAGACGGTATACTGTTCAAGAGAAAGAAATGACGACAATGGTACATTGCCTTTGCGTATTGAGGCACTATCTTCTTGGATCACGGTTCGTAGGTTGGACAGATAATGTGGCAACAAGTTACTTCCAAACCCAGAGGAAGTTGTCACCAAAACAAGCAAGGTGGTAGGATTTTCTTGCAGAATTTGACTTCGTGTTGGAATACAAACCCTAAGTAGGCGAATACAGCTTGCTTTCATTAGCCAGCCAAACTGCCCATTGCAGGGGCAAATACGAGAAGGATTGAAACACGACACGAGGGCTGAAGCGCTGGTCAAGGCTTCCATCGAAGGTAAAACACAACAATTTTGGTGGGAAGACGACTTACTTTACACAAAGGGACATCGACTATACGTGCAACATTATGACAATCTTCGGAAGGTGATTTTGAGAGAATGTCATGATTCGAAATGGGCTGGTCATCCAGGAGTCAACCGCACGATGGCACTTGTGAAGAATAGCTATTTTTGGCCTCAATTTCATGACGACGTTGAGATATACGTAAGAACTTGTCTTGTATGCCAACAAGACAAGTTGGAGCAAAGATCACCCCGCATGTATGCTTGAACCTCTTCCTACTCCGGTGCGCCCATGGGGGAGTGTTTCGATGGATTTCATTGTGAGTTTGTCAATGTCTGAGGGGTATCAAACGTTAATCGTGGTGGTGGATCGATTCTCCAAATATGGTACATTCGTACCAGTCAAGAAGGATGTAAGGGCAGAGCAAATGGCTCAATTATTCATGAAACACGTGGTCAAACATTGGGGAGTCCCATCTGTGATAGTAAGTGACCGTGATTCTAGATTTACAGGAAAATTACGGACAGAGTTGTTCAAGATGTTGGACATATACTTGAACTTCAGAAGAGCTTGCATCCCCTAACCGATGCGCAAATAGAACGAGTCAATGCACTTTTGGAGTTGTATCTTTGACACTATGTAAGATCCAGACAAACGAATTGAGTAAAGTTGATCGATATAGCACAATTTTCGTATAATTTGTGGCGGAGCGAGTCCACGGGGAAAAGTCCGTTCGAGATTGTGACGGGACAACAACCATTGACTCCAAGCACGGTTGCGACGGGCTACACGGTAAGCAGTCCAACAACATACAGGTTTGCCAAATAGTGATAGGAAGAAGCAGATATAGATCGTTCTTGTCTCAATAAAGCTGCAAAACGAATGAAGAAATGGGCGGACAAGAAACGACGGTATACTGAGTACAACAATGGGGACCAAGTGATGATAAAAATGCACAATATGCTTCAACATAGGGGAGTCCACAAGGGTCTTACTCAGACGTATGAATGTCCATTTAAAGTAATCAAGCGCGTAGGGAAAGTGGCGTACAAAGTAGAACTTCCAGCTACATTGAGGTTTCACCCGGTGTTTCACGTGAGCATGCTCAAACATTTCACAAAGACAAGGAAGATCCCAACCGAGCGAAATCATCACGAGCACCTATTGGAGCGAATATGGATTATTACGACCACGACATTGAAGAAATCTTGTCAAGTCGGGCTGTGCGGAAGAAATATTGTAAACCAAAGCGGGAATATCTCATCAAGTGGAAATGACTACCCGAATCTGAGGCAAGCTGGGAACTGATGGAGGATCTATGGAAATTCACTAGCACCATTGAATCATTTTATGCGGAGGACGTGACGAGGGCGTCACTTCATTAGGTGGGGAGAATGTCACGGATCAGCCGAAGGGATGCCATCATTCAGATTCAACAAATCGGGCTAGATACATTGTATCCTAGATTCAATGTGCTTCTAGATACATTGGATCTTTGATTCAATGTATTTCTACATTCACTCATGTATCTTTAGATTCATTCATGTATCTTTAGATTCATTCATGCATCTAGAATACATGATCCTCCTTATTCAATGTATAGTCCATTAGGTGTTCCCCCTCCCCTTAGGTGTATATACAGGGGTCTTATAATCAGTTGTAATTACCAAGCACTATCAAAAGAGTAATACAAGAAGAATATTATTCTCACATTCAAGTGTTGGCAAATTTGAGGGAAATGCTGCTTAGGTACTCGTCCTAAGGCCGCACGAGTAAGGCGAAAGCGTAAGACTTTTTCCAAGCCCGTGACACTAGGTTGGTAGCAAAAGGCTATAGTCAACAAGAAAGTGTTGATTATTTTGGTACTTTTTCACTGGATGCTAAATTGGTTATTGTTCGGTCTGTGTTAGTTGTTACTTCTGTTAAAAACTGGCATTTGTTTCAAATGGATGTATGTAACGCTTTTCTTCAAGGTGATTTAAATGAAGAAGTTTTTATGGAAATTCCTCTTGATTTTAGCAATCAGGGGAGAATAAAATGGCATGTCGATTGCTGAAATCTTTATAAGACCTTAAGAAAGCCTCTAGGTAGTGGAATGTGAAATTGTCTGATGCTATTGTTGAAAACAGATATATGCAGAGTAAATATGATTATTCAATGTTTACAAAAAGGAGTGGTGATAATATAGTTGTATCGTTTGTCTATGTTAATGACTTGCTAATTACTGGGAACAATGATGTGTTGATTGTCGAACTGAATTTTTTTTTGGAAACCAGTTTTAAAATGAAAGATTTGTAAGAGTTTCATTATTTTCATGGGATTGAAATTGCTAGATCTAGAGAAGGTATAGTTATGAATCAACGTAATTATGCTTTAGAATTGATTGATGAGGTTGGTTTGTTGGGTGTGAAACCTGGTAAGACCCCCATGGAGGTAAACCACAAGTGAAACATATGACGCGTTATTCGAGTTGAACAAAACATATACTACTCTTGTTGATGCTCACTTGTATAGGAAATTGATTGGTAAGCTTTTGTACTTAAATGTTACTAGACCTGATATTGCATTTGCTGTTCAAAAATTAAGTCAGTTCATGCAAGCTCCTAAACAGTCAAATCTTGATGTTGTATTTAGAGTTATTAAATATGTGAAAAATTATTCAAGATTAGGTGTTTTCTTGTCTGCTGATAGTGATACTGAACTACATGCATTTTGCGACTCAAATTAGGTTGGTTATGTTAAAACGAGAAAATATGTTTCAGGTTTTTGTATTAAAATTGGAAATTCACTTGTTTCTTGAAAAGTAAAAAACAGAGTACGGTTTCTAGGTCATCTGCTGAAGCAAAATACAGGTGCATGGGAGTAACAATTTATGAAATAGTTTAGTTGTCAGGTTTGTTAGAAGAATTAGGCATTGCTAGGTCAAAACCTGTTTTATTGTCATTTGATAATAAAGTTGCTCTACAAATTTCAGCTAATCCTATGTTTCAGGAACACACAAAACACATAGAGATAGACTTTCATTTTATTAGGGAGAATATTAATGCGGGTTTGGTGAAGATTCAGTTTTTAAGTCTTCAGAACAAATAGCAGATTTGTTCACTAAAGCCTTAGGAGGACAATAACATTATTACTTCCTAAGGAAAAATCTGGGAATGAAAGATATATATGAAGACATCAGATTGAGGGGCACTGTAGAGATTCAATCTGATAACCAAGGCTAAGTTAAGGGATTATTATATAAATAAAGTATGAGGGACTCATCTGCTCATTAAGATAAGTACCCATACTCCTTTGTAATTATTTTCTATTAGGGTTTCCTATATAAGAAACCTTTCACTCCATTTGGTTTCTAACGAAATCATAGTTTTCTCTTTCTTCTGTTTTCTTCCATGCTGAGCTCGGATAGGGTTTCAATGCTCTGCTAGGGTTCGTGACTCTTGGTAGCCCCCGTCGTTAAAAGTTATACTTACGACAATTCTCTGTTGCCAAAGCTTTACCGCTGCTAGAATGACACTCCACATCCCTCTTCTACATCGAAACTCGGTTGTTGTTAAATACAGTTCAAAAGCAAAAAACACCTTTTCGATGTTAAATTTCACTCTTAGTGATGAAAACGACCCAGCGTTAAATTGATATTCTAGACACAACTTTGCACAGCTTCGTTTAATTTGAAACAACTTCCATTTCTGCTTTCAAGCTCCACATTTCACCGCTCACCAACATACCAAAGAAGCAAATCAAGGTGGCAACAAGTGAAATGTATATCTTCATATCAAAAACCACTAGAAATGTGTCTTTTTCATCACCCTCTCGAAATAAACCTGCATAAGCAGGGCATACAAAGCAGAAGCCAAGATTGTGGTCACAAATCCAATCAAGTGTTATCCACAATGATGTGAATATGTTGTACCTGTTCGGTCTGAAGGACATCCACTGAATATGTTGTACCTTTCGTTTCCAACTTGTTTCTCTTCAAATATTTCACATGTCCCAAGTCCCAAGAACCTTGCATAAGGTTGATGCTTCAAATTACCTTGATTTCCGCCACATTAGACAATCCTCAGACCGAAAAGCGGAAGAACTTTCTGTTCAGGGCAGGTGCAATTGGATGACCTATGCTAGTCTTACCCACGCCAGGCGGCCCAGAGAGACAAATATTTTTCCGTGGAGAATTGAGCTTGTACATTGAAGTTAAGGTAAACACCCAACAAACAAGGGGATGTCATTACGTGTACCATAAACACAAGAATAAGCCTCTAGCATTGTCTTGTGAGGATGGAAAATCAAGTTTTTATGCACCGCAAATGAAGAATTAAAAGTAAGTTATTACATAACCACACAGTCACTAGGAAATATTTTTTGCTATTTCAATTATAAGTATAAAAATTATACAATCGGATGTTAGGTAAGAGATGCAACTTCAAACAAAGGTTTTAGCGATGATTTTAGTTGTTTCCCTCATATGGGAATTTTGTAAATGTGACGCTTTTCATATATATGTAGTGCGGCTTTTCTTTAATATGCAACTTTTTGGCTAAGTGTTTTTGATTCTGATCCACTAATGGCGACAGTATTAGTGGACTCAATCTCTTCGCACCACTCTATACTTGACTCTAACTTGTCCTTAGCAACACCCTTATTGTATTTAACCATTTAAACTTAAGCTTCTGGCCATTAAGTTATGGTCAAATAATTAACAGCGGCGCTTTCAGAATCAAACTTTAAACCGGCCTTAGGGACCAGTAGCGGCGCTATTAAGCATTTTGCTATGTAAAGTCACACTTAAGTATTTTGCCATTAAGTAGTCTTTCTGTCATAGGTGACACTATATCCATCCTGTAAACATTAGTACACAAATTACATGTCGACTTTTAGCGACGCCCCTTTTAAGCACAAAATTTTTTCACGTGCTCCGCATTGAATGTGTTCTTCACTTTTTTTCCATGCTCGTCTTCATGCGTTCGGGTGGGGTATAACGTCGACCTTATAGGGTCCTTCCCACTTTGATGATAGATTATTCTTTCGGTCTTGTGGCGAGAACTCATTTCCTCTCCACACCCTTTTCCCCCATGAAAAACTGGCGAGATGAGACTCGCCTGTTGTAATATCGTTTCGTAGCGAAACGCATCTTGGCTTGTAAGTAGTCGGATGCCCATCTCTTTTCATCCACAAGATATAGCTCGAGACGCCTTTGCTCATTATTGGTCGTTCCTTCAAAATTCTCGACCCTTTAAGGTGTCACGGCTACTTCAGTCGAAGGCACCGCCTCTGAACCGTAAACGAGTTTGAATGGTGTCTCCCCTGTAGCCGATTTGGGTTTGGTTCGTAATGCCCAAATAATATTTTCAAGTTCCTCTCTCCATTTTCCTCTTAAGTCATCCACCTTTTTCTTCAACCCATTCAGGACGATCTTGTTTGCTGCTTCGACCTATCCATTGGCTTGCACATGCTTGACCGAGGCGGGTCTGTGCTCGATTTTTAGTTCCTCACTGAACCATTTTAATTCTCTTCCCGAAAATTGGGGGTCGTTGTCGCTGACGAGGATGCTCAGGATCCCGTATCGTGAAATGATTATTGACTTGATGAACTTCATCACCTGGAATTTTGTTGTGGATGCAGTGCATTTGCCTTAATCCATTTCAAGAAATAGTCAATGGCTACTATTATGTAGGAGTGTTGTTTCAATTTTGGCAAAGGTCCCACTAAGTTGATCCCCCATTGTGCGAATGGCCACGCGGTGCTGATGCTTGTAAGTTCTGAAGGGTGGCGCACTAATTTTGGTTCGTACCTTTGACATGATTCACATTTTAACACCATGTCAGTTGCCTATTTTTTCATGGTGGGGCAATAGTACCCTTGGTTGAGGATTTTTCGAACAATATATCTCGCGCCCTCATGGCAGGTGACATACCATTCATGTACCTCCCTTAAGATCATGGTGGCATCAGGTTGAGTGACACAATTGAGAAAGGGTGCTGAAAAGCCCTTTTTGTAGATCACTCCATCAATTATTTTGTGATTGGGCAATATCCTTACGATTCGTCTCGACTGAATTTCATCATCTGGTATCTCCCCTGATTCCAAGTAGGTACGGATGGGTGTCGCCTAATCAACCGCTTAATTAATGTTCACGCACTCCAAGCCCGTCTTCTCATTGATGCTTTCCACGAAGTGTACCTCCAGGGGCGGCGCCTGCCAGGCAAATCTTGCTTAGGGTGTTCGCTGTTATGATATATGTATATTTACATATATGTTGAGGATTATTCTGTAATATTCTAGAATTAGTGTGTAAGGACCAAGAGGTAATAATTCAGAGTTTCTGAACTATAAATAGAGATAGTTTGTAACAGTTTTAACTAACTTGGAATGAAAATCAGTTTCCGATTTCTTCACCTGCAAGTAAGTTCTCTTTCTTCTTTCTCTCTTCATTCATTCTCTTTGTTTTGAGTTCCTAACATGGTATTAGAGAAAGTTTGGTTCTGCTCAAGTCTGTGCGAAAACAATTACACGAAAGTTGTGGCGCCAACAAGTGCTTCTGTGAGTCAGAGGATACAATCTTGAAAGTCATCTTTATGGAAATATAACCATTCCACACCGAATTTCTGGACCAGATGGAGAAGATGAGCCATATTCGAATTATATGAAGTTTATACATAAGGATAGTTCTTTAGCTTCCTAGTTCTTCTGCTCAAGATGGAATCAGTCTCTTCGCAAGTCAGTCGAAGTCTCATAGGATGTATGACAACCGCTTCAATATGGAATAAGTTGCACAGAGACTTCTATTCATCATCGACAACAAGAATCAAGCATTTGTATGATCGATTGAAGGTTCATAAGCTTCTACACCAATCTATGCGTGATTATTTGATAACAATTCAGTCTGCCTGTGATTGAGGAAATGCAGCAAATATCCATTATACTCAACGGTGTCAAAGGCCAATATGATAGTATAGTTTCTGTTATTCACGCAAGCCAAAATCCTTATGACATTGCATCTGTTAGTTCTGTATTGTTGGATGCAGAAGCTAGGTAGAGTGACATGTTATTTGATGTTGATATTTCTACTCATGTGTCTGTCAATCGAAGTTCCGGTTTAAAAAAGAATAAATCTGAATCAGATACTTCCAAGACTAGTCAGTCTATGGCTAATAACATAAATGGTTCTGATGGAATTTTGCCAACACCTGTTAATGAAGTTCATCAGACTGAGTCCTTCGTTGCTCCCGCTGTTCAACAACAATAATCATTCAACTATGGACGTGGTAGAGGTCGTGGCAGATGATATGCAAACAATAAGCCACAATGTCAGTTGTGTGGTAAGTTTGGGCACTTGGTACACATGTTTTATCAACGTTTCAATGTCAATTTCACTGGGGTTACATATCCGAACAATGCAAACTCTGCAAATGTCAACATGTGTTCTACTCAATGGGAAGATGCTTTTGAAGTGTCTACTCTGCCACATCAGTCTGTTTCTCCCGTGTAATCATCCTATTATATGACTATGCCTCAACAGTCACAACAACAACAGTCTCAATCACCTCAGCTGGTCACTGCTCAGCCTCAACCATATTCTGCCTAGCTTCAACCATATTATGCTTTCTATTCTCCCAATCCTTATGTTGTTCCTTCTTACGTTGCTCCTTAACCTATTTTTCATCCTTATATGTACACTCCATCTGCTCCCGTGTAATATAACTCTTTTCCAGTTCTGGGTGCATCTCATGGGGATTCTCATGTGCATAAAGGCTGCTCTCAAGCAAATATTGCCTCAGTTGCACCAATAATTCAGCCCGATACAAACTGGTTCCCCGATTCAGGTGCAACAAACCATCTTACCAATGCCTCACCATCTATTCATCATACATGTGTACCATATACTGGTCAAGGTAAAGTAATGGTTGGCAATGGTTCTTCTCTCAATATCTCTGCAATTGGTTCAACTTTAATTCCAACAGACTCTAGAGTTTTACGATTACATGATATGCTCTATACACCTAATGTGACTAAGAATCTTCTTTATGTGTCTCAGTTTGCAAAGGATAATAATGTCTACTTTGAATTTCATGCAAATCACTGTGTGGTTCGTGATTCATCTTCTCATAAAGTGCTGCTACAAGGATACGAATGCTTTGGCTTGTATAAACTTGACTTGTCAAAACTGAGTAGTTCCAAGTCTGTACTTCAGTCTAGCCTTTCTTATGGTTCATCTCGAAATATGTATGTCAACAATTGTATTGATTATTGTACTTGTGATTCATCGATGTTTAGCAATCATGCAAATTTCAATAATAAAACATATGGTTCTAGTTCTGATTTAGTGGCCTCCAATAATTCAGTTGAAGATCCAATAGATGTGCCAAATGATATTTGTTGTTTAGCTGGTTTGTCTTCTTCTTGTTTGACTTCTTTATGTAGTAGTTCTCATAGTTTCTCTGATAGGTTTTCTCAGGATTTGTCAAGCAATTTGCATATTGCTACGCCTGGACCTATTGATGATGGTGAGTTTTTCTGTTTTATCTCTGCACTGAGTTCAAAAGACTCGCCGTCTCTTTGGCACATGAGACTTGACAACCTTTCTTCCAAGCTTTTTAATAATTTTTTGAGACTGCATAATATTCTTGTGTATCATAATCCAACTCAATGTATAGCATGTGCTGTTGGCAAAAGCAAAAAACAGTCTTATCACTCTACTCATTCTGTCTACTCTCATCCTTTTGAACTTGTTCAAATTGATGTTTGGGGGCCTGCTGCTTGTTCCTCAAATGGTCATCGTTATTATCTTAGTATAGTAGATGCTCATAGTAGGTACACATGGATCTATTTCATGCAGAAAATGAGTGACACGGCTAGGTTCTTTGTTGAATTTCACAGATTAGCATAAAATAACTTGGACATAAATTGAAGGTTGTTCAGTCCGATGGTGGATGTGAGTTTCAGTTCTTATCAACCTATCTACCTCAATTTGGTATAACTCATCGTATTACATGTCCCTATTCCTCGGAACATAATGGTATAGCAAAGAGGAAGCATATGCATATTGCTGAGTTAGGTTTAACTATGCTAGCACAAGCTTCTGTACCATTGCATTATTGGTATGATGTGTTTTTTACTGCAGTATTCTTGATCAACATGTTACCATCATCTGCATTATCCAAGCTTTCTCCTCATGAAAAGCTCTTTGGGTTGTCTCCAGACTACTCTTTCTTCGCGTATTTGGATGCTTGTGTTTTCCTCATTTGTGTCCTTTTCACAAAAACAAACTATCATTCAGGTCTGAGCCGTGTGTTTTTCTAGGCTATTGTTCCAAGTATCATGGTTATAAATGTCTGGCTGCATCTGATCGTGTTTATACTACTCGAAATGTTGTTTTTCATGAGTCTACCGTTCCTTTTTCTGATTCTAAAAGCAATTTTTTTACTTCTTCTGCTCCTACTCAAAACTATACTTCTATGCCATTTTTCTTACCATGTGATTCTCATTTTCTTGCTCCATCTGATTCTACTGATGGTTTAATTCCTCCTTCTTATCATGTATCATTGTCTGATCTAACCTATCCTCCTACTGGTAATGATTATTCTTCTCATGTGACTTCATGTTCCCCTGTCAACCCTTCTCCTTCTTTAGATGTTTCTCATGTCCTTCCTCCGTCTACTACTACTGTTATTTCAGTTAATAGTGTGTTGTCTAATCTTACTACTTCTTGTACTCCAAATTATAATTCTCAAATTCCTGCATGTCGTTATATTCCTGTTGATTCTGTTTTGATTCCTGACAGTTCAATATCCTAACCTATAGTTTCTCCTATGTATAGTACTTCTCCTACTCCTCTGTTACCGTTAGATAATGCTCATGCTATTCCTTTTCCAATGTCTTACAAATTAAGAGGTTCCAAGTTAGTGTCTGACTATATTCATCCTTCATTATCTTTTAGTAGGCATCCCATGCAAACTAGGTCAAAAACATAATCTCTTGAGGCTTGTTGGATCTTGATTTCCTGAATGCTGACTTGGCAGTGAATTGAATGCCAATGGAAGGATGAAGATTGCTCTCGCCTTAGCACCAGTGAACTTGCAGAAAGGGGATCGCAACAGATGGGGTGTCTCTGGGTCCCTCTCCGATGCTTAAATGAGTATATGTGTGTGTTAAACTCAAAACGTAACTGGATGTATGTAAAGCAAAGGTATTTATAGAGTAAGGAGACAAAAACGTAAAAGGCAACAACATATCTTAATGAATATTGTGTTGGTGAAGATTAGGATAGCAGATATTACGGTTATGGCGTACTATTGCAGTAACCATATGTAATCTTTAGAGAATATGTGCCCGAGATATGCGGGATATCGTGGCCATATCTTTAGGAACGGTTGGTGGGACCAGAGAAGAGAGGTAGGGCTCTCTTTGGGGCGAGCACTCCTATGGCGAGCAGTAGGAGTCCTCGACTTGGTGTTTAATGGCGACCAGCGATAGAGCCTTTGGCGTACACTTTAGCTTGGGCTCGATACTGGGCCACTCTATCGAGGGCCAGATCGACCTTAGCATGGGCCGGGCCGGTTCGAATGACCTGGGTTTCACCCCCTCCATAGTTATTGGCCTCTGGGGCCTTTTCCTTATTGGGATGTCACTATCAATACCCAACATTTGCCCTCGAAGCTTGAGTGAAGTTTCTTCGGCCGAGCTTGATTCTTTGATAGGGTTTGAGATAGTGACACTTAAATTGGGTCTTCTTTGTCCTTTTCTGCTATTTGTACCCTTCTGAACACTTTATGCTTCTTTGGCGATCAATTGTTCGGTTACCTAGAGTTTATGGAATATTCGGTCTTTTATTCCTTCTTAGTGACCACTCGAAGCTGTCTAGGTTTATGGATGTTTATCCTTCACTATTTAGCGATCACTGCCTTTGAAAGGGTTTTCCATAAAGGCTTAGCAATGCGCTGGCGATCACTTTATCTGTATAGTAGACTTTAGCATTTAATGTATGCATAGTCATCCAGAAGTCGAACGGACATTTGATGCGCGCTTGTCGTTTATTCTTCCGTAACCCAAGGGTAGTCTGACAGTTTTTGTACTGGCCGACTATTTGTCTCCCCGAGGTGTCTCTTAGAATTCTGACATTGCTTCGATTTTTTCCCAAAAGGTGCAACCATTCTCTATGTCGTTTCGATTCTGTCTGTGGCTGTGACTCTTATTTTGTCTATGTAAGGAACAAAAATTCTACTCCTTTGTCTTTTACGCGTCCCAGTCATCTTAATTCTAGAGAGTTATGTGCCTCCTAGCTTTTCCATCACTATGTTTTTCCAATCCTCTCCTTCCCTCTTTCGAATTCCAAAAACTCCAAACCAGACATCAATGGATTCCAGAAATCAATCCACGGTCAAGAGCAAGGTAACCGCCAACAGGTCTTCTTCTTCAAACCCGAAGGTGCCCATGAAGGCCACCAACGCTTCCCTGCAAATCAGGGACGGTTCCTCTCCGGCGCCCAGCTAAAGGAACTCTGCTTCTGGACGATCAGCGGCTACACCTGTGGTGGTGGACGGGCCAGAAACAAACGTGCCCCTTTTTTCTCCAAAAGGTAAACACGAATGCTTTCTGTCCTCCGCTTTTCCGATAATTGTTCTTGCATATTCTTGTTTTTATATTGTTCTTGTTATACCCTAATTTTCCAAGTAGATATTAAGCTCAACGAGTTGAAGCCTGCTCAATTCAAGATGGTGGTCGCCATAAGTGGCCCAAGTGAAGCTGATGCCCCCAGGTATCCAGGCTTACGGCTGCATTGTCCTCGCGACAGAGAGGTTTATGTCTATGCGACCCAGATCGATGCTGTGTTGCGTTTTCCTCTCTGCGAGGATTTGCAGGAACTATGTTGTTATTACGGGATAGGTCCTACACAGTTAGTCCCTAATGCCATTAGGATGTGGATAAAGTTCAAGTTCATGTGTTTACGTCAAGAATGGACGTATTCACTGGCTTTGTTCCGCTGTTTCTATCGATTGGCTGCCGGAGCAAACCACCTCCACCATTTCCAGACATAGTGGCCCAAGTTTGAAGAATGGAGATGCCAGGCGTGGAACTGGAACGTCCACTTTCGGTTGGTTGATGACTTCTGTGCAACCAACTCCAACTACAAGAAGTTCTACTTCTTCTGTAAGGGGAGCGTGACATGGGAGTTGTCTCAACCGGAAAGGGATACTCCCCCCGTACTTGGCGAATTGTCTGGGAGCGAACGGAACGCCTACAGCGGAATCGGAGTTCTCAGAAGATTGCTCATTGGTTTGGTTCCGACAATTGCTTTTGAATCGAGTTTGCATGGTTGTATCACTCGGTTCCCACAGACGGCGCCAAATGTTCGATCTTGATTTTCTGAATGCTGACTTGGTAGTGAATTGAATGCCAATGGAAGGATGAAGATTGCTCTCGCCTTAGCTCCGGTGAACTTGCAGAAAGGGGATCGCAACAGAGGGGGTGTCTCTGGGTCCCTCTCTGATGCTTAAATGAGTATATGTGTGTGTAAAACTCAAAACGTAACTGAATGTATGTAAAGTAAAGGTATTTATAGAGTGAGGAGACCAAATCGTAAAAGGCAACATCATATCTTAGTGAACATTGTGTTGGTGAAGATTAGGATAGCAGATATTACGGTTATGGCGTAATATTGCAGCTACCATATGTAATCTTTAGAAAATATGTGCCCGAGATATGCGGGATATCGTGACCATATCTTTAAGAACGGTTGGTGGGACCAGAGAAGAGAGGTAGGGCTCTCTTTGGGGCGAGCACTCCTATGGTGAGTAGTAGGAGTCCGCGACTTGGTGTTTAATGGCGACCAGCGATGGAGCCTTTGGCATCCACTTTAGCTTGGGCTCGATACTGGGCCACTCTATCGAGGGCCAGATCGACCATAGCATGGGTCGGTCCGGTTTGAATGACCTGGGTTTCACCCCCTCCACAGTTATTGGGCTTCTAGGGCCTTTTCCTTATTGAGCTGTCATTATCAATACCCAACAAGGCTGATCTTACTACCATTAACAATACAGAAGTTCTCATTGAGTCTGAGCCTAAGTCGATTCATCAGGCCTTGCTCATTCCTCATTGGAAGAATGTAGTCGATGAAGAATTGTCTGCTTTTCATGCTAACCATACATGGATTGTTGTTCCTCTTCCTTCTGGAAGGATTCCTATATGTTGCAAGTGGATCTTTATAATTAAAAAGAATGCAGATGGTTCTATTGCCAGATACAAGGCCAGGCTTGTTGCTAAAGGTTTTTCTCATAAAGCAGGTTTTGATTTTCAGGAGACATTTAGTCCAGTAGTGAAGTCAGCTACGGTTCAAATTGTTTTGTCACTTGCGTTATCTCATAAATGGAGTCTTCGTCAAATTGACATCAATAATGTGTTTTTACATGGGGATTTGACTGAAGAGGTATATATGATTCAACCTCCAGGGTTTGAGCAAATTTCTTCTACTGCATCTGATTCTCCTTTAGTTTGTAAGATGCCAAAGGCTCTATATGGGCTTAAACAAGTACCTCGTGCTTGGTTTGAAAAACTAAAGTCTATTCTCATCCATTCTCTTCAGTTTTGTGATTCTGTTGCAGACAGTTGTCTGTTTATCAAACAAACTAATGGTTGTTTTGTGTTTCTATTTGTTTATGTGGATGATATTGTGGTTACTGGTAATTCTCCTTCAGTTATTTCAGATGTTATTCATTCGATTAATAAGGAGTTTCAATTAAAGGGTTTGGGTAGTTTGAACTATTTTCTTGATATGAAAATCATTGCATCTGACAATTACTTATTAAATCAGAGAAAGTATATTCATGAGTTAATTGAGAAGATGTGTCTTACTGAAGTATCCAGTTTTCCTACTCCAATGACTGGTACATGTCTAACAAAAACAGGTATGACTACATGTACTGATTCTTTTGAAGATGATCACTTGTTTCACAGTACCATTGGAGCATTACAACACATTTGCATTTCAAGACTGGACATTCAGTTCTCTGTTAACAAACTTAGTCAGTTTATGCGAATACCAAGTTCTAGTCATTAGCAAGCGGTTTTACACATTATTAGATACTTAAAAGGAACTCTTGATTATGGTCTTATGTTCAGGTATAATCCTTTTCCTATGCAGGGTATATCATTAGTTTCATATTCTGATACAGACTTGAGAGGGGATATTTCAGACAGAAAATCCATTTCAGGGCACTATCTACTTCTTAATGATAATCCTATACTTTGGAATTCGAAATAATCAGTGGTAGCTCGGTCTAGTGTTGAAGCTGAGTTTAGAGCCATTGCAAATGTGGTGTGTGAAATTATGTGGGTTAAGTATTTACTAATGGAAATGGGTTTTATTTGTCATCATTCCCCGTGGTTTGGACAGATACCACAAGTGTTTCTCTGTCTAAAAAGCCTACTCAACATTTAAAAATGAAACATGTGGAGATTGATATTTTCTTTATCAGGGAGAAGGTGAAATCTGGTCAAGTTATAGTGAACTATGTACCATCTAGCAATCAGGTAGCAGATGTGTTAACGAAACCTTTAACTGAAAAACAATTTGTTTCCTTGCAGAAAAAAGATTGGGTTTTTTTCGGTTGCTGAGCTGGATGATGTTGATATCTTGACTGTTCAGGAGGCTCCTTCTATTGAAGAATAGTTACTTGATATTCATTTGAGGCTACCATTAATGTTGTGGTAGTAATGTCATGAGGATTCTTTGCTATTGCTGAGGTTTTGTTTCGTTAAACCACTTTGGCTAGACTCTGCTAATCTCTTTTATGATATCAGTATGTTATTCTTTCGAGCTTGATTTGCATTTCCATGAATGTTGAAGAACTTGTCTTGTTCTTTTCACATATGGATCATATCGTCCAGATCATTTTTTGGTATGCACTGAGTCATACTCTGCTTGAATCACTTGTAGTTTATCTAAATGCTCTTTACTGTGTTGCTTTAGTTGTCTTATGTGTGGTGCATGATCTAGCAGTTGTTCTCATGAAAGTATGCATTCTGATAGCATATCTAATGAAAAGAAAGAAAATGGAGAAGTACTCAGTGTCATCTTCAAGCAAAACATGATTGTTATTCTTCTTGGCATAAAACATAGTTTGATTCCAAAAATAGAGTTAATTTTGAAGACAACGTTAAGATACTTCAATATTACTCTTGAGGAAGAAAATATGAGGGCCACAACCCTTCAACTATGTTATATATTTTAGTGTAATTGGATTGACTAGTTGACCAATGGGATCATAGTATCTCATTAAACAAGTTAAGAGGGTGCGGAGTGCACGCTTGATTAAGTATATTTATGATTCATTGTGTCGGAGATTCATCAGTTGATTAGAGATGAGGCAATGGGGGTCAAAGGGGGCAACGCCCCCTTTGCCGGGGTCCAGGGGCAGTGCCCCTAGCAGGGTCCAAGGAGCAGCGCCCCTGGCATTATGAAATTTTTTATAATTCATAAAGTCACTATTCTAAAAATTCATTGTATATTTCAATTTTTAGAACTAATGACTTAACATTTTAACCTCAAAATTCCCGGTTTTTGGACACTTGCTTTAGAACCAAGTATTAGGCCGAACCATTGCAATTACTTCGGCTCCAAGTCATCATCCTAAGGTGTCCCTTTGGTTTTGGAGCCAAAATTTGAATCCAAAGGACATATATGGCCGAAATGACACATACCATGGCCAAAGGGTGTTGTGTCTCTTCCAAAGGATGTGGTGTCTTCTCCAAAGGGTGTGGCAAACACTATAAACTGGTCATATGGGAGGTCCTAAAATTCCATCCCAAACATTCACAATCCTTCTCAAGTTCTAGTTCAGTATTCTGATTTTATCCGATTGAAAGTTTGGGTGCCTCCAAATTGTTTCAATCTGAAAGTGTCGTCACGACTTCAGAATAATCCAAGCAACCATTCGAAAGATCAAACAAAATCCTTTCGAGAGTTCTCCAACAAAGATTCACAAACTATGTTGGTAAGATGAGGGCAAAAACCCTCCAATCAAGAAAAAAAAGAAAGAAATAGAAAACAGAATTAAGAAAGTTCTGAAAAACAGAATCAAGAGAGTGCTGAAAAAGGAAAAAACAAATCATATCAGCATATCACCAGATATGCTTTCAGTAATTCATGTCTTGATATGTGAATATGCTTGGATAAAATGCCCATCATAATATAGCTGGAGTTTACAGTTGTCTAAAAGTAATTCAGGTTTAGTACTAAGTGGTCATGTTTAGATGTGTGGATCTGTGTATGCTGTAAATGATGTGTATGTGTATGATTCAGAATGTGCTAAGTTGATGAGATAGTATAGAATATTTAGTGGTGTGTTAGTTTGGTTTAAGCAAAGAAGTCATATTCATATATGTGAAGATGATTGCAGTAGTATAGTTGAGTGTGTTATAATGTTTTTATCTTAGCTTTAGGTGGTTTCTTCATGTTCCGCCTATTTGAACATTAGTGCTATGTCTTTCAAGTGAAGTTTTTCAAGATGATATTTATTCATGAGGAGATTGTCCTGAACAAAAGATTCCTGAACAGCTGAATAGAAGATAACTCTCAAATATCAGACAGTGATCGAATCAAAGACAGTGTTCAGGAAGTTTGATCTTCATAGGAGAATGTTAAGATATATGTATAATTACATATATGTTGAGGATTATTCTGTAATATTTTAGAATTAGTGTTTGAGGACCAAGAGGTAATAATTTAGAGTTTGTGAACTATAAATAGAGATAGGTTGTAATAGTTTTAACTAACTTGGAATAAAAACCAGTTTCCAATTTCTTCACCTGCAAGTAAGTTCTCTTTCTTCTTTTTCTCTTCATTCATTCTTTTTTTTTTGAGTTCCTAACATCCGCTTCTTTGTTCGATTCCTGTGGTATTGCTTCAATCTCAAAGTTGTCGAACCATTCCACCAAGGCTTTCGCCTCTCTTAGATACACCTTCAGATTCTCTCCTTTTGCAACATACTCTCCCTTAAATTGGTTTACCACCAACTGAGAGTCACAGTAGACACGTAAGGAGGCAGCGCCTATTCCTTTTGCAAGTCTTAAATCAGTTATCAATGCTTCGTATTCAGCTTCGTTGTTGGTGATCTTGAAGGTCAATAATAATGCACATCGAGTAGGGGGCCGCCATCTGGTGGGGTTAGAACAAGTCCCGCCCTGCGAGCCATCAACGGATGAACAACCATCGGTGTGTAGCATCCATGGGTTTTCCAATTTATTTACTTCGCGCGATGCCTCAGACGTGCAGGTCGATTCAACGATGAAGTCAATCAACACTTGACCTTTTATTGCGGTCTCGAAGCGAACTTTATTCAAAATTCATTTAGCTCGATTGCCCATTTTATCATCCGTCCTGATGCGTTCGACTTTTGTAGGAAGTGTTTTAGGGGTTGATTCGTTAAGCCATTAATTCCGTGCTCATAAAAGTAAGGGTGAAGCTTCCTAGCGGAAATTTTCAACGAATAGAGATACTTCTCAACTTCGATGTAATTCATTTCAGACTTGGTGAGGATCTTGGATACATAGTAGACAGGGACTTGACCTTTTCTAACTCCTTTACTAAAACTGAGCTGAACGCTACAGGATTGATAGTTAAATAAAGGTAGAGGGAGTCACCCTTTGATGGCTTGGCCAGAGGTGAGAGCATCCTAAGGTGCTGCTTAAGGTCCTAAAACACCTTTACACACTCAGGCGTTCACTCAAACTTCTTGTTGGAGCGCAGGACCTGGAAAAAGGGGTGTGACTTTTCACCAGACTTAGCCAGGAAACGACTGAGCGTCGTTAATCTTCTGTTTAGGCACTGCATTTCTCCGTGACGTGTTGGGCTCTTAATCATATCAATTGCCTCCAGCTTCTCAGGGTTGACTTCGATTCCCCTTTGGTTGGCCATGTATCCCAGAAACTTACCCAAGTGTACTTCGAAGGCGTATTTGATGGGGTTGAGGCGCACCTAATGGAGGCGCATCTCGAAGGTGTTTCTCATGTCTTCCACATGGTCGACGCTTCTCACCGACTTCACCAACATGTCGTCAACGTAAGCCTCCATAGTGTTGTCGATCATTCCAGCAAATGACTTGTTCACCGTCCTCTGATAGGTGGAGCCCGCATTGATCAACCCAAATGGCATGACCGTGTAATGATAGATATCACTATGAACGTATAACACAGTGTGTTGAGCGTCACCCTCCTCCATCTGGATCTGATTGTATCAAAAGTAAGCATCCATGAAGCTTAAGAGCTCAGGGCCAAATGTGGCGTTGACCAGTTTGGTCGATGTGGGGCAAAGGGTAGGAGTCCTTAGGACACGCATTGTTAAGGTCTCTGAAGTCGATGCACATCCTCTATTTGCCATTATTCTTCCATACCAAGACCAGATTCGCCACCCATGTCTGAAATCAGATTTCCTTCACAAAATTCGCATCGATCAGCTTGCCCACCTTTTGGCGGATTGCAATCGATTTTTCCTCTCCCACAGCGTACCTATTTTGGGCAATAGGTTTGATGCTCGGGTCGATATTGAGCTCATGGGCAATCACTTCTCGGCATTTCGCTCGGTTTCCAGGAAAATAGCTCCTTGAATTCTATGAGGAACATCGAGAGCGCATCTGCCTCCCCCTTTGGTAGTCCCGCTCCTATCTGGATGGCCTTTTCTGGGCCATCGATATCGACTTTTCTCATTTCCTCAACTCGTTGGTGTGGATTATTTCTTCGCTATGATCTTCCTATGTCTGAATGGCGGGACTTTCTTTTTTCTTCAGTACATTGCGACGCATCGAAGGTACATAACAACTGTGCGTCACAGGTTGGTCTCCCCTTACCACTCCTACGCCATAGGGGTTGACAACTTCAGCATCTGGTGGTAGGTGGAGTGCACCACTCTGTAATGGTTGAGTGTGAAGCTTCCCAAAATCGCATTATATGATGTTGAAACGTCCACCACAATGAAGGTGACATCGAATTTCAACGACCTCCATCCGTCACCAATCTCTACTGGTAGGGTGATAGCCCCTACCGGGTACGTAGTGTTCGATGTTAATCCCATCAGGGGAAATTTAACTTCTTCAAGTCTTTCACCGATTTTTCTATTTTCTGCAACACCTCTAACAAGAGCATGTCGGTTAAGCTTCCAAAGCCTATCAACACTTTTTTCATTGTATAGTCGTCAATGTCCGTAGTAATTACCAATGCATCTTCATGCGGGCATGTTACATGCTTCATGTCGAATTCCAAAAAGGAGATCATGATCTCGTCCTCCTCTCTAGAACGCTTTCCTGCCTTAGCTTTTCCCGAGAGTTGGACCGCGTACACTTCACGGGTGGTGCCCGTCTCCCCCACCGCAACGAAACCACCGCTAATGACATTGAGAGTTATGTGCCTGCCCTTTGACGACTTACTGCCCCTTCTAGGCGACTCTCGCCTCTCCCTACAAGGGCTCCAACTCCTCTCACGGCGTTCCACAAAGCTTTTCAGGTGACCTTATTGAATCAACCTCTCTATATCCTTCTTCGGGATATAGCAGTCATCTGTGCCATGGCCTTTGCACCGATGGTAACATCAATACTTGTTTGGTTCATTGCCCATGGGCGTGCCACTCTTCTTTGGGGACGGGGGAGTCACCAAGTCGTTTTTTTCCATCTCCGCTAGTACCACAGAAATGCCTCTGTTCAATGGAGTGAACGATGTCTCATAGACATCTCGGTTGGGGCGCGCTAGGAAGGGTCGGCGCTGCTCATGTGATACCCTCGAGTGGCGGTGTTCAGACTTCTTGCCTTCTTGGACTTCCTTCTTCGACTCTTTAGGCAATCGTCTCCCTTCTTTCACTATCTCCAAGTCGATGTATGACTTTACGCGCGTCGCTAAATCCTCCATGGTGTTGACCGGGATGATACTCACGCTGTCATATAAAGCTGATCCTCGCGGGTCGAGCACCCTAACGAATGTGTGTATGGTCTCACCACCCGTTATAACCTGGTCGATTACCGCCAACTCCTTGTTGAACCTGGTGTAAAAGTCCCCCAGGCTCTCCTCATTACTTTGCTTGAGGTGGTCCAGCGTGCCTACGCTCTTCAACAATTGTCTTCCACCCATGTATTGCACGATGAACTTTTCTTTCATGTCTCCCCAAGACAGAACGAAGGGCTTGGATAGCCCAACGAACTAGCGAGACGCGACACGTTCTAGGTTTGCCAGAAAAAGCAGTGCGAAGTGGTTGTCGTCACTCGTTCGCCCTAGGAGTGAAGCCTCATGCCTTTGGATGTGCTCGACCGGGTCAGCTTCACCACGGTAATAGTCAATTCGCGGGGTCTGCACGTGCAAAGACACAGTAATCGCCAGTATCTCGGGAGCAAACATGTGTGATGCTCTGTCGCAAAGATGAGACATGACTCCGCTCTTCTGCTCTTTGACCTTTCGGGCGAGAAGCTCCTCGATTTCCTCCATGGTCATCAAACTAGGGGGATGAGTCACTGTCGTCCCTGTGGATGGCATGGCGTCGCTCAAGGGAGGCTACGCTGGTCGGGGCGGCGCCTGATGAGGATGGTGCCGAGACGTTGCCTCCTCCACTCGAGTGATGTTCTGTTGGGTTGTACAGAGCCTACATTCGATGAGCTCGTCCAACACTGCCATGAAGGCAGGCGTTAGGAGCGCCTCTGGGCTAGCTAACTCCACATGGGGCGGTGCCTTACATGAGGATGCTATCCCCTGACTCGGCTGGTCTGGGTACCTCAGGTTCGGCTAAGGCCGCAGGTTGGGGCACTGAAGGTATGTCCCTCCGGATGCCTGGCTGGTGGAGGTAAGTATGTCGAGGTCCCCAGATGCTGCGGGAAGTGGTGGAGGGTGTCATTTTCCGTGGCTTCAAGGTGACTTCTCTTTGCTCTAGTGTTGGGGGGAGTCATTGCTGGTTTTACTCAAGGTTCCCACAGATGGCGTCAGATGTTGGACCACGTTTTCCGGTAGGACTCTATTCAAAGTGTTCCGGGTTGATTAAGCCAGAAGGAAACCACGGGAGTTCCCTCTGATGATTAAGTCCGTCGGAGGTTCATTTATAGGAGAATAGATAGTATATGAGGGGATCAGGGTGTGCATTATGACATTAGATTCAGAATGGAGATGGGTTAGGGTATTTATAACCTCAACCCTAACCTGAGTCGAGTTAGTCTCGACCATGGTCATCCCAGGTGTCTCCTGGTTAAGTGACCATGGTTATGCCTTGAGTGTTGTGGTGTCTGATGTCATGTGCCTAGTGCCTTTGTGCTCCCTGCCTAGTGCTTTTGTGCCCCATGCCTCTCTGCATTTGTGCCTAGTGTCTTTGTGCTCAATGCACTGCTGTCTGGCCTCGAACATTGTGATGTAGGAAGGAATCTATGGGAGGGATGTGCCCCAAGTGGCGCGCCTCTACGGTGGTGACCTTTGTTGCTTGTCTTGGCGTGCCTCTACGTTGCGTCGTCCAGGAGCTTAGGTCGTGAGGCGACGAGTCCTTAGGTCGACGAGTGGGCGACGAGTCCTTAGGTCGTGAGGCGCACCCTCACTAAGTATGACAAGGCGGCACCACCAGTACCTACGAGTCGGGTCGGTCTTGAACTGGGTCGAATGAGGATATGCAGATTGATATCCAGCAGACTCCGTTCTCTTTCCTATCTTCCTTCTTTTGGAAACCCTCGTCCTCATTAAATTATCCGAGAGAACTCCCCGCTTAGTCATGATTCTTGCAATCCTGATACAATTACAGCATGTCAGCATCAAATCAGAAGCAACTCTCCCACCATGACAATAATCACACGACAAAGTATATCACCATTCATAAAAACATTACCAAATAAAACTTTTCTTTTTATGGAATGATGAATTCCAGGCTGAAAAACAAGCATGCGCCTAAATTTTAAGTAATATCACAAATCAGACAAACGATTTAAAATTACACAATCAAAGTGACCTAATTTATAGGAACTACATTGTTGTACGCAAAAACCTAAAATTTCCCCGAAACAATTGAACCATGATCATGAATTCAATACCAAGCAAAATTCTGCTTTCGCTGTCCTTATAGAACAAATTTCAGAAAAGATAAATTTACAAAATTCCGCAGCAGGAATTAAATTTGGTTACATATGATTTCGGAGAACATCACCAACAAATAAAATCGATTTCTTCGTTTTGCTATGTCTGTATCCAACCATCGCAATGGTGACATGTGGACGCTGTGAAAGTGGGCCGAATCTGACGTTTCAACATTCTTATGAGAATACTGAGTGGCCTAACTATAGATCCAATTATACACCCAATATAATTATGGGCCCAAATCTGTTATATTTAGGAGGGAAAAACACTACTATATGGCAAAAAGTAAATAAAATAGTACATTGGGCCGGTTATGACATTGTCGGAATAATTCCAATATTAATTTGGGAAAAGTATGAAATTGCACCCGGATGTTTGCAATTTTTTGTCATTGGACCTATATGTTTTTTGCCGCAATTATTTACACCCGTATGTTACATTTTGTTGGTCATTGCACCCAACGTTAAAAAATCCCGTTAAGTGTCACGTGAATGGCACGTGTCGTCGTTAAATTTGAACTGATGCCATGTTAAATGACCAATTTACCCCTAAGGCAAACCATTACCTTTGGGCGTGTGGGTGTGTGAAAGTGGAACCTAATTTTCTGGCCTTCCAAGCTCACTTTTCTGGCCTTTATCCTCCATGCCCCAATTTTCACCGCCAGTGTTAAGGCTGACGGGGCTGCTACTGTGGATGGGCTTGAAGCTGCGGCCGGCGGCGGATCCGATCTCTCTGATTCCTCCGCCCTGAAGATTCAAGTTGACCATCTCAAATCTAAGATCATCTCTCTGGGTTAGTTTTCGTACTGAATTTTATTATTTCCACCTCTTCCTTAGAGACCTCTGGCTAAGTTTTCATGATCTATTATGACTTATGAGTGGAAGGAATTCCAGTGGATCTTAAATTAGTGAACTACCAAGACAGCTTACTGCACTCTGCTTTCTAGAACTGGCTTAATATAATGGAATCTGCCCCGTCGATTTCTTATTAAATTCATCTGAAAGTTATAAGACTCACGCGATTTTCAATAGAAGAACTAGTAATTGTAGCGTTTTCATCTGAATGACCGGAAGGATCCAACCTCCTCGATTAAATTTTTTGATGAAATTTATGCATTTTTTGTTTTATCTATTCAAACATTTCTACTTCCATAATAGATTTATTGGCCTTGTTTCCCACCATTATTCATGACGTCTCTTACCCTTCTTCGTGACTTGCATATGGCTCCTGAAGAATCACTTGTTGATGAAAAATCACGGGATTTGAAAAGAAAAGATGAACTCATTGTGGAAAAAGAAAAACTCATTGAAGAAAAATTGGATAAGGTTGCATCCTTACGGGATGAGGTATCCTCACTACAGATACTTTTTCTTGCTTGTACCAGCATGTCATACATAATGACTCCATGTTAACTTTGATTATTTTTACTCAGAAAAAGGAAAAATTGGATGTTGCTGAGCAGGTAGGAAAGGCTCATGCACGAGCTGGGGAATTGGAGAAACAGGTTAAAAGTTGAACAATGATTGGCCAAAAATTAAATTCTTCATTAGAAATGTGCTGAGGATTATTAACTTGTCTCTGTAACTGATCACAAGTGCAGATTGAGAAGCTCCAACAGGATTTGAAATCTCAGGAGATGGAGAAGGTAACTCTCCAGTCACATGTAAATAAGGCCGAAAAGAGTATACAGGACCTGAACTCAAAGTTAGACTTGAACACTTAATTAAAAAGGCTGTGGTATTTTAGGTATATCAGGTTAGGTTTATGGCACATGTCATTTATTTAACGGTTACTGTTTGAATTGGATGGAAAAGCTCAATTACAAACAAACAGAAACATACGGGTGTAAGAACAAACATCATGGGTGCAATTACCAATTGTTGCAAACATCCGGGTGCAATTTCATAATTTTCCGTATTAATTTTAGACGTACAAATTTTAAGAATAAATAACAAATGTAGTGGTAAATGCACAAATATCTGAAATTTAAAGGAGAAATTTGTAACCAAATTTATAAGTAAAAACTAAAAACTACGAGGGTATGTTAACGACTGGTCAAAAAAGTTAACGACCGGTCCCACACTTTTGCGTACCTCTGTTCTAGTATTCTATTTCATTGACTCCACCATCAAGATCTTCTTCAACGCCTACCATGGAGAAATTCTGCTTCCGCAAATGGATCCTCATGATTTTGTCTCTTCACTGGATAGGCGCCGTGTATGCTTCATCAGATTCTTCAGTGGACACAAATGGGTCCTCGAAGTTGACATCGAATTTTCTGAATTTGGCACAAAGTTCGGAACTTTTCAATTGGATGATCGGTATCAGGAGGAGGATTCACCAGAACCCGGAATTAGGTTACGAAGAATTCGAGACCAGTAAACTGATCAGAGCAGAATTAGATGCGATGGGTATTCGATATAAGTACCCAGTTGCAGCCACCACTGGAGTTCTGGGTTTCGTTGGGACTGGTAGACCCCCTTTTGTTGCACTTAGGGCTGATATGGATGCCCTTCCTATGGAGGTAAATTTGAATATTTCTGGACATTTATAGCTTCTTGTTTGTTTTGATGATAGCATGTATGGCAAAATTCACACAGTGGAATTTCGAAAAAATGGTTGGGTATGAGAATGAGCGATTGTCTGAAATATAAAAAATTTGGGTTTTGCACTAAAGATAGAAGGTATGACTATTGATGGAAAATTTTACCAACTTAGAACGAAATTTAGTGAAAAATATTACTTTGATTGAGTATTGCTGTTACTGATTGAGGGCAATCAATTTTGACACTAAATTCTTTTTGAATTTCATACTTTGTAGTATTGCTGTTACTGATTGAGGGTTTCAACTTTCAACACAATAAGCAGGAGATGGTGGAGTGGGAACACAAGAGTAAGATTCCAGGGAAAATGCACGGTTGTGGACATGATGCTCATGTTACTATGCTTCTTGGCGCAGCAAAGATCCTTCAAGCACATCAAGAGGAAATCCAAGTCAGTTTCTATTTCTTGTTGATTGTCTAGCTGAATCATTTTGCTTTCAAAATCCCAATACAACTGCACTTTGTGACGTTTTCTAGTTAATTGCAAAATTAACATTTATTTAAATCCTTTCTCCTTTATTGGAAAACTGTCAAATTCGACACATTAGGTGTTACTAAGTTAACCGTCTGGCCTAATGAAAAAAGTTAGGTAATCAGACGCATAGCCTTGCTTTCCATACAACAAATCTCGTGTTAATTTACAACTCTGCAATTTGCAATGTTTACGTGGATCAGTTGATGTCTTATTCATCTACCAATCGTTTCTGCAATAGGGTACGGTGGTTCTCATCTTCCAACCAGCTGAAGAAGGAGGTGGTGGGGCAAAGAGAATGATACAAGGTGGAGCACTAGAGAATGTGGAAGCTATCTTTGGCTTACATGTTTGGCCTCATCTTCCATTGGGCAATGTAGGGTCCAGACCGGGTCCTCTTATGGCTGGCAGCGGCCTCTTTGAGGCTGTAATAAGTGGTAAAGGAGGACATGCTGCTATTCCTCAACACTCCATTGATCCAATAGTAGCAGCTTCGAGTGTCATTGTTAGTTTGCAGCATCTTATATCACGTGAAGCCGATCCCTTGGACTCGCAGGTTTATTTTCCCTTTTCTCTTAAGAGTTTCAGTAAAACAAATTAAAAACAGAAAAACTTGCTTAAATGTCTGAGCTATTATCTTCTAACTGCATTTCCAGGTTATCACAGTTGCAAAGTTCCAGGGAGGTGGAGCATTTAACGTGATTCCAGATTCCGTCACTATCGGGGGAACATTCCGAGCCTTCTCAATCGAAAGTCTCATGCAATTAAAGCAGCGAATTGAGGAGGTATATTTTTTGTTTTATCTGCATGGAGTCACCTTAAAATGCAAAAATGATGTATTAGTAAATATATATAATAAAAAAATCGTATTTTGCCTTATATATTGTAAAAATAAGGTTAATTACTAAATTCCGTACCAAACTTTGGATAATTTGTAAAAATTATAATGCATTATATTCCATCACTTCTCTACTTAACTTAATTTCTTTCTTGTTTTATATTTTAGAAACATTAGTTTTCTATTTTGAACTTTTGTTTTGAGTGGTAAGATTAAGAGTTCAATGCATTTATGTATTTTAGAAAAATGACAGAAGAGTGGTAGAGTATGTAGTATGTAGTTCCGTGGAAGTTTAATTGATTGTTTTGTTAAGGAAAAAAGTTCCATATATTTGAACAATCGACCCAAAGTTGAGTATGCTACCGTATTTTGTAAAAGCTAATAATCTTCAAACGTAAGGTACGATTTTATAAGAAAATCTAATCTTAAGGCACAATTACCATTGCAGAGTACAACTTGCAGATACCATACTTTTGTGTTTTGATCCTTGCAATTTTCTCTAAATTTGTTTGAGGTTGTTTTCCTTACCAACGATGGAGTTGTTACAGGTTATCACCAGACAAGCAGCGGTCTACAGGTGCAATGCAACCGTCGATTTCACCCCGGGAGAGAAAATCATCTACCCTCCGACCGTGAACAACAAAAACTTGCATAGCCATTTCCATGGCGTTGCGAGCAAAATGCTTGGGGCTCACAGTGTTAAAGATGTGCCACCGATGATGGGAGCAGAGGATTTCTCCTTCTATCAGGAGGTTGTACCCGGTTACTTGTTCTGGCTCGGGATGGAAGATGAGGGTAAGGTTGGGCGGCTCGAATCACTCCACTCACCCAACTTTAGGGTCAATGAAGATGCTCTTCCTTACGGTGCTGCACTCCATGCGTCTCTCGCTGCTCAGTTTCTAGAGAATCGGAGAAACGTTATCCCGTTGTTGGAAGGACAACTCCACGATGAACTGTAATACGATGATGTTGAATCTTTGATGATGTCTGGATGTTTTTTTAATTTTGGTTTGATATAATGAACACCAATCAACTGTTTTGTGATGAATAACTTGTTTGTACACACATATGTACATGTATGGCAACCAACTCTGCATAAAGATGTCAAACGCTCCTCTATCATGATCAAAACCTAAAAACCTTGGATGCAATATCTAGCAATGGATCCAAAGCACTAGGAGCAAACTTTCTGGCAAAAAGGAAACACAGGGATGAAGGCTGGCTATTATAGATACAAGCCGCCTGTCCTACGCCCAACTTCTTGAAGAACTCAATGCTAATGTCATCTTTCCCGAACGTAGCTGGGTGAGCCCCACCCCTCGACCAATCCACCCACGTAAGGCTCCTATTAGCCAAGACCTCTGGGCTCTGTATCGTCAGCATGGTCTGGAAGTAGTGCTCGTCCACATAGCAGGAACCCAAACAGAAATCTCTGAACTTGGGGTAGTAAACAGAGTCCGAGATTATGTCGAGAGCGAGCTTTCGGTTGAGTTCGAACCACTGAGACCCTTTACGCCAGTTGGAGAGGTTGACCTCAGGAGCCATGTTTGAGTTATACCGTCCCAGCCCGTAGGGCCCGGGGTCGTCAAATGAATCCACGAAGCTGAATCGGGATCTTGAGATGTAGAGATAAATGATGCTGAAGTGGTGTAGAGGAATGCATGATTCAGAAAGGAGAATGAACCATTGGTTGGATATATCGGTCAGTGCATTTGCTATAAGTCTTCTTTCAGCATCGGACATGCTCATCTTCCCCCATTCAGCCACCTTCAGTGCAAAAATATACGAACTCTATTTTTCTGACAAATAGGAAAGTGTACGCAAATTTGCAAACAACATACTGCATAACTAGTTACTACAACAATACCTGGCTCGGGATCTGCCTCTTGTGGAACACCGATGAAGGTGCAAACTGAGCAACATACGAAGGTAGCGAATGTATGTAGATTGAGTAAAGGCCTTCGTGCCCTTTGAAAAACCTCTCCCAAAGAGGCGCAAGCGGCAATGGACCCTTTGTTAGGAACATAAAGGCAATCCTGGGAACCCTCTTGAATGGATAGGTCCTTATTCTAGGAACAAGGGATGCCCTCCAAAACAGCTCAGTATCGGTCATATTATGAAACAACTTAGATGGAGGTCCTATCCATCTCTCTATACCATAACTACCAACAGAGCTTTGATACTGAAGCCTCAAGTAATTTGCAGGGAACATAGAAATGAGTGAAATCCCTAGACTAAGGAACAGAAACAGCAGCAGAAATCGAAAAAAACGTGGTGTTAAAAGCCGGAAATGGATTGTTTTTACAGCACAGGCAGAATTTTTATCCTCTTCCATGGCGAATGACGCTCGAGACTGTACATCCATCGAAATCTATACATGATATTGTCTAATTAGGTCAATCCACACTTACTGACACTTACAGTGCATGATGAATTGCAGTAAAAATGAAAACTTTGTATGCAATTCGACAATCCTTTCAAACCATAACCGCAAAGTCCACGAAAGAAGCCCTAAAACTGGGTTGTTTTGGTTGCAGCCTATGCTATCCTAGACTGTACATCATCTGGCGATTTTAGGTCATGAATCGCAGTAAAAAATCATACTTTCTACTCAATTCAACAATCGAAGGCAACTTAAACTCAAAATTCCACGACAGAAATTCTAAGTCATAAAAATTGGATGTACAATCGATTAGCACTCTGTTAACTAGAGACAACCAAACGTATTAAATTGAACATGAACCACAGAGTTTACGTTTTTCTTCCGATCGGGATGATTTGTTCTGTTGCTCTAAATCATCAAATGATTTCCGATGCTCCCAACCTCGTAACAAGACAGTTTGGGGTTTTGAGCGGGCTCTCTGTGTGTATGTCACGTCATATTTTATATTTTATATCAAAATTAATATAACTAATTAATAAAACTGAGTTAGGATTATTATATTTCATATCAAAATTAGTATAACTAGTTAATAAAATGAGAAAAATTTCACCAAAATACACATTCAATAAATAATTTATTAAATACAGAAATGCCCTCATTTGTTTTAAAAAAATAAAGTATATTACCCACGAATACCATTCGCGGGTAGGAAAGTCACCCGTGAATGGTATTCGTGGGTAAGTATTTACGTCGTACTCGCGCATGTCATTCCTGGATGGAATCGTACCGTTAGTTTCATCCTTAAATGTCATTCGCGGATGCGTTAAATGTACATTCACTTGCAAATATCATTCGCAGCTAAGCCTAAAATTCACAGAAATTAGATTGGAGAGAAATTAAATTAAAGCATTTACGTCGTACTCGCGCATGTCATTCCCGGGTGGAATCGTACCGTTAGTTTCATCTTTAAATGTCATTCGCGGGTGCGTTAAATGTACAACCACTCGCGAATATCATTCGCAGCAAAGCCTAAAATTCGCAGAAGTTAGATTGGAGTGAAATTAAATTAAAATTCGCAGAAGTACAAACGCGGAATCCAATCACACCATGTAATCAAATCATAGAGATTTGCTACACCTATTATTTTTACAAAATATAATTTGATTTTGATTTAATTTTGCATATTTTCGGGGGGTCAAGATTTTGTGCATAAAATCTCTCCCTCTATTACATGTAAAACTTTTTTTTGCATGGTTTTGATTTGATTCCACCTACAAAAGTGGGGTCCCACCAACCATTTGTTCCGAGTGGGAGAGAACATGTTTTCGTTAGGTCCCACCTACTGTTTGAATTTTTTTGGAAGAAAACGCAAAAATTTGTTGCACAACCTCCACCCGCGAATCCCATTCGCGGATGGAACGGTAGTTGGTAACGGTGGTTTAACCCGCGAATGAGATTTGCAGGTAGATATTTTTTTAAAACGAGGACATTTATGTATTTAATAAATATTTCAGATATATTTTGATGAAATTTTTTAAATGAGTTGGATAGATCATTCTTAGTTTTCCAACTCATAATTTTATACAGAAAACAAATATTTTTTTTTTTATTAGAAATAACATAAATTATATTAAGTTATGTTATTTTTATTTTTAATAAATAAATGGAAAATTACAAAATATATTTTATATAAATAAAAACTATAAAGAAAGATTCTTGATTTCGATTTTCTTTAGAAAGAATAAATATTTTTATGTTCCATATTTAAATATATTTTCTATATCTTCTAGGTTTGTAAATATTTATGATTTTTTGTTATTTTTAAAATAAAACAAAATATATGACTTCAGAGTATAATGGGAATAATTTAAAGAGTAAATTGCTTTATGAGGATAATATGACTCTAATATTTAGACGTATTTTGAAAATTCTCATTTAAATATATTTTTTAAGTTTTCATTCTTAAACTTTAAAATAAGTGTAACTTTCTTTTTGTCTAATTTTTTTATTTAAATTTAACAAAATATATTATAAATATTGCAAATATAATATTATTTTAAATATCAAATATATTTATATTATTTTCATTCTAGTTATTTATATATATTATAATTTAATCATAATTCGTTTGATGCTCGATTTAGCCCCAATTGAGGCGTTAAAGAGTGAGTCTTGACTCATAAGACTCACACTAGATAGACTAATTATGGGTCGTAAGTTTTTCTGGGTACGATCAAGATTTTAGCACCTATTTTGAGGATTGATTGTGCCATAATCTAGTTAGAATTAAGTCTAGCTTTACCGGTTTCGATTGAGACTTATTTAAGGGGATGAGATCTATCACTTGACCTAGAGAGACCCCTTCAACCCACTATTATATGGACAAGTTGGTTTGGGTCAAAACTTAACTCCTAGTTCCATTGTTTGAGGTTCAATCATGCTTTGATTAAATATTGACTAAATATGTAACTTATAGAAAATTTTAGAAATGTTTAATTATGATATTTGAAAATGTATTTTATTTATTTTATAATTTTTAAAACATATTCAGTTAATATTGAATGGAAAATTGAACACGGAATACAAAAATTCAAAGTCTATCCAAACTTTAAGAAGAAAAATTGAAAATGAGAGATTTTCAAAATGTAACTAGACATCAACATGTTTATTTACCTTAATTTTCATTTGTAACATGTAAAAGTAACGAATGTCTTAATATAGAAATTCCCCGTGAAAAGGAATTAACAACTTATGTGTTAATTTCAACCTCAATCTCCTGTATTTTCTTCTTCTGTACTTTACATTATATCAAATTGTATCCGTGAACATCCTACTTATTTTCTATTGAGTCTTTCTCCCTTTAGGCATTTACTATTCGTTATCTAATCCTATGACCGACCATTTTTGTCCAAATAAACTTATCATCATGTTGTGAGACACAGCATTGATACATGAATAAATTTTCGACCCAAAATTTGTACAAAAATTACGAAATGGTTTAACTATATTGAACCTAAAACTTGCTGTAAATTGTATTCTTGGACGTGAGACTTAACTCGGTTTTTATTGAGAGTATCTTTATTTTCGGCGTCACCAGAATTTTAATTTAAACATTTTGATACCATATGAAACTTAAAATATACGCATTAATCAACTGTCTTATAAATTTGAACTTATGAATGAAGGTTTTAGTATACTCTTAACTTTAAGAAAATGTACTACTTATTATTTATTGTTGAAGTAAGCATACAATCTCGAATGTTGTTATAGTTTGTTGATATAGTTGTATTTGTTAGGTTTATAAATATTAGGGACCATATTTCATTTATTGTAACCGATAGGATGTTTAGTTTTGTTTCGGTAGTTTCTAGGGTGTTATTGATATTTTCCCCTTTTAGGGTTTTATATTTAAAGGGTGAGAGAAATCCAGATGAAAGAATGCTTCTTTATGATCCCCACGTCTGAGCCTCTTCTTCTCTACTTCGTGTCTGTTCGTTTTCTAGGGTTTCTATGGAAATCCTTAGTTTGACATGGTATCGAAGCCTCAAGGCGATTTTTGCCTATTATATTCTTCTCTTTGCTGTTGATTGCAACAATCAGATCGATTGGTGGTGGTTGCCTTCATTTACAGACGTGTTGTATCCTTTTACGATAATCTCAGTCGTTGTGAGTTTACCTTCTTCTTTTGGTTTATATCGATTCTTTACGTGGTTGTTTTGTGGTGTTGTTTCCTGGTTTAGGGTTGGTGACGATTCGTTTGGTTACTGGCGGTTGACATCCGATCTTCCTTTCTTCATGATTGTTGGGTGGTTATAGTGAGCTCTAACATTTTCTTGAGTTCTTTCCGATCTTCGGAATTCTTTACGTGTCTAGTTTCTGGAACTGGTCCTCTGATTTGTGGCTTGTGACGGTTCATCTGCTAGTTGATTTTGTGGACAAATCTGGCCTTCTTTGAGATTTTTAGTTGCTCTGCGACTCTTTTGGTTATGTGGCAACTTCATGAGTATGGCTGAGGATAAACCTATCAGGGAGGCATGTAAGATTTTCACCAACGAGGCTAACCATGATGCATTGGCTATGGTAAATTCGTATCACTCTCTTTACTTACATGCAAGTGACAACCCTGGTGTAAATATGATTTCTGTCACATTACCTAGTCCTGAAAACCATGCCATGTGGAATATGACTATTACAGGGCGTTTCTTTCACGGAATTCAGAATAAGGAATACGGAATAAGGAATAGGAATAGAGAATAAGGAATAGAAGATAAGAATATGAAGTTTTTCTTTGGTGGAATTGAATAGAATGGAATAAGGAATTCTGTTGATTTTTTTGTGGAATTGTATATGGAAAAGGAATGGAATATGGTAAAATGACGTATTTGCCCCTCCTTATATATGTATAATATATAATACATATAATTGGTATTAATTAATTTTAAAAATTATTAATAATAAAAACTTAAATATAATTAACTAATAATTAAAAAAATACTTTTAAATAATTTATTTAATTAAATTTTAAAGGACAATTTCTTGTATCTCATAGATTCTAACCATCCACAATATAATCAACAAAAAACTTGATAGCTATTTCTTCATATTCTTTGTAAATTTCCATATTTGTATAAACAAAACCGTAATTACAACATCCAAAATTTCATATTCCATTACAAATGACCATACGCGTACAATCAATTTGCTTAAATGACAGAAATAAATACAAAGACCGAACTAACCAAATAACAAACAACACAATATTAACAAAAACCCAAGGCGTCGCACTTTTTCAGTCACTTTTGCCTCTGATTTCTTACCATTTACTGCAAACTGATGGCCAATATGTCTTATTGGCTTCATTATCTGCTGATGTAGCTACAGTGTCTGTATTTATTTGTGACTTTTCCTCTAGCTTGATTGCACATCTCACCGACTTTCCACGGAGAGAGCTTCACAGTTCCATTAACTAATTATAAAAGAAGAAACCAATGTATTTTTCTATCTATTTGGAGTGAATATGCAGATATGAAAAGCTTAATGTTGCAGCAGCATGCAATAAAGTACATTTATCCAGATTCAATAATGAAAGCATCATCATCAAGGGACAAAGTGTCCGGACCAGCTCTTGCCATTACTTCCATTGGATATTGAACCTGAAGACACACAGACATGGATTCCACCATTTGTAGACACACAGACATGGATTGCTCAAACTTAAAGCGTAGATCACAATTTGCTTAAGCTACTGCAGTATTAGCTACCAATGCTGGAAAAAACGACGATGCAAACTGCAGATGATGTAAGTACCGTAAATTTCAGAAAAGCAGTGATAGAAAATGATATTACCAGACCTAACTCCAGTAAAAAAATCAGTTTAGAGGTAGTACGAGAATGAACATAATAAAGAGTTGCGCTTTAAAGTGAGATAGGAAATCATATGAGAGACCTGTCTAGAAGAGTCAGCATTGTTGAAATCCTTCCACAAATCCTGCAAATAAAAAATTACGACCGATGAGGGCTTTAGCAACATGAATGGATATCACTAAGATAAGTCCCCTTCAGTTAAAGATGGACAGAAATGAGAAGAAAATGACAACTTGGAGACATATTACTGATTTCTTAAATTTCAGAACTACTCAGATAAAGTCATTGTTAGTCTTCTTCACATTTCAAATTAAGCGACTGTGAAAACCATCACCTATTCAAGAAGGAAACTTTAAATAATAAAACATTTGTCATAGCTCACCTATTCAACATCAATCCTTCACGCTAGATACGACAAATGAGCTTAATCACCTACCTTGCTTGATATCTGCAGTAGATTGTTCAACAGTGACAATTCGAAGTTCGAACAACTATATACCATTGTTAGGATATAAGTGTGTCTAACACTTATGTTTAGGATCAATATGTAAATATTATTGCTTGAGGCCCAAGCATCAATTATTTTAGTATTAGGGACTTAGTTGCAATTCTCGGTCGGTACTGTTTTGTCTGTTCTCGCCTACTTTACCTTATATCTGTTGCACTGTTGAACGATTCAAAACAATCAAGTTATCATCTTTGATTCAGAGAGCTTTCTTCATCTTCTTCCTCGCCTTACCTTTCTTCTTCTTAAACCCTAAATCCAAACATGGTATCAGAGCTCGATCGAGCCTGAAATCTTCTCTTTTCAACCTTCCTTCTTGATTCATGGAAGAATCTAGCCCTGCCTTCGCCAACAAGAAAGTAGCTCAGCTACTTGGTGAGGAGAATTTCTAGCAATGGAAATAGCAGGTTCTACTATCTGTAAGAGGGTATAACCTAGAAAGCCATCTCCATGGAGCTAACGTACCTCAGTTTCTGGAAGATGAAACTGGGGCTGCTGTCCCAAATCTTGCATACACGAAGTTCCTCCAGCAGGACAGCTCCCTCGCGTCTTGGCTTCTTGCCTCTGTCTCCTCCCAGGTCAGTAGAGGTCTTATAGGGTGTATGTCAGCTGCTGCCATTTGGCAAAAGCTTCATAGAGATTTTTCATCATCGTCCACCACCAGAATCATGCATTTATATGATAGACTTAAGGTTAGGAAGCATGTTCATCAACCTATGAGAGACTACCTCACTGAAATACAAACCACATGTGATAGTTTAGCTAGCTGTGGTCACCCTATAGAAGAGATGCAACAAATCTCGATTATTTTGAATGGGGTAAAGGGTCAATATGATAATGTCATTGCTGTCATTCATGCTAGCCAAAATCCTTACACTATCGCTTCTGTGAGTTCTGTGTTATTAGATGTTGAGTCTAGGCAGTCTGACCTCTTATTTGATGCTAGTGCTAGTGTCAACATAGCTTCTGCTAAGGTTCCCAACCCCAGTAAGCCCCCTGTGTCGTATGCAGAAAACAACTCTGGTAGCATGTCTGGTCTCCTCCCCTCACCCCAACCCACAAACCAAAATGCTCAGTCATTTTCCTATGGTCCCCCACCATTTGGTAATCAACAATCTGGGAGGGGTAGGGGGCGTGGTAGGGGCTTTGGAAATAGCAGACTCCAATGCCAGCTGTGTGGAAAATTTGGGCATTTGGTGCACAGATGTTTCCACAGGTTTAATGTACAATTTACTGGTGTGACTGATCCTCAGTCCAACTCTCCTACACCTTCAGCAAACCTGGCTGCTTATGACACTGAGCCTGACCCTTACCAACATCAACAACTGAACCAACCCTACCCTCCACCTCAACTGCACAAAGTTCAGAATCAATCTCAACCACCTCAGACCACAACCATCCATCCTCCTAACACCCAAACACAATCTGTCTTGCAGTACTCACCCTATCCATCACCCTTACCACCTATCTACCCCTACATGATGGCCCCCCCATGTTACCCACCTCAGCCATATCAAGTTTTTCCAAATCCTCAGCCTCAACTGAACCCCATCCCTACTCAATCAGCATCACCTCAACCCCCTCAAGCCAATCACCTGTTATCCAGCAGCCATAACCCAGCCACCTCTGATGGCAGCTGGTTCCCAGATTCAGGAGCCACGAACCACCTGACGAATGCATAGCCTTTCCAGAATATGACTTCTCCTTATTCTGGTCCAGGTAAGGTCTTAGTGGGAAATGGCTCTACTCTTGATATTTCAGCTATTGGTTCTTCTACTTTACCTTCCACTGGAAAACCATTACTCTTAAATAACTTACTTTACACTCCTGCTGTCACTAAAAACCTGCTTTCTGTATCTCAGTTTTCAAAGGATAATCAGGTTTATTTTGAATTTCAACCATCGCATTGCCTGATCAAGGATTCACTCTCCAACAAGGTGCTGCTCAAGGGTTATGAGTCTGGGGGTCTTTATCGTTTAGACTTCTCTAGTTTTAGGTCTAAGTCTAATAATTTAGTCAAGTCTGCTACTGTTAGTCCAGATCAGTGTTTGAACCTTTCTACTGAATTTCAGTCTTTTTGTAATAATGCAGTTTTATCTGCTCAGAACTCTGCCTTTTCGGTTATTAGTAATGACAATTCTGCTGCACGTGATGTTTATCATGGTACCTCTGTTTCTCTTCCTTCTTATAATGATGATGTCTCTGATGATTCTTCTGCTGTCACCTGTTTTAATAGTGTATCCTCTAATGCATTACCTGATTTTGAAATAAGCTGCTTTCTCAGCTCTTTGAAAACAACTGATCCTTCTCACCTATGGCACATGAGGTTAGGCCACCCATCTAGGAATATTCTTGTTAACTTCTTGAGATTACAAAATCTGCCCACTAAACACATATCCTCTGAGTGTGCTGCCTGTGCTGTGGGTAAGAGTAAGACCCTCCCTTATCAACCTTCAGAAACTGTCTACTCTTGTCCACTCGAAATGGTTCAGGTAGATCTCTGGGGTCCTGCCCCTTTCTCCTCTAGTAACTGCAATTACTATCTTAGTATTGTTGATGTCTTTTCTAGATTTACTTGGATTTACTTTCTGAACCGTAAGTCTGATGCTACTAAAGCCTTCTGTGAGTTTCATCTCTTAGCAGAAAAGCAGCTTGGCATGAAGCTCAAGGCTGTGCAATCTGATGGAGGAGGTGAGTTCCACTTTCTTACTACATACTTAGCTCAGTATGGCATAGTTCATAGGATCACCTGCCCATATTCAAGCCAACAAAATGGCATGGTGGAGCGTAAGCACCGCCATATTGTTGAATTGGGTCTGACACTGCTTGCACAGTCATCCGTCCCTCTTCACTACTGGACGGATGCCTTCTCCACTGCTGTTTTCCTAATTAATCGCTTGCCTTTCAAGACTCTGGAGAACTGTTCTCCTCATGATCTTATTTTCAATACCAAGCCTGACTACTCCTTTCTGAGAGTCTTTGGCTGCTTAAGCTTTCCCCACCTGAGACCTTACAGGTCTCACAAGCTGTCCTTCAGATCAGAACCTTGTGTATTCATTGGGTTCTGTTCTGACCACCATGGCTATAAGTGTCTCTCTTCATCTGGAAGAGTTTATGTGTCACGAAATGTTGTCTTTCATGAGACAACATTTCCTTTCAGTGACACCACAGGACCTTTCTATGCTTCAAACACACCAAAAGCCTCCACTCCTTCCAAACCATTTTTCATACCCTGTGACCCATTCTTCCAACAACCCGCCTCTGTTCCCTCTACTATCACTCATTCCTCAAGACCTCCTGTGCATGCCCACACGTCGGGGGAGTCCAGCTTACCCTTCACCACACCCTCCCAAAACATCACTTCTACTCAGCCTCCCTCTGCACCTGTTCCTGCTCCTGACCTTAGCTGCCCTACGGAGGTCTGTAGATATGTCCCTTCTGGTTCTACCCTTGTTCCCATTTCTGACCCGTTTTCCTCTGCACCACCACCACCAGCTCACTCTGATCAGTCCTTCCCCACCTCCCCACAAGCCCATCCACCCTCTTCCTCTCGGCCCTCTCGCCCCAAATCTTCCACCATTGTTCATCCTATGCAGACCAGGTCTAAATCTTCCCTTCATGAGATGTCCACTTCACTTGCCCTATCCACAGACCTGACTAACTCTGAGCCTCGTAGCATTCACGAAGCTCTTCAGTCACCTCATTGGTTTAAGGTTGTGCAGGAAGAGCTTACAGCTCTTACTGCCAACAACACCTGGTCTCTTGTTTCCCTACCTACAGGTCGTATACCTATAGGTTGTAAATGGATCTTTAAAATCAAAAGAAATGCAGATGGGGATGTTGTCAGATACAAGGCCCGTCTTGTTGCCAAAGGTTTTTCCCAAAAACCAGGCTTTGATTTTCAGGATACCTTCAGTCCTGTCATTAAATCTGCCACTGTTCGTATTGTTCTGTCCTTAGCTCTCACTCATAAATGGTGTATCAGACAGGTGGATATTAACAATGCTTTTCTTCATGGTGACCTCCAAGAGGAGGTCTACATGACACAGCCTCCTGGTTTTGAAGTTCACTCTAATACTCCTAACCTGGTTTGCAAACTTCAAAAAGCTTTATATGGTCTTAAACAGGCTCCCAGAGCCTGGTTTGAAAAACTGAAGTTTTTTATCCTGAACTCCCTTGGTTTTCATGTTTCAACCTCAGATAGTTGCCTCTTTATCAAATCTGCCTCTGATTCTTTCGTGTTACTTCTTGTTTATGTGGATGACATTGTTATAACTGGCACTTCTGTTAATCTTGTTTCTAAAATTGTTGACTCTATAAATGCTCAGTTTCAGCTGAAAGATCTGGGAAACCTAAACTACTTCCTTGGCATGGAAGTAGTTTCAGGTGATGACTTTATTCTGTTAAATCAGAAAAAGTACATTCAGGAACTCCTGGATAAGGTAGGTCTGAAAGATGAATCTGAATTTCCCACTCCAATGACAGGTACTTGTTTGTCTAAGTCAGGTATGTCTTCCTGTTCTGATCTCTTTCATGATGAAACTCTATATAGGAGCACAATAGGTGCTCTGCAACATGTCTGTGTCACTCGACCAGACATTCACTTTTCAGTGAACAAACTGAGTCAGTTTATGCAGGCACCAAATAACAGCAACTGGAAGGCTGTTATTCATGTGCTGAGATACCTCAAAGGCACTCTCAATCATGGTCTGTTGTTCAGACCAACACCCTCGCCTGTCACATACATCACTCTTACCTCCTTCTCTGATGCTGACTGGGGTGGTGATCAAACTGATCGCCGCTCCATCTCTGGGCATTACCTTCTCCTGAATGGTAATCCCATAATATGGAGCTCTAAGATACAGACAGTAGTCTCTAGGTCGAGTGCAGAGGCTGAATTTAGGTCCATTGCCAATGCCATGTGTGAGATCATGTGGGTCCAATCCCTTCTCAAGGAAATTGGACTTCACACACCCACTGCACCTGTCATCTGGACAGACAACACAAGTGCTGTAGCTTTGTCTGAGAACCCCATCCATCACTCCAAGATGAAACATGTAGAGATTGATCTCTTCTTCATCAGAGAGAAAGTTCAAAATGGGGATGTCTTAGTCAACTTTATTCCAGCTTCATAACAGACAGCTGATATCTTGACCAAGCCTCTGACAGAAAAAAATTTCATTCCCTGCAGAAAAAAACTTGGAGTCTTCTCACTGGAGGAACTGGAGGATCGTGGTGTCTCCCCATTCCTCCAGCTTGGTTCCACTGCTCAATGAACTTCCCACACAGTCTGTACGTTTATTGTTTCTCTGTTTACTTAGTAACTTGCCTTGTCCTATGAGCTTTGGGACAGCCATATGTTTGTTATCTGAGTTTTCCTGTTGAATGCATCTCTGTAATTTTTTGAACCTCTGTCTGTCCTTATGCATGACTAATCAACTCTATCATGTTTCAATTAGTGCTTGTAATCTTGGTATGTTCTCGTCTGATTTCCATGTCTAGCATATACCTGAGTATCGCCTGTCATGTGTGCATTTCTCTCTTCTCTGATCATAAGCCTTGCCTTTGTGCATCACTGAATATATCTCTGGAAAAAAAAAACTGCTGCATTAACCATGGCATAGGGTATGGCTTGAGTCCAAAAACAGAGTGAAATCAAATATTAAATGACAAAGTCATACTGAGTTTTTCACTCTTGAGGATGAAAAGATCAAGGCTCAAACCTTGCAGTCATACTGGTAAGATAGGAGCTCAAACTCCTCTGTCATGTTATGAATCTCTCAATTTTTCAAGACATTCCAAATGAATGAATAAAGCAGTAGTTAAAATGATTATATTAGTATGTCTGATGCACTTTGGCAACAGTTTACTGATCTGGAATAGAGAGAATCATGCATATGATTGTGAATACTTGGTACTGCTTTTCGTGTTTTTTCAGACTTGTTCATGATGATAGATTACAGACATTAATCGCCCTATGATCAGAGTTCTGATTACCCATACTAAAGACAGCACAGATGCTAAAACAATTGCATAGTGCATCTCAGCTAGGAGAACTCAGCCATACTACGTATTCTGCTCAGATGTGTCAATAAGGAACAGGCAAGTACTTCGTTCCAGAGAATGGATTTACTGCAGACTGTCAAATTTCAGGGAAAATCAAGTTTCGGATCAGCTCAAGTCACTCATACTTTGAAGATTTGGCGACCACGAGTACAGTTGGCGACCACAATGACAAGATTAAGTTCATTTGGCGACCAAATGTTCATTTGGCGACCAAATGTTCATTTGGCGACCAAATGTTCATTTGGCGACCAAATGTTCATTTGGCGACCAAATGTTCATTTGGCGACCAAATGTTCATTTGGCGACCAAATGTTCATTTGGCGACCACAATAACAATATCAAGTTCAGTTGGCGAGCACGAGTGCTTTTGGCGACCAAAGATCAAGTTTCAAAGACAAGATCAAGCATAGGGAATGTTAGGATATAAGTGTGTCTAACACTTATGTTTAGGATCAATATGTAAATATTATTGCTTGAGGCCCAAGCATCAATTAGTTTAGTATTAGGGACTTAGTTGCAATTCTCGGTCGGTACTGTTTTGTCTGTTCTCGCCTACTTTACCTTATGTCTGTTGCACTGTTGAACGATTCAAAACAATCAAGTTATCATCTTTGATTCAGAGAGCTTTCTTCATCTTCTTCCTCGCCTTACCTTTCTTCTTCTTAAACCCTAAATCCAAACAACCATAACTCGAAATGAATACTTAGAGAACCTTTAATAATCTGGATTCACACAAACACCGAATCAACAGCATGAATTCAACAGCACGAAGAAAGCACAAACACAAACAACCTCCTAACTTTAAATTCGAACAGCTTTACAATCATCGAACAAGCTTTACAATCATCGAGAGGATGGTGAATTGATCGTGTTCTTACCTCGTCCAACTCGAACACCCCAATTTCGTTTCTCCTAGAATCTGATTCAAACGAATTTGGATCCGACGAATCCAGATAGTCTGAATTTGAGTCAGAGACCATCCCGACTAATTGCAAACCAACAGTTTGCACCTCCTCCCCGTTCGATTGAGAAGTGAACTCCGCTCAAGCAGAATGGAGAGCAGAGGGGAAGGAGAGACCTGAGGACACGCTCAAGTCTGTCACTTGTCGAGGGCAGTTCTGTCGAGGGAACGCTCGGGATTTCTCAAAACAGTCGAGGGCAGTTCTGTCATTTGGACCTGGAATCCGGATTCCAACCCGTCTGGGCTTAGGAATTCCGAGGTTTTGACCTGGAATACCTAAGCCCACACCGCAAGGAATCCAGATGCATGGAATGGCCAATTCCATTAAACGAACATGGGCTTACGGAATCCGTAAGCCCAAATCCGTGGCCATTCTTGCAGAAGAACGGTCCATTAGATTTACCATGTTAGACAGAAACAAACTAGGATTCATCACTGGAACATGCATGGAACAAAATTATGACTGCTTTTCACCATTTATGGGGTAAATGTAATGCAATAGTTCTAGGTTGGATGATTAACTCAACTTCAAAGGACCTTGGAAGTGGACATATGTATTGTGTGGATGCCTTTTTTGTCTAGAAAGACCTTAAAGATCGACTTGCGATCCCGTTACCACCAAATACGGATGACAAGTGGCGACACACACAAAACCGCATTCCGCACGCATGAAGGTCACTATGAGTTCTTGGTGATGACGTTTGGCCTCACCAACGCCCCCGCCACATTCCAAGGCCTTATGAATAGCATCTTCAAGGAGCACCTCCGAAAGTTCGTTATCGTGTTCTTCGACGACATATTGATATATAGTAAGGATGCATTGCGACACATGGAGCACCTGAGGACAGTGTTGAATATGCTGCGAGAACATTCCTTGTTTGCGAAGAAGACCAGGTGCAGTTTTGGGGGCCGACAAGTAGAGTATTGGGGTCACGTTGTCAACGCAAGGGGAGTCTCAACCGATCCAACGAAGGTGTCCACCATTGAGAACTGGCCACTCCCACAGTCGATCAAGCAACTGAGGGGATTCCTTGGTCTCACCGGGTATTATCGAAAGTTCATCACGGGATACAGCTCCATTAGAAAGGCGTTTACCGACATGCTCAAGCTCGACGCATTTCATTGGACCGAGGAATCTAGGGAAGTATTCGACTGGCTTAAGGAAGCAATGATCACTGCACCTGTATTGGCTCTCCCTAACATGGACGAGCAGTTCATAATCGAGACCGACGCGTCGAACACCGGCATTGGGGCTGTGCTCATGCAAGGGGGGCACCCGATCGCCTACATCAGCAAGGGACTATCAGTGAGGCAACAAGCACTATTCGCTTATGAAAAAGAGCTCCTTGCCATACTTCTAGCAATTAAGAAGTGACATTTCTATCTAATCGACCGACATTTTGTTATCAAAACGGATCACCGGAGTTTGAAGTTCTTGCTCGAGCAAAGACTATCTACATCCCTACAACACACGTGGTTGGCAAAACTGTTGGGTTACGACTATGAGATATCGTATAAGAGGGGAGTAGAAAACAAGGTGGCGGACGCTCTCTCACGAGTACAGGGCTCGGAGTTGCTCGAGATAACAGTTTCGGCCCTATCCCCGGAGTTGCTGGATAAGGTGAAGGCTAGCTGGGCCGCAGATGTAGACTGCAGACACATCATCAAACTGATAAACCAGGGGAAGGACCTCCCACATTTCAAGTTCGAACGAGGCTTGTTACGAAGGAAGGGCTGATTGGTGATTGGCAGGGACGACAATTTGAGACGAGAGATCCTATCAATATTTCACGAGTCACCTATGGGGGGCACGCGGGCACCGAGGCGACATGGAGAAGGATATCCATGCTCTTGTATTGGAAGGGGCTCAAGAAGTTCGTGCGGAAATTCATGAGGGCATGCGGAATTTGCCAACGATATAAGTACGATCGGTCCGCCTCACCCGGACTGCTTCAACCATTACCCGTGCCGGAAGCAATTTTCACGGACATATCGATGGACTTCATTATCGGATTGCCAAAATCGAATGGTAAGGAGGTTATATTGGTGGTAGTGGATCGACTATCTAAGTATGTCCATTTCATCGCCCTTGGACATCCATACTCGGCTGCTAGCGTGGCTCAAGTGTTCGTAGACCAGGTTTATAAGCTGCATGGATTACCTAGCCGGATAGTGAGTGACCGAGATCCAGTGTTTGTGAGCTCGTTTTGGCAAGAACTTTCAGAGATTGGGAGTCACGTTGTGCTTATCGTCCGCATACCACCCGCAAACCGACGGCCAAACGGAAGTCGTGAATAGGTGTCTGGAAACTTACTTAAGATGCAAGGCCGGAGAAAGACCCTCGTCTTGGGCCAAATGGTTGCCCCTAGCAGAGTGGTGGTATAACACTTCGTACCACACCACGATAGGGATGACCCCGTTTGAAGGCCTTTATGGATTCGCCCCGCCATTCCACGTTCCGTATTTCCCCAAGGATTCAAACGTCGAGACAGTGGATATCATGCTAAGGGACAGAGAGGAGCACATTCGAATGCTGAAATTCCACCTGGAAAGGGCTCGCAACCGGATGAAGCAAACCGCGGATCGCAAACAATCTAATCGAAATTTCGAGGTGTGTGACAAAGTGTTCGTGAAGTTGCACCCTTATGCCCAGCACTCTGTGAAGAAACAGGGTCCTCAGAAGCTGCAGCCTCGTTACTATGGAGCGTTTAAGGTGGTGGAGAAGATTGGGGACGTCGCTTATAAGCTTGATTTACCAGACTCAACCCTCATACACTTGACAGTGCATGTGTCACAGTTGAAGATGGCCTACGGGGAGACACCACAGTTCATGCCACTACCGGGAGAATACTCGGGCCTTCATCGTCGTGTTCCGCTGTCTGTTCTCGAAAGGAAGATGGTGCGTCGAGGAAATAGAGTTGCCACGATGGTTCTAGTCCAGTGGGAAGGTCAGACCGAAGCTGAAGCAACCTGGGAGTTCCTTGATGATCTAAGGAGTAGGTACCCTGATACCGACCTTGAGGATAAGCTCGTTGTCGGAGCAGGTACCCTGATACCGACCCTGATACTCGTTTCAGAGTTTAACGAAGTTTCTCTGCGATTCTCGTTCCGAAGATACTTTCTCCAATTCAGAAAAGCGATAAAAACTCGAGATCGAATTGAAATCGAAGATGAGGCCCAATTTTTCTGGTTCTTTCTTGCTGCTATGTTGGTGTATTATAGTGGATAGTCTTCCATTTCCTATAGAGGAACATGGTGGAAGCTTATGTGAAAAGGTTTGTTCATGGTGAATGTTGTTTCTGTTTCTTGGTCTGATATCAAATTAAAGGGGGTCACAATAGTTAGCTTACGATTTTGCTTTTCTGATATTTTTAAGACTGTAGCTTTTTTGATAACTGTTAACGTGTTGTTTTGCTGATACCAACAAGGAAGATACCGACAAGGATGTTGTATTTCTGATAATAACTTGGTGGATTTGGTTACAGATACTAACAAGGAAGATGACCGGGTTGTTTTGCTGGAAGGAGACCTTGCAAAATCAGTATCCTCTAAGTTTCATTCTACATCTGTCAGAACAAACTTTAGAAGTTTCATAGTTTGTTGATGCACTTTATTAAATTTTGAACATTTTTCTTTCTGTACTTCTGTACTTATAGCTAATATGAAATGGAAGACTCATTCATGCTGGAAAGCTGTGCAACTCAAAGGACCATGCACGAGTGATTGAATACCTTGCTAACTTATAGTTGTTGTTCATATCTTCTAATTACTGTTAGTACCATGTAAGTCAATTGCAAGGAATGAATCAACGTAGTAATGACATTGCACCATCTTATCCGATACAAAATCATGGAGATGGGTCTGCTGTTGGTGGCAATGGTGCTCCGACTACTACATTATCCATGGATCCTGATTTTATTCAAGCTCGAAAGAATATGCAACAGAAGATGTAAGATACCTTCACATGAATCATATCATGTTTGTTATTTTTACACTGTACTTGTTCATGTCGAGCTGATTGGATGATACTCTGGTTTCTTGTCAGATTTGCTTTCTTACTTCGCCGACAACCGTAGAGCTTTACATATCCGCAGCTGTAGAGACTTAAGGATATTGTTAAACGCCTCGAAGAGGGTCTATTTAAGAGTGTTGTCTTAAAGGTTGTTCTTTGTTTGACATAATTATCCTTAATTACCACTCTCTCTCTCTTATTATTTTTTTTCCTATTTATGATTGTATATTTTGTATTAACTCAAGAGGGCTATATAAATATGGACACTATGGAAGCTCAGTTACATAATTTGATCTGGTGAACACCACAAATGAATCAGCAACAAACAACTTCTTCTTCCTCCTCCACATTTACTACTACAATGATACCAACACCAGGAATGTCACATTGAGGTAGTTCAAACGCTGCTATAACCCTGCTAGAATTGATGACAACTCAGACTTGCCGAAGCACTGTGAGAGGAAGTTGAAAAGAAAATCAAAGAGCATGTTGAAGCAGGTAAAGGTGCCAGAACGTACTGGAATGGAGTGGAGGTGGTACATATGGCTCTTTGGAGGTTATTTTATATATGTTTTGTTTGACTTTAATTATGTATTAGGTTGATAGATTAGCAAAAAAAATAGGACTGAAACAATTGACTATTGTACTACTTTATAATCATTTGCATCGATCTATGAAATAAAAATGCTTTGTTTGCGACAAGTTTGACTTCAAATATGAGACTTAATTACAACTAATTTGACGGTAACAAAATAAGGTTATATGAGAACAAGGGTATTAAACACAAATCAATGCCAATTAACTATAATTATTGTCAAGGAAATTTTGTAGTTCAAAACTGTATAGTGCGTCTGTCGGACGTCGGATCAGACTTTCCCCAACTCGTTTTGAAAAATATTTTTGGTTTGTTTGCTCAAAAATGTCGGGTCTTGGCGAGCGACGGGTTCGGTCGAGCGAAGTCATCAATCGAACCGAAAAATAGAAAGAGTCTCCCCCCATTATTTAAAGTCTAATTGGAATCCCAAAATTTGCCTAGGGCACATGGTGTTAACATCCTAGAGCTTAGAAAGGTCTATGTCCAGAGAATCGAATTTGGGGGCTTGATTACTCTTATGAGCTCACGAGCTCATAATCCGCCCTTTCGGTACTTTAGTTTACTTTTGTATTTGTTTTTACCGATTTACCTGAATTCCCAGTTTCGATCATGCTTGACCAAAAGGATTACATGCACATGTTTTAATTAAGATTATACAAACATTTTTTTTTTAGTTAACTTAAAATAAATAAATAAGAGGAGAATAAATTTAATTGTTCTAAAAAAAGGTTTAACTTTGGGGTCATTTTAAACGTGTCAAACATACACGAATAATTTTGAAAATACGAAGCACATTGGACTAATTTGTGACACCTTGAGAAGTAATGGGATGTCCAGAAACACTTAGGTACCAAGATGCAATTATTTAAAATTCGAGTTGAATTGGGAAGATATTTCGAAAATTGCATAAATGACCCAAAATATTTCTGGTTTAACATTCAGTAAAATCTTAGAATGACCCGAAAGTCCAAGGACCGAGTTATAACCTTCATCAAACTTCAGGAATAACCCAAGTCAGTTTTTTTAACTGAAACTAAACCCTATAACTCTCACAAATGCCTAAAATGATATCAAATTTATAACGAACTTAAAACCGAGTACAATTGTTATATGAAATATAACTATCAACACCTAATATCAATAACACAGACTTTATTCACATTAGTACAAATACATATAATATTGAATATTAGATGGATATACCTAAGTTATTCGGAGTTTATATACCTCACGAGGAACCGAGGCCGATAATCATCAATTTTTATTCACTCCATTTCTCTCTATTGATTTCACTCACTATCACTCAAATCTTCACTTTGCTGTGGCATTCTGTTCCATTTTCTTCTCTTCTTTCTTTTCTTTCTGTATTTGTTTTTCATTTCTTCAATGTCGTAGCTTACAGCCCTTGCTCCTTCGGTTTCTTCCTCCGACCCCCTTTCTTCAACCATAGTTTTTTCTTATGAATCTCATTCTCCTTTGTCTTTTCTTTGGTTTGTTTGGGTGGGAGACATGCTTTGGTGAAAGGTGAAGACTTTGGTGAAAGGTGAAGACTTTGGTGAAAGGTAGGAAACTTTGGTGAAAGGTAGAAGAGTTCGGTGAAAGGTGGAACACTTTGGTGAAAGGTGACAAATTAGAAGTGATTGGTGGCATGGTTTGGCCAAAATGGGTTAAGGGGTTTAGGGTTTGGGGTTTAGGGTTTGGGGTTTAGAGTTTCAGGCTTAGAGTTTGGGGTTTAAGGTTTGGGTTTTAGGGTTTAGGGTTTGAGGTTTCGGGTTTGAGATTTAAGCTTTACGGTTTGGCGGTTATGATTTAGAGTTTAGTGTTTTGGTTTTGGGTTTAGCGTTGATTTTTCTCGGCTCGGTCCTCGCGTACGATATTTTGACCTTGAGCCAAAATCAAGTGTTTACAGTTGCCCCTTTTTGAACACACACTCATGGAAGTGATCTCATGAGTGTGTGTTTAAAGACAAACAACTGATTTTTGCTCCTCTTTATTTTCAGAGTAGACAAACATCATCGTGAAACTTTTGGAAGTTGGACATCTACAAGTCCTGATTGTTGACGATGATTTGCGGAGGCTGAGCGCTTAAACGTTGATCATCTTGTGACTTCCAGAAGCAGGACACGTACATGTCCTGATCGTCAAGATGTTTCTTTTTGCGAGAAGCGACTTTGAGGATCACTTGCGGGGGTTGAGAACCTCAAGGCCCCGTTCGTCGACTTGTGATTTCCAGGAGCTGGATAACTACAGGTCCTTCTTGTTGAGGATGACTTGCGGAGGCTAAACAACTAAAGGCTCCGCTCATTGGTTTGTGACTTGTAGCAGCTGGATAACTATATGTCCTGGTCGTCGAGAATGACTTACAGAGGTCGAGCACTTAAAGGCTCCGCTCGTTGGCTTGTGACTCGTTGGGGATGACTTGCGGATGCTGAACCCCTAAAGGCTCCACTCGTTGGCTGGTGACTTCTAGAAGCTGGATAACTACAAGTCCTGGTCGTCGAGAATGACTTGCGGAGGCTGAACACCTGCAGGCCCCGCTCGATGACTTGTGACTCCTAGAAGCTGGATAACTTGAGGTCTTGGTCATCGAGGATGAATTGCGGAGGATGAACACCTAAAGGCTCCACTCGTTGGCTTGGGACTCCCAGAAGCTGGATAACTATAGGTCTTGGTCGTCGAGGATGACTTGCGGAGGTTGAACACCTAAAGGCTTCGCTCGTCGATTTGTGACTCCCAGAAGCTGGATAACTACAGGTCATGGTCGTCGAGAACGACATACGGAGATTGAACACCTAAAGGCTCCGTTCGTCGGCTTGTAATTTTCTTTAGAGCTTAAAATCCCTGTCGAGATGTCTGACTGATTGTGCGGACTTCTCGTCCTGTTTTATCATTAATTGATTGTAGAGCCCTCCTTGATGGAGTTCCCTAAAGCCATGCATGGTACGTCCACAAGGTGTGTCCATGCAAGTTGTTGAGGCATATCAAAACACTGTCGTCTACTTTTCAGTACATTGTTTTGAGTTTTGTGTCTCAATTTCCTTACCTTTTGCTACGGTACCTTTTTTACCGTACCTCTCAGTTCCCTTAATTTCATCCTAGGTTGCCCTTTCGGGTTTTCAACCTAATAGGGAGTTGATTCATTTCCTTTTGCCATGATCACCTTTTTTTAGGAATTTTTTATCATGCCCATCTTCCCTAAATTTTGTTTAAACTGCCCTTTCGAGTTTTCGATTTAGCGGGAATTATTTCTCATTTTTGGAGGTGCTTTCTGGTTACGGGCTCTTTAAGTTTTTTTTTACTGCGTCCATATTGATTGGATTGGGGAGTTTTTTGCTGTCCATGTTAGTGATGATCATGTCTCCTCCGCTGAAAATCTCTTTAACGACATAAGACCTTTCGTATTTAGGCATAAACGCGCCCTGAGAGTCTGGATTGACTTGAAGAATTGTTTTTTATCCCTCAATTTTCTATCCTTTTTCTATAGTATTTATTTTTATCGCACCTCTCGGTTTCCTTAAGTTTTGTCTAGGTTGGCCTTTGGGGTTTTCAACATATCAGAGATTTGATTCCTCTTCGTTTGCCATGATCGCCTTTTCTATGGATTTTCAATCATGCCCCTCTTCCCTAAAGTTTTCCTAAACCACCCTTTTGGTTTTCAATGTAGCGGGAATTTTTTCTCACTTTTGGAGGCTCGTTTTCTGGTTACGAGCTCTTAGAATTTTTTTGAATGCGTTCATATTGATCGGACTAGGAAGTTCTTGGTCGTCCATGTGAGTGATGATTATGGTTCCTCCGTTGGAAACCTCTTTGACGACATAATTCCATTCATATTTAGGAACAAACTTGCCCCGAGAGTCAGGATTGTCACAAATGATATTTCTGAGGACTAGATCGCTCGCTTTTAATTCCCTTGGGTGCATTTTCTTGCTAAATTCACATTTCATGCATTGCTAGTACAATTGCTCGTGGCACTTCTGCCTCAGCGAGGATCCTAGATAACAGGATTTCTACTTCAATTGGCAACACAACTTCAGCCTCATAAACAATGAAGAATGAGGTTGCCCCTGTATTTGTCTGTATTGAGGTTCTGTATGTCGTTAATGTCCAAGGCAGCTTGTCGTGTTAGTCATTTATTTGTTACTTCCACTGCGTCATTTATTTGTGGGTGATATGGAGATTATTTTTTATGCTTGATCTTAAATTGGTCTCACAACCCATCAACCAACTTGTTATTCAAATTTCTAGCATTGCCGATGATGATTGACTTTGGCACCCCATGACGCATGATGATCTCCTGCCTAATGAAAAATCAATGGCCTTTGCTGTTATTGACGCCACGGTAATAACCTATACCCACTTGGTGAAATAAACGATCACCACCAATATGAATCGATGACCCTTGGGCGCCTTTGGGAAATTATGTTGATTACATCGATGCCCTACATTGAGAAAGACCATGGGAAAGTCATGAGATAGAGATCGTGCAGTGGTGCGTGGATTTGGTCCGCGTACACTTGACAGATGTGATAATGTTTAACATGTTTTACACAGTCAACGGTCATGGTGGACCAAAAGTATCCAGAATTCGCATGCTCATGCGTGGGCTGCAACAACTTGTGAATTGTTTTCATTAGATGCTCAGCTTGTTCAGCACTCACGCATCTCAAAAGGGTATCATCGATTGATCATTTGTACAAAATCAGGTCACTGGGCAAATAATTTCAAGTAATTGCTCGCATGACCTTTCGATCATTTTCTTGTGACCTTCTCTAGGAACTCTCCGTACGCCAGATATTTTTTTTATCAGCAAACTACGGTTTACCGTCTCATTTTTCTATTATACAACAATAGGTTGAAACCTCTTTGATTTTGATGTCCACTGTAGTTTTTGGTGTCCCAGAGAGATTTTACTCATTTGTACGAGTGTTGTAAATTTTGTTTTTGTGTGCAAGGAAACATATAAGAGTGCAAGGTGATCGCTTGCTTGATTCTCCTCTTCGCAGCTTTCGTCCTCGTGATGACGACGTTGTCGGTACTGATGCTGTTTTTCCTCCATGGGTTTTTCCAATCCGATCAGTAGGAAGCATTCAACCTTGTTGTGATGAACCTTCTCGTAGCGGCTACATCTCCTGTTCTTCCGATCGTCGTCGCCACTGCGAAACACCTTTGTTAATAGTGGTGTCGACAATGATGTTTGCATGCATCGATAACGACTTCTCCATGATGCATGCGTCGATAATGACATCTCCCATGCATGCATCAACAACGGTGTGTCCTCGCATCTGCATGTGTCCCCGCATCTGCATGTGTCTCCCCTGCAAGAGTCAACAACGACGTTTGCCCTCCTCTGCATGTGTTTCCCCTGTAAGAGTCAACAATGACGTTTGCGCGCGTCTGCATGCCTATCCCCTTCAAGAGTCAACAATGGCGTCTACGCCATGTCAACAATGGCGTCTACGCCATGTCAACAATGGCGTCTACGCCATGTCAACAATGGCGTCTACGCCATGTCAACAATGGCGACTCAATGGCGTATCCCCTGTGTCAATAATGACATACCTTCAGCTTTATTTAATTCATCTTTGTTTCATCTCGATCGAATGACATGGATGTATTTTTTTCATCTCCTTTAGTCTGCAAAAAAACAGTGTTCCCTATTCTAGTGACCAATTCTGGCCTGGTGGTGTGGGTCAGTTTGACTCTGATTACCACTTCCTCTGAGCAAAGTGTAACACATAAGCCAGGCTTGATTCCGGTGCTGGGAACCTCGGTGTCCGTCCTTGCTGCGGTACCCATTACTTGTCTCTGCTCCCTTTCAGATCAGATAGTTGCATAAGTTGATTCTACCTTAGATAACAAATTTTCTCTTGTCTTTTTCTAATTATACTCGTCACTCACTGTATTCAAGAATTTATACAATTTGATCTCTGCTTATTTTGTGTTCCAAATCTCAATGTTGTCTCGGTCAGCTGGTAAATGATAATGACGAAAGGGAAGAGCCGATCGATCTATTACTTGACCGCGAATTATGTCTCTGATACCATGTTGAACAGACCAGGCGTTATAATTTAAAGTGTAATTGAAGGTTTGTCACTTTCATTTTTCTCCTTGTCGCAGCAGCTCCTCCATTCGGTCCAGCTATTGCTTCCCATCGGCATCCCTAGAGCGGCTACAGATCAGTCGGGTTCCATCGAAGAAGACAGTACCTTTTAGGGAAGTAATCCACATGTACCGTTTATCCTGAAGAACCTTCTTAATTGCAATTGTCTCTCTTGTTTGACTGGAGCTTGATCAGAATACCTGTTGTTAATAAATCTCCTGAGGTACGTTTACTGTGTTCTGGTGATGGTTTCCCAAGGAAAAATCAGAAGAAGAAATAGAAAACCTTCGATCAACCATCTCTGTAATGGCATCCTCCTTAAAATGTAGCTTCAACTGTTTTTCCGCGTCACCAACCTTGGAAGCAGCAGAGGAGATACTGGCGAACTTGGTTGTGAAATCTCGAGAACAAGCTAGATATAGGACAACTACAGTTTGATTCTCGAATAATGCCAGTTGCAGTAGGTTACCTCTCTTGATTTAGCTGAATCGCAATTTTTAAACACGTTGAATTCGACAGATAAAGTTCCCCCAGTAGCAACCAAATCATCGATAACGATTGCTCGTTCACCATGTTGAACAACACCAACATGTATCTCTATACAGTTGATCTCGTACTTTAACACGTACTGTTATGAGATTACTTCACTTGGATGCTTCTTGGATTTTCGTAAGGGAACGAACTTCACTTGAATCATGGTTCCCTTTGTGTTCTTGAGGTGCTGGAGTTGTCGAATGTCACATGGGTTCCTGGAAACCTAAGTTCAAAATATCATAGTAAGAAGGATGAATACACAATTGATCATGTATGATTGGTTTTGAAAATTTTGCATGTTCTTTTCATTTCATTCGTAGACTTTGATTGCATGTATGTCAAATTGTTTTTTTTTAAAATACCTAAAAGGATTTGGTCAATCGAAGTCTAGTTCTTAAGACGTTTCACATGACGGCGCGGCTTGTTGAGTGCATTTGTTGCTTGTTCCTTAGTTCGAAGAAAGGTCGAGGACATACATTTTAATTTTTTTTATTCACCTCGTCCTTCATCTGAATTATTCATGGGTGTCATTCAACTCAGCTACGTTGCCCCCACATTTCTCCAAGGTGCCCCCACATTTCTAGAATGGCGGTGGTTGTTCGGGTATATCCCCACTTATCTCCTCTGGGTTGAAATACAAACTTGTAGGTGCCGAATAGAACTTGTGATTCTATCCCGTTGTTGTTAATCAGAAAGATGACATTTTCAACATTCTAGAAGTCACACAAGGCATCAAGGAGAGTTGAGTTGACTTTGTAGTTTGCGAGCTCGTGAACTTCGCCAATCTTCTCGTTCACGTATTTTTATTCCCTTTTGTCATGGTGTTTCATATTCGGGCTATTTCGGCCGTAGGGGGATGCATGGCCTTAATGTGAGGGCAATGATTTGTTTGTTTCATCCTTACCAAAGATGGTGCGTGAAACGTCCTAAGGATACAAGACAAAACGAACGGAACTGGCGTTTTTTTTAAGAAAAATGCAATGCAAGTGCGAGAATGTAAATTTCATTAGTAAGGTTCGTATTACATTTACAGAAAGTTGAAATATATAATACAAAAAGCTCAATCCTATACATGTCATGATCTAGGGCCAAAACAAAACACATTTACATAATGGGTCGAACTTCCTTCTACAGTTGTTGGGCTGACTTCTAATTCACAACTGTAGGGCCAGATCTTCCACATGAACTGTGGGTCAATCTCTCATCCAAATACTTAGGCCGAAATCCAATTTTCATCAGTTGGACCCAAAAATGCAACAAACATAAAACTGGTAGAAGGTTAAACGTGGTGTGAAGCTTTTGTTCTAAAGGGATGAAATTTCTAGGTCCCCTGAACCGGCGGAACCTCACCCCTATAGAGGATCACGTGCCCATTCTGATCATCGAGTTTTGGGTGCTTACCGGCGGTTCAAACCGCTCCGTGCGTATTCCCCTACTAAACTCCCTAAGCTCTTAATGTGCTCCAGGTCCGAGAGGGTAATGGTAACCAGGTCCGAGCGGGTAATGGTTACCAGGTCCGAGCGGGTAATGGTTACCAGGTCCGAGCGGGTAACGGTTACCAAGTCCGAGCGGGTAATGATAACCAGCATGGTGTGTGCAAAACAAGAATTTAAATTGTTTCTATTACATTTACATCGCATTTCAGAAAAAAATTAAAACTGCAAGCATGAGCAAATAGTCAAAACGGATAGGTAAAATATAATATGGCTAAGCAAACATGAAAAATCCTAAACCCTCCAAATAGATAAGTCTCCAGCAGAGTCGCCAAATTGTCGGACGTTGGATTCGACTTTCCCCGACCCTCTTTGCAAAATATTTTTATTTTGTTCGCTCGAAAATGTCGGGTCTTGGCGAACGACCGGTCCGATCGAGCAGGGTCATCAACCAGACCGAAAAACTGAAAGAGTTGGCACTGATTAATTTAAGGCTAATCAAAATCCCAAAATTTACCTACGGTACATGGTGTTAACATCCTAGGGTTTAGAAGAGTCTAAGTCCATAGAATCGAGTTTGGGGGTTTGATTACGTCTTATGAGCTCGCGAGCTCATAATTTGCCCATTTGGTACTTTAGTTTGCTTTTGAAATTGTTTTCACCGATTTACCTGAATTACCCGCTTTGATCATGCTTGGCCAAAAGGATTATATGCACATTTTTAAATTAACAATATACAATCACTATTGTTTTAGTTAACTTAAAATAAATAAATAAGAGGTGAATAAAGTTAATCGTGTAAAAAAAGGTTTAAGTTTGGGGTCATTTTAAACGTGTCAAATATACACGAATGATTGTGAAAATACGTAGCACATTGAACTAATTTGTGACACCTTGAGAAGTAGTGAGATGTTCAGAAACGTTTAGGGGCCAAGATGAAATTATTTAAAATTCAAGTTGAATTGGGAAGATATTTCAAAAATTGCAGAAATGACCCAAAACATTTCTGGTTTGATTTATAAGATTCGGTCACATCCTAGAATGATCTAAAAGTCCAAGGACCGAGTTATAACCTCTATCAAAGTTCTGGAATGACCCAAGTCAGTTTTGAAAACATTTGTTTTAACTGAAACAAAATCCCATGACTTTCACAAATGCCTAAAATGACGCCAAAGTTATACCGGACTTAAAACCGAGTACGATTTTTATATGAAATATAACTATCAACACCTAATATGAATAACACAATCTTTACTCACATTAGGAAAAATACATATAATATTGAATACGAGATGGATATACCTAAGTTATTCAGAGTTTATATACCTTACGAGAAACCGAGACCGATTATCTCCATTTTTTCTTCACTGCATTTTTCTCTATTTTCCGTAGATTTTTCCTATGAATCCCATTCTTCTTTGTCTTTTCTTTGGGTTTTTTGGGTGAGAGACATGCTTTAGTGAAAGGTGAAGACTTTGGTGAAAGGTGGAAGACTTTAGTGAAAGGTGGTTGACTTTAGTAAAAGGTGACAAATTAGGAGTGATGGGTAGCATGGTTGGGCCGAAATGGGTTTAGGGGTTTAGGATCTACAGTTTAAGGTTTAAGGTTTTGGGTTTAGGATTTGAGGTTTAATGTTTAGGGTTTGGGGTTTAGGATTTAAGATTAAGGTTTAGGGTGTAGGGTTTAGGGTTTAGGGCTTAAGGTTTGGGGTTTAAGGTGTAGGGTTTGGGTTTTAGGGTTTAGGGTTTAGGGTTTAGGGTTTAGGGTTTAGGGTTTAGGATTTAGGGTTTGGGGTTTGAGGATTAGGGTTTGGGTTTGGGGTTTAAGGTTTAAGGTTTTGAGTTTAGGGTTTAGGGTTGATTTTTATCGGCTCGGTTCCTCGTGTACTATATTTTAACCCCGAGCCAAAATCAGGTGTTTACAGCCTCAATTATGTGTGATGCAATATACAATGAAATAGTGACCATGATATGCTGAAACTAATGCATACAATTTTACATCAGAGTAATGTTGAAACAAAACACATTTTTTATCATCGAACAAAGGTCAACGGTAATTAGCGATGTTAATGGTAAAACCAACTGTTCATTCCAGCAGCGGCAAACCTTTAGTATCAACATATTGTCTTCATGGATACCTTTAGTCACATGGGCTATTGACATAAAGATTTCGTTGACGCTAGGTATCAACATCGGCAATAGTACTCCTTGTAACGAATATTGGTCGTAATTGTAGAGCAACATTCTTATAGTGCAACATCTCATTAGTGTTATGTTCTTATAATCTTAGTTGTTTGAAGTTCAAAAACAATCAATTTAAAACTAATAGATTCAAAGTGTTATGTTTTTATTATCTTAATTATGGAATTCAACTATATTCAAATTAAAACTAACACCTTCCTTTTGTATATTCTTTTTTTGTATGTCTTTGATTTGTAAATCTAAAAAAAATGATAAATTAATTTATACTATTTATTTTCTAAATAACACTTGTAAAATGAAAAATAATATAAATTGCATAAACATAAATATCTAAACGGTTAGACCGAAAGAAGATAAAAAAGACTAAGATCATATTAAATAGTCTTAATGGTCCCAATCTCAAAATCAAAACTAAAGAACCAAATTTTTGGTTATGGTCACAAACCCTAACCAGACCGACCAGTACAAACTTTTTCTTACCCCTATAATGACCAATGAGTATAGTTTATTGTATGTGGGTCAATAGTAAAACAATCTTATGTACATAATAGTTGGGTAAAATTAGACAACTCCATTTGGTTTTGTTAGAATATTGAATATATTTACTTATAAATTCATATATTATGAAAATGTTGACTAAGACACATGTCTTATTTTGTTATTAGAGGTATCAGAACTGTGTAAATTGAAATTATAACTAATTTAGATATCGGGGTAGCCAGATTAGTCTTAAAGTTAAGTATGTTCAAATGAAAAGTTAAGTATTAAGATATGTGCAAAGCAAAGCTATACGAAAAAATTATCAAAAAAAAAAAAGCTACACCAAAAGACTTAACTAAGTGTACATCTATTCACTGAAAATTTCTATATTTTATTGTAGGTAGTATTAATTAACTTACTCGTGACACCATGAAGAGGGATAAACGTTGTAATTTAAGCGAACCATACAAATGTTTTTCGCTATCTTTTCAATAACTTCGATTCAGTCGGCCGATTTTAGCTTGGAAGTATTTCTCATTATCCGAAATAATTAAGTATTTCTCATTATATAATATATAAATAAGAAAAAATTAGAATATGATTTTTTTTTTAATGCAATAAGATCGACGACTCTACTGGTTTCACGCGAGAAGGACATGTTATGAATGTGATAAACGGGTCCCATGCACGTGGGAGGTGTCGATCATTCATGTCCCTCCCAGGACCATGGGGGAATTGGGCGGTGGCCAGAGAACAGAACCCTACTTAGAAGAACTACCAGATAACCATTTTGGGGGAAATTTCTAGGATTGCATTACAAGGATCTTTAAACCACTAGTTTCTCACCGTTTAAATTGTAGAATAGAATAAAAATGTTTCATATGCTATTTTTAGAAGATATTGAGAAAAAATAATTTATTGTATTTTTACGAAAAAAATAACACTTGGATGGTTGGATGGAGGTTTTGGAAGGTATTAATTGGCATTTATGTTGCCGTAACGATATTTTCTGCCTTGGATTTAAAGAAAAATTCTCGTACTCACATCACTCATGCAGTCTTAGGTTGGATCCTTAAGCGGTCTTTCTCATAATCTCATGAAAAACACTAGATCTGAAAGAAATATCTTGTTTTACTTTCAAGTTTTATAATGTGATGCCAAAGGAAGAAGAAACTCCTTTAGGGGCTAAAGATAATAATGAGGAACTAAACATAATAAACAAATATTTTCTTATATAACGAAGGTAACTAATGATACGTCGAATCTAGTCGGTGTGAGTATCATTTCTCTTCTTAATTGTCATATTTGCACAAATCCTTTTACAACATCCTATATATGGGATTCGTCATGTCATGTCGTCATGCATCGCCATTTGTCGAACCCATTCACTTGTTTGGTTGATCTATGACATTCTCCCCCCGTACAAAATATTTTGATCCACTTTGTGAACCACCAAAGATCTCATGTGTCATCTCTCGGATTGTTTAAGATTTCAACAGTCTCTCCTACTCAATAAGATCTTTCCTGCCTTGATTTTCGTCAATGTTCCCACATGTCTCAACTTACCAAGATTCTCGCAATATATTGGTTGTATTCCTTCTTCTCAACTCGTTGGAGACTTATGTCCCTTTCCCGATGAGTCAAGTCCTCATAAACGTCCTTATTTTGAAGAACGTCGTTTATTCACACTGTTGACTTATTCCATGTCTAGTTGCTTATGCGTCATTGTATTGTCGTGTTTTGAACCTTTTGGAGTGTAGCCAATGTGCTAAATAAGGTCTTCGGAGATTGAGTATCGTCTGAATCGAGCAACTCCTCTATCATCTTTTGAAGCTTGATCAACGTGTCTCCCTTTAGATTTTCACGGACGCTAACTCCCTCGGGATGTCTCTTTCTTCTCCTTTGCCTTTGTCCCTCTTCATTGTCGTGTGGTAAGCAAACTTGCATTCTTGAATGCCCTCCTTTAGTTGCATAATCTGTAGTGTCTTCTTGCCATATCCTTTCTAACACTTAACCGACATAACACATTGACACATCACATCCAAGATACATATGTAATCTTTGAGAAGATTTATCATGACATTGATTTGATAGAGAAAGTCCATACCTTAATCGTTTATCTGCTACTACATAAGCCCATCTTAATGTTTACCTCGCGTATGACACTGTGTTGGTATTTCCACTGAATTCATTGTCTTGAGTTGCACACTTATTACTGCAAGTGAGGTTTCATCTTCTTTGCAACTGCCTCGAATATGAATAGTCTGGCTTGTCTCGATAAGTGCTTGCATTTATTTGCCTGCAACTTCCATGCCCGCGAACATTAGCCCTTTCGTCTTATTACTGCAAGCGGTGTGCCTCATGACTTGGTGAGCTTTGTTGGCTTTGCTACGATCGATCTTTAACTTCAAACAATAGGTTACAACCAGATTATGTTTAAAAATGCAGCACTCATTAACTATACAAAAAATACAGTTGTGATAGGGAGTAAGGCACAAACCTTAAACTCGTCAGAGCTGAACCAGTTAACAAGCCACACCCAATCCTCTTTCACCACGTCACGAGGAATGTTTTCTAACCTTTCTTCATTCGTAAGGTACTTGTCAAAGTACCTTCTCTTGAGATTTGCCTTGTAGTTTCTGTACTTCTCTTTAAGAGTACAGATGATCAGCTGCTTCAGGTTTTCATTATCCGATATCACAAACTTCTCCTGCGATGTTGAACAATATGGAAATGCTAGGCTCAGATTTACAGCATTTACAAATAGACAGGTGCAATATGTAAGTCCTAGTTCAATTTGAACGATACTGTGTAGGGATTGTCAACAACTGAGACTTACCGCAACCAGCATGAGCATCTTAGCCTCGTAGTCTATGGGAGACTTTGGAATCTCCTTTCAGTCTTTAACCATTAGAGGTGCATTCGTTCGTTTGCAGACAATGCAACCACACCAACTTGCAAACACCGAAACATTGTTACTGTAGACTTTACCTCGAGAGTTAAACTTCAGAACCTCTTTTTCGTTGACGCCATTTCGAGACAACTTTATTCACCGAGTTCGCCCTCTACGTAGTCTGTCCAATGGTGGTCTTAACTTTTCCTCTTCCGCAGCTGACACGTAAAGCAGGTATCGATTAGATAACCAAGTTGTATAAATGCAAGCTGTATGGGGCAAATTAGAAGTTACCTATTTGTATACCTGGTGGTTCCTCCACATAGGGGTCCTCAGTCTGGATTTCCTATTCAGTAGACACCTCCAAAGGAGGTTCGACAGGCGGATGGACTGCAGGCGTAACCCCTAAAAGCAATGTCTAGTACAAGTTACCGAGCACCTAAAACAAAGCAAATACCTAACAAGACAACCTAAAAGCAATTACAAGGCGTAGTAGTGAAAAAAACAACTTACTTGTTGCAGCCTTGTTTATCTACCTTAGGGATCTACGTGTCGGTAGCTTTGAAGCTACGGTACTTTCGGCGAACATTCTCCGAGTACCCACCATACTGAGAAGATATTGTTAAACACAGTAGCATAACGTGAAATTTTCTCAAGTTTGTAGTGTAAAGTTTCCATCTTTATGTATTGTTGCAACAATTATCCAAGTTTTATTTTCAGCATAAGCAACCTTACTGAACATTCTGTGACATGTTTCGCATAAACGAATAACAACGACCTGCATGAAACTACGACTGCTTAGGGAGTTATTAATCGGCCATGGATCATCGACAAAAGTGAGTCTTTGCTTGCAAGTTATGTTTTTTAAAACGAAAAATCGTGTATAAAATGGTCGCAAATAGACGAGATCCAGGGGAAAGGAGATTAAACATGTAAGTGAGCACCATAGACAAACAAAGGGTTTGCTGAACCATACCTTGCTCAACCATACCTTGCGCCTCCGAGAATAAAATCATCCTACAGGAAGTTAGAACCATACCTTGCTGAGGGCGAACGCACACCGGCAGGACTTTGTTTGTCGATGAGAGAAGATCGTCATGGAGCACTGGTTGGAGGGAAAACTTGCAGAGTATGAAGCACAAGAACCAAATGACAATGAAAATTAAACGTGGGAAGAAGAAGAGAAGACCATTGTATGACAGGTCTGATACATGAAATCACAATATTGATGATGAAGCGTACTGCGTCGTGTAGGTACCGAGGCGTCGTAGCTGTTTGAACCGAGGTAACGCTTCAGCTTCGTCCTCATCCGTAGTAGCTATTCCTATGAGGCCAGACAGATGAAATTGGCTCGGTATATGAATTGAAGGAAAATGGCTCGCGCATGTATTAAAGGCTCATTCCAAATGTGTTCATAAGATGTATAATTCTAACATAATTTGTATAAATTTTATATTAATTTTTATATACTTATATTATAGCACAATATTTCTAAATCGTGTTTAAAATCAAGACCTAATTATCCTTATGTATGCAATTTAAATCATATTCATTTTGTGTTTGAAATACAACTTTCTTATGTGTTATATCCATTGATGTGTCAAAGTGTCTTAGTGTATAACATTATAATATTATACTTTATACAAATGTGTACAAATTTAATATCAACTTATACAAATTTTACTTACTTTGATGAAAAATATACTTATTCTTTATATTTAATAATGACATGATATGTATAATAACATAATTTGTATAATTTGAGATTAATTTTTATACATTTGTATATACTTATCTTATAGCACAATATTTATAAATCATGTTTAAAATCAAGACATATGTATCCTTATGTGTGCAATTTAAATCATATTCATTTTATGTTTGAAATACAACTTTGTTATGTGTTATATTAAGGGAAAAGTATGAAAAAGATGTAACATGTTTGCCCAAAATGGTAATCGATGAAATTTGTTTTGGGCCGCGGGTATTTGATGTAAAACGTTTACTTCTGTAGGTTTTTGAAGAAACGTTAGTTTTTCTGTTAATTTATCCGTTAAAAGTGAGCACGTGCTTGTCTCGTGACAGACAATTTAAACGTTGCAATAACCAAAATCGAAAATACCCAAACTACCCTCTATGTATTCCCTCCTAATTCTGTGCGAACCGAACCGTTTCCCTCCTCAGACCGAACCGGTCCCTCTCCCCAAAAACATATCACCTGTAAAAGATAGCACGCCAGTTTAGTTTCCAAAACCGAATAACTCTCATCCCATCAAGAACCGAAGAAGAACGAAATCCCCAAACCCTAAAATCGGAGTTGTTGCGTGAAGACTTGTAATCGGAGCTGCTGCTGCATTTTTTAAGGTCGCCTGAAGACAGCAAGTGAAGGCGTTGCTGCGGGAGGTTCTGCAACTTCTTCAATTTGAAGAATAGGCTGTCCGTTTGAAACCGAATCGGCGCGTCTGCTCTGTTTGGTGCGATACCTTCGCGAATCGCACTAGGCTTCAGTGCATTTCCCATTTGAAGATTACTCAAAGAAATTATCTTTCTCTTTTGGCTATAAAATGGAGGAGCAGATTGACTTCGTCTTGATCTTCCTGAATGTCCAGCGTGTTGCTTGACATTATTGTAGTTCAGCTGATTCAGAATCTCTTTGCTTCTCCTGTAAATATCATACCATTAATATCTATGCAACCATAGTCTTCTCTATTTTTCTACTTTAAATAAGCATAAAAACAAATTGAGCCACCTAGTCTACATCATACTTTCCATGGAAAGGATATGGTCATAAGTTCATTGCTCTCTTTTTTACGTTGAATGAATGAAAAGATTTCATTAGTTACACACCAAAACTGAAGCATAAGAAAAAATTTAGGTGCACTTTCTCAAAGTCTGTCCTGAATACACTATCTCAACGTGCTTGAGACAATGCAACTTATGTCCAAAAGAAAGTCGTTTACCATTCAAGAATAATCCACATCCACAATCTGGACCATTAAATAAGCTAAAAAAAAATAGAACATTAACAGTACAGCATATTACTACAGAATTTCTTAATGGTATGCCTATGAAGACATTTTGGATATGGCTTACCTGAATATGGAAGTCCGTGTTACTGATTCTCAGAATTGGAAACTTTTGTCTACAGAAACAATATTGCAGTAAGTTTGGAATCAGAACATACCGATACTTAAGTCGGTTTTGGTTCACAGGACGTCCGTAGCTCATTCTTTTACTGTATCTACAGCTTGATTCGAGAGGAATAATTTTTGAAAGATATTTCCTATACCATGATGTATCATCCAGAGAGATATCAGAAGAAATAAACAATCGATCAGAATCCATGGACTGCCAACATGAAGTATTTCGTGTTCCAGAAAATCCAATGTCTGATACAAAATCCTCTTCAAAATAGGGCTTTTGAAAAGACGAAATTGACTCCACAGCGGGAATGAGTTGAAGATCAATATCTCCAAAGGGATGCTGACAGTTACGCAGTTCACCTTCACATGAGAGCTCAGGAAAGAAATCGTACTTTCTTTTAGTTATATTCTCATCCGTCTTCAAGCTCTTAGTTTCAAATCCAAATTAAATACCCATCGCTTCTAACTTCATCAGAGTGATGCCAACTCGGGTACTCTACGGCCGACTTCAAGTTCGACCTGGGTGTACTGCTGCCTGAGTACTGCGGTCCCATTCTTCCTCGGCGACCAGCTTGGAGATACAACAATGAATGGCCGATGAAATCGGGAAGCTACGCTGCGACGAAATCGGAGAAGAAACAGATTGGTTCAACGAAGGAGAAGGATGTTAGAATAGGTGAAGTACTAAGGGGCATTTTGGTCTTTTCAAACGGACAGAAACTGACGTGCCATGAATGGAGGCAACTAACGGACTTTTTTGACGGACACAAACATAATTTGACGGAATTCATCAAAAACCTACACCAACAAACATATTCCATCAAAAACAAACATTGGGCCGCATTCACCACTTTGGGCAAACATGTTACATCTTTTTCATACTTTTCCCTTATATTAATTGATGTGTCAAAGTGTCCTATTGTTATTCATTATAATATTATACTTTATACAAATTTATACAAATTTAATATCAACTTATACAAATATTACTTACTTTGATGAAAAATATAACTTTCAAATGTGTTATATTCGTTGATGTAATAAAGTGTTACCATGTGTCATGGTGTTATAACTATGTGCTAAGGTGTTACCACTATGTGTCAAAGTGTTACTATGTGTCAAAGTGTTATCATGTGTCAAATGTTACTACAATCATGTTTATGACACATAAAACAATGTGTCACACAATTCAGACAATATAAAACTCGACACATAGCTATGTGTCTTATTTTCAACCCGACCTCGACATACAACTCGACCTTTGTCTACTGCAGGTCTTAAGCAGGCCGAGTGCAGCTTCCGATGCATCACAATAGTGCAGCTTCCATTTGCAACTTCGTTCCAACTTCAGCTTTGTTTCATAATCAGCCACAGTGAGGTTAGTCTTCAAATCCAGTGCATGAAAAAACAGAATCGTTGCCTCTACTGCGTGATTGATGTTAGCAGACCCTTTTATGTCCATTTTTTTGTCAGAAGTGGCAAGCATACGTGCCTTTTGTGTGATCACTGCATTCAGGAAACTCTCTCCATCAAAAAACAGCAGTTCATCTTCTCTATAGACAACAACCTCGTTGGAACTCAGAGAATCTGACAAAAGACAACAATTCCTTTCTGTGATTTGAAATGCATATGGTAGAGTTCTATTAGTGGCCTGAAGAAGTGGTCGTGACAATTTTTGCAAACTGTATGTTTCTTGTACAGATGCAACACAGTTTCATGTAGAATATGCAGATTCTGAACTTTGTATTGCATCCCTTCACTGTCTTCACAAGAACCTTTCAATGAGGAATGAGATGTAATGTTACTAGGGAAATTATTTGACTTAGAATGAAGTAAAGAAGACATCAATTTTATTCATTTGATCACTCCCTGAAGATACACTACAGTTATGTCGTGTTCTGTACATTTTGACAGCACATGGAACTTGAAAATGAAAACAACTGACTTATAATGTTCAGTTGTTTTCTTCCAACTGAATTTTTATCTATGAAAAATAGAGAAACAAAGAGGAGCATGATAGGCGAATGATATGGAATTGTGTTAGAATGACATAGATGAGGATGAATTGCAGTCGAGGTATGTTGATGATCCATTTATTGAGGTTGTTGTTGAGAGGAGAAAGCATGACAGTTGCTGTTTCTTCCAATCATGTTAATGTATGTTTTTATCAGAAAAGCATCACATTTGTTGAGGCCGAAAAACAGCTTAATGTGATGCACCATTTTTATCAGAAGCTTGTGAAAAACAGCTTAATGTATGTTTTAGCTTGATTCGGTATATTGTTCCTATAAAAACATATCAACTTTGAGAAGTGCAAAACTTGAAATACATTGTATTTTTAACAAAAGTTGAAATACACCTTGCGACAGCTAATCCTTCAAAGTATATGTATCTTATTTTCATTTTTTGAAGTATATGTATGTCATATATATTCCAAGTGCAGTTACTGCAGTTTTGAAGCACTCCACAAATTCGTCACTTGATGATCTGCACCAGGAGCTACATTTGGCTACACGTTTGGATGGGTCCAGCAGCACACAACCACTTACACAGCAGCAAACACACACATGGTACAAATAGCAGCACACCAGCTTACAGCACAGCAACACACAGAATCTTACAGCACAGCAGCACACAGCAACACACAGCAGCTTACAGCACAACACATGGTACAAATAGCAACACATGATTGAACAAACAAATTTCAATAAAACCATCTAAATCGATATTCAAAACAAATTTCAATAAAACTATCTCAATTCGAATAAACCATACAAGTCTGTCAAGAAAACCAGCTCACTATTGAACAAAGCAAACAATTCGGACAATGACAGAATGAAAATCCTCACTATTGAAAAATGACAGAATGAAATTCCTCACTATTGAACAGTCTTCTATTGAACAATTACCTTAAGAAACATACAAACACTCTTCTATTGAACACGAACTTACGATACATCATCATCGTCATCCTCATCCATTGTTCCCTTAAGCCCGTCCTCGTCATCGAACAAATCGTCCTCAAATTATGTATTTGTGTCACTATCTGTTCCATCATCAGGAATATCCTCCTCCTCTGGCTCAAGAACTTCTAATTCGTCAAGGCCTTCAGTTGCTTCTGGCAGGGCTTGTGTGGTCATTTCCAGCATGGCATCTTCAACAGATATTTCGAGAGACTCGGTGTCATTTCTACACCAATCAACCACATCATCGACAGGAACTACATTCGGTACATCAACAACCAATGTTGATGTTTCCTGTTACAGCTCCACTGACTCCCCACTCATTTGACCTCCAATCAAAAATCGTTTTTTGGACTGTGCCCTCAACACAATGATCCAATCAGGGTTAATGTTCTCAGGTAAGTAGAAAACTTGTGTGGCCTGAGTTGCAAGTACAAATGGCTCATCTATCGATAAATAATTTTTGGTATTGACACACACGAATCCATACTCATCAATTTTCATCCCATTGAAGGATGAAAGTACGTTGTACCAATCGCATTTGAAAAACACAACTGATAGGTGACCAAGGTACTGCAGCTCAACCACCTCTCTCAACACTTCGTAATAATCAATTGCACCTTCAAGGGGGTTGTTATCGGAGGTACTCGCATAGCACGTTGTGTCAGCTTTGCACAAGACACCGATGTTGTCAAAACTCCTCATTAGAGACCGCTCTTTGGTGTGGAAGATGAACCCAATTGCTTTATAACCATTATATGTCTTAGCTCCATATAACGGTCCTCGTGCCAAAGCCTTTAGTTGACGACCTCTGTCATCCTAAACCGATCCAACTATTCGACCAACCTGAGAATGCAAATAATTCCACCGTCATTAAAAGCCACACGTGGATATTCCTATCTGTGTCAGAGTGTCATACCCTACCCTCCAACCATTATATGAATGTTATGTTGTGCATGACATTGATGTTCCGCCTACTCACCCGTGCGCCTAGTAGTTGCCTCTTGTGTTCACTACCTACATGGACAAGACAACCAATTGAAGTGTTAGATGTAATGCACTTAAAAGTTTAAGAATAGACCTCACAATAAAGGTGAATGCAATACTCGATGAATGGATTCACTTCTTCAGACTGATTAAGCACGTACAAGTGGCACTGCTCCCATTCTGTGTTTGACAGTTCACAGACTATTGCACGACCTATTGGAGCTCCTACCTGCTAGAAGATCGATAACCCATCTACCGCCCTTGCAGCTACCTCAGATACTATAATTGACTCATGCCGTGTAAATTTGGTCTCAAAGTCATGGAGATATCTAGAACAAAATGTCAAACACTCCATAGCAATATAACCCTCCGCTATTGACCCTTCCGGACAACTACGATTACGCACAAACGACTTCATTATCGCCATTATCCTACGATAAGAACATGTTATTAGTGAGACACCTCTTCTGTCAAAGGTATACTTCATAAATAAGTGTTGAAACTTACCTTTCGATTGAATACGTCCAACGATATTGCACTGGCCCAGCTAATTTTGCTTCCTCTGCTATATGAGTGATAAGATGGACTGTAATATTGAAGAAACTTGGTGGGAAGATTCTCTCTAGATTACACATTGTCATGGGTAATTGCGACTCCACCTTCAACAGATTCGACATGTGCAACTCCTTAGAGCATAGAATCCTGAATGTGTTTATCACAGCTTTGCATACATGTTTGGGGAGTAATCCTTTAATAGCCACAGATAGGATACGTTGCATGAGAACATGGTAAGCATGACTTTTCAACCCAATCAATTTTTTGTCTTTCACCTTAACGCAAGAAATGTTGGATGAATAACCGCTAGGAAGTCTCAAGTTCTTAAGAAACTCGTACAGTTTAATCTTATGTTCCTTTGATAGGGAAAAGCAAGTTGGTGGTAACATCCTAATGAGGTTATCACACTCGTTTTTCTCAATGTGCATCACATCCAAATTGTGAGGGATTAAGAGGTGCTTCCAATAAGGTAATTGGTAGAATATGCTTCTTTTTTTCCAATTTCCAGTAGTTGAGTCTATTCTAACCTGAATGGGCGGTTGAGTCTTACCGAACATGACTGGATCAGGATTCTCTAGCAAATGTAACACTTCCTCCCCCGATAGTCTTTTTGGGGCCATCTGTAACTCTTGTTTCCCATCGAACGAACTTTTGTTTCTTCTCCATGGGTGATCGGTGGGGTGGAATCGTCTGTGTCCTATAAAAGAACATTTCCTCCAATTCTTCAATCGACAATAATGGGTGTCCATTTGACAGATAGGACATGCCAAATTACCGTAAGTAGCCCAACCGGACAAGTTCGCATAAGCAGGAAGATTATTAATGGTCCAAAGTACGGATGCGCGCATTGGGAAGTTTTCTTTCTTGTCTGCATCATATATGAGCACACCATTCGACCATAACTCATTCAGCTCTTCGATCAACGGTTGCAGAAACACGTCTATGTTATTTACTGGAGCCTTTGGTCCAGGAATCAACATTGATAGCACGTAGTTCGTATCTAAACACACCTCGGGAGGCACATTGTATGGAATAAGAACAACTGGCCACATTCTATATGGGTGACTTTTATCACTGTACGGATCAAACCCATCCGTAGCTAATCCAAGCCTCACATTTCGTGGGTCTTCCCCAAATTCAGGTAGTACGCTGTCAAGTTTCTTCCAAGCGTCTATATCAGCAGGATGACGTAGAATATCATCATTTAATCGTCGTGTATGGTGTCAGGTCATAGAGGAAGCACTTTGGGGGGACATGCATAATCTTTGAAACCTTGAAGTTAGTGGAAAATATCGAAGTACTTTCACTGGTAGCTTCCCTATTTGTCGCTTTGATTGCTCTGGTATATCCAGTCCTCCAGTGTTGTGTCGAGGTTTAATCCATCTTGACTCCCCACACGTTGGACACACATCCAAATTGACGTACTCATTTCTAAATAGTATACAGTCATTTACACAAGCATGCATCTTTTGGTAGTCCAACTCTAACCCTCCTATAAATTTCTTTGCTTCGTAGTAGAACTTAGGGACTGTGTTCCCTGGTGACAATACTTTACTTAGCATGCGAAGTAGCTCATCAGCGAACTTGTTAGAAACCTTGTACAGTGCCTTTAGATGCAATAGTTCAACTAAAAAATACATCTTGGTGTAGGAGACACAACCTGGATATAAGCTCTTTTCACAATCTTCTAATATATTATAAACATCTGCATTTGGTTCCTCACCTTCGTCCACCCTCATACCACCGAACCCATCATGCACCATATCCTCCATTTTCCCACGAGAGGATGAATTCCTACCATTACAGATCACATCTTCGAATTCCTCCCCATGATCCACCCATGTAGTGTAAGTTGACAATATTCCCCATTTTTCAAGATGGAACTTAACAGTAGGTCTTCCCAGTAAGAAAGTACCAACACAGTTATTGCAAGGACAGTAAATCTTACCATCCCAACTTGAACGAGAGTAGCAAAGTCTAGAAACGAAGCGACCCATTCCTTATATTCCCCACTTTGCCGAGGTTTGCTCATCCAACTCTTATCCATCACACTTCTATTTCTGCAAAGAAATATCAACCCAATAAAAAGTTGGCTTGGGATTAAAAAGACAGCACATCAGTTTAGTTAATCAAATAACTTCTGAAATATGCAGTACATGAAGTTGCAAAATCAGTTATTGACAGTTATCCAGACCATTTGTAACAGTTCATATATTCATCTTCGTTTATGTGTGGATGGAACCAAACGGTATTAGAGAGCTATCTGTTGGAACCGTACGATCTGCAGCTAGCTTAATTGGTTGTTATACGCAAGAGTAGAACTCCTTCGATCGAGTTTTCCAATTGGAACTGAATGAGCTGTAGCTAGCTTGTAGGTTAATCGGTTGTTATTCTCAACAGTACAACTCCTTCGGGTGAATTTTCTGTTGGAACCGTTGGCTATATCACACAATTAAGCTCATGACAATTCAATTCGCAATTAGAAGAAGACACATTTGATTGCTCATACCAGCGTACCTGAGAAGAAATGGTTGTCGCGGGATACAAAAGCAAACGGATGAACGATCGATCGACAGCTGGGACTCTCCTGGAATGTCTGCGAATAATGTGGTTGCATCCTGGGAGTCGATCTGCAAGGGAATCCGTTCTTGGATATGGTAGTTGATGGACCGACAAAGGCTCTGCTCTAAACAGGGGAGATTCTGAACTATGCTTGGGATTACTGGAAAAAACGTTATGTTCTGCTATAATTGTGGGTATACCGTTTAGCAACGGCAACACATATATTACCAATGAAGTTATGTCAACACTATTTACAGCTTTATTACATCAATTAATTTTGAAAGTAAACCTGCATTTTTGCAATACCAACATCTTCCGTGATTGAATATCAATATTAACTTCGGTTGAGTTATTGACATATGGATTTGGTCAGCACAGACATATTGCGATGGCAAAAGTCAATACTAAAAGATTGTTTCTGCTACGACAAATGTGTTGACACTAAAACTTATCTACAGGGACGTACTAAACTGTCGAAACATATACACCATTTACCAACACACTCCTCGTGGCTGTTGATACAGATTCTTGTAGTGGTGTATCACATATTAACACACCAACCTACCATAAACCGTTCAACTCATCTATCAACAGTTGTAAGGTACACGTCAATGTCAATTGTCGGCACCTTAGGCCCTGGAATCAACATTGACAACAAATAATTGGTATCTTTGAAGCACGTCTCTGGGGGAACATTGTAAGGGATCAAAACTACTAGCAACATGCTATATGGGTGGCTCTTATCACTGTAAGGGTCAAACCCATCTGAAGCTAATCCAAGTCGTACTTTACGTGGCTCTGCATCGAAGGCAGGAAGAACAATGTCAAGTCTTTTCCAAACATTTGTATTAGCAGGATGCCTAAGAACACCATCCTTTACTCTGTGTGTATGGTGCCAGGATATAGATGAAGTTGTTTTGGGTGACATGAAGCATCTTTGCAACTTTGAAGTGAGTGGAAAATATTGAAGTATTTTCACTGGTAGTATCCCATACTTAGGCTTTGATTTTGCTGGTTTGTCCATTCCTCCTTCGTGGTGTTGACCTTTAATCCATCGAGATGCACCACATGTTGGGCATGCATCTAAATTGACGTGTTCATTTTTTAATAGAATACATTCGTTAACACAAGCATGTATTGTTTGGTATTCCAAGCCTAAGCTCGCTATAAATTTCTTGGACTCAGTACTGTATTATCGGGGGAGCACTTTACTAATCATGTGTAGCAATGCATCGGCAAACTTGTGTGAAACCTTGTACTGGGCCTTCGAATGCAGCAGTTCCACTAGAAAAGACATCTTGTTGTACGCTACACAACCTGAATATAAGTTTTTCACACAATCTTTTAACAGCTTATAAAAGGACCTAGCCTCTGCATTTGGTTCTTCACCCTGATCCTGATTCATACCACTAAATCCATCATTTACCATATCCTCCATGTCATCCTGAAATGTGGTGTTTCTTCTGTTGGACGGTCTTTCTTCATATTCATCCTCATGGTCCACCCAGGTAGTATAAGTAAGGAGTATTCCATATTATTCAAGATGTAACTTGACAGTACTTCTTCCCAACAAGAACCCACTAACACAATTATTGCAGGGATAGTAAATTTTCTCATCCCAAGATGAACGAGAATAGACAAAGTCCAGGAACGAAATAACACCAGCCTTATATTCCCAACTTTGTCGAGGTTTGCTCATCCAACTTTTATCCATCCATATTGAGTCTGTGTTTAGAGATGAGAAAAAAACAAAACATCTTCAGTTTATCGCCAACAGAACTAATTGTATTCATGCACATAACATCTTATGTTTTCTGCTTGTGTCCAAAAAACAGATCCACCAAACATGTAGGTAGTGTTAAAAAGGAGTTTAAGCAAGGTAAGCACAAACCAACACGGTTTCGCTGGAATCATAGTAAACCTGCTTGAATCGAAGCCAACATGCAGTTAACTAAAAACTTGTATTCATTTTCCATAGTCTCAATCAACTGGAAAAATATAGCATCAAAATTTGGCCATGTGTACTTATCAAACAGGAACTGAATCAAGGAGTGTTGCATAATCAAGGCATTGCACACTCGTGGAAACGACCCACAAGTTAATTCGAGGGAGTAAAAGAAGTTTAAGAAGTCAGCTTTTGTTCAATTATCACTTGGGTGTTCATGCAGATGTAACCGATTTACCTAACGGAACTCTAAACTCAACCATTTCATTCCCTATGTATGGAGTACATAGGCTCTACACATACATATATCGTCCTGATCACCTTGAACAAGCACTCCATCAAAATCGCAGGCTACCAAAACAGTTGAGGAGAAAGCATTATCTTATCACACGCGACATGAGCAATTCTCTACAGATATACTCACAGATGTCATTCAGGATGTAGTAGTGCGACAAATTCTGAATGACACGAACATTCAATTATAGTGGTCATATAGATCGGCAAAGGAATCAGTCACTCTTCACGTTTGAGGTGTTCATAGGCAGGTAAAGTCGGTTTGGTGGGTGATTGAGCTGCTTCAATTTGATTGTGTTTTTGAAAAAAAAAACATCATGTTCTGTTAGTTGTACCTATTGTTTCCCTATTTAGTAATTATAAATGAATTATTACCAGCGATAAATTGTCGATACAGTTCACATGTATACTGCATCATCATATGTAAATTCTAAAACATTGTTTTTGCAATAACAAAAATTTTCATTACTGAATATATGTATTAACATCGCAAACTTATTTGTCACTTGTTTTTTGGGGTGTTGCACAAATTGCAGCGGTAAAAGTACGCACTATAACAGTGTCTTAGCTATGGAATTATTTTCGAATCTATAAAGTGTATATTCCCACGTATAATTTTACCGAAACTGTAAATCTTCTTTAACAACATCTTGTTTGTGTCAACATATTTTTTTCGTGGTTGTTGAACCAGATTCTTGTAGTGACCCTCAAGTACGAACCTGCGAGTGAGGGGCAAATTGTCTTAAAGAGATCGTTCATCTCACGGGACTCGAGTTAAATTTTATCAAATTCAAGGTTAATTTTGATGAAGTGCATAATTTCCATAATGATCTTGATTTTTTATTATTTTGTATATAGATCCTTACACTTTTAGATTTTTACAATTTAGTACATACCTCTATTTTGGTTAATAGTGTTTTTAATGACAATAAAAAGTAGTTAAAATATGAGGTGAATCGTATATTTAGCACTTTATAGCTACAATACAGTTTGAAATTCATTCAACTACAATTCAAGTTTTTTCTACTCTCATATACCCGGGGAAGAAGCCAAAACAATTCTTCAATGGGGGCAAAAAAATTCATTATCACTGTTGAAGGTGGCGAGTGAATAGAATATTGAAAGAATAATATTTTGTTGTATTAATCTTCGTAACAGCATTAGAGAAATTTATACATGGATGTTGCAATACATAAATGAATGTTTACCTAAGGGAATGTAAATATGTTATTAACTAAACATGATAAAGGATAATAAAGGATGAATATAACCATGTTATTGTTGCTTGCTTAAGCCCTTGGAGAAGTTTTCTCAACTTGTAAACCTCACATTCATGTTCTCGCATGACATGCCCCTTGGTGAACTTTCTTCACTTGTAAATGTTATGTTCTCGTGTGACATAACCTTATAACTTGTGCACATATACCTCTTATTTAGATATATAATTGAGAATGCAAAATTAACATATATATGGTGTATTATCCAATTTCTTAGTGTTAAAAGAGTAATAATCAGTTAAATAGTAATAGGATAAATGGTATAAATACTTTAAACTATTCAACTACTAACTTTTGTTTATTTCCATGGACAACAAACGACCCTCTAACTTAATTTATCAAACTTGTTAAAGTTGCAGGCTGCAGTGTTGTTGGTGATTTGGGTTATTGGGCTTATTTCAGTTTATGGCATTTATTCGTTTTATTGTTTCGGTTTGTGTTTTCGCCCGATTGTATTTTCGATTATTTCTTTTGTGGTCTTCCATTAATTTCGGATAGTTGAAAGTGTAATTGAACAATAGTTGGATAGGGTTTGCTATTTAAAAGGTAATAGTCTGGCAAATGAAGGAACCAGACTAAATGATCCCCAAGTGCTTCTTCTGAAAGGTGATTTCGTCTTCGCTATAATCTTCCCTCTGCCTTTCTGTGGTAGTAGATTTGTTAGTTTTCTGTCCCCGACGGTTCATCTTCTCTTCAAGATTTTATTAATCGCGTCTTGGTCGAAGTTCCTTTTGATATTGTTGGATTCTTTTCGTGGTTAATCTTGCCATTTCCGGATTATATTCTTGGTGGTGGCTCTGTTGACGATTCAGCTTCTTCTTGGTTTGAGGCTTCGATTGACGGTTCGTTTCCTTTCGATCTTTTTCGATATAAAGGTAACTGTGTCTTCCTTGTTTCTTTTGGATTCTTTATCATGGATGAGGACAAAGTTGTCAAGGAGGCAATCCATTGTGCCACCGATGATATCAACGATGATGCCATGGCCACTGTAGGGTCCCATCACCCTTTGTTCCTGCATGTTAGCGATAATTTGGGTGTTAAGTATGATTTCTACTACTCTAACTGGACCTGAGAATTATGTTATGTGGAGTCGTGCTATTAGATTTACCCTGTTAGGAAGGAACAAATTAGGGTTTATAACAGGAACATGCATGCGTGAGAAATACGATCATGTTTTTCACCATTTATGGGATAGGTGTAATGTTGTGGTATTAGGATGGATCACGAATTCGATAGGTAAAGATCTTGATAGTGGATTGATGTATATTGAAAGTGCTTTCTTAGTTTGGAAAGATTTAAAAGAAAGATTTGACAAGGTTAGTGGTCCAAGGACTTATCAATTGCATATGGAAATAGTCATGACTCGCCAAGGTCTTGATTCTGTTTCCACTTTCTTTACAAAACTTAGACTTTTCTGGGCAGAATACGATGTTGCTTGTGCATTACCTCATATTGAGGGTGATGATTTTAAAAAGCACATAGACCAACGGTTATTCCAATTTTTAATGGGATTGAATGAAACGTATTCTCGTGTGAGAAGTCATTTGCTTTTATGGAACCCTTTTCCTTCGGTCAATCAAGCTTATGATCTTGTGATGCAAGAGGAAAGCCAAAGAGGAATAACTTAGGCTATGAGTTCCGATTTTGATTCTGGTGCTGCAAATATTTCTATGAGTTCGGACAAGCCAAAAGGAAATCAAAATTTGGAATGTATATTTTGCAAGAAAAAGGGGCATACTATTGAAAGATGGTTTTCCCAAGGGTGCGACTTCTGTAAAAATAAAGGGTACTCAAAGGACAAATGTTATAAACATAGAGATTTTTTGAAAGCGAAATTGCAAAATATAAAGATTTTTCTAATGATGCATCTTCGAGTTCTTCTGTGCAAGGTTCTATCACCCTTACCCGAGATCAATTTGAGAATCTTTTGCATAGTGTTGGACAGGCTGGCAGCATTGCTTCAACAGCAGGTGCTACCCCTACCGAAGATCATCGTGTTAACACGGCAGGTATAAACCTCAATTCCTTTGTGCCATATAATAGTGATTATTGGAATTTAGACACTAGGGTAAAAGATCACATGACCAACAGAAATGATTGGTTATGTGATCACAAGATGGTTCCAGGAACTAAAGTTCAATTGCCAAAAGTTCAATTTTCTATTTAGTAAGAATAAGAAACTTATGAATGTTCTTTACATGCTCGAATTTAACTATAACCTTTTGTCAGTTTCTAGACTTACTAAAGAGGTGAATTGTTCTGTGGTTTTTCACCCCAAGTTTGCTATCCTGCAAGACCTCTCAAATGGGAAGGTCTTGGGGACTGGTAAAGAGTTTGTGGGCCTGTATTTCTTTAGGATTTGTTGTGATAATGTTGCATTGTATATGTGTTCTTCTGTTGTTAACAATGTAATGTTGTGGCATAGACGTCTTGGGCATATTTCTTTGAAAGCCTTGGAACATATTGATTCTCTTGATTTACCTAAGAATAGATTTTTTGATATGGAAGAGTTCTCTATTTGTCCCAATGATAAGATCATTAGAAAATATTTTCCTCTTTCCGATTCTAGAGGATGCTGCGTTTGAGCTTATACATGCAGATGTGTAGGGGCCTTATCATACTCCCACACATGATAATAAAAGGTATTTTCTAACTTTGGTGGATGCTTTTTCAAGAGTTACCTGGATCCACCTAATTCAGTTTAAATCTGATGTCATTATCGTTTTGAAATATTTTGTTGCTATGACCGAAACTCGGTTTCATAAAAGAATTAAAAAATTTAGAACAGATAATGTCAGGGAGTTTTTTAATGAACAACTGAAAGAGTTTTTTAAAGAAAATGGAATTGCTCATCAAAGTAGTTGCCCTTATACCCCCCCCCCCCCCCCCCCCAACAGAATTGGAGGGTAGAAAGGAAACATAGGCATATTTTGGAAGTAGCTAGGGCACTTAAGTTGCAAGCTTTTCTTCCAAATGAATTTTGGGGTGATTGTGTGCTTACTGCGTGTTATTTGATTAATCTGATGCCTTCTAAGTTGTTGGATGGAAAATCTCCCATTGAGGTTTTAAGTAAAAGAAAACATGCGATTAATCAACTTAGGGTGTTTGGGTGTCTTTGTTATGCAAAAAATATGTTAGCGACTGATAAATTTGCCTCCAGAGCAATTCCATCTGTTTTATTGGGATTTTCTGAGACTCAAAAGGGTTATAGACTCTATGATTTAATTGAAAAAATATATATATTTTGTTAGTCGAGATATGCAATTTAATGAGAAGATATTTCCTTTTGAGAATGGCAAATCAGATCAGTTATCCATATTTTTTGAATATCGTGATGAGTTGGAATCCTATGATGTGAGCGTCCCACAAAACGCGGATACTGAGGATAATAGCACTGATATCAGTGCAAGAAATTCAAATGATGTTCCTAATGATAGCACTGATGGAACCTCACTGAATGATGAGTCGCAGAACAACTCTGATGGTGATGATGTCCCTGATACAAATGAATCCACTGGACCTGTTATGAGCAGATCTGGAAGGATTGTGAAGCTTCCGATATGGATGAAAGATTATCAGGTTTCGAATGTATATTGTGCCCATTCCATTGATAAATTTGTATCGTGTGATAAATTGTCTCATGGTTATCAAGCTTATTTGAGTTTAGTTTTTAAGTTGACCGAACCTGACACCTTTTCTGAGGTTGTGAAAGGTAAGGCTTGGATTCAGGCCATGGACGATAAAATACAAGCCTTACAGCAGAATGAGACTTGGGAGTTGGTACCACTCCCAGCAGGTAAAAAGTCGATAGGTTGCAAATGGGTTTACAAGTTCAAATATAAATCTTATGGGACTTTAAATATATATAAAGCCAGATTAGTGGTTAAGGGATATTGTCAGAAACACAGAATTGATTATTTTGATACATTTTCTCCTGTTGCAAAAATGAATACTGTTAGAATGGTTTTAGAATTGGCATCTATATATCAAATGGACGTCTATAATGCTTTCTTGCAAGGAGATTTGGATTAAGAGGTTTATATGAATGTTCCGGGGGGATTTGTTGATAAAAATAATTGTCATCTTGTTTGCAAATTGCGAAAGTCGTTATATGGTCTAAAGCAAGCAAGTAGGCAATGGAATATTAAACTGACTGATTATCTTGTTAAAGTTGGATATAACAGTCGAAATATGAATATTCCTTATTCACAAACCATGATGGTCATCAACTGGTTATTCTTATTGTTTATGTGGATGATTTGCTTATATGTGGCAATAGTGATGCAATGATCTCATATTTGAAGCATGTTTTAGAAACGAATTTTAAAATTAAGGACCTTGGTGATTTGAAATACTTCCTTGGCATTGAGATAGCTCAATCTGAAAAAGAATTGGTACTCTGTCAAAGGAAGTATGCCTTGGCTCTCATCTCGAATGTTGGATTGTCGTGTGCGAAAACTACTAGAACTCCTGTGGAACAAAATGTGAAATTTATTAGCATTGTTTATGATAGGCACCTCAATGTTAATGCTGAGGATCAACCCCTAGATGATGTTACTCTTTAGAGAAGACTGATAGGGAATCTTTTATACTTGACTATTACTCGACCAGATATTTCTTTTGTTGTGCAGAATCTTAGTCAGTTTATACAGAATCCAAAGTGATCCCATCTTGAAGCTTCTCTTAGAATTGTCAGGAATATAAAAAGGGAAATAGGTAAAGGTATTGCTCTTTCATCCAGTTCTATACCTAAACGTGTGGCTTATTGTGACTCTGAATGGGCTAGTTGCATTGAATCAAGAAAGTCTGTTACTCGTTTTGTATTATGTTGGGAAATTCTTTGGTTAGTTGGAAAGTAAAAAAACATACTACAGTTTCTAAATCATCTACTGAATCTGAATATAGAGGTATGGGTGCTTGTCTATCTGAGATAATTTGGCTTGTAGGATTGATGAAAGAATTAAATTTCAGTCAAGATATTCCTCCTTTTTTACATTGTGATAACAAAGTTACCATCCAGATTGCTAATAATCATGTTTTTCACGAACGAACAAAACATATAGAAATAGATTGTCATTATATTCGCGAAAAATTGCTTGAGAAAGTTGTGCAGCTTGAATATGTGAAGACAGGTAATGAGTTAGCTGATTTGTTCACGAAGCCTCTTGGAACTCAACAACATTTCTTCTTTTTTGGAAAATTGGGGATGAAGAATATATTTGGTGGACATGGGGAGTTACAATCGGTTCAGTCATGATAGATTCCAGCCTGAGGGGGAGTGTTAAAGTTGCAGGCTACAGTGTTGTTGCTGATTTGGGCTATTGGGCTTATTTAAGTTTATGGCCTTTATTCGTTTTATTGTTTCGGTTTGTGCTTTGGCCCGATTGTATTTTCGATTATTTCTTTTGTGGTCTTTCATTAATTTCGGATAGTTGAAAGTGTAATTGAACAATAGTTGGATAGGGTTTGCTAATTAAAGGGTGATAGTCTGCCAAATGAAGGAACCAGACTAAATAGTCTTCTGAAATCGTTCTAAGGTTTCTTCATTTCATTCGATCCGATTTTGTTTCTCAACAAAACTCTCAACTAGACTTGTATTCAATCTTCTACCCCCACTCACATCAATTGATTATCTACATTTTAAAAGAGTAGTCCATTTCAACGTGTCATTTTTCTCAATTATATAGATCTCATTGTCCATATTATACATTTATCTCATCCTACAAGGTTGTAACATATATTTATAGGTCATAATCAACCAACTTGGTACATCTATAATTTTTCATATGATGCATTTTTATCACAATTCAGTGAACGGGCATATAAAACTCATCATCATTGAAATTGTTGAGAATATACTTTTAGAGTTGGTTGTTCACGTGATGGACATTCACCTAATTATTTTATAGAATTTGGGGGAAATTTTCATTTACAAGAAAAAATTAAATGCTATTTCATTCACACTCCAAGTCTCCCATTCACGTTTTTTTGACAGTGGTGACATCTCTGCTACAATCGACTTGTCTATCACAGGATCAAACAATTGATCTATATCCCCTGGCCACTTCACTATAATTAATACATATGCATTTCAATTATTAACAACAATCTTCTTCTTGATCTCTTTAAGCACTTCTGCAGATGGAGGAACCCAAATACTCGTAAATGTGAAAAAGGAGAAACATGACATGTCCATAACTAGTTTGTTTGACGTGTTTTTGCTCATGGCATGCAACATATAATAACATGTAGGAAAATGCACTCATAAGGGGTGCTTGTGTAAATCGTAGAAACTTCGGGGACCAAAGTGGACAGTTACGAAATGCCGTAACTGCCCCCGGATCAATAAATAGACCCCTAGGTGGCTGCCCTAATATAGATCCATACACAATCTACATACACTCCAATTGAAATACATATGCTCTCTAGTTTGTCTTAGGGTTATCCACTGTGAAAACCCGAGGGACGCTCCGTTCATGTGACGTCCCTCTCGACCGGTATCGTCGTCATGACTCTGAACCGCTAGCGATCTCGCACGCCTCCGCTACCGCACGTCGATATACTGACCAATGCAAGTATAGTTTCGGTATTACATTGTTTGTCTTACTAACATGCTATTTTCCGTGCATGTGAATCTCAACTTCCAATATTGGTATCAGAGTCAGGTTCGGTCTCCGGCATCGTCTTTGTGACGGTTGTGTTTCCCCACCGATGAGAGTTCGTCGCTCGATGAGCATTCGCGGGGCCGATCCATACTTTGCATGACTGTGGCCTTCATTATCCATCTGTGTCCGTGCAGGCCCATTGCAGAACGTGGCAATGTCAGTAACCATCATACAGATGATTTCTTCTATGTTGTCATTTTGTGGCCTTCGGTCAAGCATGGTCATTCAGTATCCGTGAGATTTTCTTCATGCGAGAAGGCTCTGTGATCTTCACGTTCCATTTCAACAGCGTCCTCCTCGTCACCCGCCTGATTCGACGCGCCGACCGGAACCGAACTCGACACAGCCTTCACGATGCATTTGTTGTAGCGTGCATTCGTTTTTCCTTCCTTCATATGTTGAAGAAGACGTTTGCCGATAGAACAATGCAATATTATTCTTCAACGTTTTTCATAGTCGTATATTAGTCGCTACATGTTGGTTCGTCAAAAACGCGTTTCTAGAGACTCATCAGAATTGAGTTTTCGACGACGGTTACCACTAAAGTGTTGTCCCCTTTTTTTTTCCGAAATGAGTTTTCGTAGAAGTCACCAATTTTCGTTGAACTCGCCGTTGATAGGTTGTCGGCCAAGGTTACTTGTGAGAACGCGAACTCTCGTAGATGGAGAAAATTCATCCTTGGCTTAGTGCCTTTTCTCACACTCAAAAATTACTCACGGTAAAATGTGGTACAAGGTATATATTTCATTTTCCTGTAGCTATCCTCGAAGATGCAAATGTTCCAGTTATTATGCTAGAAACGTTTAGTAAAACTTGTCAGGACGGTGATGAATTTCTCCCCTCCAATGGAAAGTAACGGCCGAGATAGAAAGGTGGTGCTTACCAGAATTAGTTTCCGATGACATTTACCGTAGTCGCGGGTGATAGCTCGTCGACGACGGTTACTTGGGAAGATGGTTATCGAACCATTCCACAAAAGGAGGAGGAGGTTGAGGGAAGTTTTGGCCATGGTGGAAGAAAATTGTCGTGGGAATGGAGGTTGAAAATGAAGTTTAATTTGGAGAGATAAAATATTTGTTCAGAATTAATTAAAAAAAACAAGTTTTTTTTAAATCGGTCTGCGTGGCCCAAAACGATCTGGGCACTGGCCCGACCGGACTAGGCAGAGGCCCATCAGCTGGGCCCTGACCCAATCAACAGTTGAGTTTCAGCCTAGCTACAATTGGGTCTCTGCCCATTTTTCAACTGGGTTGTCCCAACCGACTGGCCCTGGCCCAGCCATCCTATGAGCTGCGACCGATATGGATTGGGTTGTGATCCAGTCCGTGAATAAAATAATATTTTTTGGCCCCTTAATTTTTGAAAATGTTCAATTAGGTCCTCAATCTTTATTTAGGGATAAAATAATTTTATTTTATTTCAAAATTTTCCCTAATCTTCTAAAAAGCAATGAGTTGCTACTTGTATTTATTAATATCATGCTTAGGAGACTATAATCTCTAATAATTTATTTTTGTTAAATTGCATGATGGCCCTTATATTTTAATTTGTTTGAAATATACGCGAATTTGTTTTTCTAAAGTCTTAAGGGATTCAATTGTGATATTCTTGAGTAAAAATTATGTCTAGAAAGACTGGGCTAGAAGTGGAAACTTGACACCGTGCCCCTTCCTCCCTGACTTGGGAACCTATGAGATCTGTTTAAGAAAAGGGAGGATTCAGGCCCGTCAAGCAAACTCTTCGGTTCACCTGGGAATTTTTGCTCTAAACGTAACTTTTGAGAATATTATATTTTGGTCTTTATAGTCTTTGAAAGTAGAATTCTGTGCAAGTTAGTCTTGTCAAATTCGAAAAGGGCACTTGATATTTGTTGAGTACATATTATGTTACATGAAGTTTTATTATTTATCAAGCATGATACATGTTAAATGTATTTATTTTCATGTATAGAAACATCATGTGTGCTTGCTCCATTTTTTATTACACGTTATACATGTTGATTTGATTTGGTATCTAGTATATATGTATAGGGACGTATGAGAATGTAAGCAAGCATGATGATATGTCATCTATGTACAAGTTATTCATGCATACATATTAAATCATTTCATGTTTGTTCTATGTCCTAACATAAAATATAATATTGATTGTGTTTCAATCTCATGTGTTGGTACATAAAGAGCATGATTACTCATTAAATAGTTATAATCTTTGGGATTATTAATGTAGACTCCATGTATAAATCAATCATAAAACATGTTTACTTGTTTTGATAATTATGTAAATCAACTATGATACATATTTTGTTGTGCATTCATGTGTAAAATAAATCATGATTGTATGTTGTTTTGGTTGATATGAATGGAGTGTTTAACTTAATTATTAACAAAATTAATTTTTGTTTAACATATACCCTGGACAATAATTGGGAACATAGTGAACTTTTGACTACGGGATAAGCTTGCATTAACTGATTTGTTAATAAGAGAGTTAGGTATGACATGTGTATGTATGTTGAACAATGAATCTTGCATGACTTGTTTGTATATGTTGATCCTGACATATTGATCCTTTATATGTATAAAGGATGACATCAATCCTCCAAAACATTGTTGTCAAACTCAAATGTGTGTTGAAGTTGATGGTGATGGTGATAACTATAAATTTTGAAAGGAAAAAGTTAAGTACTTACTTCAAAAGCTAGTAATTCTGGAGACCATATCTAATGACATGGATAAGCCTATAGCCAGGAATATGACCTAGAAAAGGCAAGAATTGAAAGCCTATGAAACCTGGAAAGATGAGAACCAAAGAACGTGCATCATTTTGCTAAGTGCAATAAATGATGATTTGTTTAGGACATTTCAAGATTATCAAAACGCAAAGGCGTTTTGGAAGGTTCTTAAAAATAAATTTGCTTTCAATTTTCATAAAATGGTTATAGTTTCAAACTATGAGATCAACCTCCTACGAGAGACACCCTAAACACTCACTGAAGTTATATATTTGGCATTTGGTCAATTTAATAGATTAGCTCAAATGTGTGATCATGTTCTCACTCAAAACAGCAACTCCAAGTAGTGATTCGTTCATTACACATTTTATGGATGCATTTTAAAATACTAATATCCCATTCTAATTGGGTACCGTTTTGGAAGAAGCCTAGAAGCTCTTAAAATTTGAGGAAGAAAAGCATAAGAGTACACAAACTCTGGCTGAGTTGCACGTGGCAATTTTCTCCAAGTCTCAATAAATACCTAAAAGGAGAGATGATAGTAAGAAAGATGAGGTTGCTGAATTCAGTCAGAAACGAAGGACCAATGAAATTGGCGAGTGTAAATGTCCACACCATGTCCATGTGGTTAAAATGAAGTGCTATAGTTGTAACCGAAAGGGTAAAAACTCACAATTTTGCACTGCTCCGAAATGTCGGGATTAAGTCATCGACACGAAGCATTATCATTGAACTTTGAAATTAAGCCTAAGCATGATTAGGTGGAAAAACTCGAGAGTTGTCGTCGATATCCGCAAGCTATGTCTATGCGACAGACGAATCATCAATGCCTAGTTGATTAGTCAAAGAGTTGATTTGCCATTGTGTTTCTGTGAGGCCCGAGTGTATTTCATTTACAATATTCATGCCATTGAGCTTATAATATATGGTCAGTTCCGGTGAATTTATTGAATATCGTACTTGCGTGATTTGTTCTTGCCATGATATCAATATATTCGTACATTTCCTTTGCGTTATTTTTTAACCGATGTAACTGAAAGCCTTCACGTAGGCAACCAAAATTAGTTCATTTAGACATCTATAATTCCATATTTGTTGTGGAATAGTCTATTTATGATCCGTATCAGTTATATTTATCTAATTTTTCTACAATGGCTATGCGAACCTTGTGGATAAATTTAATAAATATTTAACTTACAGTTCGCAAATAGGTTGAGATGTTGATTAGTTTATCGACTTAACTTAGCAAAATGCGTGATAAATAGGATAACTCATTCGTTGACTATATTTTGCACTATGCAACTTAATGTTGTTGTTAGAAGTTGTAAGAGGGACACTTCTAAAGAAGGTTAAGTGACAACATTGTCCAATTGCACATTGTCCATGGTCATGTGCGGGGCACTCCATTGTCAGCACCCCCTGTATTCGGGACAAATGTCTATCACTTTAACCAAGTGCTTGTTAATCAACTACATACCAATTCATATGAGTTATGAACTGGAAATATCCAAAAATGGGTGTGAGATTGTTCCTGAATGGAAAGATGTGAACGTGACATATTTTTAGAAGGGTAAAACAATTGGATTACGATCCATTTTCGATTTCTTGCTCTAAGGTGCACCAAGATAACTTGATTCAAGTAGGAGGATTTTAGTGGATGATGAATTCGTTTCTTGTCTTTATCCATCCACCTAGATAACTTGATTTGAGTGGGAGGATTTTAGCGGATGTTGAATTAGTTTCTCCTCACGACTCACCTTCTTCATCATCAGTTGCGAATACAAATAATATTGTTAAAACCTTAGTTCAAGTGGGAGCAATAAGTTGATACTATAAGTAAGTATTAAAAATGTATTGTTCCAGTGGGAGCGTATATAATATTCTTAATCCCAGAGGGAGTCAATTGTGACTACTTATATTTCGCCCTTTTAAGGCAAAATGGAGGATAATATATAAAAAAATTGTCAAGCGTAAATGGATCAAATGAATCCTAGAAGTCATGATTTATCTTGAGCAATGTGTCTTGATTGATTACGAATAATCGCTTCGTACAAACCGAGAAAGGTAGATCATGAATATAAATGTTGCTCAAGAAGTATTGGAGTATAAATCGAGGTGCTTCTCTATATTCAGTGTGAGAATGCAACTGTAGGACTTAGTAGTCCCTTAAAACTCTATGTTTTCTCTTGAGACATTATTATAAATGTTAAACGTGATTATGTCATGTTGCATGATTATTTCATGTTAAATGGATAATCACTATTGATTAAGCATGTTAGTGAAATATCCGCAAGATCTTCCAACAAAGTGTTGGTCACATAATATGGGTTGGGTAGGTACAAAGTTCATTAACGAAGGATAAGACCTAATTAATGTTTAAAGGGTAAACAATAATATATTCTTAGACTTGAGATTCCGAGAGAGACCACTTGAGAAATTGAGTTCTTAAGTGATAAATTTAGTATTACCCGTTTAAAACTCTCGTATCTAAAATTCATGACGTAATGAGCCAGATGTCTTAAAGATGAGCTAAGTTGGAAAGTTTATTCATGTTGTGACATGTACTAGACCAACTACTAAATCAGGTATATAACTCGACTTGATTTGATGCTCAAGGATCATATAGTAAATTGTTGTTGAAGCATTTTGTATATGCATGTGATAGGAAGTTGTGAAGTTGTGCCTAGGGGGAGTTAAGACTTTCCAGGATAAAGTTTCTTTCTAGAGATGGTCATCGATAAGATGAGTGAGAAACAAGTGAAAACTTCACTGTATGGAATTGAAGCTAAGCAAGTGGCTCTCGCATCAACAAGTAAATTTAATTTGGTCTAACATGTTCTTACATGTATTGGGGATGATATAAACATTATTGATCCAGTGTTTGACTACCGGTGATTGTATTTTTAAGGGTTAATTACCTCAACCGTTACTTATGTTTGACCCATGTGATTAAAAGGTTACTCATCTTTTTTTGTGTAGCTGAAACGTTACTTAAGTTTGAAGATGTGACTGAAAGGTTACTCCGTGAACTTTCCGTCAAATCTGACTGTCAAAGTGTCACGTGGACAGCACATGACCTAATTAAAACGATTTGAAGACATTTGAAAGGACAATAATGCCCTCTTGTCACTTTGCAACGTTTCTCCCTTGTTTGATAACCATCTCCATACTCAAAACTTCCTATCAACTCCCATTTCTCTCCAACTGAAACTTGCAGACCTCCTTCCGCCCCGATAGTGTCGATTTTCAGCACGGAAGGAACCCTCCTCGGCGACATTGCGTTTCGGAACTGCAACTGGAAGTAAGTTTGTGTTTTTGCTTCGATTGAACTTCGGTTTGTGTGGATTTTCACATTCTTTCTGTTTTCGGACTTGGGTTTGTGTTCTTCTACCCTGTTTCACTTCGTTAATCTTCGATTTTGCATAATATGTTGTTTGTCGTGAAAATAGTGGGTGGTGGTGATGATTCTGCTGTTAATTAGATGAAATGTGCAGTAATCGATTGAACAAACTTGATGAAGTTAATTGATGAAGTGGGTGAGAGTTAATTGAACAAACTTGAGAATTATCATTACCAAAATGAAATTAATGCTCTAATGGTGCAAGCTTCGAATTATATAGATGGAAATGTAGTTTATTAAGTGTTATGCTGTCTACTTTTGCTGCTTCAAATGTTTGTCACTGATATCTAGCAGTTCCTAGAAGTCAGCTTAAGAAGTAAACTTCAGTGATTGCTAAAATGGTCATGGTGACTAAGGTCTTAACTTACAACTGCACAATCTTATTTGTATATGTGCCTTTCATCAAAAGGATTTGCTAATTGGTAACTTTATTATTATTATTTTAGGCAATGTTAATTTTATCAATAACTGGAGATTGTTTTATTATCCTTTCAGATGGCAAGTGGTTATGCAGATGGTAGCATAAGAATATGGGATACTGTGAAAGCTTCCGTCGAGACAACATTAAATGGGCATAAGGGAGCTGTTTGTGCACTTAGGTACAATAAAATGGGATCTTTGCTTGCATCTGGGAGCAAAGACTGTGTACAATAAAAGGAACTCTCCTCGGCGTGCCCTTCAAGAAGCTCTTGGTTGTAGCAGAACCAAATAAAGCCACCCCTGTTGGCTCATTTGGGGCCTCCTCTATGGTGAATTCTACCCAAGCTAAAGCTGCAAGAGCTTCTTCTAGAAAAGGGGATACTGCATCTGTCAAGCAAACTGAGGCTAGGAACAGGGTTGAATTGTGTACCATGGAATGTATTTGTGTTGAACCATGTTTTAGGATGTATTCTGAATTCTGAATTTTGATGGATTATTATGGATTCTGTGCTTTCGGATGTATTCTGTATTTTAGTAACGGTTGGGTAACAAAATGTCCAAACTTAAGTAACCTTTTAATCACAGTACGTCGAACATAAGTCACCTTTTAATCACAATGCTCAAACTTAAGTCACCTTTTAATCACAGTTCAGAAAAGATAAGTCACCACCTTCGCAAAATACACATTGTTCTTCATCCTTCAGTTTCAGTTACAGACATAGTTTATTTACAAACACAATTCAGTTACAGACACAGTCTGTATTTTGCTGCAATTTGCTGGACACAGTCCGTATTTCTGGAGCATGAGCCCGATTCCTAAAATAGAAACGTTCCTAAATGTAACATACAGAAGAAAACTTCTGGAATAAATCGTAATTAACTCCAATCCTCAAGGTAGATTAGGGAGACTAAATAACAAAATTATTTTAAATATTGAAGGTACACATGTATAAGAGGCAGAATCTTGGACAGACAGCAAGATCACTGCCAAGTTGGAGAAGCCGGACAGCCGTAGTTTGCTCCTGAAACAAAGCTGCATCCAAAAAACACCTGAAAGAGAGTCAAAGCTTTGTTTTTTCCACTAAATAGAGTCCTTGAACGACTACAACTTACATTTTGGAGGATACACCACGAGGAAATTTGAAATAATCGGGTTCAAAGAAGCGCTTGTAATGCATATTCCTCTGGCAACTTTTGTAATCACACGATTCTGACTCGATACTTTATCAGAATCCTCAGTGGGACCTTTTGGAGAAGATGCAGTATTCAATGGAAATGAAAAAGATGGACCTAGAACTAGTCTACTGCTGAATAAGTCTTTACCAGAATCTAATTTCACGCCTTTGTATTGCCCGTTCTCCTGTAAATTTCAGCAAGAATAGATGATATATATATTCACATTAGGGCAATTTTCAGAAGACAAACATCCACGGAATAAATTATTGCCTTATCAACGTGCAGAGAAATCACAGGCATTCTTAGGACCTGCATATTCATGATTCATGAAGAAGAGCTGCAGCAAAAGTACCTGAATCTTCATCGCCTTCTTGTTTGTGTCAAGTTAACTCCCTGAAAATAAACAATCGCTTCACCAATTTGAAGGTTTGAGGTACCCCGTAACCAATTTAAAGGTTTGAGCTTCGTCCTTCTGAGCGCGGTCGCGTTCGATGGCAATGGCAAGGGAGCTTTGAGACGAGCAGAGAGATTCGAGGGTTTCCGTGGGTCCGGCAATGGCAAGGGAGCAGGAAGAAGAAGGAGCGAAGAAGCGTGTGCTGGAACGAAGAAGGAGCAGGAGCTTCGAGCGTGTGCTGGAATTCTTGGAGCCATCGATCGACATCCATATGGAATTCTCCAGACCTAAGAACAGCAGACCTAAGAACAGCTGCTTAAGTAGACAAGAGGGTAGTTTCGGAACTTTAAATTACAACTATATCACGTGACAAGCACATGGTGGTACTTAACGGGAAGAAATAACGTCAGTTAGGTCATAGTAACGGTTCAGTCACATGTGTCAACTTAAGTAACGGTTGAGCTCAAGTTTGAACGGTCCAGTCACATTGTCAAACATAGGTAACGGTTGAGGTAATTAACCCTATTTTTAATATCGTATATCTTCCGAAAAGGATCTTATTTATGATGAACATTTAAAAACCAACATTACTATGCATAAGGCATGGTGACATGCAAGAAAGTGAATGTGAATTGGTAATTAATAAAAATGGATAAACAGATAATTCGGTATGGTCATTGATATGATGTCATCAGAATTTTTAATTAAATTTATTTCTAAGTAGTTTACTTTTGAGCGGGATGAGAGTTAGTGTACTCTGGTTTAAATTCATTCGGTATATGGATACACATCTGCACAACACCGTCTTTATGACATAAGCCATACACTCCATGTGAAAAGGAGAAGGGTGTTGTGACACGCAATTAATATTTTGTGTGCTATTAATCGACCACAGGTTAACACAAGCATGATCTCAGCTTGTTGTAGTGTGAGACCCAAGTATCCTTAACATGTTCAAAATTGTGTGCCCTCATGACTCCGATCAGAGACTTGAGACCTAACACGGTGTTCGCTAGCTTAGTGTGTTACATGATGGTCATGTACATAGATTTGACTGGAAGTACATGTCTAGAAAAGCGAGTTGGGTTAGTGTTTGAAGGATCATGAAATAGAAAGATTGCCAACGGAATCTCTTTTAAGAATTGTGTTCACGGTGCGCACCAATCATGATTTAGTATTGTGATTATGAATACAAGGTATGATTAATGAGGTATTTAAATATACCAAAATGAGGTTCGACGATCTAGGGTACAAACATACTTTCTTATTGCAGGTTATTCTCAATGAGAGGTTGTATACTCCTAACAGGTATACAACACCTAGCTCTCACGAAGTATGCTGGTCGCACGATGGAGCCCTGTAAGAAAGATAAACGAGATGTTAAAAGTATGTCTCTTTACGCACTGAGCACCCACATATGTGTGAGTGGGAGATGTAGGAAAATGCACCCATAATGGGTGCTTGTGTAAATTGTAGAAATTTCAGGGACCAAAGTGGGTAGTTACGAAACGATGTAACTGCCCCTGGGTCTATAAATAGACCCCTAGGGGCTGACCTAATATAGGTCCATACACAATCTACATACACTCCAATAAAAATACAGATGCTCTCTCGTTTGTCTTAGGGTTATCCACTGTGAAAACTCGAGGGACGCTCCGTTCATGTGACGTCCCTCTCGACCGGTATCGTTGTCGTGACTCTGAACCGTCAGCGATCTCGCACGCTTCCGCTACCGCACGTCGATATACCGACCGATATAATTATAGTTTTGGTATTACGTTGTTTGTCTTACTAACGTTCTATTTCCCGTGCATGTGAATCTCGATTTCTAACATAACCAATGGTTTAACTTTTCCTCTTAACAACACTTTTATGTTAAGAAAGTGCCTAATTACAATTGATGTTTGATATATGCTTTCTTGCATAACACATCACTCACAAATACTCTATGTTTTAGTCTGTTTGCAGAGCATTTGTTCAGTGCTCTTTATACATTTCAACATAAATTTTAAAATCATTGAAAGCATTAATCACCTATAATTTGTGTTTCCGGAAGTAAACCTAATTTTGAACTGAAATCTTCTCAAGGAAAGTTAGAAAATTCTTATACCCTCTATTAAAAGGCACACCTAATGATCCATAAAGTTCAAAGTGAATTAGCTCACTACTAGAAGTAAGCTTTTTTCGCTGGTAAAAGTCTTACCGACGATGTTATTTACCTGTAAAAGTCACTGGTATAGCGCGTCTGGTAAAACTTTTACCAGCGAAATGAGCACTCGCCGGTAAAAAGGTGGCGTCATATCGGTGAGATATTTCGCCGGTAAAAACCCAATTCGTTGTTGATAGTAATATATCTTTACCGGCGAGGTAAATAGACGATAAAGATATTTACTTTTATCGACGACATTATCTTGCCGTTAACGACGAAATATATCGTGAGTACATGTATATATTATTACTGGTTACTTACCTCACCAGTAAATGTAGACATTTACCGGTGAGTTATTTCGCTGGTATATAACTATATTTACCGGCGAAACTAAGTCGTCGATAAACGTAGACATTTACTGGCAAGATTAATTCGCTGGTAAATGTAGACATTTAGTGTCGAAATAACTCGTCGATAAATAAATATAATTTTTATAATTATATGATTAATTTTAATCAGCCATCAACTTAAACTGTTAAAAAAAATATGCAACAATCAACGCCATTTTCATACATAACACAAAATTTACATATAATAATCATATCTAGTCAATCCAAAATATACAATTTGTTGTGTTTGTCCTGACAAAGTGAGAACTTATCAAACATGAAAAAACATAATTTCTTTCTTCTAAGTTCGTCGTCACCCATCTGCAGTGCAAATAAATATTGTTTCAGCAACATTTCTGTCTACCTATGCATTTGACCAAAGAATATGTAAAATGTCTCATCACAAACGTATATGTGAATTTGAGATAAAACAAGTATCAACATTTGAAAACACTCATTGAAAGACGTACCTTGAGTCTCATCAGTGTCGGTAATCAGATGTTGTCTAACATTCATCAATAAGACAAAGTTAATAGAGTGCTCTATTTACTTTATCTCATTCTACAATTGACATAATGGAAACGACACCCTACACTTTCTAGTAACACACGTCTCAAACACCTTCTTTGAATGTTTTAGTGCGAGTTAATAGGTCTAATCTATTAAAATTCAGATGTCCAAACATGTGTAACATTCTCAAAAAAAACTTCAATGCAGTAACTTAAATAAGAAGTAACAAACTTGACATGAAAAGAGAATAGATGATTGTGGACATCTCACCTTGCCAATAAATCAATGCTCTTTTTTTGCAGATGCCTTAATTTAAATTGTGAAAATGCTCACTCTAATATTTCCCTTTATTCACGTTGTTGACAACTTAATGCTTAATATAACCGATATAGATTGGTGTGCATAGGTCATTGAGTGTTTTTGGACATCCTTTGATAAAAAAAAATGAAAAGTGGATTATGGATTACCCTGTCACGCGGATATGGTTTCTTTGTTTGTGTGGCTTAGTGAGGATTGTGAGGCTCTTTAGTTTTGGAATTATACGTAATGACCGAAAGGACTTTGAGTCTGTACCATTAGAATTTGCACTATAACATAGTTGCGCTGGAGCATGCACTTTGATAGATTATGTTCTATTGATTCACTTATGGGTCGGATGGGAGTCTGTGGATTTTTGGTTTGGGTACTATGTGTTCCCGATGGACATTCATACAACATGCTTTATGACATATGCTTAATGGAAAAGGAGAAAATGTTGTAACACACGATTCATACTGTGTGGACTCATGCGACCACGAGTATTAATGTGAGACTATTCTCTACTCATTGTTGTGTGAGACATATGACCCTCTTGTGAATACTGAAAGTACCCTGATTAATCTTAATAGAGACTTGATATTTGATTTAGTGGTTACTATCATAGTTCGTTCTCGAAGGGCTATGTAGTTAATGTATAGGTCTTGGTTCTAGAAAAGCAAGTTAAATCAAACTGATGAAATCGTGTAAGGAGGAGTTTATTACAGGGCTCTCTTAAATGGCATATAGTATCTACTAGAGGTCTGTCAACAACGATAAGTTGTGGTTGTGAATGCAATGCAGTATGGTTTGACACATTGAGTATAGACCAGAAAGATGTGTCACATGGTTTAGGGCACAAGCATACTTTGTTGGAAAGTTTAAGGTCCGCAATTTGAGGCATACTCGCTTGATGGATGACACATGCCTCCTCGTACTGTATGTTATTCGTAGTAAGTGGTTCCCTATATGAAACTACTACTCGATGTGTGAGAATGATTTTCTTAGAGGTGACTATTAAGCACCCCCCACTAAGTACGAGTGGGAGATATAGGATTATGTGATAAATGATCACTCAATAATGGGAGATGATAATCTAAGTCTAAGACGGTAATGTTTGTTTTATGTCCTCACCCATATCATCTTGGTTTAGTAACAGACAGAGACATTCTCTAACAACCTTGTAGAGCATCCATCCAGTAAGCGAACTACGTTGACTTTAATCCTTCCATGGGAGGTACGTGGGAGGTACGTAGGCTCCCGTGTTTTCAGGTTCAAATCTTTCCACAATAGGGAATCTTCATCTCTAAGCCATAATTCTAATTGTGTTTCGATTCACATTTCTGCAAAATTATTCCCTCCATTGTAAGTGTTGTTCTTTGGTCAATACGGTGATTAACTAATAATTTCCAACACCAACTTATGGTGACTCTAAACGCTCTAGCTAGTTGTCTTTATATTGTTATTGGGTCACTAATTGAAAATATACCAAAAACATTTAAGAAACAAATTTAAATAAAATTGCACATATTCCACTTATCTAGATATAGAAAAGTATCTGTATAGCATAGCAACGAAATAGCACAACGTGGCGGATATGAGGAGTGGACTAAGAATTCGTATCTCTAAAAACTGAAATGGAGAATGTTGCGACTACATTAGGGTTAAAGAAATCTTGGACAGGAAAAGACTAATATAAAAATGAACTGTAGTTTCATCATTTCATGTATAGTTAGTAAACTCATATATAATTAGTATTAAATTAGTTGTTGTTTTTTTGGCCAAGAAAACATTCATTCAATTACTCAAAACGAAAGGTCCGACAATCCAGAAAACATAAAGAAGCTAAACAAGATGGTAAATTAACAACCCAATTGTTTGGACAAAGTCCCCGCCTAGATTCCGATGCTACCCAATGGGCACACCGGTTCGCCTCTCGACGAACAAACCTCCAGTGGATCCATGGTATGGATCGTGGCTTCTCCAAGATGTCCGCTAGAATGTTCTGAAGCTCCCAATCTTTGTCCGCATTACCCTTTTGAAGATGGTTGATTACTTGTTGCGCATCCGACTCGATTGTTACTTCAGGTCATCCCATAGAACATGCCAACACCGTTGCTTGGAGGATCGCTCTCGCCTCAAGTGTCTTAGCACTCGTTCCTATCCCAGTTGAGTTCCAACCTGCTATGATCGTCCCCGTCTAGTCCCGCACCACCACTCCCGTGCCTCCTGCACCAGTTTGGACGTCCCATGCCGCATCACAATTCATCTTAACCACACACACCCCTCTGCGGCCTCTCCCATGTCCGCACAGCAACCTCGCGTCCCCGAGACGTTTGAGCCACCCCTCGTTCTCTCGCGGACCACATCTCCTCGGCCATGGTCATGATGAATTGAATGGTGACCTCTGACCTCGGATTGTCCTCCGCATAAGTAGCTCGGCACCGCTCCTTCCACACCTCCCATGCTATCGTCTCACCTACTAGCCTCCGTTTCCTTCCCCCTTCTCCTCCCACCTCACCCATCTTCATCCACTCCCGCAACCAAGTTGCCCACTCACGGCTCAAGTTCGGCTCCAACCTTATCCCCATGCATCCAAACCAAACTCTCCTCACCCATTCACACCCCATCAACGCATGGGTCACGGTTTCTAAAGAATCACAAAATGGGCATGAAGGATTCAATTGCATGCCCCGTCTAACGAGCTCGGTTCGAACCGGCAATGCCTTACTCAAAGACCTCCAAAGAAAGTTCTTAATCTTTGGAATAGAGTCTCTTTGCCACAGTTTACTCCAATGTCCCTCCCCCGGTTGGGCATGCCCCTCCGCGTCCCGACCCTCCTGAGTCCCCTCGGTCTCCCTCAACCGTCTATAGACCAGGCGTGGTCTTGCCACTCCATCCACCGCCGTAGGCCATATCAATGCATCAGTTCTGACCTCCGGACCCAGATGGATGGCCTCAATGGCCTGTCGCTCCCTATCGGATATCCGATGTTGAATCGTCGTGAGATTCCAAACCCTACTATCTGCATTGATCAATTGACTCACTAGGGTTCGGTCCTCCTCCTCCCCCTCCTGTCTCGATCCCAGCCTGTTGTTCGTTATCCCGGGTATCCATGCATCCTGAAAAGCTCTTACATTGACCCCGGTTCCAACCTGCCACACCCCTTCTCTCCTCAGAATATCCCGGCCTGCCAAGATAGTTGACCATGCTCATGATGGTCTCACCCCTGCCGTGGCACCCAATAGATCAGCCCGAGGGTAGTATAGACCTTTTAGTACATGGGCCCACATCGACTCCCCATCATTTTGAAGTCTCCAGGCCGTTTTCGTAAGCATGGCTCTATTAAAATCTGTCATATCCCGGAATCCCATTCCTCCCATGTCCCTGGGTTGTGTCAACCTCCCCCACCGTACCCAGTGGATCTTTTTCATTTCACTCCTCCCGTTCCACCAAAACCGGGCCACCAAACTTGCTATCTCTGCACACCAAGTTTTAGGTAGTTTAAAAAGAGCCATTACATAAGTAAGGATTGAGGTAATCACCGCCTTAATTAGGACCTCCTTCCCCACGTTGTTCAAAAACATCATCTTCCACTCATGTATTTTCTGGATCACCCTCTCCTTCAGGTAACGCATCGCATCTATCTTTGACCTTCCCCAATTAGTTGGTAGCCCAAGATACTTCCCCGCATCCTGGACCGCCCCTATTCTTAGCGCCTCCACAACCACCTGCTTTGTGTTCTCTCCCACCTCCCTTCCAAACTGTATACACGACTTCTCCAAATTAATTTTCTACCCCGACGCTCTGCTATACTTTTCAAGTATACCTTTCAGTCCCCGGGCATTTCCCTCAGTTGCCTGCAAGAAGAAGATCGAATCATCTGCAAAGAACAGATGATGTATCTCGGGGCACGCTCGTTTCATCTGAATCCCAACGAGCCTCTTCTCCTCTACCATTGTCGTGATCTGTCTGGATAACAAATCCGCCACAAGGATGAACAGGTAAGGAGATAAGGGATCCCTTTGCCTGAGTCCTCGTGACGGTCTGAACCTACTCGTCTTTTTCCCATTCACCACAACACTATACTGGACCTTCGAGATACACTCCTCAATCCATCGACATCATTGGTCTGCGAATCTCAGTTTCTTAAGCGTCTGTATAACAAAGTCCCACTCTACGCGGTCATAGGCCTTACTCATGTCCAGTTTGACCGCACACTTTTCCCTCTCCCTCGACTTGTTTGTCCTAAGGTGATGAAACACCTCGTGGGCAATAAGAATGTTATCGTGTATGAACCTGCCTGAGACAAAAGCACTTTGAAAAGGAGTTACAAGCTTAGGAAGAATTGTTTTTAGTCTGTTGGCTAACACTTTAGATATTATCTTGTAACTGAAATTGCAAAGGCTTATAGGTCTAAAATGGGTGGTATTTATTGGATTAGGGATCTTAGGAATTAAGACTATATCAGTATAACAATATCCAGGCAGTAATACATTCGATTCAAAGAAGCCTCTTACCGACTGGAAAACGTCCTCCCCGAGCACATCCCAGAACCGATAATAGAACATACCTAGAAATCTGTCTGGTCCCGGAGCTTTGTTTCCACCCATTTGGAACACTGCCCTATTAACCTCCTCCCTACCTCGCGTTAAAACATCATTATCCACCTCAGTCACCAAGCGTGGAACACATCTCATCTGATCTTCTACCCCCTCTGATCCTTAAGATTTGAATATATCGTGAAAATAACCTTCACATTCCATCATAATATATTTTTCACACTCCACCCAAACCCCGTCTCTCCTCTGCATTCGACAAACTGTATTATTTCTCCTTCTTTCCACCGTCGACTGATGGAAGTACGCCGTATTCCTATCCCCGGCCTTCATCCATTGAATTCGAGACCATTGTCTCCAATACTCATCCTCCCTTTTCCAGGCCTCTTCTAGCCTCCTCTTCGTTTCTCTATCTCTATCCCATCTATACCTGTCGTTCGGTTCCGATTGAATCCCTTGCAATTCTCCATGGATTGCCTCAATCACCCTCTTATTATTCGAAATAGACGACTTGCTCCATTGTCGGAGCGTCCCTCTGCACTTCCCAAGTTGGGTATGTATACCTCCCGTCGACCTTCCCTGTCCCTGACCGTCCCAGACCTGGCGAACCACATCACGGCACCCCGTGTGTTCCAACCACCCTCTTTCAAATCTGAACGGTCTTTTACTCCTTACTTGGTGTCTCTCGACTTGTATAATGAGCGGGCAATGATCCGAGCCAATTTGCAATTTGTGTATCACCGTGGCGGTCGGGAAAGTACGTATCCAATCCGGGTTCACAAGAGCCCTATCAAGTCTCTCTTGGATACGGTCTCCCCCTTCCCTGTTGTTACACCACGTGAACGGGTTACCTTTAAACCCCATGTCAACTAGCCTCGTGTCCCTCATCATCTCGTTAAAGGCATCCATTTTCCTTACTTGTTTAGGTCTCCCGCCCCTTTTCTCACTCCCCATGGCAATCTCATTGAAATCCCCTACGCACATCCACGGGCCTCTTCTCCGATGGGCAATACCCCAGAACCTATTCCATAGCTCCATACGTTCCCCCCCAAATCGTACTCCCATAGAGCCAAGTTATATGCAATTCACCCCCCTCGTTCTAGTGATTGTTGTGTCAATTATATTCGTGTCCATCTCGTTCACCTTAACCTTGACCTCCTTAGACCACCATAGTGCTAACCCCCCCTAGATACCCTCCGGGTTGGCATACACTCCACCCTCCATCTTTACCTTCCTCCTTACTTGCTCACAAAACAATTCATAATTTTTTATCTCCATCAAAAATATAATTTCCGGTTTATTCCTCCTCGTGAGATCAGCGAGGTACGGAATTGTCAGGGCCGATCTCAACCCCCGACAATTCCACGCCATCACATTCATTGGTTATGGGTAGCTGTCTCGGGACAGCTACCATAACCAATCTTCAGTTGTTTATCCCTTCCCGTATTTATCTTCCGTCGAACCGTGGTCCCCTCACGGGTACCTTTATGTCCTCTTCCCCGACCCCTTTCTCTCGGCCTTCCCCTACCCACCACACCCTCTTCCCCGTGACCCTTGTGTTTCTTACCCCTTTGATCCACTCCTTCCTCCCCATCCGACCCGTAATTCCCTGGTGCTTACGCTTGAGGGTTATCTTTTGAATGAGTGGGCTTAGACCTATTGGTATGTTCGGTCTATCCCCACTCGTTGCCGGAGATTCAGGTTGCTCCACAATGTAATCACACACATGAATATTTACCTCATGGACATCCTCGGCCCTCTTCATACCTTGCATCGGAACTGCAACCGCTTCCCCTACTACTATTCGTTGCAGCTGCCCCTCGCCCTGTCTCCCTTCAATGGACTGACTGGCTCTCTTCACTACAATGACCTCTCTGCCTGTCAGGAGATCCTCAGCCTGAGTATTCATCAACTGGAGGACACCTTTAGATGTGTCCCCCCCCCCCCTGTTGCCCCCCGCCTTCCGACCCTTGTGGATAGTACCTCTTCTCCACCGTGTAGCTTGATGCACCTTGGCACCACTCCTTATCCCCTCCCCCCTCTATTCGCCCAATCCCCGCCCATCTCATACTTGTATTGTCCACCCCATTCTGGTGGGTCTTCTCCACGCCAAGCCTGCATCTCCATGCCCCTGCTTCGACTAGCTTCAACCTCAGCCTCCCCTCCCATTCTGCCCTCCCCACTCTCGGCAAACACCACTATTTTCGACCCCTATTGTCTACTCCCATACTGCTGTCCCTTCTCCATATTGCTCCCTTTTCCATGCTGCCCTTCTTCCTGATTGCTCTTTCCCATGGGGGGGTGTTCTGGACCCTTCTCTCTCGGTCCTCTCCTTCATCAGATCCTTCTAGCTCCTCCTCTTAGCCTCACTTGAAGGCGTGCTTGGGATTTTGCCCACATACTTACACTGTTCTCTACGCCTCTTCGGTCGGTCCGCCCTTATCCAAGGGTCATACATTGGCCCTCCCTCTTCCTCCTCTGAGACTGTGATCTCAGAGTTACATCTCATTTCCGTGTGCCCAACCCTCCCACAACCGAAGCAAAACTCCGGAAGGCGTTCATACTTTACCGTTGCTCGACCAGGTTCACCATTCCTTCTGGTGTACCAAAATCCAGCTTGGAGAGGTTTAGTGCAATCAATCTCTACCTTTATCCGTATAAAGTCTCGGTCCAGTCCCATTGGCCCCAGAATGTCGTCAACCTCCAGGACTGAACCTAGACTTGCACCTATGACCTCGGAATTCCTCTTGCTGAATTTGTCCATCTCCAGACCATGAATCTGGATCCAGAATTGTACCAGATGAAACTGAACTTCCTTGATTTTCATACCCTGGTGTCACTTCTTCAGTGATAGGCTAGTGGAGTTGTGTGTGGTCGTGGACTCGTCTCAGGCTAGGAACCCCGTTGCTGGTTCATCGATAACACCCTTAGAACCCCCTGATGCCCATACCTAGGTTTTCCGGTGGCTCCCTCACTTTTATGGTGGCCCTCGTCCCTCAGCTGCCCTCTCACACCCTCCGCCCCGCACTTGGCCTCCCTCTGTGGTCAATCGTCGAATCCCCAGACAAGCTCTTGATTTCCGGTGATTCCCACTTTCAATTGAAGGACCTCTCCCCTCGAATCTCCTCGCGTTGTCTCCGCCACCTAGCAATCGAACTTCCGCAAACGTAATCAAGTTAACCCAGCAAGAAGCTGTGACAATAGGCAAGAGATCCGCCCGACAACTCCCTCACGCGCAGAATCGCTCCCAAATCGCCAGGAACCCTAACGCGGAGAGAAACTAGTTTTTTATTAAATTAGTTAAGGTCAAACTAATTGGTAATTGTATTGAAAATTCTGAATCTAATTTAATTATAAAAAAAAAATTGTATGATTGGTCTCAATTTTTTTTGTTCTCTTTAATTTTTTTTATAACCTATTACTATCTTGGAAAATGTCCCGTCTGTGAGATTATCTGGTCCCAGATTGTTTGTGCATCTCCCCACCCACAAGATTTAATCCCATTGGATATTTCCCACGTGAGGAACGGCTATCCACCAATCTCTTAACCAGTAACGTCACGCCGTGTCAGCATGTAAGGGTTGACTTCACGTGTGAAGGCCCTCATCATAATACAAGCAAGAGGAAGGAAGGTTAGGATGATTGAGGAACGCAGTTGAAGGGTGGGACTCTATTAGTTTTTCTTCAATAAAAAAACTTAAAATATGACATATTTGTAAACTAATTTAAGAATGTATAATATTATATTATTTGAATGCTTGTAAATGTATTGGAATAATTTTATCTACCATATAATACTTCTTACTTTGACTATCATAAACAATATGTAATACTTTTATACTGTAAACTAATTTAAGAATGTTTTTATAACTAAAATATATGTGATGTTTTTTTTATACATCTGATGTTATCTAAAGAAATGTGGATTAAGTTAGTGATAACCATGGCAAAAATGAAAATTTCAGGATTTAAAATTAAATATAAAGTTGTTGAACTCAAAACTGTAATGTTTCACCACAGGGCACACGATAAAAAAAATATCAAATTTTTAAAATGCACTAAAAAATACAATAATTTAATATTATTTTGAAGATATATTCATATATATATATATATATATACTTATTTTACTAGAATACTATATTATGTAAAACCAACTGATATAATTAATAATTTTCATTTATAATAATATATTTTTAAACATTAATTACCATAATTTGAGAGACAGAATATTTCTATAGCACTATGATTTTTTTTCAATTTTTTAAATGTAAAACTGAACTTGAGAAATTTTCTAATGATATATAATATTATATATTTTTAATTTACGTAGACTAATGTAATATATTATCAAAAATCAGATGAATACGTTTTTTAGTATATTAATTTTAAAAATAATTTTGTTGTGCGTCATTAACTGATATAATCTATTTTCATTTAAGTACAATCTTAAAACGTGCTTGTAGGAATATTTAAGTATATTGTATCAAATTAATCAAAACAATTCCCAAAGGGCCAAAACAAACTAATAACTATTTATAGCAACAAAAACAAAAACTTAAATAGAATCTCACTTACACTACGGGAGAAGGGTGAGATACTGACTCAACGGGACGGCTCAAATACTATTCAGCCATAAATAATTTATTTATCTGATTATTCACGGCTCAATCTTGGATAAGCCACAATTTTATTTCAAAAACAAAATTCGCGGCTCAAATTCCAAAGCCGCGAAATAAAAGAAAATAAATATTTTTTACGGCTTCTTTTTTGAGTCGTCCTTTTTTTAAAAGAATTTAAAAATATTATTATTTTTCACTGCTCAATCACTATTCAGCCGTAAAAAAATTCAAAACTTTTAATTTCCCGCTCCCGTTATCTTCTTTCATTTTCTTCCCTCTTCTTTTTCAAATCTTAAATCCTACGAGAAAGAGAGTTGGAGGCCAAGTACTCCCTACGAACGAGAGCTGGAGGCCGAGAAGGAGAGCTGGAGGTCGTGATGAAGGAGAGTCGAAGGTCGAGAACTCCCTACGAAGGAAAACTGGAGGCCGAGAAGGAGAGATGGAGGCTGTGATGAAGTAGAGATGGAGGCCGAGAAGGCGGGCTGGAGGTCGTGATGAAGGAGAGTTGGAGGATGAGAACTCCTATCGTGATGAAGGAGACATGGATGAAGCTAGAAAACGACCATGGATGAAGCCTGCATCGGGATGGGAACCTCGATTGGGACCGACCATCGAGCTCAAGTGGACGGTGGAGAACCTCGACTAGGGGAGCTCGCTATGGTGGAGAACCTCAACTGGTGGTCGTGTGATGTCCGACCAAGAGCTCGCCATCCCTCTGGTGGAGCTGAAGAAGACTCACCGAACTGAAGAACCTCCGGCAGTTAGGAGAACCAAAGAAACTGAAAAATATCTATACATTTTTTTAAAAACAATATACATATTTTGGGTGGCTCAATTTAATGAGCCTTCAAAAATAAGAAATAAAAAAAATTACACAACTCATTTATTTGAGAAATTAATTTTCACGGCTCTACCAAATTTGAACTATGATACTTATCCCGTAACTTCTATAACAACTCATTTTGTGTTGAGCCGTGAAAATTTAACGGCTCAATTAATGAGCCATTAAAAATACTTTTTCTAGTCTTTAAATGATAACTCTCACGTAGTGTTATAAAATTATATTTTCTTACAAAATTACCCGAGTAATAGATTCTGGACCCTTGATTAAATAAATATTGTAATTATTCAATTCAACTAGTTATATATATATATATATATTATTGACCCGACCTGAAATCACTTAACCCGAGTTTGGGTCAAGTCCAAGTTAGAGAAATGAACGTGTGGGTCAGTTTCGAGTTGACTGAACCAACCCGTGTAAACGGGTCGGTTTGAGTTGTGAATTTAGTCTTGAACCTGACCCGTCATACCGGCACAAAATGGATATTTTTATGTTATTACTTAGTAGGAAGACACCTACTAATATTAAAAATGCTTCAATTAACTTAAGTTCATGTTATTTCATGAAGAAGAAAAAAAATGGCAATCCCAATTGATTGGTGATCACTGAGCTAAGGATTTTAAACTTTACATATTTAGATAACAGTTTTAGAGATATATTATTAAATATCATGAATTTAAAAAATTATTAAAAATTCATTTTAGATATTATTATTAAGATTGACTGTGATTATTGAGTATTTAAGTTTATGATGTATGACCTTTTGATATTTATTTAAATTTTACATTATTTTTTTAAATCTACTGCAAATCACACAAGTTTATCCATTAGATCGCTGAATTGGGTTCAAATCAACAATGATAACTTGTTCAAGCTTTCGGGTTGGGATCAGGTTGACTCAATGTTGACCTAATGAACCAACATATTGACTTGTATTAACTCCTCCTCTAAACTTCTAGATCTTGACCAAAAACAAGGACCGACAATTTTTTACGAAACAAGATAACATGACACAGACACACACGAAAAAAATTATGTTTGTGAAATCATATGACAAAACGATAACACGAAAGTATTTTCGTATCGTGTTCGAGTTTAGTATTGAAACACGTTAGACACGATAAAATGATCAAGTTGGACTTGAATGTCTATTTTTATGAATACTTTTCTAAATAAACCTTGTTTAATAGCTTTTAAAAAATTATTTAGATATTTAATTTCTAGAATTTGTCAATTCTACATTTAAGAGACAAACAACACATTCTGGTTTGGTTCTGGAAGGCACATAATTCAACACATTTAAAAAGAAATTGGTTAAATGTCATACAAACAGGTCATGTCATGTTCTGGTTTGTCGTATTAAGAATGGAGAAGTGAGAGACTGTCATTCTATTTCTTTAGTTTTAAATATATATATGAAATCGGTTCCTGTTAGTTTAGGGTACCCAAATAAGAGAATCGAAACCGAATAAATAGGTCATTGGATTTGTTTTCCCGGAACTTACCAAAAGTGTCGGTTCTGAATAGGTCTTGGATACAAATGGATAGTTTGCTCACCCATAAATTATATACAAACATTATATACATATATATACAAATGTTGTATACATATATAGCGAGTAAAACTTACAATCGCGAATGTCATTCACGGTGATGCATTTTTGGACAACATGTGAATGACATTTGTGAGTACGATTTTTCAGTGTACTCACCCGCAAATTTAATTCGCGGATAAGTACACTTTTTATATTTTCTCAAAACTAAGAATATTTTGATTTTGATTTTGAGTTATATTTTAAAAAAATCGACGAAAAAGAGCAATACGGGGGGCATTAATTGAGATGTTGACATTCTTTAACGAGAGACTTCTATTTCTAAGATTAGATGATTCCCACAAGTGGGACCATTTAATTACCTTATTATTATTATTAAATAAATATTTGCATTTACAAAATACAATAAATATTTGCATTTATCGATCTAAATTTAAAATTAAGTGCGCAGAAAATTAACCAAAAAATACGTATGTTGTTCCTCATATAGTTTCATTTGACATTTTGTCTTGGTCATTCTCGCTTTACTTTAATTAAAATCAAGCAAGTAATTCATCTACTCTTCAAAGGCTCAAACCCTATGGATTTATTCTCATAACGATATTATGTGATAATTCATGTGTATTATGTATAATCATTTTGTGTCATTTACTGTCTTGTGTACAAATGAATTACTTTTAAACGTGTCACCAAACTGATAAACTCAAAATACAAACATGCTACGATTATTAAATAGATCACATGCGACACTCACAATTAATACAATGAACTTTTTAAACAAAAAAAATTCTTATATACACGACGCAACAACACAATACGACATGAAATCTAAATATAATTTATTAATATTGTGATAATTTATTATAGTTGCTATAATTTATTGCAGTACACTTTGTAAATTAAAATAATTTTGGTTCAATTTATATTTTAAAATAATTAAGTGGTTATTTTGTAATTAATTATATTTAAAAGTTATTAACTTTCTCCCTCAAAAATATCATATATGTAAGGGTTAAATACCAAATAGTTACCCGAACTTTAGGCGTTTTACAAATAGCTACTCGAACTTTGAATTTTCAAAAATGGCTACCTAAACTTTGACATATGGGGCAAATAGCTACCTCCGTTAAATGTTTCGTTAAATATGGACGGAAAATGACGTGGCAGCACATGAATGGTCCATAATTTTAAAAACTATATATTTTTTAAAATACTAAAAAAATCATAACAATTCTTAAAAAAACTGGAAAATTAATAACAAAAATAAGAGTTTGTAATATGATTTTTGTATTGAGAAATATGAAACAAAATTAAAATAAACTAATCATTTATTTTTATTTTTATTTCATAATTTTAATAAAAAAAGTTATATTTAAGATTCTTATTTTTTCTATTAATTTTTCAGTTTTGTTAAGAATTTTCTGATTTTTTTAGTATTTTAAAAAAATAATAGAGTTTTTAAAATTATGGATCAATCATGTGCTAACACGTCATTTTCCGTCCATATTTAACAGAAAAATTTAACAGAGGTAGCGATTTCCCCAATGTGTCAAAGTTGAGGTAGCTATTTGCACCTTTGTCCAAAGTTTAGGTAGTCGTTATTGAAAATTCAAAGTTCGGGTAACTATTTGTAAAACGTCCAAAGTTCGGGTAGCTATTTGGCATTTAACCCTATATGTAATGAAGTTCGGTTGTGGCCTCCACAGTGTAAGACCGGAAAAACTAAAAAATCAATGTTAGTTTATGAATTGGTTTGGTCCAATCGTAATCAAATTGCGATTAGATGTGAGAAAAAAGACTGACTGGACCGAAATCCTGACAAAATCGGCTCGAGACCGGTCTGACTAAAACCGACACCGAGCGGGCATATTTTTTCTCTAAGGTCGGACTCGATCTCGGTCTCAAACTTTTTCCGAAAAGCCCGCTTAGGACCGGCCCATACCGAGTTTTATTAAAATCTAACATTTAATAATTTATGTTGGTCTTCTCTTCTCGTTCAGCCCAGCAACCACCATTCATATTCCTGAGCACTCTCTCCTCTGCTACTCTGCTTGTCTTCATTTCATTCGGACAATTTGTTTTTTTACAGCAAATTTTGGACAATTTGTTTTTTACAATAAATTTCAGACAATTTTTGTTTTTTACAATAAATTTCAAACAATTTTTGTTTTTACTGAAAATTTCAGTCCAATACTGAGACCGGTCTGAGTCAAGCAAGACCGACTCAGGCGGGCTTTTCAGACCAAAATCGGTCTTGGTTTCAGTCCTCCACAGATGATGACCAAAATTTTGGGCTCGTGCTAGGTATTGCAAACAAAAAAACGGTCCAGACCGCCCAAGTTCACCCCTACTTGCGATGGGGATGTAATTTTTCTTCCTACATTCTACTTTTCACTATCTGATATTTTAGAATGATATATATATATAACGTAACCATGGTAAAAACATTTGTTCGCTCTATCATAAAATTATAAACAAATCATCTTAATTTATTAATATTAACTATTTATGTTATAAACTTTATATTACGACGTAATTATAATAAAGTACATGATGTTAACATGTAATTATTATTTTAATGAAAGTGAGATAAATTGATGAATTGCATTCTTGGTTAGTCTTAAATTTAATTTATAATGGCAAATTTTAATATATATATATATATATATATATATATATATGCATATTTAATATTGATAAAATATAATATTATATAAGTATTGAATAAAATTGACTACATAAAATATATTTCACATACAAATATATATATAAGTAAAGAGATATATTTAAAGTTTATTATCAAAGGAGAAACTTTGAAATTTTTAAAGTAACATACACAGATACACTCATACCAATTCTGAATAGAAATTGTATATTTGCTTTAGGAGATAGAAAATGTATAAATATCGTATACTCTTAATATAAAAAATAAATGAATTATATATATAATTATGTCATGAATAAAAAAATGTCACACAGAGCGCGAATCGACTAGGTTGAATTTAAGGTACGGTGGCGTTTTCGACAACTGAGGAACATAACAAAGTTACTATTGAAACCTATTATTCAACTGAGCTGGGGTCGAATGGTAGGGCTGGGCATGAACCGGCTCGGGGTCGAATCGGTTCAGAACCAAACATTTACCACTTTTTAAACACGGGTACGGTTTACCGCTCCAGTTTTTGGCCGCTCCAAATTTTGAACGATTTACCGAACTTTATATGAATCGGTTCGGTTGAACCACTTTATTTATTTAAAAAAAAAACAAGACCTGAACATTCGAGTGAACATAGGTACAGAGTACAGAGCAAGCAAGCAATCCATCCAGCAATGAAGTTCAGTCAATAGCAATAGGCAATCAACAAATCAATCCATCTTCAACACATTTGAATCAAGCCCATCAAACCACTAACTACCTTTCCTTAATCGATACCATTAGTTTCTGCAACACAAATTGAACAAGACGACCTCCATAAAACCGTTTAGAAACTAGATCTTACCATCAACCATTTGTGTTTCAAACGACTGTCGACAATGGATGTTTCTTACAACAGCAGTTGGGATAATGTCGATGCCTCCATCTACAGCGACAGCTACTATGTAGAGCTCGAGAAGAGAATCTTACTGCTAATGGGAGATGAGGATGAAGTCGATGATAAAGGCCAGCAACAACAACTAGTCAGGGCGACAAGAGGAGACGACGAGCAAAATGGAGACGGCGGAAGGATGAAGGAGACGGCGACGAGCAAGATGGAGACGACGATCATGAATGGGCGCCTCCACTGTTGCGCCTCCACTTCTGGTCCATTGTTGCTGCTGCGCCACCACTTCTCCGATCTACCTGTTGCGCCTCCACTTCTCTGAGTGATTGAAGAATGAAGACTAGGTGTGAATTAGGTTTGTTAGTGAAGGCTTAGGTTTAGTGAAGACTCTGAAGTGAAGGCTTCGGTTTATGGTTCTGGTTCATACTAAATTAATGTTCAAACCGTCCGGTCTGGTAAATATGGTATGGTTTACTAGCTTAGGAGTATATTAAAATTGGTACAAAAATTGTTTCGGTTTACTGTTTCCGAACCGATTTTTTATACCTCTGTCGAATCGCTTCATTTTTTTACAAAAAAAACATTTGGTTTACAAACCAGTTCAAAACCAATACGGTTCGGTACAATTCAAGTACGGTCGGCCGAAGCGATTTTTTATACCCAGACCTATCGATTGGTATGCATGTGGACAAATCTCAAAACTCCCAAGTAGTCTCTCTCACCACTCAAGTACACCACTAAGCAGTTAGCACAAAGAAATATACAATTTCCATAATTCCGACTAATATTAATATTTACATCAAATTAATTAAAATATTCAAACTTCAAAATTTAAAATATAAGTAGGTTAATTAATTGTTTTGTGTAATTATCTCCACAAACTAAGAATGTAAATGTATAGTTTATGTGAATCTTATTTAACTACCTCCCAAAAATGTGAATCTTAATTATTTAGTGAAATCAGTAATTTTGAAATTTAGAATAAATTATAGATAGTATTTCTAATCAAAAAATTATTTTATTGTATTATATAATGCAATCGAGAACTCTGAATTTTAAAACGTATCAAAATAAATCATATCATTAAATAAAATTATATTATCTTGATGTGTATATATATATAATTTTATTTTATTTTAATGTAAACTGTATTTATTATTATTTATAATATTTTGAATTTTGAGTATGACAACTAAAGAAATAGAACTTTTGTTTAACAGTATTCTGTTTTTTTTTTTCATATATGAATTGGAAAGTTTCATAATGACAGATGATAACATATGTTTTTAATTTATATATATGCATTGTTATAATAAGTCTCATGTGCTGAGCTTCTTTTATCCGATTGCCTTACCTACCTGGACCAAGTGGATGAAAAGTTTTGTCGGGACCCAGAAAATAGTCGTGCAGGAGTATTAATACCAACTTAGTATAAATTTAATTGGATAACATAATGATTCAACTTTTTCACTCTTAACTAGATTTCTTAAGTTCGAGTTTTAAAAATGAAAAATAGAGAGCAAATATGGTAAAAGTGTCACCTTGATATAAGTGAAGGACCTTCCTAAAACAAACACCATGAAAAAAAAAAGGTATAAATTTAAGAGAAATATGAAGAACCCTAATATACTCTTAAAATGGTTATTTTATTAGATCACCATTTCCCATGCACCAGTTTTTTTTTTTGATCAAGACCATGCACCAGTTCAACAAAGTTTATTTACACTAGCAAAATCACGGTCTTCTGAAACTTTCCACTATGTTTGTGATAAGTTAGATAATCATATATAAACTATTTATTATATTTGAATAAAACTATAATCAATCAAATAGTTTATCTAATATATATTTCATTTTTTTAAAAATGATTATATATGTATTGCATTTTCAGAAATATTTTAACTAAGTTTATAATTATATGTTACTTTCTTATTTTGATTTTAGTATAAACATGAAAAACATAATTAGTCTACTATATATTAGATCTCCCCAACATCATTATTATGTTAAAAAGTTAATTATGTTATAAAGTAAAATGATTAATCTATGATTAGTATGTTTTCCCTACACAAGTGAGTTCTGAATTCTGATAGAAAAATACCTTTTTAGATAGAATATGAAAAGATGCAATCACTTTGCAGTTTGGTCTTGCTGTGAAACTTTGTACAGAGAGCTACTACCGCATGGAATGTCGTAAAAGAACTTTCGTTTGATATTAAAAATATATAATTTTGAATGAATCTCGTAATTTAATTTATTAGTGAATATCATTTTAAGTTTGAAATAATATCATTTCAAAATTTATACCATGTTATAAAAACAAAATATATATTATTTATAATATTCTTTCTTTCTGAATATTTTTGAATAATCTATTTTTTGAAAGCCGTCCAAAGTTGAAAATAAGAGTAAATAAAAATTAGCTGTCGGTAACTAAATTTTAGCGAAAGAACAACCATACCATTTATTACTGTTCTCTAAATTAGACTTCATCCTCCATCCATTCATGTCAATTCTATGAATCGGAGAAAGTTAGAGAAACAACAACTACAACACTTCCCTCTCTTACACGCCCAACTAACAACAAGCCATTTTTTGGTATAAATTTACTATTTACATCAAACCAATTAAAATATTTTGAAAATTTAAAACAGTTAAGAATTGTTTTTATTATTAATTTGGTACAAATAGTTATTTTAGTTCTACTGGACTGTTAATTTTCTACTCAACCCATGTGTAATCTGTTTATGGGTCATACTATTTTTATTTGTGTGTTATTTTGACATAACTCGTCCAATTCGTATAAAAAATGAGTTGTATTTTTTTTTTGGCCAAATAAACGCGAGTTGTATTTCAAACATAACTATGTTCCACTCACATGCAATATATATATAATAATATTATTATTAATTATATTATATATAAAAAATAAATTGGATCACAACGTTTATATTCATCATAAGGGTATATAGATTGCATGGTGAGTTCATGGCTAAATAGGTCACACTACGGCCGCTTGGGCAATAATGGGTCATGTAAGTCAACCTCTTAACTCACAAAATTCAAACCACAAAAAATGAATTTGGATGGATTCACTAGTCATTTGCGTTAACTCGTTGATCCACATGTCGTGTTTGGATCTTGAAAAATAATTCATCTATAATCATAAATTATGTCTGCGTCAACATATTTTTATATAATCTATCTTCAATACGATCCGCGAAAAAAAACTGAACCTGGTTCTACTTAACAAATTTTCAACAAACAGACATTAAAAAAACTTATCTTTCCACGGCACAACCCCATTACTCTCTCCGTCTTTCGAAAATAATAAATTATTGGAGAATTTATTCTGATTCTTCTCATGTTAAAACCCTCCTAGTACCATCTATATTATTTTTAATTGATTAAGAAAATAAAAAATTTATGCACATCTTCCCTCTCTCTCTCTCTAACCTTCTCTACAAGTACAACAAACATCAGTCTCTCTATAAAATCAAGACCCCTCTTTCCTCCTTCTCCTCGTCCTTCATGTCCACTTGAGAAATACAGAACACCGAGTCTGTTCCTCATTCAGAACCGTGGAAATCATCGTCAAGCTCTCAATCGCCATCGTGTCTCCTGATGAGTAGATTGCATAATGCAGTTCTTTTCAAGGAAGAGACTGTTAATTAGTGTCCAACTGACGTGAGATCCGTTGATGTTTTCTTCTTCTACAGCTTCCTCCCAATACATGAACATATTGTAATGATCCGAGTAATTGACGTAACAGATAAACATCTGTGAATAGCCTGACGCAACGGCTCAAACTTGGTGGGGTAGCTACTTGTTCGAGCTGGAACGGGATTATCGTCGATGAGATAATAATAAGGTAAGAGCGCATATTTTCATAAGCGTAGATCCGTTGCATCAGTATATGTCAGCAATAAATGCTTATTGATGTGTATAAACGAGACCCCTCCAAGCATTTAATCTCCCAATGCAACGACAATAATAGCTAGCTAGTGCAATGAATTTGTTTTATACGTATATCTAATATAACATACCTAGTTATTTATGGTTCGAGGGCTTACCCTTTACTCCAAAGCCATTCTGATCTGTTCTTGGTAATTATATAGGGTGATTGAAGAATCTGTAGTTTCCCGTTCATTACTTGGATAATCAAAATGGAAGGCCTGGGTTGGGAAGGTGGTGCTGAAGGTCTCGACAGTCCATCGCTGTGGAGCAACATCTATCAGCCTTATTTGAACTATATTGCGGCCATCAACAGCATCGATCCGATTCAAAGGTTGCCTCCATTTTCCGACAACAACTCAGAGTATTCTACTTTCGTAGCTAATGATGACATAGGTCTGCCGGCAATAATTGCACCAACGACTATATGGCAACAAAATAGTACAGTGCAGACATTGGGGACACACCCAGTCAATGATAGCAGGTTGCAACAACATGGTGGCCTCAATGGGGTTTTGTCTATGAAATCATCCATCGACTCCCTCGATTGCTTGATCTCTACGACAAATAGCAACACGGACACCTCCATTGATGACGATGGTGGCACCATCTCATCTCCCATGGTGCTTCCGGAGCAGCCTAGGAGCTTCTGGAACTTCAACTCAGTCTCATCCAAGGAGTTCGGGGGTAGCAGTAATAATGCCGCGAACGACAAAGGAAAGGGAAAAGATGATTCCAAGAAGAGAGGGAGAAGCGAGAGCGACGGTGTTGACACGAGAGAAGGGAGCTTTAGGGTTATGTCTCATCCCGCCCCGCCTAAACCCAAGAGGTTTCAGACAGGAAAACAAAGTCATAACTTAGCGGCGACAACGTCGTCAACCATAAGTTTTCAGTTGAACCCATTGTCCCCAAACTCGTCGATCGACCAGGCTGAGCCTGACCAGGAAGCCATCGCACAGATGAAGGAGATGATATACCGTGCTGCCGCATTCAGGCCTGTGAATTTGGCCCCCGAGGTGGTGGAGAAGCCCAAGAGGAAGAACGTGAGGACATCGAGCGATCCACAGACGGTAGCGGCCAGGCAGAGAAGGGAGAGGATAAGCGATCGTATTAGGGTCCTTCAGAGGATCGTTCCAGGCGGGACCAAGATGGACACAGCATCCATGCTTGACGAGGCTGCAAACTACCTCAAGTTCTTGCAAGCACAGATCAAGGCACTTGAAAACTTGGTCCCTAAGTTTCTTGACCCATCCTTACCATTAACCTCAAACTGCAACTTTGCCACTAGTGGCAATCTTTCCTTCTCCTCTATACCATTCAATATCCACTCATTGCTTGATCCCATGGATGGTCATATCTCCCTTCTTTAACCCTAATTATCACAGCACCCACCGGTCAACCGTATGAATCGTTACATCATCTACTAGAAGATAATTAGTTTCTGGTATTTATGACATGAAAGGATCATCGACGTTCAGATGTAATTCCTGGTCAGATGTAATGTCCTAACAGAAATCAAGTTCAGTTTTGCTTGTTCCAGTCTGATTTTTCTGCTTCCACTCTCAACTCAATTATATATCCATGATCGGAAGGAATCAAATAATTCTACTTGGGAGGATGAAAATGTATAGTCGTCAGCTTTTCTGTGTCTTTCCACTGCTGTCTAATTGAAAAGGCTTAGCAATTATAACGCTATCATTATTCTATGATGATGAGCAAAAGTGAATGAACTAGAAAGTTATCTCTTTTAATAGTTGGCCAAAAAAAAAAAAATCTATTTTAATTAAAATTCCATGTTGTATTTTTATCTGTTCTGCTTTATGTATGTGCTTGAAAGGTTCTACGGTCAACTCCCCTCAAAGAAATATACGATACTGATAAAAGAAACATTACTTAATGTAAGAAAGCAAGGTCTATATTATACTTGAAAAAAAATGTTAGGTTAATAATAAGTAGAAAAATAGTCTACAACCTGTTCACTTCAAATTCCTTATAAGTAGCAACTCTCTACTCTACATGAAAAGTAGAACTATCTTCTATTGAACATCATGCTTTCTCTAATATCTGCACTGCACCGATTCAAGCACACCACTTCCCCTAATCTATTTTAGGGTTTTCAATTGAATGAGAACAAGACAAAAAAGCTAATGCATGACACATTGCCTATGATCATATTCATGCGGTGCAAATACTCTAGTATTTGACTGTTCCATCACGATTAAAACTCCAAGGCTTGGCTTACTGTCGTAGTATTAGGGGTATCAAAACCTGACCCAACCTATGGGTGACCCGCACACGGGTCGTGTTTAGGTCAGGATTTTTGACCCATAGGTCATTTTGACCCAACCCATAGATGACCCGTGATAGCACGAGTCAGGTTTGTGTATAAAGATTTGACCCACGGGTCAACCCGTGACATTTTTATATTATATTAAAATAACATGTTTTTTTGGTATGCATGGGTCGAACAGGTGTCAAACTGATCCACGGGTTATAGGGATACAATGGGTCAGTCTGACCCAACTCTTTTATTTCTAACGGGTCTTTCCGATCCGCGGATCAGGTTTGTGTTTGAAAAATTAATTCATACTATTACACGGATCAAGTTTGGGTCATGCAAGTCCGACACAACCCATGTGTCGACTTACCCATACGTAGTATTCTTACATTATTGACACGGCTCTGTCCTTCAACAGTTATTTACTAGGACTGTGATGAGTTTGTAATTGAACTCACCACTAGAGGCAGATAATTCACAGTTTTCACACACACACACACACAAAAAGTATTAAGTTATTCCTATATTTATATCAGAACCGCTAGTTCTGTGATCAAAATTGTTCGTGTTAAATGAGAAGAAACATTCATTTTCTTGAAAAGTTCTCCTTTATGAAGAAAGTTTTATATACATAAATGTGGGATTGAGAAACCCAATGGAAATCGAGGACATTCTCTTAAAGAAGCGTGACAAGTCTAGCTTGGAGCAACTGTGTCTTGTCTCTTTGATTCAATCCAAAGCGTGCTCTTGGGAAGACACATCGCCAGACGATCACTTCTTCGTTGCGTTGCACATGCTATAGCTAGATATATGCTGCCTATCAGCACCGAATTATTCTTTCTTTTTGTCAGGGCAGTCATTAATTATTATAATCCATTGGAACCTACAATGCTCCAGTTTATTCTGTCTGTACTTTATGTTTACGCAACCCAAACCCTAGCTACCTATATATCATTATCATTTGCTCATGATGTGGTATTATTGTAGATATTATTGTAGAGCTCTTTTTTACAGTCAAGCCATTTACCAAAGTACATAAGTTTCGGTACGACCATAAGAAGTGGTATACTGGTATCCAAAAGCAAATACATAACCTTTAATTATTTTACTAATTTTTCACTTTCTACTTCATACTTAATAAAAGTTTTCAATTCATTTCTTCATAGTGAGTGTGTTATGGAAAATGACTAAACAAAGTTGTCATACTTTGATTATCCAATATATATTAAACTAATTTATAAAGTGACTTGCGCTGAGAAAATAATCTCGCACAGAGATTTTTTTAAAAAAATAATAATTCATATTCATCAAATTATATTATGTCTTTATTTAAATACTTTTTTTTCATAGAGTTACTTCATTATTTATTTATCTCCTCTTACAATTATAAATGGAGGAGATAACGATTAGCTAATAGAATCCAGATCTCGTTAGACCAATGACTTACTAATTCCTTCACTCTCCCTTTGAATATAGTTTTCTAGAGAGATGTTAAACATTGTATAAAGTCCTCCTTCATTCAAACCCTAATATCGCAGTTGGATATTCGAGTTTGGCAGGTCCAAACCAAAGTAATATTAAAAGTAAACAAATTTTATTTTTTCAAACTTAATGAGTGACGAAAACTACAGTTGTCCGCTGTTATGAATGATTGGTCGTATTTCCGAGAAGACGGCCATTTTCATTGCAATTGGTTACGTAAATGGTGTTTCCATTTTCATCCACTTCTTACATAAATATAAATGTAGGAAAGAAGATAGGTTTTAGAGTTGTAGTTGGTTGAAATTGAATGCTACATACAGAAATTCTGTTGAGAAGGAGGTCTCCCTGGGATTTCACGGGCGGCTTTAGTGGAGATCATGTTGGGGGGTCTCTGTCGAACCAATTCGCTGATGTAATCATACAATACATTCACATACATATATTGAAATCATCCATTCACTGGTAGATCTAGAGAATAAATAATGGAGAGGTACGTACAATGTGAAAAACAAATAGAGACTTTAAAAGCAAAAATAGGGTTCAAACATAATGTTTAAATTTTATTTATTTATATAAAGTATTAATGATTTTTTTAAAAAAAAATGGGGATGAATATCTACACATTCTGCAGCTAGGGTTGGGTTTGGGCATGCATGAACCGGTTCAGGACCAATTGGTTTGGATATGTATGTCACTTAGAAAGTAGTAAATGTACGGTTCAACCCGTTCACTGATCGCACACCCGAATCACTCCATATTTGGGGTAAAATACCGTACTATTGTCAAACCGGTTCTAAACCGATTAAAATCATACCATTTGTAAAAGAATGTAAAACTAATATAAAATATTACAACTTTATAAACTTTGATAATCAATCTGATAATACATAAATAATCCCAATGAAAAATTAAAATGATTTAATAAAATCGTCTTCTTTGCTCGATGATCATAACTCAGTCAATCTTTATTATCCGAATCTCGCATATCAAAACTTCAATTCAGCTCTTCTAATTAGAAAAATACAAATAATAAGCAAATAACGGAATAGTGAATAAATTTACATTAGTTTATGTAGAATTGTGGAGACAAAGTCATGCAAAACTTAGAAAAAATAGAAAGATTTAGTTTAGGGTTAGTAAGTATTAGATTTTTTTATTACATAATAAATTTTAAAAAATAAATAATTTTAAAACAGTACTACTTTCCAATCGATTTTTTATGGTTTGATCGAAAATACTGTTTGCTTTTTAATCCGGTTGTGCCAATGGTTAGTATTTACGAGTAAAGGATAAGGTAAGGCAACCGATTCAACTAAGTAAGATATGGATGATGTTATGAAATCATTGATCATCTTTGACAAGTTATTATATAAATGGGAGTTTCCTTATGTTATCATTCATGAATCTGTCATGCTGATGATAAATAGTTGATAATGGAACTGATTTTAAGGTAGGCTGCAAGTTCAGTTGATACGTATAAGGCTCGCTAAAGTTGAAAACTATGACATCCGGCAATATGTTTTTTTTTATAAGCAGTTATATGGAACTTAATCTATATGTAGGTATATAGTTTATAATAGCGTTAATAACCAAATTGTTACCCCAATTTTTGTCACTTTACCAATTGTTATCCGAACTTTAATTTTTCAAAAAGTGTTACCTAAACTTTTATACATGGGGTAAATTGCTACATCCGTTAAGTTTTCTGTTAAATATGGATGAAAAATGACGTGACAACACATGATTGATTCATAATTTTAAAAATTATATTATTTTGGTATGAATAAAAAATAATTAATTTTCTAAATTATGACCAATCATGTTCGGGCACGTCATTTTCCGTCCATATTTAACGGAAAACTTAATGGAGGTAACAATTTGCCTCAAGTCTGAAAATACAGGTAGCAAAATTTTAAAAAGCAAAGTTTGAGTAACGATTTATAAAGTGTCCAAAGTTGGGGTAGCGATTTGGTTATTACCACTTTATAATACGATCTCTCTTGAATTGTGGACGAAACACCATTACCTTCCATGACTATTAGGTAGGTTATGTTAGGTAGTAAATTATACGTATGTGCGTGTTATCGAACATATTAATATGTTTATCATGTGACACATACCAAACACAAACTTATCGTGTCAGGTTCCTAAACACAAACATGACACAAAATTTTTCGTATGTGTTATTGTGTTATCTTAAATTAGTTAGTTGTATATTTAGTTATTTACATGCCATAATTATAAGGAAATACCAAAATAATGAACTGTTCATAATAAGAATTATTAATTTAAACATCAAATTTCACAAATATTTAATATAGAATTGACAAACTCTAAAAATTAAATATCTAAATAGACTTTTAAAAGTCATTAAACGGAATTTGTTTAGAAAAGTATTTAAAAAAAATAGACATTCAAGTTCAACTTTATAGTTGACCCCAAAAAAGTTTAACTTTATCGTGTTATTGTGTGTGTCGTGTTATGATACTTAAACACGAACACGACACGAAAATACACAATCCGTGTTCATGATACTTAAACACGAACATGACACGAACAAGGATTGTGTATTCCTAGCTCTCCCGGAATACATAATAGGACGTGAAAAGACCAACATACCCTCCGCAGTTACTTATTTATATTTTAATTAAATTAATTATTATCAGTTTTAATTAATTAAATCATTTATTTATATTTTAATTAACTTTATTTTATCTTATTTTATTTAATTAATTATTTATATTTTAATTAAAATGAATTATTTTTATATTTTAATTAAACTTAATTATTTTTTATATTTTAATTAACTTTAATTATTTTTTTATGTTTTAATTAAATTAAATTAGTTATTTACATTTTAATTTAATTAATTACAATTTATTTTAATTAATTAATTACAATTTTTTTTATTTTTATTTTGGCCAAATTTATTTTAATTAATTAATTACAATTTATTTTAATTAATTACAATTTCTTTTAATTAATAAAAATTTCTTTTAATTAATAAAAATTTCTTTTAATTAATAAAAATTTCTTTTAATTAATAAAAATTTCTTTTAATTATTTAAAATTTCTTTTAATTAATGAATTAAAATTTAATTAAAGTGTTAATAAAATTTATTTTTAATTTATTTAATCTTAATTTTTAAGCTTTCCAAAATAATTAATAAATGTTTTATAAGATAATTGTATTATATATTATGCATATTGAAGCAAATGGTATATATGTCATTTTACCTCATTCCCTTTCATTTTCATATATCATTCCACGATCCAAACTTTGAAATTCCATATTTCATTCCATCAACTAAACAACATCATATTATTATTTGCTATTATTTATTATTTATTCGTTATTCATATTCTCTATTCCGTATTCCACCAACCAAACACACTCTTAATGTTTCTAACTGAACTCAATTCTCTAATTAGATTTCGCATGTCAAGACTGTTCTCCTTGATTCGTTTCTTATCAAAACTTGAAACTAATTGTTGGATAATGACTCCCTTTAAAGCTATTTTTGGATAAAACCCAGTTTATGGTAAAAATTCTACCAAATATATTTATGTATATTTAGAGATCCATAAAATATACATCCCTTATTAAATATATTTATGTATATTTTCTCCATAAGATTATATTCATAAAACATACATCTATATTTGATTCTTTATCAAATATATTTATGTATATTTATCTCTAACGGATTATATTCATAAATATACTTGTGTCCATATTAGGTTAGAATTTTATACCTAAAAATAGAGGTTAGTCCTAACTCATTCAATCATCCAGAAATCTATCAAACTTTGAGCGTCAAAGTGCAATTCCAAGTCCTTCGTTGCGAGTGCACTCAATCGGAGGGCTAGTTTTAACCTTGGGCGACGACCAACATAAGGATTTAGCATTCCTTTCCTTTTTTTTTACATAGATCAAACCTTATATTTTCTTATTCTGATTATATGTATGGGAAAAGGAAAAGGAGACGATTGCAATTTTTGTTTTTGACCAAATAAACAGAATGGGCTAGTAGTGGCGACCCTAGACCCATCCCACTACATAATGTTCGGGGTTTTCCTGTCCGGGCCTCGATAAAGTTTTTATCCCTTGAACAACCAGCGCAAGCACTGACCGGGTCAACGTAGCCTCATCGACATCCTAGAGTTGAGAGGTCGTCCCTTTGGACACAAGTTGACCATTTCCCAAGAACACTTGGGGGATTCGAACTCGTGACCCTGAAGCGAAACCACTTGGGAGTCAGCGATATCAAGCACTAGACCATAAGTGCAGGTGGTATTGCAAAATGAAAGATGGCAAAATTTTCAAATGAATTGTTTTTATTCAACGCCGGTTAAAAATTATGTCTCACAGGAATCCATCTTTGATAGATTTTCGATTCAGTTCTTGTTCCGACCTTCCATCTGGCGTAAACATGGAAGAGCGAGTGGATTCAGAGCTAGAAGAAAGACTTGGATCTAGGTGCAACCACCAACTAAACTCCGAAGTGGAGGCCTGAGATCAACCAGATTTTTGTCTCTTACTCAGATGGACGCCTGGCCAACCAGAGCTCCAGTCAGTCGGAGTAGAGTCAGCAACTCAACATCGCCGATTGCAAGACTGGACATTGTTACTATATAAAGGTACTGGGCCACAAATTATTTGATTAATGGGTTTAATTAGATCCCACTTACAAAAGCTTAAATAATTTGCTTCGGAACATTAATTGAGTTATGGGCCACATAAATGTTGAACAAGTGTTTATCGAAGCTAACTTTGAAAGTGTTACCCAGTTCTATGGTTCATGTTTAGGGCTTGAAATTAATATAATATAATATAACATATATCTATATTATTAAGGCAGAAGTGGTTTTTGTAACCGTCGTTTGTAAATTGACACAAATACCCTTTAATAAGATAATTAATATATATTTATCATGACTATTTTGGTAATTTAAATGTCTTCTGAAAAAAGTTATAAAAATATATTTCCACAGAGACTCGAACTTATGACCTTATAACTTGAAGAAATACGTATTAACCAGCTACACACTTATGCAACATTACAAATTATATAAGATGATAATTATATTTTCTTTATCACTATCTCTTTCTTTTTATAAATTTTACCGACGAAACTCATTTTCGTCCCCAAAAATATATCTTTACCGACGATATATAATTTTCGCCGAGAAAAATAATGTTTGAAATTTGAATTGTTAAAAACCCTAATTAGGGACATTCTGTCTTCTTCACGTTTTTTCAGCAGACGTTTCTTTTTTGAAGAATCCTCTCCAGATCGTTGCCCGACCGAGATACGTGAGCAAGTACGCGAGGTCTTACTAGTTTGTTTTTCTCGGGCTCCTTCAAGCTTGATCCCTCTTAAATTGGGTCTCCGTAGTTCTGAAATGAAGAAGGAGCATCTTCGTTTTGACCATGTACTCATTGTGTTCTTACTGAATTGAATTTCTAGATTTCGTTATTACGAGGACAGAGTTTACATCAATACACTATTTGGTCACCAATGTGAAGTCTTAGCTATATATTTTTTAAGGAAGGAGCGGGTTTTAACCACCGATCATGATCGAACGATGCAGTTGTTTAAGGTACGTTCTTATTTTCTGTTGATGGCATGATTTCTTAGAATCCTTTTGTTGGATTGTATTGTATTGGATTGGATATTGATATTGGGTTTTATTGAGAGATTGGATTGGATTGAGAATTGTATATGGTCAATATGATTTTCAACGGTATCACCCTTGCTTGGATGCAAGAGGTCTCGAGATCAATTCTCGGCATGTTCTAAGATTAATTCTTGGATGACAAAAAAAACTCACTCTTATCCCAAGTTGTCTCAACTAATATGATTGTTGAAAAATAAAAATTATACTTTGAATTATTGAATAATACGACAACAAGAGTATATTGCTCTAGTCGATTTCTGACACAACACGACACGATTAAACGATCATAACGATCTGCATATTTCATTCTCCTGGAAGTCATCAGAAAACCCTGGTGGAGTTTCCATATACACTTATTCTTCCAAATATCCATGCAGGAAGGCATTCTTGACATCAAACTGGTGAAGAGGCCAATCTTCATTGGCTGCTATTGAGAATAGTACCCTGTATCGATCTTGGCAACCAGAGAGAAGGTCTCTGCATAGTCGATGTCGTATGTTTGAGTATAGCCTTTGGTTACCAGCCTCTCTTTACATCGTTCAATAGTACCATCAACCTTGGATTTTATGGTAAAGATCTACTTGCAGCCTACTGGTGGGAGTAAGCATTTCTCCCACGTGTTGTTCTTCTCAAGCGCTGTCATCTCAGCATCCATAGCTTCTTGCCACTCATCCATTTTCCTTGCCTCTTTAGTTGTTCTGGGAATGCTCTCTGAAAGAAGCGAGACAGAGAATGCTTTTGCAACTTCAACTATTCTCCCCCTGTCTGTATTGACTGGATACCTCAAAGCACGAGGTACATGCTCTAGTGAGTATCGTTTAGGTGAAACACCTCTATTTCTTCTTGGAGGTGGTATGAAGTCCTCTAACTGCTTTGGTTCTTCTAGGCTGTTGTCATGGTTAGTGGAATGGTTCAAGCTAGGAGACAAATCATCAGGGTACGACTCATTTACCTCTTGTTGGACATTGTCTGAAGTAGATGCATCGATTGTATGTATTGGTTCGTCATCCTTGTATATGTTGGAGGCAAGTTCGGTGGCTCTATCTACCCACTCTGTTGGAACAGGCTCTTGCCAACTCAGACTACTTAACCAAGCTAGTGGTTCACTTGTTTTCTCCCTGTGAACACTAGGTTGGTGGCAAAAGAAATATTCTGACTCTAAGAAGTCGCAGACCATAGTAAAATGAATGCGACGAGTGATTGGATTATAGCAGCGGTATCCCTTTTGATGAGTAGCATATCCCACAAAAACACATTTTTCAGCACAAGGATCAAGTTTCTGCCTATCAATTTTAGGAATATGAATGAATACGGAGCACCCAAAGACTCGGGGGGTAGAGTTATAATGGATGGAATTTTTTGCTTGTGTGGCTAGGGCCTGTAGAGGGGTCTTGTGATCAAAGACTTTTGTTGGAAGATGATTAATCAGATATGTGGATGTAGCTATTGCTTCATGCCAAAAACAATTTGGTACCTGCGACTCAATCATCATAGCTCGGGTCATTTCGAGTAAGATCCGATTTTTTCTTTCTGCTACTCTGTTTTGTTGGGGTGTATCAGAGCAGTGTTGTTGATTCTAGGAACTCAAAAGAATTTTTCATCACTGCTCCTTATACCTATCTCAGCCAAAATTAGCCAAGAATCCAAATCCAAACATGTCAGAATTCAGTGCAACTTCTGACAATAGCAACAACCGAAATCATACAAATATCTCAGAAGAAGTTATGCTGCAAATTGCGGCTCTACTAAGGACCAGCCTTGGGACACAATCAACATCAACCAATTCAGAGAATTTATTTCTCGGAATCAAGCTCAGCGGGGACAACTATGCGTTATGGGCGACACTGATGAGAAAAGCAATCAGAGGGGGAGAGACTCTCACTGTTGGCTATTGATCGCAGGGACCCGAATCCAATGAAGGATCCCGAGGATATCCAGATTTACAACAATAAAATTCAAGAAAAAAGGTTGTACCAGCTATTGACAGCCATAGACAACAAGTTCGAACCTGTTAAACAGGACATCCACAAGCGTGACCCCCTTCCCTCAGTCGAATCAGCCTACTCCACCTTACAGCGGGAGGTTGTCATGCTTCATATTCTAGAAGCGACATCCTCCGAGTTCGAACCATCACCAGGAATCGGAGTGGGGTTGGTGGCCAAAACCTTGGCGAACCAAAGAAAATAGGGGACGAGAGAAAAAAACAAGTTCGGAACGGAACCACGTCAGAACAGGGACAAAGAAGATAAGTTGAAACTTGTTTACACACACTGTGGGATGAGGAAGCATACAAAGGAGACTTGTTTTCAGATTATAGGTAATCTAGAATGGTGGGAGGACAATCATAAACTGGGACACCAATCGAATACCAGCAAAGGTGTAATCGTCGCCACAAACAATCCGGACACCAACACCAAACCGGGGGGATTCTCACAAGAACATGGATCTTGATATTGTATTGTATTGTATTGTATTGTATTGGCTATTGATATTGAGTTGTATTGAGAGATTGGATTGAATTGGGAATTATATATTGCCGATATGTTTTTCCGGTACATGTAAGGTGTCTATTTATACACTAATCCTAACAACTATATTTGTCTAACAACTATATTTCTAACAGCTATATCTTCTAACGACAATGTTCTAACCGCTATATTCTAACGGATCTATATGTTCTAACACTCCCCGTCAAATTAAACAGTGAGATCAACAATGTTTAACTTGCCAAGGATATTGTTGAAAATCCCTCCGTTGACTGACTTGTGAGAATATCTCCTTCCTGGAAATACTCTTTAGACTGATTGGTTTGGGACCCTATCGGAGCCACGGCAGCTCAGTTGTTGTTGTATGCTATCAGAGCTAGGGTGACTCTACTTTTGTTTGACCCTATCAGAGCTAGGGTGACTCTGATTTTGTTGGACCCTATTGGAGTTAGGGCGACTCTGCTTTTATTTGAGCCTATCAGAGCTAGGACGGTTCTGCTTGTTGTTGTTGTTGACACTCCCCCTCAAGTTGAGTGGTGAGATATTCAATGCTCAACTTGCACAACATTCAGTGTTGACGGAGTGACGTTTTTTTTTTCGTTGATACTTTTTTTTTCTTTTTCTTTTTTTTACACATCTTCCATTCATTCACTACATACTACCCCCACTTTTTCCGTCTCTTTTTTTTTTATCATTTGTTTTTCATCATTTGAGTACCACCCCACTATCATCATTTTCTTTTCTTTTCTTATTTATTATTATTATTTCTTTTCTTTCTCTTTTTCATGTTTTATTATTTCTTTTACTTTTACTTTTTATTTTTTTTAATGAGACGGACTTGATAAAATCATCGACTTAACTTCCATAGCCCAATTTAGGTGGTCCTTTTGAGATGGACTTGATGAAATTTCCTAGTTAATAATTATTCATACCCCGTTTTGGGTAGTTCTATAGAGAAGGACTTGATGGAATTGCCTATTAAATAATCATTCATAACCTGATTTGGGTGGTCCTATTGAAACAGACTTGATGGAATAACTGAATTAACGATATCCATAACCTATTTAAGTGGTCCTATAGAGATGGACTTGATGGAATCATCTATTTGAGTGTGAAGGTGAGAGGACCGCCTTCTCTGAAAATATTTGGGAAATTTTTCCTAAAAGCACTCAACAAATACCAATGTGTGAGATGGTCCTCCAGGATATGTGTGTTGTAGATATATATTCTAATTTTGTTCGTGTGTATGTTGTATACACATTGCGGAATCTGCACTTTGATTTTAAGGAAATGTATGCGTTGTGGGGATCTCAATAAAACTATACCTTGATGAGTTTTTCAAGATTCGTTCACTCATTGAATTATTTATTGTTGCCTCACATCACTATGTGTTAATTCAAATCGAAAGATATTATCACTTAAGTACATGTTCTCCTTTCGCTCAGGTTGTTGGATAATAAATCCCCTTAAAGCTATTTTTTGGATACAACCCAATTTGTGGTCAAAATCCTACCAAATATATTTATGTATATTTAGAGATCCATAAAATATACATCCCCTTTAAATTTATTTAGGTATATTTTTCTCCAACAGATTATATCCATAAAATATACATCTATATTTGATTCCTTATCAAATATATTTATTTATATTTATCTCTGACAAATTATATTCATAAATATACTTTTGTCCATATTGAATTAGGATTTTATACCTATAAATATATGTTAGTCCTAACTCATTCAATCATCTAGAAATCTATCAAACCCTGAGCGTCAAAATGCAATTCCAAGTCATTTGTTGCGAGTGCACGTAATTGGAGGGCTAGTTGTGTTAACTTTGGGCAACGACCGACATAAAAATTTAGCACCCTGGTCCGCCGAATTCGTTGTTAAAGCAGTCGAACTTACAACGACCCAACTTTGTTCTTTATTTTCCCTTTTCATTTATACATAGATTAAACCTAATATTCTTACACTAATATCTATCATTTTTAATTGCATGCAACTTCTACTCCTTTTTTAGAGGTACATGTTTAGGAATGCCTATAGAAACGCAAACTTGATTGCAAATACTTTTGCGGGAATTGATGCTTTGCAACTTATTAATCTTAAGTAATGCCCAAAGCTGTTGAATTCAATTTCCTCGTTAGAAAACTGAAATCAATGTGGAAAGTTGAAAACTTTGACATTATGGATTTGGGATACGGCTTTTTCAAAATCCCATTTCAAACTAAGATAGACCTGGACTATGTTCTAAGAAATGGTCATTGGTTTATTCACCAAAGTTTTATCACCATGAGGATGTGGGAACCTAAGTTCCAACTGGCCAAAGCCAAACTGAACGCAACTGCTATCTGGTTCAGAATTTCACTCTTACCTTCAGAATACTACGAACCAAGTTACTTGGAAAAAATTGGAAACCTATTGGGAACTCTATTGAAAATAGATTGTGCGACTATTAATGGGGAACATAGAAAATTCAGTTGTTTTTGCATTCAGGTAAACCTAACTCAACCTCTACCGCTTTTCCTAAATATCGACAATATACATTTGGATATTGTATATGAAGGATTGTCCTCCATCTGTTTATGTTGTGGTATGGTGGAACACCGAGAGAATATTTGTGATAAAAAAGGAACTCCTACAAGTCTAGAACCAAAGCAACCTAGGATAAACCACACAACAGAAGGGGAGGATTCGACCTTCATGCAAGAGGAAGGGAAGAATCAAACGCTCCTAGAGACGGCTAATCAGAACCGGAGCATGAACGGAAAGACTTCAGACGAAGAGGAGACGGAAGAGAACCGTGGATACAGTCCTTGGATGGTGGTCAGCTACCGGAGAAAAAATTAAAGCAACATCGGAACCCTAACTCTAGAACCACTACAGTAATCAGGAAATTTGCAGCTCTAGTCATTGGAAAATATGTTGCTCCCCGCAACGACTTTAATCCAATGAGAGCAGACAAACTAGGGAACACAAATAAGGAAGCAATCAAGCATGGAAAAACTGATTATGGACAGGGAAAAGAGGAAACTGTCAGTATAAAAGTAGGGCATGCTGAACAGGAGTGGATAAGAAAAGATAAAGGGGAAGCTGCCAGTGAAAAAATTGGGGTAGTTGTCGAACCGGAGGAAGCTGTCGAACCAGTGCAAGTTGTCGAACTGGTGCAAGTTGTCAAACTGATTCTTCTGGGACCAGACCAAACATCATCTACGCTGTGCAATAGACCGGTCCAGAACTTCTCCTCTGTAGTAAATCTGTTATTTGAACACGGTAGAGTTGACAACTCCTTCGCTGGGCTGACTGGGCCGAAATCAACTGCTGGGCTGACTGGGCTGGAATCCACTACTGGGCTGATTGGGCCGAATTCTACTGTTGGGCTGACTGGGCTGAAATCCACCGCTGGGCTGAAATCCTATTCTGGGTTGCCAATCACTACTATTGAAATAATTCGTACGAAAAGAATTGATGGGCCTACAAAAGTAATTAGGTCAATTTCTAAGGAAATGGGCCACGGTGATACTAAGGACATAACAATTTCTCACTTTGAGGAAGAAGAGTTGAATATAGAAGAAGAATCGACTCCTCATTTGGGGGTAGTGACTCGATCGCGGAAAGGAAAAGACGTCGATTGACTTCTCATGTATTAGATTCGTTGGTCATCCAATCTCAGGAAGGAATGCAGTAATTTTCTTCTCTCTTTGTTCATCTGTTCACCCAATTGTTTCCATGATTGGTACAATTAACATAAATTCTATGGATGCTAGGAATATGAGGGTTATTGTTAATTTCGCTTACGAACCTGCGAAGCTTAATATGAATATTTTCATTTGGAATTGTAGGGGCTAGGTAGTAATCTAACCATAAAATGTGTTAACGACTGTATTCGCAGATTCAAGTTGGAGCTGGTTATTCTTACTGAGACAATGCTCAGTGGAGAAAAACTTATTGTGCAAGCAAAAAAACTTAAATATGACCAATTTAAAGCAGTGGATGCTAGGGGCTGAGCGGGGGGGGGGGGGGGGGGGGGGATTCATCTGATGTGGAACTCAAATTATATGGATCTACAAATTTCAGGAACATCGGATCAGTAAATTCATGCGATCATTAAGGTGCCTTTGCCAAATTTTTCTTGGGTATTGTCTGTCATTTATGCAAATGTGGACTTTGCTGAAAGATTAATGCTCTGGCAGAACTTGAAAAAGGTAGCTGATACTATGAATTTGCTTTGGGTTGTTATGGGGGATTTTAATGACATTTCCAGCCATTTAGATAAGAAAGGGAAAAAAATTAAACCTGAATAAGGTTAATAATTTCAATAACATGTTGGATTATTGCTCCCTAGCAGACTTGGGGTTTTCTGGTTCGAGGTTTACTTGGGATAAGATGTGTAAAGGAGGTCATTATGTACAGCAAAGACTGGATAGAGTTGTGTACAATCCAGATTGGTTCATTAAATTTCTTGAAGCAAAAGTTGTTCACTTGCCTAGAACTAATTATGATCACTGCCCTATTCTTTTGTCCCTCTCGAGTAAAAACTTAGTGTCTTCTCAAAGACCTTTTAGACTAGTAACTATGTATCTAGACCACCCAGATTTTGGAAACTTGGTGAATCAGACTTGGTCGTATGCTTTGAACAATCATGAGTTTGCTACATCTATTGTCCCTCATAAGGTAATAGAGTGGAACAAGCACAAATTTGGAAACATTTTCATAAGAAAGAAAAAAAATTCGTGCTCAGCTTGAGGAAATTCAAAAGAACCTAGGCCAAAACTCCAATATGATCTTCATTGCGCGAGATTTCGTTTTAAAAAGAGATTTCATTGATATTTTGCAGAAATAATAAATTTTTGGGCTATGAAATGTAGAACGAAATGGATTTTTGATAGGGATATAAACACCAAATATTATCATGTCACCACCATCATTAGGAGAAATCAATCTAAAATTGGTAGGATTAAAGATAGGGAGGGGGTATTGGGTTTCGAATCATAATCTGATCAAATTTGAATTTCAAGAATTATTTTCTAAACTTTTTTCCTCAGAGAAAATCCAGGTTCCTCTTTTGTTCGACTGGTCGCTCAACCAGGTCAATGTTCTCTTGCCCCATATGCTAAGATCTCCGAAGCAAGTTTTCTCTATTAGGGAGGTTAAAAAGGCCCTTGACTCTCATAGCCCATTTAAAGCTCCGGGTCTGGATGGTTTGCACCCTATATTTTACAAAACAATGGGAGGTTGTGGAAAGTTCAATAGATAACACCATCTCCATCATTTTTCAGGGTAAACGGATTCCAAACGTTCTCAATGACACTATTATCTGTTTGATCCCAAAGTTTAACAACCCTATTTGGTTAGCCAATTCTGTCCTATCAATCTTTGCAACACGGTTTGTAAAATGATTTCCAAAGTGATAGTTAATAGGATGAGACCCTTCATGGAGCATCTTATATCTCCCTTTCAAGGGAGTATTATCCCTGGTAGAAGAGCAGTTGATAATGTCGTTATTCTTAGAGAAGGTCTGGAGTCTCTTAAGAATAAAAAAGGAAAATATGTGTTGATGGTTTTAAAACTGGATTTGGAAAAAGCTAACGACAGGCTTGAATGAGATTTTATTTATAAAAGCTTGGTTCATTTTAAACTTTCTGTCTCTTTGTCAAAATTTATCATGGGATGTGTCTCTTCTACCAATGTTTCGATTCTTATGAATAGGGGTAAATTGGTGAAATTCTCTCCATCTCGGGGCATTTGCCAGGGAGATCCTCTATCCCCTTATCTCTCCATCTTGTGCATGGAATACCTTAGCTCCCTCATTGAGGAGGAAATTACAAAGGTTATGTGGATCCCTTTAAAGTTACATAGGGGATCTATTGTTTTATCTCACCTTTTTGTTTGCGGATGATCTGATTTTTTTAGGCACTATATCAATTCAGAATTTTAAGACTATGAAAAGAACTCTGGGTAATTTCTGTTCTATTTCGGGCCAAAAGATTAATTTTGAAAAATCCCAAGTTGTTTTTTCAAAAAAATTGGATGATGCTTTAGCGTTGGATCTATCTAGAATGTTGAGTATTAAAAAAATGGAAAAACTGAATTCTTATTTGGGTTTCCCAATGAACTTGTCGAACAAAAGGGTAAGTTCTTTTAACTTCATTCTGGACAGAATCAGGAATAAACTTTCAGGTTGGAGGTCTAAATTGTTATGTATGGTCGACAGAAATGTCTTCATAAATTCAGTTATGGCCACTATTCCATCTTATATAATGCAATGCACGGTTCTTCCAATTGGAATTTGCAAGGGATTGGACAAGTTAAACAGAGATTTCTTGTGGGGATCTACAGAGGATAAAAGGAAGCTCCATGCTTTAAAGTGGAATTCAGTTCCGCTACCAAAAGAGTTTGGAAGTTTGAATATTCTTATTACCAAATAAAGAAATTTAGCTTTACTTGCAAATTTTGCATGGAGATGTCATAATAATACTAGCCCTTGGGCTAATATTCTGAAGTTCAAATATTTGAATCCAAATCGGCAACTCAACACAGGGAGATCCATAAGTTTGAAACTGTTGGTTTAGGGAAGTCAAACCGTTGAAAAAGGTATGGGTTGGGTCATTGGCGAGGGAAATAACATTAATGTTTGGTCTGACTCGTGGGCGGGACAAACTAAACTTAGATCGATAATTAGTGGCCCCCTGAATCGCAATGAGGAAAAGCTCTGTGTAAAATATTTAATGCGGGAATTGGAAGAGTGGGATTTCTATCGGATCTCCTTTCTTCTCCTTGATGGAGTCAAATAAAAAATTTGGGCAATTCCTAGAGGAACGAGGGTAATGCGAAATGAATGGGGAGGCTGGCTAAAAGGATTCAAAAGGCGTATTGGAATCACCAATAGTGTGGTGGTGAAACTGTGGGCTATAAGAGACGGCATAACCATGGCAACAAATTTGGGTTTATAGGATCTGCACGTCGAAGCAGACACCCAGGAAACAATTAACTTGATAATTGAGGATCCAGATACAGATAGACCACTAATGCCTCATTTTGGATTGCAACAAGCTTATTTTGAATTTTAACAAATTCAAAATCAGACACGTGTTCCGGGAAGCAAATGGGGTGGCGAATGATTTGGCTAAAGAATCTGTTAATCTGGATTAGCATTTTCATACCCTAACGAATCCTACCTCAAACATCTTGAAGCTCCTATGTTTGATAGTAAAGGGAAATCCATTACTAGAATAGTTAAAGACAATTAATTATTTTTGGTTTGTTGTAGTTTCTGATTTACCAAAACAAATACGAAAAAATGCAAAGACAACTCATGCACTGTTTTTTAATGCATAGAAAGGATTATATTAATATATATATATATATTAATTTGGCTAGAATGTATATAATTATGACAAGTAATATTTTTAATACATTTTCTCACTCCTAATGTTAAATTCATAACTTCTTGTTGGTCCATATCAAACATATAATTTTCATGCATATGTGGCATGTCATGTAACTCGCTTTAAAATTCTCCAAACATTGTCATTCATTCTCCACATAAGTTACAAAATTTCAATAATTATTCTCTCTTTCATAAGTGCATTTATTAATATTTTTATTCAAATACTAAACTTTATAATATTATATTTCATAAAAATTAAGTAAGTGCACATATTAAATTTGGTTATTAAGTTTTATTTATAAGACTAAATTATAATTAATTTTATGTATTACATATATATTTTCTAAATTAATATTTCCATGTCAAATATTATGTACCCAAATATAATTATGCATGCAATATAAATTTTAACACATATATTAAAAAAAATGTTAATATTATCAATATAGTTTCTTAATATTTTTTATATAGTTATGTAGAGCTTCATTTTTTGAAATAATTTCAACTTATTTCATATGTGAATTTATAATTTTTTATTACTTTTGTTTTGATTGAAACCCTAAAACTGATGATATTATACTTTATAAAAAATGTTAAGTGAATATATTAAAGTTTGTTATTAAAATGTATTGCTCAGGCCAAATTATAAGTAATTTTATGTGTTATCTTATTTTTATAAATTAATATAGCTTTATGTCTAATAGTATGTACTCTATTATATTTTTGTGAGACAATATAAAATTTAACACATGAAGAACAAATATTCATATTATCACTATATATTCTTAATATTTGTTTTATAGTTTTGTAGAGCTTTATTTTTACACTTGACTAATTTTATAAATTATATAAACATTGAATACAACTCACTATTATTATTCATAATGTAAACATAAATACTTTTAACATTATAACTATGTGTTTTAATTAGTAACATGTCAATAAATTATTAATATTTATTTTATTATCGTCTTATATAAATTTTACTTACTTTTATGAAAAATATACTTATTCTGCATATTTAATAATATAATTTGTATAATTGAATACAAGTCAATTATAATTATGCATGCAATTTAAAATTTAACACATTAATAAAAAATTACAATTATTAATATATTTTCTTAGTACTTTTTCTTTTATAGTTTTATCAAACTTTATATTTAAATATTTTTATATTTAACTTATTTCATGTATTAAAAAGTATTATTTGTATAATTTAATTGAACAAAAGTAAGTTACTATTAGCAAAAATAAATATATTTTAACTAATGCTTTTAACATTTTTTTTAACTATACGATAAGAATAGACTGTATAAAAATATCAAAATTAACTTAATTAAGTTAAAATTATTAATTAGTATCATATCAATAATTAACCATATTTATTTTTATTATTTAATTTTAAACTTTAAGTTATTTTAATAAAAACTATACTTAATCCTTATATTTGATTTTTTTAATCATATAGTAAAATTACAAATGCAATTATTATTAAAACAAATAACATATTTGCTAATATCTTCAACATTTTGTTAAATGAAATTCAAATATTAAAGTTAGATTTAAAATAGTAATTAGCATTATAGAAATGATTATTGATATTTATTTTAACTATCAACTTATGTACTTTTCAATTATTTTTATGAAAAAAATACAATTAATCTTTATGGTTTATACTATTCTGGGTATAATGAAAATATAAGTTACCATTAATAATATTTTTACTATTTTATTAAAATTTGTAAAATGCAATTTTTTACTCTTTATTATATAATAAGGATTTATAATATATTAAATAACTAAGATATGATCATTAAATTTTTATTAATATTTTTTATTTATATGTATATATATATTAGTAATTATATAATAAAGTAGACATCACGCGATCTAGAATTCTAGTAATATTATTAGTAATTCTAATTTGATGGGGTTTACAGACACCCGATAAATCTTTTAGGACATTAAGCTTAGTCACTCTCGGTGCGGGAAACAACGCATCACAAAACTGTCTTGTTGAGTTACTCTAACCCTAACCAATGATTCTACAACTGAGTTTGTTTCTCTATAAACATGTCCAAGTTTGAATCTCCTAAACTTTAGTAGAAAGTATTTGCAGTCCAACACAATGGGTAAAAATTTAAAATTATAAGACGAGTTATCTGATATAAGAGATTTTGTTGTTATTGCATCAGTTTTCACATGTATTGATTCCAAACTCATATCAAGAGCGAGTGAAAAATAATTGTGAATGACCCAAAATTCTGCAATTACGTTAGTCGTTATTTTCAAATTTCTAGATAACTCCAAAACAAAAAATAGATCGGACTACATATCTACCATAAAATGTATGATTCTTAAGGGGATCGAGAATCTATGATTCTACGTTAATGGGTCTGTCTTTATTTAAAACATAAAATAAGTCGGGTTTGGATCTCATTTGGTAATCTAAAAACACTACATATCTACCATTTATCGATGGTTAAGATTGTTTCTTGAATTTAGATTAGATATGCAATTAAACTAATTGCATATCTAAATTACATGATCAGATTGCCACCGTACAGATTTATAGATCGAAATTAGTGGTTTTAATTTTTTTTTTGTCTTAATTCTTATTTCAGAATTCAGATAGTTAAAACCGTAGGATCAAAATCGGATGGTTAAGAATCTATAATGGTTTATCAATTATATATGCAATGCTCCTTATCAATTGTTAAATAAAATTAATTGTAAAATAACTCTATTAAAACTTTCATAATGTATATTAGGCGAACATTATTTCGATCTACAAAATTATACCATAATAAATTATAATGAAAATTGCTTCGGTTTACATTGAAAAATTGGAATATTAATAAATTATATTGCATACTATCCTATTACAATAAATTTATGTCATTGTATATTTTGAATCTATGATTAGTAATTAAATTGAATATTATCATTTTTTAGTTTACATAATTGTTTAAAAGAAAGATTCTATTGGTTCATCTCGACTTAAACGAACTCCATTGAACAATTTATTTTATTTAGTATATTACTTATTTTATAATTAATTAAAATAAATAAGTTAATGTGTTAAAAAAAGATTAAATACCAAGGAACTACCTGAACTTTGGACGTTTTGCAACGAGCTACCCGAACTTTGAAAATTCAAAACGGGTTACCTCAACTTTGAAGAATGTGCAAATAGCCACCTATGTCCAATTTCTGACGAATTTCCGTCAACGGTTGACGGAAATTTGGACGGAGGTAGCTATTTGCACCTTTTTTCAAAGTTGAGGTAGTCCGTTTTGAATTTTCAAAGTTCGAGTAGCTCGTTGCAAAACGTCCAAAGTTCAGGTAGCTCATTGGTATTTAACCCTAAAAAAAAGAACAACTATTTTAGATTAACATTAATATTTTAGCGTCGAATTGATCCACTTTTATTTAATATGAAACTAGATTAAAAAGACCAAAATCATATTAATGGTTTTGATTTTGTTTATAAAAAACACACGGGAGAACCGAAAATTTAAATCCCAATCTTAAATACGAATCAAACTGCTTAGATCATAAATTGTTGACCCTATTTTTATTTTTGGTAAAATTGTTGCCCCTAGTTGATGAATATGTGTTTTGGATAACAAACGATGAATTTATTTACTAAATCTTCATTTAATTGGTGTTTTGGAATAAAAAATTGTCACCTTTCGTCGTTGTTGGTAGTAATTTCTTCATTTTCCTCGACAATAAATCCATTCATCATTGTCAAACTTCTAACTAAGTACGGCATTCCAAGGATTTCTCATAAGTTAGTTGAGCCGACATCTTGCATGACTCGATCCACCCCGCCTAATAAGGACAAATGCAGCCTGACTCAACTCCACGTTACTGGGTCCCGCCATCTCTCCTCGACCCTCGTGGTGCTATCCTATGCAAATCTGACTCAGTCAGCCTCAACATTACCCATTGAATGATCCCCACGTCATCCAAAAATATCTTGCTCTGGTGGAACGCCTCCATCGGAACACTGCCACTTGCATGTTGCGTTGCGTTCTCTGTGTCGTGTCGGTGTGTTGTAAATCATTTTCATTTTAGTATTTATCTTTTGCCGCATCGTCATCGTAAGTGAGGGATGTGGATTTGTTTATATTATCTGATCCACAGATGGACGACGGTAACATATATATACAAAGTTGGGTGGAGAACAAAGTTGATAATTTTCAGTTAAGGACTCCGAAGCTCCGAATTCTCAGGGAAGGACTCTCCGGACAACTATAAATACAACCAACAGTTTCAAACTCTTAAAACATCTCAAAATATTTTCTGAAAATTATCATTTTAAGGCTGTACTTTGATCAAGGATGACACTTCTCGTTCAGCAGATCCAAAATGGTAATATAATTCTATTTGGGAATCCATTAATTCTTCGATTTTTACAGAATTTTTGGGTTTGGTTCTATTTAAGGTTAGTTAGAGAGAATCAATTGGTTGTAATTTTTAAGAGTTTTGACAGAGTTGGAAGTGGAAAGCAAGGGGCTTCTTGCTACCGGAGATAAAGATATACAGTTGGTGTCAGATGAGGCTTTTATGCTGCCGGAGACCAACACTTTCGGACACAGCTTTAGGTTCAGTTTTTTCACAATCTATTTTTTATTCTCACAAATTAAGTAAGTAATTAACAAATAGGGGAAAAAATTGAAATAACTTATTATTAGGCAGTGTTGAACCTAAACTTTTTACCTGTTCATAAGAAGTGATTACGAATTGAACGAATCTTCTTTATTGACCCAAAGAAGAAGAAAATATTTGGAAGAAAATTGTAAACGGATTTACCGGACAGCAAAGCCGACTTAAGGCTTAAGCCGAGGCCGAATAAGAAATTTTAATGGGATATATAGTGAAGCCCAAATAAAAGGTTAGTAAATCAGTTCTAACCAGTTTCGGTTTAGAATCGGTACATAAAAAGTGGTAAATATACAATTTAGACAGTTTAAAATCGGTTTAAACCAATTCTTTTTTAAAAACAATAAATAAATCCAAAATATTCCAACTTGTCAATCTTTTATAATCAATCGAAAATTACATGAAATATTCATAAGTATATTTCAAATATTAACATGACCGATTACTAGTGTGTATAATCAATTCCAAACGTAGAAATGGAAAAATATTGAAACAACAAAAATAATTGATTTTTATTAAATTAAATATATAGATCTTAGAGAGAGTATTAAAAGTGCTACAGTACCGTATTTTTCATGATTAATCTGAATCACTTTATTTCATAATAAAGTGATTAATCTTTTTATAAACCAGTTTTAAGAAAAAATCGAATTGAATTTGGTCGGTAAGAAAACTCGCCGCCCAGTTTTTGCTGGACCAGTCCAACCTATGACCATTAATGCTGCGACGAAAAACTCATAACCATGGTTATAATCGTTATTTTTTTATATTGTTAATTGTACCATTATGTTGTGGTGCGATTATGGTGATGAATTTTCTATCTGTGGTGGTTATAATTATGGTATTTTAGTCATACCCATGGTTATTATATAAATATAATAATAATAATTTAACATTAATAAATACTAATAACATAAGTAGAATTTTCACTTTTAGATTTCACGAATCTATAATTTCAGAGCGAACTGTAATTGAATGATGTAAATGTTAACTGATATTAGTGTTAATTTTGAATGATGCTAATGTTGAATGATATTAATATTGAATATTTTTGTTGCTTATAACATAATTTAAGTATTTATTAAGATAACATTTATAATGTTCCATTACATTTCACATGATGGTAATAAATATGGGTATACGGTTAAACCGTAGTTAATAACTATGATTATGATATTGAAAATTATTCCCGTAATGGTTATAGTTATGTTATTGAATTTAAAAATATGGTATGATTATGGAATTTGACATACCCGCATCATACCTTAATCATTATCAACCTTAGCCCAACCTTATGAAAATACATCCCAATATTTTCCGTTGTGCACTTCACTCTTAATATTTTGAGATTTCAGATTCACCGATCCTCTGTTTTTAATCGATACAGAATTGATTAAGCTTATGTTCTGGTCACAAAAATGAACAGGGACTATCATGCCGAGAGTGAAAGGCAACTAGGGGTGGAGAACTTCTACAGAATCAATCACATTAACCAAACCTATGATTTCGTAAGAAACAGAGACTTTTTCTTGCTCTCCAAGACATTGTTTCTTCAAGCTCAATCTTTACATATAAAATTTACAGGTGAAAAGAATGAGAGAGGAGTATGGGAAACTGAATAGAGTGGAGATGAGCATTTGGGAGTGTTGTGAGCTTCTAAATGATGTGGTCGATGAGAGTGATCCCGACTTAGACGAGCCTCAAATCCAGCACCTTCTCCAGACTGCTGAAGCAATTCGAAGAGACTACCCCGACCAAGATTGGCTTCACCTCACTGCCCTCATCCACGGTACTTCAATACAAACATTTTAATCTTCCTCCTGTAACCAGGAAACCTTGACTTAGGAAGCAAGGAAAGGCGATACTAAGTGAATCGAATCGTGTTTTGGCTTCAGATTTGGGCAAAGTCTTGCTTCTTCCAAGCTTTGGGGAGCTTCCTCAATGGGCTGTTGTTGGTAAGCAAAAGAAATTTGTATACACCTTATTTCATTTTGAGTTTTTTTTTTACGATAACGATTCTTTAGGTGATACATACCCGGTTGGTTGTGCATTCGATGAATCAATCGTCCATCATAAGGTAACTTTGCTGAAAAGAGTTATAAGGAACTAAAACTACATCGAAGCTCAGTACACCAAATGATAGGTCCATAAAATTTCACTATTTTTCACAGTATTTCAAAGAGAACCCAGACTTCAACAATCCTGCACTCAACACCAAGCATGGAGTCTACTCGCCATGGTGTGGCCTCAACAACGTGATGATGTCTTGGGGTCACGACGATTACATGTATCTGGTAATTCTACTTTCATTTCTCAGTCAAAATCATCCTCCAACCTTAGATATTTATGTTGCTGTTTTATGGGAGATCAGGTGGCGAAGGAGAACAGAACAAGTCTGCCTTCTGCAGGTCTTTTCATCATTAGATACCATTCTTTCTATTGTAAGTGATGATGCTTAGAAATAAGAAATAATACATACTCAATCAACGGTAGTACTTGATCCTATACATTAGGGGTGAGCGAGAAGACCACGAAGACCGAGACCAAACCGAGACCGACCGAAACCAAACCAAAAAGACCGAACCATTTGTGGACCGAGACCAATGGTCTTGACTTATGGTCTTTTTTGGTCTTGGTCTTATTTCGGTCCTAGACCGTTAAGACCACGGGGACCATTGGAGACCATTACCTATTTTTTAGTGAATTTATTAGTAATGTCTTATTTCGATAGAATTAACTATAAAAGACGCTCGATTAAAAATATAATATATTTTAAATGAAAAAAGTTTAGATCAATAATAAATTATTATAAAATTAATAAATTATATTATATACTATCATGTTATAGTAATTTATATAATTATATATTATGATATTAAATTATATTGGATAATATAGTTATTTTGATTTTGAAATGATTTTTAAAAAGTCGGTCTAATCGGATGATTTCAATTTAGAATGAAATTATGTCAATTTTATGTCAATTGAATAAAATATTATTTTGATATATTACATATTTTATAAAGAAGTAATAAAATTAGTTTTTTATATTGTGTTTTTGTATAGCGATATACATACATAATAGAGATATACTATTGAAACGATGATTACATATATGCACGGTCACGATTTTTGCAATACGAGAAAAAAAAACTTACTATGTTTTTAAATCACAATGCATAACAATATTTATTTTATTTTACTCTAAAAAGTAACAAAAAAATATTGTTTATACAGAAAACATTGTTTACCCGTAGGAGGTTTTTTTATAAATAATTTCAGTTTTAAAAAGAACCTATATTTTCAAAATATTGTTTTCTTTACATTTAAACAAAATATTTAGAATATTTGTTTTAGGAAAAAGTGTAAAAGTCTAAAGGACTCGAGTGAATATTACAAGAAGTCTTACTTGTACATATATTTTGTTGATTAATTTAATTTTGTTTTATTTGATTAATATTTTTGGTAAAATATAAAAGTATATAAAAATTATGTCTAATGGTCCAAACGGTCCAATTGGTCTAGACCAAACCAAAACCGAAAAAACCAAGACCATATAAACGGTCCAAACGGTCTCGGTTTCGGTCTCAAGACCGAAATCAATTGACCGAAATTTTCGGTCTCGGTTCTAAGACCGAACCAGACCGAACCAGACCGGTTTTTGCTCACCCCTACTATACATCCTAATGTGAATAAACTCGATTTTTCAGCCTTGCATCGGTCTGGAAAGTACCGACATCTGATGAACGATGAGGACGTTGAGAACCTCAGATGGCTCGAGATCTTCAAGTAAATATATTATGAAAGTTGAGAAGAAAACAGCATCATTCATGTTTTATAACACTTTTTTATTTACCTTGTTTCTGTCTAGCAAATATGATCTCTACAGCAAGAGCAAAACTCGGGTCGATGTTGAAAAGGTCAAACCTTATTATCTTTCCCTCATTGAAAAGGTAGCCACAGTTGTAGTATATACTATTGCTTTAACCATTGTTTTTTACTGTTCATTCATCAATGGTGAATATATTGATTTTTTCTATTTCTCTTTGGTGTAGTATTTTCCCATGAAGCTCAAGTGGTGAGATGTTCATGACTGGAGAATGGGATGTCGAGGATGATATGTAAAATAGTATGGTTTGGTTTCTAATAAAGGTTTTGCAATGCTTCTCTTTAATTAATTCACCGCCTTTGTTAAAATAAGTGAGAAATTAGATGAAAGACTTAATCTACGTACTGTGTTCTATCTTGTAAGTGGTTTAAAATGATATGAATTTTGATATACTTGTTAGACTTTTCTAACAAAACTTCATTTTATTGAATTCTGTTAAATTAATGTGTAGTTTGCTGTTTGTTTTTATATTATTATTATATGTTGTTTTAAATAAAACGGTGAGTTTAGTGTTTTAGAAAATGCTAGAATAGTGAGTGAAGAAGAAAAAAACAGAACAGCATATGTGAAAAAATAAAAGACATAGAGTTATCGTGAGAGGTGAGGGAAAATGCGGTGCTGTAGCTCCTAGCTAAACTCATCGAAGAAGAAACTCCATATTTTGTGAAATGAAAGTATGTATTTTGTTAGTGTTTGCTATTATGGTTGTTCTTATGTTAGATTAGTCTCTCTCAAACCAACAAATTCAAACCAACAAATTGGTATCAGAGTTTGGTGGATTGAGTAGATTGGGCGAGCTAGGGTTCCGATGAAAAGAGGACAACCGAGCAAAATCAAAGCAATCAACGACGAAACGAATCGTCTATGGCTGGGTCAGGTGAATAAGGTGTATCGCAACTCTCAATTCCTATATCTAATGGTGAAAACTATGACTATTGGAGTTTAAAGGTCAAGACTATATTTAGGTATCAAGATTTGTGGGATATAGTTGAGTTTGGATTTGAGGAGCCTGATTCTATAGCTACATTGAGTGAGATTGAAAATGAGTTGAAAGATACTCGAAAGAGAGATGCTAAAGCTCTAGCGTTTATTCAACAAGTTATGACAGATAAATTGTTTCCGAGAATCATGAGGTGTAATACGGAAAATGAAGCTTGGATTGTTTTGCAAGAAGAGTTTCAAGGGAGTCTAAAAGTTTGAGCCATCAAACTTCAAACCTTGCGAGCCGAGTTAGAAAATATGAAAATGAAGGAAGGTGAAAGTTTGACAGAGTATTTCACGTGGGTTACCGAAGTTGCTAGTCAAATGAGTTTGTATGGAGAAGAAGTAAAAAGACAAAAGACTTGTTAAGAAAATTTTAATTAGCTTGACCGAGAAGAATGATACAATCGTGTCCGTTGTTGAAGAAACGGAAGATTTGGCAACACTAACCGTCCACGAGTTAATGGCATATTTGCAATCACATTAGCAAAGGGTGTTAAGACACTCTAACAAATCAATCAAGAGTGTCTTACAATCAAAACTCAACTTGGGCAATAAGTCGAGAGAGTAATCATTTCAAAAGCACCGCAAAGTTGATTATTTGAGATGCGGAAGATTTAGTAGAGGAAGAGGCCAAAGAGGTCGAGGGAGAGGAAATTTTGATAGAAGTTATAATGCAGAAAATTCGGGAAAAACTTGCCATATTTGCAAACGGAGTAGACATCTTGAGAAAAATTATTGGTTCAAGGGGAAGCCGCAATGTTTTAATTGCAAGAAGTTTGGGCATGTTCAAAAAGATTGTAGGTCTAAGAATGAACAAGTGAATGTCTCCGAAGAGAAGGAAAATGATCATGACTATAGAGTGTTTTATGCCGGTTGTCAAGTTGCGACCGAAAAGAAAGATGAAGTGTGGTTACTTGATAGTGGTTGTAGCAATCACATGACTAGTGATAAAAACATCTTCACGAAGATAGAAGAGAAGGTGAATGCAAAAGTGAAGATGGGGAATGGTGCGCTTGTAGAAGTGGTCGAAAAATGTACGGTTCCTATCCAAACAATGAAGGGAATAAACTTCATTAATGATGTGTTGCTTGTCCCCGAGCTAGATCAAATTTTATTGAGTGTTGGTCAACTTGTGGAGAAAGGATATGGTGTATATTTTTAAAATGATGGGTGCACCATTTATGATAAGAAGAATGGAAATAACAAGTTGATGATCAGGATAAAAATGATGAGAAGTAGAAGTTTTCCATTGAGTTTTAATTATGGGGGAGATGTTGCTTTGAAGGCATGTGTTAGTGACGAGTCATGACTTTGACACAAAAGACTTGGACACTTGTATTTTAATGGGATGAAGTTATTGAGAGAGAAGAATATGGTGTATGGATTGCCGAGAATTGAACAGAAAAGTGGTGTATGTGAAGGGTGTGCCATGGGGAAGCACCACCAAGAAGCTTTTCCGAAAGGAGGAGCATGGAGGGAAAAACGACCACTAGAGCTTTCCTGGAGCCTCCCGTTGATGAGGTCGTCTACCTGGTCCAAGGTGCAATTCTTTGGCGAAGTCCCATTCGGCAAGGGACCAGACAGATTGGTGGAGTAAGTAGCCCCCGACGGTTCGGTGGATGCCGGGGGTAGGGACTGGTGTCCCGATGTCATCTCCTGATCCTCCTGGGGAGCTGTGGTGCCAGAATTCATAGTTTCAATCGGTACGGGCCCCGTGGCAGTGGGGCGAGTGTTTCCTTGGGGAGCAGGGGCTTGTCGGCGAGCCTGTCCTAGGATGGCCTCCAGCAATGATATCATCTCCGGGGTTAACTGGATGTTTTCCCCAGCGATGTGGACGGTTTGCGGTGCTGGAGTCTCGGTATGGTTGGGAGCAGGAGTCGGTCTGGAATTACCGACATGTTCTGGGGCCGTCCTCAGGGGGACGACATTGAGTGTTGCCTGGCTGGCAGGTTCTTGATTGAGCGGCGAAGCGGCGGCGGAATCAGAGCTGTCCGAGGGTTGCTCGTGAGTCTGGTTCCGGCGGTTGTTTTGCGATCGAGTTCTCATGGCTGTATTACTCGATTCCCACAGACGGCGCCAAATGTTGGATCGTGAATTGCTGATTGCTGATCTAGCAGTGAATTGATTGCCAGATGATGGTGGAATAGTGCTCTCGCCTTAGCTCCGGTAAACCTGCAGATAGGGGATCACAACAGAGGGGGTGTCTCTGGGTCCCTCTCCGATGCTTAAATGAGTATAGGTGTGTGTATAGCTCAAAACGTAATGAATGTATGTAAAGCAAAAGTATTTATAGAGTAGGAGAGACCAAACCGTATAAGGTAACCGTATATCTTTGTGAATATTGTGCTGTTGACGATTTGGATAGTAGATATTGCAGTTACGACAATATATTGCAGTTACCATATCTAATCCTTAGTGAATATGTGCCTGAGATATGCGGGATATCGTGACCACTTCCTTATTAACGGTTGGTGGGACCAGAGGAGAGAGACAAGACTCTCTTCGGGGCGAGCACTCTCATGACGAGCAGTAGGAGATCGCGACTTTATGAAGAATGGCGACCAGCTATGGAGCCTTTGGCGTCCATATCAACCTGGGCTCGATCTTGGGCCACTCTATGGTGGGCCAGATTGACTTTGATATAGGTCGGTCCAGTTCGAATAACTTGGGTTTACCCCCTCCATAGTTATTGGGTTTTCGAGACATTTTTCTTATTGGTCTGTCACTATCAATACTCATCACAATGTTTGAATGGATATTGTACTAGTATATGAATGCATGCATAATAAGTATAATGTTTGACTTATTACAAATTTATATATAATGAAGTTATTTAATTACAAAAAGACATAAATACTGTTATATTCATTTTTAATATAAATATGTTTTACCTATGTCTTAAAAAAAACTGATAAACTAACAAAAAAAATAATGGAATTACTAAACAAATGAAATATATTGAAGTTCAAAATAATTGAAAAAAGAGTAAAATACGTTGTTTTGTTCCTTAATGTTTGAGCACCATTTTTCTAAAATTTTAGTTTTGAAAACTGTCATCTGAATATAATATCTTCCTAAAATTGTAAAAATAATAGAATATTTGTAAGGATGTCACAGTTCAATTCTTTCAAACTTTTTTATATATTAATATTGACTTTTGATTCGGTTAAACTTCAACTTTGACGGGGCGTTTTTTTCACGGAATTCGGAATAAGGAATACGGAATAGGGAATAGGAATTGGGAATAAGGAATAGAAGTTAAGAATATGAATTTGTTTCTTTGGTTGAATAGAATGGAATGGAATAAGGAATTCTGTTGTTTATTTGATGGAATTGTATACGGAAAAGGAATGAAATGTGGTAAAATGACATATTTGCCTCTATTTGTATATGTATAGTATATAATAAAAATAATTTGTATTAATTAATTGTAAAACTTACAAATATTAAAAACATTTATTTAAATAATAAAAAAAATTAAAAAAACGATTTTTTTTATTTTTTATTTTTAAAGACCAATTTATTAAATTTTTTTAAAAAAATAAAAAATGTAAATTGTCATGCAAAATAATATTTCTTCAACAATCAATTGATTACATAATTTGCAATAGTTATTCCATCAAACAGCATCAGATCTTAGCTGCAGTGTCCATAATTTCATCAAATCACAAATTATCTTACTCATCAGAGAAGGAATCAGGAATCAATACATTGTGAATGAGTTCTCAATACAAAATGACAAATGTCAAAATGACAAATGAGTCCTCAATATCTTACTGACAAATTCAGACACGTTGAGAGTCCTCAATACAAAATGAGGTAAGGAATCAGGAAACCTACCTAGTGAAAGTGGTGGAGTAATCTTGACAATGTTGCTATTAATTTCATCAACAACATATAGTTCACCATCATCAGAGTGTAGGGAAGTACACCGATCTCATTCCTTTCCACGGTTGTTTCAACTAAATAACCATTCTCAAACTGAACAACATTTTCACCTGTATTATTAACACCCTATATATCAGATTTCCTCCCATACAAACAATAATATATATCTTCTAAGTAGATTCTTCCAACAGAGGCGGTTTTTGAGACTGGACTTGTCCATTTGAAAAGAGAAGACAATTGTCTCATCAACATCCCTGACCACACATACAATCAATTGAAGAAAATTAGCAGCAATCGAAAATCATATACGAAATCCATCAGCAACTCAAGTTCTCATCGTAAGAAAACTGGTCTGACATCTTAAACTTCCCAATCCACCATTTCAATAGAACAAATCAAAGAACTAAATGAGAGCAGTAAGTGACTTAACCAATCCTCAATTGATTGAGTAACTAAGCAGCACGAATTAAGTCGTAACACAACTAGGCTACCGAATCTCATAACCATTAGAGGCGGTGTAGACTGAAAATGAAGCAAAATGGTTCTCTAGTACCCGCAGCAGCAAAATTGGTTCAAATGACCAATACCATGATCAAGAAAGCTTACATGTCGGATAAAATCAACCAGTGGCATAGCTCAGCAGGTGAGACCATTTCTAGGTGCGGGAGCAACACATCAGCAACAACACGCTTCAGAGGAAACAACAGGTATCTAGAAGCTGCATCAAACATTTCCTCTGCCTAAATTAACATAGAGATCTAAGTGAGTGAGTGCTTAAGACAAGATGTGATAGGTTTAGAGACGATATTCATTGAGACTGATACAAGCTGAGCTGGTAAATAACATCTGATATTAATCGAACATGCAGTATTTAGTTAAGGAATTGTGGGTCATCGTTTTTCTTTTGTCAAGTGTTTATTGATTGGAATACACACCTGATCGGGATCTAACTCCTTCAATCCATCTGCGTACCTGAAAGAACAATTCGAATTCAGTCAAATCGTTGAAAAATAGTAACTGGAATGTGAAAATCAAGTGACTACTGACATATACTCCACCATCTTCTCAAACGTCCCTCGGCTCAAATCATGTTCTTCAAGGCATGGAAGTCTATCTGAAAAAATTAAATCGTCTTCTTGATTGAAATCCTTGATACGGGATAATCTAGCTTTGAAGTACTCCGACCTTGAGGCTAGAACCACCTGGTGACAACGGAATACCTTCTTATCTACCATAATGCATAGATCTGCAAAATCATGGATCCACAATGCACCAACACGAGCAACTAGATCCATGGATGAATTAGTAAGAGAGAGTTGAAGAACACGAGCCATGGATTCAGGAAGGCGGTCTTCTTCAGGAAGAGAAGCTTCAATTTGGGACGAGTGGAATTGAAGACAGACGCAGAGCATCAATCGAAGAAGACTTCCAGAGGGCACGCTCGGCATTTCTTCAAACAGACGAGGGCAGAATCGTCATTTGGAGTCCATTTCCAGATTCCATGCGGTCCGGGCTTACGGAATCCGAGGTTTGGACCCGGAATCCCTAAGCCCAGACCGCATGGAATACATATGCCATGGATTGGCCATTCCATGAGAAGAACATGGGCTTACGGAATCCGTAAGCCCAATTCCATAGCCAATCCATGAGAAGAACGGGCTGTGAATCTTTCGCTGTCGCTCCAACAGTGCAGTTTATAAGTACATATCTGATGGTGGGATCTGTTAGGATGAGGATCGGATCTGTCAACACGAAAGCAGCCTACTCACCTATCCTGTACACTTGATTCATCTCTTTTTCTTTGAAGTCGGGTCAAATAGAAGAAAATGTATACAGCTAGCTCTCCATAAACGAACCGATGAATTAATTGCTCATTTCCAATATTTTTTCCATGGTCAACAATTGAGGCAAGTACCCGTAAATATTAGGACTCTCTCAGTCTATGTCCACTGTACATTGTTTACAAATATCACCAACAAACATCTTCAATTCCAAGGAAGCATCAGCAATATAGCAGCAGAATGTCTAGCATTCGACCAATAATCTCTTTCTTGGCAGCTCTCATGATCTTAACGCTGATCGCTTCTCCAGTCTCACTTGCTGATGCAGCGAGACATAATGGGAGAGGTAAACGCAGAATAATTAGTTGTTCCTTCAATTCATTTAGTTAAAGTTGGTTTCTTTGATTTGTTAGAGTTACTGCAACCAAGTCCTATTTGCCCTGCTTGTGTCTGCTGCTCGCCACCGCCACCAGGCAAATGCTGTCCGTGTTGCTCGACGCCGGTTAACGAGTCTGAAAGCATTCCATGACCACGCAAATTCACCGCAACGCAAGGAATCTTCTATTGTAATATTAATAAAACAAAAAACTTAATAAACATATCTATATATATAAAGAATAAGATTATATATGGAAGGAACATTGATAATGGACTTTCAGTTTGATAATTTAACATCTGAATAAATTTGCACATTTACTTTACTTGATTTACCTTCTTTATTGCCAATACGCAAGTTCTATCCGAATCGGAATCAGTTCAGGTTAGTTGTGAAAGAAAAAACCGACAAGTCAAAACCCCCGGTCAAACCTAGACCGGAATGAAAAAATTGGATCAAAATGATACAGTTCGATGTATTTTTAGATTTTTTTACTGTAGTTCTAATTACGTAAATATTATTCAATTGCATTGTCGTGTTGTTTAATGTAATTTTGAATATTTATTTTGAGTTTAAATATGCATTTTTCGGTTTAAAAAAAAATGGTCCAAAATTCGTAATATGAATGATCCACTTATTTTTTGTTGTACGGAATTTTTATCGGATATTTTTATGAAAAAAATTCAATCCAAACTTTAAGTACCCAACCAAATTAGTAAAACTAACTATTCTCCGATCAAACTAAATTCATGTTTACAAATCTACATATTTATAGTCCTCACATATTATATATTCCTATATATTAACTAAATATAGTATCTCCTAATTTTCAATATTTTAAAGATAACAAATTGGACTACAACTTTATTACAAAAGTTCAACTTGCAAAGCTTTATTGTGCTTGAAAATGGAGTGGAAGAGTTTGCATTTTACTTTAAATTTTCAATACAATTTTCCGTAAAAAATTTACTAAAACTATAACCACATTTATTGTTTACGGATCACGAAAACGAGTCTTAAGTAATGAAATTAGTAATCACACAGATCACATCAATTAGAATATATATAGCAAGTCCTGACTCTATATTCTATATATTCACTAATCATATTGTATCCCTAAAATATGATTAGTAAGTTGCTGAAACCAACCTAGTAAGTGATGATATTGTATCCCTAAAAACACATACCGTGACAATCCAGACGCAAGAGACTTGCCAAAATAACATTAAGACTACCTTTTATGAAAACGGAATTATCAAAATTTAAGGTCAAATTGAGATTATAGACTTATTAAAATTAAGAATAAATCAGAGTGGTTCCGAACTTATGAAAAATCGTAACTAAATCGGAACAAATGTTCTTTTATTAACATTTTGAAACGAGGTGTAAACTTTATATATTTATTGGGGCAGTCATAAAGTTTATATGTATAGAATATACTATTCCACATATATATTTTGTTATAATTACTAAATGTATACATTTCGATATTGTTTCCACCAACCAACGAGTTTAGGACTAATCCTACATATAACTTTCACTGTTTACATATATTAGCAGGTCTAAATCTAAGGTTAGTAATGACAAATATTTGAACTTTATTTTTTTTTACACTTTAATTAGAATTGGGGCAAAAATCTACATCTATTTGTTTTTTCGTTAACTCTATACAGAAAATGATGTAATAATAAGTATTTGATCCAAACGGTAAAAACAAATCTTATTTAAAAAATATAAAATAAGGAAAATTTAGAAAGTTAAAAGGTTATGAGTTTTTAATATACTATTTTTGTAAAAAAATATGGAATAAAAACACTTTTTAAATATTTCATTTTAACTAAAAATAATAAATTTACCCTCTCAATTTACACATTTTTATGTATTTGTTTTTAAATAATGTAGTTTATTTTTATAGTTTAGACCAATTATGTGTTGACACGTTATTTTCCGTTATAGATTTAACAACAGAAAAATAAAGATAATCCGAACTTTGTGAATGTATGGGTAGCAAAATTTAAAAATAAAAATAAAATTTTGGATAGATTTTCACAAAACAATCAACATTGAGATATATTTTTGTTTGTTAACCTCAGAATCTATTGTGATGGTCGCCAATCTTTCCAAGTTATTGGCCATAGAAATACGTCTTGGGCTGTGAAAGGGAGTTCTACATCTACTCTGTTGAGTTAATTATGTGAATTTATTTAACTTCGCCGTAATTGATGAATAGCATCCAAATTCAATCGTTCTTAAACCATATTTGCAATAGGTCGGGTCAACAAACTAATATAATTCGATTTTAATCTCTCTTTTCTTTGAAGCCAAGTCAAATGCAAATAATAAATTATTTACTATTGTTCAACTGAGAAATTAATTCCAAGTTATGTCAAAAATGGAGGCAAAGATATGCATGGAAATATGGAATAGTTCATGTTTACACGGGTCTCTCTCTCTCTCATGGTCTATATATAAACAATGCCCACAGTACGTTGTTTACAAATATCACCAACAAACATCTTCAATTCCAAGGAGAAGCATCAACAATTAAGCAGTAGAATGTCTAGCATTCGACCAATCTCGTTCTTGGCAGCTCTCATGATCTTAGCGTTGATCGTTTCTCCAGTCCCACTTGCTGATGCAGCGAGACATAATGGGAGAGGTAGTTAATAACTGAAAATCTTGTTCTTCATGATTTTTTTCTCACTGTTAAAGAAGATCAATTTTGTTTACTGTTCATCTCGTAGCTTTACTGCAAGGCGGTCCTATTTGCCCTGCCTGTGTCTGCTGCTCACCACCACCGGAGGGTGAATGCTGTCCATGTTGCTCGACGCCGACGCCTGTCGCTCCATGACCATCCAACGATCCATCCATTGCATGCAAGCCCAAGGGGATGGGCTCTATAGTCGATATATAAATAAAACAGTTCGTAATGAACAATAAATAAGAATGTGGAAGGAAGTACACACATGATGTACTTTCAATTGCCTCCAATACCATCACTTAATAAATTGAAACTTTATTTTCTTTATTTTTCTAATAAGATTTTGTTGGAATATATTATACATGCAATCGTTTAGGGCACAACATAAATACATATTTAAGTTACCTCATTAAACGATCGTCTTAGTGGAAGTGGAAGCGGATCTGTCTGAGGTTGGGAACGGTCTGCCAGACGGGAGGGTACGCCACCGATTAACGGGTAGTGACCTAGGTTTCCACAGTTACTTACCTCAGTTTAAACTATAAGGCGACAGAGTTTCTCAGCTCTGGGCAAGAGACTGACATGATCAGGTTTTCCAATCTTGAGCATCCTTATACATAGAGTGAATGGTTTGGATCAAAATGCAATACCGAGCTTATTAAAATGGGTCCCCAATCCCAAAAAGGCAAAAACTACCAGAATTCAAAGAATCACTAGTGCAACATTCTTTAAGAGATAAGTCAGTTATTTCTTGAAAGTCAAGTCAGTGAAATGATAATGCAATATGCATAGCTTACATAGTATACTAGAAAATTTTAGTTAGCAGTTTCATCAACACCAGTCACCACAACCCTAAGAAATAAAGATACTGAAACAATAACAGATAAAAGATGAGTGGTGTTTAGAAAATATTATACTTAGATATAAATATAAATTATAGATTCGATATTATTATTTTTTTTGAAATTTTTTAATTGATTCGTCAGCTAAGATTTGTATTTTATAAAAGTTAAATAGTAAAATTAAAACTTCCTTAAACTTTTTCACAATAAATCGTTATCCCTATGAAAGAAAAGACTCTACATTGCACCTCAAAACCACACTAATGTATAATCCAACTTTCTATGAGATGGTGCTAACATCACCATTGTGTTAGGGTTGATCAGTTGCTATCAAGGAGAAAGTTTGGGATGATTTTATTACTTCCCCAAGCAAAATCTCAAGCGTCTCCTCTACTGTGCTTCTATTTATGAATAGGGCTTACATAAAAATAGGATGAATGTAATTATAATAAACTATAAAACTGTCATGCACAAGTGCAGAACATAAAAAAATATTTGAGTTATCGTTTTATAAATATAGTTTCATATATAAAATTTAAATTATTACATTAATTAACAAAAATAAATTAAATCAAATAACTTTTTAATTATACTATTATATTGATAAGATTAACTCAACTTACAAAATAATTATTTTTTTATTAATATAATATTATTCAATTTACTTTTTTGTATACCGTTTATTATTTATAGTAAATTCATTACATATATGTTAAATTCAATTATTAATATCACTATAAAAAAGTTATTTATAAACATTTTATTTAGTAATAGTTAATTGTTTCTTATTATTTATTTTTTTTAGTTACAACTTTGTGAAAATTATGTACACAAACATAACTTAACAAATTATATATATGCATATACACTATTTAGAATACTATTAGTTTTATTTTTTTAAATAGCAATACTAAATAATTATTTTACAAAATCTTATTAAAAGTATCATTTTAATTTAATTTTATAATTATAAATACATAAATGAAATCTAACATGTGTATTTATAGACTTAATTTTTTAAAAAAATATTATTGTATTATAATTTTCTTTTCAAAACAAAATTCTCAATAAACATGATTGCGTACACATTAAAATATTTTGTTTAAAATTTGATTTATTTTTACCTATTTTTGTTTTAAATTTAAAATCAAATAAATAGATATATATTTTAATTTTGGCGAACAAAATATACATTTAATATCTATTTAGTTCAATTTTTAATTAACTTAGTTACTATTGTTTATCATTTTTTGCATTATAAATATTAGGGTTAATTAACTGAAACGTTACACATGTTTGCGCAAGTGACTAATAGGTTATAACTTGTGCAGGATGGTTACACATGTTTTAGCATGTGACTAATTGGTTATTTTTACTGTTCATCGTTAAAAATCACCGTTAAGTCAGTATTTGGATACATAAAATGACCAAATTACCCTTACCTTCATTAATTAAGTACCGTCAAAAGAAGAAGAAGATGAAGACCCCTTATTCATTAATTTTGAGTTTTCTCTCTGCGGTTTCATCGTTTGTGGCTTCTGGGTACCGATTCTGGGTACCGATTCTAGAGAGGCGAATCGTTGAGAAGCTTCCTTTTTCGCCGAATTTGAGACGAATCTCGCCGATTCTGCAGTTCCGTTCATAATCTTCTACCCAATTTTTCCTTCGATTTTGAAAACCCCCTAATTTTGGTAAGAGAAGCACCGAATCGAAGATTTTGATGACAAGAACATGTATTCCGTACTAAACAAGTCGTTGTATTTGAATTTGTTGATGCATATTTTGTTGAAATGGAAGCAAGAATATGTATTCTGATTGATGCTCTTCATAACCTGGGTTTGAGTTCTTCAGAACCCGGGTTTGAGTTCTTCAGATCCTGATATTTAAGAATTCATTCTAACGTGAAATTTGATTAAATGGTTACATATGTTATCCTAGAATATGATTAAATGGTTACATATGTTCTTTGTAATGTGATTAAATGGTTACATATGTTATCCTAGAAGGTGATTAAATGGTTATGTATGTTCCTTGTAATGTGATTAAATGGTTACATATGTTTTCTTAAAATGTGATTAATACATTAAAATTGAGCATTGTTACAAGGTTAAAAAAGAGTAGTGATGATCCCTGAAAAACTAAACTCAAATTTTCAATTATCCCAAATTGAAAAAGAGTAGTGTTGAAGCAAGTGACTCATGTTGTAACTTTCACATGCAAATTGCTCTCCAATCCAACTTAAGTTCCGTGAGAACAAATAAAAGTTCCACGACATGAATTTGTGCGGAAAAAATTGCAGCAACCTTAAGAAATCAATTCTGTAACTTCATATACACAAACATTTGAACAAAGTTCTCATTTCATAATCTGCTCCAAAAAAACAAAATACACCACCACAAATGATCAATAGAGTACTCTTAGACATGTTTTTGTTAAACAGCTCGTAAAATCACTTAGACAGCTCTTCTTCCCAATCCCTGCGGTGGAGCTACCTTATCATTCGTTCCCTTAGAAGTGCCCTATTGAGAGGGTTTCGTGGGGTTGGTGTCCTTGGATTCTTGATCTTGTATATCATTATCAAATTGATAGGGAAGAGCATCAATTTTAGCTATTTGGTCATTCGATTAAAATCGATGTGGAAACATTCCGGTGAGATGGATTACATCCTCCTTGGTCAAGGTTTCTATTTGCTAAATTTCAATAACGAAGAGGATTTTGACCGTGTCCTTTAGAACGGTCCATAGTTTATCAATAAGCAATTTCTTTCTCTACGGTTATGGGAACCCAAATTCAATCCAGAAAGAGCTAATCTCTCCATTGTTGCTTTATGGATAAGATTGTCAAACCTCCCAATGTAATTCTATGACCTAACAATTCTTCGGGGTGGGGGTGGGGGTAACACAATCGGTCATCTATTAAGAATTGACAACTTCACGTAAAATGCGGAACGTGGGAGATATTCTCGGTTATGCATTCAATTTGATATTTGGAAACCTCTTCCATCGCTAATAAATATTGGAGACTATACCCATAGAATTTCCTACGAGGAAATTAATTCAATTTGCTTGAGTTGTGGAATTATTGATCATTCTAAGGAGAATTGCCTTCTCGAACAAAAATATGTTCAGGTAGAGGAAGAAGGGAGCTCACCCAAGGAGGATTCAATCGAGTCGAACCAGGTATGGGACACAGCTGCTGGTGATGCCCAACAGGACGAGGAACCAAAGGAGGAAGGAAGAGGTCACTGGATGCTTGTCGATCACAGAAGAAAATGAAAATCGACTGACCACTGCCTCACCTCGCCGATAACGACTAGCTCAACCTCCACAACCAACAGACAAGCTGCTGTTACTAATGCTCTGGAACCTAATGGGAAGAAGAAAGTGACTGATTTGAGAAGCAACGGGAAGGAATTAAGGGAAGCCTACAAATCGTTTTTTGTTGGAAACAAACCGAACTAGAGCTCCTCTCAACTGTCCTGGTCGGATTGATTCTCCAATATGCAAGGCAGGCCATACCGAAAATTGAATCAGCTGGGCTGGAAAGAAACTTCGGCGGGTGGTCCTCCATGTGGGTTTGTCTCAGCTTGAGTTGAGAAGACAATGGGTCAACCCAAAGCAAATCGTGAGGTTGATGCTGTTTGTTGGCTCAATAAATTGATGACAATTGCAGAAGATTTGAAAACCACTGACACCACATTGAAGAATACATTTATTAGTCTTATTTATTTTCCTAATGTGAACAAATAATTTGAGTACTTCTGTGAATTGTTCACAGGCCAGGGACACAGGTGAAAAGAGTTCGGATTTGGAAATAATTTCACCAAAATGGGAAAGACTCAAGAAGACGGTAACCAAAGGCAACTCTAACAATCAAATTCATACTGAGGATGATGCTAATTTAATCATATGGGGTCCCCAGGTAACAATCCAAACGCCCTTAATATATTTCAAAGGTTGGATCTATTAAATCGGGACCATAGAAAAAAACCGGGAAGCAGAGGAAAACTGATAGAAATAATAGAGGAAGAGTCCAAGGATCGCCGTACGCGAGATTTCACCTGGAAGTGGAACAAAGATGACCAATCAGCATGCCTAATATCGCAGTGGCACCTACTAAGCAAGATAGCCAAAATTCTCTAACTCAAGGAAGTGACCACCAATGTGAGTTATCTAACAAGAGTTTAGATGTTAGTAGTTATATGTAATTGGATTGCTCGTATTTTTTGCGGATTAATTATGAATCAGAAACAACTATCAAGTAATATGGTTCCCGAAAAAGCACACATGAGATCCATAGTGTGGAACGTTAGAGGCTTTGGTAATCATGTGGCAGTCAAGTCGGTTAAGCATCTAATCCATACGCACAAGCCTACAGTGTTGATCCTAATTGACACTAGGCTTAGTGATCAAAGGATGGTTGAGCAAGCAGATAAATTACCTTTCAACAAGTTTCTTGGAGTGGAATCCCACGGGTTTCAAGGGAGGAATTCTTGTTCTATGGAATGATGTTGAGACTGATATTACGGAGATGGCTTCTACCGAGTAGGAATTACACCTCAAAATCCATGTTATCCCTTCAAATCTTTCATGATACATGTCTGCAATCTATGCTAACCCCAAATTAAATGAAAGATTACTGTTGTGGGATAATATTAAGTCGGTTGCCTCTACTATTTATAGTCATTGGCTAGTTGTAGGTGACTTTAATGATGTCGCGAATAAATGTGAAAAATTGAGAGGGGAATAGTATTTGCATGAATATGGTGTCTCTTTTTAATGACATGATTAGTGATTGTAATCTGATCAACCTTGGGTTTAGAGGACCTACGTTTACTTGGGTAAATATGTGAAACTCTGATAGATTAATCCAATAGAGACTTGATAGGATGCTTGGTAACTTGGATTGGAGATATTGTTTTCCTAATGGGCCTGTCATCCACCTTACGAGAACACATTCAGATCATTGTCCACTTCTCCTTAAAAGTGGAGGGGAAAGTAAGAATATAAACTTTATACCTTTTAGGATAGAACCCATGTGGATGGACTACCCCGGGGTTGAAATCCTTGTCAAGAACACTTGAAATGTGTGTAGCAATAGGATTACCCCTGCCATTAACATTTTCCATGAAAAAGCCAGATCTTGGAATAGAGAAGTTTTTGGTAACATTTCTTTTTTAAAAAAGAGAAAAGTATGAAAAAGTTGTAAGATGTTTGACAAAATTGGTAATCGATGTAACTTGTTTTGGGCCGCGGGTTTTTGATGTACGATGTTTCATTCTGTTGGTTTTTGAAGAAACGTTAGTTTTTTTCGTTAATTTATCCGTTTAAATTTGGCACGTGCAACTCATATGCTAGATAACATGAACGTTAAAATAACAAAAAATGAAAATACCAAACTACCCTCTAGTTGTTTTCCCTCCTCTATACTTCCACAATTGAACCGTCTCCCTCCAAATAACCAAACCAGTCTCTCTTCCAAAAACTCATCAGCTGCCCCTTACCTTGCAACACACCAAGTCAGTTCCTATAAACCGAAGAGGTTCTGCTGAGGAGAAGCACACCCAATCTCTTCCTCAAGTGATCTCAAACCAACTACACTACTCTTCGACCCGAACTAAGCCAAAATAATGGCTCGATTTGAAATCGAAATCCAAACTCAACTGGTTGACCTATTAGCACAAACCTGCACTTGATCAACTCAGTCGGGCAAGCAAGAAAGGAAACTGTGACCTTGTCATCCTCTAACTCCTCTAAAGTAAGGGGAAACAATCTCGTGAGGTCAACACGATGTTTACCAAAATCAATTCCAGCAGCATCATAAATGCTGCATAAAGCATGAAATGCTTGGCCTCGTACTTTGCAGAGTGCTGAGATCCACTTCTACTCCCATAAACTGAACAAGTGTGCATAAGATTTTCTTCGATTTCATATGTACCTTGGACAACCGTAGCTGGGCGAGTCACCAAATGTCCATCCCGTCTTCTCCAATGCACACTGAGACTAAGATCATTAAAACTCGGAGGCAATCCTTCAATTCTGTGCACTTGGAGTGTGAAACAACAGTTAAATCTACGATTTCGTATATGAGATAAGGCTTTCAAAGGCTTCCAGCTCCAGATAGACTTCTTCTCCTTCTGCAACTCCAACAATTGGGCCTTGCTAACAAATTTGGATATGCTACTTGAACTAGAAGTTGAATCCATTGGTCGGTTCTTATCCAGATAGAGTGCTTTACTTATAGCTTCAATCTCATATAACAGTCGTCTATTACTTGTATCCCCACCCATATTTTTTTCAGCTTCAACCATTGACATCGTCATCCTCTTCAAGAATTCAGCGTGTCGTGCTATCATTAAATGATACTGAGATTGTGTTGAAGGATGGGTGGTTGGAATCGGTAGAGACGGAGTGGATGTGACTTTGTTTCCAGTGTGGAGAGAGGATATGGAAATAATGGTAATGTCAGGTGCTGCGTATCTGACTGTGTATATTTCTTACGGGAGGAATGGCAAGAAGAAACTGATTCATGGTCGAATGCTCTTCATCTTTTTGTATGGATCTCCACAACTCCAACAAGAATAAGGCCGCAAAGGACAAAGAAGGAGAGTCGGTGGGTGATTGTGCGGTAACAGTGTATTCACTCCCAATGAAGTAGGAGATGTGGATCGCTTAGTAGAGGAGAGGACGTAGTGGTCTAGTAAGCAGAGGAGAGGACACAGTATGCTTCAATGAGGAAAGACTGCATATAATAGGTGAAGATGTAAGGGACATCTTTTGAATTTCACACAGACAAAACGTCACGTGCAAGGCATTTCAGTTGTTAACGGAATTTTTTAACGGACACAAACGAAATTCATCAAAAACTTACACCACCAAACATACTACATCAAAAACAAACATTGGACTGCATTTACCACCGAGGGAAAACATCATACATCTTTTTCATACTTTTCCCTTTAAAAAATGATAAGGTTTTGAGTAGGATCTTGGGAGCTCAAAGATGTATTGCTAATGCACCAAACAATTTCATCATCTCTCTGGGAAAGAAGCCTTAGGGGGAAGTTTATGAGATTCTTGATCAGGAGGAAAAACTTTGAGTTGCCAAGTCTCGAACCAAGTGGATTAGTGATGGGGACAGAAATACAAAATTTTACCATGTTTCTACTCTATATAAAAGAAGAAGGAATACAATTTTGGATATTAAAGACTTAGTTGGGAATTGGGTTTTTGATGGAAAACCTGTTCAGGAGGAATCCCAAAATTTCTTTTCAAATCTTTTCACCACCTCCAAAGTCACGTCTTCCATGTTTGATGTCTGCCCCAACAACTGGAGAACTTGCTTAGCTGATTTCGAAGTTTTTTGGTTAAAAAATTCTATCATTTGGAAGAAATTAGGAAAGTCACTTGGGACCTTAAACCATTTAAAGCTCCCAGTTCAGATGGTCTTCACCCAACTTTCTTCCAAAAGTTGTGGAACTGTACGGGTAATTCTCTGACTGTCGATGTTGGGGAAGTTTTTGAAAAATGGATTATTCCTATCAGTTGGAACAAAACCTTTCTGTGTCTGATTCCCAAATGTAGTAACCTTGTTTATGTTTCTCAATTTAGACCTAACAGTCTTTGCAAGTCCATTTACAAGGTTATTTCAAAAATCCTTAGAAACAGAATTAGACATTGCCTGAAAAAACTTATTTTTCCTTTTCAGACTAGTTTTGTCCCATGGAGAAGGGGATCTGACAATGTGGTATTACTCAGAGAAGTCCTCCACTTTGTTAAGCATAAACAGGGCCAAAAAAGATACATGGTCCTTAAAATTGACCTTGAAAAAGCTTATGACATAATTGAATGGGATTTCATCAGAAGTACTCTTCAATTTTTTAAATTTCCTGGTAAAATCATTAGGTTGATAATGAGTTGTATTTGCACCTCTTCGATTGAGATTTTGTTTAATGGGGGTAAACTCAATACCTTTTACCCCATAATGAGTATTAGACAAGGTGATCCTATATCCCCCTATATCTTCATCCTGTGCATGAATATCTTGGTTTTCTTATTGACGACAAAGTGATGCAGGGTCAATGGAAAGGAATAAAAATGTTAAAAGGTAGTCTGAATCTGTCCCACCTGTTCCTTGATGATGACCTCATTCTCATGGGAAATGATACTCTTGAAAATTGTAATTGCATTAACTCGATTTTGGAAAACGTTTGTGCAATTTTGGGCCAAAAAGTCAACCAGGATAAGTCAACAGTTTTCTTCTCCAAAAGTGTTTCAACTACAAAAAGATATGATTTGTCAAAAGCCTTAACATTCAAAATGGTGGAAAATTTTGGGTCACATCTTGGTTTTCCCCTTGAATTCTCCAATTCTAAAGCTAATTCTTTTAACTCTATCTTGGATAAATTTAGGAACAAACTTTCGGGTTGGAGGGCTAATCTTTTATCAATGGTAGGTAGGGTAACATTGGTGAATTCAGTTTTGTCTAGTATTCCTTCATACTTTATGCAATGTACTATGCTTCTTATTGCAGTTTGTAAAGATTTGAACATGATAAATAAGAACTTTGTTTGGGGATCGACGAATCAGAAGAGAAGAATTAACCTAATTAGTTGGGAGGAAATTGCAAAACCGAAAAAGCTACGCGACTAGGAATTCAATCGGCATCAATTCGAAATAGATACTTGTTGGGTAGCCTTGTGTGGAGATTGAAAAGGAAACGAGACTGTGGAACACGATTCTTAGACACCGAACTTTGAGGCAAAATGACTCGATATTGACATCTTCGAACAAAACACCTTGTAATTGGAAAACAATTAACGAATGTATGAATACTCTTAAACTAGGAGTTGGGTGGGTGGTGGCAAATGGCAGGGACATTAATTTTGGCATGATGTTTAGGTTGGTGATAAAACTTTGTGTTCTTCTATATATGGTCCACTTTCCCATGAGGAAGACAACCTAATGGTCGGGGATGTCTTCCTTAATTCTGAGTGGAACCTAGATAGAACTACCTTTGAATTTCCTAAAATCATGTTGGATCCGTTGCTGAGCATTCTGGGTGACCGTACAAATGAATTTTTGGATAGACAAATTTGGAATTGCTCTAGGTTAGGTAACTTTACAACTGCTTCTGCTTACTCTCTTTTAGCGGATCACGATACTAATAGTCAGGTTCATGATAAATGGGATTGGTTCTGGAAAACTATAACAATTCTGAAAATCCAGTATTTCATTTGGACGTGTCTCAAAATCAAATTACCTACCTGCAAATTGTTGAATCATAGAGGTTACAAGATTAGCGATATCTGCAAAATCTGTCAAACAGAAGTGGAGGACATCAATCACATTTTGCGTGTGTGTGAACATGCAAAACAAAATGTGGAACTCTTTTATTTTGCCATCTCAAGTGGCTCATGCATCACATTTTCCTTTGAACGAGTGGATCAAGCTTGGTTGTCAAGTATCAGGGGATCCTATTCAAGGATTTGAATGAGCCGTGTTCTTTCCCTATGCAATTTTGAATATTTGAAAAAAACAGAAATTCTCTCATTTTTAAAGATAAAGCCTTAAATACTTCTATTTTCGATCTATCATTGTCTCATGTCAGATTTCACCAAAATGTTATTCAAGTGATTGAGAATTTTGACTTGCTTATCTCTATTGATGTTAGATGGGGCGGGTGCAAAAAAAATACTGACTGAGCGTCTAAGGGAAATCTGAACCATGCGAGTTCGGGAGGAGTGATAAGAGATAATATGGGTCAGTGCATAGTTGGCTTCTCTTGGAGGTTGGGTTGCTCCAACAGCCTCGTAACGGAATGTTGGGCCATATGAGATGGATTATTACTGACAAAACACCTCGGTTTGAAATCAATCCACTTAGAAACAGATGCCCTATCAACCCATAAGCTTATCTCTGATGATATAATTTCAAATCTAAAACTAATGTCCATCAATACGGATTGTAGGAAACCCATGTTGCAGTTTGACAAAATTAAGTTCCAACATATCTTTTGAGAAGCAAATGCGGTTGCAGACATCATGGCGGGTATGACGATTAACCAAAGTCAAATCTACGTTATTCATGAATTTCCACCGGCGGAAACAATAAATGCTATCCAAAAGGACGTCGTGGGATTTGTCTACTCGAGGACAATAAAGTCTAGCTGAATATTTTATTTTGTTGTAAGGACTAGGGTGTGAGCTTCTCGCTACCCATCGTGTTTTATTTTTTCTTATCTATAAAAAAAATGTCTAATATTTTTTTTTGTAGAAGAAAAGGCAATAAATGTTAGATATTAGGAGTTACACTACTAAGAAGTTTTCCTAATTCATCATACAAAAGAAGAGATAACATTCATGAAAGCGGTTTTAGCGTAATGGTAAAATACTCATCCATTATGATAGCATCCTTTGCAAGAGCGTATGCTACTCCATTTGTTTCACGAAACACGTATCGAATCTTGAATTTCTTAAAATCCAATATTATTTTCCTACAATCAAGAATTAAAGGCATACGTGGTCTATCAATTGCATCGTTCTCTATAATCAAATTTATCGCTTCCTGTGCATCAAATTCCAGGTGTATTGCTTCAATTCCTAGGTTTTTTGCCACCATCAACCCATCAAGGATTCCTCAAAATTCAGCCACTATGCTATTTGTTGTACCATTACGTCTTTGGAATCCCTTGATCAATTCTCCCCACTCATTCCTAATTACCCCTGCGCATCCTGTCGGTTCCGGGTTTCCTAAAGTGAAGCCATCCCTATTGAGTTTGATCCATCCATGTTCAGGTTGAGTCCAACCCACTTGGATGGAATTCATTTTCTGAGTGTCCCTGTTTTTTGAACAAGCATACACGATATCTTTTTCCTGGTTCAAAGTAAGAATAAGAATACCAATTTTAACTAGAGGAGTATTAAAAATACAGGAGTTTCTATTTTTCCAACTAAACCAGATGGTTGAAGTAAAAATAATTCTTCATTCGATCCCACTTGTATGAACAACATTATTCCTGCAATTGTGATTCAACCACATAGAGATATTAGTCAGAAAATAAATTATTCAAGTTTGGTGGGAGTCCCGTATTTGTCCAAACTTTTTTTCGTAACTGTGCAGTCGCGAAGGATGTGGATGGTATTTTTGACCTCCCTGCCACAAAGTTGACACAAGAGACTTATATTCAAGCCCCTACTATGAAGCATGCTAGCGGATGATATACGATCATGGTTTCATATCCAGATGAAGAATTTGATACGGGGAATCGTTTCTCAATTCCACACACAGTCCCATTTACTGACTCTGAGCTCCTGGTCTTGCATTCTATTTTGCTTGATATAATGATGTACGGAGGCCACAAAGGGGATTCCTTTCTGGGATCCCATCCAAATTTTCCTGTCAGGCGTATCCACGAACTTACTTCTCGGGATGACCCAAATTGTTTCCTTTAAAGAAGCAGGAATTTGGAAAGAGATCCGAGAGAAATCACACTCACCCTTTTCAAGCATCATATCTTTTATATGCATGTTATTTTCTTTGAGAGTGACCTAGCCACTGATCGAAGATCTTAAAGGATATTTACCAAGCCAATTATCCAACCAGATTTTTACCTTTGATCCCTCCCCAATGACCCCAACCCATGCCTCTATCCAAGAAATTTCTTCCATGGGTCAATGTTTTCCGATTGGTAGAACTCATACCCTGAATTCTTCAATTTGGCTTTGAGTATTTGTATTTTAAGATTTTTGCCCAAGGAGACGACGAGTTTTCACTTCTCCAAGCAAAAGTAAGCACTGTTCATCAGGTTAAGCAAAGTCTATAAATACCAGCATTCATTATCATTTATTACATTCTGATTTTCACCACATCCACATAAAAGCTCTTCAAAGCCTTAGAACTGACTTAAGCTTCGGAATGGAATAAACGGGTCGACCCGAAGTTTTCATTTCTATGCAGGTCCAAACCGAGAGGAGCGACACCTGTAGAGAAGAAGATTTACAGGACCCAACATCTGGCGCCGTCTGTGGGAACCCTTGAGCAAAACATTGTCATGGCTCCTACCAATACAAAAGCTAAGAAAACTCAGCAACCGGACGAAGGAAGTTCCCTCCACAATCTGCAACAACACCTGACGCCTTCCGCTTTTATGCCAAGGTTTCAGGGAAGTTCAGGGGCGGCGCACCCAAGTGCTTCAGCCCCAATAGGAGTCCAGGCTAGAGTACTGCCACCTCCGCAGACTCGGGCGCCACTCCTACCCGCACAATCTCATATAGCCTCATCCGGAGGAAGAGCACCTTCAGCAGTGCCCACTGTCCAAGAGATCGTTACTCCAGCACTTATAGCTGCGATAGACGAGTTTCTGAATCGAAGAGAGCTTATGGCTGTCGCTCGTGCAGCTCGTCTTAACGAGCATCATCGTACAGATGAAGCGACATCAGAACCCCGAGAGGTTCCCGTAGTAGGACTATCAGCTATGGTAGATCCTTCGTCCAGAAGCGTTGTTGCAACGCCACCCTCATTAATAATGGATCCTCCTCCTACGGGTGAAGTAACCCTGGAAAAAGTGAGGGAGCTTATTGCTGAGTCCCACAAAGAACAACCTGGCAAAGTAATGCCCGAAGTAAGAGATAGGGCATCACATCCTTTCACGGACGAAATTCTGGAGGTAGAAATACCATCTGTCCCGATCCCGAGGATTGATGTGTATAGAGGGGAGGGTGTCCCTGTGAAGCATGTCCAAACTCACGAATCTTCCCTGTTGGGAAGATCTAAAATGAAAAGCATTGCGCAATACTTTTCCCTTCAACTTTGAGCGACGCCGCCTCTCATTGGTTCTTTGGTTTACCCAAGGCTTCGGTCAAGTCTTGGACGAATTTGAAGGAGAAATTTATCATCCTGGGTACATGGGTGGTAGGCAATTGTTGAAAAGCGTGGGTACTTTGGACCATATTCGGCAAGCAGGAGATGAGAGTTTCGGAGATTTTTACAAACGCTTCAACCAGGCTCTAGCTAGTATCGATCAAGTTATCACAGGAGGTGAGACTATTCGAGCTTTTGTTAGAGCGCTAGGTCCAAGGGGCTCAGCTTTGCACGACAGTTTGAGCGTCATCCCTATCCATACCATATCTGATCTGGCGGCAAGGGTTAAGTCATATATTGACTTGGAAATAGCCCGAGAAGGAAGAAAATCCTCCAAAGATCATCGAAAGGAGGTACAAGAAGGAAAAAGGCCAGAGCAGAAGCCACAGAAAAGTCGTCCCTAGGAGGATAGACGAAGTCGTCCGCAAGAGGACAGGCAACGCCCCAATATCCCACGTCCACCACGAGAAGTTCTCGAGGCTTTCACGCCCTTAAACCAGGACATTTCTGTAGATCTAAACAAAATGGAGAAGAGGGATTTGGCGTCGCCACCATTACCTCGAAGGTCAGGAGGACCTATGGGCCCTTATCATGAGCAATATTGTCGATACCATCAAAGCTAGGGGCATAGCACTGACAGTTGCAAGATTTTGAAGAGAGATATTGAGGCACTCATCCAGAAGGGACTCCTCAAAAATTTCGTGGCAAAAAGTGATTGGAGTCCCAGCCCACGGAGGGACAGGAGGTTGTCGCCTAAGAGAAAAATGGGAGATGAGGGCTCAAGGGGGAAGCAAGGACATGTACGAGTGATTAGTGGCGGTTTTGCCTCGGGAGGAGAGACAAGTAGTGCCAGATAGGTATATGCTACTCAGTTGTCTGGAACTTCTAAGGCAGGAAAGCGCCCTAGATCACCGGAAGAAACCAGTATTACTTTTAGGGAGGATGAGATGGATCACGTGACGTGCCCCCATGAGGATGCACTGGTCATCACTGCGGAAATCGCTGGATACGATGTAGAGTGAGTGCTTATCGATTCGGGAAGTTCAACAGATGTCCTTTTTCTCGATGCTTTGAAGAAAATGGGACGGAGTGAAAAAGACCTGAAAAAAGTGAACTTCCCACTTTTAGGCTTTACTTTAACTCCTACCTACCCTGTAGGAGCCATTACCTTACCAGTATTTTTGGGTGAGGGATGGAAATCCTTGAGAGTGGATGTCACTTTTGTTGTAGTCGACGCCCCTACCGCCTACAACGTAATTTTGGGACGGTCTACTTTGAATCCATATCGAATGGTTCATTCAACTTATCATCAACTCCTGAAATTTCCAACTCCTCACGGGATAGGAGTGGTAAAAGGCAATCAGCCGGGGGCAATGAATTGTTACGTGCAATCCACTAGGCACCGAGTATTAAAAGGAAAGGAAAACTTATCCATCCAAGCAGAGGAGGATTTAAGAGAAGGGAAGGTTCACCCAACACCAGTGGAAGGACTGGTAAAGATATGGATAGATGGCCCTGAAAAGGTCGTCCAAATTGGAGTGACGCTTCCAGAAGAGCAGGCTACGGCGTTGACTCTCCTACTCATTGAATTTCGAGAACTCTTTGCTTGGAAACCGAGCAATATGTCGAGTATAAGCAAGGAGATTATTACTCACGAGCTCAACATTGACACAAGTATCAAACCTATCGCTCAGAAGCGACGACTGGTAGGAGAAGAAAAGGCCATTTCTATTCGGCAAGAAGTGGCAAAGTTGATTGAAGATCGATTTATCAAGGAAATCAGATTCCAAATATGGGTTGCAAACCCTGTATTGGTGAAGAAAAGCACAGGCAAATGGAGAATGTGTGTGGATTTTAGGGACTTGAACAAAGCATGCCCTAAAGATTCATATCCTTTGCCACGAATTGACCAGCTGGTCGACGCCACCTCAGGGCATGAGCTATTGAGCTTCATGGATGCTTATTCGAGGTATAACCAGATCAAGATGTCAGCCAGCGACGCTCATCACACAGCTTTTTATGCAGATAGTGATATATATCACTATACTGTCATGCCTTTCAGACTTATCAATGCTGGGGCCACCTACCAAAGGATGGTCAACAAGCTCTTTGTAAGCATGATAGGGGTGAACATGGAGGCTTATGTCGATGATATGCTGGTGAAATGTATCAAGGGCGTCGATCATATAGAGGACCTCAGGAAAACTTTCGAAGTTATGAGGCTTCATCAAGTGCGATTAAACCCCGCCAAATGTGCATTTGGGGTCCAATCTGGAAAGTTCTTGGGGTACATGGTGAGCCAAAGGGGGATCGAAGTAAATCCCGAGAAGCTAAGCGCTATTGAGGGCATGAACAGTCCCACTTGTCACAAGGAAGTACAAAGTCTGAATGGAAGGTTGGCGGGGCTAAGCAGATTTTTATCTAAAGCTGGAGACAGATCCATACTCTTCTTCCAAGTATTAAGGGCCAACAAAAAGTTCGAATGGACTTCAACATGCGAAGAGGCGTTTCAAGAGCTGAAGAAGCATCTTCGAACCCTACCGCCTTTAGCTAAGCCAGAAAGGGGCGATGCTTTAGTTCTCTACTTAAGTGTCAGTCCAGTGGCTGTAAGCTCTGTACTTGTAAAGAACATAGAATCTGGCCAGGTGTCAGTTTACTATGTATCTAAAGTCCTTTCAAAGGCAGAAATAAACTATGTAGAAGTTGAGAAGTATCTCTTTGCGTTGGTAGTTTCTGCTAGGAAACTGAGCCCCTACTTCCACGAGTATGAAAGCACTGTACTAACTAATCAACCACTAAAACATTTCCTCCGAAAACCAGATGCGTCTGGAAGGATGATAAAGTGGGCGATAGAGTTAAGTTAATTTCGAATCCAATTTGCTCCTAGAATAGCCATAAAAGGTCAAGCTTTGGCAGACTTCATAGTCGAGTCCACACATAGCCAGGAAGAGTCGTCACCCTCCACAAATACCTCGACTCCAACCATTAAGGAAGAAGCCTCACCTGAATGGAAGTTGTACACAGATGGATATTCATCCATTGAAGGTTCAGGGGCTGAATTGGTGCTAACTCCACCAGATGGAAGAGAATCTTTAAAATATGCCTTGGTTCTAACCTTTAAGGCCACCAACAACGAATCTGAGTATGAGGCGTTGATTGCGGGTCTAAGGATAGCTAGAGGTATAGACATCAAAGCCATCAAGGTATACTGCGATTCCCAACTTGTGGTTAATCAAGTCAATGGGGAATATGCACCTAAGGGAAAGATGATGAAAAAGTATCTAAGCGAAGCCAAAATTCTGATTGAAGGCTTCACCCAATTTGAGATTAACGTCATTCCAAGAGAAGAAAATGAAGAAGCAGATGCTTTGAGCAAATATGCCTGGCAGCCAACACCCTTAAAAGTTCATTTTGTTGAAACTGTTTCATCTCATGAAACCTATGAATGTCTTAACATTCATAGCATCGATACATGGGCGACGCCTATAAAGGCCTATTTGGAATTAGGAATTGAACCTTCGGAGGGGGCAGAATTGAAAAGAATGAGGCGTATAGCACCAAGTTATACCTTGATTGAGGGAGTCCTTTACAAAAAGGGATTTTCTACGCCTTTCTTAAGATGCGTTGCCCCACTTGAAGCTACTACTATACTCAGAGAACTGCACGAAGGATATGCTGCTTGCCATGAAGGGGCTAAATCCATTGTTCGGAAAGCCTTGAATCAGGGGTATTATTGTCCGACAATGGCAAGGGAAGCAGAAGAAATGGTGAGAAAGTGTGAATCATGCCAAAAGTACACTCCAAGAATCGGGCGTCCCTCATCAGAATTGATACCTATGCGCGTCGCTTGGCCTTTCGTGCAATGGGGAGTCGATTTGATGGGTCCATTTCCCAAGTCTAAATAGAAGTACTATATTATAGTAGCAGTGGATTACTTTTCAAAGTGGGTAGAAGCTAAAGCTTTGGCGTCGACTACGGAATTCCAAGTAGTAAAATTCCTGAAATCCAGAATTATTTCTAGATATGGAATAACGAGTGTTCTTGTCAGTGATAATGGTCCTCAGTTTGCTGGAAGGGAGCTAAAATGCTTTTGCGAAGAATTGCACATTGACCATCGCCATGCCTCGGTAAGGCATGCCCAGGTAAATGGGCAAGTAGAAGCAGCAAACAAAGTTATTCTCAATGGTTTGAAAAAACGCATAGACACTTTGAAAGGAAGATGGACTGATGAGTTGGATAATGTTCTCTGGTCCATTAGGACAACACCAAAAACATCTACGGGTGAAACACCCTTTGGATTGGTGTATGGTTCGGAAGTTGTGGCTCCTACTGAAATAGCAGTATCATCGCACCGAGTAATTCATTATGAAGCAACGCCTAATGATGAATAGAGGCGTGTCGACCTTGACTTGGTGGAAGCTAAAAGATGGATCTCCGACGAAACTCAAGGGTGAATGAGATTAGCCACTGCTAGATATTATAATCGGCGAGTGTTCTCTCGCCAATTTTTCGTGGGGGAGATGGTATGGAGAAGAAATGAATTCTCACACCTGGATAGGCTGAATAAACTTTCCCCAAAATGGGAAGGACCCTATAAGGTCGTCACTGTTCCCCACCCCAACGCCTATGTCTTGGAGGATGAGGAAGGAAGAAAGCTAAGGAATACTTTCAATGCAGAGCATTTGAAAAAATTCCATGCTTAGATTATAATGTACAATGCCATTGTAAATATATCAAGTATTTTAATATTACTAATGAGTATTGCAAGTTCTGGAAGTCATTGATTCAAAGATTCGAATAAGAAAGTCGACGCCTTGATAAACATGCCTTAATTATCTAAAAAAGATAATTTATAAGGGAAAATGTTCAAGCGCTAAAACTACAAAAACAAAGACCTAGAAAGTGATAACATATTCTAATTGCCCTTTAGAGGAAGGGTCCTTGAAGGAGTCTCAGTGCTGGGCTCTGGCGCCGCCCTTTTCTGCCCAACCTTAGGAGTGCTGGTGGTGGATGGTGTCGCTTTTGAAGCAGCCTTAGCCTTTGAAGCAGCAACCTCAACTTCCATGTTCTGCTGCTGCATCCGCAAGAAGGATTTAAAGCCTTGTACCTGCTCCACGGGGAAGTCTGGTTGAACCACACGGATCTAGGCAACTAAGTTTCCGTATACACGGATGATCTTGTTGACTAGGTGCCTCTCAGCAGCTTCCTTGAAGGCAGCAGTTTTCTTGAAAGAGGTCACCGCCTCCACCTTAGCAGTCTCTAGTTGAACGAGCGCCGCCTCCTTCTCCTTTTGAACAGCTTGGAGTTGGACAAAGGCTGCCTCTTTCTCCTTCTGGGCAGTCTCAGCTTGTAGTAGCGCCGTTTCCTTATCCTTGTTTACAGTGGACATCTCCTTAGTCAGAGAAGATAAGTTCTTCTCTGCCCGGCGAGCATTCTCCCTGTTCTGGTTGGAGACCTGTTCGCACTCTGCAAGTTGTTGGGCAAATTTGTTAGCCTTGTCCACAGCAAATTGAGCCTTCTCAACGGCTCCATCCTTCAACTCGACCTCTTCCTCTAGGCGTCGACGAAGGAAGGCATTATCCTCTTCCAGCTTAGCCTTCTCCTTCATCCAGTCAGGCTTCTCCTTTTCCATATGAAAAGCTTTAGCAACCCCTAGTGCATGATCCTCCATAGTAGCACATTTGTGGGCCAAATTCACTGCTAAGGCGCCGACCTCAGTCTCAGTAGCTAAAAGCTGTAAACGAAAAAGGGATTAGACGTATAAAAGGAGGAAATAATCCAATGAGTAAAATTGAAAAAACTTACAAAGGCTACGGATGTGAGATGATTCCTAACAGCCTCTTCGACCCATTGGGGATCGAAGTGGATCTTGAGACGATCTCCAGAAAGCACTGACCTACTCACGATATGGAGAGCCAGGTCAGAGTGAGCAGGGGTTCCGTCAGGAAGCTTCGCTTGAAGCGAGGTCCCCTCTGGAATGTTGGTCCCTTGCAGGCGCCGCCATGGTTCCCAGCTCATCAGGCGATTCTCGAAAACAGGTGTCTCATGCAGGTGCCGCCTCAAATCAAATTCAGGGCCTTCAACATGACCCAAAGGATTCATTGATGCAGGCGGAGACATCTGAGGTGTCGCTGGACGGACAAATGGTTGAGCAGATGGCCTCGGAGACACTTGCTCTGCGACGCTGGAGGCATGGTGGGGGTTACCGAAGAGGGGGAACTTAAAGGCAGAGCTTGTCGGAGGGGTGAGGGATCAAGTGTGGAAGTAGAAAACACCCTACCCTCTGGCGACGCCCCAGAGCCTAAAACAGTAAAGAATATTGATCAGTAAAGTGTGGTACAAAACAGTTAAAGCCTCTACAAAAAAGGATATAAATTCTTTCAAAATAAAGAATACATGTTGGCGGCGCTGTTTCTTCTGTACTCTCGTCTAACACTATAGTGTTGGAAGGATCAGCAGGGTTGGTCTTATCCCTTTTTGAGCGTCGCTTAGGCGCCATGGTCTTTGCCTTGTGTTTCTTCTTGGATGGTTCCTCCTCTTCTTGAATGGGAGGAAGAACTCCAGTCGACGCTTGGACATAGAATCCAGAAGGTTGAAATAAGTAATCAAAATCAGCATCTGCAAAGAAGAAAAAAGAGAAGGATTAGAAAAATACCTAATCAATCTCTGGCTGAAAAGTCGACGACTTTATGGCGGCACTAGCACGCATCGCCTCCGTTGTGTCCTTGGATATAAAGGAGAGTTGTCCTTTGGAATGTGCTATATATATATGAGGTTAAGGGTATCTAGGTCCTCCTCTGAATATTCAGTAAAGGAGGGTAGATGATCGGTTTGGGGATTTCTCAGAGCCTAGGCGACGCCCCCAAAGAAGAAGAAGTATTTGGTTTTCCAGTGTAAGTTAGTGGATTTAAAACCACTAACCAAGGGTTTTTTGGCGTCCCAGAACCAAGGATTTTGACCAAGGCGTCGCACATTCCAGCCTTTCGACTCAGGGAAACGGGTTTGGAAAAGAAAAACGCCAAAGGCGTTGAATTGAAGGCGGTAGAAAGATCGGAATAGAGATAATGAATAAGGTCAATTATTTTCGAAGCATAGAATACTAAACCCTACCCACATACGTATGGCGTTAGGAGTCAATTGGGTAGGAGTGATGCCATAATAGAGACAAAGTTCTATTAAGGCGTCGTAGAAAGGGAAGCGAAGCCCCGTCTCTATTTGACTCAAATAGATCATGGCTTCGTCTTCCCCGGGAAAGCATACCCTGTTGTCGCCCATGGACTCAGGGTATGGTAATCAGGGTCGATCCTCATTACTCATACCCGAGGTTTCTACGGCCCATGCGAATTTTTCTCGGGTAAGGAGGTTTTGTTTAGGATCAATAGCAGGAAGGGGAAAGTTAAGATTCTTACTGGGAATGTTGCTGGAAGATGCCATGATGTTCTTCGAAGGTTGGGCTTCAGATGGCGTTACTCAACAGCTAGCAAGGATGGCGACGCTCCTCTTAAAAGGCGATAGCTACCAGATTTTAGAGAGATAAACTAGAGAGAAGATAGAGCAAAAAGATTCGAAAGTGTTCAGAATGAAGGGACCACTCCTTTTTATAGTGGACCCATGAAGACGGAATTCGAAACATCACCCATAGATGACCGTTGGATTAAAACGGAAGTTGAAACGTTGCTTTTAGCTTGACCGTTAGATTGCAACAGTCACATGGATTGCTGACATATCAACTGTTTCATTCAAATTCAAACAAAACCAAAAATATCAAGCAATGTGGACCGTTGGATCATCAGAGATCACACAGATTGCTGACGTCAGGGGGGTCAGATGAAACGATTTCATCTTTGAAAGAATTCAAATTTGAATTTTACCGCCAGGAAATTGTGAAATTCCCGTCATTAAAGGCTCATCAACGCCTAGAAAATTCCAGGTGTATCAACACCTGGGAAAATTAAAGGCTCATCGACGCCTAGAAAATTCCAGGTGTATCAACACCTGGGAAAATTAAAGGCTCATCGACGCCTAGAAAATTCCAGGTGTATCAACACCTGGGAAAATTAAAGGCTTATTAACGCCTAGAAAATTCCAGGTGTATCAACACCTGTGAAAATTACAGGCTCATCAACGCCTAGAAAATTCCAGGTGTATCAACACCTGGGAAAATTAAAGTCTCATCGACGCCTAGAAAATTCCAGGTGTATCAACACCTGGGAAAATTAAAGGCTCATCGACGCCTAGAAAATTCCAGGTGTATCAACACCTGGGAAAATTAAAGGCTCATCGACGCCTAGAAAATTCCAGGTGCATCAACTCCTGGGAGAATTAAAGGCTCACTAACACCTATGAAATGTCATAGCAAAGCGACGCCTTTTAAAATAAGAACCTAGTTGAGACAAATTAAGACTTCTAGAAAGTCGAACTCAAAGAGAGATTCTATCCAACCAGGACTAATAATCCTGCTTGGCTTGGGGGGCAGATGATGGGGTTTATAAGGGACGCCTTATTTTAAAGTCATTATATCACTGACCTAAACTTAATCTTATTGATTTATACAAACCATTTATATAAGGCGTCGCCCATGAATATATGCGAGAGGCGTCAGCCTATACAAAGGCGTCGCCCATATAAAGTCAGGATAAGGCCGCATTAAATGGAGGTCTGACAGCATTAAATGGGATTAAATATCTCTGATATTTAATAGATAAGGACCCCTGTCCCATCTGAAGGTCAGTTTGACCTCAGTTAAAAAGGCTAACCAAGGTAAAAATGAAGCATTGTTCATCAGGTTAAGCAAAGTCTATAAATACCAGCATTCATTATCATTTATTACATTCTGATTTTCACCACATCCATATAAAATTTCTTCAAAGCCTTAGAACTGACTTAAGCTTCGGAGTGGAATAAACGGGTCGACCCGAAGTTGTCATTTCTACGCAGGTCCAAACCGAGAGGAGCGACGCCTGTAGAGAAGAAGATTTACAGGACCCAACAATTCTTACAACTGTTTCAGAAATGGAAGCTTTTATCAAAAAATAATCTCATTTGCTATAAATATGTTACTAGTAGTTCTGTAAGGAATTATAGAAAATCCAACCAATAAAAGAATCTGAATCGATCGTTATCTTCCTTCAATGGTGTAAAGGGAAACACTGTTTGTGGACATTATTGTTTGTTCATGAGACGGGGTTTGATTATTCGAGTTCATTTGAAAGGTAAAGATTTGCTCTTTTGGCTCTAAAAGACTCAATCCACCACTTAGCATCTGAATCACAGAAGATGTTTGGGGTCTATCCACGGCATGATCTTGAACGCACATGAGTCTGACCTATATGCATTTCTTGTTGGTGTATCTGTTTATGAGTGTGTGAGAGAGATGTAATGAGAGACTTGTCGTTGGTCTACTCAACTTGATTTCTCTTGGTGAATACAACTGATTATGAGACCCCTTTATATATACCTAAGGGGTGGAAAACACCTAATGAAGGGGGCCATGTATGTTAGGATACATTCATGAATCTATGGATACATGAATGAACCTATGAATACATGAATGTACCTAGAGGATACATTGAATCTAAGACACAATGTATCTAAACAAATTTATATTCTAACACCACCACCCCTTAAACTTGTTTCTCCTATTACGGTGATGCCGAGCATTTTCCGTAAGTGCTGAAAGATATCGGTCTTCAGGACCTTTGTAAATATATCGACAACTTGATCATTGGTCTTCACATGTATGAGATCAACATATTTTGCCTTGACATGTATGGTCTTCGAATGGAATGGAACCTGGTGTCGATGTGCTTGGACCTCTCGTGATGAAACAGATTCTTTGCTAAGGCTATAGCCAACTTGTTGTTGACATGGATCTTGGTCGGGCCTTCTTGTTGCACCTTGAGCTCCTCCAATAATCTTCTTAGCCATATAGCATGACATACATATGATGATGCAGCTACATACTCTGCTTCACAAGTAGATAATGCAACAATTGGTTGTTTCTTTGATGACCAAGTAAATGCCGTACCTCCAAGGTAGAAAACAAACTTAGTTGTGCTTTTCCGATCGTCGAAGCATCCGACCCAATCACTATCGTTGAATCTGAAAAGCTCCACATCTTCTTTTGATGAATAAAATAGACCATAATCGAGCGTTCCCTTTACGTACTTGAGGATTCGCTTGGCTGCCTTCATGTGGGAGGTCTTTGGAGTCTCCATGTATCTACTCTCCAAACTGACTCCAAAGAGTATGTCAGGTCGAGTACACGTCAAGTAACGTAGGCATCCCACGAGTCTCTTGTAGTGAGTAGGATTCACCAATTTTCCTTCTTCTTCTTTTGTAACTCGTACTCCACACTCGACGGGGGTGTCGACTGGTTGACAATCTTTCATTGAGAACTTCTTCAAAATCTCTCTTGCATATTTCTTTTGAGAGACGAATATCCCATCTTCTCCTTGTTGCACCTCAACGCTGAGGAAATAGGCCATAAGGCCTAAGTCCTTCATCTCGAACTCCTTCTCCATGGATTGTTTGAAATCTTGAATCATGTTGGGATTGTTGCCGGTGAACACCAAACCATCTACGTACAAACACACAATCAAAACGTCTCCACGGGGGTTAGTCTTTGAGTATAAAGAAAGTTCGTACGGGCATCGACTGAAACCACTTTGAATAAAGTAGTCATCAATTCTGGAACATAATAGACATCAGAGATGCAGAGCTTTCACCCGTTCTTGAGTGCAAAGGAAACTTTACCTTTCCCTTCGATTTGTCGCCGGGAAAGATCGTCGAAGGTAACATGCCCATCTCGCCGTCGAGCTCCGTAAATAAATATTTTTGTCCACACGTTTGATTGGATGCTCCCGTATCAATAAACCATATGACGGATTCTGATGTCACCGCTCCATCATACACCATCAAAAGTACTCAATCATCGCCAGTCTTCTCCACAAGATTCGCCTTTTCCAAGTTATAGACTAGACCAAAACCTCCTTTTCCAAGTTTGTTTTCATTGTTGAAGTTATCCGTAGCAATCAATATGCTGTCAAAGTTAAAAACTGGAAGCTCTTGTACATCATCAATCTTTAGTTGCTCTTTCCATGAACTCATTTCTTGTGTCATGTCTCTTGAGCTAGTAGCTGCTGCTGGATCATGACCATTAACGGTTTGAATGAATATTTCTACAATATTAACAAGCACATGTACTTAAAATTGAGAAACTGGTAGAAAACAAAGAGCGGAAAGGGAAATGCCTCCTTAAGTTATAATCGTAATGCATACTTATTAGCTTGGTTCGACGCGTACAAAGAGCCCAAACAGTTGATCCTCCTAGGGTGATGACAACAAAAACGACAATTACGCTTATAATGAGTTATTGCTTCTGTCTTGAGTCTTTTGCGGTCATATTAATCATGACATATTTGTTAAATTAATGTGTGGTTTGTTTTTATATTATTAAATGTTGTTGTCATTAAGTAAAACAGTGAGTTTTGTGTGTTTTAGAGAGAGAGAGAGAGAGAATAGTTAAATGACAGAAGAATGAGAAGGAAAGGTACTGCATTTGTGTAGAATGGACAGAGAGGAAACATAAGAATAAGAAAAACAGAGGGTTGCAGCTCCAAAACTCATTGAAGAAGAAGTTCATCATTTTGAGAAAGGAAAGTGTGTACTACTTGTATTTGTTTGCTATTTTGGTTGTTCTTATGCTAGATTGGCCTCTCCCAAACCAACAAATTGGTATCAGAGCTTGGTGGATTGAGTAGATTGGGCGATCTAGGGTTTCGACGAAAAGCGGACGCCCAAGCAAAATCGAAGCAATCAACGACGAAAACGAATCGTCTATGCCTGGGTCAGGTGAACAAGGTGTATCTAATCTCTCAATTCCTATATTTAATGGTGAAAACTATGACTATTGGAGTTTAAAGGCCAAGACTACATTTAGGTCTCAAGATTTGTGGGATATAGTTGAGTTTGGATTTGAGGAGCCTGATTTTATAGCTACATTGAGTGATATTGAAAAAAAGAAGTTGAAATATACTCGAAAGAGAGATGCTAAAGTTTTAGCGTTTATTCAACAACCTATGACAGAGAAATTGTTTCCGAGAATCATGAGGTGTAATACGACAAATGAAGCTTGGATTGTTTTGCAAGAAGAGTTTCATGGGAGTCTAAAAGTACGAGCCATCAAACTTCAAACCTTGCGAGCCGAGTTAGAAAATATGAAAATGAAGGAAGGTGAAAGCTTGAAAGATCATTTCACACAGGTTACCGGAGATGCTACTCAAATGAGTTTGTATGGAGAAGAAGTAAGAGATAAAAGGCTCGTTGAGAATATTTTGATTATCTCGCCCGAGAAGTATGATATGATCGTGTCGGTTGTTGAGGAAACGAAAAACTTGGCAACAGTAACCGTCCACGAGTTAATGGCATCCTTGCAATCACATGAGCAAAGGGTGTTAAGACACTCCGACAAATCAATAGAGGGTGCGTTACAATCAAAACTCAACTTGGGCAATAAGTTGAGAAAGCAATCATTTCAAGAGCATCACGGATGTGAATCTTTGAGAGGTGGAAGATTTAGTAGAGGAAGAGGCCAAAGAGGTCGAGGGAGAGGAAATTTTGATAGAAGTTATCATGCAGAAAATTCGGGAAAAACTTGCCATATTTGCAAGCGGAGTGGACATCTTGAGAAAGATTGTTGGCTCAAGGGGAAGCCTCAATTCGTTAATTGCAAGAAGTTTGGGCATGTTCATTAAGATTGTAGGTATAATAATGAACAAGTGAATGTCTCCAAAGAGAAGGGAGATGATCATGACTATGGAGTGTTTTATGTCGGTTGTCAAGTTGCGACGGAAACGAAAGATGAAGTGTGATTACTTGATAGTGGTTGTAGCAATCACATGATTAGTGATAAAATCATTTTCACGAAGATAGAAGAGAAGGTGAATGCACAAGTGAAGATGGAGAATGGTGCGCTTGTAGAAGTGATCGAAAAAGGTACGGTTCTTATCCAAACAATGGAGGGAATGAAGTTCATTAATGATGTGTTGATGGTCCCCGACCTAGACCAAATTTATTGAGTGTTGGTTAAATTGTGGAGAAAGGATATGGTGTATATTTTTTAAATGATGGGTGCACCATTTATGATAAGAAGAATGGAAATAACAAGTTGATGACCAAGATAAAAATGACGAGAAATAGAAGTTTCCATTCAGTTTTAATTATGGGGAAGATGTTGCTTTGAAGGCAAGTATTGGTGACGAGTCATGGATTTGACACAAAAGCCTTGGACACTTGTATTTTAATGGGATGAAGTTATTGAGAGACAATAATATGGTGTATGGATTGCTGAAAATTGAAGAGAAAAGTGGTGTATGTGAAGGGTGTGCCATGTGGAAGCACCACCGAGAAGCTTTTCTGAAAGGAGGAGCATGGAGGGCAAAACAACCACTTTCGGAAATTAGAAGGACATGTTCGAGAAGCACCACTAAGGCGTTATCAAAGGACATGTTCGAGAAGTTTCGCGAGCTATAGGAGTTCAACAATTACACATTAAGAGGGAGTGTTAAATTAATGTGTGCTTTGTTTTTATATTATTATATGTTGTTGTTGTTTAGTAAAATGGTGAGTTTTGTGTAATTTAGAGAAAGAGAGAGAGAATAGTTAAATGAGAGAAGAATGAGAAGGAAAGGTGCTGCATTTGTGTAGAATGGACAGAGAGGAAACATAAGAATAAAAAAACAGAAGGTTGCAGCTCCAAAACTCATTGAAGAAGAAGTTCATCATTTTGAGAAAGGAAAGTATGTACTACTTGTATTTGTTTGATATTTTGGTTGTTCTTATGCTAGATTGGTCTCTCCCAAACCAACAAATTGGTATCAGAGCCTAACCAGATTACGATGTTGGAGTTTCGATATTAGTATGATTTCAGTCTTGATTTCTTCCACACCCTGGCCGGAGTTACTAGACAGTATTTTCACTGCTAAATTCCTCCCATCTTGCAATTTTCCCTGGATTAATTATGTAGATAAAAACAAAATTTTCATTTCAGTGGAGTTTTCATTTCACATATAATATATTTAACAACTACACAAAACCAAAACCTCCTTTTTCAAGTTTGTTTTCATTGTTGAAGTTATCTGTAGCAATTAATATGATGTCAAAGTTAAAAACTGGAAGCTCTTGTCCATCATCAATCTTTAGTTGTTCTTTCCATGAACTCATTTCTTGTGTCATGTCACTTGAGGTAGTAGCTGCTGCTGGATCATGACCATTAACAGTTTGAATGAATATTTCTATAATATTAACAAGCACATGTACTTAAAATTGAGAAACAGGTAGAAAACAAAGAGCAGAAAGGGAAATGGCTCCTTAAATTATAATTGTAATGCGTACTTATTGGCTTGGTTCTACGCGTACAAAGAGCCCAAACAACTGATCCTCCGAGGATGATGACCACAAAAACGACACTTAGGCTTATAAGGAGTTCTTGCTTCCATCTTGAGTCTTCAATAGTCATATTTAACATGACATATTACTGAATCCAAGGTATTAATTCTTAATGACAATTGTTTTTCTGTATAACTTACCATCACTACTTATGAAAGTAATGTTACATAATCAATTAGTGGTATAATTAGATTTCCACTACAATAGTGGTAGAAATAGTGATGTTTGTAAGTCTATATAAAGACACTAATCAACTCAATACAGATCAAGCAATTCATTCAAGTCTAAATTGACATGGTATCAGAGCTAGGTTTTAGAAATTAGGCATACCTCTTGTTCATCGGTCCTCCGTCCGTCTGCTCTTCAATCGCTGTCGGCCTCCTTCGTCGCAGTCGGACTCCTTTCGTCTCCGTCGACCTTCATCTTCAATCGGTTGAAGCTGTCTTCTGCTGTCTCTGTTGCTGTGTTGTGTATTATATTTGGGGATAGTATATCTGCTAGGTATACTAAAATTAGGCGCGGTTCTTTTGCTGAAACTGGTTCGGTTCTTTTGTTGAACCGGTTCAGTTTTCTACAACTCCGGTTCGGTTCTTTTGTTGAACTGGTTCAGTTTTCTGGTCTTGTTCTTCAGCTTACTGCTCTAGTCCGGTTCATGTTTGATTTTCTTCTCCGGTTCGATTCAGTTCAGCTTTTGATTGACTTGGTCTGTCCATTATTTGGACTTTTGGCATAATGTCTTTTGAATCTTTTGCTGTGAAATTCACGGGTAAAAATTACTCTGCATGGGAATTTAAATTTCGATTATTTGTTATGGGAAAAGAGTTGTGGGGTCATATAGATGGGAGTGCTCCGGCACCTGAAGAAGTCGAGGCTTTATCTAAATGGAAAATTAAGGACGCTCGAGTTATGACTTGGATTCTTAGCTCGGTTGAGCCTCATCTTGTTCTAAATTTAAGGCCTTATAAAAATGCTGCTGATATGTGGAATTATCTCAAAACGGTTTATAATCAGGATAACTCTGCTAGGCGTTTTCAATTGGAGTATGAAATGGCTAATTTCACTCAAGGAAGTCTTTCAATTGAGGAATATTTTTCTGGTTTTCAAACTCTTTGGGGTGACTATTCGGACATTGTTTATGCTAATGTTCCCACTGCATCTCTCTCTGCTGTCCAAGCAGTACATGCAACTAGCAAACGAGATCAATTCTTAATGAAATTACGACCTGATTTTGAATGTGCAAGGGCTAATCTAATGAATCGTATTCCTATCCCATCTTTGGATGCGTGTTTAAGTGAACTTCTTCGTGAGGAGCAACGTCTACTCACTCAATCTTCTATGGCACATCAGGCTCCTGCTAGTGTCCCTATTTCAGTGGCTTATACAGCACAAGGGAAGCATAAGGGGAAAGACATGCAAGCTGTCCAGTGTTATAGTTGTAAAGCTTTTGGACATATTGCTTGGGATTGTCCTAAGAAGTTTTGCAACTACTGCAAGAAACAAGGTCATATCATCTCTACTTGTCACGTACTTCAAAGGAAGCAGGCTACTGCTTTTCATACCTCCATTGGTGCCTCTAGTTCTGTTGCATTGCATGCTGCCCCACCGGTTGTTCCTATTCCTGTTCCTACAACACCTGCATACTCAAATACACTCACTCCTGAAATGGTACAACAAATGATCATTTCTGCTCTTTCGACTTTTGGGCCTTCAGGTAATCATCAAGTTTATTCTACACCATGGTATTTTGTCTCTTTTTTTGGGCGATTGATATGTTGTTGTGTGCATTTTTAAATTAATCGCTTCCCGATTTCGCATCTCTCAACACTAAATTCCAGTATCTAAAAGAAGAGCAAAGGAATCACCTGATGAAGAAACATTGCTTCCCCAAATATGATTTCCTTGCCCGTCAACAATGCCCAATAGCTAAGCTCGCATATTAGTATGAATATGGAGTTGTGTTGGTACACCAGATTCCGTCATACTGATAGTGCAAACTGTGAAGAATACAAGCTAACCAGACTATATTGTTTATCAAGGACTTATTTATTTATATGTAAAGTTAAGGGTCTCTTTTGTTATGTATTGTTGGGTCTGGTTCGGTTGAGTTTGTGACTCAAACCGTGTGGTTAGAATGTGAACCGGTGTGTAATTATTATGCATTATTTTTAGTAGTATTTAACCAGCAGTGATGGGACTTTGAGAAATACCCAAACTCAAGTGATCCGCAAAATTAAATCGTGACTCTTTGTTTTCTTCTCTGTATTCGAGAAACTTCCTTAACCCAATCTAGGGTTTCTTCACATGGTATCAGAGCTCTTCAGGCCTCTAATTGCGTCTATCACTCCTTACTAGTCCTCCTTGTTCTGCCCTTGAGTTTCCCCGTCGAGACGACAACCATTGGTCATGGATCCTGCCGATGATGTTAAGACTGAGGAGGAAACGGTTGCAACTCCGGTTACGATAGACTCTAATAACCCTTTGTTCTTACACCCATCAGATACCACAGGTGCTTCTTTGATCTCTTTTCAGTTAACTAGTCCCGAAAACTATGGTCTCTGGAGTAGGACTATGTAGTGGTTAAGAACAAACTAGGGTTTATAGTTGGGTCCTGGCCGAAAGAATCGTTTGAACCTTCGTTGCATCATCTTTGGGAAAGATGTAACACTGTTGTTTTTGCATGGATTATGAATTTTGTCTCTAAGAATTTGATGAGCACGGTTCTGTATTCTACCAGTGCTTGTTTAGTTTGGGCCGATTTGAGAGAAAGATTGAACAAGCTAAATGATGTGGGCCAACTTCACCGTGAAATTTGTCTTGTTCAACAAGGTGTAGATACTATTTATGCTTACTTTACTAGGCTGAGAATGATGTGGAAAGAATTTGCTGCTGTTACTTGTTTCCCTTGCTGCAGTTGTGATCAGTTCAAGAAACATATTGAGCATGATAATAATCTCAAGCTTTTTCAGTTCTAGAACGGTTTAAACGAGTCTTATTCTGCTATAAGGGTTAATCTTGTTATGAGAGAGTCTCTTCCTTCTGTAAATCAAGCCTATGTTGTGTTGGTTCAAGAGGGAAATCAAAGGGGTATTTCAAATAATCTTTCTATATCTTTTGTTGATGGTTTGGCTGGATACTCAAGTGGAAATAGTAGTTCTTCAACCAAGCCACCTAACAGAAGAAACTGGAATCTTTTCTGTACATATTGTAAAGGAATATGGGATAGTCCATGAAACTAGCTGTCCTTATACCCCCCCCCCCCCTCAAAATGGGGTTGTTGAGCGAAAGCATAGACATTTACTTGAAATTGCTTGTGCTTTAAAGTTTGAAAGTGGTATTCCTGTAAAGTTCTGGGGTGAATGTATTCTTACAGCATGTTATCTTGTGAATTTCTTACTTTCCTCTATTTTGGGTGGTGTTTCTTCTATTGAGAAATTGACTAGAAAAAAGGCTGGTTTTAAACACTTACGTGTATTTGGATGTTTGTGCTTTGCCAAGGTTCCTAATAATCTAGATAAATTCAGTTCTAGATCTGTGGCTTCTATTCATATGATATATTCTCCAACCCAAAAGGCATATAAGTTTTATAATTTGAATACTCAGTCTTTTTTTGTTAGTATAGATGTTCAGTTTAAGGAGGATGTTTTTCCGTTTAAGCAAACTCAAAATAGTATGGATAGGCCTGTTTTTTCTGATCGTAATCTAGGTGATGATCCTATGTTTGATTTTATTGCTCCAAATGATGTTGATATTCCTGATAATTCAGATGAAAATAGAGTTGATGGTGACAGTTATGTCCCTAATAAGGTTGAAGCTTTACCTTCTAGTGAGAATCTCAGTACTAATGAAATTGTTTCTGAACCAAGGAGGTCCACTAGAGTAAGTAGAACTCCCTTATGGCAGCAGGACTATGTTCTGAATCTGATAAATGATACATCCACTGCTTATCCTATCAGTAACTTTATTTCATATGATGAAATTTCTGATGAACATAGGTAGTTTGCTTGTTCTGTTTCGAAAGTGACAAAGGATGTCCTATTAAAGGATGCTGAAAAGGATAGTAAGTGGGTAGAAGTTATGAAAAAATAAATTATTGCTCTTGAAAGTAATAATACTTAGTCTATTGTTTCTTTACTTGTTGGTAAGAATGTGGTTGGATGCAAATGGGTTTATAAAATTGATGACTCTATTGAAAGATATAAAGCTAGATTGGTTGCAAAATGATATAGTCAAAAGGAGGGTATAGACTTTAGTGATACTTTTTCTCCTGTTGCAAAAATGGTGCCTGTTAGACCTGTCTTGGCTGTTGCTGCTGTGAAAAATTGGCATTTATATCAGATGGATGTTTTTAATGCTTTTCTTCAAGGTGATTTGGATGAAGAAATTTATATGGAACTCCCTCAAGGCTTATATAAACAGGGGGAGTCTGGTACTAACCTGGTATGTAGGTTACAGAAGTCCTTATATGGACTCAAACAGGCTCTTAGGCAATGGAATTTGAAACTAACTGAAGCTTTGGTTAGTCATGGGTATGAGCAGAGTAAGTATGATTATTCCCTGTTTGTTAAACGTAAAGGATATGATATTGTCATACTATTGGTATATGTGGATGACTTGTTAATCTCTAGTAATAGTAGTGTTCTGATTTCTGAATTGAAATCTAACCTAGAGCAGCATTTTAAAATGAAAGACCTAGTAGAACTAAGATATTTTCTTGGTCTTGAAGTAGTTAGGTCGGCTGATGGTATTGTCCTTAATCAGCGTAAGTATGCTTTGGAATTAATTTCAGAGGTTGGCTTGCTTGGTGCAAAACCTTGTAAAACCCCTATGGAATTAAACCAGTCTCTTACCTCTGTTGCATATGATGAAGCATTTAATAGTGAATCAAGTGATAAGATTATGTGTGATGCAACATTTTATAGGAAGGTGATAGGAAATCTGCTTTATCTAGTTCTCTTAATATGTTTGCAATATTTTTGTATGCATCTAGTTCTCTTAATATGTTTGCTTTTTGTGATTCTGATTGGGCTACTTGTCGTGAAACTAAAAAATATGTTACTGGTTTTTGTAATAAACTTGGTGATTCCTTAATATCTTGGAAAGTTAAAAAAGCAGAATACAGTTTCTAGGACCTCAGCTGAAGCTGAGTACAGAAGCATAGGTGTTACGGTTTTAGAGGTAATATGGTTGAAAGGTTTGCTTTTTGAACTTGGTATTTTACATTTTGATCCAGTTTTAATTTATTGTGATAATAAAGTTGCTATTCAAATTTCAACTAACTCTATGTTTCATGAACATACAAAGCATACAGAAATAGATTGCAATTTTGTTAGAGAAAACATTTCTGCAGGAATTATCAAGTTGGAGTACATTAAGTCAGTGGATCAAAAGGCTGACATTTTTACAAAGGTGGTGGGTAATCAACAACATTTTTATTTGTTGAAGAAGCTGGGAGTTAAAGACATATTTGGAAGTGTTAGCTTAAGGGGGAGTGTGAAGAATACAAGCTAACCAATCTATATTATTTATCAAGGACTTATTTATTTATTTGTAAAGTTAAGGGTCTCTTTTGTTATGTATTGTTGGGCCTGGTTCGGTTGAGTTTGTGACTCAAACCATGTGGTTAGAATGTGAACCGGTGTGTAATTATTATGAATTATTTTTAGTAGTATTTAACCAGCAGTGATGGGACTTTGGGAAATGCCCAGACTCAAGTGATTTGCAAAATTAAATCGTGACTCTTTGTTTCCTTCTCTGTATTCGAGAAGCTTCCTTAACCCAATCTAGGGTTTCTTCAAACAAACTACTGTTGGTCCTGAAGAACCCAAGATCGAAGATTTGGTTGGGAGATAGAAGAGTTTTATTGGGAAAGAGTGACTTTGACGATGTAATATTGTCAATGGAAGCAACATGATGCTGCAGAACGAACAAAGGGAAGATGAAAGGAGATCGACGTATAAAGAAGAGCATTAAGGAGTGCATTATACTCATTAAGAAAATTATGTGTGAAGTTCTTTCCAAGGAAGTGAAAATTTAATCAACTTCATTCGGTTGATTTGTCTTTACCAGTAGTTTATCCCATGAACTAGTATTTACCATACAGACATATTGTAACGTCTTCATTCGTTACGCACTTGGACAATTCTCTTTACGTTCTTCGAGATGGTCAATGGAATTCTTTGACTTTGAATATAACTAATGGAAAATTCTGAAAATGGTAAGCACAAAACAGGTTTTCGTCAACTTATTTTTTGTAATGGTTAATGGTTCAATATATTTGAATAGATGGTAATTGGTACCTCTGTTACTTTTATGTTAAAAACTTCCGTTAAATATTTTTCATATTTGCAAAATAAACCAAATATTTTTCTAAATGTTACATTTAAACTCTAGAAACTTACACTAATGTTTCAAACAAGTCCCGACTCGATTTGAGTTTGGACCGAACCTGACTGGGTTTGGTTCAAACGATTGGGGCTCCAATTGAGACCTAATCCGGGGTCCTATGGTCTAAGTCTAAACCCAGACCACGTCCTCATGGCTGGGCGACCTGGTATGGGTTCGAATTTGGGTGACCTGGTCCAAACCGATTGGGGATTCAATTGGGCCCCAATCAGTTTAGACCGAACATGGTTGATGCAACCCATTCCAGTAAGTGCAGCCCACCATCCTTAACAACACTGGACTATAGCAATACTGACCCACCGAAGGAGGCCCATCCAGTCAGCTGTGCTATTGTTGCCAAGAGGAATGATGAAGTCGAAGAGAATGACACGTAGAGGTTCTAGAAGAAGTCTGTTAGGATATGATGTTATTTAGGTGCTGTCAGTGGGAGGAATAATTAGCTTTTGAAATAACAAACTTCTGAAGTATTCATTCAATCCGTTCGTTCCCTTACCATGTTCTTCGTGAGTGTGCACCATTTGGTATCAGAACCATACATCACCCTTCCCTACAAGCTGCTTCTAACCCTCCAAATTCTCCATTTTGTTTCTCTGCCCTTCTTCAATCATGGCCGAAACAAGGTGCCAAACAACAGAGAGAGCACTGACAGAATTGCGGCAAACTGTCGATGATCATTCTGCAATGATGGAAGAAATCAAAGACACTATGCATGACATCCTCAAGCATTTTGACTACATCTGACAGAAAGGTATCTTGCACGAAACAAAAGGTGATAAACCTCAGGTGGAGTGTTCCGGTGTTCCGGCAGAATAGAGCAGCGTGTTACATGGTTGTTCTTTTCGTTTTGGGTGCATTGATTTCCCAAAATTCAATGGAGAGGACGCGGTGGGATGAATTTACCGTTGCAACCATTCTTTTAAAGTGAATTTGGTACCATAGAATATGAAACTGGATCTTGTTACGATCCATGTTGAAGATGAGGCCCTGGTTTGGCATCAATCGTTTATGTAGATGAAGGAGCTCCTGAATTCATCGGTTTCATGGGAAGAATACAGTACAACGATCCGTTCTCGTTTCAGGGATGGTCCGTTCGACGACCCAATCCTCGATCTGAAAAATGTAAAGCAAACTTGGACAGTCACGGCATACTATCAGGAGTTCACATTCCTCTTCCATCGAGCTCAACTGACAGATCCATTGACGGAAAGGCAAGTTCTCAGCTTGTTCATGGGAGGTTTGAAGGCAGAGCTCCAAGGACCTGTAAGGATGATTCAGTCGAAGTCATTATATGATGCATTTTCACTGGTCAAATTACAAGAGGCTACGTTAATGGTGAGACATGATATTTATCCTACACCTTTTAGGCAACGACCACCACCATCGTTACCACCTCCTAAGCCTGCATTTCTTCCTAAACCGGCACCATCAGGTGACAAGTTTCATAGAAGCTGTACTAGTCACATACTGTCACCAACTGAAGTGGCGGACAAGTGAGCTAAAGGACCTTGTTTCGGATGCGATGAAAAATACACTCTGGGACACACATGCAAGAAACAGCAGCTGTTTATGGTGGAAGTGGATGAGGGAAACATTGAACCAGAGGGCATTACAGCAGAAGAAATTCAAGTGGATGAGCAACCACATATTTCGTTACATGCTATATCGGGCTCCTTGGGGACTTGGAATCTCAAAGTCGATTGGTTTATCGGCCAACAACAGCTATATATTTTGGTGGATTCAGGTAGTACTCATAACTTTCTTGATTCCACACTAGCCACTCGATTAGGTTGTTCTTGCTTAGAGTTGGATCCTATTAATGTGACGGTTGCAAATGGAAATATTATGAAGCGCCATCTAGCATGTAGAGATTTTACATGGAAAATCCAGGGTATGCATTATAAGGCTGATGTTTTGCTGTTGCCTTTGGAAAACTATGACCTGATTTTGGGAGCTCACTGGTTGGCGCAGTTTGGGGATGTGGTCATGAATTTCAATGAGCTCTATATGAAGTTCTATAACGGTGAATCTATGGGCACAATCAAAGGAAAAAAGACAGATACCATTGACCTTTTTTATGTTGATCAGATGGATCAGGTGAATGTTGTCACTTCCTTATTAGAAGAATTCGTGGATGTTTTTGCCATGCCTACAACCCTGGCACCGCACAGAGCTTTCGATCACACTATCCACTTATTCCATGGGTCGGTTCCGGTATCATCTCGACCTTACCGTTATCCGAGTGTTCATAAATCCATTTTGGAGAAATTAGTAATAGAGCTACTGCAGAATGGCGTTATTCAGCCCAGCAAAAGTGCATTTTCCTCCCTAGTGGTATTGGTAAAGAAGAAAGATGGGACATGGCGTATGTGCGTCGATTATAGAAAGCTCAGTTCATCTACGATCAAGAACAAGTTCCTTATCCCATTGGTTGAGGAACTTCTTGATGAGATGCATGGGGCAAGGGTATTTTCTAAATTGGACTTACGATCAGGGTACCACCAGATTCGGATGAGGGAGTCAGATATTCATAAAAGTGCATTTCGCATGCACGAAGGCCTCTATGAATTCCTCGTCATGCCATTTGGTCTTACAGACGTCCCAGCCACTTTTCAGAATCTCATGAATGTCATCTTCAAGCCCTTCCTCTGCATTTTCATTTTGGTATTTTTTTATGACATCTTGGTTTATAGTTCATCCATGTCACAACACTTGGAGCATCTTCGTCTAACCCTGCAACTGATGCGTGATCATCAGTTGTTCGCCAAGCGCTCCAAATGTCTGTTTGTTGGGTCGAAGGTTGAATATCTGGGGCATTTTATAATCTGGTGATGATGTCTCCACCGACCCCTCCAAGATTGAGGTGATTGTAACTTGGTTGAAACCTACCACGTTGAAGTAGATGCGTGGTTTTCTGGGGTTAGCAGGGTATTATAGGCACTTTATCAAGAACTATGGGTCCATCAGCAAAACATTGACGTCGATGCTAAAGAGGGATAGCTTCATATGGCCAGCTTGCTCAGACACTGCATTTGTCAACTTAAATTGGCCCTGCAATCCACCCCGGTCCTAGCCCTACCGAATTTTTCAAAGACATTTGAAATAGAAACAGGCTGTGGGAATTGGAGATGTCCTTATGCAGCAAGCGCATCTAATCGCTTTTATCAGCCAAACACTCTTGGCCCGCCATCAGGTCCTCCCTGCTTATGAAAAGGAACTGCTCGCTATCTTATTTGCTGTTAATAAGTGGCATTATTATTTGATCGATCATAAGTTTATCATCCGAATAGACCAACACAATTTGAAATACCTACTAGAGCAACGAATTACAACTCCACTTCAGCACACCTATCTCACTAAGTTACTCTGTTTTGACTATGAAATTGCCTATAAGGCTTACAAAGAAAACATAGTGGCAATGCTTTATCCCGTATTCCAGAGGCTTCTGGACGTGGATCACTCTCGGCTACTCCAGCAAGGTCAAGATTGTCCGGGGTCCCCTGTTTTCCAATGGAAGGATGATCTGTTGTGGAGGAAAGGGAAACTGGTTATTGGACCAGACAAGGAGTTACGAACAGAGCTTTTGCAATTACTTCATGCTTCAACAATTGGTGGACACTCAGGCACACATGCAACCACACAACGTGCTCTAGCTATGGTGTATTGGAAGGGCGCTAAGAAAGATATCCGACAGTTCATCAAAGAGTGTCATACGTGTCAGGCACATAAGTATGAGAATGTGGCTAGTCCCGGGCTGCTGGAACCATTACCCACACCCACGGGAATCTTCACAAATTTATCTATGGATTTAATCACAGGCTTACCTAAGGTGAAGGGCAAGGAAGTGATCATGGTTGTCGTCGATCGGTTAACCAAGTATGCCCATTTTGTTGGGTTGAGCCATCCATATACTGCGGCTATGGTGGCTCATGAATTTCTAGATAACATTTATCGCTTGCATGCTCTGCCGAGTTCAATTGTGAGTGATCGGAATCCTGTGTTAATGAGCACTTTTTGGCGCCATCTTTTCTCTTATCAGGGAGTGAGATTGAAGTTGTCGTCAGGTTACCATCCACAAACCGATGGCCAAACCGAGGTTGTCAACCGTTGCCTTGAAACCTACCTACGATGTATGACACGTGAAGAACTAGGAAAGTGGCTTGATTGGTTACCACTTGCCGAATGGTGGTACAATACCACGCCTCATTCGACAATCAAAATCACCACATTTGAGGCTCTTTATGGATATCCTTCCCCGCTACACATTCCATATATTCCCCGGGATTCTCCAGTACCTGCGGCTGATGTCCTACTGCGAAACTGAGATGCTTCTATTCAAACTCTTAAATTTCTGCTGGATCGAGCGTGGAACCGTATGAAACAACAAGCTAATAAGCACTGCACTGAACGTCACTTTGAAGTTGGTGATCGCATGTATCTCAAGTTACATCCATACAAACGTGCTTCATTGAAGACTCACAATAGTCACAAGTTACTGCCACGTTATTTTGGACCTTTTTCCGATTGTGCAGCGAATTGGCTCAGTTGCTTACCGTCTGGAACCGAGCCAATTCGCTGCACAATCGGAAAAGGACAAAAATAACGTGGAAGTAACTTGTGACTATTGTGAACCTTCAATGAAGCGCGTTTGTATGGATGTAACTTGAGATACACGCGATCCATCCTGTTTGTTGATCGCCATAAGTCATTTTTTTAGTATATTTATAAATTATTTGTGCTAATTTTAGAAATATAACAATATGAATTAAGTTTAGTTTATTAAAAATATATATATCAAATATCTAGGTAAACTTTACTACAAATTAGTAACTATTTTTTTAACAAATTGCTAGTCGAACTTTTTCTATTGTGTAAAAAGCTAGCTCTATATATTGTTTCGTTAATTTCAGATGAAAAATACTTTTTAAAATTACTTAAACACGCTAAAATTTTAATATTATGACAAAATGACATAAAATTTTAAATAAATTTAATAAAATCTAAAATTCACCAATATAAAGTAATATAGCCCAAAGCTACTAAAAGTAAAATTGTAAAACTATTTTAGACATAAATCAAATTAAATATTTTAAAGCTTCTATTAGAAATTTGAAAATTAAATTTAATTTGTGAATTTTAAATTCAATTTTAAGAATTTTACTTTTATATATTCAAAATGAGGTTATTTTAGGATCCTAGTGAAATATTTTGATGTTTCTAGTAATTTGTAAATCATCATATGTTAAGATTTACATAAAATTTGACGGGATACATTTTTGTACACTATAGAAAGTTTAACTAGCAATTTATTGCCAAAATCGTTCAATTAGCAATTTTCACATCAATTTAGTATTTAACCTTTTATCAAGTATACAACTTGTAGGAATTTTTAAAAAGTAAATATCATTTAAATTTTTTTTTTGAAAAGTAGATATACCGAATACGCACACCTCAGGGTGCGAGTTGTGCAACAACACGCTGCCCTAGGTCGTGTATTAAAAAATATATAATAAAAAAATATCATATATCTATTTAAAAAATGAGTGAGTAGGTATTTGAATTATAATCCAAATGACACACAAAAAAAAAAGGATTTACAAATTAACCATATGTATTGTCCTAAATTGATGTATGAAAAATTGACTTAAAACAATTCAACTCAGGCACTCTAAGTCGAAACACAATACCGTTAGCGACATTTATCATAAAATTTAATTATCTATCTAATCTAAAAGAATTTTGAATTTTTAACCGAACATTGTTTGTTTTATAATTTAATCGGAAGGATAAAATAATTTAAATGAGAAATTTAATTGTATACTTACTGGAAAAAAATACAGTATATAGATAATTTAATTATGACATAAATAACGTTAATGGCGTTAAGTTTTAACTTTCGAATTGATTATATGATAGGATAAACCGAATATTATATATATCATTTTGACACAGGTGATTTACAATTAAAGTATGCGTGTGTAAAAATGAATCATTTTGAAGTTTAAATTAGTTTTAGAGTTTTGAGGTCACATAACAGATAAATCTAAAATTTAAAACATACAAAACAAAGTTATTAAATAATATTATATTATTTGAATATATTTATATTTATATTTATTTGTTTTATATTATTTACTATAATGTTATATTATTTTAATATCTATATCTAGATATATTTGTTTACTACTGGTTATTAGTGTGAGCCTTGTATCGGTATGAACCATCTTTATATCAAGATACATAGTTCAATTAAACTATTCGAGTTTAATTGAAAGAATGGTTAATTACCTGAATAGTCACTTATGTTGGCACATGTAACTGAACAGTTGAAACTTAAGCTTAATCGTTACTCATGTTTCAAAATGTGACTGAATGGTTCAGAAGCATAATTGTCGTTAATTATCCCTGTTATAATATATATCAAAACGTGACTAAATGTTTCACGGAACCTTTCAGTCACATCCTCAAACTTAAGTGATTGTTTAGTTACACAAAAAAAAACAATAAGTAACCGTTTAATCACATAGAGCAAACATAAGTGACTGATCAGGTAATTAACCCTTCAAATAATTAAATTAGGATCCTCACTCATGCCAGTTACATTTTGACAAATTGATGTGATTAATAATCTAGACTCATAAACCCTTTATCCACGGAGACCATCTCGCACCCTTAACCAAATTGGTATGGCTCATGACTTGTACCAGTGATCCTTTAGTTAGGTCCGATCAAGTTGCGAATGAATTGTAATATATTAAAAAATAATTAAGAAAATAGATGTAACAATTAAAAAATGTATACTATATTTTGTAATTTTTATAATATATTCCCATCAACATTTTAGCAGAAAAATGGATAAGAGAGGTAACATACAATTTTCGTCAAAACATAAATAGGTTAAACAAATAGGGTTAATTACTTGAAACGTTACACATGTTTGCCCCATGTGATTAATTGGTTCTACCTGTTTTTTCACGTGACTGAATGGTTACACATGTTCCAGCATGTGACTGATTGGTTACTCCGACAGTCAACTATTAAAATTTTCCGTCTAATTCTCATGTGCAAGTCACGTGATAGGAGTTAGTTTATTTTCAAATATACGAAATTACCTTGAAGCCCCTTACATCCCCTTTCTTCACATTACATCAACCAGTTTCCCCCTATTTCCCTTGTCAGACCCGCTTTGTCCTCCTTCTTCGATGGCGATGATAGTGATGATTCAGATTTCGTCACCCTGGACGGGGTAGATGCGGACGAGTCAAGTACGGATGAAGACCTGGAATTTTATGAAGAAATGAACAGACTTGGTACGGAAAAGAAGGCGGGACAGGAGAAAAGAAGCCTGGAGGGACGAAAAGAAGAAGTTGGTTGAAAAGATAGAAAAAACAAATAAGAAAGGATAAAGAAGATGTTTGTTTGGGAAGAAGTTGGATTTGGAGTAAATAGTGGTGAAAAGGAGAAGTAAATCGAGGAATGGGGATGGCAACGAAAAAACTGAAGGGTGATCGTACTGAAGAGTTTGGTAGGGTCCGTGATTATGCAGCAACGTTACAAGAACATAATCGGGTACCACTGTTGCTGTCAATGTGGATTCTGTTTCCAGCCCTTTACGCCCTAGGTTTGAAAGAATTTACGTATGCCTGGAAACCTGTTCTAGTGGACTAAAAAATGGGTGTAGTCCCTTCATAGTGATGGATGGATGTTTTTTGAAGGGCACAGACGGGGGACAACTCTTGTGCGACGTTATCCGGGATACAAATAATGTGTTGTTCCCGGTAGCAATTGCATGGGTTTGTGATTAATCACAACTCTTGGAAATGGTTCTTGGACATTCTGTTTAGAGACATCAGTGATGATAGGGCATGAACAATAATGTTAGATCGATAGAAGGTATTTGTGTTTCCCTGTCATGTTTGCTCGATTTGTGATTAATTGATCATTCATCTTTGCTCGTTTTGTGAAAACCTGTTCTCAGTCTCAAATGAGGGAGACCCAACCGAGTACACCACTGAGGCAGTCCCGTAAGATAAAAACTCCAGTTCGAATACAAAGAATCGCAGTTTGAAATAAGAAACACCCCTCGGTTGATGAACAACAGAATACAGATGCTACTGAAGTTGAATCCCCTCCTGCTGTACATTTAGGTACGCCATCAGATGAACCACAGAATCCACCAACACAAGACGCAGTAAACACTGAAGTTGATCCCTTCAATACACAAAAAAAAATGTGTTAAAACGTTAGCGGTCAAATCAACCTAGGTTAGTATTCAACGCTACAACTATGTCACATATCGTACTATTATACTAATGACTAAAAATTGTGTGAAACATGCCAAAAAAGTAGGTAAGAGAAGAAAACTCAATGTTCGTCAAGGTCTAACTTATCTAGATGTCGCATCTTCAACACATGTACTTTCAGAATCTAGAGAAATGATTCTACTAGATTTACCACTGAAAATGGTTATACCAAAAAGGACAAGATAACACAGAAGGAGCATTGGTCAGTTTGGTTATCTTTGTGACAGACGATATACCTAGTAAATAGACTGTGGAGTTTTGTGCAACAGGTGTTCTGCTTTTGTGTGAGATTTTGTGAAATAGGCATTATGCTTTTGTGGCACATGTTTTGTGGTCTTTGTACATATGTGTTTGGGTCCTAAATGTGGTTTTAGTACTGGGTACTTGACTGACTTATGTTGAACTTTTTCTGAAGTAAATGGATGCTTGTTTGAGCTTTTCAATGGAACATGTTACTGCTGAACTGTTATGATTATTTAACTATTTAATTACATTTATATGAAACATGTACTATTTAATCACATCGTGGTATACAAGTTCAACCTTTTAATCACATTATAAGAAAACATCAGTAACTATTTAATCGCATTACAGAGAAACATATATAACCATATAATCACATTTGAGGATAACATATGTAACCATTTAATCAAATTTCAAATTAGAATTGACTTTTTAGTTTAGATACTATGCAATTGAAAATCAGGATCTGAACAACTGAAACCCAGCTGCAAAACAACTTCAATACAGAACATGAAGAACTAAAATTCATTTCCACAAAATATTGAACAACAAATTCAAATACACCTACTTGTTTAGTACATTGATCAAAAGTTAAGAACATACAACGACAATTGCAGCATACAACTTCCAGTTTTTTTGTTTGGCAGCAGCTTCAGCAGCATGTTCAGTCGCAAGTTCAAATTTAAGTTGTCCATCCACACCTTGAAACTTAAACACGACGTTTCTTTCATAGGGCCACATCAGTGGATATTCCCATTGGAAAAATCCGCACCCATAATTTTGTACAGACTACGGAAGACAACGAATCATAAACTAGTAACATCCATGAACTAACAAAAATGGAACAAGCTGTTCAAATTAGGGTTCTTAACAAAATTTGGGTTTGTAACATAACAAACTCAAATAGAGACAACATGGTAGAAAAAAAACGTAAAATTACCTCAAAATGTGAGCACCCATGAAGCCTACGACCGAAATTCTTCCAAGTACCCGCACCAGTTGATGTTTCCTTCTTCATCTTCGAAGGAGGCGTAGCTCTGCTGCTTCACTTCAAATGAAATGGAAATGACTTATAATACAGGAGATAAGGGCATTTTCGGAAGTACGGGTTGGTTTTCACTCACGTGCAAGACACATGCCAAACTTAACGGTAATATTTCACGATGAACAGTAAAAATGACTAATTAGTCACATGCTGAAACATGTGTAACCATCCTGCACAAGTTATAACATATTTGTCACATGCGCAAACATGTGTAACGTTTCAAGTAATTAACCAAAAATATTAATAAGAGGACAAATGATAAAGGTCCAAATATTAAAAGGTAAAATGAATATCTCTAAATTTATACTAATACATGATCAAAAGCAAATGAGAATTTATCTTTATTAATAGTTATTTAATTTATAAGATTCATTACATATTTATCTATGTTAGTTTTGACTAAAATCTATCCATCTATATATATGTATATTAATTTGGTTAAGGGACATAATATGATAACAAATCAGCAAATTGAGATTTTTCATTCAATTTGATAGGGTCAACACTACTATATGTTACAATTAGATGTGTGACATCACATTTTTGCTTAGGTGGACATGTTCAAATTGTTCCAAAACTTCTCATTCAATCTTGAAAATCATTTTACTTTAGCTTAATTCATCACTTATTTCTCTTCCAAAAAAATAATTGTTACCATGTTTTTTTCTTCACAAACATAGTTCACTGTTTTTTTTATTTTATATTTGTTAAAAAATGATTATTAATAAGTTTGATATTTTGAACCAAATTTATTAAAAATATATATAAAATCATCTCATAAGCATTAAAAATAAAATAAAATTATTATACATTAAGGTATCACTATATAATAATAATAATTAATATTTATTATTATTATTATTGTTTTTCTATACACGTGTTATTAATTTTAATATTAATGTATAAATACTTTTATTATATATAATTTTATTATGATATTTTTCCATTAAATTAATTGCAACCAATTATTCAGTAATTTGTTTTTTTTTATCTAAATACCTAATTTATATTGAATAATTCACTTTATAATATATATTTTTTCTTACCTTCATCATCTAGTTTTTTGTTACTTTTAGGTACCCTAGAAGTTTGAAGTGGAGCTACTTTATTTTGACATCCAAAATGGATGGAATGCGTCATATGTGCGTGTCACATGACTCCCTATGCCGAAATTGAAGTGTGTGAAGACCAAAATACCCCTCGTGAGTGAGCTTCCTTCTTCCCGTCACCTTGTTTCTTCAAGTGTCAGTTGGATATATTTTCGTGGTTGTTCATCTCCACTTCTACGTGTGAGAGTGAAATTAGGTTTTCTGATTGTGGCACATCTCGCAGTGGAAGATCAGACATTTACCCCTCATCGTGTATCAATCTTCTCAACGATCCTTTCTCTGAAATCGTTTTGTTCTTCACTTACCTTTGACTGCATTTTATTGCTTCGTTTTATGATGTGTGTCTGATTTCACTTCGGTTTTCTTCACGTCCCTTGCCTTTTGAGTGTTGGTGATTTGAATCGACTTCCCCTGTTATATGTGTGCAGTTCGGAGATGGAAAATCCCTCAAGCGACCATGTTTTGTTCGAAATACACTACGACAATGGGTTTTACAAGCAAAATGGGGTGATCGTTGACTACATTGGGATGATGGATTTAATAAAATTCTCCGTGAGTTTTAGTTTGGAGGAATTTCTCAAGTTATATGCTGTGTCGTTTCATTATGAAGAAGGCGATGTATTGTATGGCAAGTTAATGATCAAACAGATATTACCCGGCTTGAGGAAGATTGCAAATGATGATAATCTTCAAGGTATATTGAAGTTGCGTCGAGGAAATGAAATGGTGGTCATATACGTCCTAGAGAAAGATACAGTCCCTTCGGACATAGATGCACAATTCAAGGTTTCAATGAAGAAGTAGGAGTTGATGCGGATAGAAGCATTTGTGATGAATATTGGAAACCCGAGACTGAAGGAAGTGAGGATGAAGACAATACTGATGATGAAGATGCATGGTGGGAAGAAGCTACCCATACGACGGATATGATGGATGAACAAGTTGGTCGAAGTCAAGAAGAATGTTAATCTGAACCCGCAATAAGAGTTCAGACTGATCAGGAGACAAGTAATCATTCAACCTTAGTGACGATGAATTGGTCTGCAAATCTGATAGCCTCGTGACACCCCCACAATCCAATGAAGAGGGAGACGAATCGAGAAGATTCGCAACATTTGACGAAGGGTCACATAACCAAGCACTAGAGTTGAAGTTAGGCATGAAGTTCGCGACTATTGAAGAATTGAGAGATGCGATTAATGAGCATAGTGGTCACAACAATTATGCTATTTTCTACATAACAAATATTTTGAATAAGGTATCCGTGGAGTGCCAGGAGAAGTGTAGGTTTAAGTTATATGTGTCTTTAATGGCGCATGAAGAAACACTTCAGATTAAGACTTATCAGGGCATCCACAAGTGTGCAGCTGCTCACAAGATGAAAAGGATCAACTCCAAGTGGTTGATCAAGCACTACATCGAAAAGATGAAGGAGCAAATATTGAACACGAACTACATACAAATGGAGATTAAAAAAAAATACATTTGAGTTCGAGGTAAGTAGGCATACTATCATTAGAGCGAAAGGAAAAATGAAAACAATCATCTGGGGTGATCACGAGTAGCAGTATAAGACACTTCGTAATTATGTGTCCACAGTTCTGAAGTATAATCTAGGTTCAACCATGGTGATTCAAGTTAACTCGACAATAAACACCCTTAGGTCTCGTTTCTAGAGACTATATTGTTGTTTTCAAGCATCCAAGAGGGGTTATCTTGTTGGCTGCAGACCCTTCTTTGGTCTAGATGGATGTCAGTTGAAAGGGTTGGAGAGAGGACATATACTAAGTGTTGTGGGTAGGGACGTGTTGGATCGTGAAATCCTGGATGCTGATCTGGCAGTGAATTAAATGCCAGATCAGGGTTGGGAAGACTCTTCTGCTCCAACTCCGGTGAACCTGCAGGTAGGGGAGCGCAACAGAGGGGGTGTCTCTGGGTCCCTCTCCGATGCTTAAATGAGTATATGTGTGTATAAAACTCAAAACGTAAAGAACGTATGTAAAGCAAGGGTAAGAGAGATAGAACCGTATAAGGCAGCTGAATATCTTAGTGTATATTGTGTTGCTGAAGATTCGGATCATGGGATATGGCAGTTACTGCGAGATATTGCAGTTACCAAATCTAATCTTTAGTGAATATGTGACTGAGATACGCAGGATATCATGGCCACTTCCTTATTAACGGTTTCGTGGGACCAGAGGAGAGAGGCAAGGCTCTCTTCGGGGCGAGCACTCTCATGGCGAGCAGTGAGAGGTCGCGGCCTTAGTGAAGAATGGCGAGCACTCAGGGCGTTCTCAGAGTCCTTGGGCTCGGTTCTGGGTCATTCTATGGAGGACCGAGTTTAACTTGTACTTGGGCTGATACGGTTCAAATGTCATGGGTTTACCCCCTCTATAGTTATTGGGCCTTCGAGGCCTTTTCCTTACTGGGCTGTCAATATCGATACCCAACATTTGCCCCCGAAGCTTGATTGAAGTTTCTTCAGTAGAGCTTGATTTCCTAGTAGGGTTTTAGATAGTGACGTCTCCTGTAATGGTTCATGACTTTTGAGACATTTCGAGCTCGTTTGGCGAGCAGTTTTTTCTTCGTTCAAAGCTGAAAAGATATCCTTCCTTTTATCCCCCTTTGGCGATCACTCGAGGTAATCTAGGTTTATGAAAGTCTATCTTTCTTAGTTAGGCGATCACTACCTGCCCGAGGTGTTTCTGATAACGCCTATTAGTGCGTTGGCGACCCCCTTGTCCTCTTAGTGGACTTTCAGCATTTAATAACTGCACAATTGTCCAGAAATCGAACGGTCACTTGAGGCACGCTTGACATTTACTTTTCCGTAAACCTAGGGTAGTCTGACAGCTGTCTGTATCAGCCAACCGTTTGTCTCCCCGAGGTGTCTCTTGGAATTCTAACATTGCTTCGGTTTCTTCCAAAAAGGTGCAATTATTCCTCTGTGTCGCTTCGATTCGCCCGTGGCGGTTACTCCCTTTTGAGCCTATATAAGAGACATCATTTTCTCTGTTTTGTTTTTTACGTTTGTTCACTCTTTCAAATTTCCAGAGCTCCTTTGCGAACCTTCTCTTTTCCTTCTCAATCTTCTTCGATCTTCTTCAACCTTTTCTCCACTGCTTCCATGGCTACCCGCAGTCAAAGAGTTAAGCACACGGCTACAAAGGGGTCCAAAAATGCAAATGCCCCCAAGGGTACCAATGCCCCCTTGACCATTAGGGATGGTGCCATGCCCCCCTCAGCGGGGGAACAGCCAGACATGGGTAGATTCGCGGCCACCTCAGTGGTGGTGGATGGGCCTGAGCTCCAGACGCCCATCTTTTCTCCAAAAGGTAAACCTCTGTCCTTTCGGTATTCTGTTTTGGTAATACCCCCTGTTGTTCCTTGTTTTTTATGTGTATCATTGCAATATCTGAATTTATTTGGGTAGACGTCAAGCCTAACGAATTGAAGCCAGCTTACTTTAAGACCATGGTGGCGCTTGGTGGCTTCAGCGTAGAGGATGCTCCTAGGTATCCTGGCTTAGGTCTGCATTTTCCTCACGACGGAGAGGTTTACATTTATGCGGCCCAGATCGATGCTGGGTTGCGTTTTCCTCTCTGTGAGGATTTACATACCTTGTGCCAGTTTTACGGGATTCACCCCACGTAGCTCGTTCCTAATGCCCTCAGGATGTGGGTCGGTTTCAAGTTCCTGTGCATACGCCAGGAATGGGCGTATTCACTGGCCTTGTTCCGGTGTTTCTTCCGGTTGGCAGCAGGGGTGAACCACCTCCACCACTTCCAACCACGCTGGCCGAAGTTTTCAGAGTGGGGAGGCCCTCAAGGATGGACTTGGAACGTCCATGTTCGCCTGGTCGATGATTTCCGGGCCACTAACTCCAACTACTTCTTGTATAAGGGGGGGTGTACCCTGGAAATTGTTTACCCCGGACAAGGACTTTCCTCCCTCCTTCGAAGAGTTGCCAGGGGGTGATCGGAACGCCATTGACGACCTGTATCGGCTGCATCGGTTGTCCCAGTTCAGGTCTATTCGTTCAGTGGCGGAGACTACTGAGAATGCGCTTGAGATGGAGGGCATTCATCAAGCCACGCCAATCTGTGATGATTGGGTAATTCTCTAACCCTTATCTTGTTTTATTACTTGTAGGCAAAGTCGTAAGCAAGAGCCGAAAACTGATAGGTCTCTTTGATGACCAGGGATCGGCGGGATTGTCTTCCGACCAAGAGCTGCTGAACTCTCCTCCTCCTCCTTCTAGGCGTTCGTCCAAGAGGAAGTCCGAGGAGGTGCTTCCTTCATCCCCTACTGGCCCTCGCCAACCAGGTATATTACCTTGCCTTTTGTGGATTTAATGTTTTCACACTCTGCGGTTTTTTGGTTTCTGACTTCTTGTCCTGCTATTTTGCAGGGAAGTCCTCGGCTGACGCGGCCCGGGACCCCCTCCTCCTCCTTCTAAGAAGGTCAGGAGTGAGGAGCACCCTGAGGTCGACCAGCATCCTCCTCCACCCCTTCCTAAGGGCCCTTCTGCCAGCAAGGGGAAGGGTCTGGACACGGCGCTCCCTTCTCCCTCTCCTCAGGGTCCTTCCGCCACTAAGGAGAAGGTCTTGTCTTTGGCGTCTCCCGCTCCTTCGGTGCCCCCGGTTCCCTCTAAGGATTTTGGGGCCCAGAAGAAGGGGCCTGCTACTTCGAGTTCTTCGAGGGCTCCCGCCGAGGAGTAGTGCTCCATGGCGAGCTTATTCCAGCCTTTTAAGGTTGTGGACTCTCGGGGGCCTTGGGTCCCTTGCGGGGACCTTGCCAAGAAGGGGTACCCTGCCCAGAAGAGCCTCCGGGGTAGCCCTGATATGTGCATGCGGCTCCTTGATGGGATAATTCCCCCCAAGGACCGTTCAATTGTCCCCACAGAGTTTCCTCAGATCGAGGGGTTCTTGCGGACCCACTTCGAACGAGTTGCTCTGGTATGATCTCGCCTTCTTTCCATTATTTCTTCCTTGTCATTCCTTTTTATTTTGATGACTTGACATTTTTCCTTGTGTTTTTGTTGTCAGCTCGTTCGGGAAGAGGTGATCCTTGGCCGCGTCTTCGGCGAGCTCGCCGACAAGCACTCTGATCTTCTTGTCGAGCTGGAGCAATACCGAAGCACGGGGGTCACCCCCGGGAAGTTGGAGGCCATCAAGAAGACCGCTGACGTGGCGCTCACCTTGGTGGACGGCACCCGGGAGGAGTACTTCAGGAAGGAGCAGCGCCTTCTTGCTAATGTCAAGAAGAGGGAGGTTGATGCTGCAGCCTTCCTTCAAGAAGCTGAGGCCCTTCATCGGTGCCTTGATGAAGGGGAGGTGGTCCGTGCTCGCCTGAGGCCGAGTTGAAGGAAGCTCGTGCTCAGGTGGTCGAGTCGGACGCTCTTAGGGTCGCCGCGGAGGCCCAGAGGGAAGCTGCGGAAGCTAGGAGGATCGCCCTGGAGGAGGAGAAGAACCGGATGGCTGATCAGCTGAAGGCGGTTCCTTCACCCCAAGCTGTGGTCGAGGAGTTCAAGGCCTCCGAGGACTTTGAAGACCAGGCCTTGAAGGTGATGAAGTCGGCGATTGCCGATTTTCTCCAAGACCTGGTGGAGGAGGTCCAGGCGGTCGACCCCAACTTTCCCCTTGGGGAAGTTGCATCCTTGAAGAGCTTCTTGCGGAGTCACCCTTCGCAGCCCTCTGTTGTTGAAGAGGCTGCTCCTGAAGGCGAGCCCAGTACTCCTGCCCCCGAAGGCGAGCAAAGTACCCTTGCCCCCGAGGATCCTAAAGCTTGAAGCCTCCAACTCCTTGGCGACCGTATTTTTTATCTTTTTTAGATAACTATTTTTGTAATTTTTTGTTTTTTGTTTGTAATTATTTATTTAAGACTTGGGTTTTTCTATATGCCTTTATATTCTTGAGCCTTTAATCGACTTCGAGCATATTTGGCTATCCAATATCTTAATCATAATTACTCTTGACTTTTCTTGCTGTAATGTCCTCGACTCTTAAGGCCTTAGACTAAGCATAAGTCTATACGAACTTTCTAAGGATAATATTTCTGACACTTAAAAGCATAAACTTCTAAGTTCAAAGAGATATTACCTTCTTTGATTTCAGGCTTTATCATCCATAGTGATCGCCTAAACTTTCTTTGGCCTGACTTTGGCGTCAGGGCTTTTATTTTGCCTAACCTTTTTGCTAGGTCTTTTGGCCTGACTTTGGCGTCAGGGCTTTTGTTTTGCCTAACTTTTTGCTAGGTCTTTTGGCCTGACTTTGGCGTCAGGGCTTTTGGCCTAACTTTGTTGTTAGGGCTTTTGGCCTGACTTTGGCGTCAGGGCTTTTGGCCTGACTTTGGCGTCAGGGCTTTTGGCCTAACTTTGTTGTTAGGGCTTTTGGCCTAGCCTTGTTACTAGGGCTTTTGGCCTAACTTTGTTGTTAGGGCTTTTGGCCTGACTTTGGCGTCACGGCTTTTGCCCTAACTTTGTTGTTAGGGCTTTTGGCCTAACTTTGTTGTTAGGGATTTTGGCCTGACTTTGACGTCAGGGTTTTTGGCCTAACTTTGTTGTTAGGGCTTTTGGCCTAACTTTGTTGTTAGGGATTTTGGCCTAGCCTTGTTACTAGGGCTTTTGGCCTAACTTTGTTGTTAGGGCTTTTGGCCTGACTTTGGCGTCAGGGCTTTTGCCTTCGACTTGCTTCGTGTGGACATGCCTTATGAAGGAATGACTTTCTTTTATTGACATAACAGTTTTGATTACAAGCTATGCATAAAATCTTCTTAAATGCTCAGAACTAAATGGACGGGGTAACCTCTCGCCTTCAGTGGTTTCCAAATAGTAGGATCCTGGTGCGGCGATCTCTACTACTTTGTACGGTCTTTCCCATTTGGCTGAAAGTTTATTTTTACTGTCCAGCCTTGTGAATTCATTCCTTCTCATAACCATCTCCCCCACGAAAAATTGGCGAGCGCTGACTTTTCTGTTGAAATACCGAGCGGTCGCCAAGCGCATCTTTGCTTGTGTCTTTTCCGAGAGCCATCTCTTTTCCTCTGCTAAGTCGAGGTCAGTTCTGCGCTCGATCTCATTTGCCTCCGCGTTAAAGTGTAAGACTCTGTGGGTAGGCACTGCTAATTCGGCTGGTGCTACTGCTTCTGATCCGTACACTAAACTGAAAGGCGTTTCTCCTGTGGCCGCCTTAGGCGTTGTTCTGATTAGCCATAATACGTTTTCCAGTTCATCAACCCAGTTTCCTTTGAATGCTCGAACCCTTTTCTTGAGTCCTGCTAACACAACCTTGTTGGCTGCTTCAGCTTGCCCATTCGTTTGAGGATGATGTACTGAGCTGAAACGATGGTCGACATGATATTCTTCACAGAGCCATTTCAGCTCCTTTCCAACAAATTGCGGACCATTATCACTGATGAGTATCTTAGGAATGCCAAACTTGGAGAATATGTTGACCTGCAGGAACTTGATGACCTGGAATTCTGTTGTCGAAACTAGAGCTTTCGCCTCTACCCACTTAGTGAAGTAGTCGATTGCCACTATAATGTGAGTACGCTGACCAGTGTTAATGGGAAAAGGACCCAATATATCGATTCCCCATTGAGCGAAAGGCCAGGCACCCGCCATTGGGGATAATAGTGTCGATGGTCGACCCGATCGTGGTGCAAACTGCTGGCAAATCTCACACTTCTGTGTTAACTCAACTGCATCTTTTCCTAAGGTCGGCCAGTAGTATCCCAATCTGAATATTTTCCTGGTTAGTGATCGAGCACCTTCATGACATGCTGCTGCCCCTTCATGAGCTTCTCGAAGAACCTTTTCTGTTTCAGAATGAGCAACACACCTCAAGTAAGGCGTCGAATAGCCTCTTCTGTAGAGTTCTCCATCGATGATTAGATAACTGGCTGCGAGTCTTCTAATCCTCGTGGATTCACCTTCGTCCTCTGGGAGGATCCCTTCTTTTAAATAATTCTGGAACGGGGTCATCCATGTGACCTGTCCTTGGATGTTAAAGACCTCTGCTCTGCTTTCCAGGACTGAACATAGAGCTTTCTCCAGAAATTGTACATCCTGGACTGTCATCCCTCTGAAGGCCAGTTTACTCAAAGAATCTGCCATATGGTTTCTTGGCGAGGAATAGACTCAATCGCGAAATTTGGGAATTCCGCGACCAGCTTTTTGGCAATTCTGAGATATTTCTTCATTTTTTCTCCCCTTGCCTCATAGGCGCCATTAACCTGATTGACAATAAGCTCTGAGTCCTTTTTTACCTTAAGCGCAGTTATACCCATTCCTTTTGCTAGTCTGAGTCCAGTGATAAGAGCCTCATATTCTGCTTCATTATTGGTCGACGGAAATGTCAAGGTAATCGCGTATTTCAGAGGCTCGCCCTCAGGAGGAATAAGAATTAAACCTGCCCCCGAGCCTTCTTTTGATGAAGACCCATCCGTATAGAGTTCCCAGATTTGATTGTCGTCTGCTGACTGACTTGGCTTGTTCTCTGCTTCTGTTTGACCGTTACTCGTGCTTACCACTATAAAATCAGCTAGTGCTTGACCTTTGATGGTCGTTTTTGGCGCAAATTTGATCTTGAACTCGCTGAGCTCGATCGCCCACTTAACCATTCTTCCTGAAGAATCTGGCTTCATCAGGAAGTTTTTGAGAGGTTGATTGGTGGGGACCGTGATGTCGTGCGCATGAAAGTAAGGTCTCAGCTTCCGAGCAGCAATAACTAAGACATAGAGATACTTCTCAATCTGGACATATTTTATTTCTGCTGAGTTGAACATTTTTCTAATAAAATACACTGGACTCTGAACATTATTTTCCTCCCATATTAAGACAGCACTGGCTGCCACATCGCTAATGCCTAGATAAAGGAAGAGCTGCTCGCCTGGAACGGGTTTTGCCAGAGCTGGGAGAGTTTGGATATGTCTCTTCAAGGACTGGAACGCTTCCTCGCAGTCTAGCGCCCACTCGAAGTTGCGGTTGGCCCTCAGAGTTTTGAAGAATGGAAGGGACCTTTCGCTCGCTTTGGAGAGGAAGCGGTTGAGAGCAGCTAGGCGTCCATTCAGGCACTGGACTTCCTTGTGGCAGGTTGGCGACTTCATTTCCTCTATGGCCTTTAGCTTTTCTGGGTTCGCTTCAATTCCTCTTTCACTACCATAAAACCCAGAAATTTACCGGACTTGACCCCAAAGGCGCACTTGGCAGGATTCAGGCGAACACTGTGTATTCTCATGCATTCAAAAGCTTCGCGGAGGTCCGCCGTGTGAGGATTGCCCTTGATGGTTTTGACGAGCATATCATCCACGTAGGCCTCCATGTTCCTTCCCAGCATGTCCTGGAACAGTCGATACACCATCCGTTGATAAGTTGCCCCGGCATTAATAAGGCCAAAGGGCATCACCTTGTAGCACAGAATGTCCCCATCAGCATAAAAAGCGGTGTGAGCCTCATCGTCGGGATGCATTCTGATATGGTTGTAGCCTGAGTAGGCGTCCATGAAGCTCAGCATCTCATGACCCGAGGTAGCATCGACCAGCTGATCAATCCTCGGAAGGGGATATGAATCCTTGGGGCAAGCCTTGTTCAAGTCGCGGAAGTCGACGCACATCTATTTCAACTTCTTCTAACTCTTCCATAGGTGCCGGCCGAGCCAAGTCCTCGCGGGGGTCGGCCTCTGTTTCGATGGCGAGCGCCTCCCTTTGGTTCTTCCTGCGTAAACAGTTCACATAGCATTGCCGCGAGGGAGGCCCGGGCACTTCTCCAATCCCGTTAGGAGTAGAGAACTTCATCTTCTGGTGGACAGTGGAAGCCACAATCTTGTTTGGGTTGATCGTGGTCCTCCCTATGATGGCGTTGTAGGATGTAGGTGAATCGACCACCAGGAAAGTGACCGACACCTTGATGCTCTTCCACCCCTCGCCAAAAATCACTAGCATGGTTATAGCCCCCAGTGGATAAGTTGTATTCCCGCAAACCCGATCAACGGAAAGTCGACCCTCTTCAGGTCGCGTTTGGACTTGCCCATCTTCTCAAAAGAGAATGAGATGACAATGTTCTCTTCAGGTCGGGGCCGTTTTCCCAACTGAACTGCTGTAGAGATCTGAGTGGCGTAGACCTCCCTGGCGCTTGACCTCTCGCCACCTGCACCGAATCCTCCTGCAATCAGATTCACTCTCCTCTTGCTTCCAGATGGCTCAGCTTGTTCTGCAGGGGCTGGCGAACGATGCCTCCTGGGGGGCATTCGACTTCGGTCTCGCCCTGCCACAAATTCTTTCAACATTCCACCTGAATCAGCCTCTCTATGTCCCTCTTCAAAATTTTGCAGTCATCTATCTTGTGGCCCTTGCACTTGTGGTATCTGCAGTAGCTCTCGACATCCTTTCCCATGGGCAGCCCACCTCGACGAGGCATCGGTGGTCTCGCCAAGGATCTCCTCTCCATCTCGACTAGTACCGCTAAGATCTGCCTATTTAAAGGCGTGAAGTACTCAGGGACCTCTGGATGGTGAGGCGCTGGAAAAGACTCGACTCGGGGCTTGCTCTCCTTTCCCTTCTTCTCCTTCTTTACCTCCTTCTTACCATCGCGTCGGGATTCATGGACCACCCTTAGCGAGGTCGTCAGGAGGTTAGCCTCTGTGTTCGCCCGTTCAAGGTATATGAAACCTTTTGCTCTTGATGCCAGCTCCTCCAACGTCTCAATCTACTTCACGTGATAGCTGTTTCGCAACTTTCTCGAGGCCTTGTTGGCCACATCCAGACCTCTGTAGAAGGCTCGAATGATCTCCCCATCCGAGATTCGGCGATCTAATTCTGTGACGTTCTGATGAAAACGCCCGTAGAAGTTGGACAGCTACTCTCCATGCTGCTGTTTGACCGAGTCAAGGGCGACCACGCTCTTCAGCAACTGGCGTTCGCCCATATCTCTCTCCAGGAACTTGCTTCTTAACTCTGCCCAAGTTCCGATTGATCCTGCAGGGAGGCCGAAGAACCAGGACGAAGCCGAACCCGAAAGAGCAGATGGAAATAACAAAGCCAAGTGATTGGGATCATTTGACTTACCCAGAAGGGAGGCCTCATGTTTGTTGACATGTACGGTGGGATCTCCTCCACCGCTATACTCAGGTATGGCCCGAGCAACCACATCCTTCGGGATTTTGATGGCGACGAGCCCGTCGGTAAAAGGATGAGCAGATTGTTCTTTGAAGGGAGCCACGACTGTCAGCTGTCTTTCCTGGAGCCTTTTGTTGAGGAGGTCATCCATTTGATCCACAGTGCAGTACATAGGTGAGGTTCCGGGTGGAGGAGGACCGGAAGGATTGACAGTATACGCGGCTGCTAGCTCCTTGGTGTGTGTTGGAGGTAGGGACTGCTGACCTGACGTCATCTCCTAATCCTCCTGAGGCGCAGTGGGACCAGGATTTGCCGCTTCCGAAGGTAAGGGCCATGTGGCAGCAGGGCGATGGTTTTCCTTAGGAGCAGAGGGATTGTTTTCTTGAGGAGCAGGGGCTTGGCGGCGCGCCTGTCCTAGGATGGCTTCTAGCAGGGAGACCATCTCTAGGGTTAAATTAATATCTTGCCCAACAATGTGGACTGTCTGCGGTGCCGGGGCTCCATTTTGATCAGCAGCGGGGGTCGGTCTTGAATCATCGACATGCTCTCGAGCTGTTCGCAGAGGAACAACATTAACTCCTGCTCGGCTGGCAGGTTCCTGTTGAAGCGGTGAAGCGGCGGCGGAATCAGAGCTATCTGAGGATCGATCCCTAGTCTGGTTCCGACGGTTGCTTTGGGATCGAGTTCTCATGGCTGAATTGCTCATTTCCCACAGACGGCGCCAAATGTTGGATCGTGAAATCCTGGATGCTGATCTGGCAGTGAATTAAATGCCAGATCAGGGTTGGGAAGACGCTTCTGCTCCAACTCCGGTGAACCTGCAGGTAGGGGAGCGCAACAGAGGGGGTGTCTCTGGGTCCCTCTCCGATGCTTAAATGAGTATATGTGTGTATAAAACTCAAAACGTAAAGAACGTATGTAAAGCAAGGGTATTTATAGGGTAAGAGAGATAGAACCGTATAAGGCAGCTGAATATCTTAGTGTATATTGTGTTGCTGAAGATTCGGATCATGGGATATGGCAGTTACTGCGAGATATTGCAGTTACCAAATCTAATCTTTAGTGAATATGTGACTGAGATACGTGGGATATCATGGCCACTTCCTTATTAACGGTTTCGTGGGACCAGAGGAGAGAGGCAATGCTCTCTTCGGGGCGAGCACTCTCATGGCGAGCAGTGAGAGGTCGCGGCCTTAGTGAAGAATGGCGAGCACTCAGGGCGTTCTCAGAGTCCTTGGGCTCGGTTCTGGGTCATTCTATGGAGGACCGAGTTTAACTTGTACTTGGGCTGATCCGGTTCAAATGTCATGGGTTTACCCCCTCTATAGTTATTGGGCCTTCGAGGCCTTTTCCTTACTGGGTTGTCAATATCGATACCCAACAGGACGCAAACAACGGAATGTTCCCCCTGGCGATGGCATTAGGGGTGAGCGATTATGGGTACCCTATAAATTTAGGTGTTCTCGTAACCTACCCAGTATGTAACAAGGTATTTAAATTTGGAACTGAAACCTACCCGTTTAATTTTGGAACTGGAACCTGTTTGTACAAACGATTATGGTACCCTATTAGGAACCTGTTTCTTTTTTTTTTCAAAAACAATCGGTTTTGGTTATGATACGGTTTTGGTTATGATTCGGTTCTGGTTATTGAGGGTGATACATTCTTCAATACTATCATTTCATTCACATTTACACAAATCTCATCAGAGATCACAACCTTTATTACAATCATCAACACCTGCGCATGAAGGCTCTTCAAGGTGCTCTCGTTTTATTTCTTTAATTTTTTTAATAATATATTTATATATAACCGGTTCCGGTTAGTTTAGGGTACCTAGATAAGAGACCCAGAATCAAATAAATAGATTCTGGGATTTGTTTTCCCGGAACCAACCCTATTTTTAAAACTACTACCCGGAACCTACCCAAAGTATTAGTTCCGGATAGATTCCGGGCTCAAATGAGTAATTTGCTCACCTCTAGATGGAATGGGTCGAAGCTGAGAGTAAGGACTCATGGAAGTGGCTTTTGTAGTTGTTAACAATAGATATTGGTACGGGACCACAGTTTAAGGATAGAGGATGGACAATCATGAGTGACCGAGAGAAGGTTTTATCTTCTAACTTATTATTGTCTTTAAGTGTCCTATATGTTTTGAGTGTTACTTTTAAATACCCTTTATGTTTTGAGTGACTCTTTTAAATGTTCTAAATACTGATGGTGTTACTTTTAAATGTATCATGGGTTTTAAGTGTTGCTTTTACTATGTGTTGTAGGGACTCATTGTTGTGGTTGCAGAGACATGTCATTGGGTTGAACATAGAGCATGTTCCAGACACATCCATGCCAACATGATGGTGAGAAATTAGAGAAGCAAAGCAATTAGGGACAGGATGTGAGCAGTTGCATCTTGCTATTCCAGGTCCAAACATTTAGAGCACATGGAGGAACTGGAGAAAATCAAAGTAAAAGCTTTCAATTATCTAAATGAAATCGACAAGCATACATGGTGTAAAAGTTGCTTTCCGACCTCCTCAAAGGTAGACTTAATTGTCAATAATTTAAGTGAAAGCGTCAATGCAACGGTCTTTGAAGCCCGTTCAAAACCATTAGTCACAACATTCGAGACTGAAAAGGATCATGGAAGCTCCCATTATTGGCACCTTTACAGAGGGACCAACCAGGTAAAAAGAATATGAAAATGATCAGAGCAGAACACGAAGCTGGACCAACTAAACTGAGGAAGCAGACTGCACTGAAGTGTTCTTTGTGTAATGAAAGGGGCCATAATCGGTTGACTTGTCCACGTAACAACGCATCAACTTCGTCAAATAAGGTACTTTAGTGTTCATGTTGTCCTATACTTTGAACGTCATTTCATTTGGTCATGCTGTGAAAATTTTGCAGGTTGGAAAAGTTTCTACTGGCGTTACGGCCTCAGGGGGGAGCAACAAGATGAAGATTCAAGTTAGAAGGCAAATGAAGACTAGTGTACCAACAACAAAAACAGTCTATGTTGTCAACAGAGAGGAACCAATTGTCGAAAGACGCGTGACAAGACAATACCTTCCCAAGTAATGCATGCAATGCGTCAACCTTCTACTCAGGATTCACAAGTAACATCCGAGACAAACACCCCTAGGAATATCAGGTACAAGACGCTTGGTAGGAAGTACCAAGAAAGAAGTCACCCGCAAAGTAATTGTGGTAATTGTGAGATGGGGTGTGTTTGGTCAAACTGTTTGGACAAATGACACTTTTTAATGATAGGTTTAACTTAGTATGGGTTTGGTGTTTATGTAAGGGAAAAGTACATTCCTAAGTGGTCGACGCTGAGATAATGCACTTTTAACAACCCTGGTATGCTGATGTATAAAAGGTGGTTTTTACTATATTATGTTGTTAGTTATTGTTACATTTATAAAAGATGATACATCTGAGAGCAACATTTTACATTCAAAAGGTACCTTAAAGCAACATTTTGCAAATAAAAGAACCTGATAGCAACATTAACAAAATAGTCTCACATACAACCATACGAACTACACGCAGCATCCATCCAACATAAAGAACATTTCCACATTCAGTTGGTTGACATTTTTCAGGTAAAACAATAAATGACAGAAATCAAGAACATAACAACTAATACGACAACCACAATTTTGTACATTCGTTCCCTTCTCCGATATTTCTTAAGTTTTTCTTCTGCGACATTCATCATCTTCTTCACCTTTTCAACAATACTCTTTGAATGAGGACAAACATTAACATCGTACCAATTGAAATACATGCACCCTCCTCGCTTCGTAATAGGCTAATCACGCAGCATTGGGTAAGCATTTTCCCAAAATTAACTTCAACATAAACTAATTAAAGGATAGAATGACATATATTCCAGTTGGGGCAACTATATAACCTCCGTTGGAAGTTCTCCTAGGTGTTTGAAGTTTTCACCATGACAATTTCTCCATAGTGGCAGCTTTGTCTTTTTAATGCGGCCGACATACTAGTACTACATGAAAACATCGATGGCAGACTGATAGGAGAAGGGGCAAAATTAACACATAAAGATGGGAGACTTGGAAACCATAATTGGTGTGAAAAAGGGCGGGAAATAATTGGCATGTACAGACGATCAGTACAAGAAACTAGAGTTTCAACGTCGGTAAAACATTATTGTTAAAGACATAAATATCGTTGTTAACTTTTAGCGTCAACAAAAATTTTGTGTCAATAGCCCTTGTCGTTAAAGGTTATCCCTACGGCAATTTGCCGTAGTAAAAGGTGTGACGCTGTTAGAAAGTCACTCCCTATTTCTCTTTTACAGCGGAACTCGTTGTTGTTAAACACAGTTCAAGGGCGACAACACATTGTTGATGTTACATATTACTATTAGTGATGAAAACCTTTTGTCGTAACAGTAGTGTTTCAGATACGAGTTTGCGTTGCTGTCTATGATAAAAAAAAAACACAATTTCCATTAAATGTTATTTTTTGGCTGATTTGTTTTCTTGCTGTTCATCATGTTCTTCATCACGTCCAGTGCAGGTTCTTCATGTTCTTCACAATTTCCTTTGATAAAAAAACACAATTTTCATCATGTTCTTCACAATGTTTGTGCAGGTCTCGACACTCCAGCAGAGGGAAGGGAAGTGTAGCTCTAGTGCAGATATCGACACTCCAGTGCAGGTCTCGGAACTCCAGCAGAGGGAAAGGAAGTGCATCTCTAGTGCAGGTCTCGGCACTCCAGTGTAGGTATCGAAACTCCAGCTTTGGTTCGACTCCAGACTTCCATCAGACTCGAGCTTCGGATCATCCACAGCAGACGCCAACTTTGGTTCGACTCCAGCTTCGACGAGGGAAGAAATAACGTGAAGGAAATGAAGATAAGGAAGGGGAGGGTGAAATAACGTGAGGTGAGGGAAGGGAAGGGAGGGTAAGGCTGAGGCTGAAATAACGGGAGGGTGAGGGAAGGGAAGAAGAACGAGATTCAAATTTTAAAATTTGATTTTTTTTTTTTACTGTTGAAGTTTAGAATGTTTGTGGATTATTGACAACAATAGTAATCACCACTAAATAAACTATTTTACAACAATAATTAAATATGTTACTGAATGACAATACTAATGTCGACAATATATTGACACGCAAACAGATTCTTACATTTTCCTAGTACTTACGTTTTAACGACAACAAAATTTATTAGTTACGGCATACATCCGTTGCTGTTATAGCTATATTTACGACAAAATGTTTCACATTTGAATATGTACATTTACAACGGAAAATTCATCTGCTACTGATGAAGTCATTTAACATCAAGTGTTGGTCAACATTACACATTTATCCATGTAAAAAATAAAGTGACGGCAAAAATTAACACTAAATGTATCTTATAACGGTGGAAAACATATTGTGCCTAATAAATAATAATAACGACAACAAAAACTGCTGACCCAATATATACACACTCAACATCAAGTGGCTATGTGAATTATCAACTTTTTTTAAGGAAGGTAACTCATAAAGGGTATTTTGGTCTTCACATACTTCAATTTGTGCAATTTTCGGTCTAGGGAGTCATGTGACACGCACGGATGACGGATTCCATCTATTTTAGATGTAAAAATAAGTAGCTCCACTTCAAACTTCTGGGATACCTAAGAGTAACAAAAAATCTTTGAGGTACCTAAATGAATTTAAATCATAATTCTCATCATTAATATGTCTTTTTCATCTTCAAATCCTAAAATTAAATTTATGGTTAATTTTGAGTTTGATTGAATCAAGAAACATGATTGAACTTAGAAATCTGATTTCTATGTTCAATTATTTAGAGAAAAACACAATCTAAATTTAAAGATAAAAAAGTAAGGTTGTCAAAATGGGTCATGGGTCGTGTCGGTCTTGGATCGTGTCAGGAACCCTCTGACCCAAACACGATCCGTGTAATAGTTTGTGTCAGTTTTTTAAACTCAAACCTCACCCGCGAGTTGGTGGGTCAACCCACGGGTCAGAATGACCCGTTAGGGATGGTAAGACTTAGGTCAGACTGACATGTTCGACGTTCATGACTTGTGGGTCAGTCTGACCCGTTCAACCCACCATTTCATAAAAAACTAGAAACAAAGTCAAACAAACTATAATACTCACCACCAAACAATGCCAAACAAACTATCATACTCACCCAACAAAGCAAAAAATCTAATTTAACAAAAGTTTGAAGGGGAAACCGATGAGGATAATGTGGTGTCAAAGAGATCCCCTTCGTAGGAAGACTGGAGTGGGAAATCTCTATGTGAAGAATCTCAGCCCATCAATCAGCAGTGCACGCCTGGAGAGCATCTTCTGTAAGTTCGGCACCATACTTTCTTGCAAGGTGGCTGAAGAGAATGGACGGAGTAAGGGTTTTGGCTTTGTTCAGTTTGATAAAGAAGAATCAGCAATGAAGGCTCTGAATGGTCTCAACGATGCTTTGGTTGAGGGACAGAAGTTGTAAGTGTCTCTTATCTCAAGCGCTTCTTATGCAAGTATTTGTTAAAATTTAAGCGTTTCTTTAGCTAACTGCAACTGTTTCTATAACACTTCATTTCCTTGAGGAAGAGTGCAATTACTGCAGTTACTTGTAGAGATTATGCTCTTTTGAATTTTAGAACTATTTCTTTGAATCTCGCAATCTTCCTTCCGTATCGCAATCTTCGGGGAGATGGGCGATATTGCCTCTGTACGTGTCTGCAGGGATTTGGTCTCGGGCAAGTCTCTCGGTTATGGCTACGTTAACTTCTTCACTCATGCTCATGGTGATTCTCTCTCTAGACCTATTGGAGATGCATTTTGAGTATATTCGCGTTATCTGGACGGTAGATTATTAAGAGGTCCCGCAAGCATACCAGGGATCTTGAGTTCATATATGTGTACGACGTTCATAATCTCTTCGTTTATGAAAGAACAAACGTCTTGATTGCGGTTGTTTCATGACCGTTTTTCTGGACACTGATTTTGATGAGAACCACCCCCCCTTCTATCGTAATGGATAGTTGAGATTGATACTTCAAGCACACAGAACGTACACTATGCATTCTTTCGGATATCGTGATTTGCTATTTCGGCATGTTCTGAATTTCTCGATTTAACTAATCTGTTAGATTTTGTTTCGTCAGTGTTGGGTCTGTTTCTCCAATTTTGTCTGCTGAAAAGAAATGTGCAGAAGTTTGTGCTTTCTTTTTCAATCTTGGTACTTGTGGTGGTGTCTTTTATGTCAATTTGTTTCTGAATCTCCTGATTAGTAGTTTTTTGATGACCCTTCTATGCTGTTCGCATTCATTTTACTAAAATACTGGCCTTCCAATCGGAGCAGCATCAAAGGCTCTGGCCTGTCTAAACCACAAAAGTTTGAAGGGGAAACCGATGAGGATAATGTGGTGTCAAAGAGATCCCCTTCGTAGGAAGACGGGAGTGGGAAATCTCTATGTGAAGAATCTCAGCCCATCAATCAGCAGTGCACGCCTGGAGAGCATCTTCTGTAAGTTCGGCACTATACTTTCTTGCAAGGTGGCTGAAGAGAATGGACGGAGTAAGGGTTTTGGCTTTGTTCAGTTTGATAAAGAAGAATCAGCAATGGAGGCTCTGAATGGTCTCAACGATGCTTTGGTTGAGGGACAGAAGTTGTAAGTGTCTCTTATTTCAAGCGCTTCTTATTCAAGTATTTGTTAAAACTTAAGCGTTTCTTTAGCTAACTGCAACTGTGTCTATAACACTTCATTTCCTTAAGGAAGAGTGCAATTACTGCAGTTACTTGTATAGATTATGCTCTTTTGAATTTTAGAACTATTTCTTTGAATCTCGCAATCTTCCTTCCGTATTTTACATCAATGTTTTTAAAACTTTGAGGAACGATTGTCAAATGATAATGCTGGGCGCTGGGGCAAAGCTTTTTTTTTTTTTTAAACAATGCTCCTTTTACAACACTAAGATTGATGGCATTTGGGTTTGGTCTCATACATCTGAGCCAGCTAGTTTTAAAGTATACTATTGTTTACTTTGTTATACATATCTGACATCTGAGGGAATTATGATTTACAAGTCTTATTCAGCTATTAGCTATTGATAATTGTTTTCGCAAATAGTCATTACATTCACCATGTGGTTGCATGTTATGTTATTGACAGACGTGGATAACTCCCTTTTCATTACTATCGCTCTCTTTATTTTGTGTATATTGTTTAGGCACTAAATTAGATTGACTTTTTTTTTTGTCATTTAGGTACGTCTCAAAATTTGTCAAAAAGATTCCATCTCAGAGAACTATGCTCGATAAAGAACTACCCTTTACAAACTTATACGTGAAAAACTTTCCTGAAGAGATTACAGAGGATTATCTTCGCCAGAAATTCTCTGAGTTTGGGAAGGTTTCCAGTACTGTAATCATGAAAGACAAAGAAGGAAAGCCAAAAGGATATGGCTTTGTCAACTTCGAGACATCTGAAGCGGCAAAGAAGGCTACAGAGTCTCTCAATGGATCCTTAATGGGTAAGCTAATTGACTTTCTTTGTTTTGTTTTTTTAAAGAACTGGTTTCCTATTTGTATGCGAGAATCAGTTTTATTCTAGCTTTACTGATAATGATAAATAAATGGAGCAGGATCTAAGACCATATTTGTTGGAAGAGCTCAAACGAAAGAGGAGAGGGAAAAGCTTGTACCAAAGGAAGCAGCCAACTTTTTCGATCGAAGGGATGCCTGCAATTTGTATGTGAAGAATCTGGATATGTCAGTTAACGACCGAATGCTAAGAGATCATTTTAGCTCCTTTGGCATCATCACTTCGGTAAAGGTGATGGTCGATAACAACGGTTTAAGCAAAGGTTTTGGCTTTGTGTGTTTCTCAACTTCAGAAGAAGCCAGGACGGCTCTGTATAAACTGAATGGTAAGCTTTCATTACCATCTCTCTTTGTTTTTTTGCGATTTTCCTGCCTTTTTTTGTTCTTACAGAAACTGATCCAAATATTTCCAACATAATCATAGGAACCAAGTTCCTTGGAAAAGTTCTCTATGTGGCTTTAGCTCAGAGGAAAGAGGATCGCGTAAGGAATCTGCAAACGTACTTTCCACAGGAGCAGCCAAATCTCTGGCAATCAAGTCCCAATCCCTATATGAATTACTACTTTCCTCTTCCCTATCCCAACTTATCTGTCTACTCCATTTCTCATTCTGATAATTCCCAGCCAGTTGTGTATCGAGTAGGAGCAGATTCTACCTTTCCGCTTGCAGGAAACAATAGTCAGAAGCTTGGCTACATGAGGAAAGAGTACAACAACAACGTGCAGAATCAAGCTGGAGTGTTGATGCGAATGGTGAGTTCCAAATCTTCTTTAGTTGCTGCATAAGATTCTTTGAAATACTTGTCATCCTCTAGTTGAAAAATATGTTCAGCTAATTCTGCATGTGGTATTTATCGTATCAACTACTATGTACTAACATACTCTATCTTCCTGTATGTAGCAGGACGACGCAGTGCCCCCAATTACCTCGATGCTATCACCATACGTGATATAAGCAACATAGGTGTTCAGCTTCTCATCACTTTGTCCTAGCTCTAGTTCTCTTATAGTGTTAGCTATCCCCTTCTTATACTTAGTGTCTTGACTCTCTTAGTTTGGTCTGTTTTGCCTCTTTCCTTTCATCGGACTTACTATCGTATAATCTGGCGGTGGTATCTGCTGCAGAATTTTGAGATTGGTTTGTAATAATGCAGCACTCTTTTAGAAATAGTAATAATGCATCAGCATCATGGACTATCATATCATATCATATGTGCAGCTGCAGCTATTATTTATCATTTGCACTGCTGTTCTTCCGGTGTTGCAGTTTTCCCTGCATTACATAGACAAATGCATTCAGTAGTCATCAATATCTGCTGTTTTAACATAGTTGTCAAATATTTTCACCTTCTATACACAACCAAAACCCTGCTTGTACATTCGTGGTCGTTCCCGTGCATATTTATAGCCCAGACTGCTGCTTCGTCCGCCAAAGACATCACTCTTTGGATTGCATACTCTTCTACTATGACCCGTCCTAACTAAGTATTGGAGATGGACTCGACAACCTCCGATTGTCTCATACTGTAGAGGCGACCTCGAGCGAGTTTTACAACAACATTCGGCACCTCCTTTCTTCACGGATAGGGTATTTCTTTAATAACGTAGATCGGAAACCCTTCTGCATCCTCCCGCTCCATTTCATCTAATCCATTCTTCCACTTCATGAGAAAGAGTGCTTAAAAAATATTATTTTAATTATTTATATATTTTTATTAGGGGTTCAAAAACTGACCTAACCCGTGAGTGAACCGTCCACGGGTCGTGTTTGAGTCAGAGTTTTTGACTCATGTATCATTTGACACTGATCTGTGAAAACACAGGTTAGATTTGGATGAGAAATCTTGACCCATTGGTCAATCCGTGACCTAGTGAAAAAAACCTAATTTTAAGTTAAAACCCTAATTTTGAAACACACTTCAGTTACACTCCTCACTTCTCCTCAGTGCAACTCCTCCTCCTGAAAGATGCCGCAAACGGGGCCCTTCTAGATGCTGAGTGTGTTTCAAAATTAGGGTTTTAACTTAAAATTAGGTTTTTTTCACTAGGTCACGGATTGACCAATGGGTCAAGATTTCTCATCCAAATCTAACCTGTGTTTTCACAGATCAGTGTCAAATGATACATGAGTCAAAAACTCTGACTCAAACACGACCCGTGGACGGTTCACTCACGGGTTAGGTCAGTTTTTGAACCCCTAATAAAAATATATAAATAATTAAAATAATATTTTTTAAGCACTCTTTCTCATGAAGTGGAAGAATGGATTAGATGAAATGGAGCGGGAGGATGCAGAAGGGTTTCCGATCTACGTTATTAAAGAAATACCCTATCCGTGAAGAAAGGAGGTGCCGAATGTTGTTGTAAAACTCGCTCGAGGTCGCCTCTACAGTATGAGACAATCGGAGGTTGTCGAGTCCATCTCCAATACTTAGTTAGGACGGGTCATAGTAGAAGAGTATGCAATCCAAAGAGTGATGTCTTTGGCGGACGAAGCAGCAGTCTGGGCTATAAATATGCACGGGAACGACCACGAATGTACAAGCAGGGTTTTGGTTGTGTATAGAAGGTGAAAATATTTGACAACTATGTTAAAACAGCAGATATTGATGACTACTGAATGCATTTGTCTATGTAATGCAGGGAAAACTGCAACACCGGAAGAACAGCAGTGCAAATGATAAATAATAGCTGCAGCTGCACATATGATATGATATGATAGTCCATGATGCTGATGCATTATTACTATTTCTAAAAGAGTGCTGCATTATTACAAACCAATCTCAAAATTCTGCAGCAGATACCACCGCCAGATTATACGATAGTAAGTCCGATGAAAGGAAAGAGGCAAAACAGACCAAACTAAGAGAGTCAAGACACTAAGTATAAGAAGGGGATAGCTAACACTATAAGAGAACTAGAGCTAGGACAAAGTGATGAGAAGCTGAACACCTATGTTGCTTATATCACGTATGGTGATAGCATCGAGGTAATTGGGGGCACTGCGTCGTCCTGCTACATACAGGAAGATAGAGTATGTTAGTACATAGTAGTTGATACGATAAATACCACATGCAGAATTAGCTGAACATATTTTTCAACTAGAGGATGACAAGTATTTCAAAGAATCTTATGCAGCAACTAAAGAAGATTTGGAACTCACCATTCGCATCAACACTCCAGCTTGATTCTGCACGTTGTTGTTGTACTCTTTCCTCATGTAGCCAAGCTTCTGACTATTGTTTCCTGCAAGCGGAAAGGTAGAATCTGCTCCTACTCGATACACAACTGGCTGGGAATTATCAGAATGAGAAATGGAGTAGACAGATAAGTTGGGATAGGGAAGAGGAAAGTAGTAATTCATATAGGGATTGGGACTTGATTGCCAGAGATTTGGCTGCTCCTGTGGAAAGTACGTTTGCAGATTCCTTACGCGATCCTCTTTCCTCTGAGCTAAAGCCACATAGAGAACTTTTCCAAGGAACTTGGTTCCTATGATTATGTTGGAAATATTTGGATCAGTTTCTGTAAGAACAAAAAAAGGCAGGAAAATCGCAAAAAAACAAAGAGAGATGGTAATGAAAGCTTACCATTCAGTTTATACAGAGCCGTCCTGGCTTCTTCTGAAGTTGAGAAACACACAAAGCCAAAACCTTTGCTTAAACCGTTGTTATCGACCATCACCTTTACCGAAGTGATGATGCCAAAGGAGCTAAAATGATCTCTTAGCATTCGGTCGTTAACTGACATATCCAGATTCTTCACATACAAATTGCAGGCATCCCTTCGATCGAAAAAGTTGGCTGCTTCCTTTGGTACAAGCTTTTCCCTCTCCTCTTTCGTTTGAGCTCTTCCAACAAATATGGTCTTAGATCCTGCTCCATTTATTTATCATTATCAGTAAAGCTAGAATAAAACTGATTCTCGCATACAAATAGGAAACCAGTTCTTTAAAAAAACAAAACAAAGAAAGTCAATTAGCTTACCCATTAAGGATCCATTGAGAGACTCTGTAGCCTTCTTTGCCGCTTCAGATGTCTCGAAGTTGACAAAGCCATATCCTTTTGGCTTTCCTTCTTTGTCTTTCATGATTACAGTACTGGAAACCTTCCCAAACTCAGAGAATTTCTGGCGAAGATAATCCTCTGTAATCTCTTCAGGAAAGTTTTTCACGTATAAGTTTGTAAAGGGTAGTTCTTTATCGAGCATAGTTCTCTGAGATGGAATCTTTTTGACAAATTTTGAGACGTACCTAAATGACAAAAAAAAAAAAGTCAATCTAATTCAGTGCCTAAACAATATACACAAAATAAAGAGAGCGATAGTGATGAAAAGGGAGTTATCCACGTCTATCAATAACATAACATGCAACCACATGGTGAATGTAATGGCTATTTGCGAAAACAATTATCAATAGCTAATAGCTGAATAAGACTTGTAAATCATAATTCCCTCAGATGTCAGATATGTATAACAAAGTAAACAATAGTATACTTTAAAACTAGCTGGCTCAGATGTATGAGACCAAACCCAAATGCCATCAATCTTAGTGTTGTAAAAGGAGCATTGTTTAAAAAAAAAAAAAAGCTTTGCCCCAGCGCCCAGCATTATCATTTGACAATCGTTCCTCAAAGTTTTAAAAACATTGATGTAAAATACGGAAGGAAGATTGCGAGATTCAAAGAAATAGTTCTAAAATTCAAAAGAGCATAATCTATACAAGTAACTGCAGTAATTGAACTCTTCCTTAAGGAAATGAAGTGTTATAGACACAGTTGCAGTTAGCTAAAGAAACGCTTAAGTTTTAACAAATACTTGAATAAGAAGCGCTTGAAATAAGAGACACTTACAACTTCTGTCCCTCAACCAAAGCATCGTTGAGACCATTCAGAGCCTCCATTGCCGATTCTTCTTTATCAAACTGAACAAAGCCAAAACCCTTACTCCGTCCATTCTCTTCAGCCACCTTGCAAGAAAGTATAGTGCCGAACTTACAGAAGATGCTCTCCAGGCGTGCACTGCTGATTGATGGGCTGAGATTCTTCACATAGAGATTTCCCACTCCCGTCTTCCTACGAAGGGGATCTCTTTGACACCACATTATCCTCATCGGTTTCCCCTTCAAACTTTTGTGGTTTAGACAGGCCAGAGCCTTTGATGCTGCTCCGATTGAAAGGCCAGTATTTTAGTAAAATGAATGCGAACAGCATAGAAGGGTCATCAAAAAACTACTAATCAGGAGATTCAGAAACATATTGACATAAAAGACACCACCACAAGTACCAAGATTGAAAAAGAAAGCACAAACTTCTGCACATTTCTTTTCAGCAGACAAAATTGGAGAAACAGACCCAACACTGACGAAACAAAATCTAACAGATTAGTTAAATCGAGAAATTCAGAACATGCCGAAATAGCAAATCACGATATCCGAAAGAATGCATAGTGTACGTTCTGTGTGCTTGAAGTATCAATCTCAACTATCCATTACGATAGAAGGGGGGGTGGTTCTCATCAAAATCAGTGTCCAGAAAAACGGTCATGAAACAACCGCAATCAAGACGTTTGTTCTTTCATAAACGAAGAGATTATGAACGTCGTACACATATATGAACTCAAGATCCCTGGTATGCTTGCGGGACCTCTTAATAATCTACCGTCCAGATAACGCGAATATACTCAAAATGCATCTCCAATAGGTCTAGAGAGAGAATCACCATGAGCATGAGTGAAGAAGTTAACGTAGCCATAACCGAGAGACTTGCCCGAGACCAAATCCCTGCAGACACGTACAGAGGCAATATCGCCCATCTCCCCGAACCTCTCGACGAGGTCCGCCTCTACGATGCTCGGGCTAAGATCACCAACGTACAGAGACCCCATGAGCATCTGAAGATTACTCCTTTGCGGCGGTTGCTGCCTTGCCATCAACTCAACCGCCGCCATTGGCTTCCTCTCCCACGAATCGAATCCCAATAGCGGGAGACGTTTACTAGGGTTCTACTTTTTTTCTCTCCAGAGAATCAGATTTGGAGCAGAAAGAGGGAGAGATTATCGGTAGTTTGTTATAACGGTTAGAGCTGATAGTTGATCGTCCGTTGGACTAAGCTGTACGCCCTGTCCACATCGCCACATTCGCCACTCGCTTTTACAGAACGACACGTGTTCACTTTGTGCTTTCCTGGCGATTTATTCTGCTTTTCCGCCAAATGTTTTTACAATTAGCGTTATTCTTTACCAATCTACCCTCCTACGGACTTAACATATCATTATGCGATGCGGAGGCAGTTTTTTTATACGGACTTAAGTTATTAACATCATATTTTATTACATGTCCATGCTAATTTTTATTCAGTTTCTGAAATATTAAATTCAAACTTTTTTTAGAGAAAAAAGTTCATCTGAACCGATTCAAACTCAATTGTACAAGAAAGTAATTACACTTTTTGTCATCGGCGCCATCATCTCTTTAATACCCCCTGCTATGGAGTTTTACAAGTGGTATATCAAACCAAGAGACAACCTCTCATCCTTAAGTTTTGACTAACTTAAAATCTGATGTTATTTTTTTAATCAGGATATCATTCTGAAACTTTTTTTCTTCCATTTTTATACTTTGCTCATTATTCTGTAATTGTTGACCCCGATCATGGTTTTATGTCACTGATCCGACCCACTAAGAATTTCCAAACTCGGACCCCAATTGCTACCTTAGGGTTTGGAAAGAACCTACAGAAGCTGATTTCTTGTAGGGTTTACTCTTTATTGATCCCCATGAATCCCTAAGCGCTTTCGCATACTTAACCAAATGATCATCTGTTTGAACCAAACCCGACTTCCGATCCGCCCACCCAAGATCACGTGTCCTTCTATTTTGCTCTGAATCGTTATCATTCTCCAGCCGCAGCCGTCGTAGTCTATGGATGTCAAGAGAATGTCGTGCTGAGCCCAAACAAGGTCCCAAGGTTGAGCTCCGCCCCGTAGAAGAATCACTCGACGAAACATCCCGCACTAGTTCAGGTTTATAATTAGGGCTAGGGTTAGGGTTTTCTTCGTGAACATCTTTTCTAAGGATCAGTTTCCGAAGCTTCCCAAATAGATTCTTCTTCTTCGTTGATCCGTGGGTCTTTCCAGACGAATGGGAGTTGCTGAAGGAAGAATAGTCGTCTAACTCGCCTGAATCCGTCAGGCACGAGAAATGGGAAGACGGCAATTCATCTAATAAATCCACGTCGACCTTATCTGCAGCAATCTCGGAGATTGCCGCGTATTCGAGGATGAGACGCTTCGCCACCGCCTCAGATTTAGGGCTCAGAGTCTTGCTCAGGTCTCGCGCCGCAGTCCTGCCGGAAGGTGGCTCGTAGTTTCTTAGTTCGTAGCGAAGGCATGCGTTTATCCATCGAAGGTAGACTAACTCTTCTACGTCGGAACAACGGTTCGCTTGAAGTTGCTCGACTTCTCTCGTCAAGCTTTCATTCTCTCGTCTCAGATGCTCGGTCTCTCGCTTCAACGCCTCTGTCTGAAACAAAAACAAAAAACGGTACGTCGCTTAATTTGATAATTCCAAACTCTTTAATGATCAGTCATGCAATGATCACCTCAGGATCTTCCAGCATGGAGTTGGCGAGGATCTGAGTCGACTCCAACCTCTGCGCCAAATCGGCATTTTCCGTTCTCAACCTTGCATTTGACTCCTTCAGTTCTTCCACATTGTGTTCCAAGTCTTTCAACTTCATCGGGTTTACATCGGAAACCGAATCACGATCCACGATCTGCAGCTTCTCCACTCTCTTCTGCAGCTGCAGTATCTGCTCCCGATTCTGCTCCGCCTCGGATCGGAGCTTGTTTTTCAACACCCTGATCTTAGACCGCGCAATCTCTAGGCCGGAGACAACTTTGGCATGTTCGACTGCTTGCTTCTCCAACCTCTTATTCTCCGTCCTAAGTGACTCGATCTTGAGAGACAAAAGCTTGGACTCTATGTTCTTTAGCTTCAAGCGGTTCTGAAGAAGCTCCGTAGTGGCGGACTCTTGGTCCTTGAGGTCGTAATACTCTACCAATCGAGCCTCGAGGTTTCTCTCTCGGTCCTGAAGAGACCGCACCATGTTCTTCAGCTGCCTGATCTCTTCTTCGTACGTGTCCTTTTCCATGGCCGTTATGGAAGATCTTGGAGTTTCAACCTCGGACTGAGGCGTTTCAGTAGAAGAACTGGATGGTGATTTTGGAGCAGATAATGAGTTTCCGATTATGATCCTACACCGGTGCATCTCCTCCTGTATTTCTAGTGTAGATCATCACCATGCTCATCAAAATAACGATTGATATCTATATGTTTCCTGTCAAATACCGATTTTTGCAGGTTCCTAAGGGGGAAAAACAGACTTATTCCACAGAAATTGATTTATTATGAGGCTACTAGCAATTCAGTTTTCCTTTCAAAAAATTGCACATTAAAAATGCTCACACTTTCTTGCGTGATACTGGATATGGTAACTCGAGGGATTGTCGCGGAAAATGTGTTCTGATTGCCATTATCACAACCTAAAAATGCATAGGAAGACGACATTTCAGCAAGATGAAAAAGTTAGGAAACTGTGAAATGGTGAGGGGGGAAGAAGACGATCGTACCGGAAGCTTTAGGTGATGAAGGAGGCGGCAGCAATGACTTAATTCTTCTGGCTCGGATGCGAGAGTAGAAGAACCCCGCGTAAGAAAGAGCAAGGGCTACCCCGAATCGCAATAGGATTGGCCTTATATCTCTTTGCAATTCACTCATTGTAATCAAGAGAATATGTACTCTAATGACTTTTAGTAGTAAGAATAGAGAGCTCTGAGTTATCAGGAAGCTATTAGAGGTGTCGTTGTTCTTCGATCTGCCTAAGAACACCAAATTTCAAGTTAAACCTCAGAAAATCTTAGATCGTAAGAAATTCAAATTTAGCGCAATTTCTGGAGAACAAAATTCTAAAAAAAATAAAATAAAAGTCATCTTTTGCAATCAATCATTGGCGTGTCAGCATGATCAAGTCAGAAAATGAAGAACACATCACTGTTACATGGTGAAATTTGTGCAGAAGAGGAAAGTTTAACCCATCTCTGTTCCATGCATATATATTCCAAATAATATAGCAATCACAAGAAATTCATATTAAGCTAAATTTCTGTGATGGGCGGAGGGAGGAAGAATTAATAACATATCTTTACAATCTATTATTCGCCTATCAGCACGATCAACTCAGAATCCCAGGAACTCATCTTGTTTCATAAAGAAATAGGGGTAAAATTGAAAACAAAATCGCAATTTGTAGAACATTACCAAATAGAACATGACCGAATTTGAAGAAACAGACTATTTTCGTTGTTGTTTTTATTGAAGAAACGCATCTCAACTCAAACGAAATGATGAGCTATCGTCCATGTAAAAGAATGGAAAATCACAGCCGAGGATTTCTCACCAGGAAAGGGTTTCTTCCCAAACTCCTGAATCAACACCGGAACCTAATTAATAGAGCAACCTTGTATCGTTGTCTTTGTTCCTTGGTCAGAGAATAATTGTGAACAGTCGCTTCCTTGCGTATCAACAGGGTTTAGGAAAGCCAAAAGCAAAGAGGAGACTCAATTTTTAATGGGAAACGATGACCCCGAATTTTGTCACATGCAAAATTAGTGCAAACAAAAGCCAAGTGAGTCTTATGGAAAGAGAATGGATTGAGGAATCGTTAAATAGAGATCAAATTTCGATCCATTACAGAGTGGAAGAGCAGATCCTGTTTCAATTTGGGTAATTCTTTCATTACAGAGAGATTTCTTTAATATAGGGAGGGTGATTATGTTTGTTTGGAACAAAACAGGTTGTCGGCTCCCAAGAAAAAAGAACACTATTGCTTTGTTCATAAAAATACTGATATTTTTCATTAGGTAGAAATGAAATTTCATTTCACGAAATAATTTAATACTCCATATATTCAATAATGTTTTTATCTATCATAATATAGATAAACGGAATATGAAAACGAAATGAAGTAGAACATTGACAAACAAAATCGTGCACAGATATTGGTATAATATAATGTAATTTTTATCGAATCATCATCATTAATAATGGTTTTATTATGTAACGCTAATCTAATGATTGATTGAATAGATGTGATTCACAAATTACACACATGTTTCTTATAGGAAGATTTAGGAATCAGGTTATATAACGTCTCAACAGAATCATCATAATTGCATAACCGTATCATAATTGCATAACCGTGTGAGTTTAGATAGGTTTCAGTTTATTTATATCGTGTAATATATATTACATACGTTAAAATGTATGTAGTTATGATAACTTTTTTAATGTATTTTTTATTTATAACATCAAATTAATTTATTTTAATTGGTCCATTTAATCATACAATTTTTATTCTTAAGTGGTATGCTATTTAAATTACTTTAAAATTTTGTAGAAATTTTCCTTGATAAGTTACAAAGTCTGTAATCATTTATTTTTAAGGTAAAATACGAGTTTTCCCCAAAAGTCTACTCAGTTTTTAAGTTTTTCTCTTAATATTTAAAATTTAAATTTTTAGTCTTAATGTTTGGGTCGAGTGAAAAATACTCAATTTCGGTTAGTTGACCGTTTATTATTGACAGAATGCTCGTTATGTGCGTGACCTATGATATTTTAAAGGACGGAAGTTACAAAATTGCCCTCCAAATTGCTTTAAGATCACCTTCTTCCTCCGTGGCATTCACCTTCAACAAAGACATCTTTCACAACATAAACATCCTTCATCGTCAGAAGAAAGGTCGATTTTTTCCGGTGAGAAGGTCGTCAGGTCAGTCTGGAGAGCCACATTCACCGAGGGAACTGCATTTTTTCTAAATGGTTATGAAAACCATTTTGTCAGCCCGTATGATGATTTCCAATTTCATTACGTCTTAAACATAAAAACCTTATCATTCCTTCTCTTCTTCAAATTCCTCTCTTTCTTCTCCTCAAAACATTAAGCCTTAATCTTCTTCCGCCGCCAACACCGAATTCGAGTAAGCAATGAAGGTTTCTTCTTTCATTGATCAAGTTGAGTAATACTGTTAAATGTGCAGAATTGATGACGGAAGTTTCTATTCATTTCTTCCGCTGCCAACACTGAATCGATCTAGGCGACAAGCATCAACTGATGCAACAAGCTCATCATAAAGTCTCTGAAGTTCTCTCAAAGTGTCTACCTAAAAATATTTTAGATTTTTCGCACACTCTGTAGTAAAATACTAGTTTCTCATCTTCATGGAAAAAAGGAAAATTTAGAAGTTTGCAAATAGAAGAAGGCTTTAATTTCTTTATAGAAAAAATTACACTAATTTTTAAACAAGAATGTTCGTGATCTGGAAAACTATTTACTTGCTAATCAGATTAAGGCATCAGGACAACATTGGTAAAAGACAGCTACTATCTTATACAATCCAGCAAACTGAATAACTAATGTTAAGAGCTGAAGCTATGTCGAACCACACAAAGATCACCTTCCATGAGTTCATCCATAGAGATTCTTCGTTCATACTCATCTAGATGCCCTGCTTTGCTAAGGTCTAGAAATGAATAGAAACTTAAGTCACCAATTCTCCACATTTAACAATATTAATTCATAACCATTTTAGAAAAAAACACAATTCCCTCGGTGAAGGTGACTCTCTGGACTGACCTGACGATCTCCTCGTCGGAAAAAAAAAATTGGTCTTTCTTCCGACGATGAAGGATGTCTCTCTATTTTGAAGGATGCATTTGTTGAAGGTGAAGGCCACATAGGAATAAGGTGATCTGAAAGCAATTTGGAGGGCAATTTCGTAACTTCTGTCCTTTAAAATATCACATGTTACGCACATGATGAGCATTCCGTCAGTAATAAACAGTCAACTAACGGAAATGAGGTAATAATACAACCCAAACATTAGAATTAAAATTTAAAATTTTAAACATTAAGGGGGAAACTTAAAAACGGAGTAAACTTTAGAGGAGAAACTCGTATTTTACACTTTATTTTTATTTAATATGTATATTTATAATTTTATCTTAAATATATTTTCATATACAATACTAAAATACATAATATTATATTTGATGAATTTATGTATGCACATATTAAAACCTTTTAGTACAAAGTTAAATATAATAAAGGTATATTTAATATATTACATACTAATTTAATCAGAATAATAGTAGCATATTAACATCATCTATTTTATTATAATTATATTTGTATTATAAAATTTGCCACATGCATGAATAATAATAATAATAATATCAATGTAAACTTTACAATAATAAACAATATGTGTTATATATTTATAAACTCAACATCTTATGGTAATTAATAAAATAGATAAATATGTCTTATACAATTAAAATATAAGAAATAGTTAATATTATCAAAATAAATAAATAAAAATTAATGCTTTAAAAAAATATAATTATATGACACTAATAGAAGTAATAAAGCAATAAATTTAAGTTAAAAGTATTATATGGATGTTAAGATATTGTTTTGAAATTTTATTAAAAAAAAATTTGTTATATATTTATAGACAACATATTTTTTGAATCTAAATAAAATAAAATAGTGTTTGTATAATTAAAATATAAAATATTATTGCTACTAAAATAAATGAAAAATGAATAATAATTTTAACATTTTATAAACATGTGATAACTAATAGATGTCACAAGATTATAAAATAACTACTTTAATTATTTATTAGCATTCCATTAATAATTGTTAATATTAATTCTACAAATGAGTGGATTGAGAATTTCTATTTCGCGTTCTCAAGGAACTTGGATTCTGTGTGTAATGGATTTATTAGATCTGATGACCCGTTTTTTGGTGGAAAACTTATGGAATAGGTCTTACGGATTCCGTAAGAAGTTGTTCTTTTCGCGGAATTGAAATATTTCGGTTTATGAAACTCTACAGGGCTAGGCGTAGACATTCCGAGCAAAAACCAAAGAATTCCTAAGGAGGGCAGGCAAGGAATCCAGAATAGGTGTTCAAATGACTCTTTTGCCCTCATTAACTTTTCATAAGGGTCAAACTACCCTCATGCTTTCATAACCGAAACTCCTCCCCTACTCTTCATCCCGCGATGCTCTCCTCTTAGGTATATTCATTCCCCTACTCCTCAAGCTCTTTCATTCCCCTGTTGAAATCAACGATTCTGGGTTCCGACCGAACCTAGAATCATGTTCTGGGTTGAGACGAACCCAAAATTTGTGTATATTTGTTGTGTTCTTGTACTCAAATCCATGATTATGTTGTTCTTGTTCTTCTAAAATTGAGAAGTCCAAGTTGTATTGAATTATGCCAAATCATGTTGTTCATGTTGAATTTGGTGTTGAGTATACTTATTACTTATTGGTGTTGCATTTCCTATGTGTGGTTTTGTTTGCTTTAGCATATAATTGATGGACTATATGTATTTGCTGAAGTAAAAGCTTCATCTCTTGAAGCATATATTGCATATAAAACAGGGTGTGATTGGGATTCTTTGCCTTGATAAGCCGTGATCAATCTCAAAATCCTAACCTGTGAAATGTTAATCTCAGCTCTGGCGGAACTGGAATTTCAGAAAAGAAGAAATATAATGATTTTGATTATATGTAATGGTTCTCAAAATAATTGTTCTTGTTCTTCTACTGCAATCGCGGGAGAGAATGTAATGGTTATATGTAATGGGATATGATATTTCAGATATTGTAATTAATTATATTATGGTTTGGGTAAATACAGTGTCAATGTGTATTGGTAAAAAAAAAATGTATTACTTGATAAAATAAATTATTTGATTTTTTTAATTATTAGTTAATTATATTTAATTTTTATTATTAATAAATTTTTAAATCAATTAATACAAATTATATGTATTACATACTATATATATATATACAAGGAAGAGCATATATGTCATTTTACCACATTTCATTTCATTTCCCTATACAATTCCACCAAAGAAACAACAAAATTTCTTATTTCATTCCATTCTATTCCAACAAAGAAACAACTTCATATTCTTATCGCATATTCCTTATTCCCTATTCTGTATTCCTTAATCTGAATTACATGAAAGAAACGTCTCTGAGTCTAATTTTTTTAAATTATTCTTACAACGCTTGAGTGTGAACAAATAGGAGGAAGATAAGTTTAATATATATACTTTGGCAAAAAAAAACGAGTTTTAATATATGTACTAGGTATCTGACCCGCACTTTGCGCAATAAGTAGTAAATTTAGTTTATTCTTCTTAAGACATAATTTATTTACTTTAGTCTTTGAATAAATATAGATTACTAAAAATAAAATTAATGTCATAGAGTTTAAATTGTTTATAGTAAAACAAAATTATAAATATATGACATATATGTCATGCCACTTATTACTTAAGAATGAAAATTGCATGCTTGACATTGACCTATTAAAATAGATTAATTTAACATTAGAAGTTTGCATTAATATTATACCACATTACTATTTGTCGTTTCATAAAATAAATATGACATGAAATATATTTAATGAAAAAATAATTAAATGTATATAATCAATATATGGACAAAAATATTATAGTTATGAAGTCAATTGTTCAATAAAAATTAGGTATTAAGATTAAAAGATATAATCACCAAAGTATTGCTTGACAATTAATTTAATAGACAAATATCATAATAAATTATATATAATGAAACTACTTATATATTAATGTTAAAACTACACATGTATAAAAACAATAATAACACTAAATAATAATAATTATTATTATTATTATATAGTGATGCATTAATACATATACATATATATATATATATATTATTAATCAATTATTAGTATTTTCAATATATATTTTTAAATATAAGAATTTTTAGATTCCTTAAAAAGTAAATATTTTGAGAAATATTTTAATAATGGATAGAAATAAAAAATGATTAAATAATATACTTGAAATTTTATTATATTGTGATAATTTTAAAAATAATTTAAAACTTTTTATCAAATATATATTTATATTAAAAATATACGTTTAATTTATAATATTTTTTATTTTATTTTTAATAATATATGAGATAATTTACACAAAAAATAATTTTTTAATAAACTTTGTTCAAAATATTAACCTTATTAATAGAGTTTTTTTAGCAAAATTAAATGAAAAATTAGAGTATTAAGTTTGTGGGGGAAAAACACGTTAACAATTATTTATTGAAAGAGAAATAACTCATGATAAATTAAGATAAAAACAAAATGGTTTTAAGATTGAAGGAGAAGTTTGAGAGCAATTTAATCTTATCCATCTAAGCAAAAAAGTGATGTCACACATGTATTAGTAACATATGGTTGTGTTAGACCAATCAAATTGAAAAAAAAAATTCACTTTGCTTATTTATTAACATATTATGTCTCTTAGCCAAATTAATATATATATATATATATTATATCTACAACGAACGAACACGAATTTGTTCCCATTCCCACGCAACTAACACGTATCGAATCTCACCTAGACTCTCAAGCCATATGACTCACGTGCAGGAGAAATATACGGCCCTAAACAAAAAGTATGGTCAACATAATATTCAGCAGTATTTTTACTAATACATCATTCGATAACTTTATAGAATCTACCATTAGAGATAAAGTCGAGGTTATTAATGCAATTTTTAATTTAAAAATAAGGCAAATAATTTTAATACACATATATTTGTTGTTATTTGTGCTGTGTTACTGTTTTGTCCATATTTTTTGAAAAATATGTTAAAATCATAATTTTGTACTAATGTTCATCTTCAACACTAACTCATACCATAACATGATATTCTAAGTTGAAATTGAACTCCAAAATGCTATTATGAGTTAAATTCGAACCCACGGCTTTTCTGGATTCGAACATAGAAACATTATTTTGGGTTAGAATCAACTCAGAGCAACAATTCATGGTTGAATTCAATCTCTTTTATTCATTTTTAGATTCGATCAATATTCCAATATGTTTTTTGGATTTGGTTTAAGATTTTGGGTTAAATATGAGATATCTGAAAATGAATATGATGACAAAATCGTCATTTGGCAGAAAACAATCATATTTAACGGAGAAAAGTGGACAAAATGCAAACGGCGATGCAAATAACAACATTAAGCAAATATATAAGTAAACTACATCATACGAAAAAAAATATATTGGTACAAATAACTATATGAAATAAACACATTAGTGTTCACGGACTATTTACCCTTAAAAATATAATCATTTTATTTTAGCTTCTAATTTCTTATATTAATCCTCTGAAAATAAAATGTTTTCATTACTTATCTTAACCTTAATTCATACTTTTTTCAAGATAATATTCTAATTTCATTCTTGGTTAGATCACACCATATAAGATAGATGGCAACGGGATAAAGTAGAAAGAAACGTGTAAATAAAACATACTTAACGTTTGTTAAGATGAGTTAGGAGTCTTTAAAAATTATATTTCGTCAGGCTTATCATCATGTATATATTGTATTTAAACCTCATAATTCATATTTATCATTTATATACACAAATCGTATTGACTTGGTTTGCCAGCGTTTGTTTTAACGATATAAGCACGACTTTCACAACCAAACAAATATAGTAGGTGCTTAAGTTCAACATCATCTCTATCAATTAAATAAGACTACTAAAAGCAAATTAAAAAATATATATGATGGATCATAACACCTTGCCAAAAAATAAATTATATATATATATATATGAGACAAAATTATAAACTCTAAAGAAATAAATCTTACTTAGTTAAGCCAAATAATAATACGTCTATTCTAAAATTTAAAATTAGTTGTAGAGTTTCTAATCTCAAATCTTAGGTTGTGTTTGATTGAGGTATTAACTATGTATTAGTATTAATTAACACATGTATTAATTAATACCATGTTTGATTAGAAATAATGGTATGTATTAACTAATACATATGTATTAGCTAATACACAATTATAGTGTTAATTGAGTATTAGCTAATACATAATCTAACCATGGTATTATTTAATACATAGTAAAAATTTACTTAACTACCCTAAGTCTATTAATCCTACCTAAGAATGGTTTATCATGTTAGTTTTTAATTTTTATCAAACTTTGTGAATTTTAATATAAAATATTTTAAAATTATTATTTACTCAAATTATCTAATAATAATTAATAAACAAATAATATATTAAATGAAAAATAAAATTATATAATACTATTTATAAATTTTCATCATTAATTCTTCCATATATGTATTATTTTAAAAAAATCACTAAGTCAAACATAACAACAGTTGTTGAGTACAATTTGAATTAAGAAACAATTTATGAGTTCACTTCGACGATGATATATGACATTTAGTTAATATTTTAAAAAAATAGTTAAAAAATTAATGAAATATTTACTCAACAATATTTTAATATTTGCCTGTCTATTTGATATTTTGTTTAAAAAAATGTATTAAAAATAACATAAAACAAACATATATCATTTACTCTAATTTTTTTACCGTTTATGTGCACGTGTTAGGAGAAAAACAAATTTAGAAGTGGTTATTTAACTGTTTCGTTTCTATATTTTTCTAAGTGTGGTTTCACATGTCATGTTGTTCCCAAAATCGATTTGTAATTTTTTTTTTAATAAAATCATGTAGTTCCACATGTTTGTAAAACTAATGCGATGCTCTATTTTTTCTCTTCAAGCAGAAATCAATCACACAAAGTCACTTAGGAACATGAAGGTTTTGAAACTTTATGCATAGGAGTAACATTTTAAGGATGAAATTACAAAGATCAGAAGAAAAGAGTCGAAGTGGATTGAAGCGGTCATGACTCAAAGGGGGATACTATTTCATTTTATTTTTGTGTTCGTAATTTTATTCCAAATATTTTGAATATGAATATATTTTATTTTAAAAAAAAAATTAAGTCATGTGTACAACTTATTTACATTGCAAAATAAATTTAAGGGTGTTGAAGTCTTTTTGTCACTTTACATATAATTTTATACCGAATCAAATATTATCTTAGATTATACATGTATAAGTATATCTTAATACATGTCTCATCCAAATATAGTATTAACTAATACGTGTATTAATTAATACATGTATTACATAATACATGTATTAACTAATACGTGTATTAAATAATACATTCAATCAAACGCCCCCTTAGTATTGCAACACATGGTACAATTAACAATTTAAAGTTTAATATGCATTAGAAAATTTCACATTATTAAATATTATTATAATGCACAGACATATATATAATTTAATAATATTTTTAATTAAGTTTATGATTTTCATCTGTTGGATCCTTATTTAGCAGAAGGGGTAAGGATCTTCTGTTGTTGAAAGTCACCCAAGTGCGCGGCATGTTTAGCAAAAGGGGTAAGGATCTTCCGCTGTTTGATTTAAATGTGTTTATTCAGTTTCTAATCATGTTTAAATCGATCTAAGATACAATCTAACATTTGGTATCAAAGCAACATTGATTTTTGCATCTGCCTTTGTCTGTGTATATGCTCTATTCTTCCTTTGTTTTTCAGTTGTTTTTCGTTTGTTTCTGCTGAAGTTCGTCACGAGGTTGAAAACGATGAATAGTGGTAATGAACAGTGAAATGATGAACATTAGTAATGACCAATAAAATGATAAACAATAGAATGATGAACAATGGTTATCGTTTATGAACAGTAATTGTTGTTTATGAATAACGATTTGAAAATTTGACGTTTTCCTTCAAATGAATAAAGCTGGATAAATTATACGAACAACATATATCTATCTCTACTTGTAATCAATGTATGTATAAATCTTTATGTGTATAATGTTGGTGAATTAGTACTACATGGCTCTATGAGTTTATCTATATGGGAAAAGTATGAAAACCCACCCCGGATGTTTGTTTTAGCAACTGCACCTAGATTTGTTTCCCCCGCAAATAATCACACCTATATGTTTCATTTTATTGGTAACACCACCTTCCGTCAATTTGACATGTTAATTGCCATGTGGATTGCATGTGCCAACGTTAATTTCGAATCAAAGCCTGTAAAAAGACTTTTCTACCCCTAACATTGTCTCCTTTTTCTTGAAGAGAGCATGAAGAGAGACTGTGTCACCATTACGCCCAATCTAAACTTCACTCTGCAGTTTCACACATAAAACTAATTAGTATTCTATACTAACTTAACACGGGAAGGAGAAGAGAGGGTGGGAATATGAATCAATACCAAAGTACAGTAGTCAAGACCAAATGCAACAATCTTCTTCCCATTCTTCGTAAGCTGACCCTTCGACGGAGGAGAATGGGTGGTGGAGATATGCGAAGGAGATCGACCGACACTTGTAAAATCACGAACCGGGAGAGAGGGACGAACAAGAGGGCATCTGAATTGGACATACTAAAAAAACTTAAACAACTTTTCTTTGAGATAATAAGATACACTTTGATTATTGTTTATCAAATCTTACCATCTAAATAATGAATGATGACCTAGTTAATTTGAATCATCTTGAGCTCTCTACATGATCCAACACATCCTCATGAGAGGAGTACATGATCGTGATTCTATTATCAACCTGTGTCAATCCTGTTGAAGCATCTGAAGATCCATCCTTATTGTAGTGAATTGCAACAAAAGGGATCTTTCCTCCACTAGTTGATTGATTCGATTTGGTCGATAATGTGGATGATGAAAGCACCATAGCCTCAGAAGATGAAATTTTAGAAACATGTGGAGATGAATCTACAGTCTTCACCAATTCATTTGGAGCTAGATCTAGGTTTGTAGAAAGCTCTTCACCACCAACTTTAACTCCATTGTTGGTGTTCTTTACAGTCTGCACTTCAGAGCTAGCCGAGCAGACATCTTAGTTTTTTTTTCCATATAGTTGTTGATCATTTAAAGGTTTTGTGACAAAAGAGAAGGTAGAGGTCTGCACTGGGATGCTCTCCAAAGCCATAAAAGATGTTGCCTACTCATTTAATAAAGAACAGTAAGACGAGGAAAGGCCGAGAGTTAGACTTGAACCTAGAGGAGTCGAGCGAGTTGTGTCCAAAACCACACTTAGATCTGACAAAAATGAGATCACAAAAGAAGAGTTGAGGAGGCAGCACCAAGCAGAATTTACACTCCAAGAAAAACAGGACACTGCAAGGCGGCTTGCTGGTGGTGGCAATGGAGCAGGCGACAGTCAAAATTCTTCCAAGACTTTGTTGGGCTTAGTAACGTATACGAGTGTGAATGATCTACCACCACCTTGAGATCTGATGATTGTGTTGGACCAAAGAAATGAAGATGTTCTCTTACCAGTTCATGGAAGCATGGTGCCTTTCCATGTGGGTACCATAAGGACAGTCTCAAGTCAACAAGACACGAACCGAACTTGCTATATTTGTATAGGGTTAAATATCAAGTAGCTACCTAAACTTTAGACATTTTGCTACGAGCTACCCGAACTTTAAAAATTCAAAACGGGTTACCTCAACTTTTAAGAAGGTGCGAATAGCTACCTCCGTCCAATTTTCGACGACTTTCCGACGGATTTCCAACGACTTTCCGATGACAATTGACCGAAAATTGGACGGAGGTAGATATTTGCACTTTCTTCAAAGTTGAGGTAGTCTGTTTTAAATTTTCAAAGTTCGGATAGCTCGTTGCAAAACGTCTAAAGTTCAGGTAGCTAGTTGGTATTTAACCCTATTAATTTGTATAATATCCAATGTCCCTGGAACGTCATTCGGTACTCCTGACTAGGGTGATAAAAAAACTGGTTGAACCGAATTTCCGACAAGACTGGTTCGAGTAGGACCGAGATCGAACATACAGTTTTTTTCTTCAAGGTCGGTCTCAGGCTTTTCCCCCCAAAGCCCGAATAGGACCGGACCGAACCGACCTTGAAGAAAACCGTAGAAATTCATGGTGTAACCCTTGAAAAACTAGTAATTCATGACCTTGAAGTATTCAACAACCCTTGGATCGGTTCCATAAGGAAAATGCGACGGAAGACGAGGAGCGAGCAGGTTCAAGACCTAGACTTCAGTGATTTTTTTTTGTCAATCCAAGTGTTTTTTTACCAAAAATTTCAGTCCAAGACCGAGACCGACCTGAGTCAAGTAAGACTGACTCGGGCGAAATTTTGGTCTCGGTCCTGCCTCCAAGACTGGCCCGGCCCACCCATGATCAACCCTACTCCTGACCCCAACTTGCAGAAATTTCAGGGTGTAATTTATCTAAAGGAAGCTTCTTTCCGTTCCATGGATGCTAGGCGTATCAACGAAGTTGTATAATAGATCAAAACACTCAGAAGACAAGTCATAGCTCGTGAGTCAGAGATGGCTGAGAGGGCAATTTTTCTTACTCAGGAGAAGCCCCAATTTGCTGGGAACAGATTCAAGCCAATAAGGTTGTCTGATCTGTGGATCCGTCCTGTATTTGGAGGTCGTGGGAAGAAGATACCAGGTACCCTAGAAGATGAAGAACCGTGACAGAAACAAACCAGATCTGAAATAATTCTAGGGGTATTTTAGGTATATAACATTAACATTACATCACATGCGCAACATGTGATTTCTACTTGGCGGAAAATGAAAGAACGTGACGAAAATGTGGAGTTACCAACAAATGGAAACATATGGGTGTGAAGACAAACTATATGGGTGAAATTACCAGAATTGGCAAACATCCATGTGATTTTTCATATTTGTTTTATATAATTTGCTTGTATAATTCATCATTATTTCATTTATACATGCAATTTTCAGACAGATAATATTAGTACATATGGAATTAAATTCGTAAAATATTGCTTATAGTTTTGTGCAATCATTAGGCCAAATGATTTAGTTAATGTTTATGTGATCCATATAGTTTAAATTAATTATGGAGTAGCCACATCATCCTTAATTAATTGAAACTATATATTAAAGTTTATTTAGGATCACATTTAGAAAATAAACATTAATTGTGATTAATCATACGTAATATAATATAATTTTATCCCACATGAATTTTTTATTATATTTGTATGATTAATTATAATAAAATATCAAATTATATTTTCTAATTTACCCACAGGGATTAGAAAAAGGAACATAATTTGATAGTTTTATTATAAAGTTAAAATGAATCTAATTGAATTAGAACTTTAGCCCACATGCAAGTTTTATGTTACTAGATTCATAATTGTGCATAATTCTACATTGGTAGAATATGTCATATTTTTATAGCTTCAAATTGAGTAACATGAGCATGAATATTTAATTTATTGCAGCAATTCAACCTGTTAATTGCTCTGATATGAGATGTAATGTTCCCGATCTCAAAGAGGCCAACTATAAGGTCTGGAAGGAAAGAATTTTCCTTCACTTGAGATGGATGGACATAGATTATGCCATGAGAAAGGAGAAGCTCCCTGCAGTAACTGAAATCAGCTCTCCAGATGCAGTTGTTCTTTATGATAAGTGGGAGCGATCTAATCGTCTCTCCATTATGTTCGTAAAGACAAAAATATCTTCTCGTATTAGGGGCTCCGTTGAGCAGTATGACAAAGTGCAAGACTTACTAAGGGCTATTGATGAGCAATTCACCACTTCAGATAAAGCAATGGCGAGCACGCTCATTATACATTTTTCGTCCCTGAGGCTCAACAACATTAAGGGGTGAATGATTATATCATGCGCATGAGGGATATATCATCCCAATTGAAAATATTGGAGGTTGGGATGTCATAAGTCTTCTTGGTTCAGTACATCCTTTGTACTTTACCTTAACAGTATGAACCATTTAAGATATCCTATAACACACATAAGGATAATGGTTGATCAATGAGTTGTTGGCCATGTGGGTTCAGGAAGAAGGCAGACTGCTTATGGAGGAAAAAGAAAATGTCAACTTAACGACCCCTGTTAAGAACAAAATGAAGGATCAAGCCAAGGACAAGGGAAAGGGAAAAAACCCTCTTCAAAATGACATTAAGAAGGAGATTGTGTGCTTCCTCTATAAAAAGAATGGGCACATTAAGAAACAATGCTCCAAGTTCATGATTTGGCTTTATAAGAAAGGTATTCAAATTTCATTTGTTTGTTATGAATCCAGTATGACTTATGTTAGTCATAATACATGGTGGATTGATTATGGTTCTACAATCCATGTTACCAATTATTTAGAGGATTTGCGAGACCTGCGGAAACCGATGAGAAGTGAATGTAGCATCTATTCAGAAAATAAGATGCCCTCACATGTAGAAGCCATTGGGATGGGATTATTTTTTTTAAGTAGTGGTTTCATTTTAAATTTGAAAAATACATTTTATATTCCCAATTTGAAAAAGACATTATTAGATGTGGTATTTTGTCTGATGGTCTTTTTCTCCTTAATCTGCAAAATAATGATAACCATACTTCTATACACGTTCATGAAAGTGTTAATGCTAAACAATGTGTTATGAATCAAGAGTCTTCTATACTGTGGCATAAGAGATTGAGACATATCTCCATTAAGAGAAGGGAAAGGTCTAAAAAACGTTCATCATGTTTGACAAAAATGGTTTTGGGTACAAATTGTTTTTTGGTGATGGTTTTTGGTATAACATGTTACATAATGGTGGTAATTGAACCTTTCGTTCACTTGACGTTTGATTGTCATGTTAAATAGTCACGTTTTTTTCACGTGACCTTGACCGTTTTATTTTTTCTTGAACAAATTTTCAAAATACCTAAATACCCCTAAGGCGTTCCTTCTTCAACGGATGGGAGAAGCGAAAAAGATAACCACAAAGTATACGATAAACCCAGCTACCAGAATCACCCCATATATGTATGTTATGTATGTCTGAACCGTTTACTTGTACTCGATGTTGCAACATCTCATCTTCTCCCACTGCTTGTACCAGGATGACCACAGTTAGAAAATGGTTTACCACTGCTTGATCATCCATGTCTAAAGTACCAAGAGAGTGAAACTACCATCAAAATGATGACAAAACTTACCCTGGAATCACTCTGGTCCCATATGTTTAATGAAGATCTCATTGCTTCTTTTTTATTTTAGGGAAAAATACGAAAAATATGTAACATGTTTGACAAAATTGGTAACTGATGTAACTTGTTTTGGACCGCGGCTTTTTGATGTATTATGTTTCATTCTGTTGATTTTTGAAGAAACGTTTATTTTTCCGTCATTTTATCTGTTTAAATCTGACACATGCTTGATTTTTTTAACGTTAAAAAAACAAAACTGAAAATACCGAAACTACCCTCGTCCTGTTTTCCATCCAATATCCAATAAAGAATGTGGTTACATACTTTCCACGCTTAGCTGGCTCTACAAAAGTTGCGTCTTCATCCTCTTCTGATACAAGGATGCACTGCCGAAAACAGAGACATCGAGAAAATCATAACGCCATAACATGGTAGGGAGACTAAAAGCAAGCCTAATTAGTTAAATAACTTACTCTTCAACCACTGCTAACCAATGCATTGATAAAGACTTCATTTGAAAGCACGTCCAACTTATTTTGTTGTTCACCCTTTGCAATATAAAATAAAATTAGTGAGATTAACTATTACATACTCATCCAAATTGAAACCCTATAGTCTAAATATGAGTTCCACATCCTAAAATCAATACGTATTCTAGATCAGCAACAACCTACCTGTATATTAGTTTCTCTAGTCAGTCCAATGAGCTTGGCAAATCTTGCCTGCAGGATTAAAAGTTCAAATGAGGTTCTACTATATAATAGATGTACTGTACCCAGTACAAGCATCCAAAAAAAATTCCAATCTGAATCTTTTACTTGATATTTATGCTCTTTCCTCAATTTTTTAAACAATCGCTCATTTAAACACCATCTGCAGAAACTTATCTAGCAGGGCAGGAGCTATCTATCCGATTCGAAGTACAGACGGAGATGAGAGAACGTGCCTTATTAACAGCAGAGCAGACGAACTTACAACCAAGTACAATATTATTAAGTAGGATGGTGAAATCGTCGTGGGATTCAGGGTGTTTCGACTGCTCATTCAGCACGTACCGAGTAATGGTCATCAAATCGGTGTTGTGAATATCGCTCGCGTGATCCATTGCTGCTCCTGCTGACGCTATTTACTGATTATGGATTTCAATCGTCAGTTCAACCCAAGTCAAGGTCGATTGAGAGACCAATTATTTACTATATATTATATATGGTTCCGTGTGTATTCTGGGACAGGTTTTGAAATGTAGGTGGAATTCAGTGGGTTCTCTTGGAAGACTTTTTGTCCAGTCAATCAAAACATAGTACATCTACTTTCAATTTGTCAACAAACGTTTATCATTAAAAAAAAACACTTACAAAACGTATGTTATTAGGAACCAATAAACACATAAACATCATTAACTAAAAGCCGTAACATTACGCTAACATAACTACTTTAAATACACATCCTAATACATTTCAACCAGTAACCAATTTTAATATTACAGCAAACAGCAGTACTAGAAGCAATCCAACAGCAGTAAGCAACATCCTTTCTCTCCTACGAACAAGAATAACTTCGACTTTGATCTTGGCATGCATTTCTAGAAATTTGCTTACGGTCCTCCTTCCATAAATACACATTGTAGGTCACACCACTCAAAATAGTCACAACTGTGGTTCTGCAATTAAGTTTCTTCACGGTAAAATTAGGGTTTCGAAGAGAGATTTGGGAGGGAATTTCAATTTGATACTGCAATTAGGGTTAAACACCAAAAAATCGGCAAACATACCTTATAATTGGGACACCCAATTATAATTGTTGGTAGGAGAGACGGAGATCCGAGAAGAAGGGGACAAACACTTCAAAAATTTGAACACTTCGTTCAAGGCATGAATGAAGAACAAACATGGAATGACTGCATATATGAAGAAGACAGGGGCATTTGAGGAATTTCACACCAAACGAAGGTCACATGCAAGACATGTGCAGTGTTAATGGAAATTTTTAACGGACGCAAACAGACTTCATCAAAAACCAACAATACCAAACATATTGCATCAAAAACAAACATTGTGCCACTTTTACCACTTTGGACAAACATGTTACATCTTTTTCATACTTTTCCCTTTATTTTATTTTTCTTACCCTTGTTGATCTTAGATTTGCAGCAGGTACATTAGCACATCAGTCCATCTTCTGGAGAAAAATATTGCAAGTATATATTATTTTGATATCAATGTGGATGACAGTGAGTATTTATATTAGTAGAAGACACTAATATAGTGCCAATTAAATTCAAATGGCTATTCAGAAGTCTTATTAGGGAAAAGTCTGAAAAGTTGTGGGATCCCTAAATAGAAGCTCATAAGAGCTCCCCCGAAAGATTCCAACAACAATGAATTTTCAAGCGGGATCCCTAAATAGAAGCATAAGGGCAGAAAATGAATTACAAATTATCATTTTTTCAGGGTTGGTCATGTGACCTTGCACGTGATATTTTAACGTCTAAATTGAACGACAGTTAGTGAAATGTACCAAAAACAATCTTCTTCAAACATATTGTACCTAAAACTATCGTGAGGGTTGAAAAACTATTTTCATCAAATATGATGGACGTTTTTCACACTTTTCCCTTGAGAGGATTAAAAGGTTAGTGAATGATAGGGTACTTGGTACTCTGGATTTTACTGACTTTGAGACTTATATAAGTTGCATTAAGGGTAAGCAGACTAACAAATCTAAGAAAGGTGCCAAGAGAAACTCTGAGTTATTGGAAATCATACATACAAATATTTGTAGTCCAGACATGGATGCATACCATAATAAGTACTTCATGTACTTCATAGATGATTACTCACGATACATGTATCTCTACTTGCTCAACAATAAGAATGAAGCACTAGATGTTTTTAACGTGTTTAAAGCTGAAGTAGAGAAACAACGTGGTAAGCAAATTAAGATCGTGAGATACGATAGAGGCGGAGAGTACTATGGTAGATACATTGAAAGTGGACAAGCGAATGGTCCATTTGCGAAGTTTCTTCAAGAGAATGAGATTATTTCCCAATACAGTTTGCTTGGCTCTCCATACAAAAATGGAGTAGCTGAAAGAATAAACCGAACATTATTGGTCATGGTGCAAAGCATGCTTGCTAACACCAGACTTCCTGAGTCCTTGTGGACAGAAGCTCTTAAGATGACTGTGTACATATTAAACCGAGTTCCAACCAAGGTTGTCCCAAATACACCTTTTGAGTTATTCAAAGGTTGGAAACCAAGTTTGCGACATGTACGCGTTTGGGGTTGTCCATCTCAAGAGAGAGTCTACAATCCACAAGAAAAGAAGTTAGACCTGAGGACCATAAGTGGGTATGTCGTTGGATATGCCGAAAGGTCTAAGGGATATAGATTTTATTGTCCATCTCATAGCACTAGGTTTGTGGAATCAAGAAATGCAAAATTTCTTGAGAATTACTTGATAAGTGGGAGTGATCAATCCTAGGGCGGGGGTCCTTAGAAAGATCATTCAGATGCTCAGTCCGTCACTTCAAGTAATGGACTGATCGGTGTTGTTAACAACGCACCTCAAGTACAAACGTGTGTTGAAGAACCAGTCCTGGAAGTACCACAAGTTGTTGATCCTGATCGAGTAGATATTGAAGTTCAACAGATGTCTGAAACTGTTGAACAACCTGCTGAACAACATGATCCTACACCTCAGGAGGGTGTTGCTGCAATATTAAGATCTACTAGAGTAGGAAAATCGGCGATTCCTAGTGACTGTGTTATGTATCTACAAGAGTGTGACTATAATGTTGGAGTCGAAAATGATCATGAGAGGTTTTCACAGGCCATGAGTTCGGAGGTTTCAAACTTATGGCACAATGCCAAGAAAAAAGAGATGAATTCTATTACATCTAACCGAGTTTGGGATCTCGTTAAGTTGCCTAATGGTGTAAACGCCATTGGAAATAAATGTGTCTTTTAGACAAAGAAAGAATCACAAGGCAACATTGAGAGATTTAAGGCAAGACTCGTTGCCAAAGGATTCAACCAAAGGGAAGAAATTAACTACACATAAACTTTCTCTCCTGTATCTAAGAAAAAATCATTTCGTGTGATCATGGCATTAGTTGCCTATTTTGATTTGGATTTGCATCAAATGAATGAGAAAACAACTTTACTTAATGGTGACCTAGAGGAAGAGGTTTATATGAAACAACCTGAAGGGTTCTTCCCTGTTAATGGTGAGCACTTACTCTATAAGCTTAATAAATATTTATATGGATTAAAATAAGCTTCCCGACAATGGTATTTTAAATTCCATAATGTCATCACTTCATTTGGTTTTGATGAGAACGTCATGGATCAATGTATATACCAGAAGGTTAGTGGGAGCAGGAATTGTTTTTTGGTACTATGTGTGGATGATATATTACTTGCAACCAATGATAAGAGGTTGATATATGAGGTGAAACAATTCCTCTCGAAGAACTTTGATATGAAGGCTATGGGTGAGACATCTTATGTCATTGGCATTAAGATCCATAGGGAAAGATCTTGACGCATTTTGGGTTTGTCTCAAGAGACCTATATCAACAAAGTTTTAGAGAAATTTTGGATGAAGGATTGTTCACCAAGTATATCACCCATTGTTATGAGTGATAAATTTAGTCTAATCCAATGTCCTAAAAATGAGCTCGAGAGGGAACAAATGAAAAACATTCCATATGCTTCAGCTGTTGGAAGTCTGATGTATGCTCAGGTTTGTACCAGACCTGACATTGCATTTGTTGTTGGGATGCTTGGGAGATATCAGAGTAACCCATGTGTTGAGATAATGAGATACCTTCAAGGAACAAAGGATTACATGCTCATGCATAGACGAACCGATAATTTGGAGGTGATTGGTTACTCCGATGCATACTTCCCTAGCTGTTCTGATTCACTTAAATCAACATCAGGTTACATTTTCATGCTTGTCGGTGGAACCGTGTCTTGGAGGAGTACAAAGCAGACATTGACTGCTACTTCCACCATGGAGGACGAGTTCGTATCATGTTTTGAGGTTACATCACATGGTGTATGGTTAAAGAGTTTCATTTCCAGGCTTAGAGTAGTTGACTCTATTTCTAGGTCAGTAAGATTGTATTGTGACAACTCAGCTGCTGTGTTTATGACTAAGAACAATAAAAGTGACAGTCGAAGTAAGCACATCGACATTAAATACTTGGCCATCAGAGAACGTGATAAGGAAAAGAAAGTGGTCATTGAGCACGTTAGCACTGAGTTGATGATTATTGATCATTTAACTAAAGGCATGCCATCAAAGAATTTCAAGGATCATGTACAAAGAATGGGACTTGGTTTAATGATGTAAGTATTCATTGCACTTCCATTTGATATTTTGTGTTACTTTTTTTTAGTCAATGTTTTCTCATTTGGTTTGTGCACATATATGATTGTTTGTTAATTTTGAGAAAATATCTCTAACGTTTGGACCTTGAATGAACATAAGGTTTACATATTAAGTTTTATGGGCTATCATTGAGAAACTTGATATATTGTAATACATGGAAGATAATACTTGTTAGAATTCTAAGTGTGGGGAGAGAATGAAGAACTCAAAGATTTAACTAAAGAGAACATTGTATTTGTTTGAATGGAAAGTTTTGTTGTACATTCACATATCTTAATACACTTATTTATACTGCTACCATCTACCTAATTTCTACCTAATCTTTGACATTTAATGTAAACTGTTGAAATCTGATGTGTAGATTGTTAACAATAATTTGTCAACAATCATGTTCATCTTTTGATATTCTGACACTCCCCCTCAAGTTGAGCAGTTGAGTCTTCAATGCTCAACTTGCACAGTACTGCGTCAAATATCTTCCTTATATTGTTATTCAGAGACTTTCTTCCGAATAGTGCTGGTCTTTGTACCCTGTCGGAGCCAGGTCTGCTATGCTTTGTTGTTGTACCCTATTGGAGCTAGGTCTGCTCTGATTTGTTTAACCCTATCGAAGCTAGGTCTGTTATGCTTTTGTTTGACCCTATCGGAGCTAAGGCTGCTCTGAATTTGCTTGACCTTATCGGATATAGGGCTGCTCTGATTTGATGTTGTACCCTATCAGAGCTAGGACTGCTCTGAGTTTGCTGTTGGACCCTATTGGAGCTAGGGCTACTCTGAATTTGTTTGACCCTATCAGAGCTAGGGCTTCTCTTTTGCGGTGTAGCGCATGGACTCATCTCATCATGAATCCTATGTGGATGGTTCATTCCTTCTTGTCTGAGCCTTTGGAAGGACTTAGGTCTTACGAAGGACAGCTTGGTTTGCTCTCCGTCTGTTGTACACCCTATGCCTTGACTCGACCCAGTTTGTGGTGTATAAATGTTTTGTAGGCATGATGTCTGCTTTTCTTCTTGATTTGCCTCTTCCATATACATATCACGGATGGCGTCTGTCTGAATTGGTACCACACTATCGGAGTCAGGGCTGCTCTGTTTGGACTCTTTGGACCCTATTAGAGCTAGGGCTGCTCAGTTTTGTTTTACCATATCGGAGCTAGGGTTGCTCTGATTTTGTTGTGGAGGTGAATAAGGAACTTTTGCGGTTCCTCTCCGGCCAAGTTCTCCTCCGCTCCTCCGCTCTTCGACACTCCCCCTCAAGTTAAGTGGTGGAGTCTTCAATGCTCAACTTGTACAGTATTCAGTGCTCAACTAGTGTCGTTTCCCCCTTTTTATTTACCTTTTTTCGTTTTTTTACCTAACAGCGAGGTCCATCGCTTCTTCCATTTCCTCACGCGTTCACTGAACATGTTGCTCCGATTTTGTTGACACTTCCTCTCAAGGAGGAGTGCCGATTTCAGCAAGACCAACGATCCTCACATTTCATTTTTCTTTATTGTTTTTTTTATTTTTCATTTTTTTTACACTCGATTAAAACAACAAAGGTTGGTCCTTTCGACAACATCATCACCATCATCATATTTTCTTTTTGCTTTTTTGACTTTTGCTTTTCCTTTTGGAAAGCAAGGTTTTGTGGAGGAGCTTCTTCTTGCGTTCTCTTATTTGTGCTTCCTCCCTCAGTTCTCCTTTCATCTATGTATGGAGAACATGGCATTTCCTTCGGTCCATGTGGTTTCCGTCGATGGTGGACTTCCACAACTCTCTTAGTCATTCCATTGAGAAGAGGTGGCGGTGAAGTTACCCATGGCTGCCCTGTCGAAGTCTACTCCTTCGGTTTCTCTGTTGCTTCTTCCACCGGTGCTGTCAATTTCTTGGTTGCTCACGCTTGTGACTGCTCTTCCTATTCCGTCTACGGTTCGGCCTGCGCTCAGTGACTTCCAAACTTCCTCCTCTTTGCGTTGTCTCAGTGGGCTGTGACAGGGAAGCTGCTTGAGGAAGGGACGATTGGGTCTCACATCTAAGGTCTTACGGTTGAGGTTGGGTCTTACAATTGGGTCTGAACTTCAGCTGAACTGGTGCTTGGGTCGACGGTTGAGGTGGCTGAAGGGTGGTAACCCCAATCTCTGATTTCTGATTTGTAGTTTCGAATTTTCTAGAATCAAGAACATTGCTCTAATACCATGTTAAAATTCTAAGTGTGGGGAGAGAATGAAGAACTCAACGATTTAACTAAAGAGTTTATTGCATTTGTTTGAATGGAAAGTTTTGTTGTACATTCGTATCTCTTAATACACTTATTTATACTGCTATCTTCTGCCTAATTTTTAACATTTAATGTAAAGTGTTGAAATCTGATGTGTAGATTGTTGACAACAATTTGTCAACAATCCTGCTCATCTTTTGACATTCTGACAATACTCACTATAAGAGGACATATCAATATGATTCATATATTTTATTTTTCTCATTAAGATGAATGATGGAATATATATGTAGACCAAGTGGAAGAATGTTGTTGAAAGTCACCAAGTGTGTGGCATGTTTTGCACATGCACCGTTCAGACATCATTTGAGACTTTTGCACATTCATCACCGTCCACAATTTCGGCAACCATTTTCTTGAGGAGAACTCCTTGTTGGTTTTTTCTTCTCATGTAATCAAACAACAACAGAACATGGTCCACAATTACGGCAGCCATTTCGTCCAAGATTTGGGCAACGATTTCTGCCCTCCAATGTTTTCAGTTATGCTCTTTGATTGACAGAGCATTATAAATAGCATTCTCGTTTAGGGACCAAAACACTACTCTTCTTCATTCAACTATTTGAATACACCATCTACTGTGAAGAAATGGTTTAGAAGCTCCAAACGATTCACGAAACTCGGTTTTGCAATTGCGGGAGGTAAGTTCACGAATTCGATTCAAGCTTCCCTTGTTTGATCTAAATGTGTTTATTTAGTTTCTAAGCATGTTTAAATCGATCTAAGATACATCAGTCTAACATCTTCATCTCAAGCTACCATTACACCATTTCCCAATTTCATCAAAAGAAAACCTAATGCCATTCAAACAGTAACAAACAACATTTGATCATCATGACTTCAAATATATATATATATTAGCACTTGTTGCTGCCACCCACAATTACATTATTCATACGTAACCAACAACATTTTTACCACTTACTTGACTTCACCATCATCATTGTAAAAGAAACTCTAAAAGATGATCTATACCATGCTAGAACCGTGGAACTACTCCTAAAAATTACCAACATAGATACGTTATTACTATTATTTTATTATTGGATACGAAACCCAAACTATATCTATGGACTAAAAAAAAAAAGACTAATCTTTGGGTGGAGTCAATACCTCCTCAGGACTGGGGCACTAGCACTTGGAATTGGAACCATAGAAGGATGATTATTTGCTTTTTCATCTTCTTCTACTTCTCCAGAAATGCTTTTCAGGTCAAGAAAGCTCGGTTGGTTGGTAGAGGAGAGAAGTCTCGCCCACATTCTATCTGTTATCACAACTTTGCGTTGTGTCTCGATAATTTGCTGCATATTATCAAAAGAATTCAACAATATAGTCAGTATTCATCCAAAGTTCACTGTATCTTATAGCAAGGGCATACAGAAAATATATATATACATACATAGAATGGAATGTAAGCATGTCTTCCATTAACAGGACCAACGGTGAAGCCTGTATACCCAGCCATGGCACCGTGTATGGCACTATGAGCAAGAAGAGTGCAGTAAACATTGTCTGATGCGTTGCTCGGGATTGCACGAATCATGTATGTGGGATCTTCCAAACAGATGAATCATTAAGATTAAACCATCCAATTAAAATTACGAATCCAAAGCTGATCCTTCAAAATATACATTACCTATGTACTTGAGATTGATAGTCATCTTCTGCTGCTTTGCAAAATGATCCTACAATATGTATTACCCAAAATCTCTCAATCGTAACAGTTTGATTGGAAAAATGGACTTGAACCTAACTCACCTGTTAGCACAATCACATGAATATTATCCAATCCTTTATATGTTTTAACTAATTGATGGGATCAGTCTTTATAGCAGCTTCATCATGTTTTAAATAATTGAGCAGAGTTTTGTCATTGTTTTAATTAATTGATGTGAGTCTAAAATATGATCTAACATGTTGGTAGATACCAAATAACATAGTCTTAACAAAATTGACTTTGAAGATTTGAAAATTTACCTTAATTTTCTCAGATATCCACAGGCCGATGTCATGCAGCAATTTGTTGCCAGAGGCATCTTCCTTGCCCGTGGTGCGTATGGTTTCAGTCAAAATATCTTGTCCTGCACCTTCAGCTATAACAATTACCATGTGTCCATTTTCTTTAAGCCTTCTCTCGATATATTCAAAGAGCCCACCAGACCCTTCGAGATAGAAAGGGGACTCTGGAATCAAGCAACAGTCAACATCACGACTGGCAAGTGTAGCATACATTGCTATGAAACCTGCATAAAATTGAACACTCAATTTAATCTAATAATCAAGAGATTTGTAACAATTGATAGAAAACTATACCATACCTACGGAACAAGTTACCAAGGTCAGAAAAGGCTTTGTAGTTAACGAGTATGTATTGGGACCATCAATCATTTGACTCTTCACAAATAAAGCAATTTATTATGGCACAATCCTTGTGGAATTGCGTGGCCAATTTTACCTTTCTCATATTTCTCACTGTATATATTGGGACCATCAATCATTTGACTCTTCATAAATAAATATATTTATTACGGCAACATCCTTGTGGAATTGAGTGGCTTATTTTACTTTTCTGATATTAGTGTAAATGCTAGAAGATAAGTAATTCAGCTGTGCATGAAAGCAAAACCACATTCCTTCTTTTATGTCAAAACACGAGCTTTATTAATTATTATTGAGAAAGCATACACAAACTCAATAAAAAACACTTTTCAACGGAGTCTCACTTTTATTACCTGTAAAGTATAGATAACCAAAGGGATTAAAAGCCTAAGGCTGAATGTCTAAGCAGGCAATACATCTTAAAGCTGGCTAACACTAATAAGGAACCGCCTATTTGCACTTGTTTTTGGTGAGATGAATGAAACTATACAAAAAGCAATGTTAATCCCCTATTGGAATATTAAGTCTCTTTTACCCATTGTAACATCAAATGGTTGTTTTATTGAAGAGTAAAGCTTACCACTATACCGACCCATCAACTTGACCACTCCAATGCCATTCTCATGGCTCTCTGCCTCAACATGAGCTGCATTGATAGCCCGTTGAGCCTCCTCAACAGCAGTATCAAATCCAAAAGACTTGTCTATTACCTAAAAAGATAGAAAACCAGCTTTAAGTCTATTTCTTTGAAGCCAATACATCAATGCGTCACAAGAGGTTTACCTCAATATCGTTATCAATTGTCTTGGGAATACCAACTACCGCGACTTTGAGTCCGCGCCTTCTAATTTCCTGCAGAAAATATACCTTCAGCCATGATAACGACGAGCCGATTCCAGCTAGTTTTACAATCGTTAAGGGTTATCAGCTACTCTAATGCATAATTAGAGATTCCCAGGCCAAGTTCTTCACACAGTTTATCCAACCAGATTGCAGAATGCTCACAGAAGTATTACCTCAAAAATAACGGAAGCACCTTTCTGTGTTCCGTCTCCTCCAATTATGTAAACCTGATCAACACAAGATAATTCTGGAGCTCAACTTTGTGAAGAGCACACTACAAAATGTTTTTTCTTTTCTTTTCAATTCTTCAAGAATTCAAGCAAATGACATGCACCTGATTTATGCCACGGTCCTGAATGCTATCTACAATTTTGGATTTACTGTGGCCCCCTCTTGAGGTTCCAAGGATTGTCCCACCTCTCTTGTGGATGTCATTGACAATCTTGGGTGTCAAAGGGATTGTATTTCGAGCATAGAAACCTTTATATCCTCCCTGCAGAAATCAAAATGGTACATCATTATCATTTTGACTCATGCACTCAACCATCAAATTAAACAGATCAAGAGACAAATAAAAATACACTTAATAAATTTCACAACATAGATATACAAAATGATTCTTACCTCGATCCCAAGAACCCTGCTAACTCCATACATATGGTGCAGGCCACAAACTATTTCTCTGATAACTGTGTTAAGACCAGGACAGAGACCTCCGCATGTCACAATACAAGGATGAACTTCATCTGTGTCAAAATACACCTGAGAAAGATTTGTGTTTGTCACTATGGTGAAATGTATGAATAGAACTATAAAACACTGGAAGCAAAACACCAAAATAGCAGCACCTTCTGTCGAGGTCCTGCTCGTCGAAAATGTGAACCTCTTGGACTCTCTTTCTGAACAACAATCTGCATCAAAATTACTATCAAATCCAGATTTCCTCGAAAAAGGATATCTCAAATAATACAATCATGATGTATCAAGTCTTTCCAGATATGTAATAACAACAAAACAAGGATAACAAGAAATGTCAACAAAAAATTACCTTTTGGGCAACCGTGTCATCCACATTGACGAAATACTGCCTATTCCATGTCGTTGGTTCACCAAAATTGTTCATCATTCAGAAGAATAACAATTAACGCATTCAATTCATTGTTTAAAGGAATCAAAGTTTAGGAAAATTACTTGGCCACAGAATAGGAGGGATTATCTTGTAGAGGATTAGGATAAGTCTGTTAATAACCCATAAGGAAAATTGTGAGCAATAATATATTGATCATCGGTTCAATAAGAATTAGCTAAAGTTGAAACCCAATAGCATGACCACAGTATGAAGATCCATAACCATAAAGTAGATCATGGTAAAGAGAGATGAAGGCCACTAGGTGGACCCGAGTTACTATCATAACTGTCTCAATTGTGGTTGAAATTTGCCATAAATCAGACAACAATTCGATTCCCCTATTGTATTTACGCTAAAATCAAATTTTTGATTGGCTCCCATTTAAGTTTCAGATTCAATTCGTGCAAAACATTTCCAATTTGCCAAAATAGGCATGCGGCTACATTAAGGACATCAATGGCGTGATCAGATTAAACTTCTTCGCATGACCGAGAAAGTTGTCGAGTTTAGAGAATTTACAGGGAGTTCAGGGATGTAATCAGTCAAGTGAGGAACATCTTCAAGGACGTATCCACCCTCTCCGGTGATGATCTTTCGGTCGGATGTCTCCGGAAGCGTGCCATTGTTCATAGCGTAGCGCCGATGGGTGGAGATCACAGGGTTGCCGTTATTAGGATCGAAGCAGCGGAATTTTGGAGAGGAGACTGCAGCAGACCTGGAAACGGTGTCCATTGCAGGGAAGGAGGGAACACCAACTGTAACCAAAGAAATGGCGGGGTGGATATTTGTAGCCGTCCACGCTGGATAAATCAGACGGCGAAGGAATTTTCTTTACTCTGAAATTTCTATTAATTCATTTTAGAAGGTGGTGGAAGTTGAAAAGAAGCGGGTTGACGGTACTTTGGGCATTCAAATTCTTCATATCTGGCAAATTTTGACGATATATTTTTGAATGACTAAAATAAGGCACAATCAATTATTTTGCATCATTTCGGGCCTCAACTTTACACAAACTTCCAACGCACTCCACTGTTCTTTTAGAAATCGACAATCTTTTGCATGATGTGGAAGGTGCTTGCATATTATTGTAATTGCTTTGACATTAATTGCACAAATTTTCATCGTATATTCAACTTATTAGATCTACCTTGGTCCGTTAAAGCACCGTCTAGTTGTAAATATCTTAAATCTTATATACTCGTTAATCATTCAATAGTGACAGCTCAAAACAAGTCTTTTCCGCTCATAATTCATATATATAACTTGTCCTATATCAAGTTAACTTATGTTAACCACCTAAGTGGAGGTATCTAAGGAATTTCAGGGTTTTAGGACTCACTTAACCATTTCAAAAGAATTGGGGTCCAAAGTTCAAATAGTGTAAATGTAGGGGGAAGGGGGCCGTGGCATAAATTTCCCTTTCATGGTCAACGAAAAATTAATATGGAAGGGCAGAGTAGAGATTAGTGATATTGATATTGAAGTAGGTCGTTGTTCATGCGTGCCATGTGACGCAATCAAAATCAATATTTGATAATTGGTCGAATCATATAATTAGAAACTCAATAGTGAAGTGTGACTGCTGAGGATAGTCATACCATACCATGGCGCATGCATTAGTTACTTATCACGCCCATTTAAGTTGAAGAATGTCTGCAATTTGCATCTTTGGCGCACAATACAAAACAAAATTAATTATTGAATTATTAAATTTAACAATCTGATTAGATAATACACTTTTATCTAATGTACCATTATATTTTGTAATATTACTCAATTCACTCACTCCATATTGATTGTCAAAATTTAAATAATACTGTTAGTGATTGACACTAACATAAAAGATTTAAAAAATAGCCTAACAAATATTAAAATTTAGCAAAATATGTTAAAGAAACTAAAATTTTGTAAGATTAAAAAGAGACATTTGGTGAAGGGTCATATGATTCTTGCCATTTTTGTTCATCTTTTGATTTCTAAAAGCAACTCAATGCTTTTCTAAATGTGCCAATTACAGTTCTAAGATAACTCATTTGATTTGTCAAATTTAGATTATTATTCATTTTGACCATTTTTTCAATCCAAAATTACTTAATTCCGATTAAAAGACAGTAAAATAATACGACTCAATATTTTCTAAATGTATTTTTTTTCTTCAAATAAGTCAAATTGCATTCGAAGATAGAACTGATAATGGTATGGTAAAAATTCGAAAGCTTTAGCTTTTACATTGCTATTTTCTATTACCCGTATTAGTATGGTACTCTGCACTTATAATTATGAATTTTCTATATAATGATTATATTTACAGTTATAATATTTTATTCATAGTTGTGGTTATGACTGAATTTGTTTTATATGAAACGATTTGTAACTATTTGCATTTAAGCATATACAAGTTTGACATAAACATGTCTCATGCCTAAACAACTTTTATACGTTTAGACACGATTAATAATCGTATCTAAACACTTGTGATCTACATATATCTGCATAAATATGATTAATTAACCGTGTATAATCGTGTCACGTCGTGGCTTGTCGTGTTGTATCGTATCGTTTTTATTCGTGTTGTGTGACTCAACATATTTTCTATATTTTATTTTTGTTCTACAAAGTTAACCGTGTTTGGGTGTCATGTCGTGTGTGATCTACTAGTTAATCATGTTGCATTCGTGTTTGGAGTTTCGAGACACATTTAAGACCTATCCGTTTAGATATGATACGGTTAATGACACGACACGATTGTCATCCTTAGCTGTGGTTATAATCATAGTCGTATAATAATACTATTTTTTTGGTTAAATTAAACATAATTTCATTTATATAGAATTTTGTTTAAAGTTTAAACTCGATTGTGTTGAAATAAATTTTTAAGAGTCAAAAACGTTTTTTTAAAAAATATTTATAGGGACTAAAATAAAATATGTATATTTCAAATATTGGTAATCGGGTAAAATCATAATTAATAACTACAATTATAAATATGAATATGATGATTAGTCAAAAAAATATAGTATGATTATTTGTTTATCATAATCACACCATACATGCGTGAATATTTCACCTAAATATACCCTATTTTATAATTAAATACCAAAATCTCCTCAATTTTTTTAAAAAAGTACAAAAGTATACCTACCAGCGACTGAGAGTCACGGGTGTAAAGCCACCCGCGACTGGGAGTCGCGGGTGAAAAGGCCGTTACAATTATCGTTCTACCCGCGACTCCTAGTCGCGGGTGAACTTCCATCCGAAAGAAAATATTATATCTTTCTCATCCCATGTGCATGAAGTCAAATATTCAATGATGAAAAATGATGAACTCAGACATCCATGCATTATTACTCTAGATAACTTTATCATTTTCCTTTATTTTGAAATTAAATAAAGTAACTTTATTTTAATACAAAATCTATCATTTTTATACAAAGATTTGTTTCACTTCCACAATCTATTCACAGTGGATCTTTCCACGGAAAGGAAAAAAATCCGCGTACATCACGATGGAAAAGCTAAGACACTACGAAGAGACCCTATGTTTTCATCAGAAAATTTATGTGGAAGTTCACCCGCGACTCTCAGTCGTGGGTGTAACTGACGACACAACTCAGTTATACACCCGCAACTACTAATCGTGGTTGGCTTTAGACTCATGACTCCCAGTCGCAAGTAGGTATACTTTTGTATTTTTTTAAATCGAGGACGTTTTGGTATTTAATTATAAAATGGGGTAGATTTAGGTGAAAAATTCTACATTCGGCACTGTCAACCCTAATAGGAAAGAAATAATTGGCCTAATTCAGGAGCTGAACAAAGAACTAGATTAGTATAAATTTGGGTAGGCGGTTTGGTTCTTGTCAAATAGAGTATTTGGGTATCAATTTGCTTATTTTTCAAACCAATTCAAAATGATGTTAGCGGTCTAGTTCTGAAAAATAGAATAATGTTTAGGGTCAGCTTTTTACCTTTTGTGGTATGACCCCTGTTGGGTCTGGATTTTCCGGATGCTGATTGGATGCTGATTTGACAGTGATTTGGATGTCAATTGATTGATGACCGCAAGCTTTCGCCGGAGCTCCGATGAACCTGCAAGAAGAGGAGCGCGACAGATGGGGTTCCTCTGAATCTCACTTCGATGCTTAAATGAGTATATTGTGTGTATGAACTCAAAACGTCAATAACGTATGTAAAACAGGAGTATTTATAAGGATAGAACACCAAACTGTTTTGGTAACCGAATATATCTGTAAATATTGTGTCGTTGCAGATAATAATAGCAGATATTACGGTTATCACGTAATATTGTAGTTTCCTTATTTGATCTTTGTAGAATATGTACCCGAGATATGAGGGATATCATGGTTGTATATTCAGTGTCGGTTGTAGGACTAGAGTTTTGGAGGCTCTCTTGGCAAGCACTCCCATGGTGAGCAGTGAGAGACTTTGACCTTGGTCTATGACGACCGGTAAGGACTTTGGTGACCACTTTAGTTCCGGGTTTGGTACTGGACCGCTTTATGGGTTCCAGTTTACCCTTAGCGTGGGGCGACCCAGTCTTGAATGATTTGAGTTTCACCCGTCTGAAGTGTTATTGGGCCTTGGAGGCCTAATGAGCCTTATTTCATATTGGGTTGTCACTATCGATACCCAACATTTTCCCCTGAAGCTTAAGTGAAGTTCCTTCGTTCGAGCTTGTTCTTGTGAGGAAGGGTTTGAGATAGTGACTTCTTGGTTGGACATTTGATGCCTTGTTTGATTTTTGTGCATTTTGATGCTCCGTATCCTTTGGCAAACGGTTTTGGTTTCTAGAGTTTTTGGAATGTTGATCATTTACCCTCTTAGGGTAACACTTTGGGTTGCCAGGATTTATGGATGCTCATTCGTTACTCTTTTGGCGAACGCTACCGTACCGTTTCTAGGGTCTTAGGACAGGCTTGTTTGGGCTCTTTGGCGAGCACTTTTGTTTATAGGGTTTTGGGTATTTAATGAATGCACTGTTTGGAAAGAAGTCAAAAGGACGATTGATGCATGCACGTCTCTTTGACTACTGTAATAGGGGGTAGACTGCCAGTTTTATGTAATGTTTCGACCCTTTGTTTCTCCGATGTAACCCTTTAGGTTCTGACATTGCTTCGATTTTACCCCAAAAGATGTGTAATCATTGTCTGAATTTTTTTAAGATAACTGTTCAGTTTCCCCAGATTTGGCTATAAAAGCCAACCTTTGTCACTTAGCACTTTACGCGTCCAAGTTTTCTTATTCTCAGAGTTCAAGTGTTTTATGCCCCTTTCTATGCATTAATCTTATGTTCAAGCTTTTCTCTTAAGAATTTTCACTCACATTAAAAATCTTCTTTTTACGATCATGGTTGGCAACAAGAATCAAACTTCCGACAAGGATTTATCCTCTAAACCTTCTCCAGGCCATTCTATGTCTAGGCAGAAGGCTGGTATTAGGGTTTCCAATGCCCATCTTTCCATCAGGGATGATTCTACCCCGGTGCAGGACCAAAGGACCTCTGCGCTGAAACTAATCTTCGGGAGCCAGGTCGTCGCACCGGTCATCGTGGACGTGCCTGAGACCAATGTCCCAGCCTTTTCTCTGATAAGTAGTTTTTTGCCTTTACTTTTTTCCTCCTTTTTTCTATTTTAGTCTTGTTATTGCCTTGCTATGATGTTTTCTTAGATATCAAACCCAATGAGTTGAGGTCGACTCAGTTCAAGGTTGTTGTCGCCTTGACGGGTTTAGGAGAAGTTGATGCACCTAGGTATCCGAGCCTAGGGCTGCATTACCCGCATGAAAGAGATGTCTACGCCTATGTGGTACAAATTGATTATGGGTTGCGTTTTCCTCTTTGCGATGACTTGAAGGCTCTATGTTGCTATTACGGGATAGGTCTCACGCAACCGGTACCCAACGTCATCCAGATGTGGGTTGGGTTTAAGTTCATGTGTTTACGTCAGGGATGAACGTATTCACTTTCTATCTTCCGATGTTTATATCAGTTGACTATCGCGGCTAACCACATTCATTACTTCCAAACTCACTCGCCGAAGTTTGAGGAATGGAGGAACCTGACATGGAGCTGGAATGTTCACTTTCGACTGGTGGACGACTTCCGGACCACCAACTCAAACTACAAGAAGTATTATTTCTCTTCTGTAAGGGTGTTGTGCCTTGGGATCTTTATCAGCCAGAATGGGATATTCCTCTGAGCTTTGGCGAGCTATTGATGACTTGTTCCAACGTCACAAGTAGTTGAGCTTCTGTCTGGTCCGCTCGGTCGCAGAGACTTTAGAGTCCATGCTTAGGCTGACGAACATTCAACAGTTCGCGCTAGTCTTTATTGACTCGGTAATTTTTGACCCTTTTCCTTTTCTGATTTTTGTGTTGTAGGCACTCGGGGACCCAAACTTCTCAGTCTCTTTTCCAAGTAGGCTAAGGCAGGGTTGTCTGTTGCACAGTCGACCTTGATTCTACCTCCTGCTCGTTCTAGGCGCGCGACCAAGTGTAGGCTTGAGGAGGAACATTCTGGGATTGCCTCCGGCAATCACCCCAAATGTACTTTTTAGGATATAACATTTGTTTCCCTTGTCCCTTTTTGACTTGCATTTAGGTTTAATACCTTTCTTTGCTTGTTTTCAAAGAATGTCACAACTGAGTTGACTTATGCTTCTGCTCCAGCCAAGATGGTGAGGAGTTCTGGCGAGGATTGTCATGCTGCTACCGTAAGATGTTATGCTCCCCGGAGCGAGGCTCCTGCCCCCGGGAAGGTTGGTGCTCCCAATCCCTCCAGGGGAGCTGGGGCTCGGAAGAGGGTCCTGGCCTGGGGCACCGCAACGAGTACTTCTTCGAAAACTCCCTTTTATGGGGAGTACTTTCCCTTGGTGGCTCTTTACAAGCCACCAAATGTGGCGGATCCGAGGGGTCTCTGAGCCCCTTTCCATAATTAACGGAAGGTGGATATTCTGACAAAACGATGATGCGGGGTAACCCAGACCTCTGTATGCATCTGCTGAATGAGATCCTTCCTCCTCAAGAACGGGGGAGGTCCCTTCTGACTTGAACGACATCGAGGTCGTGATGAGGGCGCATTTTGAGTGTTTTACCCTGGTAAATTCTTTATTATCCCTGCTCCTCTATAAACTTCACCTTGTTCTTTTCATTTCTCTCTCTTTTTTAACTCCTTGATATCTTTTAATTTGACCCTTTTTTCATGTTGTCATCTTGTCCGCGAGGAGACGACGATCGTGGGGATTGTAGGGGACATGGCCGATAAGTAAGTTGATTTGCTTATTGAGCAGTTTTGGAGTTTGGCGTATACTCCTGAAGAGGTGGAATAGCTGAAGAGGAGGGTTGAGGCGTCCACTAAGCTGGTGGAGCACGCTCGGCGGGAGTCTGCGGAGAGAGAGAGGGAGTTGCTCGCCTCGATCAAGATGAGGGAGGATCAGGTGGCGCTCGTCGAGGACGGCAAGCTTCAGGCTGAGCTGCGGACCAAGGAGTCTGACAAGTACTCCGCTCAGCTGGAGGCGGAGGTCACTCGCCATCAGGGCGAGCTGGGGGAGGCTCGGGCTTAAAGGGATGCCTTTAGGGCTGAGAAGGAGTAGCTCGAGCTGAAGTTGAAGGTTGTCCCATCCCCCAGAGCGTGGTCAAGGACTTTAAGAAGTCCAAGGATTTTTCTGACTACGCCTTAGAGGTGATGAAGGCTGAGGTGGTTCCCTATCTCCAGGTCTTAGTCGACGAGATCTTGGGGATAAACCCCAAGTTTCCTCTCCGGGAGGTGAAGTATGTTCAAGACTTCATTGATAGCGGCTACACCAAGGAATCTCCTACTACTGGTGTTGCCGAAGAGGCTGCCCCAGGGGCCAGGAAGGAGAGTGCAACTCCTGAATGAGTGTTTGTTTGTTTTCCTTTTAGGGTTAATTGTCAATTTCTCCCCTAAAGTTTGGACCGAATTTAAGAATCCCCCTTAATGTTTAAAATTTTAAATTTTAGTCCTAATGTTTGGACAAAATAAAAATTTGCCCCATTCTGTCTTATGTCCGTTTATTTCAGACGGTTAAGCAAACATGTGCAAGTCACGTGTGTTAAAATGAAAAAATTGCCCCCAAGAACTGAAAAATGAAAGAACTTTTTGGGGAGGGTCCAGAATCGGTGGTGGAAGAATCGACAAGATATCGGTGGAAGAATCGGTGGAATCAACAAGGTATCGATGGAAGAATAGGTGGAATTGCCAGGACAACCCTTCTTACCTGGCAGAATCAGTGGTGGAAGAATCAGTGGAATTGCTGCTGCCGCCACCTCCGCGGTCGTCCTCGGAGTTCTGCTGCTACTGAAACTGGAAATCTCTTGTGTGGAAGGGAGGAGGCAGAGAATGGTCGTGGTCCATCGTTCTGCCGCCGCAAAATCCAATCTAATTAATTTTCTTCCGATCCCTTCACGAAAACAAATTCCCTAGTTGGGTCTCGTATGGGGGAGCCAGAAAGAATCGATCAACTTGAGCAAATCTGAGTGTTTTTTACCTTTCTTGGTGTTTCTTTTAGCTCTCTACAGAAGGAGAGCAAAGGAAAGAGGCAAAGGATTTTGTTGTTCATCATCATGCTCTCTACAAAAAAGGAAAGAGGCAAAGGTGGAAGAAGTCTGTATCCTACTAAACAATCTCAATATCAAACAGAGGATTTTATCCCCCCCCACCCCCCCACCCTATCACAAAGGAAAGAGGCAAAGGATTTTGTGTTTTGTCATTTCAAACACTCTCGTGTCTATTGTCTTGTTCATCATCATGTTCTTTCATTTTCAGTTCTTTTAATGGGTTGGGGGCAATTTTGTCATTTTAACACACGTGACTTGCACATGTTTGCTTAACCATATGAAATAAACGGACATATGATGGAATGGGGCAAATTTTCCTTTTTGTCCAAACATTATGACTAAAATTTAAAATTTTAAACATTAAGGGGGATTCTTAAATTCTATCCAAATTTTAGGGGGGAAATTGACAATTCACCCTTTCCTTTTATTTCAGGAACCTTGTAATTATTTTTAATCGTTGACTCGGGTACTTTCCTTGAATATAATGGACGCCTTTTCATTTCGTAAGCCTTTGTTTTTGTTTTACTTCGAATATATTTGGTTGTTCTTCCGATGTCGATCTTGCTTGAAAACTTTAGGAAATTTTACCATACTTGTTTTCAACTTCGCTTTAGCTTTTGTAAGATAGTCTCGCCTTTTTCTTCAAAGGGGCTTGGACTTTTTAGGAGGAAACGTTACCTTTTAGAGGTTCTTTTCACTCCTTTAGGATTCTGAGGAAGGACTATTGCCTTTTGTTGGCTCGTCTGTTCCTTTCGCCAAGTTTCTTAAGGGAACTGTTACCAAAAGATTATGCCTTTAAGGAATCTATTATCCTTGATGGATTCGTTCGTCTTTTAGGATTTTGGTCCTTGGATTCGTTCGCCTAGTGTCGGACGATGGATCCGACTTTCCCCGACTCCTTTTTGAAAAATTATTTTTATTTTCTTTTCTCTTGAAAATGTCGGGTCTTGGTGAGCGACGGGTTCGGTCCAGCGGGGTCATCAACCAGACCGACAAATGAAAGAGTTGCCACCGATTAATTAGAGGCTAATAGGAATCCCAAAATTTGCCTAGGGTACATGGTGTTAACATCCTAGGGCTTGGAAACGTTTACGTCCAGAGAATCGAGTTCGGAGGTTTGATTATGTCTTAAGGGCTCGCGAGCCCAAAATCCGCCCTTTCGGTACTTTAGTTTGCTTTTGAATTCGTTTTCACCAATTTACTCGTATTACCCATTTTTATCATGCTTGGCCAAAAAGATTATATGCATTTTCTTTAAATTAAACAAACCATGTACACACATTTTTATTTATTTATGAGTTAATTCAAATAAATAAACAAGAGATAATAAAATTAATCGCGCTCGAAAAAAGTGTAGTTTAACTTTGGAGCCATTTTAAACGTGTCAAAAATACATGAATGATTTTGAAGATATTAAGCACGTTGAACCAATTTCTAACACTTTGAAAAGTCATGAGATGTCCAGAAAAGTTTACAGACTAAAACACAATTATTTGAAAATTCGAGGTGTATTGAAAAGATTTTTTTTAAATTGCAGAAATGACCTAAAACATTTTTGGTTTGGTTTTTAACACTCGATAAAGTTCCAAAATGACCCCAGAGTCCAAAGACCGAGTTGTAACCTTCATCAAAGTTTAGGGGTGACCAAAGTGAGTTTTGAAAATATTTTTATTTCAAATATATATATATAGTATCACATATACATAATATATATATATATATTATTCATATACATATAGTATCACATATATAATATACATATATATATATATATAGTATTACATATACATAGTATATATACATATAGTATCACATATATATTATACATACATATATATATATATATATAGTATCACATCTATTATACATATATATATATATAGTATCACGTATATTATACATAAATATATAATATATGTATATAAAACCCTTTTTTTAGATGAATTTTATTAACATTTGGAAATACAAACATAATATTGAATATGAGAGAGATATACTTAAATAATTCGGAGTTTAAATACTGTACGAGAAAACGAGACTAATTACCGATATTCTTCACTCCCTCTCATTTTTTCCCCTATTTTTCTTCTCACCTTGTTGGAACCTTCGACTTGCACTACCCTTCGAAGCCTTCGGACATCATCTCCTTCGAAGCCTCCTTTGGCACTCTCAAGTTTTCACCCAAAAACCCTTCCCTTATTTGTTCTATCAACTCCCTTTTGTAGTGGTTTGTGTCTTCTTTAAAGAAGAATAAGTGTGATGGATGATAGAGATTCAACCGAAATAATAGACCAAGATAGATGGTGGCATGTGGAGGTGGCCCAAAGTGTCTCCTTCTTTATATATATATATATATATATATAAGGTAGGTGGTGGTAGTGTGTCGGTTCAGTTCGGTTTAATTCGATTTTTCTCAATTCGATTCCCCACGTACAGTATTTTGACTCCTAGCCAAAATCAGGTATTTACACCTAGTTGTGGGGAACTGATACCTAAGATTCGCTCGCCTTTTAGGAAGTTGTTACCTTGGATTCGTTTGCCCTTTTTCGGAAACTATTACCCAAAATTTTCTCGCCTTTTAGGTAGCTGTTACCTAAGATTCGTTCGCCCACTTCGCTTTTCAGAGGAACTGTTACCTTAGATTCGCTAGCCTTTTAGGAAGCTGTTACCTAAGATTCATTAGCTCTCTTAAGCTTTTCTTTGGAGAGACTGTTACCTTGTCGGTTCGTCCACTCCATTGTGCCCAAATTAAACTCACAAATTTGGCTTCAAGTAATCTTCCTACCTCTTGCCTGATTGCCAAGCGCTTATCTGATATGAATGACCTTCTTTTCTGAGCAATGGGCTTGACTGAAGGGTCTATCCATAAATCGTGGGAGATTATGTCGGTGTTGCTGCCTGGCATGTCACTGGGCTTCCAAGCGAACAATTCTTTCTATTCTTTCAACAGGGAGGTCAAGCCGTTCCTTTGGTCTTCATTCAAGGTGATTCTGATGCGCACCTTCTTTTATGGACCATCTATTTCGATTTCTGTCAGTTCTTCCATTGAGGTTAGCCGAGCTTTGTCCTCACAATGGTCAGTCTGTGTCTCGATGGTGAGAGACTCCTTTTGGTTCTTCCTGCGAAGGCAGTTCACATAGAATTGGCGTGAGAGACTCCCTTTGGTTCTTCTATGATCCCATTCGGTGTGGGGAACTTCATTTTCTAGTGGACTGTGGAGGCCATGATCTTATTTGGATTGATGGTGGTCCTACCCAGGTTGGCATTATATGAGGCGGGTGCGTCGAACCCTATGAACGCGATCGCCACCTCTATGCTCCTTCATCCTTCTCACAGGATTACCGGTAGGGTTATGACTCCCAGTGTATATGTTGTTCTCCCAGCAAAGTCGATGAGTGGAAAGTCGACTCGATTAAGGTCTCTTTTGGACTTGCCCATTTTTTCAAAAGCGTCTAGAAATAGTATGTCTGTCGAACATCCTCCATCGATCAGAATTCTTTTCATATCGCACCCAGCGATGTCAGTCGTAATGACTAACGCATCATTGTGCGGAGTTGTGACATGTGTCAGGTCTTCTTCGAAAAATGAAATGACGATGTCCTCATCGGGACAAGGTCTTTTTCCCAGTTGTGCAGCTGTGGAGATTTGTGTGGCGTATATATCTCTTGCATGGGACCTCTCGCCTCCGGCTCCAAACCCTCCTGCAGTTAGGTTTATTACCCTCTTGACCTGGGATAGGCCAGATTGTTCTTGAGGAACAAGCGAGCGGGTTCTACGTGGAGGTGTTCGACTGCGCTCTTTTTCTGCCACGAACTCCTTCATCATGCCTTTCTAGATTAATTTCTCGATGTCGCGCTTAAGAATGCGGTAATCATCGATCTTGTGGCCCTTCACTTTATGATAGCGACATTAGCTTTCCGTTAATTTGCCCATGGGTTGAGCATTATTCTGGGCATCAGTGGCCTTGCTTGAGACCTTCTTACCATCTCGACTAGTATCGCTGAGATCTACCTGTTTAAAGGCGTAAAATACTCGGAAATCTCTTGATGGCTTGGCCTGGGGGCTTCGGATCTAGGCTTCTCCCGGTTTCGGCTGTCCTTCCTTTTCTTTTTCCATCGCGTCGGGGCTCTGGAATAGCCCTTGGCGAGGTTGATACCAGGAAATTAGCTTCAGTGTTTGCCCTCTCTAGGTCTATGAAACCTTTAGCTCTTACCGCCAGCTCCTTAAGTGTCTCCATTTCTTGAACATAGTAGTTGTTGCGCAGTTTCTTGAGGATTTATTAGCCACATCCGACCCTCTGTAAAAAGAGAGAATGATCTCTCCATCCGTGACTCGACGATCGATCTCCGTGACGTTCTTATGAAATCTCACATAAAATTTGGCCAAGGTATCTCCTGGTTGTTGTTTGACAGCATCTAAGGCGACAACACTCTTTAGCAATTAGCGCTCACCCATATATCGCTCCAGGAATTTGTTCTTTAATTCGGACCATGTCCCTATTGATCTTGCAAGGAGACTGAAGAACCAAGACAACGCCGAACCCGGGAGGGTTAACGGAAATAGAAGGGCTAAGTGGTTATCATCATCCGACTTACCCAAAAGAGAGACTTTGTGCATGTTGACGTGGATCATAGAATCTCCTCCGCCACTATATTCAGGGATGGGCATTGCCACCACATCCTTCAGTATTCTGACCGCTATAAGGGCAGCGGTGAATGAATGGGAGGATCGTTCTCGAAAGGGGGTTATGACGGCTCTGCGCTGTTCCTTTATCTTTTTATTGATGATCTCCTTAACTTGGCCAAGAGTGAATTGAGGTTGTTGTTTTACGGGCGGTGAAGCACTCGACGGATTGACAAAGTGGTTGACTGTCGGCGCTTCCGTGAAGGTCGGAGGCATGGATTGATGTCTAGTGGTCATCTCTTGGTCTTCTTGAGGAGCGGTGGTACACAGATTTCCAGTTTCTGCTTCTAGTGGCCCCACTGGACGAGGATCTTCATGAGGAGTAGGGGTTTGTTTGCGGGTCTGTCCTATGATAGTTTCCAAGATGGATAAGATCTCCGCGGTGACCTGAATGGTTTCCCCAGCCACTTGAACAGTTTGCCGAACTGGAATCTCGGTGGGAGGAGGAATTGAAACCGGTGTTGAATTGCCAATATGTTCCTGTGCCGGACTCAGAAGGACGACATTGGGAATTGCTTGGCTAGCAGGTTCTTGATGATGAAGCGATAGTGAATTCAAAGCTATCCTGGGATTGCTCGCTGGTCTGTTTACGATGATTACTGTTAGAGCGAGTCTGCATGACTGTTTGCTCGTTTCCCACAGACGGCGCCAAATATTTGGTCTGGATTTCCCGGATGCTGATTTGACAGTGATTTGGATGCCAATTGGTTGATGACTGCAAGATTTTGCCGGAGGTCCGATAAACCTGCAAGAAGGGGAACGCAACAGAGGGGGATCCTCATAGGGCTGACAATTTCTAACACGACACGATACGATCTGCTTTAAAGCGTATATGGGTTTGACCTTAACGGATCCCGTGTCTAAACAACTCTTATACGTTTAGACACGATTATTAATCGTGTCTAAAACCCTCCGATCTGTGGATATCTGTATAAACACGATTAACTATTCGTGTCTAATCGTGTTGTGTATACATGTGACATGAATAGAGACACCTTTAACTAATCGTGTCTAATCGTGTCGTGTAAATATGTGACACGTTTATACACATATAAATTCCTCCAATTATTCACCGTTGGATTAAAACAATCCAACAGTCTGAAATATATAGGATGTTGGAACCCCCTGTGGCGCGGATGATGTTTATTATTACTGTTCCATCTGATTAGAACATGCAACAGAGATCTGATACTTAGGTTAAAAAAGAGTAGTGCCTCATTTGCATGTTAAACACATGTCTTGTGTGAATGATGTTGTTAATATAATCACACCCACACTGTTTCTTCTGTTTATCCTTTGGCATGTTTGTGACTAAAGGTGCAAGATGAGGATTTGTAGATCCTTCTGAGCTCATGTATAAAGTTTATGTTCCATTTACTGAATCTTTGTCAATTTTATGCAGACCTCGGTCTTATACGTAGCTTAAATAGGTTTGTTTGGTTTGAAAGAACCAAGATTAATTTTGGTTTGGTTTAGAAAAATTCATAATTTTTCAAAACCGGTAAAGGGAGGAAGAAACCAAGATCTGTGCAGAAAGACAAGATCTGTGTTGTTCTGTTTCCTCTGTTTAAACACATTTTAAGAATATGAACGTAACTATTTAATCACATTACAAGCAAACATATATAACTATTTAATCACATTACAAAAACATATGTAACCATTTAATCACAGTTCAAGTCGAGAACCACCTCTTAAATTTAGATACTGTTCAGAAAACCCAAGTTCTGAACAACATCGGTATAGAATATCCAGGTTCTGAAGAACATAAAAAAAAACAGGTGCCTCTCTTCCACTCCCACTCCCACATCTCTTCTACTCTTCCACAACCTTCACAGCAAAACATCAATTTAAACCTCGACTCAGCTCAGCTCGATTTGAACACAAAATCCATACCAATTTTAGGGTTTTAAGGAATCCATACACAACAATCTTAATTGGGTGGCTTCTGATTTCTTTTGGGATGTCGGATTCTTGAAAGGCAAGTAACAGAAAACGTTGAATATGTTGGAACCGATGGAGAATCTAACCAACTGAAGGTGCGATCTTGACAAACAAGAAGATGAAGAACAACTCAAAGATGAAGAACAAATAAGCATATAAGTGGGGGCAGCTTCGTCATTTCAGAAGGGTCGCGTTATTGGCACATGTGAAACTAACAGAAAACTTTAACAGTTCAGTGACGGAGTAACCGTCACATGCTGAAACATGTGTAACCATTCAGTCATCCGAAAAAACATGTGTAACCAATTAATCACATTGGTCAAACATGTGTAACATTTCAAGTAATTAACCCAAAAAAACACTTATTCCTTGATGGGTATCAAGGCATCGATTAGTAATAAACGAAATTCATTCGACAAAAAACATAGGTTTCACCTCTGTTCTCTTCACTATAGGTGCGCCACCCAGAATCCAAAAACCAACGCGTGCATCACCTATGATAAAGAGAATACTATGCTATGACCAAATGGCGTCGCCCTTCATGGTCGTAAGAATGACCAATATCTTGGGTGTCGCCTCCTCATGCGTGATAAGGCATTCCAAGATCCCGTGACTGACACCCCGTCCCTTTCGAATGATAGAAAGTAACCACAGTAAAAAGTTAACCTAGTCAACTGATTAACTTTTCCTATAAATAATCGCATTTACTGCTCTATAAAGGCATGCACTTATATTGTCACCAATTATCTTTCGCTCTCAAACTGTTGATAATTATCAAGTCTAATCATGAGTAAAATGCAGAAATGAACGCAGACATGAAAGAAAATTCATATTCTTCATTTCATCAAAGCAACGTAAAGGTTACAGTAGAGAAGAACAGTATTAATAGAAAAGCTAGAGTTCCTAATTACCTAACGGTCCCATAACAAATGGACAATATTCAAGTATGTCCCCAATCTTTGACTTGACCTTATATCCTAATATTCTCCCATCAAGTTTGGTTTGCAAGAGCTGAGTCCACAACATGTGAGAACCATTCAACAGAGGAGCTCGAAAGCAATCAGACAGAGATTAAAAAAAAGGCATGATCAAACACAGGAACAGAGTGCATCATCATATGCATCTTGTGAACAGGAAACTAGTAAATAAAATGATCATCAGTTAGCTAAACTGCGTGCGAAAAAACAGATGGCCTCTAAGCAAGTGTTCAGTTGAATTGCTACTTTTTTTAAGGAGATGACAATGAGGTTTGAGCATCAATCTTATCAGAATGATTGAAAGGTTTTTGCCTTCATCTTTTGGTTCTCAAGAGTGTGATCATGGAGTTGTTTAACCATTGGCTCCTTTACAGATCAAGCACTCTGTTTTTGGACTTAAACCACTCTATATGCCATATGTTGTGGTTGGAAGGTTTGAGCCTTCATCTTTTAGTTCTCAAGAGATTGGAAAAAAAAACTCTGTTTTTAACATAAGCCACAGATTGCAGCAACATAGAGATGCATAAAAAAAATACAGGTAGACTAGACAGAAGGACGATCATAAACATTTACTGATCGAAAAGAAACTATATGTTGCACAACATATCTGAACCTGATTTGAACAACACTTGTACACTGATCCCAAACAAGAATCTGATATGAGAAAGAGCCACGACTGAATGAATGGAAGCAACACATGAGGAACTGATACCTTACCTATCAAACAAGAAAAGAAGAATATGGATTAAGGAACAAGACATGAAGATGAAGACTTATCTTTTCCAGTGCTAGTATCCGAGCTGGTATCACAATCAGAATTTTGAAGAAAAAGATAGTCATCCACTTAGGCAAGTTCTTGTAGGGAAGTGACCTCGAGATTCTTACGAAATGGCACAAATTGTTTCTCCGCAAGAGGTTTGGTGAGAATTTATGCAAGTTGTTCTGAGGCTGGAACAAAGTTGATGATCACATGTCCAGCTTCCACCTTCTCACGAACAAAGCACATGTCGATTTCCACGTGTTTCAATTTTTAATGTTGAACAGGATTTTCAGACAGAGCCACAACAATGTTGTTGTCAGACCAAATTGTAGGAGTGGGGGAGAGGTTGATGTTCAACTCAGTCAGCAAGGAAGTGACCCGAAGAACTTCACAAATGGCATTGGCCATGGCACAATAGTCTGCCTCAGCTGATAATCTGGCCACAACCGATTGTTTCTTGGAGCTCTAAACAACAAGATTTCCATTGAGCAACAAGTAGTGGCCGGAGATGGATCTACTGTCAGAGGCATGACCGCCACAATTTGCTTCCGAATAAGAGACTAGAGCAGCATCGTTAGACAACGTAGAGTAATCTAGCTTAAGCATCAAACCATGATCGATGGTACCTTTTAGGTAACGAAGTATACGAGTCACAGCTTTCCAATGAGCTAAATGAGGATCTTGCATAAATTGGCTTAGTCTATATACCGCAAAATGCATATCAGTACAAGTGATACAAATATGTTGAAGTGCCCCAATGGTGCTTCTATAAAGAATTCCATTAGAGAACGGATCCGGTGAAGCAATTAGATCTGACTTTGTCATACACTTACCTATCGTTGGCGTGGGTAGAGGATCATCATTGGATAGACCTGTTTTGATAAGCAAATCACTGATGTATTTCTTCTGGCCAATGAGAAGGCAGTTGTCAGTGCGTTGAACTTCCATACCCAGAAAGTGATTAAGGACACCAAGATCCTTTATCTGGAATTCCTTGTTGATTTGACAGATTACATTGTCTATAATATCAGAAGAGCTACTTGTGATGACAATTTCATCAAATTAAACAGCAAGAAACACAGAACCTAAGTTCGTAAACTTGATAAAAAACAGTTATCAAATTTTGAAATTGTAAAAACAAGAAAGTTAAGTAGAAAACACTTAAAACGCTCAAACCAGGCATGGGGTGCTTATTTTAGACCATAAATCGCCTTGTGAAACCGACAAATAATAGAAAATCCATTGGCATCTTGTTGCTGAAAGCCAGGAGGTTGAATCATGTAGACTTCTTCAAGTAACTCGCCATGAAGAAAGGCGTTCTTAACATCAATTTGTATAAGAAGCCAGTGGTGGGTTAAGCCAATAGTGAGAATAATTCGCATGGTTTGAGGTTTAATAACGGGGTTGAAGGTGTCTTGAAAGTCGAAACCGGGTTTCTAAGAGAAGCCTCTGACAACAAGTCTTGCCTTGCAGCGATCAACCGAACCATCAAGTTTCGTTTTTTACTTTAAAGAGTTGTTTGCAACTGATGGGGTGTCTCCCACGGGGAAGATGCACCAAAGACCAAGTATGTTTGTTCACTAGAGCATCCAATGCTTCCCTTACCGTAATGGACCGGTAAGAGTGTTGCATGGCTTCATTGATATTGGACGACTTAATGATGGATGACAAAGGTTCTTCAGGAAGGGATGTGAGCAAATCCTTATGTGACTTGGTCTTGGAGAGAGTTTGCATAGGGTGCGAGGGAAGACGAGATCTAGAGAACTTGTTTGGGGAACCAAGGTCGGGGTGGTGGAGATTGCAAACACATAGCGAAATGAAAATAGGGAAAGCAGTACTATGTGAGGGTGGAAGGTGGAGATGAGGTTGAGGTCCATCTAATACCTAAAAAACATAAGCAGGTACAAGTGCAGATGCACTACAAGAAACTGTCGAAGAAGATGGGACATACCTAACCAAAGTATAGGAGGGATGAAGGACCTGATCACCAGACATGGTAGACAGGATTTGAGGGGGTTGCACAGCTGCTGGCACATCAGAAGCTGATGGAGAAGGATGACCAACAGGATTAAAAGGGTCAGGCGATGAGGAGGGCTGAGAGACATCATGTTGCTGTGATGGAAAGGAGGTTGATTGATGCACAGGCCCAGACATGTGCTGCGTGTTTGGTGAAGGCTGGTCTGAAGGTCCTGCATTATTCAGCAACGAAGAATCAAATGGTAAGAAGAACGGAAGAGAAGTTTAAGTGTTCTTAACCGCAACAGATTTGAGAAAGGGGGCAGCTGTATCTGCAAAGGGGAAAACAGATTCGTTAAACGAAACATGACGAGAAATATTGATACGGCCAAAATTCATCTAAACTCCTATAACCATGATGAGTAGAAAAGTAGCCAAGAAACACACAAGGAGTAGATCGAAAATCAAGTTTATGTGAGTTATAAACGCAAAGGTGAGGAAAACAAAGACAACCGAACACCCTAAGAAACATGTAATCCGATGGCTTTTTGAAAATAATTTCATGATGTGAAATATTGTTTAAAGCAATGGAATGAAGTCGATTTACAAGAAAACCAACTATGAAAAATGCATCACTCCAATAGTGCAACGACATTGAGGCTTGAGTCATAAGTGTAAGTCCTAGCTCGACAATATGGAAATGTTTTCTTTCTACAATGTTGTTTTGCTCTAATGTGTGTGGACAAGTGATTTTATGACTGATGTTGAGTTGCTGCAAATAGGTGGAGAGAGGTTTGAATTCACATCCTCCATATGTTTGTACAACTTTAAGAGTGAAGTCGAGTTGCTTTTCAGCAGCACGATGGAAATCAATAAAATTATGTGTTAAGTCACTCTTGTTTTTAATGACATAAATCCAAGTATACCTACTATAGACATCAAGAATGCTCATGTAGTAGACTTTTCTATTCGAAAGGCAAGGTGGAGGTCCCTAGAGATCCACTTCAACAAGTTCAAGTGGATAATCATATTTAGAAACCGATGATGGAAATTGAAGTTTTTTACTCTTCCCTATAGCACAAGCAACACAAGTATCATTGGAATTCAACACAACAATTTTATTCATTTTGAAAATTCTGGACAATAACTGAGATGAGTTATGACCAAGTCTCATATGCCAAACAGTAGAAGATAACAAACTACGGGTAGCTAAACAAACCGCATCAGACACCAAAACATAACGTTTATTCATACTAGAACTAGAACTAGTGGACAAACATGAAGGTAAATCACAATCAATTTTGGAGAGATCAATGCAATATAACCCATCACTTTCGACTCCATGAAACAGGACATGATGTGAGAGAAAGTCGCAAACCACACAATATGAATGATGAAATTTGAAGTAAACATGATTATCCTTAGAGAACTGAGACACATAAACACGATTTTTAGTCACATTCAGAGTATAAAGGAGATTATTCGATATCAGAGGCCTAGTAGAAGTAGTAATCACTGAATTACTAATGTTAGAAATGCCAAGAGAAGTATCGTTACCCACAATTACTTTAGATGGACCATTATATAGAATGGAGTCTGCGGGTGGTGCAGAATGGGTGAGATGATTGGTGGCATCGGAGTCTGGATACCAGGCTGCATTCGGCTAAGCTGGATGAGATAGGTGAGCCACATGAGCTTGAATAATCCCATATGATGCAAGAGCTGGAGCAGGGATGACCAAATGAGCAAGAACATAGCTGCATGGAGTGTTGACAGCATACGAATGCATGTTGGGAACAGAGAGCAGGGGTTGTCCTGGAGCTGGAGTATAAGAGAGGTATTGTGGTAGAGCTGGGGAAGGCATTTGCTGCAGGTATTGGATAAGTGATTGATGTGCGGGATGCAATGTGTAATCTGGAATCAGCTGGGGAAGAGGCATCGGAGGCATGGAAGGAGTGAGTGCAACATAGGGAGGAACAGATTGAGTAATTGGCATGGGGGGACATGTAAAGGAGGGGAGTTGCTTCACCGTGGCCAGACCAGCTATTGGTTGAGACATTTGCACTCATGGCACACCCCATTGTTATTGTCGGAGTTAGGATCAATGACACCCATAAATTTATATTAAACTGATGGTAACAACGATGAACAAGGTGTCTAATCTTACAACACAACTGACATTGTGGTTTATTGCCACCGTTGTTTCGGCTCATACCACGTCCACGACCATTGTACTGAGGAGTCGGAGTCTGGGTCTGCGACTGGATGAGCTGAGGCTGAGCTTGTCGAGTACCCGGTTCACCAACAGGTTGAGGTGCCACAATAGAATGTTGTGCAATAGAATTGGTATCATCAATGTTAGCAGATAAACCAACATAATGAATAGCATTGTTAGTCACACCATTTTTCGAAGGTGGAATAGCAAATAGCAAATCCCTTTAATGTGTTTCAGCATAAAGCATGACCGAACACACAGAGGCAATGTCGTAGGGGCTGCGCCTAGCATGGATGACTGCTGCAACATGATCAAATTGGCGCTTAACCCCATTCAAGATAATCGAAATCTGTTGGATTTCTTCAATAGGGTGACGACAGCTCGCAAGGCTGTCACAAGTGGATTAAATTTCAGTGAGGTAATCACGCATAGATAGATGAGGGAGTTTACGAACTTTAAGACGATCGTAAAGACTCATTATACGAGCAGTGGATGACAAAGAGAAAACTTGGGGAAGCTTTTGCCAAATCGAACAAGTTGTCATGCAGTCTAAGAGACACCGATTAACAGAAGGTAATATGGATGCAAGGACTCAGGACGCAAGGGAACTATCAAGCTGGATAAACTTGGCATACTCAGGATTTGGAGTATTGTTTCCAGTAACATTCACAATGAACTGTGAGACTGCAAGAGTACTGAAGAGGTGAGGTTCAAGATTTAATCCCCTCACAGTGAGTAAGACATGTTGTTTCCAGGATTGAAAATTATCATCTCCAATGAGAAGTGAGATTTTTTTACTCGCAAAGACAGGGGAGGAATCATCCATGATGAACTGAAAGCAAAAAACAAAGAACAACCAGTAGATAAAACAGAAAACAAAAAATAGAAATGAAAAGCTTTAGAAGTTGTGAAGCAATATCGATATATCAGGAAACAAAAAAAGAGCAACCAAGCTTGCAACTTTAGCAGTAGACTGACTGAATAATGGAAGGAACTGGTATTGGTATTACAGCAAACATGTGAAGAACACCAAAATACCAAGAGGACACAACTGAGTGCAGAAACAAATTAGAATTCTGTATCAGATAAATGTTGAAGTGCTGATATACAATAGAGTAGCACAAAATCGAAGGAATAACAGAGCAATAATGTAAAATGTGAGGTTATAAAGGCCGAAAGCACGTCATAGAAGCATAAGCACGACTGGATTTCAAAGAAACAAGACTGAGCGAAGAACAACACATAATAAGCTGCCACTCAGTCGATAGTGGAGAACAATCCAACAATAGAAGATAAGTAATTCACATGAATCGAAACAAACATGTGATACCATGTTGATAATCTTAATCTAATCATGAGTAAAATGCAGAAATGCACGCAGCCATGAAAGGAATTTCATATTCTTCATTTCATCAAAGCAACGTAAATGGTATAGTAGAGAAGAACGGTATTAATAGAAAAGCTAGAATTCCTAATTACATAAAGGTCCTATAACAAATGGACAATATTCAAGTAAGTCCCTAATCTTTAACTTGACCTTATATCCTAATACAAACACGTGGACTAACTTTAGCATTGGAAGGGAAACAAATGGAACACCCGAGGCTTTCCTTTGTGCAGGTCTAGGAGCTTAAGAAGCGACGCTTGAAAGAACTAAAGAATTAAGATCCCACATTCCTCATTCATTACACCAACTAAACACCTTATCTGATACTACTTAATTAGGTCAAACAAAAAATTTCTCAAAATGGGATAAGCATTCTTCATTATCGATATAAACATGTTAGCTAACAATGGAAGTTTCGATTTTCATTCGGGTTTATTAAGTCAATGATTGGTTTGACGCTAATGGTAGTGTTAACATCTACAATTGAAAACTGTTATTTGCAGTGTAATCTACTTGTGAATACCAAAGAATCTAAGAACAGATACGAGTATAGGAAAGTTGTTAGGTAGTGGAGTCTGATTAATATGTAATGTTAGTTTATGTATTAATGTACGTGTCTCGCGGTTCAACCCGTAGGATGTACTGTATTGTATTTCTCCATGTATATGTATTCTGTAACAGTGTATTTTCATCAATAAATGAACCAAACCGCGTGGAGGTTACCCGTAAGGGGTGTTACCACGGAAACCTAATTCTCTATCATTTTCTCTTCTGAAGCTACGATTTCAGTGTGTGTGGAGAGAATCGATCCTAACAACTGGTATCATAGCTAAGGAGATTCAACACGGACACTGAATATGGAGAGTTCGAAGTTTGCAATCGAGAAGTTTGAATTCAATTTCAGTTTCTAGAATATGCAATCGAGAAAGATCTTCACGAACCCTTGCTAGGGGTGAAGCCGAATTCCATGAAAGAGGATCATCGGGAAACCAGTGGACATTGGAGGATGTCAGATATATTCCTGGACTCAAGAAGAATCTGATATTTGTTGGTCAGTTGGATAGTACAGGCTACGCAGCAGAGTTTAGTAAAGGTTCGTGGAAGATTGTAAAGGGTTCTATGATTATAGCTCGTGACACAAAATCTGGAACATTATACACCACTGCATGGTGTATAAACATGGTTGTTGTCACTGAGAGTGCTTTTAGTTCATATCTGTGGCATAACAGACTTGGACACATGAGTGTTAAAGGAATGAGGATGTTGGTTGACAAAGGAGTCTTAGAGGGTCTGACGTATGTTGATATGGGTCTTTGCGAGAGCTGTGTTATAGGCAAACAGAAATGATTTAGCTTCACAAAGATTACAAGAGAGTCGAAGAAAGTGCAGTTGGAAATGGTCCATACAAATGTCTGAGGACCATCTCCAGTTTCATCACTTGGAGGATCCAGGTTCTATGTCACCTTCATTGATGATTTCAGCAGAAAGGTAGGGGTTTACTTCTTGAAGCATAAGTCAGATGTGTTTGAAACATTCAAGAGGTGGAAAGCTGAAGTTGAGAATAAGACTGGATTGATGATCAAATGTCTGAGGTCTGACAATGGAGGAGAGTATGACAAGTCCGACTTTAAAGTGTTCTGTGTTGATGAGGGAATCAGATTGATCATGACAGTTCTCGATAAGGCTAGGCATAATGGAGTTGCTGAAAGGATGAACAGAACATTGAATGAGTGTGCGAGAAGTATGAGGCTGCATTGTGGGTTGCCCAAGATGTTCTGGGCAGACGCGGTGAGCATAGTTGCATTCTTGATCAACAGGGGACCATCAACTCCCTTGGGGTTCAATATTGTAGAAGAGGTGTGGACAGGAAAGGATCTCAAGTACTCACACTTGAGAACCTTCGGCTGCACGGCTTATATTCATGTTGATCAGAAAAGAGATAAGCTTGATGCTAAGACTGTGAAGTTATACTTCATAGGCTATGGTTCTGACTTGTTTGGTTACAGGTTTTGGGATGACAAGAACAGAAAGATCCTGAGACACTGTGATGTGACGTTTAATGAATCTTTCCTATACAAGGATAGAAAGTAGAAGGTTCCAGAGACTATGAAGCAAGTGGGAGTTGAGTTTGACTTGCAGAATACTACACCCATAGAAGATAGTCAAACAACTCCAGAGACTGTTGCTGAAGAACCCGTAGTGGAGCAAATGACACATGAACAGGTGTTGAGGAGATCATCCAGAACCATCAGAGCACCAGATAGGTATTCACCTTCATTACATTATATGTTGTTGACTGATGAAGGGGAACCAGAGTCTTTTGATGAGGCCCTACAGGTGGAGGATTCAATCAAGTGGGAGCAAGTCATGGATGATGAGATGGGCTCACTTGAGAAGAATGACACGTGGTTGTTGACTGAATTGACTGTAGGGAAAAGTGTCTTGTTGAATAAGTGGGTGTTCAGGATCAAGGCTGAATCAGATGAAAAAAGACAGTTCAAGGCTCGGTTAGTAGTTAAAGGGCATTCACAAAGGAAAGGTATTGATTATGCTGAAATATTTTCTCATGTTGTGAAATTAACAACTATCAGGATTTTATTGAGTATTGTTGCATCAAAGAATTTGCCTCTTGAACAAATGGATGTAAAAACAACATTTTTACATGGAGATCTGGATAAGGAGATCTATATGCAGCAACCAGAATGATTTGTTGTTCCGGGCAAGGAGCACATGGTGTGCAAGCTCAACATGAGCTTGTATGGGTTGAAGCAAGCACCGAGACAATGGTACAAGAAGTTCGACTCCTTCATGACTAAGAGTGGCTTTTGCAGGAGTGAAAAGGATCAGTGTTGTTACTTCAAGAAATACACTGATTATTATGTATTTCTACTCTTGTATGTGGATGATATGTTGATTGCATAATCCAGTATGAGAGAGATAAACAATGTGAAGGTAACTGTCTTCAGTGTTTCAGATGAAAGACTTGGGTGCAGCGAAGCAGATTCTTGGGATGAGGATATCTCGGGATAGATCTAGTGTCACCTTAAGTTTATCCCAGGAGCAGTACATTGAGAAGGTCGTGGCCCGATTCAGGATGACTGATGCTAAACCCAGGACTACTCCTTTGGCAAATCACATAAAATTGTCAAAGGGACAGTCACCCAAGACAGCTGAAGAACGTGACCAGATGGCACTGGTTCCATATGCTTCAGTATTGGGGAGTTTGATATATTATATGGTTTGTACAATACCTGGCATAGCACATGCAGTGTTGTGGTTAGCAGGTACATGGCAAATTATGGGAAAGAGCATTGGGAAACTGTGAAGTGGCTTATGAGATATCTGAAAAGTACATCCAGTACTTCACTTTGTTTTGGCAAAGACAAAGTGATTCTGCATGGTTTTGTAGATGTTGATCTTGGTGGTGATGTGGACTCGAGCAAAAACACATCCGGATACATTTACACCATAGGTGGTACAGTAGTGCTTTGGATGTTCATGTTTCAGAAATGTGTTGCTCTTTCATCTACTAAGGTTAATTATGTGGCAATAGCTGAAGCTGGGAAAGAGATAATATGACTGACATATTATTTCGAAGAGTTGGGCAAGAAGCAAAGTGAGAAGATTCTCTATTCAGATAGCCAGAGTGTCATACAGTTGGTGAAGAATCCAGTATATCATTCGAAGACTAAGCACATCAGAAGGCGGTATCATTTCACTCGCAGGACAGTGGAAGAAGGTGACTTGTGCTTAGAGAAGATAGAGAGTGCGAAGAATCCAGCAGGCGTGTTGACAAACTGTATCGATGTTGGGAAATTGGGATTGTGCAAAATCTCGGTTGGTCTTCCATAGTTGTGTTACTACAGATGGTGCAGTGAAGATATTGATGATGCTGAGAGAATACTAATTTGGTTATTGAATCAGTCTCCAAGTGGGAGAGTTGGTAGGTAGTGGAGCCTGATTAATATGTAATATTAGTTTATGTATTAACGTACGCGTATCGCGGTTCAACCCGTAGGTTGTACTGTACTGTATTTCTCAATGTATATGTATTCTGTAACAGTGTATTCTCATCAATACATGAACCAAACCGCGTGGAGGTTACCCCTAAGGGGTGTTACCACGGAAACATAATTGTCTCTCAATTTCTCTCGTTTTCTATTCTGAATCTGCAATTTCAGTGTATATGGAGAGAATCTATCCTAACAAAAGCAACATTATTTAGTAGAGAAATGGTCGGTTAGATTCCTTAATGTCATGAAAGTTGAGGATTTGATCTCGGAAGATGAGGACCAAACTTGAATGTCAGTACTCAGTAATAGGGTTGATCATGGGATGGCAAGACCGAGACCGACACCGAAAATTCGATCTTGCCATCTGGAGGACCGAGACCGACCTTGGCCAAAAAAGCTCGATTCCTTGACTCGGGCCGGTCTCGGTCTTGGACCGAATCTGCCCAAAAAAATAAACTAAATTTGTCCAAACTCCAAATACAAACATACATAGTACAAAATACAAATCAACCAAGTAAAAAACATACAACAAAGTTCATTTTCTCCCAACATTACATAAAAGTTACAACAATACCATACAATGATCAAGATACATTAATGGAATCAAAATTCACGTAAGCGTAACCATGTTTCCCTAGTCATCATAATCCAAATTAGAAAACAGAAAGGTTTGTGCCAACTCTAATGTCACCTCAGCAGATTCTGCAATTATAAAGAATAGTATAATGCAAATATACAATTGACTAGTACAATACAATTGAACTAATTGATGATTTGAGTACAATACAAATATTAAGATAAGTACCTGACTCTTCTTCGGTATCAATGTCAAGTGTTGAACTAGTTGAAGATTTGAGCCAATCACCTGTGCAAATTAGTGCTTCAACCATACCTGCTGATAGTGAGCTCTGAAACTTATCCAACACGCACCCTCCAGTACTAAAAGCACTTTCAGATGCAACTGTCGAGACGGGAATTGCTAAGACATCTCTTGCAATTGCTGATAAAATGGGATATCGTGCAGCATTCAACTTCCACCAATTTAAAATGTCAAAATCACCTCTAAGAGTCTCGAGATCTTCCCTTAAATACTTATCTAATTCCGATTTCTCATCACTAATTTCTTGCTGCCCACTTTTACTCAAGAACTTCATATCCAAATAATTCGCGGACGCATTAGTAACCTCTGCATGTGAAGTAGTAATTTTGCTGACTGCATTATGATTCATATCCAAATAATCCGCGAACGAAATTAGTAACCTCTGCATGTGAAGTAGTAATTTTGCTGACTGCATTATGATCCTCTGACATAGCTTTTTCTTTCTCAAAATGCGTCTCATACTGCCGATACAAAGACTCCAACGTCAAATTCAATTTGTCTTTCAATTGAGCAGATATTGTTATATCATAATGATAACACTCGTCAATCATCCATGACACATATATCAATTTACGCCTAGGATCAAGTACAGCAACTACAAACAACAACATATTAAGACTCTTCACAGTTCCCCAATATTTGTCATGTTTTTTCTTCATCTTTGCAGCCATGGTAGAAAATCTAGCATCTTGCAAACGTTTCACTAATTTGCATTGATATCTTACACACTTCAGTCATGCAATTATTGCTGGTAGCATAAGAAGAACCAGAAACAAGTAGAGTAGCATCATAGAAAATTCTAAGAAATGGCAAAACTGACTCAGCAAAATTCCAATCTTCATCAGTAAGAACTCCTACACCACTACTAAGCTCCAACACATACTTCGAGTTAGTTTTCCCTTCCAAATATTCAAATGCTTTTCTATACTTGATAGCTGTCTCTAACATATTAAAGGTGGAATTCCACCTTGTTTCAACATCCAAACACAAATTTACTGTCCAAACCAACTTTTCATGTTCAACTGCATCCTTAAACTTTTGTAACCTAGCTGGAGATCCTCTCCAAAATCTAACTGTTGTACGGATTCTGCTAATAGATACAGTGATATCCTTTAACCCATCCTTCACAGTAAGATTAAGAACGTGTACAACACACCTAACGTGAGAAAATTCCCCTTTAAGTATGGTTGTGTTCCATACTTGAAACCTTCTTTTCAGATGGTTAACAAGAACATCATTAAAACTGGCATTATCAACAGTGATAGTAAGCACTTTGTTAATACCCCACATAACCAAACATCTTTCAATAACTACACCCATCGATTCACCGGTGTGGCTAGCAACTTGACAAAAGTTCAAAATTTTCTTATGTAACTTCCAATCAGGATCAATATAATGAGCAGTCAAAGACATAAAACACTGATTTTTAATGGAGGTCCATGTATCAGTCGTAAGACAAACCCTTTGTTGTGATACAAGAAAATACTGTGTCAACCTCAATTTCTCTTCATTGTACAAACTAATACAAGCCTGTGCAACAGTTAGACGTCCAGGCAATACAACCTTTGGGTTCAAGGATCTTACAAACCTTTTGAAACCCTCCTTCTCAACTAAGTTAAATGGTTTTTCAATCCCAATTATCATCTTTGCTAGTTCTTTACGAGCTACTTCGTTATTAAACTTCCATGACGCTTCACTACTAGCAGCAGAGGTAAATGAAAGAGTCTTTTGCTTTTTATCTTGGACTCTATGTGGATTAAGTTTGCATATTTCAAGATGGTGGTGCAAACCACTAGTTCCTTGAGCACTACTATAAGCAAAATCTTTTCCACAATAGTTGCAAGTAGCTCTACTAGTTGAAGCAATTCTCACAAAATGTTTCCAAACAGAGGACCAAGTTTTACCTCTACTAGTTGCAGCACTTGCAAGTGGTAGACTTGCAGTTTCAGTGATTGCCGGTGCATCTTCTAATGGAGTTGGAGTTGACCCAGTATCACTTGGAGCCGGGTGCGAACTTGGAGCAGCGAATTCACACTCACCCACCAAAGTCATCTACATAATCAACAATTCAGTAAATCAGTTCCATAAATCAGTTCCATAAAGGCATAACATTTTTAGCTGACAAGTTGCTGCTCAGTTGGTTTACACATAAGGAACGTAGCTTTCATTCTAGTAAATCCATTTGGAGCTTGTATAGTTATAGTTTTTTGAAAAGCAATATATGAAGCTAATCAAGTAAAGTAATCATTTTTTCTTGTGAGAAATTTTTCATATGGGATTTGTTTATGAATATAGTTGCTGTTGTTACACTATTATAGTATTATTAACATCTCAGAATAAAAAAAGTTCAAATACAATTTAATTTATAAGGTCCCGGAATAAAAAAGGATTGACCAGTTTTACAACAGGAATCATTCACAGCTACAACTTTGTGCTGAACATCGAGGAACAGTGAAGAATCAACGCCATAAGAGCTTCATCAAGCATCAGATACAATAAAATCTTAACTCAATTTTATTATAAAATCATCAACTGAGGAACGAAATCGGAAAAAAAAATTTAAACTTAACTCGATTTCCACAGAAATTGCAGCTATTTCTTCCCAAAATCAATCGTTCCAGTAACAATAAATCATTCGAAACGATGGAAAATTGAAAACCTTGAATCATTTGATTGACAGATTGAGTAAAGAGAAGAGAATCATACCAAGGGAATCTGAATATTTTTAGCGAAGGAATCTCTCTCTCTCTCTATTACTATCTTCTCTGCTAATTACCGACGGAAGGAGCTGTCGTTCTTGGAGGGAGGCTAGAGCTGTCGAGAGTCTCTGTGAAGTTGGAACTTGGAAGTAATGAAATGAATGGCTGCGGCGTTACTGAATGAAGACAGGGAATGTTTTAAATTTTAGGGTTTTTACAATAATTTCGGGCTGGGCCTAAACGGGCTTTCGGGAAAAAAGCCCGAGCCCGACCTTGAATGAAAAAAACCGCCCGCTCAGTCTCGGTCCTAGTCGGGCCGATCTCAGGCCGGTCTTGTCGGAAATTCGGTCCTATGGTCTTTTTTTATCACCCCGACTAAGTAGCAACAAAACGAAAAACGACGTACTCTGTCTTAATAATTACCACTTACTATTAATTCTGATCCCGCTTAAACCGACGATTATGATGAAGACACGTGTTAGGTCCAGCGGCATCAATGGCTAACATCTCTCGACTACTCTATTTTTTCTACACTATAAATTCTGTATCAATTCTCCATCGTTTAAACCACGGATCTCTCACAGAGAACTCATAATAGAAGAAGGAAGACGACTATGTCTTGGCAGACTTACGTTGATGAGCACTTGATGTGCGACATAGAGGGCAACCACCTCACCTCCGCCGCTATCATCGGCCAAGACGGTAGTGTCTGGGCTCAGAGCAACTCATTCCCTAAGGTTCTCTCTCTCATCGGTTACCGATCATATCGATGTGCGGTTTCAAAGATCTTTGTTGCATTTTTTAGTGTTTCATGCTGCGATTTTTCTCCATTAAAGTGAGATCGCTGAATGCATAACGTCCGATGAGATCCAATTTGCTCATTTCTGAAATTATATTCAGATCGATTCTCAGCTCTGTCAACTGATGGTGGATCTGTAAATTATGAAAGGTTGATGAGTTTGTTCACTTTCTCTGTAGATTTTGATTTGTTTCTCTAAGTTTGATCGATATGGCCAAAGGTGCTAAGGAAATGGTTTATTAATTGCGCTATCATTGGTATTGTGCATTCCGTTTATATAGATCAGAAGAGAGGTACGTGAAACGAATGGAAGTTCGGTTTCAGTCAGATATCATCGTGTTTGCTTTAAAAAATGATTGCAATCTTTCAGGCACTGGACGAATCACCTTATAGCTGACACATTTTTCGAACCTAAGCAAATATTCTCAGTGTAATACAGAATTTCTGGTTAAAACGTTTCATAATCTAACTAACATTGCTGAAATAGTTCTAAATGCTCTGTTTAAGCTGAAACTCTTTTACTTCTTTCTGCAGTTTAAACCGGACGAGATCACTGCCATTATGAAAGATTTCGACGAACCAGGCAGCCTTGCCCCGACTGGGCTACACCTTGCTGGGACAAAGTATATGGTGATTCAAGGGGAGCCCGGTGCTGTTATTCGTGGCAAGAAGGTCCGTTATGGTTTGATGTCGTAGATGAGCCGCCATTGGATTGGACCTTGTTGTTTACTTTCATAATAATTGCATTGATTTAATTTTACAGGGATCAGGTGGAGTGACGGTGAAGAAGACAGGGCAGGCTTTGATCTTCGGGATATATGATGAGCCTGTAACTCCTGGACAGTGCAACATGGTGGTCGAGAGGTTGGGTGATTACTTGGTGGATCAGGGCCTCTGAATCTCTTTCCTTCCCTGAATTGCTGCTACTGCATCATGATTCATTCATTAGTGTTTCTGGTTTCTGCATCCATCTCCTTTCTTCCCTCCATTGCTTGGAACGGAAGCTGATGACGAAGCTGATAATAGAGTGATACAATAACTGCAACAGCAGTTGAACATTTTTTTCTAAGACTTTAATATAATAGAAATTAGGTTAAATGGTTTTAATAGTATCTTATGTTTAACTTACGTTATCGGATGATTATTTAAGAATTTTTATGTTAACGTATGGTACCCTACGTTTAAGAATGTCATCATTTAGTCTCTCATTTAGTCTTCTGTTACATTTTTTTTCGTTAAATAGTCACGTGACTTGTACATGATGTGTCAAATTAGCACCATGTCAGTTTCATATCATTGTCGAAGTGATATATAATATAAATAATAAAAATATATAAATTTCGAATAAAAAATTAAAAAATAGAAAATAATTTATAAATATATATATATGGAAATTAGAAATAAATATATAAATAAAAAATATGAATCTATATTAAAATTTTAAAATATATATATATATATATGTAAAAAAAACTACGGAATGACCATTGGGTCCAATTGACCCAGCCAAAGGTCGAACCCTGAGCTGAGTTGGGCCCCGCCCAGGTCGAGCCCTGGGTTAGGTTGAACCTAGGTGACCTAGTCGGGGTCCAAACCAGCCCAGAGTTCGACCCTAAGCTGGGTCAATTGGACTTAAGGGTCCTTTGTAGTGTTTTTTTTTTCTATATTTGATTTTTTATTTAAAAATAAATTTATAAATAATAAGTTTTATATTTGAATTTTAATTTTACTAAGTTTTTTTTTATATTTATTTATATAAAGATATTTATTTATGTTTATATATATAAGATATTTATTTATATTTATATATAAAGTTTTAATATACTTTTTTTAACTTTTTCAATTTTCCCATGTTTCTATATTTTTATATTTATTTTAATATTTTTTTGCTTTACATCTATGAGTGTCACATCACTATTTCGTTAGTCAAACTTGATGATCAACAGTAATTTGGACTAAAAAACAACATTCTGAAACATATAGTATCATAAATCAATATATGGGTACTAACTGATAACATGTATCAAACATATGATATCATTTGAAACTATTAACCCATAAATTATTAAAGCAAAAGAGTACCATATTACATTACCTTGATATCTATATTCAAATTCCAAGCATACTTGTACTTGCAAAAGGCTCACAAACTATGATAATATAAAAACTTGAGATATTCTACCTGATAATATAAAAACTTCAATTTTTTAAATTCCCTGATAATATCATTAAGCTGATCATGAGTTGTATTTCTACCTCATCGATTGAGATATTTTTAGTGGGGGAAAACTTGAGACATTCTACCCTTCTAGGGGTATCAGACAAGGGGATCCTCTATCTCTTTACATTTTTATATTGTGTATGGAATATCCGGCGTTTCTTATTGATGAGGAAGTCATGCAGGGTCAGCGGAAAGGTACTAAAGTTGGATGGGTAACATGAATCTTTCTCACATTTTCTTTGCGGATGACCTCATTCTTATGGGGGAGACGACCCTTGAAAATTGTAATTGCATCAACTCTGTTTTAGACAAATTTTGTTGTCTCTCTAGCCAAAAAGTTAATCAAGCCAAGTCGACGATGTTTTTCTCAAAATATGCTTCCGCTACAAAAAAGAAATCAAATTTTCAAATTCATTAAACTTCAAAATGGTGGATAATTTTGGGTCTTATCTTGGTTTTCCTCTTGACTTGTCCAACTCAAAAGTTAGCTCCTTGGAAAAATAGAAACTCAATCATTTTTAAAGATAACACTTTGACTACTTATGTGTTTGATTTATCTTTATCTCAAACAAAGTTTTACCAAAATGTTATTTTTTCGAGTGAGATCACACTTCTGACTTTCTCTATTGATGTTTGTTGGATTCCTTCTGATCGGGATTGAATTAAAATCATTACAGGTGGAGCGGCTAAGGGAAACTCGGGTCAATCGGGATCGAGTGGGGTGTTCAGAAATAATATGGGGCAATGAGTTGCTAGTTTCTCAAGGAAACTTGGTTATTCAAACAGACTCACTTTCGTTGGCAAAACATCTCGGAATAAAGTCAATTTACTTGGAAACGAATGCTTTGTTCACCCATAAAATTATCTTTGACACCAGTACTTCAAATTTAAAAGTAATGTCCATTATTGCGGATTGTAGGAAACTCATGTTGCAGTTCAAAATGATGAAATCTATACATATTTTTAGTGAAACGAATGCGGTCACATACATCGTGGCGAGAATGACCCAAGTCAAGTGTTTGTTGTTCATGAAATTCCCCCAAAAGAAATCAGTAACGTCCTTCGAAAGGACGCTATTGAGTTTATATATTCAAGGACTTTAAAAATTAGTTAGTTTTATTTGTAATTTGGATTTGGGTGCAAAGTCACAAGGCTAGCAAACTATGGAATGTCCATTTACCTAACCCCGCGGGCTTTTGACATTTGAAAGCCCATTGTACTTGCAGATTCCTTGGTGACTACTCTTCAGCCCACCATCTCTGCACCATCAGGAAACCCTAATCCACATCTCCGTCTCTATATAATCCAGCCTAGCCTCATCCTTCCGCCATCTCAGTCTCAGTACTACCTATTCTTCTCTTCTTATATTGATCAAGTGCTCGAAACATTGCAAGAAGCAGAGACTGTGTATCGGCTTTGTGCAATCGATGCGCATTGCGGAAAGGTGGTCTCTGCAAAATTGAAATCACAAGGGAAGGTGGGCAGTTGTCATTCAACTCAATTGAATAGCTCAACAATCATCTTCCGTACATTTGTTGAATGCCTTTCTCAATTTACTCTTGGAGATTCCAACCACGTTGCGGTCTTCATTGGATAGATCATCATCTCAGTATTCTTTAAGAGAGTATCAAAACCTCGATTGATAGGTCCTGAAATTGTGACATTTTTGATTGACTGTTGAGGTTACAGTGAGTGGTGAGTCCGCTCTTTCTGTCGAATGCAGTCAGTCCTTCAATGTAACTTGAAATAACCAATTGTGGTATTGGTTGAAAACTAAGTTATAGTTTTACTATCCAACCTAGAGATATTGAGCAATTTCTTTCATACCAGTGTTTGAGGTCGATAATGGCTTAACTAGTACTAGCAATCTAAATGGAAGATTACAATAAGGTTAATTCTAATGCATGACCTGGAACCATTATTCAGTCTATTGGACTCTATAGTCATATTTAAGATTTGAGTGGTATTTATATATATACATATATATATTATTTGTTTAGTTTTAAAATACATTACGTTATGTTTCTACTGTTTAAAATTATAAGATATAATATAGTGATACCTTTATAGTGATAATATATAATGCTGATATTTTTCTTGATATGCACACTATGTGTTAAATATTATGAAATATCTATGAGATTAAGAAAAATATAGTTTATGAAAAAAAAGTAAATTCTATAAATGATAATTAAAAGAGTATTACAAAAATGAAAAATTACCCAATTTTTAAAAATATTGAAATGACTTAATAAAATTAAAATACTTAAACTTATATTTTTAGAAAATATAATTTGTAAGAAAAATATTGAAATTGAAAAGAAAATTAATGTTTGTGATATTTGGATCTATTCTCTTAAATCAAATTCAGTGTTTCGTTTTTTAAGCAGACCTCTGATTTAAATCTTGAGAATGAATTTATTTTAATGAATAACACTAAGATCCTTTATAAGCTTATTATGGTGCAAATGATAATTTTTAAAATATAAAGCAAACATGTCAATAAGATCCCTTCCTTTTCTTTAAGGACTGACTTTTATCAAAAACAAACTAAATTATACAATTACTCGTGTAGCCTTGGCAAAACCAATAGAACCAATGTAAGGATAGGTATTATTGAAGAATTAGTTCAACAAAAATTGTTTCCAAATTAATTGCTTCCTTTGCGAGGATGTTTGCTGTACCATTTTCTTTCCAAAACGTGTATCTTAGCTTAATTTTCTTGAATTCCAATATTAACTTCGTGTAATATGAATTAATAGGAATTAGTGGTCTCTTTGGTATCTGATTCCACGTGTATGACTTGAATCTTCATGTTTTTTGCCAAAAGGTCATCTATTCTGCAATCAAACTAATTGTGATTTTCAGTTTTCTTTGAGATCAATTCACTCATCCTCCAAGATGGTTTCTTAGAATCGATGCACACCTTGTAATCTCGAGTATCCTATTGTTGATCCGCCCGTATTTAGTTTAATCCATCCAAATTCTAGTTGGCTCCACTGGACTTCAATTTCTTTTCTACTCTGAATGCTTGTGGATTTCACCATAAAAGCAGTTGCATCTCTTAATTGTAAAAGAGTTAGACTAATAATATTTATATCTAGAAGTCTATTATTAAAAATAATAGAATTTCTATTCTTCCAGATATACCAAACTGCAGAGTAGAAAATCAAACATCATTGATTGCATTCCCCTAAAATGTTCTAATTTGTTCTCATCGTTATCTTTCAACCATTTAGATAACGGGACCCCATTGAAATCAATTTCAACGGGGGTCCCTAAATCAATCCAAATTTTTCTCGCAACCTCACGGTTTCGCAAAACATGAAGAATATTTTCCTCAAAAAGACTGCATATTTTGCAAATAGGGTCAATATACATACCCCTTTTTCTAAGCATGCTTGCAGTGGGTATCTGATCATGATTACAAACCCACAAAAAATGTTTGATTCTAGGAATATTTTCACATTTCCATATCCAATTCCAATTATTCGGCGTCAGAACAATATGATTGTGCCTTTTTTGAGTAATACTCCTGTGAAGTGTGAACCAAAGCAACCGATAGAATTCCCGCCAGCGATCCTCGGGGTATACATACCTCTTGTAATATTCTCAAGTGAAATGCTCCTCGGGGTAGCTCTAATTATCTCATGGATGTTATCAGGGATAATGAAAGATAGATTAGAGACATCCCACTCCCCATTTTCCCTAATAATCTCTTTCACTTTCAAATTCTCTTCCCCAAAAGACAAATGGCCCTAAATCAGATCACAAAGAGTATAAGATCCTAGCCAATTGTCTGACCAAAGATTCCTTCTTTCATACAAATTTTACCCTGGTTCAGAGCTTTCCAAGTAGGAGACCCACCCTTAGAAGCTCTAATGATTGGATTGAAATAACGATCCTTTATGCTTCTAGCCCACGAAACCTTAGAATTCTCCATTATCCATGCAAAATTCGAGATCAAAACCCTGTTTCTTTCCCTAGTTTGATGCATACCGAACCCCCCTTATCTTTAGGAAGAGTAACAACTTCCCAACTCAGATTGTGCATTTTCCTTTTGATCTCTGAAGAGCCCCAAAAGAAAATTCCTATTAAACTTATCCAACTCTTTGCAAGTATGTGACGGGAGATAAGTACATTGCATAAAATAAGAAGGAATAGTTTCCATAACATAATTGATAAAAATAACTCGGTCCGCAATCAATAACAGTTTCGCACGCCAACCCACAAGTTTCGAACGAACTTTATCCAGGATAAAATTAAAAGATTTTGCATCTTTGTTTGATAGAGTCATAGGAAAACCCAAATAGTTCGACAGGTTATCTACCTTCTTAAGACCCAATAAACTCGCCATCTGATTGGTTGACTCTATAGTCAAATTTTTTGAGAAAACAATTGAGACTTTTTAAAATTGATTTTCTAACTGGATATAGAGCAAAACGAATGTAAAATCCCTTTCATTGAATGACAATTTGCAAATGAAGCTTCTCCCATGAGAATCAGATCATCGACAAACAACAAGTGGGATAATTCAATGGATTGCTTACCTAACTTTAGAGGTTTCCATATACCTTTCTTAAGTTCCTCCTCAATAAGGAAGCTAAGAAAGTCGATGCAGAGGATGAATAGATAAGGAGATAATGAGTCTCCTTGTCTGAGACCCCTCGAAAGGGTGAAAGAGTCAAGTTTACCCCCATTCAAAAGAATAGAAACCGAGGTTGAAGTGACACAATTCATGATAATAGATATCAACTTCGTAGGAAAATTAAAATGAACTAAAGTTTGATGGATGAAAGCTCACTCCATTCTGTCATTGGCTTTTTCAAGATCCAATTTAAGGACCATAAGCCCGAAATTTGCTCTCTTCTTACCCAGGGAAAGCAAAACTTCCCTTAAGATCACAACATTATCACCTGCCCATCTATTAGGGATAAAGCTAGCTTGGAATGGAGAAATAAGGTGATGCATAAACGGACGAATTCTATTAACAATGACTTTGGACAAAATCTTATATGATGTGTTATAAAGGTTGATAGGTCTGAATTGTTTCACTATTTCAGGTTTACCAATTTTAGGGATCAAGCACAAGAGAGTATCGTTCATATTTGTGGGGAGGCGATTGCCAGTGAAAATGCTTTTAATGTGACTACAAACCGAGTTTCCCACAAGATCCCAATTTTTCTGGTAGAATATGGGAGGAAGATCGTCAAGTCCTGGAGCTTTCAACAGACTAATAGAATTCATGGCCAAAATAATATCTCTATCGGAAACCAACCGATTCAGACCTATCAGCCTATTAGACCTATCAACCTTTATAACACAAATAACTTTGGTGTCCAAATTTGATTAAACCAATTCTTAAATTTCTTTAATTTATGTAGTCAAACATTTTTAATCAAAAATTAAAGGATTAGACTAAAAGAAGCATACACAACAATATTGCCTAATAATTTAGTTCTAACAAACAATATATTTGGACTATGTGGTTAGGGCGGTCGATGGTTAGGATATGATACGAGTATGACAAATACCATAATCATACCATATTTTTAAACCGCATACAATAACCATAACCATTACGAGTACAATTTTCAATACCATAACCATTAAAATAACGGTAGTTATTAACAATGGTTTTACATGTATGCTCATATTTATTCCACACGTGTAATATAATAAAAGACCGAAAAATTTATTTAAAAAAAATACATAAATCTATATTGTCAACAATAAAAATATAAAACTAACATCATGGTTATTTATTACCTATATGTACAATAACTTACATTATTTAGTATATATTAGTTTATTAATAATAAATAATTATTATATTTATATAATAAACATGGTTATAACCATGTGTATAGCTCAAATACAATAATCATAATCATTATGTGTAAAAAATTCATCACCATCACCATACCACACCATAATGGTACGGTTAACCATATTAAAGAGTATCAGTTATAACTAGTTATGGATTTTCCACCTAACTCTAAAATCAGACAAAGTCAGGAATTTTTTCAAAAACTGTTACTATTAGAAAAAAATTTGAAAAATTATATACGGTAAATTTCTTTTTAGGAATATATGCATAGGTGCAGGGTCACTGTGGTGCGCCTATTGCATAGGCGCGACCACATGTGGCGCCTATGCAATAATAGGCGCGACTTTACAAGTGTGCCTATGCAATAGGCGCTTATAAAAAACGAAGAACCCTACCTGTACTCAACCCGCCGCTCCCTTCCTCTGCTCACAACTCCCGCACTCCGCGTGCAGCTCCAGTCCTCCGTTCAGCTCCAGCCGCCGCCGCGCTCAGCTCCAGCCCCGGCGATCAGCTGATCTTCCTCCACCCAGACCCGTCGTGCTTCGATTCCTCCACCCAGCCCGCTGCTCTGCTCCGATTGCAAACCCAGCCACCAATATCGCTGTGCCGTGCCCCCGTGCAAACCGATCATGTCGTCGTCATGTTGTCCTCGAACTGTTGCCGACCCCGCCACCCATCCCGCCGTGCCGCAGCTCCACCCCGACGAAAGGTCAACCTTAGTGAGTGCTGCCATTCCATGTGAACTCGGGTGATGATATATTTGCCATAATCCACACTCACATTTTTTCTTATCCACGTTAACTGTATAATTCCCGGGAGTGGTCCAACCGACACCTTGTACAAATCTACCAATATCACGCACTTGGAAAACACAGTGTTCTTGACTGAACTGGGCCACTTGCATCATTCGAAGTTGTTTCTGTGCCCAAGTAATGGTATTTTGGACAACGTCATACCATACCTTCGACTCCTCAATGACAACCATTGCTTCGTGTCGACGCTTGAAGAAGTACGTATTGGATCTCCAATAAGTTAGTTTGACTAACTCAGTCAACGACAATGCCGTTGCGCCTTTCAAAACGTCGTTAAACACTTCAACCAAGTTCGTGGTCATGTTTCCATAACGAGCTCCTCCATCGTACGCTAATGCCCATCTCTCAAGGGGTATGTTGGATATACAATCTCTGTACTTTCCATCATGGATCGCCAATAGATTAGCATACCAAACATCAAACTTACGTTTATCAGGTGTATTTGCCATTATGTACAACTGTTCTTTCAGGATAACACTTTTGAAGGCGTGATTGAAATTACTTGCTAGGTGGCGTGCACAAAAGCAATGTGTTCCAATACCGTGTTGACCATATACAACCTCTACCGCGTTAATTATTGCACGGTGTCGATCATACATTAGACATACATATCGATCCTTCGTTACTTTATCCCTCAGATGCTGTAAAAGCCAGTTCCAACTCTCGTTTGTCTCTCCGTCTGCAATACCAAATGCCAAAGGATATATGCCATTGTTAGAATCGTACGATACGGCTACAAGCACTTTTCCATTGTATTTCCCATACAAATGTGTCGCATCTATACTTATAAGAGGCCAACAATGGACAAATCCTTCAATGGCTGAACCAAATGACCAAAACATCATTCCAAAAGTTGCTACTTCAGTTTCAACATTTACTCTTTTGGGCATGAAATCATAAATTGTCCCTGGGATATATACGGCCATAGATGACAGTAGTCTAGGGAGGTTTACAAAGGCATCTTCGTGCGTTCCGTATAACGTGTGAGTTGAAAGTTGTCGATCCAGTTACTATCAACCCAATTTTCAGCAGTGGGTTGCATCATTTGCACGTCGTGTGAGCTACTTCCACCATGGACACCTCCGTGTACATCTTCAGAATTCTCGCCAACTTCAAACACTTCTTCGTTGTCTTCATCAATGTGCCCTGTAAAATGCTGAATATATGGATCTTCTTCATTAACCACATGGTCATCTGAGAGTGCATCAACGTCGACATCGTCATCTGAGAGATCAGTGTTATGACCATGCAAAATATTCACTGTCTCATCACCACTATCAGTAATGTTTGGAATCACATTGAGTCCTCTAGTCACGCTAAACACAATAAATCGACTAGCAGAACTTAATTGTAAAGCAAAAGACAATGTTGAATCCGATCGGATACGCACAAACTTGCAAAGTCCATCAGTATCTGTAAATTTATATGAAATGCTTATGGAGATGGCTTCAACATCCGGCAAACCGCACTCCATACATATAATTTCCTTTAGTCTACAAAGAGAGATATCCAAGGTAGCTGTAGTAATACTGAATGTACCACCCACATAAACCTCACTACCATTCTCACACACTATTTCGTCGCCATATAAACAAATTATATCAATTTCTGTCATGCTTGATATAAAAATTATAAAAATTATTATCAGATATTTTTATTTTGTACTTAACTTAATATTTATGTAAATATAACATACCTTCGTATTTGGAGAGCTGAGGAATGAAGAACGAAGGCTGCTTGGATGAGGAAGACTGCTTGGAAATGAAGGATACGAGCAGAAGAAAGGCTCCTCGGTACACATATTTAACAAAATAAGAAAATAATTAAAAATTACTGTTCGGAATTCTGAAATTATTGGCTGATGTCGCAAATAATTGGTACATAAGCGCTTCCCAAGGTAGCGCCTATTGAATAAACGCTACCCGGGGAAGTGTCTATCAATAGGCGCTATCTTGAAGTAGCGTCCATTGAATAGGCGCTATTTTTTAATCATTTTTAAAAGTACTTATTACATTCTTCAAATGCATTTAAAGATTCTAAAATGCTTAGGAAGTATAATATTCTCTTTATATTTTCACTAATAAGGTTGACAAGCTCTTTTAAATGAAGATTTAAACACGTGGCTCCTCGATTAAAACTCAATATGAGTCCCCAATTAAGTGTCCCTGATTTGGGTTTCACCCAAATCAACTTTCCAAAAAGTGCACAAAAAACATGTTTGGATAAAGATTGTGATAAAACTAACTTAGCTTTCTTAAAAGTCACGATTTTATAAATAAATACCTCAAATTTTTTTTGTTACTTTTGAATATCTCAAAATGCATAAATGTATTTACTTTCAATAGTTATTTGAAAGTAACAAAAAAAACAAATAACAATTCAATAACGATAAGGTAAATATATTCGATTGCTACATATTACAACTTAGAGATATCTGAAATCAACAGTAAAATAAAGAAGAGTTACCTTAATGGAACAAAATACTACATTAACATACGTGACAAACACATAACCGAAATATTAAAGTAGATGCATTTATAATTTTTGAGTTACCCGAAAGTAACAATTTTTTTTTCTAAGGTACATATTTGTAAAAATGTGATTTCTGAAATACCTAAATAAATTTTATCCCGATAAAAATTTGAGTATGTTGGATCTATTTTTCAGATATGCATATTAACTTACTCACAAAAGTTCTACTAATAAATTACTTCAAAAATAGCTAATTGATTGATGTGAAATTCAACCACGTATTTAGTAATTAACCCTAAATTACAATTCCAAATTGTTCAATCACTCTTAATTTTTTAAAGTTATTTATTTTACCAAATTTCAACCAGTTTGTCCTCCAACTTAAAGTTGTTTAATAAAGAAATTTCAATAATCACATATAAGTTTTTACATCTTCACATGTGAACTTTTTACATATAACTATAATCACATCTAAGTTTCAATAAATTATTCCTCCAACTTTATTTGTCAAATTTACAATTTATCTTCAATTTTAAAACAGGTAAATTTTGTCCTTCATTTTTTAAGTTGGGCGTGTGTACTTTTAATAAAATCTTTTAAAATTATCTATTACACAATTTAAACTCATTTAATTACAAACGCTACAATAATGGAATCCAATGAACTCATTTAAGTTGAGCATCCATGGAATCCTCTCATTGTACAAAAATGAAGGGCTTTTGTCTTCATCAAATTGTTTTGTTTTTCTTGTCCCCCCGATGAACTGTTTGGTCCTTTCAATAAACAGCATGCTGCAGTAAAAGATATTGCACTTTAAGAAGAAAAAAACTATTATTGTAAATAGCCGAGACATAACCACAGTGTAGCTAACAAAGAGCTACAGTCTCATCAAAGGCTTTATCTTCATCACCTCCTTAAATCTTCTTCCTATACCATCTTCAATCCTACTCCTTAAATCATCACTAAGCAACCCTGGCTCTCCTACAGAATCCAGTATTTCACAAACAAACCTGTACGTGTACTCTCTCGGAACTGATCCGCCATCTACCAACTCACAAAGAAAATTCGTGGCCTCCAAAACCTTACCGGCTTCACACAGACCATGAATAATTGGAGTATAAGAACTCGAACTAGCAACCCCATGATTCATATTCTGCATCTTCCTCAACATTTCAATAGCCTTATCAAGCTGATTCACAGCACTATAGTACCGAATCAGCGAATTATATGTTACCCTGTTCGGCACACAACCCCTTTTGCTCATATCATCAAAGAGTTCAACCGCTCTGTCGATTCGGTTCGTTTTGCAGCAACCATCGATCAAGCAGTTATAGGTCACCACGTCGGGGGCAAACTTATTAAAGAGCATGATTCGAAACAAATGGTTAGCCTCCCAAATGCTTCTCTTAATGACCGTTTTATCCCCGGTCTGCATTCCGTACTTGCAGTATGAACTGATGAAGATAGTGTATGTGTAGGTATCGGGTTGTGGGCATCGGGACCTCGGCGACTCCATCTTCCGTAGCAAAAACCTCGCTTTCTTGAATCTTCTAACCCGGCAGAGAGCGTGGATTATGGTATTGTAAGCAAAAACATCGGGTTTGCAGTGAAACCGCTTCATTCTGACGAATCCAGTGAATGCCTCGTTGATCAACCCTTCTTCTCCTAGGACTTTTATCAAACAGGTTATGGTCGAGACAGTGACCAGCCCTGTTTGCCTTTGGTGCATCTCTTTGAGAAAATCCCACAAACCCTTAATTCGATTACCTTTCGCCAACACGATAGCCATCTCTCTGCAAGTCATCTCGTTGTGATCAAACTGGAAACGGGATTCGACCCAGTGGAAGAACTCCAGCGCTTTGTCCAAGCCAAGATTCACTTTTGCTGGGTCTCGGTACGCGGCTGGGCCTTTTGGACGTACATTTTCCAGTATCTTATGCGATTCTTCTCTCAGGTTGCGTCGGTTGAGTGGTGAGCGGTGACGGAAGGTAGTTTGGCGGCCAATGGAGCGAGGAGATTGGAAGAAGTTCACCGGTATGGAGCGCAATACTTGAGAAACTGATTCTGTGCTCCATGGTTGTGATGGAAGAGGAGTTGATTGGGCATCGAGTGGACGATTTTGGACGATGGCTGCGAGGATTTGGTTCACCAGGGGAGTAGTGGAACTAGTGTAAGTGCGATTCAGAAGTTTGTTCAACGACATTGTTGTGTTGTGTGCTGTGAAGAATAAGAATAGAGCAAATCTAAATAACAAATGATATTGGACTAAACTTACTGTAACTATAATCCTGATGGCCAAAAAAAAAAACAAATTTGATATAATATAATCCCGCAACAATTAATAGAAAATTATATGGTTAAATACCAAGTAGCTACCTGAACTTTGAACGTTTTGCTACGAGCTACCCGAACTTTGAAAATTCAAAATGAATTACCTCAACTTTGAAAAAGGTGCAAATAGCTACCTCCGTCCAATTTTCCGTCAACTGTCGTCGGAAAGTCGTCAGAAATTCGTCAGAAATTGGACGGAGGTAGTATTGGCACCTTCTTCAAAGTTGAGGTAGCCCGTTTTGAATTTTCAAAGTTCGGGTAACTCGTTGCAGAACGTTCAAACTTCGAGTAGCTACTTGGTATTTAACCCAGAATTATATTATTAAATAAATAACATTTTACGTTATTTTCTTTTAAAGTTACTTAAATTATTTGAAACAGTTTGGCCAAAAACAATAAACTTGAATTTTTCACCAAAATATACCTTAAATATTTATTAAATACATAAAAGTCCTCATTTAAAAAAAACGAAAGTATACCTACCCGTGAATACTTTCATTTTCTTTAAACGAGAGCATTTCCGTATTTAATAAATATTTAAGATATGTTTTGTTGAAAGAATCGTGAAACTTTTGAAAATTCACAATATGAAATTGACTTGGTATGAAAGTGGTACATTTTTAGTAGGGGTGGCAGTCGAGTCGAGTCTAATCAAATCGTGTTATTAATTGTGTCGTGTCTTAACATGTTTCGTATCTAAACAGATATGTCATAAACGTATCTCAAAATATCAGACACGAACGTTACACGATTAAGTAACAGATCACACGGGACACGATTAACTTTATTGGAAATAAAAATCGAAAAATATAACATATAGACACGACACGATTAGACACGATACGATCTAACACGATTAAACACGACACGATTAGACACAATACGATCTGACACGATTAGACACGATTAAGAACGACATGAATAATACTAAACTACACGATTAAACACGACATGACACGCCACATTATAAATAAAATGTAATGTAATCCCTTCACATGCAATAATCTCCCTTCGACTGATTATTACATCCTTTCAAAAGGGAATGAAACCAGATCTAAACACGGAGGCAATAATTAAGAATTGGATCAACAAAAAAATAAGTCAAATGAGCTTGTATATATAACATATAAATATCACCAACATAGTAATGAAACTACGAAACATTTATGATCTAACCACATATCCATGCAAATCTCATAACATCGCATAAAAAACAGAATGAGCAAATTCAAACCAAGTTAGAAAATTCTACATCCAATGTATAAAACTATCATAATCAAATACTGCCATGATTTAATTGAAAGAAAACTATAGTAATAAAGCTATCCAGATGCTTTCTTGAACTCAGTTACTAGCCTGGGCGCCTCCTCCACCATAACCTCCATCGCTGTAACTGCCGCTTCCACCACCGAAAGTGTCGCCTCCACCGTGACCTTCACGCCCTCCATAACCTCCACCTCCATATCCGCCTCCACCTCCATACCCGCCTCCAACACCAGATCCGTATCCTGTTAGACTAATGAATCTTATGATCAATTTAAACATGTTAATAAACTGAATAAACACATTTAAATCAAATAGCGGAAGCTTGAATCGAATTAGTGAATTTACCTCCAGCCATTGCTAAACCGAGTTTCGTGATTCGTTTGGAGCTTCTAAACCCTTACTCTTCACAGTAGATGGTGTATTCTGAGCTGAATTGAAGAAGAGTGGTGTCTAGGGACCAAAACCGAGTATGCTCTATATAATGCTCTATCCATCAAAGAGCATAAATGAAAGCATTGAATGGCTGCTTGTATGGACGAATGATTGCTTAACTTGTGGACCAATTTCTGTTGTTGATTGGCCATAGAAGAAGAGAAAACAAACTGAATTTCTCTTTAGTAAGTGCATGCACAAATTGAGCAAATGATTTGCACAAAGTGGGCAACTAATTTGCACAGAGTGGGCAACTAATTTTCACTAAGTGGGCTGCTGCAATATTTTATACAACATTCTCCCACTTGGTCCACATTTATATTCCATCTTTCACCTTAATGTGAAAAATGAAATATATGAATCATGGCAATATGTCCTCTTATATTGAGTATTATCTTCCATGTATTACAATATATATCAAGTTTCTCAACAATAGCCCATAAAACTTAATGAATAAACCTTATGTTCATTCAAGGTCCAAACTTTAGTAATGTTTTCTCAAATTAACAAACATATTTGTGCACAAAACCAAATGAGATAACATCAACTGAATAAGAGTATCAAAATATAAAAATGAATACTTACATCATGGAACCAAGTCCCATTCTTTCTACATGATCCTTGAATTTCTTTGGTGGCATGCCTTTAGTCAAAGGATCAGCAATCATCAACTCAGTGCTAACGTGCTCAATGACCACTTTCTTTTCCTTAACACGTTCTCTGATGGCCAAGTATTTAATGTCGATGTGTTTACTTCGACTACCGCTTTTATTGTTCTTAGCCATAAACACAGCAGCTAAGTTGTCACAATACAATCTTAATGGCCTAGAAATAGAGTCAACTACTCTAAGCCCAGAAATGAAACTCTTTAACCATACACCATGTGATGTAGCCTCAAAACATGATACGAACTCGACCTCCATGGTGGAAGTAGCAGTCAAGGTTTGCTTTGCACTCCTCCAAGACACGGCTCCACCAGCAAGCATGGAAATGTAACCTGATGTTGATTTACGTGAATCAATACAGCCAGCGAAATCCGCATCGGAGTAGCCAATTACCTCTAAATTATCGGTCCGTCTATACATGAGCATGTAATCTTTTGTTCCTTGAAGGTATCTCATCACCTTCTTTGCAGCTCTCCAGTGGTCAATTCCTGGGTTACTCTGATATCTCCCAAGCACTCCAACAACAAATGCAATGTCAGGTCTAGTACAGACCTGAGCATACATCAGGCTTCCAACAGCTGAAGCATATGGAATGTTTTTCATTTGTTCCCTCTCAAGCTCATTTTTAGGACATTGGATTAGACTAAATTTATCACCCTTAACAATGGGTGCTATACTTGGCGAACAATCTTTCATCCGAAATCTCTCTAAAACTTTGTTGATATAGGTCTCTTGAGACAAACCCAAAATGCCTCGAGATCTTTCCCTATGGATCTTAATGCCAATGACATAAGATGCTTCACCCATATCCTTCATATCAAAGTTCTTCGAGAGAAATTGTTTCACCTCATATAGCAAACCCTTATCATTGGTTGCAAGCAAAATATCATCCACATATAGTACCAAAAAACAAGTCTTGCTCCCACTGACCTTCTGGTATATACATTGATCCATGACGTTCTCTTCAAAACCAAATGAAGTGATGACATTATGGAATTTAAAATACCATTGTCGGGAAGCTTGTTTTAATCCATATATAGATTTATTAAGCTTACATACCAAGTGCTCACCATTAACAGAGGAGAATCCTTCAGGTTGTTTCATATAAACCTCTTCCTCTAGATCACCATTAAGGAAAGCCGTTTTCACATCCATTTGATGCAAATCCAAATCAAAGTGGGCAACCAATACCATGATCACACGAAGTGAATCTTTCTTAGATACAGGAGAAAATGTTTCCGTGTAGTCAATTCCCTCCCTTTGAGTGAATCCTTTGGCAACGAGTCTTGCCTTATATCTCTCAATGTTGCCTTGTGAGTCTTTCTTTGTTTTGAAGACCCATTTACTTCCAATGGCTTTTACACCATCAGACAACTTGACGAGATCCCAAACTCGGTTAGATGCCATAGACTCCTTCTCTTCTTTCATGGCATTGTGCCATAAGTTCGAAACCTCAGAACTCATGGCCTGTGAAAACGTCTCAGGATCATTTTCGGCTCCAACATTGTAGTCACATTCTTGTAGATACACAATATAGTCACTAGGAATCGCTGATTTTCTTACTCTAGTAGATCTTCTTAATGCTGAATTAACAATCTCCTGAGTTGTAGGATCATGTTGATCAGCAGGTTCGTCAACAGTTTCAGACATTTGTTGAACTTCAATATCTACTAGATCAGGATCAACAGTTTGTGGTACTTCCATGACTGGTTCTTCAACACGCATTTGAACTTGAGGCGCGTTGTTAACAACAATGATCAGTCCATTACTTGAAGTGGCATACTGAGCATCTAAATGATCTTTCTCAGGACCTACGCCCTGGGATTGATTGCTCCCACTTATAAAGTCATTCTCAAGAAATTTTGCATTTCTTGATTCCACAAACCTAGTGCTATGATATGGACAATAAAATCTATATCCCTTAGACCTTTCAGCATATCCAACGAAATACCCACTTATGGTCCTCGAGTCCAACTTCTTTTCTTGTGGATTGTAGACTCTTACTTCAGACAGACAGCCCCAAATGCGTACATGTCGCAAACTTGGTTTCCAACCTTTGAATAACTCAAAAGGTGTCTTTGGGACAACCTTGGTTGGAACTCGGTTTAATATGTACACGACCGTTTTAAGAGCCTCATTCCACAAGGATTTAGGAAGTTTGGTGCTATCAAGCATGCTTCGCACCATGTCCAATAATGTTTGGTTTCTCCTTTCAGCTACTCCATTTTGATCCGGAGAGCCAGGCAAACTGTATTGGGAAACAATCCCATTCTCTTGAAGAAACTTCGCAAATGGAACATTCGCTTGTCCACTTTCAGTGTATCTACCATAGTACTCTCCACCTCTATCGGATCTCACGATCTTAATTTGTTTACCACATTGTTTCTCTACTTCAGCTTTAAACACCTTAAAAGCATCTAGTGCTTCATTCTTATTGTTAAGCAAGTAGAGATACATGTATCGTGAATAATCATCTATGAAGGAGATAAAGTACTTATTTCGGTATGCATCCATGTCTGGACTACAAATATCTGTATGTATGATTTCCAATAACTCAGAGCTCCTTTTGGCACCTTTCTTAGATTTGTTAGTCTGCTTACCCTTAATGCAGCTTATACAAGTCTCAAAGTCAGTAAAATCCAGAGCACCAAGTACCCCATCATTCACTAACCTTTTAATTATTTCAATGGAGATATGTCCTAATCTCCGATGCCACAGTATAGAAGACTCTTCATTCATAACACATCGTTTAGTACCAACATTTTCGTGAACATGCATAGAAGTATGGTTATCATTATTTTGCAGATTAAGAAGAAAAAGACCATCAGACAAAATACCACATCCAATAACATCAGACTTATAAAATAAATTAAATCCAGAGTCTGAAAAGTTAAAGGAGTAACCATGTGATACAAGTCTGGAAACTGAAATTAAATTCCTAGAAAAACTAGGAATATAAAATGTCTTCTTCAAATTTAAAATGAAACCACTACTTAAAACCAATAAGCACGTCCCAATGGCCTCTACATGTGAGGGCATCTTATTTCCTGAATAGACAATTCGCTCACTTCCCATCGGTTTCTGCAGGTCTCTTAAATCCTGCAATGAATTGGTAACATGGATTGTAGAACCAGAATCAATCCACCATGTATTATGATTAACATCAGTCATATTGGATTCATAACAAACAAAAGAAAGTTGAGTACCTTTCTTATCAAGCCAATTCATGAACTTAGAGCATTGTTTCTTAACGTGCCCCTTCTTTTTGCAGAAGAAACACACAATCTCCTTCTTAATGTCCTTCTGAATAGGAATTTTCCCCTTTCCCTTGTCCTTAGCTTGATCATTCTTCTTGTTCTTCCCAGGGGTCGTTAAATTCACATTTTCTTTTTCCCTTTCCTTTTCCTCCATAATCAGTCTACCCTCTTCCTGAACACACATGGTCAACAACTCATTGATCGACCATTTATCCTTATGTGTGTTATAGGATATCTTAAATGGGCCATATTGTTGAGGTAAGGTACAAAGGATGTAGTGAACTAAGAAGGATTCTGACATATCAACCTCCAATGTTTTCAATTGGGCCGTTATATCCCTCATGCGCATGATATAATCACGCACACCCTTAATGCTGGTGAGCTTCAGGGACGAAAACTGTATGATGAAGGTGCTCGCCATTGCTTTATCTGAAGTGGCGAATTGCTCATCAATAGCCTTTAGTAAGTCTCGGACTTTGTGATACTGATCGACGGAACCCCTGATACCAACATATATTTTTATCTTTATGAACATAACGGAGAGACGATTAGATCGCTCCCACTTATCATAAAGAACAACTGCATCAGGAGAGCTGGTTTCAGTTACTGCAGGGGGCTCCTCCTTCCTAATAGTATAATCTATGTCCATCCAACCCAAATGAAGGAGAATTCTTTCCTTCCAGACTTTATAGTTGTCCCCTTTGAGTTCGGGAACATCACATCTCATATCAGTGTAATTAACAGGTTGAATTGCTGCAATAAAATTAAATATTCATGCTCATGTTACTAAATTTGAAGCTATAAAAATATGACATATCCTACCAATGTAAAATATGTTAAATTATGAATCTAGTGACATAAAACTTGCCTGTGGGCTAAAGTTCTAATTCAATTAGATTCATGTTAACTTTATAATAAAACTATCAAATTATGTTCCTTTTCCTAATTCCTGTGGGTAAATTAGAAAATATAATTTGATATTTTATTCTAATTAATTATACAAATATAATAAAAATTCCTGTGAGATAAAATTTTATTATATTACGTATGATTAATCACAATTAATGTTTATTTATAAATGTGATTCTGAATAAACTTTAATATATAGTTTCAATTAATTAAGAATGATGTGGCTACTTCCTAATTAATTTAAACTATATGAATCACATAAACATTAATTTAATAATTTGGCTTAATTATTGCATAAACATATAAGCAATATTTTATAAATTTAATTCCAAATTTAATATATATATATATATATATATATATATATATATATATATATATTATCTTAAAATTGCATGTATAATTTAAAATAATGATGAATTATACAAGCAAATAAAAGTACAAAATACTTATAATTAAATTTATAACCATGTAGAATTAATTTACCAAAATTATACATAGAATCACTATTCATAATCGGTACTATTCATAATCAGTACTATTCCTAACTGTTACTATGCATAGCCGATACTATTCATAACCGTTTACTGTTCATGGTTTTTACTATTCATAACCGGTTTACTATTCATTTTTTACTGTTCAGTACTGTTCAATGAACAGTTCCGTGTTCTCCAAAAAACGAAGGAACAGTAAAAAAACAGAACAAACACAGAAAAACAGAGTACCTCCATAGAAAAACAGAGCATGATCAAATAGCAAGACAGAGACAAAATCAAAGTGTCTCTGATACCAAATGTTAGACTAATGAATCTTAGGATCGATTTAAACATGTTAATAAACTGAATAAACACATTTAAATCAAATAGCGGAAGCTTGAATCGAATTAGTGAATTTACCTCCAGCCATTGCTAAACCGAGTTTCGTGATTCGTTTGGAGCTTCTAAACCCTTACTCTTCACATTAGATGGTGTATTCTGAGCTTAATTGAAGAAGAGTGGTGTCTAGGGACCAAAACCGAGTATGCTCTATATAATGCTCTATCCATCAAAGAGCATAAATGAAAGCATTGAATGGCTGCTTGTATGGACGAATGATTGCTTAACTTGTGGACCAATTTCTGTTGTTGATTGGCCATAGAAAAAGAGAAAACAAACTGAATTTCTCTTTAGTAAGTGCATGCACAAATTGAGCAAATGATTTGCACAAAGTGGGCAACTAATTTGCACAGAGTGGACAACTAATTTTCACTAAGTGGGCTGCTGCAATATTTTATACAACATATCCGCCTCGGCCACCGTTGCCGCTGCGGGTTCCCTCGATAGTAGCACCTCCGGGACGAGAGACTTCGACAGCCTTGGTACAGTTTCCGTCGTCCTCAATCACAAACTCGACATACTCTCCCTTAGCGAGGCAGAGGAATCCCTCAAATCTGATCGAGGATTAGTGGACAAAGAGATCCTCGCCCCCATCGTCAGGGGTGATGAAGCTCTCTTGAAGCCAACCAGCTCTCGTTCAGCTCTTTAACGGAAGTTCGAGACGACAACCAAGGACGGAAGCTCAGACGGAAGCAGGGGTGATGAGTCTTACGGTGCTGTAGTCTGGAGAAGGAGAAAGATGAATTCAAAAAAAATGAAAATGAAAATGTTTGAATGAGTCTATGATCTGATTGCTTGTGAATGTAGGATTAGCCTGCACTGCAGAGATTTTAGGGATTAGACAACGTGCTCATTCCTAACCGCTGAATTGTTTTCAATCCAACAGTGAATAAGTGTAGGAATTTATATCTATATAAACGTGTTACGATTAAACACGACACGATTAACTAATCGTGTCTCTATTCGTGTCACAGGTATACACGACATGATTAGACACGATTAGTTAATCATGTTTTATCGTGTTTATACAGATATCTGAATATCTGAGGTGTTTATGCACGATAATTAATCATGTATAAACATATAAGAGTTGTTTAGACACGAGATCCGTTAAGGTCAAACTTAAAGTATATCGTGTCGTATCGTTTAATTGTGTCGTGTCATAAATTGACAACCCTAATTTTTAGTGAGTTTTAACAGTTTTTATGTAATGGACAAACACTCTCTTGAGTTGATCTGTATAAGGTTTGTGCTACGACTCCTTTTGAGGTTTTTAAATTTGAATTTCACTCCATAAGTATTGAAAATATTCAAGTTCAACTTTTTAAATTTGAAGTCTATATTCACGATTATTAATTGCCTCGACTTAGTTTAACAATTATTTCATTTCAATTTAATCACGAGTTAGTTACTTTTATATTTTGTTAAGATTAGCTTAAATAAAGTAAAACGACGGCATCATTTTAAAATTTTCACCGTGACATAGGTTTTTTTTTTTTTTTTTTGATAATTACCGTGACATAGGTTGAGCCTATGACTTTTCTATGGAAATTGGAATGAAAGCTCATCTCCGTTGTTGTAATGAAATGATTACTTTGTTAAATATGTTCAACAGGCGCCCATGGCCTAATGGATAAGGCGCTTGACTTCTAATCAAGCGATTGTGGGTTCGAGTCCCACTGGGCGTGCAATTTGCATATTTTTTTTCCACCAAGTAAACCATTTACCTTCTAGTGAACCATTTACCTTCTTGTTGGCCAAAAAAATAAAATATTTACTTTCTTCTCTATATCCAAATTAATGAATTGTAGAATTTCAACTCACAACTCTCCAACATTATCAACATTGGAACATCGAAACCCACCAAAGTAAACCCTCACTTTACAATCTCCTTCTATTCATCAACTTCATGTTGCATATATACACCACCAGACCTACAATCTCAACAACAATCACCATCACGGCATAACCAGAAAAAAATCACTATTTATGATTGAAATCAAATACTATCTTAAGTCTGGGCAGAGGCTGATTGGAGCCGGTGTCTCAATGAACCGTTAACAGCTTCATTTAACCTACTGAATATTAGTCTCAACGGAATGCAGGACACAACAGGACTCCTCGGCTTCTCCACCAACGGTTTCTCTCTGCCCTCACCGGATCCTTTCCTTTGCACCCCAGTCAGAGATGACAGCTTCCTCATTTTCTTAGACATCAAACCGCTCTTCTTCGACTTGGCACCACGTTTAGATGGCAAAGACTGTGATTGGGGTTGACCAATTTCAGGGCAGATGACCGAGAAATCAGCAAGGGCTTCTACTGTGAGAGGGTGCCCTACGATTGCCTTTCTGTTCAATTTACTCATCAGGGACACAAGAGGAACATCTGAAGAAGACCGATGGCTTTTTGCATTTACCTTGAGTTCTACATCGTAAATGGTTCCATCAGATCCAACAGGATGATTCTCTGATGTCTGATAGCTCGTGTGCAACGTGAAACGAGACTGTTGGTGGTTGGTACGGTCCCAAATCCCATTTACCCGATCTTCAGTCTCCAATAACGATTTTGTATTTAAAGCCCGGTCCACGTCAATGCCATTTTGATATTCTCTCTGCAAATGGACGCCACGTCGCTTTTTCTTATTTTGATGCCTGGAGTTTCTTTTGCCTTTTGATTGCCATTTAGAAGCTGGTGATGATTTCTCCATTGATGAATTGGGAAAGCCAAACCCATTAATGCCTTTGGGTTGCAAGGCCACAACTTGACTAGACTGCCTTCCTAAAATGCTGACTTCAGTCCTTCCGAGATAACCGTTTGTATAAACAGAAGGAAAACCTGAAAATATATAGAACATGGTTCAATATACACAGCCTTTGCAAGGGTAAAGACAATTATCAAAAAGAAAATATGTTTGGCTTACTATTCTAGATATTGTTTCTAGTAACACCCGCATTGTTAGGGTTGAAGGGCAAGTAAGCACGTAAAAATGCAGTCCATACACCATCGAGAACCATAAAGAGCAAACTCAAAATATAATCATCTTCGTTTGACCAAAGCTGATCCTAAAAGACAATAATACTTGGTATATGTACAAGAGTACAGCACAAATTTGCATCCTTTTTTTGCCAAAACTGAGCCTAAACGAAAATTCATGCTTTAGTATGTACAAAAGCAAACTGAAAATACATTATTGTTTATTTTGTAAAAGCTGAGCCTAAAAGAGAATACACACCATTGATCTTTTATCATAAAGAGCAAAGTGAAGTACAATCAACTTTTTCTGGGGTTTTGTTTTTGTTTGCCAAAGTTGAGACTGAAAATTCATGCTCCATACACAATTACATAACATTGATAACTGTCATAAAGAGTGAATTGAAAATAGCATCCTTTTTTCTTTTCTTCAAACATGAGTCTAAAAGACAATTCATGCTTCATACACAACATTGATAACCATCATAAGGAACAAACTCAAAATAGCATCAGTTTTTCCTTTTGTTCAGGCTTAGCCTAAAAGATAGTTTCTGAATTATTATGGACAGGATAAATACTTTTGCCATGGCAGATACCTCATGGTTGACAACTGAGAACACAAATTGAAGAAAACCATGGATAACAGATATTCAATTTGCTTACCTGCAGGACTTTTATCTTCTGCATTTAGTGGCACATCATATAACTCGTTGTCAGGTTGATTTAATGAGGAGAGTTCTTTCTTCACTTCGTCAAGAACATGGCCATCATCATGAAGTCGGTGGACATCATTGACCGACAAACCATTCTCATACACAAGTCCCATGCTTTCTGAATTATTTGTTAAAAGAACACATGAAGTTGCATATTCTTCACATGTAACAGGAACAGACACCATTACCGTACTCTCCATAACTTTTGTCAATTGACGGCGACGATTTTTCTTCTTTGAGAATTCGGGCAGATATGCCACTTGAGATCTTTTCCTTTTGAAAGATGAACCCTTCCCACCATTCATACTGATACCGTGCTCATTAACCATGCAACTCACACCATTTGCTTCAATCAAATGGCCATTATCTTGTTGGATCGGTTCAGTGGCCTTTCTATCAGACACAAAATCCATGCCTAGATCCTGAAGCCCTTTCATTCTTTTACTTCCCTCTATTCCATCATCTTCTGAAACAATTGGGGTTTTCCCAGTTGTTTCTTGCTCAGTTTGAACCTTACTAGGACAGGAATGATTTCTTTCTTCAGAAGAAGTTCCAAAATACGATAACTCAGGCACTGAAAGTGAATCACCATCAAGATCCCTGCCACCATTTGATGCATCATCTAATGTTGGAGATTCTTTGACAAGAATATCATGCTTGGGGCTCGAATCCTCCAATCTAGAATAAACGATATTGTCTTTACCTAAGAGAGCACTTTCGATCTTAAGAGCGTGCAAAATGGCATCCTCTCTCCGTGCGTATTTAACTCCCTTTTTGTTAGAGCCCACAGCAGCTGCCCTTGCACTCTCAATGCAAGCATCATAGTCCCCACAGCGGAACCCCTTCACTCTCTTTGACTTTTCAAGATTATACCAGTCTCTGCAACAATCCACAAACAGTAAGTTCTAGTAATCGATTTGCATTTTTTTTTTGTAGAAATCGTGCCTAGTGCATAAAATTACGTGTAATCAGAATGGCAAGGGATTGAGACTCCGTGCAATATCAATTCAGCTAAAGATAAATAGCTCACTCCTATTGGTACGGTTAACAATATACAGTCGTATAAGCTAAACTGGCTAATTACTGCGCATGAACAAAGGAAGCGCGATTTGCTAAGCCAGGATGAGCACATAGAAGGCATATAATTCTAGTCAGTAAAAATTGTAGATGCAATTTAGGCTGACTCTAATAATCGAAGCTATCATCAATTTCACAGACAGCAATCATCAATATCAAGAATTATACTTCAATTTGAATAAAAGTTCAACTTTTTTAAAGTAAAAAAGGCTAGCTCACATGCTAGCATCCTCGCGTCCAAGGAGCTTGACTGGAGTGCCCGATTTTGGCGACACTAAGCAGCCCTCAGATAGCTCCTCCAGACCAACAATACGGCCGGGCCACCATGAGCCGTTTCTGCGGCGAACCCAGACCAGCGCTCCAACCGACGCATCAATGCTCTTATTCGAGGGCTCACCGGAAGAGCTACCCATCCGCAATCCACCACAGAATCAATAGCTCCTGCTCTCGAATTGGAAATCAATCTCAACTTACCATTCCTTGACCCTAAACCGCATGACCTCTCCCAGAAGCCTAGAGCGCGAAAATAGCTATTAAAAAACAAACCATTTTTTCAAGGGAGAATCCATGGGAAACGGTAGCAGAGACTAATTTTCCAGGATTTAAAGGCGATGATGAAGATGGACGGGGGACTGGTGGTCTTACACCCTGACTTTTCCGATTAGGCGTTTGATTATTATAATCAGGATTTGTGTTTTTTGGCCAAGATTATAATCAGGATTCAGTTGTTGCAATTAGTGTTTTCTTTTCTTTCTTTCTTTTTTTTTTTAATTCTTTATCCAAAATAAAAAACAAAGACTTTTTTCTTCATTTAAAATTCGGCAATAGTTCAATTTTTTTTACCGATAAATACCGAAATACCATGGGGGTTTTAAAAAATACAAAATATACATATCCGCAAATGAATGCGCGAGTGGATATAAAAAACATTATCCGCAAATGTCATCCGTGAATGACAATCACCGATTATAAATAGTTTATTTTTATCATTTCTCTCTCATAATCGCTAGAGCTGTTGTTCGTACACATGAATTGATCTTCCAAAGTGTTTTTGAGTGCTCTTCCACGTGGGTTGCTCGTACATCAAGTTCTATCTCTTTCATTTCTTTCACCGTTGTATTCTTTTGTTCAACAAACTTTCACCCGCGATGCTTTTTAGGGCACCTGCGAATGACATTCGTGGGTAGACTTTTTCAGTATATTCACATGTGCATGTCATTCACGGGTAGGTATACTTTGATATTTTTTTTAAACTGAGGATATTTCAGTATTTATATTGATGTATATTTCCGTAAAAAAATCGTAGTATTTTAGTTTTGTCACTGCAATGGATTCATTGAATCGAAAAATAAAGTTGTAACTGTAAGGTGCTTTTGACCGCTCTTCCATATGGGTTGCTCGTACATCGAGTTCTCTCTCTCTTTCATTTCTTTCAGCGTTGCATTCTTTTGTTCAACAAACTTCAACCCGCGATGCTTTTTAGGGCACCTGCGAAAGACATTCGCGGGGTATGCTTTTTCAGTACCGTGAATGTCATTCACGAGTAAGTATACTTTGATATTTTTTTAAACTGAGAATATTTCAGTATTTATTTTTATATTGAGGTATATATCCGTAAAAAGTCATAGTAGTTTAGTTTTGTCACTGCAATGGATTCATTGAATCGAAAAATCGAGTTGTCACTGCAAGGTGCTTTTGACTGCTCTTCCACATGGGTTGCTCATCGAGTTCTCTCTCTTTCATTTCTTTCACTATTGCATTCTTTTGTTCAACAAACTTTCATCCATGATGCTTTTTAGGGCACTTGCGAATGATATTCGCGGATATGCTTTTTCAGTATATCCACCCTGAATGTCATTCACGGGTAGATATACTTTGATATTTTTTTTTTTTAAAAGTGAGGATATTTCAGTATTTATTTTTATATTGAGATATATTTCCGTTAAAAAATCGTAGTAGTTAAGTTTTGTCCGTTCAATGAATTCATTGAATCTGAAAATATTTAATATCCAAACGGTCGACTTAACAACCAAGTCGACACGTAATAATTTTATTTAATCTATTTGATATTAATCATTTTATACTCTTCACATGCTAAATGGGTATACACGTTTATTGATTTAATCATGGTATTTGCATTTTAAGTGTTTTCCCCAACTCATTTTAATGTTGATTATTGACTATTTCATCCTCCAAAGTCCAATCCTATTTTCATTATCATCCTATTCCCTTGTGACCGGTTAAGGTTGAGTAGGGATTATTATTTTTTACGTAACATAATATTATAATACAAATATTCATGAAAAAAACATATTCAGATAATTATATGACAGAACGATAATGCAATACTACAAAATAAATGTATATTAACTGCTGGGATCCGTTTTACTCGTTTATAATAATACTTCACTTCGTAGTTCTATCAGTAGACGGTTCAAGTCGATTAATTAGGAAAATTTCAAGTCTTTAAACTTGTTTGGCTATTTTGATTTTTTATTTGACTGGAATGAAGATTGTTGAAGGTGATAATGAACACGTCTTCGTTAGACTGTGAAGCTAATCAATCTATCATGTAGACATGGATTATTGAAAAGGAAATGATAGTATTAAGTGTGTTGGTTACTGGTATTGCATTTTCGTATGTAAATTGAAAATCAGAAGATACTTTTGAAGTTATGGGTTGGTTATCATGTAGGATGCTTGTTTCATTGTGTATGTTGGGTCTTGTTGTTGGTTCAGTTTCCTTGGGCTTTCGTTGTGGTTCGCCCCAATTCTCCTGGCCTTGTATTATTTCTGTTCGGTCCATTTCCTTTTGTATTTTGTTCTGGTGTTTTCTTGTGTTTCTTTGGGATATGAAAGATAATTAGTTTCCTATAGGGTTTTATATTTAAGGATGATGAGGCTCCAAATGAAGGAATAACTTCATATGATCCCCAAGTCTCGATTGTTCTTATCATTTTCTTTGGTAAATCTAGGGTTTCGTGTGATAGATTCCTTGCCCGAACTTCTTCATGGTATCAGAGCAGAGAGACAATCTTTGCCTTTAAACCATCGATCCTATTGTTTAGCCCATTGTTTCTGGTTCTTAAAATTCTGATTGAGGTTGTTTTCCCTCACCCTTTATCTGAGCCTTGTTCGTCCAAAATCGCAATTTCTTCTGTTGCCGCACCATCTTCGCACCAGACGGGTTCTTTGAGGAGATTGGTCAAGAACGTTGATAATCTTGGCCAGATCTACGATTATCTTGTGAGACAGTTCGTTATCCTCTGGTGATTTTCTTTCGAGAAATCGCTTCACATCTGTAAGTGACTACCCTCGGCTTTGACGGGTGCTTCTTTCTTACCCTCGACTTATGGTGGTTGTTGTTCTGAACTTTCCTTCAGACTTTTCTTTTACCTTCGGCTTGTGGTGGTTGTAACTGTGAATAACATCTGTACCTTCAACTTGTCTGTTTGTGTATGATTTCAACCTCTTGAGAGGTACTATCGTTTCTTTCTGAGTTTTTTTGTTATGATGGCGGAAGAGAAACCCATCAAGGAGACAAATAAGTATGCCACCGATGAGGTTAATTACGAATCCATGGCCACTGTTGATTCTCATCACGCTTTATATCTGCATGCAAGTGATAACCCTGGAACTAACATGATTTATGTAACCATAACTGGTCCTGAAAACTATGCTATGTGGATTCGTGCAATTAGGTTCACATTATTAAGGAGAAATAAGATTGGTTTTATCAATGACACTTGTATGCGTGATAGATATGACCTTGCATTTCACCATTTATGGGATAGATGCAACACTGTTGTTCTAGGATGGATAACGAATTCAATTTCTAAGGACCTAGCTAGTGGCATAATGTATACTGAGGATGCATATCTTGTTTGGAAAGACCTTAAAGAAAGATTTGATAAGGTTAGTGGGCCTAGAACCTATCAACTGCATATGGAGATTGTTATGACACGACAAGGTCTAGATTCAATTTATGCATTCTTTACGAAGTTGAGGGTTCTCTGGGCCAAGTATGATGCTTCATGTGCACTCCCTCATATTGAGGGGGATGATTTCAAAAAACACATAGAGAATAATGAAAATGAGATATGATTTCAATTTCTAATGGGATTGAATGATAACTATTCTAGTGTAAGAAGTCATTTGCTCCTATGGACCCCCTTACCTTCTATGAACCAAGCATACAATCTGTTAATGCAAGAGGAGAGTTAGAGGGGTATTACGTCCACCATGGATGCAACTGTTAGTACGAAATCTGTTAATGTATCTATAAACTTGGAAAAGCCGAAAGGAAATCAAACTTTAGAGTGCACTTTTTGTCATAAGCGTGGACATATTGTTGACCGATGATTTACCAAGGGATGCGACTTCTGTAAAAGGAAGGGACATTCCAAGGATAACTGCTTAAAATACAGAGTTTTTTTAAAAGCAAAGGGCAACAATACTAAGGCTAATGTTACATCATCTAGGCATGGTGACGTTGACTAATCTTTTTGTAATAACTCTACTAATGATGTTTTTCTGACTGGTGGAGTGCAAGGTGGGATTACATTTTCTCGTGAACAGTTCGAGAAGTTTTTACAAACCTTTGGAGGAGCAGGCAACATTGCCACTGGAGCAAGTGCTACCGCCCCCTCAGAGACCTATGCGAACACGTTTGGTATATCTTTAAACTCTTTTCTATATCATGAAAGGGATCATTGGATCTTGGATACGGGAGCAACCAACCACATGACCAACAAAAATGATTGGTTATGTGGGGATAGGGAAACTCTTGGAACCAAGGTTCAATTACCCAATAGAGGATGTTCCAACGTATCTAGTGTTGGGAATTTTTACTTGACTCTGGTAGAAAGCTGTGGAATGTCCTATAGTTACCAGATTTCAAATATAATATTCTTTCCATTTCGAAGTTGATGATTGATTTGAACTGTTCTGCAACCTTCTACCCTAACCTTGTTATCCTGCAAGACCTCTCAAATGGGAAGGTCTTGGGGACTGGTGAGGAGAAGTCTGGGTTATATTTCATCAAATTGCCATGCAAATCTACTAATTATGTTGTATCCAGTGTTGTTGTTAATAATGTGATGTTATGGCATAGACACTTCAGACATGCTTGTGTGAAAACCTTAGAGCGTGTAGATTTTTTGAACTTTAACAGAAATAAGGTTTCAACCATAGGTGACTCTGCCATTTGTCCCAAGGCTAAGATTGTTAGGAATCCTTTTCCTTTGTTAAATTCTAGAGCAGATGCTATTTTTGATCTTGTGCATGCTGATGTTTGGGGGCCATATCACTGTCCCACTCATGTCAATAAACGTTTTTTTCTTGACCTTGGTGGATGATTATTCTAGCGTCATTTGGGTTCACTTGATGCAATTTAAATATGATGTGTTTATTGTGTTAAAGGGATACATTGCTATGATAGAAACCCAATTCAATAAAAGGATTAAGGCCTTTAGAACGAATAATGGAAAAGAGTTCTTCAATGATCATGTGAATAATCTGTTGCGTGATAAGGGGATATCTCATCAGAGAAGCTGCCCTTATACACCACAATACAATGGTAGGGCTGAGACAAAACATAGGTACTTGCTAGAAATAGCAAGGGCACTGAAATTGCAAGGGTCAATCCCGAACATGTTTTGGGGGGATTGTATCCTGAAAGTCTGCTATCTGATAAACATGATGCCTACAAGGCTTTTAGGAGGAAAATGCCCTTTGGGAATGCTGAATACAAGGAAACCAATTGTTAGTCATCTAAGGGTATTCAAATATTTATTTTTTGCCAAAAATATGGATGTGACTGATAAGCTGACCTCCAGAGCTATCCCTTCAATTTTCAAGGGATACTCTGAGACGCAAAAGGGATATAAACTCTATGATATGATTGAAAATCGTTTTTTTGTTAGCAGAGATGTTTGTTTAATGAGAGTGTGTTCCCTTTTGCGAATGGTAAGCTTGATCAGTTACCCATATTTTTTTAGTGTTATTCGGATGATGATTCCTATGATGTTGACAACTGAACGGTTATTGAAACTGAGGATGATAGGAATATGAGCAGGGGAAGCCCACGTGATGAGCTGCGAGGTTCATATGGGATTATCTCACATGATGAGTCTTTTGACTCTGATGAGGATGATAACCCTCCTGCCCAGATTCCTTCCAGACATGCAACAAGCAGGTCTGGAAGGACTGTCAGACCACCGATCTGGATGAAGGATTACCATGTTACTAATGCTTCGTGTGCCTACCCTATTAAGAATTTTTTGTCGTATGATGGCTTGTATGTTTGTTATAAAAGTTATCTAACCTCCATGTATAAGTTGATAGAACCAGAAAGTTTCAGTGAGGCCATAAAGGACATGTCATGGATCGAAGCGATGCGGGAGGAAATAAAGGCACTCGAGGAAAATGGTACATGAGATCTGGTTCCAGTTCCAAAAGGTAAGTCAGTTATAGGGTGTAAGTGGGTATATAAGTTGAAGTATAATTCAATGGCAACCTAATTAGGTATAAAGCCAGATTAGTGGCAAAGGGGTACAACCAAAAACACGACATTGATTATTTTGAAACTTTTTCACCCGTTGCAAAAATGAATATGGTTCGTACTGTCCTTGCCCTAGCTTCGGTGTATAGCTGGCCCCTATACTAGATGTACGTGCACAATACCTTCCTCCAAGACGACTTGGATGAGGAGGTATACATGCATGTTCCGGAAGGTTTTAATAGTGATAAAAAAAAATCTGGTTTAGTATGCAGATTAAGAAAGTTACTTTATGGTTTGAAGCAAGCGAGTAGACAATGGAATATAAAATTGTGTGATGTGCTCCTTAATTCAGGTTACAATCAGTCCAAGTTAGATTACTCTTTGTTTACCAAGCATGACGTAGAACAAATCGTGCTGCTTTTGATGATATGATGATTTCAGGAAATAGTAGCAGGTTAATAGATGAATTAAAGTATGTTTTTCGATCTAGCCTTAAATGAAGGACTTGGGAGAATTGAGGTACTTCCTAGGAATAGATATTCATAGATCAGATAAGGGGATTGATCTGTCACAACAAATTTATGCCTTATAATTTGTATCATGTGCTGGTTTATCTGGTGCGAAGCTAGCGAAGACTCCTGTAAGCACCTGATTTTGGTTTGGGGTCAAAATACCGTATACGAGGAATTGAGCTGAGAAAAATCAAGATAGAAAAAATAAAAATAAAAATATTGTATATATATATATATATATATATATATAACATATCACTTTCGTTTCAAAGTGATATAATATATATAAAGAAGAAAAGGATACATTTTTCTTTCACATGTCACCATTCTTCATGCATGCCACTTTCACCACATGTTTGCACATCCACTATGCTCATGTTTTCTCAAGCCACTTTCATCATGGATTGTCCATCCACTTGCAAAAGAAACCTCTATAAAGAAAGAGGCTTCGAAGGAGGAAGGGGGACGAAGGAAAAAAGAAAGGGGAGAAATAGAGGAGAGGCTTGAGGGGAGATTTTGGGTGAAGGAATGCCGAAAGCTTCGGCAAAAGAAGGCGAGAGAGAGTGCGAGAAGATAAAAAATGAGAGTGAGTAAAAAATATCGGTAATTATCGGTCTCAGTTTCTCGTACGGTATTTAAACTCCGAATGATTTAGGTATATCTCTATCATATTCAATATTGTGTTTGTATTTCCTAATGTTATGAAATTCATATAAAAAAAGGGTTTTTATATACATATATGATATATTTATGTATAATATACGTGATACTATATATATATATATATATATGTAAATGTAATATGTGATACTATATGTACATGTGTAATACATATATATTATGTATATGTGATACTATATATATATATATATTTAAAATAAAAAGTATTTTCAAAACTGACTTTGGCCATTCGTGAACTTTGATGAATGTTACAACTCGATCCTTGGTAGTGTTATCAGAACCGGACCAACCCTCGAACCGGCGAGGGGGCCGGTTCCCGATTCGGCGATCCAACCCGGTCGAACCCGGTTCGACGTGTGGTTCACTATGCACAAACAAAAAAAACACTAAATATACAATTACAAACTACATAGTCTCAAACACACACATTACTCTCAAAGACAATATCACACAACATAATAACCTCAAACGTTTAACATACATAACACAATAGTCTCAAAATCAAACATAATATGTCTAAACTTTAAACATAATTTCTAAACCGAAGAACTTGATCGGTCGAACAGAAGAAGTCAATTTAAACCAAAGAGAATCACCCAAATATTTAAACCACCCTAAAAAAAACTAGAACTGGAAACCGATCAGTTTTATTAAAACCGGTTGTTTTTTCAAAAATCGGTCGGTCCAATCCGGTTCAAACAATGTTCATATGCATTTCAGTCTTTTAGCTAAACCAAACCGGACAGAGATCCGATTCCTAGTCGGACCCAATCAGACCACCGGTCTGGTTCTGATAACACTGATCCTTGGACTCTCGGGTCATTCTAGGACTTTATCGAGTCTTATAAACCAAACCAGAAAAGTGTTTGGGCATTTTCTGTAATTTTTAAAACATCTTTTCAATACAACTATAATTTTCAGATAATTTCATTTTGGTCCTTAAACATTTTTGGACATCTCATGACTTCTCAAAGTGTTACTAATTGGTCCAACGTGCTTAACATCTTCAAAATCATTCATGCATGTTTGACACGTTTAGAATGACTTCAAAGTTAAACCACTCTTTTTCGAGCATGATTAACTTTATTCTCTCTTGTTTATTTATTTGAAATTAACTAATAAATTTTAAAAAAATGTTTGTACATGGTTTGTTTAATTTTAAAAAATGCATGTAATTTTTTGGCCAAGCATGATCAAAACGGGTGAATAAGACAATTTAGGTAAATCCGTAAAAAACAATTTCAAAAGCAAACTAAAGTACCGAAAGGGCAGATTATGGGCTCGCGATCCCTTAAGACGTAATCAAATCCCCGAACTAAATTCTCTGGACGTAGATCTTTCCAAGCCCTACGATGTTAACACCGTGTACCCTAGGCAAATTTTGGGATTCTGATTAGCCTTTAATTAATCGATGGTGAATCTTTCATTTTTTCGGTTCGATTGATGACCCCGCTCGATCGTACCCTTCGCTCGCTAAGACCCGACATTTTCGAGCGAAGCACATAAAAAATATTTTTCAGAAAAAAGGTCGGGGAAAGTCGGATCCGACGCCTGGCAATTTGGTGACTCTGTTGGGGAATGGTCTGTTTAGAGGGTTTAGGCTTTGTCATGTTTTCTTTTCATATTATAATTTTTTATATCCGTTTTGACTGTTGCTCATGCTTACAGTTTTTAATTTTTGTTTGAAAAGCGATGTAAATGTAGTAATTCAAGACGATTTTTTTTTTTGCACACACCATGCTGTTTATCATTATCCGCTCAGGCCTAGAGCACATTAAGAGCTTAGGGAGTTTAGTAGGGGAGTGCGCCCAGAGCGGTTTGGACCGCTGGTTCGCACCCTAACAACTCAACTCGATGATCAGAATCAGTCTGTTATTTTCTTTAGGGGGTGAGGTTCCGCTGTAGAGGACCTAGAAAATCCATCCATTTAGAACAAAAGCTTCACACTGTGTTTAACCTTTACCATTGTTTTGTGTATTTCTATATTTGGGCCCAACTGATGTAAACGGGAATTCAGCCCAAGTATTTAGATGCAAGATTGACCCACAATTCATGTAGAAGATTAAACCCAACTGTTGTGAATTAGAAGTCGGCCCAACAACTATAGATGGGAATTCTGCCCATTATGTAAATGTGTTTTGTTTTAGCCATAGATCATGACATGTATAAGATTGAGCCTTTTGTATTATATATTTCAGACTTCTGTAAATTTAATACGAACTTTACCAATGAAATGTACATTCTCGTACTTGCATTGCATTTTTCACAAAAAAATGTAAGCTATGTTCATTCTGTCTTATATCCTTAGGACGTTTACGCACCATCTTTGGTAAGCATGAATCAAACAAATCATTGCACTCACATTAAAGTCATACAATCCCTACGGTCGAAAAATGCCCGAATTTGAAAAGCCATGACAAAATGGAATCAGAAATACATGGACAAGAAGATTGGTGAGATTCACGAGCTCGCAAGTTACAAAGTCAACTAGGTTCTCCTTGATCCCTTGTCTGATTATGGAATGTGGAAAACGCCTCTGCGTGATTAACAACGAAATAAATTTACAAGTTCCATTCGACACCTGCAAATTCGTTTTTCAACCTGAAGGAGATAATCAGGAATAGACCCGAACAACCACTGTGATTCTAGTAATGTGGCGACTCCTTCATTTTTTCGGTCCGATTGATGACTCTGCTCGATCGTACCCGTCGCTCGCTAAGACCCAACATTTTTTAGCAAAGCACACAAAAAATATTTTTCAAAAAAAGGGTCGGGGAAAGTCGGATCCGACGCCTGACAATTTGACGACTCTGTAGGGGACTGATATGTGTAGAGCGTTTAGGCTTTGTCATGTTTGCTTTTCATATTATAATTTTTTATATCCGTTTTGACTGTTCCCTCATGCTTTCAGTTTTTAATTTTTGTCTGAAAAGAGATGTAAATGTAGTAATTCAAGACGATTTTTTTTTTCTGCACACACCACACTGTTATCATTATCCGCTCGGGCCTAGAGCACATTAAGAGCTTAGGGAGTTTAGTAGGGGAATGCGCCTGGAGCGGTTTGGACCGCTGGTTTGCACCCAAACAACTTAACTCGATGATCAGAATGGGTATGTTATCCTCTTTAGGGGATGAGGTTCCGCTGGTTTAGAGGACCTAGAAAATCCATCCATTTTGAACAAAAGCTCCACACCGTATTTAACCCTTACCAGTTTTTTGTGTATTTCTATTTTTGGGCCCAACTGATGTAAACGAGAATTCAACCCAAATATTTGGATGCGAGATTGACCCACAATTCATGTAGAAGATTCAGCCCAACTGTTGTGAATTAGAAGTCGGCCCAACAACTGTAGATGGGAATTCTGCCCATTATGTAAATGTGTTTTATTTTAGCAATAGATCATGACATGTATAGGATTCAGTCTTTTATATTTTATATTTCAGACTTCTGTAAATTTAATACGAACGTTACTAATGAAATGTACATTCTCGTACTTGCATTGCATTTTTCACAAAAAAATGTAAGTTATGTTCATTATGTCTTATATCCTTAGGACGTTTACGCACCATCTTTGGTAAGCATGAATCAAACAAATCATTGCACTCACATTAAAGTCATACAATCCCTACGGTCGAAAAATGCCCGAATTTGAAAAGCCATGACAAAATGGAATCAGAAATACATGGACAAGAAGATTGGTGAGATTCACGAGCTCGCAAGTTACAAAGTCAACTGGGTTCTCCTTGATCCCTTGTCTGATTATGGAATGTGGAAAACGCCTCTGCGTGATTAACAACGAAATAAATTTACAAGTTCCATTCGACACCTGCAAATTCGTTTTTCAACCTGAAGGAGATAATCAGGAATAGACCCGAACAACCACTGTGATTCTAGTAATGTGGCGACTCCTTCATTTTTTCGGTCCGATTGATGACTCTGCTCGATCGTACCCGTCGCTCGCTAAGACCCAACATTTTTTAGCAAAGCACACAAAAAATATTTTTCAAAAAAAGGGTCGGGGAAAGTCGGATCCGACGCCTGACAATTTGACGACTCTGTAGGGGACTGATATGTGTAGAGCGTTTAGGCTTTGTCATGTTTGCTTTTCATATTATAATTTTTTATATCCGTTTTGACTGTTCCCTCATGCTTGCAGTTTTTAATTTTTGTCTGAAAAGAGATGTAAATGTAGTAATTCAAGACGATTTTTTTTTTCTGCACACACCACACTGTTATCATTATCCGCTCGGGCCTAGAGCACATTAAGAGCTTAGGGAGTTTAGTAGGGGAATGCGCCTGGAGCGGTTTGGACCGCTGGTTTGCACCCAAACAACTTAACTCGATGATCAGAATGGGTATGTTATCCTCTTTAGGGGATGAGGTTCCGCTGGTTTAGAGGACCTAGAAAATCCATCCATTTTGAACAAAAGCTCCACACCGTATTTAACCCTTACCAGTTTTTTGTGTATTTCTATTTTTGGGCCCAACTGATGTAAACGAGAATTCAACCCAAATATTTGGATGCGAGATTGACCCACAATTCATGTAGAAGATTCAGCCCAACTGTTGTGAATTAGAAGTCAGCCCAACAACTGTAGATGGGAATTCTGCCCATTATGTAAATGTGTTTTATTTTAGCAATAGATCATGACATGTATAGGATTCAGTCTTTTATATTTTATATTTCAGACTTCTGTAAATTTAATACGAACGTTACTAATGAAATGTACATTCTCGTACTTGCATTGCATTTTTCACAAAAAAATGTAAGTTATGTTCATTATGTCTTATATCCTTAGGACGTTTACGCACCATCTTTGGTAAGCATGAATCAAACAAATCATTGCACTCACATTAAAGTCATACAATCCCTACGGTCGAAAAATGCCCGAATTTGAAAAGCCATGACAAAATGGAATCAGAAATACATGGACAAGAAGATTGGTGAGATTCACGAGCTCGCAAGTTACAAAGTCAACTGGGTTCTCCTTGATCCCTTGTCTGATTATGGAATGTGGAAAACGCCTCTGCGTGATTAACAACGAAATAAATTTACAAGTTCCATTCGACACCTGCAAATTCGTTTTTCAACCTGAAGGAGATAATCAGGAATAGACCCGAACAACCAATGTGATTCTAGTAATGTGGCGACTCCTTCATTTTTTCGGTCCGATTGATGACTCTGCTCGATCGTACCCGTCGCTCGCTAAGACCCAACATTTTTTAGCAAAGCACACAAAAAATATTTTTCAAAAAAAGGGTCGGGGAAAGTCGGATCCGACGCCTGACAATTTGACGACTCTGTAGGGGACTGATATGTGTAGAGCGTTTAGGCTTTGTCATGTTTGCTTTTCATATTATAATTTTTTATATCCGTTTTGACTGTTCCCTCATGCTTGCAGTTTTTAATTTTTGTCTGAAAAGAGATGTAAATGTAGTAATTCAAGACGATTTTTTTTTTCTGCACACACCACACTGTTATCATTATCCGCTCGGGCCTAGAGCACATTAAGAGCTTAGGGAGTTTAGTAGGGGAATGCGCCTGGAGCGGTTTGGACCGCTGGTTTGCACCCAAACAACTTAACTCGATGATCAGAATGGGTATGTTATCCTCTTTAGGGGATGAGGTTCCGCTGGTTTAGAGGACCTAGAAAATCCATCCATTTTGAACAAAAGCTCCACACCGTATTTAACCCTTACCAGTTTTTTGTGTATTTCTATTTTTGGGCCCAACTGATGTAAACGAGAATTCAACCCAAATATTTGGATGCGAGATTGACCCACAATTCATGTAGAAGATTCAGCCCAACTGTTGTGAATTAGAAGTCGGCCCAACAACTGTAGATGGGAATTCTGCCCATTATGTAAATGTGTTTTATTTTAGCAATAGATCATGACATGTATAGGATTCAGTCTTTTATATTTTATATTTCAGACTTCTGTAAATTTAATACGAACGTTACTAATGAAATGTACATTCTCGTACTTGCATTGCATTTTTCACAAAAAAATGTAAGTTATGTTCATTATGTCTTATATCCTTAGGACGTTTACGCACCATCTTTGGTAAGCATGAATCAAACAAATCATTGCCCTCACATTAAGGTCATACAATCCCTATGGTCGAAAAATACCCGAATTTGAAAAGCCATGACAAAAGGGAATCAGAAATACATGGACAAGAAGATTGACGAGATTCACGAGCTCGCAAGTTACAAAGTCAACTGGGTTCTCCTTGATGCCTTGTCTGATTATGGAATGTGGAAAACGCCTCTGCGTGATCAAAAACGAAATAAATTCACAAGTTCCATTCGGCACCTGCAAATTCGTTTTTCAACCTGAAGGAGATAATTAGGGATAGACCCGAACAACCATTGTGATTCTAGCAATGTGGGGGCACCTTGGAGAAATGGGGAGGCAACATAGCTAAGTTGAATGACACCCTTGAATAATTTAAACGAAGAACGAGGCGAATAAAAATATTTTCAAAATGCATGTCCTCGACGTTCCTTTGAACCAAGGAACAAACAATAAATGCATTCAACGAGCTGCGACGTCGTGTGAAACGTCTTAAGAACTAGACTTCGAATGGCCAAATCCTTTTAAAGTATTAAAAAAAAACTTGTGTCATACGTGCAATGAAAGTCTATGAATGGAATGAATGGAACATGCATAATTTTCAAAACTCATCATGCATGATCAATTGTGTATTCCTTATTCTTACTATTGTATTTTGAATTTAGGTTTCCAGGAGCTCATGCGACATTCGACGACTCCAACACCTCAAGACCACAAAGGAAACCTTGATTCAAATTTGTATGTGGACACCCTTGCCGAATATGACTTTATACATTACGGAGAAGGATCTGATGGCCCGGACGACATTGCAATTTGGAACACAAAATCAAGAAGATACTAAATTGTATCAATTCCTGAATGTAGTGAGTGAGGAGTATGATCAGGAAGGAACCAGAGACAAGTAATGAGTACCGTAATAAGGAGGTACACCAAGATTCCCAACACCAAAATTGGGGTTCGGCTACTATGTTGCACCTCACTCAAAGGAAGTGACAATCAGAGTTAAACTGACCCACGCCACTAGGCCACAATCGGTCACCGGAAGAGGGAATGCTATTTTTTGGAGACTAAAAGAGATGATAAAAATGCCTCTCTCTCGTTTGATCGAGCTGAAGCAGAGACGATTTAAATAGAGCTGCAGAGACGTCATTGTTGACGCAGGGGAGACGTCATCGAGACAACATTGTTGACGCAGGGGAGACGCAATTGTTGACACGGGACAGACGTTGTTTTTGACTCATGCATAAGAGTCGCCATTGTTGACGTGGGCAAGACATCGTTTTGACTCCTGCAGGGGAGACACCATTTTTGATGCGTGGAAGACGCCTTTGTTGTCAGCAGGGGAGACATCGTTGTCGATACAAGGATACACCATTGTTGACAAAAACATCTAGCGGTGGCGGCGGCGATCGGAAGGGCACGAGATGTAGCCACTACGGGAAGCTTCGTCACAACAAGGCAGAGTGCTTTCAACTGATCGAATTCCCCGAAGGGTGGAAGAACCTATGGAGGGACAACAACACGACGCCAATAACGTCGTTGCCACTACGACGAAAGCTCTGAAGAAGATAAGCATGCCAACGATCATCTAGTGTTCTTATTTGCTTCCTTGCATGCAAAAAAATTGGCAACGCTCGCAAGTAAAATCTCTTCGGAAAAAAAATGCCAGTGAAGATCAAAATCAAAGAGATTTTACAATCAAAGAATCATACAGTCAGTCGTGGTTCACTGATATAACATATGTTTGGAGTACGGAGAGTTCTCTTAGAACACCACAATAAAATGATCGAAAGGTCATGCGAGGGATGACTTACAATTATTTTTCCAGTGACCCGACTTTGTGCAAATGATCTTTCGATGATCCACTTCGGAGATGCATCAATGTCAAAGAAGTTGAACATCTAATGAAAGAAATTCACGAAGGTTGTTGCGGTCCACACATGAGCATGCGAGGCTAGGATATTTTTGGTCCACCATGACGTTTGATTGTGTAAAACACGTCCAACATTGTCACCTATGTCAAATGTACGTGGAACAAATCCACGCGCCACCGCACGAGCTCTATCTCATGACTTCTCCATGGCCTTTCTCAATGTGGGGCATCGATGTAATCAACATGATCTCCCTAAAGGTGCCCAATGGTGGCATTCGATTAATTCACCAAGTGGGTAGAAGTTATCACCCTGGTGTCAGCAATGACAAATGCCATTAAATGTTTCATTAGACAGGACATAATCATGGGGTGTTGAAGTCAATCATCACCGACAATGCCAAAAATCTGAATAATAAGTTGATCGATGGGTTGTGTAACAAATTTAAGATCAATCATAAAACTGGCAATCCCATTATACTTTATTTACGAGACTAGAGTCGTGTTGCCAATTGAAGTAGAATTCTTGTTCGCTAGGATCCTCGCCAAGGCAGAGATGGACGAGTCAGAATGGGCGAGATGCAAATACAAGAAATTGAACCTCATGATGAAAGGTAGTTCATCGCGATGTGCCACGACCAATTATATCAGCAACACATGACTCGTGCATTTAACAGGAAGATGCGCCTGAGAGAATTGCAAGCGGGTAATCTAATTCTAAAAAAACTCATTCAAGTCAATCCAGACTCTTGGGGCAAGTTTGTGCCTAAAATATGAAAAGACTTATGTCGCCAAAAAGACTTTCAGCAGAGGAGCCATGATCGTCACCGATGTGGACGAACAAGAATTCCACAGTCCAATCAATATGGGCGCAAACAAAAAATCCTTAAAGAGCTCATAACCAAAAAGTGAGCCTTCAAAAGTAAGAAAACAAATACCGCTAAATCGAAAATCCGAAACGGCGGTTTAGGCAAAATTTAGGGAAAATGTACATGATTAAAAATCCCTAGAAAGGGAGATCATGACAAAATAAGAGGAATCAAAGCCCTGCTAGCTTGAAAACCCGAAAAGGCGACCTAAGCAAAAATTAAGGGAATCGAGAGGTGCGGTAAAAAAATACTGTAGCAAAAGGATAGAAAATCAAAAGTGAAAAATAAAAGCAATCCTTCAAATCAATCCAATCCAAACTCTCGGGTCAAGGACCTTATCTCGTTAAAGAGATGTTCAGCGGAGGAGACATGATTATCACTGACATGGACAACAAAGAACTCCCTAGTCCAATCAATATGGACGCGGTAAAAAAACAACTAAAAGAGCTCGTCACCAGAAAGCGAAATTCCAAAAAATAAGAGAAAATTCCCGCTAAATCGAAAACCCGAAAGGGCGATTTAGGAAAAATTTAGGGAAAAGTGACATGATTAAAAATCCCTAAAATGGGCGATCATGGCAAAAGGAAAGGAACCAAATCTCTATTAGGTTGAAACCCAAAAGGGCTACCTAGGCAAACAAATTAAGGGAACCGAGAGGTGCGGTAAAAAAATAAAATATATCGTAGCAAAAGGAAAGAAAATCGAGAGATAAAAAAATGCTCAAAAGTGGACGACGGTGTTTCCCATGGTAGCAATAAAAAGAAGTAGTAATCGGTATTAATTTGAATTGCCTCGAAAACATGCATGGATACACCTTGTGAACATAGCATGAATGACTTTAAAGAACTCCATCAAGAAGAGCTGCATAGTCGATTAATGAGAAAACAAGTCGAGAAGTCCACGCAAGCAGTCGAACACCTCAGAAAGGGTTTTTACGTCCAAAGTGAATTACAAGATGATGAATGAAGTATTTAGGTGTTCAACCTCCGCAAGTCATCCTCGACGACCAGAACATGTAAATGTCCAGCTTCTGAGAGTCACAAGCCGACGAGCGGAGTCTTTATGTGCTCAACCTCCTCAAATCATCATCAATGATGCTTCATGCCAAAAAAATCCTCAACCACCAGCTCATTTATTAAAAAAATCATCAACGACCTGGACCTGTAGTTATCCAACTTCTAGGAGTCACAAGCCGACAAGCGGAGCATTTAGGTGTTCAACCTACGCAAGTCATCCCCAACAAGTCTCAAGCCGACGAGTGAAGTCTTTAGGTATTCAGCCTCTGCAAGTCATCCTCGACGACTAGTACCTGTGGTTATCTAGCTTTTAGGAGTCACAAGCCAACAAGCGGAGCCTTTAGTTGTTCATACTCCGTAAGTCATTCTCGACGACCAGGATCGATAGTTATCCAACTTCTAGAAGTCACAAGCCAAAGAGCGGAGCCTTTAGGTGTTCAGCCTCCGCAAGTTATCCTCGATGACCAGGACCTGTAGTTATCCAACTTCTAGGAATTACAAGCCAACGAGCGGAGCCTTTAGGTGTTCAGCCTCCGCAAGTCATCCCCAACGAGTCACAAGTCGATGAGCAGAGCCTTTAGGTGTTCAACCTCCGTAACTCATGCTCGACGACCAGGACCTGTAGTTATACAGCTTCTAGGAGTCACAAGCCGATGAACATGGCCTTGAGGTGCTCAACCCCCGACAAGTCATCCTCAGCGATGCTTTTGACCAAAATATCCTCAACCTCCAGCTCGCTGATGTAAAAAAAAAAATCATCGACAACCAATACCTATAGATGTCCAGATTCTGGGAGTCACAAGCTGATGAGCATTTACGCGGTTAGTCTCCGCAAATCATCGTCAATTATCGGGACTTGTAGATGTCCAATTTCCGAAAGTTGCACGATATTATTTGTCTACTATGTAAATAATGAATCGAGAGGAGCCAAAATCAGTCATTTGTCTTTGAACACACACTCATGAGATCACTTCCATGAGTGCGTGTTCAAAGATGGGCAAGTGTAAACATATGATTTTGGTTTGGGGTCAAAATACTGTACACGAGGAATCGAGCCGAGAAAAATCAAGATAGAAAAATATAAAAATAAAATTGTGTGTGTATATATATATAATTAAGGCTGAACATGTTTATGTAACCGCCGCATGTAAATTGACACAAATATCATTTAATAATCTAATTAGTTTACACTTATCATGACTATTTTGGTCATTTAAATATTTTCTAAAAAATGTTATAAAAAAATATTTCTACGGAGACTTGAACCTATGACCGTATAAGTGAAGACATACGTATTAACCAGCTACACGATTATCACTATCTCTTTCTTTTTTCTCATGCACCATTTTTTATATATATCGCTAACAAATGAAATTATATTTTCACTTTATTGAACATTAAGAGAACATTGAATATAAAGACTTAAATCACTTATAAAAGTTATAATATCATCGACAAGTGAGAAAATTTAGATTGAATTAATATTTCAAATATGCATTATCTATTATTTGAAATTTAAAATGTACAATATAATCAAATTTAAAATTTAAAATGTACAATATAATCAAGTGTGAAATTTAAATTCGAGTAGAAGAAGAAAAACTATTTATTATTTATCCAATTTTTTAAAAATTATTTAATTTAATTTAATTACTATATCTGTTATTTTATATAACTTTACAATTTTAAATAATAATGATAATTGTATATTATGTTCTCAAGTCGTCATATTTTTCTTTTGGTAATTATGACTTTTTAATATTTGTACAATTAATTATATATATGTTTTTCTTCAAAACATTCTCTCTTCTTTCCAAGAAGTTTAAAAAAAAATGAATTGTGAGCATTGTCATTATAAAAATACATTTCATCTATAAATTAAAATAGAATTATAATCGATCAAAATTTAGTATATGTATACGTTGAATATACATAATCTATCGCGTGAAAAAATAAATACAAAAACAAAATCAAATTTGAAAGGAGATATTTGATTAATGTATATATTTTTTATATTGATAATTATAAATTATGTAGTATTTTCAAATAATGATATTATAAAAATTATTAAAAGATTATACTTTTTTTAATACTATTAATATTAATGCATAAATGATTCCAGCTGCCCAAGTTTGTCAATATGTTATTACTCCAAACTAATATTATCCAAAATTTAGGTATTACATGTCGAGAAAAAAGTAACATAAATATTTTACTACAAAATTAAAATAACTCTGATGATGTGTTGAAATAATATTTTACGAATTACTAAAATATAAAAATCAATATTAATTTTCAGTGGTTATTATTTATTATATTTACAAAATATTTTTGGGATTGGTTAAATTTAGATTCTATGAGTATTTCTTTACTTAACTCTACATTTCAAATATATCTAAAATTAACATATGAATTTACCTAAATCTCAACCCTACTTTATGAACTCATGAAATATTAAAGTAAAATAACTATGAAAATATCAAAATAAGGAAAAAGTTAATCAAATATATCTAATTTTATTTTTTGGCTCAATTTTTCTGGTAATTTCTTGATGTTGTCATAGTAGATTTTTGATGTTCGTCGTTTCATAGACATGGTAGTGAGTTTGTTCTTTGATCTTAAGAGTATATTAAATGTATTCACTGACATGTTCGAACTTATGAGACAGTTGGTTAAGGCGTGCGTCTTAAATTAAAGATACTGACAGCGCCCAGGTTCAAATCCCGAGGATGTCGACAGTATAATAACCAAAGAAAGGTTGGATGTCAGCAGTATAATACTCAAAGAAAGGTCGGATGTTGAAAAAAATTGGATGTCAGGTGTATAATACTCAAACAAAGGTCGGATGTCGGGAGTATAATACTCAATAAAAGGTCAGATGTCAGAAGTATAATACTCAAAGAAAGGTCGGATGTTAGAAGTATAATACTAAAGAGGCTCCCCCGGTTGCTCGAATAATTTTTTAAAAATATTTACAACAAAAATAATTTTATTTAATTATATTAGGTAATTGAACTTTAGTTTTACAATTCAAATAATATTTTTAATCAAGTGTTTAGAGTAAAATTGGAATAAACTCAACGATGTACCTTCATAATATGTAGATATGTATTGCGTATATATATAGATATATCTAATTAACTACTAAACTATACTGAAATTTTTGTAATCCACTTAAGTGTATTTCCCTAATGATTATACTAGACCCCGGCTCGCGCTACGCGCGTGCACGTTGTCGTTGTTGGTCGTGCATGAAGTCTTACGAGAACATGATTAACCCGACTCCTAGGATAAAGAATTGATCACTTCATAAAAATATTATTAATGTAAAACTAAACTTAATTTGCATAATAAAATGAAATAATAAAAATTAAAAACTCTTAAATATTTTTAAAAAATTGCTCGAGCGACCGGGATTCCTTTTGATAGTGTTATATGCTCCCGGTCGCTCGAGCAATTTTTTAAAAATATTTAAGAGTTTTTAATTTTTATTATTTCATTATCTTATGCAAATTAAGTTTAGTTTTACATTAATAATATTTTTATGAAGTGATCAATTCTTGTATTATCCTAGGAGTCGGGTTGATCATGTTCTCGTAAGACTTCATGCACGACCAACGACGACAACGTGCACGCGCGTAGCGCGAGCCGGGGTCTAGTATATATAACATATGAATTTCATTTCAAAGTGATGTAATATATATAAATAAAGAAGAAAAGGAGACATTTTTCTTTCACATGTCACCATTCTTCACGCATGCCACTTTCACCACATGTTTGCACATCCACTATGCTCATGTTTTCTCACGCCACTTTCATCATGGATTGTCCATCCACTTGAAAAAGAAACCTCTATAAAGAAAGAGGCTTTGGAGGAGGGAGGGGGCAAAGGAAAAAATAAAAGGGAGAAATAGAGGAGAGGGTTGAGGGGAGGTTTTGGGTGAAGTAATGTCGAAGGCTTTAGCAAAAGGAGGCGAGGGAGAATGAGAAAAGAGAAAAAAAAATGAGAGTGAGTGAAATTCGTATATTGTGTTTGTATTTCCTAATATTAATGAAATTCATATAAAAAGTTTTTATATGCATATATTATATATTTATGTATAATATACATGATACTATATATATATATACATATATTATGTATATGTAATATGTGATACTATATGTATATGTGATACTATCTATATATATATTTAAAATAAAAAATATTTTCAAAACTGACTTTGGTCATTCCTGAACTTTGATGAAAGTTACAACTCGATCATTGGACTCTCGAGTCATTCTGGTTCTTTATCGAGTCTTATTAACCAAACTAGAAAAGTTTTGGGGCATTTATGCAATTTTAAAACATCTTTTCAATACTGCACGAAATTTCAAATAATTGTGTTTTGGTCCCTAAATGTTTTTGGACATCTTTTGACTTCTCAAAGTGTTACAAATTGGTTCAACGTACTTAATATCTTCAAAATCATTCATGCATGTTTGACACATTTAGAATGACTCCAAAGTTAAACCACTTTTTTCGAGCACGATTAACTTTATTCTCTCTTGTTTATTTATTTTTTTAAATTAACTCAAATTAAAAAAAATGTTTGTACATGGTTTGTTTAATTTAAAAACATGCATGTAATCTTTTTGGTCAAGCATGGTCAAAACAGGCGAATCATACAATTCAGGTAAATCGGTTAAAAATAATTTCAAAAGCAAACTAAAGTACCGAAATGACGGATTATGGGATCATGATCCCTTAAGACGTAATCAAATCCCCGAACTCAATTGTCTATACGTAGACCTTTCCGAACCCTAGGTGTTAACATCGTGTACCCTATGCAAATTTTGGTATTCTAATTAGCCTCAGTGGCAACTCTTTCATTTTTTCGATCTGATAGATGACCCCGCTCGATCGGACCCGTCAATCGCCAAAACCCGACATTTCGAGCTAAACACAAATTTGTTTCTCCAAAAAATGGGTCGGGAAAAGTCTGATCCGACGTCCGACAACTCCTATGGAAACAAATTTAAAACTGACTAGCACTGAATATGATATGCACTTGAAATTGAATAATGATGACAAATCTCTAACTGATGTGAGTCAATACAGGAGATTAATAGGAAATTTATTATACCTAACCATTACCAGGCCAAATATATATTTCACAGTGCAGAATTTGAGTCAGTATATGCAGGATCCCAAAAACTTCCCACCTAGAAGTTGCGCGAAGGATAGTCAGGTATGTGAAAAAAGAACCAGGTAAAGGTATTTTGCTTTGCTCTAAATCTAATCCTAGGTTCACCAATTTTGCTTTTGCTTTGGACGGAACACCTTTAATGGGCTCGCCATTAGTAGGAGCGCCTTTGGATGACTCACCAATTGTCGGCGCGCCATGAGATGACTCACCTTTGGTTGGAACACCCTTAATGGGCTCGCCATCGGTCAGAGCGACTTTGGACGGCTCGCCAATAGTTGGCGCACCATGAGATGCGTCATTGGCGCGCCTTTGGTTGGAGTGTCATTGGACGACACACAAATAGTCGGCACGCCATGAGATGAGGCCTTCGTTTGAAGCGCATATAGACGACTCGCAATTTGTCGGAGCACCTTAGGTCGGCACGCCTTTAGTTGGAGTGTCATTAGACGACTCGCAAATAGTCGACGCGCCATGAGGTGTCTCGCCTTTGGTTGGAGCGCCATTGGCTCGTGAGTGCGCGACCTACTTAAGTCAATCTCTCATCGCTCATTCGCAGGTTCATACTTGGCAGTTTACATGACGATAACCTTTGAAGATATAATAATGTCATCTGATAACAATTAGCACGAAATTTCTCCTGATCGAACTGAATAACACATGAACTCAGATATACGAACCGAAAACGACAATCAACACGTAAAAAAAGATCAAACATGACGATCGAAAATATTCTGACAAATGTCAATACTATCGTCGGGGGATAAGAATAAAAACAACTATATATGAGATTCTCATGTTTTAGATTCTCTTCTTCTTAAATTTTGATAGGGAGAAAAATCTCTTATTTGTAAGGTGAAAATCTTGACTATGTGGAAATACTCAATGTGGTTTAACTTTCATTAACCTTTTAATGTTTTGTGCAAGTTTTTGCCTAATTATAAAATAGCTCAAACTTACAAAACTTTCACAATTTAACGATTTTCCCAACAATGCTCACATGAATGAAAATTGATTGATTACTTAATGTAGCTTTAGACTCAAAATTTGAGTTTAATGGTTGACAACTCCTTATGATAGGTAACGTTACCCTTTAAACCTTCCATTGTGATGTTAGTCAATAAAAAACTAATCCTTGAACTATCTCTTGTTGGTATTAACAATAATATAAGTCATACAATTATTTTCCTAGTATTGTCGAATTCTCACATTAATATTCGTTCTGCTCATGAACATTGTTTGATTCTAACCGCGTCTCTAAGAAGTGCATGCTCAGTAATTCCTTTCAAAACAACCTCATCATTTAAATGGACTTAGATATAAACTTTTCCACAACGATCTAACTCACTGCTGTGATTAAGTTATCACTTTTAAAAAGTTAACCATTAGACAAAATAATAAATCTAAAATATGTTTTTTTTTTCGATAACTCAAAATTAGGCTTAAAAATATGCACATAGTATACAATTTTTGATTTATTTTTGGCCAATTATACAAGTTTTGATAATAATGTAGTATTTAACCCTTTATATAATTAAATGTAAAAAAAATAAACATGCCGAAATTGTGTAGATCACAAATTTTAAACTCGAAAAATAATCTAAAATTTATTGATAAGAAAAAACAAAAACTGGAGACTATATTGGGCTTCTAGCGTGAGCAAATACGGGTCTCTCGGCCCATTGTACTCGAGATTTTGCATGTGAAGTGGGAGTATTTCCGTAATTACCACGAATTCCACTCCGCCTCCTACGGAAACCCTAATACTCCCTTTCCCTATATATATTGTCTTCCACCTTCGCAGAGCTAAGCAATGTTTCCATCCAAGCGATCTTCTCTCTCTTTTTGTCTGTGAGTGTTTTACAACGTTGGATTGAAAGGAAGCAAAGACTGTGTATCGGCTTCGTGCGATTTAGATCGATGCGCTTTGCCGAAAGGTGATCTCTGCAAAATCATAATCCACAGGGGAAGGTGGGCAGTTGACATTCAACTGTATTGAATCGATCAACAATCATCTTCCCTACATGTATTACCATCACGATCCTTCTATTTTCTGCTCATCTCTTCAGAATGTATAAAATCTTTTTACTGTCCATTTCAATTGCGGTCTGCGGATGACTGAAGAGGAACGAGCTTGGGACCTAATTTCATCAAATAATCAAAGTTCATTTTGTATTTTGTGCTGTGTGCAGCACCACATATAAACATGTCGTTATGGATTTTTAATCAATTTTCAAGTAAGGTTTTAAGATATCTAAACCTGAAAAATACTCTCAAATATTTATTAATCATAATTTTAAAAAAATAGATTTTTTTTTGGTCAAATAAATCGCTTTACTAAATCGTCGTTACACGATGTCACGGATGTCCCGAGTTACAATCATTAACTAGTAATCGAACTAATGTTAATGGTAATTTTTCGATTCAATTATTTAGACACACTCTCATTCTTGCTTGTTTAACTATTCAGTTTGCACTTTCGTTTGATGTCCTCGGAATCACCCTTCATTGTATGCTGTCAATTCGTCTCGCAAGTGCTCCAATGTTCTGTAATGTGGTTTCTAATGTCCAATGCATCGATTATGCTCCATTTATCTGTTTGTGAACCGTTTGCGAGTCCGTTTCCATGATAATGTCTTTCCATCTCCGTTTGGTTGCGAGCCTTATGCCTTCATGTATTGCCCTAGCTTCCATGATGTCAATGTCATTGCTCCACTCTCTACTGTTCATACCTCCTATCACTTTGTCTTCGCTATCCCTTGCTATGACTACTATGCCAACTCTCTTTGTGTGCTTACACCACGATACATCGCAATTGATCTTGATGATATTCTCGGTTGGTGCACTCCATGTTTCGGCCGATCTTCCTTGGCGTGCGGGTACCGTGTATTCGTTTGTCATTTGCTGGGTGAAAGCTTGCTTAATCTCAATGATGACCTCCGTTGGGTTCGACCTCTTGTTCTCGAAGGCGGCCTTGCATCGTGTTTTCCATATATGCCAACATATGATGAGAGTTTTCCCCCACCTATGCTTGCGATTCACTCCTTGGCTCTCCTGTTCGTTGCATCTCGTCTCAAGCCATGTCGATACATCCGGGGTGTTTGTTTGGTCGGTGTGAACTCCAAGTAGGCCGATCCACACCGGTTCCGTCCATGTGCATCCTAGGATCATATGTTCCATTGTCCCCTCCTCCCCACAAATTGGGCATGTCAGGCTTACATTCATCCTTCTCTGAACCATATTTGACATCACGGCTAGAGAGTTTGTGGCTAGTCTCCATATGAAATTCTTTACCTTGAAGAGTACTTTCGATGCCCATACATTCTTCCATAGGTCGGTCCTATCTTGTGTCCCCCCTGTTTGGTTCGGTTCCTCCTGCAACTTGTGTTAGACCGAGCGTACTTGGGTCGTTCCATCCTTAGTGTGAAGCCAAATAAGTCGGTCATTTCCTCCTTCCGTCGGTAGGGGCATGTGCAGTATGTGCTCGGCATCTCCATGGTTGACTATGCTCCTCACCATCGGTTCATTCCATCTCCCCCGGTTGATATCAGGTGGCTAACCCTAAGTTCACTTCCATGTTCAACTGTGTGTTCGGTGCCGGCATACCATCCCTCCTTTGTGTGTATCCACGGGTCCTCAAACACGCGTATGTCTTCTCCCGAACCGATCAGCCATATTCCCTCCTTCTTCATAATGTCTCGTCCGTGTGTTAGGTTACTCCACCCCAAGATGACCTTCCTCCTCGTTTTGCCTCCATGAAGGACGATCGGGGATAGTACATTCCCTTTAGTACTTGGGCACAAAGTGAGTTCGGTTCCTCTAAGATTCGGGTTGCCATCTTCGTGATCAAGGCCGAGTTGAAACTCTCCAATTCCCGGAATCCGAGCCCCTACTTGTTTTGCTCTCGTGAGGACGTCCCATATTCTCTAGTGTGTTCGTTTCCCGTCCACAGTTTGCCCCCACCAAAAGTCGGCAATGAGTGTGTTTATCTCCGCGCACCATGTTTTTCGTAGGCGGAACACACTCATTACATATGTGGGGATCACCGTTATAATCGTTTTAATAAGAACTTCTTTCCCCGCCTGATTAAGTGTTTTCGGCCTCCACCCCTCTAGTTTCTCCTTGATCTTTGTTTTGAGTGACCCTGGTGCCTCCTTCTTTGATCGCCCCATATCGAGGGCAACCCCAAGTATTTCCCCGGGTCTCTCGTGCTTTGTATGTTTAGCACTGTCTCAACATCCCGTCTATCCTCTCGCTTCGCCCCTTTGTTGAAATAAAAGGTCGACTTGTCAATGTTGATCTGCTGTCCTGAGGCTCGGTAATATGACTCCAGAATCTCTCTTAGGTTTGTGGCATTCTCTTTTGTACCTCCAATAAAGAACATGGAGTCATCTGCAAAAAATAGGTGATGGAGTTCCGGGCATTGTTTTTTCATCATGATTCCCTGATTTTCCTATTCCTTGGCCGCCCCACCTATTCTCCTTGATAGTACATCAACTAGTAATATGAATAGGTAGGGAGACAACAAATCACCTTGTCGAATTCCTCGTGTAGGTTTGATTGTTTCGGATCGGTCACCATTGACCACCACTTGGTATGTGGTCGTCGATATGCATTCTTAGATCCATCCAAGCCATTGGTCCGCAAAACCCTTTTCCCTTAGTGTATCCATGAGAAAATCCCACTTTACTCTGTCATATGCCTTCTGCATGTCTATCTTTAGTGCACACTCCGACCTGTTATCCTTTGAGTCATGTGTAGGTGATGGAACACTTCATGCGCCACAATGATGTTATCCTGTATGTGTCTACCTGATACAAATGCACTCTGAAATGGAGTGATAAGATCTGCTAGATACACCTTTAAACGATTCACCAACACTTTGAATATGATTTTGTACAAGAAGTTACAACAACTAATAGGCCTGAAATCAGTTGGTTGTACGGGGTTGGGCACTTTGGGAATAGGGACAATATCAGTATTTTTTTGGGTGTTTAGGAGAGTACCTGTTCTGAATAAAGTCTTGACCGCTGTGATGACATCCGCTCCCACGATATTCCAGTTTCGTTGATAGAAGAGCCCCGAGAAACCATCCGACCCAGGAGCTCGCGATCCGCCCAACTGGTATGTGGCATTTCTAATTTCAGTATCGGCCACCTCCCGTGTCAAGTCCTCATTCATTTAGGTCGTGATCTGATTTGGGATCCAGCGAATGAATTCATCCCCCCGCTCTGTCTCCTCCGATGTGAACATGACCCCGAAATACTCCCGTAACACCTCAGCTATTCTCCTCTCTTGTGTTATCCAATTCCCGTTTGGACTCCTTAGTCGACATATTTGGTTTCTCCTCCTCCGGGCTATCGCTCTTTGGTGGAAGAAAATATTGTGTTTCGGTCCCCCTCCTTTAACCATTTCACCCTCGATCTTTGTCTCCAATATGTCTCTTCCCGGGTCCATAGATCTTGGATTTACCTTTTGATCCTTTTTTCCTCCCGAACCGCTTCTTGATCCATGTGGTCTTTCATGTGGTTTCTTAGTTCCTCTTTTGCTTTTGTTATCTCCTTTAGATTGTTGCCAAAGTTACTTCAGCTCCAATTAGTTAGGAGTTTTCGACATTTTTGGAGCTTTATTCGGATACCATGCAAATCCCTCCTCGATGTTGGTGTTTCCCATGCCTCCCGGATTACCTCCTTGCACGTTGGGTTTTCGAGCCACATAGCCTCGAATTTGAATCTTCTAGCATGTCTTCTTTTCGGCCTCTCGAATTGGACCATCATAGGTGTATGGTCCGACCCAAGTGCGAGCTCATTTATGCACCTCCCTTGGTGGTACCTTGCAGCCCACGATGAGTTTATGAGTATTCGGTCTAGTCTCTCGCTTACTCGTTGTGCGCCGCTCCGATTATTGCACCACGTGTATGGGTTCCCATTTGCCCCCAAGTCTTCCAAATGTAACTCCTCAATTAGTTTATTGAACTCATCCATGGGTTTTGATGACTTCCTTCTTCCTCCCTCCTTCTCATGGTGATGACAAATGACATTGAAATCCCCTAAGACCATCCATCTCCCATTTCGGCCTTACCTCATGGTCTTAAAGAGATTCCAATTTTGAGCCCGTTCGGTATCATTCGTGCTCGCGTGTACCCATGTAATGTGCATTGTTCCATCTCGCTTTGTGAGTTTGACCTCACAATCTATGAAGTTTCGGTCTGCATACCGAACCACAACCGTCGTCTCTGCCTTCCACCACAATGTTAGCCCTCCCGATGTTCCGATCGGGCTAACATAGTATTTGTTTTCCATTCCTATTCGTGCTCTTATTCTCTCATAGTAGGTATCCCTATTCTTTGTCTCCATAAGAAAATGATGATTGGGTGATACCTTTTGTTGAGGTCTTTTAGGTGTTGAATTGTCAAGAAAGACCCCAACCCTTGACAATTCCATGACATTGTACTCATTGATCTCGTGTGGCTATTTCGGGACAGCCACCAGAACCCTTTTTCAGATCAATCATTTCTTCCATTCCGTTGTTACTTTCCTTTGTAATCCCCGCCTTTTTCCTCTAGGCAGGGGTTGGTCAGTGTGTTTTCTTCCTCGGGCTGAACCTCACGGTAGATACCATTTGACCCCTCCATTATAGGTTCCACCTGTTTTTTTGCACGTTTGGAGTACGGTTATTCCTCCATGTACTCCCGTGTGCGTTTCAGTGTCATCTTGTTGAGGTAGGGGCTTAGTCCCGTCGGTTGGGCTCGAGTGGTTGGTGTGGGTGATGTTGGAGATGTGGGTGGTGTGTCGGGCGGGTTCTCAACTATGTAGTTATGGATGAGGGTGGCATCGGCTATGGGGCTTGGGTCTTTATTGTCGGGTAAGTATGTGATTTTGGGGGGATTAGGGTTTTGTGGTGTTGTTGATGTGTGCGGTTCGGTCTTTTGTTGTAGGTGGGGTGGGGTGGGCGAGGGCATGGCATTGGCTTGTGGGGTGGGGTGGTTCAGTTGTGTTTCCTCGGTTCTAAGGAGGATGTGGTCTTGTGGCCATGGTAGGGATTGTGAGGATGGTTTCATGTAAGGGGCGATATAGGTAAGTCGGTTTCTGTCACTCGGTTGAGTTGGCGGTGTTGGGTTGTGGATTGTGATGGCCATGGAGTGATCCATCTCGTCATCCTTTGGGATGGTCAGTTCGGCCCCTCCCGTTGGACCCCGAGTAGGTCCTCCTCAATATCCATTTGTTCGTTTGGGACCATCTCATTGGTATCCTCGCCTTTTGGGTTCTCTGTCAGTGTCTCAGTCAGCATTTGGGGATTGTTTCCCCTCTCCTTGTTTGCTCTTCGTGCCTCGACCATTACATCAAACCATGATTTCCTCATGGTATTCTTCCCCTTTGGGCTGCCCTCTTCCTCCTCCCTTGCATGTTGTCTAACCGAGCTAGTTTTTGGCCGCACACCTACTAGCCACGGTCCATAAGCGGGTTGTGTTGGATCATGCTCCGAAATCTTCACCTCGCCCTTGCAAGCTTGGGTCGTATGCCCGAGCACTCCACATTCGTAGCAATAGTCGGATAGCCTTTCATACTTTATGGATGCCCATCGTACCGAACTATTCGAGTTAGTCCACCAAAATCCTGTCATTAACGGTTCATCAACATTGATCATCACTTGAATACGCATATAACTTCTAGTGATTTTCCCGGCAATTGGCTCTATCTCTAAGCATTGACCTAGCATGTTCCCTATCTTCCGGGCATTGGCATCGCTAAATTTATCCAATCCTAGGTCATGAACTTGGATCCAAATGTTTACCTTATTGAATTCCACATCCTTTGCACTCTTACTCGATTCCCATTACTTGATATTTAGGATGTGTCCATCGATCGCCCACGAGGATAGGCCGAGTATTTGTTCAGTATCCTCATCTCGACCGAAGTCGAACAAGAGAATCCCCGGTTCAGCCTCCGTGACCACGCCGTGGCGAATCTGGCCCAAGCCGATCGGAGGACGCTCTATACCACACTCAATTTGATCGACTTCTGCGATATAAGCTTGCCCACATAGCAAGTCTCCTTCTGTAGTAGCTGGTTGGAGTCGAGCTTGACCGGTTGCCGCCTGGAGCTGCTGCTGTTGCTGGAACTGGATTGCATTGTGGGAGTCGCGTCTTCACAGCAACTAGCAACCACCTACAGAGACAGTTGAATAAGAAATCAGATAGGTTAGGGCTAAATAGGGGAAGGTCGGGACTTGTCGTATTCAGAGAAACAATCGGGGCCGGGAATGATGAGGAAACCGCAGAACACCGAGGGGTTATTTGGTGAGTTGCTGAGGTTGTCGAAGGCTAAGGTTTCCTTTGGCAAACAGCTTCAAATGCATGGCGACGTCAAATTAGGGTTGCTGAGTGGCTTATCTTCCCTTCACCAATTGGCTGGCATGATTCCTCCTTGTTGCAATTGGTCCACGAGATTCCTGACAATTAATGCCAGGCGACAAAACCCAATTACTGGTTTGAAGATTTGAGCTTCACGTGAGGAAACCCTAAGAAATTGGAGGTTCTTGGGGTTTTACTTTGGCACGGAGCGGATGCTGGTAGAAAATAACTGCCTCATCGTTTAAAAAAAATAGATTGACCGATTGATTGATTCATTTCAATTAATTTATTAAATGTTTAAAAATATCATAAAGAAAAAGAAAGAGGTACTGATAGAATCATTTTGGGTTGATCAAATGTGAGTCAGATGCTGGTTCAATAGACAAAAAAGATATAGTATATAATATATAATTTAATATTATATGTAAATTGGTACATATCAGTATCTAATTGAGTTAAACATTTCTGCATAATACAAGGGGATGTAGCTAAATTGTTAGACATTACAAGACTTAATTGGATTGATCATTCGTATGAACACCTTTTAAATCCAGAGAAACTCGAGATTTCTTTTTTGACCAAAGTCCAATAATTAATCTTGAGGCATGCCGAGTTGATCTTCGGACCTCTTGCTTCGAAGCAAAGGTCGTACTGCTGGACCAAATGTCTGTTGGTAAACTCGAGAATTAAGAATGGACAATCCTGATCCAAGTCATATTTTAAGAAAGCCAACACTAGGATGCTCTCATAGAAAGAATTGATTAATATAAACAAATTTTAATATGTATATTGAACTTTAATTTATTGTGTTAAATTATAGTATTTTAATAGTTAAATTAAACTAAAATATTAAATTTTGATTTACAAACTAGTAGAAAATAAAATATGAATATATGAGTAATAATAATTACGGTTATATATATATATATATATTATGATATTAAAAATAGTATTTACATTGGTTATAATTATGATATACAATTAAAAAACATAATATATTTATAAAAAGTTTTTAGGTTGTTTTTGTGAAAATCCTAAACTTACATGTTTTTTTCACGGAATAGAAATGAAATATGTGTGATACATATTCCGTATGAAGTTGTTGTTTTCGCGGAATTGAAATTTTTTGACTTACGAAATTCGACAAAAAATCTCGAATTTTCTAAGTCGGGCGCGCAAGGAATAAGGAATAGGGTACACAATGACAAAACTGCCTTAATTCATTTTCCATATTGACAGGTCTACCCTCATTTATTTTTTCTCCCATTTCCTTTGTTTACTGCTCTTCGTTCTTCACCAAAGCTCCCCAAGAATCGAAGTCGCTTACTTCGTCGGCCGAACTGAGATCCTCACGTGGATTAACTCCACTCTGCAACTCAATCTCTCTACGGTTGAAGATGTGGGAAAACATAATCGTAAAACAAGGAAAAGCAAGTCAAGAAATCATGGAGCACAAAACAAAGAATCATGAAGCACAAAACATGGAGAAGACACAAGGAATCATATTGCACAAAACATAGAGAATACATATTTTCCATTTATTCTTCCTTACACTAAGAATAATGTTTTAAGAATGTAGTCTATGTATTCTAGATGGGTATATAATGAGTTGTAATCCTTCAAATGAATACAATGTGAATATTGGAAATATACTACAAACTTGAGTGTTCAAAGTTCAATAGAAGAGGTACGTATGATCTTCCCACCTTCGAATAGACGCATTTGTTTTCCAATTCTAGATCAATAATCCACCAATTCCACCAGGAATCGTTTTTCTAGGTTCGAACCAAACCAAGAATAGTGATGTTTGTGTTTGATGTTATGTTTAGTTGTTGTTTATGTTGTTCATGCCGTGTTTAGTTGTTGATTCTAGTTAAACTGCGTTTAGTTGTTGATTCTGTTTATGTTGTTGATTATGGTGTTTATGGTTGTTCATGTTGTTTATGCTATTGTTCGCGAAGTTGATCGATTATGAGAATAGGAAGCGACGAGGGTGGGATTCGAGGGCTGCAAGGAAAGATATATTGATGAAGCTTTCTGTGTATATAAGATGAAGAACATAACATCATCTTGTTAGTCATTTATGTTATTTTGTAAGTTTTTTTTATGCAAATATGAGAATTTAGAATGGATATGAAGAAATAATTATCAAGTTCTTTTGTGGATTGTTAGAATCTATGGAGATACAAGGGATTGTCCTTTAAAAATAATTAAATAATTAAAATAAATTGTATTTTTTTAATTATTAGTTAATTATATTTAAGTTTTTAATATTCTTAATTTTTAAAATTAATTAATATAAATTAATTATATTATATAATATACATATAAAAGTAGAAACAAATATGTCATTTTACCACATTCCATTCCATTTTGATATACAATTCCACCAAAGAAACAATGAAATTTCTTATTCCATTCCACAAAAGAAACAAATTCATATTATTATATCATATTCTTTATTTCCTATTTCCTATTATGTATTCTTTATTCTGAATTCTGTAAAAAAAACGCACTGTTAGTTTAATATGTGAATCTACATAAGCTCTAAAATAAGAAAATAAAATTTGTAAATTTGTAATTTTTATTATAGAACTTAATATATGTCATTTATTCAGATCAATGTTTTTTTTTACCAAAGTTAATTGTAAATCTATAAATTTCTAATTCAAAATTTCAAACAGCTTGAGATCACATGAGTCACCTACAAATTTAGTAAACTTAACTACATTAAAATGTTCCGATAATTTGAGATGACCTCATCCAAAGCCACTTGAATTATAGGCAAAGCAAAAGATCACTTGAATTTTAATATGGGGTAGCGATTCAACGTTTTATCCATTAACCAAAGATCTCGAGTTCAAACTCTAGACCACGGTGAAAGTGAGAATTATTCTAGATGCAGAGCAAACCATTGTACAAGTGATAATTATTCTAGATGTGAAACAAACATGATAATTAACAGATAGTATGAGTTAATCTCAACTAAAACCACTTCAATCATAATACAATAAGAGTGGGCAGACAGGACCCTTAAGATTTTGAATATTTTAATGTAATGAGTAAAATATAGTTAATAGTGTTAGTTATTGGAGTCTGATTAATATGTAATGTTAGTTTATGTATTAACCCGTAGGCTGTACTGTACTGTATTTATCCATGTATATGTATTCTGTAACAGTGTATTTTCATCAATATAACAACTAAACCGCGTGGAGGTTAGCCCTAAGGGGTATTACCACGAAAACCTAATTTCCTCTCTTATTTTCCCTCATTTCTCTTCTACAAATCCGATTTCAGTGTCTGTGAGATTGAGAATCGTTCCTAACAACTGGTATCAGAGCTAAGGAGATGCAACACGATTACTAAAGATGGAAAGTTCGAAGTTTGGAATCGAGAAGTTTGATGGATCCGATTTCAGTTTCTAGAAGATGCAGATCGAAGATTGTCTGTACCAGAAAGATCTTTACGAACCCTTGCTCGGGGTGAAGCTGGATTCCATGACAGAGGAGCAGTGGAAGCTGAAATATTGTCAAACCCTAGGGATGATCTGGTTGACCTTGTCGAAGAATGTGGCGTTCAACATCGTCAAGGAGAAGACTACGACCGATCTGTTGAAGGCGTTATCAAATATGTACGAAAAGCCATCGGCGATGAACAAGGTATATTTGATGCATAGATTGTTAAATTTACAGATGTTTGAAAGTGGATATGTTGTTGATCATATAAACAAGTTTAATATGATTGTGATTCAATTGAGTTATGTGGAGATTAACTTCGAAGATGAAATTAAAACCTTGATTTTGATGTCATCTCTGTCTGGGTCTTGGATATTGTTGTTGCTGCAATTAGTAGTTCCTGTGGTTATGAGAAACTGAAATTCGATGAAATCCGAGATGTTGTTCTCAGCGAAAGTATTTGCAAACGAGAAGTGGGAGATTCATCGGGTAGTGCTCTCGGTGTGGACAGAAGGGGTAGAAGCAATTCAAAGGACCAAAATCAACATGGTCGATCAAAATCAAAGAATCGAGAAAAATCTCTTAACAAAGCCAACGTGATTTGTTGGAATTGTGGAGAGAAATGCCACTATCGGACAACCTGTAAGAAACCCAAGAAGAAGCAGAATCAGAAATTAGGAGATGATACTGATTCTGTAAATTCCGCAGAAGACATTGGGGATGCTCTAATCCTTAGTGTGGACAGACCGGTTGAATCCTGAATTTTGGATTCTGTTGCATCCTTTCATTTGTTTCCAAGCAATGATTTGTTTCAAAATTTCAATTTTGGAAAGGTATATCTTGCTGAAAACAAAGCTTTGGAGATTGAAGGAAAGGGGGATGTCTGCATAAAGACCCCATCGGGAAACCAGTGGACATTGGAGGATGTCAGATATATTGCTGGACTCAAGAAGAATCTGATTTCTGTTGGTCAGTTGGATAGCAGAGGCTACATAGCAAAGTTTGGTAAAGGTTCGTGGAAGATTGTAAAGGGTGCTATGATTGTAGCTCGTGGCACGAAATCTGGAACCTTATATACCACCGCAGGGTGTATAAACATGGTTGATGTTGCTGAGAGTGTTTCTGGTTTATGTTTGTGGCATAACAGACTTGGAGACATAAGTGTTAAGGGAATAAAGATGATGGTTGCAAAAGGAGCTTTAGAGGGTCTTAAGTATGTTGATATGGGACTTTGTGAGAGCTGTGTTATGGGCAAACATAAACGAGTCAGCTTCACAAAGACTCCGAGAGAGTATAATAAAGTGCAGTTGGAAATGGTCCACACATATGTCTGGGGACCATCTCCAGTTTCATCACTTGGAGGATCCAGGTTCTATGTCATCTTCATTGATGATTTCAGCAGGAAGGTATGGGTTTACTTCTTGAAGCACAAGTCAGATGTGTTTGCAACATTCAAGAGGTGGAAAGATGAAGTTGAAAATCAAACTGGATTGAGGATCAAAGGTCTGAGATCTGAAAATGGAGAAGAGTATGACAAGTTAGAGTTCAAAGCATTTTGTGCTGCTGAGGGAATCATATTGATAAGGACAGTTCCCGATAAGGCTAGGCATAATGAAATTGCTGGAGGATGAACACAACATTAAATGAGTGTGCGAGGAGCAACAGGGGACCATCAATTCCCTTGGGGTTCAAGATTCCAGAGGAGGTATGGACAAGAAAGGATCTCAAGTACTCACACTTGAGAACTTTCGGTTGCACGACTTATGTTCATATTGATCCAGAAAAGAGAGATAAGCTTGATCCTAAGGTTGTGAAGTGTTACTTCATAGGCTATTGTTCTGACTTGTTTGGTTACAGGTTTTGGGATAATAAGAACAGAAAGATCATGAGACACTGTGATGTGACGTTTGATGAATCTGCCCTATACAAGGGCAGAGAGGATAATGTTCCAGAGACTACGAAGCAAGTGGGAGTTGAGTTTGAGAAGATAGTCAAACAACTCCAGAGACGGTTGGTGAAGAACCCGTAGTGGAACAAATGACACCTGAGCAGGTGTTGAGAAGATCATCCAGAACCATCAGAGCACCAGATAGGTATTCACCTTCATTACATTTAGGGATGAAACCGGACTGGTCGGATCGGGGTTTTTACTATTTTGGTCGGATACCTATATTTTCGGACCGTTTTTTCTTCAAAAATAACTCTAACCAAAAGACTGTATAAGGAAAAATAAACCGTCCATTCAGATTTCGGATTTTCAGACCAAAATTTCGGTTTAAACCGAAAAAGCAAAAAAATACACATTCAAAACCAAAATAAGTATGTAAAATCAAATTATACAACAAAATAATTTGATTTAACAATGTTTACATAGATTTCTACTAAACCGATTAAACAACAAAAATTATTATTAAATAACAAAATTATTATTTGTTTGTAATCATTGATTAATTAATACTAATTAATATAATATATACAATTATATACATATAAACGGTCGAACCGAACTTCACGATCTTTTAGAGTTGTAGACCGTACGGTCTTAAAAACCGTTTCAAACAAAAAGAATCCGACCCTAAACCAAACGGTACATTTGGGGGTCATTTTTCGGTTCGGACCGGTTCAGTTTTCACCAGATTTTTGGACCAAACGTTTTTTGCTTTCACCCCTAATTACATTATATGTTGCTGACTAATGAAGGGGAACTTGAATCTTTTGATGAGGCCCTACAGGTGAAGGATTCAATCAAGTGGGAGCATGCCATGGATGATGAGATGAGCTCACTTGAGAAGAATGACACGTGGTTATTGACTAAATTGCCTGTAGGGAAGAGAGCCTTATTGAATAAGTGGGTGTTAAGGATGAAGGTTGAACTAGATGGGAAAAGACGGTTCAAGTCTCGGTTAGTAATTAAAGGGTATTCACAAAGGAAAGGTATTGATTATGCTGAAATATTTTCTCCTGTTGTGAAATTAACTACTATTAGGATTCTATTGAGTATTGTTGCTTCAGAGAATTTGCATCTTGAGGAAATGGATGTAAAAACAACATTTTTACATGGAGATTTGGATAAGGAGATCTATATGCAGCAACCAGAAGAATTTGTTGTTCCGGGCAAGGAACACATGTTGTGCAAGCTCAACAGGAGCTTGTATGGGGTAAAGCAAGCACTGAGGCAATGGTACAAGAAGTTCGACTCCTTCATGACCAAGAATGGCTTTTTTAGGAGTGAAAAGGATCAGTGTTGTTATTTCAATAAATACACTGATTCTTATGTATTTCTACTCTTGTATGTGGATAATATGTTGATTGCAAGATCCAGTATGAGAGAGATAAACAATGTGAAGGCAAGTCTGTCTTCTGTGTTTGAGATGAAAGACTTGGGTGCAGCGAAACGGATTCTTGGGATGAGAATATTGTGGGATAGATCTGATGGCACCTTAAGTCTATCACAGGAGCAGTACATTGAGAAGGTCGTGGCCCGATTCAGGATGAATGATGCTAAACCGAGAACTACTCCTTTGGCAAATCACATAAAATTGCCAAAGGGGCAGTTACCCAAGCAACTGAAGAACGTGACCAGATGGCACTGGTTCCATATGCTTCAGCAGTTGGGAGTTTCATGTATGGTATGGTATGTACAAAACCTGACATAGCACATGCAGTGGGTGTTTCAGCAGTTAGAAGGTACATGGAAAATCCTGGGAAAGAGCATTGGGAAGTTGTGAAGTGGCTTCTGAGATATCTGAAAGCAAGAGCACATCCCGATACATTTACACCATAGGTGGTACAACAATGAATTGGATGTCCAGACTTTAGAAATGTGTTGCTCTTTCATGTATTGAGGTTGAGTATGTGGCAATAGCTGAAGTTGGGCAAGAGATGATATGACTGACAGATTATTTGGAAGAGTTGGGCAAGAAGCAGAGTGAGAAGATTCTGTATTCAGATAGCCAGAGTGTCATACAGTTGGTGAAGAATCCAGTATATCATTCGAAGACTAAGCATATCAGAAGGTGGTATCATTTCACTTGCAGGGCAGTGGAAGAAGGCGACTTTTGCTTACATAATATAGATGGTGCAAAGAATCCAGCAGACATGTTGACAAAATGTGTCGATATTGGGAAACTGGGGTTGTGCAAAACCTCGGTTAGACTTCTGTAGTTGTGTTACTACAGGTAGTGTGGTGAAGATATTGATGATGATGAGAGAATACATTTTTTGGTGACTGAATCAGTCTCCAAGTAGGAGATTTGTTAGGTATTGGAGTCTGATTAATATATAATGTTAGTTTATGTATTAATGTACGTGTCTTGCGGTTCAACCTACCATCAATACATATTGACCAAACCACGTGGAGGTTACCCTAATTTGGGTGTTACCACGGAAAAACATAGTCTCTCTCTACCTCTCCCCAATCTCTCTAGAATTCTTGTTCTTCATCATATTAGAGTTGTTGTTGTGAATCGATCCTAACAATGAAATGGAAGACTCATTCATGCTGGAAAGTTGTTCAACTCGAAGGACCATGCACGAGTGATTGAATACCTTGCTAACAATAAGAGTGGGCAGACAATACCCTTAAGATTTTGAATATTTTAATTTAATGATTAAAATATAGTTAATAGTGTTAGGTATTGGAGTCTGATTAATATGTAATGTTAGTTTATGTATTAACCCGCAAACTGTACTGTACTGTATTTCTCCATGTATACGTATTCTGTAACAGTGTATTTTCATCAATATAACAACTAAACCGCGTGGAGGTTACCCCTAAAGGGTTTTACCACGAAAACCTAATTTCTTCTATGATTTTCTCTCGTTTCTCTTTTGCAAATCAGATTTCAGTGTGTGTGAGATTGAGAATCGATCCTAACAAATAGGTCTAATTCACCCACAAGTTTGACTCATGTGATTAAGTACATGTAACTCATGTGTTATTAGATACACTTTTATTTTTGTAAATATTATTTTTTGGTACGACGCCGCTCCAGAGATTAACTCCAAAGAACTAGTACGACGTCGCTTTAGAGGGTGTCGCAGGAAAAAGCAGAGCAAAGTGATTATCATCACTTGTCTGACCTAGCAACGATGACTCGTGCTTTTGAATATGTTGAGTGTAATCTAGAATTTGTCAGGTCTTCACATCACGAGGGACGATGATCGACACAAGTTCTCGGGTGAAGGGGTGTGAAGCCCTATCAAGGAGACACTACGGGAGAAGAGTTAAATAACGGCTCAACGGGACGACTCAAATACTATTGAGTCGTGAATAATTTATTTATCTGATTATTGATAGCTCAATCTTGGATGAGCCGTCAATTTAGGGTATAAATATATATATATATATATATATATATATATTTTGCGACTCAAATGTCAGAGCCACGAAATAAAATGAAATTAAATTATTTTTGACGGCTCCGTTTTTGAGTTGTCCTTTTTTAAAAGAATTCATTTTTTCCTTTCGCTATTTTTCACGGCTCAATCAATATTCAACCGTAAAAAAAACGCGACTCAAATGTCAAAACCGTAATTTTTGAAAAAAAATTGATGGCTCCTTTATCTGAGCCGTCCTTTTTTAAAGGAATTAATTTTTTTCCTTTCGCTATATTTCACAGCTCAATCACTATTTAGTCGTTAAAAATAAAATAAAATAAAATAATTCAAAATTTTTCAACTTTCCCGCTTCCAACTTTTCTTCATTTTCATCTTCTAGGCTTGTTCATTTAAACTGGTTCGACTGAACTGGTCTGATTTTAGTTTGGTTCGAACCGGTTCGGTCAAACTAGTATCAAAACCATACTAGTATTTTTAGGCATCAAGTAGACCAGTTCAAAATAGTACCAAAAATTCAGTTCGAAACGACTTGTTTTTTATACTGGTTTATACTTAAATTTAAATCAAACCACTTTAAACATATATAATTTTAAAATCGGTTTGAAGCAAAATCAACTAAACCGATCTGAAATTCAATCGGTTCAGTGTTTTTTCACTCGGTTCAGTGTGTTTTTTAGTTGTTTCAGTATTTTTTCATTCGGTTCAGTGTGTTGGACATGATTTTTAGTCGGTTCAGTTTCGGTTTGAACCGGATTATTTCCGAACCAAAAAGGTTAATAACAAAACCAAACCAAACAGGTTCTGAATCGGTTTGAACCAGACCACTTTTTTTAGAAACAGAAAAAAGTACTATTTTTTTTACAAACCAGACCAGTTCAGTTCTGAACCGGTTCGGGGTCGAACCGGTTCACGAACAAGCCTATCATCTTCACGTGGAATTTTTCATCTTCATCTTCCTTTTCTTCACGTGGACCACCGACGGGGAAGCTCCATGGACACCCATTCCTCCAGTATCTCTACGACTCCATCTTCGTCCTTCTCTACAACCCCGTCTTCGTATTCATCCCTCTCTACGACTCCGACGAGAAGAAGGCGAGAACAGAGCTGGAGCCCGCAACGTCCATCGTCTTCATCCCTCTCTACGACGATAGAGATGGATCCCTCAACGCCCGACGAGAATAAGGTGAAGCTTCGAAGCTGGAGACGAAGGAGGTTGGAAGTGGTCCACGAGAAGGAGCTGGCCGACGAGATCTTCTTGCAAGGTAAGCTTCTACAAGGAGTTGGTCGATGAAATCTTTTTCAAAGGAGTTGGCCGACGAGAAGAAGATGGTTCTTAGGGAGGAAAAGGGTCGACGAAGAAGAAGACCACCAGGACGAAGGCTAGGGACGAACCTCCGACGAGAAGGCTGGGGACAAAACCCGTGAAAAATATTTATAAAAAACTATTTTTATTTTTTACAGCTCAATGTATTGAGTCGTTCTTTTTGCGTCTCTGTCCTCATTGAGTCGTCATAAATATGAAAACACTTAATATGACGACTCATTTTTATTGAGTCATCTAAAATTAACGGCTTAAATAATGAGTCGTTAACTATTCTACTTTCAGTTGTTAATCAAATACTCTCATGTAGTGAGAGTAAGCATAATAAATCCATTTTGCTCTTTGAGCTTCGTGTTTATTACTTCCTCCACTTGACTCATGGTGAACATCGCCTGTGGAGGATGGGCATGTATATTTGTATAGCTCGGTACACTAGGGACATGGCTAGCCGGTGATGTGCGCGCATTAGGATAAGAGAAGTGATAACGTGCGCGCCTAGCAGGAATATCCCTCAAGAGTTGGTAGGAACTCTGTGTTCCTCTCCCATACTCCTAACCCAGAGTGGATGCCCTTAAATATGGTGCCTACTGGTTATCATCCTCCCCTTGAGGTAACCTAGAGCATCTAGTTGTCGACAAATGTTTATTCCCACCCCTAGGCGGAGTAGGATTAAGGGACTGACCTTGAATAGAGTCACCCGAATTCGCTTTGTCGCATGGTGTGCCCATAGCTTGTTGTATCATATCCCACAGACGGTGTCAATGTTGGTTCCTGTGAAATTCCTGTGTCACATGTTGAGATATATTGTGCTTCGAGTCGTCGACTTTTATGCGGGCTTTCTGGAAAGTCGACAACTTCTTGATCTCCTGAGGCGTGCAAGAAGGGAAACACAGGTGTATCCCTTTGTTTCCCCTCTGATGACTAAGTCAATAAGAGGTGGGTGATAATAATGTGGGTAAATATTAGAGAATTGATTACCTTGTACCAAGGTAGGGGAACTTGTATTTATAGTCTATCATTGGTTACTATTTGGGTGAAAATATTTCGCCAAGCGTATCACATACACTTCCAAAACATCGTCCAAAGCGTATTGGATACACTTCACCAAGAGTATAATTGTACACGCTTGATGTCTTTCAAGACTCATAAATGTCTTCTATCACTTCGGTCGGTGCTGTCACTTGTCAGTCATGTCGGTCATATCTTGTAAGGGATAATAAGCGACGCCTTACTAGAAGACAATGCGTGGCTGGTGGTATCAACATATTGATGCATGGTGATACATCAAGGCGACGCCCTAGGATCCATGAGTTATGTCTTTCACTTATCTTATTTTTCGTTTGAGTATGAATTGAACCTATAAATCAATTTATTATAGGTTCAATTTCATTATAAAAAAAATCACTAATGGTAGAATAATTTTGTGATTGTTATTTGTTGCAATCTGAACATTTTAGTTTGTTAGTGGTTATTTATGTAGTTTAGATAGTTTAGAGGTTATTTCGTTATTTTGGATTCTTCTTTGTATTATCTCCCTATTTAGTCTAGGGTTGATGGGGGATGGGGTGCAGATGAATAGAACCCCCCAAGAGATCCCATCAAATCTGGTCTCACGTTTTCAGATATTTGGTTCTCCTATTCTAGGGTTTCTGATTTCCACATGGTATCAGAACCACTGATCGATTCTTAGCCTTGATTCTTCAAGGTCCTCGCGTCTTCTTCATCCCGTTGAAACACATTGGTTCGTTTCATCTTCATTGTTTTACTTCTTGAAGGTTGGGATTCTGGAGTTTTTCATAAAAGTGTAGAGGCTTCGATATATCGTGTTGTCCCATCAATATCTTCTTCATCACTGTGTCTTTCATCTTTTCAAGAATATTTTCATGATTATTGTCAGTTTAGTTGCCCACGATTCCTCGTATCCCGAGGCCTTCTTTGAAATCAGTCGGTTCAAATTTTTTCTTTACCCACGACGTTTCGTATCCCGAGCCCTATTATCTGTTCTCAAGCCCTATTATCTGTCACTCCCCATTTTCCGAGGGATTCTCGGGAAGCTTCTCTCTTGGTGACCATTGTTTAGAAATTCTTCTTGTGCTTCTGTTACCCTCATATTTCTCCTCTGTTGGTCCCTGTGATATCTTTTGATCTTGGGCTGTCTAGAAAACCCCAATATGGACGGTGAGACTGCAGACGTGGTGGCTTAGGACGATACGGTGGAAAATAAAGTTGTAGGTGTCGTAGTGGAGGCAGTCAAACCGTGGGCAGACTTTGAGGTTGAAGTTCATCCTAATCATCATCTATACCTTTATCCCTCAGATAACCCAGGTATGAGCACTATTACTGTCAAACTCACTGGACCTGAGAACTATCCTATGTGGAGTCGGGCTATGATAGTCACCTTGAGAGGTAAAAACAAAATAGGATTTACCAATGGATCCTTTGATAGGAGTCTGATTGATTCTTCTTTGCATGCTCTGTGGGAAAGCTGTAATGGGGTTGTCTTTGGCTGGATTTTAAACTCTATTTCTGGAGATCTTTCGAACAACATTATGTGCTCTACTTCTTCGTTTCTTGTCTGTAAAGATCTAAAGGAAAGGTATGATAAAGTTAATTGTCCCCGACTTTATCAATTACATAGGTAGATTTTCTTGGCCCAACAGGGTCTTGATTCGGTTTCAACTTTTTTCACGAAACTGAAACTTTTATGGTCTAAATATGATGTTGCTAGTGCGTTGGATTCTTGTGATTGTGAGAAGTTTAAGAAGCATATAGTTCATTATGATAACCAAAGGTTATGTCAGTTCTTGATGGGTCTGAATGAGACATTTTCTAGCGTGAGGAGTAATTTGTTGCTTTGGGTTCTTCTACCTAGTCTTAACCAGGCTTATAGTATGGTGATACAAGAAGAAAGTCAGAAGGGGTTAACTGGTGTAGCCTCAGCTAATATTGTATCCTCGTCTGACAATAGGTTTAAGATGAACCCCAATGTTGAATGTGAATTTTGCCATAAAAAATGTCATGTTAAGGACAATTTTTTAAGCTAAGGAATATCAAGAAAGGGAAACTTTCTAATTCTCAGGCTAATGTTGTTTCTGTTATTAGTTCCTCTGACCCTGTCTCTGTTAGCTCCGCTGCGAATTCTATAGGAAATCCAAACTTGCAAGGAGGAGTGAGCTTCACAACTGAGCAGTTTGGTCAATTCCTCTAGTCCATTAATCGTGTTGGTGCCTCATCTGTACAGGCATCACCTGATGTTGGTGCTCACGTGAACATGGCAGGTTTAACTAGCCTTAATTCTCATTACCAAAATGATGATGTATGGATTCTAGATACAGGTGCTACTAATCATATGACTAAGAGATCTGATTGGATTGAGAATTGTAGGTTAGTTAATAAATCTAGAGTTCAGTTGCCTAATGGTATCCATATATTTGTTGATAGCATAGGAGATTATAAATTCATGTCAAACAAGATGGTGAAAGATGTTCTGTTTTTGCCAAAATTTAAGTATAATCTCATATCTGTTTCTAAGTTGACAACTGAATTGAACTGTTCTATTACATTTTACCCCAAAACGGTTGTCCTGCAGGACCTCTCGAGTGGGAGGGTCTTGGGAACTAGTAGTGAAGAATCTGGCCTTTTTGTGTTTAGACCTTTACATCAACCATTGTTTGCGTCTGTTTCTACTGATGTTGTATTACATTTTAAGACTGATTTGATCATGTTATGGCATAGAAGATTTGGTCATGCTTCGTCTCATTCTTTGCAGCATGTAAATGGATTAGATTTTTTCAGGAATAAAAATTATGTTGCTTATAATTGTACTGTTTGTCCTTTAGCAAAACTTACTCGTTTACCATTTCATGTATCTCCATCTAGAGTTGATTCATTGTGTTGAGCTTGTTCATGCCTGGGTGCTAAAAAAAATACTATAGGACCGAATTCCCGATAAGACCGGCCCGACTAGGACCGAGACCGAACGAATGGTTTTTTTTCTTCAAGGTCGGTCTCGGTCTTAGACTTTTTTCCCGAAAGTCCGTTTATGACCGGCCCGACCCGAAGTTACTATAGAAACCCTAAAATTTAAAACATTTCCATAGTCTCTTAAGTCTTAACGCGACCATTCAGTTCAAACTTTACAGAGACAACCTCCTTCAAGGCTCCAACTTGGATATGAAGTGAACGAGTGAACGACATCTCCAAGAACGCAGCTCGTCACAGAGAACGACAGCTCCAAACGAGTGAGCGACAACTCAACAAGCATCAGATGCAGAGCTAATCATCTTTTTTGCTATTTCTATCCATGTACTGTTAGATAGATAGAAGTTGGTGGGTGAAGGGTACAATTCTCAATTTCTAGTGATGGTGGTGGTTGTAGTATAGTATGGTTCAGAAGAGATCTGAGAGTTGAAGACAACCCAGCCCTTGCCGCCGGAGTTCGGGCTGGTTCCGTGGTGGTTGTCTTCATCTGGGCGCCTGAAGAAAAAGGTATGCTTGAGCTTGTTAAATCAACTGGTGCCACCCAACTCTTCTTCAATCACCTCTATGGTTAGTTAGTTAGCTTCTTCTTCATCAGATGAACAAGTAGATAATTTGATGCTTATATACTAGCTGGTCCTGATGATGATTCTTTTGCAACGATTCAGTTGTTTGTATTTACCTTGTGATGATGATGATGCAAGTTTTTTTTTTGGGCAGATTCGGTCCAGGACTGAGACCGGCCTGAGTCAAGAAAGACCGACTCGGTCGGGCTTTTTTGACCGAGGTCGGTCTCGGTCTTGGTCCTCCAGAAGGCAAGACCGAATTTTCGATCTCGGTCTTTCCTTCAGAACCGGACCGGCCCGACCATGATCAGCCCTAGTTCATGCTGATAAAGGCCAACTTATGATGGAAAAAAATACTTTCTTACTCTTGTTGATGATTTTTCGAGAATGACATGGATTTATTTGATTGTGACTATGTCTGATGTGGCTGTGGCTTTTAAGGATTTTATTGCATATATCTACAATCAGTTTAATATAGGAATAAAGAGGATTAGGTTCGATAATGGTGGCGAATTCGTTAGCGGTTATTTGAGTGCTTTGTTTAAGGAAAAAGGGATAATATACCAAAGTAGTTGCCCATATACCCCTCAACATAATAGTAGGGTTGAGAGAAAACACAGACACCTTTTAGAAGTGGCTCGGTCATTGAAATTGCAAGCGTCTATTCCTGATAGATTTTGGGGCGAATGTATTTTAACTACTTGTTATCTCATCAATAGGACCCCATCTTCAATATTGAAAGGAAAATGTCCATTCGAAATCATGTATAACAAAAAACTTAGCATTGCTCATTTAAGAATTTTTTGTTGTCTTTGCTTTGCTAAGCATCTTATTATGCATGATAAATTTGCTTCTAGGGGGATACCTTCTGTTTTCATGGGATATTCGCAAAATCAAAAGGTATATAGACTTTATAACTTGGATACAATTTTTTTTTGTGAGTAGGGATGTGCTATTTTATGAACATGAATTCTCTTTTTCGAGAAGCAAGGACGATAGGCCTGTCCTTATAGAAGAATAGTTTATTCATGATGATATACCATGTTAAATTCCTACTATTCCTATGAAATCTGTAGTAGAACCTGCATGTGATGATGTTTCAAATCATTCGGATACAAGTCATGACAATGATGATGAGATATCTGAGTCATATCAGACGGTACAGGAGCCCACTTATCAGCCTCAGAGGTCTGGAAGGGCCACCAGGCCACCTGTTTGGCACAAGGATTACCAGGTCGAAAGTTCCAACTCTCTACATTCAATTACAAACTGTGTAACATATGAACATCTATCTTCTCCTTTACAAAATTTTATTTCTTGTCTGTCCAGGATTACTGAACCAAACTCTTATGCGGAAGCTGAACAACAACCTGAATGGGTTCAAGCTCTGCAAAATGAGATAGCTGACCTTGAAGAAAATCATACATGGGACTTGGTCCCTCTCCTAACAGGTAAAAGAGTCATAGGATGCAAATGGGTCTATAAGACTAAATTAAATGTTGATGGATCAATTGAAAGATATAAGGCTAGGCTAGTGGCAAAGGGTTTTACACAAACTCATGGAATAGAGTATTTTGAAACTTTTTCCCCTGTTGCTAAAATGAAAACAGTTAGAACTGTTCTTTCCCTAGCCGCTGTCAAGAAATGGCCCTTATATCAGGTAGATGTGCACAATGCCTTTTTACAAAGGGACTTGAATGAAGAAGTCTATATACATGTCCCACCGGGTTTTCGCAATCAGGGGAGAATAATCTATTTCGTCGATTGTGAAAAACCCTCTATGGGCTTAAACAGGCTTCTAGACAGTGGAATATCAAGTTGACTGAAGCTTTAGTTGGTCATGGATACTCTCAGTCTAAACTTGATTATTCACTGTTCATCAAGAAATCTGGTTCGGAAATTGCTGTTTTATTAGTATATGTTGATGATCTGGTGATTACTAACAATAGTATGATTCTTATTAATCAGCTGAAGACTATGCTCATGAAGACATTTAAAATGAAGGACCTTGGTGAAATGAAATATTTTCTTGGTATAGAGATTGCCAGGTCCAATAAAGGTATGATTCTGTGTCAGAGAAAGTATGCCCTGGAATTGATATCTGAATGTGGGCTTTCATGTAGTAAGGCTGTCAGGAATCCTATGGAATCAAATGTTAAGTTTACTAGCAAATCATATGATAAGCATATTGGGATTAATCTTGATGATTTGTTATTAGATAACCCGGATGTTTATAGGAAATTGATAGGCAAACTTCTGTATTTGACTATTACCAGACCTGATATTGATTTTTCTGTTCAATGCCTAAGTCAGTATATGCAAGAACCTAAAAATCTCACTTGGATGCTGCTCTTAGGATTGTTAGATATATTAAAAATGATCCTGGTCTTGGTATATTTCTTGATTCTGCTAGTTTGCCTATCTTGACTGTCTACTGTGATTCAGATTGGGCTAGTTGTGTAGAAAGTATAAAATATGTCACAGGTGATTGTATCAAGTTTGGAAATTCATCGATTTCATGGAAGGTTAAGAAACAAAGTACTGTTTCAAGATCTTCGGTTGAGGCTGAATACAGAAGTATGGGTGCCACTCTTTCGGAGATTATTTGGCTTCGGAGTTTGCTAGTTGAATTGGGAGTGACACAAAAAGAACCAGTAAGTCTATTCTGTGATAGTCAAGCAGCATTACAAATTGCTTCTAATCTGGTATTACATGAGAGAACAAAGCATATAGAGTTCGACTGTCATTTTATTCGTGAAAAGATTCAGCAAGGATTGGTTAGAACACAACATGTGAAGACATTAGAACAACCTGTTGATCTATTCACAAAGGCATTATCAGGACATCAACATGAGCACCTAAAAAGCTTGCTTGGAGTGAAGAACATATTTAAACCCCTCAAATGTTCAAATTGAGGGGGAGTTTTGTGATTGTTATTTGTTGCAATCTGAACATTTTAGTTTGTTAGTGGTTATTTATGTAGTTTAGAGGTCATTTCGTTGTTTTGGATTCTTCTTTATATTATCTCCCTCTTTAGTCTAGGGTTAATAGGGGATGGGGTGCAGATGAATAGAACCCCCCGAGAGATCCCATCAAATCTGGTATCGCGTTTTCAGATATTTGGTTCTCCTATTCTAGGGTTTCTGATTTCCACAAATAATATACCGTAGATAACAACCATATTAATTAAAAATAATATTATTAAATATAAATAACTAAATAATATAAACTTAAATAAAAAAATTAACTATAAATAACAAAATAAGTAATTCATCCCAATTTTGTATATGAGAGAGTATTGGCATATCGATTTTGGTACGTCAAGCGGGTGGCGTAAACCTCTCGAAAAGATCATGCCAACTGACAAGGCTTATTCTACTCCACAGTGAAAACCTAGACTAATTAATTATTTGGCTACCATGTTAAATTAGTCAATAGCTAAACTTAGGCTCTTCTATCTTCTAAGGTTTTATATATTAAATAAAAAGCATATATCTAAACCATACATTTACGCTTAGAGTTCACTTCGATATGGCATAAGAAATATATGTATACTCCATGTAAAAACGTTTGGTTGTGTATACATGTTTTCTTTTAAAAAAACGAAGAAATTGGGGAACTTAAAATTAAGGGTTAATTACATCAACCGTTACTTATGTTGGCACATACGACTGAACCGTTCAAACTTGAGTTCAACCGTTACTTATGTTTCCATATGTGACTGAACAGTTCAGTCACATAACTGTTGTTATTTCTTCCCGTTAACTAGTCTAATGTGCTTGTCACGTGAGCTACTTCTATTATGAACTTTCGAAACTACCCTAAACCTTGTCTACTTATAATCAGCTTGTTCTTAGGTGTTGGAGAAGTTTGAGCGCGAACATTCTGGAGAAGGAAGGAAGAACTCACGAACTCACGGTGTGAAGACAGAAGCCATGAAGTGTGAGGATGAAAGTTGTCCTATGGGTTTTGACAACCGTAGAAATGTCCGATCTCGGTCAATCTCTTCCCATAATCCCTACCACAGAGTTTCGCGTATGAGAATGTGCTACTGTGGGCTTGTGTGCTCCGTCAAATCTGCTGGTACGTGGCAGAATTTCTCTCGCCGTTTTCATGGATGCCCAAATTTTGAGGTAATTTGATAGTGGGTAACCCTAATTGGAAACCCTAATTGGAAACCCTAATTTGTTTTTCCTTATTTTTGAACTTTAAATCGTCAAATCAGAGGTATCTGTTTGTTGTTTCTTCTGTTGTAGTCTGTACAAAACCCCGGATGTGTTTTTTTTATTGGTAAGATCCAGCTATGTGTCCTTACGGTCGGATTGCGGTGATGGAATTTCAACAAAGAGAGAAACATTTGAAAGAACAATTGGATGTTGTGAAAACCTGAGCTCTTGAAAGTCGACCCAATTGGAAGTTAGTTGCAGTGTTGGTAATTGTTGTTGTTGTTTTTGTTCTAAGTTCAATTGCAAAAAATTAGTAGAAGTTAGTTGTATTTTTGTGTGTAACTGAAGTATGAATTGTAACTGAAGGATGAAGAACAATGTGTATTTTACGAAGGTGGTGACTTATGTTTGTGGAGATGTTGTTAAATGAAGTGTTATCTTTTCTGAACTGTTATTAAAAGATGACTTAAGTTTGGACATTTTGTTACCCAACCGTTGCTTGTGTTTCGCAAAATCCAAAATACATCCGAAAACAAAATCCATAATAAACCATAAAAATCCATAATCCATAATACATCCGAAAACATAATTCATCATATAATCCCAAAACACGTTCCGTTAAAATAGACATTCATAACTAGCAAAATATTGAAGTAAAAAATGAACCCGACTCTACTGTGTAGATCGTCAGAATTGCCTCGTTCTCTTTGGAAGGACCGTCTTGAGTGACTGATCCGGAACAATTAACGCTCTTGAGTCTGAAAGGACAGATTATGTTGCTGCGGTATCATCAATTTCTATAACAGTTGGTTGTTCTCTTCTTTTCTTGAGTTTTGCCGGACTGCTTGAGTGGGCCTACATATCATACCAATATCGTATATTACAAACATGCGAACATGACAACAACATGTGAAAGACAGATTGACTAACCCTTTTTGCTAGTGTTTTAACACGCTTCTTTGGTGTCACGGTTGGTTCCTTCGGTTCTGCAGCAATGGGCTCCTTGTGTATAGAGAAACTCGTAATTCATATTCTCCCACGGTATGACAAATGACTTCTCCTCCTCACCTTCGTATGCATGAATTCCCCCATTGTAAATCCACTTTCCACTGTTCCTAATGTATAGCGTATAAAGATAGTATTTGGATGACATTCCTGTAGATAAATGTATGTGTCAACATAGATAACACATTTATCACATAATGCGGAACAAACGTAACCCACAAAGCACAAAATCACACAGCATAAACCCAATTAACATCATATATAAACACCAAAAGCACCGAATCAAACCAAAAACAACATATACAAAGGTAAAAAAAAAAAAAAACTTTCACAATAAAAATAAAAACTTTGTTACCGAATCGACAAGCTACAACACGTACGGAGCATATCAACAGAAAACCCTAACCTACAAGCCGAACTTCAACATCAATCTGCAGCAAATCGCACAATCACACAGAAATATGAACATATTATGCAGCAATTTCATCGTTTTGTACCGCACAGCAACATCAAAGCCCTAATCTTTAAGCGAATCGAACATTAACGCAGATAATAGGATAGACGAACACAAACCGAAGTCGTAGCACACAATGAAATGTGAAAAGACAAAGAAGTTGCAGTTTAATCGAAGCGAAAACAAAAACGTACTTCCAGATGTAGGTTCTGAAACGCAATGTCGCTGAGGAGGGGGAGTTCCGTGCTGAAAATCGACACACTCTGGGCGGAATGAGGTCTACAAGATTGGGTTGGAGGGAAATGGGAGTTGATGGGAAGTTAGAGTGTGGTGATGACTATAAAACGAGAGGGAATAGTACAAAGGTGATAGGAGTGTATAGTCGTACTTTCAATTGACTTCAAATCGTTTAAATTGGGTCATGTGCTTTGCACGTGACATTTTGACGGTAAGATTTGACAGAAACTTCACGGAGTAACCATTCAGTCACATCTTCAAATTTAAGTAACGTTTCAGTTACACAAAAGAAGATGAGTAACATTTTAATCACATTGGTCAAAAATAAGTAACGGTTGAGATAATTAACCCTAAAATTAATAAGTACTATTTTTGTACTAAGATACGAAAATAAGTAGTCCAAGCCCCGCTGGGACTGTCTCGTTCGAAGTAGGTTTAATGTTTAAATTTTTGCAAAATATTTTAATATTGAAAAATATATTTTTTTTAAGAGGAAAAAAAAGTCAATACCACGTGGGTTGATTGTCCGAAAGCAATAGGCATTGCCATGCCCATCCCATGACTGGTGTATTGCATGACTGGTGTATTGCTTATTGGAAAAGTAACTCTTTCATATACTTAGTTAGTTATATTCGTAATCATTATGGCCAAAAATATATATATATATTCGTAATCATTATCTTCTATTTGGTAGGCGTGACAGGCGGTGCGGGCGTGTCGTCTTTGTTGTGTCTTGTGAAGAGATACAAATTTATAATTAGTCTGATTTTAAGATAATATAATAATAATAATATGAGAAATAAAGATTTAATTAAAAAAATTATTTGAAATATAAAATTATTTTTAAAAACAAATCTCAAGCAATCGAAATCCCCGTATTATTTTTTATTCTTGGTCTATTTTTTAAATATTATTTCAATATCTTATGTAATATATAAATTTGATTTTACATCTCAAATGAATACTTTTAATAAAGTGTTAGTTCTTCACCTATCTTTGTAATAACTTATGCACAATAAATAATAACATGTATGTGCGTAGCGAAGTCTAATATAATTACTAACGAATACACTTAATTAGATTCAAAATCTTTTTTTAAAACCATATATATATATATATTGATCTAGAAATGCTTACTATGCTATATGACCTATATACTATGTGATTGTACATAGGTATTACTGTATTACCTATGTATTGTATCATGTGTGAGGTTGGTCTAAAAAATATAATGAACAGAACAGCAAAAACAACAATTATCCAACATTGAAAACCCAACATTTTTTATCATTGAAAGTTGGACTATGATAGATGGGTTAATCTTTGTTATTCACTTAGGATTCAATTCCATCCACATTGAAACAGATGTTCTCTCTTTATTTTAACCTATAATGAATGGAGATATGAAAAACATCTCGTTAATGTCTTATCATTATGGATTGTAAGACGTTAAACCAATTCAATAGATGCAAATTCCGTTACATCTATAGGGAGTCAAATTTAGTGACTGGTACAATGACGAGAATGAGAGTTCTTCAAACCCAAGACTTTCTCGTGCACCATCAACCAGCTAGAGAGGTTCACCTCAACATGGCAAAAGATTTTGTTGGCACATCATAGGCGAGACTTGTTAGAAATGTTTAATTAGTATTTGTTGAAGGACAAATGTTGTTTGACAAAACAGTTTTTCCATTGTACCAAAAAAAATAAACCATCATCCAGATCAAAGATGGAAGAGTTTCAAATGAAAAACAAGATTAAAAATTAGTATGTCTCAAATTCAAGGCCACAGAAAAGAAGAGAGTAATTGAATTCATTATCATCTGACTGAATCGGAGGAACAAAGAAACGCTAACTAAGCAAAAATACTGACCCACCCTCCCACCCATCAAACTGAAACCTAGCTTTAGCTTTACAATCTCTTCCTATTCATCATCTTCATGTTACATATATACACCACCAGAACTACAATCTCAGCAATAATCAAATCCATCATTCTGAAATTGTACACTCGATTCTGTCCAAAAACAGAATATCCCTATATTAGACATAGTAAAGTAGATTTGCTGAGAATCTTACATCTGGGTGGACGCTGACAGACGGTGAGGTGGTCTCAACGAACCATTAACTGCTTCATTTAGACGACTGAATACAAGTTTCAATGGAATACAGGCCACAACGGGACTCCTAGGCTTCTCCACAATGGGACCCGCTGCTTTTCTCTGCCCACCCGTCAGAGACGACAGTTTCCTCATTTTCTTAGACATCAACCCGTTCTTCTTCGACTTGGCACCATGTTTAGATGGTGAAGACGACCGTGGCCTCAGTTGACCAATTTCAGGGCAGTTTACAGAGCCATCAGCAAGGGCTTCTACGGTGAGAGGGTGCCCTACAATGGCTTTTCTATTCAATTTACTCATCAGGGACACAAGAGGGACATCCGAAGAAGCCCGATGGCTTTTTGCATTTACCTTGAGTTCTACATCGTACAAGGTAGCCCTAGGATGCAATGTGAAACGGGATTGTCGGTGAGAAAGAGACCTTGGACTCTGTGGAGTCATAGACAGAGGGCCGTCTGTCAAGGACTTAAGATCGGCAATCTTCTTTGTATGACCTCCCATTTGCTTGACCCACCCATTTGCTGGATACACCTTGGATGCAACCCGTCTCTTTTTCTTATTATGATGCCTGGAGTTTCTTTTACCTTTCGATTGCCATTTGGAAGCTGATGGTTGCTCCATAGCTGAATGGAGAAAGCCATACCCGTTAGTGGTCTCAGGTTGCATAAAGACTTCTGCTTGACTGCTTTGGCTAAACTTTCTTCCTAAAACACCATCTTCAGTCCTTCCAAAAGAAGTTAAACCTGAAAATTTAAAACCACAAGTCATGGATAAAGACTAGATACAGTGTTTAAGAAGAAAACAGTGAATAGGCATTGCCAGGGTTGAAGGGCAAGCCATTAACATGTAGAATTCTGCAGTTGGTTGCTGAATGCAGTTCACACTTCATATACCATTAATTAGCATCATAAAGAACAAGCTCAGCATCATAAAACATCACCAATCTTTTTTCTTTCTTTTAGAATTCTATTCATTCATTTAAATTAATTGAAATAACAATAACGAGCGGTAATAACTTATTAAACCCTCATTTTCAATAAATCTTCCAAATGATCCAGTTTAGTAATTACATATAAAAAATCATTTTCCTCTTTGCTGGATCGTGTTGGCTAATTTATTTAATTGGAGTGAATACATATTAATGCAGTAATCGTGTATTTTCTTACACATTTAGAGCTTAGATAACACAGTCAGAATTCTGTGTGAAAAGAGGAAGACAATTTCAACCAAATATATATCCTCCAAGGCCATTAGGCTCTTTCACTACTGCTCCAATATCGAAAGCTTCATCAAAATCTATGGTGATCGAATCTATTATTTCTTTCAAAGGGAAATGACCACTAGTAGTCATTCAGATTTATCGCTAATTGCTGAGAGGGCGTGATGTTTACATCAACTAAATCAGAGTATGACAAGCGTCAAGCAGTTTTGTGATTTTTCTAACCACATATAGAAACGAACGGGTGAGACCCTATGGGCTAAAGGGGACACCTCATGATGTGGTTAACTTGATGTAAGCATCAAGCTCACCTAAGAATTTACCCCAATTTATAAAGTGAAAAGAAGAGAATAAGATTTCTAAGAGTAACCTATGAGCTTAATCACATATTAATGCTAGCTGATTCAAGGAACCCACCCAAACATTAATTCATGTATGATATCAATACTTTTTATTTCCCCGCAGTTGATAAGGGCAACTTGTCCTTAAAAAAAAAAGACAAATTTAAATGGAAAAAATGACAGAGTATGGTGTTTGTAATTTGTTCAAAGTTTGTTATTTTCAAGAAAAATAGTTCAAAATATTATTTACAGTTCTTCCATGGTTCTTACTACCACTCCAATATCCAAAGTGACGCAACTTTATCAGAACCTATGGTGACCAAATGTCCAAGTCTATCATTTCTTTCAAAAGGACACAACGACCACTAGTAGTCTCAATCAGATTCATAGTAAGAAGAACACTAAGATTTCAAAAAGTGACTTATGAACTTAACCATATACTAATGCTAGCTGATTCAACGAAATAACCTACACATAAAGACAATTCATGCTCAAACAATTACGTACGAAAGTAATATTTTTTCTTTCTGTGGCAGTCTGGCAGATACTTCATTGTTGATAAATGAGATCAGAACTGAAAAATAGATATTCAATTAGCTTACCTGGACAACTTTTATCCTCTGCATTTAGTGGCACATCATATAATGTCTCAGATAATTCGTTGCCAGGTGTCCCTACTAAGGATGATGGTTCATTTTTCATTTTGTCATGAGCATGGCCATTATCCAAGGGATGACCCTCATCATTGACAGCAACACCATTCTCATAAGAAAGCCCCATTGCCTTCAACTCTGAAGAGTCCAACCCCACTATCTTGCGCTCAGATGCTCCTCCTCCAAGTGGAAAAGCACTTGAGCTTGCAAATTGATCGCATGTAACTGGAACCAATACCATAGCCGTACTCTCCAAAACTCTAGTCAAGGTACGCCGTCTATTTTTCTTCTTCAAGAATTCAGGTGAATATGCCACTTCCGATCTCTTCCTTTTCAAAGACGGTGAGGCACCATTAACCATGCAATTGACAGCACTTGCATTACCGAAAACATTTTTATGTTGAATTTGTTCAATGCCGAGGTCCTGAAGCCCTTTCATGCGTTTAATTCCCTCCATTCCATCATCTTCCGAATCATCTAGGGATTTCCCTCTATGTTCTTCAAAAGACATGCCAGAGTATGATAAATCCGGAGCTGAAAGTGAATCACTCCCACCATCATCTACTTCTTTACTAGAATACGAGGTTGTCGGAGAATCTTTGTCAAGAATATCATGTCTGGAGACCGAAGCATCGTAATAATCTAGGTGGTCTTTACTTGAGAGAGCACTTTCAATCTCAAGGGCATGCAAGATGGCATCCTCTCTCCGTGCATATTTAACTGTCTTCTTGTTTGAGCTTGCAGCAGCTGCTTTTGCTCTCTCAATGCAAGCTTCGTACTCCCCACAACGGAATGACTTCACCCTCTTGGATTTTTCAAGATTATACCAGTCTCTGCAACAGTCAACAAAGCAACTTCAATAAACCAGAAAAAATCAATATACAAATTTTCCCTAAAATCGACGTCAATTAGCACAATATAAACATTTAAGTGCAAAGACAAATTACACTAGTTACATCTACAAACATATATCACGCACAACCAAATATGCAAAAGAGAAACTCAAATGCACAAAAAGCATACTCCAGTAAGACAAAGAACTAAGATCATTCAGTACCCGTGGTAAAGGGATGGTTTCCTCAATACACATATCGGTTATGTTCAAAACACACATTGAGACATTAAGGTTGGAAATGAAGCATTCCCTAATTGAGATTAAGTAAAATGCTTCAAGCTCTCTATTATCCAATTAAAGACGTTTTTAGGGTAACGCCACTTAAACAAAACGTCTAGGGCAGAGGAGGGCCTTTAATTCGAGTTTTGACCACGGCAAACTCGGTGGATGATGAGTTTACAAACCACAAAAGCAAAAAGAAGTCTACTTCCATATGCCTCAAACATGATTACCATCAATAGCAGTTCAAATTTTTTAGAGAGAAAAAGTCGAGCTCACATGCTTGCATCCTCGCGGCCGAGGAGCTTGACCGGAGTGCCTGATCTCGGCGACACCAAGCAGCCGTCAGAGACCTCGTCGAGACCCACGATCCGACCCGGCCACCATGAACCGTTTCTGCGTCGGACCCATACCAGCGCTCCAACCGACGCATCAATGCCCTTATTCGAGGGCTCACCCGAAGAGCTACCCATCCGCAATCAATTCTCCACAGAATCAATAGGTGCTCCTCTCGATCTCAAATGATCATTCTCTGACGAAGAACTGCATGGCCCTTCTCGGAAACCTAGAGAGCGGAAACAGAAATCATTTTTAAATTTATTTCCGGAGTTTCAGGTGGATAAACAATTGAAGAAGTGGAATAACCAGTGACAGCTTGGAGAGATTAAATTTCCGGCATTTAAGGTGTCAATCTCAAGCTCTCAGTTGGTTCTGTGGAGACCGGAGCCTTTGAAGGTCGCTATGGAGTATGGACCTATGGTAGTGGAGTGTGAGCGCACAGAGAGAGACGGCGAGGAAGATGGATGGAGATTGGAGACTGGGTTACAAAATGAATTTGGGTCCTGCTTGTATCCGATCAGTTATCACCGCGCGTTGATGGCCAAAAAAAAAAAAAATCACCGCGCGTTTTAGGCGTGTGATTATGATTTATTAGGTTTCAATTATTCCTCTCTTTGGCCAAAAAAAAAAAATATATTATTCCTCTTTATATATATATATATATATATATAAATTAATTATTATTATTACTACTATATATATATTATTTTATTATTATGTTTACTGAATTGTCAACGTTACATGGAAATAAAAAAAAATCGTGATTAGAAGTTCATAATTCTTATTTTTATGCGGTTAACTCTATTATTGTGGTAATGATTACAATTATAATATTTGATTCATAATTGTGGTTATTATATATAATTATGATAACTATTTATTAATATATGTACTAATGAATATTGATAGAAATAGAGTATTTTAAGGATGGATTCAAAGTGCGTTAATTATGTTAAATTATCTATCTATTTATCTATTAATTTGATTAAATATTCTATATATTTGAAAGTTTTAGATTATATTCTCTCTCATATGTGTCAAAATAATACAATTTAGTTGGTATATGTCAAATTTTAATAAGTTATATAATTGTCATCATCATTTTACATCCACATGGATATTTTAAAATCAATCAAAACTTCTCATTCACTAGGGGTGATTAAAAAAAACTGGTTGGACCGAATTCCTGACAAAACCGAGCGGACGATTTTTTTCTTCAAGGTTTGGCTCGGGCTCGGGCTTTTGCTCAAAAGCCCGATTAGGATCGGTGGCCCAACCTTGAAGAAAATTCTAAAAATTCATGGTGTAACCCTTGAAACACTAGTAATTTATGACCTTGAAGCATTCAACAACCCTTGGATTGGTTCCATAAGGGAAGTGCGATGGAAGACGAGAAGCGAGCGGGTTCAAGACCAAAACTTCAATGATTTTTTTTGCCAATCCAGTTGATTTTTTTTATCAAAAATTTCGGTCCAAGACCGAGACCGACCTGAGTCAAGCAAGACCGACTCGAGCAGATTTTTTTTGGCCAAAGTCGGTCTCGGTCCTCCAGATGTCAAGACCGAAATTTCAGTTTCGCTCCTGCCTCCAAGACTGACCCAGCTCGCCCATGATCAACCCTATCTTTCACTATTAGAAATTGTTTCATTTATTCAATTATACTTCACCCAAATAATGTAAAAATGTACATTTTCGACCTAACAATTTACCTATAGAAAATTACACTAAAATTTAGAGTAAAATAAAAAACTATGATAAATTAAATTAGAATATTTTTTTTTAATAAACTATACATCTATCTATATTTATATTTATATTAATTTGGTTGAATGTTCTAAAATTTCAATACATAAAAAAACGAAGTGTTTACATGTTATAAATGAATGATGAAATTGATCCACGTAAAATTACTTGAAACATATATAACATGATATTGTTATATGATTAATGTAATAACTTGAAATTGCTCCCAATCATATGCTTACATCTAGAAACCGATTCAAATCCTCTTAAATGTTTTTTCAATTTCTTGATATTCAAAAATTTTAAGCAACCATAGAACTTCTCTTAGAAAATTGTTATACTAAATCATTAAAAATAAAACAGACTACGAAGAAGAGATCAATCAATCCTAATAGCAATCACAACAATCTTTTGTCTCAGATTTGGTCCATCTACATCGGCGCTTCCTCAAAGTGATCTTCTTTTCGTTGCTAAACAAGTCACAATTGGATCACTTATCGACGCTGCTAAATCTTTGATTTTAATCATGTCAAAAGTTTTCGAACTCTCGCTAACACATAAAGATATGAGCTCAAATCGTTTGCTATTTTTTGTTTGTTAGATTATTAAAACAATAGTCATAACGTATTATACTTAAATATAATAAGGTTACAAATTTTTAAAAAAATATATCTTAAATTAAACACCTTTAAAAAAATATACCTGATTAGTCATATCCTTTTATATTTTATACGTTTAATCATAATAAATTGTGATTTTATAAAATAGTTAAATAATTCACCATATTCATTATTTTGTTACCTTTTTCAACTATTATAATTATTTCTCAAGATTTATTCATTAGTGCTTAATTATAATTATATTGCAAATAATTTCTTTTTGCTTAATATTGAAATAAATTAATTTCATTTTTTTAAAATCAACTTATTATATAGTTATTTATTATTTTAATAATAATTTATTATTTTTTTATTTGTACTATAATTAATTCATACGAATTTTCTATATTCATGTTTTCGAATAATTATATATAAATAAAAATACATAATTATGATTTAAAGTTTTATTTAGTATATAATAAATACAATATTATGTTACATTCATGTATGTATAAATGTTTATATATATTGTTTAATTAATTTTTCACTTTAATAATATATCATATACTGATATACACCATAAATGTTTCTACCTTATATTCTTATTGTATAATGACAACATAAATACATAATAGCTCAATATATAATAAATGTAATACTGTAATTTCACATAAAAAGAAATAATAAACTAAAATTATATTATATCTATTAATAAATAAGTGTAAATATTAATTTTATATTTATCCGACACTAATACTAAATGAAGCTAATGTTCAATAAACTATAATTTTAAACTATTAATAATTTTCTGAGTTAATCCATATCATTAATTAAATTTAGTATCTTGAAATCATTTCATATAGTATATCGTTATTTTGTTATATTATGTTATACATATGACATTAATTATATTTAATGCTACATATATGTATTACACATATATTAACAAAAGGTCTAGTCATTTATATTTTTTATTAATTATTCTAGAATACACTTCTTTTTCATATTTCTCATTCAATATACGATTATTTTTTCAATACCAAATATTATACTACACAACAAATTATTCTATATTTGGTTTATTATTTATACTACCTCAATTAAACTTGATAGTTGATACCTAAAATATATACATACTTAACTGAAAAGTTAGAAGTTAATATAATAAATATATTATATATGTTTTTTTTACAAATTTTTAATAATTCATATAAATATTTTATATGAATTTTTGTAGTATTTATCTGTTCAAAATAAGTGTAAGATCTAAAAATGTTGATCTAATATGTTTTTTTAATTTCAATCAAAGATAAAATTTTGTTAGTAAGCTTTCACTAACAATTAAAAGTATAATTTTAAAACCTTTTTTTTTTTTAATTAGGCTTAAAAATAAGAAATATATAACAGAATTATTTTATCTCTATTTAAACACCTTAAAAAAGTATTCTTATCAGACATTTCCTTTTATAATGTATACATTTATTTATAACCAATTATAAATTTATAAAACAGTTAAATAATTTACTAATTAACTTTTATTTTTATCATTTTTTTAGTTTATTCAACTACTATAATTAACTATTAAATTATTTCTCAAGATTAATTCATTAATACTTAATTATACTTATAGTGTAATTAATTACTTATTACTAAATATGGAAAGAACTTAATTTTATTCTCTTGGAAATTAATTATTACCATAATTTTTGGACTAATTAATTTATTTGGCAGTAATTTTTAGTGTTTTAACTTTAGGATGATACTCTTTTTCCTAGATCAACCTTTGTGAGAGAATTGTCAGCCGTCAGATTGGCCATCATCCCAGGCGACCTGGGACAATTTCTTCATTTAACCAATTGCATCCAGCCGCAAGCTACATGACCATGCAAGGGTTGGATACGTACGTAGCGTAAGGACCGTAAGACATAAAACCTAGTTGGTCCTTCTTTTTTTTTCGTTTTTTTTTCTTTTCCGTCGTTTTGCAGGTAGGTGCGACTACAGTGACGACCTCTGGACCACGTCATATTGAGCAATCAATGTGTAAGTTCCGGAAATCAGAATCAACCCCGGAAAAATGCTATGAATTTGGTGTATAACCCGTTGTTGGTGAATAAGGAACGATATGTGGGAACGATAATTTCTCAAAAGGCTATCAAATCAACAATGATACATAATGTCCTGGAGGTGGCATGGGTGAGTTATGATTCAATCGCTATATCATATGTTTCAGATAGGGTTGTCATGTTTCAATTTGAAAATGACGATGATAGAAAGTAGATTTTGGATATGTCGTCGTGGTCTGTACAAGGCCACTATTTGAGCATGCAAAAATGGGACCCAAGCATTGGGTTAACGAAAGTGGATTTTAAAAAAGTTCAGTTATGGGTTTAAGTTCATGATCTAGGACTAAAAAAATTTAGCTGGGAGAATGCTCAGGTTATAGTTGATCAAATCGAAGTATTTATCAAAACTTATGAAGATGCGGAAAGCAAACATAAGACTTACATTCGTATGAAAGTTGAGGTGAATACTGATAACCCCCTAACAGTTGGCTTTTGGTGGACTAATTCAAAAGGGGAAGAACAACATGCGTCTATAAAATATGAACGACTCTCAAATTTCTGTTATGGGTGCGGGAAGCTTGGCCATACAACCCAAGTTTGTCATGAGGAGGTGACGATGTCAGAGGCAAAACTGGACAGCCAATGTTCGGGCCATGGATGACAGCTACGAGACCAAGGCCTGGGTGTGCTAGCAGAATAGGTGGAGGGGCAAAAAACAACATATCCATGCCAAACAATGAGAACCAAAGATCATGGTTTGATATTATGAATAGGGTGAAAGAAGTGGAGAGGGATAAAGAAGATATAAGGAAAGAAAGAAATCGTGAAATTGAGGATGAGAATATGATGCATGAGTCGACCACCAATACTGAACTAGTTAACCATTCCTTCTTGCTTACTGAAAGCAAGACACCTAGTTTCGAAGAACCGAACCACAACATGGCTATGAAGGAAGATATCCAACAACCTCAAAGCCACCCTTCCCCCAAACATATACCTTAACATACCTCCCGTGGAAACAACCCTTATACCTTACCCTCACACACCAATACCAACCTACCAACAACCCAACCCCCATGCCTCATGCCACACATTTCCCTTACTATACAGAACCAACCTATCATAAGAAGCGAAGGGAAACCTCTTATCCTCCATTACATGCCTGATGAAATATCACCCCGCTCCAACTCAAAGAACCATGATTACCACCCCATCCCCTCTATAACTTACCCGATTATAACCCCCCCTTCCTAACAACCTTACCCTACCACCCGAACACATGCCACATGAGATAACCCACATATACTCAATCGAAACTCCCCCAAGAACTCCATCTCTAATGAAAAATACGGAGTTGATATGTCAAGCTTTAGGGCTTAGTCCGTATATGACAAGATTACATTGAAACGACAAAGGGAAGGTGATGAGGAACAACTTGAGAACAAGAAGACGAAAACATTGAAAGGAAGATGGGAAGAGGTTGAAGAAGAGGATGTGAGTAAAACAGGGAAGGGAAATAAAAAGATTCAGGCACATACAAAACAAGATATGAAAAATAATGAGAAGTTTAAGTGGAGGATTGATAGGCTAAAAGCAATAAACCCTACAATTGTCGAACTTAAAGATGAACAACCAGTCTTTGATGGCTGTCCCAAAATAGTCACACGGGACCAATGAACACATTCTATTGGAATTGTCAGGGTCTGGGGTCTTCCCTGATAATTCAACGCCTTAAAAATTTCAATGGGAGGCATCACCCCAAACTTATTTTCTTAATGGAGACAAAGAATGGTGGTGCCTTCTGTGAGCACATTAAATATCAAATTGGAAGGGAGAAAGCTTTCTATGTTGATCCAATGGGAATTGCATGTGGTTTAGCTCTGTGGTGGAAGGATGACATGGATGTTCAAGTGCTTAATGAAAATGCAATATGATTGACACAGTAGTTCGTTTCAAGGACGAAGATGACCCAACATATATAACTTGGGTTCATGCGAATACAGATGATCTTAGGAGTGGTCGAAACTGGGAAGATCTTAGAAGGTTGAGAAGTGGTTGAAGGGGAAGATGAGTTTGTCAAGGGGATTTCAATGCAATAACACATAACCACGAGAAAGAAGGTGGTCGTAGGAAATCCTAAAGGCAAATCGATGATTTCAATCAGTTTATATACGATATTGGAATGGAATAAATGAGCTCCAAAGTCCAAAGGTTTACTTGGTGTAATAATAGTAGGGGAGAATCGAGTTAATGAGAGACTTGATAGGGTATTAATCAATTCAGAATGGGCGGCAAAATACCCTAACAGTCAATGCATTAATGAAGTAGCAGTTGGATTAGATCACTCTCCTATACTTCTTACTTTGACTCATGAGTATCAGAAGTAGAAAAAAGGGTTCTGCTTTGAAGAGATGTGTCTTGAGAGCTCGGAATGAAAGGAGGTGATCCGTAGGACTTAGGAAGAGATCGATCTCCACGGAAATAGGCAAAGGTTGTGTCCGAAATTTGGAAGGTGCCATAGGGAAATTATCCATTGGAGTAGAGAGAAGTTCAACAACAATATACTTGAAATGAATAAGGCCAAAGAAGGGAAATAGGGAAATCCAGACCGAGCCAAAGCACCCAAGAAGCGGAGATCAATATCAAAAACCGAATCCGAGAGTTATGTCAAAGTGAAGAACTATTTTGGAAGGAAATGTCTAGAGTCAAATGGCTTACATAAGGGGAACGCAACTCTACCCTTTTCATTTAACGACAACATCTCGAAGAAGGCAAAATCGGATAACACGGTTAAAAGGTCTGTGCGGGGGTTGACTCACAAAGGATCATGAGATATAGAAGGAGATCCAGGATTACTATGGGAGGGTTTTTGAGTCAGAGAACCCCAGACCGGAGGATGGGATGTTGGATAGTATACCACGCCAGATTGATGATTAGATGAATGAGTAGCTAACCAGGGGAGTAACAGAAGAGGAGGTTAGGAGTGCGGTCTTTCAGTTAGGTGGGTCAAGGGCGCCAGGACCAGATGATTTTTCGGGGTTATTCTATCAACGGAATTGGAACATCGTGGGACCAGACGTCTTCACTGTGGGCAGAGCCTTCCTCGAAACAGGTACTTTCCCCTCCCTAAATCAAACTGGTATACCCTAATCCCAAAAATCCCAAACCCTACCCATCCATCTGAATTTAGACCTATAAGCTTATACAACTTTACATATAAAGTCATATATAAGGTTTTGGTGAATAGACTGAAAGTCTATTTATAAGATATTATCACCCCTTTACAAAATACATTTGTGGTAGGTCGACTTATTCAGGATAGCATCATGGTGGCTCATGAGGTCTTCCATCAACTAAAGTCCCGAAGTAGAACAAACAAGGTGGAGTGTGCACTAAATCTCGATATGCAGAAAGCCTATGGCCGCGTAGAATGAGACTTCTTGTTCAAAAGCCTCGAAAGAAGAGGTTTTGATGAAAAATGGATATCTTGGATGAGGGCATGCATCAAGACACCAACTTATCGAGTCCTTGTCAATGGGAGTCGAACCACAACCATCCGACCAACAAGAGGAATCGGAAAAGGTGACCTAATACCACCTTACCTATTCATTATACTGGCGGATGTACTCTCCAGACAGGTCGAGAAAGAGATCAATGAGAAGCGATTGGATGGAATCATACTCAGGAGAGGATGTCTGGAGTTGCACTACCTGTTTTTTGCGGATGATTCGTTATCTTTATTCAAGGTTCAGTGGAGATTGCTCGACACCTAAAAGAACTGATCATGAGATATTGCCGAACATCGGGACAACGAGTTAATGAAGCAAAATCGAGCCTCTTCTTCAACACAGGGGCCAAGTGTAATACATGTAGGGCAATCAAGGAAGAACATCAAATAACGATCACAAGAGATCCTTGGAAATATCTAGGCCTTTCGACGGTATGGGGTCGATCTAAAAAGAAGGCATTGGGCTATCTAAAGGCAAGAATCTGAGACAATATAGGGGATGGAGAGTGAAGACCCTTAATCAAGCGGGTAAGGAAGTGCTTATCAAGTCGGTAATAACCGCTATCCCATCATATGTGATTACAACTTTCAAACTACCCAAAAGGATCTTTGATTTCTGGTGGGGGCACACGAATGAAGGAAGAGAGATACATTGGATAAGGTGGGAAGCACTTGCGAAAATGAAAGAAGAATGAGGAATCGACTTCCGAGAACTAGAGACCTTCAACATGATGCTCCTCACAAAGATAGTGGATAGGGTAATAAATGAACCAAACTCTATCTGGGTTTGTCTTAAAAGACTTATACTACCCATGGGGGGATTTCCTTTTGGCTAGAAAAGGAGGTCGAGAGTCATGGGGGTGGTCGAGTATATTAAGTGGGTGGGACACACTCAAGCGAGAAGGACTTTGGAGAGTGGGAGATGGGACAACCATTCAAATATTTACTGATCCATGGGTATACACACGATTGGGCTTCCGACTGGATGCAACAGTGAACCAACCAACTGATCAGGAGCTCCACGTTTGTGACATTATGCAAACTGACATAACGTGGGATGAGATACTCCTCTGACAGGTTGCCGAACCAAATGCAGTAAGTCAGGTGATGCAGATTCCAATTCCTTTACATGCGACGATAAACAGGTTGATTTGGCCATATGCCGAGGATGGTGTGGTGACTGTGAAGTCAGTATATCACCGTATGAGGGAAGCCCAGGATGGAAAGGAAGTGAATATGTACATCCATGGGAGTAAGTCCACATCAGCTTGGAGTGCGATTTGGAAAACTGACACAACAGTTTGAATGTGATAACAAATTGCCCAGTTCGCAGTATGGAGGCCATCTGGTTTGGCATACTTGGTCTTGGGACACCCCACCATTCTCGACCGAACATTGAGGAATGGATTCAGGACCGAAAGAGTGAGTACAGTGTCGCGAGAGGCATAAAGGAAACACGCTGAAATATATGCATGATGACTTGTTGGCATATCTGGAAGGCAAGGTGTAGAGCCATGTTCAAGCCAAAGATTCCTAATCCAATACAGGTTGTCAAGGAAATAAAGAAAGTGTATGAAGAACATAAGATGGCACCAAAGCAAAGGGTTTAAGCACCAAGTAGGAGGGAAGCCGAAACATGGAGAGCATCGGGCCAAGGAACAATTAAGGTCCATTGTGACGCGTCATGGTGTCAGCTAGGGGTGATAAAAAAAAAGACTGTCTGGAATGAATTCCCGACAACATCGGCCTGAGACCGAGCGAGCGAGTTTTTTTCTTCAAGGTCAGACTTAGTCTTAGTCTCATTTTTTTTTCAACACCCCAACTAGGACCGAAATGGCCCGACCTTGAAGAAAACCCTAAAAATCCATGGTGTAACCCTTGAAACACTAGTAATTCATGACCTTGAAGCATTCAACAACCCTTGGATTGGTTCCACAAGGGAAGTGCGACGAAAGACGAGAAGCGAGCGGGTTCAAGTCCAACACTTCAGTGATTTTATTTTACCAAAAATTTTAGTCCAAGACCGAGACCGACACGAGTCAAACAAGACTGACTCGGGCATTTTTTTTGCCAAAGTTGGTCTTGGTCTCGATCCTCCAGATCTCAAGACCAAAATTTTAGTCTCGGTCTTGCCTCCAAGACCGGGTTGGCCCGCCCATGATCAACCCTAGTGTTAACAAACTAAAACCGAAGGCATTGGAGCAGTAACTAGAAACTCTCTCGGTAAGATAATAGGATGGGCTAATCGAAGAGTGATCGGAGGTGCGACTGATGAATTAGGAGCATAGACATTCTCTTGGGTATTATGCTTGCAAAAGGAAAAGGATAGGATCGTGTAGTTTTCGAGTCGGACTCCGAGGTGGTGATCAATCAAATAAGGGGAATGACATCTCATTGGCGTATCGAGACCATTTGCTCAAACATCATCGAATTGTAAGGTGTCTTCGAATTGATCGAATAGAAGCAGTTCAGTGTACGGCAAATGAAAGCGCCATCTGGATTGCAAAACAGTCGAGATTGGGAGTACGTCTAAACGACTAGGTATCACAACCCCCACCCCATTTGTTATCTATTTTAAGTAGTGATTGTAATAATGTAGCAGAAAACGCTGGTTTTGAATGAATAAAAATCTCCAATTTTGACCATTTTTTAAAAACTCTTTTGGAATCAATTTATTAGTATTTACATTGACTATAATTATGTTTTCGAAAGATTAAATATAAATAAGAATACATAATTAGAATTTTAAGTTGTCATATAATTTGTTAAGTTATATTATTGTATATATAGATTTCACATATTTGCAGTTGAAAAAAAAAATAGCATATAATTAGTTAATTAATGACTGCACTGTTACCTAGAAGTTGAACGGGCAATTGAGACATGTCTGTCTTTTGGTCTTCCGTAACCAGAGGGTAGGCTAACAGTTTTGGTATCGTTCCAACCGTTTGTCTCCCCGAGGTATCTCTTGGAATTCTGACATTGCTTCAATTTTTACCCAAAATGGTGTAATCATTCTCTGAACCGTTTTAGACGTGCCTGTTCGGTTACCTCCATTTTGGCTATAAAAATTAGAACATGGCGTTTAGTCCTTTACATACTCAGACCATTTTCCTTCCAGAGAGTTCATTGCTCCTTAGTGCTCTGTTTTCAACTTTCCCTTTCTCACTTCTTCGATTTCGAAAAACTTTCTAATGTTTCAATGACTTCCAAGAATCAATCCTCAGGAAAGGGGTCATCTGACAAGCCTTCTTCCAACCAACCTTCCGGTCAGAAGGTTTCGACCAGGGCTAACAATGCCCCTTTGACCATTATAGACGGTTCCTCGCCTGCGCAGGGCAAGAGGAATCCTGCCCCCAAGCCGATTTATGGGCAATCGACCGCCACGCCGGTGGTGGTGGACGTGCCCGGCAACAATGTCCATGCCTTCTCCCCGATAGTTAAATTTCGATGTCTTCGTTTTGCTTCTTTTTAGGCGGTAAAGCTTTCTCCTTTTTATTATTTTTAAATTGTTCTTGCCATACCATGGTGTTCTGAGTAGATATCAAGCCCAATGAGATGAAGCCAGCTCAGTTCAAGGCAGTGGTCGCCTTTACTAGCTTGAGAGAAGCAAATACCCCCAGATACCCGGGCTTGGGTTTGCATTATCCTTGTGATGGAGAGGTTTACATTTATGCGGCCCAGAAGCTTTGCTGCTACTATGGGATAGGCCCTACGCAGCTGGTGCCCAACGCCATTAGGATGTGGGTTGAGTTCAAGTTCATGTGTTTACGTCGAGGATGGACATATTCACTTGCCATGTTTCGGTGTTTCTACCAATTGGCCGTCGGGGCGAATCATCTTCACCACTTCCAAACTCGGTGGCCCAAGTTCGAGGAATGGAGGGGCCAGGCTTGGAACTGGAATGTTCATTTCCGTCTGGTGGACGAATTCCGTGCTACCAACTCCAACTACAAGAAGTTTTATTTTTTTACAAGGGTAGTTTATCATGGGATCTCTTTTAGCTGGAAAGGGATACTCCTCCAAGCTTCGAAGAGTTGTCATAGGCATCCGGACTTCTGTTCGATCCGCTCGGTGGCGGAAACTTTAGAGTCAAGGCTTAGGCTGGCGGGCATTCATCAGTCCGCACCAGTTTCTATAGATTGGGTAAATTTATGACTTTTTTCTTTGTTGGTTGTAGGCACTTAGGGACTTAAACTCATTGGCTTGTTTTCCAAGAAGGTTAAAGCGGGACTGTCTGCTGCTCAAGCATCTCTGAGTCTTCCTCCTCCCTCTTCTAGGCGAGCGTCCAAGCGCAAGCCAAAGGAGGAACAACCTGGGGTCACTCCTGAAGAGAGGATGCTGTCGAGATGATGATTGAAGAGATGATTGCAGCTGCAATCGATTTCAGTGGGTCTGAAAAATCGAAGTTTTTCTGAAAAACGACGAGCAGCCCAGCAGGTCTTCTAGCTATTGCTGAGGAGTTTGAATGCTGAGACGAGATTATTGAATACCAGCGAGATTGACGATCGACTAGAGTAACGATTTGCAGCGGAAACGATAAAAAACCCTAATCGAGTGGCTCTGATACCATGTTAGGTTTATTGATGTGGAGAGAATGATGAAGATAATGCCTTTACTAGAGAAAACATTGTATTGCTCTTGATTGATTCAATACAAGGAGAATGAAGCCCTTATATAGACATCATTAGACTAATCTATACTAACATTAGACTAATCATTAGACCAAGTAAACAACTAGACTAACCTAGACTAATATTGATTAATCTAGACATCATTAGACTAATCTATATATTGTTCTCACATACACCCAAGTTCTTTGTTTTTCTTGATGTTGTATGCTCTGGCATTCATCCACGGTCTTTGCTTTTCTTGATTTGCTGAATTTTGACCCCAAAACTTCCAATGCTCCTTTGCTTGTGACGAATCCCAAGTTCAATCATCAAATCTCCAACCTAATTGAGCTTGCACACCTTCATCTTCGGTGAGATACTCCACATTCAAACACAAGATTTTCAAGTTGAAATCTAGACGAGAAGAAGGAAGATTCGGTCATGCCATCGTGGTGCCATCTCGGTCATCTCGTCGTGGTCATGCCATTGAAGAAAAAACTAACACTAAATCTGAATTCAACACTTCAAGCTTGTATCAAATCCATTGTAAATCATCAAAACTTGGTTGCCCAAACTCAATGTGATCACACATCGTCACGTCACCAAACCAGCAATTCAGCACAAATAATTCAGCATTGGTTGCAAATGTATTGACTCAACAAATATTAGCATAGAACCAGCAAATAATCCAGTAAAATTTAGGAAAGAACCAGGGTACTGGAGACAAAACGGGACAGCACAAACCTCAAATCAACACCATGTGATAAACAGAATGGCAGACAATGTTGAGATTTAGATGAACCAGATTCTGAGAAAGTTGTCGTTGAGGTTGAGAAAACTGAGAATCCGATGTTGTGGGAAGAAGCTGCTCTTGCTCGAGATGCCGCTTGAAGAGAGGATGCTGTCGAGATGATTGCAGCTGCAGTCGACTTCGATGGGTCTGAAAAATCGAAGTTTTCTGAAAAACGACGAGCATCCCCTCTTCTAGCTATTGCTAAGGAGTTTGAATGCTGAGACGATATTATTGAACAACAGCGAGATTGACGATCGACTAGAGTAACAATTTGCAGCGGAAACGATAAAAAAACCCAATCGAGTGGCTCTGATACCATGTTAGGTTTATTGATGTGGAGAGAATGATGAAGATAATGCCTTTACTAGAGAAAACATTGTATTGCTCTTGATTGATTCAATACAAGGAGAATGACAAGTAAACAACTAGACTAACCTAGACTAATATTGAATAATCTAGACATCATTAGACTAATCTATATACTGTTCTCACACTAAAGAGGTATACGACTGTCTTTTAACTTTCCTTCCTCTGTTTTAGTCTTAGGTTTTAATATCCTTGACCTTTTTCAGGGAAGACCGTTGCTGAGGTGGCTCCGAGTCCGGCTCCCACCAAGAAGGCCAGGAGTTCGGGGGAGGAATGCCCTGCTTCCTCCGGGGGTTCTGCTGCTCCCTGGGGAAAGGCTCCCGCTACCGGATAGGTAGCCCCACCTACCACTGATTCTACTACTCTTAACCCCACCAAGGGGGCTGGAACTCGGAAGAGGGTTCAGACCCTTGGTGTCGCCTCGGGCACGAACTCCAAGACTCCCTTCGGGGAGTACTGCCCCTTGGTGGGCTTATTCCAATCGCCCAAGGCGGTGAACCCCAAGGGCGTCTGGGCCCCCTAGGGAAGTCTCCAAAAGGTAGAGATTTCTAACCAGCTGACACTGCGGGGTAACCCGGACCTCTGCATGCATTTCCTCGAAGGGATTGTTCCCCCTCAGGATCGAGCGATGGTCCCCTACGAGCTGACCGACATTGAAGGTGTCGTTGTTAGGGTGTATTATCTTGATGAGTTGTTGATGGTACAATCAGAAGATGTTGAAGCTGCATATAGGAGTCGAAGGTGTTAGAATACTAGTGAAGGAGTTAGAAGATAGTAGAAGATTCAAGAAGATCTGTAATGAGCTTCAGATTAGTAGTATATAAGGAGAGTCACTCTATTGTATTCAATAACTAGAAATGAATGTCTGATTTCTGATTTCTGTTATTATGTTATTCTTGTTAGTTATGTTACTTGAAAAGTAAGTTATCTTTTTGTTCTTCCAAGTTCTTCTCATCTTCATCTTCCTATCTTCAATTCATCTGGTTTGTGCTGAGATCATCGACAGTCGTGATGTCGCATTTCGAGCGGATTGCCCTGGTGAGTCCTTCTTCATATATTCACCCTTAAATCACTTTTTTGACATCTCTTTGATCTGATTGTCTCCTTGATCAAACTGCTTCGCTGCGTTATTCTGAAGGAAGTTCTGAGTTCATTCCTGCTGCATATCAGAAGAAGTATTGTTGTACCTGGTATCAATTTCTGGTTCTAAATTCGATTTGGTATTCAAATTTTCTGCAACTAATTGATATCTGCAAGATTGTCTTTCGAAGCATAACAATGGAAGAACTAAGTTCGGCTTTCCTCAACAAGCGTATCCGCCAATTATTAGGGGAAGATAACTTTCAACCATGGAAACAACAAGTTCTTCTTGCTATTAGAGGATCCAACTTGGAAGGCTATCTTTTCGGAACTGTTCATGTTCCACACATGGTGGATGATGGAGAAGGTAACAAATTATCAATCCAGATTATGCTAAATTCTCGCAACAACATAGCTCTCTTGCATCATGGTTGTTAGCCTCAATATCTCTGCCCATTAGTAAAGGATTGGTTGGTTGCATTACTGCTGCGTCAATATGGTCTAAGCTACATCAACAATTTTCTTCATCATCCACTACAAGAATAATGAGTCTGTATGATAGATTGAAAGTTCGGAAAATGTTCAATCAATCTATGAGAGAGTACCTCACTGAAATACAGCTCATATGTGATAGCTTAGCAGGGCATGGACACCCAATTGAAGAAATGCAACAGATTTCAATCATATTGAATGGTGTAAAAGGTCAATATGATCATGTTGTTTATGTAATCCATGCTAGTATAAACGCATATGATCTTGCTTCGATTAGTTCGGTGTTGTTGGATGCAGAATAAAGACAAAGAGAGAATGTGTTTGATAGTTCAATGGTTGTCGCAAATGTTGTTGTAAACACATCAAATGAAAATCAGTTATCCAGTAGTGTGTCTCAAGGACAAGTCCAAGTTCTAGGATCAGGACAATCTCAGACAAAAGATACGGGACAAACTCATACACATCAGTCTAATGTGTAGTTAACTCCAGACTTTCAAGCCAACAACACAGGGTATGGACGAGGTCGTGGCAGAGGAAGAGGCTACAACAGTAATAAGCCTCAATGCCAACTCTGTGGTAAGTTTGGTCATATGGTGAACAGGTGCTTTCAGAGGTTCAAAGTTCACTTACAAGGAGTAACGCCGCAGTCCAATGAAATGAGTGCAAATCTGGTAAACTGGAACAATGAAGAAGTTCAGTCAGACTCTGTTCAATCTGTTCAACATAATTCTGCAGTTCAATATCATCCTACACCAAATGCTGTTTTTTCACAACCTGTGTTTCCGACCATGTATAGTTCTTATCCACCTAATGCCATGAATTAGTTACCATCACCCATGCCTTATTTTGTTCCAAACAATGGTGTCCAAAATTTCTCTGCTGTTCAATCCAATCCTGTTCAGATACAAAATGTGCCTATGACCACATATTCCATCCCACCAAGTGATGTGCATACTCAAGCTAATTTGGTTTGTTATCCCAAGATATCTAACAAAACATGGTATCCTGACTCTGGAGCTACAAATCACTTTGCTCAAGGACACTCAACAAGCATCGAACAATGTACCTCGTCATGCACTCGAATGGTTCTCGAAGGTCTTCTGTGTGAGGACTTCTTTTTATTGTTTTGACGAGCATGTCGTCCACATAGGCCTCCATGTTGCGCCTCAGCATGTCTTGAAACAGTCGGTTCACCATTCGATAATAAGTTGCCCCCGCATTGATCAGACTGAATGACCTCAATTTGTAGCAAAGTATATCTCCGTCTGCATAGAAGGTTGTGTGGGCTTCATCGGTCGGGTGCATTCGGATCTGATTGTAGCATGAATAGGCGTTCATGAAGCCCAACATTTCATGACCAGAGGTTGCGCCGACCAGCTGATCAATTCGAGGAAGGGGATATTAATCTTTCAGGCAAGCTCTATTCAGGTCGCGAAAGTCGATGCACATTCTCCACTTGCCATTTTATTTCTTCACGAGAACTGGGTTGGCGACCCAGCTCTGAAATCGCATCTCCCTTACAAAGTTGGCTTCGATCATCGTGCCTACTTCTTGCCTGATCGTCAAACGCTTGTCGGATCCAAATGACCTTTTTTCTGAGCAATCGACTTTATCGAGGGATCTATCCTTAGCTCATGAGAAATTATGTCGGTGCTGATGCCTACATGTCACTGGTCTTCCATGCTAAAAGTTCCTTGAATTCTTTCAAGAGGGAAGTCAGGGCGTTTCTCTGGTCGTCGTTCAAGGTGGTCCCAATGCGCACCTTCTTTTCTGGACCATCTATTTCAACCTCTTCTAACTCTTCCATTGGCGCTGGTCGGGCCTGCTCCTCACGTGGGTTAGCCTCTGTCTTGATGGAGAGGGTTTCCATTTGGTTCTTCCTGCAGAGGCAGTTCACATAGCATTGACGTGAGGAGGGCTAGTCGCCTAGAACTTCTCCGATACCATTCGGTGTGGGGAACTTCATCTTTTGGTGGACTGTGGAGGCCACAATCTTATGAGGATTGATTGTGGTCCTCCCCAGGATGGAGTTATATGATGTAGGTGAGTCGACCACTAAGAAGGTGACCGACACCTTTATGCTCTTCCATCATTCGCCCAGTATTACCGGCAGGGTTATGGCTCCCAGCGGATAAGTTGTTATCCCAGCGAAACCGATGAGGAGAAAGTCAACTCTCTTAAGGCTGCGCTTGGATTTGCCCATCTTCTCGAAGGCGTCCAGAAACAGAATGTATGTCGAGCTTCCTCCGTCGATCAGAATTCTCTTCATATCGCAGTCGTCGACTTCAGCTGTGATGACTAACACATCATTGTGTAGAGTAATGACGTGTGCCAGGTCATCCTCGTAGAATGAGATGATGCAATCCTCTTCAGGCCGAGGTCTCTTTCCCAGCTGAATAGCTGTAGAAATCTGAGCAGCATAGACTTCTCTTGCGTTCGACCCCTCGCTCCGGCGCCAAACCCTCCAACAATCAGGTTTATCACCCTCCTGCTCTGGGATGGGCTAGATTTCTCGGGCGGAGCTGACGAGTGGTTTCTACGTGGGGGCGTTCGACTTCTGTCTCGTCCGGCCACAAATTACTTCAACATCCCTCTATGTATCAGCTTTTCAATGTCGCACTTGAGGATGCGGCAATTATCAGTTTTGTGGCCCTTGGCATTGTGATATCTGCAGTATCTTTCTGTGTCCTTCCCCATTGGCTGAGCACTCTTGCGGGGTATGGGTGGCCTTGTTAGAGACCTTCTTTCCATCTCGACTAGTACCGCCGAGATTTTCCTGTTTAAAGGCATGAAATACTCTGGGACCTCTAGATCTCTAGGTCCTAGGATTTCCGATATGGGCTTGCCTCGACCCTTTTTATCATTCTTTTCATTCCTACCATCGCGTCGGGGCTCTGGAACCATCCTTAGCGAGGTTGTCAAGAAATTGGCTTCAGAGTTCGCCCTTTACAGGTCTATAAAACCTTTCGCCCTTACTGCTAGATCCTCCATCGTCTCTATCTTCTGAACATGGTAGACGTTGTGCAGTTTCCTCAAGGATTTGTTGGCCACATCGAGTGCTCTGTAAAAGGCTCGAATTATCTCCCCATCTGCGACTCGACCTGTGACGTTCTTATGAAAATACCCGTAGAAGTCGGTCAATGATTCTCCTGGTTGCTGTTTGACTGCATCTAAGGCGACCCCACTTTTTAGCAGTTGGCGCTCGCCCATATATCGTTCCAGGAATTGGCTCTTGAGTTCGGACAATGTCCCTATTGATCCTGCAGGGAGGCCGAAGAACCAGGGCGACGCCGAGCTCGAATGGGTCGACATAAATAACAGGGCTAAGTGATTCAGATCGTTCGACTTACCCAAAGAAGAGGCTTCATGCCTGTTGACATGTATGATAGGATCTCCTCCACCACTGTATTCAGGGATGGCCTTGACGACTACATCCTTTGGAAATTTGATCATTACAAGATCACTGGTGAAGGTATGAGTTGATCTCTCCCGGAAGGGAGGCATGACGATCACACGTCGTTCCTTGAGCCTTTTGCTGATAAGCTCCTCAACTTGGTCAAGAGTGTTGTCCTCCAGTCGGTGCAAAACTCGATGGATTAACAGAGTGGGTAACTGTCAGCGCCTTAGTGGAAGTCAGAGGTAAGGACTGGTGTCCAGAAGTCATCTTTTCATCTTCTTGAGGGGCAGTGGTGCCAGGATTTCCAGTTACTGCTTGTCGTGGCCTCGCGGGGCGAGGAACTTCCTGAGGAGAAGGAGCTTGTCTACGTGTTTGTCCTATGATAGTCTCCAAGAGGGATATCATCTCCGGGGTTAACTGAATGTTTTCCCCAGCCACTTGAACGGTTGGTTGAGCTGGAATCTCTGCGGCGTTTGGAACAGGGGCCGGTATTGAATTGCCAACGTGTTCTCTCGTGCCGGCCTCGGAGGGACGGCATTAGGGACTGCTTAGCTAGAAGGTTCTTGGGGGAGCGGCGAAGCGACGACGAAATTAGAGCTGGCTGAGGATTGCTCATTGACTTGGTTCCGGCAATTGCTTTTAGAACGAGTTTGCATGACTGTTTTGCTCGTTCCCACAGACGCCGCCAAATGTTGGGTCTGAAACTCTCAGGTGCTGACTTGGCAGTGAATTGAATGCCAAAGGATGGATGATCACACGCTTTCGCCTGAGCTCCAGTGAACCTGCAAGAAGGGGATCGCAACAGAGGGAGTGTCTCTGGGTCCCTCTTCGATGCTTAAATGAGTATACTGTGTATGAACTCAAAACGTAAAGAACGTATGTAAATCAAGAGTATTTATAGAGTTGGAAGATCAAACCGTTATAGGCAACATAATATATTGGTGAACATTGTGCCGGTAAAGATTAGGATAGAGATATTACGGTTATGGCGTAATATTGTAGTTACCGTATGTAATCTTTAGAGAATATGTGCCTGATATACGCGGGATATCGTGGCCATATCTTTAGTGTCGATTGGTGGGACCAGAGTTGAGAGGTTAAACTCTCTTGGCGAGCACTCCTATGGCGAGTAGTAGTAGGTTGTGACCTTGGTCAATGACGGCCTATGATGGAGCTTTGGCGTCCACTTTGGTTTGGCTTCGATACTGGTCCGCTTTATTAGGGCCAGATTAACCTTAATGTGGGTCAGCCCAGTTTAAATGATATGGATTTTACCCCCTGCAAAGTTATTGGGTCTCTGAGGCTATTCCCTTATTGGGTCGTCACTATCAATACCCAACAGATATGCTCTGCACTTAGGATTGGATGTTCTAATGGGACCATCCACAATTATATCAAAAGTTGCAACAATTTTAAGACTTTTTCACTATAGCAAAAGATTTACAACTTTCTCTCTAATATAATTAAGGAGATCACAATTAAATAATCAACTCTCTTATAACAAGAGAGTCGTTGCAAACTCTACCAAATAAGGACTTTGTGCTATAAAAAAACATGAAGAATTGTAAGTATTTATGAATAACTTTATCTTAGCTCTCTATACTCTATGTAATACTGCTTTTTTTTCTTCTCATTGTTGATTTCAAACTAGGGCCGACAATGGTGCGGTGAAAAAACCATAATCATGGTTATAATTGTTACTGTTTAATATGGTTAACCGTACCATTATGATGCAGTACGATTATGGTGATGATGTTTCTACCCATAATGGTTATGCTTATGGTATTTGAGTTATACTCATGGTTATAACCATAGTTATTATATAAATATAATAATTATTTATTATTAATAATCTAATATATACTAAATAATGGAAATTAATGTACATACATGTAGTAAATAACTATGATGTTAATTTTATATATTTTTATTATTGACAATATAGATTTATGTATTTTTTAAAATAAAAATTTCAGTCATTTATTATATTACATATGTGGAATAAATATGGGTATACGGGTAAAACTATGGTTACACTACGGGAGAGAGCTCAAATACTGGCTCAATGTAACAACTCAATTACTATTGAGACGTGAAAAATTAATTTACATAGAATATCACGGCCCAATAGTAATTGAGCCGTTATTTTATTTTTTCACGGCTCAGTTGTTTGATCCGTGGTATTTTTTCTCACTTTTCATGCTCAATTTCAAGTGCAGTGAATAATTTAATTAGTTTTTTCGCGGCTCGTTTTGCTTTCAGCTGTGACAAATATTATTTTTATAAAATAAAATTGTTTTTCACGACTCGTTTTATTTTCGAGCCGCGAAAATTCTATCATTTATATATATATATATATATATATATAATATTTATAACGACTCGTTTTTTATTTGAGCTGTTTGTTTTTCAAAACGGATTTAATTAAAGTGAAAATAAAATATTTTTCGCGGCTCATTTTAATTTCGGCCGTGAAAAATTAATAAAAAATTTAAAAAAAGTCTTCACATGTAAAAGCAGTGTCAAGCAAAGTTTTCAAAAGCAGTGTCACCCCTTCGTCCTTTTCAAGGTCCCTTCGTCCCTTTCAAAAGTTTTCAAAAGCAGTGCCAAGTCCCTTCGTATTTTTCAAGGTAAGCAAGGTTTCCCGCCTCTTCATCCCTTCGTCCTTCTTCACACCCCTTCTCCTTCTCCTTCTCCATCTTCGTTTTGAACTGCCAAGTGCATACTCTGGTTTTTGGAACTGGAGACGGACATGCTTGCGGCGGGGCTTCAGTACGGTGTAGCCCTCGCCTTCATCCTTCTTCTTTCCCCCGCTCGACTCGCAATTCGATTAGGGCTGGCAATTTCTGACACGACACGATTAAACGACACGACACGATCTGCTTTAAAGCGTATATGAGTTTGACCTTAATGAATCTCGTGTCTAAACAACTCTTATACGTTTAGACACGATTATTAATCGTGTCTAAACAACTCAGATCTACGGATATCTATATAAACACGATTAAACACGATTAACTATTCGTGTCTAATCGTGTTGTGTATACATGTGACACGTTTAGACACATTTAAGTATAATAATAATAATAAAATATTAAAATACTCACTTACTTTTTAATATTGAACTATAAAGACCTTACTTTGTATATTTGAATTTGTGTATATATGTATTTGTGTATATATCCGCTTTAAAGCGTATATGAGTTTAACATTAACGGATCCCGTGTCTAAACAACTCTATACGTTTAGACACGATTAAACGGCTTATACGTTTAGACACGAGACATGTTTAGACACGTTTAAAATTTATCCGTTTAAACATGAGACATGTTTAGACACGACACGATTATGACACGACACGATTATGACACGACACAACACGATTGCCAACCCTAAATTCGATCATTCCCCGGCGTAGCAATGTCATCAAAATCTGGTACAACGAGGCTCCAAAGTACCGGATTCAATCTAGCACTTGGGACTTGTCGGGATCATCGAGGGCAAGAGAGTGGAGCGCGTAAGGGACTTCGTGGAGGTGGGAGCAGCGGCACGTGGGCTCTTATTTTCTGGAGGTGAAACAGGAGCACCACCAGGTGTCATCGGTGCAATCGAGAAACTCCTCCGTGTCAGGTGGACATTCGCCGGTTCCAGGTGGAGAACCTCGAGCTGGGGAACCTCAAGATAGGGAACCGAACTGGAGAACCTCGAGCTGGCATAGGACGAGTCCGAGCATGGAGAACCTCGAGCTGTAGAACGAGTCTGAGCGTGGAGAACCTCGAGCTGGAGAACCTAAGCGTGAAGAGCTTTCATGGAGAGCGATGAAAAACATTTTTTTAATGTTTATTTTTATCACGGCTCAATATAATGAGCCGTGAAAAATAAGGCTTTAAAAAATAAAAATACTTTACACGGCTCAATCAAAAGTGTCGCCATAATTATTTTGGCGGCACTTTAGATTTGGGCTGGGAATTATCACGGCTCATCATATATTGAGTCGTGATAATTCCCCCTACGCTTCATGTCACGACTCAACTGATAATTTCACGACTGAAATTTTCAGCGGTTAAAAAATCATTTTCAACTGGTAAAAGGCCTTTCTCCCGTAGTATTAATGATCACAGTTATTTTAATGGTTATGGTATTGAAAATTGTACCCGTAATGGTTATGGTATGTGGTTTAAAAATATGGTATGGTTATGGTATTTGTCATACTCGTACCCTCCCCTAACCATCAACAACCCTATTTCACACTGATGGTATCATCCATATCGACGTTATCCCTCATTGTTTACTGTTTAGGTACTGACTCTACATTATTACTCTTTTAATCTTCCATTAATTTTAGGAGACTATTTATTGGTCTTACTATTTCCCTCATTATATAAATATATATTGTAGAATTTCGAGAGGATTTCTTGGATTGATTTAAAGTCGTGATGACACTTTCAAATTGAAACTATTTGGTGGTTCACCCAAAATTTCAATCAGATAAAATCAGAATCTGAACAAGAACTTGAAAACGAATGTATGTTTTATTTGTGATGATCCTTCGAACCAAACTTATGACCAATTTATAGAGTTTGTCATCCCCTTTGGACGAGACTTTGCACCAAAGGTACTGCACCTCTTTGGAAAAACTTGGCGTCAAATACACTTGCACCACTTCGGATCAAATCTTGGCACCAAAGCAAGTGTCCAAAACCGGGTATTCTGAGGTAAAAAATTAAGTCATAAATTCAAAAAATTTAAGTTTATAATGAATTTTTATAATAGTAACTTTATCAAAGATAAAATTTAAAATCGACCCCGTCAGGGGCTCCCGCCCCTTGGACCCTACCCAAGAGCGCTGCCCCCTTTGACCCTCCATTACTTAGGGGAGAAGCCCCTAAGCAACCGATGAAATTCTGATACCGTGAATCATAATATACTCAAACAAGTGTCCACTTCGCACCCTCCTGACTTTTTTGATGAAATGTTATGATCATATTGGTCAACTAGTCAATTCAAAAATTAACAATCCTCCCCCATTTTTGTGTAATCTTCGATTAACTAAAAATCACAACAAACTTATGCATAAATGAAATATCGTGACGATTGAATTTCATCTTAGTGTATTACACATTTCAATTATTCGAATATCAAGGTGTAACTATGGATTGAACCTTTGTTATTCATAGTGAATACATGAAGATAATATACACATAAATTAACATTCTCAAATGTTCTTACTTGAAACTATCTTTTACTAGTCTTGTTTCCTAATCTTTCATATACATATCAAAGCCAAGTCCTAACTTCTCGAAGCGTCTAAACTTCATGCTCATGTGGGTAGTTCTTTTACTCTTGCACCTTCATATACAATTTTTCAAAAGAACTATTAAGAAGTTAAACTTCAACCTCCTCAACTTGCAGGTCTAAACACATACCTTGGGATGATATAAATAATGTGTTCCAATCTCTAGACGTTAAGCTTTCCACATTGAATTCAACACCTAATGTCATATCAGGTGGGAATTGGGTATCTCAATCATGAGAGATTTCAAATGGACTTTAATCCCATCCCCACATCCGACTTGTGTACAAGATCTCTTCTTAACCCTTTGGTCAGATGATCAACTAAATTATGTTGAGTTTTTATAAACTCCACTGATATAACACCATGCATGAGGAGCTCACAAATCATGTTGTGTCTAACACCTAAGCGTCTAGACTTGCCTTTGTACACTTGTCTATAAGCATTAGACAAGGCAGACTCACTATCACATTTGATATATATATATATGATATCAGTTTAGGCTACAATGGAATTTCATAAATCAGATTTCTTAGCCACTCAACTTCTTTACCAGCTGATGTTAATGCCATAAACTAAGATTTCATTGTCGAGTTAGTAATGCAACTCTGTTTCTTTGATGCCCAATAGATAACACCTTCTCTAAGAAGGAATACCCATCCACTTGTAGAAGAATGATCTTCCACATTGGAAATCCAAATTGCATATGAATAACCTTCAAGAACCTAAGGGAATCCAATATAAATCAACCCATAATTCATGGTTCATTTCAAGTACTTGAATACTCGGTTTAAAGCTTGCCAATGATGTGAACTAGGATTGCTAGTATACCTACTAAGCTTTCCAACAACATGTGCAATATCTAGCCTAGTGCTAATCATGGCATACGTAAGACAAGCAATAACTCTTGAGTATTCAAGTTGAGATACCGCGACACCTTTATTAGGTAAGAGCTTAAGACTAGGATCTATGAGAGTGCTAATTGGAGAACAATCTTTAAAATTAAATTTATTCATAATCTTCTCAATATAATGGGATTGAGAGATTGAAATACCATTGTTCTTTCGCTTGATGTTTATACCAGGAATCACCTCAGCCTCCCTTAACAACAGAGGATAGAAGGGGTGTGGAGACAACACTGAACATACATACAAAGCATAGTGATCCAGGCAAGTATCTGGGCTTACCATCGATATGGGGGCGATCAAAGAAGGAGGCACTAGGATCAATAAAGACAAAGATTAAGGATAAGCTAGCAGGTTGGATACCAAAAACACTGAACCAAGCAGGAAAGGAAGTCCTTATCAAAGTGATCATCACGGCGATCCCCACGTACATCATGAGTGTGTTCCGCCTACCAAAAACATGGTCTGTGGAGATAGACGCACTCATAGCGGACTTCTAGTGGGGGCAAGCATTGGAGGGGAAAAGAACACACTGGAGAAGATGGGAGGTGCTCACAAAATCCAAAGAGACACGCATATTAGGGTTCCGAGAACTCCGGAGTTTTAATTCGGCACTACTCACAAAAATGGCGTCCAGAGTAATAGAGGAACCAGACACACTGTGTGCACGGGGTACTAAAGGGCATGTATTATCCCCGGACATCTTTCCTAGAAGCGAAGCGAGGAGGCCGATCGTCATGGGGGTGGAGTAGTCTAACACATGGACGGGACATCTGAAGAAGGAGGGGTTGTGGCTAATAGGCTTGGGTGAAAACATATGTGTTTCCGAGGACCCGTGGATATACCCAAAGGAGGGAATGAGGGTGAGTTCTGAAACTAATGTGGAACATGAGAGTGAATTAAGGGTGAGCCATTTGATCATACTCGGGGGGCAATGGAATGAACCTATGGTGCGGAGCATAGTCAACCATGAAGATGCTGAGCACATACTTAGCATCCCAATTCCGAAAGAAGGGGAGAGACCGATATATATGGCCACACACAAAGGATGTCTCAACCCAAGTCTGTTTGGTCTACCATAAACTAAGAGAATGAAGTGGACAACGAGGGAGGGCGAACGAGTATGACAAACCCTGGAAGGACATATGGACATCGAAGGTGATCCACAAGGTAAAAAATTTCATATGGAGGCTTGTGACGAATGTGATAGATGTGACGGCCAATATGGCTAGATGGGGGATGAATGTAAGTCTGATATGCCCGATATGCGGGGGAGTGGAGACACGGGAACACATGCTTCTAGAATGTAGATGGACAAAACCTATTTGGTTTGGAACTCTGGGGGTACACATCGACCGAACAACCAGCATGGATTTGGTCACATGGCTCGAGACGAGGAAGACCGAACCGGGAGGACAGGGCACAGCGAGAGAGACGAGGTGGGTGAAAACTCTCCTAACATGCTGGCACATATGGAAGACAAAATGTAAGGTTGCCTTCAAAGCCAAGCTACCGAACTCGATGGTCGTAGTATCAGAAATCCAACAAGCCTTGGAAGAGCACAAGGCATACAGACACACGCCACCACCGACCCAAGTGAGCAGACCGTAAGACCAATGGCGAGCACCAACGAGGACCATCATCAAGATCAATTGCGATGCATCGTGGTGTAAGCAAACAAGAAGAGCGGGCATAGGTGGAATGAATGGTAGGGAATGGAGTAATAACATAGAGACCATGGAAGCAAGGGTCATACACGAAGGAGTACGACTAGCGATTGAACGAGGATGGCAAAGCATTACCATAGAAACGGACTCACAAACAGTTCAACGACAGATAGGGGAGAAACGCTGCATTGGAGGCTGTCAACCACGATACAGAACATTAGAGTACTAGCAAGTCAGATCGGGCAAGTACAATGTCGTGCTATTCCAAGGACTTCAAACGAGTGTGCGAATTGGATAGCCAAACAAGCGAGAATGAGAGTGAGTCTTAGTGATTGGGTCGAAATACCACCACTACCATTGTTATGTTTACTAGCTAAAGATTGTAATCCCGAACAACCGTGACCCCGAGTCATGACGTTTTATTTTTTCAAGTAAAGCGGTATTTTCGACAAAAAAAAACGTTTTTTCGTAAGTCCATATTGCTTTGATTAGAGCAGTACTTGATGGGTTATGAGCTTTGAGCTTGGTTATTTTCACATTTGCCCCAAGACCATTCAGAGCTGGACTTATAGACCCAATGGTATGATGGCGTCCCTCATATGATATTTATGGCGTCGCCCATATACAACCCCAATAAGGGCGTCGCTTCGGAAGGATGCGCCAGAACGTAAAAGTACCATGATTAAGTGCATGTCAGAACACCTACATACTACCCTAATCTAAACGCCTACACTCCTATGGTTTAGCCCGACCGCTTTTAGCCGGCCTATGATTAAATTAACTAAAATGCTAGTCTACACCAGAGTAGCCGTCTATAGACAATCATTACTCCTAGTAATCGTGGTTCGCTTGCCTCAGTCACATCTAAGATTACTATGGTAGTGGTTCAGGTACACATTTGTTATAAATATTCATCAACCAAACTTATTAAGGAGGACTCATATTGGACTTTTCCTTACTATCTGTTGTTATACACTTCTTCCGATCGCCCAAACGAACCTCCACTGATTTTATCATCGGAGGGAAAACAACGGAAATCTCTCGTGCTTTCCTTACGTGCAGGTCAACGTAGCAGCTAGAAGGAATAAGAGAGTAAAATCAAATTTACGTAATGCAAGGGTACTCACATCATATCATTGTAAAGATAACATCAATTTATTGAGGAAGTTTTAACTTCAGATTTAACACCTGACGGTCCTCGTCTTGCCCAAAACGCATCAATTTTAATGGAAGGACTGTATCTGCGGAAAATTATCAGTTCGAGGACTAATATTGAATCAAATTAGAATTAGAGTACGACGTCAACATTTAAAGAATGTTACAGGTGACGAAACGACTGCGTTGGGGGAAGAGTCTGGAAAGTAAAGTACTGTGATTGTGCCCCATCGGATGAACACGGAGTGGAGGCGTAGGTTTTGCTGCGCTCGTGCTGTTTTCACGGAGCTCTACGCTACTCTCTCATCTGTTAATCCCGGCACGAATTGTTTTTTGCAAAGTTCGAATCATGACTGGTATTCTACTGTCTTATCCTCGAAATGATGCAACAACCAATTGCAATCATCATTTAAGTATGGATTGTGTTGTTGGATTTGATGTTTTTGATCAAATTGGCCGTGGCGTATATATTTATTAGCTGATTGAGCAAGTATCTGGATGATCTTCAGCGAAAAGATTAACTGGATGATCTAATCAATTTAGAGTGATTAGGATATTTTGTTCTGAAGAACGTTTCAATATTGTAGCTAATAACAGCTTTATGTCACTTTGGCAAGCACTTCACGATTTGCACTTCACGGATGTTGTGATTGTGATTCTGTTGGTGGTTGAATCTTTTGTTTAGCTTTATGATATATGTCCTGTTTGGTACACTAAAGTAGAGGGTAACTGCAAATTCCCAATGCAGAATTGTGAACTATGACGGTGTTTGTGCTCCAGAAGTAGCCTTTCATAGCGTGTCTCTGGCCTTACACTTGTAAGGGTGGACCGTGGAGATATTTGTTTTGATGCTTATGAACTAATGCCCATTATTTATGTATTGTGCACCAGAGCCTTGGAGTGTTAGTATTTTGGATACATTGGTGTGTGCTTTTAGCACTGGTAGATATTAGGGAAAAAAGTCCAATAAAACATAATAAGAAACACTTGGAGAGACAGGGAACTCGTTACGGAGTTCTGTTGTGGTTGTAATTATTTATCAACTTAGTGTTAATAAATCTACGCTAACTGTAAAATTTGAAGCTGAAATCTATGTTACTGGTTTAGAATTTAGAAGGATCACTTTGTTGCGTTTGGGACGCTCTATAGGATTTATTAAGTTTTTAAGCTTTTGCTCTGTCCATAATTATTTTCAGCTGGACCAAATCCTTTTAGAGGTATCAAGGCAAGAGTAGTTTGGTGGGTGTTTTGTTGAACCTGTATGTTTCTTAAAGCTGCTACACGAATGTCTTTGGAAGTTTGGAAGAAGATGATGTGAAAACCTTTTTGCTTAGTTTAGATGCCACCTACACATTAATGTGGAGATATGTATTATTGAAGAAACTCATTGGAAAAGGTTATCACATCTATGTACTTCACTGAAGCTAGAAAGGAATACTCTATTGATTAAAACCTACCTTGTTCTTCAATGAAGGGGAGAAATTCCTTCGGGATTTGTCTGAAATTCTCACTACTGCAATCCAGAAGCTGTGGGCTTTAAGTAATACGTACTGCATATACCATTATGGAGTCCATCTAAACATGAAGACTGAATCATTGTTTGTCTTCAAAGTGTTTGGCTATTGAAGTGTGTACTAATTTTTCCCTTTTTAATGTTAAGATAAATATCATTAAATATTTGAAAAAAAAGTAGCATTTCATTTAGAAAAGTACCTAGATGTGCAACAGATTTAGAAAGAAAAGGCAAGAAGAAAGAAAAAAATGTACTGCGCAAAGATCTATGGACAGACAACCAATTTATTGTGGTTCTGCAAGCATTAGTCCAACCAATTATACTCCCCACATTACCCCAAAAAGAAATGTAAATTTTTTATGGAATTGATACTTTGAAATGCCTTCTGTTCTCTCTTCCAAACTGTCCAAAAGATTGACAGAATTACCAAAATGCTCAGCTTTGCTTCCTTTCATTATAGAGGATATCTGCAAACAAATTGTTTCAGAGATTTGTATGAACTCAAGTTGGGTAGTAGTTACCATTAAACAGCTGCACGAATGTTAGTTATGGGAGTTGCATAGCCATGTCATGTCATCCACATTCTAGTACTATAATTTTTCTTACACGTTTTTGAGGATGCCTTGAGTTTTTCTTTTTGAGGGCTCAATAGCTGGAAATTGTCTACAGACTATGCGTTGGAGCAGGAAATGGAAATTGAGGCTCTAAAAGCTATTCTAATGGATGACTTTAAAGGTACTGATCCAGAATAAACACTTTGGTTGACGACTTGACATTGATATTGTTTTTCATTTCTTACATACGGGTGATGTTCTGTTAATGCCAGAAATCCACTCTGGTGAGAGTGGGCTAAATACCTCAAGTCCATGCTACCAAATTACGGTATCTCCACAGGTAAATTTTAGGGATTTACTCTTACCTTGAGAAACTTTTCAATTTTCAAAGAGAATCATTCTCATGCGTTTAATAAGTTTGTAGAATTATTATTTAAAAAAAAAAATAGAACACTTTCAGCATTTCCAGAGTGAAAAATTGTTGGTGTTTTAGAATCTTAAACAATACTTAAAATCACAGTATTTTAGTGGATATGACAGTTGTCTGTCTCTGTCCATTCATTTAGGTAACAATTTGAGCTTATGAGAAAAAGTAATAGACTAATTATGCCTTCTTATTTTAGCTCTTTCTGAGGTCATTGTTTCTCGTAATGTACTTATGATGTGTAATGGTTTAAAAGAAGTCAATTGATATGTCTAGATGTTGCTTGAGATAGAATCAGGTTCATCTTTCTTATTTGCTAGCTAAGTTTTTATTTCATATGAATTATTTGGACAGGATGATGAGGAAGAGGAACTAACAAGTGCACCAGGTTATTCTATAAATTTAATTTTACTCGATGTGGTTCTTTACTCTTCATTTGTGTCAATGATAATTTACTTCTAGAAGATTCTGCCAGCTTTATGATGTGTTGCTTCAATGCTTCTTATTGTAAAAGTTTGCATTGATTTCTGTGCAGTTAAGTTGGGCTTGATATTCTCACACACAGAAAAATACCCTGATGAACCTCCTCTGTTAAATATGAGAAAGTGAGTTGGCATATCTCTAGGTTTCTCTATCCGCTTATCATTTTCTGGACCACTTTTCTGCCATCACAGTGTTCCTAATAACATTATTTTTCAGGAATATATATGAATTTCATCTAATGCCGCTTACTTTGTTTATGTTCCTGAACTGTCTAGATCATAGAGATTTACATTCTTTCACATGATAGCCCATCTGTCTCACTCTCCTTTAGATACACTTAGGCAACAACTTGTGTAAAGATGGATGCATTAGGCATATGATTTATTGTTGTTTTTCAAATGGTACAGTACAGTAAATGTAAGATCACTTTCTGCTGTTTAGTGATCATTTTTTTTTCTTATCAGTATTCGAGGAATGTCCTCCGAGGATCTTAGGATGCTGAAAGAAAAGCTTGAAGAGGAGGTAATTCCAAACTCCTTTTATTTTATTTGTTTAGACTTTGCACTTTTTATTTTTTTTTATAATATAATTATAAGTTACTGCAAAATGTGCAAACTCTGAACTTTTGTATTCCGAAATTGAGGGAGTAAATTCATAAATTCAGTAGTGTAGAAAATTGAGATAGGGAAATCTTTTATGCATGAAGTTTATCAGGATTAATTCTGCAGTAAAATGAAATATTTATACCAACTAGTTATTTTCTTCCATAGTAGCTAATGTTAATTTAACTTGAGCACGTACTGGCTTTTGTATCATATGACTTTGGAAATCCTTGATATTAAAGTGCTCACATTCTATGTTGAACCTGCCTCTGCTGAATCATTTTTACTAATTTTGGTTTAGGCGACTGAAAATCTCGGTATGGCTATGGTCTACACCCTTGTTACATCTGCAAAAGATTGGCTAGCTGAAAGATTTAGTCAAGACGATGGTTCTGATAATGCTGGGGATGCAGAGGCCGCCAAGGACGATGTATGCGTCCTTTTTCATCTCTTCAGCTTCGTGCTGCATACCTCCTCTCTAGTGCCTTTATATGTCTTCAGATTATAGTAGATTGAGAAGACATCTTCTTTTCTAATGTAAATGCAGTATGGTTGCTATGTGTGTAGATGTAGTCTATTATAGGTTGCAAACTAATTTAGCTAAATTTAGTTAGATTAATGGTTGCATTTATAATGAGACTTATTTTTGTGTTTCAATTTCTGATCAGGTAATTATACCGCATGGAGAACCGGTTACAGTGGAAACTTTTCTTGCATGGAGAGAGAGGTTTGAAGCAGAGTTGGCGTTAGAGCGGGCCAAGTAAGTTTTATGTAATTTTTTTAGTTTGGGTAAATATATCTTACTCATGCCAATCAAGTTTTACCAGAAAGATTACACTGTTTGAGGTACAGTTTTTCGTTCAAACCAGTGCATACATCTCTAAACGCTACCTACCAGCAGAAAGCAATTTAAAGGGATTCTCTCTCTCTCTCTCTCTTTCGCATAAATGATTTTTTTTTTCTCAGGTTAATGCCAGAATCTGCGCTTAGTGCACCTAAGGAAAAGAAGCTCACGGGTAGACAATGGTTTGAAAGCGGGAGAGCCAGTGCTGTAAGTATCTGTTGTCCTATTCTCTGTTCCTCTTATGAGATTGTGTAACCTAATTATGATTTAAACATCCGTAGGCAGACATAGCCATGTTCCTCTATTTAGTTCTGTTAACTTTGATTTTTTAACATTTGGCAAATTTTAGATTAATTGATGGATGGATAAAACTCACCGAAGTTATGACTCATATAAGATATATTATGGATCTGAAAAAAATCACCATCTGTATTTCACTGTTACAGAAAGGGGCATCAGCAGTCGCTGAAGAAGATGGCGAGGAAGATGACGAAGACATCGACTTTGATGAAGATGATTTTGAAGGTATTCTTTTTCCTAATTCTCTAACCAATTCTTGGTTTGTTGAAGAGGAGTAAGTAGATAAATTGTTCGAACTTGTCTGTCAATGGCAGCAGATGATGAAGAAGATATGTTGGAGCACTACTTGGCAGAGAAACCGGACTCTTCATCACAGATACCAAGCTAGAAAGCCGTATTTTTTGTTCCAAATTTTGATGTATGAAAAAAGGCGGCTACTTCATCATATGTCTGACTCTCTGGTTATCTGTTATGTATTGTTGTAAGGCGAAAGTCATTCTGCTCTTTCTGGTTTTCCGGCATTTAGTTATATAGTTCATCCAATCTGTAGTTGTAACTTCACTAGTTCACTGCCTAAATCTTTTCCAGTCATTGTAGTAGAATTGGGAGTGTCAGGGCTGGTAAATTTACAAGTTCTATCGTGCAAAAGCTTAGCCAACACTTTTGGTATTTCTAATTTTTGAGAAGAAGAATGATCTTTTCTTGTTCTCCAAGACAAAAGATTACATGAAAACTAGAAGAGGACCACTAAATCGGGAAGCCCATAAAATCAGCAAATATCTAGGATAGAAATAGGAAACATAAATATTTAAAATCTGAAATATTGACTCAAATTTTATCTTAAAATAGGACTTCCTAATTTATCTCCTAAAATTATCTAAAACTAGGACTTTCTAATTTATCTCCTAGAAATCCGATACATTCTATTTAAAATAGAATTTCTTAATTTATCTCCTAGAAATTCAACACCCTTCATATTGGAGTATACCCTTCATGTTGGAGTATAGATCATGCCCAACTTGCTTACAAGATCTCAAAACTAGATAAAAGGTAGATGTGTCAATTCGTGTGACGGGTCAACCGTGGGTCAAAACTAGATAAAAGGTAGATGCCCAACTTGATAGTTACGACCCAAACTTATTTTCGTATGGATTGGACGGATTGTGTCAAAATGACCCGCGAGTCCAAAAAAATTGACCCAAACACAACCCATGGGCGGGTTACCCACGGGTCACCCATGAACCGTATCCAAAATTGACACCCTTATTGAAAAGTCTTTTGTTGAAAAAATTAGCTATTTGTTGAGTATTACAAACAAAAGGCATGCAAACAACTCCACTATTAATCTTCTCATTTGTACTGTATTTTGAGTAATACTTATAGCAACTTTGTTGTCACAATTTAATTTCATCGGCATATTTACTGACATATGCAATTCTTCAAAAATTCTCTTTAGCCTAACATCTCACAAACTCTACTAGCCATAACCCTATATTCCACCCCGACACTGCTCCTTACAACCACATTTTGTTTCTTGCTTTGCCATATGATCATACTTTCCTAGACATAAATACAGTATCCTGATGTGGATCTCCAGTTAATAATTGTTTATGCCCGATTTGCATCAGTGTATACTTTTATGTTTGGTTGTGTGGTCTTTTAGAAGAGTAATCCCTTGCCTAGTGTACTTTTCAAGTATTTGAGAATTTGATAAACTGCTTCAAGATGTGTTCTCAAAAGGTGACTGCATAATCTGATTTACCAAACTCACAACAAAAGTAATATTGGGTTGTGCATGTGATAAGCAAATTTATTTTCCCACTAATTTTTTATACCGATTTGTATTCATTGGAACACATTCCTTATCATCTCCAAGTTTTTTTATTAGGACTGATTGGAGTGTCTGTTGGTTTACACCAGTTCATCCAATCTCCTTAAGGAGCCTTAAGGAGGTCAAGGACATACTTTCGTTCTTCTACCGAGCAACCTCCATTCCTAAGAAATACCATAAAGTAATTAAGTCCTTGATCCCAAATGTTGATGATAGGGAATCCTTCAATCGATTCATCTCAAGTATGTCATCTCCAGTGCGAATTATATCGTCTACATACACAATAGGTATTGTTATCTTCCCATCCTGTGAATATATTGTAAACATCATATATCTCTTTGCCCTTGAGTATACCCTTGACTTTTAACAAACTAAGTGAATTTCTCAAACAATGATCTTGGCAATTGTTTTAATTCGTATAAGGATTTCTTCAATTTACTCACCTTCGTGCCAAACTTATCACAAAATCTTGGAGGTGCATCCATGTACACTTCTTCCTATAGATCCCCATTGAGAAATGCATTTCCTACGTTTACTGTTGCAAAGGCTAATCACGATTAGTTGCAAGTGACGAAAGAATTTTTACTGTGTCCAGCTTTGCGACTGGAGCAAATATCTCTAAGTTATTGATGTCATAGTTCGAGTGAATCCATTGGCTATCAATCGAGCTTTATACCGTTCTAAAGAATTGATCTGATTCAAGTCAAAATTTATATGGGATTCCCAAAGTTATTACTAGAAGATAGGACACGAAGAATTACAAATGATTGTACAAAAAGAATTGAATTCTGTGAACCGAAAACTCAACATTACTATTACAAAAATAGAAACCTTTATGGAGAACCTAATATTCTGGCATAATTTGTAACCGAACAATTAAAGAATAAAGTTTCCTTTCACAAAGCAATACAAAAGGCTATTGAATTAAACGAACAAACAGATACAAAAGGAATTCAAGTACAAATAGTAGGGTGCCATAACGGGAAAGAGATGACATGTGTCCTATGGATCAGAGAAGGTCGGATTCCTCTACAAACCATTCGAGAGCCATAAGATTCATACTTGACTGTATACTCCCATTAGTTCCCTACAGTTTTTTCCCTCTTCGTAGATCAACTAACTCCTACGTGCCATTTTTTCCAAGAGCTTTAATCTCCTCGAAGATAAACTGCTTCCACTCAAGAACTTTCGGAGCATTCTACACGGTATTAGGAATCTCCATGCAAGACAATTATGAGGTAAAAACTCTAAAAACAAGTGGGAGGTTTTCATATGACACATAATTGGACAACGAGTGTTGGGTGCAAGATCTCACACCCTTCTGGACAACAATTGAAAGTTCATAATTATCGAACTCAGCCGTGGATTTAAAGCTAGAGGACGAATAAGTCGAAGGTGAAATGGGTTGAACATGAGGTAAATACATATGGTAAGGAAATTACATGGAGGTTTTACATATTCTAGGCAGTACGAAATGTTGAAACAAGGATATGCAATCTGGAACTTGTTGCTGATGTGTCTGTTCTTTTGTAAATATTTAGGATTATATTTCATTTGTTGTTATTGTTCAGGACGTATAGTTTTATTTCTGTCTTTCCTCAGGGTGTATATGACATTTTCTAGCCTAAGGTTTTGTATTTAAGGGTGAGAGAAGTCCAAATGTAGGAATACTTCTCTGTGATCCCCAATTGATTGCCTCTGTTCTCATTCTCTTCGTATGTTGGTTGCTTTAGGGTTTCTGAGAAAATCCCAAATTTGTCATGGTATCAGAGCTACAAGGTAGTTTATGCCTCTTATAACCCTCTTCTTCCTGCTGATTGGAACGATTGGGCCGATCTTCTGGTGGATTCTTTTGGTTGTAGATGTACATAAGTTTTTGCAATAATCTCAGTCGCAGTGAGTTTTGTGTTCCTTCTTGGTTTATATAAGTTCTTACGTGACTACTCTTGTAGTATTGGCCTTCTGTTTTCGATTGGTGATGATTCGTCTAGATCTTGATGGTCGGTGTTGGATTTTGCTCTTCCTTGTCTTTGCTGGGTGTTTACGGTAAAACCTATCCCCTTCTTGAGATTCTTTTCGATCTTTGACCTTCTTTTGCGACTGTTTTTGGAACTGGTCATGTGATTCTGTGACTCGTGACGATTCATTTGGTAGCTATTTTTGCGGACAAATTTGATTTTCTTTGAGTTTTTTAGTTGTTGGTTGATCTTTTCTTGATTTTGTGGCAACATTTGAACATGGCTGAGGAAAAACCCATCATGGAGGCAGGGATACTTGCCACCGATGAGGCTAACCATAATGCATTGGTTGTGATAGATTTGCATCACCCTCTTTACTTACATGCAAGTGATAATCCTGGTGATAATCCTGGTGTTAACATGATTTCTATCACATTAACTGGTCCCGAAAATTATGCCATGTGGAATAGGGCTATCCGATTTAATCGCTTAGGCAGAAACAAACTAGGTTTTATCACTAGAACATGCATGAAAGATAACTATGATTCTGCTTTTTACCACCTATGGGATAGATGTAATGTCCTAGTTCTAGGTTGGATCATTAACTCTATTTCTAAGGACCTTGGAAGTGGATACATGTATTGTGAGGATGCTTTTTTTTGTCTGGAAAGACCTTAAGGAGAGGTTTGACAAGGTTAGTGGACTTAGAACTTACCAGTTACATATGGAGATTGTAATGACACGTCAAGGTTTAGATTCAACTTTCGCCTTTTTTACAAAACTGAGATTACTTTGGGTTGAATATACTTCAGCTTCTGTTTTGCCACACAAAGAAGGGGGTGATTTTAAGAAACATATTGAACATAAGGAGAACCAAAGGCTTTTTCAATTTCTGATGGGTTTAAATGAGAACTATTCAGGAGTAAGAAGTCACCTATTGCTTTGGAACCCTTTACCATCTGTGAATCAGACTTATAATTTGTTGATTCACGAAGAAAGTAAGAGGGGAATCACATCAGCAATGAATGTTTATGTTGGTTCCACCTCTACAAATGTGTCTCATAACGTTGATAGACCGAAAGGGAATCAGAATTTAGAATATTCTCATTGTCATAAGAAGGGGCATAGTGTAAAAAGATGTTATGCGAGAGGTTGTGATTTCTGTAAGAAAAAAGGGCACGTAAAGGATAATTGTTTCAAATATACGAATTTTTTGAAAGCCAAAGGGTCGAATATAATAGCTAATGCCACTTCTGCTGACAACGGGGAATTCAGTTCTAATATTCCTAAGCACTTTACTAATGATGTTTTTGTGAGTTCTAATATGCAAGCTTCAATTACTCTTACACGGGAAAAATTTGAGAGACCGCTACAAACCATGGGACAGGCAGACACCATTGCCACTCCTGCATGTGCTACCGCCCCCATCGACAACCCTGTAAACACTGCTAGTATATTCTCTAACTCGACCTTTTTATATACTAGCAGTGTTTACAGGGTTGTCGATGGGGGCGGTAGCACATGCAGGAGTGGCAGTGCTGTCTGCCTGTCCCATGATTTGTAGCGGTCTCTCAAATTGTTCCCGTGTAAGAGTAATTGAAGCTTGCATATTAGAACTCACAAAAACATCATTAGTAAAGTGCTTAGGAATATTAGAACCGAATTCCCCATTGTCAGCAGAAGTGGCATTAGCTTTTATATTCGACCGTTTGGCTTTCAAAATATTTAGGGGTAGGTGAGTAGTTTTGGGTACCCTGTAAATTTAGGGGTTCCCGGAACCTACCCAGTATATAACATGGTATTTAAATTTGGAATCAGAACCTACCCGTTTAATTTTGGAACTGGAGCCTATTTGTACAAACGGTTCTGAGTACCCTGTTAGGAACCTGTTACAGGGAAGCGAATGAATAGGAAGGAGAAGCAGGGAAGGATGACTGAGAGACTACTGTGACTGAGTGCTCTCGTTATTAGTTATTTATTTAGTTTTTTTAATAATATATATATATATAGAACTAGTTCCGGTTCTGGTTAGTTTAGGATACCCAAATAGGCGAACCGGAACCGAATAACTAGGTTCTTAAAAACATTTTCCCACAACCTACCCTATTTTTAAAACTTATACCCGGAACCTACCCAAAGTGTTGGTTTCAGATAGGTTTCGTGTCCAAATGGGTAATTTGCTCACCCCTAGAGAGTATACTAAGGTTGAAAGTGTTGGAAATCTGGATTTTTTATCTGATAGAAAGTTGTAGAACGTGTTGTATCTTCGAAATTTTAAACATAAACTGTTGTCAATTTCAAAGCTCACTAAGAAATTGAACTGCTCTGCAACATATTTTTTTTTCCCTAAATATGCTATCATGCAGGACCTCTTAAATATGAAGGTCTTGTGGACTGGCAACGAATATTTTGGACTGTATTTTTTTAGATCTCCCAAGATTCATTATGGATCCACTGTGCTTTCTTCTGTTGCTAAAAATATCATGTTGTGGCATAGAAGATTCAGTCATGCTTCTTTGAAAGTTTTGGAACATGTAGTTTCTTTGAATTTACGCAAGAATTAAACGTTAGATTTAGGAGATTGTCATGTTTGTCCTAAAGCCAAAATAATAAGAAATGTTTTTCCCATTTCTGAATCAAGAGCAGATTCTCCTTTTGATCTTATGCATGCTGATGTTTGGGGACCTTATCAAGATTTTACTCATGATAACAAACAATTTTTTCTGACTTTGGTGGATGATGTTTCTCGTGTAACATGGATCCATCTGCTGCAGTTCAAATCAGATGTCTTGATAATTCTAAAAAGTTTTATCAGTATGATTGAAACTCAGTTTAGAAGAAGAATAAAGTATTCAAAACTGATAATGGGAAAGAGTTCTTTAATGAGAACATGAACAAACTTTTTCAAGAAAAAGGGTATAACCCACCAGAGCAGTTGTCCCTACACTCCCTAGCAGAATGGGAGAGCCGAAAGGAAACACATGCATTTGTTGGAAGTTGTCAGGGCATTAAAATTACAGGCTTCTATACCGAACTCCTTTTGGGGAGAATGTGTTTTAACTGCTTGTTATCTGATAAATTTGATGCCTTCTAACATATTAGGAGGTAAATCTCTTCTCGGAGTGCTGAATGCAAAGGAATCTAAGGTAAGTCATCTACGCACTTTTCGGTTGCTTATGTTATGCCAAAAGTATGTTAGTAGCTGACAAGCTGGCTTCCAAAGAAATTCCATCTGTCATGATGGGATACTCTGAGACTCAAAAGGAGTATAGGATATATGATTTAAATGACAAGATATTTTTTGTCAGTAGAGATGTGCAGTTCAATGAAAATGTTTTCCTTTTGAGAATGGTAAGCTTGATCAGTTGCCCGTACTTCTTCAGCCTTATATCGATCCTGACTCTGGTGACGATTAAAGTTCTGGATGGACTAAGACTGACGAGAACATAATCGATATAGCTGAAACTCCAAATGATGTGTCTCAACAGATACTTGATGGAGAAGATCCAAATGATGAGTCAGTAATTGACTCTGATGGAGGAGATGGTACTGTCATTCATGATCCCCCTGCTCCTACCACGAGTTGATCAAGGTGGATTGTTAAACCTCCTATTTGGATGAAGGATTATCAGGTTTCAAATGTTTCCCATTGTCATTCTATTGACCAATTTATTTCATACGATGGGTTATCTAACGAATATCAGTGTTATTTGAGCTCACTTTCCCAATTAATTAAACCTGATAAGTTTTCTGAGGCTATGAAAGACAGGGCCTAGGTGCAAGCGATGGTAAAAGATATTCAAGCTCTTGAGGAAAATCGGACCTGGGATTTGGTACCACTTCCAAAGAGTAAGTCTCTCATTGGTTGTAAGTGGGTATATAAACTTACATATAAGTATCATGGGAGCCTAAGTAGATATAAGGCCAGATTGGTTGCAAAAGGTTATAACCAGAAATATGGGATAGCCTATTTTGAGACCTTTTCCCACGTTGCTAAGATGAACAGAGTTTGAACGGTTTTGGCTTTAGCCTCGATTTATAAATGGCCCATTTATCAAATGGATTTTTAAAATGCGTTTTTACAAGAGAATCTAGATGAGGAAGTGTATATGTAATTGCCTGATGGTTTCGGAAAAAGGGAAGATACACTACAAGAAATTTACTCTACATCGATGGTAAATCATCGTTTCCGGAAGCACTGTTGGCGTTGCTAAAACCCCGTGTCAATGCTAAGAGTCGTGTCAATACACCCCATGGCTAAAGGTATCCACGACGACAATATGGCGACACTAAATATTTGTCGTGGTTGGAATGAATAGTTGGTTTGATCATTAGAATCGCGAATATGCCAACTCTGTTTACGCGTAATTACCGTCGACGATTATTTGAGGGTAATACCGATTTAGGGTTTCTACATATGTCAGATGTAGAATGACGGTATTAGTATCAGGGTATTGTTGTCCCTATTTGTTGTATATTGCATCACATTTCTTTGAGGCAATATACGTTATTCAACTACAACATTTCCTTGAAAGTAATTACACGTACTTAACGACAGATGAATTTTGATAGACAAAAAGTTAGACCGCGTCATAAGTAACCTGTCGATGCACATACAACATTAATAAATATTACCATGTTCATCATAGTTGATGCTATATGGAGTTTCAACTACTGTGAAAGTTGTTGTTATAGAAAGTGTTTTGTGGCTGCGGGGTTGTCATGGTTAAATTGTATATGAAGCATCAATTACGGATACAAGTACAGTCCATCGTAAATGGTTTGTTTTGATGCAAATGCTAATGTTTTACTCTTTTCGAATTGTTAATCATCGTATGCTCATAGCCAAGCATACCCAAACAGAGAATACATAAACAACAACATAGGCCAAGCATACCCAAACAGAGAATACATAAACATCTACATATGTAGAACCATTTCCAACACATCCGAATTTATATATAGCTAAGCATTTCAAACAAATGTATGGCGACAATTGCAAAGCACAAACAGAGATGACATGTTCACATTTACATCAGGCCCAAAATATCCATTTACAATTAGTTCCAAATGAAAATAAAAACTGAGAAGCCATAACACCTAGTGTAACACCATTCGACAAAACTACTAAGCAGGAGTATTTACCGCATTTCTCCACGGTTCATGCATTTGGATCTGCAAACATAGAAATCACAGCAATCATGGTAGCATCATATTATAGAATATACCCTACAATGACTAAATGGGTGTACACAATGCAATTAAACCATTACTATACGCATCGTTGGCAAACATTGCACTTTTCATGACAGCAATACCACGTTGAAATGCTTCAATGTTGGCCTGGAACTCTTTGAGTTGATCACGGAATTGCTCACATTCGACTGCGTATCTAGCCACCTCATCCCTTGCTTGTTTTAACTGCTCACTTTCCATCATCCGTGCAAGCTTTGACACACGACTTCGACGACGCTCAGGTTGGCGAACTTCCTCATACAAGACATCCTTGTCAACTGGAGCCTCCTCCTCCCCAGCCAACTGAGCAACCCTCTCCTCCACTTGGTCCTATTTTGCAAACAGTGTGATAATAAAATAAGGGAACAATCAGATACAATATACTAGGTGTGACTATCGCAAAGGCAGTACTACTTACCATTATTGATCTGGTTTTATCATCCAGTGGATGCCCTTTCTTGTCCACATGGTTCTTCTTGAACATATGATACTCCCCGGGATGTTTCCCGTTGTTCTTCTCAATCTGCAAAAGGTACCATATACTTGTTCAAGTGTAGCCAACTATTTATTAAAGATAAAAATTCAATGTTAGGATTACCTCTTCCCACTCTCTCCTCGGAAAGGACGAAGTGCCAGCGGTGTGCCTCATGACTTGGTGAGCTTTGTTGGCTTTGTTACAATCGCTCTTTAAATTCAAACAATAGGTTACAACCATTTTACGTTTAAAAAATGCAACACTCATTAACTGTACAAAACAAATACAGTTGCGATAGGGAGTAAGGCACAAACCTTAAACTCGTCAGAGCTGAACCAGTTAACAAGCCACACCCAATCCTCTTTCACCACGTCAGGAGAAATGTTTTGTAACCTTTCTTCATTCGTAAGGTACTTGTCAAAGTACATTCTCTTGAGATTCGCCTTGTAGTTTCTATACTTCTCTTTAAGAGTACATATGATCAACTGCTTCAGGTTTTCATCATACGGTATCACAAACTTCTCCTGCGATGTTGAACAATATGGAAATGTTAGGCTCAGATTTACAGCATTTACAAATAGACAGGTGCAATATCTAAGTACAATTTCAATTTGAACGATACTGTGTAGGGATTGTCAACAACTGAGACTTACCATAACCAGCATGAGCATCTTAGCCTCGTAGTCTATGGGAGACTTTGGAATCTCCTTACAGTCTTTAACCATTAGAGGTGCATTCGTTCGTTTGCGGACGATGCAACCACACCAACTTGCAAACACCGAAGCATTGTTACTACAGACTTTACCTCGAGAGTTAAATTTCAGAACCTTTTTTTCCTTGACGCCATTTCAAGACAACCTTATGTAACGAGTTGGCCCTCTATGTAGTCTGTCCACTGGTGGCTTTAACTCTTCCTCTTGCGCAGCTGACACGTAAAGCAGGAGGTACCGATTAGATAACCAAGTTGGAGAAAAGCAAAGTGTATGGGACAAATTAGAAGTTACCTATTTGTATACCTGGTGGTTCCTCCACATAGGGGTCCTCCGGCTGGATTTCCTCTTCACTAGACACTTCCAAAAGAGGTTCGACAGGCGGAGGGACTGCAGGGATGTCCTCCACAGGCGTATCACCTAAAAGCATTGTTTCATACAAGTTACCAAGCACCTAAAACAAAGAAAATACCTAACAAGACAACCTAAAAGCAACTAAAAGGCGTAGTAGTGAGAAAGAAAAAAAAAACTTACTTGTTGCAGCCCTGTTTAGCTTCCTTGGGGATCTACGTGTCGGTAGCTTTGAAGCTACGGTACTTCTTTCGACCATTCTCTGAGTACCCACCATACCGAGAAGATATTGTTAAACAAAGTAGCATAACGTGAAGTCAAACAAGTTTCTGGTGTAAAGTTTTCATCTTTATGTGTTGTTGCAACAATTATCCAAGTCGGGTTCTCAAACTAAGCACCCGAGCGTTGAACATTCCATGTGTTTGCGCAAAAACGAATAACACCGACATGCATGCAAGCGAAGCCTCACCTTTGTATATACTTATCTTATAGCACAATATTTCTAAATCATGTTTAAAATCAAGACCTAATTATCCTTATGTATGCAATTTAAATAATATCCATTTTATCTTTGAAATACAACTTTCTTATGTGTTATATTCAGTGATGTGTCAAAGTGTTATTCATTATAATATTATACTTTATACAAATTTAATATCGACTTATACAAATTTTACTTACTTTGATGAAAAATATACTTATTCTTTATATTTAATAATGACATAATTTGTATAATAACATAATTTGTATAAATTTTAGATTAATTTGTATAAATTTGTATATACTTATCTTATAGCACAATATTTCTAAATCATGTTTAAAATCAAGACATATGTATCCTTATGTATGCAATTTAAATAATATTCATTTTATGTTTGAAATACAACTTTCAAATGTGTTATATTCATTGATGTGTCAAAGTGTTACCATGTGTCATGGTGTAACTATGTGTCAAAGTGTTACTATGTGTCAAAGTGTTACCATGTGCCAAAATGTTACTAAAATCATGTTTATGACACATAAAACCATGTGTCAAAGTGCAGCCCGACCTCTACATACAACTCGACACATAGCTACTGCATTTCTGCTAATTGACCTCTATATACAACTCGACACAACCTGATACACAACTCGACCTCTATCTGCAGTTCGGCTAATGTGTCAGATGCATCAATTCTGTTGTTATGCAAATCCTTGTTGTTTCTTGTGCAGTAGCTAGTGCAGCAAGGCCGAGTGCAGCTTTGTTGCAAGTGCAACTTTCTTAAGCAACTTCCGGTGCATGCTTCCAGTGCAGCTTCCAGTGTAGCTTCCATTCGCAGCTTTGTTCCAAGTGAAGCTTTGTTGCACAATCTGCCACAGTGAGGTTAGTCTTCGAATCTAGTGCATGAAAAAACAGAACTGTTGCTTCTACAATGTGATTGGTCTTGCAAAGTCCATCAACGATACTGTTGCATCAAGTCTGTTGTTAGCTACAGATACTTCAACTCCTCAAAGTTACAACAATTCCTTGGCATCATTAAGGAAACCTTCATGGAAGAATAAAAAACGTTAGCACAATGTTAAAGTCTGTCATTCCCCTTTTGTAGTACTAATTAATCAATGTATTGTAAGTTTGTAACTTACAACATAGAGTTCAAACCTCTTGTTGACCATACAAGCGAATAGCTCATTTGCCTTATCCAATTGACCCGTTAAACAAACCTCATCCATCATCATGTTGTGCAGCTTCCAGTGCAGCTTTGTTCCAAGTAACCTTCAATGTCCAACTCTGTTTCTTGTGCAGCTTCCAGTACAGCTTCCAAGTGCAGCTTTATTCTAAGTCACATGGAATTCCCAAGAAGAAGACCTTTGTTGCAAGTCACCTTTATCATTTGCCATTAATTTTGCATCTTTTCTCAATTTCGGAGCAATAAGGTCGAGCCTTGGGCTTTAAAGTTCGATACTTTTCTTAACGAGTCTCTCCTTGAAGTGTTAGATGTTTACTGGACTATACCTTCACAGATTCTTACTTATTATGATGATTTTGTGGACAAGATGCTAAGATGCAAACCAAATAGGGCTCAAATTATTACCTTTTTTGTATGATCAAACAAAGAACCGTTTATTCTATAATTTATGTATGATCTTTGTCACATCTGCATAGTTTGATTTCCATTTCCATGTCAATAATATTTTTCATTTCTGTATTTTCATAGCAAATAACTCACGGTCGGTTCTGTATTTTCACATCTGTATTTTCTAGACATAATTAGTTTTAAAACATGCAGTAGAATCAAAGGGACCGATTCTGTCAAACACACAGCAGCGTCCTATTCTTCCTCACTTGCTTTTGCCACTAAAAGGGACTGAATCTGTCAAACACACAACAAAATATTGGCAAACACACAGCAGCTTTGCCAAGGCCGATTGCAGCAAACACAGCTTCTTGTCCAACTATTTCTAGCAGAATTCTACCGATCCACACAGAAGGACACAGCAACTTACGATGCAACACACAACAATGTATTTGCAGCACACATCAACTTACCTTACAACACACAGCAACTTACAATTTTTTAAGCACACACCAATGTATAAACAGCAGCACACAACAATGTCTAAACAGCAGCACATATCAATGTATTAATGAATGAATTTCGATATTCCAAACAAACTTCAATAAAACCATCTCAATTCGGACAAAGCAAACAATTCAGTCAATAAAACCAACTCAATTCCTCTACCAAACAGAATGACAATTCAATGAATCTTATGTTACATCAATGACAGAATGAAAATCCTCACTATTGAACACTATTCTATTGAACAATTACCTTAACAAACATAGAAATAGACAAAGGTTGGGTGAACACCAACTTACGATGCATCATCATCGTCATCCTCATCCATTGTTCCCTCAAGTCCGTCCTCGTCATCGAACAAATCGTCCTCAAATTTTGTATATGTGTCACTGCTGTTCCATCATCCTTGTCATCCTCCTCTGGCTCAAGAACTTCTAATTCATCAAGGTCTTCAGTTGCTTCTGGTAGGGGATTGTGTCATCATTTCCGGCATGGCATCATCAACAGATATTTCGAGAGCCTCAATGTCATTTCTACACCAATCAACGACAGGACCTACATTGGGTACATCAACAACCAGTGTTGATGTTTCCTGATACGGCTCCACTGACTCCCCACTCATTTGACCCCCAAGCACAAATCATTTTTTTGGACTTTGCCCTCAACACAGTGCTCCAATCAGGGTTAATGTTATCATGTAAGTAGAAAACTTGTGTGGCCTGAGCTTCAAGTACGAATGGCTCATCTGTCGATAAATAATTTTTGGTATTGACACACACAAATCCATACTCATCAATTTTCATCCCATTGAAGGATGAAAGTACGGTGTACCAATCGCATTTGAACAACACAACCGATAGGTGACCAAGGTACTGCAGCTCAACCACCTCCCTCAACACTCCGTAATAATCAATTGCACCTTCAATGGGGTTGTTATCGGAGGTAATCGCATAGCACGCTGTGTCAGCTTTGTACAAGACACCGTTGTTGTCAAAACTCCTCATTAGAGACCGCTCTTTGGTGTGGAAGATGAACTCATTTGCTTTATAACCATTATATGTCTTAGCTCCATATAACAGTCCTCGTGCCAAAGCCTTTAGTTGACGACCTCTGTCATCCTTAGTCGATCCATCTATTCGACCAACCTGAGAATGCAAATAATTCTACCGTCATTAAAATCCACACATGGATATTCCTAATTGTGTCAGAGTGTCATACCATGCCCTCCAACCATTGTATGAATGTTCTGTTGTGCATAACATCGATGTTCCGCCTACTCACCCGTGCACCTAGTAGTTGCCTCTTGTGTTCACTACGTACATGGACAAGACAGCCAATCGAAATGTTAGATGTAATGCAGTAAAAAGTTTAAGAATAGACATCACAATAAAGGTGAATGCAATACTCGATGAATGGCTTCACTTCTTCAGACTGATTAAGCACGTACAAGTGGCACTGCTCCCATTTCGTGTTTGACAGTTCACGTACTATTGCACGACCTATTGGAGCTCATACCGGCTGGAAGATCGCTAACCCATCTGCCGCCCTTGGAGTTACCTCAGTTACTATAATTTATTCATGTCGTGTAAATTTGGTCTCAATGTCATGGAGATATCTAGAACAAAATGTCAAACACTCCATAGCAATATAACCCTCTGATATTGACCATTCCTGACGACTACGATTACGCACAAACGACTTCATTATCCCCATTATCCTACGATAAGAACATGTTATTAGTGAGACACCTCCACTGTCAAAGGTATACTTCATAAATGAGCGTTGAAACTAACCTTTCGATTGAATACATCCAACGATATTGCACTGGCCCAGCTAGTTTTGCTTCCTCTTCTAGATGAGTGATAAGATGGACTGTAATATTAAAGAAACTTGGTGGGAAGATTCTCTCTAGATTGCACATTGTCATGGGTAATTGTGACTCCACCTTCAACAGATCTGACATGTGCAACTCCTTAGAGCATAGAACTCTGAATGTGTTAGTCAGGTCTATCACAACTTTGCATACATGTTTGGGGAGTAATCCTTTAATAGCCACAGATAGGATACGTTGCATGAGAACATGGTAGTCATTACTTTTCAACCCAATCAATTTTCTGTCTTTCACCTTAACACAACGTGAAATGTTAGATGAATAATCGCTAGGAAGTCTCAAGTTATTAAGGAACTCACAGAGTGTAATCTTCTGTTCCTTTGAAAATGGAAAAGCAAGCTGGTGGTAACACCAGTTTTGTTCCTCTACGGACTGGATGCAAACTCGTTCTTATGCCTAAGGCCTGTAAGTCTAGCCGAGCATTAAGGGTATCATTGCTTTTACCGGCAACACCTAATAACATCCCAATGAGGTTATCACACACGTTTTTCTCAATGTGCATCACATCCAAATTGTAAGGGATTAAGAGGTGTTTCCAATAAGGTAATTGGTAGAATATGCTCTTTTTTTCAATTTCCAGTAGTTGAGTCTATTCCAACCTGAATGGGCGGTTGAGTCTTACCGAACATGACTGGATCAAGATTCTCTAGCACATGTAACACTTCCTCTCCCAATAGTCTTTGTGGGGTCATCCGTAACTCTCGTTTCCCATCGAACGAACTTTTGTTTCTTCTCCATGGGTGATCGGTGGGGAGGAATCGTCTGCGTCTCATAAAAGAACATTACCTCCCATTCTTCAATCGACAATAATGGGTGTCCATTTGACAGATAGGACATGCCAAATTACCGTAAGTAGCCCAACCGGACAAGTTCGCATAAGCAGGAAGATCATTAATGGTCCAAAGTACGGCTGCACGCATTTGGAAGTTTTCTTTCTTGTCTCCATCATATGTGAGCACACCATTCGACCATAACTCATTCAGCTCTTCGATCAACGGTTGCAGATACACGTCTATGTCATTTACTGCAGCATTTGGTCCAGGAATCAACATTGATAGCACGTAGTTCGTATCTTTCAAACACACCTCAGGAGGCACATTGTATGGAATAAGAACAACTAGCCACAACTGTACGGATCAAACCCATCTGTAGCTAATCTAAGCCTCACATTCCATGTGTCTTCCCCAAATTCAGGTAGTACGCTGTCAAGTTTCTTTCAAGCGTCTGTATCAGCAGGATGACGTAGAATACCATCCTTTAATCGTCGTGTATGGTGTCAGGTCATAGAGGAATCAGTATTGGGGGACATGAATAATCTTTGCAACCTTGAAGTTAGTGGAAAATATAGAAGTACTTTGACTGGTAGCTTCCCTTTTTATCGCTTCGATTGCTCTGGTATATCTAGTCCTCTAGTGTTGTGTCAATGTTTAATTCATATTGACTCCCCACACGTTGGACACACATCCAAATTGGCATACTCTTTTCTAAATAGTATACAGTCATTTACACAAGCATGCATCTTTTGGTAGTCCAACCCTAACCCTCCTATAAATTTCTTTGCTTCGTAGTAGGACTTAGGGATTGTATTCCCTGGTGGCAATACTTTACTTAGCATGCGAAGTAGCTCATCAGTGAACTTGTTAGAAACTTTGTACAGTGCCTTTACATGCAACAATTCAACTAAAAAAACATCTTGGTGTAGGAGATACAACCTGGATATAAACTATTTTCACAATCTTCTAATAGCTTATAAAATGTCCTAGCATCTGCATTTGGTTCCTCACCTTCGTCCACCCTCATACCACCGAACCCATGATGCACCATATTCTCCATTTCCTCCACAAGAGAATGAATTCCTACCATTAGAGATCACATATTCGAATTCCTCCCCATGATCCACCCATTTAGTGTAAGTTGGAAATATTCTCAATTTTTCAAGATGTAACTTAACAATAGTTCTTCCCAGTAAAAAAGCACCAACACAGTTATTGCAAGGATAGTAAATCTTACCATCCCAACTTGAACGAGAGTAGGCAAAGTCTAGAAACGAAGCGGCCCCTTCCTCATATTCCCCACTTTGCCGAGGTTTGGTCATCCAACTCTTATCCATCGCACTTCTATTTCTGTAAAGAAATATCAACCCAATAAAAAGTTGGCTTGGGATTAAAAAGACAGCACAACAGTCCTAGTTAATCAAATAACTTCCGAAACATACAGTACAGGAAGTTTAAAATTAGTTATTGACAGTTATCCAGACCATTTGTAACAGATCCAACATTCATTTTCGTTTATGTGTGGATGGAACCAAACGGAATCAAAGAGACAAGTTTCCTCAATTAGACATGCATAATTTCGGGACACTAACACAAATATGTGACAGAGAACTCCAAGAAGGTAAGCAATTCAGTTTCTTGTTAGTTAATCGGTTCTTATACTCAACAGTAGAACTCTTTCGATCGAGTTGTCCGTTGGAACCGAACGAGCTGCAGCTAGCTTGTAAGTTAATCGGTTATTAGACTAAACAGTACAACTCCTTCGATCGAGTTGTCTGTTGGAACCGTTGTCTATCACACAATTAAGCTCATGCCAATTCAATTCGCAATTAGAAGAAGCAACATTAGACTGCTCATACCAGCATACCTAAGGAGAAATGCTTGTCGCGCGATTCTGAAGATAAACGGAAGAACGATCGATCGGGCAGCTGGGACTCTCCTAGAATGTTTGTGAGCAATGTGGTTGCGTCCTGGGAGTCGATCTGCAAGGGTATCCATTGTTGGATATGGTAGTTGATGTTTCGAAGAAGGATCTGCTCTACACAGGGAAGATTCTGAACTATGCTTGGGACTACTGGAAAAAACAGTTTGCTGTGTTATAATTGCGGGTATACCGTTTAGCAACGACAACACATATATTACCAATGAAGTTATGTCGATACTGTTTACGACTTTATTACATCAACTAATTTGGAAAGTAAACCTGCTTTTTTGCAATACCAACATCTTGCGTGACTGAATATCAATATTAACCTCGGTTGAGTTTTTGACAGATGGATTTGGTCGGCACAGGCATATTGCGATGACAAAAGTTAATACTAAAAGATTGCTTGTGCTACGACAAATTTGTTGACACTAAAACGTGTCTACGGGGACGTATTAAACTTTCGAAACTGAAATGCCGTTTTACCAACACACTCCTTGTGACAACAAATTAATTTTGTTGCTGTTGATACAGATTCTTGTAGTGATAATCTGGTTTGTAAGTTGAGAAAGTCTCTTTATGGGCTGAAATAGGCTAGTAGACAATGGAATATTATGTTGTATAACTCTCTGTTGTCATCGTCTCTTCCGTGCCATCGTTTCTTCCTTCCTCCCCCGTGCCATCGTCTAGCCGCTGCAGTGTCCCGATCCAGTTCGCCCATTCAGCCCCTCCCCGCAGCTCCCACCTCATATCCAAGGCACCTAGCCACATTCGTCTTGCCCACTCACACTCCATTAATGCATGGACCTCATCCTCCTATTCGGTACAAAAGGGACATCTTCTTGTGACATTAATCCCTCGTCTTTCCAATACTGTTTGGACCGGTATCGCTTGTTGACCTGCTTGCCAAAGAAAAGATTTTACCTTTGGTACCGCAATGCCTTTCCATATGTTCGCCCATGTTGGATCAGCCCTCGACTCTCGTTCGTGATCCGGTATCAGCATTCCCCCTCGTGCCTCCTCCTTGAGCTTACGATACACTCCTCTCGGTATCACGACTCCTCCTCTTTCATTCGAACATACCCACCGGTCCTCCACTTCTTTCTTACTTAGGTAGACTGCTTATATAGCTCCTATTTCTCCTTCCGATATCTCCTCTCTAATCGGATGTAGATTCCACCGCCTAGGCTCCGTCGTTATTAGTTGACTTACCCGAACATTCCCCACGTCATTCCCTTGTTCGGTCGGCCGGAGTTGGAAGTTTGGCCTACCCGGGATCCATCTATCCTCGAATGCTCTTATCTTCCTTCCGTTCCCCACTTGCCACATATCATATTTCATCATCACGTCCCTACCTTGTAGTATGCTACTCCATGCCCACGAGGGTCATGCTCCTTTCTTAGCATCCCTAAGGTCTCCATTCAGGTAATATAACCCTTTCACTAACCTTACCCATAATGCATGCGGGTTGTTTTGAAGTCTCGAAGCCGTTTTAGTGAGCATCGCCGTATTGAAGTCCCATAAGTCTCGGAACCCTAGTCCTCCCATCTCCTTTGGCATTGTCATTTTCCTCCAACTTACCCAATGCATACTTCTCCTATCGTCCCGTCCGTTCCACCAAAAACGTGCTATCATCTTTGCTATCTTCTCGCACCATGTTTTCGTAAGTTTAAATAACGTCATCACATATGTTGGGATTGCAGTGATTACCGCTTTTATGGGAACCTCCTTACCCGCCTTGTTGAGAAACAGAGATTTTCATCCATGTAGTTTCCTCATGACCCTGTCTTTTATATAGCCTAGAGCCGCCTCCTTGGACCTACCCCAATTTGTTGGTATCCCTAAGTAATTTCCTACATTCTCCACTACCTCTATCCATAGAGTCGATCTGATTACCTCATTGGTCTCTTCCCTCACCTTTGCCCCAAATTGGATACACGACTTACTCAAATTTACACTTTGCCACCTTGCTATACTTCTCCAATACTCCAGTATTGATATGAGGCCCTTGCATTCCACTATGTTGCTGGTATGAAAAAGATTGAATAATCCGCGATAAGCAGGATATTTACTTATTTTATTTTTTTGAGTGAAAAATCGAACTGAATATTAAATTAAACCAATTTCGTTCAAAGCGCGAGAAGGCAACAAGTTCAATATATAAGAGGAAGGAACCCGCAATTCCATAGAAGGATCGAGCTCTTGCCTTCTGTTCAAGCTAGACAGACAGAGCTGCTCCAAATTATCTCCTCTCGATCTCTCAATCAACCACCGAGTACACCATGATTAAAGGTTCGAGAGTTTTTCCATCTTCTTCATCTAATATACGCCGCGCTCTTTCCTGTTCTTATCCCTTTTCAAGTATCTTCAGTCGAGATGCATCACTTGCAGAACCGAAGCTCGATTGTTTCGCTGGGTGCAATAGTTTTCCAATTTATTACTGTGCCCTCGTACTAGGGTTTATGTATAGAAAAGTCTATTGTATTGGTGATCATTTAACTAGTTACGTCTTGTTCAAGTGCATTCGTATGATTTTTTTTCCTTCTAAAACTTCGAAGTGTATGAATTAAGGCACTGAAAATCCAGTTTATGATATTGCTCTGTTTGTTTTGCTGACTTGTTGCGCTGAAAAATATTGTTTTTAGTTAAATTAATTTGTCCAACATTCGATTTGGTATCATCAATTTGAAATAATGTTTCTATGCCATAAATGATTTCTCATATTACTCCAAATTAGAGTCCCCTTCTGTTGTTTAATAGCTGTTGCTAAGAAATTTTAGGCTCAGCTCACCTTAGACCTTGAGAATTATTGATATTATCCTGCTAATTGATAAGAATTGTGATTAGTGCCGGAATGTTGCGGTGTAAACGTGAAAATTGTGGTTTTCTGCATCGTTTTTGTATGCGGTTAACGGTCAACCACAATATTATGGTGCGGTGGAGTAATGTTAACGAATTTTTGACGTGTAATATTTATGTTATTTGATCCATAACGGTGGTATATATATATATATGTATTAATATAATGTTTATTTATTAATATATATAAAAACTTAATATTTTTGTAAATTTCTCTCTCTCTCTATGAGCTTTGTTAATCATTTTTCCATATGCATATGAAACTAAAACCGGAAAGTCAAGGAGGAAAGTCGGTTTCGTTTCAGTGAAACAATGTACGATTATAACGTTCAAATTGTTTTTCTTAGTGTTGAATGGTATTGTAACTTGAATTGTCGAACCTTAGATTCTAGATAATGTTTTTGGTTCTTGCGTTGTATTTATTTGAATTTCTTGTACGTGGAACTTATATTAATCTCGATTGTGTTGAAATTATAGTGTTTTATTTAATAATTGAGTTAATCTTTTAAGACCAAAAAGTTTTAATTGTTGATTCATAGGGACTAAAATAAAATATGAACATTTCAAATGAGTTTACAGGTAGAATTGGGGTTAATAATCACGGTTATGATATTAAAAATTATACTTGCATTGATTATGGTATGTAGTTCAAAAAATATAGCGCGGTGATGTTATTTGTCATAACTGCACCATTGCCAACCTAGATCTTGATGCTTTAGCCCTTTTTATTGGGATAATAGTCCCCCCCCCCCCCCCCCCCTCCCTTCATAACGGTTGCCCTCATTCACGAATCCACTAAGTCAGACAGATTCTCTAGTTATCAACTCTTAGACGGAGACGTTATGTTAAGTTTATATAGTTATAATTTATGAGTACGTTCACTACATAATGGTTTCATAAATTCGGTACTACAAAAAGTATATATTTCGTGTTTCTGATGGATTCCTCAGTTCGAGCTGATATTTAAATTTAAGTGTGAGAGATTATTGTTCTATTATAAATTCTTTGCACCAGAATTCCTATCCTGTTGTAGTTTTCAGAGTGCCTTTTGTATTGACATGTGACACAACTCCATTACTCTTTTTAGTGAGCGTAAAATGGCAAAAACAAGTCTTCTCAGACGTGGAGATCGACACCAGCTTGCCTCCCTATGTTTTCAAGTGCCAGTTGTATGATCTTTCTGGAGTTCCACCAGAAAGGCAGAAGATCATGGTCAAGGGTGGCCTGTTAAAGGTACTTGGAACTTGGAAGTCAGATAGTTCAGTTTAGCGGATGTGCAGCATATGCTTGAACTCTTTCTTAAGAGTAACTTGTACTCCTATGTTATACCAGAAGTAGTTTTCATTTTGGTTTTCTTTTCTTTCTTCATTTTTAAAATCCAGGATGATGCTGACTGGAAAACGGTGGGAGTCAAACAGGTACTAGTTCTTGTATATATATTTTTTGTTACCTATTTAGTTGAAAAGATGCTCTCGCAGTTGGTGCAGCATGCTAATATAAAATCCTTTCATGCTCAAATCGGTAACAAGTGAATAAAATCTGAGAACATCTTGCGCATGAAACCTCAATGAGCAGGAAGATTTACCTTATTAATGGCGCACTTTCCTTTCACCAGACCTATTTTTTTTCTTCGAAAGCTGGTTTCTAGTTGGTTTTGCTATAGAGCGGTATGGAAGTAGTATGTCTGTTAACAAGTTACTGGAAAAGAAAATGCAATAAGCAAGAGAGTCTTAAGAGATTGATATTTGTCTAGATTCTTTAAGGTCTAACATGGTCCTCTCAAGCTCATCATACTCTTTTTGACTTTCTATCTACAAATGAGAACCATAGCTCATGACAGGCTGCAATTGTACATTTTGAAAACCTATTGCCTAAGAGTAATTTTTGCAGGGCCAAAAGTTGATGATGATGGGAACTGCTGATGAGATTGTGAAAGCCCCAGAGAAGGACATTGTTTTTGTTGAGGATCTACCAGAAGAAGAACAAGTCGCTGCTGTTGTAAGTTTATTTATCTATCTGATATAATCACTTTATATATGAGATATTTCATATTTGGCTAGTTCATCAATGATATAAGAGTTCGTACATCTCTTGGAAGTAACTAGTTCAACAAGTTTGAATAGATTTTGCTACAATATTTGTGGAGGTATCACATCACTGTTTCGATGTGTAAAAACTGTTTACCCCCCTTATTGCCGCTACAGTGATGAAATCATTGTATTCTGTTTGCTTGTAATTTGCTTCTAGCTGAACTGATTCGGTCTTTGTACTTTTAAGTATGCTTTCCTAATTCCAAATTTTAACCTATCCATGGATCTTTTTTTTCAATTTTTTAGGGTCATAGTGCAGGGCTATTCAACCTGGGAAATACATGCTATATGAACTCGACTGTTCAATGCCTGCATTCAGTTCCAGAATTAAAGTCTGCTCTACTTAAGTTAGTACTCTCCTCTTATTTCTATATACATTTTACGATTGCTTGTGAAGGCTGACATTGAGCATTTTACTATGATTTTATTAGGTATTCTGAAGCTGGTAGAAGGAATGAAGTAGATCAGCCTTCTCATACACTGACTGTCGCTACTCGTGAACTCTTTACTGAGTTGGATAGAACTGCCAAGGCTGTTGCACCAATGCAGTTTTGGATGGTGTGTTTAACTTCTCTGATAATTTATCGAGCTTGGATCATTTTGTTTTAATAAACCACAGCTTGCCGGATACTCGAACTAAACTTGGTTGTACCTTGCAAAGTACCTCCCTGTCTGTACTTATTAGTTATCACCTTATTCCAGGGTGGAAAACAACACTTATCAGTCTTACGTCTTTTCATTTTTATTTTTCTCTAGTTTATCCACTAATCTGTTTTATAGGGTGAAATAACCAGGATGCAACTTGAATTAAACTTGGCTGTAGTTAGGAATCTGTCTTCTCAACCCTACTAATATGTATTTTGATCATCTCTGTCTGTTTGCAGTCATTGAGGAAAAAATATCCTCAGTTTGGCCAGTTGCACAATGGTGTCTTCATGCAACAGGTTTTTTTCAGCCGAATTAGTTTTCAGTACTTTGCTATAAATCTGTAACTACCCTCATCATGCTATATTCTTAACCTTATAACAGGATGCCGAGGAATGTTGGACTCAACTCTTATACACCCTTTCTCAGTCTCTTCGATCTCCCGATGTCATGTGGGTAGCACTAGGTTCAGCTTCATTTATTGTTTCTCTAAAGTACAATTTGATGTAGCTATTAGCCTCTGGTGCCAAACTGGTAAGACAATACATAAAGCTCTAAGAAACTGCAGCCTGACAAATAGTAAAAACAATTAGTGGCACTAGACATAACGTCTGCATGCCATCAGCCATGTATACTACGGATGATGTTCTTGGCAATCTATTCAAGAACCATACTTCCCTCCTGTTACTTTCTGACTGTTTTCTTTTTGACATCCTATTCAGTGAAAGTGTTGATGCTGTGAGAGCTCTTTTTGGTATTGACCTTGTCAGTAGGTAAAGAGTCTTTCTACCTATTCTCCTATGTAGTGCAATAGTCTGTTTCTCCCTGTTGATAAGAGATGTCATATTCGCCAGTTTCCTGATTTTGAACAATTCAGCATTTGAAATAAGGATATGCCTATTCATATCAAGATTAATTATGCTCTGCCGTATCTACAAGATTTTAATTCGGAAAAATCAGAAACAAGGCATTAACTTGCCTATAATTATGTTGCTGGGATATCAATATTCGCGACTAGACATTTCATTTTATACTCTATTAAGTGTTCATTTCCCAGAATCTCTTTATATTGGTTTGTCTTTTGAGTCTCTGTGGTATCTTTTTGTTGTGTGAATTAGGACGCATTGCCAGGAAAGTGGCGAAGAAAACTCAGAAACAGAATCTGTTTATTCGCTCAAATGCCACATATCGCATGAGGTCAATCATTTGCATGAAGGACTAAAGCATGTAAGTGCTTTTACCAATATGTTCCGACAGCCTAGGATCCCAGAATGGAATGACTAGACATGAAGCTTTGTGAATCATTTTAATTTCTTCGTAAGTTCATATCTATCAGTGTGACAGGTTAAAGAGTAAGAGTTCTCTAGTTTGTGGAAATTTACTAGTCAATTAGTTAGTTATATCTGTATCTAGTATCTACTCAACTATGAGATTGCTGATGTTATTTTTTTCCTCACTAATTATGTTGAAATTTGGATATAGGGTCTAAAATCCGAGTTGGAGAAGGCTTCCCCATCACTAGGACGGAGTGCAATTTACTTGAAGGAGTCCCGCATCAATGGCTTGCCAAGGTAAAGTTGATTTCACTTACTGAATTAATTCCATTTGAGTGGATAGAAGGGTACAACATAGAAGCTCAAGTTACAAAATGTGAAATTAAAAAAACATAAAAAGGCATAAAGAAAATTCAACTCTAACATAAATCAGGAAGTTGTGAAATGGAGGCATAATCTGACTAAGAACTGCACTGTGAACAGTAGTCTAATGAACAACACTATCTGTTCAGGTACTTGACTGTTCAGTTTGTTCGGTTTTTCTGGAAGAGGGAGTCAAATCAGAAGGCAAAGATCTTGCGGGTACTTTTTTTCTTGGCAACAATCAGGATTAGCCGTGTTCTTTATACTGCTTGTCTGTATTTCATCTTTGTTTAAAGGCTTTATTGATATCAATATTAATTAAACTGATTTTTTTCCCCTCTAAATTTACAGAAAGTAGACTATCCTCTGGAACTAGATATTTATGACTTCTGTTCGGATGACTTAAAGAAAAAGCTAGAGGCCCCTCGCAAGGTTCCTGGAATTCTTCCATTACGTGCCCGTCTTTGCTATATGCTACTGTCTCCTATTTTATAACGTCCATTATGTTGTGTCTATCAGCTTCTTAGGGACGAGGACAGTAGAAAGGCTGGTCTCAAGATTACTGAGAAGGCAAAAGACAACGATGTGAAGATGACTGATGTAGAGGTGACTATATGATTTCATATCAAATTCATTGTTTTATGGATATCTGGTATATCTTCTCACGCATTTGATTTTTGGGCAGGGTTCTTCATCAAACACAAATGGAGAATCTTCAAATTCTATTACACAAGATGGTAAGCTAATTAATTCGGAATTGTTTCTCAAAGTGACCATTTATTAAAAAACATTTACAAAAAGAACCAAGGATTTTTGTTTTACCCAAATAACTAACCACGCAGTTCCCACCTGTGTTTTTTACTTAAACAAATTGAAAAGGGGACCAGACACCTGTGGGGTTGGTTGCTTGGTAATAAAAAGAATTGTTAGTTAATTTGGTACATATTTTTTTTTATAAGTGGTTACTTTAAGAAAAAATCATTTTAATCGTGGATAAGATTTTTTCTTGCTAGAAAGTTTCCAAACGAGTGAAACTTTTGTTCCTGTTTGATTTATTTGAAATTCTGATCGAGTGAAACTTCTTCTGTGGGAGGTAAATTTTGACTTTTGTTAATTAACTGAGGTAAACTAAACTGTCTGCTCCCCAGGTAAGACGGGCCAATTGACAGGAGTATATGACTTGGTTGCTGTACTGACACACAAGGGCCGAAGTGCGGATTCTGGACATTATGTCGCCTGGGTGAAGCAAGAAAGTGGTAAATACCTTGCACTCTCTACTCAGATCATTCTGTAAAAAAGAAACTCTTTTACCATCATATTTAAATCTTTTGTGTGTGTGTGTGTGTGGTGTGGTGTGGCGGCCAACCCATATAAATTGATTGACTTGATAAAGCGTTCATGTGTATTATTCTATTCTTAGGTAAATGGATCGAGTATGATGATGACAACCCTATTCCTCAACGTGAAGAAGACATTGTAAAATTGTCTGGAGGAGGTAAGAACTTTTTGATGTTGCCACACCTCGAAGTAAAGTATCCACAACTGATATCTGAATCTGGCTTTTATATTGGAAGCATGTTTGATTTAAGTGTCGTTTTGTTGCATCCTTTCAGGCGATTGGCACATGGCATACATTTGTTTGTACAAGGCCCGCACCATCCCCATGTAATTCTTTCATTCATTTGGAAGTACTGTGTTATGTTATATTTTGTGATCTCGTTTTCTTCTCTAAATCATGTGGTATAGAGACATTGTTTTTTTCCTAGCAAAGACTACTATTGTTGTAACTTATCTTTGTGGAGAATAATGGTCGATAAATCAACTAGTTACTTGCATGATCCCGTTGTTTCCACCATAATCATCAATTGGGTAGACTTGTTCCTAAGTTTGATGGTTGATTTGTGTCCTGTTTGCATTAATTATGAATGTTCTCTCCAAAATTTGTTATGTAAATTGTTTCCTCATTATTGTTTCTGGGTGGTCTCCATTTCCTCTAAATGGATCATCATTGTATTGATTGAAAATGACATCACACTCACTTTAGGGTCTTATTAGTGGGAATATGAATGAATGCTCACCCTATTTCTAGATGGAGGAATGAATGTGTGGCAATCCATATTAGGAATCATGAAAATGGAAGAAGAAAGAAAGACATGTTCAATGAGAACCAACAAATAACATGATTACCTCTCTTCCATGTGAAGGCCATTGATGGTGGGGGGTTGAGGGGGGCCACACACTGACCTAAAACATACTAACAGAGTTAATTAACTATTTGTATAAACAACCTAATACTAATAAGCAAGCCTAATTAGGAACGGTAAAGTAGTAGCGAAAATCCAAAAATCGTGTTTATAACCGTCATTTTTTTACATGGTTAACTGTATACCATTATAGTGTGATGCAATTATGGTGATGTATTTTCTACCAATAATGGTTATGGTATTTTAGTCATACTCATGGTTATAACTGTGACTATTATATAAATAGAATAATTATTTAATGTTAATATACTAGTAAATATAAGTAAGATTTTCAATTTAGATTTCACCAATCCTTAATTTCATGGTGAACTGTAATTGAATGATGTTAATGTTAATGCTACTTTTGAATGGTGTAATGTTGAATGATGTTAGTGCTGAATATTTTTGTTGCTTATTATATAACTTTATGTATCTATTAAGATAACATTCATAATACTCCATTACATTTCACATATGGTAATAAATATTGATATACGGTTAAAACTGTGGTTAATAACCACGGTTATGGATATAGTTATGATATTGAAAATTGTATCTGTAATGGTTATGATTATGGTATGCGGTTTAAAAATATGATATGATTATACTATTTGTCATATCCGCACAATTCTCTAACCATTAACAACTCTAAACCTAATACTAAGTTAGTATATTGTTTTCAATTTATTTGATTTTCAGCTCCATTTTAGGTAGGGGTGTCAAAACGGGTCATGGGTCGTGTCAGGAGTCCTCTGACCCAAACCTGACCCGTGTACTAGTATTGTCAGTTTTTGAAACTCAAACCTGACCCACGGGTTGATGGGTCAACCCGCAGGTCAGAATGACCCGTCAAGAATAGTAAGGCTTGGATCAAACTGACCCGTTCAACCTCCATGATCCACGGGTCAGTCTGACCTGTTCGACCCACCAGTACATAAAAACCTAGAAACAAACTGACCAATGAGTCAAGACTACTAACTCATGGGTCAGAATTATATATATTTAATATAATATGCTATTCGAGACGGGTTATGGGTTGACCCGTGGGTCAAGACTACTGACTCAAAAAATGATGTTAGGTTAAAAAAGTTGCTTTATATCTAATAAAAAAATCCAAAAAACATTAGAGTAGGTAGATAATTGAATTTTGTTATAGATATCATTAATTGTGTTGAGTTTAGACTTACAACGTCTGAGTTATATTTTTTTTAAGTCAAATTTTTATATCTCAACTTACGACGAGCGTATAGTCAATCTGTAAGTCCAAATTTAATATTATTTTTTTTGCATAATTTGAATCACAATTAAAATATCTACTTACAATTTTTTTAATAGATATATAATTTAATTTTTAATTAAATATCGAGTCGTCGAAAAAAAAAAAAAGTATATTGTATGGCGACACCTATGGTAGCGGCCTTGTGGATAGTGTGTCACAAGACATTACCCAGGATAGATTTTTTTTAGAAAGTATACACTTTCGAAATTTTTTTTGAAAAAGTGTATATATAAAAAATATATTTAGAAAAGTATGTATACGCGCGTCGCGCCTATTCCACAGATTTTTTTTTTCCACTCGACCCAAACGGTCTATCAGAAACCACGTTGATTTTAAGTCTGCTTATGGTTTTCCTCCTAAATAGAAATTGAGAGATAGTCTCACGCGTTGCTTTATCTCAGTATTCATAGGTCCAAATTCATCTACGCTAGTCTCACCAAATTCCTCGGCTGGTTCTCTATCAAGAGAAATCTAAACTCCCTGGCTGGTGTTGTTGGATATGCAAGTGGAAACAACGGTATATCAGAAACCGCGTTGACTTTAAGTCTGCTTATGGTTTTCCTTCTAAATAGAAATTGAGAGATAGTCTCACGCGTTGCTTTATCCCAGTATTCATAGGTCCAAATTCCTCTACGCTAGCCTCACCAAATTCCTCGAGGTCAAACATTGAAACAAAGTTGTTTATTCACAAGTTTCTGAATGAGACTTTTCTTCAAATACACTAGCTAGTTTGACACTGTTTTCCGATGCTTTTTCACACCTTCCGAGAAAAATCTGCTACGTTGCCCTACTTGTCCGGCCGGAGTCTGATAATCGAGATTCAAAAGAGTTGAAGCAATTATTATTATTTAAAATCCAACATTGACATGGTTACTTTTTTAAAAAAAAACTCAATTAAAAAGCTACAGTCATTGGAGAAGCTTTACAAGATATTCAGAAGATGTTGAGTCAGAGATTTACGTCTCTCTAGCCTGGTTAGTGTTAATGTGTTATGCTTATGCTTTAGCAATTGTAGCCTGGTGAGACTAGCCTAGAGAATGAACAAGCATCAGGTCGCTTGAAAGACCTTGGTTACCGTACCATGTTAGTATCTAAATTTCACATGTTTAGAGAACCAGCCGAGACGCAAGAGTGGAAACCCCAAAGAGCTATTTTTCAGCAGTAATTTCTGAAAATGTCAAACTAGCTAGTGTATTTGAAGAAAAGTCTCATTCAGAAACTTGTGAATAAACAACTTTGTTTCAGTGTTTTACCTTGCGGATGTTGTTCAGAACAAGTTGGAAAATTTAGCTCTTGCACCTAAAAACCCCAAAGAGCTATTTTTCAGCAGTAATTCCTGAAAATGTCAAACTAGCTAGTGTATTTGAAGAAAAGTCTCATTCAGAAACTTGTGAATAAACAGTTTTGTTTCAATGTTTTATCTAGGGATGTTGTTCAGAACAAGTTGGAAAATTTAGGACAGGAAAAAAGTATTTACCTTCTTATCACTTCCTTTCTTCTTTACTGGAGGAATTTGGTGAGACTAGCGTAGATGAATTTGGACCTATGAATACTGAGATGAAGCAACGCGTGAGACTGTCTCTCAATTTCTATTTAGGAGGAAAACCATAAGCAAACTTAAAATCAACGTGGTTTCTGATAGACCGTTTGATTCAGTTCGAATGAAAAAAAAAATCTGTGGAATAGGCGCACCCCGGGGTGCGTTTATTGCAATAGGCGCGACTCTGGGATGCGCCTATTGCAATAAGCGCACCCCGGGGTCGCGCCTATTGCAATAGGCGCGACGCGCGTTACATACTTTTTTAAATATTTTTTTTATATATACACTTTTTCAAATTTTTTTCTGAAAGTGTATACTTTCTAAAAAATCCCAGGATAGCGTGTCAGTGGAGACGCCTATGCCCAAATTTTTGAAAAACATCGATATTTCTCCCTATATTCATTACCAATATCTCACGAAACTTCTTCTATCCATCAAATTCAAATTACAGACTCCTGTCGACCTTGCGTGACTTCCACGATGCATAGAGTTAGGGTTGTCTTATTCCATGTAAAAGTAAATACAAACTTCACAATTGGATTGGATTGGATGGGTGGGGGTGGGTTTCGGAAAGATAATTTGCACGTTATTAATTATTACGTGACATTAACCGTCTTATGTCTAAATAAATAAATTTTAAATGTCTTAAAAATTAAACACAAAATAATTTTAAATAAATCCTACACACACTAACAAGATAAATTTGTGAATTAATTTTACATGTGACAAGCATTACACAAAATAAAAAGACGTATAAAATCGATAAATTTCATAATAAATTTAACAATTAAGATTAAAAAAAATTGTAATATAAAAACAAGTATAAGAATAAATGTAAACATTACATACATATAATTAATCATTTTTATGCATATATTTTCATATAAAAAGTATTTAGCTACAATAATTAACTGTATCTAAATGTATAAGAATTATATATACATATAATGTGTTATTTTCAAATTTATATATAAATAAATGCAAATCGTTGCATAGTTATTTCCATCCCAAAATTAGTTGGAAGATTGGACCGAGTAGTCCATTTCTATCATCAATACTTGAGATATCAACTATGAATAATATTCAATTAAAGAGAAGAAAGTGAAAGAATAATACATAGAATCAAATATGGAATTAGGGTTTCAAGGGATTGTGATGATGATGATGGAGACCACAAGAAGAAGCAAAGTCGAATCCTTCCTCCTTTTCAATGGAAGAAAAAATGCTTAGGAAGGAAGGGACATGGAGTCAACCGCATCCCCACAATCAACTTTATTTTTAGACGACGCAAACCCTAAACAAACAACAAACAAAGTTGTATATGATTCAATTAATTACTGTAAAAATCAAAATCGGTAAACACTCACCGATTTTGACGATAAAAACGAAGCGTTCTTATCGATTTTGGTATTATCCCATCAAATTTAGGGTTAAGTGAAGGATTTCATTATGAAAATGACAAATTGTGAGTCTTTTCTACTATGAAAAATGATTTACCTATTTTAGAAGATATGGAGTGGAGTTTAACCATAAAAAGAAAAGTGTTGAGAATAATAATACTGTTAAGTCAATATATCAACGTTCCAAAATTTTGAAGAACTATATAAAAATAAAAAAATATATTTTTTTAATAAAAAATTGATAAATAAAAATAAAGTAAATGTCACGTAGAAATATTTTTTACTATATAAAATACACATAAAACAGATTGTTTTTATTTTTTAAAATATATTAATTTTCAAAAATAATTTTACAAACAACATGTGGAAATTAGATGGGCCCTCACAGCCGGACCAAGTAATCAATTTTCATCCTCAATTAAAAATAAAATAATTTCTGACATTTAAATAAAGATAAAATAATAAATATTTTAACTAATATAAACTTGAAATATATAAATAAATAATTAATTTATAAACCGAACTTAGGGATTAGTACTAAACTACAAACATTAGAAGTACTTCAATTTTATAATGACTTAGAAGTCTTTTATATTAATATAAGGGTTATCTATCTATATGGTTATTTATATTTAATTATTTAATTTAAACTTGTGTTATTTAGTCATTTATATCTGTCTGAAAATGTGATTAAATGATTACAAAATATTTGTTTTTGAGTTGAAACTTGAAATCACAAAAATACTCTTCTTTTTCATGTGCTTCATTAAACCTTGAAATTGAGCCATAAAATACATAACCCTAATCGAACCCAAACACTGAATTTCTAGGTTCGTTTAACCCCCAAACAGAATTTATGGGTTCGTTGGATCCCAGAAATTATTTGAACTCAAAAACAAACTTTTTGAATTTTTAGGTTTGATTGAACCCATTGACCATAAATTCATGAAAAACACGATTAGAGTTCAATTTTAAGGTTTCAATTAGGGTTATGAATCTTATGATTCGATTTCAATGTCTAGTGAAGAACTTGAAGAGAAAGAATAATAAAGATAAAAGGGATGGTAAAACCGTCATTTTAGTGATCAAATCAATTTCATTTTAGTGATCCTTTAAATCAATTTCATTTTAGTATCATTTAAATCAATTTTTTCAAAAATAAGTAAACTAAATAGTACAACTCTTAATGAAAAACTCGCATTCTGAAAAAATAATAATCATTTAACCACGTTAAAAAATATAAATGACAAAAAGCTCACACTAGACAAACATATGCGAGTAATGTGACCATAAAAGTAGTTTAGTTATACTATAATTTTTATTTTTTAAAAAATTGCATAACCTTGTATATATTTTAAATATATTTCAATGTTTTATTATTTGAAGTTATTTATTAAACTTTTTTCTTTTTTTTTTTTAATTTAATAGTAAAAAATAAGTATGCCAAGTGAATATTGGATTAAAGTTTGGATCCTACTTTCCTGCAGTTTGTGGTTGACCGACCATCTTCCCTAGATCTCATTTTTTATAGTACAAGTAAATTGCAAGTGGTCGTCACTCGTCAGGAAGGAGGAGGGATGGATCGCCAATATTATCACAACAAAGATAGTAGAAGCTGCGTGGCAACAAAAAGACACTCTTTCTCCAATCAAACAACACCAGAACACACTCCAATTTATAGTCTTCAATTGATTTTCCAACTATTTATTTTATTCACAATAATACAAAATCTTCTCTTAGTCTCCATACGTAGGCAGACATCAGCTTAACAGATCAACTTACTTACAAAAAATATATATGAAATGTTTGACATATGAGGGGTAGTTAATAAATAAACATGCACAAAAACTAATATAAGAATGGTCTAATCTAAATATGATCTAACTAACAGAAGTCAGAACACTAAAATAAACTTTTCCTTCTCCTTTTATGTACATTAATATAATATATATTTTGAAAAAAATTGTACAAAAAATCTGCAGTGGGTGAGAGGACCATCAAGATTTCATGACAATGGACCAATTTTACAGATAGATTGGAGTTTGGATCTGTCAAGCTTTAATGGCTTCTTCATCTATATGCACTATAAATAATGATGTGTAGCAAGTAGCTGACATAGCAAGTCTGCAGATTAATATAACTATTCTTCATCATCATCATCATCATCATTAATCGATTAATTAAGTAATAAATCCTCCAATAATAGATACAAAATCTTACAACCAAAACCCACACAAACAAAGGAAAACAACACCAAGGATGAAATTCAAAATAACCACTGATTAATTAAACCATTACCTATTCTATTCTGCTTAACATGTTGGATGTCTGTAGCTTTCTGGGTGTATAAACTACTTCTGCTTCTGCATCATCATCAGCTTGAATCAAAAACACCACATTTCAGCTTCAAAAAAACATTTTCCCTCTCAAAATCAAGAAAATCTATTGAAATCTTGAACTTGGAGTGTAGATAGCAAGATCAGGCCAATTACTGCCGCCGTCCCCCCAACAACTGGAATTTTCACCACCATTCTGCAAGCTCAAGTAGCTTTCGGTCTCCGTTCCAACATTGTTTTGTTCCGGACCGCGGTCCATGTTGGGGTCGGAATTGAGATTCTCCACTGTCCCGAACCCGCCAAGCTGCACCATCTTGCTGGTTCCCGACCCAGATGAATTGAGGCCCTCGAGAATGCTTCCAAACTGCATGTTAGACGCCAGGAGAGAGCTGAAGCTGCCGCTGAGGTTAGGGAAGTAGCTCCGAGTCGATTCCACGCCGGAAGTGCTCGGAGACGGCTGGGAGGGAGACGGCGCCGGAACAGCCGTTTGTAGCGATGGCGAGTTCAGAGAATCGTGTCCAGAGACAAGACACTGCTTTTCGGATTCCATCCCGAGTTCAGGACGCTTGGGGTTGCTGTCGGCGGAGGGGGAGGAGGGGGGACGCTTAGTAGCGTTCTTGCGAGTGCCGCCACCGACAGGGATGTTGCGGAGGGAGCCGCCCTTAGTCCAGTAGCGACGACAGTGCTTGCAGAAGTGGCGCGGTTGGGAGAGGTTGTAATTGTTGTAGTAGCAGAACTTGGTGTTGGTCGAGTCGCAGCGCGGACACTTGAGCCTCTCCTGCTCCGGGAACGGCGGGGGTCTCATCGGCTGAAATGCTGATGGGTCTTGCATGGTTTCGTCTTCCTCCACCACAAATCTACAAAATCTGATTTTTACGACAGATTCTGAGTTAAGCGGAAATTGGGCGTCAGTTCCGGTTCTGGTCGGGAAGTTGAAGTCGCAGCTCGATTCAACTGTTTCGGAATTTGGGTACAAAAAAGATAAGATTTTGATAGTTTATGCACCTTAAACAGTACTGATTTCGATGTCTTGGACCTAAAAGCTTTGATTTTTTGACAGATTAGGGAAAATGGAGAAGAGTTTTTTTTTTTTTTCTTTTCAAAGCTTGAATCAGTTGAGAGAGAAAACGAACAGAGATTCGTAGTGGTCTCAGTCTTTACAAGCATGAAAGTGATTGGGGAAAAGCTAGGGACTCTTGAGAGGTGAGAAGTGGCAAACAGACAATAGAAAAAGGAAAAACGACAGGAGAGTTTTACTTGTTTTTTAAGATATTTTTTTGTTTGTTTTGGAAGAGAGTTATACAGAGGACTAAGAGGTCTATGGAGATGAAGGAACAACCTGAAGGGCTTGAAAAGCTTGAGAGTAGTCCAGAGAACTGAAGCTCACCTAACACCAGAGAGGAGGAAGAAGACGAAGTCTGGGAATGATGGAGAAGGTCTATCGTCCGCGTGAAAGTGACGATGGGACTTCAAATAGAAGAGAGAGAGAGAGAAGCCACCCACCACTCACCCTTGTTCTTTTCATCTTCATTTCTCGAGTTTTTTCAAAAAGTAATTAGAATAATAAAAACTTTTTTAAAAAAAAAATATATACAAAAAAAATATTTTTAAATATAAGCCTACGCGATATTCAGTACGACTTGAATCACAAGTCACACTTAAGGGGGTGCGACGTGCTACCCCAAGTGGCGTGTTGTGCCAAATGACACAAAACACAACCAAGGGTGACACCATTCTCTTTGGATCAAAAAAATTCAAAAAATTAGAGTATGTAAATAATTGAATCTCGTCATAAATGTCTTTAACCGTATTGAGTTTGGACTTACAAGGTACGAGTTAGATTTTTTAAATCAAATTTTTGTATTTCCACATAGGGCAGATCGTATAGTCAATCTGTAAGTCCAAATTTAATATTTTTTGCATTATTTGAATCACAATTAAAATATCTACTTATTATAATCTTTTTAATAGATACATAATTTTTTTTTTTTAATTAAATATCGAGTAGTTAAAAAAAATAGAGAGAAGGGTGCCACCCATGGCACAATACACTACACGGGGTAGCGGGTAAGTCTATATTTTGATTTTTTTATTTGTATATTTATTTTTTTAAGTAATTTTTTATTATAATTATTTTTTTAAAAACTTCTCGTTTCTCCCATCCTCTAATAGTGGGCTTACGTTTCCACCTTTGAAAATGCTAAAAGTAATTGCAAGAGTTAATTACAGAAAACACAAATTTAACTTTAGGTGCTTTTTATGACAAAAAAAAAAATTTAGGTGCTTTAAATAATATATTTTTATTTGATAAAAATATATATATGGATGAAATTTTAAATGTATAGCAAATCACAAATATTGATGATATTTTTCTTTTAATATAACATATAACTTGTACATATAACAATTGTGTGATATATTTTAATATGATTAAGAAGAGACGAATCAACAGAATTTTTGTTAAAATGCATTATATGAAAGTTATTGTTACAAATTTTATTACATTTTAATATAATTAAATAATATATATATATAATTGAATTACAACTTAAATAACATTAACGACGTTAAGTTTGAATTTTCGGATTGATAGTACGGTACAATAGACCAAAAGTTATACATTATATAATCACAAAAGTTATACATTTGGTTTATCATATTGTACGGTCAGTTCGAAAGTCAAAACTCAAAACTCAACATCGTTATCGTCATTTATGTTACGATTCAATTATTTATGTACAATATTGTTTTAGTAAGTATACAATTGAATTTCTCATCTATTTATATTTTGTCCTTCCAATCAAATCATACCATAAACGATGTTAAGTTAAAAATTTAATATATTTCTAACAAAAAAAATAAAAAAAAATAGCATATGTAGATAATTTAATTTCATCATAAATGTCGCTAACAGTGTTGAATTTCGACTTAAAGAGTCTCAGTTGAGTTTTTTTAAGTTAATATTTTAGATCTTAACTTAGCACATACCATATAATCAATCTGTCAGTCCAAATTTAATATTGTTTATTTCATCCGGATAGCAATATAAATATTTACTCGCTCTATTTTTTTAGTTTTTTAATAAATACATAATTTAATTTCTAACCAAACATATTTTGTCGGAAAAAAAAACACTAACACGCCACCTAAAGTAGTGTGTTATGTCAAAATGGTACAAGCACACCACCTTAGGGTGCAAATTATGTATTTTTTAGGACAATCTGCACCTTGAATACGCCTATGACTACTTTTTTTTCTTCATATTAATTTTTTTTTTTTTGTTATACCTACTTTTCGAAACAAATCCAATCGCTTCCTATGTTATGCCAGTGTTAACGTGAACTAAAATAGTGAATAAGTAGTTGTTCAGTATTATGTAGGTTAATAATGAATAAAACAAATGTTGCGATAGTCATTAATTTTTTTTTTGAAAGGATTCGAATTCGAGATCCTAATTAATTGATAATATTGAATTATTATATTATTTTGTGCTGGTTAACATAAGTTGACACTTAGTTCGGCAATATTTGAGTATTTTTCTTTTAATGTATCAAAAAGTTATTGTTTAGTTTAATAATTATCGATCAATAATATTTCCCCTATTTTGATCATTTTCCAATAAATATGGATAAAATTTTAGCCGGAGATATGATTTGGACTGTATATATATATATATATATTTCTTTCACAACCTGTTTAAGACTTACTAGAGTTTCTTTCCATTTTTTTTCACATGTTTGTTTCCAACTATTGGAATAAATATTTAAAATCAGATAAAATTATCTGCCATGAAAAAAACATAAGGTAATTCTAGGATTGTAAAGAATTCACACACATTGATAATATATATTCATTCATGTTATATAAATTAATACAAGACTCTTCTAATATTTATATGGATAAATAATTAATTTAATTAGTCCCAAAACTATTAATGAAAATGTTCAAACACAATTAATCGATAATAATAAACTAATGAAACTCACATAGTGTCCAAAATCATAATCAAGTTTATTTCGAAACCGATTGAGATAGCCTTGGACTCTTGAATTAGTCTAGAACGATTGAGATAGCCTCATCCAACCGGTCCTATCATGTTTGGTATGTCTCGAAAGACTAGACCCCTCTGGATCAGTTCACTCAAAATCGATCCAATAATCATATTCTTTTAATTTTTGTGTGTGTACGGGGTGGGGTTAGGGATTCAAGGTTTCAAGAAACCCTAGTCGCCACCCACCATGGTTGACTTCCTTGCTTCGGGGTCGACCACAGTTTGCTGACCTCTGTCTCCGTCCCCAGTAGGGGACCATCGTTGGGTCTGCTGTCACAATTGACAACAACTGTAGAGTTGCAGCTGGGAGGTGGCCAGCCATGGTGGCTTGCCATGAGAAGGTCAGCCACTGACCGACCTTGCCCCACTCCTCCCTACAACGATTCCCTATCCCCTAGCAACTGGAGTCGCAGTTACAAAGGATTGCGACAACTAGTTGCAGTGCCACAACCTTTGTGGGTGCAGATACCCCCGGGCCGCCGCGACTGCATGGTGATTGTCACTATGTATGCGATTGGGAGCTCGTTGCAGTCACGACTGCCCGTTGTGAGGATTTTAACGGGGTTCGACAATTCAAAAACGAACCTACGAAGACTCTGATAACAATGTTGGAAATACAACACAAGTTCAAAAACAAGCATGCGATTAAGACACAACATAAATACTCATATATAAGTTACCTTTTCTCTAATGACTGATTTGACGAAAGTAGATCTGCATGAGATTGGAATCACGGTCGGTCGGAGATATCACAGATTAACGTATAGTTACCTAAGTTTTCACATCTACTAACCTTTTTGAAGAGGTTCGAGCGAGCCTTCATTGGTCATTTCAGAAAGCTTGTCACGGTTCTTTAAAAATGTGACGTTTTAATATTTTTTTTTTGAAGTTTATATATGCACCTTAATCAGAGAGTGGTGTTTTTTTTTGGCCAACTAGAAGATTCAATATTATTTAGCTAAAATCAAAAGGTCTCAAATACATCTCAAAGTCTTTTCTTAACAAAACGGAAAGCGGGGTTGGGGGTTGGAGAACCCAATCGCTATGACACATCCCCGCAAGAGCATGTTTCGCTACCCAATTTGTGCTATGATTCACGGTTCTTGGAATACATCTCCAAGTTAGATTGCTAATTAGGTCTGCGAGATGGAGACTATTATGGATGATAGTCTCAATACGCCATGACTTGTCGATTCCCCGGATATGATTAATCACCAATGTCGCATTTGATTCGATTTCCACAGCCTCCCATCCATTCTCTATGTCTAGCCTAACTCCTTCGAAAACAACCCTGACCTCTGACCTCTAAGTACTCGACATTATCAAATAGTGGTATTTAGTTGTCATAGGAAGGAATCATATGTATTGCTCCATGTCTTATTGACGAAACAACAGATGGAACACCAAATTAAGGAGATGAAAGGCAGAGGGAACAAGTTTTTTTGTTTTTTATGGATTGTGGTGATGTTATATGGATTGTGGTGATGTATGTTATGGAAAACAGAATTAGATAAACTTTGAAGTGAGGACAAAGTTCTTTTTCACAAATTTTTGACATTTGTGGGATTTTCACAGACCAATAATCCATAATTGTAGTACCTAATAATACTTGAAAATGAAGATTTTAAAGAGGATTAATCCTATATTTTACTTGGAAAATATTAAAGGTGTGGGAATTGATAATTTTATCTAGGTTTAAGGTTTGTATAGGACATGAGTGTTAAGAACTTCAAAAAATAAGAAGAAATATAGAAAAAGACTTACTTACAAGGTAAGAAAGAAATCATACCTTCATTCTTAGTTAGTTGAGTTCGATACAAACTGAACTATTTATAGGATACAAGAATCCTGAAATTACAACCTAGTCCTCCTCAGATTTACATAATTGACCTCAATCTATATGTTCATACATATACCCCTAACATTCCCTATTCAAGATCCAACTTCTTCTTGTTGAAACTGATAGTTCTTCTTGCTGACTTTCTAAGTATCTTCATGATCTGAGATGAGAAGGCAATTTTGAAACTTTGACTTCATGAGAGCTGAGTTGATGAGAATATCATCTACATTACTGGAGATCAATGCTGAGAGTAATATTCATTCACAAATGATTTGTACACACTTTATAAGCACATAAACTTGCCACGTTTATCCTGCTGACATTCCATGTTATTCACTGAACATTTCTAACACAGTTTAAGTCATTTACACATAGATCAACCTCAACACATACACGCCATGAAGTCTATTTCTCAGCACACATAGTACTACCATCAATGATGCACTCATCTGTGATAACACCACAGACTCATGATGGATCCTATAATTAGAGTAAACATATAGACTAGATTGTATTGTGCTCTGATGAACATCTGCTCGCCTTTTAAGAACATTATTTTTTTCATTGACATAAGGGTTTTAACTCTCATCTTATCAACAGTGACTGAATGGTTTTAGCCCTTATATTTTCTTCCTCAAGAGACATTTCAAAGTAGCTTGACGTTTTCTTTCAAACGAGCTTTGTTTTTGGAATCAAGCCACGTTTTATGCCAATGGAGACAACTATTTTGATTATACTTTTTGCTTTCTATTTTGAATTTTTTTTCCGAGCTCATATGACAGTAGTTCACAATACAGTAGATGTTCACAGACTACACAACAACCTCGTACATGGAAGACTTCTAGTAAATGACCCATGCATGAGAATTGAGGCACACCACATAGAGTATATCCTTTACAGAAGCAAATATGGCATCAAAATTATTCTAGCATGTCATACTATGTGCCAAAACTGATCTAGCTGTCATGAAATACACTGTGCAAAACATGACACTGAATCATGCAACATTCAGAAGATAATTCAGACAAGAAAATGCATATATAAGATATGATCATAATGTATTGTGATGAATATACTAACCACGAATGACCACTCAGGTGCATAATGCATAGACATCACACTCAGCTCAAAGGAAGAGAAAGCTCAGTATTACGCTTCAGAATCACACTCATACACAGACAGATGGCTGGCTCTATTCACCTCAGTTACTAAAAAAATAGCTAGATTCTTTCTGCACAGAACAAATAACTTTCCAGTCAATGGCTTGGTGAGAATATCAGCAATCTGCTCACTAGATGGGACAAAATTGATCAACACATGTCCAAAGTTCACTTTTTCTCTCACATAAAGCATATCAATCTCTACATGTTTCATTTTAGAATGTTGAATGAGATTTTCAGATATAGCAGCATCACTCGTACTGTCAGTCCAGACAGTTGGAACTGAGGACAATTGCAAGCCCATCTCTGTAAGTAGTGACTTCACCCAAATGATTTCGCACGCTGCATTTGTAATTGCTATGAACTCGGCCTCAACACTTGATATAGCCGCTACTGATTGCTTATTCGAACTCCAGATAATTGGTTTTCCATTTAGATGTAGGTAATGGCCATATATTGATTTCCTGTCATAAATATCACCACCTCAGTATGCATCAGAGTAAGAGGTTAAACAAATATCTTTAATAGGAAATGAATTGTTGCAAAACATAAGTCCATGATCAATGGTGCCTTTCAAATATCTCACAACATGTAGGACTACTTTCCAATGGCTAAGAGAAGGAGTCTGCATGTACTGTCTGAGCTTGTTGGCAGGAACGTTTATGTCCGGTCGAGTGACACAGATGTATTGCAGAGCTCCAATGGTGCTTCTATACAAAGTAACATCATCAAAGGGGTCAACACAAGTGATGATACCTATTTTGGACAAACATGTACCTATCATGGGAGTGGGAAATACAGATGATTCATCAAGACCTAGTTTGTGGATCAGATCGTGAACATACTTTTTATGATTCAACAATAGGAAATCATCAGTAGTTATGACTTCCATTCCCAGAAAATAACTAAGACTACCTAGACCCTTGAGTTTAACTTCATGATTGATAGAATGGATTATCTCAGTAATAGCAGAAGATGAAGGGCATGTCACCACTATATCATATACATCGAATAACAAAATAAAAGAACACTAACATGTGTGTTTAATGAACAGACAACTATCAACCACAAAAGCTCTGAACTGAATGTTATTAACAAGAAAACACTTAAGTTTCTCAAACCAAGCACGGGGTGCTTGTTTAAGACCATATAGAGCCATTTTTAGCTTGCACACAAGAGGTGTTACAGTAGTGTTGACTTGTTCAAAACATGGGGGTTGTATCATATAAATTTCCTCTGTTAAATCACCATGGAGAAATGCATTATTAATATCGATTTGAAGTAAGTTCCACTTATGATACAAGGCTAGTGACAAAACAATATGCACAGTAGCCGATTTAACAACCGGGGTGAAAGTTTCCTGAAAATCAAACCCAGGTTTTGAGAAAAACCTTTAGCAACTAACCTTTCTTTACACCAAGCAATTGAGCCATCATCATTCTTATTTATTTTGAACATCCATTTAAATCCAATTGGGATTCTGCCAGGAAGAAGTTCAACAAGATACCAGGTATTGTTGGTTTGAAGAGCAGAGTATTCTTCATCAACAACTGCTTTCCAATGATAGTTGTGAAGAGCTTGATGAATGGATTTGGGTTTCTCATAAAGTAAAGCATCATGAGAGTCTGATGAGGCAAGAAGAGATTGAAGAGAAGAGTGTTGACCAGACTAAGTTTTTTATCTAGTCTGCATAGGGTGAACATTTCGAGCTAAGGAAGAGGGAACTGAATTTGGAGGAGGCACTAAAGGTGTAGAAATAGTTGTTGAGGATGAATTATTGGTAATGATAGGAACAATATTGGATTTTGTAACCTATAAGAAACAGTATGTGGAAGTGAAGGTGGAGAAAGAGAAACATGAGAAATAACAGGAATGTCATGCACACACTGATCAACCCAAGCAGAGGCAGGTTGTTGTTCCTGAGTAGAATGTTGAGGACTATAAGACTGGTTTATAGAGGATATAGTAAAATTAGAAGGGTTAGGAGAAACTTGAGGAAAGAACGGTATATGAGACAAACTTGAGGAGTTTCTAACATCAAATGGTGGTGTAATATCTGGAAAAAAAAACAGGTCTAGATCTATTGCCAAATCCTGATGATCAGAAGATAAGAAATGAGTATCATAAGGTAATAAGAAAGACATTGAAGTGTAATTCTGAATAGGAGATGAGGAGAGGAAGAAACTACCTTTAGTATCAGCAAAAGGAAATGATTGTTCATGAAACACAACATTTCTTGTTGTATAGACACGACCTGAAGCTGATAAGCATTTATATCCATGATATTTTGAACAATATCCTAAGAACATACATGGTTCTGACTTAAGAGAAAGTTTAATTTTATTGTATGGTCGCAAATGAGGAAAACAAATACATCCAAAAACTCGTAGAAAGGAATAATCAGGAACAGATCCAAACAGTTTCTCATGAGGTAAAATCTTCGACAAACTGTAAGAAGGCAACCTGTTTATAAGGAATGTAGTTGTGAATAAAGCGTCTGACCAGTAGTGAAGAGGAACAAATGCTTGAGCCAAGATAGTCAATCATAGTTCAACAATGTGACGATGCTTTCTCTCCACAATCCCATTTTGTTCCAATGAATAGGGACAGGTGATGTGATGAGCCACACCATGCTGAGGAAGGTAAGTGGATAGAAAATGAAACTCTCCTCCACCATCAGATTGAACAACTTTCAGGGAATGTCCAAGTTGTTTTTCTGCAAGCCTGTGAAATTGAATGAAGCGTTGAGAAACATCACTTTTCTTATGCAAAAAATAAATCCAGGTAAAACGACTAAAAACATCAACAATACTCATATAGTAGTTGTTTCCATTAGAAGCATAGGCGGCTGGTCCCCATAGATCTACTTGAACAAGTTCCAAAGGTCGAGTATATACTGTTGAAGAAGCTTGGTATGGCTGCTTTTTGCTTTTCCCTACTACACAAGATGTACACTGAATAGGAGAATAGGACACATGGTGATTATGCATTCGTAAAACATTTACCATAATTTTGTTTGAAGGATGTCCTAGTCGCATATTCCAGAGGTGAGGTGAATCTCTGGTATCTAAGGTAGATAAAAAAACAGTCAAAATCATTTGGAGTAATAGGGTCCGTAGAGATGATGCTGGAATTATCATTAGAGGAGTCAATACGAATGGAAATGGTATTACATATAGTATTATGGCTGAAATCATCACATGAAGCAACATATGAAGTAATAGAGTTATGACTATTATTCACAGGATCAGAAGCTAAAGCCGGAACAACATTCTCAGTTCTTTTACAATTTACATCATCAGACTTTTCAGTAACAAACACTTTATTAAACTGACTGGAACTAGAAGCATTAGGACAAACAAACTGACACCGATCCAATTTTGACAAATCAAGCTTATATAAACCAGAACATTCATAACTCTGCAGCAGAATTCGATGAGAGTGAGAGCCTTGTATCAGACAGTGGGATGCATGAAACTCGAAGTATACCTTGATATCCCTGGCGAACTGAGATACAACAATAGATTTTTGGTCACAGAAGGGGTATATAACATGTTATGAAGAATCAATTGACGAGAATTAATACCAGCAGTATGAACATCAGGAGGAATAATAGCATAACCTACAGTAGATATACCAAGAGAAGAACAATTACCAACAGTTACCTTACCTTAAACATTGTAAGGAACACAAGTATTATATGATGATGAAGATGCATTCGTCAAGTGGTTTGTCGCGCCAGAATCTGGAAACCAACTGGAATCGTACTGGACAACAGGAGCTACTGAAGCCATGTAAGCTTGAGGGTTGCTAATAAGAGATTGAGTGCCCATTGACTGATTATTGCCATGATTATAACTAGCTAGAGACTGAGCATAAGGTGATCCAGTAATTGATGGAAGTGACATAGATGAAATTGAAGGAGTGTATTGATAAGGAGTTGTAGATGAATGGTAGGTAGGAGGATAGAGTATGTGCGAAGTAGGAGAAGTATACAACGGAGCCATTGGAGGAACAACATAGTTTTGAGGATAAAATTGATGTGGTTGAATTGGTTGAGAAACATACGAAGGATAGAGAACTGATGGAGGCTGAACAGAACTAGCAACTGAAGCAGATACATGAGTTGAAGGAGAAGGTTCCACTGCATCTTCCCACTGAACCGAGGAGAAGTTGACATTTGGAGAGGCCGAGCTTCCAGGTTCTGTCTCTCAGTGAAGTTGACATTAAAGCGGTGGTAGCATCTGTGAACAAGATGACCAAATTTTCCAGAGAGCTGATACTGAGGACGATTATCTCCATATCCACGACCACGATCTCTGCCTCTTCCAGAGTTGAAGCTTTGAGATTGATTTGAAGTAGGAACATTCGGAGCTGGAAGAATACCATCAGAACTGGTCTGAGTAGGTGAAGATGCAGTTGTTAATGATGTAGACGACAAAGTAGCATTTCCAGAGACATTGTTCTTCTCAACATAGGAGTGATTGACTACGGCATTTGCAGTGACATTTGCATCAAAGAGCAGATCCACCTATATTGCCTCTGCATCAAGCAGAACTGAATTAATATACGCCAAATCATATGGATTCCTACTCGCATGAATGACCGAAATAACACTATCAAACTGACCTTTAACACCATCCAAAATAATAGAAATCAGTTGCATCTCCTCTATCGGGTGACCGTAGCTGGCAAGGCTATCACATGCAGACTGAATATCAGTTAGGTAATCACACATATTTTGATGAGGTAGCTTCTAACCTTGAGTCGGTCATACAGATGCATAATGCGAGTTGTGGATGAAGAGGAGAAATCTCTATGCAATTTTTGCCAAATAGAAGCCACAGTCATACAACCAATGATATCTCTGCTTACCTGAGATGAAACCAAAGCCAACATCCAAGAATCAAGAGAGCTATCCTTCTGGACGAACTTGAGATACTCCGAATTCGGTTCATCATCTCCATCATCACTTTGAATGCGAAGATAAATTGTAGAATTGTCGTACAAATGCGCTTCAAGATTATAACCTCTTATTGCTAGCAGAACATGTTGTCTCCAGGAGTTTTCTTCTCCTTCCAATCGACAAACCTTCTTGTTGAAGAAGGATGTTGATATTTCTTCCATTGAAGCGAACATAATCGAAAATAGAGACGCGGAGATTGAAGCGAACATATTCATGCAATTGACAAAAATGAAATGCAGCAAACCAGATCACAGAATCGCAGAAACTCTGATACCATGTTAAGAACTTCAAAACAATTTGAAGAAATAGATAAGAAGACTTCCTTACACGGTAAGAAAGAAATCAAACATTCATTCTTAGTTAGTTGAGTTCGGTACAAACTGAACTATTTATAGGATACAAGAAACATGAAATTACAACCTAGTCCTCCTCAGATTTACACAATTGACCTCAATCTATATGTAATCATACATATACCCTAACAATGTGACTCTAATTTCTTTTATTTGGGCAGGGTAATTTTGTCAATTCAATTTTTTGTTATTTAAAATTGTACAATTGCGAAACATGGATGAAATTTTGCTAAAAATTTTTTTTTTTTTTTTTCAAATACTAAGAATCCATACTTACAAACTGCAAATTATTTTAAAAAATATTATTAGCAAAAGACAATTATCCTATAATTTATTATTCTAAAATTGATTGAGTTGTTTTTATTAAAATAATGAAGCAGTTAGATGATTCGAATGCTCTAGATACTCGGAAAGGCATGAACTGCACATTGTTTGTATTCTACGGTTGGTTGGCTATGATGGGAACAAATGTCAACTATCACGATGACATATACTTCATTTGGTTTTTAATATAATCGTGGGATTAAACTACAATATACTTTTGGCCACTAATAAGTAATAACTGTTATTTTATTGAATACTTGTTTATTTGTACGGGTAATATTCAATTTGGTACTCAAGAGAAAAGGTTAGTTTTAACCTATTCAATTCAATTCAATTCAAGGGTTACACTTCTACTTTATGTGTACCCTTTGATTTAAAATCCAACCTTAGCAATTTAGTTTTAATCTACTTTTATAATATAAACTGGAGAAATCACCTGTGATTTGCTTGAAAGTGTGTACAATTTTGTTCGAATTAGCATTATACAAATTTAAATTAATTATAAAGTTGAAAATATATAAAATATAGATGACTTGTAATCAATCATATATACTCTATGTCAGATTGATAAGATTCATTTAATATAGGGAAAATATGAAGAAAAAAGTTTGAATATATTTGGTTTAATTGGTAACAACATATAACATCTTTTGTTTTGTTGAATGAGATTGTGACGTAAAAACAATTACTAAAAAATACATTTAAAAATGTGGACTTTTTCTAAATATTTTTTTAAAAAATGCTTTGCAAATATAAAAAATATTATCATAAATATAAAATAGTTTAAAAAAATAAAAAAAATTGAAAATTTCATAATATATTATTAAATATGAAATAAGTTAGAGTATACTAAAATTTTGAAAAGAAAAATATAAAAATACTTTTTGTATATTATATTTCATATTTTTAATAAAGTACAAAATCTAAAAAATAATTCACTACTTTAGAATAATTTTAATTTATTCATATTAATAATAAATTATATAGATAAATTTCATATTTTTTTTATATTTCAATTTTGTAGTTTGTTAATTTCTTATTTGAAAAAATATATTTTGAAAAATTATTATTTTAGTAAAATATTATTTATAAAAATAAGTTTTCTTCTTTCTAATTTGTTTTGATTGTTTAATGTATTTATTCATGTTTTAAATAATACATTATTATTTTTTACATTGTCACTGAATCATGTGCGTGCTTCCACGTATGCAGAGCTTGTATAATCATCAAAATTAATAGAATTATTGGACGAAAAATGAACGATTCCATCTAAAACGAACATAATAAAACATATTTTACACAAATGGGTCAAAACAAGTTCCATTCAATAATGATTATGGAAAACATATTATATTTTTTTCATACATTGCTTTTATAATATATATTGATAAATTATTTTAAAACTGAGTGTTGACCTGTGTTTTACGCCAAATATAAATACTTGAATAGTTACACATCTTTGACCAGTGTGATTAATTGGTTAATCATCTTTTTTTGCATGGCTCTATGGTAAAGACTTGATGGTGGCATTACAAGTGGCATTCAAACAGAGATGTGCATAAGCAGAATCTTAAAGACTTGAAAGTGGCATTACAAGTAAGTGAGTCCTTGATGGATTACAAGCGGAAACTAATACCGACTCTAAAGGCAAGGGCAAAGCAATTAGTTGGGGAGATAAGTTCAAAAAACCACAACAACTAGAGAAGGGAAAGAATATCATTCAAACTAGAATTTAATCTAATAGGAGAGAGCTTCAGCCTTGACTCCTGAAGTGTTTCTATGTGACGAGAATCACAATGTTAAAGAAATGTCCCATGGATAAAAAAAACGATCATAACTTGAGAAGAATATGTGAATGTCAGAGAGGAATCCAAACTTGGAGCAATCAAAATGTTGGTCTTAATCAAAAAGTCCAACAATAAGGGATGGTGTTTGTGGGTGTGAATATTGTGGACACACATATGAGAACACTTGTTGATACATGCCCAACATACATCTTCATCTCTCTAAGGACTAGAAGTAGAGAAGTGGTAGAGTTGACAAAAAATTGTGAAATCCCAACAAGTTCCAAGGGGTAGTATAGCAAGGGAGGTGAAAATCCATGTTAATATGTGGTCCAGAAGAGAGTACATTGAGGTAATTCCATCAGATGATTATGATTTTGTTGTTAGGTTAGACTTCCTCGATAGTACCAATGTTGTGTTGGTTTTCACAAATGTTATTTGTGTATTGGACACATGAAATCAATGTTTGATGTCGGTTAAACGCATGAGAGGTCGTGAGTCGAAGATGCTTTCAGTCATGCAACTTATTATGGGAGTACAGAAAGGGGAAATGATTTTTTGATGGCATGGAGAAGGATAAAAGATTGAGTGGATAATGAAATGTGTTGAATGAAGTGCAGGAAGTCCTTGACAAGTCAACCTGAAGTGAGACACATTCAACCATCAAAGTTCTTGTATGGTATGTAGATTCTGTTCCAGAATAAGCACAACGGTTCACATCATCGATTACCAGACCTTGAAAAATATGGTTGTGAAGAATAAGTACCCTATTCCACTTATTGCGTACTTATTCGATCAGTTAAGCAGGGCACGATGGTTCACAAAGCTGAATTTGTGCTTCGATTATTACCATGTTCAGATTGTTGAGGAGGATGTCCCAAAGGTGGCTAGTGTGACGCACTATGGAAATTACAAGTTTTTGTTGATGTCGTTCGTGTTAACAAATGTCCCATCTACACTTTGTACTTGTATAAATGTGGCATTACAATCATTTCTTGATTAATTTATGGTTGTATACCTTGATAATATCGTTATACATAGTCAATTGCTACATGGCCACATAGATCACTTGAGGAAAAAAAAAATTGAATCCTTCAGGATAACAACCTCTATGTGAAAAGGAAAATGACTCATTTTCCCAAGCGAAAGTCTCATTTTTTTGCCACAATGTTGGAGGAAGACAAGTATTCAAGGAAGGTACGGTGCATTGTTGAGGGGAATACATGAGTAGTTTCTTTCATATACTTTTCTGTATGAGTAAGTGAAATGTTACTTATTAACAACCTATTACTGCTCGTATAAGGAGATCAATATTTTTTTTTAAGCTCGTGACACATACATATCTATTTCCATTTACACTATACTTTACCTAAAATTCTTTACCATGTATTAAATAGAAGTAGCGTACACATATATGTCATTCAACCATAAGCATATATGATACCTAACAATCGGGAGCCAAACCCAAGGTGATCTCATTAATATATATAACTATGAAAATTGGACATTTCCAAAAATATGTAATAGTGTGACTAATTAGACCCCAAACAAATTGAGAAAAGTATGTGTGGGGGCAAAGATTTTGGAAAAGTGATAATAGGCGTTACCTGGGGTAGCGCCTAATTATTTTGCGCTACCCCTGATAGCGAAAAGAAAACAAACGTTACTCCTAGTAGCAAAAAAGGAAAACGCGACTTCTCGTAGTGTTTGTAATAAATTCGCTATCAGGGGTGCCGTTTAGTACTGTCATTCCGCCCGCTCCTCATTTTTACTCTCTTAGCAACTCCTTCTTCTTTTGCGTAAATTTTCCGTAAGTAAGGTATGTCGTATATTTTTAGGGATAAAAGTCATTTAGATACCTCAGAAGTCACGTTTTTATAAATATGTACCTTTGAAAAAAAATGTTACTTTCAAGTATCTCAGAAATCATAAATGTATCTACTTTAATATTTCGGTCATGTACTAATCACGTATGTAGTATTTTGTTCTATTAAGGTAACTCTACTTTATTTTACTATTTCTTTCAAGTATCTCTAAGTTGTTTTATTGTAACAATCGAATATATTTACTTTGTCTTTATTGAATTATTATATATTGTTTTGTTACTTTAGGTGCCCAATTAAAGTAAATACATTTATGACTTTTGAGGTATCCGAAAGTAACAAAATATTTTGGAGGTACGTATTTGTAAAAATGTGACTTCTGAGGTACCTAAATGACCTTTATCCCTATATTTTTATGTATTCTTTAATTACAATGTTTTGAAAATTGTTAGCAGTTATATTTACATAAATATTAGGTTAACTACAAGATAAGCACATCTGATACAAATTTTATAATATTAATTATTTAGGATCAAGCATGACAGAGATTGGTATAATTTGCTTGTATGATGGCGAATATTGTCTCAGAATGGTAGTGAGGTCTATGTGGGTGGTACCTCAAGTATTACTACAACTACCTTGGATATCTCTCATTCTATAGTAAAGGAAACTATATGAATGGAGTGAGGTTAGCATGATGTTGAAGCTAGGTTTATTAGCATTTCATATAAATTTACAAATACTAATAGAAATTGCAAGTTTATACGGATTCGTTCACAAAGTGCATTGTGTTTCGCTCTACAGTTAAGAGTTGCTAGTCTATTTATTGTGTTTAGCATAACTAGAGGAGTTAACTTGAGGTCAAACATTACTGATAGTCATGAGATAGTGAAAATTTTGCATGGTCACGCCAATGATCTCTCTAATGACGAGGTCAACGTTGATGCACTCTCAGATGCTTGGATAAATGAAGAAGAGTCATATATTAAGCATTTTACGGGTCACATTGATGAAGAGAACGGAGAGGTGTTTGAGTTTGGCGAGAATTCTGACAATGTACATGAAAGTGACTATGGTGGAACTAGCCCCCATGGCCTGCAAATGATGCAACTCACTGCTGAAAACTGGATTGATAGTAACTGGATTGACAACTTTCAATCAACAAATGAGTGGTGTATGGATGTTGATGAATCGTCGATTGAAGGTTTCCTAAACACGATCATGAAGTATAGTAGTAAAGACGAGTTATATGTCGTTGTGAGGAGATGACACATAGTTAATTCTAAAGTTTGCATTGTTGAGTCATCGAATCCAAAATCAATAGTTTTCAAGTGTAAAGTTGATCTCACAAATTGTTCATGGTCATTGAGATGATTTTTTTATAAGCATACTGGACTATGGAGAATATTAAATTTGCATTCTACACATACATGTGTGAATGAAGTCCTCATTGAATGACACCAAAACATCGATTGCAAGTTGATAACGCCTTTGATCAGAAATTTAGTTTTACCTGACACAGGGTTGAAAATTTCAGTAATCCAGTCGATGGTGGATGATGAGTTTGGTTCGAAGATTTCATATCTGAAGGCGTGGTACTCCAAACAAGTAGTGTTGGAGCTTTTATAAGGAACACACGAAGAAACCTTTGTAAACCTCCCACGGCTACTATCAGCCATGTATGTATACATCCTTGGGACAATTTATGATTTTATGCCCAAATGAGTAAATGTTAAAACTCAAGTAGCTACATTTGGTATGATGTTTTGGTCATTCGGTCCAGCCATTGAAGGAGTTGTTGACCACTTATAAGTATTGATGTGACACATTAATTTGTATGACAAATATAATGGAAAAGTGCTTGTCGTATCGTGTGATACTATCAATGGAATTTATCCTTTGGCATTTGGTATTGCAGACGCAAAGACAAGCGAGAGTTGGAACTGGTTCTCACTCGGAATAACTCGGCATGCTCATGACATACAGGTGGTGCAGTAGCTAACCTAAAGGCGTGATATGACATCCACGTCACCTAATATTTGGGATTTTAAGATAATATTCAGTAAGGGTAATAATATTTGAAAAATCACGGTGCATATGGAATACAAATATTTTACGTGATCATGCGATTGAGACTCCAAGTCATCCCTATAGTACACCAAATTAGTAGTTCAAACTTGGTGACTGAACGATATTTTTAGGAATGCCCACCTATTAAGAAAAAGATTACCAACTAACATTACGTCGTATTCAGTAGTACACATATTTTGCGTGGTCAACCAAACCATACAAAACATGTATCCTAAGGGATGTATCTCTCTAGCAGACACTTCACTTTGAATCACAGGTCGACTAACGTGGAGGTGCTCCCACGACCATAGCTGTAATAGACAACCTCATTATAAAATTTCTAATAACCAATATCAATTTTTAACAAGACTTTCATATGGAATACCTGTACAAGGATGGCACAAACGGAGAATGTTGCAGCGTTAATCTCATATGCCTCGCACAGTCCATGGTACGTAGTAACCAACATTGTTGAACCCCAACTGTACTGTGCTTTTCCTTCTAAATCTCGCAGTAGGAGCAAATAGATCAACGACACATGATTTTTCTTTGTCGTTGTAAACAGAACACCACCAATTATAATCAACATGAATGTTCTCACTTGTTGTTCGACGGTAAGATTAGGTTAAAGGAGATTTTACTGTAAATTAGTCATCTTCACAAAATCTTTACGACCTTGTAGATGCATGCCCAATAATTTCAGACACGCAACAACCATGTCCTCCTCAGGTGCATAGTCATCAGTTACTGCATCTCCGTGTATTCGTAGTCCTAATAACACTGTTACATCCTCAAGTGCGATCGTCATCTCCCCATGTCTGACTTGGAACATGTGTGTCTCGGGCCGCCAATGCTCGCACAATGTTGTCAGCAATTTAGAATCAAGTTTGGTCCCATACCATTGGACCCCCGTTTGGGGCTCAATTGGAACCCTACTCGGTTTGGACTGAACCTGACTAGGTCCAGTTCAAACAATTTGGGCTCCAATTGAGCCCCAATCGGGGGTCCTATGGTCTGGGACCAAGTCCAGACCTAGTCCCTAGGGTTCAGTGACCTGGTCTGGGTTCAGATCTTGGTTAGGGGACCCTTGGTGTGACTCAAATCGAGTCGGGACTTGTTTGTAACATTAGTGTAAGTTTGTAGGGTTTAGTTGTAACATTTAGAAAACTATTTGGTTAATTTTGCATATATGAAAAATATTTAACGGAATATTTTAACAGAGGTCCTAATTACCCTCATTTTCAAACATGTTAGACCAAATACAATCGTTTGGGTTGGAAAACCATTTTTGTGAAACATGTTGCATCATTTTCAGACTTTTCCCTATATTTTAATAATCATTATCTAATAATTCAAATATATATATAAAAAAATATTAATAATATATTTAATTAGCACAATAATTAATAATAATATAACTAATTAACATAATAATTGTTAATAATATTTTTAATTAACACAAATATAATGTGTCATATATTAAAATAAATAAAAAATGTGTGGGGCGACAAAGTTCTTCATAGTGGGCCAAGGCACGACAGGGTGGGGCGGAACCACAACCAAGGAAAGCTACGACGAGGAACGATACGACCAAACTTCATCGGGTCAAGTGTTTCGCCAGGGAGGGATCTTCGCGGCGAAAGGGGGTGAGGGGTAAAGAAGGTTGTGTTTCGGCAAAGACGAAATCTACAACGAGGAGAATGCTCTGACAACGACGACTACTACTGCAAGAAAAAGGGACAACGGAGGGGCGGCTGGGCGACGGTCAGGTAACAGGGATGGAGCAGGACCAACGACGGTTTAGAGTGGACAGGTTTTCAGAGAAAGAGAGGAGATGGGAAGGGGTTTGCGGCGGTAGAGATTTTTGGAGTTAGAGAAAAGAAGACAGTCGATGGGGCTTGCCGATGGAGGTGAGGGAGAATGGAGGGGTGACTTAAATGTGGGAGGGTTAGGGTTAGCTGAACGGAACAGAACGAAAGTTGCGGCGGAACAACTGAGGGTTACGAACTACAACATATTCGTATTTGAGGTTTTAGTCTGAGACGCTACTATAGGTAGCGTTTGAAATAAAATGCAACATGTAGTAGCATGTTATGTCAAACGCTACCACATGTAGCGTTTATTGGGAAAAAAATGTTACATGCACGGCTGCGCGTATACATATTTGTCTAAATATCTTTTTTCGAATATTTAAATTGTTAAATAGTTATTTTTAAATAGTTATTTTTTTGAACAAATTCGAAAGAATTATTAACTCTCAAATAAAATTATTACAAAATAACACTTGAAAAAAGAAATACAATGTAAATTTTACCAAAAAAAAAATGTTTGTTCTATAATAAAGTATCGTAGTATTAATAAATTCTATTGAGTAGTATCCTATTCTATTGAGTAGTATCCTATTACAGTAAATTTATATAATTATATATGAGTACAATTATTTCAAAAGTACAATTATATATGAGTACAATTATCTATAAATTTATATAAACAAACAGTACAATCCGTCCATTTCCATCTAGAAATGCAAATTAATATATTTAATAAGTTATATACATTTTTAAAATTAAAATTAGACTAACACACAAATATTAAGAAGTGGTCTTTTTTTAAAAAGGCATCATCCTTGTTTACACTAACTTTTTCATTCTAAAATCCACATACTATCTCTATTAATAACTTCTCATTTCAAGCATTCCACAGTATTTGAAGTAATTAAACCCTTACTTTATCTTTACAATTCGATCGATACTACTTTATATGTATCCAATAATTTTCCTGATAAATGTATGAATTTTTCACCTATGTATACCTCAAATCAAAATTATTTACTTAAATAACCTCAATTTTGAATCAAATACATAAATATATCTACCCGCGACTCTCATTCACGGGTGAAAAACCTACCCGCGAATGAGAGTCGCGGATGGACATTTTTTCTTTTTGTCAGTTCCACCAGCGAATGGGAGTCACGGGTGAAACTGACCGTTAGTTCCACCCACGAATGGTAGTCGCGGATCGAACTAGGGGTAACAAATAGGTAACACGACACTGTAGTGATTCCTCACTTTCAAAATATTAATTTAATATCATGTAAACCGATGATCTACATATCAAATATTAAACTAATAAAAATTAATACTACACTTGATCTTAGTGAAAAGATCGAGCAAATTATGAATTTTGAAGAGTAGAAATTTGGTTTTTATAGAAGTCGGGAGTCTCTCCTTATTTAGAAATATTCAGTGTGGAACTTGGAATTTTTTGGATAAAACTTATTTATTTATGTATAAAGACTCGTGTTTTTGTATTTTATGCAACCTTTATGTATAAAGATGGGCATTTATGTTTTTTCTACTGGCCTGGACACAAAGGAGATGTGTTTTCACTTTTCTGCAGCCTTTATGTATAAAGCTGGTCCTTTATGTGTTGGGAGATTCTATTTGCAGACCATTGACTACTTTATACAGACCATTTTTGTTAAAAAGACTAAAATGCCCTAATATCATTTTACATATTTGTCCTTACCAATTTTAAGGAAATTAATTATCAAATGACCTCATATTTTCGTAGTTACTAAATCAACCCCATATCATCAAACTGGTGAAAAATTATGCTTCTAGTAAGTTTTGAACCCTAGACCTCTTACATACTAGCTAAATTTTTTACCACTATACTAGTAATTCCAATTGCTTTCTTATTTACTTCAAATATAGTTATTGAAGCAACTCTCGTATTATTGTATTAAATATCCCATGTTTATTTATTGATACTCTTTAGTAATTAACATTTATTCAACGTTATTTGTTTAATTATAGATTGAATTTTATTATGTATCTACTGATTTATTTTTTAAATGGCTGAAAAATAAGTAATTTTCTAAATTTAGTATTTATACACTACTAGAATATGCATTTTGAAAATAATTTTTTTCAACCATCTTAAAAAAAATAAAGGGTTAATTGTCAATTTACCCCCTAATGTTTGGACCGAATTTAAGAATCCCCCTTAAAGTTTAAAATTTTAAATTTTAGTCCTAATGTTTGGACGAAATCAAAAATCACCCCATTCCGTCTTAAGGCCGTCTAATTGAAACGGAAAACCCGACACGTGCCTTGCACATGCATTTTCTTAAGAAACAAAGACAAAAATGCCCCTTCCCAGGAATAGAGCTACCGAACGACTCCTCAAGTCTCTCCCACTAGCTGTTACATTTTACATTCAAGCTTACGATTCCTTTATTCCCAACAAACACCTCTTTGTCGGCAGCAACTTGAAGAAGAACAGCACCTGATTTTACATATCCAAAACTTTAATCAGCTTGGCCATTGAAGTTGAGGGCGAAAAATTGATGCCTGATCAGTGTAGACTTTGAAGTCAAGCTTCGTTTGACTCGCCTGAGCTCCGAATCTATCTTCGAATTTGGCGGGATTCAATGTTGGTTCAGGGCCATGAAGACGACGCGGCGCCGACAAAGGCTCCCAAAGCTCAGATCAGAACCCTTCCCACTCGGAACCCGAGCTTGTTCTCCGAGCCCAAAAGCCTTGATTTCTCCACGTGGGTATCAGAGAATCTATACAGGATCCTCACCATCGCCGTGCTCATTGTCACCGTTGCCGTCGTGTGCGTTGGGAGGTCAATGAATGCGCTTTTAATCGCCCATGTTCCTCCTACATGATGATGGATACGGTAGGAAACTACCTCCAAATCATCCTTCTCCTTTTTACAGTGGCCAACTCAGTTGTAAGCAATCTTCTGTGGGATGTCTAGCTACTTCTTATCAGTTTCATCACAGTTGCTTTAAGCTCGTTCACCTCATTGCGCCACTGCCACACATCATTTTCAATGGCATATCCACTGCTTCTTGCATCGTCAATTCTGTGCTGAAGCCTACTTTCAGCAACGTCCAGTTCCTTAAGCGCATCTCGGAGCTCGGTGATGTAGCTTTCCGGCGATATCATATAGTGGAGGTGTTTTATAAGGATAGGACCGCAGTAGTCTGCAAGTGTTCTTACAACCTCAATGGCCGTAGAAGCCATTTCTCTCTCTCTCGAGTCCCTGTTCATGGGAAGGGTATTTTTGTCTTTGTTTCTTAAGAAAATGCATGTGTAAGGCACGTGTCGAATTTTCCGTTTTAATTAGACGGCCTTAAGACGGAATGGGGTGATTTTTGATTTCGTCCAAACATTAGGACTAAAATTTAAAATTTTAAACTTTAAGGGGGATTCTTAAATTCGGTCCAAACATTAGGGGGCAAATATTATAGTATTTAGATAATTAAATTAGAACTCTAACGACATATATGGTGTTAAGTTTCAATTTTCTTATCGATTATAAAATTTGGTCAAAGTAGTGTTGGTAATTTTTGATAATTTTTATATATTTGACCAAATTTTATGGTTGATGGGAAAATTGAAACTTAGCATCATATGTGTTAGAGTTCTAATTTAATTATCTACATATTATAGTCTTTCTGATTTTTTTAGAGATGATTGAAAAAATATTTTCAAAATGAGTATTCTGGTAGTCTATAAATATTAAATTTAGAAAATTACTTATTTTTCAACCATTTAAAAAAATAAATCAGTAGATACATAATAAAATTCAAACTATAATTAAACAAATAACGTTGAATAAATGTTAATTACTAAAGAGCATCAATAAATAAACATGAGATATTTAATACAATAATACGAGAGTTCCTTCAATAACTATATTTGAAGTAAATAAGAAAGTAATTGGAATTACTAGTATAGTGGTAAAACTTTTAGCTAGTATGTAAGAGTTCTAGGGTTCAAACTTGCTAGAAGCATAATTTTTCATCATTTTGATAATATGGGGTTGATTTAATAACTACGAAAATATGAGGTCGATTTGATAATTAATTTTCTTAAAATTGGTAAGGACAAATATGTAAAATGTTATTAGGGCATTTTAGTCTTTCAACAAAAGTGGTCTGTATAAAGTAGTCAATGGTCTGCAAATAAAATCTCCCTTATGTGTTTTATGAGGCCTTATACATAAATAAATAAGTTTTATTCAAAATTTTCCAAGTCCCACACTGAGTATTTCTAAACAAGGAGAGACTCACAGCTTCTATAAAAGTCAAAATTTTACTCTTCATAATTCATAACTTGCTCGATCTTTTCATTAAGATCAAGTGTAGTATTAGTTTTTATTAGTTTAATATTCGATATGTAGATCATCGGTTTACATGATATTAAAATAATATTTTGAAGGTAAATAATCACTACAGTGTCGTGTTACCTATTTGTCACATCTAGTTCGACCTGCGACTCTCATTCGTGGGTGGAACTAACAATTAGTTCCACCCCCGAATGAGAGTTGCGGGTGGAACTGACGGAAAGAAAAAAATATTCATCCGCGACTCTCATTCGCGGGTAGGTTTTCCACCCGCGAATGGGAGTCACACGTAGGTATATTTTTGTATTTGATTCAAAATTGAGGTTATTTAGGTAAATAGTTTTGATTTGAGGTAGGGGTGACAATTTCTGACACGACACGATTAAACGATCTGCAATTTACACGTTTAGACACGACACAATTACTAAGCGTGTCTAAACATCTGTTATACGTTTAGACACGATTAATTAATCGTGTCTAAAACAATACTCAAATTTTAGTCTGCGTAGAACTTTTTAATTTATTATTATTTATAATTTCATGTTCAATATTCAATAAAATAATCAAAATTTGAGTACTACTTTTTTGTAATTAACTATTTTCCGAATAAGGTAATTTCTATAAATCCTCAATGTTGAAATATTGAAATACTCACTTACTTTTTAATATTGAACTTTGAAGATCTTACTTTGTATATATGAATTTGTGTATATATATGCTTTAAATCGTATATGAGTTTGAACTTAACGAATCTCGTGTCTAAACAACTCTATACGTTTAGACACAATTAACGACTTATACGTTTAGACATGAGACATGTTTAAGATTTATACGTTTAGACACGAGATATGTTTAGACACGACACGATTAATGACACGACACGGTTAAACACAACACGATTGTCACTTTTATTTTGAGGTATAGATTTGTGAAAAATTCTAAATGTATTGGGTAAAACCTGCGTCCAATCCAATGATTGTGCGTAACAGATACATAATGCATGATTATATTCAACTATACGAGACTTTGACGTCCATTCTGATTCTGAGTATGAAAATGAAATATATTTTGTGTCCTCATAGATATCATTGGATCTTTTGAATCTTGTCCCTAAGTCTCCTTTTTCAAACAGGAAAACTAAGACGAACTACTTTCGCTGATAATCAGACCCATTCCTAAGGTTTGTAATTGAGACGACAAGACCAATGACACGGCAGTCTTTGTCTCATCTCATGAGAAAGGAGGGGGAAAAAGGGCATAAATCCATGCTCTCTGGACTGACAAAAAAGTCAATTTTCAAATGATAACATGGAATCGTTCTTCCATGCAAATGATAATCATTTCTCAACCAAGTAACCGGGTTGGACCGGACGAATCGGGAACCGACCTCTTGCCGGTTCGAAGGCCGATCCGGTTCTAATAATACTGATGAAAACTAATATAGTCCAGGAAAAATAAAAGTATTACTTGTATAAACCCTAAACTTATGAGCTAGAGCCTAGAGGTAGAGGGAGGATCTCACGAGCTGTTCTCCATCTCTTATTCGTGACATTGAGCAGACATATTAGAATAATGGATGGTAACACAAAGACCAGGAGAAGGCGTTTCGTTGAAGAAACGTTGGAGGACTTATAAACTGAATATACGACTACTCAATAGCTACCTAAAAGTAAAAGAAAAGGAGAGGAGGAAAATATTCCCTTCAACATAGAATAGAACATACGCCCCAAACCCAAAGTACATGGGGACCCACCACCAACCCACTTCTTTGACTGATATTGTAGAATATTAAAATTTCTACTTAATATCTATCTATTTCAACTCTGCCCGTCATTCCACCTGTTAGAAAATCAGGCTCACACCCGGGTTCTCCATTCCGGCAAAGGGATTACTCTTTTGAGATATGAGATATTTTGAATCAAACCAATCCAACTCCGTCCGTGATTCACTTCATAAGGAATGCAAAAGCAGTCAGGTACTGCTCTGCTGTGATATGGTTCAGATTCTTCACGTGGTTTTCCAGAAGGCTTACATTTTTTACTGATGCAAGCATTTTGGACTTCCATCGGTTTTACAGAGAGGGGTATTTGACTGCATACATAACTTATAGCTGTAGTTAGGCATATCAGCATTGTAAAATTAACAAACTCCAATCAATACAAACAACGAATATTAATTATAGTAACTTAGGGGGAAGAAAGAAAGAAAGAAAAAAGAATCCCTGTGGCAGGCAGCAAATTAAAACATAGAAGAACATCCTGGAGTTATTTCGGTTGTAGGAGATCTACAATAACATCTATATTTCCTTTCTTGGCTAACTTCATATCAACCCAGTGACAAAGTCTAAGAAACCAAAACGTTTTAACCTTTTTGCGCCTTCCCTTTCCGAAAAAGACACCAGGAAAACGAATATTGGAAGAAAAAAAATGTAAATAAAAAAGGTTAACATGCGAACCATATTTCCGTCAACAAAAATATCAACTGCGTCCTCACTCGTGGATTACGGCATCCTAGGGACTGCTTCTGTAACTTGTGAGTCTCTCTCAAAGGGGCAGATCGGACGAGGTGGAGAGGCAAAGAACCGTTTCAGACTCCAGATTCATAGATGATAGATAGATAGTGTGCGGCAAAAGGGAAAGAAGTCTCCCTTGAACCTGAAAACCTGCAAAAGAAAATCTATGCAAACTTCTTCTTATTATGCATAGTACATGTACAGACTGTTTGCAGCAGCACAAGCAATGGCGTTCTCGGTTGGGTGCCATGCTAGATGCAGCAACTTGGTGGTTGAATCGAATCCATTTGCATCCACAACTGGGCTCTCTGCTCCTGCATTTCATACCCAACGCAAACACAATTATGCTTACTCCAAAGGAACATCACTAGAGAAGTGTGTAAATTCTATGTTTAAAATCAACAGGTTAAATACCAAACTCTGGACGATTTGCAAAAGGACAAAATATATAATAAAAAAATTACTCAACTGTTTTTCTTTTTACCAACAAACTAAGCTTGAGCAAATTTGCAAACACCATATTCCGACACTGTTTCCATTAGATTTGACTCATTTAGTTAATAAATACAAAACTAGACTCATTTAAACAAATAAATACAAAAAACTACCAAATAATGAAACTATGGTGGGTTCAAGAATGAAAAATTGAAGATGACTTCTTATTTTTATATTATTGTTTTTAGTAAAGCTATTTCTAAATTTTTTAATAGAAACCGCCGAAACTATCGTATTTCTAAAAATATGAAATGGAGTATGATATTTGCAAAATTAGTTTGCAATTCCATAGTTCGGTTTACAATTTCACATCAATTTAAAATCCATTAAAAAGAGAGCACTGACCTCGTCTAACAACCCGAGTAATACTACTCAGAGATCTTGAAGGCCTCGAAGGGGATTGAACTTGTCTCCTGGATACACCAAGGAAGAGCTCTATCATATAGTGAGTCCTACCCACTTAAAATAACTTGCTCATTGTCAATATTGGTTACCTCATTGGGTTTTTGCTAGCTTCCAAAGTTGTCGCCTCAGTGCTCCCGGGAGAACAACCAAAGACACGGAAGAGATTGCTGTACCACAAAAGGGTGAAATTGTTTCAATGCAACAAAGTATTCTATTGTATCAGTGCAGAGAAATGAGAGAGGTGTGAGTAGTACCTGTATGAACCTGTACCCACTCGCAATCCATCACCACTTAGACAACATTCAAATTTATCAAATATTGAATCGTTTTCGTACAAGTCGCAGAGCTGCACTCACAAAATAATGGAACTATCAGCTTACAAATAAATTGAAGCCATGTGAGATTCACTGTCTGAAGAAAAATGGTGTCGTAGTTACCCTGGGTCTTAAATTCTCATGGACCTGGAAGGTCGCCACAGGGCCTGAATCCATGTTTATGTCCCATAACTGAAAGAAAAAAATACCCAAACATCTTCAAGGAAACAATTTCATACCAGTGAGGAAAGGATTTGGGGAATTCTTGAATGAAGGATTTGGGGAGTTTTTACTATTTAACTTGACAATATTAAATATAACTATATACGGGAGCACTTCATTGTAAAAAAATAAAGAGATCTTTTACAAAGTAAGCACGACTTTGGAAGAAGCTCGGCATGGGTTTAAAGTGCAAATACAATAATGGACGCCCATTAGGATGACACCTCTCAATCTTTTGAATTATTTGGAGAGAGAAAAAAGGTCACTTGAAAGTTGAAAGTATTGAAAGGAGAGGGAAGACATATTCATACGAAATTGGGTTAGGCTATTACTCTATTTTGGGATAGTAGGGCAACCTGTGGGGCTATAATGTATTCATCACTTCAGATATTTTCGGCAAGTTTGTGAAGGTCTCTTGTACATTTTCTGGTATGTATATTCCCCCTCTTTAGTAAAATGAGCTGCATTCTTTCGTGTATTATTATTGTTAACCTTTTAGTAAACAACACGATTCATTTGATGTGGAAACTAACCTTAAGAGTCATATAATCACGGCTAAGTAAGTATCGCCCATCTTTTCCAAATTTAATGTCTGAAATGGAAGCTATAATCTCTGTGAAAAAAGATCTAGAACCGGCTGGCTCTGGTTCCTCAAACCTGCATGAGTATTAAATAAAAGCCATCAGATACCAAAACGCCATCAGATACCCAAAAGCATCACCTTTAAGTCAGAAAAGAATAAGCACAGAGGGAAAGTGGTCATCCAGCTGTGAAGTAAAAGAAATAAATCTCAAGACTCAAATAGCACCATGCATTAATTTTCCTGAGATAGTGTATCTTTTCTATCCTTCGGAGTTATGACAGAACTCTTTTTTCTTAATTAATGCCATTCCACTACAAGTTGAAGCATAGCATAGATTATTCTGAGGGGCTGAAGAATTGTTCTCCAAAGGAAACACATTTTTGAGAAATTCGAAGTAAATGAGACAAGGATTTCCAAATAATACAGCAGCAGTAATAGTATAACTGAGAAACACTTACAATTTCGCATGAGAATCACATAGGGCTGACTGCCGCATATCAATGAGGCGGATACACCCTTTTGAACTGCTATAAGCCAACATATTACAATGTGTAGGATGAAATTCAGCCGATGTTATCACCTCTGCAAGAATGGGACAGAGAGATGAAGAACAATTCCAGTTATCTCAAAGTGAAGTATAATTAAAGCAATCTCCGTCAATAAGTCCTTAGCAGGACAACAAAGTGGTGGAGCAGCCAAAGAAGATATACTCACAAAAGTGTCCAAATTTGCATTGAAAGGGATAAAACAAAAGGCATACAAAATATAGTACATATAACCAGCATAATAGCATGCCTAACTTGTTTCGAAAACTTAAAGAGTACCTGTTAAATCCTCCATATTTGCAGGCTTTACATCAACAATATTGAAACTTTGACTGCTGACTTCCAAGTTCCAAAGATTTATACGCAGATCATCGGCCGATATAAAAGTCTCACCATCGCTAAGAAACACGAAAATGGAAGAATCAGCAAACAGATCACCTTTCAGCTCCATGACCAACAGCTCTAGTTCATTTGCATCATAACAAAGGTGTGAATGACAAAATTAATGATGCGTTTTGCTATACTTCTTCAGTATCAAAGTCTGTCTAACAGAGAGTTCAGGCTATAGTCTAAACAAAAGATTCAACAACTCAGTTGACAACATAAAGTTATCACACGGAAAATAAGAATTGGGGGGAAACAGTACCAAAAACAATTATTGAGAAACTGCAATCCCATCAATCATCTTTAGAATGAGATGACTATTTGGAACGGCACACTCCATAAAATATGCAACGCATGAGCACATGGACATGATGGAGTAACCAAGAATTAGAGGATATGCCATGTAGTATACTAGTATCTCAATTATACTCAAATGATTAACATCAGCAGATGAAGATTCAGATGAATAAATATTTTACCTGTTATTTGAGATAGAATTAATATGATAATCATGTGCATGTGCATAAATCCTTCTGCATCTGGCAAGCAAGCTAGTCTCATGGCTTGTTACCTGCATAATATTTGTTCCATTATCAATAATACATAACTCTACATTCAAAATAAATAATACGTTAATATCCGATATGTTGGCCTGTAAAAGAATCGAATCTAAAGAAATAACAAGAAATTATTATGAAAGTTAAGCGGCAACAAAGGACACTTGACTGCCAGAATGCTCCTAGATAAGCACTCAAGGACAAGAATAGTTTATTGCAATAGAGAAGACTTGGACGCTTTTTCAATTTTTTTTATCAGTAGTTATACCATAGTATCATATCCTTCACAAAACTAATTGGAGAATTATAACCCACAGTTCAGACAGCAAGAGTAAATATCTGCAACTTTAACTCAGTTCCAAAATATATATATCATGAAAAAGAGAGATGTACAACTACCACAGGCAAATGTAGATATGGAATGCCACCAGAAGGGAAGGAGAAGTCCTTGTTTAGATTGTTTGACAATCTTTCAGGGGACCCTCCATTTGCAAGATATGACCTTGAGCTGCTTGAATTGGTGGAACTTGCAACATTCCCATTTCTAATAGCTTCTGATGGATCCACATTCATTTGAGAAACTTTTTTAATTTTCTTCTCTTGGACCTAGTTGGTTCAAAGGAATAACAAATACATCAATAAGGATGCGGAATGCAAGTAGCCCAAAACTCGTGACAAGAAAGACGAGGTAAGCAAACCAAACAGTAAGTGAAAATAATGTAATTGCAACCTTAGGCTTCTAAATTTAACATTCCCTCTTATCATGAGCTGAATACTTTAACAATTAATTAATATCATACACTGGAAATGTTTCAGCACACACAAAAGACACGTTTTTTGCTGGAGGGTCTGTGCCTCCAAATGGTCGGGGCGCAGACCCCCTTGTGTGTCTCGCCTCTTAAAACATTGCTCCGATGAATAAGAAAAGACTTGGGAAAAAAAACATGCAGCCATGGAAAATGACTGACAAACATCAATTAAGAAAACAACCTGTACTCATCATCAAGAGTATGTAAGGCTGAAGACATAGTTACACAATGATTACTACCTTCCAGAATTTAATTGTCTTATCATTTGTGGACAGAAGAAAAAGCGCACTGTTGGCTGTTTGGCACCATCTGATCTTATTAATTTTCTCCTCTATCTCCAAGCTCTTCAAATAGTCAAACTGCAGAAAAAGAAAAAAGATGCCCATAAACAATTATGAAAAAGTCCAGTCCATATTCATGAGGGTTGCTACTTGTTGCGCAGAAAACTATCACAAGCAGCAGCAAAAGTACAAAGATATTACCTCAGGTTCATGGCTTTGAAATTCTGTCTTGTAACGAAATTCTGGATGTCTGCTAATCGGATAGTCAGCTCTTTCTAAATCTCGTCTGGACCCAGCAAGCTACAATAGAATTTCACCATCATTCAAATTTCAAGATATGAAATTGATCAATTTCAAATGAGAGCTAAAACATATGTAGCAAAAATCACATACATCCTTATTATCTGTTCTCTCAAATAGAACTACTCGTCCACCTCGATCGCCAGTAGCAAGATGGTCCCCACTTTTATCAAATTCAATTGCTGAGATAATATCAACTGCATAAAGTTCAAGACATCAGTAACAATACCATCCTATTTTATCTGAATGTCCACAAAACAGATGGAACATAGACTTCCATGATGAGAAATACGCAAAACAAAATTATTACAAACTCGGAAAGGACATGCTTTCCACCTAAATTAGTCACACCCACTTCTCTAAGTCTATAATTACATTGAACAGCAAGACTCCATAAACTTTTTCAAAAATTACAACTCTTAAAATCATGTCCGTTAAGAACAATAGGTCACAGATATACTCAGCTAGGCTTGCTAGATAGTTTAAGAGACAATGGTATTGAATTCTATGTTCTCTTTTCTTGTGTAAAGTATAAACTACAGGACCTATAATACCATGACCAGCTGTTGAATTAAGCAAACCTACATCTTTCACCTATTGCTCTATATTCAGAGTCTGTAATAATATATATATATATATATACATACTTCTGATGTGTCCAGAATCTATAAGGGATACATTTATTTGAGTACACACTACACAGGCACAAATATAGAAAAGTACCACATACAGTCCCTTTATCTTACAAAATACCTAAAAGCCAGAACGTAAACCTCTAAAACAGTATGATTAACAAAATTAAGAGACTATATCTCCTAATACAAGAAAACTGCCTAACATAATGTAACTGTCATGATTAAGCCACCCTAGTAGCTAAGTTTGGAGATTTTGTGTGCTACAAAGAAGCTGAGATATTTTTAGCAAAATGAAATGAAAAACAAGGCAAATTTCCCGACATCCAACGGAAGTGGCTCAAGGATGCAAATTATTATGAGTAAATCCATCTCCTTTACCCCAAAACTCTCATTTTAGCACCAATAAGGAAGTGCATGTAGTCTCTGACTTCAACAGTTCCACCACACTCCTTACCTCGATCCATTGCATAATTTACTGAAACCAAATGTTTAAAGATGCAGTGAAGCACTATAGAATGGATTTTTCGGTGGATTGCACGTCATAATCAACTACACCAAATGCAACAACAATTGCCGGACAGATCCAAATTAAAAAGACAAGCAGTAGGCGCACTTCACTAAATGAGCATTAAAAAGGCTAGATCCCAATAAGAAAGCTTGAACATGCTCCTACCATCATTTACAGTTTCTATGGACATACCTTCTTGGATTTCTTCGCCCGCGGTGCGTTCACCGAAGACCTGAGAGAATTTCCACTCCAGAGGCTGCGGTGCAGCTGCCGCTACGACCTCCTCTCCGCCGTTCATCTCTTCGAAAAGGCAGTAACCTCAATCGACCGGATGACAATCAAAATCTCCGTCCCCAATCGATCGAATCACAGCAACCGAGATCCACTGATTCGCGTCACGGGATCATAGCCACAGAGCCGAAATCAACAGGGCGAAACAGAACAGAGAGGCGAACAACTAATCTCAGAGAAGTTGTATTGAAGTTTCCGATTAAACCATTGATCGATCGATGAAGAAGATACAGAAACAAACAGAAAGCTAGAAAAGGGAGGAAAACAATATAACTCTTGTATCCCTCTAAATTTTTTCACCCTCTAGATTTCGTTTTCACTCTCTCTCTCTCTGTCTGATTTTATTTTTTTGGCCAATCTCTCTCTCTCTCTCTCTGATGATGGAGGAGAAAATGGGCATTTCGCTTACATTTTATATATAAAATTACTTCCTTAAATAGTTAAATTTGGTCGGAGAGTAAGGATTACAGTTTAGTCGACAGTCCGATTAAAAATCGTTCTTTTTAATAGTATTAGAGCACGTAAGAAAATATTGTGAAAGTTGAACTCAAGTATAAAAATTAGTGTAAACCAATATCAGTTTAAAGATGGTATTGAGATATATTTAAAAATATAGTTAAACTTTCACTTACAATTTTTTTTTTAAAAAAATCAATAATAAATTTGGTAAAAATTATATTTGCAGATTACTTTTACATTTAATTTTTAATAAAATATTGAAAAGACTTTAATTGGGTTTTACACATTTAACCTTACTTTTCTTCTTTCCTAAATATCTCATTTTCCTTCTCTTATAAGTTATAACTCTTATTGTTTTTTGCATTAAACTTGATTTATTAATATATACAAATGTTATTACATAAGCTCGTAATAATTTCAAGGATAACTACCTCAACAGTTACTTATGTTTGACCTATGTGATTAAAAGGTTACTTTTTTTGTGTGTAGCTGAAATGTTACTTAAGTTTGAAAATGTGACTGAATGGTTATTCTGTGAAGTTTCCATCACATCTTACCGTCTGAATGTCACGTGAAAAACACATGACCCAATTTAAACGATTTGAAGTCAATTGAAAGTATGATTATACCCTCCTGTCACATTTGTATTGTTTCCCCCTCGTTTTATAGTCATCAGCACACTCTAACTTCCCATCAACTCCCATTTCCCTTCAACCCACCATTTCATACCTCATTCCGTACAGAGTGTCGATTTGCAGTACGGAACTCCCCCTCCTCAACGACATTGCGTTTCGGAACCTACATATAGAAGTAAGTTTTCGTTTTCGCTTCGATTGAACTGCAACTTCATTGGCCTTTCGCATTCTACTGTGCGCTACCAATTCGGTTTGTGTTCGTCTACCCTATTATCTGCGTTAATCTTCGATTCGTTTGAATATTACGGCTTTGCTTTTGCTGTGCGGTACGAAACGATGAAATTGCTACAAAATATGTTCCTATTTCTGTGTGATTGTGCGATTTGCTGCAGATTCATGTTGAAGTTTGGCTTGTAGGTTAGGGTTTTCTGTTGATATGCTTCGTACGTGTTGTAGCTTGTCGATTTGGTAACAAAGTTTTGATTTTTATTGTGAAAATTTGTTTCTTTTAACCTTTGTATATGTTGTATTTGGTTTGATTCAGTGATTTTGGTGTTTGTATATGTTGTTAATTGGGTTTATGTTGTGTGGTTTTGTGTGTTGTGGGTTACGTTTGTTCCGCATTATGTGATAAATGTGTTATCTATGTTGAGACATACCTTTATCTGTAGGAATGTCAACCAAAGACTACATTTATACGTTATACATTAGGCATGGGGGAAAGTGGATTGACAATGGGGGAATCCATGCATACGAAGGTGAGGAGAAGCCATTTGTCATACCGTGGAAGAATATGAATTACGAGTTTCTCTCCGGATTAGCGGTCATTTATTGCAATCTCGTAGACGATGGTGGACTTCTATACCTCCCACCGAACGGAAACCCGAAGACATATTTGAGGGTAATCAGTCATGAGAAAGACATTCCATCACTTTTGGAGTCCCAATGTACTTGTGAAAAGATTGAAGTTTTTGTGTTGCCTCCCTTAAGCCAAGATGAGTGTGTGAAAGGATCCCTTTTTTATGATGATGCGCAACAAAATGGTTAAAAAGTTGAAATTAGGGAGACGGAAGGAACCCAACCTGGAAATTGGTAAGAAGCATGTTGTTGAGGATGAGAGCAAAGGTAAGAAACTGGTTGGTGATAAAGGTAAGAAACCGGTTGTTGAGAAAGATCACAGTGATGACTCCATATTTGAGGATGATGTAACACTAGTCGATCTTCTAGACGACTTAAAGCACTTCAAGTTCGAGGGTGAGACGAGTGACAGTTCGAGGGACCAGATGGTGGTCAACTGCTATGTGCAATTACCAGAGACCCTAATAATACTCTCTTACCCATTGCGTTCGCATGGGTGGAGACAGAAAATCAACAATCATGGAGCTGGTTCTTAGAAATCCTTGTGAGAGACATTGCCATTGATAAAACGTGGACTATTATGTCCGACAGACAAAAGGTTAGCATTGCATCTGTTATTAAATGGTCTGTTATGTATACCGTTATGTGCTTAAATGGTAACAGTTCAGAAAAGATAACACTTCATTTAACAACTTCTCCACAAACAAAAGTCACCACATTCGCAAAATACACATTGGTCTTCATCCTTAAGTTACAATTCATACTTCAGTTACAGACAAAGCTACAACTAACTTCTACTAATTCTTCGCAATTGAACTTAGAACAAAAACAACAACAACAATTACGAGCACTGCAACTAACTTCCGGTTGGGTTGACTTTCAAGAGCTTGGGTTTTCGCAACATCCAATTGTTCTTTCAAATGTTTATCTCTTTGTTGAAATTGCATCACTGCAATCTGACCATAAGGACACATAGCTGGATCTTCCCAATCAAAAAACTCACATCTGGGGTTCTGTACAGACTACAACAGAAGAAACAACAAATAGGTACCTCAGATTACAAATTAAGGTTAGAAAATAAGGCATTACAATTCAAATTACTGCAGCAAAATGAATTAGGGTTACCCACTGTCAAATTATCTCAAAATTGGGGCATCCGAGAAATTTTGCCACGTACCAGCAGATTTGACGGAGCACACAAGCCCACAGTAGAACATTCTCAAACGCGAAGCTCTGTGGTAGGGATTAAGGGAAGAGATTGACCGAGATCGAATCTTTCTACGGTTGTTAAACCTCATAGGACATCATTCATCCTCAGACTTCATGGCTTCTCTGTTCTCAACGTGACTTCATAAGTTCTTCCTTTCTTTTGCCAGAATTTTCGCGCTCAAACATCTCCAACACCTACGGAACAAGGTGATTAAGTAGACAAGATTTAGGGTAGTTTAAGAAGTTCACAATATAAGCAGCTCACGTGACAAGCACATTACAGTAGTTAACAGTGACAAATAACGGTAGTTATAAAACTGAATTGTTCAGTCACATATGGAAACACAAGTAACGGTTGAGCTCAAGTTTGAACGATTAAGTCACATGTGTCAACATAAGTAACGGTTGAGGTAATTAACCCTAGTTTCAACAATACCATATATTTGACTCATGTTACCGGTTAGTACCCCTATATTATTTTATGATACTTTATATTTCAGAATGTTGTTTTTTAGTCCAAATTAATGTTGACAGTCAAGTTTGACTAACGGAATAGTGATGTGACGGATATAAAGTAAAAATAAAATAAATATATAAAAAATTATATATATATATATATATAATTAGAAGAAAAAAATTTAGTAAAGTTAAAATTTAAAGCTAAATTCTAAAAATATAAATATAAATTCTAAAACTTATTATTTTTAAATAAGAAAAAACACTAGACAATGTCCCTTGGGTCCAATTGACCCAGTCATAGGTCGAACCCTGGCTGGGTTGGACCCCGACTAGGTCTGAGTCCAACCCAAACATGAGTTCTGTTGGGACAGGAATTCCCCGGTGTTAACTGGATGCTGAGTAAGCAATGACTGGACTATGATCATGAACCTTGTCGGGGCTCTGATGAACCTGCAAGAAGGGGAGTGTAACAGAGGGGGTTCATTTGAGTCTCACTCTGATATTTAAATTAGTATATTGTGGTTGTATGAACTCGTAATGTAATCAATGTATGTAAAGCAGAAGTATTTATAGGGATGAATACCAAACTGTTATAGGCAACTAAATCTTCGTGTATATTTGTTGTTGTGGCTATAAGGATAGCATATATTATTGTTGTCACGTAACATTGTACTTACCTTATAAGATCTTTGTAGAATACGTGTCCGGGATGTACGGGGCAATATTGTCGAATATTTATAGTCGGTTGTGGGACTAGAGGTGAGAGATCGGGTTGTGCTCTCTTGGCTAGCGCTCTGTTGGCGATCACCTCGAAGGTATGGACTAAGGTCTTGGCGACCATTGGAGGCTTTACCGACCACTTCTATTGCGAGTTTGATGCTGGAACGCTTTGTGGGTTTCAGTTTTCCCTGAGTGTGGGTCGCCCCAATCGTAAAATATTTGGGTATGAGCCCCTCTTAGATTATATTGGGTCGAGAAGACCTTATGAGTTGTGTGTCATATTGGGTCGTCATTATCGATACCCAACGGGGCCGACCCTGTCTGGGTCAATTGGACCTCAAGGGTCGTTTATCCTTCTGGTCCAATTGACCAAGCCTGGTCGCCCAAGTGAGGCGACCTGGTCGGGGTCTAACCCAACCAGAGTTCGACCCTAGGTTGGGTCAATTGGACTCATTGGTCCTTATCTGTTTTTTTTCCTATTTTTTTAATAAATAAATTTTTAAATAATATATTTTAGGATTTATAATTTATTTTTTTGATATAAATTCAATTTTTTTATTTACATTCATTATTTTAATTTTTTAATTTCCAAATAATTTTTATTTTTTTAAAATTATTTTCTACTTTTTTAGATTTTTTATTTGAAATTTATATATTTTATTATTTAAAATATATATTATATTATTTATCTACGTGGTGCTGATATTGCTCAACATGTGCAAGTCACATGGCCATTTAACAGAAAAATGTAACGAAAGACTAACTGAGAGACTAAATGACAACATTCTCATACATAGGGTATCATACGTTAACCCAAAATTTTTTAAAGTACAATATGATAACATAGGTTATACATAAGGTATTATTGGAATCATTAACGCTAAAATTTATCATGAGGTGAGTTAAGTATAAATGTAAAGTGATGAGGATGGATCACGGGAAGGAGATAACAAGTGGAGGGGAATAAAGGGAGGATGAGGTACAATGAAAGGGCCAAGAAGACAAGGGAGAGGAGGACATGTTAAATTTTATTATCGGGGTCGAGCCAAACCCAAATTGCAACCACTTTATACAACTTAGGTTCCATCCTAAAACCAATGGGTGATAGAAGGAGGTAGTCGAGATGTATATATGATGCTTAAATGGTGGACAAGCCACCGATGTGGTACTTCATGGTGGAAATCTTCAACATTCTCCCGCACCATGATGACTCGTATTTATTAAAGGCACAACATTGACTCCAGACAGGTTGAGACGTAATTTTTTCAACAAATCCCCTCTCACATCCAAAACTGCCATGTACTCAACTACGTGGAGTTAACGGGAAACAACAAACCCGCATTGGGTACCCACAACGGGAAACAACAACTCAACACCATCATCATAACCGAACTCTGAGACTATGTTAAATTTTATTATTGGGGTCAAATGGCAACCACTTTATACAGCTTGACTTCCATTTTAAAACCAATTGGTGATATGAGGAGGTAGCCAAGTTATATATGTGATGCTTAAGTGGTGGACGTCACTAATGTGGTATTTCATGGTGGAAGTCTTCAACGGGGTGGAGTGGGAAGGAAGGCACAACCGTAAGGGTTGAGAAGATGAAGGAATGAAGGATAGAATGGAGAGGAGTGACACAGGTCCGGCGAGACAGTGGGGTAGGAGGAGAGGAAGTTCGACGTCAAATATATAAAATATAATTTAATTTAATTTGTAAATAGATTTTTTATAAATTTATATTTATGATAAAAAAAATCTTTCTAAATTTGGACTTATACAAGGGAAAAGTCTGAAAATGGGACATGATGTTTGACAAAAATGTTTTTTGGTACTACATGTTTTTTACGATGATTGTTGGTAGAACATGTTGCAAATTGATGGTAATTGGATCTTCCGTTCACCTGTCGTTTAATTGTACCATTAAGTAGTCACGTGTTTGTCAAGTGATCTTCAATTTTCCTTATTTTTTTAAACAGCAATTAATAAACAACAATAATACCCTCCTCTTCCCTCGTTTCCTTACTGTGTAAACAGTAATTTTACTGTGCAAAACACTATTTGGAAGTTTTTGTATCGTATGTAGAGTTTTTTACGTACCGTATTATACAGTCAGTCTAAAAGTCAAAAATTAACGCATAGTTAGCGTCATTTAATTCGTAATTAAATTATCTATGCACTGTAATTTTTTTGATTTTTTTTGAGTAAGTATATAATTAAATTTCTCACCTAATGCATTTACTTATGTCGGTCAAATTTGGGTGTAAACGATGGGGGGTTACAAAATCACTGTATTTTTAATCCAAAATATTATCCTACGTAGATAATTGATTTACGACCTAAATGGCGTTAACCGTGTTGAGTTTGGAGTTACATGGTCCGAGTTATAATTTTTTAAGTACAATTTTCATATCTCAACTTACGGCATGCCGTACAGTCAATCCGTAAATCCAAATTTAATATTTTTTGCATCATTTGAATCGCAATTAAAATATTTACTTACTATAATTTTTTTAAATTTTCTTTAATAGATACATAATTTTATTTTTAATTAAACATCGAGTCATCATTTTTCGAACAAAATGATTTTTTTTTTTAAAAACAAACAAACTGGCATTTGCCCCAGGCGCAACTTCTAAGTTGCGCCCATGAATAGGCGCACCCCTGGGATGCGCCTATGTCCAATAGACGCGACCCCGGGGTGCGCGTATACATATTTTTCTAAATATTTTTTTTATATATATACTTTTTCAAAAAAAAAATTCGAAAATAAATACTTTTTGAAAAAAGTCAAAAAATGAGTGAAATTTTTTAGAAGTATTTTTAAGAAATTGAAACTAATTACGTATTGCAGTTGTCTTACTTTCCTATTCATTTTTTTTCACATCTTTACTTTTGATTTGTTTACTACAAATTTAGGTTATTTATGTTGAAATTTTATAACATATTGTAGTATTAGATGTATTATGAAAAATTATGACTGATAACATATTTGTTGATAAGATCAAGTTTAAGGGTGTATATATATATTTAAAGGATCATTGTATATATTACGTGTTTTTTTAATCATGTAGAATGATTACTGAATGTTTATTTTTGATACGAAAACTTTCAAATAGTGTTTTGCACATGTAAACAGTAAAATTCATGTGCAAACACACTATTTGAAAGTTTTTGTATCGTATGTAGAGTTTTTTACGTATCGTATTATACAGTCAGGCTAAAAGTAAAAACTTAACGCATAGTTAGCGTCATTTGATTCGTAATTAAATTATCTACGCACCGTAATGTTTTTTATTTTTTTTGAGTAAGTACATAATTAAATTTCTCACCTAATGCATTTACTTATTTCGGTCAAATTATAAAACAAACGATGTTAGGTTACAAAATCACTGCATGCCGTACAGGCAATCTCTAAATCCAAATTTAATATTTTTTGCATCATTTGAAGCGCAATTAAAATATCTACTTACAATAATTTTTTTAAATGTTTTTAATAGATATATAATTTTATTTTTAATTAAACATCGAGTCGTCATTGTGGAACAAAATGTTTTTTTTTTAAAAAAAAAAAAAAGAAAAACTTAGTCTGTTGGGCGCCTAAATGAATAGGCGCCACTTGGGGTGCGCGTATACCTATTTTTTGAAATATTTTTTTTTCTATACTTACTTTTCTAAAAAAACAACTAAAATGCTTAGTTTTTGAAAAAATACCTGATACTGTTCATTAATAATTTTAAAATATTTTATATTAAAATTCACGTGTTAAAAATTAAAAACTAAACTGATAAACTATTCTTAGCTAGGATTAATAGACTTAAGGTAGTTAAGTAATTTTTTACTATGTATTAAATAATAACATGGTTAGATTATGTATTAGTTAATACTCAATTAACACTATAATTGTGTATTAGCTAATACATATGTATTAGTTAATACATACAATTATTTCTAATCAAACATTGTATTAATTAATACTAATACATGGTTAATACATCAATCAAACACCACCTAATGTTCATCAACTTCATATATTTTTTTGAAAGTCTTAAATTCAAACCCAAAAATGGATTTCTAAGTTTAATTTTTTATGCAACAGTTTTTTGGTTCGAATCAATTGAAATATATATAGATTTCTACTTTGAATTTGAACAAAAAAAAATGTTTGTGGGTTAACTCTTTAGAAAATTATTTAATTTGGAAAATGAAGAATAAATAAATATGATGAAAGCCGTATCAATATAATTTTAAATAATATAAATTTTATCACGTATACATTTTGTTGTTGTGGGGCAAATTCACATTAATATTTAGGGTTAAATACCAAATAGCTACCCGAACTTTGGACGTTTTACAAATAGCTATCCAAACTTTGAATTTTCAAAAACGGCTACCTCAACTTTGACACATGGGCCAAATAGTTATCTCCGTTAAATTTTCTTTAATTATGGACGAAAAATGACGTAACAACACATGATTGGTCCATTATTTTAAAAACTATATTATTTTTTAAAATCACAAAACAATTAGAAAAAATCTTTAAAAACTGGAAAATTAATAGGGAAAATAAGAGTTTTAAATATAATATTTTATTAAAAATATGACATAAAAATAAAAATAAATGATTAATTTTACTTTTAATTTTGTTTCATATTTTTCAATATAAAAATTATATTAAAATCTCTTATTTTTCCTATTAATTTTCCAGTTATTTTTTTAAAAAATTGATATTTAAAAAAAATATAGTTTTTAAAATTATGAACCAATTATGTGCTGCCATGTCATTTTCCGTCCATATTTAACGAAAAATTTAACGGAGGTAGCTATTTGCTCCATGTGTCAAAGTTAAGGTAATCGTTTTAAAAAATTTAAAGTTCGGGTAGCTATTTGTAAAACGTCCAAAGTTTGGGTAGTTATTTGGTATTTAACACTACTATTTAAGGAAAGGGAGATTCTGTTTGCAGACCATCGATTACTTTATACAGACCACTTTTGTTGAAAGACTAAAATGCCCTAATAGCTTTTTACATATTTGTCCTTACTAATTTTAAGGAAATTAATTATCAAATCGACCTCATATTTTATTAGTTACTAAATTGACCCCATATTATCTCAAAATGGTGAAAAAATATGATTCTAGCAAGTTTTGATCCCTAGACCTCTTACATAGTAACTAAAAGTTTTACCACTATACTAGTAATTCCAATTGAGTTCTTATATACTTCAAATATAGTTATCGAAGCAATTCTAATATTATTGTATTAAACACCTCATGTTTATATATTGATGCTCTTTAGTAATTAACATTTGTTCAACGTTGTTTGTTTAATTATAGTTTTAATTTAATTATGTATCTACTGTTTAATTTTTTTTAAATGGTTGAAAAATATGTAATTTTCTAAATTTAGTATTTATAGACTACCAAAATATTCATTTTGAAAATATTTTTTTCAAACATCTCTAAAAAAATCAGAAAGATTATAGTATTTAGATAATTAAATTATAACTCTAACGACATATATGGTGTTAAGTTTCAATTTTCTTATCGATTATAAAATTTGATCAAAGTAGTGTTGGTAATTTTTGACAATTTTTATAAATTTGACCAAATTTTATGGTTGATGGAAAAATTGAAACTTAGCATCATATTTGTTAGAGTTCTAAATTAATTATTTACATATTATAGTCTTTCTGATTGTTTTAGAGATTGTTGAAAAAATATTTTTAAAATGAGTATTGTGGTAGTCTATAAATACTAAATTTAGAAAATTACTTATTTTTCAATTATTTTTAAAAAATTGATTAGTAGATACATAATTAAATTAAAACTATAATTAAACAAACAACATTGAACAAATGTTAATTACTAAAGAGCATCAATAAATAAGCATGAGATGTTTAATACAATAATATGAGAGTTGCTTCAATAACTATATTTGAAGTATATGAAAAAACAATTGGAATTACTAGTACAGTGGTCAAACTTTTAGTTAGTATGTACGAGGTCTAGGGTTCAAAACTTGCTAGAAGCATAATTTTTCACAATTTTGATAATATGAGGTCGATTTAATAATTAATTTCCTTAAAATTAGTAAGGACAAATATGTAAAATGCTATTATGACATTTTTGTTTTTCAACAAAAGAGATCTGTATAAAGCAGTGAATGATCTGCAAATAGAATCTCCCTTAAGGAAATTTGGATGTAAAGTTAACATAATTACCATTTAGTGACTTTTTAATACTTAAGGAAATTTGGATGTAAAGTTAACATAATTACCATTTAGTGACTTTTTAATACTTAAGTAACTAAATAATAACATAATAAATAGGTAACTCTATATTACCATAACCTTTTTTTTTTGTAAATAGATTAACATAACTTAACTTAAATATAAGTAATCAAATAATAATAAACTCAAAAATTAAATTAAATAATTTAATTTTTAAAGTACAATAAATAAAAACAACTAACTAGGATGGGGAGACACGATCACTGCCCACTTCACTATCATTGAGTTGCTTCATGTATTATATTAACATATCGTTGATGCAACTTTCCACATCAGATAAGAAGGAAAAAACAAATGGGAATCGAAATATGATATTATTATATGGAAAAAATTTGTATTTTTGTCTTTGAACTTTTGACTTTGGCATCCTACATTCCTACTCTACTATTAATGAATTATAATGCAGACTTCTATTATCGCTACACGCACTCTTATTTAGCAATTTAAACTAAGTTTTTTTAAAAAAATATATATAACGTGTGTATTAAGATTATTATTTAAACAAAAAAAGTGTTTTTTTATTAAGAAATGTTTTATAAAATGTTAAATTATGAGGGTTTTTTTGGCCAAATAAAATTCTGTATATTACTTAATCAACAATTTGGGGTCGATCACGACCCCGATACATTTCACTATCTATCTGCAAAATTTTCAATAGAGGGGATGGGGGTTGGTTGATCCAATTCCTAGTGCACATCTCCACATTGACTTGGTTAGCTAACCAATCCGTCGCCCGGTTCACGGTTCTTGGTATCCTGTTCCATGTCGTATTCCCAATAGTAGCCGCTAAGAAAAGACTATTTGAATAATGGTCTCAATTTGCCAAAATTTAGCGTTTCCTCTTACTTGGTTGATGACGACCTCCAAATCTGACTCGATGACCACCGATTCCCATTGGTTCTCGATTGCTAATCTGACACCTTCAAAGACCGCCCTAGCTTCGAGTATATCACTCGATGTCGCAAGAGCTGGTCCTTAAAAGCCCCCTACAACTCGCCCGTCATGGTCCCGGGCTATGACCCCTAAACCACCACGACCCGAGTCTCTATTCCAGGCTGCATCACAGCTAATTTTAATGCCCCCAGCTGGTGGTCTGGTCCACCCCTGTCCTCCCCTACCGATCTGCTCACCTGAAGTCGCCTGGTTAGTTCGACAATTCTGCAGCATATTATGCCTTTGCTGCAGAATCTGGGACTCAACAATTGACTTCCTTACCGATGCAACCACCAGGGTAGGGGCTGGTTGACGCCCTTCGAAGACCTGTCCGCACCTCGCCTTCCAGATGCACCAGCACGTGTTTAACAGAGTCAGCCACGGCACCTCCTGCATCTTCCTGTCAGTCGCTGGCTCAGTAAACCTCGCCTTCAGCCAGGTCTTCACGTCCTGGCCTTCTTCCCTCACGACTTGGTTGCCTGGGATCTGACTCCACACTGCTGTCACCCAGTTGCACTCCCAGAGAAGATGTTCAATCGTCTCTGATTCGTTGCATATTGGACATCCCGAATCAATCGGCACCCCTCGCATGACCAGATTTTCCCGAACTGGCACTGCATTAGAGACCAACTTCCATGCGAAATTCTTCACTTTTGGCAATGCTGTCGACTTCCAGATCCCCTTCCACAGGTTTAGCCCCGAGCTTAGGTCTTCCCCCACCCGTGTTCCCCTTCGATCCACCTCAGGATCGCCTGCTCGCAAGTGGTGATACGCAGACCTAACTGTGATCCTTCCTTGCCTTTCATATGGCCATACCAACTTATCTGCACATTCAAAAATCGGGATCTGTACTGAAAGTATCAGGTTCGCCTCCTCTGCATTCAGCGCCCCTCTAACCACTTCCTCTCGCCACCTCTTAGTGTCTTGGTCTATCCAATTGCTTAGTCTGACTTGAGCCTAGTCATGTGTAACTGGTTGGGTGCCAGTCTGCGACTGAAGTGACCAGTGACCTAGGCGTCTCTGAATGGCCGGATTTACTGACCATCCCCAACCGACCAGACTGTTGCCTTCTCAATCACGTCTCGACCAACCAGCATGCTTCCCCACGCCCAAGATGATCGACTCCCCTTGCTTTCCCTTATGAAGTCCGTAGACGGGAAATAAAGGCCCTTAAGAACCTTCACCCACAGGGAATCCGGCTCCGATAAGATTCTGGAAGCCATCTTCCCCAAGAGTGCCACATTAAAGGCCCCCAACTTCTTAAACCCCATACCCCCTTCTGATTTTGCACGGGTCATGAGGTCCCAACGCTTCCAATGAATTTTACGATCCCCATTTGTAGCTCCCCACCAGAACCGGGTTGTGATACCGTTCAATTTACTACACCACGACTTAGGCAACTTAAATACACTCATAGCGAAAGTAGGGATAGCTGAAATTACCGCTTTTATCATGACTTCTTTCCCGGCGTTGTTGAGGAGTTTTGATCGCCACCCGTTCAATTTATTCATAATATTCCCTTCCAAGAAGCTAAGGGTAGCACACTTAGATCTGCCCCATACCGAGGGTAGACCCAGGTACTTACCCGGATCGGCCACCACTGTCATCCCGAACACTGCCGCCACTTGCCGTGTGAACTCTTCTTCGAGGCCCTCCCCACAATAAATAAGAGATTTCGAAAAGTTCACCCTTTGGCCCGATGCTTCGCAATACTCATCTAAGATGATCTTTAAAGCTTGAGCGTTTTGAACCGTACCTTTGAGGAAAAAAAGTGATTCGTCCGCGAACAGAAGATGATGAATCTCGAGGCATGATCTCTTCGGTTTAACACCTGTGATCTCCTTGTCCCAAACCCTTTGTTCAATCTTCCGGGATAGGACGTCCACCACTAGAATGAATAGATAGGGAGACAACGAGTCTCGCTGTCTCAAACCTCTAGTCGGCATAATAATCCCCGATCTTTTCCCGTTGATCAATACCTTGTATGACACTGTGGAGATACACTCTTTGATCCAATTGACCCATCTCTCATGAAAGCCTCTTCTCCTTAGGACTTCTAGTAAGAAGTCCCACTCCACTCTATCGTATGCATTTTGCATATATATCTTCAGTGCGCAGTCTGGGTTCCCCCTCGTCCCCCCTCTCCTCTTATTGATCTTGAGGTAGTGGAACATCTCGTGCGCAATAAGAATATTATCCTGGATTTGCCTACCTGCCACGAAAGCGCTCTGATAGGGAGTGATCAGTTCCGGCAACCAGGGTTTTAACCTGTTTGCCAAAACCTTTGAAACGGTCTTATATGCAAAGTTGCACAGACTTATGGGTCTAAAATCCGAAGCCGACACGGGGTGTGGTATTTTGGGAATGAGGGTAATTTCTGTATGATTTAGAAATGGTGGAAAAATACATGTTGAGAGGAAAGTTTTGACCATGGTGACGATGTTCGGGCCCACGATGCTCCAAGCCCTTTGGAAGAAAGTCCCCGAGAAGCCGTCCGGTCCCGGAGCCTTTCACCCCCTAAGTTGGTTCACCGCAGCCCTTATCTCTGAAACTGTGGTCTCTATACTTGAGTTCAATACATCAAACGACGATGAGTTTAGAGTTTAAGACTCACCATATACGTTAAGTTAAAGTTGAGGTTCCAAGGTAGGGGGTCAAACCTTCATATATCTATTTTATCAGACTTGTGTAGTTAGTTCAGAAATCCAAGCACAATGTCGTTTGAGGCGTTACAGTTTTAGTTAAATTCTATATATATTAGAGACTCACCCGCACTTTGCTCAAGTTATAAAAACTATTTAAGTTGTTATTATATTATAGTTTAATATAAAGTTTAAATTATTATATGAATACATAAAAATAAATAAAAATAAATAAAAATACTTTTTAATTATATTATTATATTGATAAGATTAACTAAACTTTTAAAATGAATGTGTTTTTATTTTTGATATAATTTTAATTAATATTATTCAACTTTCTTTATAAATGTTATAACGTTTATTATTTATGGTATATTTTTATAAGCTAGTTCTATCTTTGAGTATTTATAGGTATTTATTTATACAATATTTGTCAATTATTTTAATTTGTTTGTATTAAAATTATACATATTTTTAAACTTTTATATTGAAAAATTAATGAGAATGAAATACTTTAAATATATTTAGTATTTATTTAATTAATAAAAATTGATTTAACTATAAAATTAAACAATATTGAGAAAAATAAATTATTTTTATGACAATAAATAATAATATGTTGATACAAATTGAATATAATAAATAATAAGGAGGTGAGAAAGAATTTGTAACGCATCGTGAGGATCGATTAGAAACTTTGGAAGAATTATAGGGCTTATAGAGGCACACATGGCGAATCTACGTCATCGACTGTTACAAAAATTATTCATCAACCAATGAAAATCTTCATTTTTAACAACTAAACATGACAAAAATTTATGTGTCTTAATTATAAAGGTTGTAGCCAAATTAATATATATTTAGTACATAGATGATTGAATGTCTAACCTAACGTTACAAACGTCAAATTAAAAAGTTAGTTATTTACTTACTAATTAATATATATTTGTTTTGGCCAAATTACTGAATTACAACTTAACACCAAAAACGACGTTGAGTTTGGACTTTCTTATTAACCACACATTCGTGTTAAAGTTGAATTTGAAGGTTCAACTCGAAATAGATACAAATCTCACCTTGGATCGACCGAGTCTTGAACTCCAAACTCAATATTATTTGTCACGTTAAGTCTTAATTTAATATTTTACTTGATGTAATTTTTTTTTTTTTTTAGAAAATAAAAATGAAAAATTATAATAGTAAGCACATGAGAGGCAATCAACCGTGTCATATATATATATATATATATATTATTAGTTTTTTATTTGTCTTGAATTCATTTCTTCAAAAACTTTTTAAAGTTTCAACTACAATTTTTCGACTAGTTCAATTATTTAAAGATTGTATTAGGTCTGATAATGGTTAGAGTATAGTGTGAGTATGATAAATAGTATAACCGTTTCATATTTGTAAACTACATTTCATAACCATTAGGAGTACAATTTTAAAACTATAATCGTATACTATAACCATGGTTATTAACCACAGTTTTACCCGTATACCCATACTCAATACCAAATGTGAAATTAATGGAACATCATGAATGTTATCTTAATAAATACATAAATTTATGTCACAAATAAAAAAAATATTTAACACTAACACCATTCAATATTAACTCTAACATCATTCAACATTAACACAATTCAAAATTAATATAAATATCATTCAACATTAAAATCATTCAAAATTAATATTAACACCATTCAATTAGAGTTTGTTCTCGAATCTTGTATCCGTGAAATTTAAAAAGTGAAAAATCTATATCTATTATTATTAAATAATTATCATATTTATATAATAACCATGGGTATGAGTAAAATATCATAATCATTACGAGTAAAACATTCATCACTATAACTGCGTCACACCATACTAGTACGGTTAATCATATAAAAAATAACGGTTATAACTACGATTTTTGGGTTTTCACCGCACCATTGTCGGTCCTAGGTCTGATCTTGTAGTGAGTGTAGTTTCTTTTTTAAAAAAAGAAGTAAGTATGATAATATATATATATATATATATATATATATGTATGTGTGTGTGTGTATATACACACAGAAAAGTAAAATAAAAAAATATTTAGAAAAAATTTGTGCACCCCATTGCACTGTATTGAAAGTTTAGTGTTCATTTCGATGACACACTGTTTAATTAAAAATTAAAGGGTTAATTATTTAATTGGTTACACATGTTTGACCATTGTTCATAATGGTTACACATGTTTCAAAATGTGATTAATTAGTTTTGCTATGTGACTAATTGGTTTTTCTACTGTTCATCGTCAAAAATAACTTTTAAGTCACTTTCTATCATATGAAATGACAAAATTACCCTCTTTAATTAAAAGCTTAGCACGTCGTGCTTGATGTTCAATTGCTATTCAATTCTGACAAATTGCTCTTCAATTACTATCTGATCGTAGAAGAGAAGCGTTCCAAGAGAAGCTCTTCAATTGTTGTCTGACCGACGAATTGCTCTCCAAAAGAAGCTCTTCAGTTGTTGTTTGACCGATGAATTGCTCTTCAATTGCTCCACACATCGTCACCACAAAATAAAAGTGTTCCAAGAAAGACCAAAGTTGGCAGGAAACTGGTCCAAGAAGTAGTCAACATTGTTGTCTTGGTCTGCTCCTTCATTCAACCATCCAAAATCCAACCCAACAAACAAATCATGTTGTTGGGGGAGGTGTTGTTGATGATGTCCACAAACCGTCCATGTTGATGTCCTCTTCGTGCTCTCCTCATCCTCTGCTTGTGTTGTTGGAGCTGCGAGTTGTTGTTCTTCTTCAAAAGAGTTTGTGAGAGAAGGAACCGTAGTTGTGGAGGTACTCACTTCTTCAGCAGGATTTGCAACGAAGATTGGAGGGTTCCTGGCGTGTGGATTTAGCGAGGGACAGATAGATTCAAAATCAGTTGAAAATTTATACGGATTGACCGATTGATCGACACCCTCCAGCTTCCTCCACGGTGAAGAACACTGTGAGTCAGTTCAGGAAGAAGATAAACAGTAGTATGATATAATAAATTTAATAATTCAAAAATATATTAAAAATATTAATGGAGTAATAGAGACTAACATAGTAATCAATTAATCACATTGGAAAAAAGATGTGTAACCATTCAGTCATGCACAAAAACCAATTAATTACATTTTGAAATATGTGTAACCATTCTGAACATTGGGCAAACATATGTAACCATTTAAGTAATTAACCCAAAATTAAATTATGTATCTATTAAAAAAAATGAGCAGATATTTGAATTGTGATTCAAACAACATAAAATTATTAAATTTTGACTTAGAGATTGAGCAAATGTTTGAATCTATGTACTGTAAATTTTTGTGAGTAAGTATTTAATTATATACTTAGAAAAATCCATAAAAAATAAAGTAGATAGATACTTAAATTTTATCACAAATGCCACAATCGGTGTTGAGTTTCTACTTAGAGAGTTTGAGTTTGATTTGTTTAAGTCAAATTTTCATATCTCAACTTAGTGCAAAGTGTATGGTCAATGTGCAAAGTGTATGGTCAATCCGTAAGTTAAAATTTAATATTTTTTTATTTCGTTTAGATCTCAGTTCAAATATCTACCTACTCTAAGTTTTTGTAATAAATACATAATTTAATTTTTAATTAAACATCGCGTTGTCGACAAATAAAAAAAAAGTTACCTATAGCGTGTTTCACTTAAAGAGTAAAATAATAAAAATTTCAACATATAAATAATCTTTACAAAGTTGTTTATATAGAATTTTGTCATAAAAAATAATAACTTGTGGTGTATATATTTGTTGTGATACTATCTCTCTTCCGTTCTCCTTTTCCTTCCGTGTCGTGCCTTCGTTTTCTAATGGGCCAGACCGATGTCAACGCAGCCCATAAAAGCCTGACCCAATCCGTTTCTAAGGAGAGAAGATACAACAGGCTCGACCATTATGCACGATAAAGCCCAAGTATAGATTGTATTAAAAAATTGTGCACGATAAATTGTACTAGATATATAATACATGTACTAAAAAATCAATATAATAACAAATACTTATAATGACAACAACGATAGTTTCGTTAGCGAGAGTAACCTGCCCAATTATAAAAAAAAAGAGAGTAACCTGCCCAAAACATTTTTTTTTTCTTCCAGCATTTGGGAATTGAACCTGAATCCTTGTTGTGGCAGCATGTTATTCTACCACTAGTTCTTAAAAAAGTAAGATACATACATAGTATTTATTTGTTGCTTTAAATTTTAAATTATTATATTAAAAGATTTATTTTTATTTAGTGTTGCAATATAGTAATTAAATTTTGTTACTAATGCTAAAAAAATGCAACATATGGGGTTGAGTTTCGATCTTCTCATCAACTATAAAATTCGAATAAATTTGGTAAAAATGATCAAATAGTAGGAATACAATTTTGATTGAATTTTATGGTTGATAAGAACATTAAAACTCAACCTCTTTTATTTTGTTTGAGTCCTATTTTAAGTAATTAGTTGCTATAATTTTTTTATTTTAATTTTATAAAAAATGCTTTAAAAAAAATATCCATTGAGAATATATTTTTCCAACATTGTCTTAAAACTTCAAAGTATTGTATTAAATAAATGTTAATTTATAACTTTAACACAATAAACGACATTGAGTTTTAACTTTTCTATTGACCATAAAATTCGATCAAAGTTAACAAATTTAGTCATAGAGAAATCAAAATTCAACTACGTATGTTTTGTTAAAGCTCTAATGTAATTATTTACCTACTATAACTTTTTAAATTTTTTAAGAAATGATCAGAAAATGTTAAAGTACTATATTTGTATTTATATATTAGTCATTATGAGAACATGTCTTTTGCATTTCATTAGTTCAAGTTTACTCAATGTTTTCAATGGTAAAAACTTTGTGTTCTTGATGCTCGCTTCCTTTCACATTACACTATAGGAATACTTATTCTTACTCTTTAGAAATTCTGATTCCATGGGATTTCAATTATGCGAAACAAACATCAGAATACAGAATTTGTATTCCCTATTTCTTATCAATTATGCGAATCAAACATATCATTATAGTGTAAATGTTGAGTCATAAGTGACGTTGAAACATGAGGCAACCAGACTCGTAAATTAAGTGAACGAAGAGTCACATACATACTTAATTAGCTTTCAAAATCTCAGTTACTGATGTATACAACCGTTTAATAACAAATATACTGTTCCGAAAGTGTTGAAGTCTATAAAGCAAGAAAAGATAGGGGAGTTGTTCTCAAATGGTAGCAAGATAACTCAACACATGTTCAAATGCTATTCAGCAAATGATCGAAGAAGTTCATATACAATTCCATCATTGATTCTTGTAGAAGTCTATAGTCGTATTATATAAGTATGGAAACTATAGGGACTAGTGTGATAATAATGATAGATAGTTTGTTAGTCTTTTACTGCTATATAAAGCAACTCTATTTCTTGTCATTGTTCTGTAAGAGAAATAAAAGTTTCCAGATAGTTGGAGAAGATCCTTCGCTTCTCTGCTATCATGGATTGTTCAATTCACAGATCTCATCAGTTACTGATTAGCTTACAAAATCTCAGTTACTGATGTATGTGACTCATCACGAAGAGTCACATACATACTTAATTAGATTCCAAAATCTCAGTTACTGGTGTATACAATCGTTTATTAACAACTATACAGTTCCGAAAGTGTTGAAGTCTATAAAGCAAGAAAAGATAGGGGAGTTGTTCTCAAATGGGAGAAAGCTAACTCAACACATGTTCAAATGCTATTCAGCAAACGATCGAAGAAGTTCATATACAATTTCATCATTGATTCTCGAAGCTTGAGGAGGACTTTAGTAGTGAATGTTAAAGAAGATTAGTAGGAACAAAAGAGAATTAAGGAATGTTAGAGGGCAGTATTTGTATAATTTAGAAGTTAGAATTCTTATATGTTAGTTCTTATGCTTACATTTCTGCTAGTTAGTCCCTAATGTCTCCTAGATTAGACGAACATCTCTTTGTATTTCATTATCTCAAGTGTAAACACTATTTTCAATAGTAAAAGTGTTAGTATTCTCTCACGTTAAACTACGAATCTATAAATATATATATATATATTTAAATCTAGTGTTTCTAAGCCACCAAAATACCAATTTTGAGAATAATTCATGATTTTTTCTAATGTCTCTACAAAATTATAATAGGTAATTAAAACTTTAACAAAGTAAATGAAGTTAAACTTTGACTTTTAACTTTTTTATCGACCAAAAAATAGATAAAAGTTAGTAAAAAAATGTTCAAACATTATGAATGCAATTTGACTGAATTTTATGGTCGATGGAAAAATTGAAACTCAATACCATATGTTTTGTTAAACTTCTAATTTAACAATATACTTACCATAATTTTAAAATTAATTAGAGCTCAATGGAAATAATGAGTATTTCAGTAACTTATGAACCCTAAATTTAGAAAATTACATACTTTTTTAATATCTCTTAAACAAATATAGTAGATAAAAAATTAAATTAGAATTTAAAGAAAACAAACTATGTTAGACTTTCAACTTTTTCATTAACCATAAAGTTAGGAATGCCTCCACATTATCTAATATTTTAAAAATATGCACCCTAAGGGGTTTTCGGAATCTCAAACTTAATGTTGTACGTTGTAATAACACACAACTGATTTGTTTGTATTTTATTTGTAATCTCATTTATAAAAAAGTTTTTAGTGGACAATTTAAAGGAATGAGAACATTTATTTGAAGGTAATCCATGAAGCTAACATAAGATGTCCATTTAACTTTTTAAATGACACGTAAACAGTTTCAAATTTATCAAAGTTTTGTCATCACTATAAACAAGATGCAATGTTAAATTTTGTCAAAAGTTTGCATATATTTTTCTGACAGTATTTTTAGTCACGACCAATAGGGCTGGGCAAGAACCGGTTCGGCTCCGAATCGGTTCAAAACCGAACCTTTACCACTTTTTAAAACCGGTACGGTTTACCGTTCCAGTTTTTGGCCGATTTACCGTACATGTTCTGAACCGGTTCGGCCGAACCTGTTCATTAAAAAAAAATTTGAGGTTCCAATTCCGTTACAGTTCAAACCATATATATGTCAACCGGTTCTGACCTGACGATACATGTCTGCCACCATATATATTATGTTTGAGACTTAACAGAAAAATGAATGGAGACAACAAAATGCACTAGATGTATTAGTTTAATTAGCCATCTGTCAAAAGAAGAGCTAGTAACCAGAATACCAGTTACAGTTCAACTAGCAGTTGAGTTGAGTACTTAACTCTGTTTCTGGTGGTTTAGGATTATATTATTTTCTAATTGCACATACTGAGATTTGGAACAACATAAAATATCATGTCTCATACTAATATCCAATAGTACACTAATGTTTTCTTGTCCAGGGAAGGATAATGGCCCACAAACAGTTAAAGATGTCAAGTTAATGTTTTCATTCCTGCAAATGCCACATAATGTTGTTTATAGTAGTAAAGTTGCTGCATTAGATTGATCTGCTTTTATGCACATCTCATTGATAATAGTCTAATACGATGTTTTGAGCATGATTATAGGATGTCTCTATCTGCAAATTGCCCTTTTCAATAACTTCTGTCCATCTAATTTACAACTTTTTACTTGTTCAGCAACTAAATAACGTGTCATCAGCTTCTCCTGATGAAACAAACAAAAGGGTGTCAAGCATCACCTACTATCACTAGTTATAAGAAGCAGGAGCCAGAAACTCACCTTCTAGCATCAATTCTATTCATACAAAAGTAATCACTAATCAGTCGGACGAAGAAAGCTGGAGCCGCCGAGGCGGAGAGACTGGATGCGAGGTGAGGCGGGAGCGTCCGAGCGGCGAGGCGAGCGTGACTATGCCAATTAATTAGGTCTGAATCACTGAATGAGAAATGAGAATGACGGTGTTCATTTCTGAAGAGTGAAGCCTGAATTGAAATTGAAGACGTGAATAATGAATTAGGTCTGGTCTGAAAGTTAAAAAAATCGATTTTGTCTGGTTTGGTTTAGTATTTAGTAGTATTTTAAGGTTAAAACCGGTACAAAAAAGGTTCGGTTAACCGGTTTTGAACCGGTTTCTGTACCTAATCTGAACCGCTCCATATTTTTTTTCAAAAAAATCGTTTGTTTTGTGAACTGGTTCGGCCGAACCGATACGGTTCAGGTACGGTTATTTTTACATCACGTGGTATTGCACATGTAACGACAAAGATTTTAATTAAGAAAGCTCAAATGAAATATCAAAATACATACTCAAAACGTAGTATACAAAATATTGTGTTAACTTAATCAATTAACTGTTATATATTATAATATTAATAACGTAGTTATATATTTAATTGTATTTAATAATTTTAGTATATTTTTTTTATTTTACTAACAATATATATATTATTCCTTTAAAAGTCTTTCTCCACACAATGCATAATGAAATAAAAAAATTGAATAAAATACATATATCATATAAATTCATAAATAAAATATTTTACTGTGAAATCATATATCTGTCATATATAGGGCTGGGCATGAACCGGTTCGGCTGGTATATGAGCCATAAAGTATATGACTCATATACCAGTATTTTTTTTAACCACGTGGTCGTGGGTTTGATTCCCACATACGACGCTTTGAATTGGCCCAAAAAAAATATACCAATATTTTTTTTAATACACGTTAATGTATTTTTTAATGGATATAAAAAATTGAGTAATGATACACTATGAGGATTCATGGATTCTACAACTGAAAATATTCGAAACAGACAGGAGAACGAATATGATTTAGAAGCCCATTAATCAAACATTATTGAGTTTATATTTAGGGGTGACCAAGGCCGGGTCGGTCCGGTATTTTTGGCAAGACCAAGACCGAAATATCGGTTCTGACTTCTGAAGGACCGAGACTGACTTCGACAAAAAAAACCCCCGTCTAAGACCGAAATTTTGGGTAAAACTGAAATTACCTATTTGATTTTTATCTTCTTCAACCTCTCGTTGTTCCTATGTTTTTCCTGTTCTCTTTGCGGACGATCCATACGATAAGCTCTAATTCTTCGCAGAAGAGTGCTCAACTGAAGGTAGATTCGCAGTCGAAAGAGATGCAACCAGAAGAGACTAGGTACTTCAATAGAGACAGACACAAAATTCACTTGAAAGGATTGTTCTTCGACTTAGGAACCTAGGGATAGGGTCTGACGATGAGGATGAAGAGGACGAGGAAGGCGTCACTACGGGAGAAAGACCATTTACCAGCTAATTATAACGGCTCAATATACATTGAGCCGTTATAAATTAATTTAAACAGAATATAATGACTCAATTAACATTGAGTCGTTATGTATTTTTTTACGGCTCAAACAACTGAGCCGTTACCTTTTTTGTACTTTGAACGACTCAATATCAAATGTCGTTAATATTTAATTATATTTTCTATAATTTTCCCGGTTCATTTACTGTTGGGCCGCACGTTTTATTTCATTTAAATTTTTATTTATCGCGTCTCATTATTTGGTCTAGCCGTTATTATTATTTAATTTTAAAGATTTATCACATCTGTTTTGGTTTGAGCCGTGATAAATGGCAAAAAAAAAAAAGATTTATCACGTCTGTTTTGGTTTGAGCCGTGATAAATGGCAAAAAAGAAGAAGTTTTTTAACGGCTCATTTCGTTTTGAGCTGTGAAACAGTAGGTAAATTCAACAGAACATAGTTCATTTGCTTGGTGTCTCGGTTCTTCTTCTCCCAGTCGAAGCGAAGTTGCCGTTCCGTCCAGTCTCTCCAGGTAAGTTTTTTTTTCCCATCAATTTCTTGAATAAATTGATATCCAGAAGTCTTATTTGTGTACTCCTTGTTCGATTTGGCAGCATAATCAACAGATTTCGCCTTGTTCGTCGCGCGCTCGGCCACTCCGATTTCTGTAAGATTCTTCATTTTTTTGGTCAATTTGTTCAATGAATTGATCTTCCCCAGTCTTATATGTGTTCTACTTGTTCGATATAAATGTTTAATTGGCCAAATCCGAAGATTTGAAGAATAGCTTCAAACCCTAATTTCTCCAAGCTAGGTAACCCTTCAATATTCAAAATTATTGTTGGAAGGACATGTATAGAAGCAATTAGTCATATATTATACATCCTCATGATGAATTTAAGTTGCCTAGTATAAATTAAATGGAAGACAAAAAAAGGTTAAAGATAGCTTATGAAAAAATTGCTCTTTGCTAACAATAGGATTTTGTTATCTGTCTCTAGAATTAACAGTAGCATTAACCTCATAAACGTGGGAGTATGGACGGCTAACGCTGCTTTGAGTATCCTAACTTTCATAACCACTGATCGAAGAGTTGAAACAACTTTGGATGGGTGTTGAGGTATACGATGCGTTAAAGGGTGAGCACTTTACTCTTTGTGCATCACTCATGTGGACTATTAATGATTTTCCTGCATATGCTAATTTATCTGGATGGAGTACTAAAGGTCGGGTTGCATGTCCTATATGTGTTTATTCAACTAAGTCTTTGTGGTTGGATAACGGTGGAAAATACTGTTACATGTGTCATCGTCGCTGGTTACGCATAGAGCATCCATTCTGTCGTCAAAAAACTGAGTTTGATGGTACAACTGAGATGCAACTTTCACCAACAACTCTTTCTGGTGTGGAGGTTTTCGAGCAAATGAGGAGGTTAACAAACAGTTATGGTAAAGGTAGTAAGAAGCGGTCAAGATATGGCAATACCATAGTTGTTGATACAACATTGAAGGATGAAGATATATATGAGAGGGATGATTACTCTGAACAAGGTGCCTCGACATCTACTCAAGTCAGTATCTTGTGGAAGAAGAAGAGCATATTTTTTGAATTGCCTGATTGGAAATATAATATTCTCCGACATAATCTGGATGTGATGCATATAGAAAAAAATGTTTCTGATAATGTGATTGGTACATTGTTGAATGTTGATGGGAAGACAAAGGATAATGAGAAGGCTCGACACGACTTAAAGACTATGGGTATAAGACCTGAACTTCATCCTGTAGATCGTCCCAATGGGAAGACTTATTTGCTTCATGCTTGTTACACCTTTACATTAAATGAGAAAGATATGTTTGTTACATTGTTGAAAAATCTTAAAGTTCTTGATGGATATGCTTCAAATATATCAAGGGGAGGAAACCTGAAAGAGCGAAAGCTTTCCAATCTTAAAAGTCATGACAGTCATGTGCTAATGCAAGATATTCTACCGCTTGCATTGAGAGGTGTATTCACAAAACATGTTGTTCTAGCTCTCAATGAACTGTCAACTTTTTTTAAGAAATTGTGCTCTAAAACTATCCATCTCGAGGATTTGGATGAACTTCAGAGTAGTGTAACACTGGTTCTGTGTCATCTAGAGAAGATTTTTCCTCTAGGATTCTTTACGGTAAAGGTGCATTTAATTATACATTTACCAGTGGAAGTAAAACTAGGTGGTCTTGTACAATACATGTGGATGTATCCTATTGAAAGGTTAGTTCAATTAAATTTCCTTATCCAATGTGTTAAGCAAAATGTAACAATCGTTTTTTGTTTTCTAATGAATTCTTAAGGTTTTTGGTCACGTTGAAAAATTACGTTCGGAATAAAGCTTAACTCGAGGGCTCAGTTACATAAAGATATATTGTTGAAGAATTTTTTGACATTTTGCAAAGGTTTATGGGATAACTAGGCTCGATCTTTAACCGACGCAAAAGGATGTTATCCTCTGTATGAGGTGAAAAATATTTGTTTTCATCGGGTGGTTATTTCATTGGTAGTGCTCAGACAACAGTGCTTGATCGGATGTTGCTAACTCAAGCACATTGTTATGTCTTACTTCATAGTGATATAATCGAATCACACCGTTGGTAAATTTTCTTTTTATATCACTTAATTATGTTTCGTCACCAAATATTTCAAGGATAGAGTCGAATTAAATAGAACTATGGAGGAGATTTATTGATGTTCAACGAGGACAGTACCCTTCAGTTTCAACTTCTCGCATTGATGGTCAATGGTTTATAGAGAAATTTGCAGATTGGCTTAATAGACAGGTTTATATGAACTCTTTATTGTTATTACTCTTCGTGCATAGTTTTCTTATTAAATACTCATATTCTTATAGTATTTATACAAGTCTAAGTCCCTGACATGATTGTTAATAATTTTTCACAAGAAGAATTTGCTCTTGCAACTGGTCCAAATTCCGTTATTCGAAAATTTATTGGATTCTCTATCAACGGATTTGTATTCCACACAAAAGAAGACCAGGAGAAAAATAGAAAATGTCAGAATAGTGGTATAATGGTTGAAGCAGATGACCAAACTTACTATGGAATGCTATCATACATTGTTGAATTGGATTATTATGGGAGATATTCTGTCATATTATTCTGGTGTGATTGGGTTAATGTGAAATCTCCGGGAGGGCTAAAGAATGATTCAAATGGCACAATATTAGTTAATTTTTCGAGATTGATACACACAGGAGAACGATTACGTGATGATCCATTTGTGTTCTCATCACAAGTTAAGCAAGTATTTTATGTGCAAGATCCAAAAAATGTGGATTGAAACTTGGTAATGAAGATAAAGCTAAGAGACATATTTGATATGGGAAAAACTGAAGATGGTGATGAAGATGTTGATTCTAGGCAGTGTATGCCTTATCATATTTTAGATGTTGATGAACTTAATAATCATCATCGTTTGAGTCGAGAAGATGTTGGAGAATGAGTTCTACTTTACTTTATGCACTTCATCCTATATGTTGAATATATATTATTATTTGTAATTTACCTTATGACAATTTATAATGTTATTTTGTATTATTTAACACTATGTTCACTATTATATCATAAGTGTCTTTTATATTGTCTTTTAGTGGAAGAAACATGTCAGACACATATTCAGGTTCTGGTAGTTACAATGATGGTGATAGCAGAGGGCATTCTGCTAGTTGTCCTACACCAACTCCATCTAACTCAACATCTGAGGGACAGGACAATGCAGCATCGTTACTGACTCATGTGGAGATTTTAGGTGATGTAATTTATATTTTATTGTATAATGAATTTAACTAGTTGTTGTCTCACAATCTTTGAAAATGGATTAACAGATAACTCTGGTCGTTGATATTGGAGAAAAAGTAAGCTTAACCCAATGGAAGTATGGAAATTCCAAGATGGTAGAATAGTTATTTACTGTAACCAATATGGTCAACCATATGGTAAATCAACAAAAGTTTTAGGAAGTTGGCTTGGAGAAGTTGCTCGTAAATCCCAGCTATGCCCTTTGAACTTGAGAGGATGGAAGAATATGCCAGATAACTTCACACAAAATATACTAGTCATGACAAAAGTAAGTTATGTGTTATTTTTTTCAACAATTATTTCTATGTTTAGCTTATTATATATTTTCTTACAAACATGTTTGCAGACGAAATTCGTTTGTCCGGATGATACTGGGAGATCCTTTGACAAGTTTATACTGAAATCAATCGCTAAAAAATGGAAGGATCACAAAAATTCTCTAAAAGCAATGTTTTATACGTCGGGTGCGACAAAAGAAGAAATCAAAGCAAATAACATTGAAGAAGTGGACAAATGACAATGGGAACTACTAGTAGATCATTGGTTTTATGATGTAGGACATGTTAGAATGTGTATTTTTCTTACAATATTGATTCCCATTGCGTTGTATTTATTTGTTGGTTTATGTGAAGGAATCATCCTCTCGAGGAAACCATGTTCGGTCACATCAATCATCTCTTCACACCACTGGGTTAGAGACCACTAGGTTAGAGAGTTTTGCTTCTGCAAGATATAGATTGGTACGAATGCTCCTAAACACATGTTTAAATTAATTGACATAATTTTAGTGTTGCTTTACAATGTATTTTATCGTATTTATTTAATAGGAACTTGAACGTAAAAGACCTGTGGAAAGTCTTTAATTTTATGAGTACGCCCATGTCCATAAAAAAAGTGGTGCGGTTGTTGATGAAGAGACAACGTCATTAGTGGTAATATAAGAATTTTTCAGTTAAATTATGAGAACAAGTTATATTTATAGAATATGTCGTATTAACATCATCTTCATTCTTAACTGTATGATGTAGGAAAAAGAAAAATATAAAATGCAAGAGCGTGCTTCTCATAACCCGGACGAGGATCCACTTATAAGAGAGGATGATGTGTATCGTGAGGTTGTAGGTGGACAAAAACCGGGGCGAGTCAAAGGTTATGGGCTTGGTGTTACACCGACCATGATACTTGGATCTAAAAAATCTAGCTTGAATGAAGTAGACGTAGAGAGATGTGTATGAGAACGTCTCCAGACAGATTATGATGAGAAATTGAGACAACAAGAAGCTAGAATGCATTCACAGATGGGGGAGATGTATAAACAATTCCAGATGCAATCACTACGGGAGGAAGGGAAAATACCGGCTAAACTTCACGGCTCAATGTATATTGAGCCGTTAAAAATCAATTTACATTGAATATCATGACTCAAAACCAATTGAGCCGTGAATTTGTTTTTTAAAACTTTTGCCCATTTATCACGTCTCAAATCCAAATGAGTCGTGATAAATGGGCAATTTTTTTTTTAAAAAATATTTTCACGGCTCATTTAATTTTGAGCCGTGATAATAGTTTCCCGCTCAAGACTTTTCAAAACTTTTTATCTCTCCAATTCCCGCTTTCTCTTCTCCAATTGGTCTATTCTCCAATTGTTTAATAGTTTCTTCTCCAATTGTTCAATAATTTCACGTTCAGTTCTCTTCTTCAACATGAACCAGTGCTTGCCATTGTGAAGAAGATGAAGACAGCACCTGCTCCACCTCCACCCTGCTCCTTCACAGGTCGCCCTTCGACCGCGCTACCGCCTCTGACGCGTCCAGCGCCTACACATCCTGCTCCCTAACAAGTCACCCTTCGACCGCGCTACCGCCTCCGACGCGTCCAGCGCCTACACATCCTGCTCCCTCACAGCGCCTCCGACCTCCTACGCGTCCAGCGCCTCCAACGTGACCAGCGCCTTTGACCGTGCTACCACACTGCTCCTTCATAGGCCGCTCTTCAGACGCTGCCCTCCGTCTCTTCCCTCCAAGGCCTCTCGCCTGAATCACACCACCTCGCCGTATCCTATAACTCCGTCGCCACTCTCCGTCCCCACGATCAATTACCGGTCACCTGCATGGTCGCCCACGACGGCCTCCTCTAAGCTGCCTCCGGCTACGCCATTAAATTCTACGACGACTCCAACTTAAACAATCTCAGGGTTTTCAACGAAGACGCTTCGTACACCGGATCTGTCAAATCGATCACCTTCTGCGAGGGAAAGGTATTTACTGCGCACTAGGACGACAAGATTTGTGTGTGGAAAATGGCGACGGAGAGCAAGGGGTAGCACAGACTCATGAAGAAGATGCAATTATATATTTTTTTTAAAAAAACACATATTTTGGAGGGATCAACCAGAATGAGCCGTTAAAATAAAAAATAAAATTATTTATCACGGCTCAACCCAAAAGCGCCGCCATAATTATTTTGGCGGCACTTTTGCTTTAGGGCCGGGAATTATCACGGCTCATTTGATATTGAGTCGTGATAATTGTCACGACACATTGTATCACGACTCAACTGAAGTTGAGCCGTGATAAATTAACGGCTGAATATTTCTGTCGTTAAAAATACATTTTTTAGTCGGTATTGGCCATTCCTTCCGTAGTGAATTACAGGTCATGCAAAATTATATAAATGGATTTAAATTTTTTTCAAAGCTTCATGATAGGAGGTTCTACTGATGTCCCCCCTTTTAACAACTTTTGTTTGGGGTCCTCACATTTATCAACTAAAAATCAAGTAAGTATATGGTTTACATTTTGCAATGATATCACTTTATGCATTTACTGTTTGATGGATAGTAATTCAAATATATTATTATGGTGTTTTAGTGTTTTAGATACTTTAGTTTTGCCAGCGAATTGAGGTTTAGTTTAATAGGTTAATTTGTTTAATTGTTGTGCATATTATAATTTAAGTTAGTTTAATGTTTAAATGTTGCATCTTTTATTTTAATTTTTGAATGTTTATATAGGATGGTCATACAACTCATCATTCTAGTCATTCCACCCCTTTTACCAACCTTGGTTTGGGTTCCTCACATTTAGCAATCGAAAATCAAGTAAGTATTACTTTTCACGGTGTTTTTAGTGTTTTGGATGCTTTAGTTTTGCGTGCGAATTGAGGTTTAGTTTAATAAGTTAATTTTCTTAATTGTTAGGTATATTATAATTTAATTTTTGGATGTTTTTATAGGATGGTCAGACAACTCATCAATCATCAACATCTAGTAGTGAACAATCTGCTAGAGGAAGTCAAGACAATGTTAGGAATGAAGAAATATTATAACATATTATATATGTTTTTGAATTAATGAAGCGAACTTACGGATATGTAATGTATTGTGTATACAAAAATTATAATTTTAGTATGTAAACTATTTCGACTATTGTTGTATGATTAGAATTATAGCATAAATAATTATTGTTGTATTATTAAAACAATAATAATTTTCGCGGCTCGTTTCATATGAGCTGCGAAAAATATGGGTTAAATTTTTTTATTTATTTATGGCGGCTCAACCAAAAGTACCGCCATAATTATTTTGGCGGCACTTTTGATTTTGGGCCGGAAATTATCACGACTCATTTTTTATTGAGCCGTGATAATTGCCCTGACGCTTCATGTCACGGGTCAACTTCAGTAGAGCCGTGATAATTTAACGACTGCATTTTCCAGTCGTTAAAAAACTATTTTTCAGTCGGTAAATGACCCTTCTCCCATATTGTGTATTAGGAGCTGCGCCGGTCACTAGAGAGGAAAGACTGGGGGAGTTATTGCAAAGGGAATGGCTTCAGCCTCATAGCTTCATGTCTAAAGAAAGACAAGAAGATGGAAATGATGTGTGGCTCCCATGTAGGGGTGTCAAAATCTGACCCAACCCGTGGGTGGCCCGCCCACGGGTCGTGTTTGGGTAAGAGTTTTTGACCCATGAGTCATTTTGACACGACTCATGGATTACCCGTGAAAACACGGGTGAGGTTTGGGTCAGAAGCCTTGACCCACAGATCAACCCGTGACCTATCTCATTTATATATTTTAGTCTATTTTTGATTTTTATTGAAATGGTGGGTCAAACGAGTCAGTCTGGCCCAACCCTTATCATTCCTGACGGGTCAGGATCAACCCGCAGGTTGATCCACCAACCTGCGGGTCAGGTTTGAGTTAAACTAACTCATACTATTACACAAGTCATGTTTGGGTCAGACGGTCTCTGACACGACCAATGGGTCGACCCATGACCTGTTTTGACACCCCTACTTCCATGGGAGAGGGAAGAACAAATAAAGGTGAAAGAAAGTGATGGGGTAGTTAGGTAAAGGACCGCGAAGGCACCAATATTGGCGGAATTTTCATTGAATTCGGGTCGGGCCGGTCATAGTCAGACTTTTGAGGAAAAAACGAGTTCGAGTCCAACCTTGAAGAAAAAAAATTGTCTGTCCGGTCTCGGTCTTAAGCTCGAGCTGGTCCTGTCAGGAATTCAGTCCAGTCAGTCTTTTTTATCATCCATTGTTTTTTTAAATAAATGTGTACACAAATATTTTAAAAAATAAACATAATTTTTCTAGAAATGTAATAGGAGGAGATGCATCGGTATACGTACGAGTTGTGAGGTTTATGTAGTTTTTCTCTTAAACAACGTTACAGTTACGAATATATTTACGTAACTACTAAAAAATACTTAAAACAAAAGGTGGATAGGAGATTGAATTATGACTTCAATTAGCAAATAACATTGATTTTCGATTTTTAAATTGATCGTATGTTACATTTTAAGATGAGATATTAAAGTCTAACTAAAAAACTAACAACTTGAATTTTATACGTCAGAAACTCAAACTTCTTTACATTTTGAGGGTTGGAGTTCAATTATATCCCTACTTTAATTTTTTGTAGTGGGTTCCATAATTAAATTTCTAATATAACACTTTTTAAAATATTATTATTTTGTAATTTTCAGAATATATTCGATTAAATTTGTATGAAAAAATTACACCTCTAATGAACACATTAAAGAACAATTTTTTTAAAAGCAGACAATATTTTGAAATTTCAAATTGTGCCAAAATATTAAGAGTTAAAGTAGTGTTTTACAGATACCGTCATATCATAATGCGAGTGGAGTTATCAGTTAGTGGTGGTAGGCGTATATATGTCCACATAAAGGGTACGTGGAGTGCATTTATAAAGGATAATAATGTTTCTATCAGACGACCAAACAATAAATATTGTGTATGTGCATTTCCTCATAATACACGATACCGTCATACCATTTGTACTTAAAAAAAGTGTCGCATATTAAACCACTTACTTAACCGGTAACAATACACACGCACACACACATATATATATTTGTTTTTAACACGTGAGTTTTCAAGTCCTAATTAATTACATTAATTTTGTTGTTATATTTTTTACAATATACTTATATTTACTTAAATAATATTAATACAAATATGTACATGTAGGATATATGATTAAATTATATAACAACATATATGGCCATCCACGATTTTGAAGTTTTAAGAACACTTCTAGTGTTTGTAAACTTAAATTCATATTATATGGTACCACCGAAAATTCTCTCTCTCAAATGCATTTGAATTAATGAAGAATTAACAACAGCATATAATTATTTATATATTTGTTTTCATTTCTATAGTATTTTTTTGGCCAATTTTTATATAGTATTTCAAACCCTCATTATTATTATTAAAATGGCATACGTTTTCTACAATACGTTATTTACTAACTATTAAGTTCATAGGAAAGAAGACGCAAAGAGTTTTCTAATAATATTAGAGTAAAATACGACATTGTCTCTTAAACTTTACTCTGTTTTTAAGTTTTTCCCTCGAAGTTTTTTTTTTGTCATAATGTTTGGAACGAATAAAAATTACCCCTTTTACGCCCAATTGTCGTCTACTTGTGACGGAAATGTGGTCATGTGAGGGACACATGACTTTTTAATATTATTAAATAACCAAATTGCTCTCCATTAACTACGGTTGGTTGTACTTCTTGAAGATGCCCATAAACATTAAGTATACCCCTCAATGTATGACATTGTTGAATAATCCCCCCCCCCCCACCCGAAGTATGTAATTGTACACATTGTTCATCCCTAAAATTTGAACAGAGTTACATCATTTGGCTACTCAGAAACCCATAAACCTCTTAACCAGATCTATAAGAATTGGTATACTGTTCATCAATTCAATAATATACACAACAAAATAGAAATATAATGAATATTGATCAAAAACCCTCGTCCTTAAATACAAAAATCCAGCCATGGTATGAAATGAATTGTCATGCAGCACTACACCCGAGAAATATCAATTTCCAAACACCTTAATTAGTGATTGTTGTGTTTGGCACGACTCAATGAACTAGTAACTATTCACTAAATCACTAACAACAAGAAAGAGTAAATTACATGAGACAACATTTAAAGAGAAGAGAAAATCGTACATACATTATAAATAATTGCATCCATGCACAAATAATTACTTGCAAATTGTATAGACACGCATATTCAGGTTGCATGTTGATTATTCGTGCCACACGTGGTTGCGCCGTTTTAACATTTTCGTAAAATGTTTTCTTTGGTACCTATTTTTCTCAATTTGATTTAAAAAGAAATCCAAAAGTTAATAATTAACATATAATGATAATAATAATAATAATAATAATAGCCGCAGCAGACACTCGTTAAAGTAGAATCCCACCTATTTGACCAAAAGCAAAAAAAGTAGAATCCCACCTTTCTTGAACTAATCTTCTCAGAATATTCGTTTATTCCGTCACCCCACCCCACCCCACCCTACCCCATCTCTACCAAACCAAACAGTCCCTAATCTGTAATGTCTTCATCCCAACTAATTAATGTCTCTTTAATACTCCATTCTAATTCACAAAATTATGTGAAACAAGGGATCATTTTAATTTGATGCATACATAAACACGTGCGTATATATAACCGCGTAGTTAAATATTATATATTTATTTTAAGTTAATTTCATATCATTTTCCTAAAATGACGAATTTATAATAATATATATATTTCTTTTTGGCCAGTATAATAATAGGTGACTTGATTTGGAAATCTCAGGTAATATTCCGAAGCATCTTCTAAATGGATGGGTGGATATGTTTCCAACAACTGTTCATTTCATTCTCTTCCCTTTTTGATCCTACCCCCCATCAATCATCATCATCCCTATAAATATCCTCCTATTAAATTCATTCATTCTCCATCCACATTTCTGCAACAACAAACCTTTTCTCTCCAATAAATGGCAGGACTCATGGTGATCTTCGACTTTGACAAGACGATCATTGAGTGTGATAGTGATAACTGGGTTGTCGATAACTTTGGTTTTACTGATATCTTCAATCATCTCCTTCCTACAACGCCTTGGAACTCTCTCATGGTGAGTTATATATGGATGTGATTTGAATATGTGCGTATGTTTTCTGTAGCTACATACAGTTTGGATTGACATTTCAATATTGCAGGATCATATGATGGGAGAGATCCATTCTAACGGAATATCAATGGAAGATATTGAACAAGTTCTACAGCATGTACCCATTCATCCTCGTACTGTACTAGCCATTAAGACTGCTCATGCTTTAGGGTACGTATGATAGTAACTATGTATAGTAGCTATGAAGCTAAATCATGCATATATTCTACAGAAATATATAAATATTTTCCTAATTAATTGCAGGTGTGATCTTCGAATAGTTAGTGATGCCAATATAATTTTCATTAACACAATTCTAGAGCACCTTGGAATAAAGGATTGTTTCTCTGAAATAAACACCAACCCGAGCTACGTCGATGAGGAAGGCAGGTTGAAGATTGGGTGTCACAATGACTTTAGAAACTCTTTCCATGGATGCCAACTCTGCCCTCCAAATATGTGCAAGGTATGTAGGATTTTTTTCAAAGATCCAAGCAATAATTTCTATATTATATATATATATTGGATCATCTAAACCTCTTTATAATTAAACGTAGAAAATACAGTATCATGAATGGCGTGTAAAATTAAAGATTCAATAAAAGGTGGCCATGCAGAAAGCACTAAGCATGATTTTATATTAATAATTCTTATTGTATAAAAACTAAGTTTTGTTTTGGTAAAGATATAACAACTAAGTTATTGACTCAATTACGTATCTGCATTAAATACTTCAAAAGTGGATGATGAGTCATAATTGATGGATGACATCATGAGTCTTTTAAAGTCAAAGATATATGAATTCTGCTCCATCTTCATAATAAATTATAAATAACTTTTTACAAGCTTCATGTCCGTGAATGAATAATAAATATATTTTTTTGTTCATATAACTCTGAATCAGGGAACAGTAATAGAGAGAATACAAGCTTCACTAGTCCAAGAAGGAGTCAACAAGAAGAGAATCATCTACCTGGGAGATGGAGCAGGAGACTACTGCCCAAGCTTGAAGCTCAATCATGGAGACTTTGTCATGCCCAGAAAGAACTTCCCTGTGTGGGAACTCATCAACAGAAACCCTAACCTGATAAGGGCACAGATCCACGAATGGACTGATGGAGAAGAGTTGGAGCAGGTTCTGCTTCATATCATCGACAAGGTCGTATCTGAAGAAGATAACATCCCGGCCGGCAGCCGCAACCAGATGGTCGTGGACTGCAAGTTGCAGACAATCTCCATGGTTTCCCAGGAAGCTCTGGGTCCCGCTGCTCTCCCTGTTCCTCAGTAGATCTGTTGAAGCAGATAGGGTTAAGTCCCCTAACGTTAAAGTTAATTTGAGGGATCGGGTTTCAGTATCTTTGTATTTGATCAGAATTCTGTGCTCTTAATTAGGTCGTTTAAAGCTGACCAATTATTATATAAAGTGTTTATATATGTAGTCTGCTTCAGTGTGATATTTAGACTATTCTTATGGAACTCTGTAATGTTTCTTGCATCTATTCTTTTTATGAAAAGAACTTCGTGGTTCATCGAATGACCAAATAAAAGTATGGTGACTGAAATGAAAAGTATTCGAAGTTTGAGGATAAAATTTAGAAATAGACTTCAATCTTAAGGAGGTGTCTTGATGACCATAATGAAAGATTGAGGGGTAATGTATAAATAATAGGGATATTTTGATAATTGAGGTTGCAATGGTAATCTCAACATACTATGAATATGGGCGTGATAATCCAAAAATAAGGATACACATTGCATATATATAACCAATGCAATATTCTTGAGGGAGGTGTAATTTATTTTCTGGATTGATCCGTCATTTGCACCATAGTGTTGTTTTAAAATAATATATATATATATATATATATATATATATATAATTTATTACATTCATATATGTTATTGTAAAGTTTATCATATATGCTTAATAAGCTTAAAATCTACATTATTAAATGACGTGTGATTTTTTAACGGGTTTTAGAATTATTAATTGTGTCAAAGAAATGTATTTAAATTTCAGAATTAGTAATTATGACATATTTATTTTTTTAAGTTTAGGAAAAATAATAATTTCCAGTGGTTCTCCCTTTTGACAAGCATAGCTTGAGTCACACTAACTTAAGAATTCATATCGAATTTTACGCACACAAGCTAATGTTTGGTCAAACCAAAATTTAAGACACGCCGTTCTATAATGAATTTATTAATATAGTTAGTGGAGCATCTCTTGATTGTGTTAATGGCATGTACATTATTTTTAGGCAAGCATTTTGCGTCTAAGTATGAAAACGTTCTATTTCTGTAATCTGTCACTTAAATAATCATAAAATAATTTTTAAATATTTAATTTAATAAAACTATTTTGTTTATTTATATATTATTATTCTCTACCTTTTTTCCTACACTATTCTTTCTTTATTGTTACAAATGTTTTCTCTCTAAATATACCCCATTTAAATATTAAATATCAAGATAACCAATTTTAAAAACTAACTACCAATATATACTTATATGTGACTCAGAGATACAAGTAGAAGTTAAGTTAACTTCTCATGAGCCAGTCGCGGGTAGAACGCCCACCCACTAAGTTCCACCCGCGACAGGCGTGTTAAAAAAATAGGTTAAAAAGGAATATTCAGGGTACCCTAAAACACCTTTATTTAGATATATAATTTTTTCGTATCTCCTAATAACTACAAAAATTACAACTATAACCAACAAACAAAGTTACATTTCAAATTCCAGAGAACAATACGAAATAATTTTTGAAACAATTGTTGTTTTACATCAAATATAACGTATCTTCCGATAATCATACTATCTTCATCTAACAGGTAGTTCTTCTTTGATGATAGACATGCTGGTTCATCATGGTAATGTGATGAGGTGAACTAGGGTGCTCCCATAAATTATAGTATCTATGCATACGTAGTAAATTTTGAAATCCAACGTTTGATGGTTGTATTATCCCCAACTGGTCACAAAGAGATGGTGGTGATGAGATAAAGTGCCATGCTCTAAAACAGTCACTACAAGAAACTCTAGCTTCAACGTCGGTAAAAAGTTGTTGCTAAATGCATAAATCTGCGATAGGATTACAATTGTGACGATACTTATGTTATTAACGTTCACTACATTTGTAATGAATGAAACTTATTTATTTTCACTCACACATTACTGTTGTAAAAATGTATATTTGCTATATGCTAAAACATGTGACAATACATATGTTATTAACCTCCACAAAATGTATTTCTAAGCATTACACTTAAAATAATCAGCATACATGATACTTGTAAAATTAAAACTTGTAAAAATATCCTTTGTCAGATCCAGTCAAACAAGTGTTCTTCTAAAAATTTGCCGACCTTGAGGAAACGAGGGATACGACCCCATGAACTGAAATACCACCTTGCTACTCTGAGAAGTGACATTTTTACTGTGTTAGGACCTGAATTTAAGAAAATCTATACAACAATAAATATTTCAGTAATTGTTAGATTAAGAGAAACAACAAGCATTACATTGTGACCCCTTTAAAGTGTAAAAAGCTTAATGATCACTTGATGCTTGATAATCAGATGGAGACTCATACAATCTTAGAATTGCAAATACTTGTTCATGCAAACACGGCATTGCCTAATCCATTATATGTGCATCAAAAACTAACCTGGATTTTGCAATAACTAATAGATCTTTGGTGGACAAAATATAGTACAATGACTCATCACCTGCTGACCCGCTGACCACCAGCTAATCACCTTAGAGAAATTTATAATACCTACCTAGATGGAACACTAATGCTAAAATCCTTCTCTACATCATCTGCTCCAGAAATATATGCAAGAATAACCAAAGTGTCATCAAATGGAGCAATTTCGGAAATGTAATAGCTTGTTTGACAGTAAAAGATCACAATGAATTCCACCCCCTAAGAGAGTTACTTACTATTCGAGTTAAATTTGATTACTTTAGTTTTGGATTAGAAGAAATACAAGAGTTAATTGTGAGTTGTGGAACATTGAGAATAGAATCATACCACATAAAGAAAAAGAAACCAGTAGTAAGCCACAGGTATATTATACTTATGCATAACATTAAAAAAAAATCCTTAACCATTTCCAAAAATATTTGGTAAGATACCAAAACATACAGAATCAGCATCAAGCAACATAAGAACATGGAGGCACGTGATTATCTTGCTTGTCTTCTTCCATCAATTTAGCGGAACAACTAATGGCAGATGAGCTGAAATTAAAACTAACCAAATTAAATGCAAACTTTTGATTCTTTTTGGATACTATTTTCCCGACCAAGCCATAGTTACTGGAATTTATCATGAAGTAATAGAAATCAAACATGCAATCTTACGTATCTGACACTTCAATCTCGTGATCCTCGTCGGCAGCTGCTGCTGCGGTTGACAACAGGGAATTGACGTAGCCTCGCTACCTTAGCGACTGCTCCCAGACCCAAACCCTCAAAGCCTTGCCAGAAAGTTCAATTGGTGTTGTTGCACTCCAGCTTTGATTCCAACTTTATTGGTGCGTACTCCAGCTCCGGTTACTGAGATGAGTTGGAGACGAGTGTGTGATGGTGAAGTGAAATGAAAATAACGTGAGGGTGTGAGGGAAATGAAGAGAAAAAAAGTGGGAATTTATTTTTTCACGACATCAACAATAGTCGGCCACTAAATAAACTATTTTACAAAAATAATTGAATTTGTTGATGAATGACTATACTAATGTCGACAATATATTGATATGTAAACCTATTCTTACATTTTCCCAGTACTTATGTTTTAATGACGACACAATTTATTAGTTACGACATACACATGTTGCTATTATAGCTATATTTATGACAAAATGTTTCACATTTGAATATGTACATTTACAACGGAAACATCATCTCCTATTGATGGAGTCATTTAACATCAAGTGTTGGTCGACATTACACATTCATCCATGTAAAAAATAAAGTGATGACAACAATTAACACTAAAATTAACTTATAATGGTGGAAAACATATTGTGCCTAATAAGTACTAATGGCTTCAACAAACATTGCCGACACAATATATATTTAATCACAACTGTTAGCGTCAACACGAAAGACCTGCCGTTGTTGCCACAAATTCTTGTAGTGCATGTCCACCGGTGTGGTAATTCTTCCAGGGATTTGATGAGGAGAAAGTGCATGTTCAATGGTTATTGTACCTCAACCTGGATGATTGCATAACTGTTAACAAATATATACTAATAATTATAGTATCTCCATATAACTCATATTTCTACTTGAGGTTGTGTGGTGGTAGGTCATCTTGGAGTGTGATGAGGTCACTTGAGACGCTCTAAACAATTATAGTATCTCCATATAACTGTTTTTTCTTCTTGGGGATATACATGATGGTTACTTTTTGTGGTGTGATGAGGTGATGTAGGATGTTCCAAACACTATAGATTCAGAAATCTACATCTGGATGACAACATGACTCCTAACTATATGTAGCTTCCAGTAATTATAGTATCTCCATCCACAAATGTTAATTTATTCACGTGGGCGTAGGAAAGTGAGAATTCACAATGAGATGAATTATAATAATTAATACACCAAGACAAAATAAATGTAACAAAATGAGGTCAAATAAGTCAAAACAAAAGATCTTGGAAACATTAATGTAAGTTTAATTCATTTAGTATCAATGTGTAACTCGAAATGTAATGTTGGTTGGTTATAGTTGTAATTTATTTAGTTATTGAAACTTTTTTTTGGAGATGATCTGTACAAAAAAAAGTATATATATAAATAATGGTGTTTTGGATTATCCCTAATAGCTTTTCGAAAGCAAATTTGTTTTTTATTTACAAACTCAGTGAAAAAATTAATCTCAATAACTAAATAGATTACAACATTAAATTTTAACTTAAATGCAGTTTACAAAATAAAAAGTTTCCAAAACAAATATATACTTATCTGTGACATGAGTAGTTTTTTTTATCCTACTCGTGACTAACAGTCGCAGATGGAACGTACTTAACGGATGTTCCACCCGTGATTACTAGTCGCGGGTAGGATTTCACTTAATCTCTATCTGTAACGGTCAATCATGGGTTAGTATTCTGGTAGTTAGTTTTTCAAAGTGATTATTTTGATTTTTAAATTGGGCATATTCTTGATAATAAAAAAATCATTCTTTCTACCTCATGACTACCTCGTGACACATATACCCTTTAATAATCTATCTAATTTATATTTATCATGACTATTTTGATCATTTAAATGTCTTCTCAAAAAGGTTATAAAAACAAAATCCACGGAGAATCGAACATATATTACCTTATAATTTAAAGACACACGTATTAACCATTTACAAACGTATGCAACATTACAAATTAAAAAAAATATGATAATTATATTTTATTTACCACAATCGCTTTCTTTTTTATCTTACTAGTTTTTTCTATCTATCTATAGATATATATATCTATATTATTTAGACAAAATTGGTTTTTGTAACGTCTGTATGTAAATTGACACAAATACCCTTTAATAACTAATTAGTTTATATTTATGATGATTATTTTGGTCATTTAATTGTCTTAAAAAAATGTTATGAAAAACACATTTGCACATTACAACTTTAAGACACACATATTAATCGGCTACACGCATATGCAACATTATAAACTCAACAAAATGATAATTATATTTTTCTAAATCACTATCCCTCAATTTTTTAATTAATTTGATTTTACTTAATTATTATATATGTTATTTTATATAACTTTACAATCTTACATAATAATGATAATAACGAATAAATTATGTTCTCAAGTCGTCATATTATTTTTTGGTAATTGTGACTTTTAAATGTTTCTACAATTATATATATATTTTTTTCTCTTCAAAAGATACTCTCTTCTTTCTAAGAAGATAAGATTGTGAGCATTGTCGTTATAAAAATACATTTCATCTATAAAATTAAATAATTCGGATATAATTAAAATCAATCAAAATTGATGTATCTTTATATGTTTATACATAATTTTGTATGTTTAATATACAAAATTAAAATAATCCTGTTGATGTGTTTAAATAATATTTTATGAATTACTTAAGTATAAAAATCAATAGTAATTTTAAGGGTTTATTATTTATTATTTTTACAAAATATATTTAGGATTGATCAAATTTAGATTCTATGAGTATTTCTTTACTTAACCGTACATTCCAAAGAAATCTAAAATTAAAATATGAATATACTTAACTAACACTACTTTATGAACTCTGAAAATATTAAAGTAAACAATAACTCTGAAAATGTCTAAATAACAAATAAGAAAGAAGTTAATCAAATATTTAATTTTATTTTTTGGTGCGAATTTTACTGGTAATTTATTGATGTTGTCATAGTAGATTTTGATAGTCGTCGTTTCATGGACATGGTAATTTGATTGTTAAGATATCTTAAGAATATATTGAATGTCTTCACTAACATATTCGAACTTATGAGATAGTTGGTTAAGGCGCGCGTCTTAAATCATAGATATAGTAACAACACCCATGTTCAAATCCCGGAGATGTCGGGAGTACAATACTCAAAGAAAGGTCGGTTGTCGGGAGTATAATACTCAGAGAAAAGTCGGATGTCGGGAGTATAATACTCAAAGAAAAGTCGGATGTCGGGAGTATAATACTCAAACAAAGGTTGAATGTCGGGAGTATAATACTCAAAGAAAGGGTGAAGGTGTCAAAATGCCCAAGTTTTCAAATCCTGGGATTGGGGATGACGGGTGTTAAATACTCAAAAAAACGTCTCGAGGGAGCGCATTTGCCTCGTGACTATAAACAAGGTGCAATATCAATTTTGTTCAAATATCGACATATATTTTTTTGATCATATTTTTAGAAACAAATATGATAAATCTATATTATTAAGACAAAAGTGGTTTTTGTAACCGCCGCATGTAAATGTACACAAATACCCTTTAATAATATAATTACTTTATATTTATCATGACTATTTTGGTCATTTAAATGTCTTCTTAAAAATGTTATAAAAAACTATTTCCACGAACCTTATAACTTGAAGACATACATATTAACCAGCTACACACTTATGCAATATTACAAATTAAACAATATAATAATTATATTTTCTTTATCACTATCTTTTTTTTCTTTTTCTCATGCACTATTTTTTTTATATCTCGCTAACAAATGAAATTATATTTTGACTTTATTGGACATTAAGATAAGAGTGAATCTAAAGACTTAGATCATTTCTAAAAGTTATAATATCATCTACAAATGAGAAAATTTAGATTCAAATAATATTTCAAATATGCATTATCTATTATTTGAAGCAATAAATAATTAATATGTACAATATAATCAAGTTTGAAATTTAAATTAGAGTGGAAGAATAAATACCATTTATTATTTATCTGATTTTTTAAAATTAATTTTATTTTATTATTATATCTATTATTTTATATAAGTTTACAATTTTACATAATAATGATAATTGTATATTATGTTCTCAAGTCGTCATATTTATTTTTTGGTAATTGTGACTTTTTTAATGTTTCTACAATTAATTATATAGATTTGTTTTCTTCAAAACATTCTCATTTCTTTCCAAGAAGTTAAAGATTTTTTGAATTGTGAGCACTGTCGACTGTCGTTATAAAAATACATTTCATCTATAAATTTAAATAGAATTAAAATCGATCAAAATTGACTATATTTATATGTTGAATAAACATAATCTATCGCGTGAAGCAATAAATACAAAACAATTAATCAAAATTGAAAGGAGATATTTGATTAATGTATATATTTTTTATAATGATAATTATTTATTATAGAGTATTTTCAAATAATGATATTATTAAAATGTTAAAAAAAATTATAGATTTTTTAGTATTATTAATATTAATGCATAGATGATTCCAACTGTCCAAAGTTGTTAATATATTATTACTCCAAACTAATATCATCTAAAATTTAGGTATTACATGTTGAGAAAAAAGTAACAAAAATATTTTACTACAAAATTAAAATAACCTCAGTGATGTGTTGAAATAATATTTTACGAATTACTGAAATTTAAAAATAAATATTAATTTTTAGTGTTTATTATTTATTATCTTTACAAAATATTTTTACGATTGGTCAATTTTAGATTCTATGAGTATTTCTTTACTTAACTCTACATTTAAAATATATCTAAAATTAAAGTATGAATTTACTTAACTCTCAACCTTACTTTATGAACTCTGAAAATATTAAAGTAAAATAACTCTGAAAATATCAAAATAAAAAATAAGAAAAAAGTTAATCAAATATCTAATTTTATTTTTTGGGGTAATTTTTTCTGCTAATTTTTTGATGTTGTCACAATAGATTTTTGATAATCGTCGTTTCATAGACATGGTAGTGAGATTCTTAAGAGATCTTAAGAGTATATTAAATGTCTTCACTGACATGTTCGGACTTATGAGACAATTGGTTAAGGCGTGTGTCTTAAATTATAGATAGTAATAGTGCCCAGGTTCAAATCCAGGGGATGTCAGCAGTATAATAATCAAAGAAAAGTTGGATGTCAGGAATATAATACTCAAAGAAAGATCGGATGTCGAAAAAAGTTGGATGTCGGGAGTATAATACTCAAAGAAAGGTCGGATGTCGGGAGTATAATACTCAAACAAAGGTCGGATGTCGACAAAAGTCGGATGTCAGGAGTATACTACTCAAAGAAAGATCGGATGTCGGGAGTATAATACTCAATGAAAGGTCGGATGTCGGAAGTACAATACTCCAAGAAAGGTTGGATGTCGGGACTATAATACACAAACAAATGTCTGTCGGGTGTCGGGAGTAAAATACTCAAAGAAATGTCGGACGTCAGAGTAAAATACTCAAAGAAAGGTCGGTTGGATACCGAAAGTAAAATACTTAATTTTTTTCCAAATATCGACATGTATATTTTTTGATCATATTCTTAGAAACAAATATGATAAATATTTATCGTGCTTGAGGTGTTGATATGAGAATTAAACATTTGATAAATATATATAAAATTAAAATATAATTAAACTTAACTTACCCATATTTTATAAACTCTGAAAATATCAAAGTAAAAAAACAAGAAATAAATTGATCAACTATATAATTTTATTTTTTTGTGCAAATTAGTGGGAATTTCTTGATGTTGTCATGTTAGATTTGTAATAGTCGTTGTTTTATAGACATGGTAATGAACGTGTTAAGATACCTTAAGAGTATATTGAATCCATTCATTGACAAGTTCAGACTTATGAGCGTACGTCTTAAATCTCAAATAGTATGAGCGCATAGGACCGAATCCTACGGATGTTGTTCGAGTGAAAATACTCATAGAAAGTTCGAGGTTGGTATGAATACTCATAGAAAGTTCGAGGTCGGGCATTATCTATAGTTGGTATGAGATGAGATAGTATGACATGGTATATGAGTGAAAATTACTCATAGAAAGTTCGAAATCGAGCATTGAACGATAGTTAATGTTATCATGATAGATTTGTAATAGTTGTTGTAATAGTCGGTATGAATGCTCATAGAAATTAGTTCGAGGTCGAGCATTAAACAATTGTTGATATGAGATGAGATATTATGACATGGTATGTGAGTGAAAATAATCATAGTATGACTATAAGTGACTATAATGCTCAAGGTCAACTTTATCAAATATCGACATATATTTGTTTGATCATATTCTTAGTAACAAATATTTTTAAAACATTGCTCGAGCAACCGGGAGAAAGAACCACTACTAAAGGGGCTCCCAGTTTCTCAAGTAATTTTTTTAAAATATTTAAAACTAAATTAATTTTATATAATTATATTAGGTAATTTAAGTTTAGTTTTACAATTCAAATAATATTTTTAATCAAGTGTTTAGAGTAATATTTGAATAAACTCAACGATGTACCTTCATAATATATAGATATGTGTTGCGTATATATATAGATATATCTAATTAACTACTAAACTATACTGAAATTTTTGTAATCCACTTAAGTGTATTTCCCTAATGGTTAATACGTATGTCTTCAATTTATAAGGTCATAAGTTTAAGTCTCCGTGGGAATATTTTTTATAACCTTTTTGAGATGACATTTAAATGACCAAAATAGTCATGATAAATATAAACTAATTAGATTATTAAAGGGTATTTGTGTCAATTTACAGGTTGCGGATACAAAAACCACTTATGCCTTAATAATATAGATATAGAAATAATATAGATAATATAAATAGATATAGATCTAAAAAACTGGTGCATAAGAAAAAAGAAAGAGATAGTAATGAAGAAAATATAATTATCATCTTGTTTAACTTGTAATGTTGCATAAGTGTGTAGCTGGTTAATACGTATATCTTCAATACATAAGGTCATAAGTTCAAGTCTCCGTGGAAATATTTTTTTATAACTTTTTTGAGAAAAAATTTAAATGACCAAAATAGTCATGATAAATATAAACTAATTAGATTATTAAAGGGTATTTGTGTCCATTTACATACGGCAGTTACAAAAACCACTTCTGCCTTAATAATATAGACTAGACTTCGGCACACGCTACGCGTGTGCACATTGTCGTTGTTTCTTGCGTGAGATGTTAGGAGGACATGATCGACCCAATTCCTAGGATAGTACAAGAATTAAACACTTGCTTAAAACTATTAGTGTAATTGTAAAACTAAACTTAAATTAGCTAATATAATGAAATAAAAAAAAATTATTTTAAATATTTTTAAGAAATAGCTCGAGCATCTGGGAGCCTTTTAGTAGGCGTTCTTGATCCTCGGGTGCTCGAGCCATTTCTTAAAAATATTTAAAACAAAATTAATTTTATTTCATTATATTAGGTAATTTAAGTTTAGTTTTACAATTCCACTAATAGTTTTAAGCAAGTGTTTAATTCTTGTACTATCCTAGGAATCAGGTTGATCATGTCCTCCTAACATCTCACGCAAGACAAACGACGACAATGTGCACGCGCGTAGCGTGTGCCGGAGTCTAGTATAACCATTAGGAAAATACACTTAAGTGGATTCTATAATTTCCATTTTAATTTTAATTTAGATTGTATATGAATGCATTCAATATAAGACGTACGCTCATAATTATACTCCCAACATCCGACCATTCTTTGAGTATCATACTCCCGATGCCCGACCTTTCTTTGAGTATTATACTCCCGATGTTCGACCTTTCTTTGAGTATGGTACTCCCGACATCTGACCTTTCTTTGATTATTATACTCCCGATATCCGACCTTTCTTTGAGTATTATACACCCGACATCCAACCTTTCTTTGAGTATTGTACTCCCGATATCCGACCTTTCTTTGAGTATTATACACCCGACATCCAACCTTTCTTTGAGTATTATACTCCTGACATCCGACCTTTCTTTGAGTATTGTACTCACGACATCCCCGGGATTTGAACCTGGGCGTTATTACTCTGTGTGATTTAAGACGTACGCCTTAACCAACTGTCTCATAAGTCCAAAACACGTTAGTGAAGACATTCAATATACTCTTAAGATATCTTAACAATCAAACTACCATGTCCATGAAACGACGACTATCAAAAATTTACTATGACAACATTAATAAATTACCAGTAAAATTCGCACCAAAAATAAAATTAGATATTTGATTAACTTCTTCCGTATTTTTTATTTAGATATTTTCAGAGTTATTGTTTACTTTAATATTTTCAGAGTTCATAAAGTAGGGTTAGTTAAGTATATTCATATTTTAATTTTAGATTTATTTGGAATCTACAGTTAAGTAAAGAAATACTCATAGAATCTAAATTTGACCAATCCTAAAAATATTTTGTAAAGATAAGAAATAATAAACTCTGAAAATTAATATTGATTTTTATATTTAAGTTATTCGTAAAATATTATTTCAACACATCATTGGGGTTATTTTAATTTTGTAGTAAAATATTTTTGTTATTGTTTTTTGGACATATAATACATAAATGTTGAATGATATTAGTTTGGAGTAATAACATATTAAGAACTTTTGGCAAAAAAAATAAAATAACAAAGAAATATATTTTACTATTTTATTAAACTAACTTTGTCAAACTGTTGGAATCATCTATGCATTAATATTAATCATACTAAAAAAATTATAAGTTTTTTTTAAACATTTTAATAATCTCATTATTTGAAAAAACTCTATAATACATAATTATCATTATAAAAAAATGTATAGATTAATCAAATATATCCTTTCATTTTGGTTTTAAGTTTTCCAATTTGATTATCTTTTTGTATTTACTGCTTCACGCGATAGATTATGTTATTAAATATAAAAAGATACATTAATTTTGATCGATTTTAATTGTATCTGAATTTTTTAATTTTATAGATGAAATGTATTTTTATAACTTCTTGGAAAGAAGAGGGGATGTTTTGAAGGAAACAAACCTATATAATTGTAGAAACATTTAAAAGTCTTACTAAAAAACAATATGACGACTTGAGAACATAATATAAAATTATCATTATTATGTAAAATTGTAAAGTTATATTAGCGTTATCTTAATGTCTGATAAAGTGAAAATATAATTTCATTTGTTAGCGAGATATAAAAAAAAATGGTGCGTGAGAAAGGATATGTTTGCTTCTAAACTTTGTAATGTTACGTGTGGAGCTGGTTAATATGTATGTATTTAATGTATAAGGTCATATGTTTGAGTCTTCGTGTAGATAGTTTTTTTGAGAAGATATTTGAATGACCAAAAAAGAGAGGGATAGTGATATAAAAAAATATAATTATCATCTTGTTGAATTTGTAATGTTGCATACGTGTGTAGCCGGTTAATACGTGTGTCTTTAAATTATAAGATTATATATATTCGACTCTCCGTGCAAATATTTGTTTATAACATTTAGAGAAGACACTTAAATGACGAAAATAGTCATGATAAATATAAACTAATTAGATTATTAAAGGGTATTTATGGAAATTTATAGATGACGGTTACAAAAACCACTTTTGCCTGAATAATATAGATAATATAAATAGATATACATATAGATCTAAAACACTGGTGCATGAGAAAAAAGAAAAAAATAGTGATAAAAAAATATAATTATCATCTTGTTTAATATGTAATGTTCCATAAGTGTGTAGCTGGTTAATACATATGTCTTCAATTTATAAGGTCATAAGTTCGAGTCTCCGTGGAAATAATTTTTTATAACCTTTTTGAGAAGACATTTAAATGACCAAAATATTCATGATAACTATAAACTAATTTGATTATTAAAGAGTATTTGTGTCAATTTACAGGCGGCGGTTAGAAAAACTACTTCTGCCATAATAATATAGAGGTAGGATTATTAAATTAAAATGTAGGATTAATAAACAAAACATTCTCTTATTCACCTAATCATTCAAATCTACCGATCCCACTTCATATTCTTATTTATTTCCTGAACAAACATTGTGACTTACATAATCTTATAGCGTACCTTGTGATTTACCAATGAATTCCTCAAAGTCTATGTATAATCCTTCCAATCAATTTTAGGGTAAACCACCTCAACAGTCACTTATGTTGGCACTAGGTGACTAAATAGTAACTTACATTTTTTTGTGTAGCTAAACGATCATGTACGCTTAAAAAATGTGACTTTTGGGTTAAACGAGTTATATTCAGTCACATATGTTTCACAAATGTGATTAAATGAGAACAAAAATGAAAATGTTTACCATTCCCTTTTATCTTGTGTTCTTCATGTCCGAAATCTTATTTGGAACTTAGATTTGCGCAAATCTGGGTTCAAATCGAAGCCAGAAATGTAGATATGAGTTTGAACTGAACCCAGGAGTGCATATATGGGTTCAGTTTGAACTCAGATTTGTGCTCCTTTGTTCGAATCGAACCCAAATCTATAATTTTAGGTTTTGTTCGAACCCAGAAATGCAGATTTGGGTTCGATTCGAAGTCATATCTGCGCAAATCTGAGTTCAAAATCAAATTTCGGGTTTGAATTGAGGAAGAAATGATTGAAGATGAAGAACATTAAGATAAACATGAAGAAGGGTATTTTAGTCATTTTTTGCATATTTTTTTATAATCGTTCAGTCACATTCTAAACCATAGTACCTGTTAAGCACACATTTAAACTATTTAGTCACATGTGCCAACATAAATAGGTGTGACAAACAAATCGTGTGTAATCGTGTCATGTCAGTAATCGTCCTGTGTCTAAACGGATAAGTTTTAAATGTGTCTCTAAAAGCCAAACACGACACACGACACGTTTAATAAGCGTGTCACGCAACACACGACACGATTAGACACGACACGATAAGACACGACACAATAACACACGATTAAGACACGACACGATAAGACACGTCACGACACGATAAAGAAGTGTAGAATAACATTCAAAATTGAATAACATCAATAAAGATGAATCTTTTGTATAGATATAGAATAACATTCAAATTTTACTAAAAATATCATTTAAATGAATATGAAAGTAAATATTTTTACACATTTATATAGATGAATTATTTTATACTATTTTATCTTTTTTGTTTTATTCTAATTCTTAATTAAATGCACATTTATATTAATTAGTCTCTTAATTATATGCATTAACCTAATAGTTTAATTATAGTTTATTGGACTAAATAAATAAATCAAGTTAATTAGTCGTTGGAGGGAAACATAATTTGGAGGAAAATATTTACGATATATTACGATAATTGTCTATAATTAGTCGTTGATTCGTGAGATGTATAAAATTTTAATTAAATGGGACAAGTTATTTTCTTATAGTAATTAATTTGTGATTTATTCTTAACTTTTATTTTAAAGAATACACTCCCAAAAATATTTACCTTATTTCTAATACACTCATAATATATATTTGTACTTAATTAATATATTTAATTTTTAATTGAACATATTTATATGTTCATAAATATATTTAAGAAAAATCATAAATATACATGTAAAAATAATGGGTTTGGATCCACTTAACTCATGAGTCTGGTTAATGAGTCTCTTTTTCTATTAAAAACTAGAGTCTGACATGCGATACGCGCGTGCACGTTGTCGTCGTTGGTCGTGCGTGAGGTGTTACGAGGACATGATCGACACGACTCCTAGGTTAATACAAGAATAATACAAGCATTGAACACTTTATATCTATATTATTAATCTAAAACTAATCTTAATTTGAATAAGATAATGAAATTTAAAAATTCTAAATATTTTTAAAAAATTGCTCGAGCGACCGAGAGCATACAACACTATCAAAAGGAATCTCGGTCGCTCGAGCAGTTTTTTAAAAATATTCTAGAGTTTTTAAATTTTATTATTTCATTATCTTATTCAAATTAAGTTTAGTTTTACATTAATAATATAGATATAAAGTGTTCAATGCTTGTATTATTCTTGTATTAGCCTAGCAGTCGTGTCGATCATGTCCTCATAACACCTCACGCACGACCAATGACGACAACGTGCACGCGCGTAGCGCGTGCCGGGGTCTAGTATAACCATTAGGGAAATACACTTTAGTGGATTACAAAAATTTTAGTATAACTTAGTAGTTAACAATATACATCTATATATATACATAACATATATATACATGTTAAGAAAATAGATCGTGTTGCCTTTTAAATATTTTATATATAAAACAAAGTTGAGTGAAAATAGGTAATAAACATACGACATAAGTATATATATTGAATTAGAATAACATGAAATTTTTATGAAAACAATTGACTCAACATATCAAATAAAATTATAAGAAACTAATATGCACAACTACGCCCTTAATATTACCAATGTTAAGAGTCAAATGATCAAAGTAACAAAACATTTATGTACACCACATTTCGAGTATGTATACAAGTAATTCCCTCGAGTTCTCCCTTTTTAAAGAAAACATTTGTTGTCGACTGAGTCGTACCACTAGATAAAGCAACATATAATTAACTATGACTAACTACATGATCAGACAAATATATGTTGACGTTAGGCAATATTTGACCTTGCGCTTTGTTTATAGTCATTGCAAAACTAAGACGGACGGGAAACTGTTTTCGTGTCATTTGGAAAGGCAAGCGAACATCTTTTGTTGGCTTCATTAATATCCTTCTAATAAATTCTTTTGTTCCTTTAAATTGTCCACCAAGAACTTCAACATAAATTAAATTCCGCATAAAATTCAAACATATTAGTCTTGTTCCATTACAAAGTCCATCGTTAGGATCGAGATTTCGAAGAACCATTATTGGGGAACCTTTTTTAAGAGTTAGACAATGTGAAGGCATTCCTTTTGGTGCAATGGATTTTACATACTCATTTTTATATAAATCTCCATTGTCCTAAGAATAGAATGTATACAGACCCTGAAAAATGCCGTATAATCTTGACATTTAACTGATTAACATCAGTACTAGTTGGCACCAATATAGATCTATGTTCGTACCATGACGGTTCTTGTGATACATTTTGAAAATCTGGAAAGATGACATTAATTAATGTATCAATCGATTGTTCGCCTTCCCAACGTATTGTCAAATCGTGCGACAGTTTTATGAAATCATCAAACGTGTGTTTCTCTTCCATCACCAACACGTAATAGTAACTCTGAAAAATTGTTATCAAATCGAGACCTCATATTTTGTTTTAATTTAAGAACTGTAACATGCCTTCAGAGAGTAGATTTAATGAAGCATGCATCAATTAATTGGGCCTTTGTTGCCCTTTACAACAAGAAGCACTTGTCAAAAATCCCAACCCAATATCATGACTTTACCACTGAATGGATCACTACTGTCACAAATATCCTTGAAAATCTGATCTAATGATTCAAAAAGAAATATATGATCCATTGGCGCCTCATCCCATATGATTGTTGTAGCCCGACATAGTATCTCAGCGTGAGAAGATTGCTTAGTAATCGAACATGTAGCAGAAGAGGTAGGATTTATTGGGAGCTTGAATCTAGAATGGGATGTACGACTACTAGACAAAATTGTTGTTGCTATCCCTGAATATGATGTAGCCAAAGCAATTTTGTCTCTATCACGTAACACAACTAAAATCACCCGGTATAGGTACGTCTTTCCAGTGCCATCAGGTCCATCAACAAAGTACACACCACTTTCTCTACAATCAATAGTTTACATAGTATTAAATGCATTCTTTTGGTCTGGGTTTAGCATTTGAACTCAATCTAAATCAGCCAATGGTACATGAATTAACAAGTCATCTTGTATAATACGCGAATTTGAACTTTCGCTGTCGAAATTATAGACAATGGTAGATAAGTCAAAATTATGAGCTATTTTTCCATTTTGTTGAAGTTGTAGATTAAGGTCGCGCAATAGACGACTCTTTATTTGTGATGCATTTGCATCATAAAGATGATAATCTTCAACCATGGGGGAATAAAATTCATTCCACAGGTCATGCACGCCGGTCAGTTCATTAAAGACTAAAATAGTGACAAAAAGTCTCCTAAGAACGCTCGGTGTACGGAATGTTGAGGCCTCCTGCAAGCACAATCGAATATTGTTGTCCTGCTCTAATAAACCCCTAGTCTCAGCAACTTTTTTAAATGAATCATACATGTCATCGTCATGCATTTGTAGATTTTCAAAAGATGTCGGTTCTCTGACATGATTAAGAAGCAGTCGTAGCTAAAACTTTTTCTTATCATTAGGGGTTATTGTGTAAATTCTTTCAATGGATTGAAGTCGATTACCTCTTCTTACCCAAGCAAGACTCCTCTTAGACCATAAATAATGTTCAAGAAATTCTCGATATAAATAGTGTCTAACTTCGACATCGATCGTGTTGCACGTAAAAATTATGCAAGCATAGTCTTCGAGTTTCGAGAATCTGCTAATACTTGGGAAATTGGTTGGTTATCTCGAAAGCGCACCTGATGCAGGTTTGAAAATGAAGTTGTAAACGGTACTCATATATTGTGAATGTATTTATATAAATACTTTACACTTTTGATGCTTGCACAAATTTCCACATTGATGTGAGAGTCGTACTTTAAAAGTAACTAGGAATTATACGGAACAACCCATAAAAGTGTCGTTCGTGACTGGTTACAGGGGCCATGGATCACATGCTTTAGCACTTTAGCACGTAGTGAGGGCTCTTGATGTTGATCCGGAATTTCAGCACGAACCAAAGCATCATAGTCATCAGGCGTATAGGGTTTTGCATCATCATGAATGATGATTAACATGTGTGCATGTGAGAGTCCTCTTTTCTGGAACTCAATAACATAGGTGTATGCGATCATTTTTCCCAAACTTACCGATTAAGTACATCTGTTTTAAGCTCCTCAAAGCGAGCATGAAAAATGTGAGATAGTAAATTAGGACGATCATGTTGAACCTAGTAATTGATGCAACAAGACTATTTTAAGGAACTCAAAAAATAGCATGTCATTAGAATGATGATATATAAAATTTAGTGAAGGAAAATGGTTACCTGAAATTGTAGTAGTCCATTAGTAATTTCTTCCCACGAAGGATTGCATGTCATTGTGATGAAGATATCCGGTTTACCAAAAGCACGTACCAAAGTCATTGCCTCTGAATATCGCTCAAACATATCACGGTTGGATCCAACAAAGGATGATAGTAGTATTGTCATCCGTCCAAGAGTGTCTTTGTTGCATCACATTGTAAATGTATTAATTTCATGTTAGTGTATCATTTACTATAGACATTAAAAAACATAAATTTAAGTAGTAAAATGTGTCATGATTTTCTGCACTAAAAGAGTCTTGAATTCCTTGGTAAGCATCAGCTCTGATAGTGTTTTGATTATTACGAATCCAACGAAGTTTATGTGACTCAATTTTATCATATTGATCAACCACCTATTATTGCAAAAGTCGTCTACCATGGAGAAATAGAGATTTTGAGATACGTTCTCTAATCTGTAAGAACAAATTGAAGTAGTAAATTACAAAATAATAATAAAAAGCTTATTATTTAGGTACTAAATGTACCCAAAAGAGGAAGAAGAAGACTGTACCTGTAACATAAAAGCATAATAGTCACGACATGATACATTACGTGTTGATCTGCGTTCTTCATCAAACGTCCAACCATAAAGTCCTTGAGGAAGTAGCATTGGATATTGAAGGGGATCGTAATATTCGCTCATATCTTGTACATTTATTAGATCACCAGATTGTATTTGAACAATAAAATCACGACTACGAATCTCAGTCATATCATTTCCTCCAACTATAATTGCAGCTACTTGTGGAGCAGTGGGTACTGCGTACGTGGTTGTTCTCTTATTATTAAACGACACTAGTGTATATCTGCCATTGTAGATAATTGTCGAAACTGATGCACGAATGGATTTACATCATTGAGTATTTATCCAAACCTAGTGCCCAGACATCCTCGACAATAATACATATAGTTAGTAACAGACGAAAGCTTAACGTCTATTTAGTGTCCAATGTAGTTGTTGTAAATTGTATATAAACAACTTCGATTTCAAATCGTCACTATTATCAATTTGTTATCACTAACCTAAATATGTAAATTACTTTACAACACACTAAAACGATTGAACACCACTAATTACGAAAAAAACAAAGTAGTGATCTATATATCTATATATTAATTTGGCTAACTCTTCTAGTTTTTGAACTACTTATTTGTCAAAAGGAAACATTTTCATTGGTTGATTAAAAAAAATGTAACCGATGATGACATGGACTCGCCACGCGTACCTCAAGAAGCTCTAGAATTCCTCCGAAGTTTTTCATCGCTTATCATGGTACGTTTCACATTTTATCTCACTTACCACATTTATGGTGTTAATGTTTTATTTTGTTTTATCAATGTATTACTATTTATTTTTATAAGAAATTTTTTAGTTTTATTTTTTAAATTTTATGTAATAATTAGAGAATTTTTTGAATGAACGTTTATATTTATTTATATTTTTGAATTTATTTACAATTAATATACTACTAAAAACCTACTGTTTTATTTTATGAAAAAACGAATGTATATTAAATTTCGTATATTAGCATGTTCAATTATAAAAATACATATTTATAAATATTATATACATTTGTTTTTAATAGGTCTCAAAATAAGTAATAATTACTATCAAATTATTTACAATTACAAAAATATGTATATTCAATATAATATTTATGATAAACATACAATGAAAAACTAGCATAAAAGCTAAGTTAAAAAATATGCATTAATATTGTATTAGTAAATATTGATATCATTTTTATCACTAACTCATTATTAGTCACTAACTCTATTAACATGTATATATATATCGTCAAACTTTATAATTAAAAAATAATAACACACTCTCTTACATTTACAGTTGCAATATTAATTAATTTGCTTTTTACTTTTAAGCATTTTGATATTATTTCACTCATAATTATGGTATAATATATTTTTTTATAAAAGCTCATAATTGTTTATTATAGACAATTTAAGTTTTATAATAGTAAATATTTATTTTAATGCATATTCAATTAATAAATAATGTAATAATATTTACTATTAAGAATAAATTAAAATATAAAAACGAATAATTCATAAATTAAAGTTATTACTTACCGTGCAAAGTGCGTACTAGCACGATACCTAGGTATACAATAATATAGTTGTACATTAGCTTAACTTGAAAATTCGAAAGAAATATTAGAACGCAGTTTCACGTTTTTATTATTTTTAAATCAATGCTTATTTTTCTTAAAAGGAATTTTCATGGTAAATATAATAATAACTAGAAAAATGGAGTCATAAACGAGTTTCTTTCTTTCTTACTTACTTAAAATGAGAAAATAAATTAAAATATCATGCAGACCACACTTCGCTTAGGGTGTCAAAATCTAACTCAACCCATGGGTGACACGTGGGTGAGGTTTTTTGACCCATGGGTCATTTTGACACGACCCATGGATGACCCGTGAAAACATGAGTCAACTTTGAGCCAGAAGTCTTGAACTACGGGTCAACCCATGACCCGTCTCATTTATATATTTCAATATGTTTTTGGATTTATTGAAATGGTGAGTCGAACGGGTCAGACTGACTCGCGGAACATGGAGGTCGAACGAGTCAGTCTGACCCAACCCTTACCATTCCTGACGCGTCATTATGACCCGCGGGTTGACCCACCAACCCGCGGGTCAGGTTTGAGTTTGAAAAACTGACTCATACTATTACACGGGTCGTGTTTGTATCAAAGGGTTTCTGACACAACCCAAGATCAACACGACCCATGACCCGTTTTGACACACCTAACTTGGATGCATGTAAGGTACCAAATATTGGAGTTGATATGTCTGAATCATGCCGAAGCATTATTTTTTTGTCGAAAATACCGCTTTACTTGATGAAATAAAACGTCGTGACACATGATCACGGTTGTTCGGGATTACAATCATTAACTAGTAAACATAACAATGGTAGTGGTGGTCTTTCGACCCAATCGCTAAGACTCTCTCATTCTCGCTTGTTTGGCTATCCAATTCGCGCACTCGTTTGCGGTCCTTGATAAAGCTCGCCATTGTACTTGCTCAATTTGTGTAGCTAGTACTCTCATGTTTTCTATCGTGGTTGACAGCCTCCAATGCATCGCATCGCCCCCGATTTGTCGATAGACCGTTTGTGAATCCGTTTCGATGATGATATGTTGCCAACCCCGATCGATCGCTAAATGGACTCCTTCTTGTATTTCTCTTGCCTCCATGGTCTTAATGTCTCCAATCCATTCCCTTCGGTTCATACCGTTTACCACCTTGCCCTCGCTATCCTGTGCTACCATCCTAATGCCCGCTCTTCGTGTTTGGCTACACCACGATGCATCACAATTTATCTTGATGATGGTCCCCGTTGGTGCTCACCACAGCTCTCTTGGTCTGTTCGGTTGGTTCGGTCTGGCATGTGTTCGTGCTCCTTGTGCTCGGCTAGGGCTTGTTGGATTTTTGATATTACGACTCTTGGGTTCGGTTTGTGTGCCTCGAAAGATGCCTTACATCTTGTTTCCAAATATGCCAACATGTTAGAAGGGTTAGGGTCCACCTCGTCTCTCTCGTGTCACCCAGTTCGTCCCGCTGTGTCTCTAGCCATGTGACCAAGTCCATGGTTGAAGTTCGGTCCATATGCAGCCCTAGTATGCCGAACCAGACCGGTTCTGTCCATCAGCATTCTAGGATCATGTGTTCCCGTGTCTCCAAACCTCAGCATATCGGGTAAGACGGGTTTACATTCATTCTCCTTCTTTCCATGTTGGACGTCACCGCTATCGCATTGGTAGCAAGTCTCCAAATGAAGTTTTTTACCTTGGGGATCACCTTGGTTTTCCATATTTCCTTCCATAGGTTGTCTTGGGTATTTAATCGCCTTTGTTGTCCCCTCTCCTCTCGTAGCTTATGATAGACCGACCGGACTTGAGTTGAGCCATCCTTTGTGTGAGGCCATATGTATCGATCCCTCCCTCCTTCTTTTGGGATAGGTATGTTAAGTATATGTTCGGCGTCTTCACGGTTAATTATGTCTCTAACCATGGGTTCGTTCCATTGTTGCTCATGTGTGATCAAATGGCTCACCCTTAGCTCGTTTCCATGCTCCACGGTTTTTTCGGCACTCATACGCATTCCCTCCTTAGTGTATATCCATGGATCCTCAAAGACTCGTATTTCATCGCCCGAGCCAAGTAACCACATTCCCTCCTGTTTCATGATGTCCCGTCCATGTATTATACTACTTCATCCCCACGATGAGCGACCACCTTGTCTCGCCTCAAGGAAGCTAGACCATGGGTAATACATGCCCTTTAGTACCCGTGCGCATAATGTGTCCGGCTCTGCTATGACTCTGGTAACCATTTTCGTGAGTAGGGTTGAATTAAAGCTTTGGAGTTCTCGGAACCCCAATCCACCCGTCTCTTTGGATTTTGTAAGTACCTCCCATCTTCTCCAATGTGTTCGTTTCCCCCCTGAAGTTTATCCCCACCAGAAGTCCGCTATGAGTGCATCGATCTCCGCACACCATGTTTTTGGTAGGAGGAACACGCTCATGACGTACGTGGGGATCGTCGTGATGATCACTTTTATGAGTACCTCCTTTCCGGCTTGGTTCAGAGTCTTTGGTCTTCACCCCGCTAGTTTGTCCTTTATGTTTGTTTTGAGTTAACCTAGTGCCTCCTTCTTAGATCGTCCCCATATCGATGGTAGACCTAGGTACTTGCCCGAATCGCTTGTGCTTTGAATGTTAAGTACTGTCTCTACCTCTTTCCTGACTGCTCGGTTCGCCCTTTTGTTGAAGTATAGGGTCAACTTGTTTATATTGATCCTTTGTCCTGATGCACGACAGTATGACTCCAAAATGCTCCTTAATCTGTTCGCATTTGCGTTTTTTCCTTGTATGAAAAATAGGGAGTCATCTGCAAAGAACAGATGGTGCAGCTCCGGGCAATGTTTTCGCATCCTGATTCTCTGTAGTGTCCCTTCCCTTGCCGCCCCCTCTAGTCGTCTTGACAGTACATCCGCCAGTAGAATGAAGAGTTAAGGTGATAGGGGGTCACCTTGTCGTATCCCACGGGTCAGTTTGATGGTTTCGGTCCTGTCTCCATTCACCACTACATGGTACGTGGTTGTCGCTATGCACTCTCTTATCCACCTGATCCATTCTTCCATTTTAGTAAACTGAGCACAAGCTAGAAGAAGATGAAAATGAAGAGAAGGAAGCTTAGAGCTTAAGCAACTGAAGATAACTGAAATAACAGAATCTGAAAAACTGAAATCTTACTATTGAAATGAGTTAATCAAACCATTACAACTGAATCCTATTTATACTAATCAATCCTATTTATACTAATCAATCATAACTAAGCCTATACACAATTACAACATTCTTGAATCATCTATAAGCTTCTCAACATTTCTTAACCACTACGGCACTAATCTTGAAATCTTGAGTTGCAAGCTATACACTTATACATACATCCTAACATTCCCTTGAGAAGTTTCCTTTTCAAATCCAGTTTGAGAATCTGATACACAATCTGAATTCTTCCTTCTGAACACTGATTGAATTGACTCAATCAATCTTTTACTCCATCAATATAAACTGAACACATGCAATCACTTGACATACTCATACAACCAGATTCTCACATTATCGTTTCATACCTATGATATTCCCACTTGATTTATCATTTTTTCCCAAGACAAATCTCATCTATCACTACATATCTTTCTTATAGCAGACAAGCTTCTTATAACAACTACACAGAATTCTGCAATCAACAATCATCAATTACAAGATCACTGTCTCTGCAATATAAGATTTTTTTGATTGATTTCCAATTTACTGACAGAGAGGTTTCTACTTTCCTCTATCTTACCAATGGAGTTGGGAGGTTTTCATGTTCCCCCATCTTTACATCCTCAAACTCTCCTTAAAGTATCTTCAACGTTTTCTTTAAGAAGAGTTATTTTTGGATTCAAACTCCACCCTATGTCAGTATCAGCATATTAGATAACATCTTCTTATCAGTTGTTTTTTTTACTCATCATCCTTGATTATCCTCCTTGCTTTTTATATAGAGATAATTCAACAAGTAATTGAGAACATCAAAGCAGAAATCCATATAGAAAGATATACAGAAGACATGAACAGCTATCAGCAGAAACCATAATGAGAGATGAGATTGAAACTTAAAAAAAAAAACAAAAAAAAAACAGGATAGAATATCACAGCATATGACTCAACTCAGCAAATATCTGAATACAAGTAATATCAAGTGATTACGATGAGCAGATCATATAGAGCAGAAAAAGAAAAACTATTTCAATACAACCAGCCATTACACACAGGCAAGAACTCATGATGATACCAGATAAACAAATGAATAGAAACACAGAAAACATTTCTCAAGACAATATTAGGAGAACAAAAAAAACTCATAACCCAACTCATCCCAACTCAGACATGAATAGAAAACACCTATATATAGAACATCTGACTTACTCAACATCTGAAGTCATGTCTTGAACATTTTCATTCTCAGTGATAAGCTTTGGATCATAGGCAGAAGAAGTTAGCTCTTTAAATGACATAACTCCTAGTTTCTTTCTGAATGGGAGAAATTGTTTTGTAGTAATTGGCTTTGTTAAAATGTTTGCAAGTTGATCTGATCCAGGCACAAAATTCACCATAACTTGTCCAGTTTGAACCTTTTCCCTAGCGAAGCACATATCAAGCTCAACATGTTTCATCTTTGAGTGATGAATGGGGTTCTCTGTCAATGCCACGGCTCCTGTATTGTCACTCCAAATAACAGGAACTGAAGTTAGTTTAATGTCAAGCTCAGATAGAAGAGATCTTACCAACATAACTTCACAAACAGCATTTGCAATTGCCCTATACTCTGCTTCAGCTGACGATCTGGAAATAACTGGTTGCTTCTTAGAACTCCATACAATGGGGTTACCAATTAAGAGCAGATAGTAACCAGAAACTGACTTGCGATCAGCTAGATCACTTTCCCAATCCGCATCATCATAGGAAACTAGCACCACATCAAATGTAACTACATGATTAGCACGAAAAAGCAGACCGTGATCTATCATTCCCTTAAGATATCTCAGAATACGAACAACAGCCTTCCAGTGACAAATGGAAGGATGTTGCATATACTGACTCATCTTATTAACAACAAAGTGTATATCAGGTCTGGTAACACAAACATGCTGTAAAGCACTTATGATACTTCTATATAAATGTTCATCTGCAGGGGGAGAATCACCTTGAAGTTCACTTATCTTTGTAAGAAAGTTACCAGACATTGGTATAGGTAACGGTGATGCATCCAACAAGCCAGTTCTTTGTAGTAGTTCAGTGATGTACTTCGTTTGTCCCAGAATTAAACTATCCTCGGCAACCTGCACATCCATTCCTAGAAAATAGTTAAGTGAACCAAGATCTTTCAGTTTGAATTCACTATTAATAGCGGAAATAACAAGTTCAACAGCAGCTAAATCACTACCTGTAATAACTATATCATCAACATATACTAAAAGGAAAACCATACCTGCATCAGTCTTCTTAATAAAGATACAATTATCAGCTAAAGATACAGAAAATTGTAGAGATTGAACCATAAAACCTTTGAGACGCTCAAACCAAGCTCGAGGAGCTTGATTGAGTCCATAGAGAGCCTTATTTAATTTGCACACAAGAACATTACCTTGGTCATCAGTCTTCTTAAAACCAGGTGGTTGATTCATATAAACATTCTCAAGTAACTCACCATGTAAAAAAGCATTGTTCACATCAACTTGTTGAAGCTGCCATTTGTGTGTTAGTGCAAGAGTTAAAATGATGCTAACAGTAGGAGCTTTTACCACTGGGTTGAACGTATCCTGAAATTCGAATCCTGCTTTTTGAGAAAATCCCTTGGCAACCAGACGAGCCTTGTACCTCGTAATCGAGCCATCCGCATTTTTCTTGATCTTAAAAAGCCACTTGCAGCCTATTGGAATTCTACCACCAGGTAACTTGACAAGAGACCATGTATTGTTCATATCCAAAGCGTGAAGTTCATCCTTAATGGCAGTGGCCCATTCTGAATATTGCATTGCAGTATGAACATCATCTAGAGTAGTTTTAGTGTAGTCTGTAGAAGTCACCAACAAGGTTGTTAAGGCATTTAAATTCTTTGATTTGGACCTAGTCAGCATAGAATGAGTATTATGTCTAGATTTATTATGAACATGATCAAAAGATGAAGCTGCCACAGCATCATCAGAAGAAGCTGTCACAACTGGTTCTGTAGGAGACAGAGATGCAGTCTGAGTGTTCCTAATCGGAACAAGGATAGAATCAGAAAGACCATACCGAATAACATCTAGCTCATTCTCTCTGTTTTCTTCAGCAGAAGTGACAACATTGTCAGAAGGAAAGGATGCCACCTGAATGTTAACCTGATCTTCTTGTGAAGATTTTGTGTTAACTGGTGGGGGCTCATCAGGAGAAGTGGTATCATATCTTGTGTGAGTGTTGGATGGCTGCACCATAGGATGAACTTGATATGAAACATGAAATTTATCGATAACATCATCAACAGTATCACATATTGAAGAATTGAAAGGAAGAAAGAAAGGTAGTGATATAGTTGTATTTTAACTGCTCCTGACTGCATGAATGAACCTGTTTTCACTGAAAAGGGAAAAATAGATTCATTAAACTTGACATGTCTCGAGATATACACTTTACCTGCGGCATCCATACACATATAACCATGCTAATTTGCACAATACCATATAAACACACACGGTGTGGATATGTATTCTAATTTGTGTTTGTTAAAGGGTTTGATAAACAGATAGCACAAGCATCCAAAAACTCGTAAGAACTCATAATCAGGAGATTTACATAAGAGTTTCTCATGAGGTGATACACTACGCAACACCTTAGAAGGTAATCTGTTAATAAAAAACACAGAAGTGAAAAACGCATCAGTCCAGTACTGCATAGGTAAAGAGGCTTGATTAAGCAATGTCAGTCTCATCTCAACAATGTGTTTGTGTTTTCGTTCGACTATGCCATTTCTTTCAGACGTGTATGGGCATGTGAGACGATGCCTAATGCCAAGCTGAATAAGCATAGGTGACAAGGCTTTGAACTCTCCACCACCATAAGTCTGAATAGACTTGACTGTGAAACCCAGCTGTGTTTCCACAACTTTCTTAAATTGAGGAAAGATAACAGACACATCATTCTTGTTTTTCAGAAAATAAATCCAGGTATATCTTGAGAAAACATCAACAATACTAAGATAGTACATGTTTCCATTAGAGAAAACCGGGGCAGGTCCCCACAAGTCCATCTCATGTAGTTCAAGTGGAAAATGGTACTCTGTCTGAGAAGCATTGAAAGGCATTTTGCATCTCTTCCCAATGGCACAAGCGTTGCACATAGGAATCTGAGAAGAAATGTGCAAATTGGATTGTTTAATAACTATGGACAAAATGTTTTGAGATGGATGGCCCAGTCGTTGATGAAGAGTTATAAGAGAAAGTTTATGTTGAACAACATTGCATACAACATTTTTATTAACACTGAACTCATTATTATCAATACAAGAAGTGACAAAACAAACATTGTTCTTATTAGTACTGACTTGCAACAAAGATTTATCAAAGTCACTGAAATCTAATTTGTATAATCCTGCACTTTCCGATCCTCGGAGCAGCACCTGATGACTTTGGGAATCTCTCACCACACAGTGAGTAACATGAAACTCAAAGTACACTTTGTTATCCTTGGTAAACTGCGAAATAGACACCAAGTTCTTAGTAATTTGAGGAATGTGTAGCAAATTATGTAAAATCAGTGGTTTTGAAGTTGTATTTATAACCGAAGTACCAATGCTTGTAATGTCTAAGTAATGTCCGTTGGCAACCTGAACCTTACCAGATCCAAAGTAGGATTGGGCACCAGCTGGAGCTCCATGAGAAAAGTGATTTGTGGCACCGGAATCTGGATACCAGGCCTTGTCCATTGTACTAGAGCCACTGACAGATGACGTGGTTAGATGAACCTGGTACGAATTGTCCAATGTAGGAGAAGGATTAGCAGGTTGCATCGGTGCTGAAGGAAAGCTGGAGTTGAAAGGCAGTGAAGAACAGGAGGAGTTGTTATTTGACATAGGCAGGTGTTGTATGTTATTGTTTGGAAAGTTAAACGAAGGCATGAATGAATAAGATGGATGTAAAGTTGGATAAAAGGCAGGAGAAGGAGGAATGCACATATTGATCAAGGTAGTGGGGTATGAAGATCCATAGGACTGAAATGGATTAACAGAGTTCAATGAGGGACCAGAAATAACAGATTGAGGTACTGAGTTAAATGATGGAGAGATTGCTTGGATATAAGTTGGTGAGGGAGCTAGTTTAGAGACAGAAAAGTTGGCATATGACATGGAGTCATCATCATTCCACTGAACAGTTGACAGATTCGCACTGAAGTTGTCATTAGGTTGCGCAGTTACTCCTTGAAAGTTTGTGTTGAATCTCTGAAAGCATATGTTAACTAGGTGGCCAAACTTCCCACAGAGCTGACATTGCAGCTTGTTGTTCCCATAGCCTCGTCCTCTGCCTCTTCCTCGACCATAGGCAGCATTTGGTTGATACTCATATGCATTTGTCTTCTGAATAGTCTGTCATGTGTCAACTGTATTGGCTTGAGTAGGTTCTTCTACAGACTTGATGATCTGCTATGTGCTTTTGACAGCAACATTCACAGTAGCAAGAGAAGTATCAAACATCAATTCTCTCTGTTTGGCCTCAGCATCCAACAACACATACGAGATAGAAGACAATTCATACGGGTTCCGACTCGCATGGATCACTGCAATCACACTATCATATTGGCCTTTTACACCGTTTAAGATTATAGAGATCTGCTGCATTTCTTCAATAAGGTGGCCACAGCTTGCCAAACTATCACAGGTGAGTTGAATCTTAGTTAAGTAATCTCTCATTGACTGATTTAGCAATTTTCTGACCTTCAACCTATCATAAAGACTCATGATGCGTGTGGTTGATGAAGATTAGAAATTCTGATGAAGTTTGTTCCATATAGAGGTCATTGTTACACATCCTACAAGGCCTTTACTAATAGGCGAAGCAATTGACGCAAGCAACCAGGAAGCAAGTGATGAATCTTGTTGATAATACTTAGAAAAATCAGGATTCGGTACCTTGATTCCGTCGTCATCATCAATTAGTCGAGGTATTTGCATAGTTCCAAACAAGTAGCCTTCGAGATTGAGTCCTCGGACTGCTAATAGAACTTGATGCTTCCATGCTTGAAAATTGTCTTCACCGGTCAATTGGCAAATTCTCTTGTTGAAGAATGTTGGAATGTCTTCATCCATGGCTGACGAAGTTTGCAGAGCACGCAGATAAGAAACAGAGTGTCGCGATAGAGAAAACTCACCAGATTTCTTTGAGCAACGAAGCGGCAATGATTCAGAATGGCTCTGATACCATTTTAGTAAACTGAGCACAAACTAGAAGAAGATGAAGAGAAAGAAGCTTAGAGCTTAAGCAACTGAAGATAACAGAAATAACAGAATCTGAAAAACTGAAATCTTACTATTGAAATGAGTTAATCAAACCATTACAACTGAATCATATTTATACTAATCAATCAGAACTAAGCCTATACACAATTACAACATTCTTGAATCATCTATACGCTTCTCAACATTTCTTAACCACTACGGCACTAATCTTGAAACCTTGAGTAGCAAGCTATACACTTATACATACATCCTAACATTCCGCAAAGCCTATCTTCCTCAGTGTGTCAAGGAGAAAGTCCCACTCCACTGTGTCGTATGCCTTTTGCATGTCGATATTTAGTGCACATTCCGTCATGTTCTCAATGTTGCTCATGTGGAGATGGTGGAAAACTTCATGTGCCACCATGATGTTATCATGTATGTGTCTCCCTAAAACAAAGGCACTCTGAAATGGGGTGATAAGATCTGCTAGGTATCGCTTTAGCCGGTTAACCAACACTTTGGAGATGATTTTATACAGGAAGTTACAGCAGCTTATAGGTCTAAAATCCGTTGGTTGCATAGGGTTCGACACTTTGGGTATCAGGACAATATCAGTGTTGTTTAGGAGATTACTTGTTCTAAAGAAAGCCTTGATCACAGTGATGATGTCCGCTCCCACGATAGTCCAGTTCCTTTGATAAAACAGCCCCGGGAAACCGTCTGATCCAGATGCGCGTGATCCTCCTAACTCGTAAGTGGCCGTTTGTATTTCTACGTCTGTCACCTCCTGAGTTAAGCTATGGTTCATCTCGGTCGTGATCTGATGAGGTATCCACTGAAGGAAATCCTCCCCCGGTTCCGTTTCCTCTGATGTGAACATTTCCCCGAAATATCCCTGTAGTTCATTTGCTATCATCCTCTCCTGTGTAATCCACTCTCAATTCATTCCTCCTTAGGCGACATATCTCATTCCTCCTTCTCCTTGCTATGGTTGTTTGGTGGAAAAACGTTGTGTTTCGGTCCCCTTGTTTTAGCCACTTCACTCGTGACCTTTATCGCCAGTATGTTTCCTCTGTCGTCCACAACCCTTTGATTTTCTTCTTTAGTCTCCTCTCCTCTTCAACTGCGTCTTGGTCCATTGGACTCTGCATGTGCCTTCAGAGCTCATCCTTGGTGTTTGCAATTTCCTTCATGTTATTTCCAAACTGGGTTCGACTCCATGTCACGAGCTTCCTACGGCATATTCGTAGTTTAGCTTGGACTCCATGCAGCTCTCGGCGTGAGGTTGGAGCCTCCCACACCTTTCGAATCACCTCCTTACATGTCAGGTTTTCGAGCCACACCTTTCGAACTTGAACCAGCGTGGTTGCCTCTTTATCAGCCGCTCGTACTGAACCATTAATGGGGTGTGGTCCGATCCAATTGCTAGTTCGTTTATGCATTGTCCTTGTTGATATTTTGCTTCCCACTCCGCGTTAATAAGCACCCGGTCTAACCGTTCACTTACTATATGTATTCCGCTCTGATTATTGCACCACGTAAATGGGTTACTGTTTGCTCCTACATCCTCCATGTTCAAATCATCGATCAGTTTTTTGAACTCATTCATGTGTCTTGTCGACTTCCTTCTCCCACCCTCCTTCTCGTGATGGAGACATATCGTATTAAAATGTCCCAAAACCATCCATGAGCCCCTTCGGCCCCTCCCTAACGATATCAATAGATCCCAGTTTTGAGACCGTTCATTTGCGCTCGTACTCGCATATACCCACGTTAAATGCATAGTGTCCCCGTATTCCTTAGCTTGACCTCACAATCAATGCAGTTCCGGTCTGCATACGTGATTTTTGCCTTTGTTTTCGCCGTCCACCATAGTGCTAGCCCTCCTGACACTCCGTTCGGGCTAACATAATAGCTTCCTTCCATTGTCATCCTTACTCGTATTCTCTCGCAATAGGTATCCACGTTCTTCGTCTCCATTAAAAATATGATGTTCGGGCGATATCTTTTGTTGAGGTCTTGGAGGTGTTGAATTGTCAGGGCAGACCCCAAACCCTGACAATTCCATGACATTGTGCTCATTGATCCCGTGTGGCTGTTCTGGGACAGCCACCATAACCCTTTATCGTCTCATGTGATTCCTCCTTGTAACTCCCCCCTCTCGACTTGTTTCGGCTTTCCTTCTCCATCTTTGGGGTGTCCTACTAACTCTCTTTTTCGGGCTTTTTTTTTCCTTGGTGCTCTTTTCTCGCCCGCTCCCCCTTCATCTTTATTTCCTCCAGACTTTTCATTCGATTTGGTCTCAGTTGGTCCTCCACCTTAATTTTCAGTGTCATCTTGTTTAGATACGGGCTAAGGCCGGTTGGTTGGTTCTAGTTTTGTGGATTTGGTGATGTAGGTGTGCTATCTAGTGGGTTCTCGACTTTGTAGTTGTAGATGGGTGTGTTAACTTCGTTTGTGGTTTGTTTTGTAGGGTAGTCGGGTAAGTATGTGATTGTGGGTTGGGTTGGGTTAGGTAGGTTGGTGGCTCAGTTTGTGTAGGTTTGATGGGTGGTGGGCTCGACAGCATTTTTGTTGCCACGGTTGGGTTCTGTGGGTTCGGCTGGGGTTGAGATATTGTGTGTGGACTGGTTCGGCTGAGGTTGATCTAGTTGGTTTCAACTCGGTGTTTATTTCTCCTTATCCATGTTGGTTGGCTCGGCTTGGTTAGTGGGTAGGGGCGTGGGTACATTGATCGGTTTAGGGTGTAGGGTTGTGTTTCTGGAGGGTTGGTATGTATTGTGAGAGCCATGACATGGTCCATTTCGGTGTCTTGGTCTGCCCCTGGTTCTACTCATCCTCCCCCTCCCCCCCCCCCCCCCCCCCCCCCCCCCCGCCTTGGTCACCTTTCAATTGGTCCCCTTCCGTATCCATTGTGTCCGCCTGTTCCTTCTCTTTGGGGTCCCCTTTGCTCGTCACCCGCCCTCATAACCACTCTAAAAATTCTGCTTTGTGCTCTTTTCTTTACTCGCTTTCCTTGCCTCGGCCATGATATCGAACTATGACCTCCTCGTGGTCGGTTTTGGGCTTGATTCTTCTCTACCTTTCTCATCTACATGATGAGGAACTGTGGTGGGTTTTGGTCTAACCCCTATCAACCACGGGTCGTATGTGGGTTGCGTTGGATCATGTTCCGCCATTTGTACCACCCCTTTGCACGATTGGGTCGTATGGCCTAGCAAGCCACATCCATAACAATAATCAGATAATCTTTCATACTTTATGGTTTCCCATCGTTCTCCCCCTTGGGAGCTTGTCCACCAAAAACCCATCATTAGTGGTTCGTCCCCATTGATCACTACCCTTAGCCTCATATAACTTCTAGTCACCCTTCCCGCAATATGTTCTATCTCAAGACAGGTCTCTATCATCTTTCCAATTGTACAGGCATTCTCATTGTTAAACTTATCCAGCCCTAAGTCGTGAATTTGAATCCACATGGTTATCTTAGTGAAGTCCACATCTTTCACACTTATGCTCAGTTCCCATCGCTTTATGTTCATTATATGCCTGTTAATCGCCCATGGTGACAAATTCAAAATCTGTTTCGCATCTTCATCTCGGTCGAAATCGAACAGCATGATTCCTGGATCGGCCTCTGTGATCTCGACCGATCCAAACTATGACCATGTCGAACATAGTATATTATGTACCACTGAAATCTTGATTGTTTCTGTGAAATCAATTTGCCCACATACCAATTTTCCTTCTGCCGCTGCTGGTTGGAGCCTAGATCGATCGTCGGTCGCTTGGTGCCATTTGTGTCACCGGAATTGGACTTCATCATGTGAGTCGGCTCCTCACTGCAGCTGGCAGCTGCTACATAAAACAGGGCACAAGAAGAAACGGAGATAATGGTTGCAATTGGTTAGGGTTCACTCAAGTAAAGGAAGAAAAGCGAAACCAGGCCGAAGCTTTTGCTGGAGTTTGCTGCGGTTGTGGATGCTGCCGAAAGAAAAGCTACGTTGTTCTTCTGCATGGAGATGTCTCCATCGTTCTACAGTTCGGCTTCTTCTCTCCCTTGCTGCGATTGGTTGTGCTTGTTCCCTTCCTTCCGTCCACTTGTGAAATTTGAATTGGCTGGTTTGTTTGATTGCAATAAATGCCAGGGGAATCTTCCAATTTCTGGAGTGAAGTTGATTCTGTCACGGGCTGAAAAACCTAACAATTTGGGGGGTTTGCATCTTTGGACAGAGAAGCAAATGGACTTCACACGCCACTGAATATCACAATCCAAGTAATACCTAGGTATATAGTGGTTTTATCCATCCCTAGCATGACGATTCAATAGAGATGCAAATGAATAAATAATACACATAGTACTTATCATATATATAATGTATATAGTTTTCTTTGTCCTTTTTGCTCTACGCTACACACCGAAATCATCTCATTCTGTCTTCATCCGCAAGTCTCTAATAATATAGTGTACACTTTGCAAAAGATTGCCTCAAATCCGAAGGTGTGGAAAGTAAAGATCAACTTCAGCCCATATATATATATGGGAAAAGTCTAAAAAACAGACATGATGTTTGACAAAAATGGTTTTTGGTGCCACATGTTTTTTGACGATGGTTTTAGGTATAACATGTTTCAAATTGATGGTAATTGGACCTTCCGTCCACCTGTCGTTTGATTGTCCCGTTAAGTATTCACGTGTATATCACGTGATATTCAATTTTCCTTATTTTTTTTTAAACATCAAATAATAAAAGACAATAATACACTTTTCCCACCGTTTCCTAAGTTTCCTTACCCTTTTGGAGCAACAATCGGCCTCATGTCCCTGACTGCAAAATGAGCAAGAGCATGGTATGTAGAGAAGGTCTCCACAACCATTGGCTTGGTCGGAATCATCTTAACCATACCAGCATCTCCATTCTTCAAAAATTTGGGCTCCCTACTAGACCGTCGGTCAATCTTGGTCAAAATCTCAGCAAACTTGACAGCAACGTGAGAGGTGTGGTAGTCACGAACTGGAGCATATTCATTGTCAATCTATCCAGGATGATTCATAATGGGGATTGACTTGTCAGTTACTATTCGAGTTTAATATTGTTGAGACAATATTCACATCAACACACTAATTAGAAACTAGCAAATATTTGTATCTACTATCACCATGATCTCCAGAGCAACAAAACAAAGAGAATATGCTATGTCACATACTTCCTATAGCTAGCCAGCTATTAACAGCTCCACAAACATTTTATGGGTTACATATCAATAGCTAGTTGAACTTGTCCATGATGAACTTGTTGCTAGCTGTACTGATTTTGTGACTTTTCACAAGCTGAATTATTATTGAAGTGCTTAGCAAAAAATAAGTACATAATATTGAAGTGCAACTCACTAGCTTAACCTTGCATGGAAATTGTATGCGTGAGGCCTTGACTGAACGAAACTGTGTGCACTTGTGAATTTTACATCTAAGACTTAATAGAAAATGTGAGAGCAAATTGCAGTAGTGTATTAGTTTAGTTAGCAACATGTCAGAAGAGAAAAGTGCAGCTAGCAATCACCACATTGGCTACAAGTTCAACTAGAAATTTGGTATGTAACCTAAAATTTATCAGTCAAAAATAAATTAAAAAAATAAATAAACTTTGTTCTAAACAACTGAACTGGCACCTTGAGTTACTTTTTAACGTACATAGTATGAAGTTAGCAGAAATTCTCAAACTTGAGATATAGGGAACAAAAAAAGCTTAACTAACTAAACAAGCACACATTCATACCTCAATCTGTTGTTGAAGTAGCTTTCTCTGAGTCTCCAACTGTGATACATCCACAATTGTCTGTTCAGATGCCATACTGGCAGCGAAGGGAACAAAAGCATACTAGATAGTAGGAGAAGCACAAGCCAAATCACCAACGGATTATGTATTTGAATTCAGCGAAACCGAGGAGAAAAGCAGTTATCGTGGCACCCATTACAAGCCACTTCGTGAACATCACAATAAGCCCCAAAATTACGAACATAAGCATCACTATGAATAGCAAGGATAACCGATCGGGACTCCGAGCGACAGCCTCCAAACCGGCTACATCTAGAATTCTTTCTTCCTCAACTTGTTCTTCTGCGGAGGTGTGGCTCCAATTTAGTGAAGCACGATCGACCTCCTCATCCACCGAGGCTTGCCTCGTAAGGACCTCCTAATCAAGGAAACCATGGAGGAAGAGAGGTGGGGAGTTTGAGGAAGGAGAAGAGAAGGGTGAGTGAGAAAGAGTCGGAGACGTACAGGAAAAGGTTGTTGAAGATGAAGAGAAGCTCAAGCATCCTCCGTGCAGAAGACAAGGGCAGAAAAGGAAATATTTGAGCACGTGACAGCACGTGAGTACATAACGTTTAATTGGGACGGAAATTAAACGGAGGGACCAAAAATAATTATTTCTAAACATGTTGTACCAATTACAATCTGTTGGGTTGGAAAACCATTTTTGTCAAACATCATGTCCGTATTTTAGACTTTTACCTATATATATATATATATATATCCAAGTCCTCTTTCATTAGGCTAGAAAATGTTTAATGAATTATTTTATTTTTTAAGACATTCAGCTGACGCATATATTTATTATATCTTAAAACATGAATGATATAAATATCTTCTCATACCGTGAGTTGAACAAACTAATGATTTTAAGATTTTCATTTCTGACCTAATGGAGTGTTTCTTTCACGAAATTCGGAAAAAAAAATACGAAATAAGCAATAGGAGATAAAAATATATATGAAATTATTTATTTGGTGGAATGAAATAAAATAAGAAATTTTTTATTTTTTTTGGTAGAATTGTGTATAAAAATTCAGGTCGACACTGACCCGCATAGAAGAAATTGTTCTTGGACTGGGATGCTCGATTTCAATTGTTCGTTGTCTCATCTTGGGCCTTGGTTGTATGGCTGATGAATGATTGGATGATGTTCAATTGTTTAATTGTACTATGGAGTATGGAAGCTACTGATCAATGAGGTAGTCACCAGATTCAGATTGTGTTTACATAGTTACATTATTATACTCATATATAAAATAATAATAATAATAATAATAATAAATCAAGTATATAAAGTATAAACACCATCACATGATCGATACAAACAATCATGTGATCGATACAAACGCAACCATTAAGCTATCATTTGCGAGTCAAATTATGCACAAATTGTCATATTACAAATTCCAACAAAAACATCCAAATTCTCAATTCCAACAAAGACATCCAAAACCAAAAGAAAATCAATTGTACACTTCCACCAAACTATTTCTTGAAGATAGATCATTGTGACTCTTCCTCATTCGGGATCACAATAAAATCGTCAATCTCTTGCTCCAAATTTGTTTCATCCTCTTCTATGCAAACATATATTTGTCATATATATAATCATAAAAGAGTAAGAAAGTAAAATTTAAAAAGATTATAGATATTACCTCGTCTCCAATCCAATCTCTAGTGCATATAATAGTTTCCGCAGTTTCAGGCTTGAGCGAGCTCCTGTATTGATCAAGAGCACGGCCACTAATACTAAATGTTTATTCAGAAGCAACTGTCGTAATACTGATGCCAAAAATATCACATGTCATATCAGAAAGAATATGAAATCGAGTCGATTCCCCATGCCAATAACTGATACTTCTCAAAAATTTCCAGCATTGACACTGTCATGTTTTTTAGATACTCATCATGACTATCACCTTTCTCCAACAATGACAAATATGCAAGAAACACCTTGGGGAAGTACAAATTTGCAGTTGGATATTTTGTTCCAAAAAAGATGCAAGTCAAATCATAAAATGTCTCTAAGAATTCAGTCATAGCTTCAACCATTTCCCCCTCAACCGAATAAGGGAAACTACTATATTTGAATTCAGCGAAACCGAGGAGAAAAGCAGTTATCGTGGCACCCATTACAAGCCACTTCGTGAACATCACAATAAGCCCCAAAATTACGAACATAAGCATCACTATGAATAGCAAGGATAACCGATCGGGACTCCGAGCGACAGCCTCCAAACCGGCTACATCTAGAATTCTTTCTTCCTCAACTTGTTCTTCTGCGGAGGTGTGGCTCCAATTTAGTGAAGCACGATCGACCTCCTCATCCACCGAGGCTTGCCTCGTAAGGACCTCCTAATCAAGGAAACCATGGAGGAAGAGAGGTGGGGAGTTTGAGGAAGGAGAAGAGAAGGGTGAGTGAGAAAGAGTCGGAGACGTACAGGAAAAGGTTGTTGAAGATGAAGAGAAGCTCAAGCATCCTCCGTGCAGAAGACAAGGGCAGAAAAGGAAATATTTGAGCACGTGACAGCACGTGAGTACATAACGTTTAATTGGGACGGAAATTAAACGGAGGGACCAAAAATAATTATTTCTAAACATGTTGTACCAATTACAATCTGTTGGGTTGGAAAACCATTTTTGTCAAACATCATGTCCGTATTTTAGACTTTTACCTATATATATATATATATATATCCAAGTCCTCTTTCATTAGGCTAGAAAATGTTTAATGAATTATTTTATTTTTTAAGACATTCAGCTGACGCATATATTTATTATATCTTAAAACATGAATGATATAAATATCTTCTCATACCGTGAGTTGAACAAACTAATGATTTTAAGATTTTCATTTCTGACCTAATGGAGTGTTTCTTTCACGAAATTCGGAAAAAAAAATACGAAATAAGCAATAGGAGATAAAAATATATATGAAATTATTTATTTGGTGGAATGAAATAAAATAAGAAATTTTTTATTTTTTTTGGTAGAATTGTGTATAAAAATTCAGGTCGACACTGACCCGCATAGAAGAAATTGTTCTTGGACTGGGATGCTCGATTTCAATTGTTCGTTGTCTCATCTTGGGCCTTGGTTGTATGGCTGATGAATGATTGGATGATGTTCAATTGTTTAATTGTACTATGGAGTATGGAAGCTACTGATCAATGAGGTAGTCACCAGATTCAGATTGTGTTTACATAGTTACATTATTATACTCATATATAAAATAATAATAATAATAATAATAATAAATCAAGTATATAAAGTATAAACACCATCACATGATCGATACAAACAATCATGTGATCGATACAAACGCAACCATTAAGCTATCATTTGCGAGTCAAATTATGCACAAATTGTCATATTACAAATTCCAACAAAAACATCCAAATTCTCAATTCCAACAAAGACATCCAAAACCAAAAGAAAATCAATTGTACACTTCCACCAAACTATTTCTTGAAGATAGATCATTGTGACTCTTCCTCATTCGGGATCACAATAAAATCGTCAATCTCTTGCTCCAAATTTGTTTCATCCTCTTCTATGCAAACATATATTTGTCATATATATAATCATAAAAGAGTAAGAAAGTAAAATTTAAAAAGATTATAGATATTACCTCGTCTCCAATCCAATCTCTAGTGCATATAATAGTTTCCGCAGTTTCAGGCTTGAGCGAGCTCCTGTATTGATCAAGAGCACGGCCACTAATACTAAATGTTTATTCAGAAGCAACTGTCGTAATACTGATGCCAAAAATATCACATGTCATATCAGAAAGAATATGAAATCGAGTCGATTCCCCATGCCAATAACTGATACTTCTCAAAAATTTCCAGCATTGACACTGTCATGTTTTTTAGATACTCATCATGACTATCACCTTTCTCCAACAATGACAAATATGCAAGAAACACCTTGGGGAAGTACAAATTTGCAGTTGGATATTTTGTTCCAAAAAAGATGCAAGTCAAATCATAAAATGTCTCTAAGAATTCAGTCATAGCTTCAACCATTTCCCCCTCAACCGAATAAGGGAAACTACTATATTTGAATTCAGCGAAACCGAGGAGAAAAGCAGTTATCGTGGCACCCATTACAAGCCACTTCGTGAACATCACAATAAGCCCCAAAATTACGAACATAAGCATCACTATGAATAGCAAGGATAACCGATCGGGACTCCGAGCGACAGCCTCCAAACCGGCTACATCTAGAATTCTTTCTTCCTCAACTTGTTCTTCTGCGGAGGTGTGGCTCCAATTTAGTGAAGCACGATCGACCTCCTCATCCACCGAGGCTTGCCTCGTAAGGACCTCCTAATCAAGGAAACCATGGAGGAAGAGAGGTGGGGAGTTTGAGGAAGGAGAAGAGAAGGGTGAGTGAGAAAGAGTCGGAGACGTACAGGAAAAGGTTGTTGAAGATGAAGAGAAGCTCAAGCATCCTCCGTGCAGAAGACAAGGGCAGAAAAGGAAATATTTGAGCACGTGACAGCACGTGAGTACATAACGTTTAATTGGGACGGAAATTAAACGGAGGGACCAAAAATAATTATTTCTAAACATGTTGTACCAATTACAATCTGTTGGGTTGGAAAACCATTTTTGTCAAACATCATGTCCGTATTTTAGACTTTTACCTATATATATATATATATATATCCAAGTCCTCTTTCATTAGGCTAGAAAATGTTTAATGAATTATTTTATTTTTTAAGACATTCAGCTGACGCATATATTTATTATATCTTAAAACATGAATGATATAAATATCTTCTCATACCGTGAGTTGAACAAACTAATGATTTTAAGATTTTCATTTCTGACCTAATGGAGTGTTTCTTTCACGAAATTCGGAAAAAAAAATACGAAATAAGCAATAGGAGATAAAAATATATATGAAATTATTTATTTGGTGGAATGAAATAAAATAAGAAATTTTTTATTTTTTTTGGTAGAATTGTGTATAAAAATTCAGGTCGACACTGACCCGCATAGAAGAAATTGTTCTTGGACTGGGATGCTCGATTTCAATTGTTCGTTGTCTCATCTTGGGCCTTGGTTGTATGGCTGATGAATGATTGGATGATGTTCAATTGTTTAATTGTACTATGGAGTATGGAAGCTACTGATCAATGAGGTAGTCACCAGATTCAGATTGTGTTTACATAGTTACATTATTATACTCATATATAAAATAATAATAATAATAATAATAATAATAATAATAAATCAAGTATATAAAGTATAAACACCATCACATGATCGATACAAACAATCATGTGATCGATACAAACGCAACCATTAAGCTATCATTTGCGAGTCAAATTATGCACAAATTGTCATATTACAAATTCCAACAAAAACATCCAAATTCTCAATTCCAACAAAGACATCCAAAACCAAAAGAAAATCAATTGTACACTTCCACCAAACTATTTCTTGAAGATAGATCATTGTGACTCTTCCTCATTCGGGATCACAATAAAATCGTCAATCTCTTGCTCCAAATTTGTTTCATCCTCTTCTATGCAAACATATATTTGTCATATATATAATCATAAAAGAGTAAGAAAGTAAAATTTAAAAAGATTATAGATATTACCTCGTCTCCAATCCAATCTCTAGTGCATATAATAGTTTCCGCAGTTTCAGGCTTGAGCGAGCTCCTGTATTGATCAAGAGCACGGCCACTAATACTAAATGTTTATTCAGAAGCAACTGTCGTAATACTGATGCCAAAAATATCACATGTCATATCAGAAAGAATATGAAATCGAGTCGATTCCCCATGCCAATAACTGATACTTCTCAAAAATTTCCAGCATTGACACTGTCATGTTTTTTAGATACTCATCATGACTATCACCTTTCTCCAACAATGACAAATATGCAAGAAACACCTTGGGGAAGTACAAATTTGCAGTTGGATATTTTGTTCCAAAAAAGATGCAAGTCAAATCATAAAATGTCTCTAAGAATTCAGTCATAGCTTCAACCATTTCCCCCTCAACCGAATAAGGGAAACTACTATATTTGAATTCAGCGAAACCGAGGAGAAAAGCAGTTATCGTGGCACCCATTACAAGCCACTTCGTGAACATCACAATAAGCCCCAAAATTACGAACATAAGCATCACTATGAATAGCAAGGATAACCGATCGGGACTCCGAGCGACAGCCTCCAAACCGGCTACATCTAGAATTCTTTCTTCCTCAACTTGTTCTTCTGCGGAGGTGTGGCTCCAATTTAGTGAAGCACGATCGACCTCCTCATCCACCGAGGCTTGCCTCGTAAGGACCTCCTAATCAAGGAAACCATGGAGGAAGAGAGGTGGGGAGTTTGAGGAAGGAGAAGAGAAGGGTGAGTGAGAAAGAGTCGGAGACGTACAGGAAAAGGTTGTTGAAGATGAAGAGAAGCTCAAGCATCCTCCGTGCAGAAGACAAGGGCAGAAAAGGAAATATTTGAGCACGTGACAGCACGTGAGTACATAACGTTTAATTGGGACGGAAATTAAACGGAGGGACCAAAAATAATTATTTCTAAACATGTTGTACCAATTACAATCTGTTGGGTTGGAAAACCATTTTTGTCAAACATCATGTCCGTATTTTAGACTTTTACCTATATATATATATATATATATCCAAGTCCTCTTTCATTAGGCTAGAAAATGTTTAATGAATTATTTTATTTTTTAAGACATTCAGCTGACGCATATATTTATTATATCTTAAAACATGAATGATATAAATATCTTCTCATACCGTGAGTTGAACAAACTAATGATTTTAAGATTTTCATTTCTGACCTAATGGAGTGTTTCTTTCACGAAATTCGGAAAAAAAAATACGAAATAAGCAATAGGAGATAAAAATATATATGAAATTATTTATTTGGTGGAATGAAATAAAATAAGAAATTTTTTATTTTTTTTGGTAGAATTGTGTATAAAAATTCAGGTCGACACTGACCCGCATAGAAGAAATTGTTCTTGGACTGGGATGCTCGATTTCAATTGTTCGTTGTCTCATCTTGGGCCTTGGTTGTATGGCTGATGAATGATTGGATGATGTTCAATTGTTTAATTGTACTATGGAGTATGGAAGCTACTGATCAATGAGGTAGTCACCAGATTCAGATTGTGTTTACATAGTTACATTATTATACTCATATATAAAATAATAATAATAATAATAATAATAAATCAAGTATATAAAGTATAAACACCATCACATGATCGATACAAACAATCATGTGATCGATACAAACGCAACCATTAAGCTATCATTTGCGAGTCAAATTATGCACAAATTGTCATATTACAAATTCCAACAAAAACATCCAAATTCTCAATTCCAACAAAGACATCCAAAACCAAAAGAAAATCAATTGTACACTTCCACCAAACTATTTCTTGAAGATAGATCATTGTGACTCTTCCTCATTCGGGATCACAATAAAATCGTCAATCTCTTGCTCCAAATTTGTTTCATCCTCTTCTATGCAAACATATATTTGTCATATATATAATCATAAAAGAGTAAGAAAGTAAAATTTAAAAAGATTATAGATATTACCTCGTCTCCAATCCAATCTCTAGTGCATATAATAGTTTCCGCAGTTTCAGGCTTGAGCGAGCTCCTGTATTGATCAAGAGCACGGCCACTAATACTAAATGTTTATTCAGAAGCAACTGTCGTAATACTGATGCCAAAAATATCACATGTCATATCAGAAAGAATATGAAATCGAGTCGATTCCCCATGCCAATAACTGATACTTCTCAAAAATTTCCAGCATTGACACTGTCATGTTTTTTAGATACTCATCATGACTATCACCTTTCTCCAACAATGACAAATATGCAAGAAACACCTTGGGGAAGTACAAATTTGCAGTTGGATATTTTGTTCCAAAAAAGATGCAAGTCAAATCATAAAATGTCTCTAAGAATTCAGTCATAGCTTCAACCATTTCCCCCTCAACCGAATAAGGGAAACTACTATATTGGTCATCATTCAACTCTAATTGCCTTAATGCAGTACTGAAATAAATTGCATTCTTTAACATCAAAAAAGTAGCATTCCATCTTGTAGGAACATCTTGTCGCAAACCTTTATTAGCAGGCACGAAGTTGTGAAAGGTCCACGGGGCAATTTCCCCTGACTTTTAATAAATATATCCATAATATTTTTTAAAAAATAAAAATTTGGAAGTATGTGTAAAACTGGAAAAGCATAGAACAGAACACATAACTTTCACTAATCTAGAAAGTCAATATTCAGATTTTTTTTTAATCTACCTTATACATTTACACAATTTGAGAAATGCTAAATTCACAGAATACTCTATACCTATATATAAGAAGTTGCCTTTTGTCTTTCAGTATGGCATTCAAATTTACATTTTCTCAAGAAGTTGAAGAGAAATCAATTCTTCCACATTCCAGATCTAGAACTCCAAAATCGTCAAAATCAATATGAAAGGTACATTCTTTATCTCTTCAATTAAGTAGATATCAAATTTAGAAAGTGATAGAAATCAGATTTAAAAATAAAAAAAAGAGTAGATAATTACCTCTTCAATTAGATGAAGAACAGCCACAAGAAGAGTTGACTAGGTTGTAGCTCTGTGTATAGATGATTTCACAATTTGCTTTGTGTAGGAAGAGACGACTAGAAATATATATTACCTTTCTGTCACAATTTTCTTCCATGTGTGGATGTGCTGCTGTGATTTGTGCAAGTTTGTTCTTTCTTCCGTTTGTGGCTGCATATTAGATTTGTTTAAGTGGGTTGCAGGCTTGTATAATTTATTTTGGCTCCATAAAATGTTTAAGTGGTCTTGTAGAATTTATTTAGGCTTATAGAATTTGTTTAAGTGGGTTGTGGGTTGTTTAAAAGAATTACTTGTATAGTTGTACTTGTATGTAATTTAATGATATACTTTTTTAAAAAAATATATATTGCCCCCACTCATTATAAATTTTGTCTTCGTCCCTACTTCTTAGTATCAAGACACTTTTGATACACATTCATAAAACGTTGTTTTCCTAGATGGAGAACCTTTAACGTATTGGACACTAATAAAATATAAGTGCTTTCATGTTAACTAACTGATCCTTCAATGAAGCAATCCTTGTATTATTAGCATATGCATTATCCAAGGTAAAAGTACCAATCTTATTTGCAATGCCCCACTCATCAAGTAGATTTAATAACTTGATTGCAATAGCTTTACCAGTATGAGGCGGTGGCATTTCAGAAAATGACAATATGAACTTACACACATTCCACTCTTCATCAATAAAATGAGCAATCAAAGTAATATACCCATAAGTTACAATAGAAGTCCACATATCATATGTGAAATTGATTCGTCTAGAAGCCTTGCCTAGTAGGCTCTTAAATACATTTTTCTTGGCTTTAAATAGTTTAAGAATATGCCAACTTTCAATGTGTTTCTAGAAACCATGAATATCAGGCTTCAAATATAGAAAAATTGCATGCATATACTCAAACTCAGAGAACTAGAAATGGAATTCATGCATCGCAACAGTATAGGCAACCAATTCACGAAATTTATAAGGATGAAATGTAGTTGACATAGAAGTAACTGTCCAACATCCCGTGTTTCCTTTTTTAAGCAAACGTACATATGATGCAACATATAACTAGTACTAGTGCTAGGACTATAATCATATTTTTTTACCACAAGGTATGCATGTAGTCTCATTGCCAACATCATTTTTTTAAACTAGGTTCATACCTTTGATCTCTCCTTTCAAACTTTATCTTTCAAATCATTTGTCCTCAATTCTAAAACGGAGGCCTCTATAGGTTTAGAAGCCTCTATTTCCAAATCATTCATGTCATCATCAAGATTGATAGGCATAGATAGTATAGCATCTTCATCAATTGTCTGCAATAGTGAATATAGACTAATAAACATAAGTTGATATTATATATTCAGTATTAGTAAACATTAAACAGAAAATCAAACTTCATAAAACACATAAACATGCAAATTTATTACGATTAAAGAGGGTTTGACGAAGCTCTAAGATGACAGAAACCTAAGACAACATCAACTTCAGAAAACACATAAACACATAAACCAACCCTTCAAACAACATAAACACATAAAATTCATAAAACACATAAACCAGCCCATCAGGTCGAACCTCTAAGACGACAGTTTTATGTTATAGTATTCGTATTCGATCGTAATTAAGATCGATGCTCTAAGCCCGTCTAAGATCGAAGTTCATAACAGACTTTTGTTCAACTCCTACCATCTTCGATCGTATCTTTAATTTCTTTTTTATTGGTGTCGTGGACTTCAATGCTCCTCGCTTTCCCCTCGGTTCAAGATCGGACATGAATGTGACCTAAGATGGAGAATAATATAATTACAACTAAAATTAGAGAGATAAGAATGCAGAAAACCAACCAAAATCGAAGTAGTAGAAGAAGGAAATACCATATGCGACACGATTTCTCCAAAAGCACAGCAAGATCGAAGTTTTCTTCTTGGATGCGCGTAACTCTAGCAGAGAACCATGGAAGAAAGGAAATTCGTAAGTGAAAGGAAAGTTGTGGTTGTTTTACTTTACTTGAGTGGCTGAGTATTAGCTAGGGTATAATGGTATTAAAATTAAAGAAAATTCCCTTAGATTTTCATATTTAACATTTGGTCATTATTTCTTAAAATAATATGAATATAGTATATACATTATTAAATTGTACAATATACTAGCAAAACTAAATGTATTTATATGTAGTTTTCTTGTTATCGTGCTACCGTGTTATCGTGTTTTGAGACATAAACACTAACACGGCACGAAAAAACAATCGTGTTCGTGTTATCATACCATCAAATACAAATACGAACATGAAATTTTTCGTGCGTGCTCGTATCATGTTATCATTTCGTTACTGAAATTGTCAGCCATATCTAAGCCTATATATTGAAGACTTCTCCCTGTTTTCGAGTACCGAGTACAAGGATCGTTCTAGGAAATGTACTTCCCGAATTCTTGTGCCTCCAGGGCTGAAGGAATATTCAACGTTTTATTCCTTCTTGGCGATTACTCCAGGCAGTCTAGATTCTTGAGGGTTTACCTTTTGCTATTAGGCGATCATTACCTTTGAAAAGGATTTTCCCAAAAAGGGCCTATTTAGTGCGCTGGCGATCACTTTGTCTGTTTGATGGACTTTAGCATTTAATAATTGCACAGTCATCCAGAAGTCGAACAGTCATTTGAAGCACGCCTGTCATTTAATATTCTGTAACCCAAGGGTAGTCTGACAGCTTTCTGTACTGGCCGACCGTTTGTCTCCTCGAGGTGTCTCTTAGAATTCTGACATTGCTTCGATTTTTTCCAAAAAGGTGCAATTATTTTCTGCGTCGTTTCGATTCTGTCTGTGGCGGTTACTCCTTTTTTGTCTATATAAGGGACAGCAGTTCCCTTATTTTGTTTTTTACGTTTTCCTTCCTTAAGATTCTAGAGCATCCTCTGTTTTCCTATATCATTTTCTGCAACCTTCTCATTTCTTCTTGTCAATCTTCCAACCTCACAACTTTAGCAAAATCCATGGTCACCCGCAGTCAATCCGGCAAGACAAAGATGACGGTCAATAAGCCTTCTTCTTCGGTCCCTAAGGTGCCGAAGAATGTCAACACCCTTCTGTCCATCAGGGACGGTTCTACACCAGCCTCGGATGAGAGGCATTCCGACCTTGGAAGGTCCGCAGCCACGCCTGTGGTGGTGGATGGGCCGAAAGTCCATACGCCCAACTTTTCTCCCAAAGGTAAATACTCTGCTTTATTGTTCTGTTCTGAGAGTATCCCCTGTTTTTCTTGTTTTCATATTTGTTCTTGCCATATCTGAATTGCTTAAGTAGATGCCAAGCTCAACGAACTGAAGCCTGCCTATTTTAAGACGGTGGTCTCAATCGGTGGTTTTGGTGAAGTGGATGCCCCCAGGTACCCAGGCCTGGGTCTGCATTACCCTCACGACGGAGAGGTTTACATTTATGCGGCCCAGATCGATGCTGGGTTGCGTTTACCTCTCTGCGAGGATTTGCAGGCGTTGTTCCGGTTTTACGGGATACATCCCACTCAGCTCATACCCAACGCCATTAGGATATGGGTCGGGTTCAAGTTTCTGTGTATACGTCAAGAATGGACGTATTCACTCGCCTTGTTCCGATGCTTTTTTCGATTGGATGTTGGAACGAACCACCTCCACCACTTCCAGTCTCGATGGTCCAAGTTCGCGGAATGGAGAGGCCAGTCGTGGAGCTGGAATGTTCATGTACGGTTGGTCGATGATTTCCGTGTCACCAACTCCAACTATAAGAATTTCTACTTCTTCTACAAGGAGGGCGTGTCCTGGAAGTTGTCTACGCCGGATAAGGATTTCTCTCCTGCCTTCGACGAGCTGTCAGGGAGCAACCGGAATGTCATCGATGACCTGTTCCGGTTGCATCGATCATCCAAATTTCACCCCATCCACTCGGTGGCGGAGACCACTGAAAATATGCTCGAGATGGCGGGCATTCATCAGGCCACGCCACTTTTTAATGATTGGGTAATTCTTCTAATCGTTTTTTCTGTTTATTGGTTGTTGGCAACCGGGGCCGAAAACTCATAGGTCTCTTTGATGACCAGGGAAAGGCGGGGCTGTCCGCGGACCAAGCGTCGCTGAATCCTCTTCCTTCTAGGTGTTCCTCTAAGAGGAAGCCCGAGGAGGAACTTCCCCTTGCCACCGTTGGCCCTCGCCAACCAGGTACATTGTCTTCCTACTCGCCTCTTCTTTGTTTCCATGCCTTAAGTTTTTGGGTTTTGACATACCTATTTATTTTTTGCAGAGAAGCCCACCACTGACGTGGCTCGGGACCTTCCTCCTCCCCCTGCCAAGAAGGTCAGAGGTTTAGGCGAGGATCGCCCGGCTCTTCCCAAGAGTCCTCCTCCTCCTAAGGGCTTCATTGCCCCCAAGGAGAAGGCTCTGGCCTTGGCAGCTCCTACTCCTCCTGGGCCCTCAGCCTCCATTCCTCCCAAATAATCTGGGGCTCAGAAGAAGGGGCCTGATGCCCCCCGGTACCTCGAAGACTCCTCCTGAGGAGTACTGCTCCTTGGCGAGCATGTTCCAGCCGCCCAAGGCTGCCAACTCTCGGGGTGTTTGGTTCCCCAACGGAGACTTCTCGAAGACAGGGGTCTCCGACAAGAAGATTCTTCGGGGCAACCCGGATCTATGCATGCGACTCCTGGAGGGGATAATCCCTCCCAGGGATCGTTCCATGGTTCCCTCGGAGCTGAACCTCATCGAGACGATGATGAGGATACATTTCGAACGAGTCGCCTTGGTAAGACTTCAACTCTTCGTTATGCTTTCGTATTACTTGCCCTTTTTCATACACTAACAACCCTTTTACCCCTTGTTCCCTTTGTTGCCAGCTCGTTCGAGAGGAGGTGGCGATCGGTCGGATCGTCGGGGAGCTCGCCGATAAGCAGACTAACCTGCTTGTCGAGCTAGAGCAGTATCAGAGCCTGGGGATCTCCCCTGGGCAGCTGGAGGCCATGAAGTCAACTGCTGACTCGGAAGTTCTTCTGGTGGAAGGTGCTCGTGAGGAGTACTTCAGGAAGGAGGAGAGGCTCCTTGCGATGTGAAGAAGAGGGAGGTTGATGCAGCGGTCGCCCTTCAAGAGTTTGAAGCCCTTCATTGGTGCTTAGATGAAGGTGAGGCTGTTAGGGCTCACCTGGAGACTGAGCTCAAGGAGGCCCGGACCCAAAACACAGAGGTAGAAGCTCAACGGGTCACCGCTGAGTCTCAGAGGGACGCTGCTGAGGCTCAGAGGGTTGTTGCTGAAGCCCTGAGGGTTGCTGCTGAAGCCAGGAGAATCGCCCTGGAGGAGGAGAAGGAACAGCTAGCTGCACAGCTGAAGTCTGTTCCTTCCCTCCCCCCCCCCCCCCCCCCCCAAAGTATGGTCAACAACTTCAAGGCCTCTGAAGAGTTCGTTGACTGTGCTTTGGAGGTGATAAAGTCAGAGATTGTTGACTTTCTCCAAGTCCTGGTCGAGGATATCCAGGAGATTGACCTCCCTGTTCGGGAAGTTGAGTCCCTTAAGCCCTTCCTTCGGAGTTCCCTTCCTCAGGAAACCCCTGCTGCTGTTGCTGAAGGGGTCGACCCAGCTGCTGTTGTCGAGGAGGTTGCCCCTGAAGGCGAGTCAAGTATCCCTGCTCCTGAAGACTCCAAGGCCTGAAGCCTCCACCTCTCCAGCGATCATATGCTTCTTTTGTTTCTAGATATTTGTCTTAGATAATAGGTTTTATCCTTCCTTGTAATTATTTTTCGGATTCAGACTCGGATATTATTTTTCTTTATAATATTGAATGCCTTCTATATTTGCAAGCCTTTATGTTTATTTGACTTTGAATGCGTTGGCGATTCCTCCGAGGTCTTAGTCATAATGACTTTCGACTTTTTCTTCACTTTATGAATGTCTTGACCCTTAGGGTTTTTGGACTTTTCTTTAAGCTCAACATGATAAGACTTCATAGAATTATTCATTTATCTCACCAAGTATAAACTCCTTAAGGAAAATATCTTAAGACTTAAAAGTATAGACTTCTAGGCTTGAAGATGTATAACCTTATTGAAGTTTAAACTTTTGGAGTGCTCGCCTCTACGAAAGGAACTTGTTACTTGAAGCTTCACTTTCCATAGTGATCGCTTAAGACTCCTTGTCCATCTTCCATAATTCGCTTCATGAAGGAATTGTCACTCTTAGTAGATAACTTCTCTAAAATTTGTCCAACTTATAAGAAGATAGTTTCCTTGATGGATTGATTATCTTTGTCATCAGGGTTCCTGCCTGATTTTGGTATCATGTCTTTTTGCCTGACTTTGGTGTCAGGTCTTTTGATTTGCCTAACTCTGTTGCTAGGTCTTTTGGCCTGACTTTGGCGTCAGGGCTTTTGTTTTGCCTAACTCTGTTGCTAGGTCTTTTGGCCTGACTTTGGCATCAAGGCTTTTGTTTTGCCTAACTTTGTTGCTAGGTCTTTTGGCCTGACTTTGGCGTCAGTGCTTTGTTTTGCCTAACTCTGTTGCTATGTCTTTTGGCCTGACTTTGGCGTCACGGCTTTTGGCCTGACTTTGGCGTCAGGGCTTTTGTTTTGCCTAACTCTGTTGCTAGGTCTTTTGGCCTGACTTTGGCGTCAGGGTTTTTGGCCTAACTTTGGCGTCAGGGCTTTTGGCCTGACTTTGGCGCCAGGGCTTTTGTTTTGCCTAAATCTGTTGCTATGTCTTTTGGCCTGACTTTGGCGTCAGGGCATTTAGCCTGACTTTGGTGTCAGGGCTTTTGTTTTGCCTAACTCTGTTGCTAGGTCTTTTGGCCTGACTTTGGCGTCAGGGCTTTTGGTTTTGCCTAACCTTGTTGTTAGGTCTTTTGGCCTGACTTTGGCGTCAGGGCTTTTGGCCTGACTTTGGTGTCAGGGTTTTCGCCCAATTTTGATATCGGGTCTTTTATATTCAATGCCTGATTCGGTCATCAAGTTTTCGCATGACTCTTGGCGTCAGGTCTATTTCTTCGATTTGATTCGAGTGAACATGCTTTATGAAGGAATGACTTGCTTTTATTGATATAACATTTTGATTACAAGCTATGTATGAAATCCCCTTAAATGTTCAGAATTGAATGGACAGGGTAACATTTCTCCTTCAGTGGTTTCCAAATAGTAAGATCCTGGGGCGGCGATCTCTACTACCTTGTATGGTCCTTCCCACTTAGCTGAAACCTTATTCTGACTTTTCAGTCTTGTAAATTCGTTCCTTCTCATAACCATCTCCCCCACGAAAAATTGGTGAGCGCTGACTTTTCTATTAAAGTATCGAGCGGTCGCCAGACGCATCTTGGCTTGTGTTTTTTCTGATTGCCACCTCTTTTCCTCTGTCAGGTCGAGGTCAGTCCTGCGCTCGACTTCGTTTGCCTTAGTGTTAAAGTGTAGGATTCTGTGGGTAGGCACTGCTATTTCGGCGGGTGCCACTACTTCTGATCCGTACACTAAACGGAAGGGTGTTTCTCCAGTGGCTGTCTTAGGCGTTGTTCGGATAGCCCATAATACATTTTCCAGTTCTTCTGCCCAATTTCCTTTGAACACTCGAACCCTTTTCTTGAGTCCTGCTAAAACAACCTTGTTGGCTGCTTCAGCTTGCCCAATCGTTTGAGGATGATGCACTGAGCTGAAACGATGGTCGACATGGTATTCTTCACAGAGATAATTGAGCTATTTTCCAATGAATTGCGAACCATTATCACTGATAAGTATTTTAGGAATGCCAAACCTAGAAAATATGTTGATCTTCAGGAACTTGATGACTTGAAATTCCGTTGTAGAACGCCTCTATCCACTTTGTGAAGTAGTCGATCGCCACTATGATGTGAGTGCGCTGACCAATACTAATAGGAAAAGGACCCAATATATCCATCCTCCATTGAGCAAAAGGCCAGGAACCTTCCATTGGGGACAACAGTGTTGGCGGTCGACCTGATCACGGTGCAAATTGCTAGCAAGTTTCGCACCTCTGCGTTAATTCAGCCGCATCATTTCCCAAAGTTGGCCAGTAGTATTCTAGACTGAAGATCTTTCTTGTCAATGATCGTGCACCTTCGTGGCATGCTGCCACCCCTTCATGAGCTTCTCGAAGAACTCTTTCTGTTTCTAGATGAACAACGCACCTTAGGTAAGGAGTCGAGTAACCTCGCATGTAGAGTTCTCCATCTATAATCAAGTAACTGGCTGAAAGTCGTCTTATCCTCGTAGATTCGCCTTCGTCTTCTCGGAGAATCCCCTCTTTTAAGAAATTCTGGAACGGAGTCATCCATGTGACCTGTCCTTGAATGTTGAAGAATTCTGCTATGTTATCAAGAACTGAACAGAAGGCTTTTTCCAGGAATTGCACGTCTTGAATTGTGGTTCCTCCGAATGCCAGCTTACTTAAGGAGTCTTCCATCTGGTTCTCTTGGCGAAGAATAGACTCAATCACAAAATTTGAAATTTTTGCGACGAGTTTCTTGGCGATGCTGAGGTACTTCTTCATCTTTTCCCCCATCGCCTCGTAAGTGCCATTGACTTGATTGACAATAAGTTCTGAGTCGCTTTTTACCTTAAGCGCAGATGCCCATTCCTTTTGCCAGTCTGAGTCCAGTAATAAGAGTCTCATATTCTTCTTCGTTATTGGTCGCCTGAAACGTTAGGGCGAACGCATACTTTAAAGGCTCGCCCTCAGGAGGAATGAGAATTAGACCTGCCCCCGAGCCTTCTCTTGAGGAAGATCCATCTGTATAAAGTTCCCAGATCTGATTGTTGTATGTTGACGAATTTGGCCTGTTATCTGCTTCTGTTTGACCATTCCTTGTGCTTTCTACAATGAAATCAGCTAGTGCTTGACCTTTGATGGCGTTTTTGGCGCAAATTTGATCTTGAAATCGCTGAGCTCGATCGCCCATTTGACCATTCTTCCTGAAGAATCTGGGTTCATCAGGAAATTTTTGAGAGGTTGAATGGTTAGGACCGTGATGTCGTGCGTGTGAAAATAAGGTCTCATCTTTCGAGCAGCAATAACTAAGGCATAGAGATACTTCTCAATATGGACATATTTTATTTCTACCGAATTAAACATTTTGCTAATAAAATACACTGGACTCTGGACATTATTTTCTTCCCTTATTAAAACAGCACTGGCTACCACGTCACTGATGCTTAGGTAAAGGAAGAGCTACTTGCCTGGAATGGGCTTTGCTAGAGCTGGAAGTGTTTGGATGTGCTGCTTCAAGGATTGGAACTCCTCCTCGCAGTCTGGCGTCCACTCGAACTTGCTGTTGGCCCTTAGATTTTTAAAGAACGGGAGGGACCTGTCGCTCGCCCTGGAGAGGAAGCGATTGAGAGCAGCTAGGCGACCATTCAGGCATTGAACTTCCTTATGGCATGTTGGCGACTTCATCTCTTCTATGGCCTTGAGCTTTTCCGGGTTCGCCTCGATACCTCTTCGCTGACCATGAATCCCAAGAATTTCCCAGATTTGACTCCAAAGGCGCACTTTGCAGGGTTTAGGCGAACGATGTGCCTCCTCATGCACTCGAAAGATTCACGAAGATCTGTTGTGTGAGGATTACCCTTGATGGTTTTGACGAGCATGTCGTTCACATAAGCCTCCATGTTTCTTCCCAGCATGTCTTGGAACATGCGATTCACCATCCGCTGATAAGTCGCCCCGGCATTGATTAGACCGAAGAGCATCACCTTGTAACAAAGAATGTCCCCGTTTGCATAAAAAGCGGTATGGGCCTCATCATCTGGGTGCATCCGAATCTGGTTGTAGCCTGAATAGGCGTCCATGAAGCTCAGCATCTCGTGACCAGAGGTTGCATAGACCAACTGATCAATCCTGGGAAGAGGATAGGAATCCTTAGGGCAAGCTCTGTTCAGGTCGCGGAAGTCAACGCACATACTCCACTTGCCGTTTAATTTCTTGACCAAAACTGGGTTGGCGACCCAGCTCTGGAATCTCACCTCTCTGACAAAGTCAGCTTCAATCAGCCTGCCAACTTCCTGTCTGATCGCCAGGCATTTGTCTGTCCCGAACGATCTTCTTTTCTGAGCGATAGGTCTTGATAGAAGGGTCTATCCTGAGTTCATGAGAGATGATGTCTGTACTGATACCTGGCATGTCGCTCGGCTGGCAGGCAAAACGCTCCTTGAATTCTCTGAGGAGGGCAGTCATGGCCTGCTTCTGATCATCGTTCAAGGTGGTCCCAATGCGCACCTTCTTATCTGGGTCATCGACCTCGACTTCTTCCAACTCTTCCATAGGAGTCGGTCGAGCCAAATCCTCGCGAGAGTCAGCCTCTGTCATGATGGCGAGTGATTCCCTTTGGTTCTTCCTGCGCAGGCAGTTCATTGTCTCGAGGAAGGCTGGTCGCCAAGTACTTCTCCAATCCCGTTGGGCGTGGGGAACTTCATCTTCTGATGGACTGTGGAGGCCACAATCTTGTTGGGGTTGATTGTGGTCCTCCCCAGGGTGTTGTTGTATGACATAGGTGAGTCGACCACCAGGAAGGTGACCGATACCTTGATGCTCTTCCATCTCTCTCCTAAAATCACTAGCATGGTTATTGCCCCCAGTGGATAAGTCGTTCTCCCAGTAAACCCGATAAATGGAAAATCGACCCTCTTCAAGTCGCGTTTGGATTTTCCCATCTTCTCAAAGGCGTCCAAAAACAAAATATCTGTCGAGCTCCCTCCGTCGATCAGAATCCTCATCACGTCACAGCTGTCGATATCAGCCGTGATAACCAGAGTGTCATTGTGGGGGGGGAGTGACATGTGTCAAATCATCTTCGGAGAATGAGATGACAATGTCCTCATCAGGTCGGGGTCGCTTTCCCAGCTGGACCGCTGTAGAAATCTGAGTCGCATAGACTCCCTTGCATGTGACCCCTCGCCTCCTGCGCCAAATCCGCCCGCAATCAGATTTACCCTTCTCTTGCTCTGAGATGGATCAGTTTGTTCTACATGAGCTGGCGAACGATTTCTCCTCGGTGGCGTTCGACTCCAATCACGCCCTGCCACAAATTCCTTCAGCATTCCCCCTGAATCAGCTTCTCGATATCCCGCTTCAAAATGCGGTAATCATCAATCTTGTGGCCCTTGCACTTGTGGTATCTGCAATAGCTCTCTATATCCTTCCCCATGGGCTGACCACCCCTTCGAGGCATCGGTGGCCTTGCCAGAGATCTTCTTTCCATCTCGACTAGTACCGCCGATATCTGCCTGTTTAGAGGCGTAAAATACTCAGCGACCTCTGGATTTCTGGGGCCCTGGGTTTGGCTCTGCCCGGGGCCTGCTGTCTCGTCCCTTCTTCTCCTTCTTAACCTCCTTTTTACCATCATGTCGGGGCTCGGGAACCACCCTTAGCGAGGTCGTCGGGAAGTTAGCCTCGGCGTTCGCCCTTTCAATGTCTATGAAACTTTTCGCCCTGGCCGCCAGTTCCTCCAATGTCTCAATTTCCTGCACATGATAACTGTTGCGCAGCTTTCTCGAGGCTTTGTTTGCCACGTCCAATCCTCGATAGAAGGCTCGGATTATCTCCCCTTCTAAGACTCGACGGTCTATCTCCGTGACGTTTTGATGGAAACGTCCATAAAAATCAGCCAGCGGCTCTCTAGGCTGCTGCTTGACCGCGTCCAAAGCGACAACGCTTTTCATCAGTTGGCGCTCACCCATATACCTCTCCAAGAACTTGCTTCTTAATTCTGCCTAAGTCCCTATAGATCCTGCAGGGAGGCCGAAGAACCAGGACGAAGCCGAACCCGAAAGAGTTGATGGAAATAACAAAGCCAAGTGATTGGGATCATTTGACTTACCCAGAAGAGAGGCCTCATGCTTGTTGACATGTATGGTGGGGTCTCCTCCACCGTTGTATTCAGGTATAGCCCGGGTGACTACGTCTTTCGGGATTTTGATGGCGACGAGATCGTCGGAGAAGGGATGAGCAGATCGCTCCTTGAAAGGAGCTGCGACTGTCAGTCGCCTTTCCTGGAGCTTCCTGTTTATGAGGTCGTCCACCTGGTCCAGGGTGCAATTCTTTGGCGAAGTCCCATTAGGCAAGGGACCAGACGGATTGGTGGAGTAAGTAGCCGTCGGCGGTTCGGTGGATGCCGGGGGTAGGGACTGGTGTCCCGATGTCATCTCCTGATCCTCCTGGGGAGATGTGGTGCCAGGATTCGCAGTTTCAGTCGGTAAGGGCCCCGTGGCTGCGGGGCGAGTGTTTCCTTGGGGAGTAGGGGCTTATCGGCGAGACTGTCCTAGGATGGCCTCCAGCAATGATATCATCTCTGGGGTTAACTGGATGTTTTCCCCGGCGATGTGGACGGTTTGCGGTGATAGAGTCTCGGTATGGTTGGGAGCAGGAGTCGGTCTAGAATTACCAACATGTTCTCGGGCCGTCCTCAGGGGGACAGCATTTGGTGCTGCCTGGCTAGCAGTTTCTTGATGGAGCGGCAGAATCAGAGCTGTTTGAGGGTTGCTCGTGAGTCTGGTTCCGGCGATTGTTTTGCGATCGAGTTCTCATGGTTGTATTACTCGATTCCCACAGACGGCGCTAAATGTTGGATCGTAAACTTCTTATTGCTGATCTGGCAGTGAATTGAATGCCAGGTGACGGTTGAATAATGCTCTCGCCTTAGCTCCGGTAAACCTGCAGGTAGGGGATCGCAACAGAGGGGGTGTCTCTGGGTCCCTCTCCGATGCTTAAATGAGTATATGTGTGTGTATAGCTCAAAACGTAATGAATGTATGTAAAGCAAAGGTATTTATAGAGTAGGAGAGACCAAACCGTATAAGGTAACTGTATATCTTCGTGAATATTGTGTTGTTGAACATTTGGATAGTAGATATTGCAGTTACGGCAAGATATTGCAGTTACCATATCTAATCCTTAGTGAATATGTGCCCGAAATATGCGGGATATCGTGGCCACTTCCTTATTAACGGTTGGTGGGACCAGAGGAGAGAGGCAAGGCTCTCTTCGGGGCGAGCACTCCCATGGCGAGCAGTAGGAGGTCGCGACTTGATGAAGAATGACGGCCAGCTATGGAGGCCATATCAGCCTGGGCTCGATCTTGGGTCACTCTATGGTGGGCCAGATTGACTTTGACATAGGCCGGTCCAGTTCGAATAACTTGGGTTTACCCCCTCCAGAGTTATTGGGCCTTAGAGGCTTTTTCCTTATTGGGCTGTCACTATCAATACCCAACAGGCGCGTCTCTGCCCCTAGACCCGATAAACCAGTTGGTTATCAACTCAGTCATTTACAATGCTAGAATGCAACCCAAGGTCTTAGTGATATAAACTACGGATTATCACTGTCGAGTCGAAACAGTTGTTGATCTCTTTGTGAAAGTTGGTGATAAGCCTGGACAGGTAGTGAGGAAGAATAGCAGCCAAGATGGAGATCACAGAAGCAGTGACATCGGGTTTAGCAAAATAAAGGTCTGAGCGAATTCTGGTGCACATAGTCTCCCACAAGTCATCGGTAAGATACATGGATCGAATGATCTCAAATGCAAGCTTCTTGCATACGGATGAGGCCGGAGAAGCAACGATCTCTTCAACAGTGGACTTATCAATGACGAAGATGTCGTGTTCGGCGGCAAACATATGGAGCGCCTGGAGGAGGGATCCGGTATGTCGGAGAGCATAGTTTGAGTGAGGTCCACCTGGATCTAAGCAAAGAGTATGTCTATCCTCCGAGTAGATCAGCTCCAGACCTAGTGATGGCGAGCAGAATTCAGCGGTTGATGGAGGTAAACGTTTCGCACATGAAGAAGTCTCCAATGCAAATGGAATCGGAATTGAGAACATAATAACTCGGTCATTTACAATGGTTGGGCAATAATCGTGGTGCCCAACTTCCAGACGAAACTCTGGTACGTCCAAGCCTTCACCGTGCAGTTCATGCTAGGAGGGACTCCGAGCACCACAGCAGTGATGGTGACGATGGTTTCTCCATTCCTCCTATATATTAAGATTTCATTTTAAAATATCATTTGGGTCCTCCTTCATTTTCTGGATTGGTTGACAGCAGGTGCTTGATGAATTCATTTTCTCTCTTAGACTAATTGTTAGGTGGAATTGAGCCATAGAGGAAGAACATGAACAGTTGAAGAAGGAGAAGGGCAAAAAATTTATTTAATAATTCAAAAATATGTTAAAAATATTAACTAACAAAAATAATTAACGGTTTACTAATGGAGTAACCAATCAGTCACATGCTGAAAAATACGTATCCATTAAGTCACACAAAAAAGGTTGATTAACCAATTAATCACACTAGGTAAAGATGTGTACCCATTGAAGTAATTAACCCCCCAAAAAATGGACAACATGTCGTGTTATACGACACAACACGATTAAACATGACACGTAACTGATAGACACGGTACGATACAACAAGATTAGACACACCCAATTAAACAAGATACCACACGATTAAACACGACCTGAAACTGATAGAAATAACATGATACGTTAAAATACGAGACTAAACGATTAACACGAAAGTCAGTAAATTTACATATTTTTCAACATACGAACTAAGATCTTCAAAGTGCAAACTGATTACTACTAAGATACGTACATAATAATAACATTACAATCCATAGATACAAACAAAATGATGATAACACATGGTCGACAAGGGAGAAAGTGAAGAGTACTTTGGCATGCAGAAGATCACACATGCAGACCAGCACATATGCAGACTACACCCTTGGAGAGCACTCCATAAACAATCATAATTGGAGACCACATGTAGACTACTGCATGCGTGGTCTTCCATTGGAGACACCCTAAGACACCCATTTTTGTTTCACCTAGATAACATATCAAAAAAAAAAATGGCAAGCCAAAAGTTAAGTTATGCTAGTAAACAATCATAACTTACAGAATAGTGAACAATCATAAGTTACAATCATTACAATTTAAGAAACAAACATATTAGTTTGAATTATCATAACTTACACTTTGACTGTTTCACTAGCATTAGTAGCGGTAGCACTACCACGCTCGTCTTCTTGTGGTTGAGTTGTTTGTATCACATCTTGCGCAATATCATCAATCGAAATTGTTTTATTATCTATTATCAATTGAAAATAAATAATATAAGAATTTTTATAATAACCAAGGAAAAACATTAGACAATTAGACAATACCTTCAGCTCCATAGAGCCCATCTTTGCATCACATTAACGCTTTAACCACTTCGGGGCGTAATGTACTCCCGTATTGATCAAGTACTCTACCTCCACCACTAAAAGTTGATTCTGACGCAACTGTAGAGATTGTTATGCTCAAAATTTCACGAGACATTCTTGCAAGAACAAGATACTTGAGTTCGTCATTTCTCCAATGCTCGATGACATCCAACTCTTTCCTTCGATTCATCCTTTTCTCTTGTAGATAGCTCTCTAGCTCATTCTTTTTGGATGTGAGTTCATACTCATTCTCATCAAAGTCATCAAAGCTCTATCATAAGAACATAAAATATATGTTATAATGCATATACAATAAAAAAAAACATTCAACTCAAATATTATAAAAAAATGCAAGATGAAATTATCACCTTCAACACATTGTCATTGACTCCAATATCCAAGTTGTGATCATCTAGAGACATAGAAGTTGTTGTTTCTTTCGATAAAGAATTTGCTCATAACAAATTTGTACTCATAATCGAACAAAGAGTACAATGTGTTCTGAACCCTTTCAAACTCACTTGAATTACTGTCATACATTTTATGATAACTCCAAACAACATGTTGAAGCTTATACCGAGGATCCAATATAACTGCAATGCAAAGAATTATAAAAAACTCATACCAGTATCTTTCAAATTTCTCCACCATCTTAGCGGTCATCCCCAATCACTGCATCTCTAAGTGCAACATACGCCTTAAAATTATAAGGGAAGTACCACTGGCTTTGGAATGGAGTTTGAAAGACTCACTTCTAGATTTACCTCTAAATTCTTATCCATTACACTCTGCAAATTATTAAACAAACAACGGTTCAGTTTCAGTTCAGTAATAAACAACAAGAAGCACGTCTTGTTCGCATCCACATGCATATTCACTTTATTCACAGTTCAGTTCATTCCAGTTCACTAAACCCTAAAAGCTCGTTCATTCAGATTAAATTCATTCAGCTTCAGTGTACTCAATTCCTTACCTTCGTTACCCAAGAAGCTCGTCCAACTCGGGATGGTGTGGCTGCGCAGGGGAAGCTCACGGCCAACGATTTTCATGAAGCTCACAGCGGAGGCTCATGAAGGACGAGGGTGTGCACATGAAGGACGAGGTTGCGCAGGGCTTTCACGGGAAGCTCGTGAAGGAAGAGGTTGCGCACGACTGAGGTTGTGCTTCGCTTGAGGTTGAGTCTAAGGCAGCTCATGACATAGTTGCTGTCTCCTGAAGTGTTCGTCTGATGGGAAGCTCACGACCAAAGATTTTCACGAAGCTCAGGGTTGAGGCTTGTGAAGGACGAGGGTGCGCATGACTGAGGCTGTCCTTCGGCTGAAGTTGAGGCTGAGGCAGCTCGGGACAAAGTTGATATCTCCTGGATTTGGAGTGGTTGTGGCTGCGCAAAAACGAGAGTCGAAATGTGAGAGATTGTGGTAAACCTAGAAAAAAGAGTAGAAGTGCAGAGGCAGATCACATGTTTTGTTGACAATAGTCAGTAGGGCTCGCAAAGAATCGTGGAAAGTGGAATACAATCCATTTTGTTGGATTGTATTCAATCTAACGGTGAATAAAGGGTATGCATGGAAGAACCATAGCCTAGGGATGTACATGTGTATAAACGTCTCACATGTTTGACATAATTAGACACGATTAATTAATCGTATTTATACAAATATCTAAGATCTGAAATGTTTAGACATGATTATTAATTGTATCTAAATATATAAGAGTTGTTTAGACACGTGATTCGTTAATATCAAACTCATATACGCTTTAAAGCACATCTTGTCGTGTCTTGTCAGAAATTGTCATCCCTAATGGATTCAATTCCAAACATCAGGATTTCGATGATAAGTCATTTTGCGATGTTGAGGTACTTCTTCATACTTTCACCCTTAGCTTCGTAATTGTCATTGATCTGATTGACGATCAGTTCAGAGTCGTTTTTTACCTTTAGGGAGGTTATGCCCATACCCTTGACGAGTCGCAACCCAGTTATGAGTGATTCATACTCAGCTTCATTATTGGTCGTCTTGAATGTGAGGATGATTGCAAATTGGAGGAGCTCGCCTTGAGGAGGAACGAAGACTAAACCTGCCCCTGAACCTTCCTTTGAGGAGATTCGTTCGTGTACATTTACCATTTTTCCTCTTCCGCCCTTGGTCGCTCTTCTTTGATCTCATTGTGACCATTTCCGGTTCTTTCCACTATGAAGTTTGTCAAAGCTTGTCCTTTGATAGATATTTTCGGGGCAAATTTTATTCTGAATTCGCTCAGATCGATTGGTCACTTGACCATCCTGCCTGAAGAGTCTGGCTTCATGAGAAAGTGTTTGAGGGGCTTGTTGGTGAGGATTGTTATTGCATGGGCGTGGAAGTACGGTCACAACTTTCGCGCGGTTATTACTAAGGAATAAATATACTTTTCAATCTCGATATATTTCATTTTGGTCATGTTGAAAAGTTTGCTTACAAAATAGACTGAAGTTTGATTACCCCATCCCCCCTCTTCTCTGACTAATATTGCATTGGTTGCTACCCCACTAACGCTTACATAAAGAAAAAAGTGGTTCATTGGGAACGGGCTTGGCCAGCGCCGAGAGTGACTGCAGATGCTGCTTGAGTAATTGAAAAGCGGTTTCACACTCTGAATTCTATTTAAACTTGCGATTGAGTGAGAAAGTCTGGAAAAAAGGAAATGACAGGTCGCTCGCCTTTAATAAGAAGCGGTTCAGTGCGGCCAGGCAAGCATTCAGACTATGGACCTCCTTATGGCAGGTCGGGGACTTCATTTCTTCTATGGCCTTGACCTTTTTAGGGTTCGCCTCAATTTCTCTTTCACTAACCATCAAACTCAAAAAATTGTCTTACTTTACTTTGAATGCACATTTCGTCGGATTTAGGCGGACGTTGTGCATTCGCATGTATTCGAAAGTTTCCTGAATGTCTGTTGTGTGAGAGTTTCCTTTGATGGACCTTACGAGTAGGGGTGGCAATTTCTGACACGACACGATTACACGACACGATCTGCTTTAAAGCGTATATGGGTTTGACCTTAACGGATCCCGTGTCTAAACAACTCTTATACGTTTAGACATAATTATTAATCGTGTCTAAACAACTCAGATCTGCGGATATCTGTATAAACACGATAAAACACGATTAACTAATTGTGTCTAATCGTGTCGTGTATACCTGTGACACGGATAAAGACACGGTTAACTAAGCGTGCCTAATCGTGTCTAATCGTGTCGTGTCTAATCGTGACACGTTCAGAAAAATATATAAAATTAATGTTTTTCATGTTAATCGTGTCGTGTAACGTGTCGTTTCGTGTTTAATCGTGTAAATTTGTATCAGTCAGGTCATTCTTAAACGTGTCGTGTCGTATCGTGTAGTGTTAATCGTGTCATATCGTGTCGTGTCTATCCGTTATGTTTTTCGATTTTTAATTTCCAAGAAAGTTAATCGTGTCCCGTGTCCTGTCCCGTGTGATCTGCTACTTAATCGTGTCGTGTTCGTGTCTGATGTTTTGAGACACGTTTAGAAATTATTCGTTTAGACACGAAACCTGTTAAGACACGACACGATTAATAACACGATACGATTAGACACGACACGACACGATTGCCACCCCTACTTACGAGCATGTCATCCACGTAAGTCTCCATGTTCCTTCCCATCATTTCTTTGAACGGCTGGTTCACCATGCGTTGATATGGTGCATTCAAGTTTGATTGTAGTCGGAATATGTGTCCATGAAGCTTAACATTTCGTGACCAGAGGTTGCATCCACCAGCTGATCGATTCGCGGAAGAGGATAGGAGTTCTTAGGGCACACCTTGTTCAAGTCTCGGAAATCCATGCACATGCGCCACTTTCCGTTCGACTTCTTCACCAGTACTGTCTTTGAAAGCATACCTCCCTTACAAACTTGGCATCGAGCAGTCTTTCGACCTCTTGTCTAATCGTCAAGCGTTTGTCAGATCTGAATCACCTCCTCTTTTGAGCAATGGGCTTGATGGATGGGTCTATACGAGCTCTTGAGAGATGATGTTTGTACTGATTCCTAACATATCACTAAGTTTCCAAGCAAACAGTTCCTTGTATTCCTTCAAGAGATAGGTCAGGGTGTCCCTCTGTTCTTCAATCAAGGTGGCCCCGATACGCACCTTCTTGCACGGGTCGTCTATTTCGACCTCGGCTAGCTCTTCCACTGGTGAAGGTCAAGCTTTATCTTCACGTGGGTCAGACTCTTTCTCGATGGCCAAATATTCCTTTTGGTTTTTCATGCGAATGAAATTTACATAACACTGTCGCGAAGACAGTTCATCGCCCATGACTTCTCCAATACCCTTTGGTGTGGGAAATTTCATCTTCTAATAGACTGTGAAGGACACAATCTTGTTTGGGTTGATCCTGGTCCTCCCAAAGATGGCGTTGTACAAAGCAATAGTGCCCACCACTATGAAGACGACCGACACCTCAATGTTTTTCCATTCTTCGCTCAAGATTACCGATAAGGTGATGGCTCCAACCGGGTATGTTGTTCTGCCAACAAAGCCTATGATGGGGAAGTCAACTCGTTTCAGATCCCTCTTTGATCTGCCCATATTTTCGAAAGCGACTAGGTCATCGAGCTTCCTCCGTCGATCATAATTCTCTTTATGTAACACCCGTCGACTTCAACAGTAATTACTAGTGCATCGTTGTGCAGGGTTGTAACGTGAGTCAGGTCATCCTCAGTAAAAGAGATGGCAATGTCCTCCTCAGGACGGAGTCTTTTTCCCAGTTGTGCAGCTAATAAAATTTATTTGCCTTGTGAAGGACCAAATTTCTCTTGATTTGCAGGTGAACGAGCTCTACTTGGGGGAGTTCGACATCGCTCTCTTTCTGACACGAATTCCTTCAGCATGCCTCTCTGGATCAACTTCTAGATGTCTCATTTAAGAAATCGACAATCATCAGTCTTATGGCATTTCGCTTTGCGGTAGCGGCAATAGCTTTCGACATCTCCCCCCCCCCCCCCCCCATGAGTTGGCCATTATTTCGAGACATCGGGGGCCTGGCCAGTGACCTTCTTTCCATCTCCACCAGTATTGTCGAGATTTACCTATTGAAAGGCGTGAAATACTCGGGGACCTCTCTAGGATTCGGCTTGGGGGCTTCGAACTGAGGCTTCTCTCTTTCCCTCCTGCCCTTCTTTACTTCACGTTTGGGTACGGAATTAGCTCTTTGTGAAGCTGATGCGAACAACTCTACTTCGGCGTTCGTCCTCTCCGGATCTATAAAGTCTTTAGCTCGGACTGCCAGTTCTTCCAGGGTATATATCTCATGCACGTGGTAGTTGTTTCGTAGCTTTTGAACGACTTTATTCGTCATATCTAGCCCTCGATAAAAGGTATGAACAATCTCTCCATCAGTGACCCAACGATCAATCTCTGTGGCATTTTTATGGAAACACCTGTAAAAGTCAGTCAGGGTTTCTCATGGTTGTTGATTGACCGTGTCTAAGGTGACCACACTCTTTAATAATTGGCGTTCGCCCATGTAGCGCTCCATAAATTTGCTTTTTAGCTCCACTCATGACCATATCGATCCTGCAGGGAGACCAAAGAACCACGAAGAAACTGAACACGATAGGGTAGAAAGAAATAATAGGATCAATTGATTATCATCATCTGACTTACCCAGAAAGGAGACCTCGTGCCTATTTGCGTGGATGATGGGATCTTCTTTGTCGCTATATTCGGGTATGGGTCTAGCTACCATGTTTTTCGGAATTCGCAGTGTTATCAGGGCAATCATGAATGGATGTGAGGATCGCTCCCTAAAAAGGGCTATCATAGTTTCTCGCTACTCCTTTAGCTTCTTGTTTATGAGCTCTTCAATGTGACTCATAGTAAATAGGGGTTGTTGATCTCTGTTGTGAAAAACGGATGAAGGGTTGACAGAGGGAGGATTGGGAGTTGTTGCGTCGGCACTACAGGGGAGGCTAGAGGCACGACCTGATTACCGAAAGTCACCTCTTGCTCCTCTTGAGGATTGACGGAGCGGTGATTGACGACTTCTTCTTCTGATGGCCCTTGAGGGTGAGAAGATCTCCTTGGGGACAGAGGTATGCCTTTGGGATTGCCCTAAGATTGCTTCCAGGAGGGATAACATCTCTGTGGTGACGGGAATGATCTCTCCGACCACTTGAACAGAGGCGACTACGGGATGGGTCGAAATGCCAGTCGAAGGAGGAACCGGTAACGGGCCAGAGATGCTGGCGTGTTCTTCTGCTAGTCTTACTGGAATGGCATTGGGAACTGCCTCGTGGGTAGCTTCTTGTAGGTGAAGCGGCGATGCTGCAGATTCGGAACTGTCCTGAGACGATTCGTTCACCACCTGTTTGTTGCGATTGCGAGTAGATCGAGTCTGCACGATTATTTTCTTGATTCCCACAGACGACGCCAAATGTTAGGACAGGAATTCCCATGTGTTTAATGAATGTTGATTAGGCACTGGTTGGATGTTGACAGGGTAGTGATTGAGTACTTCGCAAGAGCTCCAATTACCTGCAAGAATGGGAGCACAACAAATGGGATTCTTCTAGGCCCCACTCTGATGCTTAAATGAGTATATTTGTGATATATGAACTCTTGATTAATTGATTGATGTAAAGCAAGAGTATTTACACGGGTAGAAGATCAAACAATATTAAGTAACTGTATCTTTGTGAATATTTGCCCTTGTGGTTTTAAGGATAGTGTATATTACGGTTATCACGTAATATTGCAGTTAACGTATATGATCTTTGTCAAATATATGTCTGAGATACGCAGAATATTTCGAGTCGGTTAAGGGGCCAGGAGGGGGATGAGTTCTTTGGCGAACGCTCTCAGGGCGATCGCCTGAGAGGCACTGACTGAGGTTTAGGCGACCACTTAGGGCTTTGGTGACCACTTGGACAGGGTTAGGACTGAATTGATTTGTGGGTTCTACTTTTTCAGGAGTGTGAGCCGACTCATTCTGAAAATATTTGAACGTAGTCTTCTCTAAAATTGTATTAGGTTGAAAAGATCTTATGCGTTTTGTGTCATATTGGGTCGTCACTATCGATATCCAACAGAAATCGTAATCACACTCATCAATGGGGAATAAAGACTTGTCATAAGATTTTATGTCGAATTAGCTTTTATTCTTCCCCAATTAAATTATATTCTTTGGAATCGAACCATATTCTAGAAATAGATACATCCACTTGTCAATTCATCCACGAATATTAGTGACCGACTATATTCTACTTTTTGTTTGTGTTTATTCACACTGTTTCTATTTCATTTTTTTAAAAGCAAAATTATCACCCTAATTTAATGTAGAGAGATATCTTTATGATTCTAATTCCTTATTTTACAGACAACTTTTTCTCTTAATTAAATTTTTCTAATAAAATGTTCACAATATAAATGCAAAAAACACGCTAACATATACAAATTTAAATATTTTATTTATAATAAAAGGTAATTTCTATCAACATAATTCCTAGTTAACCAAAAGATAAATTGCATAATACTCTCATAACACAATGTAGCATATTAATCGTATATCGTCCACCTGCCATATGACATAATTTTCAAGTAGAAAAACCAATTAATCTCTCATATAAGAAAAGAAGATTACTTGGTTTAATCTTTTGCATTTGCTTTAGCATTAACAACTTTATCATATATTGCGGTTCTCATTCTTCCCTGTCATATTTTTATTCGAAATCCTCTCAGAATATTCTTTTATTCCGTCGTCACCCTCAAACCAAACAAAAACATTCCCTTATCTAGAAGCCTAAATCTCTCTCACTGTATTACAAAATTCAAAGGCTTAAAATATATATGAACAAAATATGGAAAATATGCATGTCTATGCATAAAATATAGTTACATATAGAGAGAATTAAATAATATAAATTAAGAATATTATTTTTTTATATATAATTATGGATTAAAAACCGCTATAGATGACAAACTAATCATCCAAGTTCAAATTACACAACCCAAAGAGAAAACTAGCTAACTTTAACAATTCTCGAAACAAAAGAGTCAACAGCGTCTTTTCGGAGCGCGTTAATCGTTTCCTTCGGAGGAGATTTATGAATTTCAAACACATGCCGCTGGTTGAGCGTCATACCCGCCATGATGTCCGCTACCTTTGCTTCTCGAAAAATATGTATGAACTTTATTTTTTCGAACTGCATCAATAATTTCCTGCAATCCGCAATGATGGGCATCAGTTTATGATTTGACATATTTTCTTCAGAGATTACCTTACGGGCTGAAAGGGCGTCCGTTTCAAGGTGAATAGATTTTAATCCGAATGTTGTTGTCGGTATCAGCCCGTCTCGGATGACCCAACATTCTGCAGTGAGAATGTTTGAGCAACCCAAATTTCTTGAAAATCCTGCAACCCATTAACCCCTATAGTTTTGGATAAATCAAGAATAATTGATACACTACACGTGATTTTAGTTGGCAACTTTTATAGCCACCATAAATCTCCAGATAATATTCCGAAGCATCTTCCGAATGAATGGATGGATATATTTAATTTCCAACAACTTTTCATCTTCTTCATTCTTTCTCTTTTAATCCTTCCCCTGGCCCCATTAATCCTCATCATCCCTATAAATATCATCCTAATAATTCATTCCTTCTCCATCCACATTTCTGCAACAACAAACCTTTTCTCTCCAATAAATGGCAGGACTCATGGTGATCTTCGACTTTGACAAGACGATCATTGAGTGTGATAGTGATAACTGGGTTATCGACAACTTGGGTTTTACTGATATCTTCAATCATCTCCTTCCCGCCATGCCTTGGAACTCTCTCATGGTGAGTTATATATGGATGTGATTTGAATATGTGCGTATGTTTTCTGTAGCTACATGCAGTTTGGATTGACATTTCAATATTACAGGATCATATGATGGGAGAGATCCATTCTAACGGAATATCAATGGAAGATATTGAACAAGTTCTACAGCATGTACCCATTCATCCTCGAACTGTACTAGCCGTTAAGACTGCTCATGCTTTAGGGTACGTATGATAGTAAGTATATATAGTAGCTATAAAGCTAAATCATGTATATATTCTACAGAAATATATATATATATATATAAGTATTTCCTAATTAACTGCAGGTGTGATCTTCGCATAGTCAGTGATGCCAATATCTTTTTCATTAACACAATTCTAGAGCATCTTGGAATAAAGGATTGCTTCTCCGAAATAAACACCAACCCGAGCTACGTCGATGAGGAAGGCAGGTTGAGGATTGGGGGTCACAATGACTTTAGAAACTCTTCACATGGATGCCAGCTCTGCCCTCCAAATATGTGCAAGGTATGTAGGATTTTTTTCAAAAATCCAAGCAAGTTTCTATATTATGTATATATATATTGGATCATCTAAATTTCTTTATAATTAAACGTAGAAAATACAGTATCATGAATGGCGTGTAAAATTAAAGATTCAATAAAAGGTGGCCATGCAGTAAGCACGAAGCATGATTTTATATTAATAATTCTTATATTGTATAAAAACTAAGTTATTGACTCAATAACGTATCTGCATTAAATACTTGAAAAGTGGATGATGAGTCATAACTGATGGAGGACGTCACGAGTCTATTAAAGTCAAATATTTATGAATTCTGCTCCATCTTCATTATAAATTACAAATAACTTTTTACAAACTTCATGTCCGTGAATGAATAATAAATATATATTTTTGTTCATATAACTCTGAATCAGGGAACAGTAATAGAGAGAATACAAGCTTCACTAGTCCAAGAAGGAGTCCACAAGAAAAGAATCATCTACCTGGGAGATGGAGCGGGAGACTACTGCCCAAGCTTGAAGCTCAATCATGGAGACTTTGTCATGCCCAGAAAGAACTTCCCTGTGTGGGAACTCATCAACAGAAACCCTAACCTGATAAGGGCACAGATCCACGAATGGACTGATGGAGAAGAGTTGGAGCAGGTTCTGCTTCATATCATCGACAAGGTCGTCTCTGAAAAAGATGACATTCCCGGCAGCCGCAACCAGATGGTCGTGGACTGCAAGTTGCACACAATCTCCATGGTTTCCCAGGAAGCTCTGGGTCCCGCTGCTCTCCCTGTTCCTCAGTAGTTGTGTCCCTTAACTAGCTAGTTTTAAACATGTGTAGTCTACTTATGTGTGTGATATTTGAAACAGTAGTCCGATGAATCAAATAACGTAACATCTTGGACATATCTGTGCCTTTATCGTCCCCCTTTGTATTGTGCTATTGGATCAGACAATTACACAATGATGTGATCTTCTGGACAAGTTCGAAAGTAGCATGGGTACCCAATGGGGTTTGTTAGCGGTGATCCGAACAAATATATGACACAAAGCAATTTATCATTTTTTAGTAAAAATAAAGCACAAAAATACTTAAAATACAAAGAGTTTAAATAGATTAATATTCAAATTTAATGCATGAAATCTTTTGTTAATATATCTACATGAAAGTTAAACGTGCTGATCGTGTCTAGTCATATTAAATCTTATGGGAATCGTTCTAAGAAAAGCGAATTCTTGGACCAACCTATACGGGCCTCTCCGTTCGAGGTCTTAAAGTGGCCCATTGGAGACTTGACACTTTTATCTGTCTACTGTGGCAACTAGGGGTGAAAGGTTCGATTGAGGCAACTCTGTACAAAATATAGGCACAAACACGGACGAAGCAAGAAAATTTCTTCACTGGACGCAAGTATTAGATTAAAAGAAAATAGTTGAACTAAAAAAAAATTAATGAGGGCATATGTACAATTTAAAATGGTTAAAGTGAAAATTATTACATTTTTTAGGACTAATTTACACAATATCAAAAGTTGAGGGGACAATGATCGCCTCGTCTCAGCCATATCAACAAACGATGAAGAGGACAATTTATAAATAATTAATTACCAAATAACAACCCAAATTCCCACACTTTTGCAGATACAATTTTTTAAAAAATATATATTTATATTATTATTTATCACGACTAGCAAATTTCAAATTGACCTGGGTTGTTTGTTAATTCGGAACGTGTAAGAGCTACGGAGGAGAATATCTCAATCCATGTAATAAAATAATACTTTTATTGTATGCCTATAATGTAATACGTGAGACTTGTCCCGTTGAAGAAGCTATTCATTGATCCACTATTCATTAATAATGGACTGCAAATCTCAATTGGGTCACCTAATAAGATTACAAAGACAAAAAAAAAAAAAAAAAAAAAAGGATGTCGTCTTCTTCCCAGACCGTACGTGTATAGTGTTATCATATATTATATTATAATAATTGACTTACATGACTTCGCTAAATAAATGTAAAGTCTTATTGAATTACTAGAGCACTAACTTTATTGAAATGAAAGTTACCAATATATAATTTTTGGTACTTACTACTTTGGAATGGATACGATTTACTAACTTAATCTTTACATAATTTACTGTTATTATATAATCATATTAATTTCATTGATCTCTCTAAATTTGATATATATTTTGTATTATTTTTCTGAATTACGAATGGGTATGGAAATACTTACAGGGTTGAGCTGCCCCACGCGCTTGCACAGTTGCACTCAGTCACCCCAGTCGATTTCAGTCTCCCTCTCATCAATGCATGGGTATTTTGGTTGTGTAAATCGTAGCCCAAAGGACGTGCAGGTGCAGCATTAAATATGACATCATTTGTTATTCATTTAATTATTTTAAATATAATAAAATATCACATCTCTATTTTTTAAGTTAAAATTGAGTTTATTCCCTAATATTTAGTTTCATAAGGTTATGTCCTTAATTTACCAAAATTCCAAACTCTATGATTAATGTCTCAATTGAATTGGAGCTCCATTATAACATTTAAAAAAAAGTTTTGATTATTAAATTGTAACTTTTTTTACAAGTATTATGTAATTTTTTTAACATGTTATGTTAATTTCGTACGGAAGAGGAAAACTCGACAGATTATCAAATATTAAAGACTGGACCATTCGAAATCAAGCATATTATGAGGGAATTTCAATTTTGATCAAAGCATTACAGGATAAACCGGTATTTAACCATTTTAAATATATAAGTCAATTGGTATGGTTTATTCATTTATTGAACTTTTCGCTACGGGAGATGGGGAGATGGGTTTGTTAATGGCTCACATAGACGGCTAGTGGGTATCTGAGTTGGGAATAATTTATTTTATTAAATTATTCACGACTCAAAAGTTGTTGAGCCATCGTTTTATTATTTTATGACTCGCAAATATATTTTTTCAATTTCGTCGACTCAATCCTTTATGGGCCGCAATTTTATTTTAAAAATAACTAATTTCTATTTTTCGTTGCTCACATGTCCGGTCGTTCTTTTAAAAAAAATGATTATTTTTCAAGGTTCATTTTTTCTGCTGTGAATTTATATAAAATATATTTTATTATAATGACTAATTTGTTTTATGAGTTGAATGACCACTTCTCCAAATAAATTAGAGATTTGTTGGATATTACATGACTGATTGGTAAGTTAATGTTTGACATCAAGAATATGGACAAGCATTTACAAGCGGACACATGAGGCAACGATTTTCATCTCTCACCTACCTCAAAATGTTAGCACTAAAAGCACTCAAATTTCTCTCTGCACAAATCTTGCATTTGGAATTATGATTAACCGAATAATATGCTCATTAAGTACAACAATATAAAGGCTCATAAATATACAACATAGTACCAGAATGATATGTGACGAACGATAAACATACCACTAAAATTTTTCTATAATAACTATATTACATCTCTACTTTTTTTATTATGTTAATATTTAACATCCATTTCATATATATATACTTAAGTATCGAAAATAAATCCGAAGGTCGTTCTATTTTAATAGTACTTAGATCCATCTACAGATTAAAATCAATCCTCATCTGGTAGAGTTAGGGGTGATCATATCTGGGTTGGGCCGGTCTTGGAGGTAAGACTGAAACCGAAATTTCGATTCTGATTTCTGAAGGACCGCGCGAGACAGACTTTGGCCAAAAAAAGTATGTCTGACTCGGTCTTGCTTGACTTGTACCAGTCTCGGTCTTTGACCGAATTTTTTGGTAAAAAAAAAAACGGAAATTCAACATCAATTCAAGAACCGGGTATCGAGCTTAGGTATGCTCTGTACCGTCTTCTGATTCTATCTCTCTTTCACTTTCACAAGTCACACGGACATCCACTAGCATTCAAAGTCCTTTCTAGGAATCCAAGATCTCGATATGCAGCAAGCCACCTCCAACTTTTGAAGAGCTAGGCTCAATATTGGTCCAAGTCAGTTAGGAGTTTCATTTACTATAATAGCAGTAGCAGTTCTGCTTTCCAAGCCCTATCTGCTCTGCAGAACCCTACACACCATCAACCATCCACCATTGGAATCTGAGCAAGAAGATAAAAGAAGAAGACCAACTACAACGACGATTCCATTTAACACTACGTCTGCTCAAGATTTGGTGATGTTTCATAATTTAGTGTTGTTCAAGGCCCAATAATTTATTATGTTTTATAATAAAGTCGGGTCAGATCGGTACTAATTGGGAAATTGGGGGAAACCGAGACCGACCTTGAAGAAAAAAAACTCGCATGTTTGGTCTCGGTCCTAGTCGGTCTCAAACCGATTTTGTTTGGAATTCGGTTTAACAAATCTTTTTTTATTCTCACTATTTAGAGTAACTCCAACGTGTATGATGGGACCTTCTTATTTATGTCTGCTAGATTAATTGGTTCAAAAGTCGTGTTGTTATGTCAGATTTGATGATGACAGGAACTGTTAATTACATTCAATATTTATTAATCCCTTGGATGATTGTTCGTGCAAGGAAAAGTCATGTCGACTAACTTAATGCAATGCATGATGAAATTTTGGAGCAGATAATGTTGTCGGCCACCCTTACCCCCTCTTGTCTTGTCTCATCTCTTCGATTGCAAATGCGTACAAACAAACAAACCTTTTGGACGTACACTCCATCACCTATAATTAATTAACTTGACTGAAATGAAATGAAATCAACATTTATGAATTTTTAATTACTTCCTCGAATTAAGAGCTGCGGCTCTTCAATCAAAGTCGAGAAACAGTAATGAGAAGGTTTTTCTTAACTATTTAAATAAAAAAATATATTTTTAAATAAACTTATTTTTTTTTAATAAATCATTAATAGGTAATATTAATGGTGAATGGAATCTATACGTACTTACCAAATTCAAATTACATTTATTTAATTAGTCTATTTATATTGCTTAATCCATAAATCAACTAATTTATTATCCCTACACTTCCATTAACATTAATTATTGACGTGATGAAATATTTAACAAATTTTATATAACTATTAAATTTAATGGGAAAGAAAATTTGATATTATATTTATTTTGTTTTTTGGTTAAAAAGGAGAAGTATCCATCCCATAAAAAAACTCTACTAAATATTTTTTTCAAACCATACTTAACGATTTAACTAAGTCTCAACCTCGGAAACTTTTCTCAAATGGTCCCCTCATTTTATACTAATAAAGTATTGGTCCCACAACTAGGGGTTAGCCGTTCCGGGTACCCTGTAAATTTAGGGGTTCCTGGAATCTACCCAGTATGTAATCGAGTATTTAAATTTGAAACTGGAACATACCCGTTTAATTTTGAAACTGGAACCTGTTTGTACAAACGGTTCCGGGTAGCCTGTTATAAACTTGTTTCTTTTTTTTTCAAAAAAAAAATATGGTTCTGATTCGGTTCCTGTTATTGAGGATGATACATTCTTCAATACTTTCATTTCATTCACATTTACACAAATCTCATCAGAGATCACAACATTTATTACAATTATCAACACATGCGCATGAAGGCTTTTCACGGTGCTCTCGTTCTATTTCTTTAGTTTTTTTTTAAAACTAATAGAGAGAGAGATATATAGAACCGATTTCGATTAGTTTAGGGTACCGAAATAAGAAAACCGAAACCGAATAATTCAGTTCTTGAATTATTTTTTTCCCCGAGAACCTACCCTATTTTTAAAGCTACTACTCATAACCTACCCAAAGTGTTGGTTCCGTGTCCAAATGGATAATACCCGTACCCATAACCATATGACCAAATAAAAAGGAACACACTAGTGCACAAAATGAAATCATAATTACGTTCTTATCCCTTGAAAAATTTCTACAAACTGCGCTCTTTTTAATAATTTTTGATACCTTATATTTATGAATTATTATGCTACACATTTTCCTATTTACTTTCGACAAAATAATGTTTATGTTAAACATTTAAAATTTATTTTATTTGGTGACTGACTTTTCTAACGATAATTCCGGAACACTTTATTTTTAATTACGAATTCAAGTCACCGAAACAAAACGAGAAAATATGTAAGTTATAAAAGAAAATAACCAAATTGCAACTTGTCAAATAAAAAAATAAATTACCCTATAAGTAATATTAAGAAGTCTTCTTGGGAATACAACATTTTCTTCTTTAACATAATAATAACATGAATAATACATGAATTTTATTATTATTACAATATTTATATTATTTTCTTTTCTTTTCTTAAGGGATCTTTGTGCTAGACATAAAAAAATATATTCTATAACCTCATAATCTCAATAATTAAACGATGAAACATTGAAACGGTACATCATCTTATATATAATTTTCAGATTACAATTCAACACAAATTCAACCGATTCAACACAAATTAGCGAATCCAATTCTCCACACACGGTAATAATCAACACATAATCAACATATTCAACACAAATCGCACATAATCAACACACTGTATAATCAACACATAATCAATACATGCAACCCACATAAGCATCCATCTCTTTGATGCACTTCAATAATTCATTGGGTCGTGCCTCTACAAAACCTCTCTGCAACAAATAACAACACGTTTATGTATACTTATTACAGGAAGAACAAAGTAACTAAAACCCAACAAAGCAAAAAAATGCAACACCAGTTCTTACAATGGGAATCAATGCCAATAACATAACAACTTTTATGATGCCAATAACATAGCAACTTTGATGAGTCTTTCTAAATATCCTCATTTATGAAAGTACATAAATTCAACGAAAAAGCATATAATATTGAACTAGATATAACTGATTCATGCTTTCATTTAAAGATATAACTGATTCATTTACTGTAAATAAAAAGGAAATGTGTAAACCTTATAATAATAACTTACATTTTCAAACTTTCGTAACATCAACACTATGGTCATTTTCTTGTAGTTGATTAACTTTTATCACATCTTCACCAATATCATAATTTGGTATCTAATCTACCACATGACCCACCAAGGTTTGGGTTTTGAATAAGAACAAATTTTCATCAATCCTAGTTAGGGTTGGTTATGTTTGTCCTAGTCACCATCATTGTCGGATCTAATTATGATCTAACGACCTTACATTCTATAATATAATATCATATATTTGTTTGTCTCTACATACAACATAATTATATGCAAATCAAGCTAGGGCTTAGCTTGTTGACATGAGAAACGCAAATGAGAAACGCATACACCAAATCATGTCATATTGCAATTAACACCATATAGACACCACATAAACGCAAATCAAACAAACCATAGAACTGCAATTAACCACATACCTGCAATCAAATAATACAAACCCGCAAATCACAAATCACAAACCTGCAATTAATCGCAAATCACAAACCTCGATCGTCAATTTCAACATGGAATGAGTATAGAGAGAATCAAAGTGTTCTGTTGATGGTACCTATGAACTGGAAACGACCGTTAGGAAGCGCAGTCAGAGAGATTGACGATGATGACAGAGACTGGTCGGAACAGAAGGATTCCTGAGGATGGAGAAGTCAGAGTGGAGGTCGGAGTGGGGAAGACGGGAAGTCATAGTGGGGAAGACGGGAAATCGGAGTGGGGGAGGCCGAGATGAACGAGGGAGAAGTCTGAGCTGAGTGGACTGGGGAGGGAAGAACTGTTCAATGTATTTAAAAATGAATTGCAGAGAAAATGAAAACTGAGGAGGTTGGGAGCGGGAGGGGAGTACATTAGGGTTAGTCATCGTGTACAAATGAGACACGTTTAGACACAGTTAGACACGACACGATTAGACACGATTAGACACGATTAATTAATTGTGTTTAAACGTGTGTTTGTCGTGTATTTGCAGGTTAGATGTGTTTAGACACGATTAATAATCATGTCTAAACGTATAAGAGTTGTTTAGACACGCTTAGTAATCGTGTCGTGTTATTATCGTGTAAATTACAGGTCGTTACAAGTCGTTTAATTGTGTCGTGTCAGAAATTGTCAACACTAATCAAATATTTTATATTTAAATGGTAGCTAACATATTAGATTAATTGAGCGATATATAAAGGGTTAAATGCCAAGTAACTACCTGAACTTTGGACGTTTTGCAACGAGCTACCCGAACTTTGAAAATTCAAAACGGGCTACCTCAACTTTGAAGAAGGTGCAAATAGCTACCTCCGTCCAATTTTTGACGACTTTCCGATGACAGTTGACGGAAAATTGGACGGAGATAGCTATTTGCACCTTCTTCAAAGTTGAGGTAGCCCGTTTTGAATTTTCAAAGTTCGTGTAGCTCGTTGCAAAACGTTCAAAATTCAGGTAGTTACTTGGTATTTAACCCATATATATATGTGAAGAAAAACTAAACTGCACCCCAACAAATGTGTAATTTTTATTTTAACGAAGAAAAAATTTGCAACTTATAAGTAAAAAAATAATATATTGTTTTTCAGAGTTTTACCATTAAAAGTGTAAAAAAAAATGAAGAATAAGATTTTTTTCGAAAACTATACATTTTAGTTTTTTTTATAGAAAAGTAAGTATAGAAAAAACAAATTTCGAAAAATAGGTATACGCGCACCCCCGGGTAGCGCGTATTGGCAATACACGCACCCCAGGGACGTGCCTATGCAATAGGCGCATCCCCAACATGCGCCTATTGCATATGTCTGTTTACTTCTTTTTTTTTATAAAAAGAAAAATTGTTCCATAATGACGAGTCGATGTTTAATTAAAAATAAAATTATGTATCTATTAAAAAAACTTAAAAAACTTATAGTAAGTAGATATTTTAATTGCAATTCAAATGATGCAAAAAATGTTAATTTGGATTTACGGATTGCCTGTACGGCATGCCGTAAGTTGAGATATGAAAATTTGACTTAAAAAATTGGGTTAATAGTCAAAGTGCCCCCTAATGTTTGGGCGAAATTTAGGATTGCCCCTTAAAGTCTAAAATTTTAAATATTAGTCCTAAAGTTTGGACGATTTTAAAAATTGTCCCTTTCCGTCCGCTGACTGTTAATTTTGGACGGAAAACGCCCATGTGCTCGGCACGTGACTTCAATTACAATTTAAAGACAAAAATGCCCTCTTCTCCTCCACCTCATCTCTGTTACTGAAGAACAGACATGGCGTCTTGCAGCTATGGCGGGCTTGTGCTGGACCTCACACCTCCCTCCCCAACCAAGGAGATGTTATAGTTTACTTCCCACAAGGCCACTTAGAGCAGCAGCAGCAATAGGTAACTAAGTCTATACCTATAAGACTGTACGATGGTGGTAGCTTCACATTTCAGAGGGACAAATTATTCATCTAAATATCAGCTATGAAGGCAACATAAGTATTGCAAAGTTTAACAGAATCAAATGAAGCCCCACAGTAACTTGCTCAAGGATGGCAAGAAGAGAGAACGACAATCCATGCAATGGTTGATTCACCAATCACGCAAAATTTAGGCCAAAAGTTGAAAATTTCGTATCTAGATGCACCATGGAAACAGCCATGGAAGTTGGTAGCACCCATTGGAAAAATATAAGAAACCATTGGCATCAAAGAAGTAACGCGAAGAGTCACCAATAAAGCACAAAATTTGATTATGGTGAATGATAAATACAGCTCCAAACAACTATGCTTGAAAAACTTAGTGATCGAGCTCCATTCTTTAAATTCTTTGCAAAAATCACCAATCCACGATTCTACATCAGCAACTCTTCCAATTTTACAAGTTTGAACACGCATTAATAACAAGTATAACAGTGAAACAACTAAGAGTGTTTGATTTTCTCATACATTCGGCAATTCGAATCCATATAATTTTCCAAAACAAACAGATCGGATCAAAGTTAACCCAGATATAGTCGGAGGGAGTGCCGGAGCACCGTCGCCGCCTCCCGCACGCAGATTGCTCCTCCATCCCGTCTGCTTGCTCCGACTGTCGCTGCAGAACCAAGGCTGTTCTCCTCAGCCTCCAGTTTTGCTTGGGAGGATTCGTGATTGTCCAAATGACTAAGGCCCAAATGACGAAATCAAAATCGTCTCACTAATTATATAGATTGGAATTGAATTAAATATAGAAATGGCAAATACAATAAGAAGCAACAGAGACCAGAGGAAAGTACACGGAATCCTTGAGCAAGAAAACAGAAGACCCATTAAAATGGTGTACCTTGCAGATTACTGGAAATTATTGAAAAATTTTCTGCAGATTATTCATGTTGTTTTATGTTCTTGAGCGTGTCTGGTGAAATGAGATGAGGTGGAGGAGAAGAGGGCATTTTTGTCTTTAAATTGTAATTGAAGTCACGTGCCGAGCACATGGGCGTTTTCCGTCCAAAATTAACAGTCAGCGGACGGAAAGGGGCAATTTTTAAAATCGTCCAAACTTTAGGACTAATATTTAAAATTTTAGACTTTAAGGGGCAATCCTAAATTTCGCCTAAACATTAGGGGGCACTTTGACTATTAACCCTAAAAAATTATAACTCATACCATGTAAGTCCAAAATCAACACGGTTAACGTCATTTATGTCGTAATTCAATTATCTACGTAGGGTAATTTTTTTGATTAAAAATACAGTGATTTTGTAACCTAACATCATTTACACCATAATTTGACCGAAATAAGTAAATGCATTATGTAAGAAATTTAATTATGTACTTACTCAAAAAAAATCAAAAAAATTACGGTGCGTAGATAATTTAATTACGAATAAAATGACGCTAACTATGCGTTAAGTTTTTACTTTTAGACTGACTGTATAATACGATACGTTAAAAACTCTACATACGATACAAAAACTTCCAAATAGTGTTTTGTACAGTAATTTTAAAAAATGAAAACAATAACTTAAACAACCCTTTAGGGGTCATCTTTCAAAAAATATATTATATTTGTTTGTATTAGACTTATTAACAGAGTTTATTTTTCAGAATTTCAATAAACTTATTATTATTTTTTAGAATAAAATTCTCAATATAACTTAAATAGCTGGCCAAAAAATATAACTTAAATATTAAATTAATTTATAAGGTATGTTTTTTTTTAAAATAAATAACTAATAATCTCTATATATATATGCATTGTTATTATTATAAATACGACTTGAACATCGTCGTTTGAGACGACATGCCGATTTCTTGTGCAGATGTTTGTGAGGAATACCAAATGAAATTTAGAATAGTTATTACATTTATGGGGATAATGAGTTAAGATTTAATGTGACGTGGACCTCACTTGAAATGGCGTTAACTAAACGATGCCGCTTTGAATGCGAAGCACAAGCACCGTTGCCCACCCTGTCCACCGCAGCTCAGGTTTACGTTCACATCGGCATCGGCATTTAATGAATTGCCGCTAGCCCGCTACCACATCTTTCCCTTTTTGCGTCTCTTTTTACATTATTATAACTATTACATTTGTATACAAATTAATAATTTAGTAATGTAAAAAAAATTGATATGCAATTTGATAAAATTATTATTTAATAATATAAATTTATACTTAATTAGTCTATTTAATTTTTATATGTTCATACTTATTATTCATCAAATATAATATTATGTATTTTATTATTTTATAAAATTCATTATATACAATATATTCAAGATAAAATCAGAAAAATACATGTAAAATAAAGAAAATGTATTAAGCTTTTGTAACTTATCTTAAGAATGAATAAGAAAGTTTGGAGAATTTTTAAGTGATTTACATGGCACGCCACTTAGGAGTGAGATTTGTACATTTGACATGGACCAATTAAAATTAATTATTTTGACATTAAGAGTATGCATCAAAAAGATTATTTGTCATAATTGTATACATTCTAACTAAATTAATATTATAGATAGATAGATAGATAGATAGATAGATTGTTTTTGTCAAAATAGATAGATAGATGAGAAAAATATGCAAAAGATGTTTTGCCAAAATTGGTAAGTGATACAAGTTTTGAGCCCTTATTTATGATGTAGTATGTTTCATTTTGTCGTTTTAGATGAAACACGTGTTTTTCCGTTATTTTTTCTGTTAAAAATTGCTAATTTGAACGGTAATAAAAAACAATTTGAAATCCTGAAATTGTCTTTACCTCTATTTCCGTCTAATTGCAGCATTACATATTCCTCACATCTCTAGCTCTCGACTTCGCAGTTTCGTTCTTCTTAAGCTCCACCAAATTTGGAGATTCAGCAGGACTTTCTTGCTTCACTTATTCATCTTGCAAATTAGCATTATCATCACGTCTGAGCCCAATTGATGTTTCCCCTCTCCTCTTCATCTTTCTCAGCTTCTTCGGCAGAATTTTGTTCCTCATACATAAAAATCTCACGATTAGCAACTGATCCAGGGGTTTTACAGTGCATAAACTAGCAACGCCAAAAATCAGAAGGAGAACGGAATGAATCCACTATTGAATTTAGATAACCATACACACATTTGAACAAGAGATTAATAAGCTCATACTTTCATTTACTGAAAACTGAACCTCTATTACATACATGTCTACTATTTATTACAATCAACATTTATTTATCTAAGTTCTAACCCATGCTCTTGGTGGTAATGTGATGTGTAAACCGAATGTGTCCCATGTGTGAATCTGGGTGGTTATGTGCTTGTCTAAAGTAAGATTCCCTGACTTGCACATGCTCCACATATTGTTATGTTTCAATACTCCCGCGCAAGTTGAACAGTGGGGTCTCCAATGTTTAACTTGGATAGAGCTCGTCTGAAGTCTTTTCCGTTCACTGCTTTTATAAGTATATCTGCAAGTTGATCTTCTGAGCGTACGAACGGAATAATGATGGTTCCATCTTCTAGCTTCTCGTTTATGAAATGTCGGTCAATTTCAACATGTTTGATGTGGTCATGTTGAACTGGATTTTCAGAAATACTTATAGTTGCACGATTATCACATAATATCTTGCATGGTTTGTGGACAAGATAACCAATTTCAGCTAATAATTTGTATAACCATAGTACTTATGTTAACTCCCGAGCAATTCCTCTGAACTATGCCTCTGCGCTTGAAAGTGCTACCACTTTCTGTTTCTTACTCTTCCATGTTACCAACTTTCCTCCAACCTTGGTAAAATATCATGAAGTTGATCTTGGTCAATTAGATTACCTGCCCAATCCGCATCAGTGTACACCTCGACCTTCAAGTGGCCATTGTTCTAGAACAATACTCCACTGCCTGGTGAGCCTTTTAAATACAGAAGAATTCTGATTGCTGCTTCCATGTGATCTGCTTGTGGCTTGTGCATGAATTGACTTACCACACCTACTGCATATGCAATATCTGGCCTGGTGTGGGATAAATAGATCAACTTTCCTACTAAGTGTTGGAATCGAGTTTGATCTGTAAGTTCAGCTTCTTCCATTATTTGAAGCCCGTGGTTAAATACCATTGGTGTCTCTGCTGGCTTGCAATCCACCAATTCGGTTTCTACTAGCAAATCTAAAATGTATTTTCTTTGTGAAATGAAAATACCTGTTTTAGATCGTAGAACTTCAATCCCTAAGAAATAGTTGAGTTCTCCCAAGTCCTTCATTTCAAATTCCTGAAATAAGTTTTTCCTGAGTAGGGATATTTCTTCTGTATCATCACCTGTAATAATCATATCATCCACATATATAATTAAACAGGTTACTAGGCTTCTTTTTTTTTGAAGAACAAGGTATGATCTGCATTGCTCTGTTTGTAACCATTTTTCCTCATGGCTACTATAAATCTCCCAAACCATGCATTGGGTGATTGTTTGAGACCATATAGAGCCTTCTTCAATTTACATACCATTGATCCCTGGAACCCTGTCATGAACCCTGGCGGGGGTTCCATATAGACTTCTTCCTCTAGATCACCATGTAAGAATGCATTCTTTACATCAAATTGATGTAACAACCAATTCTGATTTGCCGCTATAGAAAACAAGACTCTTATAGTACCAATTCTATCTACAAGTGAAAAGGTTTCTGAATAATCAATACCATAGGTTTGAGTATACCCTTTCGCCACGAGCCGTGCTTTGTATCTCTCAATCGTTCCATCTGCCTTATGTTTCACGGTGAACACCCATCTGCATCTAACCGCCCTCTTCCCGTATGGAAGATCGCACTTCTCCCACGTCTTATTCTTCTCTAAGGCCTCCATTTCTACTTGCATTGCCTTCCTCCATTTCGGATGTTTAACTGCTGACTCCACCGTACTAGGTATATCCTGAGAATATACTGCAGCAGCAAAAGCACGTGTCGTTGGTGATAAGCTCCCCCTGGCTAGGTTTGCTACTGGATATCGGCTTGCTTTTGGACTATACTCTGGTTCATATCGTACTGGAGGAACACCTATGTTTCTCCTGGCCGGGAGTACATATCTCTCCTGTACTGGTGATTCTTCCACAACATTAGAAGTATCATTACAAGGAGTTGCAGTAGAATTACTAACCTCAGGGATATCAGTCGAGGTTGACATGGAAGCTGAATCATCCGAGACCTGTATTATGGGAGTCAACGTCTCGGTGGTTCCACCAACTTGCTCTTTCGGAACTATCTCAGTCAACATTGGTGTGGTTAAGGTCGTCAGGTTCAACCAATCTAATGGACTATCTTCATTAATACTCTCCCCCTGGACATGAGATTGGGATGAATAGTAGAATGTTGTTTCTAAAAAAGTACAATCCATCGTGATATACATGCGATTGGTTTTTGGATTAAAACATCGGTAGACTTTTTGATGAATCCCATACCTGACAAACACACATTTGACTGAACAAGGATCAAACTTGGATCGATCCGACTTGGGGATATGTACAAAGACATAGCACCCAAAGATATGTGGTTTTAGTGTTAAGGTTGTGGGAACACTCATATGACTAGACAGAATTTTTAGAAGTGTTTGGAACTGAATCGCCTTGGTGGGCAGACGATTCAGAAGATATACTGATGTTGCAACAACTTCTGGCCAGAATGAACTAGGAACCTTTGACTCCAGCATTACTGCTCTTGTCATTTCAAGAAGGTTACAGTTTTTTCTTTATGCTACTCCATTCTGTTGAGGAGTATGAGGACAAGATGTCTGATGGATAATACCTTTGTCTCTAAGAAATTGTTGTAGTGAAAAATTAACAAATTCTCCACCATTATCAGAATGGAGTACATGTATTTGCTTACTAAACTGGGTTTGAATAAGTTTGTTAAATTCTACATACTTAGTAAAAACTTCAGATTTATGCTTAAGAAAGTATACCCAGGTCATTCGAGAATAATCATCAATAAACAAGACAAAATACTTAAAACCAGTATTTGACATACATGTTCCATTATTTGGAGCTGGTACCCAAACATCCGAATGAATTAACGAAAACATAGTTTTGGTTCTGGATTCAAATATGGAATACGATTGTCTATGACTCTTAGCAAAAATACAGGTCTCACACAGAATTTCTTTATTCGACGGAAATAAATCTGGAAATAATTTATGAAGGTACCCTGCAGATGGATGACCCAATCTCCGGTGCCACAACCACTGTTGACTAGTGATTGTCCCGTGAGCAAGAATTGCAGTTCCGTGTTGAGCCACTTCTTCCACATAATACAGGCATTGACGTTCAACTCCACGTCCAATAACCTTCCCCGACTGAATATCTTGTAATACACAGAAATTTGGATACATCAGTACCATACAGTTTAGCTACCTTATTACATGACTAATGGATAGTAACTTGCATGCTAAGTTAGGTACATAAAGACAGTTCTTCGATTTAATATCTGAAGAAATATTAACGGTTCCTCCTCCCTGAACCGGTAGTAATTCTCAATTGGCTGTCTGAATCTTCTCTCTTTCGGATTTTGACTGACTCACAAAATCCCGTCTGTCAAAGGTCATGCTATCAGTGGCTACACAATCAAATAAACAATGTCCACCTTTTTGTGCGGTTTTCTCCTAAGCAATAAATGTCTTACCAATAATTGGGTTCTGATTTAATTTTTCAGCATAATCGTTACCGGTTTTATCGGGATTTAAACATAATTTACTCAATGAACCAGTATTGAACCGCCAGGGGTAGGAAGGTAATTTCATTCCTAACCCTATACCTTCATTAGTGTCTTCAGGAGATTGCCGCGCCTCCCATTCAGACTGCCTCTCCTCTCTCGGTTGGGCTAGGGTTCCCGTCGCGCCTGATGTCGCGCCTCTACGCCGGACGTCTTCCGGTAGACAGGGACTAGTGATGAAGGTGTCAGACCTCCCATCCTCGCCTTGATTCTGCTCTGGCCAGGTAAGACTCCTCTTTTGTCCCTCGGTTGGAACCCTAGCCGCCGTGGCTACAGCTCCCATGGGTTCGATCTTCCACCCTCCGTCATGGTTATTCGCCGCTGTGACTGGGTGTCCAGCTCCGATCCCGTCTCGCCGTTGGATTTTTCACCCATCGGGAAACCGATGAGCTGGTAGCACTCTGCTCGGTCGTGACGCATTTTGCCGCACTGGCTACACCTGATTTTGTTGCGGTCGACGCCACCGCTCCTGACGGGCTTTTTCCCTTTGTCGGGAAACATCAGGGGCTTGGAGGCGCTTCTGTTCCGTGCGGCTCCTTCCTCGGGGAAGTGTCGGGCTGACAATCCCGTGCCTAATTCGAACCCAGCAGGTTCGATAGCTCTCCTCGTAGCTCCCATTACGAGTCTCCGGTCGCGTTCCAACCGAATTGTCGAGTAAGCCACCTCCAACTCCGGTAATGGTATGTACCTGAGTAAGTCCCTTTTTTCATTGTCAAAATCGTCACTTACTGCACTTAGGAACTGATAGAGCTTGGTTTTAGCCCTTTTTGCATTCCAAATCTGTATGTCCTGTGGACATTTCATTTGGTTTGGATCCCGTAACTCGATGTCCCTCCAAAGCCCCTGCATTTTGCTATATAGAGCTTCTAAAGAATCGGTTCCCTGTTTTGTATTGTTAGTTCGAACAATCAAATCGAACAATTGAGTTCCATCCTTGCCTTTACTATAGGTTGCGGCTAACCCATTCCATAAGTCTCTTGCTGTAGGGAACTCGACATATTGATGCACCAAGTCCGGAATCATGTTGTCCAGAATCCACGAGCAAACGATCAAATAGTCTCTCTCCCACTGTGGATAGTTCGGTTCTTCGGGTTGAGGTGGTGTCGGAACACCTGTGAAGTGATGCAGTTTTCCTTGTCCCCCGGTCTTCATCTGGATCAGTCTCGCCCACAGGGAATGATTGTTCTCATTCAACTTTACACTCAAGTTGATATTTGAAACTGGTAAGGACTGATTACGTACACTGTTTTTCGGTGGCATGGATGAAAGCATTGCCGCCATTGAGCCGCCATCGACTCGTTTGCTGAGCCTGGTTCGTTGGTGCGGGTGCTGTCTCCTTCGGATTCTGCCATGTATAAGGTATTGTTGGTAAATGATGATCGTCGAGAAAGGTTCACCGATCAATTGGTTGAACAATCCGGCTCTGATACCATGTTGAATTTAGATAACCATACACACATTTGAACAAGAGATTAATAAGCTCATACTTTCATTTACTGAAAACTGAACCTCTATTACATACATGTCTACTATTTATTACAATCAACATTTATTTATCTAAATTCTAACCCATGCTCTCGGTGGTAATGTGATGTGTAAACCGAATGTGTCCCATGTGTGAATCTGGGTGGAATCTGGGTGGTTATGTGCTTGTCTAAAGTAAGATTCCCTGTCTTGCACATGCTCCACATATTGTTATGTTTCAACATCCACTTCATTTGAGTGAGATCAGTCTGGAGCTTCTTATCCAGAATTGGAAAATACTGTATGTTATCATGTGTATTCAGTGATGTATTAAATCATATACTAGATGTGCAATATGAAAATATTTCCACGTCTCTACCATTTCTTCTTGAACTAGCTGGAGAATTTTGACAAAAAAAAAAAACTAATTAACTGAAGAATAGTAAGAACAAAGTATTGATGATTCATTTCTAGACAAAAACAATGATATTAACTAATGATGTAACTAAAAAGAAAAAGTTAGAATAATCTTATATAGCAATTGATGAAAGCTATCAATATGAATCCGAAAATGTTAGAATTAAACAAATAATTGTCTATTAGATTTCATACACGACTGGATTGAACTACTGCAAAATCAATACAGAAGTGCCATACCAGCAATGAGGTCATATCCATCAGCGACATAATTCTAGAATGTACTAATATGATACTTAGAACACAATACAAATTATTCTATAGTAACTGGTCATTAGTAGGGCTGACAATTTCTGACACGACACGATTAAACGACACAACACAATCTGTTTTAAAGTGTATATGAGTTTGACATTAACGGATCCCGTGTCTAAACAACTCTTATGCGTCTAAACACCTCAGATTTGCAGATATCTGTATAAACACGACAAACTATTTGTGTATAATCGTGTCGTGTATACCCGTGACACAAATAGAGACATGTTTAACTAATCGTGTCGTGTAAACATGTGACACATTTATACACATATAAATCCATACACGTATTCACCGGGCTCCTTCGTCGCTCTCCACATCCAAGCTCCGCCATCTTTCGCCGAGTCGATTTGAAGATTTGGTCGTCTTCTTCGCATTCAAATTTACGAGTGTGGCCTAAATTTTCCAGAAAATTATGCTCTAATCCCTTGTAAGTATCTGCTATTGGATTTGTCTGAGTGAGGAAGCTTCATTGTAATCGATTCAGAAGGTCTTTATATGTTTTAATCTAATGATTTACTGTTTGTGCCCAACACGTCTTGATTGTAATCAATATATTTCATCGGATATTCTGTTGTTAATTTGAGAAATTAGATCAGTGTTTTCGGAAAATTAGCTTTGGGGATCCAAAAGCAAAATACAGAGCTGCATTAGTAGAACTCTTAATTGGTTTCCTTCTTTCTGTAATTATGTTTAATCATTTGCCACCATTTATGCCTCTCTAGCTTCAATTTGAATCATATGCTCTTTTGTTTGGTTTTGTAGTAGTAGAAACTAAAAAGATTGCCCATAAAACGTTTATTTGATTCAGCTTTCAGTTTCATTTGCATTCACTGGGTTAATAATCTTGACACTTGAATACTGAATCTTCATTGTAAAAATGCTGAGATTGATCCGCAATGAAGACTCATGCCAATGGACATAGGGACGATTGAAGAAAAGCTTTAATCATTCATGGTCTCTCTTGGTGGTAGTGTTTGATTAAACTTTGTTGATATACCTCAAGCTGTATTTATTTACTTATGAAATATAATTCACATTATGATGCTTGTGATACGACTTGGGCTTGTTTCCTTAAAGAATTGCTAGTCTTCATAAGTTGCTTAATGCCTTAAGGAATTGTTGTGCTTGAGTTAAACCTAACTTGGTTTATAATTTGCTCAATGGATATACCAAGGTAAAATTACTGAATTTCGTGCTTAATCATGTCGTGTCGTTACTATAAGTTTTGGGTCATGTTTAATCGTGTCGTGTTGTGTTTAATTGTGTCGTGTTTAATCATGTTGTTTTGTATCGTGTTTATAAGTCCGTGTCGTGTTTAATCGTGTCGTGTTGTATAACCCAACATGTTTTTCGTTTTGTTTCTTGTTCAAAAAAGTTAATCGTGTCACGTGTGATCTGCTAGTTAATCGTGTTGTGTTCGTGTCTAAAATTTTGAGATACGTTTATGAGTTATCTATGTCGACACGACACATGTTTAGACACGAAACGATTAATAACATGATACGATTAGACACGACACGATTGTCACCCCTAGTTATTAGAGTTGCCACTGGAAAATTTAATCAACTTATTAATTGTCACCTCCATAAAAAGATTCCACCATATATATATATAAATCAAAGCAAAGCGACATACATATCAGTAGGGGCAGCGCCAGCAACTAAAGAGTTTGGAATCAAGTGGACTTCAACCACCGCGTTGTTGATGTCCCTCTCAGTATCTATCACAAAACATTTCTTATTGTCCAGGGACAGAGAATTCTCGATCAATGAAGAAGGGACCTAAGCTTTGTTTGTTGATTGTGAAGAGAGTCACCTAAGCTTTGTCAGAAGATTGGAGACGTAGGAACGAAGGAATAGAATAACATCTTTTTATAATATCAATGAAGAAGACAAGTGCATTTCAGGAATTTCACACACTGTTTTCACTGAATGAACGTCACGCCCTTTGCACATGACGAGTTAACGGCAATTTTGGACGGAAACAAACAGAGTTCATCTAAAACCAACAACAGAAAATATATTTCATAAAAAACAACAAGGTTTACGCTTTAACAACAATGGACTAGTACATTTTTTTTCTTCATATTTTAGTGTATATAGATAGATTGTAATTGAATAAAGTAAGGTACACAAATTATGATATTAAAGTAATAGCAAATTTTTTTATTTTTTTGATAATTATGGATTAATAGGTGACAATTAATCACCCAAGTTCAAAATACACAACCAAAGCTAGCTAACTTTAATAATTTGCGAAATAGAAAAGCCCACAGTGTTTTTCCGGAGCGCGTTAATAGTTTCCTTCGGAGGAGAGGTATGAATTTCAAACACATGTCACTGATTGAGCGTCATACCCGCCATGGTATCCGCTACCGCATTCGCTTCTCGAAAAATATGTCTGAACTTCATTATTTCGAACTGTATCAATAGCTTCCTGCAATCCGGAATGATCGGCATTAGTTCGTATGTAGATATACTATAGCAAATTATAGTTCATATATAGATATACTTTGTTGCATTTAATAATGATACCAAAATCTATGTGCTAAGAGTGGTAGTGGCAGAGCTATTTGTGGATACCTAATAATAGGATGCTCTCTAATACAATCTTGAGATCATCATTATATCTTATTTTATTGTTACGAGGACCATACATCGTGTAAAATTTAATAAAATAATTCAATTTTTTTTTTTTGATCAAGAAAATAATTCAATTAGAACGACATATAGATAATAAAAACATTATATAATGGAACGTTGAAATCTATGCAGATACTCATCAACTAAGAAACAATACACGACTTAAGAGGCAGAGAGAGATTTATTGATGATTAAATAATATGTTTTTACTATGTGCAACAAATTAAGAGTGTTACGTTTTAATTTATATATAATAAGACTTAAGAGGCAGAGAGAGATTTATTGATGATTAAATAATATGTTTTTACTATGTGCAACAAATTAAGAGTGTTACGTTTTAATTTATATATAATAAATTAATTGAAATAAAAAGTATACATTATTTTAATATAAAAATTATTTTTCATATAATAGTGAATTAATATCTATTATTATATAATCCGCTAAACGAAGCGCTTGAACTATTAACCTAATTCACTAATTTGATTCGTTAATACTATAAATTGTAGGTGTGTTCAACTTAAAATTTGTAAATATATATATTAGATATCCAGTCAGCGCATATTTTATTTCTTAATATATATTTTTTCATTTTAAGTATTTTCTTATACTACATAGTATAACATATTTAAATCATTTTTAAATGAATTTAGTGTAAAATAATTTTAAAAAATAAAATAATCAGTTTACTATTATAAGGTTTATTTTTTTTAAGTGAATATACACTATAATATTTTTTCAAAAAGTTCATTGTTGTAACTTTGAATTTTTTACAAAAAAATTATTAAAACTTAAAATTGCATGAAATAATTAATTATATAGATAAGTTATTATAAATTATATTATGAAATACAAAAATTATATATTATATTAAGTGCATTTTTTCATAAAATTAGTTAAAAATGCATGAGTCAATAATTAAAATTAATATTAAAAAGTGCATTTGTTTACAAAAATAATATTATATTATATTTATTTGTTATTTGTAAATTATATTTAGTTTATAAATATATAACACTTAATTTTTTGACATTGTTAAAATTTATTGTGATAATATTGTAATGAAGTAGGTGATGTTTATATGTGACTTATGTTTTATTTTAGTAAAAGTATATATAAAATGATTCTTAATTAATCTATATTTTAACTTGTAAAAGTAAATTTTAATATGTGCATACTTGATATTCATAAAATATAATATTATGTATTTAAATTTCACTTCATAAAATATAATTAATGACAAATCATAATTTATGAATGAATGAGGAATGATATGAGTTTTGTAACATATCGTGAGAATGAATGAGAGACTTTGAAAGATTTTAAAGTGATTTACATGGCATGCCACCTAGGAATGAGAAATTTATGAATGATATGGACCAATTAGAAAAGATTAATTCAACATTAGGTGTGAAAAAATACTACAAAAATATTATTTGTCAACATTGTATGTGTTTTAGCCAAATTAATATATAGATATAGATATTTATTTATATATACGCAATTCCATAATTATGAATTTAATTGAAAATTTATTTAAAATCATATAATTGATTATTTTTTCAAAAAGTGATTATGTTAAAAATAAAATTAGACAAGTAAATATGTAAGAACAAATCTGGATATACATGTTACCGTTAGTAGCACGCTACTTTTTTTAAAAAAACGCACCCAGTGTAGCGTGTATTGCCAAAATGGCACAACACGATGCCCCCAAGTAGCGTGTATTGCCATTTTTGCAATACACGCTAAAGGGATCCTGCTTTTTTCTTCGATGACTCAATGTTTAATTAAAAATTAAATTATGTATTTATTAAAAAAAATATAGTAAGTAGATACTTTAATTACAATTCAAATGATGCAAAAAATATTAAATTTGGGCTTACGTATTGACTATACACTCTACTCTAAGTTAAAATATGAAAATTTGAGTTAAAAAAATATAACTCAGGCACTGTAATTCCAAATTCAACACGGTTAAAGACATTTGTTGCAAAATTAATTTATATACCTACTCTAATTTTCTTGGATTTTTTTTTATTAAATATATATTCAATTTTTTAACCTAACATCGCATGTTCTATAATTTGACCGGAATGATTAAATGCATTAAGTGAGAAATTTAATTATATACTTACTCAAAACAATATAAAAATTACAGTGCGTAGATAATTTAATTACGACATAAATGGCGCTAACTAGGAGTTGATTTTTGACTTTTTGAGTGACTGTATAATACGATAGTAAACAAACTATACATACATCTATATATAAAGAGAGATAGAAACGTATAAATGTATGTATAATGTTTTTTGGCTATCGTATTATATGGTCAGTCAGAAAGTAAAAAATCCATGCACTGTAAATTTATGTCGTAATTACATTATCTATGCACTGTAAAATATATTTTTTATTGAGTAAGTATATAATTAAAATTTTCACCTAATGCATTTAATCATTCCGGTCAAATTATAGGACAAACGATACTATGTTAAAAAATTAAATATTTATCTAATCAAAAAAATCCAAAAACATTAGAGTAGGTAGATAATTGAATTTCGCCATAAATTTATTTAACTATGTTGAGTTTGGAGTTACAGGGTCTGAGTTATATTTTTCAAAGTCAAATTTTCATATCTCAATTAGGGCAGAGCGTATAGTCAATACGTAAGTCCAAATTTAATATTTTTTTTTGCATAATTTGAATCACAATTAAAATATCTACTTACTATAAAAAAAATTGATTGATACATAATTTAATTTTTAATTGACATAATTTAATTTTTAATTGATACATAATTTAATTTTTAATTAAACATCGAGTCATCGAAGAGAAAAAAAAAGTAAAGAAACCCCCCTTTGGCGTGTATTGCAAAAATGGCAATACACGCTACCCTTTTGTAAAAAAATAGTGTGCTACACACGGTAGCATTTATACCCAAATTTCAATTTTTATTTTTCATTTTTACCTTTCTAGTTTTTTAAAAATATAATACTTTTTGAAAAAAGTTCAGATAATTTGGCGAACTAAATAAATTTTCAATGAATTTTTTATAAAGTAAGCATTTTGCTTTTTTATTTATTTATTTAGAAAAGTAAGTATACAAATGTTTTTTAGAAAAATAGGTATATGCGCACCCCGGGGTAGCGCGTATTGGACATACGCGCACCCCTGGGTGGCGCTATTGAATAGGCGCCACTGTCCAACTATTTTTAAAAAAAAAAAATTTATAATGATGACTCGATGTTTAATTAAAAATAAAATTATGTATCTATTAAAAAAAATTTAAAAAATTATAGTAAGTAGATATTTTATTTGCGATTCAAATGATGCAAAAAATATTAAATTTGGATTTACGGATTGACTGTACGGCATGTCGTAAGTTGAGATATGAAAATTTTACTTAAACAATTATAACTCAGACCATGTAAGTCCAAAGTCAACACGGTTAACGTCATTTATGTCGTAATTCAATTATCTATCTAGGGTAATTTTTTTGATTGGAAATACAGTTATTTTGTAACCTAACATCGTTCGTTTTACAATTTGACCGAAATAATTAAATGCATTAGGTGATAAATTTAATTACGTACTTACTAAAAAAAATAAAAAAATTACGGTGCGTAGATAATTTAATTACTAATTAAATAACGCTAACTATGCGTTAATTTTTGACTTTTAGACTGACTGTATTATATGATACGTAAAAAATTCTATATACGATACAAAAACTTCAAAATAGTGTTTTAAAGAGTAAATTTACTGTTTTTTTGTATACTTACTTTTCTAAATAAAATAAAAAACAAATAATTACTTTTAAAAAAAAATCATTTTCAATGGCTCTTGTTTGTACAGTCGCCGTCCGTCAGCCACAGCGCTCTCGATAGCCGTCAGAAAATCAGATCTGTTCAGACTTCAGAGCTGTTGATTAGATGGGTCCCGCTCAATCCCGATCCTCCACTAGAGTCTTCATGACTAAAAATAATATCATTATTAATAAAAAGGAAACCTGACAAAAAAAAATTCACCTGTGAAATGAATGTGATTATGCTCTGGCTGTTCTAACAGTGTAGGAGGGATGGATAAAGGGTTCGGGGATTGGACCAGTAAAATGGAGTTAGGATACAAAAAAGTTGTACCACTCAATATATATTTATTTTATTTTGCTATTTTTGTTAAAAACAATACTGTGTAGAAATTCAGTCTTTGAAAATGGAATTAGTTACAGATAGTGTACAGTTTATTATTTTTTGAAGGAAACACATTTATAATTTACGATTTTTATTAATTATTAAATATTAATATTGAAAAAAAAAACACGAGGCAAGTAATTTGAAGCAGTATTTTAACAGGCTAGCGTGCAGTGCCTAAGCGCTCGGGTGAGGAGTTGCGATCAACCATGCTGAGGACATGAGGTGATGAGTTGGCCGCCCTCGGATGGAGTCATGAGGCATGCGTCTTATTAATTTGACCTACATAATATATTAAGCCAAGTTTGTATGAGTTGATAGATTGAGTAAGATTTCAATATTTATTGTCTTGTTCAAAATAATGCACTAGATAATAAAATATTGTGCACCTAATTTCATCATCATTAGAATTTAGGATGTTGATTGGATATATTATTAGTTAATTTCTTATATATTTAAATTAAGACAATTTTTGATTTAGTATAAAATTATACTTAATGTGGTAAAAAAATATAAATACCCTTATTTTTTTTTTTTTGCAATGTACATATGTTGTACACTTGATTGATTTGTTTATTTTTAAAAATATATTAATATCCAAGAAAAATTGAAAAAATACATACACAAACAAATGAGATAGTACATCTTTTTTACTCAAAACCGATTCAATCGAATTCGATTATTCTCTTTTGAACTTTACAATTCTATCCTTAAAATATTTCTTTCATGCATAAAACTTCAAAATCTTGATGTTCTCTCTGTGTGGTTGATTTTTGATTGAATACACTAAATAGAGTATTACGTTGGTTTTACAAACATGTGGAACAACATGCTTTTACTAACCGATCTTGGGATCAACATAATTTTAAAAACGCATGTGGAACCACACTTACCTAAATCACTACTCACAATAGGAACAGGAAATCATGCAACAAATGTTAGAGTATAGATTTTAAAAATATTGATCTCAATATACCATGACTAAACATGATAATTTTTTCTCTTTGTGGTCACAATTGTTTTCCACTGTGAGTAGTATACATACATATGATATTTTTTTTTATCTTAATTGAGGAGATAACATAGGAAGAAATTAGAGATTTTGAAGGAGAATACGAACAAGTTGATTTATGAACGGTTGATGGCTCAAATCAATTCACTAGAGTTGATGTAAAAGTAATATTTTTTCAGATTGTATTATGTCACCCGCTGTAATCTTCTGCATAACATAATATGGAGTCGAAACAGTTAAATAACTATTTCTATGTTCTTCTCTCATGGGACATGCACATAATGACATAAAGAGTTAAAAACAAATAGAGTAAAATATATAAATTTGTTTGATGTTATTTTTAAAAAATATTAAATAGATGTGTAAATATTAAACTATTATTGGATAAATTATTCATTAAATTTTTAACTATTTTTTAAAATTTTGACTATATGTCATAAATCATTGTTGAAATGAACTTAAAAATTATTATTTGTTGTGTTTGACTTAATGATTAATCTTTTGTAAATAAAACATATATGAAAGAAATAATGATGAAAGTTCATAAATAATATTATATCATTTTATATTTTATCTAACATATTACCTTTTTTTAAAAATTATTATTAGATAATCTAAGTAAATAATCATTTTAAAATACTTTATATTAGAATTCACAAAGTTTAATCAAAACTCAAAACTAACATGATAAACTGTTCTTACCTAATGTTAATAAACTAGTTAAGTAAATATTTACTATGTATTAAATAATATCATGGTTAGAGTATCTATTAATTAATACTCAATTAACAATATAATTTTGTATTAACTAATGCACGTGTATTAATTAATATGGATCATTATTTGTAATCAAACATTATACTAATTAATATATGTATTAGTTAATACTTATACATGATTAATACCTTAATCAAATACCCTTTATAATGGAATACATTTCCATTTTCTGCAACATGTCTTTCAAAAATAAAAGCGTTTATGCCTAAATTCATTGATGCCCATCACTTTTAGAAATTTAGAATTAAAGATGATTATAAATATGGTTAGTTAGTTTTTTGTAAATATAAATATGGTTAGTTAGCTAAGATAATTAGAGGACTCTTTTACTTTAGTGTATTTAAATATTAGTTTATTAAATTCCTCTTTTATACAATTATAATCTTCATTGGAATTGGAGTGTCATAAATGATATTTATGATATATGTTATTACCATTTTTATTAATATATGTTATATAACGGTTTTATATATCATGTGTGCCTGAGTCTAGCGCAATTGTGGCGTTAAAAGAATTCAAAAATATTGTATGAACATGTTAGGTTTAAACAATTTTAATTTTAGGTATGCAAAGATAATTTAATTGCTTAGAAATTGAAGCTTAGATTAATTATTTACATTTATTATAAAAGCATGGATATCATGACAAAAATAAAATAAAAGTATGTATATATTTATATATGTAGCCTCAATTTCTCTAAATAATTTATATTTATTTTCAAAAAATCAACTTTTGGTAAGAAAAAGTCAGTCCTTAAGCTCCCAATCTTAAATATCCACAACGGTCATACATCACTTTGCTTTAGAATGCTTTTACTCTTATCTGTTTTTTTTTTCAAATTTAGAAAATAAAAAACAAAATATCACAATATTTTAAAAGTTGTAATACAAGTAGGTGCAAAGTGTTTGAATACCATTAATTAATTATTCCAAGGGTCATTGAGTTAAGGACAAGACAAGTTTTATTAATATTTTGATCAACATTAATTAATCACGTTCCACATTTTTTGCTTTGGTCCTTCTTTTCCCAAAAGATACCAAATTAGGCTATAACTTTTATTAAAGTTGGCGCCATTGAGCTTCAATTCAAAATCCAAAAATTTATCACCACGGAGTATAATTATTTTATTATTATTGAGAAATTCTAAATCATGTATGAATTAACATTAACTGCGTCTGGAAGGGAGCAGTAGTACCAAGTTGTAATGTCGTGTCTCCTCTCTTCACTTACTCAGGGGCCTACGCGGTGTTTTTCTCGACATAATAATAACTCAAAAATAGGGACCGTTTTGCAATAAATACAAAATTTCATGACAGAGGAGAAGGGGCATTAACTGACAGTGACCAAAATTGAGAATCACTCCACATTGAAAAAAATCTGTTTATTACAAAAACACCATGTTCTAATTACAAAAAGATAATGAAAAAAATGTTTCTACGAAAGTTCTGTCTTCTAAGTATCAAAATTAATCAAATCAATCAATGGATGAAAGTCACGTGTAACATATTTTAGGTTGGAATAGTTTGTAAAATTGTAGTTTTTTAATATATATATACATATATTATTTGAGTATAAACTAACTAATCATATAGATTAGTTGTCAAATATTAAATTTATATTTTATTAATAATTATTTTAACTCGCTATCATTTTTTTTTAAAAATTATTGTATTCATCATGATAGAGGTACTTAACAGTGTGTTTTTATTTTTCAGAACAAAACAAAATTCTATAATTTAAAATTTTAATTTTTAAAAAATAGCGGGTAGTGCTTGTCCAAATTTTGTTAATGTTTTTATTTTAGTATGGATGAAATGAAAATACACGTGCTGCATCTCTCACTAAAAATTTGGGCTTGCTTTGTTTAACGTGAAAGCAGACGACGACGCCGGTGGGGAGGGAGAGGTGATCCATTAATTATATCTGATCGCCGAACCAATCCCTCTTCTTCTTCTTCTTCTTCTTCTTCTCTTTTCTGTTCACTGCATAAAAGGCCATCTTTATACTTGACAAAAACAAATATCTTGGATAGATTTTCAAACAAAATTCGAGCCAGGAGATCGGCTCTCAACTGGTGGGTTTCTGTTGAGTGCTGACAGCTACAAATCCGTGAAGGGAAGGTCGTTGTTCTAACTCAGCTTCTTCTTTCCCTATCCTCTCCTCTCCCTTTCAATCTTCAATCCCTCATCTCACCTTTATTTCAATCCCTCTCTCTCTCTCTCTCTCTCTGCTTCTTCCATTTTCTGTTTGTTAAGTAACGCTACAACTCCACTGCATTTGGATCTAACCTTCTCTTCCGATCGATCCTTCTGATTTTTGTTTTTTTTAAAAAATCGTTTTTCTTCGGAATTTTCACGAGTAATTTTCTTTCTGGATGGTAAGCGATTGGATTTCCCTTTTATGTGAGTATTTTTGGCCAACCTTTCACGTGAGTTCGTTGATGAGTTTTTCGTGGGTTTTCTTTTCTGGGTCACAGTTAATTTTTCCAGATATTGTCTAGAACAAAAATCATGTCTGTTTGTACTGTGTGGTCCGAAATATGCTGCTTCATCTTTGTGCACTAACAACACTATCTGTATCTTTTTTTTATTCACAGTTCAGACCTCAGTCGACGAATTCTGGAACATACTGCTGCAGTTCGTCGACAGAATCTGCAAACAGTGGTGGGATTTGATGTGGAGGGGCAATTGCGGAAATCTCCATACAATGACGGTGACTTATTGACTCCGTTTTGAAGAATCTAGAGGAAGAAATCGGAATAGCAATGAGTAACAGAAGAGACCCAAGAAGAGGGAAGCAGCTCGACAAGGCCAACAATAGCGGCCCCGACATCGCAGCAGCTGAGAAAGTTGTGGTTGCCGTCAAGGCATCAAAGGAAATCCCCAAAACAGCCCTCGTCTGGGCCTTGACCCATGTCGTTCAACCCGGTGGATGCATTACCTTACTTGTCGTCGTCCCTTCTCAAACCTCAGGTATTCGATCGAATCAGATTCTAGTGCTTGCTGCTGATATCAATTCAATCTATATCTATCGAAACATTGATCCATGTGTGCTTCGTAAAATTGCTTTCGAATGTTCTACAGGTCGGAAATTTTGGGGGTTCCCGAGATTCGCAGGGGATTGTGCGAATGGTCACCGGAAATCTCACTCAGGATCGAGTTCTGAGCAGAAGATTGATATCACTGATTCGTGTTCTCAAATGATTCTTCAACTCCATGATGTATATGATCCAAACAAAGTGGGTTTTTCTTCTTCTTCTTCTAGTGGATGACATTTGTGGTAAACTTTCTCGTATTGTATTGATTATTGTATCTTTGAATCTCAGATAAATGTAAAGATCAAGATAGTTTCTGGGTCTCCTTGTGGTACGGTTGCTGCAGAAGCGAAAAAGTCCGACGCAAATTGGGTCGTCTTAGACAAGTAAGCTCTTTATCTCCACTTCCATTCAATTTTGTTCATAACTAAGTATTTCTAGAATAGCGCGATTAATTAAAGGATGAACTTTGCACACTCTTGAGCCTTGTAGGTACGGATATTGGGAATGCATTAAATTTCGTTTGCGAAGGAAATGAGTCATGAACTGGAAATGTTTTTGACATAGAACCCGATTTTTTTATTCACACAACAAGCATTCAAGTGTCTAAAAATTTGATTTTTTACATGAATTTTGGCTTTTTAATTGGTTGAACAAGTTTCAAAGTTCGTAACAATTTTATTTTTGAATAGAATCCGGTTTTTAAATTTATAAAACAAGTGTTTGAGAATTTGATTGTTATTGTTCTTCTCGTATTTAGACAACTGAAGCACGAGGAGAAGCGATGCATGGAGGAGCTGCAGTGCAACATTGTAACGATGAAGCGATCCCAACCGAAAGTTCTCCGCTTGAATCTCGTGGGATCTTCTAAGCGAGAACCCGAAGCTGCCTCATCGCTTACTTCCAACCTCATTGAAGCATCTGAAAAAGACCGAAAAAACAATAACTCAATCCGGGGCCCAGCAGTGACTCCGAGCAGCAGTCCCGAGCTTGGGACCCCGTTCACTGCCACCGAGGCTGGAACGTCTTCAGTTTCGAGCTCTGATCCAGGGACTTCCCCGTTCTTCAACGGAGACATCATCAAAAAAGAAGAACCATCAGCGTTTGTGATAAAGGAGCTCGAAGAATGCGGTAGCTCAGATACCGATGACGAGAATTTATCTTTATCGTCCACGAGCTTGAGGTTTCAGCCGTGGATGGTGGATTTGCTTCGCAACGATAAACCCCAAGCAACAACCTCGAAGAACAAGGCAGACTTCAGCGGATCCCTCAGGGATGCCATTTCCTTTTCCCGGAATATCCCTCTTGGTCCACCGCCTCTGTGCTCCATTTGTCAACACAAAGCCCCTGTTTTTGGGAAACCGCCAAGGTGGTTCAGCTATGCTGAGCTGGAGCTCGCCACGGGCGGGTTCTCACAGTCTAATTTCTTGGCTGAAGGGGGGTTCGGATCAGTTCATCGAGGGGTTCTTCCTGATGGGCAAATGGTTGCGGTTAAGCAGCATAAGTTGGCTAGTTCTCAGGGAGACCATGAGTTTTGCTCAGAAGTGGAGGTGCTCAGCTGTGCACAGCATCGGAATGTTGTTATGTTGATTGGGTTTTGCATTGAGGATAAGAGACGACTCTTGGTGTATGAGTACATCTGCAATGGCTCACTCGATTCACATCTTTATGGTAATTTCATATCTTTATCTGCTATACCCAATATATATATTATTCTGTATTGGTTATATTGCATTTAGAACCACTAATGGTAGAGTAGTAAAACTTTCAGGGCGTCAGCAAGAGCCTCTAGAGTGGTCATCTAGACAAAGAATTGCTGTTGGAGCAGCACGAGGACTACGGTATCTTCACGAAGAGTGTAGAGTTGGTTGCATTGTCCACCGCGATATGCGACCAAACAACATCCTTATAACTCACGACTTTGAACCATTGGTAAATACTAGTAACCACATGTTGCTGAATTTGTATTTACCGTTAAAACAGTTTTTTTACACAAAAAGTGATAATACTTGAATCTTTTCTGAAATGGAAAAAAGGCGACTTGGTGGGATAGTAAACAGTTTTCTTGAAATAGTAAAAGATTTCGTTTTTATTAGGGAAAAGTATGGAATTGCACCCGGATGTTTGCCAGAATTGGTAACTGCACCCATGATGTTTGTTCTTGCACCCACATGTTTGCACTTGTTTGTAATTGAGCCTTTCCGTCTATTTCTCACAGTAACCGTTATACCTGACCTGGTATACCGAAAATACCCCCAGCCTTATTATTGAATTTGCACAGCCAGTTCTCCTTTCATACCAGCCAACTCTTCCCATTTCACTTCTCACACACGCATCTTTGAAGCTCCCACGTCCGAATCTGTATGTCAATACATCATGGGTGGTAAGTATGATGAATGCTTTTCTCGTTCTTCTTCCTCTTGGGCATCGAAGTCGAATGTCCGTGCACTCATCAAACATGCAGCTGCATGCGGGCATGGAATCCCCGATAGCTCCCATTCTAGACAACTACACTGTTTAACATTCAAATCTACCTTGTGTTGGTATGACGTTCCAATCCGGACCTCGTATTCTCCTTCACCTGCGTAGAGAACTTGCATTCCACGTGCTGAAGCTTTTTTCTTCTTTATTTTCTCCAAAATGTTTGACATTAACAGACCTTCGTGACTATCCGCCTCCTGCCTCCTTGTTTGAAAATCTGTCATTAACATACGCCTGAGACTCTCCATGAGTGTTATGATGGGTTTATCACGGGCCAACATAATCTTACTGTTCCAACTTTCTGAACAGTTGTTCACTATTAGATCAGTCTTCGACTCCGGATGAAACTCATACCTACACCACGTCTTCGGGTCAATCTCCGTTAGGTATTCCCAGGCAGTCTTGAAATGCACTTTCAACCACTCCATGTGAACCTTGTGCCGGTGATAATTGTACGCCGATGCTGCTGCCCAAAAACGTGACTTGATACCAGCATCGTTCATATGTTTGGACAGCATGTTCTGGTGTATATGCCTAGCGCAGAATCTGTGGTCGCTAAAAGGCATGATTTCTTCCACTGCATTTATTAAACCCTATAACCAGACGTAGACGCATATTAATTCATACTGGTGTAATCACAAACAACAATGCAAACATGTTATATTTAAATATTGCATGCATATTTCATTAAGGTTGCATGATTGTGCATGAACTAACCTTCTGTCTGTCTGACATGAGTACCCATCTCCGGTCGTTCCCAACGTCGTTACTCAATAACTCTAGAAACCAAGTCCACGAACTGCTAGTTTCAGCCTCAACCCATGCGTACGCAAGTGGAAACACACGGTTATCTGCATCTCTTGAAACTGCAGATAATAGTTGACCCCCATCAACTCCCTTCAGATGACACCCATCCAACCCGATGAATGGTCTGCATCCTGCTCGAAAACCGTCCACACATGCCTTCAAGCAGACGTACATGCGTTCAAATTTGGGCCTCAGTGGAGATGGGATGGGGTCTACTTGAATCCCAACGGTGCTTCCGGGGTTGTGCATCAGAAGAGTTCCCGCATAATCACGTAGTCTCTCGAACTGCCATAGTCGGTCTCCTTCCAGTGCTTTCCTAGCAAGCTTGATTCCCTCACACACGTTCCACCTTTTCACATCGAAGTTGAACCTCTTCTGTATCTCATCGGCTATGGTCTTACTCTTGATTCTCGGTTCGTTGCGGATGAGTTCCAAAAAGGTATCGGCAATCCACTTTCCGCCTATCTTCTTTGTGTGGTACGCTCGGCCACATTTATGTTCTGGTACCAACTTTCTGATCTGAAAAGTCTTCTCCTTATTCATTTTGGCACCAACAACGACGAACCCACAGTCTTGCTTGCAGAGAACGACTACACGGTCGGAGTTGTTTTTTTTGCTGAAATCGGGTTCGTACCCCTCCTCGATACTGTGTTCGATGACGTATTTCCGAAAGGATTGCCCGTCTATGAACCGCATCCCTAACTTCAGTTCGTGCTTTGGCCTCTGATTTCCCGTGCTTTCACCGTTCACTGCATCATCAAATATCTTGTAAGTCCGTGTACTTGAGATGTCGCCTTCAACGTCTGAACCAATAGGGGTGGTTAGAGTGTCACTTCGGGCTTCTGTTAGCAAAACTGGTTCAACAACATGAACTTCCCTCGTCACGCTGTCATCAATGTTCTCCCCGTATAGGAGATCATCAAAACTGGTCTCATTTAAGGCGGTGGCAGTTGTTCTCCCCTCGGCCCGTCCAACACTAGCACGTGCACCCGCGGTGGCAGTTGTTGGTGTTTTCTTCACTGCCGACCTAACTTGGGGATGTAAATCATCCTCAACATCGTCATCATCGCCATCGTCGTCATCTCGACCCGCTTTCCAATTAGGATCGGATATAGCATCTGATAGTGAATCAGTTTCATCTGATGAAGAGTCTGTTTCCTCGGGTTGCATTGGCCTCTTTCCCTTGTCTACTGAAACTTGCCTCTCCAATTCCTCTTGTATCCGGATATTGACTTTTAGGCGAAGCCCCTCCATAAATGGATCCTTCTCACACACCTCGGGATCAAACGGTGCCACAACATACAATGCCAACTGCAGACTTCCATCTTGCTTCACCAACATCTCAGTAATGTCTTCGTTACTCTTCACAACCGTCAAATCTGATTTCACATCTCCATTAGGAGGGAGATAGAAAATACATCCCCCGGGGACTAAGCCGTAATAATCCATGAACACTTCGACTGTCTCATAACTTAGTATATCCCTCCGTAAAACAGTAACTTCGGACTTCCCAACCCACTTTCCATCAACAAAAACACCGTCGTAATGAATCGTCAAGTCGTAACTTTGGTTGTCCATTTTTTATCCTAACAAAACAGATCAACAGAAATGGAATCAGCCGTGTGAAATGAACATCAATGAATACAACTGAAATGAACAGCAACGAACAGATATGAAATGAAATCAACGAACTCAAATGACAGCTGTGTTCGTTTTGTAGGTGTCAAGACATACAATCTGCAGATTTTGTTTCTCTAGCTAGTTTAGGCGAAATACACATGTTGTTCAAGAATAAATACGCAGGGACATGAAAGCTACACTAATCAGGCGAAATAAACATTCTGTTTCTCTACACTAATCAGACCAGAAGCTACCAAAATCAAGGATTGTAAAGGAAAAATCACGGTTGTCACGATTCTGTCCAGAACATGCTGTCACGATTCTGTCCAGGAAATGAAAAATCAAAGCTTTACAAATACTGAATCGTCCAAGAATCGGTTGTCACGATTCTGTCCAGGAAATGAACTTCAGCAGAACGAAATACAGAACCCACAAATACAGAAATACAGAACCCACAATTACAGAACGACATACACGATTCAGCAGAACGAAATCGATTCAACAGAACCCACAAATACAGAAACCGACTACAGAGAATAATACTCACAAAGACCGCGCGAATGATCGGTGGACTTCAAGCGTCGTTCACTTCAAGCAGCAGTTCAAACAGATTCAAGCAGTTCCAACCGAGTCAAGCAGCAGTGGACGAAAACCCGATTCAAGCAGCACTTCAATTCAAGCGCGCGGGAGGAGTAGAGAAATTAGGTTTTGCTGGACAGTTTAGGTAGCCTTGCAGAGTAACTTCGGTATTATGAAACCGAAACAAAGGTGATGGTTTGCCAGAGGGGTAAGTTGGTCATTTTACATGACATCGTTTCAAATGTAACGACAACACGTGCTCTTCACGTGAGACTTAACGGGATTTTTTAACGTTGGGTGCAATGACCAACAAAATGTAACATACGGGTGTAAGTAATTGCGGCAAAAAACATATGGGTCCAACGACAAAAAAGTGCAAACATCCGGGTGCAATTCCATACTTTTCCCTTTTTATTATCAAGTTTTAAACTTTTGGCATTGCTTGTTCACATACTATTTCTGTTAAGGTCGTGGATTTTTGTAATTTGTTATCTTCTGATTTTCTGTGAGAAAGAGAAAAACTTAGTTTTTGGAAAATAACAAATCCTGATTAAGTCGATAGTTAATAGTGTTCTATTTTAAAAAAAAAAACTTTTTCACCAACTTTCACACTTCAGTTCATCTCACTGTAAAATCTATCTAGTTTTTTAGCTAGCTTTCCCTTTTTCTCAGGTTGGGGATTTTGGGTTAGCACGGTGGCAGCCCGATGGAGACACTGGTGTTGACACTCGAGTCATTGGAACTTTTGGGTAAGCTACTGAATTGCTTCTTGATCATCCTCTCTAACTGCTGCTTCAATAATAGAATGAATATGAAGCTAAATGGTTGATGCTGTATTTGGTTTTGGTAGGTATTTAGCTCCGGAATATGCTCAGAGTGGCCAAATTACAGACAAAGCCGATGTGTTCTCTTTTGGTGTGGTCTTGGTTGAGCTGGTCACGGGGCGAAAAGCTGTGGATCTTAATCGCCCCAAGGGTCAGCAATGTCTCACCGAATGGGTAACAATCTTTCAACTTTCCAATATTCCGAGTTGATAAATCAGTTAACGAAATTACTAAAAAAAAATTAAAAAAACTCAGGCAAGGCCACTTCTGGAAGAATTTGCAATGGATCAGCTCATTGATCCGCGATTAGGCAGCCGTTATGCAGAGCAAGAAGTCTCTTGCATGCTTCACGCCGCATCGTTGTGCATAAGTCGGGACCCTCAATCTAGACCCCGCATGTCACAGGTAAAAAGAAAACCCAAAAGAGATCTTCTTAGTGTTTTTATTGATCTATTTAACAACATAAATCAATTTTGTGTCTTTTTTGTTTTGAAAAGGTGTTGCGAATCTTGGAAGGCGACATGATGGTTGATTCAAGTTACATGTCAACCCCAAGATCTGATGTGGGAAGCCGAAGTGGTCGGATTTGGACAGATCATCAGCAACGTCAGAGCGGGCCTCTAATAGACGATGCTATCGAGGTTTTCAGTGAAAATCTATATCTTGAAAATCTTCGAACTTCTATCAGGGTGCAGGACACGAGTAGTAGAGCAAGACGGGCATATGATCAGTAATGGACAAATCCTACGGTTGGTAAGAATCAAAGTTTGCATTTTGTGTTTTTTTTTTGTGATCTCCTTGTTATGTTAGCCGGTCTCGTGGCATAAGGATGTCTAGATTTTGGTTATGTACAGTAGTTGAACATGACTGGGAAGCACGGAGCAAGATACTAAGATTATTTTTGTAATCTCTCTCTAGGAAGTGAAAATATTGAATGAAGATGTCTCTCTTTCTCTGAATTCTATAAAAGAAAAATGAATCGGGTTTGTTGAGAATGTTGTAATCGCGGCTGCTCGGGCAACGAAAACATTGTTTTGTCTGCTGAATCGAAGGGAGATTCAGTTCAATTGGAAGAGCTGTTGATGTTATTGAATTCATGGATGAATACAACACTTGTGATCTGGGAATTCACTGCTTTGATTTGTCCAATGGTTAAGATATTTAATCTTGAACAGAGCATGATGATTCAGAACAAAGCATTAATGTTCTGTTCTGTTCTTCTCTGATCTGCTGCCTGTGTTCTTATTAATCATTATAGATCTTTGTTCTTTTGTGGCAACTCCATTGATCAGAAAATTGGTCATCCATTGTTGTTCTTCTATATGCAGAATCAATGAAAGTTCAGGCTTTTGTCTCATTTTTTTTTTCTTTCTGGATTTGATTTTGTCAGAAAGATCGTATCAGTTGCAGACCCAATAATTATGACTTTTGGGAACAGAACCAATATATGTTCTCGATCTATGCAAAAGGGTGTCCTCAAATAAAGAGAACATATATTGATTCGCAAAGAAGATTCAGGGTACTGACGCTGGTCAAACAAGCGGAAGAAAAGCAAATGATTCCAGACATATTGTTGAACTATATAGAAACATTGTTATTTTGTATGTCTTGTGTTACATAATGTTATTGTAAATGCTAGAGCGTGTTTACGGTGGTATTCATTAGATCAGACAATTAGATACCTGACCTGCTCTTTTGGGCACTAATTAGTATATTTTACTATATATATATATAATATAAGTTATTTTTTTATAGTATAATGTATAATACTTTTTTAAATTATTTTTAAATGAATATGACTAATACTTTAAAAACACACACACACTAAATTTAAGGTTATAATGTTATCTTTTAAGTGAATACAAAGTATAATAATTTTTCAAAAAGTATATTGTTATTATTAATTTTTAATCGCTTACAATAAAAATATTAAAATTTAAGAATTCATGAAATGATTAATTATATAGATAAAATATTATAATTTATATTATGAAAAATAAAATTATATTAAGTGTATTTGTTCATGAAATTAGTTAAAAATATACGAGTCAATAATAAATATTAATATTAACAATTAATAATAAAATAATAATGAATACTTTTAAGATAAATAGTTTATATAATTTTTTTTAGGGTTAATTACCTCAACCGTTACTTATGTTTGACCCATGTGATTAAAAGGTTACTCATCTTTTTTTGTGTAGCTGAAACGTTACTTAAGTTTGAACATGTGACTGAAAGGTTACTCCGTGAAGTTTTCGTCACATATTTTCGTTAAACTGTCACGTGCAAGTCACGTGACCTAACTTAAAGACGATTCTACCCCCCCTTTTATGTTTATGGATTATGAAGTAGTAACGGTTAGGTAACAAAATGTCCAAACTAAAGTAACCGTTTAATAACATTTAGAAGAAGATAAAACGTCATTTAACAACTTATCCACAAACATAAGTCACCACATTTGCAACCATTTCATTTTATTTTCTTCTTGAATATCTGATTCTGTTTCTCTTCAGATGTCTGCACTTCAATATCACGCCCAAACACCAATGTTGTCAGCAAGTTAATTGCAAGGTAATTATTTGAAGAGCTTCTTCACTTCCTCAGTGAGTGAGTGCATAACCTCTGGAAAGCATAGTTATTCATACTTATCAAAGGCAAAAGAAAAAAAAAGAACTGTAATACTTTTTATAGTACCACTAATAACAAATGATGAAAAGAAAAAGCAAGAAACATGAAATACATGGTCATTTACGTTGAATTGGTTGCTGTATATGTCAATTTAAGAAGAGTGCTTGTTCTCTGCCTAGCAATTCAAAAAAGAGTTGAAACAGATACTTTTCTGCTGAAAATATTGATAAGCTTTAGCTGCATAATGGGGTTACTTCCACTGTTCTACTATCTAGCCGTTCCTCTACTATCTAGCTGTTCTACTATCTTTAGTTCTTGATTGATTGCATATCCTAGAGAGAGAAAACTGTGATTATTAACAAATAGAGAACTCCAGAATAACTGTAAAAATATGACATGTTCTTAAGCTTATGACACATATGAAGCAAGCAGCAGTAGGCATACATTTCACAGAACCTCAAGCAGCAGTTAAAACTGATTGGTAATGTTAAGACAATGCAGAAGCTTACACAGATTGCAGATAGGTGAGGTTTCCAATTCCTGGAGATAAAGTTCCGGACAGGCCCTGGCTGAGAAGGCCACTGTTTGTGAAAACCATTCAAAATCATCACATATTTGTAACTTTTAAATGCGAAAAGCCGCAAAATTTGCATATTCCAACACTTAATCGAGCTTCTAAAACCATGGTTACGACTTACAGAGCAGAAACATAGCCGTCTGGAGTGAAAGTCACCATCCTCCATCCACAAGGATTAACAGAGGTCATATCCCAATTCTCCAGAATATTGTATGGATCATGAAGAGCATTCTTTATTGCCATTAAAGCCACCACTGGTTAAAGTTAAACCAATACAAACCCATCTCAGATTCATTGCAATGAACTTACTTTTATACTCAAATCAAGAACACTAATACTGCAAATACTATAGCAACAGCAAAATGCTGAATAGAAAAGGGAACAGGAACAGACCTTCATAGTTAATACCAGTGGGAGAAAGAGTTGCAGAAGAGCAGCCCAACCATGCCAAAGTTAGAAAAGCCAATCCCCAATTCAAGCGACTTCTTATCTCCATACTCTTCCCAAATCTTCAGCAACCGACACAAACATCAAAATGTACAGAGCAGTGAAACTACTCCCCTGAGGTACACACCAGATTCGAAATCGAATTACCTACCAAGCGTCAAGCGTGTGCTGGAACTGGAATTCTTGGAGCCATCGATGGTACAACAAGTTTAGGGCTTCTTTCACTGCGTTCTGGGGCTCCATAGCTACTTCTTCCTCTCGAAGCTGCTCCAATTCGAATTGCAGTAGAATTTCTTATCGGGTACTGTCGAATTTGTTCGAGCTCAAACTTCTCCAGACATAAGAACAATTTCTCTTTAAGTAGACAAGTTGTTTAGGGTAGTTTCAAAACTTCAAATTACAACTATATCACGTGACAAACACATGTGACTACTTAACGGAAAGAAATAACAGCAGTTAGGTGATAGTAACGGTTCAGTCACATCTGCCAACATAAGTAACGGTTGAGCTCAAGTTTGAACGGTTCAGTCACATTGTCAAACATAAGTAACGGTTTAGATAATTAACCCATTTTTTTATATTAATGCATGTGTTTACAAAAGACAATTAAAATTATTCCTAATTTTTAATATTTTAGAAAAATAATAATAAATTATTTTATATAAATAATATTTTAATAATTTAAAAATATATTGAGTTATAAATATGAAAAAAAATACTATTTTTCATAAAATTGAAAAAAAAATGTGAATGTCCATATAATACTCTTAACTTTTATGGTTTATTACTTATATCAATGTTCATATAAAAACATTAATATTTTTCTAACAATAGTAATAATATAATGTTTTAGTATATATATATATTATTTTATTTATTTTGTTAATTGTAAATTATATTGAGTTTATTAATATATAATATTTAATTTCGTGACATTGTTAAAATTTATTTTGATATTATTGTAATTAAGTCGGTGATGTTGATATGCCACTTATGTCTCATTTTAATAAGAGTATTATGTGATAGATGAAATGCATCTTTAATTAATCTATATTGTAATTTGTAAAAGTAAACTTTAATATGTGCATACTTGATATTTATAAAATATAATATTATGTATTTTATTATTATATAAATTTGATGACATAAAATATCAAGAAAAAATTATAATTATAATGTGAAATAAACAAAAATGATGAAATGAGTTTTGTAACTTATATTAAGAATGAATGAGAGACTTTTAAGACTTTTAAAGTATTTTACATGGTATGTCACCTAGGAATGAGAAATTTATGATTAACATGGACCAATTAGAAAATGTTAATTTAAAATTACGAGTGAAAAAAATACAATAAGAAAAAACTTATTTGTCAACATTATGTATGATTTAGCCAAATTAATATAAATATATATGTTAGTTATGATGGTATTTTGTGGAAGTCGTCATTGAATAGAAGATACGATGGTTATGGACATATTTAATTATTTGGTGATCTCATCTAATCATTAAAAACTCACATTTTTCAGTAGGGGTGAGCGAATATAACATTAATTTTGTCCAAAAAAAAAAAATATAACATTAAGACAGCGATTGAACGAAAAAAGATAAGTTTGTTTGATCGAAATTAATGGTCTTATTAGCTAGCTTTCCAAAGATAAACGTTGAATACTCGAAAAATGCTCTCAAATTACATACATTCCCTTACTGCAGTAGAGACTGCAGAACTCTTGAATAGTAACATCAAACTCAAGGAAGATCAGCTGCAGAATATGCAAGACATGGAAGAAGATGCACCAAAGACTGCTCCAAGTCCCACATCCTACAAGGAAAAACTCACTGGGATTGTTCCAGGGGCATACAAAAATGCTTTCTACCAAGAATGCTCGAATTCATCTGAATCTTTTCCCTCAAGAGGCCATGATGAAGTGGAATAAGCTGGTAAATTAACATATACCATATTCAGAGATGAGAAAGCAATGATACAAAAAAGGTACGAACAATCTATCATCATTAAAATAATAGGAAGGAGCATACCGTATCTTCACATGGTGCTGAAAATTTGAAATCTCTGGAAATCGGAAGGGGAAATGTCCTACATTTTACTCGGTGAACGTTTTTATCTAATCAAATTTACTTGCTTGGGAGACATGGATAGGGTTTAGGGGGCAAAAGTTTACTTGGGTTAATTTGTGGGACTCTAATAGACTAATTCAGCAAAGACTAGACAGGATGATGGCAAATATGGAGTGGAAATTTAATTTTCCCAATGCTTCTGTAACCCATCTCATGAGGACCCATTCTGACCACTACCCGATTCTTATTAATTCTGGTGGGGATGGTGGCAACATGGTAATTAGACCTTTTAGGATGGAGCCTATGTGGCTGGATCACCCAAGTTTTGAACTTTTGGTTCAGAACACTTGGAATGAATTTAGCAATAGGATCACTCCTGCCATTAACCACTTCCCTGACAAAGCTAGGTCCTGGAATAAAGAGATCTTTGGAAATGTCTTCCAGAGAAAAGAAAAAAAATCATTCGGAGGATCTTAGGAGCTCAAAAGTGCATTGCACATTCCCCAAACGATTTCATCGTTAACCTGGAAAAAAATCTTCAGTTAGAGTTGTCTGAGATTCTGGACCAGGAAGAAAAACTTTGGGCGGCAAAGTTTCGCACTAAGTGGATAAGAGACGGGGATAGAAACACTAAATTCTATCACATCTCTACTATTGTTAAAATGAGAAGAAATAAGATCTTGGCTATAAAGGACTTAGTGGAAAATTGGATTTTTGATGAGGGAGCTGTTCAGGAGGAATTCCAAAAATTCTTTTCTAATCTCTTCACAACTTCAAAGACCACTTCATCCTTGTTGGTTGCGCGACCCGATTCTAGGAGAACGATTTTGTCTGAAAATCAAATTCGTCGTTTTAACAATATTATCACTGGGGAAGAAATTAGGAAAGCAACTTGGGATCTTAAACCTTTTAAAGCGTCGGGGCCTGATGGTCTTCACCTGGGTTTCTTCCAAAAGCTGTGGAACTGTACGGGTAGCTCTTTGGTTAATGTGGTTACTGATGTGTTTAATACGGGGTCTGTCCCTAATAGTTGGAATGAGACTTTTATCTGCCTAATTCCAAAATGTAGCCAACCAAATTCGGTTTCCCAATTCAGACCTATAAGTCTTTGCAACTCTATTTACAAGGTGATCTCAAAGATTCTGATAAATAGAATCAGACCAGTCCTGAATCATATCATCTCCCCTTTTCAGACTAGTTTTGTCCTAGGTAGAAGGGGTTCTGATAATGTAATTCTGCTTAGAGAGGTGCTCCACTTTTCAAAGCATAAACAGGCAAGTCAGGGAGCATGATCATTAAAATAGACACTGAAAAAGATTTTGATAGAATTGAGTGGGACTTCATTAGAAGTACTCTCAATTTCTTTAATTTCCCTGAGAAAGTCATTAAATTGATTATGAGTAGTATTTCCACGTCCTCGATTCAAATTATGTTCAATGGGGGGAAACTAGGAAACTTCTACCCGTCTAGAGGCATTAGACAAGGATACCCTTTATCTCCATACATATTTATTCTATGCATGGAATATCTAAAGTTTCTTATTGATGAAAAAGTTATGCAGGGACAATGGAAATGAATAAAAGTGGGAAGAGGAAACATGACTCTATCCCATATTTTCTTTACTGATGACCTCATTCTAATGGGAGAGGCGACACCTGAAAATTGTAACTGCATCAATTCAGTCTTAGATGTTTTTTGCGCCATTTCAGGGCAAAAGGTTAATCAGGGAAAGTCGGTCATGTTTTTTTCCCCAAAAAATGTACCTAATACCAAAAGAACTGATATCTCAACGATTTTAAAGTTTAAAACAATTGAGAATTTTGGGACTTACCTTGGGTTCCCGCTTGATCTGTCGAACTCGAAAGTGAACTCTTTTAACTTTGTTCTGGATAAAGTTAGAAATAAACTTTCGGGTTGGAGGGCAAATCTGTTATCGATGGCCGGTAGGGTTACGTTGGTAAAATCGGTATTGTCCACGATCCCCTCTTACTATATGCAATGTACTATGTTTCCTAACTCAGTGTGTCAGGAATTGGACAGGATTAACTTAAATTTTGTCTGGGGATCCACAGATCAGAAAAGAAAAATTCACTTGATTAGTTGGGAGGAAATAACAAAGCCGAAAAAACTTGGGGGACTTGGCATTCAATCCGCGGTGTTACGAAACAAAGCGCTCTTGGGGAATTTGGCATGGAGATTGAAAAAGGAAACGTCTCCTTGGGCAGAGATGATCAGAAATAGAACGTTTAAACATGATGGAACTTCTCTCAATACTGCGGACAAAATGCCGTGTAATTGGAAAGCAATCAATGAAGGTATGAACACCCTTCGATTGGGATCGGGGTGGGTCGTAGCTAGTGGTAGGGATATTAAGTTCTAGCATGATAACTGAGTGGGTAATCAATCCCTCCGATCTTCTATCTACGGGCCATTGAAGTATGAGGAAGACAAATTGATGGTAGGAGATGTATTCCAAAATGAAGAGTGGAGCCTATAAAGAATTTCGTTTGATTTCCCAAAAAACGTTTTGGACATGTTTCGTAGTATTCATAGGGATAAGACTAATGTCTCATTGGATACTCAAATATGGAATGCCACAAATTCGGGGAGTTACACTACTGCATCTGCATATTTGCTATTAGCAGGTCATGATTCAAATAGTCAGGTGTTGGATCAATGGGATTGGGTTTGGAAAATTCAAACTATCCCAAAAATTCAGTATTTTATCTGGTTGTGCCTTAAAGACAGATTAGCTACTTGTAAATTATTGAACCATAGGGGATGTAATCTGAGTCCTATGTGCCAAATTTGTCAGTTGGGGGTGGAGGACATAGACCACATTTTACGTAGGTGTGAGCATGCTAAAAAGATGTGGAACTCAGTCATTTGGCCATCCTGTCTGGGGCAATCTTTCCACTACCCTTTGAATGAGTGGATCAAGTTTGGTTGTCAAGTACTGGGAGTAACTATTCAAGGAGTTGAGTGGAAAATCTTGTTCACTTATGTATTATGGAACATTTGGAAAAATAGGAACTCATTTAATTACCTGAACCGTTACTTATGTTTGACAATGTTACTGAACCGTTCAAACTTGAGCTCAACCGTTACTTATGTTGACACATGTGACTGAACCGTTACTATCACCTAACTGCCGTTATTTATTCCCGTTAAGTAGTCACATGTGCTTGTCACGTGATGTAGTTGTAATTTGAAGTTCCAAAACTACCCTAAACATAGTTTGTCTACTTAAGAGCGGTTGTTCTTAGGTCTGGAGAAGAAGCTGGAACGGAAATGGCGACTGCCTCGGTCTGGACAGGAAATGGCGGTGGCCGGACCCCTTCCGACGTGTAGAAGAAGCTGGAACGGCCACGACCACTGCCCCGGTCTCGCTGCGTGGGTAGTTGTCTGTGACTCCAAGAAACAAAATCTAACCATTAAGCTCTCCAATCTCCACGCAATTGATTGATTGAAAGAGAAATCAGCAGCTCTTCCTCATCCCGGTACCTGCCTTTCCATCTTCCGTTACTTCTTGCTACCAATCTTCTATTGCTCTGAATGTCGATGCGAGCGGTGCTGCGTGGATGCCTCGTTTTCTTTCACTTGTATATGCTGAGCTTCATCTCAGATTAGTGGGTCGGGTCCAATTTCGTTGATTGTGCTGAATTAGAGTGGTAGTAAAAGGACTCAAAGTGTGTTGTCGGCGGGATGTCACTTTCTGTCGATATTGTCTGTATCAAACAATGATATGATATTGTCTGTTAAGACAGCTTAACTCAGTTTCATCCCTTCATTCTTGGTTGCTTTGCTTTGGGTTGACTTCATTTCTGTGCTACTTTCCAAGTTGAGGGTTGTTGTTGGTTATTCTCATTCAGTAATTGGAATGAGTTCATGATTTGAATCGGGCTTGTCCTCTTCGAGCTTCATCAAATCACTCACTGGCAAATGAGACTGAATTTTGTTCATACTCATCTGAATTTCTTGGTTAATACAGGTAAGTACTACTTAATGCAATTTCCAAGCATGGCATTGATAAATTTAATTGAATGTGCTGTTAAACATGGTGGCTTAGACAAAAGAAGTTCGTTCATGGGTTTGACAATTTAATTCTCTCACGTTCTTTCTTTCTTCTTTTCCAATATAATCCAGATTTATTGAGAATTAGAGGATACCAGCAAACCTTTGGGAGTTCTTGACCGGAAGCGTCTTACTGCTAGAGCAAACAGGACAACGTACTGCTATGATTTCCCATTGGTAAGCACCTACTCATTGATAATTATTTTCTTGCATCACATGAAAGCTTAGAATTCCTCAATAAAGATAACTTTTTTTTTAAAATTTTGCTGGCATTCCAAACAACACTGGCATTCCAAACGAACTTCTTCTGCTTGACTGACTGATTTACTATTAGATAGTGTGCGTGTTTGTTACTCCCTTGAGTTATGAGTTATATGAGACATGTTTTCATATGTTTCAGTGTGGTCAGAGAAGAGAAGACAAAAGATGAGTTGGTAGAAAAAAAGGTTGCATTTGATGTAAACGTGACGTCGGAATCGGATGTTCAACTGGACAAATTACTGTCTCAGAAGAAGAAGAAGAAGAAGAGTGAGGACGATGAAGAAGAAAAGCAAGCACATTACACGGCATTATCATCAACAGAGCAACACCCATGTTCTGATGATGACAACTTTGTGGAGGACAAGAATGATTTTGAGATGAATGTTATAGAAGAATTAGAATCATCAGAATCTCTGTTTTCATTGTCTATAAAATTGCTGTATGTATTATGAATTCGTTTGATGCTACTTGATGTTTATTTAGCTAAATTTTCACCAAACAGAATCAGATATTCAAGAAGAAAATTAAATGAAATGGTTGCAAATGTGGTGACTTATGTTTGTGGAGAAGTTGTTAAATGACGTTTTATCTTCTTCTAAATGTTATTAAACGGTTACTTTAGTTTGGACATTTTGTTACCTAACCGTTACTACATCATAATCCATAAACATAAAAGGGGGGGTAGAATCGTCTTTAAATTAGGTCACGTGACTTGCACGTGACAGTTTAACGGAAATATGTGACGGAAACTTCACGGAGTAACCTTTCAGTCACATGTTCTAACTTAAGTAACGTTTCATCTACACAAAAAAAGATGAGTAACCTTTTAATCACATGGGTCAAACATAAGTAACGGTTGAGGTAATTAACCCATATAAAAAACACTTAATTGGTTTCAATTTTAAATTCAAAACAGACCATTCCATAATAGTTTATAATGTTTCTTGCTTTTTTATTTTCGATCTAGAAATCTTTTTTACTCGATTTTTTTTAAAAGTAATTTTTTTTTTTAATTTAGAAAAGTAAGTATACAAATTTTGTTTTTAGAAAAATAGGTATACACGCACCTCGGGGTAGCGCATAGTAATTTTACTGTTTACACAGTACAATGTACTATGTAAACAATATAATTACTCAGCAAAACACTATTTGGAATTTTTTGTATCGTATATAGAGTTTTTTACGTATCGTATTACATAGTCAGTCTAAAAGTAAAAACCTAACGCATAGTTAGCGTCATTTGATTCGTAATTAAATTATCTACGTACCATAATATTTTTGATTGTTTTTGAGTAAGTACATAATTAAATTTCTCACCTAATGCATTTACTTATTTCGGTCAAATTATGGTGCAAACGATGTTAGGTTACAAAATCACTGTATTTTTAGTAAAAAACATTACCCTACGTAGATAATTGAATTACGACATAAATGACGTTAACCGTGTTGAGTTTGGACTTACATGGCCTGAGTTATAATTTTTTAAGTCAAATTTTCAAATCTCAACTTACGGCATGCCGTACAGGCAATCCGTAAATCAAAATTTAATATTTTTGCATCATTTGAAGCGCAATTAAAATATCTACTTAATATAATGTTTTAAATTTTTTTTAATAGATATATAATTTTATTTTTAATTAAATATCGAGCCGTCATTATGGAATAATTTGTTTTAAAAAAAAAGTGAATGTCTCTTGCGCCCATTTGAATAGGCGTCACCCTGGGGTGCGCGTATTGTCATTACGCGCTACGTGGGGGTGCACGTATACTTATTTTTCGAAATATTTTTTTTCTATAAAAAAAAGGGTTAATTACTTAATTGGTTACACATGTTTCACCATTGTGCAGAATGGTTACACATGTTTCAAAATGTGATTAATTGGTTTTGCTATGTGACTAATTGGTTACACATGTTTTTCCAAATGTGATTAATTGGTTATTCCGTTAGTAAACCGTTAACTTTAACGTTAATTCATTTTTTTAACATATTATTGAATTGTGAAATGACTATTATGCCCTTAGTTGTATTGAAGAACACATGGAAGGATTGGAGATCCAAAATTGAATCAAATTCGATTTGATGTTCTTGAGAACCCAGAAATGCTGTTTCTGGGTTCTTGAAGAACCCAGAATTGCAGTTTCTGGGTTCTAGAACCCAGAAATGCTGTTTCTGGGTTCTAAACCCAGAAATGCTGTTTCTGGGTTCTAAACCCAGAAATGCTGTTTCTGGGTTCTTGCATTTATGCGTTCTTCACATTGTGAGTAACATGTCGAACTTTTTAATCACATCATTTCAAACAACAATATCCATTTAATCATATTATAGAGAAACATGTATGACCTTTTAATCACATTATAGAGAAACATGTATGACCTTTTAATCACATTATAGAGAAACATGTATGACCATTTAATCACATTTGGTGATAACATATACTGCAATACAGAACTTCAAGAACCCAGAAATCAGATTTCTGGATTCTTCGATTCTTGTTCTTGAAGATGATGATGTGTTCTTGAAGATGATTCTAGGGGTAATTACGTCATTTTACGTATCTAAATAGTGACTTAACTGTGATTTCTAACGGTGAATAGTAAAAAAACCAAATAGTCACATTTCAAAACCAATTAATCACATTTTGAAACATGTGTAACCATTCTGAACATTGGTCAAACATGTGTAACTAATTAAGTAATTAACCCAAAAAAAAACACTAAAATACTTAGTTTTTGAAAAAATTATTTTTACTCTACCCATTCTACTGTTACATATATATATATATAGGGTTAATTGTCAATGTGCCCCCTAATGTTTGGACCGAATTTAAGAATCACTCTTAATGTTTAAAATTTTAAATTTTAGTCATAATGTTTGGACGAAATAAAAAACCACTCATTTCCGTCATAAGACCGTTTATTACTAACAGAATGGGGATCATGTGCGAGGCACATGCTATTTTAATTTTTCTATGTGACCAAACTGCTCTCGTCCACTATTACTTGAAGAGCTTGATTTTGCACAATTAAAGTGACGAACAACCTTAAGCCTTTTAGCTGACACTACTTGCCTCCTCAATTGCACAATTTCTCTAAGAAAAAGAATTCAGTATATCCTACAAAGAACTAATTATTGGAATATGGTTAATTCACGAATTTGTCTTCATCGCAATATATCCTACACGAACAATTTCTCTAGAGCAAACCGCTCGAATTCTCTCAGGTGGGTCTTCTTCTTCTCTGTCGACAGGGGCTCTTACTGCGTGTCCTAATTTTAGGTGGGTCTTCTTCTTCTTGATTGGTCGATTGGACTTCCGACTCCAACTGGGCGACGGTGGAATTGACTTCCGATTTCGATTCCGAACTGAGACTCAATCTCTTGATTGGTCGATTGGACTTTCGATTCCGAACTGAGGCTTCTCTTGATTGGAATTGACAATCTCAGTTCGTCTTCTCTTGATTCCGAACTCCGACTGCTACCTAAGTGCAGTCACGCATTCCTTCTGAAGGTCAGAGCTTTCCTCCCGATCCCAAGCCAAAGATGCTTCCCGACCCTTGCTTCCTTCGTTCTACAAAGATTGAGTTGTTGCTGCAATTCGGTTCTGATATCAATTTCCAAGATTTTTATGGAATTCAGTTCTGCAATTCGTTGCATATCCATGGGAAGCAATTCATTAGCCAAGGTTTTGCTTAAGAGAGGTAATTTCAATTAATAAGTTGTATTGTAATAGTCCAACTCATTAGTGATGTTGATGCTCTGTCTCGTCCATGACGTTTTCGGTGGAGAAGGCTGGTATAGTTCCTGAGTTCCAAACCCCCATCCCTTTATATCGTTTCTTAGTTACATTTGCAGCATTGTGTTGATTCTCCATCAAATGAAACTTTGATTCTTCAACAATTTTGATTTTGAAGAATCAAAGAGTGTGGCTATTAGCTCTGTAAAATTAACAGAGAATGCCATGGTGGTTGAAAAAACTGAAGTGTTTGTAATAGAGGACAATTTTGTCATTTTAAGATGTAAAAAAATCACGTGATTTGCACATGATAAAGTTTCCGTTTGAACTAGATAGTAATTGGACGGAAAGGGGGGATTTTTGATTTCGTCCAAACATTAGGACTAAAATTTAAAATTTTAAACATTAAGGGGAATTCTTAAATTCGGTCCCAACATTAGGGGGCACATTGACAATTAACCCATATATATATATATATATGAATTAGTAAATATATTTATTACATCATTAGTAATTATTGATCCGCTAAGCGTTCCGGTTTAATTACCGGTTCGATTATAAAACATTTGACCAGAATGTGAAACTTTGACAACCCCCCAGCTGTCGCAAAAACTTTGGTAAAAGAACTGTCGCAAAAGCTGAGCTTATTGCTGAATGAATGAATGATGTGATTATGTATATAGATATTTCTTCTTATGGACGTCTCAAAATATTTGAATGTTAATGGGGTGAAAGATTATTTAAATAAAAAAGTATACTTTTTTATTTTTGATCCTTACTATTTTGTCCCAAATCAAGTGTTTCTTCTTGGTAAACTGTGTTTGGTTATCAGTTTTTTTTTTGTCAAAATGACGTAAACTGTGTTGGCATTTGGGAAGTGCCAACAATGACAGTAACCCTTCATATCCTGTCTATTTATACACACGATAACTTCAAGTTCCAACTCAACCCGGCCAGAGCCACCACCACTTCTCTATACCTGATCTCCACTCATTCTCTGTGTGGTTGTGGAGAGTTTTCATGGCAGCTGAAGAGCTGCACATGGGTTCTGGTGGTGGCCAGCCACCTCTACGGCCCAGAAATCACCAACACAACTGTCATCGATTCAACACTTTGATCCTCTGAAGAAACCTCATAGGAACAAGTTCACGTTCGCATGCGCTATCCTTGCTTCCATGACTTCAATCTTACTGGGTTATGGTAAGTAATTAGCTATCAGTTTTCTGTCAATGATATTGACGATATCAGTATGTTTCTCTCTTTACAACGAAGATGAACTCGTCGAAACCGATCATTTCTATGCAAAACAAGCAACAGATCCGTGTTATATATTAGGAGTTAACAATGTTAGTTTGTCTCAATCTTTTGTCCAAACTTCTGCATATATTCCTCATCCAAATTAAACCAGTGTTTGTATTGTCTTGTTGTTTTGACCAGATATTGGAGTCATGAGTGGTGCAGCAGACTACACTAAAGAGGACCTTAAAATTACTGACGTACAGATAGAGATCGTGGAAGGGATTATCAACCTCTTCTCTTTGATAGGAGCAGCGGCGGCATGCCGCACCTCCGATTGGGTGGGGAGGCGATACACCATAGTTATAGCTGGGGTTATCTTCTTCTCCGGAGCAATACTGACGGGGTTTGCCACCAACTATCCATTCCTCATGTTCGGTCGCTTCGTGGCTGGTATCGGTATCGGCTACGCCATAATGATTGCTCCAGTCTATACGCCGAAATCGCTCCTTCTTCATCTCGCGGTTTCCTCACGTCCTTCCCGGAGGTAAAATGTAATTCAAATTTACACTTCATGTGATACACAGACTATCATCGTTCGTGATACCATTTGTAAAGTTTTTCAAAACCTTCTGGATGTGCAAAAATAAGGTTTCTAGAGTATAATTCTTTGGGGTATTATTCTCAGCTATTTATCAACAGTGGAGTGTTGTTTGGCTACGTGTCAAATTATGGCTTCTCCAAGCTCCCGGTTCACTTGGGATGGCGGTGCATGCTCGGACTCGGCGCAATCCCCGCCGTCCTCCTCGTTGTTGGAGTCCTCGCCATGCCGGAGTCACCCCGTTGGCTAGTCATGCAAGGACGCTTGGGCGAAGCTAAGCGGGTGCTCCATAAAACGTCTGATTCCGAAGAGGAGGTCGAGCTCCGCCTTGCCGACATAAAAGAAGCTTCCAGAATCCCCTTGGATTGCGACGACGATGTTGTCCAGGTTACCAGGAGGAGCAAGGGTGAAGGAGTCTGGAGGGATCAGCTTCTCCATCCGACCCCGTACGTCCGCCACGTGTTGATCGCCGGAGTCGGAATCCACTTCTTCCAGCAAGCATATAGAATCGACTCCGTCGTCCTATACAGTCCTCGGATCTTCGAAATGGCAGGCATTACACCCTCAGATCATGAGCTGCTCGCGACGGTGGCTGCTGGATTTGCCAAGACGGTCTTTATCCTGGTCTCAACTTTCTTATTAGTCCGAGTCGGGCGGCATCCTCTTCTCCTCAGCAGCGTGGCCGGAATGATAATCTCCCTCACCACCCTCAGCATGGCCCTCCTCTTCATCCAACAACACTCAGAGGAGAGGGTGATGTGGGTGATTGTGCTGAGCATCACCACGGTGATAACGTTCGTATCGTCTTTCTCGATGGGTCTGTGTCCCATCGTGTGGGTCTACAGCTCCGAGATCTTCCCGTTACGTCTTCGCTCACAAGGTCATGCCATCGCATTTGGTGTGAATCGAGCCATGAGCGGCCTCAAATCCATGACCTTCATCTCTCTCTACAATTCCATCACCATCACCATCGCCGGAGCTTTCTTTTTGTACGCTTCTGTCGCTGCCGTATCGTGGGTCTTCTTCTACACAATGCTGCCTGAGACTCAAGGCAGGACACTTGAGGATATGAAGTGTCTCTTCGGAAGTTACACCCGTTGGAGGTCCGTGGCCAAGAAACTCTGACAGGCGAACAGTGGAGTTCACACCGCAACTGTCTAGGAAACGGTTAACGGACAAACAGAAAGGAGGGAAGATTAATATTATGATACGATAAATAAAGTTGGTTCGTTTGGTATGGTGGGCGATGATGAAAAATAAAGGGTTAAACTGTAATAGTTTCTCAAATTCTCTATTATATATTCGTTGTTATAAACTTGCTGTGATCACCGAACCTAAGCGTGGAAGGAGCAAATACAGTAGATGATGTTTTTCTTCTTTTTCTGGTGAGGGTTGCAATAATGCAGATCCTTCACCCTTTTTATATAATAATCAATATGCTGAATACAAGGAGAACGTGTGAGTGTTGTGCCGTGATCTTATCCAAATCACAATGCTAACAAACTCCTATTATTTTGCTAACCACTACTCTTTACTATCTGACAAAGTAAAAAACCTACGTAAAATGCATGTAAATAGCAGCATGCAACGTGAACTAAAAACAAGTTTAATATTAACATTCACTCCCCTTAAACTTGTTTATTCTCCACGGTTGATAGCCTTCATGCTGATCTTCTCCCTCAACTCCAAGAACCTTTGTTTTCCCAACGGTTTCGTTAACAGATCGGCCAACTGCTCCTCGGTTCGGACATACTCCAAGTTTATGTCCCCTGTCTGCACACACTCACGAAGGAAGTGATACCGAGTGTCGATATGTTTGCTTCTATCGCGATGGACTGGATTCTTAGCTAAAGCAATGGCTGACTTGTTGTCCACTCTAAAAGTTGCTATTCTTTGATCTTCTCCTTCTATGTTACTCAACACCTTTCCCAGCCACAATCCTTGACAGGTCCCAGCTATAGCAGTTATATACTCCGCCTCACACGATGATAATGCTACAGCCCTTTGTTTTTGTGAGACCCATGTCACCGAACTTCTCCCTAGGAAGTACACGACTCCGGTTGTACTCTTCCTGTCGTCTACATCACCAGCGAGATCGCTGTCGGAGTACCCAACAAGACCTCTCTCTGGTTGCCCCTTCAAGTACACACAACCCAAGTTTAAAGTGCCTTTTACGTACCTTAAAATCTGCTTCACAACTGCCATGTGTGTTGAAGTCGGTTTCTCCATATACCGACTCATAACTCCAACAGAGAATGTGATATCCTGTCTTGTGTTGATCAAGTATATGAGGCTCCCAATCACGCTTCGGTACTGAGTCTCATCGACATATGCTTCCCCTTCACCGTACTTGCTCATCTTGGATCTAGGCTCCATGGGAAGTTGACATGGATTGCACTACCCCATTCCTAGCTTCTCCAAAACGACTTTGGCATACCTGGTTTGACACAGGGAGATTGACGTTGCTGTTTGTATCACCTCAATACCGAGATAATAGCTGAGCAAACCAAGGTCCGACATCTCGAACCTTTAATGCATTTCTCGCTTGAAGTGGTTGATGGCATCTCTATTTCCCCCCGTCAATATTAGGTCGTCCACGTAGACCCCTACGATCATCACATTTCCTTCATTCTTCCTCCTATACACGACATGTTCATGAGGACATCTAGCGAAGCCGAGAGCCTTCAGACACTTATCGAGCTTAGAATTCCAAGCTCTCGGGGCTTGCTTGAGGTCGTACAAGGCCTTGTGTAGTCTCAACACCTTGTACGAATGCTTCTTCTACTCAAATCCAGTTGCTTGGGTTACGTAAACCTCTTCCTCTAGTTCGCCATTCAAAAACACTGTTTTAACGTCCATATGGTGAACCTCCTAGTTTCGCTGAGCTGCATATGCTAGCATGACTCTCACCGTTTCGAGTCGAGCCACTGGTTCGAATACCTCGGTGTAGTCTATGCCATGTCTTTGCACGTATCCCTTCGCCACCAGCCTGGCCTTGTGCTTCATGATCTCTCCGCTTGGATCCCTTTTAAACTTGAATACCCATTTCAAGCCTATAGGTTTGTGACCTTTTGGAAGGTCTGTGAGTTCCCACGTACCATTCCTTTGAATGGACTTGATTTCCTGGTGCATGGCTTCTCTCCAATTTTCGTTTTTGGATGCCTCCTCAAAGGAAGTTGGTTCTTCTAGAGTGAGAAAGCAAAGACTAGCCTCCTCTTCACCATCATCTTCTTCTAACTCAAGAGTAGATCGATAAATGTCTTTCAAGGACCTGAAGTTGCGATCGCTCGAGCTCGAGCTTGAGCTTGGTATCGCGCTTGAGCCTGAACTTGAACCCGAGCCTTGCGACAATGAGGTTCGTGATGAAGGAGATGGTGTGCCTTCATTGATTTGTCCTTCTACAGAGCTTGAGAACTGTCCACTACCTGCACCTGGATCAGTTTCGGTTGGCTTGCTGAAGTTTATAGTGAACGTGCCAGCACCATCTGATCATTCTTCCTCATTCTTGTTCCAGCACCACTTTCTTTCCTTCTCGAACGCCACATCGCGACTCACGATGATTTTGTTCTTCCTTGGATCGAGCAACCTGTATGCTTTCGTTCCATCCTCATAACCAAGCATAATAACTTGATTGCTTCTATCTTCTAGCTTAGCAAGGTTAGGTGATACATCTTTTACATGTGCAACACAACCGAACGTACGAAAGTGATGAACACTAGAAGCCTTACCATACCAAGCTTGATAGGGAGTCATTCCATCAACACTTTGAGTAGGAGCTCTATTTAGAATGTAGACTACCGTTCTCACCGCTTCAGCCTAGTATCTCGATGGGATGTCCATGCTTTTCATCATGCTTCTAGACATTTCGATAATGGTCTGATTTCTACGCTCCACCACACCATTTTGTTGCGGTGAGTATATAGAGCCGTGAGAAATCTCTTCACCCCTTGCTCCTCACAAAACGTTTTGAATGCCGTGGATGTAAACTCCCCTCCACGATCCGTTCGTAGTACTTTCAACTTCTTGTCGATTTCGTTCTCGACCATTGCTTTGTACCTTTTGAACACGGCTAGAGTCTCATCCTTGCTCTTCAACATATACACCCACATATACCTGGTGAGATCATCGACTAACAAAGGTGAAATCGGTCCACAAAGGTCACAATGCACCAACTCGAGTTGTTTGCTTGCCCTGTATGTTGTTTCATGGGGAAATGGTGTTCTGTGTTGTTTCCCCACAAGGCACCCATCAAAGTTGGTCCACATGGTCGATGCTCGGCATACCTCTCATCATGCCTATGTTGCTGAGCTTCCTTAAGGAATTGAAATTTAGATAGCCAAACCTAGCATGCCACGTCCAAGATTTCTCTTGCATCTTGGCCAAGAGATTTATGGGTGCTGCAAGTTTGAGTTTAGCTTCGTAAAGCCGGTTTGGTTGTCTCTCAACCTTCACCACCAACTTTCTTCGTCCGTCATACATCTTCAACAACCCATTACTGATTACAATTTCACTCCCCACGGCATCCAGTTGGCCAAGACTTATAATATTGCTTCTAAGTCTTGGGATGTAGTACACATTTTGCAGAGTCAGGTGTTCCATTTCTTTGCTTTGGAACAACACCGAACCTTCTCCACAAATGTCTACTACCGATCCATCACCGAATCTGACCTTTCCAGTGACAGTGTTATCGAGTTCAGCAAAGCAAGATTTCTCACCTGACATATGGCTACTCGCCCCCGAATCCAGGTACCACACGCTTTCTTTATTGTGGCCTACCTCCGTTTTTCCTTCTTGCAGCATGCTAACCTCAGTTTTGACCCCTTTTGAACTCACCAGTTCACACATCTCCAGCATCAACAAGGATGACTCCTCATCATCAAGCCTTCGTGTTAAGTTGGCCTTCTCGTCTTTCTCCTTTGAAGGACATTCCACAGCATAATGTCCCAATTGGCCACAAGCATAACACTTAACTCGACTTTTGTCGAACTTCTTCTTTGGTGGTTTAGATTCATCATCACCTCCTCGACTTGAATCACCACAACTCCTTCTTCTGCCATGGCCACGACCACGACCTCTGCCTCCTCTTGTGTTAGCAGATTCTGTGAAGATCTTCTTGGAAGACTGTGACTCCTTCCTTGCTCTCCACTCAGCTCTTGTGAGAAGGGCAGTCTCGTCCAACTTCATGCCACAACTAATCATTCGTTCCTCGTGAGCCTTTAGTGACCCGATTACCTCCTCGACAGATTTGGTTTTAAGGTCACTAAACTCCTCTATTGTCTTTATCCTGGTCTCGACTTTCTTATTAGACCGAATCGGGCGGCGTCCACTTCTCCTCAGCAGCGTGGCCGGAATGATAATCTCCTTCACCACCCTCAGCATGGCCCTCCTCTTCATCCAACAACACTCAGAGGAGAGGGTGATGTGGGCGATTGTGCTGAGCATCACCACGGTGATAACGTTCGTATCGTCTTTCTCGATGGGTCTGGGTCCCATCGCGTGGGTCTACAGCTCCGAGATCTTCCCGTTACGTCTTCGCTCCCAAGGTCATGCCATCGCAGTTGGTGTGAATCGATCCATGAGCGGCCTCATATCCATGACCTTCATCTCTCTCTACAATTCCATCACCATCGCCGGAGCTTTCTTTTTGTACGCTTCTGTCGCTGCCGTATCGTGGGTCTTCTTCTACACAATGCTGCCTGAGACTCAAGGCAGGACGCTTGAGGATATGGAGTGTCTCTTCGGAAGTTACACTCGTTGGAGGTCCGTGGCCAAGAAACTCCGACAGGCGAACGGTGGAGTTCACACCGCAACTGTCCAGGAAACGGTTAACGGACAAACAGAAAGGAGGGAAGATTAATATTATGATACGATAAATAAAGTTGGTTCGTTTGGTATGGTGGGCGATGATGAAAAATAAAGGGTTAAACTGTAATAGTTTCTCAAATTCTCTATTATATATTCGTTGTTATAAACTTGCTGTGATCACCGAACCTAAGCGTGAAAGGAGCAAATACAGTAGAGGATTTTTTTCTTCTTTTTCTGTTGAGGGTTGCAATAATGCAGCTCCTTCACCCTTTTTATATAATAATCAAAATGCTGAATACAAGGAGAACGTGTGAGTGTTGTGCCGTGATCTTCTCCAAATCACAATGCTAACAAACTCCTATTATTTTGCTAACCACTACTCTTTACTATCTGACAAAGTCAAAAACCTACGTAAAATGCATGTAAATAGCAGCATGCAACGTGAACTAAAAACAAGTTTAATATTAACATTCGTCACATATGTTGGAGGCTTGGAGCAACGAGACTTGGAAATATATGCTTAATATATTTTGCAATTCAAATAATTAAGCTGCAATTCTTAATGCATAAACGATTTTATCATATTACAAAAATAGAGAGGGAAATAACATTACTGTTTGGTGTGACTAGCTGAGACAAATTAAACTTAGATCGATCATTAGTGGACTCTTCAATCGCAATGAGGAAAAGATTCGTGTAAAAGATTTATTGCGAGAATTAGGGGAGTGAGATTTTTCTCAGATCTTATTTCATCTCCATGATAGAATCAAAGAAAAAATTTTGGTTATTTATAGAGACTATTCAGTTGCTATTCACTATTCAGGATAAGTTAGTTTGGATGGGAGATCCGAAATGTATTTCGTTTGTGTTTTTTGTCCATTCTTTCATTAAACAGGATAGAATCATGAATTTAGATTTGGTTCCATCTTCATGAGAAAGACAATGAATGAGTGGAGATTTATCTTCCCAGCGACCATTTGACCCTTCTGGAAGAATAAAAATTCATATGTTTTCAATAACTCTCATTTTTAAGTTTATGTCCTTACTTTAAGTATGATTTAGGCGAATGACATCTCAACAACTCCAAGAGGATAAATATTCAACAGAGAAGAAAGACCATTTGGGTGGGTTGGACGCCTCCAGAACATGGATGAGTTAAACTTAACACGGGTGACTCAGCAATGGAGAACCCAGACCCGACATGAGGAGCGGGGGTAAGGCGAAATGAATGGGGAGACTGACTAAAAAGATTTCAAAGGCTTATTGGAATCACCAATAGTCTAGTGGCGGAACTGCGTGCTATAAGAGACAGTCTAACCATAACAACGAATTTGGGAGTGCAGGATCTGCACGTCGAAGCAGACGTCCAAGAAGCAATCAACTTGATAATTGATGATCCAGATGCACATAGACTACTAATGCCTCTCATTTTGGATTGTAGGTAGTTTATTTTGGAGTTTAACAAATTCAAAATCAGACACGTGTTATGGGAAGCAAATGGGGTGACATATGCTTTGACTAAGGAAGATGTCAACTTGGATGAGCATTTTCATACTCTAACGAATCCTTTCTCGAAAGACACGTGTTCTGGGAAGTAATTGAGGTGACAGATACTTTGACTAAGGAAGATGTCAATTGAATGAGCATTTTCATACTCTAACGAATCATTTCTCGAACATTTTGAAGCTCATGATATTTGATAGTCAAGAGAATACCACTACTAGAATAGTTAAAGATAATTAGTTATTTTCTTTTGGTCGTTGTAGTTTCTAATTTACCAAAATAAATATTCCAAAAATGGAAAATATTTTTTTGTTACCGTTAAATACTACCTTTCACTCACTCGTGTCTGTCTAGAAACCACAAACGACACCGTTTAGTTCATATGGCGTAAGTGGGAAAACTGTGATGAATTTGTGTACAGATTTCAATCCGATTATGCTAGGCGACACGTTTTGTAGTGGAAAGTTGGGATGGGTGGGATTGACCGAGTCGTCTTTGTTGACTAGGGGTGGCAATTTCTGACACGACACGATTAAACGATCTGCAATTTACACGTTTAGACACGACACGATTACTAAGCGTGTCTAAACAACTCTTATACGTTTAGACACGATTAATAATCGTGTCTAAACACATCTAACCTGCAAATACACGATAAACACACGTTTAGTAATCTATATCAAGTATGAACAAGTATTATATACTATATAGACTAAAATAGATAATATTATATTTGATGGATAATAAGTATGAACATATAAATATTTGTAATTAAAAATTAAAAATATTAATTAAGTATAAATATAGATTATGTGAGTGTATCAACTTTGAAGACCGTACTTTGTATATATGTATTTGTGTATATATCTGCTTTAAATCATATATGAGTTTGGCCTTAACGGATCCTGTGTCTAAACAACTCTATACGTTTAGACACGATTAACGACTTATACGTTTAGACACGAGACATGTTTAGACACGTTTAAGATTTATCTGTTTAGACACGAGAAATGTTTAGACACGACACGATTAATGACACGATTAGACACGACACGACACGATTGCCACCCCTACTGTTGACTCAAAATTCTAAAACGGATAAAAGTAAAAAAAAAAATAGACATAATTATAAACAATAAACATTGTATACAATAATTATTGTAACAATACTTTTTTATAATTTAGGCTTGGCTGCAAGTGGAATGGGTTTATGTGTTCGAAGATATTTTCTTGATATTTATTCCAAAGCGTCGGATCTACTGGATCTCTTGCACGAGTGAGAGTGAACTTTGACGAGAATAGCAAGAGTCGGTGGAGCAGTTGATCTAAGAAATTGAAAGTCCTATTTTTATTTTTCGGGATGATCTGGATGACCTAGCTCTTTGTCTCCTTACTGACTTGTGCGTGGTCGAAGAAGTCCGTCTTTATCCACGTAAGTCTTGATCCGATGTGGACTAAAAAATCGATGTAGACACAATGACGCGTAGACTAAGTGCCAACCTTACGCCGACCACTTAGCCAGCTTGGAACTTTGTAGACCAAGTGTTGGCTCTGCATGGGCTTGGCTAACTTCATCTTACGTAGATCGAATGCCCATCTTGCATGGTGTTGGCTCAGCACTTAGTGAGCTCAGAGTTAACAACACCGTCTATCCATTATGAACACATGTAATGACCTACCAAAATGGATTCATAATAGAGCACATAGTCGTTCAAGTTTCATTTCAAATATGACGATGATGTAATTCGTGATAAAGTTCTATATCCACAACCATCAAGTCGGTGTTAGGATCAATTCTCTAAAACACATACATAATTAGGATGAAGGAGAATAACATAATTTAGAGAGATTAGAGAGAGGTAGAGACGAGAGACTAGGTTTTTCGTGGTAACACCCCAATTAGGGTAAACTTCACAGCGGTTTAGGTTATATGTATTTATGATAGGTTACTGTTACAGAATACTTATACAAAGAGAAATACCGTACAACCTAAAATGTGGGTCAAACTCTGCCACGAACCCCACCCCGGCAACCTCACTGCTTGAGGTTGAACCGCAAGACGCATGAATATTAATATATAAATTAACATTACATATTAATCAGGATTCACAACCTAACCGTTAACATATAGTGTGCTAAATTGTTTTTTTGACCAAATAGTGTGCTAAATTGATTGAGGTTGTAGTGTATTTCATTATATAAAATTAAGTATTACCAACATAAAATTATGTTTTATATATTTGGAATTAGGGTTATTTATTGACTTTTCTACACTTGTAATAGTCCATCGTGAGACACCCTTGTCGGATAGGGTTTCATATTGATCATGTAATAGTAGACTTAGACCGCTGATTATCCTGTCCTTTTCTACTTTTATTTTTAAATTATTTTTGGAACCACGATGAAGACTTTATTTTGCTTTTCAATAAATTCTGCTGCGTACGGCGAGTTTTCTAAAGTGACGTAGTAAAGAAAGACTTCATTACTGACTCGTCGAGTCAACTCTCCTACTTGGAAGCAACGGAAATTATCTACCATAGAAACTAAAGGAAAAGGGTACTGATGGAACACAAGATATGAGATATGTGCCGGACATAGTTAGGGTATCATTTGTATGTGTCAAATAATATAATCATATCATATTTTTAAATTGTATACTATAATCATAACTATTACATCTATAATTTTTAATACAATAACGATATTCATAATTATAGTTTTAACCGTATATCTATTTTTATTAGCACTATGTAAAATGTAATGAAAGATTATAAATGTTATCTTAATAAATACATAAAGTTATGTTATAAGCAACAAAAATATTCAACATTAATATCATTCAAAATTAACAGTAATACCATTTAACATTTACATCATTCAATTACAGTTCGCCCCGTAATTATAGATTCGTGAAATTTAAAAGTGAAAAGTTTACTTATGTTATTAGTATTTATTAATATATTAATATTAAATTATTATTATATTTATAGAATAATTATTGGTATGACTAAAATAGCATAATCATAACCATAACCATTACAGGTAGAAAATTCATCACCATAATAGTACGGTTAATCATATAAAAAATAACGGTTATAAATACATTAAAAGATTATACCGAAATTTTTCATTCTTAAATTTATTTTATAAAAAAATAGTTAGGATGTCGTCTTGAATTAAAAGTGGTATTAGAAATCAACATGTTAGAATTTTGGAGACGCACTTAAAATGAAAAGACAGGCTTATTAAAAGATCGAGATGCTCGAATTAAAATTCATAGTATGAATTTAAATGAGTTGTATGATGCAGTCTCGGTATATATTTAGAATATGTATAATTGTTTTAATGGACATTATTGGAGTTTCTACTACTAAAATTATAATATTTTCTAGGATGTTTGTTGACTCGGTAAATTGCCTCAATGCACCTGGATGTTTGGAGATATTAAATGCATCTCACTTGTTGTTTTGTACACCCGTATGTTTAGAATTGTTGTTAAATGCACCAACTTGTTTTAAAGTGTTGTTTTGTGCACTGTGATGTTTGAGCATGTTGTTTAATGCATCCATTGTTATCTTCCCGTCTCGATTTTCTGTTAAAAGACACGTGATTGTCTCGTGTGACCACAGAGACACTTCCTCGTTTTACAGACTTCATCATCATGGTTCAAATCAATTGAATTTCAGATTCATGTGACTATCACACGACGAGAAAATGGACTAAAGTAACGGTGAAGGTGGTCGATGTAGAGTAAATAACAAAAATTTCAAACATACAGGTGCACAAAACAACAAGTTAAGTGCATTTAACATCTTCAAATATCACGGTGCACAAACACAACTCTTTAAAACAAGTGGATGCATTTAACAACATCATCCAAACATCCGTGTTCAGTGGGGCAATTTACCATATTTTCTAGTTTAGTTGATTTGAAACGTGCAAGTTACAACAATCTTTAATCCAGAGAAAGTGTTTCTGGAACCCAATTAGACCAAATAATCAACCACCGGAACCTTGAACCGGGTCTTGTTGAGCTCCCAAACCGGGTCCATTAAAAAGTCAATCAAACTCTTTAAAAATGCAGAAAAGTAGCAAACTACTGGTTCTTCCAACTTGGGATGGTTCATCCAAACTTTAAAAAAAAATGGATTGATCTTTGATTGAGACCAAATCTAGCTTACAATAAAAAAAACTCGTCTGAGGTGGACTTGTGTAGGACCGACAATGGTGCAGTGAAAAAATTATAAATACGGTTATAACCGTTACTGTTTAATATGGTTAATCGTACCATTAGGGTGGTGTGGTTATGATGATGAATTTTCTACCCTTAATGGTTATGGTTATGGTATTTGAGTTATACTCATGGTTAATGTATAAATATAATAATTACTTATTATTAATAAAATAATATATACTAAATAATTGAAGTTGTTGTACAAAAGGTGGGTAAGTAAACATCAGAGTTCCTTAACTGCAAATAGTGTGGAAGCACTAATGTGCACCCAAGATTGGATGTGGATGGACGCTCAAAAAGGTAGTAAAATGTTTATTTTTTGCTTAATTCACTTCATTACGTAATTTGTACTAATACACAATTTTTCTGTGTTATAGTTGCGTCTATGAAGTTAAGAAGTGAAATCAATTGATGATATTGAGAAAAATGATGATTGATAGCACAATTACGGCAAGTAATCTATATTAATCTTATATTATATAGATAGATAGATATAGACTGGAATCTTTGCTTTATATGTGTAGGGAATTCAAACATGATTACGAAGTCAAAATGGAATGTTGATTTTGTTTTAATTGTTAGGGGTGTGGAATTGTGTGGAATGATGTTAGTGTTTCATCGGTGTTAGTGTTGAATTTTAATGTTAAGTGGTATGAATGTTAATGTGGAATGATGTTAGCGTTAATGTTGAATGATGTTAGTGTTATATATTTTTATTGTTGGTAATATAGATTTATGTATTTTTTTAAAAATAAGATTTTCGGTCTTTTATTATATTACATGTGTGGAATAAACGTGGGTATACAAGTAAAATTGTGGTTAATAACCACAGTTATTTTAATGGTTATGGTATTGAAAATTGTACACGTAATGGTTATGGTATGTGATTTAAAAATATGATATAGGTACGGAATTTATTATATCCGTACCATACTCTAACAATCGACAACCCTAGACCTGTGTGACTCAGACATACTTGAGTTAGTTCATAATTTCCTTATGTTGTTTTAAAAACCCAAAATTTATAAAAGTTTGAAAGATAAAAATACAACTAAAATTACATAAATTTATTTTATAAAATCACAAATTTAAGTGATATTTTCAGATTCAAAGTGTAAACATCGTCATAACAACACAAACTCCTACTATTTAAATTTTTAAATAATTAATCGTACTAATACAACATTATATGAAATTCTCAATATTACACAAAAGTCACTTAATAAAATTAATATCGAGTATAAAATCAGATCAGGCTCGATCCAATTAGTGACTGTGTTGAAAAGATCAAACTCGTTCTAAGTATATAAAAAATACTTAATTGGTTTCGGTTTTAAATTCAAAACAGACCATTCATAATAGTTTATAATGTTTTTTGCTTTTTAATTTTCGATCTATAAATCTTTTTTACTCTATCCATTCTACTATTACATATAGTTTACTAGTAATTTTACATGAATTATATGTATATATATGAATTACTAAATATATTTATTACATCATTAGTAATTATTTTTCGATCTATAAATCTTTTTTACTCTATCCATTCTACTATTACATATAGTTTACTAGTAATTTTACATGAATTATATGTATATATATGAATTACTAAATATATTTATTACATCATTAGTAATTATTGATCCGCTAAGCGCTCCGGTTTAATTACCGGTTCGATTCTAAAACATTTGATCAGAATGTGAAACTTTGACAACCCCCTCAGCTGTCGCAAAAACTTTGGTAAAAATAAATGTCGCAAAATCTGAGCTTATTGCTGAATGAATGATTTAATTATGTATATAGATATTTCTTCTTATGTATGTCTCAAAATATTTGAAGGTTAATGGGCTGAAAGATTATTTTAATAAAAAAGTATACTTTATATATTAAATAAAACTTTGATCCTTAATATTTTGTCCCAAATCAAGTGTTTTTTCTTCGCAAAATGTGTTTTTATAAAATTGATGATTCATGTTTGGTTATCATTTTTGTTTTGCCACAATTGGTTATCAATTGAGTTCACCCTTTCTTTTAATTTTTCTTTCACATTTAACAAAATATGTTTTGGGAAAAAAACTCGAATATTTTTAAAAATATTACAATTAACCCCTTCAAAACTTTATAATATATATGGATTAATGTCAAAGTGCCCCCTAAAGTTTGGCCAAAATTTAAGAATCCACTTAATGTTTAAAATTTGAAATTTTAGTCCTAATGTTTGGACGAAATCAAAAATTCCCCATTTCCGTCATAAAACCGTTTACTTGAGACGGTAAACTGAACATGTGTCGTGCACGTGACGTGACTTAAATTAAAAAGACAAAAATGCATTTATGTCACTGTGTAGAAGAACGTAACATTTAAACCCCCTCAAACACAACCACATCCACCGCAACCATTACCGCCGTCACCCATGTCTCCGCCGCAAACCTCACAATTCCTCTTCCCAGCCGCCACATCGACGGTCCTCCCCGACCCATCTCTCTTCTTCGCACCTGACCTCCTTGTTAGAATAAACAACAAGAAGTCAAAAAGCCTAGCTAGCAACTAGAGTATGCAGGAATGTCAAAAGTAGTCTAGCAACTAGAGTATGCAGGAATGTCAAAAGTAGATTTGAATATTGACATACTTGTACCAGCACTTGAGTGTATGTAGATTTGTCAACAAAGTAGAATAGTAACCACTTGTATAAGTAAATGTAGAAACTGTAATGTTTTTATCAGAATATCAATGAATGAGTTAATTTCTACACTTTGTTTTACCTTAGCCAACATGGTATCGGAGCAGGAATACAATCCATTCTAGGACCGTGTTCTTGTTTTCTGGTTGCTCATATACCAGAAAACCGAACCCGACCGAGCCAACATGTCCAATAGTGAAAGCCTTTCCCAAACCCCCACCCAAACTGGGTCAGGTCTCAGTGATGACCTAACCCTCAAAATAGCCAGTCGACTCAAAAATGGGCTGAGCCTCAACCAAAAGCAATCCAAAGAATTTACCAGAAACAATCACGGTGAGTACGAAACTAAATGGCCAGAATTGTCATCTTCCCGCCAGATTGATGTCAATCGCTATTGGAGGAAGGGGGCGAATGCAGCATCTCACCGGAGACCCGGAACCCCCCAACCGAACCGAACCAGGCCACGAAATGTGGGAACAAGACGATCTGATCGTCTTTTCGTGGATGATCCAAAACATTGATCCGCGACTAGCAAACAATGTTGCACACTACTCTACGTCCCGGGATCTATGGAAAGCGTTACAAACAACGTATGGTAGTGGTAAAGACTCGTTGCAAATTTTTGATTTACATAACCGGGCTGCGAAAATGATGCAGGGGACATCGACACTTGAGGAATTCTTGCTTACGATGCAATCCCTATGGGGAGAGATCGAAGCCAAAAGACCGAATCCTATGATATGCAATCACGACATCACAACCTATAATCAATTCTGGTCTGAAACTAAGGTATATCAGTTTTTGGGCGGAATTGATTCCAAATACGATGGAATCAAACGGGAAGTCCTCCGACAGGATCGGACACCCTCAGTTGAGGAAGCATACGCTTCCGTCCGTAAGGAGGCCGCCAGACTCCAAATCCTCGGAGCGGCAACCACCGATGGACCATCATTGGGATCAGACTATGGTCTACAAGCTAGGGGTCGGGCGAAATCACAGCATCAGCAAACCTATCTAAAGGCAACTGCAACAACACACAGACTCGGTCGGAATCAGCCGGGAAACCCGGCGGATCGTCATCCCGATTGGACAAGAACAAACTTAAATGTACATATTGCAGGAAAACAAGGCATACAAGGGAAGGTTGTTTCCAGCTCGTGGGTTACCCAGAATGGTGGGACGAAAGCCGAGCGGAGAAGGACCGCAACCGCGCCGCCATCGCCGTGGGCAACGCCTCGGCCACCAACACAAGCCAATCGGAGGAGAAGTCGGGAGGAGCCGCATCCGCATACCTATGGCCTTCGTCACAGACACCAGCTCCCGAGAGCTACCAACCTTTCGCCGGTCTGGTTGGATTTGGCGGAAATCCGAGCCACGTCGGGGGAAGCCACGTCAAAGAGGGCAGCCGCAACGACGGAGAAGGCAACCGCGACGTCGGGAGGGACGAGAATCAGCAAGGATCCATGGCAAACAAAGGGTTCGACCATGGATTTGGCTGAATCCCTAGAGGATCTCCTCAAGAAGACAGCCGCAATCAAGGAACGGGAATGAGCAGCTCTCCAAGGGACGGGAATCAGCAAGGTAAAGGGATTTGGAAATTAATTCCAAGTCCCTCTACTTCTAACCCTACCTATTTTCGCCTAGATGTTTTAAAAAATGATGAAATGGCCCCTGATTATTACAATACAGTCCCTCAACATGTGACACGGGCATATTCAGTCCAAAATAAAAACGGACTGAAAAATCACAAGTGGATTTTTGACTGCGGGGCAACGGATACTATGACATATGATTCAAATGATCTCAGGAATATTGTGAGATCACAGATTGAATATATTAAAACAACAGATGGGGGAAAGGCCTCAGTTACAGGAATGGGAACAATAGAAATTTCTCCAAGTTTGAGGATATCAAATTGTCTCCTAGTCCCAACTCTCTCGAATAAGTTGTTATCAGTGTCCCACGTCACTAAAGAAATGAATTGTACTATAGTGATGAATCCGGATTTCTCTGTGTTGCAGGATATCCAAACAGGGATGATTATTGGGCGTGACACTGAACGCGCGGGCTTATACTACCTGATGAAGTGACTCAACAAGGTTCGGTGTTGCTTGCTCACGGGACTACAGAAAGAGAGGCTTGACTATGGCATAGGAGATTGGGTCATCCATCCTCGGGTTATCTAAAACTCTTGTTTCCCCAGTTGTTTTTGAATAAGAATAAGGGTTAATTACCTGAACGGTTACTTATGTTTGACAATGTGACTGAACCGTTCAAACTTGATCTCAACCGTTACTTAAGTTGACACATGTGACTGAACCGTTACTATCACCTAACTGTCGTTATTTCTTCCCGTTAAGTAGTGACATGTGTTTGTCACGTGATGTACTTGTAATTTGAAGTTCCTAAACTACCCTAAACATATTGTCTACTTAACAGCAGCTGATTCTTAGAATCGAAGAACAAGGAAGAACCGAAGAGAAGTTTGCGCGCGAAGAACAAGGAAGAACCGAAGAACTGAAGAACTGAAGATAGAAACCATGAAGTCTGCAGATGAATGCTGTCTTATGGGTTCTGAGAACCGTAGAAAGTTTCGATCTCGGTCAATCTCTTCCCCTAATCCCAACCACGGAGCTTCGCGTCTGAGAATGTGCTACTGTGGGCTTGTGTGCTCCGTCAAATCTGCTGGTACGTGGCAGAATTTCTCGCGCCGATTCCATGGTTGCCCCAATTTTGAGGTAATTTGACAGTGGGTAACCCTAATTGGCAACCCTAATTCGTTTTGCTGCAGTAATTTGAACCGTAAAGCCTTATTTTCGAACCTTAAATCGTCAAATCTGAGGTAATTGTTTGTTGTTTCTTCTTTTGTAGTCTGTACAAAACCCCGGATGTGGTTTTTTTGACTGGGACGATCCATTTATGTTCCTTACGGTCGGATTGCAGTGATGCAATTTCAATAAAGAGAGAACCATTTGAAAGAACAATTAGAGGTTGCGAAAAACCGAGTTCTTAAAAGTCGACCCAATCAGAAGTTAGTTGTAGTCTTTGTAATTGTTGTTGTTGTTGTTTTTGTTCTAAGTTCAATTGCGAAGAATTAGTAGAAGTTAGTTGTACCTTTGTCTGTAACTGAAGGATGAATAACAATGTGTATTTTGCGAAGGTGGTGACTTATCTTTGTGGACATGTTATTAAATGAAGTGTTATCTTTTCTGAACTGTGATTAAAATGTGACTTAAGTTTGTGAATTGTGATTAAAAGGTGACTTACGTTTGTGAACTGTGATTTAAAGGTCACTTAAGTTTGTACATTTTGTTACCCAACCGTTACTAAAATCCAGAATACATCCGAAAACACAGAATCCATAATAATCCATCAAAATCCAGAATTCAGAATACATCCCAAAACATAATCCATCCTATAATCCCAAAATAGGTTCCGTTAAAACATACCTTCATATATAACAAAATATGGAAGAACAAAATGACGACGACTCCACTCTACTGTGTAGATCGCCATAATTGCCTCGTTCTCTTTGGAAGGACCGTCTTAAGTGGCTGATCCAGAACCATTAACGCTCTTGAGTCTGAAAGGACGGGTTCATTATATGCAGTATCATCAATTTATATAACAGTTGGTTGTTCTCTTCTTTTCTTGAGTTTTGCCGGACTGCTAGAGTGGGCCTACATATCATACCGGTATCGTTAATATGCGAACATGACACCAACATGTGAAAGACAGATGTACTCACCCTTTTTGCTAGTGTTTTAACACGTTTTTTCGGTGTCACAGTTGGTTTTGCAGCAACTGGTTCTGCAGGTATGGACGGTTCTGCAGCAACTTATTCCCGCGGGTCGCTTTTGCGTGTTGGGAGCTTCTGTCGAACCTGCTTTTTCACCTTCGGAACTGGGGTTTGAGCTGCAGGTCTTGGTTCGTTCTCTGTTTCAGCTTCTTTGCGCCTTGAACGAGTTGTTGTTTGACTCGACTGTGTCGGGATAACGTCATCGTCCAATCGGTGATGCACTTAACTCTTCTTCTTTGGTGGTGGCTCTTGCTCTGAGGTTTGTCCTCCAGCATCCTGAACGTGAAAAACTGAGTTGTAAAAAAGGAAATCGTAAACTACATGTTAATGACGAAAATATACCTCTTCATTTGGTTAGTTTGGTCTTCAATCGCAGCTTCTCTTGTTATGGCCTGCCTCTCCACATATAGATCAGTTTTGCCTTAAACTAGTCCTACTCAACCGGGTTGAACCTTGTGCAGGCTCCTCAAATGCTGTCCGTACCCTTTTCTTTTTCGGCCTTCCAGAACGTGCTTTTAAGATTGGGGGATCTACGGGCAATCCTTCCGTACTACACCAATCATCTCTCCCTGGCAACGCATGTATAACACCAGAGTATGTTTGTCTGTATGTCTCCTTATGGTATACTCGGTCACAGTACGGGCAAGTTCAAATATCCTAGCATATGACAGACATGCTATCCCGTGAACACAAGGGAGGCCACTCAAATCCCAAGCCCTGCATGTGCATTTACACCTGTTAATATCAGTCTTGTATGAGATTTGCGGAGCAACATGCACCTCGTACTCTCCATCCACAGTGTATATCACCTCACAACCATTTATGCCATCCGTGATTTTCTTCAACTTTCTAACAATATTCTTACCAAGTGATCCAGATTGACTTATGATGGATTTCTTTTTTTTTTTTCAAAGTCTTTCATCAACATTAACCTTAGCTCCTCGACCAGTGTCAATGGATGAGACGTAATCCCACGCCTTCTTGTTAGCTTTCTGCAGCAAGTCCATGTGCCACTTATGCCTTTGGTACGTATACGCACAAGAAGCCGACCATACTCTTTTTCTGACTTCCGCTTCTCCAAGACCTCGTACTTGCATGTTCTGGTAAATATGTCGCATGCAGAACCTATGTTCAGACCCAGGGAACATGTCTTCAACAGCCTGACAGAGCCCCTACATAGTAACAACTGGAGCACATTAATCACAAATATAGGAGACCATTTAATCACAAATGCAGAACATCAGTTACCATTTAATCACAAATGCAGAACATTAGTTACCATTTAATCACAAATGCAGAACATAAGTAACAATTTAATCACAGAACAACATACATGACAGACCATTTAATCACAGAACAGTAAATATGCAATGCTAACCTTTTGTCTGTCGGACATAATAGTCCACGTTTTCTCACTGCTAATGTCGCTCACAAGGATTTCTAAGAACCAACTCCATGATTGTTGATTTTCCGCCTCCACTCATGCGAACGCAAATGGTAACAGACCATTATCAGGGTCTCTAGTAACTGCACATAGCAGCTGCCCACCATCGGGTCCCTTCAAGAAGCAGCCATCAAGTGCTATGAATGACCTACAACCCTTCAAGAATCCCTGCTTATAAGCGTCTAAACAGACGTACAACCTTTCAAACCGGGGTCTAAGTAGACTCGAGATGGAATCAACGTGCACAACAACAGTTGTGCCTGGATTGTGCTCCATTAAAGTCGATGCGTAGTCCCTCACCCTACCATATTCAGCAGTGCGATCTCCAGCCAATTTATCCTTCGCAAGTTTCATCCCCCTTGCAACGACAAACCGATTGACTTTCCATCCATAACGTCTTTGAATCTCACCACGAATAGTGTGATTCTGCATAAAAACCAGGTTCAGTACACAACATTTACAAACCAGATTCTGCATAAAAACCAGGACAAGTAAAACATGTTTCAGTAAAAACCTTACCCTTATCTTCGGGTCGTCCCGAAGCATACCTATGAAGTGATCACACACCCATTTGTACCCGACGTTGTGGTTAATGTGAGAATGGAGACAGTTATGCTCATTCACCAAATCTCGAATCTGCACCGTGCTTTCTTTGTTGACAGTCCTCGCAATAACCCGGAATTCGAACTTGTGGGTGCAGTATACCTCCATCCGGATTTTGTTGTTCACCGGGATGACAATGTCATATCCATGAAATATTGCATGGCCTCTCATGGCCTGCTTGAATGCTTCCCGACTGCCGAACAACATGCCCAGTTGCAGCTTGAAATCTCCTGAATTCTTCTCGTCCTTGTAATGTTTAAAAAAAGAACAAGTCGATGCATCATCTTGGACAACCGCTTCTCCACCCATCTGCAAAGTGTCACTTCTACAATCACTTACATCTGCCCCAAAACCAGGGACTTCCCATGGCCATTCCTTCTCTATCGGTGATTTCTGTTTTTTACTTCCGTCTTCATTCGCCGTTTTCGCATCGACTTTGGACGATGGACCAGCCTCCACCGAACTGTCGCTCGTCTCACCCTCGAACTTGAAGTTCTTTAACTCGTCTAGAAGATTGGCTAGGGTTACATCATCCTCAAAAATGGAATCATCACTGTCATCTTCCTCAACAACCGGTTTATTACCTTTGTCACCAACCGGTTTCTTACCTTTATCATTGTCATGCTTCTTACCAATGTCTAGGTTGGGTTCCTTCCGTCTACCTGATTTCGCCTTGTCAACCATTTTGTTGTGAATCATCATCATAAAGGGATCCTTCAAACACTCATCTTGGCTTAGGGGAGGCAGCACGAAAACTTCAATTTTTGGACAACTACCTTGCGACTCCAAAAGTAATTGAATGTCTTTCTCATGACTGATTACCCGCAAATCCGTCTTCGGGTTTCCATTCGGTGGGAGCTATAGAAGTCCACCATCGTCTAATAGATTGCAATATATGGCGACTAATCCGGAGATGAACTCGTAATTCATATTCTCCCACTGTATGACAAAGGGCTTCTCCTCACTTTCGTATGCATGAATTCCCCCATTGTCAATCCACTTACCACCATGCATAATGTATAGCGTATGAAGGTAGTCTTTGGATGACATTCCTGCGGATAAATGTATATGTCATTTGTGAACATAGATAACACATTTATCACATAATGCGGAACAAACGTAACAAGAAAACCACAAATTCACACAACATAAACTTCATTAACAGCATATCCAAACACAGAAACAACCGAATCAAACCAAAAACAGCATATTCAAAGGTAAAAAAACAAACTTTCACAATAAAGATCAAAACTTTGTTAACAAATCGACAACCTACAACACGTACGAAGCACATCAACGGAAAACCCTAACCTACAAACAGAACTTCAATAGCAATCTGCACCAAATCGCACAAACACACCCAAATACGAACATATTATGCAGTAATTTCATTATTTCGTACCGCAAACCAACATCAAAGCCCTAATATTCAACCGAATCGAGGATTAACGATGTGAAACAGAGGAACAATACAAACCCAAGTCCGAAAACAGCAAGAATGCGAAAAGCCACACAAACCGAAGTTCAATCGAAGCAAAAACACGAACTTACTTGCAGTCGCAGTTCCGAAGCGCAATGTGGCAGAGGAGGGTTCCGTCGCTGCTGAAAATCGCCAAGGAGGAGGTCTGCAAGTTTCGGTGTGCCTGAAATGGGAGTTGATGGGAAGTTGGAGTGTGGGAATGATTAAAAACGAGGGGAAACGTTGCAAAGGTGACAGGAGGGCATTATTGTCCTTTCAAATGTCTTCAAATCGTTTTAATTGGGTCATGTGTTGTGCACGTGACATTTAGACGGTAAGATTTGACAGAAAGTTCACGGAGTAACCTTTCAGTCACATGTTCAAACTTAAGTAACGTTTCAGCTACACAAAAATAGATGAGTAACCTTTTAATCACATGGGTCAAACATAAGTAACGGTTGAGGTAATTAACTCTTATATTTAACATTTGACAGCGTAATAGCCAACTAACATATTGAAACTGAACAAAGCGCAAAGTGGTCCAATAATGATTTTTACTTCGCCAAACAAATTGAACCAATTGATCTTCTACATAACAAATTTCAACATAACAACACGAATGAACTACCAAAACCGAATACATAGCATGAACAACATCAGCATGAACTACGAAAGAAAGAGCACCCGAATCCAAATCAAAACCCAACAAATTAATACGAAAGAAATAGTACTACGAAAGATGGAGTACCACATGAATTGCCCTTCACGACGAAGCAACTGCGACCTTGAATGCGACAGAAGTTACTGCGCCTTGACGAAGGGTTTAAACTCTAGGGTTGTTAAATTAAATGTGAAGTACTGCTTTTACTGATGCTCATGCCGGGCCGGACCATTCGGGAATTTAACTTTAAAAACTGAGCCCAACTTATAGGGGAAAAACTTGTCCGTCTTGATTCGGTCTTAAATTTGGGACGGTCTCAGTCCAATTTTTTTGGGAATTCGGTTCAACAGTCTTTTCTGCTCACCCATAAACTCTTTCCATAAAAGCACATTGATGACGAAAAAATTGATCGACTCTATTCGCATGCAATCAACGTACTCTTCGTCAAATCTTGATTGTGTAATTTCAAAATTGGGAGTTATGAAGTTATAGTCAAATTTACTGTTTCTAAAACTAAAACGATTGTTCTCGACTGAAATATGGTTTATGGAAAATTAGGATTAGACAACAAAATAGCGTTGTTTCACATTAAGATTAACAAGACGTTATGAATAAGTAGGATTGTAGGAACTTGGAGAGGGACAAAGATAGATAATTCATATTCAATTTTTTTACATCAGTAACCTGAACGTGACGTTCAAAGTTAAAAATAAAACAACAAAACGAAACATAATATATGAAAAAATAAACAAGTCATGCCCACTCACCAATATCCATCGGTAAACATATTATCTAAGTTTCATAGTTTTCCCTTAAATAAAATACTTCATAACAATTGAGTCAGTCTATGACCAAATACACAAATATCCAACCCCCAATTCCAACCCAACCTTGTTTCTTTGACAGAATGGAGGGAATTACTATATGAAAAAGATATGCATCATGATATGGGCGAACGTTTTCTGGCCAATACATATAAAATGTCTGGGTATGTTTCTAATGAGATCTGATATTAATTAGTAAGACAGACTAGGATCATACTGCAGTTGATGATGGCCACGTCCTGCCTGTGCCTGCCTAGCTGCTGCCCTGCTATCAAGGTGAAAGCAAATCAAGTTGATTTCCTCTTGCCCCATCTCCTTCCTTGTAGTCGGCTCCTCTCTTCTAGCAGCTATGGCTTCCTCATTTTAGACCGCGCATATCTACATGAAAAATGATCAATATATATGGGGGTGGGGGGTGAAGAGAGAAGAAAACACTGTAGGAAATATGGTCAGAAGAAAAATTACTCAATGTGCATGCCGCCCCTGTCTGAAGATTCTAGTACGCTGCCCTCTAGTTCCTCCATGGCCTTAGTTGCATGTTCCACTTCCTAGCAGGCAAATTTATCGAAAAATAAGACCATTTTATCCGCAAGTTATTGAACTCTTGCAATTTGCAATGTTTTATCCTTTACATAATAAAATCAAGGAAAAAGTCTGAAAATGGTCCAACATGTTTGCATAAAATGATTTTTCAACTAACATGTTTTTTTGTGATGATTAATGGTCCAACATGTTTGAAAATAATAGTAATTGGTATCTCCATTACTTTCCTATTAAAAGATACCGTTAAATATTTTTCATATTTGTAAAATTAACCAAATATTTTTCTAAATGTTACAACTAAACTCTACAAACCTACATTAATGTTACAAATAAGTCTCAACTCGATTCGAGCCACACCGGGATTCCCTAACCAGAGTTCGAACCCAGACCATAGGAGCCCCCGAATTCAGCCAGGTTTGGTTTAGACGATTGGGGATCTAATTGATCCCCAATCCGGGTCCCTATGGTCAATGTCTGAACCCCGACCAGGTCACCTAGCCTTGGGGACCTGGTCTGGGTTCGGATCCAGACCATAGGACCCCCAATTGGGGCTCAATTGGAGCCACAATCGGTTTGGACCGAACCCAACCATATTCGGTTAAAACGATTGAAGCTCCAATTGAGCCTCAATCGGTCATATGGTCTGGGTCCGAACCTAGACCAGGTCCTCAAGGTTGGGTTACCTGATCTGGGTTCAGACCCTTTCAAGGGGACCATGTTATGTCTCGAATCGCGAGTAGGGACTTATTTGTAACATTAGTGTAAGTTTGTTGAGTTTAATTGTACCATTTAGAAAAATATTCGGTTAATTTTGCAAATATGAAAAATATTTAACGAAACTTTTTAACAAAAAAATAACGGAGATACCAATTATTTAAAAATGTTGGACTATTTTAAACATTTTGGGTTGAATGCAAACATATTTAACCATTTTCAGACTTCTCCCTAAAATCAAGCAACGCAGTTCATCATTATGCTATTTTTGGAGTTAGGCATGTCATTCTTGGATGTCCACCGACTTGAATGTCATATCTTACCTCAAAATCAGCAAATGCAACTGGCATTCCACTCCTTGCACGCAACTTAAGCACGTTGAATCCAGGATATCTGTGACATAAAAGAAAGGAACTCAAGAGAAAACCAATTACCTAAAGGAAAAAATAGCATGGCACATCTAAGAGTTGCTGTCACCTCAATAGACATTCTAATATTCTATGAAATAACGGCCTTGTCAAAAGTATCAACAACTTACTTAGAGAGAACTTGCTTGAGTTCATCTTGACTGCACGTTGGTCCCAAGTTTGCAATAAAGAGAGTAGAGCATGCTTGGACACTTCCACTTCTTTCTCCACTCTTGACTTCAGTAGTAACCTTTTCTTCCTGTCTCACAGACAAATGCACAGTGAGTTAAGACCTAGAGAATCAACATACGACATAAAATTGCCTATAAATTTATGCATTGACCTTACCCAAAATATAAATAAATAAAAACTGAAAGAACCACCATCATCACCAGGCATGGCATCAAACTTATAAATAGATCATTTAACTATTTCATCTTTCAAACCCAATCAATCTTTTTTCTCTTGTTACATAGAACAATGTAAATCTGAAAGGGGTTTACACAAGAATGAGCGGTACAACACCACTTACGTTAACAGCTGCTGCATCACCATCACTTTGTGCCTCTTCACTGTCCATCAGAAATCAGAACTTAAATCCCAAGCAATAAATTATGCATTTCAAGACCAAGAAAGGTACTAAACATCCAAGGGATATAACCTCTTATCATTCTCCTCCTCCTCCTCATTATCTGAATCGTATGCTTCTGCCTCATCGTCATCCCTCTCTGTCAACATAAACAAGACGACCAGCTGATTTATGAGTCTATAGATCAAGTATGGACTATCAAGAACCCATCAAAAACAGAAGATGTGGTCTGTCTAATCTATGTATTACCACTACTGCTTGATTTTTCCTGCTTTGTGCGGTTAGCTGAAATTTTCTTTCTATTATCTATGACTACATAAGGTCCATCGCCTGTAAAAATTTCATATCAAGTTATCAGTCAAATGGACTGCATAAGCAGACAAATGTAAATTCAATCAACATGTTGATAGTGAATCCAGAGATATGACATGCATGCATTCACCTGCTTTACGTGCTCTCCATGAATTAGTTCTAGCCAGCTCAATATGCAAAGCTGATCCTGTTTGAGGGTCAAATTTGACACCCTATAATAAAAAGGTTAACAGATGACAATGCATAAAGCTGATGAGTCATTATGTGAAAGACTCTACATATTATATTAAAATACTAAAACTTGGTGATAGCTAATTCCGGTAATAAAAATCTTGCATGTCAAGTATTTGTGATGAAGGCCTTAATGTTTTCTCAAACTGGTGCAGTTAATTAGGATAATCCAAGTACAAAGAGTATAGATGTCAGCATATACCATGTACAGCAAAAGTTACATGTATTATGTAAGTAAGAATTACTTCTTACATGCAGGGCATGCATGGCAGCAATCGCTAATTGATGGTTGTAAAATACGGCAAATGCCACGACCTGAAGAAGCAAGAGATGCATCATAAGTTTAAGAATATAAAATTTTATGTAAATTACGCAGCATATTCACACTGAAACAGATTAACCAGCACGCAATCAAATTTCAGCATGCAGAACATACACAATTTCTACATATACAATTGTACATCCAACCAAGACCAAATCACGAATCTACAAATTACGAAGCCTGGAACTGAACTGAAAACAGTGATAATCAAACTGTAAAGCGGGTGATTGATCTCTGTCTTTCCAAATCACATTTAGACAAATGTATTGTCACTATCAATGGTAGCTAACACTTGTTTCTCTTGCATGTCATGTATTTATGGTAGCGGTGCAACTATTTCAATTATACTTGGAAAGAAATTTTGTATGGCCTGTATGAATTAAATTATATACCAGCATTCGAGTTAAACGAAATGGGAAGCTCAACAAGCAATGCCAGAAAGTCTCAATCAACATTCAATCAGTATAGCAGGAGTAATCAGCCTAAGGCATCAAAATTCCCAATTTTAAAAAATTCAGTTTTCATTAGATGAAAAAACTAGTACAATTTATTGGGAACCAGAAAGGAAGGAAAAGAAGAACCTGATCGCCGCGTCCAGTATATTTAAGCTGACAAGCCTCGAAACCGGGGCGGTGCCTGAAAAGGTTGTGTATTTCGCGCGCTTTGACATCTTCCGGAAGGCCGGAGATGAAGAGGGTCTTAATTTCGTTGCTGGTGTAATCGACGGCTGGGGGTGGTACCATGTAGTAATGATCGAAAGAGTGGTGCGACATTTTTGAGCTGATTTGTAAGAATGCTGCGACTAGGCTGATTTTGATCGGCACCGCTAGACGCGAAATTTAGGTTAGGGTTCCGGCGAGGAGATTTGGAGGGAAGATTGCTCGCCTTATTCTCACGGATTCCTCACTTTCGACGTGAACTTTTCAATCTTTTCTTAACTTGAATATCCCCTAAGGTTATGAATATTTACAATTGTGGTACTCCAAGTTTCTTTTACTGTGTCAAATTAGCCCATATCTTGTGTTTGTTTTGTGATGGCCCTCCACGTCAAACTAAAGTATATTATGTATCACAAGCTTCCATTTGTAAACACATTACACCCTTTAAAGATTTTAACTTTGGGTTACAAGTTTGAATTCTCTCCTACTAAGACATTTTTCAAGGAAAATGACTCTTTGACTGACTTCGGTCTAACAAGTTGACTTGTGATTTCCATAACACACAACTGATGGGGATCTATAATGACGAAGCCTTTAATAACTTAGGTTGAATACCTTAGACCTACAATATATAGTGAAAACTATAAGTGTGGAGTTGGAAAATTTGAACATAGGTTAAAATACGATTTTATCTTTTAATATGTAAGTTAAAAATTGAGTTTTTCTTCTAAAATTTGTTTTCAAAAACTTTATTTTTCATATTTAGTCATCTTTACAATTTCCATACGGTTTCCTTAAGGTAATTTCGTCATCCCCCACCGTGAAAGGTTTGTACAAGGCAATGTATGAGGCGGATTACCTCCCAAGATTCAACGACGGCACCGGTTTTTACTAAGTACATAGTAGTGACCGGCCGAACGGAACCAAGTTCGATTTCCTTTGGAGATCAGTCGAACACGGTGACTTTCAAGGTCGAACACGACGACCAGAAACAAAAAAAAAAAACAAAAAAAAAAACAAGAAAGGCCGAGCACGACAACCTGAGAGAACTTTGCAGATCGTCAACACGAAGAGCAAAGGAGGATGAGGAAAATGTTGAGAGAGTGTTGAGAGGTGTCGAATGACTGAAGAGAGGATTGTTTATATAGGCTACTTAGAAGACTTCAACAATTAATTCGAACGTAATTAATTTTACATATTAATTACGATAATTAATTATGGCAAACAATAATTAATCAAATTAATTACGAATTTGTGTAACTTGGTTCAATGAATTTGGTCCAAAATTATTTAAGATTGATCATAAGTTCATTGAATCTTGACAAAAATAATAATATGGTGTAGCAAAAATCGGCTCGCGCTAGGCAAGCTTTTCAGTCCGACAATCATGTACGCATGTCGCGGGCACGCACACAAGCCAAATGGTCTGAAGTGCTAATCGAATCTGTGATTTGCACCCCCCCCTGCGCGCAAGAGAGAGCATCTAGACTTGCTTACTTACACACTTGAGAAATGAATAAACATATATATGCTTATCCAAACATAATTTTGGTTGGTGTGGTCCTTAATTTTACAAGAGAAATACAATTCTCTTCTATTCCACATTGATTTTGCTATATTTGAACTCAAAGCCCAAAACTTGTCCAAATTTCTAAAAGACCCCCTTAAGATATCCCAATATTCCAACAATCCCCTAAATGGAAGAGATTTGATTTGACTCGATCACAGAGATTTTGAACAGTTGATACTTGCATAGGATAGGTAGGTGTAATTCCTTTGAACATTCCCTCTTGATTTATGTAGCTTTTACTAGCTAGTCAGTAGACACGATGTCTTTGAACTGTCTGTCATATGTGTAATAGTTTACACACAATTCACACAAGTATCTTCTTATCATGGTTCAGTTCAAACAGTTTGTGTCCGTTCTGGCCATGGATCACAATGCATGGTTCTGCAATTGTTGTTAAGAATAGTGCCCACACAGTTCCCCTTGAAGCGACCCCTTTTCTCACTTGCATAGGTGATTTCATGAGTAACACCATTACTCATTCAGAATTCCGAAATCTAGAAATCATTAAAAGCTTAAGCTTATCCTTAATTTCACCATCACTGTTTCTCATCATAGGAATGGTTTTAGGGTATTATTGTTTTCCCTACAATGATTTTTATTACTATTGTGATTATGTTGTCTTTTTGAACCTAGATTTTGAGATCTCCATTCAACTAGGTTGGGTTTATCCTTCACAAGAGTTTTTCCATGGGCTTTAATCCCATTTCTCTTGATGATTTTACAACTTGCTCTTTTATTAACCCATTGGTCAATGGATCTGCTATATTGTCATTCAACCTTACATAGTCGACAGTAATAACGCTAGTCAGGGGTGGGCATGAACCGATTCGGGGCCGAACTGGTTCATGAACCGTAGTTTTACCATATTTTAAAGAGGTACAGTTTACCGCTCCTGTTTTTGACTAATTTACCGTACCTCTTCTGAACCGGTTCAAAAACTGGTTCAGTCGAAACACTTTATATATATTAAAAAAACTATAATAATACATAATCCATAATTAATGATACATTATCCATAAACCATAAACCATAATCCTAATCCATAAACCATAATCTATAATCCATAAACCATAATTCATAATCCATAATTTATAAAGCATAATCCATAAACCATAAACCATAATTCATTATACTAATGTAGATTGTAAATCATCACCGAACCAACTTTGGTCTAATGGTTTAGAGTATATATTTTAAAAATTAAATATAATATTATATTAAAACCGGTTCAAGAAGTGATACGGTTTACCGTTTGCGAATCGGTTTTTTGTACATCTTCTGAACCACTCCATTTTGTTTGCAAAAACTGTTTGGTTTGTGAACCGGTACAGTACGATTCAGGTACAGTTCGGCTGAACAGGTTTTTTATGCCTAGCCCTAACGCTAGTACCAAGCAATTGTCTTATGGTATCATGTCTTCGACGTATGTGTCTAGACTAAACCCCTACCAATCGCAGATTGGCTATCACAATGTATACTTATAACGGGTATAAGCTTTGGCTATCTTGGGATATACTCTAAAAATTGGTGTAGCCATTCAGTTTCTTCTTCACACTTGTCTAAAGCTATGAACTCAGACTTCATGGTTGATCTGACTATAATTGTTTATTTAGAGTATTTCCAAGAGATAACGACACTACCCAAGGTGAAGACAAATCCACTCGTGAATTTTGAGTCTCCTGAATTGGTTATCCTATTCGCATATGAGTATCCTTCTATTACATAAGGGAATCTCATGTAGTGCAATCCATAGTTACGGGTATGTCTCAAATACCTTAGTAACCTGGTAATTCCTTTCCAATGTTCTACACCTGGATTACTCGTGAATCTACTCAATACCCCCACAGTGTAGGCTATATTTGGTCGGGTACAACTCATCAAGTATATTACACTTCCAATAATCCTGGAGTATGCCAATTGAGAAACAGTATCCCCAATGTTTTTAGAAAATGGTTTGCCCTCTATAGGAGTACCAACCATTTTCACATCATCTTTATTGAAGTTTTCTATTATCTTATCTATATAATGAGTTTGACTTAAGATGATTCCATATGATGTTTTTGTTATTTTAATTCCAAGAATCACAGTAGCGAGACCTATATCTTCCATTTCAAACTTTGAGTTCAACATATCTTCCGTTGATGTGATCATTTTATCATTGCTCCCAATTATAAGCACATCATCAACATAAATACATAGCATGACATACCCATCATTTGTATCTTTTACATAGATACATTTATCACATTCATTTATTTTGAACCCCTTCTCAAGCATGAAATTGTCAAATTTTTGATGTCATTGTTTAGGGGCTTGTTTTAATCCATACAATGACTTAACCAACTTACACACTTTCCTCTCTTGTCCTGGGGTAGTAAAACCCTCAGGTTGTTCCATGTAGATTTCTTCTGTTAAATCTCCATTGATGAAAGCAGTTTTTACGTCCATTTGATGAATTTCTAGATTTTGCAATGCTGCAATTGCAAGAATCAAGCTAATGGATGTTATTCTCGTTACTAGAGAATAAGTATAAAAATAATCTAGGTCTTCCTTTTGTTTACATCCTTTTATTACAAGTCTGGGCTTATATTTATCTGTCGTTCCATCTGCTTTAATTTTCCTTTTGAAAATCCACTTGTAGCCTAGTGGTTTGCATTCAAGTGGCAGATCCACTAGCTCCCAAGTGTGGTTTTGTTGAATGGATTCAATCTTATTTTGAATCGCCTCTTTCCAAAGAGGACCTTTCGAAGAACTTGCGGCTTCTTGAAAGGTTTGAGGCTTAGCTTCTAACATATAAGATAGAAAATCTGGGACAAACGATTTCTCAATTCTCATCTGTTTGCTTTTCTGAAGCTCAAACTCAACATTTTCTTCTTCATGTCTATCTTCTTTTATATCCTTATAAGCTCGTTTCGAGGAACTTGCTTCCTCCCTGAGCTTTGCAGGAAATACATTTTCAAAGAACGATGCATTCCTTTATTCCATTATAGTATTCTTATGAATATCTGGAATCTTATAACGATATACCAGAAAGCGATATGTAGTAATTTTCTGGGCATATCCGATCAATATACAGTCAACGGATTTTGGCCATATCCTTACTTTTTTAGGTGGAGGTACTGCCACTTTAGCAAGGCATCCCCACACTCGAAGATGATGATATGAAGGTGTTCTACATTTCCATAACTCATAAGGAGTTTTATTTTCCTTTTTGCGGGGTACCTTATTTAAAAGGTAATTGCTACTCAATATAGCTTCTCCGGGGTAACCCAGAACTTAGTAACATTGAATTCACCATATCTTTCAATGGTCAATTTTTCCTTTCTGCAATTCCGTTTGATTGTGGTGAATAAGGTGTTGTGAATTCATGAATGATTCAATGATTCACACATAATTCTTGAAAAGGAGCATCATACTCTCCACCCCTATCACTTCTTAGCACTGTAATCTTTTTGTTGAGTTGATTTTCAACTTCTTGCTTATAGAGAATAAACTTCTCTATAGCTTCATCTTTATTTTTCATCAAGTAAACATAGCAGTATCTTGTGTTGTCATCGACAAAAGTAATAAAATACTTTTTGCCACCCCTTGTTTGCACAATTTTTAAATCACATACATCACTATGTATTAAGTCAAGGGGTTCAGTTTTTCTTTCAACTGATTAAAAAGACGTCCTTGTTAATTTAGCTTCAACACAAGTGACACACTTTTGTTTGGGATTTATTAAAAATTTGAGAATGTGATTTAACACATTTAATCTACGCATTGTATCATAATTAACGTGTCCAAGTCTACCATGCCACACATCGGAAGACTCAAACATGTAAGTAGAAGAACTTTCTTTATTCATCTTTGGTTTGACTACCATTACATTTAGCTTAAACATGCCCCCACAATCATATCCCCTTCCCACAAACACCCCATTCTTAGTCAATACAAATTTGTCAACCTCAAAGACTAAGCGAAATCCATGTTTGTTGATCAAGGACCCAAATACTAGATTCCTTCGGATGTATGACACGACTAATACATTCCTCAGAGTTAGTTCCTTGTCAGACGTCATCTTCAGGATAACATTCCCTTTGCCTTTGACCTCTGAAAAATCTGAATTTCCCATAAAAATCTTTTCTCCAGTTTCAACTCCTTCAAAGTTGCTGAACATTCCTCTATCAGAATAGATGTGCTTGGTGGCCCCAGTATCTACCCATCATTCTCGTGGGTTGGAGTCAGCCAAGTTCACCTCATACACGACAACGAAAAGGTCCAACTCCTCTGTGTCTTTCGAGACAGCTCCAATTGTGTTTGCTTTTTGCTTCTTCTTAGGCAACCTACAAACATTAGACTTATGACATGTCTTACCGTAGTTAAAACAAGATCCTTGAAAGCCTTTTGGAGGTTGGGTTTTTTGCTTTTTGGAGATTCCACCATTGGGTCCAATGTTTTTACCCTTTTGCTTGCCCTTTTGACTGTGTTCCACAACGTTGGCTTTAACGGGGTTAACAGCCTTCTGAGCCTTCATTGTTTCTTCATGGATTGAAACACGACGGACAAAGTCTTCAACTGTTATTTCCCGAGTCTCCTGTTTTAGACTTGCCTTGAACTTCCACCAACTTGGAGGTAGTTTTTCGATCATACAAACAACCTGGAAGGGGTTGCCAAACTCTATGTTTAACTTCTCAATTTCTTGTATCAAAAGTTGAAGTTCATGCACATGGGATAACACAAGCTTGAAGTCTACCATTTTGAAACTTAGGAATCGTCCTACCACAAACTTTTGTTTGCTGGATTCATCATCCTTTTACTTTTTGTCAAGGGCTTCCCAAAGTTCTTTGGCAGTCTTCTTTTCTAGGTACACGTCGTACAAAGACTCAGTCAGACAGTTCATTACATAATTCATGCACAAGTAATAAGAATTATTCCACTGATCTTGAGTTAGCATGTATTCTGGTTCATTTTCTCTCTGGACTTTGTGATCATTAGTTAGAAACTGCGTCAACCCTAAGGTTATTAAGAAGAATTGCATTTTCATTTGACATCTCTTAAAATTTGAGGACCTTGTGGACTAGTGGACCTTGTGGTCGGACCACTGGTCTTGCAGCTCCAGTTGAGCTTCTAAGAATTGGGTTATTCTGGACAGGCTCTTGGGCTACAGTTTGATTGCCCCCATCTTGGCCCAGTTGGTTCATGTTCTCCATATTCTCGTTCAACGCCATTTCTAAGATATGGATATAAATTTAGTAAGCTTTTATTGAAATTGATTCCCTCAAAATTCATAATTAATTTTGAACTTATATTAATACACGAACATGTCCTTGGATATAGATTGAAACCACAAATTAATTTACCTTAAGATTGTTACAAATAAAAAAAAAATATGAACGACCAATATGTATTTATTGAAAGTTGAAGGACAAAATTGTAATTTGAGAAATTAATTTATAAACATGCAAATTTGACGATAAAATAAGCACGATTTCTTTAAGGTAATTTCGTCATCCCCCACAATGAAAGGTTTGTGCAAGGGAATGTATGAGGCCGATTACCTCCCAGGATTCAACGACGACACCAGTTTTTACTAAGCACATAGTAGTGACCGGCCGAACTGAACCAAGTTTAATTTCCTTTGGAGATCAGTCGAACACGACGACTTTCAAGGCCGAACACGACGACCAAAAACAAAAAACAGTAACAAGAAAGGTCGAGCACGACAAGCTGAGAGAACTTTACAGATCGTCAGCACGAAGAGCAAAAGAGGAGGAGGAAAATGTTGAGATATGTCAAATGACTGAAGATAAGATTGTTTATATAGGTTGCTTAGGAGGCTTCAGCAATTCATTCAAACGTAATTAATTTTACAGATTAATTACGATAATTAATTATAGCAAACAGAAATTAATCAAATTAATTCATCAAAATTATTTAAGATTGATCATAAGTTCATTGAATCTGTACAAAATAATAATCCGGTGTAGCAAAAACCGGCTCGCGCTAGACAATCTTTTTGGTCCGACAATCGTGTACGCATGTCGCGGGCACGCACACAAGCCAAATGGTCCGAAGTGCTATTCGAATCCCTGATTTGCACCCCCCATGCACGCACGAGAGAGTTTCTTGACTTGATTACTTCTCCAAGCATAATTTTGGTCGGTGTGACACTTAATTTTACAAGAGAAATACAATTCTCTTCTATTTCAAATTGATTTTGCTATATTTGAGCCCAAAATTTGTCCAAATTGCTAAAAGCCCCTTAAGATAGCCCAATATTCCAACAAATGCAAAATTAGTTAGGGGTGAGCAAAAGGTTGAGCACGAAGGTTGAGGACGAAGCAAAAATAGTTAGGCCCAATATCTGTGTGGCTTGAACAGGTTGAGGACGAAGGTGTTCGCTACTTCTATTCATTTGTTCTGCCACAACTCTGACGAAGGTGCCTCTGAGTCTAATCTGTTCTTTTCTCTGTTCTGAGACAACTAGTTGTTGCCCTCGTCTCCGCCGTCGTCGTGTCGCCTCTCGCCGGGCCGCCTCTCGTCGTCGCCGTCTCGCGTCTCGCCTTCAGCATCAGTAAGTGTTCTTCATTTCCTTAGCGATTTATGTCACAATTTACTTCGATTATTTTTTATTTCCGTCGCCGTCTCGCCTCAAATTGTTCTGAAATTGCTTATATTTGCTTCGTGATTGGCTAAGGTTGTCACGATTTAGGTCACAATTTACTGATTAGTAAACGAATTTACTGATTTAGGTCACAATTTATTGATTGGCTAAGTGTAGCACACTTGTTTAGTCTGTGTTTTGGTCTGAAATGCTTGTTTACTGATTGGCTAAGTTACTGATTAGTAAACCAAAATTTTGGTAATGGGTCGAGACCGACCCGAGTTAAGCAAGACCGACTCGGGCGTACTTTTTATACCGTAGTCGGTCTCGGTCCTCCACAAGTGAGGACCGAAATTTCAGGGTCGGGCTCGGTCTTGCCAAAAACCGGTCCGTCCCACCCAAGCTCACCCCTAAAAATAGTATAATACTTTTAAGAGACTAACACAATTAAATCCTTCAACACTTTACTATATACTACAATTAAGTTCCGATTCTTGTAACATAAATAAAATTATTGAAAAGTTAAATTGTGACATTCTGAAAAGTATTATGTTACTTTTATAATTTTTAAAACATATTCAGTTAAGTTTGGATGGAAATTATGAATAAGTTGTAAACTCGACTGATGACTAAATATAAATGAAAGAACTTTTAGAAAATAAATTTTAAAAAATATTTCTCAAATATTAGAGAGTAAAATCATATTTTACTCTTCAAACATTTTATAGTGGATACAATTAAAAATGCACAACTATACGAGAACTTTTCAATTATTCGCGGATAGGAGTTTGTTTTTTTGCCAATTCGCGGGTGGCTTTTTTTTATTTGTTTTTACAATTTTTTATGTTAATTAGTTGTAAGGGTTAATTATCAAATAGGTAGTCGAACTTGACATGGTTTGACAAGTAGGTACCCAATTATTTTTGTCGCAAATAGGTTGCCAAACTTTTGAAAATTAGAAAATAGGTTCCTGACGTTACTTTTTCCGTTGGTTTGTGACGGAAAACGGTTCCAAATCCGCTTCAGAACCAGTTCGATCGAACCACTTTATTTATTTTTTAAAAAAGTAAAATTTATATACCAAACACATGCATGACTCAACCCTAAACCCTAAATCAAGCCATGCATGTGTTTGGTATATAAATTATACATTTAAAAAAAATAGTTCAATCAAACCGCTTTTTGTACTGGTTTCTGTCACAAACCAACAGAAAAATTAACGTCAGGAACCTATTTGCTAATTTCCAAAAGTTCGGCAACCTAATTGCGACAAAACAAAGTTTGGGTACCTACTTGTCAAACCATGTCAAGTTCGGCTACTTATTTGATAATTAACCCTAGTTGTAATTGTTATGTCGAGTGTCTAATTATGTGTTATTACTGCATTATTGTTTTGTTGAAAATTTATAATTGATTTTAATTGAAATGTAAAATTGTAAAATACAAAATTTGCATTAAATTGTTATAGTATAGTGTATTTTTTTAAAACAAAATGAGAATATTTTCGTAATTCTTTTTTTTTAACGTATATAAAGGGAAAAAAGGGAAAATCCTAAAAAACGTCCATCATGTTTGACGAAAATGGTTTTTCAACCCTCACGATTGTTTTAGGTACAACATGCTTGAAAACGATTCTTTTTGGTACATCCATCTAACTACCGTTCAATTTAGATGTTAAAATATAACGTGCAAGGTCACATGACCAACCTGAAAAAAAAATTATTTGTAATTCATTTTCTGTCCTTAGCTCTTCCTTTGTACGTCTTCCTCAATTCAAAGCATAAACATTTAGCGGTGGCGGTGGAGCTGTAAAGCGGAGCTGGTGCGTTGCTAGAGACAGAGCGGAGGATGGATTTGAGCTTCAACGAAGACAACGTTTCAGCTTTCATCGGAAGCATTCTGGATAAGGGCATGTCCGACGACCCTATAACCAGACCAAGCAAACCGATTTACTTTACAATTGAAGCTAATCATGCACATACGGGAAGGGTGAGTTAAATCTGCGATCTCTAAATCGTTGAATGCGTAGTGGGTTACTGTTATTGTGGATCAATGAGCTATCGACTCTCGGATACAGTTTTGCAGTGTATGGTCACAAGTAGTTTAATTTGATACAGTTTTGCAGTGTATGCTCAATCTTTGGACACCATAAGTGAAGAAGTTTCAGATCCCTCAGGACCTAGTAGTGGAAAACGCATCGGTCTCTCCTCCCTTCAGACACAACCAAAACATGTGTTCTCCAGTAGCCACAGTGGTAAAAACAACATTCCATCTCCAGGAGGATTCTTGCGTGTTTTAAGATTCAAAAATATGGCTTGACTGATGGAGGAGAAATAAGCTCCCTCCTCACACCAGACCACCCTAATCATAATACAGCAGCACCTAGTAGCCCTTCTGTTACTAATTTTGTATCAACATGGAATTGGGATAATAGATGTATGTCACTGCGTGTCACATCTGCATCGAATTTGTCTCCTTTAGTTTCAGCAACCATTTCTGCAAGGATGCCCAGTGAAAGGCCTAAGCTAAATGTGAGTTTTTGCCTGCATCCTTCCATTTTGCTAATTCTTGATTTGAATTATTCTTTACTATCTCCTTCATTTGGACTGTAGATGGGAGATGGATTAAAAGGGATTTGATTACAAAAAATATATTTACATTCTTTTATTTTTTTCTTACTTTATAGTTTTAAGGGAAGACTGATACTTATGGTATATTGATTACAGAAATCTGCAGTACCTTCAATGGTCTCAAGGTCACTGTCCGTGCCTGGAAGAAACGTGGTTATTGTACAACATGGAAATCATGTTTGATTATCTTCCTTCTTGTACAACATGGAAATTATGTAGCCTGGGAGTACAGATGGTTATACAGGAAGCGTCATAAAAGGAAGAATACGAATCACAACACGTTGTTTGTGGCTTGACAAGGGGAAGCTCTTGGATGCACTTTATAAAGCTACCCACGCAACACTCTCAAGCTGCCCTGTAGGCTTCCCCCTTCATCACATTAAGGAGAATATATTCAAGGAGAAGTTGGGAGGGTTGGGGTATCTTCTGTCTCTTGAAACCGAAAATCATTCCTTCATGTAAGGAAACGAGGGAAGAGAAGGGTATTTTTGTCTTTTATTAATTGTTGTTTAAATAAATAAGGAAAATTGAAGATCACGTGACAAACACGTGACTACTTAACAGACAATTAAACAACAGGTGAACGGAATGTCTAATTACCATCAATTTGCAACATGTTATACCAAAAACCATCGTCAAAAAACAAGTTGTACAAAAAACCATTTTCGTTAAACATGATGAGCATTTTTCAGTCTTTTATTAAACAAATGACTGGGTCCACACAAACCCTTATTATTTGATATTTTCAAAATTAAAAATTGCAACAAATTACTACAAGAGAAAGATATAAAATAGTGTGAATGGTTCAAATAGTACCTTATGTTTAACCCATGTTATCATGTGGTACGTTAAGAATTTTTGGATTAACTTATGGTACCTTATTTTTGAAAATGTTGTCATTTAGTCTATCCACGTCTTCCGTTATATTATTCTGTTAAACAGTCACGTGATTTGCACATGTCGTGCCAAATCAGTACCACATAGATATATAATATAATATTTAATTTAAATAGTAAAAATATATATAAAAACCTTAAAACTAGAAAATAATTTATAAAAAAGAAAAATATTTATTTAAAAATTAAGAAGAATAAATGTAAATAAAAAATATGAATTTATATTAAAAAACAGAAAATTAAATTATAAAGGGTTAATTACTTATATGGTTACACATGTTGTGACTGAATAGTTACACATCTTTCAGCATGTGCCTGATCGGTTACTCCGTCACTGAACCGTTAAAGTTTTCTGTCTTTTTCACATGTGTCAATCACGTGACAGGTTTTAGTTTATTTTACAAAGGATGAAATTACCTTCCTGCCCTTTTGTCACCTTTCATCAGCCCCTCCCTAGTTTTCCCCCATTTCTGTTGTATCAAATGATATTTTGTGGTTCCTTCTGTGATTCTCCAAGTTCCTAAAGCTTCTGCAAATCCTCCCACACGGTCGTACCTTGGTTTGCTGAGGTAATGTGATGAACCTTTTCCTCCCTTACAATTTCGGTTGAAGTTTTCTCTTTTCCCAAATTCAGGCTTCGACTAAATATTAGGCTTGTCCAAATGAATTGGTTCAGACGAACTGGTCTGGAATTGGTTTGGTTTGAACCGGTTCGACCGAACTAATTCCAAAACCAAACCAGTGTTTTTAGCCTTCAAATAAAACAGTTCAAAATAGTACCAAAAATTCAGTTCGAATCGGTTCGACTCGACTCGTTTTTTGATACTGGTTTATACTTCAATTTAAATCAAACCACTTTAAATTTATATAATTTTAGAACTGGTTTAAAGCAAAACAAACTAAACCGGTCTGAAATTAAACCAAACCTAGAGATGTCTTCAATAAACTAAACCTAGAGATATATTGGACTCTCGTATGTTGATGTTGGACAGGATTTTAGTATTTTGTGGAATAGATTTTCAATTGGTTCAGTGTGTTTTTCAGTCGGTTCAGTGTATTTTTCAGTCGGTTCAGTGGTTTTTCAGTCGGTTCAGTATTTTTCAGTTGGTTCAGTATTTTTTCAGACGGTGAAGTGTGTTGGACAGGATTTTCATCTGGTTTAGGTTCGGTTTGAACCGGATTATTTCCGAACCAAAATTGTTACTAAAAAAACATACCAGAACAGTTCGAACCTATTCAGAATCGGTTCGAACCAGACCAGTTTTTTTTTCCATAAACCAGACCAGTTTTTTTAGAAACAGCAAAATGTACTGTTTTTTTTCAAACCATACCAGTTCAGTTCAGAACCGGTTCGACCCCGAACCGGTTCATGAACAAGCCTACTAAATACGAGCATTGCGATTTCTAGAGGAATTTGTTTTTTTATGCGAAAGTTGCTCTTGAATTTGTCGAAAATAGCATACTTATGTCTTGTAGTGCATAAAGTTTTAATTTTTCGGCTAAATTTGAACTTTTTATGTTGAAATTTTGTCATTTATACATATGACAAAAATAGCATAATTATGTCTTATGTGTTAAGTTTTACAGATTATACTTAAATGGTTTGAGTTTCTGTTTTGGTTGCTGCGTTCCCTTTCGTTTGGGTGATTTGTTTTGCTTTTTTGTTTCTTACGTTCTGAAGAAGTTGATAATACTGGTTCTAAATGTTGTTTTCTTTGTTCACATTAGGAATTGAAAGCTGTGGCTGAATGTGGAACAACGATCCCATTGTAACGATTGTTTACCATAATGGTGGCAAGTGGATTAACAATGGGGGTACCCGAACATACGAAGATGGACTGGAGTCACTCCATGTCCCGTACGAGAAGTTAAACTATTATGCGCTTACCGGACTAGCTGAAGTCTATTGTGAACTTGTCGAAAATGGATTCATATTTTGGTTGCCTCTGAGTGGAAATTCCAACACCAATCTTGAAGTTGTAACTTCAAATGATGATATTCACTCTATACTAGAGCGTCAAGGAACAACGAAGGAGATAAGTTTCTACATTATGCAACTGTTTGATAGAGAAGAATGTTTGAACTATACCTTCATGATGCAGCTCTGCAATAAGGTTATAAACAAAACTCGTCGAGCATGTCATGTGAAGGAGCTTGAATTAGTTATTGACCGACAACCACCAAATGACAAGGGAAGAAGACTGGCCCATTTATTGAAAAGGGCAAGAAGAAAATGTTTCTTGATACCGTGTCAGAAATGAGCGATACCATGGAGAGTTTGAAGAATCTTCTTGATGACTTAATAAACTTCAGGTTTGCGAGTGAAAGTGAAAAGGACAGTTACAATGGCAGTGAAGATTCTGATTTCGTAGCCCCAGACGGTGTAGATGCTGCAGAGCATGGGTTAGTTTGGATATTCGGGTGACAGCCGATATACATAGTAAAACGATTGTGTGGTTTTGGGAAATATGTTTTGTGGTCTTTGGAAATATATTTTGGGTACTACCAATGTTTTTTTAGTACTGATTTATAGGCCTTACTACTTTGAAACTGTTTTGTGACTTGATGTGAACTTGTTTTGGTGTAAATAGATGTTTTTGTGAACATTTGAATGAAACCTGGTAATTCTACTGTTACAACACTTTATCCATTTAATAACATTTATATGAAATATGCCTAACTATTTAATCACATACTACGATTACTAGTTAAACCAATTAATCATATTTTAAGAAAACATACGTAACAATTTAATCACATTAAAATGAAACATATGTAACCATTTAATCACATTCTAGGATAACATATGTAACCATTTAATTTAGATACTATTCAATGAAACCGAGGATTTGAAGAACTGAAACCGAGGATCTGAAGAACTGAAACCAAAGTTCTGAAGAACATCAGAACTGGAACTCATTTCAACAAAATATTCAACAATAAATTCAAATACAACTACTTGTTTAGTACATTGATCAAAAGTAAAGAACACACAACGGTTAATGCAACATACAACTTCCAAATGCTTCGATTGGCATCAGCTTCAGGAACACGTGCATTCGCAACTTCGAATTTCAATTGTCCCTTCGAGATTTGAAACTTGAACACAACGTTTCTTCCATATAGGAGCACATGGGTGGATCTTTCCATTCGAAAAATTCGCAACCAGGATTTTGTACGGACTACAGAAGACAAAGAATCATAAGGTAGTAACATCCATGAACCACCGAAAATTGAAGAACTTGTTCCAATTAGGGTTATTACCAAAATTAGGGTTTGCAACGAAAGAAGTCAAATTGGGACAAAATACTAAAATCCTTACAATTACCACAAAATGGGAGCACCCATGAAACCTACGACCGAAATTCTTCCAAGTACCCGCATATTTGACGGAGGAAATATGACCGCAGAAACACAGTCTGGGCATTGACATTAAAAGGGACGACTCTTGGATGCTAGAGTGGAAACAAACAAACCCAGAATGCTCTCGCCAATTGGGGGGGTGCTTTCCTTTTTGAGCTTCATTTTCGAAGTAGGCGAGATGTCCAACTGCTTCAGTTCAAATGACATTCACTTATAATAAAGGAGATAATGGCATTTTCAGAAGTTCATATGGGTTTAGTCTCATGTGCAAGGCACATGGCAGACTTAATGGTGATATTTGACGTTGAACAGTAAAAATGACTAATTAGTCACATGTTGAAACATATGTAACCATTTAAATAATTAACCCAATTATAAATCCTAAATATATTATTTATAAATTTATATTTAAAAAAATGGAAAAATAGAAAGAAACAAAAAAACTAAGCAAGAATCCTTGGGTCCAATTGACCCAACCAAGAGTTGAACCTTAGGCTAGGTTGGATCTCGACCAGGTCGCCTGGCCTAGGTGATCAAGTTTGTGTCAGACCCAGCCCTGAGTTCGACCCTGGTTGGGTCAATTAGCCCATTACTGTCCAATTGACCCAACCAGGGTTGAACCCAAGGCTGCGTAAATTGGATCCAATGGTCAATGCTTAGTTTTTTTCTTTCCTATTTCCTATTTTATATTTATAAATAAGAAGTTTTATATTTATATGGGTTAAATACCAAGTAGCTACCTGAACTTTGAACGTTTTGCAACGAGCTACCCGAACTTTGAAAATTTAAAACGGGCTACCTCAACTTTGAAAAATGTGCAAATTAAATAGCTATCTCAGTCCAATTTCTGACGACTTTCCAACGACAATTGACGGAAAATTGGACGGAGGTAGCTATTTGCACCTTCTTCAAAGTTGAGGTAGTCCGTTTTGAATTTTCAAAGTTCGGGTAGCTCGTTGCAAAACGTCCAAAGTTCAGGTAGCTACTTGGTATTTAACCCTATTTATATTTTTTGGATCATTTATATATATATATATATATATATATATATATATAAATTTTGTATATATAATTTATATATTTATATATATGTATATGAAGTTATTTATTTATAGGGTTAAATACGACAATGCCCGCTAAAGTTACGTTGATTTTAAAATCTCTCCTTAAAGTTTAAAGTCCCCCTAATGTTTAGAAATGATGAAAAATCTCCCCTAAAAAATCATCTGACAAGGGAGGTTTTTTCATCATTTCCAACACATTAGGGGGACTTTAAACTTTAAGGGGAAATTTTAAAATCGACGTAAACTTTAGGGGACAATGTCATATTTTTACCCTTATTTATATTTACTAGTGAATTTGACATGTGCACATGCAATAAATTTTAAGTTAAATAATATTAACTGAAAATTGTACTATAAAAATTGTAGCAAGAATCGAGGGTCTTCCCTTTGTCCCACTAAAATGTTGGGTGGATCTCCAAAAACTAATATTTATGTAATGAATTAAGAGATGAATTACATATGAAAATTTAAAAAGAATATATTATAGCTTTACTAATGAATTCTAAAAAATAGAGTAATAAATTACTTACAATACCTTTATTTTGTGGATAACTTTTCGTCAAAAAGTTAAAAAGATAAGAATATTTAGGTGCTCAAGAGAAAACAAATACAAAGAACACAAAAAGGTTTGTAGAATTATATAAATGTAACTATTTGTATTGTTGTAATGCATGAGAATCATAAAGCTGTAATGAGTATAATCGTATGAAGAGATTTATAATGTAGTGATTGACTATTGATATAATTATAATTGATATAATGAAAATTAGAGAGACTAAGATTGACTTTTAATTGAGGAAGATATATAAAATTTTAAAATATATTTTTTTTCCTAATTTTTTTATTTTATTTTTTACTTTATATCTGTTACATCATTATTTTGTTAGTCAAACTTGACCGTCAACATTAAGTTGAACTAAATAAAACATTCTGAAACATAAAGTATCATGGAATAAAATAAGGGTACTAACATGTAACATGAATCAATCTATACTTAGATTATAATCATTAACCTATACGTACGCCAAAAGGTAAAACCAAATTTAAATAGAAAAGAACATGAAAAATGACACTTAAGCGGAAGGTGGGGACACGCCGTTATCACCGACACCAGCACCCGTCATCAGGTCTCGCGTTCCTGCTGCCTCTTCGTCCACGAACAGATCATCGGTCTTCCTCAGAGCCGCATGCGCCACCACCGCCGAAGCTGCTATCAACAATGACACCAGAATGTTGAGCGTCGCGTGCGTCAGCAGCAGGAACACAATCGTCATCACCGCCATCACAATCAGCACCACTCGGTCGTCAATTCTGTGGTTGAACACCGCCAGAGGATCGTCGCGGAGGAAATAAAGGAATAGCCACGCCACCATCATGATGATGAACACGATAAGCGAGATCGGATTCCACAGCAGGCTCAGGAAGAGGATACCGAGGGCCACGACGGCATAGTTCGTGCGGAAGTAGGCGACATTGATTTGGACTCTAGAGATCGCCTCAGGGAAGCTCGAGGGGAGTTTAATGGAGTGGACGTCAAGAATCTCCTTCCACGGACGCCGCTCGGCGAGGCCAGATTGGATTCGATCTTTTGCGTGCGAGATGTACTCGGAGTTAGATGCCTCTTCGGCGGCGGCGGAGGTAGGAATTGTGCCGTACGTGCTCATTCTCCAACGATAATTAAGGTTTTAGTGCAGTGGCGGTACTTTCCACGGGTTTTGAGTGTGACGGAAGGTGAGAAGAGAGGCTGGTGATTGCACAAGCAGAAGACGAGGAAGACTAGTCAATGGGGGTGCTTTTAAATTGAAAGGAAGGAATTATTCTGTGCGGTTAACGTACGAGAAACTCTACGGCTTGATTGGTTGAGATTTCTATTTTCATAAATAAATAAAAAAGTTTCATATTTACAGAATTAAAAAAAGGGTAAATTGCATAGAAAGGTATGCACTTTAGGAGGTTATTGCAAATTTAGCACAATACGAAACCAATTATGCTAAAGAGTACATCCAGTAATTACTGTGCAAAATTATTTTTTTTTTATCAACTCATCGCTTTACTTTAAGAAATAAAACGTCGTGACTTTTGGTCACGGGTGTTCGTACATCATATCATTAGCTACTAAACATACAAAAGGTAGTGGTGGTCTTTCGACCTAATTATTAAGACACACTCTCATTCTCGCTTGCTTCGCTATCCAATTCGCGCATTCATTACTCGTCATTGGAATCGCTCGCCATTGTACTTGTTCGACTTGTCTCGCTAGTGTTTGGATGTTCGGAATTATGTTTGCCACTCTCCAATGTTTCGGCCCCTCCATGATTTGTTGGTGAACTACTTGTGAGTCCGTCTCCATGATGATGTTTTTCCATCCCGCTTGAATCGCAAGTCGTACTCCTTCATGTAGGGTCATTGCCTCCATCGATTCTATGTCATCGCTCCTTTGTCTACGGTTCATTTCGCCCACTATCTTCCCGTTCTTGTCCCGTGTCACCACTCCTATTCCGGCTCTACGCGTCTCCTTGCACCATGAGGCATCACAATTTATCTTGATCGTATCGCCCATTGGTGGTACCCATTGTTGGTTCGGTCCTGCATCTTGTTCTTGGGGTGGATGGTGTGTTCGGCTTGCCCCTTGGTGTTCCTCGAAAGCTTGCTTAATCTCCCATACCACAACCCTCAGATTTGGTTGCTTTGCTTCAAAAGTCGTCGCGCATCTCGCCTTCCATATGTGCCAACATGTGAGGAGTGTTTGGGTCCACCTCTTCTCGGATGCTACTCCTCGTCCGTGCAGCTCCTCCTTTCGTTTCGCGAGCCATTCCACCATGTCAAGCTGATTTGGTCGATCCATTTGTATCCCTAATGTGCCAAGCCAAACGTGTTTCGTCCATCCACATTCTAGGATCATGTGTTCCCGTGCCTCTACCTCACCGCATATGGGGCAGCTCGGTGTCACGTTCATTCTTCTCCGTATCATATTCGTTTTGACGGCTATGGCATTTGTTGCTAGTCGCCAAACGAAATTCTTGACCTTCAGTATCACCTTTGCACTACAAATGTCTTTCCAAAATGTACATCGGTATGTAGGGTTCAGCCTTAGTCTTTTCTCGTTCTTTTCCCGTACCTTGTGGTAGACCGAACAGACTTGTGGGTTTCCATCCTTCGTATGTGGCCATATGTATCTATCCATGCCCCCTCTTTCAGTATTGGTATGTTGAGAATGTGAGTTGCGTCATCTTGATCGATTATGTTCCTCACGAGGGTCTCATTCCATGTTCTGTTTGGGTAGATTAGGACTTTCACTCTTAGATTTCCCCCGTGCTCCACCATTATCTCCCCATTCACCCTTTTACTCTCCTTGGTGTATATCCATGGATCCTCAAAGACTCGGATGTGCTCTCCTGTGCCTATCATCCACATGCCTTCGTCCTTCATAACGTCTCGACCATGTATTATGCTACTCCATCCCCATGAAGCTCGACCTCCCTTTTTTGCCTCGAGGAAAGAACACCGTGGGAAATACAACCCCTTTAGAACCTGTGCACAAATCGTATTCGGGTAGGTCATGACTCGGCTTGCCATTTTTATGAGGAGTGCCGTATTTAAACTTTGGAGTTCTCTGAATCTCAATCCCCCACTCTCTTTTATCTTTGTTAGGACCTCCCATCTTCTCCAGTGAGTTCTCTTTCCCTCCGGTGTTTGCCTCCACCAGAAGTCCGCTATTATAACATCAATTTCCGAGCACCAAGTTTTGGGTAGGCGGAAGACACTCATCACATACGTGGGTATCACTGTGATAATGGCCTTAATGAGTACCTCCTTCCCGACTTGATTTAGCATTTTTGGCCTTCATCCTCCCAACTTGTCCCTGGTTTTCGACTTTAGTGATCCCAGTGCCTCCCTTTTTGACCTTCCCCAGACTGATGGTAAGCCTAGGTACTTTCCTGGGTCACCCGTGCTCTTTATGTGTTGGGCATCCTCCACCTGTTGCTTTCCTTGTGGTTCGGCACCCTTTTTGAAATATAGGGTCGATTTGTCAATGTTTATCCGTTGACCTGATACCTGACAGTACGAGTCCAGAATGCTCCACAGACCTCTAGCATTATCCGGTGTACCTTTGATGAAGAACAAGGAGTCGTCTGCAAAGAACAAATGGTGTAGTTCTGGGCATTGTCTCCTTAGGATGATCTCCTGGATGGTTCCCTCCCTCGCTGCCCCTTCCATTCTTCGTGACAAGACATCCGCTAGTAGGATGATGAGGTATGATGAAAGGGGACCACCTTGTCTGATTCCTCGCGTTGGTGATATGGCTTGTGTCCGTTCCCCATTGACCACCACTTGGTAGGTGGTTGTTGATATGCATTCTCTAATCCATCCCAACCACTTTTTCGCAAAGCCTCGTTTTCTTAATGTTGTGATTAGGAACTCTCATTCCACTCTGTCATATGCCTTTTGCATATCAATCTTCAGTGCACATTCTATCGTGTAGTCACTTCGGTTCATGTTCAGGTGGTGGAACACTTCATGGGCGCCCATGATATTATCATGTATGCGTCTACTTGATACAAATGCACTCTGGAAAAGAGTATTAAGCTCTGACAGGTAAATCTTTAAACGGTTCACCAACACTTTTGATATGATTTTATACAGGAAGTTACAACAGCTTATTGGCCTAAAATCTGTGGGACGCATTGGGTTTGGCACTTTTGGAATCAACACTATATCAGTATTGTTTAGGGGGTTTAGAAGAGTGCATATTCTGAAGAAAGCCTTAACCATGGTGATGACGTCTGCCCCCACAGTGTTCCAGTTCTTTTGGTAAAACAAACCCGGGAAACCGTTTGGACCCGGCGCACGAGACCCCCCAAGTTGGTATGTGACTGCCCTTATCTCTGTATCCGTCACCTTCTGGGTCAGTTTCTCATTCATCTCAGGGGTAATCTGGTTTGGGATATGCCGAAGGAAATCATCCCCCGACTCAGTTTGCTCCGCTGTGAACATATTCCCAAAATATCGATATAGCTCATCGGTTATTCTCCCTTACTCCTCTATCCACTCCCCATTGGTACCCCTCAGTCGACATATTTGGTTGTGTCTTCTTCTTGCTATTGTGATATGGTGGAAAAAGGTGGTATTCCGATCACCATCCCTAAGTCATTTTACCCTTGACCATTGTTTCTAATAGGTCTCCTCACTCGTCCAAAGGCTTTTTCAGTTTGCCTTTTAAGCGTTTCTCATCTTGGATCGCAGCGTCATCCATTCTCCCTTGCATGGTTCGTCTTAGGGCATCCTTCGTTTTTGCGATCTCAAGCATATCATTGCAGAAACAGCCCTTGCTCCATTTAGTGAGCTTGATTCGGCAATTGTGTAATTTCTTATACATACATCGGATTTTCTTCCCGTTGTTTGTCTCTACCAGGCTTCTTGGATTACCTCCTTACATTCCAGGTTTTCAAGCCACATTGCCTCAAATTTTATGTGTCTTCTTGCCATCTTTCGTGGTTGTTTGAGTTGGACCACTATTGGTGTATGGTCCGACCCAATGGCTAGTTCGTTAATGCATCTTCCTTGTTGGTACCGGGATGCCCACTCTGTGTTTATCAACACATGGTCTAGGCGTTCACTTATCCTATCTGCTCCCCTCGGTTATTACACCATGTTCCCGTTAGCTCCCAAATCCTCCATTTCTAGATCATCTATCAATGACTTGAACTCATCCATTTGTCTTTGAGATTTTCTCATCCCTCCTTGTTTTTTCATGAGGGTGACATATAGTGTTGAAATCGCCTAGGATCATCCAACCGTCCCGCCTTCCTTTTCCCAAATTTCGAAGTGCATTCCCTTGTTGTGTCCGTTCTCGGGCCTCCGTGCTCGCATATACCCATGTTACATATGTTGGAGCTGTTTGGTTGTTCATCTATACCTAACAATCAAGGTAATGTGGGTCGGCTTATAACACCGAAACCCTCGTGTCAGACTTCCACCACAGTGCTAACCCCCTGGACGTACCATTCAGAGTTACATAGTGTGTATTATCCATCCCCATCTTTGTTCGTATCCTCTCGCAGTAGGTATTCCCATTCTTTGTTTCCATTAAGAATATAATGTTTGATCCATACCTTTTGTTGAGGTCTTTTAGGTATTGAATTGTCAAGGCAGACCCCAAACCCTGACAATTCTATGAAATGGCACTCATTGATCATCCGTGTCTGTTTCAGGACAGCCACCAGAACCCATTGATTGTTCCTTCCCTTCTTCTTGTGCCCTTGTATCATTCGGCCTCTTCATTGGTCTTTTCTTCCTATTTGGGTTTGTCATGTTTGCTCTTCGCCTTGGGCTCTTACGAACCCGTGGCTCTCTCGGTTCGGTTCCCCCATAGTTGCCCTTAGTCTCTTCGGCCCGGGCTGATCCTCCATGTCCTCACCGGTTCGTTTGAGTGTCATTTTGTCCAGGTAGGGGTTAAGTCCGGATGTTGGATTTGGTGTCATGGTGGTGGGTGAGTTGGGGGGGGGGGGGGGGGGGTATCAGGTGGATTTTCCATAATGTATGTTTGGATTGGTAAGGTGAGCTCGGTTGGGTGTGCTTGGGTTGTGTCGGTTGGGTGATATTGGGTTGGAGTGTCGGGTAGGTATATGATCACCGGTTGGGTTATTTGCATGGGGCATTCAGTTGGCTGGGTTAGAGAGTTCGTGGCTAAGGGGGCTTGGTATGTGTATGTGGAGTTGATGAGGTTCGGTTTGTATGTGGTGTTGGGTGGGTATGTGAGTAGGTGCTAGGTTGGTTCGGTATTGGTGTTGGTGGGTAGTAGGCTCAGTTGTGCTCAGTTTGGCTTGAGAGTGGTCTTCATGGGTAGTGGTTTGTGTATTGGCCCGGGTAATGGATGTTGGGTGGTTCAACCTTGGCTACCATGGAGGATTAGGGCTCTTGTGGTGGGAAGTTCTTCATGTGCGGGATCGTTTGCCCCTTGGACATGTGTTTCCTCGGTCTCCATTAGATCAGCATCCATGGTGTCACTCAGTTGTGTATTGGTTGGCTCCTTATCTTTCTTGGGATCGGCATTAGTGTCTCCTTGTTGCCCTCCCGTGTGAGCATTGCCCCGGTTCTTTTCCCGTACCTCCGTCATTATATCAAACCATGATCTCCTTTCACCCTATCGTTCTTGTGATCCATGCCCTTCGTCCCCTCCCACGGTCTGTCGCATCGTAGCTTGTTTGGGTCTCACCCCCACAAGCCACGGTCCATACATAGGCACACTTTGATCGTGTTCCCAAGCTGGACCTCTAATTTGCGAACTTGGGTTGTGTGCCCCAGCATGCCACACTCATAACAGTAATCAGATAACCTCTCGTATTTAACTGATGCCCATTTATCCCCTCCTTGGGAGTTCTTCCACCATAACCCCGCCATCAACGATCTATTCCCATCCACTTCAACACGCATCTGCATATAACTACGGCTTATCCTCCTTACATGCTTCTCAATTTCTAGGCAATTTTCTATCATGTTCCCTATCTTCCAGGCATCACTAAATTTCTCCCAACCTAAGTCATGTATTTGTATCCAAAATATTACCTTTTAAAAATCCAATTCCTTCACGCCCACGCTCGGGTCCCATCTTTTGATGTTCAAAATATGGTTGTTCACCGACTACGAGGATCTGTCTAGAATCTGGGTTGCATATTCTTGTCTTTCGAAGTCAAACAACATTATTCCCTCCTCCAATTCAGATATTGTAACTTTCCCATATCGTGGCCAAGCCGACCGGAGCACCCCACTGATTGTGTTCGGTTTAATTATCCTTGGTGAGAGTACCTTCCCCACATAACATTCCTCATTATGGACTTGTTGGATTGAGTCTAGGTCAACGACTTGTACCCCGGGTTTGTTCGGGCCTCCAGAACTGGAACTGATATGCATCTTCTCCGTGGGTTCAGCGCCTTCACCTCGGGTGGCAACTTCCTGCAAGAACAAGAGAAAAAGAGGGTGATCCAATAAGGCTATGGTTAAGTTTAGTCGATGGACCGATGGTTCGGCCGAGTAGGGCAGCTTAGTTTGGCTATGTGCTCCTTTGGGCAACAGGAACGAATAGGGCTACTCGTGCCACTGTGCTCCACTTCGTGAAGGGACCCTGGCTAGCTCCTGACCACCTTCGGAATGCAGGCTGGTTCGGAGTGCTGGCAAGCTTCGGAATTCAGGCCCCCTCTGTTTAAGAATTGCATTTCTATCGGAAACTGCAGTCTCAGTTGCTGTCCAGGTTGGTTCCCTGCTGTCGTCTTTGTAGGTTCGGGCTTCTCCTCGCCAGTTACAGCTCGGGGCAGCTCCCCCTCAGATGGCTTGGTCGAGCTCGCTGGGTCAGTGTTGTTGGTGTCGCCGACGTGAAGCAATTCTGGTGAAAAACCGATCAGAGCTGCTGTTGACGTCGTTGCTTCGTTCGGTTTCTTCCTGCATGGAACTGTCACTTCTTCTATAGTATCCGACCGTGATTGGTTGGTAGTGAGGTTGACAATAAATGCCAAAGGCTGAAGGACAACCACATATTGGATTGGCCACAGGAAATCACGAGGGGAACCCTAGAAAATCGGGGGTTCTTCGGATTAGGGAGAGATAGGAAGAGACGCGTGTGAGTTCACCGCCTAAGGCTGTAAATAGTTAAATACTCATTGCTAAAGTAATTCACCATTACATTACATTTTATTTATTTTAATATAAACGATAGTTTTTGACACTTCGATAAGATTATATTATTTATAGCAATATTTATTTATGAATTTGCATTAATGCATATCTCCTATTTAAATAACTTATATTCATTTAGATATAATTATTAATAGTATCTAAACAAATTAATCTACATGTATAAAACTATTAATACTTTAGTATTCCTAGTATTTTTAAAATTTAGATGTATTTGTTAGGACACTTGGAAAAGAAAATATGGTATCAAGAATTAATGAGTTTACTATATATTATTATATAATTTAATTATGTATAATTATATTTAGACTGCATTTTTTTACTAATAGTTGTTTTAAGATGACTTTAATATCAAGGTTTACAATATTTGACGTAACTATTTTGTAAAAGATACAATAGAAAAGACCTATGATTCGTGCACAAATTGGACACGTGTTATCAAAATTGAACTACGGTCGATCTGGTGAAAACAAGAATTTATACATTTTTGGATGATCATAAATAAGTAATTATAAATATAAATATGACCCATGTATAATAATAATAATAAATAAATACTAAAAACGACATAAAATAACCCTAAAAATCATATGAAAACTAATGGTATACAAAATTAATAAATGGATAAAAATATAAAATGGTAAAAATAAGGATCTAAAAATTTCTCAATGACGGTTAAGATTTAAGATTTAGGTTTTAATGTGTATTATGTTTTCCCGTCATGATTGAAGTATTTATTTATTAGCCCAAACACATCTGACATATTAGATTAACCAGGTAAAAATCCAAAAACCGTAGTTATACTCATCATTTTTTACATGATTATATGTACCATTATATTGTGGTGCGATTATGATGATTAATTGTCTAATTTATAATTATAATCATGGTTAATATATAAATATAATAATTATTTAACATTATCATATTAGTAAATACTAATAACAAATATATAATTTTCACTTTTAGATTTCACGAATTCATAATTTCATGGTGAACTGTAATTGAATGATGTTAATGTTAAATAGTTTGTTAGTGTTAATTTTGAATGACGCTAATATTGAATGATGTTCGTATAGAATATTTTTATTGTTTGTGACATAACTTTATGTATTTATTAAGATAATATTCATGATGTTATATTACATTTCACATGTGCTAATAAATGTGGGTACTTAATTAAAATCATGATTATTAATAATGATAATTATGAATATAGTTATGATATTGAAAATTGTACCCGTAAGGATTACAATTATATTATACAATTTAAAAATATGATATAATTACAATGTTTATTATACTCGCACCATATTGGACGGAAACACACATTTCCCTTCTTCCCCATCCAGGTCAAGTTTTAAAACCCAAAATCCCAGCAGTTCCAACGCAGGTTGTCTTTTGAAGCTTCAAAAGTCTGTTGAAGATCTACTCCAATTCCAGTACCCTTTTATAAAATAACAAAATGTCGATTGCACTAAGTTAATGTCGTAATCTATCAATTAGAGAAGAATTTATATATATAACTCACTCACTTCAAATATAATACATAATATAAGAGATTTACTTGTACAACTATCTCAGGAGAGATGGTGTTTACCGGTCAAAAATAGTATTTTTAACGGCTGCAAAATTCAGCCGTTAATTTATCACGGTTCAAAGTAACATTAAGTGTCGGGACAATTATTACAGCTCAATTTCAATTCAGCCGTGATAATTACCGGCCCAAACTCAAAACAACCGCGAAAATAATTATCGCAGCGCTTTTGAGTTGAGCGGCGGTAAATTTTTTTTTTTTAAAACCCTTATTATTCACGGTTCATTTGGATTTGAGCCCTGAAAAATATGAATTAAAAAAAAATAATTCATTTTTCACGGCTCATTTGGGTTTGAGCCATGAAAAATGAATTAATATTTTTTTAATTCATATTTTCACGGCTCGTTTCATATGAGCCGTGAAAAAGAATTTGTTTTTTTTTTAATAAATACAATAATAAATTATATTATAATCTTAATCATACAACAATAACCACAATAACCTGAATAGTTTACATACCAAAATCATAATTTTTTCATACAATACATTATATATCCGTCAGTTCGCTCCATTAATTCAAAAACATATATAATATATTATAAGAATTCTTCATTCCTAACACTGTCTTGACTAAAACGATTCATTTTCTTCATCGTTTTCTTGACTTCCACTAGCAGATTGTTCACTACTAGATGCTGATGATTGATGAGTTGCCTGATCATTCTATAAAAACATCCAAATTTCAAATTATACTATACTCAACAATTAAGCAAATTAACTTATTAAAGTAAACCTCAATTCACATGCAAAACTAAAATATCCAAAACACTAAAAACACCGTTAAAAGTAATACTTACTTGATTTTCGACTGGTAAATGTGAGGAACCCAAACCAAGGTTGGTAAAAGGGGTATACTGACTAGAATGATGATTTATATGACCATCCTATATAAACATTCAAACATTAAAGTATAAGATGCAATATTTAAATATTAAACTAATTAAAATTATAAGATGCAAACTAAACCCCAATTCTCAGGCAAAACTAAAATATCCAAAATACTAAAAACACCGTGAAAAGTAATACTTACTTGATTTTCGACTGGTAAATGTGAGAAACTCAAACCAAGTTTGGTAAAAGGGGTGTATTGACTATAATGATAATGTGTATGGTCATCCTATATAAATAATCAAAAATTAAAGTATAAGATAGAACATTTAAACATTAAACTAACTGAAATTATAAGAGGACTTACTTGATTTCCAGTTGGTAAATGAGAGGACCCAAAACCAAAGTGGCAAAGTTGTTAAAAGGAGGGACATCTGTAGAACCTCCTTTCATGAATCTTTGAAGAGAATTATATCCGTGCATATTATTTTGCATAACTTGAAATTGCATCTGGAATTGTTTATACATCTCCCCTATATGTGCCTGCATTTTAGCTTCTTGTTGTTACCATTTCTCAGCATAATCAGCCTCAAGTTCTCGTACACGTCTCTCTACGTCATTCAAGCTAGATTTTTTTGATCCATGTACTATGGTCGGTGTAACACCAAGCCCATAACCTCTGACTCGCCTCGGATTTTGTCCACCTACAACCTTACGATATACATTCTCCTCTCTTATAAGTGGATCATCGTCCGGGTTATGAGAAACACGCTCTTGCAATTTAGAATATGTTTTCCTACAACATACAGTTAAGAATGAAGATGATGTTAATACAACATATTCTATAAATATAACTTGTACTCATAATTTAACTGATGATGTTATCACGACTCATTTGAATTTGAGCCGTGAGTAAATGTCACGGCCCAGTACATTGAGCCGTAAAAATTACTTAATAACGGCTCAATGTTATTTGAGCTGTGAACTTTAGCCGCTATATGCCCCCTCCCCCGTAGTGTCTTGGTTGATGATACTTGTATAGCTACATAACACATGATCACACCTAGATCTTTCTCTAACTTACTAAGTCTATAAACTTAAGTATACTTATATTGAGGCCAAAAAAAAAAGTATACTTTTATTATAATTCTTTTAATTCGACTCATAAAGTTAATGTTACACTTTAACATACGAATCATCTTCATTCAAGGCTCCATAATGTAAACTTTTTCTTCATTTAATCCTCTTTCTTCCTTTACTAGTGTGGTGGTTGTTCAAAAAGTTGGTTGTCCGCCCATGCCCATGCCCATGCCCATGCATGCATTGCTTCTCCTCAAACCCGATGTGAGTTGGATTCGTGTGGAGATATGACATCACAAACTGGAGTAGGGACGCCATTACCCAAAGCCAAAGGGCATAACAGACACACATGGAACTGTCGGAGAAAATAAATTTTATTTTATTTTTTCAAATATAAATAATATAAAATGTAAATGGATCACATCACAATAGGACACGCACTTAGATGATAATTCTCTTGTTGTCTCCCATCTACAACCTAGCGAATCGAATCGTGATTAATTTAGAATATTTTGGAAAGTTCACATTGATGGATAAACTTTTGGAATTAATGCTTCATTATGTCAGTCCATTATTGCACATTTATAGAACACTTTAGTATTAGAAAAATCTTACGGTACTTAACACTCGATTATAAGTAAACGAACGATAATTATGTATATTATAATAGTAAAAATTACAATAACTTTTATGTAATATATATAAAGAGTACAAACTGATGAACCATTTATACTTGGGAAAAAATATACTCATATTACAAATAGAGAGAGAGACACTTCAACTTCAACCCTAACTTAATAGAAAAGCATACCCTAGGCAAATAATAATAATAATTTAACATTCATTTTAACTTTTTTTAAAATTTTGAAGTTCCTCCCGTGTTGCTTCAATTCATCCATTTTCATCACACATACAAAACGTTGCATTATTTATATATATATATATATATATATATATATGGATATTCTAGCTAGCATATGATTTTAAATCGCAACTACTCGAGTCGTGCCTTGTTTGTTAGGGGGAAAACTACCTCATGAGAGCCACCTTATGAACATTTATTTCTTGCATGAATACATCATTAGTTAGTTCATTATATATATATATATTTCATATATTATCATGCAGTAATTATGTCGTATTTTCTTCTTCCCTATACGCTTCGCTTTGGGATTGGACCGTTATCCACCCAAGTGTCGACAAGAAGAAGTGTGCACATAAAGTGGATACCAAACTGAAAATGTCAAGGTAAATACTTCCACAAATATAATGACATATACATAACATGAATAATAATAATAAGGGACCCAACAGACAACTTTGATAGAGAAAAATATATCATTCAAATAAAATATAATGATCATTATATAGTGAAGTCATCTAGGGAGATATAATGAAAAACATTTCTAATGGGATGTCAACATTATTTACTGGATCAAGTTAAGTCTAACAGAGAAATATACACTCAAGTTTCGAGTTTTTTCAAAAAGTAGTTACTGTGTAATTTGTTTTTGAAAAAATATGTATAAAAAAAATATATTTGAAAATCTGTATATAAGCACTATTGTGGGTAGCACGTTATATTATTTTACAAAATGCGCTACCCCGGATAGTGTTTTGGAAAAACGCTACCAATGGGTAGTGTTAGTTCTATATACTTTTTATTTTGGTTTTTCTTCATTTTTTGACGACTCGATGTTTAGTTAAAAATTAAATTATGTATCAATTAAAAAATTTAAAAATTTATAGTACGTAGATAATTGCGATTCAAATGATGCAAAAAATATTAAATTTGGACTTACGGATTGACGAAAAGTACCACGGAGGCTGCTAAGACCTTAAAACTGAGCTCCCCAAAAGGCTGGCGAAAAGTGCCACAGAGGCTGCCAAGACCTTCCACACCAGCAATGAGTTCGGCATCGCCGCGGGGGAGTGGAATCGTCGGTTGCTCATCTCCTTCTTCAAGAAGGCCTCCAAAGACATCCAGAGCGTCGACCCAAGCTTCCTTCTGGACAAATTCGATTTCTTGAAGGATTACATTGCCCTAAAGGTTAGGGAGGCTGAAGAGGCGAAGAAGGCCGAGGAGGAGGCATCAGAGAGCGAGAGCAGCTCCTTAGCCGGATCCGCCTCTGCTCATAGAGCACCTCCCGCCTCTTCTTCTGCAACATCTGCCAACGAAGTCTCCTCAACGTCGCCTACCCCTGAACCTCAGAACGATCCGCCAGCGCAACCCTCCTTGCCCAAGGATCCGCCAACTCGCACCACTTGATTGTTTTCAAGTGTTGTCTGTTTAACTCATCCATTTTCCGTTAGTAGACTTAGACATAGACTTTTTCTTTTCCTCCTAGTTTATAAAGAGTTCGATAATTTGCAGCACCTTTGGCGAGTTTATTTCAACACTTAGTTTTATGTCACCAAGTTTCTCCAATCACTTATTTATGTTATTTTAATACTTAATCCTTGTTTGATAGCAACATTATCTATGCATACCATGATTCGACCCTTAGCCTTTATCTCCTCGCCTTTAACAATTCACCTTTAAACTTGTTAAGTATTCATTGTGTCAACTATAAATGCGACGCGAATTTAATTCATTAATATGACTATTCTCCATACTTAGCATTGCTTTGACCAAATATGGATGTTGCTTAAGAATAACTTAAGGCTCTCTATATGCTCACTACTCCATTTAATAAATTTTAACACAACGTCACGCCCAAACCATTCGTTGCTTAATAGTTTTCGAAATAATATCTCGGTATAACGATACGAATGCTAAGGATGCGCCCTTAGATCGTGAACCAGTCTCGCCAAGGCTAAACAAAACAACTATATTCTCTTAATGGATCACTTCTTGTCATGGCTAATCAAATTTAAGCATTCGCCAATAAGTAATGATTCACAACGCCTTCAATATGTATTAATCACTCCTTAGCAAAATTATAAAGTACAAGACATTTCCAAGTCGTCTACATAGGCTTATAACACCTTTCAAGCATAAAATCTTTTCAAATGTTCCGGTATTGAAAGTGTTCTTCAATACTTTCCCTTCTTCATCTTTTAAGACATGCACGTTTGGATGGGGGTTGACGACGACCTTATAAGGCCCTTCCATTTTTTGAGACAATTTGTTCATTCCATCTTAGTGCACAAATTCATGCCTTCTCCCTTCCCTCCCCCTCATGAAAAATTGGCGAGAGGACACTCACCTATTGTAGTATCTTGCAGTGGCGAGGCGCATTCGTCCTTGGGTTTTTTCTAAAGCCCATCTCTTCTCATTGACAAGATCCATTTTGAGACGCCTTTGATCATCGTTGGTAAAGGCGTCGACATGCTTTACCCTATGGGACACCACCGCTATCTCTGTAGGGGTCACAACCTCATAACCATACACTAATCCAAAAGGTGTTTCCCTAGTCGCCTTCTTGGGGGTTGTTCGCAACACTCATAATACATTCTCTAATTCTTTTGTTCACTTTCCTCCAAAAGCATCAAGTCTCTTTTTAAAGTCATTTAAAATAGTCTTATTCGCTGCTTCAACTTGTCCATTGGCCTGTGCATGTTTAACTGAAGCATGTCGATGCTCAATTTTTAACTCCGCGCAAAATATACCACCAATTGTGAATAACTTAGTTTACCACCAATTGTGAATCACAATATACATGAAGAGAGGCGACGCCTAACCCCTTCGCCAATCGTAAGCAAGTGACAAGTGCTTTATACTCCGCCTCATTGTTACTCGCTTTAAAGGTGAGCACCAGATCGTATCATAATGGTGTGCCGCCATTAGGCGGGGTCAGTATTAACCATGCCTGTCTTCGAGCCTTCAACTGATAACGAGCCATCTGTAATCTATATGAAGCGTCCAATGTTTCTCCTCCTCTTCCTTTTATGTAGGTATCGCTACTTGGGGACATGTTATTTCAACAATGAAATCTGTCAAAGCTTGTCCCTTAATCGCGGTCCTTGGGGTGAATTTGATTCAAAACTCGCTTAATTCAATGGTCCATTTGCTCATTCTTCCTGATGCATCTATTTTTTGCAAAAAGTGCTTTAGAGGTTGATTTGTTAACACTGTGATTTTATGTTCATGAAAGTAGGGGCGTAGCTTCCTAGTCGATATTACCAACGCATAAAGAGACTTCTCAACCTCCATATAATTCATTTCAGCTTTGGCGAGAACTTTCGATACATAATACACAGACACTTGACCCTTGCATACTTCCTTAACCAAAACCGAGCTTACAACAACTGGACTGATACTTAAACACAAAGATAAGGCATCGCCTTTGAAGGGCTTGGCCAATGGTGAGAGCGTCCTGATATGTTACTTCAGGTCCTCGAACGCTTTCTCATACTCAAGTGTCCATTCTAATTTCTTGCTGGCCCTTAACACCTGAAAAATGGAAGTGATTTGTCCCCCGCCTTCGCCAAAAAACGACCTAGCGCCGCTAGTCTTCCATTCAAACTTTGCACTTCTTTGTGGCAAATGGGTCCTCCGTTTGAATGGCCAGAGTTTCCTTTTTTCGAACATTGCATCAGATTGCATGGACATAACAATTGTGCGTCGTTGGTTGATCTCCCTTAACCACTCCAATTCCATGAGGCGTTGGAAATTTCAGCAACTGATGGTAAGTGGAATGGACAATTATTTTGGGATTTAGAGTCGAACGCCCCAAAATGGCATTGTATGATGCAGGAGCATCGACTACAATAAAGGTGACATCCAAAGTCAATGACTTGCACCCTTCGCCCAAGTACACCGAAAGGGTGATAGCTCCTACATGGTACGTAATATGCAAGACGACTCCCATCAGGGGAAAATTAACATTTTTTTAAGTATTTCTACTTATTCCCCGTCCTTTTCAAAACATCCCAAAACAAGACGTCTGTCGAACTCCCTAAGTCGACCAACACCTTTTTCATATCATATCCATAGATCTCTGTCATAATCACGAGAGCATCGTCATGAGGTGAGGTGGCATGCCCCATCTTCTTCTCAGAAAAGGAGATAACCACATCTTCATCTTCCTGAGGGCGCTTCCCGGCTTTAGAAGTTCCTGATATTTGAGAGACGTAGACCTCCCTAGCGTCGCCTATTTCTCTACCAGAGGGAAAGCCACCACTTATTACATTGAGGGTCCCCCTATTGGACCTGGACCCCTCACGGTTCTTCTTGGGAGACACATGTCTCTTCCTCTTAGGGCTCCTACTCTTTTCACGGCGCGCCACGAAATTTTTCAAATACTCTTGTTGAATTAGCCTTTCAATGTTCTTTTTCAAAATGTGGCAGTCATCCGTGTGATTCCCTTTGCATTCAAAATGTGGGGGTGGAGGCGTCACTAAATCCTTCCTTTCCATTTCTCCGAGAATTACAGAGATGTCACTATTCAAAGGCGTGAAATTTTTGAACATTTCTCGGTGTGGACGTGGCATAAATTGTGACGCTTATCATCATGCCCTGATTTCGAGGGGCGTTGGTATGAATTCTTTACTCTTGAACCTCTTTCTTAGAGACCTATTTGTTCATCTTCCTCCTTTTGAATGGAGGAAGACGAACAAAGAGGTACCTGTTGTGAACATATGCAGATGGTTTAGATCGGGTACGTGCTGTGAATGGTTAGTTGGGAATTGATGTGGTAAATATGGTCTTTTTTGTGAACATATGCAGACAGTTTAGACATGGTACCTGCTGTGAATGGTTAGTTGGGAATTGATGTGGCTAATTAATAGTATTTGTGGTATGGTTGTTGTTTATTAAAGTTGTCACGGAAGGGTAGTATTTGCTGCAACGGGTGAACTATGCTGAATACACAACATTAGCAGTGACATGAATATCACCATGTTAAATGTCTGGTATTACAGCAATAAACAATGTAGTAATGATAGTTTCAAATCTACAAAAAACTAACTAAAGAACAACATAGTGCATCACTGACAACACGTTAGATTGAGGCAGTAAACTATGTTTACCAGCGGCAAATAACTGACAGGAATTAAATCTCTACTACATACGGTAACGCATAACAACTTAATGATAGAAAGTATAGGATACTTTCAGTAACGTAACATTTTGTCACAGTTGATATATAAATAATGTCACACAATTGTTGTCATTCATACAACTAAATGACATCTACGTATCTCTATTGCAGAAAATGATATTTGGCATAGGAATAAAACCATCACAGTTGTTAAGATCTAGTCACCACTGAAAGGCGAGACTGAATAACATATACACTGACAATATCATGTTGACGCAAATTAAGCCTAAATGGTGTCGGGTTTATGTTGTCATTAAAGGTATGGCCTCAACTCTTATTAGTGGCGGCACTTTACCGTCGGAGTGACCTTTAGCCACGGGACCTACCATGACGAGACTTAGCCCGCTGCTAAAGGTTAGTGACGGAAAATACCCATTTCGCAACCAAATTAAGTCAACGTTAAAGATTAACATTCTTCTAGTGTTCCTTCGCTATTTCCAAGTATATATAAGACTTAACGCGCGCCACCGTCTCCTCTACCATATTGACGGGGATAATGCTCAAACTTTCATACAAAGTCGAACCTTTAGGACCCAACACTCTTACGAAAGCACGGATAGTCTCCCCTCCTGTGATCGCTTGGTCGATTCTAGTCAGTTCTTTGTTAAATCTGGTGTAGAAGTCTCCCAAATTATCAACATTCTTTTGCCTCAAATGGTCCAAAATTCATACACTTTTGAGAAGTTGTCGTCTTCCCATGTACTGCACAATGAACATTTCATTGAGGTCTTCCCAAGATCTCACTGACACATTTGGGAGACCAAATAACCAATGCGACGCGACGCCTCCCAACGTGACCGGAAACAAGAGTGCAAAATGGTTGTCATCGTTCGTTCTCCCCAATAGAAAGGCTTTGTGCCTCTGAATGTGTTCGACGGGATCGTTTTCTTCTTTATAATAGTCGATCTGGTGTGTCTGTACATGGGACAGCACAATGACAGACATTATCTTTGGGGAAAATGAGTGTGACGCCCTATCCCGCAGGCGTGGCATAGCCCTACCCTTATGTTCCTTCATATTTTGGGCGACAATCTCCTCGGCCTCCTTCCTGGTCATTATGCTAGGAGGATTAGTTATTGTCGCCCCAGTGCCTGCAGTGGCGGCACTAACAGGGAGTTGTGCTGTCTGGGGAGTCGTTAGTGGCACTGGTGGATTCTGGGGCCCGGAGGTGGCTTCCTCCATCCTACAGGCGGCTGCTTGTTGGGTTGATCGGGAAGCTACTCTTTGCTCACTTCTGTCAAGGAGCTCATCAATGGCCGCCATAAACGCTGGTGACAAGACGACTTCTAGAGTGATCTACACCTGAGTCGTCACCCTTTCCACAGAAGATAGAATACGGAAATGTTTCGGCCTGGGGGCCTCTGGCTCAGGCCTTCACTCCGTGGGGACCGCAGATTGATGCCGAAGGGGTGCTCCTGGACAGACACGCCTCAGGTAGGCTGACTGAGCTGGATAGGCTGGGACGACATGAAGGCTAACAATCCTAAGTGTTGATGAACGCTTTGGAGCGAGTCCTCTTCGGTAGCATCTCAATTATTAGTCTTTGCTCGAGTAGTTGGGGAACCATGACTAATTTCGTCCAAGTATTCCCACAAACGGCGCCAATGTGTTGATCACGGTAATTGAAATTCCTTCGGGTTGATTGCTCCTAACAAGTCCGCTGACCTGCACAGAAGGAAAGCCAGGGGAGTTCCCGTTGTTTCCCCTCCGATGATAAAGTCAGTCGTAGGTTAATTTGGGCGATCAGAGTAAATCCAGAGCAACAAAGGTAAGTGGGAGAGTAAATGAGCAATTAATTGACAAATGATGTTGGTGGAGGTCGAAGGGGTATTTATAGCCATCCTTACCTGAACCATGGTAAGGTCAGATCTTACCATGGTAATCTGAGCTATGATTGAGGCGAGCGAACCACGGTTATCAGGGGTGATGATTATGTGTAGGACACTTACTCTATAGTATGGTGTTCTATCTGTCATCCTTGTCAATATCTTGCCATAAATGGCCAAACTAAGCATCTAGGGGTGCCAACGTATAGGTTAGGGCAGCCATTAGATGTTCTGACATCCATTTAATCATCGTACTTTCATATCTGATGCTCAGAGGAGATGAATAGTGTTTGGAGCATCCCACTGGGGCGACACCCATACATGTTTCACACCAGGGCGACGCTAATGTGGTAAGTATAAGAAAATATTCGACGGTTCTTAGGCCGGATACGAAAATACCCGGGCCCAAGACCCATAACCTATTAGTAGGCGTCTCTTTTAGACTAGAAAATAGTTCACCATTCGGGAAATAATGGTGGTTGAATAATCGACAGCTACCACATACCACGAAATAATAAAACCGCTCAAGAAAAATTGGGAAACTCTGGGAGCCCGTTGTAGAAATCGTGTCTCTCGTGGTAGAAATCCTGAAGGAATCCGTGGCGAAAACCTTTGAAGACTGAGGCGAGGAAGAGTTGTGGAGGGGCGAGGTGTCGAGGCAGAGAAGCTTAAGAAGTCGTCTAAGGCATTTAAGGTTAGGTGTTATTGTGATGGTGATAAAGCTTCAGGTTTTAAGGGGGAGAGTGATATAAAGAAAATCATAAAATGTTTCGTATCCGTTTGTATTAATAAGGAGTGCAAACTTCTGTGTTGTGGAGATTGTCTAAATGTTAATGCAAATCGAATTAACTGAACTACATAAATCGATTTATTCCCTTTAATTTCTTTTAAACCGAAATTCGCACATATTCAATTTTGTGAAGACCAAAATACCTCTCGTCATATCCCCTCGACTGAATAAAACTCTCCCTCTTGCCTCTACATTGTTTTGTCACTTTCCTTCCCATTTGAGCAACAATTAGGGTTTCAAAGGCTCCACACTCTCAGTCTTCAGTTTCTCCATTGTTCTCTCAAACTTCAATCAATGTCTTCATGCAGTAGCAGTATCTCGGCCGCGCTGAAAACACAAAGATGTCACTGTGGAGAGATTGTCGTAATGAAGGCTTCGAACACTTGGGAGAACTTCCAACGGAGGTTCTATAGCTGCCTCTTGTGGAATATATGTCATACTATCCTTTAATTACTTAATGTTATGTTAAGTTTGCCCAACTGCTTATCTAATTTTTCGTCACTAGCCTGTTACGAAGCGAGGAGGGTGTGCATATTTCCATTGGTACACTGTTAATGTTTGTCCTCATTCAAAGATGGTTTTTGAAAAGGTGAAGAAGATGATGAATGACGCAGAAGAAAAGCTTGAGAAATATCGACGAAGAGAAAGAATATACAAAATTGTTCTTGTCGTATTAGTTGGAATAGTCTTGATTTTTGTTTTCTGTTATTTTTACTGAAAAATGTCAACCAATTGAATGTTGGAATGCTCTTTATGTGAGATGTTGTGTGTATTTGGTATGGTTTTATGAAATTAGAATTTTGTTCCACTAAACATAAACACCTTATGTTAATGTTGCTTTCAGGTACCTTTCGTTTTTTAAATGTTACTCTGAGGCATATTATCTTTTTTTAACGTCATAATGCAATATCTAAAATATGTATAACGAAACATAATATAGTTAAAACAATTTTTTATACATTAACATCCATGTGTATCGTCAAACGTACATTATTTCAACACCAATCAAAATGGGATTGCGTTTTCCCTTACATAAATCCAAAACATACTAATTTAAACATAAAACTAAAAGTTCTAATGTCTCCAACTAGTTATACCCAAACACAAAAATCATTCCATCCTACTATTTGTTTGCTGGGGACTTCTTTCCTGGGGACTTCCTTGCAAGTGTCTTATACCTGACATTCCTAGGCGTGTTTGTCTCGATTGTAACTTGAGAATCTTGAGTAGAAGGTTGAGTTTCATTTGTCTCCTTCAGTATGCTTTAACTCAGTGTCCACAGTACCTGTGACGAATGATATTGTCTTGTCACTCCTTTTTCTATTACTAGTTCTGCTTTATTATGTACAATTGCTATTTTTTATGGTGGTATTGATTGTCTTCTTATAGGAATCTTTTGCTTACTGCTCCAGCTGGAGCTGAAAGATTTGGGTGGAGCTGCAGCACTCCCTTCAGTCGATCCTTGTCCAACCATTTTCAACCCACGATTAAAAAATAAATAGCTATGGAAGGTTGAATACAGCATGAACACTTAATTACCTGATGCGACGAAGTTGATGTTTTATTCTAGGGGTGAGCTCGGGTAGGACGAGACGGTCTTTTGGCAAGATCGAGCCCGAAATTTCGGTCCTCGCCTGTGGAGGGCCGAGACCGGTTTCAGACTAAAAAACCATCTGAGTCAGTCATGCCTGATTCAGACCGGTCAGGGTCTTGGACCGAAATTTTAAGTAAAAAATATTTGTTCTTTGTAATTGTCGTGATAGTAACAAAGAACAAAGAATAGTAACAATTGTGACTTTCAGATGCTACAGTTACTATTCGTGACCTAAAGAACAAAGAACAATCATGACAATCAGAATGAAGAATCATGAACAATTGAAATCAAGAATCGAGAACAATTGTGACAATCATAATCAAACCACAATCGGAATAATTGCGACAATCATAATCAATCAAGAATTAACGAACAGTCGTGACAATCGGCAAATGGAATAGGTGTTACCTGAGACGGACGGAGTCGAAATGGTCGAGAGTCACGGAAACTGAGGTCGAGAATCACGGAAGTCGAGGCTGAAAGTCATGGAAGAGAGGAAGAGAGGAAGCTGAGAGTGTCAAGAGTGTTAGGTGTAATTAGAAAAGCTAGGGTTTTCATTAAAGTCGGTCTGGACCGGTCCTAATTGGGCTTTCTGGAAAAAAAATGACCATGAGCCTGAGCCTGACCTATAAGAAAAAAAACGTTCGTTCGGTCTCGGTTCTATCATTGGGTCGGGCTATTCAGGCCAATTTTGTCTGGAATTCAGTCCAATCAGTCTTTTTTGCTCACCTCTACTTTATTCAGTGTACAAGTCTTTCTATTATGTCCCCTTTCATTATACAAAGAACACTTTGGATTTGTTTGATTTCTTAGTTTAGTGGGTTGAGGTTCATGTTCTGCTCTTATCCTCTTCGTCTTCTTTTTTTCTGGTTGGTCCTTCTATAAAGGTGCAGCGACTTGTACCCAATTCTCTTTGCTTGGTTCATGATAAATAAACACCAGCATTGGATCTTCTGAACACGTTTGTTGTTAGATGTAGCAATTTTGAACCCGACCCTAAAATGACATGAAATCGGCCCGGATTCGGGTCAACAAAAAACTGTGGTGGGTCATTTTCGGGTTGACCCGTCTGACTCAGAATTGATATGTGTTTATGAAAAAAAAAACTAAGAACTTAAATAATAAATGCCTAATTAGAGGAGAAGGAGTGTCGATTGTATCTGTAATTCTATATCGCCAACTACATTTATTTGTTCCAAAAGCAATAAAATGGTGATGGTTGATGTTGTAAACCCCACAGTAGAAATCTTGTCTTTTGTACAATTTAGCAAGACTAAAGCAAGTCCAAAAAGAGCCATGAGGATCATGGGATAGATTTTGTTGTTGCACATGTGGTTATACCCTGTTCTTCCCTCTCCTCCCAATATACCATTCATTCATCATCTTCATCTACTCATAACTCTCTGCAACATTATTGCTTAAGGTAAGCAGAGCAGAGCTGCATATCACATATTTTTTTCTCTTCCCATTCACCTCATGATTTTCGTACATATATGCATGGAAATCATTTACATGCCCGCATGCATGTTTCAGGACGTCCAGCTGCTCCAACAACATTGCATTCAACATTCCAAATTCCAGCATTGCAGTTCACTTGTTTAGTTGTTTAGTTAGGCGGGTCGATCCGCCGACATGACAAGTTGGGTCTGGGTCGATCCACCGACTTGCCAGATCGGATCCGGGTCGCGAAAGCTGACCCGCACAATACGACAAGTTGAGCCTGGTTGACCCGCACAGTACGACGGGTCAGGTTAACCCAAATTGTCACCTCTATTTGTTGTGTAGCATTCATGGACGTATGTTTCTACATCAAGTTTACCCTTCCTTATAGCAACTTGAGCATGAACATAAGGTAATACAGATAACTAATACTACCCACAACTACACTCTCTTTTGTTCATGTTTACAATGAACACCTTCCCTAAGCATTCAATTTCAAATTGACCTTCACCAGCATAGATAGTGCGACAGTACTGCATGACTCTACAAGACAATGCAAGTTTTTTTCTTAATTTGGGGGCATAACATACCCCTTTGCATCTCTATAGTCTCTCTCTTCAACTGCATATTACCCATCATCTTTCTTCTTATCATCTCAATTGTTGTAACTATTGGTTTCGAACGGGCTTTCAGGATCGTGACGTTAAAGCTTTCACTTAATAAGGTGACAGGAAAAGGGAGAGGATACTAAGGATAAAAGGATACTAAGGTGACAGGAAAATGGAGAGGATATGATGAGGGGTATTTTGATCTTCACATAATTGAATTTGTGTGAATTTCAATTGAAGTAGGTCACGTGACAGGCACGACAGTTTCCATCCATTTTGAATGTCAAAATAAAATAACTACATTTATGACTTATGGAGTACCCCAAATAAGGATGCCTATTTGTAAAAACTAGGGTGGTTGATCATGGGCAAGTCAGACCGGTCCTGAAGGCAAGACCGAGACCGAAATTTCGGTCTTGCCTTCTGGAGTACCGAGACCGACCTCAGTCAACAAAGCCCGTCTGAGTCGGTCTTTCTTGACTCAGACTGATCTCGGTCCTGTACCGAATCTGCACCAAAAAAAAAACTATGAGCTCACGGTATTTTTTAGTAGAAGGCGAAAAAATAGTTCACCTCTCAACAAAACACTATGAGCTCACAGTATTCTTTAGCAAATTTATCAGAATGCAAATTTTATAGAGATAAAAAATATCTTCAAAATCCACATTCTTTTCGGTGTGGTATTATGAAAATCTCAAATCCACATTTTTTCGGTCCGGTCCTAAACGGACTTTCGGGAAGAAAAAAAACGAGACCGAAACCGACTTTGAAGGAAAAAAACTCGTCCGCTCGGTCTCGGTCCTAGTCGGGCCGGTCTTGTCGGGAATTCGGTCCAACAGACTTTTTTTATCACCCTTAGTAAAAACGTGACTTCTGAAGTACCTGAATGTCTTTAATCCCACAAAACAATGAAGTTTCATAGAATCAATCTCTTTATTTGAATTCCTCGAAACCCCTACCACATCGCCATTCAATATTTCTTTGCAGGATGAATCCAATGCAGAGTCATGGGACAGATTCAAGGGTTTACTGAGAGCATGCCCAGGTGGTACGCCTTGTCTGCATTGATTGCTACTGAGATCTTCCAGCTTCTTGAAGAGATAGCTTGGAGCACAAGACAGGTGATTGTACAACCTATCCTTGTTCTATACATTTATGTAATGTTCTATCCTTATTTCATATATGCAGTAAGTTGTATTTCTTGCTGTGCTTGAAGGAACTGTCAATTTTTGGATACATAAAATTTAGTTCTCAATATATATATGTGTGAACAGATTCAGGATCTCACCAATATTAGAACAACAATTCTCACAGTTTGTTGATTGTCTCCAAAGAAGCAGCTGGATATAAAAAGTAAAAGCATATGTCTTGGTGCGGAAATTGCAATCAGTTGAATACTTTTTTATGGAAGAGTCAGGAGATAACTATGAAATCACGATTTCTAATCAGCTGCTTCCCAATGTAGTGGTAGATTGTCATCGCCCACGTAATATCCGCTGCAACATCATAGAAAAAACAAAAAAAATGAAGGGTAACTTAATTTCATCTAGTTACAAAACTCTGAACCACGTCAGATTCTACAAAAAAAAAAAAAAAAGCTTACTCACCCTCCCTCTTCCACCCTTATCAGCTTCTTGAGGCCGAGTAGTGGGCATTGAATCGGATTCAGGTACCAGATTCCCAAGCTTTTGAAATGCTTGTAAGGCTCTTGCCACGAATGGACGAACTATATTCACTTCCATGGCAGATAGAGACTTTATCTGCACGTCAAAAATCATAAGAACACAACAGTTTGTTAACACTAGAAGAGTACAATTATTAATTAACCTGCACAGCAGATGTACGCCCATCAAACGTCTCCAAGCTAGTCTCTACTTTGTGAAATCTCACATCTCTGATATCCTCTATCAAGGATCTCACCTGCAGGAGAAACTATCATAAAGTGGAAGCTTTCCTGAAGATGCTTAACTGGAGAAAGGTAAAAAGAGGCCCTCATTACCATATAAATGTCGGGAATGTCTTCTCGTGCACTGCAAATACAAATAGGAGTGAGACTTGATATATGTATATATATGTACAACCAGCTCATGAAGTTGTAAATTACTCACTAGTTGAAAAGCAGCTTGGAGATTTCCACATAATGGAATGGTAACACCTGAAATTCTTTATCAGAATCCCGCTCGGCTTCTAGAACTTGCATCAGTTTATCTGAATGAATGCAGATCCCAATTATAGTAGTTACTGTTGTTTTGTTACACCATGCATACTTAATGGAACAGTATATTCAGAAAGCAAATAGCTGCATGGTCTAAACATGGATAAATCAAGAGATTATGGAAAAAACTGGTGATGATCACTGTTTCAAAGATTGGAACCACCTAGGCCTGACAACGAGCATTCTAATGTTTAAACTCATGGAAACATACAATTTTGTTAATTTGTGCATCATGGCATAGGATTCACCGGTCACACATAAGCTGCCTAGTGTAGACAAGTGGTATGGAGAAGTACAATTACAAAGCTAATCTTTAAATAAAGAGACCGGCCAAACTCTTACCACAAAATCTCTAAAATAATGGACCAAACTCCAGACAGTACAATTTACAAATTTTCTACTTGGACCAAATTTCATATTATTTATAATGTTCATTTTTTGTTATAGTTATCACTTATCAGTCAGAATTACCTGATCAGTTATTAAATAAAACGATACGATATGGAAGAGATAACTGCTTATAATAAGTATCCAGGTACGTACATGGCAATGCATGAGTCAATGGGTTATTTCATTAGGGAATTATTTAAACTTAATGGCATTCAGCAGCATGTACTTGTTCAGAATCTCCACAGCTTGTCTCTTTTTGAAGGATAACGTTAGTAAATATACTTAATAGGCACTAAGAAATTGCAGTATTTACAAAATAGGAGTACAAACAAAAGATTCATGGACACACAAAGAATCTACCATATCCATGGAATTGGAAGCATTTAAATCCCATCTAAATTCCAAACTATAACAAATATTTACAAATTTAACCCAACTTTCTATGATTTGCATTTATGTATGTATGTAGCCTATAAACATAAATAGCGCTTCACATACTGAATTATATCCAATACAAATGTGTAAGAATTGGTGTTATCCTCACATGTAAATGTTGTTTTCGCTGGCAATTAGCGAGCAAGGATCAATGGATGGACTCAAACAACTAGTATAGTTGAAAAATAACTAAACTTACCGACAGTCATCCATTCTGGAGGCCGAATTGTACATTTTCCCCTTCTTTTCATGGCTATAGCCAGCCAAAGTGGAACTTGATTGGCAATTTGGGGAATAAACGGACCAAAATCACCCTGCCAATGAAATTATGCATTCGTTAATAGAGATCGTAAGGTATCACCGAAATACGATTAGTCCGAGGAAGAGGTAGACAAGTTGAAGTAAGTACAGATATCAAATTGAGAGGATCCATTCTCATATTGGGCACAATGCCGATTAACTCATCTTCAGCAATAAACTCGATCTGTAAGAAGAAGAATCAATTAAAAAGAGATGAAGGAGAGTTCCAGAAACAGACATAGAGGTGCAGCAGCCGGGGGTGTGAGATCGATTACCTACCTCTTCGGCTGAGAAGACAGAGAACTGGTCGGATTGAGCTGCTGCCATTTTCACTGTCCAAATTGATTTGTCTAAACGGTTCCGAAGACAACGAATCTAGATTGAAGGATGCCTGTGCGCAATTCAGCAGAAGGTACAGAAAGGAAGAAGGAGATTACACCAATAATTTCCCGCGTTTATAGGCGCTTCATCTCAAATGGCGGGAAGTTTAGAACCGGATAAGGAGAGATAAACCTAAACCATAGTTATCAAAACCGAACCGGTCATCGAACCGGTGAAGGGATCGGTTCACAGTTCGACCGATCCAACCCGGTTCGGCATGCTATTCATTGTTTACAAGGAAAAACTGAAAACCTGAAAATACGATCGATCATCGATTTTTCCATCTGTTTTTATCCCCGTGCTTTTGATCAATGCTGAAAAATTCCACTACATATATTAACAAACTAGTTACCAATGAATTACTAGTAGATAACCCAAGAAACAATGCATAGCTCCACCCACTTATTTTTGGAAGAAAAAAACTTTTTATTTTATGTAGGCAGAAAAAAAAATTGAAATAAGGAAGCAAAGCACTCGGCCCAAGGAGCATACCAAGACTATATAGTGGCAGAAGTTTTAGTGCCTCTGGTAGAATTAACTGCCCAGAAGATGATACTGTTGCACAGAACTTGCGGTATGAATGAAGAATGTTTATGCAAAGATTAGCTATACATTTCAACTTGAATAAATGAGTCACAAATTGATGCTAGTCATCTATAGCTATACAAATGACACTACAAGAATGTTGGTCTACAGCTGTAGACTAAATTTCTTGTCACTAAATACTATCGTTAGATAAAGTATTCTGTATCGACATTTAGTATCGTAGTTAGACAAATTATTTAATTTCAAATAATTTGTCGCAGCTAAAGGTCATCATTTGTGTGGACTTTTTCCATTGTAGAATAGTTTAACTTGAAAAAAATTCAACGTCAAGACAACATCGACATTAATATATACAATCAGTAACAGATAGAAGTTTTATTGTAAAAACGTCTATTTAGTGTCCAATATAGTGGTTGTAAATTATATATAAACAACTTCGGTTTATGGTTGTCACCATTATTAATTTGCTGTCACTACCCTAAATTTTTACCTCACCTAAGTCCAGTATCAACATATTGCTGATATTAAATAATCTAATTTGTAACGGACTAACTTTTAATGGTAAAAACTGTTATCAGTGTCACTATACGTCCGTCGGTATTCACCCATAATTAGGTGTGGTATATTGCCGCCTCCAAAGCGATACTAATTCGATTGAACCACCATCTACTGCCTAAACCGAACTAAATCGTCTACAACAGTCTAAAACCTATTTTGTTTACCTCACCTCTCCTCTTACTCTCATACAGCCACATATCTTTTCATCTCTACTCCTCATCTACTCTCACGCAGCCCTGAATCTTCGTCCGGCTCCATCTTCGTTCGGCTCCATTCATGGATCTTCACTTACCTTCTTCGGCTCCATCCCGTTGTGGTGTAGTCACTCTGGTACGTTTCTGCATCCTCGCTTCGCTACGTCTCCATCCCTCGACCCTGAATCTTCGTTCGGATTTGAACCTACAACCTTGATTCTGGGTTCATTTCGAACTCAACGGTATTACCAACCTAATTCCACATTCAAATCAAATTCATGGCGTAGAACCTCTAAAGTTAGGATTTCGATCGATGAAGGCTGGAGATGGAGACCGAAAACTGGAGGATGAAGAGGAAACCAACAACCTCGCTAAAGAGTTATCTTTCGGTTCATCTTCTTCGAATTATGAGTAAGTGAATGGTAATGGGTTCTCAATTTACTACTTATATTCCTCAATTTAATGAAGATGCGTTTGCTTAGTTCTTAATCTTATTTTGGAAACATTTGAATTATTTTCTACTGACATAAGACAGGTTCTTGTGTTTAAGCTATGTTGACTTTGATTGTGCTTGTAGTTGAAATTAGGCAGAATTGGTTAGTATTCGCAGATTAAGGTCTAACCTTCATGAGCCTTAGGAATTCCATACTTCATGCATCAGAAGTTCATATTAGATTAAGGTCTAATTCTTAGAGTTAGTAACAGTTCTGAATGATTCTATTAGTTTATTTCATTTATGCAGTTTTGGCTAAGGTTCTCTTAACATGCATCATGTAACAGAAGTTCATATGACCATCTTATTTGGTGAATTTAGTGAGGATGAAGCATGCTAGAATTCAGTGACTTATAGAATAGACAGACGTTCTTTGTTGCACATTACTGCTCCTTGCAAAATTACTACCTACCATATATGTATCAGCAAACTCATTCAAAGGATGAATAGCTAAAAAGACCATATGTAACAGGAAAACTCAACTCGGTGAAAACCTGATGGTTTACTTTAGTTCGTATCTCTTTCTTTTAGGTTTTCCAATTATTATTGCCTTACTCAAAAACAGGTATGAGAAACCCTCAGATCATGAAGGAAAACAACCAACATTATTCTAATATCAGTGTAATATATTGAGGATATATGTAATATAATTTACTCAGTACAGTACCACAAAATTGGGATCTAATATTTCTTTATTTGAAACTTCACCATTCACCATTTTCTTTACTAATACCAAGTTAATTCCGCTAATTTAGCAATCAGTAGGACCTGTAATCTGCAGATGTCACCACTAATACTAACTCTAGCTATCCTAACTAATCAATTAAGGCTAATATGATTCTGTTTGGGACGAAAGATCAGGAGTGACCATTGGCTAGGTAATGACAAAGCATGTACATATGCCCTCCCACAAGCTCCCAGAAAAAGTTCCCCAAGTTGAATGTCCTGTGTAACTACAATCATTAAGTGTACTATTTCATCCCAGACTGAGTTTGATGCTTAATATCTGTAAATGGAGTGTTCTTGATCTTTTTTGCACAGTTGGGGACAATTTCATCTTGTTTTGAATCTGGTATATTGGTGAATGCAGAAGAAGATTATTTGGAGTTAAAACGAAGTTATAAGATTCAATCGGTGTAGTGAAGGATAATATGCAGCGTAGTCAAAAGATGTACATGCAGCGTAGTCAGAAGATTCATTGAGGAATTGGATCTTGGGACAATGGATAAGGTAAAAGCAATATATCTTATTCATTTATTAAGAAATAGATTATATAGTAGGTTGTTGGGAACATGTATGACAATCACTCATGTGGGTGATGACATAATGATGATGCGTGTTATATATATTGTTGATCAGATTGATGATTCTGGGCTCGCATCCTATGTTGCGGGACAAATTGATTGGACCCTCAGTTGGAAGGTCAGTTGTTCAATTACTGAAGCATTTTGAAAGTAGAAATTTATTGTTGAGAAAAGGTTGGACAATACAATATATAGTTCTTGCATGGATGTCTATTAATGCAGGACGTAAAGTGGCTGCGGACAGTCACCTCTCTTCCAATTCTGGTAAAGGTGTTTTACCTATTGAAGATAGTACAATGGTTACTAAACCCAGTTCTACTACATATCTATCTTAAGACTGCATGATTTGATCAATTCATACATATATATGCTGTGTTTGAACTATTATGTTGAGGTGTCTTGTGCTATGCCGCGTTTGTTATGTACTATGTTTGAGATTATTGTGTTAAATGATTTTGTTATTACATTTATTGTGTTTCCTTTATATATGATCACATGATATTGTTGGAACTTGTAGGGGATCGTGAACTAGAGACGGAGATCAAGTTCGTAGTTCCGGCATTTCGAATTCATAACCATCTAAAGTATAAAAGCATATTAGTTTTAGGTCTTCATTTGATTTAGAAAACTATGTGTTTACATTCAAATTTATTGTAAGTTTGTGGATGTTTATTAAGATGTATATATATACTTTGATAAATAATATATTATATTTTTTAAAATGTATTGTGTAGTTCATATCATATAGCAATAACTAGATGATTAATAAAAACACACCACAAAATTTGTATTTAGCAATGATTAACGGTTGTTGCCACGAAAAGCAGGTCTTTAGCAACGACATAAACTAATATTATCAAGTGTGGACTTGTTATCACTAAAGACATGGGTTTAGCATCAACATTAGATGATAGTATAAAGTGTTTTTAATGGTGGATATGTAGTCACTAAATATACACGTATTTAGTAACAACATATTATGATGTTGATAGCATTATATAGTGACAAATGTTGTCGTAGTTAATATAGTGTATATAGTGGCGGCAATTTTTGTCACTGAATGCCGTCGACCTATTAGTGAACCGGTAACTGACCGGTTTTCCAAAAACTGTCTGGTTCAAACACTGTTCATTTGTAAAATGGTCTTTTAACTGAACCAAACCGGACAGAAGTTCGGTTCTCAGTCGGACTGCCGGTCTGGTCCGGTTCTGATAACTATGACCTACACACTACATACTATAAAAAACAGAGCCGACAATAGTACCGGTGAAAAATAAAAAAGACCATAGTGACAATAGGTTTCTCCGAGACACTGAAGCAGCAGAAAACTTGTCGTCGTTTATAGTGACAGCGATCTCCGGCGCCGCCGCAGCTCAAGGGAAGGCAGAGGAGAGCAATTAATGGGTACGGAGATGAAATTGAGGCAGAAGTATGGATTTTGACGACGGACCTGCAGTGAGTGGTTGCTGTTGCTGCTGAATGAGCAAACTATTAACAAAGTGAACTGGTTTAACAGTGCATAAAATCAATTGGTTTGTGCAGAACAAAACCAATCGGTTTAAACCGAAAATCGATTGGCCTGGAAAAAAAATCAGCCTCAAAAGTGAATCGGTAACTGGCCGGTTTTCCAAAAATTGCACGGTTCAACCCGGTTCAAACACTGTTCATTTGTAAAACGGTCTTTTAACTGAACCAAATCGAACAGAAGTCTGGTTCTCGGTCGGACTGTCGGTCTGGTCCGATTCTGATAACTATGACCTACACACTACATACTATAAAAAACAGAGCCGACAATAGTACCGGTGAAAAATAAAAAATTAATGTTATAATCGTAATTTTTTTATATGGTTAATTGTACTATTATGGTGTAGTCCGGTTCTATCGATAAATTTTCTATCCATAATGGTTATGGTATTTTAGTCATACCCATAATTATAACCATGACTATTATATAAATATAATAATTATTTAATAATAATATATTAGTATATACTAATAATCAGTGTTATCATAACCGGACCAATCTTCAAACCGGTAAGAGACCTAATTCCCGATTCGTACGGTCGAACCCGGTCGGACCGACCGATTCATCATGCAAAGCCCAAATGTCTTCCTCTTCATGTTTCAAACCCTTCCAAGTCAGGATAGATAAATGATGAACATCACTGTTGCTGCCTGATTCTCGCTCAATTGACCATGCTTTTTGAGTTCCTTGTACAACTCTCTCCCATGAGCATACTCAAGTATTAAAAAGACGTGTTCACTGTCATGAAACCAGCCATAGAGACGTAGTATATTTATATGGTCAAGAGCGGTCTGAATCTCCATTTCTCTCTTCAACTTATGGTGAATCTGACACTTATCAATTTGTTCCTTGAATAGCACCTTTAGCGCCACTATGAATTTGCTCTGAAACAACATACACCAACCAGGCGACAAGACAAATTGCAAGTTTCAGACCCACCAAATACCTAAGGAAACTCAACTGCAGTGATACAATCGAATAATTTTTTTGGAATCAGACAGAGACTCTGTGCGAGAGGGTTACCTTGACTTCTCTAGCGAGGTAAAGTTGGTCGAACTTTCCCTTGTCGAGGGGTTTTTCGATCTCGAAGTCGTCAAGAGACCATTCTCTCATCCTCCTGTCTGCTCGAGGCTTCATTCTGATTTGATACCAGCATTTATTGTTTTGAAGCAAAGAGTGTTAAATTTGGTGATTTGAAGTAGACCTGTCAAAATATGACCGACCCGAAAATGACCCGGAATCGACCCGGGTTCGGGTCGGGTTTGGGTCACAAAAAGGGGACAGCGAGTCATTTTCGGGTTGATCCGTCTGACCCACCACAAAAGACGGGTCGGGTCCGGGTTGACCCGTATGACCCGAACCCGACCCGTGGAAAAAAAACTAAATACAGCCTACTGATAGTGTCCCTCCACGCCATGCTATTTTTTCATCAATAAGCAGTACTTAGCCTTGACCTTGGGGAAAGCATTATTACTATCTTGCAATTCAACATATTCAAAATAAGCGAACTTCTGTACGCATTTTTCTGTAGAAAAATGTTTTTCCAGCCTCTGATTTAGCTTATAATTCCAACGCTCAACAGTCTGTTGTATGTACCTCACTAATGCCTATATTTTCAAAATCAGCAGCAAATTCGTTCTTCATACCTTTTTTTTTAGCGATTTATAGTTCCTTCCTCCACACAGAGCTATGATCGTGGCTTCGTAGAGCAATTTGATGGAGATAGAGCTTGACATGGAGGATGGAACGCATCTTTGAAGTTCTTCAAGTTATGATTTGTGTGGAAATGGTGATTTCATCTCTGTTTCTTGAAATGGAGCTTGAAACATGATGTGTCAATTTGGATTCTCTTTCTATCGTATAAAACATTAAAAAATTAAAACAAACTTAGTTATGTATATACTATAGAGCCTTACAGAGTTACAATGACAGAGAAAGAGGACAGAGGCGGCATTCATCAGTTCATCAATCCCTAATCGACACATTCGCATTCCTAAGGCTGTTTTAGAAGTTTTTCTACGGGCGGGTCAGACGGGTTGACCCGCCGACCCGTCAGGTCGGGTTCGGGTCACAAAACCTGACCCGTACAGTACGGCGGGTCGGGTTCGGGTTGACCCGCACAGTGCGGCGGGTCAGGACGGGTCGGGTCGAACCCAGCGGGTTGACCCGAATTGACACCTCTAATTTGAAGCAAACGAACTTTCTACTAATTTGAAGCAAACGATTGGTCGGTTTAAACAAAGCAACGAACTGAAGCAAAAGAAATTGATTTAAACCAAAGAAACATGATTGGTCAGTTTTAAAAAACAAACTCCAAAAAAAACTGGAAATCGGTCGGTTTTTTAAAAAAAGTCGGATTTGTCATGCAAGTAGGTCTTTTGATTAAACCAAATCGAAAAGAGGTCCGGTTCCCGATCGGATTGCCAGTCCGATTCAGTTCTGATAACTATGCTAATAATAAAAATGGAATTTTTATTTTTCAAAATTCACAAATTCATGATTCTAGAACGAACTCTAACTGAATGGTGTTAATGTTAAAATTGAATGATGTTAAAGTTAATGTTGAATGATGTTAATGTTGAATATTTTTATTGTTTGTAACATAAATTTATTTATTTATTAACATAATGGTATTGCATTAATTTCACGTGTAGTGAGTATGGATATATAGATAAAATAGTGGGTAATAACCACGGTTATGAATACAATTATGATATTAAAAATTAAACCTATAATAATTATTATTATTGCTATGGTATGTAGTTTTTTTATATAAATAGTTATGGTATGGAGTTTAAAAATATGATAAATAGTTTAATAATCATACAATACCCTAACAATTCGCAACCCTGATTATAAACAATTTAGAGAGAGAGACCACAAACTAAAGCGCACATCATGAACGTAGTACATATGAGTGATTTCTTTTAAGTATTAAAAATATATTTTAAAATGTGATCAAGCCATGCCCGGTAAGAGCGCACTTTGCAAGCCGCTAAGAGTAGGGCCGACAATGGTGCGGTGAAAAACCCATAACCATGGTTATAACCGTTACTGTTTAAAATGGTTAACCGTACCATTATGGTGTGGTGCGGTTATGGTGATGAATTTTCTACCCATAATGATTATGGTTATGGTATTTGAGTTATACTCATGGTTATAACCATGGTTATTATATAAATATAATAATTAATTATTATTAATATACTAATATATACTAAATCATGGAAGTTAATGTACATACATGTAATAAATAACTATGATGTTAATTTTATATATTTTTATTGTTGACAATATAGATTTATGTATTTGTTTTAATAAAATTTTCGGTATTTTATTATATTACATGTGTGAAATAAATATGGGTATACGGGTAAAACCATGGTTAATAACCACAGTTATTTTAATGGTCATGGTATTGAAAATTGTACCCGTAATGGTTATGGTTATGGTTATGGTATGTGGTTTAAAAATATGGTATGGTTATGGTATTTTGCATACATTTACCATACTCTAACCATTGACAGCCCTAGCTAAAAGCTATAATGATTTATTTTAAACGACATAAAACATGAAATTTAATTACATAATATATACTCTTTTTAAAAGTATAATGAATAAATAATTGAAATATGATACTAAAAATACAAATAATGTTGAATTAATCCTCTGCAGCTATAACGGTTTAACGTTGTATTTCTTAACTAAGGTTTCACTTTGACTTCTAAGAATGAAAAAATATTTATGACTAATATTTTACACCAAACGGTAGAGCTGGGCATAAAAAACTGGTTCGGCCGAACCGTACCGGTTTTGAACCGGTTTGGCTAAACCGGATCGCAAACCAAACGTTTTTTTCCTTAAAAAAAATGGAGTGGTTCGGAAGAGGTACAAAAAATCGGTTCGAAAATGGTAAACCGAACCACTTTTTGTACCAATTTTAATATACTCCTGAACTACTAAACCAAACCATATTTACCAGACCGGACAGTTTGAACATTAATTCAGTATGAACTGGAACCCTAAACCGAAGCCTTCACTTTAGAGTCTGACCTAAAGTCTTCAGTAGTCTTCAATCACACAGAGTGACAGAGAGGCGAGAGCAAATCGATGACTGATGAGGCTCATCTTTGACGATGAAGGCTCCTCTCCGGCTCTCCGAGAGCAGATAGATCTGAGAAGTGGAGGCGCAGCAGCAGCAATGGACCAGCAGTGGAGGCGCAACAGTGGAGCTGTGGAGGTGCCCATCCATGCTCGTCGTCTCCATCTTGCTCGCCGCCGTCTCTTTCATCGTTCCTTTGTATCCATCTTGCTCGTCGTCTCCTTCATCCGTCCACCGTTTCCATCTTGCTCGTCGTCTCCTTCATCCTTCCACCGTCTCCATCTTGCTCGCCATCTCCTTCCGCAGAGACCACCGTGTGAAGCTGATTTCAAGGAAGGGTGGAAGGAGTACGAGCTGGGTGAAGAAGATCGGGAGGGGTGGTTCAAGGGTGAGGGGTTCCTCTTGATGTTCCTCTTTCAAGGTCGAATCCTCCTATGGTGTTCCTCATGGATCTGCAGGTTCGATTAGAAATTTAGCATTAACAACAGGTTTCTAAACATGAATTGTAGCTGATTCTGCTGTCTTTATGAGATTAATAGATATAATTAAGGAAACTTCTTGATGATTCGTAAAATTAGAGATATCATTCGATACTCAATGGATGCTTCCTCCATTTTATCCTAAAATATGCATTACTTGATCCTTTCAATTCGAATTGGTCTTCGCCTCTTCGGTATTATGTATGCAGAATTACATTGTTTTTTTAATATATATTAATATATATAAAGTGGTTCGGTTGAACCGGTTCATAACAGGTACGGTAAATCGGCAAAAAAACTGGAGCGGCCAAAATCTGGAGCGGTAAACCGTACCTATTCTAAAATGTGGTAAATGTGCGGTTCTGAACCGGTTTGGCCCCAAACCGGTTCATGCCCAGCCCTACCAAACGGTTTTCTAGATGTGACCCTCTTAATTAGGGGTGGCAATCGTGCTGTGTCGTGTCTAATCGTATCGTGTTATTAATTGTGTCGCGTCTTAACAGGTTTCGTGTCTAAACGGATAATTTCTAAACGTGTCTCAAAACATCAGACACGAACACGACACGATTAAGTAGCAGATCACATGTGACATGATACAGGACACGATTAACTTTCTTGGAAATTACAAATCGAAAAACATAACGGATAGACACGACACGTTATGACACGATACGACACAACACGATTAAGAACGATCTGATTGATTAGAATTTACACGATTAAACACGAAACGACACGCTACACGACACGATTAACACGAAAAACATTAATTTTATATATTTTTCTGAACGTGTCACGATTAGACACGACACGATTAGTTAACCGTGTCTTTATTCGTGTCACGGGTATACACGACACGATTAGACACGATTAGTTAATCGTGTTTTATCGTGTTTATATAGATATCCGCAGATCTGAGTTGTTTAGACACGATTATTAATCGTGTCTAATCGTATAAGAGTTGTTTAGACATGGGATCCGTTAAGGTCAAACTCATATACGCTTTAGAGCAGATCGTGTCGTGTCGTTTAATCGTGTCATGTCAGAAATTGTCACCCCTACTCTTACTGCAGGCCCATTTATTTAGGACATTCCGTGAAAAATAAAATATTTTTTTATTAAATTATGCTAGCCAAAACATCCAATTGATCAACTTTAATGGTGAGAACTGAAAGTTAATATCATTTGCATTTTGAATGGTAGTTTTATTTTCTACTCATAGTATTTTTTTCTTAAGAACATAATAAAATTTCTAATCTATTATCGTTTGACCCTAATTCAGTTTAAACTTACTATAGATAGATAGATAGATAGATAGATAGATAGATAGATAGATAGATAGATAGATAGATAGATAGATAGATAGATAGATAGATAGATATAGATATAGATATATAATTTGAGAGAAAATGTTAAGTTATACATTTAATTATTTAGCTACTAAAAAAACATTATATGTGTATTATTATTTTTAAATGTACCTTTTTGATCGAACATAACTTCGATGGATCACAATCTCTTTATCACTTAGTAGGATCAAGTTTTGTGTTAGCACAAAATGAATCTATTAGACAAGCCATGTTGTGCTTCGACATTCTGAGCAAGACAGTCTTGTAGGGTACACCAAATGTTCGTATTACATATTTATATAAAGGCAAAAATATGTCACGTGTTCTTGGTAGACATTCTACCCATCTTGTGTCCTATATTCATTTTATGAATTATCCTGAAATAATACTATATGAAAAGTATGATTTTCAATTGTGATTCTGACCATTAAATTTGAAAAGTAAGCTAAGATTTTTTAAAAAAATGTATCGAATCACATACATTAAACTAAAACAACTGTAACTGGGAGAGATAACTATTATAATTTCTATGCACCATTATGGATGGGCATAAAAAATCGGTTCAGTCGAACCGTATATAAACCGTACCGATTCGGCTGAACCGTTTCACAAACCAATTTTTTTTTTTGAAAAAATATGAAGTGTTCAGAAAAGGTACAAGAAAATGGTTCGAAAAAGGTAAACCATACCACTTTTTGTGTCGGTTTTAATATACTCCTAAACTACTAAACCAGACAAGAGTTACCGGACCAGACGATTTGACCTAATAACCGAAGTCGAACTACTTCAGTTCTTCTTCTTCATTCTTCGTTGTCTTCAATTTGATCTAGTTATTTATAGTAAAAAATACTCATACTTCACTTCTTCTTTAGTCTTCACTTATTCTTCCTCACTTCTCTCTTTTCCACTTCACTCCGCACTCTTCAGCATCGACATCATCTGGGTCATCTCTGGCTCGGACTAAGGCATCGGAAATTAACGTGTTACCGCCTCTGGCTCAGCTGGTTCTTCGACTTCGGCATCAGCATCAGCTACTTCTTCCTTCATTTTTCCTTTGTCCGACTAATTTCTTCCTTCGTTCGACTTCGTCCATGGATTCCATGGATTGCCAATTCCATGGATTTCTCAAAACAAAGCTAAAATTAATTGTGGTAGAAAGCCGATTCCATGGATTTCTCAAAACAAAGTTGATTCCATGGAATTCTCAAAATTGTCGATTCCATGGATCTCTTCTCTGTATTGGTATTACTTTTTAATATACACATATATATATATATATGAAGTGGTTCGGCTGAACCGATTCTGAATCGGTTCAGAACTGGTATGGTAAATCAGCCAAAAACTAAAGCGGTAAACCGTACCTGTTCTAAAATCTGATAAAGGTACGGTTCTGAACCGGTTCGGCCCCAAATCGGTTCATGCCCAGCCCTATGCACCATGATGCATATTTTATACTAGAAATTGCTTACACACGCTTTGTGCCGTTGCGCTATAACTATTTTTTATATGAAATGCTAAATGAAAATATATGTATAATTTATTTATTATATTTTTATTTTATACAAGCATTTTTAAGTAAGAATAAATTTAACTTAATATTATACAATAAAAAAATAAGGCATATTTAGAAATAATATTAACCCTATTAATATTTGTGTATAATATAAATTATTTTATTTATTTAATATTATAATTCTATTAAATAAAATAAAGATTAAGTCTATTTATTTATAAAAGTAATTAAACAAAATACATGAATGATTATTAAAAAGCAGTAGTGACAATTATTAAGACAATGTTAATTGATAATTTTAAGTTATTTTTGTGGTTTTGTCACTAAGTTTAATATGTTAATGAAAATGATAGTAAAAATATCTACAAATAAAATTTTATTTATTTTCTATTTATAAAATATATCAAGTCTATAAATATAAAAATGGGTTAATTAAGTGAAACGTTACACATGTTTGACCAATGTGATTAATTGGTTACACATGTTTCTTCGCGTGACTGAATGGTTACACATGTTCCAGCATGTGACTGATTGGTTACTCCGTCACTCAACCGTTAAAATTTTCTGTCTAATTCTCATGTGTAGATTACGTGACCCTTATGAAATGACGAAGTTGTCCTTCTGTTACTTTTCCCTCCATTTATGCCATACTATATCTTTGCAGTTGGGGTGTCTGCAATTGGAGCGTTGGAGCTGCTGGTTCTTGATTGTGAAATCTGACAGAGAAGGCATGGGTTTGTGCGAGAGGGTGTCGGCAATCGGGATTATATCGGGTATCGTTATGTACAGAGAAGAAATCGACAGGTTAAACAAGGTTGTAAATCAAACACAGAGCTTGGTTTATGATTTGCATGAACATACCCTTTCATTCATACATACCCTTCGGTACATACCCTTTCATTCATACATGAAGACTGAGAGAGACATTCTTATCACTATTCATCAAGACAATTAAGGATTCCACCTCCTCAATTATATATTAATTGAGGTGATGAAATTTATGAGTGGATGAGAAATTCTGGGAAGTTGAAGGGGAACTCCATGGCATACAATCTGGTTCTTCGGGTACTGAGTCAAAGAGAAGAGTGGGATATGGCTAAGGATTTGATTGATGAAATGCATAGTGAGTCAGGTTGCGAATTGAATTTCCAGGTTTTCAATACGCTGATCTATTCATGCTGTAAAAAAGGGCAGGTTGGAATGGGTGGGAAGTGGTTTCGAATGATGTTAGGTTATGGCGTTCAACCCAATATTGCAACTTTTGGCATGGTGATGAATCTTTATAAGAAGAGTTGGAATGTTGAGGATGCTGAATTTGCATTTGAACAGATGAGGAATGTAGGGATCAAATGTCAATCAGCTTACAGTCAGCAGGGCAAATTAGAGAATTGGTTGGTTATGGTAAATGCCTACAGTTAGCAGGGCAAATTGGAGGAGGCAGAGGAGATGATGGCTTCAATGCAGAAAGCTGGGTTTTCCCTGAATATTGTGGCCTTCAATATGATGATAACTGGGTATGGGATGGGAAGGCATCGAAAATGGATGCTGCTGAACGGTTATTTCAGCGTCTCCAAGAGCTTGGGTTGGAACCAGAAGAAAGAACTCCAGAAGGCCTCTCCAAGTAAATTTTTTTAATGCTACCAAGTGTACATATAATAGAATTTGATGCTTGAAAATGGTCGATGATGTCGTATTCTCATATCTCTGATTGGTGTTTGAGCATTTTGCAGAATACCCAAGGTTACTGTGAATGATTACTCTGAGAAGATTGAAGCCATAGCTGCTAAACTAGTTGCTGCAGTAAGAAAACTTATCATTATACCTACTTACTCTTTACTGGACGAAAAGATTGTCTTTCAGCTCTATTTTGAAATCAATACTTGTCTAAGAGGTAGGAGACATGGTGTGGGGTAACTTCAAGTCACATCCCAAAGCAATCAAGAGACAGTTTTGTGCCCAGAGAAACTCTTTCGTTCATTAAGAAATTTGCAGTGACACCTCAAAGCAGTGATGAGGCAAACCTTGGTTTCATAAAGCATAGAGCTATTTCCTTTGCTTATCGCAAAGCTGTATTTGAGGAGTTTGATGAGACTTATGCTCAGGCATTTGGGGGCCCTGTGGTAGTCCCTTCTCATGATACTTCTAGTGCAACAGATCAGACAATAAAAGTTCCAACAAAAACATTTACTACTCTAAGTGGCATGATACTTACAGTGATTTACATGACATACCACTTAGGATTGAGAATTGTATGTTTGACATGAACTAATTAAAATTGATTATTATGATATTTGGAGTGAAAACATTCATCCAAAAGCGTATTTGTCACAATTTTATATATTTTAACTAAATTAATATATATATATATATATAGTTTTTTTCTCGGGAAATCTAATTCGGTATAATTTCTCAAATAGAAAGGTGTAGGGGAAATGAAAATATTTCACACTTTGTATGGCACACTCTTTCTGGCGCGTCAGACAGCATCCCAAAATAAGGGAGTTTTTTTTCAAAAAGTAGGCACTGTGCCAATTGTTTTTGAAAAAGTAAGTATACTGAAAAAATATTTAGCAAAATGTATATAAGCGCTACTGGAGGTAGCGTTTTTTACAATGTGTGCTAATTGGGGTAGCGTTTTTAATAAAACGCCACTTGGGGTAGCGTTTTTAATAAAACGCCACTTGGGGTGGCTTTTTTTTAAAAGATTTTTATTGTTATTATATTCCCAGTAAGGTAAAATAGTTAAATGATGAGTGGAGATAGTGAGTTTTGTTTTGGGTTGGGAATTGGGATTGAGTGTTGTACTACTGCAAGACAGTTGACTCTCAAGGTTTGCAGAGCTGAAGGTGGTCAAGACCATGCTTTGACTACCTACCGAAGCTCAAGCTGCCATGACAGGGAATGGAACGTTTTCCTTTAAAATCGTCAAAACCGAAGAAAAGAAACCAGAGGAAAAAGACAAAAGTAGTCCATGCAGTAAAGCATGTCATTCACATGTGTTGGATCGTAAAATCCTGGATGCTGATCTGGCAGTGAATTAAATGCCAGACAATGACGGAAAGACTCTTCTACTCCAACTCCGATGAACCTGCAGGTAGGGGAGCGCAACAGAGGGGGTGTCTCTGGGTCCCTCTCCGATGCTTAAATGAGTATATGTGTGTATAAAACTCAAAACGTAAGGAACTTATGTAAAGCAAGGGTATTTATAGGGTAGGAGAGATCAAACCGTATAAGGCAGCTGAATATCTTAGTGTATATTGTGTTGCTGAAGATTCGGATCATGGGATATGGCAGTTACTGCGAGATAATGCAGTTACCAAATCTAATCTTTAGTGAATATGTGACCAAGATACGCGGGATATCGTGGTCACTTCCTTATTAACGGTTTAGTGGGACCAGAGGAGAGAGGCCAGACTCTCTTCGGGGCGAGCACTCTCATGGCGAGCAGTGAAAGGTCGCGACCTGGTGAAGAATGGCGAGCACTCAGGGTGCCTTTGGCGTCCTCAGAGACTTTGGGCTCAGTTCTGGGCCACTCGATAATGGGCCATGTTTGACTCGTACTTAGGCCGATCTGGTTCGAATGTCATGGGTTTACCCCCTCTATGGTTATTGGGCCTTCGAGGCCTTTTCCTTATTGGGCTGTCACTATCGATACCCAACATTTGCCCCCGAAGCTTGATTGAAGTTTCTTCAGTCGAGCTTGATTTCCTGGTAGGGTTTTAGATAGTGACGTCTTAGATTCGGTTTTCTTCGTCTCTTGTAATGGTTCATGACCTTTGAGGCATTTCGAGCTCGTTTGGCGAGCAGTTTCTTCCCTGTTCAAGGTTGAAAGAATATCTTTCCTTTTATTCCCCTTTGGCGATCACTCGAGGTAACCTAGGCTTATGAAAGTCTATCTTTCTTGGTTAGGCGATCACTACCTACCCAAGGTACTTCTGATAAAGCCTATCAGTGCGCTGGCGACCAATTTGTCCCCTTAGTGGACTTTTAGCATTTAATAACTGCACAGTTGTCCAGAGATCGAACGGTCGCTTGAGGCACACCTGTCATTTACTTTTTCATAAACCAATGGTAGTCTGACAGCTGCCTGTACCAGCCAACCGTTTGTCTCCCCGAGGTGTCTCTTGGAATTCTGACATTGCTTCGTTTTTTTTTCAAAAAGGTGCAATTATTCTCCTGTGTCGCTTCGATTCGCCCGTGGCGGTTACTTCTTTTTGGGCCTATATAAGAGACATCAGTTTCTCTGTTTTATTTTTTACGCTCCTTTACTCCTTCAGATTTCCAGAGCTTTTTGTGCGGATCCTACTTCTTTCTTCTTCAATCTTCTTCAACCCTTTTTCTCCACTGCTTCCATGGCTACCCGAGGTCAAAGAGTTAAGCACACAACCACCAAGGGGTCTAAAAATGCCAATGCCCCCAAGAGTACCAATGCCCCCTGACCATTAGGGATGGCGCCGTGCCCCCCTCAGCGGGGGAACAACCTGACATGGGGAGATCCGCAGCCACCCCAGTGGTGGTGGATGGGCCTGAGCTTCAAACGCCCATCTTTTCTCCGAAAGGTAAGCCCCCGTCCTTTCAGTGCTCTGTTTTGGTAATATTCTCTGCTGTTCCTTGTTTTTTATGTTTGCCATTGCTATATCTGAACTTATTTGAGTAGATGTCAAGCCTAATGAGTTGAAGCCGGCTTACTTTAAGACAATGGTGGCGCTTGGTGGCCTTAGTGTGGAGGATGCTCCTAGGTATCCTGGCTTAGGTCTGCACTATCCTCACGACGGAGAGGTTTACATTTATGTGGCCCAGATTGATGTTGGGTTGCGTTTTCCTCTTTGTAAGGATTTGCAGACATTGTGCCAGTTCTATGGGATCCACCCCACACAACTCGTTCCTAATGCCCTCAGGATGTGGGTCGGTTTTAAGTTCCTGTGCATACGCCAGGAATGGGCGTATTCACTGGCCTTGTTCCGGTGTTTTTTCCGACTAGCAGCTGGGGCGAACCACCTCCATCACTTCCATCCACGCTGGCCGAAGTTTGCAGAGTGGGGAGACCCTCAAGCATGGATTTGGAATGTTCATGTCCGTCTGGTCGATGATTTCCGGGCCACTAACTCCAACTACAAGAAGTTTTACTTCTTGTACAAGGGGGTGTACCCTGGAAATTGTTTACCCCAGACAAGGATTTCCCTCCTTCATTCGAAAAGCTGTCAGGGAGTGATCGGAAGCATCGGTCGTCCCAGTTCAAGTCCATTCGCTCAGTGGCGGAGACTACTGAGAATATGCTTGAGATGGCGGGCATTCATCAAGCCACGCCAATCTTTGATGATTGGGTAATTTTCTAACCCTTTTCTTGTTTTATCATTTGTAGGCAAGGCCGTAGGCAAGAGCCGAAAAATGATAGGTCTCTTTGATGGTCAGGGATCGGCGAGGTTGTCCTCCGACCAGGCATTGTTGAGCTCTCCTCCTCCCCCCTCTAGGCGTTCGTCCAAGAGGAAGTCCGAGGAGGTGCTTCCTTCGGCCACTACTGGCCATCGCCAACCAGGTATGTTGCCTCGCCCTTTGTGGATTTAACATTTTCATACTTTGCAGTTTTTTGGTTTTTGACATCTTGTCTTGCTGTTTTGCAGAGAAGTCCTCGGCTGACGTGGTCCGGGACCCTCCTCCTTCCAAGAAGGTCAGGAGTGAGGAGCACCCAGAAGTCGACCAACATCCTCCTCCTCCTAAGGGCCCTTCTGCCAGCAAGGGGAAGGGTCTGGACGTGGCGCCTCCTTCTCCCTCTCCCCAGGGCCCTTCTGCCACTAAGGAGAAGGCTTTGGCCTTGGCGCCTCCCGCTCCTACGGTGCCCACGGTTCCTCCTAAGGAGTCTGGGACCCAGAAGAAGGGGCCCGATGCTTCCAGCTCTTCGAGGGCTCCCGCAGAGGAGTACTGCTCCATGGCGAGCTTGTTCCAGCCACTTAAGGCTGTGAACTCTCGGGGGCCTTGGGTCCCTTGTGGGGACCTTGCAAAAAAGGGGTACCCTGCCCAGAAGAGCCTCCGGGGTAGCCCGGACATGTGCATGCGGCTTCTTGATGGGATAATTCCCCCCAAGGACCGCTCGATTGTTCCCACGGAGCTACCTCAGATCGAGGGGTTCCTGCGGACCCACTTCGAACGAGTCGCCCTAGTATGATCTCGCCTCCTTTCCGTTCTTTTTTCCTAGTCGTTCCCTTTTTGTTTGATGTCCTGACAATTTTCCTTATGTTTTTGTTGTCAGCTCGTTCAAGAAGAGGTGATTCTTGGCCGCGTCTTCGGCGAGCTCGCCGACAAGCATTCTGACCTGCTTGTCGAGCTGGAGCAGTACCGAAGTACGGGGGTCACCCCCGGGCAGTTGGAGGCCATCAAGAAGACCGCTGATGTGGCGATCGCCTTGGTGGACGGTGCCCGGGAGGAGTACTTCAGGAAGGAGCAGCGTCTCCTTGCTGATGTCAAGAATAGTGAGGCTGATGCTGCAGCCTTCCTTCAAGAAGCTGAGGCCCTTCATCGGTGCCTAGATGAAGGAGAAGCGGTCTGAGCTCGCTTAGAGGCCGAGTTGAAGGAGGCTCGTGCTCAAATTGCAGAGTCGGACGCTCTTCGGGTCGCCGCGGAGGCCCAGAAGGAAGCTGCTGAGGCCCAGAGGGGCATTGCTGAAGCCAGGGGGATCGCCCTGGAGGAGGAGAAGGATCGGCTAGCTGAACAGTTGAGAGCTGTCCCTTCGCCCCATAGCATAGTCGAGGCATTCAAGGCCTCTGAGGATTTTGAGGACTGTGCTTTGAAGGTGATGAAGTCGGTGATTGCCGATTTTCTCCAAGTCCTGGTGGATGATGTCCAAGCGGTCGACCCCAACTTTCCCATTGGGGAAGTTGAGTCCTTGAAGAGCTTCCTCCGAAGTCGCACCCTTCAGTCTGCTGCTGAAGAGGTTGACACAGCTGCGGCTGAAGAGGTTGCCCCCGAAGGCGAGCCGAGCCGTCCTGCCCACGAAGGCGAGCAAAGCACCCTGCCCCCGAGGATCTAAAATCTTGAAGTCTCCACCTCCCTTAGCGACCATATTTCCCTTTGTCTTTTTAGATAGCTATTTTTCCTTTGTAATCTTTGTTTTACTCTGTAATTATTTATTTGACTTAAGACTTGGTTTCCTTATATTGAATGCCTCTATATTCATGAGCCTTTAATTGACTTCGAACATGTTTGGATATTCATCCAATGTCTTAATCATAATTACTCTCGACTTTTATTGCTTTGTAATGGCTTCGACTCTTAAAGTCTTAGACCAAGCATAAGTTTGTACGAACTTTCTAAGGACAATCCTCTGACACTTAAAATTATAAACTTCTAAGTTCAAACAGATATTACCTTTTTGAAGTTTAAACCTTCGAGGCGTTTGCATAATAGCAGATAATTTGTTAACTTCAGGTTTTATCATTCATAATGATCGCCTGAATTCCTCATCCGCTGCTTTAATTTGATAGCAGATCTCTTTGTCCGACTTTGGCGTCTGCTCTCCCGTTTTTGCCTAATTCTATTGTTAGGACTTTTTGGCCTGACTTTGGCGTCAGAACTTTCATTTTGCCTAACTTTATTGCTAGGTCTTTTGGCCTGACTTTAGCGTCAGGGCTTTTTGGCCTAACTTTGTTGTTAGGGCTTTTGGTCTGACTTTGGCGTCAGGGCTTTTCGCCTAGCTTTGTTGCTAGGGCTTTTGGCCTGACTTTGGCGTCAGGGCTTTTTGGGCTAACTTTGTTGTTAGGGCTTTTGGCCTGACTTTGGCGTCAGTGCTTTTTGGCATAGCTTTTTTACTAGGGCTTTTGTAGGGGTGAGCTTGGGCAGGCCGGTCCAGTCTTTTTGGCAAGACCGAGCCCGAGCCCGAAATTTCGGTCCTCAACTTTGGAGGACCGAGACCGAGACCGAGTTTGGTCTAAAAAAACCGCCCGAGTCGGTCTTGCTTGACTCGGGCCGGTCTCGGTCCATTACCGAAATTAAAAAAAAAAACACAAAAAAAAACGAATTATTATCAAGGGAGATGATGTAGGAGGATCTGCAACAAGTAGTATCTCTATGACGATGTCTGTTAAACCCAACAAGTGCGATAATGAGGAGTGGTTGAGCAAGAGACATCATCCCCAAGCAAGGGATTCTGGGTTGTTGTTGAGACATGAGAACTCGACAGAGATGGGTCCGAAGCGCCTGAGAGTGAAAGGCCCGTCGTTTTCAAGAAGAGATAGCACAGCAGCAGCAGCAGGTTCTTTTAACCCTACATTCCAATAGCAAACTATTTAGAAACAGTAGGAGGTGATATTTGATTGCATTCTTTTACAAGACTACTACTGTATAGAGAGAAATTCCAGTGGTAGGGTCAACAACATCAACAGTAACCCTTTTCTTGTCGAAGCCTGACTTAGCATCAGCATCAGCAACTGACCATTGATTTGCAGCATCCAAGCCGCCTCTGTGTTATTAGGAGACCATTGATTTAAGTATTAGGGTTTTAGGCAATTCGGGTCGGGCCAGTCCGAATCGGGAATTTCGGGAAAAAAAATCGAGCCCGACTTTAGAGGAAAAAACCCGCCCGCTCGGTCTCGGTCCTAGTTAGTCTCAGTCTTAGTCGGGCCGGTCTCGGCCCGGTCTCGGTCCAACCAGTGTTTTTTGCTCACCCCTAGGCTTTTGGCCTGACTTTGGCGTCAGGGCTTTTGGCCTAACTTTGTTGTTAGGGCTTTTGGCCTAGCTTTGTTACTAGGGCTTTTGGCCTGACTTTGGCGCCAGGGCTTTTGGCCTAACTTTGTTGTTAGGGCTTTTGGCCTTACTTTGGCGTCAGGGCTTTTGACCTGACTTTGGCGTCAGGATTTTTTGGCCTAGCTTTGTTACTAGGGTTTTTGGCCTGACTTTGGCGTCAGGGCTTTTTTCTTCGACTTGTTTCGAGTGGACACGCTTTATGAAGGAATGACTTTCTTTTATTAACATAATAGTTTGATTACAAGCTATGTATGAAATCTCCTTAAATGCTCAGAATTGAATGGACGGGGTAACCTTTCGCCTTCGATGACATGATTAAATTTCTCACCTAATGCATTTACTTATTTCGGTCAAATTATAAAACAAACGGTGTTAGGTTACAAAATCACTGTATTTTAATCAAAAAAATTACCCTACGTAGATAATTGATTTACGACATAAATGACGTTAACCGTGTTGAGTTTGGACTTACATGGTCCGAGTTATAATTTTTTAAGTAAAATTTTCATATCTCAACTTACGGCATACCGTACAAGCAATTCGTAAATCCAAATTTAATATTTTTTGCATCATTTGAAGCGCAATTAAAATATTTACTTACTATAATTTTTTAACATTTTTTTAATAGATACATTATTTTATTTTTAATTAAACATCAAGTCGTCATTATGAAACAAAATAAAAAAAAAAAAGTGAAATGTCTTCATCTTCACGCCATATGAATAGGCGCTACCCTGGGGTGCGCGTATTGCCAATACGCGCTACCCGGGGTGCGCGTATAACTATTTTTCTAAATATATTTTTTCTATATTTACTTTTAAAAAAAAAAAATCAAAATGCTTAGTTTTTAAAAAAAATCAGTAGTCTTGCTTTGTATTTCATAATATAAACTCAATAATAATTTTACTATTAATTATATAATAATCAGGTCAAATAACCGACCTCTCTCTCTCGTCCGTGATTCCATTATTTCCATCTCCATCTCCATCATGATATCATCTTTTTGGCAAAAAAAAATCATGATATCATCTAATGGCCAAAAATAAACAATCTCCATCATCTCACTCTTCCTTTCCGTAGAATATTAATTAATTTGGAATAAATATAAAATAATCAACGATGGAAAAAGACTTACCGCGTTCTGTTTCCGCGTTCAGTGTGAGCGTGTTATAACATATAAGTATAACCACTCTTATCAGAATTTGACCTGTCCGGTTTGGTTCAGTTAAAAATCGACGTGCACAGCGAACTCGATTGAACTGGTATAAATTGACTGGTTTTGCAAAATGGCCGATTTTTTTTTTTTTTTTTTGTGATGTTTTTTGTTTGTTTAACAGACCAATCAGTTTTTTTTCCGATTTAAACCGATTGATTTTGTTCTTCACACACGATCGGTTTGAAACTAGGTTAAATGAATGTTCTCATTTATCATTTCTCACACTGTCCTCAGTTCTCACACCGGTCCTATCCTATTCTTCACACCGCAGTCAAGCTCACCTGTCTGTGAGTTTCGTTTTGTTTCGTTCCTTGTTCACGCCTCAGGCAAGCTCACCCGTTCTTCTTCACGCCGCAACCAAGCTTGCGTCGCAACCAAGCTCAGTAAGTTTTGTTTCGTTCCTTGTTCAATTTGTTTCCTTGCTTCAATTCATTCCTTGTTTCCTTGTGAAATTGTTTTGATAATGTTGTGGTTAATGTTGTGAAATTGTTTCGGTAATGAAGTGGTTAATGCTGTGAATTTTTTTTGGTGATGCTGTGAATTGTTTCAGTAATGTTGTGGTTAATGTGCTAAAATTGGTAATGATATGGTTAATGTGCTGAACTTGGTAATGTTATAGTTAATGTGCTGAAATTAGTAATGTTGTGGTTAATGTACTGAAATTTGGTGCTGGAAATTTTTAATGCGATTATTATGTTGAATTTGAAGTGGATTCAACAAATATGAGTACTAGTAGTACACTCACAACTCCATCTGATTAATGTTCTTTTATCTTTATGTTTAGATGAGTTAAATCTTGACGATGGTGATGACAATTAAGATGAAGATGCAAAGTTAACAATAAATGTTTTTAGGGGTTGAAGATAGCTTACTCTATCACAATGATTAAAATTAGTGGTGGTTATGCATATTGGAGTGGAGGTGATCAAAGAGAATTTTAGAAGTTATGTTTAAAGTTTAAACCTATTGTGTTTGATTTTGAGAGTATTATGTTATGTACGTTCAAAGTTTGAGAGTAATGTGTATGTTTGAAAATATGTAGTTTGAGGTAATTATGTGTGTTTGAGAATATGTAGTTTGTATTTTCAATTTTCTTTCTTATGAACAGTGAACCACACATTAAACAGAATCCGGACAAGTTGGATTGCCGAACCGGAAACCGATTCCTTCGCCGGTTCGATAACCGGTCCGGTTCTGATAAGACTGTGTATAACACTGGAGAGTGGAGAGTCCAAAATGTGGGACCCAGAAGCCGTCCGAAACGTGGGTCCTACTCCCCATAATAACTAATAAGCATGAAAAATAATAATAATAAATTATTAAACCCTCTTACACTTTCTCCAACACTGAATATTATAAGCTGCAAAGCACCTTACTGTATTTGCTCTCCACTTGCTTCCCATGTTCTTCTATATCTCCTCCCTCTTTCTCTCTAGATTCACATTAACCCATGATTGATTCTCTCGTTGTTAATTGTTAATTAATCTTAACCCGTGCAGTGCTGCAAGTGTTATTCTTCAACTGGACTTGATTACAAAGTAACTATTCTTTTTACATGTAACTCATTCTTGGAGCTCAAATGGCATAAAGCTGGTTCCTTTGTCTTTGCCCTAAAGAAGCAGTAGCGAATAAAGGGCCACATAACAAAGCCGAAGACAAAGACAAAGAAAACCCATTGATTGTTTCACATCTGGAGTGGCCAACAGAAGAGAGCAGCAGAGAAGGGAGTTCCCCTCATCTGTAATGGGGATGAGCTTTGCAATGTGGAAGAATCTATTGAGAATTCTACTGGGTATACTCTTGATTTATGCTTCATCTGTCAGAGCTTCTGTATCTTATGATTCTAAGGCCATCACCATCAATGGCCAAAGAAGGATCCTTATTTCTGGATCCATACACTATCCAAGAAGCACTCCTGAGGTATTGTACTAACTCCAGATTGTATCATTTTAACAAAAAATACAACGTAAAAAAATTCACTTTTATTTCAGTTTCTGGAAATATTATTGGATGCAGATGTGGCCAGATCTTATTATGAAGGCAAAGGCAGGAGGTGTGGATGTGATTCAGACTTATGTTTTCTGGAATGGACATGAACCTTCACAAGGAGAGGTAGTAATTTTAAAATATTTTTTGTAGAAAAAATAAAAATTACCTAATAAAGTCTTTTTAACATTTAGCAATATGCTTCTCTTTTGCAGTACTATTTTGGGGAGAACTATGATTTGGTCAAATTTATTAAGCTAGTGCAGCAAGCAGGTCTCTATGTTCATCTCAGGATTGGTCCTTATGTCTGTGCAGAGTGGAATTTTGGGTAATATATATAATTCTAGTTATAACCTATGTTATGTTTTCATTTTTTCTGAGGTTTCAAATAGTATTCTTATATATATTTCTATGTGCCATTTAATTTTCCAGAGGGTTTCCTGTTTGGCTCAAGTATGTTCCTGGAATTAACTTTAGAACTGATAATGAACCTTTCAAGGTAAATAACTTATATAATTTTATTTTATTATTATTTTGTATGTATGTAGTCTGATTTTTTTTCTCTCAATTGATGAAGTACTATATGGAAAAATTTGCATCAAAGATTGTTAAAATGATGAAAGCGGAGAAGTTTTTCGAGTCTCAAGGCGGTCCTATAATTCTATCCCAGGTATAGTGCCAGAACAATAGAATGAATTTAGTTGTTGTGTCCTGTTTCATATTTAATACATTTGAAAAACATAATTGCATTTACAATCAAAGTTAATGCAATTTTTTTTTCTTTTGGTGGTAGATCGAGAATGAATATGGACCTGTGGAATATGAAATCGGGCAACCTGGTCAAGTCTACACCAAGTGGGCTGCAAAAATGGCTTTGGCACAAGACACTGGTGTTCCATGGATTATGTGCAAACAAGATGATGCTCCTGATCCTATTGTAAGCTTCATCATAGTTCAATATATATATATATATTAATGTAATAGCCATTTCTTACTTTAGGAAGTTTATTTTTCTCTATAACATTGATATACAATTTTGTATTGGCATATGTTAGAGATACAAAATTTTATAGTTGTCAATACTTTGTTGTTGAAGATTTTCATTTTCCAGCAGCAGCTCTGCTTTGCCCTTTTTCTCTTCTTATACCTTAACAGGTTCTAATATTCAATATGTATAAATAACATTATGGATGCTAAATAGTTATTGTATCTCTGTTAAAATAACTAATTTTGAAAGAATTTTACTTGATTCAATGGCAGATTAATACGTGCAATGGTTTCTACTGTGACTACTTCTACCCAAACAAAGCTTATAAGCCTAAAATGTGGACTGAAGCATGGACTGGGTGGTAAGTACACTACCTTAATATTATAATTTGTGTGCTATTTGACTTGTCAAGTACTAATTTGCTCTTTCAATGCAGGTTTACTGAATTTGGAGGTGCAGTTCCATACCGACCTGCTGAAGATTTGGCATTTGCAGTTGCAAGATTCATACAAAAGGGAGGATCATACATCAATTATTACATGGTAATTCATTTTTCTAGTGATTACAATTTTTAATATAGTTCTATTTCAGTGTCGAATTAATTTTTATGCTATTTTTTGGACTTTTCAGTACCATGGTGGAACAAACTTTGGTCGTACTTCTGGTGGTCCTTTCATTGCTACAAGCTACGACTATGATGCTCCTCTCGATGAATTCGGTATTTAAATCTGTTTAGTGTTGCCATTTGTCTTGATTAAGTTAATCTATTTAGAGTTTCATTTGTTAATAGTCTCACATTGATTAGAAAAATAGAATAATTACAGTATATAAGTGGGATAATTCCATCGATCTATCAACTTAAGCTTTTTGGGTTGGATATGAGTTCAGATCACGTATTAGAATAACCATTTTGTCCCCAGGACTACTGAGGCAACCTAAATGGGGTCATTTGAAAGATTTGCACCGAGCAATAAAACTCTGCGAACCTGCCTTGGTATCTGCAGATCCAACCGTAACTTCACTTGGTTATCATCAAGAGGTTAGCTTTGGTTCCTTATTATTTTAGAATTTCCATATCTAAAATTTCACATTTTTTTCCTTCCATTATAGGCTCATGTTTTTCAATCCAAGGAAGCCTGTGCTGCATTTCTTGCGAATTACGATGCAAATTCTTTTGCTAAAGTTTCTTTTGGGGATATGCATTACAATCTTCCTCCATGGTCCATCAGTATACTGCCCGACTGCAAGAACACTGTATACAACACTGCACGGGTAAGAACATAAAAAATAAAATTACTTCATTATAATTAATTTACTGCTATCATGAATCTTGATATATATGGAAAACAGGTTGGTGCTCAAAGCTCACATATGAAGATGGTTCCACTAGATATAGATGGAGGGTTCTCTTGGCAAGCTTACAGTGAAATCAGTGCCTTTGAAGATAGCACGTTGTTTGCTATTGGGTTGTTGGAGCAAATAAATACCACGAGAGACACATCTGATTATCTGTGGTACATTACAGAGTGAGTAATGATTTTCATTAGTCTTGGAAAATGAGGTCCGCAGATCAACTACTCCAGATGCAATCAGCATTACCAGGATGGGTTTATTTTTTACACATTGATGAATATCTGCTCCCTTTTTCTAAAAAAATGCAGAGTTAACATTGATTCTGAAGAAGAGTTTCTGAAGACTGGAAATTTACCTATTCTTACTGTTTTATCTGCTGGTCATGCTTTGCATGTTTTCATCAACGAAGAACTATCAGGTATTATATACTAATATACATCATGATCGTACTCATAGATCAAAAATAGCTACTATGAAGGGATTGAACTGTTGATTCGTTATTGAGCTAGTAATACAACTGCTTATACGAAGTTTCTTTATTATGTATTCAAATAAAACGTTGAAGTGCATTTGGTTTAGTAGTTGATGGCTTTACTTGAACTTGTACAGTTCTTGCTATTACTTTTCACTAAAATTACAAATTTTGCAGAGAGTAAAACGGAAATAGAGTTCCAATACCCCTACAGGCCCTATCATATGCTTTATAAATAATAGATAGACATCATTTTGACCATCTAAAAGCGAGTTCTTTTAGTGATTGAGCAATTGAAAGATCCATAATTGCAATTTTAGTTTAAACTTTTCTGCATTGCAAAGTTATGTATATGGTGGTCATGGTACAAAATATTGGGCAGGAACTGTTTATGGAAGTCTTGAATTCCCGAAGCTTACATTTCGTCAAGGTGTAAATCTAAGAGCTGGTTTAAACAAAATCTCCCTATTAAGCATTGCAGTTGGTCTCCCGGTACTCTTTCTCTCTCTAGAAAATCAGTATTTAAAACAAGTAAATATTGGATCTAAATTATTTCTGTTGCAGAATGTCGGTGTACACTATGAGACATGGAATGCTGGTGTCCTTGGTCCGGTTTCTTTGAACGGCCTGGATGAAGGGTGGAGAGACCTTTCATGGCAGAACTGGACTTACAAGGTTTGTATGTTTGTCCCTCCCCGTGTTCTTTTGTTATTTCTTGTGCTCCAAGCAAGCTCTAGATTCTACTAATTACGTCTTTTACTTAAATTAAGGTTGGCCTCAAAGGAGAAGCTCTGGGAATTCATTCCATCAGCGGGAGCTCCTCAGTTGAGTGGGTCGATGAATCTTTACTTGCAGACGGTCAATCTCTAACTTGGTACAAAGTAAGTTCTCAATTTTTTCAAAGCCAAATTCGGTTTGTTCTTGTTGACCTCTTTTTTGTAAAAGAAAGTTTCTTGTTTGTTTAATTTTCATTTTTTTTGTCTGCAGACGGTGTTTAATTCTCCAAAAGGAGACATGCCATTGGCATTGGACATGAACACCATGGGTAAAGGTCAAGTATGGATAAATGGACACAACGTAGGTCGTTACTGGCCCGCTTATACAGCCTCGGGAACTTGCAATAAATGTAATTACACTGGGGAGTTTAACGAAACGAAATGCTTGACTAATTGCGGAGAGGCCTCACAGAGATGGTAACATAAAGCTGCAACCTTTTCTTGCATTTTTACTTAAAAGTTAAATATCAAACTACTAGCTGATGTGTTGTTGCTACCTGTAAGTTAAGATGGAAAATTTACACTGGTGGCATATGCATAATCCAATCAGAGCGCCACGTATACATTTATTTATCAACAAAAAAATAGACAAAGCTTGCAAATTGTTCTTCAGTATTAGTTCAATTAGTAAAAAGTCTGGAAATAAATAAATAAATTCAGCAGGTGATATGGTATTTAACCTTTTACTTGATGCATGGATTTTTTGTTTATCCAATTCTTAAAAAAATTGTTTTTTTTGAAGGTATCATGTTCCTCGGTCATGGCTGAACCCGACAGACAACCTCCTTGTTGTGTTTGAGGAGTGGGGTGGATATGTGAAGGGTGTTTCTTTTGTGGGGAGGCAAATAGATAGTGTATGTGCTGAAATTAACGAGTGGCAGCCGACCCTGACGAATTGGAAAATCTTAACTTCTCGTAAAGTTCATAGGAACCCCCTGCGACCTAAGGCCCACCTCTGGTGTTCACCTGGTCAGGTGATTTCCTCAGTAAGGTTTGCTAGCTTTGGCACACCTGAAGGAACATGTGGAAACTTCCTTCAGGGGAGCTGCCACGCCTTCCACTCCTATGACGTTTTTGAAAGGGTATGTTGGTTACTTAGCAAGAGATATGCATGTTGTGCTTGTGTTGATATCAGTTTTGCTGTCAATGCCCTTGAATTTGATCTGTTTCATGTCCAGGGTTTGGTGATGTGGGTTTGGTTCAACAAAATGATTCAGAATCTCATTCATTGATAAATCTAATACATGACTCTTTTTTCTTTGTAACACACAGACTTGCATTGGGTTAAACTCATGCTCTGTTACGGTAGATCCCGAGATCTTTGGTGGAGATCCGTGCCCTAACATAATGAAGAAGCTCTCTGTGGAAGTTGTTTGCAGCTGATTGATGATAAATGATTCTTCTTCCATTTTCATTGAAATAATACTGAGTCTACAGATCCCGACATTCAAGATTTTTGAGCAACACTTGCATTTTCTCCTTTCTTCACCGGGTGAAGTTGCACAGATATACCCCAGCCGTCCGGCCTGCTTGGTTACCATCTCTTTTCATTGCATCAGAGTCTAGTCTGTAAATTTTTGATTATGGTGTAGATAAGCTCTTGACACAGATTTGTTGGCGTCGGTGTTTGAGGGGATAACATCATGCTCTTCAGGTTGATCGAGTAGAAGTTCTTCGTTTAGAACAAAATGGAAGCATCTTTGTAGGGTTCAGGTTAACATTTATACTTCTAAGGAACTACCATCTTGGTTCGAGTTAGTGCCTGAGGCTCATCCGCCCGCAATGGCATCATAATCAATCCTTTTGTAGCAAATCTGTTTTTTTTAGCTATTTTACCTACTAAGGTATATTTTCCGACAAACTTTTCGTGAATTTTTTTTTTTAAATAGTCCAAGTCTTTTGAACTTCTATTTTTTCAAAGTTAAAAAGAAAAAAGAAAAATAAAATGCTCAATCTAGCACCAATGCACAATGGAACCATTACTTGTTAGAGTTAATTTTGAAGAGAAATAAAACAGTTTTAAGGACTATTTTAATACGTTACTCTAAAAAGTTACAACAAATTAAAGAGAAATATTAATAGGGGCCAACTTCAGAAACTTGCAGATAGTGTGTTTTTAGCGACTTAAGAAACATAGCCAGAATGAATCCCATCGGCACAAACATATGGGGGCAAAACACCATTTTCCCACTGGGATCATAAAAGTACAAGCTGAAAAGATGATCTGTTCATACTGAAGTCGAGGCGTAAGTAGTAAACAAAACCAAATCCGCTACATATAACTCCCCCTCCTGAACTAACAGAATAGCGGCTTTTCTAGGCAAGAGAACTTGCAACCACCTAAAACACACCAATATCCTAACCATCGTTCTCTTATAAAACCAGACAGGCATTTCACTCTGCGGTTTGTCTCCTCAATCGATTTTCACGGAAGAATAGATCTTCCTAACGAACCAGAAACAAGCATAGAACCCGATACTACCAGTGAGGACAAAGAAAGCATAGGAAACAATGACCATGTACCCGAAGTAGAGCACCCCCGACACAAACTTGGTGATCTCCAGCTTGGTGAAGAAGTAGAAGATCGAGTATAGAAACAGGTACAAGGCTGAGGACCCCGCAGTCAGATACGATCTCCACCACCAGTTATAGTCCTCGCTGCACAGCTGGAAGTAGCATAGAACGACCGTGATCTCAGCACAAGTAATTAACAAGATGACAAACACAATGAACAGGAATCCAAAGATGTAGTAGAACTGGTTCAGCCATATGGATGTCAAGATGAAGAACAGCTCGATGAAGACTGCACCAAAAGGGAGGATTCCTCCAATCAGGATGGAGAAGACAGGCTGCATGTACCATGCTTGTTCCGGAACCTGTCTCGGGATCTTGTTGGTTTTTACTGGGTCTTCCATGGCTGGTTTTTTGAAACCCAAGTAAGAACCGACAAACACTAAGGGGACAGAGATGCCAAACCAGAGGGCTACAAGAGCAAACATTGTCCCGAAAGGAACTGCACCGGAGGACTGCTCTCCCCAGATAAGGCAGTTCAGGACGAAGAAGATGGCAAAGAGAATGCCAGGGAACATGAATGCGGTTTTTAAGGTTGTTTTCTTCCATTCGGAGCCTTTGAACATCTTGAGGAGACGGGCAGATGAATAACCCGCCAATAACCCCATGAAGACCCATAATAGAACCATGGCTGTCATGAGTCCGCCACGGTTAGAAGGAGATAAGAATCCGAGGAGAGCGAAGATCATTGTCACGAGGGCCATTCCGAAAATCTGGACACCTGTTCCAACATAGACACAGAGCAGACCTGAGTTGACTGGTGGCCTGAAAACATCTCCGTGGACAAGTTTCCATCCAGTTTCTTCCTGAGCTTCATCTTGGGTTTCCAACTGGTTGTAGTTTGTAATGTCTCTGTAAAGGGTCCTCATCATTATCATGGCCACCATCCCGGAAAGGAAAAGGACAATCATGAGGGAATTTATGATAGAGAACCAATGGATTTGGTCATCATTCATTAGAAGGTAGGTGTCCCAGCGAGATGCCCATTTGATATCACTCTCCTGAAGAAAGAGGCCAAAGCAAGATTCTCTTTAAAGAATACTGACCGTATGAAAATAAATCATCTAGAGAGAAGAATTTGATAATAAAGCAAGAAATTTCACTAACATTACCTTGAAGGTCACATCATATGTAAACACAACCTCCTTATTCTCATCGACTTCTTGCGGGACAGTGCTACCTTGAACCAAGTTTTTGGTATTTGCATTGCATGTTGTCACATGAGGATTCTTATCATCCCACTCCTTGTATTCATGTTTAATGCTGTTAACAGAATGGACAATAAAAAAAAATAATAGAATTAGATAGTTGGGATAATTTGCAATACAAGGACTCCCTAGCTTCTTTTGTTACCCATCAACATACAACAGTAAAACACGTGATTGATACTCTCATATGCATAACAAAAGGTCCACTAAAATATATTTATAATGTAATACAATGATATAGGCAGAAAAATGCAGAGAAAAAATTACCTGTTTGGAGTGACTTCAAATCCAACAATCCTTGCTGTCTCAGACTCTAGATCCTTGTGATACATGACTCTAAAGCTCAAATGGTTATTGATGAAGTACTTCTCTTCTTTGCTCTGAAAAGTATTAATATGGGGTATCAGAAATGCCATTAACATTCTCAGATAAATCATTACCATAAAAGTAAAAAGGAAAGAATAATGTCCTGATACTCACCCCTGCATAATTTCCTTTAAATCCTACACGAAACCCATGTTCGTAGGTTGTTGATGGGCTCCCATCTCTCCTTTGTCTTAGAACAGCCACTGGAAGGTTATCCAGGATCCTGCCCATGAAATTTAATTCCACAAATATAAGGTTTTACACATGTATCATAACACACCAAAGGAAGCCAAAATGTAGAGCAGACTACAGTAAACTTTATTATATGGTCAAACACTAACATATTAACCCTATATTCATCATTGATTTTTTCTTTAAAGTTCTTCGCCTGTTCAGCATCAAGTGTCTTTCGACAGGCCACTTTGCAAGGTTCCTCCTCCAACATTTGGAACTGCAGCATAATTCATAAATCAGACAGGAGTCACAAATATATAGGAAGCAAAGTTGCTCCTTATCAAGTTTGGCAGTGAAGAAAAATATAATGTCGATACGTTATGTGCTCACCGTGTACAAAGAGTTCTCAATACGGTCACCCCTAAGAACCTCCCCCAAATTCTCTGCATTGTTTAAAATCTTAGGCGGCCTGCAGTAACTCAGGAAGTAGTAATCATATGGAAGCTGTGTCTTGGTGGATGACAGTTTGTTCACTTTCACCGAAAGCGGATCACCCTGTTCAGAGAGATGTCAAAATAAGACAAACACTTAAGATGTGAAAAATCAAAGACCAAAGAGCACTACACAACTCTTGAGTGGCATCAAAAGTGAAAACACAAAGTGAACAATATAAATAGATTTCATGTCAACGTCTTTAGTAGCTTATAGGCAATAAATACATATGGTCCCTTTATCTTCACATTCGAACGTTACTCAACAATCTTCTGTGCTTATCACACAAAGTGATATACTCTATGTCCTTGATGTGCACTCAATGATGGCTTCAAAACATGGAATTACGGATGACACCAAGCTTTGATGTCACAGAAAAGCATATATCATCAGGGGCAATATGGATGTGCAATACCTCCTCAGGGGCATATTACAGTATCCTTTACCTGGTTAGACGACGTCAAATGCATTTCATGTTCATACAATAAGCTCCATAATTTATAAATTAGTGAAAAAGCAGAAAACTCGATAGTGTTGCACGATTATTGATTTCAAGTTACACTGATCCGGAAAAATTGAAGAGCTAGGCATGACAAACCGAAAAACAGTGAAAGGCTAGTCATCAACCCAACTATGCGAGCTTTTCAGTCCGTAGTATCTGACCTAAGACAGCAAAACAGAAGCACAGACAGATACACACAATCGCAGTAACAGCAGCAGAGATATATTCAGATCTAAGCCAAAATCAAGTCTTAAACCCTAGATCCAGCAACACTTGGTAAAGTACGCGATTTATGTATATTTGTATCGATAATCGTCCAATTGAATCAGATCAACGATGGAGAACGACGTACCCTGGAGAAATCGCGCGGAGCAACACCAGGGAGGTAGAATGAGTTAGCGGAGGAGAAAAGTAGTAGGGAGAGGAATAGAGTCGCAAAAGCTCTATTGGACAACGCACTCATCTTCTCCGTCGTTATCTTCTTCTTCTTCTTCTTCTTTCGCTAAGAGAGGGGCGACGGAAGCTGCAGTTGAGTCTGTTCAGTACCACAGCGACGGGAGAGGTGCCGTGCAGAAAGAAGGAAATGCGTTCTGGTTGAGAGTTTTGTAAGGAAATGATTATTAGCTGATGACGACGCGATACTAGACTAGATGCTTCAACATTAATCAACCTCCCATGTATTTTAATATTACCTTATTATTTATTTAAGATATGAGTGATGGTGATGATGTTGCATATTATTATACATACTAGAAAAGAAAACTCATCCGCATTTATTTAAAATATAAAAAAATAATTTAATTTATCGTGAGAATAAATTATAGAATTTTATAAAATATTAAAATTAAATTGTTGTATATAATTAAATATAATTTAACAAGATATAATGCTAAAAATGAATATTAACTACTCTTAATAAGATATTATATTTTTAACTCAGATTAAAGGGTGTGTATGACATTTATATTACTATGTAATAGGATGGAATAACAACCATAACAGATTTGACAAACATTATTCTACCTGCCATTTTCTATGGATCTCTAACATGCCAATTTAGCTTTAACTTTACCAATGTTAAAGTTAAAAGAGATAATTTTTTAATTTGACATATTCAACAAAAAATTTAAATAGGTTCCAACCTTTATTAATTCTAACATATGAGAATGAGACAAACTATTTTGGTCATCAATAAGTATATTTTGAGAAGGAAACCACAAATTTAGAAGAAAAAAAAATATTTTTTGGCCGAAGCTATCGCAAAAGTCATCAAGGACAAAAAGGATGGTCTTAGAGTTCCTACTTGTGGCTTCGACCATAAGGATGAGACCATCCACAAAGAAGAAATGAGTTCCTACTTGTGGCTTCGACCATAAGGATGAGACCATCCACAAAGAAGAAATGAGTAAGAGTTCCAATTATTATTAACCAATTCCTCTTTAATAAGAAATGTGAGGTATTCCATACACAAAAATAATTTTAAAAAAAATGTAAGGGGAGGTGTGATTCCCTTATCTAATGCATCTTGAAGGCATAACCAGATTCAGTTTACCCCATTAAACAAAATATTGACGGAGATTGAAGAGATAAAACTAATGATAAGGGAGATCAAGTTTTTGAAAATTTGAAAAATATAACAATTCCTATAATGAAAGGAGTGACACATTTAATTGAGGGAGGGGGGGGGGGGGGACTTGAGTTTGAAGAAGATAATAAATCCGCAAAATGATTTTGAAAGATGTTTTGCATCGCAAGAGGGTCATCAACTAGCTGTCAACTTTGTCCTTTATAGAAGAAATTTAGTTGCACCTTCTTTTTAATAATAGTGGTGAGATGATATAATTTAGTGTTCCGGTCGCCATATTTAAACCACCTAGTTCTAGATTTTGTGTCCCAAAAATTGTCCTCAAACAAAAGAGTATACAAGAGATCTATTTTTGGATGTGTTTTTTAAGGAAAAAGCAATTGTGGCGATGAGACAAACAGTCCAGCATGCCCTTGATTTTGGCAAGCAGGTTCCCCTTAATCTATGAAAAAATTGTAAGTTTGAGTTGATTTTATAATTAGGCCAAAATTTTCATAACACTTAAATGGTAAATGAAAATTGTACGACATTTACTATTTTCACGAACTACTCAAGATTTTCAATATATAAACGAAAAAAAAATCCTTTCAAAATCCAAACAAAAGAGAATAAAAAAAATGAAATCTATTGTGTGGTTGTTTTCATTGTCCTTCGACAATCATGTTGACATTTCTATGAGTTTTTCCGGTCATCTTTTTTGTGTTGACTGTCGTGTTCAGTCCATTTGTTTGAGTTCATGTTTTGTTGGGGGGAAAATTGTGTTAATTTCTACCATTCGAAATTGTTGTATTCTAAAAGGCAATTGTCTCATAAACCCTTAAGTAAGAACATGTGAGTGATCTGAGACGAAATATGCACATTACAAGTGTCACTTTCATTTTTGAGAAATTTTATTTGCAGATGATTACATACAACTTTTGTTGAAATACTAAAATGTCGTAATAATTTTTTACATATTTTCCTTTACTATTTGTAAGAACACTAATTATCAAATCGACCCCATATTTTCGTAGTTAACAAACTATAGTCTAAAACAGTGAAAAATTCATGCTTCTAGCAAGTTTTAAACTCTAAACCTCTTAGATACTAACTAAAAGGTTTATCACTACACTACTAATTATAATTTTTTTATATAATTGAAATATAGTTATTGAAGCAACCCTCATATTATTGTATTAAACATATCATGTTTATTTATTGATGTTCTTTATTAATTAACATTTGTTCAACATCGTTTATTTAATTATTATTTTAATTTAATTATGTATCTTTTAGTAAAATGACAAATATGTAAAAATATATTAGGACATTTTAATTTTTCAACAAAAGTGATCTATATAAAGTAATAAATGGTCTATAAATAGAATTTCCCTCAATATTTTGTTGATTTCGATGATGTACATGATTTGCACAATGATCCTTAATTTTGTTGATTTTGTATATTTATATGTACACTTTTAAAATATTACCATTTAAATATTTAATCCAACCTTCTCCATTACTAACCTTTCAATTATTATAACAAGTAAATCAACTCTCCCAACTTTTTTTCATGACTATTGAAGTCTCCTCAAAATATTTACGGTAAATGGTCTAGGTGTTACTATATGTCCACCCATGTTATTATTTACATCAACGTCATATATATATATATGCACGTTTCTTAATGTAATTAAATCACCCCTAGAGAATATTTCATCCAATTTTTCATACCATTATTTTTTGTTATTTACAAATTGTTCAATTTGTCTTCATGTTCATGGTCTTCACACTCAATTTTATTTTAGGGTTAATGGTCAAAGTGCCCCCTAAAGTTTGGTCGAAATTTAAGAATTCCCCTTAAAGTTTAAAATTTGAAATTTTAGTCCTAATGTTTGGACGAAATAAAAAAATTCATCTTTCCGTCCTAAGTCCGTTTATTTGAGACGGTAAACTGACATGTGCCTAGCACGTGACTTGACTTAACTTTTAAAGACCAAAATACTCTTATGTCAGTGTGTAGAAGAACGTAACTGCATGTAAGATTATTGATAATATAATATGTTGAACCTGTTTAATATTCCCCCTAAAGTTTGTAAAATTAATCAGTTTTTATTCACCACCACCTTTTGAACAGATTGATGTTATATAACCCAAACCCTTCAAATTGTATTGATGCTGCTGCTGTTGGACTCTCTAGAAACAAAATTGTGTGCTTCTTGGGAATTTTGCAATTGGTGATGATTTTGAATCATATATATGCAGATTCTTTCTCCCTCCAACCAAGTAACTCTTGCTTCATGCTGGTTTAGGTGTTCTTTCGCACATTTGCATTTTGTTTCCTCGAATTCAGACCTTTTATTCTAAAGTAACAGAAGAAGAGACAGCACTTCATCTCAAATTCTTTCAACCAAATAATAATGCAAATCCCTAACAATGATGATCCATTTTTGTAAAAGAACAGTCGTATGAGGATGTCCTACTTACTACTATCTCAACAAAAATCCTGAATTATTGCCTTCTCTACCTCCCAACATTGTATACAAAAGCAGGGAGAGAAGAATCAATGTTGGAAGAATCAGATGGCAGGCTTTTGTAATTAAATACCAACAACATCAATAGCAAAACCTCGTATCATCATCGGAATGACCTCTGAATCTCTTCCAAAGTTCTACCTTTGGTCTCTGGTACCCATATCTGAACAAAAACCACAGTGAAGGCACTCACGACCATTGGAAAGAGTAAGTTTACAGTCATTGTCACGATAAAACAAACAAGCCAATTGGAAAGAGTTGCTATGCTTCCAGCGAGCCCCTTGATGTTCACCAAAAGAATCTGCACCAAGAACAACAAATTCAACATGCAAGTTTCCATTCTCATTTACTAGCAAGTGTTGAAACATACCTTGGTAGAGGACATGTGCACACCAAGAAGATTCCCTTTCCTTGTCATCTACCACTAAGGTTGCAAACCAGCTCTTCCACACATGTATACCATTCGGTTAAAGCAACAGAACATAATACCACCATTAGAATTATTGTGTATTAGAATAATAGTTCAGTTTTGTGTATTAAATAGCAAGCTTGTATGTAACAGATTTCAAGTTCTATGTTAATGAAAGTATGAGCTCATTGAGCTCTTGTTCAAATGTGTTCATGGTGATCTAAATTCAACATGGTATCAGAGTCGAATTGTTCGACCACTTGATCGGTGAACCTTTCTCGGCGATCATCATTTACCATTTATCCAGAAACGTACCTTTGCCATGGCGGAGACAGAGGAGGGTAGCATCAACCGCACCAACGAACCGGGCTCAGCGAATGAATCGATGGCGGCTCCAAGGGTGGCAATGTATCCAATCCTGTCACAAGATCAAAGCATACGTAGTCAGCCCTTACCAGTTTCAAATATCAACTTAAGCATTAAGTTGAATGAGAATAATCATTCCCTGTGGGCGAGGCTTCTCCGAATGAAGATCGGGGGGCAGGGCAAACTGCACCACATCACGGGTGTTCCGGCACCACCGCAAACTGACGATCCAACGTATCCACAGTGGGAGCAAGACGATTTGATCGTTTGCTCGTGGATTCTTGACAACATGATTCCAGACTTAGTGCATCAATATGCTGAGTCTCCAACTGCACACGACTTATGGGACGGGTTAGCTGCAACATTTGGTAAAGAAAAAGATGGCATTCAATTGTTCGATTTAATCTGTCGAACTAACAATACGAAACAACAGGGAACCGATTCACTAGAAGTACTGTATAGAAAAATGCAGGGACTTTGGAGGGACATCGACTTAATGGATCCAAACCAAGCTGTGTGCCCAACCGACATAAAATCATCAAATGCAAGGAGATCCGAAACCAAGCTATACCAATTCCTAAATGCAGTAGGTGATGAATTTGATGGTGAGAAACGAGACTTACTCAAACGCATACCTTTACCGGGAGTGGAGGTGGCATACTCGACCATTAGGTCGGAACGCAACCGGAGGATCGTAATGGGGGCTGCAAGGAGAACGAACGAACCAGCTGGGTTCGGTCTTGGCACGGGATTGGCTGCACAATACTTTCACGTGCCCAACGGAGGCGCCACCAAGCCCCAGACGGCGTTCCCCTCCGGCAAGGGAGGCAAATCTGTCCGGAACGGCGGCGGCGACCGGAATAAAATCAGGTGTAGCCATTGCGGGAAAATGAGACACGGCCGAGCGGAGTGCTACCAGCTCATTGGCTTCCCCGACGGATGGAAAAGCTTGCGGCGCGACGGGATCGGAGCTGGCCACCCAGTCGCGGCGGCGAATAACCGCGACGGAGGGTGGCGAACCGAGCCCATGGGGAGCGCAGCCACGGCGACTAGGGTTCCTACCGAAACTCAAGGAGGCGGACAGAATGGAAACCTTACCAACATTACCTGGCCCAAGCAAAACCACGGAGAGGGCGCCTTCATCCAAAGACCCTTTCCATCAGAGGTGAATCGGCGTGGCAGCGGCGCAATGGCGAGCTCGGGAGGAACCCTAAATCGCCAAGGGGAGCAGCTCGGTGGAACCCTAAATCGCCAAGGGGAACAACTGCAGTCAGAAATGGAGGCGCGCGGGTCATTCCCTTCTAACCCGATTGAAGGTATAGGGTTAGGAAGGAAATTACCTTCCTACCCCTGGCGGTTCAGTACTGGTTCAATGGATAATTCTGGTTTGAGTCAATTAAGTTTAAATCCCGATAAAACCGGTAACGATTATGCTGAAAAATTAAATCGGAACCCAATTATTGGAAAAACATTTATTGCTCAAACAAGAAACACACAGACAGGTGATCAGTGGTTATTTGATTGTGGAGCTACTGACAGCATGACATTTGATAGTCGGGATTTTGAAAACCAGTCAAAATCTGAGAGAGAAATGATCCAGACAACTAATGGAGAATTAATACCGGTTCAAGGAGCAGGAACTGTTAATATTTCTTCAGATATTAAATTGAAGAATTGTCTTTATGTACCTAGCTTAGCATGCAAGTTACTATCCATTAGTCATGTAACGAAGGAGCTAAACTGTATGGTACTAATGTATCCTAATTTCTGTGTGTTACAGGATATTCAGTCGGGGAAGGTGATTGGACGTGGAGTTGAACGTCAAAGCTTGTATTATGTGGAGGAAGTGGCTCAACACGGAACTGCAATGCTTGCTCACGGGACAGTCACTAGACAACAGTGGTTGTGGCACCGGAGATTGGGTCATCCGTCTGCAGGGTACCTTCATAAATTATTTCCCGATTTATTTCCTTCGAATAAAGAAATTGTGTGTGAGACCTGTATGTTTGCTAAGAGTCATAGACAATCGTATTCCATATCTGAATCTAGAGCCAAAACTGTGTTTTCATTAATTCATTCGGATGTTTGGGGGCCAGCTCCAAACAATGGAACATGTATATCAAATACTGGTTTTAAGTATTTTGTCTTGTTTATTGATGATTATTCACGTATGACTTGGGTATACTTCCTTAAACAAAAATCCGAAGTTTTCACTAAGTTTGTAGAATTTAACAAACTTATTCAAACCCAGTTTAGTAAGCAAATACAGGTCCTTCGTTCTGATAACGGTGGCGAATTTGTTAATTCTTCACTACAACAATTTCTTAGAGAAAAAGGGATCATTCATCAAACATCTTGTCCTCATACTCCTCAACAGAATGGAGTAGCAAAAAGAAAAAATCGTAACCTTTTGGAAATGACAAGAGTAGTAATGCTGGAGTCAAAAGTTCCAAGTTCATTCTGGCCAGAAGCTGTTGCAACTTCAGTATATCTCCTGAATCGCCTTCCAACGTCGGCAATTCAGTTCCAAACACCTTTAAAAATTCTATCTAGTCATATGAGTGTTCCTACAACCTTAACACTAAAACCACATATCTTTGGGTGTTCTGTCTTTGTACACATCCCCAAATCGGATCGATCCAAGTTCGATCCTTGTTCTATCAAATGTGTGTTTGTTGGGTATGAGATTCATCTAAAAGGCTACCGGTGTTTTAATCCAAAAACCAATCGTATGTATATCACGATGGATTGTACGTTTCTGGAAACAGAATTCTACTATTCATCCAAATCTCATGTCCAGGGGGAGAGTATTAATGAAGATAGTCCACCGAGACGTTGACTCCCATAATACAGGTCCAAGATGATTCAGCCTCTACTACAACACCAACCTCGATTGATATCCCCGAGGTTAGTAACTCTGAAGCAACTCCATGTAATGATACTTCTAATGATGTTGTGGAAGAATCATCTATACAGAAGAGATATGTACTCCCCGCCAGGAGAAACAGAGGGGTTCCTCCAGTACGATATGAACCGAAGTATAGTCCAAAAGCAAGTCGATATCCAGTAGCAAACCTTGCCAGGGGGAGCTTATCACCAACGGCTCGTTCTTTTGCGGCTGTAGTATATTCACAAGATATACTTAGTACGGTGGAGACAGCATTCAAACATCCGGAATGGAGGGAGGCTATGCAAGTAGAAATGGAGGCCTTGGAAAAAAACAAGACGTGGGAGAAATGCGATCTTCCATATGGGAAGAGGGCGGTTGGATGAAGATGGGTGTTCACCATGAAGCATAAGGCAGATGGAACGATCGAGAGATACAAAGCACGACTCGTGGCAAAAGGGTATACTCAAACCTATGGTATTGACTATTCCGAAACCTTTTCTCCTGTTGCTAGAATTGGTACTATACGAGTTTTGTTCTCTATAGCGGCAAATCAAAATTGGCTGTTACTTCAGTTCGATGTGAAGAATGCTTTCTTACATGGCGACTTAGAGGAAGAAGTCTATATGGAACCCCCTCCAGGGTTCATGACAGGATTTCAAGGAACAATGGTGTGTAAATTGAAGAAAGCTCTATATGGTCTGAGACAATCACCCAGGGCATGGTTTGGGAGATTTACGGTAGCCATGAGAAAATATGGTTACAAACAGAGCAATGCGGATCATACCTTGTTCTTCAAGAGAAGAGGAAGCCAAGTAACCTGTTTAATTATATATGTGGATGATATGATTATTACAGGTGATGATGCAGAAGAAATATCCCTACTCAGAAAGAATTTATTTCAGGAGTTTGAAATGAAAGACTTGGGGGAACTCAAGTATTTCTTAGGGATTGAAGTTCTACGATCTAAAACAGGTATTTTCATTTCACAAAGGAAATACATTTTAGATTTGCTAGTAGAAACTGGATTGGTGGATTGCAAACCAGTAGAGACACCGATGGTGCCAAATCATGGACTTCAGATAGTGGAAGGGGCCGAGCTTACAGATCAAACTCGATTCCAACACTTAGTAGGGAAGTTGATTTACTTATCCCACACCAGACCAGATATTGCATATGCAGTTGGTGTGGTAAGTCAATTCATGCACATGCCACAAGTAGATCATATGGAAGCAGCAATCAGAATTCTGCGATATCTGAAAGGGTCACCAGGAAGTGGAGTGTTGTTTCGAAACAATGGCCACTTGAAGGTTGAGGTGTATACTGATGCAGATTGGACCGAGAATCCAATTGACCGAAAATCAACTTCAGGATACTTCGCTAAAGTTGGAGGAAACTTGGTCACTTGGAGGAGTAAGAAACAGAAAGTGGTAGCACTTTCAAGCGCAGAAGCAGAATTCAGAGGGATTGCTAGAGGATTGACAGAGGTACTATGGCTATACAAGTTATTGGCGGAAATTGGCTATCGTGTCCAAGAACCGTGCAAGATACTATGTGATAATCGTGCTGCTATAAGTATTTCTGAAAATCCAGTTCAACATGATCGTACCAAACATGTTGAAATTGACCGACATTTCATAAAGGAGAAGTTAGAAGATAAAACGATCATCATTCCGTTCGTACGTTCAGAAGATCAACTTGCTGACATACTTACAAAGGCTATGCAGGGAAAAGACTTTAGACGAGCTCTACTCAAGTTAAACATTGGAGACCCCACTGTTCAACTTGCGGGGGAGTGTTGAAACATACCTTGGTAGAGGACATGTGCACACCAAGAAGATTCCATTTCCTTGTCATCTACCACTAAGGTTGCAAACCAGCTCTTCCACACATGTATACCATTCGGTTAAAGCAACAGAACATAATACCACCATTAGAATTATTGTGTATTAGAATAATAGTTCAGTTTTGTGTATTAAATAGCAAGCTTGTATGTAACAGATTTCAAGTTCTATGTTAATGAAAGTATGAGCTCATTGAGCTCTTGTTCAAATGTGTTCATGGTGATCTAAATTCAACAGCAAGTCAATCTTTATTGCAACTTTATAGAAGTTAATTAACAATATGTCTCAAATAAAAGTTCAACAAGCAAATAAATTGCAACCCTTTATTTTATTTTATTTTATTTTATTTTCCTCTATGATAGTTGTTCTGGATTCGAATATAAACCCCAAAACATCTTTCTAAGTTTGATTTGAGAAAATGTAAAGTTGAAACGAACGTCAAGATAAAGATGTAATGAAATACATATGATAAGGGGTATAAATATATAATGAGGATTTCAAATTTTTATATTTAAAAATTGATGCAAATAACAACTAACTTAAATATATGTATGTAAGTAAATAGCAATATATATAGTATAAATATCATTTTGGAGCAAACGTTAAGATACACTGAAATTATTTATCTAAATATTTTTTTAATTATTACAGATAAAGACTAGAAATCCTGTATAATTTTGTTATATTATTAATGATTTAGAACAGCTAAGAGGAGTTGGATTTAAATAATATTTTTGTTATATTATCCAAATACCTTCATCCTTGTCCACTAAATTTAAATAATATTTCAATACAAGATGGATAAGTATAGCCTTTACTTCCCCCCCCCCCCCCCCCCCCAAAAAAAAAAAGTATAGCCTTTACTTGATTTTTTTTAAAAAGTAAATCTGTCAGAATTTAAAAAAAGAAAAGAAAATACCGTCCGAAAAAAATTGAAAAAGTGTGTCTACGCTACTGGTAGTAGCGTTTTTTGGATTTTCGCTACTGTAGATTGCGAAAAACGAAAATCGCTACCTACAGTAGCGAAAATCCAAAATCGCTACTACAGGTACCGAAAATATATTTTCGCTACCTCCAGTAGCGATTTTGGACAATTATTTGTGACTGTCACCAATTATTTGCATTTTACTGTGCAAATAATTTAAAATATTAACTGTATGAATCTATATATTCATCTTCGTCTTCTGAAGCCTTGCCTTTCTTCATCCTTCCTGCGCAGCATTTCTTCATCATCAGTCTGCATCTCCTCTTCCTAATCTCCTAAGGTATGTAATTTGTATGTAATTTTTAATTACAATATTGTTTAAATTGTTTGCAGTTAAATTTTTATAAATATTAGATTATCTGAAAAATAAGCACATCTAATATGGAATGTTATAATATTAATTATTTAGGATCAAACATGACAGAGATCGGTATCATTTCCTTGTATGACGGTGAAATATTGTCTCAGAATGGTAATAAGGTCTATGTGGGTGGTACTTCCAGCATTACTACAGCTACCTTGAATATTTCTCTTTATAGACTAAAGGAAATTATATGTATCGAGTGCGGTTGGCATGACGTTGACGCTAGGTCCATAAGCATATCCTATAAATTTACAGATACTGATGGATTTTGCAAGTTTGTACGGATTCGATCGCAAAGTGCATTGTCTATTGCTTTACAGTTAAGCGTGGCTAGTCAATTTATTGTGTTTAGCTTAACTAGAGAAGGTAACTTGATGTCAAACACATATGATGGTGGTGAGACAGAGAATGTTTTGCATGGTCATACCCATGATCTCTCCGATGACGAGGTCGACGTTGATGCACTCTCAGATGACTCAATAAATGAATAAGATATGTATATGGAGCATTTTACGGGTCACATTAATGAAGAAAATGAAGAGGTGTTTGAGTTTGGCGAGGGTGACGAGGGTGGAAGTAGCTCCCATGGTGGAAGTAACTCCTATGGTGGAAGTAGCTCCCACACCCTTCAAATGATGCAACCCACTGTTGGAAATTGGATTGATAGTAACTGGATTGATGACTTTCAATTAACAGATGAGTTGTATATGGACGTTGATGAACCGTCAACTGAAGGTTTCCTAAACAGAAACATGAATTTTAGCAGTAAGGACGAGTTATCTGCGGTTGTGAGAAGATGACATATTTCTAATTCTAAGATTTGCATTGTTGAGACATCGACCCCAAAATCAATTGTCTTCAAGTGTAAAGTTGATCCCATAAATTGTTCATGGTCATTAAGAGGAAGTCTTTTTCAGCATACTAGATTGTGGAGAATATCCAAATTGCGAACTCCACATACATGCACGAATGAAGTCCTCATTGAACGACACCAAAACATCGATTCCAAGATGATAGCGTCTTTAATAAGAAGTTCTGTTTTAGCTGACACTGGATTGAAAATTTCAGTAATCCAGTCGATGGTGGAGAATGAGTTTGGTTCGAAAATTGGATATCTGAAGGCGTGGTACTCCAAACAAGTAGTGTTGGAGTCTTTATACGGAACACACGAAGAAGCCTTTGTAAACCTCCCACGACTACTGTCAGCCATGTCCGTATACATCCCTGGGACAGTCTATGATTTTTTGCTCAAAAGAGTAAATGTTCAAACTCAAGTAGCCACATTTGGTATGATGTTTTGGTCATTCGGTCCAGCTATTGAAGGATTTGTTCATTGTCGACCACTTATAATTATTGATGCGACACATTTGTATGGAAAATATAATGGAAAAGTTTTCGTAGCCGTATCATATGATTCTAACAACGGCATCTATCCTTTGACATTTGGTATTGCAGACGTAGAGACAAATGAGAGTTGGAACTGGTTTTTGCAGCATCTCAAGGATAACGTGACGAAGGATAGAGTTGTCTGTCTAATGTCGGATCGACACAGAGCAATAATTAACGCGGTCGAGAATGTATACGCTCAACATGGTCGTGGAACACATCGCTTTTGCGCGCGTCATCTAGCGAGTAATTTCAACCACACCTTCAAAAGCGTACTTCTGAAAAATCAGTTGTATATAATGGCAAGTACCCCTGATTAACTCTGCAAGATGGAAAGTACCGTGATTGGATTTCGAACATCCCCCTTGAGAGATGGGCCCTGGCGTACGATGGAGGCGCTCGATATGGAAACATGACTACGAATTTGGTCGAAGTGTTTAACGGAGTGCTGAAAGGGGCAAGGGCATTACCGTTGACTGAATTAGTGAAACTCACTTACTGGAGGTCAAACAGATACTTTTTCACTCGTCGCCAACAAGCAATGGAGGCAATTGCGGAGTCTCAGGTATGGTCAGACATCGTCCAAAAAACCATTACTAGGGCACAAAAACAACTTGGGATGATGCAAGTGGCTCAATTTTCGCAAGTACACGATGTATTCCAAGTGCGTGATATTGGTAGATTTGTCCAAGGTGTCGGTTGGACTACTACAGGAAATTATACAGTCAACCTAGTTGAAAACAAATGTGAATGTGGATTATGGCAAATATATCATCACCCTTGTGCACATGGAATGGCAGCACTGACCAAGGCGGGGATGCAATGGGCTCCTTACGTGGATCGGCTATATTCGAATCAAGCACGTCTGACTGCATACACTCCATGTTTTCAACCAATCCTGGATGAATATTGTTGGCCTCAGTTTAATTTACCACAATACACTCACGATCCAAATAGGTGGAGGACCAAGCGTGGTAGAAGAAAAAGCAGTCGTATTCATAACGAAATGGACGCGAGGCAAGGATTGCCCAGGAGAAACAACTGCAGTAAGTGCGGTGGAAGTGGTCATAATAGGAAGACATGTAAAAATGTATAATAATTGTTGTTTTGTATTATAATATTTTGCATAATAAGTGTTGTTTTGCATAATAATTGTTGGGTTTTGTAATATTTTACATAAAAAATGTGACTGTCAAAATGAGATGAAACTTGTGTCATTAGTCTTCTTATATACGTATGTACGTCCATTAAAATTTTAGGAAATAAAATAAAATAGTTGAAAATTTAGTCACCTTCTGGGGGACACCTTTTAGGGGGTAAATGAGGGTTCTCTAAGAGATGTCATTTTTTGAACATTCTCAAAAAAAATCCACAAAATAAAACAAGTTTCTAAATAGCAACAAAGAGTAATGCAATTAACAACAATATAAACTAATTCTAAACTAAATACAATAGATAATTTACGACCAACGAAAACGTTCGATAACGAGCAAATCATCCTACAAAATACAAACTAAAAACTCCAAACTACTTTGAATCATCATCCTCATCATCTTCTTTGGTTGAGGTGGGTTGTCCATGACGAACGACATGTCTCGAGATAAGTCTCTCCAAGCAGTTTGAAATTTTTCTTTGTGAACTTCAGTGTACCTTTAGCAGCTTTACGTGCCATTAGAATTCCTCTAGCCATAATACCCATCTGCACTCCATGTTTAGAGAAAACAATTGTATAATATTAGTATGTAATGAATTAAAGTTACATATCAATCACCATAATTACCCTTACCACTGTCTCTACTTGGCCCCCGTGCGGAATATATGGGGCCGATGGGTGACCTCGTGAAGAACTACCTGTCTCGATTGTTGGACCCGTAATGAAACGTCGCGTTATTGTACGATACCACCTCATATACTGCGCCCAATCTATGAAAGGTCGACGTTCCTGTATAACATAATCAGACCGGTTGATCCACATAGCAATCAAATCTTGGTGTGTTATTGACCAACGATGCTGTCCCGACGTCCCTCTACAGACCAACTTATGCAGTCTCATGTGCTCTTGTATCTCATTGTGGGCCATCTCCGGGATGTGTTGGTGCAATCCAAATTGTCGCATGACTCTATCTGGACGATGCCACTCAACCACATTAAAATGGATTAGTGGAACCCTCGCTCAGAATAGCTCGGCGTGCTCACGACATACATGTGGTGCACTAGCTAACCTAAAGGCGGGATATGGCATCCACGTCACCTAATATTTAAGATTTTGTCATCATATTAAGTAAGGTTACAAAATGGTGAAAATTAACCAATATGTGTCAAATAAAAGTACACAAACCTGGTCATGGGATTGAGACTCCAGGTCATCCCTATAGTACACCAAATTTGCAGTTCTAACTTGGTGACTGAACGACCTCTTTAGGAATGCCCACCTATTAAGCAAAATCACAAAAAATCAATAAATTTACATTACAAAATTCTGCAGTAATAGACATTTTTTACGTAGTCCAACAAACCAATAAATTTACAAAAATCACATGTATCCTAATGGATGTATCTCTCCAGCAGGCACTTCACCTTGAATCACAAGGCGACCAATATGGAGGTGCTCCCACGACCATAACTGTAGTAGAAAACCTCATTATGAAATTTTTAATAACCAATATTAATGATATGATAAGACTTTCATATAGTTTACCTGCACAAGGATGACACAACCATGGAATGTTGCACAGTTTAGCTCAGATGCCTCACACAGTCCACGGTACGTTGCAGCCAACACAACTGACCCCCAACTGTACTGTGCTGCTCTTTCTAAATCTCGAAGTAGGGGTAAGTACATCAACGACACACTATCTTTCTTTGTCGTTGTAAATAGAACACCGACGATTACAATCAACATAAATGTTCTCGCTTGTTGTTCGGCCGTGAGATTAGGTTGAACTAAATGTTGTCGTAAAGTAGTAATTTTCAGAAAATCTTTACGACCTTGTACATTCAGTCCCAACAACTCCAGACACGCACCGACCATGTCTTCCTCAGGTACATGGTCATCAGTTACTTCATCTCCGTGTACTCGTAGTCCCAATAGCACGGAAACATCCTGAAGTATGATCGTCATCTCCCCATGTCTGAGATGGAACGTATGTGTCTCGGGTCTCCAATGCTCGCACAATGCGGTCAACAATTTATGATCCAGCTTGGGATGTGACAGAATAACTACATTCCATAATCCAACCGCTTGGACAATAGCTTTAGCCTCTTCTGATAATAGATTGTCCGGTCGAGCGGGGTCATCAATCGGACTGAAAAAAGGAAAGAGTCGCCACCGATTATTTAAATGCTAATCGGAATCCTAAAAGTTGCCTAGGGTACATGTCGTTAACATCCTAGGGCTTGGAAAGGTCTACGTCCAGAGAATTGAGTTTGGGGGTTTGATTACGTCGTAAGGGCTTACGAGCCCATAATCCGCACTTTCGGTACTTTAGTTTGCTTTTGAATTTATATTTTTTTCAACTTGCCCGATTTACCTAAATTGTCTAATTTGATCATGCTTGGCTAAAGAGATTACATGTATTTTTTTTAATTAACAATATACAAGCATTTTTTTTTTCAAATTTTGAGTTAATTTAAAATAAATAAACAGGAGAGAATAAACTTAATTGTGCTAAAAAAAGAGTGGTTTAACTTTGGAGTCATTTTAAGACTTGTCAAACGTATACGAATGATTTTGAAAATACGAAGCATATTGGACTAATTTGTGACACCTTGAGAAGTAATGAGATGTCCAGAAAAGTTTAGGGACCAAGATGCAATTATTTAAAATTTCGAGCTGATTTAGAAAAATCTTTTAAAAATTTAAACAATGACCCAAAATTTTTATGGTTTGGTTTATAACACTCGGTAAAGTCCCAAAATGACCCGAGAGTCCAAGGACCGAGTTGTAACCTTCATCAAAGTTTGGGAATGACCTAATTCATTTTCGAAAATATTATTGTTTTGACTGAAACAACCCCATAACGTTCACAAATGTCTAAAATGACCCCAAAGTTATATCGAACTTAAAACCGAGTACGATTCTTATACGAAATACAACTATTAACACATAATGTCGATGAAACAAACTTTATTCACATTAAGACATACAAATATCAAGCACAAGAGGAGATATACCTAAGTTATTCGAAGTTTAGATACCTCACGAGGAACCGAGACCGATATTCGCCGATTTTTCTTCACTCAATTTCTATCTATTTTTTTTCACTCACTATCACTCAAATCCTCACTTTGAATCTTTTTCTCTTTTCTTTTCCTTTTTTTTTTTTTTTTTCTTTCCATTTCTTCAATGTCGTAGCTTACAGCAAGCTTGTTCAAAACTCTCTTTTGCTTTCTTCCTCTCTCTTTTCAACGGTAGCTCTCCCTTTCTTTTGTAGAGTTTTCTCCTCCAAATAGATGATAAACATGGACAATACATGGTGAGATGACAAAGGTGATAGCAATTGGGCAAAGGTGATTGACAATTGGGAGGTAATTTACAATTAAGAGGAGTTTTGATGATAATTGGAGATAATTTGGCAAAGGATGAGCAAAGGTGATCAAGTGATCAAATGGTGATGACAATTTGAAGGACTTTTTGTGCCAATTGGGAGTGATTTGTGGCATGGTGGGAATTTGAACGAAAATGGATGTCATGGTGGGTGTTTGGCCAAAAATGGGTGTCATGGGTTTAGGGGTTTAGGGTTTATGGTTTGGGGTTTAAGGTTTGTGGTTTAAGGTTTGGGGTTTAAGGCTTAGGGTTTAGGGTTTATGATTTAAGGTTTAGGGTTTAAGGTTTAGAGTTTAGGGTTTGGGATTTTAGGGTTTGAGATTTAAGATTAAGGTTTAGGGTTTGGGGTTTAAGATTTAGGGTTTAGGATTTAAGATTTAGGGTTTAAGGTTTAGGGTTTGAGGTTTAAGGTTAAGGTTTAGTGTTTGGGGTTTGGGGTTTAAGGTTTAAGTTTTTTTTGGGGGGGTTGGGGTTTATTTTATTTTATTGCTCTTTTCTTCATCTCGATTTTTCTCGGCTCGGATCCTCGCGTACAATATTTTGATCCTGAGCCAAAATCAGGTGTTTACACTTTATCCTAAACAAATCCTTGATTTTCCGTCTAAAAAAATATAGGGTAAACTACATCAACAGTCACTTATGTTGGCACTATGAGACTAAATGACCACTTATGTTTTTTTGTGTAGCTAAGCAATCATGTATGTTTAAAAATATAACTTTTTGGTTAATCGTGTTATATGCAGTCACATATGTATTTCTGGATTCGATTTGCGCAAATCTGAGTTCGAAATCAGATTTCGGTCATGAAGAACCATGAAGAACAAAAGATAAAAGGGAATGGTAAAATCTGAGTTCGAATCGAACCCAGAAACGCAAATCTGGGTTCAAATCGAATCCAAAAATACAAATTTGGGTTCAAACTAAACTCAAATATGCAATTCTGGGTTCGATTTGAACTCAATTATGCATTTTTGGATTTGTTTCGAACTCAGAATCGTAGATTTGGTTCGATTCGAAATCAGATTTGCAAAAATCTGAGTTCGAATCCAGATTTCGAGCTTGAATCAAGAAAGAAGAGATTGAAGATCAATAACAATAAAATAGTATTTTAGTCATTTTTTTTGCATATATATTTTTTTGATTGTTCAGTCACATTTTGAAAAATAAGTAACTGTTCAACACAAATTTTTATTATTTAATCACATGTGTCAATATAAGTAATTGATGAAGTAATTTACCCAAAATCAAATATAAGGTCTTAGAAAATTGTATGGAACTCACATTTTTAATTAGTCTTAGAAATACTGCAAAAATAATTACGTAATGTTAATTGTTGAGTGTCTTTTTTCTTCCTAGAACTTTATGGAAGGTCAAAACTTTCCTATTTAAATTCAAATTTTATAACGTCCACATATATATTACATTACCATACTCTATCAATAGAAATAAATGTACTTATATATAAATATGTGGAAGTGCAAATAATTTTGTCACTTTCATATGCTTACAGTCATTTGTTACGATAATAATCTTCCACTATTGTGCTACTTGAATAATAGAGTGCAGCAATTTCATCACTTTCAAATTTTTATATCTTGATGTAACCTTTTTTGAGCGATGATGTAAACGTAATATAACATTAGATAAAGTCATATGTCTGATGTATGTGAATAATTTAAACTTGTATGTTAAATTACACGTATAATTATATGTTGTTATTGATATATTTTGTAAATAATTTCAGTGTAATTTTGAAGGGACGAAAATGAGTCTACAGTGGACCAGGCGCATGCACCGTAATCAGAATCGGAGGAGCAGAGATTTTGGTGTTATTTCCTTTAACCATCTCCATTCTCTCTCGATCGACGAGGAGAAGACAACCTGCTCGCCACGCATCCCAATTTTGTAACAATTTCAACCATTCCTCTGGAAATGCAAAACTCTACACTTCCTTGCCCCTCATAGAGAAGATAAGGAGCACAATAATCCGAGCGTCACCTTTTTCATCGAGATCCTCCTTCACTGTTCCCTATCGATTGCATTCGATCAACAACAATGAGTACGTCCCCTCTCAAATCTTGATTTCACAATTATATGACCGTTCACTCGTACATATTACTAGCAGTGCCTTCGCGGGGTTGATGATTTATTGCAGCTGCAATAGTTTCTCTAGTTTTGATTTTCTCTGTCGTCCCTTTCAGCTTATTTAGGCTTTTTTTTTGTCGTATCATCCGTACAAATGGGTTGATTTAGTTATTGCGTCTGCATGGTGAGGTTCACGTTAATTCCAATTTGATCTCAAGCGCTAGGGTGCTTTCACTGAACAGTCTAATCTCTTCTTGATACGTTATTGCCGTTTCCTGTACAGTACGCCGAGGACAACCTTATTAATGTTGGAATTCGATGTGATGAAATACGAAAAATTGCATTTCCGAAGTTTGTATTTCTAAAAGTACTTCAGAACAGGAAAATCCAAATAATCTGCGGGGATTCCTAATGAAACAATTTCATTCGCAAAAGACTGCATTTTTTTTTGGTTCGCTTTGGTTTTCTGTACGATTCGTTCTTTCTAATTTTGTGATTCCTCAGGTGAAGGAAGGGAATGCTGTTCCACTCAGCTTATTGATGGAGATGGAGGGTTCAATACTCCTGGACTGGAACAGTTAATTAAGGAAGTGAAATTAGCAGATTGCGGACTCTCATATGCTGTTGTATCCATCATGGGACCACAAAGTAGTGGTATGTCTATTTTTATATATAAAAAAATCCCTGGATCAGGTACAGGTAAGCTATTTTATTGACGAGTATCTCGTTGCAGCAATTAAAACTGAATGTGCTACCATTCAGTGTTGGATTAGCATAATGAATTATTTCCCTCACGTATACATCAGACTGCTCACACGAAAAAACATGATTAAGTGCTAGTTCTTCCAAGGAAACTATTTTTTACTTTTGTTTTTTCAATTTTTTTTTCTGCATTTCCTGCCATAGAATCATTCTTTATATTGCATCAATTTCAAGGTGGAACAAGATTCATTGTTTTGGTTGGTGTATCCACAGGAAAGAGCACATTGTTAAACCATTTGTTCCGCACCAATTTTAGGGAGATGGATGCTTTTAAAGGAAGGCAAGTAAATAGCTGATCTTACATTTATTAAGCTCATGTTTTTAGTATTAGAAATGACAATCTCAGTCTTCCATTTCAGGTCTCAAACTACTAAAGGTATTTGGTTGGCGAGATGTGCTGGCATTGAGCCGTGCACACTTGTAATGGACTTGGAGGGTACAGATGGAAGAGAACGTGGAGAGGTTTCTTTCTTTGCTTTTCTCTTAGAAAGAATAAATGGTATGTTTGTGATATAAGTTATTGCGCAGAATGTGCTGTAAATCGACGTTTTAATTTTACCTGGACATTACTTTTCTTTCTTTACTAGGAATATATGCTTCATGAAGTTTAAAGTTGACAATCAGTATCTACTTTCAATGATTGATTTTGGCCTAATTTCAGGATGATACCGCATTTGAAAAACAAAGTGCTCTCTTTGCTCTCGCAGTTTCGGATATAGTGCTAGTAAACATGTAAGTACTTGGCAGCATCAGTACTCCTAATATAGTATTTCCATGCAGTTTAGGTCTTCTTAAACATTTTCCATTTATGCAGGTGGTGTCATGATATCGGTCGCGAGCAAGCTGCAAATAAGCCTCTTTTGAAGACAGTTTTCCAGGTACCAATCTATTTGCCGAAAGAGAAAGGCCTTTTTCGTAAAGATTAGTAGAAATGTCATAATCACAATCATTGAATTTGATCACAGGTCATGATGCGTCTGTTCAGTCCCCGAAAAACAACCTTGATGTTTGTCATTCGTGATAAAACAAGGGTACATTCTATATCTTGCTAAGCTGCAGCTTAATAGCTTTCAAAGTTATAGTATAATTGTCTCACAACATTCTGAATTTATGTCCTTTCATTTTACATTCGAGTTTTGTAACTTTTCATCCTTACTGTATCCAGACCCCATTGGAAAATTTGGAGCCTGTACTGAGAGAAGATGTCCAGAAGGTCTAGGATTTGGTTCTCTTCTTACGTATCAACTTCAACACCTATCGTTTTTGTTTTAACTTTTTTATTTTCTTAAATAAAAACAGATATGGGACTCTGTTCCTAAGCCGGATGCACATAAGGAGACTGCTCTTAGTGAATTTTTTAATGTAATAATGCTGTCTCAGAGTTTTTCCTTACTTTTTCTTCTCTTAGAAGGTGAAGGTGGTGTACAAAATTAATGGTCGTCTATTAACTTATGACCAGATTGAAGTTGTTGCTCTATCCAGTTATGAAGAGAAAGAAGAACAGTTCAGAGAGCAGGTAATTTTCTGCTGGTCTAAACCATATAAAATTTTTACTTCTAACACTGTTTAGAGATCATAGCTGAACTTCCCATGTTAAAATTGAAAGGAACAAAAAAAAAATCTGTTAAAGTCAATTATTTTTCTAAGCTGTTCATTTCTTAAAAGTAATTGAGACCTTGTTTCATAATTTGCTTATAATTTCCTAGTTATTTGTCTCTACATCAGTTCATGCTGCATTTATAATTATAAAATTCAAGTACTCCACTTTATGGTTGCCATGCATGATTCCAGAAGAATTTATTAAGGTTTTTGAGCTGTATGATAAATACTAAAATTTTAGATGATCAAATCATATAGATTTGTAGTTTCTATCCTTGATTATTTAATCTTGTTCCATGTATTAGGTGTCAAGCTTGAGACAGCGCTTCTTTAATTCGATTGGACCTGGAGGACTTGCTGGAGATAGACGGGGTGTGGTTCCTGCATCAGGTTTCTCTTTTAGTGCTCAGCAAATATGGAAAGTCATCAAGGAGAACAAGGATCTTGACTTGCCTGCCCACAAGGTAAACTGAAAAATTGTTACTTGAGGATCTCGCGTTTAATGCAGATAGGGATCTGCTAAATGTTTTACATGGTTATAAATTTCAAGGTTATGGTGGCCACTGTACGATGTGAAGAGATTGCCAGTGAAGTGTTCTCTAATTTTACGGCTAATGAGGTAAGCTTCATTCTTATCTATGCTTTTGTTCTTATAACTTACATGTTATGTGCTTTTGGTGCCATTGCCAACCAATTGTTTGTCTTCGACGCTCTAAATTTTCAGGAATGGCGTGCTCTTGATGAGGCTGTGCAATCAGGACCAGTGTCTGGGTTCGGGAAGAAGCTTACATCCATCATTGGAGTCTGTTTATCAGGGTAATGTAGTTCTCTGATTAATATCTGTTCAGGCTTTGGCAATAATTGACCACACATTTACTCCTTAGTTGTTTTATTTGATACGGCCCAACTATGGGTTTCTGTTACTGTTAATGAAAAGTTTAAAGTTAACATGGAGAGAGGTAAGGGAAATTGGCATACTATAGTTTGGTCACAATGTTTTCTACATATATACTGATTTTGCCTAAAATAGGCACTGAACTTGTACTTAACAAGATAAGAAAGTAAAACAAGAGAAAGAAAAATTCAATGGGAAAGAGGATTATGGTGAGTGGTCAGTTTCCTTTGCTCTTCCTTTATACGATGGTTGTTCTGATCATTTGGATTTGGACATAGCAAGGACAGCTTTAGATGCATACACATATCATGAAGTGTTTTGATTACTAATTTAGCTTGTTTATCTGCTGATGCACTTATCGATATATGAATGTCTCAGCATGTTTCATGTTCCTTCTCCTACCTCTCATAACGTGCATGTAGCTTATACCAATATGAAAACTTTTGGTTTACTGTGCAATGTTTCTGGACCTAGATTTTTAAAAGCAAATCGGATTTTGATTATAGCCCTGCTGTTTTTTTCTTCCTTTTTTTAGGTATGAATCAGAAGCAATATATTTTGATGAAGGGGTGAGAACATCGAAACAGAAGCAACTAGAGGATAAGTTGATGCAAGTAAGAATTGTTTGTCTTGCTGAAATGGGATTTTATTCATTCAGGAATAAGATGCATCTTGCTTATCTTGTACATAAGATTATATCTATATATTACCAATCAAATGTATCACTGTGTCCTGTTGAGCGTCTCACTGCCGGCGTAGTTTCAATATTGTTTCTTTACGACATTTCAGCTCGTGCAACCGAATTTCCAAAATGTCCTGGCACATATAAGGTTGGGAACACTAGACAAATTCAAGGAAGCATTTGATAAGGCCTTGAATGCAGGAGAACCATTCTCTTCAGCTGCTCGAAGTTGTTCACAGGCACATATGGCTCTATTTGATGAAGGATGTGCTGGTAATAGATTCACTTTCTTACCCATTTTTTTTAAAGAGAAAACTCCATCATCATAAAATCTTGAAGTGGCATCACTTATATGGTGGAATTAGATTTTATTCCTGCGTTCAATAATATGCTTGCTGTTTATTTTCATTCATCTTTAGATGCTGTTATCGAACAAGCAAATTGGGACACATCTAAGGTTAAAGATAAGCTTCGACGTGAGATTGATGCTCATATCGCTTCAGTCCAGTCTGCAAAGATCTCGGGGCTTACTAAATCATATGAGGTATCGTATCAAGATTGATTGCTTCCTAAATTTTTACTTGCAAATGGCCTACTTTACTGATTATATGTTTGTACATTTCAGGATCAACTAAACACGGCAATATCAGGACCTGTGGAAGCCCTTCTTGATGAAGCTAATAACGAAACATGGCCAGCAATAAAGAAGCTTCTTAATCGTGAAACTGAAAAGGCTCTCTCTGGATTCACAGGTGCACTATCTGGTTTTGACATTGATGAACAAACAAAAGACAGTATGGTCCATGGTTTAGAAGATTTTGCCCAAGGACTAGTTGTAGGGAAAGCAAAGGAGGAGGCTGGAAGGGTCCTCATGCGCATGAAAGACAGGTTTCATATATATTTCGGTTAATATATTCAAAATGTATATAATTTAAGAGCTTTTCTTTAGGCAAGTAGTTCTTGCTTGTATAATAATATCTTTCGCTTGAAAGTCAAGATATGGTGATTTATCCTCTACTGGAACAGGTTTGCAACCCTATTCAACCGTGATTCTGATTCAATGCCAAGGGTTTGGACTGGAAAAGAAGATATTCGAGCAATTACTAAGGCTGCTCGATCTTCTGTAAGTCAAATATTCTTCTAGTTCTTGTTGAGAATTCTTGATTTGAACAGCTACTTGCTTCCTGACGTAAAAAGGGTACCATTGTTATTACACAATAATTATTTTACTTCAATATATATGCTGAAACCAACTCTAATGGTGATTTATGTCATAAATTCAGCATAAATTGCTCTTCAACAGTTTTATTTGTTTTTCTGAAGATTGCTCACTTTTTGTTATGCAGTCAGTGAAATTGTTGTCAGTGATGTCTGCCATCCGTTTAGACGACGAAAAGGATAACATTGAGAAGACTTTATCCGAAGCTCTAGTAGACTTGAAGAAAAATGCCTCAAATGCTGATAAGAGCCTTGTAGTTCTTGACCCACTTGCTTCGAGCACATGGGAAAAGGTATTGCTCGTATATAAGAGTGTCTTACTATGTGAATCACGAAATCATAAGATTTTACTTTGTGAATGTCTTGTCAGGTTCCAGCTTCGAAAACATTGATCACTCCTGTGCAGTGCAAGTCCTTGTGGAGGCAATTTAGGGCAGAGACTGAATATAGTGTCACGCAAGCCATCTCTGCCCAGGCATTCTCTAATCTTTCACTACTTTGGGTTCATTCTAGTAAAGATTGATGGATTAATTACCAAATTGCATACCAAACTTTGGACAAACTGCAAAAGAACATGAATTTTTTTTTAATGTATACCAAGTCAAACTTAACCCAAGTTTGCAGGACATACTTGATACTCCCTTAAATTTGGCAGACTTAAAAAGACAAGAAGACCTCAATTTTTTTTTCAAAAAAATGAAAGAAAAATAACAACCCATCTTTAATTGGTTACTTCAATTCTTTATTCTTGAACTTATGTTACTTCCAATATTTATTATATTTTCATGGTCTTCCCCGTATTTTTAGTTTTCAAAAGTAAGTGTTTTTTTCCCTCTTAAACAAAGTCTGACAAATTTAACAGAGAAGTAACTGAGTATGGTGTTTCCAAATATGTAAAAAAATATAATAATAGTTCAATATGTTTTTTTGCAAATCATCCATCTTTAAATTGGTTACTTCAATTCTTTATTCTTGAACTTATGTTACTTCCAATATTTTCATGGTTTTCCCCGTATTTTTAGTTTTCAAAAGTAAGTGTTTTTTTCCCTCTTAAAGAAAGTCTGACAAATTTAACAGAGAAGTAACTGAGTATGGTGTTTCCAAATATGTAAAAAAAAATATAAAAATAGTTCAATATGTTTTTTTGCAAATCATCCAATATGCGGTATTCAATTTGGCACTTATCCCTAGATTGATTGAGAATGTGCATGATTTACATCGTTGTTTTTTAAAGTATAAACTTTTACTGTCCTTACCTTCAAATAATTTGAAAATATAGGAAGCTAACAAGCGCAGTAACAACTGGTTGCCGCCTCCATGGGCGATTGCTGCCTTACTTATCCTTGGATTCAATGAATTCATGACCGTGCTGAGGTGCAAATTTTATATTCCTATAATCACTGATTGCTGGTAGTTCAGAATATTTACATGATATTTCTTTATGATGGCAGAAACCCTTTATGGTTGGGCTTCATCTTTGTTGGCTATCTCCTCTTCAAAGCCGTCTGGGTTCAGCTCGACATAGCCACTGAATTCCAAAATGGTGCTGTAAGTAACTTTTCCTTCATCACTGTCAAAATGACATTATTAGCCCTACCTAACATCCCTAAGTCCTGCTATATTTGTTATTGCTGTTATGTACAGCTCCCTGGGATCCTATCCATCTCTACCAAAATCCTTCCCATTGTGATCAACTTTGTACGTAAAGTTGCGGAGGAAGGTCAGTTTCCGGCGTCCGATCATCCTATTCGAAACCCTGAACTGAGTGAATCGAGTTCTTCTGATTCATCATCAGGAGTCCTCCCACATGAACATGGAACCGAGGTCTCCAGTTCCTCCAAGAAAGATGAGTAGAATTTCAGACAAATCAATCTCAAACCAAACCATATTATGGATTCATTTTGCTCTTAGTTTTTATTTTCTCTTGGACCACATGATTCATTTTTCAAAGGCGGTGAGCCGGCATCAACGAGGAGAAAGCGTCAGCTGAAAAAGCCGCGCCTTGCTTCTCTTTGTTTTTCGTATCTATCTATCTTGTTTAGGCATTCCTTGTAATGGTGCATATATTGAAGGAACTCGATCAATCATTTTGGTTGTAACCTTGATCGAGCCATTTTGTAACTTTCCTTCCTTTGCTCTTTGTTGAACGCCCCTGGATTGATTTGTTGAGGTGTACACCCATCTCATCTTTTCCTTTATCATAATAAATATGTTGGTTTGGTAGAGACTAATCTAGCATAAGAACAACCACAAAAACAAACAATAACAATACACAAACTTTCATTTCACAAAACATGAAACTTCTTCTTTGTTTCTTCCGTTTGGAGCTGCAGCACTCCTTCCCTTGTTTTTTTTGTCGAGAGCTCTCCATCATTTTTTTCACACATGCTGTCCTCACTTTACTTCTATTCCTCTTCCACACTATTCTCACAAAAACTCACCGTTTTACTTAACAACAACAACAACATATAATAATATAAAAACAAACCAACACATTAATTTAACACTTCCCCTTAATGTGTTCTTGAACTCATAGTAGCTCGCTAAGCTTCTCGAACATTTCCTTTGACAACGACTTAGTAAAGATGTCCGCAACTTGATCTTCGGACTTGAAATACACCATTTCAATCTCTCCTTCTTCGATCTTATCACGAATGAAGTGGTGCTTCACTGCTATGTGTCTTGTCCTGCTGCTATACACAGGATTCTTTGCCATGACAATAACTGATTTGCTATCACAAAATATCAATGTCGCATTGTTTTGCTTCTCGCCAATATCTTCCAAAATTCTCCTCAACCACACGGCTTGAGAACATGCCATAGCCGCTGAAATATATTCCGCTTCCGCAGAGGATTGAGCAATTGATTCTTGTTTCTTTGATTGCAAGGAAAACACACCCAAGCCAAGAGAAAACACATATCCGGTTGTACTCTTCATATCATCTCTACAATCGGCTCAATTACTATCACAAAAAACAATTAATTTCAACTCATCTTCTTTGAAATACTTGATACCATATACCAAGGTCCCTCGAACATAACGGAGAACTCGTTTGGTGGCTCCAAGATGAAAGTGACTCAGACTTTGCATGAACCTCGACAAGATGCTCGAAGCAAACATAATATCCGGTCTGTGGCCATGAGATACATCAAACTACCCACAATACTCCTAAAATATGTGTTATCCACTTTTTTACCTCCATCTTCTTTCCACAACTTCTCATTTGAAACAAGTGGTGTTGCCATTGTTTTGCAACCAAATATATGAAACCTCTTCAACATATTCTCAACATACTTATTTTGACAAACAAACACTCCATCTTCTTGTTGATCAATCTCCAAACCAAGAAAATGATGTAGCAACCCCATATTACTCATCTCATATCTTCTCATCATATTATTCGTAAACTCTCTAATCAACTCATCATCATTGCCCGTGAATATCAAATCATCAACATATATAGCAACAACAAGAATGAAATTACCTTGTTTCTTCACATAAAGAGTGGACTCACTTTTTATTTTGTTGAATTCATGATAAATGAGGTAGTTGTCGATCTGACTATACCACTGTCTTGGTGCTTGTTTCAACCCGTACAATGCCTTGTTTAGCTTGTACACTTTATCTTCTTCTCCTTCTTTCACAAATCCTTCAGGTTGATGAACATATATTTCTTCTTCCAACTCACCATTCAAGAAAGACGACTTCACATCAAGTTGGTATAGCAACCAACCTTTTTGAGATGCAAGTGCAACGAGGACTCGAATCGTATCCTTGCGCGAAACTGGAGCAAACGTTTCATGGTAGTCGACCCTAGCCTGTTGTGAGTACCCTTTAGCAACAAGTCTTGCTTTATTTTTCAAGACGGAATCATCAAGGTTATTCTTCACTTTGTAAATCCACTCCACTCCAACAACTTCTCTATCAACTGGCTTGTCTACAAACTCTCATGTCTTGTTTTTCTCAATCATGTACAACTCTTCTTCCATGGATTTCTTCCACCCTTCTTCTTGTATAGCTTCTTCAAAGCTTTCCGACTCAACAATGCACACATTACATGTCGCATATACATATGAGAATCTTCTAATTCTTTTCGGTGTACTACTCGAATTGGATGAATTAGAACCTGAACCACTGCTCGATGACGATGATGGATCAACTCTAGGTGAATTTGATGGGGGAGTTTTCAACATTGTCTTCGTCACCTCCAAGCTCTTCTTCAGCGACAACAACATGTTTTTGAACTTGTTTTTCTTTCTAATTCCAACTAGTTTCTTCATCAAACAACACATCTTTACTAATGATGATTTTCTCTCTCTGCAAGCTATACAACCGATAGCCCTTTGATGTTGAGTCATAACCCATGAAGATACATTTCTCACTTGTATCATCGAGCTTTGTCATTTTCTATTTCGGAACTTGAGCATAGCAAATACACCCAAAAATTCTCAAGTGTTTCACTAACAGATTCTTTTTACACCAAGCCTCAATTAGGGTCTTGTTCTGAACTGCCTTGTAGGACATCTATTCAACAAATAGACTGTCGTGTAGATTGCTTCAACTCAAAATGAATTAGGCAACCATTTCTCCTTGATCATTGTTTTGCTCATCTCCACGATTGTTTGATTCTTTCTTTCGGACACTCCATTTTGTTGCGGAGAGTAACCAACCGTGAGTTGTCTTTCTATACCTTCGTCAACACAAAACTTATCAAATTATCGGGAGTTGTATTCCTTTCCTCGATCACTTCTCAACACTTTTATGTACTAACCAATTTTCTTCTCAACAAATGTTTTGAATATTCTAAACACGCCAAATACTTCCGTTTTTTGTCTCAAGAAGTAAACCCATGTCATTCTTGTATAATCATCAATGAACAATACAAAGTATCGGTTACCTCCTTGAGATGGAGTTCTTACTGACCCACACACATCGGTATGAATGAGCTCTAGTGGTCGTTTCTTCCTCCATGCTCCTCTTTTCGGAAAAGCTTCTCGGTGGTGCTTCCCCATGGCACACCCTTCACATACACCACCCTTCTCTTCAATTCTCGACAATCTATACACCATATTCTTCCCTCTCAATAACTTCATCCCATTAAAATACAAGTGTTCAAGCCTTTTGTGCCAAAACCATGACTCGTCACTAACACGTGCCTTCAAAGTAACATCTCCCCTATAATTAAAACTCAATGGAAAACTTCTACTTCTCGTCATCTTTATCTTGGTTATCAGCTGGTTATTTCCATTATTTTTAACATAAATGGTGCACCCATCATTTTCAAAATATACACAATATCCTTTCTCCAAAAGTTGACCAACACTCAATAAATTTTGATCTAGGCCGGGGACAAGCAACACATCATTAATGAACTTCATTCCCCCCATTATTTGGAAAGGAACCGTACCTTTTCCGACAATTTCTACAATCACACCATTCCTCATCTTCACTTTTGCATTCACCTTCTCTTCTATCTTCGTGAAGATGCTTTTATCACTAGTCATGTGATTGCTACAACCACTATCAAGTAACCACACTTCAACTTTCTTTTCGGTTGCAACTTGACAACCGACATAAAACACTCCATAGTCATGATTATTTCCCTTCTCTTCGGAGACATTCGCTGGTTCATTCTTAAACCTACAATCTTTTTGAACATGCCCAAACTTCTTGCAATTAAAACATTGCGGCTTCACCATGAACCAACAATCTTTCTCAAGATGTCTACGCCGTTTGCAAATATGACACGTTTTTCCCGAATTTTCCGCATTATAACTTCTATCAAAATTTCCTCTCCCTCGACCTCTTTGGCCTCTTCCTCTACTAAATCTTCCACCTCTCGAAGAATCACCTCCGCGGTGCTCTTGAAATGATTGCTCTCTTGACTTATTGCCCAAGTTGAGATTTGATTGTAAAACACTCTCTATTTATTTTTCGGAGTGTCTTAACACCCTTTGCTCATGTGATTGCAAGGATGCCATTAACTCGCGAACGGTTAATGTTGTCAAGTCTTTCGTTTCGTCAACAACCGACACGATCGTATCATATTTCTCGGTCAATCTAATCAAAATTTTCTCAACAAGCCTTTTGTCTTTTACTTCTTCTCCATACAAACTCATTTGACTAGCAAATTCGGTAACCCGCGTGAAATAATCCTTCAAGTTTTCAGCTTCCTTCATTTTCATATTTTCTAATTCGGCTCGCAAAGTTTGAAGTTTGATGGCTCATACTTTTAGACTCCCTTGAAACTCTTCTTGCAAAACAATCCAAGCTTCATTTGCCATATTACACCTCATGATTCTCGGAAACAATTTCTTCGTCATAGCTTGTTGAATAAACGCTAGAGCTTTAACATCTCTCTTTTGAGTATATTTCAACTCCTTTTTTTCAATCTCACTCAATGTAGCTATAGAATCAGACTCCTCAAATCCAAAGTCAACTATATCCCACAAATCTTGAGACCTAAATATAGTCTTCGCCTTTAAACTCCAATAGTCATAGTTTTCACCATTAAATATAGAAATTGAGAGTTGAGATACACCTTGTTCACCTGACCCATCCATAGACGATTCGTTTTCCTCGTTGATTGCTTTGATTTTGCTCGGTCGTCCGCTTTTCGTCGGAACCCTAGCTCACCCAATCTACTCAATCCACCAAGCTCTGATACCAATTTGTTAGTTTGGGAGAGGCTAATCTAGCATAAGAACAACCACAAGAACAAACAAGAACAATACACAAACTTTCAATTCACAAAACATGGAACTTCTTCTTTGTTTCTTCCATTTGGAGCTGCATACTCCTTCCCCTGTTTTTGTGTCGAGAGCCCTTAGTCATTTTTTTCACACATGCTGTCCTCACTTTACTTCTATTCCTCTTCCACACTATTCTCACCAAAACTCACCGTTTTACTTAACAACAACAACATATAATAATATAAAAACAAACCAACACATTAATTTAACAAAATACTGTTGGTATGGTAGTACTTAATAGATGTTGATGATCCATGCATGTAAAATGTCACAGTATGTATTTATCTCCGGCAGTTGAGTTGAGTATGTGAGATTGGATTTGATCCCACCGCCAGTCATCCTATCAAAACCCTATACTATTTTTTTTATGTAGTACATTTTGTACATAGTCGATGTAGAAAAACAGTACAGGGACCGAGTCATACTGGGTCGATGGAGAGTTATATTAGGATGAGTGGGCAGTTGGCCCTCAACATTTAATATTGGGTAAGTTTATACTTTAAAAAATATAATTAATTTTAATTTAGTATAACACTACAAGAAAGTTGTTCTATAGCAACGACATTAAATGGTTGCTAAGTGGCCATATGTCGCCTCTAATGCCTCGAGTCGATGCTAAGACTCGTGCCCGTAGGCCCTGATTCTAAAAGCTTAAGTAATGAAAATATGCTGCCACTAAAGGTTTGCCGCTGCTGGAATGAACAGTTTCTTTAGCCTTTAACATCGACTTACCACACATGTTATTCATGCGTAATTGCCATCGACATATAGGTGATGTTGAAGTTAACCTTCAACTACAACATATACTAGTGGCTAATTAGACCAATCTGTAACACTCATTTTCATTGTTTTTAGTTTGTTCTTGTTACTACGGTCTTAGTTGCATTAACTGTTAATTAACAACGAATTTAATCCGTTGGTGATTACGGTAAAATAGCGACAACTAATAATTAATGCTAGTTGCTCGTATTACCATCTACCGTAACTGGTCGATGCATGCCACACGCGTGAATAAAATTCACTGTTTGTTTTGAATTGTTGGTGTTGTGTATATTTAGTGGTACCAATTGCCGTTGCTAAAACATGTCAACTGCGTTTGCAAAGTTTGTTACATATAGTGATTACCGACATCCGTGTTAATGAACTGAATTGGACTGCTTCAATGAGATTCATCTTGCGTAGGTAACCATCCTCACTCATTTTCAGACTAAATCCACACAACATCAAGCAAAACTTAGATATATAAAACTAATGTTGCAGTCCAATACATCACATCCAAAGCACAAAATGTAAGACATTACATCTACGAAAGTATTAGGCAACACATATAAGTTCGATTACACACCACATATATGATGACAAATAGATTTTCCCGGTCTTCCACAAAATGGAGTTCCCTACTTCGGACACCCAATTATCATTCATTTGGATCTGCGAACACCCAATAATGAAGTATATAAAGAACAAGGCAATGCAATACCATCTCATGTTATGTCATTACAATAAAGATTGGTTTTGTGCGTTCGTACCTTGAGTTTCGAAGTCGTCGGGAAATCCATAAGTGGCGCGCATGGACCTTCTCATGTCATCCACATCCCTTTGAAAAGCGATCATGTTTTTCTTAAGATCCTCGAGGTTCGTTGCAAGTTGGGCAATTTCTGCTCTTGGCTTGGCCACTTCTTCCCGAGCTGTCTTCAACTGCTCCGACTCCATCGTGCGCACAATTTTAGATACCCGAGATCGACAACACTCCGGCTTATGAACCTATTCATAGAGTACGTCCTTGTTAACCAGTTGATCCTCCTTCGCTTCTAACTCAGCAACTCTCTGCTCAACTTCTTCCTACAATTACATAAATACCACAAGTGATTCAGTCTCAATGGTGGGTAACCTGTTTGAAAGCATGCGTATCGCTAAAGGATTTGTGCTTACCATGATTGATTTTGTTTGGGATCCAGAGGAAGACCTTTCTTGTCCAAGTATAACTTACGAAACATGTGGTACTCACCAGGATGTTTCCCATTGTTCTTGAGAATCTGTAAAACATAAAAAACATAACGTGATTAGTTAGGCAGACACATTTGGAAAGTTTACTTACTAGCTATTTTGATTACATATTCTTGCTCTCTCTTAGCAAAACTGCATGTCCCTGCAGTGTGCCTAATCACCTGGTGAGCTTTGTTCGCTTTGTTTCCCTCGCTCTTCAACTTTAAACATGAGGTGACAAATGCAGTTATATCAGACTGATCCATTCAGATGATAAGTACGATGATTAAAGAATAAAAAAAAATATGCGTAAGTGCACACAACTTGAACTCCTCCGAACTGAACCAATTGACAAACCAAACCAGTCTTCTTTAACCACGTCTGGTGGGCAGTTCTGTATCCTTTCTTAATTGGTAATGTACTTATCAAAGTACATTCTCCTCATATTTGCCCTGTAGTTTTAGTATTTATCCCTAAGGGTACATATGATAAGCTGCTTCACGTTATCATCCTCCCGCACAACATACGTTTCCTGCTAATCAACATATGTATTTCAGGAAATCAAATGGTAAAGAACAGTAAACATAATGTAGGTATATCTGCATTATGTCAATGCAGATATCTAACATTATAATGACGAACGGTTATGTATACTTACTGCAACCACCAAGAGCATTTTCGCCTCGTAGTCAATTAGTTCCTTGGGAAAATCTTTCCTGTATTTCACCGTCAGTGGTGTATTCGTTCATTTACGAACAATGACACCACACCATGAAGCAAAAACTGAGGCATTCTTCGAGCACACATTTCCTTGAGCATTAAACTGTAGTTCTTCCTTTTCGTTAATCCCATTTCTAGACATCCTTATACACCTTGTACGTCCTCTGCGTGTCTTCTCAGTTGGCGGCCTTACCGGTTCCTCTATATAATTAATAAACAGACGTTGATTAACTTAAGGAAAGAACTTACTTACCTAATACTTGATGAAGTTTAAGATCAGATACCAGTCTCTTGGATCGGTTCTTCGATCAACGGTTCTTCACTCAGATTCTCCTCTTCAGTTTCTTCTACAAGTGTTTCCAACCTCGGAGGTACTGAAGTATTCTCCACACGAGTCTCTCCTTCTGTATAAGCAGAAGTCCCTGTCAAGGTAAAATGAATCAAGCCATTTTTTTGAGACATGTCTATGACCATGCGAAAACCAAATTGAATAACATCTTGTTGGGCAATGGTTACATGGACTATGAACGAAGTATAAACAATGGGAAACAATTCTTACTTGTGATTGCCCGGTAAAGCTTACGTGGAGATCTTCTTGGGGACGCATCTATGGCGTCGGTCCTCCCGGGCCCCATTCTACGAGTTCCAACCATATTGACAGCAACTGCAAACCACATGCTTTATTAACAACATTTGAACAAAACTTCATCACAAAGAACGTTCTATGCATAATCCACTGTAAAGTTTCAATCTTTGGACGTGATGAAACTTCCTGAAACGTCCCACCACACATAAGTAATTATGAATGACATGTGCAACACTCTATCAATCTCAGTCGTTGCTAAAGTTGTCCATGACATTATTTGTTGTTGCAAGTAATTTTTGAGATGTTTTACGAAAGAAGAAATGATTTGGGCTTCGGGTACATGGACTTTTTCAGGCAAATGCGTGGGGAAGGCGGGCCAAGTAGATTCTGCAAAAGAGTTGGCAAGTTCAAACGAACATTCCTGTTTAGGTCCCATGAAACCGAACAAGCTCGATTCCGAGATTGTACATCAGAGTTGCTTCTGTAAACATCTGCAAGGTAAAATATCAAACCCACAATTGTACTTATTTATTAGTAACGAAACATATCAATATCAATCTGGGTCAAAATAAAAAGTATAATATTAATTACAATGCTTTTAATATAAATAAGTAATAGTTTCAAAGAAAATGATTAAAAAAATTGCATTAGAATACGAAATAATGTAATAATATTTAAATAAAATCAAGTAAAATATATTAATATTTTTAACTGCACTAACAGGGTGTCATCTAAATTGATCATGGTTGATTTTCTCTTAAAATTCATATTGAAGAATATTAAACTTGTAAAACGACAACGATAGTTAGCAGACAATCATGTCCACACTCAAACTCATTTATGAAATCTCTCTTCCACATATGAAAAGTAGAAATATTATGTGTAATATATATAAATATAGTTTGATATATAGCTTAGTATATATAAAGAGACATTTAATTAGTAATTCACTTTTTGAGGGATGAAAAATGTTTGTTGGAATTTTGAACTAACAAACTAAGTAACTAACAAATACATAGCCTAGATTGCAACTCTGAAGAATACAAGATGAAAGTAACAAAGCATTGATCCACATAATTGAATTGGGGCACTTTGAAGAACGTTGATTTAATTTTTGAAAGAGGAGAGGGATATGTCAAGACTTGAGAGTCCGCACGAGAAGAATAGAAGTTTTAGAAATCGGAAGCTGCAGGAAAGAAAAAAATAGTTACATAGTAGTTAAATTAGTTATGTATATGTCTTACAAGGGAAGATACTAGTAAAATTAAAATAAATAAATAATTTACAATAATAGGAATCAAACACTGTCATTTTGAACTAGAATTTAGTGTCTTCTCACAAGTTACACAAACTTTTATGTTAAGTGGTGTCCTTAATAAATATTTAAGGGTGCCCTAAAAAAATTATTAAAAATATTCTAGATAAAAAATATATATATAAAAAAGTTCAAGTGGGGTCTTAGAACCCTACTTATACTATGCTTGATCCGCCTATGAATCCGATGAGTTAGTTATCCATATTTGTTTTTTTCTATAAATTTTATTTACTTATTAATGTACAATGTATCGCTTACTTAATATTTCATCGTAATATAAAAACAATAAAATAGATCTAGCATATTTTGACAAATTACAGAATCATGGAGTTTTTTTTTTTTTTCATGTACAAATTCTCTACAAATAAAAATACACTAAATTTTATGTAAAACAAATGTGACCAAAATAGTATATGTAATTATGTACAATGATTTATCCTTTTTTTTTTTTGAACAAATTTCTTTAAAGCAAAACTAAGTTATATTTTTTCATCACAAATAAACCTAAAATTCTATTAAATATATAGTAGAAAAAGAAAATGAACAACACATAAAATCTTAAATTATTGTATATGTATATATACCGATAGTTTTAAATTTTGGCGGGAATGAATAAGAAAATCCAACACCCAACCAACACAAATATCTGATACTCCTCACAGTCTCTCTATGATTTTGTCTTTGTGTTTCCTCTTTTCAGGGTGTAATATGAGACATTATTGAATATTGGTCTTTCTTTTGTGCAAACACAAAATGGTCTGTGTCTAGTCACAAAATAAAGAACAGGAAAAAAAACACAGAAATATCATTAGTCTTTCTAACTAATACAAAATACAAAATTTATCATTCTCCTTTTCTTCTCTCCACACAGTTCTTTTTCTTCTTTACTCAGTCACCATTTTTCTTTTCTTCTCCTCACGAAAATGTTTTATTCTCTTTGATTTATTGTTTAGAAATTTGGTCCGGAACAATTATGTAAAACTATATGATGTTAGTATGAGATGTACTTTTTTTAAGAACTGCATTTAGAGATTCTCACTAATTGAAATGCCAAAGTTCTTAATTTTGTATTGTAATTGAGCTTGAGTTTAAATTCTTGGATTTGCACCAAACTACTTGTGCTTGTAATTAAGAACAACCTCGAATTCATGTGCAGGTTACGTTCTCACATTAGCTGGTACATTGTTTTTTTTATGGATTTATTTTCCACTTCTTCTGTACTTTCAAGGGTTCATAATTCAATTTTCATGACATGTGCTAATTCTGTATTGATGACATGCCCTCCTTCTAGTATGAAACTAGACCGTGCATAATTAATTTTATAGCATTATGCATATCAAAATCTGCAGTTTGGGATCAAAAGCTTTTGAACAAAAACTTGTTAAAATTCACACCGTGCTATTCTGTGGGTTAAAGCAACAGATTAACAACATATACAACTTAATGGGGTTATCAGAACATGGGTAAGAACATCTCCCTATTTTCACCATGTATGCCAAATTTCTCGTCCTTGCATACATGTTTCATGCACCAGTCAATGCCATCCACCAATAGAAAAATCTTTCTTTACAACACCTTGAAAACCCACCTTAATAGACTTTGTCCTGTTGTCCCCTATTGCTCTAGCTTTGCTATCCCTTGGATGAATAGACAGTTGATCATCTCCACTGTCAAGGAGAAAAATGACATATTTGTAAGTATAAGGAACACCCCTTCTTAACAAAAAACAAACCATATGTAACCAACTAGAAGGATGTTTGATATGTAAACAGAACATACATTTTCTATCCAAGGTCGTGTATGCTACTCCTAACAGTTTTGACAGTATAATGAACACCTCTTCATCACATTTTTCATCTTTTTCGCATGTTGTTTTGACAGTTAAGTGGCATCCCAGTCTTAACATGTTAGTTGCTCTTAACATGTCAACCATGCCACTCTTAACATGTATGCTACTCCACAATTTGAGATGTACATGTTTGCCTACTTTGTTATATGACCATTTATATGTCACTCCGGTCAATCTGCACATTCCACTGTCAACCGGGCCAAGCATGTGCCTTGTTGAGTTTCATTATCAAATCTGTACATTGCACATAGTTTCATTAAATGCTACTGCACCTGGTTTATGTATTGAAAACATCTTCTACTATTCAACTATGAAACTATACCTTTCAATGACACATAAATTCACCTGCAGATCATAACGTGCATTTCAGGTACAATCATTGAAACAGAAGAAGAGATCCAGCAGAAACAGAAACAGAACAGATCCAGCATAAACCGAAGAACATACACCATAAACCTTAAACCTACAGAAACAGAAACAGAACAAATCCACCTGGATGAAAGCTAGTCATGAACTCATCTTGTTAAAATACATAACACACATAAACGCCACAACAAGAATAAAGCACTTGTAATGTATAACACCATACAATCCTTGAAAAAGACAACAATGTCTTACACTGAAAAGAGATATTCACTACAACCAGTCAAGTCTTACCACAAACATATGCAACAATCCATGAACTACACTCGTTATACAATACATAGAGTTAATCGTCGTCATTTGAATCATCATTACTCGAGCCTGGTAACTCTTCCTCCGAGTCATACAGGTCTTCCTCTATTTCTTCGTCGGTTTCGTCATTTGAAGAATATTCAGTGACCTCCTCCTCCTAATCAGTTTTGTTTGCTTCTTTATCTATTTCTTCCACAACATGATCTTCTATGTTGACCATTTCGGGTATTGCTATGTCTGCAACTACCTCAATTGCATCAATGTCATTCATGGCCCAATCAACCTCCTCGCCGACATGATCACCATTTGTTATCTCCATTAAACCTGCAGACGTTTCCTGGTATGGCTCCACAGATTCACCTGACATTTGTCCCCCAGGACAAATCTTTTTTTAGACTTTGTCGTTAGAACCATGCTCCAAGCATGGTTAGTATGGTCCGTCAAGTAAAAAACTTGTGTTGTCTGGGATGCAAGTATAAAAGGTTCATCTGTGGACAAATAGTTAGTGGTGTTAACACACACAAACCCGTACGCGTCGACCTTCATCCCATTGAATGATGAGAACACGTTGTACCCGTCACATTTAAATAAAACAATATGTAGATCCCCCATATATTGAAGGTCAATTACTTCCCTTAACACCCCATAATAATAAATAGTTCTTTCAATGGGATTGTTGTCTGAGCAACTAGCATAGCACGTTGTGTCGGCTTTGCATAGTACACCGCTGTTCTCAAAATTCCTCATTACTGAACATTCTTTTGAGTGGAAAATGAAGCCATTTGCTTTATAGCCATTATATGTCTTCACACCGTATAGTGGACCCCGTGACAATGTCTTTAGTTGACGAATTTTGTCATCCTCAGTAGGTTCATCTATTTGATCAACCTTACACAACAAACATCAAACCCGTAATGGGGGTGCTCGTATATATGTACAAGAATGGGGTTATAGATGTCATACCCTGCCTTTTAGCCACTATATGAATGTTCGGTTGTATACGACATCGAAGTTCCGCCTGCTAACTCGTGATCCAATGAGTTGTCTTTTGTGCTCACTAAAACATGTAAAGAATGTGTCATATCAACATGATGTGCATGAGGATTTTTAACTTACATGTGTAATACGACGAAAGACTTGCTCTATGAAAGGTTTGACCTCTTCATATTGGTTGAGCACATATCGTTGACATAGTTCCCATTCGGAATTGGACAGATCACGAAGAACAACACGTCCATGGTTTTTTGTTGTAACTCTTCTCGAGGAAAAACTCCCTCTTGTCGTGTAAATTTTGTCTCAACGTTCGAATATATCTAGAACAAAATGTAAGACACTCTAGAGCAATATAACCCTCAACTATTGACCCCTCCAGCCGACTTCTATTTTGCACAAATGACTTCATTATCCCTATTATCCTATCACCCGCCATAAGGCTATAAAATGGTTCTTTAGCAAAATCATATTTGATAGAGCAAAACTCACTTATCAATTGAATACATCCAACGATATTGAACTAGTCGCACTAGTTTTGCCTCTTCTGCTAGATGAGTTATCAAATGAACAGTGATATTGAAAAACGATGGTGGAAATATTCTCTCTAGATTGCACATTGTCATGGGTAATTGCGTCTCAATCTTCAACACATCAGACATGTGCAATTCCTTAGAGCATAGAACTCTAAATGTGTTGGTCATGTCTATCAACGCTTTGCATACATGTTTGGGCAGTAATCCCTTAACTGCCACCGACAATATGTGTTGCATCAAAACATGGTAGTCGTGACTTTTCAAGTCGATCAACTTTCGATCTTTCATCTTCACACATCGAGATATGTTTGACAAATAACCACTAGGCAGTCGTAAGTTTTTGAGGAACTCACATAGCTTCATCTTATGCTGTTTTGATAGGAAAAACAGGCAGGTGGCAATACCAATTTGGGTCCCCTACGAATGGGATGCAACGAGGTCCTTATCCTTAAAGCCTGCAAGTCCAGTCTGGCGTTACGGTTGTCATTTGTTTTTTCGGCAACACCTAATACCAACCCAGTGAGATTATCATAAACGTTTTTCTCGATGTGCATAACATCCAAGTTATGAGGAATTACAAGTTGACTCCAATACGGTAACTTGAAGAAGATGTTGTTTTTTTTCAATTTCCAGTGACTGAGTCAATTCCAACCTTCATGGGGGCTGATTTTTACTAAACGTAATTGTCTGAATGCAGTCCAACACCTTTAATACTTCATCCTCCGTCTGTCTTTGTGAGGCTACCCTAAACTCTTGTGTTCCATCAACCGTATTAGTATAAATCAACTGAGTTTGAAAGGAAGGAGATGAAGAATTGATAACTTGTAGACGAAGTTTAGAAGCTTGGAGAAGAAGAAACTAGAATTATGTTAAAACAGAATTAACAGAAAACAGAGTATGACATTCTTACAATTTCAGAAAAGTTAAAGATTACAAGATGACCTCCACTTATTTATACTCTAATCTAAAGACTAAGCTAGAACACTCAAGAAGCATACTAGAAGACTCAATAAACCATTAGTAGAAAACACGAGTACTGATGAGAAAGATGACAACATTGAGCCTTCGATATACGCAACACAAAACCAATGAACAAATACTTTTCTTAACCCCTAACATTCCCTATCCACGATCCTCCTTAAACAAGCTTGATTGATCTTGTTTGATTGTCCCCTTTTATCTCCTTCATGCTTGTTCAAATTCAAATTTTGAAACCCATATACTTCCATTCTTAATTCACAACCGACTTGAACATAATCTAATCTTGAATTCATCTCTCATATTCTTCATCATATCATCACAATTCAAAAAAGATGATCATATGACTCCTTCACAATTCAGCACCAAAGGTACCCAAAATCATAAACCAAACTCAACCAGGTAGTATTGATCAATACTCAAGTTTATACTCAACTAATCAAAAATCATGACAATTGTTAGTTTCAACCTTGTGAGATATAGATGTGAAACTAACTTCTAAAGTCCCATGATACATATATCATAACTTGATATAGAGTCATCCTTGAACTGAATCAATTTCTTCTATCTTTTGATTCTTTTTTTTTTATTCTCATCGATGGATCCTTTTCTTTTCAATCATCATCAATTGATTTTCTTATGACAGTTTTCTTTTTAATGACAGGAAGGTTTGAGCCTTCATCTTTTCATTGGGATTGGAAGGTTTGAGCCTTCATCTTTTCTTTCTCAAACCAAGGAAGAAGTATCTTTGACCTTGTCTTCTTCATTGGTTATTTTTGAAATCAAACCCCATGAGTTGTCATATATATTATCACGAATGACTCAAGATAAAGCTGAGATCAATGAGAACAGAGAAGAAGAAATTCACAAAGGAAACAGACAAAGTAAGACAAGAGGCAAGAAGAGACGAAGGTAAAACTGAGAGTAAACTACTAATACAAAGTTGATTGAAGAATGTGTTATGACTAGAACCAAAGGAGAGAAGAGCATGGAAGCTATGGATAATTTTTTTTTGATAAAACGATGACAGTGCAAGAACACAGAACTGAACAACCAGATTAGAATATAACTAGTCAGTAGAGAACTTCAAACAAAGCATATCGAGAAACATACAGAGTCACCAACATAACAAGACACATGCTAGGACCAAAGAGATAGGTCAATCAAACAGAGATCAACATCTTAAACACCATCAGTTATACACTTGGATAAAGCATCAACATCCTAAAGAGAATAAACCCCAAGATTTTGACGAAGTAGAACAAAAAACTTTTCAGTGAGAGGCTTCGTAAGGATGTCTGCAAACTGATCATCAGAAGACACAAAGTTAACCATCATTGACTTTTTCACGAACAAAACTTAGATCAATCTCTACATGTTTCATCTTAGAATGATGTAGAGGGTTTTCTGTCAAGCCTATAGCACTAGTGTTATTACACCAAACAACTGGAATAGATGAAAGAGGGACCTCAAGTTCTTGAATAAGAGATCTAACCCAAAGGATCTCACATATATCATTGGTTATAACTCGATATTCAGCTTTAGCAGATGAGCGCGAAATAACTGGTTGTTTCTTGGAACTCCACACAATTGGATTACCATTAAGTAGAAGGAAATGATTAGAGATGGACTTTCGATCTATGGGATCACTGTCACAATCTGCATATGAAACAAGTGTGACTTCATTAGAAGGGACCGAAGTGGCTTGAAACAATACAGCATGAAACAGAGTGCCTTGGAGATATTTTAACACATGAACAAGAGCTTTCCAATGAAACAAAGTAGGAGCTTGAACAAACTGACTCAATTTGTTAACTGCAAAAGCAATATCAGGTTGTATAGCACATATATGTTGAATATCTCCAACGCTACTCCTATACAAATCAACATTAGGACATGGACAATTATCCTTATCACTAAAGACTTTAGACAAAAAAATTACATGTCATAGGAGTAAGCATAGGATAAGTATCATTCAAACATGTTCTATGAAGAATTGTTGTGATATACTTATGCTGACTGAGAAGTAAACAGTCATCCTTCACTTGAACATTCATCCCCAAATAATAGTTGAGTGTTCCTAAGTCTTTAAGGCATTATTTGAAGATGAAACATACCTAATGAGAGCATCCTGCTGAGCTAATGAATCAATCGGTTGAGCTGAATTATTGCCAGACAATGACTGAGCATGTAATGTCTCAGATATATTATCATGTTGATCAGGAGGAACATCAGAAGGTGAAACAACCATCGAATCCCCTGAAGAAGTAAACACAGTAGTATCAAGTGATGGTATAGGACAAGTAGGAGACATATTGTAGTGATCAGAAGTTGTATCAACATCACCAAATGGAAGGGAAAGGGGACCACTAGTGTAGGTGTTTTTCGGAGCAGAGGACATCATGAATTTTCCATGTTTATTAGCAAATGGAAATACATTCTCGTGAAAACGGACATGTCTAGAAATATAGATTTGACCATCACAATCCAAACACATAGCCATGTTGTTGAGAGCAATACCCAAGAAGTACACAAAGAGTCCAACACCTTTAACATTTCATCCCCCCACTCTCTTTGTGGGGCTACCCTAAACTCATGTGTTCCATCAAACGTGCTTCTGTTTCTACTCTATCACTACAAGAAACTTGTGCAACAACGACGAGAATTTTGTGTTGACGCTAAGAATTGATGTTGAATGTCTGCATATTGTGTCAGCAGTTTTTGTTGTCGTTATTATTAATTATTAGGCACAATATGTTTTCCATCGTTATAAGATACATTTAGTGTTAATTTTTGCCGTCACTTTAGTTTTTACATGGATGAATGTGTAATGTCGACCAACACTTGATGTTAAATGACTCCATTAGTAGCAGATGACTTTTCCGTTGTAGATGTACATATTCAAATGCGAAACATTTTGTCATCAATATGGCAATAACAACAACGGTTGTTTGCCGTAACTAATCAATTTTATCGTCGTTAAAACATAACTAGCAAAGAAATTGTTAAACAAGGTTTGTGTGTCAATATATTGTCGACATTAGTATAGTTATTCAGTAACATATTCAATTATTTTGGTAAAATAATTATATTTAGTGGCGACTATTGTTGATGTCAATAATGCACAAACAACTATGACATATTGTCGACTAATAGTAGTAGTTGTCGTCACTAAATGTTAAGAACACTCACTAAACCGATAGAACCGTCACTAAACCGAATTGAACCACAATTTAATTTTAAAAAATAAAAATATTAACCTAACTCTCTATTATCACGGTATCACCCATTCACTCCACTCCTCACGCCTCCACTCCCTCTCTTCTCTTCATCCTTAGAGATTTCATGAAGACGCCGATTTCATGGCCTCGTGAAGACGAAGATCACTAGTGCTGCCTCGTGAAGACAGCGATTTCATGGCCAAGCGTTCCAATCTATGTGCGCACCGCCGTAGTTCACTTCCAACTCCAAGCCCTCGCTCCAGCTCTCTATGGATGCCATGATAGACCAGATTCCTGACACTCCTCAGCGACGCCACTGTCGGGCCCTTTCTGACACTTCCTTCCGCAATCTCGATGACCTCGTGTTCGACCCCTACTGCAACCATATCAGAATACCGTGTTGTCTTCCATGGTGCTGTTGATACACAAATCCTTGACAAGAGCTTGAGCTATACAAATGGTCATGTAGTTGTTGATGCTCAACATCCACACAGGTACTGCTACTAAATGATTTGGACATTGGTGTAGACGTTAAACTCTCTTGATTTTTAACTTTGTATGTTCTTACATCTTTAAGGGTTGATGTTGCTGTCAAGAAGGAGCTTCATACTCCTGAATTCAACAACCATGGCTTCAATCTTCTGAATCGAAAATGTTAGAATCTCATCAACTGTAAGTGTCTTCTCACTCACATTATGAGAATATCATCAACTGTACTCATGGCATCCATACTCTTTGGTGAAAGTATGTTACAGTAACGTGTTCAATTTATGTAATCAGATTTCCACTCAGGTGAAGATGACCCAATGCAAATTGAAGGGAATGGTCTGATGATGATGAGGTATTGCTTCGATATCTATGTTCATTGTAGTTATGTATCAACTATAAATCTCTAAACATTTATCTCTTTAAAATGCTTATATTATTTGCACTTGGGAAATTCATGGTGCAATTCACATCCTTTATACATAATCACTATATGTAGTGTGTTTGTTATGTGTTTGAAACTATTGTGTTGGAAGTGTCTTGTGTTGAACTATTGTGTTAAGGTGTATATATGATAACATGATATTATTGAATCTTGTAGGGGATCGTGAACTAGAGATGTTCATGAAGTTCGTACTTCCGGCATTTCGAATTCACACCCATCTCAAGTATAAAAGCACATAATTTTAGGTCTTCATCTAATTTAGAAAACTATGTATTTACGTTCAAAATAATTCTAAGTTTGTAGTTTGGATGTTGATTAAGATGTATATGTATTGTTGGATAAATAATATATTATATTTTTGAAAATGTATTGTGTAGTTCATATCATATAGCAATAACTAGATAATTAATAAAAAACATCACAAAAGTGAATATTTAACAATGATTAGTGGGTGTTGACACAAAAGGATTGTGTTTAGCAGCGACATAAACTGATATTAATGGCTGATATAACTAAAAACATGTATTTAGCAGCAACATTACCTGACAGTATAAAGTGCTTTTAATGGTGGATTTGTAGTCACTAGTCACTAAATACACGTATTAACAACAAGTTAATGGACGTTGTTTCGAATAAAAAAACAACCCCTCAAAGTCATTGCTAAAAATGCAATTCAACGATGAAGTATTTTAATCAGTAAAGCTCATCTATAACATCACCAATATGTTGTCGCTTTTGAAGTATGTTTAACAACAACGAATGTCGCTGTAAAAGATAAATGGGGAGTGTCATTCTAACAACGACAAACCTTTTACAACGGCAAATTGCCGTAGGTATAACCTTTAACGACGGGGGCTCCCGACACGAAAATTTTGTTGACGCTAAAAGTTAACAACGGTATTTGTGCCTTTAGCAATGATTTTTTACCGACGTTGATTCTATAGTTTCTTGTAGTGCATGGGTGATCACCGGGGAGGAATCGTCTATGTCCCATGAAAGCACATTTTCTCCCATTTTTCAATCGACAATAATGGTTGCCCATTTGACAAATAGGACATGCAAGATTGCCATAAGTGGCCCAACCGGACAAGTTTGCATAAGTCGGGAGGTCATTTATTGTCCAAAGTACCGCAACACGCATTTGAAAGTTCTATTTATGATGTGCATCATATGTTAACGCACCAACCTGCCATAACACGTTCTACGCATCTATAAACGGTTGTAGGTACACGTCAATGTCATTGGTCGGCGCCTTAGGCCCTGGAATCAATATCAACAACAACAAAATTGGTATCTTTCAAGCACATCTCTAGGGGAACGTTGTAGGGGATCAAAACCATGGACCACATGCTATATGGGTGACTCTTATCACTGTAAGGGTCAAACCCATCTGTGGCTAATCCAAGTCGAACATTGTGGGGCTCTTCACCGAAGGCAGACAACACGTTGTCAAGTATTTTCCAAGCTTCTGTATCAGCAGGATGCCTAAGAATACCATCCTTTATTCGACGTGTATGGTGCCATGACATAGATGAAGCTGTTTTGGGTGACATGAACAATCTTTGCAACTTTGAAGTGAACGGAAAATATCGAAGTACTTTCATTGGTAGTTTCCCCACCTTTGACTTTGATTTTTCAGGAATGTCCATTCCTCTTTTATGGTTTTGACCTTGGATCCATCGAGATGCACCACATGTTGGGCATGCATCTAAATTGACGTGTTCGTTTCTAAACAGAATACAGTTGTTAACATAAGCATGTATTTTCTGGTAGTCCAAGCCTAAGTTGGATAAAGTTCTTTGTATCGTAGTATGACTTAGGTACTGGATTATCAGGGGGGCACTTTACTAAGCATGCGAAGCAACTCATCGAAAAATTTGTTAGAAACCTTGTACAGGGCCTTCAGATGTAGCAGTTCGACTAAAAAAGGCATCTTGATGTAGGATACACAACCTGGATATAAGTTTTTCTCACAATCTTCTAACAGTTTATAAAAGGTCATAGCCTCTGCATTTGGTTCCTCACCCGAGTCCCGAGTCATACCACCGAATCCATCAATGACCATATCCTCCATGTCATCCCGACATGTGGTGTTCTTCCTGTTCGACATGCTATATTCGTATTCCTTCCCATGGTCCACCCATGTAGTGTAAGTCGGTAGCATTTCATGTTTTTCAAGATGTAACTTGACAGTACTTCTTCCCAATAATAACCCACCAACACAATTATTGCAAGGACAGTAAATTCTCTCATCCCAAGATGAACGAGAGTATGCAAAGTCTAGGAAAGAAATAACACCGGCCTTATATTCCCAACTTTGTCGAGGCTTGGTCATCCAACTCTTATCCATCCCTATGGAGCCTGTAGTAAAAAGAACAAATTAGTACATATAAGGTTATTGTTGTAGTGATACACACTTATCTTGCAATTAACCTTTCGTAATTCCAGTAACTATCAACACAAACCAAGTATTAAACATGTAGGTAGACTATCGCAGGAGAGCATGCATCATACGGTTTGTTGAAAATTAAGTGCATCAAATTTCACTGAATCAGTTCATATCTGCTCTTACTTGAATCCAACATGTATTTAACTCAACGTTCGTTCAACCATCATACGATATGAATAAATCAGCGGAAAAAAAAAAAAAAATTCCAATAACGGTTAGTGTGTTTGGAAGTGTTAGGTATCCACATTCAGGAGTCCCGTAACACGGTCCTTCAGAAGCATCCTCCTCTGCCAGTTGCGTTTTTGAGCTTATTTAAGCAGGTCCACAACTGATCTTAGCTTACATTAGTTTGGGTGTTCAAATAGTGTAACTGAATTAACTAACGACTCTTAACAAATCAGCTCTACCATTTCTCATGTTCTAAGTATGGAATTTTGTAAAACGATAGTAATTGAACTTGCAGAAGCTGCAACCCAAACATTTCGGCAGCTTAGTCGAAGAAAAAAAAACATAAGAGCTTACCTATTCAGTTTTGGTTGTGCCGCGATTATGCAGACTTACAAACCGTTGAACCACGTGCAGAAGAACCAGCTACAAATGTTTAGTAAATCCTTGTCGTGGTATATATCTTCTTGGAAATGGCATTCTCTTCACGGTTTACTGCATTATCGGGGAGGGTAGAATGAGTAGGGAATGAACTTGTTCAACTAATTGAATTTCTGGTAATACCAATTCTGTAATGAACAGTTTAACATGTTTGTATCCGATTTAGTAACGACAAATGTAGTATCAACTATAATCTAACGTCGACACAATTCACACATCAATTGCATCAACATATGTTGTAACTAATAAATTGTTTTAGCTTGAACATATTATGTTGTTACTGATTATAAGTATTAACTTCGGATAACTACTTGACACAAGTTTTTTCGGGGCTTAGACAAATTGTTGCGGCAAAAGTACTCACTATAACAAGGTTTCAGCTATGCTAATTTTTACGAATCTAAAAATGGTCTATTACTACGTAAGATTTTTCCGTATCTGTAGAATATGTTTAACCACAACTTCGTTGTGACAATAAATCATTTTCGTGGTTGTTGAACACGATTCTTGTAGTGTAAGGGTGAACGGTTCTAACTTCTAAGTATACTGTAAATTTATGGAGTATCAAAACCTATCTAATATAAAATTATTCTTGATTGTCGTATTCGGATCCTACCCAGTTAGCTAGTATTGGAGTCAAAACCTACTAGGAAACTCTTTATAACAAAAAGGTCAAAACCTACTAGGAAACTGTTTATCATAGTTATCAGAACCGGACCGGACATCGAACCGGCGAGGGGGCCGGTTCACGGTTCGTCCGGTCCAACCCGGTTCGGTGTGCGGTTCACTGTTCACAATGGGTAAAAAATTTGAAAACTTAAAATACATACATAGTCTCAAACACAAACATAATTACCTCAAACTACATGATCTCACACACACACAAACTACCTAGTTTCAATATCAAACACACATTACTCTCAATTCTCAAACACAATACACAATAGTAGTGAACCGGTCTAACCAATTGGGTTAAACCGTTTGGTTTGTGCATAACCAAAAACTGGAAACCCAAAAAAAAAAAACAGCCGAAAAAAAAATCAACTAAAAAGTGAACCGGAAACCGGCCGGTTTTTGGAAAACCGGCCGGTTTTCTAAAAACCGTCCGGTTCGACCCGGTTCAAACACTGTTCATTTGCAGAACGGTCTTTTAACTGAACCAAACCGGAGAGGGGTCCGGTTCCCAGTCGGACCCGGTCTGACCGCCGGTCCGGTCCGGTTCTGATAACTATGCTGTTTATATCAAAAAGTTCAGGGTACTAGTTTGATATTAATGTTCTTTTTTTTTTCTTTTCTAAAATGAGTGCTAAGATCTTTTTACAAATTTATTTTGAATTATGTACTTTAGATCCGTTATTGTTTATTTTTTTAATATGTTATTTAAAGTTTGACCATGCTTCATTTTCCCCACTTATACCAAATTTTATATTCAAACTTAATTGAATATGTTTTATAAACTGTAAAAATAATGCAATACCTATAAGAATGTCACCCTTAAAAGTTATTGTATATTAATTGAGCCATGATCAAATTGAGACTAAATCGAACCTGAATTGTAGCGTTTGGGGTCTGGCGTCAGAACATTAGTCCCTTCAATTGAGTCTAGAGTCCTTATCGAATCGGGCAAATCGAATTCCAATTGTGGTAGTTACTGGGTTTAGACCCTAACCCCTTCAATTAGCTCTCAATCGAGTTTTCATTGAATCGAGATAAAACCGAATTCCAATTGTGGCGGTTAGGGTCTCATAAGTTGTTTGTAAAGTCCACCCCGATGCTCCTTTGTAGGATCCAACCCTAGCTAGGAGAGTCATGTATATGGAATTTTCTAGAATTTCCCAACTATTACATTGATGATATACGCAGTATCCACCTCTATATCCCATCTGTAGACATTAATGGTATCTCCAACGATTAATATAAGACCCACTATGTTGCAGCCGATCCATGGAATTGGGTTTTTTCTTATTTTATTTTGGCCGTAATAATAATAATAATAATACATATAGTCATATACTATTATAGCATTAGGGTTTTGATGTCTCTATATGAACGCGGTTTGTAGAAATTCGATCGACCCAACCAACTGTAACATTGAATTCATTGCATCATCCCCCATGCAATCAATGATGCCTCTTTAATGTAATAATTATTGATTGAAACTTCCCTACCCATTCTCCCTCTTTAATACACCCCACTTACTTACTTCACATACAAATACGTTCATATTTCTTTCACTCATTAGATAGATTAGATACCCAATTTCATGATAAAAATAACAAATTAATTAATCGTTAGAGAAAGCAAAGCATTCCCATGCTACATAGTGTAGTAATAATGAAGTGAAAAACCAGATCTGTCTGTCTAAACTGCGTGAAAACAGACATACAGAGAATAGGGTTGTCTTCAAATCATTAAGAATGGAACCAAACCATTAACTTACCAACCATATTGTAATATATATATGTATATATGGGTGGGTGGGTGGGTCTCGCATATATGTTTTCTTATAATTACTGCGAACACCCACTTGTACTACCTAGCTAGCTTAACTTAGCTACCCACGTAAATATATATCATGTAACTGGAACAAAACATCACTGTATATAAGTAAAGTAGACTATAGTGTTTGAAGGGGGGCATATATAGCAAGCATTGTGTTACAGACAGACAGACAGACAGACACAGAGAACAAGACCAACCAAGAAGAGCCACATTAAGTTCAGATTGTGGAGGAAGAAGAAGGAGAAGGCACATCTGCTCTCTTTCTCTGTCTACCTGGGAAGTTGTTCTACTACCCTTTTTCTTTAGTGGGTTGGATTTTGTTTCTTATATTTTCAAAGCAAATGGATTTAGTCGACAGCGGGAGATTCATCAGCCTCTTCCCTACTTTACTTATGCTGCTACTCTCCAGTCTCTCTTCCTCTTCTTGCCAAGGTCTCTCTCTCTCTCTCTCATTTGCATGTTGTGTTTACTTCATTAAGATTTGAAAATGGAAAACTTCTAAAGGATTGATGCTAAGAAAAGAACGTCTTTCGTAACTTCACAACTAGCTAGTAAGAAGAGTAAAATATTATCCTGAAAGGAAAATAATGTTTTTTTAGTAGAATGAAGAATGAACCATTCCATTTGAAGGGGGATCAATTTAATTATAAAATTGCGTTAAAATCGAAAATGTTAGATAAATAGGTGATTTAAAATTTATAATTTTAACACTTACATAATAATATAATATATAAAATGTTTTTTTTTCATGTCTAAATTAAGTTTTGGGGCTCTTTATTTTCTGTAATTATTATGGTTTATATAAACATGAACATGATTTTAATTTCATTTTGTTACGATTTAACTTTAATTTTAGTTTTCGCCGAATTGAACTTTAAATAATAAAAATGATAATAAAATAATTATTATTATTGTTTGTTTTTAATGGTTGATGAATTTGGTAGAGGAAAAATAAAACTAATTTTAACTAAGGCCTTTGGTAGGCCAGCAAGGCACCAGCACCGAGTTCCGGTACCCATTCATTCGGAAAGCGAGCTCCTTCGCCTCCTCCTCCTCGTCATTCATCTCCAACGGCGTCGTAAACACCTACGACTACATCATTGTCGGCGGTGGAACCGCCGGATGTCCTCTTGCCAGCACCCTCTCCCAGAATTTCAGCGTCCTCCTGCTCGAGCGCGGCGGCGTTCCCTTCACCAACGTCAACATCTCCGCCCTCGGCAATTTCCACCTTACCCTCGCAGATATCTCCTCAACTTCCGCCTCCCAGTTCTTTAGCTCTACCGATGGCGTCCTCAATTCTCGCGCTAGGGTTCTGGGAGGTGGAACCTGCATTAACGCTGGCTTCTACACGAGGGCAAGCACCAGGTGAGTTCGTTTTCCTTCTCTATACTACTCTGTCATTGCGGTTACATGATTTTCAGTATGAAGGCGAGCAATTGCATCTGCATGGATAATATCGTCAATGCTGCTCATGATAGATTATGACCTGTTAAGCAATTGAACCCGTGATGTGAGCAGGAATAGGTCAACTCCTAATGTCGAAATTGTGTTTTCAGATTAATTTATTCAGAAATGGCATTGGATCTAATTAGATGATGAAGCACCTTGCTTTTTGAAAATTTTGTTGAAGAATTCTTTGTTCTATCTTGATTTCTATGGACTTCCTTTTTTGGGCCCAGTTTGATATTACGGAAAGTAGTTAGCATTATGCCTTTTTGAAGTTTGAATAGTGGATATGCAAAAGAACAAAATTGAGCAGATACCACAATTAGAAAATTGCTGCAAGAGAAGTATTTGAGCATGAAAATTGTAACGGTCTGTCAAAAACTAGCACGGAAAATTTGCTCGGATTTGCTTGTTCAATATTATATTTGGTTTCAGTAACCTGAGGGCAGCTGCTTTTAACTGTTCTTTTCTATGTTGAAAACGTGGTATTGGAGATAGATTTCTCAGTCCAAGTGAAATTTGGCTAAACCAACCTAAGCTGCCCCCTTCCCTCATTAGATTCTCACATCCTTCATCCTGTGCTTTTATAGTTTAATCCGAATGCAACTTCCAAATCTACTATGTGTCATTGTCCTCTTAACATGGACATTACACTTTAGAAGGATTGTTTCTTCATGGAATCAAGATGTTTAGATGTTGATCAGTTGATGTTTGTCAAGTAAGTTTGATTGTTATCTGTACAATCTACTTAATTAAATTTTTCTACAAATACTTTTGATCGGACATCGTGACTGTACTGCCCTGTGCAATCTCATTAAAATTTGATGACTATAGCCATGTGATCTCCATTATATGTGTGGTGCACATTGGTTTTTACGGGGTACATTAATGATCCCATCTCCCACTTATGTTTTTGGGTTGTTTGCTTATTTAAAATGACTGTTGTGGTCCAACCTCTGAATTTGCATGCTCCATAGTATACAGTGCATTAAATGGCAAAACAAGAGATGCAGTGAATTTTGGTTCACTCCAACGAGAGAATACATCTAAATTATGTATCTTATTTATTTTAAATACTGTTACTCACTGTTTTGAAGGTTTATTGAAAAATTTGGATGGGATGAGAAGTTGGTGAACGAATCATATCCATGGGTTGAAAAGCAAATTGTTTATCGCCCAGACTTTCCATCTTGGCAGCGTGCTTTCAGGGATAGTTTGTTAGAAGCTGGGATTGCTCCTTTCAATGGATTTACATATGACCATGTCTATGGAACAAAAGTTGGTGGGACCATTTTTGATCGGTCTGGTCGGAGGCACACTGCCGCTGAGCTACTTGCTTCTGCAGATGCTAAAAAACTCACAGTTCTGGTCTATGCAACAGTTCAGAAGATCGTCTTTGATACATTGGGTATAATAGCGCGTATAATTTTTCCACCTAAGAGAGGAAAGTGCTACACATATGTGAAACTTAGAGTGGAAGTGGAAAAAGTTAACCTTTTCCAGGGGGAAAAATCGTTAAGATATTCAACCGTTCCAGAAATGCAAAAAATTCCACTTTCCACAGTTGGGTTTCATACTCTGTAGCACTGCTCTCTAAGAAAATATCCACTTCCATGTAGTTAATTGTTGATAATATGCTGTTAGTCCAGTGATGCAAGATATTTTTCTATCGACACTATCTTTCATTAAGTACTGATATGTGCTTTTGTAACACTAATTGCAGAGCAGCGACCAAAGGCAAAAGGTGTCATCTTTAAAGATGAGAATGGGAATGACCATGAAGCATTTCTTTCAGACGATCCTCGGAGTGAAGTGATCCTGTCGTCCGGAGCGATTGGTAGTCCTCAGATGTTACTACTAAGTGGAATAGGACCAAAGTCTGATCTAAAAAAATTTAACATTTCTGTGGTGCTTGATAATCCACATGTTGGGAAAGGCATGGTAGATAATCCAATGAACACGATATTTGTCCCTACAAAGAAATCCGTCAAGCAGTCACTAATACAAACTGTTGGGATAACCAAACAAGGTGTTTATATTGAATCTAGTAGTGGGTATGGACAGTCCAAAGACAGCATCCAGTGCAACCATGGAATTATGTCTGCTGAGGTAAGCAGGCATCATGGAAGTTGATTCCTATCTTTGAAAATATTCATTTTATTTTCAGCAGTTAATGTTTTGTCATGCAAGATGTTTTTTCACATGCTGTTTTATTCATATGATGCTAGTTTTGGCATGTATGTCTACATTTTATCTCGGAAATTGGTAAAAATGTGATATTTCGAGTGAAGTGAAAAAAGTAACCTTTTCTTGATAGATAGGAACTGCTTTCTGAAGTGCAAAAGATTCCATTTTGCTCTAAATTTCTTTTACCTAACCATTTGTGTTGTATCTACCAGATTGGACAGCTATCAACAATTCCTCCAAAGCAAAGAACAGTAGAAGCCATGGCTGCTTATGCTAAGAACAAAGCCGAGCTTCCTCACGAAGTTTTCCATGGAGGCTTTATCCTTGAAAAGCTTTCAAATCCTGTTTCCAAGGGCGAACTGAAGTTGCTCAACACCATTCCTGAAGATAACCCTTCTGTGACCTTCAACTATTTCAAAGACCCTTCCGATCTGAAAAAATGTGTTGCTGGTATGAAGTTGGCCCTCAAAGTTGCGGAGTCCAAACACTTCACCAACTTAACTCAGGACAAGGAAACTATAGAGCGTCTGCTCAACATGAGTGTTACAGCCAATGTGAACCTTATACCGAGGCACCCTAATGACACCAGATCACTGGAACAGTTCTGTAGAGACACGGTGATCACTATATGGCACTACCATGGTGGATGCCATGTGGGCAAGGTGATAAACTCGGAGAATGAGGTTCTTGGGGTTGATCGACTGCGTGTAGTGGATGGCTCAACTTTCGATGAGTCCCCAGGGACTAATCCTCAAGCGACGGTCCTGATGATGGGAAGGTATTTTTTTTTTCTTTCCATTTGCTGAGAAAATTGTTGCACGAGACACACGTTACTTTATAGTTTTTCCCCCTCAAAAAATGTGTTTTTTTTTTCTTGTTCTTTTTACACTTTCACTCTTACATCATACTGCAGTATTTTCCTTTGTTGAATTGATTAATTCCTCACGGTTCCCTGGCGGTCTTTTGTTGATGAATCTGTGTCTAGCATTGGATGATTTTAACTGTTTAAATTGAATCACCTGAATCTGATGATTCTAACTTCTTAAAGTTGGAAACTTTTCCCATGAGTACTGACTCTGGAAGTCGGGTCGTATTTCATTATGCGATCGCCATCATTACCTTTCAATGATTCATGAGAAATTGAGAAGCTTCCATGGTATTTGCAGGTACATGGGACTGAAGATTCTGAGGGAGAGACGAGGAGGAGGAAAGGTAGAAGGCGAATGAGAGATGGGTTTGCGAATGAGGAAAGGAGTAGATGTAATCTTGGTGGTTGGCTGTGGTTATATATATAGTAATTAATATTTATATGTGCAAAAAAAAAAAATGGTGCACGTTGAGGTAAGGTCATGTTTTGTTACGTACTTCCACCTGACAAGCCGCACGTTGTCCTCTTACTTCTGCAAACTCAATTTGCATATGGTAAGGGGAATAATTTATAACTAGGTGTCTTGCCAATTTAATTTACAATTTTTTTAAAATAGTAAATGGTTGATATATTATTAAGTTATTTATTAATTGAATATATATTAAAATAAATATAAAAAAGAAAAGAAAATTTTACTATTATAAAATTTAATTTGTCTATAATAAATAATTATGAGTTGCTATGAAAAAAATATTATTTATATTATACTATAATTATGAGTGAAATAATAATATCAAAATACTTAAAAGTGAAAAGTAAATCAATAAATATTACAATGAAAAGTGACAGAAAATGCATTTTTTATTTTAATTATAGAGTTTGATAATAATATGTGTTGCTAATAAAAATAATAAAAATATTTACTAATATAATGGTAATGCATATTTTTTAACTTAGCTATTATGTTATTTTTGTTTCGTATATTTATCTTGAATATACATATTTTTATAATTGTAACTATTTTAATAGTAATTACTTATTTTGAGACTCATCAAAAAAGCATTTGGAAATTGTATATAATATTTATAAAATGTATCATCAATGCATTGTTATAACTTATAATTGCACATGTTAATATGAGAAATCTAGTATACATTAATTTTTTTTACATAAAATAGAATAGTAGATTTTTAGTATTATAATATTAATTATAAATTACAATAAATTCAAAAATATAAATAAATATATACCTTTATTAAAACAAAAATATCCAATTATAATAGAATTTTTAAAATAGAATAAATACATTAAAAAGTCTTCTTATGAAAAATAAATAATAATATATTGATAAAAAATAAAACAATAAATTTGAATATAAGATAAAATATGAAACGTGAGAAGCGATAAGAATCTTCTTCAGAAGAATTCTAGAGTTTCTGGAGGTACGTGTGAAAAATCCATGTCATTGTTGGTTACAAAAAATATTAATCAACCAATAAAAATAATTATTTTTAACAACTAAGCAAGACAAAAATTTATGTGTTTTAATTATAAAAGTTTTAGTCAAACTAATATATATTTAGATATAGATTGGCATTAGGTAAAATTTCAACTTTTGTATCTTAAATTGTCTAGATTATTCCCATTTAAATCTATTTCTATAATTTCGTTGTTGGTTCATGGAGCTAATTTTGTCCAAAAACATGGAAATTATGTTCATTTTTTTTTTCAAATTTCAAATTTAAAGTTATTGGAATCGAGCTTAGGATTGTTTCTAGACATAGGCATAACTATAACACTCTTGCGGTGCGTTTGTTTGACGGAATTCGGAATTCGGAATACGGAATACGGAATAGGAATTGGGAATAAGGAATAGGAGTTAAGAATATGAAGTTGTTTTTTTGGTGGAATTGAATAGAACGGAATAAGGAATTCTGTTGTTTCTTTGGTGGAATTGTGTACGGAAAAGGAATGGAATGTGGTAAAATGACATATTTGTCCTTCTTTGTATATGTATAGTATATAATAAAAATAATTTGTATTAATTAATTATAAAACTTAAAAATATTAAAAACGTTTATTAAAAAAAAAAAAAAATTTAAAAAACGATTTTTTGTTAATTTTTTTAAAAAGATCAATTTATTAATTCTATTTTATGAAGTGAAAAAAAAATGAAGGTGTTGGCCTCATATATATACACACACATCCATCTGTTTGCTGAAAATTGAGGCTAGATTGAAGTTTCCACGCAGATCCAAGACAGAAGGATTAAGAGCATCCTATGGCTGCAATAGGTGAGGGTCCAGGTGAGGGTCCAAATGAAAATCAATATAAACCAAATCCCTCCCTCTCTATCAAGCTGTCCAGCATTGCCTTGCCACAGAATCCGACAATTGCATCTAGATCCGTAGACACATGTTCTCATAAATGCATACACGGCAGTCAACAACCTTTGGCAGAAAACATGAACTGACCCAAATTAGCAATAGCAATTGCAAAACCATAGTTTTTCCATTTATTTTTTAATACAAAATATACCTGTCCACAATTGTTGAAGAGGGCAGCTAGTTGCTCTTCTGTAACCTAAGTTAGGACAAAAGAACCCATATTGAAGGTAAGTATCCTAAGTATTCACCATTAACGTAAATTATAATTGAGTACAAAATTCATATAACTTGAAAACAGTATATAGTCTCCACCTGTTGATCAATGTTTGAGACATATACAGTTCTTCTGATCACTTTTGCTCGTTGAGCCTGACTAGTTCTGGTATTCATCCTTCGTTTTCCTTGGCCATAATTGTTGTTCTTCTGGAAATGCATCACGACATCATCAAAACCAACAAATTCATATCTTAACATGCCCAACATCCATATAAAGTATATAAAAAGAGAAACAGCACAACCACTAATTTATCTAATGATCTTAAATTGAAGAAACTTTCACGAACATATAAAAGAGAGCTGAAACCAATTTTGAAATTGCAGCTCAAATAAAAAGGTGCTTGCTAGCTGAAAAGATAAGATTTTAACCACTAACCTAAGCGTAACTTTTATTCGAAATTAGAGAAAATGTCAATCTAATCCTTCAATCAATACTATTTTTGGTAAAAGCAATCTATCTAGTCACGCATTAAAACGTAACATTGAGACAATTTGAATAGCAAAACACTACAAGTACAAAATTATCAACAAGGAGACGGCAAATTGACATCGGCTAGACTAACCCTTCGGCCAATGAATCCATTCTCATTTGCCGCATTGGATTGCAGTACAAAGTTGCTCGGGTAGCCATATTCAGCATTTAGATGATTGTGGCTGTGAGCAACAGAGGGAGGAACAAACTCCTTAGCCATGGGATTCAGCTTCGACAACATATCCACCAGTTCCTTCATGTCAACTTTACTCAATCCATTCACAGACTCGACTTGATTAGAGATGCTATCATCGGCGGGTTTCTGTGCGAAGGAATCCGACGATTGGACATCGGCGTCGGGATTCTGGAGCCAAGGAATTGAAGATCTGCGCTCCTCGGATTGAAGACGAACCCCAGCAGCTCTCCTCCTTCAGTTCTGTCCGTAATGAAGACGGTGGCATGCCTCCGTAATTCCGCCAAACAGTCGAGGGCATTTCAGTCATTTGGGGTCGGAATCCGGATTCCGACCCGTGTGGGCTTAGGGAATCCGAGGTTTTTACCCGGATTCCCTAAGCCCGGACCGCCCGGATTCCCTAAGCCTTAGCCACTCCAATTCTGTGAAACGAACGGGCTCATATGGATTCCTTAAGCCCAAATCCGGGCCTAATCCAGAAAACGAACGGGCCATTGGTGTGTAAACCTTCCGGATGAGAATACTTGAATTACAATCTTACATTGCAAATGATATCACGTTTGACTTTCAAAATGACTACTTTAAAATTTGGTAATTACAGGTCAAATATATTTTGACCAATAAAAAAGGTCAAATATATAAATTTTAACTTTCAAGTTTCAACGATATGTATAGTTATTTTGAAAGTTAAAACGGTTAATGTTATCTTTAAAATAGTCAGATACTTTTTGGAAAATTTATATATATTTTCTCTAATTTTGCTTTTGCTTTTAGTTTTTTTTCTTCCATATTATTCCATAATTATTAATTTTTTTAGATTACTAGAATTATTTTTTATGTCATTCATAGTACATCCAAATTTTCGATTTTACCCGAAAAGTGAATTCTTTGATACAATAAAAGTTATATCTGCAAATGAAATTAGAGTGCCTGCTCAATTTTTTAATTTAGAAAACCTGATAATTATTTGACTATTTATTTTACATGTCATGTTTAAATTTAAAAAATAAGGAAAAAGAGGCCATTTTTCCTTGATTAATATTATATTATAGATGGACTATGCAAGCTTGAGAGTGCATCTTAATTAGGACTTATTGACTTTAAGTCACAAGTGTTAGTCGTCGAGGAAGTTTTAGACAGAAGTGAAATATAGGGGAAGGCATGAACCGGTTTGAGGCCGAACCGGTTTATGAACCGTACTTTTACCATATTTTAAAGACGTACGGTTTATCGCTCCAGTTTTTGCCGCTCCAGATTTTGACTAATTTACCGCACCTTTTCTGAACCGGTTCAAAATTCGGTTCAACCAAACCACTTTATATATATTTAAAAAAATAGATAATAATCCATAATCCATAAACCATAATTCTAATCCATAAACCATAATTCATAATATATAAACCATAATTCATAATTCATTATACTAACGTATATTGTAAATCATCACCGAACCAACTTTGGTCTAATGGTTTAGAGTAGATATTTTAAAAATTAAATATAATATTATATTAAAATTGGTACAAGAAGTGATACGGTTTACCGTTTGTGAACCATTTTTTTGTACCTCTTTTGAACTACTCCATTTGTTTTTTTTTACAAAAAAACAACATTTGGTTTGTGAACCGATTTGGCTGGACTGGTTCAAAATCGATACGGTTCAGTTCAGCCGAATTGGTTTTTTATGCCCACCCCTAGTGAAATATAGTGTATAAAAAATGAGTAGGTATAAAAAATACTTAGATATTATTTTTAATGCAACACATTACTAACAAAAGACTAGTTCATTCAACTCATTGCGAGAGACAGCGAAAGCGTTCACATATTATTTTTACTCTGGTATACTATAAGGTTATTTCGAAATTTGAAAATCAATTATATTAACGACATTTATGTCATAATTTAAATACATATCTACTGTATTTTTGTTTTATTTTTTAGTAAGTATATAATTAAACTTATAACCTAGCATAGTTTGTCTTTTCGATTAAATTTTAAGACAAGCGACATTATGTTAAATTTTTAACTATATATCTACTATATATATATATATATTGATAAATAGAGTAACTATTATTATAAAAACAAACTTAGTTATAAACTACACGTTTGGTCTTCGAAAAAGCCAATTGAGTCCAATCTAAGGGTAGGTAATACACTTATCTAGGCTTGTTTATTTAAATCGGTTTGGAAGAACTTGTCTGGTTCTGGTCTGAACCGGTTTTAAAACCAAACCAGTTTTTTAGGCTTCAAGTAGGCCAGTTCAAAATATTAGTTCGAATCGACTTGTTTTTTTATACTGGTTTATACTTAAATTTAAATCAAACCACTTTAAACCTATATAATTTTAAAATCGGTTTGAAGCAAAATAAACCAAACCAGTCTAAAATTAAACCAAACCTAGAGATGTCTTCAATAAACCAAACTTAGAGATGTATTGGACTCTTGTATGTTGATGTTGAACAGGATTTCAACTGGTTGTGGAATAGATTTTCAGTCGGTTCAATTTATTTTCCAGTCGGTTCAGTGTCTTTTCAGTCGATTCAGTGTGTTTTTCAGTTGGTTTAGTATTTTTTCACTCGGTTCACTGTGTTGGACAAGATTTCCAGTCGCTTCAGTTTCGGTTTGAACCAGAATATTTCCTAACCAAATTTTTTATTAAAAAAAAACAGATCAGACCTGTTCGAACCTGTTTTGAATCAGGTCGAACCATACCAATTTTTTTTACCTAAACCAGATCAGTTTTTTTAGAAACAGAAAAAATACTGGTTTTGACAAACCAAACCAGTTCAGTTCTCAACCGATTCAGGGTCGAACCGGTTCATGAACAAGCCTACACTTATCGGGGGATGTACTAGTCAACAATTTTTTTTTTCCAAATTGACCGCTTCCTTTGCAAGGATGTTTGCTGCTCCATTTACTTCCTGGAGCACATGTCTTAGCTTAAGTTTCGTAAATTCCAATATTAACTTCCTGCAATCTGAAATAAGTGGCATTAGAGGCCTATCTTCAAACTGTTCTTCCACTATCATACCTAGCGCCTATTTGGCATCTGATTGCACATGTATGTTTTGTATCCCCATGCTCTTTGCCAAAAGAAGATCATCTCTGATCCCCCATAGTGTTGCCACCAAACTATTTGTGATTCTCAATTACTATGTTTATATATAGGAGTAAATTTGACATGCAATAAATTTAAATTTAAATTGTATTAACTGAAAATTATAGTATAAAATAATTGAATTAATATGTTTGGAAATTAACACTTTAATAAGAAAATACTACATTTTTTTTGGCCAATAGAAAAAAAATACAACATTGAAAAATACATTCTTAGCAAGAGAAAAATCATTAGAAGAGTTGGGTTATAAGAAAAAACAACTGTATTATCCGTGTTCATCTTTCTTGCTAAATTTACTAAAAACAATTTTTTATCAAAAGGTAGAATGAATGTATTAAATATAATAATAATAGCCATCAATCATCAATTCGTATTTTATTTAAATATATTTTTTTAATAAGATAATTGTTTTTTCAATTAAATTAAATTAATGTTAATAATTAAAAAATGACTTAAGTATAATAAATTTACTAAAAAGACATAATATTATATATTAATTGATAAATTTAATAATTATTTTGATTTTCTTTCATGTAGTCGTTGACAATATATAATATTTATATACTTTTAACCTTCTTAATTATTTATAGTTAGTGTCTGACGTCGGATCCGACTTTCCCCCACCGTTTTTGAAAATATTTTTATTGTGTTTTCGCTCTGTCAGGTATTGGCGAGCGACAGGTCCATTCGAGCGGGCTCACTAACCGAACCGAAAAAATGAAAGAGTCACCACCGATTAATTAAAGGCTAATCAGAATCCTAAAATTTGCCTAGGGTACATGGTGTTAACATCATAGGGCTTGGAAAGGTTTACGTCTAGAGAATTTTGAGTTCAAGGGTTTGATTACGTTTTAAGAGCTCGTGAGTCCATAATATGCCATTTCAGTACTTTAGTTTGCTTTTGAATTTGTTTTTAGCGAGTTACCCGAATTACCCGTTTTGATCATGCTTGACTAAAGAGATTACATGCATTTTCTTTAAATTAAACAAACCATGTACAAACGTTTTTTTATTTATTTATGAGTTAATTTCAAATAAATAAACAAGGGAAAATAAAATTAATTGTGCTTGAAAAAAATGTGGTTTAACTTTGGGGCTATTTTAAACGAGTAAAAAATACACGAATGATTTTAAAGATATTAAGCACGTTGAACCAATTTTTAACATTTTGACAAGTCATGTGATGTCCAGAAAAATTTAGGGACCAAGATGCAATTATTTAAAATTTCGAGCTGATTTGGGAAATCTTCTGAAAATTGCAAAAAAGGCCCAAAACTTTTCTGGTTTGGTTTGTAACACTCGGTAAAATTCCAAAATGACTCGAGAGTCCAAGGACCTAGTTATAACCATCATCAAAGTTTGGGAATGACCTAAGTCATCTTTGAAAATATTATTTTTTGACCGAAACAATCTCCATAACTTTCACAGATGCCTAAAATGACCCCAAAGTTATACTGAACTTAAAACCGAGCACGGTTCTTACACGAAATATAACTAATAACACATACTGTTGATAAGACAAATTTCACTCAAATTAAAAAAAAAAATATAAATACAACATTGAATACGAGAGGGATATACCTAAGTAATCCAGACTTTAGATACTGAATGAGAGACCGAGACCGATAATCGTCTATCTTTCTTCACTCAATTCCTCTCTATATTTTTTTTCTCTCACTATCACTCAAATCCTCACTTTGAATTTTTTTTTCTCTATTTTTATTATCTTTTCCTTTTCTTCCTTCCTTGGTCGAAGCTTACGACAAGCTTTCCTCCAAACTCCCTTCGGTTTTTGTTCCATTGAGTTGTTGTGGATTCCTATCTTTTATAGAGTTTCCTCATCCAAGTAGGTGATAAAACATGGACAATACATAGTGGATGACAAATGTCATAACAATTGGGCAAATGTGTCACAAATTAATCCAAATTGCTTTGTATTTTCAAAATCATTTGTGTATGTTTGAGACGTTTAAAATGACTTCAAAGTTAAACCACCCTTTTTGAGCACGATTAACTCTATTGTCTTTTGTTTATTTATTTTAAATTAACTAAAAAAATAAAAAAGCTTGTATATTGTTAATTAAAAAAACGTGCATGTAATCTTTTTGACGAAGCATGATCAAAATGGGTAATTCAGTGAAAATAAATTCAAAAGCAAACTAAAGTAGCGAAGGGTAAATTATTAGCTCGCGAGCTCATAAGACGTAATCAAACCCACGAATTCGATTCTCTTGACGTAAACCTTCTGAAGCCCTAGGATGTTAACGTTATGTACCCTAGGCAAATTTTAGGATTCCAATTAGCCTTTAATTAATCAGTGATGATTCTTTCATTTTTTTCGGTCCAGTTGAGGACCCCGCTCGACTGGACCCGTCACTCACCAAGATCCGACATTTTTTAGCGAAGCAAATTTTTTTCTTCAAAAAGGGTCGGGGAAAGTCGGATCCGACGTCCGACAATTTGGCGACTCTGCTTGGGATTGATTTTTAGAGGGTTTATGCTTTGTCATGTTTGCTTTGCCATTTTATATATTTATCTATATGTTTTGACTGTTTGCTCATGCTTGCAATTTTAAATTTTGTCCGAAAAGCAATGTAAATGTAATAATAAAAAATGATTTAAATTCTCGTTTTGCACACACCATGTTGGTTAACATTACCCGCTCGGACCTGGAGTACATTAAGAGCTTAGGAAGTTTAGTAGGGGAATGCGCCCTGAGCAGTTTGGACTGCATGTGATCCTCTACAGGGGTGAGGTTCCGCCGGTTTAGAGGAATTAGAAATTTCATCCTGTTAGAACAAAAACTCCACACCATGCTTAACATTCTACCAGTTTCGTGTTTGTTCCATTTCTCGTATTTTATTTTGGCCCTAGATCATGACATATCTATAGGATTGTGCCTTTTGTATTCCATAAACATCTGTAAATGTAATAACTTAGTAGTGACATTTACTTTCTCGCGCTTGCATTGCATTTTCTAAAAAAATGTAAGTTCCGTTCATTATGTCTTGTATCCTTAGGACATTTCACACATCATCTTTGGCTAGGATGAAGTAGACAAACAACTGTCCTCGCACCAAGGCTATCCAGCCCCCCACGGTCGAAATTGCCCGAATATGGAAAGCCATGACGAAAGAGGATGAGAAGTACGTGAACGAGAATATTGGCGAGGTTCATGAGCTCGCAAAATACAAAATTAACTGGGCTCTACTTGATGCCTTGTCTGACTTCAGGGACATGGAAAACGTCATCTTCGTGATAAACGACAATGACCTCACACCTACGCTCGAAGAATACCGTCAACTCGTACAAGGGGTGGATTTTGATCGTGGTGTGAGTTCATTGTCGTTTATCACGAAGACGACGTTTTCCACGTCCCTGAAGTCATACAAGGCATCAAGTAGAGCCCAGTTAATTTTGTAGTTTGCGAGCTCATGAACCTCACCAATATTCTCGTTCACGTACTTCTCATCCTCTTTCGTCATAGCTTTCCATATTCGGGCAATTTCGACCGTGGGGGGCTGGATAGCCTTGGTGAGAGGAAAGTGGTTTGTCTACTTCATCCTTACCAAAGATGATGTGTGAAATGTCCTAAGGATACAAGACAAAATGAACGGAACTTACATTTGTTTTTAGAAAATGCAATGGAAGTGCGAGAAAGTAAATGTAACTACTAAGTTATTACATTTACAGATGTTTATGGAATACAAAAGGCCCAATCCTATAGATATGTCATGATCTAGGGCCAAAACAAAATACGAGAAATGGAACAAACACGAAACTGGTAGAATGTTAAGCATGGTGTGGAGTTTTTGTTCTAACAGCATGGTGTGGTATTGTTCAACCCGACATCCAACAAAGAGGCGAAGATAGTACCTTGGTCAAACTTCTCAAACTCACAACAAACAAAATTTCCACCGAACTCAGGTTGAATGGGGGTCATGACTTATCTATTGACCTTTTGGTATATTGGATCGAGCATCGAATTGCCGATAAAACAAATGCCCTGGGGAGATGCCATGCTTTTATTTTACTTGTTTTGGGAACAGTCGTATTCTCATTTTCTAATGGTCTCATCGACTCAACTATGACAAAAGTCGTCATCCAAGTAATAGAAGCCAAGAGTTTCGTGACGGCGTTGCTAGTCAAAACCATTGCATCTCTAAACATTTTAAAAATCAAAAGGAAAGGAGAACTAAAAGCAAGCCCGACCTTACTTTATATTCGGTTCTTAAGCCATATAAAAGAATTTGACATGAGTTTTCTACGGGTAAACGTTTTAGGCGACAAAAGGATCATCTCGAGAATGTTAGGTGGATCATTGTTCGAAGCTGAGAAATGGAAAGCCCTTGATTGGAAAATCTATATTTCGAAATTAACGCATAAGGACATTTTATGGACGGCTAGATGGTTAGCCATCCACTGTCCCACGATCCTTAGGTGCAAAACTTTTGAGGGAGTTCCGCTTCTCAGCCATCACAGATCTATGACCACCTACCCTTCCTTATTCGAAAATTCGGTGGATTCCAAGATATCCCGGTGCACATTCATGGATCCCAAGAGTGTACAAGTGGCACAGCGGAGCACACATTGCAAACTCGCTACGACACTCAGTTCGACAAGTAAATGATGATTGGGGGAAACCGAGTCTCATTATCCATAAATCTGATGGAAGACTCCACGACAAAGAAAAATGAATACCATGCGACAACAGCTTCACAAATTCTACTCGACACCCGCAAGCCCGCCTTTTGACCCAAAGGAGATAATCGGGGATAGGCCCGAGCAACCACTGGCATCTCACGAGGACATCTACGCGATCATGAAAGCTAGGGTGAAAATTAAAAATATTGCTTGGGCTGATGAACACTCTAGTTCCAAGAAAGAGATCCAACGTCTCCGCAGCGAGTTACAGTGTGTGCGAAGTGACAAGTCGGGATCACACCTTGGAGAAATATGAGGGAAAAATAGCTAAGTTGAATGACACCCTTGAACAGTCCAAACGAAGAATGAGACGAATAAAAAAAATTGAAGTGCATGTCCCCGGTCTTCCTTCGAACCAAGTAGCAAGCGACAAATGCACTCAATGAGCTGCACCGATAGGTGAAACGTCTTAAGAATTAGACTTTGATTGACCAAATCCTTTTAGAGTATTGTTTGAAAAAAAAAAACTTTTGTCATATAAGTCATCAAAGTCTACAAATGAAATGAACGGAACATGCAGAATTTTAAACAAACAAACATGCATGATCAATTGTGTATTTACCCCTCTTACTATGATATTTGAATAAATTAGGTACATCTGGCAAGAACAAGCCTGATACGCACTCGCAGTTTCGTTCAACAAGAGCAAATGAAGCAAGAAAATTGAAGCCCTCCACCAGGTTTCCTGGAACCCGTGCGACATCCAGCACCTCAAGAACACAAAGAGAGGATCATATAAAACGAACCTAATTTGTCGGAAGAGGAACAAAGAATACGAACCTAATTAGCTGAAAGAGGGAGGTTGTGTCATGATGGGTATTTTGGTCTTTAGGCACTTCAATTTGTGTGATTTTCGGCCTAAGAGAGTCACGTGACACGCACGTGTGACGGTTTCCATAAAATTGGATGTCAAAATAAAGTAATTGCATTTCAAATTTTTGGGGTACCTAAAAGTAACAAAACATATTTGGGGTACCTCGATGTAAAAATCCAATTTCTGAGGTACCTGAATGAACTTAAACATAAAGTTTTATTACAAACAACAAAAATATTAAATACTAATATCATTCGACATTAATACCATTTAAAATTAACACTAATATCATTTTACATTAACATAATTCAATTACATTCACTCTGAAATTATGGATTCGTGTAATCTAAAAGTGAAAAATTATGTTTCTATTATTATTATTTACTAATATATTAATATTAAATTATTATTATATTTATATAATAATCATGGTTATAACCATGAGTATAACTAAAATACAATATTCATATCCATAATCATTACAGGTAAAAAATTCATCACTATAACCGCACTACACCATAATAGTACGGTTAACCATACAAAAAAATAACGGTTATAACTATGATTTTTAATTTTTCACCATAACCATTATCGACCTAGTCACGTTCTTATTTCCTAATGTCAACTAGGCCATCTTAACTGCTGCATATAAAATATGATATAATTTTATATAATTTTTTTCTTCATAATTAATTATTTAAATATTCACTACTTACATTATTATTGTGCACTATTCAAATTCAAACTGTTGTTCACACCCGTCTCTATTTAATGTGGTTTGCTTAAGGAGTGAAATAACATATATATATTGAAAATGATTTTCATATTAAATTTGGCAACTTAAACCGAATCGACAATGAGTAAAGTACTAAATATTTTCATAATTTAATGTATTTACTCTGTTTGTCCATCAGTCATGTTCGGTCTACCTATATATATATATCCATTTTAATTGAGTCAATAAAGAAAACTTAATTGGCTGGCAAAAAACAAGAAAACTTAATTAGCAAACAAAGAAATAAGTGGTAGCATAGCATTGATCTCTAATTTTTCTAACATTAAATGATGATTGCAATTTGATGTCTTGTAATTTATTATGGAATTTGTTTTTGGCCAATTTTATTATGGATGGTCACTTATCATTTTCGTGTAGGGAGAAACTAAATTTTCAACATTATTATAGAGTTGTATGCGTAAAGAAATGCTACATCTAACTGTCCATATATATATTATTAAAATGGATTTACATATTTATCTTCTATTTTTGTAATATTTTACACATTTGGGCATATTAATTCTGAGTGTATAATCCAGGTTGGAGTTGGACCATAAGATTAAATTGTTCTTTAATGCCACCTTAATTTAATGAGCTAATAATTTAATTATTCCATATTCCTTCCACTCAATCAAAGTTGTTAGAATATTACTAGTTTGGATAGAACCACAGAAACCCACACATCACCACGTTCTCAAAATTCGGACAACATTTAATGATTTTATTTATATATCATTTTAGTTGAGATGTCGGTAAGGTGACTAAAATATGTGACACCATCATTTGAATGTTATGGTTTTGCGTTACAATATAAAAATTTATGAGTTTTTTTTTTTGATAATTATGGATTAAAAAACCCGCCATAGGTGACAAACTAATCACCCAAGTTCAAATTACACAACTCAAACAAAACTAGCTAACTTTAACAATTCTCAAAACAGAAGAGTCAACAACGTCTTTTCGGAGCGCGTTAATTGTTTCCTTCAGAGGTGAGCTATGAATTTCAAACACATGTCGCTGGTTGAGCGTCATACCCGCCATGATATCCGCTACCGCATTTGCTTCTCGAAAAATATGTCTGAATTTCATTCTTTCGAACTGCATCAATAACTTCCTGCAATCCGCAATGTTGGACATTAGTTTTTGATTTGACATATTCTTTTCAGAGATTACCTTATGGGCTGAAATGACGTCTGTTTCAAGGTGAATAGATTTTAATCCGAGTGTATGTGTAAGTAATAGCCCGTCTCGGATGGCCCAACATTCCGCATTGAGAATATTTGAGCAACCCAAATTCCTTGAGAATCCTGTGACCCATTGACCCCTGTAGTCTCGGATGACTCCACCGGCTGCACAACCTTGATTTCCCTTAGCAGCTCCATCCGTGTTAATTTTAAACCAATCCTTTTTTGGAGGAACCCAACTAATATCAATGGAAATGAATTCATTAGCAATGTTAGTCTCATGATAAACATTTTGGTGAAATTTTGCATGAGATAATGATAAATTATAAACAGAAGAAAATGCAGGTTTATCATTAAAAATAAGAGAGTTCCTATATTTTCAAATGTTCAATAGGGCATAAGGAAAAAAGTACTTTCACTCAACTCCTTTAATATTGACTTTTGATTCTTGACATCCATACTTGATCCACTCATTCAAAGGGTAGTGGAACGATTGCCCTAAATTTGGCGGGCCAATGGCTGACTTCCACATATATTTAGCATGCTCACACTCACGCAATATGTGATCTATGTCCTCCACCCCAGAGTAACAAATTTGGCAGAGAGGACTCAAATTACATCCCCTATGGTTGAATAGTTTGCTGGTGGCAAGTCTATCTTTAAGGCACAACCAGATAAAATACTGAATTTTTGGGATAGTCTGAATCTTCCAAACCCAATCCCATTGATTAAATACCTGACTATTTGTGTCATGACCTGCTAAAAGAGAGTATGCTGATGCTGTAAATATGAAATGTCACACACTCAGGGAAAAATTTATGAGTTAATAAGTACCTTACTACTTCAATTTTGTAAACTTAAACTTTACAAATTACTATTTAAACTTTATTATTTCAAAAAGTTTGTTATCTGAAATTTTGATATTGTTATCTCCATTAAGTTTTTTTTATTAAATATGTGCAGAATATTATGAACAACACATAATTGGTCTATAATTTTAAAAAAATACAAAAAAATTAATAGAGAAAATATAAAATTTAAATATAATACTTTTATTAAAAATATTAAAATTTTAATTATTATTTTGTTTCATATTTTTCAATAAAAATATTGTTTGGTTATTAACTCAAAGTTCATTGTACAACTTTAAATATATATATATATATATATATATATATATATATATACATATAAATTAGAAAATGGTATATGATGGCGTAGTTTGTACCCGATTAAACTCCCAAATAATGGTGTGCCGGTTGATCTATCAATTTCATACATTGCGTCCGAGTTGAGACATTACCTTACGACCAACACCTACATTCATTGCCATGTCAACGAGGCCACTAATGAAATCAAATGATGGACATGAAAAAATATATTAAAACAACCAAATCCCATGTGTAACTACAGAATAATAGAGCTGAGGGGAGGTAGGGACAATAATTTGGGTGGGTTAGATTAATGTTAATTGTGTTGGGATGAAATGAATCAATCGGAAATGTGTTTTAATTTTTTTGACACGATCTAAATAAAATATTTGTTACATAAATACAATAAGAACCGTATACAAGAAATCAATGTTCTTTTTGCACTTGTATGAAAATTATAACTAGCTGTATTTATTTGAATTATGGTTGAAAATGTTTATTATTTGTGTTTAAATAGTGTTTTGATACAAATTATATTCGTATCATATATATATATATATATTTGTATAATAATATATAATTAAGAATCATTTACTTCTAAAATTGGCTAATCTAAGGTGAGGTAATTAGAGTTGGAATGTCTCTGTTGGAAATTGATGTACAAAACATGCAATCGATTAAGGTACAACATAACACATAATTAAATTACCTCCCTGAACGATTGCCTTAGCGGAAGCGGAAGCGGATCTGCCTGAGGTTGGGATCACGGTCTGTCGGACGGGAGGACACGCCACGGTTTGACGGACAATGACCTATAATACCACAGCTACTCACCTCTGTCTAAACTGTAGGGCGGCTAGGGCATCACTGTCATCATCATCATTAGGTTTTCCAAACCCTGAGCACCCCTATATATACTGATATATAGAGGGATAGGTTTTAAGGCCAGATACACAACTGGGCTTATGTAAATGGGCTCCCACTTATGGGCGACCCATTATCCTAAAACCAACATCTCCCACTCGCACAAAGTGGGGGGCGCTCATTCATCAAGCCAGCACCAAGAGAACGAATCTCATTATACAGTAAAGTCACATACGAGGAGGCAGCCGTGCGACCGACAGACACAACGAGCAAAGTGCTACGCACCGGTTAAGAATACGTAGCGACCCGCGGATCCCACACCAGCAGTGGAAATGTGCCCTGCACCCTTGGTCATGTAATCTTTCTCCAGGTCTGACCGCACAAGGATCTTTCAGACCTATATATGTATTGCGCCCACAACCGCAGCCGGTGCCGCGGTTGGTGGCCACCTAGTGGACACAATATCGAGAAGATCCCATAATGACCATCCTCTTCCCACAAAACCATCGGCACAATTCAACTCGCTTTTCTAGAACCGGGACCCGGGCGGAATACGTCGAAGGCCCATCGAGCACGGACTAAGATAGCAAACACTGAACTGAACCTCAAGTCTCTGTTCAGAGTACTGAGGGTACGTACGCGGCTCTTACACAAAGAGCTCTGGGTCTCACACGACTCCGAGTTAAGATCACATCTCGAGTCATACCCATGGTCGTATTTTGGGTGCGCCGCGGTATGGAACGCGCGCTACAGCATATCTCCTCTCCCATGGAGCATATGTCCATATGCTGTACAGATGTCCATCAGGCACACAAAGTACCCGAACCAAAAGTCACAAAGACTCCCATCCAACCCCTGAGTGGATTGACAGACCATAATCCGTCGTAGTGCGAAATCAGATAGTTCCGGACACAAAGTCCTTTCCGGTCATCCCAACAGATTTCCAGAACTAGAAACTATCACCAGCCTCACCTAGCCACAAAGGCATAGAAGCTATCACCCGTGTGAGAGGGCGATCTAATCCACCTTGACATATGTCAATAAACAATCACAGTAAGAACACACAAAACATTCAAACTATGAAAACATGCATACTCAAATATAATTCAAGTTAAAGAACATTGTATGGGAAATAAAATCAATGAAGTACATCAACTAAGTCTACACAGTCCTAGAGACTACACATGCCTCACTAAAGACTACCTCTTCAAGGTCGGAGAGACGGCCCACAACCATCTCATCCGCAGACAAGTACTTCAAACTCATCACCTTGTGTCTAACCACGTCTCTAACATAGTTTTCGCTTGATATCTACTTGCTATAACTTGTTATGATACTTGAGTTTCTATATCACGGAGATTGCGACTCCAATGACTCAGCAATCAATCCGGAAGTCTCTTCAGCCATACAACCAACTGAGTGGTCCACACAAGACCCACAAATTTGGCTTCAATGGCGATTAACACAATGCGCGGTAGATTTTCTCTCATCAAAGTCACCACCATAATCCACATCGTTATACTCAGTCATCCAAAGATTCTCGAATCTCTAGCAAGTCTCTAGCACAAAGCATGACGATGCCCTTAAGATATCACATGATCCTATTGACTGCCTACCATTTCTTCAATTCGGGTTCAGCTTGGTCCCTATATACCATGCCGACTGCATGACAAATATCAGGCCGAGTACACACTATTGCGCACATCAGGCTTCCGACTGCACTTAGCTACAGAATTTATCTATCTGGTCCATATATCCATTTTGAGAGGTTGATCAATGTAAACTGGAGTTTCAATTGGTTCGCAGTTACTCATGTTGAACATTTTCAACACTTTATTTATGTAGCTTTCCTGTGAAAGCCACAACTGCCTCCTACGGCGATCTCTCGAGATCTAAATCCCAAAGATGTGCGCCGCCTCACCCATGTCCTTCATCCCAAACAGAGAAGACAATCAGACCTTTATCTGTGTGAGGAACTCCAAGCTATTTACAGCTATGAGTATGTCATCTACATATAGAATCATAAACACAAAGTTCGGTCTAGACCCTTTTGGTGTACACGCAATGATTCTCATCCTTCAAGAGAAACCCATTTTCCACGAACAAATCATGAAATCTGTGATACCACTGCATAGCGAACTGTTTCAGACCATAGATCAGTTTGTGAAGTTTGCACACTAAGTGCTCATGGTCTTTCTGCACAAAGCATTCAGACTGCTCCATATAGATCTCTTCTTCTAACTCACCATTGAGGAAGACGGTCTTAACGTCTATCTAGTGTAGTTCCAAGTCTAGACTCACTCTAATAGCCATAATCTTAAGAACCCATTTAGCTCTATTGCTCTATGTACTCTCGAAGGTCGACCAGTGTCCAAACACCGTTCTTCCTTATAGATTCCATCTAGTCCAAAGTGTTCATCTCATCTTCCATTACTTTCATCCATTCTTCTTAGAAGGTTCCATTGAGAGTTTCTCTAACGTTTTACGGCACAATAACCATATTGTCAGATATTAGGGTGTTTAGTTCTAGCCCACGGCCTAACAACTCACTACTACCAGGGTATGACCATGATCACTCCCACTGAGAATGAGATCCCTAATGCTCCCACTGTCAACAAGATCATCAGGAGAAGAATCTGTTTCATTCGCTTCAGCAGGCGATGAATCCGGCAGACGACGAACTGATTCATCATCTGCGGTTTCAACTCTCCCACTCGAATTAACAGGTGTCTGCTCAACTTGATCTTGAATCTCATATAGAGATCGATCCAAATCAATCTCTCCCTTCTTAGGAAATTCGTTCTCTACAAACGTTACGTCTCGTGATTCGATCTCGGTAACACTCCCACTGTCCTGCTCGGCTATAAACACATAACCTCTGGAGGTATCAGAGTAACCAAAAATACTCTTCTTTCCTCTAGGTCCAATATTTCCCAAACTTATTTGAGAAATCATGGGTGTAAGCGGCACACCCCAATGGGCGCATATGGTGAAGGTCCAGAACTTATTCTAGTCCAAAACTCATATGAAGTGGAGTTAACCGTCTTCGTCGGCACATGGTTTAGGATGTAGGCAGCAGTCTCCAAAGTGTTTCCCTCTAAGGAAATCAGCAATTGAGTATGCGCCATATCGACCGAACCATTTTAAGGAGCGTTTTATTGCGCCTCTCTGCAAAACTATTTTGCTGAGGGGTGTAGGGGATCGTCAACTGATGAATGATCCATTTCCATTACATAAACCGTTAAATTCCGCTGAAAGGTACTCTTCTTCCACAATCAGGGTGGAGGGTCTTTACCCTCCTATCTAACAGGTGTAATCATCTGTAAATGTAATGAAAATTTGCGCTCCGTGCCGAACCCTAGCACTAAGAGGGTCACAGACATCAGAATGGATGAATTGCAAGGGAAATTCGGCTCTAGGTGCCTAACCAAAAAGGCTTTCTGGTGGAATTTTCTGCTAGACCACTTACACAAGTAGACGACTCCACTTGTGGAATGTAGGACAGCAAACCCCAATGGGCTAGCCGCTGCATTCTATGTTGACCTCTGTAGTCAAGTCTAGTTTGTCTTTCATTCATATCGCAAACATATCCGCGAGTAGAAGAAAAACATGAAATTATTATTGTTGCCTGAATCCAAATCCGAAACAATAAATCCACCAGAAATAATACTAAAGTCAAACGAAGTTGAACCTAAAAACAATTGGACGGAAGATTCATGAAAAGATAATATAAAACCGAGTTTCATTAATCCTAAGACTGAAATAACATATCGGCGAATCTGCGGAGCATAGAGGATATGACTTCAGACTAAAACTCTACCGCCGCGCAAGCGCAGCTCGCAAGTTCTAATCCCTTCGACTTCAACACAAAAGTTGTTGTCGATGTAAATCCACCTAATTTCACGCGGGACTCTATGGTACTCTACGAAAACGTCACGATCCCTGGCTATGTGATTTGTCGATCCTGAATCCAAAATCCACAAAGGACATGACTCAGTCAAAATATCTGTACTAGGAATACAAAACTCACTAGATTAGCCATTAAGACATTCATGTCAGATCGATTCAGCGCATGCATTCACAAAGTGTACCCACTGGACACAGTTGGAGCATTTCCTGTATTTAGGCTTCTCAGCCTTACGCAAACATTTTCGCGGTGTTGTTTTCGGAGGAGTCCTTGGGTTCACCTCAGTCTTTGTCTACTTTGCCTTCAATGCATTTGCGCCACCGCGTTGTGCATTACTCCTTCGCCTTCAGCGACTCTTCTTAGGTCTAGAGGATGGCGCCACACACACCTCAACCTTAGGTCCAGTGACCTTGGGTTTGTCCTCTTCAACTCAATGTGCATTCGAACGTGTTCAAAGGTATTGAGGGCCTTAGAATGAGTTATTTAGATTTCCATCTGTTTCTAAGAGTTAGGCAAAGAGCGGATTACGACCTGGATTTGCTGCTCATCGGTCACTGACTGACCGTTCTCCTTGAGTTTCACAATCATGTTGGCCATATGCCTCAGATACTATCTCGCGGAGTGCTGAGGATTCATCATGTATGAATCAAACTTAATGTTGAGTGAGCACAACTAAGCAGTCGTATAGAACCATTTCTAGCCTGCAAAGTATCCCATAACCCTTTAGTTGTGTGATAAGCTCAAACTCATCCACCGTACTCAGCATCATGGCGCACGTCTCAACATCATTAAGCTCCCACCCAAACGGAAAGTCTTCTGCTGATTCGTTATTCCAGAATCGGGTCTTTTCATAATCTTCTTGATGGGGTTAATGGATTTCTACTTAGGACCATTTTTATATGCTTTATCCGGATTTTATAGTGCTCACCATTAAGTCTAAGACCTTTGTCCAACTAAGCGATGATATTCTACATGGCAGACTAATTTCTCTAACTAAAGGAAATTCTAATAGGATCATGGAGACACAAGGAACAATGTTCTATTGCATATAAAAGACAAGTCTCAGACCGATAGGACAAACTTGAGAACATACTTAAACCCGGGGGACAACCCTAGCTATGCCGAGAAGCACTCCCCATCTCTAAGCATGTCCTAAAGTCACTACTATCAATCGAAACACAGTCTATACCAACAGTCCTCAAAGAACCGGAGTCGAACATATCGCACTAAACCAAAGTGTTCGACTCTTACACAAAACAATTGTCCTAGAATTATTCAAGGAAATTCAGAGAACCTCGCAGACTAACCGACCGGTTCACACTCAGGAACATTTTCCTAGGTGTAGTTCGTACTCATCCAAACTTCCGAAAGGATACTAAGGACAATCCTAAAAGTTTGCTATTTATGCTAAGCGAAAACTAGATCTACCTATCTAGGTAATCTAATACATGCAAGCAAAGAAACAAACCATACATGTCAATACACACACATATATATTGATACCTTTCAAAAATAAATTAATTTGGGGCTAATTTGTAATTTTCAAAACTTTGAGGACTAAAGTCACCCTAACCAAAAGTTTGGGGATCAAAATCACCATGAATAAAAATTTGGAGACCAAAGTCTCAACAAATAAAAATTCAGGGACTAAAGTCTCAACAAATAAAAGTAATTAACATGTTAGACCAATTTCACACACTATGCTGGGATCTCAACAATCACAACCTAGTCAATTCTACCAGTCATGGAGTCAAGAGCCAAGCAGATAAAGTAAGGCAAGACTACCTACCCTGCAGAAAACACAAAGTAAACCAGGGAACTCAAGGAACCCACACAGCGTTCTACCTATTCAATCATGCAATATAAAACAATATAAGGCTCTCCCAGCAATTTAAATTGGTCAAACAATTAATTAAATTAGCCAAATTATTTATGAAAGGGTCCAGGCACATTTACCGGACTGAAATAATCCACTAGGACCCACAGAGGATCCAGGATCGGCACCAAATTTGTTTCGGATCAATTCAGGTGGCCCAGGGCCTCCGAATTAGTTCAGACCGGTCCAGACAGCACAAAACCATCTGAACCGGCCCAATCATTCGGTCTGAACCGAATTTGCCCGGTCAGACTGAACCGAACCGGGCCGGCCGATACACACCAGCTGGACCGAACCGGTCCGGTCAGATTGAATCGACCGGACTGAACCGAACCGGAATGGTTCACGAAATAAACCATTCCGGTTCACGTCAGGCCGGTCCGGTTCACACAGAACCGGACCGGTACTGTTCATCTTCCCAAATGGGAAGAAGAACGTCTGCTGCTAGGGTTTTACAACCCTAGCAGCCGCCAGCCACAGGGAGGTGGCCAGCCACCATGGCTGGCCACAAATGGGGGCCGACCACCACGGCCCCCCCTCCCTGGACGTGGCCAGCCACCATGGCTGGCCACGAGTGGGGGCCGACCACCACGGCCCCCCTCCCTGGACGTGGCCAGCCACGAAGGCTGGCCACGGGGGTCGGTCGGCCATCACTGGCCGACCTTCCCCCAGCCTCAGGCGGCTGGAGCCGTGGCCACAAAGGCCACGGCAACCAGTCGCTGGGCCACAGCCGCGGAGGCTGTGGCCCCGCCTGAGGTGGCCGCAGCCTGGCTGCGGCCAGTAGTGGCCGAGCCGCAGCCACGAAGGCTGCGGCGAGCTGTGGCCGAGGCTGCGGTCAGCCAAGGGCTGAGCTGTGGCCGAGGCTGCGGTCAGCCAAGGGCTGAGCTGTGGCCACGAAGGCCGCCGCCGCCCCTGGTTCGGCCTCGGGTGGTGGTTTAAGTGGCTGGTTTTCCCGATTTCGATCCCGTCGCGGTCACGATGACGCCGTGGGGATTTTCCTCTTTGAATCCGACAATTTGGAAACCAACCTACTATGGCTCTGATACCAATGTTGGAAATTGATGTACAAAACATGCAATCGATTAAGGTACAACATAACACATAATTAAATTACCTCCCTGAACGATTGCCTTAGCGGAAGCGGAAGCGGATCTGCCTGAGGTTGGGATCACGGTCTGTCGGACGGGAGGACACGCCACGGTTTGACGGACAATGACCTATAATACCACAGCTACTCACCTCTGTCTAAACTGTAGGGCGGCTAGGGCATCACTGTCATCATCATCATTAGGTTTTCCAAACCCTGAGCACCCCTATATATACTGATATATAGAGGGATAGGTTTTAAGGCCAGATACACAACTGGGCTTATGTAAATGGGCTCCCACTTATGGGCGACCCATTATCCTAAAACCAACAGTCTCCCTCTTCTCTCTCTCGATCTTGAATTTGATTTTAAATAAATTCATAATCTCTCCTTCATGTCTCTCAACTGAGCTACTCTCTCTCTCTATCTCTACTAGCTATTAGCTATCATGGCGGACAAGATCTACCCAAACTCCAAGCCAACTGCCTTGAATGGCAACGCAGCCGCCAACGCACCATTTCCCCCGACGAAGGCGCAGCAATACGGTGTCAACCGCCCCATCTACCAACCTCAGTCAACTCGACACCGCCGCGGCCACCGCCGCGGATGTTGTTGCACACTCTGCATCTGGCTCACATTAGCCATAATCGTCCTCATTTTCGCAGCCGGAGTCGCGTCCGCAGTCGTCTACTTCCTCTACCGTCCCCACCGCCCTTCGTTCACCGTCAGCGCCCTCAAGCTCTCCCACCTCAACATCACCTCCTCCTCCACCATCGACTCCAGATTCGACCTGAACGTCACCGCTCGGAACCCCAACAAGAAGCTTGTCTACACCTACGATACCATCAACGTCCAGATATACAGCGATGGAGTAGAGATCGGAGACGGAAGCTTTCCCGCGTTTGTCCACGGGAAGAAGAATACAACTCTGTTGAAGAGCTCTATTAGCAGCAGCAACAGTCAGAAGCAGGAAAGTGCTTCCATTGATGCGCTGAAATCTGACCTCAAGAGCAAGAGCGGATTGAGTTTGAAGATCAGGCTGGACACGAAGGTCAAGGTGAAGATGGGAATTCTGAAGACGCCGAGAATTGGGATCAGAGTCACCTGTGAAGGGATCAAGGTGACCGTGCCGACCGGGAATGCAACGTCGAAGGCGTCGACGGGGAATGCCAAGTGCAAGATCGATCCGAGGATCAAGATTTGGAAATGGATGGTTTAGGGCAAAAGAGAAGACAACACGGGTTGAGGAAGAAAAAGAATGAAAGTAAGTAGTTTACTTCTTGTCATGAATGCTTTCATTTTTTTATTTTTATTTCTTCTTCTGAAGAATCCATTACTTCCCTGGTTATAACTTTGTATATGTGATTTTGTAAATGTTTCAGGATTATTGTTACCCTTGTTATTTTTATAGTGTTGTATACTCTATATATGCATACTTATTTAAAAATGACTAAATATGCTATATCATTATAATTTAGATTCTAATTTGATCTTTGAACTTGTATCATTAGCCATGGTTTTCTTTAAGTTTGCGACAAATCTACTCATTAAAGAATGTCATGACCTGGATTGGACAATATGGTCTAAGTCGAGCTAGACGTCGAGCCCTAACCAGGAACATTCGCGAATTCAGATTGGAGAACCTTACCAGTTTTCCTACTTGAAATCGGCATAACATCCTACTTACTAAGTTTCAATAAATAAAAATTTGGCGTACTCTGATTAATTTTCTAATGAAAATCAGCACATCATCGTCGATTATGTAAATTAGTGGATGTTTGCCATTAAATATGTAAATTATATATATATATAATAAACATATACTTTTTACTTTTTAGAAAGCTAAGTATACACATTTTTCAAATAAATTTGGCAAGGGGTGATAAAAAAAGATTGTTGGACCGAATTCCCGACAAGACCGGCCCGATTAGGGCCGAGACTGAACATACGTTTTTTTCCTTCAAGGTCGGTCTCAGCCTCAGGCTTTTTTCTCGAAAGCCTGTTCAGACTGAATGAATGTGAATTTGAGATTTTCATAATACCACACCGAAAAGAATGTGGATTTTGGAGGTTTTCTATCTTTATAAAAGTTGCATCCTGATAAATTTACTAAAGAATATTGTGAGCTGATTGTGTTTTTTTGAGAGGTGAACTATTATTTCGCCTTTTACTAAAGAATACCGTGAACTCATAGTTTTTTTGGGTGCAAATTCAGTCCAGGACCGAGACTGAGCGGACGTTTTTTTCTTCAAGGTCGGTCTCAGTCTCAGACTTTTTTCCCGAAAGCTTGTTTAGGACCGGCCCAGACCGAATGAATGTGGATTTGAGATTTTCATAATACCACACCGAAAAGAATGTGGATTTTGGAGACCGGACCGGACCGAGTCAAGAAAGACCGACTCGGGTAGACTTTTTGGATGAGATCGGTCTCGGTCCTCCAGAAGGCAAGACCGAAATTTCGGTCTCGGTCTTGCCTTCAGGACCTGCCCGATCTGCCCATGATCAGCCATAGATTTCGCTATTAGAGAATCTGGTTAAGTCAAAATTAATATCTTGCTCAGGGGACCCCTAATTCTGTAATATAGAAGAGGAACCCTTTCTGTATAGGAGGCAATTAACCTTAAATTATAGGGGTCTGGTTGCTCCCCTTATATTAGTAGGGTACTAATTTCCTCCTTTTTTAGAAAGGGATAACAAGGTAAAACCGATGCTTTACACAATAAAAAAAAAAGAAGTAATTTTAAATTTTCGAACGAAATATATACAACCGTCAAAGTTGAGAATTATAAACTTTAACTTAAATTTTCGAATTTTAACTTTACAGTCGTCAGTCTAGAATATTAAATTTAATATCATCACTATTCTAACTCTTACAACATGTTTCTTTTACGGAATAGACACGGAATAAGTGATACGGATTTCGTATGTAGTTTTTTTTTTTTGTGAAATTGGAAAACTTCGGAATACGGAATCCTAAAGGAGTGGTAATACGCATTTCGTCCAAAAAGTTCGAATTGCGTATGAAGGGCGCGCTAGAAATATAGAATATGAGTTAAAAAGACAAAACTACCATCGCCTATTTTATTAAATAATTAATAATTTTAAAAGTTTTTTCAATTATTCATTAATTAAATTAATTATATTAAGTATTCATTAAATAATCAAATTAATTTAATTAATTAATAAATCAGATCAAATTAAATAATTAAATGAATAAATTAATTATTTAAAAAGTTTTTTCAATTATTAATTAAATATATTATAATTTTTATTATTCTTAATTTTTATAATTAATTAATTCAAGTTATTTGTATTATATACTATACTTATGAAAGTAAGTGCATATATGTCATTTTATCATATTCCATTTTCATTTTCATATACCATTACACCAAATAAACATTGAAATTTCTTATTCCATTATACCAACCAAACAATTTTTATATTTATTATCAACTATTCATATTTTCTATTCCGTATTCCGTTAAAGAAACATGTTGTTTGGTCAGTTAACTTTTACTTTGTTAAACTTGCTATTTATATTTTTATTTATTTAAAAATGCAATTATGAAGAAAAAAGATTATAAATATGAAATAAAAAAATATATAAAAATCTGAAAATAGCTTTTTGTATATAATATATTATAAAAAATATGAAATAAATTAAAAGTATACTTAAAATTCAAAATAAATAAATGAAAATAATGATTTTTTGAATATTATATTTTTAATAACATATATAAAATCCAAAAATCATTTTTCCAATTTCATATTATATGAATAATTTTTTTATCCTTCCGAATTGCATTTTTTCCCTACAATATTTGGCATTTGTTATTACATAATAATATATTAATATTTTATTTAATAATAACTCTTTTTTAAATTAATATTTAAATAAAATGTTATATTATATTAAAACATATATTTTTCTGCATTAATTTATATTTTAAATAAAAATATTTTATTTTTAAACCATATGTTGTCGTATCAACAAAACTTGTACAATTATCAAAGTTAATAAAACTGTTACACGAAAAGTTTAATTTTTTTCATGTAAAACATAATATATCCAAAATAAATATAAAGAAACATATTAAATCTAAAAATGTTTTCGACAAACAAAACTTATTAGTTTTATTTTTTCAAACTTATCCCAAAAAATGTCATATCCCAACTTAAATGTGTCAATTAGACATATGTTGCTATAATGTGGAATTAGAATTTCTCATTAAAATTAAGTGTCAATTTTTTACACGATCCATAAGTGATCCGCCCATGAGTTGTGTTTGGACCAAACATCTTGAGCCCTCGAGTAATTTTGACACAACTCATTCAACCCACATGAAAAATGAAGTCGAGTTTGAGTCGTATCTATCGACCCCTGAGTCAACCTGTATAACTAAACATATATTATAATAAATTATATAAAAATCATGAGTCGCACGAGTCGTGTCTTATGAGTCATATGTATTACATGAGTTGTATAAATCAGTGGATCGTATGGGTCAACGAGTTGACCCACATAATTTATATTGTTTAAATTAAAATGACACGGGTCCACGGGTAATACAAGTTGCGTGTTTGAGTCTTGAAAATTGATCCATCATTAATCACAGATCGTGCTTGGGTTGAGCATATTTTTACACGATCCGTACTTGATACGATCCAACAGTTGACCCTTCAATACGAATTGACACACCCTACTTGAAATACCTCTAATTGCATTGTTTTACCTAGTTGTCCATCTATCTGTCCAAGGAATTAAAGTTTTCTTCTTCTTCTGTTTGGATGCAGACTGCAATGTCCACCTTCAAATGAAATACAGATCCTGTACTGTACTGTACTGCCTTCTTCCCGTTTTTTATTTAATAATGTGTTTGTTGTTGTGATTTCATACTAAACCTTGGAGGTTGGAGTTGTTAGAAGTGACAATCCGGTGTCCAGGGAGAATCCTTAAGAAACTCGACCGCAATGACATCTTAACCCCAACATCAATTATTCACCATTGTCAATATACTACTTAGCATTCACGGCATTTCAGCACGACAGAGCTTTCAATCAACATACTTAAGAAGATAAGCTATCAGGGCATGTTATGAGAAACTAGATCATTGCCTTGCTTACCAGAATGGTACAGACACCCTTTGTTTAACAATCTCGAGTCAGTGGAATGGAATTTAGGGTTCAGATTTGATGAGCTCTTCTACAGAACTACTGTATTTCGCAATCAAACCCCTGGCATAAACAGAAAACATGAATCAATGATAGGACAGAAACTTTCCAACATTGATTGTATTATTATACCAGACAGACAAACCTTCTTTGGTTTAGCATTTGTTCGGTTTCCTCCAGCTTACGCTTCTGACCTTCAACGGTCTGCAGAAAAAGATCACAAACATCAAACTAAAACTCTTCTGCTACCCAATCCACCGAAACAAAGAGGTAAACTTCTTTGAAAGACTGATGTGAGCAGCAAACAAGACGATCTATTGTACCACTAAAACAAGAGGGAGCCATGCTAGATCATCAAGTTCAACAAATATTCAGCAGAAATATTGATAAAATGTAGGGTTAAATACCAATTTGATACCTGAACTTGTAGCGAATGAGCTGGTTGCTGTCTGATTGTCTTTTTCTTTTGCAACTTTTCACTAGCCGAACTAATACTTAAGTGCAACTTGCTAGCTCCATCCATTTTTTCTTTAACCATGTGCGGAAATGTATAAGTGTCGTCTCATTAGGGGGGAAATGCATACATTTTCCATCCAAAATTAATGGGAAAAAATGGACGGAACTAGCAAGTTGCACTTGGACATTAGTTTAGCTAGTGAAAAGTCCCATGAAAAAAAATCAGCTAGTAAGCAGCTCATCGACATTAGTTTAGCTAGTGAAAAGTCACATAAAAAAATTATCTAGTAACTAGCTCATTGACCACAGATTCAGCTAGTAACTTTGTATATAACCATATGAAGTATTGACAGACAGCTGATTAAATGGAGATTAGTATGGAGTAAAGACCGTAAAACAAGATTCATGTTCAATATCCTATAATAACAGAATAATTGGTTGTAGTACTTAGTAGTGATTATTATTGATTCGTAATCCATCGGCATGTAACATCACTTGGATCAAAACTGAAAAAGAAGAACAGGAATCATTAAAATCACAATTGAACATGTTTAATTTAACAAAGGAAGGTCACTCTCCCTCCACAGCAGTGAACAGATTTCATCACTTGTGTTGATTATAATCCCCAGGTTTGCAAATTCAATCTTCACACGGTATCAAGGAAAACAACATGCAGTTTGTTGTTTAGGAAGCAATCTCGATTTCCAGCTATGAGATATCCACATTAAGATGCAAATACATAATCTAAAGAGAATGCAGATAACTGACCATAGCTTTTGAGCTAATTGATCCGGCTATTGAGTTCAATAGCTGCTGGCACTTATCAAAATTGTTCTTTAATTCACTGACCTTAACTCCAATCTGATTACAATAAAATGAAGCGCGTTATTAATCCAACAATTTCCACAAAATGATTGACAAAAAACATTTTGATCAAGCTCAAGAACAAACCAAAGCATCGGAGTGCTGGTCCCGCGTCCCGTTATCGATTGCCTCAGATAAACTCTCCACCAGCTGCAAATCGATTCAGATAATATGTGAAAACCATCGACTTAGGCGTGGACGCAAATCTAGGATTTCGAATTGAAAAAATTACGTGTAGGATGTGGAAGTGTGAGGCGAGGGACTGATGCTGTTGGAGCTGCTGCTGTTGCTGCTGCTGCTGAAGCACTCGCTGCTGCTGTTGTTGTTGAAACTGCGGCGTTGATTGAAATTGCTGTTGCTGCGGCGGCGATTGAAATTGTTGTTGCTGCGGCGGCGATTGGAATTGTTGTTGCTGCTGATGTTGGAATTGTTGTTGTGGTGATTGAAATTGATGAAACTGTTGTTGCTGCTGGAGGAACAGATGGTCTTGATTCGGAGGGGTGGAGATGTTTCCATGGGTAGGCATGGTTGGGATCATGTTCCAACTTCCGCCGGAAAAGGAGTGGTCCATAGCTGCGTTTTCTGTCACTGAAGAGCGCGGATATGCGGGAGAAGAAGATGAAGACCAGAGAGAAAAAGGTGGACGTGATATTCGTTTGTATTTAAAACTGAAAATTATCTAATTTGTACTTAGAAGTTAGAAGTTAGAACCATTTGGAGATTGTTTTTAAAAAAAAGTGACTGTCATAGTTGAAACACCATGTTGCAGGCTGTTTCTCATTTGAAGTCCAAGCCCAAACCCTCATCTGGCCCACTTGTAGAGGATATTTGGTCATCTGGCCCAACCAAGATTCTCTTCGGCCCAACAGTAATCTCTCCATTTATTTGCACCGTTTCGTTTTTTATTCTGTTCCTTTCTGCAATTATTTTTGTCTTGGGATGTAATGAACAATTAGTTTTTCCTAGGTTTTACTATTTAAAGGGTGAAGAAGTCCCAAATGAAGGAACAACTTCTATGGTAAAAAAAAAGGAACGACTTCTGATGATCCCCAAGTCTGTTTTCCGTTCTAGGGTTTTTGATATTTTCGGTTCTTCAATTCTTTCCCAAATCTTCATGGTATCAGAGTCTTTGTGAGGTTTTCTAGCCTCTGTGATCTTCGATTCTGGTTGTTTCATCCTTTCTTCATCTCGACCACTAGTACTGAATGAAGACTGTTCGGTTTCCTATCGGAAACTGGGGCCTCTTCACCACGACGGTTCGTGTTCTTGGCACATTTTTACCGTCTTGTCTTCGCCAAGAAGACTGGTTGCAGTCCTCATTGCAACCTCTGGTATCTTTTTACTCGATCCTTTTTTTTTTTGGCTATCTTCATCCTTAATATCGTTGCAGTTATGATAAGTTCTTGATACTTGTTGATCTTAGTCGGTTTTGTTGCCCTTAGCTTGTTGGATTGAGATTGTATCATTGTTACCTTCGGCTTATTCGTTTGAGATTGCTGCTTCCTATTATTGCCCTCAGCTTGATTCTTGTTGATTCCGTTGTTTTTTCTTCGGCTTGATTATGTTTTTTTTAACAAAACAAAATGGCCGAAGAAAAACCTCATCAAGAAATAAAGAAATATGCCAATGATGATATTGATCGTGAAGCAATGGCTACTGTTGATTTTCATCACCCTCTTTATCTGCATCCAAGTGATAATCCTGACACGAATATGATTTCCACTGTATTGATTGGTCCTGAAAACTATGCTATGTGGTGTAGGGCTATTCAGTTTACTCTGTTAGGAAGGAACAAGTTAGGCTTTATCAATGGTACATGCTTGCATGAAAATTATGATCCTGCGTTTCACTATTTGTGGGATAGATGCAATGCTGTGGTTTTAGGCTGAATTACTAATTCCATTTCTAAAGATCTTTCAAATGGTACAATCTATACTGAGGATGCATATCTTGTGTGGAAAGATCTTAAGGAATGTCTTGATAAAGTCAGTGGCCCTAGATCATATCAAATACATATGGAAATTGTCATGACTCGTCAGGGTCTTGATTCTATTTCTGCATTTTTTTTTTCTAAACTGCGTGTTCTTTGGGCTGAATTTGACTCTGCATGTGCTCTTACTCACATTGATCATGTTGATTTTAAGAAGCATATAGAACATAAGGAAAATAAAAAGTTGTTTCAATTTTTGATGGGATTGAATGAGAACTATTCAAATGTGAGAAGTCATCTGCTTTTATGGACACCTTTGCCCAACGTAAACCAAGCATTCAACCTACTTATGCAGGAGGAAAGCCAAAGAGGTATTACTTCCACTATGAATGCTGCCTTGAATACTAAATCTGCGAAAGTTTCCTTAAATTTTGAAAAACCAAAAGGAAACCAGAATCTGGAGTGTACTCATTGTCATAAACGTGAGAACACTGTAGATCGATGTTATGGTAAAGGATGTGACTTCTGTAAAAACAAGGGACATGCCAAGGATAACTGTTTTAAATACATAGATTTTTTGAAAAATAAAGGGAATAATGTTAGGGGCAATGTTGCCTCCACAAGAACTGGTGACATTGATCCTAACACCCTTAATAGTTCTAATGAATCTATATTGAGTAATAGTGTTCAAAGAGGCATCACTTTTACTCGGGATCAATTCGAAAAGTTTCTTCAAATGGTGGGAGGTGCAAGCAGCATTGCAGCATTGAGAATCAGTTTAGCAGGAGGATAAAATGTTTTAGAACAGACAATGGAAAAGAGTTTTTCAATGAGCATATGAAAAGGTTGTTGGGAGATAAAAGGGATCAATCATCAAAGCTCTTGTCCTTACACGCCTCAACAGAATGGTAAGGCCGAAAGAAAGCATAGACATCTTCTTGAAATCGCAAGGGCCCTAAAATTGCAAGGGTCTGTCCCGAACAAATTCTAGGGAGATCGTATGCCTTCCAGAATCTTAGGAGGTAAGTCTCCTTATGAGATGTTGAATGGAAAAAAAACCCAATATAAATCACTTTAGGGTGTTCGGTTGCTTGGCTTATGCCAAGAATATGGTTGTGACCGACAAGTTGGCCTCCAGAGCTATCCCATCTGTTTTAATGGGATACTCTGAGACCCAAAAGGGATACAAGCTCTATGATTTAACTGAAAAAAGATTTTTTGTTAGTAGAGATGTGAATTTTAATGAGAGCATATTTCCTTTTGGGTCTGGTAGACTTGAACAGTTACTCATATTCTTTGACCCTCAGATAAATGATTCTGATGATGTAAGCAACCCAAAAATTGCTGAAATTGATGATGAAAATGGAGGAAACCCACAAGATGAGTCCCCAAAGGAATCAGATGGGGGCCCTTCAAATGATGAGTCTATTATTGAATCTGATGAAGGAGTAAATCCTTCTTCTGATATTCCCCCCAGACCTATGATAAGTAGGTCTGGAAGGGCTGTTAGGCCACCAATATGGATGAAAGATTATCATGTGCCTAATGTTTCAAATGTGCATTGTATCAAGAATTATGTCTCATATGATGAATTGTCTGATAAGTATCAATGTTATGTTTCATCTATGTCTAACCTGGTTGAACCAGAAACTTTTCGAGAAGCTGAGAAAAACAGGTTATGGGTTAAGGCAATGCAGGAAGAAATTAATGCATTGGAAGAAAATCATACATGGTATCTAGTTCCGTTGCCGAAAGGTAAATCTGTTATAGTTTGCAAATGGGTATATAAACTCAAGTTTAATTCTGATGGAAGTTTGAGTAGATACAAAGCTAGACTTGTGGCTAAGGGTTACAATAAAAAACACGGTGTGGGTTATTTTGAAACATTTTTGCCTGTTGCAAAAATGAACACTGTCCGAACTGTATTAGCCCTAGCCTCCATTAACTATTGTCCCCTATATCAGATGGATGTCCACAATTCCTTTTTACAAGGTAATTTGGACGAAGAGGTCTATATGCGAATTCCTGACGACTTTTATGACTGTAAGACAGACTTAGTTTGCAGGTTAAGAAAGTATTTATATGGCCTCAAGCAAGCAGGTAGGCAATGGAACTTAAAGCTGTGTGATGTGTTGGTTAAGGCAGGTTATAACCAATCCAAGCTGGACTATTCGCTTTTTACTAAGAAAGTAGGTAATCAGATTGTTGTTCTTCTTATATATGTTGATGACCTGCTCATTTATGGGAATAGTGCTGAATTGATATCTGAGTTGAAAACTGCCTTAGAGTCTAGTTTTAAGATGAAAGACCTGAGGGAGTTAAAGTATTTTTTGGGTATAGAAGTTGCCAGGTCTGATAAAGGTTTGGTATTGTCGCAAAGAAAGTATGCTTTAGAGTTGATATATGAGGTTAGACTTTCAGGTGCAAAGATCAGTAAAACACCAATGGAAACAAATTTAAAACTGACTAGTAGAGAATAGGATGAGCATCTGAAGCTGAACCAAAATGATAAACCCCTAGATGATGTAAGTTTGTATAGGCGGCTGATAGGAAAATTATTGTATCTGACAATTACTAGACCAGATATATCATTTGATGTTCAGAATTTAAGGCAGTATATGCAGGATCCTAAGGATACGCATTTAGAAGCAGCTAAGAGTGATCAGGTATGTGAAACGTGAACCAGGTAAGGGGATTTTATTATCATCTGATTCATCTTCAGATCTTGTTGGTTTTTGTGATTCTGATTGGGCCGGATTCATAGAGACTAGAAAGTATGTGACTGATTTTTGCATAATGTTGGGTAAGTCTCTCATTTCATGGAAGGTCAAGAAACAGAGTACTGTGCCTAGATCTTCGGCTGAGTTAGAATACCGAAGCATGGGTTCAGCCTTGTCTGAAATTATTTGGCTCAGAAACTTGTTGAGTGAGCTTGGATCAGGGTGGTCAGACGCGCTCCTCTGCAAATCCGGGCGACTTGAATGGCGACTAGGTTTTCCTTTCCGAGGAGCTTCTTCCCGATCGATTGGATAACGGAAACATAGGGCTTTTCGAAATTTCCAAGCGCGATCTTCTACTCTCAGCTCACTCTCCCAGCTCACGGTGTCCTTTGTCGGATTGCATCGCACTTCGTCATCTGATCGCTCTACCAGGAGATTGGTCTCCTTTAGCTCTGCTTATCTCCCGCTTCCGGTTCGGATTTCCGCCCAAACCTAAGCACATTCCTCTGCTTCGGATCGGTATCAGTATCGAAAGCGGCAATCCTTCCCCTCAGGATTTCAGCGTAACTTCTAATCCCTACCCTTTTCTTCCTTTCAATCGTGTCTTCCTTTACTGTGTGTAGGTTGCCGTTTCCTTTGTGTGCTTGTACGATTTGTGCAATGTCCAACTCTTTTGGTGAAGCTGCCCCGGGTATGCCTTTGCTTAGCTTGGTACCTTCGGGTCAATTAGGAGTGGATGGAGGGCCTGAATGTAGAGCTTTAGGGATGATGATTTCTGATAAACATATCAAGAACAATGTTGTGATGAATGTTCTTCGTGAAGCATGGGCTAGGTTCGGTTCGGTTACCATTGCCGAAGAGAATGAATCTACTTTAAGCTTTGATTTTGCGAACTCTAAGGATAAGGAGCAGATCATTGATTTATCTCCTTGGTCTATTCATGGTCACTGTCTGAATGTTAAATCGTGCCCGGCCAATAAGTCAGTTGAAGATGTGCAGTTTTCTAGATTGCAGGCGTGGGTTCAAATACACGGTTTAAGCCTCGAGATGATTAATAAGACAAATGCCCGATGCATTGGTGATAGCATTGGTTTGTGGCTGGAGTCGGAAGAGGATAGGATGATGATACATAGGAATTTTCTAAGAGTTAAAGTGGACTTGGATACATGCTCGCCTTTGATGCCGAGATTCAAGTGGATGGACTCAAGTGGGAATGAAAAATGGGCTACGGTTAGGTATGAACGGCTTTCGGATCTTTGCTATGGGTGTGGGGTTATTGGTCATTCTTCAAAGGCTTGCACTGAACCTGTTGTGACAGACCCCACGGACGAATCTCCCTTATATGGACCATGGTCTTCTTGCGAACGCCCCAAGGCTAACAATCGCTGGGTCTGTGGGGGGGGGGGGGGGGGTGCACGGCAGGCCACCTCCAGAGATCCACGGTTGAAGTCTTGGAGCCAAGTGATGGAGCAGCATGGGGCTCGACATCAGCAGGGGTCTGTTAGTAGAGGTGCACCGAGCGGGTCGAGACATCCGGGGCGACAGCCTTGGAAACCTTGGGCAGATCAGCGAAGTTATGCTTCAAGCTCCTTCTCAAACAATGCTCCGTCAGTTAGGAATCAGCCAAGAGAAGGCACACTGCCTTTGGATCGTGCAGCTCAGTCCATATCGAAGGATGCAATTGTGGAGCACCAGGGTCTTCACAATCAGCATGTTGGCATGGGCGACAAGGAAACAGAGGAAGGGGAGCTGGAAGAGGAAGGTCAGTTGGCCCAAGGTCAGTTGATGCACTCTAGGATGCATCGATAAATGAAAAAGATTCGTATATGGAGCATTTTACGAGTCACATTGATGAAGACAACGAATAAGTGTTTTAGTTTTGCGAGAATTCTGACAATATCCATGGAGGTGACTGTTGGATCGTGAAATCCTGAATGCTGATCTGGCAGTGAATTGAATGCCAGACAAGGTTGGGATGACGCTTCAGCTCCAACCCCGGTGAACCTGCAAGTAGGGGAGCGCAACAGAGGGGGTGCCTCTGGGTCCCTCTCCGATGCTTAAATGAGTATATGTGTGTATAAAACTCAAAACGTAAAGTACGTATGTAAAGCAAGGATATTTATAGGGTAAGAGAGATAGAACCGTATAAAGGCAACTGAATATCTTAATGTATATTGAATTGCTGAAGATTCGGATCGTGGGATATGGCAGTTACTGCGAGATATTGCAGTTACCAAATCTAATCTTTAGTGAATATGTGACCGAGATATGCGGGATATCTTGGCCACTCTGTTATTAACGGTTTAGTGGGACCAGAGGAGAGAGGCAAGGCTCTCTTCGGGGCGAGCACTCCCATGTCGAGCAGTGGAAGGTCGCGACTTGGTAGAGAATGGCGAGCAGTCTGAGAGCCTTTGGCGTCTCTATAGACTTTGGGCTCGATTCTGGATTACTCGATGGTGGGCCAAGTTTGGCTTGTACTTGGGCCGATCCGGTTCGGATGTCATGGGTTTACCCCCTCTATAGTTATTGGGCCTTCGAGGCCTTTTCTTACTAGGCCGTCACTATCGATACCCAACATTTGCCCCCGAAGCTTGATTGAAGTTCCTTCAGTCGAGCTTGATTTCCTGGTAGGGTTTTAGATAGTGACGTCTTTGGTAATGGTTCAGTGCCTTTGAGATACTTCGAGCTCATTTGGCGAGCAATTCCTTCTCTGTTCAAAGCCGAAAGAATATCCTTCCTTTTATTCCCTTTTGGCGATCACTCGAGGTGACTCAGGCTTATGGAAGTCTATCTTTCTTAGTTAGGCGATCATTATCTACCCGATGTATTTCTGCTAAAGCTTTATTAGTGCGTTGGCGACCACCTTGTCTCCTTAGTGGAATTTTAGCATTTAATAACTGCACGGTTGTCCAGAAATCGAACGGTCACTTGAGGCACGCCTGACATTTACTTTTCCGTAAACCCAGGGTAGCTTGACAGCTGTCTGTACCAGCTAACCGTTGTCTCTTGGAATTCTGACATTGCTTCGGTTTTTTTCAAAAGGGTGCAATTATTCCTCTGCGTCGCTTCGATTTGCTCGTGGCGGTTACTCCTTTTTGGGCTTATATAAGAAACGTCAGTTTCTGCATTTTGTTTTTTACGCTTATCCACTCCTTCAGATTTTCAGAACTTCGCTGCAAACCTTTCCTTTCTCTTTCAATCCTCTTCAGTTCTCATTTCGACCATTTCCATGGCCCCCAGAAGTCAGCGAATAAAACACATGGCCATCAAGGGTGCTAACAAAGCCAGCGCCCCTCAGAACGTCGGTGTTCCCTTGACCATTAGGGATGAAGTTGTGCCCTCCTCAGCGGGGAAACAGCCTGACGTGGGAAGGTCTGCGGCCACCCCAGTGGTGGTAGATGGCCCTGAGCTGAACACGCCTATTTTTTCCCCAAAAGGTAAACTTTCGCCCTTTTATTGCTCTATTTTGGCAATATCCTCTGTTTTCCTTTGTTTTTATACTTGCTGTGCCATACTTGAATCATTCTGAGTAGATATCAAGCCTAACGAACTGAAGCCGGCTTACTTTAAGACCATGGTGGCGCTTGGTGGCTTCAGTGCGGAGGATGCTCCTAGGTATCCTGGCCTAGGTCTGCATTTTCCTCACGATGGAGAGGTTTACATTTATGCGGCCCAGATCGATGCTGGGTTGCGTTTTCCTCTCTGTGAGGATTTACAGACCTTGTGTCAGTTTTACGGGATTCACCCCACACAGCTTGTCCCGAATGCCCTCAGAATGTGGGTCGGCTTCAAGTTCCTATGCTTACGCCAGGAATGGGTATATTCACTGGCCCTGTTCCGGTGCTTCTTCCGGCTGGCAGCAGGGGCTAACCACTTTCACCACTTCCAATCCCGCTGGCCGAAGTTTTCGGAGTGGGGAAGCCCTCAAGGATGGGCTTGGAACGTCCATGTCCGCCTGATCGATGATTTCCGGGCCACTAACTCCAATTACAAGAAGTTTTACTTCTTGTATAAGGGGGGCGTACCTTGGAAATTGTTTGCTCCGGACAAGGATTTTCCTCCCTCCTTCGAAGAATTGTCCGGAAGTGATCGGAATGCCATCGACGATTTATATCGGCTGCATCAGTCATCTCAGTTCAAGTCCATCCGCTCAGTGGCGGAGACTACCGAGAATGCCCTTGAGATGGCGGGCATTCATCAAGCTACACCAATCTTTGATGATTGGGTAATTTTCTAACTCTTCCCTTGTTTTATTACTTGTAGGGAAGGTTGTAAGCAAGAGCAAAAAACTGATAGGTCTCTTTGATGACCAGGGATCGGCGGGATTGTCCTCTGACCAGGTGCTGCTAAGCTCTCCCCCTCCTCCTTCTAGGCGTTCGACCAAGAGGAAGCCCGAGGAGACGCTTCCTTCGGCCACTACTGGCCCTCGTCAACCAGGTACTACCTCGCCTTTAGTTGATTTAATGTTTTTACATTCTGCGGTTCTCTGACTCCTGACTTATTGTCTTGTTGCTTTGCAGTGGAGTCCTTGGCGGACGTGGCCCGGGACCCTCCTCCTCCTCCTTCTAAGAAGGTCAGGAGTGAAGAGCACCCTGATGTCGACCAACATCCTTCTCCTTCCCCTCCTAAGGGCCTTTCTGCCAGCAAAGGGAAGGGTTTGGACACGGCGTCTCCTTCTCCCTCTCTTCAGGGCCCTTCCGCCGCTAAGGAGAAGGCCTTGTCTTTGGCGCCTCCCGCCTCTTCAGTGCCCACGGCTCCTACTAAGGAGTCTGGGGCCCAAAAGAAAAGGCCTGCTGCTTCCAGCTCCTCGAGGGCCCCCGCCGAGGAGTACTGATCCATGGCGAGCTTGTTCCAGCCTTTTAAGGTTGGGGACTCTCGGAGGCCTTGGGTGCCTTGTGGGGACCTTGCCAAGAAGGGGTACCCCGCCCAGAAGAGCCTACGGGGTAGCCCGGATATGTGCATGCGGCTCCTTGATGGGATAATTCCTCCCAAGGACCGTTCGATTGTCCCTACGGAGCTTCCTCAGATCGAGGGGTTCTTACGGACCCACTTCGAACAAGTTGCCCTGGTATGATCTCGCCCTCTTTCCATTATTTATTCCTTGTCATTCCTTTTCATTTTGATGACTTGACATTTTCCTTGTGCTTTTGTTGTCAGCTCGTTCGGGAAGAGGTGATCCTCGGCCGCGTTTTCGGCGAGCTCGCCGACAAGCACTCTGATCTGCTTGTCGAGCTGGAGCAATACCGAAGCACAGGGGTCACCCCCGGGCAGTTGGAGGCCATCAAGAAGACTGCTGACATGGCAATCACCTTGGTGGACGGCGCCCGGGAGGAGTATTTCAGGAAGGAGCAGCGCCTCCTTGCTGATGTCAAGAAGAGGGAGGCTGATGCTGCAGCCTTCCTTCATGAAGCTGAGGCCCTTCATCAGTGCCTTGATGAAGGGGAGGCGGTCCGTGCTCGCCTGGAGGCCGAGTTGAAGGAAGCTCGTGCCCAGTTGGTCGAGTCAGACGCTCTTAGGGTCGCCGCGGAGGCCCAGAGGGATGCTGCCGAAGCTAGGGGGGTCGCCCTAGAGGAGGAAAAGAACCGACTGGCTGATCAGCTGAAAGAGGTTCCTTCACCCCATGCCGTGATTGAGGAGTTCAAGGCCTCCGAAGACTTTGAGGACCAGGCCTTGAAGGTGATGAAGTCGGCGATTGCCGAATTTCTTCAAGGCCTGGTGGAGGAGGTCCAGGCGGTCGATCCCCACTTTCCTCTTGGGGAAGTTGCCTCCTTGAAGACCTTCCTGCGGAGTCAGCCTTCGCAGCCCTCTGTTGCTGGGGAGGCTGCTCCTGAAGGCGAGCCCGGTACTTCTGCCCCCGAAGGCGAGCAGAGCGTCTTTGCCCCCGAGAACCCCAAAGCTTGAAGTCCCTAACTCCTTGGCGACCGTATTTTTCTTTTTTAGATAGCCATTTTTGTATTTTCTGTTTTTGGTTTGTAATTATCTGTCGAAGACTTGGGTTTTTCTATTGAATGCTTTTATATTCTTGAGCCTTTAATCGACTTCGAACATATTTAGCTATCCAATATCTTACTCATAATTACTTTCCACTTTTTTCTTGCTTTGTAATGTCGTCGACCCTTAAAGCCGTAGACCAATCATAAGTTAAACTTTCTAAGGATAATACTTTTGACACTTAAAAGCGTAAACTTCTAAGTTCAAAGAGATATTACCTTCTTTGAAGTTTAAACCTTTGAGGTGTTGGCCTAATAACAAGGGATTTGTAATTTGTCAGGCTTTATCATCGATAGTGATCGCCTAAACTTTCTTTGGCCTGACTTTGGCGTCAGGGCTTTCATTTTGCCTAACATTTTGCTAGGTCTTTTGGCCTGACTTTGGCGTCAGGGCTTTGCCTGACTCTTGGCGTCAGGTTTTTTGAGGCCTAACTTTGTTGTTAGGGCTTTTGTGGCCTAGTTTTGTTACTAAGGCTTTTTTTTTTTTTTGGCCTAACTTTGTTGTTAGGGCTTTTGGCCTGTCTTTGGCGACAGGGCTTTTTGGCCTAGCTTTGTTGCTAGGGCTTTTGGCCTAACTTTGTTGTTAGGGCTTTTGGCCTGTCTTTGGCGACAGGGCTTTTTGGCCTAGCTTTGTTGCTAGGGCTTTTGGCCTAACTTTGTTGTTAGGGCTTTTGGCCTGTCTTTGGCGACATGGCTTTTTGGCCTAGCTTTGTTGCTAGGGCTTTTGAGGCCTGACTTTGGCGTCAGGGCTTTTGGCCTAGCTTTGTTGCTAGGGCTTTTGGCCTAGCTTTGTTGCTAGGGCTTTTGAGGCCTGACTTTGGCGTCAGGGCTTTTTTGGCTTCAGCTTGCTTCGAGTGGACGCGCTTTATGAAGGAATGGTTTCTTTTATTGACATAATCAGTTTGATTACAAACTATGCATAAAATCTTCTTAAATGCTCAGAATTAAATGGACGGGGTAACCTCTCGCCTTCGATGGTTTCCAAATAGTAGGATCCTGGTGCGGCGATCTCTACTACTTTGTATGGTCCTTCCCATTTGGCTGAAAGTTTGTTTTTACTGTCCAGCCTTGTGAATTCATTCCTTCTCATAACCATCTCCCCCACGAAAAATTGGCGAGCGCTAACTTTTCTGTTGAAATACCGAGCGGTCGCCAAGCGCATCTTTGCCTGTGTTTTTTCCGAGAGCCATCTCTTTTCCTCTGCTAAGTTGAGGTCAGTTCTGCGCTCGATCTCATTTGCCTCCGTGTTAAAGTGTAGGACTCTGTGGGTAGGCACTGCTAATTCAGCTGGTGCTACTGCTTCTGATCCGTACACTAAACTGAAATGCGTTTCTCCTGTGGCCGCCTTAGGCGTTGTTCTGATTGCCCATAATACGTTTTCCAGTTCGTCTGCCCAGTTCCCTTTGAATGCTCGAACCCTTTTCTTGAGTCCTGCTAAGACAACCTTGTTGGCTGCTTCAGCTTGCCCATTCGTTTGAGGGTGATGTACTGAACTGAAGCGATGGTCGATATGATACTCTTCACAGAGCCATTTCAACTCCTTTCCAACGAATTGCGGACCATTATCGCTGATGAGTATTTTGGGAATACCAAACCTGGAGAATATGTTGACCTGCATGAACTTGATAACTTGGAATTCCGTTGTCGAAGCTAGAGCTTTCGCCTCTACCCACTTAGTGAAGTAGTCGATCGCCACTATAATGTGAGTACGCTGACTAGTGCTAATGGGAAAAGGACCCAATAAACGATTCCCCATTGAGCGAAGGGCCAGGCACCCGCCATTGGGGATAATAATGTCGATGGTCGACCCGATCGTGGTGCAAACTGCTGGCAAATTTCACACTTCTGTGTTAATTCGGCTGCGTCTTTTCCCAAGGTCGGCCAGTAATATCCCAGTCTGAATATTTTCCTGCTTAGTGAACGAGCACCTTCATGACATGCCGCTGCCCCTTCATGAGCTTCTCGAAGAACTTTTTCCGTTTCGGGTAGAGCAACACATCTCAAGTAAGGCGTCGAATAACCTCTTCTATAGAGTTCTCCATCGATGATTAGATAACTGGCTGCGAGTCTTCTAATCCTAGTGGATTCGCCTTCGTCCTCTGGGAGGATGCCTTCTTTCAGATAATTCTGGAACGGGGTCATCCAGGTGACCTGTTCTTGAATGTTGAAGACCTCCGCTCTGTTTTCAAGGACTGAACATAGGGCCTTTTCCAGAAATTGCACATCCTGGATTGTCGCCCCTCCGAAGGCTAGCTTACTCAAAGAATCTGCCATCTGGTTTTCTTGGCGAGGAATAAACTCAATCGCGAAATTTGGGATTTCCACGACTAGTTTTTTGGCGATGCCGAGATATTTCTTCATCTTTTCTCCCTTTGCCTCGTAGGCGCCATTAACCTGATTGACAATAAGTTCTGAATCACTTTTTACTTTAAGCGCTGTTATACCCATTCCTTTTGCCAGTCTGAGTCCAGTGATAAGAGCCTCATATTCTGCTTCGTTATTGGTCGCCGGGAATGTCAAGGCGATCGCGTATTTCAGAGGCTCGCCCTCAGGAGGAATAAGAATTAAACCTGCCCCCGAGCCTTCTTTTGATGAAGACCCATCCGTATAGAGTTCCCAGATTTGATCGTCGTTTGCTGACTGACTTGGCCTGTTTTCTGCCTCCGCTTGACCGTTACTCGTGCTTTCCACTATGAAATTAGCTAGTGCTTGACCTTTGATGGCCGTTTTTGGCGCAAATTTGATCCTGAACTCGCTGAGCTCGATCGCCCACTTGACCATTCTTCCTGAAGAATCTGGCTTCATCAGGAAGTTTTTGAGAGGTTGATTGGTGAGGACCGTGATGTCGTGCGCATGAAAGTAAGGTCTCAGCTTCCGAGCAGCAATAACTAAGGCATAGAGATACTTCTCAATCTGGACATATCTTATTTCTGCTGAGTTGAACATTTTGCTAATACACTGGACTCTGAACATTATTCTCCTCCCTTATTAAATCAGCACTGGCTGCCACATCGCTAATGCCTAAATAGAGGAAAAGCTGCTCGCCTGGAACGGGTTTTGCCAGAGCTGGGAGTGTTTGAATATGCCTTTTCAAGGACTGGAATGCTTCCTCGCAGTCTGGCGTCCACTCGAACTTACGGTTGGCCCTCAAGGTTTTGAAGAACGGGAGGGACTTGTCGCTTGCTTTGGAGAGGAAGCGGTTAAGAGCAGCTAGTCGGCCGTTCAGGCATTGGACTTCCTTATGGCAGGTTGGCGTCTTCATTTCTTCTATGGCCTTTAGCTTTTCCGGGTTTGCTTCAATGCCCCTTTCGCTGACCATAAAACCCAGGAACTTCCCGGACTTGACTCCAAAGGCGCACTTTGCTGGGTTCAGGCGAACGCTGTGTCTCCTCATGCATTCAAAAGCTTCACGGAGGTCGGTGGTATGAGGATTGCCTTTGATGGATTTAACGAGCATATCATCCACGTAGGCCTCCATGTTCCTTCCCAGCATGTCCTGGAACAGTCGGTTCACCATCCGCTGATAAGTTGCCCCGGCATTGATGAGACCAAAGGGCATCACCTTGTAGCATAGAATGTCCCCGTCAGCATAGAAAGCAGTGTGGGCCTCGTCGTCTGGATGCATTCTGATCTGGTTGTAGCCTGAATAGGCGTCCATGAAGCTCAGCATCTCATGACCCGAGGTAGCGTCGACCAGCTGATCAATTCTCGGAAGGGGATATGAATCTTTGGGGCAAGCCTTGTTTAAATCGCGGAAGTCGACGCACATCCTCCACTTGCCGTTTGATTTCTTGACCAAAACCGGGTTGGCGACCCAACTCTGGAATCTTACTTCTCTGACGAAGTCAGCTTCAATCAGCCTGCCGACTTCCTGCCTGATCGCCAAACGCTTATCAGTCCCGAATGATCTTCTTTTTTGGGCGATCGGCTTGATGGAGGGGTCTATCCTGAGCTCATGAGAGATAATATCTGTGCTGATTCCTGGCATGTCGCTCGGCTGCCAGGCGAAGAGCTCTTTGAATTCCTTGAGGAGGGCGGTCATGGCCTCCTTCTGATCCTCTTTCAAGGTGGTCCCGATGCGCACCTTTTTGTCTGGACCATCGATCTCGACCTCCTCCAATTCCTCCATGGGTGCTGGTCGAGCCAGGTCCTCGCGGGGATCGGCCTCTGTCTCGATGGCGAGCGCCTCCCTTTGGTTCTTCCTGCGTAAACAGTTCACATAACATTGCCGCGAGGAAGGCTGATCTCCGAGCACTTCTCCAATCCCGTTCGGAGTAGGGAACTTCATCTTCTGGTGGACAGTGGAGGCCACAATCTTATTTGGGTTGATCGTGGTTCTCCCTATAATGGCGTTGTAGGATGTAGGTGAATCGACCACCAGGAAAGTGACCGACACCTTGATGCTTTTCCACCCCTCGCCAAAAATCACTGGCATGGTTATAGCCCCCAGTGGATAAGTTGTCCTTCCCGCAAATCCGATCAGCGGAAAGTCGACCCTCTTCAGGTCGCGTTTTGATTTGCCCATCTTTTCGAAGGCGTCCAGAAACAGGATGTCTGTCGAGCTGCCTCCGTCGACCAGAATCCTTGCAACATCACAGCCGTCAATATCTGCCGTAATGACCAGAGCATCGTTGTGGGGCGTAGTGACATGTGCCAAATCATCTTCAGAGAATGAGATGACAATGTTTTCTTCAGGTCGGGGTCGCTTCCCCAACTGAACTGCTGTAGAGATCTGAGTGGCGTAGACCTCTCTGGCGTTTGACCTCTCGCCGCCTGCGCCGAATCCTCCTGCAATCAGATTCACTCTCCTCTTGCTTCCAGAGGGCTCAGCTTGATCTGCAGGGGCTGGTGAACGATGTCTCCTGGGGGGCGTTCGACTTCGGTCTCGCCCTGCCACAAATTCCTTCAACATTCCACCCTGAATCAGCCTCTCTATATCTCGCTTCAGAATCTTGCAATCGTCTGTCTTATGACCCTTGCACTTATGGTATCTGCAATAGCTCTCGACATCCTTGCCCATGGGTAACCCACCTCGGCGAGGCATCGGTGGCCTCGCCAAGGATCTCCTCTCCATCTCGACTAGTACTGCTGAGATCTGCCTATTTAAAGGCGTGAAGTACTCAGGGACCTCTGGATGGCGAGGCGCTGGAAGAGACTCGACTCGCGGCTTACTTTATTTTCCCTTCTTCTCCTTCTTGACCTCCTTCTTACCATCGCGTCGGGGTTCAGGGGTTACCCTTAGCGAGGTCGTCAGGAGGTTAGCCTCGATGTTTGCGCGCTCAAGGTCTATGAAACCTTTCGCTCTGGATGCCAACTCCTCCAATGTCTCTATCTCCTTTACGTGATAGCTGTTTTGCAGCTTTCTCGAGGCCTTGTTGGCCACATCCAGACCTCTGTAGAATGCTCGAATGATCTCCCCATCCGAGATTCGGCGATCTAATTCTGTGACGTTTTGATGAAAACGCCCGTAGAAGTTGGACAGCGACTCTCCAGGCTGCTGTTTGACCGAGTCAAGGGCGACCACGCTCTTCAGCAATTGGCGCTCGCCCATATATCTCTCCAGGAACTTGCTTCTTAACTCTGTCCAAGTTCCGATTGATCCTGCAGGGAGGCCGAAGAACCAGGACGAAGCCGAGCCCGAAAGAGTAGATGGAAATAGCAAAGCCAAATGATTGGGATCGTTTGACTTACCCAGAAGGGAGGCCTCATGCTTGTTGACATGTACGGTGGGATCTCCTCCACCGCTATACTCAGGTATGGCCCGAGCGACCACATCCTTCGGGATTTTGATAGCAACGAGCGCGTCGGTGAATGGATGAGAGGACTGCTCCTTGAAGGGAGCTATGACTGTCAACTGTCTTTCCTGGAGCCTTTTGTTGAGGAGCTCATCCATCTGATCCACAGTGCAGTACATGGGAGAGGCTCCGGGTGGAGGCGGACCAGAAGGATTGGCAGTATATGCGGCTGCTAGCTCCTTGGTGTGCGCTGGAGGTAAGGACTGCTGACCTGACGTCATCTCCTGTTCCTCCTGAGGCGCAGCAGGACTAGGATTGGCCGCTTCTGAAGGTGAAGGCCCTGTGGCAGCAGGGCGGTGATTTTCCTTAGGAGCAGAGGGATTGTTTTCCTGAGGAGCAGGGGCTTGGCGGCGCGCCTGTCCTAGGATGGCTTCCAGCAAGGAGACCATCTCGGGGGTTAAATTAATATCCTGCCCCGCAATGTGGACTGTCTGCGGTGCAGGGGATCCGTTTTGATCAGCAGCTGGGGTCGGTCTTGAATCACCGACATGTTCTCGGGCTGTCCGCAGAGGAACAGCATTAACTCCTGCTCGGCTGGCAGGTTCCTGTTGAAGCGGTGAAGCGGCGGCGGAATCAGAGCTATCTGAGGATCGCTCCCTAGTCTGATTCCGACGGTTGCTTTGGGATCGAGTTCTCATGGCTGAATTGCTCGTTTCCCACAGACGGCGCCAAATGTTGGATCGTGAAATCCTGAATGCTGATCTGGCAGTGAATTGAATGCCAGACAAGGTTGGGATGACGCTTCAGCTCCAACCCCGGTGAACCTGCAAGTAGGGGAGCGCAACAGAGGGGGTGCCTCTGGGTCCCTCTCCGATGCTTAAATGAGTATATGTGTGTATAAAACTCAAAACGTAAAGTACGTATGTAAAGCAAGGATATTTATAGGGTAAGAGAGATAGAACCGTATAAAGGCAACTGAATATCTTAATGTATATTGAATTGCTGAAGATTCGGATCGTGGGATATGGCAGTTACTGCGAGATATTGCAGTTACCAAATCTAATCTTTAGTGAATATGTGACCGAGATATGCGGGATATCTTGGCCACTCTGTTATTAACGGTTTAGTGGGACCAGAGGAGAGAGGCAAGGCTCTCTTCGGGGCGAGCACTCCCATGTCGAGCAGTGGAAGGTCGCGACTTGGTAGAGAATGGCGAGCAGTCTGAGAGCCTTTGGCGTCTCTATAGACTTTGGGCTCGATTCTGGATTACTCGATGGTGGGCCAAGTTTGGCTTGTACTTGGGCCGATCCGGTTCGGATGTCATGGGTTTACCCCCTCTATAGTTATTGGGCCTTCGAGGCCTTTTCTTACTGGGCCGTCACTATCGATACCCAACAGTGACCATGGTGGAAGTAGCTTTCATGTTGGAAGTAGCTCCCACTACCTTCAAATGATGCAACCCACTACTGAGAATTGGATTGATAGTAACTGGATTGACCACTTTCAATCAACAAATGAGTTGTATCTGGATGTTGATGCACCGTTAACTAAAGGTTTCCTAAACACAAACATGAAGTTTAGTAGTAAGGACGAGTTATTTGCCGCTGTGAGGAGATGACACATAGCTAATTCTAATATTTGCATTGTTGAGACATCGACCCCAAAATCAATTGTCTTCAAGTGTAAAGTTGATCCCACACGTTTTTCATGGTCATTAAGAGGAAGACTTTTTAAGTATACTAGATTGTTGAGAATATCAAAATTGCACGAATGAAGGCCTCATTGAACGACACCAAAACATTGATTGCAAGATGATAGCGTCTTTTATAAGAAATTCAGTTTTAGCTGACACTTGGTTGAAAATTTCAGTAATCCATTCGATGGTGGAGAATGAGTTTGGTTCGAAAATTGGATATTCGAAGGCGTGGTACTCCAAACAAGTAGTGTTGGAGTCTTTATACGGAAACAGGAAGAAGCCTTTCTGAACCTTCTGCGGCTACTGTGAGCCATGTTCGTATACATCCCTAAGACAGTTTATGATTTTTTGCCCAAAAAAGTAAATGTTGAAACTCAAGTAGCCACATTTGGTATGATGTTTTGGTCATTCAGTTCAGCCATTGAAGGATTTGTCCATTGCTGACCACTTATAAGTATTGATGCGACACATTTGTATGAAAAATATAATGGAAAAGTGCTTGTATCCATATCATATGATTCAAACAACGGGATCTATCCTTTGACATTTCGTATTGCAGATGCAGAGAAAAATGAGAGTTGGAAATGGTTCTTGCAGCATTTACGTGATAGCGTAACGAAGGCTCGCTTTGTCTGTCTAATGTCTGATCGACACAGAGCAATAATTAACGCGGTATAGAATGTATATGCTCAATATGGTATTAGAACACATCGCTTTTTTGCACGCCATCTAATGAGTAATTTCAACCACACCTTCAAAAGCGTCATTCTGAAAATTAAAGCAGTTGTATATAATTTGAACCTATTGGACCACTTCCTCTCCCACGGGCTGGACAACCCTGAAATGTTGCAACGTTAAGCTCAGATGTCTCACACAACCCACGGTACGTAGCAGCCACATAACTGAACCTAACTGTACTGTGCTGCTCTTTCTAAATCTCGTAGTAGGGGCAAGTAGATCAATAACACATTATCTTTCTTTGTCATCATAACAAAACACCACCGATTATTTTCAACATAAACATTCTCGCTTGTTGTTCGGCGCTAATCCCCGGTTGAAGGAGATTTTGCTGTAAAATTGTCATCTTCACAAAAGGTTTACGACCTTGTAGATGAAGGCCTAACAATTCCAGACATGCAGCAACCATGTCTTCCTCATGTGCATAGTCATCACTTATAGATGAAGGCCTAACCATCTCCGTGTATTCGCAGTCCTAGTAAAATGGCTACATCCTCAAGAGTGATCGTCATCTCCCCATGTCTGAGATGGAAAGTATGTGTCTTGGGACGCCAACGCTCACACAATGGCGTCAACACTTTAGGATCAAGCTTGGGATTTGACATAACAACCACATCCCATAAACCAACAACTTGCACAATGACTTTAACCTCTTCGGATATTGCACCCACATCTAATTTTAAGTATCTAAATGTAATTTTCTGGTTCCCACTCAGGTCTGGGGAATGATGTTGATCTTGTCCCCAAAGTACCAATTGGTCCAACGGACCAACGTTAAGGACATTTTGACCAAACGAATGGCTTGACACCATTACGCGCGGCGACATGATAACTCTATAATAAAAGAGTACAAATTCTTAATTTTAACATCCATATATTTTTTACGCGAGTTGTAATTAACATAATCACTAAAACGCCTTTTATGGTGTTGCGTGGGAAAACGACTTTTGAATTACTTCACGGAAGGAATCCACAGTTCAATCATTTGCGTGTTTTTGGCTGTCTGGCATATGGTTGTGGTACGGAGACATGACAATTTCGAAGCTCGAGCTATACCTTCTTTATTTTTCGGTTATTCCTCTACGCAGAAAGGATACAAGCTTCTCAATTTGCAAACAAGTCGAATTTATGTGACCAAGCATGTTGTTTTCCATGAGGATCGGTTTCCATTCTCTAAATCAGCCTTCTCAGAAGCATCTTTCTCTTATAGACCGCTTGATATTAATACAGAGTATTAGGATTCTTCGGCTTATGAAGTGCCTCAGTTAGTTACCACATCATCATCATCGAAGGATTCAGTTGTTCATGATTCTGCAGGTGTAAATTCAATTGCGCAGGAATTTGCAAATAATAATGTTGCAGGTGATCATACTGAACCACGACGTTCTTCCATAATTTTGAGACCTCCCATATGGTTGATGTATTATGTTAATGATCGTGGTTTGTCTTTTCGTATTGCAAATTTCATCTCCTATGATAATTTATCATCCAGGTATCAAGCTTTCCTCAGCACCATTTCTAAGCTTAAAGAACCTGTCACCTACAAAGGAAGCTATTCTTGATCCTCGGTGGATGAAGCCATGAGTGCAGAAATGCAAGCCTTGGAGGTAAATAAGACATGGGAAGTGGCTGAGTTACCTCATGACAAGCAAGATATTGGAAGCAGATGGGTATACAAGATAAAATACAATGCTGACGGACCGATCAAGTGGTTTAAAGATCAATTAGTGGCTAAGGGATATACCCAAATGGAAGGTGAGGACTGCACATAGACTTTTTTTGCCGGTTGTGAAAATGGTAACAGTTCGGATAATCCTTTCTTTGGCTTATTCATTTGACTGGCCACTTCTACAAATGGATGTATGCAATGCATTTCTGCAAGGGTATTCAGAGGAGGAAGTATATATGGAATTGCCTCAGGATTTCACACCGAGTACACTCTGTTCAGTGCAATCGAATAAACAGGTCTGTATGTTGCGAAAGTCTCTCTATGGACTCAAACAGGCTTCTAGGCAATGGAATAAGAAGCTTACTAATGCTGTGTTGGTTAATGGATATAAACAGAGTCCATTTGATCATTCTCTCTTTACTCGACAGAAGGGGGGAGATAGTGATGATGCTAGTATATATTAATGACATCTTGATCACTGGATCTGATAATGAGTTGATAACGGAATTGAAAGAGGTTTATGTGCTAATTTCAAGATCAAAGATTTGGGTTGACTGCAGTTTTTATTTGGTATAGAGATCACACGGTCCTCTAATGGAATCGTAATGACTTAATGTAAATATGCCTTGGAATTGATTTCGGAATCCGGCTTAAGTGCAACAAAACCTGCATTAACCCCTTTGGAAGAGAATATGAAGATCACCTCTGCAGAATATGATTCCATGCTCGACTTGAATAAGGAAGATGGGCCTCTTAAAGATCAAGACAACTATAGATGGTTGATAGGACACTTACTGTATTTGGCCATGACAAGGACATATATATCGTTTGTTGTTCAACGACTTAGTCAGTTTATGCACAACCCGAAGACTTCTCATTATGCAGCAGCTCTTAGATTGGTTCATTATGTTAAGAACATACCGGGACAAGGTATTTTGCTCGGGGCAAAGAGTAATATGCAACTTTCGGTCTGCTGTGACTCTGGCTGGGCTTCGTGTCTTGTTACTCGTAAATCTGTCAGTAGATTTTGTGGCAAGATTGGAGATTTGCTAATTTCATGGAAAGTGAAAGGATAGAATACAGTCTCGCGGTCATCGACCGAAACAGAGTATCGGGCAATGGGATCTGCAGTAGCTGAAGTAATTTGGATCAGAGGTTTGTTGATGGATTTGGGAATGTAACAAGAGCACCCAACTATGCTGTTTTGTGATAATAAAGCATCCCTTCAGATTTTCACGAATCTAATGTATCACGAACGTACAAAACATATCGAAGTGGATTGTCATTTTATTAGGTATCATATTATGAAAGGTGAAGGAAAGACTTGTCACATTGGAACGAAGAATCAACTAGCAGATTTGTTCACAAAAGGGTTAGGAGGTTTGCAACAGTATGAACTCTTGAAGAAGTTGGGAGTAAAGGACATTTATGAGCCACAAATGGAGAATTCTGTAGTAGAGCCAAACGAGCAGGATAGTCCAGTTTCTTCAGCAGCATTCACTTGCAGGGTGTGTGTTGAAGACTGAGAGTATAAAGGGCAAGTGAAGTATGCTGTAACATAAGGAAGCTGGTAGAAGTTGTAGAAATGAGACTGTAGAAGGTGGTAGAAGTATGTTAGAGTGAAGACTGTAGAAGGTGGTAGAAGTTTGTTAGAGTTAGTTAGTATACTATAAAGATATATCAGTAGGTGTATGGAAACTATTCTTGAAACTCTCCATTTATGAGTTCACTCGCTCAGATTGGATGACTTCTTCAATAGAAATTCTTTGGGCTCTCAATGCCTAAGGCTTTGGTTACGTACATTTCTACAATTCGGTGAGAACAATCCGTCCTTTGATCTTAATTCTATTGATAAGAGTGTATTTGTTGAGATGATTGCTGTTACAAAATTGTCAATTCATTGTGTTGAGAATTTTCGGAGAATTTTTAACCCTTGTTAAACCAGAATAGTAAAACTGTGTAGGAATGATTTATATAAACAGGAAATGATTATTGTTAAGGAACCAACCAAACGAGATTGGATATGCCCACCAAGATAGAGATTGGATATAAGCCATCAAGATATATATACAAATATTATATCTGACCACATAATATTAGAATATATTATGACTTAAATATATATGGGTTAAATACCAAGTAGCTACCTGAACTTTGGACGTTTTGCAACGAGCTACCCGAACTTTGAAAATTCAAAACGGGCTACCTCAACTTTGAGGAAGGTGTAAATAGCTACCTCCGTTCAATTTCCGACGAATTTTCAACGACAGTTAACGAAAAATTGGACGGAGGTAGCCATTTGCACTCTGTTCAAAGTTGAGGTAGCTCGTTTTGAATTTTCAAAGTTCGGGTAGCTCGTTGCAAAACGTCCAAAGTTCAGGTAGCTACTTGATATTTAACCCAATATATATATTCTAACATTCTCTCACTTAACCAACCATCTAATTACTTAATTCTATATTTTCATGGTACTATTATAAGACACGAATACAATATTCAATCTTTATTCATCTTAATTATCTATAGGGATGAAATCTATCTGGTTTGGTCAGAATATCCGACCAAAATACTGTGTAAAAAAAAACTGTCCATTCACAATACATTTTTTTGGCTCAGTTTTCAGTTTAGACCAAAAAATCCAAAAAGATACATTCAAAATTAAAGACGGTTGTTGTGGCGGGTGTGTTAGAATAAACAAGCAGAAGTTAGTCAAAACGTCTAGAAGGCTAGAGACAATATGTCAAAAGCAAATATGGAATGTTGAAAAATAGAAAAGGAAATGTTGACATACGTGTACTGCCCTCAATGACTGACTGATTTGTTAACAAAGTAAATTAGTAACAAGTGTGTAAGTAAGGAAACAACCATGTACTGATTTTATGAGTTTAATGAAAAAAGTCAGTTTTCTACTTACTGTTTTTACCTTAGCCAACATGGTATCAGAGCAAGACCACAATCCATGCTAGGAATGTTTTTTTTTTGTTTTCTGGTTGCTCATCATATACCAGAAAAACCCAACCCGACCGACCGACATGTCCGATAGCGAGAGCCACCATTCTCAAACCCAAACAGGTTCATGTCTCAGTGATGACGACCTAACCCTCAAAATAGCCAATCTCCTCAAAAATGTTATCAACCTAAATCAGAAACAGTCCAAGAACTTACCCGAGACCATTACCATGAGCATAAAGCTCAATGGTCAAAATTATCATTTATGGGCCAGATTAATGTAGATAGAAATTGGATGAAGGGGTGGATGCAGCATCTTACCGGAGATCCGGAACGCCCAAGCAGATCTGAACTGTTCCATGAAAGGTGGAAACAAGACGATCTGGTCGTCTTTTCATGGATGATCCAGAAAATAGATCCGCAACTGGCAAACAATGTCGCTCACTACCTTATGTCCCAGGATCTATGTAAGGCATTACAAACTACTTACGGTAGTGGTAAAGACTCGCTACAAATTGTTGATCTACATAACAAGGTTGCGAAAATGATGCAGATGACAATTACACTCGAGGAATTCTGGCTTACGATGCAATCCCTATGGGGAGAGATCGAAGGAAGAAGACCGAATCCTATGATTTGCAACCATGATATTACAACTTTCAAAAAACTATGGACCGAAACAAAAGTCTATCAGTTCTTGGGTGGAATCGATTCCAAATTTGATGGATTCAAACGGGAAATCCTTCGACAGGACCGAATACCCTCAGTAGAGGAAGCATATGCTTCCGTCCGAAAGGAGGCCGCCAGGCTCCACATCCTAGGAGCGGCAACCACCGGTGACGGACCATCATCGGGTTTGTACTACGAATTATTTGCTAGGGGCGAAACAATAATAGCAGCAGCAAGCGCAACAAAAGGAGGTCGACCAACACAGAATTGGTCAGAAACAACCGGGAAGACCGGTGGATAGTCATCTCGATTAGACAAAAGCAATCTCAAATGCACACACTGTGGGAAGAATCGACATACCAAAGAGGGGTGTTTCCAGCTGGTCGGGTACCAAAGAGGGGTGTTTCCAACTAGCCAGACTTAAAAATCACCAGTGGATTTTTTTATTGCGGTGCAACAGATACTATGACGTATGATTCAAGTGATCTTGTTAATATTATGAGATCCCAGATATAATATATTAAAACGGTAGATAGGGGAAGACACCGGTTACGAGAATGGGAACCGTAGAAATTTCCCCAACTTTGAAGATATCAAATTGTATCTTAGTTCTGACACTCTCAAATAAACTGTTATCAGTGTCTCATGTCACTAAGGAGATGAATTGTACTATGGTGATGAATCCAGATTTTTGTGTATTGCAGGATATCCAAATAGGGGTGATTATTGGGCGTGGCACTGAATGTGCGGGTCTATACTACGTTGATGAAATGGCTCAACAAGATTTGGTGTTGCTTGCTCACGGAACTACAGAACGAGAGGTTTGGCTATGGCATAGGAGATTGGGTCATCCATCCTCGGGTTATCTAAAACTCTTGTTTCCCCAGTTGTTTTTGAATAATAATAATATTTTTTTTTGTGAGACTTGTATTCTTGCAAAATGTCATAGATAAACTTTTAAGCCAAATAATACTCGGATGGAGTCTATTTTTTCATTAGTACATTCTAACGTGTAGGGTCCAACACCTATATATGGGGGTCACAGACTCATATATTTTGTCTTGTTTGTCGATGATTGCACTCGTATGATATGAGTGTATTTTTTAAAACAAAAATCCGAAGTGTGTGACAAATTCACTCACTTCTTCAAAATGATCCAAACTCAGTTTCAGAAAAATATTCAAGACATTCAGTCTGATAATGGAAGGGAATTTGTCAACCAACATATGAAAAATTTCTTTTCAGAAAAAAGAATTATTCATCAGACTTCCTGTCCACACACTCCAAAACAGAATAGTATGGCAGAAAGAAAAAATCGCATAATCCTTGAAATGACAAGATCCCTCCTTATCGAGTCCAAAGTACCCAAATTTTTCTGGCATGAAGCTGTTGCAACAGCCACGTATCTTCTAAATCTTCTCCTTACAAAGATCCTACACCTCCAAACACTAATACACATTTTGTCTGAAATTACCAAAGTACCCCCAAATCTCAACTTAACTCCTCGTGTCTTTGGCTGCTCCGTGTTCGTACATCTACCAAAAGTTGATTGCATAAAATTTGATCCATGTGCAGTCAAGTGTGTGTTTGTAGGATATGGAGTTAATCAAAAAGGGTATCGGTGTTATGACCCTAAAAATCGTCACACGTTCACTACTATGAACTGTGATTTCCTTGAAACTGAATATTTCTACCACCAATCTAGTGTTCAGGGGGGAATCATACAATAAATCCACTAAATTGGGTAAGTAGTCCAAACATATCCTATGATAGTCAGAGTCCCACCTTTGATGATCCAATCGAGTTGGCTGACCGAACCTGTGAGCCATCATCTGACACGCCAGTAACGACCATCGAGCTATGGGTCACAACTGATACTCCCTCGTTTGAGGTATCCGAGATAAGCCTGGTAAGTCCGTCTGAACCTCAAAATGTCAATATAGTTGAAGATATTGATATTGAAGAACAGGAGGAACTAATGGCGGTAGGATACAAATTACCTCCAAGAGAGAATCGAGGGCGACCACCAAGAACATACACACCGGATACGGAGTCAAACAAATCAAGATATCTGATGGCAAACGAGTAAGGGGATGTTAAGTGAGGAAGCAAAGGCATTCACAATGTATATCATCTCAGAAGAAATTCCAAGTACAATTAAAGAGGCCCAACAATCCAAGAGTTGGTAGCGAGCTATGGATATCGAGATGGAGGCACTCGAAAAAAAAAAACAAGACATGGGAGATGTTCAGGCTGCCAGTCGAAAAAAGACTGGTAGGTTGCAGGTGAGTTTATACTATCAAATACAAGAAGGATGACTCTTTTGATAGATATAAGGCAAGGTTGGTCGCAAAGGGATACACTCAGACATACAGTATTGACTATTCCGAGACATTCTCTCCTGTAGCAAAAATAGACACAATCAGAGTGTTGTTGTCTATAGCCGCAAACAAAGACTGGCCATTCCACCAGTTCGATGTGAAGAATGTTTTTCTTCACGGAGATCTTGAAGAAGTGTCTATGGAGGTTCCACCCGGATACAAAAATGAAGGTCAAGAAGGAAAGGTGTGTCGACTGAAAAAGTCACTCTATGACCTGAAACAATCTCCTCGGGCGTGGTTTGGGAAGTTCACTATAGCCATGAATACATATGAGTATAAGCAAAACAACTCAGACCACACCTTATTCTTGAAAAAGACGGGAGACCAAATAACTTGTTTGATCATTTATGTCGATGACATGATTATCACAGGGAATGATCCAGAAGAAATGCACATGCTGAAGAGAAACCTGTTTGAGGAATTCGAAATGAAGCATCTCGGAAATTTAAAATACTTTCTTGGGATTGAGGTACTAAGGTCAAGAGAATGAATCTTTATATCTCATAAGAAGTATATTTTGGATTTCCTGACACAGACAGGAATGTTGGAATGCAAACCGGATGACACTCCAATGGTGGTAAATCATGATCTACGCATAATGGAAGGGGTGAAACTAGCGGATAAAGAACGATATCAAAGACTAGTTGGCAAACTTATCTATCTGTCACATACTAGACCAGACATTGCCTATGCAGTTGGAGTAGTAAGTCAATTCATGCATCAACCTCAAGATGATCATATGGAAGCATTCATGAGGATAATGAGGTATTTGAAGAACACTCCAGGACATGGAGTCCCATTCAGAAGAAATGGTCATCTAGAAATACAAGGGTACACAGATGCAGATTGGGAAGGAAACCCGTTTGATCAAAGATCCACATCCGGGTATTTTACCCTTGTTAGAGATAATCTGGTAACCTAGAGAAGTAAGAAGCAAAAGGTAGTGGCCCTATCAAGTGCAGAGGCAGAGTTCCGTGGAATAGCAAGGGGACTAACAGAAATGCTATGGATAAGAAGTCGTCTAATGACAGAGATAGGTTTTCCTCCAACTGGATCTTGTGAACTGCTATGTGACAACAAAGGAGCGATCAGTATTTCAGAGAATCCGGTTCAACACGATCAGACCAAGCATATTGAAGTGGACAGACACTTCATTAAAGAAAAACTCGAAGTCGGGAATATCAAATTACCATTCGTTCGCTCTGAGGACCAACTGACAGATATACTTACCAAAGTAGTAAACTCTAAATCATTCAGAGAGAGGTACTGAGCAAGTTGAGCATCGGAGATCCGACTACTCAACTTGAGGGGGGTGTTCGAATAAACAAGCAGAAGTTAGTCAAAAAGTATAGAGCAATATGTCAAAAGCAAATCTGGAATGTTGAAAAACTTAAAGGGAATGTTGACATACCTGTACTGGACTCAATGACTAGTTAATTTTTCAACAAAGTAAATTAGTAACAAGTGTATAAGTAAGGAAACAACCATGTACTGATTTTATGAGTTTAATGAAAGAAGTCAGTTTTCTACTTACTATTTTTACCTTAGCCAACATGGTGGAGGTTGAAGAGTTTGCAACGTTGAGAGGGAAGTCGTGGAGGACTGAGGTGGATCCAAGACGATGAAAAGTTTCGTGTAGAGGACTGAAGTGGAGTCGTGAAGACCGAAGCATACAAGAGACGGAAAATCTGAAGCAAAAAATCTGAAAGTTCTACATATATGATGCTCGATCGTGCCCATCTCTAAAATTAAATGTAATAGGACTAGGTGAGATATAATGAGTTGTTTATGGAGTTTGACTTGTTGATAATGACAGAGAAAAATTTGCTATCTTATAAGGTTACGTTAATATTTTTTGGCCAAATGCAAACTTCATTAATACTGAAACATATTCGTTTGGTCTAACAATAACAAGAAATTTAGAGAAGATGGTGGTTCACATATCCAATTTACCATACACATCTTTCTTTTGGATTGTATAGCAATCCAGTTCGTACATCAGTTTGCTTTACAACTTACCCAATGCCATGATATCGTCTCGATTTGTGTCGTTGTCCTCTGGATCGTGTTGAGGATGTTTTCCAATCTCCAGTAATTGTACTCGGTCGATCCATCCAATTACTTGATGAGTTGCTCGGAATCTGACTCGATGATTACCTTACTCCATTCGTGGTGAACCGCTAATTCCACCGCTTGTAGTATTACTCGGGCTTCCAAGTTTATTGTCAAGACATCCCTTCTCGATGATTGTCTTCCATCAAGCACGTTTCCGACTTCATCCCTCGCAATCACACATGTTCCCCCCGGCATGTCCTTGTGTCCCATGCGCCATCGCAATTTACTTTGATCGTTCCTTGTTCCGGTGGTGTCTAGATGTGGTTTGCCGTAGTCCTCATTGGGGGCTTCGATCGTCTCCTCTCTATCCTAGCCGAAGCTTCCCGTGCTAGCCGTAGTCTACGCTCAAGAGTGGTGTGCGACTTTGGGTGATCGTTGTTGTGATATGCCCGACATCGTTCTTTCCATATCTCCCAAGCCGAAGTCTCGATTTTTATTTTGAGAAAGGCTCCATAACCATGGCTTGTATCATCCACTTCGATCTCCTTCATCCATTCCGCACATGATTGTTGGGAATTGTCGTCCCAACGAACCCCTACTCTGCCGAACCATATTGGTCGCACCCATCGGCAATCCATCAACGCGTGATCGATGGTTTCTACCTTTCCACAGAAAAACAGTTTGGTGCCGAACTGATATTTCTTCGGTGTAGCTCCCCCATCACCTGCAAGGCCCTATTGGAACTCTTCCAATTAAAATGTTTTACCTTTGGAATTGTAGACCCCTTCCAAATCTGCTTCCACGTTGTCGATCCGATCGCTCGTGAGGTTGAGGCTTGGGCAGCTTCCTCGGGTTCTCTCCTCTCCATTAGCCTCTGGTACACCATTTTTGGGTGTGCCATACCCGATCTAGAGGTTGGCCAAACCAACTTATGCCGAGTCCTTTCTCTTGTTAGATGGATTGCATTAGGCTTGGCCAAATGAACTGGTCTGGAACTGGTTTGGTTCGAACCGGTTCGGCCGAACTAGTTCCAAAACTAGACCAGCGTTTTTAGCCTTCAAATAAAACAGTTCAAAATAGTACCAAAAATCCAGTTCGAATCGGTTCGACTCGACTCGTTTTTTGATACTGGTTTATACTTAAATTTAAATCAATCACTTTAAATTAAGCCGGTCTAATGAACCAAACCAGTCTCCAGAGCATCGGTCTGTCTCTCACGGGCCGTGAGTCTCAGACTCTCAAATGATGAAATTGAAAATGAATTAATTAAATGATTGAAATCTGAAATAGTGAAATCTTACTTACACTTTCACTTTACAGCTCACACCTCACTTAAACTTGAAGTTGTCAAGTTACTACTCACATACTCTTCTAAGTCTCTGTTCAGTGTTCTCTCTCGAGTCTCGACAGCTCAACAAACCCTAACTAGGTGTTCCTCTCCTCTCGCCGATCGACGACGCATCAGCTCCTCTCGACGCAGCGCAGCTCCTCTCGACGCAGCGCAGCTCCTCGACGACGACGACGCAGCACATTTCCTCGATGACGATGACACCAACATTAGTCAAGAAATGAAAGTAAGGCACAAACCCTACTTGTGTTCTTATTTAGTCGTTCGGTGTTTGAATAGTTTAATTGATACATGAATTGGTTGCTACATGAATTGGTAATGCTGATTTGGTAATGTTGATTTAGTAATGCTGATTTAGTCAGTGTTGATTTAGTCTGTGCTGAGTTGGTAATGGTGAAGGGAGAATGCTGATTTAGTCAGTGTTGATTTAGTCGGTGCTGATTTAGTCTGTGCTGAGTTGGTAATGGTGAAGGGAGAATGCTGATTTAGTCGGTGCTACTTTAGTTGGTGTTGCTGATTTGGTAATGCTATTTTGTAATGTTGATGGTTCACTAATGTTCGTTGCTCTAACATGTTAGCAGGTCATTTCTCTTCACTAGCGAGATCACACTTAAGGTAATTAATCAATTAAGGTATTTTGTACTTGAGGTGATCTTAAATTGTATGTATTGTGTGTGCACTTTCAGACAATCAAAAAACCGTAAATTTGAAGACTTTCAGTATGTATTGTATTGTATTGTATGTGTTAAGTTTCAACTTTTGAATGGTTAGTAGATTTGAAGACTCTGGTATGTTTATAGTGTATTGTATTGTATGTTTTAGTTTCAGACAATGAACATGATTTTCAACAGTTTCAGACAATTAGACTTTGGTATTTGGTAAGTTCAGTTTCAGTTTCAACCGTTTGAAATGAACAAGTCTTGATGTGTTGATGTATTATGTTGGAGTTGGATGCTGTATGTGTTGATGTATTATGTTGGAGTTGGAGTGGGATGCTGTAAGTGTATGTATTCAGTTTCAGCAATTTTTTGGCCGGTTCGGTTCCAGTTTGAACTGGATCGGATCTTAACCAACATTATTATAATAAACAGATCAGAACAGTTCGAACCGGTTCTGAATCGGTTCGAACCAGACCAGTTCTTTTTGTCATAAACCATACCAGTTTTTTTAGAAACAGAATAAAGTACTGGTTTTTTGCAAACCAGACCAGTTCAGTTCTGAACCGGTTCGGGGTCGAACCGGTTCATGAACAAGCCTAGATTGCATGGATGACTATGTTCTCCTCGTCCGTTATGGTTTCCCGGATAGGCCCCGTATCCCATCTCGTCCCTCATGATGTCCGCCACCCTCGTGTCGTTGTCTGTTGCATTTGTTGTGGCACTTGAGAGTTGATGCTCGTTGATCCCCGGTACCCAAGCATCCTGGAATAGTCGGATAGTTTCACCATTCTCTACCCTCCATATTCCTTCCGCTTGTAGAATGTTCCTCCCTTCAATTATGCTTGACCAAGCCTACGATGTCCGTCCTTCCTTTTTCGCCTGGAATATGTTTGAGTTGGGGAAGTAGACACCTTTCATTATCTTTGCCCAATATGCCTATGGATTATTATGGAGTCTCCATGTCGTTTTGGTGAGCATAACATCATTAAAGCATAGCATCATTCTGGAGTCTCCCTTTCTCCTTTGGCTTAGTCATGTGCTCTCATTTTCTCCAGTGGTCCCATTAAGGTTACGTTATTAAAAGTGTTCAATTCTTTCTCTAGATCAAAACATTCTACTTCAAATATTTACCTCGGAGAAATTAATTATATTTACCTATAGTTGCTTTGTGAAAATCAAGGATTTGAACATGATTTGCTGCGTGGCGTGATCGTTGATGCATGTGAGAAACTTCATAAGTATTGGTTGACTAATAACTTAATTTTATCATGCGCTGCCAGGGTTTGCAAAGTTTTGCGACACAAGATTATGTATTGATGAAAGCATGGTCAATAAGTATTTGAATTGAGACCTTACTGCTCTTCGTAGCTTGTTTGATGAGTGAGTACAAGGAAATGTTTAAGCATGGTCAAGTCTTAGATGATTGTTCTTACGGAGATTGAACTCCCTTCTACACTAAGCTGTTTCGGTATTCACATAATCAATTTACTGTGTGAACATTTATATTCGTAATAATTAATTTTTCAAATTCAAGCTGTATTTTTTTTAAGCTTAGATCAATAGTTGTGGAGGCCATGACGAGATCCGATACCTACAATGATCTATGTATTAGCTAATACATAATTATAGTGTATTAACTAAGAGTAATTATAGTGTTAATTGTGTATTAACCAATACATTATCTAACCATGGTATTATTTAAAACATAGTAAAAATTTACTTAATTACTCTTAGTCTATTAACCTTATGTAATAATAGTTTATCATGTTAGTTTTCAGTTTTTATAAAAATTTTTGAATTTTAATATAAAATATTTTAAAATTATTATTAACTCGGATTATCTAATAGTAATTAATAAAAAATGTAATATATTAAATGAAAAATAAATTTATGTAATACTATTTATAAATCTTCATCATTAATTCTTCCATATATGTTTTATTTTACAAAAACTTAATCACTTACTCAAACACAAAACAGTTGTTGGGTACCATTTGAATTCAGAAACAATTTCTGAATTCATTTTGACGATAATATATGACATATAGTCAGCATTTAAAACAATAGTTAAAAAAATTAATTAATAATTTACTCAATAATATTTTAATACTTACTCGACTATTTGATATTACTTTAAAAATATATATTAAAAATAATATTAAACAAACATATATCATTTGATATGTTATTTTTTACTTTTTATGTGCATGTGTCATGAAAAAACAAATTAGAAGTGGTTATTTAACTATCTCATCTCAATATTTTGCTAAGTGTGGCTCCACATGTGTTTTTAAATCATGTTGTTCTCAAATTCGATTTGTAAAATCATGTCGTTCCACAAATTTGTTTAACCAATGCAATGCTCTAGTTTTTCTCTTCAATGAGAAATCAATCACACGGAGTTGCTTGAGAACATGAAGGTTTTGAATCTTTATTCATAGGAGTAACATTTTAAGGATGAAATTGCAATGATTATAAGAGAAGAGTCAAAGTGGATTAAAGCGGTTACGACTCAAAATGGATACTTTCCTCTTTTTGTGTGTGTGTGTTCGTGATTTGTTTTCCATTTTGTTAATATGAATATATTTTATTTTAAAAAAGTAAATCAATTCATGTGTATAACTTATTACATTGCAAAATAATTTTAAGGGTGTTTAAGCCTTTTCGCCACTTTCACTACAAGAATCTGCCTCAACAACCACGAAAATATTGTGTTGTCGCTAGGTAGTCGTTGTTAATAATCATGTTTTTTGTTAACACTATTTTTCGAGGGAATAGTGTTATTTTAGAGTCGGACGTTTTGTCGTAGTTGAAACAATGCTTTAGTGTGTACTTTTGTCGCGGCTAGTTGTGTCAGTCCCAAAACAATTCTTGACAAATACGTATCCAAGGGTAATATACATCAACGACATCATGGATTAATGCTATTTCTGATTCATTGTTTTACTGTCAATATTTGTTGATGTAATATATATGTTAACAGCGTCGTAGTAAGTGCGTATTTAAAACTTAGTTAGTTGTTACTAATTCGGATACCAACCTGACAAATTCACAGAACAATTCGGATTTTACCAGCAGATGACCTACGTAGCCGTTTCCTCAGCCCATACTTCTGAATCACCCCGACACCTTTACTTCGAAGCGATTCCATAAACAATCTCACTGTAATTACACCGGAACAAATCTATCGAAGTTGCTTTGCATACCTTATTTACGACAGCCTTCACTTCACAACTGATCTACCCAACCTTCACCCCGAGACAACCTTCACTTAACTTCCTTGCATCTTCATCCTTTTTTCTGCAGCATTACGAAAAGGTACGGTTTCCTCCTCAAATTATGAATTGACGCCTAATTTTTTTAGCTAAGACAATGAAATTCACCCAGCTGCTGTGTTGTCAATGTATTTCATTCTGTGTACATCACGTAAAGAGCAGCTTATCTAATCGATTAACGAATTGAGTGACTGTGTGTCCGTTTAGACATAACATCTTATCTAATCAGCTTGTCTGATTCGTACGAAGGCAATTCTCGAATGTAGACATAACAAAATGTGTCCGTTTCTCCCAATTTCTATTGCGTTTCATTACAAATCGTCTGTTTGATTTTTTGGTTAAGTGTATACACACTGTACGATTGCTGCTCTGTTACGATAACAGAATTAACTGAATTTGTCGTTGAAGAAAGTTGGTTAATTATCATGGGTTCGGGTAAAGCTTCTATCAACATAATTATACAACAGTTAACAACTGCTTTTAAACAAAGACTATGCATAGGATCTCAGTTTTGTAACAGAATTGATAATTCCCTTTTCTAGACAAAGCAGTTGTAAAACACTTGGTGGGTGGAAAACAGTAATGAGAAGAATCCGAAGAAAGCATTACTAACAGGAGGACTGCCACGTCTCTTGAAGAAATGGAAGATATGATAACTGATGGATTGGGTGGTATGAGTCGTGATGAAGGTGAGGAACCCAATGCAGAGGCTATGACATTTTATAAGCTTTTAGAAGATTGTGAGAAAGGCTTATACCCAGGGTGTGTATCCTACAACAAGATGTCCTTCTTAGTGGAACTGCTGCATCTAAACGCTTTGTACAAGGTTTCTAACAAGTTCGCAGATGAGTTGCTTTGTATGCTGAGTAAAGTACTTCCACCTGATAATACAATACCTAAGTCGTACTATGAGGCAAAGAAATTTATATCCGGATTAGGTTTGGACTATCAGAAGATACATGCTTGTGTAAATGATTGTACTCTATTTAGAAATGAATACGTCGATCTCGATGCGTGTCCAATATGTGGTGAGTCACGATGGTTTCAAGGTCATGAAAGTGCAGGAGGAATTAACAGTCCAGAGAAATCTAAGCAAAAGGGTGAAAAACTTCTCGTTAAAGTACTCTGATACTTTCCACTAACTTCTAGGCTGCAAAGACTATTCATGTCTCCTAAAACAGCAGAATCTATGACCTTGCACTCTATAGACCGAATAAAAGATGGAGTACTACGACATCCTGCGGATACAGAGGCATGGAGAAAACTTGACAACATGAATCCTGCCTTTGGGGCAGAGCCACACAACGTAGGTCTTAGATTAGCTACAGAGGGGTTCGATCCTTATAGTGACAAGAGTCACCTATATAGCATGTGGCCGGTTGTGTTGATTCCATACAATGTGTCACCGGACACCTGCTTGCAAGATACCAATTACATATTGTCAATGTTGATTCCTAGTCCAAAAGCCCCAACATATGATATTGACGTGTATCTGCAGCCATTGATAGATGAGCTCAACGAGTTATGGTTGAATGGTGCATTAACATATGATGCACACCGTAAAGAGAACTTCCAAATGCACGTTGTTGTACTTTGGACAATAAATGATCTCCCTACTTATGCAAACTTGTCCGGTTGGGATACTTATGATAACCTGGCATGTCCAGTATGTCAAATGGACACACATAACTGCAGATTAAAGCATGGGAGGAAAAGTTCCTTTATGGGCCATAGACGATTCCTATCGGACGATCATCCATAGAGGAGAAACAAAAGTGCGTTTGATGGAACTGTGGAGGTAAGGAGTGTCACACAAAGACGTTCCGGGGATGAGGTGTTGAAACAGTTAGAGTGCCTTCAACCAATTACCTTTGGTAAAACGCAGCCTCCCACAAAAGTGGGAGGTAGACTCAGTCACTGGAAATTGGAAAAAGAAGAGTATATTCTTCCGCTTACCTTACTGGGCAGAACTTTTGGTGCCTCATAACTTGGATGTTATGCACATTAAAAAAACGTGTGTGATAACCTGATTGGAATGTTACTAGGTGTTTCTGGAAAAACAAATGACAATCTCAATGCCAGACTGGACTTGCAGGTGTTAGGCATAAGAACATCGTTGTATCTCGTCCGTAGGGGACCGAAGTTGGTGTTACTGCCTGCCTGCTACACCCTATCGAAATAACGGAAGATGAAGCTATGTGAGTTCCTAAAAAATTTGTGATTGCCAAGTGGTTATTCGTCAAACATATCTCGTTGTGTAAAGTTGAAAGACAGAAAATTGATCAGTCTAAAAAGTCATGACTACCATGTTCTAATGCAACGCATACTGAGTGTTGCAATTAAGGGATTACTGCCCAAGAATGTATGCAAGACACTGATAGACATGAGCAAAACCTTCAGAGTGCTATCCTCCAAGGAGTTGCACATGGAAGATCTAATGAAAATGGAGACGCAGTTACCAACCACAATGTGCAACCTAGAGAGAATCTTTCCACCATCATTCTTCAACATCACCGTACATTTGATAACTCACCTTGCAGAGGAGGCAAGAGTAGCAGGGCCAGTTCAATATCGATGGATGTATGCAATTGAAAGGTCAGTACTACTATACCAAGTTTTTAAATGAGTTTTAATATGGGTTTATAAGCTGATGACATGCTACTGTGATAGGATAATGGGGATAATGAAGTCATTCGTTCGCAACAGAAGTCGGACGAAGGGCTCAATAGCTGAGGGTTATATTGCGCTAGAGTGTTTGACATTTTGTTCCATATATTTACATGACATTTATACTAAATTTAGCCGACACAATCACATTTTTCCTCAAGACCAAGTTCTTAGGTTGACGACAAGTGGGTTAGGCATCTTTCGTTCGGCTGGAGCACCCATTGGTCGTGCCGTAGTTCGCGAACTGACCAACGAAGAATTGGGACAGTGTCAACGCTAAATTCTCAATCAATGTGAAGAGGTTAAGCCCTTCATTGAGTAAGTGTTTCAATGTATTATTTCATTCAAAACAAAGTAGAGTAAGTCAATTATGTCTAACTCGTTCCATTTGGACGTTTTTTTAAAATGGGAACACAAGCAGCAGCTCATTGGAGCTAGGGTTAATAGACGGGACATCGATGTGTTGCACAATAGAACATTCATCCAGTGGTTAGAAGGAAGGGTATGAAATCCTTAACCCTGTTTACGACTCATGATAAAGGTATTGATGTGTACATTGAATTGTTTATTGCATCAGGTTGATCGAATGTCTGGTCCGCATGAGGATTAAAAATTTCGTCAACTTAAGGCATTGTGCTGGGGTCCTTTATATGGTGTGAAGACATATACTGAATATAAAGCGAATGGGTTCATTTTCTACACGAAGGAGCGGTCAAAGATTAGGAACTTTGACAATAGTGGTGTCTTATGCAAAGATGATACAACGTGTTATGCTAGCTCCTCTGACAACAACCCCCTTGAAGGGGCGATTGATTATTATGGAGTGCTAAGGGAAGTAGTGGAGCTTCAATATCTTGGAGATCTCAGCATTGTTCTGTTCAAATGTGACTGGTACAACGTACTGTCATCATCCAATGGCATGAAAGTGGATGAGTACGGGTTTGTTTGTGTTAACACAACAAACTATTTGTCAATGGATGAACCATATGTACTGGCATCCCAAGCAACACATATTTTCTACTTGACTGACAATAATAATAAAGATTGGAGCACTGTGTTGACTGCAGAAGCCAAAAGGCGGTTCGTCCTTGGCGGACAAATGTCTGGAGAATCTGTTGAGTCGTACCAGGAAACCTCTGTTGCAGTGGTTGCTAATGTCCCGCATGCCAATCAGGTCCACGAGAAGCTCGATTGGTGTAGGAATGACATTGATGCAGTAGAGGTATAAACCGATGTCGTTAGTGATGTCATGCAAAACAATGACAATCACGAAGGACCAGACATTCTTGAAGAAGAAAATGCAACATCTGTTGGCATGGAAGATATAAACTATTCTTCATCTAGTGGGAGCGACTCAGAATTAGAGGACGACTTGTACGACTCCGAGAAAGACTTAGGGTCTTTATCCAATGATGACCTGGGAGATGATTGACAAAGACTTTAGGTTAAACACCTACAACTGTTTCTATTCTATGTTTGGTTTGTATTATAGGTTAAGGGTTACATTGTGTTCAAACTTGTGTTATACAATTCTGTTATGTGTACTTTAGGTTATTCCCATTTGTGTTATGTTTTTGACAGTTGTTATGTAGACTATAAGAGTGTCTGATTATACATTTGTGTTCTAGCAATTTGATTATGCAATTCTGCTTATACATTGCTCTGACTACATTTTGTTTGTATACATTCTGTTTATATTAATGTTGTTTGCTGCAATTGTGTATAAATGTTGTTTGCTGCAATTCTGTATAAATGATGTTTGCTGCAATTCTGACTATATGCTGTTTGCTGCAATTCTATATTAATTCTGTATAAATGTTAGATGTTGTACATTTCTGTAAATTGCTTTTTCAATGTATATACATTGTTGTAAATTGTTGTACATTGGTGTAAATTGATGTACATTGGTGTAAATTGATGTTATTGATGTATATACATTGCTGTAAATTTCTGTACAATGTTTGGTCCAGTAAGCAGTAAATGTACATGGCTGTAAATGCAAGTGTTGTAAATAAAAATGTTGTTCGTTGACATGTTTTCTGTAAAACTGCTGCTCATCCCAACTGCTCATCCTTGCTGCACCTTCCTTACTGCTCATCCCTGCTGCTTGGTCCAGTTGTCCAATGTGTATCGACCTTCTTGTCGACCCTACAAAGAGTTAGCAGTCTTTAACAGCAAGATTCATCAATTCTGCACCAGCCAATTCTACAACAAAAAATAAACATCAATTGTGGAATACACAATATGACAATCCCAACTCGTTTGATAAAACTGCAGTTTAACAACATAATATGACAATCCCAACACAATATGTCAATCCCAACACAATATGACAATCCCAGCAGCGAATACACAGTTGAGGAAATTTGAATTCATGATAACTGGGATTCATGCACTTAATATCCTTTAACTGGGAAACTTGAATTCATGATAACTGGGATTCATGCAATTGAGCAGTAAACAACTTGTAAGACTATCCTTTGAGTGTTTTGGAATGAAAATACATAATTAATCAACTACCTTACGTGTCCCAACAGAAGCACAGCCATGACACATCCAACAGACCACATATCAATGGCAGTTGTATATTTCAGCTTGATTCAATTAGTTAGAGACCAGAAATCAAACCATCTGCTTACCAATTTCTTAGCGCTACCGATATCGAACACTGAACTCAGACCCTTGCTTAGTGTCGCTATGGTCTCCTGCACAATGAACCCAGACCCTTACTAGGAAATTCCAAATTGCAGAAAGCGGGAAAATGGAGGGCCTTGCAAATCGCAATTCTGAAGGGGAGGGCCTTGCAAATCGCAGGAAATTCAAAATGAAGGGGAGACTTTGCAAATGAAGGGAAGAATGAAGACTTATGGGTTACGGTTTTAACTAGATTATGCCCTATATTGTTTTCCTAAAATTAATTATATGCATTTTATACACTTAATATAATGAGTATGTATTATTTTCCTAAAATTAATTATATGCATTTTATACACTTAATATAATGAGTATATATAAAAAAAAAATACTACTTATGGCTAATGCGCGTAATTTGTAGGTCAGATATCTAGTTAATAGTGGTTTAGAAGTGGTTCTGACGGTTTAGGGGTTGTAACTTAACGTTATTACTAAATAAGATAATTTAGTAGGGAATATGACTGTATATAATACTGTATTAGAAAAACAATATAACTACATATAATATTGTATTATATGCACAAGTTTGTATCTTATGTTTGTATATATAATATATACAAGTTTGTATATACAATATATACACTTACATGCAAGTTTGTATATACAACATTACTAGTTTGTATATACAATTTTGTATTATATGTACAAGTTTGTATTATTTACAGTATACAAGTTTCGCACCACTTCTTGTACCAATTTTAATATAATATTTTGTTTAATTATTATTCAATTTACTCTAAACCATTACACCAACTTAGTTAGTTCGGTGATGATTTACAATATACACTAATATAATGGATTATGTATTATGGACCTATGGCATATGGATTATCGATCTATGAGTTAGGATTGGAATTATCATCATTGAGAAGTTTGCGTTCATATTCTTGCTCAAATCTGTCCAACGACATAATGACAAATTATTGCATGCATAGGGCTGAACTTGTTCATGCATGCTGTCCTCTTCATCCATTTTATAATCGGACGGAAGCCCTGTTGGTATTTTAGTCATCAAGTGTAATCGGACCGAAGCCCAAACAACTTTTTGGTTGAAGCCCACCAGTGTCCAAGCAGGCAAAACCTTCTGCAACGGCATATTACCCCTCTTCGAAGCAAATGTCATTCGAAATTAGAGATGACATGACTGGCGGTCCCACCATTTCTGCAGCTTTTCCAATTCCTCTATAATTTACTGCGCCTTCACTCCTTCTCACCGCGTTCTTGGATTGTCTTCTCCATTTCTCACTGAAATTAGTTCATCTCTACCTCTCCTCCGACGATTCAAAAGGACGGTTCATCTTCAAGAAGTTTTGCAGATCTAGCACCAAAGGTACGGTTCATGTTCTTGCAGAACCATCTGCTTACTTGTATTTGAAGAAACTTGTAGGATTCAGTGTTCGGTTTTGCAAACGTTGTGCTGTGCTGTTCTTAAGAGCAGTGATATTTCTCTCCGGTTTGAAGAAACTTGAGCAACTCAGGTCGGACTTAGTTTAGTTTTGCACAATCTATGTTGTTCTTACATTTTACTCCACAACAGTCCGTTAAAAATTGAAACTTTACAATGTCAAACCTTTTGAAATCCTGATTAGCCACAGTTTGGAAGATGCATGTCTTGTTAGAGTTTCTTCGATCGGTTGTCACAATAATATGTATTGTTAATGTTGAACACAATCATCAGCATGGTGGGAACTACAAGAATGAGGCTCAATAGTACCAACGTAGCACCCCCAATTAAGCCAATCCCAACTCGGAAGTCACCTCGGAAACTGTCCCGCGCAGGACCAAGTAGGTTTACTTCCTCCAAACTTTTGTGGCTTACAGGACATGGTAGAGGTGTATCCTGTACCCATATAGGTGTACTTTCTTGTTTAACTTTATACTTGCAGGTTCATCAGTTGTTGACACCTTGATGGAGAACCGTACAACACCGATCACTTTGGACCCCCCCCACCCCCAGTTGAAGAAATTCAACCACAGGAAACACAACATGGTACTCCATTGGTTACTGAGCATGCGACCGAACATGGTAAGTCTTTGTGTAAACCAAAACAACCAACAACTATTGGAAGTTATTGAATCCTTTATTCCTATGGTCGTGTGTTTGATATTAAGTACAGATGAAGGTTTAGAAGTGCAAGATGAAGTTGTAAGGGTGGAAGATGAAGGTGTAAGAGTGTAAGATGAAGGTGTAAGTGTTCAAGAGGAAGGTGTAAGGCCACCAGATGAGAAGCTACGGAAGGGGCGGACCAGGTGTATTAAGCTATCCAGAAATGGAATAAATGAAAAGGAAGAGTTACAGTTTAATGCTTTGGGCAAGGCCTGCTCGAAGAATGCATCGGTGTTTGCCTCATGGTGTGGGTGCATCGTACGGAAACGAACGAATGCACCATTGATGGTGCAAGACCGAAGAAGATCCCAAAGGAACCCATTGACTACGAGGCCAAAATGCTAATGCTCGTTGGAGTAAGTACACTTACATGCTCTTTCTTAACAAACGTTGTTCAATAAGATAGAATGTGTATGTTTGCCAACATTACGATTTTAAACGTTAATCAACTATTGTTGCTTCGAAGGAAAGGTATGTTATCCCTGAAGATGATAACTTGAAGCAACTGATTGTATGTACACAGAGAGAGAAGAAGTACAGGAATTACATGGCCAACCTGAAAGGAATGTAATATGATAGATACCTTACCGATGAAGAAAGGATACAGAACATCCCCCGGACGTGGTGAAAGAAAATTGGTCGTGGCTAGTGAACTGGTTCAGTTCAGAGGAGTTTAAGGTGGTTAAACTGTGGAAATCTTGTTCTTGTATGCCTTACTGCGGTTATAGAAAGTTTTTATATCTTATTAACCATATGACTGTTTGTGTCCTCATACTTGAATGGAAGGTGAGGAGCGAGCATAACAAAGCAAACAAAGCTCACCAAGTGATCAGGCACACTGCGGGGACATGCAGCTTTGCCAAGACAGAACAGGAAGAGGTAATGAACCCATACACCCACACTCTTCAGAATCTAGTAATCACTCAGTTACAATGCTTGTTTTTAAAAAATGCAGATTATGAAAAATAATGGGGTGCATCCGGGTGAATACCACATGTTTCGGAAGACCCATGTGGACAAGAAGGGGGTTCCTCGAGATCCGAAAAGTCAAGCAATCCTGGTAAGCGATAAGACCTCCTCTTCCTTCTTAATTTTTAAAATGTTTCACACCTAACACATGAGATTGGATTGTACTGGTTGTAGGCTGCAGTTGAACAAAGGGTTGCTGAACTGCAAGCTGAAGAGGGTGTTCCCGTTGACAAGGATGCAATTTATGATGAAATTCGTAAGCCTGGCCGTCGTTGATCTCGTGTATCCAAAATTGCACGGATGATGGAGAGTGAGCAGTTGAAGAAAGCGATGGAAGAAGTGGCTCTAGCTAGAGCTGAAACTGCATAACTGAAGAGGTTAGCGGAGGAGATCTCAAAGAAGGTGGACGAGAGTTCAAGAAAGGCATATGAAGCGGCATTAACTCTAATGAAGTTCCAAGAAAACATGACGGCAGTCCAAAGAGATATGGTCTTCATGAGAAGGGCACTGCAAGCCAATGGTGCATTGCTCGATGATTCAGATGCATAAGGTACAGTAAACAAGTCTTTGTTTGAGTGATGGTACTCTGTTTTTTAGGCATGTTAATGTGAGGTTGTTCTAATTCAACCTATTGGTGTGCTTGCAGGTCGAAATGTTTGACATATGACGCAACACTTGCTTTAGGTAATCATTTTTCACTTGCTTGATGTCCAGTTGGGTTAGGCCTAGTATAGTATCTGTCTTGAAACAGAAAAATGTGTCATTTTGTAATGCTGGAACATCTTAACAATATTTTGTCTTTGTTTGTTATGTGTTTTGGTCCTTTTGGACCACATGTACATGCTGAAACTTATTGTATGCTATATATGTGCTCTGTTTATGCTGAGGTTGGACACTTTGTATATGGAAATGTATGAATGGTTGGTTCTGGGTGGTATGCATTATATGTAATGTCTAGCTGGTGAAAATCCGAAATATTTATTCTAAAACTGGTATAGCTGTATTAGCATCGAAAATTTGATTACTAATACATACACCAAATATAGTCAGAAAAAACCCGATGCAATTACCTTTTAACTGCAACAAAAGTCGTCACGTAGACAACGACAATTACTGCGGCTACACGTAGAAAATAACCTCAACACCAAGCAAATAGTGCAATTTAGGTCGCACTTGTGACTTGCATCGACCACAAACTTAGACTGTATTAACATTTTCTTGCATTAAACTTTATGTAACGCTATTTATGTATAATTAGTTTCTAAATCTTTTTGACGTTAATATCACCTTACTGTATCCACATATGGTAGACACAAAAACCATGAAACAACAACACATATATGTTGTAGCCGATAGCTCCATTTTACCATCAATGCATATTGTATCTAAACCACCTATATAGCATCCAATTAGGACTGACACTAATTACGCATGTACACCATTGGAAATATATTGATGCTAAAGGTATGACCAACTGTTCATTCCAGCAGCGGCTAATAGGAAATACATGTATTACCTAATACGTGTATTAAATAATACATCTAATCAAACGCATAAATTTTATAAAATAATTATAATAGGTAGATAATTAAATTATGACTCAAACAAAATAAAAAAAACATTGAATTTTAACTTTTCCATCAACCACAAAATCTAATTAAAATAGTGTTTCATAATGTTTCACCATTTTTTATTAACTCCAATCGAATTTTATAATCGATGGGAAAGTCATAACTCAACGATGTTTATTTTATTAGAGTTTAAATGTAACTATTTATCTACTATAAAAATAATAGAATTTTTAAGAAAAAAATAATATTTTAAATTTTGTGTTAGGCCACTTTTAAAATAATCATTTTGAGAATATTTATTTTTCAACCATAATTTTTTTTAAATTTTAAGAAACTTATAGTTGATATATAATTAAGTTAGAATAAATCAAAACAAAGCTGAGTTTTAACTTTCTCATCAACTATAAAACCGGGTCAAAGTTAGTAAATATGGTCAAACACTAACGGGGCGTTTCTTTCACGGAATTCGGAATAAGAAATACGGAATAGGGAATAGGAATTGGGAATAAGGAATAGAAGTTAAGAATATGAAGTTGTTTCTTTGATTGAAAAGAATGGAATGGAATAAGAAATTATGTTGTTTCTTTGGTGGAATTGTATACGGAAAAGGAATGGAATGTGGTAAAATGACATATTTGCCCCTCTTTGTATATGTATAGTATATAATAAAAATAATATGTATTAATTGATTGTAAAACTTAAAAATATTAAAAACGTTTATTTAAATAATAAAAAAAAATTAATTTTTTTTTTTTTTATTTATATAATTTTTTTAAAAAGATCAATTTATTAATTTTTTTTAAAAAAAATAAAAAATGTAAATTGTCATGCAAAATAATATTTCTTAAACAATCAATTGATTACATAATTTGTATATTTTGCCACTGAATTTTATAAAAAAATGACATTATATCAAAGATAAATATTTGATTTACAAAATAAAAATAAGATTCAATCACATGAAAATATTGAAAACATAATATTCAGCAGTTCATACATATTATTCAGCAGTTCACTGTATTTAAGTCTAAGCCTAATAAGTAATGTCTTAATACTAGCAATTGTTTCTCCCAGATTCAAGCAAGAGTGTCTTATCCATTAACAAAGACAAAACAACCACCAATCTTTACAATAGAAAGAAAGTATAGCAAGAAACCTGAAATTACAAATAAATGAGTCGAGATTTTCCAGTAATAATTGATAAAATACCCAAAAAAAGAAGGATGAAAATCATCTAATGTAAGCCCCTTAAGGTCCATTCAACCCTCTTCCATCTGCTAGATTATAAATCCAGTAATATCTCTCATGAATCCATCATGCTTCATTTTAATAAGACTTCTTTCAATGTTCTGAAGCACGGGCTTGTAGCTGCAAAGTACCAAGCCACGAGTTGAGCACATAAAATTACCATACCAGTCACATGATTATAAACCCACGGAATAGAGATATCATTATATCTAACTTTCAAGTTCTTACATGCGTGCCAGATTGTTGTAGGCTTGTGTTGTCTGCTGGAGACGTGCAGTGAGCTGCATAATCTCCGCTGATAGAGCTTCTGCTCGGCTTTGTTCTTTCGCGAGCTGACCCTGCAACAAAATCAAAGGAATAATACAGAGCGCAAGGTTATCATTTGCTAATTCAAGAGTTGTCCAAACGTCATCATGACAGTATAGCTCTTTTCTCTCCATTTGCTTACCAAGGTTACACCAAACACTCAAGAATTGGCAACAATATAAAAATTGAAACCTTTTTTCTAAAATAGTATAGCTACTGCAGCAAACCTTTCTCTCCATTTTTCTTGTGAAATGTATATGACCTTAATGATGCAACCTGCATTTATCACAAAACTAGTACAGAGATGTATAGACGGCGCACCTCTTTCTGATGCTATTCATCTCAATACTGATCAGAAACTTCGCAATTGAGCAAAGAATAGACAATACAACCTGTTTTCCTTGAATAGACAATACAACCTTTCTTCCAACATGAATTGCAGGCAGAACTCAACAAGTAATAACAATCTCGTCCCATATCCACTGGAATTCAATAAAATACAGAGCTTTAATCAAAAAATCGAAAGAAGCTTACCTGGGAATGGATGTTGGAGTGAGAGAGAAGCCAGGAGAAAGCCATAGCTGATGAATGAAGGAGATACGGGAGTAGCAGCAGTGGCGTCTTGATTGTAGGTTATTTCAGTGGCTCAACAAACAATTTGTGGCTCAATCCAATGCACTGATGCAATTTGTGGCGTCTTCTAAATCTCAATTGAAATCTAAAACAATCATTATCTCCTCCACGACTGACAATTCTTGCGGATGTGGCCAATGGTCCGGAAGATCGAAGATTCCAAGTCGTTAAGACCGTCGGAGACGAGGACAAAGATTGCTCCGGCGAGGCTGAGCCGAGCCATAGTATGTCGTGCGGGAGTAGCTCCGACTGGCTCCGATGACGGAAAGAGAATCGGTCATTGAAGGAGAAGATGAGCTGAGGGTTGTCATTGAAGGAGCAGGAGTTTTTCATTGAAGGAGCGTTTGGGCCATATGAAAAGATAATGAGGGTAGAATCGTCATTTAGGCACCTATTTCTGATTCCGGGCGGACTAGGCTTAGAAATTCCGAGCATTTCATCCGGAATGTCTAACACTAGAAGGCTAGGATTCCGTAAGCCAATTCTTAGCAATTCCGCGAAAAGAACAACTTCTTACGGAATCCATAAGACAAATTCTATTTCCTTTCCGTGAAAAGAACATGCCATAAGATTGTAACCAGATTTTAGAAAGGTTGAAACTCACGCACTGCGTGCTGCAATATTTTTAGCATTAGTATCAAAAGTTAATTAGTAATTTGCAATAATAAATAAATATCAAATGCTTAATATAATTATTTAAAACTTGGTGCAATAAATAATTATTAAGTATGTAAAATATATTTGACGTCAATGGCTTAGTAATAGAACAACACATTATCCAACATGGGTCTTAAGTTCAATTCCATAACTACAAGAAAGTGGAAAAAAATTATCTATTGTACCTGCAAACGACGTAGTTGGTGAATTATTAAAGAAGATCAATATGCACAACATGCTCGTCTCAAATATTCAGTGAATTCCTTTCCGAAGTGAATCCGATGAGCGAAAGGAGGTTGAAGAAGATGAAGAAATAACACATGATGAAAGTGAAAGAGAGGATCATACTTTGATCCCTAATGATGACACATTTTCATCATATTCGGAGGAAGATGATGAACTTGATGATATAGTAAGTGGTGCTGGTTGTTCTAATGCAGCAAAACCCAACAGATTCAAACAACATTCCGTGAGTTTACCTCATGAGATAAGATGCATGGGTTATAATGTGTGAGTGGGAGGTAACACAAATGAAAACATCTCATGCTCTGGAGAGTTTGCATAAAGGCGAACGTTTGGCGATAAATCTGTACTTCAATACGAAGTGAAACTTTGGCATATCAAGAATTCTCGTGAATGCAAAATTGTTAAATACAAAATTCACACTTTAGCATTGGAGCTAATATACATATATGCACCTCCCTAAATTTCCCCATCTAATGGATGAAGACAAGTGAAATTGGTGGATTTGTCCTGTTGTTAGAAGTAATTCATGAATGATGATATCAAAACATTGTAGGAGAAGAACAAGGATCCACAACAAAATGGATATCAAAGAGTAGTCTAAAAAGGAAAAATAAATGCAATAAATGTGGTCACACTTGCCACGACAAACGATTTTTTAAAAACTAATGTAACTGTGTTGGGTTTTAAAAGTAAATGCATGCATTAGTGGTACCCTTTGTATTTAGTTAATCATTATTAATATGGATAAAAGACATTTAGGTACCCCAGAAGTCACGTTTTTAAGAATGGATACCACAAATTGTTTTTGTTACTTTTGGGTACCTCCAAAGTCATAGATGTATCCGCTTTATTTTGTATTTTGACATCCATTTTGGATGAAAAACGTCACACGTGCTTGTCACATGCGCAATTTAGACCGATATAAAAAAAAAACTTACTGTGATGACTAAAATATCCTTCAGAATATCTACTCAAATTCATAACATCAAAAGCTCTTGCCACTTCATGAGCAGTTGCAGTCCATCACCACCATCAAAGTGGACTACATCGCTCGCTAAAAGGTTCAAATTTCACTTCGATTGTATTCTTCACCATTTTTGTCAGTAATGCTAGGAACAATTTGAATACAGAGCTTATGGTTCTTGTATGTTTGTCTGGGTTTGAGTGTTGTGAATTTGATTAGATATGTTGAAGGGTATTTCAGCCATTATAGTAAGTTTTGTTTTTTGAATTTCAGTCTAAATTGCGCACATGACAAAGACATGTGACACTTTCCATCCAAAATGAATGTCCAAATAAAAGTGATACATTTATGACTTATGAGGTACCCAGAAGTAATAAATATTTTCTAGGGTACCTATTCTTAAAAAAGTAACTTCTGAGGTACCTAAATGACTTTTATCCCTTATTAATATTGACATTCATTATTAGATAATGGTTCTCTAATAGATGAGCTCGTTGAGAGACATGTTAACCGCTTCGCTGGAGTCGGAGGATCAGTCATTGTTGTATGCTCAACAATATCATAATTCGCAACAGGTCGTCGATGATACAATAATTTTTATATATTGTTTTAACGCTCGTATAATTATTGAAATTTTTAATATTTAAATAATAATTGTTAGTTATAGGTTACTACTAGTGACCACTCTAGGGATGATAGACATTGGAGGACACGTAAGTGTTGGGCCCTAGATTCGTGTGCTCGTGAGTGTGTGGATTTAATAGGTTTTGGATGAGCGTCATCTATATCTAGCATAATTATTGATGTTGGGTTACTCCACTCACTTATTAACAGGTAGCGACAAGAGATTCACACATTCACCTACGGATTAGTAGACCACCAGTCACAGACACATATTACTTAGAAGATGATTCAATTAATTTGCTGAGACCTAGCTTTCGTCATTTCTACTGAGATGAGTTGGTTGCCCTTGGAGAGTTTTAAATATTCACTCATGTAAGAGTTAAATTTTCACGCCCATTGTAGTATTTTTTTTTTTTTGTATATTGAAAGTAAACTGGAACTCATACAATCATGATTGACTACAAAATGTGACCCCGGTATGTATGGAGGATGACTATTTATGCTTGGTCAAGGTGTCTCTCATACACCTTGTGGAACAACTGTGGTCGACATCTAGTTTATGAATCAGAGATACACGTAGCTCGTTTTGAGTAATTGACATGGTACTCAAGGATAATAGTTACATTAATTAGATATGCAAGACCACTGGTACCGGCTGGCGTGAATGATAAGGTAACATCGGACATGCACTTCAAACCACATGGTTGAACCAAACTATGTTGTTGGTAAGTTTATGCTATATATAAATTCAACTGTAATTATTATTATTTGGTGTACTTATCAATATTACAATTTTTTTTATACAGATTCGAAGTTGGAAACATATTACTTGTTATTGAAAATATTATTGAAGACCACAATCGGTAAGTCGAAGAAGTATGTGGGCGAGATTATGAATGCGTGTCAGTTCTCCTACGATATAACTGGTGAACTATCGGTGTTCAATCAGATGATGACAAAAGTTGTATCATCCAATGAGGATGAACAAGTAGAAAACACACATCGATCGGAAAATGACTTCGATAATGAAGGGTACATATTTCACCACATACATATCAACCGCCTCTGGTTAATCAACAATCGCAAATTGATGAGGTGCAACCTAAGGTCTCCTGAGAAATGTCCAGGATTAGGCTCCCTCTAATGTTTGGACAGATTTTCAGTTTCCCCACTAAAGTTTAAATCGTAAAATGTTCTTCCTTCATGTTTGGCCAAAGTGCAATTTTGCCTCCTCCATTCACTTTTCCATCCAAATTTAACAGAATTCGTTTTGAAAATTGCAAAAAAAAAACAGAAAACTTTCAAAAATGTCACAATTTAACCCTTTTAAACTTTTTCAAATGTTACAATGGGGTCCTGATTCGATCTGGACTCGATTGAGCCCCAATCGAGGGGGCTCGGGTTTGGGTCTTGACCCAGACTGACCCCCATGGGTAGGAGATTTAGTCTAGGTCAAGATTCAGACCCGAGGCCTAATCAAATTGGGGGTTGATTCGACTCCAATTAGATTGGAAATTCATTGACCCCCCCCCCCCCCCCCAATTCATTGACCAATTGGGGCTTAATCGAGCCTCAATCGAATTGGGGGTTGGTTCGACTCTACTTCGATTGGGGAGTTCAGGTCTAGGTCTTTATTCAGACCAGGTCCCCAACCTATGGGGGTTAATCTGGGTCAATACCTAGACCCAAGCCCCCCTCGATTGGGGTTCAATCGACTCTCGATCGAATTGGGAATCAATTGTAAAATTTGAAAGGATTAAATTGTGACACTTTTGAAAGTTTTATGTTATTTTTGCAATTTTCGAAACCAATTCTGTTAAATTTGGGTGACAAAGTCTTGGAGGGGAAAACTTGCACTTTGGTCAAACCCATACTAATTTTTCTTACTTGTATACTAATATTTGAAATACTTTTATTTTAGTACTTGTAAATCAAATTTTAAACATTCTAAAAAATTGTTTTAACTATTAAAACATTCTAATTTTTGAAACACTTTTATTTTAGTACTTGTAAATCAATTTTTAAACGTCCTAAAAAATTATTTTAACTATTAAAACATTCTAATTTCAACACACTCAAATTAAATTCAAATTCGACATAAATATTTAAATTTATTTACTTAATAAGTTCTTATATATATACAAGTTATATTCACAATGATAGATAAAATATCATAATTATAATCATTACTGATAATAAATTAATTAATATAATTGCAGTATACCATTATGGCATAGTTAACTATACAAAAAAATACAACGTGAAAACTATAATTTTTAAATTTTTACCGCATCATTGTCAATATTAATTGTGAGTGTGGTATTCCACATATATCAATGGGTGCCCTAAAATTTAATCATCATTTATATAGTTTGACTACTTCTCTATCATTAATTGATTTTGTGATGGAAGACAAGTTTGGTTGAAATTTATAGGGTAAATGGTCAAAGTGCCCATGATCGAAATTTAAGAATCCCCCTTAAAGTTAAAAGTGTCACTTAATGTTTGAAAATGATGAAAAATCACCAGTTGTCAGATGCTCTTTTAGGGGGAATTTTTCATCATTTCTTAACATTAGGAGAGATTTTAAACTTTAAGGAGGATTCTTAAATTTCGGCCAAATTTTAGGAGGCACTTTGACCATTTACCCAAATTTATATGTGTATTGAATTGGAGTCGATTCAAATTTAATATGAATATACTTATTGCATTTTTTATATCTTATTATTTTTATTGCATTAAAGGCTATCCCGAGATCGATTTGGTCAAGATAAATTATTTCAGGGGTGGGGTGGGGTGGGGTGGTGAGGTGGGGGAGGGTGGCTTAATCAATTACAATGCTTTGTTCCTTTATTTCTTATATGGACAGATTAAATAGTAGGATGTCCTACTTTTAAAGGATTTATAGTTTATTAATGACACACGTTTACCATCCATTAAAGAAATATAAAGCTATGGATTATTTATTTATTTTTGATAATTATGGATTAAAATAACCGCAATAGGTGACAATTAATCACTCAAGTTCAAAATACACAACCAAAACTAGCTAACTTTAACAATTCGCGAAACAGAAAAGCCCACAGCGTCTTTCCGGAGCATGATAATAGTTTCCTTCGGAGGAGAGTTATGAATTTCAAACACATGTCGCTGTTGAAGCGCCATCCCCGCCATGATATCCGCTACCGCATTCGCTTCTCGAAAAATATGTCTGAACTTCATTCTTTCGAACTGCATCAATAGCTTTCTGCAATCCGCAATGATCGGCATTAGTTTTTGATTTGACATATTTTCATCAGAGATTACCTTATGGGCTGAGAGGGCGTCTGTCTCAAGGTGAATAGATTTTAATCCGAGTGTCTTTGCCAAGAGCAGTCCGTCTCGGATAGCCCAACATTCCGCAGTGAGACTGTTTGAGCAACCCAAATTCCTTGAGAATCCTGCAACCCAATGACCCCTGTAGTCTCGGATGACCCCACTGGCTCCTGCAAAACCTTGGTTTCCCTTAACAGCTCCATCTGTGTTAATTTTAAACCAATCCTTTTCTGGAGGAACCCAACTAATATCAATGGAAATAAACTCATTAGCGATGTTAGTCTCAAGATAAACATTTTGGTGAAATTTTGCCTAAGATAAAGATAAACTATACACAGACGAAAAAGCAGGTTTATCATTAAAAATAATAGAGTTCCTATTTTTCCAAATGTTCCATAGAGCATAAGGGAAAAAGAACTTCCATTCAACACCTTGATTATTGACACCTGCTTCGTGACACCCATACTTGATCCATTCATTCAAGGGATACTGGAACGATTGCCCCAGACTTGGCGGCCCAGTGACTGAATTCCACATCTCTTTAGCATGTTTACACCCACGCAGTATGTGGTCAATGTCCTCTATCCCAGAGTAACAAATTTGGCACAGAGGGCTCAAATTACATCCTCTATGATTCAATAGTTTGTCGGTGGCAAGTCTATCTTTTAGGCACAACCAGATAAAATACTGAATTTTTGGAATAGTCTGAATCTTCCAAACCCAATCCCATTGATTAATCGCCTGGTTTTCTGTGTCATGACCTGCTAAAAGAGAGTATGCTGATGCTGTAGTGTAATTTCCCGAGTGTGTAACATTCCAAATTTGAGTGTCCGATGAAACATTGGTCTTGTCCCCTGGAGTACCTCGAAACATGTCCACAAAATTCTTGGGGAAGTCAAAGGAAATTCTATCTAGATTCCACTATTCATTACGGAAGACATCTCCTACCATCAATCTGTCTTCTTCATAGCTCAGTGAACCATAGATTGCTGCTCGCAGAGGTTGATTACCCACCCAATTATCGTGCCAAAATTTAATATCCCTACCATTTGCCACCACCCACCCTGAACCTAATTTAAGGGTGTTCATACCTTCATTAATTGCTTTCCAATTGCAAGGGGTTTTATTCGAAGAAGAGAGAGAAGTTCCATCCTGCCTAAGTGTTCTGTTTCTAATGACCTCAGCCCAAGGAGCCGTTTCCTTCTTCAATCTCCAAGCCAAACTTCCCAGGAGTGCTTTGTTTCGATACAATGCCGATTGCAGACCAAGACCCCCTAGTTTTTTCGGCTTTGTTATTTCCTCCAAATTGATCAAATGGATTTTCCTTTTCTGGTCCGTGGATCCCCAAACAAAGTTTCTATTAATCCTGTCCAATTCTTTACAAACTGAACTAGGAAACATAGTACATTGCATATAGTAGGAGGGAATTGTGGACAAGACCGATTTGACCAACGTAACTCTACCTGCCATTGATAAACACTTTGCCCTCCAACCCGAAAGTTTATTTCTAACTTTATCCAGAACAAAGTTAAAAGAGCTAACTTTCGCGTTTGACAAATCCAAAGGAAAGCCAAGGTAAGAACCAAAGTTTTCAACAGTTCTAAACTGTAAGCTCGTTGAGATCTGAGTTCTTTTGGTAGCAGGGACATTGTTTGAGAAAACCATGATCGACTTCCCCTGATTTACCTTTTGCCCTGAAATGTCGCAAAACTCCTCTAGGACCGAGTTGATACAGTTACAATTTTCAGGTGTCGCCTCTCCCATTAGAATGAGGTCATCAGCAAAGAAAAGATGGGATAAGGTCAAGCTACCCCTTCCCACTTTTATTCCTTTCCATTGACCTTGCATAACTTTCTCATCGATAAGAAACGCCAGATATTCCATGCATAGAATAAAGATGTACGGAGAAAGAGGATCACCTTGTCTAATGCCTCTGGACGGATAGAATTTTTCAAGTTTCCCCCCATTGAACAAAATTTCGATTGAAGACGTGGAGATACAACTCATAATCAACTTAATGACTTTATCAGGGAATTTAAAGAAAAAGAGTGTTCTTCTGATGAAATCCCACTCAATTCTATCGTAGGCTTTTTCAAGGTCAATTTTAATGATCATGCACCCCGTTTTGCCCTGTTTATGCTTTGAGAAATGAAGCACTTCTCTAAGCAGAATAACATTGTCCGAACCCTTTCTCCCTGGGACAAAACTAGTCTGAAAAGGAGAAATGATATCCTTCAAAACAGGTCTAATTCTATTCACCAAGATTTTTGAAATGACCTTGTAAATAGAATTGCAAAGGCTAATGGGTCTGAATTGGGAGACTGAATTAGGCTGACTACATTTTGGAATTAAGCAGATGAGCGTCTCGTTCCAACTTGTAGGGATAGACCCCCTGTTAAACACCTCACTGATAGCCTCAATCAGAGAGCTACCCGTACAATTCCAAAGCTTTTGGAAGAAAGCCGGGTGAAGGTCATCCGGTCCCGGAGCTTTAAACGGTTTAAGATCCCAAGTGGCTTTCCTAATTTCTTCAGAGGTGAAAAAACTGTTTAGGCGACGGATTTGATTAGCAGAAAGAGCAGATCTCCAATAGTTAGGCTGATCAACCACCATAGGTGAGGAATCCTTTGAAGTTGTGAAGAGATTTGAAAAGAATTTTTGAAATTCCTCTTGAATAAATCCCTCATCAAAGATCCAATTTCCGATTAAGTCTTTAATTGCCAAGATCTTATTTCTTCTTCTTTTAACAAGAGTAGAAATGTGATAGAATTTGGTGTTTCTATCCCCGTCTCTGATCCACTTTGTGCGCGACTTTGCAGCCCAAAGTTTTTCTTCCTGGTCCAGAATCTCAGAAAGCTCAGTCTGAAGGTTCTTTTCCAGATTGACAATAAAATCATTAGGAGAGATAGCAATACACTTTTGAGCTCCTGAGATCCTCCGAAGGATATTTCCTTTCCTCTGAAACACATTTCCAAAAATTTCATAAAGCTATGGATTATGATTTCAACTTTAACGCAGATCAAAAAATATTATATACTGACTTTTTTTTTTAAACAATATTGTAGTATTAAATGATTAGAACACATTTATATAAATATACTATAAATAATAACTATTTTCATGGTTTGAGTTCTGAGATTTTTTTAAAAAAAAATCATTGTCAATACTTGAATACTGAATTCAGTGCGACCATAAATTATTTTAAATTATAGCAAGTATACCAAAAGTGTTAATCCCTAAATGAATCCTCCTAAAACATATGGATTATGATTTCAACTTTAACGCAGATCAAAAAATAGTATATACTGACTTTTTTTTAAACAATATTGTAGTATTAAATGATTAGAACACATTTATATAAATATACTATAAATAATAACTATTTTCATGGTTTGAGTTCTGAGATTTTTTTAAAAAAAAATCATGGTCAATACTTGAATACTGAATTCAGTGCGACCATAAATTATTTTAAATTATAGCAAGTATACCAAAAGTGTTAATCCCTAAATGAATCCTCCTAAAACATCGCGTAAGAAACCAAAAAGAGAATATTATGTATAAGATTTAAGAAGTAGGTTGATTAAAAGTAATTTAAGTTGATTTTTTTGTTACTAATATAATGTTTTGAAATTTATAAATAGAATAAATTTATAAAATAATATTTTGAACAATCTTTATATATAATATATGTCTATACATGATAGATTGCTTTCTTTTATTAATAATATTTCTTCCCTTTATATTTTAAAATCAAAATATGTTTAAAATTCCAGTACCTATATGCTGGTGCAGCCGAATGCAATTCAAGTACCGCGGCCGTAGCTGATCTGTTTGGGATGAACCTGGTTCAGGACCCGGGTAAATACTTGGGCCTCCCGTCTCTTTGGGGGAGGTCAAAGTGTGAGTCCCTTACTTTCTTGAGGGAGAGAATCATCGGGAAGATCCGTGGGTGGCGAGCAAAGCTACTCAATAGTGCAGGTAAGGAAGTGCTTATTAAGAGCGTTATCTCGACTATCCCGACGTACGCGATGAGCGTTTTCAAGCTACCCAAATCTTGGTGCACTAAAATCAATAGCTCGGTTTTGGTGGGGGGCTAAAAATGGAGACCGGAAGATCCATTGGATTAGATGGGGACAAATGACGAGATCCAAGCGTGAAGGTGGATTGGGATTCCGGGAATTGGAGTCGTTCAACACGGCCCTCTTGGGTAAGGCAGCGTACAGGTTAATAAACGAACCGAACTCCCTTTGGGTTCGTGTGCTCAAGGGGATCTACTTCCCCAACTCCGGGTTCCTTCAAGCGGGGAAGGGGAGTCGGTCCTCGTGGGCGTGGTCGAGCCTAGTCGAGGGGAGAAGGGTCATTAGCGAGGGGTGGTGTGGTCTCTTGGGGATGGCAAGTCGATTAGACCATTCATGGATGCTTGGATCCCAGGGAGGCTTGACCATCGACTTGGGTCGAGACCTGTGCCACAGAACCTGGCCTGCACGGTGGCAGCGGACTGGATCGACCATGACTCGAAGGCATGGAAGGAGGATGTCATCAGAGATGTCCTTGCAGCACCAGAAGCTCAGCTGGTCCTATCAGTCCCAATCCTGATCCAGACAAGAGAAAATGAGCTGCGTTGGCCATACGATCGAAAGGGAAAGGTAACAGCCCAGTCGGCATATCATTTCATTCGATCCAAGGAAAGTAGGAGGCTGCAACCCCTTGACAGCATGCAGCCGAATGATGATCAGGTGATGCTCCTGTGGGCGGCGATCTGGAGGTCCAAGGCTATGCCAAAGATCAAATCCTTCACTTGGAAGCTTACGTCGAAAGCAATTGCGGTAAGAGACAGCCTTTCGAGGAAAGGGATGCATGTCGAGGTATGTTGCCCACTTTGTTCTCATGATGAAACTATAGAACACCTTATTCTGGATTGTGATTGGGCAAGGGTCGTGTGGGTCGATTTGCTCGGTCTGGGTAATGTAAGGGATGGCTGCAGCTCGGTCAACCAGTGGTTGATCAAAAGGCTGGCGGACCAACCTGGCTTGCGGAAAGGATTCGACTGGAGGTGGCACTTAGTGCTAACCGCTTGCTGGTCCATTTGGAAGGGACGTTGTACTATGGCGTTCGAAGGAGTCCGACCGAACCCGTATCGTGTTGTAATGCAGGTTCGAGCTATGGTCCGTGAACAGGAAGCCCAGACGCAACTACAAGTGCAGCAGAGCAACCTGCAGCACCGAAAGCTGCAAGGTTCGGTGCTGCAGAATGCTCAGCAGCACCAGAACCTGTTTGGGGCCGTGGGGCGTGCGGTCGGCTCGGTGTGGACAAGGCCGAGGTTCGGGATGATCAAGATTAATGTTGATGCAGCCTGGTCGCGTGAGGATGGTGCGGGTGGTATAGGAATCGTGGCCCGGGATCACTCGGGTCGGATTGTCGCCGGAGCCCAAGTCTCGGAGAGGTCGCATTCTATCGACATTTTGGAGGCTCGGGCAATTTTGGTAGGTGTCAATCTAACGAAACAATTTTGTTGGGATTCGGTTGTAATAGGGTCGGATTCGGAAGTGGTGATTAACCACATCCTCGGGTCAGCCCATTTTTGGGAGATTGATACGATTATACAAAATAGCTTACACGTGGCAGGGTCATTTGTGAACCTGTCATGGATTAGGATACCTAGATCCGCAAATCAATGTGCGGATTGGGTTGCCAAACACGCAATAGGGGGGATGTGTCCTCGTGATTGGGTTAGCCAACCCCCAACCCCCTCTCTTACAGTTGTTGTATTTAGATTCCGGATGTATGGGGAACTCGTTCGTTCCCCAATTTTGTGAGTAATATACGAAGTTAGTTTTGGAAAAAAAAAAAATTGGAGTCGATTCAAATTTATTATGAATATACTTATTGCATTTTTTTTAATCTTATTATTTTTCTTGCATTAAAGGTTATCCCGAGATCGATTTGGTCAAGATAAATTATTTCAGGGGTGGGGTGGGGTGGTGGGGGAGGGTGGCTAAATCAATTACAATGCTTTGTTCCTTTATTTCTTATATGGACAGATTAAATAGTAGGATGTCCTACTTTTAAAGGATTTATAGTTTATTAATGACACACGTTTACCATCCATTAAAGAAATATAAAGCTATGGATTATGATTTCAACTTTAACGCATATAAAAAAATAGTATATACTGACTTTTTTAAAAACAATATTGTAGTATTAAATGATTAGAACACATTTATATAAATATACTATAAATAATAACTATTTTCATGGTTTGAGTTCTGAGATTATTTTTAAAAAAAATCATGGTCAATACTTGAATACTGACTTCAGTGCGAACATGAATTATTTTAAATTAGAGCATACCAAAAGTGTTAATCTCCAAATGAATCCTCCTAAAACATCGCGTAAGAAACCAAAAAGAGAATATTATATATAAGATTTAAGAAGTAGATAGATTAAAAGTAATTTAAGTTGATTTTTTGTTACTAATATAATGTTTTGAAATTTATAATTAGAATAAATTTATAAAACAATATTTTGAACAATCTTTATATATAATATATGTCTATACATGATAGATTGCTTTCTTTTATTAATAATATTTCTTCCCTTTATATTTTAAAATCAAAATATGTAACATGTAACGAGTGTTGCATATATTATTATGCACATGTCTATATATAATGAGAAGATGTTGGGTTTGGGCATTGGCCCCTTGCAAAGCTTATCCGATTAGTGTTTTTTTTTTCCAAACACCGACAGTTGTAAATAGAAGGAGTATGGTTGGCAAAAAGGACAAAAATAAAAGTTTTTTTTTCAAAAAGTAGCTATGTTTAAAAAATTGTTTAAAAAATTGTTTAAAAAACACTTAGTACGAAAAGTTTTAGCATAGTGTTAAAATGTGTTACATGGTGTAGTGTTTTTCATTTATGTCGCTACTCCTAGCAGCGTGTTTAATCAACTCGCTACCTGAAGTAGTGAATTTATAACATTTCGCTACTTCTACTAGCGCGCTACTACCTACACTAGCATGACACAACAAGCTACTGAAACACCCTTATAGTTGTAACGCTTATTACTACAAATAAAAATATTTGTTGGGAGTATTATATTTTTAATTATTAATTTTAATGTGTTTACTTTTTGAAAAAAAAATGAAAATAAAAATGTTGGACTAATGCTATGACTGGAATCAACCTTTTAACAATGATTAAATTGATTTATTTATTAATTATTTTATATTTATAATATTTCAACGAAGGAGACTAACTACTTTGGTGAACAATTATTATAGTCTCCTACACATGAACTGCATGCATTATTTTACCATTATAATACATATCATCATAACATTATGCACAAAAATAATAAACACTAATTCATAGAATTTCATATTTTAATAAAACTATGATCGAATTTCAGCATATATTTTTTGTAAAAAAAAACTTGCTTTCCTCCAATCCCATTCCATACAAATAAGAAGCAATGAAGAAATTTTTTTATAAATTTAAACAAAATTAAGTAGATAAAGGTACATTATATATAGAGGGTGGTTGATATATATATTACTATTCCTACAATACATAAATATAATTTGTAGTTATGTATAGATTATATGTAATAAATAATTCGTAGCATTCCTACAATCATAAAAAAAAAATCTTACGACGTAAACGTGTAATAAAGTATTTGTAGAAAATATTTTATATTTTTATCAGCTATATGATTAACAACTAATTTATTTGTTAAGCTTGCTAAATTTATATAATCATTAAGGAAACACTTCAATGTCTACATTTTGAATTAAATTTCTTATTATGGTTCACATACTCTTTTAAATTAATTTCATTACGAAAATTCTACTTCACACTGCACATGAAATGCATGAATTATTTTATATATTTTCTAATTAGAGAGTTGGTCGTTGGGGTAGAGCTGAAATATTTGAAGAGAAACGTTTTTGTTTTGTTTTTGTGTATGTTAATTAATTCATATGCTATGTTATTACTCATGTATATACAAAAATAAAATCAATCAATAAGAATATTAAGTATATGTATTACGTGTTTTTTTCTCTCAATTATAATAAGGCTGTCATTAGGAAAGAGTTATGTGTGTAATGGTGATACACCTGCCTTGCATATAACAAACCAATTATGATTAATTATTTGGATTTTCATTAATTAAATAATTTATAAAATATATAGAGTTTTAGTATGATCATATTAATGTGTGTTACACACTTCCCGCACTAGAGCTGCCTTTTCAATTTATTACTCCTAACCCACTTTAACTTCAACCTAGTAAAATTAAATAGTTCACTTTTAGCCAAGTTCCCGTGACCTTTATAATAAATATAGCGGTGTTTTTAAAAAACATAATAAATATCAAAATATTTAATTTTGTTTTCAATTTATTACAATATACGTGTGAATTTCATTCACGGCTTTCTTTTTTTTAAAAATGAATCCATGTAAGGAGTAACACCCCCCCCCCCCACCCACCCCCCACCCCCCACCCAGTTTTCCAGATTTGCCTCCCAAACGTGTTTTATTGTATCAGCTAACTGTCGGTCGTGTCTCCCATCATATTTCCACTGTGGTAAAACGTTTATTTCGAGCGATTTCGTAATCTTTGAAATTCGAGCAATTTTCTATGAGCCTTTGAGTCAAAGTCTTCTTGTACAATTCAACCAACGGTATTGGAAGCGGGGTAAATTGTCGGGACTCTCGAAATCTCCTTTGGTTCCCACCTCGGTTAACAGAATCTTGTGGGTTAGGCAGGGAGATTGTTTCTTATGGGGCTCGAGAAGTCTGCGGCATCGGGACCACCGGTGATAGTTGGTATTGTTGATACGGGGCCGAGTAAGGAGACTCGTAAGGGTTCGTATAGACCGCGCCTATGGTCGGGGTAGGTTTCTTTGTTCCAGTTTTCTTAGGATCCGCTACACTTTTGTATGGGTCTTCAATCTTTCCGGACCAAAGCTCTCGCTCGATCAATTCGCCAGTCATGATGAGATTTGAAAATTCCGTTGTGGATTGACTCATCATTTGGGTATAATATATACCATTAAGAGTGCCGATAAAAATCAGGACCGCCTCGTTCTGCCCGAGAGGCGGGTTCATGTAGTTGTCATTTCCCCTCTACTCAGTCACATAATCTTTGAAAGATTGTCCATCTTTCATCTCCATAGCCTGAAGATCAAGGCGACTAGGAGCCTTATCCAGATTGTGCTTATATCGGCGGTGGAAAAGCTTGGTCAGCTCCTCCATATTTGGCACTTGCTCCGTTCTTAACTCTGCAAACCAGACCAGCGTCTCCCCTTTCAAACTTTCCTGGAAGGTATGAACCATCAACTTGGTATACTGCTGATATGGAGTCATTTTTGCCATGTAGATCTTGAGGTGAACAATTTGATGTCATGTTCCATCGAACCTTTCAAAGTCTTTTCTTCAATTTGCTTCAACCGTTTATCTTGTTCGGTCTCGACCGGGACAACTGTGACCTAGTAATTGGGGAGCCCACACACGGATCGTGTGACCTGGTTGGGGTAAACAGGTACCGGAGGTGCAACCCGATCATGCTGAAGAGGAAAAACTTGCTCGTGAGGGTCATGTACAGGTAGTGGAACTTGATTAGGACAGTCGTATGTAGGAGGTGGAGCTTGGTTGGGATGGTCATATGTGGGAGGTGGAGGTGGAGCTTGAACAGGATGACCATATGTGAGAGGTGTAGCTTGGTTAGGATGACCATATGCGGGAGGTAGAGTTTGGTCGGGTAAGACCAAAGTACTTGGCATAGATTGATGAGGTTCTACGGGCGGGGGTGTTGCTTGAGAATACGAGGTGGCTGCCTGGGCATTTAGAAGAAAAAAAATCTGCTCGAACCCGAAGGTCATGCCAACCATGCCAGAATTCATGGTGTGTATAGTCGTTTCTAGCTGGATGGTCTTCTCTTCGTATTCTTGAGGTGCTGGAGTTGTCAAATGTCGCATGGGTTCCGGGAAACCTAGTGAAGGGCTTTGATTTTGTTGTTCCATTAGTTCCCGTTGAATGAAACCGCGAGTGCGTATCAGGCTTGTTCTTGCTAGATGTGCCTAAACCATTCAAGTATCATAGTAAGAAGGGTAAATACACAATTGATCATGCATGTTTTTTTTTGTTTTTTTTAAATATGCATGTTCCATTCATTCCATTCGTAGACTTTAATGACATATATGACAAATTGTATTCCAAATAATACTCTAAAAGGAGTTGGTCAATAAAGTTTAATTCTTAAGACGTTTCACACAACGGCGCAGCTCGTTGAGTGCATTTGTCGCTTGCTCCTTGGTTCAAAGGAAAGTCGGGGACATACATTTCGAAAATCTTTTTATTTGCCTCGCCCTTCGTGTGGACTGTTCAAGAGTGTCATTCAACTCAGCTATTTTGCCCTCACATTTCTCCAAGGTGCGATCCCGACGTCTCCCTTCATTTCGCACACATCGTAACTCATTGTGGAGGCGTTGGATCTCTTTCTTGGATCTAGAGTGTTCATCAGTTCAAGCAATACTTTGAATTTCCACCCTAGCTTTCATGATCACATAGATATCCTCATGAGATGATGGTGATTGCACGGGCCCATCCCGATTATCTCCTTGGGGCCAAAAGGCGGACTTGCGGGTGCCGAGTATAACTTGTGAACATACTCCGTTGTTGCATGGTATTCATTTTCCTTTGTCGTGGAGTCTTCTGTCAGATTTATGAATAGTAGGACTCAGTTTTCCCAATCATCATTCACTTGTCGAACTGAGTCTCGTAGCGAGTTTGCAATGTCTGCTCGACTGTGCCACTTGTATGCTCTTGGGGATCCATCAATGTGCACCGAGATATCTTGGAATCCACCGAATTGTCGAACAACTCGGGAAGGGTAGGCGGTCATAGATCCTCGATGGCTAAGAAGCATAACTCCCTCGAAAGCTTTGCACCTAAGGATCATGGGGCGGTGGATGGGTAACCATCTAGCCGTCCATAAAATGTCCTTATGCGTTATTTTCGAAATATAGATTTTCCAATTGAGGGCTTTCCATTTTTCATTTTTGAACAATGATCGACCTAACATTCCCGAGATGACCTATTTGTCGCCTAAAATGTTTGCCCGGGGAAAATTCATGTCAAATTCTTTCACATGGCTTAAAAACTAAATCTGAAGCAAGGCCGGACTTGCTTTTAGTTCTCCATTTCCTTTTGTTTTTAAAATATTTAGAGATGTAATGGTTTCGGCGAGCAATGCCATTACGGAACTCTTGCCTTCTATTAGGATGACGACTTTGGCCATAACTGAGTCGATGAGACCACTAGAAAGGGAGAATATGACTGTTCCCAAAACAAGTAAAATAAAAGCATGACATCTCCCATAGCATTTGTTTTATCCACAATTCGGCGCTCGATCCAATATACCAAAATTTCAATAGATAAGCCATGACCCCCATTCAACTTGAGCTCGGTGGACATTTTGTTTGTTCTAACTTTGAACAGTTTGGCCAAAGTGCAATCTTCGCCTCTTTGTTGGAGGTCGGGTTGAACAATGTCACGATCCCAATCTACCCCTTGAACGAGTTGACGGTATTCTTCTAGCGTAGGTGTGAGTTCGTTGTCGTTTATCACGAAAACGACGTTTTTTACATCCCAGAAATCAGATAAAGCATCAAGGAGAGCCCAATTGACTTTGTAGTTTGCGAGCTCATGAACCTCGTCAATCTTATCGTTCACGTACTTCTGATCCTCTTTTGTCATGGTTTTCCATATTCAGACAATTTCGACCGTGGGGGGTTGGATGGCCTTGGTGCGAGGACAGTGGTTTGTCTACTTCATCCTTACCAAAGATGATATGTGAAACGTCCTAAGGATACAAGACAAATTGAACGGAACTTACATTTTTTTTAAGTAAAAATGCAATGCAAGTACAAGAAAGTAAATGTCACTACTAAGTTATTACATTTACAGAGGTTTATGGAATACAAAAGGCCCAATCCTATACATGTCATGATCTATGACCAAAACAAACACAAGAAAAGGAACAAACACGAAACTGGTAGAAGGTTAAGCGTGGTGTGGAACTTTTGTTCTAACGGGATGGAATTTCTAGGTCCTCTGAACCGGCGGAACCTCACCCCTGTAGAGGATCATAGGCCCATTCCGATCATCGAGTTGAGTTTTTTAGGTGCGTGTCGGTGGTCCAAACCGCTTCGAGCGCATTCCCCTACTAAACTTCATAAGCTCTTAATGTGCTCCAGGTCCGAGCGAGTAATGGTAACCAACGTGGTGTGTGCAAAACGAGGATTTACATCATTTTGAATTATTGCATTTACATTGCTTTTCGGACAAAGATTTTAAAACTGCAAGCATGAGCAAACGTTCAAAACAGATAGGTAAAAATATAACATGGCAAAGCAAACATGACAAAGCCTAAACACTCTAAAAGAAATCCCCAGCAAAGTTGCCAAATTGTCGGACGTCGAATCTGACTTTCCCCGACCCTTTTTGGAAAAAATAATAATTTTCGTTTGAAAATGTCGGGTCTTGGCGAACGACAAGTCCGGTCGAGCAGGGTCATCAATCGAACATAAAAATGAAAGAGTCTCCACCGATTAATTAAAGGCTAATCAGAATCCTAAAATTTTGCCTTGGGTACATGGAGTGAACATCCTAGGGCTTAGAAAGGTCTACGTCCAGAGAATCAAGTTCGGGGGTTTGATTACGTCTTAAAAGCTCGCGAGCTCATAATCCGCCCTTTCGGTACTTTAGTTTGCTTTTGAAGTTTTTTCAATTTACCCGAATTGCCCGTTTTGATCATGCTTGGCCCAAAAAGACTACATGCATTTTTTTAAAAATTAAACAAACCATGTACAAACATTTTTTTTTTATGAGTTCATTTCAAATAAATAAGAGAGAACTAAAGTTAATCGTGCTAAACAAAATGGTTTAACTCTTGAGTCATTCTAAACGTGTCAAAACATGCACGAATGATTTTTGAAGATATTAAGCTCGTTTGACTAATTTTGTACCATTTTGAGAAGTTAAAGGATGTCCAAAAACAATCTAGGGACCAAAATGCAATTTATTAAAATTTGAGCTGAATTGGAAAAATATTTCGAAAATTGCATAAATGACCCTAAACTATTCTAGACTTATTCGTAACACTTGGTAAAGCTCCAAAATAACCCAAAATTTATTCTGCACTTATTTGTAACATTTTGAGAAATCATGGAATGTCCAGAAAAATTTAGGAATCAAAAATGTAATTTTCGAAAAAATTATAACTGAACTGGATTTTTTTTTTAAAACAATTACAGAATTGACCCTAAACTATTCTAGATTTATTTGTAACACTTAGTAAAATTCCAAAAATAACCAGAAAATTATTCTAAACTTATTTGTAACATTTTGAGAAATCATGGAATGTCTAGAAAAGTTTAGAAATCAAAATGTAATTCTAAAAAACGAGCTGAATTAAGAAAAAAATTCAAAAATTGCACAAATGACCCAAAATTTTCCGGTTTTGTTTATAACACTCGATAAAGTCCCAGAAATGACCCGAGAGTCCAAGGATCGAGTTGTAACCTTCATCAAAGTTTGGAAAGGACCTAAGTCAATTTTGAAAATATTTGTTTTTCACATATACATAATATATATATATATATATTATACATATACATATATATAATATTAAATATACATAATATATATATTATACATATACATATATATAATATTAAATATACATAATATATATATTATACATATACATATATATAGTATTACATAGACATAATATAAATATATATTATACATATATATATTAACAAGTATATTATACATAAATATATAATACATGTATATAAACTCTTCTTTTTTATATAACATAAATAATAACATTAGGAAATACAAATACAATATTAAATGCGATAGAAATATACATAAATCGTTCGGAACTTAAACACCGTACGAGAAACCGAGACCGATAATTACCGATATATATTTTCACTCTTTTTTTTCTCTCCAATCACTCCTCTTCTTCAATTATTTCATTCTTCCTTCATTCCCCTCTATCACCTTAGCAATCACATTGTATTTATAGAAGAATTCTACTACTTATTTAATTAATTTTAATATAAAAAAAATTAATAATAAAAAATAAAAACGGTGGAAAAGAGGAAACATGACATGTGTGCCCATGTTTCAATTTTCCACGTTGGATTTTTTTTTTTATTTTTTTTTTAAAAAACATTAATTTTTTTTTAGTTTTCAAATATATGTATAGTATATATATATTTTTCCAATCTCGATTACTCGCATATGGTATTTTGATCCCAAGCCAAAATCAGGTGTTTACAGTTGTCCCTCTTTGAGCACGCGCTCATGGAAGTGATCTCATGAGTGTGTGTTCAAAGATAAACAAGTGATTTTGGTTAATTTTAATATAAAAAAACTTTGTTTTAATAATAAAAAATAAAAATGGTGGAAAAGAGGAAACATGATCATGTATGCCCATGTGGCAATATTCCACGCTGGCAAATGTTTTTTTTTTTTAGTTTTCAAATATATGTATATATATATATATATACTTTATATATTTTTCCAATCTCGATTCCTCTTGGCTCGATTACTCGCATACAATATTTCGATCCTTAGTCAAAATTAGGTGTTTACACTACTAATAAAGTCCAAAATACTCTATTTTTTGGATAATTATTAAATTAAGTATATAATTCACGGGTATATTGAGCCATCACTCACATCTTCCTCCACAACTTGAGTATATTTTTGTAAATTGAAACCAAACAGAGTATTTTAATATTTGGTTTTTCATGTAGGTATAATTTGGATTAAAACCTAAAGGGTAAACCACTTCAACAGTTACCTATGTTTGTCTTATGTGATTAAACAGTTACTTATGTTATTTTGTGGAACTAAACAGTCATTTAAGTTTAAGGATGTGATTGAAAGGTTATTCAGTGAAGTTTCTATCAAATATTTCCGTTTGTCTATCACGAGTAAAGTATGTGATTTCATTTGAAGGAACTAAACTTCTATGGAAGGACGAATTTACCCTTCTGTCACCTTTGTGTTGTCCCCCCCCCCCCCCTTTTCATATCACATCACCTTAACTTCTCATCAACTCTCATTTCCCATTTTCCCTTCCCCCCCTTCCAACTTCCCTCCTCTACACAGATTTTTCCAACTTCACATCCCCCCTTACGAACATTGCAGTGTTGAATCCTCCTCTCCACACAAGTTTCCAGTTTCAGGTGTGTTTCGATTCCTGGGTTAGTGAGGTTTCGACTACTGTTTGTGGTCTGAAGTTTCGATTGTTGTTTCCGTGTGTGGGAATCCTTTTCACTTCGATTTCTGTTTGCGATTGTGAGATTCCTTTGAAGTTTCCTCTGTTTCTCTATGTGACTCCTCTGAAGGTACAATATTGATGTTTGTTCATTACAAGAGTTCGAGGAAGAAACGAGTTATGGAGCGTTGACAAGGGGAAGAAACCAGTTGTGGAGGAAGATGTGAGTGATGGCTCAATTTTTTTTAATGATGTTACGTTAGCCGATATTCTCAAAGATTTAAAGCATTTCCAATTCTCTAGTGAAACGTCAGAAAATGCCGAAGAACAAATAAGAAAAAAAAGTTGAGGAAAAAAAGCAAAAGCACCATTAGAGAAAGAATGACCATGGGAAGTACTTGGGTTTGACATGCATAAGTAACCGGTCGATAACAAAACATCCAAACAAAAGTAACTGTTTAATAACATTTAAGTTAACATAGTACTTCCTTTAACAACTTGTTCACGAACATATGTCACCCCTACACAAACAGCAAAATGTTCTTTAGAATTCGGTTACAGAGAAATGTCATACTACGTAGATGCATACTCGACCTACTTGTTCGCCATTGAACTTAGAACAAAAGGAACAATAACAATTGTCAACGCAACAACTAACTTCCGATTGGGTCGACTTTCAAGAGCTCGGACTGTTAACGCACCTGTCGTCGGTTGTCAAACACCATATGAGCAGATTCCTCAGTCTTCATGGTACGAAAGCTCAAGGGTTGTTCTTTCTTCCTTCGCTGTCTGGGTCTCATTTTCGTGACTTCAATTCCACAAAGTAGACACATCGACTCAAGTTGTATGTAAATGGAAGAGAAGAAGGGTATATTAGGAAGTTCAGTTTGAAAAAGGTCAAATGCACATCACATGCTTAATTTTAACAGGATAATTAACCGCAGCTACTACTCTGAACCATTCAGTCACATTTTGAAACATGAATAACGGTTGAGCTCAAGTTTCAACTGTTCAGTCACATATGCCAACATAAGTGACTATTCATATAATTAACCCAAAATCAAATATAGTTATATATCTTTTGATATAACATATAAATTATTTTTATGTTAAAATACGATTATGACCTTAATATATATGTCAAAATCAAATTTTCTATTTAAAGTTTGTTTTCAAAAATTCTATTCTCATATTTATTCATCGATCGAGTTTACCCATTCCGTCTAATTTTACATCCAAACTCTAACATAATATGTTTTGAAAATTACCAAGATAATATAATATCGCAATTTAACTCTTCAAAATTTTACTATATGTTATAATTGAGTCTTAATTGAAGGAGCTTAATTGAGTCTCATTCGAATTGAAGTTATATTGAACCCCATTTCGATTGAGGTTCAATTGAACCACAACCGAAGGAGTTAGAGTGACCTACCCCACCCATGAGCGAGATGGTCTTGCTCAAGACCTAGACCCTAGTCCAATTGATCAAGCCTCGATCGATCGAATCTGTACTGGATTGTAACATATAAAAAAGTTTATAAAGTAAAATTGTGTTATTCTTACCCATATTCTGTTTGTTTGTTTTTTAATTTTTAAAATATATTATATTAAGATCGAATAGAAAGTTTGGTAAAATGAATGAACTCAACTAATAACTAAATATAACAAAATAAAATTTTCAAAAACAGAGTAAATTTTGATTTTCACCCAAAACTTTAGGAACATACTCGTAGTTTACCATTATTTTTACAAATACCCATTTACATGTTGAAAAACTTAGCCATGTGTATCAATGCTTGTCTTAGCTTTCAAATAAGATATGTTTGATGATGAAGTTGCGTGTCCTGTCCTATCAATGACTGTCGATAAGTACATATTTTATGTTTACCATTTAAAAGAAACAACATAGTTGATAAGAACACGTCTGAAACTTTCATTTGATACCCAGAAAAATGGCCTCTAGAATTGGCCACATATGTGTGATGATGACGCAGATGCATTATCATCGCATGCGCGCACTAACCTTCCTTTAGAACTCCTCAGTAATAGGATAGGAAGGAAGATGGCCAAAAAAAAAAAGGATAGGAAGGAAGGGCTCCCAAAGGGTTCGCAACAGAAATAGTACACCGTTAATTAGGGCAACGACTTGTATTTTACAATTAAAATAATAATTTAAAAACTGCCTTTTTTTTAACCTTCACACTTTTTTTAATCATATATTATCTACTAACTAGTTTTTTTTGGTCTATCAACAAAATTTCATTCCAACATAAGGAATAAAAGTTGTTACATAAATGCGTCCACACTTAAAAGATTAACTAAACCGGGTGGGGTATGGAAATTCAGTCCGAAGAACACATACGCTGCTTTGCTACCCAATCCACACACTGGTTCGCGGTTATAGGATAGTGACAACGGGAGAGGGATGCATGAAGAACGAGGAGACAACCTTTTTACACCCATAGAGGATGTCTTCTTTTTACACCCATAGAGGAGACAACCTTTTTACACCCATTTTACTTTTGATATTGTATGAATTTAACTTTAAAAAATAAAATAATTTTCGGTTGAAGTGAGTAAATGATTACTTATATTTTTTAGTGTAGCTAAACGATTGTGTATATTTAAAAAATGTGACTTTTTGGTTAAACGTGTTATATTCAGTCACAAATATGATTAAATGGTAACAAAATGATATTTTTATCCTTCAATTTTATCTTGTATTCTTCCGGGTTCTTTATGAAATTCAGGTTTGCACAAATTTAGGTTCGAATCGAACCCAGGAACGCAAATTTGGGTTCGAATCGAACCAAAAAACGCATATATGAATTCGAATCGAATCCAGAAAATAAGTTTACTCTGTTTATTTATATCTGTGTGTTGTTCTTTCTGGGTTTCGCAGTGGATGGAGGATTTTGAGGTATTTCAGGTTGCTCTAGATTCTGACCATTTGTACGAATCCACATTAACACAGAGCTTATCCCTCGTGCTTGACGAGTTCTACAAGAACCTGAAATCTTAAGAGTTTCTACAATCTCTGAAGCTGGGATGAATGACTTCTTTAAAGTAAACCACCGTATCTGCAATTGAATTGATTTTATTCATTAAATTATAACCTATTATTATTTCTACTAAGATAGTTTTTGAATCCCAGGGTTGATCTTGACAAAAGGAAAGCAGATAATGAGTGGATAGAGGAAGAATGAAGGAGGGCTAACATGGATAAGCTGAGGAAGGACATGGAGAAATCTGGTGGTGAAACCGTGGTGTTTAGTACGAGTCTGAAGGGCAGGAAAGGCGGTGAGAGCAGTAAGTCTGCTGTAATGATGGATGAGGAATCAAATTTCATGTAAAGAGATTGAAGATGAAGATGATGAAATAATGAACATGAAAACAGTGAAAAGAACCTAATGTTTTATTAATTTCACATTAACTTTTGATTAGTCACAGACTATATTTATTAAAAACAGTAATCTCGACATAAAGGGGACAGGATCCCGCGCAGCTGTTAAACGTGTGTCAAAGGCATAATCACATGCTATTAACTTTAAATAGAAAAAATTCGCAAGACATAAATGCCGTCAACGGTTAGAAGTTTGTTAATTAAAAGTTTGTCATTTAAATTAATGTATTAATATTAACACACAAGAAATATATAACATTATGCTCTCCACATTTACTTTCACACTAAAAAATAGTTTATAAATCAAATACGGTAGAAAAATATGTTTGTTTGATCATAGTATTTATTTATTTTATAAATATAAAAGTAAATAAATATATTAATATGTATATATTAAAAAAAATAGATATTAAAAAAAAAGAGTTATTTAAAAAATATAATATTTTTGCTGTTGTTTTATAACCTCATAATTAATTGCCTATTTTAATACATCCATCCCATCTAATTTATTAGGTAGAAAATATCGAGGGAGCTAGGTGCTTATATTATTTATAAAGAATTAGGTTAAGGATTAGGAAATTCCTCAAAATTGCAGTATAATTAGCTAAGATATGGCAACTCCTTCAATTGCAACTTCATCACCAGCTTTTCTGTTAGGCCTTGTGACATCAAATAAACGCTAGGAAATACCATTTGGGTATCCTAATTTGTAGGCAAGGAATGAAATCGTAATTATGATATATATATATATATATATATATATATATAATTAGTTTTATTTTAAAATTCAAATTATTAATATACTTCTAATACTTCACGCGTGATAAATAAACATACGTGTAACGTATATAAACCTTATTGGAATAGTCTATTATAAATAAATGAAAACAGGTTCTCCCCTGGTCCAAGGGATATGACTAGACGATTTGTTTCAATTTTGAATAATGACCAATTGAATAATGACCGGAAACTTCGAGTAAGCTGATAATGAGATGAAGATAAAGATAAGAATAATAAGATTCAAATTCCAATAACAGAGAGGATGACTAACAAACTGGGATGGCCGACTTTCGGATTTTCATCCTCGAAATTCTGTAAATTAGGGTTTGAATATGTCATCGTTTCATCTTCCTAGGTAGAAAAATAATTTCTTATCTTCTTATTAACTCAAATAACCAAATTTTTAAAATATTTATTGATTTAGTATGTATGAGATTCTAGGTAAACAACTTCATTACACTTATATGTTTACTTTACACTTATATGTTTACTTATATTATTACTTGCATCACTCATGTAGTTATTTGCATCTATATATTATAAATATGTTGTTAAATGCATTAAACGTTAACTATTTATTCATTTTTATAGTTAAATATGTCAAAATAATAATTTTACCACTTGGTTCACCTTCGTATCATTTTCAACACTAGATCCAACTACAAAACACAAATTTGAGTTTAAATTCAACTCCAAAATGCAGATTTGAGTTCGAATTTAACCTAAATTTGAATTTTTGTGTTGAATTCGAACCTCAAAATGTAGATTTTAGTTTGAATTCTACCCCAAAATGCATATTTGAGTTGAAATTGAACCTAAATCTGCATTTTGGAGTTATATTTTGCGTGGAAGAAGATAAGAAGAAGAACACGAGAGAGTAAAATTTTCATTTTAATATATTTAACGACAAAAGTGAATGAATAATTAACCGTTTGTGCATTTTATAACTTTTTATAATTTAAGAATGCACGGAACAATACTTTCAAATATTTTAGTATATTTAACAAAACAGTCAAAACTTAGGTGTATTGGAGTTGTTTACCCTAGATTCTATAACATAATAATAGAATATGACTTGCCTGTTAGAGAGTACATATTCTTTTTAGGTTGAAACAATGTATCATGTCATCAAACTGTAACTTTATAAAATAAATTAAAAAGTTACTTACTTATTTGACTTAATTAAAAGACAATATTTGATCAATATAAGTAATTAAATATATAGTTAATCTTAATTAGATTTAAATTCATTTTATAAATGATAAGATTAGAATAAAACTACATAAAAAAAACAAAACTAACTTGATGTTCTCTTAACAGATTAATTTTCCTATATTATTTCCATTTTCACTCCAAGGCAACTTAACATATTCATTCACTCATGGACAAATGTAAACTAAATACGTGTGGTTTTTTCTTTATACTATTATCATGTAAATGAATGAAGGGACATGTGTATCATGCGCATCATTAACTTAATCTAAACGTATATAATATATGCTCTTATCACTTTTGATTTGTATATAAGATTACTTTCATAATTTTAAAATATAAAATAACGCATACCATTTTTCTACATTACCTTATATCTTGTAACTTCAAATTTTGATATGTTGTTATCACTTAATTGATATGATGTGACCTCCCCCTCCTATTGAAAACTAAAATCTTGAGTGCTGTGTGGTACGAGACAAAGATGCCGACGTCTTCTGTTTCTATCTTTTTTCTTTTTTATTAAAAGAAATTAATACCTTACCAGTTCATAGGGAATCCTCACAGCTGTCGGACCCTGTAACCAAGCGATATACGTTGTTGTATTAATGTCTCCACGGTAAATATATATATATATGTATTACAAAATTTAAGATACGATATCCACCGGCCACGCTTTAAATATGACGAGTACTTGTAACGTAAGATTTTTTTTTATTTTAATTAATCCGTCAGTTGGCTGTAATGCCTCCGAATTGGAATTAGGTACTCAGGACTAAGGATGATTGCATGTGCGCTAACAACATAAAAAACTAAAATAATTAACTAATTTGATTAATCATCATATTACTGCCATTTGTTTTTAAAACAAAATTATGTATATCCGTGAATGAGATTTACAAATGGATTGGCATGACAATTTTTTATAGTTTGATCTAAAATTTTCATCTTATTACGGGACAACATTAAAATTTAATAATTTTAAATTATAGAGTTCTTTAAGGTAGCTATACCAATATTTTTTTAACTGAACATATTTTTATCCATTTAAAAAAAAATCATTCATAAGTGAACAAATTATAAGTCTAACCAAAACGGCATCAAGTTTCACCAATCACAACAATATGAAAATTCGGTCAAAGTTCATCTAAAATTTCTTAACGTTAAAACTGTTAATTTTGATCGAATTTTCATAGTTTTATGGTCAGTCAAACTTAACGTCATTTGTTAGGTTAAACTTATAATTTGCTTAGCTACTGAATTTTTTTTTTTTTTATTTCGAGACGATTTAGAAAAATAAAATTTCTAAATTAGAGTGTTTAAGACGCCTCGAATAATATTTTTGAAAGTGAAGATTCTTTTGGATCATCTTGTAATTTTGATTTTGAAGAGAATATATGTCACAAATAAACAAATTATAAGTCTAACTAAATAAACGACAATGAGTTTCGATGTCAATACAATTTACAAACTAAGATTTAAAATGTCTTTTTTTTTTAATTGTAGAACACAACTAAATTCATATCTAATTTTTTTAATTCAATAGAAATACTATTATTCCAAGTAGACCAAACACAAATTAATTACCTGAACCGTTACTTATGTTTGACAATGTGACTGAACCGTTACTTAAGTTGACACATGTGACTGAACCGTTACTATCACCTAACTGCCGTTATTTCTTCCCGTTAAGTAGTGACATGTGTTTGTCACGTGATGTAGTTGTAATTTGAAGTTCCCGAACTACCCTAAACAGCTTGTCTACTTAACAGCAGCTGATTCTTAGGTTTGGAGAAGTTTGAGCGCGAAGAGATGTTAGAACAAGGAAGAACCGAAGAACCCAATTGAGAAGAACTGTTGGTACGTGGCAAAATTTCTCGCGCTGATTCCATGGTTGCCCCAATTTTGAGGTAATTTCACAGTGGGTAACCCTAATTGGCAACCCTAATTCGTTTTGCTGCAGTAATTTGAACCGTAAAGTCTTATTTTCGAACCTTAAATCGTCAAATCTGAGGTAATTGTTTGTTGTTTCTTCTTTTGTAGTCTGTACAGAACCCCAGATGTGATTTTTTTGACTGGGAAGATCCAGCTACGTGCCCTTACGGTCGGATTGCAGTGATGCAATTTCAACAAAGATAGAAACATTTGAAAGAACAATTGGATGTTGCGAAAACCCGATCTCTTGAAAGTCGACCCAATCGGAAGTTAGTTGCAGTCTTGGCAATTGTTGTTGTTGTTATTTTTGTTCTAAGTTCAATTGCGAAGAATTAGTAGAAGTTAGTTGTATCTTTGTCTGTAACTGAAGGATGAAGAACAATGTGTATTTTGCGAAGGTGGTGACTTATGTTTGTGGACATGTTGTTAAATGAAGTGTTATCTTTTCTGAACTGTGATTAAAATGTGACTTAAGTTTGTGAATTGTGATTAAAAGGTGACTTACGTTTGTGAACTGTGATTAAAAGGTAACTTAAGTTTGGACATTTTGTTACCCAACCGTTACTAAAATACAGAATACATCTGAAAACACATAATCCATCAAAATCCAGAATTCAGAATACATCTCAAAACATAATCCATCCTATAATCCCAAAATAGGTTCCGTTAAAACAGACTTTCATAACTAACAAAATATGAAAGTACAAAATGAACTCGATTATCTTTAGAAGGACCGTCTTGAGGGGCTGATCCAGAACCATTAACGCTCTTGAGTCTGAAAGGACGAGTCCATACCATATGGGAGCACAGATTTACATAAACAAGCTTGATGTTCGATCAATCTCCTGACTAATGTCGAGCTCCTGATAGGTTAAGTGAGATTCTTGTGTTGAGGAGGCATTTAAGTTCTTCTAAATCTGTTGATCGATACATCTATAACAAAATCACAGGAAAATTAAAATTTTGAACATAATAGGTCTTATAATTTCTAGACTACAATAGAGGCCAAAAAGACTAAAAGTAGCAGTTCTTTAAGTACAAACAATACTCTCTTGTCACCAGCATCAGTTTAGCTGGTATAACAGATTAGAGTATTTAACACCCTTGACAATTTCTAGAAAGGAAACTAATAGCATCTAACTACTGCTCTCCAACTTTCCTCCACATCTATATAATGTGCATAAGGCTAATTTTTGCTGGCTTCCCCATAAAATACACATCACATACACTAATTGCTATTTGAGGTAAATACCACTAATCCCAGAAAATACCTTCATGTTCATACTGAGGTAAATGCCTAAACAATTGGACCCTAATTTCACCACTAATTCACCACTAAGCTTCAAATGCAGCAGACCAGCTATTATAATTAACCCACCAACATAAAGCAAATTAAACATTTAAAAAACTAATTTGTTCAATCTCATTCTCGTCACTCTCACCCACTTCATCAATTTAACAGCACACTTCATCAAGTTTGCTCAATCGATTACTGCATACTTCATCAATTTAACAGCAGAACCATCACCACCACCAACTATCTTCACGGCAAACAACCAAATCTTAGAGCTCGAAATTGAATACACGCCCAAATACGAACATATTTATATGAATAAGTAATTGCCTCAAAACTAAGAGTCACTACCTCAGCGACCCCCACATCTCTCATACTTTGGTAAGAAAGTCGTTTCTCATTGACAAATCCTTTTCATATTGCACCTGACAATCACTAAAATACGTGTTTATCCTTGTGAAGATAAGCTTGAGAAACGTGGTTACCGATACTAACTGGTCTCTTTTCAATACTTTATTGAATATCTCTGATTAGTTGACATGACTCCATATCCATATCCAACATCGTACACTTTAGACCACAAATTGAAATTCCCACAATCGAATAACCATTGACGAAATTAACCATCGTTTAGGGAAAAACTTGTTGATCTTTCGTCTTGAAGTTGTCCACGCCATTTAATTGAACTTAATCTTCATATTTCGATCCTTAAAGTGAGTATTAAAATTGCTAGCCAAAAAACAGATAGAATATCTATGCATGCCCCATGATTTTGAAGAAATCCCTAAACATAGCTTATTTGATACCACTCAGATTATACAAACTGAGTGTTGATCCCGCCTCACATGATGACGTACACGCTCTAAAAATCATATCAAACTATCCACACTCTCAAAATTCGCAAAACCGTAACAAAAAAAATATGATTGTTAGCATTATAAGACATCACAATTAATAAGTTATGAAAGACACATAATAAATCATGAAATTAAAAGAAAAGAAAAAATAGGCATTCTAAATAGTAATTATATATAATTAGATTCAATTGAATAGTTAATCCAAATATTTAAAAGTAGGGTTTAACAATCAACCACACATACCATAATAATTTATGCAAAATACATAACAAATAATCAAGTTAAACATATTAATAAGAATTCTAAATACTAAGTGAATATAATTACCCTTAATTATAAAATTAGCTCCAAAATTAAAAACAAATTCACAATTAATTGCATACAACACGAGTCCTTACTCCACATACCGACTTTCTCCACGAGTCTTTACCCTATACTTTTCTTTGTAACTAAGAGACACTCCCCTAGTCACCCCCATATCTCTCTTACTTTTTCAAGAAAGTCATTTTGTATCGATGATAATCCTTTACATATCGAGCCCGATGGTCAACAAATTACGTGTTTATCCTTGTGAAGATAAGTTTGAGAAAAGTTGTTACTGCTAATGATCGAGCTCATTTCAATACTTTGTTGAATAATTCTGACTAATTTGTTGTTACGACTTCATATCGGTATGTAATATCATACACTTGAGATGACAAACTAAACTCTCACTCATATAACCATTGACGGCAAACTAGCTGCCCGATTTGTGGAGGAACACATGGTCTTGGAATGCAGCTGGACCAAACCAATATGGTTCGAGATGCTGGACGTTCAGACAAACCAAATAGACCGGACTGACATGCTGAAATGGTTGGAGGCGAGGCGAGCTGAACCGGGGGTCCAAGGGCCGATAAGAGAGGTTAGATTGACAACATGCATCCTTACGTGCTGGCAAATATGAAAAACACGGTGTATGGCGGTCTTTGACGCCAAAACACCGAACCCAACGGAAGTGATATTGACAATCTGTGGAGCATACAACAAGTTGTCAAGAGCGGGGCGGACAGGGACCACAAGGGTGGAGACGGTTCGACCACACCAACATTGGGAGAAACCGGGTGAAAGTGTTATCAAGATAAATTGTGATGCGGCGGTATGCAAGATCACAGCACAAGCGGGCATAGGAGTCGTGGCAAGGGATTCTGAAGGGAGACTAACGGCAGGAACACACCGAAAGATGCGAGGCGACGATGTGGAGACCATGCAGGCCATTGCAATCCTTGAAGGCCTAATGATATAATCAGACTCACAAACCATGATACATCAAATACGGGTGAGGCCAACCAAATGGAGAACATCAGCAACAATTCACAACATCCGAGCACTGGGTGGGTGGGTGGTAACAAAAGCAAGTGCAATGACGATCTATTCCAAAAACGGAAAACGAGTGCGTGTGAATTGGATAGCAAAGCAAACCCGAATGAGAGTACGATTAAATAAATGGATCGAAAGACCCCACTTTTCTTTATATGTTTATTAGCTAAGTATTGTAACAACGAACAAACGTGACGACATGTCACGATGTTTTATTATATCGAATGAAATTTGAAGTTGACCAAAAAAAATCTAACCATTGACGAAATTGACCATCCTGTGGGCAAAATCTTGGGAATGTTGTTTCTTTGATATTTAATTTCCCAAGAACGTTAGTTTGGATTTATTTTTAATATATATATATGATATATAATTTAATTTCATTAATTATAATGAATAGTTTAATAAGCTTTGGTCTCCTAGCTACAAGAGTTTGAAGTAAAATTAATATATTAAAAAGAGCGCAATAAAATGATCTTTTTCAAAAACTATTCACTTTTTAAAAAATATTTGAAAAAGTGTATATCGAAATTTTTTTTTTAGAAAAGTATGCATACGCGCGACGCGCCTACTCAGTAGGCGCGTCCTAGGGATGCGCCTATTGCAATAGGCGCATCCCAGGGGTGCGCCTACTGCCTAAATTTTTTTTTTTTTCGCAAAAACACCGGTCTATCAGAAACCACGTTGATTTTAAGTCTGCTTATGATTTTCCTCCTAAATAGAAATTGAGAGATAGTCTCACGCGTATTCATAGGTCCAAACTACAAATTTTCCAACTTGTTCTGAACAACAATGAAACAAAGTTGTTTATTCACAAGTTTCTGAATGAGACTTTTCTTCAGATACACTAGCTAGTTTGACATTTTCAGGAATTACTCCTGCAAAAGAGCTATTTGGGGTTACTTTAGGTTCCTGTCCTAAATGTTCCAACTTGTTCTGAACAACAATGAAACAAAGTTGTTTATTCACAAGTTTCTGAATGAGACTTTTCTTCAGATACACTAGGTAGTTTGACATTATCAGGCATTACTCCTGCAAAAGAGCTCTTTGGGGTTACTTTAGGTTCCTGTCCTAAATTTTCCAACTTGTTCTGAACAACAATGAAACAAAGTTGTTTATTCACAAGTTTCTGAATGATACTTTTCTTCAGATACACTAGGTAGTTTGACATTTTCAGGCATTACTCCTGCAAAAGAGCTCTTTGGGGTTACTTTAGGTTCCTGTCCTAAATTTTCCAACTTGTTCTGAACAACAATGAAACAAAGTTGTTTATTCACGAGATTCTGAATCTTCCGAATATCTTCTGTCGTACGGTGAGGACAGAAGAAAACTGATCCCCTTCCAATGGTTAGGAAGGGTCTTGGATCAAGAGGACAGAAGATCAATTTGTTAACAAAAGGGTCTTGGATCAAGAGGACAGAAAATCAATTTGTTAACAAACCACCGAGATGATTGTCTCACGCGTTGCTTTATCCCAGTATTCACAAGTCCAAATTCCTCTACGCGCACCAAATTCCTCCATGTATGCTTTTTTTCCTACTATATGCTTACTTTTTGAAAAACATCTGATTTTGAGCCTGTTTATACGGCTTTCCTCCTACATAGAAATTGAGAGATAGTCTCTCCAATTAAGAAGAAAGGAAGTTCTCAGAAGTTAAATACTTTAGGTTCCTGCCCTAGATTTTCCAACTTGTTCTGAACAACATCCGCGAGGTAAAACATTGAAACAAAGTTGTTCATTCACAAGTTTCTGAATGAGACTTTTCTTCAAATACACTGGCTAGTTTGACATTTTCAGGAATTACTGTTGCAAAATAACTCTTTTGGGGTTACTTTAGATAAATTTCAAAAAGTAACTATGTCCGTTAGGCGCGACCCCGGGGTGCGCGTATACATAGTTTGCCCTCCAACTTGTTTTGAACAAAATCCGCGAGGTAAAACACTGAAACAAAGTTGTTTATGCACAAGTTTCTGAATGAGACTTTTCTTCAAATACACTAGCCAGTTTGACATTTTCAGGAGGAAAACCATTTCTTCTTAGAACTTCCTTTCTTCTTTACTGGAGAGAGTATCTCTCAATTTCTATTTAGGAGGAAAACCATAAGCAGGCTTGAACTCAGATAAAAAGCTATAGTCATTGGAGAAGCTTTACAAGATATTCGGAAGATTGCAGCTGCAGGACCTTTCTAGCATGCCTGCCTCTAATGTGTTGCAGCTGTTAGTTAGCCTATACCCTGTTCGATTTTTCTGTCTCATTAATGAAAGATATAGATATGTAGTGAGATATCTGTGGAGAGAGGCAGGGAGGAGTGGCTTTGTAGAAGTACGAAAGCTTCTGCATTTTCAGATGGAGATGGAAAAGAATGGTAGCCCTGAGTTGGAAGAGAAACATAATTGCTTGATGGAGTATCTTGAGCCAAAAGAAGATATTCGGAAGATTCAGAAACTTGTGAATAAACAACTTTGTTTCATTGTTGTTCAGAACAAGTTGGAAAATTTAGGACAGGAACCTAAAGTAACCCCAAAGAGCTCTTTTGCAGGAGTAATTCCTGAAAATGTCAAACTAGCTAGTGTATCTGAAGAAAAGTCTCATTCAGAAACTTGTGAATAAACAACTTTGTTTCATTGTTGTTCAGAACAAGTTGGAAAATTTGGAGGAAAACCTGTGAATACTGAGATAAAGCAACGCGTGAGACTATCTCTCAATTTCTATTTAGGAGGAAAACCATAAGCAGACTTAAAATCAACGTGGTTTCTGATAGACCGGTGTTTTTGCGAAAAAAAAAAATTTAGGCAGTAGGCGCACCCCGGGGATGCGCCTATTGCAGTAGGCGCACCCCTGGGATGCGCCTATTGCAATAGGCGCATCCCTAGGACGCGCCTACTGAATAGGCGCATCCCTAGGACGCGCCTACTGAATAGGCGCGTCCTAGGGATGCGCCTATTCAGTAGGCGCGTCGCGCGTATGCATACTTTTCTAAAAAAAAAATTTCGATATACACTTTTTCAAATATTTTTTCAAATAAAATAGATGATAATGCGGTATAAATGTAAATATTTTTGATTGACTTAGAATTTTATAATACAAATATAGACTAGTCTAATATACTATATTGTCTTGGCAAAAATCAAATAGAATACACTTACACTCTATTGGAAAATATTTTAAAAAATAATAATAAATTTAATCTAATATGTATATGATAACACATATTCTGTCTGACTACCGGATCTCTTTCGTCTCCTATTATGGCTCTATCTATATAAGGCTCCATAAGAGCTGCGTACATTCATTCATGTGCCTCTCAGTGTTACTGGAGAGGCAAAGAACGTAAATCCCACCACACCACATCACACCATGGCAGTTTCTTCTTCTTCTTCTTTGCTACTTCTTCTTTTCTGTTGTGTGTGTCTTTGTGCTCTGCTTTTCTCCCATGGAGTTGAGGCTTCCCACAAAATCTATGAACATCTTCAAAACACTGAGTCATTAGTCATTTCAACCAATCAACCTTACCGAACTGGTTATCACTTCCAACCTCCCAAGAACTGGATGAATGGTAAATCTCTCTCTCTCTCTCTCTCTCTCTCTCTCTCTCTCAATTCCACCGTCGTTAACTTCTGCTCCTTTTTTGTATGTGTTATTGCTTCGGCCTGGGCTGGCGATGATGCACTGGGGGACAAATTCTTGGTCTTGAATTTGCAGATCCTAATGGTGAGTCAGTATATATGCTCTCTATCTCGCAAACTTCTAGCTCCAAGAACAAGTAGCTGATATTAAATGTTCAAACTCACCTAGCAAATTAATAAAATATATAATTATTATACAAAATACGAATGTTATAAGTTGGTTGGAGTTTACAGATGCAAATCAAATTAAAAGTGTTGTATTCATTTTTTTTAACATAAAAGTTGGAAGTGATATATTTTAGGGTTAAATACCAAATAGCTACTCGAACTTTGGACGTTTTACAAATAGCTACCCGAACTTTGAATTTTCAAAAATGACTACCTAAACTTTGACATATGGGGCAAATAGGTACCTCCTTTAAATATGGACGGAAAATGACGTAGCAGCACATGATTTGTCCATAATTTTTAAAACTATATTATTTTTTTAAAATACTAAAAACATCATAAAATTTCTTTAAAAAATTAATAGGAAAAATAAGAGTTTGTAATATAATTTTTAAAAACTATGTATTTTTTTAAAAATACTAAAAACATCAGAAAAATTCTTTAAAAAATTACAAAATTAATAGGAAAAATAAGAGTTTGTAATATAATTTTTGTATTGAAAAATATGAAACAAAATTTAAAAACATTTATTTTTATTTCATAATTTTAATAAAAATATTATATTTAAAACTCTTATTTTTTCTATTAATTTTTCAGTTTTTTTAAAGAAGTTTTCTGATTTTTTTATTATTTTAAAAAAATAATATAGCTTTTAAAATTATGGACAAATCATATGTCGACACATCATTTTTCGTCCATATTTTAACAGAAAATTTAATGGATGTAGCGATTTGTCCAATGTGTCAAAGTTGAGGTAGCTATTTGCACCTTCGTCCAAAATTTAAAGTTCGAATATCTATTCGTAAACGTCCAAAGTTTGGGTAGCTATTTGTTATTTATCCCTATATTTTAATTAATTTGATACAAACATTGTATTTAGTTAATATAAAAAGAGTGGCCCAAATACTATTGTTGATATTTTACAAATTTAGAGATATGTCCATCAATAGAACTCTAAGAAAAAGTCGTTGCCATTATTGCCAAATTCAAAGTCGTAGAAAAAGATCACTGTATAGGTGAAAATTGTGGTAGGAATTGCACAAGTCTTCTCTTATCTCCCATCACCGGACACCAATGATGAATGGAATGCTCAACGTGGACAGTCATCGCGTCCACACTATTCTGTTATCTTTACTTGTACGTGCTGATATGATATTATTCACGGCGGCGGTGATGGAGAAAGTCAACTTTTATTTTCTATTCAGATGCTTATTATTGCTTCGAGTTTGATTAAAAGAAATTGTTTTTAATACGGAAAATAGGAATTAAATACCGCTAAATATTATAAATTATAATTGTTTTTTTAAAAGATTTGAAAAATGAAATCGCAAAAGTTTTTTATACAAAAAACAATGATATATAATTTTTAACACTAAAAATGTTTTTTTCTTTTAAAAGATAATCGTCAAAGGGTTGGTTTTCTTTAAAAGAAATATCTTTTTCGTTTTTACAAATATTTTATTTTTCTTGTATTAGTATTATTTCCTATTTGTTTTAGTAATTTTATATTATTTAGAGTATAATAAACTAATATAACTTAGAAGTAAAATAAAAATAAATTGTGTTTTGGACTTTGAATTACTGATGCGCACTTTGACTCATCCATCTATCTTTTTCTACCATAATAAATCTATAAAACAAAACCCAAACAGCCTATGGTATTTCCTATTTTTGGTCCAAAAAAAAATGGTATTTCCTAATATAGATCTGACTTATATAATATAATATATATGTAAGCACGGCGTTTGTACGTCTATTTAATATTTATATATATCGAGATCTGTAATATTTGTCCCTTTTGCCAGGTTGGATGTCTATATTAAAAGCATTCAATCAATCCTATTCTTGTCCCTAAGAAACTGTCCAATATTAGTAAAAATCTACTAGCTAATTGTCTGTATAAATGGCCAAAATAAAATAAATTTTGTTTGTATTTATTTTTATTAAAAAAAACCTCCAATTCTTATCCTGCTTAATTATTTTTTTATTTTAAAAATATGTAGGCCCCATGGTCTATAAGGGAATATACCATCTCATGTATCAGTGGAACCCGAAAGGTACAGCATGGGGCAACATCGTGTGGGCTCACTCGACATCCACAGACCTTGTGAATTGGACCCCACATAAACACGCTATTTACCCGTCTCAAAAGGCGGATATAAATGGGTGTTGGTCGGGTTCAACTACAATACTTCCGGGGGAAAAGCCTGCGATACTTTATACGGGGATTGACCCGAATAATCAACAGGTTCGTTAGACTTATTACTAGATTTGTTAGGATACTGTGGTTTTATAAACATTTTTTTTTTCATTGGAAATATCAGGTCCAGAACATTGCCGTGCCAAAAAATCTATCGGACCCTTACCTTATAGAATGGGTGAAATCCCCATCGAACCCTTTAATGGCACCCACACCCACAAACCAGATCAATGCAAGCTCCTTCAGGGACCCAACCACGGCTTGGCTAGGGCCTGATGGGAGATGGCGTATTATTATTGGGAACAAGAGGGGTAAGAGAGGAATGGCAATTTTGTATCGGAGCAAGGATTTCATGCATTGGACAAAGGCTCAGCACCCTCTTCATTCAGCTCCCAACACAGGGATGTGGGAATGCCCAGACTTTTTTCCAGTTTCCACCATTGCTACTGTGGGTCTTCATACCTCGGTACTTGGACCTCAGGTGAAGCACGTGCTCAAGAATAGTTTGGACAACACTAGGAAGGAGTACTACACCATTGGGACATATAACATAACCAAAGATGCTTACATCCCCGACAAGGGCTCCATAGAGAGTGATTCTGGGCTGAGGTATGATTATGGTAAATTCTATGCATCGAAAACTTTCTTTGATAGCCTTCAGAATAGAAGGATTCTGTGGGGATGGATCAATGAGTCGTCCACAGCAGAGGAGGATGCCAAGAAAGGATGGTCGGGTCTCCAGGTAATGGAATCATAAGTTGATTCACAATGTGAATTATTACATGAATGGCTACCCAATATATGGTACGTATTCTTGTAATTTATACAATCCTCATTCGCAACTTTGTAGGCGGTTCCGAGGTCCATTTGGCTAGATAAATCCGGGAAGCAGTTGGTGCAATGGCCAGTGATGGAACTAGAGAAGCTTCGGAAAGGCCGAGTCGACTTGCATAACAAGTTACTCAAGGGAGGGTCGAAGGTTGAGGTTTCCGGGGTTACTGCTTCACAGGTTCGACACTACTGAAACCGTGAAACGATTGATGATGAGAATATTTTCAATGAATGAATGTTACATTAACGTTAAAAAAGATCTCTTTTTCTTATATCTACTGTCAATAGTCTGTTATGTTTGAAACATTTTTGTAACACATGCTTCAAAAACTCCCTTTACAGGCTGATGTAGAGGTATCCTTTGATTTGCCAAAGCTTGATAAGGCAGAAAAGTTTGATCCGAGCTGGACTAGTCCAGCTGACCTCTGCTCTCGAAAGGTTGCTTCTGTTCAAGGTGGTGTTGGACCCTTTGGCCTGAAGGTCCTAGCTTCCAAGGGTTTGGAAGAATACACTGCTGTCTTCTTCAGGATCTTCAAGGGACAGAACAACAAGTATATCGTGCTTATGTGTAGCGACCAAAGCAGGTATTTGTTCTCCCTCAAGCTTCCAAGTTATTGCTCTATGGATACATTTATCTTGAAAGAACAGTTAGGGTTTCATAAGAATGATCTTTTTCCTTCCCTTTGCAGTTCTTCCTTGAATGATAGCAATGACAAGGTCAACTACGGAGCCTTCTTAAATGTGGACCTTATGCACGAGAAGCTGAGTTTGAGGACTTTGGTAGGTCTTTCTGGTTCCTTCCAATAATCCTATTCACTTGTCTAAGTGGGAGATATGATTATTTGTCTGAATCAGTCCATTGTATATAGAATGCCAAACTCTTTACTTTGAAAATAACATTTTGTTTAGGAATTTGTTCTATCATGGACATTACGTCTGTCCTTGCTTTTCCTAAAACATAACCCTTTATCGTTGTATTTATGTCTGCACTCTCTCTCTCTCTCTCTAAAGAATCTTGTATAAGTCCATGATGGAAATCTTTGCTATCTCTATCTTACAGATTGATCACTCCATAGTGGAGAGCTTTGGTGGTCAAGGGAAAGTCTGCATCACAGCTAGGGTTTACCCTACCAAGGCCATTGGAGACGAGTCCCACTTGTATGCTTTCAACAATGGGAAAACAGATGTGTCAATCTCTGGTTTGAGCGCATGGAGCATGAACAGAGCCAAGATCAATGAAAGTTAGATAATAATGGTATCGTGAGCAAACTTTATGCCTTTCTCGGAGAAAGTGAAAGAGAGTTGGGTTTTTTCTTCTCCCATTACTGAAAACTTCTTGATTGAGTCTTACGTTTGTCAGGTCCTCCTTAGATGGCTTGATTTGAATAATTGGTGTAAGAGAAGGAGTTTGATTTTCTCCAACTATTTAGAGATATATATATTCGGAATATGCTCTTCTTTCTACCACTCGAATTTTCATGTGTTTTGTAATGGTGGTGGGGATATGTGAGATTAGAGGTTTTAATTTGTGGGGAATAAAGCGATGAGATTAAGTGCAAGACAATAATTAATATTATTCTTATATATATATATATAATCTCTTTATATAAGTCTTACATAATCTTAATAACAGACATATTTATATATAATACTTCATTTGTAAAAGTTGGAAGTAAATTTTACAAATATGATACATCGATTGAAATCAAAATCTTTTATGTTGTGTAAGAAAGATGATACTAACTTACATGGTCTTCCCATAAACAATCTAAATAAAAGATTTAACGGATTATAATTATAGGACTAAAATGAACCAAGTAAAGTATATCCCATATATAGTAATTGAATCTCGTTTAATGCATTTGACCTTGCGCTCAAAAGGATGATTTTTGGTTTAGTTCAAGGTGGTGTAGAACTCTTTAGCTTGCCCAACAGGTTCTAACTTCGAAGGGTATGCAAACGTAGATTAAAAAAAAAAATATAGCAACTTTTGAAAACTTTTTATCAAACTATATACTAACTTGTGACTACCATTTGTGGTTAAGAATAAACTTAAATCATAAATGTGACTCTCAGTAACATATAACAATTTTGCTCCTACCAACGACTAACAATCATGGATAGAGTCCAGTTAACGACATTCAGTACTGTAGTGTTACCTGTGATTGCTAGTCACGGGTAGGGATCAAAATGTGCCACCCTCCACTGCTAGTCGTCGAAGGTAAGTTTTAAGTTTATTTCTAACTGCGATTGACAGTCACATGTTGATATAGTTTGATAAATATTTTTCAAAAAAGTTGCTATTTTGGCTAGGTTCTCGGAATCCATAAATTTACAGAGTACTCGAAATCACTCACCCCGTGTAAACCACATCACATGTCACAACATAGGATACGATAAACCAAAACTTATTTTGATAATTGATATTGTTAATTAGTTTTAGATATTTAAATATAAATAAAATTATAGGATGATGATTCTATCCGTCAGATTGACTGATTATGTATTCACTTTAATTTAGTTTATATGTTGGTATAAGTTTGAAATTATAGTACTGTTTTAAAACTTAATTTAAATTGAAACTTAACGACGTTGATTTATATAAACTTTTAATTTATCTATTAAATCTAAATTTTTTATATTTTTTTAGATATAGTTCAAAAAACTGATATTTATAAATTAGATGTCTTTAAGGTACCCCGAATAGAAATTTTAAAAGTAAACAAATAATTGTATTTATTTAAAAATAGGTTAATTACCAAATACGTACCCAAGCTTTACATGGTTTGGCAAGTAGGTACCTAAACTTTTTTTTTTTGTCGTAAATAGGTTCCCAAACTTTTTGAAATTGGCAAAAAAGTTTCCCCGTCTGATTTTCCGTTGAATCTTCATGAAAACCGCCACGCGAGGAGCACGTGACCAACAATTTAAGTGGTACTCCAATGCTCAGACGAAAATACCCTTATATTATGTATATTAGATTTTCTCAACTCAAGAGAGGGTATCACTATCACAACAACTTCAAAACAGAAAGGGGAACTGAAGTAGAGATGGGCGCAACATGTCGGCTTCTGCATCTTCTTCACGTAAGTGTCAGGTCGACACTGTCAAATACTGCAAGTGTGGGGTTGTTGCATCAGTATTTCCAAGTTATACATGGGATAATTTTGCATGGAGATTCTACGGGTGCCCTAATTTCGACAAGGTATGTTAATTGAACTGTTAAATTGTGTATTATTACTTTAACTTTGTTTTAATGATAGAATTGTAAAAAAATCTAGGTCAGGTTGCCGTTGTTTCACCTGGTATAATCCCAAAATGTGCTCTCATGGTCGAAGAGTTGTTTCTAAATTCTGGCAAATTCAACGTCAACCGATGAAGCTTTGGAGAAGTATAAAAGACGTGAAAGACTTTACTTGATTATGGTTGTAGTAATGTTTATTGTAATTGCAGGTGTGATTACTATCTAGTTTTATGTTTAACTATTTAATCGTTGTTTAGTGTTTTGTGTAGTGGTAGTGGTAATGTTTGTGTAGTGGTAGTGGTAGTGTTTGTAATGATGGATGTTGCACTCAGAATTCAATGCAACAAATTTTGCACAATGATATATGGTTGGAAATCAATGAACAATGATGGATGCACAATGATGGATGTTTTTAAAGGTGTATTTGGAACAATTCTTACGAGCTCGTTTATGTAGAATTGTTGAACCCATTTTGTAGAATGGGTTCAACTGAATGCCATTCTGCATATTAGTGTTGAATGCATTCTGGAGAATGGAATTCTGCACTAATCCAAAGAACTCCATTCATACTGAATGAATAGAATCTACACTAAAATGCCGAATTCACAGAATCATGCAGAGTTCAACAATCAGCTCCAAACCATTCACCAAAAATCGAAATTATATAACATGGGCCCATACAGAATTCACCATATAGCATTCAACTCTTTCCAAACCATGGACCAACCATTCAACCATTCAGTCAATCAACATTCTTATATACAACCATTCAACATTGAAGGTCACCCCTAAAACCAAAAGATGTTGAATGTTCACAAAATAGGCAGAAACATCAAAATTGAGGAAATATTAAGTAGTTCCCTGCTAGGGAGTCCTGGACCTATATTAATCCATCCAATAAGCTCCAAAATCCACCCTGCCAATTACCAAAATGTTGGGTGTTCTAGAAAGCAGAACATCGCTTCCGCTATGGCAGGGCAAGGTCAATGGATGGCATTGCGGTGTCCTTCTAGAACAACCAGTTTTCTACATAATGACAAACAATTATGAATGTAGGTTTGTGCAAAACATCCTATCCATAATGGTAAAATAATGGTTAAATAATTTTTTTTCAACCTAAATTGTTCCAATAAATGGAACGTCCCCCCTGACTCCATCCTCTCTGCTTCTTGTTCTAGAAGAAACACCCCCAATTACTAGCATTCTTCGTGGTCGTGGTCTGGTCACTGGTTGACTTGTCGAGTATGCACGAGGTTGTGATGTAACACAATGCTGGATGGAAACAAGTTATGACTGCACTTCAGCTGGCAGAGAGTTTGCATGTGAGGCTTGACTTTCATGTGCTGGTTGTTCAGATGGTTGATTAACTCCAGCTTGTTCCACATATGGTCCCTGCAATGAATATATGGTTCCTCCAAGTTTAGTTAGGTTTCCACAAAAGAGTTAATATATTGCACAACCAAAAAGGTATATGAGATGAGGAGGCTTGTGTGGTTGGACAACTACTCCGGTTATGCCCTTGTTGCCTACAAATAGAGCACATAATTCTTGGTCTTCTTCTCATCTTATTGGGTATTGGATCCAACGCATCCCTCTTCCTCTTCTGCTTTGGTATTCCTAGTTGTGCCCTTTTCACTGGTGGAGATATCGCCAATGATGACGAGGGAACCCAGTCTTCTTGGCTAGGAATGAGATAGATAACGCTTCTGTATGCTCTCAGGTAAGCAACTACTGAATAGTATTCGTCAATGTATTCCTTAGGTGTCTTATTATCGGTGTAAAATGATGAAATGACATGGACACACGGCAAACCAGTGAGTTGCCACTCACCATAACTGCAATTCCTATCATGGGTGTTTGTGATGAATGTCCTATTGAGTAGTTGCACATGAAACCGACTATCCCCAACATATATTCTCCATGAAGCAAGCTAACCAAACTTCCATAGTCCATACTCCTAACATCTTCAATATAGTCCAACTTACCCACGTATGTCTTCCTTGAGAGTAACACCAGATGTCCACTAAAATGTACTTCCAAAATTAATGGTACGGTATCCATACGAATCGTTCTGCACAATCAGAGAAAACACAAAGGTTGTTTAAGCATCAATAAGCTGTTTTTCGAAAATTCCACCATAACAGTATACACCAGTAGAAATACACCTTGACATACCAATCAAACCGAAATTTACCAAACAAAATCAAAACAATAGAATGACATCACATGGAACTTTGAAATAGTCGTCCAAACAACCGATATCATAGATGATTGCCAAATATTTATCGGCGAGGACTTTCTTCTTCACGGTCAAACGATTCCTGACCTTAGTGGGACGATTCTTCATGATGATCACTCCATGCAAGATAGAAAAAAGAACCGACCGATGGAGAGTGAATTCTAGGTCTGTCTTCAGTGACGTAAGGACGGAAGAACTGGAAATCTAGGGCAGACGAAGGATGGAAGAACTAGAAGGACTTTTCGGTGGGTTGTGGAGTTGACACTGACCCGATATCAGGTGATGGATTTCAAACAATTCGGATTTGAAACGTCTGCCTGTCTAAAGGGCAGTTTCATCTCTTTTGTTTTTTCTCAGTCCATTCTTCACGCCAAATATGATGGTCACGTGCTCCTCGTGTGGCGGTTTCCGTGAAGATTCAACGGAAAATCAGATGGAGGAACTTATTTGCTAATTTAAAAAAGTTCGGAAACCTATTTGCGGCAAAAATAAATTTAGGTACCTACTTGCCAAACCATGTAAAGTTTGGGTACCTATTTGGTAATTAACCCTTTAAAAGTACAACTAGAATAGATAAACAAACTAGAAATATAACCGAAATAATTGTATTTATTTAAACAATTTAAAAATTTATATTACCTTAATAATACAACCTGCTAGTCGCGAGTACAAATAAACTTAAATCCTACCCTCGACTTGAAGTCTATGGTAGAAGTTTTTGCTCCTACCCGCGACTACCAATTACAAGTAAGGTTTGGTTAACAACAGTTAGTATTGTCGTGCTACACGTGACTGTCAGTTACGAGTATGAATTAACTTAACTCTTACCTGTGATCGTCAGTCGCAGAGCAAAAGCTTCTACCCTTACCTGCTAGTTGATGCTAGACTTTAAGTTTATTCCTACCCGCGATCGACAAGTTTGTATAGTTTGTTAAATAGTTTTCAAAAGTTGCTATTTTGGGTATGTAGTTTTGTAATGGGATATAATTCTGAATAAAAAAAAATCTACAAAATACACCCTATTGCCTTGTGTTAAGGAATAAGGATGTTGAAGACTTGAAGTACACAACAAGTAAGTCGTGTACATGTGTAGCGACCAAGTTAAAGTATGTCTTGCTTCTCTCTCAAGCTTTCGAAATTAATTTGAATCCATACAATTCTTGAAACAACATTAAGGTTTTCATAGAAAGCGATCACATGACGTCTTCCTTACATAGATGATTGTGCGAATTTAAACGTTACAAATGTCAAAAAATATCAGAGTTAACTTCCGTATATAGCTTCCTTTCTGTTAGGAACGGTGAAGGATGTATAAACTTATCAACCGAACTCTTGATTTAGAATTTGGCCACAAAAAAACACTCTTGATTTAGAGCAACTTTTAGCGTCGGCATATATTCTCTGTTTATCATTCAAGCTCACGCGCGTGCACGTTCTTCCTTTTTCTAAAACTCTAACCCTTTTGTAGTTGTCTTTATACGTGCATATGTGTACATATATATACTAGCAATAAGGATCTCTTCCAACCTAATGTCAACTTTCACAAAGAAGATAATGTTGGGTAGACCAATTGGACTTTGATAGGTAAGGGAGGTACCATTTTCCATAAAAAAAGAATGGTTGAGAATGACACCCGTACCTAATTTTTATTGCACTCCATAGTGGAGAGCTTTGGTGGGGAACAGAAAATATGCATTACAGCTAGGGTTTGCCCAACAAAGGCCAATGCAGACCACGTGTTACAAGTGAATTGTATGCTTTCAACAATGGAAACACAGATGTGGCAATGTCGGGTTTGAGCGCATGGAGCATGAACAAAGCGAAGATCAATGGAAGTAAGATAATAATGCTATCGTGGTGAAACTTTATGTCGTTTTCATACCAAGTGAAAGATAGACTCTTTTGACGGAAATATACCTCAAAATAATAATAAATATCATAATATCCGCATTTTTGAAAAAAATACTGTTGAATCATGTTTTCCGGTAGAACTCTATTCGGAGCGTTCCGGATTGGCCTCCTTGCTGCTCCGATAACCTGCACAAAAGGAAAGTCCGAGAGTTTCCGTTGTTTCCCCTCCGATGATTAAGTCAGTCGGAGGTTAGTTTGGGCGATCGAAACAAAATGTATAATCACAAGTTGTAAGAGAAGGTTGTTCTTATCAGTCCTCCTTAATAATGTTGTTTGATAGATATTTATAACAAATGTGTAGCTGAACCATGCTAGGGGCAAATCCTACCATGGTAATCTCATCTATGAATGAGGCGAGCGAACCATGGTTACTAGGAGCCAGGAAGAATAATGTAGGACGCCTGCTTTGGTGTAGACTACCATTTTAGTTAGTTTAATCATAAGACAGTTAAAAGTGGTCGAGCTACACCATAGGAGTGCAAATGTTTATATTAAGGTAGTCAGTAGGTGTCCTGATATGCACTTAATCTGAGTACTTTTACGTTCTGGCACATCCTTCCGTAACTCATATGAGTGATGCCTTTATCAGGATTGTATATGGGTGATGTCATAAATATCATATGAGCGACACCATAATACCATTGGGCATATAAGTCCAGTTTTGAATGGTCTTGGGCCAAAACAACCAAGCTCAAATCTCATAACCCATCAAATACCAAAGTATACCTACACACAAAAGAGATTCAAGGGCGAGTATAAAAAATATCACCCGCAAATGTTAAATGATTATAATTGTTGGGAAGGAATATGAGAGTGAGAATTAATGAGGGGGGCTACCATTATCATCCCTCTCTCTTGCATGCAATGAAGCTAAACTTAACTTTTTTGGTGAACCTTCACCCGCGAATGAGATTCGCGGGTACAATTTAAATGCTCATCCGTGAATTCCATTCGAGAGTGGCAAAAAAACGAACTTCTATCCGCGAATCTCATTCGTAGTTATGTATACTTTCGTAATTTTAAAAAAAAACTGATGATATTTCCATATTTTTTTTCCGGGTATATTTGAGTCAAATATTATGAAGCAGAAGCTGTTTATTCCACTATTTTTTAGAAAACTTTGTATAAACTAGCTAAACTAAAATAAAAATAAAAAGTTTGAAGGAATGTTTTAAACATACAATTTGTTAAAAAAATCTCCACTATAGGGAACTTTGTTTATTAAGGGTAAATTAATTATGTTAGTAAATACTACTTTTTGGTTAAAACTTGTGTTATTTACTTAATTGAGTTGAAAAACAATACATTTTGGTTGCAATCATTATTTGTATTAATTCTGTTATGTTAGTTCAGTATGTGTTCCGCATGTGATTATATATGAGTTAAAGTATCGAAAATGTGTCATTCTAAATTAAAAGCATTTATCTTCTTAAGGCTTGGCAACCGAAAACATATATATATATATATATATTAATATATATAAATGTACGACTAATTGACGAAGTGATGAACTATTCACATTTTAAAACGTAAGTAAATATTTAATTAAGCATGTTCATGGACCGGTTTGATCCCGAATCAGTTTCGAACTGAACTAGTGCTGTTTAAAGCAAACTAATATTTTTTTGGCTCACTAAAAGAACTAGTCTATTTAACACATAAAAAACTGGTCTGGTTAGAATCGGTTCATGAACAAGTTTGAACTCGTTTGGTCTATTTTTTTTAAAAAAATCAAGACTCAACTCCGGTTCAGTCAAAGATAGTTTTGGTTCAGTAAAAAATAGATCTGATTCGATCTAACAACAGAGCTAGAGCAATAAATAGATGTCATTGAACATTGAACTACACGGAATAGACAAAAAATATTATTCTTTACTAATAATTTAATTAAGTTAGACCGGTTTGTTTTATTTTGGTCGGTTCAAAAATTGTATAGGTTTAATCCGGTTTGATTTGAGTTTTTTAGTATAAACTAATACAAAAAATGAGTCGATTCGAACTGATTTAACTAAATTAAATTTAATGTTTTGAATTGTCTTACTTTAACTTTAAAAATATGGTTTTATTTTAAAATTAGTTCGACCGAACCAATTCAAACCAGATCAAATCTGGTTCAGTTCGATTGAATCGGTTTTTTTGAACAACCCTGCATTTAATATAATAAAAAATCGGTTAAACCGTGAAACGATGTAAAAATTTATTTTTTAGGATAATAAAACACGCAAGATAAGGTTAGAATCTGAATGTTACTCATAATTTGACTAACTTTGCTTCACGATGTGTGATCATCTTGGAAGTCAAACCTCAACTTTGTGCACATGGTAAGATCCTAATTCAATTATACACATACTTTGAATTTTGTATATAGTAAAAAAAATAGTACATTCTAATTATCAGATTTCTAGGTGAAGTTATACCCAAAACCTAGAAAAGTACTAATTTTTTGACCTTCTAAAAAAAATCCAAAAATTAAAGACTATAGATAATTAAATCATGGCCAAATATGCAAATGACATTATGTTTTGAATGTTTGATGAAAAATTAACCAACTTTAACTAGTTTAAAAAAAAAATTAATAGGAAATAAATAATGATTCAATTTAGAAATTCTTAATTTCTCCCTATTTTATATAGATTTGTTTTCCTATTTATTTTTATAGAATTTCGGTCAAACCTGTTTCTTAGTGAATCTCATTCACGAATTTAAGTAAATTTTGGCTAAACCTGCGAATATCTTTGGCGAATATACATATTTTGATAACTTAATATTAAATTTGAGTATTTAATTTAAATATTGGAGTTATTTTGGGGGGAAATCGTAAATTTATTCACTGAATCAAGATGGACTTTGTATAAGAGAATACTTTTTTTCTTATTAGATTAGTTATGAATAAATCATTATTTTAAAAACAAATATTATTAAGAGTGATACGCGCGATGCATGATAATGTATTTGTTTTCATAAGTATGTTAATCGGTTTGGACCGAACCTGACTGAGTTCGATTTAAACGATTGAGACTACAATTGAGCCCCAATCAGGAGTACTATGGTTTGAGTCTGAGCCCAGACCAGGTCGACCTGGTCTGGGTTCGGAGCCATGGCGTATGTACATCATTTAATCGATGTAGTTCCTGCATTAATACTTAAACAAATTATATGCATATAAACAATAATTTTAAGCAGGAAACATATCTATAGTATTATATTGAATTCACAATATCTATAGTATAAATGTTTAAAAAATATGGAAACATAATGATTTAAACATTGCCACGCTCAGACCCATTATGATAACTTGTTTCATGAATGTATTAGGTGGTAATGCCTTCGTTAATGGATCAGCAACCATAAGTTGTGTACTTATGTATTCTATGGATATTGTTTGTTCCCGAACTTCATCTTTCACGACAACATACTTTAATTCCATATGTTTAGCTCCTTTTGAACACTTGTCATTTTTAGAGAAAAACACGTTTGCGCTATTATCATAATACAATTTCAAAGGCTTGGATATCGAGGAGACAACACCAAGTCCTGAAATAAAATTCCGCAACTAAGTGATTTGAATTGATGCTTCAAAGTAAGCTACAAATTCAGCCTCCATTGTGGATATGAAAATAGAAGATTGTTCGCACTCTTCCATGATATGGCTCCTCCAGCCAAATAAAAATAGATAACCGATAGTGGATTTTCTAGAGTCCACACATCCAAAATAATCTGAATCTGAATATCCAGTCACTTCTAACTGATCACATTTCCTAAATGTGAGCATATAATCTCTTGTCCTCTCTAAGTATCTCAGTGTTTTCTTTGCATCTCTCCAATGTTCAATGCTAGGATTACTTTGGTAATACCCTAACATTCCTACCGCAAAACTGATGTCTGGCCTAGTACAAACTTGTGCATGCATCAAACTCTCTACTATAGATGCATAAGGAATACTTTCCATTTCTTTACGTTCCAAATCCGTTTTTAGACATTGACTTAGACTAAATTTATCTCCTTTATGAATTGTAATAATACTTGGAGAACATGTACTCATTCCAAATCTCTTTAGAATTCGATCTATGTATCCTTTTTGAGACAATCCTAATAATCCACGTGATCGATCACGAAATATTTCTATTCCTATCACATAGGATGCCTCACCCATATATTTCATGTCGAAATTCATAGAGAGGTAATTCTTGGTATCATACAGTATTCCAAGATCACTACTTGCGAGCAAAACATCATTAACATACATAACCAAAAATATGAACTTGCTCCCACAAATCTTGAGGTATATACACTGATCAACGATGTTTTCCTTAAAACCAAAAGCAGTATTAATGGTATTATGAAATTTAAAATACCATTGACGAGAGGCCTGTTTATGTCCATAAATTGATTTCTTAAGTTTGCAGACCAAAATGTCATTTATCTTTCAAGATGAAGCCTTCAGATAGCTTCATGTAGACTTCGTCTTCCAAATCCCCATTCAAAAAAACAATTTTCACATCCATTTGATCTAGTTCCAAGTCATAATGGGCTACTAGTGCCCTAATGATTCTAAGGGAATCCTTCTTTGACACAGGAGAGAAGGTTTCTTTATAATCAATGCCATCTTTGTGAGTAAAACCTTTGGCAACAAGTCTGACTTTAAATCGTTCAATATTACCATATGTCGGACGTCGGATCCGACTTTCCCCGATCCTTTTTGAAAAATATGTTTTTCTTTTGTTTCGCTCAAAAAATGTCGGGTATTGGCGAACGACGGGTCCGGCCGAGCGGGGTCATCAACCGGACTGAAAAATGAAAAAGTCACCACCGATTAATTAAAGGCTAATCGGAACCCTAATACTTGTCTAGGGTACATGGTGTTAACATCCTAGGTCTTGGAAAGATCTACGTCCAGTGAATCGAGTTCGGGGGTTTGATTACATCTTAAGGGCTCGCGAGCCCATAATCCGCTCTTTCGGTACTTTAGTTTGTTTTTTATTTTTGTTTTTTCAATTTACCCGAATTGCCCGTTTTTATCATGCTTGACCAAAAAGATTTAATGCATTTTTTAAAAAAAACACTAACTAAACCATATACAAGCATTTTTATTTACGAGTTAATTTCAAATAAACAAACAAGAGATAATAAAGTTAATCATGCTCGAGAAAATGGTGGCTTAACTTTGGGGTCATTTTAAACGTGTCAAAAATACACGAATGATTTTTAAGATATTAAGCACGTTGGACCAATTTGTAACACTTTGGCAAGTCATGCGATGTCTAGAAAAGTTTAGGCACCAAAATGCAACTATTTAAAATTCGAGCTAAATTTGAAATATATTTTTAAAAAATGACATTATTGGCCCTAAACTATTCTGGGCTTATTTCTAACACTTGGTAAAGTTCCAAAATAACCCGAAAAGTATTCTGGACTTATTTGTAACACTTTGAAAAGTCATGGAATGTGCAGAAAAGTTTAGGAATAAAATGTATTTTTTTATTTTATTTTTGAGCTGAATAAAAAAAAATTATTTCAAAATTTGCACAAATGACCCAAAACGTTTCTGGTTTGGTTTATAACACTCGATAAAATCTAAAAAATGACCCGAGAGTCCAAGGACCGAGTTGTAACCTTCATCAAAGTTCGGGTAAAGTAACCTTCATCAAGACCCGATGTTTTCAAGCGAAAATAAAAATAATTTTCCAAAAGGCTCGAATAAAGTCGGATATGATGTCTGATAATTTGGCGATTCTGCTTGGGACTAATATGTTTAGAGAGTTTCAGCTTTGTCATGTGTGCTTTTCCATGTTATATTTTGCCATATCCGTTTTGACCGTTTGCTCGTGCTTGGAGTTTTAACTGTTACCAGAAAGGCGATATAATTGTAATAATTCAAAAAATATTTAAATTCTCATTTTATACACACCACGTTGGTTATCATTACCCGCTCGTACCTGGAGCACATTAAGATCCTAGGAGTTTAGTAGGGGAATGCGCCTGAAGCGGTTTGGACCGCCGACACGCACCCAAACAACTCAACTCGATGATCGAAATGGGCTTGTGATCCTCTATAGGGGGTGAGATTCCACTGGTTCAGAACACCTAGAAATTTCATCCATTTAGAACAAAAGCTCCATATAGTGTTTAACCTTTACAAGTTTTGTGTATGTTTCCATTTTTTTGCCCAATTGATGTAAATGAGAATTTGGCCCAAGTATTTGTACACGAGATTGACCTACAATTCATGAAGATGATTCAACCCAACTGTTGTGAATTAGAAGTCAGCCCAACAAATGTATATGGAAGTTCGACCCATTATGTCAATGTGTTTGTTTTGGCCCTAGATCGTGACCTGTATATGATTAGGCCTTTTGTATTATATATTTCAGACTTCTGTAAATGTAAAACGAACCTTACTAATGAAATTTACATTCTCACACTTGCATTACGTTCATTCTCTCTTGTATCCTTAGGACGTTTCACGCACCATCTTTTGGTAAGGATGAAGCAAAAAAAAACCATTGCCCTCTCATTAAGGCCATACAACCTTCTACGGTCGAAATTGCCCGAATATGAAAATCCATGACAAAAGGGGATTAGAAATATGTGAACGAGAATATTGACGAGGTTCACAAGCTCGCAAACTACAAAATCAACTAGGCTATTCTGGACTCCTTGTCTAACTTCTAGAATGTGGAAAGCGTCGTCTTCGTGATTAACAACAACGGAGTATGTTCACAAGTTCTATTCGGCACCTGCAAGTCCGTCTTTCGACCCAGATGAGATAATCGGGGATAGACCTGAGCAACCACCGTTATTCTAGCAATGTGGGGGCACCTTGGAGAAATGTGGGGGCAACGTAGCTAAGTTGAATGGAACCATTTAACAGTTTTGACGAAGGACGAGGCAAATATAAAAATTTTCAAAATGCATGTCCTCGACCTTCCTTCGAACCAAGGAACAAGCAACAAATGCACTTAACGAGCTGCGGCACCATGTGAAACGTCTTAAGAATTAGACTTCGATTGAATGTATTTTTTAAAAAAACGTTTTCCATACATGCAATCCAAGTCTACGAATGGAATTAACGTAACATGTAAAATATTCAAAACCAATCATGCATGATCAATTGTGTATTCATCTTTCTTACTATGGTATTTTGAATTTAGGTTTCCGGGAACCCATGCGACAATCGACGACTCCAGCACCTCAAGAACAAAGGAGAGAATCATCCAGCTAGAGCAAACCATGCACGCCATGAGTTCCCGCACAGTGCGGTCAATCGTCAGCATGACCCCCTAGGTTGAGCCGATTTTGCTCTCCTGAGCGCTAGGCAGCCATGACTACCATAATATCCCTTACCTCGTGTTCCCGAGCAGCACTCCAGCCCGTAAGCACCTCATCAATCCATGTTGGGTACTTTTGCCATCTTGACCAAGCTTCACCTCCCACCCAAGAGTATGCAAGACTTGGATATTTTTGGTCCACGATCAGCGGCGGATCTAGGAACCGGAGCAAGTGGGTTCCCCGTTTCAAAAATTGTACTTATTATCAATAACGAAACATATCAATTTTAAACGTAATCGTAACCGTACTATATACTCAAAATGATGTTTATCTAACGAAAAACATTATATTTTACATATATCATAATTCATATATGTATCTTAAAATATAATATAACACTCGTACAATTACCAGTTCGGTTTGAATGAATTTTTCAGTTTTACACCTTCTGTCTTTGAATGCTGTAAAAAAGAATAATTTATGTTATCATATAATTTAAATCTCTATCATAAATATAAGAAAAGTTAAAAGAGAAATACCTTTTACAATTGATCGTTACGAGATCTCATCTTCTGAAATCTTTGTAAAATCAATTCAGTATCAACATTGTCTGAGACCTCTTTGTCAATGTAAGTGACCAATCTGTCGTTCAAAAAAGCATCACCCATTCGTTCAAAATCTTCGCTTTTTGCCTCCGATCATTTTGTAAGGAAAATTATGTTCACGAGGTTGACATGGCCCTTTTAGTAGGTACTCTCTTCGAATTGTATCTCGGTCATTAGGATGATATTCATACATCTTTCTCCTTAATCCAGGATCAGCTTCAAGTTCTTTGAAAATAATCTCTGAATTTGATAACCGAATCTTCTTTGCAAAGTTTTGAACATGGTCCGTGTCGCTCAATTGATTCTCAATGGTCGATTTTCTCTTAAAAAAGCTCTCCATAAAAACCTGAAAAATTCATCCTTGAACATATTAAACGTATAAAGTTTAGGCATCTAATCTAAGAGAAATTTCTAACCTAGTGCTAAACAAAAACAATCATCAATGAGTCATTGATGATTGTTTAGCCTTAGATTAAATCATTCACAGATTAGGCAAAAATCACTTTGAAATAACAGTTTAAGGCAAAAAATAATCAAAAAATCAACAAAAGGGAAATTTAATCCACGGTATTTCAGCAGAATACATCTAGTAAATTAATCGAAAATATAACCATCAATTCAATCCACCGAACGAGTAGAATCTGGAACTAGCTCCGACTATTGTAATTTTGAATTTAAAATTTACCTGTCAAAACTCAGAAGAATACAGAAGCAGGCGAGCAGCGGAGGAAGTTTTGAGAAAGCAGTTCAATGGTAGAGATACTAGTGGTAGTGCTCATAGGAATTACAAGATAGAATAAGTGGTAGAGAGCTATGGGGTCCAACTTTTGATAAAGTTGGAATTGAAATTGCTCCTGACAATCGTACAATGGTGTCCTAAAAATTGTTCTAGTGGGGTCCTATTAAAATTATATTAAAATGTTTGTATGAATATATAATTAAAGTGGGGTCCTAGGACCCCACTTCTTGCATACCATATCCGCCAGTGTCCACGATGACGGCTGATTATGTCAGACACGTCCAACAGTATCACCTCTGTCAGGTATACGCATACCAAATCCACATGCCACCGCACGAGCTCTATCCCATGACTTCCTCATGGTCTTTCTTAATGTGGGGGCATCGATGTAATCAACATGATATCTCCAAAGGCGCCCAATGGTGGCGATCGATTAATTCACAAGTGGGTAGATGCTATCATCCTGGTGTCAGCAACGGAAAAGACCATTAAATGTTTAATTAGACAAGACATCATCAAGCGTCATGGGGTGCCGAAGTCAATCATCACCAACAATGCCAGCAATTTGAATAATAAGTTGATCGATGGGTTGTGTGATAAATTTAAGATCAAGCATAAAAACTCATCTCCATATCACTCACAAATGAATGGCGCAGTGGAAGCAACAATAAAATGACTGGAACGATAATCGGTCTTGGACGCTCATTGCATACAGGACATCAATACGAACATCAACAGGGGTAACCCCATTTTCCCTTGTTTATGGGACCGACCGTGTTGCCAATTGAAATCTAATTCATGTTAGCTAGGATCCTCGTTGAGGCAGAGATGAACGAGTCAGAGTGGGCGAGATGCAAATACAAGCAATTAAACCTCATGATGAAAGGCCCGCGCTTAGCCACAGACAATTCTACCAGTAACGCATGACTCGTGCAGTTAATAGGAAGATGTGCCCGAGAGAATTGCAAGCACACAATCAAATTCTCAGAAAAAAATCTTTTGAGTCAATACACTCTTTCAGGGCAAGTTTGTGCCTAACATATGAAGGGACTTATGTCGCCAAAGAGACTTTCAGTAGAGGAGTCATGATCGTTACCAATATGGACGACCAAGAACTCAACAGTCCAATCAATATTGACGCAGTCGAAAAATCCTTAAAGAGCTTATAACTAGAAAGCGAGCCTTCAAAAATGAGAAAATTCCCGCTAAATCGAAAAACCAAAAGGGCGGTTTATGCAAAATTTAGGGAAGAGGGGCATGATTAAAAATTCCTAGAAAGGGCGGTCATGGCAAAAGGAAAATAATTAAATCACTGCTAGGTTGAAAACCCGAAAGGGTAACCTAGGCAAAAAATTGAAGGGAACCTAGAGGTGCGGTAAAACAAATACCGTACCAAAAGGATAGAAAATTGAGAGATAAAAAAAACAATCCTTCAAGTCAATCCAGATTCTCGGGGCAAGTTTATGTCGAAATATGAAGGTCTTATGTCGTCAAAGAGACTTTCAGCGGAGGAGTCATGACCATCACTGACATGGACAACAAAGAACTCCCCAGTCCAATCAATATGGATGGAAAAAAATTAAAAAATTATAGAGCTCGTAAACAGAAAGCGAGCCTCCAAAAATGAGAGAAAATTCCTGCTAAATCGAAAACGTAAAAGGGCGTTTTATGCAAAATTTAGGGGAGAGGGGTATGATTAAAAATCTCTAAAAATGGCGATCATGGGAAAAGGAAAGGTATCAAATCCTTAATAGGTTGAAAACCCAAAAGGGCGACCTAGGCAAAACCATTAAGGGAACCGAGAAGTCCACGCAAGCAGTAAAATAGATCGAGAAGTCTGCGCAAGTAGTAAAACACATCGACCTGGATTTTAAGATCTAAAGGATATTCCAAGCCGACAAGCGGAGCCTTTAGGTGTTCAACCTCCGCAAGTCATCCTGACAACCATGACCTATAGTTAATCCAGCTTCTAGGAGTCACGAGCCAAGAAGCGGAATCTTTAGGTGCTCAACCTCCGCAAGTCATCCTCGACAACTAGGACCTGTAGTTAATCCAGCTTCTAGAAATAACAAGCCAACGACCAATGAGCGGAGCCTTTAGGTGTTCAGCCTCCGCAAATCATCCTCGATGACCATGACCTGTAGTTATCCATCTTCTGGGTGTCACAAGCAAATGAGCGGAGCCTTTAGTTATTCAACCTCCGCAAGTCATTCTCGACGACCAAGACCTATAGTTATCCAGCTTCGGGAAGTCACAAGCCAACGAGCTGAGCCTTTAGGTGTTCAACTTCCGCAAGTCATCCTCGACGACCAGAACCTATAGGTGTCCAACTTCTAGGAGTCACAAGATGACAGACAGAATCTTTAGGTGCTGAACCCCCACAAGTCATCCTCAACAACTAGGACCTGTATATGTCCAGGTTTTGGTAATTACAAACCAATGAACGGAGCGTTTAGGTGCTCAACCTCTGTAAGTCATCCCAAACGACCAGGACCCACAGTTTTCCAGCTTGTGGATATTACAAGCTACCGAGTGGAGTCTTTAGGTGCTCAACCTCCGCAAGTCTTCCTCAACGATGCTTCTGGCAAAACAAATCCTCAACCACTAGCTCGTTGATGGAAAAAAAATCATTGACGACCAGAACATGTAGTTATCCAACTTTTGGGAATCACAAAACGATGAGCGAAGCTTTTAGGTGTTCAACCTCTGCAAGTCATCCCCAACGAGTCACAAGTCGACGAACGGGGCCTTGAGGTGCTCAACCCCCGCAAGTCATCCTCGACGACCAGGAGTTGTAGTTATCCAGCTTCTGGGAGTCACAAGCCTTTGCAAGTCATCCCTAACGAGTCACAAGCCGACGAGCGTAGACTTTAGGTGTTCATCCACCACAAGTCATCTTCGACCACTAGGACATGTAGTTATCTAGCTTCTGGAAGTCATAAACCGACGAATGAGGCCTTGAGGTGCTCAACCCCCACAAGTTATTCTCAACAATGCTTGGCCAAAAAAATCCTCAACCTCCAGGACAACCAGGACATGTTGATGATCGTTTAGGCGCTTAGTTTGCGCAAATCATTGTCAACAATCGGGACTTGTAGATGTCCAATTTCCGAAAGTTGCACGATATTGTCTGTCTACTATGTAAATAATGAATCAAGAGAAGCCAAAATCAGTTGTTTATCTTTGAACATACACTCATAAGATCACTTCCATGAGCGCGTGTTCAAATAAGGACAACTGTAAACACCTAATTTTGGCTCGGAGTCAAAATACCGTACGCGAGGATCCGAGTCGAGAAAAATCAAAACAATAAAAAAAAGAAAAATAAACCTTAAACCTTAAACCCCAAATCCTAAACCCCAAACCTTAAACCCCAAACCTCAAATCCCAAATCCTAAAACCCAAACCCCAAACTCTAAACTTTTACCTTAAACCCCAAACCCTAAACCTTAAACCCCAAACCCTAAACCTTAAGTCCAAAACCCTAAACCTTAACCTTCAACTCAAAACCCTAAGCCATAAACCCCCTCCCCCCCCCCCAAAAAAAAAAAAAAACTAAACCCTAAACCAAACCTTAAACCCCAAATCCTAAACCCTAAACTCTAAACCTCTAAACCCATGCCAACCAATTTTGGCCAAACACCCACCATAGCATCCATTTTCGTCCAAATCCCCACCATGACACAAATCACTCTCAATTGCTCCCAAATGACACCAAAATTCCTTCCAATTGCATCATCATTTGGCCACTTGATCACCCATATTCATCCTTGGCCAAATTCTCTCCAATTACCACAAAAATATCTCCTAATTGCCATCACCACTTGCCCACTTGATCACCTTATAACATTGTTGGGAAAACTCTATAAAGGGAGATGCAAGCTTCAACAATGGAGGAGGATTGAAGTTTGCATAAGCTTTGGCAATTGAGAAGGAAGAGGAAAAGAGTTGCAAAAAAGAAAGAAAAAAGAGTAAAAATGAGAGTGAGTGAAAAATATCGGTAATTATCGTACCGATATTTGTACGGTATTTAATCTCAGTTTTTTTGTACGGTATTTAATCTCCGAATGATTTAGGTATATCTCCCTCATATTCAATATTGTGTTTGTATTTTCTAATGTGAATGAAATTAAGATTTTATATACATATATACATATATTGTATATATATATATATAAATATTATACATACACATATATATAAATATTATGTATATGTGATACTATATATATATTTGGAAAAAAAAATATTTTCAAACCTGACTTTGGTCAGTCCTGAACTTTGATGAAGGTTACAACTCGATCCTTGGACTCTCGGGTCATTCTGGGACTTTATCGAGTGTTATAAACCAAATCAGGAAAGTTTTGGGCAATTTCTCTAATTTTCTAAAAAATCTTTTCAATACAGCTTGAATTTTCAAATAATTGCATTTTGGCCCCTAAACGTTTTTGGACATCCCATGACATCTCAGAGCGTTACAAATTGGTCAAACGTGCTTAATATGTTCAAATCATTCATGTATGTTTGACACATTTAGAATGACTCCAAAGTTAAACCACATTTTTTGTGATTAAATTCATTCTCCTCTTGTGTATTTATTTTAAACTAACTCGTACATAAAAAATGCTTCAATATGGATTTTATTTTTTGAAATATGCATGTAATTTCTTTGGTCAAGCACGATCAAATCGGACGATTCAGATAAATTGGTAAAAAAAATCATTTCAAAAGCAAACTAAAGTACTGAAAGGGCGGATTATGGGCTCGCGAGCTCTTAAGATGTAATCAAACCCCTGAACTCAATTTTCTGGACATAGACCTTTCTAAGCCATAGGAGGTAAACACCATGTACCCTAGGAAAATTTTAGGATTCCGATTAGCCTTTAATTAATCGATGGCGGGTCTTTCATTTTTTTCGGTCCGATTAATGACCCTGCTCGACCGGACCCGTCGCTCGCCAAGACCATACATTTTCGAGCGAAAATAAAAAAAAAAATTCAATAGGGCCGAGGAAATTCGGATCCGACGTCCGACAAGATGCATCATGCACCAAAACTCGAGTGCAAAAAACTATTCATCTGGCCAAAAAGGTGCCTGATATGGGGCAAAAGGTGACAATGAACGAGATGGTGACGGAAACAATAACGGGAGAATATCAACTCACGCAAATGAACGTGGGTGCCATGTAGAAGCATAAACTTGTACCTGAACACCTGAGGAGATCCCATTTAAACCATTTTCCAAACCTTAGCACGATTCTGGAGACCTGATACGAGAAAATATTTCAACAGCAGGAGAAAGGAGTATGTCCTGTGGAAGCACCCGAAGCAGGAGGCGATACCAGCCATAGCGTTAAACGGAACGCTCGAAAACATGAATGGGAGACACTGAAAGGAATTAGAGGACAGAATGAACCAATGATAATTGAGGTAGAAGAAGTAAGAATACAACCTAGTGGGGCAGACCATTATGGGAAGGGAAGCATAGGAATACAACAAAACTGTGACGATTTAAGGAGGATAAATAGGGTAGGATCCAATGAACTTTTATACTGTGGAATCTCCGAAAGAATCCCCGGATAAGGAGCGTATTCTTGTTCTCAGTCAAACTAATCTTAGTTCACTATTACAAAAGGCGAAAATCATGGGTTCTGGTAGTTGTCCCAAAACAGCCATCGGGGATCAATGAGTTTCGTGGTGTGGAATTGTCAGGGGTTGAGATCGGCCTTGAAGATTCAATATATGTCTAATCTCAGGAGGAGAAATAATCTGAATATAATGAGGAGTATTGCGAAAAGTTAGGGGACAGCTCAAACTGGAGAATAGTTATTATGTAAGGTCAAATGGATTGGCTGACGGGCTAGCGTTATGGTGGAATCAAGAAGTATATATTAGAGTGCATCACAAAGACGAATAGATGATTGATACAATAGTTAATCTCAACAGAGGATATGGTGATATTCACATTACTTGGATTTATGGGAGCACCAGCTGGGATGATCACAGAGAATTATGGGAAAAATTGAAGGTTATGGCACAAACAAAGAATGATCCTTGGATGTGTGTAGGGGATTTCAACGAAATATCGTCATTGATGGAGGGTGTAAGGAAGAAACAAAAACGAATGAGATGATGCAAATAACACGATTGATAGACATTGGGTATAAGGGACAACCTTTCACGAGGACTAATAGTCCTGGAAGGTGACCAACGAATAAAGGAAAGAATCGATATAGCAATAGCAAATGGAGCATGGGTGAGCAAATTTCAGACATTGGTCGTTCTTCATAAACTGATGATATGATCGGATCATTGTCCATTGATATTGGAGTTGGAACCGAAATCAATAATGGGCAAGAAGCCATTCAGATTCGAAAGAGGTTGGACAGATCATCAAAAGTGTGGGGACATAATAAGAGAAGTGTGGACAACCACACGTCAACGAGAAACCAGAATAGGCATACATGATAGACTCGGTTGGTGTCAAATCAAGCAGAAGAACTGGACCAAAACGAGACATCTGAATTATAGGCAAATTATTGATGAAACCCACAAAATACAGAAAGAAATCCAGCAAAAAGACAACAAAACATATGATAGAAATTAGGAGGGAACATTTTAAAAAAATAGCTAGAGGAAGCGTGGATAAAGGAATAGGAGTACTGGACGTTTCGGTCCAAGGTTCAGTGGCTGAGGGGGTCGATCGTAACACTAAGTTTTTTCACCAAGCCACGGTAGAAAAAAGAAGGAACAATACGATAAGGAGACTCCAGAAAAACGATGGGACCTGGACCGAAAATAAGGATGAAATTATAAAGGAATGTGAAGGATACTTTAGGAAAAAATTTCAAACGGAGGGATGTAGAGGGGTAGCCGAATAGATTGGTTTCATGCTGAATATAGTGGATGAGGAAATGAACGAGATGCTTACCTGAGGTGTAGACAAAGAGGAGGTACGAGCGACAGTGTTTCATCTTGGAGGGGGGATAAGGCATCGGGACCAGATGGCTTCGCCAACATATTTTATCATCGCTTCTGGGACGTGTGTATCAATCGATTAAATCCTTCTTCGACACATACATATTACTTCTAGGTTACTATTATACTTATATAGTCTTGATTCCTACAATCTCAAATCATTTTACTTCTATGCAAGTTAGACCCATTAGCCTATGTAATTTTAATTTCAAAATAATATAAAAACATTATGGCCAACACTCTAAAAGTAATCTTACCTAACCTAATAACAAATTTCCAAAGTGCTTTCGTTTCTGTCAAGCTCATCCATGATAATATCCTTATCGGACATGAAGTACTCCATCACCTAAGGACAAATAAAACGGGTGGCAGGGAGGAATGCGACATAAAGGTAGATATGAACAAGGCATACGATTGTGTAGAGTGGGAATTCCTTTTAGGAACTCTTAGGAAGTTGGGATTGTCCGACAAATGGTGTAAGTGGATCGAATAGTGCATTACGAAAGTTCAATATAGTGTCGTGGTGAACGGGAGGAAAACGACGAGGTTTCAGCTGGCGATGGGAATAAGACAAGGTGACCCATTATCGCTTTATTTATTCATATTAATAGTTAATGTGTTGTCTAGACATATATGTCGGGAAATGGGGGAAAGGAGAATAGAAGGAATTAAAATGAAGAGAACATGCCCATAAATTCATCACTTGTTCTTCGCGGGCGATTCAATATTTTTTATAAAGGCAAGTGAATGGAATGCCTGAGCTCTGAAGACAACAATAGAAAGATATAGTGAAGCATCACTGCAAAGAATCAACCTAAACAAATCATGTATACAGTTTGGTGCAACAACACAGTCTGTGACGAAGAATGTAATTGAATAAATATTGGGGATCATGTCAGTAGAGAATGCGGGGAAATACCTACGATTACCGATGAACTGGGGAAGATCCAAACGAGAAGCGTTGGGTTACTTAAAGGATAGAGTAATAAAGAAAATACAAGGATGGAAAACACTATTCCTAAACAACGCGGGGAAAGAAACCCTAATCAAGGCAGTTATAACGACAATCCCGACACATGTGATAACTCTTTTACGCTTACCAAAAACATGGTGTGAAGATATATCGAGATTGATCGCAAGAGTTTGGTGGAATTGAAGGGATGATAGAATAAGGATACATTGGGTGAGATGGAGTAGATTGACACTACCGAAAGATATGGATGGTATGGGGTTTAGAGACCTATGTGATTTCAACACGACAATGCTAACAAAGATTGCTTGGAGATTGCAAGATGACCAAACGTCACTATGGGATTGGGTACTAAAAGGGTTGTACTTCCCACGAGGGGAGCTAATGAATGCAAATAATGGAGCAAGACTGTCATGGGCGTGGGCAAGTATTTTGACCGGAAGGGATGTCTTAAAAACGAATGGAGTATGGCAAATAGGAAATGGGCAAATAATTATAGTGTTTCAGGATTCTTGGGTACCAGGTTTAAGGGGACATAATCTTCAGCTGAATGGAGATGCTGAACTAGGCTTGGCCAAATAAACCGGTTCGGCCGAACTGGTCTGGTCTGGTCTGGAACTGGTTTGGTTCGAACCGGTTCGGCCGAACTAGTTCCAAAACCAGACCAGTGTTTTTTGCCTTCAAATAGAACAGTTCAAAATAGTACCAAAAATCCAGTTCGAATCGGTTCGACTCGATTCGTTTTTTGATACTGGTTTATACTTAAATTTAAATCAAACCACTTTAAACCTATATAATTTTAGAACCGGTTTGAAGCAAAATCAACTAAACCTAGAGATGTCTTCAATAAACCAAACCTATAGATATATTGGACTCTCGTATGTTGATGTTGGACATGATTTTAGTCGATTGTGGAACAGAATTTCAATCGGTTCAATGTGTTTTTCAATCGGTTCAGTGTATTTTTCAGTCGGTTCAGTTTTTTTTCAGCCGGTTCAGTATTTTTCAGTTGGTTCAGTATTTTTTCAGACGGTTCAATGTGTTGGACAGGATTTTCAGACGGTTTAGGTTCGGTTTGAACCAGATTATTTCCGAACCAAAATTGTTATTAAAAAAAACAGACCAGAACAGTTCGAACCGGTTCTGAATCGGTTCGAACCAGACCAGTTCTTTTTTCATTAAACCAGACCAGTTTTTTTAGAAACAGAAAAATGTACTGGTTTTTTTCAAACCAGACCAGTTCAGTTCAGAACCGGTTCGACCCCGAACCGGTTCATGAACAAGCCTATGCTGAACAGGATGAGGCCAAGGTGGACCAACTGATTATGCCTTGCACTAGAAGATGAAATTTGGACAAAATAAGTTTGACAATAACGGAAGAAGAGCGAGATGCAATCAAAGCCATATACCTGAGGAGAGAACCGGGAGAAGATAAGTTGGTGTGACTGACATCACAAACCGAGGTGGCAACACCAAAACTGGTTTATCGTTGCCTTCGTGAGACAGGACCGGAAGAATGGACTTCAAAAAAGGGAGATGATGGACAGAACTGGGAAGATACCACAAGATGGAAAGAAATATGGAAGAGCAAGGCAATTCTTAAAGTAAAGAGCTTCGTGTGGAGGGCGACCCAAAATGCTATCCCCGTCTACGGGATGCTGATGAGTTGAGGCGTCCAAATGACATCACGATGTCATTTTTGTGCTGAAACAGAGACGATGAGCCACGCGATCCTTAAAAGTGACTGGACAAGGAGAACCTGGTTTGGGGGGATGGGATTACGATGGGAGTGCCCGGAGGCAATGCAATGGAAAGAGTGTCTAGATACCATGCACTGAATAAGCAAGACAAGAGGTGAACAATGAGAGAAATAGAGGCTTAAAGGGGAGATCATGACATAGGAGGGATACAAATGAATAGGATGGAATGATTACTTGGCAAACAAAAAACAAGGAAATACATAAGAAAGTCAGTTGGAGAGAGTGTTAAAGTCAATATTAAATTTTTCGTCCATTATTAACTCAAATATTATGAGCAAATAGTTGGATAGAAAGGAAAAACAAAACTAGTAAAATTATGTGTTTGTTTGTATGTAGACAATTTTAGGACCTATACAAGTTATTGAATTTTTTTATTTTTTTTTTATAGTTTGTAAAAATGTTATAGAATAATGATCCTTCATAGGTTTTTTAGAGATTTTAGAATCCACAATTTTCTCTCGTAGACTATACATAGGAATTATTAGAGTATAAATTGGAGGTATAATCGTATGACAATTAGTATCACTCAAAAGTGTGGTAAATTAGTCACCAAACTAAGAAATAAGAGTTAACTTAATATTATAAAGTAAATTTCTCTTCAATCCTTTTAAGATTTTAGACAGAGCAATTTTTATTTGGCCAAAAGCAATAGAGCAATAAATATGTGGTACATATACACAACGATCAAGTTGATTAATTATCGTAATATGGTGTAGCGGTTCAGTAAGTCTTTAACCAGATAATTTATTTATAGCCCTGTAAATGAAAATATATTTATGACCAGAATCTTACGCTTTACAAGTATAACTACGATGTAAGTGGAGATTATTCTACCCGTCTAGAATATCATGTGGAAAACAAAACAAAAAATACAATCAAGACGATTATTTTCTCCAGGGATAACTATTTTTAAAATCAATTACTAAAATAAGTAGTTAAATTGTAAAATTATAAATTTGAGTAAACTCTCTCGAATGAGATTTGGATTTGACCAAAATCGGAGAAGAAAGTTAAGTGTTTCTACCAGTACACAGAAGGTAAAAGAGCAGTAGGAACAATGGGTAACAAATTCAACGCCTTCCCTAAAATAAAACTATAAGGAAATTATCTAAAAAGATGAATTATATCTCGAGCAGTCAAAATGGAGATCTCAGTCATATGATAGGAAAAATCAATCTTCATTTCTCAGTAGTTAATTTCTCAAGAGATTACGAATTGTTTTAGGGTTTAACTTAAAAGAGCTTTACAAATATCTATCCGACAATTGAGTTTTCAAATTTTGTCATAGATTCTTATGGAATTGGGATATAAAAAAAAAATTACAACTCCGATTATTATTCCGTTAAATATGGACGGAAGTTATTATGACAATAAGTGGTTGATTGATAGTTTAACAAACTATATTATTTTTAAAAATAAACAAAAAAATGGAAATTTGAGTAGGAAAATATGATATTTTTTCTTCATTTTATTGAAAATATAAAATAAATAAAATTAAGTAGGGTTACTAACTAAATTGTTATTTGTACTCTAGTGACTTTATAAATTGCTCTCCGAACTTTGTTTTTTTGAATTTTGCTATTTGTAATTTCTAAGTTGAGGCAAAATGTTATTTCCGTCTATTTTTCGTCAAATCTAGATGAAAATTGATCTGACAACACATGATTGGTCCATATTATTTTAAAAAATTATCTGAAAAATTTAGATGAAATATTTGAGTTTTGAATTTATTAAAAATATAATATAAAAAAATTTAAGTAATTATTATTTTTTGTTTATTTCATATTTTCAACAAAAATATTATATTAAAAAATTAGTGTTTTCTTTCAATTTTTCATTTTATTATTTCTAATTTTATGGCATTTTTTAAAGAATATATAGATTGTAAAATCATTGACCAATTATGTGTTGCTATATCATTTTCACTCCAGATTTAAAGTTGTCCCATAAGAGACGTTCACCTAAATTTGAACCATCCTAATGCGAAAATCAATGGATCTACTGAACATGTTGACAAGTTAATTAAGGCGACGACTCTCTTAAGAATCTACATGTGTCATCTCTTTACTATCGACGTTCCTAAGGTTGTCCCTCAAGAGGCGTCACCGCATAAATATGCAATCGTCCCGATGATGAAATCAAGTGATCTATTGACTTGGAAAATCAGAAAGACACATAACCTAACCCAATAATAAGTTACTATGGTCTATTGTCTTAGCCTAATATAGACGAACCGTGGTATGAAACCAACCATCGATTCATGTTAAGTATTCTCTATAAATACTCATGTTACCTACCATTGAAAGGTAATCTAGTATTGTCAATACATTTTATTACTTCTTAAAATTCAAACTGATTTTGTCATCAAAAAGCAAAAATCGAGTAAACCCCAATTTTTGTTCTAGAAATCAAAGAGCATCGTACGAATTCAAGATAGAAGTCACCCCAATCCAATAAAAATATATATATATATCAAAGGAATGAGGATGTCGTACAAGACGAAGCTGGCTTCGTATATAATATGAGAAAAGTATGAAAAAAATCTAATGTGTTTGGTCAGTGTGGTAAGTGTATAGACCTTGTTTGTTTCAGATGAAACATGTTTGCTCTTGTTTGTTTTAGATGAAGTATATCATGCGCCGTTCAAAACGTTGGTTAAGTGGTCACGTGGCATGCACGTGACAAAAAACCACATAAAATATATTCAATACCCATGTAATAGGAAGATGCCCACAACATACAAACCCGCTTCGGTAGTTTTCTTCGATATCCAGGTGGCGCGCCCAGCTTGGTGATCTAGATACACCATAATGAGCGACTCCACATCGGATGGAGACAACTCCTCCAAGGAAGGAAGATGGTTACGCGGCTCCTTAGAAACCATACACCACGAAACGCCCCTTGGAAGAAAAAATAGGAACTCTTCCAATTCGAGTTCCTTGTTCTAAAGCCCGTAATTAAGGGCCACTCTGAACGGCAAACCTGTTTTTTACTATCGGGGAAGCGACTGACAAAACTGTAAACGTTGAAGCGATTCGAATCTATCCTAAAGAAATGGCGAAAAAGTACTAAACAGTATACCCAACCCTTTTTATCAAACAAAATATGAAATCCTACACATGTACGAATGGAGTTGGGAGAATACTGGGTAGGGGAGACATCGTAATAGCGGCATGCTTCTTCCATGTCTGGACATATAGGAAACATCAACCCCCCATCGATTTGCAGGTGATAAATGGTTTCTTCGTCGGACCTAGAAGGCAAATGGGGTCAGGATTTTCTGGATATGACTCATCCAGAATATGAAAGTGGAGAGAGTAAGTGTCACCCAAACACGCTTCCTCTATCGCTTTATTAAAAATGGAGCGAGAGATTATGTTGGCCTTTAGATCTGTAAAACTAGGAGAGATAAAACATTTGTCTCACCTCGTGCCGCGTCGCTTCCAGCCATTACAGTGGTTAAGCGTTGGCGTCTGGGTTAGAGGCTTGGCTCAAAGGTGGAGCAGCGAGCCTCAATCTTGGGCGCGCTTTAATTCGTATCGCTCCTACAGAAAATCAAATGGGGGAAACGCTTACATCGTGCTCTATCGAACAGAACACACTTAAATAAGGAAATTTTGAAACGCTATCAAACCCTGAATGAGCGTCGCTCATCCTGGGCTCTGAGGCAGATGATGGGTTATGTCCTATGGGCATTAGCACTTCTTGGTTAGGCCCAAGGGTTAAGCCTACCTAGAAGCAAACTAGTTAAGGGTGACACCTTTGAGAATGGGCTAGAAGTGCCACTTTAGTGAGATGGCAGAGTATCCACTCCAAGACAAGCTCCCCGTTGCTATCAGTTCGCCTGAATACGAACCACTCCTATTAAATTATCATGTGAAGAACACATGATTACCTTTTATTTTAATAATGAATTAAGAATTGACCATGTTGCCCTCAACACTAATCTCTTCCCTGTTGCCAGTTTGACGATCTCGTCGGTGAAAGGGAGGAACTTTAGCAGTCGGTGAAAGGGAAGAACTTTAGCAGAAGCTCTCTTAATACTTTAGTCCAGAACCTTCATTAACCGAGCACCATGTTGTCTATCTGTGGGAAGAAGCAAGAGGGAGGATTATAAGAGCAATTTTTTTAGGGTTAATTACTTAATTGGTTACACATGTTTGACCATTATTCAGAATGGTTACACATGTTTCAAAATGTGACTAATTGGTTTTACTATGTGATTAATTGATTTTTCTACTGTTCATCGTTAGAAATCACCGTTAACTCAACCATGTGCCTAGCACGTGACCCTAAACCCATATGAAGTTACGAAAATGCCCTTGACTCCTTTATTATAAGTGAATACAATTTTGAACTCAATCTATGAATCGTCAAGATGAAGAAATCAGTGGTTAAAGATGAAGGAGTCTGGAGGTTCCATGGTTGAAGATGAAGAAGGAAACAAGTGAGTTCATCCCGCAAGCGCCTAGAGGAGTGTGGAGGTTCCATGGTTACTCCAATTTTGAGGTAATGCAAGCATTTTGAGTATTTCGTCCCAATTTTTCATTCGATTGTGAAAAAACACCTAATTTTAATAATAACCCTACTTGGAGTGGAAGCAGGAATAAGAGAGATCTCAAAATTGAAAAGCAGACCGAGGAGGAAATGGAAGAGAGGCGCTGAATCAAGGATTTCGATGACAAGAAGATGTATTCTATATTAAACAAGTAGTTGTTTGAATTTGTTGCTGCATCATTTGTTGAAATTGAAGCAAAAAGATGTATTATGTACTGATGTTCTTCAGAACCAGGTTTCATGGGTGCTCCCATCTTTTGATCAATGTATTAAATAAGTAGTTGTATTTGAATTTATTCTTGAATATTTTGTTGAAATGGGTTTTAGCTCTGTACTGATGTTCTTCAACACCTGGGTTTCAGTTCTTCAAATCCTAGGTTTCATTGAATAGTTTCTAAATTAAAGAGTTCATTCTACCTTCAAATTTGATTAAATGGTTACATATGTTTCCTTGTAATATGATTAAATGGTTATGTATATTTTCTTAAAATGTGATTAATATGTTGAAATTGAGTATTATTACTCAGGTTAGACTTGTATCCCTTTCGTGGTAGTCTTTCTTTGGAGAAATACAAACTGATCGATTATGTCTTTGTTAATTGTAGATCTGCTCTTAGATTTTTGCAGAAATTCGAATGCAAGAGGTGTTGCAGCTGCTGCAAATCAGAGCATTTGGAAGTTGTATGCTGCATTAATCGTTGCGTGTTCTTTACTTTTGATCAATGTACTGATGAAATAGTTGTAAATTGAAGCAAGACGATGCATTTTGTACTGATGTTCTTCAGGACATGGGTTTCAGTTGTTCAGATCCTGAGTTTCATTGAATAGTAACTTAATTAAAGTGTTCATTTTAAATTGAAATTTGATTAAATGGTTACATATGTATGCATAGAATGTGATTAACTGGTTATATACGTTTCCTTGTAATTTGATTAAATATTTATGTATGAACAAACCCATTTCATTTCAAGGGTCCCAGAAACATCCATTTACAACAAAACATCTAGAGCAACAAGGTTCACATAAACATGCATTTACAACAAAACATCCAGATCAATAAGGTTCACAGAAACATCCATTTACAACAGAAATTAAGATGCTAACTACAACGGAAATTTAACCACTTGTTTTCTTTACAATTAAGATGCTAGATAGAGAACATGTGACCTGTTTTGTTTGCCTAATGCTTATCCTAGTATTTACTTAGAGCTGCTTTATGTAAGATATTTACAGTATATGGATAATGGTTGAATAAATGATTCAAATATGAAGGAAAAGCAAACCAAAAAAATGATGCCAAATGATTGTAGAATAAATCAAACATCACCATGCAAAATAGACTGCAACAACCCAAAGAAATTAAAAGTAAATTTAAAACTAAGATGCCAATAAAGTGTCAACAACCCAAAATAGAGACATTCTCAAGGAAGGAAAAGATTGAAGTGCAATGGCCTTACTAAGATGCCAAGTTCAAATCCTATTTTATTCATTATAATTCTTAAAGATGCAAAAGAAACATACTTTAGCAGGTTAATTTGGGGTTTCCCCAATCTGTATTTCTATAATCATCAACACAAAAGAAATTATTTATGTCAATTTATTGTATTTATACTTATTTTGAGAAAACATGGGCATTTTGAATCTTTGAGAATTGGTATTCAAGAACATCAGGTCAAATAGATGTGAATTAAGAATGAACACCGACTAACACACAATCAAGAAGATGTACACCGACTAACACACAATCAAACACTAGAAAATCATAAATAGAATAGTAAAACTAAGAATGAACAAATACCCATTTATTGTTTTTTTTTTCTTTTTTTTTTATTAGAACGAATACCCACATGAATTCTATGTGAAAGAGTTGAGCATTACAGACATGCAAAGCGGAAAATCCAAAAAAGAAAAACCCGTAAATATAGTGGAGAAGATAAAGCATAAAAAAAGATGTTCACAAGCACAAGAACTCACAGTGGAGCCTTCGCACGAAGGTGGAACACTTGATTTGAAGAAAATAAGTAACAGACATAGAGTATACTTGAGCCTTCGTACGGAGGTGGAGCACTTGAGGAGATGAGAAGCAACTGGAAAGTGTCACAGCCAAAAACCGCAATGAACCACTCTTCTGACAGAAATGGGAGGAAATAGGGGAGAGACTCATCAAAGGTGATAGAAGGGAATAATGGTGTTTTCAAATGTAGTAAATTAGTGAAACAGGGGTCACGTGTTACGCGCATGCGATATTGACGGAAAATTTGACAGTTCACTAACAAATTAACCAATTAGTCACATTGTAAAAAACATGTGTACCATTAAGTCACACAGTACAATCAATTAATCAAATTTTGAAACATGTCTAACCATTCTGCACAATGGCCAAACATGTATAACCATTTAAGAAATTAACCCATTTTTTTATTTCATTTAATAAATTATTGACATGAAATACATACGATTCACTAATGATGGTTAGTTATTTGACTTAAAAATTGTTATTTTTAAACAGAAATAAATAATTAATACAAATTTGAAAAACAAAAGTAATACATACCAACGTAAGTGACCAAATAAATAATTACCATCAAATCAAACACTTTAGTTGAAGTTCTAAAAGTTCACTACGGGAGAAGTAGTAATTACTAGCTAAAAAAATATTTTAAAAAAAATGTTTTTCACACAAAAGTTTGAAGCTTCAGGAGCTTGAAGCTCCGTCGGCCACCTCATTGAGGGTTGATGGATAAAAATCTTGAAGCTTGAAGCTTATTCTTCGGGCCACCTCCGTCGTCTTCGTTTGTCCTTCGTCTTCTTCTTCATCCGTCTTCTTCTTCGTTCTTCGTCCTTCTTCTTCGTTCATGTTCTTCTTCGTCAGTCGTTGTCTTCGTTCGTCGTCCGTCTTCTTCTTCTTCATTCTTCTTCTTCCTTTCAGTCGTCTTCGTTTGTCGTCTTCGTTCTTCGTTCGTCGTCCTCTTCTTCTTCTCTGAAGGTGATGCAGCTCCCGTTCCCGAGAAAGTGAAAGGTGCGTCGGGAAGATGGTGAGAGATTTGAGAGGGAAAGTTGAAAATTTTTAGAGTGCAAATTTTAAAAAGGGAAGAGAGTGAAGGTGAAAAAGATTTTTTTTCACGGCGGGAAAAAAAGAGTCATTAAAAAGAATTTAATTTTCTTTTAATTCGCGTCTCTAACATTTGAGCCGTCAAATTTTTTTTTTTAAATACAATGGTGACCCATACAAGATTGAGCCGTGAATAATCAGATAAATAAATTATTCACGGTCGAAAAAAAGAGTCGTGAAAAAGAATTTAATTTTCTTTTCATATGCGGCTCTTACATTTGAGCCGTGATTTTTTGTTTTTTAAAATAAAATGGTGGTCCATCCAAGATTGAGTCGTGAATAATCATATAAATAAATTATTCACGGCTCAATAGTATTTGAGTCGTCATATTCAACCGTTATCTCACCCTTCTCCCGCCGTTGTTATTAAATAATAATTGTTCAAAAAAGAATTAAATAATCAAAATTACCAATACAATTTTGTTATATGTGTAGTGTTGTGATACTTAAACATGACACAAAAATTATATATTGTCATCATATTGATACTATCGTTCTTTCGTATGATTATGTCGTGTTGTATTAACAAAATAATTAGCACTACTACTTCAACCAATTCGTTGAATCAGTTTTTGAAAATTCTAATACACACTGCGTGTCAAATCTCAATTTATAAATAAAATATATAATATATCAAGATACAAGATGAATAGAGAATAAAAGAAGACACGTGATTTTTGTGGTTCATTACAAATCTCATTAAATATTTAAATGTTCTCATCCAAAAAGATTACGAGAAAACTACCATCATTATAGGGTTGATCGAAGAAGGAGGCCTTGGGTTTCCTAAATACCAAGATAAAGGACAAACTCAATGGTTACCGCCCGAAGATACTAAACCAAGCGGGCAAAGAGGTCATCATTAAAGCTATCATTACCGCTATACCGACTTACGTAATGAGTGTGTTCCGGTTAACAACAACATGGTGCTCGGAGCTCAACGCTCTCATTGCGGACTTTTGGTGGGGACAATCCGTTGAAGGAAAGAAGACACATTGGAAGAAATGGGAGGTCCTAACGAGGGCAAAGGAGGCGGGGGGACTAGGCTTCCGAGAGTTGCAAGCATTTAACACGGCTCTACTCACGAAGATGGCTCACCGGGTTATGACCGAGCCAAATAACTTATGCACGCAGATCCTAAAGGGACTATACTTCCCAAGATGTAGTTTCTGTTAGTAATATTTAGGAGAATTAAATAATATTTTTCGAAATTAAAATTACATGAAATTATTGAATGACATGCAAATTGACGAAATGACAAAATTGCTCAAAAAATTGGATTTTGCAGAAAAATTACTGAGTCCCGTATCAAAACGGTATCCTTAAGGCAATTTCGCCCACTCACCGTAAATGGTTAGTGTAAGAGGAAAATTAGGACGATTACCTCCCAGGATAAAACAGTGTCGTCAAGGCGAAACAAACACAGTGTTTCACTTAACCGAACTGAACAATACCTGAACTCGAACTTCGACGGAAATTCGAACACAACTGGAAACTCGGATCTGACTTAACTCTTGAACAATATATCTGTTGGTAATTTTCGGGAGTGTATTAGATTGTTTTTAATTGAGAAGAACCAGCCCTATTTACAGGGTTTATGGTACTCCTTGAAATCAAAAATACCAACAACTATATTACAATAGGAAACACTCCATTAGAAAATATATTATTAGGAAATATATCATTAGGAAATTTATTATTATGAAACATATTATTAGGAAATATATTAATAATATTCTCTTGATATAAAAAAGATTGTAACAATATTCCACGTATATTTTGCAATATTGTGAAGAATATTAAGAAAATATTTCCTGATATATTATATCAACAGTAATATTTCCTAATATATTATACCAACAATCATATTTCCTAATATATTACTTCCTTCCTCATTTACCATTCATAAGAAAATCGTGTCGGTTTAATCCTAAATCGGCTGAGGTTGAATCAGACCGGTCCAAGGGCTGGGCCACAACCAACAATCCCCCACATGAATGGTAAAATGAGAGAATTCCTAGACTCTCTAGACTCGGAATAGGAGTTCAACGGTCGACACCTGCATAGGATAGGTAGGTGTTACCCTTTGAACCTTCCCTCGTGAAATTACATCGACTTTACTGGCTAGTTAGTAGACGCGATGTCCTTGAACTGTCTGTCGTTGGTGTAAATGATAATATAACTCACGCAGGTATCTTCCTAGTATTTTTCAGTTCACACTTCATGCCCGTTCTAGCCATGGGCATTGCCTGGTTCTGCAAGCGTTTCTATGAATTGTGGCCTCAACAATTCCTTTCGAAGCGTCCCCTCTTCTCACTTGCATAGGTGATTCATCATCTCAAGTGTTACTTCAACACTCTATATTTCTGAATCATTAAAAGCACTTGCTTAACGTCATCCACTGTCGTCACTGTTTCTCATCATAAGAATGGACTCGGGGTTAAAATCCCCAACAGTGATCTAACCTCACTCTTGTGATTAGGTTGTCCCTTTGAACCCAAATCTTGGGATCTCCAATCAACTAGGTTGGGTTTTCCTTTTCAAAAGTGTTTACTGCACGGGCTTTAGTCCCATTTCTCTCGATGATTGGCCAACTTTCTCTTTATTTAACCATTTGGTTAACAAATCCGCTATATTATCCTTCGATTTGACATAATCAATTGTGATAATTCCTGTCGAGAGCAATTGTCTAATGGAATTATGTCTATGACGAATATGTCTAGACTTACCATTATACATATGACTTTGTGCCCTGCCAATTGCAGATTGATTATCGCAATATATGCTTATTGCAGACACTGGTCTTGGCCACCTAGGAATATCTTCAAGAAAATGGCGTAGCCATTCAGCTTCTTCAACACATTTATCAAGTGCTATAAACTCAGATTCCATGGTGGATCTGGCTATAACTGTTTGCTTAGAGGATTTCCACGATATGGCTGCACCCACTAGGCTAAACACGAATCCACTTGTGGAGTTCGAGTCTCTTGATGCTGATATCCAATTAGCATCAGTATATCCTTCTATAACCGTTGGATATCTTGTATAATGCAGCCCATAACTACGAGTATATCTCAAGTACCTAAGTAATCTTCTGATTCCATCCCAATGATCAGTACTTGGATTACTCGTATATCTACTCAACACGCCAACAACGTGTGATATATCAGGTCTAGTACACGTCATAAAGTACATGACACTACCAATAACCCTAGCGTACTCAACTTGTAGGACGCTTTCTCCTGTATTTCTTGAGAAATATTTATTTGGATCTATTTGAGTGCAGACCTCCTTTTTGTCATCCTTGTTGAATTTCTCTAATATCTTATCGATATAATGAGATTGACTTAGAGCAATTCCTTCTGATCTCCGATTAATTTTAATTCCAAGAATTATATCAACAAGGCCCATGTCTTTCATGTCAAATCTCGAATTGAACATATCCTTCGTGGATTGAATCATCTTATCGTTACTTTCAACGATAAGCATGTCATCAACATAAAGACACAAAATGACATAACCTTCATTTGTATCTTTCATGTAGATGCATTTGTCACATTCATTTATTTTAAATCCTTTTTCCAGGATTACATTGTCAAATTTCTGATGCCACTATTTTGGTGCTTGTTTCAGACCGTTCATTGATTTAACAAGTTTACAGACTTTCTTGTTGGATCGTGAAATCCTGGATGCTGATCTGGCAGTGGATTAAATGCCAGATAAGAACGGAAAGACGCTTCGGCTCCAACTTCGGCGAACCTGCAGGTAGGGGAGTGCAACAGAGGGGGTGTCTCTAAGTCCCTCTCCGATGCTTAAATGAGTATATGTGTGTATCAAACTCAAAACGTAAGGAACGTATGTAAATCAAGGGTATTTATAGGGTAGGAGAGATCAAACCGTATAAGGCAGCTGAATATCTTAGTGTATATTGTGTTGCTGAAGATTCGGATCGTGGGATATGGCAGTTACTGCGAAATATTGCAGTTACCAAATCTAATCTTTAGTGAATATGTGACCGAGATACGCGGGATATCGTGGCCACTTCCTTATTAACAGTTTAGTGGGACCAGAGGAGAGAGGCAAAGCTCTCTTCGGGGCGAGCACTCCCATGGCGAGCAGTGACAGGTCGCGGCCTAGTGAAGAATGGCGAGCACTCAGGGAGCCTTTGGTGTCCTCAGAGACTTTGGGCTCGGCTCTGGGCCATTATATGGAGGGCCAAGTTTAACTCGTACTTAGGCCGATCTAGTTCGAATATCATGGGTTTACCCCCTCTATGGTTATTGGGCCTTCGAGGCCTTTTCCTTATTGGGCTGTCACTATCGATACCCAATATTTGCCCCCTAAGCTTGATTGAAGTTTCTTCAGTCGAGCTTGATTTATTGGTAAGGTTTTAGATAGTGACGTCTTAAATTCGGTTTTCTTCGTCACTTGTAATGGTTCATGACCTTCGAGGCATTTCGAGCTCGTTTGGCGAGCAGTTTCATCACTGTTCAAAGCTCAAAGAATATCCTTCCTTTTATTCCCCTTTGGCGATCACTCGAGGTAACCTAGGCTTATGAAAGTCTATTTTTCTTGGTTAGGCGATCACTACCTACCAAAGGTATTTATGATAAAGCCTATCAGTGCGCTGGCGACCACTTTGTCTACTTAGTGGACTTTAGCATTTAATAACTGCACAGTTGTCAAGAGATCGAACGGTGGCTTGAGGCACGCCTATCCTTTACTTTTCCGTAAACCAAGGGTAGTCTGACAGCTGCCTGTACCAGCCAACCGTTTGTCTCCCCGAGGTATCTCCTGGAATTCTGACATTGCTTCGGTTTTTTCCAAAAAGGTGCAATTATTCTCCTGCGTCGCTTCGATTCGCCCGTGGCGGTTACTTCTTTTTGGGCCTATATAAGAGACATCGGTTTCTCTGTTTTGTTTTTTACGCTCCTTTACTCCTTCAGATTTCCAGAGCTTTTTGTGCTAATCCTTTTTCTTTCTCCTTCAATCTTCTTCAACCCCTTTTCCCAACTGTTTCCATGGCTACCCGAGGTCAGAGAGTTAAGCACACATCCACCAAGGGGCCTAAGAATTCCATTGCCCCCAAGAATACCAACGGCCCCTGACCATTAGGGATGGCGCCGTGCCCCCCTCAGCGGGGGAACAACCTGACGTGGGGAGATCCGCAGCCACCCCAGTGGTGGTGGATGGGCCTGAGCTTCAAACACCCATATTTTTTCCGAAAGGTAAACTTCCGTTCTTTCAGTGCTCTGTTTTGGTAATATTTCCTATTGTTCCTTGTTTTTTATGTTTGTCATTGCCATATCTGAACTTATTTGAGTAGATGTCAAGCCTAATGAGTTGAAGCCGGCTTACTTTAAGACAATGGTGGCGCTTGGTGGCCTCAGTGTGGAGGATGCTCCTAGATATCCTGGCTTAGGTCTGCACTATCCTCACGACTGAGAGGTTTACATCTATGCGGCCCAGATTGATGCTGGGTTGCGTTTTCCTCTTTGTGAGGATTTGCAGACATTGTGCCAGTTCTATGGAATCCACCCCACGCAACTCGTTCCTAATACCCTTAGGATGTGGGTCGGTTTCAAGTTCCTGTGCATACGCCAGGAATGGGCGTATTCACTGGCCTTGTTCCGGTGTTTTTTCCGACTAGCAGCTAGGGCGAACCACCTCCATCACTTCCAACTACGCTGGCCGAAGTTTGCAGAGTGGGGAGGCTCTCAAGCATGGATTTGGAATGTCAATGTCCGTCTGGTCGATGATTTCCGGGCCACCAACTCCAACTATAAGAAGTTTTACTTCTTTTACAAAGGGGGTGTATCCTGGAAATTGTTTACCCCGGACAAGGATTTCCCTCCTTCCTTCGAAGAGCTACCAGGGATTGATCGGAACGCCATCGACGACCTCTTCCGGTTGTATCGATCGTCCCAATTCAAGTCCATCCGCTCAATGGCAGAGACTACTGAAAATATGCTTGAGATGGCGGGCATTCATCGGGCCACGTCAATCTTTGATGATTGGGTAATTTTCTAACCCTTTTCTTGTTTACTGTTTGTAGGCAAGGCTCGAAAACTTATAGGTCTCTTTGATGACCAGGAAAAGGCGGGGCTGTCCACTGACCATGCACTACTGAACTCTCCTCCTCCCCCCTCTAGGCGCTCGTCTAAGAGGAAGTCTGAGGAGGTGCTTCCCTCAGCCAATGTTGGCCATCGCCAACCGGGTATGTTACCTCGCCATTTGCAGATTTGACATTTTCATACTTCGCATTTTTTGGGTTCTGATATCTTGCCTTGTTGTTTTGCAGAAAAGTCCTCGGCTGACGCGGCCCGGGACCCTCCTCCTCCTCCCTCCAAGAAGGTCAGGAGTGAGGAGCACCCGGAAGTCGACCAGCATCCTCCTCCTCCTCCTCCTAAGGGCCCTTCTGCCAGCAAGGGGAAGGGTCTGGACGTGGCGCCTCCTTCTCCATCTCCCCAGGGCCCTTCTGCCACCAAGGAGAAGGCTTTAGCCTTGGCACCTCCCGCTCCTACTGTGCCCACGGTTCCTCCTAAGGAGTCTGGGACCCAGAAGAAGGGGCCCGACGCTTCCAACTCTTCAAGGGCTCCTGCGGAGGAGTACTGCTCCATGGTGAGCTTGTTCCAGCCATTTAAGGCTGCGAACTCTTGGGGGCCTTGGGTCCCTTGCGGGGACCTTACGAAGAAAGGGTACCCTGCTCAGAAAAGCCTCCGGGGTAGCCCGGACATGTGCATGTGGCTTCTTGATGGGATAATTCCCCCCAAGGACCGCTAGATTGTTCCCACGGAGCTACCTCAGATCGAGGGGTTCCTGCGGACCCACTTCGAACGAGTCGCCCTGGTATGATCTCGCCTCCTTTCCGTTCTTTTTTCCTTGTCGTTCCCTTTTTGTTTGATGTCCTAACAATTTGCCTTATGTTTTTGTTGTCAGCTCGTTCGGGAAGAGGTGATTCTTGGCCGCGTCTTCGGCGAGCTCGCCGACAAGCATTCTGACCTGCTTGTAGAGCTGGAGCAGTACCGAAGTACGGGGGTCACCCCCGGGAAATTGGAGGCCATCAAGAAGACCGCTGATGTGGCGATCGCCTTGGTGGACAGTGCCCGGGAGGAGTACTTCAGGAAGGAGCAGCGTCTCCTTGCTGATGTCAAGCTGAGGGAGGCTGATGCTGCAGCCTTCCTTCAAGAAGCTGAGGCCCTTCATCGGTGCCTAGATGAAGGAGAAGCGGTCCGAGCTCGCTTAGAGGCCGAGTTGAAGGAGGCTCGTGCTCAAATTTCAGAGTTGGACGCTCTTCGGGTCGCCGCAGAGACTCAGAAGGAAGCTGCTGAGGCCCAGAGGGGCATTGCTGAAGCCAGGGGGATCGCCCTGGATAAGGAGAAGAACCAGCTGTCTAATCAGCTAAAGGCAGTCCGTTCGCCCCAAACCGTGGTCGAGGAGTTCAAGGCCTTTGAGGACCAGGCTATGAAGGTGATGAAGTCGGCGATTGCCGATTTTCTCCAAGTCCTGGTGGATGATGTCCAGGCGGTCGACCCCAACTTTCCCATTAGGGAAGTTGAATCTTTAAAGTTTTTTTTGCGGAGTCGCCTTCCTCGTCCCGTTGTTGCTGCTGAAGAGACTGCCCCTGAAGGCGAGCCAAGTACTCCTGCCCCCGAAGGCGAGCAAGGCACCCTTGCCCCCGAGGACCCAAAAGCTTGAAGCCTCCAGCTCCTTGGCGGACATATTTTCTTTGTCTTTTTAGATAGCTTTTTTTCCTTTGTAATTTTTGTTTACTTCGTAATTATTTATTTGATTTAAGACTTGGTTTATATTGAATGCATTTATATTCATGAGCCTTTACTTGACTTTGAATGTGTTTGGCTATTCATCCCATATCTTAATCATAATTACTCTCGACTTTTCTTGCTTTATAATGGCTTCGACTCTTAAAGTCTTAAACCGAGCATAAGTCTATGCGAACTTTCTAAGGACAATACTCTGGCACTTAAAAGCATAAACTTCTAAGTCCAAAGAGATATTACCTTCTTTGAAGTTTAAACCTTTGAGGTGTTTGCATAATAATAGGGAATTTGTTAACTTATAACTTCATCATCCATAGTGATCGCCTAAAATTCCTTATCCGCTGTTTAATGGGTTGATAGCAGATCTCTTTGTCTGGCTTTGGCGTCTGCTTTCCCGTTTTTGCCTAATTCTATTGTTAGGACTTTTTGGCTTGACTTTGGCGTCAGAGTTTTCATTTTGCCTAACTTTATTGTTAGGTATTTTGGCCTGACTTTGGCGTAGGGCTTTATGGCCTAACTTTGTTGTTAGGGCTTTTGGCCTATCTTTGGCGATATGGCTTTTAGCCTATCTTTGGTGATAGGGCTTTTGGCCTAACTTTGTTGCTAGGGCTTTTGGCCTAGCCTTGTTGCTAGGGCTTTTGACCTATCTTTGGCGATAGAGCTTTTAGCCTAACTTTGTTGTTAGGGCTTTTGGACTAACTTTGTTGTTAGGGCTTTTTGGCCTAGCCTTGTTGCTAGGGCTTTTGGCCTATCTTTGGCGATAGGGCTTTTGGCCTATCTTTGTTGTTAGGGCTTTTTGGCCTATCTTTGTCGATAGGGCTTTTTCTTCATCTTGCTTTGAGTGGACATGCTTTATGAAGGAATGGCTTTCTTTTATTAGCATAACAGTTTGATTACAAGCTATGTATGAAATCTCCTTAAATGCTCAGAATTGAATGGACGGGGTAACCTTTCGCCTTCGGCGGTTTCCAAATAGTAGGATCCTGGTGCGGCGATCTCTACTACCTTGTACGGTCCTTCCCATTTGGCTGAAAGTTTATTTTTACTGTCCAGCCTTGTGAATTCATTCCTTCTCATAACCATCTCCCCCACGAAAAATTGGTGAGCGCTGACTTTTCTGTTGAAATATCGAGCGGTCGCCAAGCGCATCTTTGCTTGTGTCTTTTCCGAAAGCCATCTCTTTTCCTCTGCTAAGTTGAGGTCAGTTCTGCACTCGATCTCGTTTGCCTCCGCATTAAAGTGTAGGATTCTGTGGGTAGGCACTGCTATTTCGGCGGGTGCTACTGCTTCTGATCCATACACTAAACTGAAAGACGTTTCTCCTGTGGCCGCCTTAGGCGTTGTTCCGATGTTCCATAATACGTTTTCCAGTTCTTTTGCCCAATTCCCTTTGAATGCTCGAACCCTTTTCTTGAGTCCTGCTAAGACAACCTTGTTGGTTGCTTCAGCTTGCCCATTCGTTTGAGGATGATGCACTGAACTGAAACGATGGTCGACATGATATTCTTCACAGAGCCATTTGAGCTCATTTCCAATGAATTTCAGACCATTATCACTAATGAGTATTTTGGGAATGCCAAACATGGAGAATATGTTGATCTTTAGGAACTTGATGACCTGGAATTCCGTTGTCGAAGCTAGAGCTTTCGCCTCTATCCACTTAGTGAAGTAGTCGATCGCCACTATAATGTGAGTACGTTGACCAGTGCTAATAGGGAAAGAACCCAATATATCGATTCCCCATTGAGCGAAAGGCCAGGCACTCGCCATTGGGGATAATAGTGTTGACGGTCGACCCGATCGTGGTGCAAACTGTTGGCAAGTCTCACACTTCTACGTTAATTCGGCTGCATCTTTTCACAAGGTTGGCAGTAATATCCTAATCTGAAGATTGTCCTGGTCAGCGATCGAGCACCTTCATGACATGCTGCCACCCCTTCGTGAGCTTCTCGAAGAACCTTTTCTGTTTCAGGATGAGCAACACACCTCAAGTAAGGAGTCGAGTAGCCTCTTCTGTAGAGTTCCCCATCGATAATTAGATAACTGGCTGCGAGTCTTCTAATCCTCGTGGATTCGCCTTCGTCATCTGGGAGGATCCCTTCTTTTAAATAATTCTGGAACGAAGTCATCCATGTGACCTATCCTTGAATGTTGAAGACCTCTGCTCTGCTTTCAAGGACTGTTCCAGAAATTGCACATCCTGGATTGTTGTCCCTCTGAATGCCAGTTTACTCAAGGAGTCTGCCATCTGGTTTTCTTGGCGAGGAATAGACTCAATCGCGAAATTTGGGATTTCCGCGACCAGCTTCCTGGCGATGCTGAGATATTTCTTCATCTTTTCTCCTCTTGCCTCGTAGGTGCCATTAACCTGATTGACAATAATCTCTGAGTCACTCTTTACCTTAAGCGCAGTTATACCCATTCCTTTTGCCAGTCTGAGTCCAGTGATAAGAGCCTCATATTCTGCTTCATTACTGGCCGTCGGGAATGTCAAGGCGATCGCGTACTTCAAAGGCTCGCCCTCAGGAGGAATAATAATTAAACCTTCCCCTGAGCATTCTTTCGATGAAGACCCGTCCGTATAGAGCTCCCAGATTTGATTGTTGTCTGCTGACTGACTTGGCCTGTTTTCTGCTTCCGTTTGACCGTTACTCGTGCTTTCCACTATGAAATCACCTAGTGCTTAACCTTTGATGGCCGTTTTTTGCGCAAATTTGATCTTGAACTCGCTGAGCTCGATCGCCAACTTGACCATTCTTCCTGAAGAATCTGGTTTCATCATGAAGTTTTTGAGAGGTTGATTGGTGAGGACCGTGATGTCGTGCGCATGAAAGTAAGGTCTCAGCTTCCGAGCAGCAATAACTAAGGCATAGAGATACTTCTCAATTCCGAACATTTTGCTAATGAAATACACTGGGCTCTGAACATTATTTTCCTCCCTTATTAAGACAGCACTGGCTGCCACTTCGCTAATGCCTAAATAAAGGAAGAGCTGCTCGCCTGGAACGGGCTTTGCCAGAGCTGGGAGTGTTTAGATATGCCTCTTCAAGGATTGGAATGCTTCCTCGCAGTCTGGCGTCGACTCGAACTTGCGGTTGGCCCTCAGAGTTTTGAAAAATGGGAGGGACCTGTCGCTTGCCTTGGAGAGGAAGCGGTTGAGAGCAGCTAGGCGTCCATTCAGGCATTGGACTTCCTTGTGGCAGGTTGGCGACTTCATTTCTTCTATGGCCTTTAGCTTTTCTGGGTTTGCTTCGATTCCCCTTTCGCTGACCATGAAACCCATAAATTTGCTGAACTTGACTCCAAAGGCGCACTTGGCAGGGTTCAGGCGAACACTATGTATCCTCATGCATTCAAAAGCTTCGCGGAGGTCCGCTGTGTGAGGATTGCCCTTGATGGTTTTGACGAGCATAACATCCACATAAGCCTCCATGTTTCTTCTCAGCATGTCCTGGAACAGGCGGTTCACCATCCGCTGATAAGTTGCCTCGGCATTGATGAGACCAAAGGGCATCACCTTGTAGCATAGAATGTCCCCATCGGCATAGAAAGCGGTGTGAGCCTCATCGTCTGGATGCATTCTGATCTGGTTGTAGCCTGAATAGGTGTCCATGAAGCTCAGCATCTCATGACCCGAGGTAGCATCGACCAGCTGATCAATTCTCGGAAGGGGATATGAATCCTTGGGGCAAGCCTTGTTCAAGTCGCGGAAATCGACGCACATCCTCCACTTGCCGTTTGATTTCTTGACCAAAACTGGGTTGGCGACCCAACTTTGGAATCTCACTTCTCTGACGAAGTCAGTCTCAATCAACCTGCCAACTTCCTGCCTGATCGCCAAACGTTTGTCCGTCCCGAACGATCTTCTCTTTTGGCCGATCGGCTTGATGGAGGGGTCTAGACTGAGCTCGTGGGAGATGATATCTGTGCTGATTCCAGGCATATCACTTGGTTGCCAGGCGAAGAGCTCCTTAAATTCCTTGAGGAGGGCGGTCATGGCCTCCTTCTGATCCTCTTTTAAGGTGGTCCCAATGCGCACCTTCTTGTTTGGACCATCGATCTCGACCTCCTCCAACTCCTCCATAGGTGCTGGCCGAGCCAAGTCCTCACGGGGGTCGGCCTCTGTTTCAATGGCGAGCTCCTCCTTTTGGTTCTTCCTGCACAAACAGTTTACATAGCATTGCCGCGAGGAAGGCTGGTCGCCGAGCACTTCTCCGATCCCGTTGGGAGTGGGGAACTTCATCTTCTGGTGGACCGTGGAGGCCAAAATCTTGTTTGGATTGATCGTGGTCCTCCCTATGATGGCGTTGCAGGATGTAGGTGAATCGACCACCAGAAAAGTGACCGATACCTTGATGCTTTTCCATCCCTCGCCAAAAATAACTGGCATGGTTATAGCCTCCAGCGGATAAGTTGTCCTTCCCGCAAATCCAATCAGTGTAAAGTCGACCCTCTTCAGGTCACGCTTGGACTTGCCCATCTTCTCGAAAGCGTCCAGAAAAAGGATGTCTGTCGAGCTGCCTCCGTCGACCAGAATCCTTGCAACGTCACAGCCGTCAATATCTGCTGTGATAACCAAAGCATCGTTGTGGGGGGTGGTTACATGTGCCAAATCATCTTCAGAGAATGAGATGACAATGTTCTCTTCAGGTCGGGGCCGCTTTCCCAACTGAACTGCTGTGGAGATCTAAGTGGCGTAGACCTCCCTTGCGCTCGACCTCTCGCTGCCTACACCGAATCCTCCTGCAATTAGATTTACCCTCCTCTTGCTTCCAGTCGGATCAGTTTGTTCAACAGGGGCTGGCGAACGATGTCTCTTAGGGGGCGTTCGACTTCGGTCTCGCCCTGCCACAAACTCTTTCAACATTCCCCCTTGGATCAGCTTCTCTATGTCCCTCTTCAGAATGCGGCACTCGTCTGTCTTGTGGCCATTGCACTTGTGGTATCTGCAATAGCTCTCGACATCTTTCCCCATGGGCTGACCACCTCGACGAGGCATCGGTGGCCTCGCCAAGGACCTCCTCTCCATCTCGACTAGTACCGCTGAGATCTGCCTATTTAAAGGCGTAAAGTACTCAGGGACCTCTGGATGGCGAGGCGCTGGATTAGGCTCGACTCGGGGCCTGCTGTCTCTTCCCTTCTTCTCCTTCTTCACCTCCTTCTTACCATCGCGTCGGGGTTCGGTAATCACCCTTAGCGAGGTCGTCAGAAAGTCAGCCTCTGTGTTCGCCTTTTCAAGGTCTATGAAACCTTTTGCTCTAGACGCCAACTCCTCCAACGTTTCGATCTCTTTCACATGGTAGTTGTTTCGCAGCTTCCTCGAGGCCTTGTTGGCCACATCCAGACCCCTGTAAAATCCTCGAATGATTTCCCCATCCGAGATTCGGCGATCTATCTCCGTGACATTCTGATGGAAACGCCCATAAAAGTTGGACAACGACTCTCCAGGCTGTTGTTTGACTGAGTCCAGGGCGACCACGCTCTTCAGCAATTGGCTCTCGCCCATATACCTCTCCAGGAACTTGCTCCTTAACTCTGCCCAAGTTCTGATAGATCATGCAGTGAGGACGAAGAACCAGGACGAAGCCGAACCCGAAAGAGTGGATGGAAATAATAAAGCCAAGTGATTGGGATCATTTGACTTACCCAGGAGAGAGGCCTCGTGTTTGTTGACATGTACGGTGGGATCTCCTCCACCGCTGTACTCAGGTATGGCCCGAGCGACTACATCCTTTGGGATTTTGATGGCGACGAGCTCGTCGGAAAAAGGATGAGCAGACTGCTCCTTGAAGGGAGCTACGACTGTCAGTCGTCTTTCTTGGAGTCTTTTATTGAGGAGGTCATCCATCTGATCCATAGTGCAGTACATTGGCGAGGTTCCGGGTGGAGGAAGACCGGAAGGGTTGGCAGTGTATGCGGCTGCTGGCTCCTTGGTGTACGTCGGAGGTACGGACTGCTGTCCTGATGTCATCTCCTGATCCTCCTGAGGCGTGGTGGGGCCAGGATTCGCCGCTTCAGAGGGTAAGGGCCCTGTGGTAGCAGGGCGGTTGTTTCCTTTTGGAGCAGAGGGATTGTTTTCTTGAGGAGCAGAGGGTTGACGGCGAGCCTGCCCTAAGATGGCCTCCAGCAGGGAGATCAACTCCGGGGTTAAATTGATGTCTTCCCCGGCTATGTGGACTATCTGCGGTGCCGGGGCTCCGTTTTGATTAGCAGCGGGGGTCGGTCTAGAATTACCGACATGCTCTCGAGTTGTACGCGGAGGAACGGCATTGGCTCCTGCTCGGCTAGAAGGTTCTTGTTGAAGCGGTGAAGCGGCGGCGGAATCAGAGCTATCTGAGGATCGCTTCCTGGTCTGGTTCCGACGGTTGCTTTGGGATCGAGTTCTCATGGCTGAATTGCTCGTTTCCCACAGACGGCGCCAAATGTTGGATCGTGAAATCCTGTATGCTGATCTGGCAGTGGATTAAATGCCAGATAAGAATGGAAAGACGCTTCGGCTCCAACTTCGGTGAACCTGCAGGTAGGGGAGCGCAACAGAGGGGGTGTCTCTGGGTCCCTCTCCGATGCTTAAATGAGTATATGTGTGTATCAAACTCAAAACGTAAGGAAAGTATGTAAAGCAAGGGTATTTATAGGGTAGGAGAGATCAAACCGTATAAGGCAGCTGAATATCTTAGTGTATATTGTGTTGCTGAAGATTCGGATCGTGGGATTTGGCAGTTACTGCGAGATATTGCAGTTACTGCGAGATATTGCAGTTACCAAATCTAATCTTTAGTGAATATGTGACCGAGATACGCGGGATATCGTGGACACTTCCTTATTAACGGTTTAGTGGGACCAGAGGAGAGAGGCAAAGCTCTCTTCGGGGCGAGCACTCCCATGGCGAGCAGTGATAGGTCGCGGCCTAGTGAAGAATGGCGAGCACTCAGGGAGCCTTTGGCGTCCTCAGAGACTTTGGGCTCGGCTCTGGGCCATTTTATGGAGGGCCAAGTTTAACTCGTACTTAGGTCGATCTGGTTCGAATATCATGGGTTTAACCCTTCTATGGTTATTGGGCCTTCGAGGCCTTTTCCTTATTGGGCTGTCACTATCGATACCCAACATTGCTTTTCTTGCCTTGGCGCAACAAAACCCTCAGGTTGTTCCATGTAGATTTCTTTCTCTAAATCTCCATTTAAGAAAGCTGTTTTTACATTCATTTGATGTATTTCCAAATTTCGCAATGCCGCTATTGCGAGTATCATTCTTATGGAAGTTATTCTCGTGACCGGAGAATATGTGTCAAAATAATCAAGACCTTCTCTCTGCTTGTAACCCTTAATTACAAGTCTAGCCATATATTTATCAATTGATCCATCTATTTTTAATCCACTTGTAACCTAGTGGCTTGGATCCAGGAGGAAGATCCACTAGTTCCCACGTGTGATTTTGCAAGATGGACTCAATTTCACTATTGATTGCCTCTTTCCATAGAGGTCCTTCTAAAGAATTTACGGCTTCTTGAAATGTTTGAGGTTCCACTTCAAGCATATAGGTGAAAAACTTTGGACCAAAATATTTTTCTACCCGAACTCGTTTACTTTTCCTAGGTTCTACCTCAACATTTTCTAGGTCTAGACCATTATTTTCAATAGTCTCATAAGTTCGTTTCGTCGAACTTGCATTCCCCCTAGAATTAGCCGGAAATACTTCTTCAAAGAAATATGCGTTTCTTGATTCCATTATCGTATCTTTATGTATATCCAAAATCTTCGAATCATGCACAAGAAACCGATAAGCATTACTATTTTGAGCATATCCTATGAAGATGCAATCAATAGTTTTTAGTCCAATCCTAACCTTTTTAGGAGAAGGCACCATTACTTTAGCAAGACACCCCCACACTCGGAAGTGATTGAAAGAAGGTCTTCTACCTTTCCATAATTCGAAAGTGTTTTCTCTTCTTTCTTTTGGGGTACCTTATTTAAAAGCTAATTGCTACTTAAAATAGCTTCCCCCACATGTTCTGAGGTAACCCAGAACTTATCAACATTGAATTCACCATCTCTTTCAATGTTCGATTTTTCATTTCCGCCACCCCGTTTGATTGGGGTGAATAGGGAGCGGTGACCTCATGTATGATTCCGTGTTGAGCACACAACCAAATGGAGCATCATACTCACCACCTCTATCACTACGCAACATCTTGATTTTCTTGTTAAGTTGATTTTCAACTTCTTGTTTATAAAGCATGAACTTTTCTATAGCTTCATCTTTACTCTTCAACAAGTATACATAGCAATATTTAGTACTATCATCCACAAAAGTGATAAAGTACTTATTTTCGCCTCTCGTTTGGACAAACTTTAAATCACAAACGTCGCTATGTATTAAATCAAGAGGTTTTGTATTCATTTCAACTGAATGAAAGGATGACCTGGTTAATTTAGCCTCAACGCATATTTCACACTTATGTTTGAGATCAATTTGAAGTGTTGGGATGTGATTCATGTTAATTAACCTTCGCAAGGTATCATAATTAACATGTCCTAATCTACCATGCCAAAGATTAGGAGACTCAATCACGTAAGCGGAAGAAACAGTTTTATTCTTGTTTTTCTTAGGATTAATAGTCATTACATTGAGTCTGAACATCCCCCCACATTCATAACCCTTACCCACATACATCCCATTTTTTGTCTGACTCAAATACAAGATGGAAGCCATGCTTGTTGAGGAGAGATCCTGACACTAGGTTCCTGCGAATGTTGGGCACATACAGCACATTCTTCAATGTCATCTCTTTCCCGGAAGTCATCTTCAAAATGACGCTCCCTTTGCCCTTGACCTCGGATGAGGCGGAATTGCCCATGTACAAGCTCTCCCCAGAATCAACTTCTTCAAAATTGAAGAATATTTCTTTGTCCGAACAGACATGCTTGGTGGAACCTGTGTCAACCCACCACTCCCGGGGGTTGGAATCAGTCATGCTCACCTCAGACACCACTGCAGACAAGTTGATGTCGTCAACGTCTTCGGTGATTTTCTGGACCATGTTGGTCTCCTTTTTCTTAGGAAACCTGCAACCATTAGATTTATGGCCAGTTTTACCACAGTTATAACAGACTCCAATAAATCCTTGTGGTTTGGATCCTGACTTCTTCGAGACTCCCCCCCTTAGGGCCCAGAATGAATCCTTTTTGCTTCTTCTGCTTGCCTTTGGTAGCATGTTTGCTCTGCCCATGCTCCACCACATTTGCCTTGGCGAAGGCCATCGTGTTCATGGGGCCGATTGGAATTCCTCGTGCAGCATTCATGTACTGCTCTTGAACATTGATCCTTTCGAGCAGCTCGACCATGGTCATCTCCTTCCGCTTGTCCTTCAGGTAGCCCTTGAAGATATTCCACGCTGGGGGTAACTTCTCAATTATGACGACTACTTGAAACGACTCCGCGAGTTCCATTTTTTCGGCATGGATACTCTGGAGGAGGAGCTATAGATCTATCACCTGTTTCATACATGGTTTGTTATCTACCATCTTATAGTCAAACAAACGACTAACTAGGAATTTCTTTTTCCCGGCATCCTCTGACTCATATTTTGTTCCAAGGCATGCCACAATTCTCTAGCGGACTTTGTTTTACTATATACATCATACAATGAATCAAACAAACAGTTCATTACATAATGTCGGCATAAATAATCTGAGTGATTCCAAGCTTCTAGAGCTAAGAAGAACCTTTGATTATCATCATCCTCGCTTTGAGTTGGTGGTTCTTCAGTCAGGAATCGAGCCAAGCTCAGCGTGGTCAGATAGAACTTCATATTCTCCTGCCACCTCTTGAAGTTTGAGCCGTCAAATTTCTCGGGTTTCTCAGCATGCACAAGTCCAGTAGGACGAGGCATGGTTATCCCCTAGTCGGCGCAACGACGGGCGCGTTCGACGACGCCTTAGGGACATCAATATGATTCATTGCTCCAGCACTGATATCAAACTCATTGTTGATTGCAGCCATAATTCTAAAACAGAAAATGCTGAATTATTTTACCGAAAATTATTATTTCAGATTACAGAAATTAATGAACCGAGTCGGTTCGTTGTCTCCTGAAATTACTAAAACACAAGAAACTGCCTTAAGATTGTTAGTAATATTTAGGATAATTAAATAATAATTTTCGAAATTAAAATTACATGAAATTATTAAATGACATGCAAATTGACAAAATTGCCCAAAAAATTGGATTTTGCAGAAAAATTACTGAGTCCCGTATCAAAACGGTATCCTTAAGGTAATTTCGCCCCCTCACCGTAAATGGTTCGTGTAAGAGGAAAATTAGGACGATTACCTCCCAGGATAAAACAGTGTCGTCAAGGCGAAACAAACACGGTGTTTCCCTTAACCGAACTAAACAATACCTGAAATCGGATTTCGACGGAAATTCGAACATAACTGGAAACTCGGATCTGACTTAACTCTTGAGCAATATATCTGTTGGTAATATTCGGGAGTGTATTAGATTGTTTTTAATTGAGTAGAACCAACCCTATTTATAGGGTTTATGGTACTCCTTGAAATCAAAAATACCAACAACTATATTACAATAGGAAACACTCCATTAGAAAATATATTATTAGGAAATATATTAATAATATTCTCTTGATATAAAAAAAATAGTAACAATATTCCACGTATATTTTGCAATATTGTGAAGAATATTAAGAAAATATTTCCTGATATATTATATTAATAGTAATATTTCCTAATATATTATACCAACAATCATATTTCCTAATATATTACTTCCTTCCTCATTTACCATTCATAAGAAAATTGGGTCAGTTTAATCCTAAACCGGCCCAGGTTGAATTAGACCGGTCCAAGGGTTGGGCCACAACCAACAGTTTCCTAGAGGCGAGGAAAGGGGGTCGAGCATCATGGGGGTGGAGTAGCCTCATTCATGGTCGAGAAGTGATGAGAACCGAAGGTATATGGGTGATAGGCTCGGAGGGCCGAACGAGAGGAGATGGATACTCACGTGATCACTTGTTGGCAAATTTGGAAGATGAGGTGTACGACCGCGTTTGAGGCAAAACCACCATGTTCGAGAGTGGCCATAGAGGAGATCAAGCGTGTATATGCGGAGCAAACTCAAGCCGACCGACCGACCCAACCCGTGGACCAGAACAGTGCAGACCAAACATACCGAGAATAGGTACCTCCAACCACGAGCATAGTCAAGATCAATTGTGATGCGTCATGGTGCCCAAGATCGAAGCGAGCCGGGATAGGAGTGGTGGCTAGAGACAATCATGGGAAGGTTATTGGTGGTTTCAATCGCCGATACCGGAGCGAGGACATCGACTCTATGGAAGCATTGGTGGTCCATGAAGGAGTTCGTATAGCGATACAAGCGGGATGGTCAAACATTATCATCGAGACGAACTCACAACAAGTATACCATCAACTCCTACACGACCCGACGCAATGGAGGGCGGCATACATCATCAACAATGTGCGAACACTTGTGGGGAGTCTAGATCGAGTACAATGGCGACCTATACCAAGAATGGCGAATGAATATGCGAATTGGATAGCGAACCAAGCAAGACGAGGAGTATGTCTTAATGATTGGGTCGAAATACCCCTACTTCCTTTTATGTTTTTAGTTGTGAATGATTGTATGTACGAACAACCGTGATCGCGTATCACGTCGTTTTATTTCTTCAAGTAAAGCGATAATTTGACCAAAAAAAAGAACTAACTAGGTGGTTGGTCAGCGCTTTGCGCGTGATAAAATATTAATTTAATATTTTTATTACGTTATTATTGTTATTGTAGTGTCTAAAACTTATTCAAGTTCATTTTTTTTAAGTGAATATGCAAATAATTTTATTACATTTTAAAAATTAAGTTGGTAATGATTTATGAGCTAGTTCTATATAGAGTATTCATTTATAAAAAGGTTAATATATGGTTACTTATCTTTACTCATGTGATTAGTTGGTTATAATTTCTGTCGAATGGTCATACATGTTTAGTTATGTGATTATTTAGTTATTTTTATTGTTCAACGTTTATTCTTTCCGTTAAGTCACTATTTTAACATGTAAAATTACAACATTACCCATCTTTAATTAATTTATTAACAATTCAAAGATATTTCCTTCAATTTCCACATCGTTGTCGCTTGGACTTCCCTCTCTAAAAAGAAACCCAGGAAACTTAATTCTTAAGTTCTTATTATCTCCTTAAAATCCCTGCACTTTCTATTTTTTTTTTTTTGGGGGGGGGGGGGGGGGGGGGGGGGGTTAGGGTTTATCATCCTTTCTTCTATCTTTGTGTGTGGTATATGTTGTTGGGTTCAAGCAAGGCAGATGCTTTTCTTGCAGCCATTTTGTTGTTGTGAGCTTTGAAGAGGGCTTTCTTCTATGCGACCGAACCGGGACGAGATTATCTCTCAACTTCTTCGACGTACTAGCTATTATTGTACGAGAAGACAAACCATTTATCCCATGACACTGAATCCGACACGAACCTCCCGATGGAGATCGTATGCTGTAACGAAATGATGGGATTTCTGTTAAAATGTCAACACTACACACTTTCTATATTCAACAATGGTGTCCAACATATATATTCAACAATGGTGTCAAGCACAAGTCAACAATAGGATGTCGAAGATATCTTGTATAGACTATAAGTAGAAATGTATGTAATATAAACATTAGTTTTTCAGATAATAGAATTCAGTTCTATATTCAATCAAGTTCTAAATTATATCATGGTATCATAGTTAGGAGCATCACGCCTGACAATACTAGCATGGCCAATATGCTCGTGGTTACCTCCTCAAACGTGAGACCCAGCCGAAGCTCCTGTCGATGCATTTGTCGCTGAAGCCTTTCTCAGCCTCAGTCGTACCTAACCTCAGTCGTCAACCGTGTGTAGCCTCAACCGTGCGGAGCCACTTCCTTCAGACGTAGCTTCGTCAGTCGAGTCCCCGAAGCCTCGGTTGACCCGAGCACCAGTTCAGCCACCGTTCTTCTGTTGAGCTGTCGGAGCCATCGTCTCAGCTTCAACCTCAGCCTCGCCGCTCAGACGACGCGTGCTCCCGTCCTGATGTGTCGATGAAACGAAGCCTCTGCTCTTCGTCAGTCTGTCATTGCTGCAGTCGTCTACCTCCTGTTTCAAGATGGAGAACGAATAAGGAAAGAATATTGATCAGTTTCAAAGTACGGATACGGTTTAATTTAGGATCAGTCTGGTTCTTTAGTTCGGTTTAATTTACAGAGAATTTAGTTTGGTCTGGTTCAGTATTCTGGTTTGGTTCTGTTCACCCATTTGGTTCTGCTCGCCAGTTCATCTCAATTAGCTACTCTAGACTGATTCTATTAAGTTTACTACATCATCTCGTGGCGGCGGCATGGACTGGAGGAACATGAGGTAGATTCATTGTGGAAAGTTTCGTCAGAGCAGGGTCGAATACTTCAAACTCAACGGATTCCCCGAAGGTTAGAATAACCAACGACGGTATCGTGTTGACTGTGGATTATGTGCGAAAGAGAACGCCACAGCAAATCGAGGAGGGGTGTCTCGAAAAATTTCCCCTCATATTCAGTCGAACCAGTCAGACAGACAGAAGACTGGTATGTTCTTGTTTGAGAAATCGGTGTATGATCAGGTATCTGGAATTGAAAAAAAAAACAATAAATGACTATTTGATTGTGGAGTCACAGACACTATTACATTTGACAAAATGATTTTATCAGTCAATCAACCCCAGGAAGAGAAATGATTCAGACCGCAAATGGAGACCTCTAACCAATTCATGGACTTGGAACCATCGTTCTATCTACGACCATTAAATTGGAGAATTGTCTCTATGTGCCTAGTTTAACGTACAAGTTGATCTCTATTAGTCAGGTAACAAGATAGCTAAATTGTATGGTAATCATGTATCCTAATTTCTGTCTGCTGTCGGATATTCAGTCGGGGAGAGTTATTGGACGTGGTATTGAGTATCAAGGCATGTACTATGTAGATGAAGTGACTCAACAAGGAACTGCTCACGGGACAGTCATCACACAACAATGGTTGTGGCATCAGAGATTGGGATACCCATCTTCAGGGTACCTTTATTTCCCAATTTATTTTCGTCAAATAAAGATATTGTTTGTGAGACTTGTATTTTTGCTAAAAGTCATAAATAGTCATATTCATTGTCTGATTCTAGAGCTAAGTCTCTGTTTTCCTTAATTCACTCTGATGTTTGGGGGTCTGCTCCAGACAATGGTACATGCATGTCAAATAATGGGTTTAGGTATTTTTTTGCTTTTTATCGATGATTACTTTTGTATGACCTGGACCTATTTTCTCAAACATAAATCAGAAGCCTTCACAAAGTTCATGGAATTTCACAATCTAATTCAAACTCAGTTTAATACAAACATTCAGGTACTCCGTTTTGATAACGACAGAGAATTCGTAGATTCCTCACTCAAAGATTTCCTCCAAACAGAGGCATCATACACCAAATCTCTTGTCCCCATACCCCTCAACACAATGGGGTAGCAGAAAGAAAAACCCATCGTATCCTCGAAATGACGAGAACATTAATGCTGGAGTCACATGTTCCAACCTCTTTTTGGTCGTAAGCAGTAGCAACTTCGATCTATCTCCTTAATCGCTTACCTACTAAGTAATCCATTTTCAAACACCTCTCCAGGTCTTATCCAGTCACATGAGTGTTCCAACAACTTTGACACTCCAACCACGTATCTTTGGGTGCTTTGTCTTTGCACATGTACCCAAATCGGATCGCTCTTAATTCGATCCATGTCTGTTAAGTGCATCTTCATGGGGTATGGGATTCATCAGAAAGGCTACCGATGTTATGACCCTAAAAATTATCGCATGTATACCACGATGGATTATAGTTTCCTTGAAACTGAGTTTTATTATACAACACAATCTTCTGTCCAGGGGGGAGTCATAATAGTAGTCCATTAGATCGATTGACCACTCCAATGTTCCCAGAGCTAGTCCCAAAAGAGCAAGTAGGAGGAACCACCGAGACATTGACTCCTATCGTACATGCCTCAAATGCTTCAAGCACGTCGCTCCCGACTAATAGTCATGAGGTTAGTAGTCATACTCTGGTAACTCCTCATTCTAAAAATTCAAATGAAGACAGTCCAAATGAAAGAACTGTACAGGCATCATGTTCACCAATACATGAGAGATATGTGCTACCATCCAGGAGAACCAGAGGAATTCCTCCCATACGATATGAATTGAAATATTCCCCCAGAGCAAGTCAATATCTGGTAGCACAACTAGTCAGGGGAGATTATCACCAAATGCACAGGGCTTTTGTTGCAGCTGTATATGGGAAAGAGATACCCAATACGGTAGAAGGATCACTTAAGATCCCCGAGTGGAGGCAAGCCATGAGAGTATAAATGGAAGCCTTGGAGATGAACCAAACGTGGGAGAAATGTGATCTTCCACATGGAAAAATGGTGGTTGGATATCGATGGGTGGCCACTATGAAACACAAGGCTGACGGTTCTGTCGAAAGGTATAAAGTGAGGCTCGTGGCTAAAGGGTATACTCAAACCTATGACATCGACTACTCTGAGACGCTCTCTCCTGTTGCAAAGATTGACACTATTAGAGTCTTGTTCTCAATAGCTTCTAATCGTGATTGGCCACTTTATCAGTTTGATGTTAAGAATACTTTCTTACATGGTGATCTAAAGGAGGATGTCTATATGGAACCACCACCTGGTTTTAAATCAGGATTTCAGGGATCAGATGTATGCAGATTGAAGAAGACGTTATATGCGTTAAAACAGTCACCTAGGGCATGGTTTGGAAGGTTCACGGTTGCAATGAAGAAATATGGATATCATCAGAGTAACGCTGATCATACCTTGTTTCTAAAAAGAAAACAAGGTCGAGTAACGAGTCTGATTATTTATGTAGATGATATGATTATTATAGGGGAAGATTCTGAAGTAATGTCACAACTTAAACAAAATTTGTTTAAGGCGTTTGAGATGAAGGACTTGGGGGAGCTAAAATATTTTCTGGGGATTGAAGTACTACCCTCGAAGATAGGTATTCTCATCTCTCAAAGAAAGTACATCTTAAACTTACTAGTCGAGACAGACTTGCTTGACTGTATGACAACATCTACTCCTATTATGGTCAATCATGGGTTGAAGATAGTAAAAGATGCAGAACCGGCAGATCAGACTCGGTATCAGCATCTGGTGGGAAAGTTAATTTATCTCTCCCATACAAGGTCTAATATTGCATATGCAGTAGGTGTGTTGAGTCAGTTTATGCATGAGCCACAAGCTAGCCATATGGAGGGTTCTATGAGAGTTCTTCGGTATCTGAAAGGATCTCCAGGAATAGGAATCTTGTTCCGGAAGAATGGCTACCTCGATATAAAGACATATATAGATGCAGATTGGGCAGGAAACCCAAAAGATAAGAGGTCCACTTCAGGTTATTTTACTCTGGTTGGAGGAAACTTAGTCACCTGGAATAGTAAAAAGCAGAAGGTGGTAGCACTTTCGAGTGCTGAGGCAGAATTCAGAGGAATAGCTCGAGGTCTTACAGAAATATTGTGGTTATACAAGCTAGTAGGTGAGATTGGTTTCTCCATAAAAGAACCATGTCGCCTGATGTGTGATAATCGTGCAGCCATCAGTATTTCAGAGAATCCAGTACAACATGACCGAACAAAACATGTTGAAGTTGATCGACACTTTATCAAGGAGAAATTGGAAGACAAAATCATTGTTTTTCCGTTTGTGCGCTCTGAAGATCAACTAGCAGATATACTCACCAAAGCTGTGAATGGAGGTTTTACACAAGTTGAACATTGGTGATCTCACTATTCAAGTTGAGGGGAAGTATTAGAATGTCAACACTACACACTTTCTATATTCAACAATGGTGTCCAGCATAAATATTCAACAATGGTGTCTAGCACAAGTCAACAATAGGATGTCGAAGATATCTTGTATAGACTATAAGTAGAGATGTATGTAAAATAAACATTAGTTTTTTAGATAATAGAATTCAGTTCCCCACAGGAACAAAATTATGACGGTTATCGACAGATAAAAATGGGTCAGCGGAATCGACTTCAAGAACATCTTTGTGTGTGTGTGTGTGGAATCAAAATCAAATTGGTAAGACAAGAATATTTAAAGAAAATATCTAAGCTATGTACCCTAAACCAAATAACAAAACTAAGCAACTAAAAACCCCAGTGGAAGCTCAAAACGAAAGAATTATATCTAGATCAAAAACATAATATATATACATTGAGAGGGGCGTTAATTTAAAGCGGCTAATTTGATTATTTGGGCTAACATAAGGACCTAACTTTTAGCTTAGGAGGCATATTGTGTATCAAGAAACTTATATTAATTACCCTCTGAATTTGAGACACATATTCAAGAACTTTGCTATCGTTTTCTACGCAGCAACCAAGTTTTGGTTATGGGTTACCTCCATGAGATCATTTGGGCCCTCGTAAATGTAGGAAAAAGGTTGCAAGAGACAAGTTGAGGAATCTCCCATACTTGTTGAAACATAACAGAAAGATCCAAGACACATTGAATGCTCTGTTTTTCGGACATGACGATAATTGCTTCGCCCTCGGATCGTATCCTTCTCTGTATTAACTTTCAAGAGCTGTTACATATTTCTATTATTCACTTGGTTTCCACCTCTTAGTTCTTTGATTACGGGCGAACTAAACTTGTTCCCGTTTCAAGTTTCTTTTTTAATTGTTGCATAATCTTCTTATTATGTTTGCTAAATCCATAATTTTATCATTGAATTAATGTTGTTGATTGCAATGGATTTAATTTCGGATGAACAAGATTATGAAGGACAAACAATAATATGAAGAACAACTCATAAGATGAGGAACAAATAAGAGAATAAGTGAGGGCATAATAGTCATTTGATAAATAAAAAATAAATTTAAAAACAATGACTGACGGAAAAGATTAACCTCTGCTGAATGGAGTGGTCAAATAGTCACATGCTGAAAGATACATAATCATTTAATCACGCAAAAACAAATATATGATCAAATAATCACATTGAACAAACATGTGTGGTCATTGAATATATTAGACCTTTATAAAATAGTTGTCAAGTATTTTAATATTTATTTTATAATAATTATACATACTTTTATATTGACATATTAATAAAAATGAAATATTATATATAGTATTTACCTAATTAATGAAAATTTATTTAAGTAAAGGTTGATTTAGTTATAAAATTATACAATATTATAAAAATCAAAGAAAATTAATATTTTTTTATGATAATAAAATAATTATACTTGGATTAAATAAATGAGAAGGTCTAAAACAGTTCTAACGTACCGTGAAAATTGATTAGAAGTTTCGGAAGAATTTAGAGCTTTTCGATATAACATGACGAATTCACGTTATCGACGGTTACAAAAATAATTCATCAACCAAAGAAAACGTGTTTTTTTACAACTAAGCATGATAAAAACTTATGTTTTTTTAATTATAATAGTTGTAGCTAAATTAATATATAGGTAGATAGATTCTAAACGATATCTCTAATACTTTTCTCTCCTTTCTTTGTAATTAGATACATATCGCATTTCACTTTCACAACTTCGATCATATCTGTTGGATATCGAGATAGATGCACGAGAAATAGCACGTTAGAACGAAAAACAACGTTATACAAAATTATACTTACATCGTTCGACGTGTGATAGTGGAAGTGTGCAAGATCGCCGGCAGTTCGGAGTCACGGCGGGGGCGTGCCGATCGAAAGGATACGTCACGTGATCGAAGCGCACCTTAGGTTTCCACGGAGGATTACCCAAAGATCGAACTAGAGCAACTTCGTAGGATTTTCAGGAGTGTAACAATCTCTTTTGTATATCTACATATATTGTATTGTATACGTTGGATATGTGCAACCAAAGGGATTCTTTTATAGGCAGACCCGGGGAAGTTACAACATTTGTAATTTTACACTTTAGTCCCCGATTCTTTTACGACTTGCATTTAGCACCCCATATGAGTGCCAATTTCCTACATCTCCCACTCACACATAATGCGGGTGCTCATGTGTGCTAGAAGACATACTCTATACACCTCGTTCGTCTTTCATACAGGGTATCCTCTGTGCGACGGCATACTTCGTGAGATCTAGTTGCAGTTGTTGTATATATGTTAGGTGTATACAACCTCTCATTAGGATCAACCTGCAATAATAAAGTATGATTGTACCCTAGATAGTCGAATCTCATTTGGCCTTTAAAGATCTCATTAGTCATACCTTGTATTCACAATCATAATGCTAAATCATGATTGGTTAACCGGTGAACACAATTCTTAAAAGAGATTATGTTGCCAATCTTCCTCTTTTCACGGTCCTTCAAACACTAACTCGACCGGCTTTTCTAGACATGTTCTTCCCGGCCGAATCTGTGAACATGACCATCGGGCAATATACTAAGCTAGCGAACATCGTGTCAGGTCTCAAGTCTCTGATCGGAGTCATGAGGGCACACAACTTGGAACCTTTCAAGGATCCTTGGGTCTCACTCACACTACAACAAGATGATATCGTGTTTGTGCAAACCCGTGGTCGTTTAATAGCACACGTAGTATGAAATACGTGTCACAACACCCTTCTCATGTAGTGTATGTCATTTGTCATAAAGACGGTGTTGTGCGGATGTTTGTCTAAATACAGTATGCATCTAAACCAGAGTTCATCAACAACTCCCATCCTTCTCATAAGTAAACTACTTGGAAGTAATATTCCATTAAAATTATCAATGACCTCATATCAATGACCATAAATTTTATCGATGTTCTCATTTCAATGGTCGACTTATGAATTCGAGTTGTTAGCTCTCAAATAATCCATTTGACGATTTTCAACTCGAAATCCTGTCTCATCTCCATTTGTCACATAGACGCGATATTACTAAGACGCGGAGGCGGTTACTCGTGTGAGTGAGTTAACCTAAAGTTTACTCGACATACATTTCTAATACAAATCATGAATGCACTAAGAAATCATTATAAACATGTGTTTATTCAAATCAAACTTATTGATCAAAAATGAACAATGTGGTGTGATCAATCTCATTGGTCTATACAACGGTCGTTACCATTGCTTTATCAAGACAAAAATATTGGATGAATGCATCCCTACATAAGGACTTTCACGGGCTTATCCGTTTTATGCATCTTTTGTCGATTACCAATTCACATCCTTTTTCTTACATGTCACCATGCTTTATGCATAGTAATATTGGTCTTTTGAATGTTTTATCATCAATAGGATCCTTTTCGAAATATATGAAAACACGATTATCAGTAGACAATCACTGGATAATTAATGTGCATTATCTACAGTACTTGTAGGAACCCATTAGACCAAACTAAATTCAGTTGTTGGTGCGAGAGCCACTCATTTAGCTTCAATCGCCTATAGTGAAGTTCTTACTCATTATCGCTTATCGAATTAGATGACCATCTTTAGTAAGAAACCTTATCCCAAAAGGTCTTAACTCCCACTAGAAAAAAAAAACTTCACAACATTATATCACACGAATATACACAATGCTTCAACAACAATTAATTTAATTATGTGATCCTTGAGCATCAAATCAAGTCGAGTCATATACATGATTTGGTAGTTGGTCTAGTACATGTGACAACATGCATACACCTTCTAACTTAGCTCATCTTTAAGACACTTGGCGCATTACGTCATGAATTTTATATCCAAGAGTTTTAAACGAGTAATACTTTAATTGATCACTTAGGGACTCAATTTTCCAAGATGTCTCTCGAGAAATCTTAATTCCAAGAATATTTTACTGTTTACTCTTTAATCATCAATTAGGTCTTATCCTTCATTGATCAACTCAGTAATTTCCCAGCATATACTATGTGTCATGACACTTGTACATTGCAAGATCTTGCGGATATTTCACTAACGAACTTATTCCATAGTGTCTATCCCATTCCATATGAACTAATCACGTTTGACATGTATAATATTGCCCCAAGAGACAACATAGAGTTCTAAGGATCACTAAAGTTCTAAAGTTGCATTCTCATACTCAATATAGAGAAGCACTTCGCTTTATACTCTTAATACTTCTTGGGCAACATTTATATCCAAGATCTACATCTGGGTGTATACAAAACTGATATTCGTAATCAATGGAGACACAATTCTCAAGATGAGTCATGACATCTAGGATCCATTTGATCCATTTATGCTTGATATTTTTTTCATCTTATCCTCCATTTAGTTTTAACATGGTGAAGTATAAGAAATCACACAGGCTCCCACTGGGATCAGGAACATTGTACACGCTCCCACTAGAACGATATCTTTTGATTACTAACTTAGAGTAACATCATCTTGCTCCCACTTGAACTAAAGTGGTAAGCCAAGATCATTTGTATTCGCACTTGATGATGAAGAAGGGAAGCTGTGATAAGAAACTAGTTAAACATCTGCGTAAATATCCTCCCACTCGAATCAAGTTATCTTGGTGGATCCAGACGAGAAACTAATTCATCATCTGCTAAATCCTCTCACTCGAATCAAATTATCTTGGTGCACCTTAGCACAAGAACTTGAAAATGGGCGTAATCCACTTTTTACCCTTGTAAAAATATATTTCACTTTGACACATTTCATTTGACGAACATTCGTAAACCCCCATTCAGACTTTTTCGGTTTATAACTCATATGAAGGGGTATGTGATTGATATTTTAGGCACTCGATTAAGTTGATAAACATTCGTCCCGAACATAGTGGGTGATGTTAATAGAGCGACCCTTGCATTACCATAGGCAAGGTACAATTGGACAATGTTATCACTTAACTATCCGTAGAAGTTTTGCTCACAACTTCTAACAGCAACACTAAGTTGAATGGTGCAAAAATATAGTCAATGAATGAGTTATCCTCTTTATCTCGTATCTTATTAAGTCGAGTCGGTGATCTTAATCAATGTCTCAACGTAGGTACGAACTGTAAGTGAATTATTTAGGTGATTGAATTTATCCACGAGACAAGCATAGCCATTGTAGAAAAATCAAATAAATATAACGGATACGAAGCATAAATATTACTTTTCCATAATAAAGATGGAGTAGTACATGTCTAAGTGAATTATTTCTGGTTGCCTACGTGAAGGCTTCCGGTTAAACGCACAAAATAGCGTAAATGAAATATACAAATATATTGATATCATAGCAAGAACAAATCATGTAATGTTGATATTCAATAAATGCACTGGAACTGGCCATATATGACAAACTCAATAACATGAATACAATAAATGAAAAACATAAGTTTAAAAGAAACAAAATAAAATTGAAAAACAACTCATTAATTAAGAAAGCATTGATGACTCAGTTGTCACATAAACATAGCTTGCGGACACTGACTCTTTCGGGGGCAATTCTTGAGTTTTCCACATCATCATGCTTAGGCTGATTTTCATAGAGTAATGATAATGCTTCATGTCTGTGGCTCAATTCCGACGTTTCGGTGCAGTGCAATCTTTAGAGTTATGACCATTCTGGTTACAACTATAGCACTTTCTTTTAGCCATATGGACACGAGGCGGTCGTTTCCGCTCACCAATTTCATTAGTCTATTGTTTCTTACTGGACTTGGCAAGCTCGTTTTTCTTACCATGATCCTGCCTTTTAGGTCTCTGTTGGATTTTGGAGGAAGTTGCCTTACGCAACTCAGACGGAGTTCGTTTACCCATATGCTTTTCCTCATTGAAATTTAGGAGCCTTTGGACTTCTTCCAGTGTGGCAGCCCAATTAGAGCGGGACAAATGCATTCTAAATAACATGCCTCCAAGAATTGTTTAATGAACGTATCACTACTTGGAGTTGTTGTTGTTTAGTGAGAACATAGCCAGCGTGCTTCAGTTCAGCTATCATATCGACCATGTGTCGAACATGTAACTTCAAGGAGTGTTTAGGGTGTCTCTTGTAGGAGACTAACTTCATAGTCAGGAACTGTATCCTTTCCGTGGAATAGAAAATAAATTTCTTTCTCAAAGATTCGCAGCGCCTTTGCACTTTGATAATCTTTAAATTTCCTAAACACATCATCATCCATCGCACTTAGCAAAATTATGCACGCGATGCGATTCTGCTCTTTCCATATTTCATAGTTTTTCATGTCTTGCCTTTGCTGGGCCAGATTCCCGGTTGTAGGCTTTTCCATGTCATTGTATATGGTCTCCAGAATTCCTAGCTTTTGGAGTAAGTACTTAACTTTCTCTTGCCATACTTCATAGTTGTCACCATTCAACTTCAACACACAGATGAGCTTGGCGACAATTTTCTGGAGGGGTGATGTCATCCTTCACACAAAAAGGATCATCATGTCAGGATCACATATACAAACAAGGCATGCAAGATTTATTGTTCAACATACACACAAATGTCATACCTAACTCTCTTATTAACAAATCAATTAATACAAGCACATCCCGGAGTCAAAGGTTCACTATGTTCCCAAACATCGTCCAATGTATATGCTTAACAAAAATTAATTTTGCTAACACTTAAGTTAAGTACTCTATTCACATCAATCAAAACAGCATACAATCATGATTTAATGTACACATGAATTCATAACAAAACATGTATCATACTTGATTTACATAAATATTAAAACAAGTAAACATGTTTTATAACTGATTTATACATGGAGTCTATATTAATAATCCCAAAGATTATAATTATTTATTAAGTAATCATGCTCTTTATTTACCAACACATGGAGTTGAAACAAATAATCAATAATTTTTCATGTTAGGGACACACAACAAACATGAAATAATTCAACATGTATGCATGAATAAATTGTACATAGATGACGTATCATCAAGCTTGCTTAATTTATCATACATCCCTATACATTGATACGAGATACTAAATCAAATCAACATGTATAACATGTAATAAAAAATTGAGCAAGCTCACATGATGTTTCTATACATAAAAATGACATACATGAAATGTATCATGCTTAATAAATAACAAAACATCATGTAACATAATATGTACTCAACAAACATCAAAGGCCCTTTTCGAATTTGACTAGACTAACTTGTACAAAACTCTACTTTCGAAGACTATAGGGACCAAAATATAATATTCTCAAAAGTTACGTTTAGAGCAAAAATTCCCACGTGGACCGAAAGGTTTGCTTTACGGGCTCAAATCCTCCCCTTTCTTAGACAGAACTCGTAGGTTCCCAAACCAGGGAGGAAGGGGCACGATGTCAAGTTTCCACTTCTAGCTTGGTCTTTCTAAACAGATTTTTTACTCAATTTAAACTCAAGAATATCACAATTGAATCCCTTAAGACTTTAGCAAAACATATTCATGTATAGTTCAAACAAATTAAACTATAAGGGTCATCATGCAATTTATAAAAATAAATTATTATAGATTATAGTTTACTAAGCATGATACAAATAAATATAAATAGCAACTCATTGCGTTTAAATAGATTAGGTATCATTTTGAAATAAAATAAAATTATTTTATCCCTAAATAAAGTTTGAGGACCTAATTGAATATTTTCAAAAATTACGGGTCCAAAAAATATTTTATTCACGGATCGGGTCACGACCCAATACATATGGACCACATACCATTACTGGACTGCAGCCTAGAGGGTGGCTGGGCCAGGGCCCAGTCGGCTCGGAATCAGCCCAACATATGGACTGGGCCTCTGCCCAGATCAAGCTGTGTCTTGGTCCAGCTGATGGGCTTTTGGCGCAGTCCAGTTTGGGCTGGTTTTCAGACCGGTCGAGCTAGTGCCTAGACTGGCCGGTCCACTTCCCAGACTAATTTCAGAGAGAAAAAATGTTTTTTTAATAATCCGAAAAAAAAAAATTCTCTCTCCAATCGCACTTCATCTTCAACCTGTCTTGCCGTAACTCACGACGGTTTCTTCTTCTTCAACCTTTAAACTTAATATCCTGCCAACTTCTTCAACCTCAATCACCATCTCTAGTTTTCTGGAATGGTTTTCTCTCTACTCGGTAACCAACGTCAACTTCCCGAGTAACCGTCGTCGACGACTTATCACCGGCGACTACGGTAACTGTCATCGGAAACTCTTTCTAGCAACAACTACCTTTCTCTCTTTGCTATCATCGGTAACTGTCATTAGTAACACTCATTCCGGTAACTTTCATATGGTGTTCTTGCATGTGTGTCCGCGAAGCATAGGAGAGACGTAGCAAAAAAACTAATTTGGCCTCCCTTCTTTTGCTCTTATATGCGTTGGTCTCTTAGAGCGAAGGTTTGCTGTCAACATATGGACCACATGTCTCGACTGGAAAGAGATGTACATAGGCACTGTCATGCATGATGGGTTGGAATGGAACGCGAAGGTCACGGAACCTTCTCGCATGAAGAAAAAAAACTCACGGAATTGGCACTGAATGGCCACAGCATTCTCGTTTGGCACCGAATGAGAGGAGAGGGAAACGAACAATTTCAGTTCATAACCACACAATTCAGCGACGAACGAAGACAAAAAACGAAGGAGAGGGAATAGAACACTTTCGACCCGACTCATTGAGCGACGAACGCTCATCGGTGGGGAAAAACAACAATTACAAAGACGATGTCGGAGACCGAACCTACGGATATGATACCAATGTTGGATATTGAGATACATGCACGAGAAATAGCACATTAGAATGACAAACAACGTTATACGAAATTATACTTACATCGTTCAACGTGTGATAGCGGAAGCGTGCAAGATTGCCAGCGGTTCGGAATCACGGCGGGGGGGTGACGGTCGAAAGGATACGTCACGTGATCGGAGCGCACCTTAGGTTTGCACGGAGGATTACCCAAAGATCGGACTAGAGTAACTTCGTAGAATTTTCGGGAGTGTAACAATCTCTATTGTGTATCTACGTATATTGTATTGTATATGTTTGATATGTACAGCCAAAGGGTTTCTTTTATAGGCCCCGGGGAAGTTACATTATTTGTAATTTGACACTTTAGTCCCCAATCCTTTTATGGCTTGCATTTAGCACCCTATATGGGTGCCAATTTCCGACAATATCCATTTGTTTTTCCTCAGAGACAGACATTTATCTCTTCTATAATTGCTCTGGATAATCAATCTTATACTCATGTCCACTGAATAGTCCTTACCCATATATTTCAACTATATATGTAAATATTTTTGCATATATAGAGATAAATATCATACTTATATATTCAATATTAATATATATATTATATTTTAATTTTCAATATCCTCCCTAGATTGGATGTTTCAAATTGGATTGCAACTCTATCGTACATTAACCATCGTAATATGTTTTTTTTGCCAATATAAAGTTTCATTCAACTTAAAAACGTACTTGAATTGTTCAATAACAACAAAGATAGTAGAGTAGATGGTGGTGTACAATTCCAATTTACCGGGCACATCTCTCTTTTCGATTGCTTCGTAATCCAATCCGCGCATCTATTGGTGGTTTGTCTTACCCAACTCCACTTGATTGTTTCTACATGGGATGCTGCCTCTTGTATCGAGGTGACCATGTTCTCCATTCGCCAGTCTGTGTTCTTGGTCGATCCATCTAGAAACATGATTATTACCTCTTTCCATCCATATTGAACTGTCATTTTCACGCCTTGCCGGATTGCCCGGGCCTCCATGTTTTCCGCTGAGATGTCCCTCACCGTCGAGTTTCTCCCCGCGATCACGTTGCCCTTGTCATCCCTTTCTTATCACGCTCGTGCCTCCCTTTGTCGAGCTGTTGTCCCATGCACCATCACAATTTATCTTTATCGTACCTTGCTCTGGTGGTCTCCATGCCATATTTCGATTGGTGTTGCTTCTTGGACGTGCTTCTTTCCTCAGTTGCCCTATTGACTTCGATTCCCGAGCCAATTTGAGGCCTCACTAGAGTGTAAGGGTCGGTCAGGGTTGCTCATTGTTGTGGTACGCCCAACATCGTTCCTTCCAAATCTCCCATGCCACGGTTTCCACTATCGTTTTCAGGGTGCCCCCGCCTCCTGTGCTTTCCTCCTCCTTTGCCATCACTACTGTCATCCATTCCTCCCATTTTGGTCGCGTGGCCTTATCCCATCGCACTCCAACCCCTACGAACCAGATTGGCCTTACCCATTGACACTCCATTAGTATGTGGTCTATTGTTTCTACCTCGTCGCAAAAGGGGCAGGTTGGTGCCACGTTAATTCCCCGCCTATGTAATTCGTCTTTCACCTGCAATGCACGATTACAGCTTCTCCATATGAAGTGTTTTACCATTGAAATGGTCGGGCTAGTCCATATGTTTTTCCAAGCCGTCGGATCCATCCTCCGAGATGACGATGCTCTGTTTGTCATCTCTGGTTCGCCCCTTTCCTTTAGTCGCCTATAAACCAGTTTTGGATGCGCCTTGCCCGAGGTGGATGTCGGTCACACCACCTTATCTCGAGTTGGTATACTCGGTAGGTGTATGGCTGCGATGTCTATGCGTTCCGGTTCGGTTGTAGCCCCCTCGATTGTTCGTGTGTTCCATCCACTACCATCGGTTCCGATTAGATCCGCCACCCTACGATCTCGGTCCCCCACCTCGTCTCCCTCCACATTCAGCCGATTCCCTTGGACTCCCGGGATCCATGCATCATGAAACATTCGGATCGTCTTTCCATCTCCTACTCGCCAGATCCCCTTTTCTCTAAGCACCTCTCGCCTTTCAAATATGCTCGACTAAGCCCATGATGCCCGGCCCCCTTTCTTTGCTTGGAATAGGTCGGAGTTCGGGTAGTAGATACCTTTGATAACCTTATCCCAATATGCGTCCGGGTTGTTTTGGAGCCTCCAAGCCGTTTTCGTGAGCATGGCGTCGTTGAAGATATTGATGTCTCGGAACCCTAATCCCCCTAGAGCCTTAGGTTTGGCTATATACTCCCATTTTCTCCAATGGATTGATCTTTTATCCGGGCTTTGGCTCCACCAAAATCGGTTCATCATCGTCATCACCTCCCCATACCACGTCTTAGGTAACTTAAAGAGGGTCATGACGTAGGTCGGAATGGCGGTGATGACCACCTTAAGTAGGATCTCCTTACCCGCGTTGCTTAGGTATAGGTTCTTCCATCCGCTCATTTTGCTCCATATTCTGTCCTTAAGGTATCCTAGGGCCTCTCTTTTGGATCGACCCCATACCGTGGGCATGCCTAGATACTTCCCCGCTTCCCGATCTTCCTCGATCCCCAAGATTCGGCACGTTAGTTCTCGGCTACCTTCGGTTGTTCCCGAGCTATAATGGATGCTGGATTTCTGCAGGTTAACACTCTGTCTTGAAGTGCGGCCATACTCCTCCAGTATATTCTTAAGTGTAACGGCGTTTCTCTCATCTATTCGTATGAAGAAAATGGAGTCGTCCGCGAATAGAAGGTGGTGAATGATTGGGCATGTTCTCCGGATCCTAATGCCTTCCAATTGCTTTTTGATCACTACTTGTGTTATCTGTCTTAATAACACGTCAGCCACAAACAAGAATAGATAGGGTGATAGGGGATCCCATTGTCTGATACTTCGTGTTGGCGTGAAAATTCTCGTCTTCTGACCATTTATGATGACGCGGTACCGTAACCTTGTTATGCACCCCTCCATCCATTGTATCCACCTCTCCTCAAACCACATCCTCCTCATGGTATTGAGAACGAAGCTCCACTCGACCCTGTCGTATGCCTTATCCATGTCAATCTTTACCGCACACTCTTCCACACATGCTATTTTGCTTGTCATTAGGTAGTAGAATGCTTCATGAGCCACTATGATGTTGTCATGAATTAACCTGCCAGCCACAAACGCTCCTTGGAAAGGAGTGATTAAACCCGGGAGAATATATTGTAATCTATTCGCCAAAGTCTTTGACAAAATCTTATAAACAAAGTTTCACAGGCTTATAGGCCGAAATTGTGATGTTTTGTAAGGGTTTTGGATTTTAGGGATTAGAACTATATCTGTATCAAAAAAACAAGGGTCGAGTGTACCGTTTGACAGGTAGGTCTTTATCGCATGGATGATATCAGGTCCCACTACCTCCTAGTATCTCTGATAGAACACCCCAGGGAAACCATCCGGATCTGTGGCCCGAGAGCCCCCTAACTGAAAGGTTGCACACTTAATCTTCTCATCTGTGAACGGTTTGAGTAGGTTCTGATTCATTCTACTGGTGACTACTGGACTCACACATTGTAGGATATCATGTGAGTCTGTAGTTCCCTCCGTTTGGAATAGATTTCTGAAAACCTGTTCACACTCCCAACTGATCTCCTTCTCTAATTCTGTCTAGGTGTCATCATTCCTTTGGAGACTTTTTATCTTATTTCTGCTTCATCTCTCCAAAGTAATCTTATGGAAGAAGGAGGTGTTTCTATCCCCTTCCCCGAGCCATCGAACCCTGGCACTTTGGCTCTAGTATGTTTCCTCCCTCTTCCAGTATTCAGCTAGTTCCCTTTTGAGAGCTCTTTATTCTTCGCTTACATAATCTCCATTGCTCTCTCGTTGGACCCTTTCAACCCGTTCCTGAATGTGTGCTATTTGTCGCTTGTTGTTTGTGAAACTAGCTTTGCTCCACTTAGCTAGCTTAGTTCAGCACTTGTTTATCTTCATGTGGAAAATTGGTCTCCATCCATTGGGTGTTTTCGGTCCCCGTTCTGATTTTATGGTCTATCCACACCCTTCGTCTGCCATCCACATCGACTCAAACTGAAACTCTCTCTTCCCTTTGCTCTCGGCGTGGTCAAGCATCAGGAGGAGGGGTCTATGGTCTGAACCAATATCCGGTTTGTGGAAGAGGACACCTTTAGGGAATTTCGTAAACCACTCGCCATTTGCTATTCCGCAGTCTAAACGTTCCCTAATGTGATCCTCCCCTTCTCCATTATTGGACCACGTGTAAGGGTTTCCTTTGAAACCCATATCCCATATTCTTAGGCTTGAAATGAACATGGTGAATGTGTCCATTTTCTTGTTGTCCTTCGGTATTCCCCCTTCTTTTCATAAGAATAGCTTATGTTGTTGAAGTCACCGATACACATCCATGGTCCTCTCACCGTGGAGCACATTCGACTGATCTCCTCCCATATATTTGCTCGTTCCTCCCAGTTTGGGTGACCATACACCCAAGTGATTTTGACTTTGTCGCCCCTCCCTTCCAACTCGACCATTGTGTTGATATAGTGACTCGTCTTCTTTGTTACTCTTATTTTTACCTCTTTCCTCCACCACAGTGCTAGACCCACCGATAGACCCACCGGATCTACATAGCACTTATTGTCCATGTGGCTTTTTTTCCTTATCCCTTCACAAATCGCCTCATTATTTTTTATTTCCATCAAGAATATTATCGTTGGTTGGTACATTCTCCCGAGGTCGATTGGATGGGGAACTGTCAGGTCCAATCTCAACCCCTGACAGTTCCACACCGGAGTATTCATTGGGCACCCGTGGCTGTGAAGGGGCAGCCACTGGAACCCGTTTCTACGCCTTCTTCTTGAACCCCTTGAGCAATTTGCAATTTTCTGGTTTCCTTCCTCCTTATGTGTTTTGTTGCCCTTCTCCCCCACTAGGGTTCGTTATGCCTCTGATTGGGCTATTATCGCCCAGGATTAGTGTCTCCTTGTCAATCTGAAGGCACCTCTTCTTCACTTGCTCCTCCTCCGTGTCTTCGGTCACCCCATGAGTTGTTTCTCCCTTGTGTTTTAGTGTCATCTTCCTCACTAAAGGACTCAGCCCCGTCGGGGTGACAATGTTCCCCTCCCGAGCAGGTGATGTTTGCTCGGGAGGGAATTCAACTTAATATTCCTTTTGGATGGGGCTGAGTTTAGTGATCTTCTTCGGGATTATGTATCTCCTTGGCGGGGTGAGCTTGCCATATATTCCACCTGAATGGTAACGAGGTTGCTTTCATGAACCTGCATCCTCTCGGCCTTCTCATTTCTGTTATGCGGGTTGCTTGTGCCCTCTTGAACCACATGTGATCCCAGTGAAAGGATTGGGGTCACACTGGTTCCAGGTGGCACATCAATAATTCTTCGGTCTTCCACATTAGTCATGGTATGTCTTTCCCTTTCCTCTAGAACCTGTCCCCTTACACTCTTTATGTGGTTATCTTCTCCTCTAGTGGTTCTCTCCACCTCATACCCGTAGGTTTTGCCTCGGGTCTCCATTGTTGACGGGATCCCCCCGATGAGAAGCCCACTGTTCCTTTCCTTACTTCGGACCACGTTGTCTCTCGACGTGGTCTCTCTGCTTGTGTCCATAACCCATAACATGGTTGGCCTGGATTATCCTCGACCATTACCACAGGTGCGTTACATGCCCTGTCATTGTTCCCAATGCACCCATAGCTGAAACAGAGTTCAGCAAGCCTCTCATACTTCACTGTGACCCAACTCTTGCTCCCATTTGATCTGTGATACCAGAATCCTAGGACCATAGGCTTACTTGCATCTATTTCCAGTTTAATTCGGATATAGCTGCGGTCTAGACCTTTCGGTCCCCTATGACTATCAATTTCTACCTTCCTACTAAGGCTCTGACCTATAAGCTCAGCATTTGATTCATTCAACTTATCCAATTCTAGGTCGTGTATTTGAATCCAAAATTGAATGTTATGATATTCTACATCTTCTATGCGCATACCTCCTTCCCATCGTTTGATCGATAGGCAATGCCCCTGGATGGCCCAAGGGATGAAGTCCATTGCATCGGCCATATCCCGCGGATCGTCAAACTCAAACATGGTCACGGCGTTGCCCATATCCGTGATGCTAACCCCCAACGTATATTTGCCAGGCACTCTTCAAGACACCTTGGAATGCTACGGGTTGAATGATCCGATCACAGAGCACCTTCCCAACACACCTCAATCTAGTGTGTTCTTCGATCGACCCTTGCAGCTTCAGCGTGAGGCTGTCCCCCCGGTGTGTTCTATCAGAGTTCTGGGTCGGTCGCGTAGGTAGCTTCCGCCCCTGGATGTCTCCCATGCTTAGGATACCTGCAAACGTTACAATAAAAGGAGATTAGATGTTGACAGAGTTGGGAATCCGATTATCCAGGGGGTGCCACAGGGCGTTTGAGGGGGATACGGATGCCTTGGGTAGGGTTCTGGTGTGTGTAGGTGGGTCACGGTTGTGGTTAGGTGGTTGGGATGCCGGAATTGCAAAACTAGGGTTTCACTCCTCCCCCGGTTTTGATGAAATGGGGGCCAGACTCTTCAATTAACTCGCCCAGACGAGTCAATGAAGACCGGAAGCTCTGCTGGTTCCTCCGATTGACGATATTTGCTGGTCGAAGACGCGCAATCGGTGACACGGTGGAGAAAATCCACGGACGGCCCGTAGCTCGGTGACTATCTCCCACAGACGTAATTTCTAGGAGAGAGACTTTAACCATCGTAATATGGTCGTAACAATTTAACCCTTGTAGAGGGCGTTCAGAAAATTGAGATTAATAATTATAACAAATAAAACCAGTAATTGTACAACGACTATTGGAGAATCTTTTATATACATAATAACCACTTGACTTATTCATTATTTAGTTTTATCAGGCCTCTATAACGTTATTAATAGATTTAGTATATAAATTTTGAAATCAGTCGGGGGACGAACTCGTGAAGTGTTTAAAACTTTTAATGACTTTGACGACCAATTCAGAATGACTGCTTTCACGAACACTCTTCTATGGAAGAAGAAATCTCTCCAACCTTGTTCTGTTACGATTTTATATATTTACTAAACAATGTTTATTTATACAAATTAACTAGTCAATTTGTAAGACCATTTTGGCAAAAACAAAATTGTAAGACCATTTTTTTCACGATAACAATACATAACAAGAAGGGAAGGAAAAAGGGTTAATTAGATCTATGGTCACTTTGACTATACGACTATTTGGTTTAAATTTATATTATTTAGTTATTTATGTTTGACAATGTGATTAAACAGTTACAATAATTTTTCAAGATCGATAAATATAAAAAAATACTAAGAAACCATAAAAAATAACATTAACTGTTCTAACTTTACATAAACTTCTACCAATTGAGAAACAATCACGTGCCAATAATTTTGTATGGAAGTTATGTTATCGTCGTCTCAAACATCTTCCTTTATTTAAACAAAGGTTAATTACTTGAAACATCACACATGTTTGCGCAAGTGACTAATAGTTTATAACTTGTGCACGATGGTTACACATGTTTTAGCACGTGACTAAATGGTCATTTTTACTGTTCACCGTTAATTTTTCCATGTGTCGTGCACGTGAGTTACTTCCAACCTGAACTTCTGAAAATGCCCTTTATGTTCTATATTAGAAGACATTTCCATTCCAATTGAAGCAGAAGAGCGTTCCTTCGAAGATGAAGAAGGAAACATGGACGACTAGGTTCGGCCCCTCCCCTCAGCGAGAGCACTCGACGTTTGTGTGTTCCCACTATAGCATCAAAGATTCGATCCGTTTAGTGTCAACGCCCCGATTATGTTTCTGCGGTGAGATTTCGTCGGTCAAATGTGCGGGTACTTGGAAGAATTTCGGTCGTAGGTTTCATGGGTGTTCACATTTTGAGGTAATTGCACGTTTTTGGTACCATGTTGTCCCTATTAGTTTGTTATGTTAGAAACCCTAATTTTTTTAAGAACCCTAATTTTAACATCTTGTTCCATTTTTGTCTTATGTAGTCTGTACAATATCCTGGGTGCGGATTTTTCCAATGGGAAGATCCACCGATGTGTCAATATGGAATAAACACCGTGTCTAAGTTTCAAAGTGTGGAGGGACAGCTTAGATCAGAACTTGCGACTGCACATGCTGCTGAAGCTGCTGCGAAACAAAACACTGGAAGTTGTATGCTGCAATTGTCGTTCTGTGTTGTTTACTTTTGATCAATATACTAAAGAAGTAGGTGTATTTGAATTAGTTTATCAATATTTTGTGGAAATGGATTTAAGTTCTTCATGTTATGTATTGCAGTTGTTTTGCATCTGTGTTTCAGTTGTTTAGAAGCTGATTTTCAATTGCAAAGTATCTAAAGTAAAGAGTATATTCTACGGTGTAATTTGATTAAATGGTCGCATATGTTATCATCAAATGTGATTAAATGGTCATAGATGTTTCTCTATAATGTGATTAAATGGATACTGATGTTTTAAATAATGTGATTAAAATGTTTAACATGTTACCTAAAATGTGATTAAATAGTACAACATGTTTCATATCAATATGATTAAAAGGTTAAACAGCCGTATCATATTAGCACAAACATGTTCCATTAAAACCTGAAACAGACATCCATAGACTTCAGAAGAAGTTCAACATACATAAGTCAGCAAGTACCCATTGGGGACCCAAAACATATGTACAAACACCACAAAAGTATCACAAGTTCACAAAACACTACAAAAGCAGGAGACCTGTTGCACAAAATGACACAATCCTTTTACTGGGTGTATCGTTTGTCACCCGGATAACCAAACTGACCCATGCTCCTTCTGTGTTGTCATGTCCTTTTTGGTATAACCGTCTTCAGTGGTAAATCTGGTAGAATCATTTCTCTCGATTCTGAAAGTACCGGTGTCGAAGATGCGACATCGTCTTCGACGTCCACATAAGTCAGACATTGACCACATCGTCTTCTTTTACATTCTTTTTTGGCATGTTTCAAACAATTTGTTACTAATTAGTATAAAGTACGATCTTTTACATAATTGTAGTGTTGAACACTAATCGAGGATGATTTCACTGCTAACGATTTAACACGTTTTTTGGCGTTTTGAATGGATCAGCTTCAGTATTGACTGCGGCTTCTGCTGGTGGAGTATGTGGTTCATCTGGCGGCGCACCTAAACGTACGGCAGGAGGGGATTCAGCTTGTGTAGTACCGGTATTCTGCGGGTCATCAATAGAAGGGGGGTTTCTTCTTTCTGACTGCGATTTTTTGTCTTCGAACTGAAGTTTTTGTCTTCTGGGACTGCTTCGGTTGAGACTGAGAACAGGTTTTACGCTGTGGACTCGGTTGGGTATGCGTCGTTGCCATTTAGGGTTGTGAATCCGTGTTCAACTTTCGCTTGGTAGGACGCTTCTCTGATTTTTTCGTCCCACTAACGCCAGCACTAACAGCATCCTTGACCTACGCAAAAAACGAGCATATTAGAAATTGTACGAGCATATATTCAAACTCAGCAATCTTATATAAAAACAGCACCTCATGGTCCCTTTGGGACCAACCTCTCTTATTGTGGCCATGTTCCCCACATTCCGAACAAAACTGTTTTAAACCAATTTTGCTGAGTCGTGCACCACCTACATGAGCGTCTTCTGTTACCGACCTAACTCATTTTTTCCTTGGCCTACCAGAATGCGCCTTAAAGAGCGGAGGATCAATAGGTATTGAGTTTGTCTTTGCCCAATCATCTCGTCCAGGCAAGGCATGAATTACACCTGCATAGGTGCGTAGGTATGCACTTTTGTGGTACATCGGATCGCAGTACGGTGCGAGCTCATGGACACGAGTATATGACAGGCAAGCAATGGCGTGAATACATGGTAAACCACTTAATTCCCAGGCACCACAACTACATGTTTTCGCATTAACATTGGTTTTATACGACACAGACAGACCAACGTGTACCTCATACTCACCATCGGAAGCATATAAGACCTCACACCCACTTATTCCATCTGTCAACTTCCTTAGTTTCTTTACTATATTCCTTCCAAGTTCCCCATGTCCATCAGCAGCAAATTGTTGTCGTTTAGCAAAGTCCCGCATCAACATTTTGCGGATTTCTTCAACTAGGGTAATAGGTGGTTTTTCTCACGTTGATGATTTTGTTGTTGAAGCTCTCGCATATATTATTGACGACCAAGTCAGTTTTAGTAGCATGCCTGAAACGATATCTACACCATGCGACTGTGTCAATTGCTGAGACGAACTCCCAAGCTTTTTTGTTTGCTACCTTTAACAAGTCTATATGTCATTTGTGTCTTTGGTAGGTATATGCACATGAAGCAGACCAAACACGTTTCCTCACCTCGGCTTCACCCAATCATCTTACTTGCATATTCTGATATATGTGTCGCATGCAGTATATGTGTTAAGCCTCTAGGATGATATCTTGTACAGCTTGAATTAAGCCCTAAAAATGACAAAATAATAACAAAACCAGCAAACATGATTGATCAATTAATCACAAAACCAGCAAACATGAATTATCAATTAATCACAAAACCAGCTAATAGGAAGGATCAATTAATCACAAAACTAGCAAACATGACTGATCAATTAATCACAAAACCAGCAAACATGAATTATCAATTAATCACAAAACCAACTAACATGAATGATCAATTAATCACACAACTAACATACATGACTGATCAATTAATCACAAATGGACCAAACTTAACAGGAGATATACCTTCTGTCAATCTTACATTAGTGTCTATGCCCTATCAACACTGATGTCTCTAAACAGGATGTCCTATCGTAGATCTTTCTCTTTTCAACGCTATTTACCTCATCCTCGTTGTCGATCTTCCTTTCACCTTCCAACGTGTCGCTTTGACAGTCACTACCTGATTCTCCAAATCCAACTTCCTCCCAAACAAACATCTTCCTTTTCTTTTCAACATTCGGTTTACTGTCATTTCGGCCAGCTTCTTCGCTTCCACCCTTCAGACTTCTTTTCTCCTGGCGCAGCTTTATTTCTTCATCGGACTCCATGTTTTCATCCGTACTTGACTCGTCCGCATCTACCACGTCTGGGGCGACAAAATCTGAATCATCGCTGTCATCATCACTGTCAAAATTGAAATTTCTCAAGTCGTCTAGAAGATTCTTCAAAGTCTCTATGTTCTCGCTCATTTCCAAAACGGTATCAGGAAACAACTTTTTCTTCCCCTTTTCACTTGTTCGGTCGGTATTCTTGCCCTTGTCCTCTTTTACCTGTCGTTCAATAACTAATTCAAGTTCCTTCGCACGACATGCTCGACGAGTCTTGTTTATCACCTTGTTGCGGAGCTGCATCATGAAGGGATCCTTCAAACAATCTTCTCTATCAAACGGTGGCATAACGTAGAAACTGGTCTCCTTCGTTGTTTATTGACGCTCTAGTATAGGGTGAAGATCGGCATCTGAAGTTATCGCTTCAAGATCGGTGTTCGGATTTCCACCGGGGGAAACCAAAATATGGATCCATTTTCGACAAGGTCACAATACACCTCAGCTAGTCCAGTAAGTGATAAATAGTTCAAATTATCATAAGGCACATGGAGTGACTCCAGTTCACCTACGTATGTTCGGGTACCCCCATTATCAATACACTTTCCACCATGATGAAAAATAGCTTCGGCAATGTGATCCTTCTTCCCCATGGAACCACAGTTTTCAATTCTTTATGCAACGTCAAAAGAACAGAACATTTAAACCAACAAAACGAACCAAGAAGGAAGCCACAACAAACGAACTCCGACTATTTAACCACAATCAGTATAATTTAACACAGAAACATACATAAATGACAAAACTTAAGCATCAAAGTTCAAATTTGGCCAAAAAAATCAAACTTTACGCACTAAAACACATAACTATGCTATTTCATACTTCTTCAGCAGCAACTTTCGGAAAAATACTAATTTTCACACACAAAATTTCGCAAATAACCTATAAACCCTAAATGTCGTCGTACCTTTGCTCGATCAACAGGGGAGGCGGAGTTCGGTCGCACAAAATCAACAAGGTGAAGCCACTTTCTGCGAAATCCCTTCTGGTCGACAACAGTACGGGTAGAAACGAAATCAATCGACAACACACCACCGTGAAATTTCGCGGCAACAACACCAAACACAAGTTCGCGATTTCGGAAGTTGAAGAAGAGCAGAAGAAGAACATTAACTCAGAAATGCAGGGCAGGCGGACGCGCGATAGCTTCTTCGGCAGAGGACTTCGACAGCAACGAAGAGGAGACGGGTCTGACTGACAACGGAAATGGGGGAAAACAAATGGTTGATGAAACTGAATAAAGGGGACGTAAGGGGCTTCAAGGTAATTTTGTATTTCCGAAAATAAACTACCTCCTATCACGTGACCTGCACATGAGAATTAGACAGAAAATTTGAACGGTTGAGTGACGGAGTAACTAGTCACATGCTGGAACATGTGTAACGTTTCAGTCACGCGAAAAAGTATGTGTAACCAATTAATCACATTGGTCAAACATGTATATAGTTTTAAGTAATTTTTTTTTCGGCCAACATTTTTAAGTAATTAACTCTTTAAACAATGACCAAGACTGAACCAATGACAATTTCTTATTTAATTAATTATTATATTATTTGAGTTCTAAACCAAAGACAAAGTTTGGACCAGTCAGGAAAAATAGAATAAGATTAATTTTGGACAATACATTTTTTAAAAAACAAATGTTTAATTGTTTGTCACAATCACACTATGCCAAGCCAATAATACACTTCACTTGTAATGAAAAATATAAATTATAATATAATTTGGCATTTTAGACCTATCAGATTGAAAATTTAAATAAAAATTATCTTCTTTTTTTAAACTATAGTTGGTCCACATATTTAATATATTATGATAAATATTTGCTCCACAAAGTTGCTGATTTCTTAGATGATGTTTAAACAATTTTCCATTCACTGTAGCCCGCTGAGAAAATGCAATCTGAGCTTATTTTAGGATGCATTTATGTCTTTGCTGTTAATTTTAAAAGAAATATATAAATATAAAATATATCAAATAATATTGAAAATGATTGATTTCCACTTTTGGAAATATTTCTTTCTATTTTATTGATTCTAATTCGTATTAAAAAAACTTAAAATGTTATATGTTTCTAAAGAAAATAAGGATAAAAACTTTTACAAATTTGGATTGCGTTCACCTAATTAAGAATAAGACCAAGTGTTAACCTGAGAAGTATCACATTAGCAACACAAAGAGATTTTAAGTTGTAACAGTGACTCGCTACTGCGGCTATGCAAAAGTTTACCCTCGTTAGGCTTGTTCATGAACCGGTTCGACCCCGAACCGGTTCTGAACTGAACTGGTCTGGTTTAAAAAAAAACAGTACATTTTTCTGTTTCTAAAAAAACTGGTCTGGTTTAAGGAAAAAAGAACTGGTCTGGTTCGAACCGATTCAGAACCGGTTCGAACTGTTCTGGTCTGTTTTTTTAAATATCAATTTTGGTTCGGAAATATTCCGGTTCAAACCGAACCTAAATCGGATGAAAATTCTGTCCAACACACTGAACCGTCTTAAAAAATACTGAACCAACTGAAAAATACTGAACCGGCTAAAAAAATACTGAACCGGCTAAAAAAACACTGAACCGACTGAAAAACACATTGAACCGACTGAGAAACACATTGAACCGATTGAAAATCTGTTCCACAACCGACTAACATCTTGTCCAACATCAACATACGAGAGTCCAATATATCTCTAGGTTTGGTTTATTGAAAACATATCTAGGTTTGGTTTAATTTCAGACCGGTTTAGTTAATTTTGGTTCAAACCGGTTCTAAAATTATATAGGTTTAAAGTGGTTTAATTGAAATTTAAGTATAAACCAGTATCAAAAACGAGTCGAGTCGAACCGGTTCGAACTGGATTTTTGGTACTATTTTGAATTGTTCTATTTGAAGGCAAAAAACACTAGTCTGGTTTTGGAACTAGTTTGGCCGAACCGGTTCGAACCAAACCAATTCCAGACCAGACCAGTTCGCCCGAACCGGTTTATTTGGCCAAGCCTAACCCTCGTTTGCAGTTTTACGCATTGTTTCATATTGTCCAGAAATTTTATTGAAAAATACTAATTACTTTTTAAGTTTCACAATTTTTTATTGTTCTCGTTCCCCCTTAAAGCATGCTGTCTTATTTTATTCAAAAAAAAACAAAAAAAACATATATTTATTACAGAATAAACAAAAAGTTCATATATTGAAATCATTTTAATATATAGAAAAATGAAGAAAAAAACATTAAGCAAAAAATCAAACATGTTCTCAGAAAATCAAACAAGTCCAGGGAGGTATGTCGAGATCGAAGGGAATGCCCCGATAAAAACCGATCTGCTGTGTATCGGCAAGGTTCTCAGCCCAAAACCGATGAGGGCTATGGCAGTTCAGAATGTATTGCAGAATGTGTGGGCAAGATACAGCGAGGTAAGGGTGCAGGACATGTCTAAGGAGGTAATCCTGTTCGAATTCAGTAATGAGGACGATATGTTGGATGCGTTAGATTGGAGCCCTTGGGCTATCCAAGGGCATTGCTTGTCGATGAAGAAATAGGAGGTGGGGGTAGAACAACTGAGACTAAGTTCCATATGGTTCACTTCTGGGCACAGATTCACGGCCTAGAAATTGATAAACTGAGCTCACAAAATGCAGAGAAAATTGGGGGATGTATAGGCAGGGTGGTGGCAGTGGACGACGTGATGGGACCAATGGGGCTCGATAGGGATTTCCTTCGGATCAAGGTGGAGGTTAATACACAACTGCCTCTCTTGGCCGTGATTTGGTACACAAGAACCAACGGGGAGAGGGGCAAGGCAGATATCCGGTATGAATGACTTCCGGATTTCTGTTTTGGATGCGGGAAGATTGGCCACGGGGATAGAGGATGTAGGGCAGCCATTGTTATGGGAGAAACGGAAGGGGATGGTCTGATGTATGGTCCATGGATCAGAGTGGATAGGCCTAAGAAAAGGGGTCAAAACTGCTGAATCATAGGCAGTGCTAGGAAGGGGAGCGATCAGGATATAAAGAGGAAATCATGGCGAGACCTTATGAAGGAGAAAGAAGATCGGGAAAAGAACAAAGGAAAGGGGCAAGGCAGCCCGGGTAAGAGTGAAGGGGAGGAGATGCAGGGGGGACACACGGACGAACCAAAGGAAGGGTTGGAAAAGGGAGACAAGAAGAAGGAGGGGAAGACGGGGAGAGACGAGAAGGAGGAGGGAATAAAGGAAGGGATGGAGGTAAATAAAGAAACCAAGGTAAGGAAGTCGAATCAGCAATTCCTAGAGGGGACAAATTTGGCCATCGACATATGGGAAGGGCCAAGAAACCAGTTGGTGTCTATGGAGAGGCAAGGACTGAGGATACAAGGACAACAAATGAAGGAAAAGGAGGTTCTAGCCTTAACCATGGGTGACCCCGAGTCGGCCATGGTGGAATACAAGGGAGAGAAGCCAACTGCCAAAGAGAAGCAACAAGAGGAAAGACAAAGCTCGATGACGATACACCATCCTAATCTGAGCAAACTCCTCGAGAAGAGACAAGCAATGCGCAACAATTGCCCGTATAGAAGAGAAACAAAAGAAGGTGCAAAACGGGGAATAGGGATGATCGGAGAAATCGACAAGGCAACCTACAACATGGGAACAACTCGGGGAACAGGGGAGGCAGGGTGGGAAGTGGTGGAGCTTCAGGAAGCTGACAGTGAAAGAGGAACAGGAAGAGGACAGAGTTTAGAAGAGGGCAGCCCCATTCGCCAGCTGTATAGAGTGGACTCGCCTGAGGAGTCACCAGGGAAGGGGGGTGGGATGACTATGCTGCAGACGGGGTTGAGTCCCCTTCTCCAAAAGGTTAACTTGAAGCGTAAATATGATGAGGAGTTGGAATCAGAAAAGGACGAGATGGAGCGTACAAGATCCAAAAGACAGAAACATGGGGAGGAGGAGGTGAAAGAGACAGAGAAGAGTAAGGAAAAGAAGATAGGGAAGAGGAGACCGGGTGCAAAAAGGACCATAGAACAGAGGTTAAACCAGGCTAAGCAAACAGGGTTGGGTGGCTGTCCCAAAACAGGTACCTCTCCGACTTGAAGAGGAGACACCAACCAGCAATAATCTTCCTTATGGAAACCAAAAATAACGAAGGAGCTTGTAAGAGGGTGAGGAGGAGAATGAAGATGGAAAACGGGATATACGTTGAACCGGATGGAATTGGCGGGGGTTTAGCCCTGTGGTGGACGAATGATGTTGAGATCACAGTACATCAAAGGGACTCGAACATCATAGACACGACGGTTGATCAGAAGGATGGTTCCAAGCCGGTACACATAACGTGGGTTTATGGGAGCACTAAGTGGGAGGAACGGAAGCAGTTATGGTCGGTTTTGAGGTACATTGCTTGGAATCGAAGAGGACCGTGGATATGCATGGGGGACTACAATGAGATAGCTCGGCTGACTGAAAAAAAGGGAGGTAGACCGAAGCAACAGAGGAAGATGGACGCATTCAATGAAATGATGCACGAAACACAGTTGGTCGATCTAGGATACAAAGGCCAACCATACACATGGAGCAACAACAGAGAAGGGAACCAAAGGATTAGAGAAAGACTTGATCGGGCCCTAGGAAACTCGGATCTCATTGGGGATTATCCGACACTAAGAGTAACCCATAAACTACTCATAAGATCGGATCACTGCCCCCTGGTTCTAGAGCTGAAACCGAAGGGAAAGGGAGGCAAGAGAAATTTCCGGTTTGAAGGGGTATGGCTCGAGAAGGCAGAGTGCGGGGACCTAATAAGAGAAACTTGGAATGGAAATCAGGGAGGAAACAATGCACAGCCGATGGAAGCCAAGCTTGGAAGATGCAGACTCAGACTCCAAAGATGGAGTCGGATCAATGGGACCAACTTCAGACACAGAATATTAGAAGTCCAGGAAAACCTGAGCCAGATTCAACAGAGAGGGAGACAGAGGGAGGAGGACAGATCGGATGAGAGACGTCTCAAACTACAATTGGAGGAGGCATGGAAGGGGGAAGAGGCATATTGGAGGACCAAGTGTCGGGTACAGTGGCTTAAGGGGGGGAGATAGAAATACCCATTTTTTCCACCAAGCCACGGTACAAAGAAGGAGGGGGAATCAGATCAAGCGTCTCCAATTGACAAACGGAACGTGGACAGAGGATGAGACACAAATTCGGGAGGAATGTCTGCAGTACTTCAAAGGTATTTTCATAACAGAGGGGTGTCGAGATATGGATGATCAACTAGAGGGAACCCCAAAACTGATTGACGGCCGAATTAACGAGAGGTTGACACGAAGAGTTAGTCGGGATGAAGTGAAAAAGGCGGTGTTCCAGCTTGGGGGTGACAAGGCCCCGGGTCCAGACGGCTACCCTGGACTGTTCTATCATCGTTTCTGGGACATGCTCGGGGATGACGTATTCCATGCGGTAAATTCTTTCCTTGAAACTAGTACGTTATAACCTAACTTATGCTATACCGATATTGTCATGATTCCAAAAGTGCCAAACCCGATTAATCCAATGCAATTTAGACCTATTAGCTTATGCAATTTTAGTTACAAAAACATATCCAAAGTGCTCGCTAATAGGTTAAAATGTGTGCTACCTGATATCATAACCCCTTTCCAAAGCGCATTTGTCTCTGGCAGGTTCATCCACGATAACATCCTTATCGCACACGAGGTCTTCCATCACATGAGAACGAACTCTAGGGCGAATAGAGAGGAGTGTGCGATAAAGCTGGATATGAACAAAGCGTACGATAGAGTGGAGTGGGCGTTCGTGCTTGAGACTCTTAAGAAGCTCGGGTTCTCACAACTATGGTGCAGTTGGATAGAGGAATGTATGGTAAAGGTGCAGTACAGTGTGGTGGTGAACGACACGAAAACAGCGAGGTTCAGGCCGACTAGAGGATTGAGGTAAGGTGACCCGTTATCACCTTACCTCTTTATTTTAATCGCTGATGTACTTTCTAGACAGATGTGTAGGGCGGTGGAGGAGGGCCGAATAGAGGGAATCAAGATGAAACGGACATGCCCTGAGATCCACCATCTACTATTTGCGGATGATTCCATTTTTTTCATCCAAGCTAAGGAAAAAGATGCGAGGGAGCTTAGGAAGATCCTTGAGGGATACGGTCAGGCGTCGGGACAGAGTGTGAACTTAAGCAAGATCTGTATTCAATTCAGGCCGAAGGTGCAGGAGACTAACAAGGAAGCGGTTCGGTCGGACCTGGGGATAAACGAGTTAGTGGATGCGGGGAACTATTTGGGAATCCCGACAACATGGGGGAGATCAAAGAAATCAGCCCTAAACTACATCAAGGACCGAATACAAAGGAAGATGCACAGATGGAAAGCGATCTTCCTCAATAAGGCGGGTAAGGAAGTACTTGTGAAAGCGGTAATTACTGCAATTCCGACTTACCTGATGACATTGTTTAAAATGCCTAAAACGTGGTGTGAGGAGATTGCTAGATTAATTGCTCGTTTTTGGTGGAATGGAAAGAATGAGAGAAGGAGTATGCATTGGGTGAGTTGGAAGAACATGACCTTGCCAAAACAGTTGGGCGGTGTCGGGTTCCGGGACCTTTGGGAATTCAACACGGCCATGCTCACAAAGACGGCTGCGAGATTACAAAACAACCCAAGGGCTTTGTGGGCAAGGATTATGAAGGGATTGTACTACCCGACGGGGGATCTAAAGGATGCGAAAAAAGGTGCCCGACCGTCTTGGGCGTGGAGTAGTATACTACAAGGTAAGGAGGTAATGAACCAACATGGTATGTGGCAGGTCGGAAACGGGAAGTCGATCCGTGTCTTCGGGGACAATTGGATTCCGGGTAGGCCGAGCCACCGACTCAGCCCATCCGATCCAAACAGGCCGAATGAGACAATGAAGGTTAGCCATCTTATCAAGCAGCAGCCCAAGAGATGGGAGCTGGAACCGATCGGTCAAGACATCACGGAAGTCGATAGGAGGACGACTCAAGCAATCCACATTCGCAACAAGGAGGTTGAGGACAGATGGATCTGGCCGACCGAGAGAGGGGGGAGGTGAAACCAAGGAACGTCTATAGGAGACTCAAAAAGGCCGAGAGGGAGGGGACGGCGAGGAAGAGCCACGGACAGAACAGAGAGGAGACGAAGTGGCTCGAGATTTGGGCGAGTGCAGCCATCCCCAAGGTAAAATCTTTCTTGTGGCAGGCGGGTCATCGAGCAATACCGGTCCAAACGGTATTGGAGAGGAGAGGGATCAACGTAACTAGGCGATGCCCGTTTTGCAACAATGACGAGGACGAAGTGCATGTCTTGATGGAATGTGAATGGGCTCGGAAGGCATGGCGAGAGGAGCTTAACATCTCGTGGGTGTGGACGAACGTGGGCGATCGAGCGAGATGGATTGAGGCGATCCATGAGCTCGAGAATGGCACGGGAGAGGAAGGGAGGAGGAAGAGGCTCGGGGCGGAGAACATGACGTGGCAAATCTGGAAAGAGAGATGTCGGGCGATACACGATGGAGACGAACCTAGCTCGGAGAAGGTAAGGAGGGCAGCCCGAGAGCTCACGGACGAAAGCTGGGCAGCTAGGAGGGAGACCCGAACCGAGCAAGGGCCTGGCGCACCGAACCGTGCAATGGGATGGTCGAGACCAAGGCGAGGATCGATCAAAATCAACTGCGACGGTGCATGGGAGCAAGGAACAGGAAAAGGGGGCACGGGTGTCATAGCGCGGGATTGGGAAGGAAGGATCATCACTGGCCGACACTCCACCGGGAGAGGGATCAACGCGATCTCGATGGAGGCAGAGGCGATATTACAGGCGGTTGAACTTGCTATTAATTGTAATTGGTGTGATGTTGTAATTGAATCGGATGCACAGGTACTTATAAATAGCCTCTTGAGGCCATCCGAGGCTCGGGAATGGACATCGCATCACATTATTAGTGACATCTTGGAGGCGGCCGAAGGAGTACCACGGGTGCAATGGAGCTATGCTCGTAGGAAAGCGAACAGGTGTGCTAACTGGTTCGCTCGTAAAGCTAGACAGGGGATGTGTCCAGATAATTGGATGCTCATACATCCACCTGCTTTATTTTCGTTATGTATGTTAGACTTTGAGAACTCGGGTTTGGAAGGTTGAATGAATGAAGGTTTTTATCGTCAAAAAAAAAAAAATCAAACATGTTTGGTTTTACTTAATTAAAAAGATCGGTTTAAATATTATATATATATATATATATATATTGAATAAAAAATATTTTGCTTTTTTTCATTTTTAAAATAATCTTATCTATTTTTTGTTATTTTTAAAATAAAAAATAATAATATGACTACAATAGAAAATTTATCAAAATTACAACTCATGAATTTTAGAAAATAATGAGTGATGTCCATATAAATTTTTCCAAAATTGTTAATTTAAAAGGTAACCCTTTGTTTTAAAATATATTATTTTAAAAGGAAAACCCTTTGTTTTAAAACATATTATTTTAAAAGGAAACCCCTTTGTTTTTTTCTTTGTTAAAAACAATTGTTTATTCAAAAAAACATATTATATTTGGTATACATAGTCAGATCAAGCTGTATTGAAAATCGATATTATTTTTTCATCAACAGAGGAAAAAGACTTGGTAGCTTGTATTCATCATCAATCTGTATCCAACCATGTCATCTGTGTTTCAACCTTACAGAACTGCCTTCCACTTCCAACCCTCCAAGAACTGGATGAACGGTAAGATCTCCCGCTTCTATTTCAACCTTAAACTTTGCTAACAATTGATCTGGTTTGGTTTGGTTTGGTTTTGTTTTTGTCTGTCGGAATTGGATCGGGATGATAAACTGAAAATGAGGATAAATCTTACAATGTTGCAGATCCAAATGGTAAATTCCGCTTCCTCCCAAATCATCATTCAATCTATACCGCTCTATATATTCCACACTTATATATGCAGTGTATAGAATCTTTTGCAAAACTTTTAGGACACTTCAGTTTTGTTTCCTAATTTTCAGGACCGATGGTTTATAACGGCATATACCACTTCTTCTATCAATGGAACCCCAACGGTCCAGTTTGGATCAAAAACATTGTGTGGGGCCACTCGACCTCGACCGATCTCGTGAACTGGACCGAACATGAGCCTGCCATCGTCTCATCCCAGCCATCTGATGTAAATGGGTGTTGGTCCGGCTCAGCCACCATTCTCCCTAATGGAGAACCAATGATTCTTTATACAGGAGCTGACAAAAATGACCAACAGGTCCATTTTACACCATATTATTTGGATCTATTTATGGCGATACGTTTGCTTGCTGATATATCTTTTGATTTATAAAAATAAAATAAAAACAGCTTCAAAATCTCGCAATGCCGAAAGATCTTTCCGACCCAAACCTTATAGAATGGGTGAAATCCCCATTAAACCCTTTGATGACTCCACCGGCTGCAGACAATATCCTCCCGGACTTATTTAGAGACCCAACCACGGGTTGGCTTGGCCCGGATGGGAAATGGAGGGTAATTATTGGTAGCTGCAGGGACAAAATGGGAATAGCATTTTTGTATACTAGTGAAGATTTTCTTCATTGGGAGAAGGCGGACCAGCCTCTGCACTCGGGTAAGGACACAGGAATGTGGGAGTGTCCCGACTTTTTCCCTGTTTCCACTTTTACCCCCGCCGGCCTGGATACATCTACGCCAGGCGGTCCTGGCGTAAAGCATGTGCTGAAGCTGAGCTTGTTTGATACTTTTAAGGAGTACTACACAGTTGGGATGTATGACCCCAATAAAGACACCTATGTCCCTGATGAGGGCTCGGTCGAGAATGATTCCGGGTTAAGACTCGACTACGGAAGGTTCTATGCATCCAAGACATTCTTTGACAGTGTGAAAAATCGAAGGGTTGTATGGGGATGGGTACACGAGTCTTCTAGTAGGGATGATGATATCAACAAAGGGTGGGCTGGACTCCAGGTAATAATAATGATATAGTAACCATTTGAACCTAAATATTTAGTTTTTCAAATGATTCATAACAATATAGAGTCATGTTTAATTTGCAGGCAGTGCCAAGAACAGTTTGGCTCGATAAATTGGGGAAGCGGTTACTGCAATGGCCAGTGGAGGAACTCGAAACGCTCCGTGGAGGGCGGGTTGACTTGTGCAACAAGTTACTGGAAGGTGGCAGCAAGATTGAAGTTGTAGGTGTCACGGCATCGCAGGTAATTGCACCACTTTATATAAGAAATAAAAGGTCAAGTGCCATTAATCCTTATATGAATCGTTTTAAATGCTCATGATCACTGGATAGACGAAATCTTGCTAGGCTGATGTAGAGGTTGTCTTCGATTTGCCGGAGCTCGACCGAGTAGAAGTATTTGACCCAAGCTGGACCGACCCCTTGGAACTATGTATCCAAAAGGGTGCGTCGGTTACAGGAGGTATTGGACCATTTGGGATCATGGTCCTAGCCTCTGAAGGATTGGATGAATACACGTCCATCTTCTTTAGGATTTTCAAGGACAAGAACAACAAAATTGTGGTGTTTATGGGCAGCGACCAAAGCAGGTCCCTCCCTCTCCTCTCTCTACAAAAAAAAAAAATTAAAGAATATCATTCACTCAACAAATTATGTTGCAGATCTTCCTTAAACGACAGCAACACCAAGACCAATTATGGAACCTTTGTGGACATCGACCCTTGTCAAGAGAAGCTGTCGCTGAGGATCTTGGTGAGAAGCTTTTTCAATTCCAAGACTGACCATTTTCTGAGCTCATGATTCGTTATAATGTCGTCATACAGATTGATCGGTCGATAGTGGAGAGCTATGGTGGTGGAGGAAAAGCTTGCATCACAGCTAGGGTTTATCCAACCATTGCGGTGGAAGATAAAGCCCACTTGTATGCTTTTAACTATGGTTCTACAGATGTTGGAATCGCGGGATTGAGCGCTTGGAGCATGAAAAAGGCTCGAATCAATGTTCAACAAAAATAATTCAACGACAAGACAAAGTATATGCAATGAGGTACATGCATGGCTTAGGGATGAATGACACAAGTTGTTTCATGTTGAGGATTTATTTTTCTGACATACTTTATGTTGTAATATGAGAGTGACCGTCTTCAATTTTAAGGAAATTTAATAAGATACGTAAGAGCATCTGTAATGCAAAATTCCAACTTTCATCTTTATTTACTATCATATCAATGTTTGCTAATATATATATATATATATATATATTAAAAGTTAACAGTGTTTACGAGTTATTTATCCCTACTGACTATTTGAATTTGAATGATGTCTACACGTTTTAACTCAACACTTTAACTACACATAAAATTTCAAGAGGTAAAAGCAGGTTGGAGGAAACAAGGTCAATGTAAAGAGAAAAGATAATCTTGACCTTCCTATGTATTTTATTTGCTTTGCCGATGCCTAAACCGATTAATTTGTAGTGGAGACAATGAGTGTTCAGTTGACACAATTCAATTTGGTTCGACAGGTAGTCCGGTTAAAATTTGGATCCAACCATTTTATGTGAACTCACTTATGTTTACTTATTTTTTATCATATAATTATTTGATTTAAACTAGTGCTATTTAATTCTTAAGTTTGATAATATTTCTTTTTAATTACAATGACCTCTTGTTATAAAAAATTACATTATTACCATTGATACTATTAAAAAAAATCCATTATAAGGATAAAATAAAGTTATTATTTTTGTTTTAACTTTTTATATTCTTATATTAATACTAATTTTTCAAATTTGATATTAGTTTTGATTTTTAGTAAAGACTAATAATATATGTATAAGTAGATATATTATAACATCAATTATACTATAAAAATAGACTTAATTAAAAAAAAAAAAAAAAAAAAAAAAAAAAAAAAAAAAAGGTATGAGTAGATATATTATAATTACTGTTATCTCCCCTTATCCCGTAGTGTTTGCATATAACTTTATAAAACGGACTGCGAGATTATGGACCGAGAGATAATATGTATAGAGATATTTAATACCAAAAAACTATGAAATTACCGATGTCTTCCACATAAAATATGTAAAAAAAATACAATTAAAATTTATATAAGTTATGATTATATCTAAGAAATATTATATAAATAGGAATCAAAAGTTATATATTGTAAGATAAAATATGTATATTAATTTCTAAAAATATACTATTATATAGTTCCACTAACATATTTGCAATTAACAGAATAAATATTTTATAATTACAAATGAAATATATGTATTAATTAATTTATGAAGTGATCACTACTAAATAAAAATAGAGTATGTTACTAACTATATTATAACTAAATAGCTTTAAATATACAATAAAATACTAATTGATATCTATATTTAATATATAAAAATTGAATTAGTCTTATTAACTATACAAACAATAGGATTAGGTGGGGTGGGGGAATGTAGGGATAAACCGATAACCTTTGGGGTTGATTTGAACGAAAGTTTATTTTGTCTGGGTGGTGACCCAATACTAGAGAGGCCCTGCTTAGGTCCAATCAAGTCACAATAGTTCAATCCTTGTTTGCTTAAAATTACAAAACTGTAAGGTTTGGGTTACCTCATATTTTCCGAATTGCACAACAAGGATGAAGCCCACTTGTTAGACGCTTGGAGTATGAAAAAGAATCGAATCAACATTGACATTGAGGAATCATAACCTGTGTTTTCTTTGATTACCTCAAGCACATTGTTTTGCCTTGAGCGCTTCGATTACTGCAGAAAAATCTTGGTCGCTGAGACCATAAGATTTTGCGACCTTGTATAGTTCGTTAGCGGCGGCTGCAATTGGAGTCGATTGAGATACGGATTCGGCTAAACCAAGAGCAAGCCTCATGTCCTGATGCAGATGGAACCATAAAATCTTAAATTTTCATCCACCAATAAACTACATTAAATTGGAGATGAATCGACTTTGAACCTTCTGTTGGTGTTTCAAGGGAAACGCAGTCGGGTACTGAGATTTGACCATCGATGGACCTTTCAACTTGAACATTGGTGCGCTAATGGCGCCTTGTCCAACCACCTGCAGAGTTGACAGTAAAAAATAAAACTACAAGGCATACTATCTCAACAATATTTAGATTTATACAATGGCGCCTTGTTTTGGACACAAGGAATTACCTCGACCACGATATTAGGGTCAAGGCCTACTTTCTCACTTAGAAGCAGTCCTTCGGAAAATGACGCCATCATACTATAATTCGGAAACAGTTAAGGGAAACAAGAGTTAATATCGTATATAGAAATAGGCGAAAACTCACATTAGTTGATACAAGAAATCTGAATCCTCACCTTCCCATTATCATATTCACGACCAGCTTCATGGCTGCTCCATTGCCAATGTCCCCGAGGTAAAACTTTGACTAAGTTGATGAAAAAGGAACAAGAACTATAATAAACATCACAAGATTGAATATAGATTGGGGTTAGATACCAAATTGCTTGCTGAACTTGTAGTTCATATATTCCTTGAATTATAATTTTTTTTGCGTCATTTAACTATCTAAACTAATACATTAGTGTAATTTACTAACCCAGTCTGTTTTAATGTTAAATCATGGATGGAAAATCCGTACTGGAGCACATGTCTGTCTTCCAGTCAAGATGCCACACATATACTTTCCATCAAAGGTTAACAGAGAAATGAATGGAAGCTAGCAAGTTATACTTCAGTATTACTTCAACTAGTGAAAAGTCACAAAAAAAGGTTCAGCAAGCCACTACTAGCTCATCTGCAACAAGTTCAGCAAGGTATTTGGTATTAAATCTTATAGATTACCGACAGAAATAGGTACCTTTCCCATGATGTCCAAAAATGGAGAAACCGTCTCGAAAAGAGGTTTATCACCTAAATGATTACGAGAAACAAAATGTTTTAGATGCTTGTTCAGTTGCTAACATGAATCAATTCTAACCATAAAAAATTGAATATATATATGCTATTAACCGGCAGTGAGAAATATAAGCTGCCCATCCTCTGCAGGCTTTTTAGAACCAGAAACAGGAGCCTGAGAGAACCAACTTCTATTAGCATATATAGCAGCACATCCTCTGTAGGTGAGCTGTGTAATGAAATGCGTGTGGACTGGAAAGTGTACCTCTAGAAATAACGCACCGGTGCTTTTGATTTGTTCACCGATTAATTTAGAGGTGGCTCCATCAACTGTTGAAACATCCACATAACTGCAACGTACATATATAAGTCATTTAATTACCCCCCAGAAAATGTGATCCACTTCTCAGAAACCATTTATAAGTGCATAAGAATATCCGCATGTTGAAGAATAAGATAGATTCTCTTGGGATCATGTCAATTCGATGAAGCCTAACTAACAGTTAATCCAACGGTTAGCACAACGTCATTCTAAGATGAAAAGCATGATTTAAATTTTTACGAATATGGGAAAACTTAATTGATGCAAGCTTTTAATGTTGCTGTAGAAATTTGAAATCATGCTCCACCGCCATAATCCAAAATTTCAAGCTTACAGGTGAAGCCCTTTTTTTTAGGAACATCAACTGAAATGCAGTCAATAATATAAATTAAAATCCAAAAAAGAAGAGGTTCCTCTGATTTTCCCAAACATTAAATGGGAAATTAAACAGGTCACTGAATTAAAACAGACAAGGATAAATAAGCAGTAGTACCCTTTCCCAGGACCCATTCCATTGGCAGCTCCATTCTTTCCACAAGCAACATCCACCTATGAGGCAGCTCCAAGTTTACAGTGATTCTTTTGCGGTTAAGAAAATAAAAACTAAACAAATAAAACTTGGCATGCGTACTGCACTTTCAGGATCAGCAAGCATGGCGAAAGTGACATCACAAGATGCAGCTACCTCCTCAGGAGATGCTTTATATCTGCAAAAGTATCAAAAAGGGCATTCCTGTTATATTTTCGTGCAGCATAGCAAACCAGTACACTATTGAAAAAACTCCTAGTTAGAGTGCAATAAATACTATAAATGACAGAACAATTTCAGTGGTGGTGGTGGTGTGTGTGTGTGTGGTGGGAGGTGGGAGGTGGGGACAAATCTAATCAAAGCACAGTACTATAGATCTTACTTGGCACCCAAGCTAATGAGAGCATCACATTTGCTCTTGGTCCGGTTCCACACAGTCACATCACATCTGGAAATGCCATATCCGAGATCAGATTCTGAACAATTTCACAAGAAAATGATTTCAAATGGTTCAACGAAAGAAACGCTTAAAGAATACCACCCAACACCTATTCTTAGTAGAGGTCGATACCTCAAAAATCTGAAGCCCAAGCCAGCATCACATTCATTGGAGAGATGTTAGATTGCAAGTCCAAGGAAAGAGTGGGATTTCAAAAGTTCTAACTGTTCAGCATCATGCAGGACAAATGTGGAATGAACCTATGAATTTTTCTATGAGTGCAATGGCACTGACTGGAGTGGACACGTTATACTTGGTCATAGATACAATATCACATACTTAACTGTTCAATCCTACCAAAATTGAAACCTCAACTGAAGGATCCTGGAGTTCAAAATCCTATCTTATTCGACCAAATGTGGACCAGAGCTCATAGAAGAACGTGCATGCAATGTACTGTGTACAATCAATCTCAAATCATGGATGATAAACTATTAAAGAGAATTCAAAATTGAGTTTGAATCTACCTACAGAATTCGTATCCAAAAACACAAAATACCAGTCTTTACCCAGCTTTGATGAGATTATGCGCCATTGGTGTTCCCATAATTCCCAATCCCAGAAAACCAACCCTCTCCGGCACTTCCTTTTCTGCAAAAACAGAGAGCTAGATTGAGCAGGCCATGTACTGATAGAGCTTCATACACGCCAAAATCCATTCTTCCACTTTCATCAGCATACGCACTAATCACATCAAGAACTGATCCCGTTGTAATTTTCAATATGATTATTAGAAATGGTTGCAGCTAACCGATTATGTTAATTCAAGCTGCTAAATTTCAAACTCTCTCTAGAACGTACAGAAGATGAATCGGCATGCAAATTGCAGACGCTGGAAATTTCAAGTGGAGTAAGGGATTGATACCTGAAGCAGAGGCGCTGATTGACCTGATCGAGACTTTGAAAAACGGCGATCTTCCACTTGCGGAGAAGAAATTGAGGGATCGTCTTCCCAGTCTGAGGTGGGCAGGAATCTGAGGACAGAAGCTGGAGCACATCGCCATTGCAGTTGAAGATAAGAAACAACTGGACTTCACCACCTTCATTTGCCCCTTTCGACCCTTTTGTAGCCTGAGTGAGTGGAAGAAAGAATCAGGCTCACCCTTCGATGGCTAACGGTCTGCTTGCTATGTCCTTGTCTTGTTGGATAATACTACGATAATACGCAGAGGGAGAGAGAGAAAGGTTAAACCGGCTTCTGAGAAAACAAACCGGATTGTACTGTTTTAAACCGGGTAAGACAAGAGAGACCCGGATCGGACTACAAGTCTATTTGTGTGTTTTACTCGTGGAATACAAAATAGATATAAGAAAAGAGAATAAGAAATATAAGTTAATAATATGATAGTGTATGAATGATAAATTGAAATGAAATGAAATATAGAATTTTCACGTTTGATTGGTAAAATGATACGTGGAAAATGAATGGAATAAGGTAAAGTGATATATATACATTTTGTTTCAATATGTATAATTTATAATACAATTATCTTATAAAAAAATATTAATTAATTTGGGAAACTTAAAAATTAAGATCAATTAAATTTTAAATATATTTTATTAAAAACTTTAACTAATTAAAATACAATATAAAAAATAATTATCTAAAATGAATTTTTTTTTTTTTGTCATATTAACGTTTTACTTGATGAAATAAAACGTCGTAATACTCGATCATGGTTGTTCATACATACAATCATTCGCTACAAAACATGTAAATGGAAGTAGGGGTCTCTCGACCCAATCATTTAGACTCACTCCCCGTCTTGTTTGCTTTGTTATCCAATTCGCACACTCGATAGCCGTCCTTGGAATAGCTCGCCATTGCACTTGGTCTAGTTGCCTCGCTAGTGCTCGGATATTTGTGATGATGTTTGTCGTCCTCCATTGCGTCGGTCCTTGCACAATTTGTTGGTGAACCATTTGTGACTCCGTCTCGATGATGATGTTTGGTCATCCCGCTTGTATCGCTAGTCTTACCCCTTCATGGATTCTCATGGCCTCCATCGACTCAATGTCGTCACTCTGGTATCTTCGGTTTAGTCCACCTACAACCTTTCCGTGCTTTTCCCGCGCAACCACCCCTATACCGGCTCGGCTTGATCGTTGACACCATGATGCGTCACAATTGATCTTTATTGTACTCGACGTCGGTGGTCTCCAATCTTATTCCGGTCGGTCACCCATGGTTGGGTCTTCGGTGTTCTCGGCGTGCCTAGCTCGGTCGCTTTGGCTTTGCTCCACATATACTCGCTTGATCTCCTCAATGGCACCCCTCAGACAAGGTTGCTTAGCTTCAAACGCCGATTTGCACCTCGTCTTCCATATTTGCCAACATGTGATCATCGTGAGTATCCATCTCTTGTCGCTCGCCACACCTTGTCCCCTTGGTTCCGTTCTTCTTTCCTCGAGCCAATCGACCATGCTCATGTTGTTTGGTCAGCTCACTCGCAGCCCTAGTATCCCGTGCCATACATGTTCGGTCCATTCGCACCCAAGGATCATGTGCTCCCTTGTTTTAACTTCTCCAAATATAGGGCATCTATGGCTAACATTCATCCTTCGTCTAACCATGTTCTCCTTAACGGCTATTGCATTCGTTGCTAGGCGTCAAATGAAGTTTTTTACCTTAGGTATTACCTTGGTTGCCCACATACCCTTCCATGCTTCGCCACTTCCGGTTGGGCTCGGTCTTATGGTTCGATCGGTTGTCTCTCGTATCTTGTGGTACATCGATCGAACCATGGGGCTCCATCCCTCATGTGAGGCCATATGTAACGGTTCGTCCCTCCTTCGTGCGGTAATGGTATGTGTAGTATATGCTCAGCATCCTCATGGTCCATAATGCTTCGTACGAGCTCGACATCACATGCCACATTCGGTTTGATTAGGTCTCTAACTAGTAGGTTTCCTCCGTTCTCCACCCTCGTATCGGCATTCACCCGTTTGGTTTCCTTTGTATAGATCCATGGGTCATCGAACTCCCGATCCTATCATCCATACCCTTTTACTTATCAACACCTCTCGGCCGTGGATTAGGCTACTCCATCCCCATGAAGCTCGGCTTCCTTTTTTCGCCTCTAGAAATGTACACCTCGGAAAATATAGTCTCTTTAGGATCTGCGCACATAGGTTGTTTGGTTCGGTCATTATATGGCTGGCCATCTTCGTGAGTAGGGACGTGTTGAAAGCTTGTAATTCCCGGAACCCTAGACCTCCCGCCTCCTTTGCCCTTGATAGGACCTCCCATTTTCGTCAATGTGTTTTCTTTCCATCCACGGTTTGACCCCACCAAAAATCCGCAATGAGAGCATTTATTTCCGAGGACCATGTTTTTGGTAACCGGAATACACTCATTACATATGTAGGTATCGCGGTGATGATCGCCTTGATGAGGACTTCCTTTCCGGCTTGGTTCAATGTCTTTGGTCGGTATCCATTTAGCTTGTCCTTGACCTTGGTTTTAAAGAACCCCAAGGCCTCCTTCTTCGAGCGTCCCCATATCGAGGGTAGTCCCAAGTACTTTCCCTGATCGCTTGTGCCTTTTATGTTAAGCGTCTCTTCCACTCTTTGTCGTTCGGTGGTGTTCGCCCCTTTATTGAAAAATATAGTTGACTTCTCCCTATTAATTCTTTGCCCCGATACCTTGCAATAATTATCCAGAATCCTCCTCAATTGCTCGGCATTTTCGGTTGACCCCTTATGAAAAATAGGGAGTCATCCGCAAAGAACAGGTGGTGTAATTTTGAGCATTGTCTTCTAAGTGTGATTCCTTCAATCTCCCCATCCCTAGCCTCACCCAACATTCGTCTTGAGAGTACATCCGCAAGTAATATAAACAGGTAAGGTGATAGGGGGTCTCCTTGGTGTATTCCTCGTGTTGGTCGTATTGTATCCGTTCAGTTCCCATTGACGACCACCTGGTATGTGGTTGTTGATACACATGCTCTAATCCACTCCACCCATTTTTCCGCAAACCCCCTACGTCTAAGTGTATCCAGTAAGATGTCTCATTCAACTCTCATAAGCCTTTTGCATGTCGATCTTGAGAGCACATTCGGTCTTGCTCCCCGTTCGGCCCGATTGTAGGTGGTGGAATACTTCGTGTGCCACCATGATATTGTCCTGGATATTTCTACCTGATACAAATGCACTCTGGAAAGGAGTGATGAGATCTGATAGATATATTTTCAAACGATTCACCAACACTTTCGAAATAATCTTGTACATGGAGTTACAACAACTCATGGGCCGAACGTCACTAAGTGTGGTCGAGTTTTTGATTTTTGGTATGAGAACAATATCGGTATTATTGAGGGTGTTTTGGATTATACCTGTTCTGAAGAAAGCCTTGACCGCGGTGATGACATTCGTCCCCACAATATTCCAATTCCGTTGTAGAACAGACCCGAAAACCCGTCTGGACCCGGCGCTCGTGATCCTCCTATTTGGTACATTGTCGCCCTGATTTCTAGATCTATTACCTCCCTAGTTAACTGCCCATTCATTTTGGCAGTCACCTGGTTAGGTATGTAACGAAGAAGTTCCTCTCCCGGTTCACTCCTTTCTGATTTGAACATGTTTCTGTAATACCTATATAGCTCATCGGCAATTGCACCATCATTCTCGATCCAGTCCCCATTCAAACTCATCAATCGGCATATGTGGTTAAGCCGCCTTCTCGCAATGGTTGTTTGGTGGAAGAATGTGGTGTTTCGATCCCCCTATTTTAGCCATTTGATCTTTGATCTTTGATCTTTGTCTCCAATATGTTTCCTCTCTCGACCATATTGATTTCAGTTTTCCTTTTAGTCTAGTTTTCTCCCGGATCGCCTCCTCATCCATGCCCCCTTGGGCGACTCTCCTTAGGGCAGCGTTTATATTTGCCACATCGACCATGTTATTTCCGAAGTGTGTCTTGCTCCAAACCGTGAGCTGCTTTCGGCACTTGTTCAGATTCATTTGTACCCCTTGCACCTCCCTCCTTGAGTTCGGTCCTTTCCATGCATTCTTGATCACTTCCTTGCATGTCGGGTTTTCTAGCCAAATCGCCTCAAACTTGAATCTTCTCTTTGCCCTTTTGGGCGGTTGCTTGAGTTGAACCACCATTGGTGAGTGGTCCAACCCTATGGCTAATTCATTGATACATCTCCTTTGTTGATGACTCATTATCCACGCCGCATTTGTGAGGGCTCTATCAAGTCGTTCACTTATTCGGTTTGGTCCACTTATATTGTTGCACCATGTGTACAGGCTCCCATTTGCCCCCATATCCTCCATATTGATATCCTCGATCATTTGTTTGAACTCATCCATTTGCCTTTGTGACTTCCTCCTCCCCCCTTATTTCTCATGTTGGTGACATATCGTGTTGAAATCTCCGAGCACCATCCAACTCCCATTTCGGCCCACTCCTATGGTACGTAGGAGATTCCAATTCTGGGTGCGTTCCTGCGGTTCCGTACTCGCATGTACCCATATCACATGCATGGCTTCGGTTTGTCTTACAAACTTCACCTCACAATCTATCATGTTTGCATCGGCATTCGACCCTAATCTCCGATGACCACCATAGAGCTAGTCCACCTGCTGCCCCACTTGGGCTTACGTAGTATGTGTTTTCCATCCCCAGTCGTGTTTGTATCCTTTCACAGTAGGTATCCCCATTCTTTGTCTCCATTAAGAAAATGATGCTCGGGCGATACCTTTTGTTGAAGTCTTGTAGATGTTGTACTGTTAGGGCAGACCCCAGACCCTGACAATTCCATGATAGTACATTCATTGGACACTCGTGGCTATTTCGGGACAGCCATCAGGACCCTTGTTCAGTTCATTTGATTCCTCCTTCGTTCTTATTGCGGTCTTCTTCCTTTCGGCCCTTTTGTGTTTTTGTGTGGTGCTCTTACTTAATTTCCTCATCGAGCTCTTCCTTGTCCTTACCATAATATGTTTGCTCTCCCTCTCTTGCCTTTTCATTCTTTTAGTCCCCGATTGTTCTTCCATCTCATCGCCGGTACTTTTTAGTGTCATCTTTTCCAAGTAAGGGCTCAATCCGGAAGGTGGGTTGTAGTTATGTGGTTGGGCGGTTGATGGTGGGGTGTCGGGTGGTGTATAGGGTGGGTTTTCAACTATGTATGTTGGGAGGGTTATGGGGATGTCGGTCAAGTCCATGGGTGTTGGATTATCAGGCAGGTATGTGATTAGGAGTAGGTTTTGTGTTGGAGGCTTGATTGTTCGGTCCGTCTCAGATTGGGTTGTCTCGATTTGGTACTGTCTTGGTAGGGCTAGGTTTGGCAATGTTTTTCGGTCCATGTGGCTTGGGTCAGTTCGGCTCTTAGGTAGTGGTGTAGGGTTTGGCATTGGACTTGGTTCGGCTCGGCATTGTGGCATATGGATGGTTAGGGCTGTCGACATTGGTGGTTCGCCGGTCGTGGGTTCATGTGGTTGGAGTGTTTGGTTGGTTTGTGCACCCCCTTCCGGATCAATATCGGTGTCCATTGCTTCTCGGTCCCGGTATATGTCCTCTTTCCCCTCTTTGGTCCCCTCGCTAGTCCTGTTTTTCTCTTGGTTCTGTGACTTGACTGAGTCCCTCGTTCTCACCTCGGCCATGATATCGAAGCATGATCTCTTCGCACCCTAATTCTGTTTCGGTACCTGTTCTTCTTCTCCTCCCACATGTTGTTTGGATGTGGTTTGTTTTGGTTGAACTCCCACGAGCCACGGGTCATACATTGGGATACTTTGGTCGTTCTCCGCCATTTGAACATCCTTATTGCATGCTTGGGTTGTGTGGCCTAATACACCACACCCATAACAATAATCTGATAGTCGTTCATATTTTATCGAGACCCATCTCTCCACCCCTTGTGAGTTCTTCCACCAAAACTCCGCCATCAGTGGCACCTCCTCATTTACTTCTACTTGAATTCTCATGTAGCTTATAGTTATTTACCCATCATGCTTCTCAAACTCAATGCATCTGCCTATCATATTGCCTATCTTACGAGCATTGGCATCACTAAATTTTCCAGGCCCTAGGTCATGCATTTGTATCCAAAATATTACCTTGTGGAATTCTATCTCATTTACTCCCACGCTCGGGTCCCATCTTTTGATGTTTAAGATGTGACTATTGACCGCCCATGGTGAGCAATCCAAAATCTGGTCGATCACCTCCTGTTTGTCAAAGTCGAACAACAGGATTCCCGTTTCCATTTCCGATATCGTGACTTGGCCATATCTAGCCCAAGTCGACCTAAGCACCCACGTGATCACATTCATTTTGATCGACTTCTGGGCTATAATCTTTCCCACATACCATGTCTCACTTTTCACTTGTTCGTTCGAGTCCAAGTCGACCACCGGCTTGCCGTTTCTGTTCGATCCAACGAAATTGGAATTGGATTGCATCGCGTGGGGGCCGAGACGTCACCGCAGTTGACAACTCCTGCAAAAAAGGGGAAATAAAGGAAATGGGGTGAAATTGTTAACAGGAAGGGCGCATGCCTGTTCCGAGCTGGAAGCTCTGTTCTCGGTGGTACTCCCACACTCGGGTTCTGTGGGACAGGCCTTTGTTCGGTTCCTGCGCGTCGTGGCGGCGTTCCTCCGTGGCGGTGATATCAACAGCAGTCTGTTGATCGGAGCTACTTTCTTCGCTGAGATTTCGTCACAAATTGCCCAGGTTCCAGACTCAGTAAGCTTTGCTTGTCTGCATGGTTTGCATGAAGGTGTCCCTTCTTGCTGCAGTACTTCGGTCTGCTTGTTGCTTGTGATTGGTTGTTTGTCTGGTTGCAATAAACGCCCAAGGGAATCCGTCCAAATTGAAACGGGAATTCAATCTGTCCCGAGCTGAAACCCTAGGATTTTAGGGGTTTCGCCAATTCGGACAGAGAGGCGCGTGGACAACACTGCCACCAAGTATAACCTCAATCTTAATTGCTAGATCTAAAATGAATTGAAATTAAATTAAAATGTAACTAATCTATTAAATTAAACAATTAATTTAATTAAAATATAAAAATAATTTATTTTAAATAAAATATAAATTAATAAAATTAATATTTAATTAATTAAAATATAATAAAAAATATAAATTAATTTAAAATATAAATTATTATTTAAATTTAGTTAAAATATAAATAAATAATTAACAGTGGAGAGTATTCTGATCAATTAGACATCTATTCCTTATTTTTAGCTCTCTAGTAATAGCAATTTCGATATTATTCCAAGAAAAATTTAACGATTTCAAACTCTTTCTCTTCTTCGTCCTCGAGGACTTCATAAATTGTTTATGTGGCTCGTCTAAGCATTTACAAGAGTAACCATTAAATATGTTTTTGAAACAAAGGTTGATCCATATGCTTAATTGATTAATGGAGGACATATTGGTCGAGGCCTTTGGGTCAATTTTTTGTATTCGACCATGGGTCGGTTTTGGGTTAAACCGCCTCAAGTGTATTTTGAATGGAAAATGTAATTTCTCTTGCTTTCCATAGTATTACACCGGTTAGAACTGCTAATTTTGATCAATATATATTGATTATCACTTCAAAGAAGTGTAAAAATTTGCTAGAAAAAAGACTCCCGTGCGCGCCTAGGGGGTGCACATCAATCAGATTGGCACTCCCCGATTTGGGTCAACCCACGTATGCGTCTGCATCATGCGAACACGATTGTCACTCCAAAAAACTACCCTTCCACAAGCCGCGTTTGGCTAAAACCTTGAAATTTTTGCTCGACACGGTTTAAAAAAATCTTATGTTAGAAAATTATTATTTTTTTATTCAAATGTGATTGTTGATGTTATATGGTTGTTGGTAATTTCTGGTTTTATTTTTAAAAATTGCTTCAGTTTTTCACAAAATTAATTTGGGTATTAAGTACCCTAATGAAGTGTTTGGAAAACCCTATAAATAGGTTATTCATCCTTCACTCTAAACCCAATCTAAAAATCTGAAATATTACATCAGAAATATTGCTCAAAAGTCTGAATTGTGTGTCCGAATTTTCGTCGAAGTCTGAGTTCATGTTTTGTTAAGTTCTTTTAAGGAAAACACAATTTTGCTTCACCTTAATGACAATGTTTTATCATGGGAGGTAAACGTGTCGTTTTATCCTCTTACACGAACATATTACAGCGAGGGGAACGAAATTGTCTTAAGGAGACCATTAGTGCTTTGAATAGATGTCTCAGTAGGATTAGACCATCCTACTAAATCACATGTACCGGACGTAATCGTGTATGTAGCACCCAAATCCAAAATCCATTATGTATTCTTTTCTTCTAGTCCACCTGCTATGTATATTTTGGAGTCAATCGTCTCACTGTCAGAATTTTCAAACCAATTGTAACACCAGCCAGAATTAAAAGGACCAGTTCTGCAATTTATTGCTTTTTTTTTTATAAACAAAATATACCTAATCCTTTATAGCATCTCTCATTAGTTCCACCTCCTTCTCCGGATGAAACCTTCACTTCAAACCCTACGCTTTTGTTGCTTTCAATTCCAAACACCTCTGATGTTCTAAGTTCCACCCTTGGTCCCGATCTTCGGTTGATTATCCATCCCTATGGATATCCAATGATTTGATAGCACTCATCTTTACTGTGACAGAATTTTCCACAGTGGGAGCACTTCAGCTTGTTCTTGTCACTGTCGTTGTCGCACAACGAGGACGGTGCCACCGAAGCTGTCACGGGGTATGAGCGTGGCTTGGTGGAGAATCCCTGTCCAATTTTGTTTGTAAGAGCGTTCATAGCCACCAGTGATTCGCTTGGAGGCTTCATACTCAGCCTTGCCCCTATTCTTGAAGTATTCACCAATGATGGCCCGCCAAATTGGTGCTTTGACCCCATGACAAGTCGCCAGTCCCTTTCTGTTCGGATTACTACATATGTCTCTTCCAATGTAGGCTTTGGGTCACCTTTTAGTAAGTCTCTCTTCTCGCCATCAAACTTGTCCCCTACTCCTGTGATAAATTGGTACATTTTCGATTCCAGTCTGATTTTGTTGAAGGTTTTGATATCATTGTTGCACTCTATCAAATTTGGTTGTCGTGTCTCGATCTCCCTCCATATCCGTTGGAGATTGTTGAAGAATTGTTCACGTTATCTGATCCTCGTTTCATTTTATTTGCTTTTACTGTGAAATCATTCATCTGAAAATCGTCACGCTTTTTACGGTATGTGTCGAAGAGGTCATTCCACATATCTTTGGGTGTTGTATATTCACAGTAATTCGCCATTAGGTCATGTTCCATATTATCCAAAATCCATGAACAAACAATTAAGTATGTTTGCTTCCAATGATATGGCTCAACTTTCCACTACCTCTGATGGCCATTCTCATCAGAGGGGCCCAAAGGGAGTAGTTGTTCTGTCCCAATTTCTCACTGAGAACCACGCGTTGCGGTACTAATTGTTGTTGTTGTTTTGTCTGTGATGGCATATTTTGAAGGAGGGTTGCCAGATGAGTCGTCAATGTATCTGTTGTGGCTAGTTCTTGGGCGAAATTAACACTTCCGGACAGATGAGCCGCCAATGTATGACTCTGACATCACTCGAACAGGTAAGTTGGGTAGATGATGACTACGGTAAGTTTTCGATTCTAATTGATCGAAAAATCCAACTCTGATACCATAGAATAAATAAAAGTATATCTTTATTCAGTTTTTCTCTATTACACTTTTACAACATATCACTTGTCTATAATATAGATACATGGTACTAGGACATAAAGGAAAGTTGAGAAAAATAAGAAACTAGGCTAAATAGGAAACTACTTTATACAATATTGAATAAATAATATTTCTTCCAAATTTTATGTGATTTACGTTCATACTTTATTAGAGTAATTGATTAATTTATTTGTTATAATTATTTTAGTAAGTAAATAATTAATTACTCAAGAAATATAGTAGATAAAAAATTCAATTACGAGTTTAGTGTCGCAAACTATGTTGAGATTTGACCTTTATAGTGACAACTCAAGACCGTCAAAATTTAACCAAAAACATTAAGACTTTAATTTTGACTGGTATGTATGACCAATCTAAAAAATAAAACTCAATAATAATTTGCCACAGTAAACTTGTAATATTTTAGATATATATAATGTAGGGGTGATCAAAAAATACTAGGATCGAATTCCCGACAAGACCGGTCTGAGACCGGTCCGACTAGGACCGAGACCGAACGGGCGGGTTTTTTTCTTCAAGGTCGGTCTCGGGCTTTTTTCCTGAAAGCCCGTTAAGGACCGGCCCGTACCGAATGTATGTGTATTTGAGATTTTCATAATACCACACCGAAAATAATGTGAATTTTGGAGGTTTTCTATCTCTATATAAGGTGCATCTTGATAAATTAACTAAAGAATATAGAGAGTTCATAGTGTTTCTTTGAGAGGTGAACTATTCTTTCGACTTTTACTAAAAAATATCGTGAACTCATATTTTTTTTTGTGTGTGTAGATTCGGTCCAGGACCGAGACCGGCCCGAGTCAATAAAGACCGACTCGGGCGGGCTTTTTTGGCCGAGGTCGGTCTCGGTCTTGCCTTCAGGACTGGACCGGCCCGCCCATGATCGGCCCTAATATAATGTTGCTTTTTTTAAAAAAATACTTAACTAAAAAAAATGGTGTTGGTTGGCAAGCTTGCCCATCTACAAGTGGTGTATTGGACACTATTGGATATCAGGCGAGCTCCCTTCATTGGTCGGGCACGCATCATCTCGAGCCACCTTAGGCAAGACGCGCCAACCTCGGCCACAGAGCACCACAGCCTCGGCCACCTTCCAGTCTTGGTCACACGGCGCGCCAACCTCGGCCACAGAGCACCACAGCCTCAGCCACCTTCCAGTCTCAGCCACACGGCGCGCCAACCTCGGCCACAGAGCACTACAGCCTCGGCCAAGCCACCTTAGCGCCACCTTGTCCAACCGTCACCTTGGTAGAAGCGCCACCTTCCCGATGAGCTCCACCTAGGCGCGACACAACCACCTTCAAGTTCAATAGGGTGCGCCACCTTCGAGCTCTACCTTCCCGTGGAGCTCCACCTTAGGAAAGACACGCCAACTCTGCATGGGATAGATGACCAAGCGCGCCATCTTCTTCAAGGGTCACCTGGCGCGCCATCAGTCCAAGCCATGCCTCAATCGAAGTCGGAGCGACGCCACTGCAGAACTCCCTCTCTGTCGAAGGTTCCTTCATCTTGTTGAAGAAGAAAGGTGAAGTCTCCCTTTGAAGGAATGAAGAACAACTCCATCTTAGGCCCAAAGTTAAAGCCCAAAACCCATGTTGCCCATGTATGTAAACTGCATGCATGCATACGTAAACTCCCTCTTTCACCTGGCGCGCCAACCTGGCTGAACTCCAGCAGAGGCGAGCCACCCTCCTTCACGTTGTCATCACTCGGGCATCAATCATAAGGAGCATGCCTCCAAGTGGAGCACTAAGTCAGCACGAGGCTCGATGCGGCACAAACACAAGAGGACACAAAACACAATGCAAGATAAAAAGTTACCATGGTTAATGTTGTCAGTCTCATAAAGGTCTAACTATTAGGGGTGAGCTCGGGCGGGACGGGACTGTCTTTTTTGGCAAGACCGAGCCTGAGCTCGAAATTCGGTCCTCACTTTTGGAGGATCGAGCCCGAGACCGATTTTGGGGGGGGGGGGGGGGAACCCGCCCGAGTCAGTCTTGCTTGACTCGGGCCGGTCTCGGTCTCGAGACCGAAATTACACATGAACAAGAACCATCCAATACTAGCAATCTCAAATTTTGAACCAAAATCTTGCTGTGAACCAATAATCATTCAAGCAACAATCTCAAATACCAAAAAGTTCACTAACCATTGAGACTCGGTCTCTAATAGCTCCATTGAGACTTGAATTCGAACAACGGAGATGGAGTCCACCGTCCACAGACTGCTAGGTTACCTTCTTCTTGGGTTGCCCTGCGCCGTTGAGAGCTGCCCTGCGTCGTTGAGCTGCCCTGCACTGTGACCTAGACGGAACCGTGGAAGAGCTGCCCTGCGCCGTGGAAGAGCTTCCCTGCCTTAACGTGGTAGGGGAGGACGGTGAGGGGAGGAGCGGAGGCGTAGGTTCGGCGGAAGAGCTAGGAGCGAAGGAGCTCTGCAACGGCCCACTCGGCGACGAGGTAGACGAGGAGAGGAGGAGCTTGACGTCCGAGCTTTGTAGATTGAGATTCTACTCTGTGAATAAAGAAGAAAGATAAAGCTGAATAAAGAAGAAAGAGTTAATAAAGAAGAAAGAGGAAAGAGTGAAGCTTCTACGGCACGCGAGTAAGAAGAAAGATTTAGTCTGGGCCGGTGTTAATCGGGCTTTTAGAAAGAACAAAAAACGAGACCGAGACCGACCTTGGAGAAAAAGTTCGTCGGTCTTAGTCGGTTTCGGTCTTAGTTAGGACGGTCTCGGGACGGTCTTGTCGGGATTTCGGTCCAGACAGTCTTTTTTGCTCACCCCTACTGACTATGGTAAAGACCTGACTTTGGGCTCATTTTAACTATCTCTATATTTACTTCTTACTCCCTTCATTTGAAGGGGACTGAATTTGAGACATGTCTCTGCATGCTCTCCAAAAATGAACTTCCGACTAACGTAGGCATCAGAGGGGAAACCACGAGCAAAACTCAGGGTTTCCTTCTTGCAGGTCACCGGAGCAGCACCCGGAGCTAAGACGCGAAAAATCAGGTTCCAACAGACACCATAGCGTGTATATACATTTTTTTTATTATATTTATTTTTGAAATATATTTTTTATTTTACTTACTTTTTTAAATATATATATATATGTGTGGGTTAAATGCCAAATAGCTACCTGGACTTTGAATGTTTTGCAATGAGCTACCCGAACTTTGAAAATTCAAAACGGGCTACCTCAACTTTGAAGAATGTGCAAATAGTTACCTCTGTCCAATTTCTGACGAATTTCCAACGAATTTTGACGAAAAATTGGACGGAGGTACCTACTTGCACCTTCTTCAAAGTTGAGGTAGCCCGTTTTCAAATTTTCAAAGTTCGGGTAGCTCGTTGCAAAACATCTAAAGTTCAGGTAGCTCCTTGGTATTTAACCATATAGATATAGATATAGATATAGATATAGATATAGATATAGATATGAAGAAGTAAGTTTGGATCCTAGGATAGATGAACGAGTCGTTTGTCTGTGTTGTGGCCCTGTGGGTATCGTCTTCTTTCTTGTTAGCCTTCAAACAAAACCAACCCTCAATCCCTCTCTCTCTCTATACCTCCGGGTAACAATAACTCCTTTGGGGGCGGGCGAGGGATGACGTCTCCAATTCTTTCTCTCAGTAAGTCAGCTAGCTTTGTACAGAACGTAGCTAGCTTAAAGGTGGGTGACGACTGCGCAGATTCATTAACTTACACGTCTCACCAAACAATACAGACCAGATCATTGGTGGTCGCTCTCTCTTTCTGCAGCCTTTTAACCTGATAAAGAGAAGTGCATTTTCTGTTCTCATTTCAATCAACACTTTACTTGAACAAAATATTCAGACCAAAACACAGACGGTAATGGCATGCAGACAGATGAGATATGTAAAATAAAAGAAATGTGCAACACCTCACCAGTCACCATCCTTCTTTATATATATAGATCCTCTACAATCATCACCCATTCTGCCTTTCTCCATTCCATCTCTCTCTCTCTCTCTACAGAAGAAAGAATTGAAGAAGCAAAATCATTGTCTCAATCATCATCATCCGTTTGAAGAAGACAATGAAGAAGAAAACAGTGATCATGGGGGCTTCTCTGCTAGCTATGCATCTTCTCAGCTTGGTCACCGCAGCACGTGACCTTCACCATTATTCCGGGGAATTAGGAAAACAGAGACAAGCAGCTGTTGTGCACAAGACAGGGGTGAAATCTGCAGAGACAGCAGCTGCAGCTAGCATGAAGATCGGGTCGAGCCCACCCAGGTGTGAGTACAAATGCTCCGGGTGCACGCCGTGTGAGCCAGCCGAAGTCCCCGCAACGTCATCGGGAGATGGCTTCATGCACGTTCAGTACACTAACTACAAACCCGAGGGATGGAAGTGCAAATGTGGTCCTGCATTTTACAATCCATGACTAGGAAGGAGAAGAAGCACCAGTTTGTTTGTGCTGCTAGAATTCTAGAACCTCCTTCCTTGTTCACACTCCCTGAATCTTGGGATGATAAATTTAGCTCTGTACGATTTAATCATCGAATTTGTAGTTGTACAAATCTATTTTTATCAATTTAGAGTAAACTCTTCATTAAAATTCATTCAAAGGCGTTATTTTTCTAGGACAACTCGACTTTAAGGTGGATTTGTTTTTTCAGTGTCATAGATTCAAACTTGGGCCTTTTAATATTACTTTCGGATTGAGATACACAATTTAGTCAACTTTTTTATAAGTCTGAGTTTAAGAATAAAGAATATGATACTGCGCAAATTTAAATATTTTAGACATCATTAAAAGTAAAATATTTTAAATTGAAAAACAAAATATATAAAATGGTTGAATTCACTTCAAATTTAAAATGAAATGACCGAAAATTTCGATCCCATTTCAGGGCGAACTGGACTGACCAGAATCAGAATTTACTAAGGAAAATGGAATATGGAAAGTAACATTATACATACATTCATCTCAAATCTTTTGGGGAGAATTCTTTACGAAACAAACATAAGGGGGAATAATAGAAATTGCCCAAACGTAAGGGAAAGTCGTAATTTCCCCCAAAAAAATAAAAACAGATGTAATATTTGTAGATTGACCAAACTACCCTCCAAAAACATGTAGATTATACTAATACTACTGGGCTTCTCTTTGCCTCCAAACTAATCGAATTGGAGCTCTCACGGCGGCAGAAAGCAGCATCCATGGCGTACTATTCTTCCTCTGGAGTAAGTCATCTCTGAATCGATCTGTCTTCATCTCTATATCTTCTCGTCAACAATGTGCGATAGCTTTAAATTCATCATAGAAAGATTTGGTAATGCGTAAGATCTGCAGTGAAGGATCTCGATTTGACATCAATCTGCGAAATCTTACACAAACTTCTTGAATTGGACTTGATTCTGTAATTTCCGATTTGATCTGGTATAGCATAGAACTCATCTCCATTGACGCGATGCATATTTAAAAAGGTGAAATTTGGTTTGTTTTGGTTGTGATCCATGGTATCTCTTGTTCCTCTCCAGATTTTTATTTTGTAATTGAAATTTCTGACATTATATCTTCCTTAGGCGAAAGTCTTGATAACATTTACTCGTTCCTATCGCTTCTGGTGCCTCCGCAGCATTACTAGTTAGCTGAATTCTTTCATCTTTATGGTTGGTAGGATTCATGCCCTTCGGTGAAGAACATACTTCTGCTAGATTCTGATGGAAAGCGTGTAGCTGTCAAGTATTACTCGGATGATTGGACAACTAACAGCTCGAAGTTGGCATTTGAGAAATCTGTCTTTACCAAAACTCTGAAGACCAATGCTAGAACAGAAGGTTTGGATTTGTATGAATCATTTGATTGTCGAAATGATGTTTGTTGTATGTTAATTTCGTATATCTTAATTTTCTTTTCATGGAAATAGATTATCCCTAATTTCATCGAAAGGGTATCCCTAATTTTTCTTATTTATTTGTGAGGAGGGATTTGTTTTCCGTGTTCATCAGTGTCTTTGAGTATTCAGTGGAATGACTTGCTTTGTGGTTGGCTTATTATAGCCCTCAAAATTTTTCTAACACCAAATAAAAATGCAAATTTTGGTCAGATTAGATCCAGAAACCCTTGTCAATATGTTTTAGCAATAAAAGAAAGCCCTTTTCCTAATTCAGGGAACATATCAACTTGTCAATATGTTTACCAATAGCAGATAAATTCCCTTTACAAAACTTTTTTGAATATGTTTCTTGTTTGGACTAACAAAATATGTTTCTTCTGTTTCTATGTGCAGCGGAGATAACAATGTTTGAGAATAACATTGTCATCTACAAGTTTGTGCAGGACCTGCACTTCTTTGTCACAGGAGGGGATGATGAGAACGAGCTCATTTTAGCTTCGGTGCTTCAGGGTTTCTTTGATGCAGTTGCGCTTCTTCTAAGGTATTTCACTGTTGTATTTGAAGCTGTCCATATACTGAACCAACAAAATTTTCACTGATATAACATTTTCAGTTAATACTTACTGATTGTCTTCACTTGGATCTAACTTTCCCATAGGAATAATGTTGACAAAAGGGAGGCCCTTGAAAACTTGGATCTTATTCTTCTCTGCCTTGATGAGATTGTTGATGGAGGGTATGTCCTACACGATAGCATTTCAATTATTAAGCACTCTTAACAACATAAACTGGGAAATATATTTGAGATCTCATTATACAACATGGTCTTTTTTGCAGGATGATACTTGAAACAGATGCCAACACCATTGCTGCAAAAGTAGCAGCGCACAGCACAGATAGTGCTGCACCTTTGGCTGAGCAGGTGATGAATCTTTCCCTTTTTCCAGCTCTTACTAGTATGCAGACGTAAAAAGTAAAAGGTTGAAAACTTTAGATTTTTAATAGATCAGGAATCAGATCAACATTCAAACACAGCCAATGAACATGCTATGTTACTGAGAATGAATTTTCCTTTATATTTTTGAGATTTTAACATTATCTCACTATCTAGTACATTTCCACATATTACTTCCTTGAAGTCCTCAGACTATGCTGTTCTTGATTCCTAGCTTATGTTTACTATGTGTTGATCTTTTGCAGACAATTACTCAAGCACTGGCCTTGGCACGTGAACATTTGGCCCGGTCTCTTCTCAACTGATTCATACGCTTAACTCCAAGGATTCGACATGTGGGATGGGATTCCTTTCTCGAGTTTCGATGTCTAGTTGTATTGAGATGTTGTTATTTTGGCTTAAAGTTATCTCCAGATTTGAGATTGATATATTGTTTTTTACATAAACATGTTACCGGGTTTAGATACGTTTTCTGGTGATGGCAGTCAGTCGATTTCCTCATTTCTGTGTGTTGTGGATGTCCCGTTTGCAGATTTTTGCTCTTTTGGCAACTTAGTCAGCATACCAATCATGTCAATTTTACCAAGTTTAATCCCTACACACTGCACTTTCCTCCCAAAGCACAGACGGACGGACGGACCATTCATTCTGGTTTACTGTCTAACTCCATAACCATGTTCTCCATTTTGTTTCATTAAATATTCATCATTAACGGCAGATTGTTGAGAGAATGAAACGAGTCATGAATAAAACGGTCTCTTCTAGAATTCAACATCCATTAGGGTTTCTAGAAGATTTGCTTACACAAGTCATGATGATGAAGTCAACAAATCATGTGATTCCAAATGTCTAAGCAAGTGCATGTATATAGCCTCTTCTGATATGTTTGTATACATGTGTCAAATATCAACGGTTGAAAATGAGGACGATGGCTTGACATTGGCATGGCCAAACCACACCATTTCATTGCCATCACGCCAAGAACACAACTAGGAATTGGTTACGAGGACTTCATAGTCAACCATTCTTCGATTTTGGAGTTGTCTTCGATTAATAATATTTAGGATAAAATACAACTCTCTCATAATATTTGAGAATCTTCTAAATTTTTATTTTTAAAATTTTGTTCCTTAATATTTAGTAATATGAGTTCAGTTTACAGTTTTCGTCAAATTTTTTATCTAAATTTAACTGAATATGTTTTGAAAATTATAAAAATAACATATTTTAATCATTTTCAAAAAAATTGTATATATTACAATTAAGTTTCGATTTGACCAAGACTTAATTAAGTCTTAGTTTAGGAAATAAAATTACATAATATAATGAAATAAAATTAATTTTGTTTTAAATATTTTTAAGAAATTGCTCGAGCACCCGGGAGCAAAAACCACTACTAAAGAGGCTCCCGAATGCTTGAGCAATTTCTTAAAAATATTTAAAATAAAATTAATATTATTTCATTATATTAGGTAATTTAAGTTTAATTTTACAATTTCACTAATATTTTTAATCAAGTGTTTAATTCTTGTACTATCCTAGGAATCGGGTCAACCATGTCCTCCTAACACATCACGCAAGACAAACGACGACAACGTGCACGAGCGTAGCGCGTGCCGGTGTCTAGTATAACAATTAGGAAAATACACTTAAGTGGATTCTAGAACTTTCATTTTAATTTTATTTTAGATTGTATATGAATGCATTCAATGTAAGACGTACGCTCATAAGTTAGATTTTGTCAATGAATGCATTCAATATACTCTTAAGATATCTTAACACCTCACGCACGATAAATATTTATCATATTTGTTTCTAAGAATATGATAAATAAAAAACTATATGTCAATATTTGGACAAAATTGATCTTGCACCTTGTTTATAGTTAGGAGGCAAATGCCCTCCCTCAAGACCTTTTTTTGAGTATTTTACACCTGACATCCCCAAGCCCAGGATTTGAAAACCTGGGCATTTTGACACCTTCACCTTTTCTTTGAGTATTATACTCCCGACATCCGACCTTTCTTTGAGTATTATACTCTCAACATCCGACCTTTCTTTAAGTATTATACTCCCGACATCCGACCTTTTTTTGAGTATTATACTCTCGACATCCGGTTTTTCGGTTTTTCTTTAAGTATTGTACTCCTGACATCCCTGAGATTTGAACCTGGGTGTCATTATTATATATGATTTAAGACGTACGCCTTAACCAACCTTAACCAACTGTCTCATAAGTCCGAACATGTTAGTGAAGACATTCAATATACTCTTAAGATATCTTAACAATCAAACCACCGTGTCCATGAAACGACGACTATCAAAAATCTACTCTGACAACATAAATAAATTACCAATAAAATTCGCACAAAAAAATAAAATTAGATATTTGATTAACTTCTTCCTTATTTTTTATTTAGATATTTTCAGAGTTATTGTTTACTTTAATATTTTAAGAGTTCATAAAGTATGGTTAGTTAAGTATATTCATATTTTAAATTTAAATTTATTTGGAATGTACGGTTAAGTAAACAAATACTCATAGAATCTAAATTTAACCAATCCTAAAAATATTTTGTAAAGATAATAAATAATAAACCCTGAAAATTAATATTGATTTTTATATTTAAGTAATTCGTAAATATTATTTCAACACATCACCAAGGTTATTTTAATTTTGTAGTAAAATATTTTTGTTACTTTTTTTGTCGACATATAATACCTAAATGTTGAATGATATAGTTTGGAGTAATAACATATTAAGAACTTTTGGGGAAAAAAAATAAAATAACGAAGAAATATATTTTACTATTTTATTAAAAGAACTTTGTCAAAATGTTGGAATCATCTATGCATTAATATTAATCATACTAAAAAAATCTATAAGTTTTTTTTTTTACATTTTAATAATCTCATTATTTGAAAATACTCTATAATACATAATTATCATTATAAAAAAATGTATACATTAATCAAATATCTCCTTTCATTTTGGTTTTAAGTTTTCAAATTTGATTATTTTTTGGTATTTATTAAACATATAAAGATACATAAATTTTAATTGATTTTAATTCTATTTTAATTATTTAATTTTATACATGAAATGCATTTTTATAACGACAATGCTTACAATTCAAAAAATCTATAACTTCTTGGAAAGAAGAGAGGATGTTTTGAAGAAAAACAAATCTATATAACAGTAGAAACATTTAAAAGTCACAATTACCAAACAAAATATGACGACTTGATAACATAATATAAAATATCATTATATTGAACAAAATATGACGAGTTGGATAAATAATGAATGAGATTTCTTCTTCTACTCTAATTTAAATTTCAAACTTGATTATATTGTACATCTTAATTATTTATTGCTTCAAATAATAGATAATGCATATTTGACATTATTAATTAAATTTAAATTCTCTCAGTTGTAGATGAAATTATAAGTTTTATAAATGATTTAAGTTTTTTGATTCACTGATATCTTAACGTCCGATAAAGTGAAAAATATAATTTCATTTGTTAGCGAGATATAGAAAAATGGTGTGTGAGAAAGGATGAATGGATAGTGATAGAGAAATATATAATTATCATCTTCTAAAATTTGTAATGTTATGTGTGAAGCCGGTTAATATGTATGTATTTAATGTATAAGGTCATATGTTTGAGTCTTCGTGCATATAGCTTTTTTTTATAAGTTTTTGAGAAGATATTTGAATTACCAAAAAAGAGAGGGATAGTAGTGATATAGAAAAATATAATTATCATCTTGTTGAGTTTGTAATGTTGCATACGTGTGTAGCCGGTTAATATGTGTGTCTTTAAGTTATAAGGTTATATGTGTTCGACTCTCTGTGCAAATTTTTTTTAATAACATTTTGAGAAAACATTTAAATGATTAAAATATTCATGATAAATATAAACTAATTAGATTATTAAAAGGTATTTGTGTCAATTTACAAACGGCGGTTACAAAAACCACTTCTGTCTTAATAATATAGATTAATAATATACATATATAGATAGATCGAAAAAACTGGTGCATGAGAAAAAAGAAAAGTATAGTGATAAAGAAAATATAATTATCATCTTGTTTAATTTGTAATGTTGCATACATGTGTAACTGGTTAATACGTGTGTCTTTAAATTATAAGGTCATATATGTTTGAGTCTCTGCGCAAATATTTTTTATAACATTTTTTAGAATAAATTTAATGACCCAAATAGTCGTGATAAATATAAACTAATTAGATTATTAAAGAGTATTTGTGTCATTTTACAGACGGCGGTTACAAAACCACTTATGCCTTAATAATATAGATAACAATTTTTTTTAATAAATATTAAGAAAAAATTTAAATCATGCCCAAACGTTAAAAAGAACATATAATCGTAGTTTACCATGATATTTATTTAACCTCTTTGAATGAATTATTTCTTAATTTGCGTCGTACCATGATATAAAGTTATGATTCTAAATAGTCATAGATTTAAAACATGTGTAATGAGTTAATACATAAAGTTAATAGAGAGTTTGTTAGTAATTTTTCTAAATAAAAAAATAATAAGAATTAAGACAAAAATAAGAATTTAATGTATTTTTTTCTAACATAGGTAAAATATGACGTTGTCCCCCTAATATTTTGGCTAAAATCGAGTTTCTGACCTGAAAAATTATTTTCGAAAAATGTTCCCTCATATTTTGTTATTAATTGAATTTACTTTTTCTGTCAAATTTTAATTTAAACTTAAATTAATATATTTTAAAAATTGCAAAAAAAAAAATTTAAAATATTATCATTAAATCCTTTAAAACTTATCTATATATCATAATTGTGTCTGGATTAAATCAGAACTGGATTAAAATACAATCGTATTTAGTCTAAATCATACCTAATAATATCAGTAAAGTGATATTATCTCATCTTTTCTTTACTGATGACCTCATTCTAATGGGAGAGACGACACCTGAAAATTGTAACTGTATCAACTCAGTTTAAGAAGAGTTTTGTGTCATTTCAAGACAAAAGGTAAATCAAGAGAAGTCTATCATGGTTTTCTCAAAAAATGTACCATCTACCAAAAGAACACAGATCTCAACGAGTTTAAAGTTTAGAACAGTTGAAAACTTTGGGTCTTAGCTTGGTTTTCCTTTGGAATTCTCAAACTCGAAGGTTAGCTCATTTAACTTTGCTCTGGATAAAGTTAGAAATAAACTTTCAAGTTGGAGGGCAAAGCTGTTATCGATGGCGGGTAGGGTTACGATGGTCAATTCGGTCTTGTCCACGATCCCCTCCTACTATATGCAATGTACTATGTTTCCTATTTCAGTGTGTAAAGAACTGGACAGGATTAATAGAAATTTTGTTTGGGGATCCACGGACCAGAAAAGGAAAATCCACTTGATCAATTGGGAGGAAATAACAAAGCCGAAAAAACTAGGGGGACTTGATCTGCAGTCGGCGTTGTATCAGAACAAAGCACTCCTGGGGAGTTTAGCATGGAGATTGAAGAAGGAAACGGCTCCTTGGGCTGAGATAATTAGAAACAGGACGTTTAAGCAGGATGGAACTTCTCTCACTACTTCGAATAAAACGCATTGTAATTGGAAAGCAGTTAATGAAGGTATGAACACCCTTAAATTAGGATCAGGGTGGATGGTGGCAAATGGTAGGGATATTAATTTCTGGCACGATAAATGGTGGGTAATCAACCTCTCCGAGCTGTTATTTTTAGTCCACTGAACTATGAAGAAGACAAATTGATGGTAGGAGATGTCTTCCACAATGACGAGTGGAATCTAGATAGATTTTCTTTTGAATTCCCCCCAAAAAATTTGGACATGTTTCGAGGTACTCCAGGGGACAAGTCCAATGTCTCCTCGGACACTCAAATATGGAATGTCACTCAATCGGGGAATTACACTACAACTTCGGCATACTCTCTTCTAGCAGGTCATGCCACAAATAGTCAAGTACTAAATCAATGGGATTGGGTTTAGAAGATTCAGACTATCCCAAAAATTCAGTATTTTATCTGGTTGTGCCTTAAAGATAGACTACCCACCTGCAAACTATTAAACCATAAGGGTTGTAATTTGAGCACTCTTTGCCAAATTTGTTATTCTGGGGTGGAGGACATAGATCACATATTGCGTGGGTGTAAGCATGCTAAAGGCATGTGGAATTCAGTCACTGGACCGCCAAATCTGGGGCAGTCGTTCCACTACCCTTTGAATGAGTGGATCAAGTATGGATGTGAGGAATCAAGAGTCAATATTCAAGGAGTTGAGTGAAGTTCTTTTTTCCTTATGCTCTTTGGAACATTTGGAAAAATAGGAACTCTCTTATTTTTAATGATAAACCTGTTTTTTCTTCTATTTATAATTTATCTTTATCTCAGACAAAATTTCACCAAAATGTTTATCTTGAGACTGACATTGCTAATGAGTTTATTTCGATTAATATTAGTTGGGTTCCTACAAAAAATGATTGGTTTAAAATTAACACAGATGGAGCTGCTAAGGGAAATCAAGGTTTTGCAGGAGCCGGTGGGGTCATCCGAGACTACAGGGGTCAATGGATTGCAGGATTCCCAAGGAATTTGGGTTGCTCAAACAGACTCACTGCGGAATGTTGGGTCATCCGAGACAGACTGCTTTTGGCAAAGGCACTCAGATTAAAATCTATTTATCTTGAAACGGACGCCCTCTCAACCCATAAGGTAATCTCTGACGAAAATATGTCAAATCAAAAACTAATGTCGATCATTGCGAACTGCAGGAAGCTATTGATGCAGTTCGAAAAAATGAAGTTCAGGCATATTTTTTGAGAAGCAAATGCGGAAGCGGATACCATGGCGGGTATGACGCTCAAACAACGGCATGTATTTGAAATGCATAGCTCACTCCCGAAGGAAACTATTAACGTGCTCCGAAAAGACGCTGTTAGCTTTTCTGTTTCGCGAATTGTTAAAACTAGCTAGTTTTGGTTGTGTAATTTGAATTTTGGTGATTAGTTGTCACCTATAGCGACTATTTTATCCATAATTTAAAAAAAAAAAAAAAGTAAAGTGATATTATAAATTTATTATTTTATTTAAAAAATTATAAAGTAAGATGTATGTATATTATTATTACCGTATTCTGATCGCCCATAGGCGAATTTTTTCAAAAAGTAACCATATTAGAAAAAAAATTTGAAAAAGTATATATGTAGAAAACATATTTAGCAAAATGTGTTTCTGCGCAGGTGGTAGTAGCGTTTTTGAAAAACGCTACTACCACCTGCGTTTTTCCTTTTTTACAAGTGCATCAGAGTGTTCATTCTCTAGTCTAGTCTCACCTGAGGTAAAATATTGAAACAAAGCTGTTTATTAACAAGTTTCTGAATGACACTTTTCTTCAAATACCCTAACTAGTTTGACATTTTCAGAAATTACTGCTGCAAAATAGCTCTTTGGGGTTTCCACTGCCTTTTTCTTCGGCATCTGAAGACTCTTGATGAGAGATCTAATCATGCGTCTCTACATCTTGCTGAGAGATATAATCATGCGTTGCTTCATCTCAGTATTCATAAGTCCAAATTCCTCTAGGCTAGTCTCACCAAATTCCTCGACTGGTTCTCTAAAAATGTGAAGTTTAGATACTAACATGGTACAGCAACCAAGGTCTTTCAAGCGAACTTATGCTTGTTCATTCTCTAGGCTAGTCTCATCAAATTTCTCAAGTAAACAAGAAAGTTATTTATAAGAAGTTAAATACTTTTTTTTCAAGCGAACTGATGTTTGTTCATTCTCTAGGCTAGTCTCACCAAATTCCTCAAGTAAACAAGAAAGGAAGTTATAAGAAGTTAAATACTTTTTTCCTAGGCAAATATTACCTGTTCTAAATTTTCCAACTTGTTCTGAACAACATCCGCGAGGTAAAACATTGAAACAAAGTTGTTTATTCACAAGTTTCTGAATGAGACTTTTCTTCAAATACACTAGCTAGTTTGACATTTTCAGGAATTACTGCTGCAAAAGAGCTCTTTGGAGTTTGTAGGTGCAAGAGGGCGGCCGACTTTAACTGGTGCAGCATCCTCACCCGAACTCCAAAACTCCTCATCTGAAGACTCTTGATTTTCTGCATAGTATACTAACAGCAACTCGTTGAATTCTTTCATCACAAGCTACACTCTTATTCGTAGGGTGATTCAGTTTGTTGTCATTGATATACCGCGCTATAATTGCTCCAACATCTTGCTGAGAGATCTAATCATGTGTCTCTATACCTCGCGGATGTTGTTCATAACAAGTTGGAAAATTTAGGATAGGTAATATTTGCCTAGGAAAAAAGTATTTAACTTCTTATAACTTCCTTTCTTGTTTACTTGAGGAATTTGGTGAGACTAGCCTAGAGAATGAACAAGCATCAGTTCGCTTGAAAGTTTTTGTTTCTGATAGACCGTTGCTTCGGCGAGTGTCACTTCCACTCACTGCTTGGAAGAGAGCAACGATGGAGCTTGCATATCCAACAATACCAGCAGGGTTTAGGGTTTTAATAATTTATGTTGCAGGTTTGGACCTATGAATACTGAGATGAAGCAACGCATGATTATATCTCTCAGCAAGATGTAGAGACGCATGATTAGATCTCTCAGCAAGATGTAGAGACGCATGATTAGATCTCTCAGCAAGATGTTGGAGCAATTATAGCGCAGTATATCAATGACAACAAACTGAATCACCCTACGAAGAAGAGAGTAGTTTGTGATGAAAGACTTCAATTTCTATTTAGGAGGAAAATCATAAGCAGACTTAAAATCAACGAGTACACTATGCAGAAAATCAAGAGTCTTCAAATGCCGAAGAAAAAGGTAGTGGAAACCCCAAAGAGCTATTTCTCTTTATCAAACCTTCCATTTTCCTTGAACTTTTTCAAAAAGTATTTACTTTAGAAAAAAAAATTGAAAAAATTCATTTTCCTTGTTTGATTCTGTTGTGAATGGTTGTGTCTTCTCAAAGTAGCGATTCTCCAAATCCATTTACACTTTGATGCCTCTAAAAAAAAAAATGAAAAACGCAGGTGGTAAACCTGTGCAGATGCACATTTTGCTAAATATTTATTTTATATATATACTTTTTCAAAAAAAAAATTGAAAATAAATACTTTTAAAAAAAATCCCCATAGGCATGTTCCACATTTTTTTAGGGCCCATAAAGGCATGTTCCACATGTGTCATTCATTCATTCTCCTTTATTGTTTCACTATCCAATTATTTATCCCAACAAAAATATTATTAAAAAATGCAGACAAGACAATATACATACCCATGTAATAATTAATTATGACAAAAAAATGTAATAATAATTAATTAAAAATGATCGTAACTTATAAATCAAGGGACGAATTTAGTGCAGACTGTTACGGTGAAAAATTCATAACTATGGTTATAACTGTTACTGTTTAATATGGTTAACCGTGTGGTGCGGTTATGGTGATGAATTTTCTACCCATAATGGTTATGGTTATGGTATTTAAGTTATACCTATGGTTATAACTATGATTATTATATAAATATAATATTTATTTATTATTAATAAACTAATTTATATAATATACTAAATATAAATTATATAATTGAAAATTTGAAATTGTTGAAGATTGAATGCGCCAAAGTCCAACGATGGTAATATAGATTAATGTATTTTTTAAAATAAAATTTTCGATCTTTTATTATATTACATGTGTGGAATCTATATGGGTATACGGATAAAACCACGGTTATTTTAATAATTATGGTATTAAAAATTATACTCATAATTGTTATGATTATGATATATAATTTAAAAATATGATATAGTTATATTATTTATCCTACCTTACCATGCTCATAGTAGGGACGATTGCCATTTCTTGCATCTCTGTCCGCCGTCCCTGCGTGTACCGTCATGGCTTACGTCGTCTAGATGGCCTTCAGATTGGAATTATATAATTAGTCTAATACTAATAAACCCAATCCAAATATTTTTATATGAAACAATGTTTGAAAAAAAAAAATATTTAAACCACGTTTAAACTTACAAACTATAATTAATTTTGTATATTTATTCTCCTAAAAATTTTTAATTAATCATTTATTTATTCATACTAATATATAATAACGTGAAACCGTGTTGCGTTGCTTACAATTCCTCAAAGCCGTCCGTCTAGTATATGTCTGGACTTTTACCTTAATAACTCATATATTGCCGTCAATCACATTACAATGTTTATTATGTAAATAATTAACCATATATGCTAGGAACATGTCTGGATACAATTTCTTACATTGTTAACGATATATATAATTTCAAACTTAATTGTTTTATAGTCCATATATTTATTCATTGTGACAAAATAGTTTCTATACTTAGTTTAGAAAAGACTTGAACTTATTAAAAAAGTAGTGCGTAATTTAAATTTTTCTTAAAAAATATTACATCGGATTGATGTGCGTATATATATATATATATATTAAACTGTTTTGGTTGAATTATATAAACCATCTCAACAGTCACTTATCAATTATCATTCACTTACGTAGGTACTATGTGACTCTTTTGCTAAAATTGTCCTATTCAGATACTTAATTATGTTTAATAAATGTTATTAAATAATCACTAAAATTATAATTTTACCCTTCCTTTTTATCTTGTTCTTCATGTGTCATGTTCGAAATATAATTTTGAATTAAGATTAGTAAATCTGGATTCGAATTGAATTAAGATCAGCAAATCTGAATTCGGATCTAATCAAGATCATCAAATCTGAGTTCAAACTACGAATATGGGTTTGAAATCAGATTTCGTGTTTGAGGAAGATGAGGTTGAATATGAAGATGGACATGATAATGGGAAGAACGTTTTAATAATTTTTCGCATAAAACTTCTTTGTAATCGTTCAGACACATTTTGAAACATAAATAACTATTTAACACAAATTTCAACTATTTAATCATATACGGCTAAAATAAAGTGAATGCTAATGTAATTTACCGTTGAATTATATACAAGTAGTGATTATTATAAGACTATTTTACAGTGTTTTCTCTCTAATTTTTTATAAAATTATTTACACGCTCCACTAACAAATTAGGAACTAATGGCATGTTCTTTTCACGGAATGGAAAATGAATTCGGCTTACGGATTCCGTAAGAAGTTGTTCTTTTCGCGGAATTGCAAAAATTTGGCTTACGGATTCCGGGCGGGGTAGGCTTAGACATTCCGTGTGAAAAAGCTCGGAATTCCTAAGCCAGGCGCGCTAGGAATGAGGAATATGAGGCAAAATGACTGAAATGCCCTTATATTATAATTTATATTAATTCAACTATTTTATCTTAATTAATAATTAATTAAATAAGTTATTTTATTTTTTAAATTATTAATTAATTATATTATAAGTTTTTATTCCTTATTCCATTCCACAAAAAAAACTTCATATTCTTATCTCATATTCCTTATTCCCTATTCCTATTCCCTATTCTTTATTCCTTATTCCGATTTCCATGAAAGAAACGCCTCGTAAGTACTTAATTTATTTTTTTCTTGCAATTTTCTTATTGTTCTCCATATCTTTTATGAATACATATTTTTCTCTTTTTCATCTCGACTATGTATATTCAAGGATGGAGCTACTTGAGGATGAAAGAGTAATTGTCTCCCTCAACTTTTCATATTGTATAATTATAGACTTAAAAACGTAATTATTTGTAAACTATCCATTTAAAAAAAATATTTAACCAAAGCATCATCCTTTGTCTAGTCAACATATTTATAGATCCTAGCATATTAATTTTCATTTTCTATATATTATCTATCTATAATAATGTATTCGTTATATATTTATAACTTTATAAATATATTGATTACGTGCTTTCTTTTTCTTTGTAAGATTTTCAATATATTTGTAAGTAAACAAATCAATCTCTAATTTGAATAAAATATGTACTGTGTAACGGGTGATCCCCCTTCCCAATTAGAGACTATCAAAATATCAAATTACGACATACAATGAAAGCGTGTAAATTATTATTTTTAGTACAATTTCACGTTTGAATTGAGGCTAAGATTATTTCTATTTATGTTTTTCATTTTTCTTAAGACAGCGTGGTCTTTTTGATATTTTTAAGAATTTAGATTTATGCATTTTAAAATCATATAAAACTTAATATATCTTAATTATTAGTATAATATAAAACGAATCGATAGACGCGATTATATATCTACCTCATGAAATATGAGGCCATGAATTTAAGAGAGAAAATATAAAAGTAAACCCTAAACTAGCGGATCTCGTTGTTGGCTTTGACTGGTCGCACGTGGCTTCACATAGGGTTGTGAATGGGGTGCGCACTGACTCATCGCAAATGAGATATTCCCACTTTTGTCGGGGGAGAGGACTATCAAAATTCAAAAGAAAAGGTTGAGTTTTCGAAACAATATTAAAAAAAAAAAGGTTAACTGGAACTCAATTAAACCACACTTTGTTATGTTCGTACCTATTAGAACACTATAAAATTTGAAGGGTGAAATTATAAATAGTTTAGAGTAAGAATGATACTGATAAGAATTGAGAGATCACGGTGTGTAATTTTTGATCTAAAAAAAAATATTTTTTTAAGTTTATATTTTTGCATTATTGAAAAAAAAACATATATTTTTATTTTATAATTTCTGTAATTCTTATCCTCTAAACTCAATTTTTAGTCTTGACTAAGTCAACGTGACGACAAAATTGTAGGGACAATATTTGCTTTTCTTGTACAAAAGATGGTTGGGGAATCATAAAAGCCAAAGGGCATATACTTGGAGAGAATTGATGAGATAAGCTACTAGATTTTTTTTAACACAAAAAAATAGATATTTTTTTGTCAATTCCTTCCGTGTGGGCTCAGGAGGGGATTCCCGCGTAAAATAAAGACAAAAGTAGTAGGGTTGATAAAAAAGATTATTGGACTGAATTATCGACAAGACTAACCAGGATCGGTTCGACTAGGACCGAGATCGGTTCGACTAGGATCGAGATCGAGCGAACGGTTTTTTTCCATAAGATCGGTCTCGGTTTATGACTTTTTTCTCGAAAGCCCGATTAGGACCGGACTGAACCAAATTTACTATGCAAATTCTAAAAACCAATGATGTATGTTTGGAACTATGAGAGAAAATGAATTTTGTTTAGAACTTTGTATGTTTGTTACTTGGTTGATTTGTACTTTGTATGTTTGTTACTTTGATTCCAATAATATTTGTATTTTGACAAATTCAGTTTTTTTTTGGGTCAAATTCGGTCCAAGACCGAGGCCGGCCCGAGTCAAGAAAGACCGACTCGGGCAGACTTTTTTGGCTGAGGTCGGTCTCGGTCCTCCATAAGGCAAGACCGAAATTTCGGTCTCGGTCTCGATCTTGCCTTCAGGACCGGCCCGCCCCGCCCATGATCAACCCTAAATATTCTTAATGACGTAGGATTACATCTGCATTATACTAGTACAATATAGTATGGGTGAGCTCAGGCGGGACGGTCCGGTCTTTTTGACAAGACCGAGTCTGAAATTTCGATCCTCACTTTTGGAGGACCGAGGCCGATTTTGGGCAAAAAAGTATGTTTGGGTAGGTCTTACTTAACTCGAGTCGATCTTGGTCTTGGACCGAATTTTTGAAAAAAAATCCCAATTGAGAAGCTTTGAAGAGATATCGAAGAAATCAACGAAATTGATTGTTGGCGTGCTACGGAGAAGCTTAAGAGAATCGATTGTCGACGAAATCGATTCTTAGTGTGCTGCGGAGAATCCCAATCAACGAAAGAAGAAGCCCAATGCTTAGAAAGAAGAATCCCAATCGAGTTATGTGGTGCTGTGTTAGTGTATATGAATATGAGTGTGTGAGAGAGGTGGAGTGAGAGACTTGTTGTTTGTCTACTCAACTTGATGACTTATCATTCATTCCATCACATATTTATAGGTACATATAGAAAGACTCTAGAAACTTGAGGTTCTAGTGATTTCATGTTCTAGTAGCTTCATATTCTAGTGACTTCTTCAAACTCCTAATTACTTAAGAGACTTCTAGACACTTAGATACTTCTACACATAGAGACTTCTAGAGTATTCTTGAATATTACAAGTTTATTTCCTAACATTTCCCCCCCTTAAACTTGTTTCTCCTATTACGGTGATGCCGATCATTTTCCGCAAGTGCTGAAAGATATTGGTCTTCAGGGCCTTTGTAAATATATTTGCAACTTGATCATTGGTCTTCACATGTATGAGCTCAACATCCTTGGCCTTGACATGTTCTCGAATGGAATGGAACCTGGTGTCAATGTGTTTGGACCTCTCGTGATGAACCAGATTCTTTGCTAAGGCAATAGCCGACTTGTTGTCGACATGGATCTTGGTCGGGCCTTCTTGTTGCACCTTGAGCTCCTCCAATAATCGTCTTAGCCATATAGCATGGCATACACATGATGATGCAGCTACATACTCTGCTTCACAAGTAGATAATGCAACAATTGGTTGCTTATTTGATGACCAAGTAAATGCCGTACCTCCAAGGCAGAAAACAAACCAGTTGTGCTTTTCCGATCGTCGAAGCATCCGGCCCAATCACTATCGATGAATCCGAAAAGCTCCACATCTTCTTTTGATGAATAAAACAGCCCATAATCGAGCGTTCCCTTCACGTACTTGAGGATTCGATTGTCTGCCTTTATGTGAGAGGTCTTCGGAGTCTCCATGTATCTACTCACCAAAACCGACTCCAAAGAGTATGTCGGGTCGAGTACACGTCAAGTAACGTAGGCATCCCACGAGGCTCTTGTAGTGAGTAGGATTCACCAATTTTCCTTCTCCTTCTTTTGTAATTCGTACTCCACACTCGACGGGGGTGTCGACCGGTTGACAATCTTCCATTGAGAACTTCTTCAAAATCTCTCTTGCGTACTTGTTTTGAGAGACGAATATCCGATGTTCTCCTTGTTGCACCTCAATGCCGAGGAAATAGGCCATAAGGCCCAAGTCCGTCATCTCGAACTGCTTCTCCATGGATTGTTTGAAATCTTGAATCATGGCAGAATTGTTGCCGGTGAACACCAAATCATCTACGTACAAACACACAATCAAAACGTCTCCACGGGGGTTAGTCTTTGAGTATAAAGCATGTTCGTCCGAGCACCGACTGAAACCACTTTGAATAAAGTAGTCATCAATTCTTGAATTCCACGCTCTTGGAGCTTGTTTTAGCCCGTAGAGCGCATTTCTCAACCGATACACCTTGTCTTCTTGGCCTTTGACAATAACCCCTGGAGGTTGTTCGACGTAGACTTCCTCTTCGAGATTCCCGTTCAAGAATGCTGATTTCACGTCCATTTGAAATATTCTCCATTTATTTTGAGCGGCAAGTGAAAGGAGTAACCTTACCGTCTCTAGCTGCGCCACCGGTGCAAAGACTTCCTCATAATCGACCCCGAACTTTTGCTTGTATCCTTTCACGACAAGCCTCGCTTTGTATTTCTCCACTTCTCCATTTGCCTTTGTCTTCGTCTTATACACCCATTTTACTCTGATGGCATCATGACCTCGAGGGAGTGTAGTGAGCTCCCAAGTCTTGTTCTTCCTAATGGCTCCAATTTCTTCCTCCATCGCCTTCTTCCATTTTGTCTCCTTAGAGGCTTCTTCAAAGGTTAATGGATCATATCCTGCGAAGAGACAAAGGTTACCATATAATTCTTCATCAACTTCCTCTGTAGAGGTATATATGTCTCGTATTCGCCTTGTCTTTCTCACCATTTGTGGGTGTAGATGGTTCCCGATCTTCCTCATTTCGGACAATCTCCTCTAATTCCTCCGTCTCTAAGATCTCCTTTTGAGGGTTGATATTTCCCCAATTCCATGCACACTCCTCATTGAACTTGACGTCTCGTGACATCACAATCCTTTTTGTGACAGGATTGTATAACTTATAGCCATTAGAGATCTCTCCATAGCCGAGCATGACGCATTTGATACTTTTATCCTCGAGCTTCGTCCGCTTTTCTTCTTGTACTTTTGCATACGCCACGCACCCAAAGACACGAAGATGCTCGACGCTTAGCTTGCGCTTGCTCCATGCTTCCTCTGGCGTTATGTTCCCAATCCTTTTCGTAGGAAATCGGTTGAGTAAGTAAACGGCACATGCAACCGCGTCTCCCCAAAATTCTTTCGGAACTCCTCTCTCTTTGAGCATGCATCGAACCAAATTCAAGATGGTCCTATTCTTTCTCTCGGAGACACCATTTTGCTGAGGCGTTTGAGGCATGGTGAGTTGATGCACGATCCCGTTCTCTTTGCAAGACTTGTCAAATTCACGTGACGTGTATTCGCCTCCTCTATCGGTTCGCAAGCACTTCAAATGACAACCAATTTGCTTCTCGGCCATGTTTTTAAACTCCTTGAACTTTGTCAAAACTTCGCTTTTCTCCTTCATCATATAAATCCAAGTCTTACCACTATAATCATCGGTAAAGGTCAAGAAGTACCTATTTCCACCAATTGAGATGGGAGTGATTGGCTCGCAGACATCCGAGTGGATTAAATCGAGACGACCGGTTGCTCTATTCGAAAGATACTTCTTGAATGGTTTTCTTTGTTGCTTTCCGATGACACAAGTTTTGCACACGCCATTGGGACGGTCGATTTTCGGCAAGCCTCGTACCATGTTGTTCCTTTCTAGTAGTTTTAACTCTTCAAAATTGAGATGACCATACCGGATGTGCCAGAGAGTTGAGTTGTCTAGGGTTGTCACCTTCAAGAGATTCTCCTCATGTGTGCTTAGCCGTAGAGGAAACATTCTATTCTTGGTCATGGTCACATTCGTGATAAGTTTGTTGTTCTTATCACGGATGCTAAGAGCGTGATCCTTCATGTGGACGTCGTATCCCTTCTCGAGCAATTGTCCGACACTCAGAACATTATTCTTCATATCTGGAACATAATAGACATCAGAGATGCAAAGCTTTCGCCCGTTCTTGAGTGCAAAGGAAATTTTACCTTTCCCTTCGATTTGTCGCCGGGAAAGATCGCCGAAGGTAACATGCCCATCTCGCCTTTCGTCGAGCTCCGTAAATAAATCTTTTTGTCCACAATATGATTGGACGCTCCCGTATCAATGAACCATGTGACAGATTATGATGTCACCGCTCCATCATACGCCATCAAAAGTACTCCATCATCATCAGTCTTCTCCGCAAGATTCGCCTTTTCTCCGTCGTTGTCGGTATTATACCAACATTCTGCTGCATAGTGGCCGTATTTTTTGCATACATAACATTATACCTCAGATTTGTTACTTGTCCATCCGTTACGGACTCGTCCACGACCTCGACCACGACCTCTTCCTCGACTTGCTCCTCGCCCAGCTAATTCTCGAACATCAGTTTCGTAGGTGGTGGTTGTCCGGCCATCTCTTCCTCTCCGCGTTGAAAACCTTCCTCTTTGGAAGCCGCCTCGTGATCCGACATTTTGTAGCGTCAACTTTGCTTGTAATGCTTGCTCCAAGGATCTTCCTTCTCCTCTCTTCATAAGTCGTTGTTCATGGGCTTGTAGAGAACCCATAAGTTGCTCCATGGACATCTCATGTAAATCCTTGGATTCTTCAATCGCCACGGCCACAAGATCGAACTTAGGATCAAGGGATCTCAAGATCTTCTCCATGACACGAACATCTTCCAACGTTTCTCCGTTTCTCCGCATTTGATGCGCGATTGAGATAACCCTCGTGAAGTAATCGGAGATGGATTCTGAGCTTTCTTGATGGATGGCCTCTAATTGAGCACAGAGAGATTGTACTCGAATTTTCTTTACCTTTTCGACGCCACCGAACGCCTTTTGAAGTGTCCCCCAAGCTTCGTTTGATGTCTTAGCCGGACCGACTATCTCGAACGTGGCTTCATCAAGACCTTGATATATTGTGAACAAGGCCTTCTTCTCCTTCTTCCGTTGTTCCTTCAATTCATCCTTCTCTTCTTTTGTCATTACCGCCGTCGCATTGGGTTCCTTGAACTCGGTCTCCACGAACTCCCATACGTCAAGTGATCCCAAAAGGGCCTTCATTTGGATACACCAAATATCGTAGTTATCCTTTGTCAATCTCGGTACTTGCATACTTGTCGATGCCATCACGATCTTTGAACCTTGTTCTGATACCACTTGTTAGTGTATATGAATATGAGTGTGTGAGAGAGGTGGAGTGAGAGACTTGTTGTTTGTCTACTCAACTTGATGACTTATCATTCATTCCATCACATATTTATAGGTACATATAGAAGACCCTAGAAACTTGAGGTTCTAGTGATTTCATGTTCTAGTAGCTTCATATTCTAGTGACTTCTTCAAACTCCTAATTACTTAAGAGACTTCTAGACACTTAGATACTTCTACACATAGAGACTTCTAGAGTATTCTTGAATATTACAAGTTTATTTCCTAACATGCTGGCATGTTGCGGAGAAGCTTCGAGCTTCGAGTTCTGAGGACGATGCTGAGACGGAGAGACAGAGACTTACTGAAAGACGTAGGACGATGCTGCGGACGATGGAAGAGTTACAACAATGAAAGCCAACAGAGACTTACTGGAGAGTCCTTGAAATGTTGGAGAGACAGATACGATGAAAGATTTATGGCTCAACCCTACTTTAAGACTTGATGCGCCGACACTTCTCCTTCAAATAGAGAGTCCGTCTCTCTACTCACTTCAAGACTTGATAAGGCCCAACCATCCAAGACTCATGTTTTATTGCTTGACTCAGACCGATCCCGTCCTAGTCGGATTTTTGGGGAAAAAATTGAGCCCGAGTCCGACCTTAGAGGAAAAAACTCGTTCGGTCTTGGCCCTACTCAACCCGGTGTCGAACTGGTTTTATTTGAATTTCGGCTCAACTAGTCTTTTTTGCTCACCACATAAGGTAAATGACCATACTACGAAGTACCAATGGTCCAATACCAACCCAATCTCTGATCATATGATTATTTTATTACATAAAATACTCATCATTTGGATGTAAGAGTAGCAAGGTTAAAATACGTTCCAAACTAATATCTCTAGAAAATCGGCTCACTTTTTACACCCTTAAGTATATATATATACTATATAGTTATATCATAACCGGACCTAATGTCGAACCGTCAAAACTGGCAAATGGATTGATTTGCAATTTGTTTGATCCAACCACAATCCGTTAATTGAATCGACGGGTTTATTGGTATAGTTAGACATCTTCTCCAAAGAGACAAGTTCATCATAAACCCTTCTCAAAGATGAAGAAGAAGAGTCTCATAAAAATAAAGGAGACTGACGAAAAATACTTTGATAAAGAGATGATTCCAATGACCATAACTCGAGTCTCCTCCAACGACCAAAAGTCAAGGTTGTCATTTTCTCTTGCTCTTTTTCCCCATTCAATTAATGAATTGGAAAACCGTTTGGTTCATGAAAAATTGATTTAGAAAAATCACCAAATTTGTATACTTTGAATTGGGTTCGATATGTAATTTGGTCTTTTTGTGTGAAACACACTGTCAACATGTCCAATCCACAGCTCGATCGATCGGATCTGATCGTCAATTTGATTTTAATAACACTGCTTAAATATTACAATTATTTGATTATTTCATTCCATCAATATTAATAATAGAATCATTGCAATATGTTATTATTTTGCGCTTTATTTTTTAATAAGAAATTTTGAATTCAAACATATAAAAATTAAAATACTATTGATTCATTCACAGTCTGTAACGACCGAAGTGATCATATTAGTCAGATCGATACGTAAACCAAAATAAATATCTTTAATTTGATCAGTTTCCTCTTAAACCTAGTGATATTTATATGTATGCAAATGATGATTGTTTTGGTTTTTGGTAAATCATGTTGATTGGTTGATATTGACTAGTTGATCAAGCGTTCCTGTAGGAGGATAATTCTACTAAATTAATTTTTATTTACTAAGAAAATTAGAAAAACAATTTTCAATAATGGAATGGCAAAAAATTAAATTAATGTTAGATAAAAGAATAGTAACTCTTTTAGGACAGAAAATACAAAATATGTTCAATGTTTTTATTTTTATTTTTTAAATGGTTCAATCAATTCATTTGAATTGGAAGAAAATTGTACCGACAAAATCAAGGTCAGATCAATCTACATTAAGAGTCAAATAAGACTACTGGAAGTTTCAATCTCAATTTTCATAATAAATTGTGTCATGTTAAAATTTAGAAGAGTCACGACTTATGATTTAGTAAATTATTGGTAACTTTTTGAGCGCCAAATTTTTTGTTGTTCACCACCTTAATTATGTTTCAGAGTTCTTAACTCTTCTTTCAACTATTTCATGATTTCGCTTATGAAACCGGAGTTGGTATTCATAAGATGAACATTCCTATCTAAATAAATAAATAAAAAAGAGTATTTTAGTGATTAAGAAATAATAATAATAATAATTAAGAATAAGACACCTAAGGCTTCGAGAACATGAGAAGGATCAAAATTTTGACCCAAATATACCCAAAAGAAAAAAATAAATATAAAAAAATCTTTATTTTTTTTTAAAATTACGAAAGTGATATTTACGTATAGGAGTTTTTTTTTATCACTCGCGAATGCATTTAAGCTAGTTTCGCGAGTGGTTGACTTAACCCAAGAAAAGAAAGTGAATGCTACATGTGGAGGGAGAAAGAGAGAAAATATCACCATCTACCCCTGAATAACATTCGCGGGTAGGATTTACACTTGTGAATACCATCCGCGAGTGATGTTTTTTTATATCAACCCACGAATGCCATTCACATATGATGTTTTTTATATCAACCCGCGAATGAGATTTGCGGATAGGTATACTTTTATATTTTTTTTCAAAACTGACAATATTTTGGTATTTACTTTTATTTTGAGGTATATTTCGATCAAAATTCAGATAAATCCGATTTCACAACCAAATTCGCCCGATCATTATGAAGATGTGCAAATTATATGAAAATAAATAAATATGAAAATATTAAACTAATATTTATTTGATGATGTGCATTTTTTCATTCTTAAAAAAATATAATGACTTTTAAGTATTTATATGGTGTAACCTTAACATTCCAGTTTTTTAATCAAAGTTTCTAATTTATTATTTGATTTAATTCACTCAAATTATATATTATTATTTAAGATTGTTTTAAAATTTGTTAATTTAAAAGGCCATATATAATAATATAATAATGAAAAATGAATATATTTGAAAGAAATAATATATAGCCCACCCACAGTATTTTTTTCAAGTCTAAATTGCCAGGTCAACTTTAAGTCTTTAACACGCTCGTTGTGCTTAGAGTTTTTATTTTTTTGCCAAACATTGTGCTTAGAGTTTACATTCAAAAACAACGACGATAGTTCAATTCAAGAACCACCCAATTTCCGCCAAAAAATCTAAGATAAATACATTGGAGATTTGAGAGAGAAGAAGATATAGCTCAACTTTTTGTTCGCAAATTCTTGCCATTTTCGTCAGTCCAGCAAAAGAGGCTCTGGCCTGGCAGCGACGACCACTCAACTTTCTCTTCTCTATCTCTCTCTCCCCGTATCGTGATCTGCGGTAAATCTTCAGCTTCCTCCACAGTCCTCTGATTTGCGACGTGGGAGCTCGTTGTTCAATATGAGAATGCTTCACTGATTGATTGATTCCAGGTACCAACCTCCTTGCTCTGATTCTTCGATTTTGGCAGCTGGGTCTCTTCGTGAATTGGTATAGTTCACTAACAACTCGCAGAAATGAGCTGCATTATGCCGAAACTTTACTGGGTCTCTCTTGGTTTTCTTTGTTTGTCAGATCTGGTCCTTGATTTCAGCTCTCAGCTAAAAGTAATGTCTTCTATCATGATGGATGATCTTCATTCTATGTTTATCTTTTCAATTAGGCTCTAGAAGTAGAGATTCTGGGCGAGGAGAAGACCCATCGAAGCACTGATTTGAGCTGAATTGACCTGGGGAAGATTGATATCTGGTATAGATGCTCTTCAATTGATTCCTTCACGGATCCGAAAGTAGTGAAAGATGGCTGGTGGTAGGATTAGGGGTAGGATCAAACGAAGCAGCCTCTACACATTCTGCCTCCGCCCCCAGACAACCGAGTCCGTCGGCCCTCAGCCCTTGCTCGGCCCTGGCTACTCTCGGACCGTCCACTGCAACGAATCCCATATCCACAAAAAGAAACCCCTCTATTACTGTCGGAACAATATCTCGACCACAAGGTACAATGTCATCACCTTTGTGCCCAAGGCCTTCTTTGAGCAGTTCCGGCGCGTGGCAAACATATATTTCCTTGTAGCTGCAGTCTGCTCGCTCTTCTCCATTTCCCCTTATTCCCCAGTAAGCATGATCGCTCCCCTGGCATTTGTTCTTGGGGTTAGTATGGTGAAGGAGGCTGTGGAGGACTGGCAGAGGTTTATCCAAGACATGAAGGTGAATAACCGGAAGGCCAGCGTCCATAAAGGAGGCGGGGTTTTCGAATATAAGCAATGGAAGAATATACGAGTCGGGGATATAGTGAAAGTAGAGAAGGACCATTTTTTTCCCTCGGATTTATTGCTACTATCATCAAGCTATGAAGATGGTCTTTGCTATGTCGAGACAATGAATTTGGATGGCGAGACGAATTTGAAAGTGAAGAGATCATTGGAAGTGACATTGCAATTAGATAGCAATGATAGTTTCAAAGACTTTGTGGGGATGATCAGATGTGAAGACCCGAACCCTAGTTTATACACATTTGTTGGTAATTTTGAATATGACCGCCAGGTTTTCCCACTTGACCCAAGTCAGATCCTTTTGAGAGATTCCAAGCTGAGAAACACTGGGTATGTCTATGGGGTAGTGATTTTCACTGGCCATGACAGCAAAGTCATGCAGAATTCAACTCAATCGCCCTCGAAGAGAAGCAAGATCGAGAGGAAGATGGATCGGATCATCTATCTCCTTCTTGCCACTCTTCTGGGTATCTCAGTGATTTCTGCAATCGGGTTTTATGTACAGACCAAGGTTCAAATGCCCGATTGGTGGTACATGCCCTCTGAAACATGCTACAATCCAGACAAGGCTGTAAATTCCGCATTCTGCCAGTTTGTCACTGCAGTTATGCTCTATGGGTACTTAATACCAATCTCGCTTTATGTCTCGATCGAGATGGTAAAGTTTTCACAGGCGATTTTCATTAACAGGGATTTAGACATGTACGACGAGGAGAGTGGGATCTCTGCACATGCAAGGACCTCAAATTTGAACGAGGAGCTGGGTCAGATCGACACGATTCTGTCGGATAAGACCGGTACATTGACTTGTAACCAGATGGATTTCCTGAAATGCTCCATTGCAGGGACTGCATATGGAGTGAGCTCCAGCGAGGTTGAGCTTGCTGCGGCCAAGCAGATGGCGATTGATCTCGAGGAGGACTCGGGGGTTTCAAATCCCTGTGAAAGAACAGAATTTGGGGCATCGGAGATTGAATTGGAAACGATAGTGACAACAAGCAATGTGGGAAAGGATGGGAAGGTGAATATAAAGGGGTTTAGCTTTGAGGACAGCAGGCTTATGGATGGGAATTGGATGAAGGAACAAAGAGCTGATGAGATTTTAATGTTTTTGAGGATACTGTCTCTCTGTCATACTGCTATCCCTGAAGAAAACGAAGAAACAGGTGATATCTCGTACGAGGCCGAGTCACCTGACGAAATCTCATTTCTTGTTGCTGCTAAAATGTTTGGGTTTGAATTCTATAGAAGGAATCAATCAAGTGTTTTTGTACGGGAACGATATCCTTCTCATGGAAACCCAATACAGAGGTAATTCTTCTTCTTATTTTCGTGATGCACATTATCATTCATAATGCATGTTTTCGTTTTTGATGTTGTTCATTAGGCATGTAATGGTTGGCTGACCTAGCACCGGCACGCAATTCACAAAATGTCATGTCTCACAAAATATAATATTTTTCTATTTGAATAAAAGATCCAAATTAGGAAAAATAAGAAAAAAATCATCTTCAGTCATTATTTTCCCTGAATCTACACTATTTTGATATCGTGTTATGGGTTAGAATTTGAACCTGGAATTGCATTTTGGGTTTGAATTTGAACACATTCACAATTCTGGGTTCAGATTGAACACGATTGAGAGTTCTTTTTAAGAATCAAAGCATTATTCATAATGCCTATGTTCCTTCTGATTATGTTCAGGGAATATAAGGTTCTCAATTTGTTGGATTTTACTAGCAAAAGGAAGAGGATGTCTGTTATTGTGCGTAACGAGGATGGTCAGATTCTTCTACTATGCAAAGGGGCAGACAGGTAAAATTTCTATCCAACTGAGTCTGAGTGGGACTTTGTGGTATGCTTGTTAAGCAACATGCTTATATGTTTTTTTTATCACCCTAAAATAAATTGGAGAGACCCGTTAAACAATTGGTGAACTCCTGTTGGTGTAGTGCAAATGCCAACTAAATATTTTCAAACTTTATACTATTAGTTAAATATTTTATTTTACAGAAAAATCTACCCTTATTTCTGTTAGTAGTAAAAATTAGCAAAATTATGATGCTTAATAATCATTCAGAAAAATCCCAACAGTGTCATTTTTCTTTCGTTTTAATGATTTTTTCGCGAGAGATTAATAAAAAAAATATTATTTTTCATGCTTGAACTCAAAAAGCATCGTGTTTGAGCGGTTAGCAAAGAAGGGAAAGAAATATGAGGAAACAACCACGAAGCACTTGAATGAATACGGAGAACATGGTTTACGTACATTAGCAATTGCATATAAGAAGCTCGAAGAATCCGAATACATTGCTTGGAACGATGAATTCATCAAAGCAAAGACTTCTATTGGGGCAGACAGAGACGGAATGTTGGAGCGTGTAGCCGATATGATGGAAAAAGATCTCATTCTTGTAGGTGCTACTGCTGTTGAGGACAAATTGCAGAAGGGGGTAAGAAAAAACTTTCTTGAACTTTTGATATTTTTTGTTATTATGTTTTCTATAGCTTTAATATAACTCAGTACTTGTTTAACAAACAGGTACCTCAATGTATCGATAAACTTGCCCAGGCAGGCCTTAAATTATGGGTCCTGACTGGAGATAAGATGGAAACTGCAATCAATATCGGGTATAATATGAGTTTCTAACCTTTTTTTTCTTCTGAATTTTATTTATTTTTTCGGCAGAAAGTTTCTTCCTTTTATAAGACCCAGTTGCAGATTATAGAAGATCTGCAAGTAAAATGATTTTTTGGGTATACTTTTGTGTATTTTCAGGTTTTCTTGTAGCCTGTTAAGACAGGGAATGAAGCAAATCTGTATAACAGCAACCACTTCGGATACATTGAGCCAAGACCCTAAAAAGGTAACAATCGATTGCAGAAAAAATATTTAATCAAATTCATGGATGTTTATTCGGTATCTTGTGTTTGTTAGGCTATGAAAGATAGCATTTTGAATCAAATCACGAATTCCATGCAAATGGTAAAGCTAGAGAAGGACCCACATGCTGCATTTGCACTGATCATAGATGGGAAAACTCTCACTTATGCATTGGAAGCGGACATGAAATATCAGTTCTTGGCATTAGCTGTGGGCTGCGCCTCTGTCATTTGCTGCCGTGTCTCTCCAAGACAGAAAGCACTGGTATGTCTCTTCTTTGTGGTCCTTGTTTTATGGCAAGTACCGTACAAATTGATTTTATTGCTCAGAAGAAATTATGAAGAAGCATTAGCAAACATGGACAATTTACCTAATTGCATACCAGTTTGGACGAATAGTGAACAAAAAAAAAGGAACTTAAGCAAATTTGCAGATACCTTTCACTTTTTCAGTTAAATTTAATTGATGTTAGAAAAAAAATACAGAAAGGCTCTTATTTTATAAAACTAAAAATATGGAAAAGAAACACAAAAACAATGAAGATACCATGGGTTCAACCGTTCAAGAGGTAAAAATCATTTATGTACTTCTGAAGTCATGTTTTTACAAATAGGTAATTCAGAAAAAAAATTTGTTACTTTCAAGTACCTCAGAAGTCATAAATGTATTTATTTTAATTGGGTACTTGAAACTAATAATAAAAACAAATAACAATTCAATAAAGAGAAAATAAATATATTTAATTGCAACAATAAAACTTAGAGATACCTTAAAGCAACACTAAAATAAATTAGAGTTGCCTTAATGAAACAAAATACCATACACATGACGAGCAAATGACCGAAATATTAAAGTAGAAACATTCATGATTTTTGAGGTACTCGAAAGTAACAAATTTTTTCTAAAGTACCTATTTGTAAAAACGTAATATCTGAGGTACCTAAATGACTTTTATCATTGGGTTCAATAATGACGAATCAAAGAATTATTTTTTTAGTTCATTTTCTGCCTTTCTTTTAAGTTTAAAATAAGAATATTTTTTGCCTTTTCAACAAAATAAGAGTATTGTGTTTGCGAAACTGACTTAAGTTCTGTTTGCTAGTTGTCCAAACAAAAGAAGTTCAGTATATTTTTACAGTTGGTCTAAAGTTCGGAATGCGATATTGTAATAAACCCTATTTAAAAATTCTCAATTTTGCCCCTGAGTAAGCTCTTATATTCAATGAAAAATGACAAACACTGAACACGAACCTGAAACCACTTAGAAGAAGCAATGCCCCAAAGAAGAAAAAAAAACTACATGAGAAAGAAGAATCTTTTACTATTTTCGGGTATTGATGATTATGTTATCATTTTGTAAAACGACTTGATCTCAAGTTGGGTTCTCTTAAATGAAGAGGGATACCTTTTGTTGGTCAGAGCAAATTGTAGACAAAATTAAGAACATGGATTCTGCAATTTATGGTTCAGGTGACAAGACTAGTTAAGGAAGGAACAGGAAAGACCACCCTTGCCATCGGCGATGGTGCAAATGATGTCGGGATGATTCAAGAAGCTGATATTGGAGTCGGTATCAGTGGAGTAGAGGGTATGCAGGTCAGGACATTTTCTTTATATCCAGTGCCATTGTCTTTTATCCCCATAAGAGAGTCAGCCAACACACGCTATGTGCGTACATATTTACGTAATCTCATTCTTTATGTAGGCTGTGATGGCGAGTGATTTTTCCATTGCTCAGTTCCGGTTTCTCGAGAAACTTCTGGTTGTACACGGGCACTGGTGCTACAAGAGAATAGCTCAGATGGTACAATAAGAATCCTACATTTACAAATCTGTCCTTGGATTTCTTGTGCATTACAAAATTGCATACCAAACTAATTTTCTTGACAAAAACAAACTGTATTTAAGCAAATTTGCGATTACCAGACTCACTTAAGTTTGACTTATCTTTTAAAAAATGACAAAATCTTCCTTTGTTTTTTTAAGAACTTATAAAAATGTTGGAAAAAAAATGATACAAAAAAGAATGAGGAGTTTAAGTACGAATTTAGGGTGTTTTTGTTTTAATAGTGGCATTTGAATATACTTTTTTACCCCAAAACTTCAAATTTGACAAAGTTATGACAGAGTATGGTGTTTGAAAAATTAACCTAAGTTTGGGTGCTATTTGTTAAAGGAATAGTTCAGCATGTTACCGTTTGGAATGCAATTTGTTTCTTTGGTATGTTATTTATGGTCTGAAAAAGAAATATATGAACTTTGCTCGTTGTCAGATATGCTACTTCTTCTACAAGAACATAGCCTTCGGTTTGACCTTCTTCTACTTCGAGTCTGTCAATGCTTTTTCGGGTCAATCGATTTACAACGATTGGTACATGATCATGTTCAACGTTTTCATTACCTCCTTGCCAGTCATTTCGCTCGGAGTGTTGGAACAAGACGTCTCCTCCGAAATCTGCTTGCAGGTTGTTCGTCAGGACTTACTCCTCTATCCTACCAACCATTTTGATCTGCTACATTACTCACTGTTTCTCTTCGATTTGTAGTTTCCAGCACTGTACCAACAAGGACCGAGGAACTTGTTCTTTGACTGGTACAAAATACTGGGTTGGATGGGTAACGGGCTCGTGGCCTCCATCATCATCTTTGCCTTCAACGCAGCCTTCTTCACAGAGCAGGCCTTCCGGTCGGATGGCCGGACAGCTGACATGGCGATTGCAGGGACCGCCATGTTCACGTGCCTGGTGTGGGTGGTAAACATCCAGATCGCACTGACGATGAGCCACTTCACGTGGATACAACACGTGTGCATCTGGGGCAGCATCGGCTTCTGGTACCTCTTCCTCCTCATCTACGGCATGATGTCCCCTGCATGGTCTGGGAACGTGTTCCAGATCCTGTTGGAGATCATGGGGCCCGCACCGAGTTTCTGGGTTGTGACCCTCTTGGTCACGGTCACATGCAACCTTGTCTACTTTTGCCACATTGCAATTCAACGCTGCTTCTACCCCATGGACCACCATGTGATTCAAGAGATCAAGTACTATAAAAAGGATGTGGAGGATAAGGTGATGTGGACTAGGGAGCGGTCAAAGGCAAGGCAGGAGACCAAGATCGGGCTCACGGCTCGGGTTGAGGCGAAGATCAGGAACTTGAAAGTGAAGCTTAATCGCAAACATTTGTCCATAACTTCCCCCAAGAATTCGCCCAAGGATTCGCCCCGGGCCGAGTTGTAATGGACTACTAGATTCAGAGATGATTCATGATAGATTTCCTTATCCATTATTTTGTATTATTATTATTATTTTTAATTATTGTTGTAAGATATCAGGTGGGGGTGATTTGTGCAGAGAAGGATTAAAGTACACAAGTATAGTGTAAGTTTGTAAAATTTCGGTGAGTTTGGGGTGCGTTTTCTCACGTACAACAGTGTTTTGAGTTTAGGGGCCCTCCAAATGAAGTTCATGCTCTGCATTAGCAAAGGAGTTTCTCCCTAATGGGTAAAATACATGTAGCTAAATGTAATTAAAATACAATATGGAAATGAACCATATTTACCTGACCATCCAAGTAACTTTGGACTTAGTTTTGATACATCTTACCTTATGCAAAGAATATTTATTCTTAATATAAATTACAAAACCTTAATTGTTTCTCTTTATTTTTAATGTATATTTATAATTTTGTCTTAAATATATTTTATGTAGTAAAATTTATATAATACTAAAATATATATTACTACATTTTATGAATATCAGCTATGCACATAATAAAAATTTATATTACAAATTAAATAGACTAATTAATAAATATCACATACCTTATTATAATTTTATTTTTAATATAAAATTGAGCACTTGAACTAATAGTATCAAAGTAAATTATTAAATTTCATCAATCTTACAAAAATATATGTTATATATTTATAGACTCAATATATTTTTCCAACTAACAAATGAATAAACTGTTTTATGTGTTAAAATAAATTTAAAAAAGTGTTAATTAATTAAACATATTTATATAACTATATCTAGTGCTGGACAAAAATAACTGGTTCGGCCGAACCGCACCAGTTCCAAACCCGTTCACAAAACAAACGATTTTTTTTGAAAAAATAGGGAGCGGTTCATAATAGGTACAGAAAGTCGGTTAACCGAACCACTTTTTGTACCAGTTTTAACCTTAAAATACTACTAAGTACTAAATCGGCCCAGCCCCCTTTAGACCAGACCAGAGAAAACCGTTTTTTCTTCAATCTTCTCTTCAGTACTGATTCAGTAATCAGTATTACGTCTTCAGTCTTCAGAATCAGACATTCAGACCTAATTGCATTTGCGTTTGCCTCAGTTAGTCCTTTCCTCACGCATGCAGTCACGACTCACGCACACGCAATCACACTCGGACGCTCCTGATTAGGAAAACTGATTACTTGATTACTAGTAGCTCAAATTAATTGTGCTAGATTGCTCCAATTTGGTTCGGCCGACTGCTCCAATTTGGCAATTTGGTTCGGCCTTGTGCTCCAATTTGATTCGACCCTGACCTAATTCCAATTTGGTTCGGCCAATTTGATTTGGACCTGACCTAGGCAAAAGATGAGTGGTGCACACTTCTATTTTTAATCGTTCTTCGACTCTACCAATGCTAAGATTTTGGAGCAAAGATTATCTGACTCTTTAAAGTCAGGTTTTGAACAGTATAAGACAATGACAGAGGGTGTAACAAATATGCAACCGATGTAGATTGATGATGAGGATGATGACTATACCAATGCATATTGGCGAGCAACAGGTAATACCATGCAACGAAATTCAACAACAAATTTATTGCAAATAGATTTATTGAATTGGTGGAAGGTTAATGCAAATAGGCTTCCGATAGTTGCTTCTATTGCAAGGGATGTGTTGGCCATACCAGTTTCCACGGTGGCTTCTGAAAGTATTTTCAACACTGGAGGTAGAGTTCTCAGTGAGTATCGTAGTTGTTTGGATACTAAGATGGATGAAAGTCTTATTTGTACGCAAGATTGGATCAGAGGGTCTCAATTCACCTTTCTACCAGATGAGGATTTTGAAGAGCTTGAAAAATTTGAGAATGGTAAGCCATTTTCTTAAACTTATTTATGTATTGTTACTTATGTTTGTTTACTTTTGTAGAGTTCAATTTAGAAGACAAGGCTCAAGGAGTAATTTCAACCCAATAACATCGTTTGTGTCATTGTGCCGTTGTGAGGTATGTCCTCTCTTATCTTAGTAAGTTTGTGTCATTGTATTTGTTTTGTTGTGCTGATTTAGATTTACACTTACTTGGTGATGGGTTCTGTTTTTGGTTGAAATAACTTGTTTTTGTTCCTATTCCATGCAGACATTTCATGAGCAGATTGGTGGCTTAGCTGACAGATTAGTGCAGATTGGTTGAAGTAACTAGTGTTAAGTGTAGTATTATGTTTGTCATGGAATTATGTTTGTATTGGAACCTCAGTATTTTTTGGTATGAACAGGTTCAGCCAAACCGGTTCTGAACTGGTTTTGAATAGGTACGGTAAATCAGCCAAAATCTGGAGCGGCCAAAAACCGGAGAGGTAAACCGTACCAGTTTTAAAATGTGGTAAATGTTCGATTCTGAATTGGTTCGGGGCCGAACCGGTTCATGCCCATCCCTAACTATATCACACTATTAGAAGTCATAAAATCATAAAAGTTAAATTAAAAAGAATATATAGACGATAATATATTATTTTGTAATAGTAGTGGTTTAATAAACATGGTAGATTAATAGTAAGTGTGTTAACATATCTCAAGAGTATACCGAATGCCATCACTTACAAGTTTGAATTTATGAGACAGTTGATTAAACTATGCGTCTTAAATTTTATATGGTATCAGAGCACCCATGTTCAAATCGTGGGGATGTCGGGAAAAACTACTCCCGTAAAAGTCGAGGGCTCGCATTAAATGAAGATAGTTGGCTAAGGTGCAAGGTACAAAGTACCCGGGGCATACGTGATATGATGAAACCCAGAAAAATCATACACTCATACAGGTTGAGCTTCGGAAACGCATGAAAACTATTAAATTTTTGTTCCAACCAAAATTTGAATTTGTTACCATACTATAACAATACAATATTTTATCATTATACTATTAATTCCATATGTTTTTTGATGTACCTAAATTATACTTCAAAAATGTTACTCGAGTATCATAAACACCCTAATTTAGAAATGTCGCCTTTTTTTGAAGTCGTTGTATATACTTACGGTACACTTGTGTTATTTATTATATTTAATTTAATATGTTTTTTGTATTAATCAAATTTGGAGTATATGAATATTCGATCGTTAACTCTAAACTTTAAGATTAATAAATCTATATAAAACACATTACTAGAATAAGCACATCAATGATCAAACAAATAAATCGTATAGATTCCAAATAATAGAATATTCCAAGTGTTTCATTATTAACCCTAAAAGTCGAGGGCAGACATTAAGTGATGATATTTGACTAAGGCACATGGTACGGACTATGAAGTGCCCGGGGCGTAGCGCCCGGGGCGTACGTGATACGTCAAAACTTAGAAAAATCATAAACTCATAAAGGTCGTAGAACTCTTAGGATTTTTCACTATTACAACACATTCTTGTCAATAATACTTATTCTTTTATGCACTGAAATTATATTTATTGCACTAACTACTCAAGTAAAAATATTTTTTTTTAAAGATTTTGTTCCAACCAAAATTTAAATTTGTTACCATGCTATACCAATACAATTATGTTTTATCACTATACTATTAATACAATATGTTTTTTGACTTACCTAAATTATACTACAAATATACTATTCGGGTACCTTAAACACCCTATTTTAGGAATGTTACTTCTTTTTGAAGTTGTGTATATTTACGATATAATTTGGGAAAAGTAAGTAAATGCACCCGGATGTTTGCACCCGTTTGTAATTGCACCCATGATGTTTGTTATTACACCCGGATGTTTACGTTTGTTGGTCATTGATCCTTTCCGTCAATTCTGAAAGTTTTCTGTTAAATTGATGCTCACGTGGTTGTCATGTGCCTTACTCCTAAATGATAATACCTAAACTACCCTTAGCCATTTCTGTTTATTAAATCTGTCTTTCTTCCATTTGTCATTTGTTCTCCCTGCGTCTGAAAATCATCGTCGGCTTGCTGCGTTTCTCCTAGCAAGATGGGCCAAGGTAAGTACTTTGAATCTTCTTCCAATTTTCTTCCCCTTTCGCATCTCATATGGACCACGAGGAACCACTTTGCTATTGCGGTCTACAAACCCGTGCAAGAACAGCTTGGACCATGAAAAATTTCGGTCGTCTGTTCTTTTCATGTCCGAGATACCAGGTAATGCTGTCAATTCGTCGAGTTAATTTCGAAGATATAGTCGATTAGTGTATTTCGAACAAATTTGATTTTTTGGAAACCCTAATTTCTGTTTACCACTATGCAGCCATTGAAAAGGGGTTGTGATTTCTTTGCTTGGGCAGATCCACCGATGTGTGTGTATGGAAGGAGAGCCATGACCAAATTTGTGTCAAAGGAATCTGAACTCAACAATCAAATTTCTGTGTTGCGTAGCATAAATCAGCAACAACTGTGTGTTATAGTGTTCTTAGTTTGCATTGTTGCTGGACTTATGTTGAAGATGTATCTGCGTTTAAAACTTTTGTTGTATAGTGTGTACGTTATGTGCGTTGTCATTCAGTTGTACTTGATGATTGTTTAATGAATACATTGTGGACCCACAAGTTATGTACGTTGTTATTCAGTTGTACCTTATGTTTGGTTTAGTGTTTGGTTTCCCACCCTTATGTTTGGCAAAAAATTGATTAACGCATCCATATGTTTCGACATGCCCACACAAACCAACCTGTTATCCAACAGAACACAAACCAACCTGTTTAAAGTAAAATCAACAGAACACACAAACCAACAAAACAATCAACACAAACCCTGAGACCAAGCTGTTTAGATAGTATCCAACACAAAGGTTCCACAAACCTAATATCCAACAAGATAGTATCCAACACAAAGGTTCAACAAACCTAATATCCAACAAAATGAAGTCACCTAACCTAACAAACCAACGGTTTAACCAACAAAACATCCATGTCTTTCACTAATGGTGCTGACTTTGCTTTCATTGAGTAGATCTTCGCACAAAACAGGGTGAGGTGCGGGAACCGCGTACCATTGTCTTCTTTTTTGTTTTTCCACTTTTAAGTGGTTGATGAGATAACACTAATGCACGGCAACTGGACAACTCTGGGGCACTTGATCTTACCGTCTGAAAATCATCGTCCGATTCTATGTTGATTGGTGCTGACTTTGGTGTCGACTTCGATGAAGACGGTCGATCAACCTACATAACTAGAAATGTTGAAAATGTTGTCCATATCTTAATTTATCGTGAATACGCAAGTTACATACCTTTGGTTTGCTTCGTCTCACTGACAACTTGACCCTTCTTGTTCTCTTTTGAGGCTCCACATGCGGTTCTGCTGGGTTGTTTTCTACCTCGTCCATTGGATGTTCTGCTGGCAATGAATCTACACGTACCCAATCGTCTACCCCAGGTAACGGGTGTATTATCGGTGCGTAAATCTTCCTCATAGTAGAAGGTATTGTCCCCTATTACAGCATGAATACTTGGAGCAGAATATGCAACAGTTAGCAAGTCCGTGCATCTCATTCCAACTGCTGCAGTAAATCTATGAGGATCAAGCTAGACTAGAGATACATATAGCAGACATCAATCGCCTTTAATAGAATTTAGAAAGCAAGTACCCTTCAAGAAAATGTAGACACGCCTTATCCAATACATTGCATGTACAAATTTGAAGCGCATTCAGCATCTTAAGTCTACTTCCCCCACAAAATTCCTCAATGAAAGAGGTACAGAGACAGAAAATGACATTTTGGATTAAATTATGAAAAGAGTAGTTATCCAATCAATCTACACCAGTCATACACCTAAGATGATTCAATATTAAAAAAATGGCAATCAATAACAAACGTCAAATTACTACCTCCTCGATCAACCAGTAAGAAAGTGGGAAGACTTGCTAGCTTCTTTTTTTTTGCCACAAAAGACTTCCTGGCTTCGATTCATAAGAGATGCCGAATTCACTGTATTCTTTGCAACCCTTCTGATTGTTCTTAGGGTACACAACAACTCCAGCCATGCTGCCTCCATACTGAGGAATCCCAAAGTTGCCAATTGCGCTATCGTAATTGCCCTTAATTTTATCAGGCGATGACACCCTCAGGTTGTTCTTCTCCACCACGAATCTCGCTGAGGATAGACTTGAAAGCCAGAGGAACAGAAATAAGGCAGACGCAGGCGCTGATCTTTGGAGCGCCATGGTTCAGAAGGAATCGGGTAGCTTCCAAGATTGGGGAATTAAGCTAGGACGAGTGAAATTTCAGTTAAGGGTACATAAGAAGGAGCTCGTTGATGGGTTTTTGGCGTTGTCGCAAGGACCAAACTTGGAAACCGGAGAGTTCTCTCTCTCTCTCAGATTATGCGGGAAGGAAGAAGAGGTATCAAATCCGAGCTAATACTGATGATCTGCTTTCTGATGAATTGGAATGAAGATCTTAGAGACGGAAGGAAGGAACCCAAGGTTTGCAGAGAAACTACAGTCTCCCTTGGCTTTTGGTGATGAGATGTGTAAAGGGCAAACTTGTCTTTTTACATTTATTTTTTTCAAAATAAACGTCGCACATGGTAGACACGTGACATTTAACGGGTATAATTAACGATTGGTCCAATTACCAACAAATTGAAACATACGGGTGTCATAACATACACCAAAAAACATATGGGTCCAATTACAAAAAAATGCAAACATCCAGCTGCATTTACTTACTTTTCCCATATAATTTTGTTATTTATTATCTTTTCAGAATTAATAATTTTTAGTATTGGTCAATTTAGAGTGTATACTATTTTATTGTTAATCCTAAATCTTTGTTAGTATTAGTCAAATTTAGATTGTATGAGTATTTTATTATTAACCCTAAACTTTAAGGTTAATAAATTTATATGGTAAAATACAACACTACCTCCTATTGTTTGGCCAGATTTTCAGTTTTCCACTTCAAATTTAAATAGTAAAATTTCTCACTCATGTTTGACCAAAGTAAAACTTTGCCCTAACCGTGAACTTTTCCATCCAAATTTAATAGAATAAGTTTTGAAAATTGCAAGAATAACAGAAAATTTTCAAAAATGTCACAATTTAACCATCCCAAATTTTTTAAATGTTACAATTGAATCTGGATTTAATCATATCTAGATTGTGTCTCAATCAAATTGGGATCGAACGAGCCTCATTTCGATTGGGACTCTGGTTTGCGTCTTCACCTAGACCTAGTCCCCTATCCATATTCCATGGGGGCCAGTCTGGGTCAGTCACATTCAGGTCCAGATCTTCGATGTAAAGCGACGTTATTACAATCCGCAGGTGAACCTGAATTTGCGTCATTTTCAAACTGAATAGAGAAAATGTGACGAAAGTATCGTCGATAATGTCAGGATACACGATTTGCCTTCCCTGCCGTTTTTTGTTCCTCTTCATTTTTAAGTCGTTGAACCGTTGAATCAGACGATGTTTAAAAAACCACTTGGTTCTTTGAAAATTGCACGGTTTTTACTATCTGAACCTGTTCGATTTGCATTTCAGTCTTTTAAAAGAATCAGACCGCCTTTGTGACCTATTCACTGCCCAACTGGGTCTGACCTGCTGGTATTTTCACTATAGATGTAGAGTAAATGTGGAGCTAAGGGAAACTATAATAAAAAGCTTCATTTGCAATCCTTAGCTTAATTCATTACATAAGGTAGAGTAGACTATATTTAGGAGTGCTAGGGACTAACATGTAATTATCTAGAACATTAGGACTAACCCTAGCATACTCTAAATCATAATCCCTAATATCCCCCTTACAAGATTAACCTCCTAAAGTTTAAAAAAAAAACATTAAAATGGATCCTTAAGCTTTTGGACTTGCTAAGCACTAGAGCTGCACTTTTGAGGCACTGTCTGAGCACGCTAAAGGCAATGCATGTGCACTGGAGCTGCACTGGTCGTGCATGGAAGCTGCATTGGTGATGAGCATGGAACGCACTACGACTGGACTCGTGAGGCACTGACTGAGCACTGTAGGTGCATTGAAGCTGAACTGGTTGTGCACATTGTGGTTTATACGGTAGTTGAACTAAGGCATGGCTGATTTGAACATGAAGTAGAATCGACAAACAAAATTCAGTATTGCTTGCTGGATTCCAAACATAAAACTAAATGAACTTAACCTTTGCATTTGGCGAAAGAAACATCAAACTCAACTTTTCATCTTAGCTTGAGTTGAATAACAATGTGAAACAAGCACCAACAACAATTATAAAAATTAAAGGTCATAGAGACCAGCATAGAGGCCAGTGGAATGATTCGCAAAGCAAGAAACAACATACAAGGAAAACGAAGCAGAGACGACCAGAATGGAACTACCAGCAGAACTGAAGAGAACAAATACCAAAAAAATAGAGCAACAAATAAGATACCAACAGATGAAGAAATTTCAGATCCAGCAGTAATGGAGGCATAACCGAAATCACATAAGAAGAAGCACATAAACGAAGTTTCAGAGATAGAAACACATAAATCTGATAACAGAAATGCAGAAACGAAATTTCAGAGAAGGAACGAAACAAAACAGAGTAACATAATGGCAAAATAGAATGAAGCAAACAACATGGAGGAGTTGATGCCCAGACCAAACACAACAGATAAACTCACCATGGATAGGTTGATTCAACGAAGAATGCGTCATTGTAAAGAAGAAAGAGAATAGAAGACCAGTCAAGCAAAACGAGATGAAAAAAGGCCGAAAACACAACAGAAAAACATGAGCAGGACAAAATTTCACAGAAAGAGACCGAGTGGAAATCAGAACAAAACAAGTTGTCACTCAGTCGACAGTGAAAACCCAAAGCATCGATAGTGAAAACCAGAAGGAGCGGAAGAGATGCAATGCACCAGAATCGACAAGCATCTGATACCATGTTGGTATTTTCACTATAGATGAGGAGTAAATGAGGAACTAAGGGAAACTATAATAGAAAACTTCATTTGCAATCCTTAGGTTAATTCATTACATAGGGTATACTAGGTTATATATAGGAGTGCTAGGGACTAACATGTAATTGTCTAGAACATTAGGACTAACCCTAGCATACTCTGAACCATAATGCCTAATATGTTGGTATTCTTACTATAGATGAGAAGTAAATGAGGAGCTAAGGACAATTATAATAGAGAACTTCATTTGCAATCCTTAGTTTAATTCATAACATAGGGTAAAGTAGATTATATATAGAAGTGCTAGGGACTAGCATGTAATTATCTAGAACATTATGACTAACCCTAGCATACTCTAAACCATAATGCCTAATACGACTGATGGTCCTGTCTAGTTCTAATAACTATGTTTTAAACCCTCTAATTTAGAAATGTCACTTCTTTTTGGAGTCGTTGCATATACTTACATTATATTTTTGTTATTTATTATCTTTTCAGAATCTAATAATTGTTAGTGCTGGCCAAATTTTGAGTGGATAAATATTTCATTATTAATGCTAAAACTTAAATGTTAATAAATACATATAATACACATTACAATAATATGCATATCAATAACCAAACAAATAATAAATCATATAATTTCAAAATATATTTTAAAATAAAATCCAAATAACAGTTAACCCACCGTAATTCATGAATTTTGATAATATCAAAGTAAAAAAAGAGAAAAAATTAATTAAATATGTAATTTTATTTTATGAAAATTTGTTGAGAATTTATTGACGTTGCCACAATTAATTCGTAATAGTAGTTGTTTCATAAATATGATTGTAAGCGTGTTAAAATGTATTAAAAGTATACTGAATATCTTTACTTACAAATTTAAATTTATGAGACAGTTGGTTAAAACTTACGTCTTAAATTTTACATACCCAAATTCAAATATTAAGAAAGTTGAAAAAATACTTTCATAAAGATAAGGGTTAATAACTAAATTGCTACCCCAACTTTGGGCACTTTACAAATTGCTACCTAAACTTACTTTTTCAAAAATTGCTACCTAAACTTTGACACTTGGGACAAATTGCTACCTCAGTTAACTTCTCCGTTAAATATGAACGGAAAATGACGTGACAACATATGATTGATCCTTGATTTAGAAAACTAAATGATTTTTTAAAAATACCATTTTTTAAAAAAATTTAGAAAATTAAAAGGGAAAATATAAGTTTTTAATATAATACTTTTGTTAAAAATATGAAATAAAAAATAATATTTGTTTTAAAATTTATGTTTCATATTTTTAATATAAACATTATATTATAAACTCTTATTTTCTCTATTAATTTTTCAGACTTGTTTAAAAAATAAGTTTTTTTGGCATTTTTAAAAAACCATTTAGTTTTTAAAATCATGGACCACTCATATGCTGTCATGTCATTTTGCGTCCATATTTAACGGAAAAGTTAACTGAGGTAGCAATTTGTCCCAACTTCGAAAGTATAGGTAGCAAAATTTGAAAAAGCAAAGTTCATATAGCAATTTGTAAAATGCTCAAAGTTGGGGTAACGATTTGGTTATTAACCATAAAGATAATTCTGAGGTCCGTAAGATTTGTTTTTAATACAATTCTAAAATGTTACTCACTTCTACATCTATCAGACTAGGGGTGTTAACTTTTGACCCACCCCGTGGGTGACCCGCCCACGGGTCATGTTTGGGTCAAACACTTTGACTCACGTGTCATTTTGACATGACTCATGGATGACCCTTACAAAACGAGTCAGATTTGGGTCAAAGGTTTTGACTCATGGGTCAACCCGTGACCCATTGCATTTATATATTATTAAATTATCACTACAGTTGTTGAAGAAAACCCTAGCGAAGGCTAAGGCTAGGGGTGGGCATAAAAAAAAGGTTCGGCCGAACCAAACCGTACCTTTTGTGAACTGTACCAGTTTTGAACGGGTTCGGCCGAATCGGTTCAAACCAACCGATTTGTTTGCAAAAATATGGAGCGGTTCAGAAGAGGTACAAAAAACCGGTTCGCAAATGGTAAACCGTACCACTTCTTGTACCGATTTTAATATAATATTATATTTAATTTTTAAAATATCTACTCTAAACCATTAGACCAAAGTTGGTTCGCTGTTGATTTACAATCTACATTAGTATAATGAATTATGGATTATGGTTTATAGATTATGGATTATGGTTTATAGATTATGGATTATGGTTTAGGGTTTATGGATTATGGTTTATGGTTTATGGATTAGGATTATGGATTATGGTTTATGGATTATTTATTAGGTATTATTATAATTTTTTTTAAAAATATATATAAAGTGGTTCGGTTGAACCGGTTCAGAAGAGGTACGGTAAATTAATCAAAATCTGGAGCGACCAAAAACTGGAGCGGTAAATCGTACCTCTTTTAAATGTGGTAAAAGTACGGTTCATGAATTGGTCTGGCCTCAAACAAGTTCATGCCCACCCTAGCTGAGGCGCAGTTAAACTAAAAAAACACTCTCCAAAAGCATTGAGTCAAACATGTCTGGTTCTGCATCTGTCAACGACAAAAATGGATTGCATACTCCAGCAGTCAGGTGACACGATTCGAACCATTCCAGCGAGCTATCCCAGTCCGGCAACAGCAGCCCCACTGTTGGATCCGCCACAACTATACAGAAAGACAATTTGGGTATCCTGAGATCTGAATGTGAGGACACAACTGATAATCCGCCATAATCAGGGCTATGTGACTTAACCCGCCTTGAACACACTGCTAGCTGGAAACATCTATCCATTAGGCCGGATCCTGAAAACAGGGATGGAAACGAGTCAGAGTTCACCCACCTTTGTCAGTACTATTACTGTCGGGTCAGTCTGGCTCACGGGTTTATCCATCGACCCACGGATCAGTCTTGGGTTACGAAACATGGGCCATACAAATAAATGGATTGTGTTTGAGTAACACGATTCTTGACACAACCTATGAGTCGACCCTCAACACAAAGCACTGTTGTGTATTGATAGTGACGACCCAGTAAGGGAAAAGCCTCAGAGGCCCAATAACTTTACAAGGGGTAAACCCCATATCATTCATACTTGGCCGACCCACATTAAGGTTAATCTGACCCTCATAAAGCGGTCCAGTATCGAACCCAAACCAAAGTGAACGCCAAAGCTCCATCACAGGTCACCATTGACCAAGGTCACAACCTCCTACTGCTCGCCATAAGAGTGCTCCTCAATAGAGTCTAACCTCCCAACTCTGGTCCCACCAACCGTAACTAAATATATGTCCATGATATCCCGCGTATATCGGGCACATATTCTCTAAAGATTACATACGGTAACTGCAATATTACGCCATAACCGTAATATTTGCTATCCTAATCTCTACCGACACAATATTCACCAAGATATTCTGTTGCCTATAACAGTTTGATCTCTTCACTCTATAAATACCCTTACTTTTCAATAGGTTCATTACGTTTTGAGTTCATACACACAGTATACTCATTTACGCATCAGATAGGGCCTTAGAGACACACCCTCTGTTGCGATCCCATTCTTGTAGGTTCATCGGAGCTCAGGCGAAAGCGTGCGATCATCCATCCTTTAGCATTCAATTCACTGCCAAGTCAGCACATGTGAATTTCTGACCCAACATTTGGTGCCGTCTGTGAGAACGAGCAAAATAGTCATGCAAACTCGTTCTAAAAGCAATCGTCAGAACCAGGCCAATGAGCAATCCTCAGACAGCTCTGATTCCGCCTTCGCTTCGCCGCTCCCCCAAGAACCTGCTAGCCAAGAAGTCCCTAATGTCGTCCCTCCGAGTCCGGCACGAGAACACGTTGGTAATTCTAGACCGACCCCTGTTCCAAACGCCGTATAGATTCCATCTCAACCAACAGTTCAAGTTGCTGGGTAAAAAATTCAGTTAACCCTGGAGATGATCCTCTTGGAGACTATCATAGGACAGGATTGCAGACAAGCTCCTGTTCCTCAGGAAAATCCTCGCCCCGCGGGGCTAAGACAGGCACAGAAACTGGAAATCCTGGACCACGACCCTCAAGAAGATCAAGAGATGACTTCTGGACCCTAGTCCTTACCTCTGGCTTCCACTGAGGCGCCGACAACTACCTACTTTGTCAATCCATCGCGTTCCGTACCGACTGGAGGACAACATAATCAGTGCACTCTTGACCAAGTTGAGGAGCTTATTAGCAAAATGCTCAAGGAACGACGTTAGACCGTCATGCCTCCCTTCCGGGAGCGATCAACTCATCCCTTCACCACTGATCTAGTCATGATCAAAATTTCAACGGATCTCGTCGCCAGGGCCATCCCCGAATACAGTGGTGGAGGCGATCCTATCATACATGTCAACAAACATGAAACCTCTCTTTTGGGTAAGTCGAACGATCTGAATCACTTAGCCCTGTTATTTCCATTGACCTCTTCGGGTTCGGCGACGTCCTGGTTCTTCGACCACCCTGCAGGATCGATAGGGAACTGGTCCGAGCTCAAGAGCAAATTCTTGGAGCGATACATGGGCGAGCGCCCATGTATCGCTAAAGGGGGGGGGGGGGGGGTACCAGAGCCCCGCTGCGATGGTAGGAAGAAAAATAAGGACAAGAAGGGTCGAGACAAGCCCATATCGGAAACCCCAGTATCTAGACATCAAGAGATCCTCGAGTATTTCACGTCTTTAAACATGCATATGTCGACGGTACTAGTCGAGATGGAAAGAAGGTCTCTGGCAAGGCCACCAATGCCCTGCAAGAGTTCTCAGCCTATCGGGAAGGACAGAGAAAGCTACTGCAGATATCACAAGGTCAAGGGCAACAAAACTGATGATTGCAGCATCCTCAAGCGCAACATCGAGAAGCTGATACAAAGAGGCATGTTGAAGGAATTTGTGGCCGAACGAGACACAAGTCGAACACCCCCACGTAGAAACAACACGTCAGCTCCGCCCGAGCAATCTGACCCATCCCAGAGCAGGAGGGTGATAAACCTAATTGTTGGAGGGTTTGGTACCAGAGGCGAGGGGTCCAATGCAAGAGAAGTCTATGCTGCTCAGAATTTTACATCTATTCAGTTAAGAAAGAGACATCGGTCTGAAGAAGATTGCATCATCTCATTCTCCAAGGACGACCTAGCACATGTCACCACTCCGCACAATGATGCTCTAGTCATCACAGTTGAAGTCGACGACTGTGACATGAAGAGGATTCTGATCGATGGAGGCAGCTCGACAAACATTCTATTTTTGGACGCCTTTGAGAAGATGGGCAAATCCAAGCGAGTCGACTTTCCCCTCATCAGTTTTGCTGGGAGAACAACTTATCCGCTGGGAGGCATAACCCTGCCGGTAACTCTGGGTGAAGGATGGAAGAGCATAAAGGTGTTGGTCACCTTCTTAGTGGTCGACTCGCCTACATCGTATAACACCATCTTGGGGAGGACCACAATCAATCCTCATAAGATTGTGGCCTTCACAGTCCACCAAAAAATGAAGTTCCTCCCACCAAACGGGATCAGAGAAGTTCTAGGCGATCAACCCTCCTCAAGACAATGCTATGTGAACTGCCTTCGCAGGAAGAACCAAAGGGAAACCCTCTCCATCGAAACATAGGCTGACCCGCGTGAGGACCAGGCCCGAACATCGCCAATGGAAGAGTTAGCAGAGGTTGAAATCTATGGTCCATAAAAGAAGCTGCGTATTGGGACCACCTTGAACGACGACCAGAGAAACTGACTTCCCTCTTGAAAGAATTCAAAGAACTTTTCGCATGGAACCCCAGTGACATGCCATGCATCAACACCGACATACTCAGAAGAGAAGGTCATTTGGATCCGACAAGCGTTTGGCGATCAAGTAAGAAGTAGGGAGGCTGATCGAATTCGACTTTGTAAGGGAGGTGCGATTTCAGAGCTGGGCTGCCAACCTAGTTCTCGTGAAGAAATCAAATGGCAAGTGGAGAATGTGCGTCGACTCTCGCGACCTGATCAGAGCTTGCCCGAAATATTCATATCCCCTTCCTCGAATTGATCAGCTGGTCGATGCAACCTCTGGTCATGAAATGATGAGCTTCATGGACGCCTATTCAGGCTACAATCAAATCCGAATGCACCCGGCCGATGAAGCCCACACAACCTTCTTTGCAGACGGATATATACTTTGCTACAAAGTGATACCCTTCAGTCTAATCAATGCGGGGGCAACCTATCAACGAATGGTAAATCGACTGTTTCAGGACATGCTGAGCGTAATATGGAGGCTTATGTGGACGACATGCTCGTCAAGACAATAAAGGGAAGTCCTCACACAGAAGACCTTCGAGAAGCATTCGATTGCATGAGGAGGCACAACATTCTCCTAAACCCAGCAAAGTGTGCCTTCAGAGTCAAGTCAGGCAAATTTCTGGGATTTATGGTAAGCGAGCGCGGAATTGAGGCAAACCCGGAGATACTCAAAGCCATTGAGGAGATGAAGTCACCAACTTGCCACAAGGAGGTCCAATGTATGAATGGCCGCCTGGCCGCACTCAATCGCTTTCTTTCCAGGGCGAGCGACAGGTCACTCCCGTTCTTCAAGACTTTCAGGGCCAACCGCAAGTTCGAGTGGACACCGGAGTGCGAGGCTGCCTTCTAATCATTAAAGCAACACCTTCAAACATTCCCAGCTTTGTCGAAGCCCATTCCCGGTGAACATCTCTGTCTTTACCTAAGTATTAGCGAGGTTGCAGCCAGTATCGTATTAATAAGAGAAGAAGAAAATAAGCAGAGTCAAGTGTATTTTGTAAGCAAGATGTTTAATTCGGCTGAAATAAAATATGTTCAAATTGAGAAGTATCTCTATGCCTTAGTTATTGCTGCTCGAAAGTTAAGACCATACTTCCACACGCACGCCATTACAGTCCTCACCAACCAGCCTCTCAAACACTTCCTGATGAAGCCACACTCTTCAGGAAGAATGGTTAAATGGGCGATCAAGCTGAGCGAATTCAAGATCAAATTTGCGCAGAAAACGACCATCAAAGGTCAAGCATTGACATATTTCATAGTGAAAAGTACATACAATGGTCTAACAGAAGCAGAAAATCGGCCCAGTCAATCAGCAGAGATAAGCAAAGGCTGAGAACTCTATACAGATGGATGCTCTTCAAGAGAAAGCTCAAGGGCAGGATTAATTCTCATCCCCCTTGAGAGTGAGCCTTTAAAGTATGCGACCACCCTTACTTTTAAGGCGACCAACAATGAGGGCGAATATGAAACTCTTATCACTAGACTGCGACTCGCTAAAGGAATGGGCATAACGTCACTCATGGCAAAAAGCAACTCAAATCTAATCGTCAATCAAGTTAATGGAACTTATGAAGCAAAGGGGGAAGAGATGAAAAAGAACCTCGAGATAGCTAAAAAACTCATCTTCAAAATCCCAATTTTCGCGTTTGAGTCTATTCCTCGCCAAGACAACCAATTGGCAGACTCTCTAAGCAAGCTGGCGTTCGGAGGAACAAGAATTCAGGATGTGCAATTTCTGGAACAAGCTCTATATTCGGTTCTCGACAACTGAGCAGAAGTCTTCAACATTCAAGGGCAGGTAACCTGGATGACTCCGTTCGAAAACTTCTTGAAAGAAGGAATACTTCCAGAAGTCGAAGGCGAGTCAACGAAAATAAGTTGTCTGTATGAAAGCTATCTTCTTATATATGGAGAGCTCTATAGGCGAGGATATTCATTTCCCTATCTAGGGTGCATCTCTTATCCCGAGACAGAAAGAGTTCTCCGTGAAGCCCACGAAGGAGTTGCCGCATGCAATGAAGGTACACACTCATTAACATGCAAAATCTTCAGATTAGGCTACTATTGGCCAACCTTGAGCAAAGATGCGGCAGAATTGACAAAGAAGTGCACGATTTGTCAATATTTTGCACCACGATCTGGTCGACCACCAACACTGTTATCCCCAATAGCGGGCGCCTGACCTTTTGCCCAATGGGGAATAGACATCTTGGGCCCCTTTCCCATCAGCACTGGGCAAAGAACCCATATCATAGTGGCGATCGACTACTTCACTAAGTGGATAGAGGCGAAAGCTTTGGCCTCCACGACTGAGTTCCAAGTGATCAAGTTCTTGAAAATCAACATATTTTCGCGGTTCGGCGTCCCCAAGATACTCATAAGCGATAATGGTCCGCAATTCGTAGGAAAGGAACTCAAGTGGCTCTGCGAAGAATACCATATCGATTACAGATTTAGCTCAGTGCACCATCCTTAAACGAATGGACAAGCCGAAGCAACCAACAAAGTTGTCCTGGCAGGACTTAAAAAGCGAGTTCAAGCCTTCAAAGGAAACTGGGTTAGAAGATCTGGATAATGTATTGTGGGCTATTCGAACGACATCCAAAACAGCAACGGGGGAAACACCATTCAGTTTAGTGTACGGATCAGAAGTAGTAGCACCCGCCGAAATAGCGGTGCCTACCCACATAATCTTACACTTTAACACTAAAGCGAACGAAATCGAGCGCAGAACAGACCTCGATCTTGCAGAAGAAAAGCAATGGCAATCAAACAAGGCCCAAGCTAAAATGCGACTGGCGGACCGCCCAATACTTCAACAGAAAAGTCAGCGCTCGCCAATTTTTCATTGGGGAGATGGTTATGCGAATGAATGAATTTACAAGACTAGACAGTCAGATAAAGCTTTCAGCTAAGTGGGAAGGTCCATACAAAGTAGTAGAGATTGCCGCCCCAGTATTTTACTACTTGGAAACCACAGAAGGTGTAAGGCTGTCTCGTCCATTTAACTCTGAACATTTAAGGAGGTTTTATGCATATCTTGTAATCAAAATGTTATGTCAATAAAACAAATCATTCCTTCATAAAGCATGGCCACTCGAACCAAAACGAAGGAAGAAAGACCCGATATCAAAATTGAGCGAAAGACCTAAAGTCAAATTTAGGCGAAAGACCTGACACCAAGGATAGGCAAGAAGACCTAATATCAAAATTGGGCAGAAAGACCTAAAGTCAAATTTAGGCGAAAGATCTAACACCAAAGTTAGGCAAAAGACCCGATATCAAATTTGGGCGAAAGACCTAACGCCAAAGTTAGGCAAAAGACATGATATCAAAATTGGGCGAAAGACTTAAAGTCAAATTTAGGCGAAAGACCTAACACCAAGGTTAGGCAAAAATATCTGATATCATAATTGGGCGAAAGAACTAAAGTCAAATTTAGGCGAAAGACCTGACACCAAGGTTAGGCAAAAAGACATAATATCAAAATTGGGCGAAATACCTAAAGTCAAATTTAGGCGAAAGACCTGACACCAAGGTTAGGCAAAAAAACTTGATATCAAAATTGAGCGAAAGACCTAAAGTCAAATTTAGGCGAAAGACCTGACACCAATGTCAGGCAAAAAGACCCGATATCAAAATTGGGCGAAAGACCTAAAGACAAATTTAGGCGAAAGATCTAATGACAAAATTAGGCAAAAGACCTGATAACAAAATCAGGCGAAAAGACCTAAGGTAAAAATTAGGCAAAAGACCTGATACTAAAATCAGGCAGAAGTCCTGATACAGAAGGCGAGCGATCCTTTAAGGAAGCTGTTTCCTTATAAGTTGGGCAAAAATTAAGACTGGATATCCAAAGCGAACGAATCCATATCAAGGACAGTTCCTTTGCGAAACAAGCACAAGAAAGTGGGCGAACAAACTTAAGGCGATCACTTACTAAAGATGAATGAGCCTCGAGTAACAGTTCCCCATGATTAGGCGAACACTCCAAAGGTCTAAAACCTTAACAAGGCAAACACATCTACAAAAGATGATAGTTTCCTTAAAGGCATAATCCTTGAGTAACAAGTCCCTTAAAGATAATTTGGCGAAGGGAGTAGATGGATCTATAAAGAATTATCATTCTTCCTTCTAAAGCCTAAGGAAAGGTCCAAGACACTATATAGCGAGACCATCATAAAGCAAAGAGAAGTTGAAAGCAAGTGTGGTAAAACTACCAAAAGCATTCAGACGAGAAAGACATCAGAAGAAAAGTCAAACACATTCAAAGTCAAACATATGCAAAGGCTTATGAATACAAAGACATTCTATATTATTAAAATGATAATAATAACCGAGTCTAATATCAAAAAATAATTACAAACTTTCCCCAAAAAACACAAGGAAACAGAAGTGATTATCATAAAAAAAAGGAATGAGGACATGTTCGCCAGGGGAGCTTGGGACCTCATGGTCTGGGTTCTTCGGGGGAAATAGCTTCCTTCTCGGCCCTGGGGGCAACCTTGGAGTAGCCACTCTCGATGAAGTCCTGAAGAGACTTCACCTCCCAGGGAGGAAACTTAGGGTCGAGCCCCTGAATTTCGTCGACCTAGAGGTAGGCAGCTACCTCAGCCTTCATCACCTCCAAGGCACAGTCGGAAAACTCTTCGAACCTTTTAAATTCCTCGACCAAACTCTGGGGATGGGACAAACTTCAGCTATACAGCGAGCTGCTCCTTCTCCGCGGTAAGCTGCTGCCTCTTTGCCTCTAAGGCCTCCCTCCGAGCCTCAGACTCCTTCAGTTGGGCCTTAAGGTCAGCATTTGCTGCCTCCACCTCAGCAGAGTATTTGTCGGCCGCCTTGAGCTGGAGATCAGTTTTCACCCGCCTGTCATTGGCGAGGAGCACCTCATCCTCCTTCTCCTTCATGGAGGTGAGAAGTCTCTGCTCCTTCTCAAAATACTCATAGCGAGCATGCTCCACCAATTGAGTGTCTGCCTCAGTAGTGAACCCCAAGCTCCGGTACTGCTCCAGCTCAATAAGCAGGTCAGTCTGCTTATCGACGACCTCCCCTATAATCCGACCGATCACCAACTCCCCACATACGATCTGACAATAGGAAAAAAATGGGTAAATGTACAATCAAGACCAAGGAGAGGTAAAAAAAGTAATTCGAGGGTAAATATACGAAGAAGGACTCACTAGGGTGATCCGCTCGAAATGCGTCCTCACGACACCCTCAATGCTGGTCAACTTGGAAGGAACCATCGCCCGATCCTGAGGAGGAACAATCCCCTCGAGGAGATGCATGCAGAGATCCGGGTTACCCCGTAGTGTCATCTGATCGGAAATCTCCACCTTCTGGAGATTTCCCCAAGGGGCCTAGACGCCTTTGGGGTTCGCCGCCTTGGGCGATTGGAATAAGTCCACCAAGGGGCAATACTCCCCGAAAGGAGTCTTGGAGGTGCCCGTGGCGGCACCGAAGGCCTGAACCCTCTTCCGAGCCCCAATCCCCTTGGAGGGATCAGGAACAGTCTTGTCGGAGGCAGGCGTGGCGACTTCTGCGACCACGACAACCTTTCCCCGGGGAGTAGCAGAACCCCCGAAGGAAGCAGGGCATTTCTCACCCGAACTTCTGGCCTTCTTGGCGGGATCCGGACTTGGAGCCACCTCAGCAACAGTCTTCCCTGAAAATGGTCAACAATGGTATTAAAACCTAAGACTAAGACAGAGGAGGGAAAGTAAAAAAGACAGGCTGAAACATACCTTTCTGGCGATCGCTAGAGGCGACCACATGTCGTTCATCGTCAGGCTTGCGCTTGGACGCTTGCCTAGAAGGAGGAGGTGGATGATTCAACGACGCTTGATCAGCGGACAACCCCGCCTTAGCCGGCTTGGAAAACATATTGATGAATTTTGATCCCCGAGTGCCTACAACCAACATATGAAAAGAGTCAGAAATTTACCCATTCAATAGAAACTGGCGAGGAAGGATGAATGCCCGCCAGCTCGAGCATTGACTCTGAAGATTCCGCCACCGAGCGGATCGAACCGAAGTTCGATTGTCTATGTAGTCGGAAGAAGTCATCAATGGCGTTCTGATCTCTCCCGGACAACTCTCCAAAGCTAGGAGGAGTATCCCTTTCCGGATGAAACAACTCCCAAGACACACTACCCTTGTAAAAGAAGTAAAACTTTTTGTAGTTGAAGTTGGTAGCACGGAAGTCGTCCACTAGACGGAAGTGAACATTCCAGTTCCAAGCACGGCCCCTCCATTCCTCAAACTTGGGCCATCGAGTCTGGAAGTGGTGAAGATGGTTCGCCCCGGCGGCCAATCGGTAAAAACACCAGAACAAGGTCAGTGAATACGTCCATTCTTGACGTAAACACATGAACTTGAACCTAACCCACATCCTAATGACGTTGGGTACCAGCTGCGTAGGGCCTATCCCATAGTAGCAGCAAAGCTCCTCCAAATCGTCGCAGAGAGGAAAACGCAACCCATCAACAATTTGGGCCGCATAAATGTAAACCTCTCCATTGCGAGGATAATGCAATCCTAAGCCTGGGTATCTGGGGGCATCTGCTTCTCCCAAGCCAGTCAAGGCGACTACTGCCTTGAACTGAGCTGGCTTCATCTCATTTGGCTTTATATCTACTCAGAACACCATGGTATGGCAAGAACAATACAAAAATAATAAAAAGCAGGAATCTTTACTGCCTAAAAAGAAGCAAAAGGAAGACATCGAAATTTACCTGTCGGGGATAAGACGGGGACATTTGTGTCATGCACGTCCACCATCACCGGCGTGGCGACCGATTGCCCAGAAATAAGCTTGGGGGCAGAGTTCCTCTCGCCCTGCACCGGCGAGGAACCGTCTCTGATAGTCAGAGGGGCATTGTTAACCCTGGTTGAAACCTTCTAACTGGAAGGTTGGTTGGAAGAAGGCTTGTGGGATGACCCCTTGCTTGAGGATTTGTTCTTGGAAACCATGAAAATAGTAGAAAACTTTTCGAAATCAAAGAAGGAGAAAGGGAAAGTTTGAAATAGAGCACTGAGAAGCAATGAACTCTTTGGAAGGAAAATGGTTTGAGTATGTAAATGACTAAATGCTGAAATTTGGATTTTTATAGCCAAAATGGAGGTAACCGAACATGCACGTTCGAAACGGTTCAGAGAATGATTACACCCTTTTGGGTAAAATCGAAGTCATGTCAGAATTCCAAGAGACACCTCAGGGAGACAAACGGTTGGAACGGTACGAAAACTGTCAGCCTACCCTCTGGTTACGGAAGACCGAAAGACAGACATGCCTCAATTGTCCGTTCAACTTCTGGGTAACAGTGTAGTCATTAAATGCTCAAGACCTTATAAAAAAAGGTGATCGCCAAAATTCACTCTAAGCCTCTCTGGAAACCCTCTTGACGGTAGTGCTTGCCAAAGAGTAGGGAATGAACATTCATAAAACCTAGCAACCCCAAGCGTTCACCAAAAATGGTAAAAGATTGAACCTTCCATAAACTCTAGGCGACCAAACAACCGCTCGCCAAAGGATACAGAGTCTCAAAAAAGGCACAAATAGCAAATAAGGACAGAAAAGATCCAATTCAAGTGTCACTATCTCAAACCCTATCACATAATCAAGCTTGACTGAAGAAACTTCACTCAAGTTTCGGGGGCAAATGTTGGGTATTGATAGTGACGACCCAATAAGGGAAAGACTTCAGAGACCCAATAACTTTGCATGGGGTAAAACCCATATCATTCACACCGGGGCGACCCATATTAAGGTTAATCTAACCCTCATAAAGCGGTCATGTATCGAGCCCAAACCAAAGTGGACGCCAAAGCTCTATCACATGCCACCATTGACCAAAGTCACAGTCTCCTACTACTCGCCATAGGAGTGCTCGCCAATAGAGTCTAACCTCCCAACGTTGGTCCCACCAACCGTCACTAAAGATATGGTCACGATATCCCGCGTATATCAGACACATATTCTCTAAAGATTACATACGGTAACTGCAGTATTACGTCATAACTTCCTAATCTCTACCGACACAATATTCACCAAGATATTATGTTGCCTATAACAGTTTGATCTCTTCACTCTATAAATACCATTGTTTTTCAATACGTTCATTACGTTTTGATTTCATACACACAGTATACCCAGAGACACCCCCTCTGTTGTGATCCCCTTCTTGCAGATTCATCGGAGCTCAGACGAAACCGTGCGATCATCCATCATTTGACATTCAATTCACTGTCAAGTCAGCACCTGAGAATTTCCGATCCAACAAGCACGATTCTTAATCCCCTTTTAGTGGGTCTTTCAGTATTTTCTTTACCGTAAAAATGTCCTTATAGGGTTAATTACCTCAACCGTTACCTATGTTTGACAATGTGACTGAACCGTTCAAACTTGAGATCAACCGTTACTTAAGTTGACACATGTGACTGAACCGTTACTATCACCTAACTGCCGTTATTTCTTCCCGTTAAGTACCACCATGTGCTTGTCACGTGATTAACTTGTAAGGTGAAGTTCCCAAACTACCCCCAACATACTGTCTACTTAACACAGCAGCTGATTCTTAGAATCAAGGAACAGAGAGAAGCAGTTTGCGCGCGAAGAACCTCCAGAATCGAAGAACTGAAGAACCGAAGATCTCCAGCCATGAAGTCTGATGAATGCTGTCCTATGGGTTCTGAGAACCGTAGAAAGGTTAGATATCAGTCAATCTCTTCTGCGTCTGCGAATACCAACCACAGAGCTTTGCGTCTGCGAATGTGCTACTGTGGGCTTGTGTGCTCAGTGAAATCAGCTGGTACGTGGCAACATTTCTCGCGCCGATTCCATGGTTGCCCCAATTTTGAGGTAATTTGACAGTGGGTAACCCTAATTTGCAACTCTAATTCGTTTTGCTGCGGTAATTTGAAAGAACAATGGGAGTTTGCGAAAAACCGAGTTGTTGAAAGTCGACCCAATCAGAAGTTAGTTGTAGTCTTTGTCATTGTTGTTGTTGTTGTTTTTGTTCTAAGTTCAATTGCGAATAATTAGCAGAAGTTAGTTGTAGCTGTGTCTGTAACTGAACTGTGTCTGTAACTGAAACTGAAGGATGAAGAACAATGTGTATTTTGCGAAGGTGGTGACTTATCTTTTCTGAACTGTGATTAAAAGGTGACTTAAGTTTGTGAATTGTGATTAAAAGGTGACTTATGTTCGACGTACTGTGATTAAAAGGTTACTTAAGTTTGGACATTTTGTTACCCAACCGTTACTAAAATACAGAATACATGCGAAAACACAGAATCCATAATAATCCATCAAAATCCAGAATTCAGAATACATCCCAAACATGGTCCATCCTATAATCCAGAACTCAGAATACATCAACAACATAACTCAGAATACATCAACAAAATCCAGAAACAAAATCCAGAATTCAGAATACATCAACAACAGAACTTGATGCTGCAATTTGCGAAAATGTTCCCTTGGTGGTGTGTTCTTGACAGGTCAGCAGTTCATCTTAGACAACTCAATGATTGACGACTTCGTTCCCTGTGGAGTGCGAGTCTGATCTGCATACATCTCCACAACAAAGTGGACATACTCTGAACAAAAAACAATCCACTAGTGTCATGAATCTATCCAAAAGGGGTTTTGTATATAAAAAAATGGTGCTGATTATGATTCTCAGATCTCAGCCATCTATATGGACCCTAATTTCACCATTAAGCTTCAATGCAACAGACCAACTATTATAATTAACCCACCAACATAAAGCAAATTAAACATTTAAAAAACTAATTTGTTCAATCTCATTCTCGTCACTCTCACCCACTTCATCAATTAACTTCATCAAGTTTGTTCAATCGATTACTGCACATTTCATCGATTTAACAGCAGAATCATCCCCACCACCCACTATCTTCATGGAAAACAACATATTATGCAGCAATTTACAGCAATTATGCAGCAATTTACAACAATTATGCAGCAATTTACAACAATTATTGAATACACGCCCAAATACGAACATATTATGCAGCAATTTCATCATTTCGTACCGCAAACCAACATCAAAGCCCTAATCTTCAACAGAATCGAAGATTAACGAAGTGAAACAAGGTAGAAGAACACAAACCCAAATCCGAAAACAGAAAGAATGCGAAAAGCCACACAAACCGAAGTTCAATCGAAGCAAAAACACAAACTTACTTCCAGTTGCAGTTCCGAAACGCAATGTCGCCGAGGAGGGTTCCTTCCGTGCTGCAAATCGACACTATCAGGGCGGAAGGAGGTCTGCAAGTTTCGGTTGGAGGGAATGGAGTGTGGAGATGGTTATCAAACGAGGGGGAAACGTTGCAAAGTGACAAGAGGACATTATTGTCTTTTCAAATGTCTTCAAATCGTTTTAATTAGGTCATGTGATGTGCACGTGACACTTTGACAGTCAGATTTGACGAAAAGTTCACGGAGTAACCTTTCAGTCACATCTTCAAACTTAAGTAACGTTTCAGCTACACAAAAAAAGATGAGTAACCTTTTAATCACATTGGCCAAACATAAGTAACGGTTGAGATAATTAACCATTAAAAAAATCATGCTTCGGTTTCATTAAAAAGGAGAGAGGGAGAGTCGGTTCGGTTTGGTATATCAAATCAAACGCCACAATATTTTTCCGTCTCTCTCTAACCCTAGCAGCTCCTCTCCTCTAGAGAGAGAAGCTCGCCAGTAGTCCTCCGTCCTCAGTACCTAAGGTCCTTACTCCTTACTCCTTACTGCTATCTACATTCGCCGTCAGCCTCCACCTAGCTTTGTAGGGTCTGCGATTGGCGTCTCGCCACCGTCGGTCCTTCAGTTTGGGTTTCTGTCACTTTAGATATAGGACTCAGCTAGTTTCTGTTCTTTCGGAAGGATGGAACCGCGAGTCGGAAACAAGTTCCGGCTGGGCCGTAAGATCGGAAGTGGATCATTTGGAGAGATCTATCTGGGTCAGTTGCTGCGGCTTCTTCCTTAATCGCTGTTGAATTGCTGTTTGTGCTGAACTCTTCGTTACTGCCTACTGTTTTGTTGTTTATCAGGTACCAATATCCATTCAAACGAGGAGGTTGCAATTAAGCTCGTAAGTTATCTTCACTGCTTTACTCTATATACTCTTTTTTTTTTCCTTCGGCTCCACCTTGAGATTTTAAGGATAATGCAATGCTTGAAGTCGGTTTCTGGACCTACTTGGTTGTAGATTTTTTTTTTTAATAGTTAGGCTTAGATTAGCCAGTTCAAGGAGTTTTGCATGGGGTTTGAAGACGTTGGGCTAAAGGTGGTGACATACTTAGAAAAAGATCGCCAAATTTAGAAGAAAACAAAGTTTGTCTAATTCGAATAAGATTCCGCTTTCTTACGGCTTCATTGGTAGAATAAGTATTTTGAACTATTTTTTGACTTTTTAGCAGCATAAGTTATATACTAAAATTTGTGAGTATTTAGCCACTTGACTGATATGTTAAAAAAGTATGGGAAGCGATATTTTGTATATTACTTTATTACAGTTGATTAGACTTCATCAGAGAAATAGGTGATTGTTTAGTTGAAATTTTCTTTTAGCACCACGGGAAATTTTCTTCTAGTACGATAATGCCATAAATTTCTTTGCTTAAATTTCTTAAAGATTATGCATTTGTAAATTCTTTTTTCCACCTTGTTTTTCTGCTATATGCTGATAATCAAATTTCATTTGGATATTGTGTTCCTCTTAGGAAAATGTCAAGACAAAGCATCCCCAGCTATTATATGAATCAAAGTTGTATAAGATACTGCAAGGAGGAAGTAAGACCTACTTTAAATTGTTATGAATTTTATGATTTCCTTCACTTCATTGTCTAAATGCTATTTTTTTATTGCTTGCCTTTGCAGCTGGTATTCCAAATGTCAGGTGGTACGGCGTGGAAGGAGATTATAATGTACTTGTGATGGATTTGCTGGGACCTAGTTTGGAAGATCTATTTAATTTTTGCAGTCGAAAAATGTCTCTTAAGACTGTTCTCATGCTTGCAGACCAAATGGTAGGATGCATATACACATGACAGACTTTGTTTTATTTGCCTTTGTTATTCACTTATCTATCACAGTATATGATATTTTCCAAAATTTCCAGATCAATCGGGTCGAATTTGTTCATTCAAAGTCATTTCTTCATCGTGATATCAAGCCTGACAATTTCCTTATGGGTTTGGGGAGGCGTGCAAATCAGGTTAGGTTCACTTATTACCTTAACCCATCATTTCGAAGCAGTTGTTTTTGTTCACTTTATAGTAAAGTATACGTAATGTAGGTCTACACGATCGATTTTGGCTTGTCAAAAAAGTATAGAGACACTTCAACGCATCAGCACATCCCTTATAGGTCAGTATTTAATATAATTGATGGATTATGTTATTTAGTATATATCAGATATTGGGTATGTTAATATTAAATTTAGGGGGCATGAACCTGTAAATGTGTGTTTACTGATTAAAAAAAAATGCACTCGCAATACTCTTCCTAGTTCCTACTCAGTTGGTGAAGTTCTTTTTTGCGTTCTTTCTTTAAGATGAATTCAACAACAATTCTGTTGTTAGTGCCACCCGAAATAATTTTTTTCATCTGCTATTGGGCTACATTGGTTTTCTTATGAATCTAAACTATTAGCTCTCTAGCATAAATTTTAGTACTGTTTTCATCATATTCTAAGATAACATAGCCCTTATGGTCAAAGTTCACTGAATTTTTTACCTGTTAGGCTGTTACGGTGATAGGATTCTTACTTGTTTGTTCCTTCTCTCTTTGATCATGTCTGGTTGTCAGTCATTTACTTCTGTAGTCTTTTGCTCTATTTGGTTTGTTTTACAGAATGTCTTTTCTCTCTGTCAACTCTTTTTGATGAAACTACTCCTGAGAATCACTTATATGAATGCAGAGAGAATAAGAACTTGACGGGAACAGCAAGATATGCCAGCATGAATACTCACCTAGGAATTGGTATTCCTATTGCTCCTTGACCTTTTTATCTCACATAAGGGGAAGTTCAGGGACCAAATGCTGTTGTTTTGTTTGTTAGACTCCTAACATATTCTTCGTAATTGCCAGAACAAAGCCGACGGGATGATCTAGAATCGCTTGGATATGTTCTAATGTATTTCTTAAGAGGAAGGTGAAAATAGACTAAGTTCTTTTTCTTCCTTCTCTCTTGATTTGAACAATATAATAGTAACCAGTACTCTTTTGCAGTCTCCCATGGCAGGGACTGAAGGCAGGGACAAAGAAGCAAAAATATGAAAAGATCAGTGAAAAGAAAGTTTCAACTTCTATTGAGGTAAACTTGCTGTAAAGAACTTAAATATTATACAACTACTCGAGAATTTGTATGTAATATGTGAGAATTGACCATCATGGAGGTGATTTATGGTTTAATTGACCTTCCTCAGGTATTATGCCGCGGTTATCCGTCAGAGTTTGCATCGTACTTCCACTATTGTCGGTCACTGCGCTTTGATGATAAACCTGATTATGCTTATCTAAAGAGGCTCTTCCGCGATCTTTTTATACGTGAAGGTTTGCAATCTCTCCATTTATATATCTGAATATGAAGCACTTTATTCTCTGTTTACAGATTTGTCTTTTTTTTCTTTCCAGGCTTCCAGTTTGATTACGTGTTTGATTGGACCATCTTGAAATATCAACAATCACAGATTGCTGCAAACCCTCCTCGTGCTCCTGTGAGTGAATTTCTCCCTTGTATCTTATGATAAAAGTTTTTACTATGTCACAGTACATTATTATAAGTTACCTGCCCGCAGGGAATTGGAGCTGGACCAAGTTCTGGATTTCCTCCAGCAATTAACAGTGCTGATAGGCCATCAGGTATAGGGTGGACTCAATGTTTAGTGTCATAATGGATAGAACTGCTGATACTGTTATTACTTTTTTAAAAAATGAAAGAAAATCATTGGATAAATGTAGGTGGCGAAGACGGCAGGGTACCTCAGCTCGGTTGGTCCTTAGGAGATTCTTCTAACCAGAGGAGGTACTCTGGTCCGATTATGAATTCCAGAAGTTTTTCTAGACAGAAAAATCCAGTTACAAATGATTCCACTATTTCCCGAGAAGCCATGGTAATTTTTCTTAGCATTGCTTTTCTAAAAGTGTATATATGTGACCTGTCTTCATCAGTGAAATGCTTAATTTGGTAGCTAACTGGTTCAGTAAAATTCTTCATACTACTGCCCTGATCAGGTTAGAATTTCATTTTCTAAATCATGATTGTTACCTGTGCAATTATGTTGAGGAAAATTCTTTGATGTATGAAACTTAATGAGAAAGTGACAACCTATGCTCATAAGGAAAATATGTTGGGTTGAAATAATCAACAGTTCATCAAAATGTAAAAGCTGCTCCTTCATTTTCTATGATTCTTGTTAGGTTTACTCTTTTAAATTATGCACATGTACTCTCATCTTGGTAGTATTGATCTGACACAATCTCTAAAAAAGTAAAGAGTGGTGCATTGCTTGTTTTGGGCAGCCATCAAATTCAAACTTTGTGAGGTCGAGTGGATCATCAAGGAGAGCAGCTGTCTCCATCAGCCATGAAGCAGCAGCGGTGGGTGCTGAGTCAGATCTCTCTCAGCCACGCACTGCTGATAGCAGACCCAGTGCATTCCGCAAGATTTCCAGTGGCAGCGCCCAAAGAAGCTCCCCGGTTAACTCGTCGGAGCAACTGCGTGCTGCTGCTTCATCAAGAAATGCTACGAACTCGAACAATTTCGAGACCACTCTCAGGGGAATCGAAGGCTTGCACTTCAATAGCGACGAGAGAGTCAAATAGTTGTAAGTAAATATACTCTAAATATTCTTATCGTCTTGTGGTCAAACCAAATTACATAATGAATATCTCAGTTTGTTTTTTGCAATTTGACCCAAGATCTTTGGGTTCCACTTTCTATCAACTTCCACCCTAAGCTAGTCAACGTACTATTTCTTTCTCTTCATGGTCAGAGTGGATCTCAATGCATCAACCAGGAGATAGTGAAGGTAGTTTTTGTTCATCCGGCTGGCTTGATTTGATTTGATCTGATCTGATCTGTTCTTTGTGGTTTGCACAAGTGATTGTGTAGATGCGATATCCTGACAACTACTGTTCTGGAAGAAGTTTTCTTCCTTCTTTTTAGTCGGGAATGCATTGTGGTTTTATGGGAGTAGGAGATAACAAAGTGTTGTTATTTGTGTATATGATGATGATATGCTTCGAAGAAGCAAAGCCCCTACTTGTTGCTTCAAATAAATATAAGAATAGTAACGCAGCCGTTATTATGTTTGGATTCTTGGTATGGAACTCTATAAATTTGTGCAATGTTCCAGGGAAAAAGAATATTGATTGGGGGAAGCTTGATTAAATTCCAATCCAGGTAATCTGTTGGGGGTACAATGGGAGTAATCAGCCCCCTTCTTATAAGAGTGGGATGATTTCCCCTCATACGTATTATAAAGGGGCTAATAATATCCTTTATATTTTTTCTTTAAAAAAATATAATCATGAATAAAGAGTTTAATTTTATAACTGAAAAATTATTGATTTTAGATTTTCAAACTTGACTATACATATTAGGAGTCAAAGTAGATTTTGGTTTAAACGTTTGGGTTTCAGTTTTAATGAGTTTGTGTAATCAATTTAGAATTTTTTTCAGAAAGTATACACTTTCGAATTTTTTTTAAAAAAGTGTATATATAAAAAATATATTTAGAAAAGTATGTATACGCGCACCCCGTGGTCGCGCTAGACGCACCCTAGGAATGTGCCTATTGAATAGGCGTATCCCAGGGGTGTGCTTATTCCACAGATTTTTTTTTAAAATAAATTTTTAATCAAAAATAAGATATTCTACAGAATATAATACGTCGGTTAGCACTTACCAGACCATAAGTTGACTTGTAACTTGTACTCTTGGAAAACTTTAGTTAATATTATATTATATAAACTAGTCATTAGTCTTGTATGGAGAATTTTTATTTAAATAAGGTGATGTAGCTGCCACATTAAACAAACAAGGGAAGGATTATGGTGAACGTGCTGTAGCTGCCACATTTAATAATCAAGGAAAGGAAGTAGTGGCCGAAAGTAAGCTCCATGTTGTAGCTGCCACATTAAACAATCAAGGGAAGGATGAAGTGTCCGAAAGCAAGCTCCTAGCTGCCACATTAAACAATCAAAGGAAGGATGAAGTGGCCGAATGCAAGCTCAATGCTGTCGGGGAGGTAAGTGGAATGAAAAGAGTGCATGGAAAGGGACCGCATGCTGTCGGGAGGATGCCGAGATGTTCCAAGGGGGAGATCATCAACTTGTAAATTTATTAAAGGGAGATTCTATTTGCAGACCATCAACTACTAAATACAGACCACTTTTGCCAAAATACTAAAATACCCAAATAGTTTTTTACATATTTGCCCTTACCTATTTTAAAAATAAAATAAAATTGCTAAACAAAGACCACTTATTATAAATTTAATTAAAATCAGTTTCAGACCTTTATATTTACTTTTACTACACTCCAAAATCATCGATTCTAAACCCTATACTTCTGTCGTCGCCACCTCTATTGTATATCGTGTTACCTTTATCGTCACCACTTTCTTTTTCTTCTAATAGCAGCTTGCCATCCTTTGGAACTAGGCAAGGTATGCCATCTTTTTACATGTTTGTCAAAGCAGATAGCAAACAATACTGTTATTAACCAACCACAGAAGCGAATCTACGAACAATTCACAAGCTTATGATAAAGGCAGGGAACTTAAGAACAGACATGATCACATGAATATGTAGTATAGATAGATCATACAAGTAAGATAGTATTGTAGCTTGCGAAACCCCGAATGGATGGTCACCCAAATGCAAAATACCTATGAAAATGACTATAAATGGAGAACTATCAGTGATTGAAACAATAATTCATTAAGAAACGGACCAAATTTTGATATGATTTTTTGTAGTTCTGCAGGTAAATTTCATAATTAGCCAACATACATCAACAATGGCTTCACAAGAATCAACACTGGACGACACATGGAGCATGAAAGATAGCTAATTCTGAATCGAATCGTTCGACAAGTCAATCAACTAGAAGCACCAAGGAAACCTAAGTGCAATTGGGAAGAAACGGAACTCACATAAAAATGAAACGCCAATTGTATCACTAATCAAAGAGACTTTCGTCACAAAACTTGCAGAACGAAACGCATTAAGACCGAAACTTAGGATGTAAGATTGGAGCTGGAAATGGTGAAATCGCGATCTAGAGAGAGAAAATACATGAGGGGTTGCTTCTATAGAGGGCAAACGAGGATGTCGACGAGATTCTTATTCAGACAAGTTCGGACAGCGTCTATGAGTAGCGTACGACTCACTCTCACCATTTCTTTTTCCCAATTCCTGGACAGAAAATGTGGCAACTGATCGGAAAGGGCAGGAAAGGTAAGATATCGCCGATTACGTCAACAAAAAACGGAAATATATTGTCAATTTTATAGATAAAAATCGGTTAAACCAGACCGATTAGATAGAACGAATCGAAATATCATGTTGTTTTATATATTACTGCTGATTTGTAATGAATATTTACATGCAAAACCAACTGTATAAATCCATGATTAATGGTCTGACATGTGGACAGAGGCGTCGACGATAAAGGTAACGACGATAGACAACAGAGGTGACGACGACAGAAGTATGAGGCTTAGAATCAATGATTTTGGAGTGTAGTAAAAATAAATATAAAGGGTTGAAATTGATTTTAATTAAATTTATAATAAGTGGTCTTGGTTTAGCAATTTTATTTTATTTTTAAAATAGGTAAGGACAAATATGTAAAAAACTATGAGGGTATTTTAGTCTTTTGACAAAAGTGGTCTGTATTTAGTAGTGAATGGTCTGCAAATAGAATCTCCCTTTATTAAATTACACGGAGTCCACAAATTACAAAGATAAATTATCTCTTAAAAGAAGTTAATAATTATTAAATTACACGGAGTCCACAAATTACAAAGATAAATTATCTCTTAAAAGCAGTTAATAAATTTGTGGTCTGGTAAGTGCTAACCGATGTATTATATTCTGTGGAATATCTTATTTTTGATTAAAAATTTATTTTAAAAAAAAAATCTGTGGAATAAGCGCACCCCTGGGATGCGCCTAGCGCGACCCCGGGGTGCGCGTATACATACTTTTATAATTTTTTTTTTATATATACACTTTTTCAAAAAAAAATTCGTTTGAAGGTAAGTTTGAAAATTTAATTACTTAAATTAGATTTTTTATTTTTTTTATAAGTAGATAAAGTGATTTTTAACTTAATCTCACAAATGACACTGTTTTTATGACAGTAACAATGTTAAAATTAATAGTCTAAATTGATGAATTTTTTCAGAAAGTATTCACTTTCGAAATTTTACTATTTGACTGTTTGAAGGTAAGTTTGTTTCAGAAAGTATTCATAAAAACAGTGTCATTTGACTGTTTGAAGGTAAGTTTGAAATTTTAAATTTAATATTATTTTTTCCAGTGTAGACTTACTTAACATCTTACCAACACTGTAAGCTTACTTTGTTGTGTTATTTGAGCTTAGGAAATTTTGAAGAGAAAAAAATGTATTTAAAGATACGACAATCTATAACCAATGGTGTTGAAATTTTTTCAAAAACTGTTTATTTAAGAACAAAAATTTTAACCGCCGCGCCCACTCCTTCAGAAGCAGCCTCCAACCGCCGCGCCCACTCCGAAGCCTCCAGCCCCCTCCAGCTGCGCCCCCTCCGAAGCCTCCAGCCGCGCCCCCTTCGAAGGCTCCAGCCAGTTCAACCCACCCAGTCGCGCCCCCTCCGAAGGCTCCAGACCGTCCAACCCCTCCAGCTAGGGCCAACAATGGTGCGGTGAAAAATCCATAATCATGGTTATAACCGTTACTGTTTAATATGGTTAACCGTACCATTATTGTGCGGTACGGTTATGGTGATGAATTTTCTACCCATAATGGTTATGGTTATGGTATTTGAGTTATACTCATGGTTATAACCATGGTTATTATATAAATATAATAATTATTTATTATTAATAAACTAATATATATTAAATAATGGAAGTTACTATATATACATGTAATAAATAACTATGTTGTTAGTTTTATATATTTTTATTGTTGACAATATAGATTTATGACTTTTTTTAAAATAATTTTTTATGTCTTTTATTATATTACATGTGTGGAATAAATATGGGTATACGGGTAAAACGATGGTTAATAACCACAATTATTTTAATAGTTATGGTATTGAAAATTGTACCCGTAATGGTTATGATTATGGTATGCGGTTTAAAAATATGGTATGGTTATGGTATTTGTCATACCCGTACCATATCCTAACAATTCACAGCCCTACCTCCAGCGACGCCCCTCTAGCCGCGCCCCCGAATTGCTGCCCACCTCGCCCCGTGCCGCAACCTCCACCCCACCCCACCGTGCCGCCTCTACACCCGCCCGAGGAAGGTAATTTTCTTTGTCATTATTATTAATTTTTTTAATAAATATTTAATTTTGTTTTTATAAATATATTATGGATAATATTTGTGGTTGTGCTAATTAGACATATTAGAAATTATGTTGCTAATTAAATATATTATTAAAAATTAATGATATATATTTGAATTATTAAAAAATTGTAGAAAAAATATAAATTGTTAGAAATTAAAAATTTATACTATTTAATTGTACAATTATCATGCCGTCACGCGTAGATATGACAAATCAGTCTCGTGGTCCAAATGTGGTAAATGATGGTCCTTTGGATCCATCAGTCCTTTGGGGACAAGACCAACATCGTTCGTCGGATCTTAGTGGTAACCAACAAATCACGTTTCGATGTTTAAAACTGGAAGAAAATCTAATTTCAGAAAATGCTAAAGCGATTGTGCAAGCTGTTGGTTTATGGGATGTGGTTATTATGTCAATCCCAAATTGGATCCTAAGTTACTGACGTCATTGTCCGAGCATTGGCGGCCAGAGGCACACACCTTTCATCTCAGACATGGAGATATGACGATCACTCTCGAGGACGTAGCCGTGATACTTGGACTTCGTATACACGGAGATGCAGTGACAGATGATTATGCAGTTGAGGAAGATATGGATGTTGCGGGTCTGGAATTATTGGGTCTGAACTTACAAGGTCGTAAAGATTTTGTTAAGTTGACTACGTTACAACAACATTTTTTTCATCCTCATCTTAGCGCCGAACAACAAGAGAGGACATTTATCATCATGATACTCGGTGGTGTGTTGTTTACAACTAAAAAGAAAGATATGGTTATTATGTCACATTCCAAACTGGATCCTAAGTTACTAACGTCATTGTCCGAGCGTTGGCGGACAGAGACACACACCTTTCATCTCAGACATGGAGAGATGACGATCACTCTCGAGGACGTAGCCGTGATACTTGGACTTTGTAAACACAGAGATCCAGTGACAGATGATTATGCAGTTGAGGAAGATATGGATGCTGCGGGTATGGAATTATTGGGTCTGAACTTACAAGGTCGTAAAGATTTTGTTAAGTTGACTACGTTACGACATCTTTTTCATCCTCATCTTACCGCCGAACAACAAGCGGGAACATTTATCCTCATGATACTCGGTGGTGTGTTGTTTACAACGACAAAGAAAGATAAGGTGTCGTTAATCTACTTACCACTGCTGGAGGATTTGCAAAGAGCAGCTCATTATAGTTGGGTTTCAACTGTTTTGGTTGCTACATATCGGGGATTGTGTGAGGCATCTGAGCTTAACGCTGCAACATTCTCAGGTTGTGTCATCCTAGTACAGGTATTCCATATAAGTTTTGTATGAATATTTAGAATTGATTCTACAATTTTATTAATTTTTGTACACTACAGTTATGGTCGTGGGAGCACCTCCACGTTGGTTCTCCTATGCTCCAGGGTGAAGTGCAAGGTGGAGAGTTTCATCCCTTAGGATACAAGTTGATTTTATTTTTTATTTGGATTGATTGTGACAAACGTTTGTATTCGTCATATTGATGAAATCTTAATTGTGAATATTTTTCTTAATAGGTGGGCATTTCTCAAAAGATCATTTAGTAACCAAATTAGAACTACAAATTTGGTGTACTATAGGGATGATTTGGAGTCTCAGTCAGCTGATCAGATACCACATTTGAATCTATATTTCTTATCTATGTTGCGAATATTATTAACCCTACGTTATATTTGCGAAAAACTTTCAATATTAGGTGACATGGATGTCGTACAGTCCCTTTAGGTTGGCTACTGCACCCCCTATCTGTCATGAGCGACCCGAGTTATTCCGAGCGAGGGTGTCACTTATCTATTTTAATGTGGTCGAGTGACACCGTCCAGATAGAGTCATGCAGCAATTTGGAATGCAGCAATTTGGAATGCAGCAACACATTCCAGAGATAACACATGTTGAGGTTCAAGATCATGTGAGGCTGCATAAAATATCACGTAAAGGTCCGCAGGGGGAGCGTCATTGGACAACAATGCATCAAGTTATGATCGCACTATGGAACAACCGTGTCCCTTTTGTTCAGCAGGAAGACCAACCGTTGATGAACGTCGCACAATTTATGACATGGTATCGGCAAATAACCCGACGATTCATCACGACTCTGTTTCCAGAGACTTGTACGACTTTACGGGCTCATCAACCAAGAGCTCTGTTTGTCCCTCACGGGGGCCAAGTAGAGACAATGGTAAGTAAATACGTAGACATTACTTATGTACATTTCATCAAATCGTAATACTTGACAATTCAATGTTCTTAATATTGCAGATGGGGTATATGGCTAGAGGAATCACCTAGCACGGAAAGATGCAAAATGTACCCTCAAATTCACAAAGTGGAATTTCAAATTACTGGGCGAGTCTTACTTAGAAAATTGCCGGTCGTCTTATAACGTTATTTATCAACTACTTGTGTACGAAGAACACATCTCACAGTCATATGTAGTAACCGAACGTGAGGAGACTACCCAACTCATGGTATTCTGATCCAAGCAGTGTTGGAGGACGTGCTCCGAGAGCACCAGGGCGTGGCCGTGGGGTCATCGGGGAACCCTCCTCAAGTCGAGGGTCATTCAAACCGTCACGTAAATTTAGAGCTGTTGAACGTCGTCCCCGACAACCCTCTTCAAGTGAAGAATCCGAAGAAAAGTATTCTGAGTAGTTTAGTGTGTTATTAAATAATATTGGAACGTATTATTATTAACTGTGTGTAAGAACTATGGCATTCATCTTCTATGTTATTTAGTTAGCTGTCCTAATGTTTTTAGATTTGTTTGACAAACTTCAAAATTTGACATTTATTACAATCGACCCATTTAACCCCCTAAACCGATGTGAAATAGAAGGTGCTAATTTTTTCACTGTTTTATTTTTTCCCCAAAATTTTAGTGGACATAACTATTGACATAAAAAGAGTAATGACACTGGTTACATGAAATTTTGACATTCACATTTTTCTTAAAAATTACAACATCCTCTAGGTACGATATACTCCATATTACAACATCTTCAAATTACAATATTTTTCTTATGAAGCCTAACGTTGAGCTTTACATGTCTTCCGGTTATGTCCACTTCCACCAGATTTAGAGCAGTTGTTTCTCCTGGGCAAACCTTCCCTAGCGTCCATCTCGTTATGAATACGACTGGATTTTCTTCTACCGCACTTTGTCATCCACCTATCTGGATCATGAGTGTACTTTGGAAGATCAAACTGTGGCCAACAATAATCGTCTGGTATTGGTTGAAAACAAGGTGAGTATGCTGCTAGACGTGCATGATTCGAATATAGCAGATCGACATGAGGAGCCCATTGCATCCCTGCCTTAGTGAGTGCTTCCATTCCATGTGAACACGGGTGATGATATATTTGTCATAATCCACACTCACATTTTTGGTCAACCACGTTAACCGTATAATTCCCGGGAGTGGTCCAACTGACACCTTGTACAAATCTACCAATATCACGCACTTGGACAACACCGTGTGCTTGACTGAACTTGGCAACATCCATCCTACCAAGTTGTTTCTGTGCCCGAGTAATGGTATTTTGGACAACGTCAGACTATACCTTTGACTCCTCAATGACAACCATTGCTTCGTGTCGACGCTTGAATAAGTACGTATTGGATCTCCAATAAGTTAGTTTGACTAACTCAGTCAACGACAAGGCCCTTGCGCCTTTCAAAACGCCGTTAAACACTTCAACCAAGTTCGTTGTCATGTTTCCATACCGAGCTCCTCCATCGTACTCTAATGTCCATCTCTCAAGGGGTATGTTGGATATCCAATCCCTGTACTTTCCATCATGGATCGCCAATAGATTAGCATACCAAACATCAAACTTACGTTTATCAGGTGTACATGCCATTATGTTCAACTGTTTTTTCAGGATAACACTTTTGAAGGCGTGATTGAAATTACTTGCTAGGTGGCGTGCACAAAAGCGATGTGTTCCAATACCATATTGACCATATACAACCTATACCGCGTTAATTATTTCCCTGTGCCGATCATACATTAGACATACATATCGATCCTTCGTTACGTTATCCATCAGATGCTGTCAAAACCAGTTCCAACTCTCGTTTGTCTCTCCGTCTGCAATACCAAATGCCAAAGGATATATGCCATTGTTAGAATCGTACGATACGGCTACAAACACTTTTCCATTGTATTTCCCATACAAATGTGTCGCATCTATACTTATAAGAGGCCGACAATGGACAAATCCTTCAATGGATGGACCAAAGGATCAAAACATCATTCCAAAGGTTGATACTTCAGTTTCAACATTTACTCTTTTGGCCATGAAATCATAAACTGTCCTAGGGATATATACGGCCATAGCTGACAGTAGCCTAGGGAGGTTTACAAAGGCATCTTCGTGCGTTCCGTATAACGACTCCAACACTACTTGTTTGGAGTACCATGCCTTTGGATATGAAATTTTCGAACCAAACTCATGCTCTACCATTGAATGAATTACTGAAATTTTCAGACTCGTGTCAGCTAACACTGAATTTCTTATCAAAGACGCTATCAACTTGCAATCGATGTTTTGGTGTCGTTCAATGATGACTTCATTAGCACATGTATGTGGAGAATGCGGTTTGGAAATTCTCCACAATCCAGTATGATTAAAAAGACTTTCTGTCAATGACCACTGACAATTTGTAGGATCAACTTTACACTTAAAAACAATTGATTTTGGATTGGATGACTCAACAGTACACACCTTAGAATTTGCTATGTGTCATTTCCTCACAGCGGCAGCTAACTCGTCCTTACTACTAAACTTCATGTTTGTATTTAGAAAACTTTCACTCGACGTGTCATCAATAGCCATAGATCACTCATCCCTTGATTGAAAGTTGTCAATCCAGTTACTATCAACCCAATTTTCAGCAGTCGGTTGCATCATTTGCACGTCGTGTGAGCTACTTCGACCATGGACACCTCAGTGTACATCTTCAGAATTCTCGCCAACTTCAAACATGTGCCCTATAAAATGCTCAATATATGGATCTTCTTCATTAACCACATGGTCATCTGAGAGTGCATCAACGTTGACATCGTCATCTGAGAGATCATTGTTGTGACCATGCAAAATATTCACTGTCTCATCACCACTATCAGTAATGTTTGGAATCACATTGAGTCATCTAGTCACGCTAAACACAATAAATCGACTAGCATAACTTAATTGCAAAGCAAAAGACAATGCACTTTGTGATTGAATACGTACAAACTTGCAAAGTCCATCAGTATCTGTAAATTTATATGAAATGCTTATGGAGATTGTTTCAACATCCGACCAACCGCACTCCATACATATAATTTCCTTTAGTCTACAAAGACAGATATCCAAGGTCGTTGTAGTGATACTGGATATACCACCCACATAAACCTCACTGCCATTCTGAGACACTATTTCGCCGCCATATAAGCAAATTATACCAATCTATGTCATGTTTGATCCTAAAGAATTAGTATTATCAAAATTCTTATCAGATATGCTTATTTTTAGTTAAATATAACTCCTACTAATTTTTAACAAATTAGTATTATACAATATACAAAACTAAATAACATACCTTACTATCGGAAGAAGTTGGAGAGCTGATGAAATGAAGGAAGGAAGCTGATGAAATGAAGGAAGGAACGGAGGAGCCTCGGTTAATACTTAAACAGAATGTATAATAATTTGAAATTACTGTTTTCGTTCATAAATAATTGGGGTTGAGCGCAAATAATTGGTGGCACAGGTGCGTCCCTATGTAGCGCCTATGATAATAGGCGCTACCCCAAGTCACGCCTATTGTAATAGGCACGTCCCCAGATAGCGCGTATTAACATTTTCCTAAATACTTTTTCCCCATACCTACTTTTTCAATTTTATTTCTTATATATACAGTTTTTGAAAAAATTCATGGTGTTGAGCTGCTACCAGTAGCGCTTTTCTTAAAAACGCTAGTACCAGTAGCGTTTTTAAGAAAATCGCTGCTACCAGTAGCGATTTTTTATAATTCGCTACTGGTAGTAGCGTTTTTTGTTTTTTTTTTTGTTGAAAAAAAATCATAAAAAATTACAGTAAGTATATATTTTAATTTCTATTCAAATGATGCAAAAAATATTAAATTTCGACTCACGGATTGACTGTAGGCTCTGTCGTAAGTTGAGATATGAAATTTTGACTTAAAATAATATAACTCATACCCTGTAAGTCCAAACTGACCACGGTGAACGTCATTTATGTCGTAATTCAATTATCTACCTAGAGTAATATTTTTGATTTGTTTGAGTAAGTACATAATAAATTTCTCACCTAATACATTTGATTATTTCGGTTAAATTTTAAGACAAGCGATGTTAGTTTACAAAATCATTGTATTTCTAATCAAAAAAATTACTCTAGGTAGATAATTGAATTACGACATAAATAACGTTCACCGTGGTCAGTTTGGACTTACAGGGTATGAGTTATATTTTTTTAAGTCAAATTTTCATATCTCAAAAAGTAACTTTCAAAATTAATATTTTAAAAAATAAATATTAACAATAAATATTTAAAAAAATATGTATAAGCGCAAGTTACGTAAGTAGCGTTTTCTATAAAATGCTACTTACGGTATCGTTTATGTATAAAAACGCTACCATGAGTAGTGTTTATTAGAAAACACTACTTGATGATAGCGTTTAATTAAATCGTTACATGTAGTAGCGTTCCTATCCGTAATTTCTCGACTGCACCAAGTCGTTTCTCTCCGTCTTCGATCCCTCCCTCTCTGTTCCGTTCTCTGCAACCCTAATTCTGAGACATTAAATCCCCTACCCACGCCTCCTTCTCCCTCAGTTGCAACTCTTTCTTCTCTTCTCCCAAAAATCTCCTCCCAGTCGCAGCTCTCCCCAGGCCCAATCTCCTCCTTGTCGTAGCTTGCCTCTCTCCTTTTCTTCCACCAGCCCAGCAGCCACTCCTTCTCCCTTCTTCGCCGCCTTATCCCTCATTCACCCCTCCATTCATTCCCTCTCATTCAACCCTTCTTCTACCTCTTCACCTCCTTCCCGCAGCCCGCTATCTCCCTCTTCGTCGCTGCCTTCCTCGCCGTAGTCGTCATCCTTGCCGTAGTTGCTACCTCCCCGTCGTCGGAAATCCAACATTATTTGATTCTTTACCGTAGTCGTCATAACCGTAGCTTTCGTCGTCGACCAAGTAAGAAACCACTTTTTGTTAAATAAATGAATAATTTTGTATTTTAATATAAGATGCTTGCTAATTAAAAATATTATTGTTAATTATTGTGATAATTAAAATTATTTGAGAATAATTATTAAAGAAATTCACGTATTGTTAAAATTTAAAAATATATACTCTTTAATTTTAGAGTTAGCATGCCGCCACGTGTAATGATATCAAGTAATTCGTTTGCCCAAAATGTCCTAAACGTGGGTCCGTTGGACTAATCAGTACTTTGGGGAACATCGTTTCTCAAATTTGAGTGGGAGACAACATAACACGTTTATATGTTTAAAATTAGACGAAAATATGATATCAGACGAGACTAAAGTCATTGTGCAAGTTGTTGGTTTATGGGATGTGGTTATTATGTCATATCCCAAGCTTGATCCTAAGTTATTGACGACATTGTGTGAGTGTTAACGTCCCGAGACACACACTTTCCATTTCATACATGGGAAGATGGTGATCACACTAGAGGATGTAGCTGTGCTACTAGGACTACGAATACACGGAGATGCCGTAACTGATGACTAAGCACTTGAGGAAGACATGGTGGCTGCATGTATGGAATTGTTGGGATTGAATCTACAAGGTCGTAGAGATTTTGTAAAGATGACTACTTTACGACAAAATCTCCTTCAACCGGGTCTTACCGTCGAACAACAAGCGAGAACATTCATGTTGATTATAATCGATGGTGTTCTATTTACGAAGACAAATAAAGATAATGTGTCGTTGATCTACTTGTCCCTACTACGAGATTTAGAAATAGCAGCATAGTATAGTTGGGGTTCAGCAGTATTGGCTGCTACGTACCGTGGGTTGTGTAAGACATCTGAGCTTAACTGTGCAACATTCGACAGTTGTGCAATCCTTGTGCAAGTATATGGTAAATATAAATTTATTGTCCAAAAATTGATATTGTGTATTACATGTTTTATAATGAGGTTGTCTATTACAGTTATGGTCGTGGGCGCACATCCATATTGGTCGACCTATGGTTCACAGTGAAATGCCTGCTAGAGAGGTACATCCCTTAGGATACAAGTGATTTATTTTTTTCACCATTAGTGGGGTTGACCACATTAAACATGCTTGTTAATATATAAGTAGTAATGTTACTTGACAATATTTTTCTGAATAGTGTGCATTCCGAAAAAGATCGTTTAATCACCAAGTTAGAACTGCTAATTTGGTGTATTATAAGGATGACTTGGAGTCTCAATCACATGATTAGGTAAAATATTTGTATTCCAGATGCACACATCGTGATTTTTGAAATACTATGGTAGCGTTTTACGATAGACGCTAGCACTGGTTTTATGATATTCGCTACCACGGGTAGAGCTCAAATATTAGACGCTACCTGTGATTGCGCTTATATACACTTTTTTAAATGTTTTGTCACATTACATACTTTTCTCAAATTTTTCTCTGACACAGTCACTTTTTGAAGAAAAAAAATCTTACTTTCCTAGTGTTATTTTGAGCTTGAAAATTTTGGAAGAGTTGTTTTTAAAAGTATGAAGTTGATAAATAAAACGACATAACCTTTTTTTATTTTTAATTTAATATGTATTTAAAAATTAATTACCAAATTGATTTCTGTATTTTTATATTTTCAAATATTAACTATACCCCGCGAACCTAGTTCGCGAGTCCAATAATATATATTTATATATATTTGTAAACTTTGCTTGTGCTAGGAATTGAACTCAAGACTTCCCCTCTAGCAGTACAACATTTTATTACTAGGTTACTAAATTTACTGTTTATAAGCTACCAAAACACTTATTTTTTAAGAAAAAAAATAGTCAATAAATAATTAAATTATAAATCTAACGAAACATACAGTGTTGCGTTTCATCAAACATAAAGTTTGATCAAAGTCGCGTTCCTAAGTTTTTACAATTTTACTATTTTTGACTAGATTTTATGGTCAATGCGAAAATCAAAACTTAACACCATATATTTCGTTAGACCTCTAATTTAATTATTTATCTATTATATGTTCTTGGTCATTTTTAAAGATATTTGAAAAATATAGGGTTAATGGTTGCAATAGTACACTATGTTTGACCCATGTTATCTAATGATACTTTAATAATTTTTGGGTTACTGTATGATACCATATGTTTGAGAATGTTGTCATTTAGTCTTTCTGTTAGTCTTCCGTTACATTTTTATGTTAAATGGTCACGCGACTTACACATGTTGTGTCAAATCAGCACCACGTCAGCTCCATGTCATTGTCACGTAGATATATAATATAATATTTAATTTAAATAATAAAAAATAAAAATTCTAAAATTAGAAAATAATTGATAAAAAGGAAAAATAATTAATAATTAACTGAAAATTAAGAAGAAAAAGTGTAAATAAAAAATATGAATTTATATTAAAAAATTATAAAAATGAATTATAGATCCTAAATGATATGGAAGTTACTGAGTAAAATTACTGTGCAAAAAACTATTTGGAAGTTTTTGTATCGTATGTAGAGTTTTTTACGTATCGTATTATACAGTCAGTCTAAAAGTAAAAAATTAACGCATAGTTAGCGTCATTTAATTCGTAATTAAATTATCTACGCACTGTAATATTTTTGATTTTTTTGAGTAAGTATATAATTAAATTTCTCACCTAATGCATTTACTTATTTCGGTCAAATTTGGGTGTAAACGATGGGGGGTTACAAAATCACTGTATTTTTAATCCAAAAAATTATCCTATGTAGATAATTTATTTACGACCTAAATGGCGTTAACCGTGTTGAGTTTGGAGTTACATGGTCCGAGTTATAATTTTTTAAGTACAATTTTCATATCTCAACTTACGGCATGCCGTACAGTCAATCCGTAAATCCAAATTTAATATTTTTTGCATCATTTGAATCGCAATTAAAATATCTACTTACTATAATTTTTTTAAATTATTTTTAATAGATACATAATTTTATTTTTAATTAAATATCGAGTCATCATTTTCGAAAAAAAAAAAAAGATAGAGCTTTTGCTCAGGCGCAACTTCTATGTTGCGCCTATGTCCAATAGGCGCGACTCCGGGGTGCGCGTATAGCTATTTTTCTAAATATTTTTTTTATATATAGAATTTTTCAAATTTTTTTGCGAAAATAAATACTTTTTGAAAAAAGTCTCATATTATATATTAAAATATATATCAAATACAGTTGAGGTGTCTCTCTCTCTGTAGAATGTAGATATTGTTGATAGTTGATACAGCTAATTTTTTTAAACAGTTACTGCACAAAATACAAATAAACAAAATGAGAAATAATGACTAATAAATGGGCATTTGTATTTGTGCAGGTGCCAACAACATTTATTGATTCCCACCCAGCGGTACTTGTCCACCGTTGTTAATGTTATGTCTAGCGCTCAAATAGTACGGTAAAGTCGGCATAATGTGTATTTATCAAATTTAAATACGTACGATTAGTTTATCGTGTTATGTTACTCAACATAAATGCGACACACAATTTTTCGTGTGTTATCGTATTGTGTTAAGTTAGTCAGTTTTATGTTCACGTAAATTTTTTATAAAAAATATATTAAAATAACGATTTGTTAGTAGTAAGAATTATCAATTTAAATATCATATATCATTCGTTTTTAATGTATAATTAATAAACCCTAACAATTAAGTATATAAATAAACTTTTAAAAGTTACTAAATGAGATCATTTTAAAAAAATAGACTTTCAAATCCAAATTTATAGCTGGCCCAAAAAAAGAAAATTTTTATCGTATTATCGTGTATGTCGTGTTTTGATACTTAAACACGAGCATGACACACAAATACTTTCGTATTATCGTGTTCATACTATCATGTTCTACGTTCTGTCATATGCTTTCACGAATACGTTTTTTCATGCATATTCGTATTCATATTATCATATTGCGTAAAAATTTATTAGTACTACAAAAAATGATTACTACAAACTATGATAGTTACTATGGGTGTTATTACAAATATTATAATTTATAATTGTATTATATCTTTTAATTCTATATCATAAGTTATGGATATATTTTTTAATACATAATTATATTTATAAAGAAAGGGACTCAAGATTTAAGTTTACAAGAAAAAATAGAGTTAATATAAAAATAATTAAGGAATAAATATAAAATTTGAAATAGTTAAATATATATATATATTGTTTTTAAAAATAAAAATGAGAAAAAATTACATAGACAATTTGTCTAACACACTCGTGATAGGCACGAGCGGCTTCGCCCCTATTTATTGAGTATTGAATATTGATAGGCCGTTCATCTCTCCATCCAACTTCGTATAATGTGGGATGGAGACCTGTTTCATCCATTATTATTTACCAACGCAAACTTATTACCTTAACTTATTCACCAGTATGGCCCTTGGATAAGGGCGGACAGACCTAAGAGGCGTAGAGAACAGTGTAAGTATGTGGGTAAAAGTCCAGGCACGCCGTCAAGTGAGGCCAAGAGGAGGAGTTGGAAGGATTTGATGAATGAGAGGACCGAGAGAGAAGGGTCAAGAACACCCCCAATGGGAAAGAGCAATCAGGAAGAAGGACAACAAGAGAAAGGGTGTAATGGGGAGATGGAGCAACAGTCTGGGAGTAGAAAACAAGGGTCGGAAATCGTGGTGTTTGCTGAGGGGGGGGGGGGGAGGGCCGAATGGGAGGGGAGGTTGAGGTGGAAGCTAACCGTAGTAGGGGCATGGTGATGCAAGCTTGGCGTGGAGAAGACCCGCCAGTCTGGAGCCGTCAACATAGGTATGAGATGAGCGAAGACTGGATGAATAGAGGGGGGGAGGGGACAAGGACTGGAACCAAGGATCATCAAGCTACACGGTGGAGAAGAGGTATTACCCGCAAGGGTCGGAAGGCGGGGGACAAAGGGGGGTACCACATCGAAAGGTGCCCTTCAGTTGATGGATAAGCAGGCTGAGGATCTGCTGACTGGCGGAGAGGTCATTGTGGTGAGGAGGGCCAGTCAGTCCACGGAGGGGAGACAGGGTGAGATGCAGCGGCACCATACAGAAGTAGGGGAGGTGGCTGCAGACCCGATGCTAGGTATGGAGGGGGTCGAGGAGCTCCATGAGGTTAAGGTTTAGGCGTGTGATTACATAGTGGAGCAACCTGAATCTCCGACAACGAGTGGGGATAGACCGAACATACCAACAGGTTTAAGCCCACTCATTCAAAAAATAACTCTCAAACGAAAGCATTAGGGAGATAATGGGTCGGATGAGGTGGAAGGAGTGGATCAAAGGGGTAAAAAACATAAGGGGAATAGGGAAGAGGGTGTGGTGGGTTGGGGCAGGCCGAGAGGAAGGGGTCGGGGAAGAGGACACAAAGGTACCCGTGAGGGGACAACGGTTCGACGGAAGATTAATACAGGGAGGGAGAAACAATTGAAGACGGGTTCTGGTATCTGTCCCGAGACAGCTACCCAGACCCAATGAATGTTATGGTGTGGAACTGTCGGGGGTTGAGATCGGCCCTGACAATTCCGTACCTCGCCGATCTCACGAGGAGGAATAAACCGGAAATTATATTCTTGATGGAGACAAAAAAATTCCGAATCATTTTGCGAGCAAGTAAGGAGGAAGGTAAAGATGGTGGGTGAAGTGTATGTCAACCCGGAGGGAATTTCGGGGGGGGGGGGGGGGGGGGGGGGCTTGCACTTTGGTGGTCGAAGGAGGTCAATGTTACGGTGAATGAGATGGACGCGAATATAATTGACACTACAATCACTAGAACGAGGGGGGCGAAATGCATATAACCTGGCTCTATGGGAGCACGATTTGGGGGGAGCGTATGGAGCTATGGGATAGGCTTCGGGGGATTGCTCAAAGGAGAAGGGGCCCGTGGATGTGCGCAGGGGATTTTAATGAAATTGCTATGGGGAGTGAGAAAAAGGGTGGGAGACCTAAACAAGCAAGGAAAATGGACGCTTTTAACGAGATGATGAGAGATACAAGGCTAGTAGACATAGGGTTTAAAGGTAACCCGTTCACGTGGTGTAACAACAGAGAGGGGGAAGACCGTATCCAAGAGAGACTTGATAGGGCTCTTGTGAACCCGGATTGGATACGGACGTTTGTGACTGCCACGGTGATCCACAAATTGGAAATTGGCTCGGATCACTGTCCGCTCATCATACAAGTCGAGAGGCACCAAGTTCGGAGCAAAAGACCGTTCAGATTTGAAAAAGGGTGGTTGGAGCACATGGGTTGCCGGGAGGTGGTTCGACGGATCTGGGACGGTCAGGGGCAGGAAAGGCCCACGGGAGGAATACATACCCGACTTGGGAAATGCAGAGAGAAGCTTTGACACTGGAGTAAGTCTACTGTTCCGAATAATAAAAGGGTGATTGAGGCTATACATGGGGAATTGCAAGGGATTCAATCAGAACCAAACGACGGTTATAGACGGGACAGAGAGAGAGAAATGAAAAGGAGGTTAGAAGAGGCCTGGAGTAGGGAGGAGGAGTATTGGAGACAACGGTCTCGAATTCAGTGGATGAAGGTCGGGGATAGGAATACGGCATACTTCCATCAATCGACGGTGGAAAAGAGGAGAAGGAACACAGTTTGCCGTATGCAGCGGAGATATGGGGTTTGGGTGGAGTGCGAAAGACGATATAATGATGGAATGTGAAGGTTATTTTCATGATATATTAATATCTGAGGGATCAGAGGGGGTAGAGGATCAGTTGAGATGTGTTCCACGTTTGGTGTCGGAGGGGGATAATGATAATTTAACCCGAGGGATCACTAGGGAGGAGGTTAAGAGGGCAGTGTTCCAAATGGGTGGAAACAAAGCTCCGGGACCTGACGGTTTTCTAGGTATGTTCTATCATAGGTTCTGGGATGTGCTCGGGGAGGATGTTTTCCAGTCGGTCAAAGGTTTTTTTGAATCGAATATATTATTACCTGGATATTGTTATACTGATATAGTCTTAATTCCTAAGATCCCTAATCCAATAAATACTACCCATTTTAGACCTATAAGCCGTTGTAATTTCAGTTACAAGATCATATCTAAAGTGTTAGCCAACAGGTTAAAAACAATTCTTCCTAAACTTGTAACTCCTTTTCAAAGTGCTTTTGACAAAAGCCTTTTGCCTTTTGTCTCAGGCAGGTTCATACACGATAACATTCTTATTGCCCACGAGGTGTTCCATTACCTTAGGACAAACAGGTCGAGGGAAAGGGAAGAGTGTGCGGTCAAACTGGATATGAGTAAGGCCGATGGCCGCGTAGAGTGGGAATTTGTTACTCAGACGCTTAGGAAACTAGGATTCGCAGACCAATGGTGTCGATGGATTGAAGAGTGTATCTCGAAGGTCCAGTATAGCGTAGTAGTGAACGGGAAGAAGACGAGTAGGTTCAGACCGTCACGAGGACTCAGGCAAGGGGATCCCCTATCCCCTTATCTGTTCATTCTTGTGGCGGATGTGTTATCTAGACAGATCACGACATAAGTAGAGGAGAAGAGGCTCGTTGGAATCTGGATGAAACGAGCGTGCCCCGAAGTACATCATCTGTTCTTTGCAGATGATTCGATCTTCTTCTTGCAGGCAACAGAGGGAAATGCCCGGGGTTTGAAAGGTATACTTGAAAAGTATAGTAGGCGTCGGGGCATAAAATTAATCTGGAGAAGTCGTGCATACAGTTTGGGAGGGAGGTGGGAGAGAACACAAAGCAGGTGGTAGTGGAGGCGCTGGGAATAGGGGCGGTCCAGGATGCGGGAAAGTATCTTGGGCTGCTAACTAATTGGGGGAGGTCAAAGATAGAGGCTATGCGTTATCTGAAGGAGCGGGTGATTCAGAAAATACATGGATGGAAGACGATTTTTCTGAACAATGCGGGGAAGGAGGTCCTAATTAAGGCGGTAATAACCGCAATTCCTACATATGTAATGGCTATTTTTAAACTACCTAAAACTTGGTGTGCAGAGATAGCAAGTTTGGTGGGCCGGTTTTGGTGGAACGGGAGGAGTGAACTGAGGAAGATCCATTGGGTACGGTGGGGGAGGTTGACACAACCCAGGGACATGGGCGGGATGGGATTCCGGGATATGACAGATTTTAACAGAGCCATGCTTACGAAGACGGCTTGGAGACTCCAGAATGATGGGGAGTCAATGTGGGCCCAGGTACTAAAAGGTCTATACTACCCTCGGGGGGACCTTTTGGGTGGCACGGCAGGGGCGAGACCATCATGGGCATGGTCAAGTATTTTGGCAGGCCGGGATATTATGAGAAAAGAAGGGATGTGGCAGGTTGGGACCGGGGTCAATGTAAGAGCCTTTCAGGATGCATGGATACCCGGGATAGAAAACAACAGACTGGTTTCGAGACAAGAGGGGGAGGAGGAGGATCGAACCCTAGTGAGTCAATTGATAGATGCAGATAGTCGGGGTTGGAACCTCACGGCGATCCAACACCGGATATCAGATAGGGAACGAAAGGCCATTGAGGCCATCCATCTGGGTCCAGAGACCAGGACCGATGCACTAATGTGGCCTTCAGCGGTGGATGGAGTGGCAAGACCACGTTTGGTCTATAGGCGGTTGAGGGAGACCGAGGGGTCTCAGGAGGATCGGGATGTGAAGAGGCATGTCCAACAGGGGGAGGGACACTGGAGTAAACTGTGGCAGGGAGACGCCATCCCAAAGATTAAGCACTTTCTTTGAAGATCCTTGAGTAAGGCACTGCCGGTTCGAACCGAGCTCGTGAGACGGGGTATGCAACTGAACCCTTCGTGCCCATTCTGTGACGCCTTAGAAGCCGTGACTCATGCGTTGTTGGGGTGTGAATGGGTAAGGAGGGTTTGGTTCGGATGTATGAGAATTCGGTTGGAGCCGACCACGAGCAGTGACTGGGTGACATGGTTGCGGGAGTGGATGGAGATTGGTGAGGTGGGAGGAGAAGGGGGAAGGAGACGAAGGCTTGTAGGGGAGACGATAGCATGGGAGGTGTGGAAGGAGCGGTGTCGAGCTACTTATGCGGACGACAATCCGAGATCAGAGGTTACCATACGATCCATCATGACCATGGCCGAGGAGATGTGGTCCGCGAGAGAACGAGGAGAGGCTCACATGGCTCGAGGTCGTTGTGAGGACATGGGAGCGGCCGCGGAGGGGGTGATTAAGATGAACTGTGATGCGGCATGGGACGTCCAGACTGGTGCAGGAGGCACGGGAGTGGTGGTGCGGGACTGGACGGGGAAGATCATAGCGGGGTGGAACTCAACCGGGATAGGAACGAGTGCTAAGGCACTTGAGGCGAGGGCGATTCTCCAAGCAACGGAGTTGGCATGTTCTAAGGGATGGTCTGAAGTAACTATCGAGTCGGATGCGTAGCAAGTAATCAACCATCTTCAAGAGGGTAATGCGGACAAAATTGGGAGCTTCGGAACATTCTAGCGGACATCTTGGAGAATGCACGATCCATACCACGGATCCACTGACGTTTTGTTCGTCGTGAGGCGAACCGGTGCGCCCATTGGGTAGCATCGGAATCTAGGCGGGGACTTTGTCCAATCGATTGGGTTGTTAATTTACCTTCTAGTTTATCTTCTTTATGGTTTATGGATTGACGGACTTTCCGTTTTGAGTAATTGAATGAATGTTTTCTTGGAAAAAAAAAAAAAACTTATTCACCAGTAACATTGTCTTGTTACTGTTAGTCAGGGAACAGTGACTAACCAACAGTAAAAGAAACACTATACGATTTTTTTTATATATATAATACATACAAACATATCAAAGTAAAAATGTATATATAGCGTACAACATACAAGAATGTATGTCTGGCTTGTTTTCCCTTCATTATTATACCATTCGTATAACCGACACTTTCTTCCAATTTCCAAAATCGTAACATCACCAATGGACACTTGGTCCAACGGTATCACCTCTTGCTTAGAGCAAGAGGTCACGAGATCAATTCTCGACGATGACGATGTAACCAAGATTAATCTTGGATGACCAAAAAAAAAAAAAAAAAATCGTAACATCTTTGGTTCTGCACAGAAGGAAGGAAGGAAGAAGGAAGGAAGGAAGGAAGGAATCCAGCTGATGTTCACCTGCAACTTGCGAATCCAACCTCGTCCTTAATTACAAGAAACAACACCACGAGACACACAGGAGAGAATGGATCTTTAAAAAATGGATGGAAAGACGAAAAAAAACTCCACCCAAAACTTTACGAATCATCAACAGATCAAAGAATCAAAGCTGGGAAATTTAGATTCATTCATTGAACTTCTAAACATTTTCAAACGTAGAATAGCTTTGTAGCTAGATGAAGAAAACAACAACATTAACATTCAGTTTTTATCTTTTTTACCATTTTTTGTGGTTGCGTACAATTGATCATCATCGTCACCACCATCCATGGACGACTTGATTACACGTGCTCTTGATCCACCTGACGCTCTTCTTAAGAGACCCTTTCATCTTCCCCTCCACAGTATACACCTTGTAGCTCGCAACCCTCTTCTTCCTCTGTAGCTCTGGGTCGCTCAAGCTCAAGCTCTTCGATATGGAACCCACAACTCCACCGCCATTCTTCACCTTCTTCAGCTTCAGGTCATTCACATGGTTCGCACTGTAACACCTCAGATCTTGCATGCTGGTTGGACCTGAGAAAGATGAAGAAGTTGGAGGCCCTCCTCCATAGTAGATCTCCAGGCGGCCATCTCTGCATGACTTGGATCTGAAATCCTCCATTTTTGAGTTTTGATGATGAAACTGGAAGCTGCGTGTGTGTGTTGCTTTGCTTGTGTGGGGATTGGGAAGAAGACTCAGCCGGTTTGGTGATATATGATGATTTTTTATTAGTAAATAAAAAAAACTACTACTTCCTTTTGAAGAGAAATTCTCATAATTATATTTAATTATTATTTCAAAAAACAATAAATGAATTGGGAACAGCTCAAGTTTGACTTTCGTGAGATCTTCCCTTTCATCCGTAGACTTATTCAACCATTGTCTCCACAAGTTGCATTTTCATAGTTAGATTAATAATAATATTAAGAGTTAAATATCACTGAGCTACTTAAACTTTGTACGCCGAACTTTGAAAATTCAAAACAGGTTACCTCAACTTCGAAGAAGGTTCAAATAGGTACCTCCGTCCAATTTTTCGTCGACTGTTGACAGAAATTCGTTGAAAAGTCGTCAAAAATTGGACGGAGATAGCTATTTGTACTTTCTTCAAAGTTGAGGTAGCCCGTTTTGAATTTTCAAAGTTCGGGTAGCTCGTTGCAAAACGTCCAAATTTTAGGTAGTTCATTGGTTTTTAACTCTAATATTAATTAAAAATTGGTTTATACCTAAGCACAAAATATTAAATTAATTTTACCCACGAATATTTACTGCAACAATATCACTCTTATTTGGATGCAAGAGATTCTGATATCGATTCTCGGCATATTTCAAAATTATTAATTCAATGACAAAAAAACAAATTTTAAAAATGACTATATGGGTTGATAGTAGCAGCACGCAAAGCTTAATGGGCTGCATTATTAAGTATTTTTTTAACACAAAATAATGTAAATAATCGTTAAGTATGAAATTTAATTATATATTTACTTTTAAAACATTTAGACTGCAAGTAGCAAATTACTAAATTTGTCATATGTTCAGTCCATTACTAACTTGTCTTTCTTACGGACGGATCAATCGGCATGATCAATTGGTTGGTATTTCGTTTGAAAATTACATTAATAGGGTCAATTTTGAACACGATCTATTGATGATCTTTTCATGAGTCGTGTTTAGGTTAAATATTTTGAATCTGCGGGTTATTTTGACACGACTCGTCTAACCCGCATGAAAAATGAAATCGAGTTTGGATCGTACCTATCGACCCGTGGGGGTCAACCCGTAGATTTATATAATTAAATATATATTTTAATAAATTATATAAAAATTTATAAATAACACGAGTCATGTGAGTTATAAGGGTTGTATGAGTCACATAAGTCATGCGGATCGCATGAGTCACGTAAGTGTTATGAATCAATGAGTCGGGTATGGGTTAATGAGTCATGCGCGTCGATAGGTTGACCCGTAAGATTCATATTGTACAAATTAAAATGACATGGTTCATACGGTTAACCCGTGGACCCGCGAATCATATTTGAAAAACTTAAAAGTTAATCACGAATTATGTTTGTAGTGAATATATTTTGACCCGATCCATATTTAACACAATTCAGGATTAATATGTCGATTACGAATTGAAACTCCTAGATCAAACTTTGTTGGGTGCTAAGTCATCATTACGAAAGATAATTATAAATTTTATTTATGACTTGTTTCGTAAATCTAATTAAATACCAAGAAACTACCTGAATTTTGAACGTTTTGCAACGAGCTACCTGAACTTTAAAAAATCAAAACGGGTTAGCTCAACTTTGGTGAAGGTGCAACGAGTTATCTCCGTCCAAATTACCGTCAGCTGTTGACGGAAATTCGTCAGAAATTGGACGGAGGTAGCTCGTTGCACATTCGCCAAAATTGAGGTTGTCTGTTTTGATTTTCTAAAATTCGGGTAGCTCGTTCCAAAACGTCCAAAATTCAGATAACTCTTTGGTATTTAACCATAAATTTAAAGGTCATATTTGTAGGGGGGGGGGGGATGGGGGGAATCAATTATTTTATATCAATTCATCATAGTAGAAAAAATCATAAACGAAAAGTTTGTTGAGTCAAATCTTACCCACAACCGTCCCTAATAATAAAAGGTTCGTAACTGTTGGTTGGAACACGAGTTCATAACTTTAATTTATTATGGTTTAAACTCATTAGCTTTTATTCAAAATAAAAGGATACACAATGACCAACGAAGTTAGTAAGGATATATATATATATTTTCCTAGTATACTTTCAAATGAAAGTAAATATCAAAATATTCACACTTTTTTTTTTAAATACAAATGTATTACCTGCGAATGACATTCGCAGTTGAAACTTTCCGTTAGTTTCAACCGCGAATTATGTTCACGGGTGCTGCTTGAACGTCCACATGTGAATGTCATTCGTGGGTGTGGCCTAAATGTCAACCTCCGAATAATGTCATGCATTCTGTTGTTGTAGTGGAAACCAGACATCTGCCGCCGCTGCACTCGCCGCTCTCTAGACGTAACCTCCGGCGTCGCCGCTCCACCAAGGTTCAGATACGAACTTCCATTTAAAAAAATGATTGCAATTAGTTATAATTTCTATTTAAAATTCCTATTGTGTATAATTGATGAATTGTTATATGTTTTGTTTGTTTGTAATGTATTATTTGAATAATTGTGAAACCCTAATTTTTAATTTTGGAGAAATTATTAATTGATGCTTAATTAGTTGTAACTGATATTTAAAATGCATAATTATTTGTGTTTGATGAATTGTCATGTGTTTCGTTTGATTTGTAATGCATTATTGAAATAATTATAAAACCTCAATTTTGATTTGGCTGAAATTGTTAATTTTGATGTTTAATTATTCAATTTTTGTGTTTAGAAAATGCATCGTGGTCATGATGCCTCCTCACCACTGTCCTTCTCATCCAAAAAAGGAACCGGTGGATCCTTCTTTGTTGTATGATTAACAGTAGCATATGTCACAGCATATCGCTCACGATACAGTAACCTAGTTTATATTTGACTAAGTGTTATTATTACATTATTAATTAGTCAAAAATATTTATGTATTTCAAAACGTCACTACAAGAATGTTCATCAACAGACACGAAAATTCAATGTTGTCACAACGGTTTTGACAGTAAAAAACTTCTTTAGTTTCGGCAAAATATCTCGTAGTTGATGACACTATTGAGTGTCACATAATTTTCCATTGCTGAAACTGAATTTTAGTATCTACTTTTGTCGCTGCAATTTGTTTACCCCCCAAAAAATGTACTGTTTAAAATACGTCTGATACTAATATAGATAATCAGTTATACCAACATAGTATATTGCAAAAACAGTTATTTAGTATCAAGATTTTCTGATGCGGTAGAACTATAAACAGTGGCGACATTAAGCCGAAGGTAATATTACATTTTTCGTCGCTAAATGGTACACCAACATATAAACTTAGAGAAAAGACCGGTACTGTACAGAAACATCATCCGACCAAAACATTCCGTGATAGACAATATTGTTAATGTAAAAAAAAGGATAACTAACAAAGTGTTTTGAACTCATGACCTCCAACGTTAAAGTCCATGATAATTACCATGGGAACTAGACACATGTACATTTTACCATAACATATAATTTTATACATAGCATTTAGAATTAGTAAAGTGATAAAAATATAAAATTGTGAAAACATTACGAGCAGGTCGAACTCACGCACTTTAGTATCAAATCCAACATGTTAACTAGGTGGACTACTGCACAATTAATTTTAACTATGGATGATACTTAATTATATAGATAAGCAAAAACTACTAAAGAAATAAATATAAATTTATAGATGTATATAATATACAAGTACAATATATAATATATTATAATCTGTAGTAATGTTGTTTTTGTAATAGTAATATATATAATGAACCGCTTCTAAACCGACTTAATTATGGGGACTTTAAACTTAAAGAGAAAATTTTAAAATCGGCGTAAACTTTAGGGGCAATGTCGTATTTTACCTAAAATTAATCTAGTTACAATCGCTAACACTTTATTCCATCTTTTTTTAACACTCAAGTCAAGACTTTCCTAACCCTAAAGGCTAAACCAGTAGGAGCTTCTTCTTCTGTTGATACACTGTTGCGATTCAAATTAGAACCAGATCTGAAAGAAAAGACCCAAACCGCTAGAGTTGAGACTTGAGAGAGTCTTCCTCACCACCCGCTCAGTTCTCCAACTTCACCAACCTTCTGTGACCCTGTGTCTCCTCCTCCTCAAAAGTCAGAGTCTTCAATGCTCGCCAGGTACACCAAGAAGCCGACAATCTTTGATTGGAGATCTAGACGGCGGTGAGGCTCGTCTTACCTGATGATCTTGCTAAGCGCGCCATCTCCAAAGCAGTGACTAAGTTTACTAGCTCTTGAATGTGAATCTTAGATATCAATTGTTGCTTTCTGTTGTTTCTAATCATTTTCCGATATTGAGCTCAATTTATCTGCCGTCTGAGAGGCCTCAGCTTGCGTCGGCCTTGTCTGCGCCTTTTCAGCTTGCCTCGACCTCGTTTCGAACCTCAATGAAATAGGTGCCAATGTAAACCTTTAGATGAACCCTAATATTCCCTTTTCTTTGTCGATGCAAAAGAGATAGTAGTAGAATCACCACTTTTGCTTTCCTGTTTATGTAACTTTACAGGAGAAAGTTATGGATCTTATTGTTGCCAATCCTATCAAACGCGAGACTGGTACATATTTTTGATGTGAACAAAATGAGTACAAATGACACATATCAAACAAATTATGTTAGGCTAGATTAAAACATGCTCAAAAGAGTGGAACCTTTGTGATTTTCATGACTTTCACGGTCTCTTCTTGACATGAGCCTCACCTAAGAGATCAACAGACAGATGTAAGGCAGCAGGAGAGAATTTCTCATCTTCCAGCATGTCTTTCTGCTTGTGCACCTTGATACAACAACAACGAGAAAATGAGTAAGATTTATGAAGAAGTGAAAAACATTGGAGGAGCTTGCTCAGTTTTATTTGTTTAATTATACTCCTATTGTAACTGTTTCCATGTTATTGGAGGTTTTCCAGCATGGCTTGCTGAGGAGCTGCAATTGCACAGTTAAGTATATCGAGATCGAGACAGTAATTGTTCCAATTGTTTTTAATTAAAATACATACAATACTTGAATCTACAGATATATGTGTATCTCATTTGTTCATACTTTGTATATGTGTATTGATATCGGAACTCTCCGGTAATCTTTACTACATTGTTGCAGTTTTTCATTAGAACCAGGTGCAAGGATTGCAACCGTTTTTCAGAAGAAGTTGTTAGAGTAAAGGTATGACAGTTCCAAAATGTTATTAGAAGTCCATCTCAGCATATTAAACATCGTAGTCCATCTTAACCATGTATAAACAGAAAGGAGCTTTTATAGTGAACTATACCTCATGCATGTTTGTTTTCAGGGCAAATCTCAAGAGAAAGTACTTTGACAAGTATGTTGGATCGTGAAATCCTGGATGCTGATCTGGCAGTGAATTGAATGCCAGACAAGGTTGGGATGACGCTTCAGCTCCAACTCCGGTGAACCTGCAAGTAGGGGAGCGCAACAGAGGGGGTGTCTCTGGGTCCCTCTCCGATGCTTAAATGAGTATATGTGTGTATAAAACTCAAAACGTAAAGAACGTATGTAAAGCAAGGGTATTTATAGGGTAAGAGAGATAGAACCGTATAAAGGCAACTGAATATCTTAGTGTATATTGTGTTGCTGAAGATTTGGATCGTGGGATATGGCAGTTACCAAATCTAATCTTTAGTGAATATGTGACCGAGATACGCGGGATATCATGGCCACCTCCTTATTAACAGTTTTGTGGGACCAGAGGAGAGATGCAAGGCTCTCTTCGGGGCGAGCACTCTCATGGCGAGCAGTGAGATGTCGCGGCCTTAATGAAGAATGGCGAGCACTCAAGGCGTTCTCAGAGTCCTTGGGCTCGGTTCTGGGTTATTCTATGGAGGCCGGTCCGGTTCGAATGTTACGGGTTTACCCCCTCTATAGTTATTGGGCCTTCGAGGCCTTTTCCTTAATGGGCTGTCACTATCGATACCCAACATTTTCCCCCGAAGCTTGATTGAAGTTTCTTCAGGCGAGCTTTATTCCCTGGTAGGGTTTTAGATAGTGACGTCTCAGATTCGATTTTCCTCATTTCTTGTATTGGTTCATGACCTTTGAGGCATTTTGAGCTCGTTTGGCGAGCGATTTTTTCTTCGTTCAAAGATGAAAAAATATCCTTTCTTTTATTCCCCTTTGGCGATCACTCGAGGTAATCTAGGTTCATGAAAGTCTATTTTTCTCGATTTGGGCGATCACTACTCGCATGAGGCATTTCTGGTAAAGTCTCTTAGTGCGCTGGCGACCACCTTGTCTCCTTAGTGGACTTTTAGCATTTAATAACTGCACAGTTGTCCAGAAATCGAACGGTCACTTGAGGCACGCCTAACATTTACTTTTCCGTAAACCTAGGGTAGTCTGACAGCTGTCTGTACCAGCCAACCGTCTGTCTCCCCAAGGTGTCTCTTGGAATTCTGACATTGCTTTGGCTTTTTTTCTTTTCAAAAAGGTGCAATTATTCCTCTGTGTCGCTTCGATTTACTCGTGTCGGTTACTCCCTTCTTGGTCTATATAAGAAACGTCAGTTTCTCTATTTTGTTTTTTACGTTCATCCACTCCCTCAGATTTCCAGAGCTTCGTTGCGAACCTTTCTTCTTTCTTTTTCAACCTTCTTCAGCCTTCTTTATTCATTTCCATGGCTCCCCGAAGTCAGAGAGTCAAGCATATGGCCCCCAAGGGTGCTAACAAAGCCAACGCTCCTAGGAACACTAATGCCCCCTTGACCATCAGGGATGACGCCGTGCCCCCCTCAGTGGGGGAACAAGCTGATCTGGGAAGGTCTGCAACCACTCCTGTAGTGGTGGACGGGCTTGAGCTAGACACACCTGTTTTTCCCCCAAAAGGTAAACTTTCGCCCTTTCACTGCTCTGTTTTGGCAATATCCTCTGTTTTCCTTTGTTTTTTATTCTTGCTGTGCTATACTTGAACCATTCTGAGTAGATGTCAAGCCTAATGAATTGAAGCCGGCTTACTTTAAGACCATGGTGGCGCTTGGCGGCTTCAGTGTGGAGGATGCTCCTAGGTATCCTGGCTTAGGTCTACACTTCCCTCACAACGGAGAGGTTTACATTTATGCGGCCCAGATCGATGCTGGGTTGCGTTTTCCTCTCTGTGAAGATTTGCAGACATTGTGCCAGTTTTACGGGATTCATCCCACGCAGCTTGTTCCTAACGCCCTCAGGATGTGGGTCGGTTTCAAATTTCTGTGCATACACCAGGAATGGGCGTATTCACTGGTTTTGTTCCGGTGTTTTTTCCGACTGGCAGCTGGGGCGAACCATCTCCATCACTTCCAATCACGTTGGCCGAAGTTTGCAGAGTGGGGAGAACCTCAAGCATGGAGTTGGAATGCTCATGTCCGTCTGGTTGATGATTTCCGGGCCACCAACTCCAACTATAAGAAGTTTTACTTCTTTTACAAAGGGGGGGGGGGGGGGGGTGCTCTGGAAATTGTTAACCCCGGACAAAGATTTTCCTCCTTCTTTCGAAGAGCTGTCAGGGAGTGATCGGAACACCATCGACGACCTCTATCAGTTGCATCGATCGTCCCAATTCAAGTCCATTCGCTCGGTGGCGGAAACTACTGAGAACATGCTCGAGATGGCAGGCATTCATCAGGCCACGCCAATCTTTGATGATTGGGTAACTTTCTAACCTTTTTTCTTGTTTTGTCGCTTGTAGGCAAGGTCGTGAGCAAGAGCCACAAACTGATAGGTCTCTTTGATGACCAGGGCTCGGCGGGATTGTCTTCCGACCAAGCGCTGTTGAACTCTCCTCCTCCTTCCTCTAGGCGTTCGTCCAAGAGGAAGTCTTGTTTCCCTCAGCCACTGCTGGCCCTCTCCAACCAGGTATGTCGCCTCGCCATTTGTAGATTTAACATTTTCATACTTTGCAATTTTTTGTTTTTTGATATTTCGTCTTGTTGTTTTGCAGGGGAGTCCTCGGCTGACGTGGCCCGGGATCCTCCTCCTCCTCCTTCTAAGAAGGTCAGGAGTGAGGAATGCCCAGAAGTTGACCAGCATCCTCCCCCTCCTAAGGGCCCTTCTGCCAATAAGGGGAAGGGTCTGGACGTGGTGCCCCCTGCTCCTTCTCCCCAGGGCCCTTCTGCCGCCAGGGAGAAGGTTTTGGCCTTAGCGCCTCCCGCTCCTACTGTGCCCACGGCTCCCCTTAAGGAGTCTGGGACCCAAAAGAAGGGGCCCGATGCTTCCAGCTCTTCAAGAGCTCCTGCGGAGGAGTATTGCTCCATGGCGAGCTTGTTCCAGCCGCTCAAGGTTGCGAACTCTCGGGAACCTTGGGTCCCTTGCGGGGACCTTACGAAGAAGGGGTACCCTCCCAGAAGAGCCTCCGGGGTAGCCCGGATATGTGTATGCGGCTTCTGGACGGGATAATTCCTCCTACAGACCGCTCGACTGTTCCCACGGAGCTTCATCAGATCGAGGGGTTCCTTCGGTCCCACTTTGAACGAGTAGCTCTGGTAGGATCTCGTTTCTTACTTCGTAGAGTCTTTTCTTTGTAGTTCCCTTTTCGTTTGTTATCCTGACAACTTTCATTTTATCTTTGTTGTCAGTTTGTTCGGGAAGAAGTGATTCTTGGTCGTGTCTTCGGGGAGCTTACCGACAAGCATTCCAACATGCTTGTCGAGCTGGAGCAGTATCGAAGTACGGGGGTCACTCCTGAGCAATTGGCGACCATCAAGACTACTGCGGATGCAGCGATCGCCTTGGCAGACGATACGCGGGAGGAGTACTTCAGGAAGGAGCAACGCCTCCTCGCTGACGTCAAGAAGAGGGAGGCCGACGCCGCTGCTGCTCTTCAGGACTTTGACGCCCTTCACCTGTGTTTAGATCAGGGGGAGATCGTCTGAGTTCACCTAGAGGCTGAGCTAAAGGAAGCTCAAGCGCAAGGGGCAGAATCGGAGGCTCGCAGGGTCGTTGCCGAGGCGCAAAGGACCGCTGCTGACGCCCAGAGGGAAGCTGCGGAGGAGGAGAGGGATCGTCTAACTGCACAGTTGAAAGTCGTCCCTTCGCCCCAGAGCGTAGTCGAGGCATTCAAGGCCTCCGAGGATTTTGAAGACTGCGCTCTGAAGGTGATGAAGTCGGTGATTGCCGAATTCCTCCAAGTCCTGGTGGATGATGTCCAGGCGGTCGATCCCAACTTTCCCATTGGGGAAGTTGAGTCTTTGAAGGTCTTCCTCCGAAGTCGTACCCTTCAACCTACCGCTGTTGCTGAAGAGGTTGTTCCAGCTACGGCTGAAGAGGTTGCCCCCGAAGGCGAGCCAAGCCTTCCTGCCCCCGAAGGCGAGCAAGGCGTCCCTACCCCTGAAGGCGAGCAAAGCGCCTCTGCCCCCGAGGATCCCAAAGCTTGAAGCCCCTCAACTCCTTGGCGACCGTATTTTTCATCTTTTTTAGATAGCTACTTTTGTATTTTTTGTTTTTTTGTTTGTAATTATTTATTTAAGACTTGGGTTTTTCTATTGAATGCCTTTATATTCTTGAGACTTTAATCGACTTCGAACATATTTGGCTATCCAATATCTTAATCATAATTACTTTCCGCTTTTTCTTGCTTTGTAATGTTGTTGACCCTTAAAGCCTTAGACCAATCATAAGTCAAACTTTCTAAGGATAATACTTTTGACACTTAAAAGCATAAAATTCTAAGTTCAAAGAGATATTACCTTCTTTGAAGTTTAAACCTTTGAGGTGTTGGCATAATAACAGGGGATTTGTAATTTTTCAGGCTTTATCATCGATAGTGATCGCCTAAACTTTCTTTGGCCTGACTTTGGCGTCAGGGCTTTTATTTTGCCTAACGTTTTGCTAGGTCTTTTGGCCTGACTTTGTCGTCAGGGCTTTTGGCCTAGCCTTGTTCCTAGGGCTTTTTTGTTTTGCCTAACTTTATTTCTAGGTCTTTTGGCCTGACTTTGGCGTCAGATGTTTTGGCCTATCTTTGTTGCTAGGGCTTTTAGCCTAGCTTTGTTGCTAGGGCTTTTGGCCTGACTTTGGCGTCAGGGCTTTTGGCCTAGCTTTGTTGCTAGGGCTTTTGGCCTGGCTTTGGCGTCAGGGCTTTTGGCCTGACTTTGGCGTCAGGGCTTTTGGCCTAACTTTGTTGTTAGGGCTTTTGGCCTAGCTTTATTGCTAGGGATTTTGGCCTAGCTTTGTTGCTAGGGCTTTTGGCTTCGGCTTGCTTCGAGTGGACACGCTTTATGAAGGAATGACTTTCTTTTATTGACATAACAGTTTGATTACAAGCTATGCATAAAATCTTCTTAAATGCTCAGAATTAAATGGACGGGGTAACCTCTCGCCTTCGGTGGTTTCCAAATAGTAGGATCCTGGTGCGGCGATCTCTACTACTTTGTACGGTCCTTCCCATTTGGCTGAAAGTTTGTTTTTACTGTCCAGCCTTGTGAATTCATTTCTTCTCATAACCATCTCCCCCACGAAAAATTGGCGAGCGCTGACTTTTCTGTTGAAATAACGAGCGGTCGCCAAGCGCATCTTTGCCTGTGTCTTTTCCGAGAGCCATCTCTTTTCCTCTGCTAAGTCGAGGTCAGGTCTACGCTCGATCTCATTTGCCTCCGCGTTAAAGTGTAAGACTCTGTGGGTAGGCACTGCTAATTCGGCTGGTGCTACTGCTTCTGATCCGTACACTAAACTGAAAGGCGTTTCTCCTGTGGCCGCCTTAGGCGTTGTTCTGATTGCCCATAATACATTTTCCAGTTCGTCTGCCCAATTCTTTTTGAATGCTCGAACCCTTTTCTTGAGTCCTGCTAAGACAACCTTGTTGGCTGCTTCAGCCTGCCCATTCGTTTGAGGATGATGTACTGAGCTGAAACGATGGTCCACATGATATTCTTCACAGAGCCATTTCAGCTCCTTTCCAACAAATTGCGGACCATTATCACTGACGAGTACCTTAGGAATGCCAAACCTGGAGAATATGTTGACCTGCAGGAACTTGATGACTTGGAATTCTGTTGTCGAAGCTAGAGCTTTCACCTCTACCCACTTAGTGAAGTAGTCGATTACCACTATAATGTGAGTACGCTGACCAGTGCTAATGGGAAAAGGACCCAATATATCGATTCCCCATTGAGCGAAAGGCCAGGCACCCGCCATTGGGGATAATAATGTCGATGGTCGACCCGATCGTGGTGCAAACTGCTGGCAAATTTCACACTTCTGTGTTAACTCGGCTGCGTCTTTTCCCAAGGTCGACCAGTAATATCCCAATCTGAATATTTTCCTGCTTAGCGATCGAGCACCCTCATGACATGCTGCTGCCCCTTCGTGAGTTTCTCGAAGAACCTTTTCTGTTTCAAGATGAGCAACACACCTCAAGTAAGGTGTCGAGTAGCCTCTTCTGTAGAGTTCTCCATCGATGATTAGATAACTTGCTGCTAGTCTTCTAATCCTCGTGGATTCACCTTCGTCCTCCGGGAGGATTCCTTCTTTTAAATAATTCTGGAACGGGGTCATCCATGTGACTTGTCCTTGGATGTTAAAGACTTCTGCTCTGCTTTCCAGGACTGAACATAGAGCTTTCTCCAGAAATTGTACATCCTGGACTGTCGCCCCTCCGAAGGCTAGTTTACTCAACGAATCTGCCATCTGGTTTTCTTGGCGAGGAATAAACTCAATCGCGAAATTTGGGATTTCCGCGACCAGCTTTTTGGCGATGCCGATATATTTCTTCATCTTTTCTCCCTTTGCCTCGTAGGCGCCATTAACCTGATTGACAATAAGCTCTGAGTCACTTTTTATCTTAAGCGCAGTTATACCCATTCCTTTTGCTAAACTGAGTCGAGTGATAAGAGCACTGATGGCCGTTTTTGGCGCAAATTTGATCTTGAACTCGCTGAGCTCGATCGCCCACTTGACCATTCTTCCTGAAGAATCTGGCTTCATCAGAAAGTTTTTGAGAGGTTGATTGGTGAGGACCGTGATGTCGTGCGCATGAAAGTAAGGTCTCAGCTTCCGAGCAGCAATAACTAAGGCATAGAGATACTTCTCAATCTGGACATATTTTATTTCTGCTGAGTTGAACATTTTGCTAATGAAATACACTGGACTCTGAACATTATTTTCCTCCCTTATTAAGACAGCACTGGCTGCCACATCGCTAATTCCTAGATAAAGGAAAAGCTGCTCGCCTGGAACGGGTTTTGCCAGAGCTGGGAGTGTTTGAATATGCCTCTTCAAGGACTGGAATGCTTCCTCGCAGTCTGGCGTCCACTCGAACTTGCGGTTGGCTCTCAAGGTTTTGAAGAACGGGAGGGACCTGTCGCTTGCTTTGGAGAGGAAGCGGTTAAGAGCAGCTTTGGACCGTTCGGGCACTGGACTTCCTTGTGGCAGGTTGGCGACTTCATTTCCTCTATGGCCTTTAATTTTTCTGGGTTTGCTTCGATTCCCCTTTCACTGACCATAAAACCCAGAAATTTACCGGACTTGACCCCGAAGGCGCATTTGGCCGGATTCAGACGAACATTGTGTCTTCTCATGCATTCGAAAACTTCGCGGAGGTCTGCCGTGTGAGGATTGCCCTTAATGGTTTTGACGAGCATATCATCCACGTAGGCCTCCATGTTCCTTCCCAGCATGTCCTGGAATAGCCGGTTCACCATCCGTTGATACGTTGCCCCAGCATTGATAAGGCCAAAGGGCATCACCTTGTAGCACAGAATGTCCCCATCAGCATAGAAAGCAGCGTGAGCCTCATCGTCGGGATGCATTCTAATCTGGTTGTAGCCTGAGTAGGCGTCCATGAAGCTCAGCATCTCATGACCCGAGGTAGCATCGACCAGCTGATCAATCCTCGGAAGGGGATATGAATCTTTGGGGCAAGCCTTGTTCAAGTTGCGGAAGTCGACGCACATCCTCCACTTGCCGTTTGATTTCCTGACCAAAACTGGGTTGGCGACCCAACTCTGGAATCTTACTTCTCTGACGAAGTCAGCTTCAATCAACCTGCCGACTTCCTGCCTGATCGCCAAACGCTTATCCGTCCCGAATGATCTTCTCTTTTGGGCGATCGGCTTGATGGAGGGGTCTATCCTAAGCTCATGGGAGATAATATCTGTGCTGATTCCTGGCATGTCGCTCGGCTGCCAGGCGAAGAGCTCTTTGAATTCCTTGAGGAGGGCGGTCATGGCCTCCTTCTGATCCTCCTTCAAGGTGGTCCCAATGCGCACCTTTTTGTCTGGACCATCGATCTCGACCTCCTCCAATTCCTCCATCGGTGCTGGTCGAGCCAAGTCCTCGCGGGGGTCGGCCTCTGTTTCGATGGCGAGCGCCTCCCTTTGGTTCTTCCTGCGTAAACAGTTCACATAGCATTGCCGCGAGGAAGGTTGATCTCCTAGCACTTCTCCAATCCCGTTCGGAGTAGGGAACTTCATCTTCTGGTGGACAGTGGAGGCCACAATCTTATTTGGGTTGATCGTGGTCCTCCCTATGATGGCGTTGTAGGATGTAGGTGAATCGACCACCAGGAAAGTGACCGACACCTTGATACTCTTCCACCCCTCGCCCAAAATTACTGGCATGGTTATAGCCCCCAGTGGATAAGTTGTTCTTCCCGCAAACCCGATCAGCGGAGAGTCGACCCTCTTCAGGTCGCGCTTGGACTTGCCCATCTTCTCAAAGGCATCCAGAAATAGGATGTCTGTCGAGCTGCCTCCGTCGACCAGAATCCTTGCAACATCACAGCCGTCAATATCTGCTGTAATGACCATAGCATCGTTGTGGGGTGTGGTGACATGTGCCAAATCATCTTCAGAGAATGAGATGACAATGTTCTCTTCCGGTCGGGGCCGCTTCCCCAACTGATCCGCCGTAGAGATCTGAGTGGCGTAGAACTCTCTGGCACTTGACCTCTCGCCGCCTGCACCGAATCCTCCCGCAATCAGATTCACTCTTCTCTTGCTTCCAGAAGGCTCAGCTTGATCCGCAGGGGCTGGCGAACGATGTCTCCTGGGGGGCGTTCGACTTCGGTCTCGCCCTGCTACAAATTCTTTCAACATTCCCCTCTGAATCAGCCTCTCTATGTCCCGCTTCAAAATCTTGCAGTCATCTGTCTTATGGCCCTTGCACTTATGGTATCTGCAATAGCTCTCGACATCCTTGCCCATGGGCAGCCCACCTCGACGAGGCATCGGTGGCCTCGCCAAGGATCTCCTCTCCATCTCGACTAGTACCGCTGAGATCTGCCTATTTAAAGGCGTGAAGTACTCAGGGACCTCTGGATGGCGAGGCGCTGGAAAAGACTCGACTCGGGGCTTGCTTTCCTTTCCCTTATTCTCCTTCTTTACCTCCTTCTTACCATCGCGTCGGGGTTCATGGGTCACCCTTAGCGAGGTCGTCAGGAGGTTAGCCTCGATGTTTGCGCGTTCAAGGTCTATGAAACCTTTTGCTCTGGATGCCAGCTCCTCCAACGTCTCAATCTCCTTCACGTGATAGCTGTTTCGCAGCTTTCTCAAGGCCTTGTTGGCCACATCCAGACCTCTATAGAAGGCTCGAATGATCTCCCCATCCGAGATTCGGTGATCTAATTCTGTGACGTTCTGATGAAAACGCCCGTAGAAGTTGGACAACGACTCTCCCGGCTGCTGTTTGACTGAGTCAAGGGCGACCACACTCTTCAGCAACTGGCGCTCGCCCATATATCTCTCCATGAACTTGCTTCTTAACTCTGCCCAAGTTCTGATTGATCCTGCAGGGAGGCCGAAGAACCAGGACGAAGCCGAACCCGAAAGAGTAGATGGAAATAGCAAAGCCAAATGATTGGGATCGTTTGACTTACCCAGAAGAGAGGCCTCGTGCTTGTTGACATGCACGGTGGGATCTCCTCCACCGCTATACTCAGGTATGGCCCGAGCAACCACATCCTTCGGGATTTTGATAGCAACGAGCCCGTCAGTAAAAGGATGAGAGGACTGCTCTTTGAAGGGAGCTACGACTGTCAACTGTCTTTCCTGGAGCCTTTTGTTGAGGAGGTCATCCATCTGATCCACAGTGCAGTACATGGGAGAGGTTCCGGGTGGAGGAGGACCGGAAGGATTGGATGTACAAGCGGCTGCTGGCTCCTTGGTGTGTGCCGGAGGTAGGGACTGCTGACCTGACGTCATCTCCTGATCCTCCTGAGGCGCAGCGGGACCAGGATTTGCCGCTTCCAAAGGTGAGGGCCCTGTGGCAGCAGGGCGGTGGTTTTCCTTAGGAGCAGAGGGATTGTTTTCTTGAGGAGCAGGGGCTTGGCGGCGCGCCTATCCTAGGATGGCTTCCAGCAGGGAGACCATCTCGGGGGTTAAATTAATATCCTGCCCCGCAATGTGGACTGTCTGCGGTGCCGGGGCTCCGTTTTGATCAGCAGCGGGGGTCGGTCTGGAATCACCGACATGCTCTCGAGCTGTCCGCAGAGGAACAACATTAACTCCTGCCCGGCTGGTAGGTTCCTGTTGAAGCGGTGAAGCGGCGGCGGAATCAGAGCTATCTGAGGATCGCTCCCTGGACTGGTTCCGACGGTTGCTTTAGGATCGAGTTCTCATGGCTGAATTGCTCGTTTCCCACAGACGGCGCCAAATGTTGGATCGTGAAATCCTGGATGCTGATCTGGCAGTGAATTGAATGCCAGACAAGGTTGGGATGACGCTTCAGCTCCAACTCCGGTGAACCTGCAAGTAGGGGAGCGCAACAGAGGGGGTGTCTCTGGGTCCCTCTCCGATGCTTAAATGAGTATATGTGTGTATAAAACTCAAAACGTAAAGAACGTATGTAAAGCAAGGGTATTTATAGGGTAAGAGAGATAGAACCGTATAAAGGCAACTGAATATCTTAGTGTATATTGTGTTGCTGAAGATTCGGATCGTGGGATATGGCAGTTACCAAATCTAATCTTTAGTGAATATGTGACCGAGATACGCGGGATATCATGGCCACCTCCTTATGAACGGTTTTGTGGGACCAGAGGAGAGAGGCAAGGCTCTCTTCGGGGAGAGCACTCTCATGGCGAGCAGTGAGATGTCGCGGCCTTAATGAAGAATGGCGAGCACCCAAGGCGTTCTCAGAGTCCTTGGGTTCGGTTCTGGGTCATTCTATGGAGGCCGGTCCGGTTCGAATGTTACGGGTTTACCCCCTCTATAGTTATTGGGCCTTCGAGACCTTTTCCTTAATGGGCTGTCACTATCGATACCCAACAAAGTACATTACCAATGAAGAAAGGTTACAAAATTGATCGTAGAGAGACTACAAATCTCAAGAGAAGGTACATTGCCAATGAAGAAGGACTACAAATCTCAAGAGAATGTATTTTGACAAGTACATTTTGGAATTTTTTTCCAAAATTGATTTGACATGCTTCATTATACGTATTCCTGAAAAATTGTAAGTACTCCTAAAAATTTGTAATGTCCAATGGTCATAGGTTGTAGATAGTCAGTATCTGAGCAATGCTAACTTTATTTTGTGGATGATCGTAGACTATGTTCTTGGAATGTCAGTGTTATGTGTTTTGAGAATAAAACTAGGTGTTTTGGATATGGTTCTTTGTAGTAGCAGGGCTTATGTATGCTCTGTTTTGGTATATGTTGTCTCCATGAGAGAATGGACAATAAGAACGAATCGATGTGAATTAACTGTATCAACATATTATCTTTGACGGGCTCTACGGATTTTTCCATCAAACACAAATAGATGCAATATATAATGAAATACTGACCACGATACGCTGACACTAATGCATACAATTTTACATCAGAGGAACGTCGAAACAAATCACCTTTTTTATCATCCAACAAATGTTGACGGTAATTACGCGTAAACCGCGTTAGCATATTGACGATGCTAATGGGCAAACCAACTATTCATTCCAGCATTGGCAAACCTTTAGTGTCGACATATTTTTGTCGTTGATACATTTAGCCACGGGGCCTATTTACACGACTCTTAGCATCGACGCAGGGTATTAGCAGCGCCAACAGTGTTTCGGGCAACGATTATTTACTGTCGCTGTAGATCAACTTTCTTATAGTGCGTATAGGATACTGTTACTGCTCGTCGTAGAGATGATAAGTACTGGCGAGCGGGTAAATGTTGGGTTGTAGATCCAATGACCCTGTATTGGGTAGATTTAGCTGGGCTTGAATGAGCTGCAGCGTATCAAAGTCGATGCAGGGTTACTGCATGCTCTAATTGAGAGGTGACAACCAGAGACACACACATTTCACCTCCGCTAGGGTGAAATGACTATTACCCTGAGGGACGTACAAATCTGTTGGGTCTACGGATCAACGATCCCTCCATATTCGATCAGTACCATTTGGGTCAAGAAGAAATGATTGATCTGCCAACTCTATGCCCACGACTACTGCGAGCAGTCCCTTCGCGTGAGGAGGAGGAGATTACGAAGAATGTTGTTTCTTTATCATGGTTGAAGATGATGTTTTAGGGGAAAAAAAAGAGATTGATCCAATTGGATCCCTGCAACAGAAGAAGAAGCTATCATGAGAGCTGAGGTTAAAAAAATTCCAGAGAGAGTACAAATATCAAATACGTCGCGTTATAACCAACTATATGTGATCTAACTAATCATTTCTTGCTCATGAATATTGACGTTGCACTCTTTAAGTAAGTTCGATCGTAAATTATATAATTTGTAATACGTCAAAAAAGAATAACGTAATTTGAAGGTATAAATTTTTTGAAGTATCTAAAAAATCATATTTTTACAAATAAATTCTTTAAATTTATTTATTTGACCTTTAAGTATTTAAGATTATTTCATCTTTTAACCTGTTAGTTTTAAACCTAACATAAAAAAATCGTCAAAATCTTATTTCAAACACATCCTATAAGTAGAATACTAGAAAACAAATCAATATGAATTCTGAATTTCCTAAAATATAATAATCCACCCCTATTATTATTAACTGTCATTAGAAGAACATTCCATCCTAAACCCACACTACTGTAGTCCTCTTTGTTAACTATTCATTACCACGGTTGTTGAGTATTTGAGTCTTAAAAAATTAATTTGGAAGTTATTCACAACTCAATTACTATTGAGTCGTTAGATTATTTAATTTACGGCTCAAACGAGTGTGGCGTGAGATTTTTCTCACTTTTCACGGCTCAATTTCAAGTGTCGTGAATAATGTACTTATTTTTTCTATATTTTTTGTGGCTCATTGCATTTTGGGCCGCAAATTTTGTTAAAACAATTCTATCTTTTGCGACTCATTTTCTTTACCGCCGTCGCTATTATTTAATTTCGAATATTTTTAAAGACTCGTTTTACCTTTGAGCCACTATTATTTTTAACTTTGATTTAATTTAACTAAAAATAAAATATTTTTCGCGACTCATACTACGTTCTGCAGTAAAAAGTCTACAATTTATAAATTAAAAAGACTTTTCACGACTCATTGTTTTTTCACTCGTGATGCACTTAGAAGATATTGAAGGCAGTACTCATTTAGTCATTCTGCAGAAGAGAAGAAACTCAGCATCAACAACGTTGCTCTCGCCGAACCGCCGCGCTCCAGTTTCAGCGAGTGTTTTTTTCTCCAATTCCTTCAACGAATTGACCTTATCAGTCTTATATATGTTTCTCCTTGTTCGATTTATCAGAGAAAACGTTTGAAATCATCAATTGCGCAAACCCTAATTTCTCTCCATCAAGTCGTATCTTCGATTTATATGTTATGTTGCATGGGTCATTTGTGGTTGCCTCGAGATGCTTCTGACATACTCGACATTATCTAAATCTATCTACAGTTATTTTACGGTAGTTGAGGAGAGAAACATACACTAGCATGTAAAATGAAATGGTTTAGGAACTTTAAATCAGAGTTATAATATACTCGGTGTTGTAACATAATTTTATTCGCGGTGTTGGAATCAGAGTATCTAAACATACACAGAATGTAAAGTGTATCTAAACATACACTTTAAATAAGAGTTTCTACTGTTCATTGTATTTTTCGCGTTGTATGTTCTGAATACTGATTTGATAACATGTATTTTTAACTATATTGACATGTTTTTGTTAAGAATTTTGTTATTCAGCATGGATAGAAGTTGGATAAAAAAACAAAAAATAGCAAAGAGTACCAATCCGATGTCAAAAAGTTCATTGAATTTGCTAATAGAAATGATTTGGTTAATGGAAAAATGATATGTCCTTGCCGTAAATGAAAAACTAGAAAATATCATGTGGCAGAAGAAGTAGAAAGTCACTTGATTTGGAATGGTTTCTGGTTGGCTATACAATATGCTTTTTTTTTTTCATGATGAATTTTGTCTACAAACTCATCTCAGGATCAAGAAATGAATAGTCTTATAAGGAACAGTGAAATTAACACTCATATAAAATGAATAGTCCTTTATAAACCAAATTTCATGGTGTTTTTAGTGTTTTGGTTGCTTAAGTCTTGTCTGCAAATTTGTGTTTAGTTTAATAGGTTAATTTGCTTAAATATTGTGCATTTTATCAGAAGAGATGAATAACATAATTTAAGTTAGTTTGATGTTTAAGTGTTGCATCTTATACTTTAATTTTTGGATGTTTTTATAGGATGGTTAGACAACTCATCAATCTGCATGTTTTGGTAGTGAACAATCTACTGAACGTGGAAGTCAAAATAACGATCAATCAAATGAATTGCCTTAGTTGATGATGTTAGAGATTGTTTCTTCGGTGTTTTAGGAATGAACAACTATGACATATTATATTTTTAAATTAATGAAGCACACCTTTCATTTGAGCCACTAATTTCCACGGTTGTTCAGATTTTGAGCCGTGATAAATCCCGCGACACTTCCCATTGTGTCTCCATTTGTGTTGAGCCGTGAAAATTTAATGGATCAATTAATGAGGCTTGGAAAATAATTTTTACAGACGTTATCGTGACTCCCCCGGTAGTGCCATCATTTTGTTGTATATAATGTGTTTCAATGACAATTTCTACTTGTCACCCTCACCCAAAGCAACAAAATGGCTACTACCTAGAGTTCGATAGCTTGATAGAGAAAATTCTTCACTCCCTAACTACAAATTCTTTAATTTTCGTTATAATTTTGCTCCCACAGAAGAGACGTTGAGAAAATGATAAATAAAAGTATAGGACAGGGTAGGGAAAGACAATATGTATTTAATGTGGAATAGGAGCATGCATGACAACATTTATTTAATGTGGTTGAGGTTGTTGCCTATGAATGACTGTCATGTTGGCTATATGAATATTATTAGACTATATGATGGAGATACACAGTACTACTGCCTCCTAATCAAGACGAAGTCATAAAATTACTTGATTTTAATTGAATGATTACTTATCTTTTGTTTATATGACTAATTGATTATAATTTAGAAAGAATAGTCACATATGTTTGGTCATGTGATTATTTGGTTATATTTACCGTTTAATGTTTATTTTCACCGTTAAATGACTATTCTAATAGTCACTATTCTAATAGTCGAAATGCGTAAATTGCACATACATTAATTAACCCTAATTTCATCCACACTTTATTCTTCTCCTTGGATGTTCTTCTCCCACGACCAAATGTTCTTTGTCCTTCAACCGAATGTTTCATCAACTTCAGTAGAAAATCATTTTCAATCATCATTATCAGTCAGCAGAATGTCCTATTTCTTTTTCACAAAATATAAGACTAAGAATTAGGGATGTCGATAGTGAGGGTATGACAAATACCACAACCATAACCATTATGAGTATAATTTTTAATACCATAACCGTTAAAACAATCGTGGTTATTAACCATGGTTTTACCCGTATACCCATATTCATTCCACACATGTAATATAATAAAAGATCAAAATTTTTATTTTAAAAAATACATCAATCTATATTACCATCGTTGGACTTTGGCGTCTTCAATCTTCAACAATTTTAAATTTCAAATTTTCAATTATATAATTTATATTTAGTATATCATATAAATTAGTTTATTAATAATAAATAATTATTATATTTATATAATAACCATGGTTATAACTCAAATACCATAACCATAACCATTATGGGTAGAAAATTAATCACCATAACCGCACCACACTATAATGGTACAGTTAACCATATTAAACAGTAACAGTTATAACCATGGTTATGAGTTTTTCATCGCACCATTGCCGGCCCTACTAAGAATTTGATTTATGGGTTTCAATCGAACCTAGAAAAACGATTATGGGTTCAATTGGAATCCGAAAATCATGTTTCTGGGTTCTATTTGAACCTAGAATCGATTTTTGGGGCTCAAACAAAAATAAAGCAAGCATCAGACCAAATTATTTCAAGATTTAAATGAACAGACGAAGAGCAAGCATAAATGAAGAATAAGGAAGATAGAATGCCATATATGTCATTTAAAAATTCACAAATATGTTAAAAATGTTGACTAATGGAGAAAAAAAACAACGTTTGCTTAAAATAGTTATATGGTGATACATAAATGACTGTTTAGTCACGTGGAAAATAATTAATAATTAAATAATCATATTGAGCAAACAATTGTGATCATTGAGTTAATTAACCCAAATTACTTTAGTGGAGTAAGAATTAAAGTAAAAATAAATAAAATAATATAAATATAAGAATTTAAATGGTTACCTTACATGCTCATTGTCAATCCTAAGGAGCACTTCAGTTTAAGGGAAACCATGTTTTCCTTTTGTTTTTGTAAATAGAGAATCTATTGATGGACTTGATTTGAACAAAAAGAATTTAGGGTTGTATTTTTGGATATATAGAAAACAAACTAAACAATCCATTTTTTTAGTCTAAACATAAAACTAATATATATCATATCATATCATATAATATATATTTCATATGATTAGAATAATTAAGGTTTTATGAAATTTAAGTATAATAATATCTTAAATGGATAGAGAAATACAGCAAAATTAAATATTAAAGTAATTATGTACTAAACAGAGTGAGTTTCAACATTTGGTATAAGTTACAATAGTTGTTATTGGAGACAGATTGTTTTGCAAGTCACTAACATGAGAGTATCTATCTATCTATACATACATACATACATACATACATACATATGCATATTCATACATATATATATATATATACACACATTAATTTGGTTAAGATACATAATATGTTGACAAGTAAGCAAATTGAGTTTTTTTATTCAATTTGATTGGTCCAACACTACCATATGTTACAAATACTTGTGTGACATCACATTTTTGCTTAGGTGAACAAGTTCAAAATGCTCCAAAACTCATCATTCAATCTTGAAAAATGTTTTGTTTTGTCTTAATTTATCACTAATTTCTCTTCCAAAAAAAAATTGGTAACATGTTTTTTTTTCTCACACAGTTAGTGTCGGACGTCGGATTCGACTTTCACCGATCCGTTTTGGAAAATATTTTTCCTTTTTTTTTCGCTCGAAAATGTCGGGTCTTGGCGAGTGACGGGTCCAGTCGAGCGGGGTCATCAACCAGACCGAAAAATGTGAAAGAGTCGCCACCGATTCATTAAAGGCTAATCAGAATCCTAAAATTGCATAGGGTACATGGTGTTAACATCATAGGGCTTGGAAATGTCTACGTCCAGAGAACCGAGTTCGGGGTTTTGAATACGTCTTAAAGGCTCGCGAGCCCATAATCCGCCATTTCGGTACTTTAGTTTGCTTTTGAATTTATATCTTTTTTTAACTTGCCCGATTTACCCAAATTGTCCAATTTGATCATGTTTGGCTAAAGAGATGACATGCATTTTTTTTAATTAACAATATACAAGCATTTTTTTTTAGTTAATTTAAAATAAATAAACAAGAGAGAATAAACTTAATTGTGCTAAAAAAAAGTGATTTAACTTTGGGGTCATTTTAAGTCGTGTCAAACGTATACAAATGATTTTGAAAATACGAAGCATATTTGACTAATTTGTGACACCTTGAGAAGTAATGGGATGTCAAGAAAAGTTTAGGGACCAAGATGCAATTATTTAAAATTTCGAGATGATTTGGAAAAAACTTTTGAAAATTGCACAAATGACCCAAAACTGAAACCGAAAATCCAAGGACCGAGTTGTAACCTTCAACAAAGTTTGGGAATGAGCTAATTCATTTTCGAAAATATTATTTTTTTTACTAAAACAACCCCATAACTTTCACAAATGTCTAAAATGACCCCAAAGTTATACCAAACTTAAAACCAAGTACGATTCTTATATGAAATACAACTATTAACACATAATATCGATGAAACAAACTTCATTCACATTAAGAAATACAAATATCGAGCACGAGAGGTGATATACCAAAGTTATTCGAAGTTTAGATACCTCACGAGGAACCGAGACTGATATTCGCCGATTTTTCTTCACTCAATTTCTATCTATTTTTTTTCACTCAAATCCTGACTTTGAATTTATTTATTTTTTTCTCTCTTTTCTTCCCTTCTCTTTTCCTTTCTTTCCTTTGTTTTTCTTTCCATTTCTTTGAACAAGCTTACGGCAAGCTTGTTCCAAACTATCCTTTGGTTTCTTCTTCTCCTTTCAACCGTAGCTATCCCTTGCTTTTGTAGAGTTTTCTTCACCAAATAGATGATAAACATGGACAATACATGGTGGATGGCAAAGGTGATAGTAATTGGGCAAAGGTGATTGTCAATTGGGAGGTGATTGGCAATTGGGAGGAGTTTTGATGATAATTGGAGAGAATTTGGCTAAGGATGAGCAAAGGTGATCAAGTGGTCAAATGGTGATGGCAATTAGGAGAGTTTTGGTGCCAATTGGGAGAAATTGGGAGTGATTGCCATGGTGGAAATTTGGACGAAAATGAATGGCATAGTGGGTGTTTGACCAAAAATGGGTGCCATGGGTTTAGGGGTTTATGGTTTGGGGTTTAGGGGTTTATGGTTTGGGGTTTAAGGTGTAGGGTTTGGGGTTTAAGGTTTGTGGTTAAGGTTTGAGGTTTAGGGTTTCGGGTTTAAGGTTTCGGGTTTGGGATTTTAGGGTTTGGGGTTTAAGATTTAGGGTTTAGAGTTTGGGATTTAAGGTTTAGGGTTTGAGATTTTACGGTTTGGGGTTTATGGTTTTATGATTTGGGGTTTAAGGTTTAGGGTTTGGGGTTTAAGGTTTAGGGTTTGGGATTTTAGGGTTTAAGGTTTAGAGTTTAGAGTTTGGGATTTAAGGTTTAGGGTTTGGAATTTTAGGGTTTGGGGTTTTAGGGTTTTAGGGTTCAGAATTTATTTTATTTTTGCTTTGTTCATCGGCTCGATTTTTCTCGGCCCAGTTCCTCGCGTACGGTATTTTAATTATAGTATTTATTCATTTTAATTTTTTCCATTATTAGAATATATTTCTCAAAAGAATTTTTGAAGTAATCAAAAAATTCACTTTTTAGCCGCACAAAAATATATAATAAAAAAAATAAGAATTGATCAATAATATATCATTACGGGAGAATGACCATTTATCGGTTGAAAAATAGTTTTTTTACGGCTGAAAAATTCATCCGTTAAATTCTCACGGCTCAACTGAAGTTGAGCCGTGACATGAAGCGTCGGGGCAATTATCACGACTCAATATATAATGAGCCGTGATAATTCTTGGCTCAAATCAAATGTGCCACCAAAATAATTATGGCGACACTTTTAGTTGAGCCACAAAATGTTTTTTATTTTATATTTTTGGCGGCTCTTTAAAACGAGCCGAGAAAAATATATATATTAAAAAAAATATAAATCTTAGACAAATGCACCGTTCAACTTCTTCATCTTGACGAGGTCTGCCCCGTTGGAGGTCTGCCCCGTTGTGGAGAGGGACGACGAACAGAACACAAAGCCCCGCTGTGGAGCCTCCCCGTCGTCTAGCTCCTGCAGCTCCGGTTCTTAGTGACGACTCCTGCAGCGATTTCTTCCACGGTTGGATTCGTCGGATGTTGATGAACTTCTTGTGATCCTCTAACTACGGGAGCTTCTGTGTCTGAATAGGTACCGTAGGTCCAGTTGGAAATACACTCGAGCTTCTGTGTCTGAATAGGTACCGTAGGTCCAGTTTGTTTCTTCTCCCTCCCGAGGAGATGGTTGACATTGCTTATCGTCCCACTGCTCGTGAAAGGTCCACCAATGGCAGAGAACATTCCCGATTTCTGGGAAAACTCTATTTCTGAACCTCTATCCCAGATGGACTGCACTGAGAATGAACCCACGACTCTGGAGAATTGAAGCCTCAGATGAAGAGTCTTCGTGTTTCTTCTTTACGTGAAGTTGAGCTCCTATCACGATCTACGTCTCTTTTCTTGAAGACATAGACCTTCTTATTGAAGACGCTGCCACTACTGAGTACCTTATTTCGATAGAGAGTGTGGAGCTCATGGAAGGGGCGCAAAGTTGAAAATTTTGAAGGTCAGTGAAAGGCGCGAAGTTGAAAATTTTGAAATTTTTGATTGTGAACCGTGGGAAGATGTCATTTATCACGGCTCAAACCAAAATGAGTTGTCATAAATTTATTTTTTTAAAATTAAATTATATATAAACAAATAATGGTCGGCAAAAATAATGAGCCGCAAAAATTATAGCAAAAATAATTAAATATTAACGGCACTTGATATTGAGCCGTGAAAAATAAGAGAAAATTCACGGCTTAGTGGTTTGAGCCGTAAAAAAAATAAATTAATGGTTCAATGTTAATTGAGATGTTATATTCTATTTAAATTGATTTGTAACAGCTCAATATACTTTGAGCCGTTACGTTTAGCCGGTAAATGAGTCTTCTCTCATAGTGTATATATATTATACATATATGATTGCAACTTTATTATGTATCATTATATAATAACAATAGTAAATATTTAGTATTATTATTGTTTTACTATACATGTGTAATTAATTTTAACATTAATATATAAGTAGTTTCATTATTTAGTCTTCATTATGATATTTTTCTATTAAATTAATTGTTCATCAATACTTCGGTAATTATTTGTTTTTATCTAAATACCTAATTTATATCGAGCTATTAATTTTATAATGATTTATTTTTCATTTTATATATTCAGTATCAACTTTTAATTATTTGTTTCATTAAATATATTTCATGTCATGCTTATTTTATGAAATAACAAATAGTAATGTGGTATAATATTAACGCATATTAAATTGAGATTATAATAATTATCATAGTGACATTACTTTAAATTAATAATAGTTTGATATTGTTTTTTTTTATATAACTAATTCATTTTTAATCTATATCTATCAATTTAGCTAGAATTACAATTATGATAAATAAGTGTTTTGTGCATTTTTTTTCTTCTATTTATTTCACAAGTATATTTATAATTTTAACTTACTCTAAACAATTTAAACTCTACAATAGTACAAACAAATGCTTTTTTTTTTGTAATCTATATTTATTTAAAGACTATATTAAATACATGTTATAATATACATTATGAAAATTAAACTAAATTTATTACTTACTACGCAAGATGCGGATCAAATATCTAGTTTAAATAATCCGAGAAAGGATAAATACAATACGTAATTGGTCTTTACAAACTCAACTTTCTTATTTTAATGGAAAAACTTTAGAGCATTGGATTTTACTATGTTCAAGAAGGTAGTGATGCAAAAACAACAAAAGACGTATGAGAATCTCGCAAAGACATAAAAGAGTCGAGAGAGTTTTGAAGGTTCGCTTGCAAGTGTTGCGAAGACATTAACGGGGCGTTTTTTTAACTGAATTCGGAATAAGGAATACGAAATAGGGAATAAGGAATAGGAATTGGAAATAAGGAATAGAAGTTAAGAATATGAAATTGTTTCTTTGGTGGAATGGAATAAGGAATTCTGTTGTTTCTTTGGTGGAATTAACTATGGAAAAGGAATGAAATGTGGTAAAATGACATATTTGCCCCTTCTTGTATATGTATAGTATATAATAAAAATAATTTGTATTAATTAATTTTAAAAATTAAGAATAATAAAACAATGAAATAAATAATAAAAATTAAACGATTTTTTATTTATTTATTTAAAAGACCAATCTCAACATTTTTTTAATATTTTTTCTTAATAATGTAAATTATAATGCAAAATAATATTTCTTTTCACAATCAATTGATTGCATAACATGATTAGAAATAACGGTAAATACAATATCCGCTATATAACATTTCATGAACACACGATAATAGTCGGTCCGACAAAGTGGTAGTCATTTGCTTGAAACCTAGTTAAACACGAACAAAGCTGGAAAATGCATCCTTCAGGGAGTGGTCATTAGTTCCATAAGAAAGTCCTAAGAAATGAAGTTCTAATCAATATACAACTTGGAAACTTAAAATTGCTACCAACTAAGGGAATATGCATAGAGAAACTCAAATCAACCTCCAATGAAAAGCTTCGAAGATTCGCTTGACATGCATCTAACTGCATTCAGCAAAGCTCCTCCTTGCTAAGAAAAACTCTGCCTCAAAATGTTTGTGAACTTGTTGCAGAGTGCCATGTCAATAGTTTGATATGCTGGAAAAACGGAAAACAAAAATACAATCGAGGAAACCCAGATAATACAACACCCAAACAGAAAAACTGCCATTGACAAAGCAGATTCTACTACAATCAAACGTCAATTATGAATGAAAAAGCATAATCTTCCATGTATGAAGAAGTGAAGAAGGCTATAACAGAACAAAACAGTGCAGAAATATCTGTAGTCGAGAGGACGAAACAATTGCAAGAAGAGTACATGAATTTATGCCAATGATGCTGGTAATTATACAGAACATAAATTGAACTGATTATTGTCAATGAAGCATGAATTTGATCGCACTATTATCGTCATGATCTGGTAATTTTAATTCAACCCCACCTTACCACTGAATTCATCAACAGCTACACTGAATCCATGAACAATACAACATGAATTCATGAACAAGCATGAACAAAGAGCATGAATTCAACATCAATGAATTCAGCTGAATACAAACATGAACAAAGAGCAATACAACGTCATGAACAATACAGCTGAATACAGTTGAACAGAGAGCATGCTGTAGTATGGAGTTGCATTGGTAATTAACCCTATTTACTTACCCAGGTTGCTTAGTTGTGTTATGGCTGCCTGCCCAATGGAATTTTCCAGCTTTAAAAGGCGAAGGACTCCAGCAACGATCTGACCCATTAAATCAACTTCGGATTTGCAGAGGAACGGAAGATGTTGCTTGTGACAAAACGAAACGAAGCAAAACGAATCGAAATTGAAACGAAGAAAAACGAAATCGAAGCAAATAAACCAGAAACAAAGCCCTAAAACAACAACAATCAACGCAATACACCAGAATCTAGTATGGACAGCAAGAAACACTCCACCATGGAGTAATTCCAACATTTCTAATAACCGATTTTCACTGATAGCTAAACGAGGAACAATCTACTCGAAATTGGAGCAATCCACCATGAAATTTGAAGTTCGGAGTTGTTACCTGAACACTAGGAGAATCGGCGTTCAAGACGCGGATTTTGTCACCAACGTCGTCGAGAAGGAGAGGAGAAAGATATGAGTTCCGTCGTCGAGAAGAAGAAGGAAAGGATAAGGAGCTGGGTTCGGTTGAGAAGGAGAAGAGAAACAAAGTGAGGGTAGTTCTGCCCTTATTAAAAGTGAACAATGGCAAAACGGTCATTTGGGTACCTATTCCGGATTCCTGGCCCGCAAGGCTTAGGAAATCCGACATTTTTCCACGGAATGTCTAACACTAGAGGGCTCGGATTCCGTAAGCCGAATTTTTCCAATTCCGCGAAAATAACAACTTCTTACGAAATCCGTAAGCCGAATTCCTTAGACATTCTGTGAAAAGAACATGCCATACGTTGTTTTTTTTTTTTTTTAAATGTAGAACTAGGAGTTCTCACGGACATTAACTTTTGTCAACTATATATTTACCCCCAAAAAAATATTTTGTCAACTACATGAAAAGCAATGGTGAAACAATAACACATTTTAAAAAAAAAAAAGTTCTTTACTCACTTACCTTATACTTGAATATATCCAGATGGCAATTTATGAATTCTGAGATTTATTTACTATGACACTGAATAAATTTATGATTTTTCTTGCACAAGTAGTGGAAAACCGTTAAGGAATCTATGAAAAAATAGTTGATAACATGAGAAGATAAGAACAAAAAAAATAGCATTCTAATTACTTTAATTCGAAGGAAGAAATTTCAAGACACAATGTCTCAAAGATCATAAGTCCGATAAAGAATAGATATGTCTTAAATGAAATGTTTTCGTTGCAATAAGTTTAATCATATCAAATCATAAGTGTAAGCATAGTTATCAGAATCGGACCGAACAGCCAGTCAGATCGGATTTGACCGTGACCGGCTAGATGAATGATCTAGTTTGCATAAAAAATCGAAATGCATAATGAACTCGGTCCAGCCTGTGTAAACAGGTCAGCTTCCTTACGTGCTCATTCTGAGACTTTTCAGTTTCTCAGTTCACTACCCCTTTGTCTCTTCCTCTATAATCCAATCATCAGCTTTGCCTAGCACGCTCGCCTCGTCTGTCTCGCCTCTGCCTCGTTAACTCGCATGCGCCTCGCGTATGGAGAATTTAATTTTGCCGCTTTCACTGAGTGACGTGAAATTATGAAAGATATAGAAGATGAAACAATCTGTTCTTAGCTAGTCCGTGAAGATACATTTTAGATTTTTTTTAGCTTGGAATGATCTTATTGATAGGTAGGATAGAATAAGGGTTACTCACAAAGTTGTTATGGCTTAATCTTGCAGAATGAGAGAAGTTGGTTTTGTTATGCCTACAGATGTCCAGAGGCAAACATTGCCTGCCCTTTTCTCCTAACGGGATTGCATACTTCATGCTCAGGTTAATCTCCTCCGCAACTGATTAGTACCTCTCTTCAAGCTCTGGTGCAGTGTTCTAACTTAAGGTAAAAGTGTTGTTGAAATTCACTCAAGTGTGTAGCATGTTTTGCACATGCATCGTCCAGACGCCCACATGCACCACCGTCCAGACGCTCACATTTTGCACATGCACCACCGTTCAGACGCTCACATTTTGATGGACAGAGCATTATAAATAACATTCTCGGTTGGTCCCTAAATACTACTCTTCAATCTAATTTCGAATACACCATCTACTATGGAAAGTAAGATTTTAGAAGCGTCAAACGATTCACGAAACTCGGTTTTGCAATGGCTGGATGTAAGTTCACGAATTCGATTCTAGCTTTTGTTGTTTGATTTGAATGTGTTTATTCAGTTTCTAAGCACGTTTAAATCGATCTTAGATACATTAATTTAACATTTGGTATCAGAGCTTCGTTGCTTTTTGTCTCTGGCTTGCTCTGTTTCTCTCTGTGCATATGCTCTGTTTCTCTCGGCTGGAGGTTGAATATGAACAATGTCGATGAACATTTTAAAATTATTATTTAGACATTATGAACAGTGCTTATGAACAGTTACTATGAACATTGATTCAAAATAATTTATCGTTTTCCTTCAGTGAGTTTCTGAAATGAGTTATGCTGAATTTAGTTGCTGCGTTGTCTGCATCTTTATGTATAATTTTGGTAAATTGTTATACATGGTTCTATAATCTATATTTGTTGCATCAATTATTATGTTTAATTTTAGTTAAATAATTTAAGCATAATGAAATTAATTCTACACGACTCTATCAATTTAATTATATAGTGCTTTGTACTTTTATTATTTAATTTTCTTGTATAATTCATCGTTATTTCATTTATACATGCAATTTGTTGGATATCGATAGTGACAGCCCAGTAGGAAAAAAGGCCTCGAAGGCCCAATAACTATAGAGGGGGTAAACCCATAACATTCGAACCGGACCGGCCTCCATAGAATGGCCCAGAACCGAGCCCAAAGCCTCTGAGGACACCATGAGTGCTCGCCATTCTTTACCAGGCCGTGACCTCTCACTGCTCGCCATGAGAGTGCTCGCCCCGAAGAGAGCCCTGCCTCTCTCCTTTGGTCCCACTAAACCGTTAATAACAGAGTGGCCAAGATATCCCGCGTATCTCAGTCACATATTCACTAAAGATTAGATTTGGTAACTGCAATATCTCGCAGTAACTGCCATATCCCACGATCCGAATCTTCAGCAACTCAATATACACTAAGATATTCAGTTGCCTTTATATGGTTCTATCTCTCTTACCCTATAAATACCCTTGCTTTACATACGTTCTTTACGTTTTGAGTTTTATACACACATATACTCATTTAAGCATCGGAGAGGGACCCAGAGACACCCCCTCTGTTGCGCTCCCCTACTTGCAGGTTCACCGGAGTTGGAGTTGAAGCATCATCCCAACCTTGTCTGGCATTCAATTCACTGCCAGATCAGCATCCAGGATTTCACGATCCAACATTTGGCGCCGTCTGTGGGAACCGAGCAATTCAGCCATGAGAACTCGATCCCAAAGCAACCGTCGGAACCAGACCAGGGAGCGATCCTCATATAGCTCTGATTCCGCCGCCGCTTCACCGCTTCAACAGGAACCTGCCAGCCGAGCAGGAGTTAATGTTGTTCCTCTGTGGACAGCTCGAGAACATGTCGGTGATTCAAGACTGACCCCCGCTGCTGATCAAAACGGAGCCCCGGCACCGCAGACAGTCCACATTGCAGGGCAGGACATTAATTTAACCCCCGAGATGGTCTCCCTGCTGGAAGCCATCCTAGGACAGGCGCGCCGCCAAGCCCCTGCTCCTCAAGAAAACAATCCCTCTGCTCCCAAGGAAAACCACCGCCCTGCTGCCACAGGGCCCTCACCTTCGGAAGCGGCAAATCCTGGTCCCGTTGCGCCTCAGGAGGATCAGGAGATGACGCCAGGTCAGCAGTCCCTACCTCCGGCACACACCAAGGAACCAGCAGACGCATATACGGCCAATCCATCCGGTCCTCCTCCACCCAGAACCTCTCCCATGTACTGCACTGTGGATCAGATGGATGACCTCCTCAACAAAAGGCTCCAAGAAAGACAGTTGACAGTCATAGCTCCCTTCAAGGAGTAGTCCTCTCACCCTTTCACCGACGGGCTCGTCGCTATCAAAATCCCGAAGGATGTGGTTGCTCGGGCCATACATGAGTATAGCGGTGGAGGAGATCCCACTGTACATGTCAACAAACATGAGGCCTCCCTTCTGGGTAAGTCAAACGATCCCAATCATTTGGCTTTGCTATTTCCATCTACTCTTTCGGGTTCGGCTTCGTCCTGGTTCTTCGGCCTCCCTGCAGGATCAATCAGAACTTGGGCAAAGTTAAGAAGAAAGTTCCTGGAGAGATATATGGGCGAGCGCCAGTTGTTGAAAAGCGTGGTCGCCCTTGACTCAGTCAAACAGCAGCCGGGAGAGTCGCTGTCCAATTTCTACAGGCGTTTTCATCAGAACGTCACAGAATTAGATCGCCGAATCTCGGATGGGAAGATCATTCGAGCCTTCTACAGAGGTCTGGATGTGGCCAACAAGGCCTCAAGAAAGCTGCGAAACAGCTATCACGTGAAGGAGATTGAGACGTTGGAGGAGCTGGCATCCAGAGCAAAAGGTTTCATAGACCTTGAACGCGCAAACATCGAGGCTAACCTCCTGACGACCTCGCTAAGGGTAACCCATGAACCCCGACGCGATGGTAAGAAGGAGGTAAAGAAGGAGAAGAAGGGAAAGGAAAGCAAGCCCCGAGTCGAGTCTCTTCCAGCGCCTCGCCATCCAGAGGTCCCTGAGTACTTCACGCCTTTAAATAGGCAGATCTCAGCGGTACTAGTCGAGATGGAGAGGAGATCCTTGGCGAGACCACCGATGCCTCGTCGAGGTGGGCTGCCCATGGGCAAGGATGTCGAGAGCTACTGCAGATACCATAAGTGCAAGGGCCATAAGACAGACGATTTCAAGATTTTGAAGCGGGACATAGAGAGGCTGATTCAGGGGGAATGTTGAAAGAATTTATAGCAGGGCGAGACCGAAGTCGAACGCCCCCCAGGAGACATCGTTCGCCAGCCCCTGCGGATCAAGCTGAGCCTTCTGGAAGCAAGAGAAGAGTGAATCTGATTGCGGGAGGATTCGGTGCAGGCGGCGAGAGGTCAAGTGCCAGAGAGTTCTACGCCACTCAGATCTCTACGGCGGATCAGTTGGGGAAGCGGCCCCGACCGGAAGAGAACATTGTCATCTCATTCTCTGAAGATGATTTGGCACATGTCACCACACCCCACAACGATGCTATGGTCATTACAGCAGATATTGACGGCTGTGATGTTGCAAGGATTCTGGTCGACGGAGGCAGCTCCACAGACATCCTATTTCTGGACGCCTTTGAGAAGATGGGCAAGTCCAAGCGCGACCTGAAGAGGGTCGACTTTCCGCTGATCGGGTTTGCGGGAAGAACAACTTATCCACTGGGGGCTATAACCATGCCAGTAATTTTTGGCGAGGGGTGGAAGAGTATCAAGGTGTCGGTCACTTTCCTGGTGGTCGATTCACCTACATCCTACAACGCCATCATAGGGAGGACCACGATCAACCCAAATAAGATTGTGGCCTCCACTGTCCACCAGAAGATGAAGTTCCCTACTCCGAACGGGATTGGAGAAGTGCTAGGAGATCAGCCTTCCTCGCGGCAATGCTATGTGAACTGTTTACGCAGGAAGAACCAAAGGGAGGCGCTCGCCATCGAAACAGAGGCCGACCCCCGCGAGGACTTGGCTCGACCAGCACCCATGGAGGAATTGGAGGAGGTCGAGATCGATGGTCCAGACAAAAAGGTGCGCATTGGGACCACCTTGAAGGAGGATCAGAAGGAGGCCATGACCGCCCTCCTCAAGGAATTCAAAGAGCTCTTCGCCTGGCAGCCGAGCGACATGCCAGGAATCAGCACAGATATTATCTCCCATGAGCTCAGGATAGACCCCTCCATCAAGCCGATCGCCCAAAAGAGAAGATCATTCGGGACGGATAAGCGTTTGGCGATCAGGCAGGAAGTCGGCAGGTTGATTGAAGCTGACTTCGTCAGAGAAGTAAGATTCTAGAGCTGGGTCGCCAACCCAGTTTTGGTCAGGAAATCAAACGGCAAGTGGAGGATGTGCGTCGACTTCCGCGACTTGAACAAGGCTTGCCCCAAAGATTCATATCCCCTTCCGAGGATTGATCAGCTGGTCGATGCTACCTCGGGTCATGAGATGCTGAGCTTCATGGACGCCTACTCAGGCTACAACCAGATCAGAATGCATCCCGACGATGAGGCTCACACCGCTTTCTATGCTGATGGGGACATTCTGTGCTACAAGGTGATGCCCTTTGGCCTTATCAATGCTGGAGCAACGTATCAACGGATGGTGAACCGGCTATTCCAGGACATGCTGGGAAGGAACATGGAAGCCTACGTGGATGATATGCTCGTCAAAACCATCAAGGGCAATCCTCACACGGCGGACCTCCGCGAAGCTTTCGAATGCATGAGAAGACACAGTGTTCGCGTGAATCCTGCCAAATGCGCCTTCGGGGTCAAGTCCGGTAAATTTATGGGTTTTATGGTCAGTGAAAGAGGAATCGAAGCAAATCCAGAAAAGCTAAAGGCCATAGAGGAAATGAAGTCGCCAACCTACCACAAGGAAGTCCAGTGCCTGAACGGTCGACTAGCTGCTCTTAACCGCTTCCTCTCCAAAGCAAGCGACAGGTCCCTCCCGTTCTTCAAAACCTTGAGGGCCAACCGCAAGTTCGAGTGGACGCCAGACTGCGAGGAAGCATTCCAGTCCTTGAAGAGGCATATTTAAACACTCCCAGCTCTGGCAAAACCCGTTCCAGGCGAGCAGCTTTTCCTTTATCTAGGCATTAGCGATGTGGCAGCCAGTGCTGTCTTAATAAGGGAGGAAAATAATGTTCAGAGTCCAGTGTATTTCATTAGCAAAATGTTCAACTCCGCAGAAATAAAATATGTCCAGATTGAGAAGTATCTCTATGCCTTAGTTATTGCTGCTCGGAAGCTGAGACCTTACTTTCATGCGCACGACATCACGGTCCTCACCAATCAACCTCTCAAAAACTTCCTGATGAAGCCAGATTCTTCAGGAAGAATGGTCAAGTGGGCGATCGAGCTCAGCGAGTTCAAGATCAAATTTGCGCCAAAAACGGCCATCAAAGGTCAAGCACTAGCTGATTTCATACTGGAAAGCACGAGTAACGGTCAAACAGAAGCAGAGAACAGGCCAAGTCAGTCAGCAGACGACAATCAAATCTGGGAACTCTATACGGATGGGTCTTCATCAAAAGAAGGCTCGGGGGCAGGTTTAATTCTTATTCCTCCTGAGGGCGAGCCTCTGAAGTACGCGATCGCCTTGACATTTCCAGCGACCAATAATGAAGCAGAATATGAGGCTCTTATCACAGGACTCAGACTAGCAAAAGGAATGGGTATAACTGCGCTTAAGGTAAAAAGTGACTCAGAGCTTATTGCTAATCAGGTTAATGGCGCCTACGAGGCAAAGGGAGAAAAGATCTCGGCATTGCCAAAAAGCTGGTCGCGGAAATCCCAAATTTCGCGATTGAGTTTATTCCTCGCCAAGAAAACCAGATGGCAGATTCTTTGAGTAAACTAGCCTTCGGAGGGGCGACAGTCCAGGATGTACAATTTCTGGAGAAAGCTCTATGTTCAGTCCTGGAAAGCAGAGCAGAGGTCTTCAACATCCAAGGACAAGTCACATGGATGACCCCGTTCCAGAGTTATTTAAAAGAAGGAATCCTCCCGGAGGACGAAGGAGAATCCACGAGGATTAGAAGACTCGCAGCAAGCTATCTAATCATCGATGGAGAACTCTACAAAAGAGGCTACTCGACACCTTACTTGAGGTGTGTTGCTCATCCTGAAACGTAAAAGGTTCTTCGAGAAGCTCACGAAGGGGCAGCAGCATGCCATGAAGGTGCTCGATCACTAAGCAGGAAAATATTCAGATTGGGATATTACTAGCCGACCTTGGGAAAAGACGCAGCCGAGTTAACACAGAAGTGTGAAATTTGCCAGCAGTTTGCACCACGATCGGGTCGACCATCGACATTATTATCCCCAATGGCGGGTGCCTGGCCTTTCGCTCAATGGGGAATCGATATATTGGGTCCTTTTCTCATTAGCACTGGTCAGCGTACTCACATTATAGTGGCAATCGACTACTTCACTAAGTGGGTAGAGGCGAAAGCTCTAGCTTCAACAACAGAATTCCAAGTCATCAAGTTCCTGCAGTTCAACATATTCTCCAGGTTTGGCATTCCTAAGGTACTCATCAGTGATAATGGTCCGCAATTTGTTGGAAAGGAGCTGAAATGGCTCTGTGAAGAATATCATGTGGACCATCGTTTCAGCTCAGTACATCATCCTCAAACGAATGGGCAAGCTGAAGCAACCAATAAGGTTGTCTTAGCAAGACTCAAGAAAAGGGTTCGAGCATTCAAAGGAAACTGGGCAGATGAACTGGAAAACGTATTATGGGCAATCAGAACAACGCCTAAGGCGGAAACAGGAGAAATGTCTTTCAGTTTAGTGTACGGATCAGAAGCAGTAGCACCAGCTGAATTAGCAGTGCCTACCGACAGAGTCTTACACTTTAACGCAGAGGCAAATGAGATCGAGAGCAGAACTGACCTCGACTTAGCAGATGAAAAGAGATGGCTCTCGGAAAAGACACAGGCAAAGATGCGCTTGGCGACCGCTCGGTATTTCAATAGAAAAGTCAGCGCTCGCCAATTTTTCGTGGGGGAGATGGTTATGAGAATGAATGAATTCACAAGGCTGGACAGTAAAAACAAACTTTCAGCCAAACGGGAAGGACCGTACAAAGTAGTAGAGATCGCCGCACCAGGATCCTACTATTTGGAAACCACCGAAGGCGAGAGGTTACCCATCCATTTAATTCTGAGCATTTAAGAAGATTTTATGCATAGATTGTAATCGAACTGTTATGTCAATAAAAGAAAGTCATTCCTTCATAAAGCGTGTCCACTCGAAGCAAGCCGAAGCCAAAAGCCCTGACGCCAAAGTCAGGCCAAAAGCCCTAGCAACAAAGCTAGGCCAAAAAGCCCTATCGCCAAGGATAGGCCAAAAGCCCTGACGCCAAAGTCGGGCCAAAAAAGCCCTAGCAACAAAGCTAGGCCAAAAAGCCCTAACAACAAAGTTAGGCCAAAAAAGCCCTAGCAACAAAGGTAGGCCAAAAAAGCCCTAGCAACAAAGCTAGGCCAAAAAGCCCTGACGCCAAAGTCAGGCCAAAAGCCCTAGCAACAAAGCTAGGTCAAAAGCCCTAGTAACAAGGCTAGGCCAAAAGCCCTGACGCTAAAGTCAGGCCAAAAGACCTATCAATAAAGTTAGGCAAAACAAAAAAGACCTGACGCCAAAGTCAGGCCAAAAGACCTAGCAATAAAGTTAGGCAAAACAAAAAGCCCTGACGCCAAAGTCAGGCCAAAAGACCTAGCAAAACGTTAGGCAAAATAAAAGCCCTGACGCCAAAGTCAGGCCAAAGAAATTTTAGGCGATCACTATGGATGATAAAGCCTGAAAAATTACAAATTCCCTGTTATTATGCCAACACCTCAAAGGTTAAAACTTCAAAAAATGTAATATCTCTTTGAACTTAGAAGTTTATGCTTTTAAGTGTCAGAAGTATTATCCTTAGAAAGTTCGACTTATGCTTGATCTAAGGCTTTAAGGGTCGACGACATTACAAAGCAAGAAAAAGTGGAGAGTAATTATGATTAAGACATTGGATGAATAGTCAAACATGTTCAAAAAGGCTCATGAATATAAAAGACATTCAATACAAAAACCCAAGTCTTAAGAAAGTAATTACAAATCAAAACGAAAATTACAAAGACATCTATCTAAAAAAGATAAAAATAAATACGGTCGCCAAAGAGTTGGAGGCTTCAAGCTTTGGGATCCTCGGGGGCAAGGGTGCTCTGCTCGCCTCCGGGGGCAGGAGTATTGGGCTCGCCTCCAGGAGCAGCCTCTTCAGCAACAGCGGGCCGAGAAGGGCGACCCCGCAAGAAGCTCTTCAAGGATGCAACTTCCCCAAGGGGAAAGTTGGGGTCGACCGCCTGGACCTCCTCCACCAGGTCTTGAAGAAAATCGGCAAGCGCCGATTTCATCACCTTCAAGGCCTGGTCCTCAAAGTCTTCGGAGGCCTTGAACTCCTCAACCACGGCTTGGGGTGAAGGAACCGCCTTCAGCTGATCAGCCAGACGGTTCTTCTCCTCCTCCAGGGCGATCCCCCTGGCTTCAGCAGCATCCCTCTGGGCGTCAGCAGCGGCCCTTTGCGCCTCAGCGGCGACCCGAAGAGCGTCCGACTCGGCCAGCTGAGCGCGAACCTCCTTCAACTCAGCCTCTAGGCGAGCCCGGACTGCTTCTCCTTCATCAATGCACCGATGAAGGGCTTCAAAATCCTGAAGGGCAGCCGCCACATCGGCCTCCCTCCGCTTGATATCAGCAAGGAGGCGCTGCTCCTTGCTGAAATACTCTAACCGGGCATTGTCTACCAAGGCGATTTCCGCGTTAGCAGTCGTCTTGATAGCCTCCAGCTGCCCAGGGGAGAACCCCGTGCTCCGGTATTGCTCCAGCTAGACAAGCAGGTCTGAATGCTTGCCGGCGAGCTCGCCGAAGACACGGTCGATCATCACCTCTTCCCGAACGAGCTGACAACAAAAGAAAAATGAGAATTGTCAGGACACGAACAAAAGGGAACGACTATGGAAAGAGGAAAAAGAAACGAGGCCTTACGAGAGCGACTCGTTCGTAGTGAGACCGAAGGAACCCCTCGATCTGAGGAAGCTCCGTGGGGACGGACGAACGGTCCTTAGGAGGAATTATCCCATCAAGGAGCCGCATGCACAAGTCTGGGCTACACCGGAGGCTCTTCTGGGCAGGGCACCCCTTCTTCGAAAGGTCCCCACAAGGGAACCAAGCACCCCGAAAGTTCGCAGCCTTGAGCGGCTGGAACAAGCTCACCATGGAGCAATACTCCTCCCCAGGAACCCTTGAGGAGCTGGGGGCATCGGAACCCTTCTTATGGGTCCCAGACTCCTTCGGGGGGACCGCGGACGCCGTAGGAGGTGGGGGCGCCAAAGATAAAACCTTCCCCTGGCCAGCCGTATGCCCCTGGGGGGAAGGAGGGATGACCGCCGAAGCAGGAGTCTTCCCTTTGCCAGTGGAAGGACCCGCAGGAGGAGGAGGATGCTGTTCAACAGCCGGCTGCTCCTCACTCCTGACCTTCTTGGCAGGTGGAGGAGAAGGGTCTCGAACCACGTCAACCGTGGACTCTTCTGCGAAACAAAAAGAAGAAAGTCACGTCAAACAAACGCATGAAATTTAGAAACAAGGTGGAATATGGAAATAATGCAATGTGAAATAACATACCTCGCTGGCAAGGGCCAGCAGGGGCCGAAGGAAGGGCCTCCTCTGGTTTCCTCTTGGACGATCGCCTAGAGGGGGGAGGAGGAGAGCTCAGCAGCACCTGGTCGGGGGACAACCCCGCCGATTCCTGGTCATCAAAGAGACCTATCAGTTTTCGGCTCTTGCTTACGACCTTGCCTACAAGTGATAAGACAAGATAAGAGTTAGAGAATTACCCAATCATCAAATATTGGCGTGGCTTGATGAATGCCCGCCATCTCAAGGGCATTCTCAGTAGTCTCCGCCACTGAGCGGATGGACTTGAACTGGGATGACCGATGCAGCCGGTACAGGTCGTCGATGGCATTCCGATCACTCCCTGACAATTCTTCAAAGGAGGGAGGAAAATCCTTGTCTGGAGCAAACAATTTCCAGGGTACAACCCCCTTGTACAAGAAGTAAAACTTCTTGTAGTTGGAGTTAGTGGCCCGGAAATCATCGACCAGGCGGACATGGACGTTCCAAACCCATCCCTGAGGGCCTCCCCACTCTGAAAACTTCGGCCAGCGGGATTGGAAGTGGTGGAGGTGGTTTGCCCCTGCTGCCAGTCGGAAGAAACACCGGAACAAGGCCAGTGAATACACCCATTCCTGGCGTAAGCACAGGAACTTGAAATCGACCCACATCCTGAGGGCATTCGAAACAAGCTGCGTGGGGTGAATCCCGTAAAACTGACACAAGGTCTGTAAATCCTCACAGAGAGGAAAACGCAACCCAGCATCGATCTGGGCCGCATAAATGTAAACCTCTCCGTCGTGAGGAAAATGCAGACCTAAGCCAGGATACCTAGGAGCATCCTCCACGCTGAAGCCACCGAGCGCCACCACGGTCTTAAAATAAGCCGGCTTCAATTCATTAGGCTTGACGTCTACTCGAACAAATTCAAATATTGCAATGATAAACATAAAAAGCAAAGAACAGCAGGGGATATCACCAAAACAGAGCGTCGAAAGAACATGGATTTACCTTTCGGAGAAAAGATGGGCGTTTGAAGCACAGGCCCATCTACCACCACTGGGGTGGTCGCGGACCTCCCCACGTCAGGCTGTTTCCCCGCTGAGGAGGGCACATCTTCATCCCTAATGGTCAAGGGAACACTGACATTCTGAGGGGCGCTGGCTTTGTTAGCACCCTTGATGGCCATGTGTTTGACTCTCTGACTTCTGGGGGCCATGGAAATGGTCGAAAGGAGAACTGAAGAGGATTGAAAGAGAAAGGAGAGGGATTCGCAAAGAGGCTCTGGAAATTTGGAAGAGTGAATAAGTGTAAAGAACAAAACAGAGAAACTGACGTTTCTTAAGCCCAAAAAGGAGTAACCGCCACGGACGAATCGAAGCGACACAGAGAATAATTGCACCTTTTTGGAAAAACCCGAAGCAATGTCAGAATTCCAAGAGACACCTCGGGGAGACAAACGGTTGGCTGGTGCAGACAGCTGTCAGACTACCCTAGGTTTACGGAAAAGTAAATGTCAGGCGTGCCTCAAGTGGCCGTTCGATTTCTGGACAACTGTGTAGTTATTAAATGCTAACAAGTCCACTAAGGAGACAAGAGGGTCGCCAGCGCACTAATAAGCGCTATCAGAAGTACCTCGGGCAGGTAGTGATCGCCTAGCCAAGAAAGATAGACTTTCATAAACCTAGATTACCTCGAGTGATCGCTAAAGGGGAATAAAAGAAAGGATATTTTTTCAGCTTTGAGCGAAGAAAAAACTGCTCGCCAAACAGGCTCAAAATGCCTCAAAGGTCATGAACCAGTACAAGAAACGAAGAAAACTGAATCTAAGACGTCACTATCTAAAATCCTACCGGGAAATAAAGCTCGACTGAAGAGACTTCAATCAAGCTTCGGGGGCAAATGTTGGATATCGATAGTGACAGCCCAGTAGGGAAAAAGGCCTCGAAGGCCCAATAACTATAGAGGGGGTAAACCCATAACATTCGAACCGGACCGGCCTCCATAGAATGGCCCAGAACCGAGCCCAAAGCCTCTGAGGACACCATGAGTGCTCGCCATTCTTTACTAGGCTGTGACCTCTCACTGCTCGCCATGAGAGTGCTCGCCCCGAAGAGAGCCCTGCCTCTCTCCTCTGGTCCCACTAAACCGTTAATAACAGAGTGGCCAAGATATCCCGCGTATCTCGGTCACATATTCACTAAAGATTAGAATTGGTAACTGCAATATCTCGCAGTAACTGTCATATCCCACGATCCGAATCTTCAGCAACTCAATATACACTAAGATATTCAGTTTCCTTTATACGGTTCTATCTCTCTTACCCTATAAATACCCTTGTTTTACATACGTTCTTTACGTTTTGAGTTTTATACACACATATACTCATTTAAGCATCGGAGAGGGACCCAGAGACACCCCCTCTGTTGCGCTCCCCTACTTGCAGGTTCACCGGAGTTGGAGCTGAAGCATCATCCCAACCTTGTCTGGCATTCAATTCACTGCCAGATCAGCATCCAGGATTTCACGATCCAACATTTGGCGCCGTCTGTGGGAACCGAGCAATTCAGCCATGAGAACTCGATCCCAAAGCAACCGTCAGAACCAGACCAGGGAGCGATCCTCAGATAGCTCTGATTCCGCCGCCGCTTCACCGCTTCAACAGGAACCTGCCAGCCGAGCAGGAGTTAATGTTGTTCCTCTGCGGACAGCTCGAGAACATGTCGGTGATTCAAGACCGACCCCCGCTGCTGATCAAAACGGAGCCCCGGCACCGCAGACAGTCCACATTGCAGGGCAGGACATTAATTTAACCCCCGAGATGGTCTCCCTGCTGGAAGCCATCCTAGGAGCGATCGAATCGTCTCTCCGTTATGTTCTTAAAGACAAAAATATATGTTGGCATTAAGGGCTCCGTCGAGCAGTATGACAAAGTCCAAGACTTACTAAAGGCTATTGATCAGCAATTCACAATTTCAAATAAAGCAATGGAGAGCACCCTCATCATACAGTTTTCATCCCTAAAGTTCACCAACATTAGGGGTGTGCGTGATTATATTATACGCATGAGGGATATATCAACCCAATTAAAAATATTGGAGGTAGAGATGTCAGAAGCCTTCTTGGTTCACTACATCCTTTGTACCTTACCTCAATAGTATGACCCATTTAAGATATCCTATAACACACATAATGATAAATGGTTAATCAATGAGTTGTTTACCATGTGTGTACAGGAAGAGGGCAGGCTGCTTATGGAGGAAAAGGAAGGGGAAAAGAAAAATGTGAACTTAACGACCCCTGTTAAGAACAAGATGAAGGATCAGGCCAAGGACAAGGGGAAGGGAAAAATCCCTCTTCGGAAGGACGTTAAGAAGAAGATTGTGTGCTTCTTTTGCAAGAAGAAAGGGCATGTTAAGAAACAATGCTCCAAGTTCATGAATTGACTTGATAAGAAAGGTACTCAACTTTCATTTGTTTGTTATGAATCCAATATGACTGATGTTAATCATAATACATCGCGGATTGATTCTGGTTCTACAATCCATGTTACTAATTCATTGTAGGATTTGCGAGTCTTGCGGAAACTGATGGGAAATGAGCGTAACGTCTATTCAGGAAATAAGATGCCCTCGCATGTGGAGGTCATTGAGATGTGCATACTGGTCTTAAGTAGTGGCTTCAATTTAAATTTGAAAAATACATTTTATATTCCCAGTTTTTCTAGGAATTTAATTTCAGTTTCCAGACTTGTATCAGATGGTTACTCATTTAATTTTTCAGACTCCAGATTTAATTTATTTTATAAGTCTGATGTTATTGGATGTGGTATTTTGTATGATGGTCTTTTTCTCCTTAATATGCAAAATGATGATAACCATACTTCTATGCACATTCACCAAAATGTTGGTACTAAACGATGTGTTATGAATGAAGAGTCTTCTATACTGTGGCATCAGAGATTGGGACAAATCTCCATTGATAGAATTAAAATATTAGTGAATTATGGGGTACTTGGTGCTCTGGATTTTATTGACTTTGAGACTTGTATAAGTTGCATTAAGGGTAAGCAGACTAACAAGTCTAAGAAAGATGTCAAGAGGAGCTCTGAATTATTGGAAACCATACATACAGATATTTATACTCCGGAAATGGATGCATACCGTAATAAGTACTTTGTCTCCTTCATAGATGATTAGTCACGATACATGTATCTCTACTTGCTCAACAATAAGAATGAAGCACTAGATGCTTTTAAGGTGTTTAAAGCTGAAGTAGAGAAACAATGTGGTAAGCAAATTAAGATCGTAAGATTCGATAGAGGCGAAGAGTACTATGGTAGATACACTGAAAGTGGACAAGCGAGTAGTCCATTTACGAAGTTTCTTCAAGAGAATGAGATTGTTGCCAAATACAGTTTGCTTGGCTTTCCTGACCAAAATGGAGTAGTTGAAAGGAGAAACCGAACATTATTGGGCATAGTGCGAAGCATGCTTGCTAGCACCAAACTTCCTGAATCCTTGTGGACATAGGCTCTTAAGACAACCATGTAGATATTAAATCGAGTTCCAACCAAGGTTGTCCCAAAGACACCTTTTGAGTTATTAAAAGGTTGGAAACCAAGGTTGCGACATGTACGCGTTTGGGGTTGTCCATCTGAAGTAAGGTCTATAGTCCACAAGAAAAGAAATTGGACATGAGGACCATAAGTGGGTATTTAGTTGGATATGCTGAAAGGTCTAAGGGATATAGATTTTATTGTCCATCTCATAACACTAGGTTTGTGGAATCAAGAAATGCAAAATTTCTTGAGAATGGTTTGATAAGTGGGAGTGATCGATCCCAGGGTGTAGGTCATGAGAAATATCATTCAGATGCTCAGTGTGCCACTTCAAGTAATGCACTAATCATTGTTGTTAACAATGCGCCTCAAGTACAAACGCGTGTTGAAGAACCAGTCCTGGAAGTACCTCAAATTGTTAATCCTGATCCAGTAGATATTGAAATTCAACATATGCCTGAAACTGTTGAACAACCTGCTGAACAACATGATCGTACACCTCAGGAGAGTATTTGATGCAACATGAAGAAGATCTACTAGAGTAAAGAAATCGGCGATTCCTAGTGACTATGTTGTGTATATACAAGAGTGTGACTACAATGTTGGAGCCGAAAATGATATTGAGACGTTTTCACATGCCATGAGTTCTGAGGTTTCAAACTTGTGGCACAATGCCATGAAAGAATAGATGAATTTTATGGCATCTAACCGAGTTTAGGATCTCACCAAGTTGCCTGATGGTGTAAAAGCAGCCATTGGAAGTAAATGGGTCTTCAAGACAAAGAAAGACTCACAAGGCAACATTGAGAGTCATAAGGCAAGACTCATTGCCAAAAGATTCTCTCAAAGAGAGGAAATTGATTACACGAAAACATTCTCTCCTGTATCTAAAAAGGATTCACTTCGTGTGATCATGACATTGGTTGTCTACTTTGATTTGAATTTGCATCAAATGGATGTGAAAACAACTTTCCTTAATGGTGACCTAGAGGAATATGTTTATATGAAACAACTTGAAGGATGACATTGGTTGTCTACTTTGATTTGGATTTGCATCAAATGGATGTGAAAACAGCTTTCCTTAATGGTGACCTAGAGAAAGAGGTTTTTATGAAACAACCTGAAGGATTTTCCTCTGTTAATGGTGAACACTTGGTCTGTAAACTTAATAAATCTATATATGGATTACAACAAGCTTCCCGACAATGGTATTTTAAATTCCATAATGTCATCACTTCATTTGGTTTTGAAGAGAACGTCATGGATCAATGTATATACCAGAAAGTCAGTGGGAGCAAGACTTGTTTTTGGTACTATATGTGGATGATATTTTGCTTGCACCCAATGATAAGAGTTTTCTATATGATGTGAAACAATTCCTCTCAAAGAACTTTGATATAAAGGATATGGTTAAGGCATCTTATGTCATTGACATTAAGATCAATAGAGAAAGATCTCGAGGCATTTTGAGTTTGTCTCAAGAAACCTATATCAACAAAGTTTTAGAGAGATTTCGGATAAAGGATTGTTCGCCAAGTATAACGCTCATTGTTAAGGGTGATAAATTTATTCTAATCCAATGTCCTAAAAATGAGATCGAGAGGGAACAAATGAAAAACATTCTATATGTTTCAGTTGTTGGAAGTCTGATGTATGCTCATGTATGTGACATTGCATTTGTTGTTGGGATGCTTGGGAGATATCAGAGTAACCCAGGTATTGACCACTGGAGAGCTGCAAAGAAGGTGATGAGATACCTTCAAGGAACAAAGGATTACATGCTCATGTATAGACAAACCAATAATTTGGAGGTGAATGGCTACTCTGATGTGGACTTCGCTGGCTATGTTGATTCAGGTAAATCAACATCAGGTAACATTTTCATGCTTGGCGGTGGAGCCGTGTCTTGGAGGAGTGCAAAATATACCTTGACTGCTACTTCCATCATGGAGGTCGAGTTCGTATCATGTTTTGAGGCTACATCACATGGTGTATGGTTAAAGAGTTTCATTTCTGGGCTTATAGTAGTTGACTCTATCTCTAGGCTACTAAGATTGTATTGTGACAGCTCAACTGCTGTGTTTATGGCTAAGAACAATAAAAGTAGTAGTCAAAGTAAACACATCAACATCAAATACTTGGCCATCAGAGAACCTGTTAAGGAAAAGAAAGTGGTCATTGAGCACGTTAGCACTGAGTTGATGATTGTTGATCCTTTTACTAAAGGCATGCCACCAAAGAATTTGAAGGATCATGTAGAAAGAATGGGACTTGGTTCCATTATGTAAGTATTCATTGTACATACATTTGATATTTTGCAATACTCTTATTCAGTCGATGTTTTCTCATTTGGTTTTGTGCACATATATGTATATTTGTTAATTTTGAGAAAATGTCTCTAAAGTTTTGACCTTAAATGAACATAGGATTTATTCATTAAGTTTTATGGGCTATCGTTAAGATACTTGATATATTGTAATACATGGAAGATAATATTCGCTATAAGAGGACATATCACCATGATTCATATATTTCATTTTTCTCATTAAGATGAATGATGGAATATATATGTGGACCAAGTGGGAGAATGTTGTTGAAAGTCACCCAAGTGTATGACATGTTTTGCACATGCATAATCCAGCTGCCCACATGCACCACCGTCCAGCCGCCCACGTTTTGCACATGCACAACCGTCCACAAGTGCCTCCCACGATTTGCACATACAACAACCTGTTGAGGAGAACTCCTTGTTGGTTTTTTCTTCTCATGTAGTCAAACAACAACAGAACATGGTTCACAATTTTGATAACTATTTCGTCCAAGATTTCAGCAGAGATTTCATCCCTTCAATGCTTTTAGTTATGCTCTTTGATGGACAAAGCATTATAAATAGCATTCTCGGTTGATCCCTAAATACCACTCTTCAATCCACTTTCAAATATACCATCTACTGTTAAGAGTAAGGTTTTAGAAGCATCAAACGATTCACGACACTCAGTTTTGCAATGGCTAGGCGTAAGTTCACGAATTCGATTCTAGCTTTCGCTGTTTGATTTAAATGTGTTTATTCAGTTTCTAAGCACGTTTAAATCGATCTTAGATACATTAATTTAACATTATAATTTTGTTGAAAGCACCCAAGTGTGTGACATGTTTTGCACATGCACTGTCCAACCGCCCACATGCACCACCGTCCACAAGCACCTCCCACTACTTGAAGAATGGGAGAAGTTGGTTTTGTTATGCCTACACATGTCCAGAGTCAAGCATTGCCTGTGTTTTTCTCCTGACGGGATTGCATACTTCATGCTCAGGTTAATCTCCTCCACAGCTGATTAGTACCTCTCTTCGAGCTCTGGTGCAGTGTTCTAACTTAAGGTAAAACAAATGTAAATTAACTTACATATGTATAATGAGTTGTGGATTGTGGATTGTGTTTGTATTTGAGACTATTGTGTTATGTATTATATTTAACACTATTGTTTTATGTAGTGTTTGATAATTGAGATTATTGAGTTATGATTTTAGATTATTATGTTATGGTGATTTTATTATTACATTGAATCTAAGTAAGTATTTTTACATATTTTAAGTAGTAAGTTATGTGAACCAGACAATCGAACTGGTGAACTGGCGGTCAAATCGCCTGAACTGGGAATCGGGCCCCTCACCAGTTCGAGAGCCATTCTGATTCTAATAAGTATGTCTGTAAGATTTGAAAATGAGAAGTTAGGACGTAATATTATCATCAATGTAAAATCAAAAGGGCCCAAACGATATATAACAAACATATATTATATTTCGAGGCATCACCAAAATATTCTTAGTTTGACACAGTTGTTGAACAAGGCAATGATATGCAAATGAATGACAAAATTTGCACTATTAAATTATATAAAATCACTTGATTGCGAAAGTGAAGGTCTCCAAATCGTCATTCCCTTTACTATCAAGTATGTTATTATTTATTTAAATTCCTATATTGAATGTTTCTTATGGTCATGCCACGTGCGGTTTGGTCATGTGAATTTTGATACCTTAGTAAAGAGAATTTTTTCAAAAAGTAGTCATGTCAAAAAAAAAATTGAAAAAGTATATATGTAGAAAATATATTTAGCAAAATGTGTATCTGCGCAGGTGGTAGTAGCGATTTTCATTTTTTTTTTACATATTTTTTTTTAGAAGCATCAGAGTGTAAATGGATTTTGAAAATCGCTACTTTGAGTAGACACATCAGAGAAGACACAACCATTCACAACAGTATCAAACAAGGAAAATGACTTTTTTCAATTTCAAGCGAACTCATGCTTGTTCATTCTCTAGGCTAGTCTCACCTAGAGAAAGGAAGGAAGTTAGAAGAAGTTAAATAATTTTTCCCTAGGCAAATATTACATGTCCTAAATTTTCCAACTTGTTCTGAACAACATCAATTTCAAGCGAACTGATGCTTGTTCATTCTCTAGGCTAGTCTCACCTAGAGAAAAGAAGGAAGTTAAATAATTTTTCCCTAGGCAAATATTACCTGTCCTAAATTTTCAAACTTGTTCTGAACAACATCAATTTCAAGCGAACCGATGCTTGTTCATTCTCTAGGCTAGTCTCACCTAGAGAAAAGAAGGAAGTTAGAAGAAGTTAAATAATTTTTCCATAGGCAAATATTACCTGTCCTAAATTTTCAAACTTGTTCTGAACAACATCCCTGAGGTAAAACATTGAAACAAAGCTGTTTATTAACAAGTTTCTGAATGAGACTTTTCTTCAAATACACTAGCTAGTTTGACATTTTCAGGAATTACTGCTGCAAAATAGCTCTTTGGGGTTTCCACTACCTTTTTCTTCGGCATATGAAGACTCTTGATTTTCTGCATAGTGTACTCGTTGATTTTAAGTCTGCTTATGGTTTTCCTCCTAAATAGAAATTGAAGTCTTTCAGCACAAACTACTCTCTTCTTCGTAGGGTGATTCAGTTTGTTGTCATTGATATACCGCGCTATAATTGCTCCAACATCTTGCTGAGAGATCTAATCATGCGTCTCTACACTAACCGATTTGAGAAACTCGATGAGATTACTCGATCCCCACCTAACAAATTCCATTTTCCTTGATTGGTACTTCCTTTTTGGTTGTGAATGAGGTTGAAATTCCGTATCCTGCTCCTCCACCCACTGAAAATTCATTTACACTCTGATGTGTCTTCTCAAAGTAATCAAAATTGACTCATTTCTCTTGATCAAACCTTCCATTTTTCTTGATTAATACTTCCTTTTTTGTTGTGAATGAGGTTAAAATTTCGTATCCTGCTCCTCCACCCACTGAAAATCCATTTACACTCTGATGTGTCTTCTCAAAGTAATCAAAATTGACTCATTTCTCTTGATCAAACCTTCCATTTTCCTTGAACTTTTTCAAAAAGTATTTACTTTAGAATTGTTTTTTGAAAAAAGTCATTTTCCTTGTTTGATACTGTTGTGAATGGTTGTCTTCTCTGATGTGTCTTCTCAAAGTAGCGATTTTCAAAATCCATTTACACTTTGATGCGTCTAAAAAAAACGTAAAAAAAAAAAAAATGAAAATCGATACTGGCCTACTTGCGCAGATGCACATTTTGCTAAATATTTTTTATATATATATACTTTTTCAAAAAAAAATCGAAAATAAATACTTTTCGAACTGGTGAAAACATTGAATCTAAGTAAGTATTTTTACATTTTTTAAGTAGTAAGTTATGTGAACCAGACAATCGAACTGGTGAACTGGCGGTCAAATCGCCTGAACTGGGAACCGGGCCCCTCACCAGTTCGAGAGCCATTCTGGTTCTAATAAGTATGTGTGTAAGATTTGAAAATGAGAAGTTAAGACTAATATTATCATCAATGTAAAATCAAAAGGGTCCAAACGATATATAACAAACATATATTATATTTCGAGGCATCACCAAAATATTCTTAGTTTGACACAGGTGTTGAACAAGGCAATGATATGCAAATGAATGACAAAATTTGCACTATTAAATTATATAAAATCACTTGATTGCGAAAGTGAAGGTCTTCAAATCGTCATTCCCTTTACTATCAAGTATGTTATTATTTATTTAAATTCCTATATTGAATGTTTCTTATGGTCATGCCACGTGCGGTTTGGTCATGTGAATTTTGATACCTTAGTAAAGATGATATTCACGTTACCTCAAATCTCTTATGGAGAGGAAATGAAGAGAATAGTTTTTGTCATGTCAAATAGTATAATCTTTACGGGCCCTTGTAGGTACCTTCCGACCACATGTATAAGTATTAAGTAATCCTGACTTCCATTGACGATTTAACCCGTGAGTCTTGAGTTTACTTATTAAAAGTATAATGGCATATTCTTTTCACGGAATGGAAAAGGAATTCGGCTTACGGATTCCGTAAGAAGTTGTTCTTTTCGCGGAATTGCAAAAATTTGGCTTACAAATTCCGGGAGGGGTAGGCTTAGACATTCCGTGTGAAAAGTTCGGAATTCCTAAGCCGGGCGCGCTAGGAATGAGGAATAGGAGGCGAAATGACCGAAATACCCTTATATAAAAATTTATATTAATTCAACTATTTTATCTTAATTAATAATTAATTAAATAAGTTATTTTATTAATTATTAATTAATTATATTATAAGTTTTTATTATTCTTAATTTTAAAATTAATTAATACAAATTATATATATTATATACTATACATATACAAGAAGGGACAAATATGTCATTTTACCATATTTCATTCCCTTTCCATATACAATTCCATCAAAGAAACAATAGAATTCCATATTCCATTCAATTTCATTCCACCAAAAAAACAACTTCATATTCTTATCTCCTATTCCTTATTCCCTATTTCTATTCCCTATTCCGTATTCCTTATTCCGAATTCCATGAAAGAAACGCCCCGTTAATTTGAGATGATTTGTACTTTTAAGGATTGAGCCCCAATACGAGACGGTATGGGTCAAGACCCAAACTTGAGCCCCATCTATTGGGGTTCAATCGAGTCCTAATCAAATTGGAACTCAATTTTAACATTTAAAAAAAGTTTGGGACTATTAAATTGTGACATTTTTTAAAAGTTTTTTTTTATATTTTTATAATTTTAAAAATTATTCTGTTAAATTTTGATGGAAAAGTTGATGGATTTGGCAAATTTGCACTTTTGCTAAACATGAATGAAAAAAATTTATGATTAGCTTTAGGGAAAACTGAAAATCTGCCCAAATATTAGGGAACAATGTCGTATTTTACCCAAAAAATTATTTACGAGTTTAATGTCTCAAATTACATTGAGTTTTAACTTTCGAATAAACTATACATGTTGGTCAATATAAATTTGACCAGCTTATACGGTCAATCCGAAAGTCAAAACTCAATGTAATACACTAAATTCGTAATTAAACTTTTACCTAGTACAATTTTTTTAAAACAAAAACATAAATAAAGTATTAGGGGGCCATACTCAGGGTTGTGTGATACTGTGATCGGTCAACATGCTGCTACGTATACTTTTCGAAAAAAATCTAAATAAATTTTCGAAAAATGAATATTTTGACAATATATTGTTATGATTTAAAAAATTATACTATAATATAGTTTGATATATATTATATTTATTTTTCTACTTATCGTGTCATGTTAAGTTAGTTATATATTCACATGCGCAATTTATAAGACAAAAGCAAAATAACGAATTGCATATAGTAAGAATTGTTGATTTAAACATCATATATTTTACGAGTTTTTAATGTAGAATAGATAAACAATAAAAATAAAATATTTAAATAAAATTTTAAAATTATTAGACGATACTTGTTAAGAAAAATAATTTAAAAAAAAAACTTTCAAATCCAACTTTATAGTTGACATAAAAAGTCTAATTTTATCGTGTTATAGTGTGTGTCGTGATTTGATACATAAACACGAACACGACACAAAAATATTTTTATCTTATCGTTCTGATATATATTTCTATGAGCACAATTTTTTTTCGGGCATATTCATATTGTGTTGCGTAAAAAATTATGAATTTTAAATTACTTACCATACCCATCGTACAATGGCCACCCTACCTCATAGGTGACCTCAAAATTTACTCCTCGGCAACCTCCTCAAAGGAAGGGCAGTGTTTTGCTATTTTAAAATTATTATGGGCATATAATCTTTTCATGGAAACCAAATGTGCGTTTAAGGATTGTATAAGTGAATTATGTAACGAAATAAATACAGGACTGATGACTGACTATTGATTATCTGATGGAGCTGGAGAGAAGGAGAAGGCGCGCCTCGAGATTATCCAAGCGCGTGGTCCAATCGCCATTTATGCGAATGGGCCTAATTTCTAAAGCATCTTCCTCTTCTCCACTTTGGATGTCGCCGGAGGAAGAAGGAGATAGAGGTAATCCCTGGGCCTTCTTCTTCTTCATTGCCATTTTCATATGCTTCTTGTTCTTCTCCGCTGCAGCTCTTTGTAGCGCCATCACTATATCTGAACCCAGAATCCTCTGCTGCTGCCCTTCGATTTTGATTTGTTGTTTAGGCTTTAAAACCGTCGCTCGTGGAGTTGGAAGCGAGGGAGGCCGATCGAACTCAGAGGCCGCCGTGGTCGGAATGCCGTTGGCGTAGGAAGAGACAGCGGCCCTAGGAAGAAGGACGATTGGCTTCGGGAGAGACACGCTAGCGCCGACTCCCCACATCTCTCTATCACACACAGTTGAGTGGCGGTGGAGGATTTTAAGTTTCTGGTTTAGATAGCTTCTCCTTGTTTTGTCCACTGTACCCCTCGCAGATTGAAAATAGGACCATACTTTCCACAAAATTTTATTTTATTTGTAATAACATTTCTTTTAAGAACAAAATATTTTAATATGTTTAAAAATAATGATAACTAGTATTTTTTTTCTGATAATATTTTTTTGTTGAATGCATTAAGGTGATAAACGAAGATAAAAAGATGTCAGCAAGACCATCCATTAAAAGCAGACATCTCCATGGGAAATGAGGTTCTTACTTTCTGGCTTGACTATCCTCAGAAAGATCAAAAACTCCACTGCAACCCTTCCCTCGACAGAACTAGGATCCCAACATTTCAGAGTTTTATCCCAACTTCCTGTGATCACTTGTCCTGCACAATGGATGGATAGGAAGATCAAAGTCAATGAAAATACAAATCATAATATACACTCTCAGTACCTAAAAAAATACATCAATTTTATTTTGTTGGGGATGTAACAGTTGCTTTTAGCTATAGCTGAGATTCATTAACAAAATGGTATTCATTAATTTACATACATCCATTTCCAAATCAGAAGGAGACAATTGATCCAACTCTTAGCCACCTGCAAGTTCGTAAGGAACTGAAAACTTGTAGCTGGTCTATAGTGCTTTATCACCATATAATTGGACTTCTCTAACAAGCCATTAATATATGGAATACATTGAAATGAGGACATTTGCTAAGATCACCGAAAAGATTTAGAAGAACAAGAAATTAGAGAGAGTAGTAATCATAAGAAGATGAAATGAACTTCATATAGTATTACCAATACATCAATTTGGGTCTGCAATCAGGATCAACGAATTGCTGCCTTCATCAAATCAGCGGAAATCTTTCATTTGATACGAAAGGGGGTCTGCAAGTGAGGTAAGACGGAACAAAGGAGGGGTGTAAGGGACATGGAGTGAAGAACAGACAATTGGAGAGAGAAGCAATTTCGGGTTCAAATTAGGCATCACGTGTTTTGCGACTGATTTTAACCGAACAAAACTTACAAAACTTATGTTTCATTTAAAACCTACAAATTCAAACATAGTAAATCATAAACCAACGCCCCAAAACAAGTTGTATTACTTACGAAGTTAGGAAAACATATTACATATTTTTCATACTTTCCCTTTAAGAATTGGCGAAAATATTAATTACCATTGTTTTAAAATATATTGAATAATTTAAAACATATTCGGTTGAACCCCATTTTATGTAAACATGTTATTATTGGATCATTTTCCAACTTTTCTCATGTACAATTTTCATCAAGAACTTATTCCAATCAAACTAAAGAGTATGTCCGCAATTTGGCCCATAATATTTGGGTGTTTCCCTCTTACAATTTTAATTTTTAAAGTTTTACCCCTTTATATTTATATGAAAATCTAAGTTTCTCAATTTACTCATTTTCAATCCAAACTTAATAAATTATTTCTAAAAGTTTCAAAATTAAAGAATATATTTTTAATATCAAAATTCAGCCCCTAAAAACTTTTCATATTATAAGGTTGGGACATCTCTGGTTTAAGTCAAAACGCAAACTAACTCACCCAACATGATTGGTTAACTTGTGTGGGTAGTTAAACTCGAGCCTCCTTAGTTACGGTTCAATCGAGCTATAATCAAATTGAGGATTGATTTGAACTCTAAATGAGTGAGATCAAATGTGCTTCAACTAACTAAGGTGTCACAAGTATCAGTCTCATCATATACCAACTTTCCAGCATTGGACAAGCTAGTTCAAGACTAAAACTCATTACACCTCAATTAGAGTTTCAATCTTTTGGGGTTCAAACCGAACGTCAATTCGAATAGAGTTTGCGTGAATCGTAATTGACTCGTCATGAGTCCTAACTCAAATTCGAAATTAAGACCTTCTATTTGGATCTCAGTAAAATATTGTTTTATAAAAATTCTACATTTATTCTCAATCCCTCTGACCATTCTTTTAAAATGTTTAAAATTTTATTTACTATTTATATAATTTATTTAGTTTATAATTTCAATAATATTTTTAATTAAGTTGAATATTTGTATTATTTTAAAATTTTAGGAACGATGATGCCACAAACAATTTACCTATACATATATATATGGGAAAAATATGAAATAACACTCGGATGTTTACTTTTTCTAGTAACTGCACTTAGATGGTTTTTGCAGCAAATAAGTACACACATATATTTCATTTTGTATGTAATCGCATCTTCCGTTAAGTATCATGTGCACGGCATGTGTACCCGTGAATTCCAAATAGAAAGAAGTTTGTACCCTCTTCACAATTCACCTTTTGAAGACCCCCTAACTATCTTCTTCGGTTCTCCCCGCCCTCTCCTGTTGATTTGCACTAGTTGTTGTTAGTTCTGCTGTCGTCTATTGCAAAAGTTGTTGTTGTTAGAGAATTTAGAATTTATAACTAATGTTCTTATTTACAATCTGTCGATTACAACTAGTTTTATAGATACAATGATCTGTCTACTAGTGTTCTATTTTTCAAAGTTAGATATGTGAAAGTCTTGATTTGTTGCTAGTCCAGATTTGCTTGTTGGTTTGTTGTAGAATTTCCCTCCTGATTTGTTGACTTTCCAGATTTGCTTAACTTTCTAACACTCCCCCTCAAGTTGAGTAGTGGGGTGCACAATACCCAACTTGCTAAGAACTTCCCGTAACACTTTTCATGTGACTGCTTTAGTCAGGATATCAGTCAATTGATTCTCTGATTTGACAAACGGTAATTCAACCAGTCATTCATCTAACTTTTCTTTAATGAATAGATGGTCTACTTCAATGTGTTTCGTCCTATCATGTTGCACAAGATTTTCAGATATACTAATTATTGTCTTATTATGACACGTCAACTTGCACGCATGTTTGATCGGGGATCCCAACTCTGTCGGAAGTTTTCTTAACCACAAACCTCCAGTTAGACCCTTTGTGCCCTCGAAACTCAACTTCTGTGCTGGAGAGAGCTACCACATTATGTTTCTTACTTCTCCAGGTTACTACGTTTTCGCCTACCAGAGTGAAGTACCCTGAGGTAGATCTTCTCTTTACAGGATTGCCAGCCCAAGTCTGCATCTGTATATGCTTGAACATCGAGGTGTCCATTTTTCTTAAATAGAATTCCTTTGTGAAGGGAACCTTTAATATATCTAACAATTCTCAACGCAACTTCCATGTGATCTTCTTGAGGATTGTGCATGAACTAACTCACTAATCCCACTGCATATGCAATGTTTGGTCTTGTATGTACCAAGTAGATAAGTTTACCAACTAACTGTTGATATCTTTCTCGGTCTGCTGGTCTAGCTCCATCCACTATCTTTAGGCCATGGTTTGGAACTGTAGGTGTATTCGCCGGTTTGCAATCCATTAATCCTACTTCAGCTAGAAGATCGAATATATACTTCCTCTGAGAAATATAGATACATCTTCTTGATCTCAAAACTTTAATTCCCAAGAAATACTTGAGACTTCCCAGATCCTTCATTTCAAAGTCTGTGAACAGGTTCTTTTGGAATTGATTGATTTCTTCCATGTCGCTCCCATTAATTATCATGTCATCCACATAAATAATTAGACATGTAATCAACTCACCTTTGCGTTTGAGAAACAACGCTGTTTGTACCCATATTTCTTCATGGCAATGGGAAATCTTCCAAACTAGACTCTAGGTGACTGCTTGAGATCATATAATGCCTTCTTCAGCTTGTAGACCTCATTTGGCTGAAAATCATATTCAAAGCCTGGTGGTACTATCATATACACTTCTTCTTCGAGATCTCCATGCAGAAAAGCGTTCTTCACATCAAATTGGTGAAGGGGTCAGTCTTGATTTACTGTTATTGAGAATATTATCTGTACTGTGTCTATTTTGGCCACCATTGAGAATGTTTCAAAGTAATTGATTCTGTACATCTGAGTATAACATTTCGCCACCAGCCAAGCCTTGTATTTTTCTATTCTCCCATTTGCGTTGTGTTTAACTATAAATACCCACCTACAACCAACTGGTTTTTTTACCTACAGGTAGCTTGCACTTTTTCCATGTTTGATTTTTCATGAGAGCTTCCATCTCAACTCGCATTGCTTGGTTCCATTGCATGTCGCCCTTGGCTTCATCTACCGTTCTTGGGGGATTCTCATTGTAGAGTGTGACTCTGAAAGTTTTGGTTGTCGAACATAGACTCCTCCAGTCGTCGTCATCCATGAGATACCGCTGCCTGCTTGATTTGTGATTTGGTGAGTACCTCTTGGGAGGTACTCCCCTGGTCGTTCGTTGATGTAGTATATATCTCCCAGAGTTCTTCTGTACTTCTACTACTTTCTCTGGTTTATCTTAACCATCGGTTTCAAATATGGGAAATTGATGATTTATATCGGGAGAAGTACATACTTTAGGATTTCCACATGTCACCGGTTATTGGGACGTATTGCTAAGTTCGATGAACCATCCTTATGTTTCAAAGGTTACATCGGTTGGACTGATATTTGGTTATTTGGGGTCAGCATTGGACATATTCTGGTGATGGCCAGACATCCTAACCCAACTTAGGCGGTCATAATGACTAATCTGGTTCTCCCCCTGACCGCTAAGTTGAGGTGAATAATAGTATTCAGTTTCAATAAAATTACAATATATGCCTTGTAACTAGATTGTAACATCTATATCCTTTTTGATGCGGCCCATACCCGACAAAGACACTTTTGATAACACAAGTCTCAAATTTGGTCCTTTAGGACTTTGGGATGTGGACAAAGACGGAACACCCAGAAACTCTTGGTGTAAGGGTAAAGACTGGAGATGTTGTGGTATGTTGGGATAATATGTGGAACGGAGTGCAAAAATCAAGAATTTTTGTGGGTAACCGGTTAATAAGATATACAATTGTAGCTACTTTCCACGCCCAGTTCCATCTCGCTCAGTTCCACGCCCAATTATCTCATTCGTTTGGATATCTTGTAAAATGCAGCAATTCAGGTATATTAGTATTGTACAGTTCAATTCTCGAGTAACGTGACTGACATATAATAATTTGCATGATAATGAGGGCACATAGAGACTATTAGACACTTTCAAAGTTGGAGAATTTTTATAATGTCAACACCCATTACGGGTGTAATACTCCCGTTAGTTGTTTGAATTTTTTCTTTGTGCGGGGTTATCCAAGAAATTATATATCTATCATCATAGGTCATCGTATTCGTCGCTCCACAATCGAAAATCCATTTGGAGCTTTTATCATATATATATTAATTTGACTAAGTATCCTATAATTTGACAAGTAAGTTTTTAATACAATTGTCTCTATCATAGTGTCATAATAATTTAATTTGATTGGTCTATGTAAAAAAAAATACATCTATGTCATCACCCTTTCACATCATAATGGACATCTCCACATTTATTTTCAAAAAATGTTACATTTATAATAATGTCAAATTAAATTTTGTCTTCAAACAATAGTAAATTGTAAATTTTGCACTAACAATTTACTTTAAAAAATTATACAAAAATTAAGAGTAAAATAAATAAATAATTAGAATGAAAACACAACATTTTTAAAATAAATTGTAAAATAATTTGAAATAAATAAATGATAAACAAGACTTATGATATATAAATTATATTTAATATATATTTAACCCTAATTTATAATTAGCTTAATTAACTTAAAAATGAATTAAGTGTTGAAAGTACATAATATTCATAATGGAAAAAAATGATAAACAATAGTAACTAAGTTAATTAAAAGATGAACTAAATAGATAGTAAATGTATATATTTTGTTAGCCAAAAATTAAAATATATAACTATTTATTTAATTACTAAATTTAAAACAAAAAAAAGGTGGAAAAACAAATTTTAAACAAAAGTTCTAAATGCGTACACAATCATGTTTGTTGAGAAAACAAATTGAAAAGAAAATTATAATACAATAATATTATGTTTTTAAAAATTAAGTATATAAATACACATGTTAGATTTTCATTAACGTATTTATAATTATAAAACTAAAATAATACTTTTCATAAAAGTTTGTAAAATGATTATTTAATATTGCTATTTAGTAATTATTATTATATTTGAAGTACATTTTTATATATATAAAAAATAAAACTAATAGTATTCTAAATAGTGTATATGCATATATAATTTATTAAGTAATGTTTGTGTATATACTTCTCACATATTTTTAACTAAGAAAACAAAATAAGAAATAGTTAACTACTACTAAATAAAATGTTTATAAATATAATTTTTTATAGTATTATTACTAAAATAATTTAACATATATTATAAATAATAAACGTTATACAAAAAAAAAAAGTAAATTGAATAATATTATTTATAACAATTTTTTATTTATTTTATAAGTTGAGTTAATCATATTAATATAATAATATAATTAAAAAGTAATTTGATTTTTTTATAATTAATATAATAATTTAAATTTTATATAAAACTATATTTATATAACAATAACTCAAATTTTTTTATATTTTGCACAAAGTGGATTTCAGTTCTTTTTTTTTTTTTTTTTGACCCATCTACACGCGACATGATTTACCTACGACATGATTCTGTTATAAACAACTACATATAAAATACGATATTAAACATCCCATTATCTCAATTCTTATATCCGTTAGTGAGTATATTATCCTATATATATATATATACTCTAATTGAACTACAAGGAACATATTGTCAATGTAACCATCCGTATATGATATATACTACTCTCAAGTCAATAGTTATATCAAACCATATTGGGTCAAACAACCCACCACAAAGAAGTTGGGAAAGCCGGAAATCATTTATGGAATAAAGCCCAACATGATCTAGGTTTCGGGTTACGTCCGTCTCATCTAAGCCTGAGTGCTCTGTGCTTTCGTTCTCTCTCGGCGGCTTGACGACTAAACCCTCACTCGACCATCTGCAACTCGATGCGCTTTCTTCTACTGCCGTAGTTCCGGTAATTTCTCGAGCTTTATCGCTATCGATTAGTACCTATAATTCGCATTTTTCTTCTTCTTTTTGTTTGTTCTTGATTTCGCGTTGTCATAGTTTCTGTAGAATTTCTCAGTTTGTGAAACTACCGATCTGTATTTGGATGATCATTGAGTTTCTTCTTGTGTACTGGAAACTGGCTATTTTCTTCGGAGATATGTATAAGTTACAATGAGTCATTTGAAATATTAGATGTATAACTTAAATTACAATGATTAATTTGAGTATATAATTTTTAATGCTCTGTTTTCGAAGGAAAAAAATTACTTTTAACGGCAAAGTATAGAACGCCGTCTTTCTTATTCGACGGAAGGATATGAACCCTAGACAAACAAACAAATTACTGTCCCAATCGATCCATTAGGTTCGAGTCGTTCGATTGGTAGTGTTGGTTTGATAGGCGTTCGGCGTTTGATTGGGATTTCGTTGATTCAGTCTCCTTCGGTAAGCACAATTTCTACTGGTTAGTCGCAAACCCTAAGTTTCCTTTCTGGCTTCCTCCCTCATTTTGTGCATTTTACAGACATGACTATATTTCTTCTTTTACTAATCTTTCAAATATATATATACTAGGATCCGACTCCCGAGCCTTTTATTAAGTCCATTTAACGAATCATCAATTAGTCGTGTTGTATGTAAGTCGTACAAAAATATGCAGAGACCTGGATGCTTCTGGCAACACTATGATAGTTTAAAAAAATGGAGGTGATTTATGAATTTGTCTTCTCGTCTTCTAAATGAAGTGATAGGGATGAGGTTAGTTTGCAGCAAAATTAAGTGGAAATTTGGCATCAGCAAGAGTTAAGACTCGATATTGAGAGTGTTGATCATTTTGGGAGGTGCAATTAGAATTTTTAAAGTCTTTTTGGATTTTGTAATTGCACACGAAATTCTTGTTCCAACAAAGTACTTGAAGCTAAAAAATTGCTGCTATATTGAAATCCATCTCACACTCAACTCAAATGATTAGATCTTAAATATCAAAATTTTAGCACAGAGAGTTCCAAACTCCTTTAGCACCAAAGAAGTTGAATCCAACTAGTGAATGCAGAGTTGAGGCACACTAGAAATCACATTTCAGACAATCGATACAATGATATGGAAATCTCGACAATTTTCAATTTGATTTTTTCTCATGAATGAATCCGAAAGGGATTCTACATTTACAATAAAAATGGAGATTACCTTGTTCAGGTGCGATCGAAAATTAATCGTGGTGATGAGTTGCTATCTGCTGCCGCCTCAAAGTGCTTGTTTGGAACTGAAAAAGAATCGAAAGATTTTGAAGGCAACAGGTCAAGACCATAGAAGGACGAATCGATGAAAGAATGACCTAAACCCTAACATATTCAAATCAGCACACAGTCTCTCCGCTCTGACGCCCAAAGGCCTCACCCACCCACCATAACCGATCCTTTATTAGAAATCCTAGGTCGGGTTCGCCTCACCATGGCGACCCCGCCTCACCATGGCGACCCCGGCCTGGTCTGGGTCGACCCATGGCCGGGGTCGCCATGGTGAGGCGAACCCGACCTAGGATTTCTAATAAAGGATCGGTTATGGTGGGTGGGTGAGGCCTTTGGGCGTCAGAGCGGAGAGACTGTGTGCTGATTTGAATATGTTAGGGTTTAGGTCATTCTTTCATCGATTCGTCCTTCTATGGTCTTGACCTGTTGCCTTCAAAATCTTTCGATTCTTTTTCAGTTCCAAACAAGCACTTTGAGGCGGCAGCAGATAGCAACTCATCACCACGATTAATTTTCGATCGCACCTGAACAAGGTAATCTCCATTTTTATTGTAAATGTAGAATCCCTTTCGGATTCATTCATGAGAAAAAATCAAATTGAAAATTGTCGAGATTTCCATATCATTGTATCGATTGTCTGAAATGTGATTTCTAGTGTGCCTCAACTCTGCATTCACTAGTTGGATTCAACTTCTTTGGTGCTAAAGGAGTTTGGAACTCTCTGTGCTAAAATTTTGATATTTAAGATCTAATCAGTTGAGTGTGAGATGGATTTCAATATAGCGGCAATTTTTTAGCTTCACGTACTTTGTTGGAACAAGAATTTCGTGTGCAATTACAAAAAGACTTTAAAAATTCTAATTGCACCTCCCAAAATGATCAACACTCTCAATATCGAGTCTTAACTCTTGTTGATGCCAATTGTCCACTTAATTTTGCTGCAAACTAACCTCATCCCTATCACTTCATTAAGAAGACGAGAAGACAAATTCATAAATCACCTCCATTTTTTTAAACTATCATAGTGTTGCCAGAAGCATCCAGGTCTCTGCATATTTTTGTACGACTTACATACAGTATGGATGAGCCTTGGAACACGACTAATTGATGATTCGTTAAATGGACTTAATAAAATTCCTTGATTAACTTTTGAAGGCACTGAGACCATGATGAGTTGCTTATGTAAACCTGGGTTAGAGTTGTAAATTTTTGGTATAGATGGGTACAAATAGTATCTATACCTATCATGATGAGTTGCTTGGAAACCTTTGTGTAGAGCTGTAAAATTTTGGTATAGATTGTACAACAGATATTAGCAGGTGTATGAATCTTCTTTTGTTTATTTTGCCCCTCTTTAGTGTATGAGTAATACCATTGTGGTGGTTTCTTAATGATATATTAACCTTTAACATTAAAAATACATGATTAACTTGTTTTATTGATTCTTGATCGTGTACAGAATCCACTCACACTCGACAAGAAGGGAATTTTACAAGATGCCTCTCTATGATTGTGTCCTTCTTCTAAAACCTCATGTAAAGAATGAAGGTTTGATCGAGTTGGCGACTAGAATTGGCAAACATATTTCCCGTAGGAACGGTGTTGTCACTGAAATGAAGTCCTTTGGTGTAGTGCAGTTAGGTTACGGCATCAAGAAGATTGGGCAACAGAGGTATTTCCAGGTATGAATCTTATTCACTGCGTCCTGCACTATTTTGTAAGGTTTTTTATTCATGGCAGACTCGGTTTTAGGGGCAACTGATGCAAATGACGATGATGGCTACACCAAACATTAACAAAGAACTCCACTACTTGAACAAGGAAGATAAGCTGTTGCGTTGGCTTCTGGTTAAACACCGAGATGTGAAGCTTGGGATAGAGTTTGACGAGGATGATTATGATTCAAGCAACAGTATTCCATCGAAAAGCTTATTTGCTGAGGTCTCGGATGAAGATGACAATGAAGATGATGACGATTCCAGTGACTACCCAGAAGAAGAGTAACCTGTTACCTTTGGATTGAGATTGGAAAACTAGTTTGGGTCCTAGCATGCCTACAGTTAAGAGTTTAGGTTTGACTTTTGTTTATGATGATGGTGTCATACGAGTAACATGTTTGATATGCTCTGTTGCTTATTGTTACTAATAAGCATTTGAAACTTCTCTCCCTGCAATAATAGACTTCATATATTTAGCAGTTTCGGACCAACCCCTAGCTGCGGTCCTCCGTGCAGGGTCGGTCAAACTATGATCCTTACCTTTTTTTTATATATATATATAATATATTATTAACACATTAATATCATAAGGCCAAAGAAAATGATTCTCTTTAGGGTAAAATACGAGTTTCACCCTAAAGTTTAGGTCGAATTTAAGATTTTTCCTTAATATTTAAAATTTTAAATTTTAGTCATAATGTTTAGATAAAATTAAAAAATTTCCTACTTTGTCATATGTCCGTTATTTTCTGATGGTTTAGGGCACGTTTGCGGGTCACGTGTGGTTTCAAATTTGAAAATAACAAAATTGTCATTTCACTCTATACAACTACGTAACTTTGCATTTTGGAGTATTGGAATTTCAACCAACTCCTTTGATGAAGAACAGTCGAAACCTAGGATTCTTCAAAGGTAGTTGATTCTCGCGGCACCGAGTTGATTCTCGCGGCACCGAGTTGATTCTCGCGGCAATGTCGACGCAATCTCCATCAAATGTATCATTCTTAAGTATTCACCGATATAATTGCGGATTATCACTTCGTTTGAGAATGTTCCGAACGCCCAAGAACTATGGACGTGAATTTTGGGGTTGTCCTCACTTCAAGGTATGATTGAAAACGAATTGAGTTAAGTTCCTAAAATTTAGAAGTTTATTCTAGGGTTCGTTATGTATATGTTTTTTTATTTAGAATAGTGATAATCCAGGATGTGGCTTTTTCAAGTGGGTGGGCATTGAAGAACAAGAGGTTGATAAATGCAGATGTTGTGGTAGTGCTCTGGCAAATTTACTGGTTTTGCACGAGAAGACAACCATTCAACTCGAAGACTATTGTCGAAAAGAACAAATCTATCAAATTTGTTTGTTGATGGCTATATTGTTCATCTTAGTTGTGATATTGATAATGTACTGTAGTTTTTTTTTGTACTTGTTATGTATCATGTAAGAAGTACGTTATCAAGTATGCAATGTTGCTATATGAAACTCTGTTTTGGTTCTGCAATGAAGATTCGGTGTTCTTTAAATTTCCTAGGTGGAATAAGTATCCCCTTAATGTATTGAACTTTTTTAATATCCCCCTAAAGTTTGTGAAAGTAATCATTTTTCATCCAACACCATTTGAACAGATTGATGTTTGTATAACCACAAGCCTTCAAATACGAAAGACTAAATCAGATGATGTATGTTTCAACATGTTTCAAAATCTAACATATACCAAAATGCAACATGTTGCAAGTCTTGTTTCCGTCTAACACACACAATACCACAAAATGAGTCCAATTTTCTACATTTATATTTTTTCTTTCCTTTCTTAGACATGGTTTCTTGACTCGGTGCACTATCTTGTGTGGATAGAGGACATCTGTTTCCTTGACTCTACTCTTCGTGTCAGGTCCTTTTTTGAGTCTTCGTTGTTTTCCCATTTTCGCATGATCTAGCATTATGCTCAACTTGCTTGCATTTTCCACAATGTTGGAGGTCCCCTGTTTTTCTCAATTTTCCACAATGTTGACTTGTCACACAGTCAACGAATCTTGGTGTTGAAACTCTCGACAATGTTACTCACTATAAGATCCGTCTTAGAAAATCATTGGAAATGTGACAGGGCCCACGACTGGAATATTCATTAGGTACTCATATGCAGACAGTTTAACCTCTTTTAGTTATTTCATCCAGTGGTTGTGCCAAGTCACGTTATAGCTAGACGTTGCTCCCCACAAACAATCTTTAATAGCTTTCCCTCTCCATTACTTGGATTGCATGTTGCCCCATATATGCCTAACACATGAGCGATGCTCCGATCCTTCGAAAACCTCCTCAATTGCAGGCATCAAACCCTGTCAAAATGAGACCAAATTAACATTAGCAAACCTACATTATTTGGAAATACAAAAAATGCATCATAAGTACGCACCTTCTGCTTGTCAGACATTATGATCCACTTCAAGTCGGTATCTACATCGGCAGCTAACACGCCTAAGAATCACACCTACGATGCCTTAGTCTCGGCTTCAACACATGTAAAAGAGATGAGAAACAACTGGTTGTTTGCGTCTCGTGTGACAACACATAGTAACTGCCCCTGCTGAACCTTTTAAATGGCATCCGTCGAGGCATATAAACGGTCTACAACCACGAAGAAACCCATTGTGCATCGCCTTGAAAGATACATAAAATCTTTGAAAAGTGGGTGTTAAAGATGTCCCAATTTGGTAAACAACAATAACCGTAGTGGACCCAAGGTTGAACTTCAATAAGGCCTCGACATAATTTCGAAGTCTCTCGAACTGCTTGGTTGACACTCTATGCAACTTTTCCAATGCTTTTTTTATGGGTAAGCTGAATCTTGTAGTGACTGACCTCTATACTGAAGTTCTTCATGATGTTCTCAGCAATAACCTTCCACAACATGGTTGAATCAACATTCCACTTGTGGATGTATCTATCAAATATCCACTCAGTTGTGATTTTGGTTGACTTATAGGTCCTAGGACAAATGTGTGTCCCAATCATCTTTTTAATAATGTACGTCTTTTCATCCCCGACCTTCGATACATATAACTTCCAATCGCACCCCTGGTTGCACCCAACTAAAACTCTAGTTGAGTCATTCTTCACCCATTTGATTTCCAACCCATTTTGTAGACTTTAATTGCGAATGCAATTCCCTTAGGGCTACCATTGATGGGAATGTTAAACCAAGCGTCGGTTCCTGGATGGATCCGTCGTTTGCATTATATTCAGGTATTCTAGAAATGTTCTCATCTAAATTATCAGATCCACACGGAGTTCTCAGATCACCACTCTCATAATCCACATCTTCTTGTACGACATTTTCATTCCCCCTAAGTGGTTGTTCCACATCAACAGTTGTGTCAGAACTGTTTGTGCTCTTCGCTTCCACATCCGGTTCCCAATTGCTCTCTTCACTTTCTTGTGGTACATCTACTGGTGGAGCTCAGTCCGCCAACTCTTCCAATTCCGCAATCCTGTTCCAGAATTTTTCGTCTTCACTAAGGTGAGTACCTTCATCTGTGGGGTGTTCCTCATGTGCTTTTTCAGCCTCATGGGTGCCTGATTGTGCTTTTTTAGGTGTAGAAGTGGGTTCTGGTATTGTGCTTTCGGCTGTAGGTTAGGTTTTTTCGGTTGTGGGTTGGGTTTCAGGGTTTGTTCTTTCCATGTCCTTATCATCCCAAATGTCAATTATCTCATGCTGACCACCTTGACCCCCCCTATTGTTGCATGCGATCTTTGTAGTCCCTATTGAAACGATATAGCTTAATTCCTTCTGCATTGGGATCCTCCATTTCCTTCTTCTGAATTGGATCTCCTTCCCAATCATCAAAGATCATCCCAATATGGACAACAACCTCACTGTCCTCTATAAACATGACAATGATTTCCATGCCATCCTAGTAACCCATCAAGTCAACCACATCATCCTCTGTAGCAATCTTCACTAAATCCTTATTAATGTCCATAAAGGGGGCAAGTAGTATATCTGATTACCACTTGAATATTGTTGAACCAGTGTTAAATGGTTCAACAAGTCAGACAACCGAAATGGGATAGGCCACCTAGGTTGAACGTATTTCTGACCAATGTAGATATTCTTCACATCAACTGTATCAAATCTACCACCGTAAAATGTATGTAGTGTGTAACTAAGCGGACCTTTGGGGGCATATAACCTATTTGATACACCTTTAAACGGAACAACATCACAATCACACTTAGCAATCGTTCCAGAAGAAAAGTCTGACAACCTAAATTCAGGAAAAATAGATACTTGACGTAAATAGAGAAGAACCAAACCTAAATTATCAGCAAAGTCGAAAAAATCCATACTTTTCTTCGGCAAATCCTTCTGATCAGCAAGTGAGAGAAAACCTAAACCCTAAAGTGGAACAAGGTCGCGGTTTAGCACGGTAATTCGAACAAGCAACACTAAACCCTAAACTTCCAAATGGGATTGCGAAACTCCACACAAGAACGAAACATTGGAACTTACCTTGGTGCTCTGGAACGTCAAGACTATGCTCTGCAAATTGGAAGGCGAAGCACCGGAATGTCGCAGCTGGAACGGAACGGCTGGAACGAAGCGACTGAATCCGTCTGGAATTGAAGTCGCGACACTGGAGAAGATTAAAGGTCAGTCTGTATTCTTTTCATGGGTGTGTGTTTTCAACGAGGAAAACTGAAGTGATCATGCAGAAACAGGTAAGAGGGCAATTTTATCATCTCCAAATTTGAAACCACACGTGACCCGCACATGTTCCCTAAACCGTCTGAAAATAACAAACATATGACGAAATGGAAGATATTTTAAAGTTGTCCAAACATTAGGACTAAAATTTAAAATTTTAAATATTAAGGGAGAATCTTAAATTCGACTCAAATTTTAGGGGGCAAACTCGTATTTTACCCTTCTCTTTATTATGCCCGTAGGCAAAACTCATGTTTATTAACATAGTCCAACGAAATTAATGTAATTGGTGGGGGTAGGGGTGGAATTAGAAGACCCCGTCGTCAAGTCGGATTCCCGAACTTGTTTTATTGCCCAGTTTGTACATTAGTGACATTTTCCCTAATGTTCGTGAGGAGTATAATGTTCGAAACTATGGTATAGTTCATCCAATAATAACCTTCTTCACACAGGAATTTGATCACATTTAGTGTGTCTGATTCGATCTCTAGTGCGGTCTAGTGTTTTTCCTATAGCTAGTCAGATCCCCTCGTGTATCATCAATGCCTCAAGGGCTTTGATAGTTTCATGTAGGAAAGGAGAAACAAATAAGGACTTTCCATATACATAAGTGTCAACAATTAGGTAGGATTTGTAATCATTTGTCAACAATTATGTAAGTTTTATATTTGACAAATAAGGTCAAGTAGTAGTATAAATATGTGTATTATCATATTTGAAAGTACAACTGAATACAATGTAATCCTTCAGAAAATGGTCTTTGGTTTTGTTATTGTTATTCAAATAATCCTTCAGAAAATATAACATGGTATCAAAGTAGTGTTCTTGATTCTAGGAAATCAAAAACCAGAAATCAAAAATTGGAGATTAGGATTACCACCCTTCAGCCACCTGAATCGTCAAGTCATCGTTGACCCAAGAACCAGGTTGGCCACCGCTCTTCCATCGAGTCACCATAGCCACCTCCTTACTTCTTCAGCCGTCAGACGAATCCCCCTGCATACGCAACCTCTGTCTCTGCCGTTGTCGGTCTCCAATTCGAAATCTCCAGCCCTAACTCAAAAATCTAACACCGCAGTCAATCAATCGGAAATCCAACGACGACCACAAAAAGGGAGGTCGATCCGTAGATGACAAAGGAAGGGCAGCCACAACCGGACTGAATGGAGGAACATCACCACCACCATGAAAGCCACGAGGTCGAGACCTCAGTGGTCAAAGAAAAGAAGTCAGCTCCGGTGGAGTCCAAGGACCGAGGTTTGTCCGACTTCATAGGAAATAAGGAGGAGGAGCACGAGAAGTCGTCGTCGTCACCGCCTCAGGAAAAAGTGCTTGTGTCGGAGTTCGAGGATAAGGTCACTGACACCTAGCGTGAAGAGAAACATCGTCGTAGATAGCGGATAGACGATCGAATTGGGAACGGAGAATCGAATGGATGGGCTGCTGCGACAAGTGACAGACGAAGCGAAACAAATGGAGGAGTTGCGACTAAGATCAAAGCGAAGATTGGAGGAGAAAACTAGAAGACCGAGATTATGTTGAAGAAGGGTTCTACGCATAGTTATCAGAACCGGACCGGACATCGAACCGGCGAGGGGGCCGGTTCACGGTTCGGCCGGTCCAACCCGGTTCGGTGTGCGGTTCACTGTTCACAATGGGTAAAAAATTTGAAAACTTAAAATACATACATAGTCTCAAACACAAACATAATTACCTCAAACTACATGATCTCACACACACACAAACTACCTAGTTTCAATATCAAACACACATTACTCTCAATTCTCAAACACAATACACAATAGTAGTGAACCGATCTAACCAATTGGGTTAAACCGATTGGTTTGTGCATAACCAAAAATCGGAAACCAAAAAAAAAAACAGCCGAAAAAAAAGAAAACCGGGGAAAAAAACGAAAACCGGGAAAAAAAAATCAACTAAAAAGTGAACCGGAAACCGGCCGGTTTTCTAAAAACCATCCGGTTCGACCCGGTTCAAACACTGTTCATTTGCAGAACGGTCTTTTAACTAAACCAAACCGGAGAGGGGTCCGGTTCCCGGTCGGACCCGGTCCGACCGCCGGTCCGGTTCTGATAACTATGGTTCTACGATAATAAGAAAGACAAAGAAAAAGAAATGATGAAAAAAAAAAGGGAAAGAAAAAGAAAAAGAAAAAAATGATGATGATGTCTTCTTTATTAAAGGTAGGTCCACCTTTATTAAAGGTTTCAACAAATTAATGGATAATTTGGAATTATAACCGAAGTAGACAAAGAAAAGAAGTGGACTTTTGTCACCAGTCGAAGAAATTACCAGTTGAAGGAAGAAATTGGGCCCGAGGAGAAGAAGTGGGCCCGCTACTATTTTGAGAAATGGGCCCGAGCAGAAGTGGATTGCTGTTTGTGGCTGGCCCTTTGGAGATAATTTGTCATTTTAATCGAGTTGTAAAAAAATGAAAAAAAATTGTTGACCGACTTACTTCCGAGGAGAGGTCGGTCAATGAAAAAAAAACGGCACTCCTTGAGCACTGAATGTTGTGCAAGTTGAGCATTGAAGATCTCACTGCTCAACTTGAGGGGAGTGTCCAACAGTAAAAGTAGAAGCAGTCATAGCTCTGATAGGGTCAAACAAAAGCAGAGCAGCCCTAGCTCCGATAGGGTCAAAAAAAAGCAGTGCAATCCTAGCTTCGATAGGGTTAAACAAAAGCAGAGCAACCCTAGCTCCGATAGGGTTAAACAAAAGCAGAGCAACCCTAGCTCCGATAGGGTGGTATCAATTCAGATAGGTATCAATTCATACAAACGTCATTCACGACAAGTATATGGCGGTGGAAAATCAAGAAGAAGAAAAAACAAGGATCATGTCTGCAGACGATTTATACACCACAAACTGGGTCGAGTCAAAGTACAGGGTGTACTAACACTATTCGGAGAAAAGAGCCCGGATAACAGCAGAAGGAGAGCAAATCGAGCTTTCCTTCGTCATACATGAGTCATTCCAAAAGCTCAGACAAGAAGAGATGCGGCAAGTCCATATAGGACTCATGATGAGACGAGTCAATGCGCTGCACCACAAAGGAGCAGGATGCTCCACCAGCTTAAGGTTTACTGGCTAGAGAATCCCTAGCGAGGGTCCACAACCGAGCAAGAAAGAGCCTATGAAAGACTCACCTACATGAAGATCAAGTATGTGTTTCAGTATATGAAACACGTACAGAGACTTGTCTGCCAGGATAGGAATACTATTCATCAGTCCAGAGTAGTCAGAGAAGTTCTTCAAAGAAGCTTACATCAAACTTCGGAAAAGCGATCGAAGAAGATTTTAGAGAGTGGTTAATGGAAGACAATTCAATGAAGTATGGTGCAAGTTAAATGTGTGTGACCCCACAATTCAGCTTGATGGGGAGTGTAAGAAAGGAGCAGCAAATAAGGACTTTCCTTATACCTAAGTGTCAACAATTAGGTAGGATTTGTAATCATTTGTCAACAATTAGGTAAGATTTAGATTTGACAAATAAGGTCAAGTAGCAGTATAAATAGGTGTATTATCAAATTTAAAAGTACAACTGAATACAATGTAATCCGTCAGAAAATATGTTCTTTGGTTTTGTTATTGTTATTCAAATCATCCTTCAGAAAATCTAACATTTCAAACCGTCGCTTCTTTGTGTTCGATTTAAGCCTCTGGCTACCCTCCCTCCGTGGTCCCAAGCGATTGCCCCAATCCTTCCTATTCTTGATGAGGTGCACCATGATGTATCACAATCGAGTTTTACGAGTCTGGTCTTCTATAGGTTTGTGCTTTGTTGTTGCTGTTTGAGGTTTTTTCTGTAGTTCCGAGGCTATTCAATTCTTCGACTTTATAGGAACATCCTAGTCAACAGCTAGGTAATGGTCATGTATGTTTTGACAGTGTTGGTCAAAATTAATGTGCAATGTATATATACATTTATTGACAAGATAAGAGAGAGATTTAACACTTCAGCTTTTAACTAAAAAATTTAGATTGGAATCTTAATCATAACACAACTTTATGATCAACCCTTTACCTTGTATGTGTTGACAATCAATGCAAGTGAAGATTTTTTAATATTTTTTTTTATTAAAAAAAACTTATCACCACCCCATTATGAAACAAATGTATGAATTTCAATTAGGATTGTATAATATGCTTAAGATTCTACCATACCTTTCATTTCGTCGAAAATTAATTTTTATAATATCGATAGAAACTTATGACCATCGAAAGATTCAATAGGATTCAATCCAACAACTTAAATTGTTAGTCAAACAAAAAAATTAGAAATATATTATTTCTTTTTTTATACAAGAAGGAACAATAAAATTCAAAGTATCTTACTAATTGAAATTGTACTTTGCATAAGAATGATTTTCTTTTCATCTTGTTTATAGTAACGAGGCTTTAATGGAAGGACAATACAAGAGTGAGCACAAGAACTCATTTCTAAATATGTAACCCTTAATATATTTTGTTACGTATTAGGCAATGTCTTCGCCGACTCCGATGATCGAACTTGTTGACTTTGGGGCACCAAGAGTGAGCATCCCTTTTGAAGGTGTTGAAGTTATCTGGCAATTCTTGCAGAGCATCTTTCAAACTTGTCCCAACATTTGACACTGTCTATGAAAAAACGAGAAAAGTCATATATCTTCGTATAAACCATCATCTGAACGAGGACTGGCAAAGTGATAATGATATAGGTATAACAAGTACTATAATCAGATCATATTTTTAACTACATATCATAACTATAACAAGTACAATTTTGTAATATCATAGTCGTATTCATAACTGCGATTATTAAACACATTTTACCCATCTAACCATATTTAAAATATTATATTTTATTCTAGTATTTTAAAATCCGATTTTGAACATTTGAGTCGTAAAAGATTCACTTAACTATTGAAATTCACTAATTTTAACACAAACAAGATTAATTAAAGTCTAATATATATATATTAAAATTTATTTACATGATAAATTCTTATATATGTGTATTAATAATTAAATAGTATGTATATACATTTATACTCATAATCACAATTATAATTCAAATATTATAGTCGTAACCATAATGATTACAAATAAAAAAATTATTCCTATAACTAAATCACATCATAGTACAATTAACCACATTAAAAAATATATTACAAAAATCATAATTTTCAAATTTTATCGCAACAAGTATGTCTCTTAATCCGAAGCTAAGCCTTTCATGAACCTTTTCAAGCATCTACTGGGCCTACTTCTCACTAGTTTCGTTACGGACACGATTTTCATAGTGTGTAAAACCAGATTCACTCTTTCTACTTAGCCACCCTTCTATTCTAGTTGGAGGTGACAATTTGGGTCGACCCAACCCGACACCCTTTGTGGGTCAACTCGGACCCGACCCATCGAATCGTGCGAGTCAGGTTTTACGACCCGGACCCAACCTGGCGGTTCGACGGATCTACCCGTCTGACCTGTCTGCACAGAAGAGGTCTGCTCGATTTGTTCTTGGTCTTGGCTGATGAGTTGCTGAAGAAAAGTTGAAAAGGTTTTTCTGGAGGTCAACTTTGAATTTTTGGTTATATACTATATTACTATATATGGAGGCTATTGACCATATTATGGCAAAGGGAAGAGACACTACCAAAGTCCAAACACTCGATAAACATGTAAATAGTTATCTCCAACAGATAACTCTTCCATAGTCATCACTCCCTTCTCTCTATCTCTTAGAAAAAGGATTAGACTTTTGTAGTTGAAAGTCGCAGAGACCCTGAAGCTCTGATTTATTCAGGTAGTTTGATCCGGCCTCTACTGTGTTTCCTTCATTATCTTGATTATGGAGTTGGGTTTTCTTGGGTTCATGAATTTTTTCCAGTCTGATGCTCTGGCCGAGTCGGCGACGCAGGCACTAGGCACAGGCAGAAAAGGAACAGTGGAACTGGACGACTCAGTGCTCACGACAGGAGACAGGAGTGGACACAGCGCAGGCAAGAGTAGAAGTGGAGGTGGACCGACACCCGACGCAGGCAATGGCAACACAAGCTTGCTTCAAGAGACAAGAGTGTTGTCTTGCTTCAAGACTCTCAACTTCACGGAGACTCAATTAGATTTTTTTACACGGGTCAACGAATTGGGTTCGGGTCAGTTGACCTAACCCGGACCCGACTTGCGTTTTGCGATGGGTCAACCCGAAAATGACCAGCCACTCCGTTTTTTTGACCTAAGCCGAACCCGAGTCGATTCCGGATCATTTTCGGATTGGGTTCGAAATTGACACCTATAGTTCTAGCCCGCGAAAGCTAAGCAGTCAATGGAAATAATCGTATTTCCATTTCTACCCTTCGGTACCTCCAAAAACATGTGTCACAGTGTCACAGTGTCACACCACAACCGGTTTGTCGTTTCTATAAAGGGCAAACTAGGAACAAAAGATCAAAGAGGAAAGGAGGAACAAAATAAGGCACGTTATGTTTAGTCCAAAATCATCAGCTACAATATCGATATGGACAAAAAGGGAAAGACATACGGTGTGTTTGGTTAGTAGAATTCAGAATAAGAAATACGGAATAAGAGATAATAAAATGATATTTTTTGGTTCGTTGACTGAAATGAAATGGAATAAGGAATTCTAATGTTTGTTTGGTGGAATGATATATAGAAATATATTATAATATGGTAAAATTACATATATGCCCCTACTTTCATATGTATAGTATATAATACAAATAATTTATATTAATTAATTTTAAAAATTAAGAATAATAAAAATTATAATATAATTAATAATTGAAAAAAAAACTTTTAAAATAATTAATTTAATTGTTTAATTACTTTTAAAGGAAAATTCCTTTAATTATTTAAGACAAAATAGTTTAATTAATGTAAATTTTATTATAAATCCATTCTTTTCCCCACAGCCCATCAATTTGATATTTTTAACCATAATATGAGTAATTACGCTATCCAAAATATAATATTTCATTACAACGTGACAATACACCGACCCAAAAAGTGGAGGTCATTTGCTATAACCTTAGCATAAATGACCACACTTACATCATACAAAACAAATTATTTCGATGTGTCCCATTAACCCCACCATCGCAATTCTAGGTTTGCCGAGAACCCAGAATCGCAGTTCTGGGTTTTGGGCAAACCCAGAGTCGACGATTCGGGATTTGGAAGCAAAATCGAGTCAACAACATCATAGGAAATTAATTAAGCAAACACAATCAAGCAAACCTTAGATGCAAACCAGAGAGGCAACACATGATTGAAATCTTAAACCGAGATTGTAGAGTATACCTGATGTTCTTCGCAGATGGTTGTACTTTCGGTCAAGCTGGGGAGAGGAGGCAGCTCGATTCTGTGGGAGCTTCAGTTGGTAATGAAGAGCAGTTGAGGGTAGTATTATCAATAGGTAAAATACATTAGGGTAGTTTTATCATTTTACCTTCTATTCTGTATTCCGGGAGAGTCCTCCATACGAAATCCGAGTTTTTTGGGCGGAAATTGTATTACCATTTCTGTATGAATCCATATTATGAATTCTTCCATTTATGCAAAACAAACAATTTCATACAAATTTCTTTCTTTATATTCTCTATTCCTTACCTATTCCACTTCCACATACCAAACACCCCATTAGATTTTGACGGTCGGCCTCAATCCTACTGAGCACTGACGTTTGAACTACGAACGGTTCTGATTAAATTTCACTGTACGCGCGTGGCACTGGATGTTCCCTCTGACTCTCTCCTTCTATTCATTCTCCAGATCGTCCGATCTTCATTAAGCTGGCAATCTTTGACCAAACCCTAGTCTGTGTGATTATTGCAGAGCTCAATCAACTCCATTGCCTCTCCTTTTTGCTTTGATTCAGTTTTTCTGATCTTCTGCTGAGGGATACCGGAAATGGCGTACGCTTCTCATATCATCAAACACTCCAGAAAGGTAGCGTTGGATTGCATCTGTTCTTCGAATTTATTTCTATTTTGATGTTAATTGATTGTGTTTTGTGTACAAATTGATTTCTTGTACGTTGTGCATGGTGAGTGACGGCTAAAATGCTGAAAACTCAGAGTGTCGGAGGAGAAATATACTTTACCTGATCTTTAATTGAGAAATTATGTGTTATTGATTGATTTTGATTCGAACATCATTTTGTATTCAACATCTAATTCAAGGACGCTTCAATCTTGTTCATCATATTCCTTTATATATTGACTGATGTTATCTCGGTGTTATTTAAGCTTTCTGTTCTGGGGGTATTTCTAATCTTGCTCAATGCATGAGTTCCGTTATGATGTTTCTTTTGAAAAACTGGACTGTGGAATTTCTCATGTAAGCTTGATTTTTGCAGTTAAGGAATGTTACAACCTTGCTAAGGCAAGAGCATGCTGTTTCAGTTCGTTGGTTGTCAAGTGGTGATCGCCGACCTGCCAATACAAGGAAAGGTATAATGTTCTTACTATACTAGGGTGATCCCAGCTTGTCACTATTAGTTATGCACGTAAAGAATTATGTTATATAATATTAGCTAATAATAAATATATATCTCAGATATCTTCAGCGTTCGTCCCCATGGCGATATATCTCAAGAGAGACAATTTTCCAAGTTTGTCACATCAAATGCTGTATGTATCATACTTGATGGACTTTCCGCTGTCTTTTCGTCTCTTTACATGTTCTATTAATAAAGAAATTCATGTAAAAAATTATTCATCATTGCCATTTCGGTTGACTGTTTTAATACGTCAGATAACTTGGTACAATCCCTTTTACCAAGGAGAATAGCATTCCTATGTTAACTACTTCTTGTCTTGATCCGTTTCTCTCGGGTTCATTATAATTTTGAAGGATTTCAATCTTAAATTGAAAAGTATTTAAAATATGTCTTGCACCTCTGCACCTAGGATGTTCTATGATTTATTATTATTTTTGTTTACACTGAGGTGTCAGCTCCATTTTATTTAATTATCCTAAGCAAGTCCAAAGTTGTCTGAATTTTGCATTCTACTGTATTATTTTTTGTTATCTGGTCTATAGCTTATTAGGCTTCTTTTATTATCTTCAAAATTCATATGAACTAAAACCAATTACTTCTGTTCATATATAATATATAAGAGAAATGTGCCTGGGATGATGACCGGCAACTTGAGAGGTTCACTATCCATGCCATTATTGAATAGGTACTACTTGACATGAGCCACTCTCATTTATTTATGTATGTATGCTGTAACTGAACCTTTTGATTCACAGAATAAGTATGTCTATATTGACATAAATCATCTTCATTTATTGTGCGTTCATAGTTATTCATTATTTATTTATGTATATTAGGACGCAAGAGCACATGATGAAAGGTTTTTCTTCTAGCTCAGGTAATCTATTTTACTTCCCGACTTCATTTTACTTGTTTATGTCGTTAACTTCGCAGTACAAGGCACTCATGTTTATCACAGTTGAAGAAAGTATTTGTTTCAAATACTACTTGAGAATTTATGGTGTAACAATGCCTAGTGAATCCGTAGATTTGTATTGCACTTACAGCCACTGGCAGTAAATGCGCTAAAATTGAAACACTGAGAACTGTGGTTGGTCTGCAAGTAGCAGTAATATGAACTTCCAATTCTTGGAGTAAATACCCTGGAAAGCTTCTCCTAGGATATTTCACTGATTTGCAGCATGTCAAATGCCCGGCAGCATTTTGTTCACTTCCTGCTATATCATATATGTGATGTAAAGTTTGGTTTTTAGCAGTTTGCGGTCAAATGTCTGGTTTGAATTTCAGAAAAATAACTGAATATTTCTAGAGGTAGCGGTCAGATTAGAAAGCTAAAATGATAAAGAAGAAGGCCTATTGGCTTTTGGTAGATGTGTCCGACTTTCTAGCAGGAAATCTAATGTTGGAAGTCTTTTCTATAAAGAAGGTAGGACTATTTTTCCTGTAACCACTTGGATCATGTAGATTATCTTTACTAGATAACATCAGTGTGACATAAATCTCAGGCCTTCCTCCACACCAGGAGATTGGGATGCCTTCTCTTTCACCCACAATGACAGAGGTATGCTTCTTGAGGCTTACTGCTTCCTTTTTCCCCTTCTGTAATAATGTTTTAATTTTTTAAATTTATTTGCATTTCAGGGTAACATAGCAAGGTGGTTAAAGAAAGAGGGTGACAAGATAGCTCCTGGTGAAGTGCTGTGTGAAGTTGAGACTGTATGTTTTTTTGAGTTCTTGTTGGTTCACTATCATTTTGAATAATGTGCATAGCCTGCTTTTTCTATGGAGAATTGACAATTCATTTATATTTTTAAAGGATAAAGCAACAGTCGAGATGGAGTGCATGGAAGAAGGATATCTCGCTAAGATATTGAAAGGAGATGGGGCAAAAGAAATTAAAGTTGGTGAAGTATGTTCCTAATTTCTCCATCTCTATTTCTGTTTAACTCTTCTTCTTTGGGATGTAGGGAATGAAAGTCATGGGTCATGCTGTTTGATGTCTCATAACGTGTTTCCAAAGTTGATCTGGCTTGAAGTAAATTGGTTGAATATATTTATTTTGGTCTGGCTCATTATAAGTAATGATGTATACTGTTGCACAGGTTATTGCTATCACTGTTGAAGAGGAAGAAGATATAGGAAGGTTCAAAGATTACAGCCCTGCAGCTGCACCAGAGGCTGCTCCAGCTAAAGTTGAGCCAACTACATCCAAGCAAGAGACTGTTGCACAGCCTCCTCCTGCACCAGAAGCAGAACCAAAAGTTATCAAATCCAGTTCAGCTCCTGCCGGGGACCGTACTTTTGCAAGCCCTATTGCGAGAAAATTGGCAGAAGATAGCAATGTATGGCACTGCAACTAAGAGTCTCCTTTCAATATTAGTTAAATCTCTGAAAAAATAATCTCCTCATTTTGTTGTTCTTTTAGGTTGCACTTTCAAGCATCAAAGGAACAGGCGCTGATGGACTGATAGTTAAGGCTGATGTTGAAGATTACTTGGGTATGATACTTTGTGTTTTCTTTCCTAACTATTTGATATGCTTCTTGTTGTATATACTTTTTTTTTTTTATCAGTGCATGATATTTATTTTCTTTTGGCCAATGTTTCTTGATATGATAAGAAATAGCAGAATCCTCTTCTTTTGAATTTGTGGCAGCTGTAGCTCTTAATATTGTAGTATGTTTTATGTTGATGCTAACCATGCTACAATGATCTTTATTAGCTTCTCGTGGCAAGGAAAGTGTAGCTTCAACCACAAGGCCTAAGGCAGCAGCAGCATTAGACATAGATTACACCGATATTCCACATACCCAAATAAGAAAGGTAAATTAATTGCATGGAACCACGTTATAACTTATATTAATTGCCTACTTTTTGGAAAATTTGATCCAAGCGGTTTGTTCAATTTACCACGATGGCAGTATTCCATTTTTTTATCCTATGATACTTGGGCTTCCATGTGTTGTTCATTTTCAGAGCTAGAATGTCTTGATCGTTGCTAATACTAAACACTAATAGCTTCATGATAGACCTTCGTTTAGAATACGTTCTAATCTCCTGCAAAAAATTTAGGTCACTGCTTCACGATTACTGTTCTCAAAGCAGACAATACCTCATTATTACCTGACAGTGGATACGTGTGTCGACAAACTTATGGAGTGAGTATCATATCATTTCCGAGCCATCATTTTATATATTCGGAGATTCATCTTATAAAAAAAAATATGTTGCAGTCTACGTAGTCAACTCAACTTGTTGCAAGAGAGCTCTGGTGGAAAACGCATCTCTGTCAATGATCTGGTGATTAAGGTATAATACTTTGGTCTTACTTTTAATCTGTTTTTGTTTTGGTTGCTGGAGTTGGCTGCAGTTTGACTTATAAGTTATATCTTGCATCAGGCTGCTGCTTTGGCACTGCGTAGAGTTCCTCAGTGCAACAGTTCATGGACTGATGATTGTATTCGCCAGTAAGTTTTCGTTGCACCTTGAAGGAAATTTCTCATTTTTCTTTTAAATAAAAACTAGTATATACATATTCTAAATCAAGAAGGAATTCCTTGGGTGTATACTTTGTTTTTTTGTTTTTTTTAATCCAGGTATCACAACGTAAATATCAATGTTGCTGTTCAGACAGAGAACGGACTTTATGTCCCCGTTATTAGGGTATGTTAATTGCTTCCATTTTGAATTGAGTTGTCTTGGTTATTATTGATCAGTTAATGTGTGGCATCCATCTAAATGATTGAAAAATCCCCAGGATGCGGACAAGAAAGGGTTGTCTAAGATATCAGACGATGTGAAGAATTTGGCACAGAAAGCTAAAGACAACAGTTTGAAACCTGAAGATTATGAGGTAAAATATTAACGCTCGTATTTGGTATGCCTCATTATACTCTGTCAATTTTTCTTAGTTGCTTCCTAATTGCTCCATGGTGTATTGTACTGCAGGGAGGCACCTTTACAGTATCAAACCTGGGAGGTCCATTCGGCATCAAGCAATTCTGTGCCATCATCAATCCTCCCCAATCAGGCATCCTTGCTGTTGGATCTGGTAACTAATAACATTTAGATTATTAAAAAAAAATGCAACCAATTAATTTAATAGCTGATGTACCTAATATTTGCTGGGCAGCTGAAAAGAGGGTTGTACCCGGTTCCAACCCTGATCAGTACAAATTCGCTTCCTTCATGGCTGTGACACTTAGCTGTGATCACCGTGTTATCGATGGTAAGTAGTACTTTTGAATTCTTGTAATTAAAGCTTAAGATTAGAAATGTTTAGTTGTATGTTTAAATTTCAAAAGAACACTTGTTAACTTGATTCATATGTGAACTGCTTTATACGATGTTAGGTGCTATCGGCGCGGAATGGTTGAAGGCGTTCAAGGGCTACATTGAGAACCCTGAGACAATGCTGCTCTAAGCTGCACATATCTTTTTTTCAATCAAAAGTTATTTCTTTTTGAGGGGTAGGGGAAGGAGGGACAGAGACAGCAACAAAGCTTCGTTATTCTTTGGCAAAATTGGATCTGATTTCTACCTGAGGTTTGACTCTCCGGTGGTGCTGTAGATGTTTTCTTCCCAGTAATAAGGTAAAGAGGCACTGAAAAGCGTATAGAATTCTTTTTTCCCTTTATTTCTCTAAAAGAGATCAAATAATCCGAAATGAGGAGAGAAGAAAAGAAAATATTTTGCCTCATTCCTAAATTGTGTATGCACCGATTGGGCAGATCATCTTTCTAGAGATGAATCCAGCGAGACTTTGTTGTGTGATTCTTTTTCTTCTGAAATGGAAGAGAATATAGTGTTTTGATTCGTATGGTAGTTCCATTGTTGGTGTTATTGTTGTTTCTCGTGCTGTTTCACGCTGAAGCACGCAATCCAAAGAGCATTTTATTACTTGTTACGCATGAAACAGGTTCTAGTACGGGTGGTAATTCGTAAGTGTTGTATCGAATTCGTGTCAAACTGAGTTGGTGTTGTGTTTTGGTGGTTCAGTAAATCTCATGTTGTAAACGCACTGTGCGAGCAAGGGCCTTGCCCAGTGCCCGTGCCTTGCCCGTGCCAAGGCACTATGCCTAGAAGATTTAGCAGAACACCAACATACACAAAAAATATTTACAACTGAAAAATAATATAATTAGGATCCTAATTAAATTAAACATTAGTCATAAGTACAAACACAATAATTCCTTGTGTTTATTATCAATTATGTAGGCCGTACTACGTTAAAATTGCATGGTTAAATATGATTTAGTTTAAATATGATCGCCATACCGTGCTTAAATTGTCACCCCACGTAAAGTAAAAGTTTCGTCAGAAATTCGAAAAGAAGCAGAATTTGGAATAATATAAAACTTCCAGTTAGGTAGGTGAAATCGTTACGCATATATACAATATATATACTTGTAATCATTTATTTTTTTACGGTGAATTTCCAGCTGTATTCTTTATCCGGTTCAGCGCAGGCAATACAACCGCCGCCAGATCCGGTCTGTCCCTTCTCCGCAGTTCACAACACTTCAACGCCAACTTTGCCATCGACTCCGCTTCTTTCAGTGGCCAATCAGTGATTGCAGGATCAAGAATATCACAAAAACTACCTTCCTCGATCGAGTCCTCTACACGAAGGGCTAACCCCATGGGTGCCTTGGAGGTCAAGATTTGTAACAACACCACACCAAAGGAATAAACATCGGACTTACAACCGAGCATCCCCGTCTGTTGATACTCCGGGTCGATGTAGCAAAACGTACCCGCAGCAGCTGTTAGATGGTACTGTGTCACTTTGTCGGCTACTGATGCGGGAACGAGGCGGGCCAGACCAACATCTCCGATCTTGCAATGGTAGTTCTTGTCTAGGAGGATGTTGGAGGGTTTGATGTCACGGTGCACGAGGGGCTCGGGTTTGGTCTGGTGAAGGAAAACAAGGCCCAGCGCAATCTCTGCAGCGATTGTGAACCTTGTTCGCCACGGAATGGGTGGCGTGCCATCTTTGCAGAAAAGGCGGTCTTCTAAGCTGCCGTAGTCCATGTATTCGTACACTAGGCAGCCGTATTCAGGGCACGCACCCACTAGGTGGACCATGTTCGGGTGCTTCATGCCACCTAAGACCTCAACCTTGTACACCAAGGAAGTATATACAAAGTGGTTCAATCATATCATTTTATTGGATGAAGGACATATTTACAAAAATATACAATTTTATTTAACTAAGTCAGATAATAAAACATGATAGTATAAGTTATTTTAGACATTAATTTAAATAACAAAATGGTAGACCGTAGAAGTATAAATTAGTAACTTATTATTAAGTTTTTATTTAAGCAAAATCTAGCATACTGTAAACAACTAATAATTTATTATATAGGTAGAAAGAATTTAGGGAAACTATAACTACCTCTTGTTGAAACTGACGGAGCCCCTGAGACACGTCGGATCTGAGAACCTTGATGGCCACCGGCGTTTCGTCCAGCACCCCGACGTAAACTGGGCCATACCCGCCTTCACCAATCTTCCTGGAGTCAGAGAAATGGCCCGTGGCCCTCTCGATATCGTTGATAGAGTACGTCGTAAGGGAAGCACCAAGCTTTTGACATTCCTGCTCTCCCAACCTACTCATGGCTAGCTTTTGCCTTTCTTGGATCTCAGAGTTTGGTCGCGTCTGCTGTTCTATAGGCAGCGTTTTCAGCGGCGGTTTGCCCACGTGCTTTTGCGGTTTCGGTGATGACCAAATCTCCTTAGGAGCGTCGTCGTCGTCAAGATCACGTACTTCCGCTGAATGTAGTCGACGAATCCCATTGACCTGGAAAACCGAAAGCGATTCTGCATGCATTAGCCAACCCTTATGGTTCAGCCTTATATCTTTAATACCTGAAGCTGGCCTTACTTTCTCCGCATGGGCAAGATCTTGGCAGGCCTTGTGGTAAACAGACAAAGATTGTTGAAATTCAAGCTGCAACCTCACCATTTCCTCGTCCATTTTGCGTGCCTGCGAAGATTCAGAAACATTTCATTCACATGGTGTTAGATTATTCAAAGGATGATAGTTTACTTACCGAAGCAGTGTGATCCAGAACATATGAATATGATCCAGAACCGAGGCTATCGCTCGACTGGTAGCTGAAGGGTCTGGAGAATTTCGACGTCGAAGTACTTGAGATTGAGTTTTGAGAGAAGAAGGGATCTAGTGACTTTGCAGGCAACGCTGCCATCCTCCAATTGCAATGATTGCTGTAGGGATTCGCTAAATCATTGCTTTTCAATGAAAAATTGCTATCGGAGCTCAAGCTCGACGAACTTCTGCATTGTCAAAACAGTTTCACCTTATTGATCTAGGCATGACGCTATATCTCAACTATTTAAGTTTGTTTGATGAGGATTAGGGTTTAGTACCGAGTAACATCGTAAGTGTCCGGTGAGATGGTTTGAGCACTCCATCCGGTAGAGGAGTACTTGGTGGAGTCAGCAGCGTCAGGTCCGGGATCAGTCATCGAAGTTTGTAAGGTAGGAGAGTACTTAGCGTGACGAACCGTGTGGACGTTATCCTTCATTATCACGTAGATCGAACAGGATTGCGGTGCCAATTTCAGCAGCGCGGTTGCCACATCAGACGATTTGATCTTTCTGTTCATCATTATAAGTAAATTCTTTAGGTTAGACAATGCAATGTCCGATTGATCGTTCAATGTTCTTGGTCAAGTCATTGGTTTTGAGATATATATGTTGAGAAGATACGTACCTCATAAACATGTTTCGGCTAGACGCACCAACGACTAGGTTTGCGATAGAGTTGGCAACAACGTAATCAACTAGCGTTTTCGGGACATCAGTGTCGTGTAGAACCACTTCTGTCGTAGAAATCTGCATCAAAAGATGGATCATGGAAAACATAAACGTTGATGGATATCTCGATGATTTTGAAAAGAGCGCAACAATGGATGAGCTAGGGTTCGTCTGTAGTAAGTTACTAATTTCTTACCCCTTTTCGTGCGCAGAATCCTCGAAAAGGAAGGAATAACTGCTTCAGCTCTGCTTCTGTGGGTGGACGTCCTCCTTTAGGGACAAAATCATCATCATCTACAATATACATGCATGACTATTACATACACGGGTGTCGATGATTAGGGTATGGTACATGTATGTGACAAATACCATAACCATACCATATTTTTAAACCACATATTATAACCATAACAATTACAAGTACAATATTCAATACTATAACCATTAAAATAACTGTGGTTATTAACCACAGTTTTACATGTATACCCATATTCATTCCACACATGTAATATAATAAAATACCGAAAAAATCTTATTAAAAAAAAAACATAAATCTATATTACCAACAATAAAAATATATAACATTAACACTAACATCATTCAACATTAACATTCACACAACTTAATATTAAAATTCAACATTAACACCATCAGTATATTAATAATAACAACAATTTCAATTATATTTAGTATATATTAGTTTATTAATAATAATTATATTTATATAATAACATGGTTATAACCATGGGTATGACTCAAATATCATAATCATTATGAGTAGAAAACTCATCACCATAAACGCACTGCATCATAATGGTACGGTTAACCAGATTAAACAGTAACAGTTATAACCATGGTTATGAGTCTTTCACCGCACCATTGTCGACCATAATTACATAGTTAATATCTTCTATATCGATCGGGTATATACATATACCTGGATGCATGCTTTGGCATCTAACGTTGAGGAGAATGCAGTAACGTGTCTTTCTGAGAAGGTTTTCTGCAGCCCATTTGAGTGCCGATTGGCTGTTTTTGCCAGTGTCGATGGCGATGGCGACACTGCTTCGCTCTCTCACTGAGCTTTTCGTGTTATGAGACATGTAGTAACCGATTGAACGATGATCATTGAGATGATGAATCTCTTACTGATCTGCAAAGGATGAACTCCAAACGTGCCTTATTTAAAGAGACACAATAATAATGTCCCTTATCCTCAACTGAAACCTACCATTTTTAGGGTTTAACAAGAAATACATACGTAATATAAACTGTACATGCTGACGGGTTGTAACTTACTAAATTTAGGGGTTTACAGTTGTTGAAAAATGGAAACTCCTTTGACTATACGTTCTCTTTGAATAATTATGCTTCTCGGTTCGTTTACACTTTATAGTTCTAGCTAGAGACCTAATGGTTAGGGTTTAGGGGGCTAGATGTGAATGCCACTTCATAAACATTCTCATTTAACTTAATTTTGTATATATTACTATACGATTTGCTCTTATATATAGCGTTGCATAGGTTTAGACACAAGCCGATCAATATGAAATGCCACCGCGTGCACATTTTGCATTTTTCCACACCTATAGGATTAAGTCTATCGAATTCTGAATCTGAATTTGACCCTAAAAATATAATAATTTTTAAATTATATATTTATCTTAACCATTTTTTTAAATTCAACTATTTATTCTCACTTGAATATCTACTTCTAGTAAATAAATTTTTTAACTTACGAAATCATATCATATATCTTTTTCATGATCACAATTTCGGCCTCACGCTGAGTAGTCCAGACGTTGACAATCCTTGTACATACATACACATCGTTTTTTCTTCTTTGCCCACTAATTTAACAACTTATTCTTCAACATGTACGTATGTACCAAAGCTTCTGCCACCGAAAGTAGGGAAAAAAAACATACAAAAGTCAAACATTTCCAGAATGGCGTACAAAAGATGTTTTACTAACAAGGAAATTATTGTTTTGTCCGTCTCATTGAATTAGTGCATTAATCAATTACCGTCCAATTTATCTTTTCTATTGTTACAAATACATAAAGATATTTTATCAAGCAGTTCAGATTAAAAAATAAAGGGAAAATTATGACTTCCTCATCCCCTTTCTTTTTCTATTATTATATATATATTATTTTTTTATCATAGAAGTCATTTTATTTGTTATATATATATGAAAGAAAACAATTGTGTGTATCGAATGGTGTAATAATAATAGCTCTTTTAGAAGAATCCACTCTCGTGCCAACACCTGGAATATGTTTGGAAACACGTAACTAAATATAAATATATTATTTCTAAATTAATAAGGGTTTGTTTGTGAGTCGAGAAGGAGAGGGGGAGGCACGTGTCAACCCTCAAAGTTTGGCTCATGAAAAATCCATGAGTGGGTTGTCTTCTTTATTGGAAGCTTTGCCCTCAGCATTCTCTGTCTAAGGACATTGAATGATGTAACGCATACGTGTCCACTTTCCAAAAATCAGAGGGAAAAAAAACACGCATATTCTCTCTCCTCTATTTCTTGAGAGAGTTTTCATTCACTGACCCTATTTTGTAGCTCCAGGTCTCCTCTGTTTCAACTGGTAAGAACCCAATAACCCTTCAATTCAATTCCAACTTGCGTTGATTCTCTAATCAATTCCCACTGCTCGGAATATTTCTGGGTTCTATCTATATATTCTAATTGAGTTTCTTTGGGTGTCAAAGTTATTCCTTTATGGGTCTGCTCTGCTGAAGAAATCATGAACGGAAAAAACCTAATTTTCTGCAGCGGCTGTGATGAATTACCTCAGATCCAGGCAGTTTTTGCGAAAAAGGTTACAACTTTTTAGGATTTGGTTTTCCTCGTGAAGCTTTAGTGGGTGGTTAGTTCATTTAAGGGTTATCCAACGTTGTTGATCATCAAACCTTTGGTTATAGATAAGTAGAGTTCGATATCAGTTGTTTTCATGTGCGCTGCTATTTAAGGGTGGTGGGTGAATACGATTCATTCTGTGTGCAGAGGAACAATCCGGGAGAACTCGAAACTGCAGATCTCGATTCTTGACCATACCCAGATCCTAATTCTATTTCTCGGCGTCAACTCTTGCTAGATTGATGAGAGAAAGATCCTTGGTGATGTTATTGATTGCGGATTGTATTTGATTCGACGATTAGTGGAGAACTAACTATATGGAAGACGGTGGCCAAAAAACACACAAAAACTATGTGGAAGACATGCCTCCTTCTGTTTCAGTGACCCTTAGCTTGAGCACCTCGGTGTGCGACAGCTCTGGGATCTCCAACTCCACGCTCAAGCTCTTGACTGATGCATCTAGCTTCTTCTCCGTTTCAAGTAGTAACGTTAACTCCGAGTCCATGATCGTCGCCCTGAATGGTGATGCAATGGAGGAAGACGACGTTTTATCAGTCAGGGACGAGACCAATCTAGCGATAGCAGAGGAGCTTTTGTTAAAATTGCCAAAAAACGACCAGATTGCCATTATCTTGAGCGATTCAGTCACAATCCCTCAAGATCTAGTCTTGACAGCGAAGGATGAGAGTGGTGCAGTCGTGATATCTCAGATTCCGAAGGAGAAGCCTTTGAGGAGTGTTTTTGAGATAGATTGCGTTCCACTCTGGGGTTCGGTGTCCTTACGTGGGAACAGACCGGAGATGGAGGACGCTGTGGCCGCCAAAGCCCGGTTCCTCAGAATTCCGATCAAAATGCTCGTAGGAGACCATGCGGTTGGTGGGCTTAGCCAGAGTTTAACTCATGTCACGAGTCACTTTTACGGTGTTTACGACGGTCACGGTGGCGCGCAGGTATGGAATTTGTTGACTTGTGCTTTTATGGTGTTGAAGCTGAAATTCCTGTACTGCTGTTTGTTTATTGACTTAGCATATGGTATGAATTTTCTGGGTTGTCACTTCTTCTTTTTTAAGATTTAGATAGACCTTAGATTTGGAGTTGATGTTTCTTTCTTGGGGGAAAATGGGGTTGCTATGCACCAATTATGAAAGGATTGCATTGCCCCAATTCCAGGATTATGGATGATCCCCAATTGAAGATGGGCTTACCTTGTCTGGTCCTGACACAGACCAATTGAAAATAGTCATTATGTTCAAATTTTTAGAAAGAAAGAAATAAAAAAATGATTTTCTCCCTCAAATTTATCAAGTATCATGGTAAATCCTAACTGAACCGTTACACAAATGTCATGGAATACCTGGCACATTCAAGACTTTCATTTAGGCAGGGTCCAAGCTATCCCGCTTCTAGGCCACAAAATAGGTATTCAATTGGAACTGTAGAGAAGTTTCACTTTTGCCCTTAAAATTGTTATGTTTTTAGCATTTTTATTTTGTTTTGAGACCATAATTAGTGTGATTGATTAGGAAGCATTTTATTGCAGGTTGCTAACTATTGTCAGGACAGGGTGCACTTTGCTCTGGCCGAGCAAATATTAGATGCAAAAGCTGATTCCGTTGATGAACCTATTGGGAAAAGGAGACAAGTGCAATGGGAGAGAACCTTCACTAATTGCTTCCAAAGAGTTGATGATGAGATCGGAGGAAAAGTCAGCAGAGGAATCACTGACAGTGATTCTTCTTCCTCCTCTCTAGACTGTTCTGGGCCTGTTGCTCCTGAGACAGTGGGATCCACTGCAGTGGTTGCTCTGGTCTGCTCTTCTCATATCATCGTTGCCAACTGTGGTGATTCAAGGGCAGTTTTGCTGCGTGGTAAAGAATCCATGGCCTTGTCTATCGATCACAAGGTAATTCATTTTTTCTCTCTTTTTTAAGAAATCAAAGATATTCAAAACATGTGGTTATTGCTATAATTCCCTGCCCTTTGCCAGCCGGATACAGAGAAAGAGTATAATAGGATTGAGGCTGCAGGAGGCAAGGTCATACAGTGGAAGGGATATCGTGTTTTCGGGGTTCTTGCAATGTCAAGATCCATTGGTAGGTTTCTCATTTGAAAACTCCATTAAAATGACACGAATAGTCTTGAAAAATTTCTAACCCATTGCATCTTTCCCAACAGGCGATAGGTACTTGAAACCATGGATCATCCCCGAACCTGAAGTAATGTTCATTCCTCGTGTCAGAGATGATGAGTGTCTCGTCATAGCAAGTGATGGCCTGTGGGATGTGATGACGAATGAAGAAGTCTGCGAGGTTGCCCGCAAAAGAATCCTAGTGTGGCACAAGAAGAATGGAAACTCCCCATCTTTGATGTCCGATCGTGGGCAAGGGGTGGACCCGGCGTCTCAGTCAGCTGCAGAGTTCCTTGCAAAGCTCGCCATGGAGAAGGGTAGCAAGGACAACATCTCAGTGATTGTGGTGGACTTGAAGACGCTGAGAAAGTTCAAGACCAAATCTTGATCGCTTTCTCTACCTACTATTCTCTCATTCTCGATCCATACATAACGAGTTGTGGAGTTTTATATGTTGCTGTTACTACATTTATATACATAGTAAGAGAGAGAGAGAGGTGCCTAAGTAAGGTGGTTGTAAGAAGGAAGGAGAAGAGGAGGAGGAAGGAAGAACACCACAATTTGGTCCATTCATTTTTTTCATGGGCTTCAAAATCGTGTGTAAAAGTACAAGGTTGTTTAGAATATGATGATGGGTAATTACATTACATTATATTTATATGGATGATATGATGTTGGCTCTCGAACTGTATCAAGCAGCAAAGGCGACGCTGTTTTTGTTATTTTTTTCTTCTCATTTTTTGGATGACTGTGTTGACAGAAGGCTGCTCCAGGTGGATGGAATGTGCTGTTTTTGCAGAGAAAGAAGACTGGGATATACAGATCAGGAGTGGTCCTTCAACTTCATCATTCATCCATTTTTAGTTATGAAAAGAAAACTAAAGAGTGATTGATGTGACATGCTCTAAATCATTCACTATTCGATTAAACAATTATTAAATTTTTATTTTTTTTTATTTTGAGTAAGTATATAATTCGATCCAATTATAGAACTAAGCTAAAAAGTTAAATATATTTATAATAAACAAAATTACTCTAGGTAGATAGTTGAATTACAACTTACGGTAAAGCGTACAGTCAATTCGTAAGTCCAAATTTAATATTTTTTTTGTATCATTTGAATCATAATTAAAATATCTACTTACTATAAATTTTTTTTCTAATAAATACATAATTTTATTTTTAATCAAACATTAAGTCGTCAAAATCAAAAGTTAAAACAACAATTGGGTAAACGCTACCTTGGGTAGCGTTTTTGGTAAAATAAATTATGTAATCAATTATTTTAATTAATTATGATAATACCTAAATTTAAATATATTTTCGTAATTAATCTTTTTATTCTAATTTTTCTAATAAATTATATTTTTAATTTAATTATTTTTAGTAATTTAATTTATTCTAATATAATATATTTTAACTATTATTTTAATAATTTAAATTAATCTTTTTTCTAATATATTGTATTTTTAAATTAATTTATTCTAAAAAATTTAATAAATTGTATTTTTTTATTTAGTTTAATTATTTTTGTAGTAATTTAATTTATTCTAAAAGTATGTAATAAATTATCTTTCAATTAAAAATAATTAATCTATTTTGTATAATTTAATTTACTTATGTATCAAACATATTGAAGTAAATGTTATATATGTTTTTTTTACATAATTTCATTCTATTTTCATATACTATTTCAGAACTTTTTCAAAAAGTAGCTATTTTAGAAAAAATATTTGAAAAAGTGTATATCAAAAAAAAATATTTAGGAAAGTATGTATACGCGCGTCGCGCCTATTGAATAGGCGCACCCCTGGGATGCGCCTATTCCAATAGGCGCACCCCTAGGATGCGCCTATACCACATAATTTTTTTTAAATTTTTTTTTTTTCAAGAATAAATGATAAAAGAAAGTTTTGAATCCCTGTAAGGAAATCCAATCTGGGACTTGAATCCCTGTAAGGATTCGATATGTGTGCTTTCCTTTTATAGGGTAATGAAGTTTTGACAAGTGAGTCTGACAGAGATGGAAGGGAGAAAGGACAAGGGTTTTATGGGCAATGTGGGGCTACTTTCGAGGGGAAGAAGGCTCTGGAGTTGCTATTTTCCATAGAGACTTTAGTACGACTCCACTTTCCTCCTCTGCATGCGACATTATTATAATATTATAGAAGAAAGAAGAGATTATTATTATTATTATATGAAGGCTGAAGCAGGTGTTGGATTCACTTTTAGATGGAAGAGAGAAAGGACAAGGGTTTTATGGGCAATGTGGGGCTACTTTCGAGGGGAAGAAGGCTCTGGAGTTGCTATTTTCCATAGACTTTAGTACGACTCCACTTTCCTCCTCTGCATGCGACATTATTATAATATTATAGAAGAAAGAAGAGATTATTATTATTATTATATGAAGGCTAAGCAGGTGTTGGATTCACTTTTAGGCTGAAGCAATGGCCAGACAAGACCGCCACCCTATAAAGTGGTACACATTCTTTAAAATTGAAATCGGAGGGAGTGCCAAACTTAATTTAAAGTGTCACTCTCAAAGTGGCTTTAAACTTACTTTAAAGTGTCTGTCTTTTGAGACATTTATGTTGTAATGGCCAATGTGCTCTGTCGTCTCTTTGCATTCAATTTTTTTTATTATTTATTCTTCAATTTTTCAGCATAGACTTTGAAAAAAAATAATTTAAAAAAAAAAATTATAGGCGCATCCCTAGGGTGCGCCTAGTGAATAGGCGCATCCCTAGGGTGCGCCTAGTGAATAGGCGCATCCCTAGGATGCGCCTATTCAATAGGCGCGACGCGCGTATACATACTTTCCTAAATATTTTTTTTCAATATACACTTTTTCAAATATTTTTTATAAAGTAGCTACTTTTTGAAAAAGTTCACTATTTCATCCATCAAACATTTGATTGAGTATTCCTGTTTCATTTTAGACAAAAACCAAAAAAAATCATTTTCTTATTTCTTATTCTTCATTTTATATTCAAATTTTCAAATTATCTCCTCTCTTTTCTATGTTTTTATTTTGTGGGGAAAATTATGTAAAAGATGTAACATGTTTGACAAAATTGGTAACTCATGTAATTTTTTTTGGACCGCGGGTTTTTGATGTATTATATTTCATTCTGTTGGTTTTTGAAGAAACGTTTATTTTTCCGTCAATTTATCTGTTTAAATTGAAAATGTGCAACTCATGTGCTTTTTTTTTTAACGTTGAAAAAACAATAAATGAAAATACTGAAACTACCATTGTCCTATTTTCCCTCCTTTCAACCTCTCCATCCACCAAATAACTAAACCGATCTCTCTTCCCCAAAAACTCATCATTGCAAATCGCAATCCTCCTCTCTCGAAGAAGACCTGGTTTCGGAACCCTAATCCCCTGTTGACACGCCCTTCCCCTGCGACACGACGGTGAGCTTCGACAGCGCTGACAACTTCCCTATCGTCGGACTAATCCGACCAGTTAGCCCCGAAGAACCCGCCCTTAGGTCGCGCGATGTTAAGTGAAACCACCTTCTCAACGGAACAGTAAACTCCCGCGAAGTTGCAGGGGTCAGAGGTGAAGTCCCACGACGAGAAGAAGTTCGATCCCGACAAGTCCTGCAGCGACTTACGAATTGATTAAAGCACCAAGAAATCGCCGGGATCGAGAATCGTGACAGCACTGAGGTTGCAGCAGTGGAGGCAATATATTACGATGAAGACTGATGATAGCAGCAGACGCATGTCCGCCATGGGTGAGGTAAAGGTGGTGACTATAAAAGGAACGACAACTATGTCTTATCGTACGAGAAGGAGAGGCGAGGTAAGCTGCTTTGTCCGTGAATCACAAGTGTCGAACAACTATGAAATGGAGGCGTGAAAGCTTTAATGGCGGAAGGGAGGAGTAAAATAAACGAACTCCATCCACTCCACTGACCAAATAGACCTTCATGGTCTTCCTCTTCTTCTTCTTCCTCGTCCGAGCTAGCAGTTCAGAGTTGAGAATTCTTCTAGGGTTTCTATTATCTGTTAATGGTCTATTTTCTATCCAATCACAGAATTCACACCATGCAGATTTTACCGTGCACGGTAAAGCCGTCTTCGGCCTGCAGACTCTCCTACAATTTTTGCTCTGACTCCTTCGATCTCAGACAGATTGGCTCATCGTTCTCGCGAAGGAATCTGTTTCGCGTCGTTGCCGGTCCTAGCCACTGTGAGTCCAGTAGTCTCAACACACCGCTGGAGCTTCGATCGACTCCGGGGAAGTATATGAGTAGAGTGTTACAGAATCAGCGGCAGTTGTTCCATGTGGCGGCGGTCGAGGAGCTGAAGAAGCTCTCTGACGAGCGGGACGCCGCCCTCGATCGTATGATCATCAACCCTGGTTCCGTTGAGGCGGCTCTTCATAGTTGGTTTGGTGGGGATTGTCGACGGTGATATGGTGTTAATAATATAATATCACTGAATAAGTGAGGGGTATTTGAGAAATTTCACAACCAAAAAAAGTCACGTGCAAGACATTTGCGGTGTTAACGGAAATTTTTAACGAATACAAACAAAATTCATCAAATACCAACAAGACCAAACATATTGCATCGAAAATAAACATTGTGCTGCTTTTACCACTTTGATCAAACATGTTACATTATTTTCATACTTTTCCCGATTTTGTGAGCCAAACATGTTATTAAGAAATATTTGTTCAAGCTATTTGTAACTAAAAGGTGTTTCGATCTGATGTGTGTGAATCTCCTTACTTTTCGTGCGGCATACGTCCTTCTCTTTGTTATTTATATCATATTTGTATTTGCTTATTCAGAAAATCTAGATTACCTACTTATTTCAAAAAGAAAATTAACTATTTGTTTATCAAATCACGTGACTTCAGCTAGTTTTTTTTTTTGTATATATAATTACTCTTATTTGTTTATACATACAAATGCTTAAATTCTCAAGACATATTTTTTTTTTGGCCTTTTAACAAGATTATATTTCTTCTCCAAGAAAAAACCTCATTACATCGAAGAATCGAAAACAACAAACTGACAAAGCTCGGGTGGGGGCCTAGAGACCCAATCCAACGGACACACCCCTAGAAAAGCAAGACGCGCAATACAATCCGCACACTTGTTTGCGGATCTCGGAATCGCCACCCAACTTACGTTAGGTATTGATGACAAAGGTGGTTGAGCATGAGACAAAATTGCATCAACCCGCCAAGAAAATGACCTCCCCAAAATATAGTTTATAACAATTTCCGAGTCGGACTCAACGATAATGGATTGCCAACCGGAATTCTCAAGACATTGAGTATGAAAGCAAATGTATTTAATATTTTTTAAACCAAGATTAGACCCATGACAACTTTTCATGGAACAGTGTTTCACCATCTAGCACAAAGATTGATAAGTTGTTTTTCCTAAAAACAATGAAAAAAAAAAAAAAATGGTAAACATTTTCACGAAAATAATTTTCAAACTCAAATAATTATTTTTGGTACAACATGTATGAAAATAATGGTAATTCGTACCTCCGTTACTTTTTTGTTAAAAAAATTTGTTAAATATTTTTTATATTTACAAAATTAACTAAATGTTTGTAGGGTTTCATTGTAACATTTAGAAAAATATTTGGTTAATTTTGCAAATATGAAAAATATTTAACAGAATTTTTTAACAGAAAAGTAACGGAGGTACTAATTATCATAATTTTTAAACGTATTTTCAAGCCATAAACAATTAACCATCATAAAAAAACAAGTTGCAGGAAAAATCATTTTGCACAAATATGTTACAATTTTCAACAAGACAATAACTACAAGAGTTTTTTCAAAAACTGTTCACTTTTGAAAAAATATTTGAAAAAGTGTATATCGAATTTTTTTTTTTAGAAAAGTATGTATACGCGCGACGCGCCTATTCAGTAGGCGCATCCCAGGGGTGCGCCTATTGCCTAAATTTTTTTTTTTTTTCGCAAAAACACCGGTCTATCAGAAACCGCGTTGATTTTAAGTCTGCTTATGGTTTTCCTCCTAAATAGAAATTGAGAGATAGTCTCACGCGTTGCTTTATCTCAGTATTCACAGGTTTTCCTCCAAATTTTCCAACTTGTTCTGAACAACAATGAAACAAAGTTGTTTATTCACAAGTTTCTGAATGAGACTTTTCTTCAGATACACTAGCTAGTTTGACATTTTCAGGAATTACTCCTGCAAAAGAGCTCTTTGGGGTTACTTTAGGTTCCTGTCCTAAATTTTCCAACTTGTTCTGAACAACAATGAAACAAAGTTGTTTATTCACAAGATTCTGAATCTTCCGAATATATTCTGCTTAGGAGATCATTGCGTACATGAATTTGAATTGTATTGGTTAGTCGTACGGCGAGGACAGAAGAAAGCTGATCCCCTTCCAATGGTTAGGAAGGGTCTTGGATCAAGAGGACAGAAGATCAATTTGTTAACAAAAGGGTCTTGGATCAAGAGGACAGAAAATCAATTTGTTAACAAAAGGGTCTTGGATCAAAAGGACAGAAAATCAATTTGTTAACAAACCACGGAGATGATTGTCTCACGCGTTGCTTTATCCCAGTATTCACAAGTCCAAATTCCTCTACGCGCACCAAATTCCTCCATATATGCTTTTTTTCCTACTATATGCTTACTTTTTGAAAAACATCTGATTTTGAGCCTGTTTATACGGTTTTCCTCCTACATAGAAATTGAGAGATAGTCTCTCTAATAAAGAAGAAAGGAAGTTCTCAGAAGTTAAATACTTTAGGTTCCTGCCCTAGATTTTCCAACTTGTTCTGAACAACATCCGCGAGGTCAAACATTGAAACAAAGTTGTTCATTCACAAGTTTCTGAATGAGACTTTTCTTCAAATACACTAGCTAGTTTGACATTTTCAGGAATTACTGCTGCAAAATAACTCTTTTGGGGTTACTTTAGATAAATTTCAAAAAGTAACTATGTCCGTTAGGCGCGACCCCGGGGTGCGCGTATACATAGTTTGCTAAAATTTTTTTTTGCATACATACTTTTTCAAAACAAAATTCTGACATAGTTATTTTTTGAAATTTATCGTTACTTTAGGTTCCTGCCCTCCAACTTGTTTTGAACAACATCCGCGAGGTAAAACACTGAAACAAAGTTGTTTATGCACAAGTTTCTGAATGAGACTTTTCTTCAAATACACTAGCCAGTTTGACATTTTCAGGAGGAAAACCATTTCTTCTTAGAACTTTCTTTCTTCTTTACTGGAGAGAGTATCTCTCAATTTCTATTTAGGAGGAAAACCATAAGCAGACTTGAACTCAGATAAAAAGCTATAGTCATTGGAGAAGCTTTACAAGATATTCGGAAGATTCAGAATCTTGTGAATAAACAACTTTGTTTCATTGTTGTTCAGAACAAGTTGGAAAATTTAGGACAGGAACCTAAAGTAACCCCAAAGAGCTCTGTTGCAGGAGTAATTCCTGAAAATGTCAAACTAGCTAGTGTATCTGAAGAAAAGTCTCATTCAGAAACTTGTGAATAAACAACTTTGTTTCATTGTTGTTCAGAACAAGTTGGAAAATTTGGAGGAAAACCTGTGAATACTGAGATAAAGCAACGCGTGAGACTATCTCTCAATTTCTATTTAGGAGGAAAACCATAAGCAGACTTAAAATCAACGTGGTTTCTGATAGACCGGTGTTTTTGCGAAATTTTTTTTTTTTTAGGCAATAGGCGCACCCTTGGGACGCGCCTATTGCATAGGCGCACCCCTGGGACGCGCCTATTGCATAGGCGCACCCCTGGGACGCGCCTATTGCATAGGCGCACCCCTGGGACGCGCCTATACATACTTTTCTAAAAAAAAAATTTCGATATACACTTTTTCAAAAAAAATTTCTAAACTAAACAGTTTTTGAAATTTTTTTAACTACAAACATAAGTAAACTTCCGGGGGAAAAAAAGATTGTCTGCTTCATTTTTGTGTCTTCTTAAAATACATTCATCTAAGAGGACTAGGAGCGACTGCGGCTGGAAATTAAGAAATCCGGAAAAGAACAAACGTGTTAGCATTTCTAAATTCTAATGCTTGTTTTTTTTCTTCATATTTGATCATTTCCCTTGCATACATTCAATAATTATTATTATTTAAATATAACATATGTAATTCTAAACTTGTACCCAAAGTAATTAAATATTAATAAGATTAACTTGTAGCCCCATTCCTAAACCACTCGAAGGAGGAAAGCGTTTGGTTTCAAATGATTTCAGTGGAATAAATAAATAAAAAGGACAATTAATATAGGTGCCGATAGAGACTCGTAACAAATCCAGGACGCGCTTTTGATTATGTGACATTTTGTATGCTGACATTACCAAAATAAAATATGTGAGGCTTGGATTACAAGATTTTTGGTTTTCTTTGTAATTGTCATACACGTCGAGTGCATGACACGATTTGCGCGTGCGATAATTGAGAAGGTAAATAGAATCATCAGAAACTAATAATAATGTTGTAAAATGTAAACAAACTAATGAACTAGTTTACAATTATCAGAAATTGATAAAGACACGTAATTCAACACTTCTCACAATATCAACTTTGTGTACTCTTATATTATTGGTCCTAGATAGATTATGTTAGAAGGAAGGGTTAATAATAATGACTATTTGAAATTTGTCTATTTTATAAAAATCTAATCAAACGTCATTTTTCTTTGTTACTTATAATTTCAGAATTAGAAGCAAAAAGTTACATCGGTATATTTTTCAGTTAGCTTTGAAAGAAGAATGATAGTGACTTCATGTGATTGATCTGAACTAGGGCTGATCATGGGCGGGCCGGTCCGGTCCTGAAGGTAAGACCGAGACTGAAATTTCGGTCTTGCCTTCTGGAGGATCGAGACCGACCTCGGCCAAAAAACCCCGCCCGAGTCGGTCTTTCTTGACTCGGTCCGGTCTCGGTCCGGGACCGAATCTACACCCAAAAAAGAAAAAAACCTATGAATTCACGGTATTTTTTAGTAAAAGGCGAAGGAATAGTTCACCTCTCAAAGAAACACTATGAACTCTCTATATTCTTTAGTAAATTTATCAAGATGCACCTTTTATAGAGATAGAAAACCTCCAAAATCCACATTATTTTCGGTGTGGTACTATGAAAATCTCAAATACACATACATTCGGTCCGGGCAGGGCCTAAACGGGTTTTCGGGAAAAAAACCCGAGATCGAGACCGACCTTGAAGAAAAAACCCGCCCGTTCGGTCTCGGTCCTAGTCGGGCCGGTCTCGGGCCGGTCTTGTCGGGAATTCGGTCCTCCAGTCTTTTTTGATCACCCCTAATCTGAACACTACGGGAGAGGGGTCAAATAGCGGCTAAACATCACGGCTCAATGTGTATTGAGCCGTGATTAATAAAATAAAATTAAATATCACGGCTCAAATGACATTGAGCCGTTATTAAGTTGTTTTTACGGCTCAACCCACTGAGCCGTTACCTTTATCACGGCTCAAATTGGGGTTGAGCCGTGATAAAAAAAGTATTGTCACGTTTTAAAAAATATAAATATATATATATTTATCACGGCTCATTTACTTTGAGCCGTGATAAATGTAAAAAAAAAAAAAACATTTATCACGGCTCAAAGTGAGTGGAGTCGTGACAGTGGCCATTTAGAAGAAGTCGGGCCTTCACATAGACTTCATTCTGCAGACCAGAGCTTCTTGTGTTTTCCTCTGCGCGGCGCCGTTCCTCCCTCCCCGTCGAACTGCGAGTAATTTCTTCGTTTTTCTTCAATTAATCGATTTAATTGTTAGCCGAAAGTCTTATATGTGTAGTCATTGTTCGATTTGGCAGTATAATCAACTGATTTAGCCTTCAATATCACGGCTCGACCACTCCGATTTGGGTAGTTTTTTTTTCCGGTTTTTTATTGAATTTGTTCAATTAATTGATCTTCCCAAGTCTTATATGTGTTCTAATTGTTAGATATATCTGTATAATTGACTCAATCGGAAGATTTGAAGAAAAGTTGTAAACCCTAATTTTTCCAAGCAAGGTAACCCTTGATCAATATTCGAATTTATTGTTTATAGGACATGTATAACAGCAATTAGTCATATATTATACATCCTCATGACAAATTTAAGTTGCCTAGTATAAATTGAATGAATGACAATTTTTTTTGATTATTAGGAACTTTAAATTTAAGTTGCCTCAATGATGAATTTAAGTTGCCTAAATGTTTTTTTTATGGTTAGAAAGTTTAGAATTTGACATGGATAGAAGTTGGATAACAAAACCAAGAATTAGCAAAGAGTATCAATCTGGTGTCAAAGACTTCATTGAATTTGCTAATATAAATGGATTGGTTAATGGAAAGATGATATGTCCTTGCCGTAAATGCAAGAATAAAAAATATCATGTGGCGGAAGAAGTAGAGAGTCACTTGGTTTGGAATGGTTTCTTAGTTGGCTATACAATATGGTTTTTTCATGGTGAATCGTGTGTCCAAACTCAGCCAAATATGAATCATGAAAGGAATACTTCTATAAGGAACAGTGAAATAAACACTCATTTGGATGGACAAGGTGAATTACGAGATTTATTTCATGCTGCCATGGGATTTGCTCCGTCAAACGTTGTGCAAGATAATAGTCCAGTTGTTGGTGATAATGACGCTTCCGGATCACAACAAAATGAGGCAGGCCCTGAAAAAATTTCACCTCTTCAAAAATTAATGAGTGAGAGTGAGAAACCATTATATCCCCATTGTGAATCATTCACAGTGATATCATTCATCTTACACATTTGGAATATCAAAACAGTTGGTGGCTGGTCTCGGAAATCAGTTGATATGCTGTTTGAAGTTTTAAGAATTGCATTTACTTCAGCAACCTTTCCAGTTTCTTATTATGATGCTAAGAAACTGATTACATAATTGGGTCTTGGGTATGATAAGATACATGCATGCCCAAATAATTGCACGTTGTATTGGAGTGAAAATGCTGAACATTCCTTTTGTCCAACTTGTGGTCTTTCGAGGTGGGAAAAACATTTAAAAAAAAACATAGTTGAAGATTGTACAGAAGAGACTACTTCTTCGAGAAAAAAAAAAGAAATCTGCAAAAGTATTGCAGTACTTTCCGTTAATTCCAAGACTCAAACGACTATACATGTCAAAGGATAGTGCATCTTCGATGCGATGGCATAAGGAGGATCGAACAATGGATGGAGTCTTGAGACATCCTGCTGATGCATTGGCGTGGAAGTCATTCGATTAGCGTTGCCCAGATTTTGCTTCTGATCCACGTAATGTCATATTAGGATTAGCAGTGATGGTTTTAATCCATTTAGAACGATGAGTGTAACTTATAGTACATGGCCTGTTTTAATAATCCCTTACAATATGGAGCCTTGGTCGTGCATGAAAAAGTCATCTCTTATATTGTCAATGGTCATCCCTGGTGAAAACGGTCCTGGAAATGATATAGATATTTATCTAAAACCACTGATCGAAGAGTTAAAACAACTTTGGAAGGGTGTTGAGGCATATGATGCATTAAAGGGTGAGCACTTTACTCTTCGTTCATCACTCATGTGGACTATTAATGATTTTTCTGCATATGCTAATTTATCAGGTTGGAGTACTAAAGGTCGGGTTGCATGTCCTATATGTGCTTATTCAACTGAGTCTTTGTGGTTGGATAAAAGTGGCAAATACTGTTATATGTGTCATCGTCGCTGGTTACACATAGATCATCCATTCCGTCGTCAAAAAACTGAGTTTTATGTAATTTATAATTTAATGTATAATGAATTTAAATAGTTGTTCTCTCATAATCTTTGAAATTTGATTAACAGATAACTCTGGTCGTCGATATTGGCGAAGAAGTAAGCTTAGCTCAATGGAAGTATGGAAAATGCAAGATGGGGGAATAGTTATTTACGGTAACCAATATGGTCAACCATATGGTAAATCAGGAAATGTTTTAGGAAGTTGGCTTGGACAAGTTGCTCGTAATTCCAAGCTATGCCCTTTGAACTTCAGAGGATGGAAGAATATGCCAGATAACTTCACAAAACAAATACTATCCATTACAAACGTAAGTTATATGTTAATTTTTTTGCAAGATTTTTTCTATGTTTAACTTATTATCTATTTTCTTACAAACATGTTTGCAGACGATATTTGTTTGTCCGGATGATAATGGGTCCTTTGACAAGTTTATAATGAAATCAGTCGCAAAAAAATGGAAGGATCACAAAAATTCTTTAAAAGCAATGTTTTATAAGCCGGGGGCAACAAAAGAAGAAATCAAAGCAAATAACATTGAAGAAGTGGACAAATGGCAATTGGATTTACTAGTAGATCATTGGTTTTCTGATGTAGGACAGGTTGGGAAGTCTATTATTTTTCTTACAATATTGATTCCCATTGCGTTGTATTCATTTGTTGGTTTATGTGAAGGAATCATCCTCTCGGGGGAAACATGCTCGGTCACAACAATCATCTCTTCACACCACTGGGTCAGAGAGTTTTGCTTCTACAAGATATAGATTGGTACGAATGCTCATAAACACATGTTTAAATTATTTGACATAATTTTAGTGTTGCTTTACAATGTATTTTATCGTATTTATTTATTAGGAACTTGAACGTAAAAGACCCGTGGGGAGTCTTGAATTCTATGAGTACAACCATGTCCATAAAAAAAGTGGTGCGTTTGTTGATGATGAGACAACGTCATTAGTGGTAATATAAGAAATTTTCAGTTTAATTATGAGTACAAGTTATATTAATAGAATATGTTGTATTAACATCATCTTCATTCTTAACTGTATGTTGTAGGAAAAAGGAAAATCTAAATTGCAAGAGCATGTTTCTCATAACCCGGACGAGGATCCACTTATAAGAGAGGATGATGTATATCGTGAGGTTGTAGGTGGACAAAAACCGGGGCGAGTCAGAGGTTATGGGTTTGGTGTTACACCGACCATGATACTTGGATCAAAAAAATCTAGCTTGAATGAAGAAGACGTAGAGAGACGTGTACGAGAACGTCTCCAGGCAGATTATGATGAGAAATTGAAACAACATGAAGCTAGAATGGAGGCACAAATGGGAGAGATGTATAAACAATTCCAGATGCAATTTCAGGTCATGCAAAATAATATGCACGGATATAATTCTCTTCAAAGATTCATGACAGGAAGTTCTACTGATGTCCCCCCCCCCCCCCCCCCCCCCTTGACAACTTTGGTTTGGGGTCCTCTCATTTACCAACTGGAAATCAAGTAAGTAAATAATTTACATTTTTCAATGATATCATTTTATGCATTAATGTTTGATGGATAGTATTTCAAATTATTTATTATTGTGTTTTAGTGTTTTGGATGCTTTAGTCATGCAAAATAATTGTTGTGCATCTTATAATTTCAGTTAGTTTAATTTTTAAATGTTGCATCTTATACTTTAATTTTTTATTGTTTATATAGGATGACCATATAAATCATCATTCTAGCTCGTACACCCCTTTTACCAACCTTGTGTTGGGTTCTTCACATTTACCAGTCGAAAATCAAGTAAGTATTACTTTTCACGGTGTTTTTAGTGTTTTGGATATTTTAGTTTTGCCTGAGAATTGAGGTTTAGTTTGCATCTTATAATTTCAGTTAGTTTAATGTTATGATTTTTGGATGTTTTTATAGAATGATCAAGCAACTCATCAATCAGCAGCATCTAGTAGTGAACAATCTGCTAGTGGAAATCAAGAAAACGATGAAGAAAATGAATCGTTTTAGTCAAGACAGTGTTATGAATGAAGAATTATTATAAGATATTATGCATGTTTTTGAATTAATGAAGCGAACTGACGGATATGTAATGTATTGTTTGCAAAAATTATGATTTTGGTATGTAAACTATTGAGGTTATGGTTATTGTTGTATGATTAGGATTATAATATAAATTATTATTCTTTTTATTAAAAAAAATATTTTTCATTTTCACGGCTCATATGAAACGAGCCGTAAAAATATGAATTAAAAAAAACATTAATTCATTTTGCACGACTCATTTGCATTTGAACCGTGAATAATGATTTTTTTTAAAAAAATCATATTTTCACGGCTCAAATCCACATGAGCCGTGAATAATAAGGGTCTTAAAGAAAATTATCGCGGCTCAACTCAAAAGCGCCGCGATAATTATTTTCGTGGTTGGTTTGAGTTTGGGCCGGAAATTATGACGGCTCAAATGAAATTGAGCCGTGATAATTGTCCTGACGCTTACTTTTACAGCTCAAATGATTTGAGCCGTGATAAATTAACGGCTGGATTTTCCAGCCGTTAAAAATACCATTTTTGGTCGGTAAACACCATCTCTCCCATAGTGGAATTGTAGAAAAATTATATTACTTTTTTTTATAAAATAAAACTTATAATAATAGAGGGAATTTTGGAAAACTAAGAGAGTATATTTGAGTTCTTGCTTTATTTATTTTATTATAAGTATAAATCTAAAAAATATGTAAAAATGTATTATGTTTTTCAAGTTTTCACAACCACCATTCAAGAACATTTTTTACAAATAGTTCAAAAAAGTGTTTGAATAAATAACAAGAAGGTGCTTTCAAGCAACACTCATTCAGCTTGGAGCGCCCAAGAGGGGAAAGAGCACTCCAAAAGGTGCTGATAAGTTTATGAGTTAAATACCAAGTAATTACCTGAATTTTGAGTGTTTTGCAACGAGCTACCCGAACTTTGAAAATTCAAAACGGGCTACCTCAACATTGAAGAAGGTGCAAATAGCTACCTCCGTCCAATTTTCTGTCAAATGTCGTCGGAAAGTCGTCAGAAATTGGACGAATGTAGCTATTTGCACCTTCTTCAAAGTTGAGGTAGCCCGTTTTGAATTTTCAAAATTCGTGTAGCTTGTTGCAAAACGTGCAAAATTTATGTAGCTACTTGATATTTAACCCTAAGTTTATATACACATCCTTTTTAACGGGTTTTAGATTGAGTGATTTAAATACTTATCAAGTAAAAAATAAAGTAGATAGATAAATGAGGTATGATATAAATGTTGCAGACGCAGAGAGTTTCTAACTTTAAATTAATTATAAGCTCCAATTAAAGTTATAACTCAAATACTTAATTAAATTTGAATAACTTTGATTGGAGAAGTTCAAACTCCACACTAATTGCATTTTTAAAGAGGTAATTTGATTATCCACTTAATTTGTTTAAAATAGTTAGGAATTGAAGTTGTTTCAAATCATAAGTTTGACTAGAGAGAGTATAATCACTCTAAAAATCGGAACTTAATATTATTTGTATCTTTAGCATTAATAATTCATTCACCAATCTACTCTAAAAAAAATTGGAGTAAATAGAGGACTAAAACTATCAATCTAATGTCGTATGCCTTTCAACATTTTGCAAGGAAAGTATATATAGAATGTCTCGAGAAGAAGACTTTAGGTTGGTAATTTAATTCTCTATTTACTTTATATAATTTTACAAAAATAGAACATATGGATAATTAAATTACGTTCTTAAAAACACAAACGCTATTTAGTTTCGGTTGATAATTTCTGAAACGACACGATTAAACGATATGTAACGATTTGCATTTATGCGTATGAGTTTGACCATAAAACATGTTGAGTCTAAACCATTTGTATAGACACGATTAATAATCGTATCTAAACACTTCTGATATGCAAATATACGCACAAATAAAATTAAAGACGATTGTACATGTTTTTGAATCACTTGTGAATTTTAAAACTTGACTTAAAAGTTAAATTATGAATGTTGTGAATTTCGTGTATTGACATTTCGTATCGTGTGACACGATTTATGTCACGTATATATGAATGTTTTTTTTCTTCAAAAAGTTAATCGTGTATGTCGCGTGTGATTTGTTTAATAATCATGTCGTATTTGAAGACACATTTAAGACCTATCGGTATATACACGACCCGATTAATGACACGATAAGACATGAATTAATGTCACGATAAGATTTAGTTTAGACTTTCAGATTGAGTGTGTTGGATTTTGAAGTCACCGCTTCGTTCTCCGAAATCTCGTGATGGGCGCTCCACAGACCTGCAAGGAAGGAAATCCTGGAGTGTTCCCGTTGTTGTAGTATCGTGCAAGGAACGAAAAATTGACGAGCGAAGACTCGCCTATTGTAGTATCGTGCTGTGGCGAGGCACATTCTTCCTTGGAGATGTTCATATGCCCATCTCTTCTCATCCACCAAGTCTAATTCCAAGCGTCTTTGTCCCTCATTTGTCATCGCATTAAATTGTTTTACTCTATGCGAAATGACAGCTATTTCGGTTGGCGCGACTGCTTCAGACCATATACCAAGCCAAAGGGCGTCTCCCCTGTCACCTGTTTGGGTGTTGTCCGAAGCGCCCAAAGAACGTTTTCCAACTCTTCTGTCCACTTCCCATGTAAAGCGTCCAACCTCTTTTTCAGTCTGTTCAGAACCATTTTGTTGGTCGCTTCAACCTGCCCATTCGCCCGTGCATGTCTTACTGAGGCGTGCCTATGTTCTATTTTCAACTCTTGACAAAACCATTTCAACTCTTTACCAGCGAATTGAGGGGCATTGTCACTCACCAGTACACTTGGAATCCCGTTTCTAGAAACAATTCTAGATTTTAGGAACTTGATCACTAGGAACTCTCTAGTTGACGCTAATAGCTTCACCTCAATCCATTTAAAAAAGTAGTCAATTAATACTAGGATGTATGTGCGCTGCTTAGACCTAGGAAGTGGTCCGACCAAGTCGATTCCCCTCTGCGCAAAAGGCCAAGCGACTCTAATTGAGGTTAGGTCTGCAGGGTGGCGCGCTATATTTGGACAGTATTTTTTACATGATTCGCATTTCTGAACCATCTCCTTCGTCTCTTTGTTCATGGTAGACCAATAACATCCCTGGTTGAGAACTTTTCGGACAATGGACTGTGCCCCTTCATGGCAAGCAGCGTACCCCTCATGAACTTCTCTATGTATTGTTGTTGTTTCTAGCTGAGCGTCGCACCTAAGAAAAGGCGTGGAGAATCCCTTCTTGTATAATGTCCCTTCAATAATCTTATAACTTGGGGTCAATCTTAATATTCGCTTGGATTCTACCTCTTCCTCTGGTAGCTCTCCATTTTCCAAGTATATCCTAATGGGAGTCGCCCAATCCACTCAATTTTCAATGTTTGCAAAAAATTTACTTACCCTTATTTCTATGTTTTCCAAGAAATGCACCTAAAGAGGCGTCGCCTGCCATGCATATTTACTTAACGCATCGGCTTCCTTGTTTGACTCCTTAGGGATGGATTCTATTTGAAAGATTTTGAATCCTTCTGCTAATTTGTGCACTTCCTTCAGGTATATCTTCATTTGCTCGCCTGTGTATTCGCCTCTGACTTGGTTTACCACCAGTTGTGAATCACAGTAAACGTTGACATGAGCGACACACAATCCTCTTGCGAGTCGAAGGTCGGTAATCAACGCTTCATATTCCGCTTCATTCTTGGCTGCCTTGAAGGTGAGTATCAATGCATATCGCAAGGGAGCACTGCCATCTAGAGGTGTTAATACTAATCCTGCCCCGAGCCATCGACTAAAGATGATTCATCTGTATGGAGCGTCCAAGTTTCCTTTACTTCCTCAGGCTCTTGTGGTAGCGCTTCCCGTGGACATGTGGATTCCACAATAAAATCGGCCAATGTCTGCCCTTTTATAGTTGTTCGATGTCTGAACTTGATCCGAAATTCAGTTAGTTCAATCGCCCATTTAATCATTCTTCTAGAAGCGTCTGCTTTTGCAAGAAGTGTTTTAAGGGTTGATATATTAGAACCGTGATTTCATATTCGTGAAAGTAGGGGCGAAGCTTTCTAGCTGAGACTACCAGCGGATAAAGGTACTTCTCAACTTCTAGATAATTCAGTTAAGCTTTTGCAAGAACCTTGGAAACATAATACATGGGCACTTGTCCCTTGGAAATCTCCTTGACTAATACCTTAGATAATTCATTACTGCTACTGGGTTGATGCCTAAGTATAGAAAAAGTGTGTCACCTTTTGTAGATTTAGCTAGTGGGGGGAACGCCTTAAGATGAGTCTTCAAGTCCTGGAACGCCTGCTCACATTATAAGGTCCATTCGAACTTCTTGTTTGCCCTTAGGACCTAGAAGAAGGGAAGGGATTTGTCTCCCGCCTTTTCCAAAAACCGACTGAGCGCCGTCAATCTCCAATTCAAGCATTGAACCTCTTTGTGACAGGTTGGGATCCTCATATTCTCGATCACCTCTAACTTCTATGGATTCACCTCAATTTCCCTATGTCTCACCATGTAGCCTAAGAATTTTCCCGAGTGCATGCCAAAAGCGCATTTTGCCGGGTTAAGGCGCACTTGATGGAGACGTATACGCTTGAATTTTCTCCTCAGATACTCCACATGATCAAGACTCTTGACTAATTTGACCAGCATATCGTCCACATACGCCTCCATGGTGTCACCTATCATTCCAGTAAAAAGCTTGTTCACCATTCTCTAGTAGGTCGCCCCGGCATTAATCAGGCTGTAAGGCATGACAATGTAATAGTAGACGTCGTTATTTGCGTAGAAAGCTGTGTGTTGGGCGTCGCCTTCGGCCATCTGAATTTGGTTGTACCATGAATAGGCGTTCATGAAACTGATCAGCTCATGGCCTGATGTGGCATCCACTAGATGATCAATCCTTGGCAAGGGATAACAATCATTGGGACACGCCTTGTTCAGGTCCCTGAAGTCTACGCACATGCGCCATTTCCCGTTACTCTTCTTTACCAAGACTGGGTTCGCCACCCACTTCTGGAACCTGATCTCCTTTATGAAGTTAGCATCTACCAACTTTCCCACCTCCTGCCTTATATTGATTGTTTTCTCTTCTCCCACGTAGCGTCGCTTTTGAGCGACCGACCTGATGTTCAGTTCGTGGGCGATAATCTCATTGTTGATGCCCGACATGTCACTAGGCTTCCAAGAAAATAGTTCCTTGAACTCTACCAAGAGTATTGACAATGCCTTGGCTTCATCTTCTGAGAGCCACGCCTCTATCTGCACTTCTCTCCCTGGGCCTTCCATCTCTACCTTTCTTAAGTCATCCATTGGTTGTGGGCGACTCCTCACTTCCCGAGGATCTTCCCTCGTGTGGATCGCCAGAGCCTCTTTTCCCTTGGCTTTTAAAATGTGGTGACGCCACTACGGGAGAGTATACGTTTAACGGCTGAAAATTGTTTCATTAACGGCTCAAAATATGAGCCGTTAATGAAAGACGGCTCAATGAAAAACGAGTCGTCATAGGAAGAGTCGTCTGATAAATGACGGCTCGTTTTTCATTGAGCCGTCTTATGACGGCTCATTATTATTGAGCCGTCATATAGACGGCTCATTCGAATTGAGCTGTCTGTACGCCGACTCAATATGAATGAGCCGTCTGTACGCCAGCTCAATATGAATGAGCCGTCTATATGACGACTCAATATGTATGAGCCGTCTATATGACGGCTCAATATGTATGAGCCGTCTATATGACGGCTCAATATGTATGAGCCGTCTAAATTAATAAAATTAATAGGGACGGCTCATTTAGTATGAGCCGTCCAAATGAGATTATATTTTAATTTATAGTTGACGCTCAACTATAATAAGCCGAAATAAATCGAAATTTTTAAAAATAAAAAGTTTGAATAAATTAATATATCCCTAATCATAAAAGTAAAACCTGAATAATTTTACAAACCAAAATCTGTAAATATAAACCAAACAGAATCAGTACTACAATCTGATATTCCATTCCTAAAGCATTAAAGAAACAATTTCGAACATCATTCTTCAATCATCTATTGGATCATCATTTTCACTTCTACGCTCGGCAGACTGATCACTTGGTTGAGTTGTCTGACCATCCTATAAAAGCATCCCAACAAAGTACTATTTAGACATCAAACAAGCGTGCGTGGTTAACATAATCATATCCTATTAACAAGTGAACTAAAATAGCATGCCTGTATTGATATAAGTAATAAATATAACACAATTTTCACACACCATTTTCTCCAACTACTACTACGAAAGAATGATGAACTCCCATTATTGTAGAACATGCCTCTCTTGTACATATTACGGTGGATATGCACTCAATAGTATTGGTTTAATAAAATATTAAGGCAGGGTATTATATAAGGATGGTTTAGTTACGTTAATCTCAAAGGAAGATTGAAGTTAATTACCTAAATCTACACAATACACTGCAGAGACAACAACATATTCCTATATATGTATAACAGCAAATTGATCCACAAATATATAACAACAAAAAAATAGACTTATGGGACACAAATTCCACATATATAACAGCAATTCCTATATTCATATCTTATAATATATGTATTATATTAACAGCAATCCCTTTAATTCGGCTCAAGGTTACCAACAACAATCCCAAATCACTTTGTTCTTAGAATACCTACCCTTTAATTCGTTTTTCACGAATTAATCACAAATCTGACATAATGAAAGCTTAACCCAACCACGAATCCAACATAAAGAGATAGACATCGGTTTATTACCTTCAAATCGAACCTTGATGTAGAAATTAGGGTTTTCGAAATTGGTGATTCTTGATGTTTTCTCTGAAAATCGAAGAAAGGATAACATGTATAAGACTTGGGAATGTCGAATCCTTGAATGAATTTAAAAAAAATGAAACAAACTTACCGATTTGGGAGTTCTTGAGAGTGATGTTCTTGAGAGTGTTGCTCTTGAGAGTTCTTCCGTGAGAAAATAAACAACTGCAGACTGCAGAGGCCGTCTCGGTTCTGTTTTGTTAGCAAGGCTCATTGAGACGGCTCGTTCAAATTGAGTCGTCCAAATCAGCCGGTTTTACAAGCCGAACCAATTTCAACCGGTTTTAGTTCGGACGGCTCAGTAGAACTGAGCCGTCCAACTACTGATTTGGACGGCTCATTTGGAACGAGCCGTCCCAATTTTTTTCTGAGTACAAAACGAGTCGGTTTTAGTTCGGACGGCTCAGTTCAATTGAGCCGTCCAACTACTGATTGGGATGGCTCAATTGGAACGAGCCGTCCCAATTTTTTCCTGAGTAAAAAACAACAACGTTTTTATTATCCGAACCAATTTTAGTCGGTTTTAGTTCGGACGGCTCATTTCTATTGAGCCGTCCAACTATTGATTGGGACGGCTAAATTGGAACGAGCCGTCCAAATTTTTTTCTGCGCAATAAACGACAACGGTTTTACTAGCCGGCTCAATAGGATCGAGCCGTCCCTATTCTTTTGGTCAGACCAGAACTTTTTTAGTTGCGACGGCTCAGTTCTGTTGAGCCGTCCAAGTATTTTTTTTTTTAATATCATTTTACTTGATGGCTCAACAAAAATGAGCCGTCCCAACTAAACCAGACCGTTTTTTAGTTCGGACGGCTCAGTTGTGTTGAGCCGTCTCAACTAAATTGTGAAAAACAACATCAGTTTACTAGACGGCTCAAAGAGTTGAGCCGGTAAATCAAATTCTGGACGGCTCATTAATTATTGAGTCGTTACCAATTATTATATTAAATTTTTGACGGCTCAATTATACTTGAGACGTGGAGATGAGCCCTTAACTAAGCCTTCTCCCGTAGTGCGTTGAGTTGGCGTAGCAACTACGTGTCGCCGGCTGGTCTCCCTTTACTACTCCGACTCCGTGAGGTGTTGAAAACTTCAGCAATTGGTGGTAGGTGGAATGGACTATTTTGTTGGGATTCAAGGTCAAACGCCCTAAAATGGCGTTGTATGATGAAGGAGTGTCCACCACGATGAAGGTGATGTCCATGGTCAATAATTTCCAACCCTCACCTATCTGCACCGGTAGGGTGACAGCTCCCATCGGATAAGTGGTAAGCGAGGCGAATCCCATCAATGGAAAATTGACCTTCCTAATATATTTTTCCTTCTTCCCCATCCTTTTGTAGGTTTCAAGAAACAGGACATCTGTTGAACTTCCTGAGTCGACCAAAAGTCTCTTCATGGTAAACCTAGCAACTCCCATTGTAATAACGTGTGTATCATCATGAGGCGAGGTGACATGCCCCAACTCCCTTCTAGAGAAGAAGATGATCACCTAGCGGTGTCGGCTTCTCCTCCTGAGGTGAAACCTCCACTAATCACGTTCAGATCTTCCTTCGTAGATCCTGATGCCACATAGTTCTTCCTGTGCGACACCCCTCTTTCCCTTTTGGGACTCTTACTCCTTTCCTGGCGCGTGATGAAATTCTTTAGATACTCCCTTTGGATGAGGTTCTCTATATCCCTGTTCAAGATCCGACAATTATCTGTTGTGTGCCCTTTGCAACGGTGATAGCATCAGTAGGCTTTCTTGTTGCTACCCAAGTGAGCGTCGTCGCTCCTCATTGTAGGAAGTATTGCCAAATTCTTCTTTTCCATATCCGATAGGATAAACGATATATCTTGGGTAAGGGGCGTATAAGTCTCGTAGACTTCTCTATTGGCGCGTGGGATCATTGGGCTACGCCTCGAGTCATCACTTCCTGTCTTCTGATGACGTTGATCCTCTCTCTTTCCTTCTTGGTTGTCCCTCTTTGATTCCTTCTGAACCACTTTTCTCCTTTCTTTGGCAATTTCTAGGTCGATGTAAGATTTGACCTTGGACGCCATATCCTCCACCGTATTGACGGGGATGACACTCAGGCTACCATGCAAAGCGTCTCCTTTGGACCACATAGCTCGGATAGTTTCTCCATCCGTAATGACTTGGTCAATCCCTCTCAATTAATTGTTAAACCTCGTATAGAAATTGCCTAAGCGTTCATCGTTCCCCTGTTTAATGTTGTCCAAAGTCCCTACACTCTTGAGCAGTTGTCACCCTCCAATGTACTGGAGAATGAACTTCTCCTTCAACTCGCTCCAAGTCCTTATGGAAGTCTTGGGGAGTCCAAAGAACCAATGCAAAACGACGCCTCCTAGAGTCGCTGGGAAAAGGAGCGCGAAATGATTATCATCATTCGATCGTCCTAGGAGGGAGGCTTCGTGTCTTTGTATGTGCTCCACCGGATTTCCTTCGCCCTTGTAGCAGTCAATATTAGAGGGTCGCACGTGGTGCAGTATAGTTAGGGACATTATTTCGGGAGCGAAGGGATGCGATGCTCTGTCCCGGAGATGAGGCATGACCCAACCCTTTTGTTCCTTCACCTTCTGGGAGATCATCTCATCAAGTTCCTCCCTCGTCATAGCACTGAGAAGTGGTCCCATTGAAGTAGTGTCGCTCATGGAAAGAGCGAGTTGTTCCGTCGGGAGGCGTGGTCTAGTGATGGCTTCTTCCGCCCTCGCGGCCTCCGCATGGTGAGCGGCGGCTCTAGCAGTGGTTATTTTCTATATTCTATCAAGCAGTTCTTCCAGTGTCGCGATGACCGCAAGTGTCAGGGTGGTTTTTGGTTGTATTTCTGCCCTTGGAGTCGCTCTCACAGAGGAGGCGATCCGAGAGTGCGCCGGTTTGGCAGCTTCGGTTCTTAAGACAGTAGTATGTCTAGACGGCGCACCTTGGGGGTTAAGTTCAGAAGTTTTCCCCGCCTGAATGACCGCATTTTGAGGTATAACAGCGGTTCCAACCAAGTGTTGTTGCAGGATGTGGAGCGAGTCATTTTCAATGACTTCTCGATTGTTCTTTGCTCTAGGGGGGGGAGTCATGGCTAATTTTGCTTAGGGTTCCTACAAACGCCGCCAATGTTGAATTTTGAAGTTACCGCTTCGTTCTCTGGAATCGCGTATTGGGCGCTCCACAGACCTGCAGGGAAGGAAATCATGGGGTGTTCCCGTCGTTTCCCCTCTGATGCCTAAGTTAGTCAGATGTTGTGTTTTGCAGAGAGTATACGTAAGGTAAAAATGTATGTTGTCAAATTAGTTTTAGAGTGAAGATGGATGAGGATATTTATAATCATCACCCCTAACCTGATTTGAGTTACTTCCTACCACAGTTGTCCTAGGTGGCGCACGGTTAACTGACTGGGGTTGTCTCGAGTCTTGTGGTACCTGGTGTCCCGTGCATATTGGAAATGTGTCACGTGACTCTGTTCCACGCATGACGCTTTAGTGATCCATTCTCTTCTGTCGAACCTCGAGTCTCGTGTTGCTGGAAAGGAATCTAGGGGAGAACGTTCCCCAGTGGCGCGCCTTTATGATCTTGGCGTGCCCATTCACGGTGGCATCCGAGAACTATAGCCCTAAGTGGTGTGGTGGTGGAAGTATGTCCTATGTTAGAATGACGCGTCCATAACAAATGAGTCTCACTCTTGGGTGACGCCTATTGCATAGGCGCCACCCCAAGTGGCGCCTATTCATATGGGCTGCACACATTCAAATTTTTTTTTAAAAAATTTGTTCCATAATGACGACTCGATGTTTAATTAAAAATAAAATTGTGTATCTATTAAAAAAATTATAGTAAGTAAGTATATATTTTAATTGCGCTTCAAATGATGCAAAAAATATTAAATTTGGATTTACGGATTGCCTGTACGGCATGCCGTAAGTTGAGATATGAAAATTTGACTTAAAAAATTATAACTTAGACTGTTGGGTATCGATAGTGATAGCCCAGTAAGAAAAGGCCTCGAAGAGCCAATAACTATAGAGGGGGTAAACCCATGACATCTGAACCGGATCGGCCCAAGTACAAGCCAAACTTGGCCCACCATCGAGTAATCCAGAATCGAGCACAAAGTCTATAGGGACGCCAAAGGCTCTCGGACTGCTCGCCATTCTCTACCAGGTCGCGACCTTCCACTGCTCGACATGGGAGTGCTCGCCTCGAAGAGAGCCTTGCCTCTCTCCTCTGGTCCCACAAAACCGTTAATAAGGAAGTGGCCACGATATCCCGCATATCTCGGTCACATATTCACAAAGGATTAGATTTGGTAACTGCAATATCTCGCAGTAACTGACGATCCAAATCTTCGGCAATACAATATACACTAAGATATTCAGCTGCCATATACGGTTCTATCTCTCTTACCCTATAAATACCCTTGCTTTACATACGTTCTTTACGTTTTGAGTTTTATACACACACATACTCATTTAAGCATCGGAGAGGGACCCAGAGGCACCCCCTCTGTTGCGCTCCCCTACTTGCAGGTTCACCGGAGTCGGAGCTGAAGCGTCATCCCAACCTTGTTTGGCATTCAATTCACTGCCAGATCAGCATTCAGGATTTCACGATCCAACATTTGGCGCCGTCTGTGGGAACGAGCAATTCAGCCATGAGAACTCGATCCCAAAGCAACCGACGGAATCAGACTAGGGAGCGATCCTCAGATAGCTCTGATTCCGCCGCCGCTTCACCGCTTCAACAAGAACCTGCCAGCCGAGCAGGAGTTAATGTTGTTCCTCTGCGGACAGCTCGAGAACACGTCGGTGATTCAAGACCGACCCCAGCTGCTGATCAAAACGGAGCCCTTTCACCGCAGACAGTCCACATTGCGGGGCAGGATATTAATTTAACCCCCGAGATGGTCTCCTTGCTGGAAGCCATCCTAGGACAGGCGCGCCGCCAAGCCCCTGCTCCTCAGGAAAACAATCCCTCTGCTCCTAAGGAAAACCACCGTCCTGCTGCCACAGGGCCTTCACCTTCAGAAGCGGCCAATCCTGGTCCTGCTGCGCCTCAGGAGGATCAGGAGATGACGTCAGGTCAGCAGTCCCTACCTCCAGCACACACCCAGGAGCCAGCAGCAGCATACACTGCCAATCCTTCCGGTCCGCCTCCACCCGGAGCCTCTCCCATGTACTGCACTGTGGATCAGATGGATGACCTCCTCAACAAAAGGCTCCAGGAAAGACAGTTGACAGTCATAGCTCCCTTCAAGGAGCAGTCCTCTCATCCTTTCACCGACGCGCTCGTCGCTATCAAAATCCCGAAGGATGTGGTTGCTCGGGTCATACCTGAGTATAGCGGTGGAGGAGATCCCACCGTACATGTCAACAAGCATGAGGCCTCCCTTCTGGGTAAGTCAAACGATCCCAATCATTTGGCTTTGCTATTTCCATCTACTCTTTCGGGTTCGGCTTCGTCCTGGTTCTTCGGCCTCCCTGCAGGATCAATCGGAACTTGGGCAGAGTTGAGAAGCAAGTTCCTGGAGAGATATATGGGCGAGCGCCAGTTGCTGAAGAGCGTGGCCGCCCTTGACTCGGTCAAACAGCAGCCTGGAGAGTCGTTGTCCAACTTCTACGGGCGTTTTCATCAAAACGTCACAGAATTAGATCGCCGAATCTCGGATGGGGAGATCATTCGAGCATTCTACAGAGGTCTGGATGTGGCCAACAAGGCCTCGCGAAAGCTGCGAAACAGCTACCATGTGAAGGAGATAGAGAAGGCTAACCTCCTGACGACCTCGCAAAAGGATAACCCATGAAGGATAACCCATGAAGGTCCATGAAGGCTAACCTCCTGACGACCTCGCAAAAGGTTTCATAGACCTTGAACGCGCAAACATCAAGGCTAACCTCCTGACGACCTCGCTAAGGATAACCCATGAACCCCGACGCGATGGTAAGAAGGAGGTAAAGAAGGAGAAGAAGGGAAAAGAAAGTAAGCCCCGAGTCGAGTCTCTTCCAGCGCCTCGCCATCCAGAGGTCCCTGAGTACTTCACACCTTTAAATAGGCAGATCTCAGCGGTACTAGTCGAGATGGAGAGGAGATCCTTGGCGAGGCCACTGATGCCTCGTCGAGGTGGGCTACCCATGGGCAAGGATGTCGAGAGCTATTGCAGATACCATAAGTGCAAGGGCCATAAGGCAGACGATTGCAAGATTCTGAAGCGAGATATAGAGAAGCTGATTCAGGGGGGAATGTTGAAGGAATTTGTGGCTGGGCGAGACCGAAGTCGAACGCCCCCCAGAAGACACCGTTCACCAGCCCCTGCAGATCAAGCCGAGCCTTCTGGAAGCAAGAGGAGAGTGAATCTGATTGCGGGAGGATTCGGCGCAGGTGGCGAGAGGTCAAACGCCAGAGAGGTCTACGCCACTCAGATCTCTACGGCAGTTCAATTGGGGAAGCGGCCCGACCTTAAGAAAACATTGTCATCTCATTCTCTGAAGATGATTTGGCACATGTCACCACGCCCCACAACGATGCTCTGGTCATTACGGCAGATATTGACAGTTGTGATGTTGCAAGAATTCTGGTCGACGGAGGCAGCTCGACAGACATCTTGTTTCTGGACGCCTTCGAAAAGATGGGCAAATCCAAACTCGACCTGAAGAGGGTCGACTTTCTGCTGATCGGATTTGCGGGAAGAACAACTTACCCACTGGGGGCTATAACCATGCCAGTGATTTTTGGCGAGGGGTGGAAAAGCATCAAGGTTTCGGTCACTTTCCTGGTGGTCGATTCACCTACATCCTACAACGCCATCATAGGAAGGACCACGATCAACCCAAATAAGATTGTGGCCTCCACTGTTCACCAGAAGATGAAGTTCCCCACTCCAAACGGGATTGGAGAAGTGCTAGGAGATCAGCCTTCCTCGCGGCAATGCTATGTGAACTGTTTACGCAGGAAGAACCAAAGGGAGGCGCTCGCCATCGAGACAGAGGCCGATCCCCGCGAGGACTTGGCTCGGCCAGCACCCATGGAGGAATTGGAGGAGGTCGAGATCGATGGTCCAGACAAAAAGGTGCGCATTGGGACCACTTTGAAAGAGGATCAGAAGGAGGCCATGACCGCCCTCCTCAAGGAATTCAAAGCGCTCTTCGCCTGGCAGCCAAGCGACATGCCAGGAATCAGCACAGATATTATCTCTCATGAGCTCAGGATAGACCCCTCCATCAAGCCGATCGCCCAAAAGAGAAGATCATTCGGGACTGATAAGCGTTTGGCGATCAGGCAGGAAGTCGGCAGGTTGATTGAAGCTGACTTCGTCAGAGAAGTAAGATTCCAGAGCTGGGTCGCCAACCCAGTTTTGGTCAAGAAATCTAACGGCAAGTGGAGGATGTGCGTCGACTTCCGCGACTTAAACAAGGCTTGCCCCAAAGATTCATATCCCCTTCCGAGAATTGATCAGCTGGTCGATGCTACCTCGGGTCATGAGATGCTGAGCTTCATGGACGCCTATTCAGGCTACAACCAGATCAGAATGCATCCAGAAGACGAGGCCCACACTGCTTTCTATGCTGACGGGGACATTCTATGCTACAAGGTGATGCCCTTTGGTCTCATCAATGCTGGGGCAACTTATCAGCGGATGGTGAACCGACTGTTCCAGGACATGCTGGGAAGGAACATGGAGGCCTACGTAGATGATATGCTCGTCAAATCCGTCAAAAGCAATCCTCATACCACCGACCTCCGTGAAGCTTTTGAATGCATGAGGAGACACATCGTTCGCCTGAACCCGGCAAAATGCGCATTTGGAGTCAAGTCCGGGAAGTTCCTGGGTTTTACGGTCAGCGAAAGGGGCATTGAAGCAAACCCGGAAAAGCTAAAGGCCATAGAAGAAATGAAGTCGCCAACCTGCCATAAGGAAGTCCAGTCCCTGAACGGCCGACTAGCTGCTCTTAACCGCTTCCTTTCCAAAGCAAGCGACAGGTCCCTCCCGTTCTTCAAAACCTTGAGGGTCAACCGCAAGTTCAAGTGGACGCCAGACTGCGAGGAAGCATTCCAGTCCTTGAAAAGGCATATTCAAACACTCCCAGCTCTGGCAAAACCCGTTCCAGGCGAGCAGCTTTTCCTCTATTTAGGCATTAGCGATGTGGCAGCCAGTGCTGTCTTAATAAGGGAGGAGAATAATGTTCAGAGTCCAGTGTATTTTATTAGCAAAATGTTCAACTCAGCAGAAATAAAATATGTCCAGATTGAGAAGTATCTCTATGCCTTAGTTATTGTTGCTCGGAAGCTGAGACCTTACTTTCATGCGCACGACATCACGGTCCTCACCAATCAACCTCTCAAAAACTTCCTGATGAAGCCAGATTCTTCAGGAAGAATGGTCAAGTGGGCGATCGAGCTCAGCGAGTTCAGGATCAAATTTGCGCCAAAAACGGCCATCAAAGGTCAAGCACTAGCTGATTTCATAGTGGAAAGCACGAGTAACGGTCAAGCGGAGGCAGAAAACAGGCCAAGTCAGTCAGCAAACGACAATCAAATCTGGAAACTCTATACGGATGGGTCTTCATCAAAAGACGGCTCGGGGGAAGGTTTAATTCTTATTCCTCCTGAGGGCGAGCCTCTGAAGTACGCGATCGCCTTGACATTCCCGACGACCAATAACGAAGCAGAATATGAGGCTCTTATCACTGGACTCAGACTAGCAAAAGGAATGGGTATAGCTACGCTTAAAGTAAGAAGCGACTCAGAGCTCATTATCAATCAGGTTAATGGCGCATACGAGGCAAAGGGAGAAAAGATGAAGAAATATCTCGGCATTGCCAAAAAGCTGGTCGCAGAAATCCCAAATTTCGCGATTGAATTCATTCCTCGCCAAGAAAACCAGATGGCAGATTCTTTAAGTAAGCTAGCCTTCGGAGGGGCGACAATCCAGGATGTGCAATTTCTGGAAAAGGCCCTATGTTCAGTCCTTGAAAACAGAGCGGAGGTCTTCAACATTCAAGAACAGGTCACCTGGATGACCCCGTTCCAGAATTATTTGAAAGAAGGCATCCTCCCAGAGGACGAAGGTGAATCCACTAGGATTAGAATACTCGCAGCCAGTTATCTAATCATCGATGGAGAACTCTACAGAAGAGGTTATTCGACGCCTTACTTGAGATGTGTTTCTCTGCCCGAAACAGAAAAAGTTCTTCGAGAAGCTCATGAAGGGGCAGCAGCATGTCATGAAGGCGCTCGATCGCTAAGCAGGAAAATATTCAGATTGGGATATTACTGCCGACCTTGGGAAAAGACGCAGTCGAATTAACACAGAAGTGTGAAATTTGCCAGCAGTTTGCACCACGATCGGGTCGACCATCGACATTATTATCCCCAATGGCGGGTGCCTGGCCCTTCGCTCAATGGGGAATCGATATATTGGGTCCTTTTCCCATTAGCACTGGTCAGCGTACTCACATTATAGTGGCAATCGACTACTTCACTAAGTGGGTAGAGCCGAAAGTTCTAGCTTCAACAACGGAATTCCAAGTTATCAAGTTCCTGCAAGTCAACATATTCTCCAGGTTTGGTATTCCCAAAATACTCATTAGCGATAATGGCCCGCAATTCGTTGGAAAGGAGTTGAAATGGCTCTGTGAAGAGTATCATATCGACCATCGCTTCAGTTCAGTACATCACCCTCAAACGAATGGGCAAGCTGAAGCAGCCAACAAGGTTGTCTTAGCAGGACTCAAGAAAAGGGTTCGAGCATTCAAGGGGAACTGGGCAGACGAACTGGAAAACGTATTATGGGCAATCAGAACAACGCCTAAGGCGGCCACAGGAGAAACGCCTTTCAGTTTAGTGTACGGATCAGAAGCAGTAGCACCAGCTGAATTAGCAGTGCCTACCCACAGAGTCCTACACTTTAACGCGGAGGCAAATGAGATCGAGCGCAAAACTGACCTCGACTTAGCAGAGGAAAAGAGATGGCTCTCGGAAAAAACACAGGCAACGATGCGCTTGGCGACCGCTCGGTATTTCAACAGAAAAGTTAGCGCTCGCCAATTTTTCGTGGGGGATATGGTTATGAGAAGGAATGAATTCACAAGGCTGGACAGTAAAAACAAACTTTCAGCCAAATGGGAAGGACCATACAAAGTAGTAGAGATCGCCGCACCAGGATCCTACTATTTGGAAACCATCGAAGGCGAGAGGTTACCCCGTCCATTTAATTCTGAGCATTTAAGAAGATTTTATGCATAGCTTGTAATCAAACTGATTATGTCAATAAAACAAAGCCATTCCTTCATAAAGCGTGTCCACTCGAAGCAAGCTGAAGCCCTGACGCCAAAGTCAGGCCTCAAAAGCCCTAGCAACAAAGCTAGGCCAAAAGCTCTGACGCCAAAGTCAGGCCTCAAAAGCCCTAGCAACAAAGCTAGGCCAAAAGCCCTGACGCCAAAGTCAGGCCTCAAAAGCCCTAGCAACAAAGCTAGGCCAAAAGCCCTGACGCCAAAGTCAGGCCTCAAAAGCCCTAGCAACAAAGCTAGGCCAAAAGCCCTGACGCCAAAGTCAGGCCAAAAAGCCCTAACAACAAAGTTAGGCCAAAAAGCCCTAGCAACCAAGCTAGGCCAAAAGCCCTGACGCCAAAGTCAGGCCAAAAAGCCCTAGCAACAAAGCTAGGCCAAAAAGCCCTGTCGCCAAAGACAGGCCAAAAGCCCTAACAACAAAGTTAGGCCAAAAAAGCCCTAGTAACAAAACTAGGCCACAAAAGCCCTAACAACAAAGTTAGGCCTCAAAAAACCTGACGCCAAGAGTCAGGCAAAGCCCTGACGCCAAAGTCAGGCCAAAAGCCCTGGCGCCAAAGTCAGGCCAAAAGCCCTGGCGACAAAGCCAGGCCAAAAGACCTAGCAAAATGTTAGGCAAAATAGAAGCTCTGACGCCAAAGTCAGGCCAAAGAAAGTTTAGGCGATCACTATCGATGATAAAGCCTGACAAATTACAAATCCCCTGTTATTATGCCAAAACCTCAAAGGTTTAAACTTCAAAAACGGTAATATCTCTTTGAGCTTAGAAGTTTACGCTTTTAAGTGTCAAAAGTATTATCCTTAGAAAGTTTAACTTTAGATTGGTCTAAGGCTTTAAGGGTCGACGACATTACAAAGCAAGAAAAAGCAGAAAGTAATTATGATGAAGATATTGGATAGCTAAATGTGTTCGAAGTCGATTAAAGGCTCAAGAATATAAAGACATTCAATAGAAAAACCCAAGTCTTCGATAAATAATTACAAACCAAAAACAGAAAATACAAAAATAGCTATCTAAAAAAGATAAATACGGCCGCCAAGGAGTTGGGGACTTCAAGCTTTGGGGTTCTCGGGGGCAAGGGTGCTCTGCTCGCCTTCGGGGGCAGAAGTACTGGGCTCGCCTTCAGGAGCAGCCTCTCCAGCAACAGAGGGCTGTGAAGGACGACTCCGCAGGAAGGTCTTCAAGGAGGCAACTTCCCCAAGAGGAAAGTTGGGATCGGCCGCCTGGACCTCCTCCACCAGCTCTTGGAGAAACTCGGCGATGGTCGACTTCATCACCTTCAAGGCCTGGTCTTCAAAGTCCTCGGAGGCCTTGGACTCCTCAACTACGGCTTGGGGTGAAGGAACCGCCTTCAGCTGATCAGCCAGCCGGTTCTTCTCCTCCTCTAGGGTGACCCCCCTAGCTTCGGCAGCATCCCTCTAGGCCTCCGCGGCGACCCTAAGAGCGTCCGACTCGACCACCTGGGCACGAGCTTCCTTCAACTCGGCCTCCAGGCGAGTACGGACTGCCTCCCCTTCATCAAGGCACCGATGAAGGGCCTCAGCTTCATGAAGGAACGCTGCAGCATCAGCCTCCCTCTTCTTGACATCAGCAAGGAGGCGCTGCTCCTTCCTGAAGTACTCCTCCCGGGCGCCGTCCACCAAGGTGATCGCCACGTCAGCGGTCTTCTTGATGGCCTCCAACTGCCCGGGGGTGACCCCCGTGCTTCGGTATTGCTCCAACTCGACAAGCAGATCAGAGTGCTTGTCGGCAAGCTCGCCGAAAACGCGGCCGAGGATCACCTCTTCCCGAACGAGCTGACAACAAAAACACAAAGAAAAATGTCAAGTCATCAAAATAAAAAGGAATGACAAGGAAGAAATAATGGAAAGAAGGCGAGATCATACCAGGGCAACTCGTTCGAAGTGGGTCCGTAAGAACCCTTCGATCTGAGGAAGCTCCGTGGGGACAATTGAACGGTCCTTAGGGGGAATTATCCCATCAAGGAGCCGCATGCACATATCTGGGCTACCCCGTAGGCTCTTCTGGGTGGGGTACCCCTTCTTGGCAAGGTCCCAACAAGGGACCCAAGGCCTCCGAGAGTCCCCAGCCTTAAAAGGCTGGAACAAGCTCGCCATGGAGCAGTACTCCTCGGCGGGAGCCGAGGAGCTGGAAGCAGCAGGCCCCTTCTTCTGGGCCCCAGACTCCTTAGGAGGAGCCATGGGCACTGAAGGGGCGGGAGGCGCCAAAGACAAGACCTTCTCCTTAGTGGCGGAAGGGCCTTGAAGAGAGGGAGAAGGAGGCGCCATGTCCAAACCCTTCTCTTTGCTGGCAGAAGGGCCCTTAGGAGGAGGATGTTGGTCGACCTCAGGGTGCTCCTCACCCCTGACCTTCTTAGAAGGAGGAGGAGGAGGGTCCCGGGCCACGTCCGCCAAAGACTCCTCTGCAAAACGACAAGACAATAAGTTAGAAGTCAAAGAACCGCAGAATGTAAAAACATTAAATCCACAAAAGGCGAGGTAATATACCTGGTTGGCGAGGGCCAGTAGTGGCCGAAGGAAGCATCTCCTCGGGCTTCCTCTTGGACGAACGCCTAGAGGGAGGAGGGGGAGAGCTTAGCAGCGCCTGGTCGGAGGACAATCCCGCCGATTCCTGGTCATCAAAGAGACCTATCAGTTTTTGGCTCTTGCTTACGACCTTGCCTACATGTAATAAAACAAGATAAGAGTTAGAAAATTACCCAATCATCAAAGATTGGCGTGGCTTGATGAATGCCCGCCATCTCAAGGGCATTCTCGGTAGTCTCCGCCACTGCGCGGATGGACTTGAACTGAGATGACCGATGCAGCCGGTACAAATCTTCGATGGCATTTCGATCACTCCTGGACAATTCTTCAAAGAAGGGAGGAAAATCCTTGTCCGGAGCAAACAATTTCCAGGGCACATCCCCCTTGTACAAGAAGTAAAACTTCTTGTAATTGGAGTTAGTGGCCCGGAAATCATCGACCAGGCGGACATGGACGTTCCAAGCCCATCCTTGAGGGTCTCCCCACTCTGAAAACTTCGGCCAGTGGGATTGGAAGTGGTGGAGGTAGTTGGCCCCTGCTGCCAGTCGAAAGAAACACCGGAACAGGGCCAGTGAATACACCCATTCCTGGCGTATGCACAGGAACTTGAAACCGACCCACATCCTGAGGGCGTTCGGAACAAGCTGCGTGGGATGAATCCCGTAAAACTGACATAAGGTCTGTAAATCCTCACAGAGAGGAAAACGCAACTCAGCATCGATCTGGGCCGCATAAATGTAAACCTCTCCATCGTGAGGAAAATGCAGACCTAAGCCAGGATACCTAGGAGCATCCTCCGCACTGAAGCCACCCAGCGCCACCATGGTCTTAAAGTAAGCCGGCTTCAGTTCGTTAGGCTTGACATCTACTCAGAATGGTTCAAGTATGGCACAGCAAGTATAAAAAACAAAGGAAAACAGAGGATATTGCCAAAATAGAGCAATAAAAGGGCGAAAGTTTACCTTTTGGGGAAAAAATAGGCGTGTTCAGCTCAGGCCCGTCCACCACTACGTGAGCGGTTGCGGACCTTCCCAGATCAGTCGGTTCCCCCACTGAGGGGGGCACGGCGGCATCCCGGATGGTCAAGGGAGCATTGGCATTCCTAGGAGCGTTGGCTTTGCTAGTGCCCTTAGAGGCCATATGCTTGACTCTCTGACTTCGGGGAGCCATGGAAATGGATGAAGAAGGCTGAAGAAAGTTGGAAAAGAAAGAAGAAAGGTTCGCAGCGAAGTTCTGGAAATCTGAGGGAGTGGATAAGCGTAAAAAACAAAATGTAGAAACTGACGTTTCTTATATAGACCAAGAAGGGAGTAACCGCCACAAGCAAATCGAAGCGACACAGAGGAATGATGGCACCTTTTTGGAAAAAACCGAAGCAATGTCAGAATTCCAAGAGACACCTTGGGGAGACAGACGGTTGGCTGACATGGACAGCTGTCAGACTACCCTAGGTTTACGGAAAAGTAAATGTCAGGCGTGCCTCAAGTGACCGTTCGATTTCTGGACAACTGTGCAGTTATTAAATGCTAAAAGTCCACTAAGGAGACAAGGTGGTCGCCAACGCACTAATAAGGCTTTAGCAGAAATACCTCGGGTAGGTAATGATCGCCTAACTAAGAAAGATAGACTTCCATAAGCCTAGGTCACCTCGAGTGATCGCCAAAAGGGAATAAAAGAAAGGATATTCTTTCAGCTTTGAACAGAGAAGAAACTGCTCGCCAAATGAGCTCAAAGTGTCTCAAATGTACTGAACCATTACCAGAGACGTCACTATCTAAAACCCTACCAGGAAATCAAGCTCGACTGAAGGAACCTCAATCAAGCTTCGGGGGCAAATGTTGGGTATCGATAGTGACAGCCCAGTAAGAAAAGGCCTCGAAGGCCCAATAACTATAGAGGGGGTAAACCCATGACATCCGAACCGGATCGGCCCAAGTACAAGCCAAACTTGGCCCACCATCGAGTAATCCAGAATCGAGCCCAAAGTCTATAGGGACGCCAAAGGCTCTCGGACTGCTCGCCATTCTCTACCAGGTCGCGACCTTCCACTGCTCGACATGGGAGTGCTCGCCTCGAAGAGAGCCTTGCCTCTCTCCTCTGGTCCCACAAAACCGTTAATAAGGAAGTGGCCACGATATCCCGCATATCTCGGTCACATATTCACAAAGGATTAGATTTGGTAACTGCAATATCTCGCAGTAACTGACGATCCAAATCTTCGGCAATACAATATACACTAAGATATTCAGCTGCCATATACGGTTCTATCTCTCTTACCCTATAAATACCCTTGCTTTACATACGTTCTTTACGTTTTGAGTTTTATACACACACATACTCATTTAAGCATCGGAGAGGGACCCAGAGGCACCCCCTCTGTTGCGCTCCCCTACTTGCAGGTTCACCGGAGTCGGAGCTGAAGCGTCATCCCAACCTTGTCTGGCATTCAATTCACTGCCAGATCAGCATTCAGGATTTCACGATCCAACACAGACCATGTAAGTCTAAACTCAACACGGTTAATGTCATTTATGTCGTAAATCAATTATCTACGTAGGGTAATGTTTTTGATTAAAAATACAGTGATTTTGTAACCTAACATCGTTTCTTTTTATAATTTGACCGAAATAAGTAAATGCATTAGGTGAGAAATTTAATTATGTACTTACTCAAAAAAAAATCAAAAACATTACGGTGCGTAGATAATTTAATTACGAATCAAATGACGTCAACTATGCGTTAAATTTTTACTTATAGACTGACTGTATAATACGATACGTAAAAACCTCTACATACGATACAAAAATTTCCAAATAGTGTTTTGCACAATAAGTTTACTGTTTGTGCAGTAAAATACATAATTTTTTTAATAGATACATAATTTTATTTTTAATTAAATATCGAGTCGTCATTATGGAACAAATTAAAAAAAGTAAAAAAGTGACAGCTTTGGACGCCCATATGAATAGGCGCCACCCTGGTGCGCGTATACCTATTTTTCGATTTTTTTTTATATACTTAATTTTCTTTAAAAAAAAAACTAAAATGCTTAGTTTTTAAAAAAAATCCATTTGTGTTTTAAAGGTTGTAATTCAATTAATACTTTGTTTTTGATATTTTTGGAGTAGGTAGAGAATTGACTTACCACTATAATGTTGTTTGCCTTTGAAACTTTTAAATCATAAGTTTGACTGAATTGAGTAATCACTGTGAAAGTTGAAACTTAACAGATTGTATTTTTAGAGTTATAATTCATCTATCTACCTATTCGATTTTTTTGGAGTACATATATAATTGAATTAGAAACCCAATGTCATTTGTTGTTTACTTTATTTTGTATATAACCCAATATATATAACCTTTTTATAAACACGATTTTTTATTGATAATTTAATTCTCTGTCTATTTTATAAAATATATTGAGTAGATAATTGAATTATAACCTTAAAAATGCAAACGCGCGCCATTAACTTTAGATTCCTAAACTTACCACTCCGATCAAAGTTACGATTGAGATATTTAAAGAGCAAATGATGTTAAATATAATTGAATCACCATTTCAAAAATACAAATATAGTTAACTTGTAACTTTTTCGATCCAAATTTAGTTGTCTTCGAATTATAACTTTATTCTAAATGTATATTATTAATTCGAGGGTTCTAACATAATTTCGTTCACGATGTTAAAAGTCTTATCTTTATTATTTTATTTACAATATTTATAGTTAATAATTATGAAATTACTGAACAAAAGCCCATTAAAAAAGGATAGAACAAACGTACCAACATATATGTATATAACTATATATTGATTTGTTTTGAAAAAATTAGCATGTCAGGAATTTTTTATAGAAAAATAAATATACATAAAAACTATTTAGAAATATGGGCATACCTTGGTTGCGCCAAAATCACAAGTTGCTCATCAGGGGTGTGAATTTAATAAAACATTACAGTGGGTAGTGTTTTGTGTAATTTGGCACAAAACGTTAATCACAATAGCGATTATGCCATTTTTTTTTCAACGACTTGATATTTAATTAAAAATTAAATTATCTACCTATTAGAATTTTTTTTATAGTAAATAGATATTTTAATTACAATTCAAATAATGCGTAAAATATTAAATTGGACTTGCGGATTGACTACATGCTCTGCCGTAAGTTGATATGAAAACTTAACTTACAAAAATATAACTTAGACCCGGTAAGACCAAACTCAACACAATTAAGAACATTTGCAGCGAAATTCAATTATCTACCTACTCTAATTTTTTTTATTATATATATAATTTTTTAACATAACATCGTTTGTCCTATAATTTGATCAGAATGATTAAATGCATTAGGTGAGAATTGTAATTATATACTTACTAAAACAAATCAGAAAATTTACAATAGGTAGATAATCTAATTACGAGATAAATGACGATAATTGTTAGATTATATATATAATATAAAGATAACTATCTATATATATTTATTATATCTATAAAGATACTCATACTATCTATCTAACTATATATATAATAAACTAAATCTAAAAGGATAAACTAACTAATATAGATAAACTAAAGATAAAGACTAATCTAGACTACATAATACTCTAATATTCACCCATGTTCTTTGTTTCTCTTGAAATTTGCTGAATTGATCCCCAAATTTTCAATGCTTCTTTGCTTGTGTCGGATCCCAAATCTAATCTCGATCAAATCCTCAAACGAATTGAGCTCCCACATCTTCATCATTGGTGAGATACTCCACATTCGAATACAAGTTTTTCAAGCTAAAATTCAGATGAAAAGGGAAAAAAAAAAAAAAACTCGGTCATGCCATCGCGGTGCTATCTTGGTCATCTCGTCGTGGTCATGCCGTAGTAGCTAACAAACTAATCTAAAATCTGAATTCCAGCATTCCAATCTTCTATTGAATCCATTGTAAATCATCAAAAAACTTGGTTGCGTAAACTCAATTTGATCACACATCTTCACGATACCAAATCGGGATTTCAGCACAATTAATTCAGCATTGTTGAAGAGACATTGTATCAACAAATCACAGATCAACAGCAGGAATGATTCGGTCCTTGGAAAGAAGGCTTTGATACCATGTTAGATTTAAAAGAACATGAAGACGTGAAGCCGATGAATAAGAAAAACATCTGACTCCATTATTGAGAAACTTGTTATTTAGTACATAGAGAACTAGATATATATAGTATAGAGATAACTATCTATATATATTTATTCTATTTATAAAGATACTCATACTATCTATCTAACTATATATACAATAAACTAAATCTAAAATGATAAACTAACTAATATAGATAAACTAAAGATAAAAACTAATCTAGACTACATAATACTCTAACACTAATTATGCGTTAATTTTTTGATTTTGGACTAACAGTATAATACGATACGTAAAAAATTATATATATATATATACAGTAACTTTATTGTTATTGTGAGTAATAGTATGTATAATATCCGGACCTCATTAATGATTTTGTTTCTGTAATAAATTATATTTTAATGTTAATCAATGAGGAGAAAAGAACATGGAGTTTTTTTAAAAAGTAGGTATTGTAAAAATATATATATATATATTAGAAAAGTAAGTATAGGAACTTTTTCAAAAAGTGTATATGTCAGAAAACTTTTTTGAAAAAGTATATACCGTCTAAACATATTTAGAAAAATGTTAATAGGCGCATCCTGGGGATGCGCCTATGAACCAATTATATGCGGTTCCCTCGATTATTGTACGAATTGAAACAGTAATAATCAATAATTTTAACATTCAACTTCGATAAATATACTGATCGTCTGCTATTTGCGTTTGTCCGTCTTCTTCATCGTCTTCTTCATCATCTTCATCATCTTCCTCTTCATCAGCATTGTTCTTCATCAGCATCTAAGGTAAGTAATTTATTTGTATATATTTCATAATATTAATTTTATAAAAAAGTGTAGGAGTTATATTTACGTATATATCATATGTGATAAGAATTTTGATACTACTAATTGTGTTAGGATCAAGCATGACAGAAATTGGTATAATTTGCTTATTTGGCGGCCAAATAGTGTCCGAGAATGGTAATGAGGTTTATGTTGGTGGTACATCCAGTATTACTACAGCTACCTTGGATATCTCTCTTTGTCGCCTAAAGGAAATTATATGTATGGAGTGTAGTTGGCCGGATGTTGAAGCCATGTCCATAAACATTTCATATAAATTTACGGATACTGATGGACTTTGCAAATTTTTGCGTATTCGGTCGGATTCAGCATTGTCTTTTGCTTTAGAGTTAAGTTCTGCTAGTCGATTTATTGTGTTTAGCGTGACTAGAGAACGCAATTTGATTCCAAACATCGGGGATGGGGGTGAGGAGACAGTGAATATTTTGCATGGTCACAACAATGATATATCAGATGACGATGTCGACGTTGACGCACTCTCAGATGACCATGTGGTTAATGCAGAAGATCCGTATAGTCAACATTTTACAGGGCACATTGATGAAGACAACGAAGAGGTGTTTGAAGTTGGCGAGAACTCTGAAGATGTACACGGAGGTGGCCATGGTGGAAGTAGCTCACACGACATGCAAATGATGCAACCCACTGCTGAAAATTGGGTGGATAGTAATTGGATAGACAACTTTCAATCAAGGGATGAGTGGTCTACGGCTGATGATGACACGTCGAGTGAAAGTTTCTTGAACACAAACATGAAGTTTAATAGTAAGGACGAGTTGGCTGCCGCTGTGAGGAAATGGCACATAGCAAATTCAAAGGTGTGTATTGTCGAGACATCCACTCCAAAATCAATTGTTTTCAGGTGTAAAGTTGATCAAACAAATTGTTCTTGGTCATTGAGAGGAAGTCTGTTTAAGCATACTGGATTGTGGAGAATATCCAAACTGAATTCTCCACATACATGTGCTAATGAAGTCCTCATCGAGCGACACCAAAACATCGACTGCAAGATGATAGTGGCTTTAATAAGAAATTCTGTTTTAGCTGACACTGGACTGAAAATTTCAGTAATCCAGTCGATGGTGGAGAACGAGTTTGGCTCGAAGATTGGATATCCGAAGGCGTGGTACTCGAAACAAGTGGTGTTGGAGTCGTTATATGGAACGCATGAGGATGCGTTTGTAAACCTCCCTAGGTTACTTTCGGCTATGGCCGTATATATCCCTGGGACAGTGTATGATTTCATGCCCAAAAGGGTAAATGCGGAAACTGGAGTAGCGACCTTTGGAATGATGTTTTGGTCATTCGGTTCAGCCATTGAAGGCTTTTCCCATTGTCGGCCTCTTATAAGTATAGACGCGACACATTTGTATGGGAAATACAATGGAAAAGTGCTTGTAGCCGTATCGTACGATTCTAACAATGGCATATATCCTTTGGCATTTGGTATTGCAGATGGAGAAACAAACGAGAGTTGGAACTGGTTTTTACAGCATCTGAGGGATAACGTCACCAAGGATCGCCATGTATGTCTAATGTCTGATCGGCACAGGGCAATAATTAACGCGGTCGAGGCTGTATATTGTCAATACGGGGTTGGAACACATCGCTTTTGTGCACGGCACATAGCAATTAATTTCAATCACGTCTTCAAAAGTGTTATCCTGAAGAAACAGCTTTACCTAATGGCAAGCACACCTGATAAACGTAAGTTTGATGTTTGGTATGCTAATCTATTGGCGATCCATGATGGAAAGTACAAGGACTGGATATCCAACATACCCCTCGATAGATGGGCTTTAGCGTATGATGGAGGAGCGCGGTATGGAAACATGACCACCAACTTGGTTGAAGTGTTTAACGGCGTTTTGAAAGGCGCAAGGGCATTGCCGTTGACTGAGTTAGTGAAACTAACTTATTGGAGGTCCAATACGTACTTCTTCACGCGTCGACACGAAGCAATGGTTGCCATTGAGGAGTCGAAGGTGTGGTCGGACGTTGTCCAAAAGACCATTGCTCGCGCACAGAAACAGCTTGGCAGGATGCAAGTGGCCCAGTTCAGTCGAGAACACGGTGTTTTCCAAGTCCGTGATATTGGTAGAATTGTACAAGGTGTCGGTTGGACCACTCCAGGGAATTATACGGTTAACGTGGTTGAGAAAACATGTGAGTGTGGGTTATGGCAAATATATCATCACCCGTGTGCACATGGAATGGCAGCTCTCACTAAGGCAGGGATGCAATGGGCTCCTCACGTTGATCCGCTATATTCGAACCATGCACGTCTGGCAGCATACTCACCATGTTTTCAACCAGTACCGGACGATTACTGCTGGCCACAGTTTGACGTTCCGACGTACACTCATGATCCGGAAAGGTGGAGGACAAAGCGTGGTAGAAGAAAATCCAGCCGTATCCATAACGAGATGGACGCTAGGGAAGGTTTGCCCAAGAGAAAAAAATGCTCCAAATGCGGTGGAAGTGGACACAACCGGAAGACATGTAAATCTCCACATTAGGCGTCGGAAGAAAAATGTTGTAATAACAATATGTAGTAATATGTAGTATATCGTACGTAGAAGATGTTGTAATTTTTAAGAAAAATGTACATGTCGAAACTTCATGTAACCAGTGGCATTACTCTTTTTATGTCAGTATTTGTGTCCGGTAAAATTTTAGGAAAATAATAAAAAAGTAAAAAAATTAGCATCTTCTCTAGACCATCGTTTTAGGGGGGGTTAAATGGGTTGTCGGTAAGAAATGTCAATTTTTGAAGGTTGCCAAAAAAATCTACAAAAATTAGGACAACTAGCTAAATAATATAGAAGATGAATGCAATAGTTCTTACACGCAGTTAATAACAATATGTTGTAATATGTAGTATATCGTACGTAGAAGATGTTGTAATTTTTAAGAAAAATGTACATGTCGGAACTTCATGTAACCAGTGGCATTACTCTTTTTATGTCAGTATTTGTGTCCGGTAAAATTTTAGGAAAATAATAAAAAAGTAAAAAAATTAGCATCTTCTTTAGACCATCGTTTTAGGGGGGTTAAATGGGTTGTCGGTAAGAAATGTCAATTTTTGAAGGTTACCAAAAAAATCTACAAACATTAGGACAACTAGCTAAATAATATAGAAGATGAATGCAATAGTTCTTACACGCAGTTAATAACAATATGTTGTAATACGGTCCAATATTACTTAATGCAACACTAAACTAGTCGGAACAGTCAAATTCACTATCATATTCACCTTCATCTTCCTCTTCCTCTTCGGTGTACTCCAATTGTTCAACAGCCCTAAATTTACGTGTCGGTCCCCCAGGCCCTCGACTTGAGGAGGCTTCCCCGATGTTCCCACGTCCACGCCCGGGTGCTCCTCGAACACGTCCTCCGTGAAGTACCCTCAGCTCACGATCAGTTAATTCATCCGACTGTCGGATGTGTTCGGCGTACACAGGTAGTTGACCGATTGCATCGTAAGACGACCGACAATTTTCTAAGTAAGCTTCGCCCAGTAATTTGAAATTTTTTTTGGTGAACTTGAGGGTACCTCTTGCAGCTTTCCGTGCAAGGTGAATGCCTCTAGACATGTATCCCATCTGCAATATTAACAACAATGATATTAAAGGATTAAAAACAATGAATTGTCAATTATTAACAACAATGATAGACAGAAGTAAGGACTACGTGGGTACTTACCACTGTCTCTACTTGTCCCCCGTGAGGGACAAACGGAGCTCTTGGATGATGAGGCGTACTAGCTTCGGCAAATGGAGTCGTAATGAATCGTCGGGTTATTTGCCGATACCATGCCATGTATTGCGAGACGTTCACCACCGGTTGGTCTTCCCGCCTCACAAACGATACACGGTTGTTCCATAATGCAATCATATTTTGATGCATTGCCGTCCAACGACGCTCCCCCTGCGCACCTTTACGTGTTATCTTATGCAGTCGCGCATGATCTTGAACCTCAGCAGGTGTTATCTCTGGAATGTGCTGCTGCAGTCCAAATTGCCGCATAACTCTATCTGGACGGTGCCACTCGACCACATTAAAATAGATAAGTGGCACCTTCGCTCGGAATAACTCGGGGTGGTCACGACAGACAGGGGGTGCAGTAGCCAACCTAAAGGGACTGTACGGCACCCATGTCACCTAATATTGAAAGTTTTTCGCAATCACAACGTAGGGTTAATATTATTCGAAACGTAGATAAGAAAAATAACCTCAAACATGGTACCTGATCAGCTGACTGAGACTCCAAGTCATCCATATAGTACACCAAATTCGTAGTTCGAATTTGGTGAATGAACGATCTTTTGAGAAATGCCCACCTATTAAGAAAAATATTCACCATTCAGATTTCAGCAAAATAACGAATACAGATGTTTGTCACAATCAATCCAAACAAAATAAAATCAACCTGTATCCTAAGGGATGCATCTCTCCACCAGGAACTTCACCCTGGAGCACAGGACGACCAAGGTGAAGGTGCTCCCACGACCATAACTGTAGTGCAAAAAATTAATAACATTGTAGAATCAATTCTAAATATTCTTCCAAAATTTTCATATGGAATACCTGTAATAGGATGACACACCCTGAGAATGTTGCAGCGTTGAGCTCCGAGGCATCACACAATCCCCGGTATGTAGCCGCCAAAACAGCTGAACCCCAACTGTAATGACTTGCTCTCTCTAAATCCCTCAGTAGGGGTAAGTAGATTAAAGACACCTTGTCTTTCTTTGTTGTTGTAAACAACACACCACCAAGTATCATGAGGATAAATGTCCTCGCTTGTTGTTCGGCGGTAAGATGAGGATGAAACAGATGTTGTCGTAACGTAGTCAACTTAACAAAATCTTTACGACCTTGTAAGTTCAGACCTAATAATTCAAGACCTGCAGCATCCATGTCTTCCTCAGCTGCATAATCATCTGTTACTGGATCTCCGTGTATACGAAGTCCAAGAATCACGGCTACGTCCTCAAGCGTGATCGTCATCTCCCCATGTCTCAGATGAAATGTATGTGTCTCCGGCCGCCATCGCTCGCACAATGATGTCAGTAATTTTGGATCGAGTTTGGGATGTGACATAACAACCACATCCCATAAACCAACAGCTTGCACAATCGCTTGTGCATTTTCGGAAATTAGATTTCCTTCGCCTTTTAAACAGCGAAACGTTATTTGTTGATTATCGCTCAGATCCGACGAACGATGATTAGCTTGACCCCAAAGGACCGATGGATCTAAAGGACCAACATCTATCACGTTGGTACCGTGCGACAAAGTTGACATAACTACGCGCGGCTGCATGATAACTGTACAATTAAACAGTATAAATTTTTTATTTATAACAATTAATTATTTGGGCACAATTTTTTTACTAATCATAATAATTCAAATATATACAATTAATTTATAATAATATAATTAATTAGCACTATAATTACTCGTTTAGATTAATATGGCTAATTAACATAACAACAAATATTAATAATCAGATATTTCTAAAAAAAAAATTAAAAAAAACAATTACCGAGATCTGTCGTCGGGAGGCGAGGGCGAGGCGGCGGCGAGGCGGCGAGGAGGCGAGGCTAGGCGAGGCAGCGGCGAGGCAGCGGCGAGGCGAGGCGATGAGGCTCTTGAGGCGAGGAGGCGCGGCGGCTGGAGCTGCAGCTGGAGCGGCGAGGAGGCGCTTGAGGCGAGGCGTCGAGAGGCGAGGCGAGGCGGAACGGCAGCAGGCAACGGGAGCTTGAGGGAGAGGAGGCGGCGGATACGAACGTCTGAGATGAGGAGGCGGCAACGAAGATTAGGGTTCTTTAAAAAGAACCCTAATACGCCATAGGCGCGTCCCCAGGTCGCGCCTATGCATAGGCGCGACCTGACACGTGCGCCTATGGAATAGGCGCGTCCCCGGGTTCCCGCGCCTATAGACACTTTGCTAAAAATGAAATTTGGATATTCACTTTTTCAAAAAAAAAATTCTAAAATAAACAGATTTTGAAAAAACTCTAAGTATAGAGGAAAAATATTTCAAAATCTGGGTATACGCGCTACCTTGGGTGACGCGTTTTTTTTATAGGCGCTACCCTGGCGCCTATTTCAAATCACTTTTTTTTTTATTTTGATGTTTCAATGTTTAATTAAAAATAAAATTATGTATCTATTGAAAATTAAAAAAAAAAAACTATAGTACGTAGATATTTTAATTGTGATTCAAATTATGCAAAATATATTAAATTTGGACTTACGGATTGACTATACGCTTTGCCATAAGTTGAGATATGAAAATTTCACTTAAAAATATATAACTCACACCCTGTAAGTCCAAACTCACCACGGTGAACGTTATTTATGTCGCAATTCAATTATCTACCTAGAGTAATTTTTTTGATTAGAAATACAGTGATTTTTTAACCTAACATCGCTTGTCTTATAATGTGATCGAAATAATTAAATGGATTAGGTGAGAAATTTAATTATGTACTTATTCAAAAAAAAATAAAAAAAATCACAGTGCGTAGATAATTTAATTACAAATTAAATGACGCTAACTAGGCGTTATTTTTTAAATTTTAGACTGGCCCTATAATACGACACGTAAAAAACTCTGCATACGATCCAAAAAAAAAATCAAATAGTGATAATCACTATAGCGCGTATACCCAAATTTCAAAATATTTTTCAAATATACTTACTTTTCTAAAAAAAAATATTACAATACCTATTTTTAAAAAAAAAAAAAACTCCAGAACGTGCAAAGGATGGGAGACATGTTGAAATTGTTGTCGTTGAGCGACTATTACGAAGAAAAAAAAACGTTACAGTGGGTAGCGTTTTGTTATATTCGCACCTCTCGCACCCCTGGGTGTAACTTGTGATTTTGGTGCACCTTAAGTAGCGTGTATGCCCATATTCTTAAATATGTTTTTTGTATATTTATTTTTCTAAAAAAAATTAAACATGTTTATTTTTCAAAAATAGCTGCACCCATTGTGCCCGGTCAACCAATAAACAGTTAAGCACCGCTTTCGAACCGTGTTTTTGTCTAAATATTTTATTTTTAAAATAATATTAAAAATATCATTTAATGATTACGGAAAAAAATATGCTCAAACCCCGGACGGGTAATGATTAATATTGACATGATAGATTCCAATGTGAAGGTAGGAGAAAAAACGATTTTTTCTCACAAACCCTTAAAATAGGATTGACAATAGTTTGTTTTATATAATATATATATATATATAAATTATGGTGCGAATACAGATTACACAAACATAATAATTTCCATGTCACGTACGAGTTTAAACATTAGAATACGATATATATATATGATAATATGATAAAATTGGATTTATAAATTTATTTTTCTAAATACAATCTAGGCTTGTTCATGAACCGGTTCGACCCTGAACGATTCCGAACTGAATTAGAACGGTTTAAAGCAAATCATTATTTGTATAGCTCACTAAAAGAACTAGTCTATTTAACACATAAAAAACGGATCTGGTTTGAATCGGTTCATGATCCGGCTCAAACTAGTTTGATATGTTTTTTCAAAAACAAAATTAAGACTTAAGTCTGGTTCAGTCAAAAATAGTTTCGTTTCAGTCAATAATAGATATGGTTTGGTCTAAAAACAGAATTAAAGCAATAAATAGATGCCCTTGAACATTGAACTACACAGAAAATACACTTCTCTTTATTATTTAATTAATTAAGTTAGACCAGTTTTTTTTTGTTAGTTCATAAATTGTATAGATTTAATCCGGTTTAATTTGAATTTTTAATATAAAGTTGTGCAAAAAATGAATCAATTCGAACTGAATTAAATTTACTGTTTTGAACGGACTTACTTTAACCTTAAAAAATTGATTTTATTTTGGTTGAACTGGTTTAAACCAAACCAGAAGCAGACCAGATCGGGTTCAGTTCGGTCGAACCATTTTTTTAACAACCCTAATACAATCCATTTAATAATTTTTAAAATTTATTTGTTTATTTTAAAGTGTATCTAAAGAACTTATAAAATCTGATTTTTAAATTAGTTATTATTATTATTAGAAAAATATTATTTTTTTTATAATTTTTATATGTAAATTTATAACTAACTTAACTTAACATAATATTGATAATATGATATGAATATATATAAATAATTATGTATCATAATCACAATGAGAAGTAAGATATAACAAATTTATTATGTATATTTTTATTTAATAAGTTTAACACGATAATTATACTAAATAGTAAGGCACATGGGGAGGTTGAGTAAGGTAGACATAGTGGACAGTTGTTTTCTAGGGATGCAATCTACACGTTTCGCTGTCATTCATTCTCCTCTCCCTCTCGTATATATATATATTACTTGACAGACATCAAACCCCCTCGAACAAACCTTCGTAAACCCAAATATAATAGCAAACCAAATAAATGACTTTCTAGTTTAGCAAAAATAATGGCCCGTCAAAATATCATATTATATTATTATAAAATGGTTCACATTTGGAAAATAATAATTCAAAATCGGACCGATTGAAGCATTGAACTGTAGATAAATATATATATATATATATATATATATTAATCTAGTTAAATCACTTAAAATATTGATAATTTTTATTTTATTACTATCTTACTTGTAATGTATAATTAATATATTTTAATTAGTTCAGGTAAATTATATCATTCTTACTCCTAAATGTCATGTATGTAATTCATTTAAAAAATTTCAAAGTCTTTCATTTAGTGTCAAGATAAGTTACAATTTTAATCATTTTTTTATTTCACATGTATATTGTCTTAAATATATTTTTTCAAGTAAAATCTATATAATACTAAAATATATAGTATTATATTTATGAATAACAAGCATGTACATCATAAAATTTAGTCCTAAAAATTAAATTGAAGTTATATATTTATAAAAATCAATATTTTGCAAATAACAAAATAAATAAAATATCACATGTATAATTGAAAAATAAGAGATTGTTACTATTGTTAAAATAAAATTAAACAAAAATAGTAATAGTTTTAACATCTTTATATGAACACTAATAGAAATAATAAAGCATAAAAATTAGGTTAAACTATATATAATTAAATTTCTCACCTAATGCATTTACTTATTTCGGTCAAATTTGGGTGTAAACGATGTTAGGTTACAAAATCACTGTATTTTTAATCAAAAAAATTATCATACGTAGATAATTGATTTACGACCTAAATGAAGTTAACCGTGTTGAGTTTGGACTTACATGGTCCGAGTTATATTTTTTTAAGTACAATTTTCATATCTCAACTTACGGCATGCCGTACAGTCAATCCGTAAATCCAAAATTAATATTTTTTGCATCATTTGAATCGCAATTAAAATATCTACTTACTAAATTTTTTTTAATAAATACATAATTTTATATTTAATTAAACATCGAGTCGTCATTATTGAGAAATTTGTTTTAAAAAAAAAACTCATGTGGCATAGGCGCACCCTATGGATGCGCTTATGCAATAGGCGCGACTCCGAATGCGCGTATAGCTATTTTTCTAAAAAAAAATTTTACATACTTACTTTTCTAAATAAAAAAACTAAAATGCATACTTTTCACAAAAATTCCATTTAATTTAATAATTACTGCACAAACAGCAGATTAAATATCTAATATAATAATAAGTTGGATGAGCTATTTGATAACTTTGTTTATACTTTATACTGCCAAAGTTTTAAGATGTACGTGCAAGAGTCAAAATTACATTATGTATTATTAATTGATTAATTTTATTTAAGATTTATATTTATAGTAGATGATCATAAATAATTCGTTTAAGAAAAAATGATGGTCCAAAGGCAACACAATATTTTTTTTTAAGGAATAGATTAATGATTGCTCATACTCTTCAGTATATATATATATATATATATCTTATGCTTTCCTTCTGTCAATCTACCAAAAGGAATATCATCCTCATTAAATATAATCTCTCCAAGTAAAAGCAACAGAAAAGCCACCTCTCCCAGAAAAAAGTTCATTTCTAGTTTCATCATGGAAGAAGAAGACGAATACAGGGCGCCTTACTGGCTACCTTCCAGCGACTCCTTCAGCCGGTCCCGACGACGCGGCTCTCCTCCATTCTACTTCAGCTCCGGTACCGGATTCATCCTCCTCCTACTGGCAGCCGCGGGGGTATTTCTTTTCCTCGGCGTTCCTTCACTCACCTCCTTCAGCTTCAGGACGCAATCTGTGAAGAAGAGCTGGGACTACCTCAATCTGGTGCTCGTACTCTTCGCCATCCTCTGCGGATTCCTTAGCCGGAACAGCAATGGAGACGGCGAGACCTCGAGCCCCTACGCCTCCTCTAGGAAATCCAATCCGTCTACGCCGCACGATCGGTGGTACGAGTTCTCCGATCGGACTCAGCGCACATCCTCATTGAATGGGATGAGGAGCAGCAGCTCGTATCCGGATCTGAGGCAGGAATCTCTGGATCCGCATATTGATGATCGGCGGCGATTCATCGACGATACTCATGTAAGTTTGAGCAATCTACTGTTCACTGACTTCAGTCGATCAACAGTACTTCATTCTGGATTGAGTGGTTTCTAATTTGCGGCTCTTTTCAGATATATCGGAGTCGGAGATGGAGAGAAGAGGAGGAGGAAGAAGAAGAAAACGAAGAGAGGAGTCGTTACGGTTACAGTGATTTTCAAACAAAGACTATTCACGGGAATAGAGTTGAGGTTCAGCGGCAGGAGATTAGAAATGAAACGCCGCCGCAAGTACAACCATCGCCTCGACCCTCATCTCCTTCGCCGGAATCAAATTTTCCACCTCCGAGCTCTCCTCAGCCCAAACAGAGACCAAATAGAGTTTATGAGACGCCGCCGCCTCAAGTACAGACGCCACGTCCATCCTCACCTCCTCCTCTGCCGGAACCAGACACTCTACCTCCGATCTCTTCTCCTCGTCCCAAAGTAGCCAAACGGAAACCAAAGAGAGTTCATGACGCTGTAGCTGAAAGTCACAGTGAGCCGAAAGAGGAGCAAGTCAAAATAGTCAAAATCTATAAGCTGCCACCGCCGCCACCGCCGTTGCCACCGCTACCACCGCCGTCTCCGCCACCACTTTATGATTTTTACTGCGAGCAGAAGACGACGGACAAAAATGAGAAGAAGAAAGGCGGATCGGCGACGACCAAGGAGTTCCTGACGGCCTTCAGAAAGAAGAAGAAACAGAGACAGAAAAGTGTCGAAAGCTTTGACATCGACAGCCTTTTCGGCAGCTCTAACTCTCAACTGCCTCCACCGTCTCCGCCGCCTCCTCCACCTCCGCTACCACCTCCACCACCACCTCCGCCGTCGGTATTTCATAACCTGTTCTCTTCGAAAAAAGGAAGAACTAAAAAGTCGCAGCGTGGTCAAACACCTCCGCCTCCACCCCCGTTACCACCTTCTCGCGCCTCTAAAGCAAGATCACAAGCTGCATTCTCGCAATCCCACTCCAATCCACCGATCATCACCAGGAAATCTGCGCTACCTGCGAACTCGAGCAGCTACCACTACGTTAGTATGGAAAACAGTTCACCACTTATTCCAATCCCTCCACCGCCTCCGCCACCTTTCAAGGTGCCGGATTGGAAATTCGTTGTGCGCGGGGACTACGTAAGGATCACAAGCACCAATGCCTCGCGGAGCAATTCACCGGACCGGATCGACGACGTGGATGGAACCATGAGCGAAGGAAACAGCCCTTCGACTCCTTCGGTAGCTTCAACCAGTGCGTCGGAGCCAACCTCGCCGGCGCTCTTTTGCCCTAGCCCCGACGTTAACACAAAGGCAGACAACTTCATCGCCAGTTTCTGGGCTGGTCTGCAACTGGAGAAAGTCAACTCCATGAGGCAGAGAACGAAGTCGAACCTAGGACCCGACCCAGATCCAGACCCAGCCCTTTAAGAGCTCATTTGGTACTGCTTCAAGTGCAAGGAATGGATTTTTTTTAGTGAGTCTCTTGGTTTGTGGAAGTATAGTTATATAATTAATATATGGATTTGCATGGATTTTCTAAAAGAATTATATAATGATATTTTTGTTTATGAAAAGTCACTTTGCTAATTCATTATATAACTGGAAATAGATAATTCCCCTCACATAATAAATAGAAAGTAACTGGATTACTGATCATTTTAATGTTTCTAATAATGGGATTATGAGTGCATTTCAACAACTCTATTGTAGGACCGTAGATGGTTATTATATGGTACGGGTACGACAAATATTATAACTATACCATATTTTTAAATCTCATATCATAACTATTACGGACACAATTTTTAATACCATAACCATTAGAATAAATGTGCTTATTAATCACGGTTTTACCGGTGTACCCATATTCATTCCACACATTTAATATATTAAAATACCAAAAATCTTATTTTAAAAAATACATAAATCTATATTACCAATAATAAAAATATATAACACTAACATCATTCAACATTAACATAATTAATATAATAATAACAACATCAACTTCAATTATATTTAGCATATATATATATATATTTGGCCAATATATTTAGTATATTTTAGTTTATTAATAATAAATAATAATTATATTTATATTTATATAATAATCATGGTTATAACAATGGGTATAACTCAAATACCATAACTATAACCATTATGGGTATAAAATTCATCACCATAACCACACCGCACCATAATGGTACGGTAAACCATATTAAACAATAGGGAAAAGTCTGAAAAAGGATTATGATGTTTGACAAAAATGGTTTTCCAACCCAACATGTTGTAAATGGTACAACATGTTTGAAAACGATTGTTTTTTATCCCTCCGTTTAACTTCCGTCACAATTAGCCGTTATGTTCTCACGTGACATTCACATGCTCAAACCTTCTTACATGTTATTTCCAATTCCTCTTATGTCATTAGCTCCTACTTATCCTTGGAGTCACGTAACAAACTAGGGGATTATGCTATACCTCGACATCATTGAGGAAGACGAACTTCCATCCATGGAGATGAGCTCTGACAGCAATGTCCATATCCTCAACCGTGGTTCTCTGACAGCAGCTGCGTCAGCAAGTTTTCCTACATTTCATAAGGATAATTTTCACGAACCGTCTGATGGTCTGGCTCAGACTGTTCCAAAAAATAGAAAGCGAGAGAGACATTTTAAATGGCAGCGTCAGAAAAGGAAAAAGCAACTGAAAGGTCTAGAGAATGGCGTTCAGGTCTCTTCTGGTGAATTGCATAGTGATGGTAGCTTAAAGTCAATGCCAATGGAGGTTTGCCTCAAACAGTTTCTTACTGATATTTCACAACTTCAACTTATCTCCTGTCTATTAGCTCGAATATTGTATCTGGAAATTTGCTAATGATTCATTTGCAGTTTGAACACCCGCTTGTGATTCTTGAAGATAACTCTATTCTTTTTGTTTATATTATGTATTCCAGGAAAAATAAAGTATGAAGTACAAAATTATTAAATAATAGGTACAACAGCTCAATAAAACTTGTTAATGTTTCCATGTATATATTACCACTATCTATTATCCAAACAAACGTTTCTCTGTGATTATTCTGAACAATCATTTGAATATATTAAAGCAAATATGTTTTCACAATCAAGTTTTTTTTTTGTCAGATCTCATAGAACATTAACAGAAATTTCTTTTGATGTAAAGTTAATAAATTCAATAATAGACTGAAGAAACTTTGTAGAATACTAGAATGATGAAAGTCCGAATAGTTGATTCGAATTTTTGTGACGTCTTAGTTTGTTAAAATTAGATTGACTAACCTACTGTGTGCAGACCTTTTTTTAATGGTTTGCTTTCTTCTACATTGGTTCTGAGGCGCCTATTGTTGGAGACTTCTGTAATGAAAGGTCTTAGAAAAAGTAAATGCCAAACATGTGTTGAGTATTGAATAATTTAAAGTTGTGTACTGTTATTTTTAGATTTGTTTACATTAGCTTCATATATCTACTAGACTACACAGGTTATGCTTGTACTCTCTGTTTTGTACACATGATTACCTGAGTTAACGAGTTTTGGTCTGTACTTCTGAAGATAGTTTCCATGAACTAAAAATGTCTATCACCTCTCTGCAGATGCCAGTGCTTTGCTCATGCTGTCTGCAGCTACAAGCAATGAAAAAACTGGACCATGGGAGACTGATTGAGCGAAACAAGATGTTCTATAATTTGGAAACTTTTTCATCTGTTTTTCCAGAATTTCGTATCCCCCGTGTGCTTTCATAAAATGCATATACATGAGTTGACCTCATCTATAGTCTTCCTGTTTGTGTCTGTCTCATTATTGTTTTTTGGTGGGAATGCGGAAATTGAAGTACAGCGTTTAAGGTTTCAAATTGAGTATCCAAACCTTAAGGTGATATCCAGATGAACTAACAAATTTGAAGCCACATGTTTGTGGATCAATTGCTCTTGTTCATGAAATTTTTGAGCTGCCGGAGGTAGATAGAAATACCCAGACAATAAGATGCTTCCACAACAGTCATTGTTGTGGAATTCGTTCTTCATGCCCGTAAGGAACAATTGTAAGCAACAATTCGTTCTTGTGAAGGAAGAAGCTTCTGTGAGAATTAAGAGGGGGTCTATGCTGTGGAAACAAATCGAAAATCAGAGCTTCAAAAGGGTAGAGAAACGTGGAGGAGGTTATTATCGTCTTTTATTAATTATTGTTTAAAAAAATAAAGAAAATTGAAGATCACGTGACAAACACGTGACTACTTAACGGACAATCAAACGGCAGGTAAACGGAAGGTCCAATTACCATCACTTTGCAACATGTTATACCAAAAACCATCGTCAAAAAACATGTGGTAGCAAAAACCATTTTTGTCAAACATCATGACCCTTTTTCAGACTTTTCCCTAAACAATAACAGTTATAATCATGATTATGAGTATTTCACTGCATCAATGCTTGCCCTATCTCTCCCTTTCATGTGTCACTGAAATCATGTATTTACTAGAAAACTTATGCGCGTTTTGCGCAATATAATAATTATTTTAGTTTATAAATTAATAACATTTTTGAAATAAATATAAATATATATTTATAACATAATTATTTACAGTTTATTAAATTAAAGTACATTTAATTAATATTAATTCAATTACACAACATAAAAAATAATTATATTTATGAAAGAATGTTAAACTTATTTTTATTTTTATAATATTATACAATATAATGATTATTTATATTCTATAAAAATATTTGAAAATAAATGAGTAGATAATAAAAACAATTTCAACCCTAACTATAACAATGATATTTTATAAAAATAGTTCTAAAAATTTGAAGAAATTATATTAAAATTATTATTATTATTTTTTCATACCCTAAATTTTATGTTGCATACATAATTACAAATATCTACATAAATTAACATGTGATTATTATTTTCATAAATGTGATATATAATATACATAATTGTCTTTAATTTCATCTTAAATTATCTTGTAATAAAAAAAATTAATATATGCATCTACTTGTTTTTCATAAAATATAAAATTTATTAAATAAAATAAACATAAGAAAATAAATAAATAAATGCACATGGAAAATAAGAAAAATAAGAAGGGATTAATGAAATGAGAGAATGAATGAGAGACTTTTTGAAAGATTTTAAACTAAGTTACATGACATGCCACGTATGAGTGAGAATTATATGTTTGACATGGACCAATTAGAAATTACGAAATTGACATTAGAAATGAGAAAATGTATTAAAAACTTAATTGTCATAATTTTACATAACCAAATTAATATAGATATAGGTTTACTTATGGGTTTTTGTTTGGCAGTTGAACCAAATAAATGACACCCCTCCATTTAGCAATGGTACATTGGTACGTGCCCAAGGTAGAACCCTTATTAAAAGAAGAGAAGATTAAGTTAAGTGTTGAATAACTATTTACATAAGTATCAATTGAAAAGCCTTCTTAATATTACGATCGATAAGGACAATTTTGGAGATTTGTAGTAAAAACTAATATTTTAAATTCAGATAATTCTGTAAAAAAAATACTACCTCGACAATATTATTATCATATTAAATAGGGTTAATATACTCCATGATTATTTATATTTGTCCAAGTGATTATTTTTACTGTTGATCATTATTTTTTCTTCCTGTTAAGTGAGTATTTGAACAGGTAAAATGATCAAATTACCCCGTTTTAGTTAACTTATTAACAACCAAAAATAGTGCTTCAGTAGTTTTAGGTCACAAGATCTGCAGAATTCTACCATCTTCATTTACAGTTTTCACCAATCGTTGCAACTTCGCTCTTCTCAGCATCTGGCTCTGAATCGTTCGTCATAATGTGCTCCTATGTATTATTGTAGACACACCCATGAGACGAATTCGCGTAAAAGTTCTCCTCTAAAGTCTAACCTAGGCGTCTCTCCTTTTACTCTCAAGTACGCGCCCCGAGCCTATTTTCATGCAGTTGCCTAACCTCCAAGGAGAAATCATCCCATGTTAAGCTGCCTTCAACGAGTTGATCGATCAGTTTGACATAATTTTGCCTAAAACACACACAAAACATAGTTAGATTGTCATAACAGAAACATCAATCGACGAACAAAAACACTACAAACATAATTAATTACTTAATTACCTGTCGGGATTTAGGGTTTACCTAAATCCGTTGAATCTCTCATGCATGGAACTATGTAGGCTCCAGCAACGCCATTGATCTCAATCTCATATCAAACGCGACGACTCTGAATTGAGGTTATTGACGTTCCTAACCAGCTCCTACACGCTCGACACTGGGACCCACCATTCCAAATTCTTTTCCCCCATATTCTTCTTCTTTTTGTTCGAACACAAAGTCGTCATTGAATGAATAATCACCTCTGGCTCTCTCTCAAACGATTTTCTGGGTTGAAGAATAGTTGAAAAAGAAGATAGAAGGGCATAAAAGTAATTTAATTAAAAAATATGTTAAAAAGATTGATTAACGGAGTAATCAAATAGTCACATTCTGAAATATAAGTGATCATTTAATCACGCGAAAAAATATAAATAACCAAATAGTCACATTAGTCAAGCATGAATAACCATTGAATATATTAACCCTATTAAACATGACATAAAACCAAATAAGCTTAGTAAAACCAAACAACTTTTTTCTTAGGGAGTTAGGTTATGGACTTAGGGTGACTAACTATTTGCTTAGCGGAGGAAAATAGGAAGAAAAGTTAAAGAACTGGAACCGACCGGTTAACCAGTCGGTTTACACTTATTGAATTGAGGTTCAACGTACATTTCAATCTTTTATACAACAACCAAACCATTCGTCCGATCGGTTTCCGATCCGACTGGGTTCGACCGACGGTCCTGTTAGGATATAAGTATAGTTATGCCGAAGGTTAAGGATATATATATATATAGTCAAAGTTTAAGGTTATATATATATTATCCTTAAACTTTGACTATATATATATATATCCTTAACCTTCGGCATAACTATACTTATATCCTAACAGGTCCGATTCGATTGTGATAATACTGGTAGAGTGCCCCTCCTAAAGATGCGCTTCTTAGTATTATTAAAGATTGTGTGGGTTACTTCCTTCCCACCTCATACTCTAACCCTACCAAATAATGAACTGATATCTAATCATTGAAAATGACCACTTCATTCATTGGATTTAGGTCAGGTAGAAATCAGAAAGCGACAATGTGAGGTGAAGAGAAACAAACTCCAACCATTGCAGTTGCAGAATACAAACTCCAATCACCAAAAGACACACAACAACATAAACCAGCAAAGTCCCGCTTTTTCTTCATGAAAAAAACAAACATAAAACGATCGATACTAGCCAAGGATGACTTCCCAAAGGAAAAACGCACCTCTCCATATCACAAGCTTCTTGCAGATCCATCAACAATACTGGGCAGAACACAGACGATGAGGACATTGAGGAGGAGGATTTATATCAGAGGGACCGTTTCTGGTTCCGGTCAACATAAGATGTGTAGTTGGAGAACTCAAAGTTGGGTTTCGAGAACATGATCTCGACACCATTGGAGACATCAGAGCTTGAGGTTGTGCAGCTTCCACCTCGATACTTCTCTGAGTTATCGGGTTTTGATTCCTGTAGCTTCTTTGAAGAGACGAATCTGCCGCCAGACCCTCGAGCCCTTCGAACTGCATGGAGATGCCGAGATTCGTGAAGGTATGGCTGCAGATGGTCACGGTATCTTCTTGATTCAGTCATAGTAATAGTTGTGGAAAGATATAATACTATTACACCATGCATTCGCCCACAATTTTGAGCTTATGGTCTAACTTAAGGGACAGCCGCCAGTCAAGTCAAGTCGTCTGCTAATTTTGCAGTAAAAGTTTGCCTCTAGCAGTTAGTTCACTTTCAATAGAGCAGTAAGTCGTCTCAAAATTATGAATTAACATCAGAAATCAGTGCAAAAACTGAATCTTGCAGTTATTTTCACAAATCGAACCACAACAAAGCGGTGTCGAGTGTAAAAACTAACTCATCTATCAGACTAATGAATCATTCTAAAACATAGTGTAGAGAGAGGAAAGAAAACCTTGCGATCTTTAGCGAGTTTGTTCAAAGCTTCGAGCTTGGCGCGCTGCTGCCTCCTCCTTAGAATTCCATGATATTGCTTCGGGTTTACATACATGGGTTCATCCCGAAATGGATCAAATGGAAGCGGAACCCGAGAATTTGCAAATCCCATATGCGGAATCTGCTGGTCATATTTGAGCGTTAAGTACTTGATAAACGGGTAGAAGACAAAATGCATTCTTTGTGTATCTATCTACCAAGTAATCTATTTGCAGCTCGTAAAATGAACATAGTGCACAAACTACATCATTAGAAAGAAAAGAGAATAAAATTTCTTCTTTATATGCATTCAATGGTGAAGAAGAATCACAGTGGGATAACATAGATAATGGATTCAAAGTCAGAAAGGATATGAAATTCCATTTACTTAATTATTTTTAATTTGGCCTGATGAATCTTTTGCTACAACTATTTTCCATTTTCGAGGAATAATAAGTTCGTGCGAAGAACTCGAGCCTTCTAAAAGAAAAATGTCCTCTCCAGATGCTTATTGCTTTCCATTATTCTCACTGCATTTTCTCTCTTTCGCATGATATCTCCTAATATTAAAACATTTGGATTCCTTAGTATTTCTTGCAACTGCAATATTCAAAATGGCAGCTTTCTTTTTGGCCATTAAAATAAATCTGAAAAAACACATTTTTTAACATGATCACAAAACAAGTTAAAATTACTGACCATAGTATGTGGCCCGTAAGTCGCCATGAAGCCACCTGAGAATGGTTCAGCATTTGGAAAGGGAACACACACCTGAAAATAATCTGATTACTTCTGGATGGAACCGACACGAAAAATCAAATTACACAAATACTTACAAGGGGCTGCTTATAATCCATCTGGGCAGAAAATATTGAATCTTGAGAGATCATCGATACAGCAGATTCAACTTGCCCATCTACTAATCTCTTGCCATTTGCATTACCATCTGTACAACCACAAATAATTATTCTTTGCAACTGACATATAAATGTATCAAAGATCCAAATGTTCTTAAAATATATGCATTGGTAAATGACAATTTGCTTCTGAGCTATGAACACACGGTGAAGATTTGAATATATATATATATATATATAAACACGACCACAAATAATCTGCGTATCCAAAATTAACAACCTATTATTTCCGCTGTTTGCCTCATCAAGTAGATGAGTGATATAATAATATATGCCAAAATAGTGGAAATGAAAGAAGCACCTTTGTGTGGTGGTCGGATGTCTGATCCAATTGTCAGCAGTTCAGAGTAAGATTCGCCAGTGGATTGAGTAAAGGATGATTCCCGAACTTGAAAGTTTGCGCTCCTCTGCTTAAAACTGATAGACCGTTGAAAAGGGACCCCCATTTTTAAGCTTAGATTGTTGGGTAAGCTTGATTGGCAGCAGAGATGGTTGAATTTCCTAAAGACGGGAAATTTAGACCACACGGATACAATTTCCCTTAAAAGAGTAAAACTGATATGCCCCCCAAAATACTAAACTTCTGTGCCGTCATAAAAACTACCAAGTAGATAAAATTGATATTTTTCAGAAGATATCTAAATCACCACATTTCCCGCTTCAAGTTACATTCATCTTCTGCAATTGGAATAAATTCAATGAGTAAAAAGAATAAGAAAAATACATGAGATATGTTCAGCTAAAAAAGTAGTGAAATGCAACTCTTCTCCACTTTCAACTCTCACTTATTTTAGCAACTGAACTAAGCAGCAATCAGGAATACCACCTCACTTTCCACTTCCCCCACTAACAAACTAATTAGGTACTTGACTCACTAATCAGGGAGTAGATTCTCTATCCACTAACTTGACTACGTGAGGCTCAGTAGATTAAGGAATGTATACGAAAGAGCAACTCAAAGTCGCACAAGTCCTAAATGTGGTCCTAAACGAAGAAAGCCTCGGCCTCCAGTGAACTTCAGACATATTGGACAACTAAAGTTCAAAAAAGTAACTTTTTTATTTCTATGAGAAGGTTTTCATACAATAGGAAAACATTAACCGTGAAATGCAGAAGAAGAAAACAAACATTAATTTCCTGAAGCCGTAAACAAGAAACAGAACATGAATATGGACTAAATGCGCTTACCTGAATAAAGTTACAGGCTTGCAATCACATTAAATGTCCAAAAAAAACAACCTTTTACTGGGTAATATTAGGTTTCCTATTTTTAGCTGGTTCTAGATAATTCGTACTAAAGGATGATTTTTTTGGGCGAGTACTAGAGGAATGATAGAAGATGCTTCTTTTGGGTCACCAATAATTGTTTCTTGCAAATTCTTCTATCAACAGATTCTTTTTATATCTATCTTTGGTCAATACACTTGGGTAACACACAAAAAGGAAGGGAAAAGACCGACATGTTACATGCATAAAACCAAAATCAAGCTCCGACATCTGAAATTGCAACAGAAATTAATCTAACTGTACGGACACAAACCTGCAATAGAGCCAGGTGCCAAAAAGAGAAGAAAATAGAGAATCAATAACAGATACTGAGAGGAAGACAAAGATAGAGCTACTTACAGCATAGAAAGAGTTTTTGTTCCTCCCTCCTCCCCTCCGCCACCGTCTGCTTCATTTGCTGAATTTTGTTTTTTCTACTCCAAAGTCTCTTCTTTTCTATTTTCTTCAGCTTCTGAATTTTTTTTTCTCTTAATTTTTTCTTAAATATATTAATCAAAACATTCGGCAGTTGGGATGTTTTTGTAATGAGATTGAATCTTAAAGCCCGCTTACTTCTTCTAGAGGCCATTTTGGTCCTGAGCATTGGAAATGTCCAAATTTGCATCACTCACCGTTGAAGTTTATATCTAGTAATAGTGTAACTGAAACACACAACCATGACATTCAATCTTAGTTTCTGTATATTGATCAATGCCTTACTTATAATACATTTAGTACAATGCCAGAACCATAAAACTATTCTAACATCCCATATTGGAATCTCATGGGCAATACAATAAATGAAAAAGGTATGTGCTGTTAAATGTAAAGCTGAATATTCCCTAAGTAATGTTGAGCATGTGTAGGAATATCCAGTATTATTCAACACTCCCCCTCAAGTTAAATAGTCGGGTCTCCAATTAGTAGACACATATTGGGATACATTAGTACCATACAATTAAGTTCCCTCGTTACATGACTGATCGAGAGTAACTTGCATGTTAAACTAGGTACATATAAGCAATTCTCCAATTTAATGGTTGGAGAAATATTAACAGTTCCAGCTCCTTGAACCGGTACCAAGTCCCCATTGGCTGTCTGGATCATTTCTCTCCTTGGTGCTGAGGGTTTGTCAAAATCTCGTCTGTCATAACTCATGATGTCTGTGACTCCGCAGTCAAATAACCATTGACTACTCTTCCTTGATACATTTTCCTTAGCAATAAATGTACGAGCAATATTATGTTCCATTTCAATATCCGAACCATTTGTTTTTAAGCAGAAATGGTTTAAAAACTGGTTCTGGTTTGGAGGAATCTGGTCGAACCGAAACAAATCGGTCTGACACCCGTTTTATTTCGGTTAAATGATTAGGCGTTAAATGAAAACCCCATAATTCCTCATTACCTCTGCAGACGCCTCCTTCATTCAGGGTTGCTTCTCCTCTCTGAACCCTAGATTCGTCATCTAGGGGTTCAGCCGCCTCCCTTCTTCGTGGCTCCTCCGGTGGGAAATGAAGGTCGTCGGACCTGTCTCCATTTGCCTGAGTCCAATCGTGCCATCCGTAGGGAGGTTTGGCCATTGCTGCGACAGGGAAACCGGACGGGGGTTCGGTGCCCTTCCTCCCGTCGTCGTCGGCCCCGTCTCGGCGAGCACTCCTCCATCCCTCCGGAAAGCCGATGAGTAAGTAACATTCCGACCTCTCATGTCGTAGTTTTCTGCAATGGCTACATTTTAGGTTTCTCCGGTCCACGCCACCGTCGCGAGCCTGTTTTCCGCCTTTTTCGAACGGGATCTGCGACTTGGAGGCGTGCCCTGGGTTCGGTCCGGTGATTCTGTCTTCCGGATAGTGTTGGGTCACTAGCCCCGACCCTAATCCCGTTCCTCCTTCGACTCGCCGTGTGAACCCCATTACTTGTCTCCGGTCACGCTCCGACCGGATAGTCGAGTATGCGGTTTCCACCTCCGGTAAGGGACATAACCTAAGTAAGTCACGTTTTTCAGTGTCAAATTCATCATTTACAACGTTTAGAAACTGGTATAGCTTCGTTTCGGATCGCTTAGTGTTCCAAATTTGAATGTCTTCCGTGTACTTCATCGGATTAGGGTCCCTTTGTTCGATTTCCCTCCATAAGCCTTGCATCCGACTGTACAATGCCTCTAGGGTATCGGTTCCCTGTTTAGAGTTATTTGTTCGAACAATTAGATCAAACAATTGAACTCCATCTTTACCTTTGCTGAATGTTGCTAACAAACTGTTCCATAGGTCTTTTGCTGTGGGATATTCGACATACTGAGTTTCCTTCAGATTCGTCCATATTCCAGGTATGTGGTTGTTGCTTCGGTAAATGATGATGCCGAGAAAGGTTCAACCGATCAATTGATCGAACAATCCGGCTCTGATACCATGTTGAAGTTTATATCTAGTAATAGTGTAACTGAAGCACACAACTGTGACATTCATATATTGATCAATGCCTTACTTATAATACATTTGGTACAATGACAGAACCATAAAACTATTCTAACATCCCATATTGGAATCTCATGGGCAATACAATAAATGGAAAAGGTATGTACTGTTAAATGTAAAGCTGAATATTTTCTAAGTAATGTTGAGCATGTGCAGGAATATCCAGTATTATTCAATACTCACCTCTTGGCTCTTCTCTCAATAGCGTTCTCTTACATGCATGCGCAATTGCACAGGATGATTGCATATCAAGGTAATTACTTGCATATCGAGTCGGACTCTTCTATCATTATTGACCATCTTCTCCTTCGACATTTCGCTTGGCGGGTGGACACCATTTTGTCTAACGCGATATAATTATCGGCCTCGATTAATGATATCTCGTGGGTCCACACTCCTCGATCCGCAAACTCGTGTGCGAATTGGATAGCGAGAAACACTTTGTTAGGGTTGTGTCCTTCGGGTTGGGTACTTCTACCCCCAACCCTTCTTCTCAGATGTATTTATGCGGATAATATTTTGTACTCGAACTCTAACACTTCGGTGGAAATGAATTAGCATGTTTCTATTGGCCAAAAAAAAAACTTTACGTAAAATTTAAAGCCCATGATTATCTGTTATTGTTACTGAGTCCCCTTTCTGCATTTTATGAAACTTCTCTATTACCAAATTGATGTAATAGTTTAATATTTTATCTTTTAATTAGAATATTTAAGTTCCAGATTAGAAAATTTTCTTGATGAGAATACCGTACAAGAAACAAACAAAACAAACGGTCTTCATCATTAACAGTGTGTCAAATTCAGATTTTCATATAACTTGAGACTTGACCAATGTCTCAACTACAAGCAGAGAGAGGTATGAACTTAAAATCACTATTTGAAGTATATATATTATCAAAGTTCTAAATTTCAACTACACGCAAAAGTGATTTGTTTTTTTCTTCTTTTGATGAATTTTACACTCCATTCCATATATAGATGCATTTTCTGCCTTCATTGATTGAACCACTGAGAAGTACAATGGATGCAATTGCAAAATGTATAAAAGTTAAGGAGTAAAGTTTACTATCTGAATAATAAATTGTCAAAGAGGCATGTATACGAGAAGGGAATGGTGCAAGTGCTGTTGCGTAATTGTTGTTCTTTATTACTTGTTGACGAGGTCTGCGCGTGCTGGATGGTTGGTGTCTGGGGGTTGGCATATTTTGGGTGTAAGTATTAAATTGCATAGACTGTCTTTTGTTTTCCGATTAAGGAAAAATGTATTGTCTTTCGTGTTGGACTTTCTTCTGCGCTCATAAATGCGCTCGCATCAAATTATAAGGGAAACGTTTCAAAATCAAATATCTCTGTTACAATGTTGTTAAAAAATTCCGTTAAATATTTTTCATGTTTATAAAATTAACCAAATATTTTTCTAAATGTTACAATTAAACCCTATAAACTTACACTAATGTTTCAAATAAGTCTCGACTCGATTCGAGGTACACCGGGGGTCCCCTAGCCAGAGTCCGAACCCATACCATCAGCGACGGAGCTGTTCAGGGTCCAGGGGGCAATTGCCCCCCTGACTTGTAGTGGCAGTAGTGTATACCGACTGCCGACTGCCCCCCTGGCTTTTTAGGGTTTGGTGGCTTGGTGCCGACTAGTCACGATCTGTTGGGTGCTCTTTGTTGGGTGTTCTCTGTAGAACAAGAACAACGAAAAGGTCAGTAAAGCCAATGGCTCTTTCGTTTCCAGCTCTAGTGCCTCATTTATTGAGTCTTGATCCATGTCGGAACAGAAGTCGCTCTTCTTCTGATCTGACAATATGTGTGCTTGGTTCTGGGGTTGTGCTCCAGTTGTAGATTTTTGGTTATGTAGTGGCAGTTGAGGAAGAAAGTTAGTGACTTAAGGTTAATGCGCTGGTATGTCATCTGAAATTTCGCAGACTATACGAAACTGATTAAGCTGATCTGGGTTTGATTTCTTTCTTGAGATCCCTTTTCTGAGTCATTTCTGTCTGTTATTTTGTTGGTGGGATATAGAGGTGTAATCGAACCGAATTGAGTCAAGCACATCAGAGTACTCAAGCTCTATTCTTCTGTAATTACGTGAGTTGAACTTGAGCTTGGCGGAGCGTGATTTTTTTTCCAGGTTTGAGCTCGGCTCGACTTAATATGGGTCCTCTCGATCTCAGCTAGCTAGAATTTTGAGTAATAGATTTTGTGTTTGAGAGGAATTTTGCTTGAGCTCGGGATTGACTTGGCTCTGCTTCATTTACTCTTTCTTTTCAGTTGAATCAATACTTGAAACATGAATAATTGAAATGAGATCTTGATCTTTGTTTCGTCCTTAGTGTTCTAATCATCAATTGTTGCAATTAACCTCTGATTTGCGTGAACTTTAATTGTGGGTTACTACAATTGGTGCAGATGGAACACCATTCTGTGTTCCATGAGCTACAAGAAGCTTGCTGTGGACTTGAAGCCTGGCAACACCATTCTGTGTGCTGATGGAACAATCACACTCAGTATCTTGTCTTGTGATACTGCTGCCGGGACAGTGAGATGCCGCAGTGAGAACACTGTGATGTTGGGTGAGAGGAAGAATGTGAATCTTCCTGGCGTGGTGGTGATCTTCCAACACTGACTGAGAAAGACAAGGAAGACATTCTTGAATGGGGTGTTCCTAACAAGATTGATATGATTGCTCTGTCGTTTGTTCGGATCTTGTCAAGGTCCGAAGAGTTGCCGGTTTGCCCCCACTCACTCTCCATCCTGGCTTCGTTCCTGCATACCATGTCACCCAAACCTGAGGACCTAGTATGGGATCGGACCCAGACCAAAGAACTCCCGATTGTGGCTCAATTGGAATCTAAATCGTTTGAACCGATCTGACCCAATTCAATGTGCACTTCACTGTTCACAAGCAAAAAAAAAATTGAAAATACAAACTACATAATCTCATACACATAAATAATTAACTCAAACTACATAGTCTCAAGCACACACAAACTACATAGTCTCAAACATACACATTACTCTCAAACACAATATAACACAACATAATTACCTCAAACTTTGAACATACATAACACAATAGTCTCAAAATCAAACACAATAGGTCTAAACTTTAAACATAACTTCTAAACCGAAAAAGTTGCTCGGTCAAACCGAAGAAGTCAGTTTAAACTGAAGAAAACCACCCAAAAAATTTAAACCAACCCCCAAAAAATTAGAATCGGAAAGCGGTCGGTCTAACCCGGTTCAAACACTGTTCATATGCATTTCGATCGTTTAACTTAACCAAATCAGACAGAAGTTCAGTTCCCGGTCGGACCATCAGTCTGATCCAGTTCGGATAACACTTTTATATATATATATATATATTATGTGAAAGTAGACCTAAAGAACTTTCTAATGACACGAATATCTAAGGAAACACAAATTAATAACTTATATTAATATACAAGTTACTTTGTAATCAATTATTAATAACTTATATGGTGGTCATCAATTATTTTATACAAGTTACTTTGTTGAAAGACTAAAATGCGATAATAATTTTTTACATATTTTCTCTTACTAATTTTAAGAAAATTAATTATCAAATTGATATCATATTTTCGTAGTTAGCAAACTACAGTTTAAAATAGTGAAAATTTTATGTTTCTAGCAAGTTTTGAAGTGTGAACCTCTTACTTAGAGACTTCAAGTCTTACCACTACGCTACTAATTCTAATTATTTTTTTATATATTTCAAATATATTTATTGAAACAACTCTCTTATTATTGTATTGAAAATCTCATGTTTATTTATTGATACCCTTTAGTAATTAACATTTGTTCAATGTCGTTTGTTTAATTTTAATTATGTATCTACTGCATTATTTTTTGAAATGGTTGAAAAATAAGCAATATTCTAAATTTAGTATTTATAGTATACCAGAATACTAATTTTGAAATGGTTGAAAAATAAGTATTTTATAGGATACTCATTTTGAAAATATTGTTTTTTAACCCTCTTTAAAAACAAATTATAGTATGTAGATAATTAAATTAGAACTCAATTTAACACATCAACCATAAAATTGAGTCAAAATTAGTAATTCATCAAATTCTGGCCTTCAATTGTGGGTCAGGAAGGGTTTAGGTTGAGAAAACCTATAGTTAGAAACGGAGGAGAAGATCAACGGTTAAGCATGGGAGAAGAAAAGATAAGCATTTGATGACTTCTTACTTCTTAGAATACATTCTATTCACGGGTGACTTCTTCGTCATCAACTCTAGGCTACATAAATAAAACATACGGTCAAACCTTAGTTAACAACTAATAAAAGTTTCAAAACATATCAAACCACTCTAGAAAACACAAGAAATCAAATAAGGTCCTTGTATTATAACATAAGAAAAAAATCAGTCCCTAAAGATTGATATCTCTAGTACTCTCCCTTCTGACAAGGAACTTGGAACATCCCGCAATGCAAACACGTTCTTCCTCCCTAACAGCCCTTGAAAACTTTGATGTTGTCTTCCCAAACACTTAGTAAACAAATTCATCTTTAGGATCCTTTTCAACCTGTACAAAAATAGATAGTTCCACTACCTTCGAAACATAGGATAAATAAGCTTGAAAGGGAACAGAGAGGTCATCGTATGAAACCACATTAGTAATAGGATGAATTTTTTTTTTTGGTAAAAAGAGGAACAAAATACAAACTAACTACTCTAGTGTGACACGTCTAGTTTTAATCACACTCATAGTATCCATTCTAATATTCCTAACAACACTCCTCGGAGGGTAATCCAGCTCAATAAAGGTTGTATCCAACACGACCGCTTCCTTAGCCAAAATGTCTGCTGCTCCGTTTACTTCTCTGAACACATGTCTTAGCTTCACTCTCCTAAGATCCAACATCAGCCTCCTGCAATCAAGGATAATGGGAGTTAAAGGTTATTCTCCAAGTTGTCTTCCAGAATCATACCTATCGTCTCTTTTGCATCTGACTCCACATAGAGGTCCTGGATCCCCATCTTCTTCGTCAACATAAGGTCATCCCTAATTCCCCATAGCTCAGCAACCAGGCTATTTGTGACCCCCCCCCCCCCCCCCCCCAGTCTTCTTTGGATCCCCTTCACCCAACCCCCTAGATGATTTCTTAGGATCGTCTCACATCCCGTTGGACTCGGGTTACCAACCGCCGATCCATCAGTGTTCAGCTTGGTCCACCCAAATTCTGGTGCATTCCACCGAACTTCAATCTCTGTCTCTCTCCGTGTGAGATTTGGCTTCTCCAGTATGGCCAAGACCTCCTTTACCTGCAAGATGGTTAGACTCACAATATCTCTATCTAGAAATCTATTATTGAAAATGAATGAATTTCTATTTTTTCAAATTAACCACACCGCAGAGGAGAATATCAAACCCCATTCCAACCCCTCATTATCCTTCATCTTATTTTGACTGTTAGCCTTCAGCCACTGGACTAACTGACTCTCATAGAACTCGAGGCCAGCTGGAAAACCAAGCTCCACCCAAATCTGTTTAGCAAACTGACAGTCCCGCAGGACGTGCAGGGTGTCCTCTTCGAATAGGCCATAGATTTTACATGTGGGATCAATGTCCATCCCTCTTTTCCTAAGCATGCATGCGGTAGGAATACGATCATGATTGCACAACCACAGAAAATGTTTGGTTCTAGACATGTTATTACCTTTCCAGATCCAGTTCCACTTACCCGGTTCCTGCTGAATGTGGCGGTGCCTTTTCTGGCTGATACTCCTGTGGACCAGGGCCACAGACGGAATAATAGTCGGAGACCCCAACTATACCTTCTTATCCTGACTACCCTGCACAATACTCCTCAGTGTCGCTCTAATCATCTCCAAAATGGAATCGGGGATCTGGAAGAACAGATTTGACACGTCCCACTCCCCATTATTAGCCATGATTTCCTGCAGCTTAAGGTCCTGCTCCCCTAGTGCCAGAGGTCCCTGCACCATACCACGCAATGAATGCGTACCAAACCATTTGTCGGACCAAAGGTTGATGTTGGAACCGTCCCCCACAATCCACCCTTCTCCTTCCTTCAAACAGCTCATCCCTTGTTTCAGGGCTTTCCAGGTGACCGACCCACCCTTCATCTCCCTCCTGTTCGGGTTGAAATACTGCATCTTTAGAATGCTCGCCCACGGCGCCTTCGACCTCTCCATTCTCCAAGCCAGGTTGGCTATCATCGCATTGTTTCTTTCCCTGATCAGAGGCATTCCCAACCCCCCTTTATCTTTTGGGAGTGTCACAACCTCCCAACTCAGATGATGCATTTTCTTTTTCTCCTCCGAGGTACCCCACAAAAAATTCATGTTCAGTTTATTCAACTTTTTGCAAGTATAATACGGAAGGTTAGTACATTGCATAAAATAAGCAGGAATCGAAGTCATAACAGAGTTAATAAGGATCCCCCGCCCTGTCGCAGATAACAAATTGGAACGCCAGCCCGCAAGCTTCGTCCTGACTTTGTCGAGAATGAAGGTGAAAGACTTCACCTCCTTACTCGACAGATTCATAGGGAAGCCCAAGTAATTCGACAGGTTATCCACCTTATTCAGACCCAAGAACCCGGCCAACTGATTGGTCGACTCCATGGTCAGGTTTTTTGAGAAAACTACTTGAGATTTCTCAAAGTTTATCTTTTGACCGGAGGTATCACAGAATATATGTAGGACCCTTCTCATCGACTGACAGTTTGCCAAAGTCGCTTCACCCATAAGGATCGGATCATCGACAAATAGCAGGTGAGATAGATGGATGGATTGCCTACCAAGCTTCAGCGGTTTCCACTGGCCTTTCCTAACATCCTCCTCAATGAGGAAGCTAAGAAAGTCCATACACAGGATGAAGAGATACGGGGATAACGGATCCCCTTGCCTAAGTCCCCTGGAAGGGGAGAACGGCTCCAGCTTACCTCCATTCAACATAATGGAAATAGAGGTGGAGCACACACAGTTCATGATAATGGCTATCATCTTCCTAGGGAAATTAAAATGAATCAAGGTTTGACGGATGAAATCCCACTCCAATCTGTCGTAAGCTTTTTCGAGGTCCAACTTAAGCACCATGAGGCCCAATTTACCCTTCTTATTAGCCACCGACCTCAACGCCTCCCTAAGGATCACCACATTATCACTAGCCCGTCTACCCGGAATAAAACTAGCCTGAAAGGGGGAAATCAGGTGATGCATGAATAGCCGGTATCTATTGACAATGACTTTCGATAGCAGCTTATAAGATGTGTTACAGTAATAGGATGATAGCAGTAATAGGATGATTAATGGATGTATTAGGCATTTGATAATCCTTGTGCCAAACTAGGGAGTTTATAAGCCGACCAGATATTCTCAGTATGTATTGATCAATCTGAATTGACCTGACATGATCAAGATTATCAGACTCAAGTACATCTTCATCATCATCTGAAAGGTTAGTTTCTCCCTCGCATTGCGAAAGAATATCACTAATACAAGAGGAATCATCATCTAAGCATTGATCAAAAAATAGAGGAAGCAAATCAACCATATCAATTTCAAAGCGAAAAACATGCTCAAGGAACTTAACATCACGAGCAACAAACAAATCATGCGTCACTAGGTTATACAACCTATAACCTTTATGAATCTCATAATAACCCATGAATATAAAGGGAATCGCGTTCGATGCAAATTTATCAGTTACAACTAAATCTTTCGCATAATAAAGGCAACCAAAAACTCTTAAATGAGTAATGATCACTCTTTTTCCGACATCATTTCAAGAGGAGATTTACCCTTAAGAACTTTGATGGCGTACGATTAATCAGATAGCAAGCAATAAGAACACAATCCCCGCAAAATTTGTTAGGAATAAATCCTTGCAATTTTAAAGCACGAGTAACCTCGAGTAGATGCTTATGATTGCGTTCAACTCTATTGTTTTGTTGCAAGGTCACTACATGAAAATCAGTATTTTGTGAAGGAAATTTTACAAGGGAAATAATCCCTTTAAATTTAGAACTATTTGTAAGGGATTTGTTAGGGTTAACTGATGATAATAGTAATTAGGGAAATTCCTTACAAAATATATTTTCCTCACTAATTACTAACAAATTTTTAAGGAAAAGATTTTAAAGGAATAATGAAGGAATTTTTGTGACGGATTTTCCTAACAAATAGTTTTAAGGATAATCCCTCACTAATTACCTTTTCCAATCCTAAATTTTGTAAGGAATTTATAGCTCCTCAGAAAATATATTCATTTTGCAAGGGATTTCTTTCTTCTTAAAAAAAAAAATTAGTTGTAATGGAAAACCCTAAGAAATATTATATGATTTAATAGTAGATAAAATTAAAACATAATTGTGAAACTTCAATCGATAAATCCTATCGTGAAAATTCCTCTTCTCTGCCTCCTAGTCGCCGTCCTCCACCGTGCCATCTCGTCTGCCGTCGCCGATTCACCGCGCTGTCGCCGATTCACCGCGATGTCGCCGATTCACCACGTTGTCGCCGATTGAACGCGCCTCTACCATCCTTCTCCTCACCCTTTACATACTCATCTTCGACTCTTTCCCCTCCATTCTCCCCATCCGTCCAGATATTTTCTTCACCCTTGTCACCTCCTTTGATTCTGATTCGTCTACGGAAGATAATCTGGTACATTCTTCTATTATCTGATTTGGTTATTTGTTCATTGATTCTGATTCTTCTCTCTGAAACACTATATATTTGTTCATTGTTCATCTGGATTCTGGAATGTCATTTAGTTGCTTAGTATGTTGTATGTCTATTGTTTAGTTCAGATGTAGATATCTGACCCCATAGTGACAGCGGCAAGGGTGGCCTCTTTTAAGCGAAGATTTTATTTAGACACCATCACTTGAATAATAATATGGTCACGGATTTGGTTTTTGCATTTGCGTAGATGATCTATTGGAAATAAATTGGAATGCTAAGGTTATTTAATGATTCTCCAACGTGCATATATAACAGTGGATACATGTAGAAGTTGCTAGGACTCAGACTTTTTGAGAATAGTTCGCGAAACCTAATTGAGTGTATCCATTAATATGCATAGGGTTGTGAAAGGATAGTTTGGCATGTACGCATACCAATTGGCGCAGTAGACTAAGCCAGAAAGCTGATGTTATACATATTCATATCAAACTTGCATTCCATTTTCTATAATCTTATACTTGATCCAATATTTCGAACTTTCTTCACTAGCAAATAATTACATATCGTTAGTCAGTTGGTCACAATAACAATGTAAAGCTCGAAATGACAATAACTTCCTAGCTTTCTGTAAAAAGACATCTCTGACTTTTTTTCAGGTTTGTTTTCAAGAGATCAAGTTCAGACATGGAGTGGGCCCATCGAAACAAGTACTTCATTATCCTTTCCAGAGGAGTCGAAAAAGATGGATTGAAATTCGTTCTTCTAGCTCGGTTTTCCCCAATACATTCTTATGTCATAAAATACGCCCTAGCTGCTACAAATGTGGGGTTTGTGGTTGATTTCTTGCTCCCAACAGCCATTGACTGTGTCCCAATGATCTTGCAGAACACCTCCCTTGGCAGCCTCGCTGGTGCTGTTGTTGCCACAGCATCAGGAGGGTCTGGCAAGTCCCGGGTTTGGTCCTTTGTTTTTCCCCTTCTAGGGATACTCTCCAGCGTTCTTATTTCCTTGAGAATCAAAAGTTACTCCAACACCATCGTGGTGGATCAGTCCTCTCCGGAGAGTGAAAACAAGGACACGAAGAGGAGCGAGTAGGAAATTACTGTAAGTCTTTATCATACTTTATTAATTACAACTTCTCTGTGATATTTACTGTCAAACGATGCTAATTTTGAAATCTTTGCAGAAAACACCTATATATCCGTCATAACTACTCACTTAACTATTACCATGCAAAGCAAAAAGACTCAAAATATATCATTCTGTTGATGGATAGATAGATTAGGTTCTAATCATTTTTATGTTTACACTAACGCGTGCCATCAAAATGGTAACTCAAACATATATATTCAACTTAACTCTTATATCAAAATCAAGGTTAGGAATAGCATTGAATGGAAAACTAGCTTCTGACAGCACATATTTAAATAAATACTATTTGGAAAGACGTGCAAAAGGGATGCAGTTACTTAGGAATGGATGACCATCAAACTTGTGATGTCGATCTTGCTGTAATTCTATGTGAAATGAATGGTTTTATAGAAGGCTTGTTGCTTCTCTATGAAAAGATGAAATTATACAAAGAGGTTATTTCTTGGTAGATTCAGATAAAGGATGGGATCCAACTTTGCCTAGGAATCTCTGCCTCACACTTTCAGACGTCAAGAAATACATAGCTAGAAAGCTTGAGCAGGAGTCAAAGCCCAATGAAGAGGATCACAAATATATTGAGAAATATCATGTTTTTGTCAACTGAACTCTTGCTGCTATTATAGTAGTTGTTTATTCCTTATGAGATGTCAGATAGATTAATTACTTATGTTATTCAATCATATTGGTAAAATGTAACAACTTCGTATTACCTTTCTAATTGTTTAACATTCAAAGAAGATTTGATATATCTGTTAAGAGTTAGGAGAGAAAACAGTGTGAATAGCTCTTGTAATTTACTAAGTGTGTTATGTTTCTTGAGATCTTTCCAATTCTTAAAATTATATATATATATATATATTTATATATGTATTATATATATATACATATATTCTTAAAATTATTTATAGTGATTTTCCTTGATAGTGCCTAAAATTCCTCACAAATTTAACTGAATATACTCCTTAATAATCCCTTTGTAAATTTACTAACTAAAAACCCTCACTATTTTCCTCAAAATTCTTGAAACAAAAACCCTTGAAAAAAACCTTTATAATTTACTTGGGAAAATACTCACAAAATTCCCTAAATAAGTTTGTGAGGGAATTGATTTTTAAAAATTTGCTAGGGATTTTATAAGGAAAGTTTATTGAAACTTTTTGCAAAGGATTTTCCTTTTAAAGTGCTCTTTTTCTAGCAAGCTTATTTGTTAAGGGTAGATCCCTTAGAAAATTCCTTACAAAGTGAAAATTCTAAGGGATTTTTGAAATTGCCTTAGAAATTTGACACTCACAAAAAGGCAAATTTCTTGTAGTGGGTGTAGGCACAACTACTATAATGTATTATACCTTTATTTTTGAAAAAATCATTCAAACTTTGATTGAAAAAATTTCCACCATTGTCGGAACGAACAATTTTGATGCGTTTGGAAAAATGATTTTCAATTAAGGTCACAATTTTTTTTAAAGGATAATGACATCAGACTTGTTGTGCATAAGATAAACCCAATTGGTCATAAAGAAGTCATCAACAATAGTAAAAAAAAAAAATCTTTCTTATTATCATATCTAGCACTGTGATAATGTCCTTATATATCAATATGGATCAGGTCAAACAGATTGTTAACCCTTGAATTAGAAATAGGAAAATGAAGCCTAGTGAGCTTGGTCATTAGACAAATCAAACAATCCTTACATAGCAAATCCTTATTTCTAAAGAAACTCAATTCATAAACAAATTGCATGGCTTTAATAGACGCATGCCCAAATATCTTATGCCACAACATTGACAAATTATTATCTTTTAAAGAAAGTAAAGCAATAGACACTGGTATGGAGTCAAAATCCATATGAGAAAAAGGTTTAATAAAGTATAAGTCCGAGTCTTTTTTTACCAATCTCCAATGCCCTCCTACTTGAGAGGTCCTGCATAATAAAGATTTTAGTCATAAAGGTTATAAAACAGTTTAATTCAGTAATAAGTTTTGAGGATTAAAGTAAGTTATGTTTGAAACATGCAGATGAAACATATTGTTCAAAAGTTTACTAGAACCAAACTGATAATCACTTATGCTTCTAACATAAACACACAATACATTAGGCATAAGAACACTAGACTTAGCAACATGTTTCACATTTATTAATCAATCAAATCTAAGCCCCCCTATCTAGTATTCAGAAATCATCATTTTGTAAATGAGAAGATGAGTAAGTCATGCATGTCATATTAACCTGGGCACCAGAGCTTGAAGCTCCATTGGAGGAACCAACAAGATTAAAGGCCTGAAGGATTCTCTCAAAGTGCTCAGAGGTAAAGTTCACCCCTCCTTGTATATTTGTGATGGCACTTGTAGTTGTAGCATCAAAGTCAATAAAAACAACATCAATAAAAACATTACCAATAAAAGCAACAATATTAGCATGAGGATTGATGATGCATATCCCCTTAAGAAAGTTACCATACTTAAAACAGTTATCCTTAATGTGAACTTTCTTCTGACAAAACTCGTGCCCTTTGCTAAAGCATTTATCATTGGTATGATCATTCTTGTGACAGAACTCACATTCAACAACAACAAATTTCTTAGCCTTATCAGAGTCAGAAGATGGACCAATAACCATTGTTAACATAACCGGACCAGATTGGTGGTCCGACTGGGAACTGGATCTCTATCCGGTTTGGTTCAGCTAAAATACCGAATTGCATAGCAACATTGTTTGAACCGGGTTGGACCAAACAGTTTTTGCAAAACCGACCGGTTTCAGATTCATTTTTTTGGGATGATTTTTTCCTACAAACTAATCAGTTTTTTTCTGGTTTAAACCGATTGGTTTTCAATTATTAGGTTTCTAGTTGATTAGACCAATCGACAATTTTTTTAACAGTCGACCGATTTGAAACTTAGGTTAAGTTTTGTAACTTTTCTTCGAAAACTTAGGTTAAGTTTTGTAACTTTTTTTCGATTCTTCATTTCTCTTTGTGGGAAATTTACAGGCAATAGTTACAGAAGAAGATGACATGGAATCTATAGCTCATAGATTTCTCTATGCAACCATGAATGTGAGTTAACTACTCTATCTTGTATTTTCGGTTTTTTTTAAAACTTATGAAGAGTGAATCACACATTGAACCAGGTTCGGCCGGCCGAACCGGGAACCGACCCCCTCTCCGGTTCGAGAGTCGGTCCAGTTATAATATCACTACCAATAACAAATTAGCCATCATATATCCATTAATGCCTATACTACTCGCCTCCTGGACTAACATATTGTAACCTTGATTCAGGGAAAGCATAAGATGATGTCTTACACTAGAAAAGGCTTCATTTAGTCCCATAAAAAAACTGAAAAAGACGTTGATTATCTTGATGATGAACATGTCTTTTAAACTTCTCACGGTTACAAGAAGGCAAGCCATAAGCAGCAGCATACTCAACCCATAAGAGCTTGAGTTTAATAAAACAAATGTAGCAACAGAATTAAGGTCATGATGAATGTTGAGCAACAACAATCTCTCTGTGCAATTGGTAAATCCTAGATCCATTGATCTTATTAAATCTCTCTTTGAGATCTCTCCAAACTAAGCATGTATCAATGCGGTGCAAAATACTGCTCAACAAATCACGAGAAACATAATTCACTATCCAACCAAACACAACAACATTGCACTATCCCAAATCACATGTAAGGATTCATCTGAGGCTTCTTTAATGCAAGATCCATTTATAGATCCCAATTTGTGCTTGCCATCAAGGTAATGAGCATCGCACGACTCCAAATGACATAGTTATCATGGTCGATCAATTTAATGGATACGGGGCTCATACATGGGTTATCTAATTGATGAAAGTTCAAGGGATGGTTGGAATCAATACCAACGGCAAGATCTGTATCTGCATGAGCCACCTCTATGTTTGCAGCACGACTGACCACTTCCACGTTTGCAGTCGTCATATCCATGCCAAGTATCAAGATGCAACCATAAACGAACTGACAAAGATAAACAATAAATCTTGACAATTCGTGTTCCAAGATGGAACCATATCACAGTAAGGATCTGAATAGAAATAACTACACAATCGAGATGAGAAGAAACCGCAAAATCTCAAGACACAAAAGAATCAAACCGAATAAGGCCAATTCGAGAAATATCAGCAACATGCAACGTAAGAATCGCAGAGCCAAGACCGAGGAATCTCAAAGGCAAGAATACCTTAGTAAGACTCTGATACCATGTTAGAAACTGATAAGAAGAGGAACAGTTCAAGCATGTGAGAAAAGACAAACATTTGATGACCACGTTCTATTAACTCGTGCCTTCTCCATCATCAAACATAAGATAATTAAATAGGACACATAGTTAAACTTTAATCAACGACTTATAAAATTCCAGAAAAAAAAAACACCCTGGAAAATAGAAAAAACAATAGAATGTCCTTATAATATAAAACAATAAACAAAACAATCCTTAAAGATTGCTATCTCTAATAAATACCATAGAATCTTAGCAAACCAGGTTTCAAGTTGAGAAACATCCAGTGAAATGCCAACAACTGCAAACTCGATCCTCCTCTCAATCCAAAAACGGAGAAGCATAAGATGTTCGATAGATTCTTCGACTCTAGAGAAGAGAAAGCACACCGAGGATGTTTCAATTTCTCTTTATGAAAAAATTATGATAAGGAGATCGACATAATCCTTTCCCTTTATGTTTGGTGAAATCTTTTCAAAGTTTGAGGACCCAAATTGAATGAAGAAGATTGAGGATGTGGTTGAAATATTTTCAAAGTTTGAGGACATTATTAAAGTTGAATGAAGAAGAAAAGAAGATAAGAAACATATGTGAATGTTAGAAGATTATATTAGTATATTTTAGAAGTTAAGGATTTATATATTAGTCCACATGTTTACTTACTTTGCTAGTTTGTCATTGTACAATACTCCTATATAAGGATGAGTGCCCCTTGTAGTTTCATAATATCTAGCAATTACAATACCCATCATTAGTAAAGCCTTTGAGTTCTTCATTTTCTCCTCATATCAATATTGACGTCTATCATGGTATCATAGTCATTGTGATTGCACGATCTTAAGCTCCATTTATACGGCCCCCAATCATTAAGCACATAGTATAACTAATACATTATACATGGACACTCCATTGGAAAAGAGTAAGTGCACGTTTCACGCTTCAATGAGCATTTGTGTGAGGGGATGTTATATAATAAAATCATAATTCAACATTCATTTTTTTTGTGTCAAGAACTCGTACTATAACATTGCAATAACCGGGCGAGCGTTCGCAAACAGAATATAATCCGACACAATACACCTAAGAAGCGGGGTTGGGGGTGCAAGCACCCAATCCAGAGGGCACAACCCTACCAAAGCATTTTTCGCAATTCAATCCGCGCACGAATTTGCGGATCGGGGAATGTGCTCCCACGTCACCGCCTGAATCGAAGACGATAAGGCGGTAACGTTAGACAAAATGGGAGCAATTCGCCAAGCGAAATCCAAACCTAACAAATGGTTAATAACATGAGAAGAGTCCGACTCTACTACAATAGACGACCAACTATGACAGATAGCTAAACGAACCGCGGCGAGGACGGCTTCCGCCTCGGCTTCATCCACGGTTGCCGCCGGTTTTGTTGCATGGAAACCACCAACGACCTCCCCCGAGCAGTTCCGAGCGATAACTCCAATAGCCCCCAGTTTAGACGTGGATCTCCAAGCGGCGTCGCAATTGATCTTGATCGAGCCCGAGGGAGGCCTCGACCACGCAATGAAAGGACTCGCCGAAGCTGCAGGTGGTGCGGTCGGAGGCGACCGAACCTCCATCTCGATCCTGGCTATCTCCTACATTAACAAAGGGACACAAGGCACTCTGTTTTCGAAAAGCAATTTACATCTCGCTTTCCAAATAACCCAGCAAACAATCATGAACAAACACCAGAATCTGTCCCGATCTGCCCTACTCGCCGACCAACCCACGGCAGCATGCCGAATACACTCGTCCACGGAAACTAAGCCACACCTGATCCAATCGGTCGGAACCACCTGTGCCCAAACCTGAAAAGCCCAAGGGCACCCGAACAGAAGGTGCTCCCGAGACTCCTCCATACCGCACAACGCACAAAGGGGTGACACGTTCACGCCCCTTCTCAATAGGTTCTCCGCCGTAGGGAGACAATCCGAAGCCAATCTCCACATAAAAGCTTTGATTTTCGGCCACATTCGAGATCGCCAAAGGATAGGCCATACCTTAGAGAGATCGGCCCTTGGCCTCCGATTGAGGTCGAGAGGATTGAGGACCACGTCGTTGTGCAATGAGTGATAGGCTACCTTAATGTTTTCGAACAATTGGTTTCATACATTTTCCACCTCAATTAGAAGCTCTTCAAAGATCAGTCACTTTCGTACTTTTTAGTGAATTAAACATAAACCCTAAAATCCCAAACTCGAGAATAGGTATCCAAGCATTATACCAGTGTTATCAGAACCGGACCGGATCGGCGGTCCGACCGGGAACCGGGCCCTTTTCCGGTTTGGTTCAGCTAAAAGACCAAAATGCATATGAACAGTATTTGAAACGGGTTGGACCAGCCAGATTTACTAAAACCGGTTGGTCCAACCCGGTTCTAGCAAAAAGCAATCTAGTTTAAATTTGTTGGCGTTAAGTCACCCAGGACAGTTAGTTATACAAGAAGCAGGTATTAACTCATACTTGGATATGGGTTGTATTGCACTATCTTGCCTCCAATTAATGACTCTGCCATGTATCGAAGAGTTTAGGGACTAATCAGCTATTTCGGTCGGCACCACAATCTCACCTTTATATCGTTTAAAAGTAATAGAACATACATAAGACTGCAGGATTTAGTAGTTAAAACAATGGTAATAAGACTAAGAATTGATACAAAAAGTACAAGTACTGTAAGGGGGGCATACCAAACAAATAAAAGATAATCATTGCAAAAGATGAAGGGAATAAGAAGCTAATGAAGTCCCAAATATATGTGGACGTCCAGTAGGAAAGAATTGAAACCTGTATCAGAAAAGAAACTTTGAGATCCTTGTTTGAGACCAACTTAGATGGCAATACTATGATAAACTCTATTGTAATACTATGGTGAGAGTTTTTACCCCACTGATTAGCTGTTGGTGCTTGGCCTTTACTTCACGTTCCTGCATAACATATTCCAGAATGTTACCCACTATAACATATTCTAGTTTTTTACGTGGATTAATTTTTTGGGTGGTTCTATTCGGTTTAAACCGACTTCTTCGGTTCGACCGAGCAACTTTTTTGGTTTAGAAGTTATGTTTAAAGTTTAGACCTATTGTATTTGATTTTGAAACTATTGTGTTATGTATGTTCAAAGTTTGAAGTAATTATGTTGTGTTATATTATGTTTGAGAGTAATGTGTATGTTTTAGACTATGTAGTTTGTGTGTGTTTGAGATAATTATGTGTGTGTTTGAGACTATATAATTTGTAATTGTATTTTTAATTTTTTTTGCTTATGAATAATGAACTGCACGTCGAACCGGATCCAACTGGGAACCGATCCCCTCACCGGTTTGAAGGTCAGTCCGGTTCTGATAACTATGCATTATACTATGGGTAAACATTCAAGTTTGATATATATACGATGCATTCGGTACTTGATACGTGGTGTGTTATCATGAAGATTTCTTAAATATGACACATTGTACTATTGTAGAGCTTTTAAATAAACCTTGTGTAGATTTAGTATATGAATAAATAAAATATACTGTAAAATATTTTAACGATATCTTGTAAATATTTTATATTGTAATAGTATATTCTAATATATATATTTCCTAATTTTAGAAAATTTGTATAAATAAATATTATAAAAGATTGGAATAAAAAAAACTCTGTCGAAGGGAAAGAGTCGTGCATTCTTGTTCAATTGAATAAAATGAATATTTGCAATTTACACAAATACACAATTTATTAATTTTATATAGATTCGACTGTTTATATGTATATAATTTTATATATTATATTAACTATTATTAATTAATATAATTAATCAATGAATACAAACAAATAATAATTTTGTTATTTAATAGTTATTTTAGTTGTTTAATCAATTTAGTAGAAAAGTTATGTAAACATTGTTAAATCGAGTTATTTGTTTGTTTAATTTGATTTTGAATACTTATTTTGGTTTTGAATGTGTAATTTTTTTTGTTTTTCCAGTTTAAACCGAAATTCGAATGGACAGTTTATTTTTTATTATACGGTCTTTTGGTCAGTTTTTTTTGTAAAAAAATTAAGATTCGAAAATATAATTACCCGACTGAAATAGTCAAATAGTAAAAAAAACATGTCTGACCTGTCCAGTTTCAACCATAGTTCTCTTCTAGTGAAGTCAATCCCATACTGCGTCCTTGTGATGTGTAAGTATAGATTACCTTTACATAGCCCTAAGCTTTTAACTTTCTTTGTTCATGACACTATTTATAATACTATGACTCCAGGTTTTAGATATAATATATATATATATAAATTCACTTTAAATATAATCATAATTGGTATATATATCAATATTAAATAATTATTGTACAAAATTATATGAAAAAAAATCATTTTAATTTAGTTTTATATTTATAAATACACAAATGAAAATTCAACATGTATATTCATATACTTAATTTTATAAAATATAATATTATCCATAAATCTTTCTTCAACAAACATTATTGGGTAGACATTTAGGAATGTCAAATATGATAATAAAAAATATCAAATTATATTTGACTGATATTTTTACTATTAAATATATATAGATTAAAATTTACGTAATATTATCTTCAAACCTTTTTAATAGTAATATAAAAATATTTTGAGATACCTACTAATTTGTAAAATAGTTATATATCATTTTTATTGACTAAAATATAGACTTATTATGATTTATGTATTTTCATTTTATTGTTTTGGTTATTTAGCAATTTGATATGATTTTATTTATTTTTCTTAAACTTATGTTTAACATTTGATTTATTTCCCCCCATTTTATGTTTTAAATTTAGAATCAAATAAATAGTTATACATTATTGACGAAAAGATATACACATAACTATCTATCTATTTAGTTCAATTTTTTTTTTTTAAATTAGCTTAGTTACGATTATTTAATCATTTTTTCATTCTAAATATTGTGACTTTCAACACTTAGTTCATTTGTTTTCTTTCTATTTTTAAGTTAATTAAACCATATGTTATGAATTAGTTGTATTGACTTAAATATATTAAAAAAACTTATATATCATATGTCTCATTTATTATTTATTTAAAACTATTTTGTAAATTGTAAAAAAAAAAAATTGTGTTTTCATTCTTATTTTTTAATCCACCCTAAATTTTAGTGTACTTTTTTAAAGTAAATTGTTAGGTGCAAAACTTGCAATTTACTATTGTTTGAACTTTGAAGTCAACATTTAATTTGCCTTACATATAAATGAAATGTTATATGAAATGGTTTTTGAAAGTGAATATGAAGTTTAGGATTAAATTAAGAGTTCCATATAAATATGAGAGAATGATGAAATAAATGTATTTTTATTATATGTATTAATCAAGTTAAATTATTTAAACACTCTAATAGAAAAAAAAATGTAACAAACTTGCTTGTGAAAATTATAAAATACTTAATCAAATTAATAGAGAGATATAGAATAGTTGAGAATTTGGGGATTTTATGGGCTGTTATTAAGCCCAAGATCAAAGTGGTGTAAGTTCTAACTTCTTAGGAGCGTGCCCTAACCCAAATTCTAGTCCGTACCTTTGACTAAAATTGACGAACTTTAATAATAGAAGTTTAATCTCAACGTTATTTACGGAATAAAAAAAATGTAATTCAATTATTTATTTACGTTATTTTTTTTATTTAAAAACGGATTACACTTTGAAATATAATTATTTAACTACTATTTTGTTTAGAGTATCTCGAATTACAATCTAAAAATTGCAAAGACATTAACTTTTGTTTTCTTCAGTCAAACTTTTAGATTTTAACTTTAACAAAAAATTATGATCGATTTGAAAGTCATAAGACTCATAACTCAATGATTTGAAAGTCATAACTCAATGTTTACCGTGTTAAAGTTGTGATATCTCATTTTTATTTACTATAGTGTAATCTAGCAATTAACTTTTATTATAACGCTAAAAAACTAAAACAATAAGTAGCATTAAGATGATGGGAGATTCTATTTGCAGACCATCGACTACTTTATACATACCACTTTTGTTGAAAGACTAAAATGCCCTAATAGCTTTTACATATTTGTCCTTACTAATTTTAAGGAAATTAATTATCAAATCGACCTCATATTTTTCGTAGTTACTAAATTGACACCATATATATCAAAACGGTGAAAAATTATGATTCTAGCAAGTTTTGAACCCTAGACCTCTTACATACTAACTAAAAGTTTTACCACTATATTAGTAATTCCAATTGATTTCTTATATACTTCAAATATAGTTATCGAAGTAACTCTAATATTATTGTATTAAACACATCATGTTTTTTTATTGATGCTCTTTAGTAATTAACATTTGTTCAACGTTGTTTGCTTAATTATAGTTTTAATTTAATTATGTATCTACTGATTAAATTTTTAAAATGGTTGAAAAATAAGTAATTTTCTAAATTTAGTATTTATAAACTACCACAATATTCATTTTGAAAATATTTTTTTCAACCATCTCTATAAAAAAATCAGAAAGATTATAGTATTTAGATAATTAAATTAGAACTCTAACGACATATATGGTGTTAAGTTTCAATTTTCTTATCGATTATAAAATTTGGTCAAAGTAGTGTTGGTAATTTTTGACAATTTTTATAAATTTGACCAAATTTTATGGTTGATGGGAAAATTGAAACTTAACATCATATGTGTTAGAGTTCTAATTTAATTATCTACATATTATAGTCTTTCTGATTTTTTATAGATGGTTGAAAAAATATTTTCAAAATGAGTATTTTGGTAGTCTATAAATACTAAATTTAGAAAATTACTTATTTTTCAATCATTTAAACAAAAATTGATTAGTAGATACATAATTAAACTAAAACTATAATTAAACAAACAACGTTGAACAAATGTTAATTACTAAAGAGCGTCAATAAATAAACATGAGATGTTTATTGTTTAATACAATAATATAAGAGTTGCTTCAATAATTATATTTGAAGTACATAAGAAAGCAATTGGAATTACTAGTATAGTGATAAAAGTTTTTGCTAGTATGTAAGAGGTCTAGGGTTCAAAACTTGCTAAAAACATAATTTTTCACTATTTTTATAATATTGGGTCAATTTAGTAACTACGAAAATATGAAGTCGATTCAATAATTAATTTCCTTAAAATAAGTAAGGACAAATATGTAAAATGCTATTAGAGTATTTTAATTTTTCAACAAAAATGGTCTGTATAAAGTAGTCGATAGTCTGCAAATAGAATCTCCCTAAGATGATTAATACAATTATGTAAAAGCTATTTTAATAATAAATAAAATACAATCATATAAAAATTGGAATAATAAGTAAATATTAATCCTTAATTTGTTCATATATTACGAATAATCAATTATAAATATAATTATACAGAAAGTATTATAATATATATTTTTTGAAATTAAAATAACGGATACACGTGTAAAGTACACCTTATTAATCGTGTAACATTGTACATTTCGTTATTAGATTAACCCAAAATTTTACATAAATTTGTTATCATTAGATTCAATCGACCGACTAATTTCGGTTTAAATATCTGTGACTGAAACAATGGCAATGGCTGCAATATATTTATCATTTTTATTGTTTTGGTAAAAACACGATAATTCCTAGAGAATAATCAATCAGTGTCTAAGCTAGCATTACATTTAATAGATCGGACCTCGAAGAAACCCAACAAATCTTTAAATATAAATAGACGAGCCTCTTTAGGAGGTAAGATGTGGACGTTGAAGTTCCCTCGTTGCTTTGAGCCGATTCTAGCCAATGCGTCCGCTACTGAATAAGTTTCACATTAAATATGTCTTATCTTGAATCTCCTAAACTTGTGTAATAAATTTTTGCAATCCAAAATAATTGGTAAGAGTTTTAAATTATTAACGCATGAATCAAAGATTAGATTTTTTTGCTGTTAGAGCATCTGTTTCCACATGAATGGAATCAATGCCGAAATTAATTTCAAGCATAAGGCCATCCCGGATGACTCATAGTTCAATGGTTAAACTGTTCGTAGCCTCCATGAATATAAAAAACTTAGTGATCCATTTTTCATTGTGGGCCTGAAGCTGAATGACACCACCTACTCCTCCTATCCCCGGATTTCTTTTGGAAGTCAAGTCAGTGTTAAGCTTCTTCATTCTTGAATATGGAGGTGTCCATTTGATGTTGATGACAATATGCTGCATAGTTACCAATTTGAAAGTGTCCACCTCCTGAAAAAATAGGCTTGTTCATTTAAATCGGTTTGACAGACTGGTTTGGTATGGTTTGATTCTGGTATGGTTTGAACCGGTTCGACAGAACCAGTTTCAAAACCAAACCAGTTTTTTAGACTTCAAGTAGACCAGTTCAAAGTAGTACCAAAACTTCAGTTCAAATCGGTTCGAATCAACTCATTTTTTCGAACTGCTTTATAGTTAAATTTAAATCAAACCACTTTAAACCTATATAATTTTAGAACCGGTTTGAAGCAAAATAAACCAAACCTAGAGATGTCCGGTTCAGTGTGTTGGACAAGATTTCCAGTCGGTTCAGTTTTAGTTTGAACCAGATTATTTTCTAATCAAAATTATTATTTAAAAAACCAGACCAGACCTGTTCGAACCATACCATTTTTTTACCTAAAACATACCATTTTTTTTAGAAATAGAAAAAATACTGATTTTTTACAAACCATACCAGTTTTTCATGAACAAGCCTATGAAAAAACGTAGCTTTCAAAAAGGACATGTTAAATGTACAACCATTAGACTTAGTCCTTTAAAAACAAGTTTTTTAAAACGTAACCACTGTGCAAAAAATATTTGAAAAAGTAAGTATACTGAAAAAATATGTAGCAAAATGTATATAAGCGCTACTGGGGTAGCGTTTTTCAAAAAACGCCATTAGGGGTAGCATTTTTCATAAAACGCAACTTAGGGTAGCGTTTTTATGAATTTCACTACCCCTAGTGGCATTTTTTTAAAAAGTTTTTTTGACGATTCGATGTTTAATTAAAAATAAAATTATGTATTTATTAAAAAACTTTTAAAAAATTATAGTAAGTAGATATTTTAATTGCGATTCAAATGATGCAAAAAATATTAAATTTGGACTTACGGATTGACTGTAGGCTCTGCCGTAAGTTAAGATATGAAAATTTGACTTAAAAAAATATAACTCATACCCTGTAAGTCCAAACTGACCACGGTGAACGTCATTTATGTCGTAATTTAATTATCCACGTAGGGTAATTTTTGTGATTAGAAATACAGTGATTTTGTAACCTAACATCGCTTCTCTTAAAATTTTCTCGAAATAATTAAATGCATTAGGTGAGAAATTTAATTATGTACTTACTCAAAAAAATCAAAAATATTAAAGTGAGTAGATGTTTTAATTACGAATTAAATGACGCTAACTAGACGTTAATATTTTACTTTTAGACTGACCGTATAATACAATACGTAATTTACTTCGTATTATATCGTATTATAAGATCAGTCTAAAAGTAAAAAATTAATGTATAGTTAGCGTCATTTAATTCGTAATTAAATTATCTACGCACTTTAATTTTTTTAATTTTTTTTGAGTAAGTACATAATTAAATTTCTCACATACTAGATTTAATTATTTCGGTCAAATTATAAGACAAGCGATGTTAGGTTACAAAATCACTGTATTTCTAATAAAAAACAAAACCCTAGATAGATAATTGAATTACGACATAAATGACGTTCACCGTGGTCAGTTTGGACTTACAGGGTATGAGTTATAGTTTTTTAAGTCAAATTTGTATATCTCAACCTACGGCAGAGCCTACAGTCAATCCGTAAATCCAAATTTAATATTTTTTGCATCATTTGAATCACAATTAAAATATCTACTTACTATAATTTTTTATTTATTTTTTAATAAGTATATAATTTTATTTTTAATTAAACATCGAATCGTCAAAAAAAGTACAAAAAAAACGCTACTCAAAGTAGCGCACATTGTAAAAAACGTTACCCCAGTAGCGCTTATATACATTTTGCTAAATATTTTTTCAGTATACTTATTTTTTTTCAATTTTTTTTGACACAGTTCCTACTTAAAAAAAAAACTCCTTAAAAAAATATACTCATTACGATTTTTCCAACCCAAATATCATTCTCCAATCCACACCACCGCGAAAAGAAGTCATATTTACCCTTTTTAAAGTGCCGGTGTATAATATTGAGAAAAAAACTGTGATTTTAAATCCGTTTGTTTCGGAAAATTACAATTCACTTCAACAAATTAGTCCAACCAGTGTTAGGTATTTTAAAAATATTGAATTTAAATGATAATAATTGGCCAATTTTTTTTTTTAAATAATAATTGCATAATGCAATTTTGGTGGGTTCAAAATTAAAAGATAAGAAACACTTACTCACCAAATTACTCGCTGTAATCCCCAAACCCTAAATAATACCAAATTAGCAGTCCTCGGCATCGAAATTCCAAATATAACCTCTCCCCTCTCACATTACCCGCCATTCTTCAGTGGCAAATTCGTAAACTCTGAACCTTCAATTTTCTTGATCGTCTTTGGGCATTGGCAAAACCCTCGCTCTCTCCTTCTAAAGCCGTTCTTCCTTCTCAATCCTTTTTCCAATGCAAAGGCTTCTCCCTCTAGGGCTTGATTCTTGTATCTGACCCAATTTCCATCTGCTGTACAAACTTGTAGTTGCTGTTCGTTGGTGGCGGTCCACGAACCGGGGATGGACGGCGGGACGCTGGTGCTGCCTGTTCAAGTTCGCAGTACCATACAATTCATAAGAGAAATTGTGAAGAACCATTCGGATGCCGATATATATGCTGCTCTCAAGGAAAGCAGCATGGATCCTAATGAAACCATCCAGAAATTGCTTTACCAAGGTCAGTTGTCTCGGAATGTAGTGGCGTGTTGCTCGGATTCTGTTTCAAGGCATTGTTTTTGCAATGCGGTTTAGGGTTATATCGGTGGAGGGCAGTTCAACGTACTGTTTGATTATAAAGATGCTTATGTTATTTTCTGCCCTTCTTTTTAGAAAATTTCCCGTGTCTGCGTCTTTGAAGAAATTCTTCTACTCATTGCATATTCTCTGTTCATGATGTAATATAACTCTACGAAAACACTTCTTGAATGCAATACAAGTACACATTGGATCATAATGTGTGTTTATAGTTGACTTTGGCGATTTCTTACCATTCTTTAACTTGCTCTCTGTGGTGGGGCTTAGAAATCCTTATCATTTTGCCAAATATAGAACCTATATAATTTTCTTGTCGTTCTTTCTTGGTGATTATGTTATTTTGGTAATAATACCCTTCTCTGTCATGCCTCAGATCCATTTCATGAAGTAAAGAGGAAGCGGGACAAGAGAAAGGAGGTAATTTTAAGCATGGACTGCTATAGTTTCTCTTTGGGTTGTACATGTTAACGTTTTTACTTATAAATATGTACTTTCAAGTCTATGGTATAATTTAATATTCGATAGATGGGAAGGCCTGCCTTTATGTCGTCTGACATCATCTATTTTCTTCTTATGACATGAAACTTAAAAGCATACAGTTCAGTATTCTTCCTGCATTCTCAACCACAGGTCTTTGTGTCTGGTCAAGCATATATTGTAGTTAGTAATTAACAAATAAGAAGTGGTGTCAGGGTGCCGTTTGTTCAGATTGTAGAAATGCTAAAGAGTGTACATGATTTTATCTTATCCAAAAGGGCCGAGAGAAGAATTAATGGGATATCGTATCTATCATGGATGTTGTGTGGCTGGAAAGTATGAGAAGTGCATTTCGTAATTGGAATCACTCTACTGTCCATACATAGTGTGCGATAATGATTGTTGTAGATTTCAATTGAGATTTAGAAGAAAAAAGCCGACTGCAATAAGGATGAGCAGTTTATCCATATTGCACTCGAGTTTGCCCTATTAAAAGTTGAGATGAGAGACGTACTTTTATAATGTTCATGCAAAAGTATTCTTCTTGAATTGCATTAGTGCATTGGATTGAGCCGCAGATGCAATATGCTATGTAAGATTATGAAGCTGATTCTAAAGGGTATGTGTATGAGAATTTTCAGAGTCTAAGTAAGGTGAATTTGGTTAGGAGGTTAATATCAGTTTCTTCTTTGTTTGTCTGCACCGGAAAATGGTACTATACTGCTATTAGAAGTGCATACGGAAAGAATACTGCTCTGTTAGTAGAAAAATAGGTGTTGGATTTTTTTTAATAGGTTATGGTTTGTGGGAGTGCCAGAAACATAATTGTTCTGTGTGAGATATTGAGTATTTGCACTACTGCTGTGGAATGCATTGCCAAGTAAGCACTGATGACCATTAAAAGAAAATAGGTAGTCAATGCATACTGCCTCTGTGGACCTAGAAAGTGGATGACTTGGACATTTTTTTGATAAACTTTTGGGCTGTAAGTTTGACTCTTGGAGTATTAGTGAGTGATGTTTGTCTCCAATGGTTTGGATAACCACATCAATAAATGAACAAATGAAGCTGTATGTCATGACCTACTTGAGAAGATCTTATTGTTTTGAGGAAGTGATAATGTCTATAGTGCAGATGATCCGGGTTAACTATATATTGAATACATTTGAGTTAAGAAAGATTTTGCTTTACATGCAACACTTTGTTTTTGCTACCTTAAGAGGAATATTCTTTATTATTATTATATTATTCTATCTGAATAATAATATGGATAATTTCAGGGATTATAGATGCTTGAGTTGTTTTTATTGTAATCACTTGAGTCTGTTGTTGAGATTTAATTTCATCGGTTGATTGATCTCTTGTTTTAATAGATCTCGAGGTGGTGATTAGTATTATAAATGTTCCCTGTGCACGAAACTAGGGTTTATAATATTTAATTCATATGTTAAGTGCCCGATAGTTGTTTCATCAGTATGTATGTATAACTTGTTGATTTGTATTTCACTCTGATATTTACTGGATTCAGGGTTTAGCACAGAAGGATTCTGAGGACCAAAGGAGACAGCCTCATGCTAGCCAGGAAATAAAGCCTCCCACTCGATTTGATTTTAATGCTCGACAAGGTGGCTACTATCGGAGTGCTGCACCTAGCAATGCTGCCTATGTGCGTAAACATATATCCGTGAACACAGGTGAACCCACTCTACTAAAATTTCCTTTGATGCTCTTTGGAACTCAATCTTCTTTAACTGACCATTTTCTATTAATTTTTTATTAGGCTAATCGAGCAGGCATTTGATGGGGTTTAGCTCATATTAGTTTAGTTCTTTTCTCTAAGTTGTGTTCTCTTATACCAAACTTTTCATAGAGAATAGAACTGATCAAGAAATGAAATGAAGACCAAAATTATCAGTTTTTTGTGTGTAAGAAACAGAGATAAAATTCATCCCCAACTCAAGCAAACCTTTTTACAGTTGATTTATGCCATTCTAGAAGTAGGACTGTTCTCTTTAGATGACATTAAAATTGCCCCTGGATATTGTTCTGTAGTGTATTTGGCAATTTATCCGATATGTTTTAATCTTTACAGTTGAAAAATTAGGTTCATCCTTGAACAAAGAGTTTCGTGTTGTGAGGGACAACAGGGTCAACCATATTGCGGATCAGGAGGTTAATTCAGGTCCATCTCAACAGGCCCAGTCCTCAACCCATCTAAACTTAAGCACTTCTGATAGAGGGTAAGTACCCTTTTTTATCCCATGCCACTTTAGTGTACTTTTAATGTCAAAAGAAATCGTGATTTGCAAATCAAGGAAAGAAAAAGTATGTACTTATAACAAGCTTTTTTTTTGTCCCCATTAGATAACAATTGTGTGTAAAAAATGTTTGCATTCCAAAATTATGTTGTCTCTTTACTCTGTTCTGAAGTGCTTTGTGTTTTTCTCTTGGCTGTAACCTGCACAAATGATATGGACTTCACAGTACCAAGCAAAGGTTTTATCTTGCTGATGTGTTACCAGGAAACGGTGTTACCAATATACACCAGGCATTGGGCTAATATTTATTTTTCTATGGTCCAATGCCATTGTACTAATTTTTTTCCGCCCACAGATTGGCTGGGAACTCGATTGGGACAAAGCCTTTTGGTGGGCGTGCTTATGCTCACGTTTCAAATGCACCTGGTATTTTACAAAATCGACAAGCTTCACATCCCAACACTAGCGGCAATTCAGAGAAGGAAGTTTTGAAGGTCTCAAACACAGATTCACATGCACGAAACATGAAATCAACTAATTCTCAGGACCCTGCAACGTTCGTGCCAAGCAACTCTGCTGTTGGGCTCTACTCTTCGTCAATGGATCCAGTTCATGTCCCTTCTCCTGATTCTAGGACATCTTCTGCTGTTGGGGCTATTAAGCGTGATGTGGGTGTGGTTGGTCTCCGACGGCAATCTTATGAGGATCCTGCCAAGCGTACGTCAGCATCTACTGCCTACTCGAATATGCAGTCTAAGAGAGCATATTCTCCTTCAGAATCGCTTCGTTCCTTCCCTGCAGTTTCTAAGACTGACCAGCTTGGTCAGGCAGCTGGTACTCAGTCTTTTTCATCGACAGTAGGAAGCAGAGCATTTACAAATAATAAACATAATGCCAAGCCAAATCATCAAGTCCATGGCCATCAAAAAGGTGCTCACCTTTCTAAATTTTACTTAACAGAATTGCTAACAACTTTGTAAACATTTGTGGCCCGAGCACCAAGTTCTACCTTTATCTAATATTTGAATCCTTTTTGCCAGAATTGATTAAATAAGAAATTTCTGCAAAGTGAAATTTAGAGGTAAAGTGAAAAATGCTACTTTTTTTAGGGAAAAAGTTATTGAGTGGGATAGTCAACAACTTCCATTTTCCTGAAATGGAAAATATTCCATTTTCACAACGAATTACATTCTAACTTTTACATGTAGCATTGCTTGGTTAAGTAATTGCTGTAAATCTATGATGTGATGACTTGTTGCATTGTTTCTTACAAGCAAATTATTTAAGTGGTTAATTCCATAATCCTACTCGAGTTGATCGGCTTACTTTCAACTATAACTGTCATGACATTGTCATTGATGGTTTTCATGCACAGCTTATCAGCCAGTTAAAGAGTGGAAGCCAAAATCTAACAAAAAATCTGATGTTTCAAGCCCTGTGGTTATTGAAGTACCTGATAAGACCGCTGCATCATCTGAAGAATGTTTAAAGGATGCTGATCCTGAAGTTGCTAAGTTACAGGATAAGTTTTCTCAAGCAAACATTCATGAGACCCAGAATGTAATCATTGCACAGCATATCCGAGTTCCTGATACTGATCGATGTCAGCTCACTTTCGGCAGTTTTGACTTGGAGTGGGGTTCCTCCCATGATTTCCTTCCTGGTGGAGTAAGAGAGGAAATCAGCGGTGGTGCTACAAAGTAAGTTAAATCTGCCAAGTCTTGCTAGAACGATTTTTAGCGGTACTCCCCCACTTGGAGAAGATCCTTGATGTCTTGACTGTTTATTTAGTGCAGCCTATATAACATGATAATAAAGCAAACAGGCACTACACATGTAACTATTTACATAATTGGTTTAGCGGAAATATTTAAGTCATTATAATTATTGTATAATATATATACATTGAGGTTAAAAATTTAAAATCTTTGCTTCTGGATGTAGAGATCACGAGTTCAACTCTCAAATTGTATCATTTTGTTTTGTTGAATTTGAATATTTAGTTGGGGAAAATTAACCATTTAAGTAGGTCTTCGCTGCCCCTAGCGCATCCTTTATAAATAGTACAGATAATAGTATAGATATGCCGATATCTAGGTTGTTCCAAAGCGACCACTATCCTTTTATTTTTCCTGTTGTTTGTCTGATGAACGGGTGACTGATGTGATGATCAATGGCAGTTTATCAGTATCAGAACCATTATCTTCCGAGGGCAATCCATCTCTAAGCAAACATGTTGATGTGATGGACGAACCAGTTAGAGAATCCAGGTCAACCTCTCCTGCATCATCGGCTTACTCTGACAACCAACTTTCTGGGAAAAAGGATCCGCCGAGCTTAGGTAGCTATGAGGAAATTAGATTGGTTAGGGATGATAGCCATTCCTATGCTCCATCAAATTCACAGCAACATTTAGATCAACCACCAAGTTTTTCGGTATGTTTAAGTCGTTTCTTTGGTTGATCTCTCTCTGCTTTTCTTAGGCCAGTTTTTTTCTATTGATTGAGCACCTCGGGCAGTTTGCATGTCTCTAAAATAAGGTGTATGTATCTTGTCGTCAGGCTTATGATGCTCAGGCTGGATATGACATACCGTACCTTAGAACAACTATGGAGGAAGTTGCACGTGCTCAGGGTTTGCAATCTAAACAAGAGGTAAAATATTGATCATGCATCCAAGTTAATGTAATATACAAAACTTTAAAGTGCTAGGCGGTCGTCCAATCCCATCTATTTTAGAAGTCTGTTTATAGGGATTGTAACCAGACTTTCTATTGAATTTTGGACGAAGGTAAAAAGCTTGTCGAACTGTTTTTCTTGACGAATAACAAACTAAACTTAAACAAACTTGCAAACACTTACTCATTTACTTTTTCCATCAAATTTAACTTATTTTGTTAAAAGAAGGATATTACAAATTGAATTTTTATTAAAAGAATGAAATTTCTGTGTTTAAGAATGAAGAAATTTTTAAATAAGTCTATTTTTTTTCCTTTTAACAAAATCTGTCAAATTAAGCAAAAAAGTGACAGAGGGTTTGCAAAATCAGGTTAAGTTTATTTGATACTTGTCTAAAAAAAACAATAGTTTATTATGTTTCATTTGCTCTTTGTGATAATTTACCCTAAAATTATATGCTTTGCGATTCTGGATCCTCTTCTCTTAGAGCAATTATATTTTGATATTTTTGTTACTATTTATTGCCATGCAGGGCCTGAACTCACATGCACCAAACAACATTCCAGCATCATCGTCTATTTCCATGGAGCAGCACCACCAGCAGCAACTGCCACAGCACGTTGCTCAGATGTACCCCCAAATGCATGTCTCTCATTTTGCTAACTTGATGCCATACCGTCAGTTTATCCCACCAGGGGTTTATGTACCGCCAATGGCCATGCCTGGCTACTCTAACAATGCTGCTGCCTACCCTCATCCCTCTGGGGGGAATGGGTACGTGATAATGCCTGGTGGTACTTCGAGCGGCCTCAAGTACGGTATTCAGCAGTTTAAGCCTGTTCCGACCGGTAGTCAGACCGGGTTTGGGAATTTTGCAGGTCCCACTGGGTATGCTGTCAACCCTGGTGTTGTCGGTAGTGGGACCGGGTTGGATGATTCGTCGAGGATGAAGTACAAGGATGGGAACCTTTACGTTTCAAATCCACAGGTAAAAATAAAATTTCTAGATAGAACTTACATTGTTAGGATAATATTTTCCGAACTAATCCTTAACTTTGGCTAGTTTACACTTTGCAGTGAACTTATTGATCTCTTTTTTTTCTTGAAGGAAGAAAAAACCAAACTTGTATTGAATTGTTAACAACCCACTGGAATAATTTCTGTTAAATTTTGCGGATTTTCTTAGATAGACGGAAATGTCATTTACTCTTAATTTTACAACCCTAACTTAAGAAAAATGGTATAGCCATTCTTTTAATCATGAGCATACTTTTTTTTGAAATGTTATTACTTTTTCTATTTTTATTTTGGTTTGGAGTTATAGAATTCAGAGTAAATGACGTTACTGTGTTTTTTAAGTAATTTTATTAAATTTAACAGAATAAAATTATAGAAAAGTAGGGAAGCACGATTGTTTTCAATTTGGTTTGTCTTTTCTCCAACGAACTGTCCAGAATCGAGTAGCATTTTGGCCAAATTGTTGTGCATGCTAAGTTGAAGGTTTTTGTACAGGGAGATCCATCGGAAATCTGGATACAGAGCTTGAGAGAAATTCCAGGGATGCAGTCGACCCAGTACTACAGCATGGCAGGTCAAACGCCTCATGCAGCAGCTTATTTGGCGTCCCATGCTGCTGCTTCGTTTAATGCACCTGGTGCAGCAGCAGCAGCACAATCATCGCACATGCAGTTCCCAGGTGGCTTGTACTCTCCACAACCCGGTGCAATCCCAAATGGCCATCACTTGGGAGGGAATGCAGCAGCAGGTCAAGTTGGTGCGTATCAGCAGCCACAACTGGGTCAGTTCAATTGGACAACAAACTTTTAAAGAGAATTTTACTAACCGATGCAATCATGCATGTAGTAGTAGTTTTTGTTTGGGGGGAGGCAACATTATTGTGAAACGAATGTTTTTCTTTTCTTTTTCCTAATCAACGCCAATCCTGTTATTCCTCTTCCCTTTTACTTTTGGATCTGTGTTTCGAGAAAGGGTGATGGTGGTCTGTTCTTGGGTTGGTTGGTGGTAGGGTCGTCCTAGTAAGGGGGAGGGACAGCAGCATTCATTAACCATTTGAATTTGATGAGAGAAGAGAAAGCAAAAGAGGATCTATCTGACTCTGTGTGCCATGTCCTTTGGTGATCCATCTCTCCATTTCAATGTGTGAGTATGAATACAATTTCAGTTCTCATCAATGATTGACAGACAAATCTCCATGGTGCTGTGCTGTGGCAAACCCTAATAGTATTAGGGTTTTCTACAACAGTGAAAGCGAAAGTGTATATAGGTCTGGTTCGTGGCAGACATTCGGTATGTGGGTGTGGTGTAGGTAGGATCCATCTGAACCAACCCCCTATGCCCTAGCTAGCCAGCTCGACCCACCGAAAGAGAGAATCTTGCAGTCAGTAGCAGATTCATAATAGATTCTGATGATAAAATATGTTCCTTTTGGAGTCAAATGATGCGGCTGGACAAGATTCAAACTGAAGCAGGTACGAGGGTAGTGGAAACAGGGCAAGGCCGACATCAGTTCACACTATTATAGAAGGAAGAAAATGAATTATTAAATTGAAAAATCTAACACACAAACGTACTTCCTATTTTATCTAGGGTAAATGGTCAAAGTGCCCCTAAATTTTGGTCGAAATTTAAGAATTCTCCTTAAAGTTTAAAGTGCCCCTTAATGTTTGAAAATGATAAAAAATTTCATTTGTCAGATGCTCTTTTAGGAGGAATTTTTCATCATTTCTTTAACATTAGGGGGAATTTTAAACTTTAAGGAGGATTATTAAATTTCGGCCAAATTTTAAGGGGCACTTTGACCATTAACCCTTTTATTATGTATATATTTTGAAAAATCAAATTATTTTTTGGTGTAATTTTCTTAACATAATAATATTTATAAAGGGATTTCCTTTGTCAATCTCTCGTAGCGTGGGTTTTCGCTTTCATTACTCTCTTTTTCTCCCTCTTAAGTTGTTAACCTCTCCTCTCACTCACCACCACCACCAGACCACACCCATGAGTGAGAATGTCAACTTTGTCATCTTCTTCTCCTTCTTCTTCTTCTAATCCCAATGGAATTAGAGACAGTACTGTCTGATCTGTCTTCCATGTTATACCACTTATCTTTATTACTACTTATATGCCCTTCCATCTCTCTCATTGTTTCACAAATCTTCAACTGTCTTTGAAGAAAGCAAAGCGAAACACACAAAATCATCACCAACAGTCCATGCCGTAATCCTTGTGTTCCTTGTTGCTTTACCACTACCACACTATCATTAGTATTAAGACATCCATATATGGAGAAGAAGAAGAAGAACGTCGACCCAGATGTCATCCAATATCAAAGGAGAGGAAACCCACCATCCTTCTCTTCAACTCTACTCGAGTCCATCTACCGTTCCATCGACGAAACAGGCAGAGAGAAAGCACAAGTCCTGGAGGAAGAGATCATGACCATGTCCTTTTACAGAAGAGATCATTCTATGAAGAAAGACAAGGTTTCTAATGCAGTTGTGCTTTCAAATTCCAATTCAAACTCAAGCTCCAGCTCTTCCGAGTCCAGCTTTTGGTCGGGAGGGCTTTCGTCTTCTGATTCCGAATCGGCGCATTACTACTATGGACAGAAGTCGAGATCTTCCTCGTCATGTTACTCCATGCAGAGGACGAAGCCGATTCGGACAGAAAGAAGCTCTTCTTATGGTCCATCTCAGAACCCAAAGAATCACCATCATCATCAACAAGAGAAGGCCAAGATGATGTCGAAAGCTCTCAAGATTTATAATGAACTGAAGAAGGTGAAGAAGCAACCGCTCTCACCAGGGGGTAAGCTTTCAAGCTTTCTCAACTCTCTCTTCACTCACCCGAAGAAGACGAAGAGCAGTGGTTCGAAACCCTCGAAAGGGTTTGATCATGAGGAGACTATTAGTAAATCCAGTTCTTCCTATGTATCCACGCTTAATTGTTCATCGTCTTCTTCGTGCACGAGGTCATGCCTAAGTAAAACTTCTTCTTCCAAGTTGAATAATAACGGGTCGACAAGGTCGGTGAAGTTTTTTCCAGTGAGTGTCGTTGTTGATGAAGATTCCCAGCCCCGTGGGCAGAAAAACATCCTTCGTGAAGAAGAAGAAGAAGATGATGAGTTGAAGCTTGTTCGGGCTATGGAGAAGAACAGAAAAGTGTCTGAGGCTGCAAGAAAAGTGTTGGAGAGTTATCGAAAGTCGAAGAAAGAAAGCTACGTTATGAATGTGGATCTGAGTGAAGATGAAGAAGATGATGATGCCATGAGTTGTTCAAGTTCTGATCTATTTGAATTGAATAATCTCTCCGACATAGGTATCGGGCGACATGCGGAAGAACTTCCCGTCTATGAGACGACTCATCTGGATACGAATCGCGCCATTGCTAACGGATTGATCGTATAATATCTAGGTATTATTCGTAACCCTAGGGTTCGTATTTCTTCTGATATGAAAATCTTACAAGTTAGTGACTGGTGATGGGTGGGTGGGTGGGTGGGTGGAGGGGAGGGGGGTATACAGTTACACGGGAAAGAAGAGATTTCTCTCTTATTTTACTTGTACGTTTGTCTTAATTAAATCAATGATGTGTTATGTGCATGGTTCAAATCTAGCTATTTTGATTAATATCAACCGGTCAGATATATTGAATATCAACCGGTCATATATATATATTGTATAAATATATGATATGATACTTGAGAATAAATAATGAACATGCCTTGAAAGTGAAGAAGAAGATAACGTCTAAAGAGAGCTCCACACCGGAGATTGGGTCACGTTCACACATGGAAAAGTCTTTTAACATCATTTCTAATGATTTTTATTTATGTATACTTTAATTAAGATTGAAATGTAAATAATATTATTATTCCTTAAGCTTACAAACTTAGATACACAGACTCATGTGTATAAAAATTATAACTCTAAAAGAGTAAAGAATGAGAGAAATATGTAATGGGCATAAATAAATAAAGATGATTTATATTGTAGTATTACATTTTGTTTTTAAAAAAATCAATCATACTTACAAAGTAGGTGTAATAAAATACATATTTTGTTGTATGCGTGTGTTAGATTATTGATCGATACCTAGCCTAGCCAGTAGGATGTCTTTTTTTTTTTTTTCAAAAGAAAGATGATGATCAAAAGGAAAGGCAGATCTTCCGCCTTGTATCGTTTTCCTTTGCAAATTGAAGTTAAAGTTGTCTCTTTTACCCAAACATTCAGTGTGTGGGGATGCGATGTTGCTTTAGTTGTGACCCTAGTACTCGATATTTCTCATTTTTAACATCGATCTTGAATCAAGAGGTGGTGGTTAGCCACCGTCCACGGCCAAAGGTGAGCCACCGTCCACGGCCAAAGGTGGGAAGCATTAAGTGAAATGAAAAAGGTAAAGCAATGGACAAGCAAATCTAAATATTGATCCTTTTGCTCACAATTGTCAAATTTGGTTGGCTTCTAAGCTAAAGAGAACATGCCTCAAAAGTGTAACTCTCCAATTTTATTTGATTTTTGCTAATATTTTTATGATAATGAATGCTCCTGCAGTCCTGCTCCCATAATATTGGCTAAGCTCTATTTAATTTATATATTAAATGTTGTTTATCTTTTACTTTAGTATCATCTATATTTGAATTTGTTTACTTTACAATTCAACATTTATTCAATAATTTAATTGATGCGTAATTCATCAAAGTATTACACGGGATCCCAATTTTCTCTCTGGAAAGCAAAAAAGATAAGAGAGGTTAGGACCACTAGATCATAACAGTATGATATCATAATCATTGCAAACGTATTCTTAATAGAATTTATATATTAGATTAAGCTTAGGATGAATATTTTGGAATTTTAATTTGGACATTTTTTTTTGTCTAAAATATTATTTACTAAAAAACTAATTCGTGCTTTGCCCAATATAATTATTATTTTAGTTTATAAATTAACAATATTTTTAAAATAAATATAAATATATATTTATAAGATAATTATTTACAGTTTATTAAAGTACATTTAATTAATATTAATTCAATTACGCAACATAAAAAATAATTATATTTATGAGAAAATGTTAAACGTATTTTTTATAATATTATACGATATAACGATTATTTATATTTTATAAAAATATTTGAAAATAAATGAGTAGATAATAAAAACAAATGTCAACAATTATGAATATGATGTTAACTAATGATTTTAAAATTAATTTTATGACATCTATTAATTTTATATATTTTTAAATAAATACAAACTATTAGAATATATATATTAGTCATAGTAATTATAACTTATAAAAAAAATATTGTTTTAATATATATATTGATTCTAGTAGAATATAACAATGATATTTTATAAAAATAGTTCTAAAAAATTACGAAGAAATTATATTCAACTTATTATTATAATATTTTCATACCTTAAATTTTATGTTGTATACATAATTATAAATATCTATATAAAATTAACATGTGATTATTATTTTCATTAAATTGAAATATAGTTATTCTTAATTTTATCTTAAATTATCTTTTAATAAAAAGATTAAATATATGCAGCTACTTAATTTTCATAAAATATAAAATTTAGTAAATAAATTAAACTTAAGAAAAATAATAAATTCACATGAAAAATAAGAAGAGATTAATAAAATTTTGTTATAAGTGAGAATTATATATTTTATATGGATCAATTATAAATGATAAAATTAACATTAAGAATAAAAAATATCTTAAAAAATATATTGATTACAATTTTATAACCTAACCAACTTAATACATAGAGAGATTATTAAGAATATTTTATAATAAATACTTGACAATCCCGATACCCTAAAAGATTACGGTCAAATCATAGTGAGTGACCACATATTTTCAAATTACAGACAAATTGGTCGCCACTAGAAAGTTCATATAGAGAGAATAAAATCCTTACAAAGCTAAAATTCGTGGGGTGGGCTGTTCTATCATTTTAGTGTCCAACCAATTGAAAAACATTATATATATATATATATATATATATATATATATATATTATATTGTAATGAAATGAAATGATGGGCACCTAGCTAGGGTGTGTATTGTCATGGCAGTCATCCACTCAGAAGGGATTGAGGCGATCCTCAACCTCAACCTCAACTTTTTTTTTTTTTTTTGTTATGTGAATTTAATTTTTAAATATATAATATTTTTTAATTTATTTTTCTTTTAAATTATACATTTATCTTCACTAATTTTTTTTAGTTTAATTTTTTATTATTATTCTAATGTTCACCTCAATTAAATAAAAAAAATGTGTTTCATCCCTATCCATTATCTATGGGAAAAGTATGAAAAACCATCCGGATGTTTCGTTTTTTTAGCAACTGGACCTGAATGTTTTTTGTCGCAATTAATAAGTGTCGTATGTTTCATGTTGTTTGTAATCCCACCTTCCGTCAATTTGAGCGGTTAAATGTCACGTGCCTTGCACGTGACACCGTTAATTTTGAACCGAGCAGTGTAAAAAGACAAGTATACCCCTGGCATCCCATAACCTTCTTTACTGGGTTGTGCTTCTTCTTCCTGCAAGAGCTTTCTGTACACATCCTGGTAAAGACGCGGTGTCTCTCTTACTTTGTTCCTGGTAGCTGCTGAAGATTGCCCTGTGGAAACATGACCAAAAGGAGGGGGTTCAGAAAAAAATTTCTCGGTCTTTTACGGCTCCTGAGATCTGTAGGTTCATCCCCAACCTCAAAAACTTCCTGTCCTTCACAGGGAACAATTTGACCAGTGCCATAATCAGTCCCCTCTCCACAAACTGTTCTTATCTTCTCTGAGGCCTTTGAAAAAGTTAGTTCATTTCCAAGCATAGAATCACGGAACCCATCAGTTCAAAATGTAGCAGAAATTGGGATAGAAAATGGGGATGCTTCTAAAGCTTTGATGGAGAGACAAAATGGCAGCTCAGGTCTTGTGGTTGGTGAAATTCAATAAATTCAGAGGGGATTGATTACAGATTCACAGTGTGAAGTTGGTGCAGAAAGTGTTCCTCATCCTTCTGCTGCAGCAGAAGATGAACTGCCATCGGGGAGTATGAAAGACAAAGGATTATGGTCCTTGATATACAAGCGCATGGCATCAGGTCTTAACTATGAAGGAGCAACTCAGCCATCTCGTCCTAATGTTGATGGAAACAATGAGGAGAACAAAGTGGATAGTGTTGATGGAAACAATGAGAACAAAGCGGAGCACAAAATGGAGAATGAAGGGATTAGACAAAGCAAACTTGAAGCTATTAAATTGGTGCAGCAAGCAATTGATGAAATTCTTCTACCAGACAACGAGGACAACTCGATTGATGATCAAGGCACTGCAGAAGGAGCAATTCCAGAGAAGGGGCCAGAAAACAAGAGATGCAGCAGCGAAGCAAGAACCCTTTCAGCCAAAGAGAATAAGTTCAGCTCAAGGTAAGAGAAGCTATCGGTTATTCAACTTTTCTGCAGCAAACTCACATATGATTAAAACAGATGCTAGGAAAATCCCTTGCAGTCTTGAGGTTTTCTTCATTAGTCTGGAGGGCATCTGTATCTAGGGGTGAGCGGTTCCGGGTACCCTGTAAATTTAGGGGTTCCCGGAACCTACCCATTTAAAACTGGGTATTAAATTTTGGAACCGGAACCTACCCGTTTAGTTTTGGAACCGGAACCTACCCAGAACCGGTTTGTACAAACGGTTCCGGGTACCCTGTTAGGAACCGGTTCCTGCGCATCCTCGGTTCGGTTTCGATTCGGTTCCAATTCGGTTCCAATTCGGTTCCGGTTTGGTACAGGGTCCAGTTCGGTTCCAGACGGTTCCGATTCCGGTTCAGCTCCAATTCAGGTTTAATACCAAATACACAATCCATTTCAGTTCTAAAACACATACAATTCTAAGTTAAAGTACAAACCAAATAGTTCCAAAACATACAATTCCAAATTACAGTCCAAACCACATTTCAGAATCACTACATTGATTCATAATAATGTAACAAAACACACAATTCCAAACACAAAACGTATTTCTTCATGTACCAATAATTTCCACGTCCATAATTCCACTAAGATCTATGAAAAAAAACAAAAACAAACGTTAATAGACAATCGTTAATACTATATTACTATGTGATATATAACCAAAATGAAGTAAATAAGTCATGAATATAGAATATTGAATAATGAATACCTTGTTCATATTTTTCAGCATCTTCCATGTATTGCTCAATTGTAATAGGCAATGGGGATCTTCTAAGGCAATGTTATTCATTATCTGTCACAAATCACAATTCACAAACAACTAAGATTCAGCAATATATTCAGCAATATATTCAGCACTATATTCAGCACTATATTCAGCAATATATTCAGCAATATGCAGCTTTTATATTAATATACATTCGTTAACAGATGCTAGACTATTGCTAATCAAATTCAAAGGCAAAGGAGCTGACCAACCTATCATTCAACAACACTAAACTGGACTCCAGTCTCCAGTCCAGTAAAGAAATTAATAAAAAATGTACAGAGAGGAGATAAATATATTCGAGGAGATAGAAAATGCAGTTGGTGTTACTTTTGAGTGAAAATGCAAACAATAAATAGAAAAAACAGCAGCAATTTGTTATCTTTAACAGATGCTAGTTAACAGTAGCAATATTGCCAATATAGAGATGCTATGCTAGACTATTAACTGACATTAACAACCGAGCAGATCCTCATTATTCAAAACAGAACATTTCCTCATTATTCATTAACAACCGAGCAGATTATTAACTGGCCTAGTAAACAGAGCATTTCCTCATTATCAAAACAGAGCATTAACAAACGATTGAGGCGAAGAAGCTGAACCTGCTGCGAGTGGCGAGTGGACCTGCTGAACCTGCTGGCGTCGAAGAATCTGCTGAAGTCGAAGACGCTGGACCTGCTGGCGAGTGGCGACGAACGGAGAAGTGAGAACGTGGCGACTGGCGAGTGCTGAAGTCGAAGAAGCTGAGCTGCTCACTGAGAAGTGTTAATGAATAATGAGTCAATGAAAGTGAGTTGCGGCTGTTCTGTGTTGAAAACTTGAAGTGTTAGTGACAAATTAGGGTTATGTTAATGACTGATTGATTATTAGGGTTTTTACTTTTTATTAAATAAATTATTTTGTTTTAATATATATATAGAGAATCGGTTCCGGTTCCTTTAGGGTACCCATATAGGAGAACCGGAACCGGAACCGAAAAAAGAGGTTCTTAATTTTTTTTCCCGGAACCTACCCGATTTTAAAAACGTCTACCCGGAACCTACCCGAAGTGCCGGTTCCGATTCGGTTCCGGGTCCAAATGGGTACTTTGCTCACCCCTATCTGTATCCGCCAGAGATTGACATCCACTTGTAATTTCAAAACCAATCATCAAGAATGAATTCTTCAAAACTACTTGTTCCTTCGTAGAATCGCCCAAAAGAGATTGAGTGCTGCAGAATTAAGCAAATTCATAGAAAAGGAACTCACATTTTTGCTCGGAAACGCCGATGGAGACAAAAATCAAAAGCCGTAAACTTTCAGTGGCAACACCATCTAATGCAAGATAGTACGACCTGTCACTTTATTGTCGTCATCTATAACCAAATCGATCACAACATTGAAGCGGATGGCAATTAGGGTTCATAGTTGATGTAAAATTGATTAGCATGCTATAGGGGTATTTTAGGTATATAGCATTGTAATTACATCACGTGCAAAACATGTGACTTCAAATTAACGGAATATGAAACGAAGTGACGGAAAGGCTTACTTACCAACAATTGCAAACATATGGGTGTAACGACAAACTATATGGGTGCAATTACCAATCTGGCGAAACATCCGGGTGGTTTTTCATACTTTTCCCATTATCTATCTATACGAGTCTATGCATACAGGAAATGGATCGTGCATCAATTTAATTTACCCCCAACTGTCATCTCTATCATTTGTAGGGATATATTATGAATGTTAATTTTATTTTTAACAAAATCTTTAATTACAGAATGAAATGTTGATAGTATGCATGTGTCACGTCATTCCTCCACAGTGATGCAAGGGTTGTTCTTTGTTCTTTCCAATGAAAAACAAAAATAAAAAGGTCTCTCTTATCTCTACTTCTTCTCTTTAGCTAGAGCGTGAAGATACTCGCTCCATGATAAATAAATAAATGTTACATTGGAATGTATTTAACATTAAGGAAGAAGGGTAAGGCTCAAGCTCAACGGTACGACTCAAATACTATTGAGGCGTGAATAATTTATTTATCTTATTATGCACGACTCAGACATTATTGAACCGTCATTTTATTAAATATATACTTTCCCGCTCAAATACCAGAGCCGCAAAATAAACAAATAAAATTATTTTTGACTGCTTTTTTTTTGAGCTATCCCCTTTTTAAAGGATTTTTTTTTGCTATTTTTCACGGCTCAATCACTATTGAGCCGTAATAAAAAATAAATATAAAAACAAAAATATTTTTGACGGCTCATTGTCCTTGTTTTTAAGAAATTAATATTTTTCTTTTCGCTATTTTTCACGGCTCAATCACTATTGAGCCTTAATTTTTTTTTTACGACTCATTTTGTTTGAGTCGTCCTTAAAATTCAAACCTTTATGTTTTCCCGCACTATTTCCCTCGCATGTAAAAACATTCAAATTTTCAAATTTTAAATCGTTTCAAACTTCAAGCTTTTCGTTTTCAAGCTGTCTAACCGCATCTCCCTGTTTCAAGCTTTTCGTTTCAAAATTCTCCCACAACCGCGTCTCCCTGTTCGTTTTCAAGCTGTCCAAATCGTTTCAAACTTCAAAACGTCTTCCCAAGTTGTTCGCCTCCCACAACCGCGTCTCTCTCTAGCTCTTCTTCAAGTGTGGACACTCTTTCTTCATCCTTGTCGTTCTTCATTCTCGTCGTTTGAACAGGGAGTTGCGGTGCGGAAGAGCTGCGCCGAACAGGGAGCTGCAACTGCGGTGTAATTGAAGCCGTAATCCACCTACTCTCCCGTAGTGTAATTGGAACTCATCTAACAAAAATCCGGGAACGATCTAAGAACAAATGGGTAATAGAAAAGTCATATACAAGTTTATCAACATTCCTTAATTTCCATAAATTTAATAAATATTTAAAAAATAATTAACAAATTAATATACATTATCTTTGTAAAAATAACTCAATCCCTGAACGAGGTTTACGAGTTTAACATTTGTTTAGGACACATACTTGCAAACGAAATTTGCATTTGCAAGTTAGAATATTCGTTAAGTCTTGTATACAAATGATCATTTAATAATTTAGGGATGAATCCGCATATGAGGTTTGTGGGTCCTCTCTGTGAACTCATGTGTGTTATGACAATGTACTGTTTTATCAGTAATTCACTAATGTCATATTTTTTTACATACTTAGAATTTATGTATTCCACCAACTTTTAGATAAATGTGTTAATGATTTTATTTTTATTTATTATTGCAGCTTAGTAAGCAACTTTTATTACTAGCTCTAAAAAAGTTACAACATATAATGTTGAATTTTGTTTTTCTCATCGACAAACTATAAAATGGGGCCAAAATTATGTTGCTATTATAGTATTTTATGTTGATTTTGAGAGTCGAAATTCAATATTGTTTATTTTATTATATATATATATATATATATATATATATATTATTTTTACTTATGATCGAAATAATATAATATTCTTTCTAAGTTTCATATGTGTAATTTTTATTTTTTGGCCAGTATATGTGTAAATCACTTAAATACTTATTTTGAGAAAAGTGATTTTCGATCATATCTAGAAAAGTAAAAAGGGAAAAATTTGTTGGGATCTAGTGGCAAGAGAATAGAGATGCATTAATTCTAGTGTGAATAAACTTAAACTTTGCTTTAATCAGTGTCATGACGACAAATTTAACAATCAATATATTACTTTAATGTATCTATATTTTATTTTACTTTATTCACTATGATGTTATATATGGAAGAAATTCGAGCAAGAAAACTATCAAACGAATCCCTAGAACGATGAAGAAGAAGAGAAGAACAATCGAGACTTGAGGATCATTTGAGTCTATTCTTTCACCTGGAACATCATCACCCTTAAATATAAAACCCTATAGGAAACTAATTGTCATTTACACCCCAAGAAATACGAAACAACAAGAAAACACCAGAATAAAATACAAAATAAAATGGACCGAACGGAAGCTATACAAGACTAGGAAAATCGTGCTGAACCACAACGAGAGCCCAAAGAGACTGGATCAACAACAAGACCCAACATACAAAACCAAATACGCAGTCTGCATGATGTCTAATACATAACTTCAACACTCCCCCTCAAGCTGCATCTCTAGTTCAGTCTTCCTTATGCTCCAGCTCCCATTGTCCTCCAAACAAAATTTTCATACCGAGTTTCTTACATAAACCATAATGTTGTATATTCCTTAAATCTTTGATAAACAGGTCATCCAATTGATTTCCTGATCTAATATGCTACAAAGATATGATATTTTTCAACTTTTCTCTAATGTAGTGACAATCTATTTCTATATGCTTAGTCCTTTCATGGAAAACAAGATTGTTTGCAATTTGGATTGTTGCACTATTATCACAATATAATGTCACTGGGTCCTTCTGTCTAACCCCTAACTCTTCCAATAAATTCCTAAGCCAAATTATTTGAGTTAGAGCAGAACTCATGCTCCTATTTCAACTTCTGATGAAGATTTTGAAATAGTGCTTTGCTTCTTTACCTTCCAAGAAATAGGCGAGTTCCCCAACATAATACAGAAATCAGTGACTGACTTCCTAGTCTCTATACATCCAACCCAGTCAGAATCACAATACCCTACCAGTCTAGGATCAGATTTAGAGCATAGTAAAATACTTTTACTTGATTCTTTTTTCACATACTTGACTATCCTTCGCGCAACCTCTAGGTGTGAGAATTTCAGATTCTGCATATACTGACTCAAATTCTGCACTGCGAAAGATATATCTGGTCTGGTAATGATTAGGTGTAATAACTTTCCTAACTTTCCTATTAATCTCCTGTACTGACTCACATCAGCTAGGGGTTTGTCCTCATTATTCAATTTCAAGTGCCTATCATATTTAGTGCTAGTAAATCTTAAATTTGTTTCCATAAGAGTCTTCGCTACCTTCGCACCAGACAAACCATCACATGATACAAGTTCTAAGACATACTTTCGTTGTGACAGAACAATCCCCTTATCTGATCTAGCAATTTTAATATTCCTAGGAAGTACCTCAATTCTCCCAAGTCCTTCATTTTGAAACTAGATCGCAAAACATGTTTTAATTCATCTATTAATCTGCTACTATTTCCTGAAATCAGCAGATCAAAAGTACCACAATTTGTTCCCCATCATGCTTGGTAAATAAAGACTAATCTAACTTGGACTGACTGTATCCTGACTTAAGGAGAACGTCACACAATTTTATGTTCCATTGTCTACCCGCTTGTTTCAAACCATATAGCGACTTTCTTGATCTGCATACTAAACCAGAATTTTCATCATTATTAAAACCTTCCGGAACATGCATATATACCTCTTCATCTAAGTCGCCTTGGAGGAAGGCATTGTGCACATCCATCCGGTATATGGGCCATCTATACACCGAGGCTAGGGCAAGGACAGTACAAACCATATTCATTTTTGCTACAGGTGAAAAAGTCTCAAAATAATCAATACCGTGCTTTTGGTTGTACCCCTTTGCCCATAACCTGACTTTATACCTACTTAGGTTGCCATCTGAATTATACTTCATTTTATATACCCACTTACACCCTATAACCGACTTACCTTTTGGGACTGGAACCAGATCCCATGTACCATTTTCCTTCAGTGACCTTATTTCCTCTCGCATCGCTTCGATCCATAACCTGTCATTTATGGCCTCACTGAAACTTTCCGGTTCTATCAACTTAGACATGGAGGTTAGATAATTTTGATAACAATCAGACATGCCATTATAGGACAAAAAATTCTTAATAGGTTAGGTACACGAAGCATTGGTAACAAGGTAATCCTTCATCCAGATTGGTGGTCTGACAGTCCTTCCAGATCTGCTTGTTGCAGGTCTAGAAAGAGTCTAGTTAGGAGGGCTATCATCCTCATCATAGTCAGAAGACTCATCATGTGAGGTGATCCCATCTGAACCTCGCGACTCATCACGTGGGCTTTCCCTGCTTATATTCCTATCATCCTCAGTTTCAATAACTTTCCAGTTGTCATAATCATAGGAATAATCATCCGAATAATGCTAAACAAATATGGGTAACTGATCAGACTTACCATTCGCAAAAGGGAACACACTCTCATTGAACAAAACATCTCTACTAACAAAAATACGATTTTCAGTAATATCATAGAGTTTATATCCCTTTTGCGTCTTCGAGTATCCCATCAAAACTGAAGGGATATATCTGGAGGCGAGCTTATCAGTCACGACCATATATTTGGCATAAGACAAACATCCGAATAACCTTAGATGACTAATAGTTGGTTTCTTTTTGTTCAACATTTCCAAATGGCATTTTCCTCCTAAAAGCCTTGTAGGCATCATGTTTATCAGATAACAGGCTGTCAGGATACAATCTCGCCAAAACATGTCCGGGATTGACCCTTGCAATTTCAGTGCCCTTGCTATCTCTAACAAGTGCCTATATTTTCTCTCAGTCATACCGTTTTGTTGTGGTGTATAAGGGCAGCTACTCTGATGAGACATCCCCTTATCATGCAATAGATTGTTCACTTGATCATTGAAAAACTCTTTTCCATTACCTGTTCTAAAGGCCTTAATCCTTTTATTGAACTGAGTTTCTATCATAGCAATTTATCCCTTTAACACGATAAACACATCAGATTTAAATTGCATCAAGTGAACCTAAGTGACCCTAGAATAGTCATCCACCAAGGTCAAGAAAAACGTTTATTGTCATGAGTGGGACAGTGATATGACAAAGAAAAAGGGTTCCTAACAATCTTAGCCTTGGGACAAATAGTACAATCACATAAAATTGAAAAATTATTTTTTTTCAAAATTCAAAGAATCTACATGCTCTAAGGTTCTAACAGAAGCATGACCGAAACGTCTATGCCACAACATCACATTATTAACAACAATACTGGATACAACATAATTAGCAAATTTGCATGGCAGTTTGATGAAATATAACCCAAACTTCTCCTCACCAGTCCCCAAGACCTTCCCATTTGAGAGGTTCTTCATGCGACCAAGGTTAGGGTAGAAGGATGCAGAACAGTTCAAATCAGTCATCAACTTTGAAATGGAAAGGAGATTATATTTGAAATCCGGTAAATATAGGACATTCTGCAGCTTTCTTTCACTATAAGAAACTCGAGAATTAGCGTCGACATAAAATCGCCATCAAAGGCATAAATGGTGCTGCTAACCTTTAGCGACAACAAAATGTTTGTCCCGGTAGCCCCCATCGCTAAAGGTTATACCTACGGCAATTCACCATTGCCAAATCTCTGCCGCTGCTAAGATGACATCTCTCACACCTCTTTTACAACCAAAGTAGGCTATTGTTAAACACAATGAAAAGGCGACGAACAACTCTTCGATGTTATAGATGGGCTTTACCGATAAAAATGTTTCATCGTTGAATTGCATTTTTAGCAGTGACTTTGAGGGGCTGCCTTTTATTTGAAACAACGTCCATTAACTTGTTGTAAATACGTGTATTTAGTGACTATAAATCCACCATTAAAGGAAATTGATACTGTCAGGTAATGTTGCTGCTAAATACATGTTTTTAGTGATAACAACAACTACTATCACTTTATGTCACTACTAAACATAAACTTTTGTGTCAACAACCACTATTCATTGTTAAAGACACTTTTGTGTTGTGTTTTTATTAATTAATTAGTTATTGCTATATGATATGAACTACTCAATACATTTTAACAAATATAATATATTATTTATCCAAGTATATATATACATCTTAATAAACATCCAAACTATAAACTTACAATAATTTTGAACGTAAATACATAGTTTTCTAAATCAAATGAAAACATAAATATTGTACACCAAACCACTCGCCAAGGGTCTTAGCACTCAGAACATTGATCAAGTTCACATTTGAGTGTCACCCTGTACTTCTCTGACAGATTTGCAGACAAGATTGCTCGAATGGCAAACGTCTTATCCCAAATTTGACATCCAAAGGTCTGCATCTTGTGTCCATCTTCAACCAACCAGTACTAATCAGGGATCCGAGCAAGATGAAGCTTGTATGCTTCTGAATTTGGGTATTGCACCCAACATGCAATTAGGCATAACACCTGTAATAACTACATATACGTAATCCTAATATATCAATTTCCACTCCATTATTTATTTGGTTAATATAAGAAAGAAGAAGACCTTCTCGACACATCCAATACAGAGGCATCTGCTGTTGATATCTTCATAATGAACATGGTTCATGGCGACTATGAGTGCTTTCTCTCTCAGCCTGGTGAAAGGCCACCTGGTCAGGATCGACTCTGAAACATGATGATGGAAACCCCACACTATATCTTGCACTAAAAGGTGTGGGTAGTATAGATCCTCCTGATGATACAATCGATATAGAACTAGCTAAGCATCATCGTATAGAGTAACTGATGATGAGAAAATGACAGTAGAACAAATTCAATTAACCTCTGCAACTGTGTTCCATGCTTTATTCCAGTTTACTTGCTCATATTGTTCATTGTAGAGTTCCAACCTCAACGGTAAGATAAGTCCAGTTATAGGTCCCACAAATCCCTTCCCATATAAGTATGACATTAACATATAAACCAGGCAGCAGTAGCATAACAGTTTCCCTACAACACAAATTAATAGAGACATGCATTACATTGAGGTTAGATAGTATCACTGCATGGAGTCTCACCATGCATATATCATCAAATAATCCATAATAATATATGATTATATTATATTGTCTATGTTTCACTAATAAGAAACCTGGATGAATTGGAAACATTCTGCGAAGAAGCCAGAACTCAGGAGGCATTGGGTTGCAACCTGACCATTCATAAACTCCAAGCACCTGCTTATTTAAACATATATATAAGTATAACAGTTCAAAATTTTCATATACATAACTGAGGGTTGATCCAAACATCGTGTTGTGACCCTTAATGTGAAATCCCCACCCTCCATCTTCGTTTTGCAATATTCATTAAGGTTGCAAATTCAGTTAAATTCTATATATGATAAATAATGATCAAGTAGAAAGAGATCAGTCCCACCATTGTCAACTAGTGATCATCATCCACACTCAAATGATACCTCAAGCTCAAATATGATTAACCAAATAGCTGATTGTGAGTCATATATCTAAAACATCCATAAATTTGATTCAACAATTGTCAACCATTGCGTCCAACCTGTTCTAACCAGTCTATGGCGTCCAACTTGTTCCAACAAGTTGTTCTAACACTGAAATTAGGGTTACCTGTAGCCGCAGTCAGCCACTCCCGTCGTCTCGCCCCTCGCCCCTTCAAAGCCGTCTTCAGTTCGGCCCTAACTCCTCTCTTCTACCACCACCAACTCCAGCTCGTTCTCCCCGCTCGCTTCGTCTCGGTCGTTTCACCTCGTCCCATCCGTCTTTCCTTTGTTCCTCACCGCTCCCGTCGCGTAGCCTCCGTTTCAGATACCGCCGCGCAACCTCCATTCCAGCTCCGTTCCAGCTTTTGTTCCCGTCGTGCAGCCTCCATTCCAGCCTTCCGTTCATCCGAAAACTCCGTTCAGCCTTTCCAGCCTCCGTCTGCGGTCTTCCTCGACCTCGTCAACTTCACGTCCCTCACCTCTCGCCTCCAGCTCTCCAGCTCGCCTCCAGCCTCCCTCTCTTGTAAGCAGTTCCACTTGCCTCCCCAGCTCTCCTACTGCTCCGCGTGCGTGTGCCTCCCACAAATCTGCTAGGTTTTATTTAAAACAGCTGGTCCAATTTGATTAAAAAAATTAAATTAAATTGTGGTTCAATCCGGTTTAGTGGCGGTTTTATTGGTTTAGTGGAGATTCTTAATTTTTAGTGACGACAACGAGTAGTCGACAATATGCCATAGTTGTTTGTGCATTATTGACATCAATAATAGTCGCCACTAAATAAACTATTTTACCAAAATAATTGAATTTGTGACTCAATGACTATACTAATGTCGACAATATATTGACACACAAACCTATTCTTACATTTTCTCTGCTACTTATGTTTTAACGACGACAATATTGAATAGTTACGGCAAACAACCGTTGCTGTTATCGCCATATTGACGACAATATGTTTTGCATTTGAATATGTACATTTACAACGAAAAAGTCATCTGCTACTGATGGAGTCATTTAATCTCAACAGTATGTCGACATTACACATTCATCCATGTAAAAATAAAGTGACAACAAAACTTAACACTAAAAGTAGCTTATAATGGTGGAAAACATATTGTACCTAATAAGTAATAATAACGACGACAAAAACTGTCGACACAATATACATATATTCAACTACAATTCTTAGCATCAACACGAAAGTCCCGTCGTTGTTGCAACAGATTCTTGTAGTGTACCAGAATCAAGTAAGACATCCCCAACACTATATACGCTAGAACATTCTCCATTGGGTAATTGAACTTTGGTTCCAAGAGCTGTCTTATCCTCACATAACTAATCATTTCTGTTGGTCATGTGATTGGTTGCTCCCATATCCAGGATCCAATGATCCCTTTCATGATATAAATAAGAGTTTAAAGATATACCAGTCGTGTTCGCAGAGGATTCTGAGGGGGCGGTAGCACTTACTCCAGTGACAATGATGCCTGCTCCTCCAAAGGTTTGTAAGAACTTCTCGAACTGTTCACGAGAAAATGTAATCCCACCTTGCACTCCACCAGTCAGAGAAACATCATTAGTAGAGTTATTACAAATAGACGAGTCAACGTCACCAGTCCTAGAGGAGGTAACATTGGCCTTAGTATTGTTGCCCTTTGCTTTGAGAAAATCTCTGTATTTGAAGCAGTTGTCCTTGGAATGCCCCTTTTTGTTTTTTACAGAAGTCACATCCCTTGGTAAAGCATTGGTCAACAGTAATTCCACGCTTATGACAAAATGTGCCCTCTAAACTTTGATTTCCTTTTGACTTATCCAAGTTTATAGATGCATTAACAGACTTTGTGCTAACAGTTGCATTCATGGTGAATGTAATGTACCTCTGAATCTCCTCTTGCATTAACATATTGTATGTTTGGTTTACAAAGGGTAAGGGGGTCCATAGGAGCAAATGACTTCTTACACTAGAGTAGTTATCATTCAATCCTATTAAATACTAAAATAGCCTATGATTTTACTTATGCTCTATATATTTTTTTAAAATCCTCCCCCTCAATATGAGGGAGTGCACATGCAGCATCATACTTGGCCCAGAGAACCCTCAACTTTGTAAAGAATGCATAAATTGAATCTAGACCTTGTCGTGTCATAACAATCTCCATATGCAGTTGATAGGTTCTAGACCCACTAACCTTATCAAATCTTTCTTTAAGGTCTTTCCAAACAAGATATGCATCCTCAGTATACATCATGTTACTAGCTAGGTCCTTAGAAATTGAATTCGTTATCCATCCTAGAACAACAACATTACATCTATACCATAAACAGTGAAATCCAGTTTCATATTTGTCACGCATACATGTGTCATTGATAAAGCCAATTTTATTTCTCCCTAACAATGTGAATCTAATTGCACGACTCCATATAACATAGTTTTCAAGACCAGTTAGGGTTACATAAATCATGCTAGTTCCAGGATTATCACTTTCATGCATATATAAAGGGTGATGAGAATCAACAATGCCCATGACTTCATAATTGACCTCATCAGTGGCATACTTATTTGCCTCCTTGATGGGTTTCTCTTCGGCCATCATAACAAAGAAACTCAGAAAGAAACGATAGTACCTTTCAAGGGACTGAATTCAAAAGAAACAGCCAAGCCGAAGGTAAAATAATGTTATTCACAGTCACAACCACCACAAGCCGAAGGTAAAAGGTCTGAAGGCAAGTTCAGAGTAACAACCACCACTAGTAGAGGGTAAGAAATAAGCACCAATTAAGCCGAAGGTAACCACTTACAGATGCGAAGCGGTTTCTCGAGAAAGCCACCAAAGGATAACGAACCGTCTCACAATATAATTGCAGATCTGGCCAAGAATATGAAAGTTGTTGACCAATCTCCTCAAAAAGAAATCGTATGGTGCGAAGATGGTGGACCGCAACAGGAAAAATTGCGGGTTTAGACGAACAAGGCTCAGACGAATGGTGAGGGAAAAACAACCTCAATTAGAAGTTTGAAAGACGAAAACAGGGGGCTAAGCAAGGATTGATGGGTTGCCTCTATACTAGGCTTGTTCATGAATTGGTTCGGAGTCGAACCGATTCAGAACTAAACTGGTCTGGTTTGTAAAAAACAATACTTTTTTCTATTTCTAAAAAAATTGGTATGGTTTAGGGAAAAGAGAACTGGTCTAGTTTGAGCCGATTCAGAACCGGTTCGAACTGTTCTGGTATGTTTTTTTTTAATAACAATTTTGGTTAGGAAAGAATATGGTTCAAACCGACACTAACCGGCTAAACATCATATCCAACACATTGAACCGACTGAAAAAATACTGAACCAACTGAAAAAATACTGAACCGACTGAAAAATACATTGAACCGACTGAAAAGCACAATGAACTGATTGAAAATCTGTTCCACAACCGACTGAAATCCTGTCCAACATCAACATACGAGAGTCCAATATATCTCTAGGTTTGGTTTATTGAAGACATTTCTAGGGTTGGTTTAATTTCAGATCGGTTTAGTTGATTTTGCTTCAAACCGGTTCTAAAATTATATAGGTTTAAAGTGGTTTGATTTAAATTTAAGTATAAACCGGTATAAAAAAACGAGTCGAGTTGAACCGAATTGAACTGAATTTTTGGTACTATTTTGATCTGGTCTATTTGAAGCCTAAAAACACTGATTTGATTTTGGAACTAGTTCAGCCGAACCGATTCGAACCAAACCAGTTCCAGACCAGTTCATCCGAACCGGTTAATTTGAACAAACCTAGTTTGTATGATAATTGAGTTGTAAATTATAAAGCGAAGATTTTAATATATCGCGAGCTCTTGTAAAAGAGAACTTTAATTAGGAATAGGAGCACAAGTGATTCATGACTGTCGTCACTTGTGCCTTCTGAGTGCAATCTTCATATTTAGTTTGTAAATGTTATATTTAGTTGTGAACGTCGTGATTAAAACTTGAACGGATTGTCAGTGATAAGTTTATAAAAGGTAAGAAGGAGACTTTATTTTATTTATTAATATACTAGAAAATGCAAAATAATATAGTATATAAAAATTATCATGTATATATTGGGTTGGACATTATGCATGCTGCATATTGCGTTGTGGTTCGGTCCGATTCTCCTAGTCTTGTATAGTTTCCGTTCGGTCCATTTCGTTTTGTACTTTATTTTGGCGTTTTATTGTTTATTTGGGGTGTAAATGACAATTAGTTTCCTATAGGGTTTTATATTTAAGGGCGATGAGGCTTCAGATGATCCCCAAGTCTCGATTGTTATTCTCTTCTTCGTCGTCATTCTAGGGTTTCATTTGTTACCTTTCTTTCTCGAAATTTTTCATGGTATCAGAGTATAGAGTAGGTCTGTTCAAATTAACCGGTTCAGATGAACTAGTCTGGAACTGGTTTGGTTCGAACGGTTCAGCCGAACTAATTCCAAAACCAAACCAGTGTTTTTAGGCTTCAAATAGATTAGTTCAAAATAGTACCAAAAATTCAGTTCGAATCGGTTCGACTCGTTTTTTGATACTGGTTTATACTTAAATTTAAATCAAACCACTTTAAACCAATATAATTTTAGAACCGGTTTGAAGCAAAATCAACTAAACCGGTCTGAAATTAAACCAAACCTAGAGATGTCTTCAATAAATCAAACCTAGAGATATATTGGACTCTCGTATGTTGATGTTGGACAAGATTCCAGTCGGATGTGGAACAGATTTTCAATCGGGTCAGTGTTTTTTTCAGTCGGTTTAGTGTATTTTTTAGTCGGTTTAGTGTTTTTTTAGTTGGTTCAGTATTTATTTAATCGGTTCAATGTGTTGGACATGATTTTCAGCCGGTTAGTGTCAGTTTGAACCATATTATTTCCGAACCAAAATTATTATTAAAAAAACCAGACCAGAACAGTTCGAACCGATTCAGAATCGGTTCGAACCAGACCAATTCTTTTTTCCATAAACCAGACTAGTTTTTTTAGAAACAGAAAAAAATACTATTTTTTTTTACATTGATCATCTCTTCAATTTTTTTAACCAAAAATTCCATTCAAGACCGAGACCGGCCCGAGTCAAGCAATACCGACTCGGGCGAATTCGGTACTCCAAATATAAGGCCCAAAATTTCGGGTTCGTTTTTTTTTTCTTTCCAAACAAACTGCCCCGAACTCACCCCTATGTTTGATACACTGGATGTTACATTACTAAATATTACATTTTTAAGGGGTAGTTTTACGGTATTAAGTTAGTTATTTGTGAGAATCCATTCTGATAGATACTGTTGTAATAAATAAGTACTATTCACCCTACAATTTAATTTTATGTTGTATATAGTTAGGTTACCATTTGTCGACTTGTGACATGTTTTCCGACAGTGATTCCATCTTAAATTATGTATTTATTGTGTGGTGACTGTACTTAATAATCCAACAATAATGTATAATTGAGTACCTAAAGAATGTTGAGTTCTTTAATTGTGATATATATATATTAAAGAATATATATTTTTTTGGGGAAATATAATTAGCCTTTTCAGTTATAGATCAGGCGCGTGTCTCCCAGTCACCTCTCTCTCGGCCAGACCCCTGGAAAACCCCCCAAATTTTTCCTTAGGGTTTCTGTGCTAAATTTGTCCGCAAGCTGTCGAGTACTGCTCAGATTCTTGGCATTAATTGCCAATTTCAACCCACCAATCAGGAGAGGACGTAAGAAGAGAAGTTAACACATGATGGTGATAGAATCATGCAGAGGAAGGAGAGGGACGTAGCAAAGAACAAAGCGAAGGCTACGACGTTTTTCAGAAATCCACTTCGGCCGACTGACGAACCAACTCTTCTTCAATCTGACCATTTCTAACCTGATTATTGTTCTTGATTCATTTTCCACCTTGTATCTGCAGGAAGTTGCCACCCACGGTGAAGGCGACGAAATCACGACCGGAGATGTCCAACTCCTCCAACTCCGGCGATACGAATAGACCCGATAGACTCGTCACGGAACTGGAATCGAACCAAGAGGTGCAGCAGGGGTCATGGTATGCGGGCAAGATCCTAGCCCGGAAAACACTCAAACTGAGCACCATCCATAGTGTCCTCCGATTGGCATGGGCTAGATTTGGCACAGTTGGGAAGATAGGAAGCTTGATAGGAAGATGCCTGGATATAGAAAGCACAGTTGGGAAGATAAGTATGAGTTATATGAGAGTCCGTGTGGAAGTAGATGGGGATAAACCGTTGATGGCGGAATTCTGATGGAAGAATTCTCAGGGAGTAGAAAGATGGGCTACAATAAAGTATGAACGATTATCAGATTACTGTTATGGATGTGGCATGTTGGGTCACACAACCCAGGTATGCAAAGAGGCAATACACATGTTAGAGCTTGATTCAAAGGTACCAACCTATGGCCCGTGGCTAGTTGGTGTGAGACCAAGACAGACCATGGGTCGGCAACATGTGAGGGGAGGGGAAGGTCAGGGATCAAACACAACACCGAGTGCAAGGAGGTCGTGGTTTGATATAATGGAGGACCTACGACAATCGACAAAGAATGGAACAACCAAGGACAAGGGTGAGGAGGAAGTATCTAGTCCAAAAGGGGACCCAAATGACCCGATGCACATTGATCCAAAGGGAGACATTCCACAGGGGATGAATATGGGGAAAGCGACATAACCGAATGGAGAAAAGGCAATCACCATACATAGACCTAGCCAACATGTCCAAGCCACCCCACCCTTCAACCGAACCGACCCATCACAAGTCCACCACTATACTCTAGCCATAAACCAAGAGGGGAGAGGAAACCAAACGAATCAAATACAACCTACCCATGACCCCCCATCCCAAGACCGAACTGAACCACCCACCAAGACAAGGGATAAACCAAACCACATCCAAACCCTATCGATCCTAGCCAGGCTTCCCAAGTGGATGCAACCTCAAACAAACCACAATCCAACCCTTCCACCAGAAAAGGCGAACCCCCACAACCCAAATACACCCATGATCACATACCTACCCGACCACTCCGATCACCCACCAATACATGACAACACAAACCCCATCCAAACCTATATCGTGGAGAACCCGTTGGATACACCCCCACCATCACCTACTCTAGACCGACCAAACCAAGCTTCCAGTCTAAGCCCGTAACTCAATAATATGACACTCAAAAGATAGGGGAGGATATGGGAGGAGGGGGGAGGAAGAACCGAAGGAACGGGAGGAGATCCATGTTCGAGAGCAAGAACGAGCCCAAGGACGAGGGGAGGAAAGACAAAACCGATGAGGAAGAGGAAAGTAGAAAGGAACCGAGTAATGAACTGTGAACTAATGGAAACGACCGAACAGGGAGAGGGTTGTGGTGGCAGTTCCAAAACAGCTACAAGGGATCAATTAGTGCAATCGCATGGAACTTGTCGGACGTCGGATCCGACTTTCCCAGACCCTTTTGATTTTTCTTTTTAAATTTCAATTTGAAAATGTCGGGTCTTGGCGAGCGAAGGGTCCGGTCGAGCGGGGTTATCAACCGAACCGAAAAAATTGAAAGAGTCGCCACCGATTAATTGAAGGCTAATCGAAATCCTAAAATTGCCTAGGGTACATGGAGTTAACATCCTAGGGCTTAGAAAGGTCTACGTCCAGAGAATTGACTTCGGGGGTTTGATTACGTCTTAAAAGCTCGCAAGCCTCATAATTCGCCCTTTCGGTACTTTAGTTTGCTTTTGATTTTTTTTTTCAATTTGCCCGAATTACCCGTTTTGATCATGCTTGACTCCAAAAGACTACCTGCATTTTTTTTAATTAAACAAACCATGTACAAACATTTTTTTGAGTTAAATTTAAATAAACAAGAGAGAACTAAAGTTAATCGTGCTCGAAAAAAAATGGTTTAACTCTCGAGCCATTTTAAATGAGTCAAAACATGCACGAATATTTTTTGAAGATATTAAGCTCGTTGGACTAATTTGTTCCATTTTGAGAAGTTATAGGATGTCCAAAAAAATATAGGGACCAAAATGAAATTGATTAAAATTTGAGCTGAATTGGACAAATATTTTCAAAAATTGCAGAAATGACCCAAAACTATTTTGGACTTATTCGTAACATTTGGTAAAGCTCCAAAATAACTCGAAAATTATTATGGACTTATTTGTAACATTTTGAGAAATTATGGAATATCCAGAAAAATTTAGGAATCAAAAATGTAATTTTCGAAAATATTATAACTGAACTGAAATTGTTTTTTTTTTTTTAAATTACAGAATTGACCCTAAACTATTCTAGATTTATTTGTAACACTTGGTAAAATTCAAAAAATAACCCAAAAATTATTCTAGACTTATTTGTAACATTTTGAGAAATCATGGAATGTCTTGAAAAGTTTAGAAATAAAAATGTAATTTTTTAAAAACCGAGCTGATTTAAAAAAAATTGCACAAATGACCCAAAACTTTTCCGGTTTGGTTTATAACACTCGACAAAGTCCCAGAAATGACCCGAGAGCCCAAGAACCGAGTTGTAATATTCATCAAAGTTTGGGAAGGACCTAAGTCAATTTTGAAATTATTGTTTTTCACATATACATAATATACATATAAAAATATATATATATATATATATATATATATATAGTATTTCATAGACATAATATAAATATATATTATACATATAGATATAATAGTGTTACATAAACATAATATAAATATATATTATGCATATAGATATATAAAGTAGGGGTGAAATTAAAATCCGGTTGGTCCGAAAAACCGATAAGAACCGATCCGAACCGGACCAAAAAAACCGATCCGAAAATTCATGGTTCGGTTTATGGACGGTTTTTTTCTTTGTTTCGGATTTTCGGTCCGGTTCGGCCTTTGGGTTTAAAAAACCATGGGGTCCGGTCCGACCGAATTGATTATATATAATATATTTATTATTAATTAATAAGAAACATTGTGCACATATACCAACTTTTTCATTCATCCAAGAGTCAAAACTTGTTTTTTTCAACTTTTAAGAGTGAACATGTTTTCAAAAGTCTCAACTTTTCATCTTTCCCATGCCACCTATCAATTTTTCTTTTCTTCTCCCTAAGTTAACCCTCCTTAGTATTTATGAAACACCTAGTATTTATTTTTTCGGTTTAAACCGAAAATCCGGTCCGAAAATCCGAAATCCGAATGGACGGTTTATTTTCCCTTATACGGTCTTTTGGTCGGGTTTTTTTTGAAGAAAATCCGGTCCGAAAATATAGGACCCCGACCGAAATCGTATAAAAACCGGTCCGACCGGTCCGGTTTCACCCCTAATATAAAGTAATACCTGAACATAATATAAATATATATTATACATATAAATATATATATATTATTACATAAACATAATATAAATATATATTATACATACACACACGCACATATATATATATATATATATATATATTAACAATTATATTATACATAAATATATAATATATGTATATAAACTCTCAATTTTATTTCACATTTAGAAAATATAAATATGATATTGAATATGAGAGAAATATACCTACCTCATTGGAGGTTAAAATACCGTACGAGAAAATCGAGACTGATAATCACCGATATTTTTCACTCTATTTTTTTTCTTCTATTTTTTTTCTCTCATTCTCTCTTCGTTGAAGTTGAAACTCATGTAACCTCCCCTTCATTCATTCATTCATCTTCATTTTATAGAAGAAATGAATACTTATTTAATTAATTAATACAAACATTTTTTTAATAATAAACAAACATTTTTTTTAATAATAAAAAATAAAAATGGTGGAAAAAAGGAAATTTTCCACCGTTGGAATTTTTTATTATTTTTTAATATTTATTTTTAGTTTTCATTCCAATCTCGATTACTCTCATACAGTATTTTGATCTCGAGCCAAAATCAGGTGTTTACTGTTGCCCCTCTTTGAGCACGCGCTCATGGAAGTGATCTCATGAGTGTGTGTTCAAACACAAACAAGTGATTTTGGCTTCTCTCGCTTCATTATTTACATACTAGACAAACATTATCGCGCAACTTTCGGAAGTTGGATATCTACAAGTCCCGATTGTTGACGATGATTTGTGGAGACTGAGCGCCTAAACGTTCCTTAGCTTGTGATTCCTAGAATTTGAACTCTTATAGATCCTGGTTGTCGAGGATGCCTTACGGAGGCTGAACACCTAAAGGGCCCGTTCGTCGTCTTGTGACTTGTTGGAGGATGACTTGCGAAGGCTGAACACCTAAAGGCTTCGTTTGTCGGCTTGTGACTCCCAGAAGCTGGGTAACTACAAGTCCTGGTCGTCGAGGATGACTTGCAGAGGCTGAAACCTAAAGGCTCCACTCGTCGGCTTTGTGATTCATTGGGGATGACTTGCGGAGGTTGAACACCTAAAGGCTCTATTTGTCGGCTTGTGACTCCCAGAAGCTGGATAACTACAGGTCCTGGCCGTCGAGGATGACTTGCAAAGGTTGAACACCAAAGGTTCTGTTTGTCGGCTTGTGACTCCCAGAAGCTAGGTAACTACAAGTCCTGGTCGTCGAGGATGACTTGCGGAGGCTGAAACCTAAAGGCTCCACTCGTCGGCTTTGTGATTCATTGGGGATGATTTGCGGAGGTTGAACACCTAAATGCTCCATTTGTCGGCTTGTGACTCCCAGAAGCTGGATAACTACAGGTCCTGGTCGTCGAGGATGACTTGCAAAGGTTGAACACCTAAAGGCTCCGTTTGTCGGCTTATGACTCCCAGAAGCTGGATAACTACATGTCCTGGTCGTCGAGGATGACTTGCGGAGGCTGAACACCTAAAGGCTCCGCTCATCAGCTTTGTGATTCTCATAAACTGGATAACTACACGTCCTGGTCGTCGAGGATGACTTGCGAAGGCTGAACACCTAAAGGCTCCACTCGTCGTTTTTTCCCCAGAAACTGGATAACTACAGGTCCTGGTCGTCAATGATGACTTGCAAAGGCTGAACACCTAAAAGCTCTCTCGTCGTTTTTTTTGCCATAAACGAGCTGGAAGTTGAGGAATTTTCTGGCCAGAAGCATCTTTGATGATGATTTGCGGGGGTTGAGCACCTCAAATCCCCGTTTGCCGGTCTGTAACTTTCAGAAGCTGGACATCTACTGGTTCTGATCGTTGGGGATGACTTGCGGAGGCTGAACACCTAAAGGCTCCGCTTGTCGGCTTGTAACTTTCAGAAGCTAGACATCTACAGGTTCTGATCGTTGGGGATGACTTGCGGAAGTTGAGCACCTAAATATTCCGCTTGTCGGCTTGTGTCTCCCAGAAGCTGGATAACTACAGGTCATAGTCGTCGAGAATGACTTGCGGAGGTTGAAAACCTAAAAATTCCGCTTATCAACTTGTAATTCACTTTGGAGGTAAAAACCCTTCTCGAGATGTCTAACTGCTTGTGCGAACTTCTCAGACTGTTTTCTCATTAATCGACTTTGGACTCTTTCTTGAAGGAGTTCCCTAAAGCCATTCATGCTATGTTCACAAGGTGTATCCATACATGTTGTCGAGGCAGCTCAAATTAATGCCGATCACAACTTATTTTTATTGCTACTGTGGGAAACATTGTCGTCTACTTTTGAGCATTTTTATTTTATTTTTTTATCTCTTGATTTTCTTTCCTTTTTCTACGGTATTCTTTTTACCGCACCTCTCGATTCCCTTAATTTTTGCCTAGGTCGCCCTTTTGGGTTTTCAACCTAGCAGGGATTTGATTCCTTTCCTTTTGCAATGATTGCCCTTTTTAGGGATTTTAATCATGCCCCTCTTCCCTATATTTTGCCTAAACCGCCCTTTCGGGTTTTCGATTTAGCGGTAATTTCTCTAATTTTTGGAGGCTCGCTTTCTGATTACGAGTTTTTTTTTGTTTTTTTTTTGCATCCACATTGATTGGATTGGGGAGTTCTCTGTTGTCCATGTCAGTGATGATCATGACTTCCCCGCTGAAAATCTCTTTGATGACATAAATCCCTTCATACAAACTTGCCCCGAGAGTCTGGATTGACTTGAAGTTTTTTTTTAAATCTCTCGCTTTTCTATCTTTTTGCTACGTTTGTTTTTGTTTTACCGCACCTCTCGGTTCCCTTAATTTTTGTCTAGGTTGCCCTTTCGGGTTTTCAACCTAGCAGGGATTTGATTCCTCTCATTTTGCCATGATTGTCCTTTTGGGGATTTTCAATCATGCCCCTCTTCCTTAAATTTTGCCTAAACCGCCCTTTCGGGTTTTCGATTTAGCGGAAATTTTCTCTCGCTTTTGGAGGTTCGCTTTATGGTTACGAACTGCTTAAGGATAGTATTTTCTGACTGCGTCCATATTGATTGGACTGGGGAGTTCTTGGTTGTCCATATCGGTGACGATCATGGCTCCTCTGCTGAAAGTCTCTTTGGCGTCATAAGACCCTTCATATTTAGGCACAAAGTTGCCCCGAGAGTCTCGATTGACTCGAATAATTTTTTTTCCTGAGAATTAGATTGCCTGCTTGTAATTCTCTTGGACTGACTTTCCTGTTTAAATGCACAAGTCATGCGTTGCTGGTACAAATTCCCGTGGCACTGCGCGATGAGCCACCTTTTGTCATGAGGTTCAATTGCACGTATCTGCATTTCGCCTACTCTGACTCGTCCTTCTCTGCCTCGGCAAGGATCCTACCTGAGAGAAATTCTACTTCAATTGGCAACACGGCTTCGATCCTGTGAATAAGGGAGAATGGGGTTGCTCCTGTTGGTGCCTATATTGAGGTCATGTATGTCATAAGTGCCCAAGACAGCTTATCATGTCAGTCCTTTAATTGCTGCTTCCACTGCGCCATTCATTTTTGAGCGATATGGAGATGCATTTTTATAATTAATCACAACTCAATCCAAATTAGATTTATGGCATTGTCGGTGATGATTGACTTCGGCATCCCATGACACACAATGATGTCCTGACTAATGAAAAATTCAATGGCGTTTGCCGTTATTGACGCCAGGGTAATAACCTCTACTCCTGGTGAAGTAATCGATTGTAGTCAATATGAATCGATGACCATTGGACGCCTTTGGGAAAATCATGTAGATTACATCAATGCCCCACATTGATAAAGCCCGTAGGGAAGTCCTGGAATAGAGCTCGTGCAGTGACGCGTGGATTTGGTCCGCGTACACTTGACAGATGTGATATTGTTGGGCATGTTTTATACAGTCAGACGTCATGGTGAACCCAAAGCACCCAAGTCTTGCACGTTAATGTGTGGTCCGCAACAACCTTCATGAATTTTTTCCATTAGATGTTCAGCTTCTTTAGCATTCACGCATCTCAAATGGGTATAGTCGGGCCATTAGGAAATCAATTGCAAGTCATTCCTCGCATGACCATTCAATCATTTTCTTATGGCGTTTTCTGGGAACTCCGTACGCCAGGTATCGTTTTATATCAGTGAGTCATGGTTGACCGTCTGATTCTTCGATTATACAACAATAGGCTGAAACCTTTTTGATTTTGATATCCATTCCCAGTTTTTGGTTTCCCGGAGAAAGTTTACTCATGGGTGCGAGTGTTGCCAATTTGTTTTATACGCAAGGACGCAAATAAGAACACAAGGTGATCGTTGGCCTGTTTCTCTTCTTCGCAGCTGTCTTTCCCGTGGTGACGACGTTGCTGGCGTCGATGTTGTTGTCCCTCCATGGGTTTCTCCACCCTTCGGGGAATCCAAACAGTTGGAAGTACTCCCCCTTGCTGTTACGAAACTTTCCGTAGTGGCTACATTTCAAGCCTTTCCGATCGATGCTGCCAACAATGGCGTCTCTCTGCATCGACAACGACGTCTCCCCTATTGTCAACGACAGCGAGCGTCAACAATAGCATTTCCTCTGCAGGAGTCAACAACAGCGTCTGTCCCGTGTCAACAATGGTGACTCTTATGCAGGAGTCAACAACAACGTCTTCCCCGTGTCAACAATGGCGACTCTACTGCAGGGGTCAACAACGACGTCTGTCCTATGTCAATAATGACATCTTGATGGCTCCTGTGTTAACAACGACGTCTCTTCAGCTCTATTTAAGTCGCCTCTGCTTTAGCTCGATCAAACGACAGGGAGTTGTTTTTCTCATCTCCTTTACTTTGTAAAACAACCTTCCCTTTTCCGGTGGTCGAATGTGGTCTGGTGGTGTGGGTCGGTTTGACTATGATTGTCACTTTCTTTAAGCGAGGTGTAACATAGAAGATAGACTCAATTCTGATGATGGGAACCTCGGTGTCCCTCCTTCCTGTCGTACCCATTACTTATCTCTGGTCCTTTCCTTGATCGGATAGTTGCATAAGCCGATTCTACCTCAGGTAACGGGTTTTTATCAGAGTAAATCTCATTTTCCTGATCATACTCCTCACTCAGTGCATTCATGAATTGATACAGTTTGGTATCTGCTTTATTTTATGTTCCAAATTGCAATGTCGTTTGGGCCAACAGATCCTTCTCCGTAATGAATAGAGTCAGATCCGGCAAGGGTGCCCCACTAACGAGTAGACGATCAAAAAGGCATGAGGGAGCTTCATCAAGCAGAGCTCCAATGGTGATACCAGTTGAAAATAAGTCTGACAAACCCTTGTGAGCATCAATTTCATCGAGTTGGATCACTTGTAGTGGGCCTGGGATGAAACAACGCGGGGAGGAAACAACAATGTCCCTGAAGTTTCGGCTAAATGTTTTCTCCGGGCGACTTCGTATTCTTTGAAATTAGGATGGAAATCCAGTCCAAAAAGTGCATTTGTCATTCCGGGTGTGAGAAGGTCATATGTGGGAGGTGAGTCTTGGTCAGGATGGTCATATGTGGGAGGTGGAGCTTGGTCAGGATGGCAAAAGTGCATGACATGGATTGATGAGGTGCCACAATAGTAGTGTTGCTCGGAAAGACGGGGTAAGGGATACTATGGTAGTCACGTGTGTCTGGAGCTTAGAAAAGCAAAAATCCGCTTGACCTAGGAGGTCATGTCAACGATTGACTGCACTGTGTGGGAACTCATGACGTGCATGGTTTGTTCTAGTAGGATGATTCTCTCATCGTGTTCTTGAGGTGCTGAAGTCTTCGAATGTCGCATGGATTCTTGAAAACCTAAATCCAAAATACCGTAGTAAGAAGGATGAATACACAATTGATCATGCATGATTGATTTAAAAAATTATGCATGTTCCGTTCATTCCATTCGTATACTTTGATTGCATGTATGACAAAAGTTTTTTTTTTTCAAAAATACTTTATAAGGATTTGGCCAATCGATGTCTAGTTCTTAAGACGTTTCACACAACGTCGTAGATGTATTTTGAATTTTTTTTATTTGCCTCGTTCTTCGTATGAACTGTTCAAGGGTGTTATTCCACTTAGCAACGTTGCCCCCACATTTTTCCAAGGTGCTGCAACATTGCTAGAATGACGGTGGTTGTTCGAGTCTATCCCCGATGATCTCCTCAAGGTCGAAAAACGGATTTTCAGTTGTCGAATGGAACTTGTGAACGTATTCCGTTGTTGTTTAATCACGCAGACGCGTTTTCCATATTCCATAATTCAAACAAGGTGCTAAGGAGAATCCAATTGACTATGTAGTTTACGAGCTCGTGAACCTCATCAATCTTCTTATCCACGTATTTCTGATTCCCTTTTGTCATGACTTTCCATATTCGGGCAATTTCGACCGTACGGGGCTGTATGGCCTTAATGTGAGGGCAATGATTTTTTTTTCATCCTTACCAAAGATGGTGCGTGAAACGTCTTAAGGATACAAGATTGAATGAACGGAACTTACATTTTATTTTTGAAAAATGCAATGCAAGTGCGATAATTTAACTTCATTAGTAAGACTCGTATTACATTTACAACAGTATGGAATATATAATACAAAAACCCAATCCTATACATGTCATGATCTAGGGCCAAAACAAAACACATTTACATCAATGAGCCAAACTTCTTCATGGGCCAAATTTCTTCATGGGTTGTGCGCCAATCTCGTAGCCAAATAATTGGGCCGAAATCTCAATTACATTAGTTGGGCCCAAAATTGGAAATACACACAAAACTGGTAAAGACTAAACACGGTGTGGAGCTTTTGTTCTAAATGGATGGAATTTCTAGGTCCTCTGAACCAGCGGAACCTCACCCCCTAAAGAGATGGATGGAATTCCGATCATCGAGTTGAGTTGTTTGGGTGCGTGCCGGCGGTCCAAACCGCTCCGGGTGCATTCCCCTACTATACGCCCTAAGATCTTAATGTGCTCCAGGTTCGAGCGGGTAATGGTAACCATCGTGTTGTGTGCAAAACAACAATTTTTTTTTTTTGAATTATTACAATTACATCGCCTTTTGGACAAAATTAGAAACTACAAGCATGAGCATACGGTCAAAACGGATAAAGCAAAATATAATATGACAAAGCAAACATGACAAAGCCTAAACCCTCTAAAAGAGATCCCCAACAGAGTCGCCAAATTGTCGGACGTCGGATTCGAGAGGGGAGGAAAGACAAAACCGATGAGGAAGAGGAAAGTAGAAAGGAACCGAGTAATGAACCGTGAACCGATGGAAACGATCGAACAAGGAGAGGGTTGTGGTGGCTGTCCCAAAACAGCCACACGTGATCAATTAGTGCAATCGCATGGAACTTGTCGGACGTCGGATCCGACTTTCCCCGACCCTTTTGAAAAATATGTTTTTTTTTTTTTAATTTCAATTTGAAAATGTCGGGTCTTAGCGAGCGAAGGGTCCGGTCGAGCGGGGTCATCAACTGAACTGAAAAAATTGAAAGGGTTGCCACCAATTAATTGAAGGCTAATCGGAATCCTAAAACTGCCTAGGGTACATGGAGTTAACATCCTAGGGCTTAGAAAGGTCTACGTCCAGAGAATCGAGTTCGGGGGTTTGATTACATCTTAAAATCTTGCAAGCTCATAATCCGCCCTTTCGGTACTTTCGTTTGCTTTTGAATTTTTTTTTCAATTTGCCTGAATTGCCTGTTTTGATCATGCTTGACCCAAAAAGACTACCTGCATTTTTTTAATTAAACAAACCATGTACAAACATTTTTTTTGAGTTAATTTTAAATAAACAAGAGAGATCTAAAGTTAATCGTGCTCGAAAAAAAATGGTTTAACTCTCGAGCCATTTTAAATGTGTCAAAACATGCACGAATGTTTTTTGAAGATATTAAGCTCGTTGGACTAATTTGTCCCATTTTGAGAAGTTATAGGATGTCCAAAAAAATATATGGATCAAAATGAAATTTATTAAAATTTGAGCTGAATTGGACAAATATTTTCGAAAATTGCAGAAATGACCCAAAATTGCAAAACTATTCTCGACATATTCGTAACATTTGGTAAAGCTCCAAAATAACTCGAAAATTATTCTGGACTTATTTGTAACATTTTGAGAAATCATGGAATATCCAGAAAAATTTAGGAATCAAAAATGTAATTTTCGAAAATATTATAACTGAACTGAAATTGTTTTTTTTAATTACACAATTGACTCTAAACTATTATATATTTATTTGTAACACTTGGTAAAATTCCAAAAATAACCCAAAAATTATTCTAGACTTATTTGTAACATTTTGATAAATCATGGAATGTCTAGAAAAGTTTAGAAATAAAAATGTATTTTTTTAAAAAAACGAGCTGAATTAAAAAAAATCAAAATTGCACAAATGCGCCAAAACTTTTCTGGTTTGGTTTATAACACTCGACAAACTCCCAGAAATGACCTGAGAGTCCAAGGACCGAGTTGTAACATTCATCAAAGTTTGGGAAGAACCTAAGTCATTTTTGAAATTATTTTTTTTTCACATATACATAATATACATATATTATACATATACATAATATATATATATATAGTATTACATACACATAATATAAAGGGTTAATAGGTCCAATAGTACCATAAGTTTTTTGATGTGGTCTAATGGTCCTCTATGTTTAGACGATGTTGTCCTACAGTATTCCGTTAGTGAGCCGTTTCCATTTATCATTAATTTGACATGTGATGAGCACGTGAGTGGTCTGAACCGAATGAAGACCCAATTGTGGACGAAAATACCCTTTAATGCATTCCCTCCATATGAACCGACGGTTCCAAACCAACAATTGCAAAGTTTTGTCTCCTTCAAGAACGTTGTTCCCTCTCAAGTTCTTCCCACACTCTTCCTCAAAGTTTCGTGTCCACCGATTGGAGTCTTCTTTTCCTCCAAATCGTCTTCCGTGCGTCGTTCCTTCGCCAGAAATCAGTTGTCGGCACCTTCAATTTCTGCAATCAAGACGTATCGTCTCCCCCATTTGGTGCAAGTGTTGATCTTCGAAAAAGGTTCGTTTTTTTCCTTGTAGATGAGTAATGTTGGTAATGCATGGCTTTTTTGGACTTCAAAAACCGTGATTTAGAGGCAATAAATTAGGGTAAGGGATGCTGGTGTGCTATCGGAATGTATGTTGTTGCGGTCGAAGGTTTTGCTGTTGGTTGTGTGCTGTCGTAATGTGGATAGTTACGGTTGAAGCATTTGTTGTTTTGGACAATGCTTGTTGTTATTGTCGTAATTTGTTGAAGCATTTGTTGCGGTTGATGCATTTGTCGTAATTTTTGCAGTGAAGCCGTAATATTTGTTGTATAATTGCTTGTTGATTCTTGTTTCATCTGTAATGTTGTGCTGTTGTTGCTTTGAACTAGGGATGGTACCCGATGTGGATATCGTTTATAACATTCAAATAGGTTATAAGGGTAAATGGGTGGAACGTGATAACGTTCAAGTGTTTGAAGGACAACTCGAAAACATGAAGATGACTGCGTATGGTCTAGATTATGAGTGTTTGGAATCATTAATGATGTGTTATTGTGAACTTACTCATGAAGGGACCATATGGTATCTCCCACCAAATGGTAATCCAGAGAACGGCCTTGTAGTAATCCATAATGACGCCGATGTAAGAGCGATGTTTGGTAATCATTTAACGAATCATGTTGTTAAATTGTTTGTCATGCCTACGTTTGATGCTCTGATTTGGTATAAGTCGCCATTTATGGAGAAGCTGCGTTTGGGTGTTATTGCTCCACAAGTCGGTTCTAAAAAGAAGGATGAAGGGATTGTAATTGGAAAACAGAGGAAGATGGAAGACGTAGTCATTAAGGGTAAGGGAAAATATGGTTGAAAGTCCTTCTGATTCATCTTCGGATGCAGCTTGGGCACACCGAATAGAACAAGCTTGGGCACACCGAATAGAACAAGGTCATACATGGCACATCTAAACACAACAAGAAGACGTTTCAGTCAGTGACATCGTGCTGTTTTTTTTTTTTTTGGGGGGGGGGGGGGGGGGGGGTAGACTTATCAGGTTGTATATGTGGTTGGAAAATGTTGTCATCTTTTCTTTTGGCATGGTGAACACTTTTTAAAGGATATGCGGAATGTTTTACATGCTGATGTGTTAGTTGTGATATCTATTTTTGTTTTCAGGGAGTTGTTGTTTAATGAAGTTACATTTACAGTCTTATCTTTGAATATATGTTGTTATATGGTACATTATCTTTGAATATATGTTGTTATATGGTATATTATCTTTGAATATATGTTGTTATATGGTACATTATCTTTGAATATATGTTGTTATATGGTCCAATTACTTCATGGAATGTGGTCGAATGGTACCATAACTTTTGAAAACACAAAATCATTGTCTAACAGCATTAACAGAAACCTCTAACACCATCATTCTTAACAACAGACAGAACCATACCCATTCTAAGCAGCCAATCTAACACAAAGAAAAACACAGACAACGACTAGTTCAACAACAATCTTCTGTAGAACGTTCTTCGCAGCATTCTCATTCGCCAATTTAGCACACAATTCACTGTGCATTACTTCAAACTTGTGCACTGCTCTTCTTCCATAAGGGCACATTGGGGGATCCTCCCACAAGAAGAAACCACATCAACGATTTCCACCAACCTAGACACAAAATTCGATCTAAAATTAGGTTTTCACAAGAATTTATAGTTTCGTCAAAATTAGGGTTTCAATAATCAGAAATTCTAAAACATAAATTAAGCTCAAAATTAGGGTTTCAACAAGATTGAGAATCGAAACTTCAAATTGTGGACACCCATGAAACCGTCTTGAAAAATTCTTCCAGGTTCCGGCTGGTTTGACAATGCAGAGTAAACCACAGTGGCATCGTCGCAACTTGAACTCAGAAATCTCTTTGGAAGAGGCAGATGAATGAGAAAACATACCAACCAGTAAGTAGCCGAATAAGCAAACCAGAAGGAGGAGTTGACGATGGAATGAATGATGGGGGGGAGCTGCTTTATAAAACAACATCCTAGGGCAAAATATACATTTCAATTCAAATATTACGACACGTGAGAATCACGTGGAAAATTCACGGAAAAAACTAACGACAGTTAGTACAAGGGACCAAATAACAACATTGCGAAACATATGGTACCATAAAACAACATTGGGGTACCATCCGATCACATGGCCCAAACTTATGGTACCATTGGACCTATTAACCCTGATATAAATATATATTATACATATAGATAAATAGATAACATAAACATAATATAAATATATATTATACATATAGATATATATAGTAATACATAAACATAATATAAATATATATTATACATATAGATATAATAGTATTACATAAACATAATATAAATATATATTATACATATAGATATATATAGTAATACATAATCATAATATAAATATATATTATACATATAGATATATATATTATTACATAAACATAATATAAATATATATTATACACACACACACACACATATATATATATATATTAACAAGTATATTATACATAAATATATAATATATGTATATAAACTCTCAATTTTATTTCACATTTAGAAAATAAAAATATGATATTGAATATGAGAGAAATATACATAACACTGAGACTGATAATCACCAATATTTTTCACTCTATTTTTTTTCTTCTATTTTTTTCACTCATTCTCTCTTCTTTGAAGTTGAAACTCACGTAACCTCCCCTTCATTCATTAATTCATCTTCATTTTATAGAAGAAATGAATACTTATTTAATTAGTTAATAATTTTTTTTTTGTTTTTTTAATAATATATATATATTTTTTTAATAATCAAAAATAAAAATGGTGGAAAAGAGGAAATTTTCCACCGTTGGAATTTTTTATTATTTTTTATTATTTTTAAATTATTTTTTTTTAGTTTTCAAATATATATGTATATATATATACTATATATATTTTTCCAATCTCGATTACTCTCATACGGTATTTTGATTCTGAGCCAAAATCAGGTGTTTACAGAACTGTCAGGGTTTGGGGTCGGCTTTGACAATCCAACACTTACACGACCTCAACAAGAGGTACGCCCGGACATAATTTTCTTAATGGAGACAAAGAATGGTGATACCTACTGCGGGGGGACTTGTACTATGGTGGATGAGTGAAACGAATGTGAGAGTTCTCCATGCCGATCACGTGTGCATTGATTGCGAAGTGGTGTTCAAACCACACAACGAACCAATGTTCGTGACATGGGTATACGCGAGCACGAAGGCACAAAGGGAGAACCCAAAACTGGAACCACCTACGGACACTAGGAAGGGGCCAAAGAGGCCAATGGATTATACTTGGTGATTTTAATGTCATATGCCACCCGCATGAAAAACAAGGTGGTATGAGGAAATCACAACGACAAATGGATGAGTTTAAACAACTCATTAGTGACCTCCATATGGAGGACTTGGGAGCAACCGGGAACCAATACACTTGGAGCAACAATAAAAGCGGAAACGAATGGATAAGCGAAAGGCTAGACTGAGCACTAGTCAACGGTGAATGGGCGGTGAGTAACCCTAATGGGAGATGAATAAATGAGCTAGATATTGACTCGGACCACACTCCAATGGCGTTACAACTGAACCGAATGAATAAAAGGACAAGGAGAAGGTTCAAGTTCGAGGCGATGTGGCTTGAACACCCGACATTCGAAGAGATCACCATCAATGCCGCATGGGGAGGACCGAACCGTAGGGGTGTGGGACAAATGTTGCAAAAGTGTCGAACATGATTAACCAAGTGGAGCTGAGAACATTTTGGAAATAATCTTAGTGAAATTGCAAAGACAAAGGAGATATTAGGGAGGCACATGCAAGGGACAATGGACCAAAATGCGATACAAGAGGAAAAACGGTTGAAGGGTAAAATACAAGGCTTAAGGATGAGGGAAGAGATGTATTGGAAGCAAAGATCGAGGATAAAGTGGTTAAGGGAGGGGGACCGAAACACAACCTATTTCCACCAAACCACAATATCTAAGCGAAGACAAAACCAAGTAGGGTGATTGAATGGAGAAAATGGGGAATGGATATCAAAGGAGGAGGATATAACCGAAGAGTTTGGGAGATATTTTGGGGAGATATTCATGCATGAGGATACCAAACCGGAGGAGGACCTACTAGAGTGGGTGCCGAACCAGGTCTCAGAAGAGATGAATGAAAACCTAACAAGGGAGGTGACAGATGAAGAAATTAGAAAGGCGACATATCAACTGGGAGGATCACGAGCGCCGGCGCCAGACGGGTTTCCGGGTCTATTGTATCAAAGGAACTGGAAAGTCATGGGAGCAGACGTCATCACCGCGGTCAAGACTTTCTTCAGAACATGTATCTTTCAAAACACCCTTAACCATACAGATATCGTATTGATACCAAAAGTTGCCATACATACATTACCGACTGAGTTTAGGCCTATAAGTTGCTGTAATTTCCTTTACAAGATTATATCAAAAGTTCTGGTGAATCGCCTAAAGGTGTATTAATCAGAACTTATCACCTCGTACCAAAGTGCGTTTGTCTCAGGAAGGAACATACAGAACAATATAATGGTGGAACACGAGGTTTTCCACCACCTCCAAACGAACCGAAGTGAAGACCGAGTGGAGTGTGCACTGAAAATTGACATGGAAAAGGCGTATGACCGGGTAGAATGGGAGTTCCTCCTATCGACATTGACGAAAAGGGGCTTTGCGGACAAGTGGATCGGGTGGATCAAGGAATGCATATCAACACCTACGTACTAAGTGTTGGTAAATGGAGACCGATCCTGAACTATTAGGCCAACGAGGGGAATCAGACAAGGAGACTCTCTATCACCGCACCTCTTCATACTACTAGCGGATTTTTCTATCAAGATGTTTGATAGGGGCCACCCGGGATCAACGGATAGAGGGGATCAAAATGAAGCGACATTGCCCGTAACTTCATCACCTTTTCTTTGCGGATGACTCGTTGTTCTTCATTAAGGGTACGTCCGACAATGCAATAAACCTCAAGGTAATCTTGGAGTCCTATTGTAAAGCATCGGTACAAAGGATCAATGAGGCCAAATCGGCACTCTATTTCAATAAGGAAGCGAGGTTGGAGGACCGAAATTCAGTGGAAGAGGCTCTAAACATCCAAAGCACAGGGGATCCGGGCAAGTACTTGGGCCTCCCATCGATATGGGGAATCTCAAAGAAGGAGGCGTTGGGATCTCTCTAAACGAAAATAAAGGATAAGTTGGTGGGATGGAGAACGAAGACATTGAACCAAGCGGGCAAAGAGGTCCTCATTAAGGCGGTTATCACGGCTATACCGACTTATGTCATGATTGTATTCCGCCTCCTAAAAACATGGTGTGCGGAAATAGACTCGATGATAACAAACTTTTTGTGGGGCCAAACATCGGAGGGTAAGAAAATGCATTGGAGGAGATGGGAGATACTCACAAAAGCAAAGAGCATAGGGGGTCTCGGTTTTCGGGAGCTGCAAAGCTTCAATGCGGCGTTGCTCACAAAGATGGCGGGACGGATCATGTCCGAGCCGCATTCCTTGCGTGCGCGGGTATTAAAGGTTCTCTATTTCCCAAGGACAACCTTCCTAGAGGCAAGACGGGGATGCCGAGCTTCATGGGGATGGAGTAGCTTGTTACACGGGAGGGATGTCATGAAAAGGGAAGGTGTGTGGATGATAGGGTCGGGCGAGGACATCCGAGTTTTTGAGGATCCATGGAGGTGCACGGGTGAGCAATGAACTGAGGGTCGAGCACGAAGGAGAACTAAGAGTGAGTGATTTGATGAGACCGGATGGAAGGTGGAATGAGGAGATAGTGCGAACCATCACGAGCCAACAAGATGCGGAACACATCCTAAGCATTCCAATACCGAAAGAGAGGACCACATGCGTTTCATATGGCCACATACGAGAGACGAGATACCTCAAGCAAGATCGGTGTACCACAAGCTTAGGGAACCACATGACCGAACTACAAGGGGAGAAAGAGGCGAGAATGAGGAAATATGGGCTACGAAAATGCAACCTAAGATCAAGAACTTCATATGGAGACTAGCCACGAACGCCTTAGCCGTCAAGGAAAACTTGGTAAGACGAGAGAGGACCATCAACCAAGGATGTCCTATATGTGGGTGAGCGGAGACAAGGGAACACTTAATATTGGAATGTGCGTGGACCGAACCAGTATGGACGGAGATACTAAGACGGAGGATCGACCGACCACCTAATACCGACATGAAACAGTGGCTCGAAGAAATACGAAAGGAAACGCGTGAAACGGGACCGATGGGCGAGAAAAGGTGGTTACTCACTCTAATTACATGTTGGCAAATATGGGAGATGCAAGACTGCATTTGAGGCACTCCAACCGACCACGAGGCTAACGATAATGGAATCAAACAAGTCTTCGAGGAAAAAAAGGGGGAGGCCCGAGCCGAACCAACCATGCCTCAAACCAGACCGAACTGAAGATGGCAACCACCGGAGGAAGAGACCGTGAAGATCAATTGTGACGCGTCATGGTGCAACAAAACAAGAAGGGTCAGCATAAGTGTGGTGACGCGAAACAATGAAGGGAGAGTTATAGGTGGTGCAAATAGACGGTACCGGAGCGGGGACATAGAAACAATGGAGGCCATCGCAATCCAAGAAGAAGTGAAACTAGCAATTCAAGCGGGATGGCAAAGCATCATCATTGAAACTGATTCCCAAACGGTCCAAAAGCAACTAAAAGAGGGTCCGACAAATTGGAGGGTATCCACCATAATACCAAACATCCGAGCACTAGCAAGACAAGTCGAGCGAGTGCAATGACGAGTTATTCCAAGAACGGCAAATGAGTGCGCAAACTGGATAACGAAGCAAGCATGATTGAGAGTGAGTCTAGATAATTGGGTCGAAACCCCCCACTACCATTACTATCTTTAATTGAGTATGATTGTAATCCCGAACAACCGTGACATGTACGTTTTATTAATTATAACAAGTAAGGCGATAATTTCGATAAAAAAAATGTAATTAGCTTGCAAATTCAAGCGTTGTATATTAGATATATCAACCACATCACCCCAAAGCTAGAATGAGCGATTTCTCCCAACAAAATTACATTTTTGAGAATTCTTTTCCTTTATTCCTTTTATAAACTGTAGTAAGTACCTTACTTAACTCCAAAACATTTCAGCAGAATTCCCCAAGACAACAATAAAGGATGATTCCATATGTAGTCTGTTTTTTTGCGCGGTCAACAAAGAAGCTTAAAGGCAAAAGGAATATTTGTAGAGAGAACGAAGGTAATACTTGGTGATAACTAGAAGTTAGGGGTGGGTATGAACTAGTTCGAGATCGAGGTTGAAAAACAGTACCTTACTTAAAATGTGGTAAGGTGTGGTTCGAGCTATTCATCCGAACCACTTCATTTTTGTTGTGATTTACCATACCACATGATCACAGATTTGCACAAATTCATAGACAAAATTATTCTTCTCCTTCCCCTCTTATAGGTTTACCGACCTAGAAATCAATGAGTTTGGGTCACAGAACCCAGAAATGTGAGATTTCTGTGTTGGACATTCAATTTTGGGTTTATTTGATCTCGAATATTTAATTTTGGTTATTGAAGAAGAGGAAAATGAAATAAAGAAAATGAAGAAGAGTATTTTAGTCATTTTATCTCAATTTTTTTAACTATACCGTAGCATTATGAAATATAAGTGATTTTTCAAGTCAAGTTTTAACTATTCAGTCACATGTGTCAACGTAAGTTATTAAGATAATTTAATCTTTGTTTTTTCATCTCCCTCGCAACTATTTTGTTTTTGTTACTCTAGGGTTAGCCTTTTATTTGATTTTATTCTTTATGTGTAAAAATAGTGTTAATATTGGATCTTCCATTTTGTTTATCTTCTTAGCGACAATTAATTTTGAGCATAATTGTTCTCTTTTTCTTTTGATAATGGAGCCTTTTTTTCTTCTTTTTATGTGTGATTTTTCTATTTCCTTCTGAATTTATTTGTTCTAAGTTTAGTTTCACAATTATCTTAATTAGATTCTTTTTCACGACGCTCATTAAATAAAAATCAACCAAAAGATTACATAAATTAATAGGTAAGAGATTAGAGTTCAACCCTTAAATCAATACTTTGACAAACTATATATACTAGATATTTAACATGTGCTTTACATTGCAATTAATAAAGTTAATTAATTTATATAATTTGATCAAATCGTGTTATATTTCATTTAAAATACTATATTATTTTTCAACCGATTCGATCGAATCGGTTCAAAAGATGTACAATTTACCTATGGTATAATAATTCAATTCGACCAAATCGTTTTGTTTAAACCTATTTGTGGAGTTGACTTAAAATTATCAATTTTTGTACTAATTTTAAGTTACATGTTTTTTTTCGTTTACCAGGTCCAGTCCTACTCACGCGGTCGGTCTTCCCGATTCAACTAATCTAATTTTTTGTGTGGGTGATTTAGAATGTAGATTTTGATTGGTTTAGGGTGCGCAGTTAGTTACAGAGGTTCTTTTGCTTCGTTTTCCTACCATAGGAAGAAAGGGAGAATAAGTGTAGATAAAGTTTATGATTATTCCATCATATATCTATATAAAAAGAAACATTATACTCGGTTTCTCTGATCCATTAGCTGGTCATAAAGATGTTTGACTTTTAAATTTTAGGATTTTGTTGAATTAATAATAGGGGACACAAATATTATAATCTTACCATATTTATAATTATTAGTATTGTAGATACAAATTTTAATATAAAATTATATCTATAATTGCGACTATTAACTATAATTTTATATCACTAAGGAAGAGTAGGTGGATAACGGCTCAAAGTAAAATAGTTAACGACTCAATTAATTAGCCGTTAATTTTAGACGGCTCAATACAAAATGAGTCGTCGTATTAAGTGTCGTCATATTTATGACAGTTCAATGCGGAGTGAGCCGCAAAAAGAACGACTCAAAATTATAAATCGTCAAAAGCACGAAACAACAAGAAAGTGCCGGCAAATTTTTTTAAAATTTATTTTTGACGGCTCCATATATCGAGCCGTCAAAAATATTATTATTTTTAAAAAATATTTTTGGTTTGTCATAAGCCTTCTCGTGGGAGGTTCGTCCTCGGCCAACCCGTCGCCCACTTCCTTCGAAGAAGAGCTCGCCGAACACCTCCTCCTCTTCCGTTTCATTCGGCCTTCTCCCTTCTCGGCCCCCTCCTCCTCCGTTCGACCTCCTCCTCCTCTTCCGTTCAGCCACCTCCTCTTCTTCGAGCTCTTCCAGGCAGCGCCAATTCAGGTTCGCATTACTTCCGGGCAGCGCCGTAGCTTCCACCGCCGTAGCTCCCTGACAAATAAGCTTCATGTTCGCCGCAACTCTTCCGCACCGCAGCTCCCTGTTCAAACGACGAGAATGAAGACGCGGTTGGAAGATGAACAGATTGGGAAGACGATTTGAAGTTTGAAACATGAAGCTTGGAAAGACGATTTGAAGCTTGGAAGATGAAATGATTGGAAGACGTGAAAAATGAAGGCTTATGACAAACCAAAAAGGAAAACTGACATTTAGGTTGGAAGATGAATAGGTTAGGTTGGAAGATGAATAGGTTGAGAGAGAGATGATTTAAAGTTTGAAAAATTGAACATTTTACATGCGAGGGAAATAGTGCGGGAAAAGTGAAAAGTTTGAATTTTAAGGACGGCTCAAACAAAATGAGCCGTCAAAAATATGTTTTTTTTTTATTTGAATTTTTTTTTACAGCTTAGTAGTGATTGAGCCATGAAAAATAGCGAAAATAAAAATATTAATTCCCTAAAAATAAGGACAGATCAAAAAAAGGAGCCGTAATTTTTTTTTTTATTTCGCAACTCAGACGTTTGAGCCGCAAAAAATATATATATTTTAAATTAAAATGACTGTTCAATATTGTTTAACCTGTGAATAATCAGATAAATAAATTATTCACTGCTCAATAGTATATGAGTCGTCCTGTTGAGCCGTTATCTCACAATTCTCCCGTAGTGTATGCATAATTCTTGTAAATCAAGTTTTGGACTTTGATTCTAAAAAATTAACTTTGAATTAAAACACTCTAATTTAAATACAATCAAGTTCAATATAATTGTTGAAATCTATTTATATGATAAGTTTATATATATATGATTTATATTATAACCACGGTTCCATATCAAATAGTATATGTTGTTGGTCAAAAAATAAAATATCAAATAATATATAGTCGCATTGCATTATAATATTGCGATTCAATACATAAGAAAATAATATAAAAAAATTTGATTTTCGAATTTTTACCATAGTGATATTAACTCTAATTCTTAATGATATAATATTAAACAACCATTGTTGTATAAAACTATTAATCTTGACTTGAGTCCTCCTAGTATGTGAAGAGACTAAGCTATCTGAACGCGTTGGCTAGATGCGTACACCGTGGAATCTTGAGTTGGTTCCTCTCCTAGTCTGTGAAGAGACGGAACGAATTACTCGTATCTGCACGCGTTGGCCGCGTGGACCGTGGAATCTCAACTTGTTTGTGAAGCTAATACCACTTCTTGCCGGACACGTCCTCATATTATTAAACGGTAAAATATTGATTGATTTCCCGATAAACGGAGTTCATTACATTACATTACACGCTCTATATTATCGGGAGATATATTTATTTATTTGCAATAAATCAGTTAAACAATGTAGAAATTTTGGGATAGATGTCTAAAAATAATGTAATAGTATTTTTATCTGTATATATAGTTATACCTCACATTCGCTATATATAACTTGTCGAAAAATAATTGGACCATTAAACAATTCCGAACTCATAATAATATTATAATTTCAGTTCTTCAAAATTTGTATATATCGTATCAAAATATAACAATACGAAGTTTTTTTCCAAAAAAATAAAAATCGTTAATCCACGTACTTTTCTAATTTACGAAAGAATTCTTCCAAACCCTTAGCAAGCAACGGTGAAGACTGAAGACTAATGCATTAGAAGAGAGAGGTAACATTATAAATTAGACTCTCAAGCTAGCTAGCTCTACACAGACAGAATTCCTCTACCCAACATCAATTTCAACATCAATCATTCCTATACGATCTTCGCCTATAACAAAAGGTAATATTATGGCATCCTCATACTACCCCAATGTTCCAGGGTTTGGTTTTTACCCAACCGATGAAGAAATCTTAGGTTACTTGAAGCGTAGGGTCCTCGAAGGTTGCTCCAACTCAATGTCTGATTTCTTCCCTGACATCGATCTCTGCAAATTCAAGCCATGGGATCTACCTGGATATATAGAGGGTAATATATTATAAGTTTCTGAAACTTGTTATCAGTCGTCGTTTTGGTTGTTACTGAAACGTGCGTGTTTGGGTTGTATTATATCATTTTAGGTTCAACAACAGGAAACCCTAATCGGTACGAGTGGTACTTCTTCAGTCCTCGAAAAGAGAAACGTAGCGGCTCCAACAGGACAGTTCCGGAAGTTGGCCACTGGAAAGTCACAGGAAGAAAACAAGACGTTGTCAATGGAACCACCGGAAAACAAATCGGAACAAAGTCTATAGTAAGCTTCTACCCATCATCAGGAGAAACTTCTTCAGGACACAAAAATGGATCGTGGGTCATTCACGAGTACCATCTTAGTTCTTCCTACCTCGGCAACAACAACATTAAAGAGGTCTCTCTCTCTCTATCTGTCTGTCTCCCTATATATATATATGTATGTATATATTCTTCAATGGATATGTGCTCTTCTCTTATACTATATTTGTAACATGCATGTATTCCTGCAGATTCCCTTTGTTGCTTGCTGTCTTAAGAAGAAGGGATGCGATGGATCATCAGACGATATCTATAGTTCTCTCTCGGCATTTCAGTCTATGGATTACTAACACTGTTGAAGCCTGACGGCAACAATGATATATTTATATATATACAATAATACAGTGTGATATAATGGTGGAATGATTAATTAGTATTCTCCACAAGTTTAGATTCTTGACCTCAAATAATGTTTGTTTATCGATCATAGTTTCATGTATTGTTCTTGGATACTCATACGTATATCCATTCAGTGAATTTGCGTATGTTTCATAATGGAATGATAAAGTGTATGTTTTCGTTATTCAATCAGACGTAATGTATCTTATGTTTTATTATCATTCAGCTGCTGACAAACTTTTAAAAAAGAAGGATTTTTTAGCGATGAAATTATGCATTTGTTGAGAAAGTATATTATTGCAACCAAATTTATACTTTCAGCGACGAAAACAAATTGCCAGCAAAACATGGAATTCTAGAAGCGAAGTCTCTTCCATAATTACTGGCCATGATGGAAGAACATTTCACGGTGCCACACCGTCAGACTATATGTACATCGATCCTACGAACATACAGACTAAATATAATTCTTTCCGAGTTTTAATCTTATTAAAAAAAAATTCTTTCTGGCCAAAGAAAACTTTATTATAAAGATTTGTTGTTTGTCTTAAGTTGTGCGACGGATACTGAGCTTACGTTGACTTTTTACTCCCATATTTTTCCCGACATCAATCTATACAGATTTAATTCTTGGGATGTACCAAACATCATTGAGGGTATAGTTTTTCTAGGGTTAATTTTATTTTTAGTTTAATACGCATTTTCGGCTTAAAGTTTTCAATGATTTATTATATATGTCACCTTAATTACTAGCTTATATATATCGTCGGACGTCGGATCTGACTTTCCCCGACCTTTCTTGAAAAATATTTTTATTTTTTGTTCGCTCGAAAAATGTCGGGTGTTGGCGAGTGAAGTGTCCGGTCGAGCGGGGTCATCAATCGGACCAGAAAAATGAAAGAGTTTCCACAAATTAATTAAAGGCTAATCGAAATCCTAAAAATTTTCTAGGGTATATGAAGTTAACATCCTAGGGCTTGGAAAGGTCTACGTCGAGAGAATCGAGTTCAGAAGTTTGATTACGTCTTAAAAGCTCGCGAGCCCATAATCCGCCCTTTCGGTACTTTAGTTTTCTTTTGAAATTATTTTTTTTACCGATTTACCCGAATTTGCCCATTTTGATCATGTTTCGCCCAAAAGTTTACATACACTTTTTTTTTAATTAAACAAACCATTAACAAACATTTTTTTTATGAGTTAATTTTAAATAAATAAACAAGAGAGAAAAAAGTTAATCTTGCTCGAAAAAAGAGTGGTTTAACTTTGGAACTATTCTAAACGTGTCAAAACATGCACAAATGATTTTGAAGATATTAAGCTCGTTGGACTAATTTGGCACATTTTGAGAAGTTATAGAATGTACAAAATGATTTAGGGACCAAAATGCAATTTATTAAAATTCGAGCTGAATTGGAAAAATATTTCAAAATTATAGAAATGACCCTAAACTATTCTGGACTTATTTGTAGCACTTGGTAAAGTTCCAAAATAACCCGAAAAATATTCTGGATTTATTTGTAACACTTTGAGAATTCATGGAATGTCCAAAAGTTTAGAAAGCAAAATGAAAATTTTAAAACAATCGAGCTGAATTAAAGAAAATATTTCAAAATTTTCACAAATGACCCAAAAAATTTCTGGTTTGGTTTATAAGACTCGATAAAGTCCCAGAATGACCCGAGAGTCCAAGGACCGAGTTATAACCTGCATCAAAGTTCAGGGATGACCTAAATCATTTTTTGAATTTTTTTATCACATATACATAATCTTTTCTTTTTCATATATATATTTATATATATATTTCTATCTCGATTTTTCGGCTTGGTTCCTCACGTACAGTTTTTTTGACCCCATGTCAAAATCATGTCTTTTGACCTCACGTGAATGTATCTAGATTTTCAACAGTTTCAATGAAAATATGATTGTTATTAGTGGAAGATCTATCTATCTATGATTGAATTCAAATGATCGGTATATGGTTTGTTATCGTCGGACGGTAATGTGATGTGCACATGAGGAGGCAAGAGTTGTGTTTGTAAGTTAGCGTGCATGTTGGATGAGTTTCATTTGCATGAAAGATGCACTAGTTCATCTCGTAAAATGTAATTAATTTAAAGAGTATAAAAGTAAAATGAAAACTCATGTGATTGTATAAAACCAAGGTAACATGAACACATAGATATAGATAGATATAGATATGCATAGTTAAACTAATGAAAATCGGATTAAACTTACTGAAAGTGAGAGAGAGAGAGAGGAAGTTGCCAGGAAAAACGGCGCGTCGTGCATTTACGAAGTTGTGAATGGAAGTTCTCATGCATTTACGAGGGAGACTAATGGAGACTGTAGGCTTCATCAACAAGTTCAACTCTTCCATCCTTGCCGACCAAAGTGTGTATATATATATATCACTACTTAAAATACACTAAACTAATTATTTTTTGTAGGTAAGGGGGTCCGTCCGTCGGCAAAATGTTTTTTGATTTGGTTTATAACACTCCATAAAGTCCCAGAATGACCCGAGTGTCCAAAGACCGAGTTATAACTTTCATCAAAGTTCAGGGATGACCTAAGTCATTTTTTGAATTTTTTTTTATCTCATATACATAATATATATTTATATTATACTCAAGGTGGCGCCTATTTCAAATCACTTTTTTTTTTTTAAAATAATAATTTTGATGTTTTCATGTTTAATTAAAAATAAAATTATGTATCTATTGAAAAAAAATAAAAATATTATAGTACGTACATATTTTAATTGTGATTCAAATGATGCAAAAATATTAAATTTGGACTTACGGATTGACTGTACGCTCTGCCGTAAGTTGAGATATGAAAATTTCACTTAAAAAAATATAACTCACACTCTGTAAGTACAAACTCACTACGGTGAACGTCATTTATGTCGTAATTCAATTATCTACCTAGGGTAATGTTTTTTACTTAGAAATACAGTGATTTTTTAACCTAACATTGTTTGCCTTATAATTTGACCGAAATAATTAAATGCATTAGGTGAGAAATTTAATTATGTACTTACTCAAAAATAATTAAAAAAATACAGTGCGTAAATAATTTAATTACGAATTAATTGAAGCTAACTATGTGTTAATTGTTTTTTACTTTTAGACTGACCGTATAATACGACACGTAAAAAACTCTACTTGTGATACAAAAAAAATTCAAATAGTGATTTAAACATTAAAACCTCTTCCATCCTTGCCGACCATATTATATATATATATATATCACTACTTAAAATACACTAAACTAATTATTTTTCGTAGGTAAAGGGGTCCGTCCGTGGGGCAAAATTGTTCTTTAGCAACGGATTCTTTATTCCGTCGGTAAGTTTATTTTTCTCCCTCAAAATACAATTTCCTCATTAAAATACTCTTTACCGACTAAATTAAACATTCGTCGGCATAAAAGCAAAATATTTTTTTATCACATACATAATATATACTAGACCCCGGCACGCGCTACGTGCATGCACGTTGTCGTCGTTGGTCGTGTGTGAGGTCTTACGAGAACATGATCATCCCGACTCCTAGGATAATACAAGAATAGTACAAGCATTGAGCACTTTATAAAATTAATATTTGTATGAAGTGCTCAATACTTGTACTATTCTTGTATTATCCTAGGAGTCGGATTGATCATGTTCTCGTAAAACCTCACACACGACCAACGACGACAACGTGCACGCGCATAGCGCGTGCCAGGGTCTAGTATAACCTTTAGGGAAATACACTTAAGTGAATTATGCAAAATTTCAGTATAGTTTAGTAGTTACTTAGATATATCTATATATATATATACGCAACACATATATATCTACATATTATGAAGGTACATCGTTGAGCTTATTCCAATTTTACTCTAAACCCTTGATTAAAAATATTATTTGAATTGTAAAACTAAACTTAAATTACCTAATATAATTAGATAAAATTAATTTTGTTTTAAAAAATTTTAAAAAATTACTCGAGCAACTGGAAGCCTCTTTAGTAGTGGTTCTTGCTCCTGGTTGCTCAAGCAATTTTTTAAAACTATTTGTTACTAAGAATATGATCAAACAAATATATGTCGATATTTGATAAAGTTGACATTGCGCATTGTTTATAGTCACTTATAGTCATACTGAGAGTATTTTCACTCACATACCATGTCATAATATCTCATCTCATATCAAGTATCGCTTAATGCCCGACCTCAAACTATTTTCTATGAGTATTCATACTGACTATTACAACGACTATTACAAATGTATCATGATAACATCAACTATTGTTTAATGCTCAATCTCGAACTTTCTATGAGTAATTTTCATTCATATATCATGTCATACTATCTCATCTTATACAAACTAACGTTAATGCCAGACCTCGAACTTTCTATGAGTATTCATACCAACCTCGAACTTTCTATGAGTATTTTCACTCCGACAACATTCGTAGGATTCGGTCATATGCGCTCATACTATTTGAGATTTAAGACGTACACTCATAAGTCAGAACTCGTCAATGAATACATTTAATATACTCTTAAGGTATCTTAACACGTTCACTACCATGTCTATAAAATAACGACTATTATAAATCTACCATGACAACATCAAGAAATTCCCACTAATTTGCACACAAAAATAAAATTATCTATTTGATCAATTTATTTCTTGTTTTTTTACTTTATATATTTTCAGAGTTTATAAAATATGGGTACGTTAAGTTTAATTTCAGATATATTTATCAAATGTTTAATTCTCATATCAACACCTCAAGCACGGTAAATATTTATCATATTTGTTTCTAAGAATATGATCAAAAAATATATATGTCGATATTTGGACAAAATTAAGTATTTTACTTCCGATATCCAACTGACCTTTCTTTGAGTATTTTACTCCCGACATCCGATCAACCTTTCTTTGAGTTATTATACTCCCGACATTCGACCTTCGTTTGAGTATTATAGTCCTGACATCCAACATTTTTTTGAGTATTATAATCCCGACATCCGATTTTACTCCCGACATCCGATCAACCTTTCTTTGAGTATTATACTCCCGACATTCGACCTTCGTTTAAGTATTATAGTCCTGACATCCAACATTTTTTTGGGTATTATAATCCCGACATCCGACCTTTCTTTGAGTATTATAGTCCCGACATCCGACTTTTCATTGAGTATTATACTCCCGACATCCAACTTTTTTCGACATCCGACCTTTCTTTGAGTATGTTCTTTGATTATTATAATGTTGACATCCCCTGGATTTGAACCTGGGCGCTGTCACTATTTATAATTTAAGACGCACGCCTGAACCAACTGTCTCATAAGTCCGAACATGTGAGTGATGACATTTAATATACTCTTAAGATCTCTTAACAAACTCATTACCATGTCTATGAAACAACGATTATCAAAAATATACCGTGACAACATCAAAAAATTACCAGAAAAATTATATTTTATTAATTTTTTCCTTATTTTGATATTTTCAGAGTTATTTTATTTTAATATTTTTCAGAGTTCATAAAGTATGGTTGAGAGTTAGGTAAATTCATATTTTAATTTTAGATATATTTAAGGGTTAATTACTTGAAATGTTACACATGTTTGACCAATGTGATTAATTGGTTAAACATGTTTTTTCGTGTGACTAAATGGTTACACATGTTTCAGCATGTGACTGATTGGTTACTCCGTCACTCAACCGTTAAAGTTTTCAGTCAGTTTCACATGTGCCAATCACGTGACCCTTCTGAAATGACGAAGCAACCCTCACTTATATTCTTATTTGTTCTTCATATTTGAGTTGTTCTTCATCTTCATATTTCAACTCTTCCATCCTTGCCGACCAAAGTATATATATATATATCTACTTAAAATACACTAAACTAATTATTTTTCGTAGGTAAGGGGTCCGTCCGTCGGGCAAAATTGTTCTTTAGCAACGGATTCTTTATTCCGTCGGTAATTTTATTATTTTCCCCTCAAAATACAATTTCCTCGGTAAAATACTCTTTACCGACTAAATTAAATTTTCGTCGGCAAAAACCATTTGAAGTAAAAAATAAAAGGAAAATTTTATTAGCAGACTATCGCTTAATTTAATCAGATCACTTTTGTCAAAATACTAAAATGCCCTAACAACTTTTTATATATTTTCTCTTACTAATTTTAAGAAAACTAATTATCAAATCGACCACATATTTTTGTAGTTACAAAATGACAGTCTAAATGGTAAAAAATTCGTACTTTTGTCAAGTTTTGAATTCTAAATTTCTTACTTAGTAACTAAAAACTTTACCACTACACTACTAATTCCAATTGTTTTTTTTTTGTATACTTCTTATATAGTTATTGAAGCAACCCTCATATTATTGTATTAAAAATCTCATGTTTATTTATTGAAACTCTCAAGTAATTAACATTTATTCAACTAATTAACATTTATTCAACGTTGTTTGTTTACTTATAGTTTTAATTTAATTATGTATCTATTGTATTGAGTTTTTGAATTGTTGAAAAATAAGTAACTATTCTAAATTTAATATTTATAGGCTACAGATAGACTTAATTTGAAAAAATATTTTTTTAAACCATTACTAAAAAAGAATAAAGTCTATAGTATGTAAATAATTAAATTAACACTCTAACGACACATATGATGTTGAGTTTCTATTTTCCCATCAACCATAATTTTGTCAAGATTAATAAAATTGTAAAAAAATTAACAATACTATTATGACCAGATTTTATGATCTATGTGAAAATTTAAAGTTAACATCATAGGTACTTTTAGAGTTTTAATTTCATTATCTAAATACTATAGTCTTTAATTTTTTTTAGAGATGGTTGATTTTTTTTGCTTTTCAAAACGAGTATTTCGATAACCTATAAATATATATATATATTAGTGGCTCTTTATTGGTCCTTGGACTAAATTAATATAAAATTTAATCGGTTCGTACTAAAAATAACATAAACTGATCTAATATGAAACAATTATTAGCAATTAAGTTAACTTTAACCATTATGATATTTTTTTTGGGTAAATACTTTAACCATTATGATATGGTGGAGAGGTTCAATACTTCATTTATTGGTAGTGCGTATCAATGATTGGGTCGAAAGACCACCACTACCGTTTGTATATTTAGTAGCAAATGATATGATGTACGAACATAGTCACTTCGTTTTATTTTCTAAAGTAAATCGACTAATTTATAAAAAAAAAATACTTAATTTATTAATTAGAGATATCTGGTTCATGACTTGGGAATGACAAGATATTCACTATTAATATTTTAAATCTTACGTACAGACGTATTTTTTTTTTTTTGGCCGGAACAGACGTGTACTGACTTAGTTAGAATTATTAAGCATACCAAACGTGTTCTCACCTAATAAAAGCCTCTTTATGACACGAAAATAAAAGGTAAGTTGATTCTGAATAGGCATGTTTCTCGAGCCTAAGTAAGAAGACAGCATCCGATCTTTTTTTGTGACATCTTCCTTTATTAATCAAAAACTGGTTACCAACCTATAGGCTATACGTATAGCAAAATTATATTAAAATAATTATTAATTAACACCTTGCGTAGATTTTTTTTATATAAATTCATAAGCATTTTGTTTACTATTTTGGTACAATAATGTACGTACATTTGTAAGACCATACATTATTAGAAGGTAATTCACATCGAAAAAAAAATGTATTGAGTATTGTGAAGAAAAGAAATGACTCTAATAACAATACTATATAAAACAAATGAGCCTCACATGGTATTTATTGTTACAGTTCAACTTCTTAGAGAAGGTTTTCCATTTATATACACAAACACGTAGAATTAGTTATGTTTTGATAAGTACAGATATGAGTTTTTTTGCAATTTATTTAAAATAAGTCACCGACTGGAAACTCGGAAATTGATTATTAATTAGAAAAGAATTGCAATCCAACTTCTTATAGAAGGTGAGGAAACTTGCAGAAAATACTAAATGTAAACCCTTTGACTTGTTCATTTCCCATTACATTATATATATCATATATGAAGTATTTACACTCTTCATTCAAATATATCACAAACTATGCAACTTCCCAATGTGCCAGGTCTAGGGTTCTACCCTACCAATGAGCAACTTCTCCTTACCTACTTGAGGAAAAGGATTCTTGAACATTCATCTTCTTCAAACTCCAGTAATGCTCATATCATCCCCGACATTGATCTCTACCGATGGAAGCCTTGGGATCTACCATCCGAAATAGAGAGTATATACATACACAACCAGAGTATATACATATTTGCTTCCTCTTAGCATACATCTGATATTGTCCATATATAATGATGAATGATGCAGGGTTGTCCCCATTAGGTTCTTCTAGCAGAGATGAATGGTACTTCTTTTGTGCAAACCCGAGCAAGACGAGGACCGTTGCAAATGTTGGTAAGTGGAAAGTGATTGGAAAGGCAAAGACCATGAGAAGTGAAATAACCGAACAAGATATAGGAACCAGAAAGACTCTAGTGTTCTATCGAGGAGGTTTAAAGACCAACTGGGTCATACATGAATGTCACTTAAATCCTTCGTGTCTCGGACAACAACAGGTATGCACTGCACTAAACTAAATAACTGTTGCAGGTGAAAGAAAACGTATGCATTTGTCTGTCAACTATAGCTATATATGATTTCTCTTCTTATTAATAGACTTTGCAGATGTCATTTGTTGTTTGCTGTCTCTATAAAAACGAAACCGAAACGGATGACTATGATGAATCGGCTTGTCAAGACAGTGAATCTAGCAGTAGCCACGGTGCAACTTAATGTCAACAAAACCAAAACATGCACAAAATTCGAATATCTTCTAATATAGCTAGCTAGGAAGATTTCGATTATGTTGGAACATGATTTAGTAGCGTTATAATAACATGTTTGTTTAAATTCTCAATGTTTGTACTATGTTTGTTGAAAGCCTTCGACGAAAATAAATACAGAAACAAAGAATAGATGCCTTAGTGGTTTGAATTTATGATATTATTGATTATTAGTTCACATATATATAGCCGACTTATTGGGGTGAACAAATTCCGTTAGTGTTGAGATTGAATTTAAAACTATTAACACCATTTAATAGAATAGTCTTTTTACTTCGGTTTTTATTTAGACCAAAATGTAAGGTTAAAAATATTATGTATATTTTGGGATATTCTTTTATCCAAAAGAATTATTTTCCTTTATCTATCATTAATTTAATTTTTTTTCTATAACTTTGTAAAATATATAATATATCAAATAAAAACTTGTTCAATCATCCTGATTTCGTTTTAAATCGAAATGGATCGATTGATCTTTTTTTTTTTTAAATAACTATTAAAATTGAAATAATTATATCACCCAGTCAATTAAAATTGATTGTCATCATATACAATTAGATAAATTACTATAATGGTTTATTGTAAACCGAAACAATTTTGTTCAATTTATACTTTGATTTTTTTTCTTCCCGAGATTTCTTTAATGGTGTAATTGCTAATTTAATAGAATGTAACTATCTTTTCAAAAGTATCACTTATGTAATGATAAAATATTAAAAATACTTAATAATTAGTTCAGTCACCATAGTATATAACAGTCTAATATTGAGATTCGATTTTGATTTTCGATGTGTATTTTTTGGATTTTCAGTTTGAACCGAAAAATCGATCCGAAAATCCGTAATACGAATGGGTAGTTTATTTGTTCTTATATAGTCTTTTAGTCGATTTCTTGCGTGGAGAATATATATCCAATCCGAAAATATAGGTACCCAACCGAAATAGTAAAAAAACGGTAAAAATACTATATTTACGAACGAACATTTATCGGTAACAATTTGAATTGAAGTATTAAATGAGGTCATGCTGGGAATGAACGTACTTATTTAAAGTAGTACCAAAATAGTGTATATAAACTAATAAATTTCCTAAATATTAATCAACCTATAAAGAAGAGTTTGGGGAAGAGAAGGGACGACAACTACACCGTTGGAATCGGAGGCACCGCGTTGGCCGCGTGGGAGACTGTAATTTCCTAGCTACTTCTTTGCAAAGTTAATATACCTCCTCGACCATTCCATAGATTTCTCCTCAGCATGTACCAAAAATGATATAAGTTTGTTTTCCTATAGATGATTAATTATGTGACTGACACGTATATATCTCAAGTGTCTTGCAAGGGAGAGATATCAATCTAATATGGAAGTTTAAGGAAATTACATTGGAGTTGACGGGGAAATTACAATGCCGTGTGTTCTTTTCCTCTTTCATCTGGATCTACCCTATAAATACCGAAAAATACATTACAAATTATATGTCCTTAAACAAGCTTTACATAATCACCTGAATTCGGCCTTCATCCCCGGCGATCAACAATTATTCAGTTCAATGGCATGTCATAATGTACCAGGACTTGGCTTTTACCCAACCGACGACCAAGTTCTAGGTTACTTGAAACAAAGGGTTCTTGATTTAGATGTCCGAAATTGCCCTAACTCAATGTCTGATTTCTTCCCCGACATCGATCTCTACCTATTCAGACCTTGGGATTTACCACCTTTAATCGAGAGTAAGTTATTTTTCCTTAATTAGTTTCATAACAATATCTTTTGTATCATTTAACATTACGTAGTAATGGCATGCATTTCGTCCCATGCATGCACATATATAAACATACTGTAGGTTCATTAATGGGAAACCCTAGTCAGTACAAGTGGTACTTCTTCTGCCCACGCAACGGTCCAAACAGGAAGGTCCCGGAAGCTGGTAACTGGAAAATGACCGGAAAGAAACAAGACATTGTCAGTGCAGACACTGGGGAAGTGATGGGAACAAAGTCGATACTCGTCTTCCAGCCGTTCATATCCTCCAGCGACGAAAATGGGTCGTGGGTCGTCCATGAATACAATCTTAAACCTTCCTACCTCGGCTACAACATCAGTCAGGTATAGAGTTGTTTGTATATGATAGATATCTTTTATCAACTCCATCGATGCTTTCTTTTTCACTATCTAGATAATTCTAATCCTTTGAATTGTATATATGCAGATGCCTTTTGTTGCTTGTTGTCTGAAGAGGAAGTAGTCGGATGGTGGGAATAGTCGTGACTCCGTCCATGCAACAATAACGCTTCGTGGAAATATAGATTAATCGTTTTCACCAATAATCGCTTAATGGTGTTATAGTTGCTTAAGTTACTTTAGCCTCGAACTCTTTTGTAACTAGTATCATATAGCATCAAATAGTTTGTATGTTTAATGGAAAGCTATCTTCTTTGGGTTCTCAAAATATATATAGCTTATGGTTTGTTGTTATCCAATAATATGTAGTAACAGACTCATGATCAGTATGAACGATTTGTAACTAAACACTGCATTATCCTTCTTCATGGATATGTCCAAGTCAGTTATCTTATTCAGATAACTCAAACAAGTGGATGAGGAACAATCTCCACGCTCTGCAGCAGAAGCTGATCTTCCTCCCACAAGTTCAAATTAACCAATATATAGCAATTTATTTGAGCATCATGTGACCAGAGATCTGGCTAGCCTAGCTAGGTCATTCGATTACGCTGTAATATTCTTCAACTTTACTAAGATCATGCGTTTTGGCAATTTGGGTTTGGAGAAGTTCTGCGCATGAAGAAGGAGGATTCGGAAGAGAAGACGGGATGGCTTCGGTGAGAAAGGTGGGGTATGGAATCTGGATTGGTTGGTGAGAGAGAGAGAGGCCGTTGTTTTAGTCTAGGGGTAAAACGGGTAGTTCACTTATTGCTGTTTTTTTTTTTGGCCATGTCTTATTTCTGGTTTCACCTCAGCAATATTTGAGGAGATCCAGTTACGTATATTACTCCTGCTGGTTAAAAATATCGTATCTTTACTTGCTCAATTTTGGATGTTTCTAAGTTATTAATGACATATTGATCATTCTGGTTATATTTTATATTCAGCTATATGTATTAAGAATAATAATGACTATGCATGGCTGAAGGACATTTTATGGGTGCGCTACACTCAAGTCCAGTCTACCTAGAAGACTACATCAGCTCCAACAAATACTTTCCAATATGCAGTAGATTTGGTAGATCACAAACTTAGATCGACCCTCAAAATAAGATTTTCCAATTTATAGTTTTTATGTTAAAAATATACTGAAAGACTTGGTGTCCATTTTATTTCTAACGGTAGTATTAAATTACTCATACTTGAATCTTGTAAACCGCACTCAAAAGTTAAATACTGATTAAAAAGAGTTTGAGGTACGTCAATATAAAAATGAAATCCATAATAAGTTGTACGTATTGGAGGTGAAGAGAGTTCAATATAAAACAAAGAACACAAACATCAATTTAACACTACTTCTACACTTTTAGAAGACGACAAGAAGTCATACCTTGTTACCCAAGGTATATATCAATTTAATGGTAATTTACTCGTCTCAATTAAATCTCAAGGAAATTACGAAGTTGTGTTCATTTCCCTACATCTTCTTTCAAGCACTAGTGTAAATAATGAAAAAGTATGAAAAATATGTAATATGTATGTCCAATGCGTTAAGTGCATATATATTGTTTGTTTCATATGAAACATGTTTGCTCTTATTGATTTTAGATGAAGTTCGTCATGTGCCATCTAAATTTTCTGTTAAGTGCCCCTTTCATCTTCTTCATTGTTTTTTTTTGGCCAATCTTCTTCATTGTTTGTTAAGAGTAGTAAAACAATTTTCTTCATTAATCCATTTCTTTCCCGTTCCAATTCTTCATTCATTCCTTCTTCTCCTCAACCATCACTCCATGACACCATATTACTCCACCCATGAAGACTACCATCCCTTAATTTGTTATGGTGGACTAACCATTCATGCTAAACTAGCTGCAACATGGAAGAATTTCATACGAATGTTCTATGGGTGTCCAAATTTTAAGATAATTTTTTTAATGTTGACTGTGGTTCTTCGACGAGGCGTCGCCATGGACATATCTCTGTGGGACATGACTCATACTAACCTTGTTTTCATAGGCTATGGTCATCGCAGGCGCGCCCCTTCGTCTAGCTAGTGGCGACGCTACTGTCTCCTTCGGGTCGATCAGTTTTCTGTCGGGTTGCCCGAGAGATGAGAGTTAATACCCAACAATTGTTAACTCTAATTCTTAATGATATCACTTTAAACAACAATTGTTGCATAAAACTAATAATCTTGAGTTGGTTTCTCCTAGTGTGTAAAGAGGTGGACGGAGTTACTCGTATCTGAACGCGTTGGCCGCGTTGACCTTGAAATCTCAACTTATTTGTGAAGCTAATAGCCGGTAAAATTGATTTCCCTCTAAACGGAGTTCATTACATTACATTACATGCTCTATATTATCGGGAAATTTATTTATTTATTTGCATATTATAAATCAGTTAAACAATGTAGAAATTTTAGGATAAATGTCTCAAAAATAATGTAACTTCCATATAGTATATCTATCTGTGTATACAGTTATACCTCACATTCGCTATAATTTGTCGATCGAACACGTACTTGAACCATTAAACAGTTCCTAATTCATAATAATATTATTATAATTTCAGTTTTTCAAAATTTGTATATATCGTATTCCAATAAAACAATACGATTTTTTTTACAAAAAAAAAATAAATCGTTAGTCCACGTACTTTTCTTTACGAAAGAAATCTTCCAAACCCTTAACAAGCAAGGGTGAAGACTAATGCATTAAAAGAGAGAGGTGAGTGTGACACATTATAAATAGACTCCTGAAACTTTAATATTTAATATTTATTTTGCACCATTTGAATCATAATTAAAATATCTACGCACTGTAATTTTTTTTAATTATTTTTGAGTAAATACATAATTAAATTTCTCACCTAATGTATTTAATTATTTCGGTCAAATTATAAGATAAGCGATGTTAGGTTAAAAAATCATTGTATTTCTAATAAAAAAAACATTATCCTAGGTAGATAATTGAATTACGACATAAATGACGTTCACAGTGGTGAGTTTGGACTTACAGAGTGTGAGTTATATATTTTTAAGTGAAATTTTCATATCTCAACTTACGGCAGAGCGTATAGTCAATCCGTAAGTCCAAATTTAATATTTTTTTTGCATCATTTGAATCACAATTAAAATTTCTACGTACTATAATGTTTTTCAATAGATACATAATTTTATTTTTAATTAAATATCGAAACATCAAAATTATAAAAAAAAAAAGTGATTTGGAATAGGCGCTACCTTGAGTAGCGCCTATTTCAAAGGCGTTACCCTAGGTAGCGCCTATTGAACAAACGCGCTATCCACGGTAGCGCGTATACCCAGATTTTGAATTATTTTTTCTCGATACTTACTTTTCTCAAAACAAATTACAATACCTACTTTTTAAAAAAACTCAAGCTTCTCCCCCTTTTATAGAAGATTTCATCTTATTTTATTATTTATTTTATAAATAATAACACCTTGTTTAAAGAGAAACATGACTATGTGACCATGTTCTTCTATCGGTTGAATATATATATATATATATAATAGAGAGAGATATAATCTTTTTTTTTTTCATATATTTATATATATATTTCTATCTCGATTTTTCGGTTTTGTTCTTCACGTACAGTTTTTTGACCCCATGTCAAAATCATGTCTTTTGACCTCACGTGAATGTATCTAGATTTTCAACAGTTTCAATGAAAATATGATTGTTATTAGTGGAAGATCTATCTATCTATGATTGAATTCAAGTGATCGGTATATGGTTTGTTATCGTCGGACGGTAATGTGATGTGCACATGAGGAGGCAAGAGTCGTGTTTGTAAGTTAGCGTGCAAGTTGGATGAGTTTCATTTGCATGAAAGATGCACTAGTTCATTTCGTAAAATGTAATTAATTTAAAGAGTATAAAAGTAAAATGAAAACTCATGTCATTGTATAAAACCAAGGTAACATGAACACATATATATAGATATATATATATATATATATGCATAGTTAAACTAATGAAAATCGGATTAAACTTACTGAAAGGGAGAGAGAGAGAGGAAGTTGCCAGGAAAAACGGCGCGTCCTGCATTTACGAAGTTGTGAATGGAAGTTCTCATGCATGACTAATGGAGACTGTAAGCTTCATCAACAAGTTCAACTCTTCCATCTTTGCCGACCAAAGTGTGTATATATATACATCACTACTTAAAATACACTAAACTAATTATTTTTCGTAGGTAAGGGGGTCCGTCCGTCGGGAAAAATTGTTCTTTAGCAACGAATTCTTTATTCCGTCGGTAATTTCATTTTATTCCCTCAAAATACAAATTCCTCTGTAAAATACTCTTTACCGACTAAATTAAACTTTGGTTGGCAAAAACCATTTCAAGTAAAAAATAAAAGAAATTTTTTATTAGCAGACTATCGATTACTTTATACAGATAACTTTTGTTAAAAGACTAAAATGCCATAATAACTGTTTATATATTTGCTCTTACTAATTTTAAGAAAACTAATTATCAAATCGACCACATATTTTCGTAGTTACAAAACGACAGTCTAAATGGTAAAAAATTCGTACTTCTGACAAGTTTTGAATTCTAAATTTCTTACTTACTAACTAAAAACTATACCACTACACTACTAATTCCAATTTTTTTTTGTATACTTCTTATATAGTTATTGAAGCAACTCTCAAATTATTGTATTAAAAATCTCATGTTTATTTATTGAAGCTCTTTAGTGATTAACATTTATTCAACGTTGTTTGTTTACTTATAATTTTAATTTAATTATGTATTTATTGTATTGAGTTTTTGAAATTGTTGAAAAATAAGTAATTATTCTAAATTTAATATTTATAAGCTACCGATAGGCTTAATTTGAAAATATTTTTTTTTTAAACCATTACTAAAAAAGATTAAAGTCTATAGTATGTAAATAATTAAATTAACACTCTAACGACACTTATGATGTTGAGTTTCTCTTTTCCCATCAATCATAATTTTTTGTCAAGATTAATAAAATTGTAAAAAAAATTAACAATACTATTATGACCAAATTTTATGATCTATGTGAAAATTGAAAGTTAACACCATATGTATTTTTAGAGTTTTAATTTAATTATCTATATACTATAGTCTTTATTTTTTTTTAGAAATGGTTGATTTTTTTTTCTTTTCAAAATGAGTATTTCGATAACCTATAAATATCTATATATTAGTGGCTCTTTATTGGTCCTTGGACTAAATCAATATAAAATTTAATCGATTCGCACTAAAAATAACATAAACTGATCTAATAGGAAACAGTTTATTAGCAATTAAGTTAACTTTAACCATTATGATACGGTGGAGAGGTTCAATACTTCATTTTTTATTGAGAGTACGTCAATGATTGGGTCGAAAGAGCACCACTACCGTTTGTATGTTTAGTAGCAAATGATATGATGTACGAACATACGTAATTTAGGTCACGAAGTTTTATTTTCTAAAGTAAAGCGACTAATTTGATAAAAAAAATACTTCATTTATTAATTAGAGATATCTGGTAATGGTTCATGACTTGTGAATGACAAGATATTTTTTTTTTTTTGGCCAAAATGACAAGATATTCACTATTAATATTTTAAATCTTACAGACGTACTTTTTTTTTGTTTTTTTGGCCGGAACAGACGTACTGACTTAGTTAGAATTATTAAGCATACCAAACGTGTTCTCACCTAATAAAAGCCTCTTTATGACACGAAAAAAAAAAAGGTAAGTTGATTCTGAATAGGCATGTTTCTCGAGCCTAAGAAAGAAGACAGCATCCGATCTTTTTTTGTGACATCTTCCTTTATTAATCAAAAACTGGTTACCAACCTATAGGCTATACGTATAGCAAAATTATATTAAAATAATTATTAATTAACACCTTGCGTAGATTTTTTTTTATATAAATTCATAAGCATTTTGTTTACTATTTTGGTACAATAATGTACGTACATTTGTGAGACCATACATTATTAGAAGGTAATTCACATCGAAAAAAAAATGTATTGAGTATTGTGAAGAAAACAAATGACTCTAATAACAATACTATATAAAACAAATGAGCCTCACATGGTATTTATTGTTACAGTTCAACTTCTTAGAGAAGGTTTTCCATTTATATACACAAACACGTAGAATTAGTTATGTTTTGATAAGTACAGATATGAGTTTTTTGCAATTTATTTAAAATAAGTCACCGACTGGAAACTCGGAAATTGATTATTAATTAGAAAAGAATTGCAATCCAACTTCTTATAGAAGGTGAGGAAACTTGCAGAAAATACTAAATGTAAACCCTTTGACTTGTTCATTTCCCATTACATTATATATATCATATATGAAGTATTTACACTCTTCATTCAAATATATCACAAACTATGCAACTTCCCAATGTGCCAGGTCTAGGGTTCTACCCTACCAATGAGCAACTTCTCCTTACCTACTTGAGGAAAAGGATTCTTGAACATCCATCTTCTTCAAACTCCAGTAATGCTCATATCATCCCCGACATTGATCTCTACCGATGGAAGCCTTGGGATCTACCATCCGAAATAGAGAGTATATACATACACAACCAGAGTATATACATATTTGCTTCCTCTTAGCATACATCTGATATTGTCCATATATAATGATGAATGATGAAGGGTTGTCCCCATTAGGTTCTTCTAGCAGAGATGAATGGTACTTCTTTTGTGCAAACCCGAGCAAGACGAGGACCGTTGCAAATGTTGGTAAGTGGAAAGTGATTGGAAAGGCAAAGACCATGAGAAGTGAAATAACCGAACAAGATATAGGAACCAGAAAGACTCTAGTGTTCTATCGAGGAGGTTTAAAGACCAACTGGGTCATACATGAATGTCACTTAAATCCTTCGTGTCTCGGACAACAACAGGTATGCACTGCACTAAACTATATAACTGTTGTGGGTGAAAGAAAACGTATGCATTTGTCTGTCAACTATAGCTATATATGATTTCTCTTCTTATTAATAGACTTTGCAGATGCCATTTGTTGTTTGCTGTCTCTATAAAAACGAAAACGAAACGGATGACTATGATGAATCGGCTTGTCAAGACAGTGAATCTAGCAGTAGCCACGGTGCATCTTAATGTCAACAAAACCAAACCATGCACAAGATTAAGTAGCGTTATAATAACATGTTTGTTTAAATTCTCAATGTTTGCACTATGTTTGTTGAAAGCCTTCGTCGAAAATAAATACAGAAACAAAGAAGGTTGGTTTTAGAGACTCGTATACATGATTCAGACTGTAGGAAAAGCTTAGGAGGGGATTCACGTTTTTCTTGCGTGTGACGATGATTTTGATTGTTTCTCACGGAATAAGTGGATGATACTTCAAAGTCATGCAACTATCATCATTAATTAAGAAAATAGAGGCTCAAGTTAAAGTACAAATAATTGAATTTTAGGCGAAGACTATTAGATAATAAAATCATAACGGAACATTCACCTAAATCTTACCGTTGATATAAGACATGAAAGAGCATATATATATAACGGCTGAAAATTGTTTCATTAACGGCTCAATGAAAAATGAGCCGTCATAAGAAGAGTCGTCTGATATATGACGGCTCGTTTTTCATTGAGGCGTCAGAAGACGGCTCATTATTATTGGGCCGTCACAAGGACGACTCATTCATATTGAGCCGTCGGATAGACAGCTCAATTTGAACGAGCCGTCTAAATTAATAAAATTAATAGAGACGGCTCATTTAGTATGAGCCGTCCAAATTAGATTATATTTTAATTTATAGTTGACGGCTCAACTATTTTCAGCCGAAATCATTCGAAATTTTTAAAAATAAAAAATTTGAATAAATTAATATATCCCTAATCATAAATTTAAAACCTGAATAATTTTACAAACCAAAATCTGTAAATATAAACCAAACATAATCAGTATTACAATCTAATATTCAATTCCTAAAGCATTAAAGAAACAATTTCGAACATCATTCTTCAATAATCTATTGGATCATCATCTTCACTTCTACGCTCGGCATACTGATCACTTGGTTGAGTTGTCTGACCATCCTATAAAAGCATCCCAACAAAGTACTATATATAAGATGCATCACATTTAGACATCAAACAAGCGTGCGTGGTTAACATCATCATATCATATTAACAAGTGAACTAAAATAGCATGCGTGTATTGATATAATTGATAAATATAACATATGTACTTACTTTATTTGCAATTGGTAAGAGTGTGGAACCACAACCAAGATTGTTAGTTGGTGTGAAATCGCTAGAACCAGCTGTTATGAAGTGTTGAAATGAATTAAATCCATTCATATTGCTCAGAAGGTTAGCGATCTGACCTTGATGAATGGTTTGCATGACCTGTAATTGTTGTTGAAACTGTTTGTACATATCCCCCATCTATGCCTTCATACTATCCATTTGATCTGCTTGTTCCTTCAATTTATCATCAGTTTCTTTCTTGTCCCCCTTTCTTTCAATCTGTAGACGTGCTCGTACACGTCTTTCTATCTCGTCTTCAGATTTGCTAGCTTTCTGTGACCTATGTACCATAGTTGGTGTTACACCAAGCCCATATCCTTTGATTCCCCCGGGTTTTTCTCCAATTACAACCTCATGATATACACTTTCTTTCCTTATAAGTGGATCCTCATCTGGGTTATGAGAAGTGCGATCTGCTAATAAGGACTTTCCTTGTTCCTACAACAGACAATTAAGAATGATGTTTAATACATCTTCTACAAAAAAAACGTGTATACAAAAGTTAACTTTGAAGAAATTTAAGTATTACCACTATCAAGGCTGTCACTTCATCAACAAATGCACCGTTATTCTTACGAATATGGGCATACTCATAAAATTCCAAACTCCCCACAGTTTTTTTACGCTCTTGTTCCTATTAAATTAACACGGTAAAGTAGAATGCAAAGCAGTACTAGAAATTATGTTAAACAAGATAAATATGTATTTAAAAACATTCATACCAATCTATATTTTGCACAAGCAAAACTCTCTGACCCGGTTGTGTGAAGAGATGATTGTTGTGACCGAGCATGTTTCCCATGTTTTGATGATTCGTACTCATAAACAATATAAAAATTAAATAAAAGGAAGTAAGAATCAATAACATTAATTATAATAAAAAGAAGCATTCGAACCTGCCCTGCTTCAGAAAACCAATGATCTACTAAGATATCCCATTGCCATTTCTCCACTCCATCAACTTCTTTTGCTTTGATTTCTTCTTGGGTAACACCCGACTTAAAGTAAACTTCTTTTAGTGAATTTTTGTGATCCTTCCACTTCTTGGCAATGGATTTCAGTACAAATCTTTCAAATGATCTTCCAGTATCATCAGGACAAATGAATTTTGACTACAAACATATTTGTACAAAAATGTATAGTAAGTTAATCATTTAAATAATCATTTCATTTTAAAAAATAAAGATAACGTATAACTTACTTTTGTCAGGGCTAGTAAATTTTGTATGAAGTTATCATGCATTTTTTTCCATCCTTTGACATTCACAGGACATATATGGGATCTTCGAGCCGCTGTACCAAGCCAGTTTCCTAGAACTTTTGCTGATTTTCCATATGGTTGACCAAATTCATTGCACTGAATAACAATTCTTCCGTCTTTTAATTTCCAGACATCTGATGCACGAAGATGACTTTTTTTCCAATATCGATTACCAGAAGTATCTGCTAGACGAAATTAAAAAATTATAAAACACAAACATATTGATCTCATTATATAACAGGAAAGTAAAGTACATCACCTAAAATTTCCACATGAGTAATTAATGATACTGACTCGTTCTGTGCTGTGACAACTCTCTACCAAATGGTGAGTTAGATGTTGTTGGTGTGGGACAACTAGCAGAATGCTCTCTGCCATCGCCCTCATTGTAACTACCGGAACCTGAATATGTGAATGACATGTCGCTTTACCTGAAATACAATGTATCATTATACATAAATTGACAATATAATTTAATAACGTGTTAATGCCAAAAAGTACTATATATATTGAACATACTGTATTAGGTACAAAATTAGGTGTACAACTCATTCCTCAATACCTTCTCGAATCCAACGATGACTATTGTTAAGCTCGTCAACATCTAAACACTACAAGAATCTGTATCAACAGCCACGAAATTAATTTGTCGACACAAGGAGTGGGTTGGTAAAACAGTGTATAAGTGACGACATTTTAATACGTGCCAGTAGACACATTTTAGTGTCAACACATTTGTCGTAGCACAAACAATCCTTTAGTATTGACGTTTGCCGTCGCAATATGTCTGTGCCGATCAAAATCATGTGTCAAAAACTCAACCGAGGGTAATAGTGATATTTAGTAACGGAATATGTTGTTATTGCAAAAAAGTATGTTTACTTTCAAAATTAATTGATGTAATAAATGGGTAAACAGTATCGGCATAACTTCATTGGTAATGTATGCATTGCCGTTGCTAAACTCTATACCCGCAATTATAACAGAACATACCGTTTTTTCCAGTACAGTTCAAAACTCCCCCGTGCAGACCAGAGCCTTCGTCAGTCCATCAACGATCGTTGCCAAGAACGGATTCCCTTTCAGATCGACTCCCAGGACGCACGTAGGTTACGCGCAGACATTCCAGGAAGCAACCCAGCTGGTGCCGATCAATCGTGAAGTCGTTTGCTGCAGTATCCCGCGACAAGCATTTCTCCTCAGGTAGGCTGGTATGAGTAGTCGAATGTGGCTTCTTGTAATTGCGAATTGAATTGTCATGAGCTTAATTGTGTGTTATATATAACCAACAGTCATGAGCTTAATTGTGCGAATTGAATTGTCACGAGTTGTACTGTTTAGCCCCAAAAAACGTACTGCTGCAGACATTTTGCAACTGTGCTGATAAAATTGGACAAGTCAATCGAAGGAGTTCTACTCTTGCGTATAAATTAACTAGCAATTAAGCTAGCTGCAGCTCATACGGTTCCAACGGACAGCTCTCTGGTTCCGTTTGGTTCGATCCACACATAAACGAAAATGCATATTTGAAATTTTACAAACGGTCTGGATAACTGTCAACAACTGATGATGCTACTTCATGTACTGCATGTTTCTACACTGTTGTGCTGTCTTTTTAATCCCAAAGATTTGGGTTGATATTTCTTTGCAGAAATAGAAGTGCGATGGATAAGAGTTGGATGACCAAACCTCGGCAAAGTGGGGAATATAAGGAAGGGGTCACTTCGTTTCTCGACTTTGCCTACTCTCATTCCAGTTGGGATGGTAAGATTTACTGTCCTTGCAATAACTGTGTTGGTGCTTTCTTAATGGGGAGAACTACTGTTAAGCTCCATCTTGAAAAATGGGGAATATTGCCAACTTATACTACATGGGTGGATCATGGGGAGGAATTCGAAGATGTGATCCGTAATGGTAGGAATTCATCATCTCGTGGGGAAATGGAGGATATGGTGCATGATGGGTTCGGTGGTATGAGGGTGGACGAAGGTGAGGAACCAAACGCCGATGCTAGGACATTTTATAAGCTATTAGAAGATTGTGAAAAGAGCTTATATCCCAGTTGTGTCTCCTACACGAAGATGTCCTTTTTAGTTGAATTGTTACATCTCAAGGCACTATACAAGGTTTCAAACAAGTTCGCTGATGAGCTACTTCGCATGTTAAGTAAAGTATTGCCACCAGGGAACACAGTCCCTAAGTCCTACTACGAAGCCAAGAAATTTATAGGAGGGTTAGGGCTGGACTACAAAAAGATGCATGCTTGTGTAAATGACTGTATAATATTTAGAAAAGAGTACGCCAATTTGGATGTGTGTCCAACGTGTGGGGAGTCAAGATGGATTAAACCTCGACATATAACTGGAGGACTGGATATACCAGAGCAATCGAAGCGACAAAGAGGGAAGCTACCAGTCAAAGTACTTCGATATTTTCCACTAACTTCAAGGTTGCAAAGATTATTCATGTCCCCCAAAACTGCTTCCTCTATGACCTGACACCATACACGCCGATTAAAGGATGGTATTCAACGTCATCCTGCTGATACAGACGCTTGGAAGAAACTTGACAGTGTACTACCTGCATTTGGGGAAGACCCACGGAATGTGAGGCTTGGCCTAGCTACGGATGGGTTTGATCCGTACAGTGATAAAAGTCACCCATACAGCATGTGGCCAGTTGTTCTTATTCCATACAATGTGCCTCCCGAGGTGTGTTTGAAAGATACAAACTACGTGCTATCAATGTTGATTCCCGGACCAAAGGCTCCAGTAAATGACATAGACGTGTATCTGCAACCGTTGATCGAAGAGCTGAATGAGTTATGGTCGAATGGTGTGCTCACATATGATGCAGACAAGAAAGAAAACTTCCAGATGCGCGTAGCTGTACTTTGGACCATTAATGATCTTCCTGCCTTGCGAACTTGTCCGGTTGGGCTACTTACGGTAATTTGGCATGTCCTATCTGTCAAATGGACACCCATTATTGTCGATTGAAGTATGGGAGAAAATGTTCTTTTATGGGACACATACGATTCCTCCCCATTGATCACCCATGGAGAAGAAACAAAAGTTCATTCGATGGGAAACGAGAGTTACAGATGGCCCCACAAAGACTATCGGGTGAGGAAGTGTTACATGTGCTAGAGAATCTTGATCCAATCATGTTCGGTAAGACTCAACCGCCCATTCAGGTTGGAATAGACTCAACTACTGGAAATTGGAAAAAAAAGAGCATATTCTACCAACTACCTTATTGGCAGCACCTCTTAATCCCTCACAATTTGGATGTGATGCACATTGAGAAAAACGTGTGTGATAACCTTATTGGGATGTTATTGGGTGTTTCCTGTAAAACGAATGACAACCTTAATGCTCAGCTCGACTTACAGGCCTTAGGCATAAGAACGAGCTTGCATCCAGTCCGTAGAGGAACAAAATTGGTCTTACCACCAGCTTGCTTTTCCCTATCAAAGGAACAAAAGATTAAACTGTGTGAGTTTCTTAAGAACTTGAGACTTCCTAGCGGTTATTCATCAAACATTTCACGTTGCGTTAAGGTGAAAGACAGAAAATTGATTGGGTTGAAAATTCATGACTACCATGTTCTCATGCAACGTATCCTATCTGTGGCTATTAAAGGATTACTCCCCAAACATGTATGCAAAGCTGTGATAGACATGACTAACACATTCAGGATTCTATGCTCTAAGGAGTTGCACCCGTCGAATCTGTTGAAGGTGGAGGCGCAATTACCCATGATAATGTGCAATCTAGAGAGAATATTCTCACCAAGTTTCTTCAATATTACAGTCCATCTTATCATCCATCTAGCAGAGGAAGCAAAAATAGTTGGGCCAGTGCAATATCGTTGGATGTATTCAATCGAAAGGTAAGTTTTTTCATTCTTTTATGAAGTATGCCTTTGACAGAAGAGGTGTCTCACTAATAACATGTTCTTATCGTAGGATAATGGGGATAATGAAGTCGTTTGTGCGAAATCGTAGTCGTCCGGAAGGGTCAATAACGGAGGGTTATATTGCTCTGGAGTGTTTGATATTTTGTTCTAGATATCTCCATGACATTGAAACCAAATTTACAAGACATGAGTCAGTTATAGTAACTGAGGTAACTCCAACGGCGGCAGATGGGTTATCGATCTTCCAGCCGGTAGGAGCTCCAATAGGTCGTGCAATTGTCCGTGAACTGTCAAACATGGAATGGGAGCAGTGCCACTTGTACGTACTTAATCAGTCTGAAGAAGTGAAGCCATTCATCGAGTATGTCATTCACCTTTACTGTTATGTGTATTCTCAAACTTTTAACAACATTACATCTAACAATCGGATTGGTTGTCTTGTCCATGTACTTAGTGAACACAAGAGGCAACTACTAGGCGCACGGGTGAGTAGGCGGAACATCGATGTCATGCACAATAGAACATTCATACCATGGTTGGAGGGCAGGGTATGACACTATGACACGGATAGGAATGGGTATTCATGTTAATGTCAACGTTATTGACGTTTGGAGTATTTGCATTCTCAGGTTGGTCGAATAGTTGGATCGACTGAGGATGCGAGAGATCGCCAACTAAAGGCTTTGGCACGAGGACCGTTATATGGAGCTAAGACATATACTGGTTATAAAGCAAATGGGTTCATCTTCCACACCAAAGAGCGGTCTGTAATGAGGAGTTTTGACAACAGCGGTGTGTTGTGCAAAGCTGACACAACGTGCTACGCGAGTACAGCCGATAACAACCCCGTTGAAGGTGCAATTGATTATTACGGAGTGTTGAGGGAGGTGGTTGAGCTGCAGTACCTTGGTAACCTATCGGTTGTGTTGTTCAAATGCGATTGGTACAATGTACTTTCATCCTTCAATGGGATAAAAATTGATGAGTACGGATTTGTGTGTGTCAATACCAAAAATATTTTGTCAACCGATGAGCCATTCGTACTTGCAGCTCAAGCATCCCAAGTTTTCTACTTGCAGGAGAACATTAACCCTGATTGGAGCACTGCGCTGAGGGTAGAGTCCAAAAAACGATTTGTGATTGGGGGTCAAATGAGTGGGGAGTCAGTGAAGCCATATCACGAAACATCAGCCCTGGTTGTTGATGTACCGAATGTAGTTCCTATCGATGATGTGGTTGATTGGTGTAGAAATGACATTGAGGCTCTCGAAATATCTGTTGCGGATGCCGTGACAGAAGCAACTGAAGCCGTGACAGAAGCAACTGAATGCCTTGACGATGAAGATGTTCTTGAGCCAGATGAGGAGGACATTACTGATGATGGAACATACAGTAACACAGATACAAAATGTGAGGACGATTTGTTCGATGACGAGGACGGCCTTGAGGGTGAAATGGATGCGGATGACGATGATGATGATGCTGCATCGTAACTTCGTGTGCAATAGAAGAGTGTTTGTATGTTTCTTAAGGTAATTGTTCAATAGTTAGGAATTTAATTCTGTCATTGCTCAATAGTGAGAATTGTTTAATTTGTTCAAATGTGTATGTTCTGTCCAGATTTGAGATGGTTTTACTGATTTGTATGTTCTGTCCAAATTCTGTCCAGATTTGTATGTTTTACTGAGATTGTTCAATATTGAGCTGTTATTCTGTCCAAATGTGTATGTTCTGGCCGAAATGAGATGGTTTTACTGAGATTGTTCAATATTGAACTGTTATTCTGTCTAAATGTGTATGTTCTGTCCGAAATGAGATGGTTCGACTGAGATTGTTCAATACTGAGCTGTCTTGCTTACAGATTTGTATGTTCTGTCTGCATTGAGTGCTGCATACTGATATTGTTCAGTATTGAGATTGTTTGGTTCACTAGTTGTTGTGTAGCTGGTTGTGTTGTGTAGCTGGTTGTGCTGTACGTGTGTGCTGTAAGTGTTGGTCATGCTGTTGTTGTAAGTCGAAACTGCATTTGGAAGCTGGAATCTCTGTACTTGGAAGATGGCAAAACAGCAGGCGAAAATGCAGATTGGTGCAACTCAGTACTTGTGCCTTGTAAACTGATTCTCGTTATGTCCAAATGCTGCCAAAAGGTGTGCCTGCTGCAGCTCGAAATTGCAGCTCAAATGCTGTCAAACGAAAATAACTGTGATGTGCCCTGGTGTTTTTCACAAAACATGTTAGTGAAGATGACAGCAGTATATATATCCAATCCTTCCTTGTACAGATGAATATTGCAGCTATATATATTAATGGAGAACTCCTCCAAATGTAAGCTTGACAACATAAAACTCTTCCCATACATTAAGCTTCAATAAAACATACATTCAGTTGTTTTGGACCAACACTGCCATACACAACATGTTGTCGACTGTAGGTGGTGTTACACTCTGTAAAACCGTTTCCAATCCAATCTATGTCATTCTAATCCTATCTATGTCATTCTAATCCAATCCAATCCACGTGCTGTCAAAATGAATAAGAATTCAATTCATGTGCTGTCAAAATGTAATCCAATTCATCCTCAGCAAATAGATACCATGTGCTGACAAAATGAAGGGATGCAAACAGAATACATTGAAACTCACGATGTGGACAGAATACATTGTCAAACAGTGAAGGGATACAACCCAAAGCTCACGATCTGCACGTTCTTGCCATTAAAATGTGTTGCATCTGAACAAGAACACACAACACACTCCTTTGCTGTACTTTCCATGATCACTTCTGCAGGCCACTGACAGAACTCTACTTGGGGAAGCTGAATGGCTGTCCTGCAGAAGTTGGAACTCCTGCTGCAAATGGAAGCTGCACTACTTAGCTTGGGGTCTACTTGAAGCTCCACTCGGCCTGCTTAAGAACTGCAGTAGACAGAGGTGGATTTGTATGTAGAGGTCGGGTTGGAAGATGACAGGGAGCAATGTGTCGAGTCTACTATGGACCGAATTGTGTGTCCACATTGTTTATCTGTCATATACATGAGATGTAACATGTAGACACATGTTCACACTTTGACACATAGTGATTAACACTTTGACACATAGTGGTAACCCCTTGACACATAGTTATAACACCATGACACATGGTAGAAATTTATTTCATCAATTAATAACACCATACACTTTTGAAAGTTATATTTTTCAACAAAGTAAGTAAAATTTGTATAAGTTGATATTAAATTTGTAACCACTTGTATAAATTTGTATACATTTCTATACAATTCTATACATTTGTATAAAGTAAAACAATAGTACACTTTGACACATCAACTAGACTATCACATAACAAAGTTGTATTTGAAACCTAAATTGAATAAGGATACATCAACAAATACATAAGGATACATATGTCTTGATTTTATAAAATTATGTAGAATTATTGTGCTATAAGATAAGTATATAATAATTTGTAATAATTAAGAGGAGTTGTTATACAAATGATGTTATTATACATATGATGTCATTAGGAAATAGCAATAATAAGTATATTTTTCATAAAATACGATAAATTTGTATAAATTTATGGACATTTGTATAAAGTATAGTATTATAATGTTATACACTAAGACACTTTGACACATCAATGGATATAACACATAAGAAAGTTGTATTTCAAACATAACATGAGTATGATTTAAATTGCATACATAAGGATAATTAGGTCTTCATTTTAAACATGATTTAGACATATTGTGCTATAATATAAGTATATAGAAATTTATAAAATTTAATTTAAAATTCAAACAAGTTATGTTAGATGTATACATCAGATGAACACTGAAACGGGCCTTGCATACACGGGCCAATCCATGTCAAAACCGGCCCTGTCCATTACATTTTCGACCGGGCCAATCCAATGAGACGGCCCAATTGCGCAGAGTCCAGTCCATGGTGAACAGCTGCTACGGATGAGGACGAAGCTGAAGCGTCTCCTCGGGTCAAACAACTACGACGCCTCGGTTCCTACACGAGGCAGTAGGTTTAATCATCACAGCCAGACGGATTTGACACCTCAGTCCTTTCTTGTTTCCGTGGACTTCTCTTCTCCTTCCCGTGCCTCATTTTCACTGCATTTGGGTCTGTTCCAACACTCTCCAAGTTTCCCTCCATCCAGAGCTCCAGGCTTCGCTTCCATATGTGCAAGACGGTCTTCTAACTTTCCCTCAGCAAGGTATGGTTTTAATTTCCTGTTGGATGATTCTGTTGTGTGGCGCGCAAGGTATGGTTGAGCAAGGTATGGTTCAGGAAACCCTTTGTTCGTCTATGTCGCACGACTCTTACATGTTTACTGTCCTTTCCCTATGGATCTCGTCTATTTGCGACCAATTTGTAAACGTTTTTCGTTTTAAAAAACATTACTTGGAAGCGAAGATTCACCTCTGTCGATGATCCATGGCCGATTAACAAGTCCCTAAGCAGTCGTAGTTTCATGCATGTCGTTGTTATTCTTTTATGTGGAGAACATCCCTGCAGTCACTCCGCCTGTCGAACCTCCTTTGGAGGTGTCTACTGAAGAGGACTACCAGCCGGAGGACCCCTCTGTGGAGGAACCACCAGGTAGCCAAATAGGTAATAACTTCTAATTTGTCCCATACTACTAAGCATGCATTTGTACAACTTGGTTTTCTAATGGATACCTGATTTACGTGTTAGCTGCGGAAGAGGAAGAAGTAATTATTCAACTGGAAAGACTACGTAGAGGGAGAACTAGATGCACAAGGCTGTCTAGAAATGGCGTCAACGAAAAGGAGGTTCTAAAATTTAACTCTCGAGGTAAAGTCTGCAGTAACAATGCTTCGATGTTTGCAAGTTGGTGTGGCTGCATTGTTAGGAAACGAACGAATGCACCTCTCATGGTGAAAGATTGGAAGGAGATTCCTAAGTCTCCAATAGACTATGAAGCGAAGATGCTCTTGCTGGTGGCGGTAAGTCTCAGTTGTAAATGGAACTAGGACATACATATTGCACCTGTCTATTTGTAAATGCTGTAAGAACTGGTTCTAACATTTCCGTATTGTTCAAACTCGCAGGAGAAGTTTGTGATACCGATGATGACAACCTGAAGCAGCTGATCATCTGTATTCTTAAAGAGAAGTACAGACACTACATGGCGAATCTAAAGAGAAGGTACTTTGACAAGTACCTTACGAATGAAGAAAGGCTACAAATGTGTCCTCCTGACGTGGTGAAAGAGGATTGGGTGTGGCTTGTTAACTGGTTCAGCTCAGACGAGTTCAAGGTTTGTGCCTTCCTCCCTATTGCAACTGTATTTTTTTGTACCGTTAATGACTGCTGCACTTTTTTAACGTAAACTGGTTGTAACTTCAAATTGTTTGAAGTTAAAGAGCGATCGTAACAAAGCCAACAAAGCTCACCAAGTCATGAGGCACACCGCTGGCACTTCGTCATTTGCGAGGAGAGAACAGGAAGAGGTAATCCTAACATTGAATTGTTATGTTTAAGAAATAGTTAGCTACCCTTGAACAAGTATATGGTACTCTTGCAGATTGAGAAGAATAACGGGAAACATCCGGGGGAGTATCATATGTTCAAGAAGAACCATGTGGACAAGAAAGGACAGCCGCTGGATGATAAAACCATATCAATACTGGTAAGTAGTACTGCCGACCCATATAGTCACATGTGCTGTACATTTGTAACTGATTGCTCGTTTATGTTCTTGGCACACTGTTTGCAAAATAGGAACAAGTGGAGAAAAGGGCTGCCCAGTTGGCAACTGGGGAGGAGGAGTCTGCTGTTGACAAGGATGTCTTGTATGAGGAAGTTCGCCAACCTGAGCGTTGTCGAAGTCGGGTGTCAAAGGCAGCACGGATGATGGAAAGTGAGCAGTTAAAGCAGGCAAGGGAGGAGGTAGCTAGAAATGCAGCCGAATGTGAGTCACTCCGTGATCAACTCAAGGAGTTCCAGGCCAGCATGGAACAATTTCAACGTGACATTGCTGTCATGAAAAGTACAATGTTTGGCAACGATGCGTATATTATTGATTTAATTGCATTGTGTACACCCATTAAGTCATTGTAGGGTATATTCTATAGTATGATGCTACCATGATTGATGTTATTTCTATGTTTGCAGATCCAAATGCATGAACCCTGGAAACGTGCTGTAAGTACTCCTGCTTAGTAGTTATAGTGACTGGTGGTACACTAGGTGTTGACTGATTGTAAATGGATATTTTGGACATGATGTAAATGTGAACATGTCATCTATGTTTGTGTTTTGGTTGCCATATATTTGTTTGAAATGCTTGGCTATGTATAAATTCGGATCTGTTGGAAATGGTTCTACATAAGTAGCTGTTTGTGTATTACCTGTTTGTGTATTGTCTGTTAATGTATTCTGTTTGGGTATGCTTGGCTACGAGCATTAGCATGACCAACAATTCGAAAAGAGAAACATTAGCATTTGCATCAACACAAACCATTGCCGACGGAGTGTAATTGCATCCGTAATTGATGCTTAATATAACATTTAACCATGACAACATGCAGACACAAAACATTGTATATAGCAACAACTTTCACAGTAGTTGAAACTCGATTTTAGCATCAACTATTATTAACAGGGTAATATTTTAATACTATTGACGAGCATCGACAGGTTGGATGCATCCGTCGCTAAGTATGCGTAATTACTTTCAACGAAATGTTGTGGTTGAAGAAACTATATTGCCTCACATAAGTTGGATACAATACCATACAAATAGGGACAACAATACGCGGATACTAATGCCTCCAATCTGCATCTCACATATGTAGACACTGTAAATCAGTATTACCCTCAAATACATGTCGACGGTAATTATGCGTAAACAGAGTCGGCATATTTCGATGCTAATGATCAAACAGACTATTCATTCCAGCAACGGCAAACCTTTAGTGGCGGCATATTGACGTCGTCGATACCTTTAGCCACGGGGTCTATTGGCACGACTCTTAGCATCGGCAATGGGTTTTAGCAGCGCCAACAGTGCTTCCAGCAACGATAATTTACCCTCGCTGTAGAGCAAATTTCTTGTAGTGAAATTCTGATAAGGCATACACTGCATAAAATCATCATCTTCATCGCCATCTTCAGTTTTTCCCATATCAAACGTGTCTCTTGTCTCTTAGTTTAGAATATTTTAAAATTTTAAGGCACTACTCAAAAAAAAAATTCTTTTAAATAATGGGAGTTAGGAGACATAAAGTTTAGACATCGAATAGATGCCTTAGTGGTTTGAATTTATGATATAATTGATTATTAGTTCATATATATATAGCCGATTTATTAGGGTGAGCAAATTCCGTCAGTATTGAGATTGAATTTAAAACTATTAACACCATTTGATAGAATAGTCTTTTTTACTTCGGTTTTTATTTAGACCAAAATGTATCGTTAAAACGATTATGTATATTTTGTGATATTCTTTTATCCAAAAGAATTATTTTTCCTTTTGATTAATTTAATTTGTTTTCTACGACTTTGTAAAATATATAATATATCAAATAAAAACTTGTTCAATCATCCTGATTTCGTTTTAAATCGAAATGGCTCGACTGATCCTTTTTTTTTTAAAATAACTATTAAAATTGAAATAATTATATCATCCAATAAAGTTGATTGTCATCATATACAATTGGATAAATTACTATAATGGTTTATTGTAAACCGAAACAATTTTGTTCAATTTATACTTTGATTTTATTTTCTTCCCGAGATTTGCTAATTTAAAAGAATGTAACTATCTTTTCAAAAGTATCACTTATGTAATGATAAAGTATTAAAAATACTTAATAATTTAGTTCAGTCACCATAGTATATAACAGTCTAAAATTGAGATTCGATTTTGGTTTTCGATGTGTATTTTTTGGATTTCTAGTTTGAACCGAAAAATCAATCCGGAAATCCGTAATACGAATGGATAGAACTCGAACTGGAAGAGCGCTTATTTGTTTCCCAATGAGGCGTCCCTTAGTGTCTTGGGTCGGTGAAGGCGAGCAAATATCATAGCGCAGGAGTTGAGGAACTATCCTCGACGGATATGGACGCCTTGGCGGCCATATATCTGGACCATAAGTCGGGTCACGCCCAGATCATCTCCAAGGAAACCAACGAATCTGATCTAGAGGAAACTGTCGTTTCTCTTTTAGAATGTCGCCTGCTGCCCTTAACTCCGGTAAATAACTTATTCTTTTACTTTTACAGAAAGAGATTTTGCCCAAATTTCTCACGTCTTAGGCGCTCCACATAAAAAGGCACCAAAAAAGAAAATGGAGAAGAAAGGCGACGCTATCGAGGGCTCGAGGAAGCGTAAACGCTACCACTCCTGCAAGGCGAAGCCGATGGAGGAATCACTTGATCCTTTGAAGGCCGTAGCCGAACTCTTCAGCGACGCCACCAATGATGAGTCTGTCGTCGCCTTTAAAGGTGTGGTTCCTAAATCCTACTGGATTAATAGCAGTGTTATTAGTAATAGGAACAATATCTTGTTCACTAAAAAGTGGGGTCCCCCTGTCTTAGCTTATGGCGACATCATGTGGCCCTACACCGAGTATTACAATGGCGTCATAAAAAAAAGACATTTTGACCCTTCCTTTAAGCCAGCAGAAGCGACGTCTGCGGAAGCTACAAGACCTAGGGCGCAGACTCTTGCCCGGACCAAGGTGACACACTCTCGAGAGGTGGTCTTGCTGGATGATCAAACGGACAAGACTGAGGTGCTTCCATCTCCGCCACGGGTGGCACGCACGGGGGATGACCAACCTCCCCTTACATGGGGCCTTACTTTGACCTAAAGTGAGACCTCCTAGACACTGGAGGCGGCACGAGCCCTTACCAACCTTGGGAGTTCTGGTCCAAGTTAAGTAAGGTTCCCATCGTGCCGGGAAACTATAGTCGAGACCCTAACTTGGGTCTTCACTTGCTGACTGACGCATGCCGCCCATCTGACCGGACGCCTCTGAGCTTGGAGAATGACGCTCTAGAGGGTTTCTCAGACAGTCGCTCTCTATGAAGTTGAGCGAGGTATTCACCTTTACCCTTCCTTTCCTTATTTCCTTAGAAATATTTCTAACACTTTGTCCTTTCAGGTTATTCCTGCTCAGTTGAAGATGGGCGCCGCCATCATGGGATTAGCTGAGGAGAGGGACCGCAACATCTGAAGACTCCTACAGGTGCAAACCACAGAGTTTGAGTTGGAGCGCACTCGTCGCCGCCTCTCCATCACCGAAGCTGCTCATAAGGAGTTAGAGACTGAGGTGGCCCAAAAGGAACAACTCGCCACCAACCTAAAAGATGCACAAAAGAGGAAAAAAACCCTCATCGTGGTGGTGGAAAAACTTCAAAGGGAAGTGGCCATCACCGTGGTGGTGGAATCGCAAGGTGCTGATCTCCATCTTCAAGAAGGCTTCCAAGAATATTCAAAAGGTTGACACCAACTTTCTCTTGGATAAACTGGACTTCTTGAAGGATTATCTCGCCTTGAAGGCCAGAGAAGCTGAGGAGGCAAAAGAAGTTGAAGATGAGTCAGAGGATGAGAGTGCTTCCTCTAAGGGATCCGCCTCCGCTCATGGAACGTCTTCATGCCCTTCTTCCCAAGTGCCCGCTCCTGAAACCTCATCGACAACTAACATTCCCGAGGCTCAGAATGATCCTCCAGCGCTGCCTTCCCCTCTCGAGGATCCACCAACACCTCTTCTTGAACATTTTCAGCCTTTATCTTTCATACTTAGTCGTTTTCATATGTAGTTTTTTGCTTGAAAAGACTTAAATCTTTTCTCTTTTATTATGTAAAGACTTGATCATTTGCGGCGCATTTGGCGACTATATTTTTGTACTTAGTTTTATTTTACCAAGTTACTTCCTTCGCTTATATCCACTATTTTAATGTTAGTCCTGATTTGATAGCAACAGTATCTATCCTTGCTATGACCTGACACTTAGTGTTTATTTCCTCGCCTTTGACAGCTCGCCTTTGATAATTCATCTCTAAACTTGTTAAGTATCCATTGTATCAACTATAAATGTGACGCGAATTTCATTCGCCAATATGACAGTTCCCATACTTAACTTTATTTTGATTAATTATGAATCCCCATCTAACTGCGACGCTCTATCATGATCATGAACATAAAGCCTTTGAATACTTAGGAATAACTTAAGCATTCCCTGTCTACTGCACCATGCTATAAGAAACACCTTTCCTAACTTTTAATAACGCCTAATCAAACTTAAACATTCACTAATAAGTGTTTATAACGCTTTCGATATGTATAAATCAAGCCTTAGAAAAATCACAAAGTACCGAATTTTACACGGGCTCACGCCTTTTAATCATATTTGTTTGTCAAATTCTCTGTATTGAAAGTGTTTCTTCAACACTTTCCCTTATTTGTTTTCTAGAACATATGCATTTGGGTAATGGATGAAGACGACCTTATAAGGTCTTTCCCACATTGGAGACAATTTGTTCATTCTATCTTGGTGCACAAATTCATGCATTCTCCATACCTTCTCCCCCACGAAAAATTGGTGAGAGGACACTCGCCTATTGTAGTACCTTGAGTGGCGAGGCGCATCCTACCTTGGGTTTGTTCTGACACCCATCTCTTTTCATCCACCAGATTCAATTTGAGACGCCTCTGATCATCATTGGTCATGGCGTTGAAATGCTTTACCCTATGGGACGCCACTGCTATCTCTGTTGAGGCCACCCCCTCAAAACCATAAACTAATCCAAAAGGTGTTTCCCCAGTCGCCTTTTTGGGGGTTGTTCACAACGCCTATAACACGTTATCCAATTCTTCTATCCACCTTCCCCTCAAGGCGTCAAATCTCCTTTTCAAGCCATTCAACACAATCATATTCGCCGCTTCAACTTGTCCATTGGCTTGCGCATGTTTAACTGAAGCATGTCGATGCTCAATTTTTAACTCTCTCAAAACTATTTCAATTCCTTCCCGGCGAATTGTGAAACATTATCACTGATCAGAAAACTTGGGATCCCATATCTGGAAATGATCCTTAGCTTAAGAAATTTAATGACTTGAAATTCTGTAGTGGACGCCAACGCCTTTGCTTCAATCCATTTCGAAAAATAGTTGATCGCCACTATAATGTAGGTGTGTTGCTTAGACAACCTTGGTAAGGGGTTACCAAGTCAATCCTCCATTGGGCAAATGGCCACGCGGCGCCTATACTAATAAGCACAGTTGGGGGACGCACTATTTTTGGGCTAAATTTCTGATGTGATTCACACTTCATGACCAAAGTCGTCGCCTATTATTTCATTATAGGCTAATAATACCCTTGATTCAGAACCTTTCGCATAATTGACCTAGCTCATTCGTGACAGGACGCATATCCTTCGTGCACTTCCCTCAAAATGGTAGTCGTCTCTGGGTGAGCGACACATCTTAGGTAAGGCGTAGAGAATTCACGTTTATATAACGTTCCCTCGATTATCTTAAAACTTGGGGCTAGGCGAACAATTTTCTTGGCTTCGACGTCATCCAGCGGAAGCTCCCCAGATTCCAAGTAAACTCTTATAGGCGTCGCCCATTCTACTGCTGTGTTAATGTTTGCGCATGTCATATTCACCTCTTCATGGATGATTTCTATGAAATGCACCCGTAGGGGTGTCGACTGCCAGGCATATTTTCTTAGGGCATCTGCTTCCTGATTCGATTCTCGAGGGATGACCTCTATCTGGAACCTTTTGAAATCTTCTACCAATGCCTTATCATCTTTCCAATACAACTTAATATTTTCTCCTTTATCCGTATACTCTCATTTAACTTGGTTTAACACCAACTATGAATCACAATATACGTGAAGAGAGGCGACACCTAAATCCTTCGCCAATCGTAAGACAGTGACAAGTGCTTCATACTCTGCCTCATTGTTAGTCGCCTTAAAGGTGAGAACCAGAGCATATTGTAATGGAGCACCGCCATTAGGTGGGGTCAGTATTAACCCTGCCCCAGAACCTTCAACTGATAACGAGTCATCTGTATGAAGCATCCAAGGCGTCTTCTCCTCTTCCTTTTTTGTAGGCGTCGCTACTTGGGGACATGTTGATTCAACAATCAAATCCGCCAAATCTTGTCCCTTAATTGCACTCCTAGGGGCGAATTTAATTCGAAGCTCACTTAATTCCATAGCCCATTTGATCATTCTACCCGAGGCATCTGTTTTTTGCAAGAACTGTTTTAGCGGTTGGTTTGTCAAGATAGTGATTTCATGTTCATAAAGGTATGAGCGCAACTTCCTAGCCGATATTACCAACGCATAAAGATACTTCTCAACCTCCATGTAATTCATTTCAGATTTGGCGAGAACTTTCGATACATAATACACAGGCAATTGACCTTTGCCTACATCCTTAACCAAAACAGAGTTTACAGTGACTGGACTGATACTTAAATACAGAGACAAGGGGTCGCCTTTAGAGGGCTTGTCCAATGTTGGGAGCGTCCTGAGATGATGCTTCAAGTCCTGGAATGCCTTCTCACACTCAGGCGTCCATTCAAACTTCTTGTTGTCCCTCAATGCCTGGAGAAATGGAAGTGATTTATCCCATGCCTTCGCCAAAAAACGACTTAGTGCCGCTAGCCTTCCATTCAAACTCTGCACTTCTTTGTGGAAAGTGTGGCTTTTCATCGCTTCAATCGCCTCCAATTTCTTAGGGTTGAGTTCTATCCTTCTCTGTCTAACCATATAGCCCTAAAACTTGCTCGTCCAAACGCTGAAGGTGCAGTTGGCTGGATTCAGGCCCACTTGATAAAGGTGCATCCTCTCGAAAGTTCTCCTCAAATTTTCGACATGGTCGACACCTTTTACAGACTTCACCAACATGTCATCCACATATGCTTCCATGGTATCGCCTATCATTCCCGCAAACAGTTTGTTGAGCATCCTTTGATATGTGGCGCCCGAATTTATCAACCCAAACATCATGACTGTGTACTGATAAATGTTATTGTCGGCATAGAAAATTGTATGTTGAGCGTCATCACCGGTCGTCTGTATCTGCTTATACCTAGAATAAGCATCCATGAAACTGAGAAGTTCATAGCCTGAGGTGGCGTCGACCAACTGATTAATCCTTAACAAAGGATATGAATTTTTTTAGCATGCTTTATTCAAATCTCGAAAGTCAAAGCACATTCTCCATTTTCCATTGCTCTTTTTCACAAGAACTGGATTCGCTACCCAGGTCTGAAACGTGATCTCCTTCACGAACTTAGCATCAATTAATTTTCCCACTTCCTGCTTTATGGCGATCACCTTTTCTTCTCCCACAGGGCGTTGCTTTTGAGCAATTGGCTTGATACTCGGGTCAATGTTGAGTTCATGGGCAATCACCTCCTTCCTAATTCCAGGCATATCGCTTGGTTTCCATACGAACAGTTCTTTAAACTCCACAAAAATCGTTGACAAAGCTTTGGATTCTTCTTCAGGTAGCGCCTCCTCTATCTGCACGTTTTTCCCGGACCATCCAACTTCATCTTCTTTAATCCCTCAACTGGTTGAGGGCGACTCGCTTCTTCTCGAGGGTTCTCCTCCGCTTGAATGGCTAAGCTTTCCTTTTTTTCAAACATGGTGTCGGATTGCATGGACATAACAACTACGCGCCGATGGTTGATCTCCCTTTACCACTCCTTATGAGGCGTTGGAAATTTAAACAACTGGTGGTAAATGGAATGGACCATTCTATTTGGATTTAGAGTCGAACGCACCAAAATGGCGTTGTATGATACATGAACGTCGACTACAATAAAGGTGACATCCAAAGTCAATGACTTCTACCTTTCACCCAAATGCACCGGAAGGGTGGAAGCTCCTACTGGGTATGTAGTATGCGAGGCATATCCCATCAAGGGAAAATTCACATTTTTAAGGATTTTTTATTCCCTTCCCATTTTTATAAGCGTCTAGAAACAAAACATATACCGAACATCCCGAGTCGATTAACACCATCTTCACATCGAACCTATCAATCTCCATCGTAATTATGAGGGTGTCGTCATGATGCAAGGTGACATGCCCCATCTCCTTTTCCGAGAAGGAGATGACCACCTCTTCTTCTTCTCTGGGGCGCTTCCTAGCCTTAGAAGTTCCCGAAATTTGAGAGGCATAAACCTCTATAGTGGTGCATGTCTCTTCTCTAGGTGAAGCCACGACTTGTTACATTGAGGTTCCCCCTCTTAGACCCGGACCCCTCACGATTCGTTTTGGGCAACACCCTCCTTTCACTTTTGGGGCTCCTACTCCTTTCACGGTGCGCCGCGAAGTTTTTCAAATGCGCATGTTGGATGAGCCTTTCAATGTCTTTTTCCAAAATGTGTCAATCATCCGTATGATGCCCTTTGCAACGATGGTATCTACAGTATTGATTGAGATTGTTACCCATGAGCGCATTGCCTTTTTGCAGTGGTGGAGGCGTTGCTAAATCCTTCCTTTCCATTTCTTTGAGAATTACAGAGATATCATGATTCAAAGATGTGAACTTCTCTAACACTTCTCGTTGGGGGCGTGGGATAAATTGGCGCCGCTTATCCTCATGCACTGATTTCGAGCTGCGCTAGTCCTACTTTTTTCTTTCATGAGCCTTGTTTTTGGAGATCGCTTTGTTCTCCATCCTCCTTTCCTTCACTATTTCCAAGTCTATATAAGACTTAACGTCACCGCCATCTCCTCCACCGTATTAACGGGGATAATGCTCAAACTATCGTACAAAGTTGAACCTTTTGGACCCAACATTCTTACGAAAGCGTGAATAGTCTCCCCTTCTATGATCGCCTAATCAATTCCAGACAGTTCTTTGTTGAATCTAGTGTAGACGTTGTCCAGACTTTCATTATTCTTTTGCTTCAAATGGTCCAAAGTCCCTACACTTTTGAGGAGTTAACGTCCTCCCATGTACAATACAATGAACTTTTCCTTAAGATCTCCCCAAGATCTAACCGACTCCTTAGGGAGACCAAAAAAACAATGCGACGCGACGCCTCCCAACGTGTCCGGAAACAGAAGAGCAAAATTTGTTATAATTTGTTTGTCCCAACAAGGAGGCTTCGTGCCTCTGAATATGCTCTACTGGGTCGCCTTCTCCTCTATAATAATCGTTTTGAGGTGTATGCACATGAGACAGCACAGTGACCGACAATATGTCTGGGGCGAACGGGTGTGACGCTCTATCCCGCACAGAGGCAGGACCCTAACCTTTTGTTCCTTCATCTTTTGGGAGACAAGTTCCTCGACCTCCTCCCTAATCATTATTCCATGGCAATGAGTCATTGTCGCCTTAGTGACTGCAGTGGCGTCGCTCACCGGGATTTGGACTGGCTGGGGAGCCATTGGCGGTACTAGTGAATTATGGGGCATGTAGATGTCTTCTTCCATCATACAGGTGTCTTCTTGCTTAGTTGCTCGGGTCGCTTCTCTTTGCTCCCTTCTGTGAAGGAGCTCATGAAGGGTTGCTATAAACGTTGGTGACAAGACAAGTTCTGGAGTGATCTCCACCCAAGGCGGCGCACTTTCCGCAGAGGATGCAATATGAGAATGTGCTGGCTTGGGGGCATCAGGCTCAGGCCTTTGCTCCGTGGGGACAGCATGCTACTGCCTAAGGGGGTACTTCCTGGATAGACATGCCTGGGGTAGGCTAACTGAGTTGGATAGGTTGGGACGGCATGAAGGTTGATAGTCTCAAATGCTGGTGGAGGCTCTGGAGCGAGTCCTCTTCGGTATCCTCTTGATTATTTGTCTTTGCTCGAGTAGTAGGGGAACCATGACTGTTTTCGTCCAAGTATTCCCACAGATGGTACCAATGTGTTGGATCAGAAAAAATGTAGTCTTTTTTCCTGTCACTACTAGCAGCTCCGATGACCTGCACGAAAGGAAATCCCGGGGTGTTCCCGTTGTTTCCCCTCCGATGATGAAATACGTGGAGGTTCATTGGAAATGATGCGGGATAGGAGTAGGTTGTCCTTCTTGTCAGCGATATCATTATTTGACCATAAATGGTTGAACTAGGCTATAGGGGCGTAGACGTTTAGACTAGGGTACTCATCAGGTGTTCTGACATGTCTTTAATCCTCGTACTTTCATGTTTGGTGCTCAGGAAGATATGAATGGCGTTTGACGCATCTCACATGGGCGATGTCCACATATGTTTCTCGTAAAGGCGATGTCAAGGTGGTAAGTACAAGAGTGACACCTTTGGGCCTACAGGTCCAGATCCGACTGGTCTTGAGCCAAATACAAAAATGCCTGGACCCAAGACCCATAACCCATCATTATTCTTTTCTTTTCCCTTGTTCCACTTTTTGAGGATTTTCAATCGAGCTATAATTCAGCAATAATGTCAAATATGTAAAGTTCTACCGTGATTTGATTTACCTTTAACTTGCACTAATGAGTTTCAATTACACTTGTCTTGTTAAAACTAAGTTGATTATGTGTTATGGAAAAGAGAAATTTTCCAACAATGGTACATATTTGTGGCTCTCTATTCCTTCTTTGTAAAGTCACAAGTCTTCTTTGTATTTTATCTTATTTTTTAACCATTCAGTCACATTATGAAATATAAATAACTTTTCAACTCAAAATTCAATTATTCAGTCACCTATGTCAACATATGTGAAGATGATTTAATCTTTATCATTTCATTTTCCTCACAACTGTTTTGTGTTTGTTACTTTAGGTTAGTCTTTAATTTGTGTAAACACCTGATTTTGGCTTGGGATTAAAATACCGTACGCGAGGAACCCATACGAGAAAAATCGAGACGAAGAAAAAAGCAAAAATAAATTAAATCCTATAACCTAAACCCCAAACCCTAAAATCCCAAACACTAAACCTTAAATTCCAAACTATAAACCCTAAACCTTAAACCCCAAACCCTAAAATCTCAAACCCTAAAGCCTAAACCTTAAACCCCAAACCCTAAAACCCTAAAATCCCAAACCCTAAAATCCCAAACCCTAAACCCTAACCCTTATATCTCAAACTCTAAATCCTAAAACTTAAACCCCAAACCCTAAAATCCCAATCCCTAAACCCTAAACCTTAAACCCCAAACCCTAAACCCCAAACCTTAAACCCCAAACCCTAAACTCCAAACCCTAAACCCCAAACCATAAACCCCTAAACCCATGGCAACCATTTTCGTCCAAATTCCCACTATGCCCCAAATCACTCCCAATTTCTCCTAATTGGCACCAAAAGTCTCCTAATTGCCATCACCATTTGACCACTTGATCACCTTTGCTCATCCTTAGCCAAATTCTCTCCAAGTATCATCAAAACTCCTCCTAATCGCCAATCACCTCCCAATTGCCAATCACCTCCCAATTAGCAATCACCTTTGCCCAATTGCTATCACCTTTGCCATCCACCATGTATTGTCCATGTTTATCATCTATTTGGAAGAGAAAACTCTACAAAAGAAAGGGATAGTTACGGTTGAAGAAAAAAAAGGAAGAAACCAAAGGATAGTTTGGAACAAGCTTGCCATAAGCTTGTTCAAAGATATGGAAAGAAAAATAAAGGAAAGAAAGGAAAAGAGAGAAAAATAATTCAAGTAAGGATTTGAGTGATAGAGAGTGAAAAAATATATATAGAAATTGAGTGAGGAAAAATCGGCGAATATCGGTCTCGGTTCCTCGTGAGGTATCTAAACTTCGAATAACTTAGGTATATCTCCTATCGTGCTCGATATTTGTATTTATTAATGTGAATGAAGTTTGTTTCATCGATATTATGTGTTAATAGTTGTACTTTATATAAGAATCGTACTCGGTTTTAAGTTCGGTATAACTTTGGGGTCATTTTAGACATTTGTGAAAGTTATGGGGGTTGTTTCAGTAAAAAAAATAATAATTTCGAAAATGAATTAGGTCATTCCCAAATTTTGATGAAGGTTACAACTCGGTCCTTCGACTCTCGGGTCATTTTGGGATTTTACCGAGTGTTATAAACCAAACCAGAAACGTTTTGGGTCATTTGTGCAAGGGAAAAGTCTGAAAAACGTCCATGATGTTTGACCAAAATGGTTTTTCAACCGTCACGATTGTTTTAGGTACAACATGTTTTGAAACGATGATTTTTGGTCCCTCCGTCTACTTCCGTTCAGTTTGAACGTTAAATTGTCACGTGATTGATCACGTGACCAAACCTGAAAAAGTCAGACTTTGTAATTCCTTTTTTGCCCTAAATTGTCATTCTTGCTTTCATGTCTTCACCCAGCACTGGTTCTTCAAAGGAGGAGAGGTTGAAGAGGATAGTGAACCTGCAGAGAGACACCACCACGTTATCCAGGACGTCTTCTAGATGATGACTTGCTGCAACCTTTGCAATATCCAAGAAACCGTCGATGCATTTTTGGTAAATTTCCTCCTCTGCATGATCAAACACTGCAGTGATTGCAGCGATTGTCGGACCAGACATCATGGAGAACATGTCTCGGTCGAAGTATGATTTTAAGTCAGAGACAATGAAAGGCTTATCTCTCTTTGATTTTTCGATTAGCTCAATCCAGTGGCTCGGGGTCAATTCAGCAGATGACTCGTTTTTTCCAGTGAAACTGATTTCGTTCTTACAGATTGAGAGGTACAGCTCAGATAGGTACTCCCTGGGCAGGTCACTGCCACCATTGATATGTCTGTTGTTTCGGATAAATTCCTCCTCGGTCATCTTTTTCTTCACTTGGGTATTGTGCTGATCGGTGTTCAGCATTATGAGGGAGTAAGAAAGAAGCAGTGCAGCATCTTTGTTAGCTAGAATATTGGGTGACTGGACAAAGTACCTCTCAGAAAACGCCTCCAAGATTCTTTGAATCTTTTGTGATTCTCCAGGAAGGCGGAAGGTTTCCAAGAAAAGCCGCAAAGCAGTGTCAAGACTCATGTCTTGGAAATCAAAGGTACCAGCAAAGGCATGAAGGGTCTGAATGCAAAACAGATCGTGGCTACCCAGATAATCCCCTATAATGTTTTTATCTAACCCAGGAGCATACCTGAAAAGGCAAGCAACACCGTCTGGATCGAGTTTGTCAGGTAAAAGATGTGCCTTCTGGAGAAACTCAAACCCTAGGTCACGATCACTGTTAAATTGATTTACTCCCATCATCAATGTCTTCTTCAACTGTTTCCTCCACTGGAGAAATGGAACCCAGCTCTCTATGGTCATTGCTAGCCAAATAATGGTCAGACCATCTAACATTTCTCCGCAGTGTCGCTGGAAGGGATTCGCCTTCGTCTTCGTGTCGCTGGAAATCGTCGCCAGGGATTCGCCTTCGTCTTCTGTCCCAAAAACCGAATTGTGGAAGTTGAAGGAACAAGAAACATCTTAGGGTCATTTAGGTAATTTCAGTTTTTTTTCCTTTATAATATTAAATGGTTAAGGTCACGTGCAAAAAACGTGACCAACTAACGGGACAATCAAACGGTTACTGGACGGAAGGTTCAATTACCACCATTTTGCAACATATGATACATAATACAATCACCAAAAAACATGTTGTACCAAAAACCATTTTGGTCAAACATCATGGACGTTTTTCAGACTTTTCCCTTTGTGCAATTTTCAAAAGATTTTTCCAAATCAGCTCGAAATTTTAAATAATTGCATCTGGGTCCCTAAATGTTTCTGGACATCCCATTACTTCTCAAGGTGTCACAAATTAGTCAAATATGCTTCGTATTTTCAAAATCATTTGTATACGTTTGACACGACTTAAAATGACCCCAAAGTTAAACCACTCTTTTTTTAGCACAATTAAGTTTATTCTCTCTTGTTTATTTATTTTAAATTAACTCAAAAAAAATGCTTGTATGTTAATTAAAAAAAATGCATGTCATCTCTTTAGCCAAACATGATCAATTTGGACAATTTGGGTAAATTGAGCAAGTTGAAAAAAAATATAAATTCAAAAGCAAACTAAAGTACCGAAATGGCGTATTATGGGCTCGTGAGCCCTTAAGACGTAATCAAACCCCCGAACTCGATTCTCTGGACGTAGACCTTTTCAAGCCCTAGGATGTTAACACCTTGTACCCTAGGCAATTTTGGGATTCCGATTAGCCTTTAATTAATCGGTGGCGACTCTTTCATTTTTCGGTCTGGTTGATGACCCCGCTCGACCGGGCCCGTCGCTCGCCAAGTCCCGACATTTTCGAGTGAAACAAAAATGAAAAATATTTTCCAAAACGGGTCGGGGAAAGTCGGATCCGACGTCCTACAATTTGGCGACTCTGCTGGGGACCTCTTTTAGAGGGTTTAAGCTTTGTCGTGTTTGCTTTGCCATTTTATATTTTGCCATATCCGTTTTGACCGTTTACTCATGCTTGCAGTTTCAAATTTTGTCCAAAAGGTGATGTAATTGTAATAAGTCAAAAAAAAAATTAAATACTTATTCTGCACACACCACACTGGTTACCATTACCCGCTCGGACCTGGAGCACATTAAGAGCTTAGGGAGTTTAGTAGGGGAATGCGCCTGGAGCGGTATGGACCGCCGACACGCACCCAAACAACTCAACTCGATGATCGGAATGGGACTATGATCCTTTTTAGGGGGTGAGGTTCCACTGGTTCAGAGGACCTAGAAATTCCATCCATTTAGAACAAAAGCTCCACGCCGTGTTTAACCTTTACCAGTTTTGTGTGTATTTCCATTTTTGGGCTTAACTAATGTAAATGGGAATTCAACCCAAGTATTTGGATACGAGATTGACCCACAATTCATGAAGAAGATTCAGCCCAACAGTTGAGAATTACAAATCAGCCCAACAACTCAATAAAAGATGTTTGGCCCATGAAGAAATTTAGCCCATGAAGAAATTTGACCCATGAAGAAGTTTGGCTCATTGATGTAAATGTGTGGTTTTGGCCTTAGATCATGACATGTATAGGATTGGACCTTTTGTATTATATATTCCAGATTGTTGTAAATGTAATACGAGTCTTACTAATGAAGTTAAATTCTCGCACTTGCATTGCATTTTTCAAAACAAATAATGTAAGTTACGTTCATTCAATATTGTATCCTTAAGACGTTTCACGCACCATCTTGGGTAAGGATGAAAAAAAAAATCATTGCCCTTACATTAAGATCATACAACCCCCTATGGTCGAAATTGCCCGAATATGGAAGCCATGACAAAAGAGAATCAGAAATACGTGAACAAGAAGATTGACGAGGTTCACGAGCTCGTAAACTACAAAGTCAATTGGATTATCCTTAACACCTTGTCTGAATTCTGGAATATGGAAAACACGCCTGTGTGATTAACAACAACGGAATACGTTCACAAGTTGCAATCGACACCTGCAAATCCGTCTTTCAACCCAAATGAAATAATCGGGGATAGATCCGAAAAAACACCGTCATTCTAGCAATGTGGGAGCACCATGGAAAAATGTGAGGGCAACGTAGCTAAGTTGAATGACACCCTTGAACAGTTCATACGAAGAATGAGGAAAATAAAAGATTTTCAAAATACATGTCCTCGACCTTCGTTCGAACAAAGGAACAATCAACAAATGCACTCAACGAGTTGCGCCGTCGTGTGTAACGTCTTAAGGGCTAGACTTCGATTGGTCAAAACCTTTAAAAGTATTTTTGAAAAAAACTTTTGTAATACATGCAATCAAAGTCTACGAATGGACTGAATGGAACATACAATTTTCAAAATCAATCATGCATGATCAATTGTGTATTCATCCTTCTTACTACGGTATTTTGAATTTAGTTTTTCGGGAATCCATGTGACATTCCACGACTCCAGCACCTCAAGACACACGAGGAGAGAATCATCCAACTAGAACATACCATGCACGCCATGAGTTCCTGCACAGTGAAGTCAATCGTTGGCATGACCTCCTAGGTCGAGCGAATTTTGACTCTTCTGGGCTCCAGACAGGCGTGACTACCACAGTATCCCCGACCTCGTCTTCCTGAGAAACACTACTGTTGTGGCACCTCATCAATCCATGTCAGGCACTTTTTCCATCCTGACCAAGACCCACCTCTCACATATGACCTTCCCACACCCTGAAGGACAAATACACTTTTAAGATTGGGTTTTTGTCCTAATTTCAAAGATTATGAAATCGCCTGGAGGAAACATTTAGTCGAAAGTTCAGGGACATTGTTGTTTCCTCTCCTCTCCGTTTCATTACCAGGCCCATCACAAGTGATCCAACTCGATGACATTGATGCTCACGAGGGCTTGTCAAGTTTATTTTCAATTGGTATCACCATTGGAGCTCTGCTTGATGAAGCTCCCTCATGCCTTTTTGATCGTCCACTCGTGAGTGGGGCACCCTTGTCGAATCTGGCTCTATTAATTATGGAGAAGGATCTATTGGCTCACACGACATTGAAATTTGGAACACAAAATCAAGCAGATACCAAATTGTATCAATTCCTGAATGTAGTGAGTGAGAAGTATGATCAGGAAAAATGAGATTTACTTCGACAAAAACCCATTACCTGAGGTAGAATCAACTTATGCAACTATCCGATCAAGAAAAGGACCAGATACAAGTAATCGGTACCGCAACAAGGAGGGACGTCAAGGTTCTCATCGCCGGAATTGAGTATGTCTTCTATGTTACACCTCGCTTAGAGGAAGTGGCAATCGAACTCAAATCGACCCATGCCACCATACCATATTCAGTCACCAGAAGAGGGAAGACTGTTTTACAAAGTAAATGAGATGAGAAAAACAACTCCCTGTCGTTTGATCGAGCTGAAGCAGAGACGTCTTAAATAGAGATGGGGAGACACATTGTTGACAGAGGGCAGATGCCGTTGTTGACCATTGTAGAAGAGTTACCATTGTTGACACGGGGAAGACGCCGTTGTTGACTCCTGCATAAGAGTCATCATTGTTAACACGAGACACACGTCGTTATTGACTTCTGCAGAGGAGACACCATTGTTGACACGGGGCAGGCACCGGTGTTAACTTCTGCATAAGAATCACCATTGTTGACACGGAACAGACACCGTTGTTAAACTCCTTCATAAGAGTCGCCATTGTTAACACGGGATAGACGTCGTTGTTGACTCCTCCAGAGGAGACGCCATTGTTGACACAGAAAGACGTTGTTGTTAAAAACAGGGGAGACATCGCTGTCAATACAGAGAGACGCCATTGTTAGCGGTGTCGATTGAAAATGCATGAAATGTACCTACTACAGAAAGTTTTGTCACAGCAAGGCGAAGTACTTCCAACTGATAGTATTCCCCGAAGGGTGGAGAAACTCATGGAGGGACAACAGCGGCGACGCCAGCAACGTTGTCACCATGGGTATGAAAACTGCGAAGAAGAGAAACAGGGAAACCAAAAACTGCTAATGGAGATCAAAATCAAAGAGGTTTCAACCTATTGTTGTACAATCGAAGAATCAGACGGTCAACCATGACTCACTGATATTAAAAAGATACCTGGTGTACGGAGTTCCCAGAGAACGCCACGAGAAAATGTCTGACTAAATGGTCATGCGAGGAATGACTTGCAATTAATTTCTCAATGACACGACTATACCATTTGAGATGCGTGAATGCTAAAGAAGCTGAGCATCTAATGGAAGAAATTCATGAAGGTTGTTGCGGCCCACACATGAACGTGCAAGACTTGGGTACTTTTGGTTCACCATGACAGCTGACTGTATAAAACATGCCCAACAATATCACATATGTCAAGTGTACGCGGACCAAATCCACACGCCACTGCACGAGATCTATTACAGGACTTCCCCACGGACTTCTCAATGTGGGGTATCGATGTAATCAACATGATTTTCCCAAAGGCGTCCAATGGTCATCGATTCATATTGTTTACAATCGATTATTTCACCAGGAGTAGAGGTTATTACCCCAACGTCAATAACGGTAAAGGCCATTGAATTTTTCATCAACTAGGACATCATTGTGTGTCATGGGATGCCGAAGTCAATCATCACTGGAAATGCCAGAAATATAAATTGGATTGAGTTGTGATCAAGTATAAAAATGCATCTTCTTATCGCCCAAAAATGACATAGTGGAAGCATCAATTAAAAGACTGACATGATAAGCTGTCTTGGGAACTCATGGCATACATGACCTCAATACAGGCACCAACAAGGGGCAACCTCATTCTGCCTTGTTTACGGGACTGAAGTCGTGTTTCCAAATGAAGTAGAAATCCCGTCAGCTAGGATCCTCGCTGAGGCAGAGATGGACGAGTCAGAATGGGCGAGATGCAGAGAAGAGCAATTAAACCTCATTGATAAAAGGTGACTCGTCGTGCTGTGCCACGAGAAATTGTACCAGCAACGCATGGCTTGTGCATTTAACAGGAAAATGTGCCTGAAAGAATTGCAAGCAGGCAATCTAATTCTTAGAAGAAAAAAAATCATTCAAGTCAATCCAGACTATCGGGGCAAGTTTGTGCCTAAATTATGAAGGGACTTATGTCGCCAAAGAGACTTTCAACAGAGGAGCCATGATTGTTACTGGCATGGACAATAAAGAACTCCCCAGTCCGATCAATATGGACACAGTAAAAAAAAACTCGTAACCAGAAAGCGAACCTTCAAAAGTGAGAGAAAATTCCTGATAAATCGAAAACCTGAAAGGGTGGTTTAGGCAAAATTTAGGGAAGAGAGGAATGATTAAAAATCACTAAAAATAGCGATCATGGCAAAAGAAGATAAATCAAATCCCAGATAGGTTGAAAACCCGAAAGGGCAACTTAGGCAAAAATTAAGGGAACCGAGAGGTGCGGTAAAAAAATAAATACCGTAGCAAAAGAATAGAAAATTGAGAAACAAAAAAAATTCAAGTCAATCGAGACTCTCAAGGTAACTTTGTCGCCGAAGAGATTTTCAGCGGAGGAGCCATGGTCATCACCGACATGGACAACCAAGAACTCCCCAGTCTAATCAATATGGACGCAGTCAGAAAATACTATCCTTAAGGAGTTCGTAACCATAAAACCAACCTCCAAAAGTGAGATAAAATTCCCGCTAAATCGAAAACCTGAAAGGGCGGTTTAGGCAAAATTTAGGGAAGAGGTGCATGATTGAAAATCCCCAAAAGGACAATCATGGCAAAAGGAGAGGAATCAAATCCCTTCTCGGTTGAAAACCAGAAAGGGAAACCTAGGCAAAAATTAAGGTAACCGAGAGGTGCGGTAGAAAAAATGTAGCAAAAAAAATAGAAGAGCGGGGATAAAAAAAACCTTCAAGTCAATCCAGACTCTAGGGGCAAGTTTGTACCTAAATATGAAGGGATTTATGTCATTAAAGAGATTTTCAGCGGGGGAGTCATGATCATCACTGACATGGAAAACAGAGAACTTCCCAATCCAATCAATGTGGATGCAAAAAAAAAACTCGTAATCATAAAGCGAGCCTCCAAAAATGAGAGAAATTCTCGCTAAATCGAAAACCCGAAAGGGCGGTTTAGGCAAAATTTAGGGAAGAGGGTCATGATTAAAAATCCCGAAAAAGGGCGATCATGGCAAAAGGAAATGAATCAAATCCCTGCTAAGTGGAAAACCCAAAAGGGCGACCCTAGGCAAAAAAAAATAAGGGAACTGAGGGGTGCGGTAAAAAGAAAAAACACCGTAGCAAAAGGAAAGAAAATCAAGAGATAAAAAAAATGCTCAAAAGTGGAGGACATTGTTTCCCACAGTAGCAATAAAAAGAAGTTGTGATCGACACTAATTTGAGCTGCATCGACAACTTGCATGGATACACATTTTGAACATAGCATGAATGGCTTTAAGGAACTACATCAAGAAGGACCCAAAGTCGATTAATGAGAAAACAGACTGAGAAGTCCGCACAAGCAGTCAGACATCTCGAGAAGGGTTTTTACCTTCAAAGTGAATTACAAGCCAACGAACGGGGCCTTGAGGTGCTCAACCCCCGCAAATCATCGTCAACGATGCTTGTGACCAGAAAAAACATCAACTTCCAGCTCGTTGATGGCAAAAAAAACGATGAGCGGAGCTTTTAGGTGTTCAGCGTTCGCAAGTCATCCTTGACGACCAGGACTTAAAGTTATCCAGCTTCTGGGAATAAAATAAATGATGACCGGAGCCTTTAGGTGTTCAACATTCGCAAGTCATCCTCGACGACCAGGACCTGTAGTTATCCAGTTTCTGGGAATAAAAAAACAAACAAAAACGACGAGCGGAGCCTTTATGTGTTCAGCCTTCGCAAGTTATCCTCGACGACCAGGACTTGTAGTTATCCAGCTTCTGGGAATAAAAAAACGACGAGCGGAGCCTTTAGGTGTTCAGCCTTCGCAAGTCATCCTCGATGACCAGGAGCTGTAGTTATCCAGCTTCTGGAAGAAAACAAACGACGAACGGAGCCTTTAGGTGTTCATCCTTCGCAAGTCATCCCAAGTGAATTCGCAAAAAAAAAAAACGACGAGCGGAGCCTTTAGGTGTTCAGCCTCCGCAAGTCATCCCCAACGAGTCACAAGCCGACAAACAGAGCCTTTAGGTGTTTAACTTCCGCAAGTCATCCTCGACGACCAGGACCTGTAGGTGTCCAGCTTCTGGGAGTCACTATTGTGGACGGAGGAGACAAATGTAAAAATCATGTATGCCGATCGGAAAATCATTGACTGTGAGGTGTAGCTCAAAGAACACAGGGACACCATGTACATAACGTGGGTATACGCGAGTACGTATGCAAACGAGAGATCGCAAAACTGGACCCTCTTGAGATCACTAGGGCGGGGCCGATGTGGCTAATGGATGGTCTTGGGAGATTTCAATAACATATGCCACCAACACGAGAAACAAGGTTGGAGAAGAATGTCCGTACAACATATCGAGGAATTCACAAAAATGATTGAGGATTTGAACATAGAGGACCTTGGGGCGAGCGACAATCCCTACACGTGGTGTAACAATCAGAGCGGGATGCATCGAGTAAGCGAACGTTTGGACCGGGTGCTGATTAATGCGACATGGGCAGCCAAGTACCAAAAAGGGAGATGCATAAACAAACTAGCAATTGGATCAGACCATACCCCACTAATGGTCCAATTCGATCAGACGAGAAGGAGACAACCACGACGATTTAAATTCGAGGCAATGTGGCTCGAGAATCCGACATGTAGGGAGGTCATCCGACACGCGTGGACAGACCCAACATCACGCCGAGAGCTCCATGGGGTCCAAGCCAAACTCCGCATATGCCGATGAAAGCTCATGACATGGAACCGAATCGAGTTTGGTAACAATATGAAGGAGATAGTGACCACAAAGGAAGAACTAAGTAGGTACATGCAAGGGCGAATGGATCAACGATCGGTTGAGGAAGAGAGGCGACTAAAAAGGAAAATTCACAATTTGTGGACAAGGGAGGAACCATATTAGCGACAAAGGTCAAGCGTGAAATGGCTAAAGGATGGAGATCGAAACACAACTTTCTTCTACCAAACCACTATAGCGAGGAGGAGGAGGAACCAGATTTGTCGCCTAAAATGGGCCAATGGCGAATGGTTAACGCACGAGGGATCGATAGTGACTGAATTACGGGGCTACTTTGGGGAAATGTTTACATAAGAAGAAACGGGATCGGGGGGGGAGGAGCTCTTCCAGTGGATACCCCACCAGATCATGATCGAAATGAACCGTAGATTAACGCAGGAGGTTACGGAGATATAAATACGAACGACCACATACCAGTTAGGGGGATCACGCGCGCCCGAACCAAATGGTTTCCCGGGACTGTTTTATCAAAGGAACTGGACAATCGTGGGAGCGGACGTCATCACTGCGCTCAAGGCTTTATTCAGAACAGGTAAACTCCTAAACACCCTAAACAATACATATATCGTCCTCATACCTAAAATGTCGAACCCTACATGCCCAACCGACTTTAGACCCATAAGAAGCCATAACTTTTTGTATAAAATCATATCCAAAGTGTTGGTCAACCGGCTAAAACAATATTTAGCAACTGTTATCACCCCGTTCCAGAGTGCATTTGTTTCAGGGAGTCACATATTGTTAATGTCTATGGATTTTAGGGATAGAACGAAGAACAGATGAAGAACAGAAGAAGAAGAAGAAGAAGAGAAGAGAGAATAGCAGACAATACGGATTCAATCTTGATATTAACTTGATACTGTCTGTTCTACTATAGACAATATAAAGGAAAGCAACAAACACAAAAGGAAAGCAACAAACACAAAAGGACAGCAAATTGCAACTTAGTCCCTACGGCTAAGATAATTGATACTTGACCCGCAAGCAACAATAATTACTAATCGACCCCTAAACATAAGTGTGAGACACACTTATAACCTAACATTCCCTATACTTGATCTTGATTTGGGAGTCCAAACTTCCTTCTTGAGCTGAGATGCTAGTCTGAAAGTGATAGTCCATTTTTGAAGACAAAGTACTTTCTTACCTTTTTAGTGCATCATGAGTAGTTCTGCGTTGCTTGACTAATTTCTATTGTGATGCACCTTTGGTTTTTAACTGCAATACTAGCCTTCACACAATTCTGAACACATTTCTGATCATGGTTTGATCAGTACCTGAAATCTGTGGTAATGGAAATGACAGACTACCAGATTAGCAATACCAGAATATACCACAAGTCATATGTATAAATCTCCCTATACCTGATCCAATTCAATTACCAGAGTGCATCATGACCAGTCAATCTCTTTCTTACAAGCTTATCACGGCATTTATTCATTTATGTTTCTTATTTTTGAATTTGATTTGACATAACACGATGACAGAGGAGTTTGAGCTCCTATCTTACCAGCATGACTGCAAGGTTTGAGCCTTGATATTTTTATCCTCAAGGGTGAAAACCGAAAGTATCTTGTCGTTTTCTTTACGGTATCACCCTATTTTTGGACTCAAGTCATGCCCTATGCCATTTAGATTTATGCTTACAGATAGCAAACTTAAAGAGAGACAGTAATGATGCACAGGGGCAATAACATGATCAGGCATGAGAGGATAGACAGATGGCATGCGAATCTGGAGAAGTTGCTAATCATGATAAGATAGACATAAACATACCAAGAATATCAGGATGATCAGACCAATGAGAGAGCTGATCAGATTTGTGAGACGATATACTGAGTTAAAAACCACTAAGGTGCAGACAGCAGAAAAAATAGCAAGCATACACAGGGTTGTTCTAAGGATGCAGAGGGTAAGAAAAGGTACCAGTCAACAAAGAATGGAAGAACTTACATACTATTTTGAGAAGATCAAGTCGTGCTGGATGTAATATGGAGAAACGGTGAAACACCATGATCCTCCAGTTCTTCAAGTGAGAAGAACCCTAGCTTCTTCCTGCAAGGAATGAAATGCTTTTCAGTTAGAGGCTTAGTTAAAATGTCAGCAGTTTGTTCTAATGCAGGAATGAAATTAACCAAAACGTCCCCTGAGTGGACTTTCGCCCTGATGAAGAAGAGATCAATATTGACGTGTTTCATCTTGGAATGATGAATGGGGTTCTCTGAAAGTGCAACTGCACTTGTGTTATCTGTCCATATTACTGGTGCAGTAGGGGTGTGAAGTCCTATTTCCTTGAGAAGAGATTGTACCCACATTATTTCACACACGGCATTAACAATGGCTCTGAACTCAGCCTATGCACTAGACCTGGACACGACTGGCTGCTTCTTAGAACTCCACACTATTGGGTTACCATTTAAAAGCAGGTAATGACTTGAGATGGATCGGCGATCATTGTGATCACCTCCCCAGTCAGCATCAGAAAATGAGGTAAGTGTGATATCATTAACAGGAGAGTGTGCTGTTCTGAATAACAGACTGTGATTAAGAGTACCTTTGAGGTATCTTAGAATGTGAATAACAGCTTTCCAATTGCTGTTATTGGGAGCTTGCATAAACTGACTGATCTTATTTACAACAAAGTGAATGTCTGGTCGTGTGACACAGACATGTTGAAGAGCACCTATTGTGCTTCTGTAAAGTGTCTCATCATGAAAAGGCTCAGAACAAGTGTTCATACCTGATTTGGACAGACACGTAACTGTCATTGGAGTGGAAAAGCGGGTTTGGTCATTGAGACCTACCTTGTCTAAGAGCTCCTGAACATACTTCTTCTGGTTCAAAAGGATGAAGTCATCTCCTGAGACTAATTCCATGCCAAAGAAGTAGTTTAATCTTCCTAAATCCTTGACTTGAAACTGGGCATTAATAGAGTCAACAATGTTAGATACAAGAGAAGCAGAAGTACCAGTTATAACTATATCATCCACATAAACAAGTAAAAGCACAAATGAGTTTGAGGTGGATTTGATAAATAAACAGCTGCCAGACGTAGAAACATGAAATCTAAGAGAGCTTAGAAGGAAGAACTTGAGTTTTTCAAACCGGGCTTTGGGAGCCTGTTTAAGACCGTATAAAGCTTTCTGAAGTTTGCATACCAAATTTGGTGTAGTGGACTGAATTTCAAAACCTGGAGGTTGTGTCATAAATACCTCCTCATGAAGATCACCGTGAAGAAAAGCATTGTTTATGTCCACCTGTCTAATACACCATTTATGAGTTAAGGCTAGAGATAACACAATGCGAACAGTTGCTGACTTAATAACTGGACTGAAGGTTTCCTGAAAGTCAAAACCTGGTTTTTGGGAGAAGCCTTTGGCAACAAGGCAAGCCTTGTACCTGACAACTGCCCCATCAACATTTCTTTTTATTCGAAAGATCCACTTGCATCCAATTGGGATGCGTCCTGTAGGTAGAGGAACAAGGCTCCATGTGCTGTTTGTAGAAAGAGTTGTAAGCTCCTCCTGAACAGCCTGAAGCCAATGAGGAGATTGAATAGCCTCATGAATGGTGCGAGACTCTGAGTTTGTGAGATCAGCAGACAGAGCAAGGGACATAGTGAGCCCTTAAAGAGAAGTTTTGGATCTAGTTTGCATTGGATGCACATTGACATAGGATTTTGGACGAGAAGGATGAGAGGATGAGGAGGGTTGAGTTGGTGGTGAAGTTGGGAAAGACTGATCAGAGTGTGTAGGTGGTGGGGTTGGTGGTTGGGTTGAAGAGACTGGATCAGAGGAAGTAAGAGGGACAAGAGTAGAACCATAAGGGACATACCTGCAGACAGCAGTGGGTGAGGACAGATCCAGAGCTGAGACGGATATTGTAGAGATAGGAATCTGAGTAGGGTGTGTGACTTGAGTAGGTGTTGTGGAGGGAAGACTGGACTCACCAGATGTGTGAGCATGTGCAGAACGACCCAAGGAATGAGAGACAGTGGAAGGGACAGAAGTTGGTTGTTGAAAGAAGGGATCACAAGGAATGAAGAACGGTTTGGACGGAGTAGAGACTTTGGGTGTGTGAGAAGCATAGAAGGGACCTGTGGTGTCACTGAAAGGAAATATTGTTTCATGAAAAACAACATTTCGTGAGACATAGACTCTTCCAGACGAAGAGAGACACCTGTATACATGGTGATCATAACAGAACCCAAGGAAAACACTGGGTTCTGACTTGAAGGATAACTTGTGAGACCGATATGGTCTCAAGTGTGGGAAGCACAGACATCAAAATACTCTTAGAAAAGAGTAGTCTGGTTTGGATTGAAAAATAAGTTCATGAGGAGAGCAATTATTTAGAACTTTTGAAGGTAATCTGTTAATGAGGAAAACAGCAGTAAAGAATGCATCTGTCTAGTAGTGAAGAGGGACAGATGACTGTGCAAGGAGAGTGAGGCCAAGTTCAAAAATATGGCGGTGCTTACGCTCCACCATGTCATTTTGTTGACTTGAGTAAGGGCATGTGATCCTATGAACTATGCCAAATTGAGAGAGATATGTAGTAAGGAATGGAACTCACCTCCACCATCTGATTGTACAGCTTTGAGTTTTGTGCCAAGCTGTTTCTCTGCCAACAAATGAAACTCACAAAATACCTTAGCAGCATCAGATTTGCGATTTAAAAAATATATCCATGTGTAACGACTGAAGGCATCAACAATGCTTAGGTAATAGTTACTATTACTAGAAGAGAAGGGGCAGGACCCCAAAGATCTACCTGAACGAGTTCCAGAGGATGGGAGTATATAGTGTCCGAGGAAGAATATGTCTGTGTCTTGCTTTTCCCTACTGCACAGGCAGCACACTCAGAGGAGATATGATTAGTAGGAAGATTCTGAAGTCTAAGAAAATTAACAAGGATGTTCTTAGAGGGGTGGCCCAATCTCATATGCCACAGATTAGAGGATTCAGTGCTTTTAAGTGAGGTAAGAAAGCAACTGAATTCAAACTCAGGTACACACAGTAGTAGATGCATTGTTAAAGCAAGTAACAGAGGAACTGTCATCAGAAATATTAGAACTATATGCAGAAGAAGCAGGATTAAACAAAAACTGATAAATTGCATTATCATTAACCGGAAAGGTTGAAGTTTGAGCAGATAAAGCTGCATCATTACAAAATGACTGGAAATTAGTTTGAAGATTCAGACATTGATCCGGACAGACATCAGCAGACTCGACTAACTTATTTGAACTAGACTGAAAGCTAGAGAAATCAAGACGATAAAGACCTCCTGATTCAAAACCTCTGAGCAGCACCCTGTTGGAGATGGAATCCTTAACCAGGCATTGTGTCGGATGGAATTCAAAATAAAACTGGTCATCCTTTGAAAACTGAGATACAGAAATAAGGTTTTTAGTAACAGCAGGTGTGTAAAGCATACTATTAAGGACAAGTGGTTTTCTAGTAGAAGGTAAGTGAGAGGAACCAATAACAGAAATTTTAAGTGAGGAACCATTACCAACTAGAATCTTACATGGACCAGAATATGGAGAAGTCATGTGCGGAGCAGGCTGTGCATTGGTCAGGTGGTTCGTGGCTCCAGAGTCAGGGAACCATCTTCCATCAGATGAAGTTGTGTTTGAGCTACTGGCCATCAGGTGGTTTGCCTGGAAGGGTGGCTGAGGTGAGGCAGTGGTTGTGGGGAGCTGTGGGTTAGGAAAGGTAGGATATGGTTGAGTTGGGTTAACAAAGCAGGGAGGGCCATCATATATGGATAGATGGGTGGTACAGGGGAAGGATATGGGGAATATTGCAGCATTGAGTGAGTTTGAGCAGTGGGAAGAGATATAGTATTAGTCTGAGCAGGTTGAGGATGGACTTGAGATTTGTGCATCTGAGGTGGTGGGTAATGGTGGGACTGTGGTGTTGATGGTTGTTGGAATGAATCAGAATCAAAGTCATAGGAAGCAAGGTTGGCTGAGGGTGCTGAGGAGGTGGACTGAGGGTCTGTGACTCCAGTGAAATGCACATTGAATCAATGGAAGCATCTTGCACTAAGTGCCCAAACTTCCCACATAACTGACATTGAAGTCTGTTATTGCCAAAGCCTCTACCACGACCTCTACCCCTACCAGACTGGTTACTGCTAAAGGGAGGAGGGCCAAATGGGGATGACTGAGGGTTCTGAGTTATGGTCTGAGATGTGGAATGATACTGAGGTGTGGGTAGAAGACCAGACTGAGTGGGGTTCACAGACACACTGTCCTTACTTCCTGAACTACTTTCTTCATAAGGCACGACATGTTTACTAAGGTTAGGGATCTTAGCAGCAGCAATATTAACACTGGCACTTACATCAAACAGAAGGTCACACTGCCTAGACTCAGCATCAAGCAAAACAGAGCTTACAGAGGCAATGGTATACGAGTTCTGACTAGCATGAATGACAGCTATCACATTATCATACTGACCCTTAACACCATTCAAGACAATAGAAATTTGTTGCATCTCCTCTATTGGGTGACCACAGCTAGCTAGGCTATCGGAGGTAGTTTGTATTTCAGTGAGATAATCTCGCATGGACTGATGAACATGCTTCCTAATCTTAAGCCTATCATAGAGATGCATGATCCTAGTTGTAGAGGATGATGAAAAATCACGGTGAAGCTTTTGCCATATGGCAGCAGCTGACATACACCCTATTAACCCTCTACTGACCTGAGTGAAAACAGAGGCTAGGAGCCATGAAGCCAAAGAGTTGTCCTGTTGAAGGAACTTCGCATAGGCAGGATTGGGGACTGTTTCTGTCTCATCCTCCAGGAACTGAGGAATATTCACCCCGTGAAGATGGTTCTCGAGATTATAGCCTCGAACAGACAGCAGCACCTGCTGCTTCCATTGTTGGAAGTTTTCTTCGCCAAGTAGCTGGGCTACTTTCTTGTTGGCAAAGGCAGGTGATGATTCTTCCATGGAATCAAGATAGAAACAGGTTTGGGTAGTGATTTCAGGCTCGAATAAGCTCTGATACCATGTTGATGTTTATGGATTTTAGGGATAGAACGAAGAACAGATGAAGAACAGAAGAAGAAGAAGAGAGGAGAGAATAGCAGACAATACAAATTCAATCTTGATATTAACTTGATACTGTCTGTTCTACTGTAGACAATATAAAGGAAAGCAACAAGCACAAAAGGACAGCAAATTGCAACTTAGTCCCTACGGCTAAGATATTTGATACTTGACCCGCAAGCAACAATAATTACTAATCGCCCCCTAAACATAAGTGTGAGACACACTTATAACCTAACACATACATGATAACATCATGGTGGCACATGAAGTTTTCCACCATCTCCACATGAGCAACAAGGAGAGCAAGCCCGAATGCGCACTAAAAATAGACATGCATAAAGCCTACGACAGGGTGGAGTGGGACTTTCTCCTTGACACATTGAGGAAGCGAGGCTTTGCGGAACAATGGGTCGGGTGGATAAGAGAATGCATAGTGACAACCACGTATCAGGTCGTGGTGAATGGAGACAGGACCAAAACAATTAAACTGACATGAGGGATAAGACAAGGTGATCCACTATCACCTTACCTATCCATCCTACTGGAAGACGTGTTATCAAGGCGACTAGAGGGGGCGACAAGGGAAGGAACTATATAGGGGATCAGCATACGGACACACTGTCCGGAATTGTACCACATGTTCTTTGCGAATGACTCACTATTTTTCATCCAAGGCACAACCGTAAATGCGCACAACCTAAGGAGAATCTTGGAGTCATACTGCCATACATCAGGACAAAGGATCAATGTAAACAAGTCGACCCTGTATTTCAACAAAGGAGCAAACCGTGCAATCAGGGGGAGGTGGAGACAGATCTGAACATCCAGAGCACATGCGTCCCGGGAAAGTATCTAGGCCTCCCATCAATGTGGGGACGGTCTAAGAAGGAGGCCCTGGGATCACTAAAAAAAAATAAAGGACAGACTAGCGGGATGGAGACGAAAGACCCTGAACCAAGCCGGAAAGGAAGTACTCATCAAAGCAATCATCACATCGATCCCCACATATGTCATGAGCGTGTTCCGCCTACCAAAAACATGGTGTGCGGAGATCGATGAACTCATAGCGAATTTCTGGTGGGGACAAACCGCGAAGGGAAAGCGAACACATTGGAGAAGATGGAAGGTACTTACGAGATCTAAGGATACGGGGGGGTTTGGGATTACGATAACTCCAAAGCTTTAATTCGGCACTACTCACAAAGAGTGCACGGGTACATTATGCGCACGGGTGCTTAAAGGGTTGTATTATCCACAAGCTAACTTCTTTGAGGCAAAACGAGGAAGCCGAGCATCGTGGGGATGGAGTAGTATACTACATGGCCGGGACATAATGAAACAGGAGGGAATGTGGCTACTCGACTCGGGGGAGGAGATACGTGTCTTTGAGGACCCATGGATCTATACAAAGGAGGGCTTGAGGGTGAATGCCGATATGACTGTAGAGCACGGGAGCGACCTAAGGGTGAGCCATTTGATCACGCATGAGCACCAATGGAACGAACACATGGTACGAGGATGCTGAACATATACACAACATGCTTATACCGAATGAATGAGGGAGGGACAGATACATATGGCCTCAGACAAAAGACGGCTCAAATCAAGTTCGGTCAGTCTATCTTAGATTGCGAGAAGAAAGGGGACAACAAAGACAACCGAATAACCAAGACAATCTATGGAAGGTGATATGGAAAAGCAAGGTACTACCCAAGGTCCATAATTTTATTTGGAGACTTGCTACTAATGCGATCGCGGTCACGACAAACATGGTAAAAAGGGGCATGAATGTCGATCCAAAGTGCCCCATATGTGGAGGGGTGGAGACACGGGAACACATGATCCTAGAATGTCGATGGACGAAACTGGTATGGTTCGGCATATTAGGGCTGCATACGGACCAAACCCCACCCACGGACATGGTCGCATGGCTATTGGCAAGGCGAGCCGAACCGGGAGACACCAATGAGACGAGGTGGACCCTAACCCTTTTAACATGTTGGCACATTTGGAAGACATGATGCAAAGCAGGCTTCGAGGCACTCAAACCGAACCCGATAGTCGCCATAACAAAGATCCAAATAGCCCTAGCCGAGCACAAGGAGTATGAACACAACCCCACGCCGAACCATCAGACCAAACTAACAGAAAAATGGCGAGCACCAACGGGGACCACCATCAAGATAAATTGCGATGCTTCGTGGTGTAGCCATTCAAGGAGAGTGGGCATTGGGGTGATAGCAAGAGATAACAACGACAAAGTTGTTGGTGGCTTGAACCAAAGAGATTGGAGTGGCGACATCGACACCATAGAGGCAAGAGCAATAAAAGAAGGTGTCCAACTAGCGATCGAGCGAGGGTGGCAACAAATCATCATCGAAACGGACTCACAAACGGTTCATCGACAAATCAGGGGAGAGGCGAGGCATTGGAGGTTGTCAACCACGATACAAAACACAAGAGTACTAGCTACACAAATCGAGCAAGTACAATGGCGAGCTATATCAAGGACCGCAAATGAGTGCGCGAATTGGATAGCGAAGCAAACGAGAATGGGAGTGAATCTTAGTGATTGGGTTGAAAAGCCACCACTACCATTGTTATCTTTACTAGTAAATGATTGTAATCCCAAACAACCGTGATCATGTATCACGACATTTTATTTCTTCAAGTAAAGTGGCAATTTTGACCAAAACAAATAATTAACAATTAATAATGAGATAATAATTCATATTTTTAAGTTAAATATTTTTATGACTTAATTTTGGACATATGTTTACAAAATACTATTAAAATCATTAGTAATTTATTTATTTATTTTAGTAATAATAATATATTATATTTTTATTATATAAATAGTATTTTAATAATTCAAAAATACGTTGAGTTATAATTATATCAAAACATATTTTTCGCATAATTGTAAAAAAATATGTTAATGTCCATATAATACTCTTAACTTAACGTTTATGGTTTATTATTTCTATCAATGTACATATAAAGATATTAGTATTTTTTAAAAATAGTAACAATCTCTAATGTTTTAGTATATGAATATATTTTATCTATTTGTTAATTGTAAATAGGTATGGGCATGAACCGGTTCGGCCCCGAACCGGTTCAGAACCGAACCTTTACCACATTTTAAAACCAGTATGGTTAACCGCTCCAGTTTTTGGTCGCTCCAGATTTTGGTCGATTTACCGTACCTGTTCTGAACCGGTTCAAAACCGGTTCGGCCGAACCAGTTTCATACAAAAAAAAAAGTTCCAATCAGTCAGAGGTTTAGAATGTCTTCCTTGTCTTTCTCAGTCAGAGGTTAATTGCAACAATTGATGATTACAACACTAAGGACGAAACACAGATCAAGATCTCATTTCAAGCTGTGTGAGACTTCTACATTATATTCAACTATTCATGTTTCAAGTATTGATTCAACTGAAAAGAAAGAGTAAATGAAGCCGAGCCAAGTCAATCCCGAGCTCAAGCAAAATTCCTCTCAAACACAAAATCTTCACAAATTCAGAGCTTTGTCAAGAAGCACAAAGGAGAACATGCCATCCAGCATATTCACAAATTCTTCTCCATGTTCTTCATACTACAAGAAATCATAATAATACAGAGTTGAGACCTTCACTTTGGAGATACAAATAGATTAAATTTAACTGAATATATCATTATGTTGAAGTTTATAATCAGAATTAAACTCTCCAACCACCATGCAGGGAATTGGCCGAACCAAATTGGCATCATGTTATCAGTTACAATGTTGATGAAATGACAGAAATCATGGATTAGCAGAAGATAATTAAGTGTTATGTGACTTGAATTAGGTACATGGCATACATTATGGACACTAATGAATACGAAGAAATAGCATAAATCCAATTACCTTGACCAGTGACTTGCTCTTGCTCTTCAATGGAGATCGAAGATTTGATTCAATGGAGATCGTCGGAGATCGAAGAAATCAATGGAGTTTCGATCTCGATTTGATTCCATTCCGGTGAGGAAGGTCGAGAAAACACAATGAAGCCCAGACCCAGCAAGAGAAGCATAGTGGTTTCAAGCTACCTTCACCAAGCCCAACCCCGACGACGACGACGCCTTCACCAGCTGCCCTGGCTCGCCGCGCCGCTGCTTATGCTGGCTTGCCGCGCCGCTGCTTCTCCTGCCTCGTTGCTGCTGTCGCGCCTCGCCGGCGCCGCTTCTTCTTCGGAACGAGAGTGAATCAGATTTAGGTGAAGAAGAGAAGTGAAGAAGAGAAGTGAAGCAGAGAAGAGAAGTGAACAGATTTAGGTTAGTCCTGGAACGGTTTAAGTGAAGAAGTTAGTCCAACCGTCCGGTTTGGTTTAGTAATTAAATATAATATTATATTAAAACCGGTACAAGAAGTGGTACTGTTTACCGTTTGAGAACCGGTTTTTTATACCTCTTCTGAACCACTCCATATTTTTGCCAAAAATCGTTTGGTTTGTGAACCGATACGGTTCAGGTACGGTTCGGTACAGTTCGGCCGAACCGATTTTTTATGCCCAACCCTAATTGTAAATGATATTTAGTTTATAAATCTAGAATACTTAATTTTGTGACATTGTTAAAATTTATTGTGATATTAGTGTAATGAAGTAGGTGATGTTTATATGTGACTTATGTCTTATTTTAATAAGAGTATTACATGATATATGAAATTATTCATAATTAATCTATATTTTAATTTATAAAAGTAAATTTTAATATGTGCATACTTTATATTCATAAAGTATTATATTATATATTTTATTATTATATAAATTTCACTTCATAAAATACAGGGTTAAGTACCAAATAACTACTCGAACTTGGAACGTTTTACAAATAGCTATCCGAACTTTGAATTTTCAAAAATGGCTACCTCAACTTTGACACATTGGGCAAATAGCTACGTCCGTTAAATATGGACGGAAAATGACGTGACAACACATGATTGGTCTATAATTTTACAAAATATATTATTTTTTTAAAATACCAAAAAATCAGAAAAATTCTTAAAAAATCAGGAAATTTAATATGGAAAATAAGAGTTTTAAATACTTGTTCGTCTATTTGATATTTTTTGATAATAAAATTAAATAAAAGTATATCATTTACTCTATTTTTTTTTACTGTTTATGTGTCATGAGGAAAAAAAATCTTAGAATTGGTTATTTAACTGTTTCGTTTTTATATTATGCTAAGTGTGGTTTCATATGTCATGTTGTTCTCAAAATCGATATGTAAAGTCATGTTATTTTTATAAAATCATGCAGTTCCACGTGTTTGTAAAATCAATGCAATGATCTATTTTTTCTCTTCAATAATAAATCAATCACACAGTGTCACTTGAGAACATGAAAGTTTTGAAGATTTATGCATGAGAGTAACATTTTAATGATGAAATTGCAAAGAGTAGACGAAAAGAATCGAAGTGGATTGAACCAGTCATGACTCAAAGTGAATACTATTTGTTTTTCTTTTGTTCGTGATTGTTTTACAATTTTTATGAAAATGAATATATTTTATTTTTTAAAAAAAATAAATAAATTCATGTGTATAATTTATTTACATTGCAAAATAAATTTAAGAGTGTTTAAGTCTTTTTGTCACTTTACGTATAATTATATATCGAATCAAACACTTCTTAGGTTATACAGGTATAAGTATATCTTAATATATTCATCATCCAAACATAGTATTAAGTAATACGTGTATTACCTAATACATGTATTAACTAATACATCCAATCAAACACCCCTAATAATCTTGAGTTGGTTCATCTTAGTGTGTGAAGAGGCAGACGGGATTACTCGTATCTGCACGCGTTGGCCGTGCAATCTCTACTTGTTTGGGAAGCTAATAGTTGGACACGTCCTCATATTATTATTAAATTGTAAAATATTTATTGATTTCCCTCTAAACGGAGTCCGTTACATTACATTACATGCTCTATATTATCGGGAGATTTATTTATTTATTTGCATAATATAAATCAGTTAAACAATGTAGAAATTTTGGGATAAATGTCTAAAACATAAATCGCTATATAGTTATCTATCTGTATATATAGTTACATTACATGTAACTTCCATATAGTATTTTTATCTGTATATATAGTTATACCTCACATTCCCTATATATAACTTGTCGAAAAATAATTGGACCATTAAACAACTCCTAACTCATAATAATATTATAATTTCAGTTCTTCAAAATTTGTATATATCGTATCAAAATAAAACAATACGAAGCTTTTTTAAAAAAAAAAAAAAAAAACGTTAGTCCACGTACTTTTCTTTACGAAAGAATTCTTCAAAGTTCAAACCCTTAGCAAGCAAGTGTGAAGAGTGAAGACTAAAGCATGAGAATAGAGAGGTAACACATCAGTCCACGTACTTTTATATTTATTGATTTTATGAAGAAACATTGAATTCTAAGTGCATTCCGAAAGTCAGGTAAAAGACGTACCAAAGGTCCAAAACGGACAAAAAAAACTCAGTCTGAAATTTGGTTTAGAAGTTTAAAAGACCGTGATGTTCACTTAATACATATATAGTTTTATACATTCTATTAATTAATATAATTACTCAATGAATATAATAAACTAATGTTAATTTAGTTATTCAAATGTTATTTTAGGAGACGTTTGATTGGAAGTATTATTTAATACACGTATTAGTTAATACATGTAATTGGTAATATACATATTAGGTAATACTATGTTTGGATGAGACATGTATTTAGATATACTTATACATGTATAACCTAAGACAGTGTTTGATTCGATATAAAATTATACGCAAAGTGACAAAAAGACTTAAACACACTTAAATTTATTTTGCAATTTAAAATTTATACACGTGATTTTTTTATAAATAAAATATATTCATATTCAAAAAAATTGGAAAAAACAAATCATGAACACACACATACAAAAAAAATAGTATCCTCTTTGATTCATGACCGGTTCAATCCACTTCGATTCTTTTCTTTTGATTTTTGCAATTTCATCATTAAAATGGTACTCTCTTATTCATAAAGCTTCCATACCTTCATGTTTTCAAGTGACTCTGTGTGATTGATTTTTGATTGAAGAGAAAACATAGAGCATTGTATTGGTTTTACAAACATGTGGAACTGCATAATTTTACAAACAACATGATTTGGTAAAAATAACATGCTTGTACAAATCGGTTTTGGCAACAACATGACAAGTGAAACCACACTTAGCAAAATATAAACACGAAACAGTTAAATAATCACTTCTAAATGTTTTTCATCATGACACATGCACATAAAAGTCAAAAAATAGAGTAAATGATATATTTTTATTTAATGTTATTTTTAATATACATTTTTTAAAATAAAATATCAAATAACGAGCAAGTATTAAAATATTATTGAGCAAATATTTCATTAACTTTTTAACTATTTTTTAAAATATTAATTATATGTCATATATCATCATTAAAATAAAGTCATAAATTATTTATGAATTCTAATGGTACCCAACAACTGTTGTTGTGTTTGACTTAGTGATTCATTTTTAAAAAATAAAATATATATGAAATAGTTAATAATGAAAATTTATAAATAGTATTACATCACTTTATTATTCATTTAGTATATTACTTTTTTTTTATTAATTACTATTACATAATCTGAGTAAATAATAATTTTAAAATATTTTATATTAAAATTCACGAAGTTTGATAAAAAAAACAAAAACTAACATGATGCACTATTCATATGTAGGATTAATAGACATAGGGTAGTTAATTAAATTTTTACTATGTATTAAATAATACCATGGTTAGATTATGTATCAGTTAATACTCAATGAACACTATAATTTTGTATTAGCTAATACATAGCTATTAGGTAATACATACCATTATTTCTAATCAAATATTGTATTAATTAGTACATATATTAATTAATACGAATACATGGTTAATACCCCAATCAAACACCCCTTTATTGTTTAATCAGTGTAGTAGAAAATTATGTAAATACTGCTAAATTGAGATATTTTGTTGTTTAATTTGATTTTGAATACTTATTTTGGTTTTGGATGTGTATATTTTGAATCGAAAATTTAGTCCGAAAATCCGTAATACAAATAAATGGTTTCTTTACTGTATACGGTCTTTTAATTTAGTTGGACTTTTGTATGGAGAAAATTCCGTTCAAAATATAGTTACCCGATCGAAATAGTAAAACCCCCGACATGATCTATATCACTCCTACTTTAGGGAATAATCTTTACTAATACCACAATCATTCAATATGAGTGTTGAATATTAATATTTTTATATTTATATGACTCGAAAGGCTATAAGGCTTCTGCAGCATGTAAAATCCGCTAAACATTGCACATGACCGTTACTACTGAAGTTCTTGGTTTTACCGACGAATATTTCATCACTAAAAATTCCCGGAATAAAAGGCCCATCAATAGATTTCTCCTAGTGCCGTCAATGGTGCGGTGAAAAATTAATATCATGGTTATAACCGTTACTCTTTACTATGGTTAACCATACAATTATGGTGCAATACGGTTATGGTGATAATTTTCTACTCATAATGGTTATGGTTATGGTATTTGAGTTATAACTCATGATTATTATATAAATATAATAATTATTTATTATTAAAAAATTAATATATATTAAATAACGGAAGTTACTATACATACAGATAATAAATTTTTATATATTTTTATTGTTTACAATATAGATTTATGAATTTTTTTAAAATAAAATTTTCGGTCTTTTATTATATTAAATGTGTGGAATAAATATGGATATACTGATAAAACCATGGTTAATAACCACGGTTATTTTAATGATTATTGTATTGAAAATTGTATTCGTAATGGTTATGGTTATGGTATGCGGTTTAAAAATATGGTATGGTTATGTATTTGTCATATCTGTATCATACTCTAACCATTGACAACCCTAATTTCTCCTGAGCATATAAATATTTTTCCTTGGTGATTAATTATGGGACTGCCACGTATATCTCTCAAGTGTCTAAACTTCGACCTTCAATTCAACATTAATTAATGGGTTAATTATAAATAGGTAGTCAAACTTGATATGGTTTGACAAGTAGGTATCCAAATTTTGTTTTGCCACAAATAGGTTGTCGAACTTTTGGAAATTAGCAAATACGTTCATGCCGTTAATTTTTCCGTTGGTTTGTGACGGAAACTGGTTCAAAAACCGATTCAGAACCTGTTCGATCAAACCAATTTATTTTTTTAAAAATGTTGGATTTATATACCAAACTAGGCCTGTTCATTTAAACCGGTTCGGATGAACTGGTATGGTCTAGTTTGAACTGGTTCGGCCGAACTAATATCAAAATCAGATCAGTTTTTTAGGCTTCAAATAGACCAGTTCAAAATAGTACCAAAAATTTAGTTCAAATAGCTTGGAATCGACTCATTTTTTTATACTGGTTTATACTTAAATTCAAATCAAACCACTTTAAACCTATATAATTTTAGAACCGATCCAAAACTAAATAAACCAAACAAGTTTAATTATACCTAATAACCTATAGACAATTGCTCGCAGTCTCCCTTCACTCAACTTTCATTTCTCACTCTCAGTTCAATTGAATATCTGCCTTTCTCTGTTTCCAGCTGAAGCCTTCGTCTTCGTCGCCTCGTCGTCGTCGGTCTCCATTTCGTCCTGCTGTTCCGCCGCGGCGCCGTGTACATCCATCCCGTTGGTCTGGCACGTCTCGCTGTGCCACCATCACCATAAGTCAACAATTGAAAGTAAGCCACAAACCCTAATTTCGATTGGCCTAATTTCTTATTAAGGGTATTTTTCAATAATAATTCTGCTCTTGATCTTTCTGGATGTTTGCCTTTATGGTTTATCTAGATAGTTAAAGAATGGCACTCTATCATAAACTTTGTAGGACCAAATTACCATACAGGGTGCGGGAGCTTTTGAAGTAGCAGCTAGCCAACATTTGATGAATGAAGTGAAGAAAACTATTAAAGGGGTAATACATAGTTGTTATTAATCCAAGTATTCTCCTTGCATTACTTATCATTCTCTCAGCACATAAACGAACAATGTAATTTTGAAACAGCGTGCTCAGATCGGTGTGGAGGCTTTTGCAAATGCTCTTCTTGTATTACCAAAGACACTAGCTGAGAATTCTGGACTTGACACTCAAGATGTGATTATTGGTCTCACTGTATATTCCTATTCTGTATTTGGTTCTTAGCATATCCTTACAGATAACCATATTACAAATGCAAATACAAATTTTTATCTACTTCTGGATTAATTAGCCGAGTTTCTACCTTCTGCTGATATAATACTGGCATGTCTAATATCTTTTCTTAAATTTACCTTTTAAGTACAAATGGGAATTTGTTTGACATTTGGTGCATGTCACATGGAGAGCTTAAATAGCCATAAGATCAAAATTGTAAATAAATAATAAAAAAAAAGCAGGTCAAATCAGTTCGAACCGGTTCTGAATCGGTTCGAATCATACCCGTTTTTTTACCTAAACTAGACCAGTTTTTTTAGAATTTGAAAAAAGTACTAGTTTTTTATAAATCATACCAGTTCAGTTCTGAACCGGTTCGAGGTCGAATCGATTCATGAATAAGTCTATACCAAACAGCAAACACAATGTATGGCTTGGTCTAGGATTTAGGTTGAGTCATGCATGTGTTTGGTATATAAATTCTACAATTTTTAAAAAAATAAATAAAGTGGTTCAATCGAACCGGTTCTGAACCAGTTTTCGTCACAAACCAACATAAAAATTAACGGCAATAACCTATTTGCTAATTTTCAAAAGTTCGACAACCTATTTACGGCAAAAAAAAGTTTGGGTACCTATTTGCCAAACTATGTCATGTTTGGCTACCTATTTGATAATTAACCCTTAATTAATACAAAAAAATACTTGATACTATTTTATATAAGTCTCGTATAATAAGAAACTTATTGAACAAGTTCTCCATAGGTTTATGACCTTGTGAGCCAAGGGAGAGATATCAATCTAATATGAAAGTTTGACGAAATTGCATTGGAGAAGATAGGGAAAAATACAATACCGTGTGGTTCTTCTTTCATCTCGATCTATTATAAATAAATACCGAAACAAGTACCAGTTAAACCAGTAAAAGTTATATGGAATTTTTTTCAAAAAGTATGTAATCTACCCAAATTTGAAAAACTAAGTATACTGAAAAAATATTTAGCAAAATGTATATAAGCGCTACTGGGGTTAGCGTTTTTTACAACGTGCGCTATTAGGGTTACTGTTTATAAAACGCAACTTGGGGTATCGTTTTTATGAAAAACGCCACCCCTACTTTTTTTTTTTTTTGCTTTTTACGTTTTTTTGACGACTCGATATTTAATTAAAAATAAAATTATGTATTTATTTAAAAAATATTGTAATAAGTAGATATTTTAATTGCGATTCAAATGATGCAAAAAATATTAAATTTGGACTTACAGATTGACTGTAGGCTCTGCCGTAAGTTGAGATATAAAAAGTTGACTTAAAAAAATATAACTCAAATCATGTAAGTCCAAACTCACCACGGTGAACGTCATTTATGTCGTAATTCAATTATCTACCTAGGGTAATGTTTTTGATTAGAAATACAGTGATTTGTTAACCTAACATCGCTTGTCTTATAATTTGACCGAAATAATTAAATGTATTAGGTGAGAAATTTAATTAGGTACTTACTCAAAAAAAATGAAAAAGCTTACAGTGCGTAGCTAATTTAATTACGAATTAAATGACGCTAACTAAGCGTTAATTTTTTACTTTTAGACTGATTGTATAATACGATACGTAATTTACTTCGTATTATATGATCAATCTTCGTATTATATCGTATTACCTAATGCATTTAATTATTTTCGTCAAATGATAAGACTAGCGGTGTTAGGTTAACAAATCACTGTATTTCTAATCAAAAACATTACCCTAGGTAGATAACTGAATTACGACATAAATGACGTTCACCGTGGTCAGTTTGGACTTACAGTGTCTGAGTTATGTTTCTTTAAGTCAAATTTTCATATCTCAACTACGGCAGAGCCTACGGTCAATCTGTAAGTCCAAATTTAATATTTTTTTGCATAATTTGAATCGCAATTAAAATATCTACTTATTACAATTTTTTTAATAAATACATAATTTTATTTTTAATTAAACATCGAGTCGTCAAAAAAACGTAAAAAATAAAACACTACTCAAAGTAGCGCACGTTGTAAAAAACGCTACCCCCAGTAGCGAATATATACATTTTGCTAAATGTTTTATCAGTATACTTACTTTTTCAAATTGTTTTGGCACAGTGCCTACTTTTTGAAAAACTCCAGTTATATGTCCTACAAATAAGCTTTACATAATCACCTGAATTCAAGCTTCCCCGACGATCAACAATTATTCAGTTCATCACTCATCGCCCAGTATCTTCCAATGGAATGTCGGAATGTTGGTTTTGGTAAAATGCTACTCGGGGTATCGTTTTACCAAAAAAGCTCCTCGGTGTAGCGTTTTTAATTAAAACGCTACCCCTTAGTGGCATTTGTTTTTGTTGTCCTTCCTTTTTTTATGACTCAATGTTTAATTAAAAATAAAATTATGTATCTATTGAAAAAAAATAAAAACATTATAGTACATAGATGTTTTAATTGCGATTCAAATGATGCAAAAAATATTAAATTTGGTCTTACGGATTGACTGTACGCTCTGCCGTAAGTTGAGATATAAAACTTTGACTTAAAAAAATATAACTCAAATCATGTAAGTCTAAACTCACCACCGTTAACGTTATTTATGTCATAATTCAATTATCTACCGATGGTAATTTTTTGGATTAGAAATACAGTGATTTTTTAACATAACATCGTTTGTTTTATAATTTGGCCGAAATAATTAAATGCATTAGGTGAGAAATTTAATTATGTACTTACTCAAAAACAATTAAAAACTTACAATGCATAGATAATTTAATTATGAATTAAATAACGCTAACTAGACGTTAACTTTTTACTTTTAGACTAACCTTATAATACGATACGTAAAAAATTCTACACACGATACATAAAGTTTAAATCAATGTTAAAAAATCATTATATTTCTAATCCAAAACATTAACCTAGGTAGATAATTGAATTATGACATAAATGACGTTAACCGTGGTGAGGTTTGACTTACAGGGTCTGAGTCATATTTGCTTAAGTCAAATTATCATATCTCAACTTACGGCAGAGCGTACAGTCAATCTGTACGTCCGAATTTAATATTTGTATGCATCATTTGAATCGCAATTAAAATAATTTTTATTTTAATTTTCAATAGATACATAATTTTATTTTTAATTAAACAATGAGTCATCAAAAAAGGAAGAAAAAAAAAAACAAAAAACCACTAAGGGGTTCAAACCATAGGGGTTTTAATTAAAAAGCTACCCGAGTAGCGTTTTTTTATAAAAAAAAACAAACAATCATTACTTGTAGTAGCGCTTATGCATAGTTTGATACATATATATATTTTTAAATATATACTTTTCTAAAAAATTTAACATACCTATTTTTTGAAAAAAATCGATTTGTCTTAGGTTCTGCCACCGATGTTGTTGAGCTTAAAGTTGACTTTCAACTCCCATATTAAAAAAAAAAACATTAATTCAAGAACGGTTTATATTCGTCACTAAAACTTAATTTCGTTAGTATCACTTATTTTTTCCTGAATACAAGCCCCATCAATTAATATTTTACCTATAATATATGTTCCTAACAAACTTTATCGATAAAAATATAATACTTTTTTTTTTGATAATCAAAAATATAATTTTTTTTTTGATAATCAAAAATATAATATATTTACCATCGAACATTTATCGTTAAGTACAATTCGAAATGAATGATTAAGTCAGCTAATTTGCGTTTAAGCGAGTTGGTATTGAACGTACTTATTTAAATTAGCACCCAAATAGTGTATATAATTAGTAATTTTGAAATAGCAATTTATAATATCCTAATAAATTTCCTAAATATTAATTTTTGGAAGAAGACTTTGGGGAAGAGAAACGACAACAACTACACCGTTGGAATCGGAGGCACCGCGTTGGCCGCGTGGGAGAATGGAACTTCCTTCTTCTTTGCAAAGTTAGTGTCTTGCAAGGGAGAGATATCAATCTAATATGGAAGTTTAAGGAAATTACATTGGAGATGACGGGGAAATTACAATGCCGTGTGTTCTTTTCATCTTTCATCTGGATCTACCCTATAAATATAATTTTTTTAAAAAGTAACTTGGTCAGATAACAAATTAAACAAATTGAAAAAAGTAAATACCGTTATAAAATATTAAAAAATATGTGTATATATCTCTCAAGTGTCAAAAACTTCAACATTCATTTCAGCGTTAATTAATACAAAAAAATACTTGATACTATTTTATATAAGTCTCGTATAATAAGAAACTGACTGAACAAGTTCCCCAAGGGTTTATGACCTTGTGAGCCAAGGGAGAGATATCAATCTAATATGAAAGTTTGACGAAATTGCATTGGAGAAGACAGGGAAAATTACAATACCGTGTGGTTCTTCTTTTTCATCTCGATCTATTATAAATTAATAACCAGTGCAAGTCATATGTCCTACAAACAAGCTTTCCATAATCACCTGAATTCAAGCTTCCCCGGCGATCAACAATTATTCAGTTCATCACTCACCGGCCAGTAGCTTTCAATGGAATTACCACCAGGTGTTGGCTTTTACCCAAACGTCGCCGACCAACTTCTACCTTACTTGAAAGAAAGGGTTCTTGATGATGTCCTAAATCGCCCTAACTCAATGTCTAATTTCTTCCCCGACGTCAATCTCTACCAATTCAAACCTTGGGATATACCACCTTATATCGAGAGTAAGTTGTTTTTCCTTAATTACAAACATATCTTTAATTTGTATCATTTCACATTACGTAGTAATGGTATTTCGTCCCATGCATGCACATATATATACATACTGTAGGTTCGATAACGGGAAACCCTAAACAACACGAGTGGTACTTCTTCTGTCCACGCAACGGTCCAAACAGGAAGGTCCCGGAAGTTGGTTTCTGGAAAATGACCGGAAAGAAAGAAGACATTGTCAGTGCAGACACTGGGGAAGTGATGGGAACAAAGTCGATACTCGTCTTCCAGCCGTCTTCCAGCGACGAAAATGGGTCGTGGGTCGTTCATGAATACAATCTTGATCCTTCCTACCTCGGCTACAACATCAATCAGGTATAGAGTTGTTTGTATATGATAGGTATCTTTTATCATGAACTCCATCGATGCTTTCTTTTTCATTATCTAGATAATTCTAATCCTTTGAATTCTATATATGCAGATGCCTTTTGTTGCTTGTCGTCTGAAGAGGAAGTAGTCTGATGGTGGGAATATTCATGAGTCCGTCTATGCAATAATTAATGGTGTTATAGTTGTTTAAGATACTTTACCATCGATCTCTTTTGTATATGTGTTTGGTGTGATCTTGTGTTTGTCTGTCTTGTCCACACTTTTGGACATTGAATAAAAATCATAATTATTATTTATAAAAGTTTGTAGTTACAATATATAAGAAGATGACAGTAAGACATACCTTGTCACCCAAGGTATATATCAATTTATTGGTAATTTACTCGCGCGTCTCAATTAAATCTCAAGGAAATTACCAAGCCTTGTTCCTTTCCCTCCATCTTCTTTCCATCCGTGAATTTGAAATAGAAGTTCCCATTCATTTATGAGGTAGTCTATTAGACAGTGAACTTCATCAAGAAGTTGAAGGCATCAAACTCTTCCATCCTTGCCGTTCAAGTATATACTACTTATTGAAATTACACGAATTACCCACGACTCTTTTCTTTAGAGGCAGTTAAGGTCCATCGGCAAAATTACACAAACATATATTTAAAAAGACTGAAACATAGGCAACTACTCCAATGTTAGTTGACCACGAGTCAACGCATTGGTTCCGTGTTAAAGAATAAGCCTCTACTTCTACACTTTTAACATCTGAAAATTTCTAAATATGTCCAAAAACAAAATCATGTATTTCTTCTAAAATAAATCTTTTGTCTGCCACGTACTCAAGTTACAGGGCCCGTTTGGACATTGAATAAAAATCATAATTATTTATAAAAGTCGTTTGTAGTTACAATAAGAAGATGACAAGAAGTCATACCTTGTCAAATAAGTTATTTGAAATAACCAAGCCTTGTTCCATTCCCTCCATCTTCTTTAAGCACTAGTATAAATAAATGCAGTCAATTATATGTTGTGTTTTTGGCAAAAATAAATAAATAATAATAATAATAAATTAGAAGTTGTCTTTCCACAAGTTCTTCGCTCACCTAGATCTTCCACATCTTAATTTCTTGAGTTTTTTGAAAAAGTAGATATATATAGAAAAGTAAGTATACAAAAAAACATAGTTCGAAAAATAGGTATACGTGCATCCCGGGGTAGCGTGTATTGACAATATTCAATAGGGCGCCTATTCAATAGGGCCACAATTTGTTTTTAATTTTTTTTTGGTTAGATAATTACGACTTGATGTTTAATTAAAAATAAAATTATCTATCTATTAAAAAATTATAGTAAGTAGATATTTTAATTGTGATTCAAATGATGCAAAAAATATTAAATTTGGATTTACGGATTGACTGTACGCTCTGTCGTAATTTGAAATATGAAAATTTGACTTAAAAAATTATAACTCAGACCATGTAAGTCCAAACTCACCACGGTCAACGTCATTTATGTCGTAATTCAATTATCTAACTAGGACAATTTTTTTTATTAGAAATACAGTGATTTTGTAACCTAACATCGTTTGTTTTATAATTTGACCGAAATAGTTAAATGTATTAGGTGAGAAATTTAATTATGTACTTACTCAAAAAAAATAAAAAACATTACGATGCGTAGATAATTTAATTACGAATTAAATGACGCTAATTATACGTTAATTTTTTACTTTTAGACTGAGTGTATAGTACGATACGTAAAAAATTCTACATACGATACAAAAACTTCTAAATATTATTTTAAACAGTAAATTTACTGTTTAATAAGCGCATATTCAATAAGCGTCACCCTTGGGGTGCGCGTATTGCCAATACGTGCTACCCCATGATGTCCGTATACCTATTTTTCAAAATATTTTTTTTTTATACTTACTTTTCTAAAAAAATAGTATATATATCTACTTTTTTAAAAAAAATCAACGTTTCACGAACCTTTACAGCTTTGTTAAGGAAAGTGTATGTATGTACACCAAATCCTTCCATGTGTCTGTAATCCTGTGGGATTCCGATGTCGTCGTAGAAGTAAGCAAAGGTGAGCAAGCTCTCTGGGTGGTGAGACAAGAAGTCGAGGAATCTCCAAGATTCCTGGAGATTCGACTTAGGGTTTGGTTTAAAAGCATGGATCACATCCGGGAACTTCATGGCGTCACGTACGAAGAACACATGAATATTGTTCCCGACAAGGTCGAAGTTTCCTTCCCTAGTGTAGAACTTGACTGCGAACCCTCGTGGGTCCCTGATGGTCTCAGGGCTGCCACGCTCATGGATCACGGTCGAGAAACGAACTATGACTGGAGTGTGTACACCCGGTGCACGGAGGAAGTCGGCACAGGTGAGGTTCGTGACGTCGTGGGTGACCTCGAAGAACCCTTTCGCGCTTGCTCCCTTTGCATGGACTACACGCTCCGGGATCCTCTCGCGCTCGAAGTTGGCAAGCTTTTCGATCAGTTGGTAGTCCTCAAGGAGTATAGGACCTCTGGATCCAACGGTCAAGGATGAGTAGTTGTTCCACACTAGTGCACCCGAGTTTGTATCAGATACTGCATCAGATACATGGTTGAACGTTAAACAAATCATTGTTAATCAATAATAAAATATTGGGTAATCTTTTATTTAATAATGATTAATAGGACACTCGGATTTTATTAGACTAACACGTGGTGTCTATAATAATAGTTTAGTAAATAAGAAAAACAAATTAGACATAACGACAACATATGCAAAAACAAACTGATTAGCGATGGGTGCTAGTAAATGGTGAGTGGGCGGCGAGAAACCAAGACGAAAGGTGCCGAAATGAGCTACCCATTGGTTCAGATCCCACACCATTGGTGATCCAAATGGACCGACCTAGGAGGAGAACCAACCGAAGGTTCAAGTTTGAGGCAATGTGGCCAGAACACCCGACGTTCAAAGAGACTATCGACGAGGGATGGAGGGGGCCGAACGGAGGAGGCATGGGTGGAAAGCTACAAAGGTGCCGAAAGAAACTCACAAGATGGAGCCGCGAACACTTCAGAAATAACCTTCGAGAAATAGTCAAGGCAAAGGAGGCATTAAGAAGGCACACGCAAGGGAATATGGACCAAGTTGCAATTCAAGAGGAGAAAAGATTGAAAGGCACAATACAAGGGTTATGGGATCGTGAAGAGATGTATTGGAGACAACGATCGAGAGTAAAGTGGCTAGAGCGGGGGACCGAAACACAACGTATTTCCACCAAACCACGATATCTAGGCAGAGAAGGAACCAAATCGGTCGGTTGAGGGGGCCGAATGGGGGTTGGATCACGAGGGAGGAGGATATAACCGGAGAACTAGGGCGGTATTTCAGGGAGATATTCACGACGGAGGAAACAGAATCGGGGGAGGATCTATTGGGATGGATACCGAACCAAATTAGCCAAGAGATAAATGATAGTCTGACTAAGGAGGTAACAGATGAGGAAATAAGAAAGGTGACATACCAACTAGGAGGATCACGAGCACTGGGTCTGGACGGTTTCCCGGTTCTATTCTATCAAAGGAACTGTAATGTCGTGGGAGCGGATGTCATCACCGTGGTCAAGACTTTGTTCAGAACAGGTATCAATCCAAACCCTTTGAACCATACTGAGATTGTGTTAATACCTAAATTCGGAATACCAACATTGCCAACTGAGTTTAGGACAATTAGTTGTTGTAATTTCCAGTATAAGATTATATCAAAAGTTCTGGTGAATCGCCTAAATGTGTATTTATCGAAACTTATCACCCCGTACCAAAGTGCATTTGTGTCAGGAAGGAACATACAGGACAACATAGTGGTAGCTCATGAGGTATTCCACCATCTCCAAACAAACCGAAGTGAAACACAAGTGGAGTGCGCGTTGAAGATCGATATGCAAAAGGCGTATGATCGGGTGTAATGGGGTTTCCTCCTCGCGACACTTAGAAGAAGGGGATTTGCGGAAAAGTGGATTGGGTGGATCAAGGAGTGCATATCAACACCTACTTACCAAGTGTTGGTCAACGGAGTCCGATCCTGCACAATAAGGTCGACTAGAGGACTTCGACAAGGTGATCCACTATCGCCATATCTCTTCATACTCCTAGCGGATGTGCTTTCGAGATGCTTGATAGGAGCATCCCGGAATCAAAGAATACAGGGGATCAAGATGAAACGTCAATGCCCGGAACTACACCACCACTTCTTTGCGGACGACTCAATGTTCTTCATTAAGGGGACACATGAGAATGCAAACTTAAGGGCGATATTGGAAGCTTATTGTAAGGCACCGGGATTCGGGACAAAGAATCAATGAGGGGAAATCAACGCTCTACTTCAATAAGGGAGCAAGGACCGAAGAGAGGAAAGTAGTGGAGGAGGCGCTAAACATCCAAAGAACGGGAGATCCGGGCAAATATTTGGGACTCTCATCGATATGGGGGTGATCGAAGAAGGAGGCATTGGGTGCAATCAAGACAAGAATCAAGGATAAGTTGGCAGGATGGAGGACTAAGACATTGAACCAAGCGGGTAAAGAGGTACTAATCAATGCGGGTATCACGGGTATCCCGACTTATGTGATGAGTGTATTCCATCTCCCCAAAACATGGTGTGGGGAAATAGACTCAATGATTGCGGATTTTTGGTGGGGACAAACACCGGAGGGTAAGTGCATGCATTGGAGGAGATGAGATTTGCTCACAAAAGCGAAAAATAAAGGTGGGCTCGGCTTTAGGGAGTTGCAAAGTTTCAATAAGGCCTTACTCACAAAGATGGCGGGGAGGATCATGGCCGAGCCAAACTCTTTGTGTGCAAGGGTGATCAAGAGAATTTACTTCCCAAGGAAAACTTTCTTAGAGGCGAGACGGGGAGGCCGAGCATTATGGGGATGGAGTAGTTTGCTCCATGGGCGGGATGTGGTGAAGAGAGAGGGCGTGTGGATGGCCGGGTCGGGAGAGGAGATTCGAGCCTTTGAGGACTCGTGGCTTTATACAAAAGAAGGTGCATGGGTAAGCAATGAACCAAGGGTGTAACATGGGGGAGAATTAAGAGTGAGCGACTTGATGAGACCGGATGGGAGGTGGAATGAGGAGATAGTGCGAACCATCACACGCCAACAAGATGCGGAGCACATACTAAGCATCCCAATACTGAAGGAGAGGGGCAAGGATCGATTCATACGGCCACACACGCGAGACGGGGTACCGCAAGCTAGATCGGTGTATCACAATATCCGGGAGGCAAGGGACCGAAACGGGGGGGACCCAAGTGGAGAGCACGAGGACATTTGGAAGGAAAACTAAGGAGACATACGACAAAAACAAGATCAGCGACAGTACTACGTTGAACGATCTCGATTTGTTGTATGAATTCCACATGGACAGATATTTACGAGAGTCCTTTTTCGAGTAAGTTCATTATTTTGAGTTTAGATCAAAAAAATGTTTTTTTTCTTCTTATCTTCGATTCGATTTTAGAGACAAAAACCAGATGAACATAACACTGTCATGTTGTTTGATGTTCTAATAATAAGCAGCAGGATTCTGTATCATTCTTTTGCAGTCAAATTTCCTTGGACTGCAAGTTTCTGGAATCTCAACAGATCGTTGATTAGAGCCTCCTTCTCGGTTTACATTTTAGAGCTCCCGAACATCTGAAGGCGCTACTAGTCACACCCAATGCAGTAAGCAGAACAGAGAGTTCATCTACTGATGGTACAAAACGGACATCTCCATGAATATATTTTCTAGTTTTCTTGCATCGCAAGTTTCCATAATTGATACTGTGATTTTGACAATAGGTGGAATTTTGCTAGGGGGGATGTTAATTCCTCCGAAAGGGATCGTTTTAGTGACACACGAGCCAAGTTTTTGTATTATGCATTTCATTTTTGTTTACTACTACAATCTAATAATCTTATTATTTTTACTATTATCATTTTTTTTTGCCTTAGTCACAAAAGTAGTTTTTATACTTCCATGACAAAGCAAAATGAGATGTCCAATACAAATGTCTAATAATAAGTAAATGCAAAATTTACAAACATTTTGTTTATTATTGTTTATTAAACTTTTAATCAGCTGATTTTTGAAAAGAAATTTCGACACTATTTACATATAAATAGCAACTTTAAAAAAAATAAATAAATGACTTATTAATAGCTCTAAGTGTGGACCAATTGAGTACACAACCCTCTCTGTATCGAAGGTTCCATGAAATCCGACGATTTTAGCCAGATTTATTTTTTGATAATTATGGATTAAATAAACGCTATAGGTGACAACTAATCACCTAAGTTCAAATTACACAATCAAAACTAGTTAGCTTTAACAATTCGCGAAACAGAAAAGCCAACAACGTCTTTTCGGAGCGCGTTAATAGTTTCTTTCGGAGGTGAGCTATGGATTTCAAACACATGCCGTTGTTTAAGCACCATACCCGCCATGGTATCCGCTACCGCATTTGCTTCCCGAAAAATATGTCTGAACTTCATTCTTTCGAACTGCATCAATAGCTTCCTATAATCTGCAATGATCAACATTAATTTTTTATTTGACTTATTTTCGTCAGAGATTACCTTATGGGCTGAGAGGGCGACCGTTTCAAAATGAATAGATTTTAATCTGAGTGCCATTGCCAAGAGCAGCTCGTCTCGGATGACCCAACATTCCGCAATGAGACTGTTTGAGCAACCCAAATTCCTTGAGAATCCTGCAATCCATTGACCCCTGTAGTCTCGGATGACCCCACCGGCTCCGGCAATACCATGATTTCCCTTAGCAGCTCCACCTGTGTTAATTTTAAACCAATCCTTTTTTGGAGGAACCCAACTAATATCAATGGAAATAAACTCATTAGCAATGTTAGTCTCAAGATAAACATTTTGGTGAAATTTTGCCTGAGATAAAGATAAATTATAAACATGAGAAAAAACAGGTTTATCATTAAAAATAAGAGAGTTCCTATTTTTCCAAATGTTCCATGGAGCATATGATTTTAGCCAGATTCGTTTTACACCACTATGCTTTCCATCATCCCATGTCTTACTAAAACATCCCCGAATGGTTTGATTGTCGTAAGAGGGTGTGTATTATAAACCGGTGCAAAGTACGCTCCGATGGACTTAATATAACGATCATAAGTCCCGTGAAACCCGAAGATATTACCTAAATTCAAAGGCGTACTAAATGGCACACCTGTTTCGGATCCGTAAGGGCCATGCGTTCTTAAGTTGGTTCGGAATGTGAGATAGTGTATACAGCTTCCTTGCTTATAATACCATGACATTGAGAGTATAAACTCGGTTGGATAGTTCAGTGTTACTTCCACCTGCGCAAAAACACAACTAGCAAAACTAGGCACAAACAACACATATGAGCTTGGGATGTACTTTACTGCACTAACCTCTTTGTACCAGCTAGATGGACGGTAGTAGCTTAGTTTCTCTACAGGAAAGTCGTTGTTATCAACCCCATCGATTTACCCGAATGGGCCAACAACCTGGTGATCAGGGTATGTATGAGACACTTGTTTAGCATGGACTCCTATGGATCGGAGTTCAGAATGACCCACACCAAAAACTCCCCCCCCCCCCAATCTTTACACCGGTTGGATGGGTGTAAAAAGGTTGTCCAGTATTACTTTCATTCCCAAATGGACCAAGTGTTCTTTTATTGATATGGAAGGTGAGAGAACGTATAGTAGTGATCTGGGATGCTTCTGTCTTTCCTACGTAACTCGAAATAGACATCAAGTACTCGTGGGGATAGTCTAATTCAACATGTAAACAAGTAACAAAAACTCAAAGACAATAGAAAAGACTATACGAAGACATAATGTAAGAACTACTTGTTTACTGTAAAACGATGCTATTGACGATACATATCAATTTTTTGGTTAATTACCTACTTGCTATCAGAACTTTAGAGATCTGGATAACATGCTAGCTAAATTTTTTTGAACAAATTGCAAGTTGATTTTACATAATCTTACAATTTGCTAACTCTATTAATTTGACGTTAAATGGTGATGGAGATATGCACGTGTTTGTCACGTGTCAGCTAGCAAATTCTAATTTTTCTCAAAGTTCAGCTACCACATTGTAAAATTTTCAAAAGTTAAACCAGCAATTTGAACAATAAATAAAGTACAAATACAAGTTCCTGTCATCATATTGTGTGGTTTATGGGAAGGCTGACTTCAAAACACTTTGCACTTACAGACTACCTTCAAAATGGGTTAATATGATGCAATATATCATATTCAAAGGGCTCTGAATGAAGTAAAACATTCACAACTTGTCGCAGCTGCATCTACCCAGCAAGTGTTTTCAGTGATCAAAGTTATTGAAAAAATTATTTGTAAAATGTCCAAGTGCTTCGAGACTTGCAGAAAAATATTGTCGATAGTAATTATTAATAGTTATTTAGGTAGAAATCCTCATTGCTAATTCTTAAATGTTGGTTAACTGGTAGTGAAAAGATTGATGTAACTGCCTGATTGGGGCTTTCCGTTTCTTTGGTATTAAGACAGTGATTCTTACCTTTTGAGGCAATACAGTGCTTGATAAACTCGATCTGCCATGAAAGAGGGGACCAACAGGATGTCCATAGTTATCATAGGTTACACTGATTGACTTGATGACTGAATACACAACCACCAACTCGATTCCCCTCACGTCACAATGCTCCCTATCGTCCCACCTACTTTCATAGTCCAACATACTTTCAACCCTACCAAGACCACCAAACGGACCATATCGGTAGACGTTGGTATCACCACAACTTTTAGATCTAGCCAGATCACACAGCTTTGTATACCATTCAACTTCTAGCGCCTTCGACAAAGAATACCCCAAATTTTCAAGAACAAGTGGCAGACCTGCTGCGTAATGGACAATATTCTTGGACAGTTCTTCATACCCTTTAATGGAATTCACCTCGTGTCGACCCATGGAAGCGTAGTGATAGAAAAGCTTAAGGGAATCTTCATGACTCAGGGGTTGAACCATATAGATAGCATCCACGGTGAGTTTAGCCAGCAGTTTCCAGTCCCGACTAGTGATCAAGACTCTACTTCCAAGACCCAAGTACTTCTCATAATCTTTCCCCAAGACAAGATCCACCTCCTTCAATCTGGTTACGTTATCTAGAATAATGAGTACTTTCTTTTGAGATAACCCCATCCGAATCTCCAAAACATTCTTTTTTGTATCTCCCGACAATGGCGACCACTTCATCTTTAAGAGTTCCGTGACGAATTTACTCTGAATATGTAAAAGATCATTTTTAATTTTCATGACATGGCCGACGTCAAGCAAGATCACGCGCTCTTCAAATACTTTGCGTAGATGGACACATGCAGCGTTTGCTAGTGTTGTTTTCCCGACCCCTTCTGTACCGCATATACCGATAGTGCGAACGACATCGTTGCTTCTCGTGTCTACCATGGAAAGCAAGTGATGCACATTGTCATTTGGTACACTGGATCTTTTTGCAAGGTCTGGAGAACTTGAGTAAGCAACTCTCTTTAGAAGCTCCTCTACAATTTCTTTAATAATGTCTGCTTCATCCCTGCATGATGAATAATATATAAGAACCGAGCCACGCTGAATTGACTTTAAGTAACCATTTCCATTACCTATCAAATAAAACTTTGTGGATTATTACTAGGGAGGAGGGAGAGAAAGTCTTACCTGTTGTTCGAACTCCAGGATGATATTCTCCTAGCTTGTTTAAGTGCTTCCCGCCATATATCCTCCTTATTTTGTTCTTTATTCTCAGCTATGCACCTCTCAAACGCTTTCCCAATCATCCCTTTCTGATGTCAAACATCGGATGGTTCGACATTGTAGAAGATAGGGAGAACCATGTGGCCGTGAATACGGTGTTGATTGTTGCAGCTCAAGATCTCAACCAGTTCCTCGAGGTACCACTTCGAGACTCCATAATTTGGAGAACACAATATAATGGCCATCTTGGACTTGCGAATTGCCTCAATAAGCATGGACCCGACTTCTTGGCCTCTTTCATTCCCATCAATATCTCTGTAGCAATTGATACCTTCCCTTTTGAAGGCTTCAAAGAGGTGAGATACGAAGCCTCTCCTCGTATCTTTACCCTGAAAACTCACAAAAACATTATACTTCCATGTCGGAGGGGGAGATGGTGGCAATTTAGACCTCGTCTCGCCCTAAGGTTATGGAGAAAATAGATGTATTAGATGCGGTTGGCAGAATTTGTCGAGAAAAAAACAACATAGTCAAAAATTGAAAGCAGAAGATAAAAACCAACAATATTACCTCTCTAGTGAAGGTGGAGTTAGGATGATCTTCATCGTCAATTGATCCATGAAAACGCGGAATTTCCGCAGTCTTCGAGTCACGATCTACTTCTGAGGAGGAAAGCTTTGCTGCCGGTTCAGAGTCTGTTGTGGATTGAGGTGACGTTCTCAAGTTTAGGAGGATCAACTTCTTAAGCTCCCCAAAGTGGGAATCTTGTTTCTGGGCAATTGCCGCCAGTGATTTCTCAAGAAATGCATGCAGTGATTCTTCGGGCTCCTTGATGTGTTGAAATGTCTGGACAAATCTACCACTCAACTTAGATGTAATAGAGCAATCAAACTTTGACATTTTGCAAGTGTTGGAAGACTAACCCAGCGGCTGGACTGGACATGGCCGAGGACCCAGAAGAGGACATTGACATTGAAGAAGAAAAGCACATTGGCCAACAGAAGAGGGTGGTTGAAGCACCAAGTCCATAGCGATGCAGCCAAACCTTCATCTCCACCACCAATACTGCAATTTTGTTCATAATGCTTAAGGAAGGAGTGGTAGAAGATTATAGAGGGCAGAGAAGCTAGCTCAGACACAACAACGTTCTTGATATTGCTGGTCATGTTCACTTGATAAAACCTGCAAATGGAAACTGTCAAGATGCTATGCTTCAATAAAAAAAATGGAAACAATATGGTATTGTATTATAATATAATTAAGGATAAAAATTTGAGGGTCAATAATGATACAAATATATATATAAACTGTTTCCATATGTGCATCTATGTGTGTATAATTTAGGTTAAGAGATTACAAAGTGCACAAAGCAATCAAAGCCTTGATTTCCTTCGTTCTCATTTTAAAGAGAACAATAGAAAGTTGAAGGAACTGAAAAGGATCTTCAGTTTCGTTTCTACCACAAACATGAGGAAAACCTTAAAATTATGAATTGTTAGCAGAAGACTTTTGGCAAATCATAACGAACAATCATGTCGATTTCTAACACCGAACAAATCTAAGAACAAATCAATTGAAGAAAAAACTGAAATTCTGCCTCAGAACCTTGCATCTCGGCCCCTAATGCACACTACAAAGACGACCAATTCATTCACTGACGCCAGATTTCCATCTGTACCAGTAAACTGCTATCAGAATCAAGCGATTGCCTGTGTAGCTTCGAACATGGGCAACGAAACTGTCAAAAGACTAACTCCAGAAACCCACCCGTACTATTCCATGATTAAACCCTCGAGCGGCATTACATAAATTAAACAGTTAACTCAGCGAAATGGAAGTACCTGATAAACGTAAGGCTAGAAAGGGATCGTGAAAAACGGTGCCGCCATGGACAGACCGCTGTAGGAAGCAGCTACGTATCAGAGGAGAGGAGCAGATCGGTGAGCAGCCACTCTTCAACGTCTTCGTCGGAGATCAGAGGTTGAAGTCTTGTTTATCAAGAATCAAAGGCGAACTAAAATTTGGCTTATTGAATGCTGTCCAGACTTGGGCAAAAGAAATAATACAATATTTTTTTTCGATTTTTACAGTTTTCGATTAGGTTTTTGCTGCATAATCAAAATTTTGAATTTTCTCAGGTACTCCATGGACTGAGGAAGAACACATGATGTTTCTGCTTGGTCTCCCAAAGCTCCGGAAAGGCGATTGGAGGGGTATTTCTAGAAATTATGTCATCTCTCGAAAAATGGAGAAGTTTAGCTTTGTTCATGGGAAGGGCATTTTTGTCTTTGTTTCTTAAGAAAATGCATGTGCAAGGCACGTGTCGGGTTTTCCGTTTCAATTAGACGGCCTTAAGACGGAATGGGGTGATTTTTGATTTCGTCCAAACATTAGGACTAAAATTTAAAATTTTAAACTTTAAGGGGATTCTTAAATTCGGTCCAAACATTAGGGGGCAAATTGACAATTAACCCTACGCATTATCTATTATTTGAAGCAATAAATAATTAAAATGTACCATTTATTATTTATCCGTTTTTTAAATTTTATTTTATTTATTTATTATATCTGTTATTTTATATAACTTTACAATTTTACATAATAATGATAATTGTATATTATGTTCTCAAGTCGTCATATTTTTTTTTTTTTTGTAATTGTGACTTTTTTAATGTTTTTACAATTAATTATATAGATTTTGTTTCTTCAAAATATTCTCCATTCTTTCCAAGAAGTTAAAGATTTTTTGAAATGTGAGGAATGTCGTTATAAAAATACATTTAATCTATAAATATAAATAATTAAAATGGAATTAAAATCAATCAAAATTGACTATATTTATATGTTGAATATACATAATCTATCACGTGAAGCAATATTGGAAAGGAGATATTTGATTAATGTATATATCTTTTATAATGATAATTATGTATTATAGAGTATTTTAAAATAATGATATTATTAAAATGTTAAAAAAATTATAACTTTTTTGTATTATTAATATTAATGCATAAATGATTCCAACTGAAGTTGTTAATATGTTATTACTCCAAACTAATGTCATCCAAAATTTATGTATTACATGTCGAGAAAAATGTAACAAAAATATTTTACTATTAAATTAAAATAACACCGGTGATGTGTTGAAATAATATTTTACGAATTACTCAAATATAAAAATCAATATTAATTTTCAGTGTTTATTATTTATTATCTTTACAAAATATTTTTAGGATTTGTCAAATTTAGATTCTATGACTATTTCTTTACTTAACTCTACATTTCAAATATATCTAAAATTAAAATATGAATTTAATTAAGTCTCAACCATACTTTATGAACTCTGAAAATATTAAAATAAAATAACTCTGAAAATATCAAAATAAACAAAATAAGGAAATAATTAATCAAATATCTAATTTTATTTTTCTGGTAATTTCTTGATGTTGTCACGGTTATTTTTGATAATCGTCGTTTCATAGACATGATAATGAGTTTGTTAAGATATTTTAAGAGTATATTAAATATGTCTTCACCGACATGTTCTGACTTGTGAGACAGTTGGTTAAGACGTGCATCTTAAATTATAGATAGCGACAGCGCCCAGGTTCAAATCCAGGGAATGTCAGCAGTATAATAATCAAAGAAAGGTTGGATGTCGGGAGTATAATACTCAAAGAAAAGTCGAATGTCGAAAAAAGTTGGATGTCGGGAGTATAATACTCAAAGAAATGCCGATCAGATGTCGGGAGTAATTTGATAAATATATCTGAAATTAAAATATAATTAAACTTAACTTACCCATATTTTATAAACTCTGAAAATATCAAAGTAAAAAAACAAGAAATAAATTGATATAATATATAATTTTATTTTATTGTGCAAATTAGTGGGATTTTCTTGATGCTGTCATGGTAGATTTGTAATAGTCGTAATTTTATAGACATGGTAGTGAACGTGTTAAGATACCTTAAGAGTATATTGAATATACATAATCTATCACGTGAAGCAATAAATACAAAAACATTAATCAAATTTGAAAGGAGATATTTGATTAATGTATATATCTTTTATAATGATAATTATGTATTATAGAGTATTTTCAAATAATGATATTACTGAAATATAAAAATCAATATTAATTTTCAGTGTTTATTATTTATTATCTTTACAAAATATTTTTAGGATTTGTCAAATTTAGATTCTATGAGTATTTCTTTACTTAACTCTATATTTTAAATATATCTAAAATTAAAATATGAATTTACATAACTCTCAACCCTACTTTATGAACTCTAAAAATATTAAAATAAAATAACTCTGAAAATATCAAAATAAGGATAAAATTCATCAAATGTCTAATTTTATTTTTTTGATAATTTTTTGATGTTCTCACAGTATATATTTTATAATTGTAGTTTCATAGACATGGTAATGAGTTTGTTAAGAGATCTTAAGAGTATATTAAATGTCATCACTAACATGTTCGGACTTATGAGACAGTTGGTTAAGGCGTGCGTCTTAAATTATAAATAGTGACAGCGCCCAGGTTCAAATCCAGAGGATGTCAACATTATAATACTCAATGAAAAGTTGGATTTCGAAAATATAATACTCAAAGAAACGTTGGATGTCGGGACTATATTACTCAAATGAAGGTTGGTCGGATGTCGGGAGTAAAATACTCAAAGAATGGTCGCATATCGGAAGTATAATAATCAAAGAAACGTTGGATGGGAGGACTATAATACTCAAACGAAGGTCGGTCGGATGTCGGGAGTAAAATGCTCAAAGAAAGGTCGGATGTCGGGAGTATAATACTCAAAGAAATGTCGGATGTCGGGAGTAGAATACTCAAATAAAGGGTGATCGGATGTCGGGAGTAAAATACTCAAAGAAAGGTCAGTTGGATGTCGGAAGTAAAATACTTAATTTTGTCTAAATATCGACATACATATTTTTTGATCATATTCTTAGAAATAAATATGATAAATATTTATCGTTCTTTGGGTGTTGATATGAGAATTAAACATTTGATAAATATATATGAAATTAAAATATAATTAAGCTTAACTTACCCATATTTTATAAAATCTGAAAATATCAAAGTAATATAACAATAAATAAATTGATCAAATATATAATTTAATTTTTTGCGCAAATTAGTGGGAATTTCTTGATGTTGTCATGGTAGATTTGTAATAGTCGTTATTTTATAGACATGGTAGTGAACGTGTTAAGATACCTTAAGAGTATATTGAATGCATTCATCGACGAGTTCTGACTTATGAGCGTACGTCTTAAATCTCAAATAGTATGAGCGCATAGGACCGAATCCTACAAATGTTGTCGGAGTGAAAATGATCATAGAAAGTTCGAGGTTGGTATGAACAGTCATAGAATGTTCGAGGTCGGGCATTAACGATAGTTGGTATGAGATGAGATAGTATGACATGGTATATGAGTGAAAATTACTCATAGAAAGTTCGATATCGAGCATTAAACAATAGTTGATGTTATCATGATAGATTTGCAATAGTCGTTGTAATAGTCGGTATGAATACTCAGAAATTAGTTTGAGGTTGGGCATTAAGCGATAGTTGATATGAGATGAGATATTATGACATGGTAGTAAAATGCTCAAAGAAAGGTCGGCTGTCGGGAGTATAATACTCAGAGAAATGTAGGATGTCAGGAGTATAATACTCAAATAAAGGTTGATCGGATGTCGGGAGTAAAATACTCAAAGAAAGGTTAGTTGGATGTCGGAGTAAAATACTTAATTTTGTCTAAATATCGACATACATATTTTTTGATCATATTCTTAGAAATAAATATGATAAATATTTATCGTTCTTTGGGTGTTGATATGAGAATTAAACATTTGATAAATATATATGAAATTAAAATATAATTAAGCTTAACTTACCCATATTTTATAAAATCTGAAAATATCAAAGTAAAAAAACAAGAAATAAATTGATCAAATATATAATTTAATTTTTTGCGCAAATTAGTGGGAATTTCTTGATGTTGTCATGGTAGATTTGTAATAGTCGTTATTTTATAGACAGGGTAGTGAACGTGTTAAGATACCTTAAGAGTATATTGAATGCATTCATCGACGAGTTCTGACTTATGAGCGTACGTCTTAAATCTCAAATAGTATGAGCGCATAGGACCGAATCCTACGAATGTTGTCGGAGTGAAAATGATCATAGAAAGTTCGAGGTTGGTATGAACAGTCATAGAATGTTCGAGGTCGGGCATTAACGATAGTTGGTATGAGATGAGATAGTATGACATGGTATATTAGTGAAAATTACTCATAGAAAGTTCGAGATCGAGCATTAAACAATAGTTGATGTTATCATGATAGAAATTAGTTTGAGGTTGGGCATTAAGCGATAGTTGATATGAGATGAGATATTATGACATAGTATGTGAGTGAAAATACTCACAATATGACTATAAACAATGCGCAAAGTCAACTTTAGCAAATATCGACATATATTTGTTTGATCATATTCTTAGTAACAAATATTTTTAAAATATTGCTCGAGCAACCGGGAGGAAGAACCACTGCTAAAGAGGCTCCCAGTTGCTCGAGTAAGTTTTTAAAATTATTTAAAACAAAATTAATTTTAATTAATTATATTAGGTAATTTAAGTTTAGTTTTACAATTCAAATAATATTTTTGATAAAGTGTTTAGAGTAAAATTGGAATAAACTCAACGATGTACCTTCATAATATGTAGATATATATTGCGTATATATATAGATATATCTAATTAACTACTAAACTATACTGAAATTTTGCATAATCCACTTAAGTGCATTTCCCTAATGGTTATAATAGATCCCGGCTAACGCTACGCGCGTGCACGTTGTCGTCGTTGGTCGTGTGTGAGGTCTTACGAGAACATGATCAACCCGACTTCTAGGATAATACAAGAATAGTACAAATATTGAGCACTTCATACAAATATTATTAATGTATAACTAAACTTCAATTGCATAAGATAATGAAATAATAAAATTTAAAAACTCTTAAATATTTAAAAAAAATTGCTCGAGCGACCGGGATTCCTTTAGATAGTGTTATATGCTCCCGGTCGCTCGAGCAATTTTTTAAAAATATTTAAGAATTTTTTAATTTTATTATTTCATTATTTTATGCAAATGAAGTTTAGTTTTACATTAATAATATTTGTATGAAGTGATTAATGCCTGTACTATTCTTGTATTATCCTAGGAGTCAGGTTGATCATATTTTCGTAAGACCTCACACACGACCAATGACGACAACGTGCATGCGCGTAGCGCAAACCGGGGTCTAGTGTATATAATGTTTAAATTTATTTGTAGATAATTGTGAATTTTAGTGTAAAATTTGTAAATTTTAGTGTAAAATTTGTAAATATTTCGTATCATATTGTGTAGTACGACTTGTGTCGTATATATATTTTATTTTTAATTCAAAAAGTTAAACATATTCATTTACACAACACGAACAAATCCCTATTTGATACCAGATGAATATTGAATCCATAAAGTTCAATTAAACTATTAATTTAATTGGTTTCATTCGTGGCAGGTAAAAAGGAACACTTTTTGATTGCATTTTAGATTAGGGTTGGCAATTTCTGACACGACACGATTAAACGACACGACACGATCTGCTTAAAAGCGTATATGAGTTTGACCTTATTACTCGTGTTGTTTAGATATCTGTATAAACACGATTAGCTATTCGTGTCTAATCATGTTGTGTATACATGTGACACGTTTAGACACATTTAAGTATAATAATAATAATAAAATAGTAAAATAGTCACTTACTTTGTAATATTGAACTATGAAGACCTTACTTTGTATATTTGGGTTTGTGTATATATCTGAGTTAAAGCGTATATACGTTTGAGATTAACGGATCCCGTGTCTAAACAACTCTATATGTTTAAACACGATTAACTACTTATACGTTTACACACGAGACATGTTTAGACACGTTTAAAATCTATCCGTTTAGACACGATACGATTATGACACGACACGATTATGACACGACACGATTGCCACCCCTATCTTAAATAAGAAGAAAAAAAACACTTTTTTCCCAGTTCTCACGGGTAAAGACGGAAAAGTTGAAAGTTGTTCTTAGAAATCAAAACAAAGAACTAATAAAAACAAGAGAGAGAGAATTACCGCCTGAAAATTGGTAAGTTTTGTCGACAGAGATGCTTCGGCGCCGATTTAGCTGTTCTTGTAGTAATTATATAAGAAACTGAATCAGCCCTGTCTAAATCGAACGGAAGTCTTCGTCTTCCCTACGTACTGCGCTAGGTGTCTGTCAGTATTAGAGAAAGAGATGAGTGAAGATGGTGGTGTTGTCCAGATGCAATGAATGGAGAGACCAAAAAGTCATGTTTGGGGACAGCATAGCAACACATTCATTATTTGCTCTTGTAATTACTGTAAAAACTTTAAGTTAATCCACTGCAGTTGCTTCTATTATAATTATAATTATAAGGATAAGCATAGTTATCAGAACCGGACCGGCCATCGAACCGGCGAGGGGGTCGGTTCACGGTTCGGCCGGTTCAATCCAGTCCAACCCGGTTCGCTGTGCGGTTCATTGTTCACAAGGGAAAAAAACTGAAAAATTAAAATACATACATAGTCTCAAACACATACATAATTACCTCAAAATACATAATTTCACACACACACAAACTACATAATTTCAATTTCAAACTCACATTACTCTCAATTCTCAATATATATATATATATATAATATTTTCTGATTATGTATGGAGGAGGAGTTATACCAGTAAGTGCTGTGAAATGATTGATTCCGCACTTACCATTTGTGATAAGAGGATTCTGTAGTAGCATATAGCCATTCAAACTAATAAATTACAGCAATCTTAAATTGAATGACCAGTTGCAGCAGCTAGGATCGACCTCATCACGCTGCATATAATGTAGTCACTCTCATTGAACGTAGCACTAAATCATAGATAGCAAGCAAGACAAGAACTGTATTCCGCAGATCATCATCATCAACAATTGTCAAATGCAATTGCATTCAATACTCTCTCTTCACTCAAAAATAAAAACAGAAACGACTTTGCATGGAGTAGCAGCTCATGCATCGAATTGCTTGGTTAGGATGCTACCATGGCCGTTGCACTTAGCATCCATTCTCTTTCATCTCTATCATATGCACAAATAATAAGTTCAAAAGCAAAGGTTACTTGCTAGCTAAGCTTGAAACATTCTGTAACTAGCAATTTGTGACCAAGCCCTTCTCACAATATCAAGCTATCAGCTAAAAGGAAATGAAATTCATATACTGCATCACCATCTAGGAATAGGTACCAAACAATCTCATAATCATCCTTCTTCATACACTACTACAAATTAAAGGCTGAAGCCATCTAGCGAAGCGATGCGAACTATTCAAGGTCGAACCTATTTAAGAAATTTCAACAAAGAACCGAACTAAGCTAAGCTAACGAACCAATTTCATCAATTCAACTAACCAATTTCATCAATTCAGCTAACCAATTCATCAATATTCAGCTAATCAATTCATCAATTCAGCGATTTCAAACAGAAAACCGAACCGAACATGTCTTGAAAGTTCAAACAGAGATTTCAATTTCAGCAATTTCATTAAGCAATTTCGGCAATTTAAGCAATTTCAACAAAGAACAGAACCGAACCTAGTCGAACGCTGCGCTGCTGCTGAAGAGAAGAACGGCGAACGTTCTGGTCTGTCGAACGCTGCGCGAGTAAGCTGTCGAACGACCTGGTCTGTCGAACGTTGCGCTGCACTTCTGCTGCGTGAGGAAGCTGTCGAGGAACCTGGTCGGTCGAACGCTGCGCGAGGAAGGAAGCTGTGCATAATGCAGATTTCGGCTGGCTGCGCGAGGACTGGAAGATGAAGGAACGACTGAATACTGAATCAATCAGTATTACTGATTTCAGATTTCTGAACGTGTGAAATCTAACCTAGCTAGCAGTGAACCGAACCACCGAACCTTTGTAAAATCCAAGAAACAGACCAATCGGTTTAAACCCAAAACCGATTGGTTTGTAAAAAAAAATCAACTAAAATGTGAACCAGAAACCAGTTGGTTTTTAAAAAACCGCCTGGTTCGACTCGGTTCAAACACTGTTCATTTGCAAAACGGTCTTTTAACTGAACCAAACCGGAAAGGGGTCCGATTCCCAGTCGGATCGTCGGTCCGGTCCGGTTCTGATAACTATAAGGATAAGTGTGAGTTAAATTGATAAGATAACTAATTTATTAGGGAGAATATTGTATTGAATTGAGAGTTGTATTGTTTGAATATGTTAATACACTCCTATTTGTACTGTTATTTTCTACATAACCCTATAGTAAATTGTTGACATTTATTGTATGAACTGTTAAAATTATTGTGGAGATTTGTCAACAATACTGTTCTTTCTTTTGACATTCTGACACTCCTCCTTAAGTTGGGTGGTGAAGTATTTAATGCTCAACTTGTATTCAGTGAATGTGTTTGAGTTTACTGTCTTGGTGAGTCGGCCCACCATTTGCCTTGTGAGCAAAAGGTTTGATTCACCTCCTATCCATCTTTTTACTATTGAACCATATCGGAGTGAGCGCTACTCTGATTCTTTTGATGTCAAACCATATCGGAGTCAGGGCGGCTCTGATTCTTTTGTTGTTGAACCCTATCGGAGTCAGAGTTGCTCTGATTCTTTTGTTGTTGGACTCTATCAGAGCTAGGGCAACTCTGATTATTTTGCTATTGAACCCTATTGGAGTCCGTGCTACTCTACTTCTTTTGTTGTTGAACCCTATTGGAGTTAGGGTTGCTCTGATTTTGCTGTTGGACCCTATCGTAGATAGAGCTGCTCTGATTTTTGCTGTGAAACACTATCAGGGCTAGGACTGCTCTTTTTTTTTAATTATGGGTTGATCTTCACCATTCCGCCACTCTTCGCTGTGAGTTGTGGACCCACCACTCTTCGTTGTCCGCCATTTTCCTTTTGTCTTTTTTTTTGCTTACTTTTTCTTTTACATCTCTTGGTTGTGAATCACTCACTATCGAGCTGCTAACAACAATCCAAAAACAAGAAAAGGAAAAGAAGGTAAAAAAACAAAAAAGGAAGAAGAGAGATGATTCAAAATTGTTTGGTGGTACAGCTTCAGCATTAATAGGATGAGGGGAAGGTTCATACTAGATATGTCAATTCAGATCAACTCGTCGGGTTCTTCATGCCCTTTCTATATAGGGTTAATTACACGGATACTAATTATCCGACCCGAAAATTGACCCTACCGACTATACTAATTATTTGGCTTGTAACAAAAGTTGTCATGGTGGAGGTCCATCTCTACGATGACATCGTCCTCAGGTACATCAGCTACAAGGAATCAACCACAAACTCAGATTACTCCCATCCTGAATCATGGTTCCTTCCACTATTCGAGTATGTGGGGGAATCCACTTCCTTCCCGTTGGATTTCGGCATTAGGAATGCTTATTGGGTTTCGGTTGGGTTGGGTTCAGAATTTTCATTGAATTCTGACATATTTTTTTTTGTAGGTTCTGCTGGGTTTGGATTCTGAAAGTTGAGGTTGTTTTTTGATGATTGAACTACCGTCATCTGACACGACAGCTGATCTTGATTCAGGTAGGTTGTTCTTGAGGTAGATATTGAGAATTGATGTTGATTTGGTCTTAGAACCATTCAACCTCCTCAGATACCATGTTAGAATTCTAAATGTGGGCAAAATTGAGAAGATAGAGACTTGATTAAGGAGAACATTATATTGGATTGAATTGAGAGTTGCATTGTTCAAATCTGTTAATACACTCCTATTTGTACTGCTATCTTCTAACGAACCCTATGGTAAATTGTTGACATTTATTGTATGAACTGTTGAAATTATTGTGTAGATTATTGACAACAATTTGTCAACAATACTGTTATTATTTTGACATTCTGACAGCTTCCTAACAGTTGCTACAACTAAATTGGTATGGAAAATCTGAGAATAGATCTGATACGCAATATTTTTAAGGGTTAATTACCTCAACCGTTACTTATGTTTGACCCATGTGATTAAAAGGTTACTCATCTTTTTTCGTGTAGCTGAAACGTTACTTAAGTTTGAAGATGTGACTGAAAGGTTACTCCGTGAACTTTCCGTCAAATCTGACCGTCAAAGTGTCACGTGCAAGTCACGTGACCTAATTTAAAGACAATTTTACCCCCCTTTTATGTTTATGGATTATGAAGTAGTAACGGTTAAGTAACAAAATGTCCAAACTAAAGTAACTGTTTAATAACATTTAGAAGAAGATAAAACATCATTTAACAACTTTTCCACAAACATAATTCACCACATTTGCAACTATTTCATTCAAATGAGAAAGCAAGGACATTCACTTTTTCATAAAAGATCTTTTTTCACACTAAATTTCAGTAATTAGTAGCATTGCTCAAGATTAATGATACCTTCTCATATAATGGAGGAGCATTAGCTTGTAGGAGCAGTCTTTCTTGAAGCTTTTACTGCTTTGACACAACAGAAGCTAATGACAATAATCAATCCTACTACAGCAGATAAAAGCTAGATTCATTTTAAAATATCAACTTGAAGAACCTTGTTTGAAAGGTTTCACTTTCAGATTTCCAGGTTCATGGGAATTTAATGGCTTCCATGGATCATTACTGTCACCATCGTCATCTGATCCTGCCATATATGATTCAGGATATGCATTGTCCATATCAAAGGCAAATTCGTTGCCTGTTTGCCAACATCATCTTTAGACCCATGTTTACAAACAGATGCACTGAGTAGTACCGATGTAAAGCTTAATCGATGACATTCCTAAGTCCACTTGCATTTGAAGGGACTAAAACTGTTTCCCATGCAACAGGTATACCTACTATGGAAGCTTTAAACAAGTATCTAACCCTTATCTACTTAAACAATAAGAGGAGAAAGAATACTACTACCATGTCAAGTACATAAGCTGACTCAAAAGAACAAACTCAGTACAAAAGCAGAGCAAGAAAGAAATATTATAACAGTAGATCAGGGATATAAAATCAATTAGTTATTGATTTAGAGTCTACTGTCAAAGACAAACAAAACAATCATAGCTTACCCCAATTTAAGAGACACACCAATATACGGAATACGAGTTTTCTAACAAAAAAACAGCAGCAAGATGATCACGAAAAGGCATGAGTAATTAAAGTACCTATTCAAGAAGCTTGAACAATCATCTACACAATCAATCCATTCAACATCTGGCCCAAATTTCACCTGACCATTCAAATCCAGAGTGACATGTACCCCAAGTCCACCATCCTCAGGTATAGGGTATATCAAGTGATGAAATGGAGCTTGCTTGACATTCGATAAGGTGAAGTAGCAACCACGAGCAAAATATGCAGGGAGAACGACTTCCTTCTTTAATCCCTGGAATCTCTTCGCAAGAAGTGGGGCACTGAGCCCCGCTGAATTGACGACAAACTTAGGCACAAGAATAAGCTCCGGTTCTAGCGGAAATTTCCCGAGCAACATCAAACATAACCGAGCCTGCAGCGCAAGATCTTCAACATATCGTTCATACAAAATGCTGCAATATGTAAACCGTACCGAAGAGGAGAACAATTACAGACTGCAGTAATTAATCATGGTAATTTATGATAAAGGCTCACCTCTAACTGCTCCGAGGAGGAACTCCAATAGATGCACTTCGTGCTTTCCTTGATTTCATTTGCTGAGGTGAAAAAAGAAAATCACAGAGATTAAATAGACAAAATGCGGCATTTCATAGAAAAATCTAATAAAAACTAAAAGGAACAACGACAATTTATGAAGAAATCAAGAGAGACGGAGAAGACCTCAGAATATCTGTGAGTATCTGGACAGCAAATCAAGCTGAATGTGTGGAGGTGGAGAAGACCTCATAATCAAACTGTGCAGAGTCGACAGAGAGACAAATTACGAGAATTAGGGGACGCCATTTCCGTTCCAGCTTCTTCTCCAAGTCGGAAGGGGTCCGGCCACCGCCATTTCATGTTCAAACTGAGGCAGTCGCCATTTTCGTTCCAGCTTCTTCTCCATACCTAAGAACAACCGCTCTTAAGTAGACAAGTTCTGTTGAGGATAGTTTCGGAACTTTAAATTACAACTACATCACGTGACAAGCACATGTGACTACTTAACGGGAAGAAATAACGGCAGTTAGGTGATAGTAACGGTTCAGTCACATGTGTCAACATAAGTAACGGTTGAGCTCAAGTTTGAACGGTTCAGTCACATTGTCAAACATAAGTAACGGTTCAGGTAATTAACCCTATTTTTAATAAATATGGAAATGTTCCAGTGTGTTTATTGAGTACCTTGATGGCCAAAAGAAATATAATACCCCAACATCTTCTCTCAGTTGTTCTTCTGAATACAAGTAGAAGACGAAAGAATGCATACCTGTTGTTATCGTCCATTTTAGGTCATTCACCATTGCCGGTTTACAAAAGTTGAGAATCAAACTTGAGAAAAAGAGAGGAAGGAGGATAAGAAACGCTTTTGAAGGGTATACGATCCTGTCTAGGAGATAATGAGTCGAGGGAGGTAGCATGGGTGAGGGAGAGGCTGCTCAATATGGGTCGCATTTGATGACCATATAGTGAAATTAGGTGAGTCAATGGCCGACATATTTGGGCTTTAACTTGGGATGATTCAAAACCTTAAATACATGGACTCTTCATTTTGATCCTAAAGAGCTCCTTACCACTATAATCTATAATAATGCAATTTTTATCTTCAAACAACAACTTGAAATTCTTTTCTAGCAATTGACCAACACTAAGCAAGTTTTGATCAATTTCAGGCACATATAACACTTCATCAATCAACTTCGCACCTGAATTGCTATTTATAGCTACTATCCCTTTTCCTTTAACAAATATGAACTCTACATTTCCAATTTTCACTTTGGAAAGAACTGACCTGTCAAATTGTTTGAAGAGTCTCATATCACTAGTCATGTGATTAGTGCAACCACTGCCGACCAGCCACCCATCACTCGATGCTCCAGTTGTGAATCAAGAAGCGGCAAACAGATGTTCCTCCTCTTCTTCATGGACAACAACTTGAGTTTCTCTATTCGTCTGATTGTATTTTTCAGGGCAAATCTTTTCGACATGCCCTATCTTCTGACAACTCCTGCATTTTATATAGGGAAAAGTACCAAACAGGTACCTAAACTTAGCAGTGATTAGCAACTAGGTACCCAAACTTTTTTTTGTACCAACCAGGTTGCCAAACTTTGGGAAATAAGCAACTGAAGACCTCCGTCCATCTTCCCGTTTATTTTTTACGGAAGTAATCACGTGATGGACATGTGTGGTTCGGATTTGAAGAAGTTGATATGTTGAGACCAAATTGCCCTTGTAGTATGTATATTAGGGTTACCGATTGTAGAACTTGGGACAGTAGAACTACACATAAGAGAGCTGCATGTCTTCGTCTTCAGCGGTTTCGTTTCCTTCTCACCCCAAAGACGTGAAATACTGCAAGTGTGGTGTACCAGCAGCGGTAATCACATGATATACATGGGATAACTTTGCACGGAGATTTTACGTCTGCCCTAACTTCGACAAGGTGATATTTTACTGATTCCGTAACTTAGGTAGCAGTAATTGAGTTTGATTTTGCTTGACATGTTTCAATTTTCAGAAAAAACGTGTTTCGAGTTGTCGTTGTTTCTCCTAGTATGATCCCGAAATGTGCACTCATGGTAGAAGGGCGGTTGGTAAATTCCGTCAAATGCAACTTAACCGTTGAATATTCGCAGAAGTATAAAAGAAGGGAGAGAATTTACCTGTTTATGCTCCTGGCAATGTGCATTGTAATTGCACTTGTGTTTACAATTGTGTTGTTTGTTTGATGTTGCTTTATGTATCGGCATGGAAAAATCAAATGTTGTTGCCTGTGTGTTGTGTTTTTAAGGATGTATGTTGTGTTGTATCTGAATGATTTCAAATGTAAGACATTTTGATGTTATTGAAATTGTTGATATATGTTGTAAATTGGTGATATATGTTGTTATAAGCTGAAATTGTTGGTGTTATGTTGTAAATTGGTGCTTGTTGCTGTCAAAACGTGAATAACAGCATAACAACATGTTGTTGTAGCTGAATAACAACATGATACCCATCTTGACAGCATTCCAGCATAACCGAACAACATTCCAAATCAAAAACAGCATTCCAAAACAGTATAACTGAACTCCACCACAGCATAAGCACATAATCCTTCATTAACCATTAAGAAATGAGTATCATACATTGTTCCCAGCATACGTTTTCTACAAAGTTCCACAAACCAAAAGTTTTCTACATAACTTAATGTAATTGATTACCAAAATGCAACCATCCTAAATAGTCAAGCTATTGCTTGAATAACAAAAAAAAAGGATGATGCTGGTAACTGCCGAACCACAAGCTCAACATCTAAACAACACAAAACTCAGCATCTAAATAGCATGCTGGTGTAGAAATGATCCTCCTATGGTATCCCCGGCGCGCCATCAAGCTCAACAAACGACATTGCGGTTGTCCTCCTACTATGACCTGATAGCTGAATGGTACCAACAAACGGAACCTCGCGTTCCCCTCCATTATCCCTGCTATGTGTTCTGGAGGAAACCCCACCAACAACACGCCTTGTTGACTGTCGTTGAACAGACCTCTGCCCATCCTTCTCCTTACTGGTTGACTTGCTGAGTAGGTACGGGATATAGAAACAGCAGGTTTCTCAACAACTGGCTGCGATGCAACTTCAAATGGTTGCCCTCCACCATGAAATGGATGCGATTCATGTTCTAATGGTTTTCCTCCAACATGGACCGCAGATGGTCCCTACGTTGATGGTTCAAAGTTAGCATTTTTGATGGTTGATGGGAAATGATATAAAATCTAAACATACCTGAGATGATGATGCTTGTCTTGTTGGACAACCAATCTTGTTATGCCCCTGTTGCCTCCAGATAGAGCATGTCATTCTTGACGTTCTTCTAACCTTCTTCTGAGTAGGATCTATGGCATCCCTCTTCCTTTTCATCTTGGGCCTTTCTGGTTGAGTTCTTGGTACAGGTGGGGATATGGGTAATGATGAGGACGGGACCCAATCTTCTTGACTAGGAATTGGATATATAACTCCTTTGTATGCTCGTAGGTAAGCCGCTACTGAGTAGCAATCATCAATGTAGTCCAGCGGACACACTGTCCGGATTTGTACCACATGTTCTTTGCGGATGACTCACTATTTTTCATCAAAGGCACGACCGTAAATGCGCACAACCTAAGGAGCATCTTGGAGTCATACTGCCACGCATCAGGACAAAGGATCAATGTAAACAAGTCGACCTTGTATTTCAACAAAGGGGCAAACCGTGCAATCAGGGGGGGGAGGTGGAGACAGATCTGAACATCCAGAGCACATGCGACCCGGGAAAGTATCTAGGACTCCCATCAATATGGGGATGGTCTTAGAAGGAGGCCCTTGGATCACTAAAAACAAAGATAAAGGACAGACTAGCGGGATGGAGACCAAAGACCCTGAACCAAGCTGGAAAGGAAGTACTCATCAAGACAATCATCATGGCGATCCCCACATATGTCATGAGTGTGTTCCGCCTACCAAAAACATGGTGTGCGGAGATTGATGCACTCATAGCGGATTTCTGGTGGGGACAAACCGCGGAGGGAAAACGAACACATTGGAGAAGATAGAAGGTACTTACGAGATCCAAGGATACGGGGAGTTTGGGGTTCCGAGAACTCCAAAGCTTTAATTCGGCACTACTCACAAAGATGGTGTCGTGAGTCATAGCCGAACCGGATACATTGTGCGCACGGGTGCTTAAAGGGTTGTACTATCCACAAGCTAACTTCTTTAAGGCAAAACGAGGAAGCCGAGCATCGTGGGGATGGAGTAGTATACTACATGGCCGAGACATAATGAAACAGGAGGGAATGTGGATACTCGACTCGGGGGAGGAGATATGTGTCTTTGAGGACCCATGGATCTATACAAAGGAAGGCTTGAGGGTGAATGCCGATATGACTGTAGAGCACAGGAGCGACCTAAGGGTGAGCCATTTGATCACGCATGAGCACCAATGGAACAAACACATGGTACGAGGCATGTTTAATCACAAAGACGCTGAACATATACTCAACATGCCTATACCGAATGAAGGAGGGAGGGACAGATACATATAGCCTCACACAAAAGACGGCTCAACTCAAGTTCGGTCAGTCTATCATAGATTGCGAGAGGAAAGAGGACAACAAAGACAACTGAATAACCAAGACAATCTATGGAAGGTGATATGGAAAAGCAAGGTACTACCCAAGGTCCATAATTTTATTTGGAGACTTGCTACCAATGCGATCGCGGTCACGACAAACATGGTAAGAAGGGGCATGAATGTCGATCCAAAGTGCCCCATATGTGGAGGGCTGGAGACACGGGAACACATAATCCTAGAATGTCGATGGACGAAACTGGTATGGTTCGGCATATTAGGGATGCATACAGACCAAACCCCACCCATGGACATGGTCGCATGGCTATTGGCAAGGCGAGCCGAACCGGGAGACACCAATGAGACGAGGTGGACCCTAACCCTTCTAACATGTTGGCACATTTGGAAGACACGATGCAAAGCAGCCTTCGAGGCACTCAAACCGAACCCGATAGTCGCCATAACGGAGATCCAAATAGCCCTAGCCGAGCACAAGGAGTGTGCACACAAGCCCGGGCCGAACCATCAGACCAAACTGACAGAAAAATGGCGAGCACCAACGGGGACCACCATCAAGATAAATTGTGATGCTTCGTGGTGTAGCCATTCAAGGAGAGCGAGCATTGGGGTGATAGCAAGAGATAGTGACGACAATGTTGTTGGCGACTTGAACCGAAGAGATTGGAGTGGCGATATCGACACTATGGAGGCAAGAGCAATAAAAGAAGGTGTCCAACTAGTGATCGAGCGAGGGTGGCAACAAATCATCATCGAAACGGACTCACAAACGATTCATCGACAAATTGGAGGCGAGGCGAGGCAAGGCATTGGAGGTTGTCAACCACGATACAAAACACAAGAGTACTAGCTACACAAATCGAGCAAGTACAATGGCGAGCTATATCAAGGACCGCAAACGAGTGCGCAAATTGGATAGCGAAGCAAGCGAGAATGGGAGTGAATCTTAGTGATTGGGTTGAAAAAACACCACTACCATTGTTATCTTTACTAGTTAATGATTGTAATCCCGAACAACCGTGATCATGTATCACGACGTTTTATTTCTTCAAGAAAAGTGGCAATTTCGACCAAAAAAAATAATTAACAATTAATAATAAGATAATAATTAATATTTTTATGACTTAATTTTGGGCATATGTTTACAAAATACTATTAAAATCATTAGTAATTTATTTATTTATTTTAGTAATACTAATATATTATATTTTTATTATATAAATAGTATTTTAATAATTCAAAAATACGGTGAGTTATAATTATATCAAAAAATAGTTTTCGCATAATTGTAAAAAATATGTTAATATCCATATAATACTCTAACTTAACGTTTATGGTTTATTACTTCTATCAGTGTACATATAAAGATATTAGTATTTTTTTTTAGAAATAGTAACAATCTCTAATGTTTTAGTATATGAATATATTTTATCTATTTGTTATTTGTAAATGATATTTAGTTTATAAATCTAGAATACTTAATTTTGTGACATTGTTAAAATTTATTGTGATATTAGTGTAATGAAGTAGGTGATGTTTATATGTGACTTATGTCTTATTTTAATAAGAGTATTACATGATATATGAAATGATTCATAATTAATCTATATTTTAATTTGTAAAAGTAAATTTTAATATGTGCATACTTGATATTCATAAAATATTATATTATATATTTTATTATTATATAAATTTCACTTCATAAAATATAGGGTTAAGTACCAAATAACTACTCGAACTTAGAACGTTTTACAAATAGCTACCCGAACTTTGAATTTTCAAAAATGGCTACCTCAACTTTGACACATTGGGCAAATAGCTGCGTCTGTTAAATATGGACGGAAAATGACGTGACACCACATGATTGGTCTATAATTTTACAAAATATATTACTTTTTTAAAATACTAAAAAATCAGAAAAAATCAGGAAATTTAATAGGGAAAATAAGAGTTTTAAATACTTGTTCGTCTATTTGATATTTTTTTATAATAAAATTAAATAAAAATATATCATTTACTCTATTTTTTGACTGTTTATGTGTCATGAGGAAAAGAATCTTAGAATTAGTTATTTAATTGATTCGTTTTTTATATTATGCTAAGTGTGGTTTCACATGTCATGTTGTTCTCAAAATAGATTTGTAAAATCATGTTATTTTTATAAAATCATGCAGTTCCACGTGTTTGTAAAATCAATGCAATGATCTATTTTTTCTCATCAATCATATAGTGTCACTTGAGAACATGAAAGTTTTGAAGTTTTATGCATGAGAGTAACATTTTAATGATGAAATTACAAAGAGTAGACGAAAAGAATCGAAGTGGATTGAATCAGTCATGACTCAAAGTGGATACTATTTGTTTTTCTTTTGTTCATGATTTTTTTACATTTTTTATGAAAATGAATATATTTTATTTTTAAAAAAATAAATAAATTCATGTGTACAATTTATTTACATTGCAAAATAAATTTAAGAGTGTTTAAGTCTTTTTGTCACTTTACGTATAATTCTATATCGAATCAAACATTTTCTTAGGTTATACAAGTATAAATATATCTTAATACATTCCTCATCCAAACATAGTATTAAGTAACACGTCCAATCAAACACCCCTATTAATCTTGAGTTGGTTCCTCTTAGTCTGTGAAGAGGCAGACGGAATTACTCGTATTTGAACGCGTTGGCCGTGCAATCTTTACTTGTTTGGGAAGCTAATTGTTGGACACGTCCTCATATTATTATTAAATTGTAAAATATTTATTGATTTCCCTCTAAACGGAGTCCGTTACATTACATTACATGCTCTATATTATCGGTAGATTTATTTATTTATTTGCATAATATAAATCAGTTAAACAATGTAGAAATTTTGGGATAAATGTCTAAAACATAATTCGCTATATAGTTATCTATCTGTATATATATAGTTACATTACATGTAACTTCCATATAGTATTTTTATCTGTATATATAGTTAGACCTCACATTCGCTATATATAACTTGTCGAAAAATAATTGGACCATTAAACAATTCCTAACTCATAATAATATTATAATTTCAGTTCTTCAAAATTGTATGTATCGTATCAAAATAAAACAATACGAAAGTTTTAAAAAAAAAACGTTAGTCCACGTACTTTTCTTTACGAAAGAATTCTTCAAAGTTCAAACCCTCTTAGCAAGCAAGTGTGAAGAGTGAAGACTAAAGCATGAGAAGAGAGATGTAACACATCAGTCCACGTACTTTTATATTTATTGATTTTATGAAGAAACATTGAATTCTAACTGCATTCCGAAAATCAGGTAAAAAACGTACCAAAGGTCCAAAACGGACAAAAAAAACTCAGTCTGAAATTTAGTCTACAAGTTTAAAAGACCGTGATGTTCAGTTCAATCGTTTATAGTTTTATACATTCTATTAATTAATATAATTACTCAGTGAATATAATAAACTAATGTTAATTTAGTTATTCAAATGTTATTTTAGGAGACGTTTGATTGGAAATATTATTTAATACATGTAATTGGTAATACATGTATTAGGTAATACTATGTTTGGATGAGACATGTATTAAGATATACTTATACATGTATAACCTAAGACAGTGTTTGATTCGATATAAAATTATACGCAAAGTGACAAAAAGACTTAAACACACTTAAATTTATTTTGCAATTTAAAAGTTATACACGTGATATTTTTATAAATAAAATATATTCATATTCAAAAAAATTGGAAAAACAAATCACGAACACACACACATACAAAAAAGATAGTATCATCTTTGAGTCATGACCGGTTCAATCCACTTCGATTCTTTTCTTTTGATATTTGCAATTTCATCCTTAAAATGTTACTCTCTTATTCATAAAGCGTATATACCTTCATGTTTTCAAGTGACTCTGTGTGATTGATTTTTGATTGAAGAGAAAACATAGAGCATTGTATTGGTTTTACAAACATGTGGAACTGCATAATTTTACAAACAACATGATTTGGTAAAAACAACATGCTTGTACAAATCGATTTTGGCAACAACATGACAACTGAAACCATACTTAGCAAAATATAAAGACGAAATAGATAAATAATCACTTCTAAATTTTTTCCCTCATGACACATGCACATAAACAGTCAAAAAATAGAGTAAATGATATATTTTTATTTAATGTTATTTTTAATATATATTTTTTAAAATAAAATATCAAATAACGAGCAAGTATTAAAATATTATTGAGCAAATATTTCATTAACTTTTTAACTATTTTTTAAAATATTAATTATATGTCATATATCATCATTAAAATAAAGTCATAAATTATTTATGAATTCTAATGGTACCCAAGAATTGTTGTTGTGTTTGACTTAGTGATTCATTTTTAAAAATTAAATATATATGAAAGAGTTAATAATGAAAATTTATAAATAGTATTACATCATTTTATTGTTCATTTAGTATATTAATTTTTTTTATTAATTACTATTACATAATATGAGTAAATAATAATTTTAAAATATTTTATATTAAAATTCACAAAGTTTGATAAAAAAAACAAAAACTAACATGATACACTATTCAAATGTAGGATTAATAGACATAGGGTAGTTAAGTAAATTTTTACTATGTATTAAATAATACTATGGTTAGATTATGTATCAGTTAATACTCAATGAACACTATAATTTTGTATTAGCTAATACATAGCTATTAGGTAATACATACCATAATTTCTAATCAAACATTGTATTAATTAGTACATATATTAATTAATACGAATACATGGTTAATACCACAATCAAACACCCCCTTATTGTTTAATCAATGTAGTAGAAAATTACGTAAATATTGCTAAATTGAGATATTTTGTTGTTTAATTTGATTTTGAATACTTATTTTGGTTTTGGATGTGTATATTTTGAATTTTCGTTTTAAATTGAAAATTTAGTCCGAAAATCCGTAATACGAATAAATGGTTTCTTTACTGTATACTGTCTTTTAATTTAGTTGGACTTTACTGTGTGGAGAAAATCCAATTCAAAATATAGTTACCTGATCAAAATAGTAAAACCCCTAAAATGATCTATAATCACTCCTACTTTAGGGAATAATCTTTACTAATACCACAATCATTCAATATGAGTGTTGAATATTAATATTTTTATATTTATATGACTCGAAAGACTATGAGGCTTCTGCAGCATGTAAAATCCACTAAACCTTGCACATGACCGTTACTACTGAAGTTCTTTGTTTTACCGACGAATATTTCATCACTAAAAATTCCCGGAATAAAAGGCCCATCAATAGATTTCTCCTAGTGCTGGCAATGGTGCGGTGAAAAATTAATATAATGGTTATAACCGTTACTGTTTAATATGGTTAATCGTACGATTATGGTGCGGTACGGTTATGGTGATGAATTTTCTACCCATAATGGTTATGGTTATGGTATTTGAGTTATACTCATGGTTATTATATAAATATAATAATTATTTATTATTAAAAAATTAATATCTATTAAATAACGGAAGTTACTATACATACAGATAATAAATAACTACGATGTTAATTTTATATATTTTTATTGTTTACAATATAGATTTATGCATTTTTTTTAAATAAATTTTTCGGTCTTTTATTATATTAGATCTGTGGAATAAATATGGATATACGGGTAAAACCATGGTTAATAACCACAGTTATTTTAATGGTTATTGTGTTGAAAATTGTACCTGTAATGGTTATGGTTATGGTATGCGTTTTAAAAATATGATATGGTTATGGTATTTGTCATATCCGTACCATACCCTAACCATTGACAACCCTAATTTCTCCTGAGCATGTGCCAAAAATCATATAAATATTTTTTTCTAGGTGATTAATTATGGGACTGCCACGTATATCTCTCAAGTGTATAAACTTCGACCTTCAGTTCAACATTAATTAATGGGTTAATTATAAATAGGTAGTCGAACTTGATATGGTTTGACAAGTAGGTATCCAATTTTGTTTTTTTGCCGCAAATAGGTTGTCGAACTTTTGGAAATTAGCAAATACGTTCATGCCGTTAATTTTTCCGTTGGTTTGTGACGAAAACTGGTTCAAAAACCGATTCAAAACCAGTTCAATCAAACCACTTTATTTTTTTAAAAAGGTAGGATTTATATACCAAACTAGGCTTGTTCATTTAAACTAGTTCGGATGAACTGGTCTGGTCTGGTTTGAACTGGTTCCGAACTAGTATCAAAACCAGATCAGTTTTTTAGGCTTCAAATAGACCAGTTCAAAATAGTACCAAAAATTTAGTTCAAATAGCTTCGAATCAACTCATTTTTTTTATACTGGTTTATACTTAAATTTAAATCAAATCACTTTAAACCTATATAATTTTAGAACCGGTCCAAAACTAAATAAACCAAACAAGTTTAACTATACCTAATAACCTAATGCATTTAATTATTTCCGTCAAATTATAAGACAAGCGATGTTAGGTTAACAAATCACTGTATTTCTAATCAAAAATATTACCCTAGGTAGATAATTGAATTACGACATAAATGACGTTCACCGTGGTCAGTTTGGACTTATAGGGTCTGAGTTATGTTTCTTTAAGTCAAATTTTCATATCTCAACTTACGGCAGAGCCTACGGTCAATCTGTAAGTCCAAATTTAATATTTTTTGCATCCTTTGAATCGCAATTAAAATATCAACTTATTACATTTTTTTTAATAAATACATAATTTTATTTTTAATTAAACATCGAGTCGTCAAAAAAAAGTAAAAAAAGAAACGCTACTCAAAGTAGCGCACGTTGTAAAAAACGTTACCCCTAGTAACGCTTATATACATTTTGTTAAAAGTTTTTTCAGTATACTTACTTTTTTAAATTGTTTTGGCACAGTGCCTACTTTTTGAAAAACTTCAATTATATGTCCTGCAAATAAGCTTTACATAATCACATGAATTCAAGCTTCCCCGACGATCAACAATTATTCAGTTCATTACTCATCGGCCAGTATCTTCCAATGGAATGTCGGAATGTTGGTTTTCGTAAAACGCTACTCGGGATACCGTTTTACCAAAAAAAGCTACTTAGTGTAGCGTTTTTAATTAAAACGCTACCCCTTAGTGACATTTTTTTTGCTGTTCTTCCTTTTTTGTATGACTCAATGTTTAATTAAAAATAAAATTATGTATCTATTGAAAAAAATTAAAAACATTATAGTACATAGATGTTTTAATTGCGATTCAAATGATGCAATAAATATTAAATTTGGTCTTACGGATTGACTGTACGCTCTGCCGTAAGTTGAGATATAAAAATTTGACTTAAAAAATATAACTCAAACCATGTAAGTCTAAACTCGCCACAGTTAACGTTATTTATGTCGTAATTCAATTATCTACCTAGGGTAATTTTTGGATTAGAAATACAGTGATTTTTTAACCTAACATCGTTTGTTTTATAATTTGATCGAAATAATTAAATGCATTAGGTGAGAAATTTAATTATGTACTTACTCAAAAACAATTAAAAACTTACAATGCATAGATAATTTAGTTATGAATTAAATAACGCTAACTAGAAGTTAACTTTTTACTTTTAGACTGACCTTATAATACGATACGTAAAAAACTCTACACACGATACATAAAAATCCAAACAGTGATTTAAACAGTAAAATCTCTGTTTAAATTAATGTTAAAAAATCACTATATTTCTAATCCAAAACATTACCCTAGGTAGATAATTGAATTATGACATAAATGACGTTAACCGTGGTGAGGTTTGACTTACAGAGTCTGAGTTATATTTGTTTAAGTCAAATTTTCATATCTCAACTTACGACAGAGCGTACAGTCAATCCGTACGTCCAAATTTAATATTTGTTTGCATCATTTGAATCGCAATTAAAATATTTATGTACCATAATTTTTATTTTAATTTTCAATAGATACATAATTTTATTTTTAATTAAACATCGAGTCATCAAAAAATGAAGAAAAACAAAAAACAAAACGCCACTAAAGGGTTAAAAACATAGGGTTTTTAATTAAAACGCTACCCCGAGTAGCGTTCTTTTATAAAAAAAAAAAAAAACAATCATTACTTGTAGTAGCGCTTCTGCATAGTTTGATAAACATATTTTTTTAAGTATATAATTTTCTAAATATTTTTTTAACATACCTATTTTTTGAAATAATTCGATTGGTCTTAGGCTCTGCCACCGATGTTGTTGAGCTTAAGTTGACTTTTAACTCCCATATTTAAAAAAAAAAAAAAAAACATTAATTCAAGAACGGTTTATATTTGCTGGTTTATATTCGTCACTAAAACTTAATTTCGTTAGTATCACTAATTTTTTTCTGAATTCCTAATAAATTTCCTAAATATTAATTTTTGGAAGAAGACTTTGGGGAAGAGAAACGACAACAACTACACCGTTGGAATCGGAGGCACCGCGTTGCCCGTGTGGGAGAATGGAATTTCCTTCTTCTTTGCAAAGTTAATACCTACTCGACCATTCCATAGATTTCTCCTCAGCAATTTCAACATTCATTTCAGCATTAATTAATACAAAAAAATACTTGATACTATTTTATATAAGTCTCGTATAATAAGAAACTGACTGAACAAGTTCCCCATAGGTTTATGACCTTGTGAGCCAAGGGAGAGATATCAATCTAATATGAAAGTTTGACGAAATTGCATTGGAGAATACAGGGAAAATTACAATACCGTGTGGTTCTTCTTTTTCATCTCGATCTATTATAAATTAATAACCAGTGCAAGTCATATGTCCTACAAACAAGCTTTCCATAATCACCTGAATTCAAGCTTCCCCGGCGATCAACAATTATTCAGTTCATCACTCACCGGCCAGTAGCTTTCAATGGAATTACCACCAGGTGTTGGCTTTTACCCAAACGTCGCCGACCAACTTCTACCTTACTTGAAAGAAAGGGTTCTTGATGATGTCCTAAATCGCCCTAACTCAATGTCTAATTTCTTCCCCGACGTCAATCTCTACCAATTCAAACCTTGGGATATACCACCTTATATCGAGAGTAAGTTGTTTTTCCTTAATTACAAACATATCTTTAATTTGTATCATTTCACATTACGTAGTAATGGTATTTCGTCCCATGCATGCACATATATATACATACTGTAGGTTCGATAACGGGAAACCCTAAACAACACGAGTGGTACTTCTTCTGTCCACGCAACGGTCCAAACAGGAAGGTCCCGGAAGTTGGTTTCTGGAAAATGACCGGAAAGAAAGAAGACATTGTCAGTGCAGACACTGGGGAAGTGATGGGAACAAAGTCGATACTCGTCTTCCAGTCGTCTTCCAGAGACGAAAATGGGTCGTGGGTCGTCCATGAATACAATCTTGATCCTTCCTACCTCGGCTACAACATCAATCAGGTATAGAGCTGTTTGTATATGATAGATATCTTTTATCATGAACTCCATCGATGCTTTCTTTTTCATTATCTAGATAATTCTAATCCTTTGAATTCTATATATGCAGATGCCTTTTGTTGCTTGTCGTCTGAAGAGGAAGTAGTCTGATGGTGGGAATATTCATGAGTCCGTCTATGCAATAATAACGTTTCGTGGAAATATAGATTAATCGTTTTCACCAATAAATTAGCATCTGTTTATGGATTTAATTAATGGTGTTATAGTTGTTTAAGTTACTTTAGCATCGATCTCTTTTGTAACTGGGATCATATATATGTGTTTGGTGTGATCTTGTGTTTGTCTGTCTTGTCCACACTTTTGGACATTGAATAAAAATCTTAATTATTATTTATAAAAGTTTGTAGTTACAATAAGAAGATGACGGTAAGACATACCTTGTCACCCAAGGTATATATCAATTTATTGGTAATTTACTCGCGCGTCTCAATTAAATCTCAAGGCAAAATTACACAAACATCTATTTAAAAAGACTGAAACATAAGCACTAGTATAAATAAATGCAGTCAATTAAATGTTGTGTTTTTGGCAAAAATAAATAAATAATAATAATAAAAAATTAGAAGTTGTCTTTCCACAAGTTCTTCGCTCACCTAGATCTTCCGCTTCTTAATTTCTTGAGTTTTTTGAAAAAGTATATATATACATTTTAGAAAAGTAACTATACAAAAAAAAAGTTTGAAAAATAGGTATACGCACATCTCGGGGTAGCGCGTATTGACAATACGCACATCCTAGGGTGACACTTATTGAATAGTCGTCACTTCAAAGTGGCGCCTATTCAATAGGGCCACAAATGTTTTTTAAATTTTTTTTTGTTAGATAATGACGACTCGATGTTTGATTAAAAATAAAATTATGTATATATTAAAAAATTATAGTAAGTAGATATTTTAATTGTGATTAAAATGATGCAAAAAATATTAAATTTGAATTTACGGATTGACTGTACGCTCTGCCGTAAGTTGAGATATGAAAATTTGACTTAAAAAATTATAATTCAGACCATGTAAGTCCAAACTCACCACGGTCAACGTCATTTATGTCGTAATTCAATTATCTAACTAGGGCAATTTTTTTGATTAGAAATACAGTGATTTTGTAACCTAACATCGTTTGTTTTATAATTTGACCGAAATAATTAAATGTATTAGGTGAGAAATTTAATTATGTACTTACTCAAAAAAAATCAAAAAAATTACGGTGTGTAGATTATTTAATTACAAATTAAATGACGCTAAGTATGCGATATTTTTTGACTTTTAGACTGAGTGTATAATACCATACGTAAAAAACTCTACATACAATATAAAACTTCTAAATAGTGTTCTAAACAGTAAATTTACTGTTTAATAAGCGCATATTCAATAAGCGTCACACTTGGGTGCACGTATTGTCAATACGCGCTACCCAGGGATGTGTGTATACCTCTTTTTCGAATTTATTTTTATATTTTATTTTCTAAATAATAATAATATATATATCTACTTTTTAAAAAAAGTAACGTTTCACGAGATTTTACAGCTTTGTTAAGGAAAGTGTATGTATGGACACCAAATCCTTCCATGTGTCTGTAATCCAGTGGGATTCTGATGTCGTCGTAGAAGTAAGCAAAGGTGAGAAAGCTCTCTGGGTGGTGAGACAAGAAGTCGAGGAATCTCCAAGATTCTTGAAGATTCGACTTAGGGTTTGGTTTAAAAGCATGGATCACATCCGGGAACTTCATGGCGTTACGTACGAAGAACACAGGAATATTGTTCCCGACAAGGTCGTAGTTTCCTTCCCTAGTGTAGAACTTGACTGCGAACCCTCGTGGTCCCCTGATGGTCTCAGGGCTGCCACGTTCATGGATCACGGTCGAGAAGCGAACTATGACTAGAGTCTGTACACCCGGTGCACGGAGGAAGTCGGCACAGTTGAGGTTCGTGACGTCGTGAGTGACCTCGAAGAACCCTTTCGCGCTTGCTCCCTTTGCATGGACTACACGCTCCGGGATCCTCTCGCGCTCGAAGTTGGCAAGCTTTTCGATCAGTTGGTAGTCCTCAAGGAGTATAGGACCTCTGGATCCAACGGTCAAGGATGAGTCGTTGTTCCACACTAGTGCACCCAAGTTTGTAGTCCAGAAGGGAGTATTGTGAGCACTTGATGGGGGATACTGCATCAGATAGATGGTTGAACGTTAAACCAATCATTGTTAATCAATAATAAAATATTGCGTAATCTTTTATTTAATAATTATTAATAGGACACTCGGATTTTATTAGACTAACACGTGGTGTCTAAAATAATAGTTTAGTAAATAAGAAAAACAAATTAGACATAACGACAACAGATGCGAAAACGAACGGATTAGTGATGGGTGTTAGTAAATGGTGAGTGGGCGGCGATAAACCAAGACGGAAGTACATAAATGAGTTATCCATTGGATCGGATCACACACCATTGGTGATCCAAATGGACCGACCTAGGAGAAGAACCAAGCGAAGGTTCAAGTTTGAGGCAATGTGGCCAGAACACCCGACATGCAAAGAGAACACCCGACATGCAAAGAGACTATCAACGAGGCATGGAGGGGGCCGAACCGAGGAGGCATGGCTGGAAAGCTACAAAGGTGTCGAAAGAAACTCACAAGATGGAGTCGCGAACACTTCGGAAATAACCTTCGAGAAATAGCTGAGGCAAAGGAGGCATTAATAAGGCACACACAAAGGAATATGGAGCAAGTTGCAATTCAAGAGGAGAAAAGATTGAAAGGCACAATACAAGGGTTATGGGCTCGTGAAGAAATGTATTGGAGACAACGATCGAGAGTAAAGTGACTACGAAAGGGGGACCGAAACACAACATATTTTCACCAAACCATGATATCTAGGCGGAGAATGAACCAAATCGGTCGGTTGAGGGGCCCGAATGGGGGTTGGATCACGAGGGATATCTAGGCGGAGAATGAACCAAATCGGTCGGTTGAGGGGGCCGAATGAGGGTTGGATCACGAGGGAGGAGGATATAACCGGAGAACTAGGGCGGTATTTCGGGGAGATATTCACGACGGAGGAAACAGAATTGGAGGAGGATCTATTGGGATGGGTACCGAACCAAATTACCCAAGAGATAAATGATAGTCTGACTAAGGAGGTAACGGATGAGGAAATAAGAAAGGCGACATACCAACTAGGAGGATCACGAGATCCGGGTCTGGACGGTTTCCCGGGTCTATTCTATCAAAGGAACTGGAATGTCGTGGGAGCGGATGTCATCACCGCGGTCAAGACTTTCTTCAGAACAAGTATCATTCCAAACCATTTGAACCATACTGAGATTGTGTTAATACCTAAAGTCGGAATACCAACATTGCCAACTGAGTTTAGGCCAATTAGTTGTTGTAATTTCCTGTATAAGATTATATCAAAAATTCTGGTGAATCGCCTAAAGGTGTAATTATCGGAACTTATCACCCCGTACCAAAGTGCATTTGTGTCAGGAAGGAACATACATGACAATATAATGGTAGCTCATGAGGTATTCCACCATCTCCAAACAAACAGACGTGAAACACAAGTGGAGTGCGCATTGAAGATCGATATGCAAAAGGCGTATGACCGGGTGAAATGGGGTTTCCTCCTCGCGACACTTGGAAAGAAGGGGATTTGCGGAAAAGTGGATCAAGGAGTGCATATCAACACCTACTTACCAAGTGTTGGTCAACAGAGACCGACCCCGCACAATAAGGCCGACTAGAGGACTTCGACAAGGTGATCCACTATCACCCTATCTCTTCATACTCCTAGCGGATGTGCTTTCAAGATGCTTGATAGGAGCAGCCCGGGATCAAAGAATACAGGGGATCAAGATGAAACGTCAATGCCCGGAACTACACCACCTCTTCTTTGCGGACGAGTCATTGTTCTTCATTAAGGGGATCAAAGAAGGAGGCATTGGGCGCAATCAAGACAAGAATTAAGGATAAGTTGGCGGGATGGAGGACTAAGACATTGAACCAAGCAGGTAAAGATGTACTAATCAAGGCGGGTATCACGGCTATCCCGACTTATGTGATAAGTGTATTCCATCTCCCCAAAACATGGTGTGGGGAAATAGACTAAATGATTGCAGATTTTTGGTGGGGACAAACACCGGAGGGCAAGCGCATGCATTGGAGGAGATGAGATTTGCTCACAAAAGCGGAGAACAAAGGTGGGCTCGACTTTAGGGAGTTGCAAAGTTTCAACATGGCCTTACTTACAACGATGGCGGGGAGGATCATGGCCGAGCTGAACTCTTTGTGTGCAAGGGTGATCAAGAGAATTTACTTCCCAAGGACAACTTTCTTAGAGGCGAGACGGGGAGGCTGAGCATCATGGGGATGGAGTAGTTTGCTCCATGGGCGGGATGTCATGAAGAGGGAGGGCGTGTGGATGGTCGGGTCGGGAGAGGAGATTCGAGTCTTTGAGGACCCGTGGCTTTATACAAAAGAAGGTGAACGGGTAAGCAATGAACCAAGGGTGGAACATGGGCGAGAACTAAGAGTGAGCGACTTGATGAGACCGGATGGGAGGTGGAATGAGGAGATAGTGCGAACCATCACGAGCCAACAAGATGCGGAGCACATACTAAGCATCCCAATACCGAAGGAGAGGGGCAAGGATCGATTCATATGGCCACACACGCGAGACGGGGTACCGTAATCTAGATCAGTGTATCACAATATCCGGGAGGCAAGGGACCGAACCGGGGGGGGGACCCAAGTGGAGAGCACGAGGACATTTGGAAGGAAATATGGGCGACGAAAATGCAACCTAAGATCAAGAACTTCATAAGGAGACTAACAACGAATGCATTAGCCGTCAAGGAAAACTTGGTAAGGCGGGGGATGACCATCAACCTTGGATGTCCTATATGCGGGAGCGTGGAGACACGGGAACATATGATCTTGGAGTGTGCATGGACCGAACCTATATGGCTGGAGGTACTAGGGCTGAAGGTTGACCGATCGGCCGATACCGATATGAAACAATGGCTCAGCGAGATGCGCAAGGGAACGAAAGGAGTGGGACCGATAGGCGAGAGACGGTGGTTAATCACATGTTGGCAAATCTAGAAAGGAAGATGCAAATCTGCATTTGAGGCAACCCAACCGAACACGAGGCGAACCATAATGGAGATCAAGCAAGTGTTTGAGGACCAAGAGAAGGAGAACTGAGCCGAACCACCTACGACACAGACCAGACTGAACCGAAGATGGCAACCACTGGAGGAGAACACCGTGAAGATCAATTGCGATGTGTCATGGTTCAACCAAACGAGGAGCGCCGACATAGGAGTAGTAGCAAGGAACAAATACAGTAAAGTCTTAGGTGGAGCAAATAGAAGATACCGGAGCGGGGACATAGAAACCATGGAGGCCTTTGCAATTCAAGAAGTAGTCAAACTAGCAATCCAAGAGGGATGACAAAGCATCATTATTGAAACCGACTCCCAAATGGTCCAAAAGTAACTAGAAGAAGGTCCGACAAATTGGAGGGTCTCCACCATAATACAAAACATCTGAACACTAGCAAGACAAATTGAGCGAGTGCAATGGCGAGCTATTCCAAGAACGGCAAACGAATGTGAAAATTGTATAGCGAAGCAAACAAGATTGGGAGTGAGACTAGATGATTGAGTCGAAAGATCCCCAGTACCATTACTATCTTTATTTGAGTACGATTGTAATCCCGAACATCCGTGACAACATGTCACGACGTTTTATTTAAACAAGTAAAGCGATAATTTCGACAAAAACAAACGACAACAGATAATGGAACCCCCTCAATCAGTGGGTTGGAGTAAGTGGTTTGAGTAGATCTGAGAATATCTAAGAATGTTGAAGCCATATTTATAACCGTTTACGGTTTAATATGGTTAATCGTATCATTATCGTGTTGTGCGGTTATGGTCATAAATTTTCTACCCATAATAGTTATGGTATTTAAGTTATACTCATGATTATAATCATGGTTATTATATAAATATAATAACGATTTATTATTGATAAAATAATATATACTAAATGATTGAAGTTATTGTACAAAAATGTGGGTAAGTAAACATAAGAGTTTCTTAACTGCAAATACTGTGGAAGCACTAATGTGCACCCGAGATTGAATGTGGATGGACGCTCAAACATGTAGTAAAATGTTTAATTTTTGCTTACTTCACTTCATTACATAATTTTTACTAATACAATTTTTTTCTTTGTTATAGTTGCATCTATGAAGTTAAGAAAAGTGAAATCAATTGATGATATTGAGGAAGATGATGAATTCATAATTGATAGAACAATTACAACAAATAATCTACATTAATCTTATATTATATATAGATAAATATAGACTGATTAATCTTTGTTTTATATGTGTAAGGAATTCAAACATGATTACGAAATCAAGAAGGAATGTTGGTTTTGTTTTAATAGTTAGGAGTGTTGAATCGTGTGGAATGATGTTAATGTTGAATTTTAATGTTAAGTGGTGTGAATGTTAATGTTGAATGATGTTAGTGCTAAACTTAATGTTGAATGATGTTAGTGCTAAACTTAATGTTGAATAATGTTAGTGTTATATATTTTTATTGTTGGAAATATAGATTTATATATTTTTTTAAATAAGATTTTCGATATTTTATTATATTACATGTGTGGAATGTATATGGATATACAGATAAAATCGTAGTTAATAACCACAATTATTTTAATGGTTATGGTATTAAAATTGTACACGTAATAGTTACGGTTATGATTATGGTATGCAATTTAAAAATAATGTATATTATTTATCATACTCGTACCCTACCTTTTAACACCCTATGTTGGAAACCTTTTACTTTTTGGACTTTTAGTCCCCACTATATTATTGTGAAGGCTAACTCATTTATTAGTTTAATTTTGTAATGTATTAGAGTTTTGTAAATTTTTTCGCTAAAGTTTGTAAAAATTTACACTTTACTACCTGATTAAATAAAACGGTTTAAATAATTTAGTACTTTAACTTTGCTATTTATTAGAAATATATAAATTTTTTGTTAAAATTTACACTGTGGTAACTCATTTTTAAAAAAATAATATTAGTTGACATGTGACATACTCATGTATGCACTAAGGAAGAAGACCCAAATAACGGCTAAATCTAACGGCTCAATGTATATTGAGACGTTACAAAATAAATTAAATAGAATATAACGACTCAATTTAGATTGAGACGTTACTTTTTTTTTCACGACTCAAACAACTAAGCTATCACCTTTATTTTACATTTAACGACTCAATATCAAGTGCCGTTAGTATTTAATTATTTTTTCTTTAATTTTCCCGGCTCATTTATTGATGGGCCGCAAGTTTGTTTTGTTTTTTTCACGGCTCATTTGGGTTTGAGCCGCGATAAATAGGAAAAAAAATAATTTTTTCACGGTTCATTTGGGCTTGAGCCGTAATAAATAGAAAAAAAACATTTTTCACGGATTGAATACTATTGATCCGTCCAATTTTTTTTAATTAAAATTAATTTGGACGGCTCGAATACTATTGAGCCGTCCTTAAAAAAATTCAAATTTCAAACTTTTCATATTCCGTCTTTTTTTTTACTAATGAATGGGAAGACCACTTTTGACTAAAGTAGGAGACAATAAAGCAGGAATGGTTTCGAGTGAAGTAGACCACTTTTCATACATTGTTTGTAATTAATTATCAATAAAGCAGAACGGCAAAAAAAAAGTAGAAAATAAAGCTTGTCTAGAGAAAGACCACTTTTGGTGCTGGAGCTCAACGAAGAAGGTAGCTTCAGAGCGTCGGTGCTGCGGAGCTGGAGAAGGCGAGGTCTGGAGAAGGCGGTGCTATGACTGGATGCGTGACCTTCTTGTCGGGATGCGGGATGTGATGGGACGAAGACGGAGGTTTGGACGATGATAAAGTGAACGACGACGATGAAGACGGGGACAAGGTCGCGGGAAGACGATGAAGATGGGGACGACGACGAGAAGGAAAAACGATGAAGACGGGAAGAAGAAGACGAACCTTCTTCATGTACGTGTTCTTCTTTTTCACGACGCTGGTACCAGGTTTGTGCTCTTCTTCGACTGGGGCTGGGACCTCGACTCAACCACCTCGATGGTGAAGAACCTCCTCACGTTCGGAGCTGGAAGAAGCTCGATGGTGGAGAACCATGACTCGACTGGGCTGAGGCATTGATTTTTTTTTTAGACAAATGTTAACCCTACTTTCAAATATATATACTAATATATATATATTGTATAGAGGACACACAAATTACCCCATGGCAAGAGTCAGAACAAACTAGTACTCCCTCCAGCTCTGGAGAAGGTGGAAGAGGAAGTGGATTATATTATTTTTTTAATATTTATATTTTTCGCGACTCGTTTTAGATGAGCCGTAAAAAAAAAAATTTATCACGGCTGATGTAGATGCTTACGTCATTTATACATTAGGATCTTGTGAATCCTGCATGTAATCATCTTCATCTTCTGGACTTTTAGTTTCAGCTATGCTTTCCTCATCAGAATCGTCGAGAATTTTTCTCAACTCTTTTCTAAGTTCAGATTTTTAAGAGGAGGATAGTAACTCTTTTAGTATACTGGCCGTATCCTTATTAGGAGTAGGTAAAGAAGACTCTGGAATTTCCACGACTGTTTTTAAACTAATAAGTCCCTTTTGAGTATAAACAGATTTCTCGCAAAAGAACTCGTATTTATCCCACCATTTTATCAATATTCTTCTTCCTAAATAAGGAATAGTTGTAATTGTTTCCCTAAATTTTTGCACAGGCGTATTTGCGTTAAAAATTTCCCATTTTAATATCCATGGAACTATGTAAATAGCAGTAAATATAAGTTCCGAGTGTTTGAAAGAAGTAGTAGAATTTTCTTTTTCAAACTGTTCATAAAAACACCTGATTTTATCAGGAAAGATAATTGGATTTGCACCCCAATTATAGAACCATTTTATGACCACTGAGGAAAATCAGTAGCTGATTCAATGGTTCTAAACTGAAGAAACCAAGTGTGCTTCTTTTGATTATTTTCATACAGGAAAGCACCATCCCATGCTTTGATATAATCAAAGTAATTAAACCAGTATTTTTCTAATTTTTTCCCGGTTTTGGGGATTTCGTTATAACGAAAGAGATCACTGTTCCATTGTTCCGGTGTCAAAACTTGTTTTATATAGGCTTTAGAATAAACCCAATCATTCCCACCTCGGGTAATGCTATCAAATTCTACAGAGTGAGTAATTTGTAGAATAGATATGTAATAATTTGTTTCTTTGGGATAAAAGAAAGGGTTCGAGAATTCTCGAATATAAAATTTTGAGACTTCATCAGAATTTAAATGAAGATATTTATCTTCAATGGGAGCAATCCACACCGTAGAGTATGGAATGAAAGGGTACACGAACTCATTAGCTCGGTCCGAAATTTTTCTGGATGCTTGATAAGCATCATCCCTCAGCCTCATTTCAGGAGGGACAGCCTTTAAGGCTTCAGCTTTTAGCTGGGCAGGAGTTTTGTTAAAAGCAGCCTTATAAGGCAAAGAAGAGGAGGAGACTTTTGCCTTTCCTTTTTCTTTTTTCTTCTTTTTATCCATTATTACCCTGCAAAAATTCACGAGTTAGAAAATCAGGTAAAGAATTATCTGATCCTTTAATAAACTCAATATCGAAATCAAACACAGACAATATGCCTTGCCATCTTGCAAATATTTGTTTTGATGCTATATTTTTAACATCTTTTTCTAGAATGTCCTTGGCAGATTTACAATCTACCCTTATAAGGAACTTTTGATTTATTAAATCACTTTCGAATTTTTGAATACACAAAACGATTGAAAGAATTTCTTTCTTAACCATTGAATAATTTTTTCTTGGCCCTTGCCAAGCTCCAGATGCATATCGCACTAGAGTTTCTTTATTATTAATCCTTTGTTTTAGGATTCCACCATAGCCTAAGTCTGAAGCGTCAGTTTCAACAATTTTAAATGCATCAGGTTGGGCTATTGCTAAGCAAGGAATTTCCTTAAGATTTTATTTTCTGAATAGCCTTGGTATGTTCATAAGACCATTCATGAGGATTTTTCCTCAACCTTTCAAATAAAGGTTTGGCATCTTTTGCAAGATCCCTATAAAAGTCTCCAATATAATTGAGACTTCCCAAAAATCTTTGTAGTTGGGTTTTTTCTTTTATTTCATCTGGAAATTTTCCAGCAAATTTAATGGATCTATCAATAGGGAATATTGTCCCTTCTTTTATAATATGTCCGAGAAACCGAATTTCGGTCTGGAATATTTTAATTTTCTTGGCTGATATAACCAACCCAGCAATTTTAGCAGCATTAATAAATGCCTTTAAATGTTTAAAATGTTGATCAACGTTTTGTGAGAAAATTAAAACATCATCAATATAAACAATACAAAAATCCATATAAGGACTTAGAATATCATTCATAATATTTTGGAACTCAGAAGGGGCATTTTTAAGTCCAAAAGGCATAACATTCCATTCATAATGACCAAATGGAACAGTAAAGGCAGTTTTATACCTATCCTTTTCATCAATTTGTATTTGCCAAAATCCAGATTTCATATCAAATTTAGACATTATTTTGGCCGAAAAAAGTCTATTTAACAAATCCCTCTTATTAGGAATAGGGTACCTAATCCATCTTAAGACCTTATTTAAAGGTTTATAATTGATGACAAGCCTAGGTACACCTCGTTCTAATTCAGCAGCATTTTCGACATAAAATGCTGGACAACTCCAAGGACTAGATGATTTCCTAATAAGTCATTTAATAAGTAATTCATCAATTTCCTTTTTACAAATTTCTAAGAGTCTAGGTCCCATAGCAATAGGTCTAGCTTTAGTAGGAATTTGATGTTCCTCAAAATTAGGTTCATATGGTAAATTAACCATATGTTTCTTCCTATTCCAGAAAGCAGTGGGAAGATCAGAATAGACAGTTTTTTCAATATAATTTTGTAATTGAGAAATTTTATCTTTTACAAATTTATTGTTAATCTGTTCAGCTATCCTTTTATAGCCTAATTCCTGAGATAAGGAGTTAAGAAAATTTTCTTTCCTAGTAATTTTCTTTTGAATAATGTCAATCTCGTGATAACGAGGTTCAGTGATAAAATTGAATGTTATTTCCTATTGATTAACAGTACTAGTGATTCCTTTTTCAGTGATGCTTTTAATGGGATAAAGCATATGTAAGAAAGGATTACCTAAAATAACATATTGTGACAGATTTTTCACAAGCATGAAAGGCATTTCAAGAAAAATTCCTTTGTTACAGACAGCAGTATTATTAAGCTTATATTTAACAAGCATCTTACTACCATCAGCAGTATTAAGGATTTCAGTAGTTTTCGAGAAATATCTCGAAGGAACAAGACCTTCATTTATGCAATTAAGATATGCACCTGAGTCAACCATAGCAATCACATTAAAGAAATATTCTTTGTGAACAACAATAGTGATTTTAATATGCCATTTGTGAGTAATAACACGATCAAGCATGTTGATATAGGTTAAAGAATTTAATTCATCCTTTTCAGGTAAATTATCATCTTCATAATTACCTTCATTATTATAATCAGTTTCTAGAATAATAATTCTAGATTTTAACTCACCAATCTCCTTTTTGAGGAGACTAATCTCATGTCTAAGAATTTCTAGACCTGAATTATTATCAGAAATTTTTCTAGAAGTTTTACTTCTGCTTAAAATGTTTTTAAGGCTATAAGCCTCGGGTTGAGCAATAGAAGATTCTTCTAAAGGTTTACCAATAAAATCCTTTTGACCATATTGCTCAAGGTAAGATTTAAGAATTTCTTTTCTTTCAGAAGGATCAGAAATCTTATCAATTGTTTCAAGAACAAAATTTTGTTCACGAGTGAGGACACATAAACCATTGGATTTACAAAGTGATTTGTAATAATCACAATTGCCATCACAATCTGACTCTTGATTAGAATCAGAAGAATCGATTGATTCAGAACTATCAGAGAGATTTTTATATGTTATAACAGATACTTCCAAATCATTCTCATGAATGAAAAGTTTCTCCATAGTTTCTTTCCAAAAGTCAAGGTTAATATTATTAACCCTTTTTGATTTACACTTATTAGCGTAATGACCAGGTTGCTTACAATTATAGCAAATAGGAATGGATTTTTTCTCATTAGAAACTTTTCTCTTTTCAAATCTCTTCTTTTTCCTAGGTTTAAAATGATTCTTTTTATGGTCATGATCTCTATAAGAGTTTTTATAAGATTTTTTCTTATAACTTTTCTCTTTGGGTTCAGAGGGATTTAATCCCATCTGGTCACAGAAGTCTCCTAGGTACTTAGTACCCAAGATTTTATCATTTTGGATTTTCTTATGTAGTTTCATTTCATTACATAAGATAATACCTTCAGCCATGATTTCTGAAGATAAGTCACCAAAAGTATAAAGAGAATAGGGTATTATCCCCCCTTCTCTTTGGCGAATTCTATTTCTAACCCTTTCAGCAAAAAATAAGGGTAAGCCAGAAAGGAATTTTTCCTTCCAAAATTCATTTCCACATTCTTGTCTAGTTAAGACTTTAGAAATAAAGACATCTTTATACCATTTAAACTGAGATAAGTTTTGGCAACGCAAGTTCATTAACTGCTCTTGAGTTTTATCAATCTGCAAAGTAGATGAGCCAACAAAATGTTTTGCAAATGAATAAACAAGTGTATTAACACTATCAGAAACATCAGTTTCAGTAGGAATATTGTTAGTATTAACAATTTCCCTTTTGACAGCACACAAAATATGCTGTTTAGCTTCTTCTGTTAGAACAAAGTCCCACCAACCTTTAAGTTGGCCAGTAAAGCCATGAATTATGGCTTTAGTGATATTGTTGTCTGGATTACCATTGGTTCTACAAGCAGTGGCATACATAGTCATGTATTGCAATATGGTTTGAACCTAATAATCAGCCATTCCATCAATATTCCATTCTTCGATACATTTATCGTCGAATTGAACACCCTTATATTCCCCATGTTGTTCTAATTGTAGATCAACAGGAGTTGGCCTATGATAATAGGGTTTAGCTGGAATGCTATAAGACAATCTCTTCTTATAAGAAAGGGATAACTTATTAACTTGAAAGGACTTAGTTTCTTTAAAATTATTTTCAAGTTGCTCAATCTCGCTATCACTACTTATAATGGAAGGATTATCAAGATCATTTTGACCTTGTTCCAAAGGAACACAATCCTTTTCATTGATGCCAACATTTTTTAAACGCTTGACAATCTCAGAAACCATTTCAGTCTTTTGATTATTACCAAGAGATTTTTTGAAATTGACTTCAAGTTTCTCAAAAGTCATTGGTTTGAATAAAACCTTTTTATCAATTTTTGGGACGTCAAGATTTTTAACCTTAGACGTTCCTTCACCAAAATTTCTATTGATAGAAACATTTTTTTCTATCCTAGTTAACTGATCACCTAATGTCTGAAGTGTTAAATTGGTAAAGTTGCTTTGTTCAACAACATCTTCAACATTATTGCTTTCTTCATCCTGGATTTTTAAAACAATATTTTTCTCAGGAGGATGAATACTAGTGATAGTTTTACCATTTTTAATAAGAAAATTCCTATAAGAACTTTCTAAAGGAAGAATGACATTCTTATCCTCGAAATTAGGATAATTATCTTTACTTTTAAATTTCATAAAAGTAAAGAACTCCATTGGTTCTTCATTAAGATCTAAACATCTTTTAATTACTCTTTTATAAAGAGAGAAATATCTATCCTGTTCAGATTTTCTTTTTAAGAAAAACCATTTTCTTTTTAAATCATTATCATCATAGAAAAATTCTTCTCTAGCTTGTCCTTTAAGGGGACAATAGAGAAATTCATCTTTCTCATCAGATAGGATAAGGGTATGGATATCATAACCCATGTCAGAAGGAGTAGGAGATTTTATCCTAGTTCCTGAAGCCTTAGAAGGTAGAGTATTAACTCTATATTCTGGTTGATTAACCCCATCAGAGGTAAATCTAGTACCAGATATAGTTTCTCTATCAAACTGGGAGGGGGCAGAAGCCATAGAGCGATTATAAGAAGTTTCTAAAGGATTTTCAATATAGTTGTTTAAACTTCTTGAGTGTCCAAAGCTTAGCCTAGCACTTCTCTGATTAGAGAAACGAATTTCGACATTACCATCAGGATGTTCGATTAAACCTTCTAATTCACGATTTTCAGATTTAGCAGGTTCACCAGCATTTTCTAGCATCCAATTAACAGGTAACTTAACTTCATCCCAAGTTATAGTTTTAGGGACTTGAATATTACTTTTAGCAAGATTTGTCATAAATAAAGTTGTAGATCCTTTAAGATCTGGTCCTAACCATTTTAGACGAGGAACAACAGTATTCATAACCTTGTATTGAATCCTATAAATAAGGACAATATTTTCAGCACCTTGCATCATACGAAACCCTTCGGTTTTAATATCAAGGCAAAGGGCATGCAAAATAGTTGGGTCATTTAATGACAAAATAAAATTGGGAAAGCACGAAAAGTAAATCGGGCCATCACACAAACTACTTTCAACAATTCCTAATAAGGAGTCAGTAAAACCTAGGTGTCGTTTATCACGAACACAAATAAGAGCAGAGGTATTTAAACCTAGTCTGAAAGTTGGTTTTAATCCGATTTTCACTTTTCCAAGATGCAAAAATTTATATTTTTCCTTATGCTTTTCAATTAAGGATTGACTAAGCAATTGAAATGTATTATCTCCTTCATTTAAGGGAATTGCTTCTTCAACAGTTTTAATAATATAATCAGAAGAAAAATCAAATGTTCCTTTCTGTTTATAAACAGATGATTGTTCTGGCATTTTCCAGTTTTGTATTTCTTTACCAAAATTCTCATTGATAAGAATTTCTTTGTTACTACTACTACTAGCAGTATTTGACCTAAAAGATAAGGACTTACCAAATCCAAACATAGTTGTATTGATCACTGTCAACGATTTATCCTGCCTACCACATCCAAGGAATTTACGGCCTTACGGGACGCGACTTGGGGTTTCACAACACAAATTTTGTTTGGATAGATACTCTATATCTTTTAATTCAAATATGCAAGTAATAACAATAATAAAGAAGTTCTTAAAATTAAGATTTTTCTAAAGAATACAACCAAAAATTCAGAACACGATCAAACAAAAGGAAGATTTAACAAACTTCACACAATAATGTTATAATTATCAACATAAGGTTTACAAACATTAATTTGTACAAATTTATCTTACATAAAAAACATAATAACATAATTGAAACTAAAATATAAGTTCTTAATGAATACATAACCAAACTACATACCTGAGCACTTGGCTCTGATACCAAACTTAGATCGTAAACACTAAGAGGTATGGATTACAGACTCGAAGTAGACTAAAATTTAGAGAGAGAGTAGTCTTTCTGGTGTTGCAAAAGGAAAACTTAGATCGTAAACACTAAGAGGTATGGATTACAGACTCGAAGTAGACTGAAATTTAGAGAGAGAGAGAGTAGTCTTTCGGGTGTTGCAGAAGGTACTCTTCAAAGAGGATATTGATAAAAGAATATTGATAAAATGGTGGGATAAATACGAGTTCTCAATATTCTTTTATCAATATCCTCTTTGAAGAGTACCTTCTGCAACACCCGAAAGACTACTCTCTCTCTCTCTCTCTCTCTCTAAATTTCAGTCTACTTCGAGTCTGTAATCCATACCTCTTAGTGTTTACGATCTAAGTTTTCCTTTTGCAACACCAGAAAGACTACTCTCTCTCTAAATTTCAGTCTACTTCGAGTCTGTAATCCATACATCTTAGTGTTTACGATCTAAGTTTGGTATCAGAGCCAAGTGCTCACGTATGTAGTTTGGTTATGTATTCATTAAGAACTTATATTTTAGTTTCAATTATGTTATTATGTTTTTTATGTAAGATAAGTTTGTACAAATTAATGTTTGTAAACCTTATGTTGATAATTATAACATTATTGTGTGAAGTTTGTTAAATCTTCCTTTTGTTTGATCGTGTTCTGAATTTTTGGTTGTATTCTTTAGAAAAATCTTAATTTTAAGAACTTCTTTATTATTGTTATTACTTGCATATTTGAATTAAAAGATATAGAGTATCTATCCAAACAAAATTTGTGTTGTGAAACTCCAAGTCGCGTCCCGTAAGGCCGTAAATCCCTTGGATGTGGTAGGCAGGATAAATCGTTGACAGAGATCAATACAACTATGTTTGGATTTGGTAAGTCCTTATCTTTTAGGTCAAATACTGCTAGTAGTAGTAGTAACAAAGAAATTCTTATCAATGAGAATTTTGATAAAGAAATACAAAACTGGAAAATGCCAGAACAATCATCTGTTTATAAACAGAAAGGAACATTTGATTTTTCTTCTGATTATATTATTAAAACTGTTGAAGAAGCAATTCCCTTAAATGAAGGAGATAATACCTTTCAATTGCTTAGTCAATCCTTAATTGAAAAGCATAAGGAATAATATAAATTTTTGCATCTTGGAAAAGTGAAAATCGAATTAAAACCAACTTTCAGACTAGGTTTAAATACCTCTGCTCTTATTTGTGTTCGTGATAAACGACACCTAGGTTTTACTGACTCCTTATTAGGAATTGTTGAAAGTAGTTTATGTGATGGCCCGATTTACTTTTCGTGCTTTCCCAATTTTACTTTGTCATTAAATGACCCAACTATTTTGCATGCCCTTTTCCTTGATATTAAAACCGAAGGGTTTCGTATGATGCAAGGTGCTGAAAATATTGTCCTTATTTATAGGATTCAATACAAGGTTATGAATACTGTTGTTCCTCGTCTAAAATGGTTAGGACCAGATCTTAAAGGATCTACAACTTTATTTATGACAAATCTTGCTAAAAGTAATATTCAAGTCCCTAAAACTATAACTTGGGATGAAGTTAAGTTACCTGTTAATTGGATGCTAGAAAATGCTGGTGAACCTGCTAAATCTGAAAATCGTGAATTAGAAGGTTTAATCGAACATCCTGATGATAATGTCGAAATTCGTTTCTCTAATCAGAGAAGTGCTAGGCTAAGCTTTGGACACTCAAGAAGTTTAAACAACTATATTGAAATTCCTTTAGAAACTTCTTATAATCGCTCTATGGCTTCTGCCCCCTCCCAGTTTGATAGAGAAACTATATCTGGTACTAGATTTACCTCTGATGGGGTTAATCAACCAGAATATAGAGTTAATACTCTACCTTCTAAGGCTTCAGGAACTAGGATAAAATCTTCTACTCCTTCTGACATGGGTTATGATATCCATACCCTTATCCTATCTGATGAGAAAGATGAATTTCTCTATTTTCCCCTTAAAGGACAAGCTAGAGAAGAATTTTTCTCTGATGATAATGATTTAAAAAGAAAATGGTTTTTCTTAAAAAGAAAATCTGAACAGGATAGATATTTCTCTCTTTATAAAAGAGTAATTAAAAGATGTTTAGATCTTAATGAAGAACCAATGGAGTTCTTTACTTTTATGAAATTTAAAAGTAAAGATAATTATCCTAATTTCGAGGATAAGAATGTCATTCTTCCTTTAGAAAGTTCTTATAGGAATTTTCTTATTAAAAATGGTAAAACTATCTCTAGTATTCATCCTCCTGAGAAAAATATTGTTTTAAAAATCCAGGATGAAGAAAGCAATAATGTTGAAGATGTTGTTGAACAAAGCAACTTTACCAATTTAACACTTCAGACATTAGGTGATCAGTTAACTAGGATAGAAAAAAATGTTTCTATCAATAGAAATTTTGGTGAAGGAACGTCTAAGGTTAAAAATCTTGACGTCCCAAAAATTGATAACAAGGTTTTATTCAAACCAATGACTTCTGAGAAACTTGAATTCAATTTCAAAAAACCTCTTGGTAATAATGAAGAGACTGAAATGGTTTCTGAGATTGTCAAGCGTTTAAAAAATCTTGGCATCAATGAAAAGGATTGTGTTCCTTTGGAACAAGGTCAAATTGATCTTGATAATCCTTCCATTATAAGTAGTGATAGCGAGATTGAGCAACTTGAAAATAATTTTAAAGAAACTAAATCCTTTCAAGTTAATAAGTTATCCCCTTCTTATAAGAAGATATTGTCTTATAGCATTCCAGCTAAACCCTATTATCATAGGCCTACTCCTGTTGATCTACAATTAGAACAACATGGGGAATATAAGGGTGTTCAATTCGACGGTAAATGTATCGAAGAATGGAATATTGATGGAATGGCTGATTATCAGGTTCAAACCATATTGCAATACATGACTATGTATGCCACTGCTTGTAGAACCAATGGTAATCCAGACAACAATATCACTAAAGCCATAATTCATGGCTTTACTGGCCAACTTAAAGGTTGGTGGGACTTTGTTCTAACAGAAGAAGCTAAACAGCATATTTTGTGTGCTATCAAAAGGGAAATTGTTAATACTAACAATATTCCTAATGAAACTGATGTTTCTGATAGTGTTAATACACTTATTTATTCAATTGCAAAACATTTTATTGGCTCATCTACTTTGCAGATTGATAAAACTCAAGAGCAGTTAATGAACTTGCGTTGCCAAAACTTATCTCAGTTTAAATGGTATAAAGATGTCTTTATTTCTAAAGTCTTAACTAGACAAGACTGTGGAAATGAATTTTGGAAGGAAAAATTCCTTTCTGGCTTACCCTTATTTTTTGCTGAAAGGGTTAGAAATAGAATTCGCCAAAGAGAAGGGGGGATAATACCCTATTCTCTTTATACTTTTGGTGACTTATCTTCAGAAATCATGGCTGAAGGTATTATCTTATGTAATGAAATGAAACTACATAAGAAAATCCAAAAGGATAAAATCTTGGGTACTAAGTACCTAGGAGACTTCTGTGACCAGATGGGATTAAATCCCTCTGAACCCAAAGAGAAAAGTTATAAGAAAAAATCTTATAAAAACTCTTATAGAGATCATGACCATAAAAAGAATCATTTTAAACCTAGGAAAAAGAAGAGATTTGAAAAGAGAAAAGTTTCTAATGAGAAAAAATCCATTCCTATTTGCTATAATTGTAAGCAACCTGGTCATTACGCTAATAAGTGTAAATCAAAAAGGGTTAATAATATTAACCTTGACTTTTGGAAAGAAACTATGGAGAAACTTTTCATTCATGAGAATGATTTGGAAGTATCTGTTATAACATATAAAAATCTCTCTGATAGTTCTGAATCAATCGATTCTTCTGATTCTAATCAAGAGTCAGATTGTGATGGCAATTGTGATTATTACAAATCACTTTGTAAATCCAATGGTTTATGTGTCCTCACTCGTGAACAAAATTTTGTTCTTGAAACAATTGATAAGATTTCTGATCCTTCTGAAAGAAAAGAAATTCTTAAATCTTACCTTGAGCAATATGGTCAAAAGGATTTTATTGGTAAACCTTTAGAAGAATCTTCTATTGCTCAACCCGAGGCTTATAGCCTTAAAAACATTTTAAGCAGAAGTAAAACTTCTAGAAAAATTTCTGATAATAATTCAGGTCTAGAAATTCTTAGACATGAGATTAGTCTCCTCAAAAAGGAGATTGGTGAGTTAAAATCTAGAATTATTATTCTAGAAACTGATTATAATAATGAAGGTAATTATGAAGATGATAATTTACCTGAAAAGGATGAATTAAATTCTTTAACCTATATCAACATGCTTGATCGTGTTATTACTCACAAATGGCATATTAAAATCACTATTGTTGTTCACAAAGAATATTTCTTTAATGTGATTGCTATGGTTGACTCAGGTGCATATCTTAATTGCATAAATGAAGGTCTTGTTCCTTCGAGATATTTCTCGAAAACTACTGAAATCCTTAATACTGCTGATGGAAGTAAGATGCTTGTTAAATATAAGCTTAATAATACTGCTGTCTGTAACAAATGAATTTTTCTTGAAATGTCTTTCATGCTTGTGAAAAATCTGTCACAAGATGTTATTTTAGGTAATCCTTTCTTACATATGCTTTATCCCATTAAAAGCATCACTGAAAAAGGAATCACTAGTACTGTTAATCAACAGGAAATAACATTCAATTTTATCACTGAACCTCGTTATCACGAGATTGACATTATTCAAAAGAAAATTACTAGGAAAGAAAATTTTCTTAACTCCTTATCTCAGGAATTAGGCTATAAAAGGATAGCTGAACAGATTAACAATAAATTTGTAAAAGATAAAATTTCTCAATTACAAAATTATATTGAAAAAACTGTCTGTTCTGATCTTCCTACTGCTTTCTGGAATAGGAAGAAACATATGGTTAATTTACCATATGAACCTAATTTTGAGGAACATCAAATTCCTACTAAAGCTAGACCTATTGCTATGGGACCTAGACTCTTAGAAATTTGTAAAAAGGAAATTGATGAATTACTTATTAAATGACTTATTAGGAAATCATCTAGTCCTTGGAGTTGTCCAGCATTTTATGTCGAAAATGCTGCTGAATTAGAACGAGGTGTACCTAGGCTTGTCATCAATTATAAACCTTTAAATAAGGTCTTAAGATGGATTAGGTACCCTATTCCTAATAAGAGGGATTTGTTAAATAGACTTTTTTCGGCCAAAATAATGTCTAAATTTGATATGAAATCTGGATTTTGGCAAATACAAATTGATGAAAAGGATAGGTATAAAACTGCCTTTACTGTTCCAGTTGGTCATTATGAATGGAATGTTATGCCTTTTGGACTTAAAAATGCCCCTTCTGAGTTCCAAAATATTATGAATGATATTCTAAGTCCTTATATGGATTTCTGTATTGTTTATATTGATGATGTTTTAATTTTCTCACAAAACGTTGATCAACATTTAAAGGCATTTATTAATGCTGCTAAAATTGCTGGGTTGGTTATATCAGCCAAGAAAATTAAAATATTCCAGACCGAAATTCGATTTCTCGGACATATTATAAAAGAAGGGATAATATTCCTTATTGATAGATCCATTGAATTTGCTGGAAAATTTCCAGATGAAATAAAAGAAAAAACCCAACTACAAAGATTTTTGGGGAGTCTCAATTATATTGAAGACTTTTATAGGGATCTTGCAAAAGATGCCAAACCTTTATTTGAAAGGTTGAGGAAAAATCCTCATGAATGGTCTTATGAACATACCAAGGCTATTCAGAAAATAAAAGCTAAGATTAAGGAAATTCTTTGCTTAGCAATAGCCCAACCTGATGCATTTAAAATTGTTGAAACCGACGCTTCACACTTAGGCTATGGTGGAATCCTAAAACAAAGGATTAATAATAAAGAAACTCTAGTGCGATATGCATCTGAAGCTTGACAAGGGCCAAGAAAAAATTATTCAACGGTTAAGAAATAAATTCTTTCAATCGTTTTGTGTATTCAAAAATTCGAAAGTGATTTAATAAATCAAAAGTTCCTTATAAGGGTAGATAGTAAATCTGCCAAGGACATTCTGGAAAAAGATGTTAAAAATATAGCATCAAAACAAAAATTTGCAAGATGGCAAGGCATATTGTCTGTGTTTGATTTCGATATTGAGTTTATTAAAGGATCAGATAATTCTTTACCTGATTTTCTAACTCGTGAATTTTTGCAGGGTAATAATGGATAAAAGAAGAAAAAAGAAAAAGGAAAGGCAAAACTCTCCTCCTCTTCTTTGCCTTATAAGGCTGCTTTTAACAAAACTCCTGCTCAGCTAAAAGCTGAAGCCTTAAAGGCTGTCCCTCCTGAAATCAGGCTGAGGGATGATGCTTATCAAGCATCCAGAAAAATTTCGGACCGAGCTAATGAGTTCGTGTACCCTTTCATTCCATACTCTACGGTGTGGATTGCTCCCATTGAAGATAAATATCTTCATTTAAATTCTGATGAAGTCTCAAAATTTTATATTCGAGAATTCTCGGACCCTTTCTTTTATCCCAAAGAAACAAATTATTACATATCTATTCTACAAATTACTCACTCTGTAGAATTTGATAGCATTACCCGAGGTGGGAATGATTGGGCTTATTCTAAAGCCTATATAAAACAAGTTATGACACCGGAACAATGGAACGGTGATCTCTTTCGTTATAACGAAATCCCCAAAACCGGGAAAAAATTAGAAAAATACTGGTTTAATTACTTTGATTATATCAAAGCATGGGATGCTGCTTTCCTGTATGAAAATAATCAAAAGAAGCACACTTGGTTTCTTCAGTTTAGAAACATTGAATCAGCTACTGATTTTTCTCAGTGGTTCATAAAATGGTTCTATACTTGAGGTGCAAATCCAATTATTTTTCCTGATAAAATCAGGTGTTTTTATGAACAGTTTGAAAAAGAAAATTCTACTACTTCTTTCAAACACCCGGAACTTATATTTACTGCTATTTACAGAGTTCCATGGATATTAAAATGGGAAATTTTTAAGGCAAATACGCCTGTGCAAAAATTTGGGGAAACAATTACAACTATTCCTTATTTAGGAAGAAGAATATTGATAAAATGGTGGGATAAATACGAGTTCTTTTGCGAGAAATCTGTTTATACTCAAAAGGGACTTATTAGTTTAAAAACAGTCGTGGAAATTCCAGAGTCTTCTTTACCTACTCCTAATAAGGATACGGCTAGTATACTAAAAGAGTTACTATCCTCCTCTTCAAAATCTGAACTTAGAAAAGAGTTGAGAAAAATTCTCGACGATTCTGATAAGGAAAGCATAGCTGAAACTAAAAGTCCAGAAGATGAAGATGATTACATGCAGGATTCACAAGATCCTAATGTATAAATGACGTAAGCATCTACATCAGCACTTATTAGTGCGGTCACTATTCATGAATAGTACTTTTACTATTCATTTTTGGCTTATTAGCCAATAATTGAAACTTTTACTGTTCTATAACAATACCTTGTCTGCCACCAGGTGGGTCCCCTAGTGCACTACTGTCGACTCCACTGTTGATTAGCAAGGATTGAAGTCCGTAGCTGACATCCCCTAAATTTTAAAATTTAGTTAGCAAATAAATAATTTTCTTATGAAAATGGAATTACCATAGCCGATCCGATTTTATCTATTATATTTTTTTCTTTGGCCGAATTTTATCTATTAAATTTAGTTTGCAAACAATATTCCTTATGTGATAATTTTACTGAATCTTAAATAGATCTGACAAATCGGAGTGTGTAATTTATATGAGATGAAACGAAACCCCCATCTTGATTCTTCTTCTCTTTGTATATGGATACTACACTTGTGCATAATAAGTAAATCTTTGCATAGTTTAGGGGTAAACTAAACGCCAAACATAGTTCAGCATAAATGGTGACAAGAACAATAAAACCAAACACTTGTCCGCATGAACTATGAAGTTGGTATGTTTCATTGATCAAACCAACCTTCTAAATACGTGGGTTAATTTTGACACAATCTATGGATGACCCGTGGCTGATCCGCCCATAGGTCGGGTTTGAATCGAAGATTTTGGACAAGCAATTCATTTTGACACGGTCCGTCCAACCGCTATGAAAAATGGAGTTGGGTTGTACCTATCGACCCGTGGGTCAACCCCTGAATCCGTATAATTAAATATAAATGATATAAAAATTCATGGGGCACATGGGTCACGTGGATCACATGAGTCACTTGAATTGCATCGATCACACGAGTTGAATGAATCAATGAGTTATATGGGTCGACGGGTCATGTGGGTCGACGGATTGATCCACAGATTTTATATTGTACAAATTAAAATGACACGAGCCCATGCGTCATATGGGTTGACCCGTGAGCCCGCGGATCGTGTTTGGATCTTGAAAATCAACACATCATAAATCACGGATCGTGCGTGATTGAGTTGAGCATATTTTGACACGAACTGACACCCATACGTCTAAAGCATCAAAATTGCAATTTTATCAAACATATATAAGATGATGAATGAAGATGATTCCGTACCTTGTAAGGATCCATATCTGGAGATCGAGATGAAGAAGATAAGTTAAGAAATACAGTTGAAGATGTGTGAGGTACACAGTCCAGTGCAGGCTGCTTCTATTTATACAGTTGAAGCACACAGTTATTTTTCACTGATGACTTTTCTACCTTCAATATATGATATTTTATAAAGTAGAATGTTAATTGTTCTATCAATAATTCATCTTCTTTACAACCAACAGACATGATTGGACGACATGGGTCCAGTTTCAAAGGAACTGTGCTGTCATTGTTATCCATATATACCACTGTTAATCAGATCAAAATTCATACACTAATGATAGTTGATCAAAAGGGTAATTAGGGTTTGATTGAATCAACTTAATCATCCTCCAATCAACAATAAATCAAGGTGTAGGTAATATGTGTCGTGCATGCGAAATAAATAAGGTTTGGATTTTATAGGAGTTGCGTCATTAAAAAGAAATTAAGGTGAATTATAATTTAGTAATTAATTAATATAATAAATAGTTTAATTTGGATGCACATACATGACACATATTTACCCTCTATAAGTATTTGCATTCATATATTTTTTATGTGGTTAAATGCGTTACTGGATATTGTTGAATACACTATTTTATCCTCTCTTTTTTTAATGAATGGTCAATTTTGATGCAAATAACATCCTTAAGCGTATGAATGCAATTAGTACTGCAAATAGTAGCATACATATGAGTGCACATGTATACTTACGAAAAATTTACCAAAATATACTTCATTTGATAGATATATACCAAAATGTTATCGGGTGAAAAATAAATACAAATCTATACTTACCCGCGACTCCCATTCATTTTCAGCTCCACCCGCGACTCTCATTCGCAAGTGAAGTTCTTCCGTCAGATCTACCCGGGACCGGGAGTCGCGGGTAGAGCTGAAAATTAAATTTATCGCGAGAGTTACCACCAGCGAATGGGAGTCGCGGGTAGGTATACATTTGTATTTATTTTTCACCCGAATACATTTTGGTATATATTTATCAAATGAGGTATATTTTGGTAAAATATTCATATATTTCAGGGGAAAAACATGGTTTAGAGACATTTTTTTTATATTTTATACATATCCATTGACTCATCTTCATTAGGCTTTACATGTTGTCGACTCAATGACTCACATAATATGTCGACCGCTATATGTTGGATCATCTTGATTCAAAATCATCAATCGTGTAGTAAAAATACAAATTATCATTTATTGAAAAGTCTGATCGGTCAATTTTGGAGTTTTTTGAAAAAGTATATATATATATTTTTTAGAAAAGTACGTATTAAATATTTTTCAAAAACTCTACATACCCCGGGATGCGCGTATACCTATTTTTCGATTTTTTTTTGTATACTTACTTTTCTAAAAAAATATATATATATCTACTTTTTCAAAAAACTCTCAATTTTGATATCAAATACACACCATTTTCTTATTGAAACGTCTTCATCAATATCAATCATTTTTTTAGGGTTAATTACTTAAATGGTTACACATGTTTGACCATTGTGGAGCATGGTTACACATGTTTCAAAATGTGATTAGTTAGTTTTGCTGATTGACTTAATGGTTACACATATTTTTTTACAATGTGATTAATTGGTTAATCCGTTAGTAAACCGTTAAATGTTCTGTTAATTTCGCACGTGCGCAACAAGTGGCCCTTATTTCACTAATTTACAATATTTGAAAAGACTTTTTTTACCATTTTCAACTGCATACCAGATGGAACGAAACTTGTTGCTTCTCTTGCTGAATCCCACCGCAACTCCTCTCGTTCTACCGATTCAACGTCTTGCCTTCAAAGAAGAAAAAATCACCTGCTCAAGCCGCTGATGAAAAATATCCATATGAAGCAAACCCAAAAAACCACACCTGACAAGACACCCACCGCACATTATCAATTGTTGTGACTGGTAAAGTTTATAAGTTTTAGCACCAATTGAGGAAAAGCAGAGTTTTAGGGGTATGGGCATTGGGCAACAGGAACCTGAAACCAAGACCCAGAGCTGTACTACTCCCTTAAAATAACTACACAACGAACGACAGTCGAAAAGAACAGGAATCTAAACATGGACACTGATTGTTCTGTCAAAGAAAAACAACATAGACTGATTACTACAGCAGCAATGAATGAATTTACCAGGAAGTGACTCCACAACAGTTCGGTTATGGTGCAGAGTGTCTCATATTCACGCTTCTTTTGTCGAACCCTGGGGCTGATAGACTTTATGTAGAGGAATTGGAAGCTAAAAATGAGATAGAGGAGTTGTCAGTTTATGAAGCTCAGGAAACTGTTGATGATGTCTCTGGATAAGAGAATTTTGTTGAGCAATATTGTTCGGTTGAGCAAGACTGTGCCCTGCAACAATAAAATCCTCAGCTGATATCACTCGCAGTAAGATTGTCTGGATATGAGTAACTCTTCAATACATAAATGAAGAATAAGAATCTAGTCAAGTCGTGCCTACCTTCCCTGTCTTCATGACATCTTTTACACATCTTTTGTCTTCATGATACTGTTCATATATATAAAAAGAAAAACGTATTACCAGATTAATAATGTAGAACTTCATGAATGAGACTCACCAAGATTATTTGTAAGTCAAAGTACTGCACAAACATAACTTGAAATCTTTTCCTTTCTTGTTTTGTATTGTTAAAGGCAAGGGTTTCATTAGTTATACACCACCAAGAGGTACTTTTCCATTTGCAAATGAGGTGAGATTAAAATTATGAGTCTCACCTGATTCTGTAGATCCTCAAGAACATCCTCAAACAAATCTCTTGGGGTTGAACCTGAGGTATTTGATACAACAGCTTCATATTCTGGTGCATCTCTGACCTGCCATAGAGAACGGATTTACTATCTTTGTGTACTCCAAGTTATCTCCCATTAGCTAAATTCACCAAAATTTCCATGTGAAGTTACCTTCAAGCAATAATCACGCCAGTACGTTTTAGCGGTGAGAATGCCTTCAACCACATGAGCACCCGTCATCTTACGGAATTCATCACGATTTTTTCGTTTAGACCGCCTAATTTGTTCCTAGATAGCATGAAGAGAAATAATAAATTAGTATACTAAAGCAAACAACTAATAATGGAATAAATATACTGACGTGGATGAACTTTTTGTTTCTCCTTTTGCTCTTACTCTTCAATCTCCAGGTCCCGGATATAATCCTGCCATTAGAATGGACCTCATTTTCAGAATTCAAATCCATTAAGGTATCTAACCTCAACATCCAAGGCTGACGGCTAACCTGAAGGATGAGTAGCCGATCAATTATTTCCAGACGTGATCATTTTTTTACAGACGTCAAGCTTCCATATCTCTCTATTGTCTTTGGTTGGCAAGAGACAGATATTTCATTGGTCTAATTAGCTAAGCCAAACTAATCAAAACTCAGAATGAAGCATGAAGCATGAATTGATGCCCAGATCAAGAAAAGATACCAAAAATCAGGATGAACTAGTGTATTGATTTCTCCAGTAATGTAAAAACGGAATAACCGTCCTCGACCAAGCATGAGACAGATTATCCTTGTCGGATGGTGGATGATTCGATTGCAACAACATCACATCTGCTTCCTTCTGGATTTTTTTCATGTCGGGGATGTTGCCGACCAGAAGTGTCGGAGGCGGCCCTCCAACTCCTTGCTTGTGCAGCTTCGACCTCAGCCTCTTGGGCTTCCATACCAGCGCATGGAAAAGCTCAATAGTCACCAACACTGATCCTCGCAGAACAACAACGACGATGGCTTCCTGGTGTTCCTGTTCTTCGTGTGGTGACTTCATGTGTTCATACGAGTTTCCTGTTAATAGAGTTTATGGTTAATAAATCACTTAAAAGAGCGGTAATATTGTCATTTCATATGTTAGAATAGTGGTTAACAGTGATTTTTGACGACGAAAAATAGAAAAACCAATTAGTCACATAGCAAAACCAATTAATCTCATTTTGAAACATGTGTAACTATTCTGAACAATGGTCAAACATGTATAACCAATTAAGTAATTAACCCGCAATACAACGTTTCAATAAGAAAATGGTGTGTATTTGATATCAAAATTGAGAGTTTTTTGAAAAAGTAGATATTTATTTTATTTTTATAGAAAAGTAAGTATAAAATATTTTTCAAAAACTCTACATACCCCGGGATGCGCGTATACCTATTTTTCGAAATATTTTTTTTGTATACTTATTTTTCCAAGTTAAGGAAGGTTCCCATCGTGGCGAGAAACTCTAGTCGATACCCTAACTTGGGTCTTCACTTGCTGAATGGCGCATGCCCCCATATGACCGAACACCTCTAAGCTTGGAGAGTGACACACTAGAGGGTTTGGTCAGACATTCGCTCTCTGTGATGCTGAACCAGGTATTCGCCTTTACCTTTCCTTTCCTTATTTACTTGGAAATTTTTCTAACACTTTGTCATTTCAGGTTATTTTTGCTAAGTTGAAGATGGGCCCCGCCATCATGGGTTTAGTTGAGGAGAGGGACCAGAACATCTCGAGACTCCTACAGGTGCAAACCACAGAGTTTGAGTCGGAGTGCACTCGGCGTCGCCTCTCCATCGCTGAAGCTGCTCAGAAGGAGTTAGAGACCGAGGTGACCCAAAAGGAACAACTCGCCATCAACCTAAAAGATGCGCAGAAGAGGAAAAAAGCCCTCACCGTGATGGTGGAAAATTTTCAAAGAGAAGTTGCACAAAAATATTTATGGTACCATATGATCATGTAAACTCCTAATTTTGGCTCGGGGTCAAAATACTGTATGCGAGGAACCGAGCCGCGAAAAATTGAGATGAAGAAAAAAATAAAATAAAATAAACCCCAAACCTTAAACTCTAAACCTTAACCTTAAACGACAAACCCTAAACGTTAACCTTAAACCCTAAACCCTAAACCACGACAAAGCACCACCAATTATCCCAAAAGTCCTCCCAATTTCCATCGCATTTGATCATTTGATGACTTTGCTCACCCAACATCACCTTTTGAACGAATCCTTCCCAATCACACCAAAAGTCCTCCCAAATTGTCAATCACCTTTACCCATTTGATGACTTTGCTCACCCACCATCATCTTTTGACCAAATCCTCCCCAATCACACCAAAAGCCCTCCCAAATTACCAATCAGCTTTGCACAATCGCTATCACCTTTGTCAACCACTATGGTTTGTTCATGCTTTGTCATCTACTTGCACAAAAAAGACATTAAGAAAACCCTATAAATGGGGATAAGCTACGGTTGATAAAGGGGGGAAGAAAATAGAAAGAAATGTCGGAAATAATTAAGGGAGATTGAGTGATTGAGTGAATTTTTTTTTAGAGAAATTGAAAGAAGTATTGGTGATTATCGGTCTTGGTTCCTCGTACGGTGTCTAACCTCCAAATAACTTAGGTATATCTCTTTCATATTCAAGATTGTATTTGTATTTCGTATTGTGAATGAATATTGTTTTATCAATATTATGTGTTAATAGTTGTATTTCATATAAAAATCGTATTTGATTTTTAAGTTTGGTATAACCTTGGGGTCATTTTAGACATTTGAGAAAGTTATGGGGGGGTTCGGTCAAAAAAATAATAATTTCGAAATGAATTAGGCAACTCCCAAACTTTGATGAAGGTTACGACTTGGTCCTTGGATTCTCGGGTCATTTTGGGACTTTATCGAGTGTTATAAACCAAACCAAAAAACAATTAGTCCATTTTTTCAAATTTTAAAATATTTTTACATAACTGCACTTTGGTCCCTAAACATTTCTCGACATCTCATTACTTCTCAAGGTGTCACAAATTAGTCCAATTTGCTTCGTATTTTCAAAATCATTCGTGTATGTTTGACACGTTTAAAATGACCTAAATTTAAACCACCATTTTTTAGCACGATTAACTCTATTCTTTTTTTTTTTGTATATTTATTTTAAATTAACTCAAAAAAATGCTTGTATATTGTTAATTAAAAAAATGTGCATGTAATCTTTTTGGCGAAACATGATCGAAATGGCTAATTCAGTGAAAATAAATTCAAGAGCAAACTAAAGTACCGAAATGGCAGATTATGAGCTCGCGGGCTCATAAGACGTAATTAAACCCCCGAACTCGATTCTCTGGACGTAGACCTTCCCAAGCCCTAGGATGTTAACACCATGTACCCTAGGCAAATTTTAGGATTCCGATTAGTCTTTAATTAATCGATGGCGACTCTTTTATTTTTTTTTCGGTCTGATTGATGACCCCGCTTGACCGGACCTGTCGATCGCCAGAACCCGACATATTCGACCAGATCCGACTTCCGACAATTTGGTGACTTTTTGGGGACTTATTTGTTTAGAGGGTTTAGGCTTTGTCATGTTTGCTTTGCCATATTATATTTTACCCTATCCGTTTTGACCGTTTTCTCATGTTTGCAGCTTTAAACTTTGTCTGAAAGGCGATGTAAATGTAATAATTCGAGATAATTTAAATTATCGTTTTTCACACGCCACGCTGGTTATCATTACCCGCTCGGACCTGGAGCACATTAAGAGCTTTGAGAGTTTAGTAGGGGAATGCGCCCAGAGCGGTTTGAACCGTCGGCACACACCCAAACAACTCAACTCGATGATCGGGGGGGTGAGGTTCCGCTCGTTCAGAGAACCTAGAAATTCCATCAATTTAGAACAAAAGCTCCACACCATGTTTAATATTTACCAGTTTTGTGTGTATTTCCATTTTTGGACCCAACTGATGTAAATGGGAATCCGGCCCAAGTATTTGGATACGAGATTGGACCACAATTCATTAAAAAGATTCGGCCCAACTGTTGTGAATTAAAAGTTGCCCAACAACTCTAGATGGAAGTTCAGACCATTATGTAAATGTGTTTTGTTTTGGCCTTAAATCATGACATGTGTAGGATTGGGCATTTGTATTATATATTCCAGACTGCTATAAATGTAATACGAACCTTACTAATGAAATTTACATTCTCACACTTGCATTGCATTTTTCAAAAAACATGTAAGTTCCGCTCATTCTATTTTGTATGCTCAGGACGTTTCACGCACCATCTTTGCTAAGGATAAAACAACACAAATCATTACCCTCACATTAAGTTCATACAGCCCCCACGGTCGAAATTGTCAAAATATGGAAAACCATGACAAAAGTGAATCAGAAATACGTGAACAATAATATTTGGATGATTCACGAGCTAGCAAGTTACAAAGTCAACAGTGTTCTATTTTATGCCTTCTATGACTTCTGGAATGTGGATAACGCATCCGCGTGATTAACAACAATGGAATACATTCACAAGTTCCATTAGGCACCTCCAGATCCGTCTTTCAACTCGTAGGAGATAATTGGGGATAGACCCGAACAACCACCGTCATTCTAGCAATACCGGGCACCTTAGAGAAATGTGGGGGCAACGTATCTAAGTTGAATGACACCCTTGAATAATTCAAACGAAGGACGAGGCAAATAAAACGATTTTCAAAATTAATCTCCTCGACCTTCCTTTGAACCAATGAACAAACAACAAATGCACTCAACAACTGCGTCGTTGTGTGAAACGTCTTAAGAACTAGACTTCGATTGGCCAAATCCTTTTAAAGTATTTTAAAAACAAATTTGTCATAGATGCAATTAAAGTCTACGAATGGAATGAACAGAACATGTAAAATTTTCAAAACCAATCATGCATGATCAATTGTGTATTAATTCTTCTTACTATGGTATTTTGAACTTCGGTTTCCAGGAACCGATGTACATTCGACAACTTCAGCACCTCAAGAACACAAAGGGAACCATGATTCAGGTGAAGTTCGTTCCCTTGCGGAAACCCAAAAAGCATCCAAGTGAAGTAATATCATCACAATATGTGTTAGAGTACGGGACCGACTGTATAGAGATACATGTTGGTGATATTCATCATCGTGAACGAGCAATCGTTATCGATGATTTGGTTGCTACTGGAGGAACTTTATCTGATGCAATTCAACGTTTCATAAAATTGCGATTCAGCTGAATCAAGAGAGGTGACTTGCCGCAGCTGGTATTGTTCAAGAATCAAATTGTAATTGTCATCTCTCCAGCTCGATCTCGAAATTTCTTTATCCAGTTCGTCCGGATCTCGGTGCAAGAACGCAGACGACGTGCCTCGAGAGATTTATTACATAAATCGGAGGACCCCAGATTAACAGCAGGTATTCAGATCAAGCTCCGGTCAAATAGGAGAGACAGTTGCAATTAAGAAGGTTCTTCAGAATAAACGGTCCATGTGGAATACTTCTCTTAAAGTTATTGTCTTCTTCAATGGAGCTCGACTGATTTGTACCCGATGTGAGGAAGCTAAAGGAAGCCACACTCGGACCCAATGGAGGAGTTGTTGCGACAAGGAGAAAAAAGAAGATTGACAAATTTTCAATTACACTTAAAATTACAGCTCCTAGTCTGTTCAACATGGTATCAAACAAATTAATTCTCGATCAAGTAACAGATCGATTGACTCTTCCTTTTTGTCATCATCATCTACCAGCTGGCCCAGACGACATTGCAATTTGGAACACAAAATAAGCGGAAACCAAATGTTATCAATTTCTAAATGCAGTGAGTGAGGAGTATGATTAGGAAAAACAAGATTTACACTAAGAAAACCTGTTACCCGATGTAGAATCGACTTATGTGAATATCCAATCAGAAAGGGACCGGACACATGTAATGGGTACCGTAGTAAGGAGGGACGGCGAGGTTCCCAACACCGGAATCGGATCTGGCTTCTATGTTACCTTCGCTCAGAAGAAGTGACAATCAGAGTAAAACTGACCCGCACCACCAGGCCACAATCGGTCACCGGAAGAGGAAATGCTTTTTTTGCAGACTAAAGGAGATTAGGGAAATACCTCCCTGTTCGATCGAGCTGAAGTAGAGGCGACTTAAATAGAGTTGAAGAGACGTCATTGTTGACACAGGGGAGAAGCCATCGAGACACCATTTTTGACACGACACATACTTCATTGTTGACTCTTGGAATGGAGACGCGGGGAGACGCCGTTGTTGATACATGCAGAGAAGATGTCATTGTCGACGCATGCAGCAGGGAGGCGCCATTATTGACGCAGGGGAGACGCAATTATTGACACGGGACAGATGTCATTGTTGACTCCTATAGAAGAGTCGCCATTGTTGACGCGGGGAAGACGTCGTTGTTTACTCCTGCAGAGGAGACGCTATTGTTGACCCGGAAGAGGCACCGTTGTTGACGCATGCATACATGAGGGGAGACGTCGTTGTCGATGCATACAAACAGCAGGGAGACGTCATTGTTGACACCATTATTAATAAAGGTGTCTCGCGGCGGAGACGGCGATCGGAAGAGCAGAAGATGTAGACGCCACAGGAAGATTCGTTACAACGAGACGGAGTGCTTCCAATTGATCAGATTCCCCGAAGGGTGGAGAAGCCCATGGAGGAACAACAACATCTGTACCGGCAACATCGTCACCACATAGATGAAAGCTGTGAAGAAGAGAAGCAGGCCAGCGATCACCTGGTGTTCTTATTTGCTTCCTTGCGTACAAAATAAATTGGCAAAGCTCGCACCCATGAGCAAAATCTCTCCGGAAAACCATAAAAAGTCAATGGAAATTTTAAAAATAAAAAGTGTTTTAGCCTACTGTTGTAACCTCAAAGAATCAGACAGTCAAAAGGGACTTATTAGTTTAAAAACAGTCGTGAAAATTCCCGAGTCTTCTTTACCTACTCCTAATAAGGATACGGCTAGTATACTAAAAGAGTTACTATCCTCCTCTTCAAAATCTGAACTTAGAAAAGAGTTAGAAAAATTATCGACGATTCTGATGAGGAAAGCATAGCTGAAACTAAAAGTCCAGAAGATGAAGATGATTACATGCAGGATTCACAAGATCCTAATGTATAAATGACGTAAGCATCTACATCAGCACTTATTAGTGCGGTCACTATTCATGAATAGTATTTTTACTATTCGTTTTTGGCTTATTAGCCAATAATTGAAACTTTTACTGTTCCATAACAGTACCTTGTCTGCCACCAGGTGGGTCCCCTAGTGCACTACTGTCGACTCCACTGTTGATTAGCAATGATTGAAGTCCGTAGCTGACGTCCCCTAAATTTTAAAATTTAGTTAGCAAATAAATAATTTTCTTATGAAAATGGAATTACCATAGCCGATCCGATTTTATCTATTATATTTTTTTCTTTGGCCGAATTTTATCTATTAAATTTAGTTTGCAAATAATATTCCTTATGTGATAATTTTACTGAATCTTAAATAGATCTGACAAATCGGAGTGTGTAATTTATATATGAGATGAAACGAAACCCCCATCTTGATTCTTCTTCTCTTTGTATATGGATACTACACTTGTGCATAATAAGTAAATCTTTGCATAGTTTAGGGGTAAACTAAACGCCAAACATAGTTCAGCATAAATGGTGACAAGAACAATAAAACCAAACACTTGTCCGCATGAACTATGAAGTTGGTATGTTTCATTGATCAAACCAACCTTCTAAATACGTGGGTTAATTTTGACACAATCTATGGATGACCCGTGGCTGATCCGCCCATAGGTCGGGTTTGAATCGAAGATTTTGGACACGCAATTCATTTTGACACGGTCCGTCCAACCGCTATGAAAAATGGAGTTGGGTTGTACCTATCGACCTGTGGGTCAACCCCTGAACCCGTATAATTAAATATAAATGATATAAAAATTCATGGGGCACATGGGTCACGTGGATCACATGAGTCACTTGAATTGCATCGATCACATGAGTTGAATGAATCAATGAGTTATATGGGTCGACCGGTCATGTGGGTCGACGGATTGATCCACAGATTTTATATTGTACAAATTAAAATGACACGAGCCCATGCGTCATATGGGTTGACCCGTGAGCCCGCGGATCGTGTTTGGATCTTGAAAATCAACACATCATAAATCACGGATCGTGCGTGTTTGAGTTGAGCATATTTTTACACGAACTGACACCCATACGTCTAAAGCATCAAAATTGCAATTTTATCAAACATATATAAGATGATGAATGAAGATGATTCCGTACCTTGTAAGGATCCATATCTGGAGATCGAGATGAAGAAGATGAAGTTAAGAAATACAGTTGAAGATGTGTGAGGTACACAGTCCAGTGCAGGCTGCTTCTATTTATACAGTTGAAGCACACAGTTATTTTTCACTGATGACTTTTCTACCTTCAATATATGATATTTTATAAAGTAGAATGTTAATTGTTCTATCAATAATTCATCTTCTTTACAACCAACAGACATGATTGGACGACATGGGTCCAGTTTCAAAGGAACTGTGCTGTCATTGTTATCCATATATACCACTGTTAATCAGATCAAAATTCATACACACTAATGATAGTTGATCAAAAGGGTAATTAGGGTTTGATTGAATCAACTTAATCATCCTCCAATCAACAATAAATCAAGGTGTAGGTAATATGTGTCGTGCATGCGAAATAAATAAGGTTTGGATTTTATAGGAGTTGCGTCATTAAAAAGAAATTAAGGTGAATTATAATTTAGTAATTAATTAATATAATAAATAGTTTAATTTGGATGCACATACATGACACATATTTACCCTCTATAAGTATTTGCATTCATATATTTTTTATGTGGTTAAATGCTTTACTGGGTATTGTTGAATACACTATTTTATCCTCTCTTTTTTTAATGAATGGTCAATTTTGATGCAAATAACATCCTTAAGCGTATGAATGCAATTAGTACTGCAAATAGTAGCATACATATGAGTGCACATGTATACTTACGAAAAATTTACCAAAATATACTTCATTTGATAGATATATACCAAAATGTTATCGGGTGAAAAATAAATACAAATCTATACTTATCCGCGACTCTCATTCATTTGCAGCTTCACCCGCGACTCTCATTCGCAAGTGAAGTTCTTCCGTCAGATCTACCCGGGACTGGGAGTCGCGGGTGGAACTGAGCCGTTAATTCCACCCGCGATTGGTAGTCGCGGGTAGAGCTGAAAATTAAATTTATCGCGAGAGTTACCACCAGCGAATGGGAGCCGCGGGTAGGTACACATTTGTATTTATTTTTCACCTGAATACATTTTGGTATATATTTATCAAATGGGGTATATTTTGGTAAAATATTCATATATTTCAGGGAAAAAACATGGTTTAGAGACATTTTTTTATATTTTATACATATCCATTGACTCATCTTCATTAGGCTTTACATGTTGTCGACTCGATGACTCACATATTATGTCGACCGCTATATGTTGGATCATCTTGATTCAAAATCATCAATCGTGTAGTAAAAATACAAATTATCATTTATTGAAAAGTCTGATCGGTCAATTTTGGAGTTTTTTGAAAAAGTATATATATATATTTTTTAGAAAAGTAAGTATTAAATATTTTTCAAAAACTCTACATACCCCGGGATGCGCGTATACCTATTTTTCGATTTTTTTTTGTATACTTACTTTTCTAAAAAAATATATATATATCTACTTTTTCAAAAAACTCTCAATTTTGATATCAAATACACACCATTTTCTTATTGAAACGTCTTCATCAATATCAATCATTTTTTTAGGGTTAATTACTTAAATGGTTACACATGTTTGACCATTGTGGAGCATGGTTACACATGTTTCAAAATGTGATTAGTTAGTTTTGCTGATTGACTTAATGGTTACACATATTTTTTTACAATGTGATTAATTGGTTAATCCGTTAGTAAACCGTTAAATGTTCTGTTAATTTCGCACGGTGCGCAACAAGTGGCCCTTATTTCACTAATTTACAATATTTGAAAAGACTTTTTTTACCATTTTCAACTGCATACCAGATGGAACGAAACTTGTTGCTTCTCTTGCTGAATCCCACCGCAACTCCTCTCGTTCTACCGATTCAACGTCTTGCCTTCAAAGAAGAAAAAATCACCTGCTCAAGCCGCTGATGAAAAATATCCATATGAAGCAAACCCAAAAAACCACACCTGACAAGACACCCACCGCACATTATCAATTGTTGTGACTGGTAAAGTTTATAAGTTTTAGCACCAATTGAGGAAAAGCAGAGTTTTAGGGGTATGGGCATTGGGCAACAGGAACCTGAAACCAAGACCCAGAGCTGTACTACTCCCTTAAAATAACTACACAACGAACGACAGTCGAAAAGAACAGGAATCTAAACATGGACACTGATTGTTCTGTCAAAGAAAAACAACATAGACTGATTACTACAGCAGCAATGAATGAATTTACCAGGAAGTGACTCCACAACAGTTCGGTTATGGTGCAGAGTGTCTCATATTCACGCTTCTTTTGTCGAACCCTGGGGCTGATAGACTTTATGTAGAGGAATTGGAAGCTAAAAATGAGATAGAGGAGTTGTCAGTTTATGAAGCTCAGGAAACTGTTGATGATGTCTCTGGATAAGAGAATTTTGTTGAGCAATATTGTTCGGTTGAGCAAGACTGTGCCCTGCAACAATAAAATCCTCAGCTGATATCACTCGCAGTAAGATTGTCTGGATATGAGTAACTCTTCAATACATAAATGAAGAATAAGAATCTAGTCAAGTCGTGCCTACCTTCCCTGTCTTCATGACATCTTTTACACATCTTTTGTCTTCATGATACTGTTCATATATATAAAAAGAAAAACGTATTACCAGATTAATAATGTAGAACTTCATGAATGAGACTCACCAAGATTATTTGTAAGTCAAAGTACTGCACAAACATAACTTGAAATCTTTTCCTTTCTTGTTTTGTATTGTTAAAGGCAAGGGTTTCATTAGTTATACACCACCAAGAGGTACTTTTCCATTTGCAAATGAGGTGAGATTAAAATTATGAGTCTCACCTGATTCTGTAGATCCTCAAGAACATCCTCAAACAAATCTCTTGGGGTTGAACCTGAGGTATTTGATACAACAGCTTCATATTCTGGTGCATCTCTGACCTGCCATAGAGAACGGATTTACTATCTTTGTGTACTCCAAGTTATCTCCCATTAGCTAAATTCACCAAAATTTCCATGTGAAGTTACCTTCAAGCAATAATCACGCCAGTACGTTTTAGCGGTGAGAATGCCTTCAACCACATGAGCACCCGTCATCTTACGGAATTCATCACGATTTTTTCGTTTAGACCGCCTAATTTGTTCCTAGATAGCATGAAGAGAAATAATAAATTAGTATACTAAAGCAAACAACTAATAATGGAATAAATATACTGACGTGGATGAACTTTTTGTTTCTCCTTTTGCTCTTACTCTTCAATCTCCAGGTCCCGGATATAATCCTGCCATTAGAATGGACCTCATTTTCAGAATTCAAATCCATTAAGGTATCTAACCTCAACATCCAAGGCTGACGGCTAACCTGAAGGATGAGTAGCCGATCAATTATTTCCAGACGTGATCATTTTTTTACAGACGTCAAGCTTCCATATCTCTCTATTGTCTTTGGTTGGCAAGAGACAGATATTTCATTGGTCTAATTAGCTAAGCCAAACTAATCAAAACTCAGAATGAAGCATGAAGCATGAATTGATGCCCAGATCAAGAAAAGATACCAAAAATCAGGATGAACTAGTGTATTGATTTCTCCAGTAATGTAAAAACGGAATAACCGTCCTCGACCAAGCATGAGACAGATTATCCTTGTCGGATGGTGGATGATTCGATTGCAACAACATCACATCTGCTTCCTTCTGGATTTTTTTCATGTCGGGGATGTTGCCGACCAGAAGTGTCGGAGGCGGCCCTCCAACTCCTTGCTTGTGCAGCTTCGACCTCAGCCTCTTGGGCTTCCATACCAGCGCATGGAAAAGCTCAATAGTCACCAACACTGATCCTCGCAGAACAACAACGACGATGGCTTCCTGGTGTTCCTGTTCTTCGTGTGGTGACTTCATGTGTTCATACGAGTTTCCTGTTAATAGAGTTTATGGTTAATAAATCACTTAAAGAGCGGTAATATTGTCATTTCATATGTTAGAATAGTGGTTAACAGTGATTTTTGACGACGAAAAATAGAAAAACCAATTAGTCACATAGCAAAACCAATTAATCTCATTTTGAAACATGTGTAACCATTCTGAACAATGGTCAAACATGTATAACCAATTAAGTAATTAACCCGCAATACAACGTTTCAATAAGAAAATGGTGTGTATTTGATATCAAAATTGAGAGTTTTTTGAAAAAGTAGATATTTATTTTATTTTTATAGAAAAGTAAGTATAAAATATTTTTCAAAAACTCTACATACCCCGGGATGCGCGTATACCTATTTTTCGAAATATTTTTTTTGTATACTTATTTTTCCAAGTTAAGGAAGGTTCCCATCGTGGCGAGAAACTCTAGTCGATACCCTAACTTGGGTCTTCACTTGCTGAATGGCGCATGCCCCCATATGACCGAACACCTCTAAGCTTGGAGAGTGACACACTAGAGGGTTTGGTCAGACATTCGCTCTCTGTGATGCTGAACCAGGTATTCGCCTTTATCTTTCATTTCCTTATTTACTTAGAAATTTTTCTAACACTTTGTCATTTCAGGTTATTTTTGCTAAGTTGAAGATGGGCCCCGCCATCATGGGTTTAGCTGAGGAGAGGGACCAGAACATCTCGAGACTCCTACAGGTGCAAACCACAGAGTTTGAGTTGGAGTGCACTCGGCGTCGCCTCTCCATCGCTGAAGCTGCTCAGAAGGAGTTAGAGACTGAGGTGACCCAAAAGGAACAACTCGCCATCAACCTAAAAGATGCGCAGAAGAGGAAAAAAGCCCTCACCGTGATGGTGGAAAATTTTCAAAGGGAAGTGGTACAAAAATATTTATGGTACCATCTGATCATGTAAACTCCTAATTTTGGCTCGGGGTCAAAATACTGTATGCGAGGAATCGAGCCGAGAAAAATTGAGATGAAGAAAAAAATAAAACAAAATAAAATAAACCCAAAACCTTAAACCCTAAACCTTAACCTTAAACGACAAACCCTAAACGTTAACCTTAAACCCTAAACCCTAAACCCTAAACTAAACCTTAAACCCCAAACTCTAAATTTCTAAACCCTAAACCCTAAACCACGACAAAGCACCACCAATTACCCCAAAAGTCCTCCCAATTTCCATCACATTTGATCATTTGATGACTTTGCTCACCCAACATCACCTTTTGAACGAATCCTTCCCAATCACACCAAAAGTCCTCCCAAATTGTCAATCACCTTTACCCATTTGATGGTTTCGCTCACCCGCCATCATCTTTTGACCAAATCCTCCCCAATCACACCAAAAGCCCTCCCAAATTACCAATCAACTTTGCACAATCGCTATCACCTTTGTCAACCACTATGGTTTGTTCATGCTTTGTCATCTACTTGCACAAAAAAGACATTAAGAAAACCCTATAAATGGGGATAAGCTACGGTTGATAAAGGGGGGAAGAAAATAGAAAGAAATGTCGGAAATAATTAAGGGAGATTGAGTGATTTTTTTTTAGAGAAATTGAAAGAAGTATTGGTGATTATCGGTCTTGGTTCCTCGTACGGTGTCTAACCTCCAAATAACTTAGGTATATCTCTTTCATATTCAAGATTGTATTTGTATTTCGTATTGTGAATGAATATTGTTTTATCAATATTATGTGTTAATAGTTGTATTTCAAATAAAAATCGTATTTGATTTTTAAGTTTGGTATAACCTTGGGGTCATTTTAGACATTTGAGAAAGTTATGGGGGGGTTCGGTCAAAAAATTAATAATTTCGAAATGAATTAGGCAACTCCCAAACTTTTATGAAGGTTACGACTTGGTCCTTGGATTCTCGGGTCATTTTGGGACTTTACCGAGTGTTATAAACCAAACCAAAAAACAATTAGTCCATTTTTTCAATTTTTAAAATATTTTTACATAACTGCACTTTGGTCCCTAAACATTTCTCGACATCTCATTACTTCTCAAGGTGTCACAAATTAGTCCAATTTGCTTCGTATTTTCAAAATCATTCGTGTATGTTTGACACGTTTAAAATGACCTAAATTTAAACCACCATTTTTTGGCACGATTAACTCTATTCTCTTTTTTTTGTATATTTATTTTAAATTAACTCAAAAAAATGCTTGTATATTGTTAATTAAAAAAATGTGCATGTAATCGTTTTGGCGAAACATGATCGAAATGGCTAATTCAGTGAAAATAAATTCAAGAGCAAACTAAAGTACCGAAAGGGCAGATTATGAGCTCGCGGGTTCATAAGACGTAATTAAACCCCCGAACTCGATTCTATGGACTTAGACCTTCTCAAGCCCTAGGATGTTAACACCATGTACCCTAGGCAAATTTTAGGATTCCGATTAGTCTTTAATTAATCGGTGGTGGCTCTTTTATTTTTTTTTCGGTCTGATTGATGACCCCGCTTGACCGGACCTGTCATTCGCCAGAACCCGACATATTTGACCAGATCCGACTTCCGACAATTTGGGGACTTTTTGGGGACTTATTTGTTTAGAAGGTTTAGGCTTTGTCATGTTTGCTTTGCCATATTATATTTTACCCTATCCGTTTTGACCGTTTTCTCATGTTTGCAGCTTTAAATTTTGTCTGAAAGGCGATGTAAATGTAATAATTCGAGATAATTTAAATTCTCATTTTTCACACGCCACGCTGGTTATCATTACCCGCTCGGACTTGGAGCACATTAAGAGCTTTGAGAGTTTAGTAGGGGAATGCGCCCGGAGCGGTTTGAACCGTCGGCACACACTCAAACAACTCAACTCGATGATCGGAATGGTTCTTTGATCCTCTTTAGGGGGTGAGGTTCTGCTCGTTCAGAGAACCTAGAAATTCCATCAATTTAGAACAAAAGCTCCACACCATGTTTAATATTTACCAGTTTTGCGTGTATTTCCATTTTTGGACCCAACTGATGTAAATGGGAATTCAGCCCAAGTATTTGGATACGAGATTGGCCCACAATTCATTAAAAAGATTCGGCCCAACTGTTGTGAATTAAAAGTTGGCCCAACAACTCTAGATGGAAGTTCAGCCCATTATGTAAATGTGTTTTGTTTTGGCCTTAGATCATGACATGTGTAGGATTGGGCATTTGTATTATATATTCCAGACTGCTATAAATGTAATACGAACCTTACTAATGAAATTTACATTCTCACACTTGCATTGCATTTTTCAAAAAACATGTAAGTTCCGCTCATTCTATTTTGTATGCTTAGGACGTTTCACGCACCATCTTTGCTAAGGATAAAACAAACAAATCATTACCCTCACATTAAGTTCATACAGCCCCCACGGTCGAAATTGTCAGAATATGGAAAACCATGACAAAAGTGAATCAGAAATACGTGAACAAGAAGATTTGGATGATTCACGAGCTCGCAAGTTACAAAGTCAACAGTGTTCTCTTTGATGCCTTCTATGACTTCTGGAATGTGGATAACGCATCCGCGTGATTAACAACAATGGAATACATTCACAAGTTCCATTAGGCACCTCCAGGTCCATCTTTCAACCCGTAGGAGATAATTGGGGATAGACCCGAACAACCACCGTCATTCTAGCAATGTCGGGCACCTTAGAGAAATGTGGGGGCAACGTATCTAAGTTGAATGACACCCTTGAATAATTCAAACGAAGGACAAGGCAAATAAAACGATTTTCAAAATGCATCTCCTCGACCTTCCTTTGAACCAAGGAACAAACAACAAATGCACTCTACAACTGCGCCGTTGTGTGAAACGTCTTAAGAACTAGACTTCGATTGGCCAAATCCTTTTAAAGTATTTTAAAAACAAATTTGTCATAGATGCAATTAAAGTCTACGAATGGAATGAACAGAACATGTAAAATTTTCAAAACCAATCATGCATGATCAATTGTGTATTAATTCTTCTTACTATGGTATTTTGAACTTCGGTTTCCAGGAACCCATGTACATTCGACAACTTCAGCACCTCAAGAACACAAAGGGAACCATGATTCAGGTGAAGTTCGTTCCCTTGCGGAAACCCAAAAAGCATCCAAGTGAAGTAATATCATCACAATACGTGTTAGAGTACGGGACCGACTGTATAGAGATACATGTTGGTGATATTCATCATCGTGTCAATGAAATTTTTTTAAAAAAAAGTGTTTTAGCCTACTGTTGTAACCTCAAAGAATCAGACAGTCAACCATGATTCACTAATAAAAAGATACCTGACGTACGGAGTTCCCAGAGAATGCCACAAGAAAATAATTGAAAGGTCGTGCGAGGAATGACTTGCAATTAATTTCCTAGTGGCCCGACTATACCCATTTGTGGTGTGTGAATGCTAAAGAAGATGAGCGTCTAATGGAAGAAATTCACGAAGATTGTTGTGACCCACACATGAGCATGTGAGACTTGGATACTTTTGGTTGGATGTGTGAGACACGTCGAACAGTGTCGCCTCTATCAAGAGTACGCGGACCAAATCCACGCCCCACTCCACGAGCTCTATCCCATGACTTTCCCATTGCCTTTCTCAAGGTGGGGCATCGATGTAATCAACAAGATTCCCCAAAGGCACCCAAGGGTCATTGATTCATGTTGGTGGTGATCGTTTACTTCACCAGGGAATAGAGGTTATTACCCTGACATCAATAACGGCAAAGCCCATTGAATTTTTCATCAGCCTGGACATCATCGTGCGTCATAGGATGTCGAAGTCAATCATCATCGACAATATCAGAAATCTAAATTGATCGATGGGTTGTGATCAAGCATAAAAATTCATCACCATATCGCCCACAAATGAATGACGTAGTGAAAGCAGCAATCAAAGGACTGGCATGATAAGCTGTCTTGGACACTCATGGCATACAGAACATCAATACGGACATCAACAGGGACATCAACAGGGACAACCCCATTCTCCCTTGTTTATGGGACCGAAGTCGTATTGTCAATTGAAGTAGAATTCCCGTCAGCTAGGATCCTCGTTGAGGCAAAGATGGACGAATCAGAGTGGGCAAGATGCATATACGAGCAATTGAACCTCGTGATGAAAGGCAACTCATCGCGTTGTACCACGGGCAATTGTACCAGTAACGCATGACTCGTGCAATTAACATGAAGATGTGCTCGAGAGAATTGCAAGCAAGCAATCTAATTTTTAGAAAAAAAATCATTCGAGTTAATCCAGACTCTCTCGGCAAGTTTGTGCCTAAAATATGAAGGGTCTTATGTCGCCAAAGAGACTATAAGCAGAAGAGTCATGATCATCACTGACATGGACAACCAAGAACTTCCCAGTTCGATCAATATAGACACATTCAAAACCTTAAAGAGCTCGTACCCATAAAGTGAGCCCCAAAAGTGAGAAAATTCCCGCTAAATCGAAAACCCGAAAGGGCGATTTAGAAGTAAGAGATGCATGATTAAAAATCCCTAAAAAGGGTCATCATGGCAAAAGGAAAGGAATCAAAACCGTGCTAGATTGAAAATCCGAAAATTATTGTACAAAAGGTAAGGAAATCGAGAGATAAAAAACAAAGTTACTCGAAAGTGGACCACACTGTTTTGAGCTACCTCGACAGCTTGCATGGATACACCTTGTGAATGTACCATGAATGGCTTTAGGGAATTCTATCAAGAAGGACTCCAAAATCGATTAATGAGAAAACAGGTCGAGAAGTTCGCACAAGCAATCGGACATCTCAACAGAGTTTTTTGAGCTCTAAAGTGAATTACAAGCCGACAAGCGGAATCTTTAGGTGCTCAACATTCGCAAGTCATTCTCGACAACCAGGACTTGTAGTTATCCAGCTTCTCGGAGTCACAAGCCAACAAGTGGAGCCTTTAGGTGTTCAGCCTCCGCAAGTCATCCTCAATGACCATGACCTGTAGTTATCCAGTTTCTGGAGTCACAAGCCAACGAGCGGAGCCTTTAGGTGTCTATCCTCCGCAAGTCATTCTCAACGATCGGGACCTATAGGTGTCTAGTTTCTGAAAATTGCATGATAAAAAAAATCTCGACAACCAAGACCTGTAGTTATCCAGCTTTTGGGAGTCAAAAGCCTACGAACGAGGCATTGAGGTGTTCAACCCCCGTAAGTCATTCTCGACGACCAGGACCTGTAGTTATCCAGCTTCTGGGAGTCAAAAGACAACGAACGGGGCATTGAGATGCTCAACCCCCGTAAATCATTGTTGACGAACAGGACATGTAGTTATCAAACTTATGGGAGTCACAAGCCGACGAGCGGAGCCTTTAGGTGTTCAACCTCCGCAAGTCATCCCCAACAAGTCACAAACCGACGAGCGAAGCCTTTAAGTATTCAGCCTTCGCAAGTCATCTCCGACAACCAGGACATGTAGGTGTCCAACTTCTGGGAGTCACGAGTGGAGCCTTTAGGTGTTCAACCTCCACAAGTCATCCTCGACTACCAGAACTTGTAGGTGTCCAGCTTTTAGGAGTCACAAGCCGACGAGTGGAGCCTTTAGGTGTTCAGCATCTGAAAGTCTTCCCCGATGACCAAGACCTGTAGGTGTCCAGCTTCTGGGAGTTACAAGCCGGCGAGCGAAGCCTTTAGGTGTTCAGCCTCCGCAAGTCATCCCCAACGAGTCACAATCCGACAAGCGGAGCCTTTAGGTGTTCAGCCTTCGCAAGTCATCCTCAACTAATCACAAGCCGATGAGTGGAGCCTTTACGTGTTCAACCTCTGCAAGTCATCCTCGACGACCAGGACATGTAGGTGTCCAGCTTCTGGGAGTCACAAGTTGATGAGCGTTTAGGTGTTGAGCCTCTGTAAACCATCATGAACGATCGAGACCTATAGGTGTCTAGATTCTGAAAGTTGTGTGATGATGTTTGTCTACTATGTACATAATGAATAAAGGGGAGCCAAAATCAGTTGTTTGTCTTTGAACACACACTCATGAGATCACTTCCATGAGCACGATTTCAAAGAGGGACAACTATAAACACCTGATTTTGGCTCGGGGTCAAAATACTGTAGGCGAGGAACCGAGCCGACAAAAATAGAGACGAAGAAAAAAAAAATCCCAAACCCTAAACCTTACACCCCAAACAAAACCCCAAACCCTAAATCTTAAACCCCAAACCCTAAACTCTAATCCTTAACCTTAAACGAAAAACTCAAAACCTTAACCCCAAATCCTATACCTTAACCTTAAACCCTAGACCCTAAAAAAACTAAACCATAAACCAAACATTAAACCCTAAACCAATAACCCCTAAACCCTTAAATCCCTAAACCACGATCAAGCCCCATCAATTGCCCTAAAAGTCCTCCCAATTTTCATCACCTTTGCCCATATGAAGAATTTGATCACCCACTATCACCTTTTGCCCAAATCCTCCCCAATCACACCAATAGTCCTCCCAAATTGTCAATCACCTTTGTCCATTTAATGACTATGCTCACCCACCATCTTTTGACCAAATCCTCCCCAAATCACACCAAAAGCCCTCCCAAATTGTCAATCACCTTTGCCCAGTTGCTATCACATTTGCCATCCACTTTGATGAATGTTACAACTCGATCCTTAGATTCTCGGGTCATTTTGGGACTTCACCGAGTGTTATAAACCAAACCAAAAACGTTTTGGGCCATTTTTGCATTTTTAAAAGATTTTGCCAAATCAGCTCGAATATTTAAATAATTTCACTTTGGTCCCTAAACTTTTCTGGACATCTCATTACTTCTCAAGGTCTCACAAATTAGTCAAATTTGCTTCGTATTTTCAAAATCATTCGTGTATGTTTGACACGTTTAAAATGACCCCAAAGTTAAACCACCATTTTTTAGCACGATTAACTCTATTCTCTTTTATTTATTTCAAATTAACTCAAAACAAATGCTTGTATATTGTTAATTAAAAAAATGTGCATGTAATCTTTTTGGCGAAACATGATTGCAACGGGTAATTCGGTGAAATTAAATTGAAAAGCAAACTAAAGTACCGAAAGGGCGGATTATGAGCTCGCGAGCTCATAAGACGTAATCAAACCCCCGAACTCGATTCTATGGATGTAGACCTTCCCAAGCCCTAAGATGTTAACACCATGTACCCTAGACAAATTTTAGGATTTCGATTAGCCTTTAATTAATCATTGGCAACTCTTTCATTTTTTCTGTGCGGTTGATAACCCCGCTCGACTAGACCCGTCGTTCGCCAAGACTCGACATTTTCGAGCGAAACAAAATAATAATAATTTTTCAAAAAGGGTCGGGGAAAGTCGGATCCAACGTCTGATATATAACATGACTCAAACATACGGGACCATTTGAAATATTAACCCTCAATTATATTTTGTTCTGATAGACATTGCTAACCGTAGGAATTCCGAAGTATATGTAGATTGTGATTTTTGATTTAACTCGTCTTCATCTTACTGCTCAACCATGTTCTCTCGTCGTCTGTTCAAATAGGCCCTTCGTTCTGTTAAAGTTTTGGTGGTCTGTCAAATCTTCAATTCATGTGTCGCTGTGTTTGTTTCAATTGATGTGTCGCTCTGTTTTTCAATTCATGTGTCGCTGAAATTTTAGTCGTCTGTTTTTTAATTCATGTGCTTGCTTTATTACTCAATTCTGGCGATATCAGTAAATTGGAATCAAACCAGATTTGAAATGATGAACATAGAAGAAGACTTAGAAAGCAAGTAACCGAACTAGAGAACAATAACAGAAAATCTGAACTTTGAATCTTAGCATTGAATCAAGTTAAGTTTACATTTGAGATGACACCTATATTTATACTAATCACAATGCCTAAGCTAGCCTTGATGATCTAGGAACACTCAAGACTCTTCTAGAGATGTCTTGCATCGCAAGGAATCTTCCTTGAGCTTCCTTGATAACTTGCAATGTACGTAACCACAAAAGTGGTTTTCATTCATCAAACTCATACATCCTAACATTCCTCTAAAAAGATCTTTTCTTAACATCTCTTTCAATCTTACAAATCATCCTCCTGACAAAACTGATTATCAGCAGCTTATCAACTATCACCGTAGCAGCTTTGCGAGTTTACCATGCTGCTGTCAAACAATCTCTCAGAACTTTGATCAGATCAACAATAAGATAACCACACGTTCATCATATCAAACAAGATCTGATCATTGATAAAACTCATCAACAATTAATCAGGGTGATCAAATACTACCCAGCTTACCAAGAACACCACAGAACATCAGATTCAGTTCAGACTCAGGCGATCACCTTGTTAATCATACAACCCTTTCATTTTCATTGATTAACAGATGCTTCTTTAATTTTAAATCTGACAGGAAGGTTTTCATTTGCCTTCATCTTATCAGTGAAGCTGGGAGGTTTTCAATTTTCCTCCATCTTACCCGCCTCAAGTGTTGACAGAGTATCTTGACGTTTTCTCTGCAACATCTGTTTTTGGCATCTAAGCTTCACCTTATGCCAGATAATACTCTTGATATTATATGACTGATTGATTTTTTTTTTTTAAAAAGCTGATCATCCCGGAGGAACTGAAAGAACTGATGAACTGAATGTTCTGAGCAGAGCAAGGACATATGAAAACACCACTGATTAACAGAGAGTTTACCCGAATGATAAGGTAGTTTGATGCTGACAAACGAACAATCATCTTCATTGCAGATCTGCACTCAAAGAACTAACAGATCATCATATTCAGCAGGATGAAAACCCAGAAATTGCATGATAGATAGAGTAATAAGCAGCATGTAATACAGCATATCCAGAAAGAAGATCGAAGACAAAACAGATGTTAAAAAAACAGAGGAATGACCGATGTAGAGTAAGATAATGAAGTACCAAATTTGATATACCACATAGCAAGTAATCATCAGATTCATAGATCATCATTGTTACTTAGATCATCAGCATGATCATCATCAGAGCTACCACTGAGAACACTTTTGACTTCATCAGGACAAACATCATCATCAGGAGCTGTATCAAATGTCAGGACTCCAAGCTTCTTTCGAAACTGAGAAAACAGCTTCTCAGTCAGGGGTTTAGTAAGAATATCAGCTACTTGATCAGCTGCAGGTACAAAATTAACAATTATCTGTCCATTTTGAACTTTCTCCCTCACAAAACACAGATCCAGCTCAACATGCTTCATCTTGGAGTGTTGGATTGGATTTTCTGTGAGGGCAACAGCTCCTGTGTTGTCACACCAGATAATAGGAATGGACGACAGCTTAACCCCTAACTCAGACAGTAACGAGACTATCCACATCACTTCACACATGGCATTTGCCACAACTCTATATTCAGCCTCAGAGCTCGACCTGGAAATAACAGATTGCTTTTTAGAACTCCAAACAATTGGATTGTTATTTAACAACAAGTAGTGGCCAGACACAGATTTCCTATCAAGAGAGTCACTACCCCAGTCAGCATCAGAGAATGAAATCAGACTTACCTCAGATGAAGGAACTGGAGGTGCTCTAAACAACAAACCGTGATTGATAGTACCTTTAAGATACCTTAAAACCCGTAACACAGCCTTCCAATGATGTTGAGTAGGATGTTGCATAAACTGACTAAGCTTGTTGACAGCAAAGCTTATGTCAGGTCTGGTGATGCAAACATGCTGTAAAGCCCCGATAGTACTTCTATACAAGGTAGGATCAAATGGTAAAGAAACAGAACCTATGGAAGATTTACCAAGAAAATTGCCTGACATTGGAGTCGGCAAAGAAGAGGCATTGGACAGTCCAACTTTAAGAAGAACCTCATTGATGTACTTCTTCTGAGAGAGTAGCAAGCAGTCCTCGCCAACCTGTACATCCATACCCAAAAAATAGTTAAGTAAACCCAAGTCTTTTAGTTTAAACTCACGATTGATCTGCTCAATCACTTTTTCCACTCCTGATGAATCACTCCCTGTGACAACAATGTCATCAACATATACTAAAAGATATATACTACCATGATCAGTATTTTTAAGGAACAAACAATTATCAGCTAGAGATGTAGTGAATGACAGAGAATTGAGCAAGAAACTTTTAAACCTCTCAAACCAAGCACGGGGGGCTTGTTTTAACCCATAGAGTGCTTTGTTGAGTCTGCACACTAGCACCCTTCCTTGATCATCTCTTTGTTCAAATCCTGGAGGTTGCGTCATGTACACATCCTCAGCTAGTTCACCGTGAAGAAACACATTATTGACATCAACCTGTCTCAAGAGCCACTTATGTGTTAGAGCTAGAGTAAGTATAATCCTGACAGTGGGGGACTTTACCACATGACTGAATGTATCCTGAAAATCGAACCCTGGTTTTTGAGAAAAACCCTTTGCCACCAAACGAGCCTTGTATCTAGCTACTGTGCCATCTGGATTTTTCTTAACTTTAAACAGCCACTTGCAACCCACTGGTATTCTTCCACCAGGTAATTGAGTGAGACACCATGTATTGTTGATCGCCAATGCCTGTAGTTCGTCTTGAACTGCTTGTTTCCAATAAGGAGACTGCATAGCCTCATAGATGTTTTCAGGCGGAGAGTGCCTAAGCTCTTCAGAAGGCAGAACACTGGTAGTCAGCGCATTAAAGGACTTCTCTTTAGACCTGGTGATCATGGGATGAATGCTCGGACGAGCAGAAGAAGAAGGAATAACAATCACAGATGGATCAGTAATACCGGATTCATTATGCATAGTTGAAGCTGCTGGGACAAGATCAGAGTTATGTGGCACATACCTGACTGGTAGTTGATCACTAGCAATATTATTAAACTGTGAAAAACCACCTTCTGAATCAGTATTACCTGAAGCAATGGTCGACTGTTGAGGTGTAGTGACGGATGGCAGCAATTCTGAGCCATGGGGCACATATCTGATGGCATGAGGTGGGATGGGGATAGAACAGACAGGTGATGACAGCTCATGAACAGATGTAGTTGGGGGCGATGACCCGGTTGCTCTATCAGTAGAACTGATATATCCTGAGCTGTTAGACACAGGTGAATCCACTGGTGCAGAGATAGGTGTGGCAACCTGCGAATTTACAAGATCAATATCAGCATGAGGCTGAGATATAGAGACATCAGTATCAGACACATGATCATCAATAGGACTACACAGATTTGAATTGAATGGTAAGAAAAAAAGGATGGAAGTAGCTGTGTTCTTGACAGCCGATGACTGCATAAACTCTCCCTGATTGTTAGCAAATGGAAAAACATTTTCATGAAACTTAACATGTCTTGAAACATACACACGACCAGATGAATCAAGGCACTTGTAACCATGCTAATTTGAGCAATAGCCAATAAACACACAAGGTGAGGAACGAAAGTCCATTTTATGTCTGTTATATGGTCTTAGCAAAGGGAAGCAGAGACACCCAAACACTCGCAAGAAATCATAGTCAGGTGGAGTAAGGAACAGCTTTTCATGAGGAGATACACCCTGCACAACTTTAGAAGGCAATCTGTTAATCAAAAACACAGCAGTAAAGAAGGCATCGGTCCAATACTGCATAGGCAAAGATGCATGCTTCATTAATGTCAAACCTGTTTCGACAATGTGCCGATGCTTTCTCTCAACGATGCCATTCTGCTCTGATGTATATGGACAATTGAACCTGTGTTTGATGCCATGATGAGACAGATATGAAGAAAGAGCACGAAACTCACCTCCATTGTCAGTTTGGATAGCTTTTAGTTGCATTCCAAGTTGCTTTTCAGCACACTTGTGAAATTCTGTAAAAACTTGCGCAACATCACTCTTTTTCTTCAAAAAATAAATCCATGTAAATCGAGTGAACACATCAACAATACTTAGATAGTAAGCACATCCATTTGACAACAACGGAGCTGGTCCCCAAAGATCCATCTCGACAAGTTCCAAAGGACTTTGATATACAGTTTCAGAGAGTTTGAATGGTAATTTACAGCACTTACCTATGGCACATGCAGTACAAGAAACAGCATCATCAATCACAGCAATGTTAATATTCTTAGCAACTAAGGTAAGAGTTTTGATCGAAGGATGTCCCAAGCGTTGGTGAAGAGTGGACGATTTCATTTTAACTTTTGTAGAAAAACAGAACATACCAGAATCACATGCTTTATTAAACCGATTGTTGTCAGAAACAGCTCCATACAACACAGAATTCTTATTAACCGAATTGTCTAATAAGGTGGACTGATTACACACAGCTCCAACATGTCCTATCTTGCTAAAATCAAGCTTATACAGTCCATTGCACTCTACTCCAGATAGAAGAACTTTCTTTGACACAGCATCACGAATAAGGCAGCAAGTCGGATGAAATTCAAAGAAAACCTCATTGTCCTTTGTAAACTGAGAAACAGAAACAAGATTCTTTGTTATTTTAGGAGTATATAACAGGTCTTTTAAGACAAGAGACTTAGAATCAGTATTAATGACCGATGTACCAACACTAGCTATGTCAAGATAACTCCCATTGGCAACCTGAACTTTTCCTAATCCATGATATGGATATAGAGTAGTACCTGGAGAAGGTCCTTGAGCAAAGTGATTGGTGGCTCCGGAGTCTGGATACCAGGCTTTGTCCGAGACTTGTATAGGACCAGAATTGGTTGTCATGTGAGCTTGATTGATAGCGTCTAGTGTTGGAACTTGAGGAGCTTGAGGAGCTGTAGGAAAACCAGGTGAAGACTGAACAATATAGTAAGGTGTAGGAGAGGAGGCATACTGATTAAACATCGGAGGTTGTTGAAAGAACTGAGGTTGATTCTGAGGTTGTTGAAAGAACTGAACCGGAGAAGGTTGAGACAGCTGTTGCATTGGAGGCATCATCGATTGTTGATATTGCTGCATCTGCTGAGGTAGTGGCTGTGGCTGTTGTCCATCAGAGTTCCAAGGCATTGTAGAGACAAGATTAGCACTCATATCGCCTGCAGGAGCTGTCACGCCTTGAAAGTGAACATTGAACCTCTGAAAGCATCTGTGGACAAGGTGTCCAAACTTGCCACATAGCTGACATTGTGGCTTGTTTCCATTGCCTCTGCCCCTACCTCTTCCTCGGCCATATCCTCATGTGGAGTTGGCTTGATACTCCGGAATCAGTTGTTGTCCAGAATCAGTATTTTGCAGACTTACTTTTTGAGGATTCGGTTGTCCTAGACTTGCTGGTGGCTGATCTGAACTTGATTTTTCAGCTATATTTGCAACTGTAAATGAATTGTCGAAGGCTATCTCCTTCTGTCGAGCTTCGGCATCTAACGGCACTGATGATATAGAAGATAGATCATACGGATTTCTGCTGGCATGGATGACAGATACAACATTGTCATACTGTCCTTTTACACCATTGAGGACAATAGAGATTTGTTGCATCTCTTCAATAAGATGTCCACATCCAGCTAGGCTATCACATATCAGCTGTATTTCCGTAAGATACTCCCTCATTGATTGATTGTAGTGTTTGCGTACCTTTAATCTGTCATACAGATTCATGATTCTGGTTGTGGATGATGAGGAGAAGTGGTGATGTAGCTTCGTCCAGATCGAGGCTGCAGTCATGCATCCAGTGAGCCCCTTGCTGATTGGAGTGGAGATGGAAGCTAGGAGCCAAGAAGTTAACGAGCTGTCTTGTTGATTGTGCTTGGCAAAATCAGGATTCACAATTTTATTACCTTCTCCATCATCGATCCAATGAGGTACTAGGATAGCACTGAACAACAGATCTTCAAGATTGAATCCTCTGACTGCTAAGAGAACTTGTTGTTTCCAGGACTGGAAGTTCTCTTCTCCAGTCAGTTGACAGATGCGTTTGTTGAAGAAGGTTTGCTGATTGTCTTCCATGGCCAAATCTTCAAACAGAATGCAGAATGAATCGATAGTTTCAGGAACAGAGACAGTACCAGAAACTGAAGAACAGAGAGTGACTGATCTTCGCAGAATAAGATCACGACAGGAAGAACTGATGCAGCGATCAATCAAGGCTTCAGTCTTCACGGAATGGCAGCGGAATCTACTGATGAAAGCTTTGATACCATATCAGTAAACTGGAATCAAACCAGATTTGAAATGATGAACATAGAAGAAGACTTAGAAAGCAAGTAACCGAACTAGAGAACAATAACAGAAAATCTGAACTTTGAATCTTAGCATTGAATCAAGTTAAGTTTACATTTGAGATGACACCTATATTTATACTAATCACAATGCCTAAGCTAGCCTTGATGATCTAGGAACACTCAAGACTCTTCTAGAGATGTCTTGCATCGCAAGGAATCTTCCTTGAGCTTCCTTGAGCTTCCTTGATAACTTGCAATGTACGTAACCACAAAAGTGGTCTTCATTCATCAAACTCATACATCCTAACAGGCGAGAATAAGTCGCCAGTAGATGTATATAGATTTACTGGTGAGAGTAAGTTGTCGGTAATAATATATACATTTACTGACAAGATATGTTGTCGATAATTGTATATTTCGGCGACTTAATGTCACAGGTAAATGTAAATACATTTATCGATTAATTTCCTCGCTTGTAAAGATATATATTATTAACAGCGAAATATTGTGCCAGTGATGACCATAATTGGCCCGTCGAAAGACCTTTTTCATCGGCGAGATATCTCGTCGGCATAACGTAAGTTATTTTACTGGTGATTACTATATCGTCGGTAATAGTATTACTGGATGCGCTATAGCGGCGACTTTTACTGGCGAGTAACATTGTCGACCAGACTTTTACCAGTGAAAAATTCTTTTTGCTGGCGACTATTCTTCACAACTAAAATTGTTATTTCTAGTAGTATACGCAAGACCTACGACTTATTCAGAAACAAAGTGGGTGATAGACCCACTAAGATTAGAAATAATAGAGGTCGAGATGGCGGTAGAAGGGGTTGGATGCCTGAGTGGAATTGTAAATATTGATATTTATTTAGTTTAAGTATGAATATTGATGTTTTGGTTAATTGACTAATTCATGGACAACTTCCGAAAAATAGTGGATTTCGCTAGTGAACACCTGAAATACCACCTCGCGAATACTATTCGCGGGTAATATTTAAACTCACGAATAGAATTTGCGGGTAGTACCTTTTAGGCGCACCCACATATAACATTCATGAGTGTGCTTATTCAGACACCTACCCACGAATGGTATTCGTGAGTAGATATACATTTGTATTTGTTTAAAAAGTGAGAATATTTTGGTATTTACTTTTATTTTGAGATATATTTCAGGAAAAACAATTGGCCAAAATTTACCATATTTTTTCAAACACGGTACTTATTTTTGGTAATAATTCAACCACATTACTTAAGATTACCTATATATAAATCTGTTATAAATATAATTCTAATTTCATTCGAGTAATTTACGCTAGTTGCAGTGGCCCCGACTGAATTATTCAGTAATATTATGTTTCGGTGGAATATACAATACTGACCGAACACTTAAGTGGTTAACTAGCTTTGTATTCAATATATCTATATTATTAAGGAGAGATAGTTTTATATGTCAATATAAAATGGCCAAGGAAAATGTCATTTAATTTATATGTCAATATTAGTTTATGTTACGACGTCCAATTTTCCATTATTGTTAACAGTTGGAAATGTATACCATAAGGGTTGGGGGAATAAACAAACGACTAGCACATAAAATGGTTGGTGAACTAAAAAATGAAAAATGACTTAAAAACATTTTAATAATTATAAATGGATTAATGATTTCAATGATACTCGATGTATGATAGTATGTACTAATATATTATTTCATGATACATTATGTTTTACAATGTTATTTTTTTAGTTCAAATTATTGTTGACCAACAAGTTTGACTAATGTAATCATGACGTGTCGCTAGTAACAATAAATAGAAAAAACTTTTAAAAAAAAATATTTCGAAAAATGATTTAGCCAACTTTATATATATATATATAAACTTAATAAAAAAAACTTAGTAAACTTAAAGATCAGAAAAATAAAAAAGTTAAATTCAACAAATTAAAACATAACTTATTATTTATAAATTTATTTTTAAAGAAAAAAAAACTAAGGACCCCTTGGTGCAATTGACCCGGACCTAGTCACCCAAGTTAGGCGACCTAGTTTGGGTTGGACTCCGCATATGGTTCGACTCCAATTGGGATCAATTGGACTCGAGGGATCCTTGCTTATATATATATATTTAAATTTTCTGCTTTTTAGTAAAAAAAAACATTTTTTTATTTTTATTTTTTTCTTCAGTTAATTAGTAATTATGTTTCTTTTGGGGGAATTATTTTAAATTCATATATTTGTACTATATAAATTATATTTAAATTAAATACTATATTATATATTTATGTGGCAAAGATATAGAACGTACATGATGACTGATGCAAATTTTGCACGCAAGTTACATGGTCATTTAACATAAAAATATAGTCAAAGACTAACGAAGAGAATAAATGATATTATTTCCAAATATAAAGTACCATATAATAATATATCAATTCTTAAAATATCAGCCGATTACATGGGTTAAACATAAAATATTATTAAAATTATTAACACATTATAAATTCATAAACTATAAGAGAATGCCAACTAAACTAGAGTGTAGTGACTCTCAACCATGGGATATACAAAATTGAATTATGGGTTGACAACATTGTTATTAGAACTGGACCGGTCCTCGAACTGACGAGGGAGCCGAATCCCGGTTTGCTCGGTCCAACCCGGTTCGATGTGCGGTTTACTGTTCACAAACAAAAAAAATTGAAAATACAATTACAAACTATATAGTCTCAAACACACACATAATTATCTCAAACACACACAAACTACATAGTCTAAAACATACACATTACTCTCAAACACAATATAACACAACATAATTACCTCAAACTTTGAACATATATAACACAATAGTCTCAAAATCAAACACAATAGGTCTAAACTTTAAACATAACTTCTAAACCGAAGAAGTTGCTCGATCAAACCGAATAAGTCGGTTTAAACTGAATAGAACCACCAAAAAAATTTAAACCATTCAAAAAAAAACTAGAACTAGAAACTTATCGGTTTTCCAAAAATCGATCTGTACAACCCGGTTTAAACACTATTTATATGCATTTCAGTCTTTTAGCTGAACCAAACGGAGAGGGGTTCGATTCCCGGTCGAACCGCCAGTCTGGTCCGGTTCTAATATCATTGGTTGACAAGACTCGGGTCGAATTGTGCTTCCAGATTTACAAACCGATGAAATAAAATGCTTGGATGGCCCCTTAAAGTAGTACAATAAAATAGTAAATAATAAAAAAGTAGTTTGCAATTTCGAATTAAATATTATTTCTAGAAACATTTTTTTTGGTTGTTTTAGTAGTCATATTTTTCCTTCTTATTTTAAAACTTGAACTTTTTAAATCCAAAATTATTTTGAAAAATAGCAATATGTTTACTCATCAATCATCAAACATTCATTAGAATAGGAATGTTGACTTTTTAATTAAAACGAAATAGTTCAATGATTCAAGGGTTAATAAGTTCAATGGTACCATAAGTTTGAGCTATGTGATCGGATGGTACCCCTATCTTGTTTTATTGTACCATAAGTTTCGCAATGTTGTTATTTGGTCCAAATTACTGTTGCTGTCAATGTTAACTAACGGAATGGTGATGTGGCATTGATGTGGCAATTGAAAAATACAAATAAATAAGAAATATAATAAAAATAGGGAAAAAATCGAAAAAAAATTATAAAAATATTTTAAAATTTTATATATTAATAAAATGTATTTTTTATAAATTTATTTTAAAAAAAAATGAAAATTGGAAAAAAAAAATAGGGTTGGACCCCGAGGGTCCAACCTAGTTTTTTTGTTTTTTTTCTTCAATTTCTGATTTTTTTTAAAAAAATAAATTTTATTAATATATAAAGTTTTAAAATATTTTTTTGAAATTTTTTATAATTTTTCCGATTTTTTTTTATATTTTTCCCTATTTTTTTAAATTTTCCTATTTATATTTTAAAATTAAATATTATATTATATATCTACGTGGCGCTGGCGTGGCGTGGTGTTGACATTGACAATTTAATAGAAAAATCTAACGTTTGACTAACAGAGTATCATAGGACAACGTGCTCCAAACATAACAGACCATTTAACCACATCAAAAAATATATGGTACCATCCGATCACATGGCTCAAACTTATGGTACTATTTAACCTATTAAATTCAATCCTATCAAGCCATGAGCCATCACTCTCTTATCCCGACATGTCATCTCTATCCGGTCCCACAAAGAGCCCCCTTAAAGTCCAGGCGTCCAGCTCACCCTATCTTTCTTCCCTCACTCAGCCGTGACGCTCCTTACCATAATCATACCTTATTATCCCGCCACCTGTCCTCCATACTTGTATCATACATCTCCTATTAACAACCCCACAGGTTACTGTAACAAACCTCACGCACAATCAAATACATCCACCATATTATATAGTCCAGCCAGTAATCTGTCTCGATTTGCATTATGGAGAACTACTCATACCCATCGTATCCAGATTCCGGCAACTCTTCTCCACGGTCAAGAGAGATCGATTTTGAGAACCCGCCGCCGTGGGAGGACGGTCAGCAGCCGAGCTACAAGGTCAAATTCATGTGCAGCTATGGAGGCAAGATCCACCCCCGGCCCCATGACAACCAGCTGTCCTATAACGGCGGGGAAACGAAGATCCTCTCCGTTGACCGGAGTATCAGATTCTCGGCCATGAACGCTAGGCTTTCCGCCCTCTCTGGCGATACTGACGTGGCGTTCAAGTACCAGCTTCCTGGGGAGGAGCTGGACGCGCTCATATCTGTCACCAACGATGACGACCTAGAACACCTGATGCAGGAATACGACCGCCTATATCGCTCCACAGCCAGGCCCGCCAGGATGCGGCTCTTCCTATTCCCCGCCAACCCTTCTGGGACATACGGATCAGTCCCGACGGACCGAGACCATTTCGTGGAGGCGCTGAACTCCGGGCCTGCCCCGGATCCTCTAAAGCCTGCCACCGGAAACGCTGATTTCTTATTCGGGCGGGAGAAAGGTGTCCCAGCTCCTTCTCCCCCTCCACAGCTCCAGCCGGTGCAGACTCACGGTGGGCCCAATCGGTCGGACAGCGGGTTCGGGCCCGACCCGAATGAAATACAGAGGCAGCTGCAAGAGCTGCAACGGCTGCAGATCAGCGAACAGGTGCCAGAAGTCATGTACAGGGGAAAGAGTGACGACAACATGGCAGGAGGGTTCGCCAGCGGTGACTATTACGTACAAAAGATGCCGGAAAAGGTAAATCCGGCAACCGCACCTCAACCAGTATCGGGGCCGGCTAGTTACTGGCACGATAAGCAGCAGATTGTTCATGGTGGCCAGTTCTCGGGGACGGTGACGGGGCCTCCAACTCAGTCGGAGCAACCTATGTACGTGATCCACGGCCACGGCGGTGTCTACCAACAGCCACCGTTGATTCGTCAAATGTCGGGTCAACCTGGTCAGGGATACTACGCCGTCCACCAGAGAGTACCATCTGTCGGGCAGCTACCACAGACACAGCTGCCGCCACACCCCATGGCCGCGCAGCAACACCAAGCTGTTCCGTTACATCATCAGCAAGCGCCAAAGGTGGTGCTGGAGGGGATGGGGGCAACAAGACAAGGTGGTGTTATGGTTTCCGACGGTCTGACATATTTTCCGGTGGGCTATGACACAACGATGGGGCGGCAGGTGTTATATGCGGCTGGTGGAGGTGTGGGGCCACCAACACAACAGTATCAGGGGATGGGGATGGGGGCTGTGACAGCGGCCATGGAGACAAGCCGCCGCAGTGCTGGGCCAGGAGGGTAATTAAGTGGTGACGAGGGAATTACAAGTTTACAACGTTCATTCGGTGAAATACTATTAGTAAATAAGAATACATGATTACCCTTGATATTATATCTATCTTTATTGATTAATCAGAAAAGATCATGCATACTGTTGGCCGTGGCCCAGCTTAGCGATTAATCTTAAATCAGTCCAATTTTATTTATAAATAATAGAGGAGAAAGGAATCAATATTAGAAAATATGATTGTTTGTATAATATATTATGAAATTATGAAATATTTTCTTAATATTCTTCATAATATTACCTATGATATTGTTACTATATTTTTGTGTAACTTTATGCATTTGTCGTATTAAGATAATATTATAATCTTAATAGAATATTTCCTAATAGATTATAGTTGATTGTATTTTCAGTTATTAACAATTAATTTAGCTTTAATTTTCTAAATTAATTTATGAGTACAATGAGTATTTAACCCTATAAAAAGTGTTGGTTCTTTTCATTTGAAAGAACCCCCACCCCCAAAAAAGCCCAAAAAATTACCTATAGATATATTGCTCTAGAGTTAAGTCAGATTCGAATTCACCGTTGTGTTCGAATTTTCGTTGAAGTCCGAGTTGATGTATTGTTCAGTTCAGTTAAAGGAAACAGTGTGTTTGTTTTGCCTTGATAACACTTTTTCTCCTGGTAGATAATCATTCCAATTTTCATTTTATACGAACCATTTATGGTGAGGGGGTGAAATTGCCTTAAGGAGACCGTTTTCATACGAGACTCAGTATTTTTCGACAAAATTCATTTTCTAAGGCCAATTTCATCATTTTGTCAATTTGCATGTTATTCAACAATTTTATGTATTTGTAATCTGAAAATTATTATTATTAAATTACAAATTTTAATATCCTAACTTTCGACAGATCGTACAGTCAATTCGTAAGTCTAAAAAATATCTACTTACTATAAAAAAAAATTGCATCATTTGAATCGCCATTAAAATATCTACTTACTATAAAAAAAATTAATAGATACATAATTTAAATTTTAATTAAATATCGAGTCGTAAAAATAAAAGAAAAAAAGAATTAGTCAACGCTACCAAGGGGTGGTGTTTTGCTACAACGTTACACGGGGTAGCGAATTTTGTAAACAAAATTACAAAATTGTAACACGCTACCTACAATAGCGTGTATGCTCAATTATCTAAATATTATTTTTGAATACTTACTTTTTCAATTTTTTCTGACATTCTTATTTAAAAAAAAAAAACAGAATTTAAACGAATTAAAGACTTTTAAATCATTACTTATCTTATCTAAATCCAGATTATCAACTCACATTACTAATTGTTTCAAATTTTTAATTCAGCTCTTAAATCATTAGTCGTATCTTATCCACTTTTAAGTCCCAATGTTCGACCTTGGATTGGATCAATGTACCCTAAGGTCCTACCCTAGCTAGTTTTTATTTATTTAAATATATAAGTTATTTTATATTTTAATTTTAATTTTATTAAGTTTTTTTTTCAGATTTATTTGTATATCAAAAATATATTTATATATAAAGTTTAAAAATATTTTTTTTAATATTCTAAATTTTTGTCTATTTATTTTTACTTTACATCTGTTACGTCATTATTCCGTTAGTCAAATTTGACGGTCAATAATAATTTAGACTAAAGAACAACATTCTAAAACATAGAGTATCATGAAGAACATATATAAAAATATTAATCGATAACATGAAACAAATATAGAGTAGGTTGAAACAATTAACCATTTAAACTATTAATAATAATAAACGTCAATTCTTAAATATTGTACATTCCTATACTGATGATTCACAATATTTATTTGTGTGTAATTATACTTCATCCGAAAACCGCCCTTTCTTTTATTGCATCGTCCCTACCAAGTTATCTTCATTTTGTGGTCTCAACTCTCAAGTCTGTAATTAATATTCATTTGTCATAGCAGATGACAAACAGAAAAGCCAGCAACAAAGCAATAATTTTCCCCTTGGACAAAGTTATTCTCGGACCCCACGACATATGAGCAAGAGTCAGTAGATTAGAGATAGATAGAGAGCAGAGCCTAGAGGAGAAGGTTGGTAAAATGTCTCTTTCTAATGGAGTAGTAGAAGAGACTTCATGAAATTCTTACGTAGTATTCACTACTTTATTTTTTAATTAGAAATATTGAATTTAAATACTGTAATTAAAAATATATTTATGACGAGTATTTAATTCTTTACGAATTGATCACAGTTAGTAAGAATTATTTAAATGTAGTAAACATGTTTAGAATGTTGTATTTTCATAAAACACCATCAGAAAATAAAAATCTTACATTAAAAATATTGAATAATATAAATATATACCAATGGACGACGATGGTTTAGTATACTAGACAAACTATCAATGTCATCAGATGATTTTTATGATTGTGTTGCGATGATACAATATTATGTTTCCAACATTTTATTTAATAAGGTTACAGAAGGTACACATACATGTTGATAGACAATATCTAAATTTGTCAGTTAACTCGTTAGAAATTGAATTCAATTATTGAAGATTGATTTTAGAAGGTGCATGCGACCATACAATATTGTATTTCTGATATTTTATTTAATAAGGTTATTATTGAAGGTGTACACAATTGTATGTGTTGGTACACAATACGTAGATTCAACTCGTCTGAAGTTGAATTTGATTGTTAGAGATTAATTCTAGACGTCTTTAGATGATCTAACCCCTACAAAAGGGAATTAGACGAGTGAAAGTATTCTTTGGGGTCCTTTTTCGTTATTTAAATGAATGTGAGTATATAAAGATAATATTTAATATTGCCTTAATAGAAAGAGAGTAGAGATACAATGTATTTACTATTTATAGCCAAGAAACCCTAGCGTGTCCTCTAGTAATTTCCGCATGCCGTTATGGTATTTTCCACATATTTTGGTCTAGAGGAGCATTATGCAGGATTTCAGCTCTTAATAATAGGATATATCAATGATCTTGAATTATGTAAAATAATCATTATTCTCTATTTGATGTTCGTGCATTATGATAGATAGAGAGATCCGAATGTTTTAGCACAAAGATTATAAATTAGGCAAAGGTTCGAAGGTAGTTGTGTTACGTAATTACCCAAAGTCCACAGGTGAAACGTTAACTTACGAATTACGATGACATTGTGTAATATCCAACAACCACATATGCACTGTTCGTATTTGTTAGAATTAAGTAAGACAACAATGATAGCCGATATTTTAGAGTCGGTATTTTTTTGCTAATTACCAAAGTTGAACGTTGCATGGCGACAAGGTAATAAGGGGTTGGTTGTAGACGAGGTGTTACACCACAAAGATATTAATACTCTAATTTGAAAATCACGTGGTGAAGTTTCAATTAGAATTATATATGTGTTAGTAGTATATAGAGGTATAGTTAGGGACGGAGCATGTTGGGTTAACATTATTATTATTATTATTGTTAATTTTATATTTAGTTTAGTTATATTGTATATTTTGACTTTAATTTTTATTTTTATTGAAGTAAATTTTTAGTATCTTCCTTACGTATAGTTATGAAATTATTATGTATTATATGAGTTTAGGAGTTTTATATAGTACTTTGTGGTCAGTTAGTGATTAGAGAGATAGGAGGATTGTATGAGTTTTCTCAAAAAGTAACCTGCAAAATAAATTTGAAAAGGTAAGTATGCTAAAACATATTTAGCAAAATGTATATAAGCGCTACTAGGAGTATCGTTTTTTACAACGTGCGCTACTTTGAGTAGCATTTTTCAACAAACGCTACTAGGGGTAGCGTTTTTCATAAAACGCTACTTGTAATAGCCTTTTTATGAAAAATGCTACTTGGGGTAGCATTTTTCCTAGTCGCGTTTTTTTGACGACTCGATGTTTAATTAAAAATAAAATTATGTATTTATTAAAAAAATGTAATACATTTGAGTTATTAACGTTTCTCTTACCGACTGAATTTCGATTGATTAACTAATGCGACTGGACTTATTGACTCGATGTTACGTTTCTCTTAACATTCACTGCATAAAACACAACCAAATACATTGGATGTGGAAATAAATCTCTCTGTCTCCATCTTTTATTCAAGAATATACTGCTTTTTATAAAGTGGTATGTATTGAATTTGATTTTTTATTTTACAAAAAAAAAAAGACAAAATAAAAAGTATATCTTGGGAAGTGAAGATTATTATGTCTCTCTCTCAACTTGCAACTCACTACACTCTCACAAGACAAAACTTTTGACATAATCCGAGGATATCTAAAAATACTTTCTGCCTTTCATTTTCTTTTTAATATATATGTTATGTTGTTACTCTTATTATATATATATATATATATATATATGTTCATGTCGAAAAGATTGAGATAGTGACAAAAATAATATGATTTCTTTTCAAAAAGTAGCTACTTTCGAAAAAATATTTGAAAAAGTGTATATCGAAAAAAAAATATTTAGGAAAGTTTGCATACGCGCGTCGCGCCTATTCAATAGGCGCATCCTAGGGATGCGCCTACTGCAATAGGCGCGACCCAGGGGTGCGCCTATTGCATAAATTTTTTTTTCTCCGTTAAACACCGGTCTATCAGAAACCACGTTGATTTTGAGTCTGCTTATGGTTTTCCTCCTAAATAGAAATTGAGAGATAGTCTCTCCAGTAAAGAAGAAAGGAAGTTATAAGAAGTTAAATACTTTTTTCCTGTCCTAAATTTTCCAACTTGTTCTGAACAACATCTGCGAGGTAAAACATTGAAACAAAGTTGTTTATTCACAAGTTTCTGAATGAGACTTTTCTTCAAATACACTAGCTAGTTTGACATTTTCAGGAATTACTGCTGCAAAAGAGCTCTTTGGGGTTACTTTAGGTTCCTGTCCTAAATGTTCCAACTTGTTCTGAACAACATCCGCGAGGTAAACCATAAGCAGGCTCAAAATCAACGTGGTTTCTGATAGACCGGTGTTTTCACGAAGGAAAAAAAAAATTGTGCAATAGGCGCGACGCGCGTATGCATACTTTCCTAAAAAAAAAAATCGATATACACTTTTTCAAATATTTTTTTCGAAAGTAGCTACTTTTTGAAAAAAATCAAATAATATAATTTCAAAGATAAAGATGTCATCTTCTTATGAGACATAATAATCTTCACTTCCCATAATATACTTTTTATTTTTTTTATTTCGTTTTTTTAAAATAAAAAAATCAAATTCAATACATACCACTTTGTAAAAAGAAGTATATTCTTGAATAAAAGGAGATAGAGAGATTTATTTTGACATCCAATGTATTTGGAAGATTTATTTTGACATCCAATGTATTTGGTTTTGTTTTATGCAGTGAATGTTAAGAGAAACGTAACATCGAGTCAATAAATTCAGTCGCATTAGTTAGTCAATCGAAATCCAGTCGGTAAGAGAAATGTTAATAACTCAAGTGTATTACAATTTTTTTAAATTATTTTTAATAAATACATAATTTTATTTTTAATTAAACATCGAGTCGTCAAAAAAACGTTAAAAAAACGCTACTAGGGGTAGCGTTTTTCATAAAAACGCTATCTCAATTAGCGTTTTATGAAAAACGCTACCCCTAGTAGCGTTTGTTGAAAAACGCTACTCAAAGTAGCGCACGTTGTAAAAAACGCTACTGCTAGTAGCGCTTATATACAGTTTGCTAAATATTTTTTCAGTATACTTATTTTTCAAAAACAAATTGCACAATGGTTGCTTTTTGAAAAAACTCGGAGTCTATATATGAGAAGTGATAATTATTGATGACTATATATATTAATTGGAAATTTTTATAAAGACTAATTATTTTCAAAAGATGACAAGTTGTATATTTTACATATTTATCTTGTAAGTTATATTGTGTGTGTTTTTTTATTTCAAAGATATAAAAATTGGAAAGGAAGTTTGAAAACAATGTCACACAAATAAATATAATATCAATCTTTTTAAAACGGAAATTATTATTATTTTAAGATAAGGTGTTCGGTTTTCTCTTTTAAAATAATATATACTATAGAAAACTCCAAATGTTCTGCGTGAGAACAATTTTTCATATATTAATGTCTATATAATACTTTTAACCTAACTATTATTGTTTTATGACTTCTATTAGTTTTATATACTTATATAAAAATGTCAAAAATGTATCTTCGTATTATTATTATTCATTCATACGTTCAATTTATATTAAATTTTTAATTATAATAAGGTAAAGAATGTTGATATGCAATTTGATAAAATTATTATTTAATAATTTAAATTTATACTTGATTAGTCTATTTAATTTTTTTATTGTAAATTTTTATATATGCATATTTCTTATTCATCAAATATAATATTATGTAATTTAGTATTTTATAAAACTCACTATATACAATATATTTAAGATATTATCATAAATATATATGTGAATAAAGAAAAAACATTAAAGTTTTGTAACTTATCTTGAGAGTGAATGAGAAATTTTGAAGAATTTTAAAAGGGAGATTCTATTTGCATACCATCAACTACTTTATACAGACCACTTTTGTTGAAAGACTAAAATGCCCTAATAGTTTTTACATATTTGTCCTTACTAATTTTAAGGAAATTAATTATCAAATCGACCTCACAATTTCGTAGTTACTAAATCGAACCCATATTATCAAAATGGTGAAAAATTATAATTCTAGCAAGTTTTGAACCCTAGACCTCTTACATACTAGCTAAAAGTTTTACCACTATACTAGTAATTTCAATTGCTTTCTTATATACTTCAAATATATTTATTGAAGCAACTCCCACATTATTGTATTAAACATCTCATGTTTATTTATTGATGTTATTTAGTAATTAACATTTGTTCATCGTTATTTGTTTAATTATAGTTTAATTTAATTATGTATCTTTTTTTTGGCCATCAATTTAATTATGTATCTACTTATTAATTTTTTTAAATGATTGAAAAATAAGTAATTTTCTAAATTTAGTATTTATACACTACCAGATTATGCATTTTGAAAATATTTGTTTTCAACCATCTCTAAAACAAAAATTAGAAAGATTTTAGTATTTAGATAATTAAATTAGAACTCTAACACATATGATGTTAAGTTTCAATTTTCTCATCAACCATAAAATTTGGTCAAATTTATAAAAATTACCAACACTACTTTGACCAAATTTTATAATCGATAAGAAAATTGAAACTCAACACCATATATGTTGTTAGAGTTCTAATTTAATTATCTACAAATTAAAGTCTTTCTGATTTTTTTAGAGATGGTTGAAAAAATATTTTCAAAATGAGTATTCGTGTAGTCTATAAATATTAAATTTAGAAAACTACTTATTTTTCAATCATTTAAAAAAAATGATTAGTAGATACATAATTAAACTAAAAGTATAATTAAATAAACAACGTTGAACAAATGTTAATTACTAAAGAGCATCAATAAATAAACATGAGATGTTTAGTACAATAATATGAGAGTTGCTTCAATAATTATATTTGAAGTATATAAAAAAAACAATTGGAATTACTAGTATAGTGGTAAACCTTTTAGCTAGTATGTGAAAGGTCTAGGGTTCAAAACTTGCTATAATCATAATTTTTCACCATTTTGATAATATGGGGTCGATTTAGTAACTACGAAAATATGAGGTCGATTTAATAATTAATTTCCTTAAAATTGGTAAGGATAAATATGTAAAATGTTATTAGGGCATTTTAGTATTTTAATAAAAGTGGTCTGTATAAAGTAGTCGATGGTCTGCAAATAGAATCTCCATTTTAAAATGTTTTACAGGGCATGACACTTATGAGTGATAATTGTATGTTTGACATGTACTAATTAAGATTGTTTATTTTGACACTAGGAGTGAGAAAATGCATAAAAACATTTATTTGTCACAGTTACATACATTGTAACCAAATTAATATATACTTAGATAGATTTTTTCTGTATAAATTTATTTTCCTATTTTTTAAAATAGAGTTATATTATTATTATTATTATTATAAGTTAAAAATTATTACATTGTATTAATTATGAATTTCATATAGAATATTCCACCTTCCTTTTTTCCCTTTTATATTTATTCTTCATCGTCTTCTAATTCTTCTAAGTATCTTCATCACTATCATTTTCCCTCTCATTCCTATGATTCTATTTAAAAAGAGTTTCAATATCTAAAAATAGTTTGAAGTATATATATATATTAATTTTGTTAAATCACATACAATGTTGACAAATACGTTTTTTATTGTATTTTCTTACTCATAATGTTAAATTAACTTCTTCTAATTGGTCAATGTCAAACATAAATTTCTCATTCCTAGGAGACTGACATACCATGTAAATCAATTTAAAATCCTTCAAAGTCTCTCATTCACCCTCAAGATAAGTTACAAAACTCATACCATTTCTCTTTATTTTACATTAGTAATTATGAATTTTCATTAAATATATTTTATGAAGTGAAATTTATATAATAATAAAATACATAATATTATATTTTATGAATATCAAGTATGCACATATTAAAATTTACTTTTACAAATTAAAATATAGATTAATTAGGATCATTTCTTATATCACATAATACTCTTATTAAAAATAGGACATAACTCACATATAAACATCACCTACTTCATTACAATAATATCACAATAAATTTTAATAATGTCAAAAAATTAAGTATTATATATTTATAAACTAAATATAATTTCCAGTTAACAAATAGATAAAATATAATATGTATACTAAAAACATTAGAGATTGTTACTATTGCTAGAAAAATACTAATATTTTTATATGTACATTGATAGAACATAGAAGTAATAAACCATAGAAAATAAGTCAAGAGTATTATATGGACATTAACATATATTTGTACAGTTTTGTGAAAAACGTTTTTTATATATTTATAACCCAACCTATTTTTGAATTATTAAAATATTATTTATATAATGAAAATATTATATATTATTATTACTAAAATAAATAAATAAATTACTAATGATTTTAATAGCCTTTTGTAAACATATGCACACAATTAAGTCATAAAACTATATAAAAATATTTAACTTAAAAGTATTAATTATTATTTTATTATTAATTATTTAACTTATACATTAAATATTTAACTATTGACTCATGTATTTTTAACTAATTTTATGAGCAAATTCACTTAATATAATATATTAGTTTTTGTATTTCATAATATAATTTATAATACTTTATTTATATAATTAATTATTTCATGCATTTTTAAGTTTTAATATAATATATTTATTGTAAACAATTTAAACTTACAACAATGAACTTTTTGAAAAATTATTAAAGAGTATATTTACTGGAAAAATTTTAAACCTTATAACAGTACACTTATTATTTTATTTTTAAAAATTATTTTACACTATATTCATTTAAAAATCATTTAAATATGTTATACTATGTACCATAAAAAATAACTTATATTAAATATAAAAAATAAAACATACTACTAATTGCGTACAACACAAGCCGAATATCTAGTATATATTAATTTGGCTAAGATGTATATAATGTTGACATGTAAGCAAAATGAATTTTTCTAATAAATTCTAGATTGTATGTTACAATTACATATGTGACATCATATTTTTGTACATGTGGACACTTTCAAATTCCTCCAAAGTACCACATTGAACGTTAAAAACCGTTTCATTTTATCATATTTATTGCAAACTAATTATTCAATAATTTTTAATTTGTTTCAAGCTTAGTTTACTACATTGTTTTTTATTAAAAATATCTATAGATAATTATGGATTTTTAGTACGTCTTATTCACAAATAAAAAATAAAAAAAATGTTTTTTTTTAATTATTTATATTAAAGTTTTAATTATTCTTATTTTTTAAAAATAAATATTACAAATTAAATGCATTATATATTATACATATACAAGCAGGGGCAAATATGTCATTTTACCACATTCCATTCCAATTCCACCAAAAAAACAACATAATTTCTTATTTTATTCCATTCCACCAAAGAAACAACTTCATACTCTTATCTCCTATTCCTTATTGCTTATTTCTATTCCATATTCTGAATTCCGTGAAATAAATGCCTCGTTATTCTCGATTTTTTTTTTCCAAAAAGTAACTACTGTATAATTCTTTTTTGAAAAAGTAATTATAGAAAAAAAAATATTTAGAAATATGTATATAAGCGCTACTGGGGGTAGCACATGATATTGTTTTTTACAAAATTCTCTACCCATGGTAACGTTTTTTACAAAACACTACCTTCCACTACAGTTCTTTTTTTTTTTTTGTTTATTTTTGTGCTTTTTTCACGTTTTTTGACGACTCGGTGTTTAACTAAAAATAAAATTATGTATCTATTAAAAAATTAAAAAAATTGTAATAAGTATATATTTTAATTTTGATTCAAATGATGCAAACAAATATTAAATTTGGACTTACGAATTGACTGTACGCTCTGCCGTAAGTTGAGATATGAAAATTTGACTTTAAAAAAATAACTCACACTCTGTAAGTCCAAACTCACCACGGTGAACGTTATTTATGCCGTAATTCAATTATCTACCTAGAATAATTTTGTTGATTAGAAATAAAGTTATTTTTTAACCTAACTTCGCTTGTCTAATAATTTGATCGAAATAATTAAATGCATTAGGTGAGAAATTTAATTATGTACTTACTCAAATAAATTACAGTGCGTAAATAATTTAATTATGAATTAAATGACACTAACTAAACGTTACTTTTTGACTTTTAGACTGACCGTATAATACGACACGAAAAAAACACTACATACGATACAAAAAAATTTAAATAGTGATTTAAACAGTGAATTCACTTATTAAACAGTTATTTAAAGAGTTACATCACTGTTTATACAGTGAATTCACCGTTTAAATCACTATATTTTTTGTATCATATGTAGAGTTTTTTACGTGTCGTATTATACAATCAGTCTAAAAGTAAACAATTAACGTATAGTTAGTGTCATTTAATTCGTAATTAAATTATTTACGCACTGTAATTTTTTTGAGTAAGTACATAATTAAATTTCTCACCTAATGCATTTAATTATTTCAGTCAAATTATAAGACAAGTGGCGTTAGGTTAAAAAATCACTGTATTTCTAATAAAAAAATTACCCTAGGTAGATAATTGAATTACGAGATGAATGGTGTTCACTGTGGTAAGTTTGGACTTACAGGGTGTGAGTTATATTTTTTTAAGTCAAATTTTCATATCTCAACTTACGGCAGAGCGTACAGTCAATCCGTAAGTCCAAATTTAATATGTTTTGCATAATTTGAATCGCAATTAAAATATCTACTTATTACAAATTTTTTACTAGATAGATAATTTTATTTTTAATTAAACATCGAGTCGTCAAAAAAACGTGAAAAAAGCAACAAAAAAAAACGTCAGTGTACGCTACCTCATGTTTGCAAAAAACGTTACCCTGGATAGCGAATTTTGTAAAAAACAAAAATCATGCGCTACCTCCAGTAGCGCTTATATACGTATTTCTAATTTTTTTTCTATACCTACTTTTTTCAAAAAAACAATACTGAATACACAATAGTTACTTTTTGAAAAAAGTCTTTATTCTCATAAAATTGTTTTAAGTTCGGGTCCTTATTAATTCACAATATAATCGCGAGACCCAATTGAAAAATTCTCTATTGTGAAATTAATATTTCTACAAAAATATATTCAGTTTATAATTAACAGTAAACGGACAGAAGAACAAAAAAACTCAAGAAATTGTGAGATATAAATAACACAATCTTAATATTAAAAAAAACTTACAAAAATGTTCGCATTAGTATTAAGAGACACTAATTCGTAATTACCTTAATTCTTTTTACGGAGGGAATTTCTATACTTTGAAAAAATTACATTCATTCTAGGGTTTACAATGAATTTATGAGAATTATGATTTTCTGCACCATATTTTCGGACAATTATCGTAATGAATTTTCTAACTGTAATTGTATGGTTACGATATGATATTTGATCTATAAACTGGTTATAAATTGATAGATTTAAATATAAAAACTTATCATGTAAATAAATTTTAATATGTTGGTCAAACTTTGATTAAATTCAATTGTATTGACATTAAAGTATTTTGATAGTTAAGTTAATATTTTAGGATCCAAATGTTCAAATATTGTGTTACTAGGACTAAATAAATTGTAGTTATTTTAAATATAGGTACATGGGTAAAAACTGTGATTAATAATTATAATTTTTGTATTAAAAAATGTAGTCAAATGATTATAATATGTAGAATATTTGCACCATAAGTGTACTTTATCAACCCTGATTCATTTCTTATGCTCAACCGTGGTATGTGAAATATGAAATAAGTAGCCAGGAATAAGAAATAGAAAAATAAAATAAAGAATGAGTATATAAAATTGTTTAATTAGTTGTTTAAAATGGATTCGAAATTCAGAATTCAATGTGTAGTTGACGGAATATTACATGAAGATGAAATGAATAAAATGAAATGATATAAACATTATTGCTTCGATACATATAATATCTAAGGCAAATTAAATTACAAACTATTATTAATTTTAATTAAAAAATAATTTATTAGAAATTTTAGAATAAAAAAAATTATAAAAAAAAATATTAATTTAATTTCAAATATAACTTATCAGAAAATTTAGAATAAATTTTAAACAATTGATTAATTAAATCAAAACTATATGTTAGAAAATTTAGAATAAATTTTTAAAAAAATGATTAATTAAATCAAAACTATAATTTATTAGAAAATTTAGAATAAATAGTAAAAAAGATTATTTAAAATACAATTTATAGAAAAAATTAAGATTTCAAAATAATTTATTAACATTTTTAAAATAAGTTATATTAAAACGATTGATAAATTAAAAACAAATTACTTAAAAATGATGACGACGATTTAGCCTTTTCCTATTTATTCCTCATTCCAAAATCATCCGAAATAATTCATCGGAAGTGGAATTCTTTAGTTCTTAATTCCATACTATTTTGCGTACCAATTATGTCAATATTATTTCCTACTCTCCATAAAATGCAACAAAATTAGTTTCACCGTACCGATGATGAACAGTCCCGAAAAAGAACCAATTCTTTTATTCTTTCCAAACTCATCTTGCACGTTTCTACAATGCATCATCCATCAGTGAAGAATTCAGACAAATATACAGAGGGAATTACATCTATACATGGTGTCGATCTCGCACCCAAAAATTCGAAAATGTTACCCGACACGTAACAACCAACACGGGTTCCTCCGTTATAAAATGCGAGGAGAGATATGGCGGCGGACGCGCTCTTCAGGCGCAGACGAGGCAAGACAAAGTTCGATGATGTCTAAATAGTCGATATGGTTCTTCCTATAAACGCAAACAATATTCTAAATTAGTGAGTGGATCGAATACGTACGACTTACAACTAGGGGTGTCAATTTTGAACACGATCCAGGGGTGATCCGCCTGTGGGTCCATCCATGAACTCGTATAACTAAATATATATTATAATAAATTATACAAAAGTTCATGGATCGGACAGGTCGTGTGGGTCATATGGGTCATGTGGGTTGCATGAATCAGTGAATCATATGGGTCGTCGGGTCACATGGGTCGACGAGTTGACCAACAAAATTCATATTGTACAAATTAAAATGACACGGGTCTACGGATCATACATTTGACCCGTAGACCTGCGGGTCATGTTTGAGTTTTAAAAATTGACCCATCATAATCGTGTTTAGGTTGAGCATATTTTGACACAACCCACGATTGATCCGTTGACACAAATTCGAATTGACATCCCTACTTACAACTCATTAGCTTAGATTTTGAATAGACTAAAGACCTCGCTTATATGTTCACTAAATTTTGACATTCTTAACAAAATTCAGAAGCCAAATGATCATCCATACCTGAGTAATGTTACACTCTCATCATATCCTCAAATAACCAGCTCGTTCACCAGATCGATGAGGAACGGTCCTCGTGAGGAACGACTTTCGGTTGAGGGTCCATGTGTTCTTGATGAGCCATTTCCGTCGCCAAGTCGTGATGCAGTTGTGTATTACGGGGAAAATGAAGCATAATAACACAAACACTAACGTTGCTACACAGAGCAGCATCACGTTTCGGAAACCGTCTTTCATCTTCGGGTTCTTCTGCTCCGTCCATGGAACTCCACCAACGTTCATACCAAAAACTGCAGACACATACAAACAGCATGGTGCATATTAAGACTTTTTAAATATAGAGATGTCAAAGTTAGCACCAATATAGGTATCCAACCTCCAGTTATGATGGACAAGGGGAGGAATATGATGGAGAGGAAGGAGAGATAGTATAGTTTCCGATTTATCTGCTCGGCCTGCCAAGTGTCAAGTCCTGCCTGGATTGCAGTAACCCGATTCGCGATGAAACCCACATTTTCTTTAAGCCTCCTGAGCCGCCCGACCAATTCCTCAAGAGCATTAATGTCTTCGCTTGCAAACCAAGTTTTCAAAGAACATCGTTCTCTAACTCGAGGAAACACTTGCTCTCCGTGCGCAATCACCTGATACATTCATAACCTACGATCTAACTTGAAAGCTGTAGATGAAATCTATGAAAGTGGATTTTACTTTTGTGGCAAAACTTTTGAAACTAAACTAACAAGTAACGTGAGATCAGATTAACCTGCAAGAGACGCTGCAAATTCAGATGCATTTTGGGAAACCTTCGATCGTCCAACATCTGCTTCTTCAACACGAAACTACCTGAGTAAGAAAATTACGTGGTTACTTGCATTGCAAGAAACATGGGGCAGGCCAAACCATGAATTCGGTACAACAAAATGTGATAGTATGATTTTTGAAATTTGTCCAAAGTTTGGTATGCAACTTGGTTAGTATCCCTTACTATATTATAATATGTTTTTCTCTAGACTTTAAATCATTTCTTGGAAAACAAGAAACGGATACGATTTTTATATGAACACAAACTACAAATGATTTGCCAGTCTTCAAGGAAACGAACAAAGATATATATATATATATTGTTTTTACCTTTGTCCAACTCAAGCTCTACAGCATCGATCTCAATCTCGAGTTTAGTGACAACATCTTGAATCTGATCGACGTGAGTATCCACAATATGGACGATAAGATTCGAGACAGATCTCGGAACAGGATTATCCGCCCCTTCCGAATGATTCATCGTCAGAAGAAACTCAAGAACATGTTCCTTAATCACAACCCCTCCATTCCCTTCCTTGAGCTCCGTCGAACTTTCCACGCTTGGGATCTCCGACAGGAGAGACTCACCAATTGGAGAAAATCCTAGACGAGGGACCCGCCCCAGAGAGACAGTTATAACCGAACTTTCGGTTACCCTGGCGGCTATCCTGAAGGTGAAATCGCTCGAAGGTGGGCCCGGGGAGTTGACTCGGAAAACAAGGGCCCCATCAACGTGACCGCAAAAGGGTCCGTTGCTGACCAAGGAAAGGATGTCTTGGAGCTTCAGTGGAGGGCAAAGGGCATCGATAAGGTACTGAGCCGATTGGGATAGTCTTAGGTTGTCTTTGGGGAGCTCAACATGGTACCAACAGAACTCTTTGCCTCTTCCTTCAGAAAGATCCCATTCCTTGTTAAAGAATCTTCCTTCCCCGTCAAAAATGTATGCTTTTTGTCTCGCGGCACCAGGGAATCTAAAGAGTCGGGGAGTGTTTCCGGAAGCTTCTCTTTCGAGTTCATCTGGATCTCTTTGGGGAATGGGTTGAACCCGAGCTAGGTCCATCCCTTTAGGTCCACCTCTGTAATAGAATGAAGTGAATTACCTCCTGTTTACCAGTATGATCAACACGCAAATTCAATCCATATCCTATTACATTTCAAAGTTCTAGATGAGTACCAATTATACATGTTCAGTAAAGGCAAGAAACTTTGCTGCAAGTGATTAATTTGGAAACAGCAGGTGCCACCTAGGGCTGGCAATGGTTAGGGTATGGTACGGGTGTGAGAAATACCATAACCATACCATATTTTTAAACCATATACCATAAACATAACCATTACGGATACAATTTTCAATACCATAATAACAGTGGTTATTAATCATGATTTTAACCGTATACCCATATTTATTCCACACATGTAATATAATAAAAGACCAAAATTTTTATTTTAAAAAATACATAAATCTATATTGCCAACAATAAAAATATATAAAACTAACATCATGGTTATTTATTACATATATGTCCATTAACTTCCATTATTCAGTATATATTAGTTTATTAATAATAAATAATTATTATATTTATATAATAACCATGGTTATAACCATGGGTATAACTCAAATACCATAACCATAACCATTATAGGTAGAAAATTCATCACCATAACCGTACCGTACCATAATGGTACGGTTAACCATATTAAACAGTAACGGTTATAACCATGGTTATGGGTTTTTCACCGCACCATTGCCGGCCCTAGTGCCACCTGCATGCATGGTTGTTCCCGTATACATTATTTTCTTAGTTTTTTTCTGTAATTATCAAATATTATATGGTTATTTCGGGGAAAATCAATTTCATCATACCAACCAAATGGAAGCAAGGAAGAACAAAGATATAGGCTTTACTTCTCTAAATCAATGATCGATATACAGTGTTAGAAAAACAATTGAGCAAAAGAACCTAATGCAACCGACAGCAAGTGCATTTTGACCATAACGGAGATTCGGAATAGAATTCAATCGATTCTCTCTTATCCTATTAAGAAAAAACACAGAAAGAATGAATGAAGAAAAACTAAATTCAATAAAGATACAAATTTTGCTGTGAAATCGGTTAATTCAGACGGAATTGATCGAACACTTTAGATGCTAGATGTTGGGTTCTACTATCAAACAATCAGTGGTCCGATTCACAACAATAGACATGTAATAGGTGTATAATTTTGAATTGAATCTAATGTATATTAGATTCCAAATCAACTGCATTTTGATCATAATGAACAAATCGAAACACTAGAGCATCATTTAGATCCTGACTCAACAAGGCAATCATCAAAATCAATACTTCAATCGAACCCAGCAATTCTAGCACCAGAAAATCTTCAGAAACATGGTACTCTCTGAAAAAACAAATGAAATCATACCAAAATAAAAAAAAATTACCTCATCCGACCAAGAAACAGAGCAGAATCAAGGAACCCGCCAAATCCTGCAGACAAACCCAAAAAGAAACCTCGTACGCACACGGCCGAAACGCAAACGGTTAAGGCCGCGTGACGACGATTGGGGAAGAGACGACAATGCCAAAATGGGTGTAGGAGAGGACCAGAATTGGTTATGTTACAGCAGAAGGAAATGAGGATTTCTTGATTGGGTCAAGAAGTTTCGTGGAAAAATCTGACAAGTTGGATGTTTGAAGCATTTTGGATTAAATATTAGGAATTTGGTAGCGAAGCTTTCGATTCGGAGAGCCAATTAGGGAGACCACTATTATTCACGTTCTGCTTCTGTTCCAAGCCATTGTTAACTAATTTCTCTGACCAGAAAAACAAAAAAAGTTCAATACTTTATTTCTTTATGTTAATTATCACCTCGCTACAATAATTGCTTCAGATGTGAATTTGATAATGCGTTGATAACTCATTCATCCATTACTGTATCTATTCAATTTTTATATAATATATATTAAACACTTGATGTTAATTTGACGAGTCATGTAGTTAAAAAAAATATCTTCACGAACATCCCATTCATGAACTTTAAATTTATAATTTTCCAGTATAAAATATAAATTATTCAAAACCTTTGGGTTCAGATGTTTCTAGCCTCTGTAACTATTTCTAGAATTTTTTTTTTTTTTAATCTAAATGAAGATGAATATAAAAGGGTGTAATATTATTTTGCATTTACATACCCCATTTACAAAATTCCTGAAAAGAAGTATTTTAAGAAACACGTTGGATTTTTATGAAAGACTAAATTTTATTGATGTACTTTATTAAATATTTTTCTAAACATTGTTTTTTTCCTTAAATTAACTTTGAAATGCATGTTTTACCGTTTAAATATTCTTTGTCGTGTTCTTTTTATAATTACTTGTTGATATATGTTGGGTGAATTACAAATTACACTCTTTGACTTTTTTACTTTGTGAATGTAATGTCTGTGATGGCTTTTGGTTGGATCACTAAGTGTCTGGAACCCTTAAATAAATGGATTGCTCAACGCCGATGGCGATGGCGCTAATGGGGCGTTTCTTTCATGAAATTCGGAATAAGGAATACAGAATAATGAATAGAAAATAAGAATATGAAATTGTTTTTTTAGTGGAATAGGAATTATGTTGTTTTTTTGGTGGAATAAAACATGGAAATGAAATGGAATATGGTAAAATGACATATATGCCATTACTTTCATATGTATAGTATATAATATATATAACTTGTATATATGAATTATAAAAATTAAAAATAATAAAACTTATGATATATTTAATTAATAATTTAAAAAACTTTTAAAATAATTAATTTAATTAATTAATATGGTTTATTAATTAATATAAAATAGTTGAATTAATGTAAATTTTAATATAAATCAATTCTTTTTACCAATACTTTTTACCTGACTTTATATTTATCTGAACCATAATATCAATAAGTACACTATAATTACAACATGACAATACACCGACCTTAAACCTATAATTCAACATACATGACAATATTCCATTACAATATTCGATAACAACATGACATAAACGATGACCCAGCACTATATACATTGGTTTGTGCCATACATATATCAAACGCGACTTGTGTACTGCTGAGGTCACCACCGGGTTTCAACACATAAAACGCGTCCAGTGGATCAATAACAGAAAAGGGTGGGACATTCTTCCGATGTTCTTGAGACTGTGAGTTTCTATCGATTGTCATCAAAATGCAGTTGACAGAAGGCATGTTGTAAACCTCTTGGCTCCTTAATGTTGGAAAGCTTTCCCAAGGAAGCATCTGAACAATGTCAATTACAGAGCTCATCACTTAAAACACAAATTACATGGTTTACATCAAACCAACAGAAACGTGCCCAGTCTCAAAATAATTTTTATCTTTATAATCTACCCCCCAAGGGAATGGATGGAGACACTATGGAAATGGCCAAATGGGTAACATATAGAGCTCTTTTGTTGGCTTGGTGTAAACACCGTGCTCACCTAAGATTTTTTCCAAAAAAAGATATTAGAATTGTCTATATCCGAACAAACATGTCCAAATCTTACCTGAACCTGAGAGTCCAATACTAAAATTACAGGTTCTCTTCCATTTTCTTCCAACTTGATCTCATTAACAGCTTCGTGGACCAACCGAGAGGCTGAGCTAGGAATTTTACCCATAGGGCATCCTCTTCTTATTTACATATCTTGAATAATGGATTCGGCTCCAATTATGGTGGACTTTGAACCTCCGAGCATTACCTTGACCAAAGCTTCATTTACATCTACTTTGCATTTTGATTTCATGTCACACACCAGCTTCTCATGCACTGAGTCCAGATTATGAGTATCGAGCAATCTTCCCAGAAGTAGACATCTCAATGGACCAAACCACGAGTCTTCTATTTTGCTGGTGCAGTAAAAGGATGTTACGAGTAAGCCAAGTAAAACTTATAAAAAATTGTGCTTTAAAATGAAAACAGTCTCACCTTAACAGATTACCAAGACGGGAATCAAGATAATTTCTCTTTGCCCACCATGCTTTGAGCTCCTCTCTTTTTCCTGAGATCTTATCTGAAGATGACAAATAATTCTCCTCCAGTATCTCTCTGAATGTAGGAATTACATCATCAATCACAGAGGAGCCCTAGGGACAGCGCCACGTTTTATCGGTAGAGGTTGTTGTACCCAACAACAAGAAACACAAACAACAATCCAAACAACATGAATATGTTTGTCAAACAACTAAACAATCGACCAAGCAAGAAACACAAACAACAATCCAAACAACAAACACAAACAACATCAATTTTGTCCGACCGAACCCAGAATCATGGATTCTTGGTTCAGTCGGAAGGAGGGTAGTTTGGCCAAAATCAATATGAATCAACCCAAATCAACCATTCAATCCAACAACATATAATTTTGGTTCAAACCCAGAACATTGATTTGATCCAACATTCTATGTTAGAACAGAACGGAGAAGAAGAAGGGGAGCATACCTGAGGAGAAGGATAGCAGAACGGAGAAGGAGAGCAGCTTGGAGCTTTGGCTGGAGCAGCTTGGAGCTTCGGCTGGAGCAGCTTGGAGCTTCGGTGATGAAGAGAATCGAATAATGAATGAGCTGAGGGTCGCGCAAAACCAAAAACAAGGAGCTGAGTAAACCGAGGGTAGCGTTGGAATTAACATAATGTATCAGGGGTAAAAATGTCTTTTTCATACCTATTCTGGATTCCTAGCGGGCAAGGCTTAGGAATTCCGAGGTTTTGGGACGGAATGTCTAAGCCTACCCCGCTCAGAATGGATCACATATACCAGAACTTTTTCTCCTATTCCTTGTAACCGCTCCTTGAACTTACACAAAAGGAAATCTCGGGGTGTTCCCGTTGTTTCCCCTCCGATGACAAAGTTAGTCGGAGGTTCGTTTGATATGAGAACTTAAAAGTATATGGTAGGTGAATTGGATCAAGGATTAGTCCTTGAATGAGGATGATGAAGGAGTTTTTATAACATTCCATACATGGAGCATAGTAAGGTCATATCCTACCATGGTAATCTGTGTTGTCTCTCGGGCGAGCAAACCATAGTTACTTTAGGAATAATAATTGTTTATAAGAGGGTTATTTCAGTGTCGACTATTCTTTTAGTTTGTTTAATTGTAGATCTGCTAAAAGCGACTGAGCTATTCTGTAAAGCAACCGAACTAATCTTTAGGTGTGCAAATGTTCGGACTAGGGTAGTCAGTGGGTGTTCTGGCATGCACTTAATCTGAGTATTTTATATCCTCTGGCGCATCCACATAGGTAGGGTTGGGCATGAACTAGTTCAGGTCTGAACCGATTCAGAACCGAACTTTTACCACATTTTAAAACTGGTTCGTTTTATCGCTCTAGTTTTTGGTTGATCCAGATTTTGGCAGATTTACCGTACCTGTTCTGAACCGGTTCAGCCTAACCACTTTCATATTTATTTAAAAAACGAGTTATTGGTTCCCAATTGTGGACTGATTCTTGCTGCAGAATCAGTCCACGTTTGGGACTGATTCTGCAGCCAAAATCAGTCTCAAACATGGATTGATTCTGGCTGCAGAATCAGTCACAAATGTGGACTGATTCTGCAGCAAAAATCAATCCCAATTGTGAACCAAACCTAAACAATTATCTCCAATAGTAGAATTTCTAGATGCAAAATCAGTCCCCAAACCTAAACATTAATTATGTCCACAATTTTCTTAGGCAATACTCACCAATAGCCAATAGGTACAATCACAACAGAGAATGAGATCAGAGAATTCGCCTGTTGTTGCTTGCCTGTTGATGCTGCTCGCCTCGCCTGCTACTCGCCTCGCCTGCTGAGCTGCTTGGCTCGCCTATTGACGCATGTTGCTGCTGTTCACCTATCCTGTTGAGTTGCTCGCATTGCCTTGGTTATGCTGAAGTCGGTTGGCGAAGGGAGTGGATTGGATTGTCGGAATGTCAAAGCCCTAAAACAAAATGAATAGTGAATTTGAAGAGGCAAGTCTGTCTGGTTGGTGCCTGCGTCTGGAATGAAGAGTGGAGTGAAGAGGCCAAGTCGTCCGGTCTGGTTCAGTGCATTAATGGTTTAGGAGTAGTATTTTAGTAAAATATAATCTTATATTAAAACTGGTACAAGAAGTAGTACAGTTTACCGTTTAAGAACCGGTTTTTATACCTCGTCTAAACCGCTCCATATTTTTGCAAAAAATAAAACAGTTTGGTTTGTGAACCGGTTCGGCCGAACCGATTTTTTATGTCCAACCCTACACACTGGGCAATACCCTTACAACATCAGCCATATAAAAGAGTGATGCCTAATACACTCAGGCTTATCAATCCAGTTCTGAATGTTCTTGGGCCAAATGTAAAAATAACCAAGCCAAAGTTCATCACCTATCATCTGCCCCTGAAACCTTAAATGAGCGACGCTCATTTGAGGATTATAATTTCGGCGAAAGTTGTTTCTCCCATCAATGGTAATCCATCTTTTATCGAGCGACGCATTTTCACAAACTTTATAATCATTTGTACTTTTCATAGGCGCCGCCCAAATCTTGTAATCACTTATAACAAATCTTCATTTTCACGTGTCTTTCATGTACGATTCGCCACTGACCCACCATAATTATTTTTTGAATTTCAAATTCAAAATTTTGGGCAGGATCTTCTAGAATCTTCTGGAACCGATGAGACTCTTCCTTTTAGGGGTAGAATCGTCATTTCACATACCTAGGTCTAGCCTAGGTGACCGTTCGACTTACCTAGGGGGTTCTATAAATACCCCCAAATTCTTTCATTTACCACTTTTACTTCTCTCTCTTATTTTCGGAGCTTTCTCTCTCTAAAACCTCTTACTTCTCTCTAGAATTCTGGCCAAGTTCCGATCGTCTTTCATCATTGCTCGGTGTTTCCCTCTTGATCTCAACGCCCATCACATTCGCGCCATTCGCTCATACCGAAAAATGGCTTCTGACTCTGACGTTGGTAATCACATCTTTTTCTTGATCATATTCCCACTTCAAATTGATGTGGGGCTAAGGTTTCCCTATTGTCTTCCCCTAGTCGAGTTGTGTCGCCATTATGACATTTCTCCCACCCAACTTTCTGCAAATGCCCTTCACACTTTGGGTGGGTTTCAAACTCTTGTGCTTCCGCCGCAGATGGACATATTCTTTTAATATTTTTCGCTATTTTTATCGCCTGGATGCAAATTGTCTTGGCGTGCGTGTGTTTACTCCTTTCAAAGACTAGTGTTGGGATTCCACTCGTCCCTTGGTCACGGGTTTCTGAACAAGGAACTCGAACTGGAAGAGCGCCTACTTCTTTTTCAAAAGAGGTGTCCCCTGGTGTCTAGGATCGTCAAAGGCGAGTAAGGATCCCTGCAACGGCGTCGAGGAGCTGTCCTCGACAGACATGGATGTCTTGGCGGCCATATATCTGGACCATAAAGCGGGGCGCGCTAGAATAATCTCCAAAGAGACTAGTGAGTCTGCTTTAGAGCAAGATGGTGTGTCCCTTGTAAAGCGTCACCTTCTGCCAGTAACTTCGGTAAATGACTTATTCTTATATTTATTGTAGAAAGGAATTTTGCCCTGATTTCTCACGTCTTAGACTCTCCACAGAAAAAGGTGCCTAAGGAAAAGAAGAAGGCAAAGGAAACTAAGGGTGACACTCCTGAGGGCTCAAGAAAACGCAAGAGTCATCACTCCTCCAAGGGACAGAAGAAGGCAAAGCCTATAGAGGAATCACTTGACCCCCTCAAGGCTCCAACCGAACTATTCAGCAACGCCACAAATGAGGTCGTCGTGGCTTTTAAAGGTGCGATTCCTAAATACTATTGGATTAATAACATCGTCATTAGTAATAGGAATAATGTTTTATTCACTAAAAAGTGGGGGGCCCCTGTCTTGGCCTATGGCGGCATCATGTGGACCTACACCGAAAATGACAATGGCGTCCTAAAAAAGGGAGCATTTGACCCTCCTTTGATCCGACAGGGGCGACGCCTGCAGAAGCATCAAAATCCAAGGTGCAAATTCTTACATGGACTCCTGCTACCGGGTTCCACGAGGTGATCTTGACAGATAGTCTTCAAGATGTCAATGAAGTACCCCCCCCTCTCCGCCTAGAGTATCAAGTACCCATCCTCCAGTCCTAGCGTGCGCTAGAAATGAGGGTCATCCCCCTTACACAGGGCCTTACTTCGATCTGAGGCGAGACCTGCTGGAGAATGTAGGCGTCGCAAACCCTCAACAACCTTAGGTGTCTTGCGCCAAACTGAAGAAGGTTCCCTTGGTAGCTGGGAACTCCTGTCAAGACCCCAACCTGAGTCTTCATTTGCTATTTGGGGTGTGCCCCCCAGCCGATAGGGGGCCTTTGAGTCTAAAGCGCGACGCTCTAGATGGATTGGTTTTCCAGTCCCTCTCCTTGATGATGGATCAGGTATATGCCAGTCTTCTTCTGTCTTTCCTTACGGATTTTTTATACTAAGAATTTTTCTAACATTTTGAAGTTGAAATCCTTCAGGTTATTCCTGCTCAGTTGAAGATGGGTCACCATCATGGGATTGGCGGAAGAGAGGGATCGTAACATCTTCACGATCTGCCAAGCAGAGGCTACAGAGTTCGAGTTGGAGTGAACTCGTCGTCGCCTCACCATTTCAGAGGTAGCGCAGAAGGGGTTGGAGGCTGAGGTTGTAAAAAAGGAACAACTCGCTACCAACTTAAGGGAGGCGCATAAGAGGGAAATTTCCCTGGCCATGGCGTTGGAAAAGCTCCAAAAGGAGAATGCCCAACTAAAAGGGGATGCTGCGACTTCCCAACAAGTGGCTACAGAGGCCAAGAAGGAGGCGGAGCAAGCGCCGAAGGAGGATGAGTTCCTAAAAAATGAACCTCCCAAAAGGTTAAAAGAAAGCGCCACAGAGGTCATAGAAACCTTCTGCACCAGCGAAGAGTTTGGACTGTCTGCTGCGGAGTGAAATCTCAAGGAATTGATCTCCATTTTCAAGAAGGTGTCCAAAGACATTCAAAAGTTTGATGTCAACTTCTCTCTTGACAAGTTAGACTTCATTAAAAGCTACCTCACTCTTAAGGATAGGGAGAAGGCTGAAGCAGCGAAGGAACCTGAAGAGGAGGACTCTAAGGATGAGAGTGTTTCCTCTGACGGATCCGCCCCCGCCCAGGAGACACCTCTCAATCCAGAAGCCCAGGCACCCACTCCTGAAACATCATCAACAACCAACGCCCCTTCAAGCGATCTTCATCTGCTGCCTTCCCCTCCTAAGGATCCGCCACCGCCACCTTCTTGAAGATTTCCAGCTTATCTTTTCGTACTTATTTTATTTGGCTTTTATCCACTTAATCTTTTTAAGATGTTTTTGTAAAGACTCGATCCATTACGACGCTTTTATCAAACATATTTTGGTTACTTAGTTTTGTTTCCCTAAATTTTGTATTCGCTATTTAGTATGCTATGATTCGATGCTTCGCCTTTGATACCTTGCTTTTGGTAATTATTTGAACATTTCCTACTTAGCCTTATTTTGTCTAAGTGTGGATATCATAACGCTTGATCATAATCATAAACGAAACGAGCCTCCATAGATATTTAAATAAACGCATCGCCTAAACAAACTTTTAACTATGTTACTCAATTAATCAAACCTAAGCATTCCCCAATAAGTATTGATTTGAAATTCTTTCAACATCGATTACAACACCTTCAACGTTACATGATTACAATACATATGCATGTACCATCTTTCAAGCATAAAACTTTTTCAAATGTCCTGCATTAAAAGTATTCTTCAATACTTTCCCTTCTAGGACATACACGTTTGGGTGAGGGATGGCGACAACCTTGTAAGGTCCTTCCCATTTTGTAGACAATTAATTTATTATATCTTGATGCGCAAATTCATGTCTTCTCCATACCCTATCCCCCACAAAAATATTGGCAAGAAGACACTCGTCTATTGTAGTATCTTGTCGTGACTAAGCGCATCCGACCTTGAGTTTTTTCAGAGGCCCATCTATTTTCATCAACCATGTCCAATTCGAGACGCATTTGGTTATCATTGTTCAAGGTGTCGTAATGCTTCACCTTATGGGAATCTATTGCTATCTCTGTTGGAGCCACAACCTCAGAACCATAAACTGATCCAAAAGGTGTTTCCCTAGTCGCCTTCTTGGGGGTTGTTTGCAACACCCATAATACATTTTCAAGTTCTTCTATCCACTTTCCTCCTAAAGCGTCAAGTCTCTTCTTTAAACCATTCAGTACCGTTTTATTTTTCGCTTCAACTTGTCCATTAACCTGCACGTGTTTAACTGAAGCATGTTGATGCTCAATGTTCAACTCTTTGCAAAACCATTTTAATTCCTTTCCGGCAAATTGTGGACCATTGTCACTGATTAGAACGTTTGGGATTCCATATCGGGAAACAATCTTTGACTTCATAAATTTAATAACTTGAAATTCTGTAGTATATGTCAACGCATTTGCTTTAATCCATTTTGAGAAATAATTGATCGACACTATAATGTAAGCGCGTTGTTTGGACCTTGGTAAGGGACCTACCAAGTCGATTCCTCATTGCGCAAACGGCCACGCAACACTTATACTAGTATGCTTTGCTGGGGGACGCACTATTTTCGGACTATACTTCTGGCATGATTCACATTTCATAACCAAAGTCGTCACCTCTTGATTCATTATAGGCCAGTAATATCCTTGATTCAAAAAAATTATCACAATTGACCTTGCTCCTTCATGACAAGTTGCATATCCTTCATCTACTTATCTCAAAATGGTAGTTGTTTATGGATGAGCGACACATCTAAGGTAAGGTGTAGAAAATCCCCACTTATAAAGCACTCCATCGATTATTCTAAAACTTGGAGCTAGTCGAACGATCTTCTTTGCATCGACATCATCCTGAGGAAGCTCTCCTGATTCTAAATATGTTCGAATAGGTGTCGCACAATCAACTGCCACGTTAATGTTAGAGCATATCATGTTCCTTTCCCCATGATTGGTTTCTATGAAATGCACCTGTATGGGCGTTTCCTGCCAAGCATATTTGCTTAGGCATCTGCTTCATGATTCACCTCTCATGGAATAGATTCGATCTGAAATCTTTTGAATCCTTCTACGAGTGCCTTAGCATCTTTCCAATACAACTTCATTTTGTCATCCTTCGCTACATACTCGCCTTTACTTAGGTTTACTACCAATTGCGAATTACAATACATTTGAAGAGAAGTCACACCTAAACATTTAACCAATCGCAAACCAGTGACAAGTGTTTCATATTTTGTGTCATTATTGGTTGCCTTAAAGGTGAGCACCAGGGCGTATCGTAACGGGGTACCACCGCCAGGTGGGGTCAGTATTAATCCTGCCCCGATCCTTCCACTGATGAAGAACCGTCTGTATGAAGTATCCAAGGATTTTCTTCTTCTTTTCCTAGAGGCGTCGCTGGCTGAGGACATGTTGATTTCACAATGAAATCCGCCAAAGTTTGTCCCTTGATCACAGTACTAGGAGCAAACTTAATTCGAAATTCACCTAATTTGATGGCTTATTTGACCATTCTGCTCGAGGCATATGGTTTTTGCAAGAAGTGTTTTAACAGTTGGTTTGCTAAAACGGTAATTTCATGTTCATGAAAATAAGGGTGTAGCTTCCTAACTGATACTGCCAACGCATAAAAATACTTCTCAACCTCCAGGTAATTTATTTCAGTTTTGGCGAGTACTTTCGATACATAATGCACTGGCACTTGGCCCTTGCCTACTTCTTTGACCAAAACCAAACTTATAGCAACTTGAGTGATAGTTAAATATAAAGACAAGGTGTCACCTTTAGAGGGTTTCGCCAAAGGTGGAAGCGTCTTGAGATGATGCTTCAAGTTTTGAAAAGTTTTCAGACATTCAGACGTCCACTCAAACTTCTTGTTAGCCCTCAACACCTGGAAAAATGACAGCGATTTGTCCCCTGCATTTGCTAAGAAACGACTTAGCGTTGCTAACCTTCCATTCAAACTCTGCACTTCTTTGTGGCAAGTGGGGTTCTTCATTACTTCAATCGCTTCCAATTTTTCAGGATTGACTTCTATTCCTCTTTGGCTAACCATATATCCCAGAAACTTGCCTGACTGAATGCCAAAAACACACTTTGCTGGGTTTAGACGCACTTGACAAAAGGTGCATCCTCTCAAAGATTTTCCTCAAATATTTAACATGATCCCCACTTTTTATCGACTTCACCAACATGTCATCCACATACGCTTCCATGGTGACGCCTATAATTCCAGAAAAAAGCTTGTTAACCATTTTTGGTAAGTAGCACCTGCATTTATCAATCCAAAGGGCATCACCGTGTTGTGATAAGTATCACTGTTAGCATAAAAAGTTGTATGTTGAGCATCGCCATCATTCATTTGTATCTGGTTATAACCAGAATAAGCATCCATGAAACTGAGAAGTTCATGGCCCGAGGTGGCATCGACCAACAAGATTCGCTACCCAGATTTGGAATATGATTTCCTGTACAAATTTTGCTTCCACCAATTTTCCGACTTCTTGTCTGATAGCGATGGCCTTTTCTTCACCTACAGGGCGTCGCTTTTGAGAGATTGGTCTGATGTTCAGGTCAAGGTTGAGTTCATGAGAAATCACCTCCTTACTAATGTCTGGCATGTCGCTTGGTTTCCATGTGAATAGTTCTTTGAACTCCACCAAAAGCATTGACAAATTTGTAGCTTCTTCTTCTTGGAGCGACACTCTAATCTGCACTTCTTTTCCCGGACCATCCACTTCCACCTTCTTTAATCCTTCAACCGGTTGGGGCAGCTCTTTTCTTCTCGAGGGTCCTCCTCAGTTTGAATCGCAAAAGTCTATTTATTTAGTACATGGTGTCACATTATTTGGACATAACAACTATGCGTCGCTGGTTGATCTCCCTTCACCATTCCAACACCATGAGGTGTTGGGAATTTAAGCAATTAATGGTATATGGAATGCACCATTTAATTTGGATTTAAATTCGATCGACCTAATATGGCATTGTATGATGCAGGGGCATCGACTACAATAAAGGTGACCTCCAATTCCAATGATTTCCACCTTTCCCCTAAGTTCACTAGAAGGGTGACAGCTCCTACGAGGTAAGTAGTATATGAGGCGAATCTCATCAGCGGAAAATTGATTTTTTTCAAGTCTCTTTGTTTTCGTCTCATCCTCTTATACGCATCCAGAAACAAAACATTTGTCGAACTTCTCGAGTCCACCAATACTCTTTTCATGTTGAACCTATCAATCCCCATCGTAATTACAATGGCATCATCATGGGGAGAAATGACATTTCCCATCTCCTTATCTGAGAATGAAATGACCACTTCCTCCTCTTCTCTAGGGCGTTTTCCTGTTTTGGAAGTTCCTAAAATTTGAGAGGCGTAAACCTCCCTAGCGGCGCTTGTCTCTCCTCCATAGGTGAAACCACCACTTATTACATTAACTGCTTGACGATTGTTTTCAGGCGACAACTTCTTTGGACTTATACTCCTTTGCCATCGTGCCACGACATTTTTTAAATGCCTTTCTTGGATTAGCCTTTCGATATCCTTTTTCAAGATATGAAAATCATCTGTGTGATGTCCTTTGCAACGATGGTATCGACAGTACTGGTTGGGATTATTTCTCATGACTGCATCAGCTTTTCGTTGTGGTGGAGGCTTCGCCAAATCCTTCCTTTCCATTTCTACAAGAACAACTGAAATGTCTCTATTCAAAGGCGTGAAATTTTCAAATACTTCTCGTTGTAGGCGGGGCATGAATTGGCGACGCTTGTCATCATGTCCGAATTTTGAAGGACGTTGATTCGATCTTTTTCCTTCTGAAGTATCCTTTTTAAATACTTCCTTGTTCGCCTTCCTTCCTTCTTTTGTAATTTCCAAGTCTATATAAGACTTTACCCGCACCGCAATTTCTTCCACCGTATTAACAGGGATAATTCTCAAACTATCATACAAAGCCGATCCTCTTAGTCCCTAACCTCTTACAAAAGCGCGGATAGTCTCCCTTTCTGTTATTGCTTGATCAATCCCTGGTAGCTCTTTATTGAATCTGGTGTAGAAGTCACCTAAGCTTTCATCGCCTTTTTATTTTAAGTGGTCCAGAGTCACCACACTTTTTAGGAGTTGGCGTCCTCCCATATATTGTACAATAAATTTTTCTTTCAGATCTCCCCATGATTTGACTGATGATTTGGGAAGACTGAAAAAACAATGAGATGCGACGCCTCCTAAGGTAACGGGAAAGAGGAGCGCAAAATGGTTGTCATAATTTGTTCGTACCAGCGAGGAGGCTTCATGCCTCTGCATATGTTCGACCGGGTCGCCTTCTCCTCGATAATAATCAATTTGCGGTGTCTGCACATGAGGAGGTACGGTGGCAGACAAAATTTCTGGGGCAAATGGGTGTGATACCTATCTCGTAGACGTGGCATGGCTCTGCCTTTTTTTTCCTTCATATTTTGGGCGACAAGCTCCTCGATTTCCTCCCTGGTCATTATGCCAGGGGGATGAGCCATTGTCATACTTGTGCCTATTGTGGCGGCGCTCGCAAGGAAAGGAACTGGTTGCGGGGCCATTGGCACAATCTGGGGCCGAGAGGTGGCTTCTTCCATCCTGCAGGTGTTTGCCTGTTGTACTGCCTGGGTGACTGCTCTTTACTCTATTCTGTCTAAGAGTTCGTCAAGGCCGCTATAAACGCCAGTGTCAAAACAATTTATGGGGTTACCTATAATCGAGGCGGTGCTCTTTCCGCATATAAGGCAATACGAGACTGTGTTGGCATTGGCGTCTCAGACTCATGCCTTTTCTCTTCAGGGATAGGAGGTGCGTCTGGGACATGTTGACGGGGATGAACAGACTGGGCCGGTATGAATGATGATTGTCCCATGTGTTGTTGGAGGTTTTGGAGCGAGTCATCTTAACTAACCTTTTGGATAGTCTTTGCTCGATTTATAGGGGAACCATGGCTGAATTTGTTCAAATGATTCCCACAGACGGGGCCAATATGTTGGATCACATATACCAGAACTTCTTCTCCTATTCCTTGTAACCGCTCCTTGAACCTGTACGAAAGGAAATCCCAGCGTGTTCTCATTGTTTCCCCTCCGATGACAAAGTTAATCGGATGTTCGTTTGAGATGAGAACTTAAACGTATATGGTAGGTGAATTGGATCAAGGATTAGTCCTTGAATGAGGATGATGAAGGAGTTTTTATAACATTCCATACATGTACTATAGTAAGGTCAGATTCTACCATGCTAATCTGTGTTGTCTCTCGGGCGAGCAAACCATGGTTACTTTAGGAATAATAATTGTTTATAAGAGGGATATTCCACTGTTGACTATTATTTTAGTTTGTTTAATTATAGACCTGATAAAAGCGGCCGAGCTATTCTGTAAAAGCAGCCGAGCTAATTTGTAGGCATGCGGGCGTTCAGACTAGGATAGTCAGTAGGTGTTCTAGCATGCACTGTATCTGAGTATTTTATATCTTTTGGCGCATCCTCACGAAGCAACGCCCTTACACCATCAACCATATACAAGAGTGACGCCCTAATACACTTAGGCTTATAAATCCAGTTCTGGATGTTCTTGGGTCAAATGTAAAAATAACTAAGCCCAAAATTCATAACCCATCAATGGTCATTATACAATCTTTTCAAAGTTGTGTCCAGTTGGATCCACCAACAATGACAGTGGTCGCAATATGGTAAGTCTATGAGATCATTGAGTTTGGAGAAAATATGACGAATAACAATGTAAGTCATAAATTCAATGTGTGAGTGAAATCTGCAAGCCATTACAACTCTTAACAGATGTATAGAACATGTGTTCATTGTATCTAGCAATCGTAAGACTATTTTTCTCATTTAGGAAAATTTATTACTTCAACATCAACTTGTGATATGAGCACAACTACCACGTGTGAGTGAGAGATGTAAAATTATTTGATAATGAATCGTTGATTGTAGCACTCAAGCCTAGTAATACGTCCTAAGCGAAAGTGAAAATTCTAAAGATTTGGATTTAGGCCAAATACAAACTCATATCCTCTCTTCGTGGTCAAGTTTCATTATAATAATTGAAGATACCTCATATTGAGAATACTTTGAGAAAGTCACATATACCACATGTTCAAGCTTTATAATACCTTCCAACAACTTTCCCTAATATAATGGCAATCTATCTCTATATGCTTAGTACGTTCATGAAAAATAGGATTATTTGCTATCTGAATTGTCGCCTTATTATCACAATATAACATTACTGGATTCAACTGTTCTGATTACAATTCTCTTAGCAAATTTCTACGCCAAATGATCTCAGATAACGCAGAACCCATGCTTTTATATTATGACTCATCCGAAGACTTTGAAACAGTACTTTGTTTTTTTTACTTTCCAAGAAATAGCATACTTACCCAACATGATGCAAAAACCCATAACATATTTTCTAGTTTCTATACATCCATCCCTATCACAGTCACAGAAGTCAATAAGACCAGGAGATGAATTAGAAGAAAACAGAACTCCCTTACTAGGTTCTCACTGAACATACCTGATTATTCTCAAAGCAACCTGCAAATGCGTGATCTTAGGATCCTGCATAAACTGACTCAATGTTTGAACAACAAGTGATATATCTCGTCTTGTAATCGTTAAATATAGCAACTTCCCTATCAGCCGTCTATATAGACTTACATCATACAGGGGCTTATCATCCTAATTCAACTTCAATTGATCATCATAATTGCGACTAGTTAATTTGAGGTTTACCTCCATAGGCGTTATACTTACTTTTCCACCTGAAAGACCTACTTCGGATATTAATTCCAAAGCATATTTCCTTTAGGACATAACCAAACCTTTATCAGACCTAGCAATCTCAATCCCCAAAAAATACCTTAGTTCTCCTAAATCTTTCATCTTAAAACTGCACTGTAACATACTTTTCAATTCAGTTATCAATTCAGCACTATTTCCATAAATAAACAAGTCATCTACATAAATGAAAAAAATAACAATCTATTGGTCAACTCTCTCAGTAAAAAGAGAGTAATCCAACTTAGACTGATTGTACCCGACTCTAATCAAAACACCACACAGCTTCAAATTGCATTGTCTACCTTCCTATTTAAGCTCGTATAGTGATTTTCTCAACCTGCAGACCAGATTAGTCTTATTCTCGCCAAATCCATCAAGGATACGCATGTATACCTCTTCATCCAAATCGCCTTGTAAGAAGGCATTATGAACATCCATTTGGTAAAGGGGCCAGCTATGGATAGTTGCTAAGGCTAACACGATTCGAACTGTGTTCATTTTCGCAACCGGTGAAAAAGTCTCAAAATAATCTATTCAGTGTTCTTGGTTATAGCCCTGAGAAACTAATCTATCCTTATATCTACTTAAGCTTCCATCTGATTTAAACTTAAGTTTATAAACCCATTTGCATCCTATAATTGACTTACCTGTTGGGGCCGGCACAAGATCCCAAGTGTGATTATCCTCAAGTGCTTTCATTTCCTCTTGCATTGCTTCAACCCATAACCTGTCTTTCAGTACTTCACAAAAACTTTCTGGTTCGACCAGATCAGAGATACATAACATTCATATTCATCAGACAACCCATCATATGTCATTTAATTCTTTATGCAATGCACATTCAAAGCATCGAGCACTTGATAATCCTTCATCCATATTGGGGGTTTGATAACCCTTTCAGACCTACTCAATGTGGGTTTAGAAGGGATTGCAGAAGGAACATTATTCCCTTCATCAGAGTCTACTGTGGACTCATCATTTGAGGGGACCCCATCTGAACCTTGTCTAGGCTCTTCCTGTGGGTTTCCTTCCTGAGTTACAACCTTACAGTTCCCAACATCATCGGAATCATCTATGAGGAGCTAGAAAAATATGGTCGACTGTTCAAGCCTACCGGTCCTAAAGGGGAATATGCTCTCATTAAAAATAACATTCCTACTTTTCAGCCAAGTCATAAAGATTGTACTAATTCTAGAATTAGGAAAAGGGTTTGTGATAATTCTTGCTTTCGGACAAACAGGACAATCATTCACAACAACACTCTTACTTTTATTCATATCTTAAATGAGGCATGCCCAAAACGTTTGTGCCACAGCATAACATCATTTACAACAGAATTTGTTACAAGAGAACTGACTGATCTTCAAGGCATGTTTATGAAATATAATTCAGCCCTTCCCTCACCAGTCCTCAAGACCTTCCCATTTGAGAGGTCATGCAACATAGAAAGGTTTGGGTAAAGTTCATGTTACTTACTAGTTTAGACACCGAAAGAATATTATATTTGAAATCAGGTATGTACAGAACATCACACAATTTTCTGCCTGAATCCAGCAAAATACTTCCAATACTATGAACATCATAAGAATCTCCATTTGGTAATTGAACCTTGGTCCCGAGAACCTCCTTAGACCCACACAGCCAATCATTTCTGTTGGTCATGTGGTTGGTTGCTCCTGTGTCCAAGATTCAGTGACTGTTCTCATAAGAATAAGTCGGGTTTAGAGATATACCAACTGTGTTTGCATGTGGGTCCTGAAGGGCGGTAGCATTTGCTCCTGCTGCAATGCTTTCTGCGCCTCCTATGGTTTGAAGGAACTTTTCGAACTGATCCCGTGTGAATGTGACTCCACCTTGTATACCACAACTCAAAGAAGAAGAATTAGCATAGCTACTAAAATTGTTAGAGTCAGCGTCACCCTTCCTTACGGAGGCAACATTGCCCCTAACATTATTCCCTTTGTTTTTCAGAAAAACTTTGTATTTAAAACAGTTATCATTGGCATGTCCCTTCTTTTTACAGAAATCACATCCCTTGGCATAACATCGATCAATTATGTGCCCACGTTTACGATTATGGGTACACTGCAAATTTTGATTCCCTTTCGGTCTATCAAGGTTCAAAGACACATTCGCAAACTTGGTGCTCAAGGATGCATTCATCGTAGAGTTAATACCTCTTTGACTTTCTTCCTGCATTAGCAGGTTATAGGCCTGATTCACAGTGGGCAAAGGGGACCACAAAAGCAAGTGACTTCTCACATTCAAATCATTGAAACAATCCCATCAAAAATTGAAACAATCTTTGATTTTCTTTATGTTCTACGTGTTTCTTAAAGTCCTCATGATTAATGTGAGGCAGTGCACATGCAGAATCATACTCATCCCAAAGCACACGCAATTTCGAAAAGAAAGCAGAAATTGAATCAAGCTCTTGAAGGGTCATAACAATTTCCATATACAATTGATACGTCCTACGCCCACTAACTTTATCAAACATTTCCTTAAGATCTTTCTATATAAGATAGGAATCCTCAGTATACATCATTCCACCAGCAAGATCTTTTGAAATGGAATTTGTTATCCAGCCTAATACAACAACATTGCATCTATCCCACAAATGATGGAATGCAGGATCATATCTTTCACGCAAACATGTTCCATTGATAAAACTGAGCTTATTTCTTCCTAACAAAGTAAATCGAATAGCTCTATTCCACATTGCATAATTCTCAGGACCACTTAAAACAACAGATATCATATTTGTTCATGGATTATCACTTGCATGAAAATAAAAGGGATGGTGAAAGTCAACAATGGCCATCGCATCATGATCAACCTCATCGGTGGCATATTTTATTACCGCCTGATGAGGTTTTTCCTCATCCGTACCAAAAAAGAGCATCACGGAATACAATAATGGAATCAAAAAACGTAAGACCACAGAACAACAACCCAAAAAAATCAATCAATAATCGCATCAAGTGAAGAAAATCGGGGGTATAACACGTATTCCAGTCACAATATACAAGTCGAAGATAGAACAAGCAACAAGATATAAGACTATAACTAAGAATTCGAGGGTAAGACGGAACTTGGCCAAGATCAAGGAATATCTAAGAAACCATCAATATTCGTAACACAAGACCCGCACAAAGTCACAGCAATGGGACCAATAAGGGTGAAGATAGTCAAAAGAACTGTTGGGTCTGAAACTCTCAGGTGCTGACTTGGCAGTGGATTGAATGCCAAAGGATGAATGATCAATGCTCTCGCCTTAGCTCCGATGAACCTGCAAGAAGGGGATCGCAACAGAGGGGGTGCTTCTGGGTCCCTTTCTGATGCTTAAATGAGTATATTGTGTGTATGAACTCAAAACGTAATGAACGTATTGAAAAGCAAGGGTATTAAAAGATTGAAGAGATATAACTGTTATAGGCAACAGAATATCTTGGTGAATATTGTGCAGGTAAAGATTAGGATAGCAGATATTACGGTTATGGCGTAATATTGCAATTACCGGATGTAATCTTTAGAGAATATGTGTCTGATATACGCGGGATATCAAGGCCATATCTTTAGTGACGGTTGGTGGGACTAGAGTTGAGAGGTTAGACTCTCTTGGCGAGCACTCCTATGGAGAGCAGTAGGAGGTTGTGACCTTGGTTAATGGAGACCTATGATGGAGCTTTGGCATCCACTTTCGTTTGGGTTTGATACTGGACCACTTTATGAGGACCAGATCAACCTTAATGTGGGCCGGCCCGGTATCAATGATATGGGTTTTACCCCTTGCAAAGTTATTGGGCCTCTAAGGTCTTTCCCTTATTGGGTCGTCACTATCAATACCTAACAAGAACAACTAAACACAGAGGTCAAGATTAGAGAATATTGACGGTTACGATGAAGAATCGCAACCAACCTTTCAAGATTCCGGCAAGAAGATGACAGACACCAAAAAATGTAAAGCGTCGAAGCCGGAAAACTAACACTACAAGAAACTATAGAATCAACGTCGGTAAAAAATCGTTGCTAAAGGCATAAATACCGTTGTTAACTTTTAGCGTCAACAAAATTTTCGTGCTGGTAGCCCCCGTCGTTAAAGGTTATACCTACGGTAATTTGCCGTTGTAAAAGGTTTGTCGTTGTTAGAATGACACTCCTCATTTATCTTTTACAGCGACATTCGTTGTTGTTAAACACACTTCAAAAGTGACAACATATTGGTGATGTTATAGATGAGCTTTACTGATGAAAATACTTCATCGTTGAATTGAATTTTTAGTAGTGACTTTGAGGGGTTGTTTTTTATTCGAAACAGCGTCCATTAACTTGTTGTTAATACGTGTATTTAGTGACTAGTGACTACAAATCCACCATTAAAAGCACTTTATACTGTCAGGTAATGTTGCTGCTAAATACATGTTTTTAGTGATAACAACCATTAATATCAGTTTATGTCGCTGCTAAATACAATCCTTTTGTGTCAACAACCACTAATCATTGTTAAATATTCACTTTTGTGATGTGTTTTTATCTAGTTATTTCTATATGATATGAACTACACAATACATTTTCAAAAATATAATATATTATTTAAACAACAATACATATACATCTTAATCAACATCCAAACTACAAACTTAGAATAATTTTGAACGTAAATACATAGTTTTCTAAATCAGATGAAGACCTAAAACTAATGTGCTTTTATACTTGAGATGAGTGTGAATTCGGAATGCCGGAAGTACGAACTTCATGAACATCTCTAGTTCGCGATCCCCTACAAGATTCAATAATATCATTTTATCATATATACAGAAAGGAAACACGATAAATGCAATAACAAAATTATTTAACACAATAATCTCAACACACACTACATAACAAACATACTAGACAAACACCTTAACACAATAGTTCAACACAAGACACTTCCAACACAATAGTTCAAACACATAACAAACACACTACATATAGTGATTATTTATAAAGGATTATGTATAAAGGATGTGAATTGCACCATGAATTTCCCAAGTGCAAATAATATAAGCATTTTAAAGAGACAACTGTTCAGAGATTTATAGTTGATACATAACTACAATGAACATAGATATCGAAGCAATACCTCATCATCATCAGATCATTCGCTTCAATTTGCATTGGGTCATCTTCACCTGAGTCGAAATCTGATTACATAAATTGAACATGTCACTGTAACATACTTTCACCAAAGAGTATGGATGTCATGAGTACAATTGATGAGATTCTCATAATGTGAGTGAGAAGACCCTAACAGTTGATGAGATTATGGCATTTTCGATTCAGAAGATTGAAGCCATGGATGTTGAATTCAGGAGTATGAAGCTCCTTCTTCACAGCAACATCAGCCCTTAAAGATGTAAGAACATACAAAGTTAAAAATCAAGAGAGTTTAACGTCTACAGCAATGTCCAAATCATTTAGTAGCAGTACATGTGTGGATGTTGAGCATCAACAACTGCATGACCATTTGTATAGCTCAAGCTCTTGTCAAGGATTTGTGTATCAGCAGCACCATGGAAGACAACATGGTATTCTGATATGGCTGCAGTATAAGGTGTAGATACAGCCATATCATCTGTATCTAGAAGCAGCTGATCCAGCTCTGGCCACAACAACCCGAGCCTTCAGAATAACAGTCAAAATAAATTTCAAGATCTTACAAGGTATCAATGATGATAAAAATTTGGTGCTTATTGTCACTATAGAGGACAACAGTAAGGATTCTACAATACCAGGCAGTAAAGTCATCTTCGATACACTGGTCATCGTCTCCAAGACCCACTGGAACGAGACGCTTTCCACCTGGAAATTCAAAGAAAACAAGTTGAAGTAACTAACATAGCACAGTACTATTGACAAAGTAAAGTAACTAAGCATGAACTCAAGGTCGATCTTAAAAGGCCTTGTTAAATAAGCATGAACTCAAGGTTCAATAACTGAATTGATTCATACCTTGTTAAAATGCTCATACTGTCTGTTGCCCAGACCGAACAGCTCATCTAGAACAGCTCAATGTTACATCATGAACTATTCTCATTTTTATTTACTTAGACCATCAAAGTACATATGCAAAAAATTACCATGAGGCCGATAAGAGAGTCAAACCATAGTGAAAAATCCAGAGAGTATACCAATATCAAATATATTTTGAATATTTGATCATAAGAAAAGGGCAACGAAGAACTGAAACCTTGTAAATTTCAGCAATTTGATCAAACCCACTACATATTATCAGTGAAAGAAGTTAATAGCTTAATCATCTACCAACTACGATATTGAAAAATTGAGAAGCAAAATTTACTGAGTCCCAAGCCATCCATATTAGTAACTACTGAGTAGCAGAACAGATTCGAGGAAAATTTTCTACCTTTTAGCTCTTTTTGGATCGAGCAAAGAAAGCTCCGCCAATTTTTCAGCCCCCATCGCCTTCTTCATCCCATTGAATTCGTCCTCAAACGATTCCGTGGAAGTGGCATCTCTAGGGTTCGACGACGAATCGTCGGAATCGACCGCCATCGGGGCGACGGACTGCGGGGTAGGAGTAGCAGGGATGTCGATGGAGTGTCAGGCATCTGGTCTATCATGGCATCCATAGAGAGCTGGAGCGAGGGCTTGGAGTTGGAAGTGAACTACGGCGGTGCGCACAGCGATTGGAACGCTTGGCCATGAAATTGTCGTCTTCACGAGGCAGCTCTAGTGATCTTCGTCTTCACGAGGCCATGAAATCGTCGTCTTCATGAAATCTCTAGGGATGAAGAGAAGAGAGGGAGTGGAGGCGTGAGGAGTGATACCGTGATAATAGAGAGTTAGGTTAATATTTTTTATTTTTTAAAATTAAATTGTGGTTCAATTCGGTTTAGTGACGGTTCTATCGATTTAGTGAGGGTTCTTAACATTTAGTGACGACAACTACTAATGTTAGTCGACAATATGTCATAGTTGTTTGTGCATTATTGACATCAACAATAGTCGCCACTAAAAAAAAATATTTTACCAAAATAATTGAATATGTTACTGAATAACTATACTAATGTCGACAATATATTGACACGCGGACCTTGTTTAAAATTTTCTTTGCTACTTATGTTTTAACGACGATAAAATTGATTAGTTACGGCAAACAACCGTTGTTGTTATTGCCATATTGACGACAAAATGTTTCGCATTTGAATATGTACATCTACAACGGAAAAGTCATCTGCTACTAATGGAGTCATTTAACATCAAGTGTTGGTCGACATTACACATTCATCCATGTAAAAACTAAAGTGACGGCAAAAATTAACACTAAATGTATCTTATAACGATGGAAAACATATTGTGCCTAATAAGTAATAATAACGACAACAAAAAATGTTGACACAATATACAGATATTCAACATCAATTCTTAGCGTCAACACAAAATTCTCGTCGTTGTTGCACAAGTTTCTTGTAGTGTAACAGTTTCCGATGAGAAACCGTAAAACTTCCTTCAATCTCAGTATTTGAAGGATGAACAATAACAAGATTTGTTATTTCAAAGGTCAGTTGCACCTCTCATGCTCTGATACCATGATGAATTTGGAACGGACAAGGCAACGAAGAAGAAGAAGAACGAAACCCTAAAAACACAGAGAAGACTTGGGGATCATCAGAAGTCGTTCCTTCATTTAGGACTTCTTCACCCTTTAAATACTAAACCCTACAAGGAACGAATCCATTAACATCAACACGGGCCAAGAGTAGAGTCCAACCCAAGACATCAGCTAATGAGGACAGCCCAAGATAGCAGCCTGATGAATCAGTCCAAGTCTCAACACAAATGTATGTGATGAAAAATCTGTTGTGCATAATTATGTTACTTCATAAGTGTTTCCCATTATTGTAGTTGAGCTAAAAGCTTGTTTTGGTTGTTAAAACTCCTTTGTAGCATAAAGATTATGTTGGAGGAAATCATCCTTCTGTTTTGCATTTGATTGGTGATTATGCTTCTTATAAACATTTGACTTCTATATATATATATATTCACTTATTGTTAAAATAAGGGTAAAATACGAGTTTCCCCCTTAAAGTTTAAGCCGAATTTAAATTTCCCCCTTAATGTTTAACATTTGAAATTTTAGTCCTAATGTTTAAACACGATTAAAATTTCCCCTTCTTCATTAGCTGACCATTTATTTGTAACGGAATGCTCCTCATGTGCGTGGCACATGGTTTTGTAACAAATGTAATTGACAAAATTGTCTTTTTCTTCTTCATCTTCATCCTTGCAGAAAGGAAACCATCTTCAACCAAACAAAGAAACACAACCAGACACATTCTCTCCAACTCCCAATCTATTGATAATCACTATCTCCCTTTACATTATCAGGTTCGTCTTCAACGTTATATACCTAACTAAAAATCTCCCACCGCATCCCTTCAGCCTCCCCTTCATCGGAAGCGTCGTCTTGCTCCAAAAATCATTCTCAGAGTTAAAGCCCATCATTCATGACCTCCACACAAAACACGGACACGTGGTGTCTATCCAATTGGGCAGACACACCTTGGTCTTCGCAGTTCGGCAGACGCACCAGGCTCTCATCCAGAACGGCGCCGTTTTCGCAGACCATCCGCGAAAACTACCACCTACGATCAACATAACATCAGCACCAGATTCTACGGGCCCACATGGCGCGCCCTTCGCCGCAACCTGACGGGGGAGATCCTCCACCCTGCTCGGGTGAAGTCCTACACGCGCGCTCGGAGGTGGGTGCTTGGGAGCCTACTCGGCAGAAATCGTCCTCTCTCACCACGCTCGGTAGACTCGGGTCAGGCATGTTCTCCACCATGAGGAAGTAATCTCAGGCCATACCTTCGACCGGAGGAATTGATTTTCATTTGTGAGCTTGGAGGAGAATGGGTTTTGAAAGGGCGGGGCAGTTTGGTCCTTTAGAACAATTAAAACAACACGTGATTGACACATGATCTCCAATCCGTCACAAATAAACGGTTCATGGATGGAATGGGAGGATTTTTTATCGAGTCCAAACATTAGGACTAAAATTTTAAGTTTTAAGGGAGAAATTTAAAATCGACCTAAACTTTAAGGGGAAAACTCGTAATTTACCCTTAAATAATTATGGTTAGAACTGTTTTAAGCCTAATCACAGCTCATAAATGACATTTGTATTAAATGGATATCTATAATCAATAATGTGTTTTCAGGGTAATATAGATGAGAAAGTTTATACGAATATTTCCAAGAATTTAATAATTAAGAGGAGAATACCAACATTGTTTGCAAATTACTTCCATCTTTGTATGAATTTAAGGAAGTTTCAATTGTTAGAAATTATTAATTATTGCCCGTTTATATATATAACAAAATTTTAAACTTAAATTTAGAAAAAAAATATTTATTTAATGTAGAGTTAATTGATAAAAAATCAACCTTTACGGCTACATCTACCTTTGATTTTTAAGATATATTTATGATTTATTTTATTTATTTATCTTAAATAAATAAATTAACAGACTTCAAGAAAGAAAATAAGAGTAGTTATAAATCATTATCTTTAAAAATAATGAGATTTTCTAGTAGAATTTATCATAGTATTGTTATTAAATATATATTTTTGCTATATATTATATATACAATATAATTAAAAATCTTAACGTAAATCTCAAACCATATATTATATAATATAAATGAAAATAAAATTTATGATACAATAGAAATTAAGTAATTGATTTATTTATAAAGATTAAAATAAAAAATATTGACGCTGCAATTTTGATAATTAAGACGGCAAAATTAAAGAGGTGCGTTGTTTATATAATTAATATTAGTATAGATGGATTATGAAAGCGTTTTTAGGGAATTAGAGATTTGTAAGGTCATTCAAGCCGCATTATTAGATTGAGTATATAACTATATATTATTTAGGGTTAATTATTTGCTTAATTAATTATGTTAGTTTCATGTTATTTGTTTATTACTTATTGTTTTTGTATTTTTTAAATGCTTACGTACAATAAAAAATTATGACTAATTAGTCACTTTGTTAATTGGTCATTAATTATTTTTCTACTGTTTTCTTGGTTGTCTAGTCTTAAAGGATAAATATTTTGATTTTTGAAAATGCATTTACATTAATTACTTAAACTCATAAAATAATCACAGTTAACTAAGCAAAACCAACGTAACGAACAAATTATGATTTGAACCAAAATGTAATATTTAAAAAAAAAATAAGTGACTAAATATCATAAATTATTTAAACTAAAAAGTAACATTAATCCATATAAGTGACAAAATAGTTATTTTGCCTTCATATTTACTCATAATCATCTCCCGGATTTGAGTAAAATGCGTATTTATTAAGGCGTCTTTATTCCTTAATGTTTGAAAACAATTTTTCATCTTCAACATTTGTACATTTTTAAAAAATTTCCATTTCGTCAAATTTAATTTTTATTCAAACTTAAGACAACATATTTTAAAAATTGCAAAGTAAACAAAAAATTTTAAAAACAAATATTACAATTAAACCCTTTAAAATTATCTATATACACACGTAGGGTGAGCTCGAGCGGGACGGGACGGTCCTTTTGGAAAGACCGAGCCCGAGTCTGAAATTTCGGTCCTCACTTTTGGAGGACCGAGATCAAATTCGGGCAAAAAAAAAAGCTGAGTCGGTTTTGCTTGACTTGGGACTGTTTCAGTGTTGGACCGAAATTATAAAGGAACAAGAAGCATCCAATATCAGCAATCTCAAATTTTGGACCGAAATCCTGCTGCGAACCAATAATCATTCAAGCAAGCAATTTAGCAATCTCAAATTCCAAAAAGTTCACTAACCATCCATCTCGACAATCGGACTATGAACTTGGATTCTACCGGAAGAAGTAGAGAAACACAGAAGGGAAGCGCAAGTGAAGCCGGCAGCATAGGACACTTGGTCTCTAATAGCTTCATTAAGACTTCACCCTCAGAATTGTTGTTACAGCACTGCTGCCGTCGCGGCATAGGACACTTCTCCCTCGGCAACATAGAACACTCGGCGTCATCGCAGCACTATTGCCGCTTCTCCCTCAGCAGCATAGGAAACTCAGCTTCGTCGGTAGCTCATAACCTGGAGTAGAAGAAGAAGAAGGTAAATAGAGAGAGACTAGGGGAATAGAACGGTTGTTTGCTGGCTCGGACTGCTGTATAAGTGTATAGGTTAAGGTTTTTAACCAATTTCGCGAAATTGGCTCGACCCGATCGGGTCGAGCCGGTCCTAATCGGGATTTTGAGGGGGGAAACGAGTCTGAGCCCGAGGGGAAAAAAACACTCATTCAGTCTTGGTCCTAGTCAGATCGGTTTTGTCGGGAATTCAGTCGAGTCACCTTTTTTTTCTTACCCCTATTCACACTTATTAATCAATTTCAGATGAAATTGAGAGAATAACTTGAAGAAGATGAGGTTACTTAGACATGAAGGAATCGGAAATTCTGTTATAACAGAATATCAGAAAACAGAGCAACTATGGAAGACTAAGAGAGAAATTCTTCAATTGATTCAAGTTAAAGTTTACAAACAGATTCATCACCTATTTATAGTCTAATCTAATGAGTAAATACTAGAGAAATGACTTAGGGACTAAGTAACTATGACTTAGGAGCTAAGTAACTAAGTAATAGACTAGAAGATACATGAAGACACTAGAACATTCAAGAACACTCAAGAACACCTAGATGACCTTGATGAACCGAAACTATCCTAGAGATGTAGGTGTTCTATACTAAACATACTTGCTTATCATAACTCCTAACATTCCCTATCCAAGATCCTTTTTGAATAAGCTTGCTTGATTGTTGCTTTTGTTTGAAATGCTCTTCCATTCTTCTGCATACTTAGCTCAATGTTTTAAAACCTCATCATGACCACCTTTGTGCAGCTCTTATCAACCTTGATCATGCTCTAAGCTGCCATTCAACTTCCTTTTCTTCATCATATCATCTCAAAGTAAGAATTAGAGAGAACACACAATTCTTGCAATTTATTTTTAAGATATCAACATCATAAACTAGATTCAACCTGTTAACATTGATCACAACTCAATATACTGCACAACTTCTCATTCAAATCAACCATTCCTAATACTTGTTTCAACCTCATGAGATATATAAGAGAAATTCCTTCTAAAGACTCATGATATACTCCAACCTTGATGTAGGCGTCCTTATAGAGATTCAGCATTTTTCATATGCACTTTTCCTTTCACCTTCATTCTATACACCTTAATTTTTTCATTGATTCTTCTTCTCTCTCTTTTTTTTTTTATTGATAGGAAGGTTTGAGCCTTCATCTTTTCATTGGGGTTGGAAGGTTTGAGCCTTCATCTTTTCATTCTCAAATCAAAAAAGAAGTATCTTTGACGTTGTCTTCTTCAATGATTATTTTTGAACTAAACCCCATGAGCTATCAATATAGAACATTCTCTAGGAATAGCCTTTATCAAGGTGAGATCATGAAGAACAAAAGAAGGCAGAGATCCCCAATATATGATCACAAGTAAAACAAGTAAAGTATGATCAATGATGAAGAGATGAAGATACATACCGAGTATGAAATCAATATACCCAGGTTGACAACTATTTTATGACGAATATCTCAATCACAAAACGCAAGAACATGGTAGTCATCTAATACAAATAAGAGATGATAGCACAAGAAAAGAAACAAACAGCATACTTAGAAAACAATCAAGACCAGATTAGAACACACAAAATATGACACATGACAGATATAAACACCATTGAGCATCATATTCAGACAGACAGAAAAGATCATCATCAAACAACACCAACAATTAAGAAGCATTAATCAAGAAGCATCAACCTCAACCAAATCAATGCTAATGCCTTCAGTGAGACATTTGGACAACACCTCAACTTCTTCCAATGAGTACACACCAAGCTTTTGCCGAAGAGGAACAAAACTCTTTTCAGTGAGTGGTTTTGTTAGAATATCTGCAAACTGATCATCAGAGGGAACAAAGTTAACAATCACTTGACCATTAGTCACCTTTTCCCTAACAAAACTAAGATCCATCTCAACATGCTTCATTTTCGAATGATGTATGGGATTTTCTGTCAAACCAACTGCACTTGTATTATCAGACCAAACAACTGGAATAGATGATAAAGAAACCTGAAGCTCCTGAAGTAAGGAAGTCACCCACATAATCTCACATATAGCATTTGCAATTGCTCTGTACTCGGCTTCAGCAGATGATCTGGATATAACCGATTGCTTCTTGAAACTCCACACAATCGGATTGCCATTAAGAAGAAGAAAGTGGCCTGATATAGACTTCCTGTCAGTTGGATCACTACCCCAATCTGCATCTGCATAGGAAACAAGAGACACTTCATTAGTAGGTAGAGGAGGAGCTTGAAACAAAACCCCATGAAACAAAGTACCTTTGAGGTACTTTAACACATGAACCAAAGCATTCCAATGAACTAATAACGGTGCTTGAACAAACTGACTTAGTTTGTTCACAGCAAATGCAATGTCAGGACGAGTAGCATAAATATGTTGAAGAGCACCCACAGTACTTCTATACAAATCATCATTCGGACATGGAACACTCTCCTTATCACACAATATTTTTGATAAGAAATTACCTGTCATAGGTGTAGGCATAGAAGACGAATCACTCAAACCTGTTTTACTCAGAAGTTCCGAAATATACTTGTGCTGACTGAGAAGAAGACAATCGTCTTTTACCTGCACATCCATACCCAAAAAATAGTTAAGAGATCCCAAGTCCTTAAGTTTGAATTCAGTATTGATCTTAGAAATTACTTCCTCAATATCATACTGATCATGGCCAGTCACAACTATATCATCCACATACACTAAGAGAAACACAGAACCAGTAGAAGACCTTTTGATGAACAAACAGTTATCTGATTTAGAAACTTGAAACATTAATCGACCTAAAAGAAAATGTTTGAGCTTTTCAAACCAAGCTCTTGGTGCCTGTTTTAAACCATACAAAGCCTTATGAAGCTTGCATACCAAAACATTCCCAAAGGAATCTCGTTGCTCAAACCCGGGAGGCTGAGTCATAAACACTTCCTCTGTAAGATCACCATGAATAAAATCATTATTCACATCAATTTGCCTAAGTTGCCACTTGTTAGTCAAGGCTAAAGACAACACAATACGAACAGTAGGTGATTTAACAACAGGACTAAAAGTTTCATAAAAATCAAAGCCAGGTTTTTGTGAAAACCCTTTGGCAACTAACCTTGCTTTGTACCTGTTTACCGAACCATCAAAGTTACGTTTCACCTTAAAGATCCATTTGCACCCTACTGGAATACGACCTTCAGGTAGAGTGACCAGAGACCAGGTGTTATTAGTTGATAAGGCTTGTAGCTCATCATGAACGGCTTGAGTCCAATGTGAGGACCGAAGAGCTGCATGAATGGATGACGGTTCTGAATCAACTAAGTCCTTTGAAACCTCTTTAACTTCAGTCAATGCAGCAAATTGAGAGTTCGTTTTTGATCTTGTCATCATGGGATGAACATTCTGTCTACGACTAGAGAACCTGTTCTCATCAGAATTTGCTGACACTATTGGAAGATCATTAGCACCATCTATCACCAATCTTGAAGATTGCACTAATTCATTGTTAGAAGAAGGTACATACCTGATTACACCATCATATTCCCTCGAAGTTTCATCCAAAGAACCAGCTCCAGGAGCCTCCACCTCAGAAACCGACTCAACACCTGGTACATCCACACCAGAATTTGACAACTCATTAGTTGGAAGAGACATAGAAGGAGATGAAACTCCAGGACAATCAGGAGATGTATTAGCATGATCAGCAGGTATATCAACAAAGCCAAATGGAAGAAAAAACGGATTACTTGTGTGAGTGTTTTTCGGGGCAGAGGATAACATGAACTTGCCATTTTTTTCAGCAAATGGAAACACATTTTCATGAAACCGAACATGACGTGAAATATAAAGCTTACCATTTGAATCCAAACACCTGTAACCATGCTGTTGAGAACAATAACCCAGAAAAACACAAGGAGTAGATCGAAAGTCAAGTTTGTGTTTGTTAAATGGGCGAGTAAACGGAAAACACAAACAACCAAAGACACGTAAAATGGAGTAATCAGGTACCTTTCCAAACATTTTTTCATGAGGAGACACATTAGAAAGTACCTGTGGAGGGAGCCTATTGATAAGGAACACAGCTGTGAAAAATGAATCACTCCAATACTGCATAGGCAAGCTTGCTTGATACATAAGTGTTAGTCCCATCTCTACAATATGCCTATGTTTTCTTTCAACTATCCCATTTTGCTCAGAAGTATATGGACAAGTAATTCTATGAGCAATACCTTTGCTAACAAAGTAAGATGAGAGAGTTTTAAACTCACCTCCACCATCGGTTTGAACTGCTTGGAGTGAACATGATAGTTGTCTCTCGGCCAAGGTATGAAACTGGATGAACACATTAGCAGCATCACTTTTCTTCTCTAAAAAATAGATCCAAGTATATCGTGAGAAAACATCAACTATACTCATATAAAATCTTTTTCCATTAGATGTCACCGGGGCAGGTCCCCAAAGATCAACCTCAATCAACTGAAGAGGCTTATCGTATTTAGTTGAAGAGTTAGAAAATGGAAGACGTATGCTTTTTCCAACAGAGCAAGCTGAGCATAAACCATAAGAAGCTGAACACTTATTATCAAATTGAGAAAATACAGAGCTTAAGACTTTGGATGATGCATGTCCAAGTCTTTGATGCCATATCATGGGCGAATAAACAACTCTAGTACTATGACAACTACTCTCAAAATCAGAGTTTTTATTAGACAAACTAGGAGTAAAACTACTAAAATCTAACTTGTATAGGCCTCCAGATTCTTCTCCTTGAAGTAAGATCTTCTTAGTTGTCGAATCACGAATGAGACAATATGAAGGATGAAACTCAAAAAACACAGCATTATCCCTGGAAAACTGAGATACAGAAACTAAGTTTTTAGTGATTTCAGGAGAATAAAGCAGATTATTAAGGAACAACGACTTAGAGCATGTATTTATCACAGATGTTCCTATATGAGAGATTGATAATTGAGCACCATTTCCTACTTGAATCGTACCTGCACCTTTGTATGGTTCAGCTTCAATAGGTTGGACATTTGCTATGTGATTCGATGCTCCCGAATCTGGATACCAGATTTGATCGGTGCGAAGCTGTTGTGGCTGAGGCAAGGAAGCAAAGTTCACTTGCGGATTCAGCTCTTTGGCATGTGGAGGAGTGGCAGCTGTAACACCAGAAGCAGGAGGTGCAAATCCATATGGAAATCCATAGGGAAGCATGTACGGGTACTGTCCAACCGATGGTGCTGAAGGTAGGTACATAGGAGCAGCATTTGTTGTATTGTATGAATGATGCTGAGGTATAGATTGAGTAGGAAGAGAGTTACCAAACAATTGAAGTTGAGACACAGGTTGAGTTGTTGGATGAAAGCTGGAAGAGATCTGGTGCTGATCAGTAGCCTCAGTCGACTCATTCCATGATGTTTGACAGAGGTTAGCCGAGACCTGTCCAGCCGAGTTGATGCCATGGAAATTGACATCAAACCTCTTGTAGCATCTGTTTACAAGATGTCCAACTTTGCCACACAGCTGGCATTGAGGCCTATTACCTCCTCTTCCTCTTCCTGATCCTCTTCCTCCATTGTTCTGATTGCTGTATGAAAACTGATTCTGGTTTTGAACACCAGAAGTATGATTCTGTCCAGTAGAACCATTTGCATTCTGTCTGAAACCAGGTGTTGTAACAGATTGTTGATTCTTCGAGTTATCTTCATTGCTGTGAACCATGGCTTGAGGTAGGATCACTGGACCGAACACCTGATCTCGACTCCTGGTTTCAGCATCCAAAAGAACAGAAGCAACAGACGCTAGATCGTATGGATTTCTACTTGCGTGTATAACTGCAACAACATTGTCAAACTGACCTTGTACTCCATCTAACACAATAGAAATCTGCTGCATTTCATCAATAGGATGACCGCAGCTTGCCAAGCTATCACAAGTGGATTGTATATCCGCTAGATAATCTCGAACCGACTGAGTTATGAGTTTCCTTGCCTTCAATCTTCCATAGAGACTCATAACTCTAGTGGTTGAGGAAGAAGAAAACATTTGATGCAATTTGGACCAGATAGCACTAACTGTCATACATCCTAGCAGATATCTATTGACTTGAGGACATATAGATACAAGAAGCCATGAAGCTAAGGCACTATCACGCTGCAGGTATGAAGTATAGACAGGATTTGGCACATTTTCTCCATTATCATTAACAATCTGCATCGGTATGTCTCTAACTCCAAACAGATGTGATTCGAGATTAAAACCTCTAACAGCAAGTAATACCTGTTGTTTCCATGACTGAAAGTTGTCATCTCCTGTGAGAAGACACACTCTTTTGTTGGAGAAGGCCGGTGGAAGAAGATCTTCCATTGCAGCACCGAAACAGAGCAGTCGATCGTCCAGAACAGAGCAGAAGAAATCGCGGCTGAGATCGCAGCTTGAACTCGAATCAAATGTTGCAGGCTCCAGATTCTTGCAGCTCTGATACCATATTAATCAATTTCAGATGAAATTGAGAGAAGAACTTGAAGAAGATGAGGTTACTTAGACATGAAGGAATCGGAAATTCTGTTATAACAGAATATCAGAAAACAGAGCAACTATGGAAGACTAAGAGAGAAATTCTTCAATTGATTCAAGTTAAAGTTTACAAACAGATTCATCACCTATTTATAGTCTAATCTAATGAGTAAATACTAGAGAAATGACTTAGGGACTAAGTAACTATGACTTAGGAGCTAAGTAACTAAGTAATAGACTAGAAGATACATGAAGACACTAGAACATTCAAGAACACTCAAGAACACCTAGATGACCTTGATGAACCGAAACTATCCTAGAGATGTAGGTGTTCTATACTAAACATACTTGCTTATCATAACTCCTAACAACACTTACGTTTAGGGATTGAGTCTTGCATGATAAGAGATACGTAGACCATGTTGGAAAATTTCGAATGGATGGTGGCAATTGTAGGCTTGGATTATTCTGAAGTCGTGACGACACTTTCAGATTGAAACTATTTGGAGGCACCCAAACTTTCAATCGGATAAAATCAGAATACTGAACTAGAACTTGAGAGAAGGATTGTGAATGTTTGAGATGAAGAATTATGCCCCCCCCCCCCCCCCCCCCCCATTATGACCAATTTATAGTGTTATTCACACCCTTAGGAGAAGACACCATGTCCTTTGGATTAGAGGATGCAACATTTCGGCCCTTAGGTGACCTTTGGTTTCAAATTTTGGCTCCAAAATCAAAGGGACACCTTAGGAAGACTCTAGAACCATTTCGGCCCTTAGCCATGGTTCAACCCTTAGCCAATGGTTCAGTCCAATACTTGGTTCTATATCAAGTGTCCAAAAACCGGGAATTTTGAGGTTTTAAAAAGTTAAGTCATTAGTTCCAAAATTCAATTTTTCAATGAATTTTAGAATAGTGACTTTATGTATAATAAAAAAAAAGGGGCGTGGACCCTGTAAAGGGGGCGTTGCCCCCTTTGACCCCCATTGCCTCATCTCTAATCAACCGACAAATCTCCAATACAATGAATCATAATATACTTAAACAAGCGTGCACTCCGCACCCTCCTAACTTGTTTAATGAGATACTATGATCCCATTGGTCAACTAGTCAATCCAATTACACTAAAATATATAACAGACCAGAATCTTAACAACCTTCCCTACATGCCCTAAACGGATGAAGATCAAAATCCTTTCTCCAAAATTCATAACTGACGGATTATTACCTGGAATCCAAAAAGACTCTTTCCAAAGCAAAGATTACAACAGTGGTCCAACCAGGATATCGACCAGAATCATCAATATTATTATTGTAATTAATAAGGCAATTTTAATAACCATTTATGGATTTTAATTTCCGTTTCGTAAAGAATCATCAATACTCATTACTCACACTACAGATAAATATTCATCTCAAATATTTACAACAAACTTGTATAAAATAAATATAGAATTTCAAAAGATATTGTCGACTGAGATAATAAATTATATAGAATATCTTTATGAGTTAATTTTTCATTACGATCTCAATTCTTATAACATTTATTTATATTTATATCATAATAGGTAATTTACATATCCCAAAGAAAAATATATACAAATATGGGTATAACAAAATACCAGACAAGTTGCATGGTTACTTCCATATATAAGAGTATATAGACAAATTTAGAGAGGGCAATTAATTTCTCCAGTAATTACAATACATACAGTTTCTACACGCGAAGAAATTTATATATGAACTCAAACTCATCGGAGTCGTCAGCACCGCATCTTTAGGGTATCAGTTAGAGCTTAAAACCCTAACAATGGCAGCAGATCCGGAAAAGCACTTGACCGACCTCGAGGCCGAGGAATCTCCAATCGAGGAAGTCCGCCTCACCGTGCCGATCACCGATGACCCCTCCCTGCCGGTGTGGACCTTCCGTATGTGGTTACTCGGCATTCTCTCGTGCTGCACCCTCTCCTTCCTCAACCAATTTTTCGCATACCGAACCGAGCCGCTCGTCATTACCCAAATCACAGTCCAGGTCGCTGCCCTCCCTGTCGGGCGGTTCCTGGCGAAGGTGCTGCCAACGACCAAGTTCCGAATTCCTGGGTTCGGAGATCGAACCTTCTCACTGAACCCGGGACCGTTCAATATCAAGGAGCACGTCCTCATCACCATCTTTGCTAATGCGGGGACAGCGTTTGGGGCAGGAACGTCGTATGCTGTTGGAATCGTCAACATCATTAAGGCCTTCTACGGCCGCAACATCACCTTCTTCTCCGCCTGGCTCCTGATCATCACCACTCAGGTTATAACCCTACGTTTTGGAGAAAAAAAAACATTTTTTTATTAATAATATTTTTTTTATAGGGAGATCATTAATTAATTTTTAAACATCGTAAATTTTATTTTCTATATTTTGTTCTATAAAAATATATTTATCGAAAAATGATTTATGTAAATTTAAAAATTACAAATATTAAGGTTCAACCCTCAGTTTTTGAAGAAAAAAAATGGGTATTTTTTGAATAAAAACATATATTGTACAGATTGTTTGCTCAGGCTTTTTAAATAAAATTATTATTTTTTAAATAAAACAATACAATATAATTTATTATGATAAAATTTGTCATATTTGGAGTGTAATTAAAATTCTTGGTATAGAATTCCCTTATTTAAGGTGATACAGATTTTGTGTACCTTAGTGGGTCCTGCAAAGTGGCATAATTTTACAAAAGACGATATCATATCCTACGTGGATCTAATTAGGGCTGATCATGGACGGGCCGGGCCGGTCCTGAAGGAAAGACCGAGACCGAAAATTCGGTCTTACCTTCTGGAGGACCGAGACCGACCTCAGTCAAAAGAGCCCGCCCGAGTCGGTATTTCTTGACTCGGACCGGTCTCGGTCCTGGACAGAATCTGCACCCAAAAGAAGAAAAAAAACTATGAGTTCACGGTATTCTTTAGTAAAAGGCGAAAGAATAGTTCACCTCTCAAAAAAACACTATGAACTCACTATATTATTTAGTAAATTTAAGAGGATGCAGCTTTTATAGAGATAGAAAACCTCTAAAATCCACATTTTTTTTTGTGCAGCATTATTGTTTCATAATGATTGATCCGAGCTCGGGTTGGTGAGTTTTTAAAACTAAATATATTTTAAGATGTGTACGATATTTTTTCAAATGACAAAAATTTAAAGAAAAAACTGTTTGATGAATTAAAAAATAACTTTAAATCGAAACAATAATCAAAACTTTAATTTGTGAACAAAATTAAAAATGAAAATGAAAAGTTTAACCCATAAGACCATAAACCACGACTGCTTCCTTGTATCGAGTTTCGTACTGTTTGTCTTCGTGCGTTGAATCGCGTCCCGAACTGGCAGGTATTAGGTTATGGCTGGGCAGGGCTGCTCCGGAAGTACGTGGTTGAGCCTGCGCATATGTGGTGGCCCAACACTCTTGTCCAAGTCTCCTTGTTCGGGTACATTATCTAAAATATATATATTTGTTTCACTCGAAATTTATTGTTTAAATAGAAGAGAAAAAAAATTACATATTTTTATAAAATCTATCTATATGATAGCCTTTAGCCTAATCCGATTCCATTATCAGCGCGTTGCACGAGAAGGAAAACCGCAGACTAACCCGGGCTAAGTTCTTCATTATCGCAATGGCATGTAGCTTCGTGTGGGCCGTATTCCCGGGCTATCTCTTCCCTACCATTGCTCAAATTTCATGGCTATGTTGGGTCTTTACAAAGTCCGTGACGGTTCAACAAATCGGGTCGGGAATGGACGGGTTAGGGCTCGGTGCTCTAACCCTCGACTGGGCATCCGTGGCTTCGTTCCTCTCCAGTCCCCTTGTCTGCCCCTTCTTTGCCATTGCCAACGTCTTCATCGGTTACGTTTTCTACGTATGGATTGTGATGCCCATTGGGTACTGGGGGTTCGATCTGTATAATGCATCTCGCTTCCCAATCTTCTCATCCGACCTGTTCAGAGCTGACGGCCAAACGTATAACATCACTGCCATTGTTAATAATAAGTTCGAGCTTGATATTCCTGCGTATGAGAAGCAAGGACCGATCCACCTCAGCATGTTTTTTGCGCTTTCTTACGGGTTTGGGTTCGCCACCATTGCGGCTACACTTACTCACGTGGCGTTGTTCTATGGAAGGTACGTGCATATATAGTCCAAGTATGATTTGTCGTCAGTCCTCCTGATACTAATGAATAATGCAATGAACAGAGAGATTTACCAACGGTACCGTGAGTCGACCAAGGGAAAGGAAGACATACACACCAGACTGATGAGACGATACGAGGATATACCTTCCTGGTGGTTCTACGTATTGCTTGTTGTAACCATTGTCGTATCTCTGTGTTTGTGCATCTTCTTGAACGATCAGGTTCAGATGCCGTGGTGGGGGCTCATCTTTGCTTGTGCTCTTGCATTCGTCTTCACCCTTCCGATCGGCATCATCACAGCCACAACAAATCAGGTATGTAGGGCTAGAACAATAGAAGCTTCAGCTCCATATAGAGAGAGTATATGAGAAATTCTAAAACAAATCAACCCATATTGCAAAATTCTCATATTTTTGTGCATTGAATGTGTCATTATTCATTGTCTGTGCAGACACCTGGGCTGAACATTATCACTGAGTACATCATGGGTATAATCTATCCAGGCCGACCAATCGCAAACGTTTGCTTCAAAACATACGGTTACATAAGCATGACCCAAGCAATTTCCTTCCTCAACGATTTCAAACTGGGACATTACATGAAGATACCTCCTAAATCCATGTTCTTAGTTCAGGTAATACATGTTGGATTCTTTTTGTCGGCCAAAGAAAGTGTTCGTATATATGTAAATTTTTATTTCTTTCTAGTTCTACTATATATATGTATTCTGTTCCTGAAAACAACAGTTTATTGGGACCATAATGGCTGGAACCATCAACATCGGAGTGGCGACGTGGCTGCTGAACTCTGTCACCAACATCTGCAAGGAGGATCTTCTTCCACCGGACAGTCCATGGACATGCCCTGGTGACAGAGTTTTCTTCGACGCGTCGGTGATATGGGGTCTGGTGGGGCCCAAGAGAATCTTTGGATCGCTCGGGATCTACAAAGCCATGAACTGGTTCTTCCTCGGAGGCATGTTGGGACCCGCCGTGGTTTGGCTACTGCACAAGTTATTCCCCAACCAAAGATGGATTCCACTCATCAACCTCCCTGTCTTGCTCGGTGCGACGGCAATGATGCCACCAGCCACACCGCTGAACTACAATGCGTGGGTATTTGTGGGGACGGTATTCAACTTTTTTGTGTTCAGGTATCGTAAGAAATGGTGGCAGAGGTACAATTACGCACTTTCGGCGGCGCTAGATGCTGGTTTGGCGTTCATGGCCGTTTTTCTGTACTTCACCACGGGCATCGAGAACAAGAAAATCGATTGGTGGGGTACGCAAGGAGAGCATTGTCCATTGGCGACATGTCCGACAGCCAAAGGTGTCGCTATAGATGGCTGTCCAATAAACTAAGGCTAGTACTAGTGTTGAACTGATCATTCTATTTTTATCCATTTGCACATATTGTTTGCTTTCTGAAAAGTGTGAACAAGTGTTATTATATTGAGAAATAGTTTTTATGTTAAAAGGTTGGATTACATAGAAAAAAGAGCTAGAATTCCTTTCTTGTGACTTCCTTACTGATCTTGGTGCTAGTATGTTTATAATAACCCCTGACCTATTAAAAGTTCTAGCAATTAGAAGGAAAAAAAGGAGGAAAAACAATTTTAGCGACGGTAATATGGTTGTCGGCATATCTTCTTAGGGATGCAAACAGCCATCGCTAAAAACTAATAGCTGTATGTACCTTGCAATCTTGCAGACATTGCCCCTCCTGTAGGTTTCAAGGTCGCGATCTCCTCTTGCAGTCCCTTAAAATTGCAAAACAAATATCACGTATTCAACCATGTTGAACTTATATAAAATACATTTCCGTGCATTTATCGTTTGAACCATATTTTTCTCATATATACAACAACTTAAGCAAAATGCAATTTAACTTATTAACTAATATTAAAAAAAAAAAGTAACACAATAACCAGTTTGTTAGGAACATTCTAGAAAATAGAACAACTTATAAACCTAGGGGGGGCATGAGGCATCCTTATAAACCTAGGTTGGTTTATAAGGAAAACTTAAGCAAAATGCAATTTAACTTATTAACTAATATTAAAAAAAAAAGTAACACAATAAGCAGTTTGTTAGGAACATTCTAGAAAATAGAACAACTTATAAACCTAGGGGGGGCATGAGGCATCCTTATAAACCTAGGTTGGTTCGGTTGGCGTGTAATTTTCCTTTACATATTTATTACTTATATAATAAATTTAGATGCAATTTTTTAAGAATAATATATAATTTAAAATAAATTTAACGAAAATATGCTTATAGTCAAACTTAAGAAATTTAGATACTAAATTCTTTTAAAATCACATTTTGAAAATGGTATTGGGTAGTTTCATTAGCAATATTATTTAGGATAAAATACCATTTTGTCCACATTTGTGTGCATTTTAAAATTTTCTTAATATTAAGTTTTTTAATTTTTTACTTAGCCTCAAATTTTTCATTCAAACTTTTAAAAATAATAGGATATTTTTAAAAATATTATGATAAAAAATTATATGTTATATTTAAGTTCTCATGCATCTAATCTCAAACAAATGGGTTAAGGTCTGAATTTTAACCCAGACCAACTTGCTCATGGGTGAAGAGGTATAGGGCTAGGGTATGGGTATTGACTCATACCGGCGAGTAAGGAACGGATCTAAGTAAAGACCGAGTCTCTAACTCCTCAATTGAGACTCAATCGAATCGGGACTCCATTATTACGTATAGAAAGTTTTTTAAAAAAAATCAACTGTAACATTCTTAAAACTATTCTATTATTTTTATAATTTTCAAAACATATTTTATTAAATTTATATAAAAAAATTTACCAGAATAAGAAAAATGAACTTCCTTCCTTTATGGAAAAACATTTAAAGTCAAACTCGAAATGTATCGAGCAAAGTTGTATTTTTAAAAATAATTGACTAAAATTTCATATATACTAGACTACGACACGCGCTACGCGCGTGCACGTCGTCGTCGTTGGTCGCGTGTGAGGTGTAATGAAGGTATGATTCGATCGTTCTGACTCCTACGATATTACATAATAATACGAGAATTAAACATTTGATTAAAATATTGTTGATGTAAATCTAAAATTAATTTGCATAAAATAATAAAATAAAATTTAAAAACTTTAATTATTTTTAAGAAATTGCTCGAGCGACCGTGAGCAAGAAACACTTCTAAGAAATAAAATTCTGGTCGCTCTAGCAATTTCTTAAAAATAATTAGAGTTTTTAAATTTTATTTTATTATTTTATGCAAAATAAGTTTAGATTTACATCAATAATATTTAAATCAAATGTTTAATTCTTGTATTATTCTTGCAATATACTAGGAGTCAAAACGATTGAATCATACCTTCATTACACCTCACACGCGACCAACGACGACGACGTGCATGCGCGTAGCGCGTGTCGTGGTCTAATACAATCGTTAGGGAAATACACTTTGGTGGATTAAAAAGTTAACTTAAAATATTTTTTTCAATTGTATATGTTTAAGACAGACATCTACATGTTATGAAGGTACAACCATTTATTTACTATTGTAAATGACATATATATATGTTGATTCAAGTTTTTCTATAAAAATTCAATAAGTGTAAATAGTCTCTTAAATGGATAATATACTTATATAAAATGTTACAAAATAACATTAATAGTCAATGAAAAAACAATTTAAATTAAGAAACACTATTACAGGAAATATATATACATCTACATCCTTAGTCATTTAAGAGTTTATTGATTTAGGTAACAAAACATTTATGTAAAATACATTTCGAGTACGTATACCTGTAATTTCTTCGTAGTCTCATTTCCTAACCAAAACTTTAATTTATTGTTGTCTGCGTAGTGTCACATGATAATATAATATATAACTGACCGTGACTATAAACATGGTCAAAAAAATATATGTCGACGTTGGACAAAAATTGACTTTGCACTTTATTTATAGTTTCACAATATTAACTCGTACCAGAAATAGTTTACGAAACATTTGAAAATGTAAGTGAACATTTTTGTGATTTATTTGATATCTTGAAATAAATATTTTAGTTCATTTAAATAGTCCATCAAGATTTCTGCATAAAAGTGATTACGCATAAAATCCAAACATATTAGTTTTGTGTCATTACAAAGTACATTAGGCTTAAAAATCCGGGAAAAAAAAATATGTTGTGCACTCTAATACAGCCATTCAGTATTGCCCGCCTTAAGCCAACAATTTGTTTTCCTAGACGTCCCTGGATTTGAACATGTGCACTTTGATACCAATCTTTTTCGACATCAATCTTTGATACCAACATTTTCCGATTACTATTTTCCAATGTCTCCAGGATTTGAACCTGGACAAATCTAATAATGACTTCAATCTTAACCTTCGTCTTAGACAATGTCGACCTTAATCTACCCCCGCCCTAAGAGTATTTTTTTCATAGTTAGCATGATTTGAATATGGGCACTCTAATACCATATAAGATTTCAGACGTACGCCTTAACCAACTATCTCATGAATTCGAATTTGTGAGAGAATGCATTTTGTATTCATTTAAAATATCTTAACATGCTCATTACCATTTCTATGAAACAACTATTACAAATCCACCGTGACAATATTAAGAAAATTTCAATGATATTTTTTAAAAAATAAAATGAAAATAGATATTTGATTTAATTTATTATTTATTGTTTTACTTTGATATTTTCAAATTTACGATGTGTTAAGTTTGTATGTACATTCTTTAATGAGTATCAAAAAGTAAAGTAAACTTATTTTTCAGAGTTTGTTATTTATTTCATTATTTAATCCAAACCGTGAAATTGAAAATTTAGATCACTGTCGTCATAAAAATCTCATTTTATCAATATATTTAGATAATTTAAACTGAATTAATATTGATCAACAACCTTAAAGAGTCATTATATTCTAAAAAGACAATAAATAACAAACTATGGAAAATAAGTTTACTTCACTTTTTGATACCCATGAAAGAATGTACATACAAATTTGATTATTTTGTATGTATAAATTATTGACCGTGTTAAACAATATATTATATATATTCAACATATAAATATACATCAATTTTAATCGATATTAATTCAATTTAAATTCTCTAAATTTATTGATAAAAGAATATTTTTATGACGACGGTGATCTAAGTTTTTAATTTCACAGTTTTCTCATTGTTTGGGAAGAAGAGGAGAGAACAATGTTGTAGAGGAGTAAAGAAGTAAGTAGGGAGTATCATCATGAAATGATAAAAAAAAAAAAATTAATGCTTGAATAGGAAGAAAGGGGAAGATTTTGAAAGAGAGAAATATAATCAAATTTAATTGATATTAATTCAGTTTATAAAATGATTTTTTTATAACGACAGTGATCTAGGTTTTCAATTTCACATTTTTCTCAAATTTGTTTGTGAAGGGGTAAGATGAGAGAAGACTCTTGCAACGAGTAAAGAAGTAAGTAGAGAATCTATAAAAGTGATAGGATAATGATAAAATATTGTATTGTTATAGCATAGTCACAAATTTAATTTTTGATTGGGATAAAATTTTATAATAATTTTTTTTTTTCACTTGAGTACTACTTATTTAACATAAGAATGTGTTATTGTAATAGTTCAAGGTCTTAGGTTCAAAATTTTGGAGTTTTTTTTTTTTAAAGAGATTTCCTATCCATAAATTGCATTTATGAAAATGGTGAAGATTAATTAGATTATTAAAAGATATTTGTATAATTTTATAATAAGTTTTCTTTTTCACTTCAGTACTACACATCTAACATAAGAATGTTTGAGTAAAGAAGTAAGTAGAGAATCTATAAAAGTGATAGGATACTGATAAAGTACTATTATAACATAGTCACAAATTTAATTTTTGATTGGGATAAAAGTTTATAATAGTTTTTTTTTTCACTTGAGTACTATTGTAATAGTTCAAGATCTTATGTTCAAAACTTTTGTTGGAGTTTTTTTTTTAAGAGATTTCCTATCCATAAATTGCATTTATTAAAATGGTGGAGGTTAATTAGATTATTAAAAGATATCTGTATAATTTTACAGTAATAACGGTTACAAAAAAAAAGATGTAGATAAATAATACAGATATAGCTATTAAAAAAAACTAGTGCATGAATAAAAAGATAGGGATAATAATAGACGAAAAAATAATTATCTTGTTTAAATTGTAATGTTGCATACGTGTGTAGTTGGTTAATATGTATATCTTTTAGTTATAAGGTCATATGTTCTACTCTCCGCGGATAGTTTTTTTATAACATTTTGAGAAGACATTTAAATAACCAAAATAGTCATGATAAATATAAACTAATTAGATTATTAAAGAATATTTGTATCATTTTGCATACACCGGTTACAAAAAACATTTATGCCTTAATAATATAAAATATATATATATATTACAAAAATAAATTGTAATACAATTTTTTTTTGTAAGAATAGGTTAGTTCTTTTATATAGATCCACCAATTTTACCAACATCATCAAAAATCATTTCTTCTTAATACAACTCTTGTTTGTTGCAATTGCTTGAAAACACTGAATTTGTATAACACCAACCTCTGTCGGAGATTCAATTCTCGCCTCATTTTCGATCATGTTACAAGGAGACTGAACATTCAATTGGTCCAACATTACTGGTCTTGGTACTCCTCCTAATACCTCGACAAGAAGAAGCAAGAATCCAACATATATAAGTTTTTAGCGGCAGTAAATGTATTTAACAACGGAAGCACACACTGCTAAAAGGACATCACTAATACGCTCTTTTACCTAGCACGTCTGTCCCAATATGCGCCTGAATTGTACATGAAAATGCATCGCAAATTCATCAAATAATGACCCAAATGATGTTACCAATCCAGCTGCAACCACAAAATCAGATTGAAAAATCAACAAAATAACCTGTTTGTTAATAACAATATCTTAAAAAAGAAAGAAGCATAAGAATATCGATCAGCATACTCAGTTTCACATTATGTAACATTGCTTTCTCTGAACAGATTTATGAGTTTGATTCGGTGATGACACTCGCTCAATTCCCGGAAAGCCACCAGTTATATTCATCCATCCTGATTATGAACGAACTAGAACTCGGGGTTCCTCCTCCACCATAGGCCTGCAAATTGGTACGAGCATCATCAATTAGTAACTTTCGAGAACAAAAGGAAATAAGGATCTAAGAATATCTGAATGATATAGACCTTGGCAATTTCGGAGGTATCAGTGACTTCGTCTGTACTCCTCAAACACATCTTCAGATTCTTCCTTTGCATGTATATTACTGCTCCAATTGGCCTACCAATGATTAACAAAAATCACAAATTTGAAGTCATTTAAATTTGAACTTCCAAAAGACAATTTTGGTTCTTACCCATGAACCAGAATTGCCAAAGTGATCTACAAGTAAGCAAAAGCTTAAGATAATAATAAATTAATTTTAGGAAATTAGAGAACCTTAAACCTAATGCAGCACTCCTTACGCTCAGGTGCTTGCAGATTTCGTCACTTAAATCAGAACTTCCATCAACCCTAACTCCCTGAAATTTCAAGAATGAAGAAACAGTATTCGCAAGTTTCTCTTGAATACAATACGTAAACACTTGACGAAAAATACATCAGAAAGAAGATGGTGATTACCAAACACGCCCCATAAAGTCCTCTTCCTAAGCGGATTATAAAAGTTTTATTGAGAAATTTAGCTGCAGAGTCCTGCTTAGAGCGTATGGAATCATTTCCTTTCTCAATTAAATCAGCAGAGCTTAGCTCCAATAACTGCAAGAAAACAGAGTTAAATAACTAAATGGAACATCTAATTCTATAAATAAAAAAAGCAATAGTCATATTTTAAGTTACCTGTTCATACATATAAGGATTAGTGATGCAGTTTAACTTTGAGCGAAATTCACACAACCCCAAGTAAAAAGCCTTTGTATCTGACAAACTCCAATGACGAAGATCTACATCCTCAATGTATTTCAAAACCATTTCCACACGATCTCGATCACTTGGAGGCAGAAGACTTTCCACCATATCATCATCCTTTTTACACAATAAATGTTAGTTCTTCATTGTGAGAAACCATAAAATGGAAATCTCTAATGTATTTAACCAACTTCACAAGATTTGTATTTAAAAAAGAAAAGAAAAAAAATAACCTCATTAGATTTAGTATCTACCAACTTTTGGGAGAAGTATTTGTATGCTGCAACAGAACTACTTTTCTCCGTATCAAACAAGACAGTGAGATTCTCTGGACAAATTTCCTCTGGAGGAATTTGTGAAAGCATGGATTTTCGATGATCAAAAGCAATTACTCTAGTGAAAAATAAGCATGTTCTTTAGAAACAAGAGGTAGCAAATTCGAGATGAAAAAATTGATAAATAGAACCCAAAAAAAGTACTTGCAATGAGACCGCCTTGCCAAATTTGCTGCAAAACCATTTGGACCGAGGAAATCAAGCAGATAACAGCACTCAAGCCCCTCCAAGTAGATATCTTCCAATCTATGTAAATACAAAGAATCGGATTAAAGTTATCAACTACAATCTGAGGCAAGTGGCTAAGCCTCGGATTAATACAGTGTTTGGTTTGCCAAGTAGCTCAAAATTATCCATTCCTATCAATGAACCAGCAGACGCTATAAACTAACAAGCAATCACTGGCCAAAAAAAACTATAGAGTGACAGGCAATCCAAACAGAGCATGAATAAGGATTTTGATTTCCCAGAACAAGAGAATCAATTCATAACTAGAACCATTGATTTTCTCGCTGCATGCAACATAAATGGCACAAACTCACATCAAAACATGAATTTTATATTAACCCATTAACTTGATCCTCGAACTAAGTACAAATGATCACGAATTGGAACCAATTAAATCAACTAGAAGCAACAAAATCGCAAGAAATCCAAACAGAAATAAATTGACAACCAGAGATCAATGATTTTTTTTCCGACGGATACCCCAGAAATGAAATTAAACTCCGAGCAAAATGTGATTTTTTTAACGCATCCCGCTCGACTATTCCAGGGGCCAGAGCACCCCGTCCACTCCACTTGGACACCAGGCAAGGCTACCCAGAAACTCAAATTAAACACAAAAGTTCAAAATTTTGATGCGAACTATTTCTTAATCAAGTAATAGACCTGAGAGGTTCGACAGATGAAAATGGCAGGATGAGGAAGGGCAGGTTCAGTTTTGAGTGAAGAATACGAGCGAAGAGAGCAGAGACGGCACCGGAGAACGAAGGGTAGTTGTAGAGGACAAGATTGGGAACTCTGTCATCTTTGGCTCTGGCTATTGCTTCTAGTGCAGCGTTAGATCTGAAGCTTCGTCTTGATGCTGCGGCTTCTATCAGGAACCGGGGATGGGCGGCGGCTGCAGCAAGAAGAGTCTTCTTCCATTTCCAATTCATGGTTGAAGTTCTATGCTCAAGCTTAGCAGCGCCAGCGGCAATCGAGATTACGAATATTATATGAATGAAGTGTAGTTTTTCTTTTTCATCTTCAAACTCACAGTTATAAAAAGTTAATTAATTAATTAATTAAACATTTTTCACTATTCAACATAATGGTTACACATGTTTCAAAATGTGATTAATTAATTTTGTTAAGTGACTAATTGGTTACACATATTTTTATAAATATCATTAATTTATCATTCCGTTACTAAACCGTTAATTTTACTGTTAATTAATTTTTTAAACATATTATTGAGTTATAAAATTACTATTATGCCCCTAGTGGTATTGAAGAACACGTAATCATCTTCAAGAATAAGAATCGAAGAACCCAGAAATCAGATTCTGGAGAAACCAGATTTCGGTTCTTCAAGAACCCAGAAACCAGATTATGGGTTCTTCAAGAACCCAGAAACGCGATTCTGGGTTTTTCAAGAACCCAGAAATTCGATTATGGGTTCTTCCATTCAATTCGGTGATGAAAATTAGCTTGATTGATGAAGAACACAGCTTGATTAATGAAAATGGTAATTAAGTCATTTTACGTATATAAATAGTGACTTAACTGTGATTTCTAATTGTGAACAGTAAAAAAATCAATTAGTCATATTTCAAAACCAATTAATAACATTTTGAAACATGTGTAACCATTCTGCACAATGGTGAAACATGTGTAACCAATTAAGTAATTATCCCTTGTAATAATGAGTCGGTTTTATTTTTATCCTCGGATCATTTTATTTTATTAATTTATTTTGCCAACTGTTTTACCCTCAAACATTGGTTCTATTTATTTCATCCTTTAGTTAATCAAAATTACACAATACTGATCATTATTTATCACACGGAAAATGTATAATTTTAAACTCAAGTATATATATATATATTTAACAATTAACATACATCATTTTCATTCTTAATTTTTCAAGTGAATGAAAAATTCCATTCACAAAAGAACACTAATTTGTTATATAATTAATTTGAACATTCGGTCATAACAAAATCCATTTCTATATGCAATGATCCAAATTATCCAATACTTTTTCAGTTTTTTGTTCTTCAGTCGCCTGACAAGGACTTCCAAGTAATTTTATTAATAATTGCACTCAAGCCCTTAATAGTTCCTAATAATTGCATCGAAGTTGATCTTCTTTCTTGCATTATTTAGGGAGGATCGGCGTCTCCTTCTCGAAGGGGGTTGCCGTCGATCGTGAGGCTCCACTGTGATATCACCAATATGGATTTCCTTAACTAAAAACAGTTGGTTCTTCCAATTCATTCCTCCATCGATTATCAAAGATGTATCAGTGATGAAATTTGCAACTCTATACATTAATCTTTTTGAATACTAATGGAGGACGGTTTATCATAATCTACACTTATTTTCTAATATCTCATTCCATAATGTACTTGGCCACCAAAAAAACCATTGAGATGTGCTTCGTATATAAACAAAACAAAAGGGTAAATAATCTCTATTCACTTGGACATTTGTTCATGTTATTACTTCATCACTCATATAGTTATTTATACTAATATGTTAGGACATGTTATTTGCACTCGTAGTTATTTGCACTATTGTTACTATTTCGTTCATTTTTTTCCATTGAAATTATTAAAATGGTAATTTTGTCCTCCTATTTATCTTCAGCACGGAATCAAACCCCAAATGCAAATTTGAATTCGAATTCAACCAACAATTTCATTTTCATATTCGAATTCTACCAAGAACTGTATTTTTTTAGTTTGAATTCATATCCATTTCTGTTTCTGGTTTTTTAGGTTTGATTCGTGATTTTGCGTTGAAAATGAACATAAAGACCAAATTGTCATTTTGATAGGAAACAATAATGTTAACGAAAAAATGAACGAAACACTAATAACGGTGCAAATAACATTAAGCAAACATACATATGCACTAAAGTACACAAAAGAAACACATGTTTGTACAAATAACCATATAAGGTAAACATGCGTGTGCAGTCAAAAATATATTTGTACAAATAATCACGAGGTAAACATGAGTGCACTCGACGGCTATTTACCCTGATCAAAATGTATGTAGAAGCCCTAAAAGTTGCAAGGTTTTGCTTTTAAAGTATATATTATAACTATTTGTATAAAATTTGTTTTAAAAAAGTATTTTAATACATTTATCTATTTCTTGTTACGTTTTTGAAATAAAAAATTAATATGATTTAGGAAATAATGTGGACCCGGATTTATCAGATAGCTTTAACACGATTCTAGGAATCTATGATGCACAAAGAAACGGTTAAAATAGAGCGTCTTTCGTGATTTTCATACTATTAAGATCTACGATAAACTAGTCTAGGCTGGCTGGACATATCATTTTATGCATTGGCGACTATGCTCTCAACCAAAGAACATTCAGAAATCTGTCAATTTTATCCAAAACAAAAAAAAGCACCAAAAATAGTTTACAGCTGCTGATATTGGGAAAAGTATTGCCTCACAATCATCAATATATGGTTTTTCAGATAAAATATGTGCACCAGAACATCACAAAAGTAGAGCTAGTACCTAGTATGCCACTTTCTGCAAGCTCAACCCCATGGGATTATAAACCTTTGCTGTTTGGTAGCACCAAACTTCTTCGCCTAATCTATCCTTAGTCCTCCATTGGCATCAAAGAACGCAAAAGTTCAACAAATTGCTCAAGTTCTTCATCTTCTTTTACTATCTGCTCAACAAATGACATGAAAGAGAGATAATAAGATATTGATGAAATTACATAGATAGAGTATTATCATGCTCATTGATAAACAGCAGAAAAACGACCTACAAGTAACACCACCAAAGTATTGAACCTTAGAAGCATATAAATCTAATCTAACCTTTAACCCCTTTATGGATATAAAATCAGTAACCCCTTTACCAAACTATCTGCAAAGTCTACGTTCAAAGACTCTTTACATCCAGTTTGTGTCCAGAAGTTAGCAGAGTTTGTGTATGGATAGGCATACAGGCTACATCACAATCAGATACCAAGAAGAAACATGGGGACTAAACAGTTAAAAAAACATATGGAGGGGCAATTTAACTAATGGTGCTTCAACTAATGGGGTCAATGCAGCAATCATCTTCCAGTTCCACCGAAATAATTCAGAAGTCAGATCAAGGAAGTATTAACACCACCAAATTAACTACCTCTATACAATTGAAATTTAGTTTTCAATTCACCCGTACCTTCCTTTATATATTGAATAACTATATCTTGAACAAGAAAGACCAAGGCCAAAAATGACTCATCAACAAACACAAGTTCGGGAAAGGGAAAAGGAAAAGGAAAAGATGGAAAAGGGGGTTGTCAAGTGAAGCAAGCATAAAATAAGGGCCAAAAGGTCTTCAATCCAGTACCCAACTCTTGTCAACTGAATGACTACCTTTTTCGTTAGTAAAGTTACTTCATGCATCTCCTTCCAAAAGAATTGATGAAACAAAAAAACTACATAAGGATACATTTCGAGCCCACAACATTTATCTATCAAGTCCAAAATCCGTAACTAAGCTTAACCATTTCAGAATATAATTTTTTTGGGCCAAACTCAGAATAAGAACTTCAAAATTATAAAAGAAAATAAAAAATGTAAGATGCCACTGTAGTGGAATATATATTGTACAATAATACACCATGTTACCAAGTTATGGTATTCATTTTTACTATAAAAGTCTTATCATTAAGGCTTAAGTCTTTATCACCATGAAGGATCATTTGATATAATTGTTACACTAGACAACTATTTCACTATATTAAACAGACAACAAATAAATTCATATAGATCAATGCGTAGACACATATATTGGATCATTAGTTTATGTAGTTTAGTACAAGCCCTTGACTGCTAATATATGTCAAATGCATTAGCAATAAAACACCAGTCCCTAGATATTTGTGAATGTGCAACAAGGATCATCAGTAGTACACTATTTATGATTTAATCTGCTTTATCAATTGCAAGGGAATCTAGCATAAAATATAAACTATTTTCTCAATACAAGAAGCATATGGTGCAGAAGCCAGAAATTGCCCTTTTCATCTACGTGCCAATGAGTAAGTAGAAAAAAAACATTGCATACTTTGATATTCGTGTCCTTTGGGAGACCCGGCCATGATACTAAATCACAACCTGATGCCCATCAATCTTCCCAACATCATCTACTTTGGTGCTCTTGTCTAATGGTGGTCGGATTTCATCACAATAAATTGATCTTCCTATCCACAAATAAATAAAGGTATACCCTGTAGTAGTCTGAGGATTAGCCAATGGAGAAAAGATACTAAGTATGGCTCCAGAGCTTAGATCACTTCTGTAGAGAGTTACAACTTTTTGCAAGCTAGATTAGCGATATATTACTGATTTAACTTCTTCTCTAAATGGGCACAGATGATGGCTCTTCTTCAGCAGCAATATGTGTTGAATCCCCCATAACTCGAGCACAAGATGTTTCTGAGGTGTTTGTCTCCTCCATGTTACACTTTTCAGTCAAATCTACTTCTCCATTGGCCATGCAGTTTGGCTCCACAATGTTTACACCATACAAATAAGATGATGAGTTACTGTTTCCATATATACCGTCATCTTCCTTGGAGGTAAGTGCGTCTGATGACATTTCTTCTAATCTTAAATTATCAGTCACCTTCGCCAACTTCAGAATCCTGGATAAGCTACCTCTACGTTCAGCAAGCGAAAGAGAAAGTTCTCTAAAGGGTGAAGAGGCTAACAAAGGCTGCGACCGTGAGGAAAAATTGATGTCAATAAAATCAGGGTTCTTAGACACAGTATGAGAAATGGGTCTTGATGGGTTAATACACAAAGTGGATAGGTTAGAAGACAAAGTTGAAGACACTGGAAGAGAACATGAATCTGAGGGAGAATTTTGACAATAGTCGGAGAAACTTTTGGAACTGATGCTGCTTGAATCGGAAAAGATGGAATCTGGAGAAAGATAAGGGGAAGAAGATGAAGAGGATCCAGATACAGTTGATGATGCTGGGGAAGAATTTGTAGGGGAATGCACCACCATATAGTCAGAATATACCCTGGAGAGAATAACCTTTGGTGCGTTGACAAAATCTTTCATATTACTAGGGGCTAATTTGCGCCTCAATGCACTCCAACAGCTTTCTCTAGCGGGAATATGTGTTTCATTTTCAGATGACGTCAGCGGATGCAAAACTCCACCCTTTATAGCTCTCTGAAAGATCTCAAAATCAGCGTCATACTTATCGACCTTCCTCCTCTCACATGAAGAAATTCTCCTTGCTTTTGACTTCTTATCTTCGAGTCTGTTTCCAGGTTTATCCATCAATGGTAGAAGGTCAGGAAAGGAGTCCCAAAAGTACAGCGGCTCATCTCCTTCCCTAATCATTACAACTGATCCCTGTACCCTCTCATATCTAGCAATTTGACAGACAGCACCTCTAGCATCACTTTCCATGATGCTTCCACAATCTCTGCCAATCCAAACATATAAAGAAGATGGCACTTGCACAATAAATGCACCTCTTGAATCTAAAGCAGATGAAGAAGGATCAGTCAACATCTTCGGCACTAGATGCAAGGGATCGTAGGGCGAATGGGGTGCAATTCTGTAGAGCCTAAGCAGCGAACTTGGACTAAGAGGGAAAGCATGAAGCCTTTTTTGACATTGCAACAACTGACAAGCAAAACCCATATTTGGATCAGCTATCCCTCTTGCAGCCTTTACGAATTGAAATGCATCATCAAAACTCTGCCCTTCCCTCCACATAAGATATGCTATCACCAACGATGTAGACCTCGAAACCCCCTGACAGCAATGGACAAGCACTCGTCCCTGCTGCTCCCTAACGTCCTCAAAATAATCAAATACATCATATAAGATACTAGTGATGTCCTCAGTTGGATTGTCCTGCAACCACATGGTCCTATACACAAAGTCCGCCTTGAAATACTCAGGGCATACAAAGCCAACACAGTTTAAGACATGAGTAATCCCATTTTGTTGAAGTATGTCCTTGTCTTTAGCCACTGCATCTCCCCCAAGATAGACATGTTGAGCCACTTTAGAGCACTCCTTGTCAAAAAACGCAATTTTTTCCCTCTTCACTAACCCACCAGTCTTATCTGCGTTGCGCTGAATTGCAGTCATGTCAAGCTTGAGCCTCTCTCCATCTCTATTCCCACCAGGAGTAGCAGGCTGCTGTGGCCACTCACCCACATCATCCGACCCTGCTTTTGGCCAGTCATCAAGACTCCTCCTAGCAATGGACAACGGTTGCAACGGTGGCAAACAAGATCGCGCCTTCCAGTTCTGTTGGGATCGCGGAGTCAGCGGGACTGGAAATCGACTGTTCTGCCCCAGATTCTCAGCAGTGCTTTCATTAAGATCTGAACAGTTAACTTGCTCGATCCCATTTGTTTTTTGCTGCGCAGTCCGAGAAGCAGACCATGAGGCCGATCTCCAGAAGGTTCTGTTGGCAGAAGGATCTTCCTGTCCAACCATGCTCACTTGAGGAGAATTGCTCGGCGCAAGCTATTCCCAAAAAAAAACGACAGATGTAAGAGACTATCACTGAGGCATGCACAGAATTCAACGAGCAAGCAAACAAGGTCTTGGTGGCCCCATATCAGATCGAGGCAATACAAGTAACTGAAAACTGTAAAATTAACGAACAGATTCCGTGCATACCGTAAATCCTGAAATCTTGAGCGTTATCGACTCCTCTGAGAATTCAACTGGAAGATATGTGCATAAAACAGCAGAAGATTGAAATGAACCGAAATCGTTAGGGTTTCAGACTTTCAGTGTCGTTTGGGAACCCTGTGATGTGGCGAGTACTGGGAGTGGAGGTGGAGCTATGAATGAAGAGTAGAGAGAGACAAGGAAAGGAGAGTCGTCGATTCGATTTTCGGAGTCCCAATATTTTATGAGAAAATTATACTCGCAAATGATCTAATCTATACAAAATCAGTTTTCGTTAAAATATTAAAATACTACAAAATGAAACGCGCGCGATATATAATTATATATATATATATATTAAATAAAATATATAACTTTTATTAGATATTAGTTTTACATTTTTTTAAATGATTAAGAATAAATTTAATTTATCATTATATAATAAAAAATTATGCATATTTCTAATAAATGTTAAAACTATTAGTATTTTTTTATAATATTATCTACTCCATGTACTTTTTTTTTTGCCATAAAAAATTGTTCATTCATGAACTTTGGAGCCTTAACTCTCCTAAAAGAGTACAATCCGCAATAAGTAATAAAGAAAGAGTGGGTGAGGGACTGGGGTATTGAGACTCAATCCACAGTACATACCCGTAACCTAGCATGGTAAGCTACCCAATCCGTACATTTATTTGTGATTCTAGGAATAGTCACCCAACTTACAAATTTCATGGAACTAACCATGAATTTCACATTATCGACTAAAGAAGCAATCCTCCACACAAACGTCTTTCCTAGAATGTGATTGATAACCACCTCTGAGTCCGACTAAAAAATGACTTTCCTCCATCGGTTCTCCGTTACCAACTTGACCGCTTGAAGAATTGCCCTAGCTTCCAACTCGATGATTGATCCCCCCGAGACGGTTTCCATGCCACCCGCCCCGGATTGATCCCGATCGGTCCCTGACAATGATGCATATCCCTCATTGACCTGTTGACGGGCACCAAGAGGCATCGCAATTTACCTTCATGAAGTCGTCCTCCGGTCTGCTCCACCCAACAGTGGCAATCCTAGTTGTGCTCGTCGTACCGCCAACGGTCCATGTGCTTCAATACTACAAAATATATTATAGAATAAAAAGATTAAGTATAATTATCTATAAAATTAATTAAAAATACATGAATCAATAATAAAAAAATATTAATACAATGTTAATTAACAATTTTTTATTATATGTTTTTATGACTTTTATTAGTGACATATGCTTATAAAAATATTAGAATCATTAGTAGTTATTCATTTTAGTAATTTTAATCATATAAACGCTATTTTATTTTCTTAATTCACAAAATATATTAATAGATATTTATCATAAATCTGTAAAACAATATCTTAATATTCATATAATACTTTTAACTTAAATTTTATGACATTTAGTAGTGTCATATACATATAGAAAAATGTATAGAAAAAATAACATTTATTTATTTATTTTAACGCTTTGTTAGTTGAAAATATATGTTTGAGTCTATAAATATATAACATATATTTTTATAAGATTGTTAAAATTCACTTTAATATTATTATTATTATTATTATTATTACTAGTTCACATGTTCAATTTTATATTAAAAATGAAATTATAATAAGGTATGAGATGATTCTTAATTAATGTATTTAATTTATAATATAAAAATTATTATGTGCATAATTTATATTCATAAGATATAATATTATGTATTTTAGTATTGTATAAATTTCACTACATAAAATATATTTAAGAGAAAATTATAAATATACATGTGAAATAAAGATAAATAATTAAGGTTTTGTAACTTATTCTGAGAATGAATAAGAAAGCTTGGAAGTTTTTAAAGTCATTTACATGGCATGCTTCTTGGGAATGATAATTGTATGTTTGACATGGACCAATTAGAATTGATTAATTTGATATTAGGAGTAAGAAAATGCATCAAAAAACTTACTTGTCATAATTGCATACAATTTAGTCAAATTAATATAGATATAGATAGGTATAGATATATATATATATATAAATACTAACTATTAGAATATATATATATATATATATGTGTGTGTGTGTGTATGTATATATATGCATATTAGTTATAGTAATTATAAATTATTTTTAAAATTTGTAATATATGTTGATTCTAATAGAATATAATAATGATATTTTATAAAAAATATTATAAGAAAAGTATGAAAAAAATATATTATAATTATTATTATAATTTATTCATACCCTAAATTTTATGTCATAATTATAAATATCTACATAAAATTAACATGTTATTATTATTTTCATAAAATTGATATATTATATACATAATAATCCTTGATTTCATCTTAAATTATCTTGTAATAAAATGATTTAATTTATACATCTTCTTGCTCTTCATAAAATATAAAATTTAGTAAATAAAATAAACTTAATAAAAATCATAAATGCACATAGAAAATAAGAAGATATTAATGAATTTTTGTAACTTATTGGGAGAATGAATTAGAGGGTTTGGAAAATTTTAAACTATGTTACATGACATGCCACATATGAGTGAGTATTATATGTTTGACATGTACCAATTAGAAGTTATGAAATTGACATTAGGAGTGATAAAATGTCTTAAAAAACTTATTTGTCACAATTCTACATAAATTAGCCAAATTAATATATATAGATAGTTTTTTTTATATTCGTTCTTATTAAGTTTTCATGAACTAATTATTAAATTAATCTCATATTTACTGAATTAGAATCTAAAATAGTAGAAAATCATGATTCAAACAAAAATTGAACTATTACACTACTTATTATTCAACACTGTTATTACTATACTACTAATTTTAATGAAATTTTTATATACTTTAAATATAGTTACTGTAGCAATTTTCAGATTATTATATTAATTATCTCATGTTTATTTATTGATTCTCTTTATTATTTAATACTCATTGTTGAATTATAGTTTTAATTCAATTATATATCTAATGTAATTATGTTTAAATTGTTAAAAATAAGTAATATTTTAAATTTAGTATTTATAGACTACAGAAATACACATTTTGAGAATATATTTTTTCAACCACCATCTCTAAAAAATTAGAAAACTATAGTAAGTAGATAATTAAATTAGAACTATAACAACATATGTGGTGTTGAGTTTTCGTTTTCACGTCGATCATAAAATTTGGTAAAATTAACGTTGTTCATTTTGAAAAAAATTCTAACTTTGATAGGATTATATGATTGATGGAAAAATAGAAACTCAACATTGTATATCTCGTTAGAGTTCTAATTTAATTATATGTCTACTATAATTTTTGTAATATTTTTTTAAAATGATTGAAAAATAAGTAAGTTTCTAAATTTATTTTATAAATTATCGAAATACTCATTTTGATAATATATTTTTTTAACTATATCTAAAAAATAAAAATATAGTATGTAAATAATTAAATTATAACTCTAACGAAACATACTATGTTGAGTTTTGATTTTTCTATCGACCATAAAATCGCGTCAAAAATGTTGAAAATAACAATCCTCTCCCTCAAGACGCCACTTGAGGTGTGAGGTGTGATTCAACTTGCACGCTGGTGCAGTGCGTATGCCTACTTTTCAAAATATTTATTTTTCTAAATAGTTTTTAATTATACTTACTTTTAAAAAAATGAGATCATAATATTACTCAAAAACATCATGACACGCGATTGTCAATGCCCTATTGCCCTGATGTAATCTTATTGAAGACGTTACTTAATATTGGATGGATTTCATTCATTCTCCTAACAGTACTAACACATATGATAAAAGAAGCACAAATTTAACTTAGAGTGTGTTTGATTATCTTTATTAATTATTGTTAGTGTTAAATAGTACAAAATTGATTGTTTTATTTACTTACATATTATCAAATATTAATGTGGAATGGTAAAATTGTGCGAAGAATGGTAAATCATGAAGTGCATCACGTTATTATTTGCACTAATATGTTTTTTCATGTGATTTAGTATACATATATATATTGGGTGGATCTTATTAAATACATTGTGGTTATTAGGAATAGGACGAGCGTAATTTAGACAACTTTTCTTCATAAATTTGAAATTATGAATGTAAGTATTCGACTCGTTTTTAAACATATTTCAATCTTCAAGTCAATCAAATGCACCCTTGTCCCTTTTAAATTAGGTAAAATAGCTTGAGCTCAACATGACACATGAAATGAGTTGAAAAGGTCACAATGGTTGATGCTCGGATCCACAATTAATACATATATTTCACGTTCTTAATTCCTTCCCTCATCCGAGAAGTATACATTATGAGAAGTATACATTGCATTCGAAGATGGAGTCGACACCATCTGTGGTGTGTTGGTCCACTTGAGGTAGTGTCTCCACCGTGACGTACCCTTTGGCATGCTCATACTTCCCAGTCCCTCCAACAATGGCCACCTGAGAGGCCACAGAAACGGTTCTGTGCACCCCAAACAGACTAATCGTGTCCACGATTTCCTTGTCATTATCGTGGAACATCAATGTTATGGCCATCGTGTGGCTTGTCCCATCCAATGAGCTCGCCAAATAAAACCCTTGAGCCTTCCCAAGCACTGCAGAACCCAACTCATGGCCTTCGCTGAGCTCATCATCGATCACGGTGATGGTCCCAAACATGAGGTTCTGGATGGTTGCTCCGGCTGGAAGCTGCCCCGCGGAGACGAACGGTTGGTTGTTACCGCTGACTTGGTTATTGTTTCCAGTGTTTTGGATAACGGTGTTGGGTTTTATCCCACCGGGGTTGAGACCCGTCAGGTAGGGTAGGTTGTTGTTGTTGATCAGTTGATTCAAGTTACCGTTTCCATTCACCAGCGGGACTCCACCTGCAATAAATACAATACGAATGAATTCATTAATAACCATTCATATGTATAAATAGCTCCAATACACCCTAATGTTTTAATGTTACTTACATATTTGAAAATATTTTTTCGTGCACCTTTAAGTTATAAAAAGTTGTTAAATGCATTAAATGTCCATCCAGTTTTGTCGTTAAATATGTCAAAATGACAATTTTACTCTCTTGTTATATCATTTTCAACACTAAATTTAACTCAAAAATGCATATTTTAGTTTCAATTCTACCCAAAACTGTATTTTGAAATTGAATTCAAATCAAAATCTGCATTTTGAGTGTTCACATTCAACCCCAAAATGTAGATTTTAGTTGAATTTGAACTCAAATATGTGTTTTGGAAATAAATGAAGATAATATAAGGTGAACAAATGGGCAAAATTGTCATTTTGACATATTTAACGGCAAATATAGATGGATAGTTAAGTGATGGCGCATTTAACGATACGTTCAAACATATAGGTGCAAATAACTATATAAGTAGTGCAAATAAACCTGAGTAAATATACGAGGGAATTGACACTATTTAGATGTGTATATATATGAAAAAACGAACTTAATTACCTGTTAAAGGGAAAATATTGTTGGCTGGCTTCGAGAAGGGAACTGCATTTAGGTCAGTGGATGTAATAACCCCGGTGACCGTCCGTACCGATGGATGTGATCCCCCAACAATGTCATGCATGAAGAATGTCATCTGAGGTTGTTGCCCAACAGTCGTCGGCGCGGCCACATCAGAGCTCGTATCAGTAGGAGTAGCCACCGGTGCCACATCAGCTACCGGTGCAATGACGTCGGGTAGTGGAGCATCTGCAACGTCACCATCATCTACAGTGTCTTCACTGTCCGTGCCGGAGGCTGTTGGCACGGCGGATGATGGTGTCTCGTCGTCATAGGTTGTTGTTCCGAGAGGGACTGCAGTAGCAGATCCTGTCTCGTCGGCAAAGAGGATTCTAGTGCTGCTAACACATCCAAGTCCAACAATGAAGATGGCTAGGAGAAAGAAGCATATTGTCGCAAGTTTGGTCATTATGTCTGATCAAATTGGCTACAAAAGCTAGTTTGAGTTGTGCTGTGGTGTGGTGTGGGGAGAAACGTTAGCTGCAGTGCATATATAGGTAGAAGCAAGAATGAAATACTATGAATAAGAGTGGAGTTGATGGAACGGAGTCGTTGAGTAATAACTACTCTATTCCAGCAACTAGTCATAGTTGTTGTATTTGGTCTAGGACAGATAAGCTTAAGAAAAAACAACTACAGTAGCTTATCTCTAATCTCCTCACAACTTGCTGTACTAAATCGTGTTTAGATAAGTATTAATATGTTTATTGTGTTACACTTAATCACTAAATGAAAATATGAACCATAATTTTATTGTGTTATGTTTATAAATACGAACACGGTACAATTTTTCGTATGTATTCATATCATGTTGTGTTAAGTTTATATCAACGTATGATTTTTTTAAAATATTAAAATGAAATATATTCATAACAGGAAATATGAATTCATACATCAAATTCACAAATCTTTAATGTTGAACTCACCAACTTTAAAAGTTAAAAAATTAGTTGAATTTTTAAAAGTTATTACACAAGACTTTCTTTAAATAATTATAGAAAAAATCAGATCTACCCGCATAATTTTATCGTGTTGTTATACCTGAAAAGAGATATGGCACAAAAAATAAATCATATTTTTGTGTTTGTATTATCATATTATTATTCTCTTATATGCTTTCAATAATATAAATTTTTTGGTATATATTTGTATGGTGTTGTGTAAAAAATGATAATAATGCTTGTACGTGGTAATTGCTTTATTTTGTTAAAGGATGACTCTCATTTATCATTTATGTCTTTTTACTAAAAGCATTCCTTTATGACTTTCTTAAACTTTCAACAATTGTTGGTTTTGCTAATTATTATGTTAACATCTTTCTCACCTCAATTTGTATTTCCCACTAAATGCAATTGTTACCCACATCTTTCTCACCTCAATTTGCATTTCCCTTGTTATTTTATTTTTGTATTTTTTTCTCTCTGATCTGATCTGATCTGATCTGATATTTATATTTTGTTAGAAATATCAATTTTATCAAAATTAAGTATGTACAATAATTTTAAATTCCCAAAAGTAACCTACAATGTAAATACTATTCAATAAAACTGATATATATATATTCACCAAAGATTTCTTAGTGTGCAACGAGTATTTTAAATAAAAAAATGTCACAATTGTTTGAAATGCATTCAGACAAGTCACCCAAAAAAATGGGGGCTACCTTGTCTGGATGCGTCCTTGATATGTTTAGTCTTTGATTTATTCCATCCAATTCACACTTAAAATTTTGACCTTAGTGTATTTTGTTTTTCTCATTTTAAATATTTATATTGTATTTTATATTTTCATTAAATTTATTATTACTATTTTGTAGAATTATGTGGAATATAAAAATATTTACAAACCTTTTATAAAGCATTAGAGCAAACATACAAAATTTCCATTTACAAAATGAATACATCGTTTTTCATATTATTATGTATTTATTGAAGTATTTAAGACTATATTTGCTCTAATAATTTTGGAAAAAATCGTGTTTTACCTCATACGATTGACCAATGCAAGATTTGGCTTGTTTAAAAATTATCCAAAGTTCCCCCCCCCCCCCCCCCCCCCCGATATTCTCGGACTTATATTTTCGTTTTAAGTCATGCTACAACTCCCTAGCGAATCATACATTAGTTTTACTATATACATCATACAACGAATCATACACACAATTTATTACACAATGCATGTACAAATAGTCCAAGTGATTGCACGTTTCTAGAGCCAAGAAGAATCCCTAATCAACATATTCGCCTTGAATTGGTGGTTCTTCCTTCATGGAATCATATCAAACTCAGTGGTTAGATAAATTTCATCTTTTCTTGTCACCTCTTGAAGTTGGACTTGTCAAAATTGTCGGATTTTTCTGCATGCACAAGTCCAACAGGACGAGTCATGGTCCCCCGATTGACGCAATGACGAGTGCGTTAAACGACGTAATATGGACTTCAGTTTGAGCAAATGCTCCAACACTGATATCAATATCACGGATGTTTGAATCATATGATTCTGCAGAGAAATAAGATCAGAACTGCTCGCAAAGTGGAGAAGAAAGGGCGGAGCTGCTTGATTTTTGTAACTAGGTTATGATAAAACTTGATCAGATATTCATATAGAAAATAGAAAATTGTTGTATGTATTATGAATTCAGTTGATGCTACTTGCTGTTTGTTTAGCTAGATTTTCATCAAACATAATCAGATATTCAAAAAGAAAATGAAATGGTTGCAAATGTGGTGACTTATGTTTGTGGAGAAGTTGTTAAATAACGTTTTATCTTCTCTTAAATGTTATTAAACGGTTACTTTAGTTTGAACATTTTGTTACCTAACCGTTACTACATCATAATCCATAAACAGAAAAGGGGGAGTAGAATCATCTTTAAATTAGAGCACGTGACTTGCACGTGACAGTCAGACGGAAACATGTGACGAAAACTTAATGGAATAACCGTTCAGTCACATGCTCAAACTTAAGTAACGATTCAGTCATGCAAAAAAAGATGAGTAACCTTTTAATCACACATGTCAAACATAAGTAACTGTTGAGGTAATTAACTCTATAATTAAATATATTCCAACAGTCTAAAAATTAAATAGTCCAACCGTTAGAAAAAAATTGGGTCAGAAACGTGTCGAAATAAAATTTGAGGGTTTTAGCAAAAACTAGCTTGCATACTAAAGAGTATCAATTAGGTCAGAAACGGGTCGAAATAAAATTTGAGGGTTTTAGCAAAAACTAGCTTGCCTATTAAAGAGTATCAATTATGTTGCAAGTTATTACATTTGTATAAAGTAAAATAACTTTTATAACTTGTACATATAAGTCAAAAGTGGTTTTCTTGGCTAGACTTCATATACAGTTTAGCACTAAAGAATATAGCTCCCGTATACTTAGTGTTAGGGAGGACGAACATTTATATAAGTTAATTTGTCATTTTAAAAAATCGTGAAGATACAATAACTATACTCCTAAATTAAAAAAGGATTGAAATAGCATATTTTGTTTGGCAAAAAAATTAGCATATTTTGTTTGGCAAAAAAATTAGCATATTTTGTTTGGCAAAAAAATTAGCATATCTTGTATTCATTGATGTTTATAATAAAATAATAATAAGAAATAATTTCGAAAATAAAAATTTTAATCTTTACAAACCGACCACGGTATATATACGTAAAAATTATATTGAATATAGAACAAGTAATACTTCCCTGCTAAATTGCTAATGGAAAATTGGAAATCCACCCCAACGAAAAAAAACACAATAATTTTCATTTCATTTTGAAATTGAAATTATAGCGCTCCCTCTCCCTCTCTCTCTTATTCTCTCTCTACAGTTTTTCTCTCTACTCTACCGTCTGCAATTTCTCTTCCATAATTTGCATTTGTCATAGTTTCGCAAAGAGATTTGAAGTAGAATCCTCGGAGTAAGGTAATAATCTTCAATTCACTTTCACAACTGTTAGGTTTCCGATTTTGATTACATCTTAATCTTCCGCGTCCATTCTCTTACTTGTTTGATCTGTTCTCCTTCAAGCTCATTCATGCAAATAAGCTACAGTTCTCAGTATTTGAAGAACACAGACTAGATCTAGGCTGCTGCAGTGAATTTTCATTCATCGTAGTCTACTTCCAAAACATGCATTACGATGTTTATTCTCAGAACTATGTTCTCTTGTCAGTAATCTTTAATTCCGCGGATGCTGACTGATTAGGTGCATGGTTCCACAAAAGTATCGAATCTAGACGAGCCAAAGGAATGATTTGCCGCCACTCTTCTTTCTAAAATGATAACAGAAGGCTAAATCTCCTTTGTCCGTCGCTGCAGGTGGGCAGCATGGGTCTTGAAGATTACCATGTTATTGATTTAGTTGGGGAAGGTTCTTTTGGGAAGGTTTACAGAGGAAGGAAGAAATTCACAAGCCAGGTTGAAGATACTTGACAATCTGTGATGTTTATTCAATTAAATATATGTTTGTATTGAAATCTAAACTTTTTGCTGTCTTTTACGGTTGCAGACCGTTGCCTTGAAGTTTATACCAAAGCACGGGAAGAGTGAAAAGGACATGCATAATTTAAGACAAGAAATTGAGGTAATATTATTCTCAATAGCCTCCGTAGAATGTCTTTATTTTTTTTTTGGAATGTCACTGTGATATTGCTAGAATAAGTTCCTATTTTTTTTTTCCCAATGATTTTGTATTTACGATGATTCATGTCTCATCGCAGTATGCATCTGCTTACTTCTCTATTTCAAACAGTATATGGACTTGCTATTACATTTTTACAAATGGATGCCGATCAGTTTCGCGCTCCTGATTTCGAATTCTTTCTATTTGTTCCAGATTCTACGGAAGCTGAAGCATGGAAATATAATTGAAATGCTTGATGCCTTTGAGAGTCCGACTGAGTTTTGTGTTGTGACAGAACTTGCACAAGTGAAGACTCCTTTCTTACCCATTAGTCTGTTCTACTGTTCCTAATTTTCCATCTTACTAGAGATGCATGCCTTATATGTAGGGAGAACTCTTTGAGGTTCTTGAGGATGACGAATGCCTTCCTGAAGAACAAGTTCAAGCAATTGCAAAACAATTGGTACTTCAGAATTAAGAAGCAAATTACCTAGTATCTTGTACATGTATATTGCAATACTATGGTTGTTTTGTAATCTTTATCTGCTGTGAACATTGTTTAGGTGAAAGCTCTGCATTACTTGCACTCCAATCGTATCATTCATCGTGATATGAAGCCTCAAAATATTTTGATCTGTTCTGGCTCTGTTGTGAAGGTTGGTACTATTATGTTATTGCTGACGCCCCAGTACACTATTTCTTCCTATTGTCAATTTTCAGTCTCTATGGTTCTATTTTCTTTTTCCGATTTTTCAGTTATAATGATCATTTGTCTACCTTTATTGTCTAAAAGAACATGAATAAAAAAAGAATTGATATGCTTCAGATGAATATTTTCATAGTGCTAAATGCTTTTAAAATTTGTATATTTTCTTTTCAAAGTTCAAACATTTAAAAAGTTTTCTTTGCCTTCTACTCAAGGGAAAAGAATGCTATACTGCTTGATGCCTTTCAAGGTTTTTTATGTAGCAACTATAATTTGTGGCTTTCAAGTTTCATATGAAATCTGATACAATTTCTAACACCAGATGACCATAATTATTTTGTATTTTATGGATAGAAGATTCTATGTATAAAGATACGACAGCAGTTAATTAAGTCAACAGAATCTGCCTCACTTAATAGTCTTTATTCAGTTTGCGTGTTTCAGTTATTCTTTGTCTGCAATTGTTTTTTTTGGATGCTACATCTCCGGAATTCCTGTGAAAGTATTTGCTGCTAATTTTTACTATTTTTTAGTTCAAGTTACTTTTTTTGTTTATCTTGACTGCATCTACCCTTTGCTTGACATAGCTATGCGATTTTGGTTTTGCCCGTGCAATGTCCATGAATACAGTTGTCCTACGATCAATAAAAGGTTTCCTAAACTCTCGGAAATAATATTTTTTAAAATAAATTTGGCACTCCATATCAATGTGAAAAAGCTCATGGATTACATACTTATCTTCAGGTACTCCACTCTACATGGCTCCGGAGCTAGTACGTGAACAACCATACAATCATACTGCGGACTTGTGGTCCTTGGGAGTGATACTGTATGTTGGATCCAATATATGCTATTAATTCGATATTGTCCGAGTAAAGAACAATTTTGTTCTCATGTTGCTAGTGTTCATAATTTGCGTAACACCGATTGATTTTTTCTTGAAAGAATCATAAAATGTAAGAGCTAAAAGATCATATCTTGCATCATCAGTGACATTGTTGTTTTGCTGTAAACTACTTGATACATCCCTTAAATTACTGTTAACAGGTATGAGTTATTTGTTGGCCAGCCTCCATTCTATACCAATTCAGTGTTTGCTCTTGTTAGGCATATTGTGAAGGTACATCAGCTTCTGACTCTGTCATAACTAGATACTGTACATCCAAGGAAATAACAATATGTTCTTTACTGTAGGATCCTGTAAAATATCCTGACAACATGGGTGGAAGTTTCAAAAGTTTTCTCAGAGGATTGCTCTGTAAGGTTGCATAATATCTATCCTAAACAGCTACTTTATAAATTATATCTTACTATTTAAGATTCTAACTCTATAAAATTGATTTCCCTGTGCAGGAACCACAGAAACGACTAACATGGCCTGCTCTTCTTGAACATCCATTTGTAAAAGAAACCGATACTGAGGTGGAAAAGATGGTATTATCTTATTCTGTTCTACTACTTAATATTTAATAGACTAATTCCAAGTTTCCAGGTCTTAAAGTTTAACTGTTATGGGTATGATAAATAAAGTATGTTTATGTGATGGTGATGAACATGTCCGCCTTGAAATTGCCTTTTGAAAGGCATATCAAACATCTTGGGGATTCTGTAATTAATGTGACTACTTTAACCTACTATACTCTGATTTCTCAAATTCTCCCAGCTATGAAACTTAAGATGCTAAATTTCAAACTTCTGTACAAATTCTTTAGGGTTGAATCTGTTTCACCTTGTATATCTGTGGTATATTATGTATAATAGCTACTGCGATATTCAGCAAATCGAGTTCGTCATACCTATAAGAACGATGGTGATAAGTTATAGTTCTTACATAATATACTGTATTTTTATATTATTAGTTGAAGAAATTAGTGTATAACTAGGAAGAGAAAAACCAGCAGAAGGTGATTACTGATAAGAGATAGCGAAGAAACAATATGATGCTTTAGAGGGAGTGGTAAACTTGATTGTCTTTTTATATCTCTGTTTGGTACTGACCATGTCAGGTTTTTAGTTCCTTATCTTTTGAGTATCAAACTATTGGTTCTGACCATCTGTAGGAAATCCAAGCTGTAGCACGGATTGGGAATGGAAATGGTTTATCAACTATATCCACCACTGATTGTAAGTCATCCTCCATTTACGTCGAAGTCTATGTCTTAGTGATCTTAGTACTTTTTGGAGATCTTCCTTATAGCTATCAGCTTTCAGGGCTTATTAACACAGACATCAACGATTTCTTTGAACTTATCTTGCCTATCCATTTGATTGTCTATGTTATCTGATCCTTCTGTTTTAAATTCAATTTGACTTTATTGAGAAAAAGAAAAGTGCAGTTTCATCTATTACCAAATGGGCAAAGACCACTCCTTTGTTCGTACCTATTGTAATAAACCGATTTATTAACTTGTTTCTCATACTAAGATGAATATAAAGTGGCCATAGCATAAGCATTTGTCACTGTAACAGTTAAATAGCTTGAACATGACTTTGGAGTCTTCTTTAAGCGGTGCATGCTTATGCACTGTTTCATTTTTTGTTAACTTGTTTCACTTTCTCCTGTTAAGTCCTGCCTCATTTCGTATGTTGTAGAGAATTCCTGTCCAAAATAAGCAAGCGAGTTTTGCAATCTTTTTTCATGTGGAATATTTCTCTTTTGTCTGAAATCTGAATCGTCTCACTAATGCAGGTTGCAGTCAGTTAGACAAACTGGTTATCAACTCGCAAACTGCAAAAGGTGCAAAGCTGATCGCTCAAGATAATGAAGCACTTGCAATGGTGTTGCAACCTTTAAGGAGATGGTCTAAAGGATGCCAAGTCTCTCACAGGTTCCATTTATAACTTCTTAAAAAATGGCCTGCTGGTTAGAGCATTCTGATTTCTTATCCTGAACACGTTTTATTTTTCTAATGTGCTTCCTAGTTCCTTGTAAACCAAAATAATGTTAAATTGTTAATACGATTCACGACATAAAAAGGAAGTTTAGTAGATAATTCAGTAGTTTTTCCTCAATTACATTTTTGCTGCACTACCTGTGTAGTTCTTAGGCAATAAAAAAGAGCATAATTTTCAGACAGTTAAGTATCTCGTCTTACCTTGTGTAGGGACGAAGACATCCTTGGATTGACAAGACAGTCACTGAATATCCTCTCTAACATAGTTGCAGTTGGAGTAATCCATTCTAATGGGATCTATGATGAAATAGTTGCTGATGTTCTTGGTTTCATAGGAAGTTTAATTACCCTAAAGACAGTTGAAGTTAATGACTTAATACTGAAGGTAAAAACTCTGCATTTGTTGGATGGACGCTTCATGCTATTTGATACCATTTCTCTCTGGTTTTATGCATTACTGTAGTTTTCTATGTCCAATTGAGTTGTTACTGGATATTGGTTTGCTTGACAAATTCAGGTCCTTTTCAAGGGTGTCTCACACAGTTCCTTTGTAATTGCAGGGTCTGCTTCTTATCAAACTGCTGGTTGATAATGCTGGAAATGCTGTTACCAGTTCATATTTCAGGCACTGGGTTGCTGTTGTTGAGATGTTCTCAAAGGTTATATTCTGTGTTCTATTTTTTTGTATGGCTATTATGCACAAAACTTTCAGGAATGGAGTACCCTGAAGTTGAGCTGGTCCAAGTGGTGCCAGGTTTTATCTCGAATGTGTCCAAGCCTGACCAGGCCTGGCAGTTGAACATTCATTTTTTTTCAAGACCATTATTGAGAGAATATATTTTTATGCAACATAATCATGACAGATCGATTATCACTTTGTATTTGGTTTTCATTAATCTTTTGGTGTTGCTCATGGTCAGTTGGGTAGATGACTTTTTTCATTGTGCCTTTTAGCTTATCTTAGCTTGTTGAATACACAGGTCATTAATTGCAATGAAGACACATCAGGGAGAATCTTGCTAGAATCTTGTGTCTGCATTAGAGTCATGCTGTCTAAGGTGTCTGATGCTGTCAATGCTTCATGTAATAAAAATAATGAGGAAGCCGTGAAACGCATGATTGAGCATGCCAAAACTTCCGGTTTGGTGGAAAATTTGTGCATCTGCTTAGCAACAGCTGGTTCTAGTCTAAGTTCAGGTTCATCAAGTTTACTGCCAGTGACTTTTGAAGTATGTAGAGCACTCTGGTCACTGATTAATGCTCTGGAAATCCTTTATGTGAAGGGTAATGCTTATTTATTTCCTTTAGATGCTGTACGAAGTATTGCTCTGCACCGACTAGGTATCAGAGATAATGAACAAGCATCTCCAATCGGGAAGGAGTCAACAAAAGTTGTTGATGTAGTCACAAGAGCATTACTCAAATCAAAGTTTGTACAAGTTTCCATTAGCTATTGCATTAGTCAACATGCTGAAGCTGCTGCTTGTGCCGCTATCCAGGTTTTCTTCAGATCCTGCTCTGCCTTTAATTACTTCTAGAGTTAATTTTATATAGAATCATCCCTTATATTGAAACCGAAATATCAGCTGAGAAACTATACTTGCTAAAGTTTTTCCTTCAGTTTAAGAATTCTGTTTCAAGAAAATTATCTTAATAGAAGTGTAATATGTTAGAAAAATAGTCTCCCAAAAATAAAAATAAAAAAGTGGGGAGATTAATGTGTGTATATATATAAAATTCTAGAAAGATTGAAAAGAATGATAGTTTGTTTCTCGTAGCGTCATTATTAACTGTTGTCTGTGTTTCTTCCTTGCTAATAGATTTCTAAAAAGTAATAGAATCTTCTCTACATGTATGTTTCAGCTTTTGCTAAGGTGTTGCCTTCAAAATAGAATTATGCCCAGTCTTCTTTGCGGTCTGCCCAGCTCCTTGCCGGTTACAACTCTTGTCAGTGGTGGTGGGGATGGTACCATAATTTCAGAAATTTTCTCCCTCTTGGATTCACAATCTGGAAATGCCCCCAATTCAGTTACCTTCACAATGCATTCATGCCTTATCATAGCGACTGTAGCACAATGCTTGAAGTTCTCTGGAAGAAACTCTGCTTTGTTTATGCTCACAACATCTCCAAAGAAGCAGCTTTCACGGCTTTCTATCCTTGCACACCATTTTTCTGCCACGTCATCTGCCATGCTGGCATTTACATCGATCTTGTTCCTTGAAAGTGGCACTCCACTCAAGTCATCTATCTCTGAAATTGCAGCACCCCTAATTCCTCGTGCCTCTACACTTTGTGATTACCTAAGGAGCAGTGATAAAACAAATGGCCCGCTCTCATACTGGCACGGCTTAAAGGATGGGTGTGTTGGCCTGGTGGAATCAACATTGAAATGTTCTGGAAGGGCAAATGTGCAACAACTTTGTGCAAGTGAGGCGCACTTTCTATTCCTTGATTTGTTATCCTTCAGCATTGACAAAGCAGAAGACAGAACTTCTGGATTATTATCCCCTGTTGGAGTTTTATGGGCTGTCTCTTCGTTATCTTATTGTTTCTCTGGAGGAGTTACAATGTTTAGGCAGATCTCAGTCAAGACTGATCACATAAAGCTCATTGGTGGGTTAGTCTCCGAGGTGCATCTAAAGCTTGTGAAGCATTGGAATGGGCCCGGAGGGGGAAAGGATGGTGTGAGAGATATAATCAATGCAGTTATTGATCTCTTAGCTTTTCCATTTGTTGCAATTCAGAATGCTGCAGGAATGCCAGCGGCTACAGCTTCTGTAAGCAGTGGTTTTCTTCTCAACATTGGTATTCCGGGTGGCAGGGTCTGCATAGAAGATAGAGATATATTAAGAGCAATAGAAGAGGACATGGGGAAATACATTGAAATTCTTATTGAGGTCTCTCTCTCTCTCTCTCTCTCTCATCATCACATAGTTATTAATTTTGAACAGGTTATGCTATTGGTCACACTTTTTTCTTCCAAGTAACTGTGATCGTGTCAAAAATTATCTTATTCTGTCGTATTTTTCAAAAACAAGACTATATTCAATCACCATCAGGATTTTTTTTCATTGTAAAAGGGAAGTAAAAATCAGAAGTTCCAAGCAGTTAAACACTCAGAGCATAATAAGCCAAGTAAAAGTTCTAGTCGTAACTTGTTCAAAGTTAAATTGGTTTAGGCAGTACTACCAATAATTTATTTTTTAAAGGATGAAAGAAAGGATCTTAGGGATCTCTCATATTTTGTGTGAGAGATAGCAAGTAAAATTGAATCTCTTGTATTCCTAAATTTATTTTCAGTATGTTAGTTATGTCAACAATTGTCTCAAGGAAAAAGAAGCATCATTTCGTGTATGTGTCAGTCATGTCCAGGACTGTTAGATGACCTTAGCATAGGTGTAAGCTTGTGGATGACCATGAGAGTACTTCCAACTCTCTCAGTTTCACTTTCATTCAATTCAGTTTATTCTTGTACAGGTGGGATTCCCAGGGATTATTTTGCGGTGCTTGGAGCAGTTGGAATTAAAAGATTGTGGAAAACCAGTTGCGCTTCTTGCTAAACTGGTCGGTTATCGACCTCTAGCAGTGCAAGTGGGAAAGGGCTTGCTTGATCCAAAAAAGATGGAAAGACTGCTTAGTTGCTCAAGCCCAAAAGAGATCATAATAGATATTCTGATGATTATCTCTGACCTTGCTCGTATGGACAAGGTGAGGTTCACACTAACAATGAATATAAATGCTAATTTCACTGAAAACCTGTATTTGACTAGTTCAATGGGCTATAGCATACATTGGTTTGTTCACTAGCTTAGCTTAGTATATCTTTTCGATGGGATCTCACTAATAGGTGATCTCAGTCTTGTTCTATTCTAAGTATGAGAGAGAGGTTGCAGGGTTTCTATGAATACATCAACAGGGCTGCTATATTGGAAAAACTGAAGGAGTTTCTCACTCATGAAGATTCGGATATCCGTTCGAAGGCTTGCAGTGCACTTGGTAACATGTGTCGACACAGTTCTTATTTCTATGATTCACTGGTAAGTGTGAATGCCAACCAATAGAGAATGTAATAAACAAAAATAATGCTTTTTTGTTCGCCTAATATCATCCAAACTGACTAGTCTAATCCCTGAATTTTTATGATCTTTCTTTTTTAGGCAAGGTGCTCCATTATTGGCTTGCTAACTGATTGTTGTGCGGATCCTGACAAACGCACTAGGAAATATGCTTGTTTTACGGTAAATTAACTCATCCCATTAACTATATTAGTACTGTTCCCTAAACTATTAAGGGAGGTTTTGCTTGCACCTTAAACAACTGTCTGAATTGCATGATAAGTAATGGTGGAATGAAGAACTCTACCTTAAGGTGCGAACTTAATTTTTTGAAAAGATTGTTTGCTTTGACATGGGTGGGATTTGCATCTACACAAATAGCTTATGGTGCACTAATGTATTTCGCTCTATCTTCGGTTATCACGTGCTTGACTAGTAAGTTTCATGGGCTTGTCAACTGTTTATAAATTGTGCATTAGGGGTAGTAGACTCTACTTTTATTTTCAATTTTGTCCTTACAGAATGTTTTAAGTTAACAAAAAGTGATAAATCATGGGACTTGAACTCATGATATCTACATTCACTAACTAGGCTAATTCAAATTCCATGTATATAATATGTATGACTACTATAATTTTATCACCAAACCAATTATGTAAATATACTGCTCTCTTGTACATATTAAATTCACAGTGAATTGTTTCTCTTGTAGATCGGCAATGCTGCGTACCATAATGATGTGTTGTATGAAGAGCTTAGGAGGTCTATTCCTCTATTAGCTGGGTTGTTACTTTCAACGGACGAGGACAAGACAAAAGCAAATGCTGCAGGTGCTCTAAGCAATCTCGTCCGCAATTCCAACAAACTCTGTGAAGACATCGTATCTAAAGGAGCTATGCAGGTAAAATAAAACCTATGTACTGTGTTCCTCGCCGTTTCTGTTCATCTGCATTTTGCAGATTAAACTGAATGAACCACCCTATGCCATTTTGCCATTCTTTTATTTTTTGCAATTTGTCCTTTTTATAAGTGTGTTCTTTTTTGCTAATCAAGGAAAGTATGTGTACTTTGTCTACTGGGATAGTAACCAATTTTCATACTAACATATCTATTTTTGACAAACAACAAATTGAGATTAAGTAAATAAATATTCAAACACCATAATTTTGTTACTTTTTTATATTAAAATTGACTCAATTTGTTTAGAAAGAAAAAACTATTCTTGTTTTTAAAATTAAAAAAAAAAAAGTACAAAAGAAGAATGGAATTAACACTTGTTCAAAAATGAATTGTTGAGTTGATTAATTGAAATTTATTTTTCTTCTTTCTACTAATTTATGTCAAATTTGACAGGAAAAGTGACGGAAGAATATTGTGTTTGCAAAATAATCTTTAGTTTTGCTATTTGTAAAAAGTAATAGTCCAGTATGTTTTTTTTTTCCAATTCCTTCCAAAGTTGTGGTATGGTATTGTAACCCGATTATTCATATTGCAGGCGCTTCTCAAGTTGGTAGCCGACTGTTCAGGGCTAGCCCTTGACCCTACCCGAAGTGGAGCCATGAATGAATCTCCTCTCAAGATAGCTCTCTTCTCGATTGCCAAAATGTGCATGCACTCCCCGTGCCGACGGTTCCTGCGGTCTTCTGAGCTCTTCTCCGCGATACGAAGGCTCACTCAGTCGACTGATCCTACCATCAGTAATTACGCCAACCACATCCTTAATCAGGTCTCTGGCTCATGATATCCCAATTTTTCTTTCTACCGTGTACTATTGCTATCGATACGGAATTTATGAAATTCTTTCATCTAGAATGCGCTGTCCCATCCATCGTAAACCCTAATCACAAAAGGCTTGTTTGTGTCCAACAAATTTCACAGAATAGTTTTACAGCTAAAAGTAATTAAGTGGTGTTAAGTCATGGTTAATAGAGTGGTTAAGATTAGGATTAGGTTACACATCATTTAGTGAGACAGTTTTGTGGTTTTGGATATGCCTGCGGTGCGCGGAGGATTGGGGACCGAATTTGGTGGTTGGGAAAACGCGTATTGAAGAATGATGAGACCTTAAAACGACAGTGCTACTATTATTTAGTTTCGAACCCATTAATGAATCTGATTGATTGTTCCAAACAATTAATTAAAAAAGTTAAATTAAAAACCATTAAATTTGTCTCCCAAATCATTATTCTTGGACGAGGAAGTTGTATGGGTGTTGCCGATATATTTTTAAAATAATATTTGGTTCCTTTTTGGGAGGGGAGAGCAACCTGCACTGTCGCAGCCATTCTTTAGTTTCTATCATTCTAATTAGGGTTAGACACGATACAATTAAACGATATGTAATTTATATAATAATAATTTGTATTAAGCATATCGTGTATTTACACAATTCTTATCCGTTTAGATACAATTAATAACTGTATCTAAAGTCTAAACACATTTATCTTCCAAACACACAATTAAGTATATTTATATTTATTTTGTACTTATATTTTTAATTATTTATGAATTTTAAAAGTTGATTGTGAAATTAAATTATAAAATTTGTGAATTTCATGTTGTATTATTTTTTTGTCTAATTTTCTGTCATGTGACACGATTTGTGTCGTATATATAAATTTTTTCTTGCTCAAAAAGTTAATCATGTGTTTCACTTGTAATTTATTTAAGATCCTATTTATTTAAACACGACACATGTTTGTGATTTATTTATTTACACCTAACATTCGTTTATACGTGATAATATAGGATTAAACACAAACGAATTGTCACCCTAATTTTACCTACTATTTGAGGCAAAACAGTCCATCTCGATGGCATTTTAGTTGACTTAATCATTGTTTTTTCTATTTCAAAACAAGGCTACCAACCAAGACTTATTCTACTAATTATTATTATATTAGGCGCAAGTTGTTACTTTATATATGTATATGTATATATATATATATAAATGAGATCACTTTTGTAGATTTGGATGGAAAAACTCTTCTAAATGGTGTTTTAGGAAATTCATCCTTGTTTTTTTTACCTTTATTGTTATTCGTTAAATCATTCTAACCAATTTTGAGTGCCTATTTTTTGTTAAATAGATGAAATAGTGCAAAAATGAATTTTATAATAACTAAAAAATGCAGAGTAATTAAATTATTTATCACTATCATATAGAAAGTTTTTATTATGAAATAGCATCGTTTGAAAAGGTTTCTGTTTCCTCAATAAATATCTTAATAGAAAATAGGATTTATTCGTCTTTATATAAGTAATTACATAGATCATCAAAATTTTATTTTACATATCCAATTTCGATCTACTCAAAATAACCAAATGTCCTAATATAAATAGTCCTTATCTATTCTACCATAATTTAAAAGTTTGATTGAAATTCTTTAAACAACTCAAGTAATCGATCACCTTGTTTAGCTACAAATGAGCACCTAGAAAAGATTGTTTTTTCTTGAAGAAGGCGGTTCAATAATAATAAGGGTTAAATACTAAATAGCTATCCAAATTTTGGTTGTTTTACAAATATCTACATCACCTTTGAATTTTAAAAAACGGCTACCTCAACTTTGGACAAATGTGTAAATAGCTATTTTAGTTATCGTTTTCGTTAAATATGGACGGAAAATAACGTGACAATACATAATTGGTCTTTGATTTTAAATTATTATTTTCTCTATTGATTTTCTAATTTTTTTTATATTGTTTCAGATTTTTTTGGTATTTTTAAAAAATTATTTATTTTTTTAAATTTTAGACCAATAATGTACTGACAGAAAAGTTAACCGGAATAACAATTTGTCTTAACTGTCAAAGATTAGATAACCATTTTTTAAAATTTAAAATTAAGTTAACTATTTGTAAAACGGGTTAAAGTTCGAGTAATAATTTATTATTTAACCCTAATAATAATTCAGTCTAATCCCGAGTCCAATAGAAGATGAAATGTACTGACAGAAAACTTAACTTAACCGGAATAACAATTTGTCTTAACGGTCAAAGATTATATAACCATTTTTTAAAATTTAATATTAAGTTAACTATTTGTAAAACGGATTAAAGTTTGAGTAATTATTTATTATTTAACCCTAATAATAATTCAGTCTAATCCCGAGTCCAATAGAAGATGAAAAAGTTCCTGCGTAGGACCTACCTGGCCCCACAACTCACGAGAGACAAATCCGCCACCGTCCTCCCTAGCTGTTCTCCACTTCAATCATCGTTGCCTTGTTCAAAAGTCAGTTGAATGAGGGACAGGAAACGCGTCTCTCAACCCTCTCATCCACCCGATTCGCCATGTCTTCTTCCTATCTTCTTCCATTAACCATTATTTTATTGATTATAAAAAAAAAACCATTATTTTATTACCTCAACAAACATCACGCTGGTCTCTCCTTTTTGACTTGGTAGACAACTTCCTTCCTTATTCAATCATCTTCTCATCACACAAATTGAGAGTCAGTCCTCCCTACGCCATGGATGAGTACTGAGGAGAAGAGATCGACTGAGTTCTTCTGCCATGACGAATAAACGAATGGAATGCCTTGTTCTTCTAGTCATCTCTGCTATGGGGGTCTCAGCATATATACCTCCGTACAGCTACCTGATTGATTGTGGTTCTTCCACCAATACGACACTCGCTAACAGAACGTTTTACGCAGAAGAGTTTTACTCCGACGTAGTCTTGTCGGCCACTGAGTCGCTCGCCGTGACCGCATATAATTCCACCGTTAAGCAGTCCGATGATGGTTCAACTCTGCTCCTCACAGCCAGAATCTTCCCTCAAACCTCGTCTTACACTTTCCAGGTTCAACACACGGGAAGAAACTGGATCCGACTCCATTTCTTACCTTTCACTTCTTCTTCTTCTGCTGCTGCTGCTGATGGGAAGGTCTACAATCTGAGCGAGGCCAGATTCTCTGTCTCCGCGCAGAATGTCACTCTTCTTAGGAATTTCCAGTTGGTGAATAAGGATTCCGTCGTGTTGAAAGAGTACTCCTTTGATGTTGTTGCCAACGATCGAATCACCCTCACCTTTTCTCCGAACCCCGGTTCCTTCGCATTCATCAACGCTCTTGAGCTGTTCCCCCTTCCCAATGGAATCATCCCTACCGAGGCAGACACCCTTGACGGAGACAAGCAGGGTGTGGTTATCGGAGGCCGCGTGTTGGAGACAACCGCACGCGTCAACATGGGAAATGCAATCGTCCACCCCAGGAACGACACTCTGTGGCGGCGATGGGACTCTGACGCCGCCTTCCTCCGACACCAGACTGTATCATTCGTAAAAAACATATCGGTAGTCAATTACTCGAGGTCGACGACGAAGGACGCTATGACCGCACCTCTAGAGTATGCAACGGAGGACACGGCCCCAGCTCTGGTGTACGGCAGCGGTTCGATGCTGGATTCAGACGGCAGCCCAACCCTAAATGCCAACTTAACCTGGATTTTCAACGTCGAGTCGGGGTTCGATTACCTGGTTCGATTCCACCTCTGTGAAATCATCCAGACCTCAACAGGCGCCATTCATTTCCATGTTTACCTCAACTCCAGATTTGCTTATCAGAATCTGAACCTCGACAGCATTGGATTCGGGGTGCCCTTCTACTTCGATGTAATCACCAGGCCGTCCAACCAAGGCGAACTTACTGTCAGTGTTGGACCGTTGGTCGACACCACCATCTTTCCGATGGCATTCCTCAACGGATTAGAGATCATGAAGATAAGCAATTCAAAGGGAAGTCTCAATGCATCTGACGGTGCCAATTCTTCGGAGACGCAATTTAGGAGGAAACTCGTTATTGTAGTTGTAGCAGTAGTAGTTATTGCTCTTGTTGCCATACTAGTATCTTCTTTACTGCTGCTTAGGGTTTGCAAGAGAAGGAGGAGGAAGCTAGCTTCCGTCGGCCACGGCCACGGCCATGGCCCTCGCTTAAGTGAAGAAAATAACTTGACATTCTCAAGCTCGAAAATTGGGTACCGATTTCCACTCTCAGCCATCGAGGAGGCAACAGAGAAGTTCAGCGAGAGCTTGGTTATCGGTGTGGGTGGTTTCGGAAAGGTCTATAAGGGCGTTCTAAGAGACGGAACAAAGGTTGCAGTGAAGAGGGGGAACCCTCAATCACGTCAAGGTCTAATCGAGTTCCGAACAGAGATTGAGATGTTGTCTCAGTTCCGACACAGACACTTAGTTTCATTGATCGGATACTGCGATGAACGGAACGAGATGATAATCATCTACGAGTTCATGGAAAACGGGACACTCAAAGATCACTTATACGGATCGGACCGCCCAGTGCTAACTTGGAAGCAACGTCTTGAATTATGTATCGGCTCCGCCAAGGGACTTCACTACCTCCACACTGGGTCTGCCAAGGCCATCATACACCGTGATGTGAAATCAGCCAACATTCTGGTCGACGGGAATTTCATGGCTAAGGTTGCAGATTTCGGTCTGTCGAAGGCAGGTCCCGATTTAAACGAGACCCATGTGAGTACCGCGATCAAGGGTAGTTTTGGTTACCTAGATCCTGAGTACTTGACTCGGCAGCAACTGACTGAGAAATCTGATGTCTACTCCTTTGGCGTGGTGATGCTTGAGGTTTTGACGGGTCGTCCAGTTATTGATCCGTCCCGTCCTCGGGAGGAGGTTAACTTGGTGGAATGGTGTATGAAGTGTGAAAGGAGAGGGAAGCTTCAGGAGCTGATTGATCCTCGTCTTCAAGGTGAAATGCGTGATGAGTCTGTGCTTAAGTTTGTCGGGATAGCTGACAAGTGTTTGTCCGAACAAGGTGTTGATCGGCCTCCGATTGGGGACGTGTTGTGGAATCTTGAATTTGCGCTTCAACTTGACAAGAAGGAAGATAAAGAGAGTCCAAAGAATAGAGGGTTGGGGTGTTCAAGGACTCTGTCGGTGAAGTCTCCGGCAGGGAGCATGTTATCGGAGCATAGTTTGGTGAGTATGGGAGGTCTGGATGGTGTGTCAATGAGTCAAGTGTTCGCTCAAATGATAGAAGAAGAGTCGTAGAAGACATGAGTTTTGGTTGTGTTTGTTTATGTCTAAAGAAGGCAGAGTCAGTATTGTGTATATAGTGATTCCATGGACATGGAGCGTTGGCATGCTCTAATCAAGAGCTACGCAAACCTCATTCCCTTGAGATGAGAGTACCCTCTCCTTTGTATGAATTTATCCAAAGTTAAAAGATATATTTAGATTTACCTATTTGATTACTTGTTAATGTTTTTTTATGGATTAATTACGTATTTGTTAGCTACCGTTTAGATAAAAAAAAAAAAAGTATACACCGGTTTTATGTAAATTACAATTTATTAGTTAGTTTTACTTAATTTATTATTAAATAGTCACATATATATATATATATTACGTATCAACAACTAAATTGATTAAAAAACCAAAGTTCAGCTAATTTAGTGCCATTTTTTCCAACATTTTGTTAGCAAATTATAAAGTTTTGAAAAATATTAAACTGGTAATTTATACAAAAAAAATAAAGTAAATAAATAAAATAAAGTTCATATCACCATTTAAGAGAAAATTAAACGAAATTAGCAATTATAAATTTACGTAAAATTAAGTAATAAATTATTTATAAAATAATTTAACTGGTGTGTCTTCAACAAATAAATATGGGGTAGCGTTTCTATGAAAAACGTCAAATCTAGTGACATTTTTTTTTCCTTTTTTTTTAATGAAAAATCTTGGCCGAAACTTTAAATTGCGCTAAATAATACTTAAACAACAACTTCACTGCCCTGAATATATTTATTGGTTTAAACAATAAAACAACAACTAAATAGTACTTCAAAACCAATGGACACTTGGTCCAACGGTATCACCTTTGCTTATAAGCAAGAGGTCCCGAGATCGATTCTCGATGAACCAAGATTAATTCTTGGATGGTCAAAAAAAAAAATAGTACTTAAACAACAACTATATTCCATTTTGGCTTTTACAATATAATATATATACATAATATTTTTTTTTCCAAATATATACATAATATTTAATTCAGTATATTTTATAATAGTTACAAACTTACACTACCAAGTAGGCAAGTACCAACTCATGGGTCGCGCATGGAAGAAAAACAGCGCAGTTCAAAGTAGATGGGAGTAAAAACAACGTGAAAAACAACGCAGTTCAAATATTTTTGTGAGTACAAAAAAATTGGAAGAAAACAACATGAAAAGTAGTAATAGATGGGAGACCAGACCACCTGTGGGCAGCGCAGTTCAAAGTTTCTAGCGCAGTTCAAAGTTTCTGTCAATCTTTATTAATTAATTAAAAAAATTAATAAACAATATCAACAGTTTTTTCAAAAAGGTTAAAACACCTTCTTTATTATAATTTTTTTAATAGATACATAATTTTATTTTTAATTAAATATCGAGTCATAAAAAAACGTAAAAAGAAAAAAAAACGTCACTAGGGGTGGCGTTTTTCATAGAAACGCTACCATAAATAGCATTTTATGAAAACCACTACTTCAAGTAGCGTTTTATGAAAAACGCTACCCCTAGTCGCGCACGTTGAAAAAAACCCTACCCCCAGTAGCGCTTATATACATTTTGGTAAATATTTGTTCAGTATACTTATTTAAAAAAAAATATATATATTGGCACAGTGCCTAATTTTTTAAAAACTTCTATTTTTCACAATTGTTTTGGTGTTCTCTATATGACTATATCTATCCGCCATTAAATGTGCGCATTGCGTGGGAATAGGTGATGACAGATAGAATCCATTTTGTGTAATTAATAGGATACGCGTTATTAGGAATAAAAACAACAACTCAAACACACATTTTTACAAATAGGATTTGAAATTTATTTTGAAGTATCTGATATTCTAAAGTGTTTTTTGTTTTTTAACGGTTAGTTCGGGGTTTAAAATTTAGACAAAATATAAATATTAATTTAAAATATGATAAACCATAAATACCACATCAAAATAATAATACAAATTTAATATAATAGCTTTCAACAATAAGACACAATGTACAAATATTTTAATATTACAACTATTATCACATCACATCACGAATTGACTGAGTTAAAAGATAAAATTAACATTTTGAAAATTTTAAGCACCTAAAAACTAGAAATAAAAAAACAATTCTTAAATATCTACTTATAAAAGTATAAGGGTGATTGTTAAGATATTTAAAATACTTTTTAACCCGTGTTGTTATCGATTTTTCATTGTCCTCAATTTTGAAGTCATATATAACTATTGAAGAAATAGATACAGATTTAACTTTACCCTATCCTATCCTAGAAAAAGAAATCTAGCTTGTCAGAATATGTATATCCACAATTTTTCTTTCGATTGAATTAAGTCATTATAAGGAGTATGTATATTCTCATACACTTTTTAACTATTTTGGGATGAACAGAAAACACAATGTTCCTGTCACGATCTAGTCATATGTCAAAGGGTTAAATACAAAGTAGATACCTGAACTTTGGACGTTTTGCAACGAGCTACCCAAACTCTGAAAATTTAAAACGGGCTACCTCAATTTTGAAGAATGTGCAAATAGCTACCTCCGTCCAATTTCTAACGAATTTCCAACGACTTTTCAACGAAAGTTGACGAAAAATTGAATGAAGGTAGCTATTTGCACCTTCTTCAAAGTTGAAGTAGCCCGTTTTAAATTTTCAAAGTTCGGGTAACTTGTTGCAAAACGTCCAAAGTTCAAGTATCTACTTGGTATTTAACCCTATGTCAAGTGTGGAGCGAAGCTGAATGGGACACAAGCAGAAGCAACAAAAGATAAACATCCTCTTAAAGAAATAGAAAATACTCAAATAGTATATGTTGTGTTAATTAAGCAGCAGCAATTGTCAGACACTATATATAATAGCTCTGTGTATGAACAAAAGCCTCTACTACATAACCATATATATATAAGCGAGACGTCATCATTCATCAACCTCAGAAAAGTTCATAATTGTTCATACTCTCCAGCACCTATATCCAGATTGCATTTTTCCCTGACCCAATTTAACACTCCCACATCCGATCCAAAACACAAACCTATCCCTAATTCAACGAGGTCCTGGGATGGGACCACTTTACTTGCAAAGAAAATCATCAGGGAGGATTTGTAGAGCCATCATCACTAGGAAGGAAGAGCAGACACAAGGTATTCTCGTGGTGTCACGCAATTCTTCAGACAAAAAAATGCTGAAGGAAGAAAGGGCAATGTCTATTTTAATAGGACCTTCCATATCTTCCTCATGTAAACAAATAATGACCAAAGTGCAAGTCCTGCGGAGATATAAAGCAAACCCACACCAGAAGCTACAACTGCTGTTCCACCGAAACTGAACCAATTAAAAATGAAGCCGGAAGTTAGTTTTACGGGTTCAGATATACAAAAGGACCAAATACACAATCAAACTATAGTTTTTTCTTTGGAAATTTATAGCTTGTGTTTTAAAAAAATGAATTGCAATTTTCAAAACATTCACAAATACAGTTTTGGTCCCCTATGGTCTGGCCTTGCATTCCATTTTCCTAGTTTAAATTTTTACACAGTTGGTTAAAAATATGATTCCAGACTCTTCCATTTATAAAGTCCGTCTGAATAAATGTTATGGGCTTCTTTCTTCTATAAGCTGCCTGCTTATCTACATGTTTTTGCTCAAAAAAATAAGAATTCAACACTGAATTCGTTTCCACTATCTCCATGTCATCCTGTTTCCTATGTTTCAAAGTTGAAAGAGCAGTTCACAAAATTTCATAGTAGAGAGAGCTACTTACTACTATATGTTCCAAAAGCTTCCAGCACAGCCTTGTTACTAGACTGTGTCTGTTATATGTAATGTGACAGAAATAAACTAGATAGATACTGAAATGAACCAAACCTGCTATCTCGGCTAGCTAGCAAAATGGTCAGTGCAGTCATCTGTGAAGCTGTCTTCCATTTCCCCAGATTATTTACAGCAACAGCCTGAGATCACAACTCATGTTATGATAATCCAATCTTTTGGATACAGTGTATCTGTAACAAGAAGAGCTAGAACAAAGACTATCAAAGATAAAACTCACCTCTAAAAGCTTTTTATCCTTAGAGGCAGCCCATTCTCTCACAGCTGACATAGTTATCTAGTAAAAAAATACTAAGCCAATTTAAGAAACATGCTCAACCCTAAAAAGGATTTAACAAAGCATATTGCTGATTTTTTCTTATACAATAGAACATACTAAGATATTGCTGTATGTGAGCAGGAAAAAAACAGAGAAACTATCATAGCATATTCAACAAGGGCAGTTAGAGAATGGACAAGAAGTCGATGGAAATTAAAAAGGAAGAACAGATGCAGAGAGACATAGACTTGAGAAGGATCCAGTGTAAAAGTAACACAAAGTTATTTAATAGTATTAATCATCATTCAGCACTATTAAACTATTTTGAACATTTACTGTTGCCACCAGAAGGAACACACTAGCTTTATGCATGGCCGACAGTAGTGTACCAGCAGATGCAGGTTAACCAACTGATTTTTTGCCATGAATGATTGGCTATCCTTCCTCACAGCTAGCACATACCTATTGTTTCACCCTTAACTAAAGAATACTGTGTGAGTACTGTTTCGAGTGTACTATGCTCCTTATCTTTTCAGGATTCTCCTTGTTAGGATGATCCAAGTAAAAAACTGAGCCACAAAAAAAGAACAATTCTGAAGGCCCAACCCCCAAATGTGAAAAACTTGTTCTACTATATGCAGCACAACTTGCATAATGTAAAATTCTGCCACCCGACTACTGGTCCTCAAAACCTCTAATATCAGATCTCCAAATCATGCACCATTAACATGGAGAAGCTGGAAGAAAGCAGTAAGATATTAATAAAGCCCTAGATGTGCTCCATGAGCAATAGCCACCAATTAAAGTGAAAGAGACATGCTAATTGTAAATGAGTTTAGTATAATCAAGTGGAAATACCTCTCTACCAATTATTCCTATTGCAGGTATAGTCATCAGCCACGGAACTTGTCCAATTGCATCAAGCTCAAGAGTGTTGGTGCATAGTAAGACTAAAGTTGCAGCAACCATAAGCTGCACCATGAGCATCGACCTAAAGAGAAGTCCAACTCTAAGAAAGCACCTAATCAGATAAAAGTAGCTACACATACCTTATCAGCTACTGGATCTAAGAAAGCACCAAAAGAACTGCCCTGTTTCATCTGAAAAACAGTTGGACAACCAAATGAATCTTCCCTACTATAAAATTTGAGTCTTGCATTCAGACTAAGAAAAGAAGAATCTATACCTTCCGAGCAAGGTACCCATCAAGCCAATCTGTAACAGCTGCGACAATGAAAATGCTTGTTGTTGCAGTAGTCCCCCACCAACTATCCACGAAATAAGCTGGTACAGAAGAGTAACCATGTTAAGAATTAAATTGACCTCTGAAACAGCAAAATACTGTACAATGAACTCCAATATGAATCCACATACTGCAATCCCTGCCGTTTGCATTCTTCCAACTTTGAAACCATAATTAGCACTACAAGGATATATTAAGCTGAAGAACATTATATCAGGACAATAGTAACACAGATAACTCAATGCAGCATGGCGCAAAATGGACATATTTCAGAATTAAAAGCAAAATTTAACTCTTCTGGTTACGCCAAATGAAAAATTTGCTGGGTGCCTTTTCTATTAGTAGGACAGAAAAATAATACTACCTGCGTCAACAGAATCTATGGTGGCGATCTATTATCAAATTGGTTCCATATCAGACAATACAACTACTTTATGAACACATGGAATCACTAAGTCATCAATGCACTAACTCATGATCGATTAATCTCAAGAATTGGCCAGGGTTATACGTTAACGCCCATCACCATGTTTCGTGCCCCCACAAGACCGACAAGTAATGCGAAAAGAAATATCAGCAGGTTATCGCATCAACATACTGCAGACAAGAAGAGGCACCGCAGCAACACGACCGATGGTCAAAATCGTGGGCAATGTGAGTAATTTGCTCGACTGGTGAGAATCCTTGTCACCATCATCTCTCAGGAGCCTCTCCACTTGGCCGTTCTCCGAACGCTCCATGGTCCGATTGGATAGAATGCCTTGGGAAGCAGCCTCTCTCCGGTCGTGGGGCTCCGCAGTACCGGAAAAGGAGACGCAATTGGGGTTACAATTGCGTCCGCGCCTGATTAATAGCGTTAGTCTTACGGTTTTATTGTTGGTAGATGGGTAAATCTGCGACCTCAGTGGCCGCGGGCGCAGCGTCGTATGTCCCCTTGTTCTGACGGTGGCGGGTGTCGAGTGTCGGAGCCACTTGTAGGAGATAGCACCGTGGATTGAGGCGGAGAGTGTGAGCTTGAGGCCGGACATGGCTGTTAGATGTTGAGATTAGAACGTGTGGGTGTGGATGGGTCCCGTGTTTAATAAATCTGCTTGGGTTGTTGGACTTCTTTTCGGCCCAAAGACTTTCAGCTTAATATCTAACGACAATATTTGATAGCGGATGGATAGTTTGGATCGATTTGGTATTTACATGAAGTCCATCAACTTTCAAGGTCTGTTCAATCACTTCCTAAATATACGGAGTTTAGCAAATATATACCATGTTAGAATTTTTTGAGATATAAACATAATAATTTAATAAAATAATGATATTACTTGAAGACTACAGGATGATATCTGACGTAGCTTGGTTAATTGGATTTTTAATTGCTGTAATCTTATGAAACTTTTGAGTTAAAATTCTTGTTTTTTCTGTTATATATACTTTGGTCCCAAAATTACTCATTCTGAGTTCCTAAAACTTCAAAGTTGTTACAAAATTGTAGGTAAAAACATAGGATAAAATAATAATACGATAATTTGAAATAATTTTATTTAGTGTTCGCATTTGTGTATTATAATACCTCACATGATAATACAATAAAAATGTGGTGGTAAATTTATTTTTAATATTTTTTGAATGAGTTATTTTCATCTATTTTTTAATTTAAATTTTGTAAAATTTATAGTTCTTATTACAATCAACTTATTATTTTGAGATTTTTTCTCTTCATAATTTTGCATATGAATATAAAATTAACTAATTTAATACAACATAATAAATATATGTACAAAAAAAAATACATATTATATTTATGATTATAAATATAACACGATAAATCGTGTTTGCGTTTATATACTAACTCAACATAGTCGTTCCCATTTCTATTTTTCTCACGCATAATAAATAATAAGAAATAAATTTGAACAATGGTCCTAGTCCTACTACCTTTTATGCGTATATATAATGGGTAAAATACGACATTACCTCTAATGTTTGACCGATTTTTAGTTTTCTCCCTAAAGTTTAAATCATAAAATTTATTTCCCTCGTGTTTGGAAAAAATCCAAGTTTGCCCCCTCCGTCAACTTTTCCATTCAAATTTAACAGACTTAGTCTCGAAAATTACAAAAATAACAGAAAACTTTCAAAAATGTTACAATTTAACCCTTTCGATTTTTTTAAATGTTATAATTGAGTCCCTGTTCAATTGGGGCTCAGATCTGGGTTTTGACCCCTCATGGGTAGGGGACCAGGTATGGGTCAAAACTCAGACCGACCCCCCAGTGAGCCCCAATCGCTTTGGGGTCTGAGCCGCAATCGAGGGGGCTGGTTCGATCCTAATTCGATTGGGGCTCGGGTCTGGGTCAAGACCCAGACCAGGTCCCCCATTTATGGCCTATTGGGGATCAATATGGGTCAAGACCCAGACCCGAGCCCAAATTGAATTGAGATTCAATTTGAAAATTTTGAAAATGGTTAAATTGTAACATTTTTTTAAAGTTTTCAGTTATTTTTATAATTTTCAAAACTATGTTAAATTTGAATGAAAAAATTGACGAATAGGGCAAATTTGCACTTTTTCCAAACGTGATGAAAGAAAATTTTATGATTTAAAATTTATGAAAAAACTGAAAATCAATCCAAACTTTAGGTGACATTGTCGTATTTTACAAATATATAATTACTTAAAACTCTTCAAATTTCAAACGTCTAAAAGAGACTTCGGGATATGATATACTGCTACTTATTGGGATGTGATGGTATGGGGCCGGCAGGCTAATACTATTCCTGCTGCAATGCAGGACAGCTACCGCCTGCTAATACTATTATGTAAATTGATTTGTAGAGTCACACTTATATTATAATCCAACTTGCACCGTGGTGGTAAATATTTACTACTTCTAAATTAACACTAGGGGTGACAATTTCTGACACGACACGATTAAACGATCTGCAAATGATCTGCAATTTACACGTTTAGACACGACACGATTACTAAGCGTGTCTAAACAACTCTTATACGTTTAGACACGATTAATAATCGTGTCTAAACACATCTAACCTGCTAAAACACGACAAACACACGTTTAAACACGATTAATTAATCGTGTCTAAACGTGTCTAATCGTGTCGTGTCTAACCGTGTCTAATCGTGTCGTGTCTAACCGTGTCGTGTTGTGTTGTTTCTAATCGTGTCGTGTCTAACCGTATATATCGTGTATATCGTGTCGTGTTGTGTCTATCGTGTCGTGTCATGCCGTGTCTAATCGTGTCGTGTCTTATCGTGTTGTAAACGTGTCGTGTCTTAATCGTGTCGTGTCGTGTTGCCGTGTCGTGTGTCGTGTGACACGTTTATTAAACGTGTCGTGTACGTGTCTGACATTTACAGACACGTTTAAAACTTATCCGTTTAGACACGACACGTTTAATGACACGACACGATTAATGACACGACACGATTAGACACGACACGACACGATTGCCACCCCTAATTCACACTATAATCCACTAAATTTTAACTGAGTACACCACAGTCCGTTTATATCCATCCCTAAATACTTACTATAGATACATCGTGTTACTGTACAAACTCTTTTCCATTGAGATTTCACCTCGGTCTCGAATGAGTGACGTCCAAAATACATATGGATAATAATTGCATCGAGACAAACCTAAGAACAGAGTCTCGGATTCTAGTGAGAGCCAAATGAGTTACTAGAAGAAGAAGATCAACACTAAATATTTTCACGGCACAGACAAGTTGGACCGACTACGTTGCAGTCAAGTGGACAATTATTTGACTCAAAAGTTAATTTTACACTAACCAATTAAATTTATCATAGATCAATGCTTGATTCTTGATTTGAGTCACATGGTAATCGTATTATTTAAATTTATTTTATTTCTTACTGGATGTTTAGAGCTCCATTTGTAAAGTGATACCGCTAAACAATTTTTTTTTTTACAAAAGGATATAATCGAAATGGAATGTTAATTTGAATGGATTAAATCTTATCGAAATGTGTATGTGAAGTGACGGAATCTTATACATTTGTATTGTAGTTCACTACATAAGTTAATGAATATTGCGTCAACATTTTATACAGAATGGTTTCGGTTAATCCATTAGAATATATGAATGAATTCCACCATCTCCCCTTATTTTGCTAGTGAAGAAATATATATAATTTAAGTGGAAAATTCGAAATTTGCCTAAATATTATGAGCATTTTATCATTTTTATTCTAAGGATTAGTAAAAAAAGTTGGGATTGGATACCACTTCCAAACTATTATATTTTTACAAATATGATTATTAAATATTTAAATAGGTAAAGCAACTAATTTTCTATTTATTTATTTATCTCTAAAGTTATTACTTCTTCCATTATATATATAATATATATATATATTAATAAAAATATTATCATCTATCTTATTATTTGTTAAATTTTATATATTAATGTATTCTCTATCTGCAATTGAGTTGTATTCGTTGATAGACTGCTAAAAAATTAGTGATTCGAGTTTAATAAAAAACAAATATTGATTAATTTAAACAAAAATCAACCATCATTAAATAAATTTGCTAATATGCATTATGAAAAATAAATTAAATTTACTACTTACTCCAAAACTTATAATAAAGGATCTACAAGGAATTATAAAAATATAAAATTTGATAATGAAACAAAATTCAAATAGAAAAATGCTATAGTAGAATTTTTGTGAGACTAACTTCTTTTTTTTTTTGGTCAAGTGAGACTAACTAATTCACTATTATAAGGATGAATGTTATTTTCCATAGAGTTGTCAATTCGTTTTGACCTGTCGAGTTCGGGATTCAGACACCGAAGGACTAAATCCGAACCCGATAGATTAGTGGATCAACCTGTGTGACCACAACATTTTTTAAAGCAATACAAAATATGAATAATGATTTTAGTGGAAGAGATTAAAAAAAAAAAAGAGTAAATGGATGGTAGTGATTTATCTAGGTCTTATGCGTTCCACCTTCAACATAATGACATGCTACGTAGGAATTTTTTTATAACACATGCTATTTCGTATATGGACAGGAATTATAATTTCATTTCAATAATTACATTCTCTTAATTGACTTATTTATTAAAAAATAATAATTAAAAGGAACATTCATTTGCTTATTTATTAATGTTTTAATATATTTGTAGAGAATATGATGCAGTTTTTAGAGGTGAATTTTGTGACTTACTTTTGCCAAATTGTTCAAACAATATCAAATTAAAATTCATTGTTAAATTAGTTGACGATGATCATAAGTAAATAAGAAATTATCTAACGGTGTCTCCTACCTATGATGAAAAATAAAAAAGTTATAAAATTTAACAGATTTGATGTTGAATAATATTTAAAATTGATGATGATTAAAAAATAATTAGCTGATGGAGGCTCTAATGATGAAATAACCAAAAATACAAAATTTAACAAACTGCTATCGAATAATATTTAAATTGATGATGATGATGATAATAATAATAATAATTAATTTATGTACCTATGATTAAATAACAAAACAAAAAATAACATGTCTACAATTTTTACACATAGAAGAGAAACTTTAGTATATTTTTTTGAATAATAATATGAGAGATAAATATTATATATATATATATATATATTAAAAAAATAACATTATTAAAACTTTAGGTGTATACAACTTTTTAAATAAGTCTATTTATGGTTTGACAAAAAAATAAAATATAAATCGATACGAAACCATTTTTTATCACTCTAATTTAGCCCCTCTAAATTTTTTTACCTGGTGGGCCCATTACACAATATATATCTATCTATCTATTAATTTGATTAATTTGATTAGATTATATTAAATTCTGTCAAATAATTTTTTTAATACATTTTCTCATTCATAATGTTAATATCATAACCTCTAATTGATACATGTCAAATATATTATCCTCACTCACATGTGACATGCCATGTAACTGAGTTTAAATTTTTTCAAAGTTTCTCATTCATTCTCCCGATAAGTTGTAAAATTTCATTAATCTCTTCTTATTTATGATTTTTCTTAAGTTTATTTTATTTATTCAATTTCACATTTTATGAAAATCTAGTAGATGCATAAATTAAAATTTTGTATTACAAGATAATTTAAGATGAAATTAAGTATAATTATGTATATACTAGAAAGATTATACGCGCTTTGCGCGAGAACTGTTTTTTTAGGGTTAATAACCAAATTGTTACCCCAATTTTGGGCATTTTACAAATTGCTACATGAACTTTATTTTTTCAAAAGATGCTACCTAAACTTTGAAACTTAGGGCAAATTGTTACCTCAGTTAAGTTTTTCGTTATATGAATGGAAAATGGTGTGACAACACATGATTGGTCCATGATTTAAAAATCTATTTTTTTAAATACCCAAAAAATCTGAAAAATTTGGAAAATTAAAAGGGAAAATATGAGTTTTTAATATAATATTTTTATTAAAAATATGAAAAAATAATAAGTAATTAGTTTTTTTTTATTCATATTTTTAATAAAAATATTATATTAAAAAGTCTTATTTTCTCTATTAATTTTCCATTTATAAAAAAAAAAACGCTTTTTTTATAGTTTTAAAAAATCATTTAGTTTTCTAAATTATGGATCAATCATGTGTTGATATGTCATTTTTTGTCCATATTTAACGGAAAACTTAACTGAGGTAGCAATTTGCCCCAATTTCGAAAGTATAGGTAGCAAAATTTGAAAAAGTAAAGTTCAAGTAACAATTTGTAAAGGGGAGATTCTATTTGCAGACCATCGACCTCTAAATACAGACCACTTTTGTGAAAAGACTAAAACGTCCTAATACGTTTTTACATATTTGCCCTTACCTATTTTAAAATATTAAAAAAATTACTAAACAAAGACCACTTATTTTTTTCACCCCATAATTTACATATTTTTTCAGTCATTCAAAATTTAAATAACCTACACCCTAAACCGTTTTTTCAATCAGCCAAAACACAAATCACCACCGATCAACATTTGACCAGTAAGGTACCAGTCAGAATCACCAATCACCACCGATCGGAATCGGCAATCCCGACCATCCGCACCATCCGCAAACCCGGTCAGCCGCACCAATCACCACCGATTGGAATCGGCGAGCCGCACCAATCACCACCGATTGGAATCGGCGAGCCGCACCAATCACCACCGATCGGAATCGGCGAGCCCTAAAAACCGCGTCGATTCTTCAGCCAACCAGCCACCACCAGCCGCAAATTGGTACGTTCACTTAACAATGTATATGGTTTAACAATGTATAGTGTTTCGAAGCATAAATCGGTTGTTCATGGCAGAATCGGCAACAACGTGCCGATTAACGTTAACAAATTCGGCACGTACCTGCCGATTATTAATCATAAAATCGGTATGAACTACCCGTTTTTGACTACATAAATCGGAAATAAGCACCCGTTTTTTACAACAAAAATCGGTAACAGTAACCCGTTTTTAAAGTAATAAATCGGTAATTACATGCCGATTTGTAATGTAAGAATCAGCAATTGACGGTTATATGTCGGGATCGGAATTGGGGTCGGCGTGCTTCTAATTCTCATCGTAGCGTTGACAGTTTGGTTTTACAGATCTAGAAGAGACGGCGGTGCTGCTAAGCTTTCAGATTCAAACCCTAAATTCTCAGAACCGCTGAAGAAGGTGAACGATTCTTCAATTGACTACTCAGGGCTACCCCCGGACAGCTCCTCATGGTCCATTTCGGTGGAAGGTCTCAGGGAAGCCATTGAATCGCTGACTCTGTACAAATTCGAGGATCTGCATAGCGCTACGGGATCATTCAGCGAAGCAAATCAAATCAAAGGCTCAGTTTTCCAGGGAAAGTTCAAAGGCGACGATGCTGCTGTTAAGGTTCTGAAAGGGGACGTCTCCAGTGAGATCAACATACTGAGGAAGATCAACCATTCCAACATCATTAGACTCTTGGGATTCTGTGTTCATGAGGGGAACACCTATCTTGTCTATGAATTTGCAGAGAATGGATCTCTCAGTGATTGGCTCCATGAATCACCAAATTCAATTCTTTCCTGGAAACAGAGGATCAATGTTGCATACGGTACAGCTGAGGCCATCAATTACCTGCACAATTACACCAACCCTCCCTACATTCACAAGAATCTCAAGAGCAGCAATGTTCTTCTTGATTCAAACTTCCGAGCAAAGATTACAAATTTCGGTCTTGCCAGATCGGTGGAGGATGAAGATGGCGGACTTCAATTGACCCGCCATGTGATCGAAACTCAAGGATACATGGCACATGAGTATATTGAAAACGGTGTGATCACACCCAAGATGGATGTTTTTGCATTTGGGATACTTGCCGATTCTGCTGTTTAGACGTTAATTTGCGATGACAACCCATTTTTAAATTTGGGATATGTTGGTGTTTTTTTTTGAATTATAAACTATATATCGAAAACGTGACTTGTGCTAAAAAACAAATATAAAGGATGATAACATATATAATAATTTTAAAGATAAGTATAAAAGTTGTGAAAAAAATAAGTGGTCTTTGTTTAGTAATTTTTTTAAAATTTTAAAATAGGCATATGTAAAAACGTATTAGGACGTTTTAGTCTTTTCACAAAAGTGGTCTGTATTTAGAGGTCGATGGTCTGCAAATAGAATCTCCCTTTGTAAAGTGGTAAAAGGTAGGCTAGGAATTTGGTTATTAACCATTTTTTATATTAAATAATAAATGAAAATATATGTATAATTGACTAGATTTTTTTTTATAAAAGTATTTTTAATTAAAAATAAATTAAACTTAATATTATACAATAAAAAATAAGGTATATTTATAAATAATATTAACTCTATTAGTATTTGTGTATAATATAAATTATTCTGTTTATTTCAATATTATAATTTTGTTAAAGAAAATCAATATTAAGTCTATTTATTCATAAAACTAATTAAAAAAAAAATACATGAATGCCTATTAAAAAGTAAGAGTATAAATTATTAATACAATGTTAATTAATAATTTTAAGTTATTTTTGTAGTTTTGTCACTTATATTTTTATAATATGTTAATGCAATGTTAAAATCATTAGTTATTTTTTTACTAATTGTAATAATAGTAATTGTTTTTATAAATATAAAATATGTTGAGCCAATAAATATAATTTTTTTTATTGTTTTAATATATTAATGTCCATATACTACTTTTAACTTAACTATTATGGTTTTATGACTTCTATTAGTTTATATACTTATATAAAAAAGTAAAAACTTTATCTTCATATTATTATTATTCATTCATATGTTAAATTTATAATTATAATAAGGGAAACAATGTTGATATGCAAATTGATTAAATTATTATTTAATAATCTAAATTTTTACTTAATTAGTTTATTTGATTTTTATATGTTCATATTTGTTATCCATCAAATATAATACTATGTATTTTATTATTTCATAAAATTCACTATATAGAATATATTTAAGATAGAATCATAAATACACATGTAATATAAAGAAAGATATTAAGGTTTTGTAACTTATCTTGAGAATAAATGAAAAAGTTTGAAGAATTTTAAAGTGATTTACATGGCATGCAAATTAGGAGTGAGAATTGTATGTTTAACATGGACTAATTAAAATTGATTATTTTGACATTAAAAGTGAGAAAATGCATCAAAAAGCTTATTTGTCAAAATTGCATACATTCTAACTAAATTAATATATATATATTATATCAATTTTATGAAAATAACAATCACATGTTAGTTCTATGTAGATATTATAATTATGTATGGAACATAAATTTTAACGGATGAAAAAATTATAATAATATTTTTAATACAATTTATTCATATTTTTTTAGAATTATTTTTATAAAATTTCATTGTTATATATTTTTTTTTTTTACCAAAATTGTTATATTCTACTAGAATCAAAATATATTACAAATTTTAAAAATAAATTATATAAGTTATAATTAATATAAATAATATATATATATATATATATATTCTAATAATTTTTATTTATTTAAAAATACATGAAATAATATATGTCATAAAATGAATTTTAAAATCATTAGTTAATGTCATATTCATAATTGTTGACATTTATTTTTATTATCTACTCATTTATTTTTAAATATTTTTATAAAATATAAGTAATCATTATATTGTATAATATTATAAAAAATTAAAATAAGTTTTAACGTTTTTTTTTATAAATATAATTAATTTTTATATTGTGTAATTGAATTAATATTAATTAAATATACTTTAATATACTGTACGTAATTATGTTATAAATATATATATATTTAAAAATTATTGTTTTATAAATTAAAATAATTATTATATTGAGTAAAAGGTGAATAAGTGTTATTATCTACTATATTTCAAAATTTTATTATTAGTCAAAGAGAAAAAATTGCTTCAACTAGCACACACTACACAGTGAAAAATACAGCTAGCAGTTTGTTATTTATTGCTATTATTATTTTATTCAGGAAACAGATTACTTTGCAAACTCGGAAGAGTAGAAGAATAGAAGATCGAGAAGCTGACAATTCTTGCATTTCTACGTTTCAATACATCTCCTCCCACTGAATACCAAGAAGCACATGACGGTAATCTCGCCTATTCCATGTGCCTCTCTCTCACCCTCACTCCCCTTCACTCCAAGTCCACTGAACTGAGCAGAAATCTCCGTCTCTCTCTCTCTCCCTGAATTTCAGTTGCAGAAAATCAAGGGTGGGAGACAGCCAGAAGAACGTAAGAGCAGCAACCGGAAGATCCTCTGCTGTCCAAAGCATTGCCGAGTCTTCCTTCGTCTCAAGTCAAACTAACTTTGATCGCGCAGGTCCACAAATGAAGGCCAAAACTGCCGTAAACCCTCTCGTCGCCTTCGATCACAAGAGGTACCACCGTCTATCTTCCTACTAGTACTCTCTCTAACTATACGAGACTCTCCATATCGCGACCGACAATCTTCGCTCGCGTTTTAATTACTTGCCTCCACCCTCGATCTGCCCGTTTTGAGCGACGACTTACTTTGATCTGGCTCTTCTATCGGGAATCGCCTGATCTATAACTACGTTGTGTTGAATTTCGGTGTCTATGTTGGTCGATTCAATTGTCGATGTGACCTCGCTTTGGACTGTCTCTATCTGGCACTATTCAGGTCTCAAATATTAGGATAACCTTTGTTTTTTGAGCGGAAAAGAAATGTGTATTTGTCGGTGGTAAGTTAAGATTCTACTGTTGCAATACTGAGCTCAGTGGACGTAGTAACCTCATTTTGGATGGAAAATGTTGTTATCTACTCTTAGTTGCGGGGATTTGGAAGCTGATTGCAGGTTAAAGTGGGCTTGAGTCTTGACTACTTTTCAACTGATGTATCTTCAGATTTACATGTTTAGCAGCTTATGGCTTGTTAGTTTCCCGTTTACAATTTCTCATCATGAAAGTTTGCTAATCGTAAATCTCTCACTGAGGAGGTAACTGATTGGGCTTTGTATTGCCAGGGATGCCTACGGATTTGCTGTCAGGCCTCAGCATGTACAGAGATATCGAGAATATGCTAACATCTACAAGGTAATTTTTTTTTCAAGGAAGAACTTAGAAGAAAATCAGATAACCTGTCTTTGTCTATATATTTGTACATCTTCTGTTGGGAAATTACCTGAGTATATGTTTATATAGATATCTTCTAGTTCTAGCTATGTATGCTTAGGTATAGCTACTCTAATTGGATAACTTGCTACACTGCAATATGTTAAAAGCATTCTGAGCAGATATTTCCTTTTAATAATTTGCACTTCTGGTATAGGAGGAAGAGGAGGAAAGGTCAGAGAGGTGGAATAGTTTCTTAGAACGACAAGCTGAATCTCCCACTATTCCGGTGAACGGATTAGATGTATTAGCAGATGAAAGGGTTTTGCTCGGTAAGGACACTGAGAATGAAGCGGATGATAATATGAAGGATGGTCCTGGAGCAGACAAAATAGAAAATAATGTAATTGGTCCTGAAAAGCTCCAAGATAATTCCACAGGAACGGACATACCAGTTCAAAAAGAACCGCGAGTTCATAGAATTCAAATATGGTCTGAGATCAGACCTTCTCTTCGGCCTATTGAGGATATGCTGAGTACTCGTGTGAAGAAAAAAACAAGTATATCAAGAAATAATCAGCAACCAATTGAAAGTGAGAAACTCCAAACTGAAGATGTCAAATCTTCAAAAGGAGTTTCGGATGAGGACTCAGAGGATGAATTTTACGATTTAGAAAGATCGGAATCCTCAGATGCAATTCTGGATGTTGCAGCTAGCGACCCGACTCATACACAGGAATCTACCGTTGATTCAACTCTTTCAGAATCTTGTGTTCCATGGAGAGAAGAGCTAGAGGTCCTTGTTCGAGGTGGAGTTCCAATGGCTTTAAGAGGAGAGGTATGTTGCAGTCTAGGGAAATTCTATATTGGGAGTTCATTGTCTAAGTTTTAATTGATATCTCTTGTCTTGTTTTTCAGCTATGGCAAGCTTTTGTAGGTGTGAGAGTACGCCGATTGGAGAACTACTATAAGGACCTTTTAAGTAAAGAAACCAATCCAGGTAACAACAATGAAAATCACAAGCTACATTCAGATGATCATCACGAGGAATCAGTTGCAGAGTTTGCTTCTCTGCCTGAGAAATGGCAAGGCCAGATTGAGAAGGTTATTTTTCCTGCTCAGGCTATCAGTTTCTTATGCCCGTGACACTGTTTTTCCACCTTATCCCTTCAAATTACATGCAAACTAATATAGCATTTATTTTCTACAGGATTTACCTCGAACTTTCCCTGGCCATCCTGCCTTAGATGAGGATGGAAGAAATGCTCTACGGCGCTTATTGACAGCATATGCTCGGCATAATCCATCTGTTGGGTATTGCCAGGTAGGTCTATTTTGACTCTTGGCGGGTCTCTCATTTACATCACCCATTGCCAAGAGTGGCGCTACATTCATGAAGCAATAATTAAACTAAGCAATTCTGGCCTATTTATTTGTCTTCTCAGTATGTATAGTTCTCTTATTTTCATGAATGTTGATCCATTCTTTGAAACTCAAAGTTAATTATTGAGAAGCTTACACTTGCTTTTGAAATATATATGTAAATATCTTTTAAAATATATATATACTTATCTTGTTCTTTTTAATGAAACTCCATTCTTGTTTTCTAGTGCATAGACTAGTCCTAGATCACAATGCCTTTTGTAGATAGACCTGTTCATGTATTTGCCCTGTCAGCTATGAAGAATTACTTCCAATTTCTAAGTATATCAATGGAAGCATCTTGTTGCCTTTTCAAAATTTTATTTTCTGCTAGCTATCAGGCATTAACTAAGTAGAGACTGGGCTGAAACCAAATTATTATTATTATTATATATATAGGTCATAAAGAATTTATGTCTGGAAGTGAGCTAAGCACATGGCCAGTTAGTCTTGTAGCTAAACTATCTAATTGAGGAGTCTTTACAAAATATCAGTTGGTGACAGAACATATTTTTAAAAATAATATATTTTTGAAAATTCTATACTAAATGAAGATACCAAATCATTTAAGTGGCATCAGAGTATTGAATATATCGTTCTTGTATTTATTATTTATAGATTGTGGTTAGAATATTAATTGCCTTATTTAGATGGTTGATTCTTTATGTTTCTTGGTATCTAACTCAGGCAATGAATTTCTTTGCTGGCTTACTACTTCTGCTGATGCCAGAGGAAAATGCATTTTGGTGAGCATTTAAATTTTGCATGGAACATAATAACAAAAAATTGTATGAATTATGTTGTAACTCTAATTTAATGACAGTTTGCATGTGTACGAAAAAATAATTGCTACGAAGATGAGCGCTATTTTATTTTTATGGCTACTACTATTTTCCTAAAATTTCATTCATTTATTTTCTATCAACATTGCAACAATACTGTTGAATGCTTTATCAGCATCTATTTCTTAGTGCTGTCAGTGTTTGCAAGTGACAGTATTTGCACATTCAATGTATCTAGCATAGGAGGCTTGACCAAACTATAATTTGATGGTTATTACTCAGAGGAAATGATAGAATCCATAATTTAATGTTCACTATAATTATATTGCTGTACAGTAGGTGTCCATAATTTATCAGTCTATGTTGACACTCATTGTTTTTTTGCTAACATATATCTGCAGGGCGTTGATGGGCATTATTGATGATTATTTTGATGGTTATTACTCAGAGGAAATGATAGAATCTCAGGTAACTTTTCTTACCTCTTCTTTAATCAAGAGACGATTGTATTAGTGTTCAGGAAACTAATGAAACCATACTAAGAACAGAGTGGGAACTGACTAAGTGTACGTTGCAACTTATTTTGAGCTGCACCTTCCATTTGCTGATAACTTCGTCCACTTAATTAGGTTGATCAACTTGTTTTTGAAGAGTTGGTGCGTGAGAGATTTCCAAAGCTGGGTTTGTATTTTTTCTTAAACTCCTATTACTTATGCTTCCTATTCCAGAAAGATGTTTGGTAAAATTGGAAACTTATTCATTATGCATCTGATGCAGTCAACCATCTTGACTACCTTGGAGTACAGATAGCATGGGTGACTGGGCCATGGTTCCTTTCCATCTTTATGAACATGCTCCCCTGGGAAAGTGGTCAGTTTCTCTGCAGAATCTTTTGTTGTTTTATCGCTTCACTCTTAGCTGCATCCCCCATCTGTTCCACTAAAAGTAATTTTAGTTTGCTTGCTTTCAATTATCTTACTACTACTCTCTGTGTCTTATTCCAGTTCTGCGTATCTGGGATGTGCTTCTTTTTGAAGGATCTCGTGTCATGCTTTTTAGGACAGCTCTTGCATTGATGGAATTGTATGGTATGTGCACAAAAGATCATTATTGTGTTATTTGGTTTGCTGGGAATATTTGATATCATTTTTTTGTGTGTGGCGCTGAAGGCGTCTGTTTTAACTTTATAGAACTTAGTCTTATTCAGTTTCTCGCAGGTCCTGCATTAGTTACTACTAAAGACGCCGGAGATGCAGTCACTCTGCTGCAATCATTGGCTGGATCAACATTTGATAGCAGTCAACTTGTCCTTACAGCTTGCATGGGTTACCCAAATGTAAGTGAGAAGCGATTAAAGGAGCTGAGAAATAAGCACCGTGCTTCTGTAATTGCTGCAGTTGAGGAAAGGTCAAAGGGTCTTCGAGCTTGGAGGGATTCTCAAGGTCTAGCCTCTAAGTTATATGGCTTTAATAATGATCCTAAGATAGGGGTCGAAAATAACAGCACAGAGGAGCTTGGCGAAAGGCAGAAAAATGGTGAAATTCTTAAGCCGATTCCAGGTTCTGCTAATGCTGATGGGCTTATCATTAGTCTGTCGGGAGACGGAGCGATGGTTTCCATCCCGGATCTTCAGGAGCAGGTGCATTGAATTTTGCTTTTTTTGGCTTTCTTTCTCATCTTCTTATGGTCTAGGCTTTTATATATATATATATATATATATATATATCTTAGAAGTAAATTCAGGACTTTCTATTAGGGCCGCGCAAAAAAAAAGAACGATGCGGCCAAACTGTACCGTACCACTTGTGAACCGGTTCGGAAGTGATGATATTTTGAAAGAAATGTGGAGCGGTTCGGCAGAATCATAAAAAACTGGTTCATAAGTGGTAAATCATACCACTTTATGAACCACTTTTTTTTTTATATATATATTATTTGTATTATTTTTTAAATATATTCTAATTTTTTTTATCATTTTAGGTGAACCATTTTGTTTGTATGTGCTCTTCCTATTTTAAGATATTTTAATTTTCAATCTTTTTATTTAAAGAAAAGGTACGGCTGAACCGGTTTGAAAATGGTATGGTAAATCACTAAAAAAGTGGAACGGTTCGGACGAATGGATCGAACCGTACTTTATCACATTTTAGATAAGGTACAGTTCTTGAACCGGTTCGAAGCCAAACCGGCGGTTCATGCCCACCCTTACTTTCTATAGCTAATTGGAACCTACAGGTTTAGCTCATGAATGATGTAACCAGTCTAGTTCCGTTTCTCATTAAAAAAGTGGATTTTTTTTGGCCGACAAAAGAAGTGAATTCAAATTTCAAAAAATGCATTTGTATCCCCACACCTTTTGCCAGTTCTTATTTCTTACAGATTTCTGACTTATAACTAGTACATGAAATCTGGATAACTGATCAAAGAATGAAATTCTTGTTTGCCCCATACTGACCAATGTAGATTGCCATTTCATTGGTTTAAACGTAATGAAATGCCTTAAATGTTGCTTTCTCTTGTCAATAAACCAATCTGGTGTCCTAAAACCACTTATGTTTACCAGCACCTATATATATATTTTAGGGACACCTATTAGACAGAAGTTCGAATCCTTGAATGGCATTAGTATAGTTGATCAGGACAGTGCTGTTCACTTATGCAAATGCATATTGTACTATGGTCACCTACACGTCGTCACATATAGTATCATTTTAATGAAACCCCTTTCTTAGATTATCAGTCGTTTTGAATCTTAATGTGGACATGACACTAGAAATATCTTAACATTAAGGTTCCAAGATAAGTTTGTCATTCTTCCAGAAGTTTTAGTGCTCTGTAATTGCCGACTATGCCATATGAGCGTTAATCCAGAAAACTGAACTTTTTATGGTTAGCACATGACCGGTGGTTAATCTTTATCATTTAGTGATTTGATTTAAATCATATCCATTTGCCTTATTAATATAATTTCCAATTGAAAACCAACTGCAGAAGCATCTAGCAGGAGTTCCTCTTCTATGTCTTGATCCGAAATTATGAATTTGTAGGTGGTGTGGTTGAAGGTTGAATTATGTAAGTTGCTGGAGGAGAAAAGATCTGCTATACTAAGGTAGTCATCAACTCTTTTTTTCTAGAACTTCTTATAGTTATATTTAATCCTTGTAAGATCTTTATGAACTAAATGATTTTGATGTTAATGGTTTACATTCAATGTTACTTTTCATTGACTGTGAGTTGACTTGTGCATTTTGTTTTTCATTTAAGTGAATGTTCTTGCATCCTGGTCTGTTCTTTTTTATATTCTTGATTTTTCTTTGGTTACCTAGAGCTGAAGAACTGGAGACAGCATTGATGGAGATGGTCAAGCAGGATAATCGGCGAGAATTGAGTGCTAAGGTAATAAAATTAAATTTGATAGATCAGGATGGTTGGGGTGGGAGGTCATCACGATCATGACTACTTTGTATTTTTTCTGTTGCTTTTGGCAGTCCTGGAGCAGATCCATTGGTTTTTTGCAATTTCTCTTCAGAATAAAATTAAGTCTTCATTAATAAGACTAATATTTAGAAATTAGTTGAGTATCAGTATTAACTTTGAAGGTGAGGGATAAAGAAACTGTTAGGCTGAATATAAACATATTTTGGTCTCCGGTCTTTGTCTCTCCCTCTAGCTTAATCCTTTTTCCTTAACAAAAGCAAACATTTCTGTGAAGCATCTATTCAATAAAGTTATGGTTTCTGCCTGAACGTGATCAGTTTCTAGAAATTTCATCTTACCTCACAAAACTGTGTCTGCAAGGTTGCCTTATCTGAAGCCACATGTAAAATGATTTAAGGAAAACAGCTTAATAGATATAGTATAAGCAAGCTTAATAGTTCTGGACCTTAACTAGTGCAAGCTTATCAATGTATTATTGATTTCACACCCTAAATGTAGGTGCCAGGAAACCTGCCTCACTTTTGATTAAATCTTGGTCCTAGTTGCTTTTTTCTTCAGATATTGCATATTCATTTTTAGATTTTCAGTCTTTTATTGCGAAAGCTGGATTTTTTCAACTATGTATTTGTAAATTGAGAATCTTTTATTACCTCATGTATGTTTTTGTGGGTGGTTACAGGTTGAGCAGCTAGAGCAAGAAGTTGCTGATCTTCAGCGCTCTCTTTCTGATAAGCAGGAGCAAGAAAATGCCATGCTCCAGGTCCATCTATGCTGTCATTGGTAGTTTTGTTTTCCAGAGTTCATTTGGCTGGCTGCCTTAGCAACTTGATCCTTTTTTCATGTAGGTTCTAATGAGGGTGGAGCATGAGCAGCGAGTCACTGAGGATGCTCGAAGGTTTGCTGAACAAGATTCAGTTGCCCAAAGATATGCTTCTCAAGTTCTTGAGGTTTGATGTCTTTGTTACTTTCAAAATACATGTATGGAGTTATCTGCATCTCTATCTGTCTAAAGTGTGTTTATGATAAACGCTGTAAGTAAAAACTGAACCTCCTAATTATTTAGTCATTTAATTTTTCAATTTGACCCCTAAAGTTTGCAATTGATCATTTAAATCATTCCTTAAAAAAATAATTACCGAAGTCCTCTTTTATAGTATTAATATGTCTGAACATATGGTTCAAAGTTGGTTTTAGTAATAATGTGATTTTAAGAAGAAAGGTTTTGGAAACTATATCTCTTCCCTACTAGAACAGAACCTTGCTATGCAAATTGTTGTTACACTTAGCTCTAAATTTTATGTGCCAGCTGCAATGATTGTTATCTGCTCCCATGAACAGTTCACATTTTTGCCCTGATTTATCTTTGAAGCACCTTGGAACAAATTGATGTCGGAATCACCAATGAGTGTGTCTCTGCATTATACAAAATTCCCGAAATCATATATATATATATATATATATATATTAAGAATACATTTCTTCTTGTTTTGTGTTGTATTTAAACTGTGTGCTTACTTCAAAAGCTGCTGCATCATGTGTGCAGGAGAAATATGAAGAGGTACTGGTTGCACTTGGTGAGATGGAGAAGAGGGCGGTTATGGCAGAGTCAATGCTTGAGGCAACCTTGCAATACCAGTCTGGCCAAGTTAAAGCGCAACCTTCTCCTAGGTAGGCAAATTCTGACTTGGGCAATAACACTGTATTATTTTAAATAAATACTATTAAAAGAAAGCACATCATTCTGGCTTCAAAATGAAAGATTAGGATCTGGGTACCAGGAAAACATGATAAGCATGTAATCTTATTGTTCAGATCCTCTCAAGCCTCTTCGCCTGGAAAAGCAAATCCAGACACCACGCAACAAGAGATACCAGCGAGGAAGATCAGTATTCTAAGTCGACCATTTGGACTTAGCTGGGGAGACCGCAACAAGGTTGTGATTTTTTCCCTTTTCCCATTTGATATTTGGTTTCCTATCACAGAAGAGCTGGCAGGCTAGGATACATACATACATACATACATACATACATATACATACATACATACATATACATATATATATATAACTTGATAAAAAGGATAGACAGTAAAAGTTGACAATTCGCATTAATAAACTTGCCCTTGCAACTTTGGTAAACTTACAGGGTTCTCATTGCGAGTAGTTGATCTTTTTGTAAACTCTTAGAATCAACTTCTCTGCACAGCTCATGATCATAGCGGGAAGTTTGTTTGCTCAAGTTATAGAATATATTGCAGTAATGTTCCTAATAATAAGTTCTCCTTATGTTGGAAATTACCTTGGATAGGTTTATGTAATTTATATATTCTATCAATGAATATGATATAGGGAACATTCCCCTAATTCTATTCTGTTACACTTCTAGAACTCTTCTTCCCTTGCTATTTGCCTTGTGAAATATGATGACTAAGTGTGGTTGTCTGTCTGATGGATGAGCTGTTTGTGCTGATTATTTACTATTCAGGGAGGGAAACCTAATGAGGCAAATGATGCCAAGCCCACGAATGAAATCCAGACCACCTCAAGTGGTGAGCTCAAGGAGGTGGTGCATGGTGCAGAGGTGAATCAAGTAGACGATGAGCAACAGAAAGCAGTAGCAGCAAGCTCATAATGCAGACCCTCTCAGATATGCTTGCATCTTTACCGTTGCATGCTCTCTCTATCTCTCAACATAAGTGCGTGCTCTGTGGGTGTATTATTACGTATAATAAATGTTTTTATAGGTTTTCATCTCGAATTGGCAGCCAACATAAAAAAGATTAGTAATAGTTGTCACTATTAGTTGATGTGAGTAGTACTCGTATTAGCGGTTTGAAAGTAATTTCTTTCTGTCTTGGCACCTGCTGGAGAAGAGTAGTAGTGTCCATTTGTTGTTCGTTTGTTCATTATCAAAATAAAAAACTAGGAAAATAAGCTATATGGTAGTATAGATGAGGAGCGGATATTGTAAAGTACAATGTGTAAAGTAGAAATATCAATCCTTCTAAAGTCCTGCTTTATTTATTTTATATACATATAATAATATGTTCTGATTCTCCTTTCTGAAAAAAGCAGTGGGAGGACAATTATTATTATTATTTTTTTCTATTCATCCCCAGACACACGGATTACTCCATTGCATTGCTCTGCTCCTGTCGGGTCATAGCCTAACATAGATCTGTAATTGCTGCATTGTTTTCTTTCACCGAACCCAGCTCAAAGAAATGAACCCATCTCTTGACAATGAGGCTCGAGTTCATTCCCACTAAAAGCAGGTGAGGGATGAACACTTAGTAATGGAGGTTTGGTTTTGAAGGGAAATCTCTGATGATGAGCTTAGCTTGTTTGAGCACTCCGACACAAGAAGCAAGGTTTTGGGGGAGGACTGAGCCGTCTAAATCTAGTTTAATTATAAGTATGTATGTTGGGGAGTAGTGGTTGACTATTGAGCCATTATTCAAGTTGTTGGGTGCAGGATGTAAGTGCTGAGCAAGTTGTACGTAGAGAAGTCTGAAGACCCAGATTCGTCATCGACATGAATTAGCTAATCCCTGAACAAGCCATCAAGACTGAGGAATGTAAAAGTACATAATTGGATCAATAAGAAGTGCGGCTTGATAAAAAAATTGCTGATATTATAATCTTCAAGCTGTAGATTCCTGATTCAAAATGTTCAATAACCGATTTAACACATTCCCCAATCTTGGTTGGTATCAAACCCAAAGAGAATTTTGTCACAACAAAGACAGTATATCAAACAATACATGATTGACACTAGAAAGCTGTGAAAGTATAGAAGATCTCTCAAATACAAGATCTCCTATTACCAACATACGTCGCAGTGGAGGAGAGACAGATCCTTTGACTAACGATCATCTCATCTATGATGGCAACCTCCCTCCCTTCAGACACAAAAAAAGAAAAGAAAAAGAAAAACTATGTGGGGAACCATAACTTATATGCGGACAGAGCAATCGACAAGGATCAGATCAGAAGTTGTTAAAAAACCAATGAATGAAAATGATCTGGTGAATTAATTACTTACCAAACAGACACACATACAAAAGACACACTACCATTCTCAACTCAACGATCTCTTCTTGTTCTGGGAGTGGAGGAACCGGATCGAGAATTGGGAAGAAGCTTGTGGGAAGAAGGAAAAAACTTCTGTGTGGCTAGGTAGCTCAATGCTGTAACTACATCAGCTATAACTGGTCTCGTGTTTGGCTCCTCTTGCACGCACATAGCTGCCACTGCTAGTGCTTGGTATAATCCTCTCACCGGGTATTGCCCTTGCAACACCGGATCTGCCATCTGCCCAAACTTCCTTCTGTCTTTGAATAACGGTCGTGCCTAAACCAAATTCAAAATATAATTATTCCATGAACTCATTTCAGACATTTCAAAAAAAATATGATGTTGGTGTTGATTACTTACCCATAAAACTAGATTGTGTTCTCCTCCTGATTTAGAATTGTCAAAAGCTTTTCTCCCTGTTATGATCTCTAGAAGAACGACCCCGAAGCTATAAACATCTGATTTCAAAGTGAGTTGTCCTGTCATTGCATATTCAGGAGCACAGTATCCGTACGTTCCCATTACTCTCGTAGAAACATGAGTCTTATCCCCAACCGGACCTAACTTGGCTAGACCAAAATCAGACAACTTTGGTTGGTAGTCTTCGTCGAGAAGGATGTTCGAGCACTTGAGGTCACGGTATATCACTGGGGGATTGGCTTTGTCGTGCAAATACTCCAACCCTTTCGCAGCACCAGCTGCTACTTTCATTCTTGTGTTCCAATCTAGTCGTCTTTGATCAGGAGGCAGGTCTGTAAACAAAAAATGCAATTTAGAAATTATATTAACCCTAATACAATTATTATTACTATAATGTTTGAGGTTATAGTGCATTACCATATAAATGATCTTCTAAACAACCAAGTGGCATGTACTCGTATACCATAAGTCTCTGATCCCCATCAGCGCAGTACCCGATCAAGTTAACAAGGTTAGGATGGTGAAGTAAGCTCAACATCAATACTTCAACCAAAAATTCCCTGTTTCCTTGCAGACCATTTCGATCAAGTTGTTTGATAGCCACAACCTTCAACAGCAGAAGAGGACATGTTCAAATTTTATGTTAAAAAGAAGAAAAAATAAAATAAAATCAAGGGACAGCCTCAATAAAAACTCAATGTTGTATATGACAACTAGTCAAGAGTATAGCCCAAATAGAAATGCAAATACGCATCAATTCCGTGCAGATTGGACTATTTGTTTGCCTCACATAGTTAGATTCATGATGAAAAAAATCGGTATTTCTTTTTAATGGAAAACTCATAATAGGAAATTAACTAACTTCTCTGCAATTTTAGAAAAGACAGTACCTTATCAAGGGTGTCTAAACGACCTTTATATACCCGACCAAAACCTCCTTCCCCTAGAAGACAGTCTGCTCTGAAATTCTTTGTGGCTGCAGCTAGTTCCCGAAAAGTAAATGTGTATGCAGCGATATGATCAGATTCTCCATCCTTGGATGCTTCCTTTAGACCCAAGCCCGTGTTGGCCTTCAGTTTGTCTGAAAGAGAAAAGATAGTGCAACATCAATTGCATCCGGAACCATAGTGTAATTTTAAGTGCAAAGATTGTTGATAATATACAATGTACAACACTGAGTGTGAACAGCAGATACTGCAGTTGAAGGGCACATACCATCAAAATGAACTCAAAAATAAAATAAAGCAATCCAAAAGGATACTGAAACACAGTGAAAACTTAACGAATTTCTCCTATTATTATCCTGATATCCTCAGACTGCGTTTCTATAATAAAATGACTTCCCCTTTAATGGACATGGCTTGTATGACTAAAGTTTGACTCCTATAGACATCAAATGTGAAGAGTGATCTGTCAGTGTCAGTCAATCAGTCAGGTCCAAGTCTGCATTTATAGGCCCTAATTTGATTGTCCTCAAAAGATTAATGCATATACACATTGAATTTACGACAATCCAGGGAACATCTATACATGCTGGAGAAGGCATACATGATAGTGTTAGATCGATCTGCAGATAAACAGAACTACTGTGTAAAAGGAAACTGTGACATCTAGCATTGGCTTAAAAAGAGATGCTTCCTAGTGAGTAGTGAATGCACACCGATCATTGCCCGGAGTAAAGTCAAGAATCAACTGTCAACCACTGCAGGAAGTAGACATTTGAGTAAACCCAGCAATCCATTCAAAGTGGAATTTTCAAATTGATCCGTGATATGATATGGGTGATTGGAGTAATCACAAGGAAGAGAAATGGAGTGTTACCTGCAAAGGATGGGATCTGATCAATATGTTTCCTTCTTTGCTTTTTCTTTTCCGTCTTATCCGGATTGCTGGAGCAGGGAAACCAGCCCATCAGTTGGCTTTATTTTTCCTACACCTTCAGGAAGATCACTACCACAGTACCACAGCAGAAACAAGAACTACAGAGAGATTCAGCAAAGGGGAGGAATGCTGCTACAGAGAAAAAGGAGGCGGAGAGAGAAGAGGAGAGACTCGGTTTTGTTAATATGCCCTCGTGTTCTTCGATTTTGCACTCAAATCCTTAGGTTCGTTGTCTCTTGACTCACTAAAGTTCAAAAATTAATTATCTTAAATAATAATAATGGAAGTTTATTTATTATATATATTGCCTACTGAGGGAGGCGAGGGAGACAAATCTATTCTAGATTATAGTTCGTGGGTCCCACAGGCGATTTTGGCCTTTTCCCGAAATAATTAATGTGCTTAATTCCGTTTTTAAATCTTGTACAGCCTTAGAGAATCATTCCTTGTCGGGGACAATTTTAATTTTTACATTTTGATCCTCTTCTACAGTCATAAATTTGATAAATTACATTAATATATTTATTAACTTGTAAAAAATAGATAAATTTATTTAAAAGAAAAAGAAAAAAGCAATAAAAAAGATTTCATATAAAAAATTATATTTTTAAAAAGGAAGATTTTAAAGGTCCAGTTTTTCTTCTAAAGTAGTATTCTGTTTCTTACATTTTCCCATGTACAAAAGATTTGTAATAAAAAATATACGTTTTAAAGAAAAAATTGATTAATGATTATAGATTATTAAATTTTAATTTTTAGTAAATAATGAGTCATCTATATAGAATTAATAAAAATCTATTTGTACTGTTTTAATGTATTATAAAGACCAAGAGTACAATTTAGGATTGTTCTCACCTTATTTTAAGTTATAAATTATTCTAAAACAAAATTAAATTTTTTATTAGAAAGGTAGAAAAAAGATTTAAAATAAGTATAATACAAAAAATAATAGAAGGAAAACGAACCTTTTTTAAAATCCACTTACAAAAATATTTTATTTATATAAAATTTATTGTTTAATAATTTATTTATTCTTGTTTTTTAAGTGTCATCTTTATGAAAAATTGCACCGCAACTATTTACATGAGTGGGTCTTGCGTCCTTTATTTCCAAATTTGAGAGATCTTATCCTTCATGTTTCAAAGCATTCCAAAGAAGCCCCCTTTTTAAGTCTGGACTAGAGAACAGCAGCTCTGCTCTTCAAAGTTCAAAGTACAAAGCCAAGCAAAGCAGTTTTATTCTTCTTCATCATCTTCTTCTAGCTCTTTCAAGTTTCATCTAACCCTAAGCCCTAATTTCTCTGCTTTTCCGCCATTCATGGCCCCCGTGGACCCTCACTCCTTCACAGATTCGACTCACCCCTTCACCACCCACATCTCCCTCTCTTTCTATTTTGATTTCCCCTCTTCCACCATTCATGCGTCGGCTCTCCTCTCTCTTCCAGCACCTCACTCCGGCCCCTTCTCTCTCGATGCTCGCTCTCTCACCATCCACTCTGTCCAGGATCCACAGACTCTTGCTATTCTCCCATTTTCCCTTTCCAAAACCGATCCGATCAAGGGTGAAAACCTCGTCGTCACTCTCTCTAACCACAGCTCAGTACTCATCATCTACTCAACAACCCCCTCGTCGTCAGCCCTTCAATGGCTAAATCCCAGCCAAACCTTCAATAAGGTCTTCCCTTTTGTCTACACTCAGTGTCAGTCGATCCATGCCCGATCGGTGTTTCCTTGCCAGGACACGCCAGCGGCGCGCATCTGCTACTCAGCTCGGCTGAACATCCCAGCTCAACTCTCTGCAGTTATGTCCGCCCGCCACGTGGACCGCCGTCCACCTATGGCTGGTGAGGCAGCGCAGTTGCCGTGCGGAGAGGAGCTCTGGTGCGCGGAAGGACGAGTTGTGGAGGATTTTGCCATGGAGCAGCCAATACCTCCATATTTGTTTGCCTTTGCAGCAGGGGAACTGGACTCCCGAGAAGTGGGACCGAGGACTAGGGTCTTCGCAGAGGCTGCAGGTTCAGTGCTTGATGCTGCAGCTAGGGAATTTGCAGGTACAGAGGACATGATTAGGCAAGGGGAGCAATTGTTCGGTGTATATGATTGGGAGAGATTTGATTTATTGGTGTTGCCTCCAAGCTTTCCTTATGGAGGGATGGAGAACCCTAGGATGGTGTTCTTGACGCCCACCGTAATCAAGGGAGACGCCAGTGGTGCCCAGGTGGTGGCTCATGAGCTTGCCCACAGCTGGACCGGAAATTTAATCACTAACACTACCAATGATCATTTTTGGCTGAATGAGGTAGATAAATTTGACTTTACGTGGTGTGTGTTTTACTTCAAATTGACCGGGCATACATAAACTAATACCCTAGACTGTAAATTCCTGGCCTTTCCCTTTAAGAGTACGGTTTACAAAAATTATTACTTAGTTGATAGATGTCGCTTTCTCTGGTTAGGATAATTTTGTATAAATTCCATTTCCTTTGAAGAGGCCAAATGATTTTTGAGTTGGAAATTCATTATTCAGTTTTTAACTGTTTGCTTGAACAAGGGACTTTACTCGTTTATTGTATGAAGTGACAGGTATATGCAATTGCTTGCTTATAGATGTTAAACTGTAGAATGCGGTTCAAGATGACCCCTTGACGGTTTGTAATACAATCTAAGTGGGACCCTGACCGTCTTTGTCTGTTGATATTAAAAGCTTGCTTTGCTGCTTCGTCTCTATTTCAAATCAGACTCCAAAGTAGGCGAGCTTGTTTTATTCAAAAAGTGAAAATGTTGGTTGCTTATGCTTTTGGGGTGCTTGAAGTATGACCATGTCCTTATCCTGGTTATATTTTCATTTGATCTTGTAGGGTTTTACAACATACGCTGAAAGGCGAATTGTGGAGGTTGTCCAAGGCGAGGAAAGAGCTGCACTGAACATTGGAATTGGTTGGAGGGGACTGAATGAGGAAATGGAGAGATTCAAGGATAACATGGAGTTCACTAAGCTCAAAACTAATCAAGAAGGTGTGGATCCAGATGATGTTTACTCTCAAGTCCCTTATGAGAAAGGTTTCCAGTTCCTGTGGCGCATTGAACGCGAGGTATTATAAAATTGTTTTATAGGGAATGTTTAGCAATTGTTTGGTTATAAAGGACTAGTCTAGTAGTCGTGATCATTATCGTTGTGGAATTCCAGATTGGGAGGCCTGCATTTGATGAGTTTCTCAAAAAGTACATTGCCACATTCAAGTTCAAATCAATTGACACAGAGACATTTCTGCAATTTCTAAAAGCAAATGTCCCCGGAATAGAGAGTAAGATCGACTTAGAATTGTGGACAGAGGGTGAGGGACTCCCTGCTGATGCTTATGAACCTGTATCTCACATATATAAGAAAATTGTTTCTCTCGCAAGTGAGTTCAAAGCTGGGAGGATGCCGAGGGAGGATGAAGTTGCTGACTGGGGAGGTCAAGAGTGGGAGCTTTACCTGGAGAATTTGCCTAAATCTGTTGAAGCTTCACAGGTAATGCAATTTATTTATCGCTCTAATAATTGAATCGCTTTATATCTGTACGTCAATAGCCTACTGTGAAACATCAGAATGACTGTGATGAGGTTCGTGACTAGATCTCTCCTGACATTCCACGTTAGTTACGAGCCTATTGATTGATAATGTTCCATCTCCATTTAGAGGATATATAGATATGAATAAATAGTACATACTGCTTGGTTTATGTGATTTTGTGTAGCATATTGGACTTAGTAATACTTGCTTTGCTTTTCTGCTTAGCTCAGTCTCTATTTTCAAATCAGCCACCAAAGCAGGCGACCATGTTTGTTTCAAAATATGAGCATTTGTTTTCATTGCATGTGAAGCTGAGTTGGTCGATTGATTGTGTGGTGGGTGTTTTTGACATGATACACTATGATATGATGATGGTGTGTATCTTACCATGATACGTGTGCTAAGTTAACAAACACAATAAAAAAATGATTGCATTGGGTGTTGGTGCAGGTAATGGCATTGGATAGTAGGTACAGGCTATCAGAATCCAAGGATTATGAAGTGAAGGTGGCATTCCTCCAACTGGCGATCACTTCAGGCTGCAGGGATCACTACTATGGAGAAGTGGAGAAAACCCTGAAAGAAGTAGGGAGGATGAAGTATCTGAGACCGTTGTATAAGGCTTTGGTAATGGGAAGTGAGAAGGACAAGGCCAAGGAAGAAGAGAAGATATTTGCGAAGAGGGTGTTTGCTGAGGCCCGAGAGTGTTACCACCCGATTGCTCAGGGTGTTGTAGAATCAATCTTCTCCAAGCACATGTAGGAGGAAGAGGAGTATTCAGGCATCCTGGCAGGGGGGTAATGTACATTCAGCACATACCCCTCCCTAACTGACCTAATTTATTCTGGGAAGCAGTCTTTCAGGAATATTTTGCAAAATAATAAACAGTTTGAATGGCATTTGGGTGCTTGTGTGTATGTATGTAAGTGTTGGAGATGATTATCTGTTCAGACTTCAGATCTAACGGATACTTATCTCCCACAGTGTAAGTACTTTTGTTGGTCTGGTTATGGTTGGATAATAATCAAACCCTGCAGAGTTGACCTGAACCATCTTTTTGAATGGAATGGCCATTGTTTATCGATATAGTCTGCTTGGAATGTAGTGATTATATGGATCATTTTGCTTTACTTGGTTTGGTTACGTGCAAGATAGTTATACTATACTGACCAGTCACCCCAGAACACAGCTTCCTATATGAATATCAAAGCCGATTAGTTATTATGTATGAATATTGCTCTACAAGAACACAATAAAATACGGTAATTAGTACAGAAACTGACTTGTACTGAAATGCAGCAGCAATATGTTTTTCTAGGTTAGCAAACCTCTAAATCTCCATAACTGCTACTGCTGTTCCCTTAACTAAAACAAACTTAACAAAATAATGATATTCATAGCCATCCATAAGCAACTTGCTATTTTGCAATCAGATGAGCAATTTGTGAGGGCACAAAATAATGACGCAACATATATCTTGGCAATGATGAACTCACCCAAAATTAAACTAATTTTTAGAAAAAACAACATCACCTCTACAGCAGCATCCATTATACAGCCTTCATGCTTCTATCCAATTGAGTGTCTCCATACAAATATTTAAGAAACTGAAACAAAAAGGAATCATCTTTTCACCTTTCACTTACAGACAGAGAAGAAGAAGAAGAAGAACTCAATTATTGGTTAGTACCCTCCTCCTGCTCCTCCAATTTCTGGATATAAGCTTTCAGCACCATAACCACCTCCCTGGCCGGCGCCTGCAATGTTCCCACCAACCCAATTGCGGAGGTCTGTAACGATCCCAGCAGTTTTGCGTAGATCTCAGCCCTAGAGGGCATCGTTTCAAGCTGTTTAAACTCCTCCGGACCGTAAAACTTCCCTTCGAACACCCCACCCGTGAAATCATTGTTCTCCAGCTTCTTCTCCTTCTGGAACTCCCTGTACGGCTTAATGGCCGCTGGGACCTCCTCACTGTGAACGAACAGCCACGCGTTCATCCCCTTCATGGACGGCTTCAGCGCCTCCCATTCCGTCCCTTCAATCGCCTTATACACCAGAGTGTTTTTTGCCACAATGAGCTTTGTCGTCTCCGGGAGCGCTTTCCGGAGCTCCTGGAATTGCTTGACGGTGAAGCCCTGGTACTTGATTCCGGCGAGGAAGTGACAGTTCTCGAGTTGTGTTTTAACCGTTTCGACCGTCTCTTCCTTCTTATTGCGGGAAATGGCGGCCCTGATGATGGACGAACGGCGGCGGTAGGTCTTGGAGACGCTGGAAGTGAGAAATGGGTTAGTGGTTCGGGTCAATGAAAGAGGGTGGGATGGAGGTTTCGTGGATGGGAAGGAGAAGAGAGTGGCTTCCATTGTTGGTCCTTACCTTAGCGAATCGATGAGTGGGAGGTTGAGGATATGGAGAGAGCAGAAGAAAGGTAAAGGATGTAATTTTATCTCAGTCTTATCTTTCAGAGACAATAGAATTAGAAACCATAGTTATCAGAACCAGAACCGGACCGGTCATCAAACCGGACAAGGAGCCGTTTTCTGGTTCATACGGTCCAACCTCCGGTTCGTATGGTCCACCGTCGGTTCTTCATTATATTATCTTTCCAGTTTCCATCGTATCTTCTCCATCCCTCTTCTCCTCCCCTCTCTAACTTCTTCTTCCTCTCTTTCTCCCTCACTTCTTCCCCCTTTCACCATTTTTACCTAATATTGAGCTCCCTCCACCTCCTCCCCTCCAAGTCCGACGCCGCCGTCTTCTACTCCAAGTCCGACGCCGCCGTCTTCTACTCCAAGTCCACCGCCTCCTCTTCCAAGTTCGACGCCACCAACGCCTCTTCCTCCTCCTATAAGTCCGCCTTCTCCTCCTCTAAGTTCGCCGCGGCCGCCTCACCTCTTTCATGTCCGCCGCTGCCGCCTCAAAATCCGCCACTGCCGCCGCCTCAAAATCCGCCTCCTCCTTTAAGTTTTTAATTATTTTCTTACATTTTTCTACCTTAGATATATTTTGAAAAATACTCTTTTTAGTAGTGTTAAAGGAGGAGTGGAGCCTGAGTTGTGAACAGTGTTTCGTTTACTCACTGAGCAGTGCAGCACAAAAATTCAACAGGACACTGTAGTGAGTAGTCTGTATTAATCCCAGGCCTTCACAAACCATTTTTTTTTTCTATAGATTATTAATTTTCATGATAAAATCAAATTAATAGAATCATTTATGTATATAATTAATAGAAGAAGTGAAGAACAGAAGAAAATTCACGGTTAAAAAAAAAAAGTCAAAAGCAAAAAAAAAATAAAAAAATCAAGAACTGGAACCGTCCAGTTCTTCAAAAAGCGGATGGTTTACACCGGTTGAACCGCATTTCGATCTTTTATATGAACTAGACTGTTAGGCGGTTCGCGATCGAACTCGGTCGAACTGGAAATCCGATCCAGTTCTGATAACTATATTAAAAACAACTATGGTTTTGGTTGCAGTCTCTAGACCGTATGGACAGTCAAGTGTACTCAAACGAGTGGTTCTTGCACTCCATTCATATTAGGTTAACAATTTCTGATAGTACATGATTAAACAATATTTAACAATATGAAATTTAAATATATATGAGTTTGATTTTAATATATCACTCGATTAAATAACTCATATACATTTAGACACGATTATTATAATTTTGATATGCAGATTTCTGCATAAACAAAATTAATTAATAGTGTATAATTATGTGTGTATACATCTTACACTATAGTGACACATTTCGATATAAATCTTACACTGCAAAAACTAACCTTATTTATAGTTCGGGATACACTAGTTAATTACGTTGAAACTGGGCAAATCAATAGCATAAAAAATTAGTCTAATTTTTGTTGCATGTTGTTAATTTTCTCTACTAGCCAAGACATCGATATTTCTATAGAAAGTGACGATGTTATATTTGCATCTTCTTGGCAGGCACGTAGTCATTCAAGGTCCAGGGAGCAATTGCCCCCTGACTTTTTATTAGACATCAGTAATATCTTCAATTTTTTTTCACAATTTCAAATCTGCCCCCCACGGACACTGGAAGTAGATAACCGAAGCATCAAGCATGGAAATGGAAACTGAAGGCATAAACAACATAGCAACAAAAGTCAATCTATACAGATTAATCTACCGTACTCATAAGTAAATTTACAAGAAAACAATTCTCTATTGACTATTCAAGCACATTCAACACACTAAGAAGTTGTCTCACAAGTAAGAAACAAACTCGTCGAATTTTCACATTTCAGCTCCCCAATCGTCGAAATCAATATGAAAGGTACATTCTTTTGTCTTGATTGGTTCATATAGTAGTTACCTTGTAGAAAACTTGCTTTTGTAAGTGATAGAAACCAGATTTAGAAAAATCGGCTACAAGGTTAAGAAGTAGGAAGAGTCGAAGAGAAGAAGATGTTACTTACTTGGTCGATTGGTTGATTGTTCCTTCACGTCGGTCGCCGTAGGAACTAGGAAGAGTAGAAGTAGAAGAGGTAAATAGTCACGTTTGCTTGTGTATCATGTACAAAGAGTCACGTCTGCTTTGCTGATTAGATTAGTGATTAGGGTTTGTCATAATTACAAATAAGATATTGCTGCTAATGGTCCATAGTTTGAGTCAAAGTTGCTAACATATTGCTAAATGGGCTATATTAATTTACTCAAAGCAGCCAATTTACTCAGAGCAACCGATTTACAACAATTAATTACTATTTGAGTTTCTAAGCCATGTATTATTTAATATATTCATTTGTACTAAAATCATGTATTTATTCTTTTAGATATTGATAATTTTTTTAGTAGAATTAAATGAAAGTCTCCAGAAGAAGAAGAAAATTCACGTCAAAACTTAAATGAGAAGTTTTTGAAGCAAAAGTATAAAGAATTCAATTTAGATGATTTACCATCGGATCCCGACTTGAGAAAGAAATTTCAAGTTTATCATCCAAATGATTATGACAAGGTCGGAAGAGCTTATCTAGAAAATGGTCCATGTCAACCACGTGACCATGAATTTCCTCAAAGAACATTTGGTAAGGTACTTTGTCGCTTTGTTCCAACTTGGTTTGATGACTATGGAGATTGGTTGGAATATAGTATTTCAAAGGATGCCGCATTTTGTCTATATTGTTATCTTTACGGTAAAAACAATGGAGATCAAGGAGGTGGAGATTGCTTTGTGATGGATGGATTTACGAATTGGAAGAAAAAAAAGAAAGATTTGATAATCATCTTGGCGTTGTGGGTAGTGCTCATAATGAAGTCTGGAGCAAATGTCAAGATTTATTGAATCAAGAGCAACACATTTCAAGAATTTTATTTAAGAAAGAAGATAAATTACACAAAGAGTATCGAACACGTTTGACTGTGTTCGATTTCTTTTGCGTCAAGGACTGACATTTCGTGGTAATGATGAAGATGAAAAATCTCCTAATAAAGGAAATTTTCATGAGCTTTTGAATTTTCTTGGCAATCATAATGCAGATATTATGAGTGTTGTAAAGAATGCTCCTGGTAATGCAAAGATGACATCTCCTGATATTCAAAAATATATTGTTCAAGCATCGACAATGGAGACTACACGTGATATTATAAAACATCCCGGGAATGAACTGTTTGCGATATTAATTGATGAATCTAGAGATGTGTCAATTAAGGAGCAAATGACAATCATTTTGAGATATGTAGACAACAAAGGTCACGTGGTGGAGCACTTTTTGGGCATTGTGCATGTTCGAGATACAAAGGCTATACTCAAGATAGCTATTGAAGGGTCACTCTCAAAACATAATTTATGCATATCGAGATTGCATGAGCAAGGTTATGATGGGGAAACTAACATGAAAGATAATCCATCTGCTTATTATGTGCATTGTTTTGCTCATCAACTGCAATTATCACTTGTAGTTGTGACTCAAAAAAAGTCTCAAATTGCTAATTTTTTTAATACAATGACTAAGATCACCAACATGGTAGGAGTTTCGTGTAAGCGAAAAGATCTCATTCAATAAAAGCAATGCTTTAAAATGATTGAATCATTTGGTTTTGGTGAAATTTCAAGTGGTATGTATACGGGTTTGAATCAAGAGAGGAGTCTTCAAAGTGGAGGTGACACACGTTGGGGCTCCCACTATAGATCGTTGACTAATTTGTCTGTTATGTTCTCTTCCGTGATTGAAGTCCTTGAGTTTATTGAACAAGATGGACAATCTCAACCCCAAGAAGGTGGAGCATGCTCCTTAATAAATATAATGTCTGGTTTTGAGTTTGCTTTCATTTTACACTTGATGATAAACATATTGTCAATAACGGATGAATTGTCACTTGCTTTGCAAAGTAATGATCAATACATTATTAATGCTATGTTTTTAGTCAAGAGGGTTAAACAACAAATGCAACATATGATAGATGATGGATGGAAATCATTAATGAATGAAGTCTCTTCATTTTGTGAGAAACATGATATTCCGGTCCCATGTATGGATGACGTTTATCGAGCTGAAAAACGTCCAAGACGTAATGAGAGAAAAATACTAATCACAACCACTATCAATTTGATCTATTCAATGATGTGATTGATTGGCAACTGCAGGAACTCAATCACCGTTTTAATGAGGTTAATACTGAGTTGCTTCTATGTGTGACTTGTTTGAATTCATCTGATTTTTTTGCTGCTTTTGACAAAGAGAAGTTGGTTCGCCTCACCCAATTTTATCCCTAAGATTTTTCTGACGTTGATTTTCATATTCTTTCCAAACAACTTGATAGATTTATCTTTGATATGAAGTCAAGTGTTGAGTTTCTAAATATCAAAGGCATTGGCAAACTCTCTCAAAAGTTGGTTGAAAAGAAAAGACATATTGTGTATCCGTTGGTGTATTTGCTCGTGAAGTTAGCATTGATCTTGCCAGTTAGCACTGCTTCTGTTGAAAGAGTTTTCTTAGCGATAAAGATTATGAAGAATAGATTGCGAAACAAGATGGGTGACTCTTGGATGAACGACTTTTTAGTTGCGCTTATTGAAAAATATATATTTTGTACTATTGATAATGATAGAATTTTATTATGTTTTCAGAATATGAAAACTCGTCGAGAATAATTATAAATTTTAATTAGAAAAATTATTATATATTTTGTCGGTTTGCCCCACTGACTCTACATTATGGCTTCAAAAACCGACTGATTTACACCGGTTGAACCATGTATGCATTTCAGTCTTTTGTATGAACTAGACCGTTAGGCGGTTCATAATCGAACTCGGTCGAATCGGCGGTCCGATCTGTTCTGATAACTATGTTAGAAACGCTATGGTTTTGGTTGCAGTCTCTCAACCGGATTGGCGATCAAGTGTACTCAAACGATTGGTTCTTGCACTACATTCATATTAGGTTATCAATTTCTGATAGTACATGATTAAACAATCCGTAACAATCTGCATTTAAATATATATTAGTTTGATTTTAATATATCACTTGATTAAATAAATCATATACATTTAGACACAATTATTATACTTTTGGTCTGCAGATATCTGCATAAACACGATTAATTAATAGTATATAATCATGTGTGCATACATCTTACACTCTAGTGACACATTTAGGTATATTAATAGAATTAATATAAAATTATTCATGAAATTAGTGAATTTTGCATCCTGTCGTATCAATTTTATTCGTATCATGTGACCCGATATGTTTTTTTTTTCAACGAAGTTGATCGTGTCGCATATGTTTTGTTAGTTAATTGTGTCATGTAGAGTTTCCAGGACTGGTTGGCTGAGGCTGACCGGTCCGGTTCAGGCCGGTTTAGATGGTTGAAAGCTGTTTAAGCCGGTCTGAACTCATTTAGAGGCTTTTGGGCTACCTGAATTGGTCCGGAACGAATTTGGTTCCGATCCTGGATCCTTAGTGGGTCTTAGTGGTATGTAATATCCGGTAATTGTGCCTGGACCCTTTCATTAATAATTATTTTGGGCTAATTAAATTAACTGTTAGATCAATTTAATTGCTGGGAGAGCCTTATATTGTTTAATGATGCATGACTGGATAGGTAGAACGCTGTGTGAGTTCCTTGAGTTCCCTGGTTTACTTTGTGTTTTCTGTAGGGTAGATAGTCTTGCCTTACTTTAAATTGTTGGCTCTTGACTCCATGACTGGTAGAATTGACTAGGTTATGACTTGTTGAGATCCCATCATACTGTGTGAAAATTGGTCTAACATGTTAATTAATTTTTGTTAGAGTGACTTTGGTCCTCAAAGTTTTGGAAATTATAAATTAGCCCCAAATTAATTTATTTTTGAAAGATTTCAATATATATGTGTGTGTATTGAATTGTGTTGTTTGTTACCTTACTTGCATAGGATAGATTACCTTGGTAGGGAGATCTAGCTTTGGCATAGTCTAGGTAGCAAACCTTTAGGATTGTTTTAGTAGCCTTTCAGAAGTTTGGATAAGTTCGAACTACACTTGGGGATATGTTCTTAAGTGTGAACCGGTCGGTTAGTCTGCGAGGTTCTCTGAATTTCCTTGAAAAATACTAGGACAATCGTCTTATGTTAGAGTTGAACGCTTAGTGCGATATGTTCGACTCCGGTCCTTTGAGGACTGTTTGTATAGACTGTGTTTCGATTGATAGTAGTGACTTTAGGACATGCTTAGAAACGGGGAGTGCTTCTCGGCATAGCTAGGGTTGTCCTTCGAATTTAAGTATGTTCTAGAATCTGTCCTATTAATTTGAGACTTGTCTTTTTACATGCATTAGAACATTGTTCCTTGTGTCTCCATGATCCTAATCAAATTTTCTTTAGTTAGTGAAATGGCCGCCACGAAGAACATCATCGCTGAGTTGAACAAAAGTCTGAGACTTAACGGTGATAACTACAAAATCTGGAGTAAGCGTATACATATGTCCTAATTGAGCAAAGGTCGATTGACCACATCAAGAAGATCAAGAAAAGACCCGAGACTGGATTAACGAGTCAGCAGAAGGCCATCTATGATGAGTGGGAGGCCAAGGACGCTGAGGCGCGCGCTACATTGCTGAGTACAATGGATGATGATATTCTGTGTCAATTTGAGTTGGAAGACACGGCTAAAGGGCTGTGGGATGCTTTGCAAGATAGATTTGGCGTCTATACGACTGCTCAGCTGCGTTCGCTCAACATCAAATTTGATTCTTACAAGATGAATCCTCAGCACTCCATGAGACAGCATCTGAGGCACATGGCTAACATGATCGCAGAACTCAAGGAGGTCGGTCAACCTCTGACCGATGAGCAGCAAATCCAGGCTGTTGAACAAGTGAAGATTCAAATGACTCACTCTGAAAGACTCAACACCTTTGAACAAGTTCGAAGGCACATTGAGCTGGAAGAGGAACGTCTCAAGGCTACAGGGCCTAAGGCTGAAGTTCATATGACATCATTCTCTGGACCTAGGAAGAATCGTCGTAAGCGAGGGAGTGGTGCACGGCGAGCTGTCGCAGGTGCACCAATGGCAAAGAAGATAAAGACTGATGCTCCAAAAGCAGAAGCGCAGAAGCGTCCGCGCAAAGCCAGGAAGCCTAAGTCCAGGAAATGCTTCAATTGTGGTCAAAAGGGACACATTGCGAGTGCATGCCCTAACTTATTGGCAGAGTACCTCTCGCGACAGGTATATCTCTTTGGCAATTCTAGTGAACTTTGTGTTTCTAGTACTGTTATGTTGGTTGAATCATGTCCTGTGTGGATTTTGGATTCAGGATCGACAGACCACATAGCCAGGGATCGAGACGCTTTCGTCGAGTACCGGAGAGTTCCGCGGGAGACTAGGTGGATTTATGTCGGCAACAACTCTCGTGTTGAAGTCGAAGGGATTGGAACTTGTGAGCTGCGTCTGCGCGGTGGACAAGTCCTAGTCTTACATGATGTCCTCTATGCTCCACAGATTCGCCGGAATGTTATTTCAGTCTTAGGATTAATGAAACTTGGTTTCACATTGTCTTTTCATGAACTTTCAGTCCAATTATCTTTAGGTCAAACTCTATTTGGTTTTGGGATAGTTTCTGCTGGATTTATTATTTTGGATTTGGATTCATGCAACACTAATTTCATGCTTTCTTCTACTTGTGGAAATGTTTGCGATGTGAATGATTGGCACGCTAGATTAGGTCATATTGGCCAACATAGAATGAATCGGCTGACCCAAAGGGGTTTGCTGCCCAACATTCCGCATGTGGAGTTGTCTACGTGTGTTAATTGTCTAGCAGGAAAGACCACCCGAAAGCCTTTTGGTAAGGCCCCAAGAGCTGAATATCCACTGCAATTAGTTCATTCTGACGTCTGTGGCCCTCTCAGTGTTAGGGCTCGGCATAGAGCAAGATATTTCATCACATTTACAGATGATTATACTCGTTATGGATTCGTCTACTTGATCTCCCATAAATCTGAGGCAATAGGTTGCTTCAGATCATTTTTGAATTTGGTTGAGAATCAGTTAGATCGGAAGGTTAAGACCCTCCGCACTGATCGTGGAAGAGAGTACCTTTCAGTGGAATTGAACGACTTATGCACCCCAAATGGGATCATTCATCAGTTGACGGTTCCCTACACCCCTCGACAAAATGGTGTTGCAGAGAGGCGCAATAGGACGCTCCTTGACATGGTTCGGTCGATGATGGCGCAAGCTCAATTGCCAATTTCCTTTTGGGGAGATGCTTTGAAAACTGCTGCCTACATTCTGAACCGTGTGCCGACGAAAACGGTTAACTCCACTCCATACGAGCTTTGGACTGGAAGAAGTCTGGACCTTAGCCGTATGCGCCCATGGGGGTGCGCCGTTTACACCCATGATTCCTCGAACAAGTTTGGGAAGATTGGACCTAGAGGAAAGAGGAGTATCTTTGTTGGTTACTCTGAAATCTCCAAGGGATATGTGTTTATAGCCGAGCTTGACAGTGGGAGTGTTTCCGAGTTCGAATCACGAGATGCGGCGTTTTTAGAGAACGAATTTCCGAAGAAGGGAGAGATTGGTTTGGATCGATCTTTATATGAGATGCAAGATCAAGTTGAGCAGATACCTGTTAATTCGAGTGGGAGAGATGAAGTTGCAGAGGATGAATCAGTTCGTCATTTGTCAGATTCACCTCTTCCTGTAGCGAATGAAACAGCTTCTGCTCCTGATGATCTTGTTGATAGTGGGAGCATTAGGGATCTCATTCCCAGTAGGAGCGATCATGGTCGTACCCCTGGTAGTAGTGAGTTTTTAGGCCGTGGGCTAAGACATAAGTTTCCTTCCCCACGATATATGTTCAGAGGTGATGGAGAACTGAACACCCTAATATCTGACGAGACAGCTTTCGAGCCGAAAACCGTTAGAGAATCTCTCAATGGACCCTTTCAGGAAGAATGGATGAAATCAATGGAGGACGAGATAAAATCTATGGGGAAGAACGATGTTTGGACACTGGTCGACCTTCCGAGAGGACGCAGAGCAATAAGAGCCAAATTGGTTCTCAAAACAAAGCTAAAGGCCGATGGAACTGTTGAGCGTCTCAAAGCTCGACTTGTTGCGAAAGGTTATACACAACAGGAGGGAGTGGACTTTAAGGAGACCTTCTCACCGACAGTGCGAATGACCACAATTCGCTTGATTCTGGCTATTACAGCGAGTCTAGATCTTGAACTGTACCAGATGGACGTTAAGACCGCCTTCCTCAATGGTGAGTTAGAAGATGAGATTTATATGGAGCAACCTGAATGCTTTGTGCAGAAAGGTCATGAGCACTTAATGTGCAAACTCCACAAATCGATTTATGGTCTGAAACAGTCTTCTAGGCAGTGGTATCACAGATTTCATGATTTGGTCGTGGAAAATGGTTTTCTCATGTTGGATGAGGACCATTGTGTGTACACCAAAAGATCTGGACCAAACTTTGTGTTTATGACTCTATATGTGGATGACATACTCATAGCCGGAAATAGTTTGGAGTTCCTCACACAGATTAAGGTCTGGTTGTCCTCTCTATTCGAGATGAAGGACATGGGTGAGTCGACATATATTCTTGGGATACAGATCTCGAGAAATCACCGGAAGAAGCAGTTGTGGCTTTCATAGGAGAGCTACATAAAGAAAGTGTTGAAAAAGTTCAACATGAGTAACTGCAAATCAATTGATACTCCAACTTCAAATGGCGAACCTATCAACATGGATATGCGTCCGAAGACTAAGGAAGAAATGGACAAGATGAAACAGATTCCGTATCTAAGCGCAGTCGGGAGCTTGATGTACACAATGGTGTGTACTCGGCCGGACATCTGTCACGCAGTCGACATGGTATGTCGGTACCAAGCTGACCCCAGATTAAAGTATTGGCAGGCAATAAAGAGGATCATGCGATATCTTAAGGGCACCGTCAACTATGCCCTGTGCTTTGGAGGAGACTTACGGAGGTCAGAGGATCTTCGGATAATTGGGTACAGCGACGCAGACCACGGTGGTGACTTGGATGAGAGAAAATCCACTTCGGGTTTTGTGTTTATGCTCTCCAATGGAGCAATATCTTGGATGAGCAAGAAGCAGTCCTGTACCGCATTGTCTACTATGGAAGCCGAATTTGTGGCTGTTGCGACGACCACTCACGAGGTTGTGTGGCTGAGCAGACTCCTGGATCGATTGTTGAGCCGTAGGAGTCCAGTTGAGCTGATCCTGGTTTACTCAGACAATCAAGCCGCAATCTCCGCGACAAAGGATCCAAAGTACCACAATAGGTCAAAGCACATTGATATCAAGTACAACTATGCTAGAGACATGGTGAGACACAAGATGATACGTTTGGAGTATTTGTCTACAGATGAAATGGTTACGGACCCTTTCACCAAACCCTTGAAGAGGGAGTCATTTGTGAGGCATGTGAAGTCTCTAGGACTGTGTAGACTTAGTTGATATACTTCATTTATTATATTTCCCAAACAATGTTCTTTGACTTGAATTATATTTGAGTATGTATGTTTTCGCAGTTTCAGTATTTTGTGTGTTCATTTATGTGATTGTTTGTTAATATATGTCAAAGTGGATTTGGCTACCCTCTCACACGGGTGATAGCTTCTATGCCTTTGTGGCTGAGTGAGGCTGGTGATAGCTTCTAGGTTTTGGAAGTCCGTTGGGATAACCAGAAAGGACTTTGTGTCCGGAGTTATCTGTTTTCGCACTACGACGGATTATGGTCTGTCAATCCACTCAGGGGTCGGATGGGAGTCTTTGTGACTTTTGGTTCGGGTACTTTGTGTGCTTGATGGACATCATATGGACATATGATCCATGGGAGAGGAGATATGCTGTAGCGCGCGTTCCATACCGCGACGCACCCAAAATCGACCATGGGTATGACCCGAGATGTGATCTTACCTCGAAGTCGTGTGAGACCCAGAGCTCTTCGCGTAAGAGCCATGTATGTACCCTCAGTACTCTGAACAGAGACTTGAGGTTCAGTTCAGTGTTTGCTATCTTAGTCCTCACAAGTACCTTGGACCCGGTTCTAGAAAAGCGAGTTGAATTGTGCCGATGGTTTCGTGGGAAGGGGATGGTCATTATGGGATCTTCTCGATATTGTGTCCACTAGACGGCCGTCAATCGTGGTATAAGCTGCGGTTGTGGGCACAATGCAGATGTATAGGTTTGAAAGATCATTGTGTGGTCAAACCTTGAGAAAGATTACATGGCCAAGGGTGCAGGGCACAAATCCACTGATGGTGTGAGATCCGCGATTCACTGCAACTCCTAACAGATGCGCAGTACCTTGCTTGTAGTGCCTGCCGGTCGCACGGCTGCCTCCTCGTATGTGATTTAACTGTATAAGGAGAATTTGTTCTCTTTGGTGCTGGCTTGATGAATGAGCGCCCCCCCCCCCCCCCCCCCACTTTGTGCGAGTGGGAGATGTTGGATTTAGGTTAATGGGTCGCCCATTCAGGTAAGCCCGGTATGTGATACTGACCCTAAACCCTATTTCTCTATATATCTATATATATATGGGGTGCTCTCCTTAGAATTAAGAGAGAACATAACCTGATAGCCACCCACAGTTTAGACAGAGGTCAGCAGCTGTGGGAACCTAGGTCACTGCTCGTTAACCCGTGGCGTGTCCTCCCGTTTGGCAGACCGTGATCCCAACCTCAGGCAGATCCGCTTCCGCTAAGGCAATTAATCCAGAGGTAACTTAATTATGTGTGATTATGTTTTACCATATAGATTGCATGTATATTACATAATCCAACAATTATAAAATAAAATAAAACTAATTTATAGCGCGACGTTGCACCAAAATACTTGGGTTATGGTGTACATAGAAGGGTACACCACTTGATGGAACTGGTACATTCTGCCTCGTGGAAGGTTTTGCATATACCCATGCTAGATAGTAGAAGTGCATACACTCACTCTACAGTACTTCACCTCAATGCTTAGCTTGCATGAGGCGAGCACCTTTCACAATACTGATCTTACTAAAGTGCAGTAGTTTTACCACCGACATGATGAATAATGAATAGTTAACTTATGCAGGTGGGGTAATGGTGTCTTTATTGTTGAAGTCCGCTGTGATGAAATCTCACATATATACCACAATTATATCTCCTCCCATCACCAATTGATTTTATGATGGAATCCAACTTATATAGTTTGACTCGACATTTGGGTTTGACTCGGCCTCAATGATGAATATAACACATATTTCCTTGATAAAATGTTTGTTTTTCAGGAATTGAGTGGTCGATTAAGTAGGAGCGACTGTCCTTCCATGGTGAAGATATTGATATGCAATCTGATATTGGTTCTGATTATAGGAGTAGAAGTTAGTCATTTGTTATGTTGATATGTATAGGTTCTGTTTGTTTTCTATATGTTTATTTATTTGGGTCTTATTTGTTATTTAGCTTTAGTTGTGGTTGTTTTATTTAATTTCATAGAAGTCGTAACAGTATTAACTGTTGCTAGTGTTCTCCGATTGTATATCTGATTTCAGATATTTGTACTATTTATTGATCGATGACTTGATCAGATGAATAAGAGATCAAGAATGATTCATTAGATATGTTCTTCAGTTTCCATTATGTTTCGATCATGGTATCAGAGCCAAGAGGAATTTGAAACCTCTTTTTATTTTCTTCCCTTTGTTATTCCCTTTCCCAATTTCAATTCACGATACTTTCCCTTTCCCTTTTCTTCGATTCTTCCAATCCCTTGCCCTAATGTCTGGAGAGGACGAGATGAAGAACAATGTTGAGACTGCTGCATGTATGGCCACCGCAAATCCGAACATCGACTCAGATCATCCCTTATTTCTTCACCCATCGGACACCACTGGGCTTTCTCTCGTCTCCATTCAATTAACCGGCTCGGACAATTACTCCATTTGGAGTAAAGGTATGTTGGTCACATTACTTGCGAAGAACAAACTTGGGTTCATTAATGGAACATGCAAGAAAGACAATCTTGATCCGAGTCTACATCATCTTTGGGACCGCTGCAACGCTTTTGTCTTTGCGTGGATTATGAATGCTGTGTCCAGGGATCTCTTGAGGGGAATCATATATTCTGAAAGTGCCTTTCAAGTTTGGACTGATCTCAAGGAGAACTTTGATAAAATTAATGGGTCAAGATTCTACCAGCTTCATCGGGAAATTTGAGTTGCTCATCAAGGTCTGGATTCTGTCTCTGCATACTTCAATACACTGAAATTACTCTGGAATGAATTTGCAGCAATATGTGGAGGCCCAACATGTACATGTGAAATACCCTCAAGTTATTTCAGTTTCTTATGGGACGTAACGAGAACTATGGAAATGTGAGATCAAACCTCCTTATGCGACTGCCACTGCCAACCATCAATGAAGTCTATTCAGCTCTTATACATGAAGAAAGCCAAATAGATTTTTCAAGCATGACATCCTTAGTGAATGTCACACCAGTCATCAATCCATCCAATCCTTCAACATTTTACTCTAACACTGGAGATTCGTCAAGAAAGACCTTCTATTCAAAGAACACGGGAAATTCTTCAAGAAAGACCTTTATATGCCAGCACTGTCACAAAAAGTGTCATACCATCAATTTCTGTTGGACCCTGCACCCGGAACTGAAAAACAAGAGAAGAACATGATCATCAACCTCAGGATCTCAAGCTGCATATAATGTGTTCGCTTCTAAATCAAACAATAGATCAGTACAAGGATATGTTCATTCTCAAAGGGCCTCAACGATTGGATCGACAAGAAATTCTGTCGCAGCATCAGAGTCATCAGGAATCAATTCTTTTCAAAGGAACAATACAAACAAATCTTAAAGATGCTGAGCAGCTCAGACGTTGCATCAACCTCGAATATTCGAGCAAATATGTCTGGTATTCATCTTGATCCCAATAAATAAATAAAAACATTATCAACTGGATCTTAGACAGAGGGGCAAAAAATCATATGACATCTAGATTAGACTGTTTGCAGAACATTAAAAGGATTAAAAGTTCAAAAGTATTTCTTCCAAATGGAAATTTCTCCTATGTTACCCACATAGGGGATTGTTACTTGACCAAACAATTAATCCTTAAGAATGTTCTGTATATTCCCGATTTCAAATACAACTTACTGTATGTATCTAAAATGTCTCATGATCTTAAATGATGTGTTATGTTTTATCCTGATCTTGTTTTGTTTCAGGACCTCTCCAATGGGAAGGTAATCCAGATTGGTAAAGAACTGAATGGCTTGTACATATATGCTTCCAGAATTGTAAATGTTGTAGCTTTTCAGATAGATTCGAAGGATTTGTGGCATAGGAGGCTAGGACATGTTTCTGAATATGTTTTTTTGAAAATTCCCTTTCTCAAAACTGTTGTTTCGTGTAAGGATTGTTTTAGGCAAAATTGTATCATTTGTCTTCAAGCAAAACAATGCAGATTTTCTTTTCCGACCAGTACCTCTAAAAGTAACAAACCATTTGAATTGATTCACATTGACGCTTGGGGACTCTTTAATACGAATACGTATGATGATAAGAGGTTCTTTCTCACCATTGTTGATGATTTTACGAGAAACACATGGGTGTATATGATGAAATTTAAGTTTGATTTTGTCCTGCTTATTAGAGACTTTATTTTGTTGGTTGAAAATCAATATGGATCATCTGTTAAGATTGTTCGTATAGACAGTGGTGGTGAATTTGTTAACAATCATTCCAGTGATTTGTTTGCTAGTAAAGGAATTATACACCAGAGAACTTGTCCATACACACCACAACAAAATGGTGTGGTGGAGAGAAAGCATAGACACTTACTTGAGATTGCTAGGGCGCTTAAAATTCAGAGTTCCATGTCTGATAAATTTTAGGGTGATTGTGTGCTGACATCTTGTTATATCATGAATCTTTTACCTTCTTATGTTCTGAATTTCATATCACCTTATGAAAAACTTTATGGAACTGCTCATTCGTTTTCCCATATTTGTGTTTTCGGATGGCTATGTTTCGGGAAAAGCATGAATCCTAAAAACAAGTTGATTTCTAGACCTATTCGCAGTGATTTTCTCGGATATTCTTTAGTTCAAAAGGTTATAAGCTGCTTGATTTAGAAAATAGGCAGGTGTATATCAGTAGAGATTATCTGTTTTTTGAGAATATTTTTCCTTTTGCTTTGATCAATGAATCATCTTCTTTATTATTTCCTGAACACCTACCTATCCCAACCGATGACATGCATGAAAATGATAGGCAAAACGATCACGAATTGAATCATGAAATTAATGATGATGTCTTGTTAGAAACTAATGATATTGCAGAAGAAGTTCATAGACCAAGAAGGACTTCAAGGAGCATTCGACCTCCGATTTGGCATGATGACTATGTGGTTTCGAATTCTGTCTCTACTGCTCATCCTTTTTCGATTTTTTTTTACCTATAAGCACTTGCAGAATAACTATAAATCCTTTGTTTCTGCTGTTTCTAAAGAATCGTAGCCACATAATTTTTTTGAAGCTTCTAAAGACCCCAACTGTATTTCGGCTATGAAAAATGAAATAGCTTCTCTTGAAGAAAATAAAACCTGGATTATTGAACCTTTCCCTAAAGATAGGAAGCCTATTGGTTGTCGTTGAATTTTTAAGATAAAATATAAATCGGATGGAAGTATAGACAGGTATAAGGCAAAATTGGCCGCGAAAGGTTATAATCAAAGTCATGGAATTGATTATGAAGACACTTTTAGTCTTGTAGCTAAAATGGTCAGAGATAGGGTTGTTTTATCTCTTGCTTCTGTTTTTGCGTGGCCTCTGTTTCAGCTGGATGTTGTTACTGCATTCCTTTAAGGAGACCTTCATGAAGAGGTTTTCATGGAGATTCCACAAGGTTTTGGCAATCACAAGTGGAATATGGTATGTCGATTGCTCAAATCCTTGTACGGTTTAAAACAATCTTCTTGTCAATGGAATATTAAACTCACAGAAGCTCTTGTTTCTCATGGATATTTGCAAAGTAAGTTTGACTATTCCTTATTCACAAAGAAATATGGAGATAATATTGTTGTGCTGCTAGTCTATGTAGATGATCTATTAATCACAGGAAATTCTGCAGCTATGATTGATGGTTTGAAATATTTTCTGAAACAGACTTTCAAAATGAAAGATTTAGGTAGTCTTCGATTTTTTTTGGGAATTGACATTGCTAGAAATAGTTATGGTATTACTCTTAACCAGCATAGATATGCATTAGAATTGATTTAAGAGGTAGGTCTTGCTAGAACAAAACCAATCAAGACACCTATGGAAGCAAACATTAGGTTGACTTCTGCAGATTTTGATCAACACTTCACACATAATCAAGGCGATGAGATTCTTGATGATATTACATCTTATAAGCGTTTAATTGGGAAAATTTTATATCTAACCATAACTTGTCCTGATATCTCTTTTTCGGTTCAACAATTGAGTCAGTATATGAATAAACCGAAGAGATCCCACATGAATGTTGCTATAAGAATTGTTAAATACATAAAGAATCAACCTGGTTTTTGTTTGTTATTTCCATCGACATCTAATCTGCAGTTAGTAGCTTATTGTGACTCCGATTGGGCAAGCTGCCCAGAATCTAGAAGATCTATAACAGGTTTCTGTGTTAAGCTTGGAAGTTAATTGATTTCGTGAAAAGTTAAAAAACAAAATACAGTTTCAAAATCCTCTGCAGATGCAGAGTATCGCAGTATAGGTATGACTGTTTCCGAAATCATTTGGATTAAAGATTTATTGCAAGAATTGAATGTCAAACATGAGAAACCTGTGACTGTTTTTTGTGATAACAAAGCTGTTTTGCAAATTTCTTCTAACCCCATGTATCATGAGAGGGCAAAACATATAGAAATAGATTGCCATTTTGTGAGAGAGAAATTGCAGGCTGGATTGATTAAATTGCAGCATATTGGAACAAAGGAGCAGATAGCGGATGTATTTACCAAGGCCTTGACCAAACAACAGCATTATTACTTGATTCACAAACTTGGAATTGCAGATATATTTCGACCCATCAAATTGAAGGGGGTGTTGAAGATATTGATATGCAATCTGATATTGGTTCTGATTATAGGAGTAGAAGTTAGTCATTTGTTATGTTGCTATGTATAGGTTCTGTTTGATTTCTATCTGTTTATTTATTTGGGTCTTATTTTTTATTTAGCTTTAGTTGTGGTTGTTTTCTGTAATTTCATAGAAGTTGTAACAGTTGCTAGTTTTCTCCGATTGTATATCTGATTTAAGATATTTGTACTATTTATTGATCGATGACTTGATCAGATGAATAAGAGATCAAGAATGATTCATTAGATCTGTTCTTCAGTTTCCATTCTGTTTCGATCAACTTTATTGTTGAAGTACGATGTGATGAAATCTCACATATATACCACAATGATATCTCCTCCCATCACCAATTGATTTTATGATGGAATCCAACTTATATAGTTTGACTCGGCATTGGGGTTTGACTCGGCCTCAATGATGAATATAACACAAATTTCCTTGATAAAATGTTTGTTTTTCAGGAATTGAGTGGTCGGTTAAGTGGGAGCGACTGTCCTTCCATGGTGAAGAATGGGTTCGATAGGAACGTGAAAAAGACATGTGCCTCAATATACAATACCAAGCTTAATTGACATCTTTGATATATAAAATAAAGTAAGGAATATGGAATAATTAATAGAATTGTGGAATAATAAATATAAAATAAGAATATAAAATTATTTAGTTAATTGTTTAAAATAGAATATGAATACAGAATTTAAGTATTTATTTTAATATGTTTAATACCTAATCAAATTAAATTATAAAAAATAGATTAATTAATTTTAATTAAAAATAAAATATATTATAAACTTTAAAATAAATTATCTTAAATAAAATAATTAATTATGAGAATATATAGCATCCGCTGGTTCCACCTAAGAAGTAGAAACAATTCAGGGATGGTTGAAAAGCCATAACACTTCTCCATGAGCAAGAACATATGAAAGAAAAACAAATATGGGTAAAATAGTCATTTAATAATATAAAAAGACTTAAAAATATTTACTAACGGTTTAATTGACGGAGTGACCAAATAGTCACATACTGAAACATGAGTGATTATTTAGTCATGTAAAAAAAATATGATTATCCAATTAGCCACATTGGTCAAACATGTGTGAATATTGAATATAAATTATATTAAATAAAAAAGTAATTATTTACGAGAATATTTTTAGATTTATACATTTTCATAATAAATTAAAACAGTTCATAGTAGTTTCGTCATTTTAATTCTATTCATTATTCTGGAAAAATTCGGAATAACCTTCCATTAAAAAAACAAAGAATGGATATTCAGAGATTTTCGAAAATTATGATTCTATATTTCACAAATTCTAGACAATCAAACAATGGAATACAAATTTCATATTCCAACTCTTCTTTATTCTGTCAACCAGATGAACATCTTGTAAACACCTTATAATTTTGAATGCCATGGCTGTAGGCTTCTTCATTAGTTCGGCTGAACTGGTCTGGTTCGAATCGATTTGACTAAACTAGTATAAAAACCAGACCAGTTTTTTAGACTTCAAGTAGACCAGTTCAAAATAGTACCAAAAATTCAGTTCGAATCGACTCGTTTTTTTAAACTAATTTATACTTAAATTTAAATCAACCCACTTTAAACCTATATAATTTTAGAACCGGTTCATGAACAAGCCTACATGACTAATAAAAATGGGCTTCTATGGAAAGAAGAGCTCTAATATGTAAATAGAATAGAATTAAGAGAAATTCTATTTGTAGACAATCGATTACTTTAGATAAACCACTTTTGTTGAAAGAATAAAAAGCCCTAACAACTTTTTACATATCCGTCCTTACTAATTTTAAGAAAATTAATTATCAAATTGATTCCACATTTTAGTAGTTACTAAATGGACCTCATATTATCAAAATGGTGAAAAATTCATACTTCTAACAAGTTTTGAACCCTAGACCTTTTGCATATACTAACTAAAAGTTTTGTCACTACACTACTAATTGCAATTTTTTTTACATACTTCAAATATAGTAATTGAAGCAATTCTCATATTATTGTATTAAACATCTCATGTTTATTTATTGACGCTCTTTAGTAATTAACAGTTGTTCAACGTTGTTTGATTAATTATAGTTTTAATTTAATTATGTATGTATTGATTAATTTTTGAAATGGTTAAAAAAATAAGTAATTTTCTAAATTTAGTATTTATAGACTACCAGAATACTCATTTTAAAAATATTTTTTCAACCATCTCTAAAAAATCAGAAAGACTATAATATGTAGATGATTAAATTAGAACTCTACAACACGTATGATGTTAAGTTTCAATTTTCCCATAAATGATAAAATTTATTAAAATTGTTAAAAATTAGCAACACCACTTTGACCAAATTTTATGATCGATAAGAAAATTGAAACTTTAACACTATATATGTTGTTAGAGTTTTAATTTAATTAACTACATACTATAGTCGTTCTGATTTTTTTTAGAGATGGTTGAAAAAATATTTTTAAAATGAATATTATGGTAGTGTATAAATACTAAATTTAGAAAATTACTTACTTTTCAACCATTTAAAAAAATAATAAGTAGATACATAATTAAATTAAAAATATAATAAACAAACAGCGTTGAACAAAGATTAATTACGAAAGAGCATCAATAAATAAACATGAGATGTTTAATACAATAATATGAGAATTGTTTCAATAACTATATTTGAAGTAAGTAAAAAGGCAATTGGATTAGTAGTGTAGTGGTAAAACGTTTAGCTAGTATATGTAAAAGGTCTAGGGTTCAAAACTTGTTAGAAACATGAATTTTTCATCATTTTCGTAATTTGAGGTCAATTTAGTAACTATAAAAATATGGAATCGATTTGATAATTAATTTACTTAAAATTAGTAAGGGCAAATATGTAAAAAAAAACTATTAGGTCATTTTGGTCTTTTAATAAAAGCAGTCTATATAAAGTAATTCATTATTTACAAATAGATTTTTTCGAATTAACCACCAAACAATATTAGAAAAATGAACGGAGTGTGAATCTCACTAAAACATTATTTTAGCGATAACTTTTTCATTTATTCTTTTTGTCCAAAATTACATTCTTGTATGTAAAACCACATCAAAACCAATCAACTGCCCCAAAAGCAAGTCTTAGCCATAGCCATAGCCATAGCCATAGTATAGACCACACACACATATCATGAGCCACAACCTCAAACAAACCAAACCAGACTCACTAGACAATGAAAACCAACTAATTTCCCCTTCCATCAATTTAATTAGATTAGATGACCGAAAGACCCGACCACCCATTGACCGTGGTTAAGAAGGCGACCGAGCCCAGTAAGTCCAAGTACGCCACTTTATAAACTTCATGTCACAAGACTCTTGCACTCCTCCATCCATATTGCCACCACCCTTAATGCTGCTGCATTGCCATCTCTATCTTGGGTGGCCCCGAATACCTCCTGGGCCCCACCAGAGGCGATCCTTGGAAAGACAGTCGTTTCCTTGCAGTTGGAGAACCACCTATCAAATTACTACGCTCGTCCGTACTCTCTTGTCCTAACGGGCTCAGGAGACGAGACCTTGCCTTAGTTGATTTAGTGGGGGCCATGTAGCTTGGGACAGAAGATGAACTGGTGAGGCTCTCATCATCATCTCCTCTTCCTCTTGTAGAAGCAGAAGATCCAGCAATGCTGTGCCTCCTATAAACCAGCATCTGCTTCTCAGATTGCGCGCTGAAACTGCTACGGTTGTCATCTTCTACACTGCCCACCTTTGAGGAGGGACTAAAAGTCTTTGCCTTTATTACTGAAGGGTGGACCCTTGAGGTGGGAGTGGAAGGGGAGTGGTAGCTCGAGAGTCTTCGAGTACTGGGTTTGTTTGAACTTGTTGTTGGGGAATAAGCTCTGTTTCGGTTGATTTCTCCTCCTGCAACAGACATTGCTCGGCTTTTACTGCTCTTTAAGGAAGCTCGGTCACTGTTTTCCAAGGTGCTGACTTGGGTCTCCCATGGCCGAGCCGCCATCCACCTCTCTAACCAACTCCACCCCCAAGTGGGGTTGTTGGGGTCCATGAATGTTGGATTTGCTGATTTATTCTTCATTGCTTTCTGTAATATTCAATCCGTTTCTTAATTTAAAGATCAGTTTTTTTTTATATTTTTATTGGGGTGGAGGTGGGGGTGGGTGGGGGAATGTAACTTTTGATTACCATTTTTAATAGCAATAAGTTTAACTCTCCTAACAAACAAGCTTGTTGTTTTCAGAAGCTAAAAGTGGGTACCTGATGGGAGAATGCATAGGCTAATGCCCTTTCTCTTCTCACAGCAGCTTCATGCCTGTTCAACAACCTCGATTCGATTTGCTGTTTGGATTGTGGGCTATCGTTCCAGTCACCTCCCAACTATCCACAACAAATTGAATTTCAGTCAAGAAAAATTATAAATAGTGAGTCAATGATCCTGCAAACGGGAGTAGGACACCTAATATGAGCTTGAATACGGTACTTACTTTCAACTTCTCAATCTCAATCTCGTGCTTTTTTTGGAGCTGCCTTTGCAGAGCTTGATTATCCTCAGACATTCGAAGTCTTCTTGCACGAATTTGAGATTGTACACGTGCAAGAGTCTGCATGCACCTCAACGTTGTTGCTGCTTGTCTCTTCACATATTGCCCTTGTATCAATGTCTTCAACCTCACCAATCCTCTCAAGGCCCTCAATGCCCTTCTAGCCTGAACCAAGGCAACCATTTCATTACAAAAAAAATCTTCTTTTTAATCAATATAATCTAGCTCCGTATATAAATATGTGTTGATTAATTACCATGTAACCACGAAATGCTGTTTGGATCCTAATAGCAGCTACTTCTTCCTTGGTCTTTCCTGAGAGACGGGCAACTGAGGTCAGGCGAACAACCTCTGCAGCTGCCTGAGCAGCTGCCACGGCTGCCTCAGCAGCTACTGCTGTAGCAAGTGCTACAGAGTAAGCATGCTTGCTCTGCTCAGTTTCAGCGTTGTTCAGTTTGGCATCATCAATAAGAGGAGGTGCTGCCGGAACTGATATGGTGAGTGCAGTTTCCTCTTCTTTTGAAATTCCATCTGCAGTATCACTTTTCCAGGCCCATTTCTTCTTTGATCTTTGAGATCTCTAAAAGAGACAGGGCAGCAAGTATAAATAGTAGTTTTATCAAAATCTACCAAAGCATCATCAATTAGAATTGCTAGATCACTCTTCTATGTCTGACCTATTCAATTTTATGGACGATGTAATGGCTCCCCACGCACATAATAAAAAAGAGTAAACTAATAATAATAATATGCCTCCATTGACTTGATCCAGTCTTTACTCATGAAAAAAAAAACATTCCGACAAATCTGTTCACGAAACAGGAAATGCCAAATCTTTCTAAAAGATGCATACTTTGCAACAGTTATAACATTTAAGAGTTAGAATGAAGTACTTTACTGGCAGAAGAGTGATAACTCAATAAATGACATGCTTTGTAATTGACATCATGCTCACCTGCCCTTTCTTCTTCTCCTTGTGGTCATGGCTTAAGGCTCTCTTTACTGCAGAGAACCATCCTCCTTTCTTTCCCATGTCCTCCTATTCGTCCACATTACATTAAGATCAATAACAAGGACATTGGATCGTGAATTAAAAATTACTATTATTATTACAGAAAGAACGAAATAGAGAAACATTATCATAGCAGGTCAAGTCAGGTAAACCCTGTTCCAAATCTAATTGCAGCTCCAGAAAGATGGAAACTTTGGATTAAATTCGAGAATTTATTACCCAGACGACGAACTAAGGGGATCTTGTGGATAAAAACACAAAACGCCCATCATAATCAATGAAATTGGATTGTGACAGCAGAAGATGAAGAAGAACGGGTTGAATGATTTAGAATAAAACAAATGAAAGCAGACGTTACCGAGGAAAACAACAAGCGGAATCTCTGCTCTTCTACCCAAGAAACTCCTCCTCCCCCCTTCAGATCCCTTTCACTGCTTCAAACAACCGGATTCAATTCAATCTAAACCCCTCCCCTCGATCGAGTATCGTATCGTAAAGCCTAAACACTGAGATTTTCGTTAAAGAGAAAGAGAGGAGGTAAATAAAAGCATCACCGAGAAGGAAGGACGGAAGGAGGAGGAGATATGGAACAGGAATAACAGCTGTCTGTTGGTTTGTCTTGCCTGGTCCCCGCCACCTTATATGTTCTATTTATTTATTTTAACGGAACGGTGGTTGGTTGGTGGGACAAAGTACAACCAAACAGACTCATAGATAGATATAACCTTCAGTTAATAATAATAACTTGTAAAATGGGGATATGTTAGTTGGTTCCTGTCGGATTACTGGAAGAACGGGTGGTTCATAATTTATTTCAACAAAATAATATATTTTTTTTTCATTCAGATGTTAGTAAAATATTTAGATGTACCTTGAGACATGTTATATTTGAGTACTTCTAATAAAGGTCGGTTAAATATAATAGATGGAAAAAAAAATTATTCACTATTCAGTATGTAAAACTATAATAACTAATTATGATTGGTTTTTTCTCAATAAAAAATGAATATATATATATATAGAGAGAGAGAAATGATTCATAGTAATTAGGAATTTAGGATATCTCACATTTATATTAATAAATAAATAAATAAATTATTATTACTATTATCAAAACAGAGATATTAAAACGTAATATCTGAAAATTAGTTTCTGTTTCCTTTTTCCATATTACTTCCACTTTAGAGAATAGAAGACTGTAACACTTAACCACATAAATGAGTGTCTTAAAGAGTAAATACAAAACTAGAATATATATATTTTAGAAAGAAAAAAAAGGTAAAAATAGAAGAAGAAAAAAAAAGAAAAAAAGAAAAGGTAAAAATGATACAAATTCAAACTTCAACGACATATTGGTAGAGCACATACACATGATGTATGACATAAGATGGCCAAAGACTATTCTTGATTATTATTATTTTTTCATAATATATTCTGAAAATTAAATATTAAAATAATCCCATTTTAAAAATTATTTACTAAACTATTCAATCAAATGTATAAACTTTTTCTCTTAGTCGCGACGGTCAATAATAGATAAAATAACAGTATTGATTATTGTTTCTCCAAGTTAAGAGATATTCGTGATTGACAATCACAAATAGATTTCACATTTTTTTAAATAAATATAATTATTTATTAACAATATTTAATTGTTCATACTATATTTTATTTTTCTAAGCAAACTTATTTTTTGAGATGGTCGAAAAAAAATTAATACTTTCAAAAATCCTATTCGGGGTAAGTTAAATCAATATAATTTAGAAATATCAGTTTCTTGAACTATCTCCAAAAAAATGAAAAAAAAAAGATTGAATAGATAAACAAATTAAAAGTCTATCCGACTCAACATCGTTAAGTTTCAATTTAAATTAAATTTTCAAGCAGTAATTTAAAAAAAAAAAATTAACTCAACATATAAACTAAATACTTAATCAAATAATATTATCCATACTTAATACCTCCAACCCCTACCAGGCTACCACCACTATCTTGATCACCCTTTCTCCCATATCTGTACCCCGAACATTTCTTATCTTGGTTGATATCTTGTTTCAGTTTCCTCATCCTCTACTTGAGTAGATTGAATCACTGTTGGTTGAAGATCCAGTACATCATATTGAATGTTAGGCTGATCATTATCTGAACTCGACGTTACTGCTTGGGCCATGAGCAGATTAAGTTCACTAGTGAGTTCGCGGTCGTAACAACAAGTATGGACCAACATATACTCGTCCATAAATACTTATCATCTCTACAGTAACGACTAACACTAGAATTAACCTATAATTTTATTTTTAACTAAATATCTAACAATACTAATCAACAAGATAATAAATAATTAATCTCATAGAAGTTTAGGATTAACGTATCCAAAATGACATGTAGTGACATATGGTGTGATTAACCATATAACATAGAAGGATTAGTCAATTCCGTCTATGAACAAAAGGACGGTACAGATGAGATTCCCTGATCACGATCCATTGTTTGTAGTCAAATAGTTAGTCAATTTCAACATATTAGGCATTCCAAATATTAATTATACATAATTACATTCGAGTTAATAATTAGCCCCAAATTTGTTTAAAAAACAAAGATTTCATAATAAATTAATGCATTTTAATTCAAATAAAACATTTCAAATTTGTTCAGTTTCAACATATTAGTCATTCCAAATACTAATTATACTGAATTAAACTCAATTTAATAATTAGCCTCATTTTTTTTAAAATACAGTTTCCCAATTAATCAAATAATGCATTATAATTCAAACAAAACACATAATAATTCATCAATTTTTAATAATTACGCACTCTAAATAGCAATTATACCTAATTACACTTAATTCAAACAATTTGAAAAAAAAACAGGGGTTTCACATCTTATCTTGACAATGACACAAATGAACGCACGGTATGGTGGATAGCACGAGAACGGGGGCGGGCACGAGGATGGCATGGGAGCAGGCACACTGCATCTCTTTTGGAATGTTGTTGCTCAATTTAATTCTCTCGTACTTGTGACGGACATACACAGATATAACGTTTTATCCTAACTGTTGCTGTTAGTCACATATATGAGCAAAAGTTCTTATTAACAATTAGCAATCATTGATAAAATTCATTCACTCTTAATTATAAGAGTTAGTCATAGTTAAATATAGTTTGGTAAATAAATGTTGGATATCAAAGGGAAAAACTGAAGAATCTGTCTCTGGTCCTGTAAGAATTCTATGTATTTCATTATTCAATATGTTACAATAGATATATTGACTCCTAGTGCTAGAATAAGAAACAATGTTACAAGGAAATAACTGTAAAAGAAATACTACATATTACAATATATTACATTCCTATTCTGTATAATTCTATTTCTAATACTCCCCCTCAAGTTGAATAGTGGAGTCGTCAATATTTAACTTGCGCAAAACACTTTTGAAACTTCTTCCATTTACTGCTTTCGTAAGGATGTCCGCCAGCTGATCTTCAGACCGTTAAAAGGGAAGGGTGATAATCCGGTTTTCTAGTTTCTCCTTTATAAAATGACGATCAACCTCAACATGTTTCGTCCGGTCATGTTGAAATGGATTCTCGGAGATACTAATAGCTGCTCGATTGTCGCACATTAACCTGCTTGGTTTCTTTACGAGAAACCCAATTTCATCCAGTAACTTTTGTAGCCATATAATTTCCGTTAGGCCTCGGGCTACTCCTCTGAATTCTGCCTCGGCACTGGACAGTGCTACAACCTTCTACTTCTTACTCTTTCAGGTGACGAGGTTTCCTCCAACCAGGGTGAAGTACCCAGAGGTCGATCTCCTATCTATCGGATTTCCTGCCCAGTCAGCGTCAATGTAGGCTTCTAATCTCCTATCTATCAGATTTCCTGCCCAGTGAGCGTCAATGTAGGCTTCTAAGTCCAGGTGGCCATTCTTCCGGAATACGATTCCTACACCAGGAGACCCCTTTAAGTATCAAAGGACTCTCATGACACCCTCAATATGACTCATCTGAGGATTATGCATGAACTGTCTCAGGACACTTACTGGATATGCAATATATGGTCTCGTGTGAGACAAGTAGATCAGCTTCCCGACCAAGTGCTGATATTGGGCACGATCTGCTGGCTCCGGTCCCTCTATTATTTTGAAACCATGATTTACCATAATAGGTGTTTTTGCTGGCTTACAATCAAGTAGTCCTGTTTCAACTAGCAAGTCTAGGACATACTTTCTTTGAGAGATCATGATTATTGTTTTCGAGCGAAGTACTTCAATTCCCAGAAAGTAATTCAGCTCTCCTAAGTCTTTCATCTCAAATTCCTTGAACAGGCTTTGCTTGAGGTGTGATATTTCTTCAGAACCATCCCCTGTAATAATCATATCGTCAACATAAATGATTAGACATGTTACCCGATTCTCCCTCCTCTTCAGAAACAGAGTATGATCTGAGTTGCTCTGGTGGTATCCATACTTCTTCATAGCCACCATAAACCTCCCGAACTAGGCTCTAGGTGACTGCTTCAGCCCGTATAATGCTTTCTTTAATCTGCTTACATCTGCCTTGCGAAAACCGTCTTCAAATCCAGGAGGCGGTTCTATATAGACTTTTTCTTCTAAGTCGCCATGTAGGAAAGCGTTCTTCACGTCAAATTGATGAAGTGGCCAATCACGATTGGCTACTATCGAGAACAGAACCCTGATAGTGTCAATTTTTGCGACTGGATAGAATGTCTCTGAATAATCGATGTCATAGGTCTGGGTTCCGCCTACTTTCTCTTTTGGGACTATCTCCGGCCACACTGGAGTGGTCAACCAATATGATGGGCTACTACTAAGACTCTCTCCCTGACCAAAAGACTTGGTTGAATAATAAAATTCTGTCTCAAGGAAGTTACAGTCCATCGTGGTATACATACGATGACTGTTAGGGTTATAGAAGCGGTAGCCTTTCTGATGAATCCCATACCCCACAAAGACACACTTGACTGAACAATGATCAAACTTAGAACGATCTGTCTTAGGAATATCCACAAAGACAGAATACCCAAAAATACGTGGTTGGAGTGTCAAGGCTGTGGAAACACTCATATGATTAGATAGGATGTAAAGTGGAGTTTGAAAATTTAATACCTTAGTGGGAAGACGATTAAGGAGATATACAGATGTTTCCACTGCTTCTGGCCAAAAAGAAGTTGGGACATTTGATTCAAGCATCATTGCCCTCGTCATTTCAATGGTGTGGCGATTCTTTCGTTCGGCTACCCCATTCTGTTGGGGTGTGTGGGGACACGAAGTTTGGTGAATGATGCATTTTTCTTGAAGGAACTGTTTAAGGCCAGAGTTCACAAATTCTCCTCCGTTATCTGATCGAAGGATTTGTATTTGAGTTTTAAACTGGGTGAGGACTAAGTTGTGAAATTCTACAAACTTAGACGAGACTTCTGACTTGTGTTTCAGAAAATAAACCCAAGTCGTACGAGAATAATCATCGATAAAGAGTACGAAGTATTTAAACCCATTATTTGTCATGCATATACCATTGTTTGGAGCGGGACCCCACACATCAGAATGAATAAGAGAAAAAAAAGACTTAGCTCTAGAATCTGACTGAGAATATGAATGTTCATGACTCTTAGCAAGGATGCATGTTTCACATACGATAGTTTTATTCAACGGAAAAAAAACTCGGAAATAATTTATTAAGATAACCCGTGGATGGATGACCCAATTTTCGATGCCACAACCATTGCTGCCTAGTGACTGTCCCGTGAGCAAGCGATGCAGTTCCGTGTTGAGTCACTTCATCCACGTAGTACAAGCCTTGATGTTCAATACCACATCCAATAACCTTCCCCGACCGAATATCCTGTAGTAGACAAAAACTTGGATACATTAATACCATGCAATTTAACTCCCTTGTGACATGGCTAATAGAGAGTAATTCGCAGGATAAATCTGGCACGTATAAACAATTCTGTAATTGAACCGTCGGGGATAGGACAATTGTTCCTGCTCCATGAACCGGGGTGAGTTCTCCATTTACGGTTTGTATCATATTCCTCCCAGGCATAGACTGACTAATAAAATCATTTTTATCATATGTCATTGTATCTGTAGCTCCACAATCAAATAGCTAGCGACTTATTTTTTTATATTTAGACTCGTGAGTGATATTTGCCTGGGCGGTATAAGCTGCTTTCCCAAAAAACGATATACCAGGTTTTTCACACTTAATAGCTGAGGGACTAGTTTGGCAATTTGGCAAAATATAGGAACTTAAATCAGAATTAAATGTTGAAGGGTAGGAAGGTAATTTCCTTCATATCCCTTTACCTTTTTCGGGGGCACATGCAGAAGCCCTACCCGAGGTGTTCACTTCCTCTCTGCTAGAGAGCGACGCAAGCTTCCTCTCCTCATCGGTGCCCTTCTCTGCTCCATCACAATCGATCGCCGCCGTGACCAGGTTGTCGGCACCGATGTCGTCCCTTCGCTGACTCTTCCACCCGTCCGGAAACCCGATAAGCTGGAAGCATTCGGCCTTGCTATGGCGGAATTTGCCACAGTGGCTGCACCGAATGGTCTTTCGGTCGATGTTGTCGCTCCTCGATGGCCTTCCTCTTCCTGTGGGCATCAGGGGCTTGGTGGCTCCCAATTGCGTCGTGATTGGCAATTCGTCCGAGCATGGCTTGACAGCAAGACCAGCTCCGATTCCGGTCCCGATTTCGCCACTCGAAGGTTCGGTGTCTCTTCTTCCGACCCCCATCACGTTCCTTCGGTCCCTCTCCGACCGAATGGTTGCATAAGCAGCCTCCACCTCCGGTAAAGGGTTCTCCCTGAGTAGGTCCCTTTTTTCCTGATCAAATTCATCGTTTACGGCATTTAGAAATTGGTAGAGTTTAGTCTCTTCCCTTTTTGTGTTCCATATTGCGATATCCTCTGGATGCTTCATTGGGTTCAGATCTCTCAGCTCGATTTCCCTCCATAATCGTTGCAATTTGTTGTATAGGGTTTCTAGAGAATCATTACCTTGCTTTGTGTTGTTTGTTCGTACAATTAAGTCGAACAATTGGACACCATCCTTGCTTTTGCTATACGTTGCAGATAACCCATTCCACAGGTTTTTAGCCGTAGGAAACTCTGCATATTGGTGCACCAGATCAGGCTCCATATTGTCGAGCATCCACGAACACACAACCAGATCGTCTTGTTCCCATTGTGGAAATTCGAGATATTCGGCTGTGGGGGATTCTGGTATACCCGTGAGATGATGGAGCTTTCCCTGACCACCGATCTTCATTCGAATAAGACGAGCCCACAGGGAGTAATTATTCTCATTAAGCTTAACGCTCAAATTAATTGTTGGAACTGACATGGATTGCTTGTGAACACTGGTTGACTGTGGCAGGTTCGAGAGTAGTGCCGCCAATTAAGCCGCCAACGTTGTCTCGGTTGAAGCAGGTTCATTGGTATGAACACTACCATCTTCAGATCCTGACATGGCTGCAGCGGTGACTGGTAAATGATGATGCCGAGATGGTCGATCGACTTATCTGATCGAGAACTCCGGCTCTGATACCATGTTGAATATCAAAGGGAAAAACTGAAGAATCTGTCTCTGGTACTGTAAGAATTCTATGTATTTCATTCTTCAATATGTTACAATAGATATATTGGTTCCTAGTGCTAGAATAGGAAACAATGTTACAAGGAAATAACTGTAAAAGGAAAACTACATATTACAATATATTACATTCCTATTCCGTATATTTCTATTTTTAACAATAACTTAAAAAAATATATTATTTTAATATTTCATTTTTAAATAAGGTATAATTTTTAGTTGAAAAAAGATCCAATATGTACAAGACATTGTAATCAGAATTGGTCGTCATAATGTGGCAGATAAAATTTACCCGTCATAATGTGGCAGATAAAATTTAGATGGAGTAAAATATGATTTGTCGGTAATGTGGAGACAAATCCTTTAATTTTTAATATTTGGACACATATTTAACTGTTTATAATGTTTATTGTTTGAAAGTATTTTGAAAAATATATTTCAAATTACTAATCTTCAAAAAGTTTGTTGAAGTTTCTAAAACTTCGATTTAACCTCCCCTACCTTGGAAATGCTACGTCGTCAAATATAACATTTTTTTGGGTAAATAAGTAACGTCATAACTACGATCGTTTAAACAACACGATCGTGAACGACTCTACTTGAAGTTCGACCACCTCCATCAAACAAAAGAAAATTTAAAACATCTGAAGCCGGGTTCAAAAGAACTTGGAAAGGATCTTCAAAGCTGACCGCTTCTTTCGCCATAACATCTGCTACTCAATTAGCTTCCCGATATACATATCGTATTTTGAACTTCTTGAAATCCAAAATCAGATTCCTGCAGTCAAGAATTAGAGACATAAGTGGTCTATCAAAGATTTTATCCTCCACTATAAGATTAATTGTTTCATGGGCGTCAGATTCCACATGTAAAGTATGCACCCCATTTTAGTTGTCATAGTTAACCCATCCTGAATCGCCCATAACTCGGCCACCAGACTGTTTGTGATACCGATTCGCCTTTGGAATCCGTTAATCCAGCCGCCCCATTCATTTCTCCAAAACCATGCACCTCCTGCTGTTTTTGGGTTGCCCTGTGCAGATCCATATGTGTTAAGTTTTATCTATCCCTTGGTCGGAGGAGTCCAACCCACACAGATATTCACAGTTCTACGTTTGATACATTTGTTTCTACAGACTCCTCCTGCAATATCTTTAGCCTGAGAGAAAGACATGTTAGAAACATCAATACTACTAGGAGGAACATTAAAGATGGAGGAATTCCCGTTCTTCTAGAGAAACCAGATTGTTGATGAGAAGATGAAGTGCCACTCTCCCTTTTGCGTAAATGGAAGTGTTCGTGCAATTTAATCTCAACCAATTTGGTAGGTTAGGCAAAAATAAGTCAGTAATATGCTTAAGTATTTCAATTTCGGACCAAACTTTTACGACAACACAACAATCACGCAAAATATGAATGGTATCTTCCACATGAATGCCATAAAATTGGCACAAAAGACTGATGTTCATGCCCCTCCCATCAAGCATGCTCGCCGATGAGATTCTGTCATGATTGGATAGTCAGATAAAGAACTTAATCCTTGGTATAGAATCACATTTCCAAATCCACTCCTAGTTTCCAGTCCCAATGCCTTGACTTTGAAGTCTAATTTTCTTAATGAGATGATGACCATCAACAACTGATGGGATCCCTTTAGGATCACTCATCCAAACTTTCCTATCGCACAATTCCATGGTAGTACTTATGGGGATGCCCCACACTTTTTCCTTAATTGCTCCGGGCAAATTAATCGAAATCTTCGAAAAATCCCAAGTTCCCGACTCCCTAAACACATATTTCACTTTCAGGTGTTTTTCCCCAAGATTTAGGGGACCACTGATGAGGAATCCAATCGCAGACTGACCAAGCCAATTGTCAGTCCAGAAACGTATATTAGAGTCGTCCCCAATAACCCAACCGTACCCATTCCTTTCTCAAGAGCACTTTTTCCATGCACAAGCGCTTTCCAATTCGGATCTAGGGGCTTACCTATTCAGATTATTTGAATTTCAAAATATTAGCCCAAGGGCTCTGAGAATTCTCACTTCTCCAAGAAAAGCCAAGTTTCTTTCACTAAATATCAGAAAATTCAATCCACCGTGCTGTTTCGGGAGGGTAATAATATTCCAACTCAAGGCATGAACCTTTATTTTATCATCGGAGAAACCCCAAATGAAATTTCTATTCATCCTATCCAATTCCTTACAAGTCGAAGCCAGAAGAAAGGTACATTGCATGAAGAAACACACTACATCAAATATAACATATTAACTCAAATTATTATTTGCCAATTTATTAGTGAATGCACGAATTGAGGGTCACGTGTAATATACTATACTAGATATATGGTGTGTGCTTTGCGCAATTATTAGTATGTTTTATTTTTTAATATTTTTATTTTATATTTTATATTTAAGGGTTAATAACCAAATCACTACCCCAATTTTGAGCACTTTACAAATTACTACCTGATCTTTACTTTTTCAAAATTTGCTACCTATACTTTCGAAATTGGGACAAATTGCTACCTCAGTTAAGTTTTCCGTTAAATATGAACGAAAAATGATGTGTTAATACATGATTGATCCATAATTTTAAAAAAAACTAAATGATTTTTTAAAATATAAAAAAATAGTTTTAAAAAAAAAAAAAGATATATAAAAAAATTAATAGAGAAAATAAATTTTTTTAATATAATATTTTCATTTGAAATATGAAAAAATATTTATTATTATTTATTATATTATGTTTTTAATAAAAATATTATATTAAAAACTCATATTTTCCATTTTTTTTTTCTATTTTTTTTTTAAAATATGCTTTTTTTGGTATTTAAAAAAATCATTTAGTTTTGTTTTAAAATCAAGGGCAAATCATGTGTTGCCATGTCATTTTCCGTCTATATGTAACGGAAAACGTAACCGAGGTAACAATTTACCACAAGTGTGAAAGTTTAGGTAACAATTTTAAAAAAATAAAGTTCAGGTAACAATTTGTAAAGTGTCCAAAATTGGGGTAGCAATTTAGTTATTAATCCTATATTTAATATAATTTTTTATGGTACATAGTATAACATATTCAAATTATGTTTAAATGAATATAGTGTAAAATAATTAAAAATAAAATAAAATAATAAGTTTACTGTTATAAGGTTTTCAGTAATTATACACTATAATATATTTTTAAAAGTTCATTATTGTAGATTTGAATTGTTTACAATAAACATATACTTAAAAATGCATGAAATAATTAAATATATAGATAAGTTATTATAAATTATATTATGAAATACAAAAATTAAATATTATATTAAGTGCATTTGTTCATAAAATTAGTTAAAAATGCATGAGTCAATAATTAAAATTAATAATAAGATAACAATTAATGCTTTTTAGTTAAATATTTTTATGTTTACAAAAGAGTATTAAAATCATTAGTAATTTTTATTTATTTATTTATTTATTTTAGTAGTAATAATAATATATTATATTTTTATTATATAAATTGTATTTTAACAATTCAAAAATAGGTTGGGTTATACATATATATATATATATATATATATATATATATATATAATATTTACCCTAGGTAGATAATTGAATTACAACATAAATGACGTTCACCTGGTCAGTTTGGACTTACAGGGTATGAGTTATCTTTTTTTAAGTCAAATTTTCATATCTCAACTTACGGTAGAGCCTACAATTAATCCGTAAGTCCAAAGTTAATATTTTTTGCATCATTTGAATCGCAATTAACATATCTACTTACTATAATTTTTTATTTATTTTTAATAAATACGTAATTTTCTTTTTAATTAAACATCGAATCGTCAGAAAAACGTAAAAAAAAACGCTACCCCCAGTAGCGATTATATACATTTTGCTAAATATTTTTTCAATATACTTACTTTTCAAATATTTTTTGCACAATTGTTACTTTTTAAAAAACTTCTCCAGAATTTAGGTTTCTATTCGTCCACTTTACCATCTAGAATTTTCTAAAAGTTAGAAAGAGATATCAAATTGATTTGTATTAATTCAACTAGTAAATTGGTCAAAAACAAAAATTGAGCAGAAGGTAATCAAAAATTTCAGGTAGCATATTGCTAATTCACCCTTATAATTTCTTCAAATCACTGGTTCGTCCAACCTCTAGTTCTTGTATATGCATATTGGACTATATTAATAATAACATTCACTCATCCATGGGTTATGCGTTGAATCCATAACATAAGGAATATAACTACTTACTCCAAATAAGGCTGGATCGTTGGACAATTGTTAAAAATGTACCGTGCCGGTTCTTTACATGGAAATGCAAATAGTTCCATATGCTCCACGGGGATGTATGCTGAGATTACAAAACTCACAACATTTAGATTAGACAACATATAACTAATTTTTCTTCCCCTTCAGCTCTCAATTTCTTTAGGTTCAATCGAATTTTTGTTTCAACTTCTGCAATAGAATTTTTAATCATTGTTTCTCCATGGATTATTTTATGAAAGCATAGTAAACCTCACCCTCCATGGATGGAGAGAGACCACCCCTCACCCTGTACTTGATGGTCGGAGGTTCCATTGATAACCACAATCATATTTAGCACCATGCGTGGTTTGAATACGACATCAAGCAAGCAACCCGTTTGTCTCTTCAACTCACCGAGCATTCTCAGCAGTTTCCTTTCTATAAGCTTGTAACCTTTCTCTCATCTTCTTGCTGTCTTCAAAGTTTGCCTTTCTCTTTAAGGCTTTCTGTGTGGATGGATAAACATATATATGGCACAATATGTACAAGCATTAATACACAAACACAAACATATGCACTGAGAGCAAACACAAACATAGATGGTATTACCTCCGCACGGAAGCAGCGATCAAGCTTGATCTTGAGATCAGTACATTCACCAAAAAACTTTTTTATCGGATGATTAAGGTGACATTTTTGAAATTCTTCAATTATCTGTAGATTGAATACGAAAATTAATACTAAGGTAGTTTATATCTGTGTATATATAATTATATTTACTATACATGGAGCAAAAACAGTCGAACAACCAGTCAAGAACACCACATTCAACATGTGCACGTTTGAAACAAAATTTTGGTGTGCTTCCTGAGCAAACAATTAAGTATAGGATCTCCTGATTAAACCAAGTCTACCAAAGTCGGTAGAAATAATGATAATTAGACTACAGTTTCCAGTGGTGCTTCAGACAAGTACATGGCCGAGTATGAAAGTAATTTAAGAAAGAAAAGCATTCTTTGAAAATGGCCAATTAAGTGCAAGAGGCAAACCCAACGTGAAAGCAATTAACTTTACTATAAATAAAACCACAGGATTGAATTGGTTTAGGGCTTAGCATAATTTATTTCACTTGTGTGATTTTCACTATATGGCATTTGCAGATGCAAGAAGACAGACAGTGCACAGAACATATGATGAATCTGCCAGTACATATTATTGAGAAGATGTACACTTCACTCTCCGAGTCGGTCAAGAACGGACATTTATATTGTGAAATCAGAAGAAGATTGACTTACTTCAGCACACATTGGATGGCGGTGTAACGTCAAAGGCGGGTGCATTCTGTTTTCTTATTTTGTTCAGGTAGAAGATGCCCTTCAGCAGCACAGCTTTCCCTTCACTTGCTTCAATAATCCCAATAACCACCTCTTCTGGTAAGAAGAAAAATTATAAAGACAGAGGTCTGGGTAGACTCTAATCAATTAATGAATGCTACGTCTACACCGGCATCGACACTTATTGAGCTCTTAGTCTTCCTTCAATTCAATCCATGCAATCCTAAAACTTCACCCTGTACCTCTTTCGAAGAAATCGAAGGAGAGCTGGAACTTTGGGTTTGATTCGCTCGACGCCGGGGGGATAGAATACGATGAACGGAATTGAGTAAATCTACGTAAGGCAGCAGAATTGATCACCTGATCTAGCATATTCTAATCCTATATCTAAACTGTTTTGACCATCAGACAAAAGAAAATAAGATAATCTCATCGTATTCATGGAAGAATGCAAGTATTTTCACTATCAATTACAGTAAGAGTAGCGTCCTCACATCATCCACATAATCAATCATCCAAACAAACAACAAAGAATCAACCATAAAAGACGTGTCTTTGAGAAATGAAGGCATTTAGAAGCATAGCATGCTCACCTTGATGAAGCGAGAGAAACATACGAAAAGAGAACAAATCAGTGCTAAGAACTAATCTAGGACAGGGAATGACGAATAAGCAGGATGTACAGATTTACTTCATATTCTAGGGTTTCTCTCTGCGCCGTTGGATTCACTTTATGTATAAACCCATCATATCCATTTAATTATGGTTAAAGTCAGTATAGAATTACACTACAGAACTGGTTAATTCAAGGCACCATCAACCCATTCATTCATAGCACAAGTTTTACTATCCATTCTAACTAAATACCCACATTTAAGAAAACTGCCTAGGGAATAAAAGAAAATTTGATATGCTGGACAGAACTATCTTACAATGTTACTTAATTGATGCAATTCATTGTTCTAATGCATACCAAATACCTCCAAGACACAGCTGAAGGACATCCTAATTGTTGAGGAAAAATCAAATCATAACATACACAGAGAATTGCACGGATGTTGTAAACCAGAAATTTCTCCTTGACATAATAATGCTCAAGTTTGACTTAATTTTACAATTTCTAGCGTATGAAATTCCTGGATTGGATTGAATTGTCATGACCTAAATCTCTAACACTGATAGAAGCAAATACAATTCAAACTCAGCGGAAAAGTTGTCCAATTGCTCGAGAATCGATTACATAAAATTAAGGGTGAATTCGAGAAGCAGCAAGACATCAAATTCAAAGTGCTGAGAAATAAATGAAGCTGCTGAAGAATGAAATCAAGAAACTGATTACGACCAAAAAGCAGCACGAACGTGTTGAGCTACTAATCGTACCTCAATCGCAATCGACTTGAAGAAAGCACAAATGCAATGGCGTCGCGAGCGAAAAAGAGACTGTTGTGTGCTAGTAGGTGAGAATCAGACAGGGTCGGAGAAAGAGACCGAAAATGGCCAATAAAAAAAGTCCAATAGGTCATTTTCGGATTGAAGACGACCTGCCGCAAGAAATGGTCCGGGCCCAGGTTGACCCGTTAGGCCCGTGTAAAAAACACTAAAGTACTCCTTTGAATCTCCTTATTTGATTTGGCCAAAAAACAAATCTCCTTATTTGATGGTGGTTCTTGGTAGGGGTGATCAAAAAAGACCGTAGGACCGAATTCTCGATAAGACCGGTTCGAGACCGGTTCGACTAGGACCGAGACCGAACGGGTGTGTTTTTTTCCTTCAAGGTCGGTCTCAGACTTTTTTCCCGAAAGCTCGTTTAGGCCCGACCCGAAATTACTATAGAAACCCTAAAAATTTAAAACATTGCTAGAGTCTCTTAACACAACCATTCAGTTCAAACTTCACAGAGACAACCTCCTTCCTTCCAAGTGCAACTCCAAACGAGTGAACGACAGAGACATCTTAACGCAGCTCCAAACGAGTGAACGACAACCTCCTTCCTTCCAAGCCAATCTTCTCCAGGCCAACCTTCAGTCGGTCTTGGCTCGTCATCGGTGTCGTCGCCTCCAGTCGGTCTCGACTCGAAGGTATTATGTAGATTACTGAGTTGATTGAACTGATTATTGAGTAGATGACTGATTAATTGGGGTGTTCGTTTGTATCGTTCAATTGAGGCGTTCAATTAGGTGTAACGTTTGGCGTTCGTTCATTTGTTCAATTAGGTGTAACGTTAGTTCGTTCGTTCGTTAGACTGAGAAGATGACTAAACTGAATGCATTTTGTAACTGACTGAACTGAACTGATTTAGGCGTTCATTCGTTCATTTTGTAGCTGACTGAACTAAACTGATTGATTGATTTATGTTGCTGATTGTATTACACTTAACTAAATACTGTAAATGTTGATTATGTAGATGACTTTGGTGGGTGGGTGTGAATCCGATGCTCCAAGTTCGCACCCGGCTCCAAGTGATGTTGGGTCAACTCCAACTCCAACTCCATTAGTAGATGCACCAGCAATCACTGAAACTGCAAGTCTACCACATGCAAGTGCAAGTGCTGCAACTATTTGAGGTAAAACTTGGTCCTCTGTTTGGAAACATTTTGTGAGAAATGCTTCAACTAGTAGAGCTACTTGCAATTATTGTGGAAAAGATTTTGCTTATAGTAGTGCTCAAGGAACTAGTGGTTTGCACATCTTGAAAATGCAAACTTAATCCACATAGAGTCCAAACTAAAAAGCAAAGACTTTTTTTCATTTACATCTGCTGCTAGTAGTGAAGCGTCATGGAAGTTTGATAACGAAGTAGCTCGTAAGGAACTTCCAAAGATGATAATTGAGATTGAAAAACCATTTAACTTAGTTGAGAAGGAGGGTTTCAAAAGGTTTGTAAGATCCTTGAATCCAAAAGTTGTATTGCATGGACGTCTCACTGTTGCACGGGATTGTATTAGTTTGTACAATGAAGAGAAATTGAAGCTGAAACGGTATTTTACCGTGTCACAACAAAGGGTTTGTTTTACGACTGGTACATGAACCTCCATTAAAAATAAGTATTTTATGTATTTGACTGCTCATTATATTGATCCTGATTGGAAGTTGAATAAGAAAATTTTGAACTTTTGCCAAGTTGCTAGCCACACCGATGAATTGATGGGTGTAGTTATTGAAAGTTGTTTGGTTATGTGGGGTATTAACAAAGTGCTTACTATCACTGTTGATAATGCCAGTTCTAATGATGTTCTTGTTAACCATCTGAAAATAAGGTTTCAAGTATGGAACACAACCATACTTAAAGGGGAATTTTCTCACGTTAGATGTGTTGCACACGTTCTTAATCTTACTGTGAAGAATGGGTTGAAAGATATCAATGTATCTATTAGCAGAATCCACACAACAGTTAGATTTTGGAGAGGATCTCTGTTGGATCGTGAAATCCTGGGTGCTGATCTGGCAGTGAAATAAATGCCAGACGAGGATGGAAAGACGCTTCTGCTCCAACTCCGGTGAACCTGCAGGTAGGGGAGCGCAACAGAGGGGGTGTCTCTGGGTCCCTCTCCGATGCTTAAATGAGTATATGTGTGTATAAAACTCAAAAACGTAAAGAACGTATGTAAAGCAAGAGTATTTATAGGGTAAGAGAGATAGAACCGTATAAAGGCAACTGAATATCTTAGTGTATATTGAGTTGCTGAAGATTCGGATCGTGGGATATGGCAGTTACTACGAGATATTGCAGTTACCAAATCTAATCTTTAGTGAATATGTGACCGAGATACGCGGGATATCATGGCCACTCTGTTATTAACGGTTTAGTGGGACCAGAGGAGAGAGGCAGGGCTCTCTTCGGGGCGAGCACTCTCATGGCGAGCAGTGAGAGGTCACAGCCTGGTAAAGAATGGCGAGCACTCATGGTGTCCTCAGAGACTTTGGGCTCGGTTATGGGCCATTCTATGGAGGCCGGTCCGGTTCGAATGTTATGGGTTTACCCCTTCTATAGTTATTGGGCCTTCGAGGCCTTTTCCTTACTAGGTTGTCACTATTGATACCCAACATTTTCCCCCGAAGCTTGATCGAAGTTTCTTCAGTCGAGCTTTATTTCCTGGTAGGGTTTTAGATAGTGACGTCTCAGATTCGGTTTTCTTCGTTTCTTGTACTGGTTCATGACCTTTGAGGCATTTTGAGCTCGTTTGGCGAGCAGTTTTTTCTTCGTTCAAAGCTGAAAAGATATCCTTCCTTTTATTCCCATTTGGCGATCACTCGAGGTAATCTAGGTTTATGAAAGTCTATCTTTCTTGCTTAGGCGATCACTACCTGCCCGAGGTACTTCTGATAGCGCTTATTAGTGCACTGGCGACCCTCTTGTCTCCTTAGTGGACTTGTTAGCATTTAATAACTGCACAGTTGTCCAGAAATCGAACGGTCACTTGAGGCACGCCTGACATTTACTTTTCCGTAAACCTAGGGTAGTCTGACAGCTGTCTGCACCAACCAACTGTTTGTCTCCCCGAGGTGTCTCTTGGAATTCTGACATTGCTTCGGTTTTTTCCAAAAAGGTGCAATTATTCTCTGTGTCGCTTCGATTCGCCCGTGGCGGTTACTCCTTTTTGGGCCTATATAAGAAACATCAGTTTATCTGTTTTGTTCTTTACGCTTATTCACTCCTTCAGATTTCCAGAGCCTCTTTGCGAATCCTTCTCCTTTCTCTTTCAATCCTCTTCAATTCTCCTTTCGACCATTTCCATGGCCCCCAGAAGTCAGAGAGTCAAGCATATGACCATCAAGGGTGCTAACAAAGCCAACGCTCCTCAGAATTCCAGTGTTCCCTTGACCATTAGGGATGAAGTTGTGCCCTCCTCAGCGGGGAAACAACCCGACGCGGGGAGGTCTGCAGCCACCCCCGTGGTGGTAGATGGGCCTGTGCTCCAAACGCCCATCTTTTCTCCGAAAGGTAAATCTCTGTTCTTTCAATGCTCTGTTTTGGTGATATCCCCTGCTGTTCCTTGTTCTTTATGTTTATCATTGCTATATCTGAATTTATTCGAGTAGACGTCAAGCCTAATGAATTGAAGTCGGCTTACTTTAAGACCGTGGTGGCGCTCGGTGGCTTCAGCGTGGAGGATGCTCCTAGGTATCCTGTCTTAGGTCTGCATTTTCCTCACGACGGAGAGGTTTACATTTATGCGGCCCAGATCGATGCTGGGTTGCGTTTTCCTCTCTGTGAGGATTTACAGACCTTGTGTCAGTTTTACGGGATTCACCCCACGCAGCTCGTTCCGAATGCCCTCAGGATGTGAGTCGGTTTCAAGTTCCTGTGCATACGCCAGGAATGGGTGTATTCACTGGCCTTGTTCCGGTGTTTCTTCCGATTGGCAGCAGGGGCAAACCACCTCCACCACTTCCAACCCCGATGACCGAAGTTTTCAGAGTGGGGAGGCCCTCAAGGATGGATTTGGAACGTCCATGTTCGCCTGGTCGATGATTTCCGGGCCACTAACTCCAACTACAAGAAGTTTTACTTCTTGTACAAGGGGGGTGTACCCTGGAAATTGTTTACTCCGGACAAGGATTTTCCTCCTTCCTTCGAAGAATTGTCAGGGAGTGACCGGAATGCCATCGACGACCTGTATCGGCTACATCGGTCGTCCCAGTTCAAGTCCATTCGCTTAGTGGCGGAGACTACTGAGAATGCCCTTGAGATGGCGGGCATTCATCAAGCCACGCCAATCTTTGATGATTGGGTAATTCTCTAACTCTTATCTTGCTTTATCACTTGTAGGCAAGGTCGTAAGCAAGAGCCGAAAACTGATAGGTCTCTTTGATGACCAGGAATCGGCGGGGTTGTCCCCCGACCAGGCGCTGCTGAGCTCTCCTCCTCCCCCCTCTAGGCGATCGTCCAAGAGGAAACCAGAGGAGGCCCTTCCTTCGGCCCCTGCTGGCCCTTGCCAGCGAGGTATGTTGTTTCACACTGTATTATTTCCATATTCCGCCTTGTTTCTAAATTTCCTGCATTTGTTTGACGCGATTTTCTTCTTTTTGTTTTGCAGAAGAGTCCACGGTTGACGTGGTCCGAGACCCTTCTCCTCCACCTGCCAAGAAGGTCAAGAGTGAGGAGCAGCCGGCTGTTGAACAACATCCTCCTCCTCCTCCTGAGGGTCCTTCCACTGGCAAAGGGAAGGCTCCCGCTTCGGCGGTCATCCCTCCTTCCCCTCAGGGTCCTACGGCTGGCCAGGGGAAGGTCTTATCTTTGGAGCCCCCACCTCCTACGGCGTCCACGGTCCCCCCGAAGGAGTCTGGGACCCAAAAGAAGGGGCCCGATGCCCCCAGCTCCTCAAGGGTTCCTGGGGAGGAGTATTGCTCCATGGCGAGCTTGTTCCAGCCGCTCAAGGCTGCGAACTCTCGGGGTGCTTGGTTCCCTTGTGGGGACCTTTCGAAGAAGGGGTACCCTGTCCAGAAGAGCCTCTGGGGTATCACGGACTTGTGCATGCGGCTTCTTGATGGGATAATTCCCCCCAAGGACCGTTCGTCCATCCCCACGGAGCTTCCTCAGATCGAGGGGTTCCTTCGGTCTCACTACGAACGAGCCGCTCTGGTAAGGCCTCGTTTCTTTTCCTTTTTCCATAATCGTTCCCTTTTATTCGTGTCCTGACAATTCTCATATTTCTTTTGTTGTCAGCTCGTTCGGGAAGAGGTGATGATCGGCCGTGTCTTCGGCGAGCTCGCCGGCAAGCATTCAGACCTGCTTGTCGAGCTGGAGCAATACCGGAGCACGGGGATCACCCCTGGGCAGCTGGAGGCTATCAAGACGACTGCTGACGCGGCGATCGCCTTGGTAGACAATGCCCGGTCAGAGTATTTCAGCAAGGAGCAGCGCCTCCTTGCTGATATCAAGCGGAGGGAGGCCGATGTGGCGGCTGCCCTTCAAGATTTTGAAGTCCTTCATCGGTGCCTCGATGAAGGAGAAGCGGTCAGGGCTCGCCTAGAGGCTGAGTTGAAGGAGGTTCGTGCTCAGCTGGTCGAGTAGGACGCTCTTCGGGTCGCCGCTGAGGCGCAAAGGGCTGCTGCTGACGCCCAGAGGGATGCTGCTGAAGCCAGGGGGATTGCCTTGGAGGAGGAGAAGAACCGGCTGGCTGATCAGATGAAGGCGGTTCCTTCACCCCAATCCGTGGTTGAGGAGTTCAAGGCCTCCGAAAACTTCGAGGACCAGGCCTTGAAGGTGATGAAGTCGGCGATTGCCGATTTTCTTCAAGACCTGGTGGAGGAGGTCCAGGCGGTTGACCCCAACTTTCCCCTTGGGGAAGTTGCATCCTTGAGGAGCTTCTTGCGGAGTCGCCCTTCTCGGCCCGCTGCTGCTGAAGAGGCTGCTCCTGAAGGCGAGCCCAGTACTCCTGCTCCCGAAGGCGAGCAGAGCACCCTTGCCCCCGAGGATCCCAAAGCTTGAAGCCTCCAACTCTTTGGCGACCGTATTTATTTTTATCTTTTTTAGATAGCTGTCTTTGTAATTTTTGTTTTGGTTTGTAATTACTTATTTAAGACTTGTTTTTTTTTTATATTGAATGCCTTTTATATTCATATGCCTTTATTCGACTTTGAACATGTTTGGCTATTCATCCAATGTCTTAATCATAATTACTCTCGACTTTTTCTTGCTTTGTAATGTCTTCGACTCTTAAAGCCTTAGATCCAGCATAAGTCTATACGGACTTTCTAAGGATAATACTTCTGACACTTAAAAGCGTAAACTTCTAAGTTCAAAGAGATATTACCTTTTTTGAAGTTTAAACCTTTGAGGTGTTGGCATAATAACAGGGAATTTGTTGATTTCAGGCTTTATCATCCATAGTGATCGCCTAAAATTTCTTTGGCCTGATTTTGGCGTCAGAGCTTTTATTTTGCCTAACTTTTTGCTAGGTCTTTTGTCCTGACTTTGGCGTCAGAGCTTTTTTGTTTTGCCTAACTTTATTGCTAGGTCTTTTGGCCTGACTTTGGCGCCAGGACTTTTGGCCTGACTTTGGCGTCAGGGCTTTTGGCCTAACTTTTTGTTAGGCCTTTTGGCCTATCTTTGGCGATAGGGCTTTTGGCCTGACTTTGGCGTCAGGTCTTTTGGCCTAACTTTTTGTTAGGGCTTTTGACCTAACTTTTTGTTAGGGTTTTTGGCCTGACTTTGGCGTCAGGGCTTTTGGCCTAACTTTTTGTTAGGGCTTTTGGCCTATCTTTGGCGATAGGGCTTTTGGCCTGACTTTGGCGTCAGGGCATTTGGCCTAACTTTTTGTTAGGGCTTTTGGCCTATCTTTGGCGATAGGGATTTTGCCTTCGACTTGCTTCGTGTGGACACGCTTTATGAAGGAATGACTTTATTTTATTGACATAACAGTTTGATTACAAGCTATGTATAAAATCTTCTTAAATGCTCAGAATTAAATGGACGGGGTAACCTCTCGCCTTCGGTGGTTTCCAAATAGTAGGATCCTGGTGCGGCGATCTCTACTACTTTGTACGGTCCTTCCCATTTGGCTGAAAGTTTATTTTTACTGTCCAGCCTTGTGAATTCATTCCTTCTATTAACCATCTCCCCCACGAAAAATTGGCGAGCGCTGACTTTTCTGTTGAAATATCGAGCGGTCGCCAAGCGCATCTTTGCTTGTGTCTTTTCCGAGAGCCATCTCTTTTCCTCTGCTAAGTCGAGGTCAGTTCTGCGCTCGATCTCATTTGCCTCCGCGTTAAAGTGTAAGACTCTGTGGGTAGGCACTGCTAATTCGGCTGGTGTTACTGCTTCTGATCCGTACACTAAACTGAAAGGCGTTTCTCCTGTGGCCGCCTTTGGCATCGTTCTGATTGCCCATAATACGTTTTCCAGTTCATCTGCCCAGTTCCCTTTGAATGCTCGAACCCTTTTCTTGAGTCCTGCTAAGACAACCTTGTTGGCTGCTTCAACTTGCCATTCGTTTGAGGATGATGTACTGAGCTGAAACGATGGTCCACATGATATTCTTCACAGAGCCATTTCAGCTCCTTTCCAACAAATTGCGGACCATTATCACTGATGAGTATCTTAGGAATGCCAAACCTGGAGAATATGTTGACCTGCAGGAACTTGATGACCTGGAATTCTGTTGTCGAAGCTAGAGCTTTTGCCTCTACCCACTTAGTGAAGTAGTCGATTGCCACTATAATATGAGTACGCTGACCAGTGCTAATGGGAAAAGGACCCAATATATCGATTCCCCATTGAGCGAAAGGCCAGGCACCCGCCATTGGGGATAATAGTGTCGATGGTCGACCCGATCGTGGTGCAAACTGCTGGCAAATCTCACACTTCAGTGTTAACTCGGCTGCATCTTTTCCCAAGGTCGGCCATTAATATCCCAATCTGAATATTTTCCTGGTTAGGGATCGAGCACCTTCATGACATGCTGCTGCCCCTTCGTGAGCTTCTCGAAGAACCTTTTCTGTTTCAGGATGAGCAACACACCTCAAGTAAGGCGTCGAATAGCCTCTTCTGTAGAGTTCTCCATCGATGATTAGATAACTGGCTGCGAGTCTTCTAATCCTCGTGGATTCGCCTTCGTCCTCTGGGAGGATCCCTTCTTTTAAATAATTCTGGAACGGGGTCATCCATGTGACCTGTCCTTGAATGTTGAAGACCTCTGCTCTGCTTTCCAGGACTGAACATAGAGCTTTCTCCAGAAATTGTACATCCTGGACTGTCGCCCCTCCGAAGGCCAGTTTACTCAGAGAATCTGCCATCTGGTTTTCTTGGCGAGGAATAGACTCAATCGCGAAATTTGGGATTTCCGCGACCAGCTTTTTGGCAATGTTGAGATATTCCTTCATCTTTTATCCCCTTGCCTCGTAGGCGCCATTAACCTGATTGACAATAAGCTCTGAGTCACTTTTTACCTTAAGCGCAGTTATACCCATTCCTTTTGCTAGTCTGAGTCCAGTGATAAGAGCCTCATATTATGCTTCATTATTGGTCGCCGGAAATGTCAAGGCGATCGCGTACTTCAGAGGCTTGCCCTCAGGAGGAATAAGAATTAAACCTTCCCCCGAGCCTTCCTTTGATGAAGACCCATCCGTATAGAGTTCCCGGATTTGATTGTCGTCTGCTGACTGACTTGACCTATTTTCTGCTTCTGTTTGACCGTTACTCGTGCTATCCACTATAAAATCAGCTAGTGCTTGACCTTTGATGGCCGTTTTTGGCGCAAATTTGATCTTGAACTCGCTGAGCTCGATCGCCCACTTGACCATTCTTCCTGAAGAATCTGACTTCATCAGGAAGTTTTTGAGAGGTTGATTGGTGAGGACCGTGATGTCGTGCGCATGAAAGTAAGGTCTCAGCTTCCGAGCAGCAATAACTAAGGCATAGAGATACTTCTCAATCTGGACATATTTTATTTCTGCTGAGTTGAACATTTTGCTAATGAAATACACTGGACTCTGAACATTATTTTCCTCCCTTATTAATACAGCACTGCCTGCCACATCGCTAATGCCTAGATAAAGGAAAAGCTGCTCGCCTGGAACGGGCTTTGCCAGAGCTGGGAGAGTTTGGATATGTCTCTTCAAGGACTGGAACGCTTCCTCGCAGTCTGGCGTCCACTCGAACTTGCGGTTGGCCCTCGGAGTTTTGAAGAATGGGAGGGACCTGTCGCTCGCTTTAGAGAGGAAGCGGTTGAGAGCAGCTAGGCGTCCATTCAGGCACTGGACTTCCTTGTGGCAGGTTGGCGACTTCATTTCCTCTATGGCCTTTAGCTTTTCTGGGTTTGCTTCGATTCCTCTTTCACTGACCATAAAACCCAGAAATTTACCGGACTTGACCCCAAAGGCGCACTTGGCAGGATTCAGGAGAACACTGTGTCTTCTCATGCATTCAAAAGCTTCGCGGAGGTCCGCCGTGTGAGGATTGCCCTTGATTGTTTTGACGAGCATATCATCCACGTAGGCCTCCATGTTCCTTCCCAGCATATCATGGAACAGTCGGTTCACCATTCGTTGATAAGTTGCCCCGGCATTGATAAGGCCAAAGGGCATCACCTTGTAGCATAGAATGTCCCCATCAGCATAAAAAGCGGTGTGAGACTCATCGTCTGGATGCATTCTGATCTGTTTGTAGCCTGAGTAGGCGTCCATGAAGCTCAGCATCTCATGACCCGAGGTAGCATCGACCAGCTGATCAATCCTCGGAAGGGGATATGATTCCTTGGGGCAAGCCTTGTTCAGGTCGCGGAAGTCGACGCACATCCTCCACTTGCCGTTTGATTTCTTAACCAAAACTGGGTTGGCGACCCAGCTCTGGAATCTCACCTCCCTGACGAAGTCAGCTTCAATCAATCTGCCGACTTCCTGCCTGATCGCCAAACTCTTGTCTGTTCCGAATGATCTTCTCTTTTGGGCGATTGGCTTGATGGAATGGTCTATTCTGAGCTCGTGGGAGATGATATATGTGCTGATTCCTGGCATGTCGCTCGGCTGCCAGGCGAACAGCTCTTTAAATTCTTTGAGGAGGGCGGTCATGGCCTCCTTCTGATCCTCCTTCAAGGTGGTTCCAATGCGCACCTTCTTGTCTGGACCATTGATCTCGACCTCTTCCAATTCCTCCATGGGTGCTGGCCGAGCCAAGTCCTCGCGGGGGTCGGCCTCTGTTTCGATGGCGAGCGCCTCCCTTTGGTTCTTCCTGCGTAAACAGTTCACATAACACTGCCGCGAGGAAGGCTGATCTCCGAGCACTTCTCCAATCCCGTTGGGAGTAGGGAACTTCATCTTCTGGTGGACAGTGGAGGCCACAATCTTGTTTGGGTTGATCGTGGTCCTCCCTATGATGGCGTTGTAGGATGTAGGTGAATCGACCACCAGGAAAGTGACCGACACCTTGATGCTCTTCCATCCCTCGCCAAAAATCACTGGCATGGTTATAGCCCCCAATGGATAAGTTTTTCTTCCCGCAAACCCGATCAGCGGAAAGTCGACCCTCTTTAGGTCACGTTTGGACTTGCCCATCTTCTCAAAAGCGTCCAGAAATAGGATGTCTGTCGAGCTGCCTCCGTCGACCAGAATCCTTGCAACATCACAGCCGTCAATATCTTCCGTAATGACCAGAGCATCGTTGTGGGGAGTGGTGACATGTGCCAAATCATCTTCAGAGAATGAGATGACAATGTTCTCTTCAGGTCGGGGCCGCTTCCCCAACTGAAGTGCTGTAGAGATCTGAGTGGCGTAGACCTCCCTGGCGCTTGACCTCTCGCCGCCTGCACCGAATCCTACTGCAATCAGATTCACTCTCATCTTGCTTCCAAATGGCTCAGTTTGTTCTGCAGGGGCTGGCGAACGATGCCTCCTGGGGGGCGTTCGATTTCGGTCTCGCCCTGCCACAAATTCTTTCAACATTCCCCCTGAATCAGCCTCTCTATGTCCCGCTTCAAAATTTTGCAGTCATCTCTCTTGTGGCCCTTGCACTTGTGGTATCTGCAGTAGCTCTCAACATCCTTTCCCATGGGAAGCCCACCTCGACGAGGCATCGGTGGACTCGCCAAGGATCTCCTCTCCATCTCGACTAGTACCGCTGAGATCTGCCTATTTAAAGGCGTGAAGTACTCAGGGACCTCTGGATGGCGAGGCGCTGGAAGAGACTCTACTCGGGGCTTGCTTTCCTTTCCCTTCTTTACCTCCTTCTTACCATCGCGTCGGGGTTCATGGACCACCCTTAGCGAGGACGTCAGGAGGTTAGCCTCGGTGTTCGCCCGTTCAAGGTCTATGAAATCTTTTGCTCTGGATGCAAGCTCCTCCAACGTCTCAATCTCCTTCACGTGGTAGCTGTTTCGCAGCTTTCTCGAGGCCCTGTTGGCCACATCCAGACCTCTGTAGAAGCCTCGAATGATCTCCCCATCTGAGATTCGACGATCTATTTCCGTGACGTTCTGATGAAAACGCCCGTAGAAGTTGGACAGCGACTCTCCAGGCTGCTGTTTGACCGAGTCAAGGGCGACCACGCTCTTCAGCAACTGGCGCTCGCCCATATATCTCTCCAGGAACTTGCTTCTTAACTCTGCCCAAGTTCCGATTGATCCTGCAGGGAGGACGAAGAACCAGGACGAAGCCGAACCCGAAAGAGTAGATGGAAATAACAAAGCCAAGTGATTGAGATCATTTGACTTACCCAGAAGGGAGGCCTCATGTTTGTTGACATGTACGGTGGGATCTCCTCCACCGCTATACTCAGGTATGGCCCGAGCAACCACATCCTTCGGGATTTTGATGGCGACGAGCCCGTCGGTAAAATGATGAGCAGATTGTTCTTTGAAGGGAGCCACGACTGTCAGTTGTCTTTCCTGGAGCCTTTTGTTGAAGAGGTCATCCATCTGATCCACAGTGCATTACATAGGTGAGGTTCTGGGTGGAGGAGGAACGGAAGGATTGGCAGTATACGCGGCTACTGGCTCCTTGGTGTATGCCGGAGGTAAGGACTGCTGACCTGACGTCATCTCCTGATCCTCCTGAGGCGCAGTGGGACCAGGATTTGTCGCTTCCGAAGGTGAGGGCCCTGTGGCAGCAGGGCGGTGGTTTTCCTTAGGAGCAGAGGGATTGTTTTCTTGAGGAGCAGGGGCTTGGCGGCGCGCCTGTCCTAAGATGGCTTCTAGCAAGGAGACCATCTCTGGGGTTAAATTAATATCCTAGGCAGGGCTCTCTTCGGGGCGAGCACTCTCATGGCGAGGAGTGAGAGGTCACGACCTGGTAAAGAATGGCGAACACTCATGGTGTCCTCAGAGACTTTGGGCTCGGTTCTGGGCCATTCTATGGAGGCCGGTCCGGTTCGAATGTTATGGGTTTACCCCCTCTATAGTTATTGGGCCTTCAAGGCCTTTTCCTTACTGGGTTGTCACTATCGATACCCAATAATCTCCAGCTAGGTTACAGAAGTTTAAGGATGCCATTGAGCATGAAAAGTTGGTTTGGACAGTAAATTTGTGTTTGGATGTTGAAACAAGATGGAATTCCACCTTTAATAGGTTAGATACAGCTATCAAGTATAGAAAAACATTTGAATATCTAGAAGGGAAAACTAACTCAAAGTATGTATTGGAGCTTAGTAGTGGACCTAGTGATGTAGGAGTTCCTACTAATGAAGATTGAGATTTTGCTGAGTCAGTTTTGCCATTTCTTAAAATTTTCTATGATGCTACTCTACTTGTTTCTGGTTCTTCTTATGCTACCAACAACAATTGCATGACTGAAGTGTGTAAGATATCAATGCAAATTAGTGAATGTTTGCAAGATGCTAGATTTTCTACCATGGCTGCAAAGATGAAGAAAAAAACAAGACAAATATTGAGGAACTGTGAAGAGTCTTAATATGTTGTTGTTTGTAGCTGCTGTACTTGATCCTAAGCGTAAATTGATATATGTGTCATGGATGATTGACGAGTGTTATGATATAACACTATCTGCTCAATTGAAAGACACATTGAATTTGACGTTGAAGTCTTTGTATCAGCAGTATGAGAAACATCTTGAGAAATAAAAAGCTATGTCAGAGGATCATAATGCAGTCAGCAAAACTATTACTTCACATGCAGAGGTTAGTAATGTGTCATCGAATTATCTGGATATGAAGTTCTTGAGTAAAAGTGGGCAGCAAGAAATTAATGATGAGAAATCGGAATTAGAGAAGTATTTAAGGGAAGATCTCGAGACTCTTAGAGTTGATTTTGACATTTTAAATTGGTGGAAGTTGAATTCTGCATGATATCCCATTTTATCAGCAATGATAAGAGATGTCTTAGCAATTCCAGTCTCGACAGTAGCATCTGAAAGTGCTTTTAGTACTGGAGGGCGCGTGTTGGATAAGTTTCGGAGCTCACTATCAGCATGTATGGTTGAAGCTCTAATTTGCACAGGTGATTGGCTTAAATCTTGAACTAGTTCAACACTTGACATTGATACCGAAGAAGAGTCAGGTACTTATCTTAAAATCATAGTATAATTATTAATTATTCAATTGTATTGTACTAGTCAATTGTATATTTGTATTATACTATTCTTTATAATTACAGAATATGCTGAGGTGACAGACGAGTTGGCACAAACCTTTCCGTTGTCTAATCTGGATTATGATGACTAGGGAAACATGGTTACGGGCTACGGCTTACGGGAACTTTGATTCCATTAATGTATCTTGACTATTGTATTGTTGTATGTAATGTTGGGAGAAAATGAACTTTGTTTAGAACTTTGTATGTTTGTTACTTGGTTGATTTGTTGCTTTGATTTGTACTTTGTATGTTTGTTATTTTGATTCCAATGATGTTTGTATTTAGAGTTTGGACAAATTCAGTTTTTTTTTTTTTGCAGATTCGGTCCAGGACCGAAACCGGCCAGAGTCAAGAAAGACCTACTCAGTCGGGATTTTTTGGCCGAGGTCGGTCTCGGTCCTCCAGAAGGCAAGACCGAATTTTCGGTCTCGGTCTTGCCTTCAGGACCGACCCGACCCGCCCATGATCAACCCTAGTTCTTGGACTTGCCTCGTATCTTTGTTATGTGCTTGATTTACAGCATCAATCTCTTGTCGTGTTCAAAATTGCTGCTAAATCAAATTAGTACTGAGTATATTGTAAGGTGCAATTATGGCTTTACTTTACATAATTAGTTGATTCTAGTTCTTGAAGGTGTTGAGTATGATAATGGTGACCGGATGCCATTGGGGTCCAGTCGTCTAGAAAGAACCTTGCAGAAGAACAAACAACACATTCTTATTCTCTCATATTGGAAGCTAAGAGGACTAGAAGAAAACATCCCTTAGATAACTTCAAGACACTGGTGGATGGAACATAATAAATCAACACTACTAGGTTGTGAGTCTACTTTTCTCTCTTTTTATTTTTTATTAATTTGTATTGAAGAATCGATACTTTCAGCTCCATCACGATATATTATATATGTACATAGCTTTTGATTATAGGGAGAATATGAACTTTTGTACTTTGGCTGATGTAAATTTGTTAAGACTGTAGAAAGGAAAAGAACCAGAGAACTAGAGCATAGATGAGTCGAAAGACAAATTATAATCAAATAAGGAAGAATTTCTATAGAGCATGTAGATTTTCTTAAAGGACTACATTGTATTCATATGTGTTATGTTTCTAATCAACATTATACATATTTATAATCAAAGGAAGCCTAAATGTCAATGTTACAATATCTAGGTAATACAAAGTCTAGATTTGCTTGTTGTTGAATTCAATGTTTGCATGTTATTGAATTCAATGTTTGAATGTTGTCAGTAAAATCCAGATTTTGTCAATGTTTGCATGTTGTCAATGTTCGTATACTGTAGAATTCAATACTCCCCCTCAAGTTGGAGCATGAAAATCCGTAACGGAGCGGAAGACAGGTGACAACTCGTGGTTGAGACGCTAACAACAGGGGCGGCAGATGGTGGCAACAGGCGACGGAAACAACAGATGGAGGATGGTGGCGGATGTATGTCTTGAAGAAGAACAGAAAAGAAGGAAGGAAAAACAAGCCATTTTGGCTAGCCATCTAGGCAAGGAAACTCAATTCTTTGGTTGTATTTGGAACGAAGAAAACTCAGCTCTTTGGTTGATTTTGAAATGAAGAAAACACAGCTCTTTGGCTAGTTTTGAAATGAATAAAACTCAGCACTTTGGCTGGTTTTCAAGTGAAGAAAACTGAGCTCTTTGGCTGGTTTTGAAGTGAAGAAAAAATTCAGCTTTTTGGCTGAATTTGAAGTGAAGAAAAACTCAGCTCGTTGGCTGGATTTGAAGTGAAAAAAACTCAGCTCTTTGGCTGGATTTGAAGTGGAAAAAATTAAGATGTTTGGCTGGTTTTAAAGTGTAATGAAGAAAACAAAACTGAGAAATATAGCATAAGAATAGAGGACATGACCTTCATGGTGGAATGTTGAAACTTTGGAACTAAGGAAGGAGATATGAAACGTGAAATGCAGTAGAAGAAACTGGTATGGCAGTCAGGAAAAGTGACTCTGATACCATGTTAAGATTTATAGAAAGGAAGAGAACCAGAGAACAGTAGAACTAGAGCATAGATGAATTGAAAGAAAGATTATAATCAAATAAGGAAGAATTTCTATAGAGCATGTAGATTCTCTTAAAGGACTACACTGTGTTCATATGTGTTATGTTTCTAATCAACATTATACATATTTATAATCAAAGGAAACTTAAATGTCAAGATTACAATATCTAGGTAATACAAAGTCTAAATTTGCTTGCTGTTGAATTCAGTGTTTGCATGTTGTTAGTAAAGTCTAGATTTTGTCAATGCTTGCATGTTGTAGAATTCAATAAAATTTGAGGAAGATTTTTCATGTCATGTGCATGCAGTGAAGTCTGGACATGATTCACATATCTTCATTTCAAATGCTTTGATCAGAACCTATGCATATTGCAGTGATATGATGTCTGCACGGAAGGTGTTCGACGAAATGCAGAAAGACATTTGGTTTTACAACAGGTGGGTCAGGCGGGTCGACCCGCTGACTTGCCAAGTCGGGTTCGGGTCGTGAAAGTTGATCCGCACAGTCGACGGGCCGGGCTGATCTGCACCGTACAACAGGTTAGGTCGGGTTGATCCGAACCCGTCAGGTTGACCCGAATTGCCACCTCTAGGAAAGATGGTGCCTTTCCTTTGCGTCTTTGATCAATTAATCCTCCGCCGGAAGAGATTTTGTTTTCTCCAAATTTAACCAAAATTTAATAATTAATTACCAAATTAACCCTCCCATTTTCGAATGTACCAAAATAGGACAGAACACTAATCCCGTTAGTGTTTAGAATGTCCGTTAGAGAGACGTCCTAACCGCGTTAACGTTTACATTTAAGTAAATAGTTTAGCGGTTAGCGTTTGGGGGAAGGGGAATAACTGAGACTTTGTATTTTCCCCTCACAATTCCCTGTCGTTGCAGCCCCACGTCGAATCTTCCCGCAGCAGCCGCAGCAGCCCGCCACCCGCGCCGCTGCATCTAGCGTGAAGCATGCCCCAACCGTCTTCAATTGGTCGACCTGATTTTCGAAGAGTCGCTATTTCTTCCGCCAATCTCCTTCGTCGTAGCCGTGTTCTCCATCACTGCCCCAACCGTTTGCTGATTATCCGTCCAACTTTTCCTTTGCCGTTCCAAATCGAGGTGAGATCGAAAACCCTAATTTTGAATAATTTGAGATGAATTATTGAAGTTGATCAAATTAGATATAATTAGTTGTTAGAATGCATAATTGGTAGTTTAAATGCCAAATATAATGAAATTGATTACTAATAACAAACGTTTTTTTTCCTGAGATTACTAATATTATCTTTTATTAACAGATTATGGACAACGATCCAATGAGATCAAGGAGTGACATGTTGAGCAACTTAAAGGAACAAGAGGATCCGTCATTGTTGTATGCACAACAATATCACATGTCGCAACAGGTCAGCGGGGATACGATAATTATGAATGCTTAAGTTGTTATTTTTGAAAATGTTGGGAACTTGTATGAACTTGCCAAATGTGGTTATTTATTATAGGTTACCGTTAGTGATAAGATATGGGATGATAGGTACTGGAGGACATGTAAATGTTGACCCCTAGATCCACATACTCGTGAATGGGTCAATCTTACTGGATTTGAATGGACATCAAATATATCTCACATCGTAGTTGATGCGGGATTACTTCATTCACTCATTGAGAGGTGCGACCGGAGACTTATACTTTCCACTTGAGGTGGAGTGAGATGACGGTAGCTCTGCGCGATGTGCAACTTCTACTAGGTCTACGGGTTAGTGGACCACCGGTTATATACATATATTATTTGGATGAGGATGAAGATAATTTCCTTGATCTCTGCCCACGATTGTTGGGACACACACCCACCTCACGTGATGGTAAGATAGCCAAAAATGAGGTACACATATCCTCGTTGAGAATATTATCTGAGAAGAAATCAGATGCCACCGATTGGATACCTTAAACGGATATAAAAGCGGTGATTAGAGCACGAGGATAAATTTTGCACATGTTTGGTGCATTTATGTTTCCCACTACGTCGAGGAACAAAGTCAACCTGGAATATCTCACATTACTAGAGGATTTACACCACACAGCTCAATACAATTAGGGATCAACTTTATTGAGTTACCTGTATAATGGGTTATGAACTCCAACTGTCTCTGGAGACATTGCAATTTTAATGCACGCGTGACAATTCAAAATAATATATACCTTCCAGTGATCTTTTGTAACATAGTGACACAATCGCTCGAGAAATCACGTCCAACTCTCAGCACTTTCAAAATCAGCGTAAGCTTAACACAATGATAATATTTGATTATATGCATCAAATACAATGACAATTAATATTTTTCCCGTATACTATCCATACAAATGTGTGACATCGATACTTATCAGTGGTCTACAGTGGGGAAAACCTTCAATTGAGGGTGCAAAAGTCCAAAACAACTTCCTGAATACAAAAAAAACTTCGGTTGGTACCCCCTTCCATTCAAACTCAAAAACAGTCCCTGGGTTTGATTTACATAAACTTACCATTAGGTGTGACAACCTTTGGAATACACTCTCGTGTGACCCAAACATTTGTTCTATCAACTTTTGTTTTAAGTACCACACCTAACGATAAGAGAGTGACTGTGTGAACTTATCTTTCACCATTTGTTGTAAATCACAAACTTTAATTCCGGTATTTTTGAAGACGTAAATATACACCAAATATGCATGCTATTATAGCCGCATCAAGTTGGCTATACTTTCGAATCACCTCAGTGTTCGTACAATAGTGGGGATGGTCTACTTTGGTTATCTCCCAACTACCTAATTGTCTTTGACAAGCTCGTAGCGACCATGAACAATCACCACCACTTATGTTACTGCACTTAAAATAAAGTAGTGATTTTGTAGATTTCACAGTTTTACATTCACGAGAGTTGTTGATATGCCAAAGTTTCACCTCATCTTGAAGGGCATATTTAACATCAAACATTTATCCTCTATGCAAATTTTGTATTACATGAGTTGTTTGTCTTTGCGTTATCTCTCAGTCATTACACTCTAACCCGTACATCTAATATCCTGAGGTAAAATCTGATGGATGTTGTCTAAATCTACTGGGTTGTCTGAATCGAACAACTAGGACCGCTTTCATCAAGTCGAACATCCTCCCCCGAAGATGATGAAAATGCATCATCATTAGGGATGAGAGTATGATCATCTCTTTCACTTTCATCACCTGTATCAGTTTCTCCATATTATTTTGTCTCCATACTAGTCTCCAAACAATGACTTTGGGATAGAATACAACGAATAAGTATTGCTGGAGAAACTATACTAGTCACATAGATCTCCATACTATTTTCACACATTTCAAAGATGTCTTTCAATGCAGCATCATTGTTTATTGGAAAAACACTGTTATCCAACTTCTGTTGAAGTTCAAAGTCATTATATCCTCCTATTTCACAAGTTACAACAACAAGTTCTTTCAATTGAGCCGGGGATATACTTTTGGAGGAGTACGACATGTCAGAACTACCTCCAACATAACTAACAGTGTCTTTGGGATGGAATACAACGAATAAGTATTGCTGGAGAAACTATACTAGTCACATAGATCTCCATACTATTCTCACACATTTCAAAGATATCTTTCAATGCAGCATCATTGTTTATAGGAATAACACTATTATCCAACTTCTATTGAAGTTCAAAGTTATTATATCCTCCTATTTCACAAGTTACAACAACAAGTTCTTTCAATTGAGTCGGGGATATACTTTTGGAGGAGTACGACATGTCAGAACTACCTCCAACATAACTAACAATGTCTTCATTGGTACTGATTCTACGACCATATCGACAAATTATAGCCACCATCTGAATTGGATAATTGTAACACATAGTAGAATAGAATATGAAAATATCATCAAAATAATACTATATTTGACATTCTAACTAATAAATAGGCATTCTAACAACTAATTCCATCTAATTTTAATAATATAATTTACCCCAAATAAAAAAAAAAATAGGGTTTGGGATCATTTACTTGTGGGGATGCACAAAACCGACTGGGATGTGACAACAAAGAGTGTGGTGGTGATGAAGTTATTGGCGATGGTGGCGCCAGCGGACGAGGCGTGTTCTGACTGGAAGGCGGGATAGGATATCAGGTTATGCAATCGCTCTTTCTGCACAAAAATGGGATGCTCTGCAGTAGAAGAGGTCTCAGTTTGTATATAAAAACCCTAAACGTTAATGCATTAGCGTTTAGGGCTTTTGGCTGAAAACGCTAATCGTGTTAACATTTACTTAAATATAAATGCTAATATGGTTAGTGTTTAGGACGTCTGTCTAACAGACATCCTAAACGCTAACGGGATTAACGTTCTGTCCTATTGTGGTACATTCAAAACTACGATGGTTAGTTTGGTAATTAATTCTTAAATTACAGTTAAATTTGGAAAAAAATGAAGAGAAACAAGAGCTAACAACACTTTGACGTGTACACGCCATGGAGAAAGCTCAAGACTAAAACGAAAGGGTGTCATGCGTACACACCCCTTCCTGGCTCCGTCTATCTTAACGACTCAATTCTCAATTGATGGTATCTATTTAGTTAATTATATTTAATGTTGTATATTTTTGTTATTACTCAGAATGTATCTTTAACTGTCACGTGAGAAGCATCTACTATCTTTTTTTTTAAGGGAAAAGTTTGAAAATAGTTCAACATGTTTACACAAAATGGTAATTGGTCCAATATGATTTCTTCTCTAGTCGCTCCTCGTCTTTCTTCCCATTTAGCCTACTTCGCGTTCAACCTCTTCGTTGGTGCTGCAGGTTCGTATTCCTCGTCTTTGAGAACCAAGATCTTCGAGTTTCAGGGTTCTCAATAGTTTCAAGGTTAATTATCAGATAGTAAAGCGGATGGGCAAGGTTTTGATGTTGATGGGATGTCAGATAACAACTTAATCTGTAGCGGAAACAGAGCGTCTTTTTTCAATTAAGATCCAAAATCCTCAGAGAAGGAAGGAACTACAAAAATTAAAAAGTATAACTTGCGTACAATTCTGGCATGGGATAGTTAATTCTTGGGAAAGTTATGAAAAATCATCCGGATGTTTGCTTTTTTTAGCAGCTGGATCCGAATGTTTTTTGTCGCAATTAATAAAACCCGTATGTTTCATTTTGTTTGTAACACCACCTTCCGTCAATTTGACTGGTTAATTGTCATGTGCCTTGCACGTGACACTGTTAAATTTGAACTGAATGTTGTAAAATGACTGTTCATCCCATCAACTTGTCTCTCTACCTTCTTCTTCAGTTATTTCATTATTCCCTCCCCCCGAACCGAAGCTTTCCACCCAAACTCCCCTCCCTCGAAATCCCCTGCGAATCCTCTGCTATCTCCCCAGAAACCCCACCGTGTCGACCGTACCGAGGTACCTTACTCACCCTTAAATACTTCTGTGTATAATGTTTCGATAATTTAATCAGGAAAAAAACTGAATTTATCTTATTTATATATGAATCAGATTGGAGAGATAGGAAGGCTTTCCTCATCAATGAAGAAATTGGAAAAAAGAACTCAATGACATCAACAAGTACCAAGTATGTCACATTATTCTCGTACTATGATGTCTTCAAGTTTAATACTGTCATTTTTCTGTTGGAACATTTCAAGATCTCTTTTTTTGGGGGTGTTGCAAAATGAAGAATACAGTGCCAAGCTAAAGAAATCGAATGAGAGATCTCTTGCCCTAATTAAGTCGGGAATGGATATCGTAGTTGCAATAGGACTGCTTCAGTTGGTGCCAAAGAAGGTTACTCCCCGAGTAACTGGAGCATTAGGATTCACCACTTCCCCCATCTCCTGCTATCAGGTAATCCTCATTATTCATAGCACTATTAATTTTTGGATTGGATATTGAATGTTCTTGTTCAATTCTTCGATTGAGGAAAATGATACATATTATTGTGTATATGCAGTTGCTTCCTTCACCACCCAAGTCCAAGACACTGTGAGGGGAAAAAATGGCCTCTTTCAAATAATAATAATTATCAGATCAACCTTGTTCTTGGTTGCCTAAACATCCAGCGACGCTCTGAGAGTTTTAGCAACGCTTTAGATTTATGGTTTGCAGAATCGAAATCTGTACTACATCCTCCTTTTTCTGTAGCATTTGCTTATTCTCTTTCTAGCTGAATTCATGGAAGAATAATAAACGGAAGACGGGACCACAAACACTTGTACTCTGACAATGAAATAGGATGTCTGAAACTCAATTCAATTGTAACAGTTACTCAAAAACCGTCACTATATATACACAAGGTGATCTGGTATCTTCGCTACATAATCTCATGGGACTGGGAAAAAAATGACCTTTGCAAAGGTAAGCAAACCATAAACAAGAAAACATTTAAAGAGGCTCTTCTTCATCGGAGTTCTCCAGCTCTTCTGCTTGTACCCATGGTTCCTCAAAAACGATATGATTCTCTCGAAGCATATGCAATAAGTTCTCCAATTGTCTCACACAAATCTACAACGAGTCATTTGGAACGGGCGGGGAATCTGTGTTCTGGGGAGGATCGTAGCTCTGGACCTTCATAATAAATTTTCCAGGAGGTTCGAGGGGTTCAACTCCAAATAAAGGTGATAGTGGACGACCCGAAACTTGAACATGCGCTATGCTGCATAAATTACCCACAGACAGAAAGAAATTTGGTCAAAATTGGGACGTCAAGGAGGAGTGAGCCTCAAAATGGTTCAAACGGTTCTCAAATAAAGGATGAAATATACATGCTAGAGTATTTTAGGTATATATCATTGTTATTACATCACGTGCGGAACATGTGATTTCAAATTGACGGAAAATGAACCACTGTGTCGGAAAGATGGAGTTACCAACAATTGCAAATATATGGGTGTGAAGACAAACTATATGGATGCAATTACCAAAATTGGAAAATAGCCGGGTTGTTTTTCATACTTTTCCCTTAATTCTTCACTAGTGCGGGTAAGTCACTTGAACGATAGGAAGTGCAGATTCTAATGTTGTTTTTGGTTTTTACTGACACATGTTTTTTCTAATCTTAGGTGTGATGAATTGAGTAGCATGATTGAAAGTCTTGACAATGAGTTAGATGAGCTATTTGTATATGTAAAAGCATCAATTAAGAAATCTAGCAAAGCAAATAACAAATATGCAAATGGTAAATTTGTACCTGTCGGTCCTGCCCCACAGATTCATCAATGTAATTTCTATATACCTATGGTATAAATTCAAGATTTCTATATACTTATGCTCCTAATCTGTGTGAAGATTCAGCATATATGTGGTGGTATTTTTGTGAAGATATCGTTTTTGATAACCATATATCTCACTTTTTTTCCAGCTTCCAAGAAGACAAACCTGACTTCAAATGGAAAAGTAAGCTTAGATGCTTTAGATCTCTAGAATTGCACCCAATTCATAAGATTTCATATGATCCTATGCCTACATGATATTGCAGCTTAAATCCAAGCCTACTCCTAAGAAGTTGAGTGCAGTCATGGATATGGAACCAAGACGTTATTCTCGAGTTCGAACTGTTGTTCTTGGTTTGCTTCATTTTGTAGAACATGTATTTAGAACTACTGAGAATAGTCATGTATTAAGAACTTGTATAGTTTGTATATGTACTATTGATTAATAAGAATAATCATTTATTTTAAATGCAGCTTTAATTTGAATTAAAAGTTTAAATTTGTAAATAATATTTTAGGGATAATAGGTCAAATGGTACCATATGTTTGGGTCATGTGATCGGATGGTACCCCTATGTTGTTTCTTGGTACCTTATGTTTTCATAATGTTATTATTTAGTTCAAGTTACTATTGTCGTCAAGTTTAACTAACGGAATGCTGATGTGGCGCTCACATGGCGAATGGAATATAAAAATAAATTGAAAAAAAATTATAAAAATTGAAAAAAAATCATTTGACCACATCAAAAAAACATACGGTACCATCCAAACACATGGCCCAAACATATGGTACCATTAGAGCTATTAACCCAATATTTTATTATAAAAAAAATTGATTAGCAACAAATCTTGCTATTAAAAACAAGCATTTACCGACGAGAATAAGTAGTCAGTAAATGTCTATATTTAACGGCGAAACTAAGTCGTCGCTAAATGATACATTTACTGATAAGTTAGGTCGCTAGTAAATGTGGACATTTACTGACGAAATTAATGGTCGGTAATTAAAGATCTTTAACAGCGAGATTAAATCGACGGTAATAGTAGATACCTTTATCAACAAAATATCTCGTCGGTATTACTTTAATTTTTTTACCGGTGAAACCTCATTTCGCCGGTAAAAGTTTTAACGATAGCGTTATACCGACGAAATTTACCAGTGAAAAATATCGCTGACAAGACTTTTACCGACGAAAAAAGTGTTTTACATGGACTTGTACTTCTAGTAGTGCAACCCTCGTACAATAGCATCATTTTACATGGACCACTTCTATATGATATTCTCAAATATGTACCTCATCATCACTTTACTCTGGAAGAAAAAACCTTCTTAATGCTCCAAATCATCCCAAAAGAATACTTGAATCCAATCCCTTATTACTCTTCTGAATTTGCTAAAATAAGAACATGTACCTGATGCCCCGAGAGCTTTACAGAATGGCATAATCTTAATCACTTTTTGCTGTTAAATGAAGGAGGAGACAGAAAGGGTTCATTGAAATATCGACTACCAGATAACAACAACATTAACAGAGTGGCTTATCAATGGAGAAAGTGAAAGCCACAACATTCAATGACACAAACACATTGTTAGATCACATATACCAGAACTTCTTCTCCTATTCCTTGTAACCGCTCCTTGAACCTCTTAGGAATTTAGGCACATATGAGGAGCTTAATGCTACAATTAGAAAGAACTTCATCTTGTATTCATCAAGCTTGAATATACAATAGGGGTAGTGGTCTATTTATAGGCGAATCTAGAGATTTGGATGCAAAAGTCCTAAACATGTGGACTTGAATCTAATTATCCAGATAATTAGATTCAAGTCCTAAACATTTGAACTAAATCATGATTTATCTAAACCATAATCCCTAACATTCCCCTTTGTAGATCCACTTCCTAATGTAAATCAAGACCCTAAACAAACAAAAAACAGAAAATGAAGATCATCAACATCTCATCATCATCATCAACTCCTAACAACACCTAACATTCATCCATGTTGTTTGCTTCTTTGCTTGCAATCTTCAATTATCGTGTTCTTGTTGCCATCCTCAACTTGTGGACTTGTTTCTTACTGTCTTTACATGAGTGATTTGAGCTGGTCGAGCTGATTTCAATGAGCACGGGTCTGCTCTATTGCTTGAGGACTAGGCTGCACTAGAGGAGCACTGCAGATGCACTAGAAAAGCACTATGTAGACACTGCAGATGGACTGAATTGGCTGGTTGCTTGAGTGTTGTTACTGATCTGTTTCAGCTTGGCCAAGCATGAAACATGCAGAAAAAATGCTGAATCAGATGAAGCAACCTCGTGACGCACTAAACGTGCTTAAAAGGCACGCAGCAAAACACAAAGAAAATCTGAAAATGTGTTTGTAAACACACGTAGCTCAACATGGAATCATCGAGGATGCAACCACCAAATTGAAGAAGAAGAATAAGAGTGCAGCGCTGCAACTTACACCAGTATCTCTATGTAACAGAAAGGAGAACAGAAGAGGCCAAAGCATAGACAGATCATCATCAACAGCTTATTCGGTTCAGTATACTAGCTCAAACCCAGCCTCAAACAGGGGACAAATCATCATCCATATTAGAGAAATCAGACCAGCAACATGAGGAGGAGATCAGCAACGAATAATCAACATGATATGTAAGCAATTAGTTGAAATGAAGCTGTAATCACCGCACTAAACAGCCCAGTTTAGCAACAATTCACCATCTCAGCATGAGTAAAACAGAGTCTAATCCAGGTCTGATCAGAGTCGAATACATGTCTGATCTCAGCTGCTTGTCGATTGTTTTTAGGCGACGCATTTCTTGGGCTTCTACTCCTTTGACGTAGGGCCAAGAAGTTTTTTAAATGTCCCTGTTGGATTAGCCTTTCGATATCCTTTTTCAGGATATGACAATCATCTGTGTGATGCCCTTTGCAACGATGGTATCTACAGTACTGGTTGGGATTATTTCCCATGACCGCATCGACTTTTCGATGTGGTGGAGGCGTCACCAAAATCTTTTTTTCCATTTCTACATGAACAAATGAAATGTCTATTCAAAGGCGTGAAACTTTCAAACACTTCTCGTTGTGAGTGAGGCATAAATTGGTGACGCTTGTCATCATGTCCGGATTTTGAAAGACGGTGATCTGGTTGTTTTCCTTTTGAAGTATCTTTTTTAAATACTTCATTGTTCGCCTTCCTTTCTTCTTTTGCAATTTCCAAGTCTATATAAGACTTTACCTGCGCCTCCATTTCTTCCACCGTATTGATAGGGATAATACTCAAATTATCATACAAAGTAGAGCCTCTTGGCCCCAAACCTCTTACAAAAGCGCGGATAATCTCCCCTCCTGTGATTGCTTGATGAATCTCTGCTAGATCCTTATTGAATCTGGTGTAGAAGTCATCTAATCTTTCCTCGCCTTTTTGTTTTAAGTGGTACAGAGTCCTCACACTTTTTAGGAGTTGGCGTCCTCCCATGTATTGTACAATAACTTTTTCTTTCAGATTTCCCCATGATTTGACTGATGCTTTAGGAAGACTGAAAACAAATAAGACGCGACGCCTCCTAAGGTAGCGGGAAAGAGGAGCGCAAAATGGTTGTCATCATTTGTTTGTCAAAGTAAGAAGGTTGCATGCCTCTGAATATGTTCGACTAGGTCACCTTCTTCTCGATAATAATCAATCTGCGGTGCCTGCACATGAGGCGGTATGGTGGCAGACAAGAATTTTGGAGCAAATGGGTGTGACGCCCTATCTCGCAGACGTGGCATGGCTCTGACTTTTCGTTCTTGGCGACTAGCTCCTCGATTTCTTCCCTGGTCATTATGCCAGGGAGATGAGCCATTGTCGGACATATGCCTATTGTGGCGGTGCTTGTAGGGAAAGGAATTGGTTACGGGGTCATTGGCACATTCTGGGGCCGGGAGGTGGCTTCTTCCATCCTACAAGCGTTTGCCTGTTGAGATGCTTGGGCGACTACTCTTTGATCTCTTTTATATAAGAGCGTTATAAACGCTGGTATCAAAACAATTTTTGGAGTTACCTCTAATTGAGGCGGTGCTCTTTCCACAGAAGAGGCAATAAGAGACTGTGATGGCCTTAGCATCTCAGAATCATGACTTTGCTCTTCAGGGACGGAAGGTGCTTCCGGGACATGTTGACGAGGATGAACAGGTTGGGCCGATATGAATGTTGATTGTCGCAGGTGTTGTTGGAGGTTTTGGAGTGAGTCATCTTCATTAACCTGTCGGATAGTCTTTGCTCGAGTTGTGGGGGGAACCATGGCTGAATTTGTTCACAAGTTCCCACATACGGCGCTAATGTGTTGGATCGCATAAACCAGAACGTTTTCTCCTATTCCTTGTAGGCGCTCCTTGAACCTGCATGAAAGGAAATCCTGGCGTGTTCCTGTTGTTTCCCCTCCGATGACAAAGTTAGTTGAAGGTTCGTTTGAGATGAGAACTTAAAAGTATATGGTAGGTGAATTGGATCCAGAATTAGTTCCTGAATGAGGATGATGAAGGAGTTTTTATTACATTCCATACCTAGACCATAGTAAAGTCAGATCCTACCATGGTAATCAGGGTTGTCTCTCGGGCGAGCCAACCATGGTTACTTTAGGAGTATTAATTGTTTATAAGAGGGATATTCCACTATCGACTATTCTTTTAGTTTGTTTAATTATAGGACTGCTAAAAGCGGTCGAGCTATTCTGTAAAAGAAGCCGAGCTAATTTGTAGGTGTACATGCGTTCAGACTAGGATAGTGAGTGGGTGTTCTGGCATGCACTTAATCTGAGTATTTTATATCCTCTGGCGCATCCTCGCGGGGCGACGCCCTGACACCATCAACCATATAAAGAGCAATGCCCTAATACACTTAGGATTATTAATCTATTTCTGAATGTTCTTGGGCTAAATGTAAAAATAATCAAGCTCAAAGTTCATAACCCATCACACATAACTACCTCTATTTCCCAGCTCTAAGCCATTTATGGAGTACAATTAAAGTAAATACAACACAGATCACCATCTTCATCAGAAATAGAAGATCCACCCAACAAGTTATGCACATATCACCAACATCAATAACAAATCCATGTATTAGAAGACTAGTTCAACAATTAGTTAGAAGTGAAGAATGCGATATACTGATCGCGTCAGCGGAAGAATTGTTAGTATCCATCTCAGGCTTGAGCTTCTCGTAGAGTTGTGGACTTCTATATACGGAGCCAGGAGTTGAGTGATGCTTAATTGTAGGGATGACGTCAAATTTGACAGTGCCCATATAGAGGAACATGCCGGAGATGTAGATTAAGGGGAAGAAGGAAAAAAAAGCGCCCTTACGGCGGAAGAGGACAAAGAGGAAGAGTCGGGCAAGACACATAATTGAGGGTAGTTCTGTCAATAGGTAAAATACATGAGAGTAGTTTTGTCATTTTGCCTTCTATTCCGTATTATGCGAGAGCCCTCCCTACAAAATCTGAGTTTTTTGGACGGAAACAGTATTACCACTTCTTTAGGAATCCGTATTTTGAATTTTTCTAATTCCGCGAAACAAACAACTTCATACATAATGTGTATTCCCTATTCATTCTCTATTTCACATACCAAACACCCCATTAATCTTGCATCTCCAACCAGGATTGAGAACGGCAGATTCTAGGACAAGGGGATGGAACAACAGTAACTATGGAGCGAAAATCAATAAGTTGAGCAATTTATAATTGTGCTAATAATTTTTTACGCAGCACGATAACACAATATGAACACGTACAAAAAAATTGCATTGTATTCGTGTTGAGAAAAATGACACGATAAGTTTATCGTGCGTGATCGTGTTTGCTAAATATCATACAATAAAATATTAACACGTACGAACACACAATTTATCACTTCTAATTTATAAGTTTTTTTAAATTTTTCTATTAATTTAAAAAAAAATACGTTTTGCAAAAAAATATAAAGTTTATCCATAATGATCAAATAAATTTAATTTATTAAAATACAATAAAATTGTTATAATCTATAATATAAAAGTAAAATAAATAGAATTTTTTACCAACATATACTTGAAGAAAATACGAAAATATCATCATTTTTTTTAAAAATACGAAAGTATACCTATAAGTTTGTTTTTTTACCACCCGTGAATGAGATTTGCGGGTGAACATATAAACCGCATCAGCGAATCCTGAGTAGAGGAGATTTGCAGCACTTCATCCGATAAAAAAAAAAAATTTGATTGGAGGGAGAGAGAGTGTGTTGCACAACAATGATGCATACCTTGACTCAAGCATTGAATCATGATCAAGAGGTCACTGCATAGGAACCTCTCGAGTTGTTGGTTGAAATTAGCAGCTATAAGACACCCGCGAATGGTATTCTCGGGTGATGATTTTTATATCCTCCTGCGAACAGGCACGGAGCCATTCAAGGTCCAGGGGGGGCAATTGCCCCCCCTGACTTTGAATAAATATCAGTAATACCTTTTGATTGTTTTTACAATTTATAAATTTGACCCCACTGAAAGCAGAGAACTGAAGCATGAAAATGGAAAATGAAGGCACGCAATATAGCAACAAAAAATTACATAAGAACAAAATAAACTTACACTAATTTAGAAACTCAATCTCTACAGATTTGAATCTACCGTACACTACACATTCAACACACAACACATTCAAAAATATATTATCACGAAAGAAACAAACTCTATTCAGCTTCCAATTCCAGATTCAGTCAAATTTCACATTTTAACTCCAAAATCGTCGAAATAAATATGAAAGTTACATTATTTTGTCTTGATCGGTTCATATAGTAGTTACCTTGTAAAAAATATTGTTTTTGTAAGTGATAGAAATTAGATTTAGAAAAAAATTGAGCGGCAATAATGTAGAAGAGGAAAACCGCTACAAACTTAAGAAGTAGGAAGAGAAGAAAATGTTACTTACTTGCTCGATTGGTTGATTATTCTTTGACGGTTGCTGCTCCAATCTTGGCTGCGCTGCTACAATCTTTTATCTCAGAAGTCCTAATGATGTCTGCCGAGAAGAGCTATTAGGGTTAGATGGGTTAGTTAAAAGCTGATTTTAAAAGTTGTTGGGCTGATTGGGCTGATTCTATAATATACTTTTACATGGCGGAAAGCTAATTGGCCGAACATTTAATGTATTATTTACATGGTTTATTATGTATTAAAGCTGTAATTTTACTCAAAGGCCGAGCAACACTGATTCTCAAAGCTATGGCTTTAGATGGCTTATTATGTATTATTTAATATAATTAATTTGTACTAAAATCATGGTGTTTTTTTTGCCCCCACTGGTTATATTTTCTGGCTTCGTCCCTGCCTGCGAATACCATTCACGGGTAGGTAAACTTTCGTATTTTTTAAAAAAACTGAGGATGTTTGTGGGTTTTTTTTGTCAGGTATATGTTTGTAAAAAAATCAAATAAATAAACTTAAACTTTACTACCCAAAATTATCAAAAGTAAGATATGTTTTTCAAACAAATGGAACAATTTTATATTTCATATTTCTCGTAGCGAACTGACTCTTAGTTTTTTTTATATAAATTTCAAAATTTTAATCAAAATTATCTGTAAATATAAGGAAATTACAAATTGCTCTAATTTATAAATTTAAATATCAATTTGCCACAAATAAACATATAACTACTCAATTTCGTTCAAGGGCTAGGTTGAAATTTTAGGATTGCATGGATTGAATTGAAGAAAAAATCCCTTTAACTATTTAATACCAAATAGTTTAATTATCATACATTTTAATCTAAATGCCTATCAATTTTATATTTATCCAAAACATAATATTATTAATTATACTATCCGAAATATAATGTTCCATTACAACATTACAAATTTACAATATACCAACACAAAAAGTAGAGGTCATTTGCTAAACTTAGCATAAATAACCACATACATCATACAGAACATATCATGGTTAACCAAAATTATACATTTAGCCTAAAGTTAACATATTATCACATCGACCCCGCCATCGCACGAAGCCAGTCGAGACGGAACCTGGGGTCCATACCAAAAAAAATAAGCACTGCATGTTTTTTGTTTTTGTCAGAAAACAAACGGTGCCCCTTCCAAATTTCCTCCACTGTAATCCCATCAACACTACGCAAGGCAGAATCAATAAGAGGCAGTTTTTCATTTATCGGATCACTCACAACCAAAGGCTGAGTCATCCAGTTAGCCAACAAAGTTTCAAAACTCCTCATTTTTGAACAGACCTCTTGAATGTCATCATCTCTCTTCTTACGTTTTTTGCTTGACCCCGTATTAGCATGAGAAATGTTGTTACCAGCGCCGAGGCCCGAGAGTATAATCTTCTGGTCGATTAAAAACTTTTGGATCAGTTACATCCTCATTATACTGGGTTTCCTCGTTCTCTGCCTCCGCCAGCACTTGTTGTGCAGCTTGGGATCCCATCCCGATTGCTCTATCATTAGCATTCATTAATTGATTAAAGCCTACCCAGATCTCTGTCATTACAATTTTTCTTCTTACCAGAAGAGGTGTTTATTGATATTAAACAAAATTCTCAGCAGCAAAGAACAGTAGATATTTACGAGAAATGAATAAAGATTAATTAAAGCTATAGATGTATCCCCGACAAACAGATCCTATACTCCGGCAACAACATGAACAGCTGAAAATGCATTACAGTGATACTTTAATCTGTAATAGTTTTTTTCCAAAAAATGACGCGAGTTCATACTATACTCAGATCTCGATGAAGTTCAAGACTAGAACAACCTCAAAGAGTAGTACCATCATGAATCATGTAATGTAATTCATCAGCAATCCAAATCAAACAGCGTGTTTGTATCATCAACTACAAATAAATCAAAGATCAGAATAGCATGCAACTACAATAGTAATTGTACTACAAAAAGATGTTAGAAGATAGAACTTAGAAGCTCACCTTGTTGAAGCGAGAGAAACAGAGAACGAGAGACTAGGGTTGAGGCAATGACACTACAGACCGAGATAGTGACTGCAGGGCTGGAGTATATACACCTCATGTAGAGTGTAGGGTTTCTTTCCTTGTCGTCAGATTAAACATTCATCTTCCCATCTAACGAATGTAATTCAATTACGAACTTGATATATTTTTACCATTATATCCCTGATGAATGGCGTCCAAGTTAGTCAGAGACCCATCACTTTCAGATTGCATGTGAACCGTCGATTAGATCTAATGGCTTTTAAGGCAGCGGAAATACATCAGCTTTTATTCTTATTAAAGTAATGTTTGTCCATATTTCCCATTTACACTGTTTTTTCTTTTCACATGGTTAATAACGGAATCATTCAACCAATTTTGGGCCATTTACAAATTGTTAGCGGAATTTTACTTTTTTAAATTTTATTACACGTACTTTCAGCTTTGGAGTAAATTGATACCTCCGTTAAATATGGACGGAAAATGACGTGACATCATCACATGATTGTTCTATAATTTTTTAAACATACCAAAAAACTTAGAAAACTTCTAAAAATAGGAAATATAATAGATTTTTTAATATAATATTTTTATTACAAAATATGAAATTAAATTTTAAAAAAAAACTAATAATTTATTTTTAATAAAATATTATATTTAAAACTTTTATTCTCCCTATTAATTTTTCATTTTTATAAAACGTTTCTGATTTTTATAATATTTTTTAAAAAATAATCTAATTTTTAAAATGATGGACCAATCATGTGTTGTTATGTCATTTTCCGTCCATATTTAACGGTAGGGCTGGACATGAACTGGTTCGGCCCCGAACTGGTTCAGAATCGAACCTTTACCACATTCTAAAACTGGTACGGTTAACCGCTCTAGATTTTGGTCAATTTACCGTACCTGTTCTGAATCGGTACGGCCGAACCTGTTCATACCAAAAAAATTGAGGTTCCAATTCAGCCAACACAGCAGTCCAGCACTATGGACCTTTAGCATTCTCAGTCATAACTAAAAGCAATTCTCTAAATTCGTATAAACCTGAAGAATCCTACATAAAATGCTGCACAGATTAATCGAAGCATGCTTTCAATAGCCTGGGTCATCTCATCAACTAATTAAAAACACTAAGGATGTATATAAACAACAAAAAGTAATGTTGAATTCTGGAGCTGCATTGTAGACGTATCCATCAACCTCATATCGACCAGTTCTGTAAAAAGAAACATGGTTAAGTCACGAGCAGCAGAGATTGCAAGCTAACCAATAAGACAGAAAAATGCTAATTTACCTGAACCAACCACATGGCTGAAAGTACAGAACAGTTTTGACTCCTGTAGTCAAATTCGTCATGATCATTTCTCCAGGAACATCAACCCAATTAAACACAGAAGTAGCAGTTATTGCCTCCAACTAAACATCAACCCAATTAAACTTATAACAATTGCAATTTGAAACATTAAACTTAAACTTATGCAGCTGAAAATACCAAGATTAAATACAAAAACAGAAGTAGCAGTTATTGCCTCCAACTTACAAAAACCAGAAACAGACCAGTCGGTTTAAACCGAAAACCGATTGATTTGTAAAAAAAAAAAACTAAAACGTGAACCGGAAACCGACCGGTTTTTTAAAAAACCGGGCGATTTTTGTAAAACCTCTCGGTTCGACCCGGTCCAAACACTGTTCATTTGCACAACGGTCTTTTAATTGAACCAAACCGGACAGGGGTCCGGTTCCCGATCGGGCCCGGTCGAACCGCTGGTCCGGTCCGGTTCTGATAACTATGGTACTAACATCTATCTATGTATCTATATATATATATATTAATTTGACTAGAGTGTATGCAATTATGACAAGTAAGTTTTTTGATGCATTTTCTTACTCCTAATGTCAAATTAATCAATTCCAATTGGTCAATGTCAAACATACAATTTTCATTCCTAAGTGGCATGTCATGTAAATGACTTTAAAAGCTTCCAAGCTTTCTTATTCATTCTCAAAATAAGTTACAAAACCTTAATTATTTCTCTTTATTTCACATGTATATTTATAATTTTCTCTAAAATATATTTTATGTAGTGAAATTTATACAATACTAAAATACATAAATATTATATCTTATGAATATAAATTATGCACATAATAAATTTTTATATTATAAATTAAATTATTTAATTAATTAAGAACCATCTCATACCTTATTATAATTTCATTTTTAATATAACATTGAACACGTGAACAAATACTAATAATAATATTAATATTAAAGTGAATTTTAACAATCTTATAAAAATATATGTTATATATTTATAGACTCAAACATATTTTTTTAACTAACAAAGCGTCAAAATAAATAAATAAATGTTATTTTTCTATACATTTTTCTATAAGTATATGACACTACTAAAACTCATAAATTTTAAGTTAAAATATTATATGAACATTAAGATATCGTTTTGCAATTTTATGATAAATATCTATTAATATATTTTGTGTATTAAGAAAATAAAATAGCGTTTATATGATTAAAATTACTAAAATGAATAACTACTAATGATTCTAATATTTTTATAAGCATATGCCACTCATAAAAGTCATAAAAACATATAAAAAAAACTGTTAATTAGCATTGTATTAATAATTTTTTATTATTGATTCATGTATTTTTAATCAATTTTATAGATAATTATACTTAATCTTTTTATTCTTAAATATACTTTGTAGTATTGAAGCACATGGAGTAAATGATATTATTAAAAAAAAATACTAATAATTTTAACATTTTTTTAGAAATATGCATAATTATTTTATTATATAATGTTAAATTAAATTTATCCTGAATTATTTTAAAAAATGTAAAACTAATATATAATAAAAGTTATATATTTTTATTTAATATATATATATATATATATATATATATATAATTATATATCGCGTAACGAGCGTATCAGTTTTCCAGTTTAATATATGCTAACTAATTTCATTAAATTAAAATATTTGTAGTTAAAAAGACTGTTCTGCCATTCAAAATATTATACTCGAATATGCGTCGCGTTGTCATTATTTATCAAGTTTGAGATATTACGAATGTAAGATATGTCTCACTCTTAGAATATTCAAAAATTGTAAGAGAATTAAAATTTATTAAAAAGTTAATGTAAAGCTACTTAAATTACGTAAGTCAATAAAATAAAATTTCTAAATATTTTTAAAAAAAATATTTGAATGACCGGGATTCTCTTGAGCTATGGGAAATTGCAACTCCTCTTACTTAATTTTATATTGACATATGCTCTTAAAAATAAACACTCAAGATGTAATGATTAAGAAAAAGATTGAAATTGTATAAAAGTTGTCTCTGTTGAAAAAAATGGACATTTTGTCAAAAATTTGTAAGTTTGGGTTAGTTTTATAATTAAGCCAAACTTGCCCAACAACTCTAAGGTGAATGAAAAGTGTACCACATTGAGTAATTTCGCAATCTCATTAAGTTTTTCACCTTATAAATAGAGAGTTTTATCAACTTCAAAATCTAAATAAAATGACGAAAATCCTAAAAATGAGAATTTCTACTATAATTTATTTTCTTCTCCTTTAGCAATGGTGTTGACATTCGTCGGAGTCTTTTCAGTCGTTGTAGTCGACATTTCTTTCACGTTAACTGTTGTGTTCGGTCAGGCGGTCTGTTTGAGTTAGACTTGTACATGAACCGATTCGACCCCAGACATGTTCCAAACTGAACAAGAACTGTTTAAAATAAACCAATATTTTTTTGGCTCACTAAAAGAACTGGTCTATTTAACACATAAAAAACTGAGTTTTGGTTAGAACAGGTTCGAACTGTTTGGTCTGTTTTTTCAAAAAGAATCAAGACTCAGTTTCAGTTCAATAAAAAATAGATTCGGTTCATACTAAAAATAGAACCAAATCAATAAATAGATGCTATTCTTGAACTTCGCAGAATACACATACAAAAAAATACTCATTTTTACTATTTAATCAATTAAGTTAGACCAGTTTGGTTTATTTTGGTCGGTTCAAAAATTGTATAGGTTTAATCCCGTTTGATTTAAATTTTTAGTATAAACTAGGGGTGAGCGGTTCCGGGTACCCTGTATATTTAGGGGTTCCCGGAACCTACCCAGTTTAATACAGGGTATTTAATTTTGGAACCGGAACCTACCCGTTTAATTTTGGAACCGGAACCTACCCGGAACCTGTTTGTACAAACGGTTCCGGGTACCCTGTTAGGAACCTGTTTATTTTCATCCCCGGTTCGGATCCGGTTCGGATCCGGTTCGGTTCCGATTCAGATTCGGTTCGGTTCCGATTCAGATCTGGTTCGTTTCCGAGTGAAGAAGTTGAGGCTCTGGATCCACTCCTTATAAAGTCCAATGAGTTGTTCGCATGGCAATCCTGTGACATGACAGGAATCTGTAAGGAGATAATCGTCCACGAGCTGAACATTGATCCAAACATCAGGTCAATCGCTCAGAAGCTACGCCATAAGGCAATCGCCATAAGGTAGGAGGTAGGAAAGTTGGTGGATGCCAACTTTGTGAAGGAGATTAGGTTACAGATGTAGGTGGCGAACCCAATCCTGGTAAAGAAGAACAACGGTAAATGGCGGATGTGTATATAATAAGGCGTGTCCCAAAGATTCTTATCCTTTGTCCAAAATTGATCAGCTAGTGGATGCTACTTCATGCCATGAGTTGCTTAGTTTTATGGATGCCTATTCGGGGTACAATTAAATTCGGATGGCTAAAAGTGACGCCCAGCACACGATTTTCTACGTGAACAGTGACATTTACCACTACACTGCGATGCCCTTCGATTTGATTAATGTTGGGGCGACATACCAGAGGATGGTGAACAAATTGTTCGTCGGGATGATAGGCCAAAACATTGAGGCCTAAGTTTATGACATGTTGATTGGGCCAGGTATGTGTCAACATCGATAAAACTATTGATTGGGCGACACTCATATAGGTATACTTCGAAACTGGTGAATTACCGAAAGATGAGGTTGAGTATGGGTGAATACTGAGATTGAACCCGAGCTTTAGAATCATTGAAGGAACACTGCATAAGAAAGGATTCTCTACGCCTTTTCTCAAATGCGTCATTCAATCAGAGACAACTACCATACTGAGAGAGGTGCATGAAGGATACGTTGCTTGCCACGACGGGGAAAGATCCCTTGTTCGCAAAATCCTCAACCAAGGATACTATTGGCCTACTATGAATAAAGAGGCTAAGGATTTGGTTTTGAAATGTGAATCTTGCCAAAAGTATAGCCCAAAAATATCTCGCCATCCTGCAGACTTAACCACGATTGGCGCCGCTTGGCCTTTTGCATAATGGGGGATTGACTTGATGGGACCTCTTCCTAGGTCCAAGCAGCGCACCTTCGTTATAGTGGTGATTGACTACTTCTCAAAATGGATTTAGGCGAATGCATTGACATCAACACCAAAGTTTCAAGTGAATAAATTCCTGAAATCTAGAATTGTTTCTAGGTATGAGATTTTGAGTATACTTGTGAGTGACAATGACCCTCAATTCTCTGGTAATGATTTGAAGTGGTTTTGTGAAGAACTAAAAATTGAACACGGGCGCGCCTTAGTTAGACATGCACAGGCGAACGGGCAGGTTGAGGTGGCCAACAAAACAGATCTGAACGGATTGAAGAAGACGCTAGACGCCTTACAAGGGAAACGAACTAAAGAACTAGAAAATGTTCTTTGGGCGCTTCGATCAAAACCAAAACAAGCGACAGGGGAGACACCCTTTGGATTGGTATACGGTTCAGAGGCGGTCACCCCAACAGAAATAGTGGTTGCTTCTCACATAGTCAAACACTTCAATGAGACGACCAATGAGGACCAAATGCATCTCGAATTAGATTTGGTGGATGAAAAGAGATAGGCATCTGAACAACTTCAAGGAAGGATGCGCCTCGCAACCGCACGATACTATAGTAGGCAAGTCTCCGCTCGCCAATTTTTCGTGGGGGATATGGTATGAAGAAGTAACGAATTTGCCCATCAAGACAAGATAAACAAGCTATCACCAAAATGGGAAGGGTTGTACAAAGTTATGGCCATTCCCCATCCAAACGCCTATGTTCTAGAAGATGAAGAAGGAAAGACTTTGAAAATCACCTTCAATGCGGAGCATTTGAAAAACATTCTATGCTTAGGCACCGCTATCTGATTGTATAATTTGTACTTAGCAAATTTATGAAGTCTGGTTCGTTGTTTACAAAATGGTGTTTCCTCATTAAAGAAATTTAAGAACTTAAATTCGAAGTTAAACAACAAAGGCAATCAGGAATCCAGTCGAACACAGTTAAAGTGAAGAATATGTCTGATTATTGGCGTTTGAAATCACTTAAGGTGTTTCAAACAGTTAATCAATACTAAGGCATAGAAAGGCTAGAGTGTTTCGAGCATGTAAGTTGTTAAGGTGTTTTAAGTAGTTAGGCGTCTTAAGGTGTTCGTAGCCAGTATCAGAGCATGCTAGAGGCGAAGGCGTTTTAAACACATAAGCAAAATCAAAGAACAATTCACAAGGAAACTGAAACGTCAAAAATGTTTCATATTAAGAAAACCGATTGTCATTACAAAAACACCTCTCTTGGAGGACTTAACAAGGAAAAGGGGAATTGCAAAGAATACTAAAAAACGACTTAGTAAAAATTGTAAGACTGTACATAATTAGTTGGAGGAGGGTCTTCTTTAGGAGGAAAAAGCAGGCGAGGCGCATCAACTTCAGGTAAGGGCGTGAATGACTCAGGCAAGACAGTTTCACCTTCAGGGGTGCGCTTGGTACGACGAAGGGGAGACAATTCAGGGGATTCGCTATTATCCTAGGAATCATATTCTTCTTCTTCAGACGTCTTCTTCGCTGTCTCCACTCTAGCCTTGTAGTCCAAAAACTACTGCATGGAGGGTAGTGTTGCTAGGGGAAACTTGACGTCAACATTCAGAATATCCTTACGCATACCTCTGAATGCAATAGTCAAAGCCTCTCGGTTCCACAACGTCGCGTGCTTATCGAAGACCTTGTTATCTTTGAACTCCTCCACTACGTCGTAAAGGTGTTGGGGAATTCTTCCTTGATGAGCGAGACCTCCTGTTCAGCCTTGATGGCGCGCTCTTCAAACTGGGCGGACCGACTTTTCAGCAGCTCAAGTTGTTGGCGAAGATCCACACAACTTGAGTGACTGCCTTAGCCAGCTTTGCATGTGTCTCCTGAAGATCTTTAGTGTGGCGCGATGTCTCCAACTCCAATTCATCTGTGGAAGCCCTCTCAACAGACAGGCGACGTTCGGCGCGCTCCAGCTGATGCTCAAGCTCGCGACCTCGCTTAAGTTCACAAGCAGTCGCCTTTCTCTCCTCAGAAAGCTCCATAATGGTAGCGCCCATTTGGAGTTGCAGGGGGAACAGCTGAAAACCAAATGTTAGTCTCACAAACGCTTAGTACAAATTTAGAAATTGAAGAAAAATAAATAAACATGAGAGTAAAGGGTAAGGCCTTGTTGCACCAGGTTATCAAGAGTGCCACCGCTCTTGTCAATAGGCGCCCTGTCTGCAGGAGGACAGACGTCGTCCCGAATGTGAAGACACATGTTTGGGTCCATCAAAGTGTTCCCCCTCACCAGGGGAACATCCTGGAGACACTCACAAGGAACCCAATGCGTTTGGGCAGGAGCGTTAGAGGCGATCCACTTGAGAGGACTGTCTACCTTCAGGTCCCGGTGGAGGTCAAACGTCAGACCAACATAAGGGGCACATCACCCCACATTTCATCCCCCAAGAGTGAAGGTGTTTCCTGGGCAGTGATAGCAAGCGGGAGCGTCGCCTTGTCAGCACCATAGGTGGACTCACTTGCAGGAGTTTTCTTTTTCTTAGAGGGAGCACTGTAAGGCTTCCCTATGTAGACGGACCCATCGTCCTTGATGCTCTTTCTGTGGAAGTACCATCAGGAAACACATAGTAAGTCCATGACATGTAGTTTTCCGTCACAACAGGCGCGCCCCACTTCTTAGTATGAAGAATGTTTAATCTTCTTGTAAGAAGAGAATCGTCACAATAGCGATAGTAATGGACCACACCTTTGAAAAGAGCGACTGACTCCTGAGTTTCAGGGCTAAGTGTTAAAGGAGCTGCTGATAACATATCCACTTTGTCCTGAGAGTGCGCCTATTTCTTCTCCTTCTTGGAAGAGTGAGACCTCTTCCTTTTCTTTGAACCCTTAGTGGAGTCACTGGGGCTTTTCCTTTCCCGTTTTCCTGTTCTACCGGAAGGGAGAACGCATAAGCAGTGCGCGAAATAGTGTTATCTGCACAAAGGAAATGAAATGAGTTATTACCCATGAACAAGAAGGATGACGCTGTACTGGGAGATGCCCGCATTGAACGAATCCTCTTTTGTGGTCTACTTGGATATCCACTTGGCGAGCCCAGCTTGGTGGTCTGAGTACACCCGGTAGAGCAACTCCATGTCCCAAGGTGATAGTTCCTCCCATGAAGGTAGAAGATCACGAAGCGCCTTTGAGGTTATACACCAAGGAACGTCCCCTTGGAAGAAGATTTAGAAATTCTTCCAATTGGAGTTCCTTGTCCTAAAACCCGTAACTAAGGGCCACGCGGAACGCGAATTTTGATATTTGTTATCAGGGAAGAGACTGCCAAAGCTAAAAACGTTGAAGCGATTTGAATCTATCCTATAACAATGGCGAAATAAAATTAAGGAATATGTCCAACCCCTCTTCTCACACAACACCCTAAAACCTACCCAAGTGCGAATAGAATTGGGGGGAAATTGAGTAGGGGAGACGCCATAATAACGACATGCTTCTGCTAGGTCCGGGCATATAGAAAACATCAATTCCGCATCAATTTGCAGGTGATAAATGGTTTCCTCGCTCTGACCTGATTTAGAAATAGGATGAACGTTTTCCGGATCTGACTCATCCAGAATAGGAAAACGCGGAGAAAAAGTGTCACCCACACACACTTCCTCTACTAATTTATTGAAAATTGATCTAGAAATAATGTTGGGCTTTTAGTAAGTGAAACCAGGTGGAAAGAAGACATTTGCCTCACCATTAACTCGTCACTGTTGGGCTCTCGTCACTGTTAACTCGCCCTACGACGAGGCATATGCATTGGCGCACCATTAATTAAATGTTCAATAGAATGCGCCCTTAAAAGACGACTTCCATGAAACACTCACTTATTCCCCGTACGAGAGGACAAGATCGGGTTAGGTGGATGGATTTCGGGAGCTCCTTATACCGGATATCCTGGGTGAAATGACAGGTCTGACTTCTGTCACTCAACTGGCAGGTAACCACGTTTGACTCACCGTAAATTCAGGAGCAACTATGGTAAGAACTTGACCATGCTCAAGTTCCTAATGTAGCTCTATAAATACCACATACCTTTCAACTTAAATCTAATTGTCTCCAACTTACATTCAACACACTCAACTACATTTCATCTCCATTTATCACCGGACTCCGTCTGACTTTATCATCGGAGGGGAAATAACGGGAACGCCCCAAAATTTTCTTCTCTGCAGGTCTTCGAAGCACCCTACGAAAGTTTGAAAAATACGAATTCAGGACGAAGTGATAAACCGAGATCCAACAGGAGTGAAGTACGAAAGAAAAAAATGAGATGAAGAAGAAAAAAATGGATGGAGAGAGAGAGAGAATATGAGATGAAGAAAGAATAAGAAGTGAAAATGAAGAAGAGAGGACTAAGATGAATAGAATGACACAATTGTCAAATTAATAAAAATGTAATACTCAACGAAAATATAAATGAAATAATAAAAATTATACATTTAACCATGTACAATAAACATTTAAGTGCATTAGACCGTATGATATGATAAAATATAGGGAAAAGTATGAAAATGGTGCAACATGTTTGACGAAAATGGTTTTTGGTACTACTTGTTTTTTGACGATGGTTAATGGTTAAATACGTTAGAAAATGATGGTAAATGAACCTTCCGTCCACCCGATGTTTAATTCTGTCGTTAAATAGTCACGTTTTTGTCACGTGACTTCTATATAATTTTTGTTTTTGTAAATTAATTTCGAAAAGACCTAATTACCCTCTATATCCTTTCGTCACCTAATTACCGATGTTCTTGAATCTCTACACCAAGCCCAGGCTGCACTCAAGAGTTCTTCTACATCTCAAGAAGGGTTTACGGTTGTTGGGTTTTTTTCCGGACAAGAACGAAGAAGAGAGAGAATCTGAAGCAGAGGTGAAAATGGAATCATGGGTCCCACTGTTCAACATCCTCCTCAACTCGAAGACGCCTGAGTTCGACGCAGCACGGTGGTTAGAGGAATCCTTCGACGCCTCATCAGCTACCCGAATCAACGCCAGCACTTTCTTGGATCTGCTTATGCACTCACAAATTGCCATTATCGTCGACTGTTCTTCCTCTTCTCCTTCTAAGAGCTCGCAAACCAAAAGGTAGATTGAATCCAGCAAGGAATTAGCTTCATGCACGTCCTCTTATTGCTCAGTGCTGGTTGATCTCAATCTCGGATACTTTCCTTCCTTGGTCTCGAGCGTCATCGGTTCAGTGCCTTAGAGCTCTTGAATTTTGCTCGCACCATTCTGAGTAACAGTAATGGGGTTGATTTTTGGGTTGAGAGAGCTGCACAAAGGAGAAAGGAAGTGATGAATTCGAATCGTTACCAGATTGGCTAATGAATGAGGCAAGAAGAAGCCATCAGTCTTCCCTTGGCTTCCAATATCTCTGGATGAGTTCAATTCAGTTGTATACTCTAATTCCATAGGCGAAGTTGTATACTCTGAGTTCAATTCTGCTGTATACTTCTAACAAGCAATAAGGTCATACATAAATGGAGCTCTGACCTCCCACTCTTGTTCAAGGTGATATACTAATATTCCTCCTGCAGATTATATAGTGAATTGTTCTTGAGATGTCTGAATTTGTAATCAACCTTAACCAATGAAAGTTCCTCCGCGTTATTCTCTACAGAGACAGGGTTGGTCCCCAACCCGAGTCCGACACCAAAGTAACCCATTGCTCCACCGTTGTCCTCCATGGCGGGAGGATTTGAAGAACCCGGTTGACCCATAAGTCCGTGCAGCAGAGTCGGGTTTCCCTGAATGTAACTGTTATAGTACTGGGTTTAGCTTGTTGGATAGTTCAAGTTATAAGTCGAGCCTGAATGGATGTGAAAGGAATTAGGGTCATGTGCGGCGGAGGCGGCGGCAGCAGCTGCATACTGAGACATATCAGGGTTTTGGAGGGTTAGTATTTGCTGGGATTGGTCATAAGCTTGGTGGTGCATTAAGCTCGGGTATGGTTGAACCCTAGCTGAAGTCGAGCTCGAGCTGCCATAGTTATAGGCCGATGAGCTCAATGCAATCATCTCTTCTCTCTAAATAGGATGATAAGGGCATAAAGGGTATTGCAAAAATTAGTTTCTTCAAGGTGGGTCACGTGACTTGCCATGTGATAGGTTAACGTATATATTCAACGACAGTTAGACGGAAGTACCAAAAACCATCGTTTACAAACATGTTGTACTAAAAACCATCGTTTGGGTTGGAAAACCATTTTCGTCAAACATGTTGCACCATTTTCATACTTTTCCCTAAAATATATGGGGTAAGTATGTTGATGCAATCAAACACATTTACCCTTATTATTACTCAAAACATGAAACTTTATTTTAAATATATATATATATATTTAAAAACTATTATTTTTATATAAAAGCACAATTCTATAATTATTGAAATAAAAAATATTATATGATAAATGAAAATAAAAAATATATTTAGAAATATTAGAATAATATTATATTATAATCAAATAAAAAAATGAATATGTTTGTAAACGTGGTAACATAACACAGCCTAACATCTTTTAATTACACCAACCTATTTTAATACGATGATTTTATATAAATTCTTTACCCATTTTTTTATTAGAAACTTTTCAAATTAGCAAAACTAATTGAATATTTTTAACTGTTGTAATTAAATCCTAATAAGTTTTACTAATCTTACGATCGAGTTCTAACTTTTAGAGAGAACCATCATCATCATCATAAAACCACCATTAACATACTTTTTCCAGATAAACGTAAGAAGGGATCTTTCACGTAGGGTATCAATCGATTGTAGGGTATCAATCGATTGTAGCGCACGTTGAAATTTAACATGTAGTATTGCGACTCATAGGTTATAGACAGGTCTGGTAGGAGGAAGTGAATAATGAATATAGCATAGTGGGTAAGGATCTCTCTATATTTTTTTTTTAAAAGTAAGGATTTCTTTTGTTGATTGAATAGATGAATCTCTCGATAATGAAATTAAGTTAGAATTGTCACCATGAACCCAAAATGAACAAGAAAATGTGGAATGCGATTATGTAACAATCATTAACGTTTTAGCAAGTAGCAACATTATGAACACAAAATAATGGGCAGCTTCATGTCCCAATTTGAATGGTACTAACATTTCAATCCCTCTAAGGTTACTCAAAATTCAGGTAACCTAGCAGCAGCCTTGGCTTATTCAAATTTCAGGTCAACAAAATAATTGAGGATATAAAACATTCTCACAAATATTCCCTCACAAAAACCACTCATCTGAAACAAATACTAATTAGAGTGTCATTTCTGCGATGATCCCATCGACCCAATCTTGTTCATAAGTTCTTAAAAGCTGAGTCTTGAGCGGGAGGCTTCTGTGGGGTCAGCCTTGCTAGCAATGCCTTGTTATGGCAGTGGTCTGTGTCGACAAAGTAGAAAGTCTCATTGGCCTTGAATGTCACAAAAGGCCTATTTGTCTCTGCTGGTCTAATGTCAGAAAATTTGATGGTCCTAGGAGTGAAAGTAGCCAGCCATGTCATCATCTCGACCTCAAAGCTATCAGACCCGGGCTTCCATCTAAGTTTGTGAATGTATGGACTCACGAACCAATGAAGTACTGCAGTGGTGGAAGCACTGAAGAAAATAACTGATGATGCTACTGCACCCTTTAGGATGACATTCAGATCCGGGGATGTGAGGAAGGTGATGACGGGGCCTAAGGATACAGAGAGGCAGCAGGTGGATAGAGACAGAAGTTTCACTTTCTTAATGGTGCTTGAAATGGGTCCGTGGTAAACAACTCCATTTTCCTGCTCATGTTCCTTTTGTACGCCCCCTCTTCGTGGCCCAATGCTGATCCTGCTCTCCTCAACTCTGACTGCAGCTTGAGATAACCCTCTCAAATGAGAATAAGTCCATTCGGATGTTGAGTTCAGGCAGGGAGTGGGACTTAGTGACCTTGAAACTGTAGGAGACCTGCATAACCAGAATCCTGAATCCAGATGCAATAAGCACTATTAGAGAAAGCCACTCCTATGCTATGAAGTTCAACTTCATGATAGTCAAAGATAAGAGTTGATGAATATCTTCTGGCACGTTATTATTATATCCAATCAAAAGCAGCATTTAACAACTTTGCTACTGAAATGACCAACTTTATCAGTGTGGTGGTTTTACTAGAGACAAAAGGGCTGACCTTTGTTGTAGAAAGAAAAGTATCTATAAGCTGAACATAGTACGGACAAGGTGGTCTTTCATCTGATTTTTTTTTTCACCATGTACTATGAGCAGTCATAGACTTAGACAAGCAACAATATACAAAAAAGTATTGAGGCTGAATGTGAGGCTGTGAGCACAGGATGAGACAATCATGTCGTCTTTATTTGCTTACATAATACAAGAGTCATCCTATCAATGAGCACTTAGAAGATCAACCCAAATCATGTGCCTGACAAATGACGTCCGACTTAATTATTCCAATCAATTTAACACCAGGTAATAATAATCAGCGAACGATGCATACAGATCTGATCATAAGAGTAGCTTGCTTTCTTAGGTCTGCGTGAATTCATGCAGCAACAAAGTACATTGATCACGATCCAAGTTTGGTAATGCAGTATTCAAGTTCAAGCACATGCAAGAGTGGGTTCAAACCGTAAATTTGCCTCAGATATTCACTGCCCTACCTATTAACAAGCAAATTCATCTCATGTGAAAGCCTAAATTTTGAATCAGGATCCCTAGTTGATTCCACCGAAATCCAATTCGCATACAAACTATAAAACTAGGAATTTACACCAATTAAACACACATCAAGCGTTGAGCCCTAAACCAAGCACAGGTTTTCTAGGATAAATTTGGATTCCACTAGGCAAAGCAAGCAGTTAGATGTCACCGAGCTCCAATAGGAACTACCTTTTTCCGGCAAAACAGAAAAACGATCAAACTCTTCTGAAGCACAGAACCTATACACTAAGCAGAAAGTAACGGACGAATCGGGGAGCGAGAAAGATGTAAACCTGTGGAGAAGCGACCCAAGGAAGAGATCAGCTTGGATTGGGAGCAAAGATGGTGGAGAAGAGCACCCCTCGCCATTTCTTTGCACTTTGCCAAAGTGTGCTCCTACTTGGTACTGGTACACGATACAACTTATAATTTTTTACCAATATATATCTAAAACAATTAAAAAAATACCCTCAACTTTTTAAATTTTACAAAATATATCTACTCGCGAATAAAATTTACGAATGGAAATTTATTTTTTGGGTTAATTAGTTACATATGTTTGACCATTGTTCAGAATGGTTACATATGTTTCAAAATGTGATTAATTTGTTTTGTTATGTGACTAATTGTTTTTTCTACTGTTCATAGTAAAAAATCACCGTTAAGTCACTATTTAGATACATAAAATGACTTAATTACCCTTTTATCCATCGTTCTTCATCAAGCTCTTCAACAGCAAGCTACCGCAACAAACATGGAGGGATTCTTCACGAACCCACAGCAAGATCTTCATCAAGTCACGAATCTAGAATCACAATTCTAGGTTCGTCGGGTTCGTGATGAACCCAGAATCACATTTCTTGGTTCGTGACTTAATGAAGGCTAATCAATGAACCCATAATCGCAGAATTCCTATTATAATAACTAGATTTGAACTAGTGAAAGGTCAAGGCTAGTCAATGACCTATCGCTCGGAGCTTCGATAAAATCACTCTGGGTATGGACTTGCAGCATATTATCAGATGGGGTCACCCTATTCAAAGGGAAAATAGTCGTGAACAATTTTTTGGTTCTCCTTTCAGCAAGATTTTGTTTAATTTCTAAATTTAAGAGAGAACACTTAGGATAACAAAAAATTCTTAAGCCACCGATGATTTGATGACCACTGAAGTAAAAAGGTACCCAATACTCATAAAGGGGAAATGTATACCTTGAAGACAATCACAAAAATTGCTTATTTTCAACTCAGTTAGCTTCGCGGAAGAAGGAACGGAGGGTGTGGAAGCTCGATTGCATAGGAAGAGGAAGAGAGAGCCCAATACCGAGAGACAGTTCGTTGGAAACCCTAGGTGAAGGATACGGCCAGCGATAATGGTGGTATCGTGGAATCCAACAACGGAGGAGTCTGCCTGAAACGAGAGTCATGCCAAAGCCAACCCAAATAGCTATCCCCGACTCGGAAAAAACCTAGCCACCATCACCAACCGAGTCAGACGCCTAAATCGACCAAGCCGCGGAATCGAAGGGAGGTAATCCTATCTCAGTAGTATAGTTCTTAATAGCTTTATATTCTGTTCTTAGAGCCAAATAGATGGACCATCCGAGCCGAGCATATGCGCCCAGAGAGGGTGATGAGAGAACAATACAGGGGAAGTTCATATATATACCGGAGAATGTGGATATATCGACGGGTAACTTGTGTGTAGGGAAAGTTATTTGTGACAAACATGTTAAAGCTATGGTGGTTCACAATGTGCTGCAACATGCGTGGGGAAGATATGCAGGTGTGCGGGTTCAGGTGATGACAGTGCAAGTCATCCTGTTTGAGTTTGAAAGGGGGGGAGGATCTTAGGGATGCGCTAGACTGGTGTCCATGGACAATACATGTCAATTGCCTATCGCTAAAGAGATGGCAACAAGGAATGCGAATCTCGGATGTGAAATTTCATATGTTGCAGTTCTGGGTTCAGATTCACGGCTTAGAAGTAGACAAGTTCAAAAAGATGAATTCTGAAAAGATACGAGCGAGTATGGGTACGGTACTGGAGGTGGATGAGATTATGGGGACAATGAGATTGGATAGAGACTTCGTCCGAATCAAGGTAGAAATAGACAGCACAAAGCCACTTCAGGCTAGGTTCTGGTACACAAGAAGGAATGGGGGGATAGGCAGGGCTTCGATCAAGTACGAGAAGTTACCGGAGTTTTGTTTTGGGTGAGGTAGAGTGGGTCACACAGAGAGGGTATGTAATACGGAGATCACCGTATCTGAGGAGGAAGAGGGATGTCCAATGTATGGACCGTGGATATGTGTAGACCGTCCAAAGCGAAGAAGAGAGCAGTGTCGATTCGTGGGAAGAAGTCCAAGGAATATTGCGGGGGAAGCAAAACGTAGAAGCTAGAAGGACTTAATGAAGGAAAGACAAGAGCGAGAAGGGACACGTCCACAAAATCAGAGGAAGGACGAGGGCAACATTCTGGCGATGGAGGGAATGAAGAGCAACCGATGAAGGGGAAGGCGAGGGGAAGGAGCGAAAATAATCGTATATAAACAAAGGGGGAGACAATGAACCAAGCCAACCAAGGAGGAAGATATGCAGATCTGTAGCCTAAGGGCAACACATCTGCTAGAAGAAAGGGGTGAAGCGGAGGCTGAAGTAGCAACTAGGTATGAAGTGGTGTATGGGAAGGGAGCCGCAACTGGAAAGGAAGATCACAGATGGAGGCAGTCAAGGCCAACATATGAAGTGAACAGACAATAATATCATAGCCAGGTTGGAAACATGGAGGCATCAGGTCACAACACAATGAGGGTACCCTCTAGATAACACAAGGGTCGAAACATGGACAAAGGGAAAACACGGTGTGGGAGAATACGGGCCAGGGAGAGGGACACAGATGGGAGGGTCTGGGAGTTGATAAGTATGGAGCAGTGGTAACCGAAATGCTGGAAGTGGACAATGCCAGGAAGGATATAGTGATGGAGTCAAAGCTCCATGAAGTGCAGGTGTAGGCATGGAACTACATAGTAGAACCGCCTGATTCGCCTGCAACGAGCGGAGAAGGGATGAGCATACCCACAAGACTCAGCCCACTCATCCAGAAAATAAACTTGAAGAGGAAGCACGAGGGAGAATACGAATCGGAAGAAAGGGCGGAGAAGGCTCTGAAAAAAAACATAAAGGGCTGAAGGAGGTGGGGCGAGAAGGGAAGAGTGTAGTGAAAGTGAAAGCTAAGGGTAGGAAGGAAGGAAAAAATGGTAGTACAGTCCGCAGAAAAATCATCACGACGAGAAACAGGGTCACAAACACGTATTCTGGTATCTGTCCCGACACAGCTACACGACCTCAATGAACTATCTGGTGTGGAATTGTCGGGGGATGAGATCGGCCCTGACAATTCCGTACCTCGCCAATATCACGAGGAGGACCATACCGGACATTATATTTTTTAATGGAAACCAAGAACACTGAAGCATATTGTGAAACCGTAAGAAGGAAGCTGAAAATGGAGAATGGGTGTTATGAAGACTCGAACGGGATATCAGGTGGGCTAGCGCTATGGTGGACGAATGAGGTGCATGTAGCTATACATATCAAGAACGAATACATGATGGATACAACGATCACTAAGGCCCATGGAGGAGGCTCTATGCACATTACTTGGATTTATGGGAGCACGAGCTGCTGGGAGAGACTTCGACTATGGGAAAATCTGCGAGGAATCGCTCAAGCTAGGAGAGGACCCTGGAAGTGTGTAGAGGACTTTAATGAAATTGCAGTGGAAGGTGAGAAGCAAGGGGGCCAACCGAAACAACCAAGGAAGATGGAAGCATTTAACAAGATGATGAGAGATACGAGACTAGCGGACATGGGGTACAAAGGGAGTCAGTTCACATTGTGTAACAATAGAGAAGGTACAAACCGAATCAAGGAATGCCTCGACGGGGAAATTGTGAACCCGGATTGGATCTGAGCCTACCCAAACGCGATGGTGATCCACAAATTGCAGATCGAATCCGATCACAGTCCCCTAGTAGTACAAGTGGAGATACAGAACCCCAAGAGCAAAAGACCATTCAGGTTCGATAAGGTATGGGTGGAGCACCCAGGCTGCAGGGATATAGTTAAGTGAGTCTGGGAGGGTAGATCGAATGAGGGGTACAATGGAGGCATTCATAGTAGGCTAGGGCGGTGTCGTGGCAAGCTGCAGCATTGGAGCAGGACCACGATGCTGAATAACAGGAAGGTGATTGAGGAAATACACAAGGAGCTGCGACTGGTGCAGATTCAGCCGAACAACCAGTATAGACGAGACAAGGAAGAGAAACTAAAAAGGACACTAGAAGACACATGGGCAAAGAAAAAGGACTATTGGAAACAAAGGTCCCGTATCCAATGGATGAAGACGGGGGATCGTAACACCGCCTATTTCCACCAAGCAACAGTAGAGAGGAGAAGGAAGAACACATTATGCCGAATGCAAAGACGGGATGGGATATGAGTGGATAATGAGGAGGACACCATGGCCGAATGTGAGAGTTACTTTCAAGACATCTTTCAAACCGAGGGGTCAGAAGGGGTACAAGAACAGATGAGTAGTGTACCGCACTTGGTGACGAAGGAAGACAATGCATCTCTTATTCGGATGGTATGCAGGGAGGAGGTGAAGAAGGCGGTCTTCCAACTAGGAGGGAACAAAGCTCCGGGACCATACATATTCTCAGGTTTGTTCTATCATCGCTTTTGGGATGTGCTCGGGGAAAATGTGTTCCAATCGGTAAAAGGCTTCTTCTAATCAGGTATACTACTTCCATGTTACTGTTATACTGATATAGTATTGATCCCTAAGATTCCTAATCATGTTAACACATCACACTTTCGCCCAATAAGCTTATGCAACTTCAGTTATAAGATTATTTCCAAAATTCTATCCAATCGTTTAAAAACAATCCTTCCCAAACTTGTAACTCCATTTCAAAGTGCTTTTGTCTCATGCAGGTTCATACACGATAACATCCTTATTGCACATGAAGTATTCCATCATCTTAGGACCAACAAGACGAGAGGGATGGAGGAATGTACGGTTAAGTTGGAAATGAGAAAGGCATACGATTGAGTCGAGTGGTAATTTGTAATACAAACGCTCAAGGGACTGGAGTTCTCGGACCAATGGTGTCGATGGATAGAGGAGTGCATATCCAAGGTACAATATAGTGTAGTCGTTAATGGGAAGAAAACGGCTAGATTTAGGCCAACGAGAGGAATTAGGCAAGGAGATCCACTATCTCCTTACCTATTTATTCTTGTAGCATATGTGTTGTCCCGCTAAATCATTTGGGATGTGGAGGAGCGACGTCTTGAGGGGATCCGCATGAAGAGAGCGTGCCCGGAGATACATCACTTATTCTTCGCGGACGACTCGATCTTCTTCATGAAAGCGACGGAAAGGAATGCTCGAGAGATCAAGGGAACACTTGAAAGGTATTGCAAGGCATACGGGCAAATGATTAATCTGGACAAATCATGTATACAATTCGGCAGGGACGAAGCCAGGATGTAAACCCAGTGGGGGCAAACCGGAAAAATATATAATAATTTTTCTAACTAAAATTTACAATTGTTCTCGACGAGTTTTCATATTCTGAAAACATAATAAAATTCTATCGTTATCAATAGTACAAAATATATCTTTTTCAATAAGCGTAACTAAACAATCGTTCATCCAAGAGTCGCCCATCTTGTTTCGTAATCTATTCTTCACAATCTTCATCGCTGAGAAAACTCTTTCAACAGAAGCAGTGCTAAATGGCAAGATCAATTCTAACTTCACGAGCAAATACACCAATGGATACACAATATGTCTTTTCTTTTCAACCAACTTTTGAGAGAGTTCGCCAATGCACTTGAGATTTAGAAACTCAACACTTGATTTCATATCAAAGATAAATCTATCAAGTTGTTTGGCAAGAATATGAAGATCAACTTCAGAAAAATCCGAGGGATAAAATTGGACGAGGCGAACCAACTTCTCTTTGTCAAAAGCAGCAAAAGAATCAGCTGGATTCAAACAAGCCACACATAGAAGCAACTCAGTATTAACCTCATTAAAACGATGATTTATTTCCTGCAGTTGCCAATCAATCGCATCATTGAATAAATCAAATTGATAGTGGTTGTGATTAGTCTTTTTCTCTCCCTTACGTCTTGGACGTTTTTCAGCTCCATAAATACCATCCATACATGGAACCGGAATATCATGTTTCTCACAAAATGAAGAGACTTCATTCATCAATGATCTCCATCCATCATCTCTCATATGTTGCATTTGTTGTTTAACCCTCTTGACTAAAACCATAGCATTGATAATGTCTTGATCCTTCCTTTGCAATGCAAGTGACAATTCATCCGTGATTGACAATACATTTATCATCAAGTGTAAGATGAAAGCAAACTCAAAACCTGACAATATATTTATTAAGGAGCATGCTCCACCTTCTTGGGGTTGAGATTGTCCATCTTGTTCAATAAACTCAAGGACTTCAAGCACTGAAGAGAACATAACAGACAAATTAGTCAACGATCTATAATGGGAGCCCCAACGTGTGTCTCCTCCTCTTTGAAGACTCCTCTCTTGATTCAAGCCCTTGCCCCTTGAAATTTCACCACATCCAAATGATTCAATCATCCTAAAACACTGTTTTTCTCGAAGTAGATCTTTTCGCTTACACGAAGCTCCTACAATGTTGGTGAACTTAGCTATTGTATTGAAAAAATCAGCAATTTGAGACTTTTTTTGAGCTATGGCTACAAGTGCTAATTGCAGTTGATGAGCAAAACAATGGACATAATAAGCAGATGGATTCTCCTTCATAATCAAAGTTTTTAGCCCATTCAACTCACCTTTCATGTTACTTGCCCCATCATAACCTTGTTCACGCAATCTAGACAAGCATAGGTTATGTTTTGAGAGTGACTGTTCAATCGCGAATTTGAGTGATAATGACTTTGTATCTCGAACATGTGCAATGCCAAGAAAGTGCTCCACCACACGCCCTTTGTTGTCTACATATCTCAAAACGATTGTCATTTGTTCTTTTATTGACACATCTCTAGATTCATCAATTAATATTGCAAACGGTTCATACCCGAGATCATTAATAATATCACGTGTAGTCTCTATTGCTGATGCTCGAACAAGATCCTTTTGAATATCAGGAGATGTCATCTTCGCATTACTAGGAGCATTCTTTACAACACTCTTAATATCCTCATTATGATCACCAAGAAAATTCAATAGCTCATGAAAGTTTCCTTTATTAAGAGATTCTTCATCTTCATCATTGCCACGAAATGTCAATTCTTGACGCAAAAGAAATCGGACAAAGTCAAGTAAGGTAGTTAAGCGACTTTGGTACTCTTTGCGTAATCTATCTTCTTGCTTAAAGAAAACTCTTGGAATGTGTTGCTCTTGATTCAATAAATCTTGACATTTACTCCAAGCTTCATTATGAGCACTACCGACAACTCCAACATGATTATCAAATCTTTCTTTTTTCTTCCAATTTGTAAATCCACCCGTCACAAAACAATCTCCACCTCCTTGATCTCCATTGTTTTTACCATAAAGATAACAACATAGACAAAAAGCGGCATCCTTTGAAATACTATATTCCAACCAATCTCTGTAATCATCAAACCAAGTTGGAACAAAGCAACGACGTACCTTACCAAATGTTCTTTGAGGAAATTCATGGTCACGTGGTTGACATGGACCCTTGTCTAAATAAGCTCTTCGGACCTTGTCATGATCATTTGGATGATAAACTTGAATTTTTTTTTCTCAAGCCGGGATCCGATGGTAGATCATCTAAATTGAAATCTTCATACTTTAGCTTCAAGAACTTCTCATTTATTTTGTGGCTTGAATGTTCTTCTTCATCAATAGATTTTCTTTTAATTCTACTGAAAAACTGATCAATGCCTACAACATAAACACAAAATTAAGTACAAATTATAAACACAAAATTAAGTACAAATTATTGTTTTAAATAGAAATAATATTTTGGTCTGTTGAGCTTAACACAGCTTCCAAGTGTTTAGGCAAAACAAAAATAGAAATAATATACTAATACTAATCCAATTAATTAATGTTCAATTTGATGTTCACGCAACCATCTTCATCTTCATTAATTAATGTTCAATTTGAACAATTAGCCTTGAACAATTAGCCCAACACAAGGCCCCAACTAGGCAACTATTCATCAATTCTATCAACTATTCATCAATTCTCAGCCTAAAACCCTAAGTCCCTAACATTAACATATATTCATTCAATTAGGTTTAGGTGAGCACTCAGCCAGCCGTCACACATCATTAGAGCTACTGCTGCTCAACACCAAGAACACCAAGAACACGACTCTTCTTCCTTACTCGGCTCAACAATTCTCTCAGCTCTTCTTCTTCCTTTCGGTCTACGACGACTAATTCAAGAGGTAAACTACTATCTAAGTTTCGAAAATTTGAAGAAATTACAAGAAAAATCGAAGTTACCTTTCATATTGATTTAGAATCGTGAATCGCTCTGGACTGGAGTATGACATTTGTGTATTGCTTGGTCTTTAGAAGTTCAGATTGAATTTGCTCTTGATAGAAATTTGGAGTTGAAAAGTTGTATTTGGCATTTCTATGACATTTCTGTGTATTTGGCCTCTGTGACATTGTATTTCTGTGTATTTGGTCTATGTGACATTGCATTTCTGACAAATTTAATTTCTACATTGGTGAAAGTTATTTTTTCAGAACAATTGCATTTGTATTCTAACTTAATCCAAATTGGTAAAAATTATCAGATTATCATTTTGTATTTATATTCATCTTCATTTTTTTTTCAGTGGGGGCAAATGATAAAATTGCAATTTTATTTTTTGAAATACACACAACATTATTAAAAGTCAGGGGGGGCAATTGCCCCCTGGTCCATAAACAGCTCCGTCCCTGCAATTCGGTAAGGTAGTAAGGGAAGAAACGAAGAGAAGGATCGCGGATGTACTGGGAATCCAGGTAGTGCCGGATGCGGGTAAGTATCTGGTCTCCCGACTAATTGGGGGAGATCGAAGAGAGAAGCTATGAGTTACCTCAAGGATAGGGTTGTCAAGAAGATACATGGGTGGAAGACGATGTTCTTGAACAATGCTAGAAGGAGGTCTTAATTAAGGCGGTAATAACAGCGATCCCTACATATGTAATGTCATTATTTAAACTGCCTAAAACCTGGTGTGCAGACATAGCGAGATTGATGGCACGATTCTAGTGGAACGGACGAGATGAAACAAGGAAGATACACTGGGTGCGATGGAGTCGGCTAACCCAGCCGAAGGATATGGGCGGGATGGGCTTCCGGGATATGACAGACTTTAACAAGGCGATGCTGACCAAGACGGCGTGGAGGTTACATAACGATGACGTTTCGATGTGGGCAAAGGTCCTAAAAGGACTATACTACCCAAGAGGAAGCTTAATGGAAGCCACGCACGGAGCTCGATCGTCATGGGCGTGGTCAAGTATCCTAACATGACGAGATATCCTTAAACGGGAAGGAGTGTGGCAAGTTGGCACGGGAGAGAGGATACATGCAATGCAAGATGCGTAGGTACCAGGTATTTCGAACCACCGGATCAGTCACGAGCAAAAGGAGCCCGAAGGTGAGTGTCTAATGGTGAGCCAGTTAATAGATACGAACCGAAGAAGCTGGAACCTGGCCGACATACAGCACCGACTAACCGAGGTGGAGAGGCAAGCGATTAAGGCGATTCATATCAGCATGAAGTCGGGCGAGGATAAGCTGGTTTGGCCAGCTGCCGCAGATGGAGTGGTCAGACCAAGTCTGGTTTACAGGAGGCTGAGGGAGACCACACATCTAGTGGAAAACCAGGGGGCCGAGGGAATCACCAGACCGACGGGACGTAAGTGGCACAACCTTTGGCAAAGCGAAACCATCCCTAAGGTAAAAAAGAATTATGTAGGGCATCTCAAAATACTTTGCCTGTTAGAACTGAATTGGTAAAGCGGGGAATACAATTGGATTTGATGTGTATGTTTTGGGATGAGATCGAGTCGGTGAGCCATGCTGTGTTGGGATGTGCTTGGGTTAAAACGGTCTGGTTCAGGGGAATGGGGTTGCAGCTGGAGCACAATGGGGGGGCCGAATGGAGTGGGTGGTTACGGTTAATGCAGTAACTGGGTGCCAATGGTGGGGAGGTGGGGCGAAAGAGGAGGATCATAGGGGAGACCATAGCATATGAGGTTTGGAAGCAGAGGTGTCAGGCAATCTATGAAGACGATAGGCCAAGGTCGGAGATGGTGATTCGAGCAACCATTACCTTGTCCGAGGAGATGTGGAGGACGCTAACACGGGTCGAGGCTAGACAGAATTGGAGTCGGGGACAGCAGGATCAAGTCTGGAGGAAGCCGAGGCAAGGTGTTGTGAAACTCAACTGTGATGCGGCGTGGGACCAAAATACGCACAAAAGGTGGTACGCGCGTGCTGGCAAGGGACTGGACGGGCACAATCGTCGCAGGTCGGAACACGACGTGTACCAGGAAAAGCGTCAAGACCCTTGAAGCGAAGGCGATACTCCAAGCAACAGAGATGGCGGTTCAATGTGCATGGGCTGAGGTAACAATCGAATCAGATGCACAATATGTTATCAATATTATCCAGGAAGGACAACTTGTGAAGGATTGAGAGTTGTGGAACGTGCTGACAAATATCACCGAGTTGGCAAAGGAAATTTCAAGATTCCAATGACGATTTGTTCGACGAAAGGCGAATAGGTGCGCAAATTGGGTAGCTGCAAAATCAAAACAGAGGATGTGTCCAAGCAATTGGACTATAATACTTCCTCCTCCATTAATGTCGTTATGTTTATAGGATATTATGAACTCTCTCTTTGATTAATGAAGTGATTTATTTGCCAAAAAAATATCCATGCGTTAAATCTGCAACATTTTTCTCTCCACTACAACATAAAAAAGGACATTCAAAGGGTAGTGGTAACGTCTTCCTATTCACATGACAATTTTCCAATTCATATGGCATTTAAATGACAATTGGAGAAAGGAAAATTAATTGTAGAGAGAGAAATTATTTGGAGGTCTGACCGGATTCGATCGGGTCCGATCGGATAAATCGGGAATCGACCCTCGAACCGGTGAAAGAGCATATCCGGTTCTGATAACACTACATCTTTATCTTTCATGTCGTCCTATTCCTAAAATAAATTAATTGGAGATATTCGACTCTTTGTTTTCCATGCCGCCCTCTTTCCCAAGAAAAAATAATTAGAGGTCTTGGAACACACACCACGGGCACACCGCGAATGTTATTCGCGGGTGATGTTTTCGTAATTTTTTTCTTAATGTATATATTGATTAAAAAAAAAACAAATAATCTACCACTTAACCTATTTCTTTGTACAAAGAGATAGAGACAGTCTTTAACTGACTAAATCAATGTTATGCATATGGTCTAGTGGTATGCTTTCTTCTCAAATTGAGAAATAGGGATCGGGTTCAAATCTTGGAATGTCAATATTTTGTGTTGTTTATTTATTTTTTATATTTATTATTCTTAAGATTAAGCAAATTGGGAGTTATATGTTTATTTGTGCCAAATTGATAATTAAACAAATAATTAGAGCAATTTGTAATTTCCCTTCAATTTTACTGATAATTATGAGTTACATTTTTTGAAAATGGTAAAAAAAAAAATAAAAAAATTACCAGCACATTGGGTATGAGAAATATGAAATAAAAATATAAAAAAATAGAATTATATAGTTTGTTTAAAAATTATATCTTATTTTTGATAAATTTATAATTTTGGGTAGTATAGTTAACTTTATATATATTATTTTTATATTATAGATTACATTTAAATTATACGAATTTTATTGTGTTTTTATAAATTAAAGCTATTTTATCGTTATAGACTTATAATTATTTTTTGCAAAAGAACTTATAAATTGCTCAACTTATTGATATCCGCTCGATAGTTACTGTTGTTTCCACCCTCGGTGTTTCCTAGAATGTGCCATTCCATTCAATCCTGGTTGGAGATGAAAGGTTGAGAATTGGACTAAATTATCATTAATTAATTCACTATTAAAACAAAAGATAACAGATAAATATAAAGATACAATCGGAATACTAACAAAAACATACAATATTAAATATAAATAATTAAATAAATACTTGAGAATTGAGTGATTAAGACTTAAGATTATGGGTGACAATCGTATCGTGTCGTGTCTAATTGTATCGTGTTATTAATTGTGTTGTGACTAAACATGTGTCGTGTCTAAACGGATAGGTCTTAAACGTGTCTCAAAACTTCACACGCGAACACGACACGATTAACTAACAGATCACACGAGACACAATTAACTTTTTTGAAGTAAAAAACAGAAAACATATCGGGTTATACGATACGACACGACACGAACTTATAGACACGATACGAAACAACACGATTAAATACGAGACTATTAAACACGACACAATTAAACACGATCTGAAAGTGAAGGAAACACCATTCATTCATTCATTTGAAAGTAAATGAAAAACCATAGATTCATCAATACAGTGAATACGACGAATAATCTATATCCAGATACAAGAGTAAAGTATCAGAAAGCAGATTGTTGTGGTGTCCGACTAACAAATGAACAATATTGCAATTAATAATAATAATAATAAAACTATCTTCTTCTGCTATTGCTCGGGCAGATCGTCACCTGCATTGAAGTTCGGGCAGATCAGGACGAAGAAGCTCGGGACGACCACGCTCCCTTCCTCCAGTCTCTCTCTTGATATTGAGGTTGATGAAGCTCGGGTAGATCGTTACCTGCGTTGAAGCTCGGGCAGATCGACACGAAGAAGCTCAGGACGAAGCTCACGTTGCTCAGAACGAAGAAGCTCAGGACGACGAAGAAGCTCGGGATGACCAAGAAGCTTGGAACGACAAAGAAGTTCAGAGAGCTGCGGTGCGGTGGTTGCTTGACTTGGGAAGAGAAGAAAACTAAGAGTTCTTCTCTTCTTGACTGAGAGTTCTTGATCACGTTGGAGTGAGTGACTTGGGAAGAGAAAGCCAAAAGTTTTGAAATGAAAACATTGCAGTGAGTGACTTGAGTTCTTTGGCTGAATTTTGACTCAAAGCATTTTAAAATGAAAACGTTGCAGTGAGTGAGACGTTGACCACATGTCACGTTGCTTGTGTAGATGAAGTTTGCAGTCTGCGGCTGCAGAGATTATACATATATATTTCAGGCTGTTGGATTGTTTTTAATCCAACGGTGAATAATTGTAGAAATTTATATGTGTATAAACGTGTCTCATATTTACACGGTGCGATTAAACACGAATAGTTAAACGTGTCTCTATTCGTGTCACAGGTATACACGACACGATTAGACACGAATAGTTAATCGTGTTTATACAGATATCCACAAAACTGAGGTGTTTAGAAACGATTAATAATCGTGTCTAAATGTATAAGAATTGTTTAGACACGAGATCCGTTAAAGCCAAACTCATATACACTTTAAAACATATCGTATCGTGTCGTGTCAGAAATTGTGAGTCCTACTTAAAAATACACGGAGTCATGACACCCTTTCTATGTGGAGTATGCACAGGGACGGAGCTGTTTATGGACCAGGAGGGCAATTGCCCCCCTGACTTTTAATAATGTTGTGTGTATTTCAAAAAAAAATTGCAATTTTATCATTTGCCCCCACTGAAAAAAAAATGAAGATGAATATAAATACAAAATGATAATCTGATAATTTTCACCAATTTGGATTAAGTTAGAATACAAATGCAATTGTTCTGAAAAAAATAACTTTCACCAATGTAGAAATTAAAATTCGTCAAAAATACAATGTCACATAGACCAAATACACAGAAATACAATGTCACAGAGGCCAAATACACAGAAATGTCACAGAAATGTCATAGAAATGCCAAATACAACTTTTCAACTCCAAATTTCTATCAAGAGCAAATTCAATCTGAACTTCTGAAGACCAAGCAATACACAAAGGCCATACTCCAGTCCAGAGCGATTCACGATTCTAAATCAATATGAAAGGTAACTTCGATTTTTCTTGTAATTTCTTCAAATCTTCGAAACTTAGATAGTAGTTTACCTCTTTAATTAGTCGTCGTAGACCGAAAGGAAGAAGAAGAGCCGAGAGAATTGTTGAGCCGAGTAAGGAAGAAGAGTCGTGTTCTTGGTGTTCTTGGTGTTGAGCAGCAACAGCTCTAATGATGCGTGATGGCTGACTGAGTGCTCACCTAAACCTAATTGAATGAATATATGTTAATGTTAGAGACTTAGGGTTTTGGGCTGAGAATTGATGAATAGTTGATAGAATTGATGAATAGTTGCCAAGTTGGGGTCTTGTGTTGGGCTAATTGTTCAAGGCTAATTGTTCAAATTGAACATTAATTAATGAAGATGAAGATGGCTGCGTGAACATCAAATTGAACATAAATTAATTGGCTTAGTATTAGTATATTATTTCTATTTTGTTTTTGGCATAAACACTTGGCTGTGTTAAGTTCAACATACCAAAATATTATTTCTATTTAAAACAATAATTTGTACTTAATTTTGTGTTAATAATTTGTACTTAATTTTGTGTTTATGTTATAGGCATGAATCAGTTTTTCGTCCCTGAGTATGCATATCACTGTGCTGTTAACTCTTATTTTTCTTCCGACAGATGATGATTAATTTTTTTTTTTACAAATATGATTTAAAATTATTTAGAAATATAAGTAAAAAAGAAAAAATTTAAAAATAAGTATATGTGCTTGTCTCGAGTGCAAAATGCAGTATTCAAGCGTAAAGCTATTTTTTAAAATATTTATTTAATTATACTTGCATTCTTGAAAAAAGTCGATTAATTGATCAAAGATGCAAATGAAAGGCATCATCTTTCCTCGACCCTTTCTGATTCTCACCCAGAACACAACAGGCTCTCTCTTTTTCGCTCGCGACGCCATTGCATCTGTGCTTTCTTCAAGTCGATTGCGACTGAGGTACGGTTAGTTGTTCAACCCGTTCGTGATGCTTCTTTGTCGTAATCAGTTTCTTGATTTCATTCTTCAGCAGCTTCATTTATTTCTTAGCACTTTGAATTTGATGTCTTGCTGCTTCTCGAATTCAACCTTAATTTTATGTAATCGATTATCGAGCAATTAGACAAGTTTTCCGCTGAGTTTGAATTGTATTTGCTTCTATCTCTGTTAGAGATTTAGGTCGTGATAATTCAATCCGATCCAGGAATTTCATACGCTATAAATTGTAAAATTAAGTCAAACTTGAGCATTATTATGTAAATGAGAAAATTTTGGTTTACAACATACGTGCAACTCTCTGTGTATGTTATGATTTGATTTCTCCTCAACAATTAGGATGCCCTTCAGCTGTATCTTGGAGGTATTTGATATGCATTAGAACAATGAATTGCATCAATTAAGTAACAATTGTAAGATAGTTCTGTCCATCATATCAATTTTTCTTTTATTCCCTAGGCAGTTTTCTTAAATGTGGGTATTTAGTTAGAATGGATAGTTGTCTACAGCTTTTCCAAGTAAAACTTGTGCTATGAATGAATGGCTTGATGGTACCTTGAATAGTCTCAATATTCATTGGTTTTCTTTCTTACTAACTGTTGAGTGGCAGTGAAATTATTGTTGATCTATTAGTTTGTTTGTTTTGCCAACTAGTTGATCTATTAGTTAGCATGCTTCCTTTTTTTTTTCCATGGGTAATGTAGCGCAACAATGCATATTAATCGTAAAAGAAAGATAGTATCTTCATGTTTATGAAACTTGCAAAGGTGAATGTTGGCAATTAGGTTGATTCAATCTGGGCAAGTCCTACTCTTTGATAATTTGCATGGTTGGAAGGATTTTACTTAACTTCTTGGGGTTCATAAATGTGCAGTGCTTACTGATCTTCTGGTGCATGTTAGATGGAAGCAACACCTGCCTCAAACCCACCACAACTTGAAACGGATGCAACAGGAAACTCCACAGCAAATGCAACAGAAACAGATGATTTTGGGTATCATGTGGATGAGATTATAGTCAAAATTGATCAGGTAAATCAAGCAACAGCTCATTTAAAGTTTGATAATACGCTTCTTGCACCTTGTATAACCTAGTTAACTAACAATGCCACATAGTTATTTCTATCTCCGCTTGATATTTGAAACATCAAATATTTCTGAAGTTGTCTCACTTCAATGTGAGCTAGACTTACTGCAATTTGAATGTGTAGTGTGATTCGTTCCACTTATTTATGACCCGTTAGATATTTTTCTGAACTTTTGTGCTGCTATTATCATCTTATATTAAACAAGGAGAACAAGTTGTGAGCGCTGTTTTAGTAAGATGGTTCTTTGATAATATTTGCGCATCATCTTGCTGACAGTTACATTTTCCTTGCAGCTTGAGCAGAGAGTTAATGATGTTGAGCAGTTCTATGTCAATTTTAATAAAAGACAGGCTTGTACCTCTAAAGCTAGCTCAGTAGTCAAGGACAAGGATCGAGAGAGACCAATTACTAGTATGAAGAAGCAACAGCAAGAAGCCTTGCATAGAGACGCAGCTGCAGCAAAGAGAATGCAAGAGCTTATTCGTCAGTTTGGCACAATATTTCGCCAGGTAATTACCGCCCTTGAATATTGTCACCAGGATTTCTAATAAAATCAAAACTCTTTGTTTTGTACTTTTGATTACAAGGATTTTCATTCACCGGGTAATTGCCGCTCTTTGATGTGAAATTTTCATAGAAATTTGTATCTACTTTGGTTATGATGGGTGAATTCTATTTTCAGATCACACAGCACAAATGGGCATGGCCTTTTCTCAAACCTGTAGACGTCAAAGCGCTTAAACTGGATGATTATTACAAGGTACTAATCTTTTGTATATCAGTAAGTGAACTTTAGTAAATCTAAATGATACTTGATTTGCTGCTATTCTACTAGCGCCTAATTTAAATCCATATAAGACTTGAGTTGCAACACGTTTGGTTGATTTATCGCACATTTCTTTTTCTTGCATGCTGAATATCTCGCCCGGAAGTTCCTCAGCCCTATATATTTTGAAGTCCCAATAAATGTAGTGGAAGAGTTAATTGCTATGTTTATGATCTATTTATTACAGATTATAGACAAACCGATGGACTTCAGTACAATAAAAAATCAAATGGAAGCTAAGGATGGAACTGGTTATAAGAATGTTCGGGAGATATATGCTGATATGAGGTTAGTCTTCAACAATGCTATGAAGTACAATCCTGAAAAGAGTGACGTCCATGTTATGGCCAAAAAGTTGCTGGAAAAATTTGAGGAGAAGTGGCAGCTACTTCTGCCTAAAGTTATAGACGAGGTTAGTGCCAACCGACCAATGTACCATGCTAATGTTGTGTTTTAATCTGTTTTCAAAATACATTCGGTGAGCAGACCAGAATTCCGTTAGAATCAACAATGCGACTAAAGCAGATATCTATAAGTTTCATTATTAATGGAAAAGACTGAAAAAATTGTAGGATGAACACAGTAGATGCAACTTTTCAACATATATATATATGAACTTATCTACCCTATGCAAGAGAAAATAAAATAATAAATTCCCACTTAACCGGAACGACTCAATCTATTGAACTTCTTGTTTCTTTTCCTGTTTGTCACTTTTAGTAAACCAGTAATTATATTGAATTCTCTCTAGGAAAAACGGCGAGAAGATGAGGAGGCAGAAGCAGAATTGAACATGCAGATAGCTAAGGAGGTTAGTTATGCCAGAATTGCCAGAGATATAACTAATGAGGTACTTAATACATGTTTCTTTTATTAATATAAATGTCTGCAATGTTATTCTTGTTTTTGGATCATTTTATTGGTCTTGATATGTGGTCAGATATATGAGGTTGATATGCATTTGGAAGACCTTCGGGAAACGGTCGTCCAAAACTGCAGGTATTCTAGTAAATTTGCATTTATTGGCCTTCTGCTGTTCCAATTAAAACCTCAATTAATCAAGTCTGTTGTATTGTGAGATTCAATTCAGGAAAGTATCAAGTGAAGATAAAAGGAGAATCGGGAATGCTCTCGGGTTACTGTCCCCCGAAGATCTAAGCCGAGCATTGGAAATTGTGGCTCAGAGTAATCCCAACTTTCAACCAACTGCTGAAGAAGTTGAACTGGATATGGATGCTCAGAGTGAATCCACTTTGTGGAGGTTAAAATTCTTTTTGAAGGATGCCCTAGAAATGCAAGACAACAATAAGACGTCAACCGCAAGTGGAGGAGGAGGCGCCAACAAAAAAGCTAGCAGCGGTGTCAAGAACAATCCCAAGACCACGAAGAAAAGGAGTAGAAAGCCTTCAACTGTGTTGTAGTTAGATTCTTTTTGGTCTACAAGAACTGCTATTTACAGTTTCCAGACTACTTATTAGATTAGATTTCATGTCAATTAACTGTAAGCAAGGTTTTGAAGCTCCTTATAGAGAGAATGTAAATCTTAGTTTGTGGCTAGCTATAGCTAAGTCTATCTAGGCTAGAACTAATGAAGTAGCTTCAGTCTTCTCGGGATTTTCATGGGCTTGTCGGTATGTGGTTAGTTAAGGAGTAGAAACTAGAAGCAGTTTGCAGCATTAGATTGTAATTTAATGATAAATAGCTGCAGAGTACCTCAATGTTTAACTGTTATTATTACAAAAAAAAACTGTTATTATTAAATGTATCAAAATGTTTAAAAGTGTTGTTTCGGTCACCCTTTTTAAATTATAAAAAATTATTAAATATATCAAGTGTACCTCAATGTTTAACTGTTATTATTACAAAAAAAAATTGTTATTATTAAATGTATCAAAATGTTTATTAAATATATTTAATGTACCTCAATGTTTAACTGTTATTATTACAAAAAAAAATTGTTATTATTAAATGTATCAAAATGTTTAAAAGTGTTGTTTCGTTCACCCTTTTAAATTATAAAAAATTATTAAATATATCAAATGTTAACTATTCATCCATTTTTATTGTTAAATATATGAAAATGACAATTTTACCATTTTTTTTCCTTATCATATTCAACACTAAATCTAACTATAAAATGCAGATTTTGATTCGAATTCTACCCCAAACTTAGGATTGTTCATTTAAATCGGTTCAGCTGAACTGGACTAGTTCTGGTCTGGTTCGAATTGGTTCCGCCGAACTAGTATCAAAATCAAACCAGTGTTGTTAGGCTTCAAGTAGACCAGTTCAAAATAGTACCAAAAATTCAGTTTGAATCGGTTCGAATTGACTCATTTTTTTATACTGGTTTATACTTAAATTTAAATCAAACAACTTTAAACCTATATAATTTTAGAATCAATTTGAAGCAAAATCAACTAAACCGTTATGAAATTGAACAAGCCTAAAGATGTCTTCAATAAACCAAACCTAGAGATGTATTGGACTATCGTACGTTGATGTTGGACAGGATTTCAGTTAGTGTTGTTGAACAGGTTTTCTGTCGGTTCAGTGTGTTTTTCAGTCGGTTCAGTGTATTTTTCAGCAAGTTCAGTGTTTTTTCAGTCAGTTCAGTGTGTTTTTCAGTTGGTTCAGTTTTTTTTAGTCGGTTCAGTGTGTTGGACATGATTTTCAGTCGGTTCAGTTTTGGTTTAAACCATATTATTTTCTAACCAAAATTGTTATTAAAAAAATCAAACCTGTTCGAACCGATTCTTAATCGGTTCGAACCAGACCAGTTCTTTTTATACCTAAACCAAACCAGTTTTTTTTAGAAACATAAAAAAGTATTTTTTTTACAAACCAGACCAGTTCAGTTCTGAACCGGTTCGGGGGTTGAACTGAATTTGAATTCAAACTAAATCTGCATTTTGCAAGTGTGAATTCAATTTGAAAATGTACATTTGACATCGAATTCAACCAAAATCTGCATTATTGAGTGTGATTCAAACCTAAATTTGCATTTTTGGGTTGAATTTGAACTCAAATTTGTGTTTTGGTCGGTTTAGTGTGTTGGACATGATTTTCAGTCGGTTCAGTTTTGGTTTAAACCATATTATTTTCTAACCAAAATTGTTATTAAAAAAATTAAACCTGTTCGAACCGGTTCTTAATCGGTTCGAACCAGACCAGTTCTTTTTATACCTAAACCAAACCAGTTTTTTTTAGAAACATAAAAAAGTATTTTTTTTACAAACCAGACCAGTTCAGTTCTGAACCGGTTCGGGGGTTGAACTGGTTCATGAACAAGCCTACCCAAACTACATATTTGAATTTGAATTCAAACTAAATCTGCATTTTGCAAGTGTGAATTCAATTTGAAAATGTACATTTGACATCGAATTCAACCAAAATCTGCATTATTGAGTGTGATTCAAACCTAAATTTGCATTTTTGGGTTGAATTTGAACTCAAATTTGTGTTTTGGTCGGTTTAGTGTGTTGGACATGATTTTCAGTCGGTTCAGTTTTGGTT